>OY776262.1:27500-10027500 GCA_963675405.1 Cosmorhoe ocellata | reverse complement strand
AGCAAAGCCAGGCGGATCAAGTAGGGACATAATAAAAGTGCGGTCGAGCAGTCCCACGGAGCCCCGCACCGCGCCGCCCTGCATGGACTGCACACATTCTGCGATCGCTATCGCTCCGATTGGAATGTCACTTGCGTCCAGTAGGTACCGGCCGGACGCGGACACATCGCGATGGTCCGTCCGTCCAGAGCACCGGCGGCCGGGGGACGGACGGACGGACGGACATAGTCACGATAATGGTAGAGCCTAGAGTCAGAGCTTGAGTAGTGCTATTACAGAAAAAAAAACAAATAATGATCACGACTGCAATCCCCAGGCTCGGTAGATAACTCCTCAGATCTCAACTTACTTAGATCTTTGAGGATGTCTAAAGGTGGTAATCAGAGGCATGTCCAAACATGATATTTGGCACATGACCAGATTTTTCACAGAATATAAAGATACGTGATGGAGAGCCAGTCGCCAAACAATACTTTTTACCCTTAACCGTAACTCTGGCTACAACTCTGAGTATTGTCTTTTTAACAACCTATTCTACCTTCCCTCAATTGGGCAAAGGTTTCCTTTTATATAATTCCACGCCTGCACTGCAGGTAGTCATCACTCCTGCTCTGAGCTGCGCCGGGACACAGATGCACGAGCAGTGGTCGGTCGGTCAGAGTTCAAGAACACGGCTGGCAGCCTGCGCCCGCGCAGACGACCCGCTCGCCGCGCAAACCTGATTTATTTATAGCTCTCCACCATTACGTACGTACGTTATCATCCATCTACGTCACCCGTCCCTCCGCGGCCGCACACTCCGGGTGCTATTCTACATCGTTGAATGAGAACATTCTCGGCAGTCGTACACTTTAATAGTGATAATTCCTATGACTCGACCGTTCGAATTTCATAAAAGCCATCAACTGCGCGTTACGGAGTCGGCCAGTGGACAAATTGCAGCGATGCCTCAAATTCCTGAGACAAGCATCGATTTGTTTCCGCTCTCCCATTCCACATACTCGAAGCTCACTATCACCGAAAATAACTAAAATTCTACCCTAAAATTAGCATAACTGTTAATTCTGGTATTTGAAGCCTCAGAGCTGTTTACTTGATGCTATTATAATTATTGTGGATGCGTTTGTATGTGAAGCCGCTCGACGGCGCACACCTGTGCGTCGCCTAGTCCCACTGTTGGGCCTTACAGACACACAAACAAACAGTTATTAGCATTGGTCCTTGTGTATGTGGTGAGTGAAACCCGACACACATGCGAGACAACACTAACTAGGTACTTACTCGTAACTGAATATTTGTATGACGACTTAGAGCTGGTTGTAACGTCGGAAAGTTATGTTAATATGTCCTCGTATAGTGGCGGGTGCAGCCGGGCGCGCCGCTATACTAAATTATCATCTTGTAATAGCGGGTCCCCACTTATGAAAGCAAATAAAACTATCGACATCGGAGCCCGCTGACGTGCAATAACGAGATACCTTTACAAATAACCAATATATTTTTATGTTAGTTCAACTGTTATTTATTATTCTGATAACATAAAATGTGAAGTTATATTAGCTAAGCTTTATGAATTTTGTATAAATATACAGGTTTAGAGTCTATAAAGTTAAAAATACAAAATAAAAAGGACGAATTTGAGTCGACCTACAAGATCCTGTGTGTGAGTGAGCAGAGAACAATGTGTGACGTCACTGGTGTCCTCCATGAATACAAAGTGCTGCATGACGGCGCTCGCCGCAGCCCGCGCGGCGCGGGGCAGACCTACAGCCAGCCTCCAGCACAGTGGGATCCCACACTCCACCTTCATGACCGCACGCATCATTTGCGCCGGTTCCCTCGGGACTGGTCCCTGTGTCAGTACCGTGAGACACTCCTGTGAGGCAGACGTACGCACTGTCATGTACACTGCGGCCGCGGTGGGAGCGAGTACCAGGAAGGCGCGAGGGGGAGAGGGGGGGGGGTATCGACCCATCAAACTGTCTCGTCGCGAAATGTATGTTTTTTGAATCCGGTTGGAGTAGTGATGGGGTGCCCTGCGCCGGCGCCGCACCGATTCCAGTTGTCTTGTTTCAAAATCAGATTTAATGTAATAATCAACTGCCAGTGTAGGTACGAGGACGTACCGCTGCTGTGGTTAACATATTATTATGTTTTATGGAAAAGGCAGGGGTCTTATGTCAACTAAAATCTTCCACTTTATAAACTTAGTAGAAATAATCAGGTAGGTAATTTAATTCTATTTAGGTTTTTTTTCAGGTGGAACAATCTAGATAAAGATAGATATGGACAAGGACTACCTTGCCAGAGTATTATAGGACGCCCTCAGGACGCGGCGCATCACTAGGCGCAAGAAACGTCGCGATTCATACTCGTGTTTCCGGCGAGCCAGGCCTCCGGGCGAGGGGGGGGGGGGGGGTGACAATTAATTCCATTTTCTTAGAACACACGACGCTATCGCAATGTTTATATCAGTTTATTCCAGCGCTGGTCTAATTTATTCGCCGACAAACACTTTAATGAGGGCACTCAAAATAGTTGGTGCGCGGGGCCGGCGCAGCGGGGCCGGATCATCACCGAGATTCGGTTTACGATCTGTTTTATTCGTCACCGATGAACTTTAGATATCTATGAATTCGCTTTTAATTTGCGTGTTTATGGGGAAGGGCATCGACCGTCACCGCCGGGCGCCGCCACTTTCAACCTTATGTCGCAGTCCGGTGGAATACGACCGTCGTCACCGTAGCCATTTCTCAGCTAGAACCTAGATAGAATCTAGCTCCACCTTGTGGTATTAGTTAGAGGTTCCGATGAAATAGAATCCACTCGAACATGTTTTTGAAAATTGCAATTGGACTTCCTGGCTGCGAATGAATCGGAAAGAACGCGATCCCCGTGGGTGCTGGGCGCCAGATGCTGGAGTCGTCGTGTTCTAGAGATTATCTGAAATTGCATCCAAACACAGGCCGGTTAATAACCGCCTGCCCCTCGTGCGCCGGCGCAGCCCGCGCGCCGCACGCAGCGTCACCGCGGCGCCTGCACAACGCCAACGGAACAGCGAATCTAACCGTGCAACGTATGAGCCCACTGTCAACATACCGATCTTATAGCTGGCTCTCAACGCCAAGAGATCGTACACCCGCTAGGCTGAAATCATCGGTCCATCGACTGCTGCACTGATCGTCCTGCGGTGTTCCTAACTTATAGCTCGAAGAGATGCTAGACGAGTCTTCATACAGCGGGAGAGCGCTGTGCACTGGGCCACGTCACGTCCGTTACGGCGACCACTCCCGATCGATACCTCCTTTAGAAGGCCGAAGCAGCGATCGATCTCAATTATAGATAGTGTACAGTCGCGTCCAGCGTTTATAATTGACTAATGAGGGGCTGCGCGTCACGAGCGGCCTGCGCCCGCGCCGAGAGCGCGGCCTGCATTGTTGTGAGTTTACTTTATCGCGGTAAAACCGGCAGGATTCTACGTAGTAACTGTTCATTTTCATTATTTTATTCGATGAGCTCAGTTGTGTGTTTGTGTAGCCACACTGACGAACCGTGTCGTCGACTGTCGGTACTCACGAAACTACGCAACACTATGATAAGTGGATCGCTAACAGTTTTGAGCGGCAATGTACCGGCATTACCAAAATATGGCGATTGCGCCCCACGGAGCTGACCCGCAGCCGAACAAAGACTGAAACAAACCGAACAATACCACTTACCAGATGTCTTACCGAATAGCGGCGCAGGCGCAGCTATCGGCCATCGCTTCACCAAACATTACTCACGCTCGAACAAAAGACTTCAACGCGCTCTCTGCGCCTCTCCGAGATTCTCTTGGACTATCCTATCTTCACCATCGGCTCCGTTCATTATGATGAGGTTAATAGTGTCAATACCTTGTCGAAATGGTATTTACTATCACTTGCTGACATTCAAAGAGCTAGTGTGGTGGAAGGAGCCCCTCGGCCGCGTTTGAAATGGATCTCGGCTAGAACGAGCAACCCGAGCCGCTCGGCGAGTCCAAATTTGTAGTTGTCACAGCTCATCAGCAGCATTAGCTGCGCGTCACGGTGCGGCGAGTCCGCGCGTCACGCCGCGTCACGGCCACAGTAGTCACGTCCGGTCACGGTGCCGCGCGGCCCCCCGCCCGCCTGGACTCTCGCCAGCACCTAGTGCCGGCCGCACAGTAGCACATCTCATCATGACGACTAAAAGACAAAGAACTAGGGAATGAAAAGAGACCGATAACATGCCATAATGTTTTCTGTTTTCAGATTTATTATAAAAACTCTTTTAATTAATAAATAGTAATAAACATAAACATTTAGTCAAATAACTGTAGCGTTTTAATTGTTTACAACCTAACTAATACTAGTAGCGCCTGTGGGCTCCTTGGTAGAGGGCCCGAGCGGTCCGGCTGGAGTTGCGGCACTGCGGCGCAGGCGCAGCGCGGCGCGGCGCGTGAGGTCCGCGGACTAAATAAATTACATTACATGCCTTCGAATCTGAGAATTGAGAATTAGATTAGCATGCCCCCCCCCCCACCCCGCGCGCCCGGCCCCCGCGCACGGAACTAATCCACGATAACCTCCTCCCTTTATGAGTCGTTTGAAATATACGGATCACTTTATTTTTGTTCTCTGAAAAGTATCACACGACACAACTAGACTCTAGTGTAAGTTACACAAGAAGTTGTTTCACTAAAATTAATAATTCCTACCTACCTAATGATTCATGATCATGGTGCATTCGAAAGTAGCTCACACACTCATTTAGGTACGTGCTGTGCACTTCCACACACATATACATAAACTAAAACTATATAGTGGCTCGTTTACACTAAATTCTGAAAGTGAAGTCATAAAAGTAATTAAATATGATAATTTATCGCACACTAAAATGCTTAACCCGCGGGAGACTGCGCTCGCGCACCACGCCGGCCACGTCGTGATAAATACCACCACTCGCCCATTCATTGTCACAACATTTACGAATCATCTTTCAACAAATTCTTTCGACACACAAAGAGGATTTAACAGAATTATGATAATGGTGTAGATATAAAGTATGCGATATAAACACACAAACAAATCTCGACTTTTGGACTTATGAACTGGAGTTACGCGTTAACACGTCATCGAAGATGGGTCTAAAAAGATGGGTCTAAATAAGATGGGCCTAAATAAGCTTTCTCCAAATGTCACGGCTAGTTATGACGGCCGCGAGTGCCCGAGGTGAGGGTTCACCGGCAGAGCTCGTCTGTTGTCATAACATGTTAGTGTCGATGATAAAAAAATAATCGGTTTAATAATTCGTCCGAGCTTGGAGCAGTCGGCCGCGGCCGGATAATGAAGCCAGCGAAAGCAGATTGCAATTTAGATCATTTTAGTTTCCAACTAGTTTTTAATCGTCTTCGTCTAATAAATTTCACAGAGCTAAGAGCTCTACTTTACTTTCTCCAAATAACAGTAATAAATAGTACGAAGTGGGAAGTATTAAGTATCATATGTAAATAGTGAATACTTGTATCGTGAGAGGAAAGTTTACGATGGCACACAGATGGCACTTGTCACGGCATACCCTAAGAAACATCAGCAGTATGCTTTATGAAACTGAGATGAACCTAAATACCACACCGGGGGCCTTATCACAAGCTTCAAACCATGATGTTTCAGTGACGTCAAGTTTCAATAATAAGTATATTTTTATAGGTTATGGTGCGAAATATCAAAGTTATAATACTTTGATATCGCCCGAAGAGCTTGTGGCAAGGCCCCAGCTCTCACGCAGGTTCGCCATCACATGTTTACGGTGAAATGTAAATGCGCTGCGCGCGCGCAGGGATCGCGTTACTCGGCACAGCCGCTCGGAATTCTATTGGCCATTCTAATCACAAGAATAATCATCGGTAATGACTCCGCGCCGGTGTACGGTGACACACGACGTGTCCATCTAACGCGTTTCAATATCACTATCCAAAGACATATCAATTCTAATGAGTCGACCGCGGCTGGGCCGATTTCAATAAATTGAAGCGAACGATGGCACGAGTGCGAGCGAAGGTTTATTATAACTGAACGTTAATAGAAATGTCCCTAATATTATTCGGGCCCGGCTCCCGACGCGCGGCGGCCGGGGAGCGAGTGGGCGCCCAGCCCCATCGCACTATTTCAACTTAACTCGATAAGACGCTTCGTTACGACATCGGCTGCCATCTCTCGAGTCTCGAGGCGACATTTTATATTTAGGAATCGGATACGATAACTATAAATAACGGGAAAATACAAATTATACACTAAAATAATTCAATGACTCTGAGCTCTTATTAAATTTAATTCGGTGCAGATCGTGCGGCGTCCGGACGCGGTGATTGTTCGTAAGTTCAGGCCATAATTCAAATTAAGGGCTTAGAAATGACAATTGCGAGCAAATTGCCACGATAGTTACACAACGCCAAAATTGTACAACAATCTGCGGAGCCGGGGTGCGCCGCGGGCGGGCGGGGGGAGGGGCACGTGATGGATGTGTCCCGTCCCTAGCCCGCGGCTGGCACAACACTAGCGTGTGAACGACGTTACAAAAGCTCACAATCACTTACGATCACTCTCCGTTCGGCGTATTCATGTATTTCAATCATGCCTTCATACCTTTTGTAGACGGAGTTTAGACAGATTTGCATAACGCGAGCCGATCGAAACGTCGGGCGGACACGCAGTCCGTCGTGTTATCCTTAGGTAACCGGGCGATCCATCGATACTTTCGCAAGATAAGCTGTCGCAACATCGTATCGATAAAGCCAACACTAATCTTTATTAAAACCAACCCATTTATTTTAATCAGCATAAATTACATACATCTCGATAAGACGATTGCCGCTCGGTAAACAGACAGTGCCAATAATGATACGGTGGAGGCGGACGAGCCGCGATGCTCTTTAGTGATACGATCGCGGTCCGGTAGCGCACCCTGAGGGAGCCACCTGCGCGCGCGCCGAGCACCCTCGGAGCCCCCGGGCTCTTCTGTAATGGACCCGCACCGCGGAGCGACTCACTCAACGATCGTATAACCAGTCTCATGTACATCGGTGCGATAGACGAGAGCCGGTCGGCCGGACGCTTCGGTGAAGTCACGATGGACGCTGAAATCAACGACGGGGGAGATCAAGTTGTGGTCGTGGTGGGATAGATGTAGGATTTGATGTGCGGCATCCACAGTGCGTAATGAAGTGTGTCCCGCGGGCGTGACACCTCATGAAGACATTCTTCACTCTAATGAGATAATAAAGTCGTGGGAGCCCCGAGCCCGCCGCGCGCACTGCGCATGCGCGCTGCGGTCGCTCGCGCTTTTTATCGCGCTCTGGAAAAAATGCAATGAATGACGACCGCCCGCGAGCCGCGGCCCACGCGTGGGAAACTAATCTCCACTCATCAACAATCAACATAAAGATAGCGACATTTTAAGATAGTCTCTTAAAAATTACGTTTATTTATTTATTTATTTATTTATTTATACAGTAACTTACACGATTTTAAAAAACCAATTACATAAGTTACTTAAGATTAAGAAATTAAAAAATTAAAAAATTAAAAATATTCAAATCAATATAAAATAGCTATCATACATAGAAAAATAAATAGTATTCAAACAAGGCAAATAAATTAATTAATTTAAATAATAAATAAGATTTCATAATACTAAATAATACAAATTATTATAATATTAACAAAACAAACAAGCATCCTTTCAGTCATCACTCTCGCAAAACCTCAGGCATACCAACATTAAACTCTTCCATTCGTCTGCGAACATATCACAGTCTGGGTTCTGGTCAAGAAGTCTGTTAAGCCCGGCGAGGGTGCGAGGCAGTGGGGAGTTGGCACGAGCGACGGTTCTACTGGAGGGCACAGAGAAAAGTGTATGGCCTCTACTGCGAACGTAATTATTAGGGAGGTAGAGCCGAAACAGAAGGTTGTGCAGATCAGGAACGTCGATCATACCACGGAGCACCTTACACATTGTTGCTTTCTGATCGTACGCTCTTCTGGTCTGTAGGGAATTGTATCCAAGACACCCTTGGAGAAACCTAGTTGGGTACATATATGGGTAGTATCCAAATTCTCGCTTGTACTGAGACCTGAGAAACGCCTTCTGAACCTTCTCCAGCAACAGTGCGTACGTACTTTCATGCGGGTTCCAGACGGAACTGCTTGACTCTAGCTTGCTCCGCACTAAAGCCCCGAACAGAAGCCGCACAACACGGTCACTGCGAAAGTCTCGGGCGTTTCTCAGCACAAACCCAAGTCTTTGAAAGGACTGCTTGGCGACCGTCGTGATGTGGTCGTGAAATGTGAGTTTTCGGTCAAAAGTTACTCCTAAATCCTTGATTACCGTTACTCTAGAGATCATGTTGCCATGAATCGAGTAATCAAAGCATACCGGGTTTTTCTTTCGACCGAAAGTCATCACGGAACATTTGGAAGCGTTAAACCCCATCTTGTTGTCAAGACACCATTGACATACCGCATTAACATCAACTTGGAGCGCCTCACAATCTGCCGTGGAACGTATGACAGTGTAGAGTTTCAAGTCGTCGGCGTACAGCAGACACTCCGCGTGGTTTACAACGTCCGGTAAGTCATTAATCATTAAATTAAAAAGCAGAGGACCCAAAATAGAGCCCTGACTCACTCCTGACCGCGTGTGATAGGGTGCAGACTCATAAATTCCAAGTTTTACATACTGCTGGCGATCGCGCAGATAGTCGGCGAGAAGTCTGAGAAGATTGGGCGCGAAGCCATAATTATGATTATGTTATTTAATTTATAATTATGTAGATACCTAATTCATTTTAAACTTTTGTCTTTTTCAGTGTCGGCCAGAAATTGCTCGTACGTTCATAATTATCTATTCTACGAACGAGTACTATAATTTCTCTCAAGTCTATTCAACTAATCCAAACTCGCATTAACAAATCGATCGTAATATCGGAATGGATCGATAATTAAAGCTGTGATTGCGGTTGCGACAAGTCATTAACAAATATAACGGGCTTCGAACAGTTATTGACAATCATAATTTATTTTAATCCACAATTTAAAAACAATGTTGTTAATAAAATCGTTTTAAAATTACATACTTATCTAGTTCCCGACTGTTGCTGTGGCACATTCATGTAGGGAGGAACACAGTACTTGTGTGCGACATTATGCGAGTATTATGGGCCTTAACGCCTCACTTCAGGATTATAAAAAAAAACTATTATGACTTAGATGCTTTTAAGCTTCTAATAATGTGTCATAATAATAATGAAATTTTACCTGTTACAGAAAACTTGATGAGTTAGGTTGAGTGGTATGGGCATGTTATGAAGAGAGAATAACATCATGCTACAAGAAGGGTCTTGGATATGAATGTGGATATTGACATGACGGATGATAGGGGAGAGAAGGAAGAGAACCTGTTGTGCCGACTTCACCAGGCGGATAAGGGCAAAAAGAAGAAAATGATGATGAATATGAGGTTTTTCTGTATGGTATTCATTAGAAACATTTTTAAAAAGCATTGCATAGCGCGGCCGGTGCTAGGCGTCCCACCGACCGTGATTACCCACAGTATATTTTGCAACAGTGATTGTGCGAGCACTCTCGAGTCGGTGCTCTGATTCGGTACCACGACCGAGCGCCGCCCACGCGTGCGGCTATATCCTATCCGTGCGCCTATCCGCAGTTAGCTATCTAATCCGCGCGAGACCTACTATCGTATCTGTGAGAATCTATCGAGAATGTTTTCGTAAAGATTGTGCTGTGAGCGCTGTCGCCCGCGGCTCTGCCTGTCCGGAACTATAAAAGCTATTCAATAGAGTATAAAATCTTAACTTTCTTTTATATTTATATTACCATACAACTGCCGTCTTGTTCGAAATGATTACTTGTGTTTGATTACTAGTTTTTACGGCTATCAAATCGATTATAGAAAAATCTTTATGCCTTGATACTGAAGTAGGTACTATGTAATACACAAACACACCGACAGATTGTTGTACATAGGTATTGAAACATCCTTAATTATCGCTCTCGAAGACTAATTCGAGTGCAGCCGGTTACGGAGGCCAATTCTCCAAACCTGTTGCATTACAATCTTATTACTTTATGAGCCGTAATACTTTTACATGAAGTCAGGTCGCCATCAGATATCCCGTGCGCATGCGCATACTCATGTAATACATTCTCATTCTCTGACACATCACTCGTATATTTGGCGAGCGATTATTATTTAAATTAGAACTTGATCTGCGACTTGATTAATGTGTTCAATTACGTTGTGAGATCGGAATATAGCAAGTGTTGTTTCGTAAGAGCTATAAACTGTACATGCACATACGACATAGAGCGGCAAAGAGCAGAGGCCTACCGCAAGCTCTTACAAACCATCATGTTTCAAAAACGTCAAAGTTTCAAACTTATAGTAACACTACTTCAATACAATTTTATTGATATCAAATTACATTGCCCGAAGAGATCGTGGTAAGTGCAAATATGAGCATAAAGCACAACTCTAGAACCTAATAATTTGCACAAATCATTGTCCGTCCGTCTGTCACAGGCACAGGCGGGTGGCGCGTGGCGTGTGGCGTGTGGAGCCGCTTGCGACAGCGGGACCGTGAGAATGACATTTAGGAGAACTGAAGTACAGTCAGCGATCAATAATTATAAGTTGCAAGTTGTTTTCGAAATACAGAAATGAACATCAGTTTTGTTATTTAAACTACTAAAAATAAGCTGCACTAAGTTACAAACATGCGTTGGGCCGCGATATTTTAAACAGTAAAGTTGTTTTCTATCATTAGTTTTTTGTCAAAGAATTACTTTCGGCAGATTGTAAACCATTTGGGCATATGTACCTACGTATAGGAATGTTTACCTTGGTCTACGATACACGAGTACATAGTACACAGCACACAGATCGGCAGATAAAGCACAACTGTAATGTGCTGTCGAACACAAGCACTGAGCCGACATCGACAGGCAAACAAAGAACAACTTTCGGTATTTGTTCGGGCTGCACTGCACGGTGCGAAGAAACAAATCGAAATTGACGCTAGATAAATTAGAGCTACAAGTATCATACTTGGCTGTGCCTATCTATTGGCTGACACCCAAATTCCGCTGGTTCCAACATTTCCCTGTGAAGGGCATTACTGGACTTTTTGTCCAAAAATGCCCTTCCGGATCTCAAAGGGATTACTGGACAAAAGTTCCACAAATTCCCTTTTCGAATTTAGCTATCTGCGTTAGCACACTACACCATCAAAGTGCCCACGCACACATTGAAGCCACTTTGGTACGTTTACGTTTACGTTTCAAAATATTGTCCTTGTTTTTACATTTTGATTTGACAAACTACAAATAAATTATGTTTGTAAAATATGCATACTGAGAATCTAAAATTGAAATCGGGTGCTATTTATATATTTTAATTTACATAACATAATAAATGTGATTATTGCTTATTGTAATAATGAGCGAACGAAAACGAAGGAGAAGAACTTTTGAATTCCTTTCCACGGTCAGACACACAGCAAGGACGACGATGGCGATAATAACGAATTATCTAATCTAATACCTTTAAGCAATTCTTGTTCTGAATCTCGGAAATGACTCCAACGATTTTCATGAAATTTAGTATGCAGGGGGTTGCGGGGGCGATAGCAAGGTTTCGTCGCTTACCAAAAAGAAACCGAGCAATGCTCGGTCACTCAGTTACTTATTATAATACTGTGAATGAGCGTCATATTCCCACTTGGTTGGTGAGCATCGGATCCAGTCCCGAGACAGTTCGGTAGCCACTAGCCGCCAGTCATGCGCTCTGATTGCCGCTCGCACTCACCAGCTCGCCGCATTGCCTGCAATTACAGCCGGGCTGGTGCCGGCCGCTATTGTCCGCATTGCCTGCAATTACAGCCGGGCTGGTGCCGTCCGCTATTGTCCGCTGATTGGACCTAATCACCGGTTCGGTGGACGGCTGCCTCCGATTCTTTTGGGTCGTGATCATAAGACTTATTGTTTGGCTGTTTGTGTGGAACTCCAGATAACTACCTGATCGCTCCAGATATATAATTTTGAATGATACGTATGTTTCTAACAAACTAATTAAGTTATTTAAGTGCTACTAACTTAAAACCAGCGGTTAATAATTAACTGATATAGATAGGTTGAAGGTAGAATACATTCGAAGCATCCGCAAAGAAGTTTCTAGAACTACTAGTTACTAGATGCAGAAGATCTTTTGATGAAACTTTTTTATGACAAGTATGATATTATCAGCTCTATTTGAAGCTTACCTATCTACATAATAAGTATTATTACAATGATCCAGACAGGTTTGACCAAATATTTGGCGTAAAAACTAGATTGATTTCAAATTGATAGCAGGTTGTAAATGGCTCGCACTTTGATTGATTCCGCGATAATGGCGGGCTCAGCCGCCGCGCCCGCTCGCCGTACATCGCTCACTTTCCCATAAAACTATCACTGATGATGGAATTACATACATAAATAGGTATAAAATAATCAGTGGTTCCCATTTTCAACCTTATGTCAAAGCAATATGCCCTACACTATTTGTTTCCGGTATACCACAGCCGTCATTGCATGTTTGATAGCACAGATTTAGTCAGTTCAATTTCAGTAAGTACTTACGCCTCTACATAACGGTTAGGTGTGTTAATTTTGAGAAACTTTAAAGATAAACCGGTAGCGGCAATTAACCGTAACACATGATATTGTGTGCGCCTGCGCAGCTTCATGGTAAACGCGCAGTCGAGAGGAAATAGCTGGGGAACTTTCTAGTCTCTTATTGTAAAGATTTTAACATAATACACCAGTATTTGATCCGACACTAACCCGTGGGGTAAGTAAAAATAGTTTCTTAACGGTGGTAAGTTAGTAGCTATAGTACTTTACCTTATAGATATTGATGTAGGTATGATAAATAAATCAAAGTTCTGTGCCGTAGCTCTGAAAACAGAGTTAGTGACACTCATCAGTTGTGTGCACAGAACTTCACCCGTATTATACTATTTCAGTATTCATGGGATTGGGCTGAAGCTCGCCTCTCCCACTAGCACAGTCCAGTGTCCGGAGCACGTGTGTAGTGAGCCAGCGGCCCGGCCGCACTGCGGCGGAGGCGTGGTGAAGCCGGCGGCTCTAACTTCCCCGCGTTTAACGCCACAGCCCAATTTAATGCGACGATTACACGCTCGCCTCCACCGGCCGCTCTCATCATCAGTCGAGCCAATGTGCACCGTATCCCGTAGGCACAAGGGCCGGGCCGCGCGCACGGACGACGGTGTTGATTGGCGCGGTCACTGAACTCATTTATTATAGTTTGCGAGAGTTTTGACTGAGATATGTCGCAGACGTTGTATTTGGGCTCTAGCGCGCTGATCTCATCGGCGGGATTATTGGACACTGAGGTCTATGAAGGAATGTTTTTATTTCCTGTAATCTTATTACCTGCTGCTGTCGTTGACCTCGTCACAGAATAATTACTCACACCTCGCATTACTTCACTACGAGTATCATCACGATTTTTTTTCAAAACCTTCTTTGTACGTAGTACCTACCCAATAGTGTATTTTATATGAAATAAAAGCTCAATTCGTATCAGATTAGCATCCTGCTTGAGTAATGTTATGACATGTTTGCGAGGCGAGGCGAGGCAGGTTGAGGCGAGCGAGGCGAGGCGAGGCGAGGCGGGCTGCAGTCGGCCGGAGATATACTCCAATACAATGTCAAGGTTCCCTCCACGAGCTCGTGAGTCATCGCATCAGGAGTTCAAGGTCCTGGAAAACTGCTCAGTAATTAAAGAGCGCGTGTGACGCGCATCTCACAGAAATAATGACTTTTCTCGTTTGATTATTTGTTGACAATCGCATCATGCGTGAACTCCTTCGAATGCAACTCTCGAAACTAAATAAACAATATTATTTGACGAGGGTGTTACAAGTTTAACGTGTGTTGTGTATGTGTCTGGCTTTGGCTCCCAAACGGATGAAGCGATTTTGATATAGGTAAGTAGTTTTTTTATGTTTGAAAGGTGACTTGATTGGGAATGTTTCTGTGTCGGGGCTAATGCAGTGAGTTTTATTTGATAATATCCCAGCTCATATATAGATAATATCAAAAGGTCTTTTTGATTTGGCGATTTTGGGATAGGTATTTTTGCGATGTTAGACGACCAATTTTATTGTAAACTAGATAAGTATCCCTTACTTTGAATAATGAATGAAGTCATTCGACATTCCTCCGCCGGAGCCGGCTGAGCCGACTCCGTAATTGAACGGCTGATTAGTGGGCCCTCTTAATTGGTGTTAATTTGTTAATACTTGTTTTGAGTTGTCGAGAACGCACGCGAGTCATCGCGGTCGAACACTGTTACCATCCCACTTACATTATAAACGCGAAAGTTTGTGTGCGGGTGAATGTTTATAACTCTGCGAATGAGTGAATGATTGAAAGGGTGAATGAAGGATCGAACATATGAATGAACCATTTACATTTTAAAACAAATTTAAATAAACCATGGGCCTCAGTGTAAATTCAATGTTTATTTAAAACGCGCAAACGAGCTGTGAAGAGCCAGTTAGTTTAGTATAAAAATACACGTATTTTAAGTAAATAACAGTTTATAAGCCTACTTTATGAATGAACCGATAAAAACAGCCTGTTAGGGACGAGCGGTGCTAACGCATCACGCGCAGCACTTCATATCTTTCCCTGTCCCTGTAAGGATTCATTACAGCCACAGTGCTGAAGTGTTGGCTAGTTCACTCCGCACATTCTCATCGAGGTCTAAAGATTCACTAATTAATTTAAAAGTAACGTACTCTGGTAGGACGTCACAGACCCAGGTGCGGTGCCCAGCCTGCGTCAGTCATGTTCAGTTTTTGCGCGGGTCGTGGCCGCCGTCAGCCCCGGGCGGCGCGCGGAGCCCTGCGCCCGCGCAGCGCCGCGGCGGGGCGCCTCGCGCGCAGCACCTAATCAACCACATTTCGCAATAGCTCTCGCGATAGGTGTCGATGGATGCAGAGACTAGCGGTGTCTCGCAGTTTCCCTTGCGGTTATGTAGTTAAATTTTAACCCTCCATATACTCTTCTTTGGGGGTAATTATGAATCTAGAGTATAATCTATATTCGCTTCAGAATTGATTAAAATCCGTTCAGCTGCTACAGAGATTAAGACGGACAAACATACAAATACCTACTATTAACTCTAAATACTATACAAACAGGATACTTAGTGGATAGCTGTGACTCTGAGCACGAACACTTAGTTTTTTCCACCTCCCTCAACTTGGATTTCATTAGTTTTTACAACGAAATAAAGATAAACTAAGTACTTTTATTATAATTAATGTTGGTTATAAACGGTTACGCACTGGTACTATAGTGCGCGAGGTGCCTGGCCCCAGCACTAGGCACGCCTGCGCCGGCGCACTCCGCGGGAGGCCGCGCAGCCTCATGTGTCAGGATCTACGACAATGCCTGTCCGCGCGTGTAGCGCCGCCATAATGCAGCTTAGCTCCGCCGGGATGGTGTAGTGCCGCCGTTACACAGTAACAGTTCTTTCGACAACCACGTAGCTGATTATTTTATGCATAAAAGAACAACTCATAACAATACAGTAGCAAAAAAAAAATCTCAAGAAAGTTTTCTACTTTTTTTGTAAGAATGTTTTAAGTTGTTCAAATCGTAAATTTTCAAAAATTCGATGCACTTGGCATCGTGAGTTTGGTTAGTTTCCTATAGCTTTTGAATACTGGATCTGTAATTCCCTATAGCGAAAATAATGTTGAAATTAATCCTTAACGACCGTGAGACACCCTGTAGCTCTGCACCACGCCGAGCGGCGGGAGATTTATGCCCTAGAAGTCAATTAAATTTAAAAAAGTGTAGCGAATTATCAGTAATTGAAGAAATCTTAGCTCGAAGTAGTTCTGTTCAACTGTTTTTTTTTCAGGTACCTAAGTATTATAAAAATATACATATATAGGTACATATATGATCACGACTGTAATCCCTGGGCTCGGTAAATATCTCCTCAGATCTTTAGTTACTCAGATCTTTGGGGATATCTAAAGAGGTTAGTCAGAGGCCCGTCCGAACTTGACTTTTGAAGTGTATTAAGTATGATAATTAAGATAAATCGAATTGTACAATGTCCTCTAATCTAAACAGACAGTCAGTCGGTGGGCTAGGTACATAGGTACACATAATACGTACCCGCGTCGTAATGAAACGGCTCGGCGCGAGCACGTCCGGCGCAAGCGCAGAAATCACGGCAAAAAGTTAAAAGCTCGCTGTAAAAAGCAAAGGTTATTGATCCGCTCCTGCCTACGATCCTACTCGCTCAGTAATCTGCGGTGCTTCTTGTTAGGCGTGACGCTCACTAAAGCGCAAACTTTGAAACTTTAATAATTAACACCGAGGAAGGTTTCCATTCCAAGTTTCCAAGTTCTCGAGTGGAGACCGCGGCTCGGCAGACGTAGTGTAGGACGCCCTCCGGCCAGGGGGAGGGACGATCTGCGAAAGGCTGCTGGTGGAGGCTGGATGCGTCGAGCTGAAGACAGGGCGCAATGGCGCTCATTAGAGGAGGCCTATCTATGTCCAGCAGTGGACTGCTATAGGCTGATGTTGCTGAAGGTTTCCATTTATTGGTTACACCTGAATAAATGTGTATAAAACTTATAGAAAGCGTGTCAAAGACTGTCTAAAATATTTTCTTGTTTGAAACAAAACATGTTATGACCCTAAGATAAATGATTGATTCAGGCGTGACTTTGCGGAAATCCATTACAAATACTGAAAAGGACGGAAATTTCTAGTACTTTCCCGCTAAAACTATTATCTAATGAGGTTATTAATTAAGCTTATTAATATTAATGAGCCCCACAAAATTTTCGCCGAGAGAAATTCTCTCGGCGCTCGGTGGAGCAACACTAGTGCGGAGCGAGTCAACGGTCCTGTGGATGCTTCGTGGAGAAGCGAAACACGTGTCGAGTTTCTATTTGAGGTGTGGTGTTGGGATTATTAATATTAATAATATTTCTATAAGGCATTTTGTGGGGCTCATTAATATTAATAAGCTTAATTAATAACCTCATTAGATAATAGTTTTAGCGGGAAAGTACTAGAAATTTCCGTCCTTTTCAGTATATGTTATGACCCTATTAAACATTTTGTTTGTAGCGTGTACCAAAAATGGTACCAAACATGTTTGTAGATGTAAACGAGAGGAGGAACGCTTCGTTGTACGGTTGACTTTAACCACAGTGTAAGCAGTAGTGAGTAGCGTGCAGGAGATGTAGTTACAAGGGATTTTTCGAAATTCAACCTCTAAGAAGTACAGCGAGAGGTTGAAGTTTGTATGAAAAAACATAAGGTGAGCGAAGTCGCGGGGAGTCTCCCTAGTAATAAATAAATAGGAAGCGCTTTTATATTTACAAAATAGTTAAAGCTGCTACTTATTAGAATAACATAGCGGCACGCCTCACACCAACAGAACGAAGAGTTCCATTCCCAGAATACCACATGCTGTTATATTTCTGCTGCTCTTAATCATAATTGTATACAAACGCTATTCATAAAGGCCGGTCCACACCTAGCGACGTAAATCTTGCGACGTCCACACTCAACGCTAATCTCATACATAAGCTATTCAGCGCACGCTAATCTAGAATTACTAAAGGCTGTTCTACACTTGCGATACGGCTCATATCCCAGCGTGCGGCTGTCGGTCCGCGCTTAGGGTTGGCACAACATTGTCTATTTTTTTCATAGAAAAAACTTAAACGCGCTCCCAGCGCTACGAGAATACGAGTATATTATATTTTATAGACGCGCGTCGACTCAAGAGGGGTATTTGACTGCGTTCTAGAGTAGGTACTTGGCAATAAAGAAATCTGGGGTCAAAAAAAGACTCAGGGTAAAGGTGGAAGCGCATTATGACCGCACTATTAGCAATGAAAGAATTTAGAGGGCAATATCGTCGCGGTCGGTTCGCCCTGATCCGCGTTCAGTATAAGAGCATTGAAAAGAGAAAGCTATATAGTCCATTGAAAAGTTACATTTGGGGTTGCGTTTTTTAGAGGACGCAATTTTATTTTTTTGATGTGTAGGGGGGTCAGTGTAAAGCTAAAACCAAGTTTGTGGGGTCGCCACCCTTGTCCCACGGCCGCCATCTTGAAAATAGGGGTTGAAATGGTTTTTACGGTATATCTCTTAAACTATTTATTTGATAAAAAAAATTGTTAACATTTTTTGTTGCAAATTAAATTCTCTACAACTTTGGTCCAGTAACTTTTTGTCGTAGAACTATAAATAAAAAAGTTATAAGCGAAAATCTTCAGAAATTCGAGAAAAAAAAAAAAAATTCGATGTAACTTTTTATTATCATTTTACGAAAAAATGATTTCTGACCATTTTTGTAGATCGTTTTTTGAGGAACAACTTTTATTCGCATCATTTTTTCATTAAGTCAATAGCTAAGGTTTTACAGCGCTCCAATACTAGTACCGAGTACTATTTTTCAGTACTCTTAACTTTTAATACAATTTTCAGTAAACAAAAGTTATACTCTATAGGGTCACCGTTCACTCCGCCTAACAAAGTAGCCTGTCGCCGTTTAGATAGTGGGCAATGGTCCATCTGTATCACTGCACCGTGCTGCGCTGTGGGACGCGCGCTCAGCTCACTAGATTATACTTAACACGTTTTATAACAAAAGATGTAATAACAATTCCGCGAGATCATCGCGACTATGGCTCGCGGGTGGATTTCACCAACTTCTGGTATACGAGTATTTTATTTAGTCTATTCTCAGGATAATAATGTCCGTTAACTTTTCGATGGTCTACGATTTATTCCGGGGATAGTGCCTGAACTAGTTTGGTCGAAGCCCTAAGACGATCCAAAGGATCTTGCATTTTCGTCGGGACCGGCTTCAAAAAAACACGCAGGTTCGAGACACATTTTTACGAAAACTTTATCTATACTAATATTATAAAGAGGAAAACTTTGATTGTTTGTTTGTTTGTTTGAAATGAATAGGCTCCGAAACTACTGAACCGATTTGAAAAATTCTTTCACCAATGTGTAGAATGAACTTTCAGGATGAACATAGGCTATATTTTATGTAGGTACTTCGCGGGCGACGCCGCGTGCAGAAGCTAGTATTTTATAATTTAAAATTCTATGGCAGTTATTAAGAGTTTTTAACTAAATATAATGAAGTGGCGCCGGTGACGGAGAGGATGAGGAGTGGTTAGCGTGGTATGGGCATGTTATGAGAAGAGATGAATGTCATGTGACGAGGAGAGTGTCAGATATGAATGTGGATGGATACAGGGGTAGAGGTGGACGAAGAAGAGATGGATGTACTAGTGGAAGATGACATGGGAGAAAGGAGTGAGTACTGAGATGACGGATGATAGATGGAGATATGAAAACGTGTTATGCCAACCCCACATAGCGTGGGAAAAGGACAGGAAGAAGAAATAGAAGGCAGTTAATTAGAGTTCAAAATTGAGTAAGGTTGGCTAATTCAGCCCAAAACAGAGTACGAGTTAAATCTATGTAAATAGTAAATAAGATACGTTAGTATGCGTTATGCAGAGAGGGCGACGCGCACGGCGCATTATGCGCGGGAGCTGCCGGACTGACGGCGCGGCTGAGCCAACCCGACTGACAGTTAATTTATTCGCCTGACAAACTGACAGGCCGCCGATATTTCCTGATAGCTGCTGCAGATCTATCCGGCGAGCGGCACCGTCTAACGAACCTCGAGCCTTACCGCAAGCTCTTCGGACAATATCAAAGTAATAAAACTTTGATATTTAGTATTATTAGTGTTACTTCAAGCTTCCAATGTAACGTTTCTGAAACATGATGGTTTGTAAGAGCTTGTGCTAAGGCCTTTGGTCTAGATCCTTTAGTTATACTATTTTATTTATTCTTATCGTCTCACACGTTCTTTTGAATCAGTGTGTTGAAAGGAATAAAGCGCGAATACTCTTGTATTTTACCATCTATAGAACATTGTAATAATAATTTAATTATCTGTATCTGTACAGCACTGCCAGAGCAGATTTAAACGAAATTCGGCTTAGATAATCCATATTATTATTATAATTTATGTGAAAGTAACTGTCAGGCCTAAACCGCTTAACCGATTTTGATGAAATTTGGTACAAATGGAGATTAAAGCTTGAGAAAGGATAAAGGTTTTTTAACGCGAAAAAATGCTTGAAGTGGTTGAAATAAGGGATGAAATTTTGTATGGGAGTCTGTCATTTTCGAACGCTGACGACATGCGAGCGGAAGCTCGTTGGAAGTCATTTCTAACGGTAAATATTTCTTCCTTATTCTTTATTGACAAAGGATTAATTAATGACATAGAACAATTTGCGTTTAAAATCTCTGGGAGTTGCTGGAAACGATTTTTAAAGCAGTTAAATACTTTTAAAAAGTGTACGACAGATAGTGAATACCTGCCGCTGTGGTGGACGGCGGCCCGCAGGTCAATCAGACAGACACCGCTAAATGAAGTGAACTGTTCTGTTTAAGCCAAGCGCCCTGGATACCGAAGGAGACGGAAATTTATTGGTGACGGCTCCGCGTGATGCTGATGAATGGCTCCTCCGTCTAACTGCACTTTCTCGTGCTCAGGGCCAATTCCACCAAACTATTGCTAACAAACCATTAACTGATCGGGCATCAAAATTAACAAGAATGTTAATGTCGTTATCTATTTACGACAATCGTTTCACGGAAGATAATCCTTTGTCGGGACATAGTGGAACACAACTTTAACACGCGATTAAAAAGCTAACAAGCTGTTAGTTTAATTAACAGAGCATGGTGAAAAAGTTAGTAAGTTTTCTCTGTAGCTCCAGCTACTGGTGAGTGCACTGGTTCCTGATGCCATCGAGCTTACAGCGAGTGCCGCAAATGTCTCAATTAGTTACGTGATGCAACTAGAAGTTAATGCTCGACAAGTTTTGATACTTGAGTAGGGTGCTTTAGTCGGGCGGGTAGAATCCACCTATCTAGAAGTAGTGTGCCATGACATTTATGACATTGATATAGGAATCAAAATCCTTTAATTCACTTCAGTATTTCTATCGAATCTTGACTTAGTGATTTTAATTTCTTTTTTGTATCAGGGAAATATTTGGAACCATCAATGCATCAAGACTCATTTATAGTCTCTTTACGGCCCACCGTCATATGACGTGCGGCGCTGCTAGCGTCTCACCATCAGAATGACGTATGACGTTATTTCGTACCATGAAAATTAATTGAAGTAGTGTGTGTTACTTCAAGTTTGAAACTTCGACGTTTCTGAAACATGATTGCTTGTAAGAGCTTGTTGTAAAGCCCGGTCGCAGGCTGCAATCGTGTCGCGCGGTGCATAGGCGGCTTTAATTAAGTTGAATTTATGCTAGCTTAGCTGTTCCCTGTGACTGCGGCTGGGCAAGAATTCCTGTGACCGCCACATACACATATAAGATGTATGTACATGTAGGTATGTGTGTCGAATGATAAACGGCTAGAGTATTTCTCTAATATCCGGTACTAGTACATACTAATGACATCGGTTTGTAGATTTAATTTGAGATTGGCGATCGCTGCTTTATGAAGAGGCGTAGTGTTATTATTTATGTAGACCAATTTATAATTAAAACATAGTGAATAAATTAATAGATAGGTAACTGGTAGTTTCTGTAACTGAATACAGTAAGCTGCAGACGGCTCCCGGTAGCGCCTGGCACCTGCACTCGATGTGATCGCGTATCTCACAGTGCGACAATAAATCGCCCTTCCTTGTACGCATTACGGACGCCATTAGACAGGCACAAAGCATTACCACAATAAGGCGGCCATTCACGGCGCGACGGACACTCTCGCGGCGACGCGTGATACGCAACCGTTACCCGCCGCAGCCGCCGGCCCGCGCCCTGGCGCTCCAGCCAGGGGCGCAAGCTGAGATTTATCTATATTCATATTATAAAGCTGAAGAGTTTGTTTGTTTAGTTGAACGCGCTAATCTCAGGAACTACTGGTTTGAATTGAAAAAATATTGTTTTTTGGATAGTTCATTTATCGAGGAAGGCTTTATAACATCACTCTGCGACCTATAGAAGCGAAGCTTCAATGAAAAATGTTACATATACGGGAAAATTAATAAATTCCATCACATACGGATAGTTAAACCTACTAAGGGCTACATCAAACTAAATTATATTATTGAATTTGAAGTCGAGTTCTGACGGAGAACTTCCTTAGTTCAGCCACAAGTGCCACAGGTACAGCCGCGAACTGCACCTGCAATTTAGTGGCATCGATAGTGCCGTAACTAACAGCTGCCAAATCGGGCGACAGCGGCGCGCTGACGGCGGCCGCGTCCGCCAAGACGGATGGGGTGGCCCCTTAATGGGTCGCTTTAGTCGTGAAATGCTAGAACGATTTGTGTGAGAGCGACGGGTGCAGTGCGCGCGGTAATTACACCATATATATTGGCTGCTCGAGCGACTCTGATTGGGATCGCAGCGCGCGGCCGGGGAGTCCGCGGAGCCTCACGCCGGCACTGCTCCTGTGCAAGTGTTAGGGTGACAGTGCCCTGAGCCACGCTGCCTTCATATGACGGTCGCTCTCTGTCGGTCGCGGTGTTCGTCTGAGTGGGGAGGCCTCAGCTGATGAAGGCTTCGATCATGTACTTTGGTTGAGATCAACGTTACAACTCAAATATTTGAAATATATATTTACATATCACACAACGTCATCTAGCCCCAAACTAAGCAAAGTTTGTACTTTGGGAATCAGATAGCTGATATACATTTTTTGTACATACACACATAGAACAAAAATATTAGTCATCGGTGGGGGTCGAACCCACAACCTGCAGCGCAGGTTATCAACTGAGCTATGAGGCGCGTTATTACATGACCATCTTGTGATTTCTTGGTTACTTTGCATGAAGTAGAGAGAACCAATCACAAATCACCTACATTAGGATACTGTAACTCCACTTTCTAATCAAGCTGCTAGAATCTAGATTACAATTACAAAAAGTCAGAACTGGTTCCGTTGTTGATGGAGCTGGTGGGAAGGCCCCAGCCGGTCGCGGGGCTCCGCAGTCCGCGGCGTGGAGCCCCGCCCACGGCGCTCGCATCATCAGAACCAGAGCTCGGAGTAACGACCGGCTGCGGAACTAGATCAGGGCTATAATAATTCACATTACTTTCTAGTTTAATTACAATTAAGTATTGCAAGTGACGCGCTCGAGTCTCGGGTTCGGCCGTTCGGCTACTATTGCCCGAACGAAATTACAAAAACTCTTTTTAGGGTTGTCTAATCATTAAAATGCATGCACTTTAAAGGGTTAAATTCAGTCTTCAATAAACCACGACACCGAGCACTCGTTACTTTTATTACAAACCTTCCCACCAATCAAATTAGAACCTTAAAGAACTGTACATAATGGTCAAATCGAGCCGGATCGATTAGTGGGAAGGCTTGCTAACTCGGTCGGCCGGCCGGCGCTCGGAGACAATGGGCCGCACGCATTCCTTAGATAAGGAATACCTGTGTTTACACCTAGCTAAAGTGAATATTTAACTGAGTTATTAAATTGTGGATTCTGTTGTTTTGTGGACGAATAATAGACATTTACTATGGTGAATTGTATATTTGACAATTAGACTACGGTTTGGATTGCGGTGTTTGTGTACCTACTTAACTTTGGATTAGAACAATTTGTGAGACTAAGTTATTAGTTGGACTTATCTTAGAGGTGAATTAGGACTGACACCTGACTTCACGCGCTTTGGGAACGAGTTTCATTGAACTTATACATAAAGTTACTCAACTATTTAGCAAAAATGTCACCACCGACTGCAGAACAGAGTCAATACCTATCTATGTTGGAAGATGTTGCTAATATGTTACAGAAGGCTCAAAGTAATATGAAAAAATGTCCTAAAGCAAGACTGACAGAAGGTTACTTGAAAGCTAGATCAAAATCAATAGATGATTATTGGGTGGTTTTTAAAGAAGCTCACAACAGCCTGATAAAATGCACTCCGCGCGAACAACGGGGGATTCTACCCTATTTTTTAAATGAGGAGTTCTATAAATTCGAAGAGTTATACCTCTGTTTGCAAGCAGATATTACTGATATCCTGTTGAAAACGGAGTCTCACCAAAGAATGGAAGCTACTAATCTATCTTCTTCTACTCAGGATGGTACTCATTCATCGTTTGCGAAACTACCTAGGATCCAACTTCCTACGTTCTCGGGGAAATATGAAGACTGGCCGTCGTACCAGGATTTATTTACAGCACTCGTCCACAATACCACAATCAGTGATGTGCAGAAACTTCACTATCTCAAAACCACGGTTGCGGGCGAAGCGGAAGTGTTACTGAGAAACACACAAATTACCGGAAGTAATTATCTACAGGCGTGGGAGTTATTGAAAGGACGATTCGGTAACAAAAGAATGATTGTCAATTCTCTTTTAAAGAAGTTATTCGGTCAAAAAAAGGTGACCAGCCAGTCAGCGCCACAAATTAAAGCCGTTCTCGATACCACTACGGAGTGTATCACTAGCCTTAATAATTTGAAGGTGTGTACCGATTCTTGGGATCCTTTAATAATATTTCTGGTTGGGCAGAAGTTGGATACAGAATCGTTGAAGGACTGGGAAGAACATGCGCAGAAAGATGACTCCGATGCGATGCCAACATGGGAAGAGTTAAAAAAGTTTCTCGGATTTAAGTTCCGCACACTCGAACTCATCGCACCTATTGCAACATCAACATTAAAAGAGAAACTACAAACTCACAAATCGTTCCACGTCACCTCAGAAGAAAACGTAGACGAAGCCGGAGGAGATATACTTCAATCTGCACACGCTGCCGTATCAAGTTCACAAGCAACATCGTCGTGTATATACTGCAAGGAGAAAGGACACTACATTCACGGCTGTAAAGAGTTCGGAAATCAATCGGTGGAACAAAGACATGATTTTGCGAAAAATAATAATCTTTGCTTCAACTGCCTAATACCGAACCACAGTGTATTCAAGTGTAAACACAGAATGAACTGCCGAGTCTGCGGGAGAAGACACCATTCCCTTCTTCACAAGGTGATGGAAACGAAACAAGAAGGGAATGCACAACAAGAACCAGAACCAGTAGCAGAACCAGAAACAGAACACAAAATTACTAGCGCACACTTCTCTAGTGAACAACCTGGGCATCAAGTATTATTAGCAACAGCACAAGTAAATGTTAAAACGAAAAATGGGGACACTCATTTACTTCGTGCTTTGATTGACCAAGGATCAGAGGCGTCCTTCGTATCGGCGAGAGCAGTGGAACTATTGGGCTTGACCAAGACCAGTATCAACGGGGTCGTCTCTGGAGTGGGAGAAGGAACAACAATCTCTATAAAACATCTTGTCGACCTGTCGGTGACTTCGCGATTCGATAAGACTAGAGACATTCACGTAAAGGCTTATGTATTGAAGAAGATTTCTACAAAATTACCATCGACACACATCGCGATCGACTGGCCTATGTTACAAACGCTACCATTAGCGGACCCTGCGTACTCTTCACCGGGTAAAATAGATATGCTGCTCGGGGCTGAAGTTTTCTGCAACATCATTGAAGACGGATTGGTCAAAATGCCCGAAGGCGTAGTGGCTCAGAAAACAAGTTTAGGGTGGATTCTTTCAGGTCAAAGAAAAGACAAACCAGATTTCGATGAACACAATGTTATTACTCTACACGTAACTAGGCTGATTGCTGAAGACAACGACATGCTGCGAAGGTTTTGGGAAATAGAGACAGAGCTATATAAGAAAAAGAAGTTACTGACAAAGGAAGAAGAAGAATGTGAAAGAATATACAAACAAACAACTATAAGAGATGATAGTGGAAGATACATTGTACATTTGCCTTTAAGACAAAGCATTGAGGAAACAATAAAATTATGTGGAGATACAAAACAACAGGCAATAAATAGATTCAAACAATTAGAAAGAAAATTCTTAAGGGATCAAAAACTTAAAACTGAATACACAAAGGTTATTCACGAATATAAAGAAATGGGTCACATGAAGAAGTCAGAAATACCAGATAGTAAATTCGCAATATATCTACCTCATCACGCTGTTGTGCGCGAAGACAAAGACACAACAAAGGTTCGAGTTGTATTTGATGCGTCGGCTAAAGGGTCCAATGGGCACTCATTGAATGACGCTATGATGGTAGGCCCTGTTTTACAACCTGATCTTCGAAGTCTGATTATAGCTTGGCGAACTCACAAAATATGCATAGTTGGAGATATCGTGAAGATGTACAGAATGGTTAATATGACAGAAACTCACACAAACCTACAGCGCATCGTCTGGAGAGAAGACATTAATGATGAATTCGAAAGTTACAACTTAACAACTGTTTCATTCGGTACAGCAGCAGCTCCATTTTTAAGTGTACGAACACTAAGCCAACTAGCCGATGATGAAAGGCACAATCATCCAGAAGCTGCATCTGTAGTCAAAACATCATTTTACATGGATGATTTAATGGTAGGACATGAAAACGTAGAGAAAACAAAAGAAATGTGTGAAGAAATAAAAACAATACTACAGAAAGGAGGGTTTGAAATGCAAAAGTGGTCAAGTAATTCTGAAGAGGTTCTAAAGGGTTTACAAAGGGAAGCTAAATACACAACAATGGATAAAGTAGAGATTAAACTAGATAAAATTATAAGGATTCTAGGCTTGACATGGGACAGAAAGGATGACACTTTTAAAATTACAGTAAACTTACCAGAAATCGTCTATCCTATTACGAAGAGGTCCATTCTCTCTGATGTTGCCCGCCTGTTTGACCCATTTGGATGGCTGGCACCAGTAATTATTACTGCTAAAACTTTAATTCAGAAGTTATGGCTATGCAGTTTAGGATGGGATGATGAACTAACATTGGACTTGCGTGAAGAATGGATCCAATACAGAAAGGAATTAGTACACTTACAAAACATTAGGATACCACGCTGGTTAAGAACTACACCAAACAATGAAGATGTGCAACTGCACGGTTTTGCAGATGCATCTACACAAGCGTACGCCGCGGTTACCTACCTTAGGGTTGTTAGGGATGACGTAGTCTACGTGACTATGCTTGCTTCACGAACCAAAGTTGCACCTTTGAAACAAATGACGATTCCCAAATTGGAGCTGTGTGCTGCGGCATTACTCGCAGAACTCATCAATGATCTAGAAGAAATTCTAAATATTTCTAAAGACAAGGTATTTGCTTGGACAGATTCTATGGTCGTTCTATCATGGCTTCAATCACAGCCCAATCGTTGGCGAACCTTTGTTGCCAATAGAGTCGCGGATATAACACGAGTTTTAAATAACGATCGATGGAGACACGTACAGTCTGCCGATAACGCCGCTGATGTCGCCACGAGAGGGATTAAAGCCAGTGATTTGGCTGAGTTAGAGATATGGTGGTCTGGACCACAGTGGTTGAAACAAGAAATCATAGAGTTTGTAGAATGCGATATACCTAAAACTGAGTTAGAGTTAAAGACAACATTTCACACCACATTTCAAGAAGACAAGCCTATTTGGGAAATATTTTCGGATCTAACAAGAATGAAAAGAGTACTAGCATATTGTAGAAGAGTATTGAAAAATGAAGTAAACAGAAACAGAGAAAAATATCTTACATCAAACGAGTTGGAAACGGTTTTAGAAATATGTATAAGGTATTATCAAACCTTAGTTTATGCAAAGGAAATTGAAGATCTGAAGAAAAAGGGGCAGGTGAAATCCAGATCTTCAATAATCTCACTCGCTCCGTATTTAGATGAGAAAGAGATAATTAGAGTTGGTGGAAGACTGCAAAATGCTTCGATAGCTGGAACGATAAAACACCCTATTATTATACCAAATAAGCAACACATCACTAAATTGTTAATTAATGAAGCTCACAACAAAACCCTTCATGGTGGTATTCAACTAATGATGACCTACGTTAGGTCAAGATATTGGGTGATTAGTTTAAAAGCAGCTGTCAAACAATGTATAAGAAACTGCAAAACCTGCATAATTCATAAAGCTCAAACTAAGAACCAGTTTATGGGCCAGCTGCCAGCAATGAGGGTCAATCCACACCGAGCATTTTTAAATAGTGGAGTCGATTACGCTGGGCCTATAATGATAAGAACTTCCAAGGGTCGCGGACATCATGCTACAAAAGGATATATCTGCTTGTTTGTATGCATGGCAACTCGAGCTATTCATCTAGAAGCAGTCACGGATTTAACCTCGCAGGCTTTTATAGCCGCGTTTCGGAGATTTGTAGCGCGTAGAGGACATTGCTCCCACTTATGGAGTGATAATGGGACAAATTTTATAGGCGCCGCAAAAGAATTACGCGAGCACAGGAGTACATCTAATTTAACAAAAGAAGTTGCTGAGTTATTGGCTAACGACGGAACTACGGCTCACTTCATCCCGCCGAGAATGCCATCATATGGAGGTTTGTGGGAAGCAGGAGTTCAGTCAGCAAAGAGACATCTAGCCAGGGTGAGTAAAGACACTAAACTGACCTACGAAGAGATGGCCACCCTGTTGACACAGATAGAAGCATGTCTCAACTCTCGTCCACTTTGTCAGATAGATAACACCATAGAAAACCCGTTGACTCCTGGTCATTTCCTAGTGGGCGAGCCTCTAATCAGTGTACCTGATTTGAATTACCAACACCATAAGATTAACCTGCTTACTAGATGGCAGCTCATTCAAAGGATGACACAAGACTTTTGGCATCGATGGCAAACTGAATATCTCAACACCCTGCAGCAGAGATATAAATGGCAAGTAGCGGTACAATCACCCGCTATTGGTGATATTGTTATTGTCAAGGACGAAGACCTACCCCCGACTAAATGGTTACTTGGGAAAATAAAACTACTTCATACAGGGGCTGATGATCTCGTTCGAGTAGTAACTGTTCAATGTAAGGGCAATCACGAGTTAAAGCGACCGCTCTCTAAATTGATTTTGCTTCCTAAAGATACAGACGAGTAAAGCACGGCGGGCGGAAATGTTATATATCTTACCTAATGTGAATATGTTTATTGTTAACGAAGCTAAAGTAAAATTAAAAAAAATAAATAAAATAAGTTGATTTATTTAGGTATAAAACTTAGGTACTTACTTAATTTCAAAATGTATACAGTCCATTTAAAATTTATATTGATTCAGTATTTAGGTTAAAAAACTGTTGTTTTTGGCGGGCGATATGTCTAATCATTAAAATGCATGCACTTTAAAGGGTTAAATTCAGTCTTCAATAAACCACGACACCGAGCACTCGTTACTTTTATTACAAACCTTCCCACCAATCAAATTAGAACCTTAAAGAACTGTACAAGGGTTGAGCTTGCCTATCTACATGCCATAACTAAGTTTTAAAATGTTATTTGTTTACAAAGAACAAAAGATAAAGTTAAAAGGTAGACTTTCTAATTAATTTGTCAAAAAAATCGTGTTCGTTGCCTCGTGGCGTCATTACGGCTGTATCGATATTGGGTTATCGACGTGTACAATTTACTAAACCTTTCAGTAAGTTTTAAGTCAAATTTTTTAAGAACCTCTTAATTTTAGTTTCAATGGATCTGGCCGAATGCTTCGGCTTCGGGTGCGGGTTCGGCTCGCAGGCGCTCGGCGCGGTGCGGCTCTATTCGGGTCACTTGAGCAACCGTAATAAAACTATCTTCCCAAAATTAAGGGCGATAAAAGCTCTTTAATGAGCAATAACGTGGAATAGCTCTGCATTACACGTACTTATTATCAATTAATCTGTTATTTTATTAAATAGCTGCGACGTGAGTTGCGGCCTGAGTGTGTCTGTCAGCGCGAGGGCTGGGGACTGCGGCGACATCACGGCATCTCTGTACTACCACTCCACACAGCTGAACTCACAGCTCAGTTGGTAGTAGCTCTGCCTTCTGCGCTGTAGGTTGTGGGTTCGATCCCCACCCAGGACTAACATATTGTGATGTTTGTTCTGTGTCTGGGTGTTAATATCTATTCTATGTATGAATATCCTAAAAAAGTATCTGGTTCCCATAGTGCAAGCTTTGCTTAGCTTAGGGCTCGATGGTGTTGTGTGTGCCTTTGTGTTGTATGACAGGGGCTGACATTTGAAACTGATACACTCGAGCAAGCATTCGTCTTTCCCACAGCTATATCCAGCTATGTTTCCATGGTCTCATGATCCCCCGAACTAGACTGAGGCAATGCCCAAAACTGGCTCAAGGCGAGGCGGCCGCACTGCGCAGGCGCGACGTGATGCGCAGATCGCCGATAAAGGCCATAAAGCATGGCCTTTCCAGCGATTATAACTAGCACATTTATTATCTGTAGCCCGCCATTACTTCACTATTACTTACCGCCAATTACTCAAACCATCGATTTATTTCACAGTATAATAATAATTGGTTGAGGCGTGCGCGGGCGCAGGCGAGGGGCGTCGCGGCCGAAGTGAGAAAGCGGTTTGTTTGTTTATTGTCTAGAATTTAACATTAATTTATTGGCTACCTTTAACTATTTCAAGGACAAAGGGTTCTGCTGCCGTTTCCAATCTGCACACATAGAGTTCGATCACCTATTATTATCAGTGACTTTACATAGAATTATAATGATTGGATGTTAGATCAGTACTTTACGATCTTGAGAACGAGGTGTTTTACAGGCGCTTTCAATTAACTAGATCGTTTCCTTACTTCACTTCACTTATTTTAATAACATAAGTAGGCAGGCTAGCACCAGTTCCGAAGTCGACTCACGCGCAAGTGTCAGCCGAGAATGACTTACTTCCCATTTGGACCATTTCGTGACCTTTACAAAATGGCTGAACAAAAGTGGTATCATGTAACCTTTATATATTTCATACAATTATGCTTGTCCACCTAGATGTCCTGCAGAGTCGGCACTCGGCAGCGTGTCCTCACTCAGCAGACAGAGCTGTCAGGACCCGGTTTCCACCAAAGCAGAGGAGAGGAGACAAGAGGAGATGTGTTTGAATAAACTAATCATAGTTCGTTTTATCTACATCTCTTCTCCGCTTAGCTTCGGTGAAAATGGATAAAGCAGAGTGGAGAGATGTCACATTTTTCTATAGAATGTTGTGCGGTGAGCAAGCGGCGCGGCAGAGCGGAGAAGTGTCTAGTCGGGCGGCTCACTCACACTCGACTCACATCTCCTCTCCGCTACACTTCTCTCTGCTCTGGTGGAACCCGGCCCGTCCGAGGGCTGACGGGTGATGCCGCCCGCTGTATGCGTGACAAGTCACGTCAATGTCACTGTGGACAAGGTCAGCCGCCATGCGCCACCCGGAAGGCGAGGCACGGTCTGCGAGCTTTTAATTTTAATTCTCAGTCCACATTAAGTACTGCGCTCGTCCCAACTGATCGGTCATAACAATTTCGCTAAACACTTTTCTGAGAAACTGAATTGCTATCGGTATTACAAGTACTTTCCTCAGACGCGTTTTGGTCAGAAGGAAACTATAATAGACCCAATACAGACGAATGAGATTTAAACAACTAACAAACAAATATGATCACTGTAATTCAAAGGTTTGGCAGTCACTTAGACAAAAAAGGGATGGTCAGAGGCACGTCCAAACATTATATTTGGCACATACCCAGTGCACTATATCGGTCGGTAATGCGCGAGAATTCAGGGTTTTACACAAGCTCTTACAAACCATCATATTTCAGAAACGTGACATTTCAAGCTCGAAGTAACACTACTTCAATACATTTTTATAGGTCATGGTACGAAACATCAAAGTTATATTACTTTGATATTGCCCCAAGAGTTAGTGGTAAGGCCCCTGTTGATCGCGACACATTCTCTAACGGCAGTACCACGCGGTCGCTATCCTCTCCTATCTAATCTAATCGATCCGCTGCGCAATAAAGTAATCCGCGATAGGGGATAGCTACTCGGATATGTTGCATAGCGGGCACGCTCGCGAGCTTCGAACCCACCCCATCACTCCGCCGGCACGACTCCGCGTCACGGAGCAAGGGCTCATACATACTTGAGCAATTCTATTTTATTGGGATACTTATCTAAGTACTATCTGATGACTTTGATTATTTTTCCGGCACCTTCAACAAATATCATTATATTTTAGCCAATGTATACAAAAACTTATAATTGTACACTAAAACCTTTCTCGAAAACCACTCTATCCATTAGTGAAAACAGCATTAAAATCGGTGCAGTAGTTTTTGAGGCGAACAGACACACAGACACGACGGAGAACTTTGTTTTATAATATGTAGTGATAGTGATGAGTACATATACTGACCTAAGTACGTAGGTGACAGTGTGGTGTGGTGAGTGGTACTATCGCACTTGTGCCACAAACTGTCGAGGAGGGTCGACTGCCGGGGTACTGAGGCTACGCTCCAGCCGAGCAGGCCGCCGTGCGCGCGCCCCAACGCCGGCGCACGTTGTGTGTTTACGAGCTGTGAGCGCACCGCACGGCGTCCTGCATCTACTACTAAAGGAAGTCTGATACGATGCTAACGGTTTCTATAAATAGGGAAATGGTGGTTTATTTTCTGTATTATAATTAACTGGTTGAAGGGTTTTTACAGAGATCGTTTGCATTATTCCGAACTGACGAGACTCGTCCACGCAAACCTCGAACGAACAATACCTACTCAGACCACTTTTTATCATTTTTTTCTTAGCTTGAGCATGATATACCTACCTATATAATATCCAGTACGTTTCTAGATGACTTTTTGTATCCGATAGGAACCAAAAAATATCGCATCAAGTGAATTTTAAACAAAAAAAGTCGTTTTATCTAAAATTTACGCTAAATTTTCCGATGAATTTAGAAAGGAACAATTCATTTTAATTCCCATAATACACACCCGCGCCAAGAACTCCAGCTTTATTAGAAAAAATACTTAAAAAAACACGGAAAAAATATAAAAATGAAAATGACAGTCGTAAATCATCGGAACAAGTCCCCGCTGCCCCTCTGCCCGCCAGCAGCTCGTCACAGCGCCTACTCGCATTGTAGACTAGAGTAGGCCCCCGCGCTGAGATCTGTATCTGTGCAATAAAACACATGTCGGCTGTCGGTCGCGAGACGGCTCTGCTTTACTGTATCCTGTCACTGTGGCATCATGGGAACGGGCGGGCGCGGAGCGCGGGGCGTGCGTCTAGTGCAAGGATTTACTACTCACTTTACTGCATGCGTCTGCGCACCTCATCTTATACTCCTAGTTGTTAGTACTCGTGCATAGTTTGCCTAGTCGTTTTTAGAGATCCGCGACTCAAATAGACAAAGGAACCGTAATAGGATCACTTCTATCTGTCTGTGTGTTTGTCACAATCGTTTTTCTTTCTTCTTAAGAAAGTGGAAAGATCATCAAGTTGAAATTAATAAGCTTAAGATACCTTGGAGCTATAATTTTATGGATGGGTGACCACCAATGATATTGACATTAAGAGCTTTTGAGAGGCACGTGTCGGCCCCTCCACGAGTCAGTGGGTGACCTTAACTTCATTATCTTAAACTCTAAAGCGATCCTTGTGATTTAATGAATAAAGATACTAAGTTTAAATCTGAGTTTATACAAAAAATTGTACCAAGTTACGAGCTATACCTAGGTCTCCGGCACACCTAGGGCACACACCTGTATCAGAGTACCTACTGGAGGAGAGGGGCTCACCATTATCTTTTACGACCCAATCGAGCGGACATTACGTGATGTTAATAAAACGACGCCAAACTTGAATGTCCCTCACGCTGTTATTGTTATTAACATGATCGTATGACACCTATTTATGGATATTGTGAAACGTTAAGTGAGCCCCGCGAGGCCCACCTGCGAGCCACACGCCACACGCCATGGCAGGAGCATGGTTCAGTCGCTGCTGCCTGCTGCTTCCAGTGCGGCGTGAGGCATGGGGACCTCCCCTCGCGGTTTCCGTTTCCTCGTGTGACGTCACGCTATCAGTATAACTTTGACACGTGATACGCACCATGTTAGGCTGAGCAAGGGTACTCGCAGTGCGTCATAACGTCTGAATGGATTTCGGTGAAACTTTAAAAGACATGTAGGTGCGTAAAGTAATTTAGCCAACAAACTACCATGGGTATATTATTTTTGTAAATAGTAACGTTATCAAAATAGTTACCCCCCTATTTAGCAAGAGGGGTAGATGACGCGATCAATCAGCCTACTGGTTCGTAATCCATGCCGGGACTCCCACGCGAGTGAAGCCGCGGGCTAAACCTTCTCTAATTCGGATGTTTACCTATCTATTACACCATTATCATTTAGTTTGAATAAAATTAACACAAACAACATCCACATAATTTATCAGAATCATGTTCAACAGAGAGTATTTTAACATTTAGTCGGTCCAATCGTATTACGTTTCTCGGTGACATAACTCGTGAGGTCGCGGCGCGGCGCGGGCGCAGCCGGCAGATGCGCTTGTCGCTCGTAGGGACATGGCTTTCCAATCGGCTGACGGCCGCCATTAGCCGGCGGACTAACTAATAGGCGGACGACACGCGACTGATGGGTGGTCCGGAGTCTGCTCCTCACGGGCTCACCGGAGGCTGGGTTCCGCAGGCCCGCACTACACATACAAAGATTATTATCTTAGATCGTTTGATACTTATTCATTTAACTAGCTGACTCTCGCACAACTTTGTCTGCGCGTTTTGTTATATATTTTTTTCCGTTTTTGCAACATTTCTTGCTGATGCTCCGCTCCTATCGGTCGTAGCGTGATGTTAGTCTATAGCCTTCCTCGATAAATGGACATTCATATTTCAATTCGAACCAGTAGTTCCTGAGATTAGCGCGTTCAACCAAACAAACAAACTCTTCATCTTTATTAAGTATAGATGATAATCTAGTCGAATCTATATAGAGTGGCGTTGTCGAGCAGGCGGCACGCAAGCGGCGTAAAAGCTGCTCTAGTTATTTATTACGGAATGACTTATGGGGAAGTAAAAAAAATTTTAAAAATATTTTTGAAAGTGAGGCAGTGACATGTTCCTCGCAAGTCCAGCGTCAGCCCCGACCGGCGCCGACTGCCGGGGTTCCGTGAGCCGCCTGCGGAACTCTAACCGACTAATCTTTATATTGTTTTAAAACGCGCGCTTGCGCATGCGCCTATCTCCGCTCGGGAAATAAAGATTCATTTAAATAATGAGATAGTTGCTAGCGTCCCGCACAGTTAGCTGCGATTATTGTTTAATTTTATGAAGTGCTTTTAGAAAAGCTTCTTTTGGAAGCTCGTTCTTTATGGATTCACGAACGCGCCTTATCGCCACAGCGCTCGTTCCACAAACAGCGTTCACCGCCACATCACAGACGTTACACAGAAACTAACAAATGTCTTTAATTTAATTATAATATTACTTGTACCAATATACTTAGGTGTCTTCGTGCGCCTCATTTAGCGCAACCAAAACTATACTACACGTGTGCTGGCTGTCAAAGTTCGAGCTTACGTTCACCGCTACATGACGGCTGCGATGACGGTAATCTATTCTCAGGAAACCCCAGGGCCCTGTAGCTAGGACAGTGTGGTAAGAGCTAGAAACAGTTGTAACGGAGTCGGTGGGAACGCGCCGGACTCGCGATGAATATTCATTAACACTTTGGATTTAATTTAACTATTATATTGTTAACAAACAGAATTATTTAAATTTATAAGCCAAAACTCTTTAGTTCCAATTAAGTATTTATCATATCTTACAACTTACATGGAAGAGAGGTTAAACGATTGTTTTAATTTTATTTGGCAACACATTTTACCAAAAACCACTATACTAGTACAGTCAGCGTCAAATTGATATGAGCGTCTAGAGTAGTCAAAATGATCTGAAAAACATAAAAGCAATTTGATATACGCAGTTCGAATCATCATATTGTTGCAAGCACCTAAGGTGTTCAACATATCTTACTCATTGTTTCATATTTATATGAGCAGTCAGGGTGTTCAAAATTTTCTTAGTAAACAAAGCTCTCAAAGTTATCTGTCTTTTAAGAGCTTTGTTTATGCACAGATATTTATTTTTTTCACATAAAATTGAAATTACTTCATAGTTTAAAAGGTGAACCTTACATTCGTTATAAATATTTTCAAGTATTACAATTTTGTAATTGAAACCGGATCATCAAATGCCTAACGAATCCTCATTAGTGAAAAATAACATGGAATCAAAACGTTCCTACGCATTATACGCATTACCTATATGTAAATAGGCATGTCTCCAGCCCTCTATCCGCAGCTCGTTAATCTGCTAGCCGGTACGTCGGTACACCCGCCACAACATGTCGGTCTGGTTCCAACTGCAGGGCCTAGGTACGTGGTTAGGTGCCCAGGTACGTGGCTAAGTGGCTAGGTACGTGGCTAGGTGGCTAGGTAGGTGGCTAGGTGCCTAGTGCCGGAGCATCGCGTGAGATTCACAGATACAGGAATCACCTAGATTTATCTCGCGAACACTTCCGCGCCGAGCCGCGATGTGCTTTTTACTTGCATATATTTGCGGAAAGCACTTGTGCCATGTAATTACCTGCCTATTTATCCACTGCTTACGGTATTCTAACGCGTATGAAGTCGTAATAATAGTTTATTTATGTTTCAAAAGAAAAATCTATCACTGTTTCAGTATTCCTGAAATATGAGTAAACTAGCTTCCGACCACGGCTTCGCCCGCGTAAAACAAAACAAATCTATCCCACGGGACCCGTACATTTTTCCGGGATAAAAAAAGTAGCCTATGTGCTATTCCAGACCATAATCTAGATATATTTGTGCTAAGTTTCTTCCAGATCCGTTCAGCTGTTTCAGCGTGAAAGAGTAACAAACATATTACATCCATACATTTTTACAAAGTTTCACGTTTATAATTAGTAGGCAACGAAGTAGGGTAGGATGTTCAAGGTTTAGCCACGCGCACGGTCACCCATCCGTGCAGAACATTACTCGTCGTAGTTTAGATACACTAGCTGTGATTTCATAAAAAATGTGTTGGTTTTATATGAATCCGTATTGCGGCCGCGCTACGGACACCTACAATTACAGACTATCTAATAAATACCCACCCTGTGCAACGTTTTATTAATCGAACTGCAGCTCTATGTTCTTTAGATAAGGTATACTTTAGTCTGTGGTGCGACACGAATGAGGTTCAATTTGTGGTCAGCATTATAAAGTGTACCATCGATTGATTCCGATCACGGACAAGCTCTTGCCGAGTGCGGTCACCGTCCTTGAGGCTGTGGTCGACGTCGAGTGGTGCTCAGATCTAACCACAGACACGGGGAAATAATAAGACGTGGTAAGCTTTGATTTATTAAAGAAATAAGCACTTAAGTAGGCACATAGTTTTAATGAAGTAACATTTTTTTAACCTCTCAACATGCAATGATCAAAAAGTAACATTCGATAAATATACGGTCCTTTGTGCACCTGATTGATACAACAACCATCGCTAACAATAACTGTAATAAATATTTTAACGCATTGAAGACCTAGTTTAGTCAGGAAAGTATCTAGATTTAAGATTAATAAAGGTAAATACATAATATAGAAAATAAAACAGAGTAAGTAAGTACCTATTTCTGTTATCGGCGGGCTCCACTCGGCGCTAATAGCCGTTTCGTTTCCCCGTGTATGTGCTGCCTTTGAAATAAATAAACAGTAATAAGCAGTAACAGAGGGCCGTTACAATAAATACTTGTTCCGTGATGGGCATTGTCTGGGAGCAACAACATCTGGACCGCACTCTCGAACACCTTCAAAGAGTTTACACAGCTTTATGGTATGACTAGCCGCTCATAGTTCAGAATATTTACCACTCATTTCTTGGAGGTCTCCGCTAACTAGTGAATTAGTAGAATCCAGGGTTAGTGCGTCCTAGAGATATCTAGTTACTAAACCAGCAATCGTTATACAATGCACAATGAAGCATTAAAGTTCACCTTTTAATTGTAATCTTGATCTGAGTAACGTGGAGCGGCGCCGGCGCAGGCCGGTGCTCGGCGGACACAATGCCGGTGATTGGTGAACTGCGAACTCTCGGAGATCTGACACTGACTCGTGTGTCAGTGAACAATCACAAAAACTTGCTCTGGATAGCTAACCCGACGATGCTAGCTAAATAGTCTGATAGGTACACCTCGAATCTTCGGACCGAGTTGCCAACTCTTCATAAGCCAAACATATCGCTGCTAAACAATAACTTGATATTTATGTTACAAGAAGTAGTTGCGAACTCCTTATTTTAATTAAAGTCATTTTCCAAATGGGGTTGCGTAAAGTCTCGCCTCATGTCCATATATTTGACAAGCACTAAGGTAAGTGGACAACTCTGATTTATGTTAATTCCTCTGGACGGACGAGGCGGCCCGTTAACTTGTCAAAATTGAATATTTGGGTTATTTAGTGCGGTGTAGGTGACCCCTGGCGATACGCGACCCATGGGTTAACCAGTTGTAAGGCATAGGAGCTGGCTCAGTGCGGGGCCGGGCGAGGCCTTGCGTGTTACAGTTGGACACTTGGGTACAGTTTATGGAGACACACATCTAGACGAGGTACTCACATTTTACTGCACACTTTTTGAAAAAAAAAAAAAAATATGAATATGATCACGACTGTAATCCTCGGGCTCGGTAGATATCTTCCTCAGATCTTAAGTTACTTAGATCTTTGAGGATACCTAAAGAGGATAGTCAGTGACACGTCCAAAAATGACATGAACAGCACAACATGTGATTTTGACTTGTAAAATGAGAATAAAAATTTTGTACCGTTCGTGGGAATACCTCTTCTAGACGTTTCAAGTAAAAATCAAATAATTTGTTTTATTGTCATAAAATAGATGACAGAACAATTGAACGTAAGTGCAGTAACGTCAGCGCGATCACCATGTTTATGAGTAACACTTGTGGCAGATACTAGCGTTGCTGCGGTTACCGGTGACAAACATAGCTCTAGGCTCGTCTACCGACAGGTTGGTGACTATTTACGAGTTAGCGCGGCGCGGACCTGTGTAGTGTGTGCCTTATGGAGTGGGCATGCTGACCCGCGGCTCCGCACCCGCCGGCATGCGGGCCGCGGGTCACTAGAGTGATCCCATACCTGTGTTTACTTTCATAAAACTGGTCGCACACTATGGCGATTGTCAAAAAACGACATGTTTTCGTTTTATTTATAGTACCTGGATGACCGAGCTTTGCTCGGTTTTCTTTTGGGGTAAACGACTTTTTCTAATAAAGAAACCTAGCTAGATCAATTTATCGCCCTCGAAACCCCCTGCATACTAAATTTCATTAAAATCGTTGGAGCCACTTCCGAGATTCAGATACATATTTACAAGAATTGCTCGTTTAAAGGTATAAGATAAAATACACTTGACACTGGCAAAATTGATCTTTAATTTAACAACAGATGACATAAATAAATAAAGAAGAAGAGTGGTGACAAACAACTTTACAGCAAAGACTATGCATGGGGATTTTCTGCGGTGTATTTGCCTGACAACTACGTCGCTCTGGTTTTTATATGTTTTCTCGTGTTATTTTGAGTTTTATTGCGTAATTTTGGTGGTTATTTTGCCAATAAAGCCCGGGTTCTTGACGCGAGTGTAAAGTATGTGAATTAGAGTGAATAGTTCTCTTGAAATTCCATCGGAGGAAATCCCGAAAATTTTCAACAAAACAGCCATCTTTTGTTTAAAATTGACTTGACTACTTGACTATGACTCTGTGACGTTGACAATACTTATAAATAAATACACTTGACACTGGCAAAATTGTTCTCTAAGAGACAGATGCCATAATTGAAGAAGAAGAAGACTATGCATGGACGTTCTATCTACTGACACAGAACCTTTACAGTTTGTCGAAAGCGTCATTGTCATGACTAAAACGGGTATTACACTACACGGTATTCAGGGCCCGGTAGTAAGGGACCCTAACGCCTAGCCTCTACACCTTACGCCCTAAGTCTTATTACACCACTCTTATTTAAGGTAACGGTCCCTGAATTCAGGGTAGTGTAATAAGTGCGTAAACGAGTGACGGATACGCAGCGTGCCCTGAAACAAATGTATCATGCCTCTGGAGTTCTCGTTCTTCCGAATGATGACCGCGCTGAGCGTCGCTGAACTATTGAAATGTGCTTGCTAACTGGTACTACCGCTATATTACGGCGCCCGTTTCTTACAGCACTCTGACTTTTATAAATATTTAGACATGAATAGGTACTCTGATTGAAGGCCCGAAGTGCGGGCTCGAGATTCATAAATAGTGGCATTACTCGGCCGGCCAACATTTGGAATAACTCGTTATTTCTGTATCAACTCGATATGTTTCATTCTGCTCTTGTTCTGCGATACATTATAAATATTATGGTTATGGTTATGACTTTATTTTTATTGATATTGTCATATTTTAAAAAGAAATGGCTAAATTATAATTTTTAGGAGCAATTTTTATTATATCTTCTTATAATAATTGCGTTATTTATTACTGTGGGAACATTGCTCCTTCTACTTGATACGCAACACTCTTTGGCACAAGTGCGGGCTGCGGGCCGGCTGCGGACCGGCTGCGGGCCGGATGCGGGGCGGGTGCGGGCCGAGTGTGACGAGGGCTTTATTTATTGTAACTCGAAGATTAGTAGTAAGTATTATTTTCATAGAAAACCCTTTAATTACAGTTTACTCGTATCTAGATAAAACATTTTCAATTATATAAAAGGCTTTATTTTCAATTAACTTAAGACGAACTAGGAAGTTAAACTATTAATAAGCTCCCCCGATTTAATTAAAAGATAATAAGCAGTGCGAGCGGAGCCGGGCGCAGCGACTAGCGGGGTTAATTAGATGACCTGTCGGCGTTCGCGCCGGCGCGGGCGCACACTCGAGTGCAGCCCAGTGCGCGGCGGGCGCACCCGGGTCTCACCACCGGCCGGCAGTCGGCCGAGTGTAGTTTCTACTTCAGATGAGCAGCGAACAGGACCAACGTTCATTCGCTCATCGGTCGGTATTCGGTAGTTATCGGCAATGATCGGCTACCTTGCACACCCCAGCCGGACTAACATGAGCGCCACGACAAAATTTGTCGACTTTTTGATCTTGCTCTTTTTCGTGCGAATATGAGACAACACGCTCGACAAAAGCATCGACACATTTTTTGATCACGACTGCCATGTTAGCCTGGCTGTACGAGTGACAGAGACGACACTCTAAGGCGTCTTACGCTGTCTTCTTCTTCAGCTCGATGTGTGATAGCACGGGCTGCGCTGTAGCCTGCGCACCGTACATCTAGCGAGTGGAGCGTTCATTCGCTGACCGCTCGGACGGCGGCCTGGCCACGATTCTACTATTTTAATGGCTCCTAGCATTACATTTAATCGCATGCAGAACTACTTAGGCACTTCACTTACAAAATGGTTGAAAGTAACTAGCGGTTTGTGTTTCTGTAATGTAAACTGAGGCTGAAAATAAGGATCTAAGACCGTTTTTAAAAGTTATATCAGGGTGCTGGTCGAAGTGACGCGGGACTCCAGACCTGGGACGTTACCACGAGCTTTTACAAACCATCATGTTGCAGAAACGTTACATCACAAGCTAGAAGTAACACTGTTTAAATACTATTTTTGCACTACTTCCCTTTGGCACTACCGCTTGGCTCTACTAGTAGAGTGAAGGGAAATTTTACTTTTCCGTGACACTACTAGTAGTGCTACGGGTAAAAGTACATTTCCAGTGACACTACCCTGTTGCAGTAGTTTCACGGGAAATATTTGTATGTCATGCTACGAAATAGTTACTTACAAAGTTATATCATATTGATACTACATGTATAACTTTACTGGCTCATATTTGGCTCAACGTAACGCAGCTACCGCGTGAACTCCATAAATGCACAAATAAAACAAAATTGCATAACCAGTGAATGAAAGAATTCAATTTACGAGAGTGCATGTTAGTTATGCCGTTTCAAAACGTTTGAACTTATGGTAACCTCCAGCAAACTAATAAAAGTCCAATAAGTCACCGGAGAGCATGGTGCGCACACGCATATTTCCCTAATCAATTTAAATTCTCTGGTAGCACGCGCATTATATTAAGCAATAACATTCCATACATCCCGCTTTATAATACCTATTAAATATCATAACCAAATATTTATAACCGGATCGCCCGTGGCTTTGTTTGCGTGCAGCTGAGTCTTTGACCCGTAGTACCTGAGTACTTAGGTACCTACCTAACATTTGGGCACTATTTTGTACTCCCTTTGAGTATAAAAAGCTGCCTTAAAGTAGGCATTGAAGATTACAACAGCTTAAACTAAATCTCACTCAGGCCAGATTTATAATACTAAGAGTAGGTACCTATGCATTCATTGTCTGTTAGAAAAAATACCTCTGAGACGCACTTTAACCCTTTCACCACACTAGTTCAAAAGAACTGGTGGCATGAGAAGAAGAAGAAGCCAGAAAATGACAGGTTTCTAGGTTTTCTAGGTCCAGCTGGTTTGGTGATCGTCAGTCAGTCATTGAGTGTAGTGTTATGTCTAGAGATAATAGATGTAACATGTTATCCAAATATTACCATAACACGGCGGAGAGGCCAATAATGAAACAGTTCTATAAATCTACCATTCTCTTGCAGCGCGCTGGCACAGCCCACGGCAGAACAGCTGCTCTGCTTTATCACCGCTGCCACGAACCATCATTATGAGAAATGTCAAAGTTTCAAGCTTGAAGTAACACTACTTCAGTACAATTTTTATATGTCATGGTACGAAATATCAGTTATATTTACTTTGATATTCCCTGAAGAGCTTGTGGTAAGGCCCCTTTAGAGCAGTTCCCCGTGATACAGAAACTAAGAACTCTCAGGCTTGGAACGAAATACCTCTGAACGTATACCTAAGCATAATGGAAGTATTTCCAGGATGAGCTCTATCACGATAGCTGGACTACCGCCAAAAGGTTAAGAACAGATGGTGGAGCCGAGGATTCGCGGTCAGAAGTGTTCACCAGCGCCCCGGCCGGGGCCAGGCTGGCTGCCGCTCGCCGTCCCCAACAATTAGTGGTGAACTGACAAACGGCCCGTCCGCCGCCTGCTCCCCTGCTCCCCGCCAGCATAACTACACGATAACAAGCGCAGTATATTCTCCGTTTTGTCATCGCCACATGACAGTTCTCCAAGAAGCGGGACCCGCTAATTACCGACAGTAATGATACTGCAGCCTACCTAAAATGGTTGTTTATGCCTCCGGACTCCTAGCTTAATTGTAATTCCCATGCAGAACATTTCAGGCAATATGATAAACTATAAACCTGTTCGGATAAAAAGTAACTACTCTATGTGTTATTTTAGCTCATAAGCTACGCGTATTTCATTCATTCGTTCATCCTTTTCAGCGTGACTGAGTAACAAGCATCTGTCCACCATAACTTTCTCATTTTTGGAGTTTATCACTAGTACACACTGGTACGGTAGTGAGAAGACGGTCGCCACACCCTGGAGCCCGGGGCTGTGCGGAGAGCGGCTCAGTCCGACCCATTAGTATAATTTTATTGATAACGTAACTCCGTCGTATTTTTCTGGAAACCATTCATATTGCGATGGATATTATTATGTGAAGTTATACTTTGTTTTGTACGTTGTGTGTTTGAGACTATTATCTTATCTACACGATATATTATGTAAAGATTTTACGGTTTTCAGTAACTACAACAGATCACTGGTTTTCACTATCGAAGGTTTAGAACCAAATCAAATCGAGGTAATTGAATTTACCTTACAAGTAAGTACTTACTTCCTCACGTCGTTTCTAAACCTTGAAAGCCAAATGCTGGTCTACAAACTAACAGATGGTAAGTACATGGTTATTGTGTAAATAACCAATCCAAAAACTCCGTTGGCCTCCTTAGTGACTCTCCGTTCCTCATCCGTCAAGTTTCAGTCATCATAAAGATTCAGTTAAAAATTCATATTTCTCAAGATCATGAGCGCAGATGCATGGCATGAGGCACGCCCGCGTTTAGAAAGCATGCTATCAGCACAATTAAGTACGTGAGATGACTCCCAGCGAGCTGATGATGGCCCGAGGAGCCGCCGGCATACTAACTGGCAGTAATGCCGGCAGCCGGGGCTAGGGCGGCAGCGGACTGGACCATTGTGCAAATACCAAGCTCTGAAGCATTTAGCAATATCTAATTCAAGAGTCGGTGGTTCTTGTCGTGTATTCCCGATGTCCTCGTACGCCATGTCTCCGTCACGGGGACAGCGGGACGTGATTAAATTTCCTTCCCGTTGTCCCCGTAACGTAGACTCGGGGACGGGGACAACGGGAAGTAAAAATTTCACGTGCCGTTGTCCCTTAAATCTGTATTAGGTACTTTTAAAAGCTTACTTTGAAGGACTTTGATTTCAAAAAAGCTATTTTTTTAATCATCTTGATCTCTTTGTCAATCCTCTTGCAAACATTGATGTCCATTGCTATAGCATTTTCAAAGGAGATGACCCAAAAATTGGCTATCGATATAAAATATGCGCAAGAGCCGAGAAAACTTATAAAAGCGACTATAATAAATTGCTGAAACAATTAAATGGTCGGATCTTTTGTCCGCCAGTTTGAAAGCCGCTTTATAATAACTGCCGGAAAATGAGATCTAAAATAACTCAAAACAGTTACTTATAAAACAGCTGAGATGCGATCGTCGCTCAAACCACGATTTATGCATTTAGGCGACACGTCACCACCGACGCGGCGGCACGCGACCTGCATCGCTTAGTTCAATTTTCATATTTTTAAAAAATGTCTTGAATTTTGATTAGGACAATCTAAAAATCTTGGTCTATTTGAAAAAATGTCAACATCCTTTTGCCATATTATTATCTCTATTATTTGTTTTTACAGCTATGTCAACACTAGTAGAGTTGCAAACTTTTTAACAGGAGAAAAATATCTCTCAAATCTCGGCTCCATCTCGCTGTAAATAAGAGCGGCGTCGATAAAGCGGTGCCGGAACAGATACAAATGAGCCGCGTCACACGCCGGCCGGCCCCGACTGCGCGCAGGTCGGTACTGATACCGATGCAAACAGTTAATTGCCTCGATTTTATGTTTATTGTAATTGCGTGTAATTGATACTCCGTTTGTTGCAAGATTTACACTGTCTGACATTAAGTGCTATTTACACTGCCGCGTACTGCCGTTAACTACGAACGTGATCCATAACTATTGTTTAATTGAGTGTACACATTATTACAATCTTGTTTATCCGTATTCGTTTAATTAAACAAAAGATCCACAAAGCTCATAAAATGCTGTAAAATAAAGTCTCAATATAATTAGCGACTTGTCAATGTCAGAAACCAGCACACAATAAAGTCTCTCGTGAAGGTAAAGTTGTAGCGTAGTTAAGAACTTACTCGTATTTTATGCTAGGTACTAGTTTTCCGTAAGAGCATTCAGTACGGATCGCCTGCCGACGATCAGACATGCTATCCATCTCGCTGTCCGTTCAGTAATTACTCCGTGCCTGTCCAATTACCAAACGAGTTCTCCGAGCCCGTATTAATACGTAATTTACCGGCAATTTGATCAGAGAGCGCGTCCGCCCGCCGCGACGCGCCGGCGACGAATGACCGCCATATTTCTTTCTGTAAAAGGATCGGCGCATGCGTCAGAGCAATATTGGCAGAGCAGCCTGCAATGCACACTGAGTTGTTAATGGCTGGTATAAGCTATAATGATTTAAATGCTCTTAATAATTATTATTATTTTGAAATCATGACTTTCTACTATCGTGGCTACATTGACAACATTAGATTACTTATTTATATAGAACTTATAGGTACAATAGATAAGTACCGTAACACATTAATTTTAGAAACGGTTTAGTGTCCCCGGATCCCACCTGCGCGCGCGTCGCCGAGAGCTGCTCCTCAACAAACACCGTCCAGTTTGTCATCGCAACGACGAACAAACATTCATCTCAAGAAATTACAAAAACATTGAAAACACACAACTAGTTCCCGACCTTTCCCCCGATATAATAGAGTTCATCTTCCTGCAGAGCGTTCGTAAGTGGAGTGTACGTCCGTGGGCGACTGTCCACACGCTTTGTTTGCTTTGTGCTGTTTGTGGCTAAACGTGTTAAAACGACTATTAGGCTCATTCCGTTTTATGGCCCTCCATCGACTGCAGCCAACGAGTTCACTCTGAGACCACTTTTAATTGTGGTACTATACCTATCATTGAACCTTTCTATGAATATACGAGTCTAATAAATAAGTCGAAGCTATCTAAAATACGTATTACTTTCCCATGACAGTTGATATCCACTATCCAGTTAAAGAATGATAAGTGTAGTGAAAAGTACAATATCTATACAACGAGAATCTAAGTATTCCAATGAAGTTGAACTCGTTTAGTTCGACAAGGACCTACTTAGTTGAGCGGATGGCACGGTGTAGTTATGTTTTCATACAAAAGACATGAACGCGCTCGCTCTTGTAGCAGAAAAATTTTTAACGAATCACAGTAGGTACTTAGAGTATTTCAACGGGTTAATAATAATTATTTTGCAGTAAAAAATAAGAATTTCATTGTTTATAACTTCAGAGTTCTGTGTTTATAACCTATCTACGGGACACTCCCTCATACTGGTACTATTCAGCTGGTATTGCTTGTAGGCAATATAATTCTTCCTTTAACCTTCATCATCATCATCATCCGCAGCCCGACTTCACCCACTGCTGGGTATAGGACGCTCTTTGCATAATATCATTGCCCATGGGCTGCTGCTAGCCTCACCCAGGTCCGGCCGCGACGGATGCTGTCGTCAGTCCATCTCGCTACCGGACGACCGACATATCTATACCCGGTTCTTAGACGCCTTTCTTTAACCTTAGACAAAAGAAAATATAATCAAAGAGTTTAGGTGGAATGTCAATAAATTTAATTTCGACTAAGTTGACCGTGTTTTATAACCTGGCATTCGGAGCTCTCCAGCAAAGAATAACAGCAATCAACGCGACGTTGGAAACTGACTCCTGCGCAAGACCGCCGAACGCACGCGTTGCGCAATATAACCACACAAAGGCACAAATAATCTATAGCCACGTACTTTACTTATAGAGCACATGGTAATTTATAGAAAACTGCCAACGACTAAGTGGGTAGGTAGGTAAGGTACTACCGATATCTTGCTAGTTGCTACATAAGTACTAATTATTTACTGACAGAGTTTATAATTTACCTATCTTATTGCAGCCAACAACCAGTGAGACGGTATCCGTATACGATATACGAATTACTTCTTGTACCTATTTCTTTATTGAAGTGCTTTCTTTACTTGCTAATGGTGAGCAAGAATAATGAAGCATTGTGAGCACTCTCCGAGCCCCCCCAAGCCTGTAACCGGAGCCCTAACGTGCCGTGACGTGCCGCCGGCAGCGGAGCCCGGCTAATCAGGCCTCGCGCATTGTTCGAACATGCGCAGACCAGCGCAAGCCATCAAAATCTGCAAGCTGCAGCCAATGGCAGCCCTCGACCACGCCCCCCGCCCCACTACTGAGCGTGGTGGTGACAGTTGACCTAAGAAACTTAGGTTACCTTCTAAACTTGGACTACAAGCAGCCGGAACTTTCCGGAGTCGAATTAAATCTAGCTGAAACGTTCTTGGAGGATGTCATCCTAGGAACCCCTAGGATGACATGCGGCCCAACTGTCGATGAGCGAATAGCAAAGATACTCTACTGTATTACTAGCTTCTGCCAGAGACTTTGTCTGCGAGAAAAAAATATATCCTACGCATTTATCAACAATTTTATCCGTTAAACCGTTTTTGCATGCTTGAATAACAAGCATTGTAACTTATTAACACACAACTTTTTACATGAATACTTAACTAGGTACCTACCTTAAAATTATACGAGTAGTAGGGTACAACATGTTGCCGTATTCTAAGTACCTAAGTATATAGGTAAATTGAGTTTTTGTGCTCTAGTTACCAAGGTAATTTTTTTGTTCCACTTTCACAAACACAACCGAAGCTGCTCTAAAGTTCCGGCTGCTCGTAGTCCAGGCTGCCCCACCAGGTCGCCTGAGACCTATGACACCACGTGACGGGTAACGGTCGCAATGGGAGTGCCGGCGCGGCGGCCAGGGAGGGGGGAGGGGGGGGGCTGCGCTATGCTATACTATAGTGTGCTATACGAAAGTACCGCGCGACCTCGGCTGTTCGCAATCACGACGAATGGGTAATCGCCGCAGTTACTTACAACTGGATCTTTGAACTGGATTATAACTGACATTTGACTCGCTAAGCCCCCACTTCACAGTTCACTAGCAATTCAAAACGTCACAATAAATAAAGTCTTTTATGTAGGTAAATAAATTTGGTTTAAAAATAACGAATGCTTTTCCACTGCAGGTGATCGATTATAGTATATTGGACAAATCCTGACAAACCTTAGATAAAAGTAACATTGGAACTAAGTAGGCGAAAAGAAACCCCATAAACTCTTAATTGGCCTTCCTCTTGTGCCTACGATATTTTTATAACTATGAATGTACATAGCTGTAACTTTTCCTAACAAATATCTAAAGCAAATGTATAATAAATAAAAATCCCATTATAGTTCATAACTTTAGAATGATGTGAACAATGATATTTATGCCGTCGATATTCGATTCCAAATCGAATAGTTCACCGGACTTCGTGAAAAAAATACCTACTCTAGGCCTAAGAAAAACTTGTCTGTTGAAGCTCGCGAAGACATACGACATTCACACCTTTCCGCTTGTCTGTTGACTGTAGGTATCTAACTGCTATCCATAACTTAGTGAGTGGATGAGTATGTACACAAGGTCGGAGCCCTGGGAGAGACAGGCGCTGACTTGGCTCTCATTACTACGAGTACACAGCTCTGGCGTATTGCGCGTCATATCTGATCGCTAGTGTTGCAATCTAGTCTCGTTTGTTGCAATTTTCTCAACAATGTTAGATAGGCGGGTAACGTACTGAGATAAGTACCCATAACGTACGAGTATCTCGGACGTAAATAAGTTTGAGTTAGTGAAACACAGAGACTGGCGCCTATCTCTTGGACACACAGCATAGCATGATGTAGGTAGACACGTCGGCATGATAGATGCAGACCATAATAATTAGGGTAACTACCTACTTACCTTGCAGCGCCACAGAGAGCACTGTTGGCATAATAGGTATGGTGGTAGTGCCTTTCTCCCTTCCGATCCTAAGGTAGTGGGCATGAATCCGGTCGTGCACCATTGAATTTTTTTATATGAAAGAATGTTTGTACACTATATACCAGTGTATTCAATAACGGTGAAGGAAAACATCGTGAGGAAACTGGCATGTCGTAGAACCTATAAAGGAGTCTCTGACGCGCACTTTAATAATAATAATAATATTTATTTCAGACACAAGTTCAGAACTTTAATCCTTTCACCACACTGGTACTAGTGAGGTTCCAAAAAGCTAGTGAGACATACTTATAAGAAGACTCGTGAGACAGGTCCGTGGATACAGATGGTATACCCACTCGTACCTACATCACTTACCACTATAGGTACTAAATTATCTCTTGCCTGCTTCCACAGCCGTCTTTTGAGTCTATGAATCCTTCATACCAGCCACCGCTTTTGGGGGACTGCAGCTTAAATGGTAAGTATAAATTCACACCATTCGTAAAAAGGGTAAACGAGTGCGGTATCGGGATCTCTCGGCGTAGTGGTGGTATCGCGGGATCGAGACGGTAAATAAGGACAAACGATCGTAGAGCACGCCACCGGACAATGGCGTGTCGGGAGCGCGGCGCCTAGTGCAGGAGCCGACGGCCGTTTTATCTAATAACGTTACATTGTCAAAATGTGATGCTTCTGGAACCGTTAGGTAAGGATTATCTGGAACAGGATTTGGAAGCAAAACTCATATAATGTCTCATATTCATGGAAAAACATTTACAAATATTGCCCCCAGGATCCTATAGATTTAGATAATCTGATAATCAGTTTGATTATTATGGTTGCATGTTATTAAATGTTATAAAAACTAATCGTGTAGTGGTTCAGTTGGAGAGTGTACTCCATGGCCGGCTCCAGATTCGTGACCGCGCTGCAATTACACGTCACGGCGGGAGCGGCGCGGCGCGGGCGCAGGCTGCTCCTCAGACATCGCGAGCGACGGTTATTTATGAGGGCTCTGCTTATTGTGCTCCCTGCCCCGTGCCCCGAGCCCGGGCAACCGTGAGTGTAGTGCCACCATTACTAGCCCAACGATACGGACTTTACAAGGTAGTATTAAACAACCAAATTCATTGATAAATAACACGAAATGTGCCTCAGACGCCATTTACTTCACTATCCTTTCACGACACTGCTTAAAAGAACTATAGTAATTAGTAATAAGTAATCGAGATAGCACTCAGAATCAGTCAAAATAAAAGTGACGTTAAGCAGGTTTTTATAACAATTTGCTGAACTACCATCGATGGGGGACTACAAGAGGCCACGAACAAGAAGACGAAGTGTAGGAAGCCCCCCACTCGATGGACCGACGATATTGCGAAGGAAGTCGATAGGTAAGGGCGGCTGAGATCCATTAATCAAGGTGGTCTTTGTTGTAACGTTGTTCTAAAAGTAAAAGTACAAACAACCGAATTCCTATCCTTGTAGGAAAATCGCCATGGTCACCACCAAGCTATGCGCCGGCGCAGGCGCGCGAGACGGCAATCTATCTGTCATGGATAAAGCTCATTGTGAACATTTTTACATCCTGCCCCCGATATCTCCTTCTCATTTGCCGAGGTCACTCTACAAGCCATATTTTGCAAGCTTCTATTGTTAAGGAGCTGGCACTTTACGTACTTAATAAAACATGAGACAAGTGAAGGAATAGGGTCTTTGCCCAGCAGTGGAATTATAGCCCATGCTCAACAGATAACTAGTAAGTTAGCGAATGCAAAAATAATTATTATTAAGATAAAAGAGAAAGATAAAGGTTTTATTTGTAGCACACACAGATGACAAGGGGAAAGCAGCGACAAAACAACACAAGATATCAAGGGTTTTTAAAACTAAACACAATACAAAGTTGGACATATAGATAACGGCAAGTTAACAAGTTAATAATACTTAATTAATTAACAAGTTAATAACGGATCTTGAAAAATTATGATAGAAATACAATCGTTCTTCGGTTTTTGTTTTTCCTACACGACTTTATAAGAACAGATCGAGTGGTCGCGTGGCCGCGGCGCAGGCGCAGGCGTGGGCGCCTTCACGACCTCTCCAATAAACTGTTCTGTTCAATGACATTACCATACCGCGCGGCTCCAACTCCTCGCTTTATGGTAATTCGATGGTAATATCTGGTGGAGTTCCAATTACATGCTGTAATTAGTCCCTGTTTGGTGTCTCCCACTTTCGATTATTTGTTTGTAATTGTGAGTCCAATGTTCACTATCTATCTGACAGGTTGATCAACGACTCGATATGTCTAAAGGTCTAATAACGCAATACATGAAAAGTAAGTACCTACCTACCTACAGCAACTCGACTTTCCCAAACTTTCTCCTAACAGTACCGGCACCTACTCGCAGTACCAACCTGCCCTATCTCGCCATCTCGCAACTTAATTTTCGCGCTGTTTTCTTATCTCACGTTGCACTTTTCATCGACATCCTAAAACGGTGGAAACAAACTGTAACGTTAAACGAGGTGGTTAAGATAAACAGGGAGATAGTGGTCGAATACCGGGAGGACATAATAACCACGTCGTGTGGTGGTGACACACCACGCTAGATATTGGCTTCCGATTAGAAAGTACACTTACCTACCTAATAACAATTGGCTTTCAAACCAACCGACACAGGTACCTTACCTACCTGTATCCAATGTAGTCAACTAGGTAGGTACCTACGTAAACCGGTAATCTACGTTGTCATCTCTTCCTAATAACTCTTCAAGTCGAGGAATGATGTTCCACCTGTGCAAGTCCTGTCCCTCACCACCTTCCCCCAACAAGCAAATCGAGTATTTCAGTGTTAAATATTAATTTGCCTAGTGTGTCTGCGCACTCGTACCTGGCACCGAACACAACTGTAGTAGTCGGAGTGGCTAGTCTAATTAACCTAGACTTGTTCGCGGAAGGAGAGCTGGGTACATATATTGTAGGTACGAGTACCACATGACACGACGCCGAACGCGAATCTAGGGTTACAAGGCTTGACCCTAGGATTTAAAGATAAAACTAGTGAGAAGGCATGGACAGTTTACATAATTTCCACGTCAACAGATTTAATTAGTGTTCATGTAAATGTAAACCCTGCCTTATCACGAAAAGAGCTTTTTGTGATATTCCTTTGTAACCTAACGCTAAAATTGTTCTTTGCCGTCCGCGTCGTGAACGGTCGCCTGCGGAGTTGCGACATCTACGAGTATATAATTACTTATATAACTTTTCAGGCCGCCATGCGCCAGGTCGAACGACCCTCGGTCGTGAGGCCGGCCGCACACTATTGACAGCGGATCATTGCTCTTCGTTTGAAATTCAGATAGAATCTAGCTTGAATTATTGAAAATCTTAGCCCCAATCAATCGGAGTCCACGTTCGCGTGTCCGGCGCGGGCGCAGGGCGGTCACGACGCTCGTTACCGCCACATCTGACTTTTTGATTCAACTCCTCACTCCTCGGGCCCTCAGCCAAGTGTGAAATAATGAGGCGCCGTGACAATAGTCACAGATGTAGTCGATTTGTCGATGGGTTGCGGACACGCGAGGCGAGGCGCGGCCGGCCCGCTCCGCGGCGCGGCGTAATGGCGTGAACCAGCTCGTTACGGAAACAAACGACCGCCCCGCGCAGTCAAATGGCTACACGGACGATGTAAACCAGCGCTGATCGATGGCGCTCTTCAAGAGGCTCCGAAGGCGTGTGAATGTCTCGCGACACTTAAAGGCGTTCATAGAAATTTATCGGACGAACATCCCATTCAAAGTCTTCCAATTTACTTTTAATAGCACACGGAGAGCGATTTATATCCATATCTCACAAAAAACTCAATAAAACAAAATTGAATTTATTAATCCTCAAATTTATCGTACAGTAGCCATCATTCAAATCGAGATTCGACACGATCACGGCACTTATAACGGTAGCGATAGAAATAGTTAGTAGTTGCGTTACGACGATCACTCTCAATGATCCATTCGATCGAAAATAATAAATGAACGGTAATAGATCCGATTTCACGCGGCGATGCGCGATTCGAATCGCCCCAGGGTCATGAATAAAAACAAATTCGCGAGGGGCCTGCGACGGGGCGCCCATTGAAAAAGGGATAAATTTAATAGAATAACCACATGTCGCTACTTTAGATGAATTACAAGAGCTATTTGATCGTGTTTTTGCCGCGAGCTCAGACAATGGGCACTTGCGCAGCTGACTCCATAAAAAGCGCGGGTACAATACGGTATGTATACAATCGACCCTTCGCGATCGGACGCGATAATTTCGTGGCTTAGAATAATGATGTCGAGCACAAGTGACAGTGCGCAGTCTGTGCACGTCCCTCGTGTTTTATTGTTATCGGGAAAGTAAACAACTGCGCCGTACACTAACGTTTTGGACTCTACAATTAATCGAAAAAAAATCTGTTACAATTCATGCGTCGCTTAGTATCGTGCCTCTAGTTCTCGAAAACAATTGAATTGTATTAGAGCCTCCTTTAGAGCACTTATGCGTCAGTTGATGGCGCTGTACCATTAGATTCTATTATCAACACGTTCCAGTAAGAATAAAACAAATGTCTCTACAAATGAGTCGGCGACACTCTCTGTAGGTACCTGCTCGGCCCGGCTCGTGCACCGCGCCCAGCAGAAAGCGCTGACCCGCGACTCTTGACCTGCAGAATTGCTTCATTAGCCAGGTTTAATTCAGTTTCTGCTTTATTTAGTTACATACAGTGATCTGTTATAGTTACATATAAGTTATTTACACACGTTCTAGAAAAAGGCCGGGTCATGAGAAGGTACCTACCCTCAATCGACACGCATGTATTCTATCCTACTAATATTATAAACTAATAATGTGTGGATGTATGTTTGTTACTCTTTCACGCTAAAACGGCTGAAAGGATTGGATGAAATTTGGCACTGATATAGATTATAGTCTGGAAGAACACAGGTAGGCTACATTTTATCCCGGAAAAATGTACGGTTCCCGCGGGATAGATTTGTTTTTGTTTTTCAAGGTACGACGCGGGCGAAGCCATTGGCGGAAGGTAGTGAAGAATATATTGAGAGTGAATGAAGCAAGAGGTATGTCAGGATCGTAGCCAGTGGAGATCCGTGGTTTCTGCCTACCCCGTCGGGAAACAGGCGTGATTTTAGGTATGTATGTGAACTGGGGTTCTAAACCTGTTTAACCTATCCGACCGAGGATACAAAATCAACAAGGTAATAAGGAGTTAAGACTAAAATAAAAATTGGTTGTGATCTATTTCATTGATTTAATAGACATGTAGGATTACATTTACATACTCTCGTCATAAAACTATATTATATGCAATATACTCCAGCTAATGTGAATCCTAACAGTGAGTCAGTGAACAAACAACAAATATAAATATATTAATGGCGGTTGCGCCTGACCAGTATCGGGAACCCTAGGCCCCATCTATGAGTGTGCCAATTCAACTAAGCTTACAACGCGACGCGACTATAACTTAAGTAGGTAGGTACTTAACATTGTTTTTTAAGTTGTTTTTTCTTAATCTTTAATCTTGTCTTAATATATCTGTGTTCAGATTTGCAGGACACTGGGCGAATATTATAAAATAACTGAGACAACGCGTGTGACGTCTACGATACTTGTTTTGCAAGGGCCTATGTTACAGTGACCAGTTTAAATACTGACAATAATCCCCTTAGCCTATGCAAAACTTTGTGCTTGTTGGTTGCTCCAGGGTTCTCGATATCTGGTTCTATTTATACACGGCCAACATACGTAACAATACCTGTGTTAGCTACAATCAACGCAAACTAGATAAACATACAATGTCGTACTGCGAGGTACACCCCTGACCCTATCGATACAAGATCTAAAATTCTACGAGATTTTGTACAACAGATCAACAACAGTAAAATATTAAAACATCAATATAAAATAATTCAATAACAAAACAACGGCGTCTGCGCCACTAGGGTTCGGTAACTTCATTTTGCAGATATGTGGGTAGTAACATATCTAGTAACATATAACAAACTAGCTGTACGCCCGCGACTTTTCTCGCGACGAACACCAACGGAATATCCATATCACTCAGAGATAACCCAGCTATCTATAAGTGAAAGAATTTTACAAATCTGTTTAGCGACTCCAAAGAAATAAACTCTTCTAACATACAAACTTCACTTCTTTACAATATTAGTGTAAATAGATATAAAACGAAATAAAAAAAAAAAATGAAAAAATATATATTTACAGCAATCACAATTTCATACAATACATATTTTTAAAAAAATTTGATCTAGGACTAGGCTTGTATTGCTGATGAGGATCTATGGTCCTGTTGCCTGTGATACCCACACTAGATAGAAATCTGTATTGTGGGTACGATTACCAAATAGATGTACAGCCTCGGTATAGGCTTGTTTAAAAAGTTAGTCTAAATGAAACAAAAATTTACTCTAGGTACTAATAAACAAGTATAATAATGTAAATATATATAATATAATACATATATATTCATTGGATTAAATATGTAGGTATATGATAAGATGTTTAATTATTAAACATCTTATTATAATAGAGATTCAAGTGTACCCCGCAGTGAGGCAGGCATACGCCCACTGCTCCTACTGTGGCCAGTGAACGAGGCTTTCAGCCGCTCTGCAACCCTCTTTGGCTACGACGCCTCTGGGAAGCGATATTACTCTATAAGCATTCAAATTTTAGTACAAATTCAATTATGCAGTAGTTTTGCTGGAAATCTTCGTATATACGAGTATAAAGTAGGTAACTTCGAACTCAATCGGACGCAATCGTTAAATATTGTTGGCCAACGACACAATATCCTCGTCTGAACATCAGTGGTACTGCAGTCCACACTTGAAACTGTACCATTCTGTAATAATGTACTCTTGGTATGGATATTTTTATAAATGTATGATTTTTTGCCGTCTAATTAAATTTAGTGCCTTTACGAAGATTCCAGACAAATCACAAAAAATAATGTGCTATGTTTGACACAGGACATCATGGTACACAATAAAATAAGTATAAATAGGTATATTCATAATTTCATAATATAAAATACATTGTTAGAAAATCATAAAGAATAGCGTGATATGTTAAGTACGGCCAGCGAGGATGTTCACACCGCACCGCACGCCGCAGCAATGCTGGGCCGAATCGCAGCTGCTTGCTTCAAACCAGCTTGCTTGACTCAAACAAACAATTTGATTCAATAGAGCTCACTGGTCAAACAATTAAGTTTCTAGGTCTTTCTATTTTGCAACATCAAATGAGCCGACTGCACGCTGCAAGCTGCTCGGCAGTGCAATGTGAACGAGCCCTCGCTGTTACAAAATGGATCGAATAGTTACTGTATGTTCGATTCATCATCAAATGGACGAACGAGCGAATGCAGCGACTGACCGCGCTCTGCGCTACCAAGTCATAGCCCAATTTGGACTTATTCAGTAATATAGGCGAGTTTTTTTGGATTTGACTAAATTTATTTAATAACTAATAACCGAATTGATCGGTTAAAATGTCACTGGAATCACAAGTGAGTAAACAAAGTTACGAGTAGAGATGATTCAGTCTAAAAATGCACGCTCCTCCTCTTGTACTTGTACCGCATGTAGAGGTAAATACAATGGAAATACATTGGAGGGGCGTGCATTTATAGACTGATCTACCTCTACCTATCTATCTCGTTCTTCAGAAGCTACATCGAGGGAGAAAGATAGTTTCGCTCGCCTCTCAACTTGTCATTTAACTGGTTCGACTTAAGACTGGAGGAGCGCGATCAGTTATTATCCTAACCTGTGTACAAGCACACAATAAAACTGGATGTACTATAAACCAGCCACACTGATCGGTCAGACTAAACATTACCAGTGAAATCGAGTGCTAAGAAAAAGTAATAGTGAAGAAAAGAGATTCAAGTGAATGTGGTGCGGTTCGACCGATCAATGTCCGCGGTCCCACCTCGCCGCACCCCGCGTCCTGCGGCGAGGCGATCGATACTTTGGCACACTAGGTGACAGACTGAACGCTAAAAAACAAAAAATAACAAAGGAAACTCAGCTTTGACCGTTTCAAGGGTGAAGTTGTTATTTATGAGAAGCTGGATCTACTTTCGGGGTCGGCAGAGGTCTTTAAATGAATATAAATGTTCTGTCACCATTGTAAGCGCTGGCTGCACCGCCGAGCGAGTCGCGGCGCGCGGCAGTGTTGGATTGTATCGCCGCTGGCTCGCGGGCGGCACAGCGAGAGCGTTCTAACACCCGTCGCGATAGCTGCTTACACATGAACGACACACTCCAAATATGTTCACTCTGATCGAACAAGTCCTGTGCATTTTTCATAAAGGAGCTAGGTCCTTCGTTAACTCTGCTATGAGCAGCTAACTCGACGAAGGCATGTACATTGTTTCAATATAAATGTGTCGTGCTCTCTATGAACATAGCTTCGAGTGCGTTCGTAATACACATAGCGACTGCAACGCTCCGTTACAACTAGTACTACATTAATTAACAGCTATGACGTAACCATCTATAAATAATGAAAATAAAGTGTAAAATCTCAAAAAAATAAAATAAAAGATCTTTCAAAAATGTTTTCCTACATTTAGTTTTGTTTTAAAAGAGGTCGGCAAATGAGAACACCTTGTGCATTACTTTTTGGAAATTAATTTGTACTTACGCGATAATTATTAAAAACACAACTAATGTTAGGCCGCCTGCGAACGGAGCGACGTCTTCCTTCCTCACACGTGGCATCAGAGTTAAAAAGCTACGACAGTGGCGAGGCTAACATAGCGAACTGATGTGTCAACCGATGGATGCAGTCGAGTGAAAATTGCGCAAAAATCACGTCACGAGTACTTTCGGTTCACTTTACATAGTATTCCACTTAGGTAAGTGCTCACCCTGGACTAAGATTTTACTGGCGTACCACGTCGCGTACACCCGTCCCGCGTACATCCGCGGTCGGGTACGCGACGCACCCGCAGTCAAGTGACTTCGGCCCCCGTCGTCCGCCCGCAATCGGCCTAACGCCGGAGATATTATTCAATTCATGTTTGAAGCATAATTTGAAAAACAATAATGACTTAACTACTCAGAACTAGGATGACAATGTTCCTGGGGCCTCACCACGAAGTCTTCCAGAACGATTCCGTAACGATTCCATTCTAGAAACGTGACTACTTTGCATGGTACGAAATAACAGTGTAATACTAATTCGGTAATGTATTATGAATTCGTGGTGAGGCCCCTGGACCCTGGCGGCGCCCGGGGCTCCGGGGGCGACACCCACACACGCACACGAACGACACGCATTAGTAGTGCTGTGTCCGCGGAGGGCGCGGCTCGCGAGGCGACCCTGCGGTACTCTTACGTCTAATATTCCACTATGCACTATATTTTTTTAATTTTTAGTTTCTGTTCACATCAAAAATTATTTTGCACATACATTTAACTTACGCTAGTACCGGCCCGAACTATTCATTCATCCGATACAAAAATTCGGTCGGTTCGTTTTTGCAAAATCGCAGTAGCAGGCAATTAGTCGAATATTTGTTATTTTATTTACTTTTATTCTGCGATTTTGCAACAAAACCCGCAACGAACGTCGCATCGGTGAAATCGTTCGTGAGCCAACACCGCGCGACACTGCCTCTCCGCGGGACGACATCCCAACAGAAACCCTGATCATAAAAACATTAATTTCACATCAAAATTAATACAAATCAAAAACGACGACACATAAACTATATTTTATTTCAATAATACGTAACATTGCACGGTCACACGAACAGAGATTTTAATTGTTATTTATAATATATTTTATAATATTAATTATAAGTACACTAACAACTACATAAAGCATTACATTTGTGCATAGATCTCTCCGCCGGAGCGCAGGCCACTCCCGCTACAAGTATACTACCTCGTAAACTATATTTATAATAAACTTAACACCTTTGGTATTCCTCCCCTGCGACTAACCGAACGATACTCGTCAGAGACGCTGCGCCGGCGGCCCGGAACCGAACCGCGACCATTCGATAAATAAAAACATGATCGGTTAACGTCGCTCTAAACATTGTACTCAAAGTACGTTAATAAATTATATTTAAATAATAACTAAAAAATAAAACGAATAATCTCAAAATAGGGGGTCAGGTTAGGCTGGCTACTCTGCATTCTACGGTTATTCGAAACCACGAGTGATTATCGAGCCGCCATTTTGTCTAGCGTTGCGTCACGACAAAATGGCGTCTCCATAATGATATAACGTAAAACGACCTAGTGCCGACCGGCGCCGGTCGACCGAATACTGCAGAATGGACCGAAATAATACTTAGCGAGAAATGTATGAGTATTGGAAGAAATGCTTCGCATAACCACAGCGGGACCGGAACAGGAAACGGGTGCTCCGACACTGGACCCCTCCAGTGTCGGAGCACCCGTTTCCTGGTCCCCACCCGTCATCGCTCGACACGCTTTTCTTAGCGCTGATTATACATTCGAATGCAAATATTATCTAAGCTGTTTATATTTAGCACCTGTCTGGGATCGAACTACTTACCATTTAGGATGGTGATCTAGTATTTTGTACTAAAGTTCTGTTATATTTATTATATCATTTACTTTACTGTGTAAATATGCGGATTTTGTACCTTACATATAAATTCATTTTCTGTGTATTCATCGAGCAGGGATAAGAAAAGCACGTTCATAATAAGCACATGGCCTGTCCTACTCCGCCAAGCTCCGTGCGGCGACACTCTCCTCTCGCTCGCGCCCGCGCGCGCTCCCTCGCACCCGAACACGGCGTCTTCAACGCTACTTGGGGTTTACCGACTCCGAGTGCTGCCATCTAGTTAAAACCTGACAGCACTCCGACAATATTGTTATATTCAAATATTTACAATAACTTGTCAATATAATCTGGATAAATAGGTAATTTATGTCAAATATCTGAATCTGTGGTGACGAATCACAATATAAATATATTTCTTTCTTTACTTTTAAACGATTTAAATATATTATTGAGTAACGCTCGCTACCGTGGTCGTCGACGTGCCGCTGAGAACTGGACATTCATTTGGCGTTGCCAATTTATTTATTTCGAGAATTAGTTTAATGGCGAGAAATAGTAAAACTCGCAAGCCACGATCAATATCCCGTTCACAGTGCGATCGTCCTCAAATAATGTATATATGGATATTTACCAGCCAATCAAAACACGGCTCTGACTATATCCACCGATGGCTACACTCATGTGGTAGTCATTCGGACAGAACGCTAAAGTACATAATCTTTTCCAAAATTATCTATTATTTGGCATCTACAGTTACGGAGGTAATCGCAATTTTACTTACTCTATGAAGAAGCCGGTGACACCGCGCTAATTTAGAGCTTACGGCACTGTTATACGTTCTATATTTGATTGCGAGTGTAAATAAATCAAATTTTCGACTCGCCTCAAGTTAAATATAAGCGTAAACGGGCAAAGACGCGGGTCTGTATTCTGATTGTAAATCACTTGCTTCTTTTAATAATAATCTACCGTACTAGACTTTATCGTGCTCGAAATACGGTCTATACTCGCTTGTTCCACTTTCACTTATCGTTATCAATACACTCCGAACTAGACTTTAAAATGCTAGGAACACGTTGTATTTTCGCTTGAATTGTGATGCTAAAAATAAATAGCGGGTAACTAAGAGACTCGGAGGCTCCTTAACCTAACCTACAGACGTACAAAACGATATAATACTCGCGTAGTCGTGTAGTGACTAGACTGATGGCATTGCACTTACGTTACGTACTATGGCGCCGGCAGATGTCTCCCTCCGGGTATATTACAGCTTACTGTAAAGCGTTGCGATTTTTTTTTTATTTCCAATAGTTTTTTTCTATAAAACGTTTGGAATTTTGACGGTTCTAGTTTTTTTTATCAAGCTTTCCAATCTGCTCTCGATTCGGGTCCGACATCTACCGGCGTGCCGCATTTAAACCGATTTAGGCTTAAATAACACCGACCACTGCGAACTCCGCCCCGATGAACGAAATTCAACTCTACCTATAAGACTCAAGATTTAAAATCATCGATAACTTTAGATCCTAAATTAATCCTGGACCCATCACTGCCACGTTTCAGAGGTCACAAGAACTCGGATGCACTCCAGACTCGAAGGACCGAATCGTGTCAGGGCCGGCCGTCGTCCACATCCGGAGCATCGAACCGTCGCTTCGTTGTCGGGTGTTCTCGAATGGAAACCTTACTTCGTAACAAATAGAGTCGAGTTCGCCCCGGCGGCGGGTCGGCAGCGGTGACGGCGCCGGGCCTAGTTGGGCGGGCGCTCGGCGACGAGCGAGGCCGGGTTGTAGTCCTTGTTCACGAACGAGAAGCCGCGGAACTCCTCCTGCAAAGCGAAAGAAAACGCGAATGCATTTCGGTTCTTATCCCGATGGCATAGAGGTCAGGACGTCTACCATGAGTTGTCACATTTAGATCGGCTGACGGTACTACAGTAGTAATAGTACGTTACTATGACATCTGTCAAAATTGTTACTCATGCTACCGAATTCTTAGCAAATGAATGAAGCGCAAACTACAGTCGCTGTAGGACGCTGTGACGCAGGATAGTTAACTACGTGACGTTTCAGTACCCGACTATCCGCTAGAGGTCAAGTTTTGACGTGACAACGTCTTATAATTCGATGGAGCCGGCTGCACGCACGAAAAAACATGACGTCATGCGGCGTTAGCTCGCTCTGAGGCGTTCCATTCTTATGACGTTGTCACGCACAACTATCGTCAGTAAACCGACTTTACAGAGGGTCTACCATGAGTTTTCACAATCTATGCTCGCTAGCGACTGTAGTTATAAAAATGTATGAAAAATTTGTACAGCGCCTCTAGCGGATAGTTGGGTACTAAAACCTCACGTAGCTAACTATCCTACGTCACAGCGTACTACAGCGACTGTAGTTTGCGCTCATTAATTTGCTTAGAATTTGGTACCATGAGTAACAATTTCGACACATGTCATAGTAACGTACTATTACTACTGTAGTAACGTCAGCCGATCTAAATGTGACAACTCATGGTAGACGTACAGACAACCGATTTTTTTATACAATTTTTTAACTTCAGTCGCTAGCGAGTGTAGATTGTGAAAACTCATGGGAGAGCTACAGGGTGGAGTGCCGGTACCTGGTTGATGGTGCGCACGACGTCGGCCGGCACGGGCGTCAGCACGGGCTCCTCCTTGGTGAACTCCGCGTCGAAGTTGCACGCCTCGCGCTTGCTCTTCTGGAACACACGGCGCCCGTCAAGGGGATGCTGCGCTTCGGTGGATCGTTTCTCATTTAGGAACGTCGGATTGAAAAAAGACTAATCTCAACTCGGTAGATATCTCCGGGTTCTTAGATCTTTGAGGATATCGAATGAGGGCAGTCAGAGGCACGTTCGAACATGACATTTGGCACATGCCCACATTTTGCAGTGGTTAGGATTCCGTCCGGGACAGGTTGCAAACCCATCGTCACTTATCGGAATACTTACCTATGACACACATCTTAGAATTTTTATTTTTTGCCTATGTTTTCCTTCACCGTCTAGAGCGTTGCGCACATAAAGTCATCGGTGCACGAAATTTTAAGCTAAAATGAAACTAAAATGAAACGATAGAGCTCGTCCGCGTACCACTTTGGGTCGGAAGGGCGGGCGCAGGCGGCGCTGCGCCAGCGCGTCCCAGTCCACGTCGCGGAAGAACCCGTGCGCGCGGATGCCGGCCTCCCCGCCGCACACGCCCAGGCGCCGCGCCGGGGACTTCGTCATGAACCCTGCGGGAGGGGCAAATGTACATTATTACAAAAAGGGAACGGATCGCTTATGGGAACATCTATCTTCAGCCTAAAGACGTCCACTGCTGGACATAGGCCTCCCCCGGAGAACGCCCCCATGACCGGTCCTGCGCCACCCGCATCCGGCGGACTCCGGCGACCTTCACCAGGTCATCGGTCCACCTTGTGGGGGGCATGGATGGGAGCATGATCCGTTACTATAATAAACTTCCTATAAATGCAACTGAACTTCCTGTTAGGAAATTCGAAGCCTTCATTAAAAGTGATCTCATAAAGAAAGCATATTATAATATAAATGAATATATCGATGATAGGAACTCATGGCTCGATGTCGCTCCGCCCTCCGACAGCTAACCGATTTGCAATGTAAACGCTGTCCTTTTGTTTTATGTTATTATTATTAGACATCTCGATTACATTTTTTGTAAGAAGGATCATACAAAAAAACGCTAGGACCGAGACGAGTTTCTTGCCTGTTCTTGTCGTACTTGGGTTAGGTTAGAATCGGCACATAGATTCACCGCACGTAAGACGTTTCAAAGTGATCATTGTGATTTTATTGAATAAATTATTTTTAAATTTCAATTTCAGGAGGGGGGGGGCGGGTGACTCCTCGTCCGTCTCTAGGTGGAGTTACCATTGAGGATGGCGCAGGCGTCCTTGGAGAGCCACACGGGGTACAGCACGTCGTCGTGCAGGATGCTCTCGAACTGACAGTTACCTTTGAGGATGGCGCAGGCGTCCTTGGAGAGCCACACGGGGTACAGCACGTCGTCGTGCAGGATGCTCTCGAACAGACAGTTACCTTTGAGGATGGCGCAGGCGTCCTTGGAGAGCCACACGGGGTACAGCACGTCGTCGTGCAGGATGCTCTCGAACAGACAGTTACCTTTGAGGATGGCGCAGGCGTCCTTGGAGAGCCACACGGGGTACAGCACGTCGTCGTGCAGGATGCTCTCGAACTGACAGTTACCTTTGAGGATGGCGCAGGCGTCCTTGGAGAGCCACACGGGGTACAGCACGTCGTCGTGCAGGATGCTCTCGAACAGACAGTTACCTTTGAGGATGGCGCAGGCGTCCTTGGAGAGCCACACGGGGTACAGCACGTCGTCGTGCAGGATGCTCTCGAACAGACAGTTACCTTTGAGGATGGCGCAGGCGTCCTTGGAGAGCCACACGGGGTACAGCACGTCGTCGTGCAGGATGCTCTCGAACAGACAGTTACCTTTGAGGATGGCGCAGGCGTCCTTGGAGAGCCACACGGGGTACAGCACGTCGTCGTGCAGGATGCTCTCGAACAGACAGTTACCTTTGAGGATGGCGCAGGCGTCCTTGGAGAGCCACACGGGGTACAGCACGTCGTCGTGCAGGATGCTCTCGAACAGACAGTTACCTTTGAGGATGGCGCAGGCGTCCTTGGAGAGCCACACGGGGTACAGCACGTCGTCGTGCAGGATGCTCTCGAACAGACAGTTACCTTTGAGGATGGCGCAGGCGTCCTTGGAGAGCCACACGGGGTACAGCACGTCGTCGTGCAGGATGCTCTCGAACAGACAGTTACCTTTGAGGATGGCGCAGGCGTCCTTGGAGAGCCACACGGGGTACAGCACGTCGTCGTGCAGGATGCTCTCGAACAGACAGTTACCTTTGAGGATGGCGCAGGCGTCCTTGGAGAGCCACACGGGGTACAGCACGTCGTCGTGCAGGATGCTCTCGAACAGACAGTTACCTTTGAGGATGGCGCAGGCGTCCTTGGAGAGCCACACGGGGTACAGCACGTCGTCGTGCAGGATGCTCTCGAACAGGTCGTCCTCGTTGTCCGCCTCGAAGGGCGGCTGCCCCGCCAGCATCTCGTACAGCAGCACGCCCAGCGCCCACCAGTCCACCGACGGGCCGTACTCCAGCTCCTGCAGGATCTGCGGACCGCACCCACGCCCAGAGTCAGCATATATCAACAATCCTAATATTATATCAAAGATCTGTTCTGTGGCATAACAGTTAAATTGCATCGTTCACAAGAAGAATTAAACTCCATAGAGAACATAGGTAAGTACGCACACGATAAGAAAGTTGCAAATAGTGCTTCGACATAAGGCTTTTAATAGATCAACAATAAAACGCAGCAGTTTTAGACGTAAGATTACCTCGGGAGCTATGTAGTCAGGAGTGCCGCAGAAAGTCGTTGTAGTGGCACCCTCTGAAACAAAGTACTTTATTCAATAACCACTCTATTTCCAACAGGAAAAGGTTGAAAATCCCTCGATGATAGCCCTCAGATCTCATAATCTGATAGTCACGGGGCAACTCTGCAGCGAGCGACATAAAAACGCTTGCGCAGCTTCTCCCTCCAGCGCTTTTTTTCGTCATCGGGCAAGATATAACATTAAAATCTCTTCCCAAAACTCTCTTCCTTATCAAACTTCTCTTCCTATAACATCTCTTCTCTCATCTCTCACCAATGATCCCCTCCTTGCACATCCCGAAGTCCGCCAGCTTGCAGTGTCCGTCCGAGTCGAGCAGGATGTTGTCCAGCTTCAGGTCGCGGTAGATGACGCCGTGCGAGTGCAGGAACTGCAGCGCCAGCGTCACTTCCGCCGCGTAGAACCTGACGAACCAACGCTATGTGCCGTACTCATGTCTACCGTCTGCGGCAGTCCGCGGGTTATATACAAAATGTTATCATGACACAGATTCCGATGCGGACGTCTCTACGCTAGTGCCGAGACGCGGTGCGATAGTTTATCATTGAACGATCAGAGGGGCTATTACGGAACTCTGATTACAATGAATGTCTATGAGCAACGGTACTGTGATTACGTTATTCTGATATTTAAAAACAATATACTTAAAATTAACGAATAATATAATAACTTTATGGCAATAAACTTTCCATAATACAATTCACCGCTAGGACGAGTAACTAGAAGCTTTTACAAATAATTATTTGATAGGATCAAAGTTACGTAATCGCAGCGCTGTTCAAACATACGGCGATTTGGAAGAGCGTTCACATCGAGTCGCGTATTCTAAAGGTAACCGCGGATCTGGCCGAAACAAATCTAAATTAATAATAATTCAGATGAAATGGTACCTGGCGCGCGGCTCGTCGAACTTGCGCGCGCGCTGGATCTGGAACATGAGGTCGCCGCCGTCCACGTACTCCATCACGAAGAACAGGCGGTCGCGCGTCTGGAAGGCGGAGTGCAGCGCCGTGAGGAAGGGGTGCCGCGCGGCGAGCGCCAGCACGCGGCGCTCCGTCAGCGTGCACTCCACGTCGTCGTCCTGGATGATGGCGTCCTTCTTCAGCACCTTCACCGCGTACACCTGCGCACGGCCAGTGAACGTTAGCGCTCCAGCTTACGTGACGGTTTCCAAAAGCTAATATTGACATTTAGTTCCGAATCCAATTTATTATCCAGCATTATTCCGTGTTACATGGTTTTTAAAATAAGCTCAAACACGTCGGTTCAGACCAATTATAAACTGACATTTTTTAAGTAATTTTTTACGCTAATTTTGTCTTCGCTTTGAGATAATAATAAAAATATTGGTCGACAGTTCACACAAAACGCCATCTAGCCCCAAACTAAGCAAAACTTGTACTATGGGAACCAGATAGCTGATCGATTCATTAAATACATATTTTTTGTAAATACATATATCTATACTATCTACATCTATATAAGAGCTTAACCTGACCGATTCATCATCGCCGAGCCGAACCCGCTGAAGCTAGAAAGCTGAAATTTGGAAGGTGGTTTCCTTTTTTAGCAAAACCACCCACTAAGGCGGGATTTTTGGAAATTCCACCTTCAAAAAGGAGGGAACAATAAAAAATCGTGAATATATTATTATAATGTTTATGTTAGTCCTCAGTAGGTCGCCTACCTCGTCGGTGCCCTTCTTCTCCGCCAGCATGACCTTCCCGAAGGAGCCCTTGCCCAGCACCTTGATGAAGCTGAAGTCGTCCAGCGTCACCTTGTCGCGCGCCGTGAGCGTGGCGCCCGTGCACGCGCCGCCTGCAACCGACCGGCCATAGGCAATCCTCTCATCGTTTTCACAATAACATATTAAAGCTCACATTACAGCTTCTACAAAATACTACGAAAAGATTAACGCTCGATTCTCAAACTTCCTATTTTGTATCAGCTTTGAATCGATTACCATAATATACTAAAAATAATAACATAAAAAAAAACAGATATATAACATTGTGTTCTATTATTTTCGTAAATATTGTCAAAAATGAACGAAAAATGAAATGTCGTCAAACAATGCGAATTTACTTAAATACACCTATCTAATGGACTTTTTTAAGTTTATAAAAAAAGAGATCCGTCAGGATACCTCCCGGCACTAATAGAGATCCGTCAGGATACCTCCCGGCACTAATAGCGGCACATTTTTAGTAAAAAAGGGCACTTACACAGATTATAATGTGGGACGCATTCGGTGCAAACATCGATTCGGTGCGAAGCTAAGTGAGGGGGTTACCTTGGCACGAGAATATGTCCTCTAGGTCGGCCCAGTGCGCGCCCCACTGCGGCTCGGGGAGCGAACCTAGCGGGAGCGCGGGGAACACTACGTCTACAAAACGAAGCCAAAACATACGGGGTCAACATAAAAATGAGGGGGTTAAAAAAAGGGTCAAAGCACGGGGAAGGACGGTGTGCGAGTCAAAAAGAGGATAAGCGATAGAGGAGTCGGGAAAATGAAGGTTATTTATTATATACAGGGATAGGATGCCAAAAGGAGGGTCGAGAAACGTTAAATTACAATAATTATAACAACGATCACAAGAAAAATAATATTACAAATAACTAAAAAAAATCTAGAGTGATGAAGTATGTGAAGCTTTTTTCCATAAATCACTTTCACAGCATACAAATAAGGTGTAGAATGGCGTACCTTTGTCGTCGTGCTTATCGTCTTTGGAGTCGGAGTCGCCCGAGGATGTCAGATCTGGGTTGCCTTCCATCAGGGAAGGATTCAGGTACTGGAACCGGAAACAAGCGGTTACACACGAGACTAGACCCAAGTCACCGGTCCCTGACTAGCTAGTTTCAGTCAGTCAGGTTAAGGTTTTCTAAATGTTTTCAGTAGGTCTACCATGACTTTTCACAATGTACACTCGCTAGCGACTGTAGTTAAAAAAATGAATGAAAACTTGTACAGCGCCTCTAGCGGATAGTTGGGTACTAAAACGTCACGTAGTTAACTATCCTACGTCACAGCGTACTAAAGCGACTGTAGTTTGCGAACAATTTTGACAGATGTCATGGTAACGTACTATTATTACTGTAGTAACGTCGGTCGATCTAAATGTGACAACTCATGGTAGACGTATAGGTCATACAACGGATCTAGGCATTCGTGAAGTTAGCCACAGGTGCAAGTTTGCGCATGTACAGTTCCTTCCCCCCCTCTTCATACCTCCAATTGCTCCCGAAAAACGATACTGCGCAGCTCTTGCGGTTAACTTCACGAATGCCTAGATTCGTTGAGCGAACTATACAGTACCTTGGAGGCCCGGGGCCGCGGGTTCTTGTCGGGCGAGATGCCCATCTCGTTGAGTATGTCGGCCATCATCTTGGTGTTGATGCCGCAGTTGTTGGCCACGTTCTTCTGACACCGCTTGTGTACGTTCATAGAACACACTGGAACATTTACACCATTTTGTTTTAGAAATTATATCAATAGCACTGATAATATTATAGACTATAATAGTCTATAGCAATTATAATATGTTATGTATTAATACTGCTTAGAAGTAAGACCCAAGATGAATTCTCGCAGAGTCCACTACCAGCCTCCTTGCAGTGAGCACCGTAAATAGCTGTTCTATACCGAGAAGACGGTAGACCTGTGTCAATCGATCATCTCGTGCAACCCGGGTCGATCGGCGTGATCAGGTTACAAAGATTCGATCGAGCGACTCCTGCGGATAATCTAGGAGACAGATGTATTTGTTGTACCCATGGGTCCCTTGACTCGCAGGTTATTTATTTATAAGCAGATCACAGGTTAGGATGATCGACAATCGATCGGGTCGCGACTCGCGCGCCAGCCTTGCAAGCTAGCCAAAACAAACGGGTAGTCGGGTCAAAAATAATCGAATCACTTATAGATTCGTGATCGAATCACTCGCGTATGGGTTGTGATCGAATCAATCGTGATCGACCCAGGTCTAGAAGCCGGCAAGTGTCAGTTGTATCAGATGTGGCGAGCGGTACCTTCGCACTGCAGGCCCTGCTTGATGAGTCCGTAGAGCAGCGAGCCGCAGTGGTCGCAGAACGTGAACCGCTTGTACGAGTGCACCACGAACCGGTGCGGCACGTTCACGTTGAACCGCTGCCCGCTCGACACGGCCGTGCCGGCGCCCACGTGCTGCAACCACACGCCCGTCATCTCCTGTCCTTATCCCACAGGTGGGGTCGGCACAACAGGCTCTCTTCCTTTACTCTCCTCTATCATCCGTCATCTCAGTGGTCACTCCTTTCTTACACATAATGTATATTTCACTCAGTCTATCCATTTTTTCTTAGGTCTACCTCTACCCTTATATGCATCCACATTTAAATCCATCACCCTTGCAATATGGCTTTCTTCCCGCCGCATAACATGCCTATACTACCCCAACCTATTAATCTTTAACTTTTCTGTGACTGGCGCTACAACATGAAGATCGGTCATAATCCCCACTAAGCTGTCACCATCATTGGGAATTAAGTTCTCATATCGCTTTTCACACAATCCATTCATCTTTTTTTGAGTATTTAATTAAGTTTTTTTTTATGTCTTTTTTTATAGTGCGCTTCAGAGTATCCGTTCGTGCGCTAAATAGAAAGATGAAACAAGTGTACATACTCTATCCTCTTCCTTCATGCCGGGACACTTGGTGACGACTAGGGAGTGGCACCGCTTGTGGACGACGCACGTGCACACTGGAACGTAAACATTGCTAGTGAGTCCGCGCCCCGCTCAGTATCACTAACAAGAAACTAGTGCTAGCCCAGCCCCCGGCCGTGGGCACCGTAGGCAGCGTCTTTCTTTGAGGAAGAGAAGACAATGTGACGTTTCTGTTTCTGTGAAATGTCACTTTCTTTACCCAACTTAACCTTAATCACAAAATTCACAAAGCGTTTTCGAGTTTCATACATGTTCTTTTCAGACTTGGGTTAGGCTGGAATCCACTTAGCATGTCAGTCGTCGAAATGATCTTTAAAATAAGGTAAGCTCACCTTGACATTGGTAGCCCTGTTTGCCGAGACCCCTGCAAATAAGACGAAATATGTCACAAAATTGTCACAAACAATGCACAGTCAGAATGAAAAGGTGGACCAGTTTTCAAATAAATTCGTTTACGCGTTGCAAGCACATGTTACCTTTTCAAACTGCACACTAGACGAGAGTGCTGTACTGAAAAATTATGTTTAACTGTTTAACAACAAAGTTTAAATTCACTTAGTAGACAATGGTTTTTTGTCAATGTTAATGACCATTCAAATGGTAATCAAACTAATACCTACTTAGTAAGCAATAACAGATCTTAAGGTGGTCAACCTGTTCATTCCGCAACTGTACAATGCGCGAAACGCAAACTGACCACTCAGGATAAAAATAATGTCCAGACAGACCACTTACTGCCCACTTAAGAGGTGATCTGTCTGAACTTGATTGACACATTGAAACTTACCTTTCAAAGTTACTGAAGTGCTAGAACAGCCATTTTTATTAAGTAAAAAGACCTCTGGTAGGTACTGTAAAGTACAACTTAAATATTGAGAGTTGAATAGTGCATAGAGTTGAACTATTTGACGGATACTAACTTTCTCGTGACTATCTACCTATTTCGTTTTCGTCATAAGATGGCAGCTAAAATGATGAATGTACGAAGTGGTCCTCACCAGATGAACTCGCGGCAGTGGCTGCAGAAGGTGGGCTGCCGCAGGAAGGTGGCCATGAACTTGTGTCCGTTGACCTGGTGCACGCGCCGCCGCATGGCGCCGCGCCGGCGCGCGAAGCCCGCGCCCTCCTTGAACTCCTTGCGGCCCGCGCCGCCGCCCCCGCCGCCGCTGCCGCCCCCGCTGCCGCCCGTGGGGTGGCACACCTCCCCGCCGCCTGCACCGACAGTGAGATGCATTCGATCAACCGATAATACCGATTACGCGAACATGACGTCATAACTTTTGCCTGAGACTCGATTTTATCTCGGCATCGCATCTCAAACGTTCCCGGACATAAAATCGGGAAACAAATAATCTTGCTTGTTCACTCCTGAAATAATTAGCCGAAGCGTCCGTAAAGTATGCGAATAGTACCTTATGCTAGAGCTGTTATAACCGACATAAAACTACTCTGACCTTGAGAGTTCCATTTGAGATCTATTTTCAGATGCAGTTTCCCTTGGGGTTCCAGGTCGACCTAGAATGTGAAATGTTGTTGTTGACAGTTGTCTTAGGAAAGCCTTCAGGTTGAGCTACAACTATCGCGAGCTTCAGCTTCGTAACTAAACTAACGACATCGTAGAATGAAATGACGCGCCATATAGTTTAATTTTATGGATGACTACAGACAGTACTGAATGACGTGATGAAGAGTAGTTTGTGATGTGTCAATTTTTGTAAGATCTAAATTAAATTCTGATTAAAAAATAAATTTAATTAATATTGTTATTTGCAAAGGTATCCATAAACAATAGGTAGTTATCACAGCCAGACACGGCGACATGGTTAGTTCCTCGGAATAGATGTTCCAGGAGGAAAACAGCACAAGTTTCACAACAGGAAAGTTCCTGTTACATCAATTACAATACAATGACACCACAATTAGTTCCTTTATACATTACATTTGCTAATACGGACAATATTCATCATTGATCATTGATTTTATAAAAACACATGATTTCAACATCTATATTATTATTCTCATTTAATTTTAATAAAAGATTGAAGGTCCACAAATATTGATATGATAGAATAACTAAACAAAGTTGGTTGAAATCCCCAGGTTTTTGACAGAAATCTCCTCAGATCTCTAGTTACTTAGATTTTTAATATCTAAAAGATGGTAGTGAGAGGTATATTCAAAAATTATATTTAGAACATACCTACACACATTTTAAAAAATTGACATGTTTTGAATAATTAAAAAATCAAAAAAAAATCTGATTCAGAAGATTAAGAATAAAATTGTAACACATATCCTGAAATACAACAGAGCAACACAATACCACAATGAGTCACTAAGATCACACACCTCATCTTTCAACTGCACATATTTAGGATCGGGGCATGAAAATCTTCTGCGCAAATTATTCATAATTAATTTTAGACAGACGGAAGCATACTGCAGTGTTTAAGACATCTCATTAAAGACAGTCTTATCTGCCAAAACAAATACACAACACATTGATAAAGCTTCCCTACTATGCTAACAGACACATACTCATATCTTATCTTCATGATTACAGTGGATTACACTTTTACACCCAAAGATAGACCGCTATCTCAGATTTTGCCATAATCAGTTGCATTTACGTGTTGATGCTGAGCAGTGGTCGGTCATGGACTTACCCAGAAGTCTTTGGCGTCTTTGTCTCTGTACATGAGATCATCCAGAGGTATTGTGCAATTTGCAACGAAGTCGTCGGGAGGGATGGCGGCGTCGTGGAACACGGTGATGCCCAAACTAAAACAGCATTCATAACATTGAGGTGTCCGCACTGCACACATTATCTTGATATATAATGTAATGTAATAAATGTAAATAGTGCAGTAGGTAGGTACCTGGTGACATTGTGCACTTCGTGAATGAAGGTCTCGTTCCACACGGGGTCGAATGTCTTCGGTTTGGTGGTCGAGCGGTCAAGGTGGTGCTCGTCGGCGTCTATCGACACGTACGGGTCTATAGGCTGGTCGTCTGAAACGATTACCCATAATACATAGGTACCTACATTGTACCAACACCCAATTTGGTAAACATACTACACCCTATAGCTGCGCACAAAAACAAGACAATGATGCGATCTTGGCATTTTCTTTTAGCGTCGTCCTTTGTAGAATATCATTGGTAATATGGTGTAGTCGGTTTCAGGGCTCACCTGGTTTCCCGAATGTCATGTTATGCCGTTTCTGAAAGTCGGTCGGCCTGAGGCCCGTGGCCTCACAGACCCGCACCCGAACCGTGCCACTGAACATGATGCCGCCGCCCAGCGAGCTTTATCACCGAGACCGCGCCGCCACACGATCACTTCCACTTTTCTAACCCACTTAAAATCATTGAAGGTGCTTCATTTTTATGCAAAAACTAAATAAAAGCCTTGACATCTACGAGAGAGATCCGCCATGGATGGATGTTTTTTCTCTATGGTTTTTTGTTCGATTTCCTGAAAAAAGTTTTCATGTTGATTGTGGTTTGATCACAGACTTAAATATTGGTAGGGTTTTCACAGAGTAGGTAAATTGAACACCTACAAAGAGATCGTAGTACTTGGTAGGTACTTGAAGGTTCACTCTGAATTCTGTCTGACTGAAGGACGACTACCACTAACCCCGGACCTCTCCGGCCGATATCATTTTTATTTGGCTGAGTTATGTTATTATGAGTTACTATAGTAATTAACTGCCAAATACCATGTTTGGACGTGCCTCTGACTGCCCTTTTTAGATATCCTCGAAGGCGGAACTAGAGAGATATTTTTTTTTAGGTAATTCATAATATTAAGAAAAAAAAATTGTGCCATTTGCTTGAAATCCAATTTATTGGTTCGAAATTTGAAATTCCTCACAGTTTACAGGTCCACAACGCTGCTGACTGCTCGCCTATGACATGACATTGACAATGTCATTTTGTAAAGCAGGTTGATGGATTTGCAAGAGACAGATGACAAGAAAAGTAGCACAAATATCTAGGTACCTATCTACATCTACCTGACTCAGTCAGGTTGACTGATCGATACGAAGAAGAAAAACAAAGTGTTTTCAACTTTTTGGTTTTGTGAATTACTTGCGTTGTGGACCATCCAACAGATTCTAATAAAACTCAATCAACTTCCATTCTACGAAAATAGTTTAACACAATGGGATTCCTCACCATACTCAAGAAGTTACGGCAAAAAGAGAAGGAGATGCGAATACTTATGTTGTATCCTTTTAAAAAATCACTCGTGAATCTTGTATAAAACTTTCAAACATAAATTTCGTTAGCGTTACCATCACAGAGGCTTAGATAACGCAGGCAAGACGACGATACTGAAGCGCTTCAACGGAGAACGCATAGACACCATCTCGCCGACGCTCGGCTTTAACATAAAGACACTGGAACACAAGGGCTACAAACTGAATATCTGGGATGTCGGTGGTCAGAAATCGCTCAGGTAGGTACAATACAACAGATTATGAGCTATGTTATAGATGTTGATACGGCGGATCACAGCCAGGACTTTCCCCCAATATCCTCTCGACGTCATCAACCCATCTGGCAGGTGGTCTGTCAGTGTTTCGCTTACTAGTGATAGGATTACATATATGTAACATTCTACATTATATTTACATCTAATAGAAAGCTACTGGACTCCTCACAAGAACTTTTAGTCTGAGTCTGCAAATCCTTGAAACATTTGGTATGATGTTCCAGATCATACTGGAAGAATTACTTCGAGAGTACAGATGGTGTTACATGGGTGGTGGACAGTGCAGACCCACAGCGGCTGGCTGATTGTGCCCGTGAGCTGCACTCCTTGCTGAGGGAAGAGAGGCTGTCTGGTGCTACTTTATTGGTGCTTGCGAATAAGGCCGACCTTCCTGGAGCTCTGTCACTGCAGGATATCAGACTGGTAAATAGTCTAACTCTGAGTGAAAAGCAAATTCTCTCATACCATTTTTGACAATAAAATAAACCATTATAACTACAACCTTCAATACTACAGATACTAGATATTTAGGTGTTCGAACCTTCGCTTGACCCACATTGAGATTAACACCATTGAATATCGTGCTAGTTATCCAGTGTTACACTTAGTTTACCCATAAGGCGGTAGATGTCGCTGTCACAAACCGCTGCCCCACTACTCGAACTCGTTGAATCAGCGCCGGCTACCTTGCGAAATCAGTACGCTTTTGAACATCGTGCAAATCGGACGTGCGAACCTATCCTCGAATAAATCATTGGAGATCCAGGTTCGTCACTTTATACTTTATACCTTTATGATAGTATGATGCCAGCCCGCTCTCAGGACGGCTGAGGTCTAGTTTTTCCAAAAAACTAGAAGCGGTAATACGATTCTTTGCGAGTTGTCCGAAAAAAGAGAAGTTTTACGAACTACCCTCAAAAAGAAGACACTCGCTTAGATACCGCAGCATCATGTCGCGACGTGTTGTCGGCCCGACCCGGCCGCCACACACGTCGGCTGCTCGGCCTTGACGTCACGTACGCATTGCGCCGTGTAGGCTGGCCACTTCAGCCGCCTTGTTGGCTGCCTAGCTGTAACGTAGGCTGCCAATTCAGCCGCCACGTAGGCTGCTCAGCCGTTTATGTAGGCTAACCATTCAGCCGCCACAAAGGCTGCTTAGCCGTCTTGTGGGCCGGGCATTCATCCGCCATGTAGGCCACCTTAACGTTATGTCGGCTGCGCAATCACGTCTAACTGACTACATCATTTGTTTCAGTTAACCAAAATGTCGCTCACGACATTCGAAGACTTAATTAGAGCTGAACCACCGGACGGGGATGCAGAGCCATTTTCCAACTTAGTTAAAGTTTTGGATAAATATTACCCCAGCGATTGGAGGTCGTGGGAGGTCACATTACTCACCTATGATGAACTGTTTGGAAGCACTATATCGTCAGATACAGAGTGCAGGCTACGCTTTGCGGTGCCAACAATTGACTTAATACAAGCCTTCGATCAAGAGGCTACGTCTGTAAGCGAAAGAAAATTCAAACTTATCAAAAGAAAATTGATTAGTTGGCCGCTCGGACGGTCCATAATATATGCCCCACACGCAACTATGGAAAAAATGCACAAGGGCGAATACTATATAAAATTTATGGACACAGTTAAACATTTAAAACCAAGACTCGTGTCAAGGCATGAAGCGTCATCATCACTGAAAGAAGACTCTATTGCCTCCTACTCTTCTACTCCTAAGGGAAAGAGAGCACAAAATATTGCAGCAACAGACGAACAACCACCAGAAAAACGATCGAACAGAGATGACATGTTCTTAGACATACTAAAAAGACAAAATGAAATGTTTAGCCAACTTGTCGACATGACTGCTAAACAAACCCAGAGTGTAAACGAACTCAGACAACAAGTATCTGGACAAAATCATTTGCAAAAGGAGGGAACTAGTAACCTGAACGAATCATTTGAAACCGCCGCTAGCTCACAAAACGACTTTCAAGAAGGCGAAGCCACCTCATATGATGACAAAGCCTTTCATGAGAAAGAACCTTGGCAGGCCCCGGAATTTAATATAAATGACACAATATCTGTTCCAGCCAAGAACATGGAAACATACAATTTTGAGCCGCTCACAGTCGAATCTGAACCAAAGATCGCATTGGCCTCTCCTACACTGGCAAAACAGGGTGCAGATTGTCAGAGGTTAAATACCCAAAATTGGACCACCGTAAGATATACAGAAGTCCAGAAAAAATTTCAAGCTACCCCGGTGTTCTCAAACTTGAAAATTAACAGTCTATTATCTAGCGCAACACCTTCGTGGCAACAAGTCTCCACTTTGGAAAAACTGGATTTATGCCTCGGAGCAGTCACTCACGGGCTTCTGAAACAACGTCAGCACTTCCAAGAGATTTACGATAGTAGTCCACCAGAAGCAAAACCGTTTATAGGCAAAAAATTCCTGGCCTCTGACTCCGAATTCCGGAAAACCTCGGATGCCCTACTTCAGTATGTGTGTGGAAGACGCGCGGAGACCATACAACAAAGACGAGCATTCTACAGATCCCGAAATAAATATTTACATGAAACACTCCATAACATTCCACCGTCATCAACACACCTTTTCTCTGAGACAAAATTGTCGGAACTTATTAGAGAACAAGGAGGCGTGAACAAGCTTTTTCTTGACAACGCAAGAAAACCTAACTTCAAACAAAAGTTGGATGATCGACCGAAAGAAACGACTCGGCCAAATATCACAGGTCAGAAAAACTTTCACCAACCAAACAAATTTCAAAGGCAACCGCAGCGAACGAATTATATTAAAAGAACAGAAAACGCGCCACCAAAACAAACCCAGCGCCAACCTTATTCAAAAGGACAAAACAAAAAGTAAATTTCGAGCAGGCCAGGTAAAAAATAGTGTATCATTTTGGATAAGACATGGGAGGTTATCGCATTCCTTTTTATTCTAAGCCCCCGTTAATAGACCTATCACCATCTAACGCAGCGCGGTACCATACGAAAGTATCCTCTGACATGACAGCATCACTATTAGAGCTGCAAAAATCTGGTGCTATCGTAAAAAGTACTGCTGAGAGGGGTTTTGTCTCTCAAATGTTTCTTCGCAGAAAAAAAGATAACTCTTGCAGAGCAATTTTTAACCTAAAAAAAAAAAAAAAAAAAAAAAAAAAATTAAATATGTACCTAATGCCACATAAATTTCGATTGTTGAACCTATCCAAGATACCTTCGTTTCTAAAACCAAATGATTTCATGATCAAGATTGACTTATCACAAGCATACTATCATGTTTCTATCATCAAACCCCATCATAAATTCCTATCGCTGGCTTACCAGGGACAGTTTTATGAGATGACATGCCTCCCCTTCGGTCTTGCAACAGCACCAAGTGCATTTGCGAAAATCACTAACTGGTTAGCACACTTTTTCAGGGAGAGAGGACTGAGAATTGTGGTATATTTAGACGACTTCTTAATTGTTCATCAAAACCCAACAATACTTCAACATCAAGCTGTTCTCCTAATCCAACATCTCCAAGACACAGGATGGGGTGCAACGGTAAACTCCTGGTACCTAAACGGAAGATGGAGCCAAAATCAAACAAAGTGGCACAGCAACCAAAAAGAATTGTGGGCCCTTTACAATGTATTAATCTTAAAAGGGCCACAATTAGAAGGAACTTCAGTGATGCTACAAACAGACAACAAGACTGTGGTTGTATAAATTACAAAACAAGGAGGGACCAAGTCCCTAAAGCTTCTGGACATGACGTTCAATATCTTCGACATACTGATCAAATACAGAATTCAGTTGTCAGCCAATTACCTACCAGAGTGGACTCTCAGCAACGAAGCTACACAAATTATATTCAATGCGTTCGGGACACCACAAGTAGATCTGTTCGCCTCAGAGAGATCGGCAGTACTAAAAACATATGTGTCGGAAGATATGCGAGATCAAAAAGCCCTATTCATAGACGCATTCAGCAAACCATGGACATTCGACCTAGGATATGCATTTCCTCCCCCGGGACTGATTCCTCGAGTTCTAAACCACCTAGACATTTGTACAGGGAATTACATTCTAGTTGCTCCCAACTGGCAGAAGACATTCTGGCTGTCGGAACTGAAACGGAGAGCAGTCGGAAAACCTCTTATAATACACAATCTAAAGAAACACCTGATCGACCTCCGAACAAACCAACCACCACCAGCAATAGAGAACTTACAATTGCAGGCTTGGCAAATACGGGCTGGACCTCACTCGTAAACGAATGGTCTCAAGATAATATTAAGATTCTAAATTCCTCGTGGCGTCCATCAACGCAGAAGACATATAAATCGGCTTGGACTAGATGGCTGAACTGGTGCTCTGAGAATAACCACTCAACACGTGATCCATCCCCAGAAATTGTTGCTCAATTTCTATGCTACTTGCACAGCGTAGTTAAACTTGCACCTAAAACTATAAACGTCCACAAGTCAGTTGTAATCACATTCGCGTGCCCTTTGGAAGCCCATTCTATAAGTAACCATCCTCTGGTTAAACATATTCTTAAAAGCATACACATAGCCCAACCAAAAGTAAAAAGACCTCCCATTTGGAATATAAATAAATTAACAGACTACCTTAATAATTACAATATTGACAACAAAAGCTTATTTCAAGTCTCCAGACATACTGCAGTTCTACTTCTTCTAGCTTCGGGGAGGAGAGTACATGATTTAACCCTACTCGAAATGTGTTCTAACTCTCTAATCGACATGGGATCGGAAATAATTTTATGGCCAAAGTACGGCTCTAAAACCGATTCTGCCACTCACCACCAATCAGGATGGAAACTACTGGAAAATGAAAACCAAAAGTTTAATTTGACTCTGTGGATTCGCACTCTCATTAGTGTATCACATCAGAGACGACAAAGTCAAAATAATCTTAACAGTTTATTTATTACCACACGTGGCAAAGTGAAAGACGCGTCACGCACTGTAATAGCAAGCTGGATTCGCACATTGCTCGAAGAGGCAGGAATCACCAGCTCAGCAGGAAGTTTTCGGGCAGCTGTTGCTTCGCACAGTATATCGAACAAATGTGAAACTATAGAACAAGTCCTGAAACGTGGTAACTGGAAATCCCAAAACACTGTATTTAACCATTATTTCAGAGAAATAACGGCAACACCAAGCCAAAGAAGTAATCCAATACTCCAATGCTTTTCGCCAATTTAGTATAAAATACTACTTAACTAAAATCATACCTATTTTGAAATATGATTATTCATCAATGTCTCATAGTCATCTTGCCCCTTGTTGATTAAATTCGAATAGAAACTATATAGAATAAAGTTGATTTAAACAAACTCTGTCTTTCTCTCATATATTATAGTCACAGTACACAATCAGCACCGTCAGAATATAAACACGTCTCAATGTGGGTCAAGCGAAGGTTCGAACACCTAAATAAAACCGTTTTCCCCCCAAAGGGAAGAAAACGATTATTTAGGTTTCAACCGAAGCTTGACCCACAAAAATCTAAAATCCTTGACGGTTTTTACCTTAGCGTACTGATTTCGCAAGGTAGCCGGCGCTGATTCAACGAGTTCGAGTAGTGGGGCAGCGGTTTGTGACAGCGACATCTACCGCCTTATGGGTAAACTAAGTGTAACACTGGATAACTAGCACGATATTCAATGGTGTTAATCTCAATGTGGGTCAAGCTTCGGTTGAAACCTAAATAATCGTTTTCTTCCCTTTGGGGGGAAAACGGTTTTATTACTGTCCTTTTCAGTTTTCAATAATTAACACAAGCCCTGCAGCCAAATCCTATTTCACCATGGGGCATCCTAAAATAAAAACAACCCTTAACTTTTAGTAACAGTTTCCCCGTTTCTGTCCTAGGCCTTGGATCTAGACAACATCAAGACTCACCACTGGAGGATTGAGCGCTGCTCAGCTGTGACCGGTGAGAACCTGTTGGAAGGCATGAACTGGATGCTGGATGACATTGCTTCCAGAATATTCACCCTTGACTAACTCGTCCTACTTATAAGCCTATTGAATTCTAGCATTTGTAACTAACTTTATGCTGGTTTTTTTTTACTATGAATATCAGGTAACTGGCAACTGATGATCTTTTACTTACTTTAAAGTATAAAAAAAATGCTTATAGGAAAACTAGTTTTCAATGCATCAGTTTCACCTGTTAAAATATAGTCTTGGCTTAGGTAGTTCAGCTTAGGAACTATGTAACTTATGTTTTGTTATTATCAAAATATAGTGCTTTGTGCATTTTAATGTTTATGTATTATGCTTTTTAAATTAAAAAAAAAACTCCAGTGACAAAGATGGAGGGACTAATGAACTGATTATCTTATTAGTAACAATTATATTAATTCTAGCAGGAGTTGAGTAAATAATAAAAAAAAACTATCCTTTCTGCTTGTAATTGTTACCATGCTAATTTAAACTGTGATTTTTTTAAATTATTAGTTTAGTTTTTACTATTAAACTTTTGTACTGAAGATGTGTGTTTATATTTTAACCACTAGCTTACCCAAGTGGCTTCGACCACAAGGTACCTAAATAAAATATAGCCAAAATTTTGGCTGCATACAAACAAACTTTACATCTTTATTATATTAGTGTAGATTACTTGAATGGATCAGATCAGAATTAGCAGTTTCGAACAGCCGAAGTTTAAAGGGATATTATTGATTTAATTAAACTTGCTTTAAGATCTTTTTGGTTTAAATGTAGATACATTGCTACCTACATGACCTACAACAACTTTACTGAATGTTTGTCACTGACGGGAACCAAACCAATACAATCTGGGCAGGCTGGGCCAACAGGCAACAATTTTATTATTCTATTATGAATTTTCATTCCTTCTCTTGATAGGTTTCATTATATTTTGTAGATTCAGACAGTATGTATGGGCATATTACTGGTGTGTAAAATCCACAATTTATTGCTATACACCTTAGTAAGTCTACAGAACACCATTGTTAAGAATGAACCTCTGAGGTCTCTGCTACTGTTTCAGGATCCATTACTTCATGATCATTGATAGTTTCCTGTGCTTCTCCATTCAACTCTGATGTTAGTGGTTGGGGTGTCTCATCGGCAGGAGTCATTGTCGCTTCAGGGTTAGGACTGATTTCTACTTCCATAGTTGTGGGTTCAGTTGGTTCAGGATCAGTATGGTTAATGGCAGTTTCAATTTTACTTTCATCTATCTGTACTGCTGGATTTGTGTCTGTAAACAAATTATTGTGAAATTGAAGAATAATTATAATTACATGAAAATGATGAAACATACAAGGTACAGGTTTAATTCTCACTGCAGCATGATCATGGCACTTGTAGTTCTGACATCAGTTACACAGATGAACACGTTTTTTGGGTAAACTCAAGACTCAAGAATGTTATAAAACCTCACCTGTATCTTTTTCTTCTTTAGTGTCTTCCACTACAGTTTTCTCTTTATTCTTTGAGTCCTCAACCTTCACCTCCACCTCATCATGCCTGTCATCATCACTCTCATCTTTATCCACATCCATTGCAAACTTATCTCTCTTCTTTCCTCCATCCTCTTGCTTGACTGCCTCTTCATGACTGTCATGGTTGCGGCTACCATGGTTATGACTGTCATTGAGGTTGGGTTTGTTCTCCTTGGCCCCAGGACCGCGAGAGCGTAGCACCCGGTGCTCTATTCTCAGAAGTTCATCTTGTAACTCTTCCCGCTTTTTACACATATACTCTGAAAAGTAATACGCAAAATTAATTTCAAATTTTAAAGTGCTGAGTGTCCACAATAGAAAGGACTGTAAGTATGCAAATTCACAGAAAAAAAGCCATAGTTAAATGTGTCAAATAGATATAAGTAGGTAGGTAGACAAACATAGTAAAGATTTCTTATTGATTTGATGTACTCACCACGGTACAATGGACCGTACTTTGCTGCAAATAATTGATTATAAAACGTTACTACTTTCCAGAAACAATTTAAATTTAAACAAAATGTGTTGCTTTATCACAAAACCATAAATAACATAATCTGAGTTGAGCTAGGTATTATGTACCTCATACCTTCCTACTGTCATAATAAACTTCTTTGGCTCAAGTTTCTGCTGTTAAAGAACTTACTTTCATGGAACTTTCTGCTGGACACCAGTTTCTCATCAGCTGCCTCATTCATCTTCTTCGGTAACCAATATACATGTGGCTTTACTTTAGTCAGAATAAAATTTCTTAAATCTTTTTGTGATGTTTCCCATTTCTCGAACTCCGCAACGCGCGCCATTTTCGCCTCCAAAGCCTTGATTGTGGCCTTCTTGTGTTCCCTCTCAGCGAAGAGTGTTTTCCGTTCTCTCTGTTCTTTTTCTTTCTCTTGACGAGCTGCCTCTTCTATTTTGCGCTCCACTTGTGCTTTTTTTTCTTCCTGAAAGTTGGAAAGTAAAAAAAACCAGTTACAAGTTGTGGGCATTCTCATTATAGCTTACCTTTTTTATACCAACATCAGTATAGCTAAGAAATAACACATAAAGACTACTATACCTTAGTCTGTAAAACAATTTCTTCTTGTTTAAACTTCTGCAGTGTTCCCAACAGTGACCCAAACATTCTCCTATTCCTAGTCCTGGCCTGTTCATCGCCTCCTTGTGCCCTCAACACTGCCGCCCTGGTCGGCAGCTCCCTAGACACTGCTGATGGCATCTTGACCCTTTTAACAACAGGTGCTGGACCAGACACTGATATCTCCTCTTCACCATCACTATCGGTGATTCTAGCTGATAATCTGCAAATAGGGGAGCATCAGATGTTAGAGTGGAGACCCAAATAATTGGAGATCTGAAGAAATGTCTACAAACCTGGGAATTAGTCAATCAAGTTTGTTGTAGCCTACCAGCATGTTTCTGTAGAGAAATATTAAAGGTTCTTCCTTGAAGGGAATACATGAATACCTACCACAAGTATACCATTAGTAGTAGATTTTTAATTTATTCTAATAGCCTTGGCAGACATTAGGCACGCAAGTGTAGTTTGTGTGACGAAGTTGGTATGACATAATTATACGTAACGCCCACGTCGATCTAAGCACCGCAGCCGGTGCATATCGAACGGCAATCAGCCACGCATCTCATACCTGCTGAACACTGTTTTGGTTTCTTGTTTCCGCTTTCCGTAATGCTCGTCATTTTTGCCGTAGTTATTACCCCCCTCGGGGAACGTATTGCGACCGCCGATACGGCTACCTCCTCTCGCATACTCTCCAGTTGCATTAAATCTACAAAAAAACACGTTAATAACACTTTAGATCGATAGCGTAACCACAATAATTAAGTCTCAAGGTAAATAGCTAACCTATCGTTGGAGAATCTTCCGCTGCCAGTTTGCACAATTTTTTTAATGTTTTCATCTATTTTATACAAACTACTCTTTTCATTTTCTAATTGAGCGCGTAATGCAGTAAAAGATAATGCCACTTCTGTTCCCATTTCGCTGTAATACAATAACGTAAATAGAGAGTGATTTAGTTTTCATTTACAAAACGCATAGCAGCAAGCAAAGCAAACCGCGACGTGAGTGAAGTTCGCGTGCTTGCTTTACTTTTGTAGTTGCTTGCTTGCTTTGCTTGCCTGATTTGTTTATGCGATCAATCAATTTGACAGAAAAAGACAGATTAAAAAATAACCAATCCATTTTTCATAGAACAGACTCATCCTGTAAACGTTGCTAAATATCAATAAATTAATGTAACAATAATAAGTAACAATTAACACGCCCTGCTGAGAACACATAAAAATATTTATTAATTTAAATTTCGGTAGGCGTTTCCCACATTGCCACACGTAGTTATTTTGTGTAGCTAGATGGCGCTACGCTATGTAATGAAAATGTCGAATTTAGGGAGTGAATGTTTGTTAGAAAATATTTTATTATTAAACGGTTAAAGTGTACAACACTTTACATTAAACATACTGAGAAATGGTGTAAATTTCTGTTAATGATTTGCTGGGTTTTGTAAAAGTTAACGCATAAATTTGGTTTTCCTACTCCACAACAGATGCCGCTAGTAGTTATTTTAACTCTCCAGTGACTAGCTAGTGACTAGTTAATTCATCAAAATTATGTCATACGTGTTACTAAAGTAGATATTTATGATTGATAAAAACAAAATGATTAAAAAGTAAGCCATGTTTCCATTTTCCATTGTTTGCCATTACTAGAAGTAGGTACATACAACTTAGGTAGTAGGTAGATATTATGCAGATAGGTACCTACACAGCCAGGTAGGTACCTACCTACACCTACTTACATTGAAATTTGAATACCAACCACGCACGAGGTAGGTGTCTCTAAACCAGGCAGATAGCTAGTAGGTACCTACATAACACAATATCAATCTTCTCGTGGCTTTTGTCGGTCGCTGGACATCATCCAACAGTTTATCAGTTTAATTTCACGCATGCCTTAGTAGCGGCGGTGGCAGGACAACTCCCAATCCTACGAGTGTTACGAATCTAACAAATCTAATGACTTACCAACCAAGTTACTGTACTATCTATCTATACCTATATAAGAGCTTAACCTGACTGACTGACTGACTGACTGACTGATTTATCATCGCCGAGCCGAAACCGCTGAAGCTAGAAAGCTGAAATTCGGAAGGTGGTTTCCTTTTATAACAAAACCACCCACTAAGGCGGGATTTTTGGAAATTCCACCTCTAAGGGGGTGAAAAAGGGTGAAAACGTTAGTATGAAACTTTTTAACGCGTGGAGCGATTTTCATGAAATTTTGTTTGTGCACTTTAAATGCAAAATGAATGGACACGTGTTTCAGGATTTTTCAATATAACCATCAAAAAAGGGTCAAATGTGGGGTCAATGTTTGTATGGGAACTTTTTAACGGGTGGTGCGATTGGCCTGAAACTTTGTTTGTGTACTGTAAATGTAAAATGAATGGACACCTGTTTCAGGAATTTACAATATAACCTTCAAAAAGGGGTCAAATGTGGGGTCAATGTGTGTATGGGAACTTTTTAACGGGTGGTGCGATTGCCTTGAAACTTTGTTTCGTGTTTCAGGATTTTTCAATATAACCTTCAAAAAGGGGTCAAATGGGGGGTCAAGGTTTGTAGGGCACTTTTTAACGGGTGGTGCGATTGGTCTGAAACTTTGTTTCGCGTTTCAGGATTTTTCAATATAACTCTAAAAAAAGGGGTCAAATGGGAGGTCAATGTTTGTATGAGAACTTTTTAACAGGTGGTGATATTGGTCTGAAACTTTGTTTGTGTACTGTACGCGAACCAAAGGGTTTCGTACATTTGGTTGAAGTGGAAGGAATTCTACTGTAACACTTCTCCGGATTGCTCGAGAAATGAACGGACGCACACCAATCGCAAGTAACCAAAAACAGTATAATGTGCCACTTACTTGATGTTCTGGGTTTTCTCTTGCTGCGAATCTTCTGCCGGCCGGCTTAGTATCCAGTTAACGATCTTCTGGATTGTTTTACACATAAAAACCACCATTTACACCATGATATTGTCTCAGAAAATTTGATCGCGGCAAATCAATATTGAAAATTTAGTTCAAGTGAAAAAACAGCAGATAGCGCTGTTGACGTAGTGGCGCATAGACACAATATTAATTGCGTCGCTGTGATTGGCTGAGCGATAGTGTGGTCGCGTTCAGAATATACACAAAGTAAAATAAGTAAAATATCGCGTTCTATCCCATGGGCCTTTGGACTTATTAAAACTTTACATATCGCCCACCAAAATACACAATGGTATTTTCATATTAAAAAAGAATTGAATGATAACTGATAATTACGAAACTTTACGCCTAGGAAGGCAGCACGAATAAAAAAGAAAAAAAATGAACAAATAATTCTAAATGAAATAGATAACAGAGTATTTTATATGAGTTACATAATTGTTCCGTATGAAAAATCACCGACCCAAATAGCAAATGTATTTACAAGAATCAATATTATAATTACTATTAATTTGAAACGAGATCCGTATCAACTAAATCGGACTCACTGGGTAGTACACAAAGCTTAGTTAATGATCGTTTAAATATAGATCCATTAGCAGTTCGTACTGTGGCCACCCGCACTACTCCATCTAGGCCAGCATGTAAATCTTGTACTCTAGCAAGAGCCCAATGTAATGGAGGGGTATTTTCGTCCTTGAGTAGAACGACAGCACCAACAGATAAGGGTTTGCAATGCTTGGTCCATTTGGACCGTTGAGTCAACGATTGCAAATATTCAACCTTCCACCGATTCCAAAAATCCTGTTGGAACCGCTGAAGCAGTTGCCAACGGCCTAGACGATTCAATTTAAGGTTCGTTAAATTCGTGTCTGGAATCGACGTGAGGGGTTCTAATGTTAAAAAATGACCTGGGGTTAATACATTAAGATCATTCGGATCTGAACTAATCGGACAAAGAGGACGGGAATTTAGCATGGCTTCAATTTGGATAAAAACGGTGGTAAGCTCTTCGAATGTCAGTGTTTGATCTCCAATAACTCGATAAAGATGTGATTTTACAGCTTTTACCTGAATTTCCCATATTCCTCCAAAATGGGGTGAGGAAGGGGGATTGAACCGAAACTCAATATGACTATTATTACAAGCTTGTTTCATATATGAATTAAGTTTGTTGCATGCTCCAACGAAATTGGTCCCATTGTCGGAATGTATGATCTTTACTCTACCTCGTCTCCCCACGAATCGACGAAGCGCGGCTATGTATGCCTCGGTCGACATATCTGAAACTACTTCGAGATGAACAGCTTTCGTTGTAAAGCACACGAATAAACAAAGGTATGCTTTTCCTAATTTTGCTCCACGATGATTTCCCAACTTGATACGAAAAGGTCCGGCATAATCTACACCCACCATAGAGAATGGCTTGACTTGATTGACTCTAGCTGCTGGCAAGTCCCCCATAAAAGGTTCAAGAGGAACAGGACGCGCACGAAAACATTTAATGCATTTTTGAAGACAATGACGAATAGCACGTTTTGGGGACATGATCCAAAATTGTTGGGTAACTAAATATTGAACAGTATTGATCCCTGGATGACAGTTTTCTTTATGAATTGCTTCAATAATAAGATATGTTAGTTGTGAATCTCGAGGAAGCAATGCTGGGTGTTTATGTTCAAATTCCAGCCCCGATTGGGATAATCTCCCACCTACTCTGAGGACGCCACGCTCATCGAGAAAAGGATTAAGTTTTCTCATTTGTTTCGGTAGAAGTTTACCACTTTTAAGGCGACATATTTCGTTATTAAAATGTTTAGTTTGAATATGTTTGACTAATACTAGTAATGCTTCATGTAGTTCTATCTGACTGAGTACGGCAATGTTATGAGATCTATTTGAGTTTGTTATATTGTGTATAAAACGTAGAGAGTAAGCTAGTACACGTTGTGTTTTACGAATCGATGAAAACCGCTCAATTAAACGATCTAATGTGTGTGAATCATCATGCATTAGCAGCGTAATTACTCGTTCTTCAGTATGGGCATCAGTATCCTGTTTTTTAACATTCTTCGGCCAATGTTCTATGCTCTGCATGAGCCACACCGGCCCCGCCCACCATAAACGACTCTGCACTAGTTCGCCAGGAAGAAGGCCACGAGATGCTGCATCGACTGGGTTATCCTCGGTTGGTACGTGATTCCATTTAACCTTCGGGATCGTGTCTTCAATATGGCTTACTCGATTTGCAACGAATGTTTTCCAACGACAAGATGGTGAATCAAGCCATGCGAGTACAACGGTTGAATCAGACCAGGCGATGGTGGTGGCTTCGGGAAAGGATTGTGAATATGTTTCTTCAACAAATTTCAGTAAGTCAGATAACAGCACTGCGGCGCAAAGTTCGAGACGTGGTAATGATATCTTTTTAACCGGAGCAACGCGAGATTTGGCACATATAAAATGCACATTTATCTTATTATTATAGTCTTCCGTTCGCAAGTACACTACCGCTCCGTATCCAGATTCCGAACTATCAGCAAACCCATGAAATTGACAAGATTTTAGATTGTTTACAGATAGGCAACGAGGAATTTCCAATGTTTTTATCAACTCTAATTGATCACAATAGTTTTCCCATTGGTTGACAACTTCTTCGGGAGGTGTTTCATCCCAATCAATTTTTAAAATCCATAGTTTCTGAATGTAACATTTTGCTAGAAAGGTTAACGGCACGAGAAAGCCTAGCGGATCAAATATACGAGCGAGTTCACTGAGTATAGTTCGCTTTGTGCAATTTCGCTGTAAAGGTTTTACATCAAACAGAAATTTGTCTGCGTTTGGATTCCATTTAAGGCCAAGTATTTTAATCGTATCTGAAGTCTCCACATCTAACGGCACTCCTTCGCTGTTCATGAGGCGTTCTTCTGGTGATAAATCTTCAAGTAACTCTGGAACATTACTCGCCCATTTTCGAAGTTGGAAACAGCCCTTTGCCATTAAATCTATAATTTCCCCTTTTGTTTGTTTTGCTAGTTCTAAAGTAGAGCATCCGCTAACGATGTCGTCAACATATACATCTTTATCTAAAACAACAGCTGCCTTTGGATAATCGTGGCCGTGATTTTGGATCAACTGCTTGATCGTACGCAACGCTGAGTGTGGCGCAGATGACGTTCCATATGTCACGGTGTTTAGACGATACTCTATAATTGGATTTGATTCGTCTTCTCTCCAGAATATGCGTTGATAATCACGATGAATGTTGTCACAGAGAATTTGTCTGTACATTTGTCGTACATCAGATGTGTAAACAACGATATGTGAACGGAATCTTAGCAGTAGGTTCATTATGTTGGCTTGAAGTTTTGTACCAATGAGTAATGTTTCATTGAGAGAAATTCCACGGGCATCTTTTGCTGATGCGTCAAAAACTACACGCAATTTAGTTGTGGAACTATCTGGACGACTGACGGAATGGTGTGGTATGTAATATTTACCATTGCCGAGGTCTTTTGTAGGTATTTTACTCATGTGCCCGCTGTTGAGATAATCTTGCATAAAACTATTATACTGTTGACGTAATTCAGAGTTCTTTGTTAATCGTCGTTCAAGTGCTCGAAATCTCTTCAATGCTACCTCACGCGAACCAGGAAACTCAGTGTGTTCAGTTTTGAAAGGCAAGGTAACTATATACCTGCCAGTGTTATCGCGTGAGTGTTCGTTAACGTATTTTGATTCGCATAGTTCTTCATCTGGTGTCAATTTAGTACAGACTGCCATGTTATCCAGTTCCCAAAACCTTTTCAATTCATCTTCTAATTGAGATCCAATTGATGTTTCATTGTTCAGAAAAAATGATCTCGTTTCCAGGTTCTTAGATTTCATACATTCCACGTGTCCTGTTAGTAGCCAACCAAACACAGTATTTAAAGCTGACGGTTTATTAGCTCCTCCGCTTACAATTCCATTACGTAAAAGGGATGAGAATATTTCAGCTCCAAGAAGAATATCGATCGTTCCTGGCAGATGGCAATCTGGATCAGCTAGCGGTAAATGTTTCACATGACTCCATGATGATTTGTCGAGTTTCATGGCAGGCATTTTACCGCATATAGTGGGCAGTGTAAGTGCTTCGATGTTGTATAACACCTTACCGTCGATTCCAATGTCCAGAGTAAGGATCCCTGATACCGATGATGTAGACTGTCCTAAGCCACTAATCTTTCGGTCCGATAATGTACGTTGAAGACCTAATAATTTAGCAGCCTGTTCTGTTATGAAATGAGCTTGACTGCCTGAATCAATCAATGCTCGCAATGTATGAAAGTGACCATTAGAATCCTTAACTTCAATTTTTGCTGTTGAAAGAAGAATCAATGATCGATCGCCCAAATTAGTCAGGACAGTTTGTTGTTCATTAGTAGTTGCCGACATTTTCGGTTGGGTGTTTTCTATTTTCTCTTTAGAAGCTTCGCCAACGGATGAATCTGAGATATCGTCTCGATGAAGCAGACTATGATGACGTTGTCGGCATTTTTGGCAATTAAAAATTGACTTGCAATCCCGGATGCCATGAGATGATTTAAGGCAATTAAAACACCAATGTTGAGCTTTAGCATAATCAAGCCGATCATCTATAGATTTTTGGGCAAAGGACAAGCAATGATTAATCGAATGATTTTCTCCGCAGAATGTACATTTGAGCATGTTTGTATTATTAGCAGGTGTTGAATTACTTGCTACTGGTGCCTTTGTTTCAGTGTTTGATAAAAATGCAGATGTTGTTGGTTTTTTGCTCGTATTAGATTTAACATTTTGATTTGTGTTAGTACGTGTTCGATCAGCGCCATTTCCTTTCACAGCACTTGTAAAGTGTGTGTCACGAACAAGAGCATCACATTTTGCATAAAGAAACCTTTTCAATGTCATATATGTTGGAAGCTCATCATTGGGATGTTCTTGTTCAAATTCGCAGCGAATGGTTGAATCAAGTTTGGAAAGGAGCAGGTAGCATAATACAAAATCCCAATGTTCGATGGGCAGTTGTAGCCTTTTAAGTATTGCCAAGTTTTCGTTGAACGCATCTAATACACGACGGAACTCATGAGCGTTGTTCGATGGTAAGGTAATATTTTGCATTTCCTTCCAGCTTGTAAAAGCTAATTCGCGATTATCCTTATACCGCGCAACAAGTGCTTCATATGCTTCAGTATAATACTTTCCAGTGGTAGGAAAGATTCTGATAAGAGCCAATGCATCCCCGGACAAACTCGATACTAGATAATGCATCCGTTCGGTATCTGAGAGAGAATCATTTTCATGAATCAGAGATTGAAAGATATCATGGAACTCAGGCCATGTCTTGATATTTCCGGAAAACGAAGGTAAATTTATTTTAGGTAGATTTACCTTTACTCCTGTATTTTGGCAATGGGAAGAAGAATTGTCGAATGATTTGTTTATATCATCACTTGTGGCGGTGAGTCGTCGATGTATGGCGAGAATTTCGAAATATGTTTCATCACAGTCGCATCTTATTTGATCATCCTCCTCCTCAGTCGATGAATCGATTATAGTCAGTATAGACTCATGAGCCTCCTCAAACCTTGCAGCGTGTCTTGTAGCTTCGGTAAAATAAGCCATAAATTTATCCAATTGGCTTTTGTCATTTTCTGCTAACTTAGCTACTTCTAAAGTTTTAGTCAATCGATTTAGAGCTAAAGTTCGTTTGCGTCGCAATGCTGGTAAATCATGAATTGTTTTTGATGAATTCATGTTGATGGATTTTGATTTAACTTTAAGCCGGCGTCTTGGTGTGTAAGACATTTTACTGAATAATCAAGTAAAAGGAATAAGAACAGACTAATACTTAATATACGACAGACTTCAATTTATAATTTAATGTAGATAATCACCAGATGAATAACGAACTTCTTATTTTACTGTATGAAAATGAATAAGAATTAATTAATTATTACTATCAGGTAAAAACCTTTTTGTTGAGAAGAAAGAAACTAAAACAATGCTGCCTATAAAGTTATGGTAAAATAAGTAATTTCAACTTTCAAATCAATTTTCCTTATTGTAAGCATATAAGTACACAGTGAAATACTAATAACTTTGAATCCAAAATCAACTCTAAAATAATCTAAAATAGGAACATTGATAATTGTAAGAAAATCTGTGTTAAATTATTTTGTGCGAGTTGGTTTGACAACTGTGATTGAAACTTATTGATATAAATTATCTATAAACAAACATTAAAAGTTGTATGCTTATTCTATAAATTGTTTTAGATTAGGCATTTAGAATATCAGAAAGAAAAAATACAAATCACTATTTGGTCAATCAGACGACAGAACAATTATATATCAATATTACTTATTCCTAAAATCAAGTTTAGGTTTCACTTACATTACTACCATCAATTGTTTATCTACTCTAATAATATCTAGAATATGATTGCTGAAATATCATCAAAGTATCTTCATGTAATTATTTTATTCAAGAGTTCGCTTTACTAACCTTTAGAAGGATCAGAATTTGTCAGTCGAGGAGAGAGGTAGGTACCAAAGTAATGAGAATATCGGTAGGAAGGTAGATAGGTACTTACCCAAGAAGTCGTATGTAGGATTCTACTCAACCCAAACTCAAACCCAGGCAATAATGACGATTGACTGAACCTTATGAATTACTATGTAGGTAAGTGATAAGACACGCAACGTTTTGTAACGAAATAGATGAATATCATTAGAGGTGTAGCAAAATGCAATAATGGCGGCCCTATGAACTCAGACCGGCAAAAGACTTTCAGAATTAATCTATAAGAGGGACAGGTTCCCTGGTTTCGGCACCAATAAAATGTACGCGAACCAAAGGGTTTCGTACATTTGGTTGAAGTGGAAGGAATTCTACTGTAACACTTCTCCGGATTGCTCGAGAAATGAACGGACGCACACCAATCGCAAGTAACCAAAAACAGTATAATGTGCCACTTACTTGATGTTCTGGGTTTTCTCTTGCTGCGAATCTTCTGCCGGCCGGCTTAGTATCCAGTTAACGATCTTCTGGATTGTTTTACACATAAAAACCACCATTTACACCATGATATTGTCTCAGAAAATTTGATCGCGGCAAATCAATATTGAAAATTTAGTTCAAGTGAAAAAACAGCAGATAGCGCTGTTGACGTAGTGGCGCATAGACACAATATTAATTGCGTCGCTGTGATTGGCTGAGCGATAGTGTGGTCGCGTTCAGAATATACACAAAGTAAAATAAGTAAAATATCGCGTTCTATCCCATGGGCCTTTGGACTTATTAAAACTTTACATTTTATTTTTTACAGTTTATCAGTTTAATTTCACGCATGCCTTAGTAGCGGCGGTGGCAGGACAACTCCCAATCCTACGAGTGTTACGAATCTAACAAATCTAATGACTTACCAACCAAGTTACTGTACTATCTATCTATACCTATATAAGAGCTTAACCTGACTGACTGACTGACTGACTGACTGACTGACTGATTTATCATCGCCGAGCCGAAACCGCTGAAGCTAGAAAGCTGAAATTCGGAAGGTGGTTTCCTTTTATAACAAAACCACCCACTAAGGCGGGATTTTTGGAAATTCCACCTCTAAGGGGGTGAAAAAGGGTGAAAACGTTAGTATGAAACTTTTTAACGCGTGGAGCGATTTTCATGAAATTTTGTTTGTGCACTTTAAATGCAAAATGAATGGACATGTGTTTCAGGATTTTTCAATATAACCATCAAAAAAGGGTCAAATGTGGGGTCAATGTTTGTATGGGAACTTTTTAACGGGTGGTGCGATTGGCCTGAAACTTTGTTTGTGTACTGTAAATGTAAAATGAATGGACACCTGTTTCAGGAATTTACAATATAACCTTCAAAAAGGGGTCAAATGTGGGGTCAATGTGTGTATGGGAACTTTTTAACGGGTGGTGCGATTGCCTTGAAACTTTGTTTCGTGTTTCAGGATTTTTCAATATAACCTTCAAAAAGGGGTCAAATGGGGGGTCAAGGTTTGTAGGGCACTTTTTAACGGGTGGTGCGATTGGTCTGAAACTTTGTTTCGCGTTTCAGGATTTTTCAATATAACTCTAAAAAAAGGGGTCAAATGGGAGGTCAATGTTTGTATGAGAACTTTTTAACAGGTGGTGATATTGGTCTGAAACTTTGTTTGTGTACTGTAAATGCAAAACGAATGGACAAGTGTTTCAAGATTTTTCAATATAAACTTCAAAAAGGGGTAAAATGGGGTGTGAAAGTTAGTATGGGATTTTTATGAGTTGTGTGATGTGTTTGAAACTCAGTTTAGATACTTTATTAAGTGAACGAAGTCGCGGGCGGAACAGCTAGTCTATATCTATATAAGAGCTTAACCTGACTGGATTGATCATCGCCGAGCCGAAACCTCTGAAGATAGAAAGCTGAAATTTGGAAGGTGGCTTTCTTTTATAACAAAACCACCCACTAAGGCGGGATTTTTGGAAATTCCACCTTTAAGGGGGTGAAAAAGGGTGAAAACGTTTGTATGAAACTTTTTAACGCGTGGAGCGATTTTCATGAAACTTTGTTTGTGTACTGTAAATGCAAAATGAATAGACACGTATTTCAGGATTTTTCAATATAACCTTCAAAAATGGTTAAATGTGGGGTCAATGTTTGTATGGGAACTTTTTAACGGGTCGTGCGATTGGTCTGAAACTTTGTTTGTGTACTGTAAATGTAAAGCGAATGGACACATGTTTCAGAATTTTTTTAATAACCTTCATAAAGGGGTCAGATGCGGTGTCAAAATTAGTATGGAATTTTTATGAGTTGTGTGATGTGTTTGAAACTCAGTTTAGATACTTTAAGTGAACGAAGTCGCGAGCGGGACAGCTAGTAATAGATATAAGGAGATATCTACCGAGCTTGGGGATTACAGTCGTGATCATGTTTTGTCTCTTTTACCTATTTGGCATCCCACTAAGTATTTGCGTTTGGTATAAATATTTTAGTTCATGACAAATAAAATTGTAAGTAGGTATACAAAAATAAAATACTTACGCGGAAAGACATGGAAGCAAGAAAGATTAGGAATGTAAGTAATTATGAAACTACGTTAAGAAGTTTCTCTAGGTAAGGTAACTCCACTGAGTCACTCTTCACATTCTAAGAGCTACGCGCGTCAACATCTCGTCAGTCGCAGCATTCACGAAGCGGTGCCGCCACTCGTCCGTCTGTCCGTCACGCTGGCACCGGATCAGAGACTATTTATTAACACTGCATAAATATAAGCACCAGTGGTGGATTTATCACCAGGCTGAGTAGGCTGGAGCCTAGGGCGGCAAATTTTAGGGGGCGGCAAATTTGGCTTATTACCTTACACAAAATAATAAATAAAAATTATAATATACACGGAGAAAAAATTTAACAAAATTGCAATATTTTAATACTATCAAATAATCCAACGATTTTACATGATAAATTACTAAACGCTAAATTTAATAGCCTACTGGCGGCAAATGTGTAAATCCGCCACTGATAAGCACGGCCCGGCCGGCCGCTGCCGCTGTCAGACGAACAGACAGACAGGTCGTCACCGACACACGTTTATTTCTACTCAAGCCTAGCTATGTAGACATCTAATGGTTATTTTGTCTAAACGAGCCATGTCTAAACAAGCAAGTACGTAAGTAGGTACCTACGTAGGAAGGTACCAGGGGCCACCACAAGCTTTTACAAAACAATGTGTTTCAGAAACGTCACGTTTCAAGCTTGAAATAACACTACTTCAATACAATTTTTATATTGGTAGGTACCTATACCTACGAAATATTTTTTTATTATTACATTGACATTTAAGAGTGAGCTTAACAAAGAGCTTGTGGTAAAAGGCCCCTGTAGATACTAAGTAGGTACCTAATAAAGTAAATAATGCTAGGTATCTAAATTAGTTTCAGTAGTAGGTATTAGTTTTACTAGTATTATCTTGTACCTTTAAACGAGCAATTCTTGTATATATATTTATAATCTGAATCTCGGAAAAGGCTCCAACGATTTTCATGAAATTTACTATACATCTAGCTAAGTTTCATTTTTAGAAAACGTCGTTTACTCCAAAAAACGAGCAAAGCTCGGTCACCCAGGTACTACCTATTATCTGGGGTAGTAGGTTAATTAATTTAATGATTACACAGAAGTAAATACAGAAGTAAGGTCATGTTTTCTGTAGATATCTACCTAGACATACCTACTGTTTTCTTCAGTGTTTCCTTCACCATAATGTGTGGGTCAATGACACCGAGGGTCAAATCCCAAGTTGACACTGTGCAATGACGAACGCTATGAACTTTGAATGTTGAAAACTGTCACCTTTATGCAATCTACCCAAATATGTAGCGGTATTACAAGGTCAAATTTGATGGCTGCTTTTTGCCATGACATTATCACATCTACCGATATCCTGAAATCGGAATAAATCCTCACAAATTCTCGACTCCTTCCCATTTAGGTAAACGTCTACAAAACCGTCCAAAGACCGCCCGCTAGAACAGCTAATTTCCAACCAAGCGCACATCCCCCCCTGCGTCAGTCGCCGGGGGATGTCTGGTTACCGGCAACCGGCATTTCATGTTCGACTTTTCACAATATCTTCCTCCGGCTAAAACCTATATAAATTCTACCTACAGTGGATAGAGGGAAAAATGAGAAAATGTAGACAGAGCCTTATTTTATACATAACAGCAGTTTTCACGCAATAAGAACACAAAATATTATTACCTATCTTCTTCGTAGTTACTTTCTTCGCGGCTTAGGTAGGTAGGTCCTTCCCTAAACCAGACGAGTACCTACCTACCTGTACCCTACCTGTGGGTGTGGAGGTTGAAGAGCTCAGAGGACAAGAAATTGAAAAATAATTCACATTTTGTTCCAAATAGTAACAAAGTCAAAGTCAAAGTCAAAGTCAAAATATGTTTATTTTCAATAGAATCACAGGGATCACTTTGAAACGTCTTACATACTAGGTGAGTCTAAGTGCCAGTTCCAGTCCTATCCCCAGTGCGAGAAGAACTGACAAGAAACTCGCTGGGCCCTAGCGCTTTTTTTGTATGATCCTTGTTAATTTTGTATGGAATACCTAGCAGAGTTGGAGCTGATTCATCCCAAGCTTTTTTATCATCTAAGTACTCTGATATTTTATAATAAGCTTTTCTAGACAGTTTCTGTTTAATTACATTTTTGAATTTTCCAATTGATAAATCAAGCATGTCACTTGGGATCTTGTTATAGAAGCGTACACATTGCCCTTTAAAGGATTTACTTACTTTAGTGAGCCTAACCGTGGGAACAGCGAATTTATTTTTAATTCTAGTATTAACATTATGATTATCACTCATCATCATTCTCCTGCCCTTATCCCACGCTAAGTGGGGTCGGCACAACATGTTTTCTTCTTCCACTCCCTCCTATCATTCGTCAATTCTGAATCTACTCCTCTTACATTCATATCATCCTTCACACAATCAAACCACTTCTTCTTCGGCCTTCCTCTACTTGTGCACCCAGCCACACTCATACTCATAGCTCTTTTGGTGACATGGTTTTCATCCCTCCTCATCACGTGTCCATACCATGCTAACCTAGCACTCCTCATCTTTTCAGTAATACTACAGGCGCTACTTTCAGACTTCCCCTGACATACTCATTCCTAATCCTGTCCAACCGTGTCACCCCACACATCCATCTTAACATCCGCATCTCAGTAGCATGCACTCTTCTTTCATCCGTCTTCTTCATTGCCCAACACTCTGATCCATACATCGCGACAGGTCTGATAACCGTCTTGTAAATTTTCCCCTTAAGCTTAAGGGGCATTCGGGGGTCACATATCGTCCCTGAGACCTGTCGCCACTTCATCCATCCCGCATTCATCCTATTATTAACGTCTCGGTCAATGTTGCCGTCGTTTTGGAAAAGCGAACCAAGGTACTTAAAATCGGAGCAGGCTGGTAGGGTTACACCGTCTAAGGCAATTTGGGAGGAACTAGAGGAGCCACTAAAGTTGCAGAATAGGTGTTCTGTTTTAGTGCGGCTGATCTTGAGGCCTACTCTCTCTAGTTTCTCTTGCCATTTTCCCAGTCTGCTCTGCACCTCGCCTGCTTCCTCTCCGACGAGATCAATGTCATCGGCGAACAGCATGCACCAGGGTGCCTCCTCCTGGATGTCTGATGTCAGAGCATCCATTACCAGGAGGAACAAATAAGGGCTTAAAGCCGATACCTGGTGCAGGCCCACAGCCACATTGAACTCGTCGGTGACGCCGGCTTCGGACCGGACGTTCGTACGAGCTCCTGCATACATCGCATTCACAAGCCTAACGTACTTCCCTGGCACTCCTTTTTCTTTCAAAGCCCACCACAGAACTTCCCGGGGAACACGGTCATACGCCTTCTCCAAGTCGATGAAGACCAGGTGCAAGTCCTTATGCGCACGGCGGTACATTTCGCAGAGTTGGCGTAAAGCAAATACTGCATCCGTTGTTCCCCGTCCGGGCATAAAACCAAACTGGTTCTGGGTAATCACGCATTCTTTTATCTATCACTTTTTCCCATACTTTCATACTGTGTGACATGAGCTTTATTCCTCGATAGTTGTTACAGTGATATAAGATGGGCACCAGAGAACTGCTGCACCATTCGTCAGGGATCGCCTCCTCATGTAACAACTTGTTGAAAAATAAAGTCAGCCACTTCCATCCATCCGCTTTCAAAACCTTCCATACTTCAACTGGTATTCCATCCGGACCAATCGCTCTACCGTTTTTCATACTCTGCACAGCCATTTTAACTTCATTCACACTTATCTCTTCTATCAAACCCAAGTTCATCGATACATCCTCTAGTTTTCCACTCCACACATTTTCTTCATTCATTAACTTTTCAAAATATCTCTTCCATCGATCTTTTATTTCTTCATCTTGCATCAAAACCTTTCCACTCGTCATCTTTTATACATTTCATATGCATTATGTCCCTAGCATTCTTCTCTCTCATTTTTGCTAGACGGTATAGTTCTTTTTGTCCTGCGGGGCTTTCCAGCTTGTTATACAATTTATCTTGGACCTTACCTCTAGCAATAGCTACTTCTTTCTTAGCTATTTTCTTGCATTCATCATACACCCGTCTTTTTTGCTCTTTCAAACTGAAATCACTATCATTCACACCTTTCCATTCTTTGAACGCATTCTTCTTTTCTTTCAAAACTTTTTGCACATTCTCATTCCACCACCATGTATCCTTATCAATCTTACCTTTACCTTTTGTCTCCCCAAAAACGTCCTTCGCCACACTCCTTATACAAGAAGCCATTTTTACAGTCCTTCACTGAGCAAATATTACTTTTCCGAAGGAGAAAGTAATCAATTTGGGTGTTATGGTTGCCACTTTTGTAAGTTATGAGATGTTGGTCCTGCTTTTTGAAATAGGTGTTAGCGATTCCCAAATCGAAAGCAGTGGCAGCCTGCAGTAGTGCTTCGCCTTCTGAATTCTGACTCCCGTAACCCCATCCCCCGTGTACACTCGCATACCCTTCTTTCGCTCTTCCTACATGCCCATTAAAATCTCCTCCTATATAGATACACTCCCTCTGAGGGATAGCCATCAAAACCGCATCCAAATCCTCCCAAAACTTCTCTTTCACTGCTTCCTTACACCCAGCTTGCGGCGCATACACACTCATTATGTTCAAAATCACATCCTCTACCATTACCTTTACTACTATAATTCGATCATTCACTCTCCTAACATCCGTCACACATTTTTTCAAATCTTTATCTAAAACCACTCCCACTCCATTATTCTTACCATCACTTCCACAATAAAAGAATTTATACCCTACCCCTATTTCCCTAGCTCTCATACCCTTCCATCTCGTCTCTTGCAAACATGCAACATTTATTCGTCTTCTTTCTAATACAGAGCGCTGGTGGTGTAGTGGTAGCACCCCGGCCTCACGATCCGAAGGTCGTGGGTTCAAACCTGGTCGTGCACCAATGAGTTTTTCCATTCGAAAAAATTATGTGCGCAATGCCAGTGCTCTTAAACGGTGAAGGAAAACATCGTGAGGAAACCGGCATACCCTAGAACCAAATATTCGAAGGTATGTGTCATGGGTTAGTATTCTTATAAGCGGCGATGGGCTTGCAACCTGTCACGTACGGAATACTAACTACTGTGCAAAATGTGGGCATGTACCAAATGTCATGTTTGGACTTGCCTCTGACTACCCCCTTTAGATATCCTCAAAGATCTAAGTAACTAAAAGATCTGAGGAGATATCTACCGAGCCCGGGGATTACAGTCGTGATCATAATTTATTTTATTTATTTTTATTTCTTTCTAATACATCCGCTAACTCCCTTCCTCTTCCATTCATCGTTCCTATATTCCAGCTAGCCATCCTCAATCTTACTTCCCGGACTCGCGTCTTACGTCGCACCCGTCCCTGATGCGACAACCCTTGTCCACTTCCCACAAGCGCCGGGTGCTGCGCCTGCGCGTCGCCTGGGGGGTACGCCCTAACATTATCGCGCATTCTATTCTTGGTCGTATCCATGTTGTAAAGGTTTTGGCTGAAAGTTTTACAACCGGCCGCCTGCCTGACGTTAACCCTCCTTGGGCATGGCATTTTCCTAAATAAATTAATGTTTTTGTGAACATACATCAAGTTTTCATATAGGTGACATGGCATTGTCATGATGTTTATTTCTTTAAACTTATCTCTAAGAGACAAGATGTGAATGCGGGCACCTTATACTTAGGTATATTACAGACGCCAATTATATCCATACCTATTTAGTATCTACCTATTCGTTTTCTAACACTAGGTATCCAACACCTAGCAACCGAAGTATAGGCACTAAAAGTAGGTACTCGTAATCATCATATTGACCGTCTTTTCCCATCTCCACCACTTGTGCTGTCCTCACTATTGTTAGTGTCACTTACAGTACAATCAACAGTTACTACGCGAGTACAGTCGCCTGAAAAAATCAATTAGCTGAAATGTTGGGACGAGCTAAATCCGCCCGCGGCGGCCGAGCGTTCAGGCGTGCATGAAAAATGGCTCGAACGGGTGTGGGGACAGGCGGCCATGGAAGTTTTAAGATAATTATAATTTTAAGACGAGTGCATTCGATGATCAAAGACGTTTTAGAATCCTAATTTTGAAGGTGATAAATAAAAATTGGTGGACATTTTCACACAGCGACACCTCGCTCCAAACTAGCAAGCTTATATTATGGGTGGGTAACTTCCAGCTTTGACTATGATCTATCCAACCCTACCAGATAGAAAAATTAAATATCTACTAGTAAGTATAGTATTATGAAATAATGTAGCATGCATTGCATATTGTACTTAGATAGACATTAAATTTTAAATTATTATGTACCTACCTAACTTGTCTCTCATGATAATGTAGGTACCTTAAATTAATTTATATAGAAATCCATATTAAGGACATGATCACAATACTTGTATCTGCGACTGTACCTCTCTACGTTATTCCTTCGTAGTTTCCTTTGTTTGTGTTGTTCATTCATTTTGTGTCCGCCTCACCCTCAGATGCGGTGCGCCTGCGTCGGTGATATACTGCTTCCAGCGGAACGGAATGGCTTACACTGATTTCTTTTAAGTGTCAATGGTTATTTCATGCCCACCGAGTACCTCCATAACACTTGAAGAGGCATCGAGAACAATGTACAGAGAACACGCACGATTGATGGCACCTTTGAAGTAGATAATAATAAGTATTACAAATAGATATTGTTTTGTTAATAATGTTTATTAAAGAGTGAATATAACTCTTACCAACTTATTGTAGGTATGCTGAAATTCGCAAAACTTTCACCTGTAGGTAGATACACCTACAGAGTTAGAGCGGTTACGCATTTTCCGATCCGAATCCGATCTGAAACCGTGAAAATATGGTCCGGAGTAGTTGTAGAACTATTTCTATGGTAACTTACGCATTATGTACATCCGTTTTCCGACATCCGATTTTTTTCCGTCATTAGTCATTTCCGTCCAAAGATATTTTATATACTGACGTTGTTTCCGTCACGTAAAATGACGTATGCCAAAAGGTGGTTCCTGAATTGCTTGTATTAGTATCAGAGATCGGACTAGTGCGTAAGCAATATCCGAATTCGGTCCGAGTTTTCTAGATCCATATTTTCACGGGTTCGGATCGAATTCGGATCGGATGCAGTGCGTTACCGCTCTTATAGGTAACATAGTTTTTTAATAGGTAAATTATTTATTTATTGGAAAATCAATAAGTAGCTAATTCTTCACATAATTTTTCTATAGTATCAGAGAGCCATTTAAAGTTTTTCACGTGCAATTAAATTACACGATAAAGCTGTAGGTTTTCCGATAAACAAATAGATATTTTCCAAGTGCTGTAGTGCCGGTACTGGGAGATCTATGAAGCAATGAATCACTTGGGGTCGCGCCGGTGCTGCGCCCGCGCCGCGCCGCGCCGCCGTCATTAGCACAAACAAAAGGAGCACCGCGTGCCGCCGTGGTGTCATGTCGCTCCGCACGACGTATTTGGCGGAACCGCTCCTCGCCATAAAACGCTCGCCCTGATTAATTGCGACGCTCATTACAAATACTTCTCGTCACGAAGCATTTTGTTTTTTATTTGAGACTGCAGAATCCTAATACTATTTATGCATGTATTTATACTTTATTGTGCACAGATAACAAAAATGAATGACAAAATGAGGGCTTAGTGCGTACGGGCAATTTCCAGCAGCTAACCCAGCATAAAACTGGTCGGCGCACAATAAGAAATATATAAATGTAACTAAAACATACCAAAAACTAATTACATATTTAAACAATTTTATATTACCTATCCATAAGTACTTACATACTAATTACTTACCTAATATGTTTTTACTTACGACTTTGGATAAGTAGGTATATACTCGTAATATAATTACATCCTCAATCGCAAAAAATTTTGCTCTACGGACTTTAAAAGCTCGAGTTTATAGAAGGATTGCGAACCGTCGTGATAAAGGAAATTATGAAAAACAAGCAAACCCACAGGAATTATCTACATTAGATTACCGCGAGATCATCGAGTAGCACACACAACTTGAAAAAACACAGCCGAAATGATAACCTTCATTTTGAAGTCGGGTAAAATAAAGAAAATGCGGGACTAAACGTTGTTTTCATTAGCGGCGGAAAGTTTCAGCCGCCGATGGTATTTTTGATAGAACTGTGCCGAGACGAATTCGATAAATCTCGCCGGCCTGTTTATTTAAACACAAGCTAAATGATGCTATTAGACATACACTTTTGAGAATAGTTTGAGCGAAACTGTGTTATAATGATTTACATACTTACTGACTGAACGCTCTGAAAGATTGACTCGGCAACACAATAGGTATCTACCTACCTTCCTGAAAATATGACACTCGGTGCGGTTTCCGATGATAGTTGGTATAGTACACACACTGGTTATTGACACACAGGTCATTGACTCCGTTCTGTTGTGGCCTGAAGGCAGACACACCAAGTTCCTGAAACTTTACAGGAATATTTATTTAAAATATAGCTTATTATGTGGTGTGTCTATTGTTGATACCATAAACTCAATTGGTTTAGGTACTTACTGAAAAATAAATGATTATTAACATTTTCAGCACCTTCATTGTTCTTCTGGTAGAACGTGAACATTTCCCGTTTGAAAAATAACTCATTCTTTAGTTTATTCCCTGGAAGGTAGTTATTCAAAGAAGTTTGTTTTCTTTGTTTAGATTTATATATTACAATCACGATCCCTATTGCGTAGCCGTAGCGTAGCGTAGTGTAGCGTAGCGTAGCCGAGCCGTAGCGAGCGTAGAGGTACGGGCCGCTACACACGGCTGCGCCACACCGCGCTCCACGCCACGCTGCGCCACGCCGCGCTACATGTGGTGGTAACAAGGTGTGTCGCGCGCGCCGCAAATGGCCTGCGTCGGACCGCGGCGGCCATACCCACTCTACCTTATTCTTGGACACTCCGCTACTAACTAAACATTATACTGTGTCGTCTCCTCACTAACGTTTAGTTATTCTGTGTGCAGAAGAAGTGATTGTTGTGTAATCTATGAGGTGCGGTTCAGGTGCTTGACGATCTAATTGGACGTGCGGATCTAAGGCGAGCTCATTGTAGATTCTATTTATTTCACAGCTGCGTCGAGATGTTACTCAGATGATACGTCAAATTGAACCTAAATGCTGAGGTAAGTACCTACCTACAGAACCTGGGTTATTCCGTTAGGTACCTACGGCTCGCCCCGAAACTTCAACGAGTAAAAGTCTAATTGTACTCGGGTTAATACGCTCCATCGTCAAAATGTACAACATGCCATGGTCATAATGTTCTCGCTACCATAATGATCCTACGCACTTATTCTTTTATAACTCCTCTTCTAAGTACATCAAATAAAGCGTTTTGACCTCTAAATAATAATGATAATAGACTAGATGACCTTATATCCACTATAGATTGATAATTTAGGTCACTTTTCTCTATCAATACCTACAGAAAACCGGGAGGAAGATGTCCCGCGCAAACTCCCTCTGTAAACATAGTGATATACTTATTATAATGTCTGCTGAGTTATTTAATTTCAACAAGATTAGCTTTTGGCAAAGCCCGTACATTCATCAAATGATTCGCACTCATAAATCAAATTGGGCGAACTGTCAGCGTTTAGTTATTTATGAATGGTTCCAAGAGTTCCAACCTCAGACGCAGTGCCAGTGACGAGTGCGTAGTGACTGCGTGTGCGCGGTGCGCGAGATGAAAGGCGTTTCCGCGAAGGCACGCTCGAGCGAGCGCGATGTCGCGCGCCGCTGCACGCCGCACCGCACCGCACCGCACCGTGTGCCTCCGCCTTTACGTTACTGCAACTAAAATGGTTAAAATATATTTAAATTTAGTTGATTTAGATCATTTTGTGCGAGTGGCTACAGCTGGTAACTATAAGCTATCGTATTCTTAGATATTTACAATGTGTAACGCGACAAAAAGGTTTTGTTGGAAGAAATTCCATGTAGGTACCTGGATAATTACGACAGCTAACTAGATTACTTTGCATCTAGCTGAGAATCTTACCTATAAGTGCTTAGACCTATACATGTTTCTTGTCTAGTCTTCTCGACTTGGCAACGACAACGTTTCAAAATGGTCCGTGTGAATTTATTGAATTAAATTATTTTTATTTTTATTAATATGCGTACCTACTGTATTGTTACCGTTGTGTTGATAGTGTCTTCTCCCACGTGATTCCACTAAGCACAGCATTGTCTGCAGTAACCCGAGCACATTCTCCAATTGGATCCGCCGGCGCGGGCGCCGCAGGCACTTTAATAAGCGGCATGTGTGACAGCTGTCACTTCCCTGTCACGCATGACAGTGCACAGAGTAACTGATAGTTCGTAGTGGTTCGGGTGCTTTGAAATAGGATACAAGTGTACCATCCTGTGTTTGTTTGTACTGAAGCTGAAAAAAAAAAGTGACAAAAAGGTTGTCTCTTCGCTTTCTCACGTTTTGTTTTGGTGTTTCTTCATGTCTCATTGTTATTTAACAAAATAGTTTTTAAACTTGCCAAAACACAATTCACACGATACGACGTCACATCGTGGTACGTCATGACGTGTCACAATGCAATGTCGTGACGTGAAATCTGTGACGTGCATCGTAAAAATCACTTTTCTGAGCATAATGCGCCAGCTTCGAACTTCGATGTTCCTTCATTCTATCAACTAATATCCACTCCATTTCACCAAATCGTTGAGCGGATATAAAACGCGCTGCGCGGGCGCAGATAGCAGACGAACGCAAACGAATTGATGATCCAATTATAGTTATTATCGCTTACATACACCGCGTTTTAATTAAACCGTCTAATTAAAGAACGCGATAACCGACGATGCCGCTTCCGTTGTCTCTACGCCCTTTGTACTCGCCACAGGCAAAACCCTACCGTATAACCATCGTATAAGCTTCAAAGTTCAAACCTACAAACATTGTAGGGCTTTTGGAATCTCCTGCAAGCGTAATGTAAATGTAATTCGTGAGGGATAAGGTTGTTTTTGTAATGCGTGGTGTTGTTAAAGAGTAGGGTAGGCGGCAATATTACGGGTGGCAGTGGCGCGGAACGCCCGCCGGCTGAGATCTGAGGCGCATGCGCAGTTGGGAAGTGCCGGCGCAGAGTAAGCAACAGTTAGTACTGCGCCGGCCACGGAATACGAGACAGTTAGTATGCGGGTATTTCGGTCCTTTGGGGCACTGAGCTCATCTTGTTCGACAAATATAAATGACTCGTGGAGGTACTGCCTTTGATTCTGTGTGAGGATTTGTCATAACAACTTTGGGAGGGAAAACAATGTTCATTTTAAAGGGACTTTTTCTAATTCAGGATTTACAATGTTCAATACGTACTTTCATGGGATGTTTCTTTAATAAATAAATAAATAAATTATGCTGGACACTATCACACAGCATCATGTAGCCCCAAACTAAGCAGAGCTTGTATTATGGGAACCACATGACTGATAAACTACATAGATATACTTTTTTTTTTGTAAATACATACATATTATACATAGAAAACACCCAGACCTGAGACAAATATCTGCAAATAATGCAAACATTTGTCATACAAATACTCGTAGTATTTTTATTTATGTTTTGTGAGTGTCATCAAACTTAAAAAAAATTAAGGATACCTATCTAAGTAGGTACTTTGTTTGGATTACTTCTGCAAAATATCGAAATCATATCAATTAAATCAAATTGATGGCATTCAGACTTTACAATTAACATGACGTACCTAATTACTAACATTTATGAGAAAGTTTATCAAATCTTTTGGCACTTAATAAATAACAATTTTATGACTAGCTACAGGATGCAGCTTTACATAATTTTAAATTGTCTGTGCTTAAATACGTGAGTAAACTAACGAGCAATCCCATTTTTATGAAACTCAAGAATACCTCGACTATCCCATATATCTCAATTTCATAGTTATTAGCCATAAACTTCATCACAAGACATTAAGTTTGTGTATTTCAGCTATGAATAGCGGCTGGGATCTCCGGACGCGGTCCGTGGAGCGCGACCGTGCGCGCGCGCAGATGAAACAATCGCACAAAGCTTATTGAAACTGACGTAAGCCGAGACCAGCACTCTCTTTGTTTTTGTGATTTACTAATAGCCAGCTTTGATTAGCTTTCGAGGGAAGTTATTTTTGTTTTTTTCTCACAGAATAACATTAGAGTTAAAGGCGTGCTATTTTAAAGTTTCTTGAAATCGGCGGAGACTGAAGGCCGAAACTGAGTTGTTGAAAAAAATATCTAAAATACCCTTTTAATAATAAACTTTAGCACCAAATAATTAACCTTGAAAAGTTAGGTATCACACAATAAACGTTGTAAAAAATGTTGTAAGTAGGTAAGTATTAGGTATTCGATTAGCAAATTATTACTTACATTTTCATTATTAAGTAGATTATTATTAAAAAAAAGTCATTAAGTTAAAATTGCGTTACAAAACATAAAAGAAAAATACAAAATAATAGAGAACTTTTCATCTAAAACTGAAATAAGTACTAACATTTGTTATTAATACATTTCCCTGATAACATATCTTCGATAACAAAGAAAAATTGAGAAAAATATCGATTTAACGACAGCTATAAATCGAAATTCAATAGTAAAGATAAAGGGCACACAATGCGTGGGGCGAGGCCTCGCTCCGAGCCCAGCAGTGGGACAATTGGGCATTAACCACGCGGCGTGCGACAGAACAATGCCGCGCGCGGCGTGCTTAATAAGTAATAACGCTCCGGACGCGGGACTTGTAAAAATGAGAAATAATTCCGGGCAAACGAGCTTGTTATTGATATTTTATTTCCGTTTTAATTTTTAATGCATTGATTCTCTTGCATTTCCTTTGCCGGGCTCGTACTGTTCTCGGAAACTCCCCACTGAGGCCGACCAGTTCAACTGCACCCCAAATAACTAGATATAACTATTTCTGGTGATACCTACAAGCAAAAACTAATTATTTTTATATTTGGTAGTAGAATAGGCATATACGTACATGCATACATACATAAAATCACGCCTGTTTCAAGATGGGGTAGGCAGAGATCACGGATCCCATTTGCTACGATTCTGACATACCTCTTTTGGTTCATTCAATCTCATAACGTTCTTCATACATGCGCGTCGTCGGTTTAAGGTAGTTGCTCTTTTGCTCTTGACCTGGTATTATTATATATACCTATTTATTTTATTACTATTGTATTATTAGCTAGGTACTAACTACATAATAGAAACTTACCCAATATTATGCTAATTACCTTACTTGCTATTGGCAAAAAATAAATTGATATGAATTGGACCATCCCAAAACTGTCCTTATGTCATCCTCATTACAAAAAACCTACCTAATCTAAGGAGCAGGTCATGGGAACAATAAAATTATTTCACACCAAAACGGGAATCAAACCAAAACCGTCTCACACTAACCGGCCACTCTTCACTGAAGCCATTAGGCCTATTGAAAGTCTTCTCTATGTCCAGGTGGTCATGTAACCATAACAGCATTTGTGATCTCGCAAACGATCAAGGAAAACATCTTGAGAAAACTAGTATAGTACCTAGGTATATCGTTGATTCTGAAAAGTTTGAAGAGAAATGTGTCAAGTGCACCAAAGGAGTCTCTTTGCCATACACTAGCTTCCGCCCGCGGCATCGACCGCAAGTTACCAACATAAAATGTAGCTTATGTTCATCCTGAAAGTTCTATCTAAACATCGGTGAAAGAATTTTTGAAATCGGTCCAGTAGTTTCAGAGCTTATTCCATTCAAACAAACGAAATCTTTCCTCTTTAATGTTAGTGTAGATAACGTTATGACTGGCCTTTGATCGATGTAGGTACTCGTACTACCATCAGGTATTTGACCATATTCAGATAAATAAATGAACTTTATCTTCGATCTTTTTTTTCTTCTATCTCTTTTCCACCATACCTACTGATTCGAAGGAGCTACGAAGAAGAATAACCATGTTCTTCTGAAGCAGCAACGATGGAGTTGATCCTGCAGCTCTATAACGGGAGATGGCGGGCCGCGGTGCGTTTGAGTCTGCGCCTCTTCGCGCATCATTAGCTCGCCAGCAATTTGTTTCCGTCCGCCGACAGCAGCATATTTTGTAAGATTTTTTAATAAAGCACTTTTTGTGCACGACATATTTGTGGTAATTAACAGAAATACAAGCGGCGAGTGCGGCGGCGCGACTGAGCCCTTTTTGTGAGATTATGCACGCTGCCTGTAATTGACTGCGCTCGCTACTGTCACGTGTTGCAGGCGCACATTGTAACAACCACAGCTTCCTACGTCGAACAATGTAAAACAGTAGCAAAACTATTTATACCTAGGTATACCCTTGAATATAATATTTCGGAAACTATTGGAGATGGAACAGAAAAATGTCCGCAATAAGTATTACCTAAATTTCAGTGCACTTACGTGCACGGAGCTTTTATGCGCTAGGTATTTCTGTAAGTGAGCATTACCAACCAACCATGCTAAATAGTTAGACTGTTTTGAAGTGTGTCAGCTCGCGCATAAATAATTAGATATTGTAAGGCCATGTCGTACCTAGCGCCGGCATCACACGAGCCGGCGACCGACGCACGGCTGAACACGTGTGTTCATTTAGTCGAGGAGAAGTGAAACCGCGAGCGTGTTAGAAATACAATTTAACGAACATAAAAATATCAATTACAAACGCCATATACACGGTGCATTCGTCACGGCGTTACATAAAGCGTAGGCAGCCCCGGGGCGGGCCTGCGCGCGCGCTGCCCGTGCGCATCCGACCGAATGGGAAAACAGACATATTACTACCCCGGCGCCGATCCGACTTCGAGCTCTCCTCCAGGTCGATAAGGTTCAAAATCGGACGGTGCAGCTCCAAGATGCATCAACACGCTTCAAATAGAACGCGACATGGAAAAAGGAAAGCGTCTGAAATGGAGCGCGGTGATTGGGCGGCGCGCGCCAATGGCGGCGGGCGGGGCGGCCGTCTGCGCCCGCGCCGGCACTAGTGCCGCAGCGCGCGCCGCGGACGCACGCAGCATGGTGCAGTGAGTGCGCGATGCTGGGCGGAATGGACGGCAAGGAGTACGGCGCCCTGCACGCGGCCGCCGCCGCCGTGGGCTACGCCATGGACGCTGGTGAGTACCATCCCCATGTTTCAAAAACTTCTCTTCTCTATTTAAAATGCTTTCTTTACCGACCCTTCGAACGTCTAAAATAATATGTAACATTTAAAAAATTGTTCTTTTTTTATTTAAAAAAGATACCTATCTAAATGACATAATATTTGTATTTTCTAAACGAATTAAATTAAGCCTATCGCTTACTAAGCCATTATGTATTGCGATATCCGCAACAGCTTTTCACACTCTTTTATTTAAATAGATAAATAAATAAATAATTACATCGTGAAACCTATTTTTGGACATTCACATAAAAAACGCAATTTTATCGATAAGTAATTTATTGTATCCGTCAACTTGCACGGAAATAAATAATTAAAAATAAATTATTCAAAATTGTAATTCGCGCGCTGAACGTCGTGTTCGGCCCGATAGGTGTTGACTACGGGCCATAGGGATCTTGACACGTTAAAAATTACTATTATTTTCTTCCGCCCGTGGCCCATTGTCATGTATAAATTACGAAAGTGGAATACTGTCGTCAACTTGCAAGGATGAGAGAAGGTAAAATAATTAAACTCTCTCTTTGTTGTCTTTCGGTGCTCGTACTTATGAATTGAATTTGAGACCTGCCTCAGGAACCAATCATAATATTGTAGGCCTAGTTGATCTACAACGACTTACTTGCTTATTATAACAGTAGACTTTTTATTTGTGACACAAAATAAACATTATTTTGATTTGATTTGATTAGACTAGGCTGTATTGGGTGGGATAGGTTTCACTATAGTTCAAATACTCCAATGAAAATGTAACTGTTGTTATTGTTTATATGTTACGGCACAAAACATATTACTTAGGTACACGGTACAGCGTCACGTCGTGATTTTTTACGATGCACTTGGTACGTTCCATAACGCGACATCGCATAGTAACACGACGTCATGATGCAATGCCGCGTCACGTCGTGTGTTTTAGGCATTTTTTTTTTTTTTTTTTGACGAGGAGGAATCTGCAACCAGATTTCCGCTCGCATTGAGGGTGCAAGCGGAATATGTGAGGTTGTCCGTCTAAAAAACGACGGAGCACTCACTAAACCTCCCCGGTGACCAGCCTCGATGCATGTCAAAGGGATCCGGGATCTCCATACGGAACGCACCGGTTCCCTTCTCGCAAAGTGCTGCAGGCCGCAGCCCTTCCCCGGAGTGGCAAGCCACTCCAGCACCCTCCCGGTGCGTACGGCAGAACACGTCACTCATGTTAACTGCCGCCCTCCCTGGGTTCGTTGTACGGGTAGCCGGGAGCCCTCACTCCGACTACCCACGAAACCCAGCGCGCCGCTCAGTCCCACAAGAGTCTCCCCGACTCTGCGAATACCTTGCGGCGAGACGCCGGCACTGAGATCCCATCTCTAATGCCTGCTTGGGTGCGTGCAGTGGATTACACTCGCGGAATCCACCTTCCCTTTCGGGCACACACACACCAAGCACGTCCCCGCTTCAACCACTGCACCCTCAATGAAGAGACTCGTGGAAGAAGCCCCCATACCCTCCTCCACTCGGTCCCACAAAGGTCTCCCCGACCCAGCGAATACCGAGCGGGCGGACGTTTTGCAAGGAGGGATAAAATCCCTTCTTGCCTGCTGGATGCATACGACGGCCCCCCCTCGCAAAAGGGCCGCCGCTCCTCCTGAGATCCCGGGAGGTAGGACCCCAGGATCATTCGGTCCCACACGAGGGTCTCCCCGACCCTGCTAATGTGGTACCAAACGGCCGAAAGCTGGCGCGGGAACGAGGCGAGTGTCCTTTGCCAACTAACGACTGGGAAATGCACACCGAGCACGTCCCCGCCTCGTCTACTGCGCCTTCTGCTACACCAGAAGGACGCGCAGAGAAGCAACCACCACAACGCCCCTTGCTTTGGGCCCCCCCCCCTGGTGTTTGGTCCGCGCCGGTATACCGGTAGCCCCCATATCTGGAGGCCGTTCCCCTATCCGCCACCTGGGGACGCGCCACGTCGGGGTTCACCTCCCCGCCCACTAGGACAACCTAGCAGGTCCGTGGAATGTGTGTTTTAGCCCTAACCTAATCACGCCAACGACTAAATGTAGCCGACTGCGCCAGTATTTATTTAGGTACTTAAAAGTTCCAACATCAATATTTTATTAAAAGGATGTCTACCTCTTTTTTTTATCATATTTGATCTCATTGCGGATAATAAGTTTCTTTCATAATTGCAATATCTTTCAATCACAAACAAAATCAGAAAATCGATAATGAATAATGTGATGTTACACCACTTAGGGGAAGGGGGGGCATAACGGGGACGCGAGGCACGATGGGGCCACCCACACATACAAGTAACTACGCACACTAGCCGTGTTTTTTTTTCGCCATTATGAGGGCATTTTGCATCGGTCTTCAGCGCGGCAGTGACCGGCGATCAGAGTGCAAACGTTTATTTTTGACGACCAATTCTTTTTTCCGGCGACATCTAATCTAATTTTGAGTGGTTACCAAAACGCGTCTAAAAAGGTAAGTTTTAATATTACTAATATAGTTTTTTAGATATGTATTACTACTAACATCAACTATTGATATGTTTTGGGCAAAATCACTCTGACCTTGAATTATTTTTTTTATTCGTTATTTAAAATTCTGTTAGACATGGGGGCATAACGGGGACCGGGCTATGGGGCACAATGGGGTACTCCGTTGTGCCCCGTCCCCATTATGCCCCTGTGATCTGTACATTTGATAATATTACAATAATATTATTTATTTTGTTACTAAATTACAAAAAGTAAAGTTCCAGAGGCAGTTGGTCTGTAGAAAGCATGAAACACGCAATAGATGCAGTTTTGAGCAAATCAGCAGGTTTCAGAAAAACAGCTCAATTGCACGGTATTCCATAGACCACATTGGAGCGTCACGTCGCAAAAATAAGGAAGGGCGAGGTATCTCGAATCCGAATGATCCCCGGTTGAAAAAAAACTCAAAAAAACAGAAGACTCAAAAATATCGCTGTGATGGAGAAAATGTTAAGGAGGATATGCATCTATTGTGTTGACTCGAACCATACTCATTAAAGTCTTCGGAGCGTTGGGTGGGGTGCCAGCTACGTGGACAGTGGGCCCATACAGCCTGTGCAGTTGATGACGCAGATTTAGAAGAAATCCACATGCACACGTGTACCACGTACTACCACGCACTGGGTACCCCATACTGCCCCTACCCCGGGGCACGATGGAGTTTTCATGGAGTTTTTTTAAAATTAAAATTAAAAATATTATTTGAGTTCTCACTTCACAAAATTCGGTGTCAAATGATAAATTAATAAGTAACCAAAGAGTTCATTAAAAAAGTGTTTTATGTTTATGTATTATTGTTTATTTCCCTTAACGTCCCCGTTATGCCCCCCCTTCCCCTATTTTATTTTTCATTCTGACGTAAGTAGATAAAAAACTTTTAGTTCGACGTAAAGTTAGATCATTGTTATCAGAGGGGAAATTGGTTTTTTATTAGTTCACACCAGTGTGAAGGTTAGGAAACAGTTTTCTCGACTGTCACACTGCTAGACAGTGTGGTGGTTAGTAAAATTATTTCCTAACCGTAACACCAGTGTGACAGAGCGGTGTGAAGGTGAGTCGGGCACGGGATTCACGCTCATTGCCGACACGTATCAACTTTGATGTCACGAAGTCCTGTCCAATGACTTTTAAAAATTGAATAATTTTGCAGCCTTCTTGTAACGGTATTGAGGGTAAAGTGTTTCTGTTAAATTGTTGCACTATTTAAAATTTCGTAAAATTCTTACGAACGTTTGATAGCTATAGTTTAAAAATCTGTAATTTTTTAAATTATACTATTGTAGGTAGGTAACTGCACCCAAATAAAATTATTTGTTTTTAATTTTAGCTAATCCGTCCGTCATAATTTTAGCTAATCGGTGGTGACGAAATACTCTTTCGCCAACCCAGAAAATTAAGGACTTTAATTTTTTAAGTCAATTTTCATAGATATGCCCAGTTATGTTATCGCGGTGGTGCGCTGGCGCAGATAGTGATGTGCCGTGACGTTGTCGATAGCGCGGGTCACTCTCCCACGTCGAACGATCACGGGTCATCCGTGGGTCATCGGATACGCGCGTGCGTCACTCACTTTTACCTATCAACGGCACATAATCACTTAAACGCTTGCTAGGTTATCTAAAAATTACAAATCCCTACCCGTTCAGCAGTTATAACGTTACATAACTCACACGCTTATTTTGAAGTATGTAAGGACTAAGATCCCTTTGAGTAAAACCTTTGAAAAATACTAAGAATTGATGTATAAGAAGGTAGTTAAGGACACACCTTAACATTAATTTAGCACATAAACGGATAATATGTAATTTTTCAAGTTAAGTCTGTACTACGAGTACCTAAGTTTTTTTTAACTCAGTTTTTTTACGCCTATTTATTATTCCTTTCCATAAATTCATTTTGTAAGTTGGTAGGTAGGTACTATTTCTATTCCGCTATAACGCGCGGGCGACGCGGTACCTACATAGGTAATATGTAGGCCTATTGTGGGTCTAGCCGAGCGATAGAGCACAACCGTTAATTATCGAACCTTTTAAAGCCTTTATTATCACAACACTTCTGTTTCACCATTAGATTATTCACCACCGGTAATCGATGCCTTTCATGGTAACCATTAACTTTGTTACTGAAGAATGGTAAAAAAGTAATCTTAAACTATACATACATACATAAATGATAATCACAACTGTAATCCCCAGGCTCGATAGATATCTCCTCAGATCTTTAGTCACTTAAATCTTTGAGAATATCTAAGAGGGTCGTCAGAGGTACGTCCAAATATAAAATTTGGCACATGCCTGCTTACATGTTGCAAGCCCATCGCCGCTTATAAGAATACTAACCTATGACACACACCTTCAAATTTTTGGTTCTAAGCTAGGTATGCCGGTTTCTACACGATGTTTTCCTTCGCCATTTAAGAGCACATACATTTTCGAATGGAAAATCTCATTGGTGCACCACTAAGTTTGAACTCACGACCTTCGGGTTGTGAGGCAGGGGTGCTACCACTACACCACCAGTGCTCCTCTAAAATATATAAGGAAAAATTGTTACATTATAGTTATAAGCCTAGGCGCTGGCGCCGGCGCGATGACGTTTCAATCATTATAATGTAACATACCTACAGCCTGGTTGTCATGGCTACATAAAAAATCCTAAACACACCACGAAAGGTCCAGTAAGATAACCTCATTAAAATATTTTTCCGTGTTTAACAGTATTTGGCTATAAAATAAATACCTGCATTGGATCATTAGTGTAGCAGAGTTGCACTTAACATTTTATCGATGGTTCAGAGGGCGCTAAGGGTTATCGATTAACGATAGGGCGTCGCGCGTCACTAGTATTATTCTACTGAAAAACAATTCATTGTCTTTGTGTTTTTTTCTCAACTATTTATTTAATTAGTCCTTCAGACCATGTCGGTCGGTGACTTCGCCAAACACACAAGTCACTTTTTTTTAATACATTTTGTGCCAAGTCGTGAAATGGGTCTGGTGAATGTATAACCACATGCAGACCCAGAACTAAACATCACAGACAAGCATCGAAAGATTCATTCTACTTTATAGTCGTGTTACTAGTTTTCAAATAGTGTGGTAAAAGGCTTAATGTGCTTATTAGTGGTTCCCGACTTGCAATATTCGCTCTAAAAAAACTGGTACTTAAAATAAATATTAACTGGGTTTTAATGATTTTTTTTTCATTTTGCCATATCCACGGAAAGAGGGGTTATTCCCATCTGTCCCCTGCTCTGTCCCCTTAAGGGAACAGATGGCACACAAAAGTTTGTCCTCCCTCACTCACATTTCTCCCCCCGTTGCCAAGAGGGGGACAAATGGAACGCTTCTAAATTGAAAAAATCTATCTGTCCTCCCGTTGCCTAAAGGGGGACCAATAGAGCGCTTTTGTCCCAATTGTCCCCCCAAGAGGACAGAACAGAGGGACATATGGGAATAATCCAAAAAGAGATATGGATATCCAAATTTGAAACCAGCGGCGTGGTCCATACCTCTAGTTTAACTTGAACTAGTGATGTGGCACACAAATATCGACAAGAGGTATCGAGAGGTCGGCGATTATCTGCGGTTATCGATAGGTTATCCGCCGGCGGGCAGCACGAGCCACAGCACACTCAACTATACTTACACCAATCATATAACTCATATAACTCATACAACTCATACATTAATTAACATTACGAAACGCGTAATCACCTTGTCGCCTTTTTGATGCTAATTACGTGAAAATGTTAGATTATTATCAGTTCATAATTAGATTTGAAAAATAGTAAATTGATTTCATTTAATGGTTTGTCGAAGTAAACAAGATTAGTTTGTGGTTTTATATTAATAAGTTAGGTATAGTTATTAAAAACTTTCTGTTAAACGCGACTTTGTCCGCAAAAATCCATCAATAAAGGTCGATTAATTCTGAAATAATATTGTAATATTGGTTAATTTGGAAATTTCTATGCAGTACAAAGAGGCCGTCACCCATCTAAAAACATTTTCAGTTACTCGAAAAGTATCGACTTACTAAATAAATTATCCAACATTCACGTCCCGAGATACCTATTAGGTACTCGAATGTACTTAGCTATTTTTATTATAAATATTAGCTTCACTTCCATAAGGGTTTCTTGCGTTGTGCAATATTTCAAACCAACGAAAAGAAAGATATTTTATTTCTTGGAATTAATCATAATATCTCTCAAGTTCAGTTGTATTTAGTTAAATTAAAATGATGCCCCAGACTAGAAGCAATCTCGTAAGTTAATGGCACAAACAAACGCTCGTTTGTCTGTTTGTCTGAACTGTTTGCTGTCACAGAGTAAATAACAGTGGGAAGGCCTACTTTAGCTGCGCGCTGACGCGGCGGCGCGGGCGCACGCAAACAGAGGACCGCTACTAAAAATCCTACTAATATTGTAAACATGAAAGTTTGTAAGAATGTATGGATGGATGGATGGATGTATGTTTGTTACTCTTTCACGCTAAAACGGCTGAACGGATCTGAATGAAATTTGGCACAGATATAGATTATGATCTGGAATAACACATTAGCTACTTTTTATCCCGGAAAAATGAATGGTTCCCGTGGGATATGTGTTTTTGTTTTTCAAGGTATAAAGCGGGCGAAGCCGCGGGCGGAAGCTAGTGAGAAATAAAATAGGATTTCATTTATTTTTGAATAAATAGGTTCTGCATTTTATGTGCCGATTTAATGTTTATGGGCAAGTGAACGACAGCTTAGACCATAGCTACAAGTATCGCTTTAAAATTCTTTTATCTATGGGGTCTAGACAAGCGACATTCTACTAGCCATGGAAAATATGGGTAAGTATGACATTCCTAATCGATAAGTCACATACATAGGTACCCATATACATATTTTGGAAGAAATCTATTCCATTGTTTAAATTTGGATTATTCCCATTTGTCCCCCTGTTCTTTCCCTTTGAGAGGACAAAGAAGTTCTATTTGACCCCCTCTTTGCTACGGGGGGGCATAGAACTTTTATTAATTGAAAAGGTTCTACCTGTCCCCCCATCATTAACATCATTAATAGGGGAACGTACTGAGCTATTAAATCTCAACTGCCCTCCAATTAAAAAACATTTTATATATTTAACTAACTCCCTTATAACTGTATTTCAAAATAGTTGTCAAATCTCAAGTTGTTTGCTTGTTGTCTAGACAAGCGAATGCACAAACTGGCGATCCCCATCAAAATCTAAAGGGATTATTGTAACTCGACGCCCAAGCACAGCCTCTGATCACTTCGACAAACAACGAATAATGTTACAATTTCCTGTCAATTAGCTTTGGGAGGGTCTGTTTACATGGATTTGTTGTTTACTGCGGGTGCTTCTTTATGGCTTGTTTATACATGATCACGACTGTCATCCCCAGGCTCGGTAGTATCTTCTCAGATCTCTAGTTACTTAGATCTTGTATAAAGAATATCTGTTGTCAAAAAAATCATTTTAAATACTTGCCCAAAACAGCGGCACTAATAGAACTTACAATAACTATGACTTGTCTTATTACAGGCAGAATGTGAACCCTTTTACTATTGTAGTTAAGACAAGTATTTGCATTGACAAGCATTTTTAAATGATTTGTACTTTATATAAAACCTCTCCATTTCAACACGATTTTTGCTGCAACTACAGACTCGGCACAGACCTTATTTATTGCGTCCTCTGTTTGTTTTCCGAAGACTGCTCCGCTACCGAAGCCAAACATTTGATCTGCGCCGACGCCGACTATCGACAAACAATATACCTGTAAGGCGCAGCACTATTTGTCGACGATGCGCGCACGCAACCCTCGAACCGTCTAGGCGATATAAGGCTTTGCGGGCCGACGCCATATTAACTTTGTCACCAGAATTGACCTCTAGAACTTACCTAACCGGAAGGCGTAGGCGTTGCCAACATAGCTGTTTCTAAGCATCTTCCGGTATTTTCTAATAATACAGCAAAAGTAGGTATCTCTAAAATAAAATACTTAATTGTTGTAATTTGGCAACATTTGCGAACGGCCAAAAATAAATATGCTCTAAAAGTTGGAGAATACGGGTAAAACTGAGTCTTTTTTTGTTATTGGACAGGACGTACAGTCAGCTATCTAGTAATAAATAAAGATTTCTATTCTCCCTACAAATCTCTTTCCAAGTAGCAAGCGACACACTGTTTGCGCACGCATTAGCCGAGCCCGCACGGTCAACAGAGTAATGGCGGCAAACACTCCCTCCGCCCCTCCCCCCGGCTACCGTCTGCAGATGCGTACGCGCAACGGTACACGAATAAGTTTTTTAAACACATTTTGTAGGACCGTTTTGAATATTATTATAAGGGTAACTATTTCTCTCTTCTCTGTGTCAGTCTAGTCAGTCGGCAAGAGCCAGTCGTCTAACTTTGATCATTAACCTCTCAAACACAATCACAGAAATCAATATTCGCCTGCCAGTGTTGCCGTTAATTAAAATACTCCACATATACCATTATGAGGTCCAGCTGGCCTGTGTTGCCGCGGATATCTAAAAATAACGATACAAATCAAAATCACCTCCGTAAAGCTGCCACACAGTTACAAATTGCGGCGCGATGCTGTTCCGACGCATTTACTAGCCAGCGGCTCTCAAACTTACACATTTTACAACATTTAACCAGCCTTTTCAGTTATGAGGCAATAAGATGAAACACTTTTAGGTCAAGAAACCTTAAAACTCCTTAAAAACCTTATGATAATAATTTCTTCTCAATGTGGTTATCTAAAGAAATGTCAGAGGCATGTCCAAACATGGTATTTGGTACATGTCCACATTTTGCACAGTAGTATTCCGTACGTGGCAGGTTGCAAGCCCATCGCCGCATAAATTGTAAATGACAAGTATTGAATCTTTCGTGACACAAATAAAAGTCTAAAATTGAAGAGTTTGACTTTTCACACCTAAATGGAAGTTTGCAGGAAAAGTGGACAAGCACAAATCATAAAATAAAATAAAATAAATATGATCACGACTGTAATCCCCAGGCTCGGTAGATATCTCCTCAGATCTTTAGTTACTTAGATCTTTGAGGATATCTAAAGAGGGTAGTCAGAGGCAAGTCCAAACATGACATTCGGTACATGCCCACATTTTGCACAATAGTTAGTATTCCGTACGTGACAGGTTGCAAGCCCATCGCCGCTTATAAGAATACTAACCTATGACATAACCTTCGAATTTTTGGTTCTAGGGTATGTCGGTTTCCTCACGATGTTTTCCTTCACCGTTTAAGAGCACTAGCATTGCGCACATAATTTTTTCGAATGGAAAAACTCATTGGTGCACGACCAGGTTTGAACCCACGACCTTCGGATCGTGAGGCAGGGGTGCTACCACTGCACCACCAGCGCTCAAATCATAAGAGAGCAATAATCCAACTCGAGCTTGTAGTTATAGATTTCCTGCTATATAAAGCTTTGAAATACGCAATACGAACTACTAAACTCATGTAAGCCAGATAATGCAAGTCAATAGATAAAAGTTTCAGAACTCCTGGTCTGATCTCTTCGGCTACCGGCACGCGCCGGGATGGGATGTGTCGATAATTAGCGACGCATGAGTAATGGCCGAATAGGTGACACTGTTTAGAGGGTTAACATTAGGTTAATAAGGCCAGCTGCCCTAACAGGGCCCGTTTTGATGTTCATTTGTCTTGTCATTTTGACAAAAAGATAGCTCTAAATAGGTAAAATGATTTTGTTTGCTAACTTTACTTGTATAATATAGTTTCCATAAATAAAAACATACATAAATAAAATAGGTATTAGTGATTTCAAATAGCACCATCTAGTTTTAAACTAAGCAAGTTTTTTTTTGTAAATATTAAATACCTACCTAACCTTTTGTTGCTTTTGTGTCAGTTTATCGAACCCACGACTGATGGATAAGATAAGGAATGAGCATATTAGAGGAAGTTTGAAAGTAGCGCCGGTGACAGAAAAGATGAAGAGCAATAGGTTGGCGTGGTATGGGCATGTTATGCGGCGGGAGGAAAGCCATGTTACAAGAAGGGTGATGGATTTGAATGTGGATGGATACAAGAGTGGAGGTAGACCTAAGAAAAGATGGATGGACTGTGTGAAGGACGATATGTGTAAGAAGGGAGTGACTACTGAGATGACGGATGATAGGGGAGAGTGGAGGAAGAGAACCTGTTGTGCCGACCCCACCAGTGGGATAAGGGCAGGAAGATGATGATGATGATGATGACGTACAGCGCAGAAGGCTAGACTACTAATAACTAAGATCAATAATGATTTTTAGCTTCGAACTACACCACAATGACGAATCGAGGTCAAAGAATGAGGCAATACACATTTTGTTTATAGCGGTACTATTTTTTCTATAAGATTTAAATAAAATCGTTAAGTAGATTTTAGGGTTCTTTTGTACTTAAAATGGAACGTTTATGAGGTTACAGAACACTGTTCGATTGAAAAAAATCAGTTGATACAAAAATTAATAAGTATTTGAAATCCTAGTGAGATAATAATTTATAATATTCGTAATAAATAAAACCCTTAAAATGTATTGTAAGTAGCTTTATATCGAAGATTAACCAGGCCAAGTAAGGCAAGTTTTAGATCTAAGCAAGATCTAGGCTATCGTGAAGTTAAGCGTTTTGGTGCACAGAGCGGCTTTTTTATACTTAACTGTCTACTGCGCATCGAATCGCTGGCCGTATTAGAATAACAATGTGACTCGTTTGGGTGTTTCTTGTTGGGTTATTAAGGTTACGGTACGAAATCCTCAGACCGCGAGGCTACTCCCACTTGTCTGTACTTTTCCGCTATGTCCCATCTGTCCAGGGCCCAAGGGCCCTCGAGGGCCCCCCACGGCGACAGGCCGCCGACAAAGGCCCGCTACGCAAATAGCTACCGCACCCGAGGAGGCTTTGGCCCTTCGAGCCGGAATTCGAGTAGCCGAGCACTTGTTGTGATCGCTTCTAGTACTTGAGATGGTAATGTGACCAGGCAATGCCTATCGCGGGTTACTGACCCCGAGGCCACTTATTGCAGTTCTTAGCCGCGTGAGCTTCTTAAATATACATACAATTATTTTTGTTGGTACCAATTTACTGACTTCAGCTTATGAACTGTTATTAGAACTGTATAACCTCTAAAAACTGGGCAAGTGCGAGTATACTGTTACTTTAGAGGTTCCTAAATGTGATAGCGAACATAATATTGTTATTCGTAAAAACGATGTATTTTTTGCCGTTTCCGATCAATCAAATCCACAGTACCGTTTCTCATTTATTTTGTTTATATTAATGAAGGTAAATAATAAGATCATAAATTCAAGCCTAAGTTTGTTTACCTCTAGGCGGGCACAACGACTGAGCCAGCTGATTGGTTGGTTCATTGTGTGTGTGTGAGTGTGTGCCTGTACACGGAAAATGATTTTGTAACATTTGACTATCGATTAATCTATTTGCTTAAGCACAGGCCTATAGTGTAATTGATGTGGATTTACTTCGTTTTCATTAAAAATTATATAAATCTTATAATAACCCTGTTTCTAAATCAAAATAATACGTAGAAACTACACCTCCCAGAGATTTACAGATATTTGGACAGAAGCAAATTAAAATGACAGGAAACCGAAACGAAATATGATTTGCTATTGAAAATATTAAAGCAAGAAATGCCTTATCGTACGCAAGGCTATGGCGGACCAAAACCAACTGTTTATGAGTGTTTTTACGATATTAACTCGCGACCAATCGCACTAGTAGTACTTATTCTGTGACCAATCGCGGCCTACAAGCGCGGGCGCGGGCGCACTAATCGACTTTCCATTACAATTGTATTTAAAACGCTCCGTGTTGCCAGTTTCAATTTCGGTATCGAATAATTACAATAGTATACGTGTTTTTCAGTTGAGATAAGGTTTTTATTGTTTTGTGTTACAAAATGTTAAGTTCAAACTATACAACGAATGTTTCAGTTCACCCACACTCTGCCAGCTCATTTAATTATTAGGTATTATTCCAGACTTAATTTAATATTGACAGAATTGAATATTGACTGTTCTACCTTAATAATATAGTAGCGGCGGTAATTAAACACTTTTTAAATAGATACAAAGACATCGATAGAGATTTCATTCGCGCAGTATAAGGGTTAAAGGTCAAAATGCCATAGTACTTGAATTTTTTACCAGTATTCAAAACATAAGCTAGATAAGTACATAAATTACAGTAGTACATTATTTTATTGTCAAAAGAGGCATAATATGTCACAAAAAAACTTTTATGAAGAAGGTTATAATTTAGTCCATAATAGTTATGACTGGAAGATCGGTAGAGAATAAAATAAGGGATCCGTTCGTTTAACTATAATTGGACACACAAAACAAGAAGTAGGTCAGACCAAATTACAAAGTCTAAAAGAAAATCAATCAAACGATTTCAAAGAAAAAACTCGATGAGAGACTTCACACAAACAACATAAAATAAAATATAAATAACTTGTAAAACACCCGACACTTCGCCTTTTAACGTGGGACTATTCATTAATAGCCAAACCCAAAGAAAACGCTAAACGACATGCTGCCGCCGCACTCACGCGATTTCAACGAACCATTGCTGCCTCTGTTCTGAAACACAATAACTGCTCTAAACTAAGACAGAAATAACACTCGAATTGGGACTAAATTCGTTGATTTCTGATGGCCACAGGCCCATGTCACTGTGTTTGTTGTAAAATCAACTTTATTATATATTTAGGTTTCATTATGTTTTGATGTATGTAACGATAGGATATTACTTTGTTCAGTACCAAGGCCTAAATGTTACAAGTAAATATTTAATTGAACATATTAATAGCAATAGACGGCCTTATCGCTGAAAACGATCTCTTCCAAGCAACCTTTAGATAGGATAGATTAGTCCTATCCACCCTAGTGGGTTGGACTCGGCACCGGGGTGGATGGGAAAAGAGCCATCGAAGACATGATCATCGGACCGAAAAACAATTAAACCAACATAGGTTAATTTTGCAATCAAGGCCATACTATTACCGTTATGAATGGTCAAGTGAAACAAATGTATGATTGTAGTACTGATTGTGTATCTGTGGGCGCGTTATGAATGCGCTGTGTTCGCCGAATACACTAGTAACTGTCACCAGCGAAACGTCAAAGGAGCATCGTAAATTACTAAAAGAAACATGTTTCCCGCCCCGCTGTGTGCCCTCTCTGTCTAACAATGGGCTTCTTGTGTCGCGCTGTCTCGCTTAGTACCAATTAGTAGGAACTTAAAAGCGCCGACTGTATTCGATAGCATCAGTGATGTCGGCTGAGGAATTAATATCCAGTTTTCGGGAAAAGCATAAATCTACAATTAAAGTAACTAAAAAATGTAAGTAGTTGTTACACTTCATAATCAAGTCGGGTAAAATTGACATAAAAAAAATATGTAACCAAAATGCTAAATAAAATAAATTCATATAGAGAAACTCAGTTTGACGATTTATTTTCAATGTCCGTTGTTCGTAGCTTATTCGTAGAGGTGCTACGAAACTCGTAGAGGGACCTTTACCGACACTTCGCTTTCGCAACTGTCTCTGTGATATTTATTTCTGATGCTAACCAGGCCCCTATTCAATAAACATTACAAATTGTAAAATACAATTAATTGTAAGCGGCTACAATTCTACAAGTTTCTGTTTAATAAAAAATACGATTTACTGGAGGAAAATTTACAAAATTGTAAAATTTTCTTACAATTCTACATATTTGTAGGTTTTATTGAACAACACTTGTCATAAAATTCGACAATATTGTCACTTTTCTACAAATTTGTAGACTTGTAATGTTTATTGAATAGGGGCCAGATTTATCTTCTCTCATTTTATCCTAAGAAATTTGCTGACAGTACTTTGGTAACATAAACATAATATGAGCCATGGGCGTTAAAACAATGTTAATGAAATGTGGAATTTTCTTCATCTGGCATTGTTTAATTTGACATTGACGTTGAATAGTATTTCATCGATATCGATGAGCAGGCGCCCCGCACTAGTGGACCTGATGCGTTCATCATCAGTCCGTACATCACGTGTCGTCTCTTTCTAATCGTAAATAATTTCGCGAGATCGCACTTTATTATTTTTATTGCGACAAATTCATGCTTTGGATATTTTTGGAGCGTTTTATTTTAAGTTTTATTTTTATTGTGTTATGCTCGATTATGTTTTATTCCGAATTGGCGCGCGGACAAGTTCTTAGTTTACGATGACATTATCATTTTATCATATAAAAAATGAGTGTTTTATTTAAATTTATTATTAAAATTATCCAGCATATAAAATACCTAAACTTATCGAGGTAATCCTATTAATACTAGAAATGCGAAAGTTCGTATGTATAGATATATGGATGCTGGTGAACGGATCTGAATGAAATTTGCCACAGATTATATTCTGGAATAGTAACAAAGTACCAAGCGAGAGAAGGCAGGGGCAGAGCTAGTATTTTATATAAATATCAAAGTTATATTACTTTGATAGTGCCCAAAGAGGTCGCGGTAAGACCCCTGGTCAGCGCTCACTGACTGAACGGGAAAAAATCCTCTTGGGTAGAATAGCTTACATGTTTCTAGCAAACACGTTGACATAATTAGCTATAGCGACAAGTGTGCATTGTTGGAGACACATTGTTGCGGCGGCTCCTTTGATGTGACGCGCGGTGCCTTCCCCGAAGCCCATGTGCGCCCGCGCCGGCCGCAGCCAACGTAGCGAAACTTTATTTTGAAAACGAAAATGGTTTAGATCAGCGGTCGGCAACACGCGGCCCGCGGAGGTCTTGCTTGCAGCCCGTGAATGTTTTTTATATAAGATAAATATCAAGATAAATGCATGAAAGAACCACGATCGACCGTATAGTGTAGATCCGACGCGCTTCGCTCTGCCCGCGAACGAACAAATGAGCGAAGCGTGAGTTCATTACAATTTTTGGTAGCATTTATAATTTATGTGAACAAACTTTTTCAATTGTCAATTATAGTAAAAATAAATATGCTTCTCGTCTCACAGATGGGCATTTGAGAGCCATATTTTGTGCTTCTAGGGTTAATATTACAAGTGCGGCGGCCCGCCTTTAGTTTATTTTGCCAACTTGTGGCCCTTGCCTGCCAAAAGGTTGCCGACCCCTGATTTAGATCGTTCAATAAAGATATGTAACCAGTTATTGCAATAAAAATTAAAAAACCCCGACTGAAAGTAACTGAAAATAGATTTTTACCTATGCATTTTGCCTATGTCACTCTTTTGATCTAGACGAATCCAACAACATTTGTCGAAATCCGTCCAGCCGTTTCGGCTAAAGCGACACCCAAAGGAACTCACAATATATACCTAGAAACAAACATTCACAACCCTTCTGTTTCGTTTCACAGTCGGTAAAAAAAAATACTAAAGAAGAATAATATAGAACACAAAATAGAATCAAAATCTCATAATGGTGGCTGTAAAAATCTATTTTCAGTTACGTTTAATCGGGTTTATCAATTTTTGCAATAAATACCTACTACTCGTAGTTATTACTTTTCTTCAATTATGTACAGAGATACCGGGTTCTAGGTAGTGTTTTATTATACCTTATGTAATTAAGAAGGTAATACGTACCTGCCCCAGAGGGGGAAGGACGTTTTTGTCCCATCTGTCCCAAGGGGACGAGCAGGGGGACAAATGGGAATAATCCGAGTTGACATAGGTACTCGGCACGAAGCTCAGATTCCACCCTCATTAAATAAACTCCAGACACGATTTAAATTTGCAACTTTTCTCCAATAAAAGCAACTGAATAAGCAGACATCAATTAGCTCGGCCCGTGGTGTGGTGCTTCTCAATCAAACGGGGAGGAGGCTCGCTTGTTTTGTGTCGTTTGTCAAGCAGCGGGGGGAGGAAGGGCATAGATGGACTAAGCTGTTCCCAATATAGAAGGTTAGGTACTTATCTAAGTAAAACTTTAAAACCTCATTTGTAACATTATGCCGTGGCTCCGTGACATGACACCGCGCTTTTTACGTTAGTTCGAATCAATACCGAGACATTTTTTTAATAGGTAGGTACTTTTGATTGTCATTGGTCCTTATTTCACAAAATAATGTCATGCAAGTCTTAAAAACATAAAATTACATGCCCATCATATTTTCTGTTCTATTCATCGATAAACAAACTATTACATTGACATAATAAACATAAAAATGGACACAACAACGCGTGTTTGCTAGTACCTACCCCAATTTTTCCATTCCCCATCTCCTCAATTTGAAGTTTTAGATTTATTTAAAAAAAAATAACCTCGATTTTAGAGCTCGCCTTTCAAGCTGATAGCATGAAGATGGATTAATAAAAGATTAGTTGATAATAAGTTATTTCACGAAGGATATTTAAAATTAACAAATTTACGAGATAAACAAAATTGTTTGTGCGAACAATGACTGTTGACTGGACAGTGACTATTTCATGAATGTGGACGAAATGCATATTGTATGTTTTTATTTTGACTTACAGAACGTGAAAGATAAATTGCAAAATAAATTGAAAAGGCATTTAACAAAGTAGTCTATTTGTAAAGCAACAGTTACAAACGCCCGCATTATTTATAGCCGCCCGCCAAAACGCCAAGTGTCATCAGAAGTGTCAGTGTCACTTACCTGTCACAGTGACGTGTTGGCGTGTCAAAGTGACGTTTATTGGGCGGATGTAACGTGAGAAGCGCATACGACTGGTTTTGAACTAATAGTCGAGTTTATTTACATGTAAGTCAATTTAAATTGACATTTGAAAGATTATTGTAATGGTTTGATAAAAGATATGAATATTTTTGAAATGGCGGAGCTTTTTTTGCCAAGTTATTATCATGATGAAAACGCCAGACATACATTTTTAAAAAATATGAAAGAACCGCTTTCTTTTTAAACGACAAAGAGAAAAAACGAAGGAGGTTTATATAATCATATTTATGAAAAATAGGATTGCCAACAGCTGATTGCATCGCTATTTACATGGGTATTGTGCTCTTATGTAATATTCTGCTACAGAATCCAATTAAACACAAAATTGACTAAGTAAGTTAGACACTCAACAAAACATTCAGATTTGTATTAAAGTTTTTAAGGTCTTATTTTACCAATCTTTTGTGAGCAAATCATTAGCTGAGCGGATATCAAAATTAACAAGAATGTTAAAGTATCGTTATCTATTTTACGTTATTTCATTTTACGGAAGATAGCCCTTTGCCAGGACATAGTCGCAAAACAACTTTAACAGACGATTAAAATTAACAAGCTGTTAGTTAAATTAACAGAGCATGGTGAATCGCCCTAACTAAAGGTTTTAAACACACATTAGTGTGATGAACGCAGAACGTTTTGTTTTGTCTGTTAATATGTATTAAGGTAAGTAGGTACTAAATAAAATTGCTTAATTTGGGGCTACATGGCGTTTTGTAAAATGTCCAATAATATTTATTTGTTTACACTAATTGTAATTTGAATTGAACAAAATGCAGTTTTTATTGATTGGAAATGTGAGCCTCAAAATGCGAAACAATGTCCCGAACATAAAATTAAACATTTTAACAAGCAGCGTTTTACGACATTCGAATAAGGCCACTGGTGGGACTTCAAAGTAGGTGTCGGGTGACAGTGCACGCCGCGCCGCTGACGTCATCACATGTGGGGTTGGGACCTACTGGCTCTTTACATTCATTCATTCGGTCATTTGTAAGTGCCACAAAACCAAAATATAAATACTTAAAACTAGTTATCTAGTGAGTGCCTTTGATGTCGTTCTCGTCAAGAATTCCTTACAAATCTCTGTTTAGAATATTAAACAGCTTTTCTTTTTGTTATCCTCAGAATAAACTTACAAAAGTGGCATTTCGTAACCTTTTTTTATTTATTAATCGTTTAGTCAATGGTTGTTCAAGTTCAAATTCTTCAAAGCAATTCTTGTATATATGTATATATATATGTATATAATTGGAATCTCGGAAACGGCTCCAAAGATTTTCGTGAAATTTAGTATGCAGGGGGTTTCGGGGGCGATAAATAGATCTAGCTAGGTTTCATTTTTAGAAAACGTCGTTTCCCACATAAAAACACGAGCAAAGCTCGGTCATCCAGGTACTTTCACTGATACGTAAAATAAGGTTACGGAATACTAATCAGTCCTAACAGACCGGAAATAATAAAAAATCTCTCTTATTATTATTATCAACAGATTAAATTTATATTGCATTTAAGTTGCACTCATGTATCGCGTGTGAGTGAATGATGAATGACACAATCGTTGAACGGTAGATAGGTAGTTACTATAGTGAAACACAGTATTGCAGGTAAACGACTAACTTATTTATTTTATAAAAACTACCCACCAACACAAATTATGACAGATGTCGCTACTAGTTCTATTTTGTTAGGTACTCACACTATTTATTTCAACACCCCCACTTAACAAAATAAATCTATTACATCTTGTTTTTATCAAATAAACCAAACATTGCTAAAAACTCATAATGTTTCTTTTTACATAACCCCTTAGTTAGGATATCAGCAGGCATATCTGTAGTAGGTAAGTATTTAATTTTTACAATATCATTAGCAACATTTTCTCTACAGAAATGATATCGTACATCGATATGCTTTGACCTCTTATGGAATACAGGATTAGCTGACAATTTATGGGCAGACTGATTATCATTGAAAATAGGTATTGGATACAAATTATCAGTCATTTCAAAAATCAAATTGCGCAAGTATACAGCTTCTTTACAACTTTCTGCAATACCCATGTATTCTGCCTCTGTACTAGATAAAGCTACAGTAGCCTGTTTTTTGGTTTCCCAAGAGATAGCACAATTAGACAGCCTAAAGAAATATCCAGTGTAAGATCTGCGGTCAATGATATTGCTGGCCCAGTCTGCATCTACAAATGCCTCCAACTGACAATTTCCACTTGCTGAAAATTTTAAACAAAATGATTTTGTTTTCTTCAGATACTTTAGAACTCTTTTAGCATAGGCCCAGTGTTCATCATTGTAGCAGTTATTAAACTGGCTCAAAAAATTAACAGAAAAAACTATATCAGGTCGAGTAAGAACAGCTATGTACATTAAAGACCCAATTAATTTCTGATAAGGTAACTTTACATCACAAGTCTCACTTTTAGTTAATTTTAGTTTAGGCTCAATTGGTGTATCTGCACACTTAGTCTCTGAAATATTGAATTTTATTAACAATTCATCTATATAACTTTCTTGGTCTATAGAAATAGAACCCTGCTGTTTATCAACAACTACTCTCATCCCTAAACAATTTTTAATACCACCTAAATCTTTAATTTTAAAATTTGATGACAAACTTTCTTTTAGATTATTACATTCCTTTTCATTATTTGAGAAAACAAAGAAATCATCAACGTACAATGCAATTATAACTTTTACATTTTTATTGATTTTAGTAAATAAACATGGTTCTAGTTGAGATTTTTTGTAACCTAGAGAATGTAATAAATCATCAACTCGTTGATACCATGCTCTTGATGACTGCTTTAAGCCATAAATAGCACGTTTCAACCGAAAAACTTTGTTTACATCACAATCATTACTATGAAAACCTGGTGGTTTCATCATAAACACAGTTTCATTTAAAAAACCATTTAAAAATGCTGTATTAACATCTAAATGACAAATATCTAACTGAAGCTGAACTGCTAGAGCAAATAGTAATCTTAGTGTACAATGTCTCAGAACTGGTGAAAAAGTTTCATCAAAATCGATGCCAGGCTTTTGAGAAAAACCTTTAGCAACTAACCTGGCTCTATATCTAACTTTATTTTCAATATCAATTTTCTTTTTGAATACCCATTTACACTTCACTATTGTTCCACTAGGTGGGACGTCAACTAATTCCCAAGCGTCATTGTCCTCAAATGATTTGATTTCACTTTGCATAGCTAACTTCCACTGTTCGCATTCCGGTCCATTCAACGCTTCCTCAATAGATATTTCACTAGCACTTGTTTCATTTATTTTACACACACCACTGAAGCCATACCTATCAGGCTGTTTACGACTACGTTTAGGTGTCTGCACTGGAGTTGCAGGCCCCGCCGTAGACCCGCCGGCTCCCAGCAAGTCTGAAGAATCCTTAAAGTCCTCTTCTTCCGAGCTGGAACTTTCTTCTGTGCTCGGTGCTTCTCCTTTCAGCTCCTGATTTTCAAGTCTTCTTGTGTGATTTATGTCCCCCACTTCTTGGGTACATTTTTCTTTCTCATCTTTCTTTATTGGAAAAACTTCACTAGTGTCATCTTCACTAATGTTTAAGTGTATCTCTTCTTGTCTCAGCTCTATCCCCTCCTCAATCACAACAATATCTCTAGCTATCGTTACACTGTCATTGATGGGATTGTATACTCTGTATCCTTTTACATTATCTGAGTATCCGACAAGAATACACTGAGTCGCCTTTTTGTCCCATTTTAATCTTCTTTCTTTAGGTATGTGTAGCATTACCTTACTTCCAAATACACGAAGATTACTGACGTTTGGCTTATCTCCGGTCCAGATCTCTATAGGTGTTCTGTTGTTCAAACCTGATGCGATGGACCTGTTACGTAAGTAAACAGCAGTACACACTGCTTCTGCCCAAAACCGTTTAGGCAGCCCTGCATCATACAACAAACATCTCGCTTTTTCTACCACTGTTCGGTTAAAGCGTTCACAGAGACCATTCTGTTCCGGTGTGTAAGGACAAGTTTTCTGGTGAACTATGCCTGCATCCTGTAAGAATTCTTCAAATTTCTTACTGCAAAATTCCATGCCATTATCTGTCCTAAACACTTTCAGCATTCTGCCCGTCTGGGTTTCTACTAATGTCTTAAATGCCTTAAAATGTGAAAATACTTCATCTTTTGTCTTGATAAAGTAAACAAATGCCATCCTGCTGAAGTCATCTACAAGTAGTAAGAAGTATTTCTTTCCTCCAATTGATTTTTCTTCCATGGGCCCACAGATGTCTGCATGTACTATATCGAGTAGCTCCTTGCCTCTGGTACCAGTATTAGTGAACGGTAACCTGGCCTGCTTCCCCTCGCAACATACCACACAGTTCGATTTGCTGAACTGAGCTTTATCTGTGTATAACATACCCTGAACGGCACCATCTCTCATCACATTAAGGTCTTTGCTATTTATATGGCCAAATCTTCTATGCCACACACTTCCCGGCACTGATGTCAACAAACAATCAACTTGTTTGATTCTCAGTTTGTATACACCGCCAATTAGATCTGCAGTGGCTACAAGTTCGTTTTTCTGATTATAAATACTACAGTGCTGATCATCAAATGTCACTTTATTTCCTTTTGTCAATAACTGGCTAACTGATAGTAAGTTAGTTGCCAAGTTTGGAACATACAACACTCCCTTAACTGAAATTTCGTGTTCTGTATGTCCTACAACTGTAGTTATTTGCACATCTCCACAGCCTTCAACTGGAACTTTCGATTTATCAGCGATGATTATCTCGTCGACTTGTTGTTGTTTTGTTGTGTTTAACAACCAGTCTTTTTTCGACGTTAAATGACAACTGGCACCGCTATCAACGTACCAATCCGTTGAATTGAAGTTTCCGCTCAGAAACACTGCACTGAATGCGTTTGATTCTTTTGATTCTTTGCTTTTCTGAGTATTTTCGCACTGATTTTTGTAATGTCCTAGCTGCTTGCATTTATGACATCTGACATTTGATTTGACGTTTGATTTGACATTAGATGTTGACGTTTGATTTTTTTTCTTTTGCTGCCAACCTTTTGTCGCAAACGCACTCTGTGACGTAGTAGCAATATCTTTACCGTCTTCCATGTCGAGCAATTTGGATTTAATGGCGTCCGCCGTCAACGCTATGCCCGAATGTTCAACTGCCATGATCATCGGTTCAAACTTTTCTGGCAATCCAGCTAATAATAGGGAACCAATCCACTCGTCACTGATCTTGAATCCACTATTGTTCAATCTTTGACTTGTTTCAAGTAATGAAGTCACATAATGGGTCATAGATTCACATTCTTCTCGACGAATTGAAATGAGATTACGAAGCAGTCCAATGCGCCTTGTAAATCCATTATCATCAAATAGCTTTTTCAGTTTTGTCCATAGTCCTTGAGTAGTTGTTTCAGTTTTGATATGCACAAATAAACTCGGATCTATTGTTAAAATTATTTTCGCTTTCGCCTTCGCGTCATTGGGGTCTCCATTTTGCATTATGCATTTTTCCATTCCCTCCAAAACTAGGTAATTTTCAACAGCAAACGCCCAGTCTTCGTAATTTTCTCTCCCTTTTAACTTGCTTATGCTCGCTATTAAGTTTGTCGACATTTTTCACTATTATAATCAGTTTTTTTACTACTAAACTCGTTAAATATCGCGCACGGCTCATAACCTATAGTGAAACACAGTATTGCAGGTAAACGACTAACTTATTTATTTTATAAAAACTACCCACCAACACAAATTATGACAGATGTCGCTACTAGTTCTATTTTGTTAGGTACTCACACTATTTATTTCAACAGTTACTACCTACGGATGCGATTACAAGATAACCCGACAGTTTTTGATAAAAGATTAAGGAAATGGGAATCTATTGGTAGATGTTATACGCCTGGACTCCAAAAAAAAAACTATAGTGTTGATCACAAGATTATATAAATAAATAAAACACTTAATCCCTAGGTTTTTTTTTTGGTCAGTCCAGAATACGTTTCAGAATGAAATAACTACACGATCTCAGTGAGGTAGGTACATAATTCATACCCTAGACCTAAAAATTAATAAGTGTGTGTCACAGGTTAGTATAGATGGGTTTGCAACTGACACGTACGGAATAGGTACTAACTACTGTGAAAAATGTAGGCATGTATCAAATATCATGTTTGGACGTGCCTCTGACTACCCTCTTTCATCTAAGTAATAGAGATCTGAGGAGATACGCGACAAATACCCGTAATAATGAGTTCAGATCACGTAAGTTTAAAAATATATGTGACCATATTTTTTTAGACATATATTTAGAAATCTGTTAGCGTTATTTGTTATTATCGCTTCCAATAAATATGTTGCTTGTTTTGATTGACACCGGTATTCACAAACATTACTATGAGGTCTCACAGTGCGCGCGGACGCACAAGGTCCCGAAAAACCTATTCATAGATAATACTTGAGGGGCGATCGGCCACTGAGAATCGAGAAATGCCTTACTTCGCATAGTAATGCTAGTTTACTGAGGCAAGTATTGTTTGTGAATACCGGTGTGTTGTCAACTTGTCACTGACCGAGTGTTCGTTGGCGCAGACCCGAGCGCCGGCGGCATGGGCGCGGGGGCGGGCGCCGGCCAGCAGTACGGGGAGGTGAACCAGCTCGGCGGCGTCTTCGTGAACGGCCGGCCGCTGCCCAACTCCGTGCGCCTGCGCATAGTGGAGTTGGCACAGCTCGGGATCAGGTTGGTCAACTCTAGCTTCATGTATATAAAGTATTAAATATATCAGTTATCTAGTACCCATAACACAAGCTTTGAGAAGTTTACTTTGGGGCTAGATGATGCTGTTTGGATTGTCCAGCATTATTTTTTTATTTATCTATACTTATGACAAAATTGTAACATGTTAAATTAAATATATTTTGAAGTATTTTAGGAGGGAACTCTTTAATAGATACTGAAGCCAAAACTGTATTTATTTTAGTTTTTGTCTGTCTGGGCCGAAAGTGAATTAAATCGATTATAGTATTGGTTCGATCTCAAAAGAGACTACGATATTGATAACTGCAGAAAATTTATAAACTGTTTATCAAGCTTATCTTTTAAGGAGGTTTTTGATGAGAACCTTGCAAACTCAGCATTTGACATTTTCACAGAAACATTCTCTTTATTTTATAAGTTATGCTTTCCTATAGTTAGAATAAAAAGAACTAATAATTCACATAAGAACTCTAGGTGGTTGTCAAAGGGTTTGAAAAAAAGTTGCACCATAAAAAGGCATTTGTATCTGAAGTATAGAATTAACAAACACAATGACAATGTCAAAACCACTTATTTAAACTACGCTAGAGTCTTAAAAAAGTGTTTCATTGTGTCTCAGAGAAATAATAACATGAACTACATTCAAAATGCACCCAATAAGGGTAAGGCAGTCTGGAATATAATAAAAAAATACTCTACTGACTATTTTAAACGCGATGAAATTAATAAAATTATTGTAAATAATACTGAAGTGACTGAACCAATGTGCATTGCTAATTCATTTAATAATTTTTTCATTGACATTGTACATAAAACGACTGATAATAATTGTAATAATTCTGACTTACATTATGTTAAATCAAATCAAAATAGTATGTATGTTACCCCATTAAGTAGTGATGAACTTGAAAAAATTGTATTATCTCTTAGAAATTCAAAATCAGTAGGATATGATGACATTCGCACAGATATTATTAAATTATGTATTCGCTATATTACAGCACCACTTATGCATGCAATTAATCTTTCTTTAGAACAAGGCACATTCCCAGAAACCCTTAAATTGTCAATAGTTAAGCCATTATTCAAAAAGGGAAATACAGACCAAATGAACAATTATAGACCAGTATCTTTGCTACCAATTTTTTCTAAAATATATGAAAAAGTTATGTATAGAAGATTATACGGCTTCGTAGAAAATAATAATGTCATAACCAACGAGCAAAATGGATTTCGTAAAAACAAAAGTACATCACTGGCAGCATTTAATCTGGTAAAGAATATTACTGATGCTCTAGATCGAAAAAATCCAGTATCCGTTATATTCATGGACATGAGCAAGGCATTTGACTTTGTCTGTCATAAAAGGCTTTTGCAGAAGCTGTACATGTATGGTATCCGCGGCCCAGCTTATAGTTGGATACAGACTTACCTAGCTGATAGAACTCAATGTGTGGAGGTCTCAAAATATGATTCTGACACAAAAACAATAGTGCCTTTTAGGTCAAAGCTTCAAAAAAATTTGTTTGGTGTGCCACAGGGTAGCATTCTCGGGCCACTATTATTTCTTTTATACATAAATGACTTGCCAAATGCTCTCAAACATAAGTGTATATTGTTTGCTGACGATACAACAATTGTAGTTGAAGGTTTTGATAAATTTAGTTATGAAGATGAAATTAACGACGCATTAAACTCTAGCATCATATGGCTTAAACATAACAATTTAAAAGTAAATATTGACAAAACCAAGCTTATATCATTTCGGACAAATAGCAATAATAATCATCAACGTAGACTTAAGATAGTATATAATGGACATAATATTGATGACATTCCTTGCATTAAGTTTTTAGGTATTTATATAGATAGTCTTTGCTCTTGGAAGCAGCAGGTTGACAATGTTTGCTCAAGACTAAATAGCTTTGTGTACCCACTTCGGAGAATATCGCAAATAGTATCCAAAGAGGCTGCTATAACAGCCTACTATGGGCATGTTAGTTCTCTACTACGCTACGGGATTCTAATTTGGGGCAGATGTGTTGACATAGAAAAAGTATTTATTATTCAAAAAAGATGCATAAGAGCTATCTTTAGTTTAAAACTGACTGACTCATGTAGGCCATATTTTCGACAACATAAAATATTGACATTAACTTCCATTTATATACTTGATGTAAGTGTATTTGTTTTTCAAAATAAAAGCATATTTCAAGAAGCAAGTACTATGAATAAATATAGTGTCCGACCAAAATATAAAAATAAATTATTCAGACCACTAACAAGATTGACATTAGCTTCTAATAATAGTTTTATAATGGCAATAAAAATCTACAACAAAATTCCTGACGATTTAAAAATTATGACGTTTAATAGATTCAAAACAAATTTGACACGATGGCTTGCTGAAAAATGCTTTTACAGCTTGAATGAATTTTTTGACTACAAAATTTAGTTATTATGTGTATTATTGACGGAATATATGACTACCTACTTGTTAACCTAACTTATTATTCAGTATTATTTTATTATTATTAAACAATTCGCATGACATTTTATTTGATTATGGTGTGTTAATATTTGACATTTTACAACTTGAATTAATTTATTCTAATGTTTAATGCCTATTTTTTATTTTATTTTTTTTAATTATATAAATATTTCTAAATTAATTTCTACGCCTGTAAAGGCAGATTTCGGCTGAGCAAAATAGTTTTTAAGATCTTTTGTATGGACCTGGAATTATGAATAAATGATTATGATTATGATTATGATTATGATGAATCAAATGAATCTTATTATTATTTGTATTAATCGGCTATTTATCGTTTATAGTCTACCCGTGACCACGACAGTTTGTAAACCTGTCGAAACGTCGGGAAAAATAATTATTAATAATTAGTTTAATACTAAGTAATAAAAATGTGTTCAGATCGCGTAAGTTTAAAAATACATATGAAACTTGGCACGGTTTGAATTCATACTACCAGACAAAGGATACTTTTTATCCCCAAATTCAGCACGATTCCTTTGGGAGAGGGGATGACAGTCAAAATGTGTTTGGCTGTAATTCATCAATGCATAGTCTAATTCCATCCATTTGTCACAACCCTCAGTAATAGCGGGACTGGAGAGGAGAAGGTGAGTAGGGAGGGGTACAAATGGCAATCGCTAACGAAGTCGTGGATAAAGCTTGTACATAGCGCGCACGGTTTAGGTACTTTTGTCACCGTGACTGTTTCGTCACTCTTATCAAATCCATGGCTATGTATGGAGATGTCACCCAGTTGTCACGTAACATGCGCGCGCCTCCATACATAACCACGGACTTGATATGAGTGACGAAACAGTCACGGTGACAAAAGTAACCCGTGCGCGCTATCGCTAAAAGTTCTTCTAATCACCAGTCTATTTGGGTAATATTTTTACACACATACGTTTGAAACTCTTTTTAGGACTATTGTAACTAAAAATTAATTTGTGTTCAGGCCTTGCGACATCAGTCGTCAGCTGCGAGTGTCGCACGGCTGCGTGTCGAAGATCCTGGCGCGGTACCACGAGACCGGCTCCATCCTGCCGGGCGCCATCGGCGGCTCCAAGCCCAGGGTCACCACGCCAAAGGTACCACGTCTTAACTAGACCTCACTCAAAAATTGTGATTGAATTCAATCATATACCTATTGTACAAATATTCATAAGAAAAATGTGTTAAAACGTGGCATTATCAGGTTTGGACGGGCCTCTGACTACTTCCTTTTCTATAATAATATTAGCAAAAAGAATGTTTTGTATTTTTGTATATTTGTTTGTAACGAATAAACTCAAAAACTACTAATCTGATTTCAAAATATCTTTTTCCATAAGAATTCTACATTATCCCTGATGATTTATTTATTTATTTTATTTTATTTATTTATTAGGCAACGCCAACAGCACACACAACAAAACATTTAAAAAAATACAACATGAAAACAAATTATTCTATGAAATGTGTGCCAATTACAGGCACACAACACTGATGATGGATGAGGATAGGTTATATTTTTATGTAGGTACCTCGCGAGCAAAGCCGCGAGTGGAAGCTAGAATATAATAATATCTTAATGTGTGATGACTACCAAATTTTGCGATTACGTCGTGATCAGTGTATGTGTTACATTATTAAATACCTAATTAACCTCTCATCTTCCTTCATGTCAGGTGGTATCCTACATAAAGCAGCTGAAGGCCAAGGACCCCGGTATCTTCGCGTGGGAGATCCGCGACCGGCTGCTGGCGGACGGCGTCTGCGACAAGTACAACGTGCCCTCCGTCTCCTCTATCAGCCGCATCCTGAGGAACAAGCTGGGCGGGGGGGCGCTGTACCCCGTGCCCCCGCTCTACCCCGTGCCCCCCCAGAGGTGCTGGCCGCTGCACCAGCCCTACGACTACTACGTGTACTTACAGGTATAGTTGGTTCAACGAATCTAGGCATTCGTGAAGTTAGCCGCAAGAGCTGCGCAGTATCGTTTTTCGGGAGCAATTGGAGGTATGAGGAGGAGTGGAAGGAACTATACATGCGCAAACTCGCACCTGTGGCTAACTTCACGAATGCCTAGATCCGTTGGATGACCTATTATGTGTCTGAACACACATTCTCATTGAGACAAAGATATTTCTCTGAAACAGTGTCATTTGGGTCACGAAAAATTATATAAACTAGTGAATTGCGCATACGCACTTGCGGCATCGAACAAAGTATTGCAAAACGTAGCGGTAGATATACTCTTTTTACTTCCAGCTTGCCTCTCGAACGTCATCATGATCATCATCATCTTCCTTTCCTTTTCCCACGTTATCTGGGGTCGGCACAACATGACGTGATCTTCTTCTATTTCCCTCTATTATTCAAACGTTATATTGCGAATTCCTACCGAAGTATCGGTTTTTCTTTGATTAGTGTCGATCTAACGAAATGAAATATGAAAATTCGTACTTCGATGTAGTAGAGTAGGCCCCAGCTCTCTTGATGAGGTTCTCAGACTGTGAAGGGTTTGATCGTGATTTTGCGACATCCACCTTTGGTCCCATGACTGCGAATTTGTATAATGTGTATTTTATTTTGTATAAAGAGCGCTGGTGGTGTAGTGGTAGCACCCCTGCCTCACGATCCGAAGGTCGTGGGTTCAAACCTGGTCGTGCACCAATGAGTTTTTCCATTCGAAAAATTTATGTGCGCAATGCCAGTGCTCTTAAACGGTGAAGGAAAACATCGTGAGGAAACCGGCATACCCTAGAACCAAAAATTCGAAGGTATGTGTCATAGGTTAGTATTCTTATAAGCGGCGATGGGCTTGCAACCTGTCACGTACGGAATACTAACTATTGTGCAAAATGTGGGCATGTACCAAATATCATGTTTGGACTTGCCTTTGACTACCCTCTTTAGATATCCTCAAAGATCTAAGTAACTAAAAGATCTGAGGAGATATCTACCGAGCCTGGGGATTACAGTCGTGATCATATTTTTTTTATTTTATTTAAATCCTCTTGTTCCATCAACAGGGTCGACAGCACAGCGGAGGCCACCCCCACGGGCTCTCCCACCCCCACCAGCAGCCCCCCCCACACCATGCGCATGCGCACGCGCTCTGACATCACCTCGGCCACGATCGATGATGTACTGGCTACGATCGGTGACCGTCACAGACTCAGTGTAAAGTTATCTCAGTGTGAATTGTCGTACTGTTATTCCCCAAAAAGAGGGTGGATTAGAAATTATGATAACTACTAGTTAAATATAATGTGGATTGAACAATAGTGGTAACCAGACGGTTTATAGTGAAAGAGTATTGATACCATTAGATAGTTTGTTCATTTCCAAGGTGTTTTTGATAGACCTAGTTAAAAACATCATTTGAATTTATAAAGTGAAATGTAATGTTACAGAAAGGGGTAAAAATAAAGTATTAATAATGTACAGTTCTGTAAGATAATAGATTATGTACCTACTTAATATTTAGGTACGATTAACTATTACATATTGTAATTATAATGTAGTAGATACCTACCTATATTTCTATAAGTACTATAAATAAAAATAAAATAAATAAATAATGCTGGACAATCCACACAGCATCATCTAGCCCCAAAGTGAGCTACTCAAAGCTTGTGTTATGGGTACCTACTAGATAACTGATATATTTAATACATTATATACATAGATAGATATTTTTTATTATACATAGAAAACACCCAGACCAACGGAACAAATTTCTGCAGATCATACACAAATTTGTTCCGAGGCGGGAATCCAACCTCTTGCGTCGCAGGTGCACTCTCGCCCGCTGCGCCACAGAGGTCGTCTATAATCGATACATATCTGCTAATATAAGGTAAACTTTGTAGTTTTCTGTAGAGTACCTACCTAATCTTAGGAATATTGAACCGATGCTAAAATCACTGAAAGATAGCTAGATTAATAATGTTATATACCTAGTTTTAGAGACAGCAAGTATTCCAGGTGGGTGAAACCGGAGGCGGATAGCTGTATTATATGAATTGGGTGCAATGATGTGAATATTATAATTTACTAGAGAAGTAGCGATAATAATCTAGGCTAAGTATAGGTATATAATAAAAAAATAAAATACTATGCAAAGTATTATACTAATAAGTAGGTACATTGTATGTTGACGTAAATTTATGTGCAGTCATTACAATAACGTTATTCATTGATACCTACCTACTACCTAAGTGTCTAAGGTCCATTTCACCAACTTTTTGTTAACAAACCATTAGGTACCTGAACGGGCATCAAAATTGACAAGAATGTTAAAGTATCGTTATCTATTTTACGGAAGATAATCCTTTATCAGGACACAGTGGAATACAAAACAAAATTAACAGGCGATTAAAAGGCTAACAAGCTGTTAGTTTAATTAACAGAGGGTGGTGAAACTAGCTCTTAAAGCTGTGCTTTTTGATAATACCTCCTTAAAAGTTAAAATTGTCTTAAGGAAGTAGGTATTATATGTAGGTACCTAACTTATTACCTATTTGTGTATGTAGGTAAGTACCTACTTACTATCTTTATAAGCTGTACAAACTATTTAAGTACTTACTGAATAAATATTTAAAACTTTATGTATAGGTAAGCTCTGTGTACATTACATGCATAAATCGGTTTGTTTAGATATTTAAAATGTTTTTATTTATCACTACCTACCCAATAATATCGTCCTTATCGATGTAAGTAGGTACCTAACTGCCTGAGGGGCAAAACAGATTTTCGAACATTTCTTTGTTTGAATTACTTACCTAAGTACCTACCTAAGGTATTTGCCAGCCAATGGAAGAAATATTTTCACAAATTACAACTAAAATAGCAACGTTTCGAATTTAATACCACCTGAACCAAATCTGAAATTTTACTGCATTATATTTTTACGAGCGACCGCCGCGGCAAAAGCGCGGGAGCAAAAAACAAAATGGCCGGCGGTAAAATGACATTTGACGCCGTCGAGGCTAAACTCTATGGCCGAGGCCGCTTGCATCATTAAAATGGAGAGCTGCGGTGGCTTTGTCGCGAATGCGTTAAAATGCTAAAATTGTACAAAGGGTACCTGAGCTGTGACCTTTCGGAGGACTGCCGATAGCTGCTGTAGGTACCTACACCTACGGAGCATGCGCGAGCGTGCCAAAGTTTGTAGATAAATACGAAGCTTCATTTTTTACCTACAAATATACAATATTATTTGCTTCGCTAATGTAGCTATGGACAGCCTTCATCAACACGTAAAAAACAGAAAACAAAAGTCATAGGAATTAAAAAAACCTTTAGTTTCAGCCAGTAGTGGATACCTACCGAATCTATAAATCACAGTCCGATCTGTAAGGCCTTAAACGGGTATTACACTACACGGTATTCAGGGCCCGGTAGTAAGGGAGCCTAACGCCTAGCCTCTACGCCTTACGCCCTAACTCTTATTACACCACTCTTATTTAGGGTAAGGGTCCCTGAATTCAGGGTAGTGTAATAAGTGCTTTAGATTATGACCAGCTTATATGATGAAATGAGTGAGCCGTAGGTAGATAGCTGCATAGGTCATTACTGCTGCTGTAGGTACTAGGGCGTGTAAAAACCGGGTTGTTTAAAAAAACCGGGTTTTCGAGTTTTATTTTTCAATAACCGGTTAAAAACCGGTTATTCGGTTATTTTTCCAGTTTTTTTAATACAGGTGTCTCGGGACAAAATAAAACCTTAAATTTGAGTAAAAATGAACTAAGTAATTATTGTAATAAGCAAGCACCAATTAAATTTTAAAATATTTTAATATAATTATGTTTAACTCACTCTTACTCGAATAAAGTAAAAAAATTTAACAACATGATAAGGTCTTATCTAGATAATGTAATTTACTCTTTTATACGGCAGTATTAAAAACTCTTTCTCTCTTACTCAAATGAAACCATAACAAGTTAAATTAAATTAAAATTTTAATAAACCTCTGACACAAATTTTTAAAACATTTTCTTGTAATATAATTCAGCAAGACTGCGAAAACTACAGGGGCATTAGCCTACTCAGCATCGTCGGTAAGCTGTATGCGAAAGTGTTGATCGAATGAAAGAAACTGATGAGGATATGGGATGCAAAAGCAGGATTTCGAAAGGGTATGGGATGTACGGATCAGGTCTATCCTTGCGATGCACAGCCGAGAAATTTTTGGCAAAGGTCTAAAGGTCTATTGCGCTTTCGTGGATCTGGAGAAGGCCTATGACAGAGTGATGAGGAATGAACTGTGGTCGGCTCTGTCGATGTATGGGGTAAAGAGCAACCTGGTGCGAGTTCTGAAATCTCTCTATGAGGGTTCTAGGGCTTGCGTTAGGATACATGAGTCATATAATTAATGGTTTAACATCGAAAAGGGTGTTAGACAGGGATATGTAGCGTCACCATGGCTTTTTAATCTATTCATGGACAGTTGGCTACAAGATATGAAAGAAAGTGATTGTGGATTAAGAATGAATGAGTTACTCGTCAAATGTCTTCTCTATGCTCACGATCAGGTAATACTTGCGTCGTCGGCAGAGGAGTTACAGGAGATGGTAACAGGCATGCATGTAGCATTTGACAGGAAAGGAAATGTAATGAAAATAAATGTAAGTAAGAAGAAAGTTATGGTTTTTGAAAGAGATGAATGCATTACAGAATGTGAAATAATGATCAGAGGAGAAAGAGTGGAACAAAAGAAAGAGTTTGTAGGTATATTTGGGTACGCTGTTTAAGAATGATGGGAAACATGATGATGATATTGAAAGGAGAGTGAATGCTGGAAATCGTGTGAATGGGGCACTTCACTGATTTATGAGCAGTCGGATCGTTTCTAAAAAGGCACGACTGGCTGTGCATGGTGGAGTGTTAGTGCCGACATTAATGTATGGAAGTGAATGTTGGGTATGGCAGAAGAAGCATCAAAGTAGAATAAATGCAGTGGAAATGAGAGCTTTAAGAAGTATTGTGTGGTTTAACTTTGAATGATAGAGTGAAGAATAGTGTGATAAAAGAATGTTGTGGAGTGAAAGAAGACGTAGTGATGAAAATTGAGAAGGGTATGCTAAGATGGTTTGGGCATGTAGAAAGGATGGATGAAAGGAGATTGACGAAACAGGTGAATAAGGCGAGTGTGAATAGGACAGTTGGAAGGGGAAGACCTCGGCGTACGTACCTCGAGCACATTGGGGACGTTTTAGAGAAAGGCCAGGTCCAGAGTACCCTAAACCGACGCATGTATGAAGAATGTAGTGAGAGTGAATGAAGCAAAAGAGGATCGTAGCAAGTGGAGATCCGTGATCTCTGCCTACCCCGTCGGGAAACAGGCGTGATTTTATGTATGTATGTATGTATGTATGTATGTAATTAGGTGGACAATTATGGCCGTTCCAAATAAAGTCTGCAAAGGCGTAGTTTTAAATGAATTTGTCATATATTACTCATTAAAAAAAACTCGAAAAACCGGGTTTTTTGCCAAGAAAAAACCGATTAAAAACCGACGTAAAATCAGTCGGTTAATCGGTTTTTCGGTTAATCGGTTAATCGGTTTACATGCCCTAGTAGGTACCTAATATTGTAGCTGTATTAATTTTTCAACCTAGAGCACTGAAATACGTTTACTGAAATTCGCTTCCAAAACTGAATTTTAAAGAAATAGCTTCTAACATCATCTGAAAAAAAATCCAATAAATAAAGTAAGTAAGCACCTAGTGGTCACACGTGATGATGGGCGGCAGGCGCCGATGTCCCAGCCGTGGGCGGGGCGGGTCGCGTTACAAAGGACCGTCAATCAGGGCTCCGTGACCGAGCGGTGTCACCGGTAACCCGGTGTCAAACACTTTTTACAGAAACAAATTGAAAGCCCTTAGAAAAGTATTGTTAAATTAGATAAGTAAATTGTTTTATTAGATACTATGAGAGAGGCAAGTGTAGTTTCAATGGCACTCTTCAAATGAGAGCACAGAAATAATTAAGAAAAACTAGCTTTTGCCCTCGACTTTGTCCGCGTGTACCTAATAAAGGTACCTACTTTAGGCAGTATTTTTAATTTTCTAGGATTCTTATTATGTACCTAACTTTCAACCCTTATTTCAGCCCGTTCAAGTATTTTTTCGCATTAGAGGTAGTTTATAATCCTTTATCAAGTTCTAGTCTATTTTTGTACTAAATTTCATCAAAATCCGTTTTGAGTGAAAACGTAGGTAAGTACCTAACTGACAGACAGAGTTACATTTCTAAGTATGAATATCCACTCTATCTTAGCTAAGTACCTACTCTTATATGTATATATTTCCTACGAGTACCTATTTTAGTACTACTTATTCATTAATACGATTAGGTACCTACTAGATATCATATTTATCTTAGTTAGGTATTTTTTATCTCAAACTAGCTCACCCAACAGACGTTGTCCTTCTTAAAACTTAAAACTTCCTCTTTACAATAACAAACACAACAAAAATAATTATCGAAATCAGTCCAGCCGTTCACGAGTGATGCCGTGACCAAGGGAAATAGAGATTCATTTATAGGTTTAGAGGAGATAGATTAGAGGAAGCGCAAAAGAGCGCTGGTGGTGTAGTGGTAGCACCCCTGCCTCACGATCCGAAGGTCGTGGGTTCAAACCTGGTCGTGCACCAATGAGTTTTTCCATTTTCGAAAAATTTATGTGCGCAATGCCAGTGCTCTTAAACGGTGAAGGAAAACATCGTGAGGAAACCGGCATACCCTAGAACCATAAATTCGAAAGGTGTGTGTCATAGGTTAGTATTCTTATAAGCGGCGATGGGCTTGCAACCTGTCACGTACGGAACACTAACTACTGCAAAATGTGGGCATGTGCCAAATGTCATGTTTGGACTTGCCACTGACTACCCTCTTTAGATATCATCAAAGATCTAAGTAACTAAAGATCTGAGGAGATATCTACAGAGCCCGGGGATTACAGTCGTGATCATATTTTTTTATTTTTTTAGATTAGAGGAAGATATTTAGAAGAAAGATAGATAACTGTCATTTGAGTGCAGGACAAAGATAAATTAATGCTGGAATTTATAAAAAAAATCCGCAGGCGCCGTATAATTTGTGCTGGTCGTGGGCGGGGCGGGTCGGGTTGCAAAGTGCCGCCGACCCGGCTCAACGGGCAGCCGCCGCATGACCCGTGACTCCGAGACCGCACTGTGGGTCACGGTTCCTACGTCACTAAGGAGCCGACGAGGTGACCTTGAGGTCCACTTTCAGGGACGAGTGACGGCAAGACAACATCATGACGTTTGCGCCACGGTCACTTCAAGGGTTGACTCCAAACAGTTGTCGGTACAAAGTCTTATTATATAAATTGTTAAATAAATTTTATGCTCTTTTATCATAATGTTTTTTTTGTAAAGGTACCTACATCAAAGTATTATTAAATATCCAAATATAAATATTTTACTAGCTTCTTCCAGTGACTTTACCCGCGAGGTACCTGCATAAAATATTGCCACGTTCAATCATTCTGAATGTTCATTCTAAATATTGGTGGAATATTTTTTTGATGTAAGTACCTATTATAAGGAGAAATTATAACTGATGATGAATGTACCTAAAGGATTATTACAAAAATGGCCCAATATTATGAATAAATTAATACATGGGTATTTTGAACCAGCGACATTGACAATGGTCAGCGGCTTCTCATGCCGGTTTCTTCACGATGTTTTCCTTCACCGTTTGAGAGTACCTACTGGTTTAATAGCGCACATACATTTTCGAACAAAAAAAACCATTGGTGCACGAGATTCGCAGTAGACCACCAGCTCTACTCACGGCTCTACTGAAACATGATCATTTAAACATAAATTAAACTGCTGCCGCCATCTAGCGACGAGTATGCTTAATTTAAATGGTTCCTACTTTATTTCAAATCACGTGGCGCGTGGCAACTGCGTTCTCTTACTCCCCGTTAGATGGCAATATCTGTTCCTGTATTCCTACTTTGTACTACTAATGTTATCTTTATAAAAGTCATCAAATATCCTCTTTATGTAGGTAAATACATACTTTACCTCGAGGAAATTGATTTAAATAATTTATCGGTGATTATCAGTGAGCAGATAGCCGGCAGGAATGATTGCTACATAACTACTGGTAAATCGTTGGAATGCTTCGTCCGCTGAACTCAACTCACTATCAAATTGATAATAATGATTTTAAAGCCTTTTTGCTCACGACACTTACAATCATTTGGTGCCGCGTGAACAACACTTAAGGGGATGCTGGTGTCCGAATCGACAGTAACAAAAAAATTCAAATCAAAAGTTATAATTGGGGCACTGTGTCCCAATAAATTTTGTCCGAATCGACAGCAACCCGTTTGAACTGTACATATGGAGTTACTTAGAATTTATTTTGGTAATCTCATCTTATGAGTTCTATTTCACAGCTTCATCAATAATCACTAGGTACTTATTTGTAGTTAATAGGTTCATCGAACAAGGTAGGTGCCTACTAAGTACCTACTTAGTAAAAAACTATACCTACCTAAATAACTGTATACCTACTTAAAGGGTATTTTCTTGGGCATTTAGACCAAGCAATGACACTAGGTTTTTTTGCTCTGCGGACCACCTGATCTGTACCTACTATTCAGTGAATTTAGGTCCTATAGTTTCATCATATTTTTATATGAACTAAGTGAATAGTTTTTCTATTATCTAGAGCTTACAAGGTTACTACCTATGCTTTGCCAACTCTTAACATAAGTTTTATTTCAAGTATGTAATTAGATACAAAAAACATCTTCTCCTTAACAATTACACACTGGACTTTGCTACTTTTTAGCCTAAAGGCAGCTTATAAACCTACCAGTGCAAATCAGCTTAAACTTTATCATTTTGGAATCCTGGTAGGTACCTACTTAGGTTACCATTCGTTTTGCACGCGGCACTCAACTTTATCATTATAATTACAATATCTATAACAATTAACATTGGTGGGACCTCTGATTGCAACTCTTATCGCGTCATCGATCTTTGAAAGAGACTCTGTTACCCCATAGATAACTGTAGATACTTACCAACCTAAGACGAACCCAACATAACATAATAATGTACCTATGTATGTATACAATGGTGGCTTGTTTGTACACAGATTTGCCCACACAACATAATTCAGATTACACAAAGATCTTTAAAACTGCATAACCTTTGCAGTTTAGTTTAGCTACCTAGTATTTACAGTACCTACCTACTCTTTTTTCAACAGAACTAGCTTTAATCTAAAATAACAGACCATGCAATTCTCCTCTTAACTGTTTTGCGCACGGCACTATATTTTCAGCAATGATTTTTCCCTTTATTTCTACGTGTTTAGAAACAGGTTTGGTAAAACCATGAAATATAATATATTTAATCATATTTCCCGCTATTTGACGGTACATATCCTGTATAACAGAACAAAATTATGAAACATTATAGACCCCTTAATAGTTTTGCGCACGGCTCTGTTTTTATCAACAGCTCTACAATCAATTATCTATCATATATAAGAGCTTAACCTGACTGACTGACTGACTGACTGACTGATTGATCATCGCCGAGCCGAAACCGCTGAAGATAGAAAGCTGAAATTTGGAAGGTGGCTTCCTTTTATAACAAAACCACCCACTAAGGCGGGATTTTTGGAAATTCCACCTCTAAGAGGGTGAAAAAGGGTGAAAACGTTAGTATGAAACTTTGTAACGCGTGGAGCGATTTTCATGAAACTTTGTTTGTGCACTGTAAATACAAAATGAATGAACACGTGTTTCAGGATTTTTAAATATAACCTTTAAAAAGGGGTAAAATGGGGTGTCAAAGTTAGTATAGGAACTTTTTAACGGGTAGTGCGATTGGTCTGAAACTTTGTTTGTGTACTGTAAATGCAAAATGAATGGATACCTGTTTCAGGATTTTTCAATTTAACTCTTAAAAAGGGGTCAAATGGGGAGTCAATGTTTGTATGGAATTTTTTTAACGGGTAGTGCAATTGGTTTGAAACTTTGTTTGTGTACTGTAAATGCAAAATAAATGGACACCTGTTTCAGGATTTTTCAATATAATCTTCAAAAAGGGGTCAAATGTCGGGTCAATGTTTGTATGGGAACTATTTAACGGGTGGTGCGATTGGTTTGAAACTTTGTTTGTGTACTGTAAATGCAAAATGAATAGACACGTATTTCAGTATTTTTCAATCTAACCTTCAAAAAGGGGTCAAATGTGGGGTCAATGTTTGTATGGGAACTTTTTAACGGGTAGTGCGATTGGTCTGAAACTTTGTTTGTGTACTGTAAATGCAAAACGAATGGACACGTGTTTCAGGATTTTTCATTATAACCTTCATAAAGGGGTAAAATGGGGTGTCAAAGTTAGTATGGGATTTTTATGAGTTGTGTGATGTGTTTGAAACTCAGTTTAGATACTTTACGCGAACGAAGTCGCTGGCGGGACAGCTAGTCATTGATACAAAGACATTTGGTCGAAGTACGTCTGCGCGTACGCACTGTTACCATCGCGCGTTATCTTTGATTGGACAATGGAATTAACAATAACTTACCTAGGTAACCATGACTTATTCAATATTATATTTTGCTTTCTGAGTTCTTATCTATGGATCGATATACCGTTCCCAACATTTCTTCACGATAGGAGCCTTACCTATCTGTAGGTATTTATTTCGCGTTATTTGCATTTGATTTAGATTTTTCTTTATCTTTTTATCGTGTCACTAGTTTTATAACACCAGTGTGGATTAAAGAGCACTTCAGAAGCTTCATTTCATGCACTTGACCATGACTTCAAACATGCTTCAAACTTTTAGATTCGGCGACATGCCGCCGGTATGTCGTTATTTCGACGGCCAGCGACTGTATCTTTCGTCTCCAAGTATTCACGAGTAAAAAAAGAGAATAAATAAGTATTAGCAGTTATTGTAAGTACATTATAATGCTAAGTAGGTAAATAAAGTATTAGGTAGGTCTATCTAGGTAATAATTATGCTTAAATAGGTGTTCTCTTTTGTGTTAGTGTAGTTAAGGTAGAATTTATATTTACCTACTTATTCCTATATTATATTAGGTGCTTAAAATACCAAGTACTTACCTAAGTATTATATTTATCTGCATACTATTTTATTTACATTTTCGTCAGAAAATTTTTTTACTGTATAAAAACTATTTTGAATTAAATATTTTTCTAAAAGCAGTTTAAACCTATGTAATTTATTTTCATTTTGAATGTATTGAGGTATTTTATTGTAGATTTTGATAGACATGTATCACTAGGGTTGGTCATTATTATTTCGACCTACAAGTAAGCATCTATTTTCAATAGTTATTGAATGTAGGTATACCAATAGGGTGCGTATTGTGGTGCATGACAGAGAGGTAGAGGGGGGAGGGGGCTATCTCAGTACACAAACAAGAACTTTGATTCTATAACATCCTCAGAAATGTTACAAAGTGCATCTTGTTCAGTCAATGAGGTGATTATCATTAACGGTCATAAATCTTAGGTTAATTACCTACTTTGTTTTTAATCTGTTGTTGATGCATTCCACCATCACTGCATATTCACAAATATATTTTTCTTTGGTATCCTACAGATGCTTCCTTTTTGAGAGATTATTACAAATATTATAGGATACCTATAGGGGTAGAGGTAAACCAAAGGAAAGATGGATTGACTGTGTGAAAGATGATATATGACTTAGTGAGATGACGGATGATAGAGGGAAATGGAAGAATAAAAAATGTTGTGCCGACCCCACATATAGCGCGGGAAAAGGACAGGAAGAAGAACCCACTGTATTCAGCAAGATTTGAACCTACGATCTGACAGCAGTGTTTTACCACTACACCACAGTGTTGCGTATTTTGGAAATGTTCTATAAGTTTTGATCCAATTACTAAATTTGATAATGCCGATTTCAATGAGGGACGTGCGAGGTACCTACTTTTTATCGTGCGAGCCAAGCCGCTAGCAGAAACTTGTGATAAAATACCTACGACTTATGTAAAAAGTATTAATTCGTGCTAAGTGCAAGGTTGACCTGTGAATAATGAGCCAATAAACTTATACGAGTAGACTGACTGGACTTACCGAATAATTGCAGCTATTTATAAAACTGGATAGTTAGTAGTTTCATCACGATTATCCATGATTGTGTCTTGCATGGTAAGAAGGCGCAAGATTTAGGAGACCTCAAAATCTTTGAACCTGCGCTCTCTGTAAGCACACGCTAGTATACAAACTACACACTAGGAACATTATGCAAAATCATCAGTTACCTACTTTACTAGGATTTAGTTGATATAATATCATCTGTAACTTAAGTACCAAACAAAATTTCGATCTTGGATAGATACCGCATCTAATACAATACTAAGTCAGCACCTTTTATTGGTGAGTAGGTACCTAAGTTAACTCGTATACAGGTACCTACATTTATATAAATTAATATTATTAGGATGGTAGAGGTTTTTATTTGTTGTTTGACGGTTGTAGTATGTAACTCCAGGAACCACTTTACCGTACCACAATTAAAAGTTTGATATTTCGTACCATGTTTTCACCATAATATATTTCATAGCAAAGAAATTATTGTTAGAAATTCACTCCGAAGATCGCGGGATGTGCTAGATACTAAAATTATGGTGACAGCCACTTACATTACAATAATAATAATAATAATAATAATAATGCTGGACACTATCACACAGCATCATGTAGCCCCAAACTAAGCAGAGCTTGTATTATGGGAACCACATGACTGATAAACTACATAGATATACTTTTTTTTTTTTTTGTAATTACATACATAATAGAGTAGGTACCTGGATGACCGAGCTTAATGCGAGCCGAGATGACCTACCTGGATCGAATTTCTTTTTGTTTATCGTGATTTTTGGATAATGAAACCTAGCTAGATCGATTTATCGCCTCCGAAACCCCCTGCGTTCTATTTCATGAAAATTGTTAGAGCCGATTCCGAAATTCAGATTATACATACATACATACATACATAAAATCACGCCAGTTTCCCGACGGGGTAGGCAGAGACCACGGATCTCCACTTGCTACGATCCTGACATACTTCTTTTGCTTCATTCACTCTCATTACATTCTTCATACATGCTCTTTTAGATTATATAGGTACTTATACATATAATAAGATACCTACGTACAGTACAGGTAGGTACGTTTAGGTACAAAATTCTAATCTGTTACGCAATAAACCTGATTCTGATAATCATTTTATAAAAAGAATGTAATTTAATCTATTGGTTAAATAGTTATCGATAGCTGCGGATTTGCTCAGAGATTGTGTTCATTCAAGTATAGGTAATAACCAAAAGGAACTTTAGGTAGGTAATCCTTTCGCCACACTGGTTCGGAATAACTGGTGACACTGTCACCAGTTATTGACAGGATCAGAAGAAGAAAAAAGGAATCTGTAAGTTTAGTAAATACTTAATCTAAATTCTTGAATTTTGTAAAGTATGTTCGAGTGTTCCTAATGAAACTTTGTAGGTAAGTAGATTAGATAGATTCGGTCGGTAAGAGGAAAAAGATTATCATTGGGTTTGATTATGTTCGGGAAACTTTAATTCAGGCATGTAAATATGTATTAGATGCTAGCTTCAGGCCGTGGTTTCGCCCGCGAGGTTGGTTAACATATATAACCTACATAAAATATAGCTTATGTTTATCCTGAAAATTCATTCTACACATTGGTGAAAGATTTTTTCAAATCGGTCCAGTAGTTTTGGAACCTATTCAATTCAAACAAACTAATCTTTCCTCTTTTGAATATTAATGCACAAATTGCATCAAAATTAACATTTTATGGCACTCATCCTACTATGTTTTTAATTTGATGTTTGAAAAACTTGATTATCTATAGAGAAAAGGGTTCATCACCACTTCTATAACCATAATTTATTTTTTTATTTAGTAACATAATATTTACATTGCCATTACTTACGATGCATCACCAAAGCGACAAAGAAATATAAAAAGAAATACAAAATACACTTACAAAACATAAACTTTAATAAAATTACAACAAGCTACTAATAACTTAATACTTAGGTATATATAGTAATTAATATCATATACTTACCTACTTTTAAATGAGCAATTCTTGTAGAAGGTATAAGTAGGTAGGTAGGTATATTATAATCTGAATCATGGAAACGCCACCAACGATTTTCATGAAATTTAGTATGCAGAAGGTTTCGGGGGCGACAAATCGATCTAACTAGGTTTCATTATTAGAAAACGTCGTTTACCAAAAAAAACCGAGCAAAGCTCGGTCATCCAGGTACTAATATTATTATAGCTTAAAATTTAAAAAGAATATATTGTCCTCATCCATTATCCTCGGAACAGGCAAACCCAGGTGTCGAACTACTTTATTATAATCACTGCACGGACCATTGCAGAGATACACAAACTGCTTTATATCCTCGCTATCGGCCAGCCGGGCAGTACGTAGCGGAGAACGCCGGCCAATTCACAGCTCACTCACTGGACTCTTGTAAGTCTTTTGCCTATCTTTCAGAATGAATTAGACTTGCAACTTCATGTCATGTAACTCTACCCTGAGCTACTCTGACCTACTGCTCTACTATCTGCTCTACTCTATAAGCTGCCATCCAAATAAGACGAAAATGATAGCCTGCTGAGTCTAATTCACTTTAAATAACAGGTAGGTAGAAAGGTTAATTAGGAGTACTTTGAAAATATACCTACAACAAAAACCAATATTGGTTTTTGTTGTAGGTATATTTTCATATTTAGGCTCGTATTTGCCGAATACCTAAGATTAATAAAAAAAGATTTAAAAAAATTATGTGACTTCTTTTAGTAAAAGTTTTAATAAAAAAAAAACTAAATACGGAAAAATAAAAACGGACTACTGTGCAAAATGTGGGCATATGCCATGTTATGCTAGGACCTGCCTTTGACTAACCTTTTTAGATATCCTCAAAGATCTAAGCCACTAGTAGAAATCTGAGTAGATATCTACTGAGCCTGGGGATTAGACGTGATCATGTTTTTTTTGTTTTTGTATTATAAGAATTCAATAAATTTTGATTTTGTAAGAAATAACAATGTAATACTAATTCGGTAATGTACTCGTATTATGAATTCGTGGTGAGGCCCCAGGGCAGGGTGCTGAAGTGCTAAACGTACAGTAGGTACCAACCTACTTACAAACTTACTTTTTTTGTACCTACCTACTTAAGATGCTTGGAAAAAGTTTCCGCACAAAGACGTACACAATATTAAAGTAAATTCCATTTGTCATCGTCAAAGCTATTCCAAATTCAAACATCATAATTTTAAGGTTACATCACACGTACGACTTCCTTGTGGTAAATATTGCATCTGCGGCCTGTCATGTCAGTATGCGGGTCGCGTCTCAGATTTGTGACATGTCAATCTGGCGCATCACACTTGGCGATTGGCGATTGTGCGCACACGCAACGAGCTGGCATGATAAGAGCGCGGTTGTGCGGTTTAGAAGGCATCGTTCTCACTGAGCGGGTTTTTCACGCTACGCTATGCTATTTAGTTTTGTAAATAAAATATTATAAAAATGATACATAAAAAAACCTAGAGTTGAGAGGTATTATTTCGACAAGTACCTACAACTTTTTTATAGCGCAAGAAAACATGAATTCACACAAAAATGGTACTTAACGAAAATATATAGTTTATAGCAGCTCTTAAAAATAAAATAAATAGTAATAATAGTAAAAGTATTCAATAACCATAAAACGCTTCATGTACTTTATGTATGCGCAGGAGATTAGTACGGGTTTTGATTATTTACGAAAGTTTATTTAGTTTCGTTAATCGTCGATATTTCTATTTAATCAATAGAACTTATACTGTATAAGTAAAATATTCATCTCATCCTGAAACTGTGATTTTTTAATATATAAGTATATTTAGTACCTATAAGATTATTATTATTTACCTTGACTTTTGATGCCTTAATTGTGATTTTACTGAAACTGTGATTTTTAATGTTTAAGTCTATCTAAATAATAAATATATATAACTCAAAGGTGACTGACTGACTGACTGACATAGTGATCAACGCACAGCCCAAACCACTGGATGGATCGGGCTGAAATTTGGCATGCAGGTAGATGTTATGACGTAGGCATCCGCTAAGAAAGGATTTTGATTAATTCTACCCCCAAGGGGATAAAATAGGGGATGAAAGTTTGTATGAAAAGTCGCGATAATCGACATTCACGCGGGCGAAGCTGCGGTCATCAGCTCGTTTAGTATAAGATTGCTATTATTTTATTTGACTTAATGCCTTAGGTGATTTATATATTATTTATATAATATATAAATAATATATATTTATTTATTATTTATTTATTTTGTCTTTAATTTTTTTTATAATATTTGTCCTATCTTATCGAAGCTTTTATTGCTAACTGTACCAAACAATTAAAAAAAAAAAAAAAAAAAATGACCTTGGCCATGGACCCTTTGGGAAAGGAAATATTTTTAATTTTAAAATGTCGTGGACCCGTTGGGAATCAATGTATGGACCTTAGTTTTTTGAAAACAATAGAGTCGTGGACCTTTGGGAATAAGCCACATTAACGTGTGCACAGCCATAAGTGTCCGCTATAGGCGCTGCAGGTCAACGTAAGGAAGGAAACGAAGCGAAATTAAACTTCGTAAACCATCAAAACTCGTACTAAGCCCCCGGTATGTACCCAAGCGTGTTAGTGTCGCAATCATCAGTAGGTACCTACCTACCGCGAATACTTGCTCCGCGGTCGCCGGTCGAGCGAGCCTCACTCGCCGCGCGTTCTTGGTCGCGTCGCTACGTATCCCGCTCATTTCTGACAGCTGTCAAATACCTCGTACGTCAAAGTGAATGCAGTTGTGAAAAAAAATATAAAAAAATTGGAGAATAGGAAACGGAGATTCTTGAATATCATTAAACATTTTTTAAAAGGTAAGTTGCTTTTAGAATTAACTAAAGAAACTATGTACTTACCTACATAAGTTATTAATTATTATTCATGTTTTTTTGTCGGATTCCCAGGATGTCCTTGTAGGTAAAATAAATTGTTGTTATTATCTTAGTGAATGTAAAGTGGAGTTGAGGTGTCGAAATCTAAATTAACATTTTTATCACAGATGCACTAGACTTAATATTAAGTAGTAGCATTTGTGCTAACTGCTAGGTAATTATAGGTACTTACGTAGGTAGGTACTTTTGTGTACCTATAATTATAGTTTTTAATTTTATGAAGTTAAGCAGGCAGCAGTATACTAATTCAGAGCACTGCTTTTATTTATTGTGATACCTACTTAGAAACAGGTACCTACATAAATTAGGTACGTAGGTGGTTGTTTGGTATTTATATAAATCGACAAAGTCTAATCACCCATTAGGTAGGTACATTACCCATTTATTCTAGATATTTACTTAATCAAATATTACTTACTAACTACGTTGGCTGGTAGAAAATGCCCCCTCAGCATTAAGCCCTTCTTTTGTAACACTTTTTTCTAAATAAATAATACTTTGCTGAAACTAGCCCAAACCAGCCTGGCTAGCATAGTAGCCGCGAGATTTTTTTTTCGGCGCTTTTCTCGTGCGTTTGTCTCATATTCGCTCGAGAAAGAGAGAGACAAAACAGTGGACAACATTTTGTCGTGCTTTATGTAAGCTCGGCAGAACGCAAGATGTCGAGTCTAGAGTCGGAACTAGGTAGGTGTGTAACGCCGTGACCTTTGCGTGTAACCTCATGTAACACGGACAATATTTGTAACGATTAAGTCATCATTGGACGTAAGAATATACATAAACAATGGAAGTAAATTGTAGAATTTGTTATGCTCGAACTGGCATCTAAATTCACGGCATAATTCACCTTTTAAAATGGTCCTTGTGATTTTAACAAATAAAATTATTTTGACTTTGACTATATTAAAGATTAAAAAAACATGCTCACGACTGTAATCCCCAGGCTCGGTAGATATCTCCTCAGATCTCTAGTTCCTTAGATCTTTGAGGATATCTAAAGAGAGTCAGAGGCACGTCCGAACATAACATTTGGTGCATGCCCACATTTTGCACAGTAGTTACAGTAATGTTTTAAAGATAATATCTCGGGAGCACACAATAGAAAGACCGAGTCAACGAACCAACTGTTTATTTGCGGCCTACCCGCAACTAATATAACATAGGATACCACACGCCCCCCCTTTAACAAAAAATACATAACATAATCTAATAAACGAAGACAATAAAAAAAAACAATGTTTTACCTTAACTTAAACTTTTAAACTTAACATACATACATAGGTATTTTATTATGTTAGCAGCACCCAATCGGTACCTGTCTACTGTACCTACATCTTTCCTCCAATTGAGGTATAATTACGCCCTATGATTACCGGTAGGATGTGTTATACTTTGTAAGATTTTTCTTTAAACGTACATGCGCGTTTAAGGCGTTCCGCCTTGGGCTGGACCGAAACTGAATTCGGTGTAGGTTCGATTTCGCGTTTTGGAGCTTTATCCGCATGAGAGGTGTCTTTCGGGGACATTAATTTTTCCGATACATCTCCGACCGCGTCATCGAATTCATCATCGACTATTTCTCGATCTGAATCAACCTCAGCCGGTGCAACTACGGAATGGCGCAGCGTGCGACGGGATTTATCTACGGGGAGCAACTGATCAATATGCCTTTTCCACTCGCGTCCGTCCGAACAACGCACTCGATAAGTGAGGGGAGCCTCCCGCGCGGTGACCACGGCTGGTGCCCACTTTTCAGTGCGTAATCTGTAATCTCGCGCCAGCACGTGATCGCCGGGCGCGGCGCTGCGCTCGGTGCCGGGCGCGGTGCGCGCCGCTCGGCTCGCTACCGCCTCGCTGGCGCGCTCGGCGCTCGGCCGCAGCACGTCCAGCCGCCCGCGCAGCCGCCTACCGAACATCGCCTCGGCTGGCGCCACGCCGGTAGTGGCGTGCTCGCAGTTCCGGTACTGAAATAAAAATTTGGTGACCGCCGTGTCAACGTCGACCCCTTCGTGTACAGCTTTCTTCATAGCACGCTTAACCACTTTAACTGCGTTTTCGGCCGCTCCGTTACCCGCCGGCCTGTACGGACTAGTGATCGTATGAGTGATAAGATTCTTTTTCATAAACGTAGCGAACTCAGCGGAACCGAACGGCGGGCCACCGTCGCTGACCACCTGCGATGGAAGACCGAAGCGTGCGAATAGTTCCCTGAGCTTTCCTATCGTAGCCGCGGCGTTAATGCTTCCCATTTTCTGTACCTCTATCCATTTACTATGGGCATCTACAGAAATTAAATAATGTTTGCCCTGAAATTCCCCAAAATCAATATGTAACCTCTGCCAAGGGCGCGCGGGAAACTCCCAGGGATGCAGCAGGGACCGCGGGGGTGCATCGCGTTGTTGACGACAAGCGCTACACTCCTTAGCGATGGTCTCGATTTCGACGTCCAAAGAGGGCCAGTAAACGTAATTGCGAGCAATGTTTTTCATCTTAACTACGCCTAAATGACCCGCGTGCACTTCCGCGAGCACCTGCTTTCTCAGAAGCTCAGGCACAATTACCCGATGGTTGTACAGTATACAACCCCTGTCTAAAATTAAACTATCTTTTCGATGAAAATAAGGTTTCTCTAAATCTGTCATAATTTTCGAGGGCCAACCGCTAATTAGATAAGATTTAATTTTGTTTAAAACACTATCTTTTAATGTCCACGAAGCCACCTCTTTTGCGCTGATTGGAAAAGACTCTTCCACGTAATTAAGGTACGACACCGAATCCAACTCATTAGCCACATTACGTTTATGCGGCAGCGGCAGTCGCGATAGGGCATCGACATTACTATTGTCGTTCGATCTAACAAATTCAATTTCAAAATCGTAAGACGCCAGTTTAGTAGCGTATCTTTGCAGCCTGCTAGCTGCCGTGGTAGGTAACCCAAATTTTGGTCCAAATATAAACGTTAATGGTTTATGATCCGTCTTAATTATGAAATGACGGCCGTAAATGTATTGGTGGTGTTTGATGACACCGGCAATAATCGCAAGCGCCTCCTTGTCCAACTGACTGTAGGTTTTCTCGGCCGCGTTGAGGGTTCGCGACGCGAAACAAATAGGGCGTTCGTCGCCGTTTGGAAAACGATGCGATAGCACACTGCCGATGCCGTATGAACTACTATCCACCGCTAGCACTAACGGTAACTCAGGATTATAATGCACTAATACTTTGCTACTTACTAAAACCGTTTTTATTTCATTGAAAGCTTTTTTACAATCTAAAGACCACAACCAATCATTGTCTTTACGCAATAAACTATGCAACGGATGTAAAATGGTACTCAGCCGAGGTATAAACTTGGAGTAATAATTAATCATACCCAGGAAAGATCTCAGCTGAGTTACATCTTCAGGCGGGGGCGCATCAACAATGGCTTTTAGTTTATTTTGATCTGGATGCAACCCCTGCTTATCAATGATGAACCCTAAATAAGTAATGCTATCCTGCATAAAACTACACTTTTCTAGTTTTATTCTCAAACCGACCTCACGTAAGCGAGACAAAACGGCTCTTAAATTTATCATATGTTCTCCCTTAGTAGACCCAGTGACCGCTATGTCATCCAAAAACACCGCAGTACCTTTTAAACCTCTAAGCGTTTCTTCCATGAATTTTTGAAATTTCTCTGGAATGCAAGTCAATCCGAACGGTGTTCGATCGTATACAAACGTACCTACATGGGTCGTTATGGCACTACAAGCTCGCGAACTCTCATCTAAAAATAATTGCTGGTATGCATTTGTGAGGTCAATTTTAGAATACTGTTCACCACCACTTAAGGCGGCAAACAACTCTTCGATTCGCGGCATAGGGTACGGGTCACGTGTCAACTTCGGATTTATAGTGACTTTGTAGTCCCCGCAGATACGGATGTCCCCCGATTTCTTGATAATTGGTACAATGGGTGTACCATAATCAGAGTACTCCACCTTGTGAATAGTACCCTCTGCCTCGAGTCGCTGTAATTCCAATTCAACAGGCTTACGTAAAGCTAACGGCAATGACCTCGCCTTAATAAAAATAGGAGCTGTATCTTTCAATCTTAACGAAAGCTTTTTAACACAGGTCCCTAGGCCAGGGGCGAACACGGTGGGGAATTCATGGCGTAAACTTTCTACCAAATTTTCTTCCTTTATGTTCAACAACATTTCATTTATTTTAATTTTGTCAATATTTAAGTGACGCAACCACGACCTACCTAATAAAGGTGGTCCCCCGTTTTTGATCACAAAAAGTTTTACATTCCTCGCCGTATGCGTCCCGACCATCACGTCAACTAAAATGTAACCCGCCACTTCTATGCGACTACCATTGTAAGAGTGTAAACAAACATCCTTGGCGATAAGCGGCGTCAGTTTAAAATGTTCATCATAAAAATGGGTATTAATCGCAGATAACTTACTGCCAGTGTCCAGCTCGAACATTATCCCCTTACCGTTCACTTTCGCTCGCACTTTAAAGGGTCGATCGCTATTATTACACACCTCGATATTATAAAGATCGCATTCCGAATCACTATCACTATCGATATAGTTCTGTCCACGCCTCGACGAACGTGCCTCCCCATGACGGGTATTGCGCTTGCACATCAATTTTAAATGACCTTTTTGGCCGCACTCATCACACGAATAATTTTTATAACGGCATCCGATGGGCCGATGCGCCTTTCCGCACCGCCAGCAAGGTTGCTGCCCGCGCTGCGCGTCGCCCGCAGCCGCAGCCGCCGCCGCAGCGGAGGGGGCCCGCGCTCCGCCGCTGCCGCCGCCGCCGCGTCCTGTTGCCAGGCGGTGCACAGGCTCGGGCGCGCCAGCCCCGGAGCCTGCGGTTGCCGCTGTAGTCGCGCTACCCGCTCCGCTCGCCTGTGCGTGCCGGTCGGCCGCTTCCAGTGCGAATGCTAATTCCACCGCCCTTTTGTACGTCAACGTAGGCTCGGCGAAAAGCCGCGATCGCACATCATCACTCGCCAACCCCGATACGAATTGATCTCTCAAGTTTTCTTCGAGACTGCTTTTAAAACTGCACGTACTCGCCAGATGTTTAAGAACTTGTAAATAATCGCTGAGGTTCTCGCCGCCATTTTGACGTCTTTGTCTAAAAATGTGCCGCTCAGCTATCTCTGAGCGCTTCGGTTCGAGATGGTCGCTGACTATTTCCACCAATGCCTTGAACGTTTTGGTCTCCGGGTTATCAGGCGCACATAGATCACACATTAAATCATATGTAGCTTCGCCAACTAACGTCACTAAGGTAGCCACTTGTAATTCCTCTTTAATCGAATTGAGCGCCATGAATTGTTCCACGCGTCGAATGTAGGCCGACCATTTCTTGCTTGAAATGTCGAATTGTTCTATTTTTCCGATCGGCATTTTACTGTCTCTTGATAATCGAATAATAAACAAACGCTAGATCGTATTTAACGCAGTTTTCCTCGTCGCCAGTAATGTTTTAAAGATAATATCTCGGGAGCACACAATAGAAAGACCGAGTCAACGAACCAACTGTTTATTTGCGGCCTACCCGCAACTAATATAACATAGGATACCACAGTTAGTATTCCGTACGTGACAGGTTGCAAGCTCATCGCCGCTTATTAGAATACTAACCTATGACACACACCTTCGAATTTTTGGTTCTAGGGTATGCCGGTTTCCTTACGATGTTTTTTCACCGTTTTAAAGGAATTCAAGATAAGCATTATTCTTGTGTAGAGTAAAAGAGATCTACCTATAGAAATACCTATGGGCTATGATTGTTTTCAAAGTACCTAAACATTTATTGCTACTATCTATGTATGTACCTACCTATATTTATTAGTCATATAGGTACTTTTTACTAATATACTTACTTTTATTTCCTTTGTACTCGTTTTGCAGTCACTCAACCTTATTTAACCTTATTGTTGTGATATTGAGGCATAAGTACTTAATTAATAATATATACCTAGGTGTTGTTTCACAATGATTTTACCTGCTAACTGTCTATTGTGTTAGACATATTAATGACACAGCTGGAGCCGAATACGACACGTTATTAGCATTTCAAATTTATTTATTTTTCATTCTTGAAAAATATAAAAGCTTCCGCCCGCGGCGTCACCCGCGAGGTACCTACATAAAATATAATCTATGTTCATTCTGAAGGTTAGGTAATTCTAAAAATTGAAAAATATTTTTTTAAATGGGATGAGTAGTTTCGTAGATTACCTTGCCACATACAAACAAACAGACTTTACCTCTTTATAAATTTAGAAAAAATATGTGTTGCGCGAATACTGCGCTTTGGTCGCACAGAGTAAACGCACCTTAAAATGTAATGAATATTTATGTCAAAATTGTTGCATCCAAAAAGGATGTGTTTATTACTTTTATGTGACGCCAAAAAAAAAAAAGATGTGTTGCGCCTCTCTATGCTCTATGGTTAGGTAAATATATTTTTCAAAAAGTTTTGATTAATAGCATCCTTTTTACTCGACTGCTCGAAGGACCTTAGGTTTTAGTGGATGTTACTAGACCTACGTCTAAAGCTATTTCCTATTGTATTGCTATGAATTGAAAGCGGAGAAAACTTGATAAACTCTACCTACAAATTCAAATAAATAACCTAGATTGATAACTTGGTTAGCTCTTGGTCCGTGTGGCGATGACACGATCAAATGAAGCCAATTCGATTCCGGACGTTGGCGTTATTGTTTTAAATTAAACTAAGTGAGCCACTTTCGCGATCCATTATTTAGCGACATCCCGTTTCTGACTCCAATACTCCTCCCAGGGCCATTGCACATCTTGGCGATAGTGTGGAAAATAGACTGTCTTCTTCTTCTTCTTCAATTATGGCATCTGTCTCTTAGAGAACAATTTTGCCAGTGTCAAGTGTATTTATTTATAAGTATTGTCAACGTCACAGAGTCATAGTCAAGTTGTCAAGTCAATTTTAAACAAAAGATGGCTGTTTTGTTGAAAATTCTCGGGATTTCCTCCGATGGAATTTGAAGAGAACTATTCACTATAATTCACATACTTTACACTCGCGTCAAGAACCCGGGCTTTATTGGCAAAATAACCACCAAAGTTACGCAATAAAACTCAAAATAACACGAGAAAACATATAAAAACCAGAGCGACGTAGTTGTCAGGCAAAGCACCGCAGAAAATCCTCAATAGACTCAGTCTCTCGCCACTTAAAAACGAAGTTTTTATATAATCTTCTTCTTCATTTTTTGTTTACGGCATTGTATCTATGATCAATTTTACCAGTGTCAAGTAAATTGGTATCACCTAGTTGTCAATGCTACAAAGTCAGTCAATTTTATGATGGATTTAGAAAGGAACTATTCACTTTAATTCACATTCTATGAAGAAATCGGACTTTATTGTAAACTAGTGGTCCGCCCCGGCTTCACACGGGTATTTATATAGGTATACATGGTCACAACTGAAATTCCTAGGCTCGGTATATCTCCTCAGAGCGCTTTTCTAAGATTAGCCTTTCAATTAAAATTTTAAAATAAAAGAACTCTTCTTGTGGCATAACTATAATAGTTACACATATACTATAGCGGTATTTTTTGTAAATAATAATGTGCTCTACAAAGTCGTAGTACATTATTTTATTCTATCATCAATAGTTTTCGCAGCGCTCGCGATTTAAAGAATATTTTAGGTATTTTTTTACACCTTGAGTTACATTATTGGAGTTTTAGTAAGCATCCCTAATTTTTTTGAAAAGATAACATAGCCTATGTCACCCGCTGATACCTAGTATAGCTTTCCAACGGTGAAAGAATTATTCAAATCGATTCAGTAGTTTCGGAGCCTATTCGATGCAAAGAAACAAACAAACAATCAAATGTTTCCTCTATATAAATTAGTTTAGATAACCACGAATTACACAATGACAACAAAATGAAACTCAAAATAAAACGAGAAAAAATATAAAAACTAGAGCGACATGTTGACAGTCGAATGCATCGCAGAAAATCCAAATTTTTTTTAGACACTAATTGTCTTCTGAAAACCTGAGGTTAACAACCCATGACTTATCGTTATTGTCGTATCTCTATTTTACATGCAAATTGAAAAAGTATTTAAACTTTCCAAGAAATTAGTCCAAGAACTATTCAACAATTCGATAAGGTTTTTTAGATTGCAACGTTTTTATCATTTTAAATGTAAAATATGAATACACACCTGTTTAAAACGTTTGTTTAAGTATTTTCTGAATAATTACTTATTGTAGTCTACACAATGTACAAATAAATATCTATATATCCTATCATCACCTAGATAGCTAGGTACGAGTAGGGACTAGGGAGGTCAATATTTGTAACATGTTAGCCATAGCGCGCACGGGCAACTTTTATGGCCGTGACTTTTTCGTCACTCTTATCAAGTCCGTGGTTATGTATGGAGATGCGCGCATGTAACGACGTGACACTGGGTGACATCTCCATACATAACCTAAGAGTGAAGAAACAGTCACGGCGACAAAAGTAACTCGTGCGCGCTATCACTTAGACTACCTTAACTACCTGGCTATTAGTGGCTATAGAGCCCTATTTTTGATCTCGGAGGAATATGGTTGTGGATTGCATTCCGGTCTCGAAAACTGGTTTTTGAGCTGACCAGACTAGTAGACGATATTTTCCTCGTGCAAGTCACCGTCATTCATTATACCTAAACCTACCGTCAGGGAATGGTCACATTGTATAGCACTGATAAGCAAAAATAAATACATCCACGAAAATTATACCTATGTATATCTTGGGCCTATATTTTTCAAATTTCAAATTCAAATTCATTTATTTTGCGAAACATGGGTTACAGGGATGTTAAATAAAAAAATAGAATGGGAACAGCCATGATTAGCTTTACAGCATGCAAAGTCACGATAGATGTATATAAAACAAAGTCAATATCAACATTAATTAATCAATAAGTAAATTGTCTCATCTAGAATTACTTAATATAGTTACTATACTATACTATACTTAATTAAGTAGGTATATTATGGTTATTAAGGTTAAAATTATTCATATCAAAATTCATCAATGTGTTATTTATAAGTAGGTATTTAAGGTTAGGTTAGTACCAAAAAAATACCAAAGTTAATAATACCTACCTCTAAACCAACTAAGTACAAATATTGTATTATTTTGCAGTATTTTCCGCCAATTATGAATCAATTTTGAAGATTATTTTTAGATCGATCGGTCGGTAGGTACAGCTAAAGTATTTCGCCTAAAAACTTATCTCAGAAAAGTTATTCTTACCTTACCGGTCGTCAAGTCATCATATACCATATCGGTCATGTCAATAAGATATGCGATAGTGGTGTAGATATTATTTAATATTTTGTCTTGTTGAGTACAGGTTATGTAAAGTATATCCCTACCTGTAATCTATCCACATACGATAATAAACTCCCTAAAATTATGGCATTTTTGTAAATATCTGGCATCTTTCTCATAAAGAAAAATTAGTGTTTTTTTATATAAGTGTCGTCACAATGTCATAGACAAATTTTGTCAAGTCAATTTTAAACAAAAGACAACAAAGGTTTTAATGAATGTGACGTTTCCCAGTCACGGTTTGACAGCCAGTCGTAAACACCATGCCTGTTTATAAAACGGTGACTCGATTGTTTATCACCGTGACATTGCTATTCGCCACACTCGCACATACCCAGTACTACCACATTTTCTTCAATAACATTTTATGACTAAGTACTACTTACTACTTACATTTTCAACTGGTTATAAACACTGAATTGTACAATTGTTTTTAAGTTAAAGTAAAAGTTTTTAAAAAATGCAACTTTCAATAAAATTACAACATCAATTACTAAAACATAGTGTGATTATTTTTGATTTTTCTATGTTTAATAATATTTTCTGACGTCTCTTAAGTTCTAATGCTAAATGACCGCATATTCCAGCCCTAACCCGAGAAGATAAGGCAAGAAACTCGTTTTGAACCCAGCGCCTTTTCCCTTCTAAACGAATAACAGAAACTAAAATGGTTCGGAGAATTCATATTTAGTGATTTGATTGATGCAGTGATTAAGTGACGCCCTTTAAGAAAATTATTGACATAAAACTCCCATTTCGTGAGTCGTAACGCAATATTGAAAGCAGTTGCAGTCGGCAAGCGAAGGCTATGTTATGAAACTACGACCTTACGCCGGAGACTTTACCTACGGGTTTCTACTATCACTGTGAGACTGTGATCTTACTGCTTATCTGATACTATATTGATCTTATACTGACACAAACCCAAAAACACCAGCCAAGTGCGAGTCAGACTCGCGCACGAAGGGTTCCGTACCATTTATAAATTGTGTCCCATACAACAGACATAATTTTCATATTGTTTTTAGTACTTAACTATTTGCTGCTATAGCGGCAACAGAAATACATCATCTGAGAAAATTTCAACTGTCTAACTATCACGGTTCATGAGATACAACCTGGTGACAGACGGACGGACAGCTGAGTCTTAGTAAAGTCCCGATTTACACTTTGGGTATGAAACCCTGAGAAGGACCTTACTGCGGGGGATGATTTACATCAACAGGCACAAACCCAAAAAAGGACTTTACCTAATAAGGGGTGACTTAATCCTACTAATATTATAAAAGCGAAAGTTTGTAAGAATGTATGGATGGATGTCAGAATGTCATGGATGTATGTTTGTTACTCTTTCACGCTAAAACGGCTGAACGGATCTGAATGAAATTTGGCACAGATATAGATTATGGTCTGGAATAACACATAGGCTACATTTTATCCCGGAAAAATGAAGGGTTCCCGCGAAGCCGTTGGCGGAAGCTAGTTACATGTAATTGAATAGAATTTTATTCGAACACTCGAACAAATACAAGAAAAAAACTTAAATAAACAAGAGGAAAAATTAAAAGTAAAAAGTTATACGGCCATAAACTAAACGAGACTTGAATTGCCTTTCCGACGCCTGGCTGGACAAAACCAAACATGCGAAGATAATCCTAAGTAAGTAAGTACTAATATTAAAACGTGAAACGGTACTGGATCAACTTTGCCACAGAGATAGATTATAGTCTGGAATAGCATAGGCTACTTTTAATCCCAAAAAAATTTACGGTTCCCGTAGGATACATTTGTTTTTGTTTTTCAAGGTACCACGCCGGCGAAGCCGTGGGCGGAAGCTAGTTATACCATAAATCTAATTTTCACTAAAACGTTTGATCCTCTGGTATTGGTTTACATAATAACTTTGCTAATAGTATATCCTACTTCCTTCTTAGCAGAACCTCCATTATCTTCCTGCCCTTATCCCACTAGGTGGGGTCGGCACAACAGGTTCTCTTCCTCCACTCTCCCCTATTATCCGTCATCTCAGTAGTCACTCCCTTCTTACACATATCGTCTTTCACACAGTCCATCCATCTTTTCTTAGGTCTACCTCTACTCTTGTATCCATCCACATTCAAATCCATCACCCTTCTTGTAACATGGCTTTCCTCCCGCCGCATAACATGCCCATACCATGCCAACCTATTGCTCTTCATCTTTTCTGTCACAGGCGCTACTTTCAAACTTCCTCTAATATGCTCATTCCTTATCAGAATTCCTTCAGAATCTTCTTAGCAGAACCTACTAGGGATTATGTTATGATTGTTCCTCAATAACATTAAATAGTTTGGGAAAAGTTTGTAAGTACTTAGTTTATAAGCTAATAAACTATGTACATAATCATTTTTTTTTAATTAGATCTCGTAAATATTCGTATTATGCATTTCACCACACTAGTTTCAAAGAATTAGTGACACGATAAAAAGAAAGCATATCATTTTCAAAGTCTTCTTACTAAAGACATCAACGCGCTCGTCGACTTGCGAAGCATTTTTTTATTCACCTATTATTTTTTATATATATATATATATATATATATATCTATACTAATATTATAAAGAGGAAAGATTTGATTGTTTGTTTGTTTGTTTGAATTGAATAGGCTCCGAAACTACTGAACCGATTTGAAAAATTCTTTCACCAATGTGTAGAATGAATTTTCAGGATGAACATAGGCTATATTTTATGTAGGTACTTCGCGGGCGACGCCGCGTGCAGAAGCTAGTATATATATAATCTGAAACTCGGAAACGGCTCCATGGATTTTCATGAAATTTAGTATGTAGGGGGTTTTGGAGGCGAAAAATCGATCTAGCTATCTAGATCTAGGTTTCATTTTTGGTAAACGTCGTTTTATCCGTGTTTTCACCGAGCAAAGCTCGGTCGTCCAGGTACTTTAATACATTATATACATAGATAGATATTTTTTATTATACATAGAAAAAAGCTAGACCAACGGAACAAATTTCTGCAGAACGTACACAAATTTGTTCCGCGGCGGGAATCGAACCCGTAACCTCTTGCGTCGCAGGTGGACTCTCGCCCGCTGCGCCACAGAGGTCGAGAGATAGCTTAACTAATTAATCCAGGTAGATTAGACAATGCCAGAGCAAGACGCTGGCAGCATTACCACGTTAAAAACAAAACTCTGTTACGTCTAAAAAATATAGTTCTGCATGCATTATGTAAATACCGTAAGCATTGTTTTCAGATTGTCAATAAACTAATTATGTTATTAACAATAGACAACATTAGTGCGCCAGACACGTTCGCAACACAGTCAATGAATCGCTCATGATTGTAACACAATAATAGATTGATAACAACTAGATACTATAAATACTTACAAACTTTATTTACTACTCTATCTCAGACCACTAGACATCTGTAGTTTAGCGGGGCTGGGAGGTGCAGTTCGATTACCGCGATGGGACAAGATCTGCAAATATTTGTGATGCTGATTTTTACAACATCTCTCAAAATTTTGAAATAATATTTTATCCATCAATATTAAACGACATAATCCATATATCCATTGACATTGGTTAACCATCGAAATGTGAATGCCAATGAAAGGTTCCATCACTAATTAAAGTTTTGAGTAGGTAGGTACGTAGTTATAGTATAGTCTAGCTAGATAGTTACATCTGTAGGAGTTCCGTAGTGAAATTGTATGGCAATGACATGCACGTGCGTCATAAACAAAACTCACTGCTGTGGAATTTTTCCCATTGAAAGAAAGAAAGAAAGAAAGAAAAACCATTTATTTAAGTGCTGTTAAAGTTTTGAAGTGCCATGATTTACTCCATAACTTTGCATTTAGGCCCGGCGTCCACTACATAAAATAAATGCTTGAAGTCGAACCCAATATGACAAAAACAAAAAAATGAGAATCAACTAAAAAAACGAACTACGATTTTATGGATTACAAATTGTTAAAGTCAAAAGTTTTGGTCAACGTTCAATTACCAATTTTAATGGCTGAACGGTTGCCATCGTAATAGCCTTAACCTTTTATTTTTCTCACTTTTGTAATAGTTTCTACATATGCACCAAATACCTAACAGTAATCTCAGATACGGGTTGTTTCTACTCAATTTGATATTTCGTAATTTTAAAAACTTTTTTAATTTTGAATTTAGAGCTCGACTCAAGCTGATAGCATGAAGATGGAGCAATAAAAAATTGGGTGACAGGTACATTTAAAATTAACCAATAATTTACGATATTATGGTAAACAAAATTATTTGTTGCGAACAATGACGAATCCATTGAGTAAAGAGGTCCAACAGTATCTCAGATACGGTAGGTCAACTTGTGATTTGACCAAACAGAAAATCTCATTTTTGTCGTCACAAATATTAATGTCTAAATACATATCTTGATAGCCAACCTAAAAGTAGAGGTGGCTATTTATAAAACATGGATTCCAAAACTGGTCGAAAGTGATAATACCTGTAGTAAACATCCGCGTAAGCACTGCGGTGGTGGTGGTGACAGTTTACCAAACACGCGTCTAACATTGACAGTGCGGGTACTAACAGATCACTGGCGGGTACCGTTTCTCCAAATATTGTGGAATCCTCACACTTTGTTGTAAACACTGACGTTAGATTTTCTGCGATGCGTTCGACTATCAACTTTGTCGCTCTGGTTTTTATATTTTTTCTCGTGTTATTTTGAGTTTTACTGTGTAATTTTGTGGTTATTTTTCCGATAAAGCTTGAGTTTTTGATGTAAATATAAAATACGTGAATTAAAATGAATAATTCCTCTCTAAGTCCATCGGAGGAAGTCCTGAAAATTTTAAAGAAAACCGCCATCTTTCGTTTAAAGTTGACTGACTTTGTGATATTGATAATACTACTAATTTAAACACTATTCTTAAAAAATGAAGAATGCACAAAAATTGCAACGCGAACAAAGAGCATTCATAATCTGCATCATAGCTTAATAATTCTATGGTTCGATCTTTATAAACTCTACAAAAACTCACCAAGTTACCCAAACTTTGATGAATTAAGAGTAAAATGATCCTAACTCTTATAATTTCATTGGCATTGAATATCCTATTGCGAAATTTGTTACTTACCGCTATCACATTTATTAGCCCATTCAAGCTCCAAATGAGTTCATTGACTCACTATACATTGTATCGCGATATAATTTACTAGCGTTTTGTAACATATAATTTAGATCTTCTTCTTCTTCTTCAATTATGGCATCTGTCTCTTAGAGAACAATTTTGCCAGTGTCAAGTGTATTTATTTATAAGTATTGTCAACGTCACAGAGTCATAGTCAAGTAGTCAAGTCAATTTTAAACAAAAGATGGCTGTTTTGTTGAAAATTTTCGGGATTTCCTCCGATGGAATTTCAAGAGAACTATTCACTCTAATTCACATACTTTACACTCGCGTCAAAAACCCGGGCTTTATTGGCAAAATAACCACCAAAATTACGCAATAAAACTCAAAATAACACGAGAAAACATACAAAAACCAGAGCGACGTAGTTGTCAGGCAAATACAACGCAGAAAATCCTAATTTAGATCTAATACATTGACAATGTCAATGGCACTGGCAAAATTAATCTCAAAAAAGACAGATGTGGGGCGATTATGGATCTTTTCTTACAATCAATGTCAATACGTTTTCATTTTAATCAAGTGATTTGGTATTACTTAAGACTTATGAGTGTTTATTCAATCAATTTGGTTGATATTTGACAAGCGCCTTAGTACCTCCTGCTCTAATTTATACATTTCTGCTACATTCCGCTTCAGTATAACGCACACCTTATAATGAACCTATAGCAAGCTCGATATGTTATGTAAGACATTGCCTAGTTATTCCAACTAGCTAGGTACATGTAGAGCGGTGCTCGTTAGAACAATTGCTGGTTTCCTGGGAGGGTGTGGTGGCGGGGAGAGGGTTCACTGTTACTGACAGGCGGGAAATATTCTCGCTTAGTTCGGAATATGACTATATTAAGTAGGTACGCAAGTTTCTGTCTTAACTAAAAAAATACGATTTACTTTGTACCTAATGGTGGAAAATTTACAAAATTGTAAAATTGTACCTGCAACTCTAGGTACATATTCGTAGGTTTTAATAAAATCACTTGTCATAAAATTTGACAACATTGTCACTTTTTTAGAAATTTGTAGGCGTGTGCCTAATGTTTATTTAATAGGGGCCAGCAGGGGGGCGATTATGGATCTTTGCTTACAATCAATGTCAATACGTTTTCATTGTAATCAAGTAATTTGGTATGACATAAGAGTGTTTATTCAATAAATTTGAGCCAGTTTTGACAAGTGTTGATTGTATCAGAGTTCCGTAATCGCACTACTGGTCTATTTATTGAGTTTGACATGGTATAGAAAAATTACGAAATGTGAATAATAATAACTGGACCCTTTAAAATTCCACCAACAACCCACAAATTTGCATTCTATGGTCTTTCCTAATGTCAGCGATGTCTGAACTCGCTACAAATGGCACCACACCCCACCATACCAGTTCGTGTCGCAATGCCCTAGGGAGAGGGGTCGGGAGGGGGGGTAATGCCTGCAGTTTAGCCGTCGAGTAGGGCTAGCCACCTAGGGCTCTGATCCGGTCTAGACCCAGGGTATGGCGAATCACAATACAAAAAGCTAAATAAGACTACCTGTCTGCCTACTGTATTAAGGTAGGTATTAAGCAAGTAACTTGTTGCAAAGACAACATTTTATTTTATTTCCTTTCAATGTTTGAGTAATTCAAAAAGTTATTTATAGGTATTGAAACAGTTTAGGATATGATGTGATTTATTTTGATAAGGATTAATACTAAGACACAAATTAAGAGCGTTTTTAAACAGCGGCCTTTTAATTACAATTTTAAAATAAAAGATCTCTTATTGTGGCAAAACCATAATAGTTAGACATATGCTGTCGCGACACTTTTTGGAAATAATGATGTGTTCTACAAAGTCGTAGTACATTATTTTATTCTATCGTCAATAGTTTTCGCAGCGCACGCGATGTAAAGAATATTTTAGGTAATTTTTTTACACCTTGGGTTACATTATTGAAGTTTTAGTAAGGATCCCTAATTTTTTTGAAAACATAATATAGCCTATGTCACCCGCTGATAGTGTAGCTTCCCAACAGTGAAAGATTTTTTTAAATCGGTTCAGTAGTTTCGGAGCCTATTCATTTCAAACAAACAAACAAACAAACAAACAAACAAACAAACAAACAAACAAACAATCAATCAAAGTTTTCCTCTTTATAATATTATTATAATTATAATTATAATATTATAATAATATTATTATATTATATATATAGTTTAGATAAAAAATGACAAACAGTAAAAGTAGACGACTGAGAAATAAAAGGAAATAGCAAGGTACACAACACAAAGTGAAATTAAATGAGGTTACTTATAAGTAATTACATAAAGAATTCATCGCTAAGCAAGCGTTTATTTGACTTGCAGATAAACATTCTACGAGTATACACCTGTTGTGTTTCTAATATACCCAAAATAAAGTTAAGCGCGCTCGGATCATCAGCAAACATTTTTCGTGGCCTGACACTTACTAAGATCCATCTACTCTGCTTGTGCAACATATTAGCATACCTAGCATCCACCTACTAAGAACAGCAGTATTCAGCCTACATAGCTAGGTAACCTACAAACCTACAAATTCGTTCACTGCCTACAAATCAGCATTTGTTTTATTCAGTAAGACTCCGCATCCTGTAACAGATTTAGAAGGAACCTAGTTACTTTTTTTTACCTATTTTGTCCCACAGCTGGGCAAAGGTCTCCCCCGAATCCTTCAAGTCGTGCCTGTTCTTGGCTGCGTCCCACCATTCCTCCAAAAAACTCCAAGGTCATCCTCAACGTTTTTTCGGCTGACTTCGAAGCCGCACTCCCTCAGGTATCCAGGGTGTAGGCGGGTGGTCGTCGGCGGGGGACTGGATGAAAAGGCTCTAGCCAGTTTCCCAGTCCCTCACCACATAGACGATGCCGGAGTGCCGCTGGGTTGTTTAGTGGGTATACTGGTCCTAGGACCGGGGAGCCCCACCATCCCCATGGGAGGTGAAGCGTAACGCATTTTTCCGAGCCAACAAAAAAAAAGGTGTCCAGGGTGTGCAGTGTAGATACCTACGATATAAATAAAAGAAAAAATAAGTACCTATACTAGAGCAAGAAAGAAATATGCCACATACAGATACTAAGTGCATGGGATATTACGTGATGTCCTGTGCGTGACGGCACGGCGCGGCATGCACTCTTGCGCATCCTTGACATTGCGCGTCACGCACGCCGCCTCACGTCACTGGCCGGATACCCCGACGACGCTACTTCTTGTTTATAAATAAGTATTAGCAAAAATGCAGCGAATTAACAAGTTGACCAAATAACTTTTTAGAGCACTCGGTGCATTTACGCTAGTAGGTACCTATTAAGCAATTTGTAATCTTTCGTTTCTTCACGGACTAAACGCTTATAATACGAATGAAGGTTAATAATAATTGCAACACAATTCAAAACATTAGCACACTCACACAACCTACCTATGAGTATCTTATACCTTTAAACGAGCAATTCTTGTGTAAGTATATAATGTATAATCTGAATCTCGGAAACGGCTCCAGCGATTTTTATGAAATTTAGTATGCAGGGGGTTTCGGGGGTGATATATGATCTAGATAAGTTTCATTTTTAGAAAACGTCGTTTACCCCAAAAAAACGAGCAAAGCTCGGTCACCCAGAAACTAGATAATAATAAAGTACCTACTATCGGTTACGATTAATTACCTAGATTTTCAAACAAAACCTACACTTTCTGTATTGTTATTTCTGAAATATAGAGCACTGGTGGTGAAGTGGTAGCACCCCTGCCTCACGATCCGAAGGCCGTGGGTTCAAACCTGGTCGTGCAACATTGAGTTTTTCCATTAGAAAAATGTATGTGCGCAATGCCAGTGCTCTTAAACGGCGATGGAAAACATCGTGAGGAAACCGGCATACCCTAGAACCAAAATTTCGAGGTGTGTGTCATAGATTAGTATTCTTATAAGCGGCGATGGGCTTGCAACCTGTCACGTACGGAATACTAACTACTGTGCAAAAAGTGGGCATGTGCTAAATGTCATGTTCGAACGTGCCTCTGACTACCCTCTCTCTTTAGATATCCTCATAAGAAGTAAACTAGAGATCTGAGGAAATATCTACTTGAGGATTACAGTCGTGAACATGTTTATTTTTTGAAATATTAAAGTTTTATGAAAACTGCATAATACAATGGAACTTGTATTATTAAGTTTTTAGAATTGTGTGAAAATGAAAGAATTGTCTAGAATTGTGTGAACAAGTTTATATTTTATACTTCGTATCAAAAACATAGCAATGTTAAGTACAAAATGTATAACTGGTTTATGCTCGTGTGCATCAAGAATTTAACTACAATTCAAGGTGAACCGCGCTGAGGCATGAGGTAATAGATACCCACGGATACTGCAAACAGATCCAAGGTACCTCTACACAAAATATGAAGGATGGACCAACGAATATTGCCTTACAAAAGCTTCCACCGCGGCCAGATGCGCATTTCCCTTAAATCCAACTAAGTAGGTATAAAATGGAGATCTCAGTCACATTGCCAGTTGTGAGAAAGCCCTTAACAATCTAGGCATATATTCTACTAATATTATAAACGCAAAAGTTTGTTAGAATGTATGAACGTCTGGATGTCTGCATGTATGTTTGTTACTCTTTCACGCTGAAACGGCTGAACGGATCTGAATGAAATTTGGCACAGATATAGATTATGGTCTGGAATAACACATAGGCTACATTTTATCCCGGAAAAATTTACAGTTCCCGCGGGATACATTTGTTTTTGTTTTGCAAGGTAACATGCGGGCAAAGCTGCGAGCGGAAGCTAGTATATAAATACATAAGTATCTATCTTATACATATACTCGTAGATAAAAAAATAATAAAATAAAAAAAATAAAATTCTCGTAGATATAATCTGAGCATAACACCTCAATTGAGCCAAATCGCTAAATCACGCAAAGTGTTGAATAATTATTGTTACGCTGAATTAACCGGAGCTGAACCGGCGCGTGCGGCGGTTATGTATTATTTATCAGCAGAATAAATAGAAGCAGAGGTAAATAAACAGAGCATAAAAATTGATGTTTTTTCGTGGACTTACTCAGCACTACGCCAAGACTAATAAGTCTAATGACCGATCTAAAAAGGTTAGGTAGATACCTACCTGCATCGAGTCTTGTAGGTAATGTATCCAATAGTAGGAAAACAATTAAGTAAGTTAATAATAAGGAAAATATGAAGGAAAACTCTGGGTTTTTTACCCTAGTCACAACCGCACGGAACCACTTTCATGAGTTAATTTCTACAAACAGGTAAAATCGTACTTGTAGAGTAATGTAACGTCGATCCTTATTGCCCCTAAAACGCCTCAATCCAGTAAAGTGGCTGAGAAATCTAGGCTGGTATTTAGGGATAATGTAGTATTTTATGGTGAATGAATTTTAAAAAATCGATGCAGTAGTTTTTGAGTTCATTCGATACAAAAATACAAATCTTTCCTCTTATCCTACTTCCTACTAATATTTTAGACGTGAAATTTTGTATTATGGATGTTACTCTTACCTACACCGCTGACACGACTAAATGGATCTGGCAAAAAATTTGGATAAAATTTGGCATAGAGATAGATCATAGTCTGGAAAAGCATAATTATGGCCTACTTTTTATCCCGGAAAATGTACGATTCTTGATGGAGATAGATTCGCTTTTATTTTTCAAGGTACCACGCAGGTAAGTCGCGAGCGAAAGCTAGTGTAGGTAATAAGTAATAATATAAGTGTAGATGACTTTTCTTTATGATACGGAAAACTATGATCGCTTTGCGTAGTTGCGCAAGCGCAGCAGTACTACCTGATTGCTATGGCCAGTGAAAGCTTAGATCTTGCACAACTGCAGCTGTACCCACCATTGCAATAAAATGGAAGTACTCTATTGCCTATCTACTTTGCTAACTCTACTCTAAAATCAAGGTTAAAAAAGTTATTAAATAACGGTAATATACCAAATTGAGTAGAAAGGCCAGGCAGGTGTATGCTATTGTTGTAACCTAAGTAAATAGGTGTGTGTTTTTACTACCCAGTATAAAGTGCCGTGCCCCACCCGGGCCCATGTTAGATGTATACAATACATGTGTATTGTATATGGCTCATGAATGCAATAAATACTTTGAATTTGAATTAAAAAAAGTAGTCAAAAAACCTCTGGGTAAACCATATCAGAACTTTTAATTCAATAGCCACTTCCCAATATAATTATAATCCATCCAAGATCCATACTAATATTCTAACTGTTATTTTGTTTGTTACCTTTTCACGACTAAACAAATGTTAAAGAAATTTGCCCCTTGCCAAACCCTTTCTCCTTAGAAATATTGAATCCTGAGGATGAAAGTAGACTACACGCCACACGGCCACAATTAAAAAAACAACAGCTAAGTAGATATAGTTTTTATAAATGTACGTTTTTTAACTCAAGATGGTATCTCTTAATTTCAGATATCTAAACCATGGACCACGGAGCCCACGATCACGACCACGACCACGGCCACGACCACGGCCACGACCACGGCAGCATGGCGTGCGGAGACTCGCACGGCCACGCGATGGTGGTGAGTACCGTCTCCGCAGGTGACATACGACTAACCAACACAACAGTGCACAATAGGAGCCTCTGAGATGAACTCTAATACTTTCACCACACTACTTCTCTCTCACTTCACACTGGTTCTCAAGAACTAGTGATACGATAACACTAAAATCACTTGATCACCTTAAGTTGAATTTCAATATATAGACAGACGAGAAGAGAACGGGACAGTGGTTCGTGACTCTATAACTCTGCTCTTCTTGAGGCACATAATAATTGTTACCTACTTCATTACGGTCAATCCTACCCTTATCCCACTGGTGGGGTCGGCACAAAAGGTTCTTTTCCTCCAATTGAAAAACATCTAAGTACCTACCTAGTTACTAAAGCTTTCTCCACTCTCCCCTATCATCCGTCATCTCAGTAGTCACTCCTTTCTACACAATCGTTTTTCACATACTTATGACAGTCCATCTATATTTTCTTAGGTTCACCTTTACATCACACATTCAAAGCATTCTCCACATAACATGCCCATAGCACGATAACCCTACAACTTTGCTGTCACTGGCTACTTTCAAACTTCATAAAAGTTCCATCAAATTAAATCTATTACAACCTGCCTCAAACACCAGAGGTCCATGCAACAATGTTGGCCTTATCAAGAAACCGACAACCGCAATCGCATCGCAGTCCTTTCCCACGTTGCGATAAGACCCACCGCAGACTGTCAAACTATCATTCAACTTGATACAGTGTCACACATCATAGTGGTCACATGTTCCTTTTCCTTCCGGGCCCTTACCACACGCTCTTACAAACCATCATGTTCCAAAAACGTCAAACTGGTCAGGGACCTTACTACGAAGTCTTCCAGAACGATTCCGTTTTAGAAACGTCGCATTTGAAGCTTGAAGTAACACTACTTCAATACAATTTGCATAGGTCATGGTGCTAAATAACAATGTAATATTCATTCAGTAATGTATTATGAATGAATATTACAGGTCGAAAAATGAAAATGTTTTTTTTTTCAAAATCACATCAGAATTGATAATCTGTCTATACATAATCGTCTACATCTAGTAAAATAAAAAAAATACAGATGTCAAAAATAGTCTTACTGAACGGGAATTTAAATAATAACTTTTCAGTCTCGTAAAATCAGCGTAAAATTAAAAACATGGTGACCTACAATATCGGAGTGTGTGGTTTGTGCACTACTGAGGATATGTCGTGATAGTGGTAGATGCGGTCCGATCTGAAAACAGGTCAAGTTTATCTATATAAAAAAGTGGGTAAACAATACGTAGGTACCTGTAAAGTTTTAAGGTATAAAAGATGTGGGAGCCAGGAGAATATCTTATGACGCGTTTAGAAATTTTTCTTTCGCTGCTTTTTCCTAACGTCCTTGAGAACTAAATGTTCATTTTCATCTCTTTCGGTCTAAGTTTCATCCTAAAACTTGATATAAGTACCTACACTACAAGCCATAGCTACACCTAGTAGGTATACCTACTTGCGAAAATTTAACACGGCGTTTTTAGAATACAAATCAATAAGCGACATTTCGGCGAAACATTTTAAAATGCTTTGTTATTCATATTGTCTAATGTGGCGACGATTTATCCTCAACTCAGACGATTTCCTTAATGTTTCTCACAACTTGTCTCTTAGGTAACTTCTGACCACAGATACTTCACATATTTGAAGTAGATACCTACAGCATCATCATCATCATTCTCAGCCTGTGTTAATCCACTGCTGGATATACATATACCTCCTCCATTTTGTGCCGTGTAGGTCTTGATACGGCGGATCGCATCCAGGACTTTCCCCTTCTTCTCTACGTCATCGACCCATCTGGCTATCTCGAGCCTATGCTCGAGGCCTATGCCTATGCTTTCTTCTTATAATTGCCTATGCAAATTATCATTATTATGGTACCTACCTCATAATACCTCCACCGTGTTTGGTATTGTTACAGGTTCTAGATAGGTATTAGATATTTAGCTTTATTTTCACAAGGTCAGACTTTCAAATGGTCAGATTTTCAAATAGTCGCTCTTTCTAATTGTCACCCTTTCAAATCGTCTGCTTTGGTACAGTCATATCCAATTCACACACGTCGACAGGTATTTGTTAAATATTGACTTGCAAAGAACTATTGGTATTAACTTCTGCACTTTGTTCATTCCAGTTCCACGCGGGAGTCTGCCAGGAGATCCTGTTCAACGGCTGGGTGACCACCACCGTGTGGGAGCTGCTCGGCTCCTGCGCCGCCATCTTCCTCGCCGGAGTGCTGTACGAGGGTCTGAAGTACTACCGGGAGGCCCTGCACTCGAGGGCCACCTCCGCCACCGGAGACTCCACAGTCAACATCACCAAGAGCGAGTGCGGGACCAATGGACCGTGTGGAGGCACGGCTGTTATCAAGTAAGCTTTCTTCTTATACTTTTAAACTTACGCGATCTGTAGGTCTACCATGAGTTTTCACAATCTACATTCGCTAGCGACTGTAGTTTAACAATTGTATGAAAACTTGTACAGCGCCTCTAGCGGATAGAAAAAAAAAAAAAAAAAAAATATGATCACGACTGTAATCCCCGGGCTCGGTAGATATCTCCTCAGATCTTTTTTAGTTACTTAGATCTTTGAGGATATCTAAAGGGGGTAGTCAGAGGCAAGTCCAAATATGACATTTGGGACATGCCCACATTTTGCACAGTAGTTAGTATTCCGTACGTGACAGGTTGCAAGCCCATCGCCGCTTATAAGAATACTAACCTAACACATACCTTCGAATTTAAGGTTCTAGGGTATGCCGGTTTCCTCACGATGTTTTCCTTCACCGTTTAAGAGCACTGGCATTGCGCACATACATTTTTCGAATGGAAAAACTCATTGGTGCACGATCAGGTTTGAACCCACGACCTTCGGATCGTGAGGTCGGGGTGCTACCACTACACCACCAGCGCTCTAGCGGATAGTTGGGTACTAAAACGTCACGTAGTTAACTATCCTACAAAATCTGTGAAGTACCTATCTCAGAGGTATTTTGTGTTAGGTAGGTACTTGTCTACACGCCAGTTTCCTCACACACAATGTTTTCCTCCATCATTACCTACTGGTACTGGAGGGTACCTACTGGTGTATCGCACGCACATAATTTTCTCGATCAGAAAAATTATTGCTAGATTAAATACAGACAGTCGCTGTCTGATGATACTAGTTGATAGCTTGGTAGTATCACACGTCAATATTTACGACTTGACCATTAAGTTTTATGTGGCATTCCTGTCATACCTACTCGGTTTTTATAATACCTAGGTACCCACTGACCGGGTAATCAATGCAAACATTTCAAGGACAAAAACTAGACAATGCTAAGTAGGTAAGTACTAAGTTTGGTACCTGTATTGTTTGTTGTCAATGTGTCAATCGCTTTTATGATTTGACATTGTAATAGAATTATGCAGCTAGGTAAGTACCTACCTAGGTATGTGTATAATTTGAGCTACATTCTACAACAGCAAAGCGACAGTGCTTTGTTAGTTAGATAAGTAATATGCACAAAGTTAGTTAAGTAGTTGCTAAAACTGACCGCTAGAGGCGATACATTTTCAATTTTTAAACCACCTCACAAGCTCTTTGGGCAATATCAAAGTAATATAACATTGATATTTCGTACCATGCATGACTCATAAATAACTATGTACCTAAATAAATCTTTAAATAACATGTATTAAATAATATCAGTTATCTAGTAAGTACCCATAACACAAGCTTTGAGTAGCTTACTTTGGGGCTAGATGATGCTGTGTGGACTGTCTAGCATTATTTATTACTAGCTGATGCCCGCAGCTTCGCCCGCGTGAATATCGATTATCGCGACTTTTCATACAAACTTTCATCCCCTATTTTATCCCTTTGGGGGTAGAATTATTCAAAATCCTTTCTTAGCGGATGCCTACGTCATAACATCTACCTGCATGCCAAATTTCAGCCCGATCCGTCCAGTGGTTTGGGCTGTGCATTGATAGATCACTATGTCAGTCAGTCAGTCAGTCAGTCAGTCACCTTTGAGTTATATATATTTAGATTATTATAACAATTGTTCTTCAAGCTTGAAACGTGCGTGACGTTTCTGAAACTGACAAAATTGGAACATTTCAAAACGTGGACACAAAGCAGATTCATAGTAAACCCCAGACATGGTAGAAATACCAGCTCATCATGGTTTCTCCTTCCAGATACTCGATGCTGTCGCCAGGGCACATGATCCAAACGGGTCTCCACGTGATCCAGTCCACCGCCTCCTACATCCTCATGCTGGTCTTCATGACGTACAACGTGTGGCTGTGCATCGCGCTGGTGGGAGGACTGGGAGTGGGTTATTTCTTCTTCGGATGGCGAAAAAACACCGTAGTCGATGTCACCGAACATTGTCAGTGAAGACGTATTGTTAATGTTATTTTGATATTCGGTTGCTAAGGTAATTTAGTTTGTCAAGGTATTTTTGTTACACAAAAATGCGCAATCAAACGGATGATAATTTAAAGTATTTATTATAACCATACTGTAAGCTACCTACCATAAAGCCCTATTACACTACACGGTTGGCAGGGCCCTGTAGCAAGGGTGGGCGTGGCCCCTTGCAAGGGAGCAAGGCTTGCCGGGTCCTCCCTGATACCCTAGTAAGGGTCCCTTGCTCTTACTCTTTAACTATTATTACACCACACTTATTCAGGGTAAGGGTCCCTGGAGAAAGTGTAGTGTAATAGGTGCTATAGGCTATTCTGTAATCTGTGGTAGGTGGCACCTATTACGAATTTATGTATATACCTACCTAATACCTAAGTGCAAAAGTTCGATTAGGTACATACCTAATAAGGTATTTATATTTTGTATTGATGAACGTTTTTGGATTTGATAATTTTGTAAAGACCCTATAAGTAAGAAGTAGGTATAATTATGTAACATTTTTACTTAAAAAAATATGGATTTTCTATTGAAAAGTTATACCTACAACGTCAATAATTTTTATTTTTATTATTTACTAAGTAGGTACGGTGAGTACCTATTTGAATATTTTTTTTTCATAATTAAAATAAGTCCTAAATGGACGAGGACCGAATAAACATACCACCTACCTGCTAGGTAGATAAGTATAAATAAAATAATATCTTTGCTACAAGAAGTGATGTCTGTGATAAACTGTTATTAGGTAAGGTACCTATGTAGGTATCTATCTACCTACTTAGAAAATAAGGTTAATTTAGCTAGGTACCTACCTATCTAGCCACTTAGGTAGGTAGGTACTTATATCTAATTAGCCATGTACCTACCTATTATATGAATGCAATTTTGCCTTGCATAGTATAATATCTATGTATCTATTTTTAGTTTATTATTTACATTGACCGGTAGGTAGGTACCTAGGTAGGTACTACCTAATTATTTTGCAAAAAGAAACTAAATAGGTAGGTACCTACCTAAGTAGGTAGGTAGGTATAAATTATTATAGTTAGTACCTACTTACCTACCTACCCACATTACTAGTATTTACTAGGTCCTACCTACTTTTATTAGGCATGTAGCGTGATGATAATAAATACCTAAAGGATTTTCCAAAAAGCATTTTCTTTGGGTACCTACCTATTCCCTACCTACTCATTTTATTTCCACCTACCTATCTAAGTAAAAATAAAGACAGGATATTGTAAATGTTTGGCGTTTCAAGTTTCAAGTGCCTGCCTCGGCGCATTTGAGTTTTCAACAACTTATGGGCTTAGTAGGTACTTTATCTTTACTCTGAGGTAGGTACTTACCGGGTTTTCATAGTTAGCAAAACTTTATATCGTTTCGTTTCCTATACATTTACCTACCTATATATATCTGCAGCGCCCCTAGCGGATACTTACGGCAGTGCAGGTAGCAAGGTAAGCCCTCAGAGCTTATTGTAATTCTTGAGCCAGCAATCTCAAACCGTTGCGTGCGCGTATGTCTTTATTTATATAATAAGGTATCAAGTAGTTTGCTAGGTAATCCAACAACTAAAGGCACCAGCCAGCCAAAGGTCCCAAAGGTCCAGTCCGTACCGTAAAAAACAACTTATGTAGATGTATCTTTTCTTCCGGCAGAGGCGCGCGCGAGTTACGACCTGAGAGTAAATTACGACGGATTTGATCACCAGCATTCTAGAGTTTGCCTATAAATTAAATAATTTTGTATCACATAGTGAGACAATTTTATTTGGATATTACTGCATAATATGACATTTTGAGAAAAATAATAGATATTTGGAAAATAAACATGAACGGTACATTAAATAACTAGGTATGTACATACGTATCATACCCTACTTAAAGGCTGGCTCTGTGGCTCTATTCTGCATTCTGTGGGTCTATTTTGCCAATGTCAAGAAAAGTGGACCAAGCTTGGGTTTGGTTTCTTGACACATTCTGCCACTGTCATTCAATTTCACGTTGTGTCAATGTCATGTCACTGTCAGGTGTCAGGTCAGTTAGTAAATGAAAACCAAGAAAAGGAAGGAGGTTCCACTGGTCAGTGGATCCATTCGTGCATGTTTTTATTAATTTTGTAATTTATTTTCATTATACTTGTTGAATTTATGGTGTGAATTGTGTGAGAGTCAGTGATTTGCAGTGAATAGTGTATGGCCGGCTATGCTGTAGCCCTGGCAAGGAGACAGCACACAGCAGTCCACGGTCGCAGGCTGCCCATTCTACAGGTAACGGTATTATTTATTTTTGACGACGTTGTTCGAAGCTCATGTAATGACTTCACGTGGAAGTCTTGACTAGCTTCTCTGTATGTTAATTCTACAATTTAAAACATCAAACATACGGAGAAGAAATTATTTGTCTTTCTTTTATGTAGCGATTTAATTTGATTATCTACCCGTTTTACGGCCGACCGAAATACCTAATATCGCTCCCGGATCTAGAGTAGTTTGTATCTAAATCGGTTTTAATTGTTTACAATTTAAGTCCATCAAGATATCAACTTATTACTGGACCAGAACTCTTCAGCAAACATTCAGGTCAAAGATATACCTGATTAATTAAAGGAAATAATTAAAAAACATGATCATAACTAATCTCCAGGCTAGGTAGATATCACTTCAGATCTTTGAGGATATCTAACTAAAAAACTAAAGATTATTAGGTGATTTATAGATACTTATATTTTATTTTAACTCTTCAGCACCTGGTGTGTGTGTTTTATAAAAGTTCTCATAGATATGGTCCCAGAAAGTAAGGTGTTGGTTCTTGTAAGTAGTAATCATTGTAAGGGTTCTGTCGAATTTGAGCACCGAAGCCGTTACACTGGATGGTCCTTTGAAGCCCTCGGTTGCTGACTTCCATATGACTGGGATCTTTGATGTGGTGATTGGAGTTGGATCCCTGAAAATTAGTTTTAGGAATAATATACTTGAATTATTTGCAAATATTTGGCTGAATAAATGGTAATACAAAAGCACTAAATACCAATGGCTTACCCCAATCTGATGAAATTACACATTAGAGTAATCAATCTGTCAGATACTACTTCATCGTCTTCCAAAAGTTCATCTCCATAAATATAATCAATTATTTTCTGGCCAGAAAGTACTTTTTTCAGTTCATTTGCTACAGTTTTGTACATAAACTTCATCATATAAACTGGTGCCGTACTCTTCCCACCATACAGAACTCCAAATTTCATGATAGGATACTCAAACAACACGTCATGGAAGTATGCTACATAGTTCTTAGCCATGTTACCGTCAATGCTATCGAAATAAAACTCTTTAACTAATTCAGCTATCCTTAGCTTTTTCTGTTCATCAATAATCTTCAAGTTATTTGGCAGCAGCATGTCAAAGGAATCAGGGATTGTATTCAAAGCTTCTTGGTTTTCCTCAACTACAGACATTCCATCATTGCTGGCATAAGCTATAATCACAGGTACTTTTTGAAATTCACCCTGCTTTAAGATCTGTATTGGATCTTCCTCCAATAAATTATGGTCATAGTAATAACTACTTTCAATACATGGTAAGAAAGTATCGGAAACATTTGTTAACTTTCTCAAAGGAACACTATGAAAGAACTGTAATAGTTTTTCTCGCTCATCAAGATCATCCGATTTGTACCCCAATTTTATGGCAACATTCAATGCTTGAGTTAAGGGCTCATAGGCCAACGATGTTGGTGATAGAATAGAGCCAGATTCTAGTATAGCCTTATGGAGTAGGCCTTTCGCCAATCCAGATAGTAATAGAATCTGTACTGCAACAGCACCAGATCCAATTCCATACACTGTGACCTCAAAAGGGTCCCCACCAAACCTCTCAATATTCATTTGCACCCAATAAAGTGCTGCTATCTGGTCTTTTAATCCGGCGTTACCTTGTATCCCGGGGATCTTGAGGCAGAGGAACCCTAGAGGTCCCAGGCGGTAGTTAAAGGTCACTATCACCAGACCCTGGCTTAGTAGTTTTGATGGGGGTTTGTATGAACCCCACCTGAAAGGGTATGGTTTTCATGAAGGGAGGTAGAGAGACGATCTGCGATAAGTTGCTGGTGGAGGCTGGATGCGTCGAGCTGACGACAGGGCGCAATGGCGCTCATTAGGGGAGGCCTATACCCAGCAATGGTCTGCCAAAGGCTGATGATGATGATGATGACATGAAAGGAGACTGATAAACGGACCTTACGTTACGACACAGTTATTCTTCCTTACGCTTTGAAAAGGTTCATAATATCTCGTTTTTGATCTTCTAAAAGGTGACTAAGGAAGAGTCATTTACGCGACGAACGAAAGAGATAGAAATGCTGGATAATTATTACTATACTTACTGTACCTAATGATAACTGATGTCACCGGTACTTTACCCATGCTGGAACTGTCCGTCGTGAACAAACACGAGCACAGGGAGGGACGAGGCGTCCTCGGGAGCGAATACATTCACCACCAGGCAGTTCTCGTCGCCTGTTCCGTCCTGGGGGCACCTGATGCGGTGCGTGGCTTCGAAGATCCCGTCCCAGCGAGGGGGCGGTTCAGGTGCCTAGGGACAGAATGGACTAAATCCTACTAATATTATAAACGCGAAAGTTTATAAGAATGTGTCTTATTGTTAAAGTTACCATTGTAAACAGGCTTCCCGCGATACAGGCTTGCCTCGTGCGGGGGCCGCTAGTAATGTGTACCTATTTTCTGTTATTTGGCAAATAAATGATTTTGTATTATATTTGTATGTATGGATGTACATATATTTGTTACTCTTTCACGCTGAAACAGCTGAACGGATCTGGATGGTTTGGCACAGATTTAAATTATAATCTGGAATAGCACATAGGCTACTTTTTATTCCGGAAAAATGTACAGTTTCCTTGGGGTAGACTTGTTTTGTTTTTCAAGGTACCACGCAGGCGAAGCCGTAGACTAATAACTATGTCTGGAGCATGTTTTGATGCAGTCGCATTATATTTGTTAAACTAGCTAACTCTCGTTTTAAGTGATAGGTGTATCTTTTCCCGTTTTTGCAGCATTTTTTTTTGATGCTCCGCTCCTATTGGTCGTAGCGTGATTTTATGTAGCCTATAGTATTCCTCGATAAATGGACTATACAATACAACAATATTTCAATTCGAAACAGTAGTTCCTGAGATTAGCGCGTTCAACCAAACAAACAAACTCTTCAACTTTATAATATTACTCGTAGTAGAGATGATGTTGATTATTAAAGATTTTGTCACCGATCTGAACCGACCGCCCGCCGGGTCTCATTGACCACTCTTTACCATACCATACTTCGAGGCTTTATAGACATGAAGACATTAATATAGCTACATGCCCGAATCACGGGATATCGATATTTACTTTCAAATCTACTGTGTTGTAGGCATTTCGGCACTCCATGTTGCCAAAGCGCTATGTTACTAAGGTAGTTGTGTCATGTTATAGATGTGTTATAGATTCACTTTCACTCGCAGCGCGCCTCTGCGATGACACACCGTCTCGGCTTCGTAGAATTTCGTATTTACCTTCTAAAATTGTCATACAATGTCTGTCGATCGGCCCGTTATGGCGTTCCGAAAAATTAAAGGTCGCATGCTTCGGAGACTGCAGCCTACTCCGCAAAAGGATCAACGAAATATATCGGCACAATAATCGTGCAAAACCTACTTTAAGTTTTATCGTTTCAACTATTGTTTGAACGATCGTACGTCCGACATTACTTTTGACTATCGATCTCGTAAACTTACTATACCATTACCTACGAACGACACGAAATTTTAAATTTCCAACGAAACGAACGTTAACGGACATTCGATTCCGATTTATCGTTTTCGTTTTTCGGAGTAGACCCCGTCTCGAGGTCATAATGGATGCATTCGGCATGATAACCTCCATCGCCAACCAAAGTTTGTTCCTCTTAAAACGCAAACATTGTTTAATTTCTGCTGTGATTTATCACGCAAGTATCAATTATATCTATGTTTTATTCATCATAGTATGTATCTACAAACAGACGGACAAAGTCCCCTCGTAACCTCAATCCGTCGCAATAAACATCACCGGATAACAATCTACGGCAAATGGGATTCCCGTCGCCGAACGAAGGCTGACCTTACTCCAGAGTATCTACCTACAACGCGTCAGAAAAACTTTGCTGTTAACCTTTCCAAGAGTTAGAACTTTTCGTTCCTAGCTTTAAGATCTTATAATTGAATAACGGGTATTTATCACGTACCTATTTTGTTTTTATTCCCGACGTTTCGAACACATTACAGCGTTCGTGGTCGCGGGCAGACTGCCCGCGACCGATGACATAATTATGTCATCAAATCACGGAAGTTTAAAAAGTTTAAGATAGGTACTTTGTTCGAAGACTTTATTATTTACCTTCTACGAGTAAAATGGTGTCGATGATTAACCATAGTAAAAAAAACTAATGACTGAAAATTATACAAAACATTTCTGGTTATTATGGTTTAAAAAAAAAAACAATAAAAACATGATCACGACTGTAATTCCCAGGCTCGGTAGATCTCCTCTAGTGACTTAGATCTTTGAAGATATCTAAAGAGGATAGAGCGGGATGAGTTGACCGATTCAAAATATGCATTAGGTCTACTCATCCCGCGGGATAAGTTGACAGCGGCCTCAGTTGACTAAAGAGTCAGTGAGAGACACGTCCAATAATGACATTTGGAACATGCCCACATTTTGCACAGTAGTTAGTATGGTTTGACTGATTATAAATATGCTATACTTAAAAGTAGCTCGTACCTTAAACCTGGTCTTGACTGCAGCGTAGGGCAGGCCGAGGAAGGCGAAGTGTGGTGGGTCGGGGGCGAAGTACCCTCGCGCGGAGCCCTGCGTAGTTCTCACGTCGCGGGCTCGTCGGCGCTCCGCCACGGCCACCGCGCATATCAGAACAATTACCCTTACCCACATTAAAGTTTAGGCAAGTTATTTGAAAACCGCATTTGAAATTTGAATGAGATTCTGATAGGAATTATATACATCTGGAGGAAGTAATTAACAACGATACTGTTGAGTTTGTTATTAATTAGTCCCAATAATCAAGTAAAATTCCTTTATCTCTGTTCTAGTCGAACTAACATTACTTGAAATGGCGCGTCCTAAAGGCACAGTACGTAACTGCAAATGGTCTAGCTACGAGTCGTCTTTTGGCATGTCCTCGAATGTTATTGTCAACATACGATTAGCTATCAAAACATTGATTTCCAACTAAAACGCGTGTGTTTAATCTAGTCGTGTTTATTTGCTAAATATACCGCTTACAATAATTGAAATACGAGTACATGGCTCTATTCGAATTCAATTAGGCATAGTGGTGTGGGCGGATCGCGTGTTACCCTTTAGTGGTAATCTAATTTTGTGTATGTTATCCACAAAATTATGGTGATAAATACGGAAAAGGCAGGGGTAAGCGAGAGTGCGGAGCTACGCTCGATAAAGAATTCGTTGTACAGTTCCGTCCACAGCCGCAGCCGGTCCACGTGCACGCCTTGCACCAGCTCGGGGGTCGAGCTGATCTGCAGAAACTCCTCGTCGGCATCATCTCCCGCTTTCATTTTCTTCCACTTTATATTCTCTGCCGTTGGAGTTCTGAAAGATACCCATAAATATTGTTTCGAGTCTAAGGAACAAGAATACAAAAGCGTTAAAAAAATCTTACCCGGTTCTGATAAAGCTGACCCATAAGTCCACCAGCAGACTGACCATACGCTTCTCAGATGTCTCTTCAGCGGGGGGAATATGCCCGTTCTGAGTGAACAGGTACCCTATAATGTCGCTACGAACCGCACCTTCCACTGGACTGTTCAGTGAAATAAGCTCTCTGTTGAAATCGCCCACGAAATTGAACTCGTATAAATAGACCGTGGCTCCGGTATTCACCAGCGGCCGGGCGGAGCGGATCAAAGGGCCCAAGTATGAGGTATCAGTTGACAAAAGAGACAGCTGGGTCATCTGACTCCGGGTTATATTGCCGTCCCCGAAATATTGTGTTTTTACTCTCAGCGCGTACTCGTCTCTCGTTTCTCTGCTGGTGAATAACAAATCTTTCGGTAAAATTAGTCTGTAATCAGCGTTCAATTGCTCGATAAAAGATTCAGTTGTGGCGACAGCCTCGTGTGTCCCGGCGTGGCTCGCAGACCCAATCATGAAAGTGGTATTGATTTCCGTATTTCGAAGCAGTGTCCATGGAGTCACGTCCATAAACGGCTCTTTATTGTGTTCGATACACGGTTTGAATCTCATACCCTTAGCGGCTTCTACTATGGTTTGCACGGAAGCCTCCCCGAACGTGTTGTTGTATGTCGCTGCGTCCGTGAGATTCCTTATGTTTACGGCTAACTTTTCGGCTGTGCTTACTGGGTTCCTGTCTAAAGCTAAATGGGAAAGCATTGACCCACTTTCAGTAATCACTTTATTTATATAATTTTTTGATGGCGAGCTTAATGCCAAGTAACCAGCAAGTGCACCCGCATCCCCATCGCCGCCCACGACTATGTTGAATGGATTCCCACCGAACCGTACTATATTATTTTTAATCCATTTCAAAGCTTCTGTAAGGTCTTTGAGACCGGCGTTTCCAGGTGCTGTTTCATTTTGCAAGCATAGAAAGCCGAGAGCACCGATTCTGTAGTTCGGTAGTATAAGGATCACTCCTTTGGAAACTAAGTGTTCTGGACCGTAGATCATTGGGTCACCGCTACGGAACCTGCTGTCGTGAATATAAAAGAACACACCAGCGTTTACGGCATTTTCTGGCGCAAAGATACTCAAAGTCAAGCAGTTTATATCGCCTGTGTAATCATTATGAAACTGAGGGCAGTGTGTACTATGTTCTTTATCCTCGTGCACTTCTATCCAGGTTTGCGCTGTGTGTGGTGCCTGAAAAATAAAGTCCCCCCAGTGAAACCAAAAACAGAGAACTGAGTTTAGTATCTATTAATCATAGTCGGTCTAAATACTATGTGCTTACCTCAAATGGAGAATTAATCTTTCCATACGGAATGTCATAGAAAGCGTTAATGTTAGTTTCTTTCCATTTGTATCCTTTCACTGGTCCGTGAGTGGTTTGTTCTATGCGATCATTGTCCGCGCCGTATGGTTTAGAACTTGGTACCGGATCTTCTTCACTTAATTTGGTTTTAGATGTATTATTTGAACTATTACTAGTTTCAAACGGTAGTTCTGTGGTTTCATTTTGTGTAGCGTTTTCGGTATAGCTTGGTTTTGCTCGACTTCTTGTTTCAGTAGTTGGCTCATCTATTGCGGTTACGATATCCGTCTTATCACCTTGACTAGCACTATTTAAATCAAATTTCGTTGCAGATCTTTTTTTTGTTGATTTAAAGTCCAATGTCTTGTCATTGTTTAAAGTACTGTTATGATCTATGGGTTTTTTTGCATTATCAATATTCGATGCCTCAGTTTCGTTGACTACAATGTGTTCTACTATGGACTGGATGTGTGTAGCGGTCGCCAGGCAGACAGTAAGCCAAAGTACACCACACCACATTTTTTACAATGTGAAATCTTTTTCTAACATTCCTGGAAACATAATTAAGAAATCTATTATAGGATATCAACCCTCGAAGATCATTTAGCCTTTTGTATGTTTTATAATACACGTGTATTGCCTTGTTGTTATAAATACGCATGTATATTATCAAGATTAGTTTTAGTTTCGTAATAGACACTTTCAGCTATTCCCCGAACTAAAAAGTGATTAATAACAATTTAGCACTTACCAAGGCGCGGCGTGTTTCAGGCGTGTGTCCCTATTTATGCAGAGCCTGCTTCTACGCCGTGGAAACAACGAGATAGTACGAATTCACTATGTGTGTATAACTACGAAGAGAAGTGTTTAAGGATGTTAGGTTTAGGAACTTATTTTTGAACAATACTTTTTTGGCTATCTAAAAAAAATTAATATGGCAGTTGACTCTAGATTTCCCTCAAGCTCCAAATACTACGTTGTGTCTTAGAACGTGATTGATATAATTATTTATGTAAGAAGATGTATTTTAATTTACTTTCCGTTGGGTTCTTTGATTTTTCATTAAAAAAATACCTGTTGAATGATACTTGTTTCTTCTTTCTTACTTCAAAACTGGTTTGAAATATAATCATGATCTAACTCGATCTCTGTTTTCAGTTAAATAATTTTATCTGAATAACTTAATATTGTTCGCTTGTAAGTTTCGGCTAATAGGTTAAGTAAATGGATCTTTAACCTTTAAGTCTCTCCTGAGTGGGTGTCAAGGTTCAAAAGAGAATACCTACATCCAAAGTATCCCAAGTATACGAAGATCATAGACAACATGCGCTTCTTACTTAACTTTCTACTCAAAGAACATAGTACTTATACAAACATACATGATCACGACAATAAACTAATCCCCGGGCTCGGTGGATATCTCCTCAGATCTTTATTTACTTAGATCTTTGAGGATATCTAAAGAGGGTAGTCAAAGGCACGCTCAAACATGACATTTTGATGCATGCCCCCATTTCGCACAGTAGATTGCAATGAAAAAAGCTTTATTGACTAGGTTTAAGGACTGGTAATGTTTGGACAAGTTTACGAGCGCCGTGCCAAGGCTTGGGTTCATTATTATTAAGTATTAGTATTAAACGGGTATTTATCGCGTTTTATTTACCTATTTTTCCCAACGTTTCAACAGGATGGCGGGGTGAGAGTCATCCCGTGACCACGACAGTGTGTAAACCTGTTGAAACCTCATAATAGGTAAATATAACGTGATAAACACCCTTTTAATACTCATAATAATGTGTTCAAATCGCGTAAGTTTAAAAATATTTGGATTAATTACGTTCAGTGCTCGAATGTACTCCACCTTTTAACGTATCGCTAAAGCACCACCTATCTCACACTCGACTCGGCTGATAACAAAAGCTCTCCCGGATTTTTACGTATGTTTATTGCAACCGTGTATACGAAATCATCAAATCGATTATCGAGTAAACAACGATTAGATACGATCGAAAAATCCTACTTCATATTATTATAAACGCGAAAGTTTGTAAGAATGTATGGATGTATATTTGGTACTCGTTCACGCTGAAACGGCTGAACGGGTCTGGATTAAATTTGGCACAGATATACTCGTAGATTATAGTCTGGAATAGCACATAGGCTACTTTTTATCCCGGAAAAATGTACGGTTCCCGCGGGATAGATTTGTTTTGTCCTTCAAGGTACTACGCGGGCGAAGCCGTGGGCGGAAGTTAGTAATCGATAATCGCAAAATTTTATGCGACTGCCTGTATCGAGAGAAGATATTTTTTCCGGGACTAGGTGTTCTGAGACTTGGTACTAGATTTTGTTTGATACTCAGAATGCAGGGAATCAAAATATTATATTGATCTTCTTATTTTGGTTATTTATTGTTTCGATAAAAGTTCCAAATCGTTAGTTTGTTTCCATTGATAATAATCATAGTATCCATCTAACAACATTTGTTTGACATTTTTAGGATTTGCAAGGAAATATGAAATGTTTCTGTAACAAAAAACGTGAATTCACATCTGTTTGTATGTATGTGTTTATGTGAGTTCCTTTGGCTGTCACTGTAGCCCAAACGGCTGGACAGATTTTGACAAATGAGGTGTCGATAAGATTTGCGATTGTAAAAATCTATTTTCATACGTTCAGTCGGTTTTTTTTTGCAATAAATTCTAGTTATAGAACACTGCGATCCCAAGTCACCACCAGTGGCAAGTTCATGGTGGTCAGATGGTCCGGAGGGGATATTTTAAAGTATTCTTCTGACTGAATGTCATTAAATATTGAAAGTAGATGACTACTTATTTTTGATTCAGATTTTGACATTCAATGTCATTGTGACAGATGAATCCAATGACACTCTTTTGTCAAAATCTGTCCTCCCGTTCGGCCTACAGCGACACAGCGATAGCTAAAGGAAATGATGATACCGTGTCAACTTACCTGACTTGAGGGTCAAAGCTGTCGAAGAAATGTGTGATATCCCGTTCTTCAGCAGTAGGTTCCCTCATCTGAATCCTGAATGGATTAGTGATATAATTGTACTGGATTTTGCCTTTAGATACGGGCGGCCATGTTTTTTTACCGGGTTCGCATGTAGGGCTCCTGAAATGTATTTACAAATAATTTGTTTGTTAATGAATGTTCTAATCTAATGGCTAAGAAAGAAGTGAGTACTGATATGACGGATGATAGAGGAAAATGGAAACGTGTTGTGCCGACCCCAAATAGCGTGGGAAAAGGGCAGGAAGAAGAAGAAAAGTTAATGTTCTAATCGTTAATGCACGTGATAATATAAACGTACCCGCAGTACATGAAGTTAGTGATCATATCGACCATATAAAGTTTCATGTTATCGTCATCATTATTCGGAGGATACGACACATGATTGTCCAGTATCGAGTTCGCGCGAAAAACGCAAAGGTAGTCCTCGAAATGTGCAGCTCCAGAGTAATCTGCCCAGAAGCCTCTCTTCACGAAACTGTCCTCAGCCTCATAAGCGAACTGGTATAGGTAAAATGGAGCCCCGCCCATCGCCGCTCGCCACTCCGCCACTTTCATTGCAGTGTGCTTAAAGTACATGTCCGTATAATACTTTATTATGGTATCTAACGTAGGGTTCCGGTTAAAATATCTTTTATCTATCATATCAGCGATCTTCAGTATTTCCTTCTTCGGCAAGCTGTAGAGCAACCTCATCGATACGATCGCCGTGGGGTCCCGTTGGAGTACCGGCAACAGACCCTTCCTCAGCAGCAACCCTTTACTGAAACCCATTTCGTTGTTCGTGAAGCTCATAAGGGTCGGGTAGTTTCTAGCCCTGCCCATGGCTATCAGCGTCAGCGGATCGCGGTCGATGATCCTGGTGACTCCAAAGAACTCTGACTCTAAGCATGGGTTAAAAGAGATGAAGCCGGTCTGGTACTGCACAGCGCTGTTCGCAGCCATTATCTTCACCAAAGGTGCTCGGATGAGTTCTCGATGGATGAGGGTGGGGTCTGTGTGGTTGATGCCGAGTTCTTTCAGGAATATGCCGGCGACTTCTCTCGCGTAATCAGGAGATGCGGTGTAGTACGCCGGAAAGGCATTACAGCTCATTGCTATAATCCTAAAACAAAATGATACGTGAAATGCAATCTTTAATTTCTTATGCAACAAATGCAAAAGTCTTGTATGAACGTACTTCTTAAACAACCCTTTGGTTGCTTTAGAAAGAGAGAGAAGGTGTGCGCTGGTGCCCCCGCCACTGTGGCCCATAAGTGTCACATTATTGGGATCTCCGCCGAAATAGCGTGCGTTCCTCTGCACCCAGCGAAGTAGCGTCACCATATCTCGTAGACCCTGGTTTCCTGGTATTTCCTTACAGTTAAGAGACAGGAATCCGAATACGTTCAGCCTGTAACACATAAAGTCAACTTTTATTTCATTGTATTTTATTGACTTGTCAGTTATTTTATTGGAACTGTGTCTGATAGATATCTAAAAGGGTGTCTAAAATGTCCGGTGAATACAGTCATGAGCAAAATCTATTTACCTGAAATTAAATGTGATGACGATGACATCCCTGGTCATCAAATATTCAGGACCAGCAAAATCAGAAAGTCCTGAGCCTGCTTGAAATGCTCCCTCATGTATGAACACCAGTATCGGTAGACCCTTTTGAATGGTGTCCAACCAACCGGGGGGTTTCTTGGGCACGGCCTCGCATGGCATATGGAGATTAAGGTAGATGCAGTCCTCGCTCTGGCCCTTCGGCTCGTGCTTGAATCGGCCGTAGATGAAGTCGTCTTGGGGACATGCGAATTCGTCCTCAAGTGCATAATAAACTTCGAAGTCTCCCCACGGATCCACAGGCTCAAGTTCCTGAAACAGAACTCCAGGGTCCTCAGAAGCTTCTAAATATTTACTCTAACGTTACTGACTGACTGACACAATTCACAGCCTAAGTCATAAGTTCTGAAGAGCTGAAATCTTACTCTTTATTTCTTTCATGATCACGACTGTAATCCGAGGCTCGGTAGATATCTCATCAGATATCAAGGAGAATATTATATTCGCCACATTTTGCACAGTAGTTAGTATTCCTTACATGTCGGGTTGCAAGCCCATTGCCGCTTATAAGAATACTAGCCTAAGACACACACCTTCGAGTTGAGTGCTGAAATTTGGTGGGTGAGTTCCTTTCTAGGTCTGGAGGTGCACTAATTCCTGAAATTCAACCTCTAACAGGTGCAGCGGGAGGTTGATGTTTGTTACAAAATAAAATATTATGTTATATTCACCTTAAATCGTCTGTCCCCTAAAGGTGGTTTTCCGTAGGGTATTCCTCTAAAACTAGCGTACTTGGAGCCGTCTTCTGCGGGACGCAGACGTCCGCAGACCCAGCCTGATTCTATGCGTATGCGCACGTCGCATTTTGTTTTAGTGCAACCGCCGTATTCGTCACATTTGACTGGAATAAGATGATGCACCGTGCTATGAAATCTTACAATATTTAGGTTCTAATATTAAAATGTGAAAATATTGTTCACCGTAATAATTGGCTTTTTATTTTATTTCACAATTTATAACATTTTTGAGGTTAAATAATAGGTATCACTTACTTTGCAGTATGTATGGGGCAAGTAATAAAAATACTACCCCAAAGTAATGAGTTAACACTTCCATGGAATTGAAATAATAATTAATGCAACTTTTACTTGAACACACACAGTGGCCTCTGTAACTTCAAATAATCAATTTTCATACAATTTATCCACCCGTTATCTCTTTTATAGTCAAAATGTAGCGTTTAAGATGCTTTCAGACTTGATCATTATTTATTTGTACTAGGGAACGAATGAGAAAAGAGTGCACGCGGCGGAGATGCCCATGTTGAGATAGATGTGTGGAGTGACGAGGATGGATAAAATAAGGAACGAGTATATTAGAAGAAGTCTGAAAGGGGCACTGGTGACGGAAAAGATGAGGAGTAATTGATTAGCGTGGTGTGGGCATGTTATGAGAAGAGATGAATGTCATGTGACGAGGAGAGTGTGGATAGATACAGGGGTAGAGGTAGACCAAAACAAGATGGATGGACTGTTGAAAGATGACATGGGTAACAAAGGAGTAAGTACTGAGATGACGAATGATAGAGGGAAATGGAAGAAGATAACATGTTGTGCTCTCCAGTCCTGTTCCCACATAGCGTGGGAAAAGGACTGGAAGAAGAAGAATTTATTTATACTCGGAAGCAAAATCTCAGTGAAGTTATTGTGTGATTATATTGCAGGTTACAGCAGACAATCGATGATTAAAATTCGCTATAATAGCGAACGACACGCAATAATAAGAAGACTGAGATTTAGATAGGTTCTTGGAGGCATTGCATACAACGTACTTGGAGTCACGCATTTATATACCTACCTACTATACAGAATACTATACTCGGCTTCATAACAAAATTAACAAGGATCATTTGGAAAGCCGATTCGGAAAGCAAAGTCGTCCTAAGCTTTTATAATCTACTCGTAATAATCAAATAACTGTCAGGTAGCTAGCCCCCAGTGTGCTGGCTCCACTATGATTTATTTATTTCCCAAGCAAACAGAACTAGTGTGCAATACGGTACGGCACATGTGGTGCAGCGTGCAGGTCAAAGTAAATATCTTCCTTCTGACGGTTTCTTGTTGTCGAAGACGCAAAAAGACGCGACTCGATGCTGTAGTGTAGAGAAATATTTTCGAAAAAAAACATGACCACGACTGTAATTCCCAAGCTTATCTTCTCAGATCTCTTGTTACTTATACCTGGGATATGCCCACATTTTGCAGTAGTTCCGTACGTGACAGGTTGCAAGCGCTTCGCAAGACTTAAGATTATTATTATTATTATTAAGAATACTAACCTATGACACACACCTTTGAATTTGATTACCTCTATCTACCTTTCTTGTAGTGTAGTAGTATCTACGGTTCTTATAGTTTCTGATACCTAAGACGCTGGTAGACCTAAGGTGTAGTCAGGCCTATTAGTAGGTAGGTATGTTTGTTTCATACTAAAAGTTATTCCTAAGATTACTAAGAGTTATTCCGAGTAAACCTGCAGTTGTATGCTCTATAAATGTTGTAGGCGCTCTGGCATCCAATTGCGGAAGTTCGAGAACGCCGCGCCACCGAGAATCTCAATCTCCTACATTATTAAATTCTATGTTCATATATTGTTACAGGTAAACATGAAACAAATTGTACGGAAGGATGGAGTGTGTCTCAGACGCGTGAGGTAACCCTGATTGATTTTCAGGACGGGTATTTAGAGTATAGGTAGTTATTGTAGGGAGCTGTAAAAACATTATCACTTTAGCAGGTGTCTATGACTACTGACGATTGCAGAAGAGAAATCAGGACTACACAACAAATCTAGGATAGTACTTAAGTAAAACTATTCCTCATATAATTTTAGTTGCCAACGCAAAGAGTCGAGGCGCCATGAAATTTATAAGAGCAATCCGTTATGTGTTCTATACCGAAGTGCCTTACGGCCAACTATAATTACTAAGTATTAGTTCTATTTCTGCTTGGTTATACTCGTATGAGATTTACATAACTTTCACATCTGCATCCTCATTAGTACCGTTAGTACCGCTTTGAATTTTGCAACCCGAGGGTAATATGCAGAATATCAGTGCTTCATCATAGATTCCACTCGTAGTGATTGAGGAAATTACGTAATTTAGGGCGGTTTATTAACTTCGTAATTAGACTTTGCCACTGAACACATACGACCTTACTTTCCAGCGTGCTTGCTTGATCATTCTCAGAATAGTAACAAAAAACAAAGGTTTTTATAAAATGGAATGTAGTTAAAACAAAAACAACCAGATTTTAGGAACATAATTTAATACACAATATTTATATTTATACTATATCTATATTTTATACTTTTTTAATACACATAAAATTAAGGCCAGCCGTATCAACAATAGCATTGTTAGGTATAGGACAACTAGGAGTGTATTAAAGAGTACCAGAGCACTTAAGTAAACAGGCTGTACGTGTCTAGTGTAGCAACAAATAAACTAAACTTATTATAAGAAAATGTTCAATATCTTTTAATATTGTTAAGGTAATTATACAAATACCAATGGTGCTCCATTAAGGTGGAAATATTTCTGAAACAAAAAATACAACGGTGTTATCTGAAAAAGGAGATTAGAGAGGCATTTGCAAATTTTGCAACAGTAAAGCTGCACAGGCATACCTGGACTGAGGGTCGAAGCTGTCGAAGAACTTCACCATATCCTTCTCCTCAGCAGTCGGTTCCGTCATCTGAATCGTCATCGGCTCGGTGATTAGATTGTATTTAAAACTTTCTTTCGAAACTGGCGGCCAAAGAGCTTTGTTGCATGTTGGATTGCTGAAATGACAATATTTGTACATAACTTTTTCTTTAATTAAAATGCTTAATCTGCACTTAGCCCTACTAGCTAGTACCTACCTGCAAATCATAAAGTTTGTAATGATTTGGACCATCCATTTTTTCATGACGTCATCTCTGTTCTTAGGCGGATCGGAAATGTAGTTGCCCAGCATAGAGTTGACGCGGAAAACGCAAGCCAGATCGTCCATATGGGCCGACCCTGGGTAGTCTATCCAATGGGCCATCTTTATGGGGCTGAAGTCAAACTCGTAAGCGAACTTGTACATGTAAGTCGGGGCTCCGCCTGAGGCTGCTCGCCACTCGGCCACCTTCAACGCAGGGTGCTTGAAAAACATATCAGTGAAATAATGTAAAATTCCGTCCGCTGTGGAGGTCCCGTTACAAAAGTATCTCTGACCAATCTTTTTTGTTATTCTTTTGATTTCCTTCTCTGGTAAGCTGCACAGCAGTCGCGGCGAAACAATCGCTGTAGGATGCAGATTCAGAATCGCCGGTATATTCTTTTCGAAAATTACCCATTTAGCAAAGGCCATTTCATTGTTCGTGTAACTGATCAGCTGAGGGTATTCGCGGCCCCTGCCCTCAGCTATAAGGGTTAGTGGATCTTTGTCCAAGACTCTCGTCACCCCAGGGAACTGTTGGTACTCAACTATTGGAGGCCAAGATACTATCAACGACTTGAACTGCACTGCAGAGTTCGCGTGCATTATCTTTAGAATAGGAAGTTTGATGAGCTCTTGGTGAATGAGGGCAGGATCCGTATGTTTAATGCCAAGTTCCTTGAGGAACATTCTCGTTACGTTCATCGCGTATGCGGCAGACGTGGTGAAGTATGACGGTACAGCGGTACAGCTCATTAATATAACCCTGAAACAGTCAATCGTGTTAAGAAACAATCTCTACCACCCTGTTTCAGCTTACAGAACATAAAGTACTTACCTTTTAAATAGACCCTTAGTCGCTTTAGATAGAGACAGAATATGGGCGCTGGTGGCTCCACCGCTCTGTCCCATAAGCGTGACATTACTCGGGTCTCCGCCAAAGCCGCGCGCATTCCTCTGCACCCAGCGAAGTAGCGTCACCATATCGCGGAGTCCTTGATTACCCGGAATCTCTTTGGAGAAGAGCGTAAGGAATCCAAAAATGTTGATTCTGAAAATACAGCAACAAACAAAACAAAGTAGAGAAAAAGAAATAGAAATGGTAGTCATTTAAAGTGTAACTTACCTATAATTGAAGGTTATGACAATGACATCTTTCTTCATTAAATACTCAGGACCACAAGCATCAGTAAGGCCAGCTCCGCTCTGAAAAGCGCCGCCGTGTATGAACACTAGAATCGGTAGACCGGGCTTTTTGACTGAGTATTTACACTTCGGCACTGATTTGTACGGCGCATGGATGTTAAGGTAGATGCAATCTTCACTCATTCCTTTGACGTAGAGTGGTATTCTGCCAAATATTAGACCTTTTTGACAGCATGCTGGGGCATCTTCAGTAGCGTCCAGCAGCATATTCTTGTCCCATGGCTCCACGGGTTCCAGCTCCTAAAATAAAACTTAGGTTGTTTATCTTGATGATGAGTGCGGCAAAAGTGTTATGGGGATGTTATCGTACCTTGAACCTTCTGTGGCCTGTAGGAGGCTTTCCATAAGGCACCCCTCTGAAGCTGGCATAGGGAGCACCGTTCTCCGCCTTCCGCACCCTCCCGCACACCCAACCTCCCTCCGAGTGGAACTTTACCTCGCAACGGCGTGGCTTGCAGTTGTAATAGTTTATACAGGTGGCTAGACAAATTTACAATTGTTACAATTCACATTAACATCGTCTGCATCGAATTTTGGATTATTTTAGTTAAAAATGTATAAAATGTATGTCTACTTGCCTTGCACGAAGAAAGCAAATATTAATACTATAGCAGCATTAATGTTTGCATTTAACATTTTCTATGCTGTTTCTTAATTTGGCACAACTATTACTCTATGGCAACTGCAATTGTTTTGGTTTATTTGCCCCTTAAATAGATGCGCAATGTAAAGGTGATCGCACATTTTCATTTTTAATGACTTCTTCTTTGAATGTTCTCTTGCTAGCTACAAGTCTTATTGCAACTGCCGCCATTTCGATAACCGCTCGGTACTCCTCGTCCACTCTATCACAACACTCAGTCCATCAATCTTCGTCAATAGATGCAACAGCATTGATGGGAACATCAGTGGCACTATCATGATCCTGCCCAAGATTCTCAGGACACACTAATCTATTCTGATTAGCAGTCTCCAAGCCATGAGAGCCTAGATCAGTGTTATTAGCGTATTTAATTTGATCATCTGATTTTGTTAAGTAGATAGTAACACTTACAGATGATGCGCAATCAGCCTAACAAACCATTTCATTTGTATCAAACAATAGGTGCAATAATTGTAAAGAAAATTTTGCTTGATTATGTTATTCTATGATTTTAAATAACATTTTATTTGGTTTTTAGTTTGTTGACTTAACACTTGAATTGTTCATGTTGCAGTTTCATGTGAATAAATAGTCGAACTAACCTATCAATAACCGCAGCGGGCGAGAGTCCGCCTGCGACGCAAGAGGGTGCGGGTTCGATTCCTGTCTCGGAACAAATTTGTGTACGATCTGCAGAAATTTGTTCCGTTGGTCTGGGTGTTTTCTAGGTATAATTAAAAAAAATATCTATCTATGTATATAATGTATTAAATATATCAGTTATCCTTGTACCCATAACACAAGCTTTGAGTAGCTTACTTTGGGGCTAGATGATGCTGTGTGGATTGTCCAGCATTATTTATTTATTTATTTATTTAATAAACTAGTAGTCCGCCCCGGCTTCGCACGGGTATTTATATATACCTATAAATGGTCACGACTGTAATTCCCAGGCTCGGTAAATATCTCCCAGATCTCTAGTTACTTTGATCTTTGAGGTTATCGAGGATATAAAGAGGGTAGTCAGAGGCACGTCCAAACATGATATATGACACATGCCCACATTTTGCACAGTAGTTAGTACTCGTACATGACAGGATGCAAGCCCATCGCCGCTTATAAGAATACTAACCTATGACACACCTTCGAACTTTTGGTTCTAGGGTATGCCGGTTTCTTCACGCTGTTTTCCTTCACCGTTTCGTTTAAGAACACAGGCATTGCGCACATAAATTGTTCGTATAGAAAAACACATTGGTGCATGACCAGGTTTGAACCCATGATCTTCAGATCGTGAGGCAGGGGTGCTACCACTACACCACCAGTGCTCTCTAATTTAACAAAAATTTCAAAATTCAATATTATAATCACACACACGTCTAACCATACCCTGCGTCAGGTTACTAAAAAAAGAAAATTGTATAGAAAGTTTTAGTATTATTATTTTAATGAACTTTTTTTATTATAATGTTTTTTTTTGTTTATATTTTTATTTATTTTTTCACATTGACTCCATCCTGTACACATCCTGTACGTACACCCAGTGACGCCTACAGTGCATAAGCTAGCGCGGCTCTCACGCAACTTTTTTCTATTGCTTACATTTTTAATTTAATGGTATCTTTTGAATGAAATGTCCGAATTGAGTAATTCAAAACTATATAAAGGTATTGAAGCAGTCTAGAATATGATGTGATTTATTTTGATAAGGATTAATACTAAGATACAAATAAAGAGCGTTTTTCTAAGAGTAGCCTTTCAATTAAAATTTTGAAATTAAAGAACTCTTATTGTGGCATAACTATAATAGTTGGACATATGCTATCGCAACACTTTTTGTAAATAATGATGTGTTCTACAAAGTCGTAGTACATTATTTTATTCTATCGTCAATAGTTTTCGCAGCGCACGCGATATAAAGAATATTTTAGGTAATTTTTTAACACCTTGGCTTACATTATTGAAGTTTTAGTAAGGATCCCTAATTTTTTTGAAAATATAATATAGCCTATGTCACCCGCTGATAGTGTAGCTTCCCAACAGTGAAAGAATTTTTCAAATCGGTTCAGTAGTTTCGGAGCCTATTCATTTCAAACAAACAAACAAACAAACAATCAAAGTTTTCCTCTTTATAATATTAGTTTAGATTAACATTAGGTATTTTTTTAAATGTGCCAGAGAAGATATGCATACCTACATTACTTAGGTCAATTATTATAAGCAGCGATGGGCTTGCAACTTGTCACGTAAGGAATACTGTGCTGTGGGAATGTGTCAAAAGTCATATTCGACGTGCTTCTGACTACCCTCTTGAGATATCCTCAAAGATCTACTAGTGATCTGAGGAAATATCTACCGAGACTCCAATGAAAACATACATCCAAATCATGTTGCCTCATTTTCAGACGGGACTATTATAGGTATTATATGAAAATTATTGTTAATTTATTCTTGTAGGTATTAAAATTTTCAGCAACTGAATAAATAATACACATAGGCACGTTTAATTTACTTATTTGCATAATGCGGTATACGTCGGGTTCAGGAACGTAGGTCTCGATCTGTAGGTCTACCATGGGTTTTCACAATCTACACTCGCTAGCGACTGTAGTTAAAAAATTTTATGAAAACTTGTACAGCGCCTCTTGTGGATAGTTGGGTACTAAAACGTCACGTAGTTAACTATCCTACGTCACCGTACTGCAGCGACTGTGGTTTGCGCTTCATTCATTTGCTTAGAGTTTGGCACCATGAGTTACTATTTTGACAGATGTCATAGTAACGTACAATTACTACTGTAGTAACGTCAGCCGATCTAAATGTGATAACTCATGGTAGACGTACTGGTACTAAGCCATGTTTTCTGAAAATCGTGGCCGAACTTTTTAAGATCTCATTGTTTTATTTACTGAAAAGTACAAACATGTATTTAATTGTCACTGCGCTTGCGCAATAAGAACTGCTCCATCCCGTGCTCGCCACTAACAGCTAGTACTGACTGACCCCTGAACCAACACTATAATTTTCTCGATATTTTTGATATTTTGATTATTTGATTTATATTCTCATATTTAAATATCTTATGCATACGTCGAAAAAAAAACTGAAGCTATTAAATCATCTCAAGTGAGTTATAATAAGTATTCCTGAAACATAATTTACAATAATATATATCTATATATATATCTGCATAATATTAAACAGGTAGATATTGAAAAAAACATTGTCTCGCAATCTTTATTTGGGGCAGAATGTTTCTTACTCTTTCACGCTGAAAAGGCTGAACGGATAGATGAAATTTGGCATAGAAATAGATTATAATCTGAAATAGCACATAGGCAACTCTTTATCCCGAAAAAATGTACGGTTCCCGTTAGATAGATTTGTTTTTGTTTTACAAGGTACCACGGGAGCGAAGCCGTGGGCGGAAGCTAGTTTTAAATAGTTTCAAATCATTGACGTGACTTTTTTATTCATATTCAACACTCCAGTCCTGTTGGAGCTACGTGTCTCTGTTCTTCCGACCTTCCCTGGTGTTTGTGTGTTTGTTATATCTATATAATACGTAGGGGGGTCTCTTGTAACTACTGAGGCTGGCCAGGGTTGTGTTGATGAAGGCGGCTGACTCAGGTGTACCATCGACGAGAGTAGCTTTCCTGAAAAGGTATAACGTTAAAAGTAGAATAACAGTGTATAGAATAAGAAAAATAAACGCCTGGCAATATAACATCCGCAATTTGTAGAGCAAATTGCTAATAGCTGTTATGCTGGTAATTTGAGCAAAACGCATCAGGCTCAATTGTAACTTATTATTTCACTCTCGTGTTCATTGGTCACTTACACGCGTATATGAAATTGCTCAATCTTGAGCAATACTTGCAATTATAATAATAATAATAACTTTTATTTCAGGTATAGAAAAATTACAATAAAATAAATTACAATACATAATGTACAAAGTAACTTAACTATGACCCATATTTTAAATACCTTAGAGACTAACATACATAAAAAACATAAATGTAATCAACATTATGAAGTCGTGACAACATTTAGCAATTTACAGCAATGGCAACATGTAGCAATAAAGATATCGCTACATTATGGTGTGATATGGAGCAATTTTGGGAAATAATTGCTCCGGTTCATACATACCTAGCATTATTGCTCAAAAAAATTTTTAGGCGCACCTTTAAACTTAGAAGGCCATTATTTCCTGCGTTTGGGTGATCAAATATAAAGGTGCCTTCATAGATCATTGATTATGTTATTGTACAGACCTGGCTCTTGCTTCGATCTCGTCAAAGAACCGAATCATGGCAGCCTGCTGTCTCGTGAGTCCGCTGTTGCTGTACAACCCTGGAGTGGCTGTCCGCTGGTAGTTCAGCACGTGCTCGTGCACCGCTGGCCAGAGGGATGTGCCATCGGGAGTACAAGTGGGGTTGCTAAAGTTAACAACATATGACATACTAGTACTAATTTATACGAAGTTCATCCTGCCGTTACACCCCTAAGAAGATGAGAACGGGGACCATGGAAAATATAAGATCGTTTGAAACAGCCAAGTGGCGTTTCTGTATTTGGGCATAAATCTGGTAAACATCAAAACCCGGTTCTAGTAGTTGCTGATCATGCAAACGTAGCCCTATCGCTCGGAAGCATCCATCTCGTTAGATGCCAAATGTGTGAGGATACCCTAACATGGCCTGGAGAATTTTATTTTCCAGTATTTCTAAACAAGTTAAAAGTATTGGATTGAAAGTTTTGATTTTTACCTGCATTTCATAAAGTTAATGACGAACATCTTCATCCATTGCTTCATCAAATCGTCTTCCAGAAGTAACCTTTCATATTTTCCTAAATTAGAATTAGTTTTAAACAAGTACGTCAAATCTTCTAAGTGCGCCGTGCCATTGTAATGCAAATGTATCGCTTTCTTAACGATGGCAGTTTTGCTTTCGTACGAAAACTGGGAAAGGTATACCGGGGCCCCTTTCATGGATGATCTCCACTGAGCCAGCTTGAAAGTTGGATACCGGAACAGTACGTCCAGACAATTGTGCATGTACTCGTCCAAAGTTGGCTTTCCTCTGAAATATCTGCGCATCGTTCTCTCCGCAAGTTCAAGGGTCACCTGAGGAGGAGTACTGAACACCAATCTCGGAGATAAAAGTAGCGTGGGGTTCGTTTTAATGCGTTTCGTGAACTCATAATAATCCAGTCGATTTCTGAATGCCTCGCATTCTTCGGTCGTAAATTGAATCATTAGCGGATATTCTCTTCCTCTACCTCTTTTTACGAGTTCTAATGGTTCATCGTCTAAAATTCTCGTGACTCCAAAGAATGGTGTCTCTATGACTGGAACGAAGGAAACGAAACCAGTCATGTACTGAACCTCGCTGTTAGCCTTCATGATCCGTTCCAATGGAATCTTCGTAAGCTGATCATGTACAAAGGCGGAGTCTGTGCTATTTATGCCCAGTTGAGTAAGAAACAGATTGGCAACTATCTTTGCGTTTATTGGCGAGGCGGAATAGAACCCTGGGTTAGCTGTGCCGCTGAGCAGAATCACCCTATTACAAAAAAATATTTAATGGAAATCTCGTTATTTAATATTATCTTCAACAGTAAATAATACCTTTTAAAAAGTCCTCTAACAGCTTCTGATAGGGATAGAAGATGAGCGCTGGCAGATCCGCTGCTGTGGCCCATCAATGTTATATCAACAGGATCTCCTCCAAAGGACCTGGCGTTTCTCTGCACCCAGCGCAGGAATGTGACCATGTCCCGCAGGCCTGCGTTACCGGGGACCTGACGCGTGTTCAAGGACAAGAAGCCAAACACGTTGAGTCTAGGAGACAGAAAATACCTGTTTTAATCTCCATAAAAAACAATCGCCTTGCGTCACTGAATATATCCTAAGGTAATGAGTTACCTGTAATTAAATGTTATAAGAATTATCCCTTCTCCAACTAAATACTCCGGCCCTTGTAAATCGGAGTCAGCAGACCCTGACTGGAATGCTCCACCATGGATGAATACCAGTATACGAAGACCAGGCTTGACATATCTTCCATATTCTACAGGGTCAGGTAGACCAGCAATCGGAACGTAAACGTTGCCATAGATGCACTCTTCGCTCATTCCTCTATACGGAGCCATAAGACGGCTGTAGATTTCATCATGCTGAGGGCATATAGGCCCTTCCTGGGTGGTATCTAAGAGATTAACCCAGGGTCTGACTGGTTCCAGCTCCTGGAAGATTTGAAGTTGCATGGGTTATTCTGCAGAATTACAATCAAAGTGTGCTACTTCTAAAGACTAACAGCTTCGACATTCAACTCCAATGTAGACCCTAGGTCAGTTTGAGATTGATGGATTCAGGAGTTTTTGCGGAAATCCATCACAAACTATTTAAACATACACATACATACACGGGACGATTCTACTCAATTTGATATTTTACCGTTATTTTTAAATTTTTAAACCTTGATTTTAGAGCTCATCTTTCAAGCTGATAGCATTAAGATGGAGCAATATAAGATTGGTTGATAATAAGTTCACGAAATTTACATTTAAAATTAACTAATATTTTACAAGATACCCAAAACTTGTTGCGAACAATGATGAATAGTGAGACTAGTCACGAAACCGTTACGTAGAATAGTCCTTCAATTCGTAGTCAGGTAAAAAGAGGACAAAAAATATGCACCTTGAACCTACGCTTTCCCAAAGGTTGCCTTGCGTAAGGAATGCCTTGGAAGCTAGCGTACTCTACGCCGTTCTCTGCAAGTCGTTTCTGACCGCAGATCCATCCTGATTCAATGCGCACGCGCACTTCACAGGACTGCTCCTTGTCAGGTAAAGCCGAAGTCACTAGAAACATTTCAAACTCAAGTATTTCAAAACTATGTAGTACGTGAGAATATAGAATGAGCAGAACAATGTCTCAAAAATCCAGAAAAATAATATGTAACATAGGGGACTTACTACAAGCTCTTATAAACAATCTTGTTCCAGAAACGTCATCATTTAGTGATCTGTCTGATAAATGTTCTAGTTCCGCGGACTTAAAATGTAAAACTGCGTTTAACTATACACTTCTATCTTATTTTGGTTTCGACGAAGACTAAATTAGCGTAAAATGGAAGATAACGTGTTGTGCCGACCCCACATAGCGTGGGAAAAGAGCAGAAAAAAGAAGACTTTGATTTGGTCTTTCTAGTAAACCAAATAAGATCGCATCTCTTTTAATTTTTTTTAAGTTAGTCTGTGGTACAAAAGAATTAAGTACCCCCCCTTGGTGGTAATGTTGACCTACATATAATTGTGCGCCTTCACATACCTGCACATTGTACAAACACAAGCACTAATAAAGTAGAAATCATAATGCACTGACCGCGAAGCCTTAACACGCATTAATAAACGCTTCGTACGAATTCATGATAATTACATTACAAATTGCTCTCAAACAATACCTAATCAGGCGTGCTTAGATATCCCCAAAAATTACCTAATTATATTCAAAGGGTTATTAGTATTCATATAAGTAATAGGTTAGCGTAGTATGGGCATGTTATGAGGAGAGATGAATGTCATGTGACGAGGAGAATGTTAGGTAGGAATGAATGTCGATGAATACAGCGGTAGAGGTAGGCCAAATAAAAGATGGATGGACTGTGTGAAAGATGATATGAGTAAGAAAGGAGTGAGCACTGAGATGACGAATGACAGAGGGAAAATGGAAGAAGATCACATATTGTGCCGACCACACATAACGTGAGAAAAGTTTTTTTTGTTTCTTGTTTATTTGAATTTATTATTTCTAAATAATAATTAGAAGATAAACTATCGGCTGGGAGGCCCCACGCGGTTCCTGGAGTAGTAGTACTTGTTGAACATGTCGTTCCACATGTGGTACGCATGCGCGTAAGGGAACTCCGCCATCTTGAGGTCGGTGCTGATGTCCAGCAACCGAGGGTGGTCTGGATCTACCACCTCCCACGATGTGGAGTCTTTGTGAGTAGGGTTTCTGTAAAAATTAACATGATCACGGCTGTAATCCCCAGGCTCGGTAGATATCTTCTCAGATCTTTGAGGATATCTAAAGAGGGTATTCAGAGGCACGTCGAAACATGCCATTTGGCACATGCCCACGTTTTGCATAGTAGTTAGTATTCCGTACGTAACAGGTTGCAAGCCCATCGCCGCTTATAAAAATTCTAACCTATGACACATGCCTTCAAACTTTTATATTTCTATTAAAAATAATCTGAGTACATACAACTTGTACTTTGCTGACTGACTTATCTTTTTATTATTTCATGTGCTATTCCAGACTATAATCTATTTCTGTGCCAAATTTCATCCAGAACCGTTCAGCCGTTTCAGCGTGAAAAAGTAACAAACATAAAAACATACAAACTTTAGCGTTTATAATATTAGTAGGATGGTATAACACTTACAAATATTTAACAAAATTAGTCCAAAGCTTCACCAAATTCTCCTGAACAACTTCATCGTCCCCGTTAAAGTCTCTCCCACTGAAGAGATACACCAGCTCATCGGAATGCGCAGCCCCTTTCTTGCTGATCCCTGGCTCCTCCTGGACGCCCAGGGTGCTGGAGTACGAGAACTGGTAGTAGTACACGGGTTGGGCCGACGCGTGCAGGCGGACGCTGCGGTGGATGTGGTTCACGAAATATGCATCCCTAAAAATTAAACATGTCACTCTCGTGAATGAGACAAAGTCAATGACACCTTATTTGTCAACTTTGCAAAGGGATTTTAACAAGTCGATTTGATTTCCAACCAGGCTAACATGAGCGCCACGATACAATTTTGTCGACTGATTTGTCTCGCTCTTTCTCGTGCGAATATGCTCTACAAAAGCGTCGACAAATGCTCGACAAACTTCCCGTTGGATCTCTAATTACTCTTTAATATCGTAATAGAAGTACCTTGATATACGAGTTTAATAAATATAAATTAATCTAGTAAAAATCCGCAGAACAATGACTACCTGTGATACGCAAGAAGAGAAGGCACACTAGTGTTATGCTTGAAGTACATATCTTCTATTTGTCTAGTCATTTGTTTCACTTCTCTATCGTTCAAAAACTTCAGCTCTAGCGGTAGCAAAAATGACATTCTAGACTTGTACACTTTTGTCTCTTTGAGTATTGATGTGAAAATATAAGCTTCGTTGCTATTGTATCCGATTATCATGGGGACCCTTCCGACTCTTTTCGCGTTCAGTAGATCTATTGGAGCTTCGGACAGCAATCTCTCTTCACGTTTCAAAGAGTTTTCAATACATATACCGAAAGGAAAATAAGGCACGTCAAGTTCGTTACCCTTTTCGACCAGTTCCTCGGTTTTGGCATCTATAAACGCAGATGTTGAGTTGTCGTTCGAGAGCATTCGTCCTAACATCATTGCTCTTTCTTTTGCATCGTAATTAAACGTCCAAGGAGCTAAAATAGTTCCGCTCTCCAAAATAACACCATGATAAAGACCATCAGCCATTGGTGAGAGAGTAATTCCTTCAGTTATTGCTGCGCCGAGGCTTTGTCCTGCTATTGTTACTTTAGCGGAGTTTCCATTAAACGCTACTATGTTGTCCTGCACCCATCTTAAAGCCAAAATGACGTCTTTAACAGCTGCGTTACCAGGGATTTTCTCATCTCCCACGCAAAGAAATCCTAAAGGACCATACCTGGAAAAAAGTTGGTAGCTCGTTGATATTTCTGAAGGATTCCAACTAGCTACTTTCATATCTAGCACTTAAAAAGGTTTTACCTATGATGCACGACTACTACGATGATGCCTTTTAGCACCAACTTGCTAGGATGGTACTGTTCACCACCTGCAGCCACCCACACCAGCACAGGCCAGGAGCCCGCTCCGGACGGCACGTGCACATCCAGTTGAAGGCAATCCACGCTGGACACGGATGAGCAATGGGTCTCTCTAGAATCTCTGATGCCAGACCAAAGAGGAGCTATCCCTGCTTTCTGTAATTTATCAAAATCGTCGTCTATTCATAGAGTTGCCTTAAGAGTTTAGTAGGGATTAAATTCAATGCTTACCTTAAATCTTCCATCCACAGCAGCCACAGTTGCGTAAGGGATGCCGCGGTAGGATACATACCCGTCATGTCCCGACCCCCGCAGCTTGCCCTGGGCTGTGCTAATCACATTCTGCTCTGTGTCCTTTACTAGGCCAACGAAAAATATCAGTACTACGAACAGCATTATCATTGCATTGATGGTATTAAGTGTTTATTAAAGTGGTTATTTTGTAAAATTGATCAGACCAAAATAGGATAACGGCCTGTTGGGCTGTGCGTGTGACACGTTTTAAATCAGAAATGTCACGATACCTAACAAAATCAATGCGATGCATTTTATTCAACTAAATTGAAATAGTGCTGCCTCTAGACTGGCTTTACCTTTTAACATGTTTAATTGCATGAAAAATACATCATGCTTCATCATCATCATTTTCCTGCCCTTTTCCCACGTTGTGTGAGGTCGCCACTACATGTGATCTTCTTCCATTTCCCTATCATTCGTCATCTCGGTACTCACTCCTTTCATTATTCTTCATAGTACGAGTAATTAATTTGATAGATTTGGCTGAGCGCACTTTCGTTTCATACACAAACACGTATTGTACAATTCTTGTCGTACGTGCTAAGTACACGCGTGTTCTGGTTACACCAATTATAAGTATGTACAAAATCTTCAAAGTACGAGTTTTCATTGTATTTCGAGAGTCGAGATCAAACCTTACAAGCTCTTACAAACCACCATGTTTCAGAAACGTTATAGTTTCAAGCTTGAAGTACAAATTTTATAGGTCATGGTACGAAATATGAAAGTTATATTAATATGATATTGCCAGAGGTCTTGTGGTAAGGCCCTAAGAGGTAGTTTTGTGATTAAAGAACCTTATTCGCACTTACAAACGTTTAGTTTCACGGAATAGTTTGGACAATGGGTTGGATATTTATTTAATAAAATATGCGTTCCGTCTCCCATCTCTATGTTTATTAGTTTTCAAATCGCATCCGATGCGCTATTGTTGACCATTGCATATTTACAGACAGACACAATGCGTATTGTCACACGGTGAAAGTGATTTCATAATACCATACATTACATTATTATTATTATTGCTGTTTACAGGAATATTGAAAACAATCAATTCTTTTGAGGAAAACTACTGAAGGTATAAAAATCGATCATGAATTTGGTATCGTGCTAAAGAGTGTGGGAGCTTTGACGTCTCTGACAAAGGTTGTTGTCTGAAAGGTCGAGGCTAAACGCGACAAACACTCTATTCCTTATTAACATAAGCTTAAATAAATTACAATATCTACATCATGACTAACTCAAGCTTAAGGCACTAATCAGTCTATAGTATGTCCACGCTTAAAATTATAAAACCTACCAAAAACATTAAAATACTCGTACTTTTAAAATAACAAATTTCCTTTTCATTTGTACGGAACACGAACCTCCTAAAATGTGTTAGCATGGACACTTAAAATCTCACTCCATTTCAAATTATTTATCACAGCAAGCGCTAAGTACTATTTGAGATTGTCGTTGAAACTCAGGATATCTTCGAGCTCTCTCGTCAGGTGTCTATGTTTGTAGGCCGGCCGGTCGATGTCTTGGAACTGCAGCCGCTGCGACGTCACTGCTGGCCAGGCCGAACTCCTGTCGCATAATGGCTTACTGAAAAAAAAAATGTTACAAACTTATAAAATAAGCCCTCATGAAACGTAGAATACAATATAATTGTGGTTCAAGAATAGAACATTTCAAAATAACAGTTTAGCAGAAAAAAGCTATCATGTCATGTATAAAGGTTGCCATACATGAGAGAGAAATGGAGGGAATTGCATCATTGCACCGACAAGAGCTAAAGCTCTTAGGCAAGCTGAAGATAATTACAAAATCATTACCTGCAACGCATAAAGTTGACGATGAAGTTCGTCATCCAGTCCTTCATGTAATCATCCCTGTTTACTGGAGGGAAGGAGTTGTATGCTCCCAACATGGAGTTAGTTCTAAACGCATAGGTCAAGTCTTCGATATGCGCTGCTCCTTTGTACTTGAGCTCGAGAGCCTCTCTGAGCACGCTGTGCTCACCGTCGTAAGCGAACTGGTAGAGGAATACCGGAGCTGCATCAGGAGTAGAGCGTTCCTTAGCCAGCTTCAACGCAGGGTATTTGTAGAAAGTATCCGTGCAGTAGCCGATGAAGGCTTGCGTGGTGACCGTCCCGTTGTAGTACTGCTGGTCGACCTTCTTGCTGATGTGTAGTAGCTTTTCAGGAAGCGTGCTGTAGATGATGTTGACGGGGACTTTGAGGAGTGGATTTTCGATGATCCGAGACGCTATGTCGATCTGTTCCAACCGCGGGCGGAACACTTCGCATTCCACGTCTGTGAATCCTATGATTAGAGGAACGTCTTGACCGCGACCTTTAGATATGAGCACTTCCGGATAGTCGTCTATCACTCTCGTGATACCAGGGAAGTTTGACTCGACTGTTGGCACGAACGTGACGAGACCGAACTGGTCTAGCAATATCTTATTAGCTTGGATTATCTTCTCGACGGGCAGTTCGATCAGCTGGCGATGAATGTATTCCGGATCCGTGGAATTGATGGCCAGCGTCGCCAAAAATATTTGTGATAGTGTCTGTGCAAACAGCGGCGAAGAACTGAAGAATCCAGATATCCCAGTTCCACTCATCAAGTATGCCCTGGAATAGAAGAAATCGTTCTGATTAATGTTAAAACTCAAAAAGTCTTGGTCAGTGTTGTTTAGTTATTCGCAAAGTAACAAAATTAAACTAAAATATAGAAATACCTCTTGTACAATCCTTTTGTCGCTTCAGACAAGGTCAGCAGATGCACACAGCTAGCTCCGGCGCTCTGCCCCATCAGCGTGACATTGTCGGGGTCTCCGCCGAAGGAGCGCGCGTTCCTCTGCACCCAGCGCAGCAGCGTCACCTGGTCGCGAAGACCCTGGTTCCCGGGGATCTCCGTCGAGTTCAGAGACAGGAAACCGAAGACGTTAATTCTGAAAGTTTTAAATGTTGCACGGCTATTTTGTAAAGTAGCCCTTGAGAAGAATATTACATTAATGATCACAGTAATCTCTTCAACCCGCATCTTTACAGCACAAATTGGGCGTCTGTCTCTGTTAAAGTTGACCATATCCACGTCTATATAAGCGTCTAATCTTTGAGGCATTTCTTATAAAATCTGTCTTTTGTCAATTGGTTCAAGAAGTATTTGTACAATAAAAATCGCAAAATTACCTATAATTGAAGGTGATGACGATGACGTTTTTGGAGACGAGATATTCGGGTCCGTGTAAATCTGCATCTCCGGAACCGCTCATGAAGCCTCCTCCGTGGAAAAATACCAGGATAGGAAGTCCTTTTTCCTCATTTTCCACGCCGGTCATACCTGGAAGATTAGAGTAGTTGATCAACCTACTGCTGGCTGGTCTACTATCTTCAGTTCTCAACCTATATACAGTATTTCTTAGTATATATTCCCCCATTTTGCTCCTGTTACAATGATTACCTGCATGGTATGGTGGCTGCAACTCCCTCGCCAGCCTCTGGCGGGTTTCCGGCAAGGCATCAAGAGGCACGTGGATGTTGGCGTGGATGCAAGCCTCGCTCATACCCTGGGGCTGCATGATGCGGCCGTAAATTACGTCCGTTTGGAAGCAAGCCGGACCATCTTCTGTCGCGTCGAATAGGTGCTCCCAGGGCTCGGGTGGTTCTAGCTCCTGTGATTATTTATATTACTTTTATTATGCTGTACTGTAATATAGCTTTAAGGCAACAAGCTTGAATGTAGCCTAAGTAATATCTCTCAGTTCAAGGTGTCTACTCTGCAAACCGATCAACGATATATCGGCACAATAATCGTGCAAAACCTACTCTAAGCTACATCGTTTATACTGTTATTTGAACTATGGAAACATCGACATTACTTTTGACAATCGATCTCGTAAACCTATTGTAACACCACATACGGACAAAATTTACAATTTGACAACGAAACAACTCTGTTAATTCGACTGAATTCCACGAACATTCGGCTCCGATTATATCGCTTTCGTTTTGCGGGGTCGACACCAGGCTTTACCTACCTTGAATCTCAACTCTCCCAATGGCTGCTTCGCATACGGAACTCCTCGGAAGCTGGCGTAGACGGCGTCGTCCTCCGCCCAGCGCGCCAGCCCGCACACCCAGCCGGCGTCGGTGTACGCGCGCACGTTGCAAGCGTGAGACTTGGGACGCGCATGTGCAAATACTGAAACAAAAGAACCATTGTACAGGTTTTATCCAGATCTTAAAAACGCAATTTAGGTAATTTACTAATCAGTCAATAAGTTTTAGGTCTTATGCTACTTTGATGCGCTCATGAGCGGAGGTGGAAGCTAGTCTAAAATAGTTTGGACCGTATTGTCCCTCAAAATACTCAAGTCACAATAAGTAAAGTAGGCTTCAGTTGTCTGAATATACAAGTGGCGACTGACGACTCAGTATTCAAGGATGCTTGATGTTGACTGAGGTGGATGAACCCTGTAGGAAGTAGGGATCCACTCCTGCGCACAATAAGAGCCTTTAATACTGTTTTGTAATAAGTAACAAGTCCATGGCGAGATATCGTTCCAATGACCCGACTGATTGCTCAATGCACTATAGACAGTCAATTCATAGTTATTTTCACAAACGCGTGAATCATTTTGAATTTGTATCAATGATAATAAAGGTCATTGGACGAGTGTTGGCGAAATGCACGTTCAGAGCTAGGTCTGATGACCGCCTGGCGACATGATCAGCACGTTGATCTCGTGTATCGGCCTGCGCGTGCGCAAATTGCTTCGAATCGCTAATTATTACTGATAAATTTTATAAGATTCTTTGTTTTAAATTGTTAATTGAAATGAGTTTATTAATATCTATGTAGGTAGAGTATGGCGTCCGCGACTTCACCCACGCATTAATCATGTTACGGAGAGAATTCCGATTAGATCCCAAAATTCAATTGACGCAAAAACATATTATCATCTTAATATAAAAAGCAGTCAAGTGCGAGTCGGTCTTGCGCACGAAAGTTTCCGTACCATCTATAAAATCCAGAATGTAGAAGTGTGTTTTCTTAATAATTAGGGTTTATTTACATGACTTTAGTTTGGGTCTTATGTAGTGTTAGACATTTACTGAAAGGAAAGTGATGTACGAGTAAAACTCGAGCATCGTACATCTGTTTTCTAACTATTGTCTCTGCAACCTACTTAATAAATTATTTTGCTATGTTCTCTATGTATAGGCGACCAAGAAATTGGTTTACCACTTTTGATGACATCATCATCATCATCATCATCATCATCTTCCTGCCCTTATCCCACTAGGTGGGGTCGGCACAACAGGTTCAATTCCTCCACTCTCCCCTATCATCCGTCATCTCAGTAGTCACTCCCTTCCTACACATATCGTCTTTCACACAGTCCATCCATCTTTTCTTAGGTCTACCTCTACTCTTATATCCACCCACATTCAAATCCATAACCCTTCTTGTAACATGACTTTCCTCCCGCCGCATAACATGCCCATACCACGCCAACCTATTACTCTTCAACTTTTCTGTCACCGGCGCTACTTTCAAACTTCCTCTAATATGCTCATTCCTTATCTTATCCATCCTTGTCACTCCACACATCCATCTTAACATTCGCATCTCCGTCGCATGCACTTTTCTTTCATCCGTCGCCTTAGTTGTCCAACATTCAGATCCATACAATATGACATCTCCCAGTAACGTAATTATTCGCTAAGGATTACTATGACAGATTCTGACGTAGCAGTTATTAATCTGTCAAGCGAAAAGAGCCCTTGATGTTTTGTACGTGCAAATGATATTCAGCCTTAGAGTGGTAAACCAATTTCTTGGTCGCTTATACTTATCTAATAAATATCATTATAATCGTGTTATGTTCATTAAAATAAATTACATAGAGTATTATAAATAGACGGCGGCTGTAGTGACTGCTCTAGGGTACATTGCCAGTTAGCACATCCGGTTTATTGATGGCCGGATGTGATCGAGTCATCCAACATCCGGTGGACATAACGCCCACATAATGACTATTAAGATCTGTGATGACTCAATTAAGGTTGTTCGTCGCGGTCAGGCGCGAAATTAAATTAAATTACTGGTTTTAACATTTCCTGTGTTCCCTGAGTAATATAAAATCCATTGGAGGAAATCCCGAGAATTTTGAATAAAACAGCCATGTTTTGAAAATTGACTTGACAATTTGACTGCCTTTATGACAATACTACTAATTTAAACACTTGACACTGGCAAAATTGGCTCTGTAGTCAACTGAGGCCGCTGTCAACTTATCCCGCGGGATGAGTTGACCTAATGCATATTTTGAATCACTAGCCATCGCCAGCGACTTTGCCCATGTGGTACGTTAAAAAAGTAAAATTGTCAAGCATGTTGCCTCATTGAAACTCGTCAAAATTTTATCACGACTGACATGTTAGCCCGGCAGAAAGGAAAATATAGTGTCGACGTAGACTTCGTAGCCCGTAGACTCCGTAGCGGCCACCGTAGCTAGTGCTACGCCGCTCGGTAACACTTATTCAATTTTAGACATTATCTTTAACCTTTACATTTAAATGCCATTTAAAAATCATTTAGTATACAATTAATCTGTTAATTAAAATGTTTAAGCGAAACGTATATGGAGCACTACGATATAAATTTGGCGCATTGATATTCACCTATTATCAGAAACGAACGTGCGATAGTGATAATTATCTAGAACTGTTACAACCACTGGTTACAACAGTTATGTATATTTTTTCATAGATGTTACAAATGTTACAAACCGGATATGAAACGATACTTCACAAAAAAAACCTCGAATTAAAATCGTAGATAGAGAGATAAAAGAAACATTAAATTTATTTATCGTAGTGCTGGTAGGACACCTTTTAAAACAAAAAACTCAAGGACAATGAACTTCTATGAATAACCGTTACTAAGACTTGACAAATATCTCACGCTAAATTTTTTGTCCTTATAAGGAAACGTGAAAACAGGTCGTTTAATTATGCCTGTTAGTTAAATTTAAACTGGTTTTAAACGAGTTTGGTCAAAAACATAAAACTAAAGGCAATAAGCATGTACTATCTACTTAAAACTAGATTTTTTTACATTGAACAACCAGCCCCCGCTTCCGCTACCGCGTCAGCCTCTCACTGCGGACGCGGCCTTGTATTCGTGTTGTTGTATCTGCTACCTCTGATTGATTGTCGGTGCAAACGTCAAGTCGTTATAATTAATTATGGGTGAACTCGTGTAAGTGTTAGATAAGTGGTTTACTTTAAATGTTTTTAGACGCTAAGCGGCCGTCTCGCTCTTTTATCGCCGTCTCACTCATCGTGGCGCTAGGTGTAATTGCCGAGCAACACCTTTTAGGGTTCTCTTCTCTATATAATTCAATAATCTAATTGAATGGAAAAACAAATGTTCGATTGTATGTAATATCATATTTTAAGTCATATTTATGATTCCACAAATTAACCCAAATTTTTTAATTCAGTAAAGTGGCATTATTGAAAACAAAATGATTATAAAAAATGATATAAAATTAAATTTTCTTACAGTTCTTACAAAAATGTAAGTACTTAAATAAAAAATATACAGGCGTTATTTTTATTAGAATTGAAAAAAAATTAGTAAAAAATAAGAACATTAAAAAATTAAAAAAATAGTACTTATATTATTATAAATCCTAGGTGTTATTATGTATTATCTGTACGAGTACGTATTTACAAAAACAAAGGAAGTACATAATTAATCTATCAGCTATCTGGTTCCCATAGGACAAGCTTTGCTTAGTTTTTGTGGCTACAGGGTGTTGTGTGAACCGTCCACTAATATTATTTATTTTGACCATTTATTACTTACAATTTTTTTATAAAAATAGTAGCGGCGATGGGTTTGCAACCTGTCACTTACGGAATACAAACTACTGTGCAAAATGTGGGCATGTACCAAATGTCATGTTTGGACGTGCCTCTGACCCTCAAAAATCTAAGTAACTGAAAAATTTGAGAAGATAATATCTACCGAGCCCAGAGATTACAGTCGTGAACATTTTTTTACAAAAATATAAAAAAAAACACTTAAAAAAAAACCTTTAAAATCACGTTCCACTATGCTTATATCAGATGGTAGATGGTAGATGGCAGAGGCGACACTCACCGGCGAGTAGCGCCGCGAGGAAGAGCACTCTCCCGACCATGGCGCGCGGCATGCTCCTCACGACTGGCGGCCGAGCCGGCTGCCACTCTATATAAACGGGCACTATCTAACAGATGATACACGTGAAACAGAAACGAATCTCTGTAAGAGTACCTACAACCTCAGCACGGCATCCCTAAGAGGGATGCCTCCTTTAACTTAGTCCAATGTTTATTATTAAAAGTTAAAGGGGAGCAAAACGTTAACGCTATTTGTATGAAAATTTAAAGCTTCACAATCCTCTTAACAAAATTAAATAAATAAATCGTACTAATATTATAAACGCGAAAGTTTGTAAGAATGTATGTTTGTTACTCTTTCACGCTGAAACGGCTGAACAGATCTGGATAAAATTTGGCACAGATATAGATTATAGTCTGGAATAGCACATAATGCTACCGAGAGTGGGCTGGAAATGGCACCTAAATCACCTAGCGTGAAGATGATTCTCAATTATTATTATCCCTGTGATTTTATTGAATAAATATTTTTCATTTAGTGGCAAAAAATTAGTGCCCAAAAATTAAAAAAAAAATAGTTTTATGATATTCATAGGTCCTTTTTTAAAGGACTTTTTTACAGACCTGTAAGGGTTTTTTAGGTATGATTTATCTTCCATGTATTAATAAGCTCTCTAACATTGCACTGTTCTGTTAATGTTTAAATGGCCACCAAACCGATATTAATCAATTTTTCAGTGCCAATATCAGTGCAAATCGGTTGCTCCCTCACCTCTTTCCAGATAATGTGATAGGTAATGAAGTGCATATAAATAGGTTTTTAATACATAAAGAAAGTAAACAGTAACCAAAACATTCATTATCGCTTAAGTACCTAGGTGTTTGCACGTGTAGAGCCGGTACTCACAGCTCTACCTACAGAACTAACTTACAGTACCTGGACGATAGCTTTGCTCATTTTTTTTGGGGTAAACGACGTTTTCTAAAAATGAAACTGGATCGATTTATCGCCCCGAAACTTCTAAATTTCATGCAAATCGTTGGAGCCCTTTCTGAGATTCAGATTATATCAGGGCGTCCCACGGCTATGCCACATGAAGGGAAAGTACCTTGAATATTGACGATGGAACATTTTACTGAAAGAAGGCATTATATGAATTTAAAAAACAATATAAACTGCATTCATAGATATTTAAATAATGACATGGTTGAACCGGAAATCGAACCTGTTACACGAGAAAAATAATCACCCTGTAGCTTTATCATACCGATCGAAAGGCTTCATTATAAGGATTATTTTTTGCTAAATAATATAGTGTCAGAAATAAAAGGAAAACCATGAATTTTAACATTTTTAATACAAAATTAATCAATTTATCAGAGTCCCTTCCTGTTGAATACAAAGTCGCACTCTTTTGATTATTTCGCATTTTATAGTCGATTTTTTGATCTTGTTGTGGTAGATAATTAAAATAATACTGTGTTTAAATTAGTAGTATTGTCAATGTCACAAAGTCAGTCAAATTGTTAAGTCAGTCTTAAACAAAAGATGGTGTTCTGTTTTGTTCAAAAAAGCGACAAAATGAGTCGAATAAAATCGAATCAATCGCATCATCGCAGAAAACGCGATCGAAGCATCATCTAGATAAATAACTGTAAATCAATTAGAACTGTGAATAGTGAATAAGTCCGCGCGTCTTCACCGACAGGCCGTGCGGGCTGTGCGTCAGCGTGTTGCGATAACTGCCATCGAATCACTTCCAGCTGACACGGCCGCTCTCCTCATGACCCAGGGTCGTTGGTACGCGGAACACATCATTTCAATTTTGCTATAATATTGATGCAGTAAGTAACGAGATCGACAATTTTAACAAAAATATTAATTTTAGTGTTAGATAATCCAGGACATTACTCGAAGGAAGATTTATTTAACGGTAAAAAATACGACTAATCGCTTTGTCTAAGAGACCAGAGGCCTTACCACAATCTCTTCGGACAATATCAAAGTAATATAACTTTGATATTTCGTAGCATAACCTATAAAAATGTATTGAAGTAGTATTACATCAAGCTGGAAATGTGATGTTACTGAAACATGATGATTTGTAAGAGATTGTGGTAAGGTTTGGTGTTTTCTTACATATTTTTCATTGATTACTCCTAAAACCTCTTCTGCATTATTTCGTAAATTTTCGCATTTGGTGATTTTCTATGTCGATCCATGTCGCATACAAAGTTACTTATAACATTCTTAAGGTGTTATCTTGTTACCTACTACTTAGAAATAAATACATTTATCTCGTGAAAGTATTGGAAAACAAACATTATTAAACTAAGTACGCAGTTAAGTTCATAAATAAGGTTAAGTAAATGTATACCTATCGCGAAATTTCCAATAAGTATGACATTGGTATGCTGGATTGATAACTCTAAGAATAAACCAATTTTGCTCAAAAATAAACCAATACTTACTGATAGTATACATCACACGGAGACAGTAGCCTACAGTAAACTACGGATTGGTAAGCATTCTTATCAGCGGCTATAGGATTGCAACCCGTATCGTAAAGAATTATATCCAGGGCACAATGCGCCAATAATGTTTGAACACACCTCTAAGTAACACCAGCCTTAGAAGCTATCAAAGATCATCAAGAAAGTGGTACTCCCAAAAGGTTTAAAAAACTAGGCCACGCATCGACCCAATATCGTGTCTAATGCCGCAGTTAAATACCCATAGGCAGGACAAGGGCGAGTGACGTCACCGGCTTGCCGAAAGTACATAAACATAGTTATTGAGATTCCGGTGCTGATGATTCTCGTGTCATTTCCAAATTTTTGACCGTCTCATAGTCAAAAAATCAATTTTTATTTGAATCTTATATTCATTCTTCTGTTGTACGGTTCAATTTCACGTCTGCAACAGTAGCTGTAAGTATATTTTGATTGTCAATCCGTCGGACAATATAACAATTTCATAAGACCTCAGTGGCGCAGCGGGCGAGAGTCCGCCTGCGACGCTAGAGGTTGCGGGTTCGATTCCCGCCTCGGAACAAATTTGTGTATGATCTGCCGAAATTTGTTCCGTTGGTCTGGGTGTTTTCTATGTATAATAAAAAAATATCTATCATCATCTTCCTGCCCTTATCCCACTAGGTGGGGTCGGCACAACAGGTTCTCATCCTCCACTCTCCCCTATCATCCGTCATCTCAGTAGTCACTCCCTTCTTACACATATCGTCTTTCACACAGTCCATCCATCTTTTCTTAGGTCTACCTCTACTCTTGTATCCATCCACATTCAAATCCATCACCCTTCTTGTAACATGGCTTAATAATAAAAAAATATCTATCTATGTATATAATGTATTAAATTTATCAGTTATCTAGTACCCATAACACAAGCTTTGAGTAGTGTGGATTGTCCAGCATTATTTATTTTATTTATTTATATAGTTAAAGACTACAAAATAGATGAACTTAATACAGGAGAAGGTCAAAACTTGACATCGCCCCAGAAAATAACTCCTAAATGTGGGTCAATATCATCAAAACTCAAGTGATGCGTAAGCACTACGTAACTGATAATGAGGACATCGTAACAGTTTATCGAAAATTAAACAATGCTGAAATATTAATTCGATCCCGGGAAAAACCCAAATTAAGTACCTTAGGGTACCTTACCTTAGGGTACTTTGTCTGCATCTGTTCAGCCTATTCCAAGCACACTCATTATATCAGGCTTTGCACAACAAAATGTTAGTGTTATTTCAAATCCATCATCATCATTTTCTGCCCTATTGTCACGATTTGCGGGGACGGCACAATATGTGATCTTCTTCCATTTACCTCTGTCATTAGTCATCTCAGTAATCACTCCTTTCTTACTCATATCATCTTTCACAGATATCCTCTACCGCTGTATCCATCCTCATTCATCTAACACTCTCCGCGTCACATGACATTCACCCTTCATAACATGCCCATACCACGCTAACCTATTACTCTTCATCTTTTCCGTCGCAGGCGCCAATGTCAAACTTCTTCTAATATACTCACTTCTTATTTTATCCAGACTCATTATATTTCAAATCCATCAAGCAAAAAAGGACAAGCAGCGAAAACAGTGATAAGCGGTATATTGGCAAATCCGTTTCCAGATTGTTACCATAGACACGGATAAGTGGATGAGACTTCGTAACCTCAAAACAACTTTCACTTATTCATCGCCTTTAATTAGGTACAGCTGATAAGATAGCTTTGTCTGAGTCTACACGTGTCTTCAATTACATATTGACTCGTGTTTTGTATATCGGGAGCTTTCGAATCTTCTTCTTAATATAAGAGTTTGCCTGTTGGCATAACTGATGATTGCATCAGTTGTATTGTTGGGAAATTTTCTGCAGTTCTCTCTTGCTTTCTGCACCGCTCATCATTTTCGATCTATCGGTGATAAATTTCAAATTGATATCCAACAACCAAAAATAATAAAATAAAAGTGTGGCGAATTTACACATACTTTTTTTCGTGACGAATTTACTTTGTGGCAAATGTACAACAACCCCTATTGACGACATCCTTACGGCCTGGCTACATCATATCTATGACGCACGTCAGCATCAGCGATATTGAGTGACACACTAGCTGTTTTGCTGGCATATAAACATTATTGTAAGTCTACTGGAGCGTGTCAGGGAGCAGGGTTGGGTTATCTCGGCTCCACGTGTAGGTACTATTGTTTACTGCGGCTCTGAGCCGGTTCTCGCCGGAGGCTATCGTAACTGGACCATTTCAGGGTTCGTGGATAACGACTCATCTAACGAATCTTCGATTGATTTGAAACACTGATACGATTCAATACAAAATAAGAAAAAATATTCATACGAACTTATTAATACGATAAAGTTAAAAGTAAACAGCATTGGTGTAGTGGTAGCAACCCTGCGGTGGTTCAAACCTGGTCGTGCACCAATGAGTATTTCCATTCGATAAATTTATGTGCGCAATGCCAATGCTGTTAAACGGTGAAGGAAAACATCTTGATGAAACCGGCATACCAAATTCAAAGATGCGTGTCATAGATTATTATTGTTATAAGCGGCAATAGGCTTGCAACCTGTCACGTACGGAAAACTAATCACTGTGCAAAATGTGGTCATGTGCCAAATATTATATTTGAAGGTGACTCTGAGTACCCCCTTTAGATATCCTCAAAGATTTAACTAACTAGAGATCTGAGGAGATTATCTACCGAGCCTGGGGATTACAGTCATGATCATGTTTTTTTTTGATAGATCACCATCAGGACTACAATCGGCCATAACATTTGAAATCTAGCTTACAGAAACTTTGTATTCTCAAAAGCTTGCACGCTTGTTCTGACTGCACCAGAGTAAACTTCAATACTGCTAAATATGGCGATATAGCAGTTGCCAGATAGTCTAGAAAGCAGAAGAAACCGAAACTCTAGGTAAAGCCGTTGACAATAAAGAAGATTAGTGTCGTTGTGTGCGAGCTAAAGCGTGCATGTGTGAGTATTGTATTGTATCAAGTCAGATAAACAAATAAAAATAAACCCATATTAGGTACACGTGTCGTGCACTTCACTGACGTCCTAGAGATGATATATTATTCGCGATATCGAAAACTGCTAGCTCACTCCACTCTAATGCCCCATCCAGACTCTCCACGAGGGAACGCGAGTGCGAGAGTGAGGACGGCGCGCTCGGGTCCCCTCGTCTTCCCTCGCCTCGCCTCGCTGTCGCTCCGCTTCGTGTCGGTTTTTCGGGCGCGAGTCAAAGGACTACGTGAAGTAGACGTAACGGGCAACTGAGTATATCGAGTGTCCAGTAGGTCTACCATGAGATTTCACAATCTACACTCGCTAGCGACTGTAGTTAAAAAAAAATATGAAAACTTGTACAGCGCCTCTAGCGGATAGTTGGGTACTAAAACCTCACGTAGCTAACTATCCTACGTCACAGCGTACTACAGCGACTGTAGTTTGCGCTCATTAATTTGGTTAAAATTTGGTACCATGAGTAACAATTTAGACAAATGTCATAGTAAAGTACTATTACTACTGTAGTAACGTCAGCCAATCTAATGTGACAACTCATGGTAGACCTGCAGAAATCAGATTCCGAGCATAGCGGGACCTTTTATTCAGATGTTTTAGAAACCGAGCATAGCGGGAATCGAGCATAGCGAAACTCACCGGTGTGGCTAACACTCCTGCTGCCTCCACTCGCCCAGACTCGTGCCGTGAGCCTCTTGGAGGCGCCTCGCGAGTGTGGATGGAGCATTACACGTGTCTATTCAAGGCATTGTAAAAAGTGTAAGGTCGTTCGTCAGCGTTCAATAATGTAGATCGAATATCCTTTACATCAATCAAGAATTTGACAAGAGATGAATAAATGTTCAAATATTTATGGCCTTAGTGGAATTGCGCTTATGTGCGCAATGCCTGTGCTCTTAAACGGTGAAGGAAAACATCGTGAGAAAACCGATATACCCTAGAACCAAAAATTCAAAGATGTGTGTCATAGGTATTCTTATAAGCGGCGATGGGCTTGCAACTTGTCACGTACGGAATACTAACTACTAAAAATGTGGTCATGTGCCAAATATCATGTTTGGAGGTGCCTCTGACTGCCCTTTTTATATAACTAAAGATCTAAGTCACTAGGAGGTCTGAGGAGATATCTAGAGATCATGTTTTTTTTATGATGAAAACTGGATGGTAATTTTGATGGAAGGACCAAATTAAAAGTAGATATTATCACGGCTCACCTCAGCGCCGGCGCCGCGCGACCTTACGTCAAGGAAATATAATGTTGTCGATGTCCTGTTTTTAACGACCGGTTTAGCCGAATTACTTACACGTGTAAGTAGGCAAACCAGGGCTTGGAACCGGTCAATAATTTACCAGAAAAAAAAACGGTATTAACCGGTATTTCGATAATAGCGTTCGGAGCGCAACCTCTTTCAAAACCTTAACTCGAACTTAGATTAACCGGTTAAAGCGAGCTCCGTTTGTCGTCGTAAGAGCGGGCGCGTCGCGGAGCTCACTAATATGGAAAAGAACGAAACAATTTCGTTCTGACCGGTTAATTGAGCGAAACCTTTTTGGATTTATCGTTTTTGGCTAATCGTTTTAATAGAGGTTACGGTCTTTTACCGTAACCTCTATTAAAACGGTTAGTCGGTTAGTCTGGTTAGTTAACACTGGTGGTGTAGTGGTAGCACCCCGGCCTCACGATCCGAAGGTCGTGGGTTCAAACCTGGTCGTGCACCAATGAGTATTTCCATTCGAAAAATTTATGTGTGCAATGCCAGTGCTCTTAAACGGTGAAGGAAGACATCGTGAGGAAACCGGCATACCCTAGAACCAAAATTCGAAGGTGTGTGTCATAGGTTAGTATTCTTATAAGCGGCGATGGGCTTGCAACCTGCCACGTACGGAATACTAACTACTGTGCAAAATGTGGGCATGTACCAAATGTCATGTTTGGACGTGCCTCTGACTACCCACCCTCTTTAGATATCCTCAAAGATCTGAGGAAGATATCAATCAACCGAGCCCGGGGATTACAGTCGTGATCATATTTTTTTTTTACGGTAGAACGTAACCGAAAAGAAAAGGTTGTAGGCATTTAGTTTATACCGGTTTGAAATTTTTTCCGGTTTGCAAGCCCTGAGGCAAACAGCCCGCTTATTTTTTGTATCGTTAATCACATGTGCCTACAAATTATTGTGATTTGTATTTATACTCGTGCCTTTACTTACCACATGGAAATATTTCTTATTCAAGGTTACATCACCTATCAACGGTCTTTGGGTCTACGTCTTTTTTTTTATAAGGCTTTGATATCACACCATTCTACTTGTTGGTGTCTCGTTCTTCTGGTTACCTCATTTAGGTAATACTGGAAATCAGTGTTTGCTCTTAAAGCAAACTATGCGCTGAGTTATTGCCTCTTTGCTGCTCTGCAGCACACACCGTATTTCTTGTAACCATTTTTATTTTGTACTCCCTGTTTTCTTAAGCTGTATCATCGTCTTCTTTTATCTTGGTCTTTCTTTTATCTTATATCTTCTTCTATCATCATTCTTATTCTTATTCATCTCATCCACATGTTGCATAATCTACTTCTTTTATTGTCAGCATGTTATGTTTTTACTTTTGTTACATGCCTTATGTACCTATTGTGTGTAGCAGAAGCAAATAAATGTCTATCTATCTATCTATCTATATCGTCGGTTGAAATATTTAGATTCGTACGATACGTCCTGAAAAAAAAACTTTGAAGTAATCACTACGTATTGTAAAACAAAGTCCACCGCCGCGTCTATCTGTCTGTTAGCGATAAACTCAAAAAATATTGCACCGATTTTCATGCTGTTTCCACCAATCGATAGAGTGGTTCTCGAGGAAGGTTTTAATAGGTATATAATTTGTCAAGTTTTTGTATATATCGGCGCGAAGACGTTACTATGTACTGCGAGAATGCATCACAGACATGAAACAACGTGTTTTAGTTAGTTTGTGTTGAAATTGGAAGTTTATAATTAGTTAGTCGTTTGATTCATGTTTTCAAAATGTAATCTAGAGGTTAATTTTAACTAGTTAAGCCATCTAAAAACAGTTTGTGATTTTTAATGCAAAAATGAGACACTTCGAAGTAAGTTTGTGCTTCGTCACACATACTTGCTTGGACGGGTCGACTTTTTGCATAAATACGGGCGACGACGGTCGAGGCAGAGCTCATTCAAGCTCGAGTCGTCGCACCGTTCGGATCTCCAATAAACAAGTTTGAAGAACATCTCCTCGAGTTTTTATTGCCACCATGAGCAACCAGCCTGATGGTAATGATTGTGACGTCAGCTTAGCTGACGTCACGGTTTTTAAAAACCGCCCTGGAGCTGGTACTCCGTCATATACATTGGCTAAAATATAATGATACTAGCTTCCGCCTACGGCTTCGCCCGCGTGATACCTTGAAAAACAAAAACAAATCTATCCCACTGGGACTGTAAATTTTTCCGGGATAAAAAGTAGCCTATGTGTTATTCCAAACTATATTCTGTATCTGTGCCAAATTTCATCCAGATCCGTTCAGCCGTTTCAGCGTGAAAGGGTTACAAACATACACATACATCCATACATTCTTACAAACTTTCGCGTTTATAATATTATTAGGATTGGTTGGACGCCACGCGGGCGAAGCCGCGGGCATCAGTTAGCCTGATAAATAAGTTAATGTATAAAGTAGTAAATATTATGTTTGATAACGATTTTATTAAGTGCACGTTTCAAAGTTCATTATACATGCGCTCATCGTGTTCAAAACTAGTGCGACTTCGTTTGCGAAATTTTATTTATATAAAAAACAATTAACCTCCCCCTGCACGCTATAAACGTGGATGTATGGATGTTTTTACTATTTCACGCTGTAACGGCTGAACGGATCTGGATGAAATTTGGCACAGAGATTGTAGTCTAGAATAGCACATAGGCTTCTTTTTATCCCGGAAAATGTACGGTTCTCGTGAGATATATTTGTTTTTTTTTTCAAGGTACCACGCGGGCAAAGCCGTAGGCGGAAGCTTGTACCTAACCAAGTAACTCTCAAAACTAAGTACTATAACATAGTCAATTCGCCGTGGTTGGCTCAGCCAGAGCGATCAAATCTCGAGCGATCGATCGAGCAAGCAGTGATACAGCTAAGAAAATGTCATCATACCCAAACATGGCTCGTTTATTTTCAACCAATCAAGTACGGAAGTAGGTGAATTTATACAAAAAAATGCAGATTTATCTCGGAGCACAGCAGTGTGAAAAAACCGGCCATGTGCGAGTCGCACTCGCGCTTGAAGGGTTCCATACCGTTATCTATAAAAACGCCAAAATAAATCATGTTTGTTGTATGGGAGCAACAGAAATACATCATCTGTGAAAATTTCAGCTGTCTAACTATCACGGTTCTTGAGATACAGCCTGGTGACAGACGGACGGACAGCAAAGTCTTAGAAATAGAGTCCCGTCTTACCCTTTGGGTACGAAATCCTAAAAAGCGAGGGCCCAGCGGGTTTCTGGTAAGTTCTTATCGTAGTGAGAATACGGCTGGAAATGGCACTTAAACTCACCTAGCGTGATGATTCAAATTATCCCTTTGATATTATTGAATAAATATCTTCTATAAATAAAAGGAAGACCTCAAAGGAGAGGGTGAGACTTTTGCCCAACAATGTGACGATATAGGTTCTACCCCCCGTTTTACTCTCATTGAATCCTAAAAAGCGAATCGGTTAGCAACTGCAAGTGATAATCTCGAGCAAGATCAAGGCCGCGGGTGCTGTTGTGCTGTTGTGCTGTCCGGTTGACACGTGTAGCGGTTTATCATGCCATCAGATACACTCACACCAGAGTACACTCCCCAGATTTATATTCAAAATGTTTATTGTATAACACAAGTTGGACTCGCTTTAACATGAGCTCGGAAAGGACAACTAAAATTTCGCTAGGTGGTAACGAATAGAAAAAAACGTGATCACGACTTTAGTCCCCAGGCTCGGTAGATATCTCTTATCTATAGTTATTTATATCTTTGAGGATATCTAAAGAGAGTAGACAGAGGCACGACCAAATATAATTCTAATAGATATTATCTAATTGCCTTGGGCGCAGATTTAACTAGTATTTATTGCAAAAATATAGAAATATCTTTGCAATTTGTTTTGCTTATATATATTAGGGTATTCGTAAAATTTAAAGTAATATTTATCACACTACACACTACTAAGTTTGTCAAGTGAAGTTTTTAGAATAAATACTAACACCCAGACACAGAACAAACATCTGCGATTATCACACAAATGTTTGCCCAGGGTGGGGATTGAACCCACAACCTGCAGCGCAGAAGTCAAAGCTACCAAATGAGCTGTGAGACCGGGCAAAAAAAGTGTAGTGTTTTGTTGTTGAGTGTACTTCTCCGGCCGGCACCTTATGCAGTTATTGGTATCGCCCAAATGATGTCATGGCCATAGCCGACTGCGGCAGAACTTCGTAATACTCAGAGTCATTGTTTATTTATAAAACGAAATTGTTATAAAGTTATATAAATTGTTATGTACCAACAGTAACTAGAGTTATGTAAATGTATTACATTATACCTAACTTCTTTTTTATTTATGGCTTGCAACCTTTCACGTACGGAATACTGTGATCTCAAAGAACTAGTGATCTGAGGAGATCTGGGGATTACAGTTGTGAGCATTTTGTTTTTTTGTTTGTCATGGCATATATCTCATTTGAGATCAATTTTGCTAGTGTCAAGTTTTTAAAATTAAATGTCAATGTCACTGTCAAATTGTCGAGTCAATTTTAAACAAAAGATGGCTGTTATGTTTATAATTCTCGGGATTTTTTTTCGATGGATTTTTAAAGGAACTATTCACAATTAGATTAGATACAACAACATAGATGTAGAGTGTTTTATAAAATGCATCCTTTCTATGTTCAAAAGTAATTTTCTTTTAGTTTATTCATAAAAACTGTCTAATAGATTCATTGCTGATTCTTCGTTTCAATTTCATGAAACCTTTCAAGTTGCGATCGCATTTCGCCAACTCGAATTGCAAAGGCGCGGGGAGAACGTTTATTTATTCCCATGTTAAATATCGCCCGGGCGATAATGCTCTTATCCGGCTTTATTACATTCTAAGAAGACGGGCTTTAGTTTTAGAAGCCATGAGTAGAAAATCGTGGGTTGAATGGGGAAGCACACGCCACCGACGGAATGTTTGGTTTCTTTTTACCTGACTGCGATGCAAGGAAAGTGTTTGGGGTAGTATGCATGCTAGTTCCTTTGACAGTCGCTGGAGCCCAAACGACTGGATTGATTTTGTTAACTGGATTGTCTAGATTACAAGGAGACAAAAGACAGGCTATAATAAAATGTGAATAAATGGAATATGGCGGCTGTAAAATACGATAAATCCTAAATGATTTCGCTCTATGAACCGGTTAGAACGAAATAATTTCGTTCATTTCTATATTAGTGACCTCCGCGACGCGCCCGCTCTTACGACAAACGAAGCTCGTTTTAACCGGTTAATCTAAGTTCGAGTTAAGGTTTTGAAAGAGATTGCGCTCCGAACGTTATATTCGAAATACCGGTTAATACCGGTTTTTTCTGGAAAATTATGGACCGGTTCCAAGCCCTGTTCAGAGTTAACAGAGCCGTGGGTGTCTTCATGTTTCCTCCACCTTTAGAGAGGTTTAACATACAGTTAATACCTATCGCACATCAAGCTGTGAAATCATCTCCAACTATGCAGATTTGTAGGTAAATTAAACCTGACTTAACACCGAGTCGATAGTATAGGTAAATTTATCATATTTGGTAAACATGGACTTCGCTCTTTATAATATTAAGTAGCATCGTGCTTGCGCCATGCACTGAAGACTGATATTGCTCTGGCATATTCCTATTTGATTTGATCAGTCGTCTCTCAGTTACGACAAAAGGTACAGTAAGTAGGTAAACGTTAATGAAATTATGTTCTAATAGTTTATTGAAGCCTTACTGTACCTTCCTTATGCTAGCTAGCTATATGATTGGTGAAATGTTTTTCGATATAATTCAAAGTTTTATCTTCAAAATCACTTATAGCCGCGTTTTAAATTCTGAATATATTTTAGTTATTTTTGTATTCAACAGTCATAAAATATCATCTACCTTAAACTTTAGATTCCGTTTTTTATTTGATTTAAATATATCACGATTTGTTTCTCTGGCTTATTGGATATTCCGCCTCAATTTGTGAAAAGACTCTTTGTATTATACCAACAATGTTCCGAATTTGACTCATGGTTGTATGTTCATTGTTGCAGGTGTAACGGGCGCCAGGAGCTGCGATGGAGGACGAGGTGACGTTCCTGTTCCAGCTGGGAGTGACGCGGGACGCCGTGTCGGCGCCCGCGCATGTCCTCACGCTGGCCTACCTCAAAGAAATGGCCGTCAAATTTGTACATGAAAAGGTAGTGATGTTATGATGGTCAAATGAAGTCCGCAATTTCAAGAACTGGATTTAGGCAGGTGGTTTGATTGGAACAGCTAAGGTGCGGAGTGGATCTGTTCCGTACGATGGGCACACATCATCATCATCATCATCATCTGCAGCCTGACTTCACCCACTGCTGGGTATAGGCCTCTATTTGCATATGCCATTGTCCACGGTGTGCTGCTAGCCATAAATAATGCACATTCATTATATTTTGTCGAAGCATCAAAATTAGCAAAGTTATAAAATTCAATACCCAAACGTCAAAAACTTTCATCTCAATTAAAAGAATTGTAACAGCTAGGACCAATTAGGTTCCTACTCTTTTATCAATGTCACCGTCAACCCCGAACGCCGTTTGTACCGAACTTGGCTCTTTTCTCCGTTCATGTTTTTATTGTCATTACTAATTGTTCAATTTCCCGCTCCCAGATACCAGATAACGGATTAAACCGGCTCGGGGACCGCATCCTGCTGTTCCGGCACGACTACTACTCCCCCAACGTCCTGCAGCTCATCAACTGCGCCACCGACGTCATCGACGAGACCCTCGTCGAGATCGTGCTCACTGCCAACCGTGAGTCGTTTATGCTCAACCAATTTTTTTTCCAGCGAGCCATATTACTGAATGTATGGTATGAATGTAAGAGGAGTTGATTCAGAGATGACGAATGATAGGAGTGAGTGGAAGAAGAAAACATGTTGTGCCGACCCCACTTAGTTTGGGATAAGGGCAAGAGGATGATGATGATAGCTTCCGCCAGCGGCGGCAAATCTATCCCCGGAATCCATACATTTTTCCGGAATAAAAAGTAGCCTATGTGCTATTCCAGACTATAATCTATATCTGTGCCAAATTTCATCCAGATCCAATTAGCCGTTTCAGCTTGAAAGAGTAATAAACATACATCCAGACATCAAGCCTTGCCCAGCACCTGTCCCATCCTCACAGCCTGGCGGCTACAGGAAATCCATGGTCAATACAAGCAGAGCTGAAAAGTTTGAAAGCACTACATCATCATCATCATCATCCGCAGTCCAACTTCACCCACTGCGGGGTATAGGCCTCTCTTTGGATGCCATTGTCCACAGTCTGCGGCTAGCCTCATCCAGGTCCGGCCCGCTGATGCTATCTCAGCCCATCTCTCTCTTGCATAGCAAGCAGTACAACTTTTCAAATGAAAAAATTGGTCAACTTACGACCGGGTTTGAACACAACTTTAGGATCAGAAAGTCCTACCACCAGTACCAGATACTGTTGGCCCAACGAGTCGAGGCATCCGTGACGTTAGCCTCAGAGCGCTGCGCAGTATCGTTTTTCGGGAGCAATCGGAGGTATGGAGAGGGGCGGTGGGACTGTACATGCGCGAACTCGCACCTGTGGCTAACTTCACGAATGCCCAGATACGTTGGAAGAACTACTAAGTAGATGAGTGTAGAGCGTGGTGTGGTGTTCCAGCGCTGGTGTGCGACGGCGCGGCGGAGAGCCCGCCGGCGCTGCGCCCGCACGCGCTGGCCGTGCACTCGTACAAGGCGCCCACCTTCTGCGACTTCTGCGGGGAGATGCTCTTCGGACTCGTGCGCCAGGGGCTCAAGTGCGAAGGTAACCTTACTACGTGCTACGAATGTTAGTTCCTCATTTATCGTCTTTATAATTATCACTGCATGTTATAAACAAAGTCCTCCGCCGCGTCTGTCCGTGATAAACTCAAAAAAACTGCACATGCTCATGCTGCTTTCACCAATGGATAGAGTGGTTTTCGAGGAAGGTTTTAGTATATAATTTGTCAAGTTTTTTTATACATTGGCTAAAATATAATGATATTTGTTGGAAGTGTCGGAAAAAAATAAGTCGTCTGGGCATCAATACAAACGGTGTCATGATTATTTTTGGTCGCGATAACCGACATCCACGCGGAAGTAAGAATCGTCAACGTATTAATTCAAAGTGATGCCTTTTTCGCTATGTCTACTCAGTTTCGGAGATCTAGTTTTGACACGATTTTATCGTAGTTTAATCCGAGATGGGGCAGTCTTAGCGCGCAGGCCAACTCCAGGCAAAAACTAGGAAATTGGAGTATCACCGACCGTCTTGATTCAAATTTTAAATTGAACGATTCTTTTCATATATTTTATCTCCTTTTGTGGACTCGACCCTTACTTGTGTACTTAATGTTACGGGTTCTGTTCCAGGCTGCGGCTTGAACTACCACAAGCGGTGCGCGGTTAAGGTGCCGTCCAACTGCGCGACGCCGGTGCCGAGCTCGGGCGTGGGGGGTGCGGGGAGCGCGGGGGGCGCCCCGCGGCGCGCGTCGGCCTCGCCCCGCAGCCCCTCGCGCGCCTCCAGCGGCTCGCTCACCTCGCAGGAGGACTCGCTGGTAAGGCGGCTCGCGGACCTCGTCACCGGGAAGGACCGGCCGCCGCACGCGCAGCCTAACGTCGATCATTAGCTTCGTTTCGATATTTCATTGGACGATCTCGGTAGCTCCATTTCCACGGATAGGATCCCTGCGGCTTAAGATCGATCGATCGCTCCACTAAACCTTCCGTTTTAATCACAATTCCGTCCAAATTTAGAATCAATACATAAATTATTGTATTAAATCTAAAGTCTAGTATTAGTTAATAATTAATAGTTAAGAATAGGTGTAATATTATTGTATTGCTAATTAATCTCAAAAATTACGTAATCGGTATTTCTTGAAGATAAGAAGTCTGGTTTATATCAAAAAGACTGTTCAAACATTCCAATTACAATGTCTTATAAACAAAATATTATGTAAGTAAACAACTTACGAAAAATGTATTATGAATAATACTCTGTCAAAGTTTACACGGTACTTTTGTATCAATTATTATTATGTACTAATATAAGTACACGTTGTATTTTAAAATTTTATATAATGTAAGACTAACATGGGTGGTGGGTAGCATTGGTTATTTTTGAAATAAACGATTCAACGGTGCAGTGCTTGGTTTTATTTGAAACACCCATGCCTGTGGTACCCATCATCCCATTCAGAGGTAGTTCAAGAATTATATCAAGTCAGTTAACTGAAAATACATGGAAGCATTCTTTGACCTAAAAAATTACCCCACATAATATGTGCTGTGGTGGGCGGGGCTTGTCAATTATGCCAAAAAATTATTACCAAAAATCACATGAGCAGCACATAAGCTATCTACACGTTATACAGCAATTTAATCCATAACGTGGAGGGAATAGAGTCAACATTAATAAATTTTTGCAAATCGAAAAAGGAGTTTCGGTGTGTGAAATTTAGTGTCAAGTTTCGCGGATATTTTCCTTGAAGTAATGTTTCCATGTGTTTTTGTGTTCACTGTATGAAGTGATATCATTGACAAAATGGAAATGGAAAAGGAATGCCAGAAGTAGGTATAGAAAAGTAGGTACTTAAGACTTTTCAAATGACTTCTTAAATCAACTCTGTTTACGTAAAAATAGGTAACTGAAATATACGGAGTGTAAAAAGACGACTACCGAAATCTTCAGCGGGTTAAAGTACCCATCAGTATAAACAACTTTACCTAAGAAATCAAAACTGTGAGCGCGAAAAAAAAACAGCTGTTCTATACAAAAGATACTGGGCTCAATACCTACTGGGCTAAAATGTATGAAACAGCTGTTTTTTTTCGCGCTCAAAGTGTTGGTCTTGAAAAACAAAAACAAATCTGACGACCTCAGTGGCGCAGCGGGCGAGAGTCCGCCTGCGACGCAAGAGGTTGCGGGTTCGATTCCCGCCGCGGAACAAATTTGTGTACGATCTGCAGAAATTTGTTCCGTTGGTCTGGGTGTTTTCTATGTATAATAAAAAATATCTATCTATGTATATAATGTATTAAATATATCAGTTATCTAGTACCCATAACACAAGCTTTGAGTAGCTTACTTTGGGGCTAGATGATGCTGTGTGGATTGTCCAGCATTATTTATTATTTATTTATTTATTTATTTATCCCGCGGGAACCGTACATTTTTCCAGGATAAAAAGTAGTCTATGTGTACGGTAGAACACAACCGAAAAGGTTGTAGGTATTGAGAGCGATATCGGTTTTCAAGCCCTGTAGGTCTATATGTACTTTTAAACTTACGCGATCTGAACACATTATTATTAGTATTAGACGGGTATTTATCGCGTTTAAATTACCTTATATTTACCCTGTTATTTATACAGGTTTGCACGCTGTCGTGGTCACGGGTAGATTACCCGTGACCACGACAGCGTGCAAACCTGTCGAAACGTCGGGAAAATATAAGGTAATTTAAACGCGATAAATACCCGTCTAATACTAATAACCCAGTAGGTCTACCATGAGTTTTCACAATCTACACTCGCTAGCGACTGTAGTTAAAAAAATTTATGAAAACCTGTACAGCGCCTCTAGCAGATAGTTGGGTACTAAAACGTCACGCAGTTAACTATCCTACGTCACTAAAGCGACTGTAGTTTGAACTTCACTAATTTGCTTAGAATTTGGTACCATGAGTAACAATTTTGACTGATGTCATAGTAACGTCAGCCGATCTACTGCCAAAGAGGTGTGGTTTGCCTGACAACTACGTCGCTCTGGTTTTTATATTTTTTCTCGTGTTATTTTGAGTTTTATTGCGTAATTTTGGTGGTTATTTTGCCAATAAAGCCCGGGTTCTTGACGCGAGTGTAAAATATGTGAACTAAAGTGAATAGTTTCCTTTAACAAAATCCATCGGAGGAAATCCCGAGAATTTTGAACAAAACAGCCATCTTTCGTTTAAAATTGACTTGACAACTCGACTATTACTCTGTGACGTTGACAATACTTATAATATAAATACACTTGACACTGGCAAAATTGTTCTCTAAGAGACAGATGCCGTAATCGAAGAGGAAGAAGAAGAGGTGTGGTAAGGCCGGTGCTTGGTTGCAGCTGAGCAAGCGCAGCCGCTCGCCGGGGCGCGGCATCCCGCACACGTGGGAGGTGCACACGTACACGCGGCCCACGGTGTGCCGCCTGTGCAAGCGCCTGCTGCGCGGGCTGTTCAAGCAGGGCCTGCGCTGCCGCGACTGCCACTACAACGCGCACCGCAAGTGCCTGCCCTGCGTGCCCGACCACTGCGGCGGGGAGATCCGCGACCCGCTCGGTAACCTCCGCCTTTACAGCGATGTCACAATATCTGAGGGTAGTCAGAGGCACGTCAAAACATGACATTTGGTACATGCCCACATTTTGCACAGTGGCTAGTATTCCGTACGTGACAGGTTGCAAGCCCATCGCCGCTTATAGGAATACCAACCTATGACACACCCCTTCGAATTTTTGGGGATGCTGGTTTTCTCACGATGTTTTCCTTCACCGTTTAGGAGCACTGGCATTGCGCACATGAATTTTCCGAATGGAAATGGCTACCACTAGGTAGCACCCCGGCCTCACGATCCGAAGGTCGTGGGTTCGAACCTGGTCGTGCACCGATGATTTTTTCCATTCGAAAAATTCATGTGCGCAATGCCAGTGCTCTTAAACGGTGAAGGAAAACATCGTGAGAAAACCAGCATCCCCAAAAATTCGAAGGTGTGTGTCACCACCAGCGCTCAAATAATTATCCTCAAACTAGCTGACCCGCGCTCCTTCGTCTGCGCGTGTTAAGTGAGTAATATACGTTTTCTTACCTTTTAAACCTTCCCTAGACCTCCACGAAAATTTCAAGACCAAGATAAGATAAATCCGTTTAGCCGTTCTCGAGTTTTAGCGAGACTAACGAACAGCAATTCATTTTTATATATATAGATATTAAAATAGGTGAAGGTGAGAACCAGGATAGCATCAGCACGGGAAGCGAGTTCTCGGACACGGCTCGGCTGGTGGACGACGAGTCGGACGACGGGATCGACAACGCGGAGAGCGGCGCCACCGACAACGAGGTATTATGTCCAACGGTGAAGGAAAACATCGGAAGAAAATCCACGGCTTAGGTCCAATTTTACCAAACTTTTGTTAAGCATTACCTGATCTGGCATTAAGAAAGTTAAAGTATCGGTATATTTTACGTCATTTCATTTTATGGAATACTCGTATAATCCTTTGCAAGACATTAGGCATGGAAATGACTGCTATTTTTAAATCATTATCATTTGATGATATGATTAAATTCTGTCAATTTTTTCACCTGTGATTTTTCACAGTCAATGATTTTTCATTTGACAGCCTAAATGTCACTTGGTGAATTGCGATAGCTACTGCTACCTACTATGCTACTTGTCATACTGCTACTATTCACAATCAAATCACAGTCAGAGCGAAACGATCCGTAAAACGATGATTTCGTAAAACGAATATGTAAAAGTGAACTTTACATACATCGATTAGAGTTTATAATTAACCGTCATAGCTGATCATCATATCTATGACAAGCATAAAGCTAATTTTTGCGCTCTTTCTCGCACGCCGTAATAGGCATATAACGTGTCTCGCTCTCTGCGATTTCATTTGCTGTGATAAATAGCAGACTCTGTGAAGGAAAGTAGCAGGTGTGACGTATGAAAACATAATTCATATTATGATTTTTCACTGCTACTTATAATTTGTCCCATGCCTACAGGACATGGTGGAACAACAACTTTAACAGACAATTAAAAGGCTAACAAGCTGGTAGTTTAATTAACAGAGCATGGTGAAACTAGCCCTTAAAAGCATCAGACTTATGCATTGATTGCACTGATGTGTTCGAGTAGGGGTACATATACGAGTACATGCGTAGTTCCTTTGGCTGTTACTGTAGCACAAACGACTGGACGGATTTTGACAAATAAGGTGTTTGTCTGGATCACAATCCAATGAGCATTAGACGGGTTTTTTCAATTTTGAAATCTATTGTCGTTTTTAAACATATAGCAGCACAAAGTTTAAAGGTATGCGTATACGACTGCGCCACTCTTGAAGAACTTGGAAGAGAGGTTAAATTTGTTTTTGCAACCGACTCTGAATGCGTGCATAGTGTCATGTTGTGTGTCGCAGGTGGAGCTGCGCCGGCGCTCGTGGCGCGCGCCCGAGGAGCCGCAGCGCGACACCCTGCCCAGCCGCCCCAGCAGGTGACGTCACGTGCCACGTCCGCCGGTGTAGCCTGCCACCCCTCACACCCCACAGCCGACATTGCCCATTTTAACTTAGAGCCCGTAAAGATACGCTCGAACGAAAGCGTTCAAATCGTAGATAGAATTTAGGAATTTGAACTTTATTTTATCTTTATTAAGGGATCAAATTGCTATCGAATCCATTCGCAAGACGTGTCTGATCTGAACGCGTCGCTACAAGTGCTATAGTAGCGACAATTCGCCACCGCGAACGCAGATTGTACGCCTTGGTTTGAGCTTATCATACCCGCTCTATGACGTCATTATCGGTATAGCCTTTTTGGAAATCTACTTATAAGTAGAAACGTCATACGATCAATAAAACGTATGGAAATATATTACATCGTTCACACTACGCCGCGAACGATTTGTAGTTCGATTCTCTATATTCAGATCGTGTGGTGGATATTGAGGGGTTGAAATTTGCCGTTTTGCATCGCAGAATAATTTAAACTTTTAGTTTGAGTAGTTTAAGATTTCAAAGCTAAATTAAAAGAAGGATTGTGTCACGAAATGGCAAATTTCAGAGCAGATATACACCGGTAGTGAAGACGGTACGGAGGGTTTGTGGTGGCGGATAGCACTGAATGACAATTAAGTAGAGCTTGGCGCCAGTACATCAGATGCTTGTATATCAAAATCGAATTATTGAAGTAAAATTTCTTTAAAATGAAGGATAAAAATATATCGAGGATTATTCCATTAGTCCGAGACGAGATTCTCGCCCGTTCTTCTCGGACTCGACTGGGATAGGTACTTAAATTCACCGCATGTAAGACGTTTCAAAGTGATCCTGATATGGAATAAATATATTTTGACTTTGTACTTGTACCTAACTACCTGTGTCACAAGGACGAAGAAACGGTACACAATTATACCTACGTAGTAACATTGAGTCTGGTGCTCTGCTCTTCATTGTATTGTCCATCACGTGCTTAGAGTAAAGGTGATGGTATATCTATCGTGCTGTCTCATCTTTCCGGGATCATTATTTTTCTGCAACTCTTTTTAACTTTACTGACTTCAAAATAATTAACTTTAAAAACAGCTAATCTATCATAAGTTCAAGCAATTTGGTTAAAAGTAACTGATAATGTTGTATACGCACACCTATACACCCACCACACCCCCTCCTGCCCCCTTCTACCCCCCAGCACAGTCGGGGCTGATGTCTTTAACTTTGCAGTTCGTCGTCATCCCCCAGCGCGAACATACCCCTCATGAGGATCGTGCAGTCGGTCAAGCACACCAAGAAACGTGACGGACAGTGGCTGAAGGAAGGTTGGCTGGTGCACTTTACCAATAAGGATAAGGCGGTGAGTCAGTAACAGTAATTTGAAGTACCAAATAGTTTCAGTGTAGAAAATATATTATGATTTTAAACCTATTTATTTGTCTCTATGTCAATGCTCATAACAGCTAATTACGTATTTCCAGATGAAACGCCACTACTGGCGACTTGACAGCAAATCTATCACACTGTTCACATCGGAACACGGCTCTAACTACTACAAGGAGATCCCACTTAACGAGATACTGGCCGTCGATACGGCGCGACAACCGCACCCAGGCAAGTTATATCACTCGCGTGAAGCATGAAGAGAAATTGACCCATAACCATACCCTGAGGTACCCCTTAGTATGAATATTTTATATAGTTCACTGTATGTATGTATCTCACTGCACAGACTTATATACAGAATATGCATTTGTATTAGCTATTAAGGCCCAGCATTTTGAAAATTGCAAGTATTGCAACCCTAATCATTCTATTACTGCTTAATGGATTACATTGAAATTGAACTATACGATACTCAAGGATATAAGTGATAAATCAACCGGAGCTAAAACACGAATTAGTTAGAATACCTTGGTTAAAAATCATGTCAAAAACACCTCTGAAAATTCAGAAATTCCCTAATTTATCCAGAACAGTAAGGTATTTTGAATTTCTATTTCACATGAATATAAATCAGTTAATTTGAAACAAATCAACCCAGCCCCTTTTTTGAAATAAGCTATTTACATATTTTTTTTTATAAATTGTCGCTTTCGTTATATAATGCAGAGCAGCCATATTATCATGCCGCACTCTATTTACTTGTCATTTGGGTATTCCGCTTCGTGCTATGTCTGATTCCGCGGAGATCCGCGTTGCTATACGGACCTATGTCACTTTTTTTTTGTAACTTTTACGTAAGGAATAGTGTGACGAGTATTCTGGGCCTTAAAATACGGCTTTTTCAATATAGTCGACATAGAAATTTGGTATTCTTGAGTTAATCTTACGTTTAGGTACTACGTCGAAAGCCTCTAGAAAGGACAAAGCGTTTACACAATCGTGTACCCACTAAAGACGCTTTTTTTGTAAAGTTAAATTAATTTACAGGTACGGAAGTGTTACACTGTTTCGAGCTCCGAACTGCGAATGTGGACTACATGGTGGGCGTGGAGAGCGCGGGCGCGGGCAGCGGCGCGGCGCCCGACTCCGGCGTCGGGGCCTACCTGGCCAGATCCTGGGAGACTGCTGTGAGGCATGCCTTGCTGCCCGTCACGCATCAAGTGCCAGGTAAGCTTTCATGTAGTATCTTTTATGTAGGTACTGTTTATAGAGTTTTGTAGTATGACTTAGTAGACAGGCACATAAATTCAATTGTCTCGTAAGTAATGAACGTGATCCTTTGAATTGTATTTGTTTATTGAATAAAGCGATTCTGTCTGTCTGTTTATTTATTTGTTTGCGCGCATATCCGAAACTACTGAACAGATGTCAGTAGTTTTGGAAATGATGACGCATAATTAGGTGCAGTACGTCTACCATGAGTGGTCACATTTAGATCGGCTGACGTTACTACAGTAGTGATAGTACGTTACTATGACATCTGTCGAAATTGTTATTCATGGTTCCATATTCTAAGCAAATGAATGAAGCGCAAACTACAGTCGCTGTAGTACGCTGTGGCGTAGGATAGTTAACTACGTGACATTTTAGTACTCAACTATCCGCTAGAGGCGCTGTACAAGTTTTCATACAATTTTTTAACTACAGTCGCTAGCGAGGTTAAGACGAAAAATATCTATGTCATCGCGTGACGAAGAAAAAAAAGCGAGATGAAAGTAGTACTTTTGGGTAGTTATGGTGTGAAAATATTATGTTCCAGACGACATACCCGGTCCGGACGGGGAGGCGGGCGGCAGCGGCACCAACGGCGGCAGTCCGGGCTCCCCGCGGGCCGTGGAGATGGCGCAGGTGTACCAGATCTACCCCGACGAGGTGCTGGGCTCGGGCCAGTTCGGCATCGTATACGCGGGGCTGCATCGCCGCACGCACCGACCGGTCGCTATCAAGGTAAATCTTCATTTTTCTGCCCTTTTCCCATTTTTATGTGGTCGGTACAACGTGTGATCTTCTTCCATTACTCTCTATTATTCGTCATCTCAGTACTCACTCCTTTCTTACCCATGTCATCTTTTACCTTCTTCATCTTTACATCTTCTATCTTAAACCTGTGTCACCATAACGAATTGATTGGCATCTCATCTCGGATCTATATAATGGTTTTAGTGATACTTTGACCAACAGTATATGTCTATGCTAATATTATAAAGAGGAAAGATTTTATTGTTTGTTTGCATTGAATAGGCTCCGAAAGTACTGGACCGATTTGAAAAATGTGTAGAATGAACTTTCAGGATTAACATAGGCTATAATTTATGTAGGTACTTCGCGGGCGACGCCGCGGGCGGAAGCTAGTGTGTAATAACTTTAACAGTAACTGGTCACATCTTATTCTTACTTCTATGACCGACTCGAAATCGACGTCTGCCATGCTCGCCTGTTCGGAACGCACTGAGCTCCTCGCCAACGCCAACGTGTGGATAGTACGCCGGGCGTAGGTTGGTGTTATTGCCGTCCTTGTCTAAAGTTTGGGCCTTGTCAGCCCGGCCAACCCTTAACAACATATGGAGGCCCCATTAGAGTCTCCTTTCAAGAATTAACCAGCTTCTACCATTCTCAGGTGATAGATAAGCTCCGTTTCCCGACTAAAGAGGAAGCCCAGCTGAAGAACGAGGTGGCGATCCTGCAGAACCTATCCCACCCGGGCGTGGTGAACCTGGAGCGGATGTTCGAAACGCCCGAGCGGATCTTCGTGGTGATGGAGAAGCTGAAGGGGGACATGCTGGAGATGATCCTGTCGCACGAGAAGGGACGCCTCACTGAGCGGATCACCAAGTTCCTGGTTGCGCAGGTTAGACTCCGCTAAGACTCCGCTGTTCGTCCGTCTGCCTGTCCGTCTCTTACCAAGCTGTATCTCATAAACCGTGATAGTTAGACAGTTGAAATTTTCACACATGGTGAATTTCTATTGTCGCTATAACAACAAATACTAAAAAACAGAACAAAATAAATAAATAAGGGGGCAGAATAAAATAATATTTAGGATTTTTTTGCTGTTTTTATAGATATGTAATGGTACTCAACCCTCCGTGCGCTAGTCCGACTCGCATTTTTCCGATTTTCTTTGTATTTGTGAGTACTGTGTAATACCAGTCCGTTTGTCCGGCACGTCCCCCCAGATCCTGGTGGCGCTGAAGCACCTGCACTCGAAGAACATCGTGCACTGCGACCTGAAGCCGGAGAACGTGCTGCTGTCGTCGGACGAGCAGTTCCCGCAGGTGAAGCTGTGCGACTTCGGCTTCGCCAGGATCATCGGCGAGAAGTCCTTCCGCCGCTCCGTGGTCGGCACGCCCGCCTATCTCGGTAACACGCGCCCCCCCTCCCCCCTCCCCCCACCCTAGTGCTGCTGTCGTCGGACGAGCAGTTCCCGCAGGTGAAGCTGTGCGACTTCGGCTTCGCCAGGATCATCGGCGAGAAGTCCTTCCGCCGCTCGGTGGTCGGCACGCCCGCCTATCTCGGTAACACGCGCCCCCCCTCCCCCCTCCCCCCACCCTAGTGCTGCTGTCGTCGGACGAGCAGTTCCCGCAGGTGAAGCTGTGCGACTTCGGCTTCGCCAGGATCATCGGCGAGAAGTCCTTCCGCCGCTCGGTGGTCGGCACGCCCGCCTATCTCGGTAACACGCGCCCCCCCTCCCCCCTCCCCCCACCCTAGTGCTGCTGTCGTCGGACGAGCAGTTCCCGCAGGTGAAGCTGTGCGACTTCGGCTTCGCCAGGATCATCGGCGAGAAGTCCTTCCGCCGCTCGGTGGTCGGCACGCCCGCCTATCTCGGTAACACGCGCCCCCCCTCCCCCCTCCCCCCACCCTAGTGCTGCTGTCGTCGGACGAGCAGTTCCCGCAGGTGAAGCTGTGCGACTTCGGCTTCGCCAGGATCATCGGCGAGAAGTCCTTCCGCCGCTCCGTGGTCGGCACGCCCGCCTATCTCGGTAACACGCGCCCCCCCTCCCCCCTCCCCCCACCCTAGTGCTGCTGTCGTCGGACGAGCAGTTCCCGCAGGTGAAGCTGTGCGACTTCGGCTTCGCCAGGATCATCGGCGAGAAGTCCTTCCGCCGCTCCGTGGTCGGCACGCCCGCCTATCTCGGTAACACGCGCCACCCCCCTCCCCCCTCCCCCCACCCTAGTGCTGATAAGATGGATGTGTGGGGTGACACGGTTGGACAGGATTAGGAATATGTTAGGGGAATTTTGAAAGTAGCGCCTGTTACTGAAGAGATGAGTGCTAGGTTAGCATGGTATGGACACGTGATGGGGAAGGAGGAAAACAATGTCACCAAAAGAGTTATGAGTATGAGTGTATCTGGGTACGCAAGTAGAGGAAGGCCGAAAAGAAATTTGATTGCGTGAAAATGAAGGTTGACGAATGATAGGAATGAGTGGAAGAAGAAACATGTTGTGCCGACCCCACGCGTGGGATAAGGGCAGGAGAATGATGATGACGGTGTTGCCTGCAATGTGTTAAAGTTGGTAGTAATCCCCCAGCCCCGGAGGTGCTGCGCAACAAGGGCTACAACCGCTCGCTGGACATGTGGAGCGTGGGCGTGATCGTGTACGTGTCGCTCTCCGGCACCTTCCCCTTCAACGAGGACGAGGACATCAACGAGCAGATCCAGAACGCGGCCTTCATGTACCCCCCCACCCCCTGGAGGGAGATCTCCGCTGAAGGTACCGAATTATTGCTTACCAACATACCTGTTAAGCTGTTTCATACATTTTAGCTAAGCAGGTGACAATGACAACAGCAAGTAGGTATTGAACTTATGTATGAAACAGCTGTTTTTTTTTGCGATCAGTATTGGTTTCTTAGAAAAAAATGTTTTTATTGATGGGTACAGCCGAATTCATTTTTTTTTTCACCATTAGATTGCTACATTATCCCTGACTTATTAATATAACATAGGCTATATTAATTATTAAAAAAAAAATAAGGATCCCTACTAAAACTTCAATAATGTAACCCAAGGTGATGTATTTTCGCGGACAAAGTCGCGGGTTGAGATTCGTAAATAGGAAGGCTGCGCCAAAAAAGTCGTCACCGAATGTGTGTGGCGCAGTCTTCCGGATGTAACTTTGGTTCTTACGTTCCAGCGATCGACCTGATCAACAACCTGCTGCAAGTGAAGCAGCGCAAGCGGCTGTCGGTGGACAAGTCCATGGCGCACGCGTGGCTGCAGTCGGCGGAGGCGTGGCACGACCTGCGCGCGCTGGAGCGCCGCGCCGGGCAGCGCTACCTCACGCACGCCAGCGACGACCTGCGCCACCCGGAGCCGCACTGACGGTGCGTACCTCTAACAACAGATGCAGGTATAGCTTTAATGAAACATATATTTGATGTGTGGGAGAAGTCACAGGATACAATCGGTGTATTCTGTGATCTGTCTAAAGCCTTCGACTGCGTGAGTCATGCAAACTTAATTTCAAAGTTAACATATTACGGCGTCCAAAACCAGGCCCTGGACCTTATACAGTCGTATCTATCGAACAGAGTCCAAAAAGTTGACGTTGGCGGTGAAAGGTCTTCAGGTTCAACTATTGAGATAGGGGTACCGCAGGGATCGATCCTGGGTCCTTTTTTATTTCTAGTGTACGTTAATGATCTCCCAATTGTTGTAAAAGATATTTGTGACGTAGTTTTATTTGCTGACGATACTTCATCAATTTTTAAAGTTGACAGGTTAATAGGTTAGCGTGGTATGGACATGTTATGAGAAGAGATGAATGCCATGTGACAAGGAGAGTGTTAGAACCAATTCGAGTTGTGACTACGTAAATGAGTCACTATCATTGATTCTGAACTGGTTCACTGTAAATAATCTTTTGCTTAATGCTAACTAAACAACCTTCAGGTTGGGCAAGGGTCCGGAGGCGGGCCGGCGCGCGCTGCTGAGGCAGTACGTGTGGTTGCGCTGGAAGAAACTGCTCGTCCGGTGAGGTCCGCTCCGCCCCGTATCCGCACTGCTCCAGCATTTATGTAGGTTAGCCATCATACAACTAATGTAGGTAGCGTACGCTGACGTGACGTAACCTCGTCAAGTCGGTGCCTAATCCGTATGTTCTTATAAAGGCTTGGTCAAACAGAACACGTACTTAGCGTGCGTCAAGGCGTAATACACATGATCACGACTGTAATCCCCAGGCTAGGTAGGCATCTCCTTAGATCTTTTGTTGCTTAGATTTTAGTTTAACTATCTTTATTTCCAGCCACGAAATGTATAAAATACAATAAAAAGGGCCTACAGACAATAAATACCATACAGAGCAACATACATAAATTAATAACAAAAAAAATGAGAATAAAGTTATCGTTAACGGAAAAACGATGTGTTCTTCCATTTAGTATAATCAAACACACGGAGCGCGTAGCGTCCTGCGTACAGTTAGCCCAACGAGTCGAGGCATTCGTGAAGTTAGCCGCAAGAGCTGCGCAGTATCGTTTTTCGGGAGCAATTGGAGGTATGGAGAGGGGCGGTGCGACTGTACATGCGCAAACTCGCACCTGTGGCTAACTTCACGAATCCCTAGATCCGTTGGATGAACTGTAGGTACCTAGCGTAAAAGCGTACTTCAACACGCACGCTACGTACGCGTTGTTTGACCAAGCCTTTATAACCTTCGCTGGCACTAGACCGTCTTAGCGATCCGCTTGTTATTCCTTAAAATTATCAAATCGGCAACTCCAAACAATGGCCATTTCCAGGCATCTGACGTTAGTATACTTAAGTATTTCGACCGAATGAACAAATAAGAATTTTTGAAATCGGATAATTCGTTTTTAAATTTATTCGTTACAAACAAAAATACAAAACTTTACTCATTATAATATTAGTATAGAAAACGTAGACACGTATATAAACCATTAAATGCCTTACATAGCGACTAACATAAATCTACTTAGAACAAAATTAAAAACGCTAATAATACTCGCTAATCTATATATAAAAGCTGACTGATTGACTGACAATCCAAACACGGCTTAAACCATAAGCCCTAGCGATTAAATTGTTTCCTTTCGATGTCTAAAGTTTCACTAAAAAGGAGCTCTCAAAATTAAACCTCTAAACGGTCCAGTAGACGGTTAAACTTTGAATGAAAAAACATTAACACTGATTTATGATTAAACACTCGTATTATAATAATAATGTCATAATAATAATCTACAAGTAGTAAGAATAAAGTGACAATCATTGTTTTTAAAACTTTAAAAATCTATTTTCTGACCGCTGCTACTTGAATATTAATTTTAAATATTTATTAACGTGACTCGCACTGACTATCCCCAGTTAGGACATTCCACACGCCATCTAGCCCCAAACTAAGCAAAGCTTGTACAATGGGAACCTATGAGTTAAATCAATTAAAAATTTTAACCTTTTTAATTTAAAAATTAATATTTTTTTCAATTTATAAATTAATATCAATTTTTCAATAATTTATCTTACATGTATGTCTTGAACGAAAATAACATAACATTAAATCAATATAATATGGATAATTATATTTTAATATACTTACTTAGCTATTTAGTTATAGAAAAATCTAATCAAACTCACAATTAATATAAGCTAGCTCTAAGTTAAATTCAGTTTTAATTTATAATTAATAAAACTATTTATATACGGGTTCTTTTATAATGTTTCTTATTTCCACAATATTTATTTAAAAAAAATATGAATATGACAAATGCTTGATTGTATTTTAATAAACAGGGTGTAAAAAAACGACTACCGAAACTTCATGGAGTTAAAGTACCCATCAGTATTAACAACTTTATCTAAGAAACCAACAATCTGAGCGCGAAAAAAAAATTAGCTATTAAACTACTAGACCGTCACTGGAAGCTTTATATTGAGATGGTCGTATCCGTTTCCGTCGTATTTCTACCAGTTTTGACTCTTTTGTTGCCTAGTACTTCCGGTCAAGTGGCGCCACCTGGTGGCTGCGTGTCGCTTTTGTTTCTTAAAACGTACCGCGCCATACTGGACTCATTGGCGTTTCGTATTCCGTCGAAGCAACTTGTGTCCAGCAGCTCAGTCTCCGTGCCACAGTTGTTAAAGTAAATTTAAAATTATTATTATATTTGTGAGTGTTGCAAATAAGGAAAGCTGTAAGTAATATTGAATTATAATAATTACTATGACATGATCATCTCTTTTAACGGGTTTTCCGTTCGGATCATGTTCATACTTATAAATACCAGTTTATTTTAGTACTTTCTACTCGAGTTTTATTCTTATTATACAAATTTTAACCTTGCAGTAATGGATATGAACGATACGGTTTCCCAGCCACAAGCTGAGGCTAACACGAGTGGAGTTCATAAGCGTGCTCGAAGCAGTTCCAGTAGCAGCTCGTCGAGCAGTAGTTCTTCGACCACATCCTCTCCTAGTAAACACAGCAAGAGACGACGTCGCCAGCAGAAACGCAAGAAGAAGCACGCGCGTCGTCGATCTGACCCTAGGATGAACAAACTAGTCCAGGACATGGGTGAGCTACAAAACATTGTTACCAATTTTATTACCAGTCAATCTGGTAATACCGCTTGTCACGATGAGGCTATTTATTCTGACGTTAGCGGCGATCTTTATGAAAATCACAATGTTACTGAAGAACCTTGTGTTCGCGACGAAGGTCAAAATCAAAGCTCAGATTTTACATTTGATATCGAAACAAAGCTCAAAGAACCATCTGTTCCTAAAACCCCCGATAGCTATTTGAAAATGCTGCTTGAAGTCCAACGTTTAGGTAGTACCTCGTGGTCAGACGTAAGATACGCTGATACACAAAAGAATTACAACCATGCTCCAGGTTTCATAGACTTGGAAGCGAACGAAGAGGTCAAAAACTATGATACCTTACGCCATCACACACATGCTGATCGATCCTACGCAGCTATAACTTTTTGTATTCTAAAACAAAAAGAAGCGCTGCAGACAGGTATTCGTAGCCTTCTCTCATGGGCTAAAAATACGGACGTAAATTTCGATAATCTGAGCGATAAAGTTGAAGAATTGTTTCAAAAAGGTGACTTGCACAAAATATCTTCCGATCTTTTACAATTAGCTTGCGGACATCGAGCTGAGAGTATTGAGATGCGAAGAGAAACCATTACAAGTCAAGTAAGAGACCCCTTGGTTAAAGCCTCACTAAATAGAATACCCCCGTCTTCTACTTACTTATTCGAGTCTGAGCGTTTCACATCTACTCTTGAAAGGGCTGGAGGGGTCCGAAAGGCCTTTTGGCCTCAAAAGTCTGAGGGATTCCCACAAGGGAAATCCAACCAATCTATCAGCCGCCCCTCGCGGGGGCAAGGCGTTCAAAAAACTATGGTTCCATCGCGTGGAACCCAATATTGTTATCATGGGCCTGGTCTCTCAATGCAAACGCATTGTAACAACCCACCCTCGCGGGGTGGAAGTCATAATAGCCATTTTCAATACCGAGGACAACCCTCTGGTGTGCAACATGAAAGCAATAATTACAGTGCCAGAGGTTCCTTTCACAACAGAGGCTCGCGGCCCGACCGTGGGAACAACCGAGGTCGTTCAAATGCGACAAGAGGTTTTAAAGGAACCCAAAAAAGGAAGCAATGACTGTCAACAGTTTCAAGCGGGTCAATTAGCGCAATTTCACCTGCAATGGAAGAAAATGGGAGCACCAGAAATAGTAATGAAATTGGTTCAAGGATACCGAATACCCTTTTTTCGAAAACCCCCATTGGTTTATCCGGAATTAATTCAAGGCCACTTTCACACACCGGTATCGGTAGAAATGACTACAATTGTAAACAAAATGAAAAAGCAGGGTATTCTAAAAATAGCTTGTCAATCTCCCAGCTTTGTGTCTCCCCTATTTCTAGTACCAAAGTCCGACGGTACAGCTCGGCCCATATTCAACCTCAAAGCGCTAAACGACTATGTACTTGCCGAACCCTTTCATCTCGTAAACATGTATCGAGTTCCAGACTTTTTGCAACCACAGGATTGGCTATGCAAAATAGATCTTTCGCAAGCTTACTTTCACTTGAAAATAGCAAAATCACACAGGCGCTTTCTACGCCTAGTATACAACAAAGAGTTGTTAGAAATGACCTGTCTGCCGTTCGGGTTGAGCACAGCTCCAAAAACCTTTTCCATTCTAACAAACTGGGTGGCTCGAATATTACGAGAAAGATGGAATGTCAGAATCCTAGTATATCTCGACGATTTCTTGATAGCACATCAAGATGCAGACGTACTTCGCAAGCATGTAAAAATTACAGTTCAAACAATGCAAAACCTGGGGTGGAATATCAATTTCGAAAAATCAGTTCTCAGACCTCAGACAAGCATAGTTTACTTGGGGATACTGTGGAGACCTTGGGACAATCTGAAATCTTTACCAAAAGAAAAGTCCAATGTCATTGCCAAAAAAGTAAGTCATGTTCTCGAACAAAAAATTATAACCTTAAAGGATTTGCAGAGGATAGTAGGACGCTTGAACTTTGCCAGCTTTGTAGTTCCTCGGGGGAGACTAAATCACCGTCAGTTGATCATGTTCATGAATTCCTTACCAGATCAATCGACAAAAGCGTACTCACTTCCAAACAGCGTAATCGAAGAACTGATTTGGTGGTCTCAGAATTTTCAGAGGTCAACACCCTTGCACTACCCTCCTCCAACAAACTTTCTTACAACAGATGCCTCGGATTTGGCTTGGGGAGCACAGCTGAACGATTCAGCTCTGACAGGAACCTGGTCGCAAGAGGAACAAACTGTTCATTGCAACCAAAAAGAGATGTTAGCGATATTGCACGCGCTTCAAAACAAAGTTCATTTACTGCGTCACAGCTCAGTTCTCATTCAGTGCGACAACAGGACTGCAGTCGCTCACCTGAGGAACGAAGGAGGTACAAGATCAATACCGTTAATGAATATAACTTATCAAATTTTGAGTTTGTTAGACCTACATCAGGTACACTTCAACATACACTACATTCCAGGCAAGTGCAACAACCATGCCGATCACTTGTCACGTCACCGCAAACCTCCGGAGTGGCACCTACTACCAGCCTGTGTGGACATAGTGTTTGCAAAGTGGGGAATTCCAATGGTAGACTTATTTGCCTCAAAAACTGCCCATGTAGTGTACAATTATGTGTCTCGAGACCTGAAAGACCGCCATGCTCTTTTTCACGATGCGTTCAGTGTTCCATGGAACTACCCACTCGCATGGGTGTTTCCACCACCGTTTCTAGTCCCAAAAGTATTAGCACATCTAAACAAGTCAACGGGAATATATCTAATAGTAGTCCCTCGATGGGAGATGGTATTTTGGCGTGCGGACCTCAAGGCCAGAGCTCTAGCAGCACCGTTAACTCTGAAAAATCTACAGAGAAATCTGATAGACACGTCATCGGGGCTTCCTCCTCCGAACGTCGAGAACATAACTCTCGAAGTATGGAAATGTGGGGGTGGTCCGAGGAGTTAGTAACGTGGAACATCGAACAATTGTCACTGCTTAAAAATTCATGGCGTAAGTCAACCTTGATAACTTACGAAGTAGCTTGGAAACGTTGGTATTCATGGTGCAATTCTAATAGAATTAATTTCAAAAATCCTACGGGATCACAGTTGGCACAATTTTTGTCTGATCTGCATTTAGTTAACAAACTATCATACAATACTATACTTTTACATAAGTCTGTGGTCTCTACATTGTGTAATGCTGATACTTCAAGTCACTTAAGCTCCCATGTTTTGGTAAAACACATTTTAAAATCAATTGCACTAAGAAATCCAAAAAATCTTAAACCACCGATCTGGGATGTTGACAAACTGACTACCTTTTTATCAAGCTATAAAGTAGATATGAATAGCGAATTTCAAGTATCGCGTCATACAGCCATACTGTTGTTACTTTGTTCAGGAAGACGTATACATGATTTGACTTTACTAACAATAGACTCTGATCATTGCATAAGATCGAATGACTGTATTATTTTATGGCCTCAGTTCGGCTCAAAGACGGACAGCAGCAATCACAGACAGTCTGGTTGGAAGCTACTTCCGAATAGCGACAACTCTAACTTAAATCCACTTCTTTGGATAGAGAGATCTATAACATTATTAAATGAAAGACGTAGTATAGCCAGATCATTTAATTTATTTATTACAGTACGAGGTCTAGCTAAATCAGCCACACGAACAGTAATAGCGGGCTGGATCAAAACATTGTTAAAGGAGGCTGGTATTAAGGCTTCTCCTGGTAGCATCCGCTCTGCTGTATCCTCAAAGAGCTGGTTGGATAATCACTCTCTTGACGATATCCTTGCACGAGGTAACTGGCGTTCAGAAAATACATTTCGGCAGTTTTACAGGCGGGAGGTAATGAGTAGTAACAGTCAACCTGAAAGTATGGTACAAATGTTTAAACCAGTGAATTAAGTTTTGATTATTATGCAATATTTTTGATTATTCGTATTTTAATTGATAATAGTCATTATTAAATGATTATAGAAGAAGATTAAATTATTAGTAAATAAAAATGATTATACTTACATACATTTGTATATATTTTGATATCACATTGGCGCATGTACATACCTACTCTAAATGTTTTTATTTTACAAGTGGCGTCACCAGGCGATAACAAACACGTCTCAATATAAAGCTTCCAGTGACGGTCTAGTAGTTTAATAGAAGCGTTTTACCTGAAATAAAACGCATATTAAAATACTTACCTCACTGGAAGCTTTCACTTTCAATTCTGCCCGGTGATTTCGAGCCAATGAGTCCAGTATGGCGCGGTACGTTTTAAGAAACAAAAGCGACACGCAGCCACCAGGTGGCGCCACTTGACCGGAAGTACTAGGCAACAAAAGAGTCAAAACTGGTAGAAATACGACGGAAACGGATACGACCATCTCAATATAAAGCTTCCAGTGAGGTAAGTATTTTAATATGCGTTTTATTTCAGGTAAAACGCTTCTATTCCATGTAAAAGTTAAATACTTACTTGGCCAAAATGTTTGAAACACGTATTTTTTTTCGCGCTCACAGTGTTGTAAAAAGTTGTTTATAAATTGATAGTTACCCCCTATAGTTAACCCCCTGAAGTTTTCGGTAGTCTTCTTACACCCTGTTTACTTAGATTTTTCATGATTACTGATATGAGACCCTAAGGGCGAATGTTGCCTAGAATTGTTACGGCCTAAAAAGGTACCTTACTAGATAATATAATTATAAAATTACTTATATTTGCCGGTAGACTAGGATAGTTAGTAATATTGAATAGTTAAATGTGTGCAGTGGCCAATAGTAGACATATTATTAAAACATTGCATAGAATGAGGGATACTGAATATCTAGTATTTAACTGATCTTAATCTTCCATAAAAGTAAATAGATGTGTCAAAGAATCATTTTGAAGTAACATTTTGTGCCAACGTTTTGGACGAATCTACTAGAAACATTGTTATATTGTAATAACACCATTCAATAGTAAAATAAGGAAAACTCTTTGTATAGTACATATTTGATGTACCGCTATTTGAATACAGGGTGTCCCGGAACTAGTATGTTATCCCGAGGTGAAGTGATTCTTGACGCTTACGTGAAAAAAATACTTATTGCAGTTAAATAAAAATATATGATTAACATACTAGTTCTGGGACACCCTGTATACACAAGAATACTGTAGGTATTGTATGTAAGATATACATTTCTTTACAGAAATAGATACAGATCTATTGAGATATGTACGCTATATATAAAATACATATAAAACAGTTGAGCTATCTAAGGCCCATTACAAACGATCTATAGATAGCTCAACTGATCCGGATCACAGTTGAAAGTGTATTTATATTCTGTTCAGTCAATTGACTTCATTCATTTGTTGGAAACATTGCAATTATTCTAAAGTGAAAGAATACGCGTGCGCAAAGGCCGTACTAATAGTATAGTATCTATCACTAGCTATAAATATTAATAATAAGCTTTATATTTTATACCTGTTTTACAATTAGTAATATAATCTCCAAATTAATGTATGTAATTAATGTGAACGGGAAAAAAACAAATTTCCACCAAATTTCACACACTCTCGTGGATTTGGAAAAAAAATATGAATGTTGACTTTATTCCCTCGACGTTTGGGTTTAAATTGCCGTGTTACTGTAATAAGCTTCTGTAAATTCTTGATATAATTCTTTGGCATATTTGACAAGCCACGCCTACCAGGGCTCTATTTTTGTGGAGTCAGTTTTTTAGCTCAAGGAATGCTTTCATCGTATTGTCGTTCACTGCATGCGTAGATACTCGTAATATAAATATTTACAAATGGCGTCACCCGGAGACGTCACTCGTGTCTCATGGCTTATTTAATGAAGCCTTAATTTTAATTGAGTGCTGCGATGGCAGCCTCACTACCCATGTATAGGCGACCAAGAAATTGGTTTACCACTCTAAGGCTGAATATCATTTGCACGTACAAAACATCAAGGGCTATTTTCGCTTGACAGATTAATAACTGCTACGTCAGAATCTGTCATAGTAATCCTTAGCGAATAATTACGTTACTGGGAGATGTCATCAAAAGTGGTAAACCAATTTCTTGGTCGCCTATACGTACAGTCATTCCAGACCACAGCATTCTTCTGTGATTTTTACACATTTTTTTACTTTACAATTATTGTTTTTCAATTAAATCTTCCATTTCTGTGATTTTTTGATACTAAATCGCTTATTGCTTATATTTTGCTTTTATAATAAAATACGCACCTAAGTAGTTGTATTTAAATAAATAATATATAAATATTGGTGGACAGTTCACACAACGCCATCTAGCCCCAAACTAAGCAAAGCTTGTACTTTGGGAAACAGACAGCAGATAGATTAATTAATATTTTTTTTGTAAATACATAGAATACATAGGAACACCTATTTGTATACAATAATCATGTATGTAGTTCTATGTACAGATTGTAAGGAATAGTTTACTTACATAAAATGTATCCAATACAAGTTTTAAAATTTTAATTGAATTTGAAAGGTTCAATTAAACTTTTAAAACTCCTCAGAGTCGCTTCAGCATAATATTTTTACAACTAGGATTAACAGAAAATGATGGATAGAATGCAATAAGCGCCCACCTAGATAAGATAAAGCCGGTCCACACGACATTCACACAGACCCTTAGTTCGTGTGGGCTGAACTTTAGTTATATCTGACCCCATGTTACATAACTTACTCGGCCTAAATAATTGAAAAAGATATTTTTGCTGTATGTTTAGTGATCGGAAGCTCGATCTGCTTATAAAGTGTATTTTAAGCACGCAGTGGTGGATTTATCACCAGGCTGAGTAGGCTGGAGCCTAGGGCGGCAAATTTTAGGGGGCGGCAAATTTGGCTTATTACCTTACACAAAATAATAAATAAAAATTATAATATACACGGAGAAAAAATTTAACAAAATTGCAATATTTTAATACTATACACTGTTACAGGCTAAAAAGTTCCACTGTTACAAGCTAAAAGAAGTTCCGGTAAATTAGAAAGAAAGAAGAAAAAGAGGACGAAAGTCGAAAAACGAAAGTCGAGTGATTCCAAATTAAACAAAATGTTTGCTTGAAGGTGGAAAGTCTATTTATTGATTGTTAATTATACACAAGATTATATTATTTAAGTGGTAGGTTTCTAGTAGGTATTATATTTTAATTAAATTAAAGAATATAAATGAGCCTCGGCTAAAACTCAAAATGAGAGATGGGGTCCCTTGAGATGAATTGTGATGCAATCAGGTACTAAAATTAAGAATAAATAACCCGGTTCATTAATCCTAGTTATTAATATAATTTAAAGTTAAACGCTATATGTTCCCATTCTTCCTATGGAATCACCGCACTGATATTTGTGATACAGTTTAATAAAAGGTAATAGTATTTAAAGTTGAGCGCCAATAGCAGTTTAACCGGCTGCTATTCCGGGTAAAAAAAAGTAAAGATAGGGCCTGCTAAAGATTCCTCGGGCCGACTGGGTCCAGACAGCACGGCTCCACCGTAGAGATGGCTCCGCCCTCTAGACTGAGTAGTGTTGGCGAGGTAGGCCGGCAGGTAGCACGAGGAAGGAGGGAAGTAGACCCGTACATAAAAACCCCCTGTAATTGAGAAACATCTCAATTACAAAGTTGCAAAATAAATGTGAGAACGGCACTTGATTTTACACAGTAAATTACTCCCTAGCTTTGAGGAAAACTGTTAGATAGTTCTAACAATAGCTTCAATGGGTTCTTAGCCGGCCACAAGAGGAATGTGTGATGAGTCACGGGGTGCCACATGGCAACACTTGGGTACCAGTTCGAAATCTAGGACTTTTAACGGTAACAAAAACAATATGAAGGCATACCTGTCGTATAACGCAGGGGGTTCACACTAATACAGCCTCAGCAGAACAACGAAGACTCCAGCAGGGCTCCGAAACTGCGCCGACGCAACGCCGGCCGCGTGGGTGGAATCACGCTCCAAGGTTTGACAAAATCGAATTCAGGAAAAATAGCACTTGGAAGATTTTGAGGACCGAGTGCCTCAACCAAGTAAATTTGTAAAAATGAAAGTCATCCGAACTGGAAGCAAGCTCTGACACCCAAAGGTCAAGCAAAAAAAAATATAATGGTCAATGGAGAAACACAAACCTCATAACAAAGCTATGTCAACGTCATCTGATAATAAATCACCAGCTGGAATGTCAACGTCACTTGACAGAACAATAATTAGGAAATATTATAAAATCGATGTACGCGTGGCGCCATCTAGGGAGCCCTGTAATTACTACGTTACAATGACCCCCCCAATCGGAAGAATTTTGCTAAAGTAAAAGCAAAATTCAAGCTGGACCTCCAGCTTATAGGCATAGGACCCTGCAACAACAAAAAAAATAACAGGAGTTACTGCTAGGATTAGAAGTGTAACCTAAAACAGCAAAACGAGCATGTAAACAAAGTTGGAAAACAAGAACAACCCTACTTCAAGCAAAAAAAAAACGAATAGCTAAGAAATAACAACAAGACTAATAAACAATAGGTTCTAAAAAAAATAGGTACAATACTTAAGCAACGAGGCGCAGGCGACCTAAGTCCTGAGACTCTTAATACAGCTACAACTAGGGTATGGAATAGGCTTGTTAATTAGTAGGGGTTTCCAACAAACCGCCCCTTAAACACATGCTAGACAAATACAAAAGAAAGGGTAGAATTGGTAAGGGTGGGTAGTTGTTAATAAGGGTAGTAAGGGTAGTTAGTATGGGGTATGAGGGTATTAGTAAGAATGGGATTTGTTAGTGAGGGACAGGGATTCAGGAGTTAAGGTAAGAAAGAGAGACATACAAGAAATATATAATAGATAAATATATAAGATACTCATTTCAAAAGTAATCGAAACCAATAAAAACCAACTGCCAGGACTGATGTTATCTAACCAAAATATTCCCTACTGTCCGAGCTTCACAATCTAACAAATAACAAAATCAATCAGAACTATCTCTCTTAAGATATTGAATATGCCAAGCACCCAAGTGCTTGCCTGTACTGCAGCTTTCTAATTCATAGACCAGAGGTGAACGTTTACCAATTACACGACATTTTTCGTATTTAGGGGCCAATTTGGCCATGAAAAATTTACTAGCATCACTTTGAGGAAAGGTTTTCTTCCAAACCAGATCACCTATACTGAATTCGCAAGAACGACGTCCTTTATCATAATAGACGGCGCTTTTTAGATGAGCTTTTGCAATGGCTTCCTCAACCTTACGGAAAATATCCTGTAAACCCCCAAGCTTAGAAACGTAGTCCTCCCGCGAAGCACATGTAAGGTCCGACAGAGGGTAACTGGCGGGACCGTAAAATTTACCACTGGGAACAGCTTCGCGACCATGTACCAGAGAGAAAGGGGTAAAACGAGTCGTCTCGTTGACCGCCGAGTTCAACGCAAATTGAACCTTGGACAAGGTAGTGTCCCACGAACGGTGGTCATCTTTCACCAGAATAGAAACAGCAACAACGATAGTTTTATTATATCTTTCTACCGTGTTGACTTGTGGACAATAACGAGGAGTGTAATGTATCTGAGGAATGTCGTACTTCTGGAACAAGGATTTAAGTTCACTTCCAGTGAATTGCGTACCATTATCTGCAATCACTGTGCGTGGGACACCATGCATCAAGAAGACGCCATTCTCCAGACACTGTGCAATAGACTTACCAACCGCTCTTCGTAGAGGAAATAATAAACAATACTTAGAAAAACAACAAACGACGACTAATAAAAAGGTAAAACCAGCTCTAGAACGCGGAAGTGGACCAACCAAATCGATACTTATGGTTTCAAAAGGGCGAGAGCAAACTTTGGGATCACCCATGAGACCTTTGGGTGGCTCCTGCGAATGCTTGTAAGCAGAGCAAACCTCACACGAGTTTACAGATTGGACCACATCCTGATACATTTTAGGCCAAAAATAGCGCAAAGACAATTGTTTAAACGTTTTAAAAATACCAAAATGAGGGGAATTATCACGACAATGAATAAACTCTAAGACTTCAGATCGTTTAGAAGAGTGAACGACTTCCTTCCAGTCGAATTCACTCGAAAAACCGAACTTACTCTTAGAGTACCTACACAACCTACCATCGATTACAGAATAATTTGGGCAAGATTTAGGGTATTTAGTGCATTTATTAAGTAAGTGATCAAACCAAGGGTCCTCCTCCGAAGGGCGGTCGGAATCTATAGCGAGAACAGGCACGGCTCGCGATAATGCGTCTGGAACTACGTTATCCTTCCCCTTACGATGTTCGATAACGAAGTCGTAGGGAGAAAGACGACATCCCCAGCGGGCGAGACGGCCTGTGGGGTTAGACAAATTAAAGAACCACTTCAGACTGGAATGATCAGTAATAATTTTAAATTGAGGACCACCTTCCAAGTACGGACGAAAGTGTTCCACAGAAAACACCACTGCCAAAGCCTCTCTCTCAGTTGCAGAGTAATTTCGTTCAGCCCTATTCAGAGAACGACTAGCAAACGCAATCGGGTGTTCAAGACCATCCTCTAGAATTTGAGTTATGGTCCCCGCGATTCCGTAGCTAGATGCGTCACAGTGAACGGCAAAGGGCTTAGAGAAATCTGGGCAAGCTAAGATTGGGGCCGACACTAACGCTGTCTTCAATTCTTGAAAAGACTGTTCCGCGACTTCAGTCCAACAAAAAGGTGGGGCGTTCTGACGGGTTGATGTAAGAGCGTTAAGTGGCGCTGCTATGGAGCTGAAATTTTTAATAAAACGTCGGTAATACGACGCAGTTCCTAAGAACATTTTAACCTCTTTGCGGTTCGAGGGTGTGGGGTATTCTACAATAGACTGTATTTTAGCAGGATCAGTATGAAGACCTCGATCATCGACTACATAACCGAGGTATTTTAATTCTTTGCGGAAAAATTGGCACTTGGAAAGGTTAATGGTAAGATTAGCTGAAGTTAAACGTTGTAATACACGGGAAAGCAACGAAATGTGCTCCTCAAAGTCACGACTCACTATAACAATATCATCTAGGTAAACAAACACCCTGTCATTGAACTCAGGACCGAATAGCTTATCCATGAGTCGTTGCTGGGTAGCAGGGGCTGAAGTTAGGCCGAAGCACATGACTTTAAAATGAAAGAGACCACGTCCTGGGACGGTAAATGCGGTCTTTTCACGCGAAGTGACATCTAAAGGAATCTGCCAAAAAGAACTTTTAAGATCAATGGAACTCAAAAACCTTGCATCTCGAAGTTGATCAAGAATTCTAGATATATAAGGTAAGGGGTATGCGTCATGTTTGCTCACAGAATTTAACTTACGACTATCTATGCAGAAACGTAACTCGCCGTTGGACTTGGGGGTAAAGAGCGTAGGATTGTTCCAAGCGCTACAGCTAGACTCGACGACGTCTTGCTCCAACATCTCGTCTAACTGTCGGTTAAGCTCTTTAATCCTTTCAGGTGACATTGGATAGTACCGTTGCTTAATCGGAGGCGAGTCTCCCGTGTCGATAGTGTGAGCAAGGAGGGTAGTACGTCCTAAGCCTTTTTTGTCGAAGGAAATGGATTCAAATTTTTCCATCAACGAGGACGCGACGCGCTGTTGGTCGGCAGACAACTGGTCTAACGGCCGTAAAAATCTAATTTCAGAAACATTTGAATGCGAAAAAAATATATTGTTTCCAAAAATTTTAGGAGCTAAATCGAAACTCTTCCAAAAATCAACGCCCAGAACCAGGGGAGTAGACACTTCCGGAACAACAAAAAGTTTAATAGTTTTAATTAAGTTATCAAATTTTACTGGTAATAAAAGGTAACCACGAACTACGGCACTGGAGTCGGTAGCGGTGGAGATGTGGGTAATACCATCACAACCGTGTAGAGTGACTCCAGCCTTCAAGAAAACCTCAGAATAAGTAGATCCCAAAATAGAAATAGTGGAACCAGAATCTAATAAACCACGAAAGGCGTGATTAGAAATTTCAACAGAAACATACGGACGATTATCTTTATACAAGTAATTATTACGAACTGTCGAGACTTTTTTGTAGGTAGAAAAGAAAAAAGATAATTGTTTTAAGTAACGCTTCCAATCAGCAACATCGAATTTATTGGAATTGTCACGAGAGTTCGCAGTAACTAGTTTTTTGAACCGCTAGCCGAGTCCTTACTCACTGGGGTTGCCAATGGAGATGGATGGCAATTAGGGCACTTTGGGAAAGCGAACCCACTTTTACCACAACGGAAACACACAACAGCAGTAGACTTACACTCAGACAAAGAGTGAGTTTCAACACGACAACGTGGACAGGACTTTTTTTCGGTAGAGACAGTGGCAACCGTAGCCGACCGAGCCTTAAAGGTTTTACAAGCTAAATCGGGTGCTACGGAACCACTGGACGGTTTAGGTGGTTCGACAAAAGTCTGTTCACGATATTTGCCGCATTCCAACATTCTACACAACTCCTTGAGTCTCTTAAGTGAAGTTACTTCAGTCGTGCATAACGGGACCGAGTACTCGGGGCGAATATTTTGGAAAACAATATCGAACTTTTCTCTATCTGAAACGGGGTAAGACAAACGACTAAAATAGTTATGCATAATAGCTACAAATGTTACGATATTTTCGCTGGGACCCTGAGTACGTGTGCGGATTTCCTGCATGAGCCGGCGATCAAAGTCGTAAGGTAAATACTCTTCTACCAAGCACTGCCTGAGTTCGGACCATTCTTTAAGCTCAGACCTGACACTTCGGAACCAGCATAAAACATCACCCTCGAATAATTCTGGTGCCGACGCAAATAACTGAAGCTCGGATATTCCGCGCGAGCCGCATAACTCTTCTAGGCGTTGCAGAAAAGCACGAACGCAAGATGTTCCGTCAAATTTTAAATTCAGTGAAGAGACAGACTGATGCTTGCCGATGGGAGCTAAGGCAGGCACAGCCGGAACGTCGGTAACACTCTTAAAGGCAATGGGGTGTTCCTCCATGTTTTAAATTGTACGAGATTGCAATCAGCTCAAGTTTACAATTTAGGTATAAATATGTTAAAGTAAGTGTTATGTTAAGTTAAATCTATGTTTAGGTAGTAATATGCTTAAGTAGTATGTTAAAGTAGTAATAATTAATTATAGGTAGTACCAAATATACACACAATTTTTGTCACAGCTAAATTGACATGACAATCATCTCAAGGAAAGCCCCACGTTGGGCGCCACTGTTACAGGCTAAAAAGTTCCACTGTTACAAGCTAAAAGAAGTTCCGGTAAATTAGAAAGAAAGAAGAAAAAGAGGACGAAAGTCGAAAAACGAAAGTCGAGTGATTCCAAATTAAACAAAATGTTTGCTTGAAGGTGGAAAGTCTATTTATTGATTGTTAATTATACACAAGATTATATTATTTAAGTGGTAGGTTTCTAGTAGGTATTATATTTTAATTAAATTAAAGAATATAAATGAGCCTCGGCTAAAACTCAAAATGAGAGATGGGGTCCCTTGAGATGAATTGTGATGCAATCAGGTACTAAAATTAAGAATAAATAACCCGGTTCATTAATCCTAGTTATTAATATAATTTAAAGTTAAACGCTATATGTTCCCATTCTTCCTATGGAATCACCGCACTGATATTTGTGATACAGTTTAATAAAAGGTAATAGTATTTAAAGTTGAGCGCCAATAGCAGTTTAACCGGCTGCTATTCCGGGTAAAAAAAAGTAAAGATAGGGCCTGCTAAAGATTCCTCGGGCCGACTGGGTCCAGACAGCACGGCTCCACCGTAGAGATGGCTCCGCCCTCTAGACTGAGTAGTGTTGGCGAGGTAGGCCGGCAGGTAGCACGAGGAAGGAGGGAAGTAGACCCGTACATAAAAACCCCCTGTAATTGAGAAACATCTCAATTACAAAGTTGCAAAATAAATGTGAGAACGGCACTTGATTTTACACAGTAAATTACTCCCTAGCTTTGAGGAAAACTGTTAGATAGTTCTAACAATAGCTTCAATGGGTTCTTAGCCGGCCACAAGAGGAATGTGTGATGAGTCACGGGGTGCCACATGGCAACACTTGGGTACCAGTTCGAAATCTAGGACTTTTAACGGTAACAAAAACAATATGAAGGCATACCTGTCGTATAACGCAGGGGGTTCACACTAATACAGCCTCAGCAGAACAACGAAGACTCCAGCAGGGCTCCGAAACTGCGCCGACGCAACGCCGGCCGCGTGGGTGGAATCACGCTCCAAGGTTTGACAAAATCGAATTCAGGAAAAATAGCACTTGGAAGATTTTGAGGACCGAGTGCCTCAACCAAGTAAATTTGTAAAAATGAAAGTCATCCGAACTGGAAGCAAGCTCTGACACCCAAAGGTCAAGCAAAAAAAAATATAATGGTCAATGGAGAAACACAAACCTCATAACAAAGCTATGTCAACGTCATCTGATAATAAATCACCAGCTGGAATGTCAACGTCACTTGACAGAACAATAATTAGGAAATATTATAAAATCGATGTACGCGTGGCGCCATCTAGGGAGCCCTGTAATTACTACGTTACAACACCTATACCAAATAATCCAACGATTTGACATGATAAATTACTAAACGCTAAATTTAATAGCCTACTGGCGGCAAATGTGTAAATCCGCCACTGTAAGCACGGAACTCAACTATAAAGCAGTGATGAGTATTGGATAGCTTTATATATATGTGTAGTATTAATTTGTATAGATAGATTTATATACAGAGTGTTACCAGACTACTTCCGGAAACTTAAGGGGTTAAAGTACCCATCGATATAAACAACTTTTTAAGACACCAACACTGTGAACGCAAAAAAAGAGCGCTGGCAGTGTAGCGGTAGCACCCCTGCCTCACGATCTGAAGGTCGTGGGTTCAAACTGGTCGTGCACCAATGAGTTTTTCCATTCGAAAAATTTATGTGCGCAATGCCAGTGCTCTTAAACGGTGAAGGAAAACATCGTGAGGAAACCGGCATACCCTAGAACCAAAAATTCGAAGGTATGTTACATAGGTTAGTATTCTTATAAGCGGCGATGGGCTTGCAACCTGTCACGTACGGAATACTTACTACTGTGCAAAATGTGGGCATGTACCAAATGTCATGTTTGGACTTGCCTCTGACAACCCCCTTTAGATAATTATCCTCAAGGATCTAAGTAACTAAAGATCTGAGGAGATATCTACCAAGCCTGGGGATTACAGTCGTGATCATATACCTATACCATACCCATGCAGAAGCTCAATACCCACTTGGCTTAAATGTATGAAATAGCTTTTTTTCGCGCTCACAGTGTTAGTTTCTTAGAAAAAGTCGTTTATATTGATGGGTACTTAACCCCCTGAAGTTTTAAAAGTAGTCTGGTAACATCCTGTATACTTACTGAAACTTAATTCGTCACAAAAATAAAGACTTAATTTTATGAATTCTTTTTCATCACAATAATCTATGTAGTTATTTGTTAGGCATAGCAGCTAAATTTGAATTATTTTTAATACCTAATACATGGCATCTCAAATAAATTTATATAATTGCTAAATAATTTTTTAAATATTTGCAAAACTCTAAAATTTATAGTATATTTTGGACCAAACCCTATAGATGAATATAAAAAAACTTATAAAATATTAACATTATCCGGTGTTTGTTAAAAATATAAATTTAAGTACTTAATAAAGTGTCAAATAATAACAAAATATACCGTTGTTTATGTTTAAAATTATATATAATAACTTATTATTAATGATAATGATCGTTGAAATTAGAATTGTAATAAAACCTACTGGTGATGTTATAATATGGTTGATGTGCTCGTCAGGGAGCTTAGACATTGTCGATGAACCGATAAATTAAAAGCTTATGTTAATCATTATCATGATCAGTCTTCTGTTCCCACTGCTGGGACACCGGCCCATTTTCGAGCAAGAGTCGTATTTCATCACTTCTTCTTCTTCTTCCTGCCATTTTCCCACGCTAAAACATGTTTTCTTCCTCCATTTCCCTCTATCATCCGTCATCTCAGTACTCACTTCTTTCTTACTCATATCATCTTTCACACAGTCCATCCATCTTTTCTTTGTCATATTCACATTAATATGTAATCTAAATAAAATGTTATTAAATCATTTTGGGTAAATAACTCCAGCAAAACGGTCTGTGCCCAAATGTCTCCTAGAAATTACGTACGTAATATTACGGTATCGCAATGTTTAAACTCCCTTTTATTTAGGTCGATGTTGTTGTAGGTCTATGTGGTTATTAATTATAGAGCGATTTACACATTTTGTTACTATTCATAACAATACATTAAAATGCCGTTTTTAAATAATGTATGAGTTTAATTTGCCTAGGTTGCCCCAATTACGTAGGTCGCAAAAATATTCTATACCTAATATTCTACCATCACAAAACTATATCTGTCCCCCGTTGCACAAAAAGGGAAACTGATCGAACTTTCGAACTTTTTCCCATCTGTCCCCCTGGGGGAATAACCACTTACGAAATAAATAATTTTAATGGTAGATATTTGGCTCAGCGCCATCTAGCCCCAAGCTAAGCAAAGATGTCAATTTTACTATGAAAGATAAGTAGTTTATTTTTTTATATTCCGAAATTATGGAACCATACTACGGCTTATAGAACTTTTTTTATCAAGTAAGTACCTACATACCTATTTTTTTTTATACTTGTCATTATTTCTTTCGAACCAGTATAACTAAGTGGAATATTTAATCAGTGTCAGTGGTAGTTTTAAAGGATAAGAAACGCACTAGTGACGCGTGTGCCATTGGCTCTTGGTTCTAGACGTAGATTAGAGATGTGGGTACCCAGGTCACCAGTTGCGCTTGCGCATGGAGCGGATAATCGCTCGCCAGAACTGCGCACCGTGAACTTGGCATTCCTACCGCATAGATACGCAGACGACATTAATTAACCAGCGGTCCTCAACAGTTTTTAACTTAGAATCTACCTAAAAAAAATGGTACGTAGGCGTGTGTCATATTCTTTTATAGTCAGTATTCTTATAAGCGTCGATGGGCTTCCAACCTATCACTTACGGAATACTAGTTACTGTGCAAAACTATGTTCGGACCCTTTGTATATTGTATTGTTACTCTTGCGATCCAGACAAATCCAACGACACCCTATTTGTCCAAATCCGTCCAGCCATTTGGGCTAAAGCGACAGCCAAAAAAATTCGCATACATATGTACATACATACACCCCAAACACATTACCCTCCTTTGCTGCGCAGTCGGGCAAAAACTCAGATACTCTCGGGTCCCTGGTCCATAGTTGAGCATCCCTGCCGTTATGGTTGGTTCCGAGCACCGTTACGGCGCGGCTCACAGCCATGCTGCTAGCTGTGCTGCTGGTGGCGCGCGCCGCCGCCGAGTGGGTCGAGATCTCGCAGCACCACCACCGCAAGCCGGTGAGGATCACCACCGCACTAGACGCACCCAGGAACACCTATCAAGACATGCAGCATCCTACTAAACATGATGCACAAACGTATGCAGATTTGGATATAAAAGACCCGACGGAAAGCCTACATGACGTATCACAAAAGCCGATGAGAGAATATCATGGATCACTACAGAATCCAACAAAATCTCACTTCGATCAAGATTTGCGATTGAATCCTTTCATTCAAGACAGTCCAATTAGAAAGATATACGTCGACCAAGATGTTTTAAAAAGTTCAGATAGAAATATAAATCTGGATAAGAGACATGAGATTGAAACAAAAAATGTGTATATCAATCATACCATAGATCACAGTTGGAGCCAGAACTTACACCGGCTAGGAATTGGACAAGGAGATGACATAGTCTCGATAAGGAAAACAGGTTTTGAAAACTGGAATAACAACTCTTACAGGATAAACAATGAGAGGAATGATAAACCAAATGTAATGAAAAAGCAAGATGTAAATAATAACGATGAAACTGTTTCTGGGAAGATAGAAAGAGTACCGAATATAGGCAGTGTTAAAAGGGTTCAATTATCTAACACTCCTGTGAAATCACCCGCTGTTGGTAAGATCCCAGGTAGAAGAAACGGTGACCATACATATGCGCCTAATGACAATAACTATAGTGATGAGTTTGAGATAAAAAGCGACGTTTTCAAATCTAACGAACATGCTGTCTTCAAAAAGCCGTCAAATAATTTCAAACAAGAATTTAGCAGCAAGGAAGACGTGCAAATCCCTCACATGAACTATGATGATAAAGTTCTAAGTGAGGAAATCAATTTTTCTAAATCAAGCTCCCAAAAACCTTCATTTCTTTTGAATAATGATAAAGAGACTAACGATATTCAAGTTAAAAATAGGTTTCAACAAAATGAAGTCCCAGAAACTACTGAGACTATTGAAGTAATAAATAAAACCAAAGCTAATCCTCATGAAAAGATTAGCTCTAGTGAAGATGTTTCAGATTTTGTTACTAAAGACGTCAAAAATAAGGAATTTAAGGAACAAAATACACCACATATCAAAAGTGATGACGTCAAAAACAAACATCGTGAATCGTTGTATTTTGATAGCGAAGAAAAGGAATTTAATAACGAAGGAAAAGCGTCAAGCTCGGAAAATAGTGAAAATACAAATTCGTCGTCCAGTGAAATAAAAGTGAATACAATGGAGAATATATTGAAGTTCATGAAAGTGGTGGCCGATACGATATCCAAGAACACAAGACGAGGAGCAAACGGGAAAATTACGTATCTCAATGAATTGAAAAACACCTTACTGAACAATATAAGTAAGTATTTTGAGCTTATTTCAATGTATACTTTACGATACTATACTATATAAGTTTATGTAAGGGACTCTCGAGACGGGGCGTTACAAGACAAGACTAGACTAGGTAGGCACATTAACCTGGGTAGGGATCGAACCCACAACCTGCAGCGCAGAAGGCAGAGCTACTTTGACGACCTCAGTGGCGCAGCGGGCGAGTGTCTGCCTGCGACGCAAGAGGTTGCGGGTTCGATCCCCGCCTCGGAACAAATTTGTGTACGATCTGCAGAAATTTGTTCGTTGGTCTGGGTGTTTTCTATGTATAATAAAAAATATCTATCTATGTATATCATGTATTAAATATATCAGTTATCTAGTACCCATAACACAAGCTTTGAGTAGCTTACTTTGGGGCTAGATGATGCTGTGTGGACTGTCCAGCATTATTTATTATTTATTATTATTTACTACCCTGAGCTGTGAGACCAAGCCAAATCACAAATGCCATAAACAAAGAAGAAAAAAGCGTTGTCTACTAAAGGTGCTCATGCGAAAAAAAAATGTGGTGAGTTTAGGCTAGATTATAAGTTAGATTTACGAGAAAGCGGAAGAAATTAATTACGTAAGACTAGGCAATAAGGTAATAATAGATAATAGGTAATAATAATAGACCTTATTGCCTAGTCTTACCTACATTATTCGCTCATTTGAGCAGGATATAGTCATAGCTATGACTGAAATTGAAATTGAAATTGAAAAATATTTATTCAGTACAATCACAAGGATCACTTTGAAACGTCTTACATGCTAGGTGAATCTATGTGCCAATTCCAACCTAACCCAAGTACGAGAAGAACAGGCAAGAAACTCGTCTCGGTCCTAGCGCTTTTTTGTATGATCCTTCTTATATACTATATCCTGCTCAAATGAGCGAATAAATGATGAGGTAACAAAACAAACGGTGCTCATGCTAAGAGGCGGCTGACCTTCCCTGCAGGAGATCGCATCGACGCGTCCTGGCCTGACGACACTAGCGCCGGCAGCCGGCGTCGCTCGCGCTCGGCCTCGCCGCGGGGACACGTGGAGTTCCCATCATCAGAGAGCTCACTCATGACCATCTCATTCCTCACCTTCGCCGTTTTCCTCATCAAACTCGTGCTGGTAAGGCTTTCTGAATTCTGTAATTTACATATTAATTCACGAATGTAGGTAATTTTGTTTTGTTAATCGAGAATGGTCCGGTACTTAACGACCGAGTATCCCTGTTGCATTTACTGCATACCTTACATACGTACCTACCTTACGTACCTACTTTACTTAGGTAGGTACTTACTTATTATAAAAGAAGCCGAATATCGAACCCGCAACCCTCTGACGCTGCGCTACCGAGCCACTGCGATGTCCGTTCCGTTTAACAAAATGTATTTGACAAAAGTTGACAATACAACTTTCATTAACCATAATGCTACCTCTACCTAAACGTAGTGATTATAATATTCTCTTTGCCTCTACCTACCAACATTCAGGTAAGTAACAGCGAGTTTGTCTGGCGATAAAGATAAATAACAGAACAAGTTAAGCCCACCCTGTTCTGTTATACCTATACCTTTATCTTTTTTGCGAAAATGTTTATAATTTTTTATTTTCTCATCAGCAGGTGATACAGACTTACAAGCACAAAGCTATGGTAATGGCGCCACTCATGGTAGCCACTGCGGGACGCGCTGTCACCAAAAAAATACAAGGCAATTGATTACCTACCTACACTATTCACTTAGCACGTTAATAAAATTAAAAAAAAAATAAAAAAAAAAAAAATATGATCGTGATCATATTTTTTTTTTTTTTTTCTCGGTAGATATCTCCTCCGATCTTTAGTTTCTTAGATCTTTGAGGATATCTAAAGAGGGTAGTCGGAGACAAGTCCAAACATGACATTTGGTACATGCCCACATTTTGCACAATAGTTAGTATTCCGTACGTGACAGGTTGCAAGCCCATCGCCGCTTATACTAAGTATACTACTTAAGAATACTAACCAATGACACATACCTTCGAATAAAATATACGGAATTATTTGTCTTTTATTGATTGAACCACCGATTGAACCTTTTTTTACTATGAGTTCCAGTCTTGGAAAAGTCAGAACTCATGGTAATGTATTCAATTTAAACATTAACAATACAACAATCAACCAAGATAATGATGTAGCAAAAGCATTTGAAACATTCTTTACTGACATTCCAGTCTCTACTACAAAATCTTTAAACTCTTCACCTGTAATCGCGCAATCTATATTAAAAGATAGTTTGCCGGAATGTTATGTAACATTCCATTTTGATTATGTGAACAATAACGACATCATTAAGGCATTTAAACTGATTAATGTTAAAAAGACCACTGACCTCTGGGGCCGTTTCTGTTAGCGTTGTAAAACCATTGATTGAAATTATTGCACCTGACCTAGCTTTTATATTTAACAAATGTATTGACAGTGGTGTCTTTCCTAATTTAATGAAACATAGCAAGATTACACCTCTGTTCAAATCTGGTAGTCATTCAGATCCGTATAATTTTCGACCAATATCAGTGTTACCTACATTTAGTAAAATATTTGAAAAACTTATTCTTAATCAATTACAAAGACATTTTAACATGAATAATTTACTTGATAAAAAACAATTCGGATTTACAAAGGGCCGCTCAACCACTGATGCCGGTGTTGAGTTGGTATCACATGTTTTCAATACCTGGGAGGAATCTCACGATGCCTTAGGTATTTTTTGTGATCTATCTAAAGCATTTGATTGTGTGCACCATGAAACATTAATCATGAAACTTCAACTCGCTGTAGTCTGTCAGTGAGGTAAGATGTTAAAAGATTAAGTGAAGATTAATGTTTCATGGTGCACACAATGTTGCACTTAATCTTTTAACATCTTACCTCACTGACAGACTACAGCGAGTTGAAGTAAATGGGAAACGTTCTCCGGGGTCAGTGGTAACAATGGGTGTACCACAAGGATCAATATTAGGGCCATTTTTGTTTTTAATATATATAAACGATCTACCAAAACTTGTTAGGGATGATCCAAGAGATTGTACTGTTTGCTGATGACACGTCACTTTTATTTAAACAAAAGCGGCGTACGACTAATTTTGACGATGTGAATAATGCAATCTCTAAAATTGTAAAATGGTTTAATGTACCTAAACAACTTATTACTAAATGAAAAGAAAACGAAATGCGTTCGTTTTGTACTACCAAATGTTAAGCAGATAAATACCAATATAAAAATAAATAACGAAAATATAGATCTTGTGGACACCACAGTGTTCTTGGGCATACCTAACTCTAGATAATAAGCTTCAATGGGGCCCGCACATAGATAAATTGTCGAAGAGACTTAGCTCTGCAGCATATGCGGTTAAAAAGATTCGTCATTTCACCGACGTAGAAACTGTTAGACTTGTATATTTCAGCTACTTTCATAGCATTATGTCTTACGGTATTTTGTTGTGGGGGAGTGCTGCAGATATTAACACCATATTTGTGTTGCAGAAGAGGGCTGTTCGTGCAATTTATAACATGGGTCCCAGAGAATCTCTCAGAGAGAAGTTTAAGGAAATTAACATTATGACAATGCCATGTCAGTATATATATGAAAACTTGATGTATGTTCATAAAAACATTAATTTATTTAAGAAAAATAGTGATTTTCATAATGTTAATACCAGACATAAAAATAAACTCGCTGTTCCCACGGTTAGGCTCACTAAAGTAAGCAAATCCTTTATAGGGCAATGTGTACGCTTCTATAACAAGATCCCAAGCGACATGCTTGATTTATCGATTACGAAATTCAAAAATGTAATTAAACAAAACCTGTCTCGTAAAGCTTATTATAGAATATCAGAGTACTTAGATGACAAAAAAGCTTGGGACGAATCAGCTCCAACTCTGCTAGGTATCCCTAACAATGTTAACAAGGGTCATAATACAAAAAAAAGCGCTAGGGCCCAGCGAGTTTCTTATCAATTCTTCTCGTAATGGGGATAGGACTGGAATTGGCACCTAGACTCACCTAGTATGTAAGACGATTCAAAATGATCCCTGTGATATAACTGAATAAAGATTATTGACATGCTGGGGATACCTACACATGCCCGTAGCTTGTTGCACACTAGCATACCAGCTACTGACATGTATATACGATAACTGGCATGCCTGTAACTGGCACGAACTGGTCCTATGTATACGCGATGTTAATACTGGAATGCCAGTATTACTTGCAAATATATTATCCGCAATGTGCTAATTACTCGTACATGCCCAGTAACTTTCATGCTTGCTACTTTCCCGATTTCCTGGCATGTGTATCCCCAGCTTTATTAGAGGTAGGTAGCTGTACGACACATTTAGAAATAGAATAGAATAGAATAGAAATCATTTATTCTACGTCACGTTACAGATATCTTAAGTTTAATTATAAAGCGTTGCTAAGGTGACAATAAAACAGGCAACCATTCAGCATGAGCTGCAGCAGCACACATGGTGGCATTTAGGTTACTTAGGTTGATACATCATGCAATAACAAGTACCTACCACAGAGTACTTTATTATATCGGTACCTACCTAGGTACATATTTCTTCTTCTTCTTCTTCAATTATGGCATCTGTCTCTTAGAGAACAATTTTGCCAGCGTCAAGTGTATTTATTTATAAGTATTGTCAACGTCACAGAGTCATAGTCAAGTAGTCAAGTCAATTTTAAACAAAAGATGGCTGTTTTGTTGAAAATTTTCGGGATTTCCTCCGATGGAATTTCAAGAGAACTATTCACTCTAATTCACATACTTTACACTCGCGTCAAGAACCCGGGCTTTATTGGCAAAATAACCACCAAAATTACGCAATAAAACTCAAAATAACACGAGAAAACATATAAAAACCAGAGCGACGTAGTTGTCAGGCAAATACACCGCAGAAAATCCAGGTACATATTTATGTAGCTCCGTTGGAATCTGTGACGTTGCAACACCTAAATAAAATACACTTGACACTGGCAAGATTGTTTTCGTATGAGACAGATGCCATAATTAAGAAGAAGAAGAAGAAATAAAATATGTGTTTTCGTAAATGTTCGTCCCTCCAGCCTATGAACATTTATTTTTTTACTGCTATCACTGGAACAGAAAACGTGTTCTAACATAATATTACATAAACAAACAGTAGATATCTCTTATGATAGCTAGAAAAACTTCGTGCTAAGTGAGAAAATAACAAAATTAATAAAATATGAATAACGGCAAGAAAAAAATGACTTCCAGGAAAATAGCTGAGTTAAAGTCATCAGACACGTTGCAAACAATGCCAAGAACATCGAGGTCGTCTCCAGGCGCAGTTATTGAGATCCACAACCTGCCAGGTACCACAAAAAAGTCCTAACTAGTTTCAGTTTCTCTCTGGTTTAAATTCAAATATTTTTATTCAATAAAATCACATAAATCATTTATTTGAAACGTCTTACGTGCTAGGTGTTCCTTATCAACAATATAGTAATTAGATTATAATATGCTATATGGTTCTATTCTGTTTCTGACCAGAAAATACTTTACCTAAGAAAAACCTAAGAAGATTAACTAAATATTATTTCACAGATAACATCACACTGACACAAGAAATCCTAAAAAATAATGTTTGCCGAATATGTGCAACATACCATGAGAGTGGGCCTAGGTTAGTGCCTCTGTACCTGTGTGATGAAGGGAAGAGGTCCCTGGCCAAAATAGTGAATGCATTCTTGCCTATCAAGGTATTGAACTTTTAAATATAAATAAATAATAAATAATGCTGGACAATCCACACAGCATCATCTAGCCCTAGAGTAACTCTCTAAGCTACTCAAAGCTTGTGTTATGGGTACTAGATAACTGATATATTTAATACATTATATACATAGATGGATATTTTTTTATCATACATAGAAAACACCCAGACCAACGGAACAAATTTCTGCAGATCGTACACAAATTTGTTCTGCGGCGGGAATCGAACCCGCAACGTCTAGCGCCGCAGGCGGACTCTCGCCCGCTGCACCACTGAGGTCGTCATCAAATATATTATGATGTTTCAGAAATCTAGAACCTACCATTTAGTTAAGTTTGTGCATTGTTATGTACCTACTCTTACCATCCGTTTCTATATACTATCTGCAGTTTTTTAATTTTGGATAGGTATTTGACATTAATTCTATAGAATCTAAAATCTAAAAACCACAGATGATAGAATATAGAAACTGGCCGTTAGAGAACTAAGCAAAGCTTGCACTATAGGAATTGGTTAACTGTACTTGCTACAGTTTTGCATACACATAGTTTGCATTTTCTATGTACCTACTACATGTGTTGTACCCTCTTTGTTTAAGTAGTACTTACATTTCACCTATTTGTACCTAATGTATCTAATACCTGCATGTGAGAACCTATATTTGGCTATCTAGTACTAAGCATTTGTTAATTAAATGTCAAAAGCTGTTGGGTTTTCTGATAAATAGATAAATATTTACATTCATAAAATACAACAAATCACCGATACAAAAATTATACTTGTTTTAAAAAATAATATTTTGTTATTTTCAGGTAAAAGAAGGGGATGGGATGCCTGAGTATGCATGCTCTATATGTACTAACAAGTTGCATGCGTGGCGAGAAATGTGGGACACCTGCTCTGAAGTCCACAAAGTCCTCGTCTCCCAGGCGGAGCTATTAGACAGGGTAACTATTACAACAGAAGTAAATTTCAAGTTGCATGATGGTTTTTTCACACAGTAACCAATAAAGTTTCCACATTTCAATTTAATAAGCCAAACAAAGTCAGAAGGAATTATTAACAATTAAATTGTGGTGTGGTATTGCAGTAGATAAAAATTTTATAGGTCATGGTATGAAATATCAAAGTTATATTACTTTATTATTGCCCGAAGAGCTTGTGGTAAGGACTTGACTTTGTTAGCTCCAGCTTACAGTTTGCTCTAGTCAGTCTGTTACGTCTTATTTCCTTTTAATTTATATAAATTCCCTCTAAGGCTTAATCTAATATGACAAGCACACAAATATAACTTAATTTCTTATTGTTTCAGACAAATTACTACAACAGAGTTGATAAGTGAGTATTTCTGTTGATTATATCCAAGTCAATTCAGTGATTTTTGAGTTTTTTACAAATATTTTTTACTAAGCTTCTTAAGCTAGTTTTGTCTAGTTTGCCATGTCTTTTAATATTTATATTAAAATAATTTGTTAACAAAATATAAACTCGAAAGTCATTGTAAATAATTTAATTAATTAGTTTAATCTATAGCTTGCATTGTATTTGCAGTTACTCGACTAAATTTTTGTCAGTATTGTGATAGATGTATGACATTGAGATAAATTCAAGCTTTTAGAATTATTTAATGACCTCTGTGCAATAAATTAAGGTTTCATCTTGCGTTAAGTACAAGGCGAAGGTGACCCCGTTGCTTAGTGTATTAACCCAAGTCATAGGTATTGGATCATATTGAATGGATTGTACTCGTAGGTATAACGGAAAAATCAATATTATCCATTGCAATAATTATGAAAACTTACGGTTGCGCCGCGCCCGGTCACACAGCTAAGTAATAAAGCTGTGTGTAGAATTGAGGATAATACTAGAATACAATGAATGGAAGAAGTTATTAATGGATGAGGGCCATCTTATAAACAAGGTGAATTTACGCCTATCCGCAGATCACAACTCTTCGAAACGGTTCAAAGCGTTCTCGCTACCTACTTATCGAGTACCGGCTCGATGCAGCTCGTGTGCCAGGAATGTGACTTTAAGACTTCAAGCCAGGAGTTCCACCTGCATCTGAGCTCGGAGCACGAGCACGTGAGGGACGGAGAGGCTGTCGAGGCATTCGTGAGGGAACACGTGACATTCGAAGATGCGCTAGATTTGGATTCCGACGGCGATCGGGCGTCCGACGCGACGCGGGCGTCTGCCGATGAAGGGTCCATCCGCTCGGAACGTCCTCTCTGTAGGACCGCGTTCTCCGCTCGCTCGCCACCGCTCCGGCATCTGACCGAGCACGACGTGGATCTCGACAGCATCCCGTGCTGCGGAGTCACCAGGAACGAGAGCGAGTTCGTGGAAGAACGACATGCGGTTGAAATTTTACGATGCGAAAGCTGTCGTCACATCGCAGGGAACGGAGCCGAGCTGGCCGCGCACGTCGCCGGCTGCCGGCCCGAGCCGACGTCCGACGTTCCGACACCTTCCGGTTCTCGGGTGCCGGACGAGACGAACCAGAAGCGCATCCCGGCGGTGTGCCCGGACTGCAACCGCACGTTCTCCAACAAGTACAACATGCTGAAGCACATGAAGAGTCACGGCGCGCCGAGCTCCGTGAAGTTCGAGTGCGAGTGCGGGCGGAGCTACTCCACGCGCGGCAACCTGGTCGCGCACCGGCGGGCGGCGCACCTGCGCGCGCGCCCGCACGCCTGCGCCGACTGCGGGGCGGGCTTCCCCACGCGCGCCGCGCGCGACGTGCACGCGCGCCTGCACTCCGGCGCGCGCCCCTTCGTCTGCCCGGACTGCGCGCGCGCCTTCCGCGCCAAGAGCGCGCGCGACAAGCACCGCGAGACGCACGGCCCGCGCCGCTTCCGGTGCGAGCTCTGCGGGAACGGGTTCCGGCGCCAGGCGCACCTGCGGTATCACGTCGGGACGCACCGCCGCCGGCGCCCGGCCGACGGGCCCGGGGACGTCGCGAACCTCGATCGAAGGAGCGGCTTCGATCGGACCGCATGCGAGTCGAACACGGTCGCTCTCGGAACGTCGCGTCGAAGGACGGCCGCGACGAAGGTCCGGTCGGAGGTCTCGAGATAGGTTTCGGAGAGGAAAAGGAATTCCGGTTAACCGGCTTCGGCTCTCGCGGGACGCGAAAGTTGCCGAACTCGAGCCGATCGGATCGAGATCGCTCCCGTTGCGCAGGTCCCCGGAGCGGTCGCCGGCCGCGAGCGAGGCGCCGAGCGAGCGCGAGTCGCTCGACGCCGGCCCGCTGGACGCGCTGCGGGCCGCGCTTCGGGGCCTGCGCGACCACTACGTCGCGCAGCACCTGCGGCCGCGCGCGCCCCCCGCCCCGGCCCCCGCGCCGGAGCCCCTCGACCCGGACCGATTCGACGACCTCACGCCGCGCAACATGCGGCGCGACCGGTTCGACGCGGGCACGCGGCTCGCGCTCGCGGCGGCGCGCGGGCGCGAGGGGCCCGGCCGCGCGCTGTACGCCTGCGCGTGCGGGGCGCGCCTCCGCTCCGCGCACGCCTTCGTGCACCACGCGCGGATCCATTCCGGGGAGCGGCCGCACGTCTGCCACCTGTGCGGGGCCGCCTTCCGCGCGCCGCAGGGGCTCGCGCGGCACCTCGCCGAAACGCACGAGCGGCGCCGGCGCCGCGCCTGCGCCCTCTGCCGGCGGACCTTCGCGAACGAGCAGAACCTGCGCCAGCACCTGCGGACGCACTCCGGGGAGCGGCCGCACGAGTGCGCGCAGTGCGGGAAGCGGTTCGCGCACGCGGGCTCGCTGCACGCGCACCGGCGCACGCACGGCGCGGGCCGGCCGCACGCGTGCGCCGACTGCGGGGCCGCCTTCCGCCTGCGCGCCGGGCTGGCGCGGCACGCGCGCGCGCACGCCGGGGAGCGCCCGCACCGCTGCGCCTGCGGCCGCGCCTTCGCCGCGCGCCACGAGCTGCGCGCGCACCTGCCGCTGCACGCGCCGGGCGCGCCGCTCGCCTGCGCGCGCTGCCCGGCCGCCTACCGGCTGCGGCGCGCGCTGCGCGACCACGAGCGGCGCGCGCACCCGGAGCTCACGCGCGCCCCCCTTGCAGGCCCCGGCACGAGTGCGGCGCGTGCGGGCGCGCCTTCGCCGACCGGTCCAACCTGACGCGGCACGCGCGCGCCGTGCACGAGGCGCGGCGCGCGCACGCCTGCCCGCGCTGCCCGCGCACGTTCTCGCGCGCGGAGCACCTGCGCGCGCACGCGCCGCAGCACGCGCCGCGGGCCCCGCTGCTGTGCGCGGCGTGCGGCGCGCGCTGCGCGTCCCCGGCGGCGCTGCGCGCGCACGGGCGCACGCACGGGCCGGCGCTGCTGGCGTGCGCGTGCGGCGCGCGCTTCCGGCGCCCGGGCGAGCTGCGCGCGCACGCGTCGGTGCACTCGGGCGCGCGCGCGCACGCGTGCGGCTGCGGGCGCGCCTTCCGCCTGCGCGCGCAGCTGGCGGCGCACGAGCGGCGGCACGAGGCGCAGGCGGCGGCCGAGGGCCCCGGGGCCGGCTCGGTGCCGAACCTCCGAGCCGGACCCGGACCGGAGCGCGAAGGCCGCCCCGGATCGGAATCGACTCCGCTCGTCCCGCCCGCGACTCGCCCGCTTGCGTTTCGAAGCTCGTGACGAGGACGGTCGCCGGATCCGAATAATTTTCATGACATCCGACGATAATGTAAATGACGATGGAAATGTTTTGAATCCAGTCGCACTCTGCACTTCGTGGACCTGATGGACTCGTCGGACGAGGAGGGCGCGCGCGGGGAGCCGGGGAGGGGAGCGCCGTCCCCGCCGCAGATCTCCAACGCCGAGGAGATCGTCTGGCGATCCGTCCTAGGCTCGTGGGCGACCACGTAGCCCGAGTCTAAATGATAATTTATATAAATTGTTATCCCCTGCCTGTCACACTTTCCACATCCAGCGACAAAATTCGCAGATCACTCGATAAAATACATAGTCTATGTAATATCGATATGTAATAACTTAAACAATTCGATAGATTACAAACACAATATTTAATTAAAAATATGTTGCAACTATACGATAATACTTATTTTTGTATTCGTGAAAACTGCTTACCTACTTGTTAAACTTGTGCTATTATATTTTCACGATAGATAAATATTCAAAATTTCGAAATTCAAGTATCCGAAATATTTTAATAAATTATTAACAAATTTAAAGAAATTTTTACACAACAATTTGAAACATAAGTTTGATTAAAAGCGCTTGACAACATTTACAGAGCTCATACAATAATGAACTAGCTAGAGCGAGAAAGAAAGACTTTGTTCGGTCACTTTTCATTTGTATATAAATGATCGAAGGATTATTACAGCTACAATTTTATTTTAAATTATCTCTTAATACTAACAAGTCAGTTATTTATTATCCTAGATGTTTGTATATAAATCGATCTCTACTGTAAATGGACTGACAATAATTTGGGACTTGCACAATTATTTTTATAAAGCTCATTAGGAATAAAGAAAAATAAAAAAGTTCTTTCTAATGAGAAATGAGAAACTTTGTGTGAAACATTTTTCTAAAACTAGAGTAGAGTAATATTAGGCTAATTGCCTATTATTCTTGACATTAACTCAATGGCGGCACATAAAGATTTAGGGTAAGGCATTTGTTTCATCAAAAGATAAAGCTATGAGCTATCGACTAATTATATAGCTCAAGACTTGATCATTTGATGAGTACCACCAATTGATACATTAGACAGGATTTTAAGTAAAAATTACTTTATTTTCCATTCCGATCGGCCTTATTATTGTGCAAGCTCGTAAGCTTAGAAACATTATATAACTAAGCTCATAGAACTCTACATAATACTTTCGAAATTTATTTGTATTTTTACTGGTCTGCGACCAATATGATTAATGAATTAGAGAGATGTACGACAATATCACAAGCAAGTAGTTTTATATACATAAGCATTGTGATCATAACATTAATAAATACCTAGTTATATTGTATTTTGTTTTTATTTCACATTTTAGTGTCCATGGGCACAGAATTTTACATACATACATACATAAAATCACGCCTGTTTCCCGACGGGGTAGGCAAAGACACGGATCTGCACTTGCTACGATCCTGACATACTTCTTCCTACAGAATTTTAACTTCCACTATATAAATAGCCATGAAAAATTGTAATGCAATTATACTAAATTCTATCTTTTTACTAAGGAAAGCGGTTTATTTGTAACTCGGCACAGCCATAATCAACTATAATAATAAATAACCAATATATTTTGTACTGAATCAAAATCAAATTATTTCATAAGTTTACATTATAAGCTTTTTTAACTATTTTGTGCATTTATTTGGCCTCTGATTATTGAATAACACGCGCTTTGAGGGTTACTTTTATTTTCGATAACTCCTTCAGTTGAATTTGATTTTACTAATAACTTTTGTAACGTATTAAGTTCATGATCCGAAAAACCCAACGTGTGACATAATATTCGAGGATAGATTTCAAGGTTTTTTCAGGGAAGTACCAAGGAACCCAGCCGCAGTCCATATTAATCCTGCAGACTGTGCTGCCACCTAGTTATCCAACCTTAAAAATAATCGATTCACGTTTTTAGACCTCAGAATTTTCCTCAACTATGTTTCGGAATTGTTCAGAGAGCCGTATTCCCTCGTGCCTACGAGCGGACGGGCGGCGTGGAGCGGCCCTCGTCGAGCGGCGCGGGCGAGCCGCTCTCGTTGACGAGCCGCTGCCGCTCGCGGTACATGGACACCTGGATGTTCTCGAGCTGGTGGTAGCGGCACACCTTGAGCGTGGAGAACACGGCCAGGCCCACCCACGTCGCGAAGGCGGCCCACGCGCCGAACTGAAACCACATTCACATTGTGCATTACAACTATCATCATCTAGAGCAGCGGTCGGCAACACGCGGCCCGCGGACGTCTTGCTGGCGGCCCGTGAAAGTTTTTTATAAGTACAAGTTAAATATCAAAATAAATGCATGAACGAACCACGATCGACCGTAAAGTGTGGACCCAAACTTAAAACGCGCTTCGCTCTGCCCGCGAACGAACAAATAAGCGAAGCGCGAGTTCATTACAATTTTTGGCAGCACTTATAATTTTTGCGAACAAACTTTTCCAATTGTCAATTATAGAAAAAATAAATATACTTCTTGTCTCGGAGATGGGCATTTGAGAGCCATATTTTGAGCTTCTAGGGTTAATATCACAAGTGCGGCCCGGCCCGCCTTTAGTTTATTTTGCCACCTTGCGGCCCTTGCCTGCCAAAAGGTTGCCGACCCCTGATCTGGAGGTTTCAAACTACCTATCTATCAATGGCGCCACAACAAACAATGTATTTATTGCAAAAAAAACACGACTGAACTTTACAGCCATCTTATCAGATGTTTGTCATTTTGTATAGCCTATGTCACTTTTGTGATCCAGACGAATCCAACGGCACCTCATTTGTCAAAACCGGTCCAGTCGTTAGCGGCTATGCAGGCGGGTAAAACTAAAGACTCGTGAGGTGCGACAAATTACCTGTACACTGCCGATTTCGATGTAAAATCCATTTGTTACCACTTTGTCCTTTTTGTCAATGTCCTGGCCAGCAGCGATTTCACAACTAAAATAACAGAAATAAAGGAAAATTAGCAGAAGGTAGTTAAATAAATATTGATGGACATTTCACACAACGCCATCTGGCCCCAAACTAAGCAAAGCTTGTACTTTGAGAACCAGATAACTGATAGATTCATTATATTATATAATAGGTAGAGGTAGATCAGTCTAAAAATGCACGCCCCTCCAATGTATTTGCTACTCTAATTCCTAATTTTTAGATTGAATCATCTCTACTTGCTTGACTACCTATTTAATATGTTATTTATTAAACAACGTCAGTGATGCTTTAGGTTAGATAGGAAGGTGTAGGTACCTAGGGAACCGCTGCATGATGACCTGGCACCAGCTGATGAAGCCGAGGGTCACCATGACGGCGGCGGACACGGCCAGCGCGCACAGCACCATGCAGCCCACCGCCTCCAGGAACGCGGAGAGGAACGAGCTGTCCGTTCCAGTGTACATGAACATCGATAGTCTGCAAGATGATCACATCAAGATTATTGGATACTAGCTTCCGCTGGCGGCGTCGCTCGCGAATTACCTACATTATATATAACCTATGTTCATCCTGAAAGTTCATTCTACACATCGGTGAAAGAATTTTTGAAATCGGTCCAGTAGTTTCGGAGCCTATTCAATGCAAACAAACAATCAAATCTTTCCTCTTTATAATATTAGTATAGATATCAACACTGATATAGACTCAACAACAATCCAACCCGGCTAGTTGATTTAACTTCTCTAAACATAAACAATAGAACCCCATGTGTCTGTAGTTACATTGAAAAGTAATGACTAAAGAACAGAAATAGAACAGAATTATTTTCTTTGTTAATTTTTGTCTAGTCAAATGGAATATGGAGATTTTTCGATCATTGTATGGGAGCAGAATAAGTTTTGTTTTAATAAAATTGGATGTTGGATAAAAGTTATTGTCATGCGAAAAAAGTCAAAGTAAAGTTTTAGTAACATCATGTATATTTTGGATCAGAATACTTGTCTCAATAGTTACTAACTCGATGTAGACCAAGATTATTAAAAGCACAACTCTTTTAGTTGTTAAAACTTACCTGTAAATCTGGACACAGCACACAACAAACATTATCACTCCTACAACTATAACATAGTTGCAGTACGCTGCAGATGCCCAATCCATTTCCAGCTGGCCATCCTGATTGAACGTGCCATTTGCGAAAAGCAGGCAGTGACCACTGTGAATAACAAATAATTCATAATATACAATGTATATCCACTTTTTAAAAACATGGGATTTTATCATATTTATTACATGCTACATAAGCATGTAATAAAATCCCTAAAGCAGGTATACTTTTGCATATCTAAGTTCAAGTTCCAAAACTTAATTCCTTCTATGGAGTCAGAACAGAACATGGTCAAACCTGCCCTAGTTATTAAGTTGAAAAAATTATATCCGGTCACAGTGTGACTCATACATAATATACATTCGGGAGCAGTTAACTAAAAGTCTTAAATATAGTTATTCGAGGGTATCTTTTTATTGACAAGACGCGCATAAGAAAGGAGTTATAAGTTATACCCTAAAGAGTGTAATGAGGAGTTTAAAGATAAGAAAGACAAAGCATAATATTATATGAAGTTGCATGTAGTTCCACTAAGAACTCATACACATAAGTGTTTCATTGCTGCATGCCGAGCGACTTGTGTGCAGACTCCAAATAACACATGTAAATTTGTAGACATGTACCTACGAGCTTATAACTGTTGGTGCGTTCTAATAACAATCGTTTTCCTTGATAACTCATGGATTTACCTTATTCAAAACTGCTCTTCAAAAAAATATTATAAACCACCACAGGAAAAGTAATAGGTAAGTATATTAGTGCCGACAAACATGTTATAGTATTAAGTAAAATAATACGATAAGTAGGTAGGTTTACGTAAATCTATCTAGGTATGTAATAAAAAAACTGATAGTGACAATGATTAGCGCTTTTTTCATTTTCCATTATTGAATTGAGGGTTTTAGCGTGCGTGATATAGTGCAGTAAGTACATTATATCGAAGAGGAAAATAAAGTTTGAGATGGACTGCGCTAATGAGACTCACTTGAACTCGTCCTGATGCATACTCATCGGTACTACAACACAGAGCGACAGGATCAAACCCATCACATATCCAGCTATCTGACTCAACAATAACACATTTGTTAGCGCCATGGTGGCTGCTTGATTTTATATATAAACTAGCTAATGGATGGTAATAGATTGGAGGAAAAAATTCATAAATAATAATAGGACGAAAACTTTGCTGCGCAAACAACACAAAACACAGCTGATTTGTTTGACATTGATGTTATGAATTAATTGACAAAGAAAGGAGGTGTATACACTAAAGTTAGAACTATGGTTAGTAGAACAGATAATTGATTAAACTTAGAGCAGTTTTTTGTGAAATTAGTTTTGTAAGTTTGGTATAACTGAAAATTTGACAGCGTTTTTGTTCATTCAATTCAATCTTTGCCATTTCTTTCCTCAGAGTTTCTTACTATCTTCATAGTCGTACGAAATGTCAAAATTGATGAATGAAATTGAGTTTTGAGTGGTGATGTGTTTCCTTACTTTTGGTATCATCAGTAAAATCATAACATAGATCAACTTATTTGAACTTTTGAGTATGATCTTGCATTTAAACTGATTGAATAATAAAGCCAGCCATGAATTTTAACGCTTCCAGAAACGGTAAGTGCTCCTTTAACTGTTTGCAAGTCGAGTGTTATGGCTTTGATAATGATTGTATTATCTCCTGCAGTGGGCCACCCAGCTGGTCCACGGAAGGCGAAGCGAGTGAGTGATGTGGCAGCGATGGGGGCGCCGTCACCGCCGCCCGGGTTCAGCTCGGCGGCGGCGCCGTTGCCCTATAACCCTGGCTTCTCTCCCGCTGGCCCGCCGCCACCTTATCAAGAGGGAATCCAATTGGATTCACAAGACTACGGCTCACCGGCTCCTGCTGCGCGTAAGTAACACTTGACAAGAGGTTACAGCCTCTTACACTTATGGTTATCTGTGTCTTAGTTAGGATGACTTCGGCTTTGATAAAATCATTCAAACATAATCCGGTATATTTGAATAGCCATCAATAAATAATACAATAGTAAGTAATAAGATAGAAAAAAAAAATGGAAGACAATCTATCTTAGATATTTAGCATTAAATACCTATTACTTACTGGATGTTGAGTTCCTGGGATAGTTTTTGGACGAAGTATTCTTACAGCCCCCGGCGATTCTCCTCAATTTGATATTTTACTGTTATTTTAAAAACTTTTTTAAACTTGATTTTATAGCTCATCTTTCAAGCTGATAGCATAAAGATGCAGAATAAAAGATTTTTTGATAATAAGTTTTTTCATGAAAGGTACGGTACATTTAAAATTAACTAATATTTTACGAGATAACCAAAATCTTTTGTTGTGCACAATGACAAATAGTGAGAATAGTGATGAAACCGTTAAGGAGAATTGTCCACACATCTCTGTTTAGTCTGCCGTATCCCCAAAAAAATATGCCTTGTGAAAGACACTAAAATTTTGTAAATTGCTATTACAGATTTTGGAATTGGATTCTCACAGTCGTTTGCCACTGGCTTCCCTCAAACCCCCATGGCCTCTCCAGCGCAAATCGGCTCCATGTTACAACAACCTGTTGTTCAGGTGAGAACTGTCACATTAAAAAAATAAAAAATAAATATGATCACGGCTGTAATCCCCAGGCTTGGTAGATATCTCCTCAGATCTTTAGTTACTTAGATCCTTGAGGATATCTAAAGAGAGTAGTCAGAGGCAAGTCCAAACATGACATTTGGTACATGCCCACTTTTTGCACAGTAGTTAGTATTCCGTACGTGGCAGGTTGCAAGCACATCGCCGCTTATACGAATACTAACCTATGACATACCTTCGAATTTTTGGTTCTAGGGTATGCCAGTTTCCTCACGATGTTTTCCTTCACCGCTTAAGAGCACTGGCATTGCGCACATAAATTTTTCGAATGGAAAAACTCATTGGTGCACGACCTTCGGATCGTGAGGCAGGGCTACCACTACACCACCACCTCTCTTTCTGTCACATTATTTGAAAACTAAGAAAATAAACTGGCCTTTACAATCTAACTTACATCTGCACTAATATTATAGAGAGTTAAAGTTTGTTTGTTTGTATGAAGGAGGTAATCAAGAAACTACCCATCCAATTTCAAAAATTCTTGCTGAACGTAAGGTATATTTTATGTAGGTAGGTACCTCGCAGGTATCCTCAAAGATCTGAGGAGATATATATCAATCCTGTGCATTACAGTCGTAATCATATATCTATGTATGTATGTAGTACAGTGAACAACTCCAATTTCCAGACCTGGTGCCTTACCACGAATTGATAAGACATTACCTAATTAGTATTACATTGTTATTTTGTACCATGACCTATGCAAATTGTATGGAAGTAGTGACGTTTCTATAATGGAATTGTTACTGAATCGGTCTGAAAGACTTTGTCGTAAGGCACACAGGTATAAAGCACTTATTACACTACCCTGAATTCAGGGACCCTTACCCTAAATAAGAGTAAGGCGTAGAGGCTAGGCGTTAGGCTCCTTTACTACCGGGCCCTGAATACCGTGTAGTGTAATACCCGTTTTACCTAGGTCAGTGTATGAAGTGTTCTTTCTCAGGATATGGCATTCCAGTACGGCAACCAGCTAGCGTCCCAGGGTAAGGAAGCAGTGCAGCGCGAGCTTGGCAAATATGTGCCAGTGTCACGGCTGCGGTATTACTTTGCTGTGGACACTAGATACGTCATCAAGAAACTACTTCTCATTATGTTCCCATATACTCATAAGGTGAGGTTTACATAAGATGAGAGATATATCATTATTTTCATTATCATCTGTCACATAAAATGCTTGATATAGTACAGTTTTCTTTGTTATTCTTATTCAATGAAAAGAGAGTACCTGGGTGACCGAGCTTTACTCGTTTTTTTTTATTGGTAAACGACGTTTTCTAAAAATGAAACCTAGCTAGATCGATTTATCGCCCCCGAAACCCTCTGCATACTAAATTTCAATCATGAAAATGTTGGTGTAAAGTCAAATAATTAAATTCGGTGAATTATGACTAAAATTTTCAACTTCAAATTAAAAATCTTAAAAAGTTATTTCATGGTTCCTAAATAAGTCTAAAGAATTCTCCAGACTCTCAGCTTTCATAATCATTAAAAAAAAGTAGTACTTAATAGGCTACTTTGGCCAAAAATCGGCCTTCAAAGACGGTGAGGTGGAATTTTTTTTAAATTATCTACCTGATTAATAAATAGATTTTGGCCATTTTATCATTCTTAAGTTTAATTTGTTTTGTTAACTAACGAAAAATTAAGAATAAAGTAAGAATGTTTTAAGTTATTCAAATCGTAAATTTTAAAATATTCGGAAAAAAATTAATAGCTCGAAAACTATAGAAAATCGCGGAACATACATGGGGGTGATTCGGGTACCCCAAGGGGTGTTCTATCTCTGGACTTTCGCTTGACACTACTTTTTGGGACACCCTGTATATATATATATATATATACAAGAATTGCTCGTTTAAAGGTATAAGATAACAGTTTTAAATATTTTAGACTTATGAAGTCATCTTCGTACTTAAATAATTAAGAATGTTAATAGGTATACCAAATCGGTTAAAAGTTTGTTACAGTAAAGCTTGTATGTATACAAATACACTAGTTTTTGTTGTAGTCAAAAATATCTATTAGTTTTGATTTTACAGGCATTTAAGCCTGGGATACACTAGGGGGCAAATGCAGAAACATGTTGCGGAACATGTCCCTCAACAACTACGTGAAGTGTCCCGCGACAATTATCATGGAACATTTTGCCGGCTACACTAGTCATTGTTTATAGAAATGTCGCCCGAGGAGGATGTGGCTGTTAGCCATAGCCCATACTAAAGCCATGTTTAAGAGGCACGTTGCGTACGCGACTACACTTGGTGACAAATGGCGCGACACTGACGCGAGACACGTGTGCTCGCTCCCGAGGCGGGAGCAAGCAACATGCCCCGCGTCACGTACAATGTTGCGGGGCATGTTGCGGGACAATATGCAACGTTGCAGCGTCACGTAAATTAAGTGTTGCGCGTCATGTTGCGGGACAAAATGTTCCCTAGTGTATCCCAGGCTTTAAACTTCGATAAATATCGAGTCCCGCTAACAGTCACGTGACCATATGTGACGTCAATTTACAACGCATCGCACGTTTACTTCTATTAATCGGAAATTAATTGACGTATCAAATAATAATATTCAAAATTTACATTCTTAATTGTAGTGGGATTGTAGCTTTATTGTTTACAACTAATAAGCAAGGTTAATATTTATACTGAAAGTGTTTGAATTAGTTGTTTTTTATAATTAACTATTGGACATTGTTTAAATATATACTCTCGGGACTTAATCGCGTATTGTGAACTGTGTAGCCTACTCGTAACCACGGTGATTGTAATATCATCGAAACGTCGAGGTAAATAGAATGTTTCACAATACGCGATTAAGTCCGAGAGTATATATTTAAACATGTTTCCAAGTCGCGATAGTTTAAAAAGTATTGGACATTGTGTTACAGGACTGGATGGTGAAATATGACCAGGACACCCCGGTACAGCCTCGGTACGACCTGAACGCTCCCGACCTGTACATCCCCTCCATGGGATACGTCACCTATGTGCTATTAGCTGGATTCATGCTTGGTAAGCATATACCTGAGGTATCCAGCCGTCATACAACTTAAAATGTTTGAAGTTATGTGTCAGGGGCCTTACCACGAATTCATATTACATTACCGAATTAATATTACGTTGTTATTTCGTACCATGACCTATGCAAATTGTATGGAAGTAGTGACGTTTCTATAATGGAATCGTTCTGGAAAACTTCGTGGCCCCAGGTTGAGTGCAAGAAAAGGAGACACAATTAGAAGAAAGTAGACTTTATAGAGCGCTGGTGGTGTAGTGGTAGCACCCGTGCCTCACGATCTGGTCGTGGGTTCAAACCTGGTTGTGCACCAATAGTTATTCTATTCTATAAATTTATGTGCCAGTGCTCTTAAACGGTGATAGCCGGCATACCCTACAACCAAAAATTCAAATGTGTGTGTCATTAGTATTCTTATAAGCGGCGATGGGCTTGCAACCTGTCACGTACGAAATACTAACTATTGTGAAAAAATGTAGGCATGTACCAAATGTTAAGTTCAGACATGCCTCTGACTACCCTCTTTAGATATCCTCAAAGATCTAACTCACTAGAGGTCCGAGGAGACATCTACCGAGCTTTGGGATTACAGTCGTGTTCATGTTTTTCTGTACCCCTTATTGATGTATATCAACTAAAATAATATTGAAACTCCAACAATTTTGTCCATCCCAGGCCTCCAGCACCGGTTCTCTCCGGAGCAGATCGGCATACAAGCATCCAGCGCTCTCGCCTACATCATCTTCGAGATGATCTTGTACCTCGTGACGTTGTACATCACCAACACCACCACGAATCTGAAGACCCTGGACCTGCTGGCGTACTCTGGCTACAAGTACACCACCATGATCAGCAGTCTCCTGGCTGGCCTGATCCTGGGCCGGACGGGGTATTACTGCTGTCTCGTGTATGCTAGTTTCGCGTTATCCTACTTTTTGGTGAGTGTTGTTGTTATTGCAATGAAATAGTTTTTTTTTTTTTCCGTGTTGATCTGCAATCAGTCTCGCGACTATAAGCGGATGTGTTGTAAATTTGTTGTGGTTTGTGGCTCGTGCTCCACTTCTGGGGCGCGACTCCTTAGGCTTTGTCTAGCTAGATTCTTTTATCCAGCGTTTGGATGTCTTGTCTTTTTAGTCTTTTTAGATAGCTCTGTTGAGGCAGCTGTGCCGCTAGCTGGTTGGGGTGATGTGCTAGGCGCTCTTTGTATTTAGCAGCATTCGACCTGATTTCCTCTTTGATTGTGCTTATTTGCAGGTGTTCGTGTACTTCCGTGTTGGTGATGAACCAAGGGGTGTTTGCTATGGTTTTAAGCATCATATTTTGGGCTCTCTGTATTGTAGCGATATTAGAGTTGCTGGCGCATCCCCATAGTTGGATTCCGTACATCCAGATTGGTTTCAGTATGACCTTGTATATCAGTAGCTTGTTATCTATGGATAGCTTTGAATTCCTTCCCAGTATCCATGCTAGGTTTCTGAATTTCATATTAATTTGCGCTCTCTTGTTTTTTAAGTGAGTTTGCCAGGTTAATCGTCTGTCTAGGTGTAGGCCTAGATATTTAACTGTGTCGTTGTGTGGTAGATAGCTATCGCCCAGTTTCACTGGAGGGCAGTTACCTTTCCTTAGGGTGAATGTTACTTGTACCGATTTCGTAGCACTAGCTTTTGCAATGAAATAGTAATGTATTTTTTTTAATCATAAGGATCCACCCTTGGCTGGATGGAAGGCCACTGACCAAGCCTATGAAAGTTGTGTTTTGTGTTCAACTTCCAACGAGATGCAAAAAAACTTATAGCAATATAAACAATTATATAAAACTTTTCCTATTAGGGCTATTCCTAGTAGGGGGGCTGAACTTTGTATGAAAAAAGTCACAAAGAGTTCCACTGGATTGTAAATACGCTTTAAAACATCTAGCAATATAAAATAATATGGTTATTTATTATTACAAAAGTAAGAAATAATGTGAGCATAATTATAGTTTATAATTGCTTTTATTTGTATTTTCAGGTAAAAACCCTCCGTCTGCAACTTCTCTCAGGTTCCCAAGCTCCGGAACAACAGCAGCCATCATACGGCTACCCTCAGAACTATCCACCCAACCCATACTCCGACACCTGGGAGAAACCGTCCGGTGGTGGGACGAAGCGAAGAGTCTACTTCCTACTCTTTGTGGCTATCACCCAGCCCCTGCTGTCATGGTGGTTAACTTACCACCTGGTTCCTGCTGCAGTCACCCCCCCGACGGTAGCAGTGCCACTAGCTACGTAGCAGGGATTTGTATAGTGCTAATTTGGATGAACGTTGAACTAAAAAGTCCTAGCAGTTAATGATCATGTTTTGAATGTTTAGGGTAAACTTGATTTTTACTTTATAACCATATCCAATAGTGAGTGTTGAATATTACTTATATATGCATAAAAATGTTAGAAGCTATTTAATTGAAAATAAAACTTTGCATTTGATGATGACTCCATGGAATTATATTTTAGATCAGTGATTCCCAAAGTGGTCCAGGTCCAGGACCCCCAGGGGTCCACGGGAGACTCGACGGGGTCTACGTTGGACGTGACAAAAAATGGGGGTCTACAATCGTAAGCAGGGGGTGCATGAAAATTAATTTGGTTTCGATAGTGAAAACCTAAAATGTTGGCCACAAACTCAGCCACAACGCAAGTTTCCATAGATAGATAGATCTAATCTTCACTTTTTTTTTTCAAGATTTAGAAATTGGTAGTAATGTAGATGCAGGGGGTCCACCGGATCCAGCAAAATTTTGAAAGTGGTCTATGAAACAAAAGAGTTTGGGAACCACTGTTTTAGATTAACAATTTCTGTACCAAACCAACTAACAAACAGTTTTACATGTTTATGTTATAAAATAGTTAAACATCCGTGTTAAATAAGTCCAAAATCTATTGTCTCTCAAGGTTGTTTTGGCACACCAAAGGTTAATTCATGTACTTATCAATATTGTGTCATTATTCCCCAAAGTAGACAGATGTGTCTATGTAGATGGTCTGGGGATATACATATTTTATTAGGATGTGAAGTCAATTGGTGGATCATGGACAAGCGTCAATAAATAAGCCAATAGAATGTGTCAAGCATCTTAAAAATTCTTGTAATCTTGTAATTCTTTATTATTGTCCACAATAAAATATTTAAAAACAATTCATTGTAAAAATGCAAGTATAAGGGCGAGCTTAACCTTACAAGAGTTTTCTACCGGCAAACCTTTGAGGCTAGGGAGAAGCTATAACATAGCTGTAATATAAATGTTTCAGAATGGTTTATAATAATTTAATTTTTTTTTCTTGTTTCCCATTTACCTTATTTACTTACTGCTTTTATTATGCTTGAAAAAATATTGGTAGCAATCTGTGTAAAGTTGTAGTCGACTCTAGGTTAAGTACTCTAAAGATATATTTTAATAGATATTTGAAGAGTTTTCTAATGTGCGCCATCACAGTGTTTTAGAAAAACGAACAATCTATGCCGGTCTGATAAATGTTTTTGTAAATAAATTAAATTTAATAAATAAACATAATGTGATTACTTATTTTATTTTATCTCGCTTATTTTTGCCCTACAATTCCTTTGTTAGACCTCCTTGAATAGATATCAGGTTGTTAGGCTCTATCATACAGTTGGAGATGAAGAACCGGCCTCTGATAAACTTGAGTCGGTAGGTATTTATGAAGTAAACAAAACAACCAAGCAGAGAATCTAGTTTCTTTCGGTTAAAAATGGTAGTCTACGCTGGCAAAAGCCTTCTTTGTGCTAACCATTTCATTTCTAGGGTCGACCTAAATCCAGGCACCCACCACCAATGCGGTAGAGCAAAAGAGATAGAATACGCTAGTAGGTGCTTGCTTAGTCCTTGACCCAGATTTTCATTAGAATAGTTTTTAACCTGGGATATGCTCTTGATTTAGAAAATGCCATACGTATAGATAAAAATAATGTATTTGATTGATTTGTATCGAATAATATAATGCTATAGCAGTGTATAAATACAATTACATTGTGATAAATTATGGGAAAGAGGATTTTTGAAAATGCCGCGGTTTCACGATTTCCCTGAAGTTAGCAACGATATGCGATTGGTCACTGAACGACCTTGACGCATTAGGTATGACTATTTAGTGACGTTCTTGTTCTGTGATAGCAAAGTTTTGTCGATATTTTTACATCTTGAAAGGAATTTATTAATAGTAGCAAAAGTAAAAGTGTAGAATATTTCTATATCATATATCAATGTCCTATTATTTTTTAATAGTAATCGTGATTATCGGAAATCTTATTAGATAATGTAAAGGCAGTCCTAAAAATATTTATCACTAGTTTTAAAGGTATATACTTGATTTAATGTGAGTGAATTAAACATTATCTTGCAGCATTAAAGCAATATTAATGATATTTGGACGAACACAAATTCACGATTCGAGGTCTGAATTCAGAGAGTGCACATCACTAGTGTGATCAGCTGGTTGCTGTCAAAACCCAATGCTGCCAACTTAAACATAGCTGTAGCAGATTGCAGCTATACTCAGGTTGACCATGCGCCGCAAACAGCCGCAGTATCGACAAACGTTCACAAAACGTTTAGACGTAACAACCATAGTGACACTGTGACACTTTTTCTTCTTATTTTAGTAATATAGACCATTATATCCATAAATTTATTTAGTTGTAGTACATAGATAAAGTGCTAAGTGAAACGATAATGCAAAGTGCCGCATCAGTACACGCATGCTGAAGCAATTACGTAATGGGAATTATGCTAGATAAGTTTAAAGTTTTGCCCTGAATTTCAACATGGCCGCTGACACAGGAATGGACACTTGCTCCAGTCCGGAAATCACGGACTCCAGAAAACGACCCCTAGACGGCGACTCGGAGAATGGCGACGTCAAGAGATCACATTTTAGCTCGGGTGAGTGGCGCACTATTTACTTACCGCGCTATACATACCTACTCGCTAGGTAGACTTACTTGGTTGCGTTGCGTACTTTGAAAAGTGAGCATTACATTGACCATCGAACTTGCGCCGGATTTGCCTGCGCTCGTCGGGATTCCACGAGATTCTTATCAGAAGAGTGCCGTTATCAGTACGACCTAATTACAGGAACGCCGAGTTTGCATCGAGCAGAGTTATTTTGGAAAACTAGCTACTATCTCGTAGAACTTTAAAACCTTATTGCTGCAACCCAGACTGTAATTACACTGATAAGTCGAAAAATATATGAGAATTATCAAAGCAATTCGCCGTGCTGATAAGCGGCGCGGGCCTGCATGGAAAAACTCTCCTCGAACTGTTAGTGATATTTTAAGCAATGTTAAAAGAGAGTGGTTGTTTTTTAGTGCAAGACTTGGTGACTGCGTTGCCTCTGGCCAACGGCCATGGCACTATAACTTCTCATTTTGGTGAGTTAGTCCGTCAACGCATCAGATCTCTCATTGGCTTTGTGGTTGTTGCGCGCATGCCTCACGCGCGCTCACCCCTGCCCATCACGCCCGCTGCCTGTCATACTCACTCGCTGCATTATCATGTTGAAGGAAACCAAGTGACCTTTACGCTGAACCAGCCGGAGGTCAATTAGATTACCAGCTGATTTGTTATTGGTTGTCATTTTATCTAAAATACATTAAAGGCAGGGTTGTCAAAAAACAATATCTATTTAAGATAAGCAACATGAAAATTTCTAGTAATAAGAATCTAACCTACTTGCCTCCAATTTATAATTTTGATTCATTGTACATAATTCAAACGAAGGTACATAATAAACAGTGATTAGTTTAATTTATAGTTAGTTATCAATATAAATCGTTCAATAAAACAATATCCAATGATTAATTAATTGCAAATCCCTCTAATGCCTATTGAATTGCATACTTGCCTACTAACTAGTTAATTATTAAACCGAACTGAATAGAATTGTACAGTAATGAATACTGATTATTAAACGAGCAGTGTGGTAACAGCAGCGGAGTGATGTGGCAGTGTAGGAGTCAGCAGGTGTCCATAGCGCACAGTATCTCGCCTTGATGTCGTGAGCCATGCCGTACTTAGTCTCATCGACACCCCATGGCTTAGTTGTTGCATCGTTGGTGTGAACATCACATGTACAAATCTTCTACTACCCATTATTTTGGTGTATCTTCACTTCTTCCGAGATATCTTCGCTTTTATCGCTTTAATTTTATTTTTAAAGTCATGAACTAACAGATAAATTGATAATAACATTATTTTAATTTTGCATAATCGACCCCATAGAACACGACTCGATAGATTGGCACTCATCATCATTATCAATCAATTATTTGTAAATTGTTAGTTCGGAAATAAAATACTTTTAAACGTGTTTTGATAACTATGTGAAGGTCTGCGCTCACGCTGACGGTAGGCAAGGTCATTACCGGTTCTAGCAATGCACTGTCGCGCTCAGCGCTGATTTGAGCTCATTGTCGACGGAATACAGTCTGTTGTCGATTGTCTGCGTTCACTTCAAGGTCGGAGGCGATTTGTCATTAGAAGCAGTTAAGGTTGCAAGTGTTTACATTACGTAATGTACTCTGTATAGCTGGTTCATTTAATTGGTGCGCGTACGATTCCATTGTCTTGTCTTTGAATATCTCTTCTAATTTTAACCAAATGTGTGTAAAAGTTGGCTTCTCAACAGTTTTATTGGTTCGCTCGTTTATACTCGTTGCTTTGTCGATAGCGTAGTTGTTTGGCAGCACTGCAGCCGCCCAATCGCTTGGCACTGGCCTGCACATGCTCCCGTTGCAACTCTGCAACATATCTAGTGTTTCCGGTTCCAATTTTACATCACCAACATCATTTTCGCCCAAGGCTACGGTGCGATAACGCCCTGAAAGCTGTAAAAATGCTTCTTTATTGTATTTAACAAAGTTGGGACGAGCTACGCGTAATACCTCTGTGCCCTTAAGACCCTTCTGAAATTGCGCCAAGGTATTTTAAGCCTTAAAAGCTTTATATCTTTGAGCACGGTTTATTTGCTTAGGTACCTACACGAGTTCGCGAAGTTTCGCGAGTGTAAATAATTATTTCTAGTTCCTACCCTACCCGCGACCTTGCTCGCTTGGTATCCGTATAAGAATAGTATTATAATGCTATTAGAGCCTAAGGACTGGTATTTATACGCCTTTGTTACATTATTGATCAGTTCTGCTGTTACTGCGCGATTCAAAAATCAACCACGTCAATATTACGTAAATACATAAATGTACAGGTAACACGTTCGTACCTATATACATACACTAGAATAACTAACCTACTAACCTTAGATACAACCTCTCGTTTAGGAACTATCCACAAAATGAACTTAGATTACAAAAAAAAGCTTGGGACGAATCAGCTCCAACTGCTAGGTGTCCCTAACAAAATTAACAAGTATCATACATAAAAAGCGCTAGGGCTCAGCGAGTTTCTTGTCAGTTCTTCTCGCACTGGGGATAGGACTGGAATTGGCACCTAGTATGTAAGGCGATTCAAAATGATCCCTGTGATTTCAATGAAATAAATATATTTGACTATTGACTTGACTAATAAACCTCAGTTATCTGAGAGTAACTAGGCATTTTACTTGTATTTGACATTACTAGGTAATACTACTAATAATACCAAGAATATTTTATCAAGAGTCAGATTCAATTTAAGTTATAATGATAATTATTATTAAGGATGTTTTTTCGAGTTATTTTTTTTCACAAACAGTTATTGCAAAGGTCAGTTAGTAAATTAGCATTTAATTAAACCAACCTCATTGTTCTAATTGGAATCTTACCCATTTACCGTGTTTATCTGCCCGCCGTAACAGTTAATGAGACCACTCTAGGCGAAGGTACTTAATGAATTTACCTATTAGAATTTCCAGTAGGTGCCGGTTATTCACAAGAGATAACAGATATCGGTGGTAATTCTGTTGTTTCAACGGACTTGCTAAAATTTCCTAAATACGAACGACCTTTGTCCACCCTAAATGAAACGAAAGTTTTCAAGTGACTGTTTAGAAGCTGAACATTTTGTTCTAAAATTGTATATACCGCATTTTTATTTAGCACCAATTTACATGGCTACCTTAATGAGCGAAAACTCGTAACACAGTAACCAGCATTTCGTTTCGAATTACATAGACAAGTAGGTTCGGTAGACACCTACTTTACTTAAAGTTCAAATTTAAAAATGTAGGTACTCCAAGCAAATGAATATTATGACATAGAATAGTCTGTTGTAAGTTTTTATTTTATATCCAATTTCATGATTCTGTAAATTTTCAAACCCCGTACTAAACCCTACCTAAGTAAATAAACAATCCTTGAACGGTGGGTAATTGTGTGGGCGCTCTGGCCATTTTGTTTTATCACCACTGTTTTATGTTATAGGAGGACACTACGTGTTTTCTGTCAGAACTTATATCTCTACAATTTGATATATGTAATTATCATATTGTAACTCTGATATTATCTTATCACCGTTGGAAGTGTTGGCTTCAGGCATTGTTAAAATATTGACAGTGTTCAGTTAATATTATCTGAATATAATTATGTTAATATGCTAAAAACAGACTTCAACATTTACCCTGAATATTTAAAATCTAATTATAACAGAGTAATCTGCGGTAATTGAAAACAAACTTATACATAATATATACGTAATATCATCAAAATTAAACGTTAATAAACAAAATATTATCCACAAAAAGTAAAAATAAGAATAATGCAATAGTCAAAGACAAATTATGGATTATCGGTGAACTTCCTTTTATATGAAGTTGGTTATAAACTACAACGAACTCTTATAAAATAAAGTACATCCTTTTTGCTCAAACTTTTGAAGTATGTTTGTTGAACCGACAATAATTCGCTTCCGTAAGTTGAGAACGTGACTATTCAGTGCAAATATCTATTACTCGTATCTAAATTGTAAATTATCTGTATTTACTTATCATATAACTAACTAGTTCTTCAAATCTATGTATAATTTGTGAAAATAAACATATATTCTATTCTCCTACTTATTGTTCGAAAACGGGCCTTAGCTTGAAGTAACACTAAATAAATAAATATAAATAAATAAATAAATAATGCTGGACAATCCACACAGCATCATCTAGCCCCAAAGTAAGCTACTCAAAGCTTGTGTTATGGGTACTAGATAACTGATATATTTAATACATTAGATACATAGATAGATATTTTTTATTATACATAGAAAACACCCAGACCAACGGAACAAATTTCTGCAGACCGTACACAAATTTGTTCCGCGGCGGGAATCGAACCCGCAACCTCTTGCTTCGCAGGCGAACTCTCGCCCGCTGCGCCACTGAGGTCGTCAAAATCAATACAATTTTTATAGGTCACGGTACGAAATATCGAGGTTATTACTTATTATTACTTTGATATTGCCCGAAGAGCTTGTGGTAAGGCACCAGAACCTAAAACAATACAATTGTCCACAAATACTATGATTAAGTAAACAACTGAAGTGGAATTGTGGAACCACAAAGTCTAAGACGAACTTGCAGTTCTCAACATAAAAGTAGATCGGCCATTCCACCTACTTTGGCAAAGAAAACCTTTTCAAAGTTGTAAGAGGAAGTATTGCTCGTTGCCCGAATTGCTTTGGTAAAGTTTTTGATTCTATTTAAATTGAAATGTACTGGTTCGACTTTAAAGTATTTGCCTGATCTACAAATAGACAAAATCTCTCAGACTCTATCTTTTCTCCATAGACAGCAACACCTTCCGAATTGAGACACCATCGACATGGCTACTGACTGGCAGTTGACCGAAAAAAGGAATCGACTTGACGAAAGAACAAAACTTAAAAAGATATTGTTTATACTCTTTAAGGTATCTATAAACACAACACAAATGCTACTTAGACTGATAGCAAAACTGCCTTTGGCCAGAGTCCTAAATGATCCAATCTGTATAATCCTTTGTCTCCGTGTGGGTGTGGCCTTCGAGAATAATTCAGTTCAACAAAATTCAAATTCGCGCGTAATGCCACGTGGTATTTGCTTAAACAATCATGTTTTCGTTCGAGGGGGCATTGTGTCGCTATCTTCACAATACACAGCCTTTTGCCGATATATTTTCCACCTCTCGCCCTTATCACAAGCTTATTGAGGAAATGGAGGCTGTAGGGGTTTGCTTAAACGCCGTTTAAAATGATATTAATTTATCTTAACGAGCTTTACCTGTGGTCCATAGCCGGACCGTTTTGGATTGTGGGCTTAGTCGGCAGAATTAGAATTTGCGTTTACAGTATTCATTATTAACTTACCACACTGGTGCTTTGTAACCCCAAAGATCATGCAAAAATTTAATAGAATATAAATCATTTTCGTTACATAAAATTGGGATTTTAAATATTAAAATTTGTTAATTGGGACAGTAAAACAAGCAACCATTAGCATTAGCTGTAGCAACGCACACACCAATTACGGATCATGAGATATAGCCCGCTGACAGACGGACTGACGGAAAGTAATAGGTTGGTTACGGAACCCTAAAAAGCGGTAGGATATGCTGTAAATCAATCATGACTGAAGTTCAAACGTAAAGCTGCTTTGGAAACGTTGTGGTCCCCAATCGACCCGTTTCCAAAGCAGCTTTACAATCTGTCACAAATTCTGTTACTGAACTCCTGAACATTTTATCAATTGACGAATCTCCAGTCGAATCGTGAAAATTGCCGTTATTAGCCGACTTGAAGCGTCGATTGCTGTTTGCCGAACTTTGAATCGACAACTCGGAATTAGCGCACGATCCTTTCCCCGGACTTTGAGTTGGGTTCGGGAACTTTGGGTGCTCGACTGCTCGTGCTTTCCTGTTTTATTGTTTTGCTCGTTTCAATTCCATTCCTTGCTGTAAGTTAATTTTATTAATCTATTTTTATGAAAACAAATAATACAGTTTCACATTATTTAAGTGTGTAGGTATATTGGTGGTGCTATTTTTGTAAGAGGCAAAGCTACTAGGTATTAGTTTAGCTAGCTGGGTAGCAAGTCGGAATGCCGAAGAAAATGGTTTGATTGTGTGAAGGATGATATGAATGTAACAGGAGTAGACAGAGTTGAATGATAGGAGTGAGTGGAAGAAGAAAACATGTTGTGCCGACCCTACGCGTGGGACAGCAGGAGAATTATGATGTTATTTTCGATTATTAAGTTTCTAACCTAACCTAAGTTTCAAATATGATAGATTGTTTTGATATCTATACCATCTATTATACGAGTATAATAATACGAGTAGTAGTTGGCAGCTGAAAAAACCTTACTTTGCTCGGCGTCAAAATCTAAAAACGCTCTGTAAATAAAGCTTCTAGTAAATTCAAAGTAATACTTCAATGACACTCGCTCCATTGAATAACTACACGCTCGTGGCTATACGCAACGCCTTATCCTTTGTTTATTCCGAAATTTCATCCAAATCATTTTAACCGTTTGCGTGATTGGGTCACAAACAAACATCCAAATATCTACACAAACTTAATAATATCTGCAGATGTAAAGTTTCAAGGCACTTTGCAAATGTAGTACCGTAATTGGCTTTTAGCTGAGAGCGTATTAATTAAAAGTTACGAGTGCTCTGTATTTGTGTAATCCCCTTTATAATCAAATCTACCTTGCTCTCTGAAGATGCAGGTGTGTATGTAAGTTTATCCAGAATGTGCATTTATGTAAACGAGATGGAACTTAACAAAGTATATACTAGCTTATGTACGCTGAAAAATTTTACATCGTACGGTATTTCTTTAAGGCCCGTGGTACACCCTGCCAACCAACAGACGAGGCTCTGGCGAACTACCACCCACCAACCCGCACTGGACCAGCGTGGTGGGTTACGGTCCAAACCCCTTCCTTCATGAATCACAGCACAAACAATTTGCCCCAAGTTCCCGGCGGCTCGGGGGTCGACGCCGATGACAGTAGGCCGATGATCCCTACAGCCAGGGGCCAGATGAATCTCCGGGCGAGGTTCTCAAACTGTCAAACAACCCAAGCTATGAAAAAGGACACCGAAAAGCTAAACATCTTGACCTATAATGTCAAAACTCTACGTACGGAAGAGAGACTAGTAGAACTGGAGCATGCTCTTGAACATATCAACTGGGACATTATAGGTTTATCGGAAGTACGGCGAGAAGGCGAAAATACATTGGAGCGCAGCAATAACATCTTCTATCACTTTGGAGTTGGGAGCTACTACGGCGTAGGATTTTTAGTCGCCAAACGATGGAAATCCAACATCTTAGAGTTTATCGCGTATTCTGACAGAATCGCGATACTCAAATTCCAAATTAATGACAAAAAAGTCCTCACCGTAGTCCAAGTCTATGCACCGACATCATCACACCCTGACGACGAGATCGAGGAATTTTACGACTTGCTAAATAAAGCATGCGATGACCACAGAGGGACATGGACCGTTGTGATTGGAGATTTTAATGCCAAAGTAGGTAAGACCCAAGACCAAGATAATACCACCGTTCTTGGCCCTTATGGGCTTGGCGATCGAAATCTCCGAGGAGAACGGCTTCTCAACTTCGCTTTTGGTCAAAACATGTGCATAGGTAACAGCCTTTTCAAGAGGAAACCTCAACGACGCTGGTCGTGGTATTCGCCAGATAAGGTTACAAAAAACGAAATAGACTATTGTCTCTCATCTTGTAAAACCATAATTAAAAACGTTCAAATCATTAATCAGATAAAATTCTCTTCAGATCACCGACCTTTGCGTAGCACTTTGCAATTTAATTTAAAAATTCATAGACTTCAATTAATCAAACATACAGTAAAACAATTAAATAAATCAACATTAATTACAAATAAAGAACAATTTTGCTTAGACCTAAAAAACAGTTTTGATATCCTTAACACTTTGACGCATTATGAAGATCCGCACGTTCAATATTCTCACATTCTGAAAAGCATAAAGACCGCTAGCCAAAATATTAAATTACATAGAAGAAAATCCAAAAAACTTAGTAATTATACTAAGAAACTAATTGAAGAAAGACTAAAGCTCACCATTTACACACCGGAATTTAAAATAAAAGATATTGAAGTAAAGCGTAGCATTCGAAAGGATATCAGGAGTGCTAATGTGGAAGCAGTTAAAATTGCACTTGAAAGAAATACATCTTTGAAAATTGCTATGAGGGGCATACAATCGGGAAAAACATCAATAACTAGTATGAAGGATAGTAATGGCAACAAGCAAGGCGATAGAACCAAGGTACTGGATATTTGTACACAGTTTTATAAAGACTTATATTCAGATTCTTCGTCGACCCAAAACAGCCCGAATACTTACTTTTGTTCTTCTGACATCTCACCGTTTACTGGGCTTGAAGTACATCGCGCTGTCTTGGGTATGAAATATGGAAAAAGTCCAGGGGAAGATGGCGTCAGAACAGAAGCCCTAAGAATAGGAGAAGATATTTTACTTCCACATCTTACTAACCTTTATAATTCCATCTTAACAACTGGAATTTTCCCGAAAAACTTTTGCCACTCCAACATCATTTTGCTGCATAAAAAAGGGGACAAAGCAGAAATAAGAAATTACCGCCCCATAAGCCTTGTGTCTCACGTATATAAGGCATTCGTCAAAACCTTAGAAAATAGAATATCCCTACAATTAGACCAGCACCAACCACCAGAACAAGCTGGATTTCGTCGCGGTCTCTCCACCACGGACCACCTACACTCTCTAAACCAAATTATTGAAAAACACCAGGAATTTAAGCTACCACTATACTTAGCCTTCGTCGATTATACTAAAGCTTTCGACAGTATAAAGCATCTAGCCATTTTCAAAGCACTCAATAACCAAGAAATTCCACAAACTTATATTAGCCTTTTACAACAAATCTACCTAAATAGTACCGCAGCGATAAAAATAGATACTGTAGGACCATCCTTCCATATCCAAAAAGGCGTCAAACAAGGAGACCCTCTATCCCCGAAACTATTTACATCTACCCTAGAGGAAGTTTTCAAGAAACTCACAGCAAACTGGAAAGAGAGAGGAATTGTCGTTGGCGAAAATAGGCTGACTAACCTTCGCTTTGCCGATGATGTTGTACTTTTTTCCTCTACAGCTTTAGAACTTGAAACCATGCTGAACGACTTGAACAAGGCAAGCCTCGAGGTTGGACTTAGTATGAACAGATCAAAGACCAAGCTGATGACTAACAGCACTCAGCACAAGCTAAAGGTGGGAGGTGGGGAGGTGGAATACGTCGATGACTACCTGTACCTAGGCCAACTAGTATCCTTCCAGAGCCGGCAAGACCTCGAAATCGCGAGGCGGACCGAGAATGCCTGGAAAGGCTACTGGACCATGAAACACCTAATGAAAGGTACACTTCCTATATCACTGAAAAGGAAGCTCATGGACGTATGTATTCTCCCCATCCTCACCTACGGCGCGCAGACCTGGTCTCTGACTGATCAACAAAAGTCCAAACTCGGGGTTTGTCAGCGAGCCATGGAGCGCAGTATTCTGGGAATCAAACTCACAGACCGCGTTCGTAACACCATACTGCGCTCGAAGACACAAATCGCGGATGTCGGACAACAAGCGGGTAGATTGAAATGGGATTGGGCGGGCCACGTCTGCCGCATGTCGGATGCGTTATGGCCTAAAGCCACCACGGAGTGGACGCCTCTGAACGGGAAACGACCTCGCGGCAGACCAAGGCGGAGGTGGAGAGACGAAATTGATGCCCACTTGAAGGACTGGTCCACGGTAGCCCAAAACCGTGATGATTGGAGAGAAGGAAGGGAGGCCTTTGCCCTGCAGTGGGACACTACAGGCTCTTAATAATAATAATAATAATAATAGTTATTTATTGCCCAAATTAATAAACCCGAGTAATTGAAATCAATTAGGCGCAAAAAATCCGCCAATTTTTTTTTATTTTATTTTGATTCAACCGTACCTTTTTTCCGGGATAAAAAGTAGTCCAGACTATAAGCTATCTTTGTGCCGAATTTCATAAAAATCCATTCAGTCTTTTTTGCGTGAAAGAGTAAAAAAAATACATCCATACATTCTTACAAACTTTCGCGTTTTTATAATATATCTTGAACGAAGTCTAAATATACCAACGAAATATAAATGCGAAAATAAAACAAACTGTCACGAAACAGAATTATGTATGAAGCCATACTATCCATACTAATATTATAAAATGAGAAAGCTGTTTGTTTGTTACCTTTTAACGACTAAACGGCTGAAGAAATCGTAAAGAAATTTTGCAAGTAGATAGATTATATCGTGGATGAACATAGGCAACCTTTGTTCCAAAACTAATCTTGAAGGGGTTAAAATAATGGTTGAAAGTTTGTATGGGGAATGCATGGTTAAGCAACGTTGACCACAGTCAGTTTTTGAATGGGTGACCGCTTCTTTGCCCTCCATAGAAATTTCCCAATTAACCGCTATCACTAATTTCAGAATATGTTATACTAGCTTCTGCTCACGGCTTCGCCCGCGTGGTACCTTGAAAAACAAAAACAAATGTATCCCACGGGAACCGTACATTTTTCCGGGATAAATGTGCCTATGTATTATTATTCCAGACTATAATCTATATCTGTGCCAAATTTCATTCAGATCCGTTCAGCCGTTTCAGCGTGAAAGAGTAACAAACATACATCTAGACATCCTAACAAACTTTCGCTTTTATAATATTGGTAGGATTGATGGATATTTGCGGCCGAAGTCGCGGGTGACGCTAGTACGAAATATATACTCGTACGTGACACAAACGAACGTGTGACAAAACAAACAAGAGTACTGACAATATTTATGTTCACACTGAAACAATACGAGCTATTAAAAAGAGTTAACAGCCAACGTGTTAGATAGTACAAACCTAGTTATCAAGCAACATTGAACGCAATATCTACGCACCTAAAACGCATTTTACAACAAATAGAACACAACTTTACTGATAGGAAGAATAGTCATAGCAAATTATGTTGCTACAACACTATTAGTCGCGATTCCAAGCCAAATTAGACCCAATACTGTTGACAATAAAGTATTTTTCACGAGATACTAAGTCTACGAGTACTGATAAGCAAAACGTGATAGTCCAGTAGGTAATCGATGCGCATTACAAATGAAGCTGCGCGTGCGCCGATCGCGCCGACGACGCGTCGTAATGACAATCAGGATCCATTTTGTTTGATTTGCCCGTATTACGATGCTTGACTTATGTTAACCTCTTTTGATAATAGCTTATTGGCTAGATTAAGAAGGTTAGTAACACAACTGGAACCCACAAATTATCTATTTCCATTGTTCCTATGGCTTTCTCAGCCATGGCGAAATACTTACAGCACGACCAGCTTCCATACAAATATTATCCTTCTTTTTCTTCTTACTTCTTCTCTTCCTTCTCAATGACTACCCCTCTTTAGATATCCTCAAAGATTTAAGTAACTAGAGATCTGAGCAGACATCTACCGAGGCTGGGGATTACGGTTGTGATCATGTGTTTTGTAATATTTATTATAAATATTCAAATCACATTGCTTCTATCAAATTATCAAAAATATTAGCTTCCGCCCACGGCTTCGGCCGCGTGGTACCTTGAAAAACAAAAACAAATCTATCCCACGGGAACCGTACATTTTTCCGGGATAAAAAGTAGCCTATGTGTTAACCTAGACTATAATCTATATCTGTGCCAAATTTCATCCAGATCCGTTCAGCCGTTTCAGCGTGAAAAAGCAACAACCATACATTCATACAAACTTTCGCGTTTATAATATTAGAAGGCTATTCAAATTACATTGCTTCTATCAAATTATCATATCTATCACAAAACCTTCCAAAAGTAGCTTTATTCGGGGTTGTTGAGCTGGAAGCCAGGCACCAGAGCCATAGATGAGATTTATTAGACCCACATATCCTTGTATAATGCGTGGTTTGCAAAGAAAAGACCCTCTCTAGATGTAATTTTCTTTCACCCGCTGAATACGAATCACAATGGAATAAATATTACGTCTTTCTGTGAGGAACTACGTCACTAAACCTTCAGGGATGGGGAAGGATCAAAACAAGATTTTAATATCCATTATATTGATACCGTAGTAGAGATCTCTACGATCTAACCCGTTTGTTTGTTACCTCTTAACGGCTGAACGGATCGTAATGAAATTTGGCAAAGTGATGGACATAGGCTATGTTTTGTCTCAAAAAATCATCTTGAAAGGGCTGAGATAGCGGTTGAAAGTTTGTATGGGGAACGCTTGGTTAAGCAACGTTGGGATCAATCAGTTTTTTTGCACTTAATAGAAGTTTTCCAATTAACCGATATTAATCGTAAGGAAACCACCGGCTTATCGTAGAACAGAACAATTATGAAGATATTGTTTTAAATGCAAAGAACGCTGGGCGTCGTCAGTTTTGGGGTGGGTGACCGTCTCTTTTTGCACTCGATAGAAATTTTCCAATTAACCGATATTAATCGTAAGAAAACCGGCATGTCGTAAAACAAAAAATTAAAGATACTGTTTCAAATGCATGAAAAGAATCTAAGTCGCATTTTAATACATTCACCACACTGATTCGAAAGAATTTTAATACATAAATAAATAAATCAATAAATTAGTGACACGATAAAAAGAAGCTTAGCTTTATCCAAGTAATACATGGTCAATACGTGCGGAGCAACTTCCGCGAAGCTAAGCAAAATTTATAATACTACAGAATAATGGACACGAAGATATTATGACAATACGTAATAATCTGCCTAAAACGTTAAGGGAACTACCGACCCCACTGTTTCGGAAAAAAATAAAGGACACATTAATAAATAAATTATTATAAAATCACTCAATTTATGAATGATAGACGTTTCCTTGATAATTCTGATTCATAATTTTATTCTGATTTAATTAGACTTTTTTTTTTTTACTTGTGAATTCGACGTTTGTTTTTGTATTCTTCTTTGACACGTCATGTTCCTCTTTTATAATTATTATTTTAATGTTTTATGTAAATGACAAAATATTGTACACCACTATACGGTAGAATACATTGATGCAAAGTTTGACATTGTTACCATCTCTATTTTTAACATGTATTCATGCAATAAACAATTACTTTACTTTACTTTACTTTACGTAACAAATTGCAGCGTTTGTGAGTTACGAAATAATAAGCCGCAGTACTCGTACAATTAATAATGCAATGGCGCTCATTAGGGGAGGCCTATGTCCAGCAGTGGACTGCTATAGGCTGATGATGATGATGATGATGACTCGTACAATGAAGACATTTGGATGCTTCCAGCGAACTGCCTTCATGGTTATGTTATGCTCATTGCTGCAGAAGGAGAAACGGGGGTCGGGGCTTGTTCTACGTTACATGATTATTTACATTATGATGTAATCATATCTAAGGGAAAAAATAAAATTAAACTTTACAATTTGATAGCATTAGAATCAAAGAAATATATATAGAGAAATTATTGAAAATCAATAATTCTATTATTTCCCCGGCGCATGGAAATGAATAACTGATTCAAGGTTAGACTCATCTATTATTGAATGGAGCTTTCATTGATTTTACTGCAGATTTTATGACGTGACAACTACATCGTAGATTATTTTGTTTGTTTCTTGATATGATTCCGATTTGAAATCAGGTGCTTATCAAAACGGAAGCGAAGCTAATAGAGTGTGATATTTTAACTAGCTCACTCGCTCGCTATCATTAGCAAACTATTGGAAATGGCCGTTAGTTATCAGTAGTGCGACACAACTGCACCACGGTATTATGATTCATGAAATCATGACATACTCGTACATACGAGCTTATTTTAACGTTATGAAATCTATGACCTCAATTTCAAAATATATTTTGTAAAAAATAAATTTACTATGAATCTCTACTATTATGAGTTATGACTGACTAGCTTCAGCCCACGGCTTCGCCCGCGTGGTACCTTAAAAAATAAAAACAAATCTATCCCCCGGGAACATACATCCCCCGTGAAAGTACATTTTTTTGTGATAAAATGTCTGTGTTATTCCAGACTATAATCTATATCTGTGCCAAATTTCATCCAGATCCGTTCATCTGTTTCAGCGTGATAGAGTAACAAACATACATCCAGACATCCTTACATCCATACATTCTTACAAACTTTCGCGTTTATTATTAGGATGAATGTAGTAGGTATATTTTGTGTAATCTTTGTAAAATAATAAATTTCATCTTGTAAACTTTTTAAAAACAGTTAAACAGTCCACGAATTCAAAGACATAAAAGTTTCAACACTTCCAGCACAAATGCTGGCCGTGGCTTTGAAATATGAGCTTCGTACATTTAAAACAGTATTCGCCTCATCAATCTTTCTAGCCAAGATCAAAGAGTGAAAGAAAGTTACAATTTCCAAAGCGCAAAGCTGTCGAGAGCTTCTCTCGGATAATCTCGAGCCAAATCGTGCTCTTTTCAATAGCTCGAGCATGCATGAAAAGAGTTGATGAGGCTCGAGTGGTGACGCGCTGAGGACGGCGCGAAGTGGAACGGACTTTTGAACCTTGTGCTTTTTATCGATGTAATAAAGTTGAACAATATAGTTCAGGGGCGCTACCATAAGCTTTTACAAACCGTCATGTTTCAGAAACGTCAATGTTTCGAGCTTGAAATAAATGTACTACAGTAAAATTTTTATAGGTCATGGTACGAAATATCAAAGTAATATTAATTTGATATAGCCCCAAGAGCTTGTACTTGAACAAAACGACAACGAAATGTTCATCGACTTCAGTCGATTATTTTGTTGTCAAATTTATCGTCCGTAATAGTGGTGTTATAGTAGGTTTACGAGATCGATTATCAAAAGTAATGTCGGTCGTTCCATCGCTCAAACGATAGTCGAAACGATTTAACTTACGAGTAGAATTTGCACGATTATTGTTGTCGATATTATCGATGATTGTTTTGCCGAGTATAGGCCAGGAACCCTGACTAACTGACACCGGTAACCGACATAAAATAATATTATCTCTACTTAATAATAATCAGTCGAACTCGGTATGTTTGTACGTTGAAGATGTAATAAAAGAGAAAGGGGGCGATTAAATAATAGTAATAGAATATAAATCAGTATTAATCACTGTTTTTAGAATTATTATCTGTCTTTTTATTTGGTTGTTCGCGCTCCGAATTACTAAAGAGATTTTCATGTAGTTTACACAGGTGGACAGAGCATAATTGAAAGAAATTTTCTCTAAAAGTCTTGTTTTATTAAAATCGGATGTCCAAAAAAAAATTGTTATCGTTATGCAGACAATGTCGCTGGCAACAGCTGGTTCGCCTATAAAACTTTACTATAACTATTCAATATTTTTTTGTACTAAAAATGTTCGATCGTGATTCATCGTCTGTATGAAAAAAACCATTAGCATCAAAATACATCAAAATAAAGGTTACGTCAGCTCTTTGCTCGTACCATGCATTTCGGTGACCTCCAGATTTAAGTGCCTATTAAACTGTTTTGTATTTCAATGTTCAGTTAGAACGTGGCCGATAAATAGATAAGACGATTCTAAACGTCAGAGACCAGGGCTTGGAAACCGTAATTTTTTTAAATAAAATAAAAATAAATATGATCACGACTGTAATCCCCGGGCTCGGTAGATATCTTCCTCAGATCTTTAGTTACTTAGATCTTTGAGGATATCTAAAGAGGGTAGTCAGAGGCACGTCCAAACATGACATTTGGTACATGCCCACATTTTGCACAGTAGTTAGTATTCCATACGTGACAGGTTGCAAGCCCATCGCCGCTTATAAGAATACTAACCTATGACACACACCTTCGAATTTTTGGTTCTAGGGTGTGCCGGGTTCCTCACGATGTTTTCCTTCACCGTTTAAGAGCACTGGCATTGCGCACATAAATTTTTAAAACCGTATCGCTCTAAATACCTCCAACCTTTTCTTTTCGGTTACGTTCTACCGTAACCTCTATTAAAACGGTTAGTCAAGAACGATATATCGAAAAGGGTTTCGCTCAATTAACCGGTAAGAGCGAAATTATTTCATTCTTTTCCATATTAGTGATATCCGCGACGCGCCCCCTCTTACGACGACAAATGAAGCTCGTTTTAACCGGTTAATCTAAGTTCGGGTTAAGGTTTTGAAAGAGGTTGCGCTCTGAACGCTATTATCGAAATACAGGTTTTTTTATGGTAAATTATTAACCGGTTCCAAGCCCTGTCAGAGACACATTACAAACATAATGTTTACCGTTAAGGCATCGCGCATCTTCCATCTCCCTCAAATCTTTGCTCCCTCACTTAAGTTCGCTGTAACCCAGTTTTTTCCAGCAGAATAATGTGCTCTAGTTCATAGCATATGACCTCTTTCCATGCGAGCCATAATGCCGCATCAACATTGGCAGCTGTTTCCGACTGCAGAGACTCCCTGCGCCATTTCCTCACTGTTCTGCTTATCGATTCAACTACAGAAACTGATTTTTCCGAGCGTTTTGTAAACAATCTTGCTCCGTCGAAATCGAGTTCCGTAGGTCTACCATAAGTTTTCACAATCTACACACGCTAGAGAATCTACTTAGTTAAAAAAAATATGAAAATTTGTACAGCGCCTCTAGCGGATAGTTGGGTACTAAAACGTCACGTAGTTAACTATCCAACGTCACAGCGTACTACAGCGACTGTAGTTTGCGCTTCATTAATTTGCTTAGAATTTGGTACCATGAGTAACAATTTTGACAGATGTCAATAGTAACGTACTATTACTACTGTAGTAACGTCAGCCGATCTAAATGTGACAACTTATGGTAGACGTACTGTGTAAAATTCATGTAGAAAAAAAAATTGAGAATAAAGCACTAACTCTTCCCTAAAAGTTGATTAAACTTGATCAGCCTTCTAAAGCTGGGTCATTGGCCTTCCCCTAAAAAGTTATATAAAGCCTACGTAAAGGTTCTTTCAGTAAACCTTACACGCGAAGCGAAACTCAGATAATGTAAGCCGTCTTCCACCTCGTCCTTGAACTCAACATTTGAATAATGCGACATGTGGTTCATTAGTCCTATTCTGCGCAATTCTTCCGCGAAAGTTTTTGTGTAAAATTGTGGCTATAGTCTGGATCTTATGGATGTATACGCTGGCGGCTGTCCGCCCGGGTGTCGTCATGGGGCGTTTTTTGATAGCCACCGATAACTCCTCGACAGCCGGCCATAGACCCGACTGATTTATTACACCTACAATACGTCAATGTCAAAATTGTTAATTTATATTAGGCCCAAAAGAACTTATGCAAGTTGTATAAAGATTATCCATTTTCGTGGCGAAACGAATTTTCGCCGTGGTGCCTATCGGCTTTTGCTCCCCGGGGATAAACTAGATTACTTTGTTCACTTACTTGGCTGTCTAAATTCATGGAAATCCATCGAAGCCGAACCTAATACAAAGGCACACACTTCCGCGTTTACAGATAGCGTACAAAGAATTTCATCATAGCTGATTGAGCGGGAATAATTTTTGTTATTCTAAGAAATCTTCTCTTTCTGACAAGGAAAACTCTTCAAATTCAATTCGGTAAACTCGATACTTCGCTAGTCTTATCAACAGCCACTCCAAATATTATTTTAGGAATTGAATTCCCTCTGAATCAACTTACAAATTGCTGTGTGGAACAGTGAACGAGATAACTAGAAACGAACAACGTTTTGAAAAGGTCTGTACCCTTAGTACGAGTTTTTGATAGTTTACGAAAACTTTTTTAGAATAGTATCCTTTCATCATTTACCTCCATCGGAAATGTTCAGGAACTAAAATAAGGTCGATAATAATGAAATATCTAATCGGCAGTCCTAGCAATGATTTTCAAACCAAGTTTTCACGATATCGACCTTATTATGTACTGTATACTGTAAAGTATACCAGTTCGCGTCCTCGTCTGTTCCAAGCGCTGATGGCCGTAAGGCGCATGACGTGACAAGGATACCTACTTGTTTAATGTATATGACAGCTATGAAACACTTGCTTCCACGTGTTGGAATAATTTAAACATACCTAGTTAGAGCTACATAATTGTTTATCCGTCGCATTGCAGTTGTAGAGCATGATAATACATAAACCTTTATATGAGCTCAAAATGATCGATAGATATTAGCGTTTTTTTGGTGAATAGCATATAACACGTAAGTCACGGTCTCTGTAACCCCATTATTGGAATTATGTTACGAAACGTCAGGTACACTCCCTTCTGAATTAGATTCAAATAGAACGCGCGAACCGGGAATGGAAGGAGATCACATGTTGTGTCGATTCTACATAACGTGGGAAAAGGGCGGGAAGATGATGAAGATGATGATGAGAATGCCCGAGTCGGGATGAAGCATCGGCGTGAAGGCACTTGTCAGGTGCAATATGGGCACACGCAGAACGTGCCTCCTTGTATCTTACAGAGGCTTTGCATAATGTCCTTACTTTAATCTTGTTAGACCATTATAGCAAATGTTTTGTCATTTTCTCTTCAAGTCGCAAAATCCCTAAACCTTATCTTCCGCCTTAAGGGATCACATTTCATCCAGATAGGCGTGGTTTGGAACTGGGAGGCATGCCCTTAATATTTAAGTCGGTTGACTTATGAGCGCATTTATCACTTTACAAACGATGATATTGGACTCGATGTCACGACGGGGCCCAACTCACATCCAGATTACAGCAAACTAAGGACTGCAACCAAACAAAACAAACATCACGACTGGAAACTCCAGGTTTTGGTAAACATCTCAGATCTTTTGGGGACATGTAAAGGGGACGTCCAAACATGGTGTCGCTTACCCACTTGGCACAGTATTTACTGAGGATTATTCGTATTTATAATATTTTTTAGGCTCTATTACAGGCAAATATTCCAGGAACACGTAGCCATATATTAACAATCTATAAATGGATTTTCATTTTTAGGGACTAGGTAAAAGCATCTTTACAGATGTTTACAATGACAAAAAAAAATAACCCCTTTGAGGCAGAACCATCAGAGTTAAAAAACTGAAGGTTCCTAAAACCTCAATGTTTCCTAGCGAAGGTTTGGGCAATAACTAAGGATGGGAAGCAATCAATCAATCCTTACGCACGAACGTATTCCGTAATCCCTTCTCGAACTAAGATTATTTAGGCTTAAACCCGCGTGCCCGAAGATTGATTAGTCGTGATGTGCGAGGAATGATACGGAGTATGTGTCTCCACTTATGTTCTCGGATCTTCTTGCGTAGTATAAAGTCATAGGGCCTTACCAAAATCTCTTAAACCATCATGCTTCAGAAACTTCAAAGTTTCAAGCTTGAAGTAACACTACTTCAATACAATTTTTATTGAGTTAAGTTATATAACTTTGACATTGTTCGAAGAGTGTGCTAAAGCCCTCTGGGGTCTAGACAAGATTCGTTTTCTATTGGTGGAAAGATAAAATTGTGACATTAGCAGTCACATGACATCTCACAATACACAACAAGTCTATTCCGTACATCTTTATCTTTCCGCTGGAGTAAACGCAAATTCAAATTGGATGTTGACGATACAATATTTCGGCAAAATAAGTTAATTTTACGCAATCTCTTGTTCTTAATGAATAGGTAAATACTTTCTAATGTGCGTCTCTGTAAGACTTACCTACTCTTTGCCACTTTCAATATTTTTCCAACATATCCTGATACTTTCAAAGTTTATCCCAACGTAGGGTTAAGGGCCAAAGTTTCCCTTCTTTCTTTTCCCCTTTTCATCCATTTCACAAGATAAAGCCGCGGCGAGGAAAGTTACAGTCCACTTTGGCATAGTTCAGTCATTGAAAGATTTTACGATGAAAAGAAACAAGATTTTATATAGTTGAGAGTTTAGCTATTTGGTTGTTAACACAGATATAAAATAGCACACTTACCTTACCAGTGATCTGTTATTTTAGAGATATGTAGTTGCCATGGCAACGTAATAATTGCCGGAATTCGGCCTGCAAGCCTAATTCTGTCTAATTGTCCATCACTGACATTATGGACGTCGATCAAATACCATCTAAAGAAAAATGACTAAATGTATAGTGAAAAAGTGCAATTCGCACACGCAAACGTGCAAAAAAGCAAACGGAATAACTTTTCACCTGTAAGCCTACTTATTTTTAGTTCGTCTCCTAATGTAACATGAGAAATTCTTTTTTAATAAATTTATCATTGTTTATCATCTAGTGTTTCCACCAAAAAGTGTGCAGTTTTTCCCATAACATTAAGGAGATTTGGGAATAAATAGAGTTACTAAACGAGCTCATGGTCACTAAATAAAAAGTTTTTCGATTATTTACTTTTTAGAGTTCCAAAAGATCCAGAGCGTCGTATGAAATGGATTAAAGCAATTAGGTTGCTTCGAAAAGAGACAGATTGGATTCCTACAAACACGTCTAGAATTTGTTCTAAACACTTTCAGGAGCGAAATTATGCAATGTAGGCGTCACTGGAGTACGCGTACGGGAGGAGAGTCTTTATAATTTCCTTTTTTTAGTAACCTGACGCAAATAGAAGTGTTTATGTGTGTATTATAATTTTGAATTTTTTGTTTAATACCCGTCCGCTGGGGCGAACTGCTAGTTTTAAAATAAAGAAATTCTAAAAATGGCTATTTATTTCATTGTTTACTTATCCAAAAGATGACGAATGATAGAGGGAAATGGAAGATCACAATCATGTTGTGCCGACCCCACATAACGTGGGAAAAGGGCAGGAAGATGATGATGTTTACTAATCCAAAAATTGAGGTAGGTGTATTTAATCGGTGTTGTGTCATTAGGGGAGGCATATGTCCAGCAGTGGACTTCTATATAGGCTGATGATGATGATGATGATGATGTGTAATAATAGGCAGTAATTGTCATCTTTTGTTGGCGATCTTATTACACAATGTTGTTTTCAAAAATTATGTCACATTAGGTATTCATAGCATACATGACGTCTATAAACATACCCATAGTAGAACAAAAAAAAGGTAAAAGGACATGATGCCGAGTGGAAAAAAGTGTGTGTATGAAAGGGGCCTCAGAATCGTACTTTAATCCTTTCACCACACTGGTCCCAAAGTACTAGTGAATTTTTTGGCAAAATTTACTAAGAAGTTGGTAACTCCAAGTTTCTTATTTGAAGCAATCTATCTATCTCTATCAAAATCGATGTCACTTTCGAAGTAGGTTATAAGGAGTAAAAGAGATGAGCTGTGCGTTTGGTTCAAAATGTCAATGGTTTCAAAGCTACGTCGTCAAAACATAAAAGCGGTGACACTATTTTAAGGCTTGACAAAAGGAGTTTGTTACTCTATACTTTAGTAAATTTATCTCTATGTACCTTACCTACCTATTTCTTTATCATCGCTCTCGCTGGGTTGTTTTAAATTCTTTTTACAGCCTGTGAAGAAGTCATGTGTTTGGGTAGTATGTACATAATGTAGGTATGTATGTGAGTTTCTTGGCGGTCGCCTACGGCTGGACAAATTTTGTTAAATGAGGTGTTGTTGGATTCTGCTGAATCACGAAACTAAAATGGCGGCTGTAAGAAGCTATTTTCAATCACTTTCAGTAGGATTTTTTGATTTTTAAAATAAAAATATCTATAATACTGATAGTGTTTGAAACAGTAAAATAATAATACTAAATATAACGTGTAACGCCATCTAGCTCTAAACTAAGTAAATCGAAAACCAGAAAATATAAGAATAGGTATATATTACATTGTCTATAATCTATACATATAATAAAATCGTTGAGAAGCCGTGTCTGTACTTTTAATATTTTTTAATAAAAATTAGTGCGGCTTTAAGAAGATACGCCACTTAGCCTAAACCAACAGTTTTAAAAAAAAATGTCTGTTTGTGTGTTTATCTGTGCGTTTAGGCTCGCTAATCTTCGCAACGGCTGAACCAAAAAAAAAAGTTTTCACTAATATTGAGATAAGCTTGGATTGAAACTTAGGCTTTGTTTCATCGGGATCGGTTGACAAATAAAAAAGATGTGATAATTTTTATTTTACGCGCGCGCTGGACGCTACGCTATATAATAATCTAACGCGTACGAAGTCGCGTGTAACAACTAGTGTTATTATTACTATTGAATGTTGTCAATGAATTAATTGCGTGTTATGATGCCGGTTATAATAGTCTCGGATGACAAGGCTATACTCGTATTGCGACATTATTACGGCTATTAGCAACCTTAATAACCTTAGTAGTCGCTATCTATATCATATGAGAAACTTTGATCAATAAATTCCTTGGAGTGTATATAACGCGATACAATTATGCCTAAAACGGTTTAGCGTAGAATCAATTAGATAGTTCGCGTTAGATACGCATTCCCGTCATATTCAAACGACCAGGGGCTTACCACAAGCTCTTACAAACCATCATGTTTTTTAGAAACGTCAAAAGTAAGCTTGAAATAACACTACTTTAGTAAATTTTTAATGTTATGAAATACCGAAGTTATATTACTTTGATATTGCCCGAAGAAATATTGCCAAAGATGCCCGCTTGTGGTTAAGGCCCAGTTCTAACCCTGTACGCAAACATGAATAATGTATCTACACAATTATTACTCGTATAAGGGGAAAGATTTGTTTGTATAAATTAATTTGACTATTGACTATACAAAGAGAGGCCTATACCCAGCAGTGGGTGAAGTCGGATTTCCGATGATAATGATGATGATGTTGAATAAAGCGAGCCAGCTCAAATGGTAGTGAAATGTTTGTGTACAAGCATTTCTGTCACCGTCACCCTGCAGTAATTTTTCACAGTGGGGCCCAGATTAGAATCGTGTAGATTAGGCGGGCCGTCCCATTGTCGCACTGAAAGCTTTGGAGCCGCATTTTACGGCTTCTTGAAAAGAACTTTCTGGCGAAATCATTAAAGCGCTTGATAATGAAATACTGGTAAATTGCTTTTTGAACATGTTTTTGTGCCATAAATTGGAGTTTCCGAAGCAAATGATTCATTAGGGTCAATAAACACAATACCTTTCCACTTGGGCCCTTACCACAAGCTCTGCGGGCAATATCAAAGTAATAATAACGTTGATATTTATTTTGGAGGCGTTAAACCGATCTAGCTAGCTTTGATTTTTAGAAAACGTCGTTTTATGCGTGTTGCAAAAACTGCTAGTACTGTTTTTACAATAGTAAAGCTTCTTGACAATAGATGGCGTTGTTAAACAAACGTAAAAAAACCGAGCAAAGCTCGGTCATCCAGGTACGAGCTTGTAAGAGCTTGTCGTGAGGCCCATGTTCGTTCACACTTCAATTGTAATCTGGTGCCGGTCCGTCACTTCATCTGCGTCAGTCGTGTCTGCCAAGTTCAATGGAGCAGAAACACAAAGGGCACGTCTATCGGTGTCACCGGCTCCCGGTGTCTTGCCGCGCGGGCAGGTGGCAGGCCTAGTAATGAGGTCAGGACACCACACGCCGGTAGGATACCTCTCAATTGGAACACATTTTTATTCGTACACACTTGGATTGTAAACTTTCGCATTTCGAGTTCTAAATGCTTGAGATGTTACAGTTATGTTCTGTTTGTCTCTCTACTAGGGTTTACTATTATTTTAATCTTACTTTTTTTATTTTAATCTTATGTTCTGTTTGTCGTTCTCTTTGCCTCTCTCTGGGGTTTACTATTATTATAATCTTACTTATCATATTGAACTTACATTTAATTTAAATTTTTCTTATGTTCTGTTAGCCGGTTTGTTTGCCTCTCTCTGGGCTTTACTATTATTTTAATCTTAATAATTATAATATCTTACCTGTTATGTTTATCTTACTTATTATATTAATCTTTCTTATGTTCTGTTAGCCGGTTTGTTTGCCTCTCTCTGGGGTTTACGATTATTTTAATCTTAATAATAATAATAATATCTGTCTAAGACTTGTTATGTTTATCTTACTTATGTTCTATTTGCCTCTCTGGGCTATTCTTCAATTGGAACACATTGTATGTGGGCGGGTGTACCAACTCTGCTATTGTTGACCGTGTTCTGTATATGGTTTGATTTATCTCTGCTATCGAGGTCAGGATAGTTGATATTAATTGTCCAGATTTCTTACTTGTCATCTCGGTAGGTTTGAACATTTTCAGCACCATTTCCATCCATTTTCTATCTTCCCTTCGTCGTCTTCATCTGTGTTTGAAATTAATTGTCCAGATTTCTCGGCTTAATATGTTGTCATCTTAGTAGGTTCGAACATTTCAGCACCATGTCCATCAGTCTTCTATCTTCGCTTCGTCGTCTTCTCCATCTGTGTTTAGAAATATCAAATGCATGTCAATAACTAAATAAATAAATATTAAACTACTATCGCCTATAAACAAATCTTGATAAAATCTAACATTAATATTGTTTGTATCAAACCAATATTGTTTCAATGCGCTATACGTTGAAAATGCTAATGAATTGTACTTATTTATTGGTATTGGCTACGTACATCGTGACATCAGAATCGTCCGAAGGTGTGGCCACATAACATACTGCACTCATGACAAATTTCCAGCACTTCAAAAATCCTCGATATCGTTGCTTATCCATGGATGTCATGGTGTATTAGATAACTATTTCATACATGACTCTCATTTATGTAGCGCCACGGAGCGCCGTGTTCCGAGCCGCCGAGCTCACAAACAAATGGCATTTGATCCGTTCTTAAATCTGCCCTGTTTTGTCTCAAATCTTGCTTACAATCCCCTTGTAGTTACCGTTAAATAATACGCTGTTCGCTCGCATTTTCCTCTGGAAGCGGCGAATTAATCAAACAGTACGTAGTTACGTCGAGCACTCATGCCCTGGAGGATGGGCCGGTAACACCGATTTATTGCTATTTGGGGATATTGCCAATCATGAGGTGTTTGTACATAAAGTAACTATGTAGCTATTTCCGATTGCCTCTGGGCTTATGTAACTTTGATGTAAACAGCCGGAACTATTAGCAAATAGCCGCTGGCTTAAATAACTATCACCAATACTGATCGAATTGCCGAAATTTCACGAGAACACAGTGCTCCGACTCTATCGACCTTCACTCATCAGCGCTTTATCCGCAGCCGTGGAGCCGACGTACCACTTCAAGGTGCTGGTACCCTCGATGGTGGCCGGCGCCATCATCGGCAAGGGCGGAGAGACCATCGCCCAACTCCAGAAAGACACCGGCGCGAGGGTGAAGATGTCCAAGTCACATGATTTCTATCCAGGTGAGTGCAATGCCATTCTTTCTAACCAGGGTCGTACATTTAGAAAAAACTAAATATGCCAATCTGAATCACACTTTTTAATCATTATCACCATCTCTCGCGCAGGAAATTACAAACGAGATTGATCGACTTCTTTATAGTGAGTTATTTCCAGGTGTTTTGCGCACTGTTGTATATATTCTCATGACTATATTTCTTTCTGTTTGTTTACTTGGTAATCCATGGAACTACAGAACGGATTCTAAAGAATCTTTTACGGATGATTGCTATAATGATAGCTATGCTTTAGTGGAATAAGAATTCAACGCGGGTGAAACCGTTAGGCAGGCAGGATATAAGGAGGATTAACTATGTATTAAGAGTATTGGTGGTGTAGTGGTACATCACGATCTGAAGGTCGTGGATTGAAACCTAGTCGTGCACCAATGAGTTTCTTATTCGAAAAAAATATGTGCGCAAGTGCTCTTAAACGGTGAAGGAAAAAATCGTGAAGAATCTTAGGGTGTGCTAGAACCAAAATTCGAAGGTGTGTGTCATAAGTTAGTATTCTCATAAGCGGCAATGGGCTTGCAACCTGTCAACGGAATACTAAGTACTGTGCAAAATGTGGGCATGTACCAAGTATCTCTTTAGACCTCTCTTTAAATGTCCTCGAAGATCTAAGTAATTAGATATCTCAGGAGATATCTACCGAGGCTGGAGATTACAGTACAATCATGTTTGTTTTTTTGTTTTTGTTTTGAAATACGTTAAAGATTACCGCGATTGCTAGCGGTCTAAACTTTCATCTTCTGAAAGATAACATGAACGCTACACTCCGACAAAATGACAGCCTACTTTTTCGACAGCACGTTTCTGCATAGACGTGCATCATTAGGCTCGCATGCACAGCGCGGCCTACGACTAGTTACGTAACGAAACGCCAACGTAAGTACTACTTTTATTTCGAAACAGAACGAAAAATTATAGAAATAAGTGAAACGATGCGGAATAAATGTGATCATCAGTGTTGCCGTACAGTCGATGGTGAAATATCGATTATTATTACAATTACCGAGCGAGTGATGCGCGTAGCTATGTATCGTCCATCGATATCGATGTCGTAAACCTACTGGTGGGTTGGCTGGCAGTCGGCTGATAGGCTCAACGGGGCATAAAACTGCGAATGACAACAACCGGCAGTGACATAAAATATAGACCCGCCTCATCGCTGCCAAAGCAAACTACCGGAAGTTAGGCTCAACACCGAATGTAATAAAAGTGAAAATGATCCTACTTTACTACAACCACTCGACCTCGATCGTACTAAAATAATAGTAAAAGTGATTAACAGCCGATGCGAACTCGCACATTAGTGATGTCCCGATTCTAAAGACACAGTTCACTGACCGTGGTTTAGATTACGTAGGTACGAGTATACCTACTTATTTGATAGTATGGATATTATTCTTCATTGTTTAATTAAATTACCATTCGCAAATTAGGTCCCGTGTCTCGGATAATTCACGAGACACGGGACTGTTACTAGAAGGAAAGTTTATTCCAGTTTTCCTCGTATAATTACCTGTCCACGAGAAAGGCATTCCCTTGAGTTTTTGCGGCACAAATATTTGCATTCGTAAAACAAGAGCCTCCTCGTTTTTTGTGTTTCCCTTGCCGTCGCATTGTCTCCACGTAGAGTATTCCTGTTATGAGCTTCTGTGTATTATCCCCTTTTATCCCTCACGGAATGGGGTCACGCTGCTCACGGAACTCGAAATGCGAGTGCTTAAATGTTTCGGAGCCTTGATTGATAAAATCATGCCTCCGCCTATGCTGTGCTTACATCATTTAACTTTAGCTTTACTCGCCGAGGTGTGTCAAGGTTCCTTGCTAGACTAACGATCTTTAGTTTGCACAACCTGATATTGCGTGGTCATAGTCAAATAGCGCTAAATAATGCCTGTTTATTATATACGATATCAATCCGCAAATCCGCAACCTCTTCTCAAACTCAGTCGTTTGATGTGTGGGTATGGGTAGGCAAGATACACGAGAACATATTGAGAATAAATATCGAAAGACTTTTCCTTTTCAATGAGAACTCACTCACGCACGTTTATACTTTCCATTTCGTCAGAGACGACTACGTATTATCTGTTTTAAAAGTAGTAGAACCTAATTTGGATTGGAACCTCTATTTTGGAAGGTTTTCAAATGTAATTTCAAATGAAGTGTGATTGTAAAATCCACCTTTAACTCTCGTCAAAAAATAGGAATGACACGCGCCTCGAGTTCATCAAGTGTCATTAATTATTCCGTCCGGGTGTATTCCCGTGCCAAATTGAGGATGGCGTTTTGTAATAAAAATTTAGGTTACCGTCACGGGTTCGCCCATCGCCTCGAAATAACTGGCTGTGCCTGACATTTGCTGATATTGACTGTGGCGCAAAATTAACAGTTGGTCGGGAAATTGTGCCCTATTTCATTCGGGTTCATAAATCACCCTGCAAATGTAACGTGTTGATTGAATATTCATCACGGTCACGTATGATGAGCTTACAGCTGAAGAGTGGTAGGGCTCACAGCATGAATAATACAGGATCGTTCGAACTTAAGCATTTGATACGGATAAAGGCGAGAAACTTTATAGTCGGGCTCAAGCCTGTAGTTTATGCTGATCACAATCAAAATGTAATGGACTATATTCTGGGCGCTGCGTCAATAACACTCGGTTAACTCAGTTGTTTGCTCCACTGATTAGTAATTCCATCAGGCGATATCATGGGTTATTGTATTGACGTGACTACAAAGCAAACATCGTTTATATCGATCTACTTGGGAATGCGACCGAAAGGTCAATTAGTACTGACTGCCCAGTTAACCAGATTGTATTTAATATTGTGGTGATACTCGTTAAGCAAAAAAGCTGATATCTCAGCAAAACATCGTACGTCGGGTAAATTCATATTTCATTAAAATTTGCATAAACTTTAGATAAGCTGTAGAGGTCAATTCGATTTCCGTTTTCTCATAGAAACAGTGGATTTCAAGATAAAATGCACTTCCTAGGCGAAGCTATAATAAAATATGAATACTACGCGAAGCATAAGATGTAGTATTGCTAAGATGTCGTTTTCCTCCAAGCCGTACGAGCGTGAAGTATAAAATTCTGACTGCATGATGAAGGTTGCATTACATCCAATTTTCCGCGTTGAATTTTTCATCTCAATTCCATCTTCCGTAATTGCGGCGGGCGCATTGCAGTCAGCCCGGCCCGCTGCGGATTGTTATATCGACCTAAGTATGGCCGCCTGTGACATTGTACCATTATTTCATTTCTTTCAAACACGCTTTTGTTCCAAACAATACAGTTGTTTTTAAAGCATGTTTAAAATTTAAATTTCTTGCTGTGTAGCGTCGCAGCTAAGTTAAAAACAACGATAATGTTTCATTCAACGACATTTCAACAGGAATAAGTCGGTATAGCTAAGTCTGGCTTATCGTCCAGTGGGCTATTAATTTGATAAGTACTGCCAAAAACCCAAATTGATAAATACGCGATAAGGCCTTATTTGAGGTCTTGCTTGATAAACAGCTTAAACATTTTTCTTTCAACTTTGAACTTTATAATGTTACGGCCGTTACGGGTTGTTACAGTTAGTTAACTCGTATTATTCGGAGCATTACTTTAACTTATATCATTCAGACGTGGCAACAAATTGGTGTCATATCTTTACCTTTATAGCGATCTATCATGACATGAACAGCCTGTACAGGCTGTGCCGCGCGTGAAATCTACGGTGTGATGTAATTAAGCATTTCAATATTAAAAGCAATAAATCTCAGCAACAAGTTTGCGCTTGATGTAATTTCATCATACACTCTGGAGCTGACCAAATTATCGGTGATTTCTTACCTGCTTACGAGTTTCACGCTTCACACTGCCTAAATATATCCTTGACCTACGATACGCTTACGAAAAAGGTGGTTTGTTTATAGATGACCCAAAAAGAGAAGTACAAGCTCGATAAAAATCCGGTTCGTTGATTTGAAACATCAGCTAATAAACAATGATTGTCGTTGGATAACAAAATGACAATATTTTAGTTTATTTTCTTTAGTATGCTTTTGTCTAAGAAAACAAGCTTATGAAAAATTTGTCACATTTACTTGGGAATGAATCTTCTCAGCTAAAATATCATGTTTCTTATTCTTATAGTGCCTTGCTCAGTTCTGTATCCAACAGCAAAGGTGTAGGTGTTACGCAAAAAAGGATAGATACATAACGAGCTATCAAAGACCAAAAGTAACGAGGGACTTGTCAATAGTATTGTCATCTTCGACAAAAAGGCCATTCGGTACTGATATTCTGGCGTCGTTTCGAAGTTTTCTCGAACAAAATTGAGGAAAAGAGTACGACACAAAGAAACTTAGAAAAAGTAAAATTGAAAATCATTGTCGAAAATATTTAATTGTTATTACATTTGAAAGGGTAACTTTTCTTAATAAGATTAATTCAATTTGAATTGTAAAGAAAAACCTTGAAAAATTAAAAACATAAAATGAAAAAATCCGTAAAAAAAATATATCAGTATTCAGAGTTATTTCGCTGCTAAAGGCAATCTGGCGATATTTAATTTTATTTCCATCATAATTGTGCCATTTGATTATTATTCACGGCACGCTATCGACAAACGTGAATAAGTTTCGCTACACTTTATCGTAACATCGAGTTATCGATTAGATTGCGTCACATCACTAGGCTTGCGTAAAACAGAATAGGTTTTGACATAACAAGTAGGTAATATTTTAGCTATCCTCTGGAAAAGTATTAGAATAAATAAATATTGGTGGACATTTCACACAACGCCATCTAGTCCCAAACTATGCAAAGCTTGAACCAGATAGTTAAAGTAGGTAATATTGAGGTGTAGCATCTAACAAAGCCTTTTATTGTTGACGACCTCTGTGGCGCAGCGGGCGAGAGTCCGCCTGCGACGCAAGAGGTTGCGGGTTCGATTCCCGCCGCGAAACAAATTTGTGTACGATCTGCAGAAATTTGTTCCGTTGGTCTGGGTGTTTTCTATGTATAATAAAAAAAATATATATCTACCTATGTATAATATAATGTATTAAATATATCAGTTATCTAGTACCCATAACACAAGCTTTGAGTAGCTTACTTTGGGGCTAGATGATGCTGTGTGGATTGTCCAGCATTATTTATTTATTTATTGTTGCATAAATTTATAGAAAGCAAATGATACTTCTTTTTTTCTTCGTCTTATACCGTCACTGTCGTGCCTTTGTCGGAGGTTCCTGTTTTCGTGTATTCCCGATGTCCCCGAATTCCGTGTCCCCGACTATCGGGGACAGTTGCATTACTGCTTAATGTAATAAGCTAGTACTAATTATCATAAAATGGCAGAAAAGTCGTGCTCGTAAGAGATACTCGTAGCGAATGTGGAAGTTGTAATCATGAAGAAATCTGCAAAAATGTATGGCAGCTATCACGTGACTTATCGTTTAGAAACGTCATTTCCATACATGTTAACTGTCTCATATGACATAAATTTGGCCAGTGGTTTTTAAAGTATTTCCAAGTCAAGGTAACAAAGTCACAATCAAAATTGTCAATTTCAAACAAAAATTTTAAATGATGGTTGTTTTGTTTATAAATGCTCTGGTATTTTTCCGATAGATTTAAAAAAGAACTTCAAATTCACTTTAGTTCACAATTTTACAGCCGTGGCCAAAAATCGGGCTTTATTGGAATATTTTTCGAATGAAGCCCGAGTTTTTAACACCACTAAAATTACACAATAAAACTGAAAATAACACGAGAAAAAATATAAAAACTAGAGCGACAAAGTTCACAGTCGAATGCATCAGAAGAATATCCCAGAAATTGACAATTGAACGTCTCGCATCTGTCAGTTTTAATGTTTTTTATGACCACTGGCGTGCTAGATTAGCATGGAATGGACACGTGATGTGGAGGGATGAAAATCATGTCATCAAAAAAGTTATGGGTATGAGTGTATCTGGGTACGCAAGTAGAGGAAGGCCGAAGAAAAAGTGGTTTGATTGAAACATGATATGAATATAAGAAGAGACTCAGAGTTGAATAATGGAAGTGAGCGGAAGAAGAAACCATGTTGTACCGACCCTACGCGTGGGATAAGGGCAAGAGAATAATAGTGTTGGGAGACCCTTGAAATCTCGCCTATTAATTACTTATTGTTATTTTAATGCTGGCCAGCCCTGCCTGCCATTAAGGCGCCCCCGTTTCTTCGATTCCATTAAATCACAATTTGTCGACCTAATTAGCAGGAGGCTATAACTTAATTAACATATGAGCATGGCTCTTCATAACTTATCGTTGATTATGCTGACCTACTTTGGAGACTATATACATCGCCTTCAGTTTTAGCCAACCCTGATGGTCTACTAGTCGCTAATAGTACTATTTCTAATAGTAGTTTCGTATTTTTTGCAGAAATAAAAAACGACTGAAATTAACTGATAATAGGTTCTATTTTTGTATAGCCTATGTCACCGTTCTGCCGTCCTAAAGCTAGAATGCCGTTAAATACAAAATCCACTTTTTGAGTTAAGAGGGAAAAACCATTTATATTTTAGCACGATTAATATATAACTGCAAATAACTGTAGTCAAAGTCACTTTACCGCAATCAAGCCTAGTATTATTGAAGTTATTAATAGTTAAGTTACTATTTTTGTTTACATAAAAATAAAGTTAAAAGCTATTAGCCACTTTTAAGCTTAGCATAACACTTAACAACATTTAAGCATTGAAGTGATGTAAATTTTGATTCTGGTAACGGCATTTTTTACTTTTCATAACTCGAAAACTATAAGAGCTATTTGAGTTCTGGTAAGATTGGTCGATAGAGCTTTTTTTCCTGATTACGATGGCATAAAAAAGTCTAATTTGACCGAATGTTGGATAACGGCATTTTAGCTTAAGGACGGCAGCGTTGTAATCCATACAAATTCAACGACACCTCACTTATCAATATCCGTCCTGCAGTTAGGGCTACAGCTAAAGGAACTCGCATTCATACAACACACCCCAAACAAATTAACTAATTCACTTCGCAGTCGGGTAAAAAAAATATAGGAATGATATTTGACCGATAGATAAGTCACCTGGCAAGGCGAAGTGACGACAGGTGGAGTAAGGCGTTAACTGAATGCCGTCCAAGAACCGGGTATACTCGTAGGTACGTCGGTCGTCCGGTAGCGAGATGGGCTGACGACAGCATCCGTCGCGGGCCGGACCTGGATGAGGCTAGCAGCAGACCGTGGACAATGGCATATGCAAAGAGAGGCCTATACCCAGCAGTGGGTGAAGTCGGGCTGCGGATGATGATGATGATGAGATAAGTCACATGATCACTTCCATACATTTGATGTTTTCTTATCCACATCGATGGTGGAATGTTATCTTGTCGACCTCAGGACGGATATAAGTCATCATGTCTAATTTAGACGAGGCGAGGACTCCAAACCAAACAGCTCAGCCCTCTAACAGGTCCCGATATTGATGGATTTTTGCAGATAAAGTCGCGGGTAACAGCTAGTGAACTATAAAATTTCATAGGATTCGACTGGGTTACGTTACATTTACGTAACGACCAAGTTAGATCCTCAGTAACGACTATAAGCTTATTGTAAAAGTTACGACTTCAAATCGAGGAGGAATAATAAAACCGTTGGCTTTACCATGGAGTTTCATCATCAATCAATGAATGACAAGCAGCTTTCATTTCTTTATTTGTACATACATACATACATACATACAGTCATTATTTGACATTAATAAAAAAAAACATTGTTGTTACAGCTCTTGTTAACATATTCGGGCATTCAAATTTCTGATGATAGACCTAATTTTCCAAGGTGGCAAATTGAAATCGTTGTACGTTTTACAGATCAATATAATTGTTAGTGGAGATTTATTCCAACGTATAATTTTAGATGAAGACAGATTCGCGTGACGTCTACGCATGCCTCCAACCTATTTGTACGCTCTCGCTACATTTTTATACGTTTTTATATCGGTGATTACGAATCTTTACCTCGTAACGCGAATAGTTGAGACTTCAGTCAATGACCGGAACGAGCAAAACATTTTTTCTGTTTCACAAATCAGAGCAGACAAGACAAAATTTTATTTGAAAAATGTGTGGTTTAAAGTGGATTGGGGAATGATTTATATAATTATTATTAGTATTAGACGGGTATTTATCGCGTTCAAATTACCTTTTATTTTGTCGAAAATTCTGTTGAACGTCGGGAAAATAAAAGGTAATTTGAACGCGATAAATACCCGTCTAATACTAATAATAATGTGTTCAGATCGCGTAAGTTTAAAAGTACAGATTTATATAATGTTTAAATCGTCATTCTTGTCTTCGATTAGGCGGATAGTGATGAAATTTTACAATGAAAAAGCACGACGCTTAATTATGCCGAACAAATGTGATATCAAGATTCAAAACTGGCAACATTAACAGAGACAATTTTAAATTTATTCGGAATTCGGTTCACAAATTATTCTATTATGCTACTCTATAGCTTTTTGAATGACCTAGAACGATTGATGAAAACAATTCGCTGCGAATAAGGCGCGTTTTTGGGCTACTGACAGACCAATCAAGACTCAACAAACAGTACTAGAAATCTAGAATAATAAAAATGAATTGCTGTTCGTTAGTCTCGCTTAAACTCGAGAACGGCTGAACGGATTTATCTTATCTTGGTCTTGAAATGTTCGTGGCGGTCTAGGGAAGGTTTAAAAGGTAAGAAAGATTCGAAAAACTGTCAAGAAAACCCTAAAAATAGCCCTTTTCTATTTCCCATACAAACGTTTTCTAAATAAGTACGAAGTCTGCCGGGTCAGTTAGTCTAGAATAATGCCAATAATCGTTTCGCGGTCTAGAGGTCCTTTCGGGAAATTCAGTCGGCATCAAACGCCGCAGCGAGTTCCACTTGTCATTGTAAAGCCCAACTAATGACAAATTCATCGAAACAATTTGGCGCCTTTGTGTTTCGGACAGAAGTGATTTTAAGCACCTTGTGACAGTGGCGCCATCTACAAGTAGCTTTTGGAAATGTCACAAATATTGGTTTGGGCCTTACCACAAGCACCTTGCGCATTAAATTAATATAACTTTGTCGGAATACTAACCACTGTGCAAAATGTGGGTATGTGCCAAATGTCATGTTCGGACGTGCCTCCCTCTTTAGATACCCTCAAAAGATCTAAGTAACTAGAGATATCTAGCGAGCCTGGGGATTACAGTCGTGATCAAGTTTTTTTTTTTGTTATTTCGTAAGATGATCGTATAAAAAAAAATATTATAGTAGTGTTACTTTAAGCATGAATTGTGACGTTTCTGAAACATAATGGTTTGTTGTCCTTGTGGTGAGGCCCCAGATAGGGAAAGGGCGTGATCCCATAGAGTATTTAGTTACTTAACAGGTCTTACCGCAACGGGGATGGACAGGCCTAATGTGAAGATGCGGGCCCTAATCCAACACGGGCCCTACGGAGATTAGACGAGGCGTTATTTGAATACGTGGTCCTCTTTGTAAGCATTCAACATTATACGGCCATTAGTTTTGGTTGGTTCTTGTATTTCAACCTATGGCCTCACATTCAAAAGCTTATTAGCAAATTATTGTTTACATAGTTTCATTGTAGAGTTTGTCCCTTTTCTTTCTCATACCTTGCAGTGAGAAAGCATGAGTGGACTCAGCGATAGTTTGAATCTCAGGCAGAAAAACCAAGAAATAAATCAGGAAAAGTTTCAACCACCAATTTCTGACTAACGCAATGAAAACTTGCAATTCGCATCATTAACATTCCTAATTTCTGAATTGTGAGTTTTATATTCTAGTATTTCTTGAACTTGCGATTATCACGCATATTTAAAAATAATGAGGTGTCTAAATCGTGTTTAACTTTATTATTTTCCCGAAGGTTCGACCGTATTGCCACGACCGCTGTCACGGGATAACTTCATGATTATTTTTCATTATTGTCATTTAAAAATTAGACCTTTTATGAGTTCAATTTTTACCAGGTACAAAGTCACGCTGACATTAATTCATCTCAATGTTAACTTTAACAAACAAAACTCCGAACAAAAACGTAGAAGATGATAAATGCATTCGACATAACACATCAGCAGTCAAGGCTCCTTGCACCAGCAGACGGGTGAGGTCACCGGCGAAAATAAAAGTGAACGTTAGATCTCGTGTGTCTTTACGTACACTCATCTCAGCTCAGCCGATAAACTAGACAGCCTGAAGTTTCGCTGAGCTCAAATAAATCCCTTCTTAAATATTATCCGGCGCAGCCAAACTGTTTATCCATTTTGTTATCTTATACCTTTAAACGAGCAATTCTTGTATATCTGAATCTCGGAAACGGCTCCAACGTTTTTTCGTGAAATTTAGTATGCAGGGGGTTTCGGGGGCTATAAATCGATCTAGCAGGGTATCATTTTCCAAAAAAAGCGGTCATCCAGGTACTATTGATAAAACACTTAATTTTATTATCTTGTTAATAGTTCTTTTGATCTTAGCTGAAATTCATCATCTTGTTCTTGCCCTTATCCCCTCTAGGTGAGGTCGGCACAACATGTGATCTTCTTCCATTTCCCTCATTTGTCATCTCAGTACTCACTTTTTTCTTACCCATGTCATCTTTTACACAGTCCATCCATCTTTTCTTTGGCCTCCTTCTACCCCTGTATCCATCCACATTCGTACCTAACATTCTCCTCGTCACATGATATTAATCTTTTCCCATAACATGCCCATACCACGCTAATCTATTACTCCTCATCTTTTCTGTCAGCTAGTTTTAGTTTTAGAATTAGGCAAGTAAACAAAATGCTAAAATAAGGTAGCGGCAATGATATTTTCACAGATACAAATATTTAATTTGTATTACTAATTAATTCCTTGACCAGTTCTAAAGGTCAATGAATAAAATATTTTTAAACCGAATTAGTATGTTGATGTTTACAAAAAAATTGTTTTCTTTCAGACTTCTCTTTACTAGTTTGTAGGACCTGGGGCCTTACCACAATTTCTTACAAACAATCATATTTCAGAAACGTTAAAGTTTCAAGCTTGAAGTAACACTACTTCAATACAGTTTTTATAGGTCATGGTACGAAATGTGAAAGTTATATTACTTTGATATGGTAAGGCCTCTGGGTTTAAGACTAATCTATCAAGCAATAATATAACTAAGTGGAAGAAATAACGAGACATACTACAACATTACCAAATGTCATGTTCGGTCGTGCCTCTGACTACCCTCTTTAGATATCCTCAAGTATTTAAGTCATTATCGGTCAGAGGAGATATCTACCGAGCCTGGGGATGAGAGGCGTGTTTTTTTTACATTATCTCTCTCATCTTAGAACTCTCTTTCATCGCGTTCTTGGACTAACCCGTTGACTTAAACACGATCAAGGAACCTCCGAGAACTGCTATAGAGTTTCTTACAGTTTTTCCTGTTCGTTTGTTCGAATGTCACGATGCAACGCCGCTCAAACCTGTTCTGCAAAGTCGACTGCAGCTCTGTTTACATTTAGATCTATGTTTAGCTCGAAAGTTATAGGACTTCCTATAAATTCATTTATTAATATCTCGTGTTTCGTGATTTTACTTACTTTGCTGTTTAATTTTAGTTTTTCATTGGTTACTTTTTGCTTTACTGTTATGCCATTGGCTCTTTATGGTTTAAATATTTCTTCACTGCAATAACAAATAGTTCTGCTATAAATTTTTTTTTTTTTTTTTTTATTCAACCTATTTTGTCCCACTGCTGGGCAAAGGTCTCCCCCAAATCCCTCCAGTCATCCCTGTTCTTGGCTGCATCCCACCATTCTTTCGTAAAAGTTGCGAGGTCATCCCGCCAACGCTTTCTCGGCCGTCCCCGACGTCGCACTTCCTCAGGTGTCCAGGGTGTGCAGATGTTCGCCCACCTGTCAGGGGGCATTCGGCTAACGTGCCCCGCCCACTCCCATTTGAGTCTGGCAGTTTTCTCTCCTACATCGGCAATACCAGTCAAGGAGCGCAGCGTGGTGTTTCTAACGCGGTCGATTCTTTTGTAGCCCAGGACGCTTCGCTCCATTATAAATATATTAATGTTAAAAAAACATGATAAGGACTATAATTCCTTTGCTTGGACATGTTTTCTGGTCTCTTGTTAAAATCTATACTTCATGTTAATATTATAGTGCTTGCGAAAAGAACAGTGTTTGTTTGCTTAATTTTTAAGACTAAAATGCTGAGAGCTTCTAATGAAATTCGGCAAGGTGCGAGCAATGCGGATGAAGTCGCGGGCGTCACCTAGTTATAAATAAAAATACCTGCCTATAAGATAAGAATGAAGGAAAATTTGCAGTATCTCCCAATTCAATGGAAAATATTAGTCGAAGATCGAACTAAGCTGATATTGTTTATTATTGACCTTCTTTTGATACCTACTCAGATGTTCCATGAACAATTAAAGGCTACAGAATTCCTCATGATATTGTGAGCTATCTCGTAACAATCGCTATTGACAAACAATCGGCCACAATGTACGTGAACCTTGACCAACTTTGTCACAACACTCATATAAATAAACTAGGAACGAGACCGACATATTCTTACACCTGCTGAAAGACAGAGACATAACATTTCCGATCTAAAATTAACCGTGAATACGAGACTTGAGCTGTTCTTATTAAACTCAACAGCTTATGTATTAAAACTAGCTGTCCCGCTCGCGACTTCGTTCACTTAAAGTATCTAAACTGAGTTTTAAACAAATCACACTAATAAAAAAATTCCGTACTAACTTTGACACCCCATTTGACCCTTTTATGAAGGTTATATTGAAAAATCCTGAAACACGTGTCCATATGTTTTGCATTTACAGTACACAAACAAAATTTCAGACCAATTGCACGACCCGTTAAAAAGTTCCCATACAAACATTGACCCCACATTTGACCCCTTTTTGAAGGTTATATTGAAAAATCCTGAAATACGTGTCTATTCATTTTGCATTTACAGTACACAAAGTCTCAAACCAATCGCACCACCCGTTAAAAAGTTCCCATACAAACATTGACCCCACATTTGACCCCTTTTTGAAGGTTATATTGAAAAATCCTGAAACACGTGTCCGTTCATTTTGCATTTACAGTGTACAATCAAAGTTTCATGAAAATCGCTCCTCGCGTTAAAAAGTTTCATACAAACGTTTTCACCCTTTTTCACCCCCTTAAAGGTGGAATTTCCAAAAACCCCACCTTAGTGGGTGGTTTTGTTATAAAAGGAAGCCACCTTCCAAATTTCAGCTTTCTATCTTCAGAGGTTTCGGCTCGGCGATGATCAATCAGTCAGTCAGTCAGTTAGGTTAAGCTCTTATATAGATATAGATTATCTTGAACGACCTTGCTGCCCGTGACATCGTCCGTATTGAGTTTTTTTTTTTTTTTTCAAAATGTAACTTAAGCCTTACCCGAAGATACAAATCTCTCTCCTTGCCACGTAAAGATTTGTTCAACCGTTTAGTCATTACGTGAAAAGGGAACAAACAAACAAACAGTTAATTTTGCATAAAAAATAAATAAACATGATCACGAATGTAATCCCCAGGCTCGGTAGATATTTCCTCAGATCTCTAGTTACACAGATCTTTGAGGAAATGCTAAAGAGGGAACTCGGAGGCATATCCGAACATGGTATTTGGCACACTTTCCACTGTAGTTAGTATTGCTAAAGTAGGGTAATTATATTATCGAACAAACAGATACTTTCGCATAATATAATATTAGTAAGTATGCGTAAATAACCCTTCGGATTTGCTTGATTAGATCTTTTACATGTCGAATTATGTTTGTTTCGTCAAGATTGAGAGGGCTTAATCGGGTATAGGTTCAATCAGACCTCTGTCGGCTCTCATCTGACCCTCGATTCCACAGACTCAGCAGACTCGTTTAAAGCGTCAGCTGAACGACTCTAGAACGGCCTTGACCTAAATTTATGATACTTGTCATCCGAACAGCCTTTTGCGGCAGAGCTATTTCTGCTCTATTGTTTTGTCTACGTTTGGTCTTGGGATGGTTTGCGTATGGCTCAGCTCGCGACATAATTATACGTAACTACACATCTACACTACAGTTACAATGCAAATGCGTTTCGTCCAATGTTCTTACATTGATGTAATCTTAGATTCGTCACAGAATTTTGTAATGGAACGAAAGAATGAAGGTATTGTAATTAATAGTGATGACAGTGTGTGGTCATGTGTGTCATCATAACCCTGTCGATGGTCATAAATGTCGGCCATGGTATCAGTACCATAGCCGTTCTCACGTCAACCATCATGCACATCATCTTTCCCAATGCATTAAGGCCGTCAATTTACGTTTTGTTTAACTGACGTCTTAAAACCTTATTTTCTTAATGTTTCACTAGTTTTCCAGAACCAGGTTGAAAGGTTTAAAATGCGCCTCAGATGCTTTAGTGCATTTGACACACATCTTCAAATCTATAGTCAATAGGTTGAAACAGCTGAACGAATCTCGAAGAAACTTAGAATACGCGTAGTTTATGACCTGAAATAACACACAGGCTACTTTTTATCCGGATAGGTACCACGCGAGCGAAGCCGCACGCGGTTGCTACTTTAACAATATAAATCAGTGTTATTGTAAAAACCAACAAAGAATACAAAAGGCCTGATTACAACGAAGAGTAATTCGAGCACAATGTAATTACTAGAGCTCTGCTCTTCGACGTGGTCATTTTATCAACATCGTCATTACATCTAATGAACCATTAGCTGACGCCAAGCGTCCAAACCTGTTTAGACAATGTGGTAAACTGTGTAACTAGTTGATAGAGTGCCATCATCATTTATTATGATTCCATTAGGAGCTTCTGCGCGCTACGCCATACTGATTATTACTCAGATGAGGCCCTATCAAGGCCATCTTACTATCAATATACCATTTAGTAAGTCATTCTGACTATTCTGACCTTGCATAAGCACCGTAGGCAGAGCTTGCCTCTTCTTCATTATTTTTGGCATCTATCGCTTAAAGATCTATTTTGCCAGTGACAAGTTTTTTAATTTATAGGATTGTCAAGTCAATTTTAAACAAAAGATGGCTGTCTTGTTAAAAATTCTCGGGATTTTTTCCGATCAACTTAGAAAGGAACTATCCCTTTAATTCTGATATTTTACATCCGTCCTAAGAACTCGGGCTTTATTGGAAAAATAACCACCAACCAATATTACTTTTACAAAATATCACGAGAAAAAATATAAAGTTAAAGCGTCACATGCTCACTGATCTAGAACATCGGAAAAAGTACAGCGTTTTCAATTGCACCAAGAAGACAGGATGACATTTGTGACGACAAAAGTGTCATTTTTATTTGACCTAAAAACAACTTTGACAAATTATTTGTCGTCTCTTTCGTAAACAAACGCTGCCCACGGTATTCACTGTTCATACTAGGGGAGTAGGAAAGAGACAATAGATAAATCTGTTTGCAACCCCACGCTTGGTCAAGCTTGATTCAACCTGAAACTAGTAGCTCACGTTATGCTGTGTACCCGACCTGCATGGTGTGTCGCATCCATTACGCAGCTATTGTTTCAGCTAAACTCAATAGGCGTATCGGAGATTATGCCAACAACAAACATGCAGACAAACACTACTGTCTTCCTTGACTTCTGTTTATTTAGTATATATTCAATGTTCAGGCTTTTGTAGTGATCTACTATATAAAAGGATAAGTCCTGACTGATTTGAATAGATACAACGCACAGCCCAAACCGCCGGTCGTACAGACTTGAGATTTGGAGGGTATGTTCGTCTTGGTATGTGGTCGAGCAATAAGACGGGATTTTTGGAAATTCCACTTTTAAGCGGGTGAAAAGTGCTAAAAACGGTTGTATGAAACTTTTTAACGCGCTGTACGATTTTCATGAAACTTTGTGTGTATAATGTAAATACAAAACAAATGTTCACGTGTTTCTATATTTTTCGATATAACCTTTAAAAAGGGGTAAAATGGGGCCTCAATGTTTGTATGGGAACTTTGTAACGGGTGGTACCATTGGTCTGAATCTTGGTTTTGATACTGTAAATGCAAAATATGCTAAGATGGTTTGGGCATGTAGAAAGGATGGATGAAAGGAGATTGACGAAACAGTTGTATAAGGAGAGTGTGAATGGGACAGTTGGAAGGGGAAGACCTCGGCGTACGTACCTCGATCAAATTGGGGACGTTTTAGAGAAAGGCCAGGTCCAGAGTACCCTAAACCGACGCGCATGTATGAAGAATGTAATGAGAGTAAATGAAGCAAAAGAAGTATGTCAGGATCGTAGCAAGTGGAGATCCGTGGTCTCTGCCTACCCCGTCGGGAAACAGGCGTGATTTTATGTATGTATGCATGTAAATGCAAAATAATTTAAAATGGGTATCTGGATTTTTCAAAATAACCCTCCAAAAAGGCTTAAATGGGGTGTCAAAGTTTTTTCGACGAGTGGTGTGATTTGTTTGAAACTCGGTTTCAATACTTAATAGGCAAAATAAATGGACACATAATTCTGGATTTTTCAAAATAACCCTTCAAAAAGGGTTAAATGGGGTGTCAAAGTTCTTTTGACGAGAACTCGGTTTTAATACTTAAAATGCAAAATAAATGAACACATATTTAAGGGTTTTCAAAAATAGCCCTCACAGATGGAAAAAAAGGGGTATCAAAGTTTATACCTGTAGGACTTTTTAACGAGAGGTGCGATAGTAGTTTGAAACACTAATTAGATAAGTACGTGAATTGCAAAATAAATGGACACTATTGGTTTTAATACTACATAGAAAAAAGAGTGGAACAGTGAAAGAGTTTAAATATTTGGGTACGCTGTTTAAGAGATGGAAAACATGATGACGATATTGAAAGGAGAGTGAATGCTGGAAATAGCATGATTAAGGCACTTCACACATTTATGAGCAGTCGGATCGTGTCCAAAAAGGCAGGTCTGGAGCACGGTGGAGTGTTAGTGCCGACATTGATGTATGGTAGCGAAAGTTGGGTATGGCAGAAGAAGCATCAGAGTAGAATACCTAAATGCAGTGGAAATGAGAGCTCTAAGAAGTATGTGACTTTGAATGATAGAGTGAAGAATAGCGTGATAAGAGAACATTGTGGAGTGAAAGATGACGTAGTGATGAAAATTGAGAAGGGTTTGTTAAGATGGTTTGGGCATGTAGAAAGGATGGATGAAAGGAGATTGACGAAACAGTTGTAAAAGGAGAGTGTGATTGGGACAGTTGGAAGGGGAAGACCTCGGCGTACGTAGGTACCTCGATCAAATTGGGGACGTTTTAGAGAAAGGCCAGGTCCAGAGTACCCTAAACCGACGCGCATGTATGAAGAATTTAATGAGAGTGAATGAAGCAAAAGAAGTATGTCAGGATCGTAGCAAGTGGAGATCCGTGGTCTCTGCCTACCCCGTCGGGAAACAGACGTGATTTTATGTATGTATATATGTACATAGAAAAAGACAGGTTGGTTAGAACACTTATAACTCCAGAACGGCTTTTAATTTGTTTTATACAAAACATGAAACGCGGACGAAGTCGCGGGCGACCACCTAGTCTACTATATTTGTTCTGTCATTTGCACGATACCTTGTAGAAATAATAGGTACAAAATTGAATTTCGCTTTCACACAGGCTTTTATTTACATAATCATACATTTTTCATACTCCATTTTGTATAGGTTGGTCTCCAGGGGCCTTACCACAAGCTTTTCTGGCAATATCATAGTAATATAATTTTGATATTTCGTACCATGGCACATACAAATTCCATGGAAGTAGTGTTACTTCAAGCTTGAAACTTTGACATTTCTGACATTTGTTATTTATTTGTTCTACGGTGGTATTATACATTTCTTTCATGTTTTTCTCTAAGGAAAATGTCACAACAAAATTAACAAATATACGACGTATCGTAGGAAAATAAGAAAAACAACTTGAGGGGGATAATCTGCGGGGAAAGGAAAACAAGTTCTCAAGATACTTCTCGTAGGTTAAATATTTTCTGTCCAGGATGTAGGCATGTGCCAAAAATAATGTTTGGACATCATGACTATCCTTGACCTCTTCAACAAGGACAAGCAAAGGGTGGGATTACTGATCATCAAATAATTGTAAAACTTGTTATAATCATTACGTGTTCTTGCCACTTTGACATTTAGATGATGGTAGGTTACAGAAAAATTAACAACTTCGATCATTTTGTTTGATCACCCAATCAATGTAAGTTCTCGACTTGTTCACCTCTGTTTACTTTAGTTTCTAATATCATGTATTTCCTGTAACTGTAACAAGATTTATGTTTCATTTCGTCGTGCTCTGTTTCTCTCATATTTGTAAGCCAGTATTTTGCGAGTAAGGAAAAGAAAGGGAACAAGAAACGTCCCGTAACAACTCCATTTCAAGAAACTTTATCCATGAAGAAGACTTAGCTAAAGCATTGTCAGAGACACAATCTTCACAACGATAATAGCCTGGACTATATTCTTAGTGCAGCACGTGTATTTATTTGGACAGTGGCACCAATTTTGTAGCCAATGACAAACATTTGCGTTGCAGAACGAGATTGGCAGTGCAACACGTCACTGTGACGTAGTGCGCTCGCCACTACGTCAATTGACGCAAATTCAATAACAGAACCAATTCTGAAATGATCACGTTGTATCTGATAAATTAACTAAATACACAATTTAGGTCAATAAAGCTAATAGTATCTGTAATTAGTGTGGTATAATACAACTTCGCTTTTGTTTGCGTAAATCTTCCGACCATACTACGAGTATATCGATTCTTTGATCAACTCAACCCATGGGCCAAAATGTCCACTACGAAATTTATTTATATTTTTTAGTCAACTCAGCCCGCGGGCCATATCGACCCCTTTGAAATATCTGCGAGTTAATAGAAGTTCAATCAATGTCAATGTACCTATGTAACATAGATTTAAGTTTTCTATATTAAAAAGAGCGATGAAGTATAGGTTTTTGAATCTTATACCAATGAAATTACATCTCTTGATTACCTGAGCGATTCTCCGTTGTGTAAATAAGCCAGGTCGATTAAAAAGCCAAATTAAATATTCGTCTTTACGAATGATTTCTGAATGTCAAATGTTGTAAATAAAAAAGTAAAGGTCAACGATTGCTTGCAATAATTGCTGAAACTTGCAACGGTTGTCGGAAGGGCAATAAAGTTACGTTTATCATAAAATGTCCACGTGTGGGTGTTGAAATTGTAATATTCTTGCCGTTTCTACGTTCTGCTCTTTGCTTCCAGTTCTAGCCTTTGTCTATGGCCAAAACGTCTGAGTCTTCAAAATGTTTTCTTACAAACAAGAAAACATTTTTGGCAGTCTTTGACACGTTTTCTGTAAGTTTTGTATATTATTTTCTCACAACTTGTTTTAGGTTTAAACGATAAATGAAAACAGTTTCGTCCAACATGTAGAATACCCGTTTCAAAAGACTGCCGCTGGAAACTTCGAACTAAGGCTATTGCTATTGGCTGTTTCACTCCAATTCTGTTGTTATAAAGCTTTTTCACCTCACTGAGGTAACATCAGAATTTTAGCCTCGCGAGTTTACGACATAAAAAAGTTTACCACTTAATTGACAGTTCCACTTGAACCAAGAATGACATCATTCTAGAGAAATTCGTTGAGCCTAAGCCACAAGGATGTGATTATTCAGCAGCACCTACCGAAGGTACGCGGAAAATTCTCGCCTACCTCAAACCAGTTAGACGTAATGACATCACAATGCTTCCATTCGCTTAATATCTTCGAACAGTTCTAGCACACGAGTAAATAACCGACAGAAAATAAGCTTCTTAGACATTCCAGTTTGATAAGCCTATGTTGCATGTTCTACTACCAGCTAGTTTCTTGTCAGTTCTTGGATTGGGGATTGGACTGGAATTGATACCTAGACTCACCTAGTATGTAAGACGATTCAAAATTATCCCTGTGATTTTATTGAATGTATGGTATTGACGCGTCTACGACTTGTTACTCTAGCAAAAGAATACCTACTAAATCTTCTATTTTGTTTCTCGCTTAAGGCAAGGGGTCGTAACAGCAAATTTAAATATTCAAGGAAATGGACCAAAACTATGTTTAACAGGAAATGTTTTATATGAATCTCTTGGCTCTTTATTTATTTACTAATGACACCCAATATAGGTCAACAAGATGGTGTCAAAGGCAGTCAAGTTTCATCACAGTGTTCCTTTAAGGGGCATCACAGCGTGCGAAAATAATTGGTTATATCTGTGTTATTACATACAAAAATAACACAAAATAATGTATTTCAGCTTTATGCTAACATTAAAAATAAGAAGCATGACGTAGACGCGTATATGTAGTTAAAATAACAATAACATGTACTTATTAAATTAAAGTAGTAGTTACATGCGCATTATATGGTATTCACTTGTATGCTGACTTCAACCATAATGAGATACGAATCGTTATTCATGAACTTGAATGCGGTGACAAATTCGAAATCGATACGAATGAATTCAGTAATTGCGATATAAAAACGTTGTTTTTAATGAAAACAAGAGTTTTCAATCATGTATTGAACAAATATTTTTTTTGTGAATACATACATACAATCAATAATAACACCTAGACACACAATAAACATCTATGTTCATCACAAATGTTTATCCTGATTGGGGATCGAACCCACAACATACAGCGCAGAAGGCAGAGTGACAACCAACTGAGCTGTGAGGCCAGTAGGCAGTAACCAACTAGTGTACATTTACTTAGAGTTGGTTTCAAGACTCCATCGGCTTCGCTGGAACAGAACAATTCACCAAATACCAATACGAAGTTAAGGCCTGTTTAAACAAAAAAGCATCCAAACTAGGTTATCACTAATTGGGTTATGATTCCGCAACTCGTTGTATAAACGTTTCCATATTCACGCGTTTCGTAATTCTAAACATACAAGCGTGTTCGCGCGAAGTACTACCATAGCTCAATAACAACATTCTCAACATGCGTAATTGGATAATAGTAATCTCTCTTCGGCGGCCTTGCCGATGAACCGAGCCGTTTGCAGAGGCAAGCCAATTGTCCGGTTCCTACTGTAAGACAATACGTCTCAAATTGGCCGGATAACGCCAACGTTAGAACTAATTCAGGCAGCAGATTGGCCACCAACGCTGGCCTGTTTCAGTCGCACGCCCAGCTGTCGTTCGCCTATTTCTAAGTACAGTTTTTTGGCCCACTGTTCTCAATTGCTAGCATTGGACTAATACCAAATGATAATGACCCGTATTCGCGGGAGATTGGACGTTAGTGTCATCGGATATAGGTGTTACATTCGCTTGCATCGCGTTCACTGCGCCAAGGTCAAGGGAGTTACTCAATAGGACCGGTTGGTGTGACAGTGTATGCTGCTGGTTGCATAACACCCTCCGGTTCTACTCGCTCGAAGATGGCAAACTCGTTCTCCCTTGGTCGCATATCGTGTTCTATGAACAAATTTGTTTTAGAAATCTTTACCACCAAGTTCGCAAATCGATTCACTTACGGAATTTGATATATTTTTCTCATCGGCTATTTAAATCATTGATCAAACGATGTAAGGTTAAATCATAATGAATTATTCAATATTACCTAATGGAATGCCGTGGAAGTAGAGACGTCAGGGTCGTTCTCTGAAAATGCTTAGTTGCTATAATTTGATATTATTCCATACGGAATCTGGAATCGATATCGAGCGCGAAGAAAGCTCGCTCGCTCGGTTATTCCCAGGAACTTGGAAACGCTGAAAAGTTAGCTTGTTTACTGTAAGTGTAACGAAGTGCTCGCGGCCCCGATTTGTTGCTCTCCAGAAACGTATTTAGGGATAAACTAAAGTTGAGCGATAAACTTATCAAACTGGAGTAACTCCAACAGCTGATACTGTTAGCGAAAACACTCGAGTCACTCAAGGCCGTGAAATATTTATGAGGGAATCTTGTAGAATAAATTGCTTCCCACAGAAACGAAATAGGTATTCCTGTTTAGCATAATGGTATATTACCTAGCCTACCTACGTACTTGTGGATTTAATCAACAATTCCCAGGGAATGGCTGGCTCGCCGAAACATGTCTATTTCTGGCAAGGGCCACCGAATTGCCGCTCACGATATAATTCTTGCTTATTTATTAAAACCACTCCCGGGGAACGTTACTAGAGGATAAAACTCGATTAGTTAATGAAGTGGATCGGTGTTTGCGTCGGCACTTTCGGCAATAGTGGCAACGGTGAGGGAAATTTGGAGCTGGGCTCGGCGGCCCCGCCATCCGGGTGCTATCGATCGCCGCCGGGCGCGGCCTGCCTCTGCGGGCGCCAACGCTCCCGGAATGAATAGGACACTGTCACGCATTACACAAACACGCTTTACTCTCCCTTTGTAGTGATTTTCTTTCACGAACTATCCGAATTGATGTTTCCTTAATTTCCGCATTCTGACGCGGCGCGGCGCAGTTCGATCGGAATTGATAGCTTCGCGATCTCTGATTTTGCGAATGCCTTTGATAAATCACTTTGCGGTGAACCTTTATAATCTAGGACACTTTTCAAAGCAAACGTCGGCGTTTTATTCCAGAGCATTCCTCACTTGATAAATTTTAAAGCCACGTAAGTAAAACTCGATTTTATACGAGAAATTTATGAGGATACTGTGTACAGGAGACCCTACTGTCGTGTTAGCATTTTCAAAGGCATGGTCGAAATATTATATTTATTCAATAAAATCACAAGGATTACTTTGAAACGTCTTACATGCGGCGAATTTAAGTGCCAATTCCAGCCTACCCAAGTCCGAGAACAGGCGAGGAACTCGTCTCGGTCCTAGCGTTTTTTTTATGATCCTGCTTACAAAATATTAATCATATCTGCTACCTAACAATAATGATATTTTAGTTAAACAAAGAGCATAAAAAAGCTGTATGTTTTATGTTTATCCTTAACAAGCTTCGGATAAAATGGCCTGATATGAATTAGGTAATTTGATGATTTTGTCTCTACATAATCTCGTTTCGCTCCAGGCCAGGATAACGGAAAATATTTATCTCAACGAGCTTAAGTAACATTGGATGAGCGAACAAGGGATGACCGGTCTGCTTTAGTATGACGTAGGCTTTGCGGGAGTTCATCGACCGTCGCTTTCGCCACGTGCTAGGGTGTACGAGGACCCTTGCGCGAAGGAGCTCCGGCTGCTAGACAACCTCTCACACATTCCGTCTTTGCTTTGTTACACGACAAAGAATCTCCATGTCAAACGCTATTTATTTGGGTCAAAAGTGTTGGATCTTTTAGTACTTACTACTTTTTAAAGTTAGATGGCAGGGCTAAACTTATACAGAAGCTAGATGCGCTATCGATGCGTTTTGGAAATTATTAATGAGATCGTCATTTTTATTGTTATTTTTCTCTTCAAAAGCAGAACCTATACTGTGGTTTAATTAGCTTTAGTTGTGGCGCCCTGGTTTGTTCATGAAAGACCTAACAAGATTTTTCGGAAAACAATGGCTCGTAGTGCAATATCAAACGCATGGAACTAACTATAGGTATCTGTAAACGAAACGCAGCTATGTGGGTCATGCCGCGTCCCAGTTTCTTGGCCAGGCAATCCCACGTTTTGCCAGTTCCGCACTTAATGCCATAAAAGAATATTAATCGCGTAACTTCAACGAAATGTTTCAGTTCTTATTTACTTTAAACGCAGCTATTCCGCTCTTGTCCGCTTAAATTGTTAAATAGGTAGTACTCGTATATCCTAATTTCGAAGGACCACAATGTCACACACATTTTCAATATACAACAGTACATAATCAATATCGGTGGTAATTTAAAACAGCGCCATCTATCCTCAAACTAAACAAATTAACCTGAACCAGATTATTATAGATGTTTTTTTTGTAAATATGTACATTATTAACAGCAAGATAAAGGACAAATATCGATGTTCATTACACAAATGTGCCCTGAATTGGGGTCGAATCCACAACCTACAGTGCAAAAGGCTGACTCAATCCTAACTGAGCCGTGAGCCCAGTCAACTAAAGCTATTTTGCTATAAATCTATGTAAAGCGAAATCCATTTTGAATAAATCTATACGCATTTTAACTGTCAGTTTTGAATAAACGGTCCTTGAAACAAGATTGGTTATCCACATATTGATTTTATTATACATAGAGTCGTTATTATTTCGGACTATTCTGGTGAAAGATCTCTAGTTACTTAAATCTTTTGAGGATATCTAAAGAGGATAGTCAGAGGCACGTCTAAACTTGATATTTTGCACAGTGGTTAGTATTCCGTATGTGACAGGTTGCAAGCCATCGCCACTTATAAGGCACACGACACACCTTCGAACTTTTAGTTCTAGGGTATGCAGGTTTCCTTACGATGTTTACTATCACCGCTTAAGAGCACTGGCATTGTGCACATACATTGTGACCAGGGTTAGTCAATAGTCAATAGTCAAATACTTTGAATCGTCTTACATGCTAGGTGAGTCTAGGTGCCAATTCCAGTCCTATCCCCAGTCCGAGAAGAACTGACAAGAAACTCTCTGGGTCCTAGCGCTTTTTTGTACAGACGACATTCGAATCGTGTGACCAGTACACCATCAGTGCTTTACAGCCTACAGCAGAATTAAATGAATCTGGATGTTTTGTCTGCAGGTACCACGGAGCGGGCATGCCTGATCACGGGCTCGGTGGAAGGCATCATGGTAGTTCTAGACTTCATCATGGACAAGATCAAGGAAAAACCGGAGCTGGTGAAACCATTCCCGGAGGGCGTCGACACCAAGATGCCCCAAGACAGAGATAAGCAGGTAACTACCACTTCGAATCTGCTCGTTTTATGGAAATCGGTTCAAGATGGCCGCCACAAAATGGCGGATAAAATTTGTGTCGGGAGTTATTTTATTTTTTAATGTAACTTAACTAGTATTTATTGGGTAAATAGCACGTTTGCTTGGGACCAGCTATTCTAGCAACGTAGATGTGCGCTAAAACAGTACTTTCAAACGCTGAAGGAAAACATCGCGAGGTGTCCTAAAAAAGTTCAATACCTACTTAGCTAAAATGTATGAAATAGCTGTTTTTTTCGGGCTCACAGTGTTGTCTGCTTAGAAAAGGTTGTTTAAATTGAAGGGTACGGAATTGAAGTTTTCGGAAGTAGTCTGGTACACCCTGTTTACAAGAATGCTCGTTCAAAGGTATTAAATTTAAATAAAAGCTTGCAATAAAAAAACTATTGTGAGGAAAGGAAACCTTGAATATGTCAAAGGTTCTAATTTAGACAATGCGGTCTCTTTATACTTGTATTTTATACAGTAGCCATAAATTTCATTTTATTGATACGCTTCCTTTTTCCCTGACACGTATCACGGCGTGGTTGTGAAGATAAGTCCGTCTGTTCTAAATAGCGGTGGCCGTCATTTGACTGATGTTTTTACTGGGGAAGATTTCGGCGAACGTATTTCGATCAAATTGTTTTTGAGAAACGCCAGGTCAAGAGTACCCTTAGCCGACGCGCATGTATAAAGAATGTAATGAGAATGAAGCAAAATTGGTATGTCAGGATCATAGCAAGTGGAAATCCGTTGTGGAAATCGCCGCTTGCAGGAACCTTCGAATTTTGGTTTCTAGGGTATACCGATTTCCTCACGATGTTTACCTTCACCGTTTAAGAGCACTGGCATTGCGCACATATTTTTTCGAAATGAAAAACCCATTGGTGCACGACGATTGAACTTTGAACCCACCTTTAGATTATGAGGGATGCTACCACTACACCACCAGTGACAGTGCTCCTATTAATTCTACCAATGTTGAACACTAGTATTAATTGTGCAACTAAAAAAAAACCCGACTGAACGTGACTGAAAATAGATTTTTACAGCCGCCATATAAGTAAGCCTGTCACTCTTGTGCCCCAGACCTCATTTATCGGAATCTGTCCAGCCGTTTGGGCTATAACTAAATAATATAGCTAAATAATTAGTTTATTATTATGTACATAGACTGTAAGGTATATATTTTATATGGGCCGTAGTTTTTAAGTATTTTCCATCTTGTACACTTAGACTAATGTTGCCTGAAATAAAGTTATTATTATTATTATTATTATTATTATAACGACAGCCAAAAAAACTCGCAAACTTACACTCACAGCAAACACATTTCCTTCCTTCCTCGCTTCGTAGTCGGGTTAAAATACGTTAGCTTGTAATATGACGGTTCCCGCTTCCGAAGAAACCAAGGTTTACGAGACACGCACACTCGATACGGCACGATACGTTCATGTATTACTTATCTGTGACACGTATTCCTTTCAGCAATGGAGGATTGCCAAAAGTACTGAAAGTAAAGCCTTAAAATATTAAACAGCTATACTTTTACCTTGAGCTTCGTGTGAACTGAACCTAACTATCACTAGTCGCATCACCAGGCGGGGTTTATTGCGGGTTTTGATAGTAACTTTATCTCTACAGGGTGTTATCAGACTACTTCCGAAAACTTCAGGGGGTTAAAGTACCCATCAATATAAAAAAAAAATTCTAAGAAACCGCACTGCACTGGCTTTAGCTCTTAAAAGTTTCCGCTAGGGGCGCTGTGAGCAATGTATGAAAGGAAACGAACCAATGATGCCAATATGCTGACCTGCCTAATCCATGTCCGAGAATAATAGGGGAGAAATTCCCTATTTTTCATGATCCTTCTTATTTTTTGCAAACCTTACAAACCTAACCAAAATTACTAAAGTAAATAACATTAAGTGTAGACCGCAATCCCCCAGTTCACCGCACTAGGTAACAGTGACCCGACTGAATCTTTTCCCCCAGCTACGGAATATACATAAACTGTTTATTTTCATGCAAATCGCACCACCCCTCCTGGTTCGGGAGCTGGTGGTCAGTTATTTACGTCATGCAAATCAAGCGCGATTATAGACTAGGCACGAGCTGCTCAGCTCAACACGTAATGTAATAGAGTGATTCACAGAATCCAATGCGTTAAAAATCTGGTTGTATTGGCACCTAAATTCACTTTGTATGTTCTTGTGATTTTATTTTATTCTGAATGTCCAATCTAAACATTGGTGAAAGAATTTTTGAAATCGGTTGCGTAGTTTCATAGATCCTCTTAATAATATTAGTGCAGAAAATTATTTTGAATTTTCACTCTGAGGCCTTTGAGGGGTTTAAGTAATTCTTCGAAAGTTGGCTACTAGCTCATACGAACTTAGCATACTGAACATATTTGTTCTTTGTCTGTCTACTTATTATGTCCACTTCCGTAGGTATTTACCATTAGAAACTGAAGAGGTATGACGTAAGGAAGCAGCCGCTAGCTCCCGCCCCCTCCCCCTAGATTGTTTCAGCTTTACAAAAGCCAGGTCGCGGTGGGTAGTGGGCCGGCTCATTGTAATTCAGTATTGTGTTTTTGACAGCCTCTTGTAATTACCAATGGGGAGCTTTCAGCCTGAAAGTTAATTGGTGCGCACCGGTATTGTGCGCACGATTCAATTGAATTAAATTAGTTTTGATTTTATTGTTATACTAGCTTCCGCACACGCTTCGTCCGCGTTGTACCTTTAAAAACAAATCTATACCGCGGAACCGTATATTTTTTCGGGATAAAGGCCTATGTGCTATTCCAGACTAAAATCTCTGTGCCAAATTTCATCTAGATCCGTTCAGCCGTTTCAGCGTGAAAGAGTAACAACGTCCATCCATACTCACTGGTGTAGTGGTAGCACCCCAGCCTCACGATCCGAAGGTAGTGGGTTCAAACCTGGTCGTACACCAATGAGATTTTCTATGCGAAAAATTTATGTGCGCAATTCCAGTACTCTTAAACGGTGAAGGAAAACATCGTAAGAAAACCGGCATACCCTAGAACCAAAAATTTGAAGGTGTGTGTCATAACTCATACATAACTCATAAGTTAGTATTCTTATAAGCGGCGATGGGCTTGCAACCTGTTACGCACGGAATACTAACTACTGTGCAAAATGTGGGCATGTGCCATGTCATGTTCGGACGTGCCTCTGACTACCCCCTTTAAATATCCTCAAAGATCTAAGTAACTAAAGATCTGAGGACATATCTACCGAGCCTGGGGATTACAGTCGTGATCATGCTTGTTTTTTTTATCTCGTCTCACAAATTAAATCTATACTAATATTATAAAGAGGAAAAATTTGATTGTTGTTTGTTTGCATTGAATAGGCTCCGAAACTACTGAACCGATTTCAAAAATTCTTTCACTGTTGGGAAGCCACACTATCCCCGGATGACTTAGGCTATATTTTATATTAAACAAATATAGATACTTTTGCTACTTTGCTACCTGTGTGAAGCCGGGGCGTGTTGCTAGTGACGTATAAACTCCCGCGGCGCCAACCAATAAACAATTAACAAGAAATATGAGATGAAAGGAGATCCCTGATTAAAGTAATTTAAAGTCGTTTAGAGCTAATTGAGTTCCTTAGGAAAACAAAGGCTTAGCGAGCGGTAAATAAATACATTATAATTTTAACTTCGGGTAATGAAAAAGTACGACGATGTTTACTAGGTGTTATAAATAGATGGAAAGTTAGTAGTTAAAAACAGCCGATAAAACTATAAATAAACGATTTATGACTTTTCTCTCATTTTTGCTGAGAGAGATTTTGCTTTTTGCCAAATTGATTTAGATCAACACTTATTGAATCTTGACATACAGACAGACGAACAACGAAGTGATCCTTTAAAGGTAAATTAAACTATCAACTAGTATTAAGTGCAAAAATTTTAAAAAATCCCGAACTTTAGTGAAAATAGCTTTTTACAGCCGCCATATTTGTTTTTTTCTCAGACGAATGTAACGACACCTCATTTTTCAAAATCCGTCAAGCCGTTAGAGCTGAAGCGACAGCCAAAGGAACTCACATTCACATGCGTACATCCCAAACACATTACCCACCTTCGCTTCGCAGTTGGGTAATAAGTCAACATTTAAAAACATAAATTGCTTGAACAAGCAATTTATTCGGTAGAACTAAATAAGCGATGGAATCTATAATGTTATCGCCTTCACCCTACTGACCTTAAAATGCCGGCACATTGTAGAGTTAGCCAGCCAGTAAATCAATAGCATTCCGTAAACCCTCGTCCACACTAGCCGCTACATCATAGGGGTGTCTACACAAAGTGCCATTCTTCCAGCGATGTCGGAAATCGACGATTTGGCGTTGAATGTTTGGTATCAAATGAAAATTCCAAAATGGTTTTTAAATGTATTCTAGAATAGATAGTTTTTGAAATATAACGAAAAAGTAAAATTAAGAAAACAGCTGACGACACTGTTAGGATAACCAGGTACACCTAGGTAGGATAACCAAATATTTGATTTTGATTAGGACCAGTTCGGGGCGAACTAGAGTGCACCAGTTCGGGGCGAACCACTTGTTTTATCATGGCATAGAGTGCACCAGTTTGCGGCGAACCACTCACTATATTATCATGGCATAGAGTGCACCTGGGGGGCGATTATGGATCTTTGCTTACAATCAATGTCAATACGTTTTCATTGTAATCAAGTGATTTCGAGATCGAGTGATTTGGTATGACATAAGAGTGTTTATTCAATCAATTTGAGCCAGTTTTGACAAGTGTCGATTGTATCAGAGTTCCGTAATCGCACTTCAGTTCGGGGCGAACCACTAGTATTATCATGGCATAGTGTGCATTAGCGCTTAGACAAATCAATAGCACTTGTAAGTGTTGTAAGCACGGCGGCAAGGTCGCTCAATCACACCTAATGGCCGTACTCCACACGCGCGCCGTGTACGGTAATAATCACATTACACGAGGAAATGTGTACTGCGCTCTTTATAACTAGATTATATACCTCATACTTACTGCTTGTTTATGATACCATAAAATAACTAACTAAATAACTAAGGGCGAAAGGGAGATAAAGAAGCAACCCGGAATTTTTCAGTGTATGGACTTTTTGAGTTTTCTCTTATTACTTTCGGTATCGGATACTAACAATTTTGATAAGGTATCCCTCCTAACATTCCTCATCTTAGTACTCAGTCCCTACTCATATCATCTTTCACTTAGTCCATCAGTCTTTTTTTTGGCCTACCCTCTACCCCTGTATCAATCCAAATTCTTTCTCCCATCTTTTCTTTTTCAAATCTTTCCTCATTATCTTATACCTATACGAGCAATTCTTGTATATAATCTGAATCTCGGAAACGGCTCCAACGATTTTCATGAAATTTAGTATGCAGGGGGTTCGGGGGCGATAGATCGATCTAATTAGGTTTCATTTTTAAAAAACTTCGTTAACCAAAACAAACCGAGCAATGCTCGGTAACTCAGATAGATCAGTCTAAAAATGCACGCCCCTCCAATGTATTTCCAATGTATTTACCTCTACATGCGGTACAAGTACAAGTGGAGGGGCGTGCATTTTTAGACTGAATCATCTCTACTATTATTAAAAGTGACTATATTATAGATTAGATCATCTAAACCCCTGCATTGTCTGTTTCAGGTGAAGATCCTGGTGCCCAACTCCACGGCGGGCATGATCATAGGCAAGGGTGGTAATTACATCAAGCAGATCAAAGAACAGAGCGGCAGCTACGTGCAGATCTCACAGAAGGCCAAGGAGTTGTCGCTACAGGAGCGGTGCATCACAGTTGTAGGTCAGTCACATCTGCTATCTTATTTACACTAGATTTTTTGGGCCAGTTTGCCGATTAATGTGCGAAAGGCTTCTTTAGTATTCGAAATAGGTTAAAAATTAGCTAAAACTAGATAAAATTTTGAACTTCCTGATAACGGATTTCATAATAACGAACTAGTGTGTAAGAATAAGAAATAAGAAAGTTAATTAAGAACTGTAATTTAAGATGATAACGTTAGCTTAGACCAAGATAGAGAGAAATAGAGATAGAGGGAAATGGAAGAAGAAAAAGTGTTGTTCTTCAGGAAGAAGAAGACCGGGGTTGGGCAAACTTCGGTAAACCAAACATGCCGAATACCGAACATAAAACGAATATTCGGCCCTTTACTAGTAGGTACGTATCGTATCAGTCGGCGGTTCGAATTGATGTGTTGCCAGCGTCGGTCGCGCCGATACGCTATGTAGGCCACGTTTGCTAAATACTAGCATATTTAAATAGATTTCATCGTTATGCCACTATTAATATAATATTTTTAAACCGCGTCGCGTTATGCGGTTCAAATTAGTGCTCGGTTCGGTTCATTAACGGCGTTCGAAAATTTCGAAATGAATTTTCATGTTTAAATACATAAATTGCCGGTAAATATTATTCTGCGAATGAATTATCGGTTATGTATGACAATTATTCAGAAATGTACAAACTTTGCTCAGTTATAGAAAGACAGAAAGCTTTTAATTAGCCCACACATTTCAAAACGATACATACTCGTAAAAATAGATACACCTAAAAGTGGTTAAAAAACTAAGTAGGTAGGTAGCTACTTACAAAGGAGAAAAGAGAACAAGTAGTAAAATACATAAGTGCATACCTACAAAATCAAAATCAACGTCAAAATATATTTATTCAATAAAATCATAAGGATCACTTTGACACGTCTTACATGCGGTGCTTATATGTAGGTACAACTAAGCAGGCCTATTTTGCCTACTCACAAAATTATAATTTAAATTTAGCCCGTATGGTGGACTAAAAGGGTCTCAGCATAATAATATGCTGCCTAAGTTATAGATGGCGCTGTAACATCCAGCGATACTGACGTGTGACCACTTCCAGGCGAGAAGGAGAACAACAAGAAGGCGTGCGTGATGATCCTGCAGAAGGTGGTGGACGACCCGCAGTCGGGCTCGTGCCCCAACGTGTCGTACGCGGACGTGGCCGGGCCCGTCGCTAACTACAACCCCACCGGCTCGCCGTACGCCGTGCCGTCCGCAGAGGTGACTGAGGTGGTGACCACACGCTGCCCGACCGCTTGTGTCGCCTGTCCGACTCTCTCGCACGCTTCGCACAGCCTTACCGTCCGTGTCCCAGTAGCAAAACGTCCGATGAGCGGACTGGCAAACTAGCGATATACAGCCTTACAGTCGCCATGTCTCAGTAGCAGGTCGTCCAGCGGACTAGCAAACTAGCGATATGTATAGGTAGGAAGACGTCCGATGAGCGATTCGTCTTTGAGTTTCAGAGTAAAGTACGTCGTTTCTTGTAATCCTATCTTCTTATTATACAAAGACGGGTTTGTTCGAACACTTATAACTCTAGAACGGCTGGACCGATTTTCATGATTTGATCTGTTGAATTTCTCTCCGCCCCGAATAGCAGAATAACTATTAAAACATTTGAAAATTAAATATTTTTTTTATTAATTCTATGGCTGTACGAAGTTCGCCGGGACAGCTAGTTACAAAATACATAGTGGAATATATTTTCGCGCCTAGCTGTCCAGACATTGTGAGAATTGACGATTTGCTCATTTAACGTCTTGCTACCTAGAAATTTGCTAGCTTGATGAATAACTCATAGGACGTCTGGTTACCTAGAAGTGTTGCTAGTTGGACGTTTTGCTACTTGGACGTGTCGATCGTAAAGCTTCTATCCGTGGCCTTAGTTTTTTCGGTCCAGTGTGCATTAAAGTGCGGACCCTTTGACTCACATGCTTTTTTTAAAAACAAAATAATTACTAACCTATTTTGCAAAATTTAAAAGTCCTTGACTAAAATCTACTTCTCTCACTCTCACACGCTATCTACTAATGTATGAGTCATACTTATTATCTGTATTAGCATTTTGTCCGGGAATTAATGTCAGTAGAGTTTGTGTAGAGTTTAATATTTTATATTTACGAACTTTGAAAGACATGCCATAACAAAGTTTTTCATTACATTGTGGTTAGTCATATAACCGTTAGTATAAACAGCTGTTATAAATAAATTTGAGCACACATACGAAATTAAACCATACTCCTACGAGTTAAAATTTATGTTTGCTATTCTTATGTCATCTGTGGTCACATCAGCGCCAAAGCACACCCGTGGAAGGCACTTGTGAGCGTGTTTAAGTGGTATCCGACCCTCGCCTGTTCCCCGATACTCTGCTACGAACTAACCTGCATCTATACTAACTATGTACTGTGTTATCTATGTAGCTACCTCCCTATAATATAACTATATGTAATCTATTGTACAATAATATATATTTTCCAAAAATTATTAGTATTAAACGGGTATTTATCGCGTTTTATTTACCTATTTTTCCCGACGTTTCGACAGGTTTACACACTGCCGTGGTCACGGAATGATATAACGCGATAAATACCTGTTTAATACTAATAATAATGTGTCCTAAAAATGTTGTAAAGTACTGTAGATTAGTTATACAGGGTGTACCGGAACTTGTATGTAATCCCGAGGGGTGATTCTCGACATCAACGCAAACAATAATTGTTTTACATCTTTTGTGAAATTGATAATTTTTATTAAGGAATTGAGTAGCAATGTTTATTTCAATACATCTTAATAGGCATCTATAATAACTTAAAATTTAAACTTTCATGTATTTATGTAAGTACCTACTATGAACATACCTAAACATTGTTGACGAATAAGGGTTGTCAGTATTAACTATTTACTGTCCTCACAGCTCAGTTGGTAGTAACTCTGATTTTTATGGTCTGAATCACCCCTTTTAGGTTCAACAAGTAGTTCCGGGACACCCTGTATTATACTGTGTAGTGTCAACAGTAGGTTATCAAGCTGTCAGTCTTGCCGCATAGGAAAACGTTCTCCAACACATTAACCTGCCGTTAAATGTATGTTTAGCTTAACCGAATTAGTCTGCGGATTATTTTTTAAATTTATTTCTCACTTACTTATTGTGGCCATTATATGTTGGCCATTATTGTAACAAAAATTAATCATCCAGTTAAAATTTAACTAATGTATTAGGGTAGGTAACTCGTACGTACCTCTGGTATTGCAAGCGATCATTACAATCAGATGGGCCGTACGCTTGTCTGCCAGCTTAGTTGGGCCTTTATATTCAACTAGCTGTCCCGCTCGCGACTTCGTTCACTTAAAGTATCTAAACTGAGTTTTAAACAAATCACACTAATAAAAAAATTCCATACATAACTTTGACCCTCCTTTTACCCTTTTTAGAGGGTTATTTTGGAATATCCAGAAATACGTGTCCATTCATTTTGCATTTACAGTACACAAACAAAGTTTCACACCAATCGCACCACCCGTTAAAAAGTTCCCATACAAACATTGACCCCACATTTGACCCCTTTTTGAAGATTATATTAAAAATTCCTGAAACACGTGTCCATTTATTTTGCATTTACAGTGCACAAACAAAGTTTCATGAAAATCGCTCCACGCGTTAAAAAGTTTCATACTAACGTTTTCACCCTTTTTCACCCCCTTAGAGGTGGAATTTCCAAAAATCCCGCCTTAGTGGGTGGTTTTGTTTTAAAAGGAAGCCACCTTCCAAATTTTAGCTTTCTAGCTTCAGCGGTTTCGGCTCGGCGATGATCAATCAGTCAGTCAGGTCAAGCTCTTATATAGATATAGATAGATTAGATTTTTTACCGATATTTAAAAAAAAAAATTAACCTTGATTTAAGAGCTCGTCTTTCAAGCTGATAGCATGAAGAACAATAAAAGATTGGTAATAAGTTATTTCACGAAGGGTACATTTAAAATCTATACTAATATTATAAAGCTGAAGAGTTTGTTTGGTTGAACGCGCTAATCTCAGGAACAACTGTTTAGAATTAAATATCATTGCTGTGTTGTATAGGCCATTTATCGAGGAAGGCTATTGGCTATATAACATTACGCTACGACCAATAGGAGCGAAGCATCAATGTTGCAAAAACGGGAAAAAATATATTACTTTAAAAAAAGTCAGCTATAGTGTATTTAGATATAATTGTAGTATCAGTAGCAACCGTGATTGTATTATAGTGTGATATTAGAATGATCTCTTTATATTCGTATTATATTTATTTATTGAAACTGTATATTTGAGACTGCAAGATCTCGGGAGTTGGGGTTTTGATGCTGCTGTCTGTTTGTTCCAGTATCACACTAATACTAATGAACAGATTTTGACCGGGTTGTCTCTTTTCGGAAGTTTAGAGTCCAACATAAAGTCTGAGGTACGTACCCTTGTGTATTCTGGGATTACGAGTATATACTGCAGCTTATCCGGGGATTATTATTATGTACTACAGTATACAGGGTGTTACCAGAGTACTTCCGAAAACTTCAGGGGGTTAAAGTACCCATCAATATCATCATCTTCCTGCCCGTTAGGGGTCATCCATAAATTACGTCACACGAATTTCATGATTTTTTGTCCCTCTTACCGTCCTTATCACAGCTGGTCACATTTGTGGAACTCTCCCCCCCCCTCTCCTAAGTGTGACGTCACATTATGTCGACAGACAAAACTATTGGTATCTTTATTTATATAGATTATAATTGATTTTGAAATGTGATGTCACGAAATTTAGGACCCCTCCCACCCCCTTGTCACACAATGTCACACTAAGTCGACCCCCTCCCGCCCCCTTAGCGTGTGACGTAATTTATGGATGGCCCCTTTCCCATGCTATGTGTGGTCGGCACAACATGTGATTTTCTTCCATTTCCCTCTGTCATTCGTCATCTCAGTGTCTCAAGGAGTGAGTCCTTTCTTACCCATGTCATCTTTCACACAGTCCATCCATCTTTTCTTTGGCCTACCTCTACCCATGTATCTTTCCACATTCATACCCAACACTCAAGTAAAAAGTTAAAATACCCATCAATATAAACAACTTTTTTTAAGAAACCAACACTGAGCGCGAAAAAAAAACAGCTGTTTCATACATTTTACCCAAGTAGGTATTCAACTTTTGCAACTTTGGAACAACTATTTTTTTTCGCGCTCACAGTGTTGGTTTCTTAGAAAAAGTTGTTTATATTGATGGATACTTTAACCCCCTGAAGTTTTCGGAAGTAGTCTGGTAACACCCTGTACAGTACAATAATAAGGCCATTCCCATGTATTATATACTTCAGGTCTGAAGGGGTAAGAGGCATGTCCCTATGAGTTATAAATATAATCTCGGATCACTCGCTCGATTTATAGATGCTAATATTTTAAGTAAATAAAAATAGAAGTATATATATATCGTGAGTACCGGTGAACGGAAAAAACATGGAATCATTTCTTTAAGGGAAATATCCGCGAAACATAAATTTCACACATCAAAACTTCTTCGTAGATTTGCCGAAAATTTATTAATGTCGACTTTATTCCCTCGATATTTCGATTTGAATTGCCGTGTAATAAGCTTATGTACATTTTTGATATAATTCTTTGGCATAATTGGCAAGCCCCGCCTACCAAAGCTCTATGGCTCTAGAGTAATTTTTTAGCTCAAGGAATGCTAAAAATGAAAGGAAGTCATCCCGTCACCACGACAGTGTGTAAATCTGTCGTAACGTCGGGAAAAAATAGGTAAATAAAACGCGAAAATACCCGTAAGCGTATCTACTATAATACTAATAATAATAATCAAAGCGTGCTTCCATGTATCGTCCGTTCACGGCTTCAGTCCCATCGAGGTCTCGAACCGCGAGCGGGCTGTAAAAGGTGCACTATCGTTCCAGAACCACGGGCTGGGGTCCGGCGTGGGCTCGGTGGGCTCGGTGCTGGTGAACGGCGCGGCGGCGGCAGCCGGGCTGGGCTCGCTGGGCGCGCTGGCGCTCTCGCTGTGCCTGGCGCCGCCCGGCTCGCAGCCGCCCGCGCCCATCTCGCAGCACACCCTGGACCACATCAAGGTGAAGAACCATCACTCACCACCAGTTCCCTGGGGCTGAACTAGCTATTGCCCATGACTAGAGCGCTGGTGGTGTAGTGGCAGCATCCCTGCCTCACGATCCGAGGCACGATCCTCATGTTCGGGTGGGCATGTGCCAAATGCCATGTGTTTGGACGTGCCTCTAACTATCCTCGAAGATCTAAGAAATAAGTAAAGAGATCTAAGAAGATATCTATCGAGCCTGGGGATTATAAAATAAAAATAAAATAAAATAAAAATAAAAAAGCCTTTATTCTACTACATACTAATCTTATCACAATAGCAAAACTAAAGTTATTCTAATTTATATATTTTACTTATGAACTATACACTTTTACTAGGTACTTTTAGTTTTCCAGCTCCTCAGCAGTAGTCGCCTCTGTGACGTAGGCCTCCCCTAAATCCCTCCATTCATCTCTTTTTCTCGCCTTTCTCATCCATTCCGGTCCGCATCGCTGTGTAAATAGGTCTCTCCACCTCATCTTTGGTCTCCCTTGTTTTCTTTTCCCATCTAGTGGAATCCACTCCGTCACTCTCTTAGTCCATTTAGTGTTCTCTTGCCTGCAGATGTGCCCCGCCCAATTCCATTTTAGTTGTCTTATTCTTTTCTTTAGGTCTGTAATCTTCGTTTTGTTCCTTATCGTTTTGTTTCTTATTTGGTCAGATATTTTTATGCCAAGCATACTCCGTTCCATTTTTCTTTGACAAATTGCTAGTTTTTCTTCGTCTTCTTTTCTTAAGGCCCAGGTTTGGCAACCATATGTTAGGCAAGGGAGTATCGTTGTATCATAGACTTTTTTCTTAATGTCTATTTTAATGTCTTTATTCTTCATAATTTCTTTTAGACTCCAGTATTTTTTCCACGCTAATGCAATTCTTCTTTGAATATCCTTTTCCGTAGAGTTTTCGAATGATACTAGTTGCCCTAAATAAATATAGTCTTTGACATACTCTATTTTTTCTCCTTCTATTATAACATCTCTCATCTCTCCGTTTGTTATTACCTTGGTTTTGGAACCGTTTAGTGTCAGCCCAACCTTTCTGCTTACTATGACCAGCTCATTTACCATCGTCTCTAGCTCTGATGCCGTTTCTGCAAACACAACAATGTCGTCTGCGAAGCGTAGATGACTCATTAGTTCTCCGTCAACTTGAATACCCTTGCTCTCCCATTTAAGTTCTCTGAAGACAAATTCCAGTACTGCTGAAAATATCTTCGGTGATAATGGGTCACCTTGTCGTACTCCTCTTTGTACCGGGAACTCCTTGCCTTCGCGTTCCAGCCGTATTTTAGCATTACACCTTGAGTAAATGCTTCTAAGCAGGTTTATATAGTATGAATCGATACCTTGATGCGTTAATGCCTTCCATATTGCGTCATGATTTAGCGAGTCAAAAGCTTTTTTGAAGTCAATAAAGCACAAGTAAAGAGTAATGCCGTATTCGTTTGCTTTTTCTATTAATTGTGTGACGACTTGGATGTGATCCATCGTAGAGTAATTTTTCCGAAATCCTGCTTGTTCGCGTGGTTGGTTTTCATCCAAGGTTTTTGTCATTCTTTGTAGTATGACTTTTGAGAATATTTTATAAATATTGGTCATGAGGCTAATCGGCCTATAGTTAGCTAAATCTGAGCGGTCCCCTTTCTTGTGGATCAGTGTAATTGTCGATTTTGACCATTGTTCTGGTGTCGTTTCTTTCAGCAGTATATTGTCAAACAATAGTTGTAGAGGTTTTAGTAGTGGTTCGCAAATAGATTTCAGGACTTCATTTGCAATGTTGTCATTGCCTGAAGATTTGTTATTCTTTTGTGTTTTTATAGCATATTCTATTTCTGAAGTTAGTATACTTTGTGGTTCTGGTTTTGTAGTAGAGCCTAGTAGGAAAGGATTATCCTCGTATTGTTGTTTCTCTTCTTTGTACAGTTCCTTGTAGAACAAAGTGGCCTCCTTTATTATGTCTGGACGATTCGATATTACTCTACCCTGTTTTGTTTTCAGATTCTCTGCCCACTCTGATTTTTCACGAAGCATTTTGTATGCTTTATTAAGAGCTCCGGACTCGGTAATGAATTTTTCGAAAGTCTCTTGTCTTTGCTTTATCTTTTCGTATTTTATTTTTCTGTTTATTTGTTTGCTGATTATTGTTATTTGTGTTTGTATTTCTTTTGTTCTTTTTTGTTTGTACAATAGTTTCCGTCGTTGAAAAAGCTCTTCAGTTTCTTGATTTATATAATTTTTTCCTTCTTTTTTCTCTCGGGGTAATTGTTGTAGTAATAGTTTTATCTCTTGTTCTAGGTTGTTGTATTGTTGTTGAATTGTGTTTGTCAAGTTAAGCGATTCCATAAATTTATTCTCCCAGTATTTACCGCCTTCACCTGTGACAACAGGCAGGTCTCTTGTGTATTTAGTTATGGGTTTACTATGTCTTTTTGTTCGGCTCTTATGTATTGATAGCTTGCATCGAATCATCCTGTGGTCGGTTTGGAAATTCAAATTGTTTATTACATCGAATTGAGAAACATGGGATGGTTGATTAGTTAGTATATAATCGATTTCGTTTAGGTTTCTTCCGTTTGGGTGCCGCCAAGTCCATTTTCTATTCTTTCTTACTTTAAACATACTATTTATAATTTTGAATTGTTTTTCTAGTGCAAACTCTACTAGCCTTTGTCCATGCTTGCTTCGTTCGCCATTTGAAAATTTTCCGAAGGCATGCTCTTCAAACTTTTGCATTTTTCCTACTTTTGCGTTAAAATCTCCAAGTAGTACTATATTTTTTGTGTCAAGTGAGTCGAGAGCTGATTCAATTGAGTTGTAAAATGAGTCCATATCCTCTTTCGGGTGTGCCTCAGTTGGAGCATACACTTGTACTAATGACCAGGTAGAGCTCTCTGATATTTGAATGACTAGAGTTGCTACTCTGTCCGAGAATGATCTGAAGCTGATTATGTTGTTTTTCAGATATTTTTTCACTATGAATCCAACTCCGTTTCTTCCTTTTTCTGTGGCACTATGGTAGAGGATGAATTCAGAGTACTCTTCTATTGCCTCTTTTCTTCTTCTAGTTTCACTCAAGCCTAAAATGTCGTAGTTGAGCGATCTAATGGCTTTATTTAGTTCTATTATTCTGGTATCTGATATTAAGGTTTTGACATTTAGGCAAGCTATAAATAAGATATCAGACCTTTTTTCTTTTGTATCTCTTTTTTCTATGATTTTGTGATTTTTCTCATGATTCGGGGGGTTTTGGTCTTGCTCCTCCACGGTGACCGGCCGGCTTGGAGGAGGTGGAGGGACGCTATCTAGTTTTTTTTATTTTCTTGGACATCCCGACTGGTTGAGGCGCGGGCTGTAGTGTTCAATTGTGAAGGGCGTAAATAGCTTGTTATTGTTTTGTTCTTCTTTTGAGCTTGTTTTGTTCTGTATTCGTAGCCAGCATCCATCACACTTTCCGATGACTCCGGTGATTCAGAAAGGTTTCGTTTATTGGAGTAGGATTTCTCCTCCGATGGTTGATTTATTCGAATACGAGAGTCTAATGTGACAATTCTATCGTAACGTAGAGCTACCTTTTTTCCGGAATCACGCGCCCGCTTCAGCTCTTCTTGAAGATCTTTTCGCTTTTGTAGTACAGCGGGTGAGAAGTCCTCTTTGATGTAAACATCGGAATTTTCAAGCATTTTCTTTTTACGGAGGAGTTCTAGTTTTCTACTTGTTGTTGTAATGGTGACTATTATTGGTCTGGTTTTCCCGTTGTTCTTTCCTAATCTTGCAATTGATTCTATTTCCCATTTCGGGCAGGATGCTCCCATCTTAATGTTGATGATGTCCAGAACTATTTTAAGCAGATCTTCGTAATTCCTCTCTGTTTCTTCAACTCCAAAAAAAAGTAGGTTTTTCTTCCTTGTTTGCCTATCCAAAATATCGATAGTTTTCTGCTGCTGTTCAATTTTCTTTTCTAACTGATTTGTGCGGATTTCCATGAGGTTGAATTTCTCGTCTATCTTTTTGTTAATGGCCTCCTTAATGTTTTCTTCCATATTTTTCATATCTTGCTTTTGTTGTGCTAGTTCGCATTGAATATTTTGCAGTGCTTTCATTATTTCGTCCATTTTAAGGAGACAGTGCCCTCTAGCGGTGGTTGGTCTGTCAACTATCGATGTAGTTAGGTTCTTGTTTTGGTGTCCCAACTCGTAGTTTTGCTACTAGTCGGTAGATGGCGCTTATTTCAATTTTGTATGTTGCGATGACTATTTATTTTTGGTGTTACTTAGGTTAGGATTTGCAATTTTTGTCCAAAATTGATCTCAAGAAGATTTCCGTGAAAGCATTCACGTTGACTGACCTGCTCACTTCTATTTTAGAGTTTGTTTTCACTATCTTCGGTGTAATTCCAGCTGTCGGCGAAAATTCGTTACATACTGTCTTGAACGAAAAAGTGTTATAAATGTCGTATTTTCGTCGCGGAAAACGATTCTGCATGCGAGTCCCAGCCTGGTGCACTGACTTAGTACTTTATTTATGTGAAATATTGGTGATAAACTTTTATTTTATAGAAATTATACGGAGCCGATGTAAACAATGGCACAGTAGCGCCCTCTATCAAGCCTCTATCGAGCCTGGGGATTACAGTAGTGATAATGTGAAAAACCCGACTGAACGTAACTGAAAATTGATTTTTAAAGCCGCCATATCATGACATTATGATGTATAGCTTATGTCTTGTGAATCAAACGAATCCAACAACACCTTATTTGTCAAAATCCGTCCAGCCATTTAGGCTACAGCGACAGCCAAAGGAACTCACATACATACAAAATATAATTACATACATACCCCTCCCCGAACACATTACCCTCCTCCTTCGCTTCGCAGTTGGATATAAATAAGCCGAGTACGTTCTTACATTGTCATAAGATTAAACAAATGCCCTGTACTCTGTAAGCGAGAACTACTCGTGAATACCACCTCTAAATAAATAATGTAGAGTCAATGTAACAAGGTATTCCGTGACGCAGGTGGCGCTCCGCCAAGCCGGCTACAGCGAGGGCGGCATCTCTGAGATCTCCGCGGCGCTGGCGCTGCTGGTGAAGCACGGCGTGCTCGGCCTGGCGCTGCCGCAGGCGCTGCCCGCGCCGCCCATGTCCGCCGCCTACTTCCCGCTGCAGCAGGACCCCGCGCCCGTCTTCGGGCCCATCAGCCAAGTCGGACTCGGTTAGTTGCACGACGGCACGTCACTACACAATACATCACTACGCACATACAATACATCACTACACACAAACAATACATCACTACACACACAATACATCACTACGGACATACAATACCTCACTACACAAACAATACATCACTTCGCACATACAATACACCACTACACACACAATTCCTCACTACACACAAACAATACCTCACTACACACATACAATACATCACTACGGACATACAATACACCACTTTGAACATACAATTCATCACTACACATACAATACATCACTACGGCCATACAAAGCACCACTACGCACATACAATACATCACTACGCATACACAATACTTCACTACATACACACAATATCACACTACACTACACAACATCACACAACGAAATAGTTCAGACAATCTTACATTAGTAACAACCAAGTTACTGTCAGTTTGAGTGTTGGTGAACGCAGCCTTACTCGGATGGTAGGGGGTGATCCACTGGCGAGAAATACTTTGTATGAATGGTAAAGTGACTCCATCACTTAAAGCCTACGCCATTAAAAATATATTCTCTTGTATGAGCATTTGTCACATTTTTAAAAGCACATCCGTAGCATTCTAGAATCTTCCGCGAATAGTTAAAAAGCGTTCATCAATACCATTTCGAGCCTGTCATATCTGACATTGGAGCACCCCCTTTAAAAAATGAAACAAAAAACATATTACAGTATATACCAGGCCGCAAATATTACACATCGATCATACGAGGGACAGAGACGGCGCTCTACAAATTTTTAAACCTAATAATGTGTAATATTGACGTCCTGGGGCCTTACCATAAGCTCTTCGAGCAATACCAAAGTAATGTAACTTTGATATTCCGTACCATGGACCATAAAATCGTATTGAAGTAGTGTTACTTCAAGCTTGAAACGTGACATATCTAAAACATGATGGTTTTTAAGAATTTGTGGTAAGGCCCCTGGTATTTGTAATCTGTGCGTCCTTCTAGATCTTTCCTATGTGGGTGTTTCTACTCAATTTTACATTTTAATCTAATTCTAAAAACGTTTTTAACCTTGATTTTAGTGCTCCCCTTTCAAGCTGGTAGCATGAAGATATTGGTTAATAATTTTTTGAAGGGTAGATATGAAATTAAAAAAAAATTTACAAGATAAACAAAATTGTTCGTTGCGAACAATAACGAAAGTGAGAACAAAGAATAAACCGTTGAGTAGAAAAGCCCACTTCCCCTGCATCCCGGACACATAGCTCCCCAAACACCACTCAGACGAGGCTATAGTTGTGTTTAAAATACAATGGCGACGTTTTACACCTTTATTTATTCCATAAACCAAAGTAAAGCTTACTTCATAATCATACATTTTTATTTTTTATTTCCGCCAGTAAAATCTGCTTAATATACAAAGTTATAATCTGCATGACCGATGTCATACTTCAACGATTCCCCTCTCAATGAAATCACTAAATAAATCTGAAATTCAATAGATACAACAGTGATGGCGCTTCTCATTAGAGGTAGGTCTAATATAATTATCGGAAACTGTTGGATTGCATCTGTTGAGTAGTTGCTCGATACAAGTATTTTTTACATAACTGTAGCCTCTTATATTGTATTTGAACAACGACTGTAAACGTCACGTAACGATAACATGTTAAATAATGTAATTATATAATTACGGCGATTATAATTATCTCGCGCGCGCAGCCTTGAATAAATGCCTCGCTCAAATCGTTTACCGTCTTTGTTAAATCTACGTGTTCTGTTATACCACATTCTTATAAATGATTTGATTCATCACATTATTTGCTCCCAAAACTGTAGAGCTACCACCAGCTCTGTTTAAAAGGTTTGTGTCGAAATAATTTCGGTATATAAATTATTATGTATTTGTACCAATTTGGTATATACATAGGTACGTCAGGGCTTCAAATTGGCCGCATAACGAAAGGTGGCGTTAGTGAGAATGCAGGTAGGTACGGTCACCTAAGAAGTAGCCCGGCCTCGTACCTGAAGATGATGCGTATAATATTTGTTACACGTAAAAAATATCTCCGTTTTTATTAAAAGTGACGGAGCTAAACGCGTAAGGCCCGGTTCCCACCAAAGCAGAGAGGAGACGAGAGGAGACGCGCTGCAAAGCTGGCAGGTTATTTCCGCCAAAGCGGAGAGGAGAAGTGTAGCGGAGAGCGATGATTGGTTGGAGACGTGAGCTAGCCGAGTGTGAGTGATCCGCCCGTCTAAACACTTCTCCGTTCTGCCGCGCCGCACAAAATTCAATAAAAAATAAGACATCTCTCCTCTCCGCTTGATCCATTTCCACCGAAGCTAAGCGGAAAAGTGATGTGAAAATAACGAAATCTGATTGGTTTATTCAAACACATCTCCTCTCGTCTCCTCTCCTCTCTGCTTTGGTGGAAACCGGGCCTTAAACTTACGCAACGTCTTATACGGGTCTGGCAATCTCGCTTTTAGAGAACATTCTACTCTGTCATTATAATCATAACGTAAGTGTTTGTCCGGGGAAAACTCGCTGGTAGATAGAAACACCTAACTCTCGACCTGCACTCTCGCTCGCGCTCTTTCCTCGACGCACTGACAGCTGTCAGACTGACGGCTGTCAAAGTGACAGCTGTCAGTGCGTCCGTGTCCGCTTGGATCATTTACTGAGCGTTTTGCGTTCGCCCTGAGACGTAACGTGGTAAGCTGTGACTCTCACATGCTCTCTCTATCGCATCGCTTTCGAAATTCTAAAATTCTGCTTCTCATTATATTTTGAAACTCAATTGGCTATAGGGACTATGAAGTTTGACTACACCTTTTTAAAATTCATGCCATGGTGACCGGGTTGTATTTCAAAAAATATATTCAATATCTATTCAATTTATTATTCATGGGTAGAAAATGCCCCCTAGGCATTAAGCCCTTTTGTCACACATTTCTTTTGTAATTTGTGTACATTAAAGTACTTATAAATAAATAAATAAATAAATTTTGTTTTCGTTTATTATAATACTCGTAGATGCCATAAAAATTGCCACAGGAATTTATTATTCTAATTAAGTAAATATTTTCAAAAACTTTTTCTGTACATTCGATTTAGTCATGCTTATCTATGCTTGAAAAAAAATGTAAATAAATAAGTATTTTAATAAAATAAATTCATCACATCAACACCATGACAAAAGATTTTGGTATAACATAATTTAATCTAACTCGACATACGTAAAATTATATTCATAAAAACTTTACCAAGAGCACTGGTGGTGGTGTGGTAGCTAGCACCCCTGCCTCACAATCCGAAGGTCGTGGGTTCAAACCTAGTCATGCACCAATGAGATTTTCTATTCGAAAAATTTATGTGCGCAATGCCAGTGCTCTTGAACGGTGAAGGAAAACATCGTGAAGAAACCGGCATACCCTAGAACCAAAAATTCAAAGGTGTGTGTCATAGATCAGTATTCTTATAAGCGGCGATGGGCTTGCAACCGTCACGGAATACTAATCACTGTGCAAAATGTGGTCATGTCCCAAATATCATGTTTGGACGTGCCTCTGATTATCCCCTTTGAAATCCTCAAAGATCTAAGTAACTAGAGATCTGAGTAGGTTATCTACCGAGCCTGAGGATTATAGTCGTGATCATAATTGTCTCATACATGCATTAAAATTTATACGTTAACAAGAGTTGTGAAGATTTGTTAATTTTGCAATACGATTCGGTCAAAAATGTTAGATATCTAATGATTTTATTATGTGCATGTTTTACTTTAAAGTTATGTGTTGTATTGCTGATGTAAATTAACCTGATTGGCTTATAACTTCCGAGTCGCGCTCAGCCCGAAACGTTTTCAAAATTCTTTTGACATCGCTTTTTCATACCATCTGTCGGCAATACATAACAGATTTATGCTGTGGACAATGTTATACATCTTCTGTTTATTTATTTAAATACCTAGATTTGTATATAAACTCTTGATAGTTATTGAATTAATCGAAATTATATTTTTATAGTCACACAAGAGATGAAAGAATTTCTAGATAACTGCACTTATCTACTATTTGCTTTATTAAATCTTTTTTAAAATCATGTAACTAAGTCATTTTGTTTTTGTTCTAAAACTTGTCCACAGCATAATACACAAACTATAGAAGGAACAACTTATTGAGTTAGAACTTTATTTTGTCGTGAAACAAAATGTTCAAACGCGTCTTTTATATTGTTTCAGTTAACTTCTGGAATGAATATTTACAGTATAATAGTCTCAAAAGCCAGTAGTATAATATATTTGGAACGGAAGAGGATGGCGTTAGCGTCGCTTGCCAAAAACAACCAATAAGCCGATAGATAGGTGCTGACGTCAGCACCGTTCCAACCAATAGAAATGGGCGTGCGATTACGGCGCCAAAGATTCCCGCAGTTGCCATCTCAATTAGTTTTAGAATACAATAAGTTGTTCTTTCCCTCATCTTTTCTCTTCCGTATCCGCAACACAGCTGCCGACATTGACGAGTCCGAACTAAAATAGAAACACGCGAGTCGAGTGGGTAATGCTAGTGGTACCGTTTAGTTGCAACAACAACACAATGCATGGACTATATTTTTTGCAAACGTTCTGTTTTTGAGTAGAATTTGAGTAGCTTCCAAATGACACGAACACTTTCACTTAGCGTTGGTAGAGATCTAGAACGTAAGGGTTACCCAGTACATTTTGATCACTTGTGTAGTTGCTTGAGGAGAGTGCTATCCTACCATGAAGTTTCTGTAATGTTTTATTGTTGAACTGATATAGATATCCGCGAGGATTGCGAGACAACCTCGATACAAACAGACGAGCATATTAACTTAAATAATATAGGGACAGCCGAGTAACAAATTCGCGAAGTTGATCCTAATTGAACAAAATGGCGCAGAAACACACAATTTGAGACATAAATCGTGCACAAGCCAAAGCTTATACTAAAATTCCTACAGGCTATCAATTTTTTTTTCTCTAACCTCACAATTTTGCTCGCTCTATTCTATCATTTAACTTTAAAACCGACGAAACTCTCTAGCCTTAACGGTAAACGGTCGCTTTAGGTCAACCTAGACTAACTTCGTAGCTTAAACTCTAGGGTGTGATAAAAGGTGCGGAAATTTAGGTAGTGTGAATGGGGGTAGTAAAATAGATTATAGGAGCATTAGTGTCCATAGGGAGTCTGGGGAGTCAGGACGTACACTAGCATCACCTGTGGGGTAGGCGCGGGTGGAGGGGGCGGGCGCTGTGCTAGCTAACAGTTCTCTCGGCAACAGCGTGAAACGTTTAGTAAGTGAACTCGCGCGACGCGACGGAGCAAGCGACTCGTAGACGTGTGAGTGCGTCCGCAGGCGGGCAGGGGGCGGGGGGGCTAGAGCGTTTCGCGGAGGTTGCATTCGAGGCGCTTCGCCCCGCAGCCGCGGTGGCGCCCATCTCTCTGTCGGCGGGCGGCGTGCAGGGCTTCCCGCAGGCGGGCCTGCTGCCGCTCAGCAAGAGCCCGGCGCCGGCCGACGGGGGCGCCAAGGACTCCAAGAACGTGGAGATCGCGGAGGTCATCGTCGGAGCCATACTCGGTAAGCAAGCATCCTCTGCACCAAGAATCTCCTACTTATATTATAAACGCGAAAGTTTGTTTGGATGTCTGGATGTATGTTTGTTACTCTTTCACGCTAAAACGGCTGAACTGATCTGAATGGAAATTTGGCACAGATATAGATTATGGTCTGGAATAATACATAGGCTACATTTTATCCCGAAAATTTACGGTTTCCCGTGGGATAGCGATGTTTTTGGTTTTTCAAGGTATCCCGCGGGCAGAAGCTAGTACCTACATCAATATAACATAATGATATTACCCCTTGGGTTATATTATTGAAGTTTTAGTAGGGATCCCTATTTTTTTCTGGTAATAAATATAGCCTACTAGCTTCCACCCACGGCTTCGCCCGTGTGGTACCTTGAAAAACAAATCTATCCCGCGGGAACCGTACATTTTTCCAGGATAAAAAGTAGCCTATGTGCTTTTCCAGACTATCATCTATATCTGTTAGTCTGTGCCAAATTTCATTCAGATCCGTCCAGCCGTTTCATCGTGAAAGAGTAACAAACATACATCCATACATTCTTACAAACATTCGCGTTTATAATATTATTAGGATGTTACTCAGGAATAATTTAGCATTCTAATGGTGAAAGAATTTTTGAAATCTGTCCAGTCCAGTACTTATTTTTTGAGTTTCTTCGTTACAAACATACAAATCTTTCTTTATAATATAGTAGATCATCACAGTTTTCTACAAACCTTAAACGCCTTGTAAAAAATAGGTTCCAAATCGGGGCATTTCACTCTAAGCATGTTTCGTAAGCCCACACCCGAGATAATGTTAGTATCTGACCGCTGCTGGGTGGTAATGATCCCGTGTGCCGCAGGCCCCGGCGGGCGCAGCCTCGTCGAGATCCAGCAGATGTCGGGCGCGAACATTCAGATCTCCAAGAAGGGCACGTTCGCGCCGGGCACCCGCAACCGTATCGTGACCATCACGGGGAGTGCCACAGCCATCGGCAACGCGCACTACCTCATCGAGCAGAAGATCCAGGAGGAGGAGCTCAAGCGCACCCGCCACAACGCCATCTCGCAGCTCATGCAGTAAACTCACCGGACTTCGGCGAGGTTCGTGCCGTCTCTGTATGACTCGCCGCGAACCATGCTGTACAGTACGCCTACCATGAGTTGTCACATTTAGATCGGCTGACGCTACTACAGTCTGTAGTGATAGTACGTTACTATGACACTACTATACAGTCGCTAGCGAGTGTAGATTGTGAAAACTCATGGTAGACCTACTGGTCACGAGAGCCGAGGCCCGATTGTGTAGGAATATCGCAGTGACCGACTCGGGTGTTTGTAGAAGTGGACGCGGAAATACACGATCTAATATTATTGCAATATAATAGAATGTTTTCAATGTAAAGGTTTAAGTCATTGATATACATAATGTATTGGTTAGAGTCTGTTCAAAAAGACTTGGATGTTGTTGGGAGTGCAATTGCTTTTTTACCGTAATTGCCGATGACAACATAGCCTTTGTCAAGTACAAATACGATGAAGTGTTTGACACTTGCGATTTAAATTTAGCGTCTCGGTAAAGTTCGTGTTTTCCTGCCAAGAAAACAGAATTGTGTCATAACACTAAAAATATTATATATAATTGTTGTAACAGCTCTAGATAAATGTAACTACCGTTCGTTTAATTTGCCAAAACGCCGCCAAATTTAAATCATAGTTATTGTTTAGCGATTTCTAGTAAACTTTGTCCAATCGCAAAAATAGATACGTCTGCATAAAATGTTATTGTAATCTTTCTGAACAGACTCGACGCCGTGTAACGCGTGGTCCGCTCCTACACCCCTGCGCCGGAGTGTCACTATTAGTTCTAGTCAAACCGCTGTTGTACGACCGAGTCCCGCCAGCACGTAGCGTGTTGCCACGCCGCGTCAGTGGCGCGAGTTACCTGACTTCTAGTTTTACATTGTTTTGTTTTTCCTCACAGAGAATATTAGTTACGCAGCTTCGATACGCGTCTCGTGACTCGTGCGAGTGCTTTACCTCGTAGTGGGCGTGGCGGAAACCTTTGAATTTGCGTGTACGCATGCGTAACTTGAGTTCGGGAAAGACGCCATTTTTGTAGCCGTCTCATGTAGAGTGAGAGCCACCGATGGCGTATTTGCCAATCGGGGTGCACGCGGCACGAGGCCCGTATCGACCATGTTAAATGTTCACAATAGATAGTTAGATGTTTATTATATTGATTACGCCTGTATAGTGTTGAGCATAATTTTATTATTGCTATATTTTACGTTTGACATCGTGATGACAAGTTTTGTTTCCTTCCGCCTAGCGGCAGGGTGTTGTTTAAGATTTAAAAAAGTACGATTGTGATATGTCCTATCACGGAAATTCCTATTCCATGCACATATTATTTTTGTATATTATTCGCCACAACATACTTATTGTTTAAACTTTGATTTCATTGTAAATGTTACCATTGATAAGTTATTGTTTTAGTTGTACGGCATCGTTAGAGTTAGAACATGTTTATCGGTACTCGAGTACCGTTCGTTAGTTCTCGTCACGGGCGAGGCTCCGTTCTGTTCCGTTCTGTTCCGAGGAGCTTGTGCAATCGAAAGCAACGCAATATTAGAAAGTAGCAAAATGTCCTAACCAAAGTTGCATATTATTTATATTGACTGGGACATTAAAATTTATTGTGACATTGTTATTTAGCACAGGTTATGTAGCACGCGCGTGCGCAGTTTTCTTTTATTATATTGACATTATTAATGTTGAATCTGGATAGCAGAGTTCGTCATTCCTCATTTCTCTCGGTATAGATCTTTATTTTTTTATACATTTTTTTAAATTTAAATGTTTTTATTTTGTTTCTTTATGAAATGTTCTTTAGATTTTGTCGTATGTCGGTCTAAATTATCTTACGATGTAAGTACAATTTAAATGTTAATGCATGTCCAGAATAGTAAATGATTACATATTTTAAACATTTTAAAGCAGATTTCTATATATTCAAGATGACAATATAATATTCTTATTTACAGTAACTATAATTATGTAAATGAATGTTTATTTTTGTGGCGCCGTCTTGTAGCCAGCCTGTTTGAGTTAGTCACCGGGGGCGAGAGAGCTGTGATTGTTTCCACATTGTCAAGGTACTTCTGTCGTGAGAGCGGCGCCGATAGCTTTAAGTTGTGTTCGTTTACCTCAGGAGTGCCATCGTTGTAGATACCGGTGCAGGAAGCCCTCTGCTAATAGGCCATGTACTCACAGTCGGGTCGTAGTCACGGCCTCGTTGGGGCGCCAACGTTTCGAATTCGGGCGCCATTGTAGCAAGTCGCCCCGTGTCGGGCGCCAATATTGCACGTAGCTACACCTTCGAAGGCGGTCGAATACTTATCAAAAGGAATGAAGTACAAAAGAGATCATAATAAATTTAATTGAATCGGCTTAAAGGTGTTAATGTATGGTAGATAATAAGAATACGGAATTGAGACGATTTTTGTGCGAATGTTGCGAGCCGATGATAGTTCGGCGAACACTAGCGTTAGTCGATCGTTGTAAGCGTTTCCAACTGTCCAACGACATTTCGATATAAGTTCTGGTATTGTTACTACGTCTATATACGTGTGTTATGTAGGTAACATTGCGCAGTTGTAGTTGCATTCGAACGAGTAGATAGTTATATTAATGTATATTCAATCTTTAAAGTGTATAGGTATCGCTGTTCGATTTCTCTGGTGTTTTTCGAATTTTTCTCTCATCTTACTATTTTGTATATTTGGGGGGTAGGTACAGATATCGTCTTGTGTCAATTAAAAATGTATTGATGTCACGCTCGCGACAGACACAACCGCCGGCAAGGATACGAACGACAGTTGTCTCGAGCAGGAGGGCGCTCGCGTGGCCCGACACTAGCGCGGCGTCGTCGACGGGCTTGTCGCCTCGTTCTCTTCGGGTGCTATCGCGAGGGTGACACGGGGCCGTGTCGGCGAATGCCAGAACGCATGACGCCTGTCGACGTCGATTTTACAAGCTCAATTTTATTGGAAATATGGATACGGTACGCGTAAGTTAAATCGTCAATTAAACGAAATAATTCTGTTCCCGAGGTTTTTCATTCGGCATCGTGAATAGGGCGTGCTCAGGGGGGTAGTGTAGTTTCCAATCTCTTAGTCTACTTTTCTTTCTCTATCGCTAAGTGTACGACTTGCCTTTATCGCGTCGGCAGTTCTCTACACCGCGTTCTGCCTCGGCGGGGGTAGTCGGACGGTTACGTGTAACGTGGCAAAAATGTGTAGGAAAAAAATTGAGGGCGCCACTTGCATTGTTATAATTAAAGTACAAAGAAAGTGGCGCCCTCAATTTTCATTTATTCATTTTGTATGATATTTGTTCCGTTTCTACACGTTTTTGCTATACTCTCGCTTACCGTTGTCGGTAAAGTCCGCGATGTAAAGAACTGCCGAGATCTAAATAGTCTTCGAGTTCTAGTTAGTTAAAATTGTCTTTTTAACGATATTATGGGTATGTATAGATAATTTTAAAGCTGCAGAAACTGTTAAAGTTGTTATACTTGAAGTTGTTACAATATTTGAGAGTATATTATCGAAAATACAAAAATAATTTAAGCGCGATAACTTTATCTGAGAATAGTGTATCGAGTGGAAGGATAATAAATAGTGCAACGTCGTCCCGAGTATTTTTGTATGTCGCAGGCGCTCTCGGCGTCTGCGAGGGCAGGATTCAACTGTTTCTGTGATACCGACTCACGCATCGCACGCAGCAGCCGGCTCGCTCGCACCGGCGTCGCTCGCCCGCACACCCGACCGAGGCCAGGCGGCACTCGTCGTCCGTAGATCTACTCCGGCGGGCGTTTACTATTCTTGTTGTGCGTAGGATTCCACGAGCATCACTGTAGTGTTCACCCCCGCACCTCTCACCGCACCTCATCACCCTCCATCGCATCGCCGTCGTCGACTCGTCGAGCGACGCTCCTACTCTTAAGGTTTCAATGTCGTAAGATAAGGTAGCTAGTTGTCATGTTACGCGCCGCGCCCAGCCGGCCGGGAGGCGGTGAGGCCGCAGCGAGCGTGGCCACGCCCAGCCGGCCGGGAGGCAATGAAGCCGCAGCGAGCGTAGTCGTGCCCAGCCAGCCGGGAGGCAGTGAGGCCACGGCGAGCGTGGCCACGCCGCGTACAGCCGGGACGGCGCGAGTCGCATCTCATCCTCCCTTAATTTTAATAGCTAAATGTTGTTGAATTTGTTGATAGAGTGGTTTATCGTAATAATTACTAGTAGGTAGTTTAGTGGGTATACACGGAAGGTGGCAGCCGTCGGGTGCGCTAGGCTAGGGTAAGGTTCGATAGTGTGTTTAGGAAATTGGCTGTGCGTTCAAGTCGAACTCGACATTAAGACATCCCCTCGGCGCGGGCGCGGGCCGCGGCGACCGCGCTCTATCTGTATATAATCGCATAGCATTATTTCATTTACGTTACTCTCCTTGCTCATTGTCATCAATTTATTAAAGACTGAGGAATCAACTCGCGCATATTGACATCGTCACGAACGCGTCCCCAGAGGTAGGGATCGATCGTACTACACGATCGTTTAATTATTATCATTGAAAACTTTCGCTCGGTTTCATGCGAGGTCGCCGCGCCGCTCGGCAGGCACGGCCGGCAAGCCCGCGCCCGCCGCCGCACCACCGCGTACCGGAGTCTCCAGCGCCGATCAGCCGTTGTCTCATCGACCTTTACACATGTTGAGATTGATATGTTATACTAATTCTATTGAATTATAACTTGTTGCGTATTATAAGTATGTATAGACAGACGCTCGGCAGTACGCACGCGCGGCGTACGCACGTACGTACATGCGTACAGTGCGATGTACGCGTGAACGTACGTGCGTACATGGGCCGCAGCGCAGCTCGGTGAATGTTTGTCGCTCTGGAGTTCAGTGGTGGAAAATTTTATTTTTATTATTATTTTTGTTAACTTTGTTTATTGTAAACGGGTCTGCAATGTTTATGTAACGATAATAAATTAAAATTAAGTTTAAATTGAAAATGTTACGATTAATTTGAATTTTAAATTGGATATATTTTAGTCAATGTTTATAATTTGTTTAGTTGTAACGTCAGATTGATTTTTAAATGAAGTGTTATTTTGCAATGTTAAATGATAACAGGTAAAATGGAAGGTTATAATGTCTTAGTGTTATAAAAACTCGAAAACCAATTCAAAGGTACCTTGAACATTGTCTATATTATTAACATTGAATAAATTTAAAAATACACTTGTTGTTTCAATTCATAATCACCCTTCACAACCACCCCGCCCGGAGACACCCAAAATACGTTACCCTCAGGAGGATGAGACCTGTAGAAATAGAAGTATCTGCCTCGTAGGATCTACTACACATGGTCGTGGGTGAACGAACCAGTAGCAGATCCTAGGGTGCACCACTTATAAGCTCTACCAAATGAAACCACAGTTTAGGTTCGAGTAGTTGTAATGCTTTTGACAGGAGACAAATAATAGTAAAAATGACATAACATATAAAGAATTTCTAAAACGCATCGATAGCGCGTTCTAATTTGCATTGTCCCGCCATCTAGGGATGCAAAACCAAACTAAACAATTCTAACATATTGCCCACCAAGGACATTATTCAAATTATTGTCCTTAAAATAAAGTTAACATTGCACTAAAAATAGCTAACTGAGTATTTTGTGAAAAAACATACATTAAATTGTTTTCTAAAATAATACAACCTTTTCCTATACTTACTAAATTCACTTCGATACCAAAAATACAACAAAAAATGGACTGTAAATAAACATTGCAAGTGAAATATAATTATTCACATTGACAATACACAAAATTAGAAATTTACTTAACAATACTTACTCTACTTAGATAACAGGATAAACTTTTCAAACATTAGTTAGTAATGGACTGTAAAAATCAACAATATAACAAAACATCTAAATAAAATAACTAGGTACATAAATAATCACATTAACATTATATTTGATTATTTATTTCGAAACATCTGGATGTTTTTCACACAAGATACAATAAACTAACGATGAGATCAACGGCATACTCAGAAGAACACTGTGATAACCAAATTATAAACTTACAAAACATTCTAACTGTGACCTTGCCCACCATTGATCACTCTGCAAAAATTAACATTCCGATAGAGATAAAATAGATAAAGTAACATTCTATCTAATAATTATTGCAGTAGGTATACAATTCGTCGCTAATATTTTTCGATTTCATTTTCCAAAATGTTTTAGATCTTAAATCATCATTATTTACTCCTGTATTAATAGTGGCAGCCGGCTTTACTCTCTGGGTGTCAGAACTCACTAATCCTGAAATAACCCAACCAAATACGGTTGCTTGAGCTAACAGAAATCCAGTAGAGTCTTTGAAAACTCCTTCTTTCATTACTCGACCATAAACTTCAGCTCCCAGAAGGACATCTATTTTACTAGCTGTTTCATACTGTGGGTCTGCCAGTTGCTCTACGGGTAAGTTAGGCCAATCTATCATTTTCACTTCTCTGCCAGGTAGATATGAAGTCAGCGAATGCAGCACGTGCGCTCTCACGCATATTTCCACTTCAGGTTCTACATAAGATTTTAATTTCAACGTCACAACTGACTCTGACCTGCCAGTTATTCCGCCGCCTACGCCAGTTATTATAGCCCTGCTAGGTTCTTTTTGTAAGCCCAGTTGCTTTACGATAGATGCTGATACAAATGATGCTCGTGATCCCTGATCTATTAGAGCTCTCACCTTTTTATCACTTCCATTTTCCGTTTCAGCTTTTACTAAAGCAGTCGCCAACAACACAGAACTGTTCCTAACAACTGCAGTGTTCGTATGAATTTCTTTTACAGACTCTCCCACCTCCTCGTCTGAAATCTTTTCAGATACATTCACGTTATTTTTACTGGCAGTTTTGGGGTGCAATAACGTGTGATGCAATCTTCTACATATTTTACACTTCAATAACCTTCTGCAGAACTTAGCGGAATGGTTTGTTCCCAAACAAATGAAGCAAACCTGGTTCCGTAATGCAAAATCACGACGTTCATCACTATCCTGTGCGCCAAACTCTTTGCACGATGACAATTTGTGACTTCCATCACACAGAGGACATGATCGTTGCTGTTCCGAGTCAGTGACATGCATCGAACGCTGATTATTAACCGACTTAAAATACGGTTGTGGTTTTCTAGGTTTTTGCTCAACATACTCCAATGCTCGAAATCTGTTTGTTATGAAATCACTAAATTGAGTAAAAGTTGGCAGAAAATCTGATGTTTGCTTGCTAGTAGCTAGCAGTTCCCATTGTTTTCTCGTTTCGAGGTCTAATTTCAAAGAGAGGATGTGTATTAAAATAATATCCCACGTCGACACATCAATCCCCATATTCGTAAGCGCATTTAAACAATCTGTCGAGGTATCTATTAAATCTTTTAAACCTTTTGCTGATTCATTTACGGCATTTCTCTGACTAAGAAGTCGTTTAAGAATGCAATGTGACAGGTACTTTTTATTGTTGTATCGCGCTTTCAACAGTTCCCAACATTTGTCATAGTTCTCATCGGTAATAGGTATGTGCCTTAAAAGCTGTTCTGCTTCTCCCACCAAATAACTTTTGAGATAGTGCATCTTTTGCACTCCATCCAGACTGGCATTGTTGTGGATCAATGACACGAAGAGGTCTCGGAATGATATCCACTCCGTGTATTGCCCTGAAAACTTTGGTATAACGATTTTCGGTAGTCTAATGTGAGTATTCCTTTTTGACTCTACGACTACACGGCTAAGACGTCTCTGTTCCTCAGCATGCCTTTTTAAAACATCTTTTAAATCTGTCTTGTATTCAATGTACAACTCTTCGGCCTGTTCATAAACATCCGACTTTAAATATTCGTGCTCTTGCAGTTTTAAAGCGTAGTTCTCTAGAAGACTTCTGTGCGTTTCTATAAATGTGACCCACAACTGCTCCAGGGACTCCAGCCTTACTTGTGCATAGGTTTCTGTTATTCTGACTTTTGCAGACTTCAGGTAGTTTTGTCTAGACTTGTCAAGGTTATGGTAGGTATCCATTTGCATAACTATTTTTGCATCCATCTTTGATCAAAAAATCATAAAAAAATATAACAAGTCCAAAATCTCCAAAATTATTCTAAGTCTTTTGACAACCTGGGTGTAAATGGGCGTGGATTCCCCGTCTGATCACAATTTATAAAACTATTCTAAGTCTAAACTACTCAAAAACATACACAAAGATAAAACGTTCTAACAAATAAAGTTCAATTTTCACCACCAAGTTCTTCAAGTAAAAGTTAAATTGTTCTAGCAAATAAAGTTCAAATTCCAGTATCAAATTTCCAAAGTACTCACAGTTTTTCTGACGTTACCAACTCAACACAAATCCATCTATGTCATTATTGCGTCACACACGACGACAAGGTTGCTTTTCGCGTGTTCTGGAGCACGCGGGTCTCCTTTCCTTCACCTCCACCTCAGCACCAGCTTGCTGCACTCAGGGCTCCTGACGTCCTTGGTCACTTGGTGACCAGCTCCGTCGCAGGCCTCCGGCGGCACGTTGCCAGTAGGTCTGCAGATTAGCACCTGAGCAGCGATCCACTGCCACCATGCGGTGCTAGGGGGCAGTTCCACCGTTGTTGGAACCGCAGACAAAAAATAGTGGCAACCCTTTCATCCGGTTCGAAGGACCATGAACGAACCAGTAGCAGATCCTAGGGTGCACCACTTATAAGCTCTACCAAATGAAACCACAGTTTAGGTTCGAGTAGTTGTAATGCTTTTGACAGGAGACAAATAATAGTAAAAATGACATAACATAGGTATAAAGAATTTCTAAAACGCATCGATAGCGCGTTCTAATTTGCATTGTCCCGCCATCTAGGGATGCAAAACCAAACTAAACAATTCTAACAGTGGGTTCAAATTCCTGAAGACCAAATATAATGCACATAGTATTGACAACAGCTTTTCGTGACGATATTTTGGTCACTGGTAGTGGTTCACCTTATACTTGGCTTTAAGCAACTTCGTTTCCTTCCATAGGTACGTACATTTATCTTCGCTGTCCTTATGCTGTCTTACAGCCGAATTTAGTCCTAAGTTTCCGCCAGGGAGCGCCATGGAAGAGAACGAAACGAAATTAAGTTTCAAGTTGGGTGTCGAAGTTCGTCCGAAGGTCTCGACTTTTGTAATCAGGAAGGAACTAGGACAATTAGGAAGGCTAAGTAGGTAAGAGTTTTGATAGTTTGCGAAACTTTATTTTGTTTAGTTAAGCTAATCCGCCAAGTCAAACGACAGCTCTGAAACAAGCAGTCAGACAATAGGTATATAAAGGAGTCAAGAAAATCTATGTACAAATAAAACGAAATAATGAATTTCATTATTTGCGTATAATGCATAATAAGTAAATAAGTAAGTACCTACTTCAATACAGAGTAAAATAATTTAAAAAAAAATACAAAATTGGACGGAATTTGTAAAGTTCAGATCATTTCAAATAATTTAAGTAAATAAGTTTAAGTTAAAAGATACACACACGAAAAGATATTAATCTCTAAAATAATAATTAAAAGATTGAGTACCTACACTACCGTACAACAGTCACAATGTCATAAAAGCTTACATATAAAGTTCTCACTAAACAAAAATGCAGTAAATTGTCGTTTCCTACTTTAAAGTTAACATTGATGATATTATTGAGATTCGTCGTGAGAAACCGTATGCGTCGCAGCATCGCATTTTATAAATCTACTAGCTGATTGATAGGATAAGAATCAATACAGAGTCTAACAAACATTAACTTAATTTCTTCTAGAGTCCATAATGTACAGTATAATTTGATTATTTCTCTTCGTTTTGGCAACAGAGCTAGTAGTGCATGGCTATATTACTAAGCTACCGTTAGTTTATTAAGCTACTAGTACTAAGAATATTTCATTATGAATTCATCTAAATCTATTATATTGTCAAGTTTAAGATAAATGTTAAAGCAAGGGTCATTTCTCTTTAGATTTAAGATTAGGCCCCTGTAAATACATACAAAAAACTAAAGTTAATACTAGATGTATGTCTATCTCATTAAAGTAAAAATACATTATTAAGTACTATGTTTTAGAACAGTTTCACATTAGAACTGTCTTGGTAAAACTGTGTAGTCGTAACGAGGCACTTAAATCACCTTTTAAGTAAGTACCAACATAGCAATAACATGTTACAAGATCTTTGGATACTTATTGCAATATCTTATGTGTATAGTTCAAGTAATGAATACCTACATTATGATTAAGATATCACTTCGTACTGCGGTATATGCGGCTCGAATTCGAAGCCGTTGTAATGAGTAAAACTGAGACTTCGCGTTCCCTGCGCTTCTGCAAACGGTATGAGCTCCTGTAATAAGGATGAGAACGAAGGTCTTTCATCAGGGTCCACCTGCCAACACTGCAGGCACAGTTGGAACAGCTCGTCTCCTACGTAAGATGGCTGCGAAGGGCGCATTCCTCTCAAGATCCTAGCTGCAACGTCTTTATTACCGCTGTGAGCATAAGGTGTGGCGCCGATTGTAAGCGCCTCCCACAATAAGCATCCGAGCGACCAAACGTCAGCCTTGGGGTTGAAGCGCGACTGACGGAGCATCTCGTGCGACGTCCATCTGGTGTAGTCGGGGGTTTCATGCAGCTGTCTCATGTGGGACAGGCCGAATCCTGCCACTTTGGCCACGCCGCTCTCGCCCACGACAATGTTCCGGCAGCTCAGCCGTTTGTGAACTATTTTCGCGCTGTGCAAGTACTCCATACCGCGCACGACGTCCACGCAGATCTGAAGAAGCTTGTTCTCGGTGACGAGGCAGAACTTATTGTTCTGAAGGTCTCGCTGCCGGCTCTGAAGTAGCATCTCCTTCAGAGACACCTTCATATCTTCTAAAACAACGAATAGCGTTGTATTCGTTTCACAGATCCCGATAAGCGATAGGACGTTTTCGTGCTCGTTGGATTTAATCAGAAGATCCAATTCCTGTAACATAATTTTCTTGTCTGGCCTTTCGAGTTCTCTGTCTGAAATGACTTGGACCAAGGCCGAAGTCTGCTTTCCTTGTTGGACCTTACCTTTCGTGAACTTGCCGTAGCTGCCGAGTCCTACCACACAAGAGATGTCAATGTCGATGAAGTTCCTCGGTATGTTCCATAGTTTTCGTTTCAAGTTGCTGTAATAATCCACCCTTTCATCTTCATCTTGAATAAAGCCAGAGTTCTCGATTTCTATACATGGTTCGCTGAGACTGAGAGGCATGGATTGAGACCCTCTTTGCAACCTCACCATGTGAATTCTCTTCCTCAAAATTATGAGCAACCCTACACCAATAAGTAACAACACCACACCAATAGCTATTCCAGCTCCAAGCGCTACCATCAAGGGATTTACTTCCTCAGGCTCATTGATGTTCAGTATTATCTTTTTAGTAGATTCTGCATACCTAATTTTCTTCACATGATCCTTTTCACTGACCACACCGAGAGATACATCAATATCACTGATCAGGGGGAGCGGGGCATTGTAAAAGCCATTGTAAGTTTTTCTGTCTCCGATTGTGAATTCATAGGCGATATCGTCAGGGTCCAACTCTGCAGTGATGTAATAAGGCAGGCCATTATCCATTGCATATGAGTGGTTACCTAGCGTGTCTATAATGTAGCCTTGTTGATATAACTCTATGGAAACCACAATCCTGTACATAGATACAGGACCATTGACATTTTTGGCTTCCGGGATGTGAACAACCATTCTGTCACCGTGCCTTGATTTGATTTCTATATCAGGAGGGCTCGGGTCAGGAGTACCGATCACTGTTTCAGCTTTGATAGTTATATTGGTACCTTCTTCATCCACATTCACTGCAGCCACACTGATGTTGTAAATAGAGCCTGGCTGTAGGTTTAAAAGCTCAGTTTGATAAGTTTCATTGGAGACCCTCCACTCAAGAGGGATCAGTAAAAGATCAGAGTAAGTTTGAATGACAGTGGCTCGAATCACATAGCCGGATATAAAGGAGTGAGCGGATGGCGAGGTCCAGCGTACTCTGAGCGTAGTTTCTGTGATATTCTGCACGGCGACGGAGGCCGGGGGGCCGGGAGCACTTACTTCGGTATCGTACACGCTCCAGGCGTTGTCGCCGCCGCACATTTGAGTCTCATTCTTAGGGCAAGTGACGTTGCACGACGCTGGCTCGAGCTGCAGTGTGCCGGGTACGTTCCCGCAGAAACACGACGACTCGTTGCCAATCAGAGCGTATTTGTAGTACACTTGCTCGCACGCTGACAGGCAAACATCTACCGACTGGCCGGTATGAATATTCAACGCATTTTCGATGTCCAGCCGGTAGCAGCCGACGTAGTCTCCGTGATCACTCTTACAACGACAAAGGATAAATAATAACAGCGTAACTACTATCCAGCTATGCCTTTCCATTCTTGGATATTGAGTCACGCAGGCTAATGAACGTTGCTCCGACGACCGACGCCCTCCTTCAAAACAAGTATCCTTTCGGGCCGAGAGACTTCACGTCTTTTATGAACTTTGGCTCTCTTTCAACGACATCGTGTTCTGCATTGAGTTTTATTGTTCATTTTTCCTTGTAATTTTTATAAAAAGGAATTTGAGATAATAAAAGATCGCACGATCGAACCGAACGCTTTATTTATTTGTTGACTTGACACTATTGACATGACATAGTCAACTCAACTGTCAAGATAACTCAGGGATTTTTTGAGTGACATTGGTGGTATCATAATTTTTATCATCATCATCTATTACTGATGCAACGAAAGTGTCTTAGCGGAAGCAGAAACAGAAGCAGATGTCAAAAGTAAATTTTAGCGGAAGCGGAAACGGAAACGGATGCGGAAACGGAAGTGTAAATAATATGAAAAAAAAAACTAAAATTTCAGTGGCAAGTGCCCTACTTGCCACTGAAATTTTAGTTTTTTTTTGAAATTTTAAAGCACCGTTAATCCAATCTGCATGAAACTTGGAAGGTCTAGAGATTCTACGATTTAGATTTGCTTGAAAGCATATAATATATGCTTTATATTATGAGCTTAATCGGTGAAAAGGTTGTAAAGGTTCCAAACCGAAAAAAACTTTTTGGCCAGCAGTGGGACACTAATGGCTGATATATTAATAATTGAGTGTGGTATCAAATGAAAGATCTTTACTTGATAATTCCAAAATGGTTTTAATTTTTATTCTAGAATATAGTTTATGAAATATAACGTAAAAAGTGAAATTTACGATATAAATCTTTGAAAAAACCTATCTAGGTAGGATAATCAAATAGTTTTTATGTTAATTTTTTTGTTTAGGACCTATTTAGGTACATAAAGAGTGTTCAAAACATCAGGACGTGAATATAAATGAGGATTGTGGCATCGCTGGCATCGCGCGGGAAATATCTCGGTTGGGGCCGAACTAATAGTTAATATTCATAGTTAAGTTGCGGTAGGTAAGTTATATTATATGAAAAGTAGTTTGGCCGCTTTTGCCCAACAATTTGTTCGGTATTCGTCGCATGTTATAAGACCAGCTCTCAGTGGCGGATTTACAAATTTTCAAGGTATAGGCTGTAAAGCTTTTGCCGCCCTTGCCTCCACAATTTTCAAATTGTCATGTCCTAGATTATTTTTACAATTCAACAATTTCGTTGGAATTGCACGTAAAATAATTTTTAGTTATATTTTTGAGCTAATTAAAGCTCAATCATGTTTGGAAGGCGGGGTAATGCATGCTATAATAGTCGATACATAAGATTAAAATCGGTAAAATTATTCACTAAATTATTTACTACATTCAAATTAAAATCACCAAATTATATACAAACCAATAGTAGGACTGGCTGTATGGGTTGACGGTAGGAAAAGAAAAATACATTTTCTATAATTTCGCTCTTTACACTCATTCAAAGTGCGGGGAGAGGTCGCAAAGACCGATTATTGGTTGGGGGCGGCGAACTAGCTGTTTTACTCTAGAATATGTAAGATTGCTAAACGGATTTACGGATCGTACAATGACAAATGATAAGTGAAAAGAGAAAGTCGTCGGAAAAATTTGTTGCAGACTTCTATCTGTAAAACATCAGAAAACAGAATACAGAAAACCGTCATCCAGAAATCTTTTTGATTTCTAGTAGCAAAAAAAAAAAAAAAAATCGGTCCCAAATTTGCCGCCCCAAAAATCTGCCGCCCTAGGCTCAAGCCTACTCAGCCTGCTGGTAAATCCGCCACTGCCAGCTCTTACTAAAACAAACAACAACAGAAAATCTTACTCGCTTACATTCACATCGCGGCGCGACGAGAACCAAAAAAAAAGTACGTAGGTGAACAAACAAGTTGCGACAAGTAACGAAAGTCCGCGCGGGGGCGCTTCACCGTCAAACGCGCACCTCGCCACCCGTGGCCCAGCGCCGTCAACCGCCCCGCCGCCATCGTTAACTTCCGTTCTTATTTCCGTTAAAAAAGTTGCGGAAACAGAAGCAGAAACGGATGTCAAAAAACATACGGATGCGGAACTTCCGCAGTTGCGGAAACGGAAACAGATATCTGTTGCATCACTATCATCTATTATATTATATTATATCTATTTATATTGCTATATTTCAATAAATATTATTTTTGCTACTTTTTTTTACCGGAGGGGTTGGTAAAGTTTGTATCAAATCCAAATCAACCTCGTAAATTCTAAATTCCTTTGTTCTTGGCAAAGGCACAGATAAAATATAACTTTGTGTTCAATTCAACCAACATAAAAATCATAATTTGACTGACCAACTGAAATGGTTGACTAAGTATAGATTATTTTTGCTTGGTTTGAATTTTGTTTTGTTTGATTGATTGATCTTCTATCAATCAATCAAACAAAACAAAATTCAAAAATTAGTAAACGTTAAAAACGGACGGAATGAAAAACAAATTCAGTGAGAAAGTAAATAAGATTTACGGTTAAAAATACACTAAAATGTCCACTAGATCTGGAAAAAGTACGTTATTTATAACATAGTGCGAAGCAAGTTAGTCTTGATTTATAACTGTTAACATCCAGTAATCAAATCTTATGTTAAATTTCAGGAATCCATATCTCATTTAATGAGAACACCGTGAAATCGGAAACTGACTTCACTAGGAGCGAGCGAAAAACAAGAAGTAAACATGTGAAAGAGAATTTTGACGAACTAAGTGGAAGCTCAATCAAAGTCAAAAAGCGGAATTACGTGGCTTATCCAGCTGATGATGTTGGGGTAGACACCGTTGATAGTAAGAATGAGGAGAAAACAACTCGTACTCTGCGGAAGAATGCTCTCAAAGAACACAATATCACTGCGACGGATACTTTGGAGCCAGCAGGCGATATCAGGAAATCGGTCAGGTCCACCCGAAGAACGCGTAAATTTGACGAGAACTCTCAAGATACCCCAGAAGATGCTCCACGAGATGAGGCATTCACCAAAGCAGATCTTACAAAGTCCAAAAAAGGTAAGAAGAAGAAGAAGGTGGAACAAGAACAAGTTGAAGTGACAACTGCTATGCCCAAAAAGAAGTCAAAGAAAAAAAAAGGCAAGAGATCAAGTTCAAATGTGGTTGAGGATATTGAGATGGCGGCTCCGAGAGGCTTAGATAAAAGCAATGTGTCCAATGATTCATTCCACAGTGCAGCAGACAGTCCTCGAAACTGCAATACTGACTTTAACACCATAAATACTTTCGAACACAATGATACTAACAAAACTGAAGCAAGACAAACAAGGTCTTCTATGAAACTGGATCTGACGATTGAAAATGTGACTGAAAAGGAACCGAAGAAAAGGAAGTCCAGTATAAAAGTGAAACATGACAGTAGCTCAAAGGATGCTTTATTTGAGATAGAAAATCATGATCGAGACAGCTCATTTAATGGAGAGCTTAAGAAGCGTAAATATAGTGTTAAATATGATGACACCAAAGATGCTAAACATTCAACAGTAATCGAGTCTAATATGCTAAGAACATCTCTGAAAAATTCAGTTTCCAATATCATAGAGACACCAACAAAAATTAATACAACTTATGAAAAAGATGTACCTAAAGCTATTTCTTCTCAAAAAAAGAAAAAGAAATCTATGGTAGATACAAATGTAAATGACGATTTGAAATCAACTGAAAACATTGAAGGCACAAGTTTTGAAAAAGAGTTAGTTACCGAAACAGAGTTTACTAACAAGAAAAGAAAATCTGCCATTAACACATCAATCAATGTTACCGAGAAAGCTTCTCCATTGAAATCTGCAGGTAAAGATAAAAGAAAATCACCTGAAGCTATTATTGTAACTAATAAGGAAAAAAAGACAATAGATTCTACATTTAACATAACTGAAAATTCACCTTTCAAAGCATCTGAAATTAAATTAATAATGGAGACTAAGAGAAACTCCAGTGCCAACACAACATACAACAAAGATTCAGAAACAGATAGTGAATCTATTAAAGGATCAAAAAAGTCTATAGTTGATGAAACATTTGATATAACGTCATCACCATTTAAATCAGCGAATGAAGTCTCTTCACCATTCAAAATGACAGATGAAAATGATAAAAGCAAATCCATTAACAACACGACATATGAGAAAGACTCTGATGCTGACCAAAATGAACAAAAATCAACTAATTCACTAATCACTACTAGCGACAATACAGAAACGAAAACCAGTACTACATTTGAAACAGACTCAAATGAAAACAAGAAAACATCTTTAATCAAACAGAAAAGAAAATCTCTATTAAAGTTGTCAATGCAAAACACATCCAACACGGATATTAACAGTACTTTTGATGTACAAGAAAATAAACTTAACTCAACATTTGACAAGTGCTCCAAATCATCGCTCATAAGCTCCGACAATTCAATGATAACTCTGGACAAATCGGATGCCTCACGAATCAGTATCACCAGCGATGAATCAAAGACTGAAGAAAACATACTCAATACTACTCCAGTACTTATTGAGAGTAGCATGGACGAATCCCAAATGAACACAACAAATACACCTCCAAAACACACCAGCCCTCAGCACACAGCTCCTGCACCAGTTACTCCTTTAAAACGTGAAGGTACATTCACCAAAGATGAACCTGAGGTTATATCTTCTCCTTCTAAAACCCCAACAAAAAGAATGTCCTTACCATCACCTGGCTTCACACCGTTCCATGTGAATAAAAGCTCTACGAAGGAGAAGAGTACCTTGAATGTTACAAGGTCTATTGAGAAGAGGAGATCATCTCTGGCTGAGCCTGCACGGACTACACGAGTCATGTTCTGTAGCCCGGTCAATAACCCCTCTGTGGTTACCCAGAACCGGAGAAAAGTGATCAAGTCCAATTTGAAGGGATCCAACAAGAGCTTTGTCTTTGATGAAAGCGGTGAGTTTCTGTTTAGATTCTTGTTTACTTATCTAGAAGTCTTGGATGCTACTTTAGTTCATAAAAGCTACAGAATGCCACTGCTAGGGGTGTAGTATGTTGTTTTGGCTTTTGTAGTGCCCTTAGCGGAAACTTACGGCATTGCAAGTAAATGTGTGGAAGGAAACAAAAAATAAAGCTGACCAAGATTCTTCTTATCTGATATGATCTTATATGATTCTCTTATCAACATAACATTCAGACAGCTTTAGAATGGACAACTCGAAAAATGACATTTTCCCTATACATTTTTCACTTTCCCACAACATCACTAGTTGAATAAATAAATCAATAAAATAATAAATAATATAAATAATGGTGACGAGGAGAGTGTTAGGTATGAATATGGATGGATACCGGAGTAGAGGTAGACTAAAGAAAAGATGGATGGACTGTGTGAAATATATGAGTAAGGAAGGTGTGAGTACTGAGATGACGGATGATAGAGGAAAATGGCAGAAGAAAACATGTTGTGCCCCACAGCGTGAGAAAATGGCAGGAAGAAGAAGAAGGAGTCGATATAGGTAGATTCGGTATCTTATTTCTTACTAGCTGTCCCGCTCGCGACTTCGTTCACTTAAAGTAGGTATCTAACTAAACTGAGTTTCAAACAAATCACACTAATAAAAAAATCCCATAATAACTTTGACACCCAATTTTACCCTTTTTAGAGGGTTATTTTGAAATATCCAGGAATACGTTTCCATTTATTTTGCATTTAAAGTATCCAAACCAAAATTAAGACCAATCGCACCACCCTTTAAAAAGTACCCATAGAATCATTGACCCCACATTTGACCCCTTTTTGAAGGTTATATTGAAAAATCCTGAAACACGTGTTCATTTATTTTGCATATACAGTACACAAACAAAGTTTCAGGCCAATCGCACCACCCTTTAAAAAGTTCCCATACAAAAATTGACCCCACATTTGACCCCTTTTTGATGGTTATATTGAAAAACCCTGAAACACGTGTCCATTCATTTTGCATTTACAGTGCACAAACAAAGTTTCATGAAAATCACTCTACGCGTTAAAAAGTTTCATACTAACGTTTTCACCCTTTTTCAACCCCTTAGAGGTGGAATTTCCAAAAATCCCGCCTTAGTGGGTGGTTTTGTTAGAAAAGGAAACCACCTTCCAAATTTCAGCTTTCTAGCTTCAGCGGTTTCGGCTGGGCGATGATAAATCAGTCAGTCAGTCAGTCAGTCAGTCAGGTTAAGCTCTTATATAGATATAGATTAATATTATAAACGCGAAAGTTTGTAAGAATGTGTGGATGTATGGACGTCAGGATGTCTGGATGTATGTTTGTTACTCTTTCACGCTGAAACGGCTGAACGGATCTGGATGAAATTTGGCATAGATACAGATTATAGTTTGGAATAACACAAAGGCTAGTTTTCATCCCGGAAAAATGTACGGTTGCCGCGGGAAAGATTTGTTTTTGTTTTTCAAGGTACGCGGGCGGAAGCTATTAGAATATATTTTGGAGTAATTTTCGGTAAAACTATTATATTTAACTTCCAGTATCGCTGGAGGCTCGTCCGGCGACCCGCAAGCGGTCGTACACGCAGAGCGACGCGGACGACGCCCGCGTGAAGCGCAAGCGTCTGGCAGACGAGCTGCAGCAGTCGGTGGACCGCCTGTCGCGGCCCAGGACCTCCAGCGCGTCAGGTATAATCCTCTCTCTGTAGGTCTACCATTAGTTTTCACAATCTACTCTCATTGTCAAGCTACTCGCTAGCGACTGTAGTTATAAAAACTAGCTTCCGCCCGCGGCTTTGCTCGCGAGGTACCTACATAAAACATAGCCTATGTTACTCAAGGATAGTGTAGCATTGTAATGGTAAAAGAACTGCAGCGACTGTAGTTTGCGCTTCATTAATTTGCTTAGAATTTGGTACCATGAGTAACAATTTTGACAGATGTCATAGTAACGTACTATTACTACTGTAGTAACGTCAGTCGATCTAAATGTGACACGAATTCTTATTCTCTCATTAGTTCTTTTGAACCAGTGTGGTGCAAGGATTCAAGTGCGTCTCGGAGGCTTCTCGTGCACTTTTGGTTCCGATGTTTTCCTTCACCATTTGAGAGTACGGGTATAGAACGCCAATTTTTCAAACAGAAAATCCATTGGTACAACTGGATTCAAACCCACGACTTTAGCATCTGAAGGCGGGCTACCACTAAACCACTAGTGCTTTGAGTGCCATGCTACCGCCACGCTTAAATAATCCTGTTTTATGGAAAATAACACACTTGATCTATCATAAACTTAAAACTTTACAACTGATAGATAATTTCGATATCTGTTTATTTCGGGTGTTTAATTTTCACCAGACATTATCAATGTATTAAAGTACTTATTTAGACTTACCAAACCAAGATATAAAATAACGTCATTATGTCCAGCCGGGAATCGAACCCGTGATCTCCCGATTCTTTACAGAGCACTCGCCTGCTGAGATTAAAAATAACTTTGAAGAACATCAAATTTTAATCGGATCTAAATTTTATGAACGAACGGGACTCGAATCCACGTATTTGCCTGAAGCCGATCTTGTATGTCGCCCTTACGGAAACATTGGCCTCTTGATTTGGTTTTGTTAAACAAAAACTATCTCGAAAAGCTTATTTTAAAATATCAGAGTACTTAGATGACAAAAAAGCTTTGGACGAATCAGCTCCAACTCTGCTAGGTATCCCTAACAAAATTAACAAGGATCATACAAAAAAAGCGCTAGGGCCAGCGAGTTTCTTGTCAGTTCTTCTCGGACTGGGGATAGGACTGGAATTGGCACCTGGACTCACCTAGTATGTAACGCTATTCAAAGTACACCCTGTGATTTTATTGAATTAAATTTTTTGACTTTTGTTGATTAGGGTACGAAAGGAGACCTTGAAGGCATTTTAATCCTTTTTTTATTCTGCTTCCAAAGAACTAGTGACCCTAAACATACACCAGCAGAGTCTACAATTAAATGTACTTAAGTTATTACTTTATTTGTACATCGATGTTAAAAATAATTAAACCCTTAGTCCTAACCCTAGTCGTCCAGTTTCGGCAAAAACCGTCTTTATACTTATACCCTCTAATGCCCTTTTTCCAACCGCCTTAAACAGTTTCCGCGTTAATAACTTGCACCCTTATTTAGCATTTTTACACCATTTAATCTTTTTATTAAAACCGTAAATTATAGAGGTAATATAAAATTAAATATTCGCCGATACGATTGATAAAACGATTTCTGTTTGGTATAAAAGCACTACCGAGTTTGGTGAAGGCATCATTGTGATCACGGAATATCCCAAAAATGTAAGTACAATACCTTGTTTAATATACCTATTTTGACATAACATTTTATTTTTAAATAAATTCATAGTAAGATGATAAAGACCATTCATCCATTCATACTTATATTAAAATAACTGTTTTTTCGCGACTTAACAGCTGAATGGATGTTAATTAAATTTGGCATGGTGTAATATATTCTGGGGAAGGACATTTTGTCTCAAAAAATTTAGCTAGTCTCAAATATCATAAATGAATATTAAGTGTAAATACCAGAAGACTATGTGAGCGGACAATAAAACACGCTGGTGGGCCTTTTTTGCGTGCGATTTGCGTGTGCTACATGGTACTGTAGTATCAGATCTTAATCCAAGCCTACCCTATTTCAGTGCAAAATGAATTTCATCGTGGCATTCGTCGCTATCGTCGCCGTGGCAGTGGCCTCCCCCGTGAAGCCGCTCGCCAACCAGCACGCAGAGCTGGACGCCATAATGGCCGCCATATACAGCCCCAGCACCGACCCGGCTACCGCAGCCCTGCTCGAGCAACAGCTAGCCGCCATTATCGCCGAGTTGTCTCCCATCTCTGTCGGACCCGCCATCATCGAGACATCTCCCATCTCTGTCGGACCCGCCATTGTTGAGACATCTCCCATCTCTGTCGGACCCGCCATTGTCGAGGCATCTCCCATCTCTGTCGGACCCGCATTCATCGACTTCCCCCTCCCCGACGGAGGTGCAGTCACCGCTGAGGAACCCACCCTGACCCCTGTCGCCGTGGTCGCGCCCACCCCCGTGCTGCCCTCTCCCATCGCTGAGACCCCCGCTGCCGCGTCTCCCCTCGTCCAGATCATCGTGAACGTGAACCAGGCTGAGTCCGCAAACCCCGCCCCCGTGGTGATCCCCGGTGAGGTGGTCGCCCCCGGTGCCGTGGTTGCCCCCGGTGCCGTGGCTGCCCCCGAGGCCGTTGTCCATGTGCCCGGTCCCGTGAACGTTGTTGAGGACGCTGACTTTGTGGTCATCGCCCCCGCCCCAGTCGTCGAAGCCCAACAGCCCGGTCCCGTCAACGTTGTCGAGGACGCTGACATTGAGGTCATCGCCCCCGCCCCTGTCGTCATTGGACAGCCCGGCCCCGTCAACGTGGTTGAAGATGCGGACGTTCTGCCCGTTGAACCCGTCCAGGTCGCCACGCCCGTGATCATCGAGCCCATCTCCATCGGCGCCCCCATCATCCCCTCCCCCGTCGTCCCCGCCCCCGTCGCCCTCCCCGCGGAGCTGAACTAAACCAAAACTAGCGTGAAAGAAATAAGGAACCATGTGTCAACATCTATGTGGTAACAAAACACAACTTGACGTTTTTAAATAAATTAAAATTTAATATTAACATGAATGTTTTTCTCAAAAAAACCTATCCTGTAGGATTAAACTTATTTTATAATTCTTATTAATAGGCTCTATATATTGACAAACTTAAAAAAGAACTTAAATATTATGATCACGACTGCAATCCCCAGGCTCGGTAGATATCTCCTCGGATCTCTAGTTACTTAGATCTTTGAGGATACCTAAAGAGTGTAGTCAGAGGCACGTCCAAACATGATGATTGGCACATACACACACCATGATGATTGGCACATTTTTTTCTTAGAAAAATGGTTCCGACTTGAGTTAGCTATTATTATTTGCACACATGACCGTATTGTAAATTAGAATTTCTAGACAACGTCTGGCTGTTAACCGAAATAAAATAATTATACTTTTTTTTTGACTGGCCTCAGCTCAGTTGGTACTAGCTCTGCTAGGCTTAGAAATATATTTTTTTTATATAAAATATAGCCTATGTTACTCAGGGATAATGTAGCATTCTAATGGTGAAAGAATTTTTGAAATCGGTCCAGTACTTTTTGAGTTTATTCGTTACAAACAAAAATACAAAACTTTCCTCTTTGTAATATTAGTGTAGATTATGTTATCCAATAGCCTTAGTATGACATTATTTACACATGGCTACCAGACCAATCAACTGTAGCTATAGGTAGGTATTGATTTTTTAACTCATGTCAGGGTTCTGGGAAATGGTTTTCCTTTGTGGACATCATCATCAGCCTATAGCAGTCCACTGCTGGACATAGGCCTCCCCTAATGAGCGCCATTGCGCCCTGTCTTCAGCTCGACGCATCCAGCCTCCACCAGCAGCCTTTCGCAGATCGTCACTCCACCTAGCCGGAGGGCGTCCTACACTACGTTTGCCGAGCCGCGGTCTCCACTCGAGAACTCGTTTACCCCAACGGTTATCGGTTCTTCGACAGATATGGCCAGCCCACTGCCACTTCAGCTTGCTAATTCTCTGAGCTATGTCGACAACCTTAGTTCTGTGTCGGATAGTCTCATTACGGATTCTATCCTTCAGAGAAACTCCGAGCATAGCTCGTTCCATAGCTCGCTGAGCGACTTTAAACTGGTGAACTAGCCTTACCGTGAGTGTTCACGTTTCGGCTCCGTATGTCATGACAGGTAGGACGCACTGGTTGAAAACTTTCGTTTTCAGACATTGTGGTATGGGTGACGAGAAGACTCGACCTTTGTGGACGGTAGCACGTTTTTCATGTAGTTCTTGCCACAAAAACAAAAGTAGTACTAATTGCAAAAATTAAAAAAAGACCGTCTGAACATAGCTTTTATTTCACTTCCACTTCATCATCTTCCTGCCCTTATCCCACGTGTGGCCGGCACAACATGTGATCTTCTTCCATTTCCCTCTGTCACTCGTCATCTCATTACTCACTCCTTTCTTACCCATGTCATCTTTCACACAGTCCATCCATCTTTTCTTTGGCCTACCTCTACCCCTGTATCCATCCAAATTCATACCTAACACTCCACTACATTTCACTTCCACTTAATTGTTAAAATTCATGGTCTTCCTTTTATTTCCGACTCTATGTTATTTAGCAAAAAAAATCCTTATGATGAAGCCTTTCGATCGGTATGATGAAGATACGGGGTGATTATTTTTCTCGTGATTCCCGGTTCAACCATGTAATATATTTAAATATCTATGAATGCAGTTTAATTTGTTTTTTAAATTCAAATAATGGTGGTAATTCGGTTGTTTTGCAGACTAACTTAAAAAATGCTACCATAGGTACGATCTTATTTGGCTTACTATAATGACCAAATTAGCGTAACATTTTTGAATGACAGTTTTAAAAAGATCTAAAATTGACATAAACATTCTAATTTAATTAATTTTCCACCATTTTCACGTAGCTTTAGTGAACACCAATTTACATGGCTTCTAAAATAAGCTAAAACACGTCAATCATACGTCAGTTTAGTCAAATTTAGAATTGTTATTTAAAATGTTTACGCTAATTTAGTATTTGATGTGAACAAAATAAGGTCGCGTTTATTTCAGCATTTTTTTAGTTAGTTTTAGTTAGTTTTAGTTAGTCCGCGGAACATCAGAATCACCACCAATGTCCTTCAGTAAAATGTTCTATCTACAATATTCAAGGTACTTTCCCTTCATGGGGCATTATCCGTGGGACGCCCTGTATAGCCTACTAGCTTCTGCACGCGGCGTCGCCCGCGAAGTACCTACATAAATTATAGCCTATGTTCATCCTGAAAGTTCATTCTACACATTGGTGAAAGAATTTTTCAAATCGGTTCTGTAGTTTCGGAGCCTATTCAATTCAAACAAACAAACAAACAATCAAATCTTTCCTCTTTATAATATTAGTATAGATGTCACTCTTGTGATCCAGACGAATCCAACGACACATTATTTGTCAAAATCTGTCCAGCCGTTACGGCTACAGTGACATCTAAATGAACTCGCATACATACAAACATAAATAGGTAGAGATGATTCAGTCTATAAATGCACGCCCCTCCACTTGTACTTTATGTAGAGGAAATAGAGTAGCAAATACATTTTAGGGGCGTGCATTTTTAGACTGATCTACCTCTACTACATACATTTACCCCAAACACATTACCCTGTGATAAATACAAGTAAACAAATGCGCCGGTAGTAGCTAGTAACTTATACGACCTTACTCAATCTTAGTTTTTATTGCTCTGATTATGAAGCATTTTTTCGAGCTTATCTAAATGATGCCGGTGATTTAGATAAAGGTGCTGTTGCACGCTCGCCGGCACGTGCACATAATGTCGTCGAGATGTTGACTGTTGATGTACACAAGTGTGCACCCACCCTTACTCAAGTTTGTAGAGGAATATAAATAGTTTACACCCACTTCACTTTTTTCACCTTTCAAATCTGCTTGGTACGAGTAGGCCCCACATTATATTGATTCTTGACTTGCCACGCGTAGACTTGATTGCTAGATCTGCGAAGTTGGAATAGGATAGGAAATTTCCATTTACAATATTCGCAGATGTTTGTTCTGTGTCTGGGTTTTATTTATTATGTATTCTATGTACGTACTGAATTTACAAAAAAAAGTATATAATTAATCTATCGGCTATCTGGTTCCCATGATAGCTTTGCTTAGTTTGTGGCTAGATGGCGTTGTGTGAACTGTCCACCAATATTTATTTATAATTATATTATTATTTAATACAAATGCGAAAGTTAGAGTGTATGTTTGTACATATCTCTGCAACGGCTGATCCGATTTCGATGAAATTTGAGCTGATTGTAGATGTTGGATGACCACATCTTATTGTGTTCTTAAGCTATGTTTGATGAAAATCGGTCTAAGATGATCGCCGCCACAAAATGGCGGACAAAGTTTGTGTCATGGGTTTTTTAAATTTTTAATTTAATTTAACTTGTTTTAATCTTGATCTCGTCGCACAGCCAAACTTGCTGAACCCACGACTCCGTCGAAGAAGCCCACCACTCCGTTGAAGAAGTCTGACGCGAAGTTGCCGCGCACGAAGCTTCCGAACTTCGCGGCGCTGCACCAGAAGCACTTCGCCAAGATGGAGTCGCTTGACGAGTGCCAGGAGCGGAAGGCGAAGCGTGCGAAGCAACTCCTGACTCCAACTGGCGCTGTCAATATGCTGGACAGGATCAGCCCTAAAGGTAAAGCCCTAGTCATCATCCTCTTTCCCTTTTTCCACGTTATGTGGGGTCGGTGATCTTCCATTTCCCTCTATGATTCGTCATCTCAGTACTCCTTTCTTCCCATGTCATCTTTCACACAGTCCATCCATCTTTTCTTTGGCCTACCTCTAACCCCTGTATCCATCCACATTCAGCGGTTACGCACTGCGTCCGATCCGAATTCGATCAGAACCCGTGAAAATATGGATCTAGAAAACTCGGACCGAATTCGGATATTGCATACGCACTAGTCCGATCTCTGATACAAATCCAAGCAATTCAGGAGCCACCTTTTGGCATAAGTACGTCATTTTACGTGACGGAAATGACGAATGACGGAAATAAATCGGATGTAGTGCGTAACTTACCATATAAATAGTTCTTCAACTACTCGGGATCATAATTACACGGGTTCGGATCGGATTCAGATCGGACGCATTGCGTAACCGCTCTAAAAGTAATCTCACGAGCACAATGTCGCGGGTAACAGCTAGTGTATAATAAAAATGTACAATAACATATTATATAATACTATCTTCCGCCCACGGCTTCGCCCGCGTGGTACCTTGAAAAACAAAAACAAATCTATCCCGCGGGAACCTTATATTTTTCCGGGATAAAATGTAGCCTATGTGTTATTCCAGACCATAATCTATAGCTGTGCCAAATTTCATTCAGATCCGTTCAGCCGTTTTAGCGTGAAAGAGTAACAAACATACATCCATCCATCCATCCTATCCATACATTCTTACAAACTTTCGCGTTTATAATATTAGTAGGATAGTAGGATTTATATTCGGCCTCTTTACGATTTTACTATATGTATATAGATAGATAATCACCAACAGTAAAATAAATACAGGTATCATTGAAAAACTACTTATTATGTAGGTACATAATGTTCGTTCTATCTGTCAGTTAATCTAAGCCTATCGTGTGTACCGATTTATTCGGAGGCTCATTAGATCTAGAGCAGTTATCCGCTCCGATGCGCCTGCGCTAAGGTCAGCAGGCTTAATGCGAAGAATAACAATGCACTATTAAGAGCACTGGTGGTCTAAGGGTAGTGGACGCTGATCCTAAGGTCGTGAATTCGAATTCGGCCATGCAATTTTTTTGTGTAAAATATCTTAGTACTCTCAAACGGTGAAGAAAAACATCGTGAGGAAACCGGCATGCCATAGAACCTAATAAGTTAATAATGTCACTTTATATCCAAGCTTTATTTTTTTTGCGACTACGTCCGTAAAAATCCATCAATCCTTACTAATATTATAAATTCGAAAGTAACCGATTTTGATGAAATTTGGTGCAAAAATAGACTAGAGATTGAGAAAGGACATAATACTACCTTAGATCCGGAAAAAAATACGTTTCCCATGGGATAGATATGTTTTTGTATTTCAAGATAACATGCGGGCGAAGCCGCTGGCGGAAGCTAGTACTACATAAAACGTATACTATTTTACTCAGGGATAATGTAGCATTCTAATGGTGAAAGAATTGTTGAAATCGGTCCAGTAGTTTATGAGTTTATTCGTTACAAATATACAAAAATACAAATCTGTCCTCGTACGTTTCACAATAAATTCTCATTCACAGATAAAGTCATCGATGCAGAAAAACCTAAAGAAGCTCCGGAGAAATCTAAAGAAGCGCCAAATAAACCCGAAACTCCAATAAAATCCCTGCCCACATTCAAGTCTCTAAATCCCGGGTACACAAGGTTCGGATTCAAACTGAACTTAGATGTCAACCCCTTCAGTATCCCCAGCAAATCCCAGCCCAAGCCAAAGGAAAATAAACCTAACGGTCTAACCAGAGAGCCGACGCTACCTTCATTGGCTGGTGCGACGTCGGTGAGAAGGGAGGTCGCCAAACAGACCGTGATGAGAGAGAAGTCCTTCACAGATAGGAGGAGTGTGAAGAGGACAGAGAACAGGACGGTCATCAAAGGAGTCAGGACTAACAGACGGTTCGAGCTGCAGATGCAAATGAGGCATATCTAAAGGTTAGAGTTAAATTTTTGTGTGAAATGATAAGCCATCTTGCAAGCTGAATTATCTAGAGGATGAAGCTTACAGATTATGCTTTGAACTACTTCATCTTATTCAAAAGTTAAGTTAACTTCGGTATAGTTGTCTCGTTCCTTCATCAGAAACAGGTATAAAATACACTTAACTAAAACCAAGTTGAATGACTGTATAACAATAGAAATAAATGTTGATTTTAATCAAAGGCTGGCCTTTGGTTAAAATAGGAATTTTGCGCACAATAAAATAATTATACTATATTTAACTTTATAATGTACTTAGGTTAAAAAATCCCACTTCAATAAGCAAAAGATGTCATAAATTGCACAAGCGATGATTCACAAACTTAGTCATCGTCATCACTAACGTCAGATTATTACTGTTGATGACAAAACATCAGGGGTCTTACCACGATGTCTTACAGAACGATTCCGTGACGATTCCATTATGGAAACGTCACTACTTTCATACAACTTGCATAGGTCATGGTACGAAATAACAATGTAATACTAATTCGGTAATGTATTATGAATTCGTGGTAAGGCCCCTGGGGTCTTAGACCGTAATTAATATAACAAAAATACTCAGTTTAAATCATTGTATCTATGATAGGAATTTTATCTCGGCATGTCAACTGACGTTTGTTTGATCATACTTCTAGTGTTCAGCATTAGCCAATCTTCTTTAAAAGTGTGAGAATAATATTGAATTCAGAATTACACAATTTGAGATTTTTTTTGTCTCTTGGCAAGATAATGGATTTTGCAATGAAGTTACGATATTACGTTTTTTTAATCATATTATATTAATCCGCGTTTTTCAATAAAGCGTAAGTTTGTTATTATTATAAGTACTTTAAAGTTTTACGTATTTGGTAATTGTAGCTTCTAAAATTTGTTTTCTTTATCTTATCAAAACTAATATTTTTAACGGTTATGAGTGAGGCCCTATTTTTTTCGCTTTAATTCTAACAATTTTTAATAAAACTAAAAAAGTAGTTGTTTTATAAGTTTTTAATGTAAATAAGTTTTACTTATACTAAAACTAATTAACCATAGTTAGTAAATAAAAATATAGTTACTTTTGTTATACTAATTATATAACACCAACGGACCCGGCAGACGTTGTCCTGCCCGACAGCAGCGCCACCTACCGGGTCCAATTGTGTTTTCAAACCATTCAGGAACCCATTGAAATAAACACAAAATTTCATCCAAATCGGTCCAGCCGTTCAGGAGGAATTACGTGACGAACACACGTACAGAATTATATAGATTTATTTTGATCTTTGAATAAACTATCTGCACGTAGAAGGAAGGTAATGTAGTTGGGATGTAAGTATGTTTGCGAGTTCCTTTGGTTGTCGCTGTAGCCCAAAGGGCTGGACTGAATTTGATAAATGAGAAGTCTTCTTCTTCTTCTTCTTCTTCTTCAATTATGGCATCTGTCTCTTAGAGAACAATTTTGCCAGTGTCAAGTGTATTTATTTATAAGTATTGTCAACGTCACAGAGTCATAGTCAAGTAGTCAAGTCAATTTTAAACAAAAGATGGCTGTTTTGTTGAAAATTTTCGGGATTTCCTCCGATGGAATTTGAAGAGAACTATTCACTCTAATTCACATACTTTACACTCGCGTCAAGAACCCGGGCTTTATTGGCAAAATAACCACCAAAATTACGCAATAAAACTCAAAATAACACGAGAAAACATATAAAAACCAGAGCGACGTAGTTGTCAGGCAAATACACCGCAGAAAATCCAAAAGAAGTCGTTGGATTTGTCTGGATCACGGGTGACATAGGCTAAATGTCAAAAAGTCCAAGATGGCGGCTGTTTGAAACTATTTTCAGTTACGATCAGTCGGGTTTTTTTTTTTATTTTTTACAGTAAATACTTTTTTAGATTGTTGTCTTCATATAAACTGAAGAGACTGGCATTGTTTGACCGAAAATCAAGGTATTATCCTCTAAAGATGTTACAAGTTTGAATAACCTTATGATGTGACATTCAGAAGCTGCTGAAATGTGCGATTATGTGTAGTTGAAGCCTAGTGCATTGTATTTTTACGTTGAAAGCATGTTTTTGTTACTTTTTGTGCCATTTTGTATTTAGCAATCATGTAAGTATTTATGTTAGTTTGATTCTTATCTCGAATCCGGAATAAAAATGATTTTCTCTTCTATTATTGTTGTATTTATTCCTAGCTTTTGTCCGCGGCTTTGTCTGCCTGTGGGCTTTATACTTCATCAAAATGTATAGTACCTAGTAGGTACTTGAGGTATATTCATTACTTGGAATAGGTAGGTACTATCTACCTATTTCAAGTAATGAAATATACCTCAATGGTTTGGTTTGGGCATGTAGAAAGGACGGATGAAAGGAGACTGACGAAACAGTAGGCCGTGAGTTGTCACATTTAGATCAGCTGACGTTACTACAGTTAGTAATAGTTCGTAACTATGACATCTGTCGAAATTGTTACTCATGGTACCGAATTCTAAGCAAATTAATGAGCGCAAACTACAGTCGCTGTAGTACGCTGTGACGTAGGATAGTTAGCTACGTGAGGTTTTAGTACCCAACTATCCGCTAGAGGCGCTGTACAATATTTTCATACATTTTTGTAACTACAGTCGCTAGCGAGTGTAGATTGTGAAAACTCATGGTAGACCCTAGGTGCATAAGGAGAGTGAATGGGACAGTTGGAAGGGGAAGACCTCGGCGTACGTACCTCGATCAAATTGGGAACGTTTATTAGAGAAAGGCCAGGTCCAGAGTACCCTAAACCGACGCGCATGTATGAAGAATGTAATGAGAGTGAATGAAGCAAAAGGTACATAATGTTAGGCTCTTAGCAAGTGGAGATTCGTGGTCTCTGCCTACCCCGTTGGGAAACTGGTGTGATTTTTTTTTATGTAAGTATGTAATATACTTACCTCAAATAGTAAATTTGATATTTAAAAATGTATGTCACGCTCGGTAAATATTTAATGTGTATTTATATTTTGTTGAAATTGCCTTAGGGCAGATAAGACATTTAAGAAAATAATAACGTGATATTCACGTGCGAACATACGACCGTTTCACAATATATTTAGTTGTCATTTTAATCCCCTTAATTAGCTCCACTCCAAGGCTACGGGAATCGAACCCGGCACCTTGTCAATCGATCATAGCACAAGTCATAGCAAGCTTTGTAATAATCTACCTACGGTGATTCTACACAATTTTATATTTGACCGTTATTTTAAAAACTTTTTTGACCTTGATTTTAGAGCTCGTCTTTCAAGATAGCATGAAGATGGAGCAATAAAAGATTTATGTACTTTTAAACTTACGCGATCTGAACACATTATTATTAGTATTAGACGGGTATTTATCGCGTTTAAATTACCTTATATTTTCCCGACGTTTCGACAGGTTTGCACGCTGTCGTGGTCACGGGTAGACTCATAAGGTAATTTAAACGCGATAAATACCCGTCTAATACTAACAATAAAAGATTGGTTGATGTTAAGTATTTCACGAAGGGTACATTTAAAATTAACTAATATTTTACGTAAAACGACAACGATACTATCGGAGTCGAATGTTCGTCGAATTCAGTCGAATTAACTGTTGTTTCATTGTCAAATTGAAAATTGGTTTACGAGATCGGTTATCAAAAGTAATATTGGTCGTTCCATTGTTCAAATAATAGCATAAATAATGTTACTAAGAGTAAGTTTTGCACGATTATTGTGCCGATATATCGTTGATCGTTTTTCGGAGTAGACGCCCTGAACGATAACGAATAGTGAGAACAGTAGTGTGACGAAACCGTTGAGTAGAATGGCCACTTGACAAATAGGTAAATAGTACTCAAAAAAGTCTAGGCTTTCAACAGTAATGTAATTGAAATTCTGAGCACGTACGTAATAACGCGAAAGAGGCGAAATATTTGGATTGAAACCTCGCTCCATATAATGTACATTGTACTGTGCCAGAGGTATTTATATAATTCGGAGGGGCCGAAGGGGGGGGGACCCTCTGAACACGGATACTAACCTAAATATTATCTAAGTAGATAGGACCAAAAATTCAAAGGTAGTGTAGTTATTTATTTAGAAACAATATAGAATTAACATAATCGTTCGGTAGATAGATATCTCTCAGACCTCTAGTGACTTTAGACCTTTGAGGATATCTCAAGAGAGTAGTCAGAGGCGCGTCCGAACATGACATTGGCACATGCCCACATTTGGCACAGTACCTACCTAGTTAGTATTCCGTGACAGGTTGCAAGCCCATCGCCGTTCATAAGAATACTAACCTATGACAGACATCTTCGAATTTTTGATTCTAGGGTACGCCGGTTTCCTCACGATGTGTTCCTTCACCATCTACACCTAAATACAAAAAAAAACAATTATTTTCGCATCGGAAATGGAACCTGCAGCTGCCGTGACAGCCCCGTCGCACCGCCAGAAACAAGGTAGCTGTAACACTGCGGAAAAACTTAGTCTGAAACCAGTAAAAACTTAAATCGACTATGAAATTTACTTCCTGACCTATCGTCATGTGACCTTCGCGTGGAGTAGGTAGTTACGTACTTAGCGTGCGAAGGCTAGCCTTGTCTCATGGTGCACTTGCAGATAACCACTGTCTTTGAGCTATTCATGAATATGTATCGTGAGTATCATGTTTTGACGGTCTGTTCGCCCTTCATGTTGTACGGCATTTGTACAATTTAGTAGGTAATCCTTTTTACTCAACGGTATCGTCATTGCAACAAACAATTTTGTTTATCTCGTAAAATATTAGTTTATTTTAACTTTAAACGAGCATTTTTTGTAAATACACAATAGGTAGGTAGAGATGTTTCAATCTAAAAATGCACGCCCCTCCACTTATACTTGTACCGTATGTAGAGGAAATAGAGTAGCAAATACATTGGAGGGGCGTGCATTTTTAGACTGATCTACCTCTACTTACTATAATGTGAATCTCGGAAATTGTTCCAACGATATTCATAAAATTTATGCAGGTGGTTTCGGGGGCGATAAATCGATCTAGCTAGGTTTCATTTTTAGGAAACGTCATTTACCAAAAATAAACCGAGTAAAGGTATCCAGGTACTATTCGTTTAGTTTAAATGTACCCTTCGTGAAATAACTTAGTATCAACTAATCTTTCATTGCTCCATCTTCATGCTATTACCTTGAAAGACCTTCTTCAAAATAACGGTAAAATATCAAATTGAGTAGAAAGGACTACCCACGCCATAGCAAACTTACCTAGTTGTTCCTAACAGATCAAGCAACGTTCTGCTAGGTCAATGTACCGGGATGGGTGACCGCTGTGATATTTCAATTAAGCTTCTGTGCTTCGGAGGACACAGTCGAGTTCGCCCACCAGGATCCCTTTTAGGGGATCTCCGTGAACTCGTTAGTTCATCAGGATCCCCTGTATGTGTTCACATGTCTTGCTAAAGTCACAAATTTTTAAAAGTTGTTTATTATCGATTGCGTTGCGATGGAGGATTCAATATGAAGCTCGTCCAAACATTCCTGCAAATCGCGTGACGTTGAATCTGAAAACACAATACAGAAAGTAAGTTTTCATTTTGCCTTATGTTAATTAGTAGGTACCAATAAGTATACGATGAAACTTAATATCATACCATAACAAGGCTGTACGAGTAACAATGAACAATGCTGGTCGACCAAGTCCCTTGTCGATTGGTTAATTATGCGTGATGTCATGAGGCAGGCGAGCTAATTTCCACCATAATGCGTAAAGTCAACCACCTACAACGGCATAGGTACACGTAATTGGTCATGACTGAAACCCGTATAAAGACGTAGGCCCCAGAATAGCTCCTTGTGCGAGCCTTGACCCGATTTTATCAAAGGGGAAAGAAATTGCTATAAATAATCTGGACTACATTGAAGGACACGGACAATTCACTCGATTGAAATAATAGAACTTATAGTTACCTTTAACTAACAAAACAAAACTTTTAGCAAGGGACGTTTTAGAGAAACGCCAAGGGCCTCACCACGAATTCATAATACATTACCGAATTATTACATTGTTATTTCGTACCATGACCTATGCAAATTGTATTGACTTAGAGCTTCAAATGTGACGTTTCTAAAACGGATTCGTTCTGGAAGACTTCGTGGTAAGGCCCCAGGTCACAAGTACCTACCATAAACCGACGCGCATGTATGAAGAATGTAATGAGAATGAATGAAGCAAGAGGTAGGTACCTATGTCAGGATCGTAGCAAGTGGAGATCCGTGGTCTCTGCCTACCCCGTCGGGAAACAGGCGTGATTTTATGTATGTATGTATGTACCTATGTATGTAGGTATAAAAAATATAATTTGATTAAGTATACCTAGGTACTTAAAATGTATGCTGGAATTAAGTTAGTAGGTAAATTAGATACCTTAAGTGCTCGTGCCAAAATACCTGATGTTTATACCACGCTTGCTTACGAATGATGAAGCGAAGGTTGATAAAGAATAAAAATAAATTAGGTACAGGACCTTTTTTATTAGGTGAACAATAACTACTGTGCAAAATGAGGGCATGTGCCAAATATCATGTTGGGACGTGCCTTTTGTTGCGCAGAAAATATATGGCAACACTAATATTATGTAATTTTACTAATATACAGTGCAACACTTTCTTCCTCTATGGCGTCTGAATAAAATTAACTGGAGTTTTGTGTAAATTCGAATTTTATTTACACCAGTTCTTCAGCACCTGAAATAAATTAAATTTATTTTATTTATTTATTTATTTATATTTTACGACAATTTGTGACTGCAATTATTGGCAAACATTGCCCAGCCATCAAAAAAACATTTTAGTGCATTTTATGGCTGAGCAATCAATTGCAGGCAACATGTTGCAATATGGCTGCAATAGTATGGCCTTTGATTCAGAACCCTTTAATGAGCCACACAATCCAGCAACAATGGCCGACGAAATGACGCTCATCGCAGCAGCTTACATTGTTTTGGCAGAAAAACGAAAAAAAAAGGACACGAATGTGGATTCAACCCTACCTAAGTAGTAGTAGGCGATCGTTCGGCCACACGCCGGCTACACATAAAAACATACCAAAAAATACATTTTGACGTACCAAAAAATATGTGGCTATAATGCCGGGCCATCCTTAAAATATTGCATAGTGTGGCTGGTATTGCTAGCAGTGTTGCCGGCCACAGTATTGCAGCCACAAATTGTCGTAAAATATGGCCCGTTTAGACGCCCCTTTACGCAACGCAACCGGAAACAGCCACCAGTGTTTAGTGTAACCCTCTACAATACAAAACATAATTATTTAGTGACACAGTCTATAATATCTGACAGATAATAAATCCGCGACAGTCGTCGCAACATCACGCCGCTATGGCTAAAAAAACTAATTAAAAAAACTAACTAACTAACTAATAAGGACCATGGAATATTACTGCGCTCAGACAACTTCATATTATATTGTTTGAACGCATCCGCTCATTGGCGGAATCGGCCTTGCTCAACCACCGGCAATAATATTTTATGATGTTGTTGAATTAAGGCCCAGAATACTCGTCACACTATTCCTTACGTAAAAGTTGCAAAAAAAAGTGACATAGGTCCGTATAGGAAAGTGGATCTCCACGGAATCAGACATAGCACGAAGCAAAATACCCAAATGACCAGTGGCGGATTTACCAGCAGGCTGAGTAGGCTTGAGCCTAGGGCGGCAGATTTTTGGGGCGGCAAATTTGGGACCGATTTTTTTTTTTTTTGCTACCAGAAATCAAAAAGATTTCTGGATGACGGTTTTCTGTATTCTGTTTTCTGATGTTTTACAGATAGAAGTCTGTAACAAATTTTTCCGACGACTTTCTCTTTTCACTTATCATTTGTCAATGTACGATCCGTAAATCCGTTTAGCAATCTTACATATTCTAGAGTAAAACAGCTAGTTCGCCGCCCCCAACCAATAATCGGTCTTTGCGCCCTCTCCCCGCACTTTGAATGAGTGTAAAGAGCGAAATTATAGAAAATGTATTTTTCTTTTCCTACCGTCAACCCATACAGCCAGTCCTACTATTGGTTTGTATATAATTTGGTGATTTTAATTTGAATGTAGTAAATAATTTAGTGAATAATATTACCGATTTTAATCTTATGTATCGACTATTATAGCATGCATTACCCCGCCTTCCAAACATGATTGAGCTTTAATTAGCTCAAAAATATAACTAAAAATTATTTTACGTGCAATTCCAACGAAATTGTTGAATTGTAAAAATAATCTAGGGCATGACAATTTGAAAATTGTGGAGGCAAGGGCGGCAAAAGCTTTACAGCCTATACCTTGAAAATTTGTAAATCCGCCACTGCAAATGACAAGTAAATAGAGTGCGGCATGATAATATGGCTGCTCTGAATTATATAACGAAAGCGACAATTTATAAAAACCATAAATATGTTCAAGTAAATAGCTTACTTCAAAAAAACTGCTGGGTTGATTTGTTTCAAATTAACTGATTTTTATTCATGTGAAATAGAAATTCAAAATACCTTACTGTTCTGCATAAATTAGGGAATTTCTGAATTTTCAGAGGTGTTTTTGACATGATTATTAACCAAGGTTTTCTAACTAATTCGTGTTTTAGCTCCGGTTGATTTATCACTTATATCCTTGAGTATCGTGTAGTTCAATTTCAATATAATCTATTAAGCGGTAATAGAATGATTAGGGTTGCAATACTTGCAATTTTCAAAATGCTGGGCCTTAAACACCACGGCACGCTCTGAACTCGGTGTATTTTGATTGGACACAGAGCGCGATCGTTTGCTAAATTAAACACTTCACCTGTCTCATACAAAGACTGACATATTTCTAGAAAAAAAAAACTTGATCACGACTAATCCCCAGGATCATTAGATAATCTACTCAGATCTCTAGTTACTAAAAACTTAATCTTATTATTTTTATGATTTTTTTTTATTTTATTTTATACTAGCTGTTGTGAATATCTTTCATCGCGGAACCCTTGAACATTTTGTACCTAAGTATGTAAAATGTTTTTCTTTTATTTTCTTTTTTCGTCAATTTTCCAATGTTTTTAGTAGTTATTCTGCTATTCGGGACGGAGACAAATACGAATACTTACAACAAATCAAAAACCATTAAAATCGGTCAGCCGTTCTAGAGTAATAAGTGAACGAACTAACCCGACTTTGTTATGGTCTACCTACCATTAAGTCGATCTCTAGCTATCTATTTTGTCGAATACAAAACAAATATCGTAGGTATCTACATACCTAATCAAAAATTACTGACTAGGTATTGACTTGACTAATAGACTTACTATCTATCTATGAATGAGTGTTTATTGATTATTGATTACCTACCTTAGTAAGTAGGGTACCTATACCTACTTTACTTATCTAGTTGATTCGTATTTAAGTAGTTCCCACGTGAGTAGGGTCGTTCGTACTGGGCGATTCTTCACAATTTATTATTTTTGCCGTTATTTAAAAACTTTTTTAACATTGATTTTGGAGCTTCAAGCTGATATGCTGATATAAAATGGAGATGAAATAAAATATTGGTTGCTAATAAGTTATTTCACGAAGGTTAGGTAGGTAGGTAGGATACATTAAAAATTAACTAAATTCTATTTAATTTACGAGATAACCAAAATGGTTTGTTGCAAACAATGACAAATAGTGAGAATAATGACGAAACTGTTGAGTAGAATGGCTACCTCTAGTTTGCTGCATAAATGAGGAACTTGGCTGACGATATTGACATTGTCCATGAACTTTCAAGCTTGTTTCTCTAGCACAGCTCTCTATAAAGTGTATTTACAACATTTTTTATTTTTCGCTAAAACAAATCATATCCTAACGAAAATAGGCCATAACGACAAATCGTCCGTGTACTTCTGACACCTCCTAACTAACAAAATGCAAATTGTGCAGGAGGAAGAAAAAACTTAATATTTTTGTTTGTGTTAAAGCTATAAAAAAAATGAAAAAGTAGTTGGTTCATTTTGAGGTTTTTCATATAATGATACGGATAAAACATGTAAATTTTGGCATTTAACCATTTATTTAGTAGATAAGAGTTTTTACTTTTCAAGTTTTGGTTAAAAAACAGATAGAAGAAATTTCTATTCGTAAGATAGGAGTAATTGATCCCCAGAGTTGACATAAATTTTCCAAATTCTTAACATAGTATAATATGTAACTGATTCGAAAGTGGGGAAAAAATCAATTAAACAATAGTTTAAAATATCAATTACTGGTATTTATTACTGAACACTACTAAATATGTTTTATGACATCAAAAAGTCTCTTTTTACATTAATATTCTACAAAATAGTAGTAAAATCAGTCCCAAAACATCAACAACATTCTAAAAATGTATGCCCAATTTTGGACTGTAAACGACCTGAAACATTAAGTCTGAAGAAACATTTCTCGGCATACTTGTTTCCTGGAGACGGTATTCTCAGTAGAATTATGGATTGGCAGAAAGTATACGAAAGTCCTCGACCTCCTAGAATTTTCTGATGTTTGTCGGGCTTTTCCTTGATAAGTAACATTATTTGGTTTAGCTACCTTTATTTGCTGTCAATCCATTTCCGTCCAAAATTTTTCAATATGGATTGTCTGTCGTCTTCACTTACTTCCCCAAAATTTCTAGTTTTACTTTTTGTGCAGAAATCTGAAACAAATCTAGGTCCAAGAGCTCTTAAGTAGCGTATAATATTACTTACCTTCTCACCCCTTGGTCGTTCGTAGCTATTATACTCCTTGCCTTCCATTCGAAATCGTTTAGATACATTTTTTTCCATGTTTCAGGCTGCGCCTTTCGTTGTCTTCGCTGGCCTTCATTCATATTTCAAAGTGGACAACATGTAGATCTTGATATTGGTGGTTCACAGGAGAATGTCGGTTGAACAGCACCTATCAAATCTTCTAGTTCAATGAGATCATGGTTTTCACCATTGTTTACAGGGATGATGTCAGGTTCACGGCTGTAAGATGCTGAATGTCTTTATCAATTTGTTCTGGAGCTGATAATACAGACAACGAAAAGCGCAGCCTGAAACATGGAAAAAAAATGTATCTAAACGATTTCGAATGGAAGGCAAGGAGTATAATGGCTACGAACGACCAAGGGGTGAGAAGGTAAGTAATATTATACGCCACTCAAGAGCTCTTGGAACTAGATTTGTTTCAGATTTCTGCTTAAAAGTAAAACTAAAAGTTACAGTTAGAAAGTACTAGATATTTCCGTCCTTTTCAGTATTTGTAATGGATTTCCACAAAGTCACTCCTGAATCAATCATTTATGAACAATGTGGTTTACTAAACCATGCGCCCTATTTCGTGAAGCCATTATTATAAACCTGCCAAGCAAGTGAAAAAGACTATTTATTTTTTCTCCTATCTGTTCCGAACGAAAACAAATTGTACCATATCTTCATTAAAAATGTTAGAAGAAAATTCTCCTATCTGATTAAATAGCCTATTAATTACTAATTCATCAACTTTTATACTATATTAAACTTCAAAAACAGTCGAAAAGTCATATTACTTTACTTTAATTAAGAATTTTGCAATAATAAACAGTATAAACATATCTTATTTACTGGAAACATCAAAATATCGACGAGTCGCGTGCGCGTACAGGCAGAGCTCCAAACAAACTGTTACTTAGTAGAAATTTCCACCGAAAAAATGACGATTAGTTTTAGAAGATGTTTCTTCAGATGGATTGCAACTGAACTGGGGTTTTTTTTAATTGGGAGGTTAATGCTTTCAACGGGTCCCAACCCTAGCCAAGAGATGGCGTTAAAAACAGTTTTGTGAAAAATGTTAGATAGGAGGACGTGTCAGAAGTACACGGACGAAATGCTATATTACATGATCACGACTGTAATCCCCAGGCTCGGTAAGATATCTTAGTTACTAAGATATTTGAGGATGTCTATAGAGGGTAGTCAGAGGCACGTTCAATAGTGACATTTTGCACAATAGTTAGTATTCCGTACGTGACAGGTCCCAAGCCCATTGCTTACAATAATTCTAATTTATGACACATCTTCGAATTTTTTGTTCTAGTGTATGCCGGAGGAACACGATGTTTTTCTTCAATGTTTAAGAGCACTGGCATTTAGCGCATACATTTTTCGAATGGAAAAAATCAGGTTTGATTGAGCCCACGACCTTCGGATCGTAAGGCAGGGGTGCTACCACTTCACCACCAGTGTAGCGCACTTTTGGCGAGCCTAAATCCCGGTACGATTTAAGTTAATTATAAATGACTTCAAAGTTAGCCTTCATAAAAACTGTCTAGCTACATAGGTAGGTACTTAAACAACCGCATGCACTTGAAAATAAGAACCTGATTTGCAGCAATTAACCTGGTCTGATGAGGCAGTATGCCTTGGCCGCGGGTCCGCGTGCGTTCAACCTCCATGGTCAAGGTCGACCGTCAGCAATTCACACGTGTCGTAACTTTAACATTAGCCTACTAATATTATAAACGCGAAAGTTTGTAAGAATGTATGGATGTGTGAATGTATAGTGGCTCAACGAATCTAGGCATTCGTGAAGTTAGCCGCAAGAGCTGCGCAGTATAACGTTTTTCGGGTGCAATTGGAGGTATGAGGAGGGGGGGAAGGAACTTTACATGCGCAATCTCGCACCTGTGGCTAACTTCACGAATGCCTAGATCCGTTGGATGAACTATACCTATGTTTGTTACTCTTTTACGCTGAAACGGCTGAACGGATCTGGATGAAATTTGGCACAGATATAGATTAGTCTGGAATAGCACATAGGCTACTTTTATCCCGGAAAAATGTACGGTTCTCTTGGGATACATTTATTTTTGTTTTTTTTGGGTACCACGGTACCTTTCTTCATCATCATCATCCGCAGGCCGACTTCACTCACTGCTGGGTATATCTCTTTTCTCTCTTTGCATTATGCCATTATTATATATTAGGAATGACTTAGGTACTATAATAAGGAAGTTTTTAATTAATAATTAACATTTTCCGCCCAAACGGCCAATACCTACAATTCATTTGTACACTCCAGGGAATGTCTGACTTTATGTAAATTGGATCTAGGCCTAGTCATAGGTAGGTCAGAGATTTGGTTTTATTGGTAGAAAATTGAGGACGGGCCTCCCGAGCCCGGGTCGAGATATTACAATTTATCGCAGTCCGGACAGACTGCATAATTTACAGTACGTCTACCATGAGTTGTCACATTTAGATCGGCTGACGTTACTACAGTAGTAATAGTACGTTACTATGACATCTGTCAAAATTGTTACTCATGGTACCAAATTCTAAGCAAATTAATGAAGCGCAACTTACAGTCGCTGTAGTAGGTACGCTGTGACGTAGGATAGTTAACTGCGTGACGTTTTAGTACCCAACTATCCGCTAGAGGCACTGTACGAGTTTTCATACATTTTTTTAAATACAATTGCTAGCGAGTGTAGATTGTGAAAACTCATGGTAGACCTACTGAGGTCTGGTAAGTAGCTACTGCCGATGATATTGTATCTCCACGAGTACATGGAACGAATTTGTCACGTTGCCAAGAACACAAGTTGAACAAAATTCCTACCTAGTTTACTGATAAAATGTAGGTAAAAAAGAGGGTAGTTACCTATATCCCGCCCGCATCAAAACTGCATTAGCTTAGAACTATTTACAGTAACATTAGATAAATAATTTTTAACTGTATAAACTAAAAAGCAATTAATAATAATCAAAACACCTTACCACAAGCTCTTACAAACCATCATATTCAGAAACGTCACATTTCCAGCTTGAAGTAACATTATTTCAATACATTTTTATAGGTCATGTGCGAGAAATATTATTTAATATTACTTTGATATTGCCCGAAGAGTTTGTAGTAAGGTTTGTAGGGGAAGCGGAGTAACGATAGTACCTACCACAAGCTCTTACCATCATAAACCACCATGTTTCAAAAACGTCAAATTTCAAGCTTGAGAACCTTCAATTCATTTTTATAGGTCATGGTAAGAAATATAAAAGTTATATTACTTTGATATCGCCCGAAGAGCTTGTAGGCCGCAGTACCTAGGTACAATAGACAGTTGACGCCATTGCCTGACACAATTATTAGACTGATGACGTAAGCAAACCGTTAATGCAGATATAAAGTAGCGAATTGTAAGCGTTGAACATAAATCTATACATATAATAAAATCGTTGAGAACACCTGTCTGTTCTTTTGATATCTTCAAATAAAAATTAGTGCTATCTAAAAGGACATGCTACTTAGCCTAAAACAACCGTTTTTGAAAATGTCTGTTTTTATGTTTTGCGTTTGTGCACGCTAATATCCACAACGGCTGAACCAAATCCAATGCAGTTGACACTAATGTATTGAGATAAGCTTGGATTAAAACTAAGGCTTTGTTTCATCGCAATTGGTTGACAATTAAAAAAGATATGATCATTTTACAGTACCAGTCACGAAATATTAAAAATTAATTTAACGCGTACGTAGTCGGGTATCAGCTTGTGTTGAATAAAACCACAAATCACACTTAAGTGATGAAATGACTTTCATATTTATCATTTACAATGAATCCGATGTCTGCAAAAGGTATTGTGGCGCCGTGGAATGGAGCAACTGGTGTTTCAGTCAGGGATACTCAGAATAATAAGAGTATTAACATACTTTAATTATTAAATAAATATATATAAATAATGCTGGACAGTCCACACAGCATCATCTAGCCCCAAAGTAAGCTACTCAAAGCTTGTGTTATGGGTACTACATAACTGATATATTTAATACATTATATACATACATAGATATTTTTATTATACATAGAAAACACCCAGACCAACGGAACAAATTTCTGCAGATCGTACAAAATTTAGTTAGTGGATGGTAATAATGAGGTAGACTATTCAACAAAAGGACAAGGAAGCTTAGATGCGTAGGTACTTACTTTGTGACAATTATTTTCAATTATAATTGAATAACGGGTATTTATCACGTACCTATTTTGTTTTTATTCCCGACGTGGTAGATACCCGTTATTCAATTATAATTATGTCATGAAATCACGGAAGTTTAAAAAGTTTAATTATTTTCAAGTTTATCCCAACTAAAAAAAAATAAAACTTTTTTCAGTACCTAACTATTGTTTTTGACCGTCGTCGCAAAAACTACGGGTGTTATAAGTTTGACGTGTCTGTGTGTATGTCTGTCTGTGGCATCGTAGCTCTCAAACGCATGAACCGATTTTGATTGTATTTTTTTGTTTGAAAGGTGAATTAGTCGGGAGTGTTCGTAGCTAAGTTTGATCGAAATCGGTCCAAGATGGCCGCCACAAAATGGCGGGCAAAATTTGCATCGGGGGTTTTTAAAATTTTTGATTTAATTTTACTTATTTAAAAGTTAACTTGCTTTATAACACAAGCTTTGAGTAGCTTACTTTGGGGCTAGATGATGCTGTGTGGATTGTCCAGCATTATTTATTTATTTATTTATTTATATCTAGCTATTTTTAAGTACCTCTGCGGCAACTTTTAATTGGCCGTCAACTAACATGCACTGGTCTGCCCAGGCATATTTTATGTTCATCTAAATTTGTATATCTAGCTGTTAGTTTCTCCAAATTGTACAACTAAATACAATACATAATGATGGACAGACCGCGGCCGTGGCGAGTTTGCAAGCCTGGGAACGTGTGTTATTGTTACAATGTTGAGGCTCGAGGATCGGTATTGTGTGCTTGGGGTATGAAAGATTGTGTAATACGATTGTCTTGACGCAGAGCTTATTGTGCGGTATATATATAGGTAGTCCTTACCTTAAGATATCTTGTTCTGTTAGGGACTTACAGTGCTTAATGGTAAAGCGTCTTTCGCTTTACCATTAAGCACTGTAAGTCCCTACGTATGGAATTCTTTTTGTGTGGAAGTCGTCGGCTTATTTAAGTAGTGACTGCACAAATATCTCAGTAGGTGATGTAGTAAGTAGGTACACTAAAGTAGGGCCTTTCTACTCAATCTGATATTTTACCGTTATTTAAAAAAAAAGTATCCTTGATTTTAAAGCTCGTCTTTCAAGCTGATAGCATAAAGATGAAATAAAAGATTGGTTGATGATAAGTTACTACACGAAGGTAGGTACATTTTTAATATCAACTAATACCTACTTTACTTACGAGATAAACAAAATTGTTTTTTGCGAACGTTGACGAAACCTTTGAGTAGAAAGGCGACCAGTAACGAGTGGTATTCAATTCAGCCCAGATGTTTTAAGTCTTATAATAATAGATATTTACTTTTCCTTATTAGAATGAAAAGGGCTACTCATAAAGTATGTGAAGGACATTCGCGCCAAACATCCAATGCGGAAAATAGACAAAGGGATAAGGAAAAACGTATGTTTTTATTCAATGGGAAAATAGATAAGGAGAGCCAGTACAATCTGTAGGTACATAACCGCAACCCGACGAGACACCATAAAAACGAAACTAGGGCAGTAGGATACCCCTAGACGTATTCCAGACAAAACATACTTCCTATAATTTTTACTACCTACGTAGTCGAGGCTGTATAAATAAATATTGGTGGACAGTTCACACAACGCCATCTAGCCTCAAACTAAGCAAACCTTGTAGTATAGGAACCAGATGGTTGATAGATTAATTATATTGGTACTTTTTTTTTGTAGAAACATGTAAGTATTTACATAGAATATATTATTTTTAAACCTTTAAACGAGCAATTCTTGTATATATATATAGATATCCCTACGCCCACTTAGTGGCTCCATCGTGCCATATAAGTAGTATTTTGTTGATCCGTTTTCACTTGTTGATCCGGGTAGTATTTGTTGATCCAATTTGTAGTTCACCATACATATGTGACTCTGATTGGAGTCAGAAGTGTAATCATGAGTAATAATAATAATTAAGGTGTTTTTATACAAATCCACCTTTTTTGCGTTTTAGCACAAGTTGATCCAATTCAAATGAGCCAATGAGAGCGTACCATTTGTGACGGCCTTTGTCATTGGCTAGGTCTTTCTGTACTATACATAAATAGAGATAGACTGTTGTGTTTCGAACTGATTAGTAGAAAAGATTTATGTATGCATCATGTTAAATTAATAAATGTATCGAGTATTGATTATTATCATTGTAATCTAAAAGTTAATTTCACAAAAATTATAAAACCCCCGAATTACCTATTCGCTAAATTTTCTTCATCACTAGACAATATCGGTTTAAAGATTCTTTATTTTTCTCAAAGAACATAAATACAGTTCACTTATAAGAGAAAACAAAACTTGTACTTATATATAAGTATCTACTTAAATTTATATTTTAGTATGAGTGTGCTTGATTATAATATCATAAATGTACAAACTTATCTATTTACTAAAAAACAAAAGAAAAAAAGCAATGGTTGAAAACAAAACAAATTAACGTAGCACAGGTAGGTATCTTAAACAAAAGTCAAAAGGTATAAAACCTATTCAGTTTGTCCCTGCATATAATAAGATAACCTAACTATCCATTACTTCCTAGGTATCTAATCTACGTATTATTAGAATAAATACTTATTTAAACTGTGCAAGAATAAGCCGGCTAGATAAAGCAAAGTAACAAAAACGAAGATGTTAATTACACACAGGCCTACCCTCATTTTTAGCAGTACCTCACACTGGCTGCTTGTTCATTAGGCCTGCACTATTATTTTGTTGACAAAGTAGTTTAGGAGCACAGCAGCTATAATATTATTTTATAGTGCTCTTTGTATGAAATTGAATAGAATAAAATAAAATAGAATCACGTATTATTTTAATGGGCCTGTAATGAAAGCATTTCTAATGCCAATAAGCCTAAACGGCTAGTCGGATTTTGATAAATGAGGTGTCGTTGGATTCGTCTGGTTTACAAGAGCGACATCATAAGCTAATATAGGTACTTACAACAAAACTTCATAAAATCGAATATGGCGGCTGTATGAAGCTATTTTCAATTATTTTCAGTGGGGTAATTAATTTTGGCAATAAATACTAGTTTTTAGTATTAGTAATACATAATTTTGTATGTACCTACATAAAATGAACAAATAATTTGATTTAACACAAAGGAAAAATGCCCTCAATTTGTTCTACTTACCTACGCTTTTTGGTCACACTGTAGGTAGGTATTCGTAATATTGCTCACGGATGACGTAAGCCACCAATATCTTTCAGACTCGGTAGGTAGTAGCTAGGTACCTATCGGTGAAGTATAGGTACTTACATAAAATATTTATACGAGTAATAGACAAATGATATGATCATATACCTACTTAATAGTACCTACCTACATAGTATCTAGGTAGTTTGTCTTATCGCTTGTATATGGTAGGCAATGTGAAGTAAATGGAAAATTAACGACTAATTTATTATTTCCTATCTACCTCATGAAATATTTGAAATTATAAGGTAACTTATGAATATATTTCGTTCAGTTTAACTTGTTTTTAAAACTTTTTTTTTACAGGTGATAATTATGAGTAAGAAAGGAGTGGGTACTGAAATGACGAATGATAGAAGTAAATGGAAGAAGAAAGCGTGTTGTGCCGAACACACATAGCGTGGGAAAAAGGCAGGAAGAAGAAGAATTCAAACTTGTTTTTATTAAGTTTTTATGATTCAGCAACATTCTCTTGCCCTTATCCCATGCTAAGTGGGGGTCGGCACAACATGTTTTCTTCTTCCACTCACTCCTGTCAATTCTTCTAAGTGATTATAGTTAAAGTTAAAACATTAAACCCATTGATTTTCTTTAGTGACCTACTTTAAGGATAAATTATTCTGCTTGCCAGGAGCACGGTTGTAAAACATTCAATGGATCGTGTTTCTTTCTGTGGCTTTATAAAAACTGTAAATTCAACTAGATTGCTTTTCTAGTGGCTTTGCGCTACTAACCGTGATTCACACGATTCAGCTTACCAACAAGGTTTACAACTGAAATATCAGTTATATTCTTAGTAAAGTTCCTAGGTTACTAGTTGGTACCTTTTTATGTGCTTAGATACCTTGCTGTGAACTACATTGCCAAAAACTTGGGCGTATAATTCTGATTAGCCAAATCGTGATAACTAATCGAACAAGAATTGTCGGTCAAAAAAAATCTCCAGGCTCCGTAGATATCTTCTCAGATCTCCAGTTACTTAGATCTTCGAGGATATCTATAAAGGGTAGTCAGAGGCACGTCCAAACTTGAAATTAGGCACATGCCCACATTTTGCACAGCGGTTAGTATTCCGTACGTGATAGGTTGCAAGCCCATCGCCGCTTATAAGAATACTTAGTACTAAAACTTAGTTCTGACACACACCTTCGAATTTTTGGTTCTAGGGTAAGTATGCCGATTTCCTAACTATGTTTTCCTTCACCGTTTCAGAGCACCGGCACTTAAATTTTTCGAATGGAAAAACTCATTGTTGGTCGCACGACCAGGTTTGAACCCACAACCTCCGGATCGTGAGGCAGGGGTGATACCACTAGACCACCAGCGCTCTGGGTAAAGGTAAAGGTTTACAATTAAAATATGAAAGTACTTAGGTACCTATTATTAATGTCCTTAGGTTGCTGTAAACTACATTGGCCGAAACTTGGGCGTATCAGCCCGATAAGCCAAATCGTGTTGATTAATCGAATAAGAATTGTCGGTCAAACGATCAACTATCGCTGTAGAAATTGAGATAATTTTAAAATAACCGATAATAATCGTTCTAGGCGACAGCTCGCGAGTTCTGTATCCAGATCGGGGCACTGACGTCACTACTTTGACGTGGGCGTAGGTACCAGCCAATTTATCCGCAGCTAAGTAAATAAAGTACCTACGCTTCACATTCATAGAACCAAGAAACTGGGATTATTTGATGTTTCAGTGTTTACTATGCATTTTAACAGTCACATTATAGCCATACTAGCTTCAGTTTACGGCTTCGCCCGCTTGGAAGGTACCTTGAAAAACAAAAACAAATCTATTCCACGGGAACCGTACTCATCCAGATCCGTTCAGCCGTTTCAGCGTGAAAGAACAACAAACATACTTCCATACATCCATACAATACCACTTTAAGTTTACCTACTTGTAACCTACAGATTGAAATTACAAGGAATTTTCGTCATTTTATTTGCATAAAAGATAATATTCTTTAATAAGATTATTTTGTAACAAAACAACGATAAAAATTCAGGTGTTGACTTACACAAAAACATTACTCTTTGTCATCTGAATGGTTGGTTCACGTGAGTGGTTGCAGGGTGTGAACCACAAAATATTACGCGCTAGGCATATCGAATAGGATAGGATTTATGTACTTTTAAACTTACGCGATCTGAACACATTATTATTAGTATTAGACGGGTATTTATCGCGTTTAAATTAATATTGTCGAGAACGAAGTGAGGGTAGTTGCAAATAATGCGACCCCCGCTTCGCGGAGGCGGTAGCTCCAGTTCTCCAGTCTACCCGTGACCACGACAGCGTGCAAACCTGTCGAAACGTCGGGAAAATATAAGGTAATTTAAACGCGATAAATACCCGTCTAATACTAATAATAAGGATAGGATTTCCCTAAATTCGTCATTATCCTGGATGCGTCATTGTATCTTGGTGGTTGTCATTTACCTATTCACCATTAGTACCTATAGTCTTTACCTGGGGGCTTACCACCATAGAGATAATATTAGTAACTATAACTGATCACTGCTTACCACGAATTCATAATATGTACATTACCGAATATTTATTATATTGTTATTTCGTACCAGACCAACCTATGCAATTTGTATGGAAGTAGTGACGTTTCTATAATGGAATCGTTGTGGAAGACTTCGTGGTAAGACCCCTGGTGTGACGAAGTGGACAAACATGCCCCTAGTTGCGCCCGCGTCGTTTTGTAGGTACCCCTACTTTTTGTATTTTTATTTCTTTGTCCTTGATGATTTTTATGTCAAATCCGTGAAAGTTTGTATGTGTACGGATGTTTGCTACTCCTTCACGCTGAAACGGCAGAACGGATCTGGATGAAATTTCGCACAGAGATAGATTATAGTCTGGAATAGCACATAGGCTACTTTTTATCCCGGAAAAATGTACGGTTCCCGTGGGATTTGGTTTTTAAGGTACCATGCGGGCGAAGCCGTGGGCGGAAGCTACTATTCAATATAATCTTGACTGGAGTAATTTGAAATAAAAAAAAATAGTTTTTATTTATTTATTACGCATTCTATGTTCGTGCTGCAAAAAATATACTATTTCCTACCTAGGCAGGACTAGGTACGCTATGTTCACGCATGAGTATGGAAAATACGGCGTGCTTTCGTAACCGCTTATCTAGTGACTAGCAGTGAATAGCGATAAAGTTTATCGTTGAGAGGCAACAAGCCGCGATACTAGCACGTACCTATCAGCATCAGAGCACTTAGAGCCTTAGTAATTACATCTACCTGCTGATTCAAACCACTCGTGACGTTTCTACTTAGAGCGGTTACGCACTGCGTCCGATCCGAATCCGATCCGAAACCGTGAAAATATTGTCCGGAGTAGTTTTAGAACTATTTCTAAGGTAGCTTACGCACTACATCCATTTTCCGTCATCCGATTTCTTTCCGTCACGCAAAATGACGTATGCCAAAAGGTGGCTCCTGAATTGCTTGGATTTATATCAGAGATCGGACTAGTGCGTAAGCAATATCCGAATTCGGTCCGAGTTTTCTAGATCCATATTTACACGGGTTCGGATCGGACGCAGTGCGTAACCGCTCTAAGGTTGGATTTCACTAACTTCTGGTGTAACTATTCTCGGTATTGTAATGTCAAGTCTCTTAGATAACTGAGGTTTAGGGCTAGTTTCACTATGCTCTGTTAATTGAACTAACAGCTTGTTATCCTTTTAATAGCCTGTTTAAGTTGTTTTGTGTTTCACCATGTCCTGACAAAGGATTATCTTACGTAAAATGAAATGACGTAAAACAGATAACTATACTTTAAAATTCTCGTTAATTTTGACGCCTGATTACGATCAGGTAATGCTTTGTTAACAAAGTTTGGTGAAATTGGACTTTATTGTTGGTCAAAATCAAGCTTAGTCATTCTAGATCCCTAACAGCCAAACAACAAGTATTAATTCAAATATAACAAAAAACCCGCCTGAAAGTAATTGAAAATAGCTTCTTAGAGTAGTCAAAGCCTGTGTCACTCTTGTGATGCTGAATTCATTAGTAAAATTAAATTGTGATCCCATCAAAAACATAAATGTGAAATGAGAGCCAAGTTCAATAAGTAGGTATGCTTTAGTCGTTGACTTCAGCGACAAAAGAAGTGAGATCTAAACGGGTGCCAAGTACAATGGCCAGTCCTAAAACTTATTTATAACAATATGAAATATTTTTAACAACTTCAAAATATCATTTCATCTTAAAACTTATGATATTATATTGAAGCCTAAGGTCTAACTTGGCTAGTTCTCATATACGAATTAACTACTTACTTACTATGTCCAATCGCTAGTTTCTACCAGCAATCCAAATTTTTAGAAGAATAAAATAAAAACTTGCAAAGGCTATACCTAATATAATTTGTACTCTTAAGAAAACTAGCCAAGTCAGACCTTAGGCTTCAATATAATATCCTAAGTTTTAAGATGAAATTATATTTTAAAGTTGTTAAAAATATTTCATATTGTTATAAATAAGTTTTAGGACTGACCATTGTACTTGGCACCCGTTTAGATCTCACTTCTTTTGTCGCTGAAGTCAACGACTAAAGCATACCTACTTATTGAACTTGGCTCTCATTGCGGGGTGGGGGAAGATGTCGCTCATCGCTGAGTACGCGACCGCCGAATGCGGGCAGACGCGGGGCAAACGTCATTGACGGTTGTTAGATAGGTAGGTAGGTACACTCAGCTAGAGCTACCTACGTTAGCTAGGTAGTATGTACGTACTGTACTGGTCATATAATAGAACCATATACTTACGCTAAGTATGTAGGTACATTTAAAAAATAATCTGCCTTTCCTTTCCTAAGATTATGGTAAAATGGTAAATAATCTCCTGAAAGTGAAACTTTAATAGCTAGACAGTGAGTACAAAAAAAATACAAAATGTTAATGTATTTTTTTTGTACTCAAATACAAAAAAAATACAAAATGTTAATGTATTTTTTTTGTATTTGTACCTATCTAGGTAATAAATAAATAATTAACGTCTATAGGTCAGTCAGTGATAAAATTTTCCATAACAAACCATTTTTGGATGTTAATATCTAAATAACCGTTTGTGTGTTTATGAAATTCGGTGCACATATTTTACTCGCAAGTGGCAATAGATGAGCCAAATTTGACTTGTTTATGTGAAATAGTTTTTGAGTTACGAGGGGGTGAAAAATGACCCAAATGGTTCCTGTAATATTACACACGTTGCGCGCTTCACCCGTTCGCTTGAACTTGGCTGACACGCTGCCGCGTGTCTAGATATGCAAATTACTTTGCGCGAGAATAATACTACTAATGTCTTATTATAGTGATGTTCTCACGGTAAAACATTTGTTAGGTAAGTACCTATGGTAAGTACTAATCACGTACCAAACTAATTAGATATGCTATAGGTAAGCAGATAGTGAAATTGAACGCAGCTGCTCAGAATCTGAGTTGCTAATTTTAATGATTTAGTTTTGCGGGAAATGGATATAAATAAAATCACTATAGTAACTACAACAAATCACTGAATAAAATGTTCCTAGTAAAGGTTAGCCATTATTCAGTCGCAACTATTTATACACAAAATGACAATAAAATGAGGGCGCTGGGCGCATAACCTAATTTAAGTTTCATTGTAGAATTATTTTGTAATTGGGGAACGAAGTTTTCTTGTCTCATGAAGCATCTATGTCTATACAAATGAGAATGACCTATAAACTAAATAGACTCACGAGAAAGATAGATTAGGATTTGGATTAATACAGACAACTTTCTCGCAAGTATAGCAGAGACTGTAAATTAGTGTTATAAAAAATAATAACTGCCCGGTCTTTTAAGCTACGCTAGTGTTTATGTAATGTAATGACTCATAACTAACTGGGCTTAGATTGCGCTGTAGGTTAATAAACAAACAAACGAACATGACCACGACTGTAATCCCCGGGCTCGGTAGATTTTTCCTCAGATTTCTGAGGATATCTAAAGAGTAGTCAAAGGTGCTTACGTCCAAACGATATTTGGCACATGTCCACATTTTGCACAGAAGTTAGTTCCGTATGTGACAAGTTGCAAGCCCATCACCGCTTATAAGAATGACCTATGACACACACCTTCGAGTTTTTGGTTCTAGGATATGCCGGATTTCTACACCGTTTAAGAGTACTGGCATTGCGCTAATACATATCGAATGTAAAAACTCATTGGTGCACGACCAGGTTTGAACCCACGACCGGATCGTGAGGCAGGGGTGCTACCACTACACCACCAGTGTCTTATAATAATATATATTTTATGAATAAGTCTTCGTGAAAGTGGACTACCTATCTATAGTCATAAAATCTTAAAGAGAAATTTCGTCCCGACCAGACATCTGCTACCCTATCTCCTAATTCTGTACCCTCCCCCCACCTCACCCCCCTCCCCCCACCTCACCCCCCTCCCCTGGTTCAGTGTGAGAATCTCGACCATGTTTCTGTAATAGCGACTTTGACATTGAAGTTGTATGCATAACAGATCCGGCAGCCACACACGTTCTAAACACGACACCTGATTTAGCCCCCTTCAATTTTATTTAACACTAGCTGTTACCCGCGACTCCATCCGAAAAAATCCATCAATATAACATATTAGGTTCCGCCCGCGTGGTACCTTGAAAAACAAAAACGAATCTATCCCACATGAACCATACATTTTTCCGGGATAAAAACTAGCCTATGTGTTATTCCAGACTATAATCTATATCTGTGCCAAATTTTATCCAGATACGTTCAGCCGTTTCAACGTGAAAGAATAAAAAACATACATCCATATATACATTCTTACAAACTTTCGCGTTTATAATATTAGTAGGATAATTTAATACACCTTGCGTTACATAATTGGAGTTTTATTAGGGATCTCTATTTATTTCTAGTAATAAATATAGCCTATGTTACTCAGGGATAATGTAGCATTCTAATGGCGAAATATTTATTGAAATCGGTTGAGTAGTTTCTCTCCCAGTAGAGTCGTCAATAACAAGATCTTTGAAGTAAAAATATTATTTATAACTTTTCATGAAACAAAAATAAAACTGAAATTGTTTTTTCATGAAGCTTTCGTAACTAAATGGAAGAGTTTGGCAATGCTATCGTTTGGGTAAGGTATTACGCCAAAACGACGCCAAGAGGCCATCTCAATAGAAGTTACTTATTACAATACAATAGTTAGGTATCTAGGTAAAGTACATAATAGTATGTATAGGTAGATGTCGATCAGTTTATCTATACTATACTATAAGTAAGTTATGAATTTTTGAACATTACATATCTCTAGTTAAGTACTTACTTGGTTCTTTAAAAGGGTAGGGTAGTAGTCAGACACGTCCTTAATTACATTATAAGTACCTGGGTAAAAATTCGGAAAAAAATTAATAACTCGAAAACTATAGAAAATCGCGGAACATACATGGGGGTGATTCGGGTACTCCAGGTGTTCTATCTCTGGACTTTCGCTTGACACTACTTTTTGGGACACCCTGTATATACAAGAATTGCTCGTTTAAAGGTATAAGATTGGCACATGCCCACATTTCGAACAGTAGTCAGTAGGTATAGCGATTAACATCACAAAATATGTATTACTTAGTCGCAATCTACTTAGGTACATTATAAATGAATCAGAAATCAGCTATGCTATTGATTTCATCTGTGTCTGTATCTATTAGACAGAATGCTATGATGCAATGTTGATCAACGTTAGGTCATCACTTTTGTCTTTCTCATTCCATCGCGTCAATGTTGCAGTGATTTCCAAATATTTAAATCGTAGATATGCCCGGACGCCAAAAACTGTGGCACTGTTTTTACTTGTGTGTGTTAACAAAATGCCGATGCACGCAAACTAAATGATTAGTAAAAATGAACCAAACAGTTATTTCACGATTTATTGTGCAATTATATTGCACGATCTTTCGTAAAAAAATATAATTATTCCTTTTGTACCCTGAAATTGAAAACATTTGGTGTGCCAAATGAGCGAGCTATCTCATTTCGTGTGGCAACAAGGCGGCGCGCTCTCAGTACCGTACGGGCATATCTACGATTTAAATCTTTGGTAATTTCTAAGCTTTTCTTCTACTATGAATATCAGAAGTGGGATATTAAGGGCGGATATATCCCACTTCTGATATTGAAATATGGATATCGACTTGTGCCGATTTGTTTACTCACAGGAGTCACAGGCTCATATCAGATATCAAATAAGGAAGATAATGCGGGATTTTTTATCTTCCCCGAACTCTCTAACGGTGTAAGTAGAAACTGGTAAGTTAAGAGTAGATTTTTCATTGTGCCGATATCTCGTTAATCATTTTGCTAGTGTAGTATTTTAACTGGTAAGTTAAGAGTAGATTTTTCATTGTGCCGATATCTCGTAAATCATTTTGCTAGTGTAGTATTTTGTAGTTTTTTTTAGTGACCGAGTTAGTAGACTGAATTTTTTTTGTCAAGATCTGACGATACTGAGGGACACGGGGCATATAGTTACGCCTCTTCAAAGCACGGAAAGTCTAACATGAAAGGTCATCCATCGAAACATAAAAATCGCAATGAAACAATCGTTTGCTTTAAACATTATAGGTATGTTTTGGCATGCAGTCGATCGACCGGTAAATTATCAGATAAGTGAACCTGTGCTTCATTATGCATTTATAAAGGCCATATTTATTCAAGCACGCCATCTTACGAGTAAGAACTAAATTTTAACTATTAATAAACATCCGTTTAATAAAACAAAGTCAAATCAAAGATTTTTTGAATTGTTTTGTTTTTTTATTGCACATCTCCAAAACTACTGAACGGATTTTCAGAACGGATCGGCAGAACATAATTGGGAGCAGAAGGTTTTGATTTGTTTTTGGAAAAAAATTAACGTCATGCGGACGTTTTCGCTGGCAAACAGCTAGTTAGCAATAAACCATTGTTATTGTTATTGGCCACCGTGCCTCTAGCTAAAGGTGAAAAACCCTAAACCCTAAAGGTGCGCTCTGGAGTGAGGACATTGAATAATAGATCAGTCTCAGTCAAAGTTGGAGAAAGTAGCGGTTAGTTGAATTGAGAGGTCAATTCAGGACATAAAACTGTTGAACCCCAATTTCTTAGCACTGTCAGAAGGTGCTCAACAAGCGAAATAGTTACGTTACATACAGCCATCGATATAAATATTTACAGCCGACGCCAACTGCAAAGTGACACATTGGATGTACAACCGATGAAAATAATATTCTTAGCGAAATGCGCCCCGATTTTACGCAGTTTCTAAATTTAACCCACCTGTTTCATCCTCTTTTAAGGACTGTTCTAGGGTGGTGTACTAGGCTATCTAGGATAATTTACATTCTTACAAATCTCTTTCAAATCCAGTCATTACAAAGCTACCCTAAGGCGCATGCTTATCGTTTCACCACACTGGTTTAAAAAACTAGTGACACGATAAGAAGATTATAATACTAAGTAGGATTGACTTGCCTCATTATATTTTAGTATTCTAGCTACTAAATATCTACTCCGCAGACATTCCGTCTGAATGTCATAGATAGGCTTGATAATAATTTGATTTTGTAAGAAAAACTATATTTACCTATTTATCTACCATTTTTTTTTACTTTGGGTCTAAATTTGTAAATCATATCTACTTTGGTGCTAGTATCCTATCTAGTGCAAATCTAGTGTTGATCCTAACATAAGAAACAACTCATTAACCTTGAAAGACCTTACATACATTAATCTAGTAGCAAATTACATAGTTTGTTGAACTTTACATAATAACTGCCAGTCCACAGAATATAAAACAAGGTACTGACTCAACTTATTAATGGCTCTGTTAGTAGTTGCTCAATCTCCTGCATTGCAGGTTGTGGGTTCGATTCACATTTTACTTAAGACAAGGAACATACATAATGTATGATAAAAATAAGAATAAAAAACTTCAATTTCCTTTTAGTCTGAAGCTAGATGGCGCTATGTGAAATGTCGACCAAATTGATTAATACTTTAAATACAAACGCAACATATCCAGAGAATACTTTATTGTTCCTTATTTACAAACCTAGTTTATTTGAACTATCGAGATCTTTATATAGGCCTTACATTGATGCGGCCCGGCAACATCTCATCTGTCTAAGCATCAATGAATTCATGCTATCTGATTCTAGTTTAGAAGTTAAAAGATGAAGTTGCCAAATGCAGGCAGAAGCCAAATGCCTACACTTAGGACAAGTTAAAACATTACCAATTTACAGTTTTAGCCTAAAGTGCTTCCAGCTTTCATTTACAAACATTTAATAAATCTCTCTCACTCTTAACAGTAACACTACGATAATTTATAGCATTTACATCGGACAGGAGACATCTTAAAACTTGAAGTTATCTTACGCTAATACTTTTGTTATAGTCATTATTGGCATCATACCGTGCGGTCAGATGTAGTTATTAAGTTATCACAACACGCTCCCTCACAGCTCTACACAACACTCATGATCATGACCGGGTGTCCGTGAGCGACCCCCCCGCGCTGTGCGACGCCGTGAGACACTAACATTGATTCAAATGATCCGTTACAACTTATGTACACACCCCCAGCGATTCGGGAATATAAAAATAGATATAAAGCTTAGAAAAGATCATAAGCGGGTCGTCGCACGCAAACACTCGTCACTCACTCGCACTTTGGTACCTCGTAAATGCACGTCGCATTAGACGCTGGCCGCGCGCGCGGCGCGGGCCTCCAGCTAGAGCGCCGCCGACTCGGGCGCCATGAGCGGCGACAGCGGGCCCGCCACGCGCCGCCCGCGCTCCACCTCGAAGCGCAGGTCGGCGGGCGAGCCGCGGCGCCCCACCGTGCCGTCCTCCGGCAGGAAGGCGGCCACCAGCAGCGCGCAGATCACCAGCAGCGCGCCCAGCACGAAGGGCGGCCCGGGCACCATGCGCACGTACTTCTCGTCGTCCGGCTTGCCCTCCGGCGAGCTCACGTGCTTCTCGTTCAGGTCCACGTGGAACAGGTAGAAGATCACGCCGAACATGGCCGGGCCCAGCCCGTTGCACAGCCCCCGGACGCCGGTCACCATGCCCTGCACCACGCCCTGCCTGTCGGCACGACTGTTGACGGACACGTAGGCGCTGATGGCCGGGTAAGTGACGGAGCCCAGCGCGGCCAGCACCCCCGCCGCCCACATCATCCACGTGCGGCTGCCGAAGCCGTACCACATCAACTGCAGCATCTCGAACAGCAGTCCCACCATGATGGTGTGCTTAGCCCCGAGCACCCGCATCAGAAACCCGAGCACGACTTGCACACCGATGCTCAGCACCCCCACGATCGCAATAAAGATCGCCACTTGAACTGTTCCAAAGCCCATCACTAGTTTTAAATACACAAAGATGCACGAGTACTGTCCGGCCTCCGGTAAGTAGGATAGGAACACGGCTACGCACAGCATGAGCACGGTGCGCTCGGCGCCCACCTTGCGCAGCGCCGCGAAGGGGTCGGCCTGCTCCCAGCTGATGGCGGGCCCCCAGCCCGTGGGACGCACCTTCTCCGGCAGACTCTCCGGCACGGCCACCATGATGAAAAACACATCCAAAACGGCCACAGCCGTAGCCGCGGCGACCACCAGGGCCTGGCCGTACCGGTCCATCAGATACGCTCCGAGAGCTGGCGAGATGACCATGCTCGCCGCGAAGGTCGCCGACACGAGCCCGTACGCGCGCGACCGCTCGGCTTCAGTGGTAACGTCGGCCACGTACGCGAAAACGATCGAAAAAGTAACAGCGAACACTCCACTGATACTGATCATCGCGAAGAACCAGAAAGTGTTGATGTTCATCAGAGGGATCGGCGCACACGTGAAGAATACGGTCACGAGTAAGAAGAACTTGCGGCCCCACACGTCAGAGAGCGCGCCGATGAGAGGCGCCGACAGGAACGAGAGTATACCCTTGATCCCCATGATCAGGCCGTTCATCAGAAACGTGTGGTCCGGGAACGTCTCGTTGAGCACGGCGATGATGGGCATGGTGAGCAGCCCCCACGCGAAGAACTCCAGGAAGATAACGACCAGCGCGTGGAAAACGGAAGGCTCGCCGATGCCCGACATTGTCATAATCCCGTCTTTCATTACAGTTTTTCGATTTCGTATCACCATTTCTACTTCAGTTGTCGTGGTCTTCGTGGGCGTCATCTAGGGTTTTCGGTTGTTTATTTGTCTACTGACTACCTATATTGACGGCATTTTATATGAAAAACTAAGCACTACATGGAGGAAAATTGATAAAAACGAGCAAGTAGCAGCAACGTCAAAAATTCACTGGAAAATTGGTTGAAAAACAACGTGGTGTTACTAGTTAACAATTTAAAAAAGTTTCTATTGATATGTAATTTCTTTGATATAATTTTATAAATTTAGATATAATTTCATCCCACAAAGTTGTTTTAAGTAGTAGGTAAATCGCAAATTTTACATGTGTTTTTTAAATGTTATTAATTTTCCTAGATTACAAGTAGGCTAAAGGTGGTGTTTTAAATTCTCCCAAATAAGTTTTACTAGCGATATGGCAACAATTTAATAAGCAAAACAAACCCATAGACTAAAAACCTTTGTAAATCATAGACAGTTTTCTACCATACGCGGAACTCTTCATCTATATTTTTTTCTATAGGCGGAAAAAAAGGAAAATGACAATTTAATTTAATTTTAATTTATGTCTGTAGTAACTGTGCCACTCTGTCTTGTCCTGTCTGTCAATCGCGCGCGCATGTCATTGTCAGTCAGCCAGCCAGCAAAAAGAATACCTATTTTAGGAGGCGTCAACCACTTAAATTCCCAAAAATACTCTAGTTTTACAATAAAAATATGGTAAGACTATAAACCTTGTAATAAAACAAACTTTAGTAGTGCCCATTTTATATCACCTAAATATCCTGGCTGTGAATTTGCAGATTCGCTTTATTCTCATCCAAAACCGTGCGGGTAAGACTCGGCTGGCGAAATGGTACATGAACTTTGATGATGACGAGAAGCAGAAGCTCATTGAAGAAGTGCACGCCGTCGTCACCGTCAGGGATGCTAAACACACCAACTTCGTCGAGGTAAATTCTCCCAAACCTTGAACACAGCATCTTCAGAACTAGTTTCTAATCTTGTTCCTTGGTTTGCAGTTCCGGAACTTCAAGATAGTGTACCGAAGATACGCGGGGCTGTACTTCTGCATATGTGTGGACGTTAATGACAATAATCTCTGCTATCTGGAGGCTATCCACAACTTTGTTGAGGTGCTGAATGAATATTTCCACAATGTCTGCGAGCTGGATCTAGTCTTCAATTTCTATAAGGTTTGTTAATACTAGATAATTTAGTATGTACTTATTGTAATTGGCACCTAGACTCACCTAGTATGTAAGACAATTCAAAATGATCCCTGTGATTTTACTGAATAAATAATTATTGACTGTTGACTATTGACTGGTACTGTCATATCCTGTCCTCACCTAGTTATATTGATAAAGTTTAAATTTCTAGGTGTACACAGTTGTGGATGAAATGTTCCTGGCAGGAGAAATCCGGGAGACATCACAAACTAAAGTCCTGAAGCAACTCCTCATGCTCAACTCCTTGGAATAATCAGAAACCTTTGGTATGCCGGAATATGGATCTGCATCAGGGAATGGATATATTGTCTGGAATTTGGGCATGCAACCAGTTAAATGTTTTTAGCATCTGTTGTATGACTAGACTGCTATAAATATCGCCATCTGGCAATCCTAATACTTCCACTTATCAGTCAGTTTATCTTTGAAGTTCTTGTCTTGAGAGACTTTAACATGATTGCTTTAATATTTTAAATTGTTTGGCAAACCAAAGACGATGCTTGAATCAGGATGCTGACATTGAAATAAGAAGGAAATTGTTTTACAATGCTGTTCGACACAAATTGGCTAACCAGTTGGAATGTCATAACCAGTGAAGGGAAAATACATGGAAGCATTCTTTGAGCTAAAAAATGACTCAAAAATTATTTGGGTCATTTATTGGAGCTTGTTTTTATTTATTATGCAAAAAAAAACACATAAGCAGCATATAAGCTATCTACACATTACAAGGCAATTTAAACCCAAATGTTGAGGAAATAAAGTTGTCATTAATACATTTTTGTCAAATCCACGAAGTTATGTATAAGGATATAAGTAATGCTTCCATGTTTTTCTGGGTTCACTGGTCACAAAAGTATGTTTGTATGTTTGAGTTGAGAATTTAGGATCTTTTGTACTTTTTCTTCAGTGTCATTAGGTCTATAGCACCAATGTGGTGAAAGTATTAAAGTACTTGTGTACTTGATTCTTGTTTAATAATTTCTTAGTGTTGGCAAAAGGAAAATAAAGTTAACTAGTTAGCTGAACTATGTCTAAAAACATGGATTTATGAATTAATTTTATGAATTATTGTGCATGAATATGAAAATAAAGATCTAGGCTTTGTAAGAATACTTAGCTTCATTCCATTATTGTATATTTATGTCTCATGGTTTGATATTATCTAATGCACTGTGCCTGTAAATACACATTGGTTTATCCATCTATCAGCTACCTTGAATGAGGAATAAAGACAACATGATACACAAAGCTGATTGTCTCTCTCTAGAGCTCGACATATCATATTTATTATGGTACTGGGTGGTGCAAAATTAATGTACGTATTTGATTAAAAGTTACACTAAACGGTCATTACTTGTGGACCACCCATTAGTTGTATATTTAGAGATGTGTGTGTTCTTAGCTTCTCAATATGCTGTAATCTTTCTACAAGTCTGTATATAAGAAATTAGAGTATAGTGTGTTAAAGTAGACCATCTTTCATGTAAAAATAACGTTTATTTATCAAATATATGTTTAAAAAGTAGATGCAACATATAAGTATCTAAATGTTCTTAATCAATTTACCTAAATATAGCTATGATTGTTCATATAAGTATTTTTTTTAAAGATTAAGGGTTATGTCCACTGAAGCTTGCTGTATCGGCGCTTGCACATCTTTGCAAAGCACCACTTTTAACTTAGTGTTCCTGCAACTTTGTATAATGCTACGGCTACACTATCGCGACATGAATTGTTGCGACGTTTTTGATTATCGCGACGTGTCGCGAAGTTTTTATGATGTGCTCAAGCACTTCGTCGTAGATCGAACAAGTTTTTATCGCGACAACGCAACACGAATCTTCGCGTGATAATGTAGCCGTAGCATAAGCAAGCTCATATGCAGTAGGTCTACCATGAGATTTCACAATCTACACTCGCTAGCGACTGTAGTTAAAAAAAATTATGAAAACTTGTACAGCGCCTCTAGCGGATAGTTGGGTACTAAAACCTCACGTAGCTAACTATACTACGTCACAGCGTACTACAGCGACTGTAGTTTGCGCTCATTAATTTGCTTAGAATTTGGTATCATGAGTAACAATTTTGACAGATGTCATAGTAACGTACTATTACTACTGTAGTAACGTCAGCCGATCTAAATGTGTCAACTCATGGTAGACCTACAGAACGTCTTAACATCACTGCGGACAATATCACAAGAGAATGGCGAGATAGCACGATGACTCTTATCACAATGACGCTACGCCCACTCCCACCGGTGGACTAGCGGCGGAAACGACCACACATCCGGGTGGCCGATGTGAGAAATGTGGGGGCCCATGTCGAAGTGACTCCACCTGAAACAAATGAAAAACAATTAAGATAATTTTATCAAATCTTGCGTAGTAATTTAGTTAAGTACCTAAATACCTTCTTTCACACAAGCAAGTAACTGAACGATGTAGATGGATACAGGGGTGGAGGTAGGCCAAAGAAAAGATGGATGGACTGTGTGAAAGATGACATGGGTAAGAAAGGAGTGAGTACTGAGACAAATGATAGAGGGAAATGGAAGAAGATCACATGTTGTGCCGACCACATAACGTGGGATAAGGGCAGGAAGATGATGATGATGACACAAGCAAGTAACTGGTAACTTGCGTGGTGGGATCGTCTTTCCTATCGATCCCACTATGTAAATTAGTAGGGTAGATGGGACGATCCCACTGGTGGATCGGTTAGTGGGGTCGTTGGGAATAAGTCAAGGCGATTAATGATCAAACTAGCTTCCGCCCGCCTGGTATGAGAATCGTACATTTTCCAGGATTAAAAGTAGCCTATGTGTTATTTTAGACTATATTCTATCTCTGTGCCAAATTTCATCCAGATCCGTTCAGCCGTTTCAGCGTGAAAGAGTAACAAACATCCATACATCCATACATACGAACTTTCACGTTTATAATACTAGCTTCCGCACGCGGCTTCGCCTGCGTGATACCTTGAAAAACAAAAAACTTTAATGGACTGTGCGAAAGATGACATGAGTAAGAAAGGAGTGAGTACTGAGATGACGAATGATAGAAGAAAATGGAAGAAGATCACATGTTGTGCCGACCACACATAACGTTGGAAAAGGGCTGGAATATGATGATGAATATTCGTAGGATTGCTTTATATTGTGTCACTAGTTGTTTTTACCAGTGATTGAATAAAATTTAAATTAAGGGTACTTACTGAAAGGGAGGAATTCCTCTGGATATATTGTGCGCGGGACTCGAGACTGACACGAACAGGTATCCTTTGCTCAGGCGCGAGCTGGTCACCTTGGCGTCCGTGGCGCCGTGGCTGCGGTGGCCTAGCGCCCGGAAGGGGTACGTGCCTGTACAATACAAGGTATAACAATACTGGTATCCACACATTCTTACAAACTTTCGCGTAATATATTAGTAGGATAGTGGATTCAGTGTATTGGAAAATCAACGGCCTAAACTACCTTAATCAATTACAATATAGCAATGAATTAACAAACTTTCGTTTATATTATATTATATTAGTAGGATTTAGTTTATTGGAAAATCAACGACTTAAACTACCTTAATCAATAACAAATTATTAAATACTAGCTTCCGCTCGCGGCTTTGCTCGCGAGGTACCTACATAAAATATAGTCTATGTTACTCAGGGATACTGTAGCATTCTAATGGTAAAAGAATTTTTGAAATCGGACTAGTAGTTTTTGAGTTTATTCATTACAAATAAAAATACAAAACTTTCCTCTTTATAATATTAGTATAGAAGTAGGATACCGTTGGCGGGGTTGAGGTCGTTGCGAGCGGCGATGGCGTTGCAGGCGGAGTAGGGCGGCACGCAGGCGGCGCAGCGCGCGCGCGGGTCGTGCCGGAAGTCGTTGTAGCGCATGGCCACGAACATGTCGCGCAGCCCGCGCACGCCCGCCTGCACCCACACTGTAGTTAGGCTCAATTTACACCGCCGCGGAATGGAATGGAAGCGAAGCGAGAAGGCGCGTCAATTCGCTGGAATTCTCGCACATTCCATTGAGGGATATTTTACTTGATAAGAACGGTTGGCACCGCAATGTGGCCTGTGACTGAGCCGACCGACTTCCTGTTTGCGCCACTTCCTGCGATTTCCACAGACGGTACCGACAGCTAGGGGAATGATCGAGAATGCGCGACGATTCCCCAGAAGACGCGCGACCTTTCTCTTGGCTCGTATTTAGTTTGTTATTTTGTTATACAATAAACATAAAGTTCATTATGCTATGTACAATTTCGTTGCAAAAAAGACGCTTCCATTCTATTCTACGGTGGTGTAAATTGAGCCTTACCTAGCTGCCGCCCGCGACTCCCTTCTGTAGTGTATCGGAGGGACTGCCACGCGAGTCTGCCACGCGAGTCGGTCACAATAACCTCAAGCAGCATTTTGGGAAATACACATCATACAATTACTAACAGCGACAGTCAATGGAACTAGCATTCATACCCAAACACATTACCCTCCTTCGCTTCGCAGTCGGGTAAAAAAAAGTGTATTGCATGCACTTTTTTAGTTGATTATACATTATAATATTATGATAGGTACTTATGTATGAATGTGGATGGATACAGGGGTAGAGGTAGGCCATAGAAAAGATGGATGGACTGTGTAATTAGTATTTAAAATTAATTGGGACCCGAAATAACGTGGGAAAAGGACAGTAAGTGATGATGCAAAAGGGTGTTCTATGAGGTAAGTTAGAAAGATATGTCTAATTGAGATAAGTGTCGTACCTGCTTGTCGTTGAGTATGTGCGCGCGCGGGTTGCAGTCGTACGCGAACCAGTCGCCGAACGTGCGCACGCGCACCGCGCCCCCGCCCAGCGCGAACACGCGCGGGAAGTACGGGATGTTGTAGGACGGGAAGTACGACTTCCTCACCAGCTCAGCTGTTCTGCGAATGGATCCCAAAGTCAAGATGCAAAATGTGCCAAGCAGGGCCTCTGACTACCCCCGTTAAAATACCTAACTACGCCTCGTCCGAGCGGGGTAACAGCGTGAGACCACAGATAATAGTTAGTTTTCCTTTGGTTGTCGCTCAGCACAAACGGCTGGACGGATTTTGAAAATAGGCTATACAACGTTGGAGAAGGGTAGCACAAGATAGAACTCAGTGGAAAATGTTAGAGGCCTATGCCAAGAGGAAGACCGGACTTCGGGACTTCCTATTATTAAATAAATAAATAATGCTGGACAATCCACACAGCATCATCTAGCCTCAAAGTAAGCTACTCAAAGCTTGTGTTATGGGTACTAGATAACTGATATATTTAATACTTACATTATATACATAGATATATATTTTTATTATACATAGAAAACATCCAGACCAACGGAACAAATTTCTGCAGATCGTACACAAATTTGTTCCGCGGCGGGAATCGAACCCGCAACCTCTAGCGTCGCAGGCGGACTCAAGCCCGCTGCGCCACTGAGGTCGTCAAACCATTTCGATTGAACCTAAACTCATAATAATACCAAAAACATGTAAGCCCAAAGTTATACAAAATGGCAAAACATCAAAAATGGCGGCTGTAAGAAGCTACATATTTCCAAATCCATATTTTCACGGGTTCGGATCGGACGTAGGGCGAAACCGCTATAAAGTAAGATCACATGTTGTACGACCACATAACGTGAGAAATAAATACTACCTAGTTGAAATAAAGTAGACTAGGTCTCCTTAGATGATAGAGATCCTCCCTCCCCTCTACCCCTGTAGAGGAAGGCCAAAGAAGAGATGGATGGACTGTGTGAAAGATGACATGAGTAAGTAAGGAGTGAGTACTGACAAAGAATGACAGAGGGAAATGGAAGAAGATCACTGTTGTGCCGACCACATAACGTGGGAAAGGGGCAGGGGGATAATGATGATAATGATGACTAGTTGAAATGTACTTTATACATAGAACATTTTTGTACGTACAGATCGGCGGCCTCCGTGTAGCCGGGCAGCTGCTCTATGATCCACAGCAGGCCGGGCGCCGCGGAGCCCCGCCGGCGCCCCGACCGAGCCTTAAACTTGTTATAGTCCACAATGTACCTGCAAGCTCCACTACGTTACAGGCCACGAATAATTTAAAATTCAAGTCATCCTTATTCAGTAAAATCACAGGGATCATTTTGAATCATCTTAGGTGATCATCATACATACTAGGTGAGTCTAGGTGCCAATTCCAGTCCTATCCCCAGTCCAAGAACTGACAAGAAACTCGCTGGGCCCTAACGCTTTTTTTTGTATGATCCTTGTTAATTAAAATTCGAAGGTGTGTGTAATAGGTTAATATTCTTATAAGCGGTGATGGGCTTGCAACTTGTCAGTACAGTACTGAATACTAACTACTGTTCAAAATGTGGGCATGTTCAAATATCATGTTTGGACGTGCCTCTGACTACCCTCTTAGGTATCTTCAAAAGTACTAAGTAAATAAAGATCTGAGGAGATATCTACTGAGCCTGGGGAGTTACAGTCGTGACTCGTGACCATGTTTTTTTTGTATTAAATTCGGAATGAATATAGAATTATACCCTGGTTTATACATATAGGTACTTTTATTTGGGTAAGTACAATGCAAGCGGAGCCGCAGGGGGATACTAGTAATTGATATAAGTTACCACTGGTTGTTGTAAGTCCCGCTGTTGTGTTTCCGGAAGATCTCGACCCACTGCCGCCCGTCCCGCGCCAGCCGGTTGGCGACCATCGCGCGCGCATACTCCAATATCTGTTAATGAATATAACATTAATACATACATAACTAATAGCACAGCTAATAGTACCACTAATAATGGGCCCTAACATCTATGACATATTATTTCTTCTTCTTCTTCAATTATGGCATCTGTCTCTTAGAGAACAATTTTGCCAGTGTCAAGTGTATTTATTTATAAGTCTTGTCAACGTCACAGAGTCATAGTCAAGTTGTCAAGTCAATTTTAAACAAAAGATGGCTGTTTTGTTGAAAATTCTCGGGATTTCCTCCGATGGAATTTGAAGAGAACTATTCACTTTAATTCACATATTTTACACTCGCGTCAAGAACCCGGGCTTTATTGGCAAAATAACCACCAAAATTACGCAATAAAACTCAAAATAACACGAGAAAAAATATAAAAACCAGAGCGACGTAGTTGTCAGGCAAATGCACCGCAGAAAATCCGACATATTATTTAAGCAGCATCGCGGCGACACTTGCGTTCGTGTCTATAAAGACCGGTTCAGGCGAGGATTTTTATTATTGGACATTCTTACGTATGGACATTGGCTTTGGACATTTCTATTTTTTGAAATTAGTCGTGCAAATCGATCCTTGACCGCACTCACAAGTGTATTCACCCCCAGGGGGGCGGAGGTTTGAGGCCTGCTCGTGACGCCTCATGCGTTTTTCTCTAAAAAGTGAAACCGGCATCGTGCTTGGATTGACCTTCGTGAACAATGCAACGCCATTACATAAAACCTATATAAATTGTCTGGCGTCACAGCTTAGTTGGTAGCAGCTCTGCCTTCTTAGCTGTAGATTGTGGGTTCCATCCCCACTCAGGAGAAACATTTGTGTGATCATCAATTTTTATTTTACTATTGCGTTACTGACTGACTAGCTGACTTATTCGCATATGGTCCCAGCCTGGGAAGTGCTCAGATACCTGTCCCACGGGCTTCACGTGTTCGAAGAGCGTGCGATTGCTGTTCCCAATGGTGGTCTCCGCAGCCACTAGGCCACTGGAAATTATGTAGAAATCGTCTGTGGACTGACAATAACACATTAGGGGTTACCTATAAAATTTAAAGTTATACGATTTGGAAGTGTTGTACGTAACATATCCGGTCATGAATTTCACGATAACACGATAAATATGAAGTACTAATAACTGTTGTAACAGCTCTAGATCAGTATAGGGCGTTCGTATTTCTGATGGTAGACAAAATTTGCCGAAACATTTAAGATAGATTTATTTTTATAAGTTATACAACTTTTGATCTCGAGGCTTGCCTGATATGAGAATGATTCACGAATTCACGATAAAAAATAAATACTAATTGTTGTAACAGCTCTAGGTAATATTTATCTAGAGCTGTTTAATATTTCTGATGGTAGACAAAATTTGTTGAGACATTTAAATTTAATTTTTATGAGTTATGGTACTCTTCATCTCCAGGCTTTTCTGATGAGGGTGAGGTCTGCGATGGAACGACCTCTCCCAGAAGATGCTGGTAGTTGATCGCTAGCGGCATCATGAGCGCTTCTGTACTTCCTTGCCTTGTAAAAAGGATCATAAAAAAGCGCTAGGACCGAGACGAGTTTTTTGCCTGTTCTTCTCGTACTTGGGTTAGGTTGGAATTAGCACATAGATTCACTGCATGTAAGTTTCAAAGTGATCGTTGTGATTTTATTGAATAAATTATTTTTGAATTTAATTGAACTATAATAAATCATTGGGCTACAAGATAAACCTCTAACCCCATCAGATTTGGCCACCACCTCACACTTACCAACCTGAATGAAAGCAGGATATGACGATAGCGACATCTTGTACCCAGGGATGATCTCCTTACTCTTTGGATGCATGTGTAACTTTAGGACGTACATCTTCTGGAGACGAAGCATAGACTGATAACTGCAGAAACACGTAGAGTCTTTAAGTCTTACGACTACAGAGTCGTAGTCATTCCTTTCGTGTAATATGGCAAAAGAACAAGTAGGCGTCTACCTACTTGTTCTATTGTCATATTAGGAATAGGTATCAAGGAGTGTCTAAGGGTACGAGTTGGCAGCGGGCGACGTGAGGCGGCGGCGGACGACGTGTTGCGGCGACACTGCTCGTTTCTATGAAATGCGTCGCTAGCATCGTGTCGCTAACTACGCAGGGAATTTCATAGAAATACCTACATAGAAACCAGTAGTGTCGCCGCGACACGTCGTCCGCCGCTGCCTCACGTCACCCGCTGCCAACTCGTACTTTAAAGGCACACTTTAATCCTTTCACCACGCTGGTTCGAAAGAGCTAGTGACAAGATGTTTTGGGCATGATGACATTCCTATAGCTATTGTTGTTTGAAATAAAGAGATTTTATTTTTATTTATTTATAGCATTTAACTTTCTGCTGGCGTAGACGCCAACAGAACATGGATCTTGCTTGTTAGACCCCTTGTTCGGTCAACTCTCATCTCCAAACCAGTCTCCTCACCAATTACCTGTTCTAGGTAACATGTTATACAGCTCCTTAATCCCTGGGAGTTGCACCCCCTGTTTGGGTCAACTTCCATCTCCAAACCAGTCTCCTCACCAATTACCTGTTCCAGGTGACATGCGAGGTATACAGCTCCTTCATCCCCGGGAGTAGCTTCACAAGTCCGGTGCAGTGCTCCGCGAAGAGTAAGCCCTCAGGAGTCTCCTTGGGCATGGTCAGGGCCATGGCCAGCTCATCCAGGTCTCCCAGCATGTTGATCCACCTGGAAACCTTAATCTGCGTAATCTTATAACTGTGGAAGGGGTCAGCTGATTTTGGATAACCAACATTTTGTTTTTAAATCCCAAGAAAAAGATGTAAGTACAGTTCTGACTTCCAATTTCTCTTACTTGAGTATACCCATACATGACAGATTTTTTTACATTTAATTTTCCTTTTAAATCATCATCATCAGCTTCTAGAAGACCATTGCTGGACGGCCCGTTTTTCATTTCGCTGTATATGGCCTTTATTACAGATCAAACGGTGGTAGCTCCAACCCCCTGAGATTTGTTGTTTACATAATCTAGTAGGTGCTATACTTACAATATGTCTCTCATGGTGAGCCACTCATAAGGTTGCTTTGTGGCTTCATTGTAGCCAGCAGCCAGCCCTTCTAACTGCATGTGGTATAACTTCATCTGCAGAAATAATAATAATAAATATTAATAAATATTGGTGAACATTTCCAACAACGCCATCTAGCCTCAAACTAAGGAAAGCTTGTACTATGAGAAAACTACCGAATAACACCCAGACACAGAACGAACATCTGTGTTCATCAAACAAATGGTTGTCCTGGCTGGGGATCAAACCCACAACCTACAGCGCGGAAAGCAGAGCTACTATTGAGCTGTGAGGCCAGTCAAAAACATATAGATATCACCGCACAGTCTAGGTACTAGAGAGCTAAAATTTGGAGGTTAGGTAGGTGCCATTTCTAGTCTATAGGTGCATTAAGCAAGGAATTCGTTAAATTTAACCTTTATGAGGTTACCTTTAGGTTTTGTATTGAAAAAAATTATTCCAACAAAGACGCAAGGAGTTACACTAGTACCTACTATATAAATAAAAGGCAATGTTTGGATGATCATCCAGTTAATTTAGCAGATTATCTATGTGCATTGCTGTACCTGGTACCAATAGGGGTCAAACTCGTATATCTTCACCATGCGAGATATGTACTCCTCATTAGTGTCAATGAACTTCTCGATTAGGCTGCACACATCTGTCTTGTTGTAACAATACCTGGAAAATTTGACTCTATATAGTTATGTATGACCAAGACAGCCTAAACCAAAATTTCTAGGCACCTGAAAGAAGCATGGGAGAGCTGAAAAATGAATTTCCTAATATTTAACCTCTTTAGGGTGCAGTCCGGCCCTAACTTTTTAACAAACTAAGGGTTTAGGTAACTAGTTTACATAATTCAAGTCTTTAGGAAAGTGTTTATTGAAATTTGAAAGGCAGTTGAAGTATTACTAAAGCAAGTAGCATTTACACTATTAATTTAAATTACAACTAAAGCATTTTCCTAAAGACTTGAATATTTTTGTTAATCTACGCTCAGGTGAGAAGTGCTGGGTTCCGGGGTTAGATTGGGGAGTATCCAGAACTTTTTTGTTCTCATTGTGGGTGTAGGTACGGCCATAATACTATGCAAACAAACACATGGGGCGTTCCTTCAATTATTTATATTAAGGTAATGAACATTGAGTTGATAGAAATGTATACCCTTTCAGCATGTTCTGCCAGTGCATCCAGATTAGATCTCGTGTGAGGAAACCTTCCAGGAAGCCCGCCCCGTATGCCTGCTTCTCGTCACTGCAGTCCTCTGATGAATGCAGCTCCAGGAATGCCCAGCTGGTAATCGGAAATTACATAATTTTCAAGAATACATAGGTAATTTTTATAACACTTTCTATTCATGCAAGTGACTGAACACAAATCATGCCATGGGTTTTAAGTAATTATTGCAATAAGTACCTATAAATATACATACTTAGAGCTATGAATGAAGGTATTTTAATGTGATTATTGATGTAGATACCTAATGAGGTAGGTACCTAATATAGGTACCAGACAGAACACATAATACCTCACAAATATCTTCTATCTTAGTAGGTAGGTACCTAAGTACCTACAGAACTACTGAGTGGTGGGTAGGTTTAGGTACCTACTTAATTCCTAGGTTAAACCGAAAGCTAATGAAGATTTCTCATGATAGACAGCCTTGGGCAGTGACAGTTCGTAGTCCTATTAATTTGAACAATATTGTAGGTATATACATTAAGTAGAAATAAATAAAAATACACAAACCCCGTAGTATTTATCTCGTTGCTGTACGTAGCTCTGGCGACGTGAACATCGGGAATATCCGCGAAGTAGTCGCTCACTTTAGCCACTGGTTTATTCTTGGACCACACCACAAACCCATATTTGCTCTCGCAGGTACAAAACATACCGAAAATTAACAGAAATAAAAATTTTCCGCACAAATTCATTCTGTTATAAAATTTTAGGTCCATTTATACTGGCAGAATTATAATTATTTTTGACGGCTAGACAGTATTTGTCTTATGCCGGCATTTGCTACTAGATTGAGAGCGCTTATGGTTTCAGTACCTAATTAATTATTAATTAATTAGATCATCAAAATGTAAACAAACAATGCAAATGAGAGGTCATTGCTTGCTTTTTTATTCTAGCAAATTAATTGACGTGATAAGAATAATGTTGCCAGGTTTGATATTTACAGGTGTGAATAAATCATTTATGTAGACTATGTTCCTATCTCTAGATTTCAGTACTAGATGATATATATGTATTTTATCTATGGTTACGTAATCATAACGTAACTACAATATATAGGTAGCTCGATTTTTTTTTAATTTTTTTAATGAGAAATTTTTAATACAAAAATAATGAAATGACTCACTTTAATTAAACACTGCTGACAGAGACAATGGGAGCCTGTTTGTCTTGTATATATCTACTCGTAATAAAACACATAACTATAAAACTCTCATATAATACCACATAGAATTTCTCTCCACATAACGAAACAAACTCAGTCTTTGGTGTGATTGTGCAGTTCAAGTGACGGAAAGCTTCATGCCGATCTCCCCGCACTTGTACCCGATCTCCCGCATCAGGTAGGGGGTCCGCTCGTGCGGGGGGGCGTGCCACCACTCGTTTATATTGAGGCCCACTGCTATGTAGCCCTGAGAATAGAAAATAAACTTTATTTTTTAGCTGATTTATGTACTGAAAAGGACGGAAATGTCTAGTACTTTCCCGCTAAAACTATTATCTAATGAGGTTGTTAATTAAGCTTATTAATATTAATGAGCCCCACAAAATGCCTTAATAATAAGAATTAATAATAATTAATAATATTTCTATTATTAATTTCTTACTATGTATTTTATTTATTTTTATTATGTATTCTATGTATGTGTTTACAAAAAAAAGTATATAATTATTCTATCAGTCATCTGGTTCCCATAGTACAAGCTTTGCTTAATTTGGGGCTAGATGGCGTTGTGTGGAATGTCCAACAATATTTATTTATTTAATAGGATTCGTTTATTAGGATAGGATATAAGGTGGTCTTGACTTGACACTTCGATATTCTTATTTATGTCTGGGATAGTACCACTGCGTACTGATAGTACTAGAGCGCTGGTGGTGTAGTACCACCCTTGCACGATCCGAAGGTCGTGGTTTCAAATCTAGTCGTGCACCAAAAAAAAAAATTTAGTGTCGTGAAAAATTTATGTGCGCAATCTCTTAAAGGGTGAAGGAAAACATCGTGAGGAAACCAGCCTAACCTAGAACCAAAAATTCAAAGATGTGTGTCATAGCATAGATTAGTATTCTTATAAGCGGCGATGGGCTGCAACCTGTCACGTACGGAATACTGTACGTGACCACTGCAAAATGTGGTACTGTGCCAAATATCATGTTTGGACGTGCCTCTGACTACCCTCTTTAGATAATTCTCAAAGATATAAGTCACTAGAGGTCTGCGGAGATATCTACCGAGCCTGGGGACTACAGTCGTAATCATGTTTGTTTTTGTTTTGTTTAGTACCACTCTATCTATATTCATACAAAACTTCATCCAAATCTGTCCAGCAGTTTGAACGTGAAGTAGTAACAAAGTAACACACACACAATCTTTCGTATTCAATATTAGTTCGATAGTAGGTAACACACACGCACAAGCTCTGGAATTTATAATATTAGTGTGATTACCTGTTTCTCTAAGATGTCTAGCAGTAGACGGAATGTGCCTCGGAGTCGGTTACTGTTCATGGAGAAACACCCTGCATTGAAGTTCAGAATACATACCCTGTGAATAAAGCACAAGGTTCAATTTTCAATGACGCAAAACCGAAGACATAATTCTAGGTATATACATAATAATAAAATCGTTGAGAAGACGGGTCTGTACTTTTGGTATTTTCAAATAAAAATTAGAGAAATTTTAAAATAAAAAAAAACAACAGTTTATGAAAAAAATGACTGTTTATCTGTGCGTTTGTGCAGGCTAATCTCCACAACGGCTAAACCAAATCGAATGCAGTTTTCATTAATGTATTGAGATAAGCTTGATAAGGCTTTGTTTCATAGAAATTGGTTGACATATAGACATGATATAAAAAGATATCTCTAATAAATAAAGTACAAATTAGTGTAAGACAGATTGTTACTCACGCAATCGCTTCTTGGGGTAGGTTCAGCAGCTCTATAGGTATTTTCAAATTACTGCTGTTTTGGTTTAACTTCATCGGATAGCCATTTTTCACGCACGTTAGTACATCTAGAAAGAAAAATCCATATTAAATGTCTCTTACAGTATTACAACTTAAAAGGCGACTCGGTAAATTTCGTATATCATCAGAAATTCCAACGGTAGTGATAGTTATCTAGAGCTGTTACAACAATTATTTATTACTAGCAACACGCCCCGGCTTCACACGGGTATCAAAAGTATCTCTATTTTTTTAAATATAAAATATATTAATGTCACCTGGTAGTGTACTTCCCAACAGTGAAAGAATTTTTAAAATTGGTTCAGTAGTTTTGGAGCCTATTCAGTTCAAACAAACAAATCTTTTCTCTTTAATATTAGTTTAGATGATATTTAGAGATCTAAGTCAAAAGTACTTGGTGAGCGGACTGGCCCTTTTTGTCGGATGGAGGTGTTGCCAAAAGAGGTTTGAGGATCAAGTTGATGGAACAATGTCTTACCAGCTACAAATCCTGAAGGCAGAACAACATTTCTGACCGCATACTCCTTGCCTCCCAACCCTCGCGCCAGGCACTCCTCCAGCTTTTCATTGAGCACATTCACAGGATACACAGACTTAGCCTTAGCCGCTGTCTCCGGAGGCAGCTTATACTCCTCACTATGGAAAGTCTTCACCGCCTCATGGAGGGTTAGCAACTGAAGATAATCCAGTATATTATTGTCCCTCCCTAGATAATCATCAAGGAACTCCTGTGAGAACACACGAGCTAGCAATTTATCTTCATAGTGTCCTAATGATGCCATTTCTAGGCATAACTTTGTCCAGGGTAGGGCAAAGTTCTTTCCATCTAGGATGGGGTTCAGGGAAATTTGTCTTCGGATTTCTGACCACTGGTCTGAGTCTGGAGTGTAGTTGTTGTTGGCTAGGCAGTTTATGAAGCCGAAGAGAATGTTGGTGCGTGCGTTGGCCAGGGTCACGGGGGAGGAGACTGCTTGCTGGCACAGGTGTTCCATTAGTCCTAGGTGTGTGTGCGCCTGGAAATGCAAAGGAAATTACATGAATGATAACCTTGATTTTTCTAGGTAATTCTTGGGTTTAAAAAAGGAGATACATTTGTTTAAACTTATTTTGTCTACTGCCCTGTACACTGTCTACTTTGAGAATAAATTATTTTTTAGCGCCCCTTTTATTTCACCTGCTTAATTAAATTAATGATTGTGAGCTTTAGTAATTAAACACTCATTCTAAACGAGATTATTACTATATACTACTATAGCCCGTAAGAGTTAACTTGAGACCTGAGCGCAGTAGGTACCATGCTTATCTAGCACTCTTTACATACCAATGGTCTTTTAATATAAATAAACTTACTATTCTTGACAGCACTCTTGCAACGAGCAATCCCTTATCAAACTCTATATTATTTTTGATAACATATTCAGCGACAGCATCCATCAACTGCTCATGGTAATACTCCGGATGCTTCTCCATGATCCTACCCTTCATCTTAGCCGTGGTCCTCAGCACATCATCATAGCACAACTGGTCCAGTTTCATAGCTAATATGTCATAGCAAATGTGGAGTAGCTGAACCCTAGTTGGGAACTTTTCTTCGGTACAATTCACTTGGCACAGTGACCAGATGATACTCTTAGCTGTCTGGGCATTTATAGCCTGGTCATGAAGTAGCAGCCCCGTTACAACATTGTTGATACACCGGTCAGGCAGGTTCCTTGTACAGCAATATGCTAACATATCTTTAAGTAGAGGTAAATCCTGGTTGTCCAACTCTAAAGGTAAGTGTATTTGAAAAGCTAACGGTAATGCTAGTTTCAAGGCGTCTACTAAATGATTGGTCTTCTCGTACCGTCCGAGAATAAAGTCTAGGAACATTATGTGTCGTAAATTGAGTAAGTTGATATTGCATCGCAGCATTTGCAGGAGGGTTTGGACGATGACCGTGTCGACGGGTACCCTGAGGTATGATAGCACCTTGGTGGCCTCTATAGTCTCATTGACGTCAAGTTCGCGCGCGTATTTCTTAAAATTCTGACAAAGAAGACTGAACGTTGGGTTTTGGATAATGTTTTCGGTGTCCATTTCTGTGAATCTGAAAGAAATGAAAGATAAATTTGTTGCAAGCGATGTGAATCGCGTGTTTAAACGGTGAATATAAAGCGAGAAATTTAGCCAACCTATAAGTGATAGCGCGCACGGGTTACTTTTGTCGCCGTGACTGTTTCGTCACTCTTGATGCGCGCATGTTACGACGTGACACGGGGTGACATCTCCATACATAGCCTAGAGTGACGAAACAGTCACGGCGACAAAAGTAACTCGTGCGCGCTATCACTAAGATGCCTAGAAAAATGAAGGGTTTTGAATGCGCCGGCGCCGACGTTATCAACTCAAGAGCATCACATGACCTAAACGTATCCAAATTACGCGCAAAGTTATAAAACAAAAGATTTAATGATTAATACGTTATATCGCTCACTCTTGCTGCTTGTGTAGCTCGAAGAGTGTCCGCAGCGCCTGCAGCATGTGCGCATGCGTCATGTGGGGCAGGTGCGCCTGCACACACGCCAGCACCTCGCCGGCGCCGAGGGCGGACCTGATCTCCGCCACCACAGGGTCCGTCTTGCCTCGGCCCATTTCTGAAACTGGACAAGACGCTTGAAGAAAGGACTTCTAACGGGTGCAATGGGAGTTTTTTTTTCTGAGTTAATATGGGGCTAATTGGGAAAATATACAACTATACAACAAAAACAAATTAAATCTCTTCAAAACTTAAAAATAAAAGCCCATAATATTATCTACCTACCATTATTAAAAGCAATTTGGACTAGGGCTAGTATGATTTTTGTCTTATTTCGATAGTAGCTTACGAGTATGTAGGAGTTGCAATGGGAGGTTGAAGATCGTATAAAAAAACTGGTAAGTATTCAAATAGTACCTACCTAGTTGACTGAGTTTTTTTTTTTAATATAATCTTTTCTAAATATGAAACCTAGATCGATTAATCACCCCAGAAGCACCCTGCAAACTAAATTTCATGAAAATCGTTGGAGCCGTTTCCGAGATTATAAGATACTAGCTTCCACCCGCGGCTTCGCCCGCGTCAAACCATGAAAAACAAAAACATCGCTATCTCACGGGAACCATACATTTTTTGGGATAAAATGTAGCCTATGTGTTATTCCAGACCATAATCTATATCTGCGCCAAATTTCATTCAGATCCATTCAGCCGTTTTAGCGTGAAAGAGTAACAAACATACATCCAGACATCCAGACCTCCATACAAACTTTCGCGTTTATAATATTAGTAGGACAAGAATTGCTTGTTTAAAGGTATTAGGTAGGAGCTTACTGCCCGAGGAGAGACTCCGTGGAGTAAGGGATGACCTGCTCAGATGGTTCCCTCGCAACACATTTCGCCACACACTCTTCAGGAGCAGGGACATGGTTACTGAAACAAGAAAGTGCTGAAATGATTTAAATGCATCTCGGACGCTGCTTTTGTGGTCTTGACACAACTTGTTTGAACTTTATAGGTAAGACCTGCCTGTTTACTTAAAAATTTCAGAGAAAAAACAAAAAAAAACGTGATCATAACTGTAAAGAAAAGATGGATGGACTGTGTGAAAGATGACATGGGTAAGAAAGGAGTGAGTACTGAGATGAGAAATGATAGAGGGAAATGGAAGAAGATCAAAATGTTGTGCCGACCCCACATAACGTGGGAAAAGAGCAGAAAGATGATGATGATCATGACTGTAATCCTCAGGCTTGGTAGACGCTCAGACCTCTAGACTTAGATCTTTGAGGATATCTAGAGGGTAGCCATAGGAGAGAAAATAGTGTTTATAAATATTTTTAAAATATATAACAAATTATTGGTGCACTCATTCAAACCCATGACATTAGGATCAGAAGTCGAGGCCACTACCACTAGACCACCAGTGCTTTTGCTAATTAAATTGGTATAAATATTACATGAAATTCAAAGTAAAGCTTGGCTATTACGTGAAAGCTTTCTGTGGATAAAATGTTTAGTAAATACCAGAGTAAAGAGGGAAATAACACTTTTCTATTTTAAATCTACGTTTCGATTTAAGGTTAGATGTATGAACAATCTAATCCAAGGTGAACCTATATAAAGAAACTAGCTGTCCCGCCCGCGACTTCGTTCACATAAAGTATCTAAACTGACTTTCAAACAAATCACACTAATAAAAAAAATCCATACATAACTTTAACACTAACACATTACCCTTTTTACTATTTTGAAATATCCAGAAATAAGTTTCCATTAATTTGGATTTAAAGTATCCAAACCAATATTCAGACCAATCGCACCACCCTTTAAAAAGTACCCATAGAAATATTGACCCCCCATTTGACCCCCTTTAGAAAGTTATATTGAAAAATCCTGAAACACATGTCCATTCTTTTTGCATTTACAGAATACAAACAAAGTTTCAGACCAAGCGCACCACCCGTTAAAAATATCCAATACAAACATTGACCCCTTTTTAAGAGTTATATTGAAAAATCTTGAAACAGGAAACAAAGTTTCAGGCCAATCGCACCACCCGTTAAAAAAATCTCATAAAAACATTGACCCCCCCATTTGACTCCCTTTTTAAGAGTTATATTGAAAAATCATGAAACACGAAATAAAGTGTCAGACCAATCGCACCACCCGTTAAAAAGTTCCCATACAAACACTGACCCCCATTTGACCCCTTTTTTAGGGTTTACTTGTAAAATCCTGAAACACGTGTCCGTTCATTTTGTATTTACAGTACACAAACAAAGTTTCATACCAATCACATCACCCGTTAAAAAATTCCCATACAAACATTGACCCCATATTTGACCCCTTTTTGATGGTTATATTGAAAAATCCTGAAATACGTGTCCATTCATTTTGCATTCACAGTACACAAACAAAGTTTCAAGGCAATCGCACCACCCGTTAAAAAGTTCCCATACAAAAATTGACCCCACATTTGACCCCTTTTTGATGGTTATATTGAAAAATCCTGAAATACATGTCCATTCATTTTGCATTTACAATGCACAAACAAAGTTTCATGAAAATCGCTCCACGCGTTAAAAAGTTTCATACTAACGTTTTCACCCTTTTTCACCCCCTTAGAGGTGGAATTTCCAAAAATCCCGCCTTAGTGGGTGGTTTTGTTATAAAAGGAAACCACCTTCCAAATTTCAGCTTTCTAGCTTCAGCGGTTTCGGCTGGGCGATGATAAATCAGTCAGTCAGTCAGTCAGTCAGTCAGGTTAAGCTCTTATATAGATATAGATTACATAAGTACTTAAATCATTAGGGTAGCTGTAACTACAAAAAATATATATAAATTAAATCCTAATAGTACTTACATAGCGTGATAATCGTGAAAACCTGAAAAAACTTTTCTTTCTTTGGTTTTTTAAACAGTAGATTAACGAACAAGTCCAGTTATTTAGCCAACCTTTCAGTTTTGTATACAGCTTTTGCCTACATAAACTTTGGGCATCATTTTCGTAAGGAAAAATAAAAATAAATATCAAAATAAAAAATTGAATCCAAAATTCCAATTTCCAAGTGATTGACAATTTGTTGACAGAAGAAAACAGCTGATTCTGAAGTTATAAAAAAAACTAAAATTACGAAACAAAGAAGATTAGAAGTGTACTTAATATAGATATTTCATTTCTAATTTGTTCCTTATTCTACCATCCATAAGTTTAATAAAAAAAATCCTCGTGTCAATCATTGTTTTAGTTTTATTTACCTAGACAATTCCTATACTTCAATACGCTAGTTAAAAATGAGTGTAACGGAACGTCCACAGCACAAATACACCCTTGACATTGACATATTTAGTTATTTATCTAAAAATAACGCATGAATGTTGAAACGAATCAGCCACCAGCTGTTCGCAATAGAAAGAAAGAAATACAGTGAATTAAATTATGTTAGTTATTTTATTTATAGAAAAGAAAGATCCCACGATATCATAGACATACGAATTTCGGGGAAAAGCTCTGATCTATTACATAAGATTAGCTAAATCTTAGCAAAACAAATTCTGCTACTCAAGATGTTCGAAGAAAAGGTCGTAAACTCACGCCCTGACAGAGAATTATTCAAGAAACTCGTAACCCCCGGTGACTACAATATCGTGCCATTCGAAGATTCGCGTTGCAAGATCTCCCTATCCAATGTATCCTGTAAGAAAGGTGAAGAGAACTGCCAGATAGAGGCAGAAAGTCACATATTCAGTAGCAAATTTAACGGAAACGTGCTGATCGGAGACTGTGACTTCTTTATTGACAAGGATTTTGAGTTGATATTGCAGCGGATGTGCTCTGGTGAGACCGCTGACATTCGGATGGTGTACCGAGACGGGAATAATGAGCTCGTGAAGGAGATCAGATGCAGGGTGGAGCTGAAAGAGGTGACGGAGGAGCAGCTTATTAGTGAGTGGGGGTGGGAGAGGCTTTATGATGCCGCTCTGTATCACAAGGTAAACCAACAGGCTGAATTATCAGAGAATAAATTATACCGGACTAGAAGCCTCCCGCAGTTTCATACATAAGTGTACATAATATACATTATGTACTTTCCTTTCCTAATTAAATATGGTTGCATGTGTAGGTATTTGATATGACATATTGTGTATCATAAATAATGTATTACTAGGTACTTAGTCTTTATTTTGTAAAATGTTTGTTACTCAGTCACGCTAAAAAAGCTGAATGCATATGGATGAAAAAAAAATAAAAAATCTGGATGAAATTTGGATAAAAAACCTCTAAAGGTATGAACAATTGGTTAAGATTAATAAGGTTTAAAACGGCATAACCATGGAACCCATGTAAGTTAAAATATAGTTTTTCCATCTTCCAGGAAAAAGGTGTAGACTTAGTAAAAGAAAAGAGAATACCAGATGCATTCCGGAGGTTCAACAAGGCTATGAAGATGTTGATTGCTATCGAACCCTTTGACCCTGAGACTATAGACGAGGAGAAGGTTAAGGAGTTAATTGATTTTAAGGTAATGTAAAATTGAGGTGAGCTTAAGAGATGGATGGCAGAAACAGGCTAGTATATAATAAACACGCCTTGACATTTATTTTTGATGATTTTAACGGTTTCTTTTTTCAATATTCTTCAGTTAACCCTAAAATGCGTTTGTGCATGCGTACCATGACATTACATTCTTAGAGCGGTTACGCACTGCGTCCGATCCGAACCCGTGAAAATATGGTCCGGAGAAGTTGTAAAACTATTTCTATTAACTTACGCACTACATCCGATTTCTTTACGTCATTCGTCATTTCCGTCACGTAAAATGACGTATGCCAAAAGGTGTCTCCTGAATTGCTTGGAGTTGTATCAGAAATCGGACTATTAAGCAATAGGTATCCGAATTCGGTCCGAGTTTTCTAGATCCATATTTTCACGGGTTCGGATCGGATTCGGATCGGACGCAATGAGTAACCGCTCTAAGGGTTGATTTGACTAGCTTCTGATATAACTATTCTCAGAATAATGTAATGTGAAATGCAAGTAAAATGTCCATTTACTCTTTGATATACGATATATTCTACGGATAGTGCTTAAACCAGTTGGATAGAATTCACGCTGACGAGATTGCGGAAGTAAGCAACAGCGTTCCCGGGACCTCGTCCCGGAAGCGCAAAGCGGAACACCCCAGAGGTTTTAGTCAGTATCAGGAGTCTGACATAACCTTCTGGCTCCCCCCGGGGCCGTTGGTATCCATAAAGGATTTCATCTGGGTTGAAAAAAAAAAAAAAAAAAAAGTTGGATAGAATTCAAGCTTAGACTCTGTCTCCATTCTTTTGCAGGTGAAACTCTACAATAACCTAGCCCACTGCCAGCTACAATACAATGAATATGATGCAGCTGTGAGGCTCTGCAACAGAGCTCTTTCCTTCAATCCTGATAGTGTGAAGGCTTTGTACCGACGATGCGTCGCATACACACACCAACAGGTTTGTTAATTATTACATGCTGGGGTGTGATGCACCCATTATTCTGCCCTGCTCTTACGGACGGCAAGACATTTTTTGTTCTTCCCTTTCCCTCTATCATCTTTAAGTTCATTCATCTTTTTTTGGCCTATCTCTATCCATCCACATTCATATTGAACACTCTCTTCGTTCTTCATTCATTCCTTATAACATGCCCATAGGTGGGTAGAGATGATTCAATCTAAAAATGCACGCCCCTCCACTTGTACTTGTACCGTATGTAGAGGAAATAGTTTAGCAATTACATTGGAGGGGCGTGCATTTTTAGACTGATCTACCTCTACCTACATGTATAACTAAAGGTTAAATAAGAAAAAAAATGTATGTGAAAATTATCTTGCAATTTACGAGTGTTCCTTCTAAATGTGTGCATGTGTCAAATATACGTAAGTACCTAATGTTTCGACGTGCCACTGACTACCACCCTTTATATGGTACCTTATGATCTACATATCTAGAGTCCAGAGTAACTAAGTAACTAGAAATCTATGGAGATGTAACCAAACCGGGGTATTACAGTCGTGATCTTGTTCTTCATTGTAGATGTATGAAGAAGCATGGAGCGATATCCAAAGGGCACTTCAACTGGATCCCAACGACAAGGCCGCACAGCAGAGAGCCGCCGAACTCAAGCCCAGGATAGAGAAAATGAAGAAGGAATATAGCAGTGTCATTAAAAAGATGTTTCGATGACATTTACGTTTTGTTTCTTTTACCAGATGGCTCCTCATTAGATACCTTGTAACTTATGTAATTCTTTATTGTAGGTACACAGTAGGTAAACTATTTACAAGCAAGACGGAAAAAAATACATGATACCTACTAAGATGGATAAAAAAATATTTAATTCTCAAAATACATACTTATTAAAACTTGATATGTGGGTACTTAAATCATTTATATAGTTGGCGATCTTATCGCTAGCGGACAATAATGTCTTGGCCGAAATGAAGTTGAAGAATTCGACCAAAAGTCCGATTTATATCATAGCACTGCGGTATACCAGGAAGTCTCAGATATCCTTGTAGTGTAGGTAAGTCCTCAAACAAATAAAACTACCACCGTCTTATGACGTTCAAAGACGTTCGTTTTGAAGGCGCTGGTGTACCTCCGCTGCGAAACTATAGCAGAAACCCAGTAGTTCCGCCATGACTTTTCAGTTGTACTAGCAAAACACAGCGTACAGATTTGATTATGACTCTCCTTCCGCGTGATATCGCCGATCTGCTTGAAAGCCGGTTAGGTACAACTTCGCGCTCAATAAGGGTTGTTCCTCGTGGCCAAACTATTTCGCCTAATTTGGCTACGAGGAATAACATTTCCTCATGGCCGAACCAGTGTGCCTTTGAGATACCGCATTTGTTTCACGAGTATCTGTAGCACACCCTGGCCAGCAGAAGTCTTGTAGCAATTTCGCTTCATTTATTACGCGGCAGTTAATTAAAATTAATTTATTTAATTAAAAGTAAAAAGCAAACAAAGTTCAGGGGCTTTACCACAAGCTCTTTGGGTATCAAAGTAGTTTAAATATAATATTTCGTACCATAACCTATACAAATTTTATTGAAGTTGGTATTGTTTTGTTACCTACTCTAAGCTTGAAATGTGACGCTTCTGAAACATGAGTTCCACTATCAGTAGTCCCGTCTGTGATTAACTCTGCCCTGAGGGTCTACCATGAGTTTTCACAATCTACACTCGCTAGCGACTGTAGTTAAAAAAATGTATGAAAACTTGCCTACAGCGCCTCTAGCGGATAGTTGGGTACTAAAATGTCACGTATAACTATCCTACGTCACAGCGTACTACAGCGACTGTAGTTTGCTTAGAATTTGGTACCATGTGTAAAAATTTCGACAGATGTCATAGTAACGTACCATTACTACTGTAGTAACGTCAGCTGATCTAAATGTGACAACTCATGGTCGACGTACTGTATAGCATATCAGTAGCTGATGAATACTAGCTAGCAAGTGGGTACCTGCACCTACTTACAACTTGATACAGTCGCTCATGCGTTTTAACGCGTAACCAACTGGAATTTCATGGTCCAGTTAGAATAACATGCCAGTCTACAATCAGTGATAATTAGACGTTGGAAATAATCCAGCTACTTACTGGATTTAATGCATTTCGATTGTTTTTGCCTGTGTTATGTTTCGGTGTGTTTATGAACCATTGTGATGATAGGCATTAAGGGGGTGCTTCCTGCTTTTGAGCTCGATCCGGGCCAGCTAGAGTTCGACCCTGGTGAGTGTTGACAGAACTTTGGCCGCCCTAGGCCTTTACACTCCTCAACAAGGAGTTCCAACACGTCGACATATCTGATGACGGCATAAGTTCCATCTATAGGTAATCAGTTCAGATCATATTTAAGTTTCCATTAGTTTTATATCCTTTAGTTTATATCCTTGTATTTTAGTGATAGTTAACGTTTTGAACTAAATAGTCTGTAAGTTAATTATTTAAGCTTGAATAAATAAATAAATTTGGTTAACAGTATTAGCATGACCTATAAAACATGCATAAATATTCTAATGGTTACACGGATGTCTCCCATCTATTACCATCATCACCTATCACCTGCCCGTATCCCGTGTTATGTGGGGTCGGCACAGCATGTCTCCTTCCATTTCCCTATATCAGTCATCAACATAGGTACATCCTACCGTTTATGCGACATAAAATTCTCCTCAATTTGATATTTTACCGTTATTTTAAAAACTTTTTTAACCTTGATTCTAGAGCTCGTCTTTCAAGCTGATAGCATGAAGATAGAGCAAAAAGGTTTACTTATAATAAATTATTTCACGAATCATTTAAAATTTACAATTTTTTTAACGAGATAACTAAAATTGTTTGTTGCTAACAATGACGAATAGTGAAAACAATGATGAAACAGTTGAGAATAGGACTCCGGTTTTGGTGATCAATCTGTGAACGTTGCGAGATGTCGAACTGCTAGTAGCGCAACGCAACATAACTGGTACCTCATAAAACTTGTTAGGTAGGGTACCACATGACATCATACACTGTGTTACGGAAACTCTGACATCACTCGGCGACCTCCTTTCCGCCAGTGCAGTCGCCCCTATTTCTTATTGCGCGCCAAACGTAAACAACAACCTTGTGATAGTTTTAGTGCAAAATAAACGGAATTAATAAAATGCCAAGTAAGTATTACTCACTTTATAAGACCTAGAGATAATGAAGTTGATTTGCGTTGGTATTAATGTGTCTAATTTTAGATGTGTGTCATGTATTGTGTATGTTCGCGTCGAGGTAAACTTTTAAATTAGGTGTTGTTACTAACACACCAATCTAGTAGGTTACTCAGTTACCTACTTACTATGTAACAATTTGATGTTAATGTTTAGTTAGGAGTACCTACCTGTTACCCGTAGGAGTACCTGTTACCCGCGACTTTGTACGGATTCAGATTACTTTAACGCATAGCGCGAGGAATAAATAAAATAATCATATCTTTTTTATTTGTTAACCAATCTCGATAAAACAAGCCTACATTTTAATCTAAGCTTATCTCAATACATAAGTGAAAACTGCATTCAATTATGTTCAGTCGTTGCGGAGATTAGCGTGCACAAACGCACAGATAAACAGACGAACAGCCATTTTTTTCAAAAACGGTTTTGGGCTATTTAGCGTGTCTTCTTTAGGTAACATTAAAGCACACTACCCTGAATTCAGAGACCCTTACCCTAAATAAGAGTGGTGTAATAAGAGTCAGGGCGTAAGGCGTAGAGGCTAGGCGTTAGGCTCCCTTACTACCGGGCCCTGAATACCGTGTAGTGTAATAAGTGCTTTACTTTTATTTGAATATATCTATACCTAAGTACCTACAGACACCGCATCTAAACGATTTTATTATATGTATAGATGTATAGTGTCTAGATTTTAGAAGCGCTCTGGGGTAGTTATTGAGTCAGTTTCTGGTTAGAGTGTGTCTCTTAAGAGGTCCATACGTTGATGCTGTACCAGCGTAGGTACCTAAAGATACTGCGCGTGATTAAAAGCTTTATGATTTAAGCAGTAAGATAAATATTCGTACAACCGCGCATAAATTGTCTATGTTTTCTTCGGCTCTGACTAAATTTGCTTTGTTTATCGAAAAGTCTATCTCTTAATAACTGACTCTACAAGGCAAGTCATTTTTTCGAGTTGTAAGTACGTAATATTTGACCATGACGTAACATGATCCAGCCTCCTGAGTCATAAGTGGTTAATATTGACACGGTCAAGAAGTTCGCAATGTACCTATAGTACCTACCTATCGCTGACGATACCTGCCACCTAGAACCGCTTGATAAAGGGTCGCGGTCACCCATCCACAGTAAAGACGCATCTATTAGAACGACTGCTTACGCTTAATCACTGGAAAAAAGCATGTTTAAGTGTAGACCCCCCTTAATTTTTTTAATGTTGAACTAAGTAGGGGAGAGTTAGCATATGTATACCTACCGTGCCCCAAAGACAATTTTTCTTTAAAGGCTGACCATGCTTTTCCGTCAGCGCTATCTAGCCAAGCAAATTTAGATTGTTTGAATGTTAGTAGGTACCTAAGATTCGTAATAAATTGAGAGTTTTCCATACCTACTTAGTGCGTTTAATTATATTACCAGCACAATAGAACCTTCGTTTCGGGGCAGTGGTCCAACTGCTCTTTCCAATTAGTTGGACTACGGGCCTTTACTAGGGGCCGTGGTTCAACTATCTTTGCAGTTGGACCACGACATCATAGTAGAGTTCCCAGGTCCAATTTCCAGATACCTACATGAAAGCTAATTCATATTCCAGGTAAAACAGAGCCGCTGGAGTCGGGTTGGGGTATCCAGGTGGTGACGCCAGCTCCAGAGCACACGTTCGCGTTGGACGAGGAGTCTCTCAGCGCTCTGCTGCTGAGGGACGACGTGAAGGATTGTGCCGTGGTCATCCTGTCGGTGGCCGGAGCCTTCCGGAAGGGGAAATCTTTCCTTCTGGACTTCCTGCTGAGATACCTACATAAACGGGTTGGTTTTAGTATAGACAGAAATTGATTAATTACTTTAGCACATAATACAACAATAGTATAGTTGGCCCAGCGAGTCGAGGCATTCGTGAAGTTAGTCGCAAGAGGTGCGCAGTATCGTTTTTCGGGAGCAATTGGAGGTGTGGAGAGGGGCGGGCGGTGGGACTGTACATGCGCAAACTTGCTCCTGTGGCTAGTTTCACGAATGCCTAGATCCGTTGGATGAACTCTACCTAACTACGAGTAGGTATAGGTAATGTCAATGCAATATAAATCACAAGGAAAATAAAAGGGAAACGAAAACAATAAAAAGCAGGAAAATGTTAATGGTGCGTCACAGCTATCTCTATAAAAATAACAAAAAACATCTACCTAGTATAAATAAAGCTTAAAAATTGCGGAGATGTTCTGTGTAACTAACTGTTTGTTAGTTAATAATCGCACGAAGTCGGACGTCACAATCAAATCAATATATTAAGTAGGTAAATGGTAGGTCTTTGTTTATTTTACGACTTGTTGATAACGACAAAATAAATCAAACCTACAGGTTTTGACCTTCGTAAGTATAAGGAAATGTCCAGAAACAATAATACAGCATTCTTCCCTTTGTACTTAGGTACCTACTAGGGCATGTAAACCGATTAACCGATTAACCGAAAAACCGATTAACCGACTGATTTTACGTCGGTTTTTAATCGGTTTTTTCTTGGCAAAAAACCCGGTGTTTCGAGTTTTTTTTAATGAGTAATATATGACAAATTCATTTAAAACTACGCCTTTGCAGACTTTATTTAGATCAGCCATAATTTTCCACCTAATTACATACATATATAAAATCACGCCTGTTTCCCGACGGGGTAGGCAGAGATCACGGATCTCCACTTGTTACGATCCTGACACGCCTCTTTTGCTTCATTCACTCTCACTACATTCTTCATACATGCGCGTCGGTTTAGGGTACTCTCGACCTGGCCTTTCTCTAAAACGTCCCCAATGTGCTCGAGGTACGTACGCCAAGGTCTTCCCCTTCCAACTGTCCCATTCAAACTCGCCTTATTCACCTGTTTCGTCAATCTCCTTTCATCCATCCTTTCTACATGCCCAAACCATCTTAGCATACCCTTCTCAATTTTCATCACTACGTCTTCTTTCACTCCACAACATTCTTTTATCACACTATTCTTCACTCTATCATTCAAAGTTAAACCACACAATACTTCTTAAAGCTCTCATTTCCACTGCATTTATTCTACTTTGATGCTTCTTCTGCCATTCCCAACTTTCACTTCCATACATTAATGTCGGCACTAACACTCCACCATGCACAGCCAGTCGTGCCTTTTTAGACACGATCCGACTGCTCATAAATGAGTGAAGTGCCCCATTCACACGATTTCCAGCATTCACTCTCCTTTCAATATCATCATTATGTTTCCCATCATTCTTAAACAGCGTACCCAAATATACCTACAAACTCTTTCACTTGTTCCACTCTTTCTCCTCTGATCATTATTTCACATTCTGTAATGCATTCATCTCTTTCAAAAACCATAACTTTCTTCTTACTTACATTTATTTTCATTCCTTTCCTGTCAAATGCTACATGCATGTTACCATCTCCTGTAACTCCTCTGCCGACGACGCAAGTATTACCTGATCGTCAGCATAGAGAAGACATTTGACGAGTAACTCATTCATTCTTAATCCACAATCACTTTCTTTCATATCTTGTAAGCAACTGTCCATGAATAGATTAAAAAGCCATGGTGACGCTACATATCCCTGTCTAACACCCTTTTCGATGTTAAACCATTCATTATATGACCCATGTATCCTAACGCAAGCCCCGGAACCCTCATAGAGAGATTTCAGAGCTCGCACCAGGTTGCTCTTTACCCCATACATCGACAGAGCCGACCACAGTTCATTCCTCATCACTCTGTCATAGGCCTTCTCCAGATCCACGAAAGCGCAATAGACCTTTAGACCTTTGGCCAAAAATTTCTCGGCTATGCATCGCAAGGAAAAGACTTGATCCGTACATCCCATATCCTTTCGAAATCCTGCTTGTGCATCCCATATCCTCTCATCAGTTTCTTTGATGATGCTGAGTAGGCTAATGCCCCTGTAGTTTTCGCAGTCTTGCTGAATTATATTACAAGAAATGTTTTTAAAATTTGTGTCAGAGAGTTTTTAAATTTTAATTTAATTTAACTTGCTATGGTTTCATTTGAGTAAGAGAGAAAGAGTTTTTAATACTGCCGTATAAAGGAGTGAATTACATTACTTAAATAAGACTTTATCATGTTGTTCAATTTTTTTACTTTATTCGAGTAAGAGTGAGTTAAACATAATTACCTATATTAAAATATTTTAAAATTTAATTGGTACTTGCTTATTTAAATAATTACTTAGTTCATTTTCACTAAAATTTAAGGTTTTATTTTGTCCCAAGACACCTGTATTAAAAAACTGGAAAAATAACCGAATAACCGGTTTTTAACCGGTTATTGAAAAATAAAAATCGAAAACCCGGTTTTTTTAAACAACCCGGTTTTTACACGCCCTTAACCTACCTAACCATTAATTGATTCAGTCGTGCAATTAAAAATCAAAGTCAAATATAATAACAAAGGATCACTTTGAAACGTCTTACATGCGGTAAATTTAAGTGCCAATTCCAGCCTAACCCAAGTCCGAGAAGAACAGACAAGAAACTCGTCTCGGTCGGTCCTAGCGCTTTTTTGTATGATCCTTCTTCAACTCCCAACTTCAGAACAACTTGCTACTGAACTATAACAAATCACTGCGCTACTGTCCATTCTACTAAACCGTTTTGTCATTGTTCTCACTATTCGTCGTTGTGCGAACAATTTTGGTTATCTCGTAAATTATAAGTTAATTTCAAATGTACTTACCTACTCTTTGTGAAATAACTTAATAACAACCAATATTTCATTGCTCCATCTTAATGCTATCAGATTGAAAGACGAGCTCTAAAATCAAGATTACAAATGTTTTTAGGTAAAACTAGCTTCTGCACGCAGCGTCGCCCGCGAAGTACCTACATAAAATATAGCCTATGTTCATCCTGAAAGTTCATTCTACACATTGGTGAAAGAATTTTTCAAATCGGTTCAGTAGTTTCGGAGCCTATTCAATTCAAACAAACAAACAATCAAATCTTTCCTCTTTATAATATTACTATAGAAGTATAGATAACGGTAAAATATCGAACAGCCCTGTTGTGAAGACTAACTTTTTCAAGTTTAGTGCTAACACTTGTATTTCCACAGTGAAAGACGATATGTGTAAGAAGGGAGTGACTACTGAGATGACGGATGATAGGGGAGAGTGGAGGAAGAGAACCTGTTGTGCCGACCCCTAGTGGGATAAAGGCAGGAAGATGATGATGATAACTTGTATTTTCCACAGTACACCCTCGGTGAAAGCAGTGATGACTGGCTAGGGTCTGAGGACGAGCCCCTGAAAGGGTTCAGCTGGCGGGGGGGCTCCGACAGACACACCACAGGGCTGCTGCTATGGTCGCAGCCGTTCAAAGCTACTCTACCTAATGGAGAGAAGGTAAACAAATTCTGGATCAAAGCAGCTTAGTGATGACGGAAAATCTAAAGAAAAGATCTAGATTAGGTTTTAGACCATTGTCAGAAAATTTAGAAAATTTACAGCTTCACAATCTCTATAACAAATCACTGTTCACAACCCTCCGTGTCGAGTTTAACCAATAGATGAAGCGTTGTGTTCCTAACGGCACGTTATAGGTACTTCTTATTCCAGTTAAATCTTAAAGACGCAGGAATCGTACGTGTATCCAGATCCAGTGGAATGGACGAAAGATGACTTTAATTTACTGAAAAAAAAATTGTAACTGGCGAGACTCTTATCAAAGTTCCTAACTACTCAGTGGCGGATTTACCAGCAGGCTGAGTAGGCTTGAGCCTAGGGCGGCAGATTTTTGGGGCGGCAAATTTGGGACCGATTTTTTTTTTTTTTTTTGCTACCAGAAATCAAAAAGATTTCTGGATGACGGTTTTCTGTATTCTGTTTTCTGATGTTTTACAGATAGAAGTCTGCAACAAATTTTTCCGACGACTTTCTCTTTTCACTTATCATTTGTCATTGTACGATCCGTAAATCCGTTTAGCAATCTTACATATTCTAGAGTAAAACAGCTAGTTCGCCGCCCCCAACCAATAATCGGTTTTTGCGCCCTCTCCCCGCACTTTGAATGAGTGTAAAGAGCGAAATTATAGAAAATGTATTTTTCTTTTCCTACCGTCAACCCATACAGCCAGTCCTACTATTAGTTTGTATATAATTTGGTGATTTTAATTTGAATGTAGTAAATAATTTAGTGAATAATTTTACCGATTTTAATCTTTATGTATCGACTATTATAGCATGCATTACCCCGCCTTCCAAACATGATTGAGCTTTAATTAGCTCAAAAATATAACTAAAAATTATTTTACGTGCAATTCCAACGAAATTGTTGAATTGTAAAAATAATCTAGGACATGACAATTTGAAAATTGTGGAGGCAAGGGCGGCAAAAGCTTTACAGCCTATACCTTGAAAATTTGTAAATCCGCCACTGTAACTACTAAACTAACTACTTAACTATCTACTAATTACTAACTATGAAAGTGAAATTGTATGTAATCATGTAAAAATGCGCGAGATGACTGCGAAAAAGCATATTTACAGCACTAGAATACTTTTCCAGGTGGTGATTCTACTGATGGACACTCAGGGTACGTTCGACAGCGAGTCCACGGTGCGAGACAATGCGACCGTGTTCGCCCTCTCCACCATGCTCTCCTCAGTGCAGGTGTACAACCTCTCGCAGAACATCGAGGAAGACGACTTGCAGCATTTACAGGTCTTTATTTATTTATTTACCTACTAGCTGTCCCGGCAAACTTCGTACCGCCTTCTACATTGCTTAGACAACAGTGAGTGATTATAATTTAATATGAACTTTATTAAATAGTAATAAAGTTCAAATTGACTCTACATTTTATTTAGAAAACGTTTGTATGGGAAATAGAAAAGGGCTATTTTTAAGGTTTTCCCGGCAGTTATTCGAATTTTTCTTACCTTTTAAACCTTCCCTAGACCTCTACGAACATTTCAAGACCAAGATAAGATAAATCCGTTTCGCCGTTCTCGAGTTTTAGCGAGACTAACGAACAGCAATTCATTTTTATATATATAGATTTAATTTTTGGAAAACCAACAGCTAACATACAATGACATTAAAAGAAAGAATAGAAACAGCAAGCCAATTAAAGGTTACAAATAGAAACAGGATAGAAATTAAATGTGAACACTTACTAAAACTACGCGTACCTCTACTACGAACAGATCAAGCACCATGCTCCCAATTACAAATTAGCTAGATACCTACTTTGGTTGAAATTGAAATACATATTCTGAGTTAAGTGGAAATAGTCGGTTAACCTTTCGTGGTGTTACCCCACTTAAAGATTCCAGCATTAGCGGTGGCTAGTGGGAAGTTTAATAAAAAGCTACTAGTCTCTAGCACCTGCGATTAAAGGCATCTCGGTTTATCCCAATGCACTTTTGCTTTGCCGTGATCATTTGGCACTCGTTTCTATCGAATTCGCTAAAACTTCATAATATACCTACCTACACGGCTTCCGACCACGGCTTCGCCCGCGTGGTACCTAGAAAAACAAAAACAAATCCCGCGGGAACCGTATATTTTCCAGAATAAAAAGTAGCCTATGTGCTATTCCAGACTATAATCTATCTCTGTACCAAATTTCATCAAAATCCATTCATTAGTTTTTGCGTGAAAGAGTAACAAACATACATCCATACATGAGTCTACTCGTGACCACGGTGATTGTAATATCATCGAAACGTCGAGGTAAATAGAATGTTTCACAATACGCGATTAAGTCCCGAGAGTATATATTTAAATACATCCATACATTTTGGTTTAAATTCATTTATTCTCAAAAAGACATGCAAGTCACTTATATGAGAACTATGTTAACTATAGCTTACAGTTATTAGTGAGTCGTTCTATTAACACGGTAATAGGTAGGTAAGTAAGTAGACAGTGTAGGTACTTTTCGGTAGTTTTACGCATTTAACGCATTTAGCCGCATTAGATACATATTTAATTAATAAAGTTCTTGACAAATATAATGTGCAAGCCAACATCCACACATTCTTACAAACTTTCGCGTTTATAATATATACTAGCTTTCGTCCGCGGCTTTGCTCGCGAGGTACCTACATAAAGTATAGCCTATGTTACTCAAGGATAACGTAGCATTCTAACGGTAAAAGAATTTTTGAAATCGGACCAGTTTCGGAGTAGTTTTTGAGTTTATTCGTTACAAACAAAAATACAAAACTTTCCTCTTCAAATATTAAATATAGTAATAGTATATAGTATCTTCTTCTTCTTATATCTTTCTCTTTCTTATATATAAAAATGAATTGCTGTTCGTTAGTCTCGCTAAAACTCGAGAACGGCTAAACGGATTTATCTTATCTTGGTCTTGAAATGTTCGTGGAGGTCTAGGGAAGGTTTAAAAGGTAAGAAAACATTCATTATTTACCTAAAACGCGCAGACGAAGTCGCGCGCGGGTCAGCTAGTGTATAGATATAAGTAGGATATATTTACGGAACCTCTCACCAATCCGCACTGACGCCACTCACGTGACATTTCCAGCTGTTCACGGACTACGGGCGACTGGTCCAGAAGAGCAGCGAGGGTAAACCCTTCCAGCGTCTGCAGCTCCTCGTGAGGGACTGGAGCTTCCCCTACGAATACCCGTACGGGGCGGAGGGGGGCAAGAGACTCTTGGACAAACGGCTAGAGGTATGTTCAGTTGGCCCAACGAGACGAGGCATTCGTGAAGTTAGCTCAAAGCGCTGCGCAGTATCGTTTTTCGGGTGCAATTGGAGGTATGGAGAGGGGCGGTCGGACTGTACAATGTACACGCGCAAACTCGCACCTGTGGCTAATTTCACGAATGCCTAATTGGAGGTAGGTAGGTACCTATGGAGAGGGGTGGTGGGTGCGCAAACTCACACCTGTGGCTAAGTTCACGAATGCCTAAGAAGAACTGTACGTCAGAAGGTACTTGAATTTCGCTAATCATGATCCGTCTTCTTTATATGACAACTAGCGACCTGCCCCGGCTTCGCACGAGTGCAATTCTGATACTAAAAAGTGTTTATTTACGACATCACATTAGAAACCTCTAAAATTATCAGTCTTTCTCTACTATATTATGCATGTATTATTCATATTATAAACCTTGCCCTTGAATCACTCACATCACTTCACTAGTGAAGTGATGTATAGTTCATCCAATGGATCTAGGCATTCGTGAAGTTAGCCACAGGTGCGAGTTTTCGCATGTACAGTTCCTTCCCCCTCCTCATACCTCCAATTGCTCCCGAAAAACGATACTGCGCAGCTCTTGCGGCTAACTTCACGAATGCCTAGATTCGTTGAGCCATTAATCAATATTTATAATGGCTCAACAATATTATATCAATGTTATATCAAGGTTGATTGAGACAAGATTTAATAAATACATTCTAATAACTATATGGTAGATCCACGAAGGCCAGCACAAGGAGCTGCAGACCCTGAGGCAGTACATCGCGGCGTGCTTCGAGGAGCTGGCCTGCTTCCTCATGCCGCACCCAGGCCTCAGCGTCGCCACCAACCCACAGTTCAACGGGAATCTCAAAGGTTGGCACCACCAATTAACATAATGTAGTTCGTAGTTTTTTATTCTAAAGGACTAACTTTAGGACATAATGATCAGAATCTTCTTATCGCCACTAGTTCATCCAAACTATTGTGGTGATAGGATTAAAGGCGTCTCCGAGTAGTATCTACATATTTGTAGAATCAGTGGCGGATTTACACATTTTCCGAATAGGCTATTCAATTTTTTAGCGTTTAGTATTTTTCATATACCTACAGACGTTCGAGTATTTGGTATACCTACTGTGTAGTACAAAAATATTTAAATTTTCAAGGTTTCTTCTCTCCGTGCATATTATACTTTTTATTTTTTATTTCTGTACGGCAAACCTTTTATTATTTGTTTTTTAATTCTGTAAAGTTTTGAGCCATATTTGCTGCACCCTAAAATTTGCCGCCTAGGCTCTGAGATGTCATCAGGCATCTCGTCTAGGTACTGGTAAATCCGCCACGTAGAATGTAAAATCATAGGTAAGGTGATCGATATTTTTCTTTGTCTATGTTTGTTACACGAGGCAGTTATGACATAAAAACGAAAAGATCTAGATTTCCAGCCGTGAGTTGCACATGATGATGAGATGTGGCTGCAATGATGATGGTTATAAAACCTACTCCGTTTATCACAGACATAAGCAATGACTTCAAGGAGAGCCTGAAACAGCTGGTCTCGGAACTGCTGGCGCCAGAGCACCTGGTCCCAAAGCTGATCGAGGGTCAACGTGTGAAGGCCAAGGACCTGCTGCACTACTTCAAGGTTTACTTGAAGGTCTTCAACGGCTCCGAGCTGCCGGAACCCAAGAGCATTCTGGAGGTAAAAAGCATTTAGACATATAAGTTCGTTTGTCCTGTCAATGGTTCCTTCTGCTTACTGGCAGTCATTGAAGTACCAAGGTGAAATGACCCTAGTGTCTTTCTCCTAAGAGGCATTGTGACGGTCGCAGGATGTCGTGATACTTCTTGACCAGCTATGACGTTAGTAATACATATTAATACACCAGATATAAGTATATACTTGTACACCAATTAAAGATTTCACGCTTTTTCATTTTTTGGGATTTCGTCATTAATTTCCTAATAAATTGAACACTCAAAATAAAACATAGCTTTTCGGCAATATATGGTGCCCAGCCCATAATCTAATAATAATAAGGAGAGTGTTAGGTATGAATGTGGATGGATACAGGGGTAGAGGTAGGCCAAAGAAAAGATGGATGGACTGTGTGAAAGATGACATGGGTAAGAAAGGAGTGAGTAATGAGATGACGAATGATAGAGGGAAATGGAAGAAGATCACATGTTGTGCCGACCCCACATAGCGTGGGAAAAGGGCAGGAAGATGATGATGGTGCCCATAATCTATGGTGCTATTCCAGGCAACAGCAGAAGCCAACAACCTCTCAGCGGCAGCAGACGCGCGCGACGTGTACGAGACGCTCATGGAGGAGGTCTGCGGAGGATCCAAACCGTACCTCCAGCCGAAAGTGTTAGAGGAAGAGCATAGGAGGGTGAAAGATAAGGCGCTGCATGCCTTCCATAGCAAGAAGAAGATGGGCGGCCAGGAGTTGGCGGATAGATATGGAGTTCAGCTGATCAAGGTGAACCTTTCATTCTTAAGTTTAGTAGAACTAATCATCTTATCTTCTTGGAACGTTGGTCTTTGAAACTAGTGTGGAACTGATCATATCATCTTATCTTCTTGGAACGTTGGTCTTTGAAACTAGTGTGGAACTGATCATAGAAGCTAAAGATTACTACAAGGTCCTTAAAATTAACTGGATCAGTTAGTTATCTGCAGATCGTTTGTAACGGTAGATAGCTCAACTGTTCCACATATGTTTTGTTTATTAGTGTTGTACAATAACGACAGTTGAATAATTAGGATCTGGCAGCTTCCATCGTATATTTTCCGTTTCCACCAAAAGCTTTGGAATCGATGTCGTTATGTTTTATAGATGGATCATTTTCAGAAATTCAAACTCACTATGCTATTAAGATAAGTACCTGGATGACCGAGCTTTGCTCGGTTTTTTTTCGGTAAACGACGATTTCTAAAAATGAAACCTAGCTAGATCGATTTATCGCCTCGATACCCCCTGCATACTAAATTTCATGAAAATCTTTGGAGCCGTTTCCGAGATTGAATGCTCGTTTAAAGGTAAACCTAAGATAAAACTTTAGACTCTTCATAGATGATGATTTGACAATCATGATGCCAATCATCAGGTCAATGATGATGAGATGAAATTCATAGAGGCAAGGCAATGGGCCACCATAGATGATTTCATCACTAAACATACCCAATGACTTTTCAACAATTTCAGGATCTTGACGAGTTGTTCGATCAACTCCGCGCTCACAACGAAGGGAAGAATATCTTCCGGATAGTGGGCACGCCGGCCGTGTTCGCCGCGCTCTCCGTGCTAGGATACGTGCTGGCCTTGCTGGGCGGAGCCCTAGGGCTGCAGACTATGGTGGCGCTGGGGCAGGGCACCGCTATAACCGCATTAGTCATGTTACTACTCTGGGTGTACACCAGGCAAGTAACTAAGCTAGTAGATTATAGTTTACAAAAAAACGCTAGAGCCTATCGAGCTTATTGCCAGTCTTTTAGACTATAATTTGATTTTTTTTTGTAAATATAGAATTCAAGAGATGATAAAGCTCTTATTTATTAATGTCGCAACACTATTTGTTAGGGGTATCGTTTGAGTTTGAAAGACCCACGATACCACCAGGGGTATCGCGAGGGGCATCGTGGGTCCGCAGTGCTATTTACCTACAATTTTATGTACATAAAATCACGCCTGTTTCCCGAAGGCAGAGATCACGGATCTCCACTTGCTACGATCCTGACATACGTCTTTTACTTCATTCAGTCTCATTACATTCTTAAGATAAGATAAGATAATTTATTTGTAGCACACACACAGATGAACAGAGGGAAAGTAACGACACAACAACACAATATATCTGGAGGTTTTAAAACTAAACTAAACTAAGTAAAACTATACACATTACAAAGATGGACATTGGTCTTTCCCTATGCGTGCGGCTAAACAGGTCCAGCCTCAGCTTAATGTCGCTACCGGCAGAGGCCGGTACCGACGCTGGTTTTCTTCATACATGCGCGTCGGTTTAGTGTACTCTTGGCCTGGCCTTTCTCTAAAACGTCCCCAATTTGATCAAGGTAATACGCCGAGGTCTTCCCCTTTTGATTGTCACTTCTTTGTATCGTGAAATTTTATTGTACTTACCTATAAAGATTTTATACTAAATTTGTCATTTCTCCTTTGCAGGATTTCAGGGAATATGAGGGATATCGGCGTGCAGTTGGATGATATCGCGGACACATTACGAGGATATGTACGTTTTTTTACATACTTATTAGAGTTAGTAGAGGAACCTTCACATCATGATTTCTGAGTTATCTATAATTTATAAGAAAGTCGTGTTACATAGTTACACTATTTATAACTCAAGAACGGCCGAACCGATTTGGCTGAAAATTGGTGGGGAGGTAGCTAAAACTAGGAGACGAATATAGGATACTTTTTATCCCGTTCGTTTTCTTTTGAAAATTAAACAAAATTTTTAATATACTGGCGGTACGAAGTTCGCCGGGACAGCTAGTACTGATATAAATTTGTATGCAACACCTCTACGGTATACTTACACGATTCACTTAAAAATTGCATGTCCGATCGAATCTTGACCTAATATCTGTTTTCGATCATCACTTTTTGTACCTAGTCATAATAATATTTCATTATTTCAGTTGACGAGGGTAGCCATGGACTCGATGAGCGGTCACCCAGCCATGGCTGCGTACGCCTACAGCGGTCCCAGCGACTCCAAGCAGGCGTGATGATGGAGAGCCTCACTGACTGCCAGCAGTGTGTTGGACGATAGCATAGTTAATGTCTTCCGAAATAGGATATAATTATACTAAAATTGTGATGTGTGATTGTGATATTAACGGGATATATATTTTGTCCTGAAAAGCTCAGAAAATAGGTATTTTTAAATAGATTTTTGAATGACCAATTACCTGCGTTATGTTATGGTAACGCTGTTCTTAAGCTTACAGCCTAAAGAGTAAAAATTACCTATGTATAATACTTATGTAGATACGCGCTAGAAAAAGTCATGATTATTTATTTATATTTTTGTTACAGTTAGATTTTGATATAAAAAATAAACGAATTAACTTGAAATAACTTTTTACTGACAACTTTGTTGAACAAACTCCCGATATAACATACTAGTTTACGAGCTAAAAGGAAAAATAACAAAAGTATTTAATAGTACAAACCAAATTTATTCCGTTAAATCAACAAAATAAACTATTACATCTCACAACAAAATTTTTTGCTCCCACTCCCGCCGAATTACGCCGAAACGATAATCACACATTGGCACATATTTTAGAAAAATATTTATTTCGTCTAGTATAAAACCACAGTAAATAAGATATGTTTTCAATTTAAAAAAGTATTTACAAAAGTCGAACAGAGCTGCCGACTCCATAAAGCCAAGTCCAGACTCATGCCAAGAACACGCACTAGAACGGCGCTTAAAACCTACCCTTGTTTGCCTTTCTCCAGATGTCCCTGACATGAAGCTGGCTTAGCTTCAGAATAAAATGAAAACAATGAAACATAATATTGATTTATAATTCGTCATGATAAAATCTATGTCTCACACTTAAAATGAAACACTGATTACATGCTGAAATCACATCGAGAAGGCATTGAGTCACCAACTGTATCTTGATAAAAGATTTGTAAATAAGTGTATAAAATATAAAAATGAACACACATAATTGAATTTTAAAACATTTCTGTACTGAACAAACGTGTAGCGGAAAATTCACTTGTTGATCACAAATATTTTTGGACAGCTTCGAACTTCTATACATACATAGACTTTAAAAGAGTTCATAGTAAATTAAACAGATTTAAAGATCAGTGAGTGTTATTGCCATTGCATAACATTCAAAAATATTAGCAACACAGAAGTGAAATCTTTTCATACACGCTGCACACATACCACCCTGTTACTAACAACCAGTTTAAGTACGATCAGTACCCCTAGTATGAGTTTTTGATAGTTTACGAAAACTTTTTTCGAATAGTATCCTTTCATACATTTACCTCCATCGGAAATTTTAAGGTACTAAAATAAAGTCGATATCGTGAAAACTTGATTTAAAAATCATTGCTGGGACTGCCGATTACATAATATTTTCGATATTATCGACCTTATTTTAGTTCCTTAACATTTCCGATGGAGGTAAATGTATGAAAGGATACTATTCGAAAAAAGTTTTCGTAAATCAAAAACTCATACTAGGGGTACTGCAGTGTCCTCGAAATAACAAGTGAAAACAAACCGATTCCAAAAAACGTGAACGGAACAGACGAGTTATACATTTGTGCAAACATAAAACATATTTTTTTACAATTAATATTAAACGAACGGTTCGCCATTCGACCCGAGCCGTTTTTCGACCCAAGTTCATTCGCGGCTGTCTGGAAAAGCTTTAAGATATCATACCAATGAACAGGGGCCTTACGCTCTTCGGACAATACCAAAGTAATATAACTTTAATATTTCGTACCATGACATATAAAAATTGCACTAAAGTAGAGTTGTTTCAAGCTTGAAACTTGACGTTTCTGAAACATGATGGTTTGTAAGAGCTTGTGGTAAGGCCCTGCGAGCGCACAAAGGTTTCACTAATAGTTTATACATCACAAGGCATTCTAAGAGACACAGCGAGCACAAGAAACCATAATGTACATGATAATTTGCCGTTTAGGCATCGTCCTAATAGAACGCGACAAAGCGATCATCGCAAGATCGCGCGATTTTCAATCGTACGAATCCGCGATCAATCATTCTGATATGGAATAGGTGTCCTAACCGGCCGCGCGACTAGAATGTTTGACCGTGTTTGAACGCGACCACACGATGGTCGCATCGCTTACTCGCGCAATAGTCGCTTAGTCGCGTTCTATTAAGACGTCTAAATGAGCCCTTGGCAAAAAGAGATAGAACAAAAGCATAAGACAGAGCCGAATAGCGACCATTCATTGCCTCCATCTCCATTAAAAATTGAGTTATTCTTTAAGAACAAATTAATGCTTCATCCTGGACACTCAAACGTAAAAAGTCTTACTTTGGGAAGGCAGGTTATTGAAGCATTAAACACTATGCTATATTAAAATTCACTAACTGTACAAACAATTAATTTTATTATATTTCCCCTTCACCGGTCGATATCACTCAAATTATTAAACGGTGTAGATTTATACAACATTCTCTGAAATGAAACCCAACTTCATCTATTACCTTTAAAAGAGCTTGACCTGACTGACTGATTGACTGATTCATCATCGCCGAGCCGAAACCACTGAAGCTAGAAAGCTGAAATTTGAAAGGTGCCTTCCTTTTATAACAAAACCACCCACTACGGCTGGATTTTTGCAAATTTCGCCCTTAAGGGTGAAAAGGGGTGAAAACGTTAGTATGCAACTTTTTAACGCGTGGAGCGATTTTCATGAAACTTTGTACTGTAAATGCAAAATGAATGGACACGTGATTCGGAGTTTTTCAATAACCCCACTGTGCCGGTACTGTGACATCACTGATATTGTGTGAATCGACCTTTAACGTAGTTTTTGGCGCTCGATTTACCAGAGTGCATAAATATGATCCATGATTTTTTTATTTCAATTTGCAAAAAGAGGTAATGTTAAGAGAATGTTGTATAGAATCGACACCGTACAGGTAGATATTGCTTTGATCACTTATCAGTTAAGACAAAATTTAATAAAACGCATCTACACAACCGCGCATCTGTAAACGTATCTTCGTCATTATATTTTCACAAATAGTCTGTTTGAATACATTTTTGATTCAAAAAGTTGAAATTTACACCAGTGTTAATTAATCACCGGCTTATTTTGTCATCTAGCAATAATTAAGTATCTGTATAAATGAGCATTGATTCAAACCCAAATATCATAGAACATTTCACACATTTTTATAAAACTCAAAAAGGAAGAACTATAGTCACTTTGCACTATAAAATAAGGTGCAGATTTCCGCGAGGTGCTTTAAAATTATTGTCAAAGTTACTTTTAATATTTTAGTTATGTTGTAAATATCTTTTAATAAATAATATAATTGTACCATGATGTGAAGTAAATTGTTAAAATTCGAAATAAGGAATCACTTTTAATATGATTTATGTAGATGTGTTACCGGTGATTTATATACTTACAAGAATAATGTTAGCCAGGTAAACAGTAAATTTAACCAACATTTTAAACAAAAATACAGAAGGCATCTAATATTACCTTCCCTAGTCCTTTTTAAGCATACGTCACGGAAAATGCACCTTTAATATCCCACAATACACTCCCAACCGTCACATTCAAGCGGTCACGCAAGGCTAGAATTTTCCACACATAACAGCGTTCACTCACGACACGGCTATAGCCGTCTTGCGTCACGGGCTAAATAACTGTCAAGGCCATAGGTTTTAAACCAAGAGGAGACCCTTTAAAACCACAGCGATCACTTTACATATTCACTACACGGCTTTTCGCCGGCTACTGGCGTCACGACGCGGGTACTGCCGTGACACGTCACAATATCTCGACGTCACGGTGCGTTCGCTCAACAGCTGAGCTCGTGCCGGAGCGCGTCACAATCTGTCGACGTCGCGGTGCGTCCTCAGCCGCATCACGAGCCTGCGCCGCGCCGGCCGCAGTGCGCATCACAAGTGCTTGTGCTTGCCGTTGGCGGCGGGCGCGGCGGGGCCCAGCGCCCGCTCGGCCGCCGCGGCCGCCGCGTGCTCCATGCCCTTCTCCAGGCACGTCTGGTACACCGGCTTCATTACCTGAAATCACATTTATTTGTAAACTAGCTAACCCGGCAGACTTCGTCCTTATTGAGAAAACGTTTGGATGGGAAATAGAAAAGGGCTATTTTTAGTGTTTTCCCGACGGTTATTCGAATTTTTCTTACCTTTTAAACCTTCCCTAGACCTCCATGAACATTTCGAGACCAAGATAAGATAAATCCGTTTAGCCGTTCTCGAGTTTTAGCGAGACTAACGAACAGCGATTCATTTTTATATATAAGAAGAAGAAGAAGACTAGCTGAACGTGTGACGAGGAGAGTGCTAGGTATGAATGTGGATGGATACAGGGGTAGAGGTAGGCCAAAGAAAAGATGGATGGACTGTGTGAAAGATGACATGAATAAGAAAGGAGTGAGTACTGAGATGACGGATGATAGAGGGAAATGGAAGAAGATCACATGTTGTGCCGACCACACATAACGTAGGGAAAGGGCAGGAAGATGATGATTATGATGAATCTTTCCTGTTTTTGCAATATTTTTCATTGATGCTTCACTCCTATTGGTCGAAGCGTGATGTTATAAAGCCTAAAGCCTTCCTCGATTAATGAACTATCCAACACAAAAAAAGATTTTTTTAAATTCAAACCAGTTGTTCCTGAGATTAGAGCGTTCAACCAAACAAACTCTTTAGCTTTATAATATTAGTATAGATAGATAAACAAACAGAAAAAGAAGTTTTAGTTTTTTTGACTATTTTTTATAATTGTGATGTAGGTACGAATACAACGGTATTAGCAGTACTAGCCCTAATTATAATCTTTAAGTGTGAAGAGTGTATTTCAAAGGCAAAACATATGTGATGAAACTCACAGTTTCCCAAAGCACGTTAGCACAGTCGTCTATAGTAACTCCGAACTCTCTCATCTCGCCGCTGTATCTGTAAATAGAGATTGCATTTAAAATCTTGAGCGAAAGCAATATTTATCAATAACTAATTGATAAATTGTATGGTTCTTTTTTTATCCCTACAAATTAAATACTTATACCGAAGTAAATACAAAAAGTGGAATTTTTGGAACTTTTGTTCATTACTCCCCTTTGTGAATTAGAAGGGCATTTCTGGACAAAAAGTCCAACAATGCCCTTAGCAGGGGTTATTGGAATAAGCCAAGTTTTTCGAATTGAGGTTTCTTGTCTTGCTTGAAAAACGGTTTCAGGTCGCCAGTGACATGGGAACTACGGTTTAGGACTAGTCTTAGTATTAAACAGTGGTAATTTATCACGTTTTATTTACCTATTTTTCCCGACGTTTCGATATGTTTACACACTGTCGTGGTCACGGGATGACTGATACCCGTTTAATACTAATAATTATGTGTTCAGATCGCGTAAGTATAAAAATATATAGGACTAGTATTACCTAATATAGGCCCACATGACAAGCGTGATGAGAGCGAACCCCATGGCCAAGTTGCAAAGGTTGGCGACGGGGTACAGCCCCACCAGGCCGAAGATGCCGCTCGCCACGTAGAACACCATCGCGATGGCGAAGAACACAGAGGGCGTGCGCGCCGCCTTGAAGATATTCTTACTCTCGTTGTGAGACTTGAACTGGTTGAACTGTTCTTCTAGATCCTAGAAAATAATGGTGAAGTTTCAAGCCCATTCTTCTCGGCATGTGGCATTTATCATGTTTGGACGTGCCTCTGACTATCCTCTAGACATCCTCAAAAATATCTAAGTAACTAAAGATCTGAGGCGATATCTATCGAGTCTAGGGATTGCAGTTGTGATCCTGTTTATTTATTTGGCTGGGTGAGTTTGGAACAGGCAAGTTTATAGCCCGGGGGCTGTGTTAGGTTCGGGCTAAGTTAAGATTTTCAAATGGCCCGCGGGCTGAGATGACTACAAAAAAAATATAAATAAATTTCGTAGTGGACATTTCAGCTCGCGGGCTGAGTTGACCAATGAATCGTTTAATCGCCAACTTCTGCCAGCAAGGCTTGGGTGCGGGGAGCCCCAACTCTGCATGGCACATGCTGCCAACTTCGATATTCAACATCCACCCTACCCCCAGGGGGAGGAATGACGTCTTCAGGCGAACAACCACCGACAAAGCCGCGGTAGAATCCTACTATGACCCCGTGACACTGTCAAATGTTCCAGACTCGAGCAACTCATCTGAGCTGCTTGATGCATTAGCACTAAAGTGAGTGAGGAATATCCGAGGGGTTTTTACTTTTTAATTGGTATACCGAAAGTCATTAATAGTAGCCGGGGAAAAGCCCATACTCCTCCTACTCTCCCCAAGTTGGAGGGGATTTAAGACATATTACTACAATGCTACAATGTAACTTGTGATTTAATTTAATATAAAGCTTTTGTCTTTACTCACCTGTACAAGTTGCGTGCAATACGATTGGCTGAACTCCTCGCCTCCCATTTTACGCTTCGAGTGGAAAGCGTGTAATGCCTTGTCCCTGAAATAAAAATTTGTATATACCAGGGGCCTTACCACATGCTCTTACAAACCATCATGTTTCAGAAACGTCAAATTTCAAGCTTGAAGTAACACTACTTAGGATTTTCTGCGGTGTATTTGCCTGACAACTACGTCGCTCTGGTTTTTATATGTTTTCTCGTGTTATTTTGAGTTTTATTGCGTATTTTTGGTGGTTATTTTGCCAATAAAGCCCGGGTTCTTGACGCGAGTGTAAAGTATGTGAATTAGAGTGAATAGTTCTTTTCAAATTCCATCGGAGGAAATCCCGAAAATTTTCAACAAAACAGCCATCTTTTGTTTAAAATTGACTTGACTACTTGACTATGACTCTGTGACGTTGACAATACTTATAAATAAATACACTTGACACTGGCAAAATTGTTCTCTAAGAGACAGATGCCATAATTGAAGAAGAAGAACACTACTTCAATTCAATTGGTCATGGTACTCTCTCTCTCTCTCTCTTCCCGACGATTCATCCCACATGGTGGTGGGGTCAGCCTTCCTAACACTCTTTAATTGGTCATGGTACGAAATATAAAAATTATATTACTTTGATAATGTCCGAAGAGCTCGTGGTACGGCCCCAGACAGTACAGTCATCACCAAGTCAGACTACAAAACATGTTATCATGTCGTACCTGCCGTCTCAGTTACAAGGGAATTCTGTTGAATACCCTTATAACTGTGAATACAACTAATACAGTGAATACAAAGACAAGTGTTTCGACCAGGATTTGGCTGCGAGGGCTTTTAAGGTGCAACATGATGACCAGAGAGGTGTGCTGACCTTTCTTAGGTTATATAGTGGAGAAATATCAAAGGGATCGAAGATAAACAGGGTGTTACCAGACTACTTCAGGGGGTTAAAGTACCCATCAATATAAACAACTTTTTCTAAGAAACCAACACTGTGAGCGCGAAAAAAACCAGCTGTTTCATATAAAAGGTCAATACCTACTGGCTAAAATGTATGAAACAGCTGTTTTTTTTCGCTCTCACTGTGAATTTTATGTACATGCTGATCAGCCTTTTTCGAGGTTTAAGGTACCTATATATGAATTACGTAAGTTTTTAAAGTGTCTTTTGTTGGATGACGTTACTACCCCAGCTTACCCCGTTGGGGAAAAAGCATGATCTTATGTATGTATATACATACCGGACCCTGGCATGCTCAGCCTCCAGCAGCTGCGTCTGCAGGTAGGGCTTGGCGCCGCCGCAGATCTCCTCCATGAGCGTGGTGTACACCTCCTTGGCCTCCGCCACCGCAGTCAGGTTGTTGGCCTCCGCCGTCGCCTGCACACAACATACACTTAGTGACACGGATAAAGTAAAAGTATATTTATTGCAATTACTGTGGTAAAGATGTTAGAGGTAGATCAGTCTAAAACTTCACGCCCCTCCAATGTATTTCCAATGTATTCACCTCTACATGCGGTACAAGTACAAGTGGAGGGGCGTGCTCTTTTAGACCGAATCATCTCTACATACAAAGATGGGTAACAATGTGATTTGCCCTTTATGGGCATGCAGTTATTTGTCTATTTAGTACATAAATTATATTATTTAAGAGTGAAAAAAGAAAATAGTAATTAATGCTGATATTCTTTAACTGTATAATAGGTTTTAACAGATAGGATGTTCTTCATCTTCATCTTTCTCTGAAACATCTTGGCCATGCTCTTATAACACAAAACTGAAGTGTTTTAATGAATCTTATGAAGGTAGGTCAACGAATGGTTACTTTAAATTCCAAATGCTAATTACAACCCGGTCACATTATCTCGAGATCTGGCGTCGATGACGTCACGTCGCGTCGGCAACGAAAGTGCTAACCGTACTGTACTGACGCGCCGTGGCGAGCGCGGGGAGGTGAAAGGAGAACGGGGCGGGAGGTTCGCATTCCAGCGAGGTCTCGAGATAATGTGGCCGGGTTGTAATTAAGGAGGTTCGTATCCCCCAGACGCGAAATGTTGAAAAAAATGCGGTTTTTAATATTGAGGTCGTGTTTCGTATGGCTTTGATAAGTTTGATAATTTGGTCGAATATAACGAAATTTGATCATATCAACATTATAACCAAACTAACCACATAAGTATGAAAAGGGTAGTTACGACGAGCAACCACGATATTTGACTCACGCCCACATTTTGTACAGTAGTTAGTGTTCCGGTTGTAAGTATATCGCCATAATACACGGTGTATTTTTGGTCAGTTTAAAGCCTGCGCCCAATTCTTTTATTACTTAATCGTATTTGTGCCTTTGGTTTAGTTATTGAATTTGATAAGTATTTACGGAAACGAATAAATAAATAATAAATAATGCTGGACAATCCACACAGCATCATCTAGCCCCAAAGTAAGCTACTCAAAGCTTGTGTTATGGGTACTAGATAACTGATATATTTAATACATGATGTAGGTACATAGATAGATTTTTTTATTATACATACACACCCAGACCAACGGAACAAATTTCTGCAGATCGTACACAAATTTGTTCCGAGGCGGGAATCGAACCCGCAACCTCTTGCGTCGCAGGCGGACTCTTGCCCGCTGCGCCACTGAGGTCGTCATGAATAGTCGAAAAGATTAAATAAAGTGTGTTAATCACATGGTAAGACGCGCAGAGTCAACGACCTCGCAGACTCCCTAGTCCCTACGACCCGCGGTCGCGCCGTGCGCCGAATTCGCATGCCGACAAACGAATAGCAACTACTATCGGTTCTCATATTATCGAGTAAGTTTCGTGTAAAAAAAAAATTGATTTATTATTTATCATCTAAGATAAATGATTGATTCAGGCGTGACTTTGCGGAAATCCGAGAGAATTTCTCTCGGCGCTCGGTGGAGCAACACCAGTGCGGAGCGAGTCAACGGTCCTGAAGATGCTTCGTGGAGAAGCGAAACACGTGTCGAGTTTCTATTTGAGGTGTGGTGTTGGGATTATTAATATTAATAATATTTCTATAAGGCATTTTGTGGGGCTCATTAATATTAATAAGCTTAATTAATAACCTCATTAGATAATAGTTTTAGCGGGAAAGTACTAGAAATTTCCGTCCTTTTCAGTATTTATATTCTCTTTTGAGTAGAGTTACAGATATACCTACAGTTGTGCAGTTTACGTGGGCGCCGGCTTTAAACTGACCAAAAATACACCGTGTATAAATATGACGTTCCTGTGACGGTACTCACCACCAACATACTCTTGGGCTCCGGCAGCTCGTTCCCCTTGTAGATGCTCATGTACGACTTGAAGTACTGCAGCAGGTCCTTGGCCCTGACACGCTGCCCGTTGATCAGCTTGGGCACCAGGTTCTCCGGCGCCAGCAGCATGGGGATCAGACCCTGGAGGTTCCTCTTGAACTCACTCTCAATGTCTGGAACACAATTTTTCAAGGTTTTTAAAACACCGTGGGAGAAAGGATGGTTGGCGTGACGTTTGCCCAGTAGTGGGACGAAATAGATAAAAAAATACTATAATACTAGCTTCCGCCCACGGCGTCGCTCGCGAACCTTGAAAAACAATAACACATCTATTAGCGCGGGAACCGTATATTTTTCCGAAATAAAAAGCCTAATAGCCTATATGCTACTCCTGACTATAATCTATCTATATCTATGCCAAATTTCATCCAGTTCGTTTCGTTTCGTGCGTTTTTATAATATCAGTAGGATAAGTAGTGAAAGTAGAATGGTGGTGTAATGGTAGTGGCTCTGACTTCCGATCAAGGCCGTGGATTTGAATCCGGTCGTGCACCGATAGATTTCTGGTCGAAAAATATATACTCGTATGTGCGCTATCAGTACTCCCAAACAGTCAGGAAACCGACATGTTGTAGAAGGAGACAACAGGAATACATTTTAATTATTTTTATTCAGTTCCGCTGTCCCGGGGTTGTCCCCGTTTACGGTGACCTGTTATTGGGGACAGAATAAATTTTGGAATAATCGGGAATAAATTTTAATTATTTTTATTGAGTTTTGTCCTCATTGAATGAGGACACCGTCAATGGGGAAAACGGGATTATCATATATCAGCTAAAAAGTTCGAAGACACTGGCTCGAGAGAACTGGTGACATGATGACAATGTGGTTTACCTAGTAGCCTCCCGTCGAAGTGAGGGTTGGTGGCGACCTTGAGACCGGGGTGCGGTAGTAAGAAGCACGCGATCTCGGAGAAGCACGATGTGATGTGCTTCCGAAGCGATTGCAGCTCCGGATGCTGCTTGTCTGACACCTGATGACATAAAACACAAATAAGCCATCTACAATAACGAAAAAAACAATTACGACTCCAATCATCACTAGATATCTCCTCAGAAATCTAGTTACTTACATACATATAAGAGAGAGTAGTCAGATGATATTTGGCACATGCTAACATTTTGCACTGTAGTTAGTATTCCGTACGTGACAGGTTGCAAGCCCATCGCCACTCATAAGAATACTAACTTATGACACACCTTCGAATTTTTGGTTCTAGGAAATGCCGGTTTCCTCACGATGTTTTCCTTCACCGTTAAGAGCATTGGCATTAAAAACTCATTGATGCACCAGGTTTGAACCCACAATCTTCGGATCGTTCGGCAGAAGTGCTACTACTACTACACCACTAGTGTTATCTGAGATAAAACTGTTGGTGGACATTTGACACAACGCCATCTAGCCCCAAACTATGTATAGCTTGTACTAACTTTTTTTTTGCAAATACATACATAGAAAATATGATAACACCCAGACTCTGTTCTTAGACAGAACAAAAATCTGTGTTCATTGCACAAATGTTAGTCCTGGGTAGGGATTGAACTCCAGCCTTCAGCGCAGAAAGCAGAGCTACTACCAACTGAGCTGTGAGGCCAGTCAACGCACGTATAGCTGGCTCAACGAATCTAGGCATTCGTGAAGTTAGCCGCAAGAGCTGCGCAGTATCGTTTTACGGGAGAAATTGAGAGGGACGGTGGGACGTGTACAATCGGTACGTCTACCATGAGTTGTCACATTTAGATCGGCTGACGTTACTACAGTAGTAATAGTACGTTACTATGACATTTGTCAAAACTGTTACTCATGGTACCAAATTGTAAGCAAATTAATGAACGCAAACTACAGTCGCTGTAGTACGCTGTGACGTAGGATAGTTAGCTACGTGAGGTTTTAGTACCCAACTATCCGCTGGAGGCGCTGTAGGCAAGTTTTCATATTTTTTTTTAACTACAGTCGCTAGCGAGTGTAGATTGTGAAAACTCATGGTAGACCTACTGTACATGCGCAAACTTGCACCTGTGGCTAATTTCACGAATGCCTAGATCCGTTGGATGAACTGCACATATTTTGGCATTTAGTCCGCGGAACAAGAGAATCGGCACCCAACCTTGAGCCTCCGCTGCAGGATGTCCATGCCGCCCTGCGCCCCGTACGGCGCCTCGTACGGGAAGCTCCAGTCCCGCACCAGGAACTGCAGCCGCTGGAAGGGCGTCCGGCCGCTGTCCTCCAGCGCGAGCCTGCCGTACTCTGTGAACAACTGGAACAAATAGATCTTAGCTCTATAGTACTAGGACCCTAGGGATTACAGTCGTAAAAAAAGTTTTTAAATAACGGTAAAATATCAAATTTAGTAGAATCGCCGACTATTTCATCAAACTTTAAGTCAAAATCTTTTTTCTCCCACTTGCTTCGAAATTGCTTCATTATTAAAAGTACTAACTACTTTGGAAAATATGGGCATGGATGAAATTTGGCGCAGAGATAGATTACTAGCTTCTGCCCACGGCTTCGGCCGCGTGGTACCTTGAAAAACAAAAATCAAATTTTTCCCGGATAAAAAGTAGCCTATGTGCTATTCCAGACTCTGTGCCAAATTTCGTCCAGATCCGTTCAGCCATTTCAGCGTGAAAGAGTAACAAACACACATCCATACATTCTTACAAACTTTCGCGCTTATATTAGAAGGATAGTCTGGAAACATAGTCCATTGAATCCCGGAAAAATATACAGTTCCTCTCGGATAGATTTGTTTTTATTTTTCGAGGTACCACCGTAGTAATAAAATAAAAATAAAATAAATAATGCTGGACAGTCCACATAGCATCATCTAGCCCCAAAGTAAGATACTCAAAGCTTGTGTTATGGGTGCTAGAAAACTGATATATTTAATACATTATATAGCTACTATTTTTTTTACTATACATAGAAAACACCCAGACCAACGGAACAAATTTCTGCAGATCGTACACAAATTTGTTCCGAGGCGCGAATCGAACCCGCAACCTCTTGCGTCGCAGGTGGACTCTCGCCCTCTGCGCCACTGAGGTCGTCTAAATAATAAAATAATGAGAAGAGTTACCTGCAGATGCTGCAGGTCGTCCTCCTGGATGTTCTGCGAGAGGTTGTAGATCTGGACTGAAGACAGCATGGTGGAGAGCGCGAACACGGTGGCGCAGTCCCGCACCGTCGACTCGCTGTCGAAGGCGCCCTGCGTGTCCAGCAGGATGATCGCCACCTGGACAATACTCATCATCAATATCTTCATCATCAACGTCATCTCATGCCTTTATCCACAATAAACGGAAAAAACATGGAAGCTTTATGGATATCTTCAAGGAAAAACTATGAGCCAAAACCAACATGGACATAACCAGTGGTGGATTTATCACCAGGCTGAGTAGGCTGGAGCCTAGGGCGGCAAATTTTAGGGGGCGGCAAATTTGGCTTATTACCTTACACAAAATAATAAATAAAAATTATAATATACACGGAGAAAAAATTTAACAAAATTGCAATATTTTAATACTATACACCTATACCAAATAATCCAACGATTTTACATGATAAATTACTAAACGCTAAATTTAATAGCCTACTGGCGGCAAATGTGTAAATCCGCCACTGGACATAACACCAATTTTCACACATCGAAACCCCTTCGTGGACTTGCCGAAAATTGATTAATGTCGGCTTTATTCTCTTTGTCATAATTGACAAGCCCCGCCTAACAAGCACCTGTTTTGTGGGGTCATTTTTTAACTCAAGGAATACTTCCACGTATTTTTCGCGCTCACAGTGTTGGTTTAAATAATCTCTCAAATTGTAAAAAAGTGTGAAAAAAGTTCTCAAATTGTTGTCGTTCTCGGTTGTTTTAGTGTCCTAAAGCATAGACAAAATACCCCAAATGATATTACTTTTTACAGAAACAAGCTACGTGGTCTAGTTTTCTTTTTATAAGTAATTATGTCAAGTAGGACCAAGGAGGTGTATATCCTGCAGGATGTATTTACGTAATTCCAATAAGATTTTATGTTTGTAAATTTATAGGCCTTTGTTTTTGTGCGTAAAACATAGAAAATATATCCAAGATTATATCTAGACACGCGGCAGCGTGTCAAGCCAAGTTCAAGCGAACGGGCGAGGCGCGCACCGTGTGTAATATTACACGAACCATTTGGAGCCATTTTCACCCCCTCGTAACTCAAAAACTATTTCACATTAACAAGTCAAATTTGGCTCATCTATTGCCACTTGCGAGTAAATTATATACTCCGAATTTCATAAACACACCTCGAACGGTTATTTAGATATCAACGTCTAAAAATGTTTTTTTATGAAAATTTTTATCACTGACTGACCTATAGACGTTAATTATAACCCAGTTCCAGATGACCTAGAACGTTCAAATTTGGCATCCAGGTAGGTAGTGGGGTGGATACAAAGGAAAAAATCTGAAACTTGCAAATTTTTATATTTTTAACGTACTTTTTCAATTAATTGATTCTCCTAGGAACCCTTACTAGCGCCTGTAATATAAGAATAGCAATCTAAATAGATGACAGTCTGTCATTATGTGGATTTTAATAGGGTCTTGACGTGAATATAATAACGAGTGGAAGTAGTGTCTTGGATTGGTAAGTAGTACACTCTTACCTAGGTATATAATATACCAATAGTTGAGCCGTCTATGCAGATAGGTAAGTATGACTATAGGTATGTATACCTACAATGTGCCAATAGTTTGAGCAGTCTATGCAGGTAGATAGATATGGCTAGATAACTATTCAGGCCTAGATTATAGTGTGTCTCGGCTTGTCGGATAGGTAGTAAATAGGTATACTTATTCAGTAAGTACTCAAGTACCTACCTACCTGCTTAGTATGTATACCTACAATGTGCCAATAGTTTGAGCCGTTTATGCAGGTAGATTATATAAGTGTAATAATATAAGAATAAGTACTTACTTACTAATAAGTTCTGTACAAAAAGTAATGATATCCCATCAAAAACATAAATGTGAAATGAGAGCCAAGTTCAATAAGTATGTTTTAGTCGTTGACTTCAGCGACAAAAGAAGTGAGATCTAAACGGGTGCCAAGTACAATGGTTAGTCCTGAAACTTATTTATGACAATATGAAATATTTTTAACAACTTTAAAATATCATTTTATCTCATAATTTAGGATATTATATTGAAGCCTAAGGTCTGACTTGGCTAGTTTTCTTAAAAGTACGAATTATATTAGGTATAGCCTTTGCAAGTTCTTATTTTATTCATCTAAAAATTTGGCTTGCTGGTAGAAACTAGCGATCGGACATAGTAGGTAAGTAGTTAATAATAGGAAGGTAATTCGTATAATGAGAACTAGCCAAGTTAGACTTTAGGCTTCAATATAATATCCTAAGTTATGAGATGAAATGATATTTTAAAGTTGTTAAAAATATTTCATATTGTTATAAATAAGTTTCAGGACTAACCATTGTACTTGGCACCCGTTTAGATCTCACTTCTTTTGTCGCTGAAGTCAACGACTAAAACATACTTATTGAACTTGGCTCTCATTTCACATTTATGTTTTTGATGGGATTACTTTTTACAGAAACAAGCTAAGTGATCTAGTTTTATTTTTTTAGGTATTTATATGAAGTGGAATATTGAAACTTTTTGAATTTTTTTGTAACGGTTTTACCTCCGTCCGTTGTCAGATTAAAAAAAAAGTTGTTTATATTGATGGGTACTTTAACCCCCTAAGTTTTCGGAAGTAGTCTGGTAATCAGTTATTTATTCCTATATTAGTTCTAAACATCTCACAAACAAATCTTACCTCTAGATTACAATATAGATATTTCGCTAACATTTTCAGCTTTCATTTAATTAATTTCCAAGATCTGTCAAGATATATTATGTGTATGTGTCGGTAAAACACTTTACAATTATTGCTGCGATTGTTATACCCTTATCGCGATCTTTTGTAATGGATTTCCGTAAAGATTTCGCGAATTAAAATAATCAAACAAATGCTTTATATTTTCTTCGTCAAGCGGTTAGTTTAAGGTTCATCTCAGCGAAATTCAAGTTTTTGGTGTTTTTAGCATTTGTGAGCACTGGTGGTGTAGTGGTGGAAGGGCTTCAAACCTGGTCGTGCACCAATGAATTTTTCCATTCGAAAAAATTATGTGCGCAATGCTAAGTGCTTTGAAACGATGAAGGGAAACATTGAGGAAACCGGCATTACCTCAGAACCAAAATAAATTAAGGTGTGTGTCATAGGTTAGAATTGTTATAAGCGGCGATGAGCTTGCAACCTGTCACGTGCGGAATACTAACTAATGTACAAAATATGGCCATGTGCCAAATATGTATATTATACGTGATTCCTTCAAAGATTTAAATAACTAGAGATCTGAAGAGATATCTACCGAGGATTACAGTCATGATTCAAAATACATGTTCCAAAGAACGTCACTTGGTCATTGACCCCAACATGGAACGAAAACTGAATCTGAGAATCTGTGAGATGCATACCTTCTCGCCGTCTTCGAGAGTGGCCTTGAAGATCTCAGACCACATGAGAATGCCCGTGGTGTCTCGCTCCGAGCCGCCTCGCCAGCTAAAGCCTTCCAGCGGCTCGTCCTCTCCGCCCAGCCAGTCCCCGCCGCCGCCGCCCGCTCCATACTGGAAATTTTAAACCTATAGGAGCACTGTGGGGCGATTATGGATCTTTGCTTACAATCAATCCTACTATCCTACTAATATTATATACGCGAAAGTTTGTTTGGATGTCTGGATGTATGTTTGTTACTCTTTCACGCTAAAACGGCTGAACGGATCTGAATTTAAATTTGGTACAGATATAGATTATGGTTTGGAATAACACATAGGCTACATTTTATCCCGAAAAAATGTACGGTTCCCGTGGGATAGCGATGTTTTAGTTTTTCAAGGTATCACGTGGGCGAAGCCGTGGGCGGAAGCTAGTGTCAGATATTTGTCTCAGGTCTGGGTGTTTTCTATGTAAAATATGTATGTATTTACGATAAATGTAAAGTGTATGTATCTAGTTTATCAGTCATGTGGTTACCATAATACAAACTCTGCTTAGTTTGGGGCTACATGATTCTGTGTGCTAGTGTCCAGCATTATTTATTTATTTATACGTTTTCATTGTAATCAAGTGATTTGGTATTACATAAGAGTGTTTATTCAATCAATTTGATTGACATTTGACAAGTGTTGATTGTATCAGAGTTCCGTAATCGCACTACTGGTGCTGGTGGTGTGGTAACACCTCTGCCTCACGATCCGAAGGTGGACGTACACCAATGGGTTTTTCTATTATACAGACATCACCATCATCTTCCTGTCCTTTTCCCACGTTATGTGGTCGGCACAACATGTGATCTTCCGTTTCCCTCTATCATTCATCATCTCAGTACTCACTCCTTTCTTACTCAATCATATTTCACACAGTCCATCCATTTCTTTGGCCTATTTATACCCCTGTATCCATCATATTCGTATGCGGACAATTCCAGAGAAAACATAGTGAGGAAACCAGTACATCCTAGAACCAAAAGATCGAAGGTGTGTGTTATAGGTTCGTATTCTTATAAGCGGCGATGGGCACGCAACCTGTCACGAAATACTGTGCAAAACGTAGGCATGTATCATGTTGAGACATGTCCCCTTTAAATATCCTCTGAGATACAAAAGAAATGTGATATGTCTACTCAGCCTGGGGATCAAACACCTGAGGAAACATATACAAAGAAAGACATGGTCAAGACCCGCGGGTTTCCTCACGATGTTTACCTTCACCGTTTGAGAGCACTGGCACATGTATTTTAATACCAGACAGGGGTTAGCTGCATTGTCGTATCATGACACGATTCCAATAATACTTACTCACCTATTTACATCCATCCATATCACCTAGTTAAAATAACTAAACCGGGCGAACAAAATTGGCAAACATTCATTCGCTCACGTGATTTGTAATTTAAAACTTATTTAATCTATGTTATGCTGACTATACGCTTGGTTAGGTATAGATTATTGGACATGTTGACTGACACATTGACACAAATATATAATAGGGGTCAGGGTACCACCTTGAGGTACCCCGAAACGTATGCAACTGTATGTTTGGGTGGTTCTTGCGTGTGTATAGAGAAAAATAGATAAAACGATACCCAAATGATCAAGAAGTGATTTCCCGGACAAGAATCATTAGCAAATAGGTTGAAAATGAAAATTACCACATCAAAACCATATTACTTAGGTTAATTTATTCTACTAATATTATAAACGCGAAAATTTGTAAGGATGTATGTTTGTTACTCTTTAGTAGACTTTCGAAAAAATGTACGGTGGGATAGATTTGTTTTTGTTTTTCAAGGTACCACGCGGGCGAAGCTGTGGGCGGAAGCTATTATAAAATATATAGAGTTTAGTTTTTTCAATCGAAATCGAAAGAGATGAGATTATAAAGCGTTGCTAAGGTGACAATAAAACAAGCAACCATTCAGCATGAACTGCAACAGCACACATGGCGGCTGATACAGCGCTGATTTGCGATGGCGCCTCAGTAATAACGAAGCAATATAAATGTTTGGTACCTTATGGTGCATATATCTGAGGAAGAAGTCAAGCAAGAATGACTTTCCTTTCCGGAAGGCGCCGGCGACGGAGATGACGACAACAGAGCGGTCCTTGATGTCTTCGCGGAGCAGCAGCTCGCTGAGGGCATCTTCGTCGAGGATGAACGTGTGTTCGGGCCCGGTGTTGACAACCTGCACCCCGTGGGGCCCCGAACGCGGCGGCGGCGCCGGCTTCTCTGTCACTGCAATTGAGGTGTAACTATTTAGGGCAATGGACTTATAGGTCAACCATTCTCGGGCACTCTATTGCTCAATATTAAAACGCCACTTAAATATCCAGACAGTTGCTGTTTACTTAACATGACATTTTATTAAACGATTTTGAAGGATAACGGAATCTCAAAGAACAGATGGATGGACTGTGTGTAAGATGACATGGGTAAGAAAGGTGCGAGTACTGAGATGACGAATGACAGAAGGAAATGGAAGAAGATCACATGTTGTGCCGGGGATAAAGGGCAGGAAGATGATGATGATGATGATGAACGGAATCTTAAATAGCTAAGTGGCGTTTCAGTAGGTGGTTGTTTGAGAGATTACAAAAGAGCGGACGGGCGAGGAAATTTTGATATGGATATACACGACACAAACTTTTTTGGCTGGCAAACTGAGGCTTTGAAAAACGTACTCAATCTTAATAATAGCTGGGAGTGGTCTGAGTTAAGTAATCGACCTATAGTACATCGATCAGCAACAAAAGACAATGAATAAGTAGTGAAAAAATGATTGAAAGAGGTTTACCTACTACATGAAAAGTTTGCGTCTTTGTGGTTTTTTCAATGCTTTGACGATTTTATGTATTATCATAATAACGTTTTCACCCTTTTTCACCCCTTTAGAGGTGGAATTTCTAAAAATCCCGCCTTAGTGGGTGGTTTTGTTATAAAAGGAAGCCACCTTCCAAATTTCAGTTTTCTAGCTTCAGCGGTTTCGGCTGGGCGATGATCAATCAGTCAATCAGTCAGTCAGGTCAAGCTCTTTTATAGATATAGATATGCGCTGGCCATGCAAATTTAATGTTTCTAGTCACTCATCAACATAAGGTACGATGATAGATGCTCAAAAAATAAAATGTAAGTATTTACAATATACAAGTTGAATAATAACAATAACTTTTATGAAAGCGATATAGAAAAAGCAATATAACATACATTCAATATAATACGGGGTGTTACTAGACTACTACCAAAGTGATCCTTGTGATTGTACTGAATAAATATTTTTCAATTTCAATTTCAATTTACCGAAAACTTCAGGGAGTTAAAGTGCCCATCAATATAACCAACTTTTTCTAAGAAACCAAAAAAAACAGCTGTTTTTTTCGCGCTCACAGTGTTGGTTTCATAGAAAAAGTTGTTTATATTGATGGGCACTTTAACCCCCTGAAGTTGTCTGTAGTAGTCTGGTAACTGGTAACACCATGTATAGAGAGCAATACGAAAATAACAATATTACTTACTACGTGACTAGATATAATGTACGTATACCTAATAAAAATCAAAGAAAGACACGTATTTATATTGATTTCTCACATATTAGAATGACTTAACACGCTTGTAGTGAAAGTAAATGGATTTAATGGATCAACCTTCGATACTTCCTTGCAAGTTTGGCTTCGGCTATCGAAGGTGGCATACGTAAACTTTCGGCTATATGTTTAAGGCCGTGCCTATGCCTATACACGACTTGTTGTAGAAGTAAATTTTATTCAGGTCCTTAAAACTTACAAAATATTATTTTTTCTGAGTAATATCTAAAATATTCTTTAAATATACCCTAAATACCTACAATCTTAATCGCACGTAGGTAATTTCTTTTGGTTTATAAAAAAAAGTAAAGTCTGCAAAAAATGTGTTCAAATCGACAAGTCATGAATCCAAGAGATGACTTTTTAGTTATTCTAAAAAGCAACCTCTTTCTTGAGAATAAAATTTATATGGGACAACCTAGAAAATCATTCTCTTTAAAACAGTCAAATAATCATCAAAATCGGTTAACAAATTGGCAGAGATATCATGTGACATAGAAACATCATCAAAATGTACAATAGCATTGATAACTTCCTCCTATTTTTAAAGTTGTTAAAGTATACAATGATGAAAATGATGATATCAAATATCTTATTTAGATTAACAACTTTGTCCTAAGTATTCTACGAAACGAACAGCATACTAGCAGAAGTGATGATAAGAAATGATAAAGAAGCAGAAAACATTTAAAAAGGTAGTTGAATCATTATGGGTCTCTATCGGTCTAGCTAGATAAACGAGATTTTGCCAAGTAGGTCGCATAGCTAACCTTGGCATCAATAAAAATATATATGCTATAACAACTCTTACTGAAAACAACTCGTGAGTGCGTTAATACATTTTATTGTAAATGTTTAAATTTATATGCAGCGTGAAATGTTTAGTTTCAAATTTCAATTTCCATATACTGTTGTAGAATATTAACCTACAATTTATAATTTACTTGTATTTCAGGCCAATCATAAATTCGATTTTTCTTATCAATCATAAAACACACACCGACCACCAGACAAACAAAAACAAACGAACCATTGTAAAATCGTTTATATTCACGCTGAATATGATTGATTTTGCCTTAGCTTAATCATTTGAGTTGATAGCTCAAACGTTGTTACAACAGTTTCCAACAAGGAATAATCAAACAATACGTATCCGATTAAAGCAAAGTTAATAAATGATATTGCCGGAAATTCTGAGAAGGTCAAGACGAGATTCTTCAAGCATTTTACACTATAAGGGACGATATACTTGTAGGTATCACTACATATTATAAAACAAAGTCCTCCGCCGCGCCTGTCTGTCTGTTCGCGATAAACTCAAAAACTACTGCAGCGATTATCATGCTGTTTTTATAGAGTGGTTCTCAAGGAAGGTTTTAGTATATCATTTGTCAAGTTTTTGTATACATTGGCTAAAATATAATGATATTTGTTGGAGGTGATCCAAATAAGCCAATTGCACAAATAAGAGAGCTAGGTTGATATCTCCTCAGATCTTTGAGAAAACCAACAAATAAATTAGCATGACATGATAGTTTTAAACTAAGCATAGATTGACGTGTTTTAGCAAATTCATAACGTCATAGTGCGCGTTTAACGCTAGCAATATCGTGTCGTCTATTGTAAAAACGCTCTAGTATACAACATAGATACAAACACAGCAACTACAGTAGGTACAGAATAATCTGTGCGTGTGTGTTTGCGCAGAAAGGTAGCCCATTGAGGCGTGAGTGCTTTGTATGTCAGAGACACTCATATCTTTAGCCGCGTCTTGTCTAGATACTTGCGAGGTCGTTGGCTTCTAAAGCTTATATGATTTGAGCTAGCAAACAAACATGGAGTCCATGTTACGAACATCTATCATATTTTCTTAGTTTTTTTGAACAGATTCAAATAAAGAACCGTATTAGTAAATGGTGTATTGTTGGCTAACCTGGGGCCTCACCACGAATTCATAATACATTACCGAATTAATATTACATTGTTATTTCGTACTATGACCTATGCAAATTGTATTGAAGTAGTGTTATTCAAGCTTCAAATGTGACGTTTCTAAAACGGAATCGTTCTGGAAGACTTCGTGGTAAGGCCCCTGTACGGAATTAGTAAATTGTAGGTATGTTGGCTGTCCTAATCCAATTTGGAGGCGTGTGTCTTAATAATCTTATTGAAAACGATCAACAGGTGGACAAAATACGGTTGATGACTGTGGAATTTTAGAAGAATTTAGAGAAGGTTTTGTTTATATGGTCTCACTTCGGCCATGATTTGTGAATTATTGTTGACTATACATATGTCGAGTATCTATATACATATCTAAAGACTACATGAAGCAGTGAAATAACAAGACTAACAAAATGACTTCAAAGTGACTATGATAATGATACTACAGGCACAACTCTAACGATATAAATGCTTGATCTACAAAATAAATGACAACAAGATGATATGATGTTTTGAAAGATTAGCTAAATAAAACATGTTTGCTTTGAAAAGTTAATGTTACAATAGTAAAGTCTCACACGAAACTTACATGGCACCATGGGAGGTAGATTTTTGTATTGATACTGTAAACTCAGCTTCCCCACTACCGTGCCTACAACAATGCGCAAAATGAAATCGTTATAAAGCGAAAAAGGTTCTAGAAGAAGGTAACAATTTGGACCAAGCATGGGTTCCTGTGGGAGCCGTTAGATTTATGCTACAATTGTTGGTCCGAATCGCTGTCTTGTTCCAAATAGGCAGTTGAACGCCTAACGACAGTTTCACGGTGGAATTCCTTGACCTGGATATAGGAACTCTATTGCGCCATACGACATGCTATCTTGCCAATTGAGCTAACCTAACTATTTGATCCGTGAATATTAATCATGACAACAACATTTCTTAAAAAATCTACACTAATAAAGAGGCCATTTTTGTAACGGATAAACTCAAAAACTACTGAACCGATTTCAAAAATCCTTTCACCATTAGAATGCTACATTACCCCTGAGTAACATAGGCTATATTTATTACTAGAAAAAAATAGGGATCTCTACTAAAACTTCAATTATTTAACCCAAGGTGATTATATTGATGGATTTTTGCGGAAGAAGTCGCGGGTAACAGCTAGTATAATATAAATTGGCGCTTTTGCGATAAATTATTGATATAATTTTGAACTAAATTGATTTTACTTACAATTTTCGTCGATTTTTTTTAAAGAATTGCTATTAATAGATTTGTTAATGAATATATCGACACATTTATATACAGCAAATAACGTATAGCTGTATATAAATCAAGGTCAAATGGTAGCTTATGATGAACTAACTAAACAACTAATCCTATACTTCGTCAATAACTATCTTCCTACATATTTCCACCTGTTAGATCTCCTGAAGGATTATAGTTGCATTTCTTACACAGGCCTGGCGCGGACCCAAGATGAACTGATGTCATTAACCCGCTTGCTACTTGGACAGGCTCCAACGATGGAAAGACTATAATCGTAATATTTATGAGATATCGATGAGAAATGTGCCCTATTCAAAAAATCTTTCAAGACATTGGAAACATAACGCGGAAACGGCATGATTACTGCTTCTACTCAATTTAAGAGTTTGACTCTTGTCGGTATAACTGATGAATCTCTCTCCACTTAGTTCTTTCCTGGGCAACCTCCTTGATCTCTTTATATGACATGACAGCAACCATCTCTTTCACTTGGCTCATATAGCTTATCCTTGGTCTTCCTCTCATTTACTGCTAATCAATTCAAAATTCTATTTCTATTCATCATCTTCCTGCCTTTTCCCACGTTATGTGGGGTCAGCACAACATTTTCTTCCATTTCCCTCTGACATTCGCCATCTCAGTACTATTATTATACTACTCAGCTCCTATTAATATTATAAATCCGATAGTAACTCTGTTTGTACACGACGAAATATGTATATTAATGAATCTAAATGGAATTCGGGAAGGAGAAAGATTTGTTTCCGGAAAGGACATAACTAGGCTACATTTTAGGTTAAAATATATGCTGTTATACGGTTTTGAATTTTGAAATTTATTTTTTTGTTATTCTCTTAGGTGTTGATTCACTTTAAAAATCACAAAAGAAAAGAAATAATATCGATCATGTCTAAAACAGTTAAAGCTTATTCAAGTTATTCGGTGCTCAGGAATTTGCAAACGGTTACCTGTACTTGTAGGTACTTTTCAACTTTATCGTATGCAAATATATACAAGGACACGAAGTAGGCGGGTAATGGCGTACGCCACGCGCAAATCGAACATCTACCTGCTGCGATACAAGTGAAAGCAGATATCCTTACAAAATTTATTTCGCCTCAGAACGGGGAACGACTTTGCGGCTCCGGCGAGGACGGACGAAATTGAAGGCTGCAGGAACCCAAAACCGTGATGATTGGAGAGAAAGCAAAGAGTCTACCCGTGACCACGACAGCGTGCAAACCTGTCGAAACGTCGGGAAAATATAAGGTAATTTAAACGCGATAAATACCCGTCTAATACTAATAATAATGTGTTCAGATCGCGTAAGTTTAAAAGTACATAGAAAGCAAAGAGGTCTTAGCTCTGCAGAGGGACATACGCAACGTTCATAAATTAAAATAAAAAAAACATGACCACGACTGTAACCACCGGGCTCGGTAGATATCTCCTCAGATCTCTAGTTACTTAGATCTTTGAAGGTGAGGTTTTAAAAAGGGTAGTCAGAGGCACGTCCAAACATGAAATTTGGTACTTGCCCACCTTTTGCACAGTAGTTAGTATTCTGTATGTGACAGGTTGCAAGCACATCGCCGCTTATAAGAATACTAACCTATGACACACACCTTTGAATTTTTGGTTCTAGGGTATGCCGGTTTCCTCACGATGTTTTCCTTCACCGTTTAAGAACACTGGCATTGCGCACATACATTTTCCGAATGGAAAAAGTCATTGGTGCACGACCAGGTTTGAACCCACGAACTTCGGATCGAGAGGCAGGGGTGCTACCACTACACCACCAGCGCTCTTAAATTCATAATTTATTTAAAAAAATACGGTTCGTTGACCTTTAATTATGCACAAAAATAAACCAGTTCGGGACCATGTTTCCGAAGACTATACCTGCAAAGGTCAAGTACCTGTCAACCAGTTTTGGGCATGCTAATCGTTATTCTATACTGGTACCTTACTTATCTAACTTTATTCTAACTTTTCTCGCAAGATAGATAAAAAATAATCTACCTTAAAGATTAATAGCGAGAAAAAGTTGATGTTTATTGAGTGTGGGACCAATTACAGTATCTAATTATCGTAACACTTTAAAACAAAAGATTAAGATTCTTATATGTTTAACTAGCTTCCGCCCGCGGCTTCGCCCGCGTGGTACCTTGAAAAACAAAAACAAACCTATCCCATGGAACCGCACATTTTCCGGGATAAAAAGTAGCCTATGTGCTATTCCAGACTAGAATATAATATCTGTGCCAAATCATCCATACATCCATACATTCTTACAAACTTTCGCGTTTATGATATTAGTAGGATAGGATAGTACATCTGAAACCTCAGTGTCTGACTGGGGCCTTGCCACAAGCTCTTTGGGGTAGATAATGAAGACGTAGTGATAAAAATTGAGAGAGGTATGCTAAGATTTGGGCATGTAGAAAGGATGGATGAAAGGAGATTGACGAAACAGGTCATAGGCGAGTGTGATTGGGACAGTTGGAAGGGGAAGACCTCGGCGTACGTACCTCGATCAAATTGGGACGTTTTAGAGAAAAGCCAGGTTAAGAGTAGGTACCCTAAACCAGTCATATATGATGTAATGTGAGTGAATGAAGCAAAAGACGTCAGAACGTACGTCAGAATCGTAGCAAATGGAGATCCGTGGGCTCTACCAATACCCCGTCAGGAAATAGGCGTGATTTTATGTAAGTATGTATGTATAACTTTGGTATTTCGTACCATGACATATTATAAAAATTGTATGGAATTAACTTCAAGCTTGAAACTTTGACGTTTCTGAAACATATTGGTTGTAAGGGCTTGTGGTAAGGTCCCTGGTTTAGAACTTGCTACCACAATAAGGGAGCTTCCGACTGATCGGCGTCGTATGTCTTCGGATGTGGTCTGCTAATCTTAAGATCAGGTGCAAACCATGTAAGGTGACCGCAAGCGTAGCGGATTGTAATCCAATAGTCTGATGGCTTAGGAACTGTTCCTTGAACTCTTTCTGGGAATGCCGTCGGCGAATAATTCTTGGAATTTTGATCATTATTTTCTTAAGTTTCCTTACTAGCCAATGACAAGGTCGGCCACGCACGTTGGGAGGCGATCACGCCATGATGGTTGACGTGGTTTTAATAATCCTACTAATATTATAAATGCGATAATTTGTAAGAATGTATGGATGTCTGGATGTATGTTTGTTACTCTTTCACGCGGAAACGACGGAACGGATCTAAATGAAATTTGGCACAGAGATAGATTATTAGTCTGGAATAGCACATAGGCTACTTTTTATCTCTGAAAATGAACGGTGCCCGTGGGATAGATCTGTTTTCGTTTTTCAAAGTACCACGCGGGCGAAGCCGTGGGCGGAAGCTAGTAATGTACCGATAGCACCATAGACAATCTCTAGGAAAGAGGAGACAAAGCGATGTTCAAAAGCACCATTTTTTTTTCATTTTATTACCTACGTCTTCACTACTATCCTCAGAATAAATTGTGAATGATTTACTTACAGTAATAGATAGCTAATCCTGATAACTATCTAAGTAGTAAATAATTAAAAATAATTATAGATATATAATCTATTTAATATGTAGCTATAATCCTATTTAATAAGTATCTATATATAATAAACAAAGATAATAAATAAAAATTGTAATATTTATCAATGTTAATGATAACCAAATACAATAATGCAGATTTTATTACATAACAAATATTATACACAAGGTTAGTTTTGTGTAAAAACAAAAGATATATTTTTTTTTATTTGGTAAGTTTGTGCATTTGAAATAGTAAAATTTGACAGTAATTTCATATATAAAAGCATGAATTATCGAAATTGAAATATTTATTTGAGATTTATTTATTTAATTTAAAATGAAGAGTCATCATGTAACTTTCATGGTGATCTAGTGGTAGTGGCCCTAAATCTAAAACATTTTCATACTAAAATTCTACTTTAAGCTAGGGTCTTTTTTTTAAACATTTTAAAATGATAGTGATTAAATGTATTTTAAAAAACCATTTTGTACATTAGAATTTTTACATAGCAAACTTATGTCATTTTTAATATGTCAATTATGTCATGAAAATGGTATTTTTTGTGAAAATGCATTGTTGCTATCTCTTTTATCATACATAATGCAAAGTATATTTGTCACTTTCCCACTTATAACTTCAAAACGGGCTCTTTGTTACTTTCCAAAATGTTTGGTCAAATAATATTTGCCTACACAACAAATACGAAAGGTACATACCTAAGCATGTTATAGGTACCTAAACAGGCGGCAAAAAGTGAATTATCTATTGCATAAGTCATCATGACACAGCTTTCTAACCCACACTTGGATGGAGGCCTCATTTCTAGGTGCTTATTAGCATAGCATATAGGAAATATTGACAACAGACAGGCTTTGGATTATAGTGTTGGTTTTATTTTCAATCATGTGTAAAGGCAGAAACATTATAAGAGACATTTTATGTAAGTTTAAATTTAAGTACTTAATATATACAGAATTTTTTAATTTTATTTTATGATGATACAATTCTGTTCTGTGTGTGTAAGCATGGAGAATGTGATCTAAGCTGAAAAGTAGCCATTTCTGTTAGTTGTTTACTTATTTACGATTATTTATTAATAAAACCTACCCTAACTAATAATACCTAAATAAATAAATAAATAATGCTGGACAATCCACACAGCATCATCTAGCCCCAAAGTAAGCTACTCAAAGCTTGTGTTATGGGTACTAGATAACTGATATATTTAATACATGATGTAGGTACATAGATAGATATTTTTTATTATACATACACACCCAGACCAACGGAACAAATTTCTGCAGATCGTACACAAATTTGTTCCGAGGCGGGAATCGAACCCGCAGCCTCTTGCGTCGCAGGCGGACTCTTGCCCGCTGCGCCACTGAGGTCGTCCTAAGCCTATAGGTTATGAATTATTTAGTCAGACAAACAATGAAGTGATCCTATAAGGATGGACTTAACTTGATATCATTATTCTCGGAATAATGTAATGTCAGATGCAACTAAAATATGAGTTTACTCTTTGATAACTACAATTTATTTTGAGGATAGTGCTTAAACTAGTTTGGTTGAATCTTAATGTTTTTTTAAGTATGGACCTCTAAAAAGATCTTAAGAAACACCTAGGTACCTACCGACATCAAATGATAGCTAAAATATAATGTTACAAATCAGTGCCAACATTCTAACCAGTGAAGCCCTATAAGACTTATTCAGTCATGCATAACAACTCACAAACAAATATTTATCCATAGATAAGAAACATAGAACTACACACTTATGCAATGACAGCACAAAAACTAGTTATAATTATACCGGAACAGGTTGTAGCAAAAAGTTCCAACTGGCTTATTAGGAACTAAGAGTTTTTAATCAATCTGAGCATGAAAAGAGAGCCTCGTAAGGCTAAGATACTTTACCAAGCCATATATGGTTTGTTGAATGAGAATTGATGAGTACCTCTACCTATATAAAAGAAAAGATGGACTGACAATGTCAAAATAGATAAAAACTTTCAAAAACCAAAATTAAAAAAAAGAAACCTCTTTGAAACATACTGAAATACTCAGTCTATCACCACACTTTCAAAAGAACCGACACAATACTAATAATAAGAAGTCTTTGTATATTAAATTAAAGTATTCGAGTAAGACATCCAGTAACATAGATCACAGCACAATGGTTTTGTTGACCTTTATCTGACACATAGTAATTTATTTAAAATACCCAAAACAATACTGTGATAGTAATATTAAGTAGATAATGCTGTGAATTATCTGGTCGCTATTGTCATAAGGCTCAAGATACACCTTGTATTTATCTTTACCAAGTAGTTACAACTGAGCAATAAATTTATGCACATACTTATTTGAGAATACTTAGTACTAATAATTATAAAATAATAACCTGTTTCATTGAATTAAATAAATCAGGGAGAATATTTTCAAGTTTCTTGTACAAAGGGTTTTTGTCTTCAAAACAATAATAAACAGTCTTTAATAGAGCATTGTGCCTCATCACAGAGCAAAGTTCAATACGTAAAACGTCTAAACGCGCCAGCAACATTACATTAGCGCATGTAAACACTTGAGCGACGAACGTATGGTGCAACAAAAACATTGAATACCTGTCTCGAGACTCCTGTCCGTTCCTCCAGTCATGTTGACTAATATCCGAGGCTAGGGACGCGGTCAACGCGCGCGGCGGACGACACACTCCGTTCCTGGCAGCCCACCCAGCACCACAATCCACGCAGCAATTATAAAAAGAACCCAGTTTCAATGTCACAAAGGTAACACGAGGGTACGGCGGCGGCGCAGCCACTTAGCCGTCTGACACAGCGAACGCGCGGTCACTCACTGAATGCACCCTACGCAATAATAACATAACATAATTTACCTTCTCCCTCATGGTAATTAGTTTCTTCGAGTATACGTCCTTCTTTATCAGCCATATTCAATTTTAACTATGCAATTTAACTGAGCTACGAACTCCACTGAACATATCGAGACGTGAAATTATTTTTTACCAACTCGACTCAACGACGTTTGAATTTGACGTTTTGATTGAAGGGTTGGATTGGAGTGGAGTTATGGTGTGTTATTCTACCCTATAGTTAAATCAACCATTATTTTCTAAAAATCATTCACGACACAAACTCTGATAATATAATAATATTAAGTAGCTACCTACTTACATAATATATTTAATATTGATATAATAATTTGTTAGCAATATTAGAATTTGGAAACAGTGATTTGTTAAAGTTCTTCTTCTTCTTCTTCAATTATGGCATCTGTCTCTTAGAGAACAATTTTGCCAGTGTCAAGTGTATTTATTTATAAGTATTGTCAACGTCACAGAGTCATAGTCAAGTAGTCAAGTCAATTTTAAACAAAAGATGGCTGTTTTGTTGAAAATTTTCGGGATTTCCTCCGATGAAATTTGAAGAGAACTATTCACTCTAATTCACATACTTTACACTCGCGTCAAGAACCCGGGCTTTATTGGCAAAATAACCACCAAAATTACGCAATAAAACTCAAAATAACACGAGAAAACATATAAAAATCAGAGCAACGTAGTTGTCAGGCAAATACACCGCAGAAAATCCTTTGTTAAAGTTAAAATTGATTGGAAAATGAATATTTCATTGAAACTCTGACAAATACACTTCAAATAAATATCATTGTCATTACATACTTTATTACCAATGTCATTGTCATGTGTCAAGTTTCTTTGAAATCGGTGTTGCGGTGTCAAATTACGAAATTAAAGTCTAATATAACTTTTGATAATTATCATATTAGGTATTTTTGATTATCAAAATGCAGGTAATATCTTAAATTCTTTACCCCCTTTGAAGTTTATGTTACGCTAGTACATTTATCGCGATTCATCGTCATCACATTTTATCATAAATATTTATTTTTAGAACCCAAATGAGGACACTGAATGGAACGATGTCCTCCGAGCAAAAGGAATCCTGCCCCCCAAAGAGAAGGAGATATCGGAAGATGAGATCATCAACATGTTAGAGCAAACCATCCAGCACAAACAAGCTGAAAGTAAAAACATTTATTTTGTACATGTAGGTTATGAGATAGGCCTGGTTGCTTGTTTACGGCCTATAAATTCGATTTGAATAACGTTTTGATTTTTAATGACAAAGTTCATATGCGGCCGTGTTATACTTATTAGATAGATAATCCAAAGACAAAAAAAACCAAATAATCACTCACAAATTTGCTTACTCAAACTTTATTTACAGAAGACCGACAATTATCTGAACTAGACTTGGATGGTCTTGATGAACTGGAAGATTCAGAAGATGAAGCCGTCATTCAAGAGTATAGGCAGAAGCGCATTGCTGAAATAAAGAGATTGTCCGAGAAGCCTCGCTTTGGAGAAGTGAGGGAGGTGTCCGGTCAGGACTATGTGCAGGAAGTCAATAAAGCTGGAGAGGGGATTTGGGTTATCATTCATTTGTATAAACAAGGGTAAGTTTTTTTACAGGTAATTTTAATTCTTACTCGGTAATGCCAATTCTAGAAAAGCTTTATCACACCACATTTTCATTCTGACTGGGGATAGTAAGTTTAATAACAAATATTAAAATAAATACAGCCTTGAAGCTTTCCATCTCAATGTAATACTGGATTTTTCATTGGTGTTTTTGAAAGGTTTTGTTGGTTTGGGCATTTAGAAAGGATGGATGAAACGAGACTGATGAAACAGGTGCTTAAGGAGAGTGTGAATGGGACAGATTCAAGAAGACATCATCATCCTTCTCCTGCCTTTATCCCACGCTAAGTGGGGTCGGCACAACATGTTTTCTTCTTCCACTCCCTCCTGTCAGTCGTCAATTCTGAATCTACTCCTCTTACATTCATATCATCCTTCACACAATCAAACCACTTCTTCTTCGGCCTTCCTCTACTTGTGCACCCAGCCACACTCATACTCATAGCTCTTTTGGTGACATGGTTTTCATCCCTCCTCATCACGTGTCCATACCATGCTAACCTAGCACTCCTCATCTTTTCAGTAATAGGCGCTACTTTCAGACTTCCCCTGACATACTCATTCCTAATCCTGTCCAACCGTGTCACCCCACACATCCATCTTAACATCCGCATCTCAGTAGCATGCACTCTTCTTTCATCCGTCTTCTTCATTGCCCAACACTCTGATCCATACATCGCGACAGGTCTGATAACCGTCTTGTAAATTTTCCCCTTAAGCTTAAGGGGCATTCGGGGGTCACATATTGTCCCTGAGACCTGTCGCCACTTCATCCATCCCGCATTTTCATAAGATTCAAGAAGACATCAGTGCACATACCTTCATCAAATTGGGGACCTTTTAGAGAAAGGCATGTATGTATGGATGTATGCTTCTGAAAGTAAAAGGAAGGTGTCAAATAACTAGAAATGTATTGATAGCGCATTAGAAAAGTTAATCATAGAATGTTATGTACACACTTGGCACTTAGTTACGCAACTGGTATTTGCAATTGGCCTGCTAGCAGGCTCTTTTTGTTTGTCGGGTGTTGTATACATCAATTTATGTGTAAAACATGACATGTCTTAAAATCCTTTTTACCATCCATAGCATTCAGCAATGTGCACTCATCAACCAGCACATGAAGCAGCTAGCTGCCAAGTACCCGTACACAAAATTCTTGAAAGCAATCGCACAGACTTGCATCCCCAACTTCCCGGAGAGCAACCTGCCCAGCGTGTTTGTTTACTTTGAGGGAGATATGAAGAAGCAGTTCCTAGGACCTCATGAGTTGCGGGGGACGGCGCTTACATGTGATGGTGAGCAGAAAACTTATAGTTAGAAAATTTAAATACAGTTGGCCCAATGAGTTGAGGCATTCGTGAAGTTAGCAGCAGGCGCTGCGCAGTATCGTTTTTCGGGAGCAATTGGAGGTATGGAGAGGGGCGGTCGGATTGTACATGCGCAAACTCGCACCTGTGGCTAACGTAACGAATGCCTAGATCCGTTGGAAGAACTGTACATATAATTAGAGTGAATGAAACTAGAGGGCTTTGTACAATACAATACTGATCACAACTGTAATCCCCAGGCTCAGTAGATATCTCCTCAGATTTCTAGTTACTAGATCTTTGAGGATATCTAAAGAGGGTAGTCAGAGGCATGTCCAAACTTGCCACATGCCCCTCAGATCTTTAGTTACTGAGATCTTTGAGGATATCTAAAGAGGGTAGTCAGAGGCATGTCCAAACTTGGCTTGGCACATGCCCACATTGTGCACAGTAGTTAGTATTCCGTATGTGACAGGTTGCAAGCCCATCGCCGCTATGTAGGATTGTATCAAGTGGATTTCCACTCAATACAATCGTACACAGCGGTATAACGGCATTTGAGTGTGTCCATTACCAGGGTTATATTTCACTGGCTTGAGTCATCTTTGTGATGGCATGATTGTGTTTTACAATTATTATTATTCAAAAAATAAACTATTTTTCAGAATTTGAATATATCCTTGGCAAAGTTGGTGCAGTTGATACAAAAATAACAGAAGATCCCAAGCCAAAAATCAAGGACAAACTATTCACCGACCTGGGCTCCAATGACTGGTGATAACTAGTGTTTGTGTGCTGGACTGCTTGGTGCGGGTTCTATAGTGCTTGCGATATTTATTTTCTTCTAAGTATTACCGAGATTTGTGTTCTTTATTTCTCAATATTGAGGAATATCAAAGTAAGAAATTTTATTTTTTGACTATTGTCAACGCATTATAATTTGTGGTTACAACAGTATTGTTATAATAACAATAAAATTGCTAATAAGAAATTATTTTAATATAAAAGAATTGTTAAATTTTTTCAATTTGTTTATTTGATGCATAGAACAAGTTTTCCTTACTTCTATAATACTTTAAATGTTTAACTTTAAATTACATGACATCAGTTTGAATTATACTGAACGTCACTTGGTTTAGTCAATGTATTTGGAGCTTCATTCTCTTTAACTGGCTGTATGCCAGCTCTCTAGCATGAGCTCCGTAGACAAATGGCGATGACGAGTAGTGATTGGGCCAAATGAAAATGTCACTTTGTCTTCCATCTGCAGTTCTCAAGCTATGAGGGCATTCCTACCACAATTGAAAATATGTCTCGACGAGTTTTACGTTCCAGCCAGTGAACGGAAAAAAACACGGAAGCATTCCTTCAAGAAAAATATCCGCGAAACATGACACTAAATTTCACACATCGAAACTCCTTTGTGAATTTGCCAAAAATTGCCGTGTAACATGTAATGAGCCTATTTAAATTTTCCTAAAAAAGTAATCCTTTGCCATAATTGACAAGCCCCGCCTACCAGAGCTCTGTTTTTGAGGGGTCATTTATTAGCTCAAGGAATACTTTCTTGTATTGTCCGTTCTAGTTCCGACATATCAAAGGTTGAAAGAAGTTGTAAGAGCTAGCACCCCCTCTGTATATTCAGTGCGGTGACACATCGGGCCAGGCAGGTCTCCACAGGGTGCCTGGCTTGGACCCCTAGCTCGAAGACCCGCAGTAAGATCTGTGCTGCATGTTCCTGCATGCCAGCCAACACGTCTGGCAGCTTGTCCAGAGCTGACTGGGTCACCTCCGGCAGACTCGAGTCCAGACATTCAAGGATTGCTTGGAGACCTGTAACGATGATCCAACAGCTGAATTATCATCATCATTTGCAGCTCAAATAATGGCCCGCTGCAAGAGCGGATCCAGGGGGGGGTCATGGGGGTCATGACCCCCCCTGGGCTGGGTCCAGGACCTAGGTGGACCACTAATTATAATTATATACCTATAATAAAAATTGTAACTTTTTGTGACCACGACTATGTGCCTGGCACCAAAGCTGGATCCGCTCTTGGCCTGCTGCTACGTATAAGCCATCTCTGTGTTGTTCTAAGTATTTCCCACTACGGTACGAGGTGGTAGTTACCGGGCTTGGTGTCGGTGACGGCGGGCAGCACCTTGGCCAGCACGGCCAGCGCGGCCTGGCGCAGCGGCGCGTGCGGCGCCGCGGCCAGCGGGGCGGCGGCGCGCAGCACGGCCTGCGCCACGCCCGCGCCGCCCCACGCCCCGCCGCGCCGCGAGCCCCACGACTCCAGCTCCTGCGGGACCCGGAACCGTTATAATGTATCCTTCGATCGAGACCGATCTAACTAGCATGCAGATCCCACTATCGAAAGCGAGACGAAATATTATGAACGCTGGACTTCCACGGGTGGGGTGGTCGCACCTTCCAGGCGAAGAGTTGTGCCCGCTAACATCGAACTACCGATTTAAAAGCCTTTTTTTCTACGGAATTTCATAAACTTAAGACAAAGGAGCTCGAACATGTTTCTATGGAAGCTGGCATATTCACATCCCCGCCATTTTGAAAAATAAAAATGGCGTCGCGTCGATATCCCGCAAAGGTTTCATCCCCTTTTATTGAAATTGTAAGTATACCTGGAGGTGCCAGTGCAGGTTCTCCGGGGTGTCGGTCCGTCGCTGCAGCGCCAGCAGCGCGTGCGGCGGGGGCGCGGCCGACGCGGGCGCCGCCAGCTCGCCGCTCTGCAGCGAGCTCAGCGCGGGGATGGACCTGCGGGACAAGCGGGGGCTCCGTCACTTCACAGCCACTTTTCAAAAAAAGCGCAAAGTTTCTCGTCAGTTCTTCTCGGCCTGGGCATAGGACTGAAATTGGCACCTAGACTCACCTAGGATGTAAGGCGATTCAAAATTATCCCTGTGATTTTACTGAATAAAACATTTTGACTTTTTTTTAAAACCGAAGCTAAAACTCGGCGGTGGAATGAGGTAAGCTCTTAGGTAATTCTGCCGAGGGCACCCCTCGGACAAGTCCGAGAGCTGCGCATGCGCATATCATCATTTTACACAGAACACTATCCATGTGTTAGGTCCTAAGTTCTCGAACGGTGAAGGAAACCGACTCTTCTTATATATTAAACGTTTTCAGTAAATAAGTATCGGTGGACGATTACCACAACGCCATCTAGCCTCAAACTAAGCAAAGCTATATTTTTTTTTATATACACAGTTATACATATTATATTGAATAAATAATAACACAGAAGAAACATCTGCGTTCAACAAATATTTATCTCGGGTGGGGATCGAACCCTCAACCTGCAGCGCAGAAGGCGGAGCTCCTACCGACCGAGCTGCGAGGCCGGTCGAAATGGTCGTGAAAAGTAGCTCGGGTAGTTACTGCGTGAGCGCGGCGTGCGCGGCCAGCAGCTGCGCGGCGCGCGCGGGGCTGGCCTGCGAGTAGCGGCGCAGCAGGGCCGCCACGCGGTGCAGCAGCGCGCCCAGCCCGCCCGCCTTGCCGCCCGCGGCTGCGCGCGCCAGCGACAGGAACCCCTCCAGGATGCTGTGGATCTCGGAGCTGGAACGGACAGCGACCCGCATGGACTCACTATTTACGTTCCGATCACTCGCTTGAAGATAAAGCGAGGATCTGTATAAATACACCTAATGCTGTTCGTTGGTAACCGCTTTATTTGAAAATGGCCGTACTGATTTTATTATTTTTTTAGGTTTACCATCACGATTATCAAAATATGTTAAATCCAAGGATCTATTTATATAAACCTGATGCTGCTCTATTATTTGAAAACGGCCGGACTGACTTTAGTATTTTTTTAAATATCCGAAAAATACTCAATAAAAGAAAATTTGGAAACTATAATAATAATAATAATATATGATCACGACTGTAATCCCCAGGCTCGGTAGATATCTCCTCAGATCTTTTGAGGATATCTAAAGAGGGTAGTCAGAGGCAAGTCCAAACATAACATTTGGTACATGCCCACATTTTTGCACAGTAGTTAGTATTCCGTACGTGACAGGTTGCAAGCCCATCGCCGCTTATAAGAATACTAACTTATCACACATACCTTCGAATTTTTGATTCTAGGGTATTCCGGTTTCCCCACGATGTTTTCCTTCACCGTTTAAGAGCACTGGCATTGCGCACATAAATTTTTCGAATGGAAAAACTCATTGGTACACGACCAGGTTTGAACCCCCGACCTTCGGATCGTGAGGCAGGGGTGCTACCACTACACCACCAGCGCTCAAATTTGGAAACGTTGCTCGTAATATGGAAAACTGAAATAGCTTCTTCTAATGAATTTATTGAAACTTGAATAGGAATCTGTCGGGGCAATTAATATAATGTACGTGTAGATCCAACCCGACTGCGCCAATTAAATCCATAAAGTGGCGTAGCCTTTTGGATCATGAAATTTTAATAAGCGCAGAATATTCAATCGTGCATTACCTATTCTCGTCAGCAAACAACTCCTCATCAGGCAGGGCTTCTAACGCAGCCAGCAGGTAGGTGTGCTGCTTGGCGTGCAACGGTAGGGCTCCACGCAGGAGTGCAGCCGCCAGGGGCAGAGCCCGAGCGCCCGCTCCCGGGCACCGCGACCATAGCGCTCGGATGCCGTTGTCCAGTCGGGTCATTCTGTAATCAGATTGATGAATGTTTGGTTCTAGTGATCATGTAACACGGGGTTAAAAAGAACGAGAGAAGCCTCCTTTCACTGTACTTTTTCAAGCTTAAAAATAAATATCGTTGGAAATTTCACACAACGCCATCTCGCCCCAAACTAAGCAAAGCTTGTAGGTACCGTGAGAACCAGATAACCGATGGACTATTTTATATATACATAGATACATTGTGACATACATAGAATACATAGTAACACCTAAACACAAAACAAACAACTGTTTTCATCAAACAAATAGTCGGTTAGTTCGGGGTGGGGATCGAACCCATAAACTACAGCGCAGAAGCCAGAGCTACTACCGAGTGAGCTGTGAAGCCGGTCAAACAGCGAACGGTGTACTTGTTCGGTGAGGCCGGTCAGATAGCGAACGGTGTGAGGGTTCGTACTTGTGCTCGTGCTCCTTGGAGGGGCAGGCGGGGTGCGGCAGCGCGCTGAGCACGGCGTGCGACACGCGGTCCGAGGCGTGCGTGGAGGCGCCGGCCTCGCGCCACGCGCCGCACGCGCGCAGCGGGCAGCGCGCGGGCGGCACGGCGCTGCTCTCGCGCAGCAGCTGGCGCACCTTGGGCACCTGCGAACGCGGACCTGTCACTAGGAGCTTGCAGCTTTCGATAGTTTAGAACCTGTCCGGATGGAGCGTTTCACGCGCGTTCGGTGCACGGACTTTGATAGATTATTTTGTTTCGTTTTCTTCTGTAACTATCTGTCCTGCCGGAAGAATCCGCTAGGGGCGCTCCTAGTTAACTTAATGAAGTAAAATTGCGTAAGAGGCTATAAGGACGTGGACTGTAGGTGGTACCTTCATATGCAGTAGAAGCAGAAGCTCGGGCTGGCTCTCCGCAGCGGCGAGGGCGGCGGCGGTGAGCGCGGGCCGCGTGCGGCAGCAGCGCAGCAGCAGCGGCAGACGCTTCTCGATGCTTCGCCGCATCTCTTCCGGGGAGTTGGTCGCCGACGACTCCGCCTTTATATAGTGGACCAGAACCTCCAGCTGTGAAGAAGGGGGCGGTTTATTCCGAGTTTCTCGCCTGTTCTTCTCGACCTTGGGGTACGCTGGAATTGGCACTTACATACATACACTTAGCCCATTTCGATGTGATTCATGAACTCCACAAAAAATTTGCTATGGTAGGCGGAGCTTGTCAATTATGACAAAAATATAAATGCAAATTTCACTTAAGCAGCACATAAGTCATCTACACGTTACACGGCAATTTAAACCCAAACATCGAGGGAGTAAAGTCGACATTAAAAATTTTTTGGCAAATCCACAAAGGAGTTTCGATGTATGAAATTTTGTGTTATGTCATGTTTCGCAGATTTCCATGAAGTAGAGCATTACTGCTATGTTTTTTTTTGCGTTTACTGTTATTGAATCGGCTTGTCACCTTGAAATGTGACGTTTCTGAAATATGATGGTTTGTAGGAGCTTGTGGTGAGGCCTGCACCTGTTTATAGTTGAGGCGCAGCGTGTCCCTGGGGCGCGCGTGCTTGGGCGCGTGCCGGTCGCGGCCCTGCCACACGCGCGGGCTCTCGCCCAGCGTCTCCGCGAAATCCAGCACCGCTGTGGGGCACCAGCTCCTGGCGAGGGGAACACATTTACCATAATTAAAAATCTTTGACACAAATTTTGCAGCCATTTTGTGGCGGCCATCTTGGACCGGTTTCCATCAACATAGCTAAGAACACGCCCGAACAATTCACTTTTAGACAAAAAAAAAACAAAATTAAGGTACGAGTGTATCTGAGGTATGAGGGTACGCAAGTAGAGGAAGGTCAAAGAAAAAGTGATTTGATCGTGTGAAAGATGATATGAATGGAAGAGGAGTGGATTCAGAGTTGATAATAGGAGTGAGTGGAAGAAGAAAACATGTTGTGCCGACCCCACTTAGCGTAGGATAAGGGCAGGAGAATGATGATGTATGTAGTTTTGAATGATGATATGAATGTAGGAGGAGTAGACTCAGTGTTGACGAATGATAGGAGTGAGTGGAAGAAGAAAGCATGTTGTGCCGACCCCTCGCGTGGGATAAGGGCAGGAGAATGATGATGTAGTTTTGCGTAGTAGACCCTCTAGTGATGCTCGTGCTCACTTGCGGCTGAGCAGCGCGGCGAGGCAGGCGTGCAGCGCGCGGCACGAGGCGCGGTGCGCGTGCAGCGTCACCAGCAGAGCCACCCACTTGCCGGCCGCGCTGCCGTCGCGGCTGCGCTGGCCGAACATCAGCCGCATCTGTAGGCACATAATCAGGGTACGTCAGCTAGCTCCTATCTACCCTGAGATGTGTTAGAGGGCTTCAAACTCGGACTAATCCTACTAATATTATAAACGCGAAAGTTTGTAAGAATGTATGGATGGATGTATGGTTGTTACTCTTTCACGCTAAAACGGCTGAACGGATCTGGATGAAATTTGGCACAGATATAGATTATAGTCTGGAAGAACACATAGGCTACTTTTTATCCAGGAAAAATATAAGGTTCCCGGCGTATAGATTTGTTTTTGTTTTTCACGGTATCACGCGTGCGAAGCCGCGGGCGGGAGCTAGCTAGAAGTAGTATGTTAGTAATAAAGGTGTAAAAGTAACGACAAAAGCGAACCCGTATGTACTCGGTACTATAACAATGAGTACTCGTTACTATCGAATCTAACATGTTACTCGTTACTTCTGATACCTCATACACAACATGCTGTTCGATCGGTGCTCTGCATCGAATCGAGTCGTATTGCGTACGCGTACAGTATGAAGTCTTGCGGCGTTGCAACATTCGTAATTTGTAGAAGACATACCAAACTGCGTAAGGTGCATTTTTAACTTTTCCGTATTTTTAACCTTTTTTTTTTCGGACTGGAAATGCTTTGTCTGACAACCTGTGACACTAGGTTCCTATACTACAAAAGATGCGAGTAACGAGATGCATTCGGGTGCAACGACTCGATACTCGGTTCGAAATGGCGTACCCGTTACTTGATACCGAGTACAAACGGTTTGCTACAGCTTTAATTTTCAGCTCCGCAGTTGAGTTTCGATGCATTTCGCGGACAAGTGAATAGTTAATCTATCTATTTGTATAAAAGAAAGTAGTGTTTTATTTTACAAAATTACTTTCGCATATATCGACACTACTTTCTGGAAAATGAGTTCAACTTGCATGACACTAATTTCGTAATGTAATTCCGGCTTAAATGTACGCACCAGCCGCTCAGGGTAGTCCTCCCGCTGCAGCTCGGAGAGCCAGTCCAGCAGCAGGCCGCAGCCCCGGCCCAGCGACGAGAACACGTGCGCGGGCACCTTCCGGTCCACCTCGTGCTTTATCTGGCAACATTTATTATTTTCTCACGAGAGGAACTAGAAACTATAGGACCGATTTTAAAAAATCTAGAGATGTCATGTGACAAGGAATATTAGAAAATATATTAAGAATGGGTTACCTAAAAAAATACTGGGCAGAATATTTTTAATTATATTTTGCAACATCAAGATAATAAGAAAATTTTATAATGAACTTAATGTATAAAACTTAAAGAATGTGCAGACGTTGGGTTGTTTATTATTTATCTGGACGAACTACTGGGTTGCCAGGTATAAACAGGTCTAACACTCCTTGTGACATTCCTCTCTTCTCATAACATGCCCTAACAAGCTATTGACTAGAAAAGTAGTCGTACTTACATATATTGAGTCGTACACTCCTTGCTGGTTCTTCTCCAGGATATGTGTAATGGCTTCCACCACAACGCCGGTGTCCTGGCTCTCGATGATCTCGTTGCCTACATCCTCCAGAACGCGAGACGACGATGATTCAAGAACTGTAGGTCAAAAGGTCAAAGGTCAATGACCTGGAGCAATCTAGCCATCAAACCCCAAACTGAGCAAAGCTTGTACAGTTGGCCCAACGAGTCGAGGCATTCGTGAAGTTAGCCGCACAGCGCTGCGCAGTATCGTTTTCGGGAGCAATATGGAGAGGGGCGGTGGGACTGTACATGCGCAGACTCGCACCTGTGGCTAACTTCACGAATGCCTAGATCCGTTGGAAGAACTGTACTATAACAATCAGATAATTGATAGATTAATAATAGTTTTTTTTTGTAAATACATAGTAACACCCAGATACAGAACAAACATCTGCGTTGAACACAAATCTAATCATCTTTATTCGCATGAACCGATTTTGATTTTTTTGTTTTTGGTTTAAAGGTGAATTAGTCGGGAGTGTTCTTAATTATGTTTGGTGGAAATTGGTCCAAGATGGCCGCTGCCACAAAATGGCGGATTACATTTTATTTCACAACTCCCTCAATATAGGTATCAAATGAAACGGCTTGAGTAGGAGAATACTATAGACTAAGACACATTTCAAATACAAGATGGCCACCACCACAAAATGGCGGACAAAATTTGGAAGTTTTTTAAAATTTAAAATTTAATTGAACATGTTTTAAATAGCATCCGTCGCGGGTCGAAACTGGGTGAGGCTAGCAGCAGACCGTGGACAATGGCATATGCAAAGAGAGGCCTATACCCAGCAGTGGGTGAAGTCGGGCTGCGGATGATGATAATGATGTTTTAAATATATCTTGACTTTGACTCGACTTACTTTACCACTTACCATCAGTAATATCCTTCGGCGTAGCGTTGGGAGGCAAACGCTGCGCGACCATCTCTCGCTTAATCGGTGCGAATGACGTCACTTGAGACAACTCCTCCAGAATGCTGACCACCGGCCCGGTCATGAACTTGCATTGTTGAAGAAGAGTTGCTGCGGTCTGCAAATACGTACGTATAAATGCGGGCACCGAATTCAGAAAATTACCCTTAAAAATTGAAATGGATTTTTGCGTGATTATATACTTTTTATAACTTTTTATTTTGTAGGTGGTGAACGTGTTGTGAGGGTCTACATTGTGTTTAGCTCATTCGAGGAAACATCGGAATATTATTTGTCTATATTTCAATATTATGTACTAGCTTCCACCAGCGGCTTCGCCCGCATGTTACCATGAAAAACAAATATATATATATCTCCGGGTACCGTACATTTTTTTGGGATAAAAGGTAGCTTATTTCGTACCATGACACATAAAAATTGTATTGAAGTAGTGTTACTTCAATCTTGAAATGAGACGTTTCTGATATTATGGTTTGTAAGAGCTTGTGTTAGGTTCCAGGTCGGGCGATGTACCTCGGCGAGCACGGGCGCGGGGTGCGCGCGCAGCGGGCGCAGCATGGCGCAGGCGCGCGCGGGCCCGCGCAGCAGGCCGCCCGGGCCCGCGCCGCACGCGCAGGCCTGCAGGAACGTGATGACGCACGACAGGTAGGGGCAGGCGGCGTGCCCGCTGCACTTCACCAGCGCGATCTCCTCCGTCACCAGCTGCAACCGACCGACATGCGTCGTGAGATACTTTCGAACGATGAAGGAAAACATCGTGAGGGAACCGGCATATCGTACAACCTGAAAAGTCTGAAGACATGCGTTCGAGTGCAGCAAAGAGTCTCAGAGGCGCACTTTTATCCTTTCACGACACTGGTTCGAAAGAACTGATGACGCACGCACGACCGATAGCTTAGGATAGCTGTTTTGTAATTGAAAGAGATTTAATGGATAGAAACTGACATATTGAATTTTTTCTTATTTTTACACACAAGGAACAGGAAGTTTTGTTTAATTAAAAGTAAATAAAAAATCAACCAATCAAATTTGACAGTTCTATTTGACATTGAAAAGTAGATGCGTTCAAAAACAGATAATAAAGTATGAACTAGCTGATGCCTGCAGCTTAGCCCGCGAGGATGTCAATTATCGCGACTTAAAAACTTGTCAATTTATATACTAAAATCTTCCTCGAAAACCACTCTATCAATTGGTAAAAACAGCAAGAAAATCGGTGCAGTAGTTTTTGAGTTTATCGCATACAGACAGACGCGGCGGAGGACTTTGTTTTATAATATGTAGTGACAGTGACTGTATGATATATGAATCCAAAGATTTTACCGACTTCACACCTAAGGTTGTCCACCTCACCTCCACAAGCTGTGTGAATGCGGTGTCCATGTCTCCGAGGAAGGACGTGGCTCCCGCGAAGGCCGAGGACAGCAGGGAGGGGACCAGTTCTATCTGCAGCGGCGCCGGGGTCAGTGTTATACCCCAATCGTCTTCACCCTCCTCCGGCAATACCTTCTCAGCGAATAGGTCGTCATCTGTTGGAAGATTTAAGACATAATATACACGTAGGATCAATATTCATCGAAGTCGGTTCTGTTACGAAAGGATCGAGAAACAAACATCCAAACATTCACATTTATAAATGTAATAACTTCCTCCCACGGCTCGGTACAATGAAAAACAAAAACAAATCTATCCCACGGGAGCTGTTAAATTATCCGGTACAAAAAGTAGCCCGATGTCCTATTCAAGACTATATTCTATGGGTGTGCCAAATTTCATCCTGATCCGTTCGGCCGCTTCGCTCCACGCCCAGCCGCACCACGGCGCTGGCGGGGCACGCTCAGCAGAACTCACCGGGCGGGTAGACCTGGTGGTGCAGGCCGAGCGCGGCGGCGAAGGCGGCGCCCCCGGTGGCGCCGCGCGCGCGCTGCACGCGCAGCAGCTGCGACATGTAGCCGCGCTCCACGCCCAGCCGCACCACGGCGCTGGCGGGGCAGGCGTCCAGCGCGCTCAGCAGCGCACTACGCACCCGACACACGTTACATCCTTCTTCTTGATAGCATCTCGGTTGGGTCAAATGTCCCCCAATATTCATTTATTTATATTATTAACCCCCGCCCCGACGAACGAAAAAAAATAGTAAAGTCTGGATGAGGAGCGCGAGCTAAGATCTCCGACAGTCCTCACGATGTTTTCCACCACCCTTCTCGTTGCACCGACCTCATGGCGACGCGCGGCATGCCGAAGGTCTGGATGAAGAGCGCCAGCTTGCTGGCGCACAGGCCGCGCAGGCCGGCCGCCAGCAGCGGCGCGCGCGCCGAGCGCACCAGGTGCAGGCGCAGCCAGTCGGGCAGCAGCACGGCCTCCAGATGCGAGTCCAGGTGGAACGCGTTGGGAGCCTCGTTCCCGACCCACACGTTCTGCAGCCACGAGTACATGGTTTGGTTGGTGTCGTCTGAAAAAGAATTACCGGTATAAATAAATACCTGTCTCCCCGTGACGACGACGGCGTGTAAACCTGTCGAAACGTCGGGAAAATAAATAGGTAATTAGAACGCGATAAATACCCGCTTAATACTAATAATAATGTGTTCAGATCGCGTTGATGTTACAACATCTACTGTTTCAGGCGAGTACGCCGGATACTCGTATATGGAGTCCTAAAATAAATAGGTAATTAGAACGCGATTAATACCCGCTTAATACTAATAATAATGTGTTCAGATCGCGTTGATGTTACAACATCTACCGTTTCAGGCAAGTACGCCGGATCCTCGTATATGGAGTCCTAAAAAAGGAGGAACCGAACGAAGTTCCTTTCCTTGCTTTCTATGAGAAAGAGAGAGAGAGACAGAGAAACACGCGCACGCCGCACGGCTTACGTTACAACTATAGCAAAAAGTGTCGTTACAACTTTTGGTCTTAATTTTTTCCGCCCCCTTTCGCAACGCGCGATGAGGAACTTCGTTCCAAAAACATATACTTACAGATAGACGGTCCAAGGCATAACAGCTTCAGATGCGCGTGCGCAACCACCACGTGCAAGGTCGCCTTGCGTCCACTAGGCCACTGGAGCGTCACCCGCTCGCCGTCCGGCCACACCCCCTCCTCCACTTCGTCGTTAGGATCGGGCACGGCTTGGCGTACCTGTACAAATAGAGATTAATTAGATGCCGTTGCTGGAGAAAGATTCTCTAAAAAGCTGAACGGATCTTAACGAAATTTGCCAAGGAGATGGATTGTAATCGGCGAAGAATATAGGCTACATTTTTTGTATCAAAATATAATAAACTATCTTCCACAAAAACAAATCTATCTCACGAGAAGCGTAATTTTTTCCGAAATAAAAAGTAGCCTACCTATGTGATATTCCAGACTATAATCTATATAGATGATAGAGGGACATGGAGGAAGGAAACGACCCCACTTAGCGTGGGAAAAGGGCAGAAAGAAGAAGAAGAATCTATATCTGTGCCAAATTTCAACCAGCTCCATTCAGCCCTTTCAGCGTGCAAGAGTAACCAACATACATCCATACATTCTTAAAAACTTTCGCGTTTATAATATTAGTAGGATGCCGACAAAGTCGCGGTCAATAACTAGTTGATTGTAAGTCTCTTCGTGCTCCAATCCTGATGTAAAGGTTACCTTCAAATACTGAAAAGGACGGAAATATCTAGTACTTTCCCGCTAAACTATTATCCAATGAGCTTAACACAACACAAACTCAAATAGAAATTCAACACTTGTTTCGCTTCTCCACGAAGCGTTAGCGAGTCAATGGTCCTGAGGATGTTTCGTGGAGAAGCGAAACACGTTGCGAATTTCTATTTGTTTGTGTTGTTAAGCTCATTAGATAATAGTTTAGTGGGAAAGTACTATATATTTCCGTCCTTATCAGTATATGTAATTGGTTTCCGCAAAGTTACGCCTGAATCAATCATTTGAATTATAGGTCAACCAACGTATCTAGGCATTCGTAAGTTAGCCACAGGTGCGAGTTTGCGCATGTACAGTTCCTTCCCCCCCTCCTCATACCTCCAATTGCTCCCGAAAATTCCAATTGCGGCTAACTTCACGAATGCCTAGATTCGTTAAGCCAACTATACCTTCTGCAGATGGGCGTACAGTATGGTGGTGAAGGCGTGTAAGGTCCTGTGCTGATGCAGCTCAGACTCCCCCATCTCTTGGTCCCTGGCTTCCCCCGTGCCCACCACCCGGGCCATGACAGTGGTGCGCTCCATCAGCACCTGACTCAGTTCCTGGGGGTGTTGTTAGCTTTGAAGAGGTTTATCGTTAAACGTTAAGATGATCACGACTGTAATCTATAGGCTCAGTAGACATCTCAGATATCTTGAGATCTCTCGACTGGCCTCACAGCTCAGTTGCCAGTAGTGCTGCTTTCTACGTTATAGGTTGTGGGTTCGATCCCCACCCAGGATAAACATTTGTGTGATGAACGCAGATGTTTGTTGTGTCTGGGTGTTATTATGTATTTACAAAAAAAAAGTACATCCATACATACAAAAAACGTATACTTATGATAAATCTATCAACTATCTTGTTCCCATGGTGCAAGTATTGCTTAGTTAAGGGCTAGATGGCGTTGTGTGAAATGTCCACCAATATTTATATGTATTTATACCTCTTGTTACGTAGACAGAGTTTTTGTCTACAGAAATTTGTAATTTAGCCTTTATACTTTTGTTTGTAACGAATTAACTCAAAAACTACTGGATCAATTTCAAAATTTCTTTCAGCATTAGAATGCTTCATTATCTCTGAGAAACATCATCATCATCATCATCATCATCATCATCAGCCTATAGTAGTCCACTGCTGAACATAGGCCTCCCCTAATGAGTAACATAGGCTATATTTTATATAAAAAAAAATAGAGGTAATTCTGCTACCCGTGTGAAGCCGGGGGGCGTGTTGCTAGTTTGTTATACTCACGAGTACTATGTCGGTGTGGTCGAGGTGCGGCGTGGCCTGCACGTGCTTGGCCAGGAATGTGATGTAGGCGGCCAGGTGCCGCGGGATGCACTCGATGAGGCACGCCGCCCTGATGCGGGGGACCACCTCGTCCCGCACCCCCTCCCACTGAGGCAAGTCCCAGAGAAGGTCCAGCCATTCCCTGTAATGATAGGATATAATAAGTCTAATAAAAATATGTTTTATCAAAGGATTCAATAGTAGTCATAAATAAACTTACTCTGGACTGACATCGGCGTTGTAATCCATTTCAGTGGCGTCATCAGAATCCGCCAAGACCAGCTTCAAGCCCTGTAAGTTAGTCACTTATATAGAAATATCAGATAGACAACACTACATCCATACGTACGCACAGTCCGTGTACACAAAGTCTGTGTTTGCACAGGCAGACTGACCCTGCTGGCGGTGGCGCGGGTGGGCGCGTGGCCGTGCGAGAGGCGCTGCGTGTAGTAGTGCAGCACGGCGCGCACTACTAGTTAGTACTGTACTGACCCTGCTGGCGGTGGCGCGGGTGGGCGCGTGGCCGTGCGAGAGGCGCTGCGTGTAGTAGTGCAGCACGGCGCGCACTACTAGTTAGTACTGTACTGACCCTGCTGGCGGTGGCGCGGGTGGGCGCGTGGCCGTGCGAGAGGCGCTGCGTGTAGTAGTGCAGCACGGCGCGCACTACTAGTTAGTACTGTACTGACCCTGCTGGCGGTGGCGCGGGTGGGCGCGTGGCCGTGCGAGAGGCGCTGCGTGTAGTAGTGCAGCACGGCGCGCACTACTAGTTAGTACTGTACTGACCCTGCTGGCGGTGGCGCGGGTGGGCGCGTGGCCGTGCGAGAGGCGCTGCGTGTAGTAGTGCAGCACGGCGCGCACTACTAGTTAGTACTGTACTGACCCTGCTGGCGGTGGCGCGGGTGGGCGCGTGGCCGTGCGAGAGGCGCTGCGTGTAGTAGTGCAGCACGGCGCGCACTACTAGTTAGTACTGTACTGACCCTGCTGGCGGTGGCGCGGGTGGGCGCGTGGCCGTGCGAGAGGCGCTGCGTGTAGTAGTGCAGCACGGCGCGCACTACTAGTTAGTACTGTACTGACCCTGCTGGCGGTGGCGCGGGTGGGCGCGTGGCCGTGCGAGAGGCGCTGCGTGTAGTAGTGCAGCACGGCGCGCACTACTAGTTAGTACTGTACTGACCCTGCTGGCGGTGGCGCGGGTGGGCGCGTGGCCGTGCGAGAGGCGCTGCGTGTAGTAGTGCAGCACGGCGCGCACTACTAGTTAGTACTGTACTGACCCTGCTGGCGGTGGCGCGGGTGGGCGCGTGGCCGTGCGAGAGGCGCTGCGTGTAGTAGTGCAGCACGGCGCGCACTACTAGTTAGTACTGTACTGACCCTGCTGGCGGTGGCGCGGGTGGGCGCGTGGCCGTGCGAGAGGCGCTGCGTGTAGTAGTGCAGCACGGCGCGCACTACTAGTTAGTACTGTACTGACCCTGCTGGCGGTGGCGCGGGTGGGCGCGTGGCCGTGCGAGAGGCGCTGCGTGTAGTAGTGCAGCACGGCGCGCACTACTAGTTAGTACTGTACTGACCCTGCTGGCGGTGGCGCGGGTGGGCGCGTGGCCGTGCGAGAGGCGCTGCGTGTAGTAGTGCAGCACGGCGCGCACTACTAGTTAGTACTGTACTGACCCTGCTGGCGGTGGCGCGGGTGGGCGCGTGGCCGTGCGAGAGGCGCTGCGTGTAGTAGTGCAGCACGGCGCGCACTACTAGTTAGTACTGTACTGACCCTGCTGGCGGTGGCGCGGGTGGGCGCGTGGCCGTGCGAGAGGCGCTGCGTGTAGTAGTGCAGCACGGCGCGCACTACTAGTTAGTACTGTACTGACCCTGCTGGCGGTGGCGCGGGTGGGCGCGTGGCCGTGCGAGAGGCGCTGCGTGTAGTAGTGCAGCACGGCGCGCACTACTAGTTAGTACTGTACTGACCCTGCTGGCGGTGGCGCGGGTGGGCGCGTGGCCGTGCGAGAGGCGCTGCGTGTAGTAGTGCAGCACGGCGCGCACTACTAGTTAGTACTGTACTGACCCTGCTGGCGGTGGCGCGGGTGGGCGCGTGGCCGTGCGAGAGGCGCTGCGTGTAGTAGTGCAGCACGGCGCGCACTACTAGTTAGTACTGTACTGACCCTGCTGGCGGTGGCGCGGGTGGGCGCGTGGCCGTGCGAGAGGCGCTGCGTGTAGTAGTGCAGCACGGCGCGCACTACTAGTTAGTACTGTACTGACCCTGCTGGCGGTGGCGCGGGTGGGCGCGTGGCCGTGCGAGAGGCGCTGCGTGTAGTAGTGCAGCACGGCGCGCACTACTAGTTAGTACTGTACTGACCCTGCTGGCGGTGGCGCGGGTGGGCGCGTGGCCGTGCGAGAGGCGCTGCGTGTAGTAGTGCAGCACGGCGCGCACTACTAGTTAGTACTGTACTGACCCTGCTGGCGGTGGCGCGGGTGGGCGCGTGGCCGTGCGAGAGGCGCTGCGTGTAGTAGTGCAGCACGGCGCGCACTACTAGTTAGTACTGTACTGACCCTGCTGGCGGTGGCGCGGGTGGGCGCGTGGCCGTGCGAGAGGCGCTGCGTGTAGTAGTGCAGCACGGCGCGCACTACTAGTTAGTACTGTACTGACCCTGCTGGCGGTGGCGCGGGTGGGCGCGTGGCCGTGCGAGAGGCGCTGCGTGTAGTAGTGCAGCACGGCGCGCACTACTAGTTAGTACTGTACTGACCCTGCTGGCGGTGGCGCGGGTGGGCGCGTGGCCGTGCGAGAGGCGCTGCGTGTAGTAGTGCAGCACGGCGCGCACTACTAGTTAGTACTGTACTGACCCTGCTGGCGGTGGCGCGGGTGGGCGCGTGGCCGTGCGAGAGGCGCTGCGTGTAGTAGTGCAGCACGGCGCGCGCGCCCTCCTCCGTGTCGTGCAGCGTGCGGCGCAGGTGCGCGCGCAGCTCGCCCGCCTTGCCCTCCCCCGCGCCGCCCGCGCCCGCGCCCGCCGACAGGAACTCGCACAGGCACTGCACCGGCAGCACGCTGGAAACCACACTCTATTACCACTCGCTTCTGACCCCACCTTTAAACGGGTACCTATTACACTACACGGTATTCGGGGCCCGGTAGTTAGGGAGCCTAACGCGTAGCCTCTCCGCCTTACGCTCTAACTCTTATTACACCATCTTAGTTAGGGTAAGGGTCCCTTAAAATTGGGTAGTGTAATACCCGCTTTACCTGATGTTTCACAAACGAGCATTCTACATATTGCATCAAACTGCTTTAATTACTTTTTTTACTTTTTAGCTCAAGGAATACTTCCATGTTTGATATTGATAAGGACAGCTGACTGTCCACTTTCCAGCAGTTGTCTGCAGGAGCCAGGAGTACCTGAGCTCCAGCCGGTCCTGGCGCAGCAGGCGGTGCAGCCAGGGCATGGCGCGGCGCGTGCCGTGCCTCTCCACCGGCAGCTGTCTGCAGGAGCCAGGAGTACCTGAGCTCCAGCCGGTCCTGGCGCAGCAGGCGGTGCAGCCAGGGCATGGCGCGGCGCGTGCCGTGCCTCTCCACCGGCAGCTGTCTGCAGGAGCCAGGAGTACCTGAGCTCCAGCCGGTCCTGGCGCAGCAGGCGGTGCAGCCAGGGCATGGCGCGGCGCGTGCCGTGCCTCTCCACCGGCAGCTGTCTGCAGGAGCCAGGAGTACCTGAGCTCCAGCCGGTCCTGGCGCAGCAGGCGGTGCAGCCAGGGCATGGCGCGGCGCGTGCCGTGCCTCTCCACCGGCAGCTGTCTGCAGGAGCCAGGAGTACCTGAGCTCCAGCCGGTCCTGGCGCAGCAGGCGGTGCAGCCAGGGCATGGCGCGGCGCGTGCCGTGCCTCTCCACCAGCTCCAGCAGCAGCGCCGGCTGCCGGCACAGCAGCTTGCCGAGCCGCAGCTGCGAGCTGAGGGTCTGGAGGGACTCCACCACGCCGGGTGGGGGCTTGCGCACCGGGCCCTGGGGCTCCATCATTGTCAGCTGGAACAGACCCACAAAATTGAGATTCAGTCAAACATATGTACATTTCCACTTTGTTCTTACTTTGCCTTCTCTTCTGCGTTGTAGGTTGTGGGTTCGATCTCCACCACAGACATTTGTGTGATGAACGCAGATGTTTACATACATTTTTTAACTACAGTCGCTAGCGAGTGTAGATTGTGAAAACTCACGGTAGAGCTACTGACCTGGCTGAGCAGGCGCGACGTGTGCTCCGTGACAGGCAGCTTGGCGTTGCTGGCGGCAGCCAGGTGTGTCTCCAGCTGTAAGATGGCCGCCTTCTCCGCTTCAGTCTCCACAGCTGAGCTGTTGTTCCATTCTATGCTGGGTTTGCTGCAATGTTAAGAGTGTAATAAATAAATAAATATTAGTAGTAATTTTAGCATTGACATCTAAGGACAAAATAAGGCAAGGCTTCTTGTACTATAGAATCTATGGATGTCTGGATGTATGTTTGTCAATCTTTCACGCAAAAACTTAATGAAACAACGCGGGCGGAAGCTAGTCGATACTAATATTATAAGGAGGAAAGTTTTGTATATTTGTATTTTTGTTTGTAATAATAATAATAATAATAATAATAATAATAATAATAATGTTTTTATTGCGTTCCAACAGATACATAGTACAACCAATGATAAAACCTCCTTTTAAGTAAAATAATACTTGTCATAGGAGATTTCGCTCTTGCTTAGGTCTATTTCTATTACATTTTTAAGGTGTTATCTAGCTATAAAAACATATAAATTTATATTACTTTTCAAAAGTGAAAGAAAAAGGAAACGTGTGTGTAAATACTTAGTATAGTGTAAATGGTAGAGGTGTTTTAAGAGCAGGGACCACTGAGAACACCAGTCTCATAAGAGTCTGGGTAACAGATGGTACCTCAGTGATTGTGTATTTGTGTGAGTGTGTGAGAGGGTGAGGGTGTGAGGGTGTGCTATGATGATGTGTGTGGTGATGATGTGTGTGATGATAAAGTGTGTGCTATGATGATGTGTGTGATGATGATGTGTGTGATGACTGATGATAAAGTGTGTGCTATGATGATGTGTGTGATGATGATGTGTGTGATGATAAAGTGTGTGCTATGATGATGTGTGCATGAGGGTGTGTGTGCGTATGTGAGTCGGAGCGTATGTAGTGTGGTGTGACAGTGCGTGTAAGTGTTTGTCCGGGGTAGTGTGTGTTTTAATTTAAATTAAAAGGTCTTATCCGTTCACCTCTAGTAAGTCTTCAGCGTCGTCATAACTTAAAGATAGTAGCCATTTGCTCAAGTTTGTTTTGCAGTTGTATTTATTTGTGGAGTGTATGTCTAAAACTTTATTTATTCTATTGTACAGTTGTGCGGATTTTATAAAATACTGTCGCGTTGCAAAAGATGATTTAACTTGGGTTATATTTATAACAATATCTTTCCTTCTTTTCCTAAATTTTGTAATATCGTACTCAACAGTTCTATGCAATTTAAGCACCGAATTCAGGATGTATAGTTTGCGAACAGAGAGTATTTCGGTGTCCGTGTATAACATGTCAGTGGGATACCTATATGGTTTGGAGTACATTACTTTTAGAACAGATCTTTGTGCCCTTTCCAGGTCTAAAAAGTGAGTTTTAGTTGCGCCACCCCAAACAGATATACAATAGCTAATTGTAGATTGTATTAAAGCTACATATATTTGTTTAAGGATTTTGTTAGATGCAACGTGTCTGAGGTTTTTAAAGATCCACATAAGTTTTCTTGTCCTAGTCATCAGTTTTTCTATATGTGCATGCCAAGATAAGCGTTGGTCAATGATGATTCCAAGATATTTAGTAGTTTCTACTTTATTGATTGTTGAGCAGTCGCAAGGCCGATTGTTCTGATTACAATTATGTATTTTGATGTTGAATAGTGGATCTGGTTGTGTTCTATTGTACATTGTAAAGCAAATATAGTTTGTTTTACTGATATTAAGAGTAAGTAAATTTTGTTTAAGCCAGAGATTAATCTTAGAAAGGCCTTGTTCCGCTTTAAGTTTGAGATCACTCCAGGAATTGCCAGAAAACACAATAGCAGTATCATCTGCGTAGGAGAAGATATGGCCATTTTCCAAAGTCATATTGCATAGGTCGTTGATGTACAACAAAAACAAGGTAGGTCCTAGTACGCTCCCTTGTGGGACACCATACGTTACAAAGACATCATCGCTAACCATATCTCCTATCTTAACTCTTTGTTTACGATTATGTAAGTAGTCTGTTAGTAAAGCTAGGGGAAAGCCTCTAACGCCATGGAGGTCCAATTTTTGCAAAAGAATGGGGACTGAGACAGTGTCGAACGCCTTTTTGAGATCCAAGAAAACAGTTAGACATTTTCGTCCTCTGTCTACCTCTTTTGCAACAATAGTACTTAGTGCAGTAACAGCATCCTCGGTTGAAAGACCCTGCCTAAAACCAAACTGTGATTTTGAGATAAGTTTGTACGTGTTCAGATATTTTAGTAGTCTATTGTTAATAAGTTTTTCCAAAATTTTCGATATCGAAGGTAATACTGAGATGGGTCTGTAGTTGCTCACATCGCCTCCATCCCCATCCTTATGCACAGGGGTTATAATTGATTGTTTTAAGGCATCAGGAAATGTACCTTTACTAAAGCATAGATTAACTAAATGACAAATTATGGGAATTAAGTGATGTTTAGTTAACTTAAGTATATTAGTTGAGATGTTATCCCAGCCTGGGGCGCTTTTAGATTTAAGGCTCAAAATCACATTGAGCACCTCGTTTTCGTCCGCTTCAAATAATACGAACGAAGAGGATTGGCTAGTTGGTAGCGTTATTTGTATGTTAGAGTAATTAAATGCTGGGTTGTTATTTATGATACATTCTGCCAGAGCTTTTCCGATGTTTGCAAAGTAATTGTTAACCCGGTTAACTGAAAGAACTGAGGTATTCTCTACGTTGAGTAATTGTATATTGTTTTTTTTTGCAGTTTTATAATGAGTTATATTATTAATAGTATTCCATAGGGCTTTACTGTTTGATGCAGTTTTAGATAATTGGTCTCTTTCATACTGTCTTTTAAGCTTTTTGATAAGATTGGTACAATAATTACGGTATCTTCTAAACGTTATTTTAAGTATTTTATCATTAGGGTTAGAACGTAGTTTTAACTGCATATTGTTTCGATTTGTTATGCACCTTAAAACCCCCAAAGTGATCCACGGTTTAAGAATACGCTTGCTTCTGGATATGAATGTTATTTGTGTATTATCTTTAAGAGTTTTTTGTATTTTATTAATGAGGAGATTAGTCAGAACATTTGGATCGTTTAGTTGTAATAAGTCTATGAGGTTTATTTCTAGTTCTTTTAATACATGTTCATAATTTACAGTTATCTTAGTTTTGAGAGCGGTCGCCAAACTCGAGACTTTAGAGAGGTTAAGAAGTACCATGCGATGATCTGTAGTTGTTGTGTGGAGAACCACAGCTGTGGCGGTACTTTTATTTTTATTTATTTTGATTATGAAGTGATCAAGACAACTGTTTTCTCTAGTTGGTAAGAAGTGACTTGAGAGGAGACCATGCATAGATAAAATATTAAGGTAATTAAGTCTATTAGTTCTCTGATTACTTCGTTCGTCTGCTTTAGGTATAATATTTATATTAATATCTCCTACAATAATAACATTTTCAAAAGTTTTAATAGTCTCTAAGTGATTATTTAATGAGTTTATGAAGTTTTCAGCGTTACTCTCCGAGGGCGAACGATATATGCACAAAATTATCATATTATAAACTTTGATTTGTAAGCATGAGGCATTTTGTAGTTTTATTTCAACTGCGCAAGGTTTGTGCCTACTCTTTATATAAGTGGTAACTCCATCACATTGATTCAGGTGATTACTTGTAGTGAAAGAAACATAGTCCACCAGGCGGGGTACGGGTTTCGAGGCATTGAGTCTGCATTCAGTCAATACAATTACATCAACGTCAAATATGAGTTCAGCCAGTGATATATGCAAGTCATCAATGTTCCGGTAGATACTTCTAATATTCTGCGTGATTATTGAAAAATCGGAAGCGTTTCTTTGGAGCTTGTGTTGGAGGTCTGCAATTGTACTCTCAAAAGAGCATGCGATTTCTGTGTTGTCTAATTCATCAATAATTGATGTGTTATCCATCATAAGAGTTTGAGTAAAGGTATGCGGTCGTTACATGATTACTAGAGTTAAGTTGACGCACTGTTTGAAAGAGTGGATAGGCTTGTGTTGTGTTTTTGATAGTGAAGGTTTGTATTGTGTTTAGTGTAATTTGTGCACATATTGTGTAATGAGAGAAAAACCATAGAGCGAATACAAAAGAGATTGATACCAGCAACCGATATAGTCATGAAGCCTGTAACAAGCAGGTCACCTGCTCCTCACTACTGATTGCTATTATTGGTGCATTTTCATGTTGCCTCACGTAGACTCGTCCGTAAGAAGTCCAGCAAACGACGTTTGTAACGAATAAACTCAAAAACTACCGGTCCGATTTCAAAAATTCTTTCACCATTAGAATGCTACATTATCCCTGAGTAACATAGGCTATTTTTAGTAGGTACCTCGCGAGCAAAGCCGCGAGCGGAAGCTAGTGATGGACAAGTGAGTTACTTGGTGATGCAGGTCTCGATGAGCGCGCGCAGCGTGGGGTAGGTGGCGGCGGCGCGCTCCGCGAACTCGTGCGGGTTGTGCGCCGCGATCATGGTGAGCACGAGCCACGCGCGCCAGTACAGCGACGTGATGGCGAGCGGGGGCGGGCTGTACCTGCAGACAATACAACTTATTCAAATCGATATTCGTTAATGGTTACACCCCTCTTGAGTTCTGTACCCCTAGTATGAGTTATTGATAGTTTACGAAAACTTTTTTCGAATAGTATCCTTTCATATTATCGAATTATCGAATTATATAATTATCGAAAATATCTAATCGGAAGTCCCAGAAATGATTTTCAAAACAAGTTTTCACGATATCGACCTTATTTTTGTTCCTTAACATTTCCAGACGGAGGTAAATGTATGAAAGGATACCATTCGAAAAAAGTTTTCGTAAACTATTAAAAACTCATACTAGGGGTACTGGTTGTAATGGGTTCAAATCTTTGAAGATGTTGAGGATGGTATACAACGAAGATGACGCATTCAGCACATTCGAATACTATAATTGAAATATGCATGTCTTATTCTTCTTAGATCTCTAGTTACTTTAGATCTTTGAGGATATCTAAAGGGGGTAGTCAGAGGCACTAGGATTATATTTGGCACACGTCCACATTTTGCACAGTAGCATTTCACGTGACACTTTGCAAGCCCAATGTCCGCTTTTAAGAATACTAAGCTGGATTTTATCCATGCCAAAAACTGTTTCTGACATCTGAGATGTCATTTCTTGACATTTTTTTGTTTACATTTTTGTTCTCTGATTATGAATCAGTTTAGTCGAATATAAAGTCTTTAGCCTATATTCACGTAAGCCTCACCCGATCGGCGTGGTGATATTGTCCGGCGGGGCGAAGGCGCAGAGCTGGAACAGGTACTCCGGCACCTCCAGCTTGTCGACGAGCAGGGGGTTGTCTTCGACGGGCAGGGCGCACGCGCGGCGCACCAGCTGCTCCACCAGCGAGAACACCTCTGCGGGGGACACCGGGAGCTCCTGCAAGGTGCACCGAGTGTGAGCATATCCAGGAGAAGAGGGTAACGTTTTTGATGTATGTATGGCAAATGCAAAGAGAGGCCTATACCCAGGGCTCGCTACCGGTACCCATAATACCTGTAATGTAGCGGTAATAACGGTATTTTCTTTTCGATATATTCGAGTATCGATATTTTTGAAGTATCGATATTTTGCTCCAAAATACCGGTATTCAAAGCGGTTCTCGCGACGTTGCCAGCTCTCCGCTCCTAGCGCACTGAGCGGGGCCCGGGCCGGGTGCGCGTGCTTGCAAACTTGTGCATAATTTGTAGTGGCGCACTTTTCTAATAAGTTTTCTCTCTCGCTTCCACAATTTATACCGATATTATACGTGCATAATATCGGTAACTATACTGATATTTTAGGATCGATACCGATGAAATTACCGATACCACACTAAATCTAATTATACCGGTTCTAAAAAAATACCGGTATAACTTACATCGATCCCAAAGATGTACCGGTACCACGTCAAGGTCAGTCGAACCGTTCAAAATTCAAAATATGTTTATTTTCAATAGAATCACAGGGATCACTTTGAAACGTCTTACATACTAGGTGAGTCTAAGTGCCAGTTCCAGTCCTATCCCCAGTGCGAGAAGAACTGGCAAGAAACTCGCTGGGCCCTAGCGCTTTTTTTGTATGATCCTTGTTAATTTTGTAAGGAATACCTAGCAGAGTTGGAGTTATTTGAAAATACCGCTATTCCAAGCCCTGCCTATACCCCGCAGTGGATGAAGGGCTGCGGATGATGATGAACCATGACGAAAGTGAGAACAATGACGAAGCCGTTATAGAAATGAAAATGTCGTGCGGCACAGTGCTCACCTTGGAGAGCCCGATGAACATGATCCGCAGCAGGTTGTACTGCGGCAGCGGCGCCTCGCAGCACAGGCGGTGCAGCAGCGCGCGCTCCGGCTCGGCGGGCCAGTTGTCCACCTTGCTGTACGACTCCGCGCTCTCCACGAACATTATCTGCACAACGTCACAGTCACTTGTCATCCTGGCACCCGGGGGCCGTGCCCGGGGCCCCCCATCGTTAGGGGGCCCCGGATGACCGTCGATTTCTCTCACCGCCAAAAAGCAACAGCAGACTAAGTAATATCATTCGATTAATAAAAAAAAATGATGTGGTGTCGTGGGACACCAGGTAGGAACGAAGTTCCTTCGGCTAAGAGGGAGAAAGAGAAAGGTATTATACACTACTCGCTTGTGTATGCGATCGTCGCGCCTGCGCACGTCTCATTTAACGGTTTTATTCCACGCACGTTTTCTTACGGTTTTACTATCACATTTTTTTCAGTTCGGTCGTGCAGCAAAATCCCTATCCCCTCCAAGCCTGCCGTAAGGAACTTCGTTCCAAAAAAAAAAAAATATACAAAAAAAACATAATAAGACAAAGGGTACATAAGGTGCACTAAACAACTAAACAAGGCTAAGTAAACTAATTGAGCCTGAACTAGGTAATCCTGTGTGTCAGGCGATAACAGTGCTATATTATAAAATAATCACTTACTATTACTATTAAGGCATACTATACATGTCGTTTAAGTTAGAAATAATTAGTGCATGGTATTAACTTACATTGAGTATAATATCTAGGAAAATCACTATACTAAGGATACTAACTAGGTTACCCATAATAAGTGGAAGATCATAATAGAAAATGTTAGTATTATAATTAGCTATCTTTACTGTCCAAAAATGTCCCTAAATTATTGGGTGCCCGAGGGCGTCAGAATAGTTAAGACGGCCTCGCATCTCACTGGCAACTAGCGACGCGGCGTCACCTTGTTGAGGGCCAGCTGGAAGTCGTGGCGCGCGGGGCGGTGCGCCGGGCCCGCGTGGTCCAGCAGCCAGCCCAGCGCCGCCGCCTGCAGCGCCGCCACCTGCGCCAGCAGCGCGCGCGCGTCGGGCGCCGCGCGCGCGTGCGCCGCCGCGCCCGCCGCCACCAGGCAGCACAGGCAGAACAGGTCCGCCAGCGCCAGGAAGGCGCGCTCGCGCAGCTCGCCCGCCGCGCCCGCGCACGCCGCCGCCGCTGCGCAGGGGACCATGTTACGACGAGCCGGTGCTCTCCGGCGGTGGAGGAAAACATTGCGAGGAGCCAGGCTGCCCCACTGAGACGCAGTGCTAATTTTAGGGACTAGGATGTCATTCTCCGAAAGAAATTCCTATAATTTAAACTCCGATCGATAGGTGCTATGGTGTAATAAGATTATTTTTGTATCATCCCATCGTGACCCTAGACCTGCCCACATTTTCTATTCTATTCTATAAGGTTACCTTCTGCGGAAGGCGAGGCGAGGGCCCTGGCCAGGGGCAGCAGCGCGGCCACCGCCCCCTCGTGAGCCAGCCCCCCCGCGGCGTTGGCGCGCGCCCCCCGCACGCACTCGCGGGTCAGCGCCCTTAGCGGCCGGAGGTACTCCTCGGGGCGCATCATCAACTCCTGTTCATACGAATAAAATCATCAACAAAAATGTGTTACATGATGACGACGATCTGTTACATGATGACGAAAATCTGTTACATGACGACAAAAACAGTTTAAAATTTTTGTCTGTCTGTCCCTTCGTCCCGGCTAACCTCCGAAACATCTTGACCGATTTTGACGGTATTTTCACTAGCAGATAGCTGTGGTTAAGAGGAATAATTTAGGCCACTTTTATTTTGGAAAAGGAATTAGGTCGCTGCACCGCTATCGTTACCATGTAGGTGTCGGCCATGGCGGCGGGCACGGCGGAGGGCTGCGCCGCGATGAGCGCCGCCAGCACCGCCATGTTGTTGGGCGAGCGCACGCTGGACAGCTCGTTGTAGATGGTGTGCGTCACCACGCTGCGCAGCAGGGCCGGGGACTCCGACACCATCTCCCTGGGAGGATCACAATCCTTTTGTTAAATACTAGTTTATACCCGTGACAAATACATAAAAGATGGTTATATGTCGAGACTGGCCTTACTGTTCTGTCTTCTGTGCATGAAGAATGGATCTTAATCGTTTTGTTACATACTAACTAGGTTATGCCCGTGGCATCTGAATAAAAGTGGTTATATGTTGGGACTGGCTTTATAGCTCTGTCTTTTGCGCATGACAAATGCAGAGGGGCTTGATTTTTTGAAGTAAAACTTCTTTACGCGTGACGAGAACGTTACGGAAAGTGTGATCGGGCGAAGCGACAGACTAAGACAGTGCAGGCCTACATACACATAGATGGTTCTTGAACTGCGTGCAGTCTTTTGCAGATTGACAAGTGAATATTCCGTTCAATTCTCCCAAAAACTGCGTTTATCTATCAGAAGATTCATCCTGTCAGTCAGGTGATCATACCTGCCGTGCCACTGTTCATACCTGAGGCAGGACTGGTACGCGGCTTGCAGAGGCTTGGTCTTCAGGCGCATCTTGGCGAGCTGGCCCAGCACCTCCTGGTCCCTGGCGGCGGTGGGCCCGACGGCGTCACAGTTAACGCAGACGTAGGCCAGCAACTCTTGGCCGCAGCGCCACAGCTTGCCCGAGTTCAGCCATCCCTCGAGACGGACCGCGGATAACATCCGGATCTGTTTTAATACAATATATGATAACGACTAATCCCCAGGCTCGGTAGATATCAGATCTTTAGTTACTTAGGATATCTAAAGAGGGTAGTCCGGTAATGGAATAGCAGCGTCACAATTAACGCAGACGTAGGCCAGCAACTCCTGGCCGCAGCTTCCCAGAGTTTAACCAGCCCTCGAGATGGACCGCGGAAAGCATCCGGATCTGTTTTTAACCCCCGTCGAAAAAAGAGGGTTGTTATAACGAAAAAAGAGGGGTGTTATAAGTTTAACGTGTCTGTCTGTGTATCTGTGTGTCTTTGTATCTGTCTGTGGCATCATAGCTCCCAAACAGATGAACCGATTTTTAACCCCCGACAAAAAAGAGGGGTGTTATAAGTTTAACGTGTCTGTCAGTATATCTGTGTGTCTGTGTCTATGTGTATCTGTCTGTGGCATCGTAGCTCCCAAACGGATGAACCGATTTTCGTTTAGTTTTTTTTGTGACATAGATAATTTTAGCCTGAGTGTTCTTAGCCATGTTTCATTAAAATCTGTTCAGCCGTTTGAAGATCATCAGCTCTTTAATAGTTGATGAAGGGATCTGACCAGCTTCCGTTACCTAACCGTTTGTTTTCATAGAGGTTACGGTACAACATAACCGAAAACAAAAGGTTGTAGGTATTTAGAGCGATACTGGTTTGAAAGTTTTGTTTCCAAGCCCTGATTACTGAGCCCCCACACTGTAAATATCAGACAATTCTTCAACTCCTGTATGTCCACATACCTCTGGAAATCCACAAGTAGCCGACAGCAGCTTCAGAAACCCTTTGCCAATATTGTCTGGTGCTGCCGAGCGGCGCTGGATCTGGTCGTTGATGGCAGCCAGCACCAGGTGCTCCACAGTCACGTGACTGCTGGCATACCTGCACCAAACCATAGTGTTATTTGTATCATCATCATCATCATCATCAGCCTATAGCAGTCCACTGCTGGACATAGGCCTCCTCTAATCCTCCCTCGTCGAGCTGAAGACAGGGCGCAATGGCGCTCATTAGGGGAGGCCTATTTGTATAACTCAGCATTAAATTCTATAGAATTAGTGCAGACATGCACTCATTCGGATCAGAGCTTTAGCGCCTGCATATAATCCTGACTACGAGTCTTACCTGGGGAAGACAGTGTAGTCCAGTTCAGAAAGCTCTGCTTCTTCTTCTGGGCTGATGAGAGGGGACCCTGCCCCCGACGGAGACATAGTTCCTGCAACAATAATATGCGTCACATTAAAATAAGTATTAACTCATTACTCATAGATTAGAGCGCTGGTGGTGTAGTGGTAGCACCCCTGCCTCACGATCCATAGGTCGTGGGTTCAAACCTGGTCGTGCACCAATGAGTTTTTCCATTCGAAAAATTTATGTGCGCAATGCCGGTGCTCTTAAACGGTGAAGGAAAACATCGTGAGGAAACCGGCATACCCTAGAACCAAAAATTCGAAGGTATGTGTCATAGGTTAGTATTCTTAAAAGCGGCGATGGGCTTACAACCTGCCACGTACGGAATACTAACTACTGTGCAAAATGTGGGCATGTACCAAATGTCATATTTGGACTTGCCTCTGACTACCCCCTTTAGATATCCTCAAAGATCTAAGTATCTAAAGATCTGAGGAGATATCTACCGAGCCCGGGGATTACAGTCGTGATCATATTTATATTTTTTTATTTTTATTTTCATAGATTTGGTTTTGTTGTTCAAGGTACCATGCGGAGGAAGCCGCGGGCGGAAGCTAGTAACTATTATTATTGTAAGTTACACCTTACCTAATGTATTGTCAGTGGGTATGAGATGAGCAGGAGGCTGCTTGGTGCCGAACGCAGTGACAATATTCTCCACCAAACACTTGCACCACGAGCATTCCACCCACCATCTCTCATTCAGAGCATCTTCTATGTAAACCTTTATAAAAATATCTGGCCAATTGCTACTCTCCCGATGCCCGGCATACAGCATATTGCAAGCTAATACGAACACTAGCGGGTTGCCCTTATTCTTAAATGCAGCCCCTTGTTCCCTCTTCAGCAATGTGCATAGCATGTTTGTGACTGTTTCATGGGCAAACATGTTGGGTCGGATCTTGGTGAGGTAGAGTAGACTCATGCAGAGAATTGGGTCTGGCTTTGAACGCTGTGATTTCAGCAGTCTGATGGAACCGGTGAGAAGGCCCAGCTGTAAAGATATGACATTTTATTAGTATTTCTGAAAACCGTTAATATAGACAAACAATGTTGAAAGTTAAAGAAAAAAAAACACGAATGTAATCCCCAGGTTCAGTAGATATCTTCCTCAGATCTTTGAGGATATCTAATGAGGGTAGTCAGAGGCATGCTCAAACATGACATTTGGTACCAAGGGAGGATCCAGGGGGGTCATGACCCCCCCCCGGGCTGGGTCCAGGACCTAAGTGGACCACTAATTATAATTATATATGATAAGGATTATAACTTTTTTTGACTTGACCACGACTGTGTGACCCCCCCTGGCACCAAAGCTGGATCCGCTCTTGTTTGGTACATGCCCACATTTTGCACAATAGTTAGTATTCCGTATGTGACAGGTTGCAAGCCCATCGCCGAATTTCGAATTTTTGGTTCTAGGGTATGCCGGTTTCAATGTTTTCCTTCACCATTGAGCACTGGCATTGTGCACATAAACTTTTCGAATAGAAAAACTCATTGGTGCACCACCAGGTTTGAACCCACAACCTTCAGATCGTGAGGCAGGGGTGCTATCACTACACCACCAACACTCACAATGTAATAAATTTTATGTGTTTAATAAATAATAAAACTCACTAGTTTATCAGAATTGTGTGTATCCAAAGCTTGCAGCACATTAGGCACTAGATCTACAGGGTCTACTTCCAGAGAAGTTCCTCCGACAGCTTCGGCAGGAGATCCGATCCTGGATCTTTTATTTGGTGGCTGTGATCCAAAACCTGAGGCCTCTCGCTTTCTCTCTACACCTTGAAATAATAAATTACCGAAATAAGTGGACATAGAAAATTGTTGAGGATTTAGAATAGAATAGAATAGAAATCATTTATTTTTTTATGTCATGTTACAGATATCTTAGGTTTAATTATGAAGTGTTGCTAAGGTGACAATAAAACAGGCAACCATTCAGCATGAGCTGCAGTAGCACACATGGTGGCTGATACAGATTTTGAACAGATACAGGATCTTACCACTAGTAGATGGTTTATGGATGCTCCCTCTCTTCTCAGAGTCTCTGGAGACCACCACAGTGGACTTGGTTCCTAATGCGAAGATGTCCTGAGGGTGCTGGGGACCCTTGCTCTTTCCACCGCGGCCGGACGAAGTGTTTTTTCCACGCTCCATGTTAGAGTACCGACGAGGATTTATGCTACAAAGTACTCAGCGATTTTCATTACATTTGCTACGAAGCGTTCAGTCTGATTTGTGTAGGTCGTTGGAAGAAGAGGTAAATAAAAACCTCCCGTAATATACTGCATACACTGCATGCAAGCAATTGCAATGCAATGCAACCACCAGCATTACCTGAGGCACCGCACCACCAGTCCACAACACAACAAACAAGTGAGTGAGTGTGAGTGAGTGTGAGTGAACCACAGACAGACTCACAGACACTAGACAAGACAGACAGATTAGTAAGACAGATTATCAACAAAATAAAATAAGTTGGATTTTGACATTGACTTTTTTTCGTAGTGATCTTCAATCAATTTGGCAAATGTGGCAAGAACTCAGGCAAGAATTGGCTATTTGACAGTTTTCAAAAAGATACTTATAAATATACGTAAGTTTATTTTAACAAGCCACAAAAGCCATAACAAAACGTAGTGATTATGTTCTCTTTGGCCATAACTAAACGTAGTGACTAAATTCTCTTTGGCCATAAAACAAATTGAATGGAAAATGTCATGAAGGGAAAAATTACAAACTGTCAATGTCAGTTAAGATTTTCAAAATCAAAAAATAGACTGTCAACAAAATTTACAAATTTTCAAGCAGGCGAAACTCGATAAAAGGTACGATTTTCCTCTTTTGTTCACGGGAATACAAGCTTTTATTCGTTAGAAAGCAACTGCATTTTATTTTCGTGAAATAATTAAATTATTTTGTATATTTTTACAAAGTTATGTAACTGGAGTTTGAGGTTATGGTTTTGGGGTTTCAGATGTTGACCTCCACCCTTGTCGGCCTTCGGGCAGTTAGCACCTCGGTGATGGTAACCAGGAACCTGGTATCCATGCAGAAGGCCACTGACCCAATCCAGCAGCTGTTCCTCGACAAAATCCGAGAATACAAGCAGAAGAGCGCGTAAGTTTTTTTATTGATTCGTCCTGTGAAAGAGTCTGACTAATCTCTTATTCTTAGGATTAAAGTGGGCCTCAAAGCTCCTTACGTTTAATATTAGACATCAGTAGTAAAACATGATCACGACTGTAATCCCCAGGCTCCGTAGATATCTCCTCAGATCTCTAGTTACTTAGATCTTTGAGGATATCTAGAGAGGGTAATTAACATAGGTAATGAATGACACACTCCTTCGAATTTCTAGATCTAGGGTATGCCGGTTTCCTCAAGATGTTTTCCTTCTCTTAGGTTAATTTTTTATATAATATGCTGTACTTATACTTACCTATTTGGTTTTGTTACACATTTTTTTCTGCTTCAAAAGTTACTAATTAAATAATTTATGTTCATCACATTTTTGTACCCTGCAATATCTGATTGCACTCATTCATTCCTTTTACTTCAACTGTTTACACCTTGCAAAGCTTATTTTTTGTTCTTACCATAAATAGTGTTTGCTTACGAGAATCCAATTGGAAAATTAACCGGGCATTATTCCAAACATACAATTTGCAAATATTAGTGTTACGTGGGTTGGTCTTAAACCTTGTTCACCCATTACAACCCTTTCGAGGTAAGATAAGACTTTTAAGTCAATTTACTGAATTTCATCAGCATCCAATTACTTTTAATTATTTTTTATATAACTGTTAAGTTACAAGTTATTACACGACTCATTTATAATACACCTATTACCAGCAAACCTACTCCAAAGTTGTCAAACTATTTTGGATGTAGGGACTTGGATTGTTTGGATTCTCTATGAGAAACAAGGAAGTTTTTACTCATTAACAGGATTAAGTAGGTTTGCTTTCTCAATACTTATTCCATACGAAACAGTACAGTTTTTGTATTATTTTAAACAACTTTATAACTCAATGGTTATAAAATTAACTACAACAATTCACTGTTATAAAATTACAATTCTTTCAGTGGTGGAAAGCTAGTGGACCCCAGCCCAGCCATCGAGAAGGAACTCAAGACCGAATTTGAGAAGCTGGAAAAGCAGTATGGGGGTGGTTCCGGTGTTGACATGACCCAATTCCCCACATTCAAATTCGAGGAACCCAAACTGGATCCCATCGATGAACAGGCACCAAAGAAGGCCAAGTGAATAGTGTAGTGATCTTCGTGTGAATGCTTGCTTAAATTTAATCAATAAATTATTTGTTAGAGACAGTTCTATCTTATTTTGATTTATTTCGAACCCCATATTTGCATAGCAACTAGGCTATTGATAAAGAATAAAAATCGGTTGTCTGTAAAGTCGGTTTACTGACGATAGTTCAACGTGACAACGTCATAAGAATGGAACGCCTCAGAGCGAGGTAACGACGACGACGCATGAGTCATGTTTTTTCGTGCGTGCAGCCGGCTCCATCGAATTATGAGACGTTGTCACGTCAAAAAATATATGGCAAAAATCTATTTAGTATTTCTCTGAACATAAACAAAAAATAAAACAAACTTGATCCCGAGTTGTCTGATGATATTTAAATTATAATACTCAAAACAAACGCAGTATGATCCTGATTGATTGACTGACAAAAAATCAAGCCACAATCTACATAAATCATAGGTCCTAGACTGTGGCAGCTGAAACTTGGAGGGTGGTTCCTTACGGGGCTTAGAAGTGAACCAATCTCGAAATTCAACCGAATTGCAGTTGAGCAAAAGCTTGCTGTATGAAAAAAAGATTACGTGAACGAAGTCGGGGAGATTGTTTAGTTTTATATAATGAAAGAGGTTTTAAATCCATATTCATTGTTTAAAGAACAAAAGTCTTTACATTCATGGAAAATTCCTACGATTTGTGTTGTGACGTGAAGAATGAAGCCCCTTTTTTTATTCATAGCAATGCCGCATGCTATACAAAAGTTTCAGGCACCTAAGTTTGAAACAATCAATGAGCCATGTTACAAAATATACCTACGTCAGAATAGTAGGTAGGTACTTACGTAAAAAGTGTGTGTTGGTGTACCTACTTATATTATAGTATCTACCACCACAGAGAATAACGGTAGGTTAGTATTTATAGAGTACCTACTTATAATTACTTTATCCAAATCTTGCCATAATCTTTAAGAGCGAAAAAAGTATTTCGCTTGTCGCCTGTAAATATGTTGGTATCTAACTACAAGCTACCTACATGTATTACAATTTAAACAAAGTATTTCCAACAAAGGTGACCTTGTGTCGGCTGGAATAGGAACCTATCAAAACTTGTACGCGCTTGCGTCCTTGACAGACTACCAATTCCTAATCAACTCGCAAATAAGCGAGATAACAGAAAAGCAATTTTCCGCTGAAAATTTCACGCCCAACCCTACAGAAACAACACGTATCGCGCGCAGCGCTTTTTGCTACGCAGCGTCGCCGGTCGAGGTCCCTCTAACAACCTAGCCGGTCCGCAGTATGTTCGTTATAGCGTGGTAGTGACGACGTATGGGTTTATCTCGATTCTATTATGGCGAACGGTTTCGTGGGTTCCACGAAGAACTTTCCATTCTCCTTCGATACTGACGTTGAGGAAGAAGAAACGGGGAGAAACACGCCAAGATTGAGTCATAGATCTGGTGAGTACTTACTGCTAAATGATTGTTTATGTCCTTACCGCAACCCTTGGTTCAATTGCGCACCTGCGCTTGATATTTACGTCTCTAATTACTGTATTTATTGAAATTGGCAATCGGCACAGTCTGTTTGATTTTAAATTATTGGTAGGAATTCAATTTATTGAGCACACGCCTAATTTGGCCTTGGTAAGCTTTAGAAAAACTTATGCAGCTAGTCGGAAAATTACCGTGCATTCTTTACACCGTCTTGTTGAAAAAAAGTGTCCTAGACACGCTATAAGTATCAACATTATTTTAGGTAGAATATGTAAATAACTTGAGATTTTAGAAGTTTCGAAGTTAGCGTAAGTGTTTACTGTTTAGTTTTTATCGAAATGTTTACCTAGGTACGTACACATTTTTCATGCATTGTTCCTGCTAAATAAAGTATGTGGGTTAATTTAAAAGGTGCTTAGACCAGTTCAATATATCCAGGTTTTATTACAGTAAAATAAAAATAAAAATAAAAAATAAAAAAGCCTTTTATTCCATAACCTTAAGAAAACAATTTCAATCGTGCATATATAGAGAATAGCTTGTCGTAATTTAAAGTTAATGTAATTTTATGTCAAGTATACAAAGAATTCATGTCAATATGTGATCTTAATAACTAATGTAGCTACTTATTATTGAATGTCAATAGATTATTTTCGATTGAGTTTAATATTAATATTTTGTAAGTAGTTAGGACCCCTCTCGGGTAAAGGCCTCCTCCAGTTTTGTCCAGTTATTGCGGTCTTGTGCGACGCTTGTTACAGTAGCCTAGGTAAAAACAAATGAGTCACCAGATATCATTCTAAGCGTGTTAATGGCTTTTGAAGGTTAAATTTTCATTGCATCCCTTTTCTGGTGGTAAAATTATAATGTTATTTGAACTGCTACGGAAGTACAATACTTACCACTTCTCAATGTGGTGTAAATTGTATGATGCCTTGTCTTTTTTCAATTGCCTTGAATACTCCAATGCGTCTACTGCTGATGTAACCCGCCCGATTGCGGTGGAGCTCCTTTAGTTGGGTAGGGTGAGGATCTGGAGAGGTTTTCTACTTTGTCGCGTTGGTAGTCTAATCGATATTATCACAGCTGACCGGCGCGTGTAGACGGTCGAAGTTGTGGTTCAAGGAATGTAGGTTATTGTGGTACGTACCTACGTACCTAAATGTTTCAGGTCAGGTATCTAATAATAATGCGTCATCATCATATTATCTCTATGCCTACTAACTATATTTACCTAAGTCTGTAAAGGCCATTTAGTAGTAGGTATATCCGTGTAAGTGTAAAACCTAGCTAGGTACCTACTTTAGTTCAAGACTTTATGCTATGTCACCACTAGCTAGGTCTTTGGACGGCCTGAAAATTTGGGCGTGCCTAATGATGCTTGATAAGTCTCGTCTATTTAGTTGCCTATTTAAATTCCTTTCACAGTCATTCCAAGATTGTGCTTTATCTTATCGCTCGCTATCAGAATATTATTTATAGAGTTACATTTATTGTTGCTTGGTAAATAAAATATCACTAGGAGTAGGAGGTTCTTATCTTGACTCCTATTTCTTACCAAGTCACGGGCTACACGGGGTCGGTACAACTTGTTTTTTCTTCCACTCACTCCTACCATTCGTCATCCTCTTACATTAATATCATCTTACACGCAATTTCTTACCAAGCTATAGGTTTTCATTTTAGTGCCCGCACTCACACCATGATATCCTCGCAGTTATGATTCATGGTTCATTAAACAATCTGAAAATTATCAATATTTGTTGTTACATACGTCCTTTATCTGAGAAGAATGGACAAGAAACTCATATAGAAAACACGTTTTAAATAAGTATTTAGATGGAAATGTGCACAACGACATGATCGATTAGTAATTGTTTACGTTTGTAAACAATTTCTCAGGAAAAGGTGAGTAAAAAGCCGATGAACTTTCCCAAATCAATGTCGATGCAAACGTTGCGTGCCAAACGCGAAGCTATATTTAACCTGTAGGTATGTAAAAGCATTTACAAAGTGTTTCGATTTTATGGGGTGATTCAGTGTTTGAACAAAATGCCGGCCGGCAAGTTGATTGAAATACACACTCAAGACCTAATAAAGAAAAAGTACTTGAGAAGAAATCTTGCCAATGACTCATGAATGTGGTTGTCATTGTACAGAGAGTTAGGTATTACGTGGTATTACCTAACTCTATAATCTCGATGTGTATTGTGTACTTATAGTTACCAGGGGCGTTAGCACAAGCTCTTACAAACCATCATGTAAGTATCAGAAACGTTATATTACAAGTTTGAAGTAACATTGCTTTAATACAATTTCTAAAGGTACGAAATATCAAAGTTCTTTACTTTGATACAGCTTATGGTAAGACCCCAGGCACCTAAAACGCTAAAACTATATTTATCATATTTATCTAAGCTGAGGTGATCTTACAAAGAAAAATACTCAAAAACAAACTGCAGCTCCAACCGTCTGTAAACTACGATCTACATAAAATAAAGTTTTCTAATTGTAGAAATCCTTACTACTCGGCTTACTGTTGAATAAATTGGTTGACCTAGCTAGAGCACTATCTATTTGTTGTGTTGTGTTGTGTCTTGCTTGTCTACTTAGATACAATTTTCATGACGGTGTGTAAACTCGCGACAGGCCATAATTCGTTGTGCGTGACGAACGGCCGTCACTGAAATCAGTACACTGAACAAAGCATACCGTAGCTCGGCTGGTTGCCAACCACGCTCAGTCTTCTCCCAAACACACTACAATAACATTGTCTCCATAATTTGCGAAGATATTACGAAAACGCGACGTGATTTGGCGAAAAATCTGTGATTTTCTATGGTGGTTTAATTCCGTGCGTTTTATTCGGCGCCATTTTGATTTTGCGATAAATTCTGGAAAGTTCCTGCGGTTTTAGCGGCAGGTGCAGTGCAAAGTAGATTAGTTTATTTGTGATCCGAGGTTTGCAGTTTCAAAGACGTGATATTTGTCGTGTGTGAGTAAATTTCAGGTTGGTTGTTAGTCAGACGGAATTTTTTTTATTCGAAGTTTTAATCCGTTCCCTTTGTACCTTTAAGCAAACATAACACAATGTCTGATCGATGATTTTAATGCTGTTGTGTCAGTAAACGAGGCAGTAATCAATGTAGAGGCGCAGAGTCCAACAAAACCTTCTCATTCAGATCCACAATCAACTAGAAAATCCAAAGTAGAATAATTCGTTGCAATAAATCATGATGAATTAGTTTCTTAGCCCGTTATCATTAGTCATCATTCATCAAAATCAACATGATGAGAATGATGAAGTGGAGTCAGAGATATTTTGCACCCGGAACGAGGTGGGATAGGTCTTTGACATTGTTTGTTGATCGGCTGGCGTTCTAGAAATAGAAGCCACTCGATGTTATAGATATGCGCACACGCACGACACAGCTGATATATTAACTGTGACGTGCTGCGATACTTTATGTGGTTTAATAGTAGCACAGGATAAATGGACTCAGCACGATTGTTGCATTAAAATTGTCTGCAATATGCGCTGTCAAAGCCAAGTGTTGGGAATAGAAAAAATAATATTAGGAAGTATAATTCGAGCTTGTAGTTCGAGTAAGAGAATAGATTAGGATTAGGAGATGTTTCTACTTTGATTAGTTCCATCTACCACCAGCATTTCTCGTAACTTTCGTTAATAAAATTACGACGTTCTTTAGGTAAATGAAAATATCAAAATATGAAGTCAAGAATTCCCCTTCTTTCCCAATAAACTTATTCCTAGTTCCCACAATATTTGCCATGAATTTCTTCGTGTGATCGGTAGGTAGATACTACAGTAACCTTGGACGCCACGTGGACGTATTTTATGAGCTAAATTGATGTCACATCTGGGGTTTCAGCAATGGAGTAAATACATAACAAACAGGCGTGATTTTATATGTACATACATACATACATAAAATCACGCCTGTTTCCCGACGGGGTACGCCACGGCTCTCCACTTGCTACGATCCTGACGTACCTCTCTTACCATTTCTTGCTCCATTTACTCTCATTTACTTCTCCATGCGCTTCGGTTTAGGATACGCTTATGTGGGGTCGGCAGAACAATTATTTTCTTCCACTTTCCTCTATGAGCCGTTATTTTCTCATTGAGTCTTTTCTTATCCATGCCATCATTCACACAATCCATCAATCTTCTTTGATCTCTGCCTCTGCATCCATTCACATTCAAATCTATCTCTCCTCTTGTTACATGATATTCATTCCTCCTCGCATGCCCACACCGCGCTGGTCTAATATTTGTTTATTTACCTTTATGATTCGTTTACCGGGTTTATCTTTCTTTAGCGAGATAGACTTTGTATCCTTTGTTTCTATAGCTTCTTTTCTTTACTCCGTGGAGTCATCCATCGATTTTTAGTTCGTAGAATATCCTAACTGGCATTTCTGTGGCCGAGCTTTGTCTCTGCGGGGAGATCGCGTGACAAGCTTCTGCCTACGACGTAAAGTTTCATTACCTTCCTTTAGGTTATTGACCGTATTTTCTTTCTTAGGTATCAGTCCAAACCTTGCAAAAGTCAAAAGTAAAAATATTTTTTATCAATAGATCGAAAGACCATTTTGAAACGTCTTACATGCTAAGAAGAGAAGAACGGACAAGAGTCTTATCCCAGTGTCACTTTTTTTGTATGAAAAAAAAACTTATTGGGAGTCTGGTATTTATGGTTAGGTATTTCATCTCATTCTTATCTTTTCTCAGAACTCCTTGATTTCAAATTATGGGTATAAAATTAATCCTTGCGATTTAAATAAATTTATACCTAAGTTGCCCTGCAGTGGGACCAATACAGGCTAAAATAATGAATAAAAAATAATATAATTACCTAAGTTATTCTGTTTGGGGATGTCCTATTTTCCACAATCCACACTCAACCAGAATGTCACGATAAACGTTTTTGATAAGAACGGCTTAAAACTGCAAATCTCGAATTACTAACTCAGGCAGGTAAAGTCAAATGCGGGTCGGAACCATAATAGATAGTGCCGGTAAAAAAATCTGTAATACGTAATTGTCTATTAAATACCTACTGTATTGCCATATCCTAAAAATTACGCGTTAGTTACTCGTGAATAATCAGTTATTTTATAAATAATAACCAGTGCTTTCCTTATTTAGTATATTTCAGTGTGTCTGGGATAATTAGTGCTAGTATTTTGTTCAAAAATGTCTTCGAGAGGTGTACAAGATGGATCAAGATCACCATGTATCCTAACTAACTCCTTCTTCGATGACGAAGATGGTAAGTTTTAAAAACAAAAAAAAAATAGATTCTTAACAATCATAATTAACTACATAAATATACACAATACAAAGTTTCAACTTTCAATACTATCCGTTTCTATTATGTATGACATAACGAAATGTGATTTCAATTATTTAAAAATGCAAAAAGTTTACTCCTTCGAGCCGGATTTGAACCAGCGACCTATGGATGACAGTGATATTCCTCTACAGTCCACCGCTCTACCAACTGAGCTATCGAAGGTATGAATGAGACGTTTAAATTACGAATCAGTTCATTATCATTTATTTTTTCCTTTCATGGGGTATAGGGTGACCAAGATGTTTTAAGAAAATTAGGACTAGAATATAATCATAGTTTACCTACTGTTTGTGTTATATTGTAATTATGTAAACAAGTTTCGTAGGCACCTAAATAATACCAATACCTACTTTTTGGTGCTATAATAAGCTCTTACAAACCATCATGTTTCAGAAACGTCAAAGTTTAAAGCTAGAAGTAAAACTACTTTAATACAATTTTAAAGGTCATGGTACGAAATATCACAGTTATATTTATCTGATATTGCCCGAAGAGCTTGCGGAAAGGCCATGATAACTACAACTGCGCTTTACTCGAATTTTTAGCCAAAAAAAAATATTTATTAGTTTTCTTTTATAAAATGTAAATCTCATATTGGCCGTAAGTTACATAATTCTGGTTAGAACTGCTTATAAGTAGGGACTTATGGGCTGTTGATTTTGTTTGAATAATAAAATAAAATAAAAATAAAACGACATCTACCAAATTCATGTGCAATTTTTTATCTTAACTTTGTCGTTACTCCTTAACATAAAATGCATAATAGGCGGTTTTTATACACCTAATTTAACTTAAGTAGGTGCTTTATCTGTCAGGGCGTGTATGCGTATAGAGCTAGCACCACGTAGGTACTCGTGGTCCGCGGTGCGTGGTGGGTCTGCGGCCAGCCTATACGGTTAGTCATGTCAGTCTGTGTTCGCCGGTAGTGTGGCGCGGTCGGGATACCCAATACGGTTACATTCGCAAGTCATTGAAAACCGAACCAAAAACGGTTCGCATCTCATAAAATTTACATCGTGGCAATCAATATTATTTCTCCATCAACACAAATGTTTTTCTAAACCAAATTTGAATAAAAATATTCGTATAGGTACGACTTGTTTGCGCTAACAGCTGTTTTAGTGTTCTTTGTTATCTTCACAAATATTTTAACGTTATAATCTACAGGATGCTTATGTAAATGGAAATGCGATAGCAAGTGTCAGTGTCAAAGAATGCATTCTTAACACGTGTCATTTGCTAATTGTATATTTGAATGTGCCAATTGTGATCTTAAAGTTATGTATCATTAGAAGTGTCAATCAAGTATGCTTAGACCTATCAAAGTTTCATAAGATTGTGAAACGGAATTAGGAAATTTTGAAAGGTATTAGGAACAGTAGATTCTATCAAAATATAGTTTAACTTTGGTATCTAATCATTAGAAATGTGTTTCAATCAAAGCTGCTATCTCGGTTCCAAAAGTTTGAAATTGTATTAAAAACAGTAGATCAAAACTTAACATAGAATAGTTTAATAATTAAAACATAGGCTATGAATGAAAGCAGGTGCTGGTGAAAACGTGTTAATTGCTGATAGATCAGTAGTTGTGTTCCACTTTCCACATAGCTCTGGGTGTCTACTCCGAAAAACGAAATCGACATAATCGTAATCGAATGTTCGTTAAATTCAGTTGAATTAACAGTTGTTTCGTTGTGAAATTGAAAATTTCGTGTCGTCCGTAAGTAACGCTATAGTAGGTTTACGAGATCGATTGTCAAAAGTAATGTCGGTCGTTCCATCGTTCAAATAATGGTTGAAACGATGTAACTTAAAGTAGGTTTTGCACGATTATTGTGCCGATATATCGTTGATTATTTTGCGGAGTAGGCCTCCTGATATTGATCAATTTACGTCATTCGTCTAATTCCGGTCGATAGCCGCAAAGTTCAAGTTACACGACATTTTAGTTTATTTCGCAATATGTTTTTTTAGTTGTTATTTACCTAGTCTTATCAATTGACGGTTCAGAGCCAAGTTCAGTATTTAATAGTTTATCTTCATTGTGTTATCTTTTGCTTACTTCTAGAGTAAATTCAACTTTTGACCATAATAGCTCTTAGATTTTAAACATTAATTATTTAGCCGTATATTATAGCGAGACAGCAGGAAATCGTCAAAAGACTCAAATTAAATGACATTTATTTGATTAGTTAATACAAATTCTGTTGTAACTAGTAGAAATATTGAATTTGTGAATGGTATTTAGATAGGAATTGAGGTCATTTGTAGCCCATAAGTAGATTACAGTTACACTCAGAAATAATCAAATGACGTTAGAATAATAATTATGACATTCCTTAACCTGTTTTCTGTTATGACAACTTGTTTTGCCAAATACAATAATTATGATCCGTAACATTGGCTCACATCTTGGGTGCTATGTTACTTATGCTGGCCATACTTCCTATCGTCCAATCGGCATGACGCTGCAGCTTGATCCAATCTGCAGTTTGTCCATAGAGATCACACACACAACGTTTGAATTGTCCAATCGGCAGCAACGGTCAGTTGAAGCCATGACGTCACCGGTGACAGACGACGATGTTTTAGCCGTTTTGGACGTTTTACTCGTAAAAATGAAACAAAAAAAAAAAGAAAAAATCGAGCAGAGTGGTGCAAAAATGGTTAATGAAAAGAAAACAGTTTACTCATACAAATTTATTACAAGAATTGAGGACTACGCCTAAAGATTAGTACCTGGTTGACCGAGCATTGCTCTGTTTTTTTATGGTAAATTTTGTTTTTTGGAAAATGAAACCTAGCTAGTTCGATTTATCGCCCCCGAAGCCCCCTGCATACTAAATTTCATGAAAATCGCTCGAGCCGTTTCCGAGATTCCGATTATATATATATATATATATATATACAAGAATTGCTCGGTTAAAGGTATAAGATTGTAATTATTTACGAATGAATGAAGAAACATACACGACGATCGCATACCGCCATACACGGTCCAATCGGCATGATCCAATCGCCATGATCAAGCCAAAAGAATCGAAATTCGATTGTTCCGTCAAGTTTAACTGTCATGCCAAATAATGCCAATCCACTCCCACACACGGTCAGTTCTAAGGCTGGTTACAGTGCTCGACCAATCGTCGGGTGCGCACGGTCGGTCCTGACGATACGCACGACCGACCGTCAGTTTGTATCATTCAGTGCTCTCCTGACCAACAGACTGACCAGATGAAAATTGATACAGACATACCAGATCGGTCAAAGCGACCGATCGTCGGTCCATATGTCGGTCGCGCTTGTCATTAATATGAAAATCCATAATTCGTACAGTGCTGGACCGACCGTACGCACGCGTATATTGCTACGCACTGCGTACGAGGACCGTCGGTCGAGCGCGTCCGCATACGGCCGTCGGTCGGCCGACGCGCTATGGAAACGAATGAACGCGTTCAGTGCTGCACCGATCGTTGGACCGACCGTACGGACCGACGACGGATGTCTGTATCAATTTTCATCTGGTCAGTCTGTTGGTCAGGAGAGCACTGAATGATACAAACTGACGGTCGGTCGTGCGTATCGTCAGGACCGACCGTGCGCACCGACGATCGTTCGAGCACTGTAACCAGCCTAACTGATCCAATCGGTAGCGTCATGCCGAATGGACGATAGGAAGTATGATGTATGGCCATCATTACAGTGATTCTACTGCTATATTATGTCATTACTTTCATCCCAAATCATGAGCCGTTGTTATCATATATTTGCGAATCGATCTTTTATAGCAAACTTAGGTTTCGCCCGCGTGGTACCTTGTGGCACAAAAACAAATCTATCCCACGGGAACCGCACATTTTTCCGGGAGAAAAAGTAGCCTAATGTGCTATTCCAGACTATAATCTATATAGTGCCAAATTTCGTCCAGATCCGTTTTGTCGTTTCAGCGTGAAAGAGTAACAAACATACATCCATACATTCTTACAAACTTTCGCGTTTATAATATTAGTAGGAAGTAGGATATAGAGACATATTGATACAACTAACTCTTCCGTATCAAATAATAACTTGAACTTGTCTTACTAAACGTAGATTAATACTTTAGATGCGCAGCAATCACTCGTTGTATTGCAAAACAGACTACCAAAAACGTAAATGTTTAATACCAAGATGCAAATAATAGCTAGCTTAGTGTTCAATAGATATCAATGACGTCACAGCTCAGCTGTTCGCCTTGCTTTGTTTGACGAGAGGGTCTGCGGGCATGTAGGTCAAACGCTTGAATATTTTACTGACTGCTGCTATGCTTACAAGAGTTCAAATCCATCTTTATATCTACTCGTAACTTGCAATTTGCTCATGCTTACTTAGTTTAAGCATACAAATTCCGATGATTATACAAGGTATTTCGACCATTCGTCTCAACAGTTTCGTCATTGTTCGCAACAACGATCATTTTGGTTATCTCGTAAAAGATTGGTTAATTTTGAATGTGCCCTTCGTGATTTTTTAAATTTTTTTTAGCACCGTCTTCTTGCTATCAGTTTGAAAGGAGCTTTAAATCGAGGTTATTTTTTTTTTTTAAAACCGTGAATATTTTTGTCACATTATGTTATGTAATTTGTGTAAAATAAAGTATAAATAAATATCAAATGAATCGTCCAGTTAGCTGATAAAAACGAACTGTCGAACACCTATTTCTAAAGCTAGTAAATTTGTTTTTAAACACAATTATAATACCTACGCATTACATGTAGGTATACAACAGAGTAGATTATCATGTTTTGTTTCAATGTTTTTAAATGAAACTTGCTAAAAATACTGATTGCCACGACATTGTTCACTTGCGTCATATTTTTTTCACCTGATGACCTTCAAGGTCAAGGATAATCGGATGGAGTGCATATTTATAGTTTTATTTTATTTATACTAGCCAGTGATTGCGAGACCGAGTGTGATACAAGTGCCTTAATGCAAGATGTATAGTTTCGATAAAGATCTCTGGCATGTCCGGAAACCTTCACAAGATATGGATCAGGACGAGGATAAGAGCCAACGTAAGATTGAAGACGTGATAATACTTATAGATAAGACGCAAATAATTGATCCAATTATATCCATTGGTCGTTATCTCACGTGACAATTGATTTCAAGCTGAATGTTGTTGTGTTTATGCTTGATTTTAGTGCAACTAAAAAAAACGAAATATATTTTTCTTTATTGGTTTTTTTCCTTTATAAAAGCAAAAGCAGGATAATATAGAAATGTATACTGGATAAAGTATTCGAAGTTTAGCGCAATGCGTATAATTCTTACAGCCAGTTGGCAACCACTCTACTGAGTAAGAAAATCGTTCCAGCCACACTTTCTAGACATCCATTAGATTTTGCTGCATCATTGTTGTAATTATTTTTTTATTATGGCAATTGAAATGCTAAATTTATGCGAAATAATATTTAAGTAACGAACCAAGAGTTACAAAGTGTTCCTTGGGCTAATAAAGACATTAATTACAAAAAACAAATAAAAAATTTACGTAGGAATGGACCCAACTAATAAAGATTTATCGATAACATTTATCACGTCCATCGATTTGCATACCGCGTGTTATGATGATGTAATACTTGCGATAAATGATTCGCGTCGCATAACTAGTGTTGCGACTGGAATGCTCAATTATTAGTAATCGATACGAACCGTAGGCGGCCTCGGCTCGCTCGCAAACAATCGTCCACTCTGAAGCGGATAGAAATTCACATTTCGAACACTTTTATTTCAAAGTGGATCGTTATTAGTGTTGGTATCTTGATTATCGATGAGTAAATCTATTTTATTTTTATTAATATAGAGATAACTACGTAGCATCTGATAAAAAGCTCTTATCTAAGTCATTATAATGTAATTCAAATTTGTTGGTAGGTGCAGAAAATATACTGTTCAAAACACAAGCGATTGATACGTGATGAAAAGGGTTGGAAACCATGTCACCAAAAGAGTTATGAGTATGAGTGTGGCTGGGTGCGCTGGGTGCGAAAAAGTGGTTTGATTGTGTGATAGATGATATGAATTTAAGAGTAGACTCAGAGTTGACGAATGATAAGTGAGAGTGGAAGAAAACGTGTTGTGCCCCCACGGGATAAGGGCAGGAGAATTATGACCTTAGTTTATATTTAAAGAAAAGATTGATGAACTGTGTGAAAGATGACATGGGTAGGAAAGGAGTGAGTACCGAGATGACGAATGATAGAGGGAAATGGAAGAAGATCACATGTTGTGCCGACCCCACATAACGTGGGAAGAAGGCAGGAAGATGATGATGAGTTTATATTTAAAAAATCTTTATCTCATTTAATAATGAACGATCTGGTTCCAGGCAGCGAAAGCCCGACTACAGCAGTAGGTGCTGATGCGCCCCGAGATCTGCCCAATGAGCTATCAGCACCATATGAGGTGCCGCAGTTTCCCATCGAACAGATTGAGAAAAAGCTCCTTATACAGCGTCAGCTAAACGTCAAGTAAGTTGTATTATGATTATGCTATCAGAAAGTCTTATCCCGAAACTGTTTAGAAGCAAATTGCCTAACTGAAAATGATTACATAGCCGAAAACTTGATCAGAACAAAGACAATCTCGTAGTGCCTAAAACAAAAAATATACATGATCACGACTGTAATCCCCAAGCTCAGTAGATATCTCCTCAGACCTCTAGTGACTTAGATCTTTGAGGATATCCAAAGACCCTCTTTCAGTCAGAGGCACGTTCGCAGTTGAAATTTGGCACAGGATTTTTGGATTTGGATTTTTGGATTAGGAGTAAATACTTTGTGTAATATGCAAGACAAAACCAAATACTACTAAGTACGAGTTTAAAAAGTTAAATCTGCAGCTTTGTAAATTTGTATGTTTCATCATCATCATCATCATCAGCCTATAGCAGTCCACTGCTGGACATAGGCCTCCCCTAATGAGCGCCATTGCGCCCTGTCTTCAGCTCGACGCATACAGCCTTGTATGTTTAGTTATACCCTATAACTAAGAACTACTCAAAAGTTTCACATTTTTACATTTAGAGATAAGTACAAAGGTACATTATCCTTGAGAGCTAATAAGCTGTGTTTTAGTGGACTATGTTAACACGGGTAAACCGCGAGGCAGGCAGCTAGTCAAATTTAAACCTGTACACGGAAAGAGCGTTAGCGACTGCCTGCATCTGTTGGAATCCGTTTAGGAAGATAGTGGTAATTTGATTTGCATGTCCTTGAACTTGACGACTGGCACGTGTCGGCGCGCGTCAGCTGAAAGGCCTGTGGATTGTGAAACTATTTTTAAACATTAATAACATTTTTGGAACGAAGTTCTTTATCGCGCGTTGTGAAAGGGGGCTAGACGGAAAAAATTCTCACGAATAGTTGTAACGACACTTTTTGCTATAGTTGTAAGCCGTGCGGCGTGCGCATGTTTCTCTGTCTGTCTCTCTCTCTCACAAATTAATCGAAAGGAACTTCGTTCCATCCGAGTGTCCCTTGACACCTCTCAAGTTTTTTGTTTTTCTAAAGCTTTTGTTCAAAATTGTATTCCTTGCCTGGATAACAGTAAGACCGGTTACGCACTGCGTCCGTTCACTGGATCGGATTCGGATCGGACGTAGTGCGAAACCGCTCTAAATGTACCTAACCTACACTATGGTACCAAAATTCTACTTGACAGAAACAGACCGACTAGTTATCTTATACTTAAGAGTTCCGTTTTTTATTCAAAAGTACAGAACTTTAAATAGATATATGGATATTATAAGTAAATGTGGACTACTCACTCCAGAAAACAGTCCCTAGAAATAATAAAACTACTCATCCATCCTCTTTTATGGGCGACTTTGTCGTCTAGCCAATTTTATTGAGCCAATACAATTAACTTTATCGCGTCTACACCGAAAGTCTGTTGTTATTTTACGTTCTAGTAGGTATAGTTAGCATTATTACATTGTTTGGACTCAATTGCTTGCGACTCAATATTCACTAATTAGCTTTTTTGTTTTTGTATCTATCTGATACTATCTGTCCCGGCTAACTTTGTACCGCCTCAGATAAATAGTGCCTATCCGTTATTGAGTCATAAATAGTAGAACTGACACTACTTTCTTTAATATAATAGATATAGAAGATAGATGACACCGGGTCTGTCTGTCGTATGACCGTTGACCTTTGAGCAAAAAGCTGTGTGAGATACATTACTCGATAATATATCCCGAAATGGTGAGGTTTATGTGGTCCATAATTAATTTATTTTGAATAATTTGGGACGGTTTCGCCCTTCCGCGTATTACGCCATCTTGATTTAATGAAAGGGTCCCTAAATACCCAACAGAGTGTGCCCCTATTGGTGGAAAACGAGTTAGTAACAGATTCAGATTTAGATGGCCAGACGACCTTAACACATTTTAAAGATTGATCCGCACTGGACTGTAAAACCTTTAAAGGCATGGGTTGACCTTTCTATTAAACGGTTTCGTCACCAGAACAGTGACTTTGGTCATTGTTTGCAACAAACAATTTTGTTTAACTATCTCTTCTTAAAATATTAATTAATTTTAAATGTGAAATAACTTATTATCAACCAATATTTCATTGCTCCATTTTCATGCTATTAGCTTGAAAGACATGAGCTCTAAAACAAAGGTTATTTTTTTCAAATAACGGTAAAATATCAAAAGGTCCGGAAAAGCTCATCAGTAATAAATAGGCTTAAAATGCTAATGTCTCCGAAAAAACATGAAATTCGCGATGAAACGTCATACTTACACGAGTTTGCAATGAACAGGGTGGCTGTTCAGTAATTGGATTAACCTTGACGCGGCAGTAACCCCAGGGGCGGCCGCCATTCGTCATTTCACTGCATTTCTGATCACTTGTCTATACTCTCTACAGTACTCGGAGTTGACCGTTTGGCCTGCAATAGTTTTTTGTGCATGACGGGCAAAGCGGTTTAATTCGGAAGGTTATTGCCGAATTCGAGATTTAAAAGTTTTTGACGGGCGAAGAAAAAACGATTTGTGCCATTTTACGGTTTTAAAAAGTTTTTATGCTGGACCAAAAAGTTTTCAATTTTTTGTGTGATGTTTGGAAGTAAAATTGAGTGCCAAAGGTGGACATCGTCTTGGAATAATTGGTAAAAACAGTTATTTATTATTTTTTATAAAAAAACACTTGTATAATTACGAAAAATGTCCACAAAAAACTGTACGGATGGTAACCCTAATACTTCACTTCGTTTTCGTTTCATTCACTGTAGGTACGTTGTGGATATAGGCATAGATAGATAGGCATAGTATCTATTCCATATCTATTTTACGTAGTAGGTAGGTAAACTATACTGCCGTCCTTTTGTTAAAAGACGGCTAAGTGACAAAACCAAATTTTTGGGTATGAGCAAAAACGTGGGAAAATGGTGTTTCTAGAAATTGTGAAGACTTACAATTTTTTTTGCCATACCAAATTTTTTGTATTATTATAAGCTTTTATTATTTATGTTACAATCAGGCGTAGCTTGTTTATTTAATTTTTAATTCAAGTTTTTGTGTTTTAGCCATCGACATATGTTTTTAAAATGCTATCATTTAAAATACTAAAAAACGGCTGGCTGAAGTACAACCGTTGTATAGAATTGGATACGATTGTAACTGCAGCACTCATTCCAAATGAGTCACAGTTTTAAACAATTACAATACTATATAACAGTTAAGTCACATAACCTTCTTCTAGAATTGAAACTTAACTTAATTACATTCAACATAATTTTTAAAAACAAGGTGAAAAGCCTAAAACCGTTTATTTACTGTTTTCAAACTTAATTTTTTTTTATATTTTTACACTTAAACACAGTTTTAGAATGAACACACAATGAAAACTGTTTTTTAGCGTTGGCAATAATATTTGAAATGTTATGATGTACTGTCAAATGAACGGCTAAGCGTAACTTTTTCCTACATTAACAAGGTATTATATTATGAAAATGATTGTTAAATAAAACGAAATAGTACTTGTTAGTTAAAAAGCTTTCGATGATGATGTCCTTACACTTATAAGGAGCTCTTACAAATAAAATGGCACAACTTTTTACTATTATAGTAACTTAATTAAGTCTAATCAATATGTTCCAAGGAACTAAATGAAATCAATTATTAATTTACTTAAAGTATTGTACGTCTTCACAGCTTAATGTTATGTGCTTACTAGCTGGCCCGCTCGCAACGGCATTTGCGTGTTTTATTTTAAATAGTTAAAAAGTTCATAGTCAATCATTACCACCCCGATGTACGAGTACTATATTATAATAATAATATAGGTATCATGTACTAACTATATTATAAAATTCTTGTGTCGTTTACACCACGCTATAAGGATATTTTTTTTAATAATTGAATCATAAACATTGATGTCTTGAAGAGTATTTTTTGCTGAGTTTTAAACAAATCATCCTTTCTACATGCCCAAACCATACATACGCTTCTCAATTTTCATCACTACGTCTTCTTTCACTCCACAACGTTCTCTTATCTTATCATACTGTTCTTCCCTATAATTCAAAGTTAAACCACACATACTTCTCAAAGCTTTCAAAGTTAAATATTTAATTTATAATAAAGAGTTACATAAGAAAATAATAAGTACCTACTTAACCAAACAAGTTTTATCGTTCTAGACTTACTTGCTTTCATTTAAGTTCACATTTGGTAATGATTCCGTACTTCTCTGTATTTCTTCTTTAAATCATGCATACATATTGAAAGCGCGCTGGTTTGAAATTGTTGTTGAATTATAAATTACGATATATTTCCCTATCAACACAGTGACAAGAAGGATTAAAGGAAAGAAAGGACTGACCTTGTGTTCCTTGTGAATAATTGCTTGTCCGGCCGGAGAAAGTAGTTGAAAATATTGCCAAATCCTTTGAATATATTGCGAACACTTCACACACAGCTTAATAAATCTTTTCTATATAGTTTTGATCACAAATCACAGTAAATTCTTGTTTTAATTAATAATTTCACACAGAGTAATTTCACACCAACATTCATAATTAGCCATCTTGAAAAAACTGTCCGTCGATTGGCGCGTGCGGCTGCACTTGCAAATTTTGGTGCTAGTTTCGCTTGTGATCCATTTCAACAAGCAGGTAGGTAGGTAACACAATAGTCTAGGAGATGGCGGATAGAGATAGAAATAGATTATGGTAGGTATATAGTGGGAGAGGGAAAAGGATAGGTTATTGTCACTGTGTTGACACCTATAATCAAACGGCCTAAACATCCCCCCGGGTTTGACAGGATAATTCCTTCAAGCAGTTAAATTATTCAATCAAAAAACTACTATTTATTCAAATCTAATTCACTTAAGTACCTAATTTGTATCAATTTACTCCTAATTTAACGTATGTACCTAATTAAAGTATTTATGTAATTATAACTTATTCGATAACTTTGTGGACTGTATATTTAATTTTTAATGTTAATTTTTATTGACTAGGCAATGGAAAAACCTTCACCATAGGTCTTTTATATATTCCCGATGTAGTGCGTACATCCACCGTACGCACGACATTGTCTTTACCGGCGTATGTTCGTTCAATGACTCCTATAGGCCAGTCTAAACAAGCGCTGTTATCTGATTTTAGCAAGACAACTGTTCCTTCGCGAATAGGTTCCGTGCGAGTTAGCCATTTGCTACGAGATTGAAGCGTATTTAAATATTCTACTTTCCATCTTCTCCAGAACGATTGTACTAGGTGATCAACTACACGCTTGCGTTGAAGAAGAGGACCACGCTCATTAGATAATTCTTCCGAAGGTAGCGATTTCAAAGGGGTCATAGTTAAAAAATGTGCGGGAGTTAACGCGAGTGGCTCTGCGGGGTCACTACTCAACACCGAAAGCGGACGTGAGTTTAGTATAGCCTCGATTTGTGCGAGAACCGTAATCATTTCTTCGAACGTCAACAATTGATTTCCTACTATTTTCTTAATATGATTTTTGACACTTTTAACATTACTCTCTGACATACCATTAAAATGGGGACTTAGAGGTGGGTAGAATTTAATATCAATTCTATTGTCGCGCGTGACGTTAGCGAATTTATCTTTATATTCCTCAGATTCTAACAGCTGATACATTGAATCTAGATACGATTTTGCTCCTATAAAGTTCGTTCCGTTATCTGAATAAAGAACCGCTACCGGACCGCGACGTGATATAAACCTTTTAAGGGCATTCAAAAACGATTCAGTACTCAAATCTGACGCTAATTCAAGATGAACAGCCTTAGTAACGAGACAGACGAATAAACACAAATATGCTTTTATACTATGCACTCCGCGGCGACGATATGGCACTATGTGCAAAGGTCCTGCATAATCCATGCCAGTGTGACAGAACGCTTTAGCTTCTTGAACCCTGCACGCCGGGAGGTCGCCCATGAATGGTGCCGTGTTCCTAGGATTGACCTTGAAACATACGTTGCATTGTTGCACACGTTTGCGTACTATGTTACGCGCCGCTAATATCCAAAACCGTTGTCTAAGCAAAGACATTAATAACTGTGGACCAGTATGTAGGTATTTACGATGATAATAATCGATAATTAAATTAACGATATGATCTTTACGAGGTAGTAATATTGGATGACGACTATCGTAGTTTAATTCAGAGTGAATTAACCGACCACCTACCCTAAGCACACCGTCCTTCATAAAAGCATTGAGCTTGAGAAACGCAGGAGATAATTTATTTCCAGAATTTACGTTCTTAATTTCGCTGGCAAAGTGTATCGATTGTAAATCTCTAATTATGTATTTCTCGGCTACATCTAGGTGTGAAACTTCGAATTTGCCTGTTTCCCGACGGGGTAGGCAGAGATCACGGATCTCCACTTGCTACGATTCTGACACACCTCTTTTGCTTTATTCACTCTCATTCTTTAAATCAGATAGGAGGTAGGCGGCGAACAGACCATAATATTTTTATTTTCTGGGCCGTAAGTTTTTCAGCCAACGTCATCAAATAAATACTTTCATCTCCTATATTTACTCGCTTTAGGGTAATTTTTTTACAAACTTTGAATGTTGTATTTATTTATATCTAATCAAAGCCTAACAAATAATTTCCAAGCTTCTAGCTTTAAAAATGACGTAATTTTCACACAAATTTAATCGTCTATTTCAACTTCTTACACTTACTCCTTACTTTTTTCGCAGTAAAAAGTAGCTTATGTCCTTTCTCAAGCTCTAGACTATCTCTGTACTAAATTTTATATAAATCGGTTTAGTAATTTAGGCGTGATTGCCTAACACACACACAGACAGAGTTACTTTCGCATTTATAATATTAGTAAGATTTATGCCTATCATGAATCATCAATCACCTCAAGCCTATGAGTGAGAACAACTTCAACAACTATTTAATAACCTTCTATCTATTTAAAACGATACATAATATTGATAATATATCAAAATAATCATTCATCATTCTTCTGCCCTTATATCCATCCACGCTAAGTGGGGTCGGCACAACATGTTTTCTTCTTCCACTCACTCCTATCATTCGTCAACTCTGAATCTACTCCTCTTTCATTCATATCATCTTTCACACAATAAACCACTTCTTCTTCGGCTTTCCTCTACCTGCGCACCCAGCCACACTTATACACTTATACTGTTTTGGTATTCATCCCTCCTCATCACGTGTCCATACCATGCTAATCTCTAATAACGAGTGCGCGGATTGTACGGTGCGTACGAGAAGGTACTGCAAATAGACGTTTTTTAGCGTTGGAATGTTGTTTAGTTAGTTTCTAATATTGTATTTATTAGCATTCAGTAATAACTTTCAAGACTAAAAAACAGTCACTGTATTTTAGTGTTGTAATAGTTTTATACCCACGTGAGGTGAAAAACAAATAAGCGGCAAAGTATGTCTAGCGGTGTTATAGAGTAGCAGTTGAAGGAAAACTGTCTTTTAGACGTAGTAGATCCCTTTGAGGATTACAATTTATAAATGACAAAAACACATCTAAAGTCGGGTAACGGCTAAGTAGCATAGTAACATCATTAAACCGTTTTTTAGGCTTGTTTCATAAATATAATTTAATGTTGAAATGTACTGTTAAGTGCATTTAAACGTATTGTAGTGTTTTAATACGAGTTAACCGTATTTAAGAATTGGACATGTCCAAAAAAGGTGTAGATAGCCGTGTACGAGGTGTCCAGAACTCAGTAACTATAAATGATAGAAACATGTGTCCAAGACTGGTCGATAGAGAAAAATGCGGGTTTTCGCGTGGTATATAAAAGTCATTTTTGACCAAATGTCACTTAACGGCCTTTTAGTGATCGGACGGCAGTATAGGTACCTACCGTGTGGGCTTCCGAGTTCTGTCTGTCTGACAGTTTGAGATACTTAATTTATAAAGCTAAGTACTTACTTAAGTACTTATTTATTTTACTTCTAGCTTCCACCCAAGGCTTCGCCCGCGTGGTACCTTGAAACAAAAACAACTATCCTATAGGAACCCGTAATTTTTTCCGGGACTGTACCTACTTAATCCTCAGGCTAGGTAGCCAGATCTCTAGTTATTTAAATATTTGAGGATATCTTTGAGGCAGTGTAAATACTACACTAATGAATAATTAATTGCTAATGGATTAATAAATATTTGCAAGCAGTGATCAATCATACTCGAATGATTAATTGACATTGGGTTAAGCCAAACTGAGCTATTTGTAGAGTAATTTAGATAGCAAGCAATTCCACCCAACTTTTTGTTCATTAGGTACAACTACTTAGTATAAGAATATAACCTACTAGCTTCCGCGCACGGCTCCGCTCGCGTGGTACCTACTTACTTCGACGGATAAAAGTAGCTGGCTTATTCCAGGGGCTTTACCACAAGCTGCTTTTTATCCCACAAGGGAATTTTGAGACTTTGAGCCCAATAATCCCCCTTAAATAATTGGAAAAACTAGAACGCCGAATTACTAAAAATTTTCGAGTAAATTCCTTTCAACGAACAATAGTATAGTGCCACTCCACCGGCAACCAGGTTATTTTTACGTGACGCTTAATACATTTAATTGAAAGATCACACAGAATGTGTATGTTTTTCCCTTCAAAAGGGATTTTGGGATTTTGAGTGTCAAAATCCCTTAAGCGTGAACTTTCAGCTTCAAAAGGGATTATTGAGACTAAAATCACAAAATCCCCTTTAAGTGATGATTGAGACTAAAAATCACAAAAACCCCTTTAAGGGATTATTGAGACTAAAAGTCCCAAAGTCCCCTTTAAATTGGATACTCATAGGGGACTTTGAGACCCGTTCTGGTATAAGGCACAAAAGCTAACCGGAGTCTTATCTTCAGGGCTGCAGAATGCGGTCAGTCGGTGCGGTCATTCGGAGGCAGCGAGGCGGGCGCCGTGTTCGAGGAGGCTGCTCGTCTGAGGGCCGCGGACGACGAGGAGCCCGATGTGATCCTGCCACACTTCCAGAGGGTCGCCATCAGCGGGGAGGACACGTCAGGGGTGAGTGGCTGCATCTCTTCATCTAATGGCGCGTTTAAACGGCGCGTGATAACGAGAGCCAAGCATGGCTCGGCTCGTGATTCAGCGCGCCACGCGCCTTGAATACTAACTACTGTGCTAAATGTCATGTTTGGACGTGCCTTTGACTACCCTCTTTAGATATCCTCAAAGATCTAAGTAACTAAAGATCTGAGAAGGATCTACCAAGCCCATTATTCGCTCATTTATTCGCTCATCATTCGGCTTATATTCTAGTCTTTAAATTAAATTCTTCCGTTTTCTGTAATCTAACTTAATCTAACCGCCATTTTTTTAGCAACTTTTTCTTTGCATCACCCCCAGGTGCCTCTCGAGGATCTCCAGCTGGCTTCCTCGTTCCTGGTGCAAGCCCTGGAGATGCGCAAGCGGTACATGGAGCTGTCCATGCAGAGCTACTCCAACATCACGTCGCGATTCATCAGGACCCTGGATGTAGACGGGCCGACAGCCAACAACAATGTGCCGCCGTGTAAAGTTGTCAAGAGTCACATTGCAGGTTGGTTTCTTGAGGCTAACTATATATTACCCACTAGCTTCCGTTCGCGGCTTTGCTCGCGAGGTACCTACATAAAATATAGCAAGTTACTCAGGGATAATGTAGCATTCTAATGGTAAAAAAATTTTTGAAATCGGTCCAGTAGTTTTTGAGTTTATTCGTTACAAACAAAAATACAAAACTTTCCTCATTATTATATTAGTGTAGATAAGAATAAAAAAAATAAAGTTTGATTTAGGGAAAACAATATTTAAATATTTTAGACTAGCTTCCGCCCACGGTATCGCCCGCGTGGTGCCTTGAAAAACAATAACAACTTCATCCCGCGGGAACCGTACATTTTTCCGGTGTAAAAGTAGCCCATGAGCTATCCCAGACTGTAATCAAGATGGATTATAGTGGATGAAATTTGCCACAGAGATCTGTATCAAATTTCATCCAGATCCGTTCAGCCGTTTCTGCGTGAAAGAGTAACAAACATCCATACATAGGTACAAACATTCACGTTTATAATATTAATAAGATAGTACCTAGGACAGTTTAATTTATATTATTTTTTATTTAATTTTTTATTTATTTTTATTTTTAGGACAGTATTTCTGTATTTTTTCTCTAGTTAGTTTTTGGTATGTATTAGTTTGGATTAAGTTTGATTTTTATATTTCTTATTGTGCGCCGACCTAGCTCAAAACTAGACTGGGTTGGCTGGTAGAAAATGCCCTCTAGGCACTAAGCCCTCTTTTTGTCATACATTTTTTCAGCATCAGTCGCATTCGGGTATAAAATAACTTCCACTTACCGCCATTAAAATGTTTCTAGACCACATAGTCCACCCGCCCTTCAAGGACAAGGACCCCTGGGAGTGCCATATGCCAGAGCCGAAGGGATACACACTTCGCCATCTCAACGGGGTGTTCAACCTGTACACCAAGAACGAGAAAGGCGAGGAGAGCCGCGTGCCGTACGAGTATATCGACCTAGCGCAGTTCATACAGGACAAGAACACCATGTGTAGCATGATTGCTGATGGACCTCTGTGAGTTACTATCCACGTAGACATAAAATAGACAGACGTAGTCATAGACATAGTCATAGACAGACATAGTCATAAACGGAAATAGTCATGAACAAACGTAGTCATAGACATAGTCATAGTCATAGACATAGTCAAAAACGGACATAGTCATGAACAGACGTAGTCATAGACAGACGTAGTCATAGACAGACATAGTGATGAACAAACGTAGTCATAGACAGACAGTCATAGACAGACATTCATAGATAAACATAGTCATAGACTGACGTAGTCATATACTGACATAGTCATATACTGAAATAACTAGTCATATAATGAAGTAGACAATACAGACACAGGCATCTACTGTAGACATAGACAGACATATTCATAGACTGACATAGTCATGAAATGAAATAGACAATACAGACGTACAGGCATCTACTGTAGACTACACAGACACAGTCATAGACAGACATAATTCATAGACAGACATTGTCAATTATAGTCGAAACTATGTAAGTTAGAGTAGGTTTTGCACGGGGATTTTCTGCGGTGCGTTTGCCTGACAACTACGTCGCTCTGGTTTTTATATGTTTTCTCGTGTTATTTTGAGTTTTATTGCGTAATTTTGGTGGTTATTTTGCCAATAAAGCCCGGGTTCTTGACGCGAGTGTAAAGTATGTGAATTAGAGTGAATAGTTCTCTTCAAATTCCATCGGAGGAAATCCCGAGATTTTCAACAAAACAGCCATCTTTTGTTTAAAATTGACTTGACAACTTGACTATGACTCTGTGACGTTGACAATACTTATAAATAAATACACTTGACTGAGCACTTGACACTGGCAAAATTGTTCTCTAAGAGACAGATGCCATAATTGAAGAAGAAGAAGAAGTTAGAGTAGGTTTTGCACGATTATTTTGGCGATATATCGTTGATCGTGTTGCTAAGTAAAAACAACATCTTGGGACACCCAAGATGTTGTTTTTACTTCGCAAAACGATTCCTTTATCGTGCACAGCTGGGATTCGTACCTACGACGATCGGAAGGTATGCTTCCAGGTGTTTGTAACATGGTTGTGTTTCAGCAAGTCGTTCTGCTACCGCCGCCTGAGCTACCTCTCCTCCAAGTTCCAACTGCACGTGCTTCTCAATGAGCTCAGAGAGCTGGCCTCGCAGAAGGCGGTGCCTCATAGAGACTTCTACAATATCAGGTGGGTCTGAATCAGAATGCTTCCGGTCTGTTAGTACTAAATTTCATATCGTACTAATCTCGTTTTGTACAAATCCAGTGTTAATAATAAAATTAAAAAAAATGTCATGTCATATTTAAAGTCATGGTTATCTAACCATGTTCTTTCAATGTCATTGAAGTAATACGGTACCAAATTTAAAATCGATAGGACATATGGAAGGTAGTCAGTATAGAAGGTAACAGTAATAATTTACTTGATAAAAAACAATTCGGATTTACAAAGGGCCGCTCAACAACTGATGCCGGTGTTGAGTTGGTATCACATATCTTCGATACCTGGGAGGAATCTCTCGATACCTTAGGTATTTTTTGTGATCTTTCTAAAGCATTTGATTTTGTGTACCATGAAACATTAATCATGAAACTCCATCACTATGGTGTAAGGGGAGTTGCACTTAATCTTTTAAAATCTTACCTCAGTGACAGACTTCAACGAGTTGACGTAAATGGGAAACGTTCTCCGGGGTCAGTGGTAACAATGGGTGTACCACAAGGATCAATATTAGGACCATTTTTGTTTTTAATATATATAAACGATCTACCCAAACTTGTCAGGGATGATCAGGAGATTGTACTGTTTGCTGATGACACGTCACTTTTATTTAAACAAAAGCGGCGTATGACTAATTTTGACGAAGTGAATAATGCAATCTCTAAAATTTTAAAATGGTTTAATGTAAACAACTTATTACTAAATGAAAAGAAAACGAAATGTGTTCGTTTTGTACTACCAAATGTTCGACAATTAGATACCAATATAAAAATAAATAACGAAAACATAGATCTTGTGGACACCACAGTATTCTTGGGCATAACTTTAGATAATAAGCTTCAATGGGGCCCGCACATTGATAAATTGTCGAAGAGACTTAGCTCTGCAGCATATGCAGTTAAAAAGATCCGTCATTTCACCGACGTAGAAACTGCTAGACTTGTATATTTCAGCTACTTTCATAGCATTATGTCTTACGGCATTTTGTTGTGGGGGAGTGCTGCAGATATTAATACTATATTTGTGTTGCAGAAGAGGGCTGTTCGTGCAATTTATAACATGGGTCCCAGAGAATCTCTTAGAGATAAGTTTAAAGAAATAAAAATCATGACAATGGCATGTCAGTATATATATGAAAACTTGATATATGTTCACAAAAACATTAATTTATTTAGGAAAAATAGTGATAATCATAATGTTAATACTAGAATTAAAAATAAACTCGCTGTTCCCACGGTTAGGCTCACTAAAGTAAGTAAATCCTTTAAAGAGCAATGTGTACGCTTCTATAACAAGATCCCAAGTGACATGCTTGATTTATCAATTGGAAAATTCAAAAATGTAATTAAACAGAAACTGTCTAGAAAAGCTTATTATAAAATATCAGAGTACTTAGATGATAAAAAAGCTTGGGATAAATCAGCTCCAACTCTGCTAGGTATTCCTTACAAAATTAACAAGGATCATACAAAAAAAGCGCTAGGGCCCAGCGAGTTTCTTGTCAGTTCTTCTCGCACTGGGGATAGGACTGGAACTGGCACTTAGACTCACCTAGTATGTAAGACGTTTTAAAGTGATCCCTGTGATTCTATTGAAAATAAACATATTTTGACTTTGAGTCAGATGCTCTCATCAACTATAAAAGAGCTGATGATCTTCAAACGGCTGATCAGGTCATGGTTACCCCACCATATACTTTCAATATCATTGAAGTAAGGTACCAATTTTTTAATTAATCGTACAGAAAGTTAGTCAGAACTCACTTTCAGAGTCCGATTGCTGAACAGATTTTCATGAAACATGGCTAAGAACACTCGGAATAAAATTATCTATGACACAAAAAAAACTAAACGAAAATCGGTTCATCCGCTTGGGAGCTACGATGCCACAGACAGACACACAGAATATATTTACACACACAGAGACTCGTTAAACTTATAACACCCCTCTTTTTCGTCGGGGGTTAAAAATACTGAAATGGAAAGAAATATCTAGTACTTCCCGCTAAACTATTATCTAATGAGCTTAACACAACACAAACTCAAATAGAAATTCGTGAGGGTTAGGTTCATATGGTTTGGATTGTAAAACGTCATGTGAGCAAAATGTTTGAAAAAAGTGATGATAGATTTAGTAAGACTCAGATGCTAAATAATAGTGTGGTTCAACAGGAAAGTGGACACCCACATCCACGCGGCGTCCTGCATGAACCAGAAGCACCTGCTGCGGTTCATCAAGAAAACTCTCAAGAACCATGCTGATGAGGTAACCATTATTTTAACATAGAAAAAATCTTTACCTGTTTATATCGTCTCCATGCTACTTTTCAGACTAGAAAAGTTCCATGGACCAACAGTTTGGAACTAATGGAAGTTACCAGATATTATTAGTACTACGAGTATTCTACGAGTATAATATAAGAGCGCTGGTGGTGTAGTGGTAGCACCCCTGCCTCACGATCCGAAGGTCGTGGGTTCAAACCTGGTCGGGCACCAATGAGTTTTTCCATTCGAAAAATTTATGTGCGCAATGCCAGTGCTCTTAAACGGTGAAGGAAAACATCGTGAGGAAACCGGCATACCCTAGAACCAAAAATTCGAAGGTCATAGGTTATTATTCTTATAAGCGGCGATGGGCTTGCAACCTGTCACGTACGGAATACTAACTACTGTGCAAAATGTGGGCATTTACCAAATGTCATGTTTGGACTTGCCTCTGACTACCCTCTTTAGATATCCTCAAAGATCTAAGTAACTAAAGATCTGAGGAGATAACTACCGAGCCTGGGGATTACAGTCGTGATCATATTTATTTTATTTATTTTATTTACGAGTATAGAACAAATGGGCTAGTTTTCGTTTCAATAGTCATACCATAGAACTACAGGGATAAAAAAGTTTTAACTGTTCTATGACGTCATGGTCCTATAGAACAAATGGGAGTTACTGATATTTTTTACATATTTGATAATAAGTGTCGCGATTATCACACTTTATAAAACTACTAGCGGACCCGGCAGACCTTGTCCTGCCCGACAACAGCGCCATCTAACGGATCTAATTGTGTTTTCAAATTATCCAGAAACCCATTGAAATATACACACAAAGTTTCATCCAAATTTGTCAAGCCGTTTGCTTAGGTGACAAAAATACGTACAGAAGAATCATGACAGCAGTCGTTACAATACGGTCAAACGTCGGGAAAATACAGTTTTGGCTTCAGTATCGACTATTAGAGTGTCTTCCAAAAAATTTTTTCAAAATACCTTTCATGTAGGTACCTACCTACAAAATTTTACCTGTCACGGTTTTATTAAAAGTATAAATTTGACAGTGTTTGACGCATTTTCTGTATTTTTTTCATACATCCTCACAACTGTTTTATACCTTAGTTTAAGCGTGTTAGGATTACAGTGACGGTCTGTTCCAGGTGGTGACGCTGCACAAGGGTACTCCGATGACCCTGAAGACAGTGTTCCAGTCCATGAACCTCAGCACCTATGACCTGACTGTGGACATGCTAGACGTTCACGCTGTAAGTACTTATCATACTCCACATTAAAGATAATTTCGTTTCTAAAATACCTACGGAAATGTCTCAGTACATTTTATATTTATTTAAAAGGACGGAAATATCTAGTATTTTCCCTCTAAATAGATATTTCCGTCCTTTTCATTATTTAAAATGGATTTCCGCAAAGTATTTCAATCATTTGCATTTATATTTTCCTAACTGATCATCGCGCAACGTTGTCTGCTGTTTTTTTAAGTGATATAATTTTCCCGTTTTTGCAATATCTTGCATTGATGCTTCGCTCCTATTGGTCGTAGAGTGATTTTATAAAACCTAAAGCCTTCCTCGATAAATGAACTATCCAACACAAAAAGATTTTTCTTAGAAATCTTTCCTCTTTATAATATTAGTACATAAAGAAGTATAAACTTAACACTCGTGAGTAACCGAATCGACTCACGCCTACAAAATTTTACGCAAATTATGGACGTATCTAAAAGTTTCTGGAAGTCTGAAAAGACAGAACAAAAGCCTTTGCCCAACAGTGGGCTAACAGCTAATATTACAATATTTGTAGGACCGCAACACGTTCCATCGTTTCGACAAGTTCAACGCCAAGTACAACCCCATCGGCGAGAGCAGGCTGCGGGAAGTGTTCCTGAAGACTGACAACTACATGAACGGGAAGTACTTCGCGAGGATCATCAAGGTAATCTTAACCTCCTCTTATAGGGTGTTTTTATTGATAACTTTTAATGTTAGTAACCTGACGCAAATAGAAGAGTATGGTTATGACGTGTGTGTATTATAATTTTGAATTTTGAAATTTTTTGTTAATTTGAGAGCACTGGTGGTGTAGTGGTAGCACCCCAGTCTCACGATCCGAAGGTCGAGGGTTCAAACCTGATCGTGCACCAATGAGTTTTTCCATTCGAAAAATTGATGTGCGCAATGCCAGTGGTTTTAATCCGGCATATCCTAGAACTAAAAATTCGTATTATGTGTCATAGGTTAGCATTTCTATAAGCGGCGATGGGCCTGCAATCTGTCACGTGCGGAATCTTATCTACTGTGCCAAATGTCATGTTTGGACGTGCAGACTATCCTCTTTAGATATTCCCAAAGATCTAAGTCACTAGAGGTCTGAGTGTTGAGCAGAGCCAGGGTGCTCTCTATTGCAGTGGCGCGTGTTGGTAGGGTTAGATCGTTAGACGGTGAAAATAAACGCACAGGCACTTTCTACAATATTATTATTGTATAAATGAAGAACACTTTTTAATAGGTTAACAATGATTAATACAGTAATTAGGGATTTGAGAAAAGGCGCTAGCTATCACAAGATTAAACCATTACATTGTGCCCGATATAATAAAGTACTCTGTGCATTGTGCGTGCAAAGGTGACCGGGGACGAAAGAGAACAGACTGACAATCAGTCAAACGAAAATAGACATAAAGAAGTATTGAAGCTAGCAAATGTCACTGTCACATTAATTACTATAGACAACATTTTAAACAATAAACTGTTGACACTATAGGACCACAGCCGTACAAGATTCTATTGCATTGGTGTACTTACAAGAAGCTTATTACAATAATTTCAACACTGAGGAGATATCTACCGAGCCTGGAGATCTGGAAACCTGGAAACTCCTACAGCATGTGCTTGCAGGAAGTGGCCGCTGACCTGGAGGAGAGCAAGTACCAGAACTCGGAGCTGCGTTTGTCCATCTACGGCAAGAACACGAGCGAGTGGGCCAAGCTGGCCAAGTGGGCTATCCAGTACGACGTCCACTCCAAGAACGTGCGCTGGCTCATACAGATCCCCAGGCTCTAGTAAGTCGCATTTAAATAAATAACAAAGATTTAAATCGTAGATATGCCCGGACGCCAAAAACTGTGGCACTGTTTTTACTTGTGTGTGTTCACAAAATGCCGATGCACGCACACTAATGATTAGTAAAAAATGAACCAAACAGTTATTTCACCATTTATTGTGCAATTATATTGCACGATCTTTCGTAAAAAAATATAATTATTCCTTTTGTACCCTGAAATTGAAAATATCCCGTGACCACGAGTTATTTATTCAACTTGTTTCTATTGACCCGCGTTTCTATTGACCCCAGTCCCCCCTATAAAATATGTACATATTTATATTCTACTAGCTTCCGCCCACGGCTTCGCCCGCGTGGTACCTTGAAAAACAAAACCAAACTTTCATCCCCTTGGGGGTAGAATTAATCAAAGTCCTTTCTTAGCGGATGCCTACGTCATAACATCTACCTGCATGCCAAATTTCAGCCCGATCCGTCCAGTGGTTTGGGCTGTGCGTTGATAGATCAGTATGTCAGTCAGTCAGTCAGTCACCTTTGAATTATATATATTTAGATTATATTTTTATTGATGTTCTTTCTTCACAGTGATATCTTCAAGTCCAACAAGATAATGAAGAACTTCCAAGAGTTCCTCAACAACATCTACCAGCCTCTGTTCGAGGTCACCAATGACCCCAACAGCAACCTGGAACTGCACAAGTTTTTGACTGTAAGTATTAAGCATTTATGGTGAAAAAACTATTTTATTTGACACATAGGTACATACTAAATAATCAATTTAAAACAGAACCGGAAAGATATAAATATATGTTAGGTAATTAACTTACTTATTTTATGGTAGTAATACATAGAAGATTTTAGGTAATAGCTTACTTATTATAAGGTAAAGTTAGGTACATAGAAGAGGTGATTCTACTCAATTTAATATTTTACAGTTAATTTAAAAAGTTTTTTAAACTTGATTTTAGGAGCTCGTCTTTCAAGCTGCTAGCACGAAGATGGAGCAATAAAAGATTTTTTGATAATAAATTAGTTTACTAAGGGTAGGTACCTACATTTAAAATTAACTAATATTTTACGAGATAACCAAAATTGTATGTTGCGAACAATGACGAATAGTGAGAACAATGACGAAACTGTTGAGTAGAATGGGTCCTATCGTGATACACTTCAGAGTCCAAAAAATCCAGAGACAAAAATATTTATACGAGAGACAAAACGTGATGTTTGACCTGTGCGCTTGCGCAGCACGTGATCGGGTTCGACAGCGTGGACGACGAGTCCAAGCCGGAGAACCCGATGCTGGACGTGGACGTCAAGTTCCCGGAGCAGTGGGACGACGAGGAGAACCCGCCCTACGCCTACTACCTCTACTACATGTACGCCAACATGACAGTGCTCAACCAGTTCCGCAAGTGAGTACACCGCACTAGTTCTGTACATGTGCCAAATACCATGTTTGGACATATTAACCTCTGACGTCCCGTCTCGTCGCGATATCGCGCGAGACATAATCAAGGCCGTCTTAAACTTTGCTAGGGCACTTGGGCACACAAGAATTTAGGGCCCTTTTGGACAGTAATGATAGCTAATTAAAAAAAAATATAAAAAAAATATGATCACGACTGTAATCCCCGGGCTCGGTAGATAACTCCTCAGATTTTTAGTTACTTAGATCTTTGAGGATATCTAAAGGGGGTAGTCAGAGGCAAGTCCAAACATGACATTTGGTAAATGCCCACATTTTGCACAGTAGTTAGTATTCCGTACGTGACAGGTTGCAAGCCCATCGCCGCTTATAAGAATACTAACCTATGACACATACCTTCGAATTTTTGGTTCTAGGGTATGACGGTTTCCTCACGATGTTTTCCTGCACCGTTTAAGAGCACTGGCATTGCGCACATAAATTTTTCGAATGGAAAAACTCATTGGTGCACGACCAGGTTTGAACCCACGACCTACGGATCGTGAGGCAGGGGTGCTATCACTACACCACCAGCGCTCAACAAAATAGCTAATTATACTTAAATAACTTAATTTTTTACGGGTAATCAAATGATATTACTTACTATGCTGCTGCTATTTTGGCGGTGGCGCTGTTAGGTACTGTGCTCGACAATTTGTTTTTTGAGAATATTTTATGTGAGAGAAATTGACGGTCAGTCGGGGCCCCCTGTGGATGGGGGGCCCTGGGCACGGGCCCCGTGTGCGTTTATGGTAAAGACGGTATTGGACATAATAGATTTTCTATTGTGTCTGGAATCCTAGCATACCACAGGTTAACTACCCTCTTTAGATAATATCTAAAGAGGGTAGTTAACCTGTGGTATGCTAGGATTCCACGAATGCCTAGATTCGTTGAGCCAACTTCGATCTTTGAGGATATTATCCTCAAAGATCGAAGTTGGCTCAACGAATCTAGGCATTCGTGAAGTTAGCCGCAAGAGCTGCGCAGTATCGTTTTTCGGGAGAAATTGGATTGGAGGTATGAGGAGGGGGGAAAGAACTGAACATGCGCAAAATCGCACCTGTGGCTAACTTCACGAAGGCCTAGATCCGTTGGATGAACTACTCATATAACTGGGAGATCTGAGGAGATATCCACCGAGCCTGGGGATTACAGTCGTGATCGTGTGTCCGTTGCAGGGAGCAGGGTCTGAACACGTTCGTGCTGCGGCCGCACTGCGGGGAGGCGGGCGCCGTGCAGCACCTGGTGTGCGGGTTCCTGCTGGCGGAGAACATCTCGCACGGCCTGCTGCTCCGGAAGGTAAGTGATGCCACGCGCTGATAAACTTCTATCTTCTATCTTCCATCTTCCATCTTTCATCTTCCATCTTCCATCTTCCATCTTTCATCTTCCATCTTCCATCTTCCATCTTCCATCTTTCATCTTCCATCTTCCATCTTCCATCTTTCATCTTTCATATTCCATCTTCCATCATCCATCTTCCATCTTTTCCATCTTCTAACTTCTATCTATCTATCTTCTATCTTTTATCTATTATAATATAACATAACTTCTCGTTGGACCAACTGTACTTGTTATTTAGTATTTTGAAATAAATATTTGTTATTTGAACCCAGGTGCCAGTACTCCAGTACCTGTACTACCTGGCGCAGATCTACATCGCCATGTCTCCACTCAGCAACAACTCGCTGTTCCTCAACTACCACCGGAACCCGCTGCCGGAGTTCCTGGCGCGCGGGCTCTGCATCACGCTCAGCACTGACGACCCTCTGCAGTTCCACTTCACCAAGGTACGTGGCCCATCTGATGGGTGCCGTAACGTGGGCGCTTGCAATGCCAGAGGTGTCAACGCATGTTGCTGACCCTACCTTTTGTCCGACCGACGTTTTTGTCGATATTCGCACGGGAAAGAGCGAGACAAAACAGTCAAGATAAACCTAGTTATTTTTAACCGATTTCAAAACAAGGAAGTTCAATTCGGCTGTATTTTTTTATGAACTGATGTGAAATCTCTTTTTTGAGTAAAAAGATAAACTTTGCGTTTGGTCCCATAGAAATTTCATCAATTGTTTATTTGTAAGGTATCTATCTAATACGATTTAAAAAAAAAACAATTACACAATTTACATAACATTAAGAAAAAACATAATTGAATAAGTTAAAATTATTGTAAAAAAAGTAATTCATAAAATCAAAATCTGTTCAGTAGTTTTTTTAATAGGTCCACATTGATTTTTTTAAAACGTTATGTCTATTCTCCTAGTGATTTCACAGAGCCACTTATTTCCTCTCGATGTTTTCCTTCACCGTTTGAGAGCACCAGCACTGTATACATTGTTAATCACCAAATCTGTTACAGGAGCCGCTGATGGAGGAGTACAGCATCGCAGCCCAGGTGTGGAAGCTCAGCTCATGTGACATGTGCGAGCTGGCCCGCAACTCGGTGCTCATGTCAGGGTTTCCACATGAGGTCAGTCCTTGATCATGGTGGAACTACCCATCACTGTTCCATTTTATTTCCAGTGGATGACCTAGCTTTGCTCGTTTTTTTTGTAAATCACGCTTTTTTGGCTGAAAACACGGATAAAACCAGTAACTCTCATTTGTTCTATAGGACTGTGACGTCATAGAACAGCTAAAACTTTTTTATCCCTGTAGTTCTATTTATTTATTTATTTATACTTTATTGTACACAAATTACATAACATTTGTGACAAAAGGAGGGCTTAATGCCTAGGGGGCATTTTCTACCAGCCAACCCATTCTGGTTTAAAGCCGAATCGGCGCACAATAATAAATTTAAAGAATTATAATTTAAAACTAAAAACTAAAGGTAGGACTGTTGAAACGAAAACTAGCCCATTTGTTCTATAGAACTAATAATATCTGGTAACTTCCTTTAGTTCTATAGAACTGTTGGTCCATGACGTTTTATTGGCCCAGAAACTAAATTTCATGAAAATCGTTGGAGCCGTTGTTATATAATTACCAGACTACTTTAATGTAATGCAAAAGTTCAATACCTACCTACTTGGCTAAAATGTATGAAACAGCTGTATTTTTTTGCGTACACTATGTTGGTTTCTTAAAAAGTTTATATTATAAAGTTTATATAATGTTTATATTAATGGGTACACCCCTGAAGTATCAACAGGTGGTAGAAACCTATGGAAAAAAATCACTATATTTTTTCAGATGAAGCAATACTGGCTCGGGCCCCACTACACCAAGGAAGGCGTTTCCGGAAATGACATATCTCGCACGAACGTGCCCGACATCCGCATCTCCTTCCGGCACGAGACCCTGCTCGACGAACTCACCAACATATTTAAGGTAAAATCCAATTCTTGAGGTAAAATCCATTTCTCGACATAAAGTCGAATTCTCGTAGTAAAATCAAATTCTCGAACTAAAATCGATTTCTCAAAGTAAAAACCAAGCTCGAGGTCAAATCTAATTATCAAGGTAAAACCTTGAAGTAAAATCTACCTTCCAAGGTAAAATCTACTCCTCAAGATAAAAAAAAAGTCTTTTGAGTAAAAATGTAAAAATAAATCCGTTTATAGTAATAGAGAAAAGAGGAAATATATAAAATTCTAGTTTCCGCCCAAGGATCCTTTTTTCGGGATAAAAATGGGATATGATTTAATATCTTACTAATATTGTAAATGTGAAAGTTTGTGAGGATTATGGATATTTGTTACTCTTTCACGCAAAAACTACTGAATTGATTTTGATGAAATATTTTTTGGCTAAAATTACGGAAGAGACAAATATAAATTTTGTGGTTTGATCAAACAATCAGATTTTGTATGTTCACACTAGCTTTCGGCCACGGCTTCGCTCGCGTGGTCCCATGAAAAACAAAAACAAATCTATCCCACGGGAACCGTACATTTTCCGGGATTCCAAACTATAATCTATCTCTGTGCCAAATTTCATTCAGATCCGTGCAGCCGTTTCGGCGTGAAAGAATAACAAACTTCATACATCCTCACAAAATTTCACGTTTATAATATTAGATGTCTGTACGTCTACCATGAGTTGTCACATTTAGATCGGCTGACGTTACTACAGTAGTAATAGTACGTTACTATGACATCTGTCAAAATTGTTACTGATGGTACCAAATTTTAAGCAAATTAGTGAGCGCAAACTACAGTCGCTGTAGTACGCTGTGACGTAGGATAGTTAGCTACGTGACGTTTTAGTACCCAACTATCCGCTAGAGACGCTGTATCAAGTTTTCATACATTTTTTTAACTACAGTCGCTAGCGAGTGTAGATTGTGAAAACTCATGGTAGACATACAGTACATTGCTCATGTTAGGGGAAGGGGCCGACCGAGCCTGGGGAATCCAGTCGTGACCATGCGTGTCTGTTTGTCTGTTGTGATTCCACCATGTCCATTGTATGTTCTTAATCAAACAAATATTTCAGGATGGGTTGTCGCCGAGGCAATGAACGTGAATGCAGTGACTAATTTTACTTACATTACTGTATAACTTTATTTATAAGGCATCTATACAGGGTGTAACCAGACCACTTCCGAAAACTTCAGGGGGTTAAAGTACCCATCAATATAAACAACTTTTTCTAAAACCAACACTGTGAACGCGAAAAAACAGCTGTTCCATACAAAAGTTCGATACCTACTTGACCAAAATTTTTATTTTTATTTTAATTTTCTTTATTAAGGTTTTCCAACAGCGGTACAAAAAATATAATATAAAAAACAGTAAGAAAAAAATAATAATAAGGCCAAATAAGGAAAACACAACTAGATTAAATTATGAAAAAAAAACAAGAATAAAAGTTATTGTACTTAATACTAACTATAAGATTCGGTGGCGGTGGATATATTAATGGGTGTGTGCGGTGTATGAGTGTGCGTAGTGTAAATGTGTGGGAGTATATTATATGGTATGTGTGTGTGAGTGTGGGCACTCCTGATACTACCAGTCTCTTAAGAGTCTGGGTATCTCAGGAGTAACCCATGTGTGAGTAGTGTGAGGGTGCGTAAAATGTAAGAAACAGCTGTTATTTTCGCGCTCACAGTGTTGGTTTCTTAGAAAAAGTTGTTTATATTGATGGGTACGTTAACCCCCTGAAGTTTTCGGAAGTTGTCTGGTTACACCCTGTATACCAATTTCATAAATCCTCGTTTTAATAGAACTCGCTTTTAAAACGCGATATTACATTTAACAATCAAAAGTTTTAATAATATTCTAAAAATCTGCTCAGTCGTATTCATAATTCCATTTTCATATCTATATATACAAAACTTATGTTACTGATTGACTGTCTTAACAACGCTACTTAAATATTTAGACAACTTTATAGCCTATTTAGGTAGGTACGTATTAAGATGTTTCAGTAGGTACCTACATTACATATACACCTTGAAATTTTAATGGTTGTTTTCCCGCGGCATAACAACTTGCCATAAGGAATACTTTCGAAAAATAGAGTAAAAGTAAAAAAAAAAAGATGTTTTTGTTTTAAAATAATTTAAAAATATTCATAAACTCGAAAATGTGAGGAACAATAGTAACATTAGACGTAACTTGTAGGTACTATTCGAATCGCACGCGCCGCCGGCCGCCTTCGCGTAGGTATCGGGATGATTTACTATTGGTTCGTGGTCGCTTTCGAATTGAATTTTCAATTTTTTTTTTTTCTAATATTTCATTTTTTTATACAACGATTGTATTACCAAGACCAAACTATTTCGCTGCGGGAAAACAACCATTAAAATTTCACGGTGTATACAATTTTGAAAAATAACTAAATCTTAACTGTTTAAGATGATCTCAAATAGCTATGTGGCATTTCTTTATTCGGGCACTAGAAAACAATTTGGAAAAAAAATCCATTCTGAACTCCGTCGTGTACCCTACCGTTGCACATTTTAGGGGTCGAATTTCGAAAATCCCTTTCAACGTCATCAGTCAATAATGTAAGATTTTTTTTTATTTTATATCTACTTCTCAGCAAAAAAATCTAGCCCACCCTTATCATCACATTTATCATTTAAGTGACAATTAACTATAAAAAAGTTTTTTTGAGTCTACCCGTGACCACGACAGCGTGCAAACCTGTCGAAACGTCGGGAAAATAAATAGGTAACTAGAACGCGATAAATACCCGTTTAATACTAATAATAAAAAAGTTTTATTCAACTTAACAATAGGCGCCATTAACCTATCTTTAAAAGAGGCGCGACTTTTTTTGATGAGAAATGTAAATATAAGTAAATTACTTGTAGATTAACCTATCTTTAAAAGAGGCGCGACTTTTTTTGATGAGAAATGTAAATATAAGTAAATTACTTGTAGATATCTACATTGGAGTTATTGGAATACGACTAAGTATTAGGTATTAGAGATGGCGCGCACGGATTACTTTGTCACCGTGACTGTTTCGTCACTCTTATGTAGTCCGTGGCTTTGTATGGAGATGTCACCCAGTTGTCACGTCGTAACATATAACATCTCCATACTTAACTACGGACTTGGTCACGGTCAAAGATTTAAATCGAAGATATGCCCGGACGCCAAAAACTGTGGCACTGTGTGTGCACTATTTATTGTGCAATTATATTGCTCGATCTTTCGTAAGAAAATATACTTATTCCTTTTGTACACTGAAATTGAAAATATTTGGTGTGCCAAATGAGCGACCTATCTCATTTCGTGTGGCAACAAAACGGCGCGGTCTTAGTACCGTACGGGCATATCTACGATTTAAATCTTTGGTCACGGTGACAAAAGTAACCCGTGCGCGCTATCTCTTACTGTATAATCGTTATTTTGTATGAAATGTTTAACAGGGCTCAAATTCGCCCCAATATTTATAAAATATAATGTTATTATTAAGAAATAGACCCTTTGTGATAAATAAGTGAAAATGAAAGATTGATAGTGCCATTGCGTAGAGTAGGTAGTGTCTTTCATCTTTAATCAATGCTTTTCTAGTAGGACTGGCGCTGATTCTGTGTAGCACTAACTAAAGCTAATTTTAAAGTATACACGTCCCTTTCGTTTATTAATAAAAGAATAGAGACAGGACATTGAAAGTCTGTCCAGTTTTTATTGGCTACCTTCAGAAATGAATGTCCTTTAATTTGATACCATAGCATCTTTACAGTTGTGATTTCTGGTTCTTTAAATGGTAGGTATTTAAAAACCATTGATTTTTGTAATTAATCCCTTAACCATAACTTTTTAGTCTATGCATTAGGTACATTAGAATATCGTGAATAAACGAAAATGACTAAACTACAGTTCATAAAAGTAATAATCTGCTTTCCCTTTCACTCTAAATACAAACGAAAGAGACATGTATACTACTTTAAAATGTGCTTTAGTTACTGCTGCCAAGAATATAGGCCAAGTCTAGAGTGATAGATTTGTCTTGTCTATGGCCTAGATGTATCGTCTATCTGAAGTTAGCATGACATGACAACCAAATAATACATTTCGCTTAGCGTAACCAAAAACTGGGAAGTGATCCAAACTACTGTTTGTACGCTTGCTTATAAAGAAACAATTTAACTATAACACTAATAAAGAATTATATTTAAAAAAAAAGATTAATGATTATAGACAAGACCGATAAAATCTAAAATAAGAAAATGATTAGGTAACCCCAGACGATGCCTTAACTTGCTGAATGAAATCCATTCGAATTTCTTACAAATAAAATAAATATTCTTCTACACTAGTTAGATATTGCTGTACCCAATTTGTAAATTCTTCATAAATCACGTAGGGACATCTCATGATTGACCAAACTTTCACTATTTTAGTAGGATGTTAAGTCTTTTGTGGTTTCCAGTCGCCAACAAAATTCAATGAACACCTTAAAACCTTGAAACGCCTTGTGAGGTTGATCAGCTACTTGTGAGACAATATTTCTTTAAAATAAAAATATACAAGCCTAGTTTTTCATAGTATCTACAACATTTCCAAAAATTATAAATATTGGACTAAGTTTAAGATTGTGAATTGTGACTAAAAAGGCCAGTATCTCAAGTGGCCAGTACCTGAAGAACTCACTTTAATTCAAGTATTTACTCTACGTATAAACTTGATGCAGTGGGGCCACGAACCTACGATTTTAACTATGACTGGTAGTCCCACTAAGCAGTGGAACCACGAACCCATAATTTCAGGGATAGTGGGACCACGAGTAATAGTGGTACAATCCCAGTGGGACCACGAGTCGCGACCCGCAAAACGTTATCGCTTTTTGTATGATTTACAGCTTCACAACCCTCTTAAGAAGTATGTGAATTATGAAGCTTTTAAAGTAGTTATTGACTTTTGGTGGTGACTTTAAATAAGTACATAATAGTACGGTCTACAGATTTAGTCAGGTAAGCAGTGTGAAGTTATGAATGTTTTTTTTTGGGATTAAAAATCTCTTTGCATTTGTCAGTCCGTTTGCTAAGGAATGATGCGAAAGCGAAGTCGCGAAGCAAATCATATAGACGTACGGATGAGACATGCGTCCGCGCAGTCTTTAATCCTCTTAGATATAGTTAGGTATTTATGGGCCGTCCATTAATCACGTGAGGCTCGAAAGGGGGGGAGTATAAAAAATATCACAATGGGGGAGAGGGGTGTAGTAAGATGTCACGTGTATTATTTATTTTTTCGTATCATTTTTATGGCAGTCAAAAACAACCTCAACCTTTCTGTGCAAACATGGTCCCTAATTTCAGAATTAAATTAGATTATACCTACTTTGTAAGTACAGGCTGTATTTAAAGATAATTTAAAAAAAAATAAGATTTTTGTAGGTAATCAATTAATTAATTAATTAATGAGTAATCAATTAATTAATTAATTAATTAATTGATTGATTAATAGCAGCGTTTTACCTGAAATAAAACGCATATTAAAATACTTACCTCACTGGAAGCTTTATACATATGAGATGCATTTCCGTTTCCGTCGATATCCTACCAGTTTTAGTACTTTTATTCCTTTTTGTTTCCGGTCCCGTGGCGCCACCTGGCGGCTGCGAGTCCTTTTAGGTTTCGTTAAAAATGGACGCGCCATTATTTCTTATTGGCTTAAGTTATTTCACCAGGCAGAAATTAAAGTTAAAGCTTCCAGTGAGGTAAGTATTTTAATATGCGTTTTATTTCAGGTAAAACGCTGCTATTAAATTACTAGACCGTCACTGGAAGCTTTATACATATGAGATCTGTTTGTTATCGCCTGGTGACGCCACGTTAATGAAAATTCGGAAACAATATTATTATATTATAATCTAAGAATAACGCCAATGTGATGTTATTGTTTCAACATAAACAAAGAGTATTTCAAAAATGTATATTTATTAAATCATTTGTTATTAACATAATTATTGATGAATTCTTAATTATTTAAATCAGTGATATTCTAGTATTAATTCACGTAAATTAAACTGCCTTAAATAATTGTGTTACACTTTCAGAGTTTTTATTTTCAGTTAAATCGCGTTTGTAAAATTGGTGGAAAGTTTTTGATGAACGCCAATTTCCACGGGCTAAGATGTCTTCTAAAGAATGATTCTCAAACCAACTTTTGGAGGCTACCGCGGAACGAACACTCCCTGGCGTAGCTGTGATACCAGCTTCTTTAAATAATGTTTTAATCCATCCAGCGATAACCGAACGTGAAGCAGGTTTTGCAATACCTCTAACTGTAATAAATAAATTAAACAATTTTGCAGAATCACGTTTATCTTTCATTAGAACAATCAATCTTTCAATCCAAAATAGAGGATTAAGGTTGCGATTTTTATTATTAGCTAACAATTTCCAACCAGATTGTCTGAAACTACTACAGTCTGTTTTTGAACCAAACTGTGGCCAAAAGGTTATGCTATCATTGGATTTGATAAAATGTCTAGGATCTACTCTTAGTAAGGTTAAGTCGTGTATCCTTCTACCAGAGCAAAGCAATAACAACATCGCCGTATGGCGTGATACTTGAAAAGGGTTATTGATATCGATAGTATAATTTGTCAAGTATGTATCAAGCTTACTAACATCCCATATTGGGGGTTTAGAAGTCTTTGGGTTTTTTAGAGCAATAGACTTTAAAATATGTTTCACTAGAATATGTGAACTCAAGTTACTAGACGATTCGGCATTACTTAGGGTAGCTACGACAGATTTGTGTAAAAGTATTGTGTTATATGAAAGCTTTTGAATTAAATATAGGTCGGATAAAAATTGAGCTAGTTGGGAACCCGTTGGGTTATATGTGTCAATGTTATTTGTACTAGACCAAGATCTCCAACGATTCCAAGCCACTTCGTAGGTTTTTATAGTAGATTTTCGCCAAGAATTTCTGAGCAGTGACACTTGTTCAGGGTTCCATGAATCTACCGCCTTGGACCACCCCCACACTTCCAAACTTCGAGAACAATGTTCTTGACTTCGGGGGGTGAAAGCCCTGTCGACGTATCGATTAGATGTTTCTGTAGGTTTTTCAAGGTGAGTGGTGCTGCCAACGCCCGGGCTTTTATGTCCGCACGCCAGAACACCTTCTCCCATCGAGGTATTATTATTAAGAAAATTCCCGTCGACTGATTTAGGTGAGCCAAGACTTTCGGGATGAGAAAAGGTGGAGGGAAAACCCACGCGAGTGGGTAGTTCCATGGAACACTGAATGCGTCGTAAAATAGGGCTTGAGGATCCCTCAAGTCTCGCGATACGTAATTGCAAACCACATGAGCTGACGCCGAGGCAAAAAGATCTATTATGGGAGTCCCCCACTTTGCACACACTATCTCCACACAAGCCGGTAGTAGATGCCACTCTGGGGGAAGACGATGACGTGATAGGCGATCGGCATGGCTGTTGAAATTGCCTGGGAGATAATGTATGCTGAAGCGTATTTGATTTAGATCCAAAAAATTTAGAATTTGGTAAGTTATTTCTGTTAAGGGAAGTGACCTCGTACCTCCTTCTTTCTGTAAGTGAGCTACTACAGTTTTGTTGTCGCATTGTATTAAGACAGAGCTGTGACGCAGTATGTGGGCATGATTCTGGAGAGCGTGCAGTATGGCCAGCATCTCTTTCTGGTTGCAGTGCAGAAACTGTTCTTCTTTCGTCCAAATTCCAGAGAGAGCCAGCTCGTTCAAATGTGCCCCCCATGCCAGGTCTGATGCGTCGGTTGTTAAGAAGTTTTTTGGAGGAGGATAATGCAGAGGTGTTGATAGGTGACAGTTCTGCGTCCACCAATTTAGATCGGCAATTACGTCCTGTGGTAGCGGGAAGGTCTTGGTTGATGGTTCTGGTAGAACATTCATGAATCTTTGTAACTGCCGATGATTGAGCCGACCTCGTGGTACGACAAAACTTGCAAAATTTAACAGCCCTACTATTCTCTGAAGACCTTTTGTGGTCACTTTTCCTTCTTCGAGGACCCGATTTACTTTTTCGACTATTGCAACAACTTTCTCGATTGGTAGTGTTTTTTGATTTTTCCAGGGTTTCCATAGTATGCCCAGATAAGTTAAGCTCTTTTGAGGGTGAAGAATAGATTTTTCGAAATTTATTTGCCAACCTAGTTTTTGTAACGTAGCTATTGTTAGCTTGACATGCTCGCGAAGCGTGTGTTGATTTTGATTTACTATCAAAAAATCGTCTAGGTATACTATGATCCTCATGTTCCATGTTTCTCTTAATGTTCGTGCTATCCAATTTGTAAGTATCGAAAAAGTTTTTGGTGCTGTGCTCAAACCGAAAGGGAGGCACGTCATTTCTAGGAGCTTTTGATTGTAGATTAAGCGTAGGAAGCGCCTGTGTGATTTTGCTATTTCGAGATGAAAATATGCTTGGGATAGGTCGATTTTGCACATCCAGTCCTGATGTTGAAGGAACTCTGGGATGCGAAACATATTTATGAGGTGAAATGGTTCGGTCAACACATATCCGTTTAGAGCCTTGAGGTTGAATATTGGGCGGGCAGTTCCATCTGGTTTCGGTACCAGGAAGAGTGGCGAAATGAAGCTTGGAGAGGGTAGAGCTTTTTTCAGAATGCCTTGTTTTATCATTTTGCGTATGATCGCAGACATTTCTTTTGAAGCAGGAGTCGGAAATGGGCCTTTGGTTACATTTGGGTAAACAAGTGGGGGCTTTTGGACGAATGGTATGCGATATCCCTGAATCAATTTTAGTATTATATCTGGTGCCCCCATTATTTCCCACTGACAATAGTAATGTATCAGTCGTCCTGCCTGAAACTGACTCGAGTCATTGTTTGTTGTATCTTTTTTGATTGCCTCTAGAACCTCTGGGAGCATTGGAGCGTCCCCGGTTAGTGCCACGGTCGGGTCGCGAACCCTGGTGATGAAATGACCCTCTCACACCTTCATTGTATTGATCGTATCGTGCTTTCGGATATTGACCTCTGGGCGGGTAGTTATGCTGATTGTATCCACCTCGCGAAGGTGGGTTATTACAGGCGTGCATTTGCATGTTATGAATAGGATAACCTGATTCTTGATAGCAACATTGAGCTCCACGCGATGGAGCTCCTGAATGTTTTTTGCCTTGTCCCCGCGAGAGACGGCTGTTTGATGAGTTATTCTTTACCTGAGAAAAACCATCATTTTTCAGTGGCCAAAAAGCCTTGCGTACTCCACCCGCCTTTTCCAAAGCAATTGTGAATGGTTCAGAATCAAAAAGGTAGGCATTAGACGGTGGTATTTTATTTAAAGCTACTTTTACCAACGGGTCTTTTACTTTGCTAGTGATAGTTTCACGACGCATTTCAATAGCTTCGGCACGATGACCGCAAACCAATTGCAAAAGATCGGATGATGTTTTATGTACCTCACCCTTTTGGAATAATTCCTCGACCTTTGCACTTAAGTTTTCATAATTGACCTCTGTATTTCTAGCCCAAGAAAGAAGATTTCTAATACTTTCTTGCAAGGAATCCTTTTGTTTTAGCACGCAGTACGTTAAAGCCGCATATGATTTGTCTGCATATGCCAGGTTACGTAAGGTGTCGTATGTTTTCACCTCATCGTTTGTTTCTAGGTCTACGAAACCTGGAGTATGATTGTATAGTTTTTGCGTGTCAGCGTACCTAACTTCAGACCAAGAAGGACTTCCTAATCTCTGAACATCAAATAACATTTTCAAAAAACTATCCGGGGTTTTTGGAACTGCTGGTTCCTTTAGTTTGGTTTCAATGTCGAATGTGAAGTCATGGCTAGAGCTCTGACATTCATCACCAAGGCATCCCTCATCAGTGTTATGATGTTCGTATAGCTCTCCACTCACTCCAGAGCACATAGAAACCTGGTCATTGTCACCATTAGCAGTTTCATGGTTATTTGTCGAATAAACATGTTTGCGTAACTCACCAACTTCTTTGATTAGCTTGTCCATCATTCGGTTAGAGTGACGAGTGCGCTTACTTTTCTTACGGCGGTGACGACGCGATCGCTTCCCGTTTCCATGGTTCTTGGTATGTGCGGGAGAACTTGAAGAGCTGCTGTTCGAGCTGCTGCTGCTGCTGCTGCTGCTGCTGCTGCTGTTCCGAATCCTTTTGCGACTACTAGGGCCGGCTACAGCATCTGGCTGCGTGGAATCATGATTATCCATGCCTGAAAATAGCAAATGTTAGATCTCATCCAGAAACAATCATTTAAAAACAAGATTATAATCTTGATTTTATGTAGGTAGATTAATCAATACAAGAACAAAACACGAAAATTCTATCTGCGTATAACTATTTAGAATAAAAGTAGAATACTAAAAATGAGGGTACTTTTAGAAAAATGTACATACTCATTAAAATAGCAACAAAAACATAATAATCCTGCATGACCCGAACGGAAAACCGTTATACAACAATATGATCATGTAAGGAATCGTGCTATTATCTAATCTGGTAGGCAGCCATAATGGCTTTTATTCTTAAAGAAAAAATAAATTTGTACTTACTTTTTCTAGGCACTCACTTTATTTTACAGTTCGCACAATTTTTAAACTAATAATTTTGAATAACGAAATGATTTTATTAACTTGCAACGGTCTTGAGAGCAGTTGCAGACGGTGTTGTCTCGACGGAATACGAAACGCCAATGAGAAATAATGGCGCGTCCATTTTTAACGAAACCTAAAAGGACTCGCAGCCGCCAGGTGGCGCCACGGGACCGGAAACAAAAAGGAATAAAAGTACTAAAACTGGTAGGATATCGACGGAAACGGAAATGCATCTCATATGTATAAAGCTTCCAGTGACGGTCTAGTAATTTAATTAATTAATTAATTAATTAATTAATTAATTAATTAATTAATCAATAGGTTACCAATCAAAATCATGTGTACTAAAAATACACATGATTTTGATTGGGGGGCGGTCTTAAACCTCACCACGTGTTACGAAGGGGGAGGGGGGGGAGGTCGAAAATGCAAAAAAAAATACATCATGTGATTAATGGACGGCTAGATTAATTAATGGCGTGATTAATGGCGCCTTCTTAGGAATACCTCAATAATTAATCCTAGTTTTAAAAGTCCCATATACATGACATAACCTGTAGGCCGTACTGTATAGTTTACCTAATTGCAAGCTTTTTGTGCTAATTTTAAGCTTTTTTGTTCTTAATTGTGTAACGCTTGTTGTGAAATTGTTGTGTTGTTTCCACATTATATCATGGATCGTGCGGCTGAGATATTATAATACTTATAATTATTTTTGAAATGAAATCTTAATTTTGTTAATTATCTAATTATTAACGTTGAAGTAACTAAGATCTCTAAGCACATGACATTGTGAGAAAGCGCTATGAATGCAGAATTATATTCCGTAAATCTAGCTTCTAGAAATCTTGTTTATGATAATTTCGTAAGTTTATACAGTAATTATATATAGATTTGAAGTTATACTACATTGAATGTTATCTATGTTGGAAATAAAGTTTTAAATCGCACGTCCGTTTTATGTTTAAATCCTGTAGTTTCGATGTTTTAACAAAATCACTAAAAATATAGGTACATGAGGGACCGTCCATTATACCTACACGTGAGGCTCGAAAGGGGGGGGGAGGGGATTTAGCAAAAATCACGAAATATCACTAGGAGAGAGGGGGTGTAGTAGTAATATCATGTGTAAGTAGGTAGGTACTTATTTAGTTGCCTTCTTCGTAGGTTGTGGGCAGTAGTAAGTGGGCTCGAATCCCACTCAGGACAAACTTGTCCGACATTACACTTACAGTAAATTACATAATAAAATTAGGTATCTATTAAATTGATCTCTTATCTGGGTGCCAATAGCTTTGCTTAGTTTGGGGCTAGATGGCGCTGTGTGAAATATCCACCATTCTCTAAACTTTTTTATTTCTGATCAGTGAAAGCGGGCTCGCTCATTCACACTTCCAATAAAGTAAGTATTGTTTAAATGTGCATTGTTCTAGTCTAGTGGTTGGTACGTCTGTTTGTCTGTTTGTGCTAATACTGTCGTTAATTATCATGGTAAGTACTATGGTTTTTTTTTTGTCTCTAACTCTACCTATATTCCTTTCATTATAGCCATATACCATTGTATCATCTTTCTATCTTTTATCATTGTACCAATTTTCCTACGTTATGTGGAGTCAGCAACACACATACCTAATATTTTTATTATTACACTAGCTTCCGCCCACGTCTTCGCCCGCGCCCGCGTGGTACCTTGAAAAACAAAAACAAATCTATCCCGCGGGAACCATACATTTTTCCAAGATAAAATGTAGGTAGCCTATGTGTTATTCCAGACCATAATCTATGTCTGTGCCAAATTTCATTCAGATCCGTTCAGCCGTTTTAACGTGAAAGAGTTACAAACATAGGTACATCCGCGTTTATAATATTAAGTAGGATTACTATCTTCCAATCTTCCTTCCTCTGCACTTCACAGGGATCAGTCGCACAAATAAAAACTTAGGCCGCGTGAAATTTCCACCAGCAGCCAACCGCTCTTATACTTAAGACCCCGGTGTTCAGTTTTCACCCTCACTTCCTCAACCCACATTCTACGCTGTCGCTACGAGAGACAATTTCTCTTTTCAAAGCTCTTTATGACTTACTAGCTTCCTCTCGCGGCTTTGCTCGCGAGGTACCTATATAAAACATAGTATATGTTACTCAGAGATAATGTAGCATTCTAATGGTGAAGGAATTTTTGAAATCGGTCCGGTAGTTTTTGAGTGAATTCGTTACAAACAAATATACAAAACTTTTCTCTTTATATTATTAGTATAGATGATAGTAATAGGATTACAATAAGGTCTGTATTGCAGGCCGTATACTCTCCGTCCTCTGCACTGGACTTCGAGGAGCCGCCTGGCACTCCTCCACCGCTGCCGAACTTCACCACGCCCATCATCAACGTGAAACGACCTTCTCTTGTCTAATCTTGGGGTTACTATTTATTTATCGACGGTTAAATCAATATAATCACAGTATTGTACGTATTTAAGTAGGTAGGTACCTATATGTATATTTTAAGTACCTTCTTCTTCCTGCCCCTTTCCCACGCTAAGTGGGGTCGGCACTTATTTTAAGTAGGTGCCTATAGGTAAGTGTTTTAAGTTAACTGCATAGATCAATTCAGGTAGGTACTTAATTCTAAAAGTTTACAAATAAAGGTTTTAACTACTTGGTAAATGTTGTTTTATTTTCACGGTCTATGTCCTAGGTCCCACTTAAGTAGTCATAAAAATTAGTCTGGTTATTCACCACCTATCTACCATCTATCAACCCATCCCTAAACCCTAGATTTATATATTGCCAAATTATGGGAATGTTATGTAAAGGAACTCAAAATTAGCGTTAGGTAGGTATTGTTATCATCATAGATGTAAGTAGGTATATAGGTACCTACACATCTTTAAAACTGCAAACTATTTACTGAATTCAATTCGTCAAAAAATAAGACGAAAAAACTTACAAAAGACATTATACCGACAATCAACAGTTGCCTGCCATACACAATCTTGTCAAAATTTTGTCCGATCGGCTGTGGCAATGCCGCGAAAATCAAATGATTAGACCAACAAAATCAAAAATAATAACAAAATAACAAAATCAGAAATGGCATGATCATAATTTGCACAAAAACCTACAACTACAGTAAATACATATAGTAAAGCAAATAACTACGGGACAGTTGCCTGGAAGCTAGCAAATAAACATTCTTGATTCTTCGTGATACTTCTTGATTCTACAATGAATCACAGACAAAGTCGAGGCCGTAGAAGCGGTAATCCAACAATGTTCAACACTCACAAGGACTACAAGAAATGGACGAGTTCTCGGTCAGTTTATAATAATCATAAATAATAAAGGATATTTTGTTATGCGGCGAAAAAAATCATGTTGCAAGAAGGGTGATGGATTTGAATGTGGATATATATATTTAAGGGTAAAGGTAGACCTAAGAAAAGATTGATATGGGTGTTAAAGACGATGTGTAAGAAGGGAATGACGGATGATAGGGGAGAGTGGAGGAAGAGAACCTGTTGTGCCGACCCACCTAGTGGGATAAGGGCAAGAAGATGATGAGATGATGAATAGGTTATTTCGTTAATTCAAATATCACTAAAACTAAAATAAAACTTGCGTCTGAAAAATTTAATTGCACCATTGATGCACGACTGGATTTGAACCCACGAGCTCACCACTCAATAGTGCTCTACTACTACTGTCTTATAGTTGATCTCGAAGGTCGATATCGTGAAAACTCTGTTTAAAATCCATTTCTTGTACTGCGGATTAGATTAAACGAATCGATTTGTGAGACAACGAAGGTCGAAATCGAATGCGTAAATTTTAAACTCATACTAGGGGTACTGATTTCTATTCTCCTGCTGGCAGCGACCCGTCTAACTTGCGCGATGTGACGCGCACCTACGTGCGAGGTCCTGGCGACAGCGGGATCCATAACGAGGTACCCTTTCAAAGGGTGTCAGTTCAAGGGATCCATGTCACCGGGGTGAGTCTACACTAGCCCTGTCTACACTTTCAGCTTACCTATAGGTATACCTAACTAGTTCGCCCGAACTGAGATTTCACGCGCGATGTCCACAATCCTAATTTGTATTCACGCAGTGAAGTTTTTGGATACACTTTAGGCACTACAAATTTGTACATGTAAGGCCTATGCCTATGTAGGTACAACCCAATATCTTTATGACCCGTTCACCGATTAAGCTCATATGCTTCACAGCAAATCTATACAACAGAATCTCTAAACCTTCCAGGTTTTATGCAGATTCGATCAATGGTTTTTAAGTTATGCTCTAACAAACATACCTATAGGCACACCAACATACAAACATAGGTACAACGAATATTTCCCTAGCTGCCACAGATCTTCGCCCGCTTCGCTCGCTCGATCAAGAAGCTGGAACGGCAAAGCATTAAGTATCTTTAGCACATACAGTAGTTTGCAAGCCTATCACGCCGCTTAGGAATACATTCGAGTTTTTGGTCTAGGATACACCGTTTTCACCTTTTTCGAAAGGAAACATCTATTAGTCCACCGAATTCGAACCCTAGACCTTACAACCGGAAAGGCCACTACCACAGAATACCAGTGCTCTTTAACTAGGTGCCAGTGGAAGACCTGATGCGCTCAGCCACGCTGCTGGTGGAGGCACTTCGAATGCGGCAGAACTATATGGATATCTCCTGCCAGTCGTTCACTCCCACCGCAGCAGAGTACCTCTCGGACCATGAGGTGCTGCGGACTCCACACCAATTCGACCAGTCCAGTGTGTTTACAAGGGCACTGCTGAACCTGGATAGTTAGTCACCAACAAATAAGTCAATAAACACTTTAAGACCTCCCTATTACCTACTTCTTATTATCATGTCACTAGATCTTTCAAACTTAAACGTTATAAGCTATATTCATGCCTTTGATGTCTTCGAATTTTTCGAGTTCTGCGACATGCCAGTTTTGGCCACACGATGTTTTCCTCCACCGTTTGAGAGTACTGGTATAGCGCACATAAACTTCTTGAATAGAAAAATCCATTAGAGCTCGGCCGGATTTGAACTCATGACCTCAAGATCGGAAGGTCACCACCACTAAACTACTAGTGCTACATTAATTCTAAACACCTTAAACCTCAAAATTAGCTGATCAGCAAACCATGCTGAAAATCGTATAGACTTTATGACTGACTGATAATAGGTCTTCACTGACGAGTTTAAATGTATGAGTTCCTATTACTTGAAGTGTAAATAAAGGTAGACGGTATACTGACAATCCAGTTGCTGAAATATATCACTAACTCCCATTTGTTCTATAGGACTGTGACGTCATAGAACTGTTATAACTTATTTATCCCTGTAGTTCTATGGTAGGACTGTTGAACGAAAACTAGCCCATTTGTTCTATTAGAACTAATAATATCTGGTAACTTCCATTAGTTCTGGTTGGTCCATGGAACTTGTAAAACTTTATTGTCCTTTTACCCTGTCTTCAGACGATGCTGCTGAGCAGTACCTACAGCTGACCACCTGCTCTTCTGAGGAGCTGGTGCGGCCGCAAGTAATGACCAGTCCGCAGAGATCTGACACTAGGGGTAAGCACAAATCCATGTTACTACCTGCATGATGAGCAAGTTCTACTGCCACCAGTGACTGAGCCAGGGTCTTCGTTGTTTTCCGTCCGTTCAAAATCATATCAGGACTCTGCAGTCCGTCTTGGTGGTATCCCACCATAGTGCCTGATGTTCTGCCTCCAAGCAGTAGGAGGGTGCATGTGTTTAGAATATAAATATGATGAATATAATGATCACGACTAATCCCCGGGCTCGATGGATATCTGCAGATCTTTAGTTACTTAGATCTTTGAGGATATCTAAAGAAGTTAGTTAGAGGCACGTGCAAACATGACATTTGGTACATGGATATCTGCAGATCTGTAGTTACTTAGATCTTTGAGGATATCTTAAGAGGGTAGTCAGAGGCACGTCCAACATGACATTTGGTACATGCCCTCAATTTTAACAGTAGTTAGTATTCCTTACGTGACAGGTTGTAAGCCCATGGCTGCTTATAAGAATACTAACCTATGACGCACACCTTTGAATTAAAAGGCGTAAAAGCAGTTCATGAAAATCTATTTAATTCACATACTTGATATTATACTTTTAGTTCCCTTGGGTGGAACTAGAGCAGCCATCCGACCAGCTGATAATATGAGGACTTCTTTCGAGAGTCATGAGGATCTGCTCCAACCAATACTGCCAGGTAACCATGTCTTAGAACCCTCGTTTGTTCTGAATGCTGGATGAATGGAACAGGATTATTCAAAAGGTCTAGGTATACCTCCCAGCCCATTTCGCAGATCTATAAAAACTCTCACCAGAGTTGGAGCATCAAGATTTCATAATAGTTTAGACATTTTTGATCAAAGTTTTCAAAGTTAAGGTAGGTTGTGGGTCCGATTTGTATGATGCACTTAATATTTACCTAAGTCAAAATTTTATAAACTTTGTAACAGGAATAGAAGTCTTTATTCTTATAACATCTTGAAACAAAATATTGGCCGTGATGAACACTTATATAAACACGGAAGTATTCCTTGCCTTGAGCTAAAAAATGACCCCACAGAAATAGAGCCTATCCGCCTATACTTAGATATTACTGGCTAGATTATTTAAATATCATGCAAAGTATAAAAAGCGCAAATTTCGCGAAAACGCGGGTGAATTTGAAAATGAAAAATTTAAAACGCGGGTGAACGCGGGTGAAGCGAGCGGCTAAAGAAGAGCTAATAGAGTAAATAAAACGCGATAAATACCCGTTTAATACTAAGTAATAATAACTGCCATCATCCCGATGTACCCCCAGGAGTGTACCTAGACCCGTGGGCCTGCACTACGCCCCCGGACCGGCACTACACCTGCCGCTGGGTGGACGGCGTGATGGTGATCTACCGCACGGAGGCGGATGCTGACGCGAACCGGCCGCTGCCGTACCGGGTGGTGCCCTTCCGCCAGTTCGTCGAGGACATGGCCAACTTGTCCAACATGATCTCTGATGGACCATTGTTAGTTTTTTACGTATAAACTTTAGAGATGTTTTTGTTCTATTTTTGCAGTTTTAGGATAATTTAGTGCTGGAAAGAGTGTTCAAAAGAACTAGCGTTTAAAGTTTAAAAGTTTAATGTTTGCATATCTTAAACGATGAAAGAAAATATCTTGAGGAACCGGCATCAAATCTAGAATCAAAAGTTCGAAGGTGTGTGTCGTAGGTTACTGTCGAGGACATGGCCAACCTTTCCAACATGATCTCTGATGGACCATTGTTAGTTTTTATCGTGTCAACTTTAGAGATGTTTTTGTTCTATTTTTGCAGTTTTAGGATAATGCGCTTAAAGTTTAGTGTTTGAATGTCGTATTTATTTATATCTAATCAAAAGTCCAAAACAATGACGTAATTTCCATCAAACTTTCATCCTATATTTCAACCCCCTAAAGCCCTTTTTTCTCATTAAAAAGTATATCCATAATCTAGAGCTAATAAAGCCTACGTCCTTTATTAAGAGACTCTAGCTAGACTATCCCTGTACCAAATTTAATTTAAATCGGTTCAGTAGTTTAGGCGTGATTTCGTAACAAAGAGACAGACGAGTTACTTTTGCATTTATATACTGCTTGTTTTAACAGAAAGTCATTCAGTTTCCGTCGACTGAGCTACCTCTCGTCCAAGTTCAAGATGCACGTACTCCTGAATGAGCTGCACGAGCTGGCTCTGCAGAAAGCTGTTCCTCACAGAGACTTCTACAACATCAGGTTACCATCATCATCTTGCCGAGTTATATCTTCCATTGAAGCATGTTCATGAAGAGCACTGGTGAAGGCACTATGTAGGGTTTTTTTTCTATTTAATGGTGAAAGAAAACATCGTGAGAAAACGGTAAACGACGAAGAAGCTTAGAACCAATATAATTTTTGACGTGCCTCTGACTACACCCCGTTGGTTTAGTAGTCGCTTCTGTATTACGACCATAAAAGGTTTTTATATTTAATAGTGTAAGAAAACACTGAGAAAACCAGATAGTTTTGGACGTGCCTCGTCTGATCTGATATCATTAAGCTAGCTTATAGCTAAGTAACTAGAGACCTTAGTGTCTACCAGAAACTGGGCATACATATTACAATCGTCGTCATGTTTTTTCACTTTATTTCTTGTATGTTTTGCTGTGCCTTCGTCAGTAGTATTGTTCCTATATGATGATGTTTTATATTTAGGAAAGTGGACACTCATATCCACGCAGCGTCTTGCATGAACCAGAAGCATCTGCTGCGATTCATCAAACGTACGCTTCGCAAATATGCTGACGAGGTGAGGTGCCTTCATTATTTTTCTAGCAAGCTTCATGAACTTAAGGCCCAGCATTTTGAAAATTGCAAGTATTGCAACCCTAATCATTCTATTACCGCTTAATAGATTACATTGAAATTGAACTACACGATACTCAAGGATATAATAATAATAATAATAATAATAATAATAACTTTATTTCAGGCAACATCAGTCTAAGTGTACAAGATGGAAAATACTTAAAAACTACGGCCCATATAAAATATATACCTTACAGTCTAACATACATAATAATAAACTAATTATTTAATTATTGGGAGCTGGAAGTGGGGGGGTGTCACCAAGCCTTCCACGGAATCGCCGAAATATGACACCCTTCGGCCAGAAATCCTCTTTCATATAGAGGGCGAGATTTGAAGTCGGCACTCGCACAACAAATGAATTGAAACTCACATTGTTGTGCGAATGCAACTTCTCCACCCTCAATATGACGTTGGTCTTCACCTTCATGTACTCCACCAGGTCAGTAGGCTTAGTGGCGAAGTGCAGTCGGGACACGTATAGTAACGTCATAGGTAGAGCGGGACGCAGCAGATGGTTCGGTCCGGTCGGCGCGGTTCCACACTGGTTGCGACGAAGGGGCACCTTCTTCTTCTTCTTCTTCTCAACCCTGATGAAACCCTCATCATCTTCCTGGGTCTTTTGAGGACCCTGGGATACCGCACTGCGGGGAGGTTTACGAATCTCCCTCCCGCCGTTTGTCGTCGATTGCCGCTTGTTCGAGTTGCTGGCGGCAGCAGCAGCGTATCCACGTGGGGTGGATGCAGATATCGGTGTCGTCGCGGGGGACGGCACGTGCGGGGCGGAGGGCGCGGGGTGCAGGGCCGCGGTGGCAGTGACCGACGAGGGCGCGGGGCAGCGGGCGGCGGCACGTGGGCTCACGTTCGCTGCACTAGATACAGCGACCGGCGACTCCAACGATTCCGCGAAATCCGCTGACTTGAAACTGCAGACCGAAGCATTTAGCGCTCCGCGACGTGTGTTCACATTATTAGAGGCCTCGGGTGACCTGAATACCGAATTAGTGTTACGTAGTAACACCAGCTCGGCACGCAGCCCAGAGATGGTAGTATCCGAAGCCTCTAATCTAGCCTGAACTTCGACCAAGCTTGCCTTCAGGAATGTGATGTCCTTCAGAAGCCTGGTGACGTCAACGTGGTCGAATCCCACCGGTGGAAGCTTGTGCAGCTCCTTCGCGACGAAATCCGGCACGTCGTCTGGGTCGGTCTCCTTCAGAACGGTGATGATGTCCTGGAGACTTCTTTCTCCTCCATCCCTCCTGCGGGATGGCATCTGGGCAGTTTTGCCCAACGTTTGGAAGATCAGCGCCTTCCCACTGCAGATCTCCTCTTCCTTGAAATTGGACTTGCAGATCTGCAGGATGCTGATCTCATCCATTGTGTCGATAGCATTCTGTATGAACGCCAACAGCTCGTTCACGATGACCGCCTTGCCAGTAGACATCGCAATAGGACCGGGCAGCGGCGCGAGCCGCGCGTACCGCGAATTATTTAAAATTCGTGACAGTGCTTGAATGAAGCGCGTCCGTTTCCGAGCGCGCACTGCACTGCACTGATATAAGTGATAAATCAACCGGAGCTAAAACACGAATTAGTTAGAAAACCTTGGTTAAAAATCATGTCAAAAACACCTCTAAAAATTCAGAAATTCCCTAATTTATCCAGAACAGTAAGGTATTTTGAATTTCTATTTCATATGAATGTAAATCAGTTAATTTGAAAAAAGTCAACCCAGCCCTTTTTTTGAAATAAGCTATTTACTTGAACATATTTATGTTTTTTATAAATTGTCGCTTTCGTTACGTAATTCAGAGCAGCCATATTATCATGCCGCACTCTACTTACTTGTCATTTGGGTATTCCGCTTCGAGCTATGTCTGATTCCGCGGAGATCCGCGTTGCTATACGGACCTATGTCACTTTTTTGTAACTTTTACGTAAGGAATAGTGTGACGAGTATTCTGGGCCTTAACGTCAAGCTGATTTGACCAATGTTAATAATATTAACGCAAATGTTGTGCGGCTGTGTTTATTTCGTCTTCAAGCTCAAACTGCTTGGATTTGGATATATTTGGATACCTTGTATTAACACACATTATAATGCCGGTAAAACCCTCCCAAAGAAATTAAAATAGGGGGTTAAATTATGCCGGTGAAAAGCTTGAAAGAAATAAAAAGGGGGGTAAAACTTAAGGTGTATTTGATCTAAAGGTGGTGGCCATGACTTCCGGCGTGACCATGACTCTTCGCTCCGTGTTCGAAGAGTTGCAGCTCGACGCCTACGACCTTAATGTTGATATCTTGGACGTTCATGCAGTAAGTGGAATGTCCTCTTATGATGGACGCTGCTTCACAAAACTTTAATAACGCAGATGGACTTAAGACCGTGTAAGTCACCAGCAAAAGTCAATGAACACTTTAAATTTTAAAACATCCATATTCATATATCTTAAACTTCAAAAGCAGGTAATCAGCAGAAATAGAAGCCATGAAAGTTGCTGTACCTACATCCTAAAGACTAGAATACCTACTTACATAAATCAGCATATTTTGTGGCCTGTGCTGATCAGCTACTTTTGAGGTTTAATGTTTATAGGAATTATGGAGCTTTTAAAATGTTCATTAACTTTTTTTTGTGACTTTACGATGCGCGAGCATACCTTCTTCTAGATGGGAGAAAGCGGTAATCGTTAAGTACATCACCGAGCCGTTCCTTATATTGATCACATATTTTATCCTTTTCTGCTCGCTATGTTAACTTCTACAGGAGAACTGTTGTGATCCAGAAAGTAAATAGCTAGAGTGAGCAAGACCGTAAATCAAACAGAACTAACTTGGTGTGAGCAGGACCGCAACACGTTTCATCGCTTCGACAAGTTCAACGCGAAGTACAACCCTGTCGGCGAGAGCAGGCTGCGGGAGGTGTTCCTCAAGACTGACAACTACACGAACGGGACTTACTTTGCAAGAGTCATCAAGGTACGAACCCTATGATATTTTGATGAGCATCATCTTCCTGTCCTTTTCCCACGCCTCGTGAGCCGGCACAGCATTGTTCTTCTATTTCCCTCTATCATTTGTCATCTGTGTATTCACTCCATACTCATATCACCCTTCACGAAGTCCATTCATTTCTTTGGCCTTCCACTACTTCTTGGTTCATGAGCAACATCATCATGTTCCCACGTTATGTGGGGTCGGCACAACATGTGATCTTCTTCCATTTCCCTCTGTCATTCGTCATCTCACTCACTCCTTTCTTACCCATGTCATCTTTCACACAGTCCATCCATCTTTTCTTTGGTCTACCTCTCTCTACCCTTGTATCCATCCACATTCATATCTAACATATTATTTTAAAATAATTGTCATTAAAAATATTATACCTTCGTAGCACGGAAGCGTATAAATAAATAAATATTGGTGAAAAATCACACAACCCGTCTAGCCCAAAAGCCGGGTTCATCACACAAAATTAAATATTAATCCTGAGTGGGGATCGAACCCACAACCTACAGCTCAGAAGGCAGAGCTGTGAGACCATATGAACATAACGTTATGGCGTTCAGGAGGTGATGGAGGACCTGGAAGAGAGCAAGTACACGTACGCGGAGCCTCGCATCTCCATCTACTGCAAGAACATGAACGAGTGGAACAAGCTGGCGACGTGGGCGCTGGGCAACGACGTGCACTCTCCGCACGTGCGGTGGCTGGTGCAAGTGCCGCGCCTTTAGTGAGTGACACTCTGACACTCTAGACTCGGAATCAGCCAAGTCGGAAAAGAAACGGACGCAGTGTGTTACCTACCAGACTACTTCCGAAAACTTCAGGGGGTTAAAGTACCTACCCATAAAAATAAACAACTTTTTCTATGAAACAAACACAGTAAGCGCGAAAAAAAACAGTTCTTTCCATTTAACCCCCTTAAGTTTTCAGAAGTAGTCCGGTAACACCCTGTATAGTTACGAGTCATTTAGAGCTACTTAGTTTCAACATCTACGTTCATCACACAAATGTTCGTCCTGGGTGGGGATCGAGCCCACAACCTACAGCGTAGATAGCAGGACTACTAACAACTGGGCTATGAGGCCAGAATGCTAGTGAAGTGTGTCACAAAGTTCATCGCAACCCTCGGTTTTTCCAGCGATATCTACCGCATCAATAAGCTGCTCAAGAACTTCCAGCAGTTCCTGAGCAACCTGTTCGATCCGCTGTTCCAGGTCTCCGTAGACCCCAGCTCCAACCCTGAACTGCACAAATTCTTGACGGTATCATCTTTACCCATTTTCCTTATACTTACTAAGTTTCTGTCTATCACGAAATTGCTGTATGATTATGATATGTTCGTGATATGATCAAAGGGGCGTAGCCATGAAACTTCTTGTTATTATAATGCAAATATACCATGGCGAAATACCCTACAGCCAACACAGACTAGGACATGGGACGTGTGGTAAGACGGTTTTAGGTACAATGTCATCAATCGCAGTACGAATACTGACACCAACAAAGGTCTGTGACCACTTTGAAACCTCCATAACTCCAAACGCGACCGTACCGACCCCACATAACGTGGGAAAATGGCAGGAAGATTATGAACTTTGGAGGTATTAAAGTGTTCTTGAACTATATCTGGTTGTCATGTGCGGGTAAACCCTTAGTAATAAACTAGCTACGGAGTAAGACGGTCGTTTCATTATTAACCGACACACCATTTGACGACGAGGTCGGAATCTACCCACAATTTTTTCGAAAATGGCAAATTTGCTTGGAAATTTAAGCATTTTTGACTATAGATGCCAGGAATGGGAAGTTTTCAACGGCAAGTTGACGCAGTTTTTGAAGTTAAATAGCATCGCAGCTGATAACCAAAGTGCAGTGCTATTGACGCATCTGTCGGACGAATCTTACCGTCTGCTTCGGAACCTCGTGCATCCGAAGAAACTCGAGGACATACCCTATAGTGAGCTAGTGAAAGTACTCAACAATCATTTCACGCCAAAAAGGTCCACCTTCGCCGACAGGGCGAAATTTTACGAAGCGATGAGATTCGACGGTGAAAGCATCGAAGAATGGGCGGCGCGGCTGCGAGGGCTAGCCGTGTACTGCGAATTCGGCACGGAGCTTGACACGCTTCTTCGCGACCGTTTCGTGCTAGGCTTCAAAACCGGACATGAACGTGATAAGCTTTTTGAATGCGATTCTAAGAGCCTAACACTCGGACAGGCGCTGGAGGTTGCACAGAAGGCATCGTGTGCACGCCAGGCGCGCGCTGGTGGCGCGGGCGACGTCAGCACGGGTGCCGTCGTGGTCAAGGAGGAGCCCGTGTTCCACGTGCGGGCGGGAGACGGCGCCGGCGCGGGCGCCACGCGCAGCGGGACGCTGCAACGAGGCGCAGGCGCGGGCGCGGCTCGCAAGGTCGGCGATGTCGATGCTGAGCGGTGTAAAGTGTGCGGGTTAAAGAACCACGACGCGGCTAAGTGTAGATATAAGAACTACAAGTGTTTAGTTTGCGGCCAAAAAGGGCATCTAAAAAAGTTATGTGCGGCTAAGAAATCTAATTTGAATAATATCGGCACGGAGGAGACGGACACGTCTCAAACAGCTGATTGCAGTGAATGTGAACTTTACAACTTGAGGTATGTTGACTATAACCCTATTAAAATTAATGTTACGGTGAATAACGTAAGAATGTGTATGGAGTTGGACACTGGGTCTGGAAGTACCGTTATTTCTGATAAACTGTATTTACAAAACTTTTCTAATCAATGCCTACATAAAAGTGATTTAAAAATGTGTCTGTACAATGGTCATAAAATCACGCCCCTAGGGTATTTTGTAGCAAAAATGTCATATTCTAATTTATGTGAAAGAATTAAGGTTTATGTTTTGGAAAACGGTGGACCACCTCTTCTAGGCCGTGATTTCATGACGAAGTTCAAAATTTATTTTTCAACAACTAACAACAGCTTAACTTGTAAGAATACAAACATTGAAGAAGTGCAACGGCTATTGAAACAGTACCCAGACGTTTGGAAAGATGAGTTAGGATGTTTTAGCAAGTTTGAAGTCGTATTAAAACTCAAGAATAATGCAACGCCTAAGTTTTTTAAGCCGCGTACCGTACCCTTCGCCCTCAAGGACAAGGTTAGCAGAGAACTAGACAGGCTAGTAAAGTTAGGTATTTTAAAACCGGTTAATTACTCTGACTACGCCACACCCATAGTGCCAGTTTTGAAAGAAAATGGAAAGCTAAAAATTGCGGGTGATTTTTCTTGTACATTAAATAAAGAATTAGAAATTGATAAGTACCCCTTGCCACGAATAGAGGAGGTGTTTTCCAAGATTGGGGGAGGGGAACATTATTCAAAGTTAGACTTGAGTAATGCGTACAACCAATTTAAATTATCTGATTCGTCTCAAAAGCTGACTACGATAACTACTCACAAGGGATTATTTGCTTATACCCGTCTTGTATATGGACTAGCGTGTGCACCCGCTATTTTTCAAAAGGCTATGGAAACATTGTTAGCAGGTTTAGAGGGAGTCAGTGTGTGGCTGGATGATATTTGTGTAACGGGACCGACCAAAGATGTACATCTGTCTAGGTTACGAGAGGTTCTAAGCAGGTTGCAAAATGCGGGTTTGCGCCTGCAGAAAGACAAATGTGTTTTTTTTAAGAAAAGCGTGACGTACCTAGGCTACGTAATTGATAGGAGCGGTTTAAAGACCTGCCCCACCAAAGTCGAGGCGATCCTCGGAGCACCTGCGCCAACAGACGTGTTAGGAGTTAAGAGGTTCTTGGGGGTCGTGAATTATTATAGGAATTTTATTCCAAGCGCGTCAGCAGTACTCAACCCATTACACGAACTGTTGCGTGTAGGTGCGCAGTGGCAGTGGGGGGAGCGCCAGCAAGCGGCGTTCCGCAGCGTAAAGCGCGCGCTGGCCAGCGAGCGAGTGCTGGCGCATTTCGACCCGGGCGCGCCGTTGACGCTGACGGTTGACGCGGGCCCGTGCGGGCTCGGCGCCGTGCTGGCGCACCAAGACGCCGACGGACGCGAGCGTCCGATAGCGTTCGCTTCACGGTCGTTATCGGCGAGTGAGAAAAACTATAGTCAGATACAAAAAGAAGCGACGGCTATTATTTTCGGGGTGAAACGTTTTCACCAGTACTTATACGGGCGTCAGGAGCCTTTCATTTTGAAAACCGACCACCGGCCCTTGCTATCTATCTTCGGCAAAGGTAATGGCGTGTCTGTGACGGCAGCCTTGCGTCTTCAGAGATATGCAATAATTTTATCGGCATACAACTATACCGCTAAGTACATTGACGGAAAGAACAATGAGATTGCTGACTATTTTTCTCGGTCGCCGTTATCGGCTTCGGACAGCGACGATAAGCAGGACGAAGGAAGTTCTAGGTATTTTCTTTTCTTAGAAACGAGCGTAGAACCGGTTTTATTTAGTGATATTAAACATGCTGTAGCGGCCGATGATGTATTAAAAACAGTAGTTAAATACATGAATAACGGATGGCCTAGAAAAATTAACTGCAAATCAATATTGCCGTACTTCCAATGCAAAACGGACCTAGAAGTAATCGATGGTTGTTTGTTTCGCGGTCATAGAATAGTGATCCCGACGGCCTACCGAGACAGGATGTTAAAGGAGTTGCATTCGGCACATTTCGGGATCGTTAAAACTAAGAGTGAAGCTCGTAGTAGGATGTGGTGGCCGGGCGTCGACGGCGACATCGAGCGGTGGGTCGGCTCGTGCGCCGCGTGCGCCGCCGTGCGCAGCGCGCCGCCGCGCGCGCCGCCCGCGCCCTGGCCGCGCCCGCCCGGGCCCTGGCACCGCGTGCACGTGGACTACATGTCGATAGGTCAGGCGGTGTACTTGATTGTTGTAGACGCGTTTTCCAAATGGCTGGAATGTGTTCAAATGGACCGGGGCACTTCTACACATGCACTTATTCTAAAACTGAAAGAGCTGTTTTCTAGGTTTGGTATCCCGAACGTTATTGTATCAGATAATGATGTTAAAATAAGCTCTGGAGAATTTCATACATTTTGTCGAGTCAATGGTATTGAACATGTTACTTCACCGATTTATCACCCGGCTAGCAATGGACAAGCAGAAAATTCTGTAAAAACATGTAAGAAAATGATAAAATGCTTGATTTCAGAAGGGTCTTGTTCGAAAGACATTTGTGAAAAACTACAGGGTTTTCTGTTTAATTTTAGGAACACGGTTCATTGTGCTACGGGTTCCACGCCGGCTATGTTAATGTTAGGCCGTAACTTAAGATGTAGGTTAGACTTAATTTTACCACAAATTAAATCTGTCACTAGGCAAAACGCAACAGATGTATTAAAAAGCAATAGGTGTTTTAAAGTAGGTGAAACTGTATGGGCTAAGTGGTTTATTGCAAGAAAAAGTGTTTGGAGAGTAGGAGTTATTAAGAAAATGTTAGGCACTCGAATGTTTGTAATTTATTTTAAAGATTATGATACCGATTGTAATAGGCATATAGATCAGATGAGGAAATGTACCCAGGGAAACTTAGACAATAACAATGGTAGGGATAACGGAGAAACGTCCGACACCGGCAACCTAGCACTGTCGGTGACGAGCGCGCCGCCGCCCCCGCGTCCCACCCTGCCCGCGGTGCAAGTCGCGACTTCTCCTCCAGCGTCTCCATCGGCCACCCAAGTGGAGGAGGTCGAGGCACGGGCCGCGGGCAGCGTTGAAGAGAATAATGTAGCAAATATTGATAACGGAACTGTCGTGGATCAGGGGGATACAGACATAGATGAGTGGGCGGAAGCGTGCGAGGATATAGGAAACGAGGTCCGACCGACTGAACAGGCTACTGTTTCGAATGTAGATAGTAATCCAAGCACAGCAAACTCCAGTCCGTTCGAGCGCTCTAAAAGGCTCAGGAAACCAGTTAATTATAAGAAATATTTTAAGTAGTTGTAGTTACAATTAAGTATAATCTAAGTTAGAAAAGTAAGCTGTAAAATAATATTATATAAATTAAGTATTGTTTGTCCATTGTTGCAGGTTTCCAAATTAATGTTAGAGGAATGAACTATATCTGGTTGTCATGTGCGGGTAAACCCTTAGTAATAAACTAGCTACGGAGTAAGACGGTCGTTTCATTATTAACCGACACACCAGTTCTGCTCTGTCTTCCTGGTGGTACAAGATGCTAATCCCAAAAATATTTCTAGCACGTCATAGGCTTCGACAGCGTGGACGACGAGTCGAAGCCCGAGAACCCCAACCTGACGGAGAACATGCGTACCCCGGAGCAATGGGACGACGTGGAGAACCCGCCCTACTCCTACTACCTCTACTACATGTACGCCAACATGGCAACACTCAACCAGCTCAGGAAGTAAGTCAACGGCTGGCCTTCTGCACTGCAGACTAGGGCCCAGCGAGTTTCTTGTCAGTTCTTCTCGGACTGGGGTTATGACTGGAATTGGCACCTAGACTCACCAGTATGTAAGACGTTTCAAAATGATCCCTGTGATTTCAATGAAATAAATATATTTGACTACTGACTATATTGACTTTTGTAGGTTGTGTGTTCGATCCTAACCCAGGACAAATTATATGTGATGAACGCAGATGTTTGTTGTGTCTGGGTGTTATTGCGTATGTGTGAATTTCATCATCATTCTTCTTATCGTATGACTAATTTTTTTGAACCAAAAAAACAAACAAACAAACTTGCTCGCGACTGTAATCCCCAGGCTCTGTAGATATCTCCTCAGATCTCTAGTTACTTCCATCTTTGAGGATATCTGAAGAGTGTAGTAGGCACGTCCCAACATGATATTTGACACATGCCCACATTTTGCACTGTAGTTAGTATTCCGTACGTGACAGGTTTCAAACCCATCGCCGCTTATAAGAATATAAGCCGGTTTCCCACGATGTTTTCTTTCACCATTTAAGAGCACTGGCATTGCGCATATAATTTTTTCGAGTGGAAAATCAAATTGGTGCACGACCAGGTTGAACTCACAACCTTGGATTGTGAGCCAGGGGTGATACCTCTACACCACCATGCTCTTTTGAACCAGTGTGATAGGAATTGTGCGATTCAGATTCTCCTTTCGTGCACTGCTTAGTTTAAAATATATTTTTAAACTTACGCGATCTGAACACAATATTATTAGTATTAAACGGTATTTATCGCGTTTTATTTACCTATTTTTCCCGACGTTTCAACAGGTTTACACACTGTCGCGTCGTGGTCACGCGATGCCTGAATAAGTAAATTAAACTCAATAAATACCCGTTTAATACTAATAATAATGCTTAGATTATGTTCATGTTCCTCGTGTCCCAGGCAGCAGGGGTTGAACACGTTCGTGTTACGCCCTCACTGCGGGGAGGCCGGCCCCGCCACGCACCTGAGCGCCGGCTTCCTGCTCGCTGAGAACATATCGCACGGACTTATGCTCAGGAAGGTACGTTTTCACTGGGGCTTGTCTTTCTTCGTCCAGAAGTATGATTGATTCAGGCGTGACTTTGCGGAAATCCATTACAAATACTCAAAAGGACGGAAATATCTAGCTTAGGTAAAAGCTCATTATATAATAGTTTAGCGGGAAAGTACCTACTAGATAATATTTCCATCCTTTTCAGTATTTCTACGTCCAATAAAATTGAGCCAGGCTAACATGACATTGCCAAAAAGTCACATGTCTCATATTCGCAAGAAAGAGCGAGAAGGTACGTTTTTATTGGGACTTTTCTTTCTACGTCGAATAAGCTTGAGCCAGGCTAACATGACATTGCGAATATGGTATACGTTGCCAATCACGAAAATTACAGTTGGCCCAACGAGTCGAGATATTCGTGAAGTTAGCCGCAGGCGCTGCGCAGTATCGTTTCTCGGGAGCAATTGGAGGTATGGAGAGGGGCGGTGGGACTGTACATGTACCTACCTATAGGCGACCAAGAAATTGGTTTACCACTCTAAGGCTGAATATCATTTGCACGTTCAAAACATCAAGGGCTATTTTCGCTTGACAGATTAATAACTGCTACGTCAGAATCTGTCATAGTAATCCTTAGCGAATAATTAAGTAATGTTACTGGGCGATGTCATCAAAAGTGGTAAACCAATTTCTTGGTCGCCTATACATGCGCAAACTCGCACCTGTGGCTAACTTCACGAATGCCTAGATCCGTTGGATGAACTGTACATAGAATGTTTATGTCCTCTCTTCTCTTCCCAGGTGCCGGTTCTCCAGTACTTCTACTACCTGGCGCAGATCTTCATTGCCATGTCTCCGCTCAGCAACAACTCTCTGTTCCTGCGCTACCACCGGAACCCGATGCCGGACTACTTCGCGAGGGGGCTGCGGGTGACTCTCAGCACTGATGATCCACTCCAGTTCCACTACACCAAGGTAGGCTTTGACATTTTTCCCTCAACGATTCACACCTGGTATTTTAATAATTTTGCTATTTTTATTGCCAGTAATGCTTAAGTTTTTAATTTTGTTTTATTTTAGGTAGGTACATACCTACCTAATAGTCGATTTTTTATTTTTGTGTGTGTATATATGTATCTAAGTACCTAGATATATACTGGTTGATACCCACGACTACGTACACGTTAGATTACTTTGAAACTGTTGTACCTACCTATGTTTTAACTTTTGAGATGAGTGTTTGTATTTTGTATGTATGTATGTATGTATGTATGTATGTATGTATGAAGGTAAGTATGTGAGTTCTTTTGGCTGTCACTAGGCTTTTAACAAAAGTGGACTCGTTAGATGTGTCTGGACTGCAAGAGTTACATACTATATACAAAATGACAAAAAATACAATATGGCGGCTGTGAGACGTCGTTTTCAATTAGGTACTTTCAGTCGGGACTTTTATATTTTTTGCAATAAATAGGTACTAGATGACAAAACACATTTCCAATGAGTCTTCTTTCTTCTTCAGCTTTATATCAAACTTGTTTGTTGTGGTAATCGAGGGATTACAGAAATTTTCAGGACAGAAACCAGATAACAGTCCCTTAATTCTGACCCCTTTAGGTCAGAATTAAGGGACTGTTATCTGCCATCTTTGGAGTTTTCAGGAGCCGCTGATGGAGGAGTACAGCATCGCAGCTCAGGCGTGGAAGCTCAGCTCATGTGACATGTGCGAGCTGGCTCGCAACTCCGTCATCATGTCAGGGTTCCCACATGAGGTCAGACACATTTTCATACCCAATACGTCTTTGCATCCGTTCATGATAGTACGAGATCCGGCTGCAAAAATATGCACTCATCGAGTATTTGCTGAAGTTTAAATTTTAACGCATAACTATGAACAGGAGAATATATACATTTATATCTACCAGGTTGCCTATCAAAATGTGGCCGCTAATATTTTTTATTAAATTTTTGTTCATTGATATAACATAAAAAAACACTTTTTTTTAAATAAAATATCGTCCAATGCACGGCAATTTTTTTATTTGAGCAAATACTCGATAAGTTCATAATTTTGCAGCCGGATCTTAGACTATGATGTTAAAGACAGCGTTAAGGCCCCCCGCGCACTAGGCAGCCTGGCGCAGCCAGGGTACGGCAGCCAGAATATTTGCGCAGCCAGTTATAGCAGCCAATCAACACCAATCAAAGTCATCTTTTGTAATTTCGGAACGCAAAATACGTCTGGCTGCTACAACTAGTGCGCGGAGACTGACCGCAGCCACATACATTCGCCTACACACGTTCTTGCTGCGCGCAGCCAGCCGGTTGCCGTGCAAACAAGAGCGTTGTAATGGCTACCCCAGCCGAGAATTCGTGGTTGCCTAGTGCGCGGGCTCCTATACAACGTCATATGTTTTACTGGCTGCCTAGTGCGCGGGGGGCCTAATTATACTTATGCAAATTGAGTGAATAAAGAAACTGAAGTGTTGAGACGCTGTTCTTGGGACGGGAAACTGACGTTTCTCAAACGTGATGGATTGTAAGAAGCTTGTGGTAAGGTCCCAGGAGTTGCAGATGAAGCAGTTCTGGGTGGGCGCAGAGTACCTGCGCGACGGACCAGAGGGCAACGACATCACGCGCACCAACGTGCCCGACGTGCGCATTTCATTCCGCCACGAGACACTGCTGGACGAACTGGAGAACCTCTTTAGAGTTAGTATTTTGAGAGTTTGATCTGGACAATATCGTTAGTTTGTATTCATCAAAGAGTTACCACTTGGACAATGTCTTTAGAGTGATTTTTCAAGCGTTTTCGGCTGGATAACTTCTTTACTTAGAGTTCTTTTTCTTATTCCTGCCCTCTTCCAACGCTATGTGGGAGCCGATCCCACATAGCGTGGGAACACGTTTTCTTCTTCCATTTCCCTCTATCATCCGTCATCTCAGTACCTACTCACTCCTTTCTTACTCATATTATCTTTCACACATAATAATAATTTATGTATATCTTTACTCTTTTATCTGAGTTAGTATTTAGAAAGGGCAGCACGAGGTACGATGTGACGCCGTCTCGTGTTTTTGTGTTTTAGCCCTAACTCTTCTTTTCATCCCTCAAATGGTTCATGGATAGAATATGTATAGAGGGAATGATGATATGTTATCATATAGTATGTGTAGGTTATGTAAAAAAAAAAAAAAAAAAAAAAATATGATCACGACTGTAATCCCCAGGCTCGGTAGATATCTCCTCAGATCTTTAGTTACTTAGATCTTTGAGGATATCTAAAGGGGATATATATATATATATATATATCTAGGTTATGTATTTACATAATTACAGGGTATGGTATATGAGTGGCGAAACCCAGTTAGGTTTTAGGCTTATTTACAATACATCCATCATTGACGAATCGTTATTAATTTTAAGGATAAATTAGATGAATTATATACTTACTTTTTTTTGTAACTACATAACATAGAATACCTACATAATAACTCCCAGACACAGAACAAACATCTGCGTTCATCACACAAATGTTAGTCTGAGGCGGGGATCGAACCCACAACCTGCAGCGCTGTAGGCAGAGTTACTACGACTGAGCTGTGAGGCCAGTCTTCTAATTCTTGTTTATTTGGTTACAGGCCGCAATCAGTTGAAGAAGTCAAAGACGAAAAAATATTTTTATATTATTTACTGACTATATTTTATTACTACTATTTACAATTTGGATCACAAACGAAATGGCGTCAGAAAAATGCAATGCCTCATCGGAAACAATTGTAAGGAAGATCTAACACAATGTGTACAACAGCTTAATATAAATAACATACAATAAATACTTTCATTTGTTCATTGTTATTTTATATTATTCACTAGCTGTCCCGCCTGCGACTTTGTTCACTTAAAGTAGGTATCTAAACTGAGTCTGAAACAAATCACACTAATAAAAAATCCCATATATAACTTTGACACCCAATTTTACCCATTTTAGAGGGCTATTTTGAAATATCCAGGAATACGTTTCCATTTATTTTGCATTCAAAGTATCCATACCAAAACTAAGACCAATCGCACCATCCTTTAAAAAGTACCTATAGAAACATTGACCCCAAAGTTTCAGACCAATCGCACCACCCGTTAAAAAATCCCATACAAACATTGACCCCTTTTTTAGTTATATTAAAAATCCTGAAACAGAAAACAAAAATTCAGGTCAATCGCACCACCCATTAAAAAAATCTTATACAAACATTGACCTTTCCCCCATTTGACCCCCTTTTTTAGAGTTATATTGAAAAATCCTAAAACGCGAAATTAAGTTTCAGACCAATCACACCACCCGTAGAAAAGTTCCCATACAAAAATTGACCCACCCCCTTTTGACCCCTTTTTTAAGGTTTTATTGAAAAATCCTGAAACACGAAACAAAGTTTCAGACCAATCGCACCAGGTTAAAAAGATCCCATACAAATATTGACCCCACATTTGACCCCTTTTTGAAGGTTATATTGAAATATCCTGAAACAATTGTCCGTTCATTTTGTATTTACAGTACACAAACAAAGTTTCAGACCAATCGCACCACCCGTTAAAAAGTTCACATACAAACATTGACCCCTCATTTGACCCTTTTTTTATGGTTATATTGAAAAATCCTGAAACACGTGTTCATTCATTTTGTATTTACAGTACACAAACAAAGTTTCAGACCAATCGCACCACCCGTTAAAAAGTTCACATACAAACATTGACCCCTCATTTGACCCTTTTTTTATGGTTATATTGAAAAATCCTGAAACACGTGTTCATTCATTTTGTATTTACAGTACACAAACAAAGTTTCAGACCAATCGCACCACCCGTTAAAAAGTTCACATACAAACATTGACCCCTCATTTGACCCTTTTTTATGGTTATATTGAAAAATCCTGAAACACGTGTCCATTCATTTTGCATTTACAGTGCACAAACAAAGTTTCATGAAAATCGCTCCACGTGTTAAAAAGTTCCATACTAACGTTTTCACCCTTTTTCACCCCCTTAGAGGTGGAATTTCCAAAAATCCCGTCTTAGTGGGTGGTTTTGTTATAAAAGGAAACCACCTTCCAAATTTCAGCTTTCTAGCTTCAGCGGTTTCGGCTGGGCGATGATAAATCAGTCAGTCAGTCAGTCAGTCAGTCAGTCAGTCAGTCAGGTTAAGCTCTTATATAGATATAGATTAAGATCATTATTTGACAATACTGTCACACAGTGAGGGAAAACACCGTAAAGGAACCGGCATCTAAGAAACATGATCACGACTGTTTAAGCCCCAGGCTCGGTAGATATCTCCTCAGATACACAGATCTCTAGTCAAAGAAGATAATATGGATACTCGTAATAGGATATCTAAAGAGGGTAAGTACTCAGAAGCACGTACAAACATGCCCACATTTTGCACAGTAGTTAGTATTCCCTACGTGACAGGTTGCAAGCCCATTGCCACTTATAAGAATACTAACCTACGACACACCTTAGAATTTTAAGTTAGGGTATGCCGTTTCTTCACGATGTTTTCCTTCATCGTTAAAGAGCACTGCCATTTATTGCGCATATACATTTTTCGAATACAAAAACCCATTGGTGCACGACCAGGTTTAACCCACGACCTTCGGATCGTGAGGCGGGGGCGCTACCACCACACTACCACTGGTCCAAGGCATTTATGCCATCGATATACAATTCAAAATCGAATAATTCCCCTGACTTCGATAACAACTAGACTTTATGCACATAGAATACATTTACCTATGCCAATGATATAAGATTCAAAATCGAGTTCCCCTGACTTCGATAACAACTATCCTTTATGCGCATAGAATTAAAGTCTAATATCCCGTGATAGTTCTGATGGCCTTCTCCTCGTCGTATGGAGACATGTTGCGGTGGGAGTGGAACTCCATGGAGAAGGAGGCGAGTCCTGAGCTGAGCGAGCGTAGGGTTGTGGAGTACCCCAGCAGTTCCGACAGCGGGGCCAGGCACTCCACCACCTGGGGGCGAGAGCATCGTGAGGAAACCGGTCTTACCTTGTCAAATCAAATCAAATCAAATCAAAATATGTTTATTTTCAATAGAATCACAGGGATCACTTTGAAACGTCTTACATACTAGGTGAGTCTAAGTGCCAGTTCCAGTCCTATCCCCAGTGCGAGAAGAACTGACAAGAAACTCGCTGGGCCCTAGCGCTTTTTTTTTTATGATCCTTGTTAATTTTGTAAGGAATACCTAGCAGAGTTGGAGCTGATTCATCCCAAGCTTTTTTATCATCTAAGTACTCTGATATTTTATAGTAAGCTTTTCTAGACAGTTTCTGTTTAATTACATTTTTGAATTTTCCAATTGATAAATCAAGCATGTCACTTGGGATCTTGTTATAGAAGCGTACACATTGCCCTTGAAAGGATTTACTTACTTTAGTGAGCCTAACCGTGGGAACAGCGAGTTTATTTTTAAGTCTAGTATTAACATTATGATTATCACTATTTGTCCTAAATAAATTAATGTTTTTGTGAACATACATCAAGTTTTCATATATACTGACATGGCATTGTCATGATGTTTATTTCTTTAAACTTATCTCTAAGAGATTCTCTAGGACCCATGGTATAAATTACACGAACAGCCCTCTTCTGCAACACAAATATAGTATTAATATCTGAAGCACTCCCCCATAACAAAATGCCGTAAGACATAATGCTATGAAAGTAGCTGAAATATACAAGTCTAGCAGTTTCTACGTCGGTGAAATGACGGATCTTTTTAACTGCATATGCTGCAGAGCTAAGTCTCTTCGACAATTTATCAATGTGCGGGCCCCATTGAAGCTTATTATCTAAAGTTATGCCCAAGAATACTGTGGTGTCCACAAGATCTATATTTTCGTTATTTATTTTTATATTGGTATCTAATTGTCGAACATTTGGTAGTACAAAACGAACACATTTCGTTTTCTTTTCATTTAGTAATAAGTTGTTTACATTAAACCATTTTACAATTTTAGAGATTGCATTATTCACTTCGTCAAAATTAGTCATACGCCGCTTTTGTTTAAATAAAAGTGACGTGTCATCAGCAAACAGTACAATCTCCTGATCAGCCCTGACAAGTTTGGGTAGATCGTTTATATATATTAAAAACAAAAAAGGCCCTAATATTGATCCTTGTGGTACACCCATTGTTACCACTGACCCCGGAGAACGTTTCCCATTTACTTCAACTCGCTGTAGTCTGTCAGTGAGGTAAGATGTTAAAAGATTAAGTGCAACCCCCCTAACACCATAGTGATGGAGTTTCATGATTAATGTTTCATGGTGCACACAATCAAATGCTTTAGATATATCACAAAAAATACCTAAGGCATCGTGAGATTCCTCCCAGGTATTGAAAATATGTGATACCAACTCAACACCGGCATCAGTGGTTGAGCGGCCCTTTGTAAATCCGAATTGTTTTTTATCAAGTAAATTATTAATGTTAAAATGTCTTTGTAATTGATTAAGAATAAGTTTTTTAAATATTTTACTAAATGTAGGTAACACTGATATTGGTCGAAAATTATACGGATCTGAATGACTACCAGATTTGAACAGAGGTGTAATCTTGCTATGTTTCATCAAATTAGGAAAGACACCACTGTCAATACATTTGTTAAATATAAAAGCTAGGTCAGGTGCAATAATTTCAATCAATGGTTTTACAACGCTAACAGAAACGCCCCAGAGGTCAGTGGTCTTTTTAACATTAATCAGTTTAAATGCCTTAATGATGTCGTTATGGTTCACATAATCAAAATGGAATGTTACATCACATTCCGGTAAACTATCTTTTAATATAGATTGCGCGATTACAGGTGAAGAGTTTAAAGATTTTGTAGTAGAGACTGGAATGTCAGTAAAGAATGTTTCAAATGCCTTTGCTACATCATTATCTTGGTTGATTGTTGTATTGTTAAAGTTAAATTGAATACATTACTATGAGTTTTGACTTTTCCAGTCTCACTATTAATAATTTTCCAAGTAGTTTTGATTTTATCCTGACTGGTTTTAATTTTAGAACTTATATGCTGTGACTTTGCAATTCGACAAACATTCTTAAAAATTTTTAATGGTGGCGCCTCACATGGACTTACAACTTGGTTCCAACGCTGGCTACGAATAGAATGGCCAATAATTGCAACCAAATTGCGGCCTCATATGGGCTCCAATATAATTGGGCAAACACTCATGCCAAGAGCATTGGAAGGCTGGACGTTGGGAGAAAACATATCGCAGCACGACCAGCACTCGCATCGGCAGAGCGCGTACTGATGCAACCAATGTGTGGATCGAGAAGTGACGTTGGACCCAAGTTGCCCCCCCGCCTACACACTTCACTTCCCTCGCCTTTGAACTTGTACAAAAAACCGACACAAGTCGGACATTGGCTACATTTTTTATCCAATAATGTTCTAAGATCGATCCTCGGATTGGTGTGTTGGATCCAACAGTATAACTTGGAGCCAACATAGCCCATGTAAGGCGCCGGCATCAACTGAGATGTGAGGCCAGTCTCATCCTACTAATATTATAAACGCGAAAGTTTGTAAGAATGTATGGATGTTTTTTACTCTTTCACGCTAAAACAGAACGGATCTGAATGAAATTTGGCACAGATATAGATTATAGTCTGGAATACATAGGCTACTTTTATCCCGAAAGTACGATTCCCGTGGGATAGATTTGTTTTTGTTTTTCAAGGTACCACGCGGACGAAGCCATGGGCGGAAGCTAGTCTAGACTAATTATAAAGACCAAAATTTTTGTTTGTCTATACTAATATTATAAAGAGGAAAGATTTGATTGTTTGTTTGTTTGTTTGAATTGAATAGGCTCCGAAACTACTGAACCGATTTGAAAAATTCTTTCACCAATGTGTAGAATGAACTTTCAGGATGAACATAGGCTATATTTTATGTAGGTACTTCGCGGGCGACGCCGCGTGCAGAAGCTAGTAACGAATAAACTCAAAAACTACTGGTCCGATTTCAAAAATTCTATATAAAATTCACCATTAGAATGCTACATTATCCCTGAATAACATAGGCTATATTTTATGTAGGTACCACGTACCAGCAAAGCCGCGAGCGGAAGCTCGTGATTAAAAATTCTGTGGAGACGTATTTGTCTGGTTATTAAGCAGTAAGTGACCTTGTTCTGGTGCCTCATGTGGATGTGCTGTATCTGCACCCTGCGGCGCGCCAGGTCGGCCATGACGCGCGCCGAGTGGCTCTCGGGGCACACCACCTCCAGGGACATGACTGGTTCCAGCAGGACGGTCTCCGCTTCCTCGAACACCTGGGCCAATAGTTTATGCAATAAAAAAAAAAAAAAATATGATCACGACTGTAATCCCCAGGCTCGGTAGATATCTCCTCAGATCTTTTAGTTACTTAGATCTTTGAGGATATCTAAAGAGGGTAGTCAGAGGCAAGTCCAAACATTACATTTGGTACATGCCCACATTTTGCACAACAGTTAGTATTCCGTACGTGACAGGTTGCAAGCCCATCGCCGCTTATAAGAATACTAACCTATGACACATACCTTCGAATTTTTGGTTCTAGGGTATGCCGGTTTCCTCACGATGTTTTCCTTCATCGTTTAAGAGCACTGGCATTGCGCACATAAATTTTTCGAATGGAAAAACTCATTGGTGCACGACCAGGTTTGAACCCACGACCTTCGGATCGCGAGGCAGGGGTGCTACCACTACACCACCAGCGCTCAAACAAGTCACAAGTTTATGCAACTAGTGATTAAATTATTGATTTATTTATTTTTCAGCCATTATTGTCCCACTGCAGGGCAAAGGTTTCCCTTCCTTCCACTCCTCGCGATTTAACGCTGCTGTAGGCCAAGATGGTAAATACGCGTCGAGCTCGTCTCTGATTAACGGATTAAAAGACGGATTTAAAGCGAGGGCCATAGATGAGTCACGAGCAAGTGAAGGATTCTAACGACTGAATCACGACCGGATTGATTCATAATTATTGAATCACGAGCGTAGCTAGTAATTCAAGTATTAGAATCCTGAGCAACGCGAGTGATTGGCCTTCGATATAAATCCGTTTTATTCAAGAGTTTCATATTAAGTATAAGTACTTTATTTACTCGTATACCATGACTCCGAGAAAAATAAATTTTATTCAAACTCTTCGTCGAAAATGTCAACCAATCAAAGCTCGAGGAGTTATTTGATAATGGAGTTTGTATGTTTTGTAATCTTTGCTTTTAGTATTTGTATCGAGTATTTTTTATAGGGTTGTATAGCACTGTTTTCAGTGAATAGAATAATGAATAGAAGAAGCTTTTTAGAGGGGGAATGGTATAAAACTTACTTTATAAGTAGCCCCTTTTATCATTGCGACAGGGGAATCATTGAAAATAGAATAGAATTTTATTCAAACAGACGGCCACAAGTAAAGTTAAAAAAATCCTTACTAATATTATAAATGCGATAGTTACTGTCTGTCTGTTACGCTTTCACGCTTAAACAGCTGAACCGATGATGAAATTTAAAAACTAATGATACGATAAGAAGAAGAAGACAACGAACCTTCCTGAGACACTGCGCCACAGTTGCAGTCAACACAGAGTCGGAGGTCCCTCTCCCAACCTCGAGCCAGTGCAACGTCACTTGAACGTCTATCACCTGCAAAAATCAAAGTAATTATGCTGGTCCTTTGGCACTGTTCTGTAGGTCTACCATGAGTTTTCACAATCTACACTCGCTAGCGACTGTAGTTAAAAAAATGTATGAAAACTTGTACAGCGCCTCTAGCAGATACTTGGGTACTAAAACGTCACGTAGTTAACTATCCTACGTCACAGCGTACTACAGCGACTGTAGTTTGCGCTTCATTCATAGAATTGAATGCTTAGAATTTGGTACCATAGTAAGGTACTATTACTACTGTAGTAACGTCAGCCGATCTAAATGTGACAAATCATGGTAGACGTACTGGATTAAATGAGCTATCTACTCGTATTGATCGTTTAGTACTTGAATAGTTCAACTGTTTTATATTATATTAGTGTGTTTATGTTCTTTAGGGCTTACTGTATGTAGCTGAAACGGCTGGATGGATTTTGGTAAATGAGGTGTCCGTTGGATTTGTCCGAATCACAAGAGTTACATAGGCTATATAAAATGTCAAAAAGTCTAAGGTGGCTTTAAAAAAAAATTGACAAGTATTTTTAATCTTTGCAATAAATATGTACTACTTTTTTTTTTAAATCTATCTATCTATCTATCTTATACCTATAAACAAGCAATTCTTGTATATATGTATACTTATATAATCCTAATCTCGGAAAAGGCTTGAACGATTTTCATGAAATTTAGTATGCAGGGGGTTTCGGGGGCGATAAATCGATCTAGCTAGGTTTCATTTTTATAAAACGTCGTTTACCAAAAAAAACGGGGGAAACTCGGTCATCCAGGGGCCTCACCACGAATTCATAATACCGAATTAATACTACATTGTTATTTCGTACCATGACCTATGCAAATTGTATTGAAGTAGTGATACGTTACAACGGAATCATTACGAAATCGTTACGGAATCGTTCTGGAACACTTCGTGGTAAGGCCCCAGGTGCTATAGTTGATCGTGCAAGGTACTTACTGGACAGCCGAGCTTGGGCCCGTGCATGAGAGCCGAGCGGACGCCCTGCCGGATGGCGTGCAGTAGGCGCGGGTACACGTGCGACAAGTTGGCGGCACTGTCGCCCGACTTGTCGAGTCTAACACAAAAATGAGTGTCCTTTAGTGCTTTTTTGATTATTGGCACGCTATACCTCGAAAATAGATTAAATTCTCAATCTTAGATAGCAAATAATGGATTGGGATTGAATATTAATTGCGGGCGTTAGACACACGACTGAAGTAAACCTTCTTAAACGTAACTGGCTATGAGAGAAAGAGAGAAAGAAAACGTCGCACCTCTCTCTCTTGCCTCTACAGTAATATACAAAACGTAACTCTCGTTCTATCTTCACTAACTTAGGTATATCTTCCTCACAACTTCCGTTCACTCCACCCGATCACACTTTTCGTAACGCTCTCGTCACTCATTCACGAGTTCAAGTTTTTAGTACATAACGGCGCTCAGGTCTCAAGTTAACTCTGGGTTTTTTTGGGTCTCTTACCGCCCCTCTTTAGACCTGCAGCGTCCACAAGGGGGCGTCATCGCCCACTTTGGGAAAGGCTGTGTTAGAACAATGTTAAAGTTTAAACTAAATTTACTTCAAAATCTTGTCTTGAGGAAGTCCCTTAACCGTCTTAGCCGACATGGTGACCTTGACTTGCTGCCTCAGATTTCCAATCTTCCTGTCCTGTGATAAGGTCCGTTTTGCGCTGCCGACTAAGGCTTCCCTGTAGGCGATTTGCAACGGGCCGAGTTCCACGTCGATCTTGTACTCGCGAATTATACGCTCCTTTATTATCTCTAAATGGAGTTCGCCCATTCCTGTGAAGTTACATGATAGATAGTAACTAACTCAAGGGCGGATCCAGCTTTGGTGCCAAGGGGGGGTCACATAGCCGTGGTCATGTTACAAAAAGTTATAATCCTTAATAATTATCATTTTAATTAGTGGTCCACTTAGGTCCGTGCCAGGGGGGGGGTCACATAGCCGTGGTCAAGTCACAAAAAGTTATAATCATTATTATATATCATTTTAATTAGTGGTCCGCCCTTGAACTAACTGGATCCGCCCTTGAACTAACTGGGCAACTAGCTACCAGAGTATTAGCAGTTTAGTGGTACTTTTGGTATGGGCAGAGACGTGGGCTCTGGGCTCTGGGCTCTCACTAATGGGCCTCATAAGAAGGCTCAAGGTCGCTCAACGAGCTATGGATATCTATTTGTTGAATAATCTAGCCCCAAAGTAAGCTACTCAAAGCTTGTGTTATGGGTACTAGATAACTGATATATTAAATACATTATATACATAGATAGATTTTTTTACTATACATAAAAAACACCCAGATCAACGGAAGAAATTTCTGCAGATCATACACAAATTAGTTCCGAGGCGGGAATCGAACCGGCAACCTCTTGCGTCGCAGGCGGACTCCGCTGCGCCACTGAGGTCGTCAATTATGAATTTGTGGTGAGGCCCCAGGTCTTAAGTTACCTGCTAGGACCAGCTGGCCGCTCTCATCATCAGCTATGACCCTCAGGCTGGGATCCTCTCGCTGCAACTCCTGGAGCGCCGTCTCCAGCGCCGCCTGCTGCCCGACGCTGGGCGGCTCGATGGAGCACAGGAACACCGGCTCAGGAACCGTGGTGCCTGATGATGGAAACGTTCCATACAATGTAGTCATCATTCATGCATACATCCTACTAATATTACAAACGCGAAAGTTTGTAAGAATGCATGGATGGATGGATGGATGGATGTCAAGATGTCTGGATGTATGTTTGTTACTCTTTCACGCTAAAACGGCTGAACGGATCTGAATGAAATTTGCCACAGCTATAGATTATGGTCTGGAATAACACATAGGTTACATTTTATCCCGGTAAAATATAAGGTTCCCGCGGGATAGATTTGTTTTTGTTTTTCAAGGTACCACGCGGGCGAAGCCGTGGGCGGAAGCTAGTACATACATAAAATCACGCCTGTTTCCCGACGGGGTAGGCAGAGATCACGGATCTCCACTTGCTACGATCCTGACACACCTCTTTTGCTTCATTCACTCTCATTACATTCTTCATACATGCGCGTCGGTTTAGGGTACTCTTGACCTGGGGCCTTACCACGAAGTCTTCCAGAACGATTCCGTAACGATTCCATTATAGAAACGTCACTACTTCCATACAATTTGCATAGGTCATGGTACGAAATAGCAATGTAATACTAATTCGGTAATGTATTATGAATTCGTGTATTTCATTCATCACATTCATCATAGTTAAAGCTCCCTGCTGGGTATAAGCCTCCTCCGTTTTGTATGTAAACTATTTTACTCGTAACTTTTACATACTTGGAATTACTATATTTTCGACAATATCGCCATAACATTAATAAAAAAAACCGGCCAAGTGCGAGTCGGACTCGCGCACGAAGGGTTCCGTACTATTATATATAAAAACGGCTAACATTAACTATAAAAATCACTTTTACTGTATGGGAGCCCCTTAAATATTTATTTTAAACTGTTTTTTGGAATTTGTTGTTATACCGGCAACAGAAATACATCATCTGTGACAATTTCAAGTGTCTAACTATCACGGTTCATGAGATACAGCCTGGTGACAGACGAACAGCGGAGTCATAACAATTCATAAGTCAATCCATCCAAGTCATAACAAAGGTTTTACCCTTTGAATACGGAATTTAAAAAAAATTAAAGAGTATTATTATAATTAATCCATTTTCTATCATAACTAGTACAAGTTTGCTCAGTTTGGCGCTAGATGGCGTGGCGTGAAGTGTCCACCAATATTTACTTATATTACTATGGACTTGTTAAAAAACTTACCTATTCCTAATAAAATTTCAGCTCGTTCCTCATCACTTGGCTCCGTCTCCAAGTTCTGGAGTCTCTGCTTGGCACTGGGCAGCATGAGGGTTTCCAGATGCCCTGGCTCCTTGAGGCGTGAGGCCAGCGCGGCCTTGGCGCGGCTGGCGGCGGCTTGGGTGGACGTCACCAGGTCACCGGTCATGGTAGCCTGGGGAGTTCTGCTTTTGATTATTCACGATTGTTTTTTAAACATTCACAGCAAGGGCCAAATCGGTGGACGAAAACACCGAAACTGGGGACATAAGGAGCTATATTTTTTTACTTTTCGTTGCCCCATAGCGGGAAAGGGTCAATGAGGACAAAAGAAATATTTTTTTAGAAGAAAAATAAATAAAAACCCACTAACAGGCCTATTATTGCGATAAATACTAAAACTTAGCATATACTTAGTATTGTTTTGTGTTTTGTAATAATATATAAAAACCCACTAACAGGCCTATTATTGCGATAAATACTAAAACTTAGCATATACTTAGTATTGTTTTGTGTTTTGTAATTGTTAAGTAGTAGGCATTCTGTTTTTATTTCTTCTTATAGTGATACTAGTACTAGTACTTTCAAACCACTGTGGTAAAAGGATGAAAGTGTTTTTTTTACGGCTATACGGATTTAGATGTCTGTTTATTCTCCAAGATGTAAGTTCTGAGGAGATATCTACCGAGCCTGGGGGTTACAGTCGTTATCAGATCGTGACACAAACCTTCGAATTTTTGATTTTAGGGTATGCCGGTTTCCTCGCGATGTTTTCTTTCACCTATTTAAGAGCACTGGCATTGTGCACATCAATTATTCAAATAAAAAAACTCATTAGCCGCGTACTGACCAAGCGAGCGGTTTCGCGAGGCAGCCTCGGACATTTGCCGCAGTACGCATGCCGCGCGAGGCGGCCTCGGTCTTTAAGTTTTCTAATCCGAGGCTGCCTCGCGCGGCAAGGCCGAGCCACCATGAGCATCGACGCTCAGTTTCACTTGAAGCCGAAAAAAGCACAACTAACGCGCAACGAATAAGCGAGGCAAAATACTACCGTCTTGAGTGAGCGCGGCAAACGTACTGAGGCGCCTTTGAGCATCGACAAAAACTGACAACGCTCGGCTCGGGCCGCGGCACGCTCGGGCGAGGCAGCGCGTGCGTTTCCCGCGGGCGAGGCACGTCTTGACCGACCGAGGATTTGCCTCGCGAGGCTGCTCGCTCAATCAGTACGCGGCTATTGGTGCACGACCAGGTTTGAACCCACGACCTTCGGATCGTGAGGCAGGGGTGCTACCACTACACCACCAGCGCTCTCTACTTACCCTAAATATATAATTAGATAAATTAAAATTGATGATGCTGGTGTAAATAAATAGAGGTAGGTGAGGTACCTTGAGAGAGCTGACTACGGCGATGTTGCCCGCCCTCACTGTCTCCACCGGCCTGAACTCGTCAGCCAACGCCACGTACAGCGATCCTATCTGCGACAATTTACATCTACATAAATATAACGGTAGTAACTTTATTCTATCAATGATAGTATTACAAAGCAGATAAATAATTTGTACCTGTGTCGGTCACCCATTTTTGCATTGCTTGGTTTTTTGTGGTAAACGACGTTTTCTAAAAATGAAACCTAGCTAGATCGATTTATCGCTCCCGAAACCCCCTGCATACTAAATTGTATTAAAATCGTTGGGGCCGTTTCCGATTATCCTACTAATATTATAAACGCGAAAGTTTGTGAGTAAGAATGTATGGATGGATGTCAAGATGTCTGGATGTATGTTTGTTACTCTTTCACGCTGAAACGGCTGAACGGATCTGGATGACATTGGCACAGATATAGATTATAGTCTGGAATAGCACATAGGCTACTTTTTATCCCGGAAAAATGTAAGGTTCCCGCGGGATAGATTTGATTTTGTTTTTCAAGGTATTACGCGGTCGAAGCCGCGGGAGGAAGCTAGTTAACTGTATTTTATCAATTATAGTATTACAAAGTATATAAACTAGTATTTATTGCAAAAAATAAAAAAAAAGAAAGTAACTGAAAAACTGATCTTTTCCCACGTTACGAGTTAGAGGGGTAGGCACAACATATTGTGATCTTCTTCCATTTCCCTCTGTCATTCGCCATCTTAATATTCACTCCTTACTTATAATCACCTCTCACACAGTCCATCCATCGTTTCCTTGGCCTATCTCTGCCCTGTATCCATCCACATTGACTGGCCTCACAGCTCAGTTGGTAGTAGCTCTGCCTTCTGCGTTGCAGGTTGTGGGTTCGATCCCAACCCAGGACAAAAATTTCTGTGATGAACACAGATGTCTGTTCTGTGTCTGGGTGTTTTAATGTATTCTTATGTAATTACAAAAAATATATAGTACTTATACAGGGTTATAGGTATCTAATCAATAACCTCTTAAAGGCGACTTGGGTAAATCAAGACTAACAACTTTTGTTCTATGACTTTTGCCAAAACGTAATGCATCTCAAGTTTTAATTTTTTTTAGTTTTTGTGAGAATTTCTATCAATTGTTAGCTCTATGTCTCGTAAATACCTACCTATGTTTCATTTATTCGATTCTGACGTATGCGCAGTCAGCTGAGTCACGCTGAGTGCTACGACTTTTACGCAATCGTTCGGCCGAGTGTGCTACACACACAGCATGTACCGACTTGTCTTAATCTGTGACCACCTAGAAAGAGCTAAGAAGATTAGAACTGGAAATTTGCCTATTTATTTTTTTGTATGGAAAAAAAAAACATTGAATTAGAAAAAATCGTAGAACAAAAGTTGTTAGTCTTGATTTACCCAAGTCGCCTTTTCAAGGTTATTGATTAGATACCTATAACCCTGTATATCTAATAGCCATGTGGTTCCCATAGTAATGTATTAAATATATTAGTTATCTAGTACCCATAACACAAGCTTTGAGTAGCTTACTTTGGGGCTAGATGATGCTGTGTCGGTTGTCCAGCATTATTTATTTATTTAATAGTACAAGCTTTGCTTAGTTTGGGGCTAGATGGCGTTGTGTGAACTGTCCACAAATATTTATATTTATTTATTTACATTCATACCAAGAATTCAAAGTTACATTACCTGCTCATTTCTATCTTGTCCAAGATTATATATCTTCTGTCCCTTGGATATTTCTCCACTATATAACCTAAGAAAGGTCAGTACGCCTCTCTGGTCATCATGTTGCACTTTAAAAGCCCTCGCAGCCAAATCCTGGTCGAAACACTTGTATAACCTATGCCCTTCTAACGGAGACGGCAGATACGACATGATAGCATCCATCAAGGTCTGAACACCGATGTTCTTGTATGAACTACCGCAGAGAATAGGAAAGGCTTTCATTGATACTGTTGCTCTGCGGATTGCGTTCTGTATATCCTTTCTGGAAACTTCTAGAGACTCGTTGTTTATGATCGTGTCTGCTATTTCGTCGTCTACAGTAGACAGTGTGTCTATGAGTTGTCTATGATCTGTCATGGCGGCTTCCCATTTGTGTCCGTCGCTCTCGGTCAGTTTCCGTCGAATGTAGTTCTGTCCTCGCCCTTGGGTCCAAAATATCTCCTCTAATGTGATGAGGTCAATGAGGCCTGAGAATTAAAAATAAGATTCTCATCAAATGAAATGGTGACGGAAAACATCGGGAGGAAACTGGCATACCCAAGAGCTAAAAATTCGGAGGTGTGTCATAGGTTAGTATTCTTATAAGCGGCGATGGGCTTGCAACCTGTCACGTACGGAATGCTAACTAGTTTGCAAAGTATGGGCATGTGCCAAATATGATGTTTGGACGTGCCTCTGACTAACCTTTAGATCCTAGAGACCTTTAGACCTAACTCTTTAGATACCCTCAAAGATCTAAGTAACGAGAGATCTGTGGGGCGATTATGGATCTTTGCTTACAATCAATGTCAATACGTTTTCATTGTAATCAAGTGATTTGTTATTACCCCAGTATTACTTAAGAGTGTTTATTCAATTAATTTGAGCCAGTTTTGACAAGTGTTGATTGTATCAGAGTTCCGTCATCGCACTACTGAGGAGATATCTACCGAGCCTACATATTTCTATAAAGAATAGAAAAGAAAATGGTTTATTTGACACACACACAAAAAAAATAATCAATTAACAGAACGGGAAATAGACTAGCAATACATGAAAGAGACAAAAAGCATTCACACAAGAAGGAATTATAAGACTTACCTATAAGTCGACCCTCGTGTCTCAAAGCATGGTGCAGCAATAGAGTGTCGGCCCTCAGCTTGTCTCTGACGGAGCGCACGCACGCATGCGCGTCCGCGTCGCTCCTGTCCATCTTGTTGAGGAACAGCAGGCGGGGGACTTTGTAGCCCTTCGATTGACGCCACACCGTGTGCGTCTGGGCCTCCACACCTGATGGAGAATGTTAGTGGAAATAACCAACTTGGTGCAAAATTAATGAGTCTGCCTCAGAGAAATCGCAAATCTAAAGCTGCGTACGGATAGCGCGTTCCTGTGTTACGCATAGTTGAGAAACACTGTCCACACGTACATTGGATACGCGTACAGCTCCTGTACGGACCGCCGCGAACCTGTACGCGAGCTCAATCGATCCAAAGCGCTCCGCGAGCCCCAGTCATTCACCATGAAACTCGAAGAACACGCGTGTCTATTCATTTTGCCGTCCAAATATAGCGTACACGATCGTGTGCGTCCGCTTTGACGCGCGACCAAAAACCGACCGACGGCGGCTCGCGTTGCGAGCTAGCTCGCGTGGTACGCGTTCCCCAAGCGTGTACGCGTACTACAAGTATGAACATGGCGTTCTGGACACGCGTAAACTGACTACGCGTACCAGTGTACGCGCTATCCGTACGCACCTTTACAATTTGCTCAAATCTAGGATGGTTCTGCACAATTTGTCGTCGTTATTTAATAAAAAAAACTTGATTTTAGTGCTCGTCTTTCAAGCTGATAGCATGAAGACGGAGCATTAAAAGATTGGTTGATAATAAGTTATTTCACAAAAGATAAATTCGAGATTAACTAATATTTTAAGAGATAACTGAAACATTTTAATTTAATATTTTTTCGTTTTCATTTATGTACATGTTAGGCCCAAAATATTATATAATTTTTCTTGTGTTATTTCAGTCAGATTATCAAAATGATTTTGACCTAAACTTTAAAAACTTTAAAATCTTAGATTGGAACCAGGGAAAATTCTGACCAACCCTTATCCTGATACAAAATATGATGGATTCACCTGCAGATGCATCAAGCACTATGACAGCTCCGTCAAGCACGGCCAGGCTCTGTTCCACCTCCATGGTGAAGTCAATGTGGCCAGGAGTATCTATCAGGTTGATCGCCCCATGTGCCCAGGGGAATGACACCGCAGCAGCTGTGGAAACATAGCCTTAGGATACTACTACTTAATTTATTCATATTCATCATCATCATCTCTCAGCCCGTTTACGCCACTCTTTCTGGTCCCCAGCAAGTCTCGTCCAGTGGTTGCGATTAGGCTGACAATGTCATTGAATCATTCAAAGAAAATTTAGAAATTTTTATCCGTAACCTGCGAAAACTAGTGGAGATAAATCACTTATTATTATTATTATTATTATTGTTTCAGGCCAGGCCCCTTTGTGGAGCTAAGCTTGCAGAAACCATGACATGTGTTTATTATAATTATTATTATGTATTTAGAGCTAGTAGTGTCCCATACATACATACATAAAATCACGCCTGTTTCCCGACGGGGTAGGCAGAGACCACGGATCTCCACTTGCTACGGATCCTGACATACTTCTTTTGCTTCATTCACTCTCATTACATTCTTCATACATGCGCATCGGTTTAGGGTACTCTGGATCTGGCCTTTCTCTAAAACGTCCCCAATTTGAGTATAGTAGTGTCCCATTGCAGGGCAAAGGCCTCCCTTCCTACTCTCCAATCATCACAGGTTTGGGTGATCGAGGAACAGTCCTTCAAGTTGGCATCAATTTCGCCCCTCCACCTCCGATATAGGTATCAATAAGTTTTGAAAAAAAATGGTTATTGCTAATGATTTTTTGAGGTTTTATTTTAATCTGAGGGAGATTTTTGCTAAAAGTGGGAAAATAGTGTAATTTCCTCTTACAGGTAATAGTGATTCCTCGCTGCCTCTCCTGCTCCATGTAATCTGTGACAGTGTTGCCGTGGTGCACCTCTCCCATGGACCTGATAGTGCCCGAGTAGAATAACATACGCTCAGTTGTTGTTGTTTTACCTGTAATGAGACGTACTCATACTGAACTATTTATATTTTTAAGTAATTAAATACCTCAAATATTATCAGTAAGTAGGTAGGTATATATAAGTACATTATTTTAAGATTATTGTTGATGTATTTAAAAAATATTACTTAAATAAAATTAAACTATGTTTACTAGGTACCTTTATTGTGCACATTTATACTATATTTATAAAATTAAACAAATCTATCATAACATATTTACGCACTATGTACCTATTTACCTAATACCTAATATATGTGATAGTATAAAATATTTATCTGGCTCGACCTTTTAGCACACAAACGGGCTAAACGTCACCAACGCGCCGCAAACCCGGTAACATCTTCAGGGTCTTCTGGTCTTATATTTGTAAAAATTGTGGCCGCGGCTGTCACTCCCGCATAGGCCTCCATAGCCACGAACAGAAATGTTCGAGTACTTCGAATTGTTCTATAACCTGACGCCACATAAATCATCTTTATTAGATGGTAATAGGCCAATGATGATAAAATATTTAATTAGTTATATGCTTAGCTAATGGCATTATGTAGCCGAAAGGATCACAATTTATTCAAAGTGTATTTAATTTTCTAACCTGCATCTATGTGAGCCAATATACCGATGTTACGTATGTTTTCAATATTGTTTATGTTCTGACCATTGGAACTTGAATAGCATCTGCGTAGTTGGGCATTTTTTAGTAGTTTTCTATAATAATTCAGCAAGCTAAACGTTTTCATTTTAAAATAATTAAAATAGAAAATAATATCGATCCGCCATTCGTTTGTTGGGCACGCACGCACGCACGAAAAACAGCTGATCGCTTGCGAGCAGTGTGCTGTGTGACCAACTCTAAAATACAGATCCTGCCTTACTTTTGTTAAAAACCTGCCAAATCCTGCCAAAGTCGGTAGTAAAAAATGCCTAAATATTGCCAACTTTAATTACTTAATTATTAAAGTAAGAAAAGTAAAAATACACTTAAATATGCTATATTTTTATTTAATATAAATTAAACTATACAGTTAGCGTCATATTGTTAATTTTCTCCATCTAAAAACATGGTTTTATTCATTAAATTTAACATTGTCTTTGGTTGGTTTAAATGCAATGCAATCGCCGGCGCGGCGCCGTGCTCACCAGCACTTGTTTAACGTGCAGGATAGATGCTACATGACGTATGTTTATAAATCTGTTTCGTGTTTTTGTCTTGATTCAATTTATTTGAGAGAATATTTCTTCGAATGCAGCGTTAGACATTGGTAAGCACAGCAATCATTATGCGAAATTGGTAATATTTGAATATTTTATGTAACATTTTATTTTCTACCCCAATACTGCCAAAAACTGCCAGTTTTTTAAAACGTCAGCTGATAATGCCAAAGTCTAAAATGAGAGGCCAATCCTGCCAAAATGGCAGGAACCTGCCACAAATGGTCACACTGCTTGCGAGTTGCGCGCTTTGTTTGACAGAAATCGTTATGACATGACATTGACATTTTAGACAACTTTAATGAAAGAAAAATATCCGTTCAAAAGTAGTATGATGTGTTCAGTTAGTTATAGATTTTTTTTCAATTTTCATGTATATTTTAGTCAGAGAAAAACTCATAGGATAGAATCATCATAGGATAAATTAATTTAAAATGTAAGGACAAAGCTAGCGTCATAAACTGTTAAACATAAAGTTTACATAATAAATAAATTCTCTGCCGAATCTGAATGTGTTTTTTAGAACGAAATCTTTTAATCTTCGCTCTCCTTCTATCAACAGAATGTTATTTTCTTTCTTTCTCTTTCTTTCTAAAATCATGGCATCTATGTCAATTTGTTTGTGTTGAAGTTGAATACAAGAAGTAAATTGAAAAGTTATTTAAAAACAGCTTTTATACAAGTCCCTGCAGAAGACTCTCGAGATGGGAGTACCAGCATTCTTCCGCTGGCTTAGCCGAAAATACCCCAGCGTTATTGTGGAATGTGTTGAACAGAGGGTACGTATACATAACCTGAAACTTGAAAAACTAAGAAAGTATTTTGGAGGCTTTTTGCTATGTTTATGAGCTTTAATTCATACAAGGACTTTCTATAGTATATTATAATCTACTAGAATGCCTAAACAGTTCAACTGGCACCAAATGTTGCATTAACTTTCTTATTACATTGACTGGATTACTTGCCAAATTTTGCTATTCATTTTCGGTTTTCGACTTTATATCTAAATTAGAGATACCATTCCAGCCAACCGACGTAGATGGTCAACTCGTGTATGTAGACTCATCCCTCCCGAATCCAAACAATGTGGAATTTGACAACTTGTATCTGGACATGAACGGAATTATCCACCCTTGTACACATCCGGAAGACAAGGCAGCTCCCAAGGACGAGGATGAGATGATGGTGGCCATCTTTGAGTGCATTGATAGGTTGTTCCGTATTGTACGGCCCAGGAAGGTGCTGTACATGGCTATTGACGGAGTGGTGAGTTACAAGAATTTTGTCTATTCTAATTATCATGTCACTTCTTTCTTACTGCTGTGGTGAAGGAATTAAAATAGACCTCCGAGGCTCTTTGTAATGGTAAATTAACTATGAAAAAGAATCCTATGATAAAAAAAACATCACAAAACATGATTATGACTGTAGTCCCCAGGCTCGGTAGATATCTTCTCAGATCTCTAGTTACTTTGGTATATTGAGGATATCTAAAGTAGGTAGTCAGAAATACGTCCAAATATGACATTTGGCACTGTGGTTAGTTCATATGTTCATATGTGACAGTTTGTAAGCCCATCACCGCTTATAAAAATACTAACCTATGATACACCTTCGAAATTTTTGTTCAAGGGTATGCCGGTTTCCTCACAATTATTTCCTTCACTATTTAAGACCACTGAAAAATATATTCAAATACAAAAAAATACTTGGGTTTTCTGTTTGTAAATTGTGAAGATAGTCATTTTAAATTACAGGCCCCCAGAGCTAAAATGAACCAGCAACGCTCCCGACGTTTCCGCGCCTCCAAGGAGACCCAGGAGAAGATTGATGAAATAGCTCGCATCCGTGATGACCTAAAAGCTAAAGGCGCCTACCTACCCCCAGAGAAGCCTAAGGAGGCCCACTTTGATTCCAACTGTATTACTCCGGGCACACCTTTTATGGACAGGCTGAGCAAGTGTTTGCATTATTATATCCATGACAGGTGAGGAATGAGAGTCAGCTGACAGTCCTGGGGCCCTACCACAAGCTCTTACAAATCATCATGTTTCAGAAATGTTTCAAGCTTGAAGTAACACTACTCCAACATAATTTTTACGTCTTGGTAATAATATAGTATTATAACTGCTTACAGATTGAATACTGACCCCGGCTGGAAAGGCATTAAGGTCATCCTATCAGACGCCAATGTGCCCGGGGAAGGGGAACACAAAATTATGGATTATATTAGAAGACAAAGGGGTAAGTAATCAAACTTTTTATCTTACTTTTTGCGAACACTTCCCTATTTCATGAAAAGTCATGAAATGACACTAGCAGAATTGTGACATCAAGCCACAGATGCCATAGCCAAGAATTTATTGAAATCTTATATATCCTATAAAAAAGTTGTAAAGGGGTAGTCAGAGACACATTCAAACATATATTTGGAAACTATTAGGCAATTTTATCTCTCGAGGTATTTCCAAGAGAAAATGTAGTCCATAATAATTATTACCAATTTCATTGAAATCTGCCCAGCCATTTGGGCCCCTTAGGTACGTTCTAATCCTTTCACCACACTGCTTCAAACTAATAACACACGATAGGCGAAGACTCGCGAAAAATTAATAAGCTAATTAAACTATTTGCACAGTATCTTTTGTTAGATAATAAAAAAAACAGTGATTACTGAGATGATGAATGACAGAAGGGAATGGAAGAAGATCACATGTTGTGCCCCACATAAAGTAGGAAAAGGACAAGAAGGTGATGAATAAAATTAAGATATGAAATCCACAATGTTATTTAAACGGGTATTACACTACACGGTATTCAGAGGGTCTACCATGAGTTTTCACAATCTACACTCGCTAGCGACTGTAGTTAAAAAAATGTATGAAAACTTGGTACAGCGCCTCTAGCGGATAGTTGGGTACTAAAACCTCACGTAGCTAACTATCCTACGTCACAGCGTACTACAGCGACTGTAGTTTGCGCTCATAATTTGCTTACAATTTGGTACCATGAGTAACAGTTTTGACAGATGTCATAGTAACGTACTATTACTACTGTAGTAACGTCAGCTAATCTAAATGTGACAACTCATGGTAGACCTACAGGGCCCGGTAGTAAGGGAGCCTAACGCCTAGCCTCTATGCTTTACGCCCTAACTCTTATTACACCACTCTTATTTAGGGTAAGGGTCCCTGAATTCAGGGTAGTGTAATAAGTGCTTTACTCGTGTTTCCAGCTCAACCGGACCATGACCCGAACACGCAGCATGTCCTGTGCGGCGCGGACGCCGACCTCATAATGCTGGGGCTGGCCACGCACGAGCCCAACTTCACCATTATCCGCGAGGAGTTCAAGCCGAACAAGCCAAGACCTTGCGATGTCTGCGGACAGCTGGGTAAGTTAATGTCATCGTCATCATTCTCCTGCCCTTATCCCACGCGAGGGGTCGGCACAACATGTTTTCCTATTCCACTCACTCCTATCATTCGTCAACTATAAATCCTACTAATATTATAAACGCGAAAGTTTGTAAGAATGGATGGATGGATGTCAGGATGTCATGGATATATGTTGTTACTCTTTCACGCTGAAATGGCTGAACGGATCTGGATGAAATTTGGCACCGATATAGATTATAGTCTGGATTAACACATAGGCTACTTTTTATCCCGGAAAAATGTACGGTTCCCGCGGGATAGATTTGTTTTCGTTTTTCAAGGTACCACGCGGGCGGAGCTGTGGGCGGAAGCTAGTAGTAGTTAGCTTCATTTCACTTTATTATTGGTTTAGCGTGGTGTGGGCATGTTAGGAGGAGGGATGAATGTCAATATGTGACGAGGAGAGTGTTGTGAATATGGATTAATACAGCGGTAGAGGTAGGCCGAAGAAAAGATGGATGGACCGTGTGAAAGATGATATGAGTAAGAAAGGAGTGAGTACTGAATGACGAATGATAGAGGGAAATGGAAGAAGATCAATGCAGTGCCGACCCCACATAACGTGGGAAAGGGCAGGAAGATGATGATGAAACAAGACCACTACTTTATATGGTACTAGCTTCCGCCCGCGGCGTCGCCCGCTTAGTACCTACATATAATATAGCCTATGTTAATCCTGAAAGTTCATTCTACACATTGGTGAAAGAATTTTTCAAATCGCTCCAGTAGTTTCGGAGCCTATTCAATGCAAACAAACAAACAATCATATTATCTTTCCTCATTATAACTTTAGTATGGTATAGATAGAAATGTAATGTCTATGTCTCATGTTTCAGGTCACGAGATGAAGGAGTGTACCGGCACGACGCCCGACGTGTCGGTGGGCGGCGCGGACCCCGCCTTCGGCTGCCAGGACAGCTTTATATTCGTGAGGCTGTGTGTGCTGCGGGAGTACCTGGAGAAAGAGCTCAGTGTAAGTACATACTACTCAACACCACAAGTTATAATGCCTATGATACTTCCTCTAATGCATTCAAAAACTAGTTGAATAACTGGTTCCAAACATAATCAAATTCCATTCCAACACTTTGTTGAATAATATTATTAGAGATGCAACCTTGATGCAACAAATATCCAGCCGTATAAAATGATCACAACTGTAATCCCCAGGCTCACTCGGTAGATATCTCTTCAGATCTTTGAGGATATCTAAAGAGGGTAGTCTGCGGCCCATCCAAACATGATATTTGGCATTTGTCAATTTTTTTCACAGTATTAAATATTCTGTTCGTGACCGGTTGCAAGCCCGTAGCTTATAAGAATACTAACCTTATGTCACACACCTTCTAATTTTTGGTTCTAGGGTATGCCGGTTTCTTCACAATGTTTTCCTTCACCGTTTAAAAGCACTGGCATTGCGCACATAAAAATAATTTTGTGAGCTTTTCTGAAATTGTGCTTTGCAGGTAGGGTTGAGTATAGCTATGTTGATATTATTATTATTAAGAGCCTGTAGTGTCCCACTGCTGGGCAAAGGCCTCCCTTCCTTATCTCCAATCATCACTATGTTGATAAGGAGAAATTTTATTATTCAAAATTTTTATTTACTTTAGAATACTAACTTCTGTGCAAAATGTGGGCATGTGCCATGTCACGTTCGGAGTGCCTCTGACTACCCTCTTTAGATATCCTCAAATTCTAAGTAACTAGAGATCTGAGGAGATATCTACCGGGCTTGGGGATTACAGTCGTGGCCATGTTTTTTTTTTACAATGAAATTGAAATTGAAATTGAAAAATATTTATTCAGTACAATCACAAGGATCACTTTGAAATGCTCTTTCTGATGGCACTCCCATTGTGGCTATTGACTTAAATTTTAATCTCAAATTTCATATGGGATACTAGCTGTTACTCACGACATCGTCTGCAAATAAACATCATTTTTTTACCTATTTCGTTCCCAATGGTTTTTTTATTATGATTTTCTTATTTCAGATGCCCAATCTCCCCTTCGCGTACGATTTCGAGCGCGCGCTGGACGACTGGGTATTCATGTGCTTCTTCGTGGGCAACGACTTCCTGCCGCACCTGCCCAGCCTGGAGATCAGGGAGGGCGCCGTCGACAGGCTGGTCAACTTGTACAAGAAATGCGTTTATAAGACCAAGGTGATAAGGTTTATAATGATGAAGCTAAGGCCAGTGATAGGAAAAAACATGAAATTGAAAACCGTTTATTCAGTAAAATCACAAGGATCCCTTTGAAACGTCTTACATGCTGAATCTATGTGCCAATTCCAACCTAACCCACTAGCACTAGCTTCCGCCCACGGCTTCGCCCGCGTGGTATCTTGAAAAACAAACAAATCTATCCCACGGGAACCGTACATTTTTCCGGGATAAAAAGTAGCCTATGTGTTATTCCAGGCTATAATCTATATCTGTGTCAAATTTCATCCAGATCCGTTCAGACGTTTCAGCGTGAAAGAGTAACCAACATACATCCAGACATCCATACATTCTTACAAACTTTCGCGTTTTACTTTTGCTACTCGTGTGAAGCCGGGGCGTGTTGCTAGTTTGTATTAAATACTAATTGGTACTTGTAGTTAGTTTTGCAAAAGCTAGCTCAATCTTACTAATATTATAAAGGCGAAAGTTTGTAAGGATGTCTGGATGTATGTTTGTTACTCTTTCACGCTGAAACAGCTGAACGGATCTGGATGAAATTTGGCACAGATATAGATTACAGTCTGGAATAGCACATAGGCTACTTTTTATCCCGAAAAATTTACAGCTCCCGTGGGATAGATATGTTTTGGTTTTTCAAGTAACCACGCGAGCGAAGCCGTGGGCGTTAGCTAACATACCAATAACTCACCTCAATACAACGTTCGCCTCCAGGGTTGGATCACGGACTCCGGCGACGTGAACCTGGACCGCGTGCAGGTGATCATGACAGAACTAGGCCACGTTGAAGACGAGATCTTCAAGCGGCGGCACACCAACGAGCTCAACTTCCGCGCCAAGAACAAGGCACGCCAGCGGCAGCAGAAGCCCAACTTCAACCTGCTGGAGAACACCCAGTTCGCACCTCAGGTCTGTGATAGTTGGAACCAGTGTGGTGGAAGGATCTGTGCGCCTTAGAGGCACATGACATTAACATGATCACGACTGTAATCCCCAGCTCGTTAGATATCTCCTCAGATACTAAGATCTTTGAGGATATCTAAAGAGGGTGGTCAGAGGCACGTCCGAACATAACATGGCACATGCTCACATTTTGCACAGTAGTTAGTATTCCGTACGTGACAGGTTGCAAGCCCATCGCCGCTTATAAGAATACTAACCTATGACACACACCTTCCAATTTTTGGTTCTAGGGTATGCCGGTTTCTTCACGTTTTCTTCACTTCATGTTTTCCTTCACCGCTTAAGAGCACTGGCATTGCGCACATACATTTTTCGAAGAATTGGTCGTGCACCAACGAGTTTTTCACTCGTTGGTGCACGACCAGGTTTGAACCCACGGTCTTCGGGTCGTGAGGCGGGGGTGCTACCATCACACCAGTGCTCGCTCTCTACACCGACAGCAATAATGACTTTTCATCAAAGTGCAAATTGAAATTGAAATTGAAAAATATTTTATTCAATAAAAATCACAAGAATCACTTTGAAACGTCTTACATGCCAGGCGAATCCATCTGCCAATTCCAACTTAACCCAACTACGGGAAGAACAGGCAAGAAACTCGTCCTAGCGCTTATTTGTATGATCCTTCTAACAAAAAATTGTAATCGAGATACCTAATAATAATACTAACTTATAACAGTGACTGTCACCATAATTGGTCACTGCTGCATCGTAGGAACTTAGCTCTTATGGTTACTGATGGTATTATTTCCAGGCAGTGGGCAGACAGGGCGGTAGCGACGGCAACAGAATGCAGAACGTGCGGCAGGAGGCGGCGAATATACGACTTGCTGGCATGAACTCCACACCCGCGGTAACACATTTTATAACACAGTATTATATTATTATTAGTATTAGACGGGTATTTATCGCGTTCAAATTACCTTCTATTTACCTGAGTCTACCCGTGACCACGACAGCGTGCAAACCTGTCGAAACGTCGGGAAAATAAAAGGTAATTTGAACGCGATAAATACCCGTCTAATACTAATAATAATGTGTTCAGATCGCGTAAGTTTAAAGTACATAATAGTATTATTTAATGTTAGGACTTGTTCACATACAACCGTCATTAAGAGGCTCGTCCCTAAGAAACGCGCAATCATGCACTTACGATTTTAAAAATAAACAAGAAAATAAATCACTTCATAGAATGACACAAATTAAAACACAAATTAAGTACTTAATTATTTCAAAAAATAAAAAAACACCTAATAGTCATTGAAAATATCTTCTTACAGCTGCCATTTTGGACGTTTTTAAGTTTTTGTAAAGCCTATGTCACTTTTGAAATCCAGTCCTATGACACCTAATTTCTCATAATCTGTCCAGCCATTTGTCTTCTTCTTCTTCTTCTTCAATTATGGCATCTGTCTCTTAGAGAACAATTTTGCCAGTGTCAAGTGTATTTATTTATAAGTATTGTCAACGTCACAGAGTCATAGTCAAGTAGTCAAGTCAATTTTAAAGAAAAGATGGCTGTTTTGTTGAAAATTCTCGGGATTTCCTCCGATAGAATTTGAAGAGAACTATTCACTCTAATTCACATATTTTACACTCGCGTCAAGAACCCGGGCTTTATTGGCAAAATAACCACCAAAATTACGCAATAAAACTCAAAATAACACGAGAAAACATATAAAAACCAGAGCGACGTAGTTGTCAGTCAAATGCACCGCAGAAAATCCCAGCCATTTGTCAAAGGAACTTGCATACATAAATGACAGATATAGTGTCTAAGTATTGGTCAAAACTGAGGGTCAAAAGTTGCTCATTATGCGTTTGGCGTATGCGTCATTATGCGTATTGGTAATTCTGAGAATTGGACATTCCGCGTTATGTGTTTGGTCAAATGAGAATTCTGAACTATTGGTCATTATGCGTCAGAACTCAGAACCACTCATTGCATTATGTACTCTATGTCCCCAGCAAGACGAGTCAAACTCCCGCGGGCGCAAGCGCACCTCGACACAGGCCGGCCTGGATGAAGAGGAAGACGAAGACAAGCACGACGAAGTGCGGCTGTGGGAAGACGGCTTCAAGGAACGATATTATGAGAGCAAGTTCGAAGTCTCCAAGGATAACATGGAATTTAGGTAAAGAACAGCTATTGCGTCCTCCTAATATTATAAACTAGCTTCCACCCGCGGCCTTGTCCGCGAGGTACCTACATAATATAGCCTATGTTCATCCTGAAAGTTCATTCTAAATATTAGTGAAAGAATTTTTGTTTCGGAGATTACTTTCTTCTTACAAACAAAACATACCTACTTATAATATTGTATTATTATAGTGTAGTTGTAGATAGATGCTAAAGTTTGGATGCATGGATGTTTGTTACTCAATCACATTGAAACGGCTGAACTAATTTTGGCGAAATTTGGCACATAAATCCTACTAATAATATAAACGCGAAAGTTTGTAAGGATGTCTGGATGTATGTTTGTTACTCTTTCACGCTGAAACGGCTGAGCGGATCTGGATGAAATTTGGCACAGATATAGATTATAGTCTGGAATAGCACATAGGCTACTTTTTATCCCGGAAAAATGTACGGTTCCCTTGGAATGGATTTTTTTGTTTTTCATGGTACCACGAGGGCGGAAACTAGTCTATTCTGACTTAAATTATCCTTACCTTGCAATTTGAAGTATATGGTTTCCTTATGTTTTCCATTACCTTACCCAGGTATCGAGTAGCGTTGCAGTACGTGCGGGGGCTGTGCTGGGTGCTCCGCTACTACTACCAGGGCTGCGCCAGTTGGAAGTGGTACTTCCCGTACCACTACGCACCGTTCGCGTCGGACTTCGTCAATATCTGCGGCCTGTCAACTAAGTTCGAGAAAGGCACGCAGCCGGTATGTTTTATTACTGTGGGGTAGAGTTTATTTTGTATTGTCAGCTATCTGTAAGGCTGCGCCAGTTTTTTTAAATGCCTCACTATTCAATTAATCGTTTTCTAGTCCTTATTTACTATTAAATTAATCGTCTTTCTTATCCCACTGGTGGGGTCGACACAAAATTTTATTTTTCTTCACTTTTCCCTTTCATCTAAATATGTATAGTATGAAAACTAAATCAGATTTTTATGCCTAGTTCCTATTCAACATGCTTGTAAAATGAAGTTAAAAATTCATATCAAGCCGCATATATTCTTGATAAACACAATTTACTAGTTTTAAACTCTCAAGTTTATGAAATAAAAGTGTGTTTGTTGTCAGTTTCAACCTAATATATTTTTGCGTAGTACATTCAACTGTGTTTGTATTATTAAGGTATATTTCCCAAGCCGCACACATTCTTAATAAAGACAATCTAGTTTTAAACTCTATGTTTGTGGAATTAGAATATATTTTACTGTTGTGCTTGAAAAATTAAGGTATATATTTGCCAAGTTGTATAGATTCTTGATAAAGACAATCTAGTTTTAAACTCTATGTTTGTGGAATTAAAATGTATTTTGCCATGTATTGTTGTCAGTTCCGACCGCTGGAGCAGCTAATGGGCGTGTTCCCAGCGGCTAGTTCGTCCCACGTGCCCCAGCCGTGGGCTAAACTCATGAGTGACCCGGTGAGTACAACTTCTTTTACCATACATAGAAAAAAAAACACTCGCACGACTGTAATCCCCAGGCTCGGTAGATATCTCCTCAGATCTCTAGTTACCTAGATCTTAGAGGATATCTAAAGAGGGTCAGAGGCACGTCCGAACATGACATTTGGCACATGTCCACATTTTGCACAGTAGTTAGTATCCCGTACGTGACAGGTCGCAAGCCCAACGCCGCTGATAAGAATAAGTATTCTCATCATGATTTTTAGTTCTAAGGTATGCCGGTTTCCTCACGATGTTTTCCTTCACCGTTTAAGAGCACTGGCATTGCGTACATAAATATTTCAAATAGAAAAACTCATTAGTGCACGACCAGGTTTGAACCCACCAACACTCTTAATTATCTTAATAATCTTTATTTTACAATAAATTTGTATTGTCTACAGTTTTCTCCAATTATTGACTTCTACCCTATTGACTTCAAAATCGATCTGAATGGAAAGAAATTCGCGTGGCAAGGCGTGGCTCTGCTGCCCTTCGTGGACGAAACGAGGCTGTTCAAGGCACTGGAGCCCTACTATGAGAACCTTACGACGGCGGAAAGTAAGTTAACGTTAGCTTCGCTTAGTTAGTCGATTACTCGATAGATGGCGTTATAATAAAACGAGTAACTTTATAAATTACTAGCTGACCCGGCAGACTTCGTACTGCCTCAATCGATAAAACGTTTGTATGGGAAATAGGAAAGTACTATTTTTAGGGTTTTCCCGGCAGTTGTTCGAATTTTTCTTACCTTTTAAACCTTCCCTAGACCTCCATGAACATTTCAAGACCAAGATAAGATAAATCTGTTTAGCCGTTCTCGAGTTTTAGCGAGACTAACGAACAGCAATTCATTTTTATATATATAGATAGATAGCCTATTAGCTTCCGCCCACGGGAACCGTACATTTTCCGGGATAAAAAGTAGCCTATGTGCTATTCCAGACTATAATCTATATCTGCGCCAAATTTCATCCAGATCAGTTCAGCCGTTTCGGCGTGAAAGAGTAACAAACATACATCCATACATTCTTACAAAATTTCGCTCATAATATAATATTTGTAAGAAGTAGGATTAGTGGAGATTATCTTATACCTGTAAACGAGCAATTCTTGATTATGTATATGAATCTCGGAAACGGCTCCCAACGATTTTCATGAAATTTCGTAAGTAGGGGGTTTCGGGGGCGATAAATCGATCTAGCTAGGTTTCATTTTCCAAAAAACACGATTTACCAGAAAAAAACCCGAGCAAAGCTCGGTCATCCAGGTACTGATAGTGATAATATAAAATAAACCTTGTGTCCCATAGAGCTGCGAAACATTCGCGGCAAGGATCGCCTCTACGTGTCGACCGGCAACAAGAGCTACGAGTTCCTGCTGGGGCTGTACGTAGAGGCGAAGAGTTCCTCGCTGAAGACGCTCATCGAGCAGGGCCAGGAGTACCCGTACCGCAGCGAGGGGGTGCGCGGGGAGGTCATGCTGAGTGTGGACAATGTCATCGTCGGGGGGTTAGTACTGCTCTTGTTATATAACTAGCTCACTCTCGCGCAACTTTTTTCTCGTTTTTGCAACATTTTTTATTGATGCTCCGCTCCTATTGGTCGTAGCGTGAATCAGCGTGATGCTAGATAGCCTATCTATATAGCCTTGCTCGACAAATGGACTTTACAACAATAATATTTCAGTTTGAAAATGTTTTTTTTTTTCGTTTAGATCGGCTAACGTTACTACAGTAGTAATAGTACGTTACTATGACATCTGTCAAAATTGTTACTCATGGTACCGAATTCTAAGCAAATGAATGAGCGCAAACTACAGTCGCTGTAGTACGCTATGACGTAGGATAGTTAGCTACGTGACGTTTCAGTACCCAACTACCCGTTAGAGGCGCTGTACAAGTTTTCATACATTTTTTTAACTACAGTCGCTTTCGAGTGTAGATTGTGAAAACTCATGGTAGACCTACTGATAATGTTCGGTTCCCTTGCAGCCAGTTGTCGTCCCCCGTGATCGGGCTCCAGCCGGTGCTGGGCAACCAGGCGGTGTGCGTCCGCTTCACGGACCCGCAGTACCCCGAGGAGTTCATCTTCCCCGCCAAGAGGCTCAAGGACGCCGTGGAGGCGCCCAGGGTGCTGAAGCCGGGCTCCTTCCCCGACAACGAGCAGCGGCGGAACTGGCGCCCGCAGATAGGTAACCCTCAACACACCACCAATATGCACGTGGGGGACATTAGAGGGTATTATCGACCCGCCGCCATTTTGAGTTTCTTACTTCCTTTATATTTCCCTTCACTTGTATCTACCACATGCACCGTGAGAGGGGATAGAACCTTTGTCGCATATCGACCTGCCTGCCTTTTGATTTTCTTACATCCTATAAATATTATCTTCATTTGTATATAATGTAACGGAATCTTTCAACTTAATTTCCACCACTTTCAAGACAATTTACTGTAAAATTTGCACACTTGGACCTATGACAATACAATATATTCATAACTTTTAACTTATATTGTATACCTTCATCAGGATAATAAGAATATGATCATTATTGTATTATTAGAAGGTTAATCACATACTATTATGAATAGAATAACGCGAATGGTATTTTTCCCTATCGACAAGAAAAAGTGTTTACCATCAAAATAATTATAGAAATAAAGTGAAACATTTATAGAAACAAAATATTGTTTTTTGAAAAATCGATCATTGCACGACTGGATTCGAACCCACGACCTTAGGATCAGAAGCCGGGCCACTACCACCAGTCGGGCTAACACGAGCTACGACAAAATTTTAACAACCGTTTGTCTCGCTCCTCGTTCGAATGCACGACAAAATGTGTCGCGGCTGGCATGTTAGCCCGGCCGCAGTGCAAGGACGCTACAGCCCCCCCCTCCTCCCCCCCGCAGGCATGGCGCGCGCCACCACCGTGGCCAGCCTGGACGTGAGCGGGCACCGCGCGCTGGGCCACCACGTGCCGCGCGAGCGCAGCGCCTACGCCTGCGTGCCGCCGCCAGCGCACGACCAGCGAAGTGAGTACATTAGCTTATGTCTATCTCAATGAATAATAGCTCCTTTACAGCCGCCATCTTGGATTATGTGATATCTATAACATAATAATATACACCGTGAAATTTTAATGGTTGTTTTCCCGCGGCGGAACGACTTGCCTTAAGGAGTACTTTCGAAACATAGAGTAAAAGTAAAAAAATAAACATGTTTTTATTTTAAAATAAGTACCTGGTTGACCGAGCTTTGCTCGGTTTTTTTTTGGTAAATCTTGTTTTTTGGAAAATGAAACCTAGCTACGATTTATCGCCCCCGAAATCCCCTGCATACTAAATTTCATGAAAATCGCTGGAGCCGTTTCCGAGATGCCGATTATATAATAAGAATTGCTCGTTTAAAGATATAAGATTAAAAAAATATTCATCAACTCGAAAACGTGAGGAACGTTAGTAACATTAGACGTAACTTGTAGGTACTATTCGAATTCACGCGCCGCCGGCCGCCTTCGCGTAGGAATTACTATTGGTTCGTGGTCGCTTTCGAATAAAATTTTCACAATGGTATATCTGTATTTTTTGTTTCTAATATTTAATTTGTTTATACAACGATTGTATTACCAAGACAAAACCATTTCGCTGCGTGTATAATAAAAAGGTAAAGTTTCTTTGTATGTAGGATGTAATCTCCGAAACTACCTATCCGATTTCAAAAGTATTTCACTAATGTTTAGCATGAACTTTCAGGATTAACATACAATAAAATACCTTCACTATGTTATTACACATCATTAGAAACTATTTTGGCTATATTTAAGATTTAACTAGTAACCTACACATTTGTAATATTTAAGCTGTTTGTTTCTTTTGCCAATAAATAAAAATAAAATAAAAATAAAAATAAATAAAATACAGTCGTGATCAAGTTTTTTTTTACATGCGATGAATTTAAATGCCAATTCCAGCCTAACCCTACCTACAGTATTGCGACATACCCTAACTCTAGGGCTGTCAAGAAAATACACTAATTGAGCCGTACATTCGAACACGCTAACAACAGAGCGGTATAAAACAATAGGAGCGACATCCTTACTCCCTTGTTCGACAGATCGCACTAATGAACCAATTCAACAATGAAAAAATATTGGGAATCAAATGCGCAATAAATATTTTTTTTGAATTTTATCTTATATCTAGTTATTTTGATTTAGGGAACGGACGAGAAAAGAGTGCATGCGGCGGAAATGCGAATGTTGAGATGGATGTGTGGAGTGACAAGGATGGATAAAATAAGGAATGAGTATATCAGAGGAAGCCTGAAAGTGGCACCGGTGACAGAAAAGATGAGGAGTAATAGGTTAGCGTGGTATGGACATGTTATGAGAAGAGATGAATGTCATGTGACAAGGAGAGTGTTAGGTATGAATGTGGATGGATACAGGGGTAGAGGTAGGCCAAAGAAAAGATGGATGGACTGTGTGAAAGATGACACGAGTAAGAAAGGAGTGAGTAATGAGATGACAAGTGACAGAGGGAAATGGAAGAGGATCACATGTTGTGCCGACCCCACATAACGTGGGATAAGGGCAGGAAGATGATGATGATCTAGTTATTTTGATAGTCGTTATTTCTGAAACGGGAACATTGTTCAATCCTTTTAAATCATTTCACTACACTAGATTGAAAAAATGTTAATTATTTCCACTTATTGTTTGATACTTTACAGATTTTTTGCGTTTTTCAGGAAAAACATTGAACTATTGTAAAAAAACCTTGATCACGACTAAACCCAAGGCTCGGTAGATATCTTCTCAGATCTCTAGCAACTTAGATCTTTAAGGATATTGAAACAGGGTAGTAAGAGGCACGTCCAAAAATGATTTTGCTACATGCCCACATTTTCACAGTAGTTGCAAGCCCATCGCCGCTTATAAGAATACTAACTTATGATATGACAATTCTTAGGTACGCAGGTTACCTCACGATGTTTTCCTTCACCGTTTAAGAGCACTGGTATTGCACACATATTTTTTTCTAATAGAAAACCTCATTGGTGCACCATCAGGTTTGCACCCGAGACCTTCGGATCGTGAGGCAAGGGTGCTACCACTACACCACCAGTGCACTCTTTTACTGTAAAAACTATAAGCTTAATGGATAACTTGTACAAAATACTTGCATTATTAAATATAATTAGGATTATCTGTACAAAAGCCTGTGTCTATATCAATTTAAAGTTATAAAAAGTATAAACATTCACAATTAGTTACTTTCAAATATAAAAACCGTTTATAAACAAAATTACAGTGTGTAGGTGAATGGCATCCATTATTCCAAATTCAAATTGGCCTATCGTCTCGCGCATTGACGTGTAATAGCGCGCGAAGGCAAACAGGAAGCGCGCGGGACCGCCATTGTCCGCGCCAGTGTCGCCAACTACGAAAATAATAATTATCGAGGGTTGCCAGCACAATGGAGCGATTTTTTCACAAAAAACGGGCTCAAGTGCTTCCTATTATCCGGTGGGAGAGGATTAGGCAACAATGTCGGAAGCGGCTTTTTTCTCTGTTGCATTTAACCAGGTGTCTGAATGGTGTTTTAATATGTAGTTTAAACTTTTTAGCTTCTAATCCGATGAAGATATCTCATGAGTGTCTAAAATATTTTGAGGGTTTTCGACGGAATAAAATAATAAAAAACCGGCCAAGTGCTAGTCGGACTCGCGCACGAAGGGTTCCGTACCCTTATCTATAAAAACGGAAAAAAATCATGTCTGTTGTATGGGAGCCCCCTTATAATTATATTTATTTTATTTTGTTTTTATTATTTGTTGAAAGCGGTAACAGAAATACATCATCTGTGAAAATTTCAACTGTTTAAGAATCACGGTTCATGAGATACAGCCTGGTGACACAAGGACAGACGGACGGACAGCGGAGTCTTAGTAATAGGGTCCCGTTTTACCCTTTGGGTACGGAACCCTAAAAACTACCAAGTATTTTAATGGTGTGATCGAACTATTGACATGAGAAGAAGAAAGATTAAGTATTTCATTTAAAACTAACTTACGTTCATGAGAAGCTATTTTAAATTACTTTTAGTAGTGTTTTTTTTAATTTTTACAATAAATTCTAATTCTCAGGAAATCTTAGGGCTATATAATAATATCGAACAAGGGCGTTACCACAAGCTTTTCGAGCAATATCAAAGTAGTGTAACTTTGATAACTCGTACCATCCTACTAATAATTATAAACGCGTATGTTTGTAGAATGTATGGATGTATGGATGTCAGGATGTAAGGATGTCAGGATGTTAGGATATCTGGGTGTATGTTTGTAACTCTATCACGCTGAAACGGCTGAACGGATCTGGATAAAATTTGGCACAGATATAGATTATAGTCTGGGATACCACATAGGCTAATTTTTATCCAGGATTAATATACGGTTCCCGTGGGATAGATTTGTTTTTGTTTTTAAAGATACCACGCGGGCGAAGCCGTGGGCAGAAGCTAGTGACTCATAACAAAAATACTGAAAGTAGTCTTACTTCGTGTTTGAAACGTGACGTTTCTAAAACATGATAGTTTGCAAAAACTTGTGTTGAGGCCCTTGTCTTGTATTATTTTGTTCGACATCACATCTTTATTCCAACAACAGGAAAGTCACTATGACGTGACTTCCAATTAATTCCTATTTCAATTGCTTTCGAATCAATTTTAACAAAATCCTCCAATCTCTTAGCTCTTATACCATTTGTATAGGGTTGAATATTGCATAAGTTGTAAGACAAGTGGCTAAGGGCGCCACGCGGCCCAATTAACCAACGCCCCCAAACTACGGGGCATTTTAATTGAACACGCTTATTTGATTTTGCCATTGACGTGTGCATAAATATGGGGACCATGAGAAATTTATTGATGTGTTTTTATGGTAATTTGTACACTCGCGTCACGTCTATTCATAACCCATAACAATCAGTCAGTAACTTATTATTTTTTTCAATTCATTTATTACTTTTTGATACTTACATGAAATTGTACACTAGGAAAAGTCATATCGGTTGACATACTTAATAAAATATATGACAATTACTCCTATTAATAAAAATCCTACTAACCTACTAATATTATAAACGCGAAAGTTTGTAAGAATGTATGGATGTTTGGACGTCTGGATGTATGTTTGTTACTTTCACGCTGAAACGGCTGAACGGATCTGGATGAAATTTGACACAGATATAGATTATGGTCTGAAATAACACATAGGCTACATTTTATCCCGGAAAAATCTACGGTTCCCGCGGGATACATTTGTTTTTGTTTTTCAACATGCGGGCGAAGCCGCGAGCGGAAGCTAGTCATAAATAAATCACTGCTATACTCGTATAACTTCTAGTAGGAAGCCTACATACAGATTTCATCAGTCAAAGCTTAGATAGATAAGTAAATGATCACGATCACATGATCACGATTGCAATCCCCAGGCTCGGTAGATCTACTAGATATCTCCTCAGACCTCTTGTGACTTAGATCTTTGAAAATATCTAAAGATAGTCAGAGGCACGGCCGAACATGACATGCCCACATTTTGCACTAGTTAGTATTCCGTACGTGACAGGTTGCAAGCCCATCGCCGCTTATAAGAAAACTAACCTATGACACACACCTTTGGTTCTAGGGTATGCCGGTTTCCTCCGATGTTTTCCTTCACAGTTTAAAGGCATTGCGCACATAGGTACTACCATATTTTGAATAGAAAAACTCATTGGTGCACGACCAGGTTTGAACCCACGAATTCTTAATACATTACCACATTAATATTACATTGTTATTTCGTACCATGACCTACGCAAATTATATTGAAGTAGTGACGTTTCTATAATGGAAACGTTACGGAATCGTTCTGGAAGACTTCGTGGTAAGGCCCCAGGTTTAAACCCACGACCTTCGGACCAGCGCTCGTAACAAATAACAAGCTCTTGACTGTGTAACCTTTTAAGGCGGGTTACAGTGCTTCACTGACCGTCGGTGCGCACGGTCGGTCCTGACGATTCACGCGGACCGACCGTCAGTTTGTATCATTCAGTGCTCTCCTGACCAACAAACTGACCAGATGAAAAATGATACAGACATCCGTCGTAGGTCCGTACGGTCGGTCCAACGATCGGTGCAGCACTGAACGCGTTCATACGTTTCCATAGCGCGTCGGCCGACCGACGGACGCATGCGGACGCCCTCGACCGACGGTCCTCGTACGCAGTGCGTAGCAATATTACGCGTGCGTACGGTCGGTCCAGCACTGTACGATTTTATGGATTTTCATATTAATGACAAGCGCGACCGACATACGCACCGACGGTCAGTGAAGCACTAACTGCACTGTAACCAGCCTAAAACCGCGATGTTTGACAGTGTCACTAGAGATAAAACCTGGCGGCACTCGGCCGTCTTCGGAGCCCTATCCTGCAATAATTAGAGGCGGAGTCGGCGCGTGCTCAAGTGGCAAAGCCCCGTCGCGCTAAAGTTGCGAATTTCACACTGTTTTTTGAACTCTGTTGTTTATTGGATGGGATCATTATAATATTGTTAGCCATATTCCTATCTCTAAATACTAAAGTGTTTGTTAGCTTTTCACGGTCAAATAGCTTGAAGAAAGACTGTAATCCCCAGGCTCGGTAGATATCCATCCATATTCGCACCTAACACTCTCCTCGTCACATGACATTCATCTCTTCTCATAACATGTCCATACGCTAACCTATTACTCCTCATCTTTTCTGGAAAATATATGATGTATAAGTACATAATGGCACAACAATTTTTCGAAAACATAAATAAAAAAAAAACATAAAATTTCTCTAACGAGTTCCTCACAGCCTTGAGCGGACAACAATACAATATACAGATACTCCGAAGTAACTAATTCCACTCGACATTTTGGCGCAAGAATATTTCTTTGTGGCGGATGAATGGCCGAGGACACGTCGGCTTGAGTTTTACACGAGAAATAAAAAACTTGTAAAAAAGATCCTTGGCACAGCTCGGGCGCGCCCTCTGGCGGAAAATCCGGTAATAATTTCCAAGATGACAAGGTGGTACAGACAAAATGTCTTCCTTATTACGCGTGATGTTTTATATCAGGTATGGACAACCTTTAAAAGTTGCGGGCCAAACTTTTGGTTGTTAACGAAATCGCGGGCCGTAGGTTTCAGTTGAAAAAAAAAAATTTTTACTTCAATCAAGTGGTTTTGACTTTTTAGTGGCCATTTAAGTATTTTCAAAGATACCTAACTAGAGATGTTTAGTGGTGATTGTTTACCTTTCTTCATTTTGAGCGCATTCATCACGAACTCTGACATAGTCGTTGGCACTAGTGGGCCTTTCTACTCAACGGTTTCGTCATTGTTCTCACATTCGTCATTGTTCGCACCAAAAAATATAGGTAAAAAAAAAAAAAATATGATCACGACTGTAATCCCCAGGCTCGGTAGATATCTCCTCAGATCTTTAGTTACTTAGATCTTTGAGAAAAATATAGGTTATCTCGTAAAATATTAGTTAGTTTAAAATGTACCCATCGTGAAATAACTTATTATCAACCAATCTTTTATTGCTCCATCTTCATGCTATCAGAACTCTAAAATCAAGGATAAAAAAAAATAACGGTAAAATATAAAATTGAGTAGAAAAGTCCTTGTGTCTCGGCCCTCGACTCTGTTCGTGCAATTTTGGCGCCTCGCGTTACGTCTCGCTTTCATACCGTGAATGTGTCGACGGCTCCCATTAGATGCCTATTATGTCTGCCAAGTTACCTCTCCGTATCAACTCTTCTTTTTCCGTACTGCTCGAGCTGGGTATGAATAGCTTTACTAAGGAAAGACGGCCAAAAACATATTTTGGTAGTTTAGCTTGGGGCGTTGAGCTTGTTTAATAGCTGGTAAAACTCAAGCCCTAAAAGCTAGTCCGCCAAGTATAATTATGTAGTATTTTTAATTAGTTTTTGCAATATTGCTAATTATTTTACTGAAATTCAAAGACCGTTCGATGACAATCAAACATTTTGAAGATATTAAACATACATAATTATAAGGTAGCAGTTTTAGCCATAGGCACCGTAAGTCAAGTGGTTTTAATATAATACCCTATCTCAACCCTTTTATGACCTATAAACAGTAGAAAGTAAAGGCTCAAAGTACAAAACAACTGAAAGTTTAATATCCTTTACAATTTTGAATTCATTATTTATCCCTCCTTTGTAAAGAAACAATCAATTGATGATTAGACACGGCCCCACGTTGGGCGCCAGTTTGGAACAATGCCAGCTAATGGCGACTGCTCGTTACGCACTCAACGCTCCGCTACCGTCGGTGATTATTTTCGGTTTGATACCCTGAAAGGTGTAAATGCAGATTCTGTAAGTACTTGTTGCCTTAAATATCATCAATAAATAGTATTTTAGCATTTAAATTACACTTCATTTATATCGTGAGGTTAATATATATATAGGTTAATATAGGTTATATATAGTATTAAATATCCACTAGAGTCCATCCAAACGCTAACGCGAGTTGCAAAAGACCACTCAGTGTTCTTATAATGCAGATATTAGGCTTAGGTTAACTTTGTGGCGCTTAGGGAGCCGATCGTTCTATTTACGCTCGACTTAAAAGCTTTAAACAAAGGAAAGTAAATAATAAATCCCTCTTTTCCCCTAACGAGGGTATCGATGACCTGAATCCTCTTGCTAGCAATCCCTTTAGAGTCAAAACTGGATACTTCTGGTACTTCGAGCTGGGATTAAAATGTGTACATTACACGGAGTAAAATAAGAGGGAAGCTTCACGGGAGTAAAGAGTACATACTTTACGTTAAGCCTTGTCAAACAGAGCAAGGAACACTCGGTGTAATGGGACGAGGAAGTTTCTCGAACTTTGTCTATCAAGAATAAGTTTCGTCACGGAATTTATTGCAAAAACTTACGCTGCAAGAGTTGGACAACTACGAAAGGCTACCCTATAAGACACTGTTTCTGTAGTGACGGAAAACATTGTCACATAACACAGACACTTCCAGTTAAATCTAGCTCCGTGCCACTGACATTAGAGCGTCACAAAGCGAGCGATTAAACACTCCGCCAACGGCGTGGTAGCAGCGGCGCGATTGCGGCGCGATTTGCAAGCGGTTTTGAGCTGTCGAGTGTCGCAATACATAGACTTTTTTGTGCTGGAGAGGATGTTGAGCGCTTCTTTGCGAGGATTCCCTGGTTTTTATAAAGATAGTTGAACTTGGCTTGAAAGATACCTCGTGTTTTTTTAATTTATGTAGAAAATAAAGTGCTAATCATCATCTGCACTAAAAGACTAATTTAGGAAATAAACAATTTTAAATCACATAAATAGAGCGTAGTGGTAGCACCCCTGCCTCACGATCCAAAGGTCTTGGGTTCAAACCTGGTCGTGCACCAATTAGTTTTTCTGTTCGAAAAAGTTATGTGCGCAATGCCAGTGCATTTAAACGCAGGAGAACATCGTGAGGAAACCGGCATACCCTAGAACTAAACGTTCAAAGGTGTGTGTCATAGTCATAGGTTGGTATTCTTATAAGCGGCGATGGGCTTGCAACCTGTCACGTACGGGATACTAACTACTGTGCAAAATATGAGCATGTTCGGACGTGCCTCTGACTCCCCTTTTTAGTTATCCTCAAAGATGTAATAAGTCACTAGAGGTCTGAGAAGATATCTACCGAGCCTGGGGATTACAGTCGTGTGAAATTGAAATTGAAATTGAAAAATATTTTATTCAGTAAAATCACAAGGATCACTTTGTGTAAAATCCATGATATACTTTTAAATCACAAAAATGACCTGGGGCCGTAATTACCACGAAGTCTTCTAGAACGATTCCGTTTTAAAAACGTCACATTTGAAGCTTGAAGTAACACTACTTCAATACTATTTTCTTTGTTACAGATCGATCACAATCATACGGGCCGCAGCGCAGTGGGTACGTACCATACGGAAACCAAGGTCACCACGATCAGGGCTATCAGGGCAGTCAGAGTTACAACCGCTCCGGATACGGAAGCAGTCAAAGCTACGGCCAGAATCGTCAAGGTTACGACCAGCAAGGGTACGGTCAACGAGGATACAACCAAGGCTACCAACAAAACAGAGGGTACAATTCCAATAATTCCACCAATCAAGGGCATCAGAGGAGTAACTCGTATCACCAGGGCAAATATGAAGGTCCAGGGCAGCAAGGTTCCTCGCAAAACCAGAGGTATCAGGGTCAAAGAAATCAAGGTGGATGGCGTTAGAATTACAAATGAAAATATAAATTAGGAGACTGAAAAAATGATTCGCGTAAAAATGTTCTATACCCATGGAATGTCAAGCTTTGGACAACTTATTGATTCTGCTGAAATAGCAAGTTTCAGCTTTCTAGAACATAGGAGAGCTAATTATTTCGTTAGCGAAATGTAATTTTATACAAATTGTAACACCCCTGCACCTACAGCAGTCTTCATGACCAGCGGTTCAGATTGGGCGTTGTAACTACTCGATAATATATATTGATTAACCTCTATCTCCTCCTTTTATAAATCCGAACTATAGTCTTCAAATTTGTTGCCATCTCTATAAGTCAGGTTAAAGATTTAATTTGACAAGTGACTGCATTATTATGCATAATAATTTATAATAATTTCCTTTATTAATAATAAAGGAAAACATGTAATTCAGCTTGTGACGAATAAATGTACAAATGTTTTTTTGGACTCAAACAATTATTTATCTGTAATTGAAGAAATATAAGGTAATATGAAATATGATTTATAATACACAAATGATCGATGTAGCACTTCATTATTACTTCTAAGAATATTGTAAAATACACAAACTAGATTTCAAAACTTGTTTTTATAATTTTAACCTATTTCCCTCCACCAAAATTAAATTTAGGAAGTAAGGAAAATACGCAACACGAAAGAAATATAATTATTAATAGAAACATTAGGTTATTAGGATATGAAATAGTAGCTCTAGTACTTTTTTACCCGACTGCGAAGCGAAGAAGGGGGAATTTGTTTGGTGTACATTTATGTATGTATGTATGTATGTTTGTTTGAATTGTACTTTAACTGTCACTGTAGCCCAAACGGCTGGACGAATTTTGACATATGAGGTATCGTTGGATTTGTCTGGATCGCAAGAGTGACCTAGGCTATACAAAATGTCAAAAAACTTAATAAGCAGGCTGTAAAAAACTATTTTCATTTACGTTCAGTCGTGTTTTTTAATTTTTGTATTAAATACCTGTCTCACTGATAAAAGATTTCTTTACTCCATAGTACCTGGATGACCGAGCTTTGCTCGTTTTTTTCTGGGGTAAACGACGTTTTCTAAAAATGAAACCTAGCTAGATCGATTTATCACCCCCGAAACCCCCTACATACCAAATTTCATGAAAATCGTTGGAGCCGTTTCCGAGAATTGCTCGTTTAAAGGTATATAAGATTTAGCAATGCATTAGAAAAATTAATTAAAATTATGTACGTTACATGTCAAACGTTTTCCAATATGGCCGACAAAGCGCGTCTGAAGTGGCTGACGTTTTGTGCGCGATCAATAGTTTTTATAAATTCCTTTTTGCGCCACAATCGAAGGTTCGGCACAAAATTGTTGAACATGAAAAGGAATTAGGGGTCGTACGGACTGGAGGCCACTTGAGAACTGAATGAGGTAGAACTTAACGGAGATTTTTAAGATCTTTTTGTCCAGGTAAATCAAATGGGCTGTTATTAATTCGTTGCTCGGAAGTCCGTTGCTGTAATTATTATATGCAATGGTGTTTATAGTTTTCTTATTATGAGGCAAACGTCTGAATTATAGCTCTTATTAAGAGTAAAAATTGATATTTTTCTATACCGAGTCTATGATACTATGTGACTCGGGATAATCATCTTCAGAATTACCGTTTTGAAAAAACAATATCTTCTCATGTTTGCAAAAATATATACCGATGATCTTTTGTTTAACAATTCCCATAGAGTTTGCACAAATTCGCTATAGTAGGAACCTGAGTAGATGCACTGATCTGGAAGAGTAAAGGTGAATTAAAAATTGAAATCGTCATAACTTCCCTACGAATTCTCACAAGTCACAAGTCACAATATCCCACTTGAAGCGTAAAACTGCGATAACTGTATCGCGCCGCGAACCGCGCGCCTGCTCACTTCCCATAAACACAACTAAGATCAAGAATGTTCACTTCACCGTGAACTAATGTGTCAAAAGACAAACTTTTGTTAATTCGCACACTTCTCTGCTAATGATTTCGGCGAGGCGGGCCTAGCCGCGGGACGCTGGCTACCACGCAGCGCTCGCGTGACTTTCAATGACGTCATGCGGCGAGCGCGCTCAGCACTCCCCGTTCCGAATTCAAATTCCATTTGACAGATGAATTTGACTTCTTTATAGTGGTCTTGAGAACTTTGAGTGCCGCTTTGACGAGTCGTCCGAGTGTGAATGAGCAATTTCCTATTTGATGGGAATGTGAAGGAAGCGGTGTTCCTGAGGAATGATTGACAGCTGTGGAAGGTCAAGTGCCGTGTAAGGTGAGCCTAGTTCATGAGTGTTTTATTCAGCTCACTGGCTCTATTAAGCAATCTTAATTAAAGTAATATGTATTTAGCTCCCTTCACAGATGCTTAAGACGTCTTACGCTTCTAATAAGGTCCGTCAATTGAAACATAGCTGGCTTTTTTTAATTTCCTCAAGATTGAAGATCTTCGTTCTATAATGTTCTTTCTTCAAGATATTCTGCTGGATAGGTACCTAAGTATTTCAAGCATAACTTAAAACTTAAGGTAGGTAATCTAGATAAATAAATTATAAGATATATAATGGTTGAGATATTTAATTAGAACGCAACTAAAGTTTACTCTGTATTTCTACAACTTAAAGTTATGAACATCTGTCTACCTACTCGAAACTTTTGTAACTTATAACATGTTGGCTAAAAACCACTTACCTATAAATTGTGCAAACTGAGAGCTACAGCAGATGCTTTTTATCTCCCTAAAAACATAATGGCACGCCTCATTTACCCACAAATGAAAATTACTCACAGCTCCGGATGAGCACACAAAAAGTTACAAATTGTTCTAGTTTCCCCCCAAATTTTACATTCGGAACACGCACCGCTCTCCGCACTGATTGGTTGGCGCTCCTTCACGCCGATTGGCCCACAATTTGACAGTAATGGCGTTAACTCTATCTGTTCCAAATTCAAACACCATAAATGCCCTCGGTCGTGTGCACGATTTTGAGCCGTCTTACATGGTGCCAGAGTTTGATATAGCATGGATGATTGCTGCAATTTGTTTTATTTTTTTCTAATTTTTCTCCCCTCTAGGCAGATGTTGCTACATTTTAGTAACAATTTCGCCCACGACTCGCTTTGAAAGCTATTGTGTAACTTTTTGTGTATTATTTAGACTAATTCGTTTGTCGTGCGATTGGTTAGATGGTATCGTAGGGAGATTTAATTCATTGGATGCGTTTTGTTCAGCTACCGGTTTTGGTTATTTTATGCCAGATATTTTTATTGTCTCATATTTTTATTAACCGCTATTAAATTTGTAGATTTAAGCTATGTTTTCTAACAGGTAAACGGCTGATTTCAAATGGGTTTACAAACTTTATGACAAGGACTAATCCATAGGAACTTAGTTTTGAAAATAATTATCGATTCAAGCTACCTCTACTCTTATAGAATTAAGTTTAAGTGGGCAACTAAATTAGCTTCATAAAATGATCCACTAACTCCCATATAATTTTGATAAAAACTTGTTCGTACTTTGGTAAGTAGTCTTGATACACCAACAAAATAGATACAATATTCTCTAATTTTATTACCCTAGAACCAAAATTCAAAGGTGTGTGAGATTAGTATTCTTATAAGCAGCGATGGGCTTGCTCATGTGCCAAATATCATGTTTCGACGTGCCTCTGCCTACCCTCTTAGATATCACCCTCAAAGATATAGGTATCTAGAAATCTGAGGAGATTGTCTACCGAGCCTGGGGATTACAGTCGCAATCATCATCATCTTCCTGCTCTTTTCCCATGTTATGTGGTCGGCACAACATGTGATCTTCCATTTCCCTCTATCATTCGTCATATCAGTACTCACTCCTTTCTTACCCATGTCATCTTTCACACAGTCTATCCATCTTTTATTTGGCCTACTTCTATGATACATAATTTCGGCTTAATAATTTACCTAAGTAGAGTTCGTGATTATTTTGTTCATTAAGCTGTGGTTTATTCACAGCGACCTCTCGAGTGTCATATTATATTTTTTCATTTTTTTACTTTTAATAATTCGCGCGCAGCGGTCGAGCTTCGAGTACCTACTCCACTTGAGCACGGACCCAAAAAATATAAAGTTTAGCCATGTGTTATAGTAGGTATTCCTTGTTTGTGGTTCCGTAGCTTTATCCATACTAATATAAAACATTTAAACATGATCACGACTGAATCCCCAGGCCGGTAGATTATCTCCTCAGACATCTAGTTACTTAGATCGTTGAGGATATCTAAAGGGGGTAGTCAAAGGCACGTCCAAACATGATATTTGGCACATGACCACATTTTGCACAGTGATTAGTATTCCGTACGTGACAGGTTGCAAGCCCATCGCCGCAACTAATGCAATGCGAAAGTAACTCGGTCAGTTGTTTTGTTACTGTTTCACGACTAAACGATTTTATTGAAATTTTGTAAGGAGACGTTTTAGAGAAAGGCCACCACGAAGTCTTCCAGAACGATTCCGTAACGATTCCACTATAGAAACGTCACTCCTTCCATAAATTTGCATAGGTCATGGTACGAAATAACAATGTAATACTAATTTGGTAATGTATTATGAATTCGTGGTGAGGCCCCCCTAAACCGACGCGCATGTATGAAGAATGTAATGAACAATATTTATTTATGTATATTTATTTACGATTTTGGCCTAGGATCAGCGTTAAATCGCGAGGAGTGGAAGGAAGGAATGGAGGAGGCCTTTGCCTTTTAGGGACAATAATGGCTGAATAATAATAAATAAATATTTATTAGCTTTCGACTAACATTAATCTAGTGAATAAAAAAAATAAAAAAATTGTCACCTAAATTAAAATGCAGGGTCTCGATTTTGATGAGAAGTGTAAGTTTACCTTTCATATTATTTCTTCAGAGATGTACATACTTCTAAATAGGGAAGCTATAATGTTATGTATGATCCTAAATTGATAATTACAAGTGGTTTTACTTCTCACTCACCTCACGCGGATCCCTAAGCTCAAACACAAAACCGCGTCATTTGACGCAGCATTATTATGTATTTTGGAAAAATCCATTGTTTCGCAATCGCCCCCAGCGCGGCTCCACTCGAGTGCTATTCAACGCCCTGAAAGAGTTTCACATAGAACTAAAATCATTTATTATGTGGTTCACGCATGCGAACGGTTGTCGAACGACTAAGCGCTTATGTAATAAGCTTTGACCGAGGCACCCTTTAGATTTGATGTTATTTGTTATTATTGAAAGGAAACAATTTGTACGTTTTGTTTTGCAAGGCAGTTGGGTTCAATTTTGCAAACCTTTCCACCAATTTCCGTGTCAAGGTCTGAAGGTATCACAATTTATACCTAAGTAGGTATTTATCGGATGATAATAGTATCGTGAAAGCGAGGGAAACCAAAGATACTTCTTGACAGACTTGCCATGTTTCATTCACAGTTGCCATCATCCCGAAAATTAATATCGTGTAGGTAATTTCTTCTCAGAATTTATTTTTTCCGATTTTTATCATCATTAAGTAATATTTATTGAGTATTGTAGTCATACCATACATCACAACTGTAATCCCCACAGGCTTGGTAGACATTTTTGATTTTCTCTAAAAGCAGTAAGTATTCAGAAGCACCTCCACATGATATTATTAAAAAAAAAAAAAAAAAATATTATGATCACGACTGTAATCCCCAGGCTTGGTAGATATCTCCTCAGATCTTTAGTTACTTAGATCTTTGAGGATTTCTAAAGAGGGTAGTCAGAGGCAACTCCACACACGACATTTGGTACATGCCCACATTTTGCACAGTAGTTAGTATTCCGTACGTGACAGGTTGCAAGCCCATCGCCGCTTATAAGAATACTAACCTATGACACATATCTTCGAATTATTTGGTTCTAGGGTATGCCGGTTTCCTCACGATGTTTTCCTTCACCGTTTAAGAGCACTGGCATTGCGCACATAAATTTTTCGAATGGAAAAACTCATTGGTGCACGACCAGGTTTGAACCCGCGACCTTCGGATCATGAGGCAGGGGTGCTACCACTACACCACCAACGCTCCATTATTGTAGAGTTAAATTTTCCAAAATATGTCTCAGTCTCGATCTCTACTGCGTGAGTTTCACTAGTTCCTATCTGAATTTCAGAGTCCATTAGGTACCTGCATTTCTTGCAGAGACAGCCGCAACTGGCAACACATCAAACGGAAACGTCCTTTGTGCGCAATATTCCCATATTTCCCCATTGTTCTGCCGCCGCCATTAGCGGGCAACAATCGGAGTGAGAAAGCGCGCGAAACCGCTCTGTCAGATCGCGCGCCATTTTCTTTGAAGTGGATGAAAGTCTGCATTTAAAACCTTTGTCAGACCCTGAGTTAACAATTTTTGATACAAATCGTAATACCTATTCATTGTTCAAAATATGAAAGGAATTTCTCTAAATAATTATACATATAGAGCATTATTACTATATTAAAACATCAAAATACTCGTTATGCTATAGAAACCTGCTTTATTTTATAGACGAATACTTACAATGAGCGTCGTAAGCAACACACATACCGCGCTTTAGGTAAGGGACACTCTTTAAAGCGCTTTTGATAGAGAAACATAGTGATTGAAATCTTTTATTAAAAGCATAATCGCCGTAACTGCACAACTTACGGCTGTCATGTAAAGGAATAAAAAGGGCTAAAGGCTGTGATTGTTACTTAATTTACCGCCGTAATGTATAGTTACCACGCTTAACGTAAGAAAAATACTTAAAGATTGAAATTCGCATTCTTAGTGTAATGCATCTATGTATTTAATGCGATTAATGTAAGCACTCTATGAGTTATATCCACCAGTTCGGTGGTTTTATCTATAGAAGTTTAGGGCAGGATAGTGATAATGTTCGTTTACGGCTGTAATTTTAAGAAATCCAAAAAATAAATTGTAGCTACGGCGCTTAGCACAACTGAAAAAAGCCTTTAGAGACTTTATTTTTAAAAACTGTCAAAGAGAAAGTTATAGATCTCGACACGAGGATTCCGAATATGGTACTAACTCAATTTCAGAAAAAATGTTGCTTACGGCTGTCCCCCTTAGCACGGCAGCACTGGTGTAGTGGTAGCACCCCTGCCTCACAATCCGAATGTCGTGGGTTCCAATCTTCTTCTTCCTGCCCTTTTCCCACGTTATGTGGGGTCGGCACAACATGTGATATTCTTCCATTTCCCTCTGTCATTCGTCATCTCAGTACTCACTCCTTTCTTACCCATGTCATCTTTCACACAGTCCATCCATCTTTTCTTTGGCCTACTTCTACCCCTGTATCTATCGTGAGTTCCAATCGTGCGTGAGTTTTCCATTCGACAAATTTATGTGCGTAATGCCAGTCCAGTGCTCTAAAACGGTGAAGGAAAACATCGTGAGGAAACCGGCATATCCTAAAACCAGAAATTCGAAGGTGTGTTTTATAAGTATTCGGCGTAGTAACCGGCGATGGGCTTGCAACCTGTCATCTACGGAATACTAATTACTGTTTAAAATGTAGGCATGTGCCAAATATCAAGTTTGGACGTGCCTCTGACTACCCTCGTTTGATATTCTTAAAAAAATCGAAGTAACTAGAGATCTCAGGAGATAGCTACCGAGTCTGGGGATTACAATCGTGATCATGTTTTTTTTTGTAATACATAACGTCAAGTAAGTACCTTATACTTACAGCGTCCATAATTTACACAGAACTTCGTGATGTGAGGTCGAGCTAATCGTAGTACCACTCATGAAACCAAAAACCAAATGATTTCCCACTACAAAATGATTGCTATATTTTAACCAAACAACATAATATTAGAATCATTAGAACAAACAACACACAATTGTTATAATGAGGAGCCTTGACTTTCGGAGATAATACCAAACTGTCGAGCCTTGTCAAAATAATACGCGTCCAGAATGAATGGATTGAAATAAAAGCTATTTGTTGGAAGGTAACGCCGAGTCATCCGCTGTGAGAAAATCAGGGTTCTGTCACAAAAAAATAATACCCACGTTGTTAATGGTGGTTTTGTTCCGCAGACTTAAAAAATGCTAAAAATGTAGGTACCTACTTATTTATGATCTTATTTTGCTCACTAAAACTATTCAATTAGCGTAATATTTCTAAATGACTCTAAAAATGAGTCTTAAAAACAGCTAAAGGAGGTCGATAATTTTGGGCCCAAAATGCCAAAATGGCAGCCATAAATATTTTTTATGAATAATAATGGAAATCAGATTTTTGGTTTTAAAAAAATAACCGAAAGAATTGGTTGTAGAGACTTGGTGCACTAAGAAAAATACTCAGTTGAGCTTCTCAAACGTGGCCACATCTTTTTTTTGTAGGCCGGCACTTGGGGCCCAACAATATATAAAACCTGAATGACCTCCTTTGTCATTTTGTTTTAAGTTTACTCAATTTTCTAGTCTTATTGTTTCAGACTTTCCCATACTGGCGATCTAAATATTACATCCTCCTAATATTATAAACGCGAAAGTTTGTAAGAATGTATGGATGTATGGATGTCTGGATGTATGTTTGTTACTCTTTCACGCAAAAACTACTGAATGGATTTTGATGAAATTTCGCACAAATATAGATTATAGTCTGGAATTAGCACATAGGCTACTTTTTATCCCGGAAAAATTTACGGTTCGCGCGGGATAGATTTGTTTTCAAGGTACCACGTGGGAAAAGCCGTGGGCGGAAGCTTTTATATTACCTATATAGTTTCTGATATGGTAACATTCAAAGAGAATATAATCACTACGTTTTGTAACATTGTTTATGTTATTTCACGTACCTACAGAACCAGCAAGCCACAGAGCATTGGTGGTCGACGCGATCGCCATAATGAGTTGTGGAGACGCGCTGACAGCTCGCCTGTTAGCGGCTCGCCTGCCACCGTGACTGGCAGGCTGGCAGGCGGGAATGTGAAATATTTCTATAAATCAATAGTGCCACGCCAAAATAAAAATAACAATGTTTAAATTATCTTAAAAAATTACGCTAATTATAGCTGGTCACAATTTTATTTTGCAGGATACTTTACTACGTAATATCATTTGATACCATGACTTTATGTTATGAGGTATATATGTACTTACTTAAATATACTTACGGTAGACATTTCTAAAAGTATTAGGTACTTTATGGCTTCATAGCTTTAAGTTTTAGACCACTTCCCAAAATGTGAGCTTATAATGAGCTTTTTAAGTGTATTGCTCGACAACTTTTATAATGACTTAGCTCTTAACGCGACATAAAGACAATATCCCAAAAACTTCCTATTTGTAGTTAGCAAACAGTTTTCTCACGTCAATGCGTACAATGTTCTGCGTATAATTTGTTAAAAATATTTTGTAAAACCACGTCATAGGTTCTCTAATAAATTCATTATAACGCAGCGTGCTCTATCGATTGTGGCCTCTTTGCCCGAACGTGCCAGGGACAATCGACGCGATGGCGCTTCTTTACGCAACTCAACTCCATGCTAAAACAGCTGAAAACCCCACACAAAATTGCGGAAATAATTTCTGTTGCCATTGGAATATGGTGCAAAGTTGACTGCAAAATATGAACAAGATAGAGCTTTCAAAATTTGAATTCCGGAAAATAAATGTTCCAGCCAGTAACAACAGTCAAAACGGAAACCGGCTTTGTGCATTGAACCAAAGAGGCCATAATCCAACGGCTTAGCTTCGCTGCTATAAAACCTTTTTGTGTGAAAACTTGGCGCTCTTTGTCTCTGACTCACTGTCAAGCGTACTTGTGTTTTCCCGCGTTTTTTGTTCTAATTAGTCAGCCCCTCGGTCCTCAACCTTCGGTGGCAAGCTCTCACCAGCAATTCTGCCGCCAATGTTACCGGGAAATTCGTTATAAAATAGTTGTATCTGCAATTCAGACCCCTTTAATATTTAGAAAATTTAAGTACCTGTCTAGTTATTCATCTGCCATGAAAGTGTCCTTGAGTTTATGCAATTTTATGTGGCCTAGCAGTTTCCTGTTAACAAAATAGTTATAACATCCAGTTACTTATGTAGGTTTGTCGAAAGTACTTTTAGGTTTATGGGCGCCCAACAAAAATTACTAGGTAAAAGTAGGTAGGTAATACCTGCACTGTGTGAGGTCTATTTAAATTCCTTCATGCACAAATAGCATGGCGGACTCCACAACAATCTAAGACAGTATCCACTTAACAAACGGCCAACCCGCGCATAACAATAGCAGCACAGCGCCATGAAATAATTACAGCAATTACGCAATTTCCATACCCCATGTATTCCAAGACGTTGTACCATGAATGGAAAATCTTAAGGCCCTAATGGCGACTCACCCTTCCCCGGCATTCATGGCCCCGCAACGAATAATGTTCACAAATTTGTTTGCCGATCGGGAGGAAGCGTACAAATTGTGATGAATAGGGAAATCGCGAGTAAATAGATTTATGCTGGCTGGGGAAATATTCGGTGTTTCAGAGGGCATGAATTTTTAGGGTCCTCCTATACTTAACCCTTCTATTTTGCGAGTATGAGAGACATGTTTATATTTAAACTAAAAAGTACTTACATATATTATTAGTCTATCAGCTATCTGGTTCTCATAGTGCAAGCTTTGCTTAGTTTGGAGCTAGATAGCGTTGTGTAAACTGTCCACCAATATTTATCATTTACTAGCTTCCGCCCACAGCTTTGCGGTATCTTGTAAAACAAAAACAAATATATCCCGCGGGAACCGTAAATTTCTGGGATAAAAAGTAGCCAATGTGCTATTCCAGACTATAATCTATATCTGTGCCAAATTTCATCCAGATCCGTTTAGCCGTTTCAGCGTGAAAGAGTAACAAACATACATCCAGACATTCTGACGTCCATCCATACATTCTTACAAACTTTCGCGTTTATATTATTAGTAGGATTTATTGATTATACCTAGAACTTGCTTGACCGTTCCTATAAACTATGATTTGTATTACCTGGGGTCTTACACGTACAGACACGGCTTCTGAACGTTTTTTATTATAATTATGTACTTACCTATAGATTAGTGGAATGAACCAACACCCTGTGTCGTGGCTATTGGATCGATCCATTCCGTACGTGCCTGACAATGGGCGGCGCGGAGCGTGCGACCATCTCGAGACGCTATGGTAGCCATGCATAGACAATAGACAGTGTATCTTCCACTCTTTAAACTTTAGAGCTAGTTTCACCATGCTCTATTGGCTAATCGCTTGTTAGACTGTTCTTTTATTAGTTTTAAGGGACATTATTTATAAATGGGCCTATTTTTATATATTTTGTAAGTACTTATAATGATTTAAGTTGCCTGAAATACTTAAATAAATTAAAATATAATCTCGACTGTAGGTAATCCCCAGCCTCGGTAGATATATTCCTCAGATCTTTAGTTACTTAGATTTTTTGAGGATATCTAAAGAGGCTAGTCAGAGGCACGTCCAAACATGAAATTAGGGACATGCCCACATTTTGCACACATAGTTAGTATTCTTTACGTGACAGGTTGCAAGCCCATCGCCGCTTAGGTATAAGAAAACTATTAAATAAATATTATATTATTATAAATCGTCTGTTAAAGTTGTTTTGTTGTTCCACCATGTCCTGACAAGGATTACCTATTTGTAATGTTGTGAAATAGATAAAGATACTTTACCATTCTTGTTAATTGTGATGCCCGATCAGAAAATGCTTTTGCTAACAAAAGTTTGGTGAAATGAACCTTGATAACATTATAATTCTAAAACATAATTTCCTCCTAGATGGCTCAGTATTTTATCTACTAGCCACCTTGTGAAATTTCCGTTGCTCTGCCTTATCCGGGTCATATTGATTTACCTAGGTACACTTAGGGGCGATTTGACTAACTTCTGGTAGGTATAACAATTCTCAGAAATGCAAGGAAAATGACAATTTACTCTTCGACAACTACGATTTATACTGGGGATAGTTAAACTAGTTAGTTCAATCTAATCCAAGCTTATAGCGTAACAAAAATATCTACTTACTTATTTTTGTACGGATAAAAATTGGTTTAGGTAGGTATGTTTACACGAAGTACCTATAAGTACTTACTTAACTTACCCATCTCAAATGCCCTCACTCTTCGCAACTGATATTTTCTCGCATAACTGCAGTTCATCAAAATTAACCTAACTCCTGTTCCACTTTAATTTTGCGACAAGCTTTACGAGAAGAATTTCGTCATTATACCTGACATAAAACCATAGTAACCCGAAGCCGGCGATACGCCTGTCTGCTGAAGAGGCCAATAGTTTTCAATTTCGCCGCCCTCACCTGCCCGTCTGGCTAATCCACCATTTTATTAGCCTACCCTCGTAATGCCGCGCACGTGCGCTCTTCCCCGCCTTTGTTCTATCAAAATTACATCTGGAAAACGAAACGGCCTTTCTTCAACGATATTCCATTCCAAATTGAGCTCTAACGCTTTGTGTGACAGTGATAAATTGATTGAATTTTATAAAAAGTTACGTTATTGATTCCGGAAGGCGCCATGTTATTATTTCGTTTTGGCGGGCCGTGACTGACGTTTACAAAGTCGATGTTGCCATGCGGAATAAACTGTTGTACCCGTTATGAGAGATTAGAGTGTAATCTGGGAATATTGAAGACAATAAAATGAGCTTATAGCGTGGAAAGGTCGGGGAGGGAGCCAAGGTAGGTGAATGTTATACAAGTTCTTGTTATTGTTTTGGATTTAGGGACCTTTGTTGACTGTTTATGTTATCGCTTTTGATTTCAACAAAAAAGTGTTCAATATTTATGTTTTTACTATGAACATAGAGTAACGAGATTAAAGAAATACAACGATAAAACTCATTAATTTTTATTAATTTTATAAATCGAAATTTATTACACCTTACTTTTCAATAAGTATAATTAATTACAAATTCCTTTTTGTTAATTAAAATTAAATAATTATATTACATGATGATCACAATCGTAATCCCTATTCTACTTACAATACTTACACCGAGCTATTAGCTGAACATTAAATTATGTTGGAAACATTCATTTTACATAATATTCGATTTAATAATATTCTAAACTTCAAGCTTATTGCTATTTATGTATTCATTGTCAATGAGTGCGGAAGTTCGCTGTTGTTACGATGTTGCTAGTAAAATCTAATAAAATTCCTTGGGATTTTAAAAATTCATCTCTAATGTAACAAAAAAAATCTTAGGTAGGTACACAATTTAAGTACAAAATTTATCGTTGAAGCGTAACTATGCTATTTGATATGGTAATAACCATTGGAATAAAAACGAAAAATAATTCGTGACTGCTGTGATTTATTAGGAAACCATAGTTGCCTACTTACAAACAGACAAAAGATTTTTCAAACCACAGTTTCTAAGTATTTCGAAACTCGCCCACTTGGAAAAGGGCAGGAAGATGATGACCTACTTCAAAAATATTTATTTTTCGTTTTGCAGAAAGTTATAAGTAAAAGTATTGAAAAAAAATATTTGATTATCTAAAGAACTTTAAGTTTAATAAAAAAACAATTAAAATGAAAAAAAAAACCACTCAGCACTCCTAAACAAAATAACCTTGTATTCTAATACAAAATTCAAATTCAAATATTATGTTCAATAATACTTTCACCAAACGAAAATGGCGCTTGTCGAATATATATTTTTTGTCTAATTATAAACAATTAGCTTCTAAATTTATTTACAAAATACTATATCTACACACTCAAACACTGACTTGTGATATTTATGTAACTATTCACACAACAAATTACTACTTGCATTTTATTTACAATACAATAGTGTTCTAGCCACCATAATACATATTTCGGAAAATGAGTGTAATCGAAATTGATTAAAAATTTATGTTTGATACGAAAAACACATTAATTATGAAAGTGAATAATAATGAGTAAGTATCTAACATGTATAAAATGTACCTATACTTGCGAATATGGTCTACAAAGTAGTTGATATTGATAAGTACGTGAACTTGTTGAATGATAGTAATGCAAAACATTGATAAAAACATGAAAGATTTATTTATGAGAAAGTTTCAGAAAAATTCACAGAATAATAATACAGTTATGACTCTGTATTGCACATAATAAAAAGGTGAATAATTACTAAGTAAATTATTACTGCATTTTACGGTTCAAAGTTCAGAAATCGTAAAATATTCAAAAAGTTAAATCCTTCTGATCGGGCGCAACAAATCACTAAAGAAAATATCACGGAAATGAACTTCAAATCCCCGTTTGTGCTTAATCTAAGCTACTTCTAAGTATTTACACGATACCCTCCTCCCGTTACGAAAACTTACAATTAAGCTAAAAGTTCACTTCTCACAAACACTTCAAATTCCACTGCGTTTCACTAGTTTCTAAAAGGTCTCATAGTTCGGTTTATTTTATAGCTGCCCCCAGCATCGCCTTACCAAAGACTATGTTCTTGGAAGAGGTCATGGCGCTTTTAACAATATTAACAGGTAATTGCTTAGAATTACCTGCTAATGAAATCATAATTAACAATCAAACTCCTCAAAACTAGGGTAAAATATTTAAAATGGTAATCAGGTAATCAAAATCTATGAAAAAACGAATACTGACTTACCATACTTATCTAATCTCCCGAAAATTAAGGAAATTTAATTATTGTGGCAGTATTTTATCACATAGATTATTATAAAACAAGAAATATAAAAAATGATAACTCAAAATTTAAATTTTGAACAAAACAGCCATCTTTTGTTTACAATTAAGTTGACAATTTGACTGACTTTGTGACATTACCATCAAAATTTATCTCAAAAAAGACAGATCCCATAAAGAAAGAAGAAGGCTTTGTTTAAAAGAAAAATAGATATTTACCGATACTGGATGAAGATTTCTTCAGCCAGAGAACTAAATACGTAAACTGGCTGAAACACTTCCCAGCGGACTCCAGAACCAAAAGCGCGCCAATCACACCACCCTAATCAAAATACATCTCTTCCTTGAACATGGTCTCGTGGTAAAGCTGTGGGAATTTCTACCAAGCCCGACCCTGCAGCGGTAGATACCCTGAACACTGCTGCTGATACGCCGCTGGCTGGCGGTAGGAGGACACCAGGGGGTTGCTGCATGCGGCCTGGGCCTGTTGGCTTGCATACCCTGACGTAGGGGTCACACAGTGGCTGTGCGCGGGAGACGACGACTCGCCTGACCCACACGGCTTCCCGTCCTTCACAAGAACGGGCACCGCCACCCGCCGCGGTGATGATGATGACTAGAAAAAAGGGGGTAAAAATAAAAACGAGTGTGCTTTAGACCACACGACTGAAGTAAAACTTCTTTAGCTCCATCTTAGATATCGAAACGTGGCTATGAGAGAAAGAGAGAAAGAAAATGTGTGCTCGTACCTCTATCTCTTGCCCCTACAGTAATATACGAAACGTAACTCTCTCTCTTTCCATCTTCGCTAACTAACATCTCCTCTCAACTTCCGTTGCTTCCGCCCGATCACACTTTTCGTAACGTTCTCGTCACGCATTCAACAGCTCACACCCCAAGTCAAGCGCGCGTAAAAAAATTTTACTTCAAAAATAAAAATAATTAATGTAATGACAGTTACCCCATTAAAAGCTCAGACGTGTCACAACTAACCGAGCTCAATAATAAAATGTACACCGGAATTTCTATTTATTATATTTGACAGCCCCGTCGAGCAAATTACACGTTACAAAACAATAATTACGAGGGTGAGGCGAGGCGCTAACAATCAGAGAGTCAGCCCGCCCACACGACTCGCAAATTGAGCCAATTCAAGCTACCAACCTACGAATAGCTGGCAACACATGCGCAAAGGGGATGCATGCACAGTTTGAAGATACCAACATGTAGAAAGAAGATAATGGTGAGTAGACAAATTAATAATACTTAGGTATGACTGCTTGAAATAAACGGTGTTTTCAGTTAAGATACATTTTTGTTCACAGCTTATGGGTGTATTAACAAATATCTTGGTTTTTAGGTACCATTTAATGAACCAGGAATCACAACTGTAAAGATGCTATGGTATAAAATTAAAGTTAGGTTAGGTTAGGTTTATTCATCTCTAAAGGAAGCTAATAAAAACTGGGCAGTCCTATAGGGCTGAGGTGAGGCACACTAACAATAAGGAACCTGTTTTTACATACACGGGCCACGGGGCAAGCAAATTGAGCTAATTCAAGCCTGGCAACACTGCGCGCCAGGGAGGCTCACTCCCCTTTAAATTAAAGACAGTATAAATAAGACAAAATACCTTAATGCACTCAGAATGACGTTTAAAAATGGTCTTCGTATTATTATTAAAAAAACAGTAACTCCCATTTGTTCTATAGAACTGTGACGTCATAAAGTTAAAACTTTTTTATCTCTAATAACAAAAATTTTTTTATGCGTAGCCATATTTTTAGGGACACGATTCTTAAGTAATTAAAAAATATATATAGTAACATTGAGTACAAGATGATAATTATGAATGTAGAGAGGAGTAGACATAGTTGACGAATGATGGGAGTACGTGGTAAAAGAAAACATGTTTGGCCGACCTCACGTGGGGTAAGGGAAGGAGAATGATGATGAGTTTTTAAACATTATATTATCATAAATATTATCTACTGCCACGCAGAATACTTACTATAAAATAAGTATAAATAAGTATTAATTGTTTTTTTTAGACAAACACCACATACTTACCTCTGTAGACAACAAGACAGCAAAATAAAGGTAGGTAGGTACGCCATTCATTGTATAGTGTACAATCGTCTATCATCACGCACGATCGCGCAACCCTGTGATTTGGCGAGGAACACAATTCTAATAGCCATGGGGTTGCCAAATTCGCTGCGGGACCCGTATTTGGTAGTCTGAGAAAAATCTAACCATGTCGTAATTTTTGCGAGCTTTGACTGACTTTGATTGAATTTGCATGATCAATTTCTGCAAAAATACTTATGTCACATCTTATTCAAATGGTTAGATCATCCGTTATTGATTGATTCGTGACTTTATAGAAAAATCCGTTACAAAATATTGAACATTAATATATACCTACTTAGGATTAGCGAAATGGGTGGACGATAATAATAATCAACTGTCGCTCAGTAGGTAAAGTTGAACTATGGATAATGATGATAGATCACAACTTTCACATTATTTTACATTCCGTATTTAAAAACCTTTTCTATTATATATAAATACTGTTCAAATCTATTTACATCTTCTCTATTTCTCTATTTACCTATATAAAAATAAATCCTTATTTGCCTTGGTCACGGTATCACGCGTGAACGGCTGGACCAATTTCGCTGATTCTTTTTTTGCTGTCATTGTTATTCTAAGGAGAAGGTTTTATGACAGTACAACGTCTGTCGGCTCAGCTAGTTTTAATATACTTACTGAAATCGAGTTTTTCAATACGGTTAATCAAAAAAGTACCTAGATGGTTTAGTAGAGAATGGTAGGACAGCAGCAATTCATTCTACAATAATTATCCAAGCAATAAACAATACAAACGCAATTATTGCGTTCAAGGATGATGCATTTGTCCTTTTCCCGTTCGCTCATTGATTTTATTTTGTTAGAGGGTAGTTCACCGCGGGAGATCGCTATCGAGGGCCGGCCGTCGTGTCACGTCGGCGATTTTTATCGTATTCTCGCGTTTAATATTCATAATTCATTAGCATTTGGCTGACGGCTTTATAATATTCCCGCAGATTTTAAAACGGTGAGTTTTATGGTTTTAGGGCTCGTTCACACATCCGTCCTTGATGAATCGTTATTTCTACCGAAGAATCACGTATAGGTCTTAAAAATGAGAATTTATTCTTCAAATTAATAACGATTCGTCAATTACGTATCCCGTGTGAATGGCTGAATGCACCCTTACATATTATTATAAAAGGTGTCTCACACGTCAAGCTGTAAATAACCTCAGTGAACGAAAAAAAAAGTAAAATTTCTTCAAGGGAAATATCCACGAAACAATCAAAACTCTTTCGTGGATTTTCCGAAAATTGATTAATGTTGACTTTATTCCCTCGACGCACGTTTGGGTTTGAATTGCCGTGCAACGTAAGTTTCTGTAAATTTTTGATATAATTCTTTGGCATAACTGACGAACATTCACTGCCTTACCTGATTGTGTTGGTTTTGTTCCGCCATCGCCTTCTCCTTCGCCTGCCTCTTGCACTTGTATCGGTGGTTTTGAAACCAGATTTTGACCTGCAACAAAACACACAATGACTAATGCTTCAATATGTTCCTCAAGTTTTCTATCCCCATTAAATATTAATAATTATTTCGTAATGCAGGTCGCTGTTATGTCGATTTTGTAGTCTATATCCGAGAAACAGTTTACCGTATTAGTTGAACTTAAACAATGAGGCTCATAGCCGGCGTTAATCCCATTCGACCATCTCCACCAGAGCAAAGTCAACAGTGCGTCTTAGTCGGCGCAGCATCCTAACCTCCCTGAAATTAGCGCTAGAGCACGCTACATCCAGTCAACACTCCACCTTAATGACGAAAGAATAAACACGCCATGTTTACCCCTCAGCGCAGCCTTTGTCTACGCACGCAGCAAAATACTCTTTATTTATTATTTATACATCGAGAGCGTTTCCTCCGTGTTTATTCTTTGAAATGGATGTGTGCCCTCTTCGGCGGATTCCCGCGTCTTTAGCATCCGCCATTTTGTCCGATCCGATACATTGACATCCGTTATAATAACTTGTAGCTACCATGAGTGCGTTGTCCACTCGCCAGAGGTTTTATTTGTTATTTTTTGATGTTTGCTCTGTAGATGCAGCTACGGTGGGAACGCTACGGACGAGCGCGCATTGTCAGGTATGATGACTCCTGCTAGCTTATTTATGGAGTAGGTGAGAGTTAATGAACGGGCCCCGTCGGCGGGCGTCGCTTATTGCTCTCCGAGCCTTGGACGCTCTCGTGTCGAGTACTTTCTTTCAGTATCCTTGTGCATAATGCTGGGTGTTTCCTGGCACGCACTCTTGCCGTGAGAGCGTCATTCACATGTTTGTTTTACTTCTAAACGTCTGGTGTCTCGTTGAGGTGACGGGACTTTCGGGTGTCCAAGGGCTTTGCTTGAGCCCACACCCACTTAGCTACCGAGCGTAATGTTTTTCTAATACGCATAGGTAATAACTACTTTGCTTTGAAACGTTTTTACGTTGCGCCATCTTGTTTTCTTACGTACAGCTTTCTTCATTTTCGAACTGAGATCTCAAGTAATTTGCAAAAATGTATTCTTCTTTTTCATTACTTCATTAGAATAGAATTATGTACCTACTTATTTATTTTTAGACATGGAAAAGACTTGATCATTAAAACTAATATGGCGGCCACCCAACTTGCTGACGACTTGACAATACATGTCAATTTTGGCGCCAATGCCCTTTTACGCCTACTTTTTATTTTAAGTTTTCGAGCTGAGACTATAAGGTTTAAAGTCCAATTTATAATAACGTTATGAAGTGCTACGCGTAGGTGTTCTTTTCCTGAGAACGATGACTTGAGAAATATGTGTAGATACAATTATTATTATAAATACGCATCTCGTGTTTGTCTAAATCTTCATTTAGTTAATATTTTATTTCGAAGCATTTACTTTTTGTCTATTTTTGGTTCTGACGTTCACGTTAGCGGGGTAAAAGACGTTTTTAGGTGTGGCAACTTCTTTCTGTGGTCCTTCTAGTTCTAATTGTAGTGTAGCTAAAATTTTTATGGAAATGGATCCCGCTATTAGTAAATACGACTCCGCCGGTATCCGTAATACTTAACCAAGGATCGGTGGACACAAACCCAAATTATCTGCTTAATTATATTTTTTTACAAAATTTTTCATGCTGTTTGTTCATAATTGATGGATCTAAGTCCTAGTAAGAAAGTAATCGTTGATACATATTTTACCATAATTTATTTCCATCATCCTTTTAAAAGTTGCGTTCGCGCAGCATTACGAAACGCTTCTGATTTGTCATTCTCTACCTAACAATGTTATGTGATTGTCGCATTATCCGGTCACATCACGCGCGCACCACTGAACAAACACACGTCCGTCCGCCTGACAACCGATCAATGCCTTCATTTATTTAGGTAACTTATAAAAATATTCTACTTTCACGGCAAAAAATAACCATAATTCACATTAAAAATGATTTGTATAGGATTTTCGACCTTATTAATTTACAGTGTAGGCTGCAAATATTAAACAAAAAAATAGATAAACTTTTGAAAGTAACGGAAATGTTCCATTTAATACATCGGTATTACCAGATTGTACTCGAGGGAATGCTACATTCCATGCAACCGGAAGTCATGTTTTTTCATAAGGTTAGGTATTTATTGCGAGAAAAGTTTGGTAGTGGAAATTATTAAAAAAAAAATAACTGACGTTAGTCAATAGAACAACTTTTAACTAAGAATTTATAAATGAAAAAACTAAAATAGTATAATATTTCTCTATTTATTACAATAAACCTTAGTTTGTTCGTAGGTAGGTATAATCATATCTCTTTCTTAATTAACATTAAAATACTAGCTCAATTATTTATTAATAAAATGCATGTTATATGTAATAATCAGCCCCCACCAGCCGACCGTGAGCTATAAGCTGAGGCAATATTTACTGAGCAATCCATCAAATTAATACATATTTGTTTACAGTAGCCGCTTAAAGCTTGTGAGTGTGTACTCAGTTTTTAATTTACTTTTGATTGACGTTCAAATAATAATTACTATTAATGTTGTCGTGAAAATGGGTGAGTAAAGAATAATTAGAAAGTGATTGAATTCTTTGCAAGAATGGTAGAGTTTTAATGCCATAAGTAACTCAGCCCGTGATTTCTCTCTTCGTAAACTATTATTACCTTAATACGAGTTGGTTGGTACCTAAAAAAAATCTGATAAAAATAGTAACTCTGAACTGACTCAGCCATTCCATTCAGTAATGGACACAGCAGTCCTACGCAAACACCGCAATACCGGTTAACAACAGTGCAAATTTAAGTCGAAAATTTTATCAAAATACCCCTGTACCTGACGCACAAAGAGCCCGTGTCAGGTGCATTATCCTCTTAGATATCTATAATCTTTCATCACAATGAAACGCAACAAAAACTTTTCCATTCATCAAACCTAATCCCTTTCAAATCGTTCACTTATCGTAGAAATAAGACGAGAAATCGCCCAAAATCTACGCAATATTTTTGCGGTTAATTACACAACCGCAGTAATCAAAATTCGTATTTCAAATTTGTTTTGACGTGTCGGTCGCGATCAATAGCTGTGCTCGAATTTCGAACAATGATACCAAAAACAATTTTACTTTTTTTTAATTCGGAGTAATAAGCGATGATTTTGTATCGGCCAGCCTTTGACAGGAAGTGTATTGAAATCCCACGAAGATTAGTAGATTTACAAAAAGTGAAGTGGAATTATTGGCAAATTAAAGGGATGTCAGACGGTAAGCCGCCGCGGGGGAGGCTTTCGCTTTGAATATTGGGATAACTGAAATAATGATGATGGCTTGATACAAAATTACATAAAGGTAAGCAATTTACTTACCTGCAACTCCTGCAAGCTGTTATAAGTTATGGATTTATATAGGTAAACCATAGTGTTCAGAAAATTGGTTGTATATTTTCATGATCTATTTTCTCAGTCCAAGCAAAGCTTGTTTGAAATGTCCTTCTGTCATTGACAGCCGCTCATTTAAGCTAAGCGCGATTAACGTTTTTTTACCACTTAACGTCCAGCAAGCGAACAGCAATCTGACGAGCCGTCATTGTTCAACATCATGAGGCACCATTATCTTATTGCTCCCATTAATATCGAGGACCCGCATGTGCCGCATCCGCCGGAGGGCCACAGACCGTGTTCGTGACCATAGACAAAGAGGAGGAAGGATTGCCCTGCTTCTAGAGGGTCTTTGTTTAGCGCATCATTTGGCATTGTTTCAAGTTTTTTTGATTATCTCCCACGGAGTTCAACGACCGAGCGACAACTCTTAATTTTTGATGTAACACGTGATTTTGAACTATTAGGTGAATACTTTTATTTGAATGCTCTATAACATTTTAGTAATATCTACCCGTTTCAGACACATTAACCTCGGAAGTCAATTGAACAACAAACAGAAATAAAAGTCATTTGAAAATGGAAACGGGCAGTTCGTCCGGGGAGCTCAGTATCAACAGTGGCGGCGCGTCGCGAACATCGAAATTTACTTAAGTTAACGAAACGCGAGCCCTCTGTTTGCGAGGCTCAAATACTGCGGAATATTGTGGCCTGGATGACTAGCGGAGTTCCTTTATTGCGCGGCCTCTATTTAAACTGTGCTATGCCTATGAATATGCACGAATGGAATGCGCTAGCTCCGTTTGGTTTCTAAAAGTTGGAGCTTTTAAATGAGATTGCAAACTGGTTTTATTCACTGGTAGTTCTTTATAATGTAGAGCTACGCAGGCTTATTAATTTAGAAAAGAATACCAATTTATCTACCGTTTAAAAACATTCAATTGAAAGCACTGAAAATTAGAGCAAATTTTAAAACAGAATTTCTACTCTTACTCAAAGATTTAAATCGCTCTTACTACATAAAAATCACAGTGAATTCTAGAATTTGAAATAAAAACAACTTCCGGTTTAAATCGTTACGTTTATAAGTTAATACCGTTAAAATAAAAAAACATTTGTGTACAGATTAACTTAAAAAAATTAACGCAAAGCGTTTAAAAGCGTGCAATTCAATACGGTTTCGGGTGTTTATCGCGGAGAAAGCGTCCGGCACGCGCCGGGTGCTGGTGACAGCGAGGGTGGTCAGCAGCAGACATCACAAAGCTTTTGATGACATCTTACGCCACTTTCACAGTTTGATTTAAGACGAGGTTTTAACGATTTAGTGAGGAGGTAGAAGTTAAAATCAGGTTTGATTATTTCGGTCAACCGTTCATTTTGTTAGTGATATTAATTTGCCAACAGGATGCATAATTATTTCCTGTTTAGTAAGCCCATTTGGTGTAAGTAGGCGTAGGCATATCTACCTGCCAAAACAGGAGCGTAATTAACCAGTACTCCATGTCCTATCAATTATTGCAAACAAAGCCTTGACCGGCGACATGCAGACCCAATTAATATGATGACAATGCACCACATTATAATCGGCAAATCAACGCGTGCCTCCGTGACACGCTATTGTTCCCGCCGACTCACTCTGACGTTTGTTTTGGCGCGAATTCAAACGCGTCTCCATAAATGGTGTTGACACCCTCAAAATGGAGATTATTCATGGATGTTTGCGGCCCTTTGTTGGGGTTACACAGTGAGTTTATGAAATTTATATTGACACGGCCGAGATTATCGAGTCTTTGTTATGAAGGATTTGAATTTCGCGTGCGCGAATGTGGGAAAACGGGGCGCGTGCCGCTGACAGAAATATTAATAACAGCACTCGTTCTCAAACCCAACAAAGTTACGGTAGGTAGTTTAATGTGCCTAGGCACGACATCAAAGTGAGCTTTCACTAATTCGGAGACAGCACTTGAAAAAAATACGAAACAACAAGGAGAATTTCCTCGCGACGGCTCTCGAGAATCAAAGGGAGTCCCCGATCCACTGGTGGCGTAGCTGGCGCGTGTAACAAGATGCCAACTTAACGAGCTAACCGTGTAGGCATAGGCATCTAATGTTGCCAGCGGTGAAATAACAAACGGATGTGGTAGAATAACTGGTGAACACGGTGCCTGAGGCGCTCCGCAGTCGAGGAGTGGCGCCCTATGGCTCGTTTTGTTCAGTAATTGATAGGGGATGCCCGGGGGCGGCCATGAAACCGATTACAGCTTGATTTATGGTTTTGTGTCGACAACAGTGGCCGGAGGCGTCGGCGGCGCCGCCCTAATGTGGTCACACTTGCTAATGTGGGAGACAATTAAACAACTTGAGATTGAGACACGTGTTAACGGAACTAGTAACCACACCACAGTATATAGAAATATGCAGATGAAGTTTTGTTCTTTGTCCCTCTCTGTCGGATATATTTTGAGAAATACTGAGACATTTTAGGTATGCTATCTTAAAACAACCAACATAGTATTTTTTCCCAGAAATAGGTCTTTCTTTCTTATCGTGGCACTAGTTTTTTTAAACCAGTGTAGTGAATGATCAAAGTGCGCCTCATAGGCTCCTTTCGCGCCTTCAAACTTTTTTTTACCATAAATACGTAAGGAAGTTTTTCTAAACTTAGTTTGTAAGTGGATATGTATGTACATATTTTGGGTGACATAAAATAATGAAATGACATTATAATTATAATAAGTATCTAGTAATAATTTATTATTATCGACGTACCTGCGTTGGCGTTAGGTGTATGAGTGACGCAAGGTGCTCTCTCTCTGGCGCTGACAGGTACTTCTGCTGTTTGAACCTCCGTTCTAGTTCGTACACCTGAAAAATAATATTAATTAGTCTATGACCGACACGGAAAGAAAGTCTAATGACTCCGGACTTCGCGTTCATTATGACTTCCGGAGCAATAACTGGCAACATTGCACAAAAAATACAGTTTGGCAGTTTTCCCCGTGACTTCCGGTTAGTAACCGGAAGTGTTTTTTATTGAAAATTTCCATAGAGAAGTAGACATCCATAACTGAAGCATCTTAGAGATTTGTCCGCGGAACTAAGTGACATTTTTGTCACGACAAAAGTGTCTTTGAACAAAACAAAAATTAATGACACTTTGTCTTCTTTTCCGTAGAGAAAAACGCTGACTTCAATACTTATGCTAGAATAGGCAATTTTCGAACAGCGTAAAAGATAATAATGTACTTAGAGATTTGTCCGCGAAACTAAGTGACATTTTTGCCACGACAGAAGTATCATAAAACAAAACACAAATTAATGACACTTTACTTCCGTAGAGAAAAACGCTGACTTCAATACTCATGCTATGCAGAGCAATTTCTTACGACGTAAGAGATAATATGTAGTAGATTCTTGCCCATCGTAGGTTACACAAGTACACACATGCATAGTACCGACACACAATCCAACTAAAACAAACTAGCTAGGAATTCTCGGTATAGAATTAATTACATAGTAGGTACTCTGCCGGAGCCTTCGCCCCCGAGGGCGGAGCCTCGAGTGGGCGGGTTGGGGCGGGGGTGGGGGCGCAATTAAATAGCCTGCGTTAACGTAATTTTGGGTTCCTGGTTGTAGGTAGGTGTGTTAAGGAAAGTAAATTATTTTTATCTCAGAACCGATAACTGTGATAGAAACTAGGGAATATTTGCTTTGGAAAACCTCATCTTCCTTGTTTATGCCATCTGTCTTCTTTTGAGATAAATGTTGCCAATTTCAAGTGTCAATGTCACAAAGTCAGTCAAATTGTTAATCCTACTAATATTATAAACGCGAAAGTTTGTATGGATGGATGTATGTTTGTTACTCTTTCACGATGAAACGGCTGAACGGATCTAGATGAAATTTGGCACAGATATAGATTATGGTCTGGAATAACACATAGGCTACTTTTTATCCCGGAAAAATGTAAGGTTCCCGCGGGATAGATTTGTTTTTGTTTTTCAAGGAACCACGCGGGCGAAGCCGTGGGCGGAAGCTAGTAAATAATAAACAAAAGATGGATGTTTTGTTCAAAATTCTCGGGATTTCCTCCGATGGATTTAGAAAGGAACTATTCACTTTAATTGACTGTTTTACACTCGGTCATTAAAATGCACAATAAAATTCAGATAACACGAAAAAGATACAGAAACTAGAGCGACAAAGCTGACAGTCGAATGCATCGCAGAAAAACCTTAGATAACCTCTGAGACTGGAGATAAATGGAATAAGAATAAGAATAATAAAGAATAAAATAACTTTATTTGTTCGATTAGACTAACATAAGAAAACAAAAAAAAACATAAAAACAACATAAAAAGTCTAAAGAAACAAAATGGCGTCTGCCTCAGCATGGGTTGGTTGCTAGCATAAATGGACATCTAACTGCAGCTAAATGTCCACAACGAAAAGAGAAGAATGAATGGGAATGACATTTTTCTATAAATTAGCGATTTAGTTATCCTTTTTTAATAGTATTATAAACGTAAAAGTTTTTGTGGATGGATGTAGGTACTTATGGATATTTGTTACCCTTTCGCTCTGAAACGGCTGAACGGATCTGGATAAAATTAGACACAGAGATAGTTTATAGTCAGGAATAGCGCATAGGCTACACTTTTTATCCCGGAAAAAGTTACGGATCCCGTAGGATAGATTTATGGATAGGATAGAAGATAGTTAGGTAATTGATAAAACTCTGTCTCTTAAGTCTCGCCGTGCATGAATATCTTTATATTTAGGTGCTATAGGGTATCTTCCCCTAAGAAGTATTTATTTGTAAAATGATCGGCAAATAAGGCACCCCTCGCCACTCGGGCTCTTAATTTCCTTCCAGGGTAAGGTGAACTTTAGCATTGCATATTTTTAAACTTACGCGATCTGAACACATTATTTTTAGTATTGAAAATAAGTAAATAAAACGCGATAAATACCCGTTTAATACTAATAATACGTTCAAATTGAACCTTTAAGGCCACTTCGCATGCTGATTGGTTCACGAAAACGGCTAATTATTATGGTCGTACATTTTGTAACTGCCTAAATGTTCTTTCATAAGTGAGAGAGAGATCTATGAAAATTTGTTTATATTTTTTAGTAATTTTCCGCTTCTATTTCTTCATTTTTACACTCGTAGGTACTGCGATAAGGAGGTGATTATTGTTTGTGGTGTACGCGTGTATGCATGCGAGTCCTTTTGGCTGTCACTGTCAATATTTTTTTTTTCGTGTTAACGTAAACATAAAACCGAAACTCTCATTGTCGTAAATGTCATAACGTTTTGACGTAAGTCACATTTGACGTTACCTGTGCCTGCGTGAAGAGGACTCTCCTCTTGCGACGTTGCGCCAAGGGGAACTGCATCGGTTTGGCGTCAGGCCCCGCGCAGGCCGCTAGGCCGCCCATGTTGTTGACGTGGCCCATGCCGCCTCCGCCTGACGTCATCAGCCTGGAAACTAAAGCAACCGTTCAGATGCGCACCCATCTGGTACCTAAACCTACTTAGATATAATGTAGGTAGGTACTTAAAGTTACCAACAAAAGTAATCAAGGTGTTCAATATTGGGGCTTATGCTTATAAAATTCAAATTCAAAATTATTATTTTATTATTACAGAGATCTTAAATCATATTAGGTGCTAATTTCAGTCCTAACTCCAGTCCGAGAATAATTGGCAAGGAATTCGTCAGACTGTCGAGACAAACTCAATATCAATATCGAACATAAAACTATTAAATAGTAAGTATAAAAAACACAATCAGAAAAAAACTCCTAACTTTTACGTACCTATGTATATTATATACGTAGGTAGGTACATTGCTTGCAACCAACGAGTTTCAGGCTCTGTGCCATTTTAACTTAATAATAATCCGAGTAACATTTTAAAAACCGCCCATTAAAGAGATTGCACTTCCATCATTATCAAAGCCAGGAAAATGGATAAAAATTAATAACTTTGTGGGGGAAATTATTTTCCTCTCTGGCAACATTAAATTTTTAGCCCGCCATTTTCCTAATGACACTAGAACGATTACCGCGGGAAATTATAAAAATATTTGGTACGAAAACTAGAGATGCCTTACCTACTTAGTAAAGATGAAAAACTAACATTTTGATAATTATTTCTGCTGAATAAGTTTTTGTTGTAACTAAACTATTTTTTCCATATTAAACTTTTTAAACTTCCGTGATTTGATGACATAATTATAATTGAATAACGGGTATTTATCACGTACCTAAAAACGTGATAAATACCCGTTATTCAATTATAATTTTTTCCATATGTAAGTAGGTACCTACATTTTTTGTTGCAATTATGCAATTAGAAAATAGACTTCAAATTAGGTTTTAGTAAGTAGGTAATACGAGTAGGTATTACCTACCAACCTAATATTTTATTTGCTTACTTTTTTGTGAAAAATAAAAAGAAATTGCAAATGAATAAATAACGCGACGCCAAAAAAAATAAGCGAAGTCTATTAAGTGATGTAAGATAAATAATTGTAATTTTAAAGCATAATAAAATTTTATTCATAGAATTGCTACTAAGTATTAGCCTTGCTGAATAACCGACTTTTCTATGTCACATTGTAGGTACCAAAAGAGTAAAAGCCGTAAGATTTTCATTATGTAGGTAGGTCCCTATCTGCGTTTGAGCTTTTCCGATATTTCCAAAGACATTTTATCTACTGACGTAGAAAAAAGTCCTTGGATATTTCAAACAATAGAAAATGAAAGTAAAGAAGAAGAAAGGAATTTTACATATTTTAAATTCATCCGAGTTATTATCTGCCGACATTTACTTAGATATGCGCATTTATAATGGGGCCATGCGAGTTCAGAATCTCATAACATTATATTGTAGCGTCAGCGAACGCCAGCAATATTCCACACATACGACGAAATCCACCGCTCATTCTATTTACACAACACTCCAACATCGAAAAGGGTCTTTCAATAAAATATTACTCCCCATTCTTTCTTACTTTATTCCTATTGTGCGCTTTGGCTGAACGAATAATTCCGTTGCCTCGGAACCGAAAAAAAAATCTAGCATTCGCTTTTGTTAATGTCAATAGGGCCACCGGACAAATTTGTTATCGGGCTGCAAGATCGCGGTATTTCATTGAATTGTTACGCTATTTTTAATGGATTTTGAATGCTGTATGTATGAGAGCGCGATGGATGTAATCGGAACGGTTAATGATACGTAAACAGATGTTTAAAAACTATGACCTGGATGGTTAGAACAGTTTTTTGGGTGGATAATGTTTTTTGTGGATTAAACTTATCTTTTATTAACAATGATGATGTGTGAATGAGGCAGTGTATAAGCGGCTTATTAACTCCATGATCTATTGTAATATACCTACAGCTTCTACAATAATTGGAAGAGAACTAGTTACATAACTAATTGAAAGATTACACTAAATAAGGAATACCTACCTACCTACCTAGGTACTTAATATCATATTTTTACCTTTAAATTTTTAGTGCTAAAATCCCTTTCAACGTGAACTTGCAGCTTCAAAAATCCCCTTTTAAGGGCTATATTTTGGATTGCAATCAGTCTGAAAAAATTCAGAAAAAAATGTTCAAAATTTATTTTTTTATTTTTAATAAGGAGTCTAGCGTAGCAGATCTTTTCTTAAATCTTCTAGCTGTTTATTTTGAGATCCCAGAGATCCCTTCGTCTTAATCACATCTTGTCACATCATTCCACGGGTGTCCGGGTGTCCGGGTGTCCGGGCACCCCGGGCCCAGGGAGTACAATATTTTCATAACAAATACTCTGGTAATAGAAACGTGGGCTGTCCGCGACGGCCGTATCTGAATAATGGTGGAATAAATCCTTTTTTGGACAGGTTTGAATACGGTGAAGGTTATATTATAATACATACGTATAGGTACTCGTAGATAAACTAACTGAACGTGGAATCAAATTAAATGAAAGCTTATTGGTGGCAGAAGTATTAAAAAACAAAAAAATATTTTTGCTGTTCATTTTTCTGTGATAAGTTAGGCTTTAATATTCCCTAGGAATTAGAATAAAACTTGAGAAAAAAAACTGATGCCCACAACTTTTAGACGTTCATACTAGAAGATATTTTTGAACCTTTCGTATAGGTACCTACTTAGACATTGTTTTGTTTTCGACACAAATCAATAGGTATTAGTAAATACAGTAAGTAGACGAATATTCCAACAATTTATTTTTGTCAAACAGTTGACCTCACCGAACCCGAATGAACGACATCTAGAGAGGTTAATTACACAAGTTGCGGTCATCGAAGGCCGTCAGTCGCACGCCTGCGCTTGTCCCCTTTTATTACCCCCCCCTGCTCCTTCTACCCCCTTCTCCTACCCCTTGTACCCCCTTTTCTAACTACGAATCAACGTTCAATGCAAAATAATCTTCAATGAGATTTACTTTCCTCTGTCACGTCGATAACACTTAATTTATAAAAATACACTTGACACTGGCAAAATTGAACTTTAACAGACAAATGAATAATTAAGAAGAAGAAGACTTTCGTTTTTTTGGACATTCTGTTTTTATTCTATCGTAACTATCTTATCAGCTTGGCCGGGTCAATTTATCAAAATCCACAAAAACTTTCACATCGTTCATCTTACCATTTTAGGTTTAGAGGATAAGAAAGGAACTCCTAAAATGTAACCTCTGGTGCAGCGGGAGGTAATAGTTTGTATGATAAAACTCTGCGCATGAAATCACAAGGAGTAACGAGTAGCTAAATAATATTTTTTCTCCCTCTCCCTCTCCTCTGCCCTACAATCCCTTGGCCAATTTCACGCCAATCGCGGTCATCAAACGCACTCCGTGTGTCGAGGCTAAAGTTACAGGTCTCTATAAAACTGCAGCCGTCACCGTTTACAGCGGTAAATTACATTTTACAGGGTTCTGAAGTCCAACGAAAAACTCACCAGATTCCATTCAGTCTGTTTGTTTGTCTTTCAAACTTTAATTCAGAGAAAATTAGGTAGGTAGAGATGTTTCAATCTAAAAATGCACGCTCCTCCACTTGTACTTGTACCGTATGTAGAGGAAATAGAGTAGCAAATACATTGGAGGGGCGTGCATTTTTAGACTGATCTACCTCTATCTACTATGTCATACTGGAATGAAATGTACAAATAATGAAGGCAAGATACTCCATCTCAGATTCAGGCACTACACAAGACCTATCTCTATATCATCTATTTAGCTAAGTCAAAAAAGTTTAAAAAAATCTATGACTACCTCGTCTCCGTCACATTACGTCGGTTGTATGGCGGTCAGCATATTGTTGGAAACCATCTAAAGCCCCTACGTAACGGTTGATCCGTTTTATTTCCTTTGGCTGGTGTCTCCGGTAATTGACACATTTAGACAGCAGAAGACGGGTCGCTGACATTTTTAAATTGAAGAGTTTCATTCCGAAGTCATGTAGGTACATTGGGCCTAAGTAGGTACCTACCTATTATCGCAAGGTTTGTGTAGGTACCTAGGTCAGACGCATAGGTATTGCGCTATTTCACTGTAAAACTAAATATTAAACAGACCTACAATTTAAACTTGAATATTTTTCTTCAATTTTGCGATTATTAGTAAAAAAGTAGCATGAAAAAACATGGATTTTATTTATTCATTTTTTTATTTAATTTAAAATTTCCTCTGATTTGAATAGTCTAAGCACTGACTAAATTTAACTTTCAAATCTATCGTTATTAGCGTTCGCAAATCCATTAGTCGCCGTCAATATTGGCCCAGAGTCACGGTTTCGGGACTCGGTCACGTTCCGCTGACTAATATCAAGTGCCGACTCTTTCTAAACACAGTAGGTGTCGCTTCTGTATAATTTACTTGTCTATATGTTTTCCTAGAGTGCATGAGCCAGACAGAACAGAACTGCGGAAGGGAAGACAAAAGTGACAGAATGTCATTGACCAAATCACAATGCTTTTGTCTTCTATTGTACACTTTTTGTCTTCTATTGTAACGAAAAAAGTCGAAGTCAAAATATATTTCGCTGGTGGTGTAGTGGTAGCACCCCTGCCTCACGATCCGAAGGTCGTGGGTTCAAACCTGGTCGTGCACTAATGAGTTTTTCCATTCGAAAAATTTATGTGCGCAATGCCAGTGCTCTTAAACGGTGAAGGAAAACATCGTGAGGAAACCGGCATACCCTAGAACCAAAAATTCGAAGGTATGTGTCATAGGTTAGTATTTTTATAAGCGGCGATGGGCCTGCAACCTGTCACGTACGGAATACTAACTATTGTGCAAAATGTGGGCATGTACCAAATGTCATGTTTGGACTTGCCTCTGACTACCGTCTTTAGATATCCTCAAAGATCTAAGTAACTAGAGATCTGAGGAGATATCTACCGAGGCTGGAGATTACAGTCGTGATCATATTTATTTATTATTTATTTTTAATAAGATAACAACGATCACTTTGAAATGTCTTGCAAGACGAAGTGCCAATTCCAGCATAACCCAAGTCCGAGAAGAACAGGCAAAAACTCATCTCGGTCAATTGACATCTTTGCTTGGTCAAATGACAAATTCTGAATACCTACTTTGTCTTCTCTTGTACCTACCTAACGACAAAAGTCCATTTTTGCTAGACCAAATCACAAATTAATGTTACTTCTCCGTAATTTCCGATACTTATATTCATTAATGAATTGTTCCCTTTACGTCGAGTCCCTCTACGTCGAGCGGTGAGAGTTTATCGTTTGTTAACAGTAGGTACCCTAAATTTTTCGAACAAAGGGTTAGGTTCGTAGGTACTTATGGTCTGTCTGAATTGTAAAAGTCTTTAATGAAAAAAATATAAGTAGGTATTTACCTACACAACGTCTTCATTGTAAAATGAAATTGATGCGCGACCATTGCTTGAGCCCCGGATCAAGATCAACTTCTTATGGATCTTTCTTATGATTAGGATCGCCAAATGCAAAGTATATATACCTACAGTGAACTAGGTTCAAAAAATAAAAACGTCTCACCAAAATAATTACGAAGTTTGAGAGTTCATTATAATCGCATTAAATTTTGGCAACGCACGCATCACCCATTCACCCCATCAGGGCTGCCAGCGCTAAATAAACTACGGCAAATTGTCCGTGAATAAACAACTACCATAATAGCTGTATTGTGTTTCCACCCCTCGACCTAAAAATACACTATCTGACACTCTTCATCGAGATGAGGTGCAGTTATATAGTTGAAATTTTATTGTAAATTTGTTTGAGGGTTGCGGATCTTATTTTAGAACGGTTATTGCCACATTTTAAACTAGATACCTATTTAAAAAAGCTATAGTGTTTTCTAATTGTTAATTTGTGTCCGGAGAGCTTAAGTTTTGTAACTTTTAGTATTATAGGTATATTTTAATAATTTAAATACCTACAATTTATCATTCCTAATTTCCCATTAGCAGACAACCCAATATGAAATCAAATTAAATACTGAAAATAATTGAAAATTGCTTCTTTCAACCGCCTATAGCTTTAACTACGACCGCCATTAAAAGTTTCAAACCAACTGCAAAAACAAAACCACCAAGACAGTCTGCTAGTCTGAATTAATTAGCAGAATGTTTTATAGCAGCGGTCCGCAAAGAATAGCATGCACGAGTAAATCCAAATACAAAAATAACATTTTAAATCCTCGTCTTTCAAAAATGGCGCAAAGCCACCGGTCACAGATGTCAGGAAATGAAATAGCAAACATTTCCGCGGCTATTTCCCTCAGTGTTGCCACAGCGAAGGAAGATAAACGGCGGTCGTCTGCCGCTGACGCGTCCACCCGCCTCGTATTAGCCGCGCCTACATGGAAACTAAGTGTGTCACACACTTATTTTTTCCCTGCGGCAATTTTAATTTCAGCTAGCTGACCGTGTTTGTGAACGTTTGATGTATGGCCACACTTGAAAACACTGCAGGTATCGTATCGAGGTTTTTTAGCGCGCTCTGGCGCTGTCACCTGCTTTTGGAGTGGTCTCGAGTGTGCCTACCGGGAAATTAATAAATTGCAATTTCCCAGTTGGTTTATCTGACTCACAGCTCGGTGCGAATAGAAAACAACATGAATATGTAATTACACTTGGAGTGTGCCTTGTAATGCTAAATACCTCATCACTCGAGTCGTGTTTTACTGATTTCGACCAGTGTTTTATTTACAAAAATTACAACCATATTTGGACAGCACTCCTAAAACCACTTTTGTCTAAGTAACAACGTTTGAAGAGCGTCATATTTATTCGTATACGTGCACAGCATACCATTTTGGTATAGACAAAAGTTGGAGCTGGCGAGAGCATTCGACGGAGTTCGACTCCATCGACCTTATGCTATTTGCGGACGTGAGGCCTAATGTTTGCTCAGCCAAGACTCTAGTGGTGGACAAACATGGGACCGATCGGATGGAATTGCTTATTTTGTCTCTGCGTACACGGCTCCCTTAGCACACAGGTACGGGAGTGCCTCAGGGTAACATTCTACGCCCGCTCTTTTACATTACATTCTTTGTCTAATAATTCGGTGGACGGTATTCGAGTGTTTTTTTTTCTAGTCGAACAGCAAGATTTACCGTTTTAATCTCGGCTTATAGATGACTATTACTGCGGAAGCGTGCTGCGGTGTTTAATTACTTGTAAATAAGTACTTTTGTTACGGTTTTGTTGATTTTTGATTGTGTAACCTACAGTTATAAAACTGTTGCTTTGTTAAAAGATCTTATTGTAAATCATGAGCAGTATCACTAGAAAGTAGATGTACAGTTTGTTATTAAGTACCTACTTAGTATTACGTGGCTGAATGTACCATTTCTGTGAGACATTATGAATTTACGACATTCATGAACAAAGGAATTTAGAAAATCAGTCATTTCGGAAAAAAGGAAAGTAGGTACTACGAGTAGGTATATGAATATCAGTCCTACTCCTAACAGATCGGAAACGGTAGGATAATGTTTTGTTCTGACAAGACCTTATAGTTTCAAGCCTTTTAGCGACGAAACATCTTCAAAGTTTATCCTAGGTAAAGTGGTTTAGTAGGTAACGAACTTATGTTCTCGTAAAACGCTACATCTTTCGTTCCGTTCTTGGGCAGTCTACTCAATTTGATATTTCACCGTTATTTTACTTTTGCTTGATTTTAGAGCTCGTCTTTCAAGCTGATAGCATGAAGATGGAGCAATAAAAGATTCGTCCATACCTAACAAGTTATTTCACGAAGGGTACATTTAAAATTGACTAATATTTCACGATACCAAAATTGTTTAAGCGAACAATGATGAAAGTGAGAACAATGACGAAACGGTTGAGTAGAATGGTCCTCTTGCTTGTATAAATATCGATCCATATAATTTGAGCATTGTTTGTTCTGTTATTTGCACTTTCTCTGGACTACTGGGTAATAATAGTTATTTAGATTGGGCTCAGTTCTTGTCTGTTTGTTGTCTGCGGCTGAGTGGTTCGGGTGCCAAAGTTAGGCGTCAAGTGTAGAACTTGCTGGAATTAGTTCGTAACTTTGATACGGGTATTTAGGAATTGTTTATTTACACTAACAAAAAAGTGCGTGTTAATCCGATGAGAAGAATTTAATTCGCGTATTAAGAGCACTGGTGTAGTGGTAGCACCCCTGCCTCACAATCAAAATGGTTGTGGGTTCAAACTAAAAAAATTACTTAGTAACAATCCGAATGAACAGACGGACGGAAAATATTTGAAAAATTAATAATCTGTGTTTTTTTAGTCCATCTCTTTTCTTTATAGGTACCTACTTTTCTTCAACGTTCAGTTCATCAGACACACCGAATTTCACAATTTTATTATACTTAGGTAGGTATTTATACAGAGTCAAGTAGCTGTAGGTAAAGTAGTTTCTTGGACTTGGATATACCTAGATGTTTATTCATGAATCATTGTGGCTTTACTGTACCTACATAACTTTAAAAATCAACTTTTAGAGCAAGTATAATTCTACGAAATCAGGTATATTTTTATAGCCAGGAGGACAATCGCGCTAATGTAATGCTAATTTACCATGCCAAAACACATTTGTAAACGTTAGGTAAAAACGCGTCCACACTAGTGACAAACTGCCGTGACCGTGGCTGCATGCCGTAACAAACATGCGTGACAATTTGACAGATTTTCAAGGGACTTTTGTACTCTTCTATTTTTTTATTTTTTTATCCTCAAACGTTAACTAAAAGTCTTCGAAAAAGGTTCCTCGGCACCAACAAAATTATGATCGTAAGATTGATAGTATTTGAAGCATTCCGAACGGAAAGGTTTCAAATAAAATCAAATCAAAGATTTTTATTTTAATCCCATAGGTACAGAAATTAAGCATTTTACATATCTGAAACTTAGATACAGGTATAAATTCGATGTATAAGTTAAAAGTTAGTTACCGCGATTGCCGTCCAATTGGGCTTTTGATACTTTTTGAAATAAATACTGTCAACCGGTAGTTTTTACTATTTTGAGAATCAATTCTTTCGACCTAAAAATCAAATCAGAGGCACGTAATAATATCGTATTAATAACTACATGCTCATTGCACCTGCACACACAAGCTCCGCCATCTATCAGATTACAGCAAAGAACAACTACCGTTTAGATAAGTCGACTGTTAAGGTAGGTATGTATGAGTTAGCAGCAGGCGACACGAGGTAGCGGCGGATGACGTGTCGCGGCGACACCACCGGCTTCTATGTATTTCTATGAAATACGTCGCTAGCTTCGTGTCGCTAACTATGGACGGAGGGAATTTCGTAGAAATTCATAGAAACCAGTAGTGTCGCCGTGAGACGTCGTCCGCCGCTGCCTCACGTCGCCCGCTGCCAACTCGTACCTTTGGGACCTCACCAACGTCTTCCAAGTGTCAATGTCAAGACTTAAAACTGCTCTATAATATTTCAAGTAGAAACTAAATATATTCGTACTTAGCTGACTCTTGCGCAACTTTGTATTATATTATTATTCCCGTTTTTCAACATTTTTCATTGATGCTCCGCTCCTATCGGTTGTAGCGTGATTTAAAAAAAAATTATAGCCTTCCTCGATAAATGGACTATACAATACAACAATAATATTTCAATTTGAACCAGTAGTTCCTGAGATTAGTGCGTTCAACCAAACAAATAAACTATTCAGGTTTATGATATTAGTAGAGATATATTATCCAGCAAAATTATAGTTCTAACCGTAGCCTAATTTAAAGAGTGTGAATAACTAAAACTAACTAACCTAACCTTACCATCCAAATTGCGTGAAGGACAAAAAATAACGTTTAATAGTAGGTTAGTAGATTGCTTATTAAATGGGTGTGATTTTCTTGTTTTCATGTTATGTAGGTAGTAAGTTAGTATTCATTTGTAGTGACTCATCTATGTGTTAATCAGCTAAGATCTCCGCCGGCGGAGGCAGCACGATTTGTTGACTCGATATTTTTTATTGTCCTCTAATGGTGTTTGCCGACGGGAAGGCATTGCAACTTGATACAGATTGTAGTGCATCGGCAAATAGCGTGCTCTGAGATTAATCACAATAACATTATACTTTTATTAAGTAGGTACTTAGATAATAATAAAATAGCAGAAACCAGTGCGTTTGTACCTACATTGAATCCTACTAATATTATAAACGCGAAAGTTTGAAAGAATGTATGGATGTCTGAATGTACCTATGTTTGTTACTCTTTCACGCTGAAACGGCTTAACGGATCTGGATGAAATTTGGCACACATATAGTCTGGAATAGCATATAGGCTACATTTTATATAAAAAAAAAATATATATATAGTCCCGACTGTAATCCCCGGGCTCGGTAGGTATCTCCTCAGATCTTTGAGGATATCGGGAGGATAAAGGGGGTAGTCAGAGGCAAGTCCAAACATGACATTTGGTACATGCCCACATTTTGCACAGTAGTTAGTATTCCTGCTACATTTTATTCCGGAAAAATATACGGTCCCCGTGGGATAGATTAGTTTTTCAAGGTACTACGCGGGCGAAGCCGTTGGCGGAAGCTAGAAGATATAAATTAGTAGAAACCAGTGCGTTTGTACATTGAAAAAATAATAATAGAAGTACTTACTTACCTACTTAAGGCCCAGAATTTTGAAAATTGCAAGTATTGCAACCCTAATCATTATATTACCGCTTAATAGATTACATTGAAATTGAACTACACGATGCTCAAGGATATAATATGTAAGTGATAAATCAACCGGAGCTAAAACACGAATTAGTTAGAAAACCTTGGTTAAAAATCATGTCAAAAACACCTTTGAAAATTCAGAAATTCCCTAATTTATCCAGAACAGTAAGGTATTTTGAATTTCTATTTCACATGAATGTAAACCAGTTAATTTGAAACAAATCAACCCAGCCTTTTTCTTGAAATAAGCTATTTACTTGAACATATTTATGTTTTTTTATAAATTGTCGCTTTCGTTATGTAATTCAGAGCAGCCATATTATCATGCCCCACTCTACTTACTTGTCATTTAGGTATTTCGCTTCGTGCTATGTCTGATTCCGCGGAGATCCGCGTTACTATACGGACCTATGTCACTTTTTTTTGTAACTTTTACGTAAGGAATAATGTGACGAGTATTTTGGGCCATAATAAAAAAAAATAAAAAAAAACATGATCACGACTGTAATCCCCAGGCTCGGTAGATATCTCCTCAGATATCTAGTTACTTCTAAAGAGGGTAGTCAGAGATACGTCCAAACATGACATTTAGATATTCACCCTTTTAGATTACCTATAGCCTCGAAGATCTAAGTAACTGAGGATTACAGTCGTGATCATATTTTTAAATAGGTGATTAGTTAGTATTTTTTAAGAGCAATGTAGGCCTAAACATAACGCGGTAGGTATAGCGTCCGACGGACAATAAGATTTGGTGTAGGTACATTTCGGGTTGTTATGTATGTAATGTACCTACTTTAAAATAATAAAATATATGATCACGACTGTAATCCCCAGGCTCGGTAGATATCTCCTCAGATCTTTAGTTACTTAGATCTTTTGAGGATATCTAAAGAGGGTAGTCAGAGGCAAGTCCAAACATGACATTTGGTACATGCCCACATTTTGCACAGTAGTTAGTATTCCGTACGTGACAGGTTGCAAGCCCATCGCCGCTTATAAGAATACTAACCTATGACACATATCTTCGAATTTTTGGTTCTAGGGTATGCCGGTTTCCTCACGATGTTTTCCTTCACCGTTTAAGAGCACTGGCATTGCGCACATAAATTTTTCGAGTGGAAAAACTCATAGGTGCACGACCAGGTTTGAACCCACGACCTTCGGATCGTGAGGCAGGGGTGCTACCACTACACCACCAGCGCTCTATAAAATAAAGCTCTATATTATAAGCGCGCTTTTAAAATAATAATATGTAGAAAACAAATAGGTAGGTACATATTTTTACAATTTGTGATGATTATTGAATAAGGGCCAGGTTTAACCTTTACAGTAGGTCTCCCATGAGTTTTCACAATCTACACTCGCTAGCGACTGTAGTTAAAAAAATGTATGAAAACTTGGTACAGCGCCCCTAGCGGATAGTTGGGTACTAAAACGTCACGTAGCTAACCATCCTACGTCACAGCGTACCTACTACAGCGACTGTAGTTTGCGCTTCGTTCATTTGCTTATAATTTGTTACCATGAGTAACAATTTTGACAGATGTCATAGTAACGTACTATTAATTAGGTACTACTGTAGTAACGTCAACCAATCTAAATGTGACCACTCATGGTAGACGTACCTAAATGTCATGCCGATCAGCTCCCCAGAATGTTATTTAAGCCCTACCTATACGGTGTTTTTGTAAAAGCTCATTTCGCTCACCAATCTTCTTCTTCTTCTTCTTCAATTATGGCATCTGTCTCTTAGAGAACAATTTTGCCAGTGTCAAGTGTACTTATTTATAAGTATTGTCAACGTCACAGAGTCATAGTCAAGTAGTCAAGTCAATTTTAAACAAAAGATGGCTGTTTTGTTGAAAATTTTCGGGATTTCCTCCGATGGAATTTGACGAGAACTATTCACTCTAATTCACATACTTTACACTCGCGTCAAGAACCCGGGCTTTATTGGCAAAATGACCACCAAAATTACGCAATAAAACTCAAAATAACACGAGAAAACATATAAAAACCAGAGCGACGTAGTTGTCAGAGGGTCTACCATGAGTTTTCACAATCTACACTCGCTAGCGACTGTAGTTAAAAAAAAATTATGAAAACTTGGTACAGCGCCTCTAGCGGATAGTTGGGAACTAAAACCTCACGTAGCTAACTATCCTACGTCACAGCGTACTACAGCAACTGTAGTTTGCGCTCATTAATTTGCTTAGAATTTGGTACCATGAGTAATAATTTTGACAGATGTCATAGTAACGTACTATTACTACTGTAGTAACGTCAGCCAATCTAAATGTGACAACTCATGGTAGACGTACAGGCAAATACATCGCAGAAAATCCCGCTCACCAATCCCACTAAATTAACGCTACACTGATCGCGTGACAATCGCGCTTCTGACACTCGATCGCGTGACAATCACGCTTCTGACATTCGATCTCTTCTCGAGATCGGATCGCGGTTACATGACGCCTCCTTCATTTCTAGCAAAAAATGGTAATGTGATAGTACCTACTGAGGTGAACGATTTATTTTATACCTTTATCTACCTATATCATTGAGATTGTTAATATTGTTTATTGCATAATTGTAGGTATTCATTTATTCAGAAAAAACAACAAACAAAATAAAAATAAGTATAAAGTCACTGACCCAGGTAATATAGGTACCTACTTTCCTACCTATGTAGGTATCTACCTATATGTTTATTAATATTTTATTTAATTTTAAATATTAGGTATATAATTTATTATTGTACTACCCAAAAGGCTGGCAATGTTGGCTGCTTTGGAATGATCTTCCTGACGACGCGACGTTAGGAAGATTGATTCCAGAGAACGTTTCAAAAGACGGACTCGTGAGTTATTTCTTGAATCGTCTCCATCATCCTCTTGCTAAATTTTAATATTTAATTACATAATGGTTTGTATTACTGTTTTAAATTTTCAATCATGTTAAATTTTAGGTTTAATGTTAGATTATTAAGGTTATTTTTGTTGTTAGCACGCCTTCTGTATTTTTCCTACTTTACTTTGGTCAGCAGGTAGAAAATGCCTTCGGCATTATGCTCGCCAATTGTGCATATTTTGTATTTTGTGTGCAATAAAGAATTTAAATAATAATAATAAATAATGTTACCTCGTTGTGCCTATAGCTAGGTATACCGATTCTCTATAATATTGGTGGCTTCTCATGTCGTTTTATTTGCGGGCGGCAAGGGCGGATCCAGCTTTGGTGCCAGGGGGGTTCACATAATCGTGGTCAAGTCACAAAAAGTTATAATCCTTATAAAACATAATTTTAATTAGTGGTCTACCTAGGTCCTGGACCTAGCCTGGACCCCCCCGGTCATGACCCCCATGACCCCCCCCCCCGTGGATCCGCCCTTGGCGGGCGGGCGGGTGGTGCAATGTTTTTAGCTAATTAGTTAGTATCTTAATATTGTGATCATTTTCGTTACCTACATTAAAATGAGGACGTAGCCTCATTTTTCTCTGTAACGGCTGATCAGATTTAGATGAAATTTGGTGTGAATGTAGATTAAGCATTAACTAAAACAATGTACTTAAGAAACAAAGTAGAAAAACGTTTCTTATAAATGTACCTACCTAACCTAGGTATAAAATAATTGTATAGAACGTACCTAGATAGGTAGTATTTTTCAACCATCTAATAAACACGGCATTTAAATATCGTTAGAAAAGATTTCTTTTCGGAAAAATCTAAAAGAAAATATAACATTCCGCCGACTCACTGGCAAACCTGGGGTCGTTGGAGGCGGGGTACCAGCTGGCGCCCCTCATGTCCCCGTAGTGGGGCAAGTCCGTGGGGGCACAGCCGTACCCCTGGACCGGGGCGCCCCCGTACAGGGGCACTGCGTACGGGTTCGCCGACATCCCGCAAGACGCGGCCGGACCCAAGGGCGAGTTAATGCTGCTCCCCGAAGAGTTGGACCTGCAGGAGAGACAAGGGGTTAGCCAGAGGAAAAACATCATGCAAGGTAGCCAGGGGGCCACTCTAGAACAGTTACTTCATTGTTTTCAATTTCGTCATGGTTAGCAACAAATAATTTTGGCTATCTCGTAAAATATTATTTAATTATAAATTTACCCTTCGTGAAATAACTTATTATCATTCTTTATTGCTTCATCTTCATGCTATTTGACGACCTCAGTGGCGCAGCGGGCGAGAGTCCGCCTGCGACGCAAGAGATTGCGGGTTCGATTCCCGCCGCGGAACAAATTTGTGTACGATCTGCAGAAATTTGTTCCGTTGCTCTGGGTGTTTTCTATGTATAATAAAAAATATCTATCTATGTATCTAATCACTAATGTATTAAATATATCAGTTATCTAGTACCCATAACACAAGCTTTGAGTAGCTTACTTTGGGGCTAGATGATGCTGTGTGGATTGTCCAGCATTATTTATTTATTTATTTATTTATCAGCTTGAAAGACGAGCTCTAAAATCAAGGTTTTTTTTTTAAACAATGGTAAAATATCCAATTTTGTAGTAAGGCCCAGGAACTAATACTGTAGAAGTAGATCAGTCTAAAAATGCACGCCCCTCCAATGTATTTGCTACTCTATTTCCTCTACATTCGGTACAAGCACAAGTGGAGGGGCGTGCATTTTTAGATTAAATGATAGGTATATCCTATTCTAAACTGGCTAGAAATCGGATCAGAACAGTCATTTTGGACATTGTTCAAACATAAACGGGAAAGGAAAACATCGTAATGAAACCGGCATACCCTACAACTTAAAATTCGAAGGTGTGTGTCATAGGTTAGAATTCTTGTAAGAGGCGATGGGCCTGCAACCTGTCACGTACGGGGTACCAACTACTGAGCAAAATGTGTGAGCATGTGCCATTCATGTCTGAACGTGCCTTTGACTCTCTTTAGATATCCTCAAAGATCTAAGTAACTAGAGAGGAGATATCTACCGAGCCTGGGGATTACAGGCGATGGGCCTGCAACCTGTCACGTACGGGGTACCAACTACTGAGCAAAATGTGTGAGCATGTGCCATTCATGTCTGAACGTGCCTTTGACTCTCTTTAGATATCCTCAAAGATCTAAGTAACTAGAGAGGAGATATCTACCGAGCCTGGGGATTACAGCCGTGATCATGTTTGTTTAATTTATTCAAAAAAAAAAAATCCTTCTAAAACCGACCTAAACTAAACCCGTCTCAGCTTGTGGCGCCATCGCGTCACTTCCACCAAAACTCAGCTAACTTAATCCCTGTTTACACAATTTAATCTCTAACCCAACACTAAAATCCATCCTAATATAAGCCTTATCGCCTTGGGATAGACACTACAGATACCCCTCTGACTACACCCCTGTTGAAGCCATTACGATATTTGGCTTGACAAATTGCGTTTTGACATAGTACCTACCTACCCCTAATTTTAATTGGTGTGTTGGTTTATAATTTTGAGAGAATCTTATGAAATTAATTAAATCATTTGATTAACATTATGTACTTAATACCTTACTGCTGTTTAACAAAGACTTCTGTAGCTCTACCATGAGTTTTCACTATCTCGCTAGCGACTGTAGTTAAAAAAATGTATGAAAAACTTGTAGAGCGCCTCTAGCGTATAGTTGGGTACTAAAACCTCACGTAGCTAACTATCTTACGTCACAGCGTACTACAGCGACTGTAGTTTGCGCTCATTAATTTGCTTAGAATTTGGTACCATGAGTAACAATTTTGACAAATGTCATATTAACGTACTATTACTACTGTAGTAACCTACTGTTCTAGATGACTTATTAGTCCACACTAGTGACAAATTGCCGTGACCATGTCTCCATACCGTAACAAACACGCGTGACAATTTGACAGATTTTCAAGGGACTTCGTAGGCGTGTTTCAGACACAGCCACGGTCAGTCACGGTAAAATGACACAAGTATGGACACTTATAGGTAAATGTCAAGTGGAAATTTTTAATTTTTACGACATTTTTTCACTCAAAATTATCAAATTCAGAAAAGTCACAGAACTCTACCCGTAAGTATCGAGATCATCTCCCCTCGGGATAACTCACTAGTTCTGGGACACCCTGTATAAGTACTGTGCTAATCAACTTAATGTAACCCAATGTAACCTAATGTACCTTTATTAAGGCGACAAATAAGTAAGCCACTAACTAAACATGTAACAAAGATGCGCATACGCAATCTTTACAAGAATATAATTTATTTATTGCATAGGTCGTTACCTACTTAAGCTAAGTAGGTACCTATATGTGACTACAAATGCGTCGTGCAATTGAGCTTTTAAAAATTAATTGTAGCTGACCTACCTACCATCTCAAAATACATGGGCAATAATAATTACTTTTAACACTGAGGCAATCGACTCTCTGCTTGCGCAAGCGGCGCCATTGGTTTGGTAACTTAGTAGTTAGGTTGGTACAGAGAGCGACATTAACTGGTAACCCCTTTAAAGTTACAATTATATATAGCATAGATAGATAGATAGATGGCATTTATTGTTAAAAAACATGACATTATGAATGGAGGTTAGAGTCTTAAATCATAAATTAGGTTTTTTAACTAGCCACTAGTTATCTACCTACTGTATGCGAAATTAAATATCCGTAAGTAAGCAATGATGACAAATTTAGTATTTTAATAACAGTTTATATAATATAACTTACCTATGTTTTCTTTAAAACAGTTTGCGGCTTCACGGAGGTTTGATTTGAACCTGCATGCATGCCTCGTAAGGGGGGTAACCAATTGGTGTCGCTGACTGTACATGTACCAGCACTTGGGTATCAAAGTTATGTCACGCTTGAGATATGTAAAATAATAAATGATTTTATTTGACCATGTCACACACTGTTTATTTACCGAACATCGCAAAAATCATAGATGTAACTTGAACAGGCACTCGACACAAAAATAAATAATATAACCTTACCTACCTAGTTACACGTAATGTCATGATTTAATTTGGTCAAGAGCGAGTAGGACTTGAGTCTTAAGGTTTCCATACTCTATGGGCTATGCCCCACTCAACACATAGTTTTTTCACGACATGACAATCGTATAATTCTACGGCGTCGCATTATGCAACGATTTCGGCGACGTGTCGTGTGTATGATGTTTTAGCCTCTCCGCATTTTGTGTTAGACGCACGTTTTAGTACGTTTTTAAGGATTGCTCCGAACCGTGACATTGCAGCGTGTCCGTGTCCGAAACACGCCCACATTAGTCACGCGGATGTACGTACACATCCGTCACGGAAAAATGTACGTGTTTATTGCGGCCACGGTCACGCCGCGCCGGCCGTAAAGTCACAGGTATAGATGCGTCTTTACACACTCCACTCTCTTTTCTAAGGTACCTTCCTATAAGTAGGTAGGTATTATTCTCTTGGGATGAGTAAGATTTTCGTTTCTAGACAATCCTATTATTCTACTAGATAACTATAAACGCGAAAGTTTGTAATGATGTATGGTTGTTACTCTTTCACGCAAAAACTACCAAATGGATTTTGATGAAATTTGGCACAGAGATAGATTAAGCCTGGAATAACACATAATCTAGGCTACTTTTTATCCCGGAAAAATGTACGTTTCTCGTGGGATAGATTTGTTTTGTTTTTCAAGATACCACGCGCGCGAAGTTAGTAAAACATATTTTTTATGTTTACCTAACTAGGTATTAAATACAAGCTTTCGTGCTACCGTCCGTTTGAGTTTTTGAAATGCGGAACCCTAAAATGTATTAGTGTTTTGTCACATCAAGCCGTAGGTAAAACCATGGTTTCAACATAGTTTAGAACAAGTATGTACAGCTGTAATTATATAGGCCTGTGTATGTGGTTTTGCATTGCGAGATACCTACAAGTTGCTGAACTTATTATGCAATAGGTAGGTACTCATCTGACGCTCTGCAACTTTCGTTTATTTAATTACTAGCTTCCGCCCATTGCTTCGCCCGCGTGGTAGGTACCTTGACAATCAAAAACAAATCTATCCCACGGGAACGGTACATTTTTCCGGGACTCAAATTAGCCTATGTGCTATACCAGACTTTAATCTATATCTGTGCCAAATTTTGTCCAGATCCGTTCAGCCGTTTCAGCGTGAAAGAGTAACAAACATAGGTACATCCAGATATACCTACAGACATCCAGACATCCTGCCTGCCTGACATCCACACATTCTTACAAACTTTCGCGTGTATAATAATTAGTAGGACTATCATGAAGTAATAATATGGCGTTATAAATTTCGGTTTTACTTATGTTAGGTACTATACATTTTTATCTTCAAAAGAACCTTCTCAATACAAAACTTAAAAAAATTGTTATGTTTCAGGCCAGGGATGTAGTCAAGGCGGCTCGTGGGGTCAAGTGGATCACTCATTTGAATTAAATGTTTCTAAAAGGGACGTAACCAGGATGACTGATTGGGGGACTGTAATAAATATCAAATTTGGGGGCAAGTAGAATCGTTTTTAGATGAAATATTCATTATTTCATTAATGAGTTAATTTAAAATTTAATATTATGAATTTCTTGCAAATGTTTAATCAATGTAAATAACAGGAGATTAATTTACGTAATTATTTTATTAAAAAAATAATATATATAAATATGATCACGACTGTAATCCCCAGGCTCGGTAGATATCTCCTCAGATCTTTAGTTACTTAGATCTTTGAGGATATCTAAAGAGGGTAGTCAGAGGCAAGTCCAAACATGACATTTGGTACATGCCCACATTTTGCACAATAGTTAGTATTCCGTACGTGGCAGGTTGCAAGCCCATCGCCGCTTATAAGAATACTAACCTATGACACATACCTTCGAATTTTTGGTTCTAGTTTAAAAAAATTAAGCGTGTATAAAAAATAATCCCTATTGGTTAATAATCTTCAAAATACTTCAATGATTAGGTAAAAATAAATTATATGCTTTTGTTTTCACTTAGGTTTTCATTTATAAATAAATTATCACATGTATATATTCCGCAGCGTTTTCAAAAAAATTGTCAAATTTTAAATGTTTAAAATCTGATGTTGTGCAGTGTTTTGATAGGACTTCGCTTCTATGACACGTTTTCAATTCATCTTCGATCTTTTCTCCTTTGTTGACATAGGTTTGTGGTTTTAAATGCATTTCATTGAAATCATTTAATGGTAAAAATATTAATTTTAATGATTAGTAAGTAGGTAGGTACACATTCTGCTACGTTTCTAAATAGCACCGTTATATCAGGTGTTTTGGGTTAGGGTGGTCTAAATTGATTAAAATACCTATAAAATTACTGGTATTGTGAATTTTGCTAAGTACCTACTTGTTAATTTTCCCGACGATGTTTGGTTTCTATGTTTTTACCTCAAATACTTATAAAACAGATACCGGCGGACAAATTTACCTACGTGTAAGAAAAACCCGTAAAATAAATATTCTGATATTGAAATGACTGAACTAATCATAGTTATCTTTGATAACAAAATAGTTATCTACTCTTAAAGATAATCTACGTTTATAGGCTCTTGTAATTATAAATGCTTGTCGGTTTTATAAAATATCTTTGACTAAGTTGCTATTTAATCGTTGTAGGTTTTGTAGGCTGCGCTGAAAATTGTAGAGTACCTAGGTAGGTACTCTCTTTTGGTATTAGTAAACGCAATATTATGAAGGAAATTTTCGTAAATCAACCCCAGGGAGTTCCCCGAAAACCTTAAAGTTTGAAGTTTATTATTAGTAGGTAGGTACCTAATATTATAACAAATACGCCGAATGTTTCTTTAGTAAAAAAATACTTAATATGTCTAAAGTACTTGTATGTTTTACGAAGTTCAGAAGATGTTGGTATAGAAAATGTTTACTGCATCCTTGTCATTATGTAGGTATACGTACCTAAGTACCTAGGTACTATTTTGAAAACACTTGATTTTTCAGTTTATTAAAACTTACTACCACTGATAACAAACTATTGTATTAATACACGGGTACCTATTCAATATATATTTTTTTTTATTTTAAAAAATTAAATTATGATATAAAAACCGGTTTTATTTTTTCCAATATTAGAAATAGAAGGATAGCTACAGATTATGAATGATGATTAATCAAAGAACGAGTTAATTGTTTGCTAATTAAAAGTTTGAAAATTAATCCGTAAGAAAATAATAAGTTGACTACAAGTAGGTACCTACATGGTATGGTAATAAGCCTCGACCGCCATCATATCTCCGGCGGCTACGCCCCAGGGGCGCGGGCTCTCGTAGGGCTTCACCGTCGGTCCATTCTCATTTAATTTATATCGCGGTTAAATATTTTAAACTCGTTCCGAAATATTTGTAAAATCATCTAAAATATCGGAAGTCCATCGCGAGTAGAAAGGAGCAACCGATAGCCCGCTAAGTGCCCGCACGCCGACCGCACACTCGCACGCATCATCACTTGACCGGCAATCACAACATACCTGCACAAACAAACGTCACCGAACTATATCCTGCGAGCCGGAGCGCCGCTCGAGCACTCTCGGCGGGACCTTCGGCACTCGAGAGGCGCGCGGGCGGGGCGCGCCCCCCTCATCGATCCACGCACCTGTACGGCGACGGCGGGTTGTTGGCCAGCTCCAGCTTGCGATACTCCTCGATGGGCGACAGGATGTCGGTGACGCTGAACGGCGTGGAGTGCTGCAGCTGCAGCTGCGACAGGTTCTGCTGCAGCAGTGCAGACTTGGGAGACAGGCTCATCGCCAGCTCCGCGGCGCTCAGCTCCGGCAGCGCCTCCGCCGGACACGGCGAGTAGCCGCCGCCCTCCGCGGACATCCGACCGGCCGACACTCGACGCCACTCCACGGCTCAGCCTCTAGTGGCTCTCGGGGCGAGAGTGGCGGCCGGAGCCCCCGGCGCCCGAGCGGCCCTGCCGGCGCCCCGCCCCGCCGGCCTGGGGGCGGGCCGCGCCGCCATTGGTGCCCCCGGGCCGCGCCCCGGCTCGCGCGCGCCCGGCCGCGCCGCGCCAGTGTGCCGGCGTGGGGGGGCGCCGGCGCCCAATTCTGCGCCCGCTAATTACTGCGCTGGAATTTGAACGTTTGAACTGTGAACACATTGTGACACTTTGTTTATTAGCGGTGCGGTGCGGTGCCTGATGGTGATGGAAGTTGACGGTGATCGGACAGTGCACAGATAGTTTGAAACTTGGACTTGCTTCATTCTTGTGTAAAGATTTGATAAAGTGCATTAAATATTCGTGTTTGAAAAATATTTTGTAACCACGGCTAGTAGGTACCTACTTTCCTAACTTACTTATTTGATGTTTTAATAGGTAGATACCTAGATACTAGGTACTTAATAGGTCTGGTTCTATATATATTACAGTTATTATTAGGTAGGTAAATACCCAATTTTGTTATTTACACGCACAATTCTGGACACTAAGTTATTTCTCACATAATATGTTAGTCTAGGTAGGTAGGTAGTAACTAAGTGTTAAGTATCTTAAACTTAATTATCTAGATCACATCCCAGATTTTATAGGCGTCTTAATTGATAGGTACTTTTTAACTTGGTACCTAGGTAGGTACCTAACTATAGCCTAGAAATTAGTAATAATATGTAGAGCATCCAAATACCTAGGTAATAGCTTATTTGATGCTAAAAACTTTGTTCAATGTAGTAAAAAGTTTTAAAATTTTTGAGATGTCTTTTAAATTAGGTACTTAGTTTACCGATAAGGTACCTGCACTAGGTCGGTATTTAATTAATTAAGTAATTATTGAATCATACCGAGGTTACAAGATAAGTACCTATAACTACACGAATTATGGAATTATGAATTGGGCACACAATATTTTTGCTTAATAATCAGCTATAAAATAAAATATTATCGGTATTATTTATAATACTTAATCAGGCATTTTATCAATTTAGACAATTCATTTTGAATTCCATCCAATTCTACTCTTTTTTAGACGATAACTCTAAACCTACTCAACTTTTTATTTGATTAAAATAATATCTACCTATAACATATTAAATTGAAATACTAAAACACAGAGATCTTTTTGAATCGTCTGATAGGGTGCCAATTCCAGAATCCTAACCTCAGTCTATGAAGAACTAGCCAGAAACTCATCAGACCCTAGCATTTCCTTGTTAATTTTGTTATGGGTGCCGCGAGCCGAGTTGGAGCTTATTCTTCCCTAACTTTTTATCATTTAAATAGTCTGTTATTTTGTAATAAGATTATCGATAGGTACAATTTAGGTAAATTATAATTTTCAACATACCTATATAATATATAGGTATGTTGAAAATTATAGTACCTATATATCAATAAATCAAACAACCGTTTAGAATCTTGCTATATCTAGGCCTCAATGCCCTATAAAAGGTTTACCTAATTTGGTGAAGTTAAGTCTAGATACCTACACCTAGTTTATCCATAAAAGTTAATCTACTGACTAATCCTAAACTAGCTGTCCCGGCAAACTTCGTACCGCCTTCTACATTGCTTAGACAACAGTGAGTGATTATAATTTAATATGAACTTTATTAAATAGTAATAAAGTTCAAATTGACTCTACATTATATTTAGAAAACGTTTGTATGGAAAATAGAAAAGGGTTATTTTTAGGGTTTTCCCGGCAGTTTTATTCGATTTTTTCTTACCTTTTAAACCTTCCCTAGACCTCCACGAACATTTCAAGACCAAAATAAGATAAATCCGTTAAGCCGTTCTCGAGTTTTAGCGAGACTAACGAACAGCAATTCATTTTTATATATATAGATAGAAGATAGATATATAGATGATATACTTTTGTTTTTATACACAAAATGTTCATGCAAGCACTTGCTGACTAGGGACTATCATAGTGTTTATTTCTTTAAGCTTAGTGATTCTCCGGGAGCCATGTCTTAAGTAGACTGCATGAACAGCCTTCTTCAAGCAAAGGTCGCATCGCCAGCCGACGGAGTCAGCGACGCAAGAACTTTTTTTTTGTTCATCTTATCTAGGTGGTTAGAGCGCTGGTGGTGTAGTGGTAACACCCCTGCCTCACGATCCGTGGGTCGTGGGTTCAAACCTGGTCGTGCACCAATGAGTTTTTCCATTCGAAAAATGTATGTGCGCAATGCCAGTGCTCTTAAGCGGTGAAGGAAAACATCGTGAGGAAACCGGCATACCCTAGAACCAAAAATTCGAAGGTATGTGTCATAGGTTAGTGTTCTTATAAGCGGCGATGGGCTTGCAACCTGTCACGTACGGAATACTAACTACTGTGCAAAATGTGGGCATGTACCAAATGTCATGTTTGGACTTGCCTCTGACTACCCCCTTTAGATATTATCAAAGATCTAAGTATCTAAAGATCTGAGGAGATATCTACCGAGCCCGGGGATTACAGTCGTGATCATATTTTTTTATTTTTTTATTTTATATTTATCTAGGTATCTGCTGTGATTATGAATATAGTGGATACATCAGGAGTAGAGGTAGATACCTAAGCTAAAAAAAGATGTGTGTGACATAGGTAGGTTTAGCTACAAATATGAGTAAGAAAGGAGTGAGTAGGTACTGAGATGACGAATGATAGAGGTAAATAGAAGAGTGCCGACCCCACATAACGTGGGAAAAGGACAAGATGATGGCGATGATCTGTATCCATGGGATTTGACGTAATCTTTTAATCAGCTATTCAAATTAGTATTATTAATTTGCCTGTGTGGTAAATTACCTACCCCTTATTGAAAATATAAAGATAAGTAAATAACACGATTTTTAAAAACCAATTACAAAAACACCATTTACTATCTAAATAAAAAAAATAAAATAAATAAATAAATATGATCACGACTGCCAGGCTCGGTAGATATCTCTTCAGATCTCTAGTTACTTAGATCTTTGAGGATATCTAAAGAGGGTAGTCAGAGGCAAGTCCAAACATGACATTTGGTAGGTACATGCCCACATTTTGCACAGTAGTTAGTATTCCGTACGTGACAGGTTGCAAACCCATCGCCGCTTATAAGAATACTAACCTATGACACATACCTTCGAATTTTTGGTTCTAGGGTATGCCGGTTTCCTCACGATGTTTTCCTTCACCATTTAAGAGCACTGGCATTGCGCACATACATTTTTCGAATGGAATAACTCATTGGTGCACGACCAGGTTTGAACCCACGACCTTCGGATCGTGAGGCAGGGGTGCTACCACTACACCACCAGCGCTTTTTTTTTTACTATCTATTATGTTAAAATTACTTAGGTAGGTAGGTAAGTAAGTATTGTACAAATTCTAAAAACATTTTATACCTATTTTTTTTAATTTATTTTAAACTAGCTTCCGCCAGAGGCTTCGCCCGCGTGATACCTTGAAAAACCAAAACAAATCTATCCCGTGGGAACACCCAGACCAACGGAACCAATTTCTGCAGATCGTACACAAATTTGTTCCGTGGCGGGAATCGAACCCGCAACCTCTTGCGTCGCAGGCGGACTCTCGCCCGCTGCACCACTGAGGTTATTCCAGACCATAATCTATGTGTTCCAAATTTCATTCAGATCCGTTCTGCCGTTTTAGCGTGAAAGAGTAACAAACATACATCCATCCATTTACAAACTTTCGCGTTTATAATAGTAGTAGGATTTAGCTCGCTAATCTTGAAAAACATTCCTGTCTAAAATGAAAAATTCTACAGCTTTATCTTATCTAAGTTCTACAGGTACCTACCTACCTACTTTCATAATAGGTAAAACCTTCAAAAATAAATAATTTAAAAATAAATTGTTGTTTATTCTCAACTTGTAAAGATACCCCTAAGTATGATCACGTATGATCAACTTTAGTAACTACGAGTATAACAGTAGGTCTACCATGAGTTGTCACATTTAGATTGGCTGACGTTACTACAGTAGTACGTTACTATGACATCTGTCAAACAAAATTGTTACTCATGGTACCGAATTCTAAGCAAATTAATGAGCGCAAACTACACAAACTACAGCGACAGCGCTGTAGTACGCTGTGACGTAGGATAGTTAGCTACGTGAGGTTTTAGTACCCAACTATCCGCTAGAGGCGCTGTACAAGTTTTCATACATTTTTTTAACTACAGTCGCTAGCGAGTGTAGATTGTGAAATCTCATGGTAGACCTACAGATCACTCTGCGATTCGCAACAAAACATTACTAGCAGTGCCATCTATTTTAGCTGAAATTTAAAACTTTCAAAAGTAGCGCCACCTAGCGGCGAGTAGGGAGTTTTGCGTAATATCATGCATAAAACTAGATGGCAGTGCTAAGTTAACCAAGTTTCACCAAGTAATTATCGTAATTACATGAATGATCTACGACGAAGTCAATTAGATAATTATATATTTTTCCCTTAGTTTTCCCTCTTATTTTCCCTTTGGTTTGCATTTGGCCACAGCTTATACAGTTATGTAACATACAGCTTAGTTGGCTACACTACACTTTATTTTGTGTTTAGTATTTTACTGTCTGTGGCCACATTCTAGCTGTCTCCGATTCAGCAAGTATGTAAATGTCATTTTTATTATTTTTTCAGAAAATTACGATTTATCGCGGTGCGCGGTCTATTTCTAATTTTCTATTTGCTATCGATTTCGCGAGTGTTGTGAAACAGGTTCGAGCGAGGTGAGGCGATGCCTTCCCCGGGAGCGTATAACCTCAGTGTCGGGCGCATCACGTAACATCGGGAGCGCTCGATGGTGAGGCGCTGCGACATGGTTCTGAGTACCGAGTGGGCGCAGGTGGAAGTCGTCGAGCTGACCAACGACGGGAACGGGCTGGGGTTCAACCTGGTGGGCGGGCGCAGCACGGGGGTCGTGATCAAGTACGTGGTGCCCGGGGGGGTCGCGGACAAGGACGGGCGGCTCCAGAGCGGAGACCACGTGCTGCAGGTCGGCACCGTGAACCTGCGCGGGTTCACGTCGGAGCAGGTGGCGGCCGTGCTGCGGGGCGCGGGGCCCGCCGTGCGCCTGCTGGTGGCGCGCCCCGCCGACCCCGCCGCCGCGCTCTGCGCCCCGCTGCCTGGCACCGCGCTCGTGCCCACCAAGATCCTCGGAGACCCGGAGCTACTAGACCGGCACCTCATAGAAACCGGTTACGGCGCGGTCTACGACCTCTCCCAGTGCTACACCGAGTACATCAACGGCCTGAAAGGAGAGCAAGTCAGCCTGGTGACGGCGGCCGTCAGTGTCATCGGCGAACATCCCCTGCAGATCCCCGACCACCCTATCATATCTGATAACATCTCACCAACGATAACTATCACTATACCTGTTGAAGTACCCACTTTACCCGAGGTTGAAATAATTCATGTGGATTTGAACAAAAATGTCTACGGCTTAGGAATCACTGTGGCAGGTTACGTTTGTGAGAAGGAGGAGCTGTCGGGAATTTTTGTGAAAAGTATTATTGAGGGCAGCAGTGCAGAGCAGAGTCAACGGATTAGGAATAATGATAGAATAATAGAAGTAGACGGTGTTTCATTAGCAGATAAGAGTAATCCTCAGGCCGTTGAGGTGCTGAGGAACACTGGGATCTCGGTGCACTTAGTGTTAGAGAGGTATCTACGAGGTCCAAAGTATGAGCATCTTCAACTAGCGATATTCAATGAAGAGCGGCCTGCCTCACCGTCGCCGTCTACAGCCACACTTTCCTGGTTCCCCGTGCCTTCCCAAACTGACAACAGCAACACGGAAATTGAACCAGAACCAGAATCCAACACAACTATAGACTCTAGTGTGCTAGAAATCGGAGATGTTCTGGAACCAACACAGGAAGAGTTAGATGAGAGATTTGATGTAATACTAGCTGTGGATGAAGAAGAAATCAAGAGGAAATGGGAAGAGACTCTTGGGTCCGGTAAGGAGATATTAGTTGCCGAAGTGAACAAGCTTGACGGCCTCGGTATAAGTCTAGAAGGGACTGTTGATGTTGAAGGAGGCCAAGAGGTCAGGCCTCATCATTACATCAGATCAGTGCTGCCTGAAGGCCCAGTTGGCCAACAGGGCACCCTTCTAGCCGGTGATGAACTCTTAGAAGCAAATGAGTATAGGCTACACGGTTTAACTCACTCCGAGGTTGTAACAATTCTGAAACACTTACCTAGCAGGGTTAGGATAGTGTGTGCGAGAAGTAGCAAAGACAGCGGACCGAGACCGCTGATTAACTTAGCATCAGACCGTGAAGGCTTTGAAGCCAGGAAAATAATATCAGGAAGCCTGAACAATCTGACCACCATTGTCAAGGCTCAATCTGATTCTTCCATAAACACTTCCAGTACAGCCACATTGACGAACCACTCTGGCCAGTCAAAAAAGTCAAGATCACTCCAGTATGTCTCAGAATTGGCCATGTGGCAAAGCAAAGAAGATATCATAGAACTAGTCAAAGGAGACCAAGGCCTTGGATTCTCTATACTCGACTACCAAGATCCAATCGACCCTCACGGTACTGTCATTGTAGTGAGGAGTCTGGTGCCAGGTGGTGTAGCTGAGAAGAACGGAGACATTTCTCCAGGTGATCGAGTCATGTCAGTGAATGGAGTCAGCATCAAGAATGCGACTCTTGACCAAGCGGTTCAGGCATTGAAAGGTGCTCCAAGAGGCACCGTCAGAGTCGGCATAGCTAGACCCCTCCCCCCTCACGATAGCAAATCCAAAAGCAGCACTGCATTAAATATTAAAAGTAGCTAATCTTTAAACTAGTCAAAAAGTCATATCTTACTATTAATGTGAGCTTAAGGGTCGGTACATATCAAGCGGTTCTAATACTAGCGCTTGGTATGTTAATGCCTAAAGTTAGGAACACACCAAGTTAGGCCCCTAGCTCTATACCTGCAGAGCTGAGATCTCTGGTACAATAAAAAACTGTGCTTTACTAGTCACCAATTAACATATTTTTTAAGGTAACATTCACACTTTTTTACTGCACAACCTTTTAGAATACCCTAATCTATCAAATAAGTTTTTTGTCTAAATTATTTACCGTTTTATACATTTTGTAAAGCTGTGTGCACACTAACTTTACATCATGCTATAAATAATGATTACAATTTTGTAATATTATTTGTTTATACATTGATTTCCTAAAAAGGAACATCAGTGGAATAATAAATTACTAAACTCGGATTTTGGTGCATAATTCTTTGTTTATAAAAGAAAATAAGTTAAATAATTGTAGATGATACACGATGACACTGTAGATATTACGTAAGGGAGCAATTTACTGTAAATATATAACGAAGATGTTTTTGAATCTCAATAAGATCTTTGAAATTGAAAATTTATAGCTATTGTGGGGATTTGACTGTGAAATCTGTGAATTGAAAGTTTTGGTTCTTGTAAACCTATTTTAAACAACTTTTATATTCTTTTAGACAAGAGTTGTCTTAAAATCAGTGCTAAAATTGCCTAAATTGTTAACGATTATTTGAAAAGTTATTGACACATAGCTCATGGAGTCTAAAACTTAAGTTTTTCCATTCGTTAGCTCATCTTCACCAATCGTTGGTTAACTGCCCCATTGCGGTTTTGAATCGGGCCTAACCCCCATTGGTATCAGCCTGATTAACCTACCTGGCCTTTGTCATACAAATTCAGGATTAAGGCAACTAGACTTAGAACATAAAGTTGAAAATGCCGTATCTTTTTCAAGATCTGATGAAGCAAAATTTCAACCCAACAGTATAATTCTCTCAGCTTTACTCAAGTTGTAATAAAATATAAGCCAAGCTTTTTAACCCACCTGATTAGCATGCTTTTTGACGTTTTTTTTAGTTCATACTTAATTAATTTAAAAATAATATTACTTAATATAATTAGCTAAGTAAAAATATATTGCTTTTGCACTGAAACTTAGCGAAGCACATGTGATAATTTTATAAAATATAATGTTAAGTAGGTATTTAATTTGTAAATCTGTGCAGTGCAAAATCACCCTTCTAAAAAAATTATGGACTATATGACATGTACCCCTAGTATGAGTCTTTGATAGTTTACGAAAACTTTTTTCGAATGGTAGGTATCCTTTTATACTTTTACCTCCATCGGAAATGTTAAGGAACTATAATATGGTCGATATCGTGCAAACTTGGTTTGAAAATCATTGTTGGGACTGCCGATTAGATATTTTCGATATTATCGACCTTATTTTAGTTCCTTAACATTTCCGATGGAGGTAAATGTATGAAAGGATACTATTCGAAAAAAGTTTTCGTAAACTATCAAAAACTCATACTAGGGATAATGAATAAGTAATGAAGTGGCGTACTGAATTTCTGATTGTTCTCCTCATTTGTCACTGCTTATTCACGTTCCGCTATGAAACAATATTTCAGCTGAAAACTGATGGATAAACAAAACAATTAATTAAGATCAATTTTTTTGTAAAACATAGTGTCCTGATTATATGCTCTATAGGTTAAATACCTATGAAACTTCAGTCAATTTTATATTAACTTAGTTTTTAATTACCATTAGCTAAAAGCTTATTACGCAAGTTTAAAACTACACATGCTTTATGTATTAAGAACTTGTCTGTTATTATTTTTCAAATCTATTGTTTTGCATCAAAATTTATACAAAGGTTAAAATTATAGATTACGTTTATTTATTACTTACCTACTCGTATGTTTTTTTGACGTATAAATGATTGATTCAGGCGTGACTTTGCGGAAATCCATTACAAATACTGAAAAGGACGGAATTGTCTACTTTCCCGCTAAAACTATTATGTAATGAGGTTATTAATGAGCCCCATAAAATGCCTTATAGAAAAATTATTAATATTAATAATCCCAACACCATACTTCAAATAGAAACTCGACACGTGTTTCGCTTCTCCACGAAGCATTCTCAGGACCGTTGACTCGCTCCGCACCGGTGTTGCTCCACCGAGCGCCGAGAGGAAAGCCGAGACTTTTCTCATAAGGCATTTTGTGGGGCTCATTAATATTAAGTACCTGGGTGACCGAGCTTTGCTCGTTTTTTTTGGAGTAAGCGACGTTTTCTAAAAATTAAACCTAGCTAGATCGATTTATCGCCCCCGAAACACCCTGCATACTAAATTTCATGTAAATCGCTGGAGCCGTTTCTGAGATTCCGATTATATATAGGTATATATATATACAAGAATTGCTCGTTTAAAGGTATAAGATAAGCTTAATTAATAACCTCATTAGATAATAGTTTTAGCGGGAAAGTACTAGACATTTCCGTCCTTTTCAGTTTTTGACGTATGCTCCACTGTAGCGCCTAAACTCTTCATCCGGTTTTTATGAATATTGGTGTCAATCACGTTATAATGGTGACATTTTTTTCCGTAGACTGAACTATTTTCCTGACTTTTTTCTTGTTTATTTCGGTATGTTAAATATATTGAGCACGATTTAGAACGTCTAAACACTGATCTTTACACATCACATCAGATCTTGATGCTGTAATAGATTAATAGATTCAAAATGTGAATCAGTAAAATAATATTATTATTAGTATATTAGACGGGTATTTATCGCGTTTAAATTACCTTATATTTTCCCGACGTTTCGACAGGTTTGCACGCTGTCGTGGTCACGGGTAGACTAATACCCGTCTAATACTAATAATAATGTGTTCAGATCGCGTAAGTTTAAAAGTACATATAAAATAATATTGTCTAAATTAAATGTATGTAAGTAAACAAAAACTAGTCTTACAAAACAGGCTGTGGCATGCTAAAGTAACTTAAATATAGTGTAACATTAATCAACTAAATTGTAGTTTGTGAAATGACCAAATTGTAGGTAAAACAATCTTTAACACACTAAATCAATGTTAACTCTCCCAAAGGGCGCGGTCACGCCATGTCCTGTGTGATGTGGTGTCTTCAATTAAAATGGCTAAAGCTTTACGGTCTTGAAACGCAACTACTTTTTGTGAACTATTTTTTGAAAAGATTGCCACTTTTTTTTATTATATAAATTTGCCAATTTTATACGAGTATATTTTTATAAAAAGCTATACCTACTTAGTTATTTTATAAGTTATTAAAATAAGTTCTATTTAACATCCGTAATAAAATAAATCGAAATTATTAATTAACGTAATTCGAATTATAGATTCCTACAGTGGCAGTGTGACCGCGGCCTTACAATGCACATTGATGTACCCTAAATGCCTTGTAGTTATAATGAAATTGGCTTAATTTACATTAGCTTTAACACTTAAGGAAATTATTGTACCACGTATTAAAAACAGCATTTTTATCCTATTCAGTTCAAATTTCCAAAATATTCTTTTCTATTTAAAATTGACTATGTTAAATTTTACGTTACAGTCAAAAATCATAACCGATCAAAGCCTATTTTGACTGAAAAAGCAATTAAAATCAATATTTTCTACGACTTGCATCAAAAATTATCGGGTAATTCTGTTTTGACTAAAAAACATCGGTTGAAACTAGATTTTATTATATTTATTGAAGAACAATTTGATTATAATAATTCTAGTTAATATTGGTTTTGGTAGGTTATGCGTTTTGACAGATGACATCTTGATATCATAATTACCTGTCTATTTATTATATTATGGTACATTAGTATCGAACAGTATTAGTTAATTGTTTAAATCGTGATTCTTCCGTTCTGGCAGACTGAATAAGTAATTTGTTTAACACTTTTTAATGAAAATATGTGACAACATTTCGAAGACGATTATTTTGCCGGATTAGCGTAAATAAAATAATGTTCCTATTAATAATAATACTTCCTTTTTCAGGATAGAGTACCTACAGAGTGTTTCCAACAGCTTTTTATTAAATAAAACATTTTTATTATTGAAATATATCTACACGTGTCAAGATTAATTTAATACTGTAATTTATATAATAAATAATGTTATGGTAGCGATGTAATTTTTGTCACATATTTTCAATTATTGATTAATGTTAGATTTTTTTTGTTACGGCAGCACTGTGTAAGTAATTTTAACACTTACCTTAGTATGTAGCCTTACACGAAAATTGTAAGTTAAAAAATATAAAAAATACTGAATATTAAACATATTTTTATTTATTTTACGCTTACCTTAACTTAGCTAAAATGTAGGAATACCTAATAATATCATTCCATTATATAGATACTTTAATATATTTTTATATACCTACCCAGGTACTTACTACAACTTTATCGAATGCTCTAAAATAAAGTGATTATGAATATGAGGATAACAAGATAGATATTCCAATTTCATATTGTGATTTTGAATTATAATTTTATTGACATTTTAAAACAATAATCTCGTTATAAATTTGATAAATTCAATCTGAAAATAGAGTAGGTCCCCAGAATTTAATAAATCAAAAAGTACCTACTTAGCCGTTACCTCATCCAAATAAACTAGGTACCATATTACGCCTTCAACTCAGGTGAGTTACAAATAATAATAATAATTATAATTATGATATACCTACTTAATAAGTTTTATTATTGTAATATTTGTATTATTACAGATGAGATGTGGATTCCGAACTTGCCGGTGACAATAGCTAGCGTGGTGTGCGCCACCGCGGGCTCTGTCTGCATATTCAAGTAAGTTAAGAAGAAGAAGAAGGGGTTCTCTTCCCCCTCTCCGAAATTACCACAGCTTATGAAGGCCATGGGGTTGAGAGTTTAGTCAGACCGCTCGAAGTGACCATCATACCCCAATCATACTAACATTATAAACGTGAAAGTTTGTATGTAGGTATGGATGTTTGTTACTCTTACACGCTGAAACGGCTGAGCGGATCTGTACCCCTAGTATGAGTTTTTGATAGTTAACGAAAACTTTTTTCGAATAGTATCCTTTCATGCATTTGCCTCCATCGGAAATTTTAAGGAACTAAAATAAAGTCGATATCGTGAAAATTTGATTTAAAAATCATTGCTGGGACTGCCGATTACATAATATTTTCGATATTATCGACCTTATTTTAGTTCCTTAACATTTCCGATGGAGGAAAATGTATGAAAGGATACTATTCGAAAAAAGTTTTCGTAAATCAAAAACTCATACTAGGGGTACTGGATGAAATTTGGCACAGAGATAGATTACAGTCTGGAATAGCACATAGGTTACTTTTTCTCCCGCAAAAATGTACGGTTCCCGTGGGATAGATTTGTTTTTTTTTTCAAGGTACTACGCGGGCCGAACTGTGGGCGAAAGCTAGTACCTACTCCATAATTTTAAGTTGTAAGGTCACTATGAAGAAGAGCACCAACTCTGTTAGGTGTCCCTAACAACATTAACAAGGATCATACAAAAAAAAACGTTAAGGCCCAGCGAGTTTCTTGTCAGTTCTTCTCGCACTGGGGATAGGACTGGAATTAGCACCTACACTCACCTAGTATTCAAACACTATAGTATAACACGATTCAAAATTATCCCTGCGATTTTAATGAATACTCGTATAAGATATTGACTATTACGCTGCCGTGCTAAGGGTGACAGCCGTAATTGCATGTCTACTAGTTTCGAGAAAATGGCGCTTAAAGTTTTCAAAATGTTTTTGTCAATTGCGTCTACAGAATTAACTTTTTTTTAAATCTGAAAAAAATGTTTTATAAAGAAAATAATGTAGTTTTTATACGTTGTAAAATTAAACTCCGATTACAATTATTACTATATTAAAACATCAAAATACTCGTTATGCTATAGAAGCCTGCTTTATTTTATAGACGAATACTTACAATGAGCGTCGTAAGCAACACACATACCGCGCTTTAGGTAAGGGACACTCTTTAAAGCGCTTTTGATAGAGAAACATAGTGATTGAAATCTTTTATTAACAGCATAATCGCCGTAACTGCACAACTTACGGCTGTCATGTTAAGGAATCAAAAGGGCTAAAGGCTGTGATTGTTACTTCATTTACCGCCGTAATGTATAGTTACCACGCTTAACGTAAGAAAATACTTAAAGATTGAAATTCGCATTCTTAGTGTAATGCATCTATGTCTTTAATGCGATTAATGTAAGCACTCTATGAGTTTTATCCACCAGTTCGGTGGTTTTATCTATAGAAGTTTAGGGCAGGATAGTGATAATGTTCGTTTACGGCTGTAATTTTAAGAAATCCAAAAAATAAATTGTAGTTACGGCGCTTAGCACAACTGAAAAAAGCCTTTAGAGACTTTATTTTAAAAAACTGTCAAAGAGAAAGTTATAGATCTCGACACGAGGATTCCGAATATGGTACTAACTCAATTTCAGAAAAAATGTTGCTTACGGCTGTCGGCAGCCCTAATAAGTCCGTTAGTAGGGTTGGCCACTGCCTCATACGAGCTTATCTACGCACATGAGATATTTGAGCGTAATTGCTGAGATTAGAATGTTTATTTACAGGGATATGTACAGCGGCGCGCCGTACGACAAAAGCGTGAGTGCCCAGGACAAGGTGGTGGTGGTGACCGGAGCGACCAGCGGGATAGGCAGGGAAGTCGCGTGGGACTTCGCGCGGCGGGGGGCTAAGGTTCTTAAAAATCTTACTAATATTATAAACGCGAAAGTTTGTGAGGATGTCTGGATGTCGGGTTGTTTGTTACTCTTTCACGCTAAAGCGGCTGAACGGATCTGAATGAAATTTGGCACAGATATAGATTATGGTCTGGAATAGCACATAGGCTACTTTTTATCCCGGAAAAATGTACGGTTCCCGCGGGATAGATTTGTTTTTGTTTTTCATCAAGGTATCACGCGGGCGAAGCCGTGGGCGGAAGCTAGTAAAATATAAATAAATATGATCACGACTGTAATCCCCGGGCTCGGTAAATATCTCCTCAGATCTTTTAGTTACTTAAATCTTTTGAGGATAATATCTAAAGGGGGTAGTCAGAGGCACGTAGTATTCCGTATCTTCGAGGATATCTCTTCTCGGTGTACTGACCAAGTAAAAGTAACGCTTTTTAAGGCCTACTGTCAGAGTTTGTACACGGGGAATCTGTGGGTCAAGCACACTAAAAGATCCCTAGATGCCCTACGTATACAGTATAACAATATCTTCAGGATGATGTTAAGACTGCCTCGATTCTGCAGTGCATCGGGGATGTTTGCACAGTACCACACAGATGGCTTTCACGCCATTATGCGCAAAAAAACTGCGTCCCTGATGAGTAGAGTACGGGGCAGTCAAAACAGCATCCTGAGCACTGTAGGAAGCTGTGTTACATCTCCGCTCTGGAAGTGCTTTGTGCTGAGGGTGACTAAAGAAGGAAACTATTTCTTTCATTAGTCATCCTTTGCTGATTGCCTGACTCACCCAGTACCAACTCTTATTACTGTATTTCATTTTTATTATATTTAATTTAATTTTATTTGTTAGCATAATTTATGGATCATATTAGTTGTCTGAAATAAAATATTTTTATTTTTATTTTATTATTTATTTATTTAAGGTTGTCAGAGGCACGTCCACACATGATATTTGGCACATACCCACATTTTGCATAGTTGTTAGTACTCCGTACGTGACAGGTAGCAAGCCCATCGCCGCTTATAAAAATACTAACCAAAACGAACACCTTCGAATTTTTGGTTCTAGATGTTTTCCTTCACAGTTTTAGAGCACTGGCATTCCGCACAGAATTTTTTTTTTGAAAGCCATTTGATGGAAGTAATTTCCCCAGGTGTTCATGGCGTGCCGCGACATGGCCAAGTGCGAGTCGGTCCGGCGCGACATCGTGCTGGAGACCAGCAACAAGTTCGTGTACTGCCGACCCTGCGACCTCGCCTCCTCGCACTCCATCAGGGAGTTCGTGAAGAGGTCAGTTCCACCAGCACCCGCAGGCTTGTATCTTAATCAGAGGGTCTACCATGAGTTTTCACAATCTACACTCGCTAGCGACTGTAGTTAAAAAAAATATGAAAACTTGGTACAGCGCCTCTAGCGGATACTAAAAGTTGGGTGCTAAAACGTCACGTAGTTAACTATCCTACGTCACAGCGTACTACAGCGACTGTAGTTTGCGCTCATTAATTTGCTTAGAATTTGGTACCATGAGTAACAATTTTGACAGATGTCTTAGTAACGTACTATTACTACTGTAGTTACGTCAGCCGATCTAAATGTGACAACTCATGGTAAACGTACAGCATGTTCTATTCCAGATTATAATCTATATCTGTGCCAAATTTCATACAGATCCGTTCAGCCGTTTCAGCGTGAAAGAGTAACAAACATACATCCGTAGATTCATACAAACTTTCGCGTTTATAATATTAGCAGGATTATTTATAGAGTTTGTTTAATAAAAGAACAGTCGCGAGTCGTTGCATTTTGTATCATACGCCATTAACATAAATGTCACTGGACGACTGTTCTTTTATTAAACAAACTCTATCTCCCGTACACGGCACATGTTAGGGTGGGACTTTCTGCCCAACGGATTTGTCATTGTTCGCACATTCGTCATTGTTAGCAACTAACAAAATTTTATTTGTTGCTAACAGTGACGTCGCTAACGTTGACGTTAACGCTGACGTTGCTAACAATGGCGAAATTCGTCATTGTTAGCAACTAACAAATTGTTTGTTGCTAACAATGAAAATTGAAATTGTCATGTGATGAATGCAGGTACAAGTCCGAGGAGCCGCGGTGTGACATCTTAGTGAACAACGCGGGGGTGATGGAGCCCCCCAAGGGGGTGACCAGAGACGGCTTCGAGACCCAGCTCGGGGTCAACCACCTGGGGCACTTCCTCCTCACCAACCTCATGCTGGACACACTGAAGGTACGTATTGAAATAAATAAATAATGCTGGACAATCCACACAGCATCATCTAGCCCCAAAGTAAGCTACTCAAAGCTTGTGTTATGGGTACTAGATAACTGATAAATTTAATACATTATACACCGTGAAATTTGGCAGATCAACTTGCCGTAAGGAGTACTTTCGAAACATAGAGTTAAAGTAAAAAAATAAAGATGTTTTTGTTTAAAAATAATTTAAAAAATATTCATCAACTCGAAAACGTGAGGAGCTATAGTAACATTAGACGTAACTTGTAGGTACAATAGAATTGCACGCGCCGCCGGCCGCCTTCGCGTAGGTATCGGGATGAATTACTATTGGTTCATGGTCGCTTTCGAATTAAATTTTCACAATGGTATATCTGTATTTTTTGTTTCTTATATTTAATTTGTATTACAACGATTGTATTACCAAGACAAAACCATTTCGCTGCGGGAAAACAATTATTGAAATTTCTCGGTGTATACATAGATAGATATTTTTTATTATACATAGAAAACACCCAGACCAACGGAACAAATTTGTGTACGATCTGCAGAAATCGCAGCCGCGGGAATCGAGCCCGCAACCTCTTGCGTTGCAGGTGGACTCTCGCCCGCTGCGCCACTGATTACCTGGGGTTCCGCGATTTCACCCGCAGTTATAAATTCAACCCCATTTTGTATCATCATTTTTTCCGGGATAAAAGTTATGTGTTATCCAGGGTATACTCTCTGTGTCCGCTAGGCGTCCGCTCCCTGCACAGTGGTGGTGGTGGCCGGCAGCGCGCACTACCGCGGGAAGATCCACAAGGAGGATCTCAACATGACGGACAAGTACGACGCGCCGGCTGCGTACGCGCAGAGCAAGCTAGCCAACCTGCTGTTCGCTAGGGAGCTCGCTAGGCGAACTCTTGGTTAGTAAATATATACATAAAAAACAATTTTTACCCGACTGCGAAGAGAAGGAGATTAATATGATAGAGTGTATGTATGTATGTTTGTATGTGTTCCTGCTGTTCGCTAGAGAGCTCGCTAGGCGAACTCTTGGTTAGTAAATATATACATAAAAAACAATTTTTACCCGACTGCGAAGAGAAGGAGATTAATATGTTAGAGTGTATGTATGTATGTTTGTATGTGTTCCTGCTGTTCGCTAGAGAGCTCGCTAGGCGAACTCTTGGTTAGTAAATATATACATAAAAAACAATTTTTACCCGACTGCGAAGAGAAGGAGATTAATATGATAGAGTGTATGTATGTATGTTTGTATGTGTTCCTGCTGTTCGCTAGAGAGCTCGCTAGGCGAACTCTTGGTTAGTAAATATATACATAAAAAACAATTTTTACCCGACTGCGAAGAGAAGGAGATTAATATGTTAGAGTGTATGTATGTATGTTTGTATGTGTTCCTGCTGTTCGCTAGGGAGCTCGCTAGGCGAACTCTTGGTTAGTAAAATACATATTTTATTTTTTTACCCGACTGCGAAAAAAAGGAGGGGTTTTTGTATGTATGTGAGTTCCTTTGGCTGTCGCTGTAGCCCAAACGGCTGGACGGATTTTGATAAATGAAGTATCTTTGGATTCGTCTGGATTACAAGAGTGACATAGGCAAAATGTAAAAAAAAAATATGGCGGCTGTAAAAATCTATTTTCAATTAATTTCAGTAGTTTTTTTTTGATTTTTGCAATAAATACTCGTTTTCTGAAAAGCACCGGTGGTAGTGGTAGCACCCCTGCCTGCGATCCGAAGGTCGTGGGTTCAAACTTGGTCGTGCACCAATAAGTTTTCCATTCGAAAAATGTAATCTCAATGCCAGTGCTCTTAAACGAAGAAAAATCTCTTCGAAGATCTACACATCTCATATTTCTTGATACACAAGGGGGTAGTCAGAGGCACGTCCAAGTATATTGCACTGAGTTTTCTCATACATATTTCTAGTTACACATTAAGGATACTTCAAGCAGTGGTGGATTTATCACCAGGCTGAGTAGGCTGGAGCCTAGGGCGGCAAATTTGGCTTATTACCTTACACAAAATAATAAATAAAAATTATAATATACACGGAGAAAAAATTTAACAAAATTGCAATATTTTAATACTATACACCTATACCAAATAATCCAACGATTTTACATGATAAATTACTAAACGCTAAATTTAATAGCCTACTGGCGGCAAATGTGTAAATCCGCCACTGACTTCAAGGGGGGTACTCAGAAGCACGTCCAAATATATTGCACAGCCTTTTCTCATACATACTTCTAGCTACACATTAAGTATATTTAAAGGGGGGTAGTTAGAGACACGTCCAAATATATTGCACAGACTTTTCTCATACATATTTCTAGTTACACATTAAGGATTTTTAAAGGAGGGTTATTGCTTTGTGTTACTTCTGTAGAGATTAGTTTAAGTTTGTCTTCTTCTTCTTTGTTTTGATTAGTTAAAAAAAAAATATGAAATACGACTGTAATCCCCAGCCTCGGTAGATATCTTCCTCAGATCTTTAGTTACTTAGATCTTTGAGGATACCTAAAGAGGGTAGTCAGAGGCACGTCCAAACATGACATTTGGTACATGCCCAAATTTTGCACAGTAGTTAGTATTCCTTACGTGACAGGTTGCAAGCCCATCGCCGCTTATAAGAATACTAACCTATGACACATACCTTCGAATTTTTGGTTCTAGGGTATGCCGGTTTCCTCACGATGTTTTCCTTCACCGTTTAAGAGCACTGGCATTGCGCACATAAATTTTTCGAATGGAAAAACTCATTGGTGCACGACCAGGTTTGAACCCACGACCTTCGGTGCTACCACTACACCACCAGCGCTCTTATTAGTTAAATATTGTAAATATTGTATTGTAATGTTGTATTGTTTCTGATTAGTTAAATATTGTAAATATGTACCAAATAGGCGGTGTGGTCGCTCAGCGACAAAGCCTTTTGTTTTGTGTGGTGTTAAATCATACTTACTGTTCTCGCACAGACTATGATATATCGGTGGTGGCCGTGGACCCGGGACTCACGGACACCAACATCACGCAGCACATGTCCGTGATGAAGAGCATCACCAGATACCTCATCTACCCGCTGTTCTGGCCCTTCATGAAGAGCGCCAAGATCGGCTCCCAGGTCGTGGTTCATGCTGCACTGGATCCTGACATGAGGAAGTGTGCCGGAGACTACTATGTGTAAGTTAGATGATAAAAAAGCTTGGGACGAATCAGCTCCAACTCTGCTAGGTATTCCTTACAAAATTAACAAGGATCATACAAAAAAAGCGCTAGGGCCCAGCGAGTTTCTTGTCAGTTCTTCTCGCACTGGGGATAGGACTGGAATTGGCACCTAGACTCACCTAGTATGTAAGACGATTCAAAATGATATCTGTGATTTCATTGAAAATAAAATATATTTTGATTTTGATTTTACTTAGGATGCATTGTTTCGTTGTTTTAACCGACTTCAATGAAGGAGGTTTTGTATTCGACTAGTGTATGTTCATCGATGAACACTGAGTTAAAAATGTATGTGCGCAATGCCAGTGCTCTTAAATGGTGAAGGAAAACATCGTGAGGAAACCGGCATACCCTAGAACCAAAAATTCGAAGGTGTCTGTCATACATACGTTAGTATTCTTATAAGCGGGGATGGGCTTGCAACCTGTCACGTATCGAATACTAAATACTGTGTAAAATGTGGGCATGTACCGAATGTCATGTTCGGACGTGCCTCTGACTACCCTCTTTAGATATCCTCAAAGATCTAAGGAGATATCTACCGGTAAACGACGTTTTCAAAATATGAATGAATGAGCTAGATTGATTTATCACCCCCGAAACACCCTGTATACAAAATTTCATGAAAATCGTTGGAGCCGTTTCCGAGATTCAGATTATCCTACTAATATTATAAGCGCGTAAGTTTGTAATAATGTGTGGATGTAAGGATGTCCGGATGTATGTTTGTTACTCTTTCACGCTGAAACGGCTGAACGGATCTGGATGAAATTTAGCACAGAGAAAGATTATAGTCTGGAAAGGCACATAGGCTTCTTTTTATCCCAAAAAAATGTACGGTTTCCTTGGGATCGATTTTTTTCGTTTTTCAAAGTACCACGCGGATTAATTGGATAGGATAATAGGATATAATAGTTGGGCGATTTCAAATTTATAGTTTCTTTCCAGTGACATGAAGAAGGCGGAACCGTCTAAGGACGCCCAGGACTACGAGCTGGCCAACTGGCTGTGGAAGGTCAGCGAGAAGTGGACCAAGCTGGACGAGCACAAGGCGGCCTTGAGGAACGCTGTGGCGGCCTAAACATGAAGAAGTAGAATTCACGAAATATTTAACATTCATAGCTGGAACCTTTCTACTCAATTTGATATTTTACCGTTATTTTAACTTGAGAACTTTTTGAATACTTGATTTTAGAGCTCGTCTTACAAGCTGTACGTCTACCATGAGTTGTCACATTTAGATCGGCTGACGTTACTACAGTAGTAATAGTACGTTACTATGACATCTGTCAAAATTGTTACTCATTGTACCAAATTCTAAGCAAATGAATGAAGCGCAAAATAGTCGCTGTAGTACGCTGTGACGTAGGATAGTTAACTACGTGACGTTTTAGTACCCAACTATCCGCTAGAGGCGCTGTACAAGTTTTCGTACATTTTTAACTAGTCGCTAGCGAGTGTAGATTGTGAAACTCATGGTAGACCTACTGATAGCGTGAAGATGGAGTAATAAAAGATTGGTTGATAATAAGTTATTTCACGAAGGGTACATTTAAAATTAACTAATATTATACGAGATGAACAAAATTGTTTGTTGCGAAGAATGACGATAGTGAAAAAAATGACGAAATCGTTGAAAGGTTGTTCCCAGCGTCGTCAGGATGGCGATAACTTTTTTTTCTGACATCTGATTTTAATGAGACAAAGCCTATATTCTGCTTCTAATTATACGCTGTACATCTGTGAAAACTACATGAAAATCCGTTCAGTAGTTTCGGAGATATGCGCGAACAAACAGACAGAAAATAATCATAAAATCGCTGATTTCTGTTCTATTACTAGCGCCTCTAGCGGAAACTTACGGCAAATGATATAAAGTTTCGTTAAGTAACATTACCCGCAAACAAACCCACTAAAGGTGCGTTTACACGGACCTTCCGTGTAAACGCACCTTTTGTAGACAGAGCGGTATTACCAGGGTTTTGTTATATACAAGTCTCACCAGGTACTTGTAGAATTCCTTAGATTATTCTTATTTAGATTTCTTTGAGTTAATTTTGTATTAGTGTGAAAGAATGCATTGTATCATTGCTTTTAATTGTGCATTTATGTAAGCTATTTTTATTTGTTATTTAATAAATGATAATGTAGATTAGGGATAAAATTGTTTCTATTCTTCGCGCTTACAATCTAAAGAGGTTTGAATAATGTTTTGGAAGTATGTTCGTAGATATTTAATTAGAATTACTAGCTGTTGCCAGCGACATTGTCCGCATTTAATTCCTTTTTTTTGATAAAATGTAGCCCAAAATTCCTAGAATACAATCTATCTTCTTGTTTAATTGCATACTTTAGTATTGATAGGTACTTACCTATTTCTTATTTTATGTTGATCTGCAATAATATAATTCTGATAGATATGTAAGTACTAGCAGTTTTCAGTAACTATCAATCAATCGGTATTCTGTTCAATTTAAGCAATTTTTTTTTGGATTGGAAAATGTATAACGCTTAATACCAGCACTCTCGAACGGCAAAGGAAAACATCATGAGGAAACCCGACATGTCGTCTAAAAAGTTTGGAAACATGTAATTGGGTATAAGTGTACGAAAGGGCCCTCTAACGGCCGATTTCTATATTCTATCTATCTGCAGTTTTTGGATTTTGGATAGGTATTTGACATAAATCCTATAGAAGTAATGTCAAATACCTATCTAAAATCCAAAAAAACACAGATTGATAGAATATAGAAATCGGCCGTAAGACGCACCTAAATCCTTTCCCCACACTAGTTCAGGACAACTACGGATAGTGATGTGAAACCATGCTTAAACTAGTCAAATAGCCGAATTGTTAGGTTAAAATAAATGAGACCAATCCCAAATAAATAATATTTTATTGTAGCATTCAGACTAATTTACTAAAGAAATCTTAACAATCATACAATAACATATTCTATGCACACACACCTATACTTCCTATATCAATTAACAGTATGTATAAATTACATCGTGAGTAGGTACCTTACAAAAGTACCACCTAGTAATTAACATATATTAAATGTCTATTAATAACTTATTTATTATTCTATTCTTATACTAAATTAATAATACATATATACTAGTAACTCTCAAACAGTGATGGTAATCATAGAAACGACACACCACAGACGCAAAGTTCAAAGGTTTTTTCGTACTTACTCGTATTATAGCAAAACGACTAGCAAACTGCCACATACCTAGTATACAATGTGTAACATAATATCCCTATAAGGCCGGAACGGGAGTATTCTATACGTCATTGCGCACACGTCAATGTATTCTAGTGCTCGGTCTGAATACACCCCTTTTGTTCTTATAGGGGTATTACGTTACACGCTGTATAATACCTAATAACTGTGCTAAACTATTAATGTTTGGACACGCCTTTGCCTACCCCTTAGATATCAAATATCTGGGGCTTTACCACAAGCTTACAAACCATCATGTTCCTGAAACGTCAAAACCTTGAAGTAACACTACTTCAATACAATTTTTATATTGATACTAGCTGACCCGGCAGACTTCGTACTTAGGAAACGTTTGTATGGGAAATAGAAAAGGGCAATTTTTAGGGTTTTTCCGGCAGTTATTCGAATTTTTCTTACCTTTTAAACCTTCCCTAGACCTCCACGAACATTTCAAGACCAAGATAAGATAAATCCGTCTAGCCGTTCTCGAGTTTTAGCGAGATTAACGAACAGCAATTCATTTTTATATATAAGAGAAGAAGATTTCGCGAAGAGCTTGTACTAAGGCCCCTGAGATATCTACGTAGCTTGGAGATTCAAAGAGCTAACTTAATTGATCTAAAAAATTCTACGAGATATCACGAGGCGTGTTCATGATGAAATGTCCCATCACCAGTCCTGGCAGCGCGGTTCCTCACCAGGTCTGGAGACGCAGTCTTGAGGTCATACGCCCAGCCGATCCATGCGAAGAAATCTATGAACTTCGTCGTTGGATTCAGGAGATTGTCTCCCAACTCAGCCGCGCGGTAATCGCACGGAAAGCTATGGTGATAGTTATGGAATCCTTCGCCGAGATTCGCGATGGATACCGCGATGTTTTGAGTGGACGCTATGTGCTGGTCGTAAGGCTTGTTACCCCACTTGTGGGCCGCGCTGTTGATGAGGAAGATGCAGTGCAGGCTGAGCATGTAGCGCGCTTGGTTCAAGTTCCACGCCACCCAGAAATCCTCTCCCCAGAGGAGGGGCATCAGTGATGGCAGGATGAAGCACGCCAAAGTAGCCAACACCATGAAGTATCTGTAAACGAGTTTCTGAATTAATTTTCACTAGCTTCCGCCTGCAGCTTCGCCCGCGTGGGAACCGTACATTTTTCCGGGATAAAAAGGAGCCTATGTCCTAGACTATAATTTACTATTTATTATTAAATACTAGCGACCCGCCCGGCGTCGCACATTTGCAATGCTGATACTCAATATATTTACTAAAATGTTTTTATTTACAACATCAAATTAGAAACCTCTACCTAAAGTTATCTGTGTTTCTCTATTATAATTATGCATGTATTACACCATATAAACCTTCCTCTTGAATCAATCTAAAAAAACCCGTTGCGTAGTTTCAAAGATCTAAGCATACCTACATAAGGACAGACAGACAGCGGGGAGCGACTTTGTTTTAAACTATAAAAAAAAATTACACCTAAATATTTAAAAAGTAAAGCATAGATTAAAAACAGAGTAGTTAAAAATAAAGCAAAGTGCTATATTGTTACCTTATAAATAGTGATTAGTTATTTTATTACTCAACAAACGTGTGGAGCGAGTTATTGTTTCTTGGTATGGATATAAATAGGACTAACTTAAAGTTCCGGTTGATTTTGTAATGAGATCATTTCAGGGCTAATTAGGCAGGTCTATTTCAATTCTATTACCTAGATAGTGTTTATTCATGAAGTCGATTATTCCATTTTGAATTGTAAATTATCGTCATTTCATTTACTATTCCATCCTGTCCTATTAGAAATTTGATTATTATTAAAATAATCTAATCATTGCCGTAATTTTAATTCGTAGATTAGCCGTAAGTTAAATTCTAAGTAGGTGTTGTATGTAACCTATGTTAACTTTTGTTTAAACAAGTGCAGTTTTAAATATAGGTAAAACTAGTTTCCGCCCGCGGCACCGCTCGCGTGGTACCTACCTACCTACCCGGATAAAAAGTAGCCTACGCATTGTCATAAACTACGCGTAGGTACCTATTCAAAGTTTCATCCAGATCCGTTCTGCCGTTTCAGCGTGAAAGAGTAACAAACATCTATACATACAAACTTTCACATTTATAACATACTAGCTTCTGCACGCGGCGTCGCCCGCGAAGTACCTACATAAAATATAGCCTATGTTCATCCTGAAAGTTCATTCTACACATTGGTGAAAGAATTTTTCAAATCGGTTCAGTAGTTTCGGAGCCTATTCAATTCAAACAAACAAACAAACAATCAAATCTTTCCTCTTTATAATATTATGTTATAGTATAGACTAACTTCCGCCCGCGGCTTCGCCCGCGTTGCACTTACCATTATTTATTACATCTATGTGTTATTCTGATGGATAGATAAGCTATATTATTGTTAAGTTCCATTAGAATCCATTCAGTCGTTTTTGCGTGTTAGAGTAAAAAACATACATCCATACATTCTTACAAACTTTCGCGTTTATAATATTAGTTGGACCCCGTAGGACTTAGATTTGGACTAAGACTAACCGACTAAGACTTGAACTAGATGGTACTCACTCATGTTGGAACCGCAGGACGGGATTGCTGTACACATCCGAGAGATCAATTCTTGCTCCCTTCTTCTTCACATCCGGATGTTTCTGTGATATCAGCCACCCGATATGTGAGAAGAACAGTCCCCGACTGGAGTTGTGGGGGTCTGCATCCGTGTCTGCGTATTTATGGTGCGCTCTATGATCACGCACCCAGGTGATGGAGGAGAATTGGAAGGCTATGGTGGTCATTACGGTCAGCAGGATCTGGAGGGGTAGCTTGGCTTTGTACGAGCGGTGGGACCAGAGGCGGTGCGCGCCGGCCGTCACTCCCACTATTGACGCGTAGTTCAGGATTATTGCTGGAAAATACATAAGAATATATATAAAGGCTATATGTAGATAGGTACCTAAGAAATTTCAGAGATTTGTCCGTTAGGCGTTGCAAAATATGAATGAATTTTTTTACCTAAGTAGAGATGATTCAGTCTAAAAATGCACGCCCCTCCACTTGTACTTGTACCGCATGTGGAGGTAAATACATTGGAGGGGCGTGCATTTTTAGACTGATCTACCTCTACCTTATCTTAAGGCCTGAATAAGGATGCCGCGATTTTTCATTGCGATGTTTTTCTTCACCGTTTGAAAGCATTATAGATAAGTAGGTAAGACAAATACGAGTATACCAACCAATTTACTCAAAAACGCATGAAAACAATTATAAAAATTACCTACCCATAAATTTTTATTCCAAGCTAGGATACTGTAATTTTTTTTAACGATGTTTTCCTACACCGTTCGAGAGCATCACAGACAGATGTATCGGTACTTACTTAGTAATAAGGTCTGCCATTTCGCTGCTCCAGTGAAAATCAGGTAAAACCCATAAATACCACACAAATGTACCACTGAGAAATACACAACATTCCCTTTCTTCAGTCTTCGTTTGAATTCCACCTTTTCAAACGGTGGTACTCCAACCTCAGGAGTCACGATAATCTCGTCCTGCGCGTTAGGTGCCATGATAGTGAAGATATAACTAAGCTCCAGACAGCTATACTCTTTTATAGTACCTATCTCAGATTAGCGCGGAACTTCAACGATCAGCTGTTAGTCAAGTCACACACATAACTAAGCTCCAGTCAGCAATACTTTTATATAGTATCTTAGCTTTGCGCGGAAGTACTAAACTTGATGAATGAAATTTGCAAAACTAGGCAGCGGTTGCTTGAATTTTTATTGTAGGATGTCAGAGTGGTGGTCTAGTTATAGTGAGTAGCCTTCCGATTAAGGACGTGGGTTCGAATCTGATCGTGCACTAATAGCTTTTATTTTACATTTAAAAAATCAGCACTGATTGCAGATATATACCTAGAGGAACTAGTTTCCGCTCCCGGTTTCGCCCGCATGTTACTTTGAAAAACAAAGTATCTATCTCACGGGAACCGTACATTTTTTTGAGATAAAACGTACCTACCTAGCCTAAGTAGGTATGTCTTTTTTTTAAATTCTAGTCTATCTTTGTACCAAATTTCATCAAAATCGGTTAATTAGTTTAAGCGTGATTGCGTAACACATAGACGAGTTACTTTCGCATTTATAATATTAGTAAGGAATGGTACGAAATATCAAAGTTATATTACTTTGATATTGCTCGAAGTGATAGGTCCCTAGACTAAAGCCCCCTCTGCAGGTTACTAAGTAACGCGGGATCACACAATATCAACACCGGATATCCGGCGCTCCGGACACCCAAATATCCGAAATCCAGTTATTTAATAAACGTACAATAGAGAGAGGTACCTATGAGATATACTTTAATCCTATCACCACACTAATTCGGAAGAACTAGCGACTAATTTAATTACTTATATATTTATCTAAGCAAATGTACATAAAATAAACCTGACTTCATTATAGCCATATTATACTTCACCAATAACTGATAAGTTCCAAATGTAGTTCGATGCTAATAAAAAGATGTAAAGTTGCTAATATTATTGTTTTAAGAATCTATATTAGTTCCTACATTGCGTTATCAAAGATAAAGTAAGGATGTGGCCTTGTTAATTAGTACTTATTCAATGAATCTAATTCAAATTAGGCGCGTGCAGAATATTTTTGGTGATCTTTTATCGACGCCCGCGCAGTTACTGCTACTATAATTCTAGTGCATAGTGACTATGCCAAGGATACTACCTTGACTGTACGTACCTGTTATTTCACCTAAATTACTTTTTCGCATATACTTAGGAACCATTTTTTGCAAAATCTTTAATTTTCACCCTCGATAGTTTCACGTAAGTCATAATTAACATAACGATGCATTTAATTGTCCTAGAATTGGTAAGAACCTATTTTATTTTAACTTTTTAGGAAAAATCTGGACGTGATAAATGTTTGGATGTGCCTCTGCCTCTCCTCTTTTAGATTTCCTCAAAAATCTAAGTAACTAGATCTGAGATGACTACCACAGATTACAATCATAAGCATGTGCCTACCTACCTAGACAAGTTTTATTTTGTTCCAAGTTTTGCAATACTAACATATAAACACAAGCTTCCGTGCGCGGCTCCACTCGCGTGGGACCTACCTACCGGGATAAAAAAACCTATATGCCTAATAGCCTTTGTGTTATTCCAGGTCATAAACAACGCGCATTACAAGTTTCATCCAGATCCGTTTATCCATTTCAGCATGATTGGGTAACAAACATCCATCCAGATATTCGCATTTATAATATTAGTAGGATTGAAATACTTCCGAGATCCCGAGATTAATTGAAGATATTAAAAAAACCTTTTGTATTTATCATGTGCTTTATTGTCTACAATATAAATTAATTACAAAACTTATAAATTAAAATAAATAATACCAGACAAAATGATCATCCGTATAGTTTATTCATTCGCCATTTACAAATCAGATAGTTTCACCCACGGGCACTTGTGATTGGCGAGAATTGGGGCTTTACCACAAGCCCAAACCACCATGTTTTGAGTAACGCCACAATTCAAGCTTGAAGTAACACTAGTTCAATACAATTTTATATGTCACTAGCTAATGCCCGCGACTTAAAAACTTGACAAATTAAATACTAAAACCTTCCCCGAATACCACTCTATCCAATGGAGAAAACATAAAAATCGGTGCAGTAGTTTTTGAGTTTACCGCGAACAGACAGACAGAGGCGGAGGACTTTGTTTTATAATATGTAGTGATGGTACGAAATTTCAATGTTATATTACTTTGATATTGCCCGAAGACCTTGTAGTAAGGCCTCTAGACTTTTTAGTGAGAACGCGGACCAGTGTAACACGATGCATGTACGGTATCTCGTACTGTAACTTAACACCAAAATGCATCATCTTCTTCTTCTTCTTCGCGTGTTATTAGCTATTATAAACCTGTGTGGTGAAGGAATTAAAGTGCCTCAAAGGCTCCTGGTCTCTTACCACAAGCTCTTCATGCAATATCAAAGTACTATTACTTTGATATTTTGATGACCTTTAAAAGTTGTATTGAAGTAGTGTTACTTTAAAACGTGAGACATGATGGTTTGTAAGAGCTCGTGGTCATGCCCCTGCACTGGATATCTTCAAACTTTTAATATTCGATAGCTGATGTTTACATTAAGATTTTACCATTACGGTGTTTCAGAAACCTAAAGGGCGTTCTTGTATTTAGTCATTGGAGTCAGTTTTCTTTAAGAGATTTAACATACACATTGAACAGATTTTTGTGTGACTCTCAAAACGTCTTAAGTTTTGACCTTTTTTTCGATTCGGAAAAAATTAAAGCAAAATGCACGACGGAATTTAACGAAAATGATCTAATTATCTCGTTTTAGCGTTGTTGATTCTTTGAATTTAAGCTCACAGAGCTATTTTCAAAATTGCTTAATCGGTGGTCACAAACATTAATCAATAAAAGAATCTTTGAATTCAGGCTTCTTAAAAATCGGTTTGCAAAACCCTCCGATCAGTTAGGCGCTTTGCAAATGGAGCAACTATTGCAGCAACTGGCAACTAGCTTTTTACATATTGGAAATGGGATTACGCACACATAGCAACTAAAAAAGTTGATAGTTCCTAAAATAAATAATTGATTCAGGCGTGACTTTGCGGAAATACATTACAAATAGAAGTACTTTACTTCTCTTTCGGCGCTCGGTGGAGCAACACCAGTGCGGAGCGAGTCAATTTTCCTAAGGATGCTTCGTGGAGAAGCGAAACACGTGTCGAATTTATGTTTGAGTTTGTGTTGTATTAAGCTCATTAGATAATAGTTTAACGGGAAAGTACTAGATATTTCCGTCCTTTTCTACTAAACCTTTCAAAAAGTTGATAGTTGCCTCACTTAAAGTTGCTCCGTGTGCAAGGCACCTTACTTGTTTTGCAATACGATCCTTGGTTTAATCGAAGTTTTGTGACTTTTCATACATTATCTATCAGTCATTAAGTTTTATATTATATTACCAGTAGTTACCTATAATGACCATTTATACCCACAAATGGCGACACTTAAGGTTTCAAGTCTGTATAAAACTCTTTGTTATAACTTTTGTAACAGTATATTTAACTATATTATCGTAAGTTATAAATACACCTATAATTGACGACGTGCGCTTGCGCAAGTTATGGATTATAATTTGACGTCGGTGATGCGGCGGACGAGCGGTTGAAGAGCGAGAGTTACCGGTTCGATTTTCGCTGAGGGACAATAATGTGTCACCAGATACAATTTGTTTTAAAACCTACAGGAACCCATTGAAATGTACACACAAAACTTCATCCAAATCGGTCCAGCCATTTAGGAGTTAGTAGATACACACGTACAGAAGAATTATATATAATACTAGCTGTCCCGCTCGCGACTTCGTTCACTTAAAGTATCTAAACTGAGTTTCAAACACATCACACAACTCATAAAAATCCCATACTAACTTTGACACACCCCATTTTACCCCTTTTTGAGGTTATATTGAAAAATCCTGAAAGTCGTGTCCATTCGTTTTGCATTTAAGTACAGTACACAAACAAAGTTTCAGACCAATCGCACCACCCGTTAAAAAGTTCCCATAAAAAGATTGACCCCACATTTGACCCCATTTTGATTAATATAAATAAACGTCAAGAAAAATCAACAAAGTTTGAAGTTGAAGGCAATATTTGCTTAAGAATCCTACTAATATTATAAACGCGAAAGTTTGTAAGAATGTCTGAATGTATGTTTGTTACTCTTTTACGCTGAAACGGCTGAAAGGATCTGGATGAAATTTGGCACAGATATAGAGTATAGTCTGTAATAGAAAGGCTACTTTTTATCCTGGAAAAATGTACGGTTACCGCGGGATGGATTTGTTTTGGTTTTTCAAGGTGCCACGCGGGCGAAGCCGTGGGCGGAAGTTAGTAAGTTAATAAGAATAAGTAACTACAGGCACTTTAATATATCATCCGTAGCATATGCTTTTAGCAAATATATTAATCACATATTGATATTTATAAATCAATTATCAAGTATCAATTAGCATTATCAAGTATGGTAATAATATTCAAACTGTAATATATAAATAAATAAGTTGTTTAAATCTATTTGCCGAATTAAGTGATTAATTGGACATTATTACGCCTGTACGTCTACCATGAGTTGTCACATTTAGATCGGCTGACGTTACTACAGTAGTAATAGTACGTTACTATGACATCTGTCTAAATTGTTACTCATGGTACCAAATTCTAAGCAAATTAATGAGCGCAAACTACAGTCGCTGTAGTACGCTGTGACGTAGGATAGTTAGCTACGTGACGTTTTAGTACCCAACTATCCGCTAGAGGCGCTGTACCAAGTTTTCATACATTTTTTTAACTACAGTCGCTAGCGAGTGTAGATTGTGAAAACTCATTGTAGACCCTCTGGTAATTTTGACAAATGATCATTATGATCAGGCAATGTTTTATTATCTACGAGTATAGTAACCATTGCCCGGGCAATTTGCATAATGTCTAATGGGCAGAAACCTTTATGTAGTGAATGCCAAAAAAAACATTTCGGTCCAGCCGAGCCAGAGATGAAAAAATCAATTAAGTTTGCTTTGAATTTCAAAGAGAATATTAAGTATTTCATATTTTTCAAGCAAAATAACTAGATACCTAACGAAATATGTTATTCGAGACAAAAGTTAAAAAGAACTGACAAGAAAGAAATTATTATTCATCTTGTGTGAAAAATATCTCAACTATATTTAATAATAATATATTTATAAAGTTTGTTTGTTAGAGTTAATATCAGAAAGTACCCATCCGATTTTAAAAATTTTAAAATTGAATTATAAATGCGAAAGTAACTCAGTCTGTTACGCTTAAACCGCTGAACCGATTTTGATGAAATTTGGAACAAGGACAGATTAGAACAGGAGAAAGGACATAGGCTACCTTTTATCGAGAAAAAATGCTTGAAAGGGTTGATATAAGGCATGAAAGTTTGTATGGGAGTCCATCATTTTTGAACGCGAAGTCGCTAACAAAAGCTAGTGTTTTATAAAAACTACAACCCCCCCACCCCCTTTAGAGGTTGAATTTTAGGAATTACATTTTAGTCCACCTTTTTTTTCTAGGTCTTTGGAGTTTTTCAACTTTCTAGGATATGGTTGGCTATGCGTTGATAGGTTACTAAGTTTTAAGAGTTTTTATAATCTTAGATTTGTAGTATTTTGAGTTAAACAATAAATATCAACGATATTAAAATCTAAATGCCGTCTCTCTGGCTGTCTTTCGAATTAAAAATAAACAAGTTCTACCTACACTGGAAATTACACCCTTAACACTTCGGAATAAAGCAAGAATTTGAACACTCTTACAAAATTATCCTTACGGGATTAATTAATCCCTTAAATTTACATTTGCCGACACTAAAGCTTGATTTAATCACTTGAACATTTTACATAAGTCTTACGTAACTATAGATATACATATAAAATACTTACATAATTTGTGTCTGAATTTTGTCTTGGTATTTTTTAATTGTAAGCAGGGCTTGGAAACCGGGTAATAAATAAATTGGTACCTCTCTAAATACCTCCAACCTTTTCTTTTCGGTTAAGTTCTACCGTAACTTCTATTAAAACGGTTAGTAAAGAACGATAAATCTAAAAGGGTTTTGTAAGATCCGCGACGCGCCAGCTCTCACGACGACAAACCAAGCTCGCTTTAGCCGGTTAATCTAAGGTCGAGTAAAAGTTTCGAAAGAGGTTGCGCTCCGAACGCTATTATCGAAACAACGGTTAATACCGGTTTTTTAAAAGTAAATTATTAACCGGTTCCAAGCCCTGGTAAGAAGATGCACAATGAATAATTTACTGAAAAAGTTCCTTCTGACACGGTATAATTATAGAATACGAAGGTCTATTAATTTGATTCTCATCAAAAGCACATTTACATTTCCTTATGGAATGCTAATTGACACAAAATTTACGATTGCCCCATCGACCGGTGCTAACTACTCATCAACGGGGTGGACAGGAAATAAGTGCCATGAGACCCGGGATGAAACCTTGGGTCGTCGGCCCGCAGACACTCCCGAAATTACAGCCCCGGTGCCGTGGAGATTGGGACAAAAAGCATCGTCATCGGTGGTACACAAAAGCATATCACATTTCAATGAGTCCCATCAGAATACAGTCTAGAAATAAGTATTCTGTATCAACACTACACAATACACTGTCTTTGTCACACACTTTAAATTTACACTAGTCACTTGAATTTGGACCGTAATGGTATCTACATAGGCGTCATTATCCTCAGTAGCACTGATAGTCCCTCAGTCGGGGAGGGGGGGCCGAGGATCATTTGAGCTTGGCTCGCTTGGATTTGGGTCCGTCATCGGTGGGGCTGGATCTCTTCTTGGGCATCTCTTCCTCCCCCTCTTCCCCCTCCAGGTCGATCGCGGGGAGAGGGGGGAGGTTCAGCTCTGAACAGCGTTTGTTGATGTACTTCTCAAGACGGCAGCCCGATCTGGGAAAAGAAGACTTTAAGGCCAAAGGACTTTGTGTATGTGTATGGTAATTTGTGTATGTACACTTTTTAAACTATCGCGACTTGGAAACATGTTTAAATATATACTCTCGGGACTTAATCGCGTATTGTGAAACATTCTATTTACCTCGACGTTTCGATGATATTACAATCACCGTGGTCACGAGTAGACTCTACTATACGCGATTAAGTCCCGAGAGTATATATTTAAACAAATTTGTGTATGTGTATTGTGTATGGTAATTTTAGGAGATTAGTTTTTAGATCACTGGTACGGGCCGCCTCGAAAGCCTAAAAAAAGCTGTTTCATACATTTTAGCCAAGTAGGTTTTAACTTTTTTATGAAACAGCTGCTTTTTTCGCGCTCAGTGTAGGTGGCTTAGAAAAAGTTGTTTATATTGATGGGTACTTTAACCCAAGTTTTCGGAAGTGGTCTGTTAACACCCAAACACAAACATACAACGCCAAATCGCCCTACTTGCTGACATTTTCGCTCGCTTCGCTCAATCAATCAGCAAGTATGTAAAATCCGCTCAACGAATCTAGGCATTCGTGAAGTTAGCCGCAAGAGCTGCGCAGTATCGTTTTTCGGGAGCAATTGGAGGTATGAGGGGGGGAAGGAACTGTACATGCGCAAACTCGCACCTGTGGCTAACTTCACGAATGCCTTGATCCGTTGGATGACCTATATGTGTATTTACTTGGCCACCGCGTGTTCGGGTCGGTTGTATACATAGCAGTTTCTGAGCACGAGCGCCGCGTGCGCGAGCAGCTGCTCGTCGCTCGCGTACTCGCCGCTCTCGAACTTGTGCTTTATCGTGCTGAAATCCATTGGCTCCTCGATCACGTCCAGGTAGTCCGGCACCTGGGAACAGAACAAACTAGTCTCTAACGACATTGAAATAAGAGCGAAAACACCGTTTTTAGAAAACTAGTCTCTACCAAGAGCGGATCCAGCTTTGGTGCCAGGGTCACATAGTCGTGGTCAAGTCACAAAAAGTTATAATCCTTATCTATACTAATATTATAAAGAGGAAAACTTTGATTGTTTGTTTGTTTGTTTGAAATGAATAGGCTCCGAAACTACTGAACCGATTTGAAAAATTCTTTCACCAATGTGTAGAATAAACTTTCAGGATGAACATAGGCTATATTTTATGTAGGTACTTCGCGGGCGACGCCGCGTGCAGAAGCTAGTTTGATATAATTTGAATTAGTGGTCCACCTAGGTCCTGGACCCAGCCCAGGGGGGGGGGGGTCATGGGGGTCATGACCCCCCTGGGCTGGGTCTCTACTTACCTTAAAATAAGAGCGAAAACAGCGCTTTAAAAACAGTGTTTTTAAAGCCGCCATATTGGATTTAAAAAAAAACAAGGCCACGACTGTAATCCCCAGACTCGGTAGATACTCGTATCTCCTCAGATCTCTGGTGACTTAGATCATGGAGAACTTCCAAACATGACATTTGGTACTTGCGCACATTTCGCACATTGCGCACATTTTTCGAATGGAATAACTCATTTGTGCACGACAGAACTCTAGTTGCAATCAATTACAATTAATGTCTATCAGCAACCGTGCTATGATTACTTAATTCTGATACTCACAAACAATATACCTAAGGCAATCCACAAAAATTTGATAATCATCATTTTATGGCAATAAACAAAAAACTGGAACTAGATCTGTTAGTAATAATGTATCAGAATTACGTAATCGCAGCCCAGGTTTGAACCCACGACCTTCGGATCGTGAGCCAGGGGTGCTACCACTACACCACCAGTGCTCTCCCACTTTCTACGTTATCTTTCACCACGCTGGTTCGCAGGGACGACTGATAATGTACTCACGTCCTCCAGCGAGACCGGCTCGTAGAAGGGCCAGCAGTCCTTGTGCCTCATGACGTCTCTGAGGAGCTGTTCCAGCGCCTCCGCGTGCAGCACCACCTCCGCCTCCTTGCGGCTGCGCTTCTTGCTTCTCTTCTCTTCTGCAATGCGCAAGCAACTTTATTGCTAACATATTTATTGCAACTTTATTGCTAACATATTTACTTTAAGCTAACATATTTATTGCAACTTTATTGCTAACATATTAATTGCAACTTTATTGCTAAATTATTTATTGCAAAAAATATAATACCCGAGTAATTGAAAAAAAAGTAGGTCAATAGTCATTTTTCTACTATACTAATCTACTTATACTCGTATAAAAGAAAGTCATGTTAGTTACACTATTTATAACTTAAGAACGGCTGAACCGATTTGGCTGAAAATTGGTGGGGAGATACCTTAGAACTAGGAGACAGACATAGGATACTTTTTATCCCGTTCGTTTTTCTTTTGAAAATTAAACACTATTTTTATTATAGCTAAGGCGGTACGAAGTTCGCCGGGACAGCTAGTATTATAAGGAGGAAAGTTTTGTATTTTTGTTTGTAACGAATAAACACAAAAACTACTGGACCGATTTCAAAAATTCTTTCACCATTAGAATACTACATTATCCCTGAGTAACATAGGCTATATTTTATTTAAAAAAATTGAGATACTTTTGCTACCCGTGTGAAGCCGGGGCGTGGAGATTGTATTCAGTAAAATCACAGGGATCATTTTGAATCGTCTTACGTATTACGTGAGTCTAGGTGCTAATTCCATTTCTATACCCAGTCCAAGGAGAACTGACAAGAAACTCGCTGGGCCCTAGATTTTTTGGCTTGCAGGGCTTGCAACCTGTCACATACGGAATACTTATGTGCCAATCATGTTGACCTCAGACTACCCCCTTTAGATATCCTCAAAGATCTAAGTAACTAGAGATCTGGGGAGACATCTACCTGGGGATTATAGTCGTGATCATGTTTTTGTATTAGGGTTGTTAATGTATCTTTACAGTACGGTACCCTAAAAAGTCCGCCTACATTTCACAGAAACGTTAATCAATTCACGAGAGCACTTCATTAAAGGTTCAATGCCATACATAATTTGATTATTTTTATTTCCGATCTTATTTACGAACTATGCAGATTTATTTATATTTGTGATTGAATAACCAGTATTTCTATTCTAATCTATTCTATGTCGTCACACAGTGTGAGGACGTGATCTATACATCCTACTAATATTATAAACGTGAAAGTTTGTGAGAGCGCTGGTGGTGTAGTGGTAGCACCCCGGCCTCACACTCCGAAGGTCGTGGGTTCAAACCTGGTCGTGCACCAATGAGTTTTTTCATTCGAAAAATTTATGTGCGCAATGCCGGTGCTCTTAAACGGTGAAGGAAAACATCGTGAAGAAACCGGCATACCCTAGAACCAAAAATTCGAAGGTGTGTGTCATAGGTTAGTATTCTTATAAGCGGCGATGGGCTTGCAACCTGTCACGTACGGAATACTAACTACTGTGCAAAATGTGGGCATGTACCAAATGTCATGTTTGGACTTGCCTCTGACTACCCCCTTTAGATATCCTCAAAGATCTAAGTAACTAAAAAGATCTGAGGAGATCTACCGAGCCCGGGGATTACAGTCGTGATCATATTTATTTATTTATTTTATTTTAAGTTTGTAAGAATGTATGGATGTATGGATGTATGTTTGTTACTCTTTCACGCTGAAACGGCTGAACGGATCTGGATGAAATTTGACACAGATATAGATACCTGAAATAGCACTTAGGCTTTTTATCCCGGAAAAATGTACGGTTCCCGCGGGATAGATGTTTTTGTTTTTCAAGGTACCACGCAGGCGAAGCCGTGGGTGTAAGTTAGTATTCAAAACAGCAAAATATTTTGAGCTAGCTTCCATAGTTCCATAGTTCCATAGTTGTAAAAACATTAACAAATCCCACAGGAACCGTACATTTTTCCGGGATTAAAAGTAGCCTATGTGCTATTCCAGACTAAAATCTATATCTGTGCAAAATTTCATCCAGATCCGTTCACCGTTTCAGCGTGAAAGAGTTTGTTACATACATCCAGACATCCACACATCCATACATTCTTACAAACTTTCGCGTTTATAATATACTAGCTTCTGCACGCGGCGTCGCTCGCGAAGTACCTACATAAAATATAGCCTATGTTCATCCTGAAAGTTCATTCTACACATTGGTGAAAGAATTTTTCAAATCGGTTCAGTAGTTTCGGAGCCTATTCATTTCAAACAAACAAACAAACAAACAATCAAAGTTTTCCTCTTTATAATATTAGTATAGAAGTAGGATTTTTTATCTGTTCCTCTATAACGCATTGGATTATGTGATGTTATTTTTAGTTTAATAAACTGAATTTGTATAAGTTGTAATTCGCGGCTGACCGCGACTTACCACCGAAAAGTGCATTACTCACCGTGCACACCGTTGGTTAGTGAATGCTTAGATCTCCTTCCCGTACTGGTATTTACTTCCTCCTTTGATCTAAAAAGAAATGATCATATTAATAAATATTGGTGGACATTTCACACATGTGACGAGGAGAGTGTTAGGTATGAATGTGGATGGATACAGGGGTAGAGGTAGGCCAAAGAAAAGATGGATGGACTGTGTGAAAGATGACATGAGTAAGAAAGGAGTGAGTACTGAGATGACGAGTGACAGAGGGAAATGGAAGAGGATCACATGTTGTGCCGACCACACATAACGTGGGATAAGGGCAGGAAGATGATGATTTCACACAACGCCATCTTGCCCAAAACTAACTTGTATTATGGGCATCAGATAAAAGGTAAATTAATTTAAATACCACTAGTTTCTGCCCGCTGCTTCGCTCGCGGGGTAAGTGCAAAAATGTAGGCTAAACATTGGTGAAATAATTTTTGTAATCGATTGAGTAGTTCGGAGATTACCTACATACAAACAAACAAACGTTACCTCTTTATAATATTGGTGTAGGTTTTTAGTACATATAATATACATAGAATATATAATGACACCCAGACACAGAACAAAAATCTGCGTTCATCACACAAAAGTTAGTCCTGTGTGGAGATCGAACCCACAACCTACAGCGCAGAAGGCAGAGCTACTACCACGGAGCTGTGAGGTCAGTCCATAAACTATAATAATTAAAATTTATAAATTCGACAGACGTCGTCCGTCTCAAATTTATGTTCAGTGGAATTCCCCGCGACCTTCGTACACTTGATACACTTCTTCGAACTTTTTAGACTCACGATGTTTTCCTTCACCGTTTGAGAGTACTGGTATAGCACACATAATTTTTTCAAACAGAAATTTGAATACGACCAGATATGAAGCCACGATCTTAGAATCGCAGACACCACTAAACCACCAGAGCTATCTAAACTAATACAAAAGGAAGGACTTTTAAACAGGAAACATAAATATAATTACTAATTAAAACAAAGAGACTTCATTAGACTGATAACGGAATGCAAAAATTCTAGTAATTACAACATTAAGATTTGAGTTCACAAAATAAATAAACATGTACCTATATCTGTCTGTTTTGAATGTATTTGTAAATTAAGTCACTTTAAGACAAACAGGAGTAAGTTAGCTAGCACGTGCCAATCTAAACCTTATTCTTATAGCCATAGTGTGGAATATTATATTGCGAGCCGTTGTGATGGAAAATTTCTATGGTATTAGCTTTTGTGTATGATTTAGCGATGTTTTTTTCGAAAATGATGTACAGGTTAGTTAGTATTCTGTACGTGACAGGTTGCAAGAACGTTACCGCTTATAAGAATACTAACCTATACACACCTTCGAATTATTAGTTCTAGGGTAGGCCGGTTTCCTCACGATGTTATCCTTTATTTAAGAGCACTGGCATTGCGCACATAAATTTTTCGAATGGAAATACTCATTGGTGCACCAGTAGTGCGATTACGGAACTCTGATACAATCAGCACTTGTTAAAACTGGCTCAAATTGATTGAATAAACACTCTTATGTAACACCAAATCCCTTGATTACAATGAAAACGTATTGACATTGATTGTAAGCAAAGATCCATAATCGCCCCACAGGGGCCTCACCACGAATTCATAATACATTATCGAATTGATATTACATTGTTATTCCGTACCATGACCTATGCAAATTATATTGAAGTAGCTTCAAATGTGACGTTTCTTAAACGGAATCGTTCTGGAAGACTTCTTGGTAAGGCCCCAGGTTTGAAACCACAACCTTCGGATTGTGAGGCAGGGGTGCATACCACTACACCAGGGGTCGGCAACCTTTTGGCAGGCAAGGGCCACAAGGTGGCAATATAAACTAAACTGCATTTGTGATATGAACCCTAGAAGCTGAAAATATGGCTCTCAAATGCACATGTGTGACACGAGAAGCATATTTATTTTTTCTATAACAAACAATTAAAAAAGTTTGTTCGCATATTTATGCGAGTTCATTAAAAAAATTTTTAGTTTCAGTTCTAAGTATGGGGAACCCCCAAAATTTATTGATTTTTTTCTATTTTTGTGTCAAAATCTTAATGCGGTTCACAGAATACCTACATCTACTTACCATGTTTCAACAGCATAGTTTTTATAGTTTCGGAAAAAAGTGACTGTGACATACAGGCAGACAGACAGACATGCCGAATCTATAAGGGTTCCGTTTTTTTACGGAACCCTAAAAACATTCACGGGCCGCGGGTTGCCGACCCCTGCACTACACTATCAGTGCTCTAATAAATGTTGGTTACCTTCGTGATGTCTTAGCGGTGCCGTTCTGCACAACAGGCGAGGAGTCCTTGCTGGCCCTCGACTTGTGACCCTTCAGCTTCACCAGAGCTGTGTTGAACTCGCTGTCCTCCGAATCTGTGTCGACAAATTATTATTTAAAAGTCAAAGAACTCGATTGAGTGATTGTAACTCGTAGCTTCTTACAGCGATATTGGATTTATTGTCATTTGTGACACTTTTGTAATCCAAACGTCATAATATCTGTGCCATAATTGAAAATACTCGTTGCTCCTTAAAATCGCCATATTGATTTTAGTGTCATTTTATTATGTCTCTTGTGATAAAAACGTGATAATACCTGAGCAGCCGATATTATCACGTAGGACATACATTAAACAGGGTGTTGCCAGATTACTTCCGAAAACTTCAGGGGGTTAATGTACCCATCAGTATAAACAACTTTTTCTAAGAAACCAACTCTCGTATAGTGGCCTATATAGCCTTTCGATTCTAAGATTGTAGGTTCAAATCCCATCGTGCACCAATTATTTCGTGCACTTGAACGGTGAAAGAAAACATCGCGAGTATTTTAGCTCATTTTAGTAGCTATAAATTGCGGACAATGGCAGAAAATCTATGAAGGAGCAATATGTTATTTTTTTTTGAATGGTACTCCAATTCAATCTTTAAGGTGCACAAAATAGGACAGTTTATAATCTTAGATTTTATTTCGGTTAGTCTGGTAGAATAATAGAATGATTATCATTGATCATTAAATGGTATTGAGCTACATGACCATTTAACCATTACTTGTTAGTAAATAAAGGTTTAAATATTTTTAATCACCAACAAAAACCTTGTATTATTTTTAAATAGCTTCTCTAGAAAATTAATAAAGAAGAATAAGAAATGGGTGGTTTTATACTACATACAAAACACGCTTTACAATGGGCGCGATGCTGAGGCATGCGATGATGGGAAGGTTGATATAAAAGGCGCAAAGTAGAAAGGGATAGGTATAGCAAATAAAAAGAGACAAGTGGTCACGAGATTCCTGAGAGGTCCTATTAAGGAGTTTACCATTACCCCACGTTTACACTAAAGTATACAAGATTATGTTTTAAAATCTAAAAACAAATCAACTTCAATGTTGCACTAGGTAAAAAAAACCGAACTACTGAACCGATTTTGATGAAATTTCTATGGGACCAATCGGAAAGTAATCGTTTAACATAAAAACTTACAACCGCACTAGTCGCCCCTACGATTTTCGGAAGGTCCCCTCGATTTCTCTGGTCTGCCATCATCAAACCCTGATTTCCTTATCATGGGAACACCTTTGAAATAACTTCTTTCCAACAAAAAAAGAATCATCAAAATCGGTTCATAAACGACGAAGTTATCCGCGAACAAACATAAAAAAGCTCCTCCTTTTTTGAAGTCTGTTAAAAAACAGGTATTTTAAAAGTTGCATTAGCTGTTTTCATTTATTGATTACACCTAAAATAAGTTGTGAGAATAGAGCCGTTTCCGAGATTCAGATTATATATATTACTAGCTTCCGCCCACGGCTTCGCCCACGTGGTTTCTTGAAAAACAAAAACAAATTTATCCCGCGGAACCCATACATTTTTCCGGGATAAAAAGTAGCCTATGTGCTATTCCAGACTATAATCTATATCTGTGCCAATTATTCCAATTATATATATATATACATACAAGAATTGCTCGTTTAAAGGTATTAGATTAAAGAGGGGCCAGATCGCGTAAGTTTAAAATAGATCGCACTGATGTTAAGAGGCCGAAGGTATGAGAAGAAAGATGCGTAGTACGTTATAAGATGCAATGATCGATGCATTAAGCTTGTATAGTTGGCTCAACGAATCTAGGCATTCGTGAAGTTAGCCGCAAGAGCTGCAAAGTATCGTTTTTCGGGAGCAATTGGAGGTATGAGGAAGGAAGGAACTGTACATGCGCAAACTCGCACCTGTGGCTAACTTCACGAATGCCTAGATCCGTTGGATGAACTATACTGTGATGTAAGCTGCCTGTGTCACGAACCGGTAGAGAACGGGCTATCGTCCAGCGCCTTGGCGTACTGGTGGATATTGGATATCGCCGTCGCCGCGCACCGCCGGCTCGAGTGCTCTTTGCAACATAACATCACGTTATCTTTGTTACATAACATAATTATCTTTGTTACATAACATTATAATTATCTCTGTTACATAATATTATCTTTGTTACGTATCATCATAACTATATCTGTTACATAATATTATCTTTGTTACATAACAATTATCTTTGTAACATAATATCATCTTTGTTACGTAACATTATAAATATCTCTGCTACATAATATTATCTTTGTTACATAACATCATAATTATCTCTGTTACATAATATCATCTTTGTTACGTAACATTATAATTATCTTTGTTACGTAGCATTATAATTATCTTCGTTACATAACATCATGATTATCTCTGTTACATAATATCATCTTTGTTACGTAACATAACAACTATCTTTGTTACATAATGAGCACATTATCTTAGTTACATAACATAACAATGATCGTAGTAATATCAGTAAATAAATAAAATAATGCTGGACAATCCACACAGCATCATCTAGCCCCAAAGTAAGCTACTCAAAGCTTGTGTTATGGGTACTAGATAACTGATATATTTAATACATTATATACATAGATAGATATTTTTTTTATTATACATAGAAAACACCCAGACCAACGGAACAAATTTCTGCAGATCGTACACAAATTTGTTCCGCGGCGGGAATCGAACCCGCAACCTCTTGCGTCGCAGGCGGACTCTCGCCCGCTGCGCCACAGAGGTCGTCAAAAAGTGGGTGCCGGTGGTACCTCGGGAGGGCGCCAGGCAGCGCGCGCAGGTCCAGCGCCGCCCGACGCGCGGCGCGCGGGGCGCGGCGCACTCGGCGTGGTAGCGCGCGCCGCACGCCGCGCACGCGGCCGCCAGCCGCCCGCCGCTGCCGCACGCGCCGCACAGCTCGCTGTCTGCGCCCGCGCATTCTTCCGAGCTGAACGACATTACACTTCGTTAGAGTATGCGACGAATAACTTGTTGACGAAGATGCGCAGGACGCAATTGGACCAAAGAATTCGAAAAAAAACGAAGAACATTTTTTTGAGAATATATAATATGTATATCCAGATGACATGCTGATGACCGGGAATTATTTTATTTATTTTTATCGCTCCAGCCCAAACGGCTGGACGGATTTTGACAAATGAGGTGTCGTTGGATTCTTCTGAATCACAAGAGGGATTTTCTGCGGTGTATTTCCCTGACAACTACGTCGCTCTGGTTTTTATATTTTTTCTCGTGTTATTTTGAGTTTTATTGCGTAATTTTGGTGGTTATTTTGCCAATAAAGCCCGGGTTCTTGACGCGAGTGTAAAGTATGTGAATTAGAGTGAATAGTTCTCTTCAAATTCCATCGGAGGAAATCGCGAAAATTTTCAACAAAACAGCCATCTTTTGTTTAAAATTGACTTGACAACTTGACTATGACTCTGTGACGTTGACAATACTTATAAATAAATACACTTGACACTGGCAAAATTGTTCTCTAAGAGACAGATGCCATAATTGAAGAAGAAGAAGAATCACAAGAGTGATTATAAGCTATACAAAGAGTAAAAATCAATTTTCAGTTACATTCAGTCGGGTTTTAGTTTCAGCAATAAATACTAGTATTTAGCCATCCTGCTTTCTCCTGGGGCCTTACCACGAAGCCTTCCAGAACGATTCCGTTTTAAAAACGTCATGAAGTAACAGTACTTCAATACAATTTGCATTCATGTTACGTAATAACAATGTAATACTAATTCGGTAATGTATTAGAATTCGTGAGGCCCCTGTAGGTCTACCATGAGTTTTCACAATCTACACTCGCTAGCGACTGTAGTTAAAAAAATGTATGAAAACTTGCCTACAGCCCCTCTAGCGGATAGTTGGGTACTAAAACCTCACGTAGCTAACTATCCTACGTCACAGCGTACTACAGCGACTGTAGTTCGCGCTCATAATTTGCTTACAATTTGGTACCATGTGTAACAGTTTTGACAAATGTCATAGTAACGTACTATTACTACTGTAGTATCGTCAGCCGATCTAAATGTGACAACTCATGGTAGACCTACTGGTCCACTGTAGTCATCCGGTATACCTGTCCAGCTCCTCCTCTATATCCTCCTCCGTGAAGAGTTTCCTCCGTTTCCGCGGCGTCCGCTCCTTCGGCTTGCAGTGGTCACAGAACCAATCACCTTCAGGTACGGTCTGTAAAAAAAACAAATTTAATTTTATCTATCCTACTAATGTTATAACCGCGAAAGTTTGTAATTATGTATGGATTTCTGGATGTATGTTTGTTACTCTTTCACGCTGAAACGAGTGAACGGATCTAGATGAAATCGGCAGAGACATAGATTACCTATAGTTTGGTAACAGCACATAAAGTTACTTTTTATCCCAGAAAAATGTATGGTTCCCTTGGAATAGATTTATTTATGTTTTTCAAGGTATGTCTATCGGCTCATCTAGTAATGAAATAAATTCAACATTTAATTAACTCTTAAGTCAATAGTCAATAGTCAATAGTCAATAGTCAATAATCTTTATTCAGTAATATCACAAGGATCATTTTGAATCGTCTTACATACTAGGTGAGTCTAGGTGCCAATTCCAGTCCTATCCCCAGTACGAGAAGAACTGGCAAGAAACTCGCTGGGCCCTAGCGCTTTTTTTGTATTATGAACCTTGTTAACATTGTTAGGGACACCTAGCAGAGTTGGAGCTGATTCGTCCCAAGCTTTTTTGTCATCTAAGTACTCTGATATTCTATAATAAGCTTTACGAGACAGGTTTTGTTTAATTACATTTTTGAATTTCGCAATCGATAGATCAAGCATGTCGCTTGGGATCTTGTTATAGAAGCGTACACATTGCCCTATAAAGGATTTGCTTACTTTAGTGAGCCTAACCGTGGGAACAGCTAGTTTATTTTTATGTCTAGTATTAACATTATGAAAATCACTATTTTTTTTAAATAAATTAATGTTTTTATGAACATACATCAAGTTTTCATATATATACTGACATGGCATTGTCATAATGTTAATTTCCTTAAACTTATCTCTGAGAGATTCTCTGGGACCCATGTTATAAATTGCACGAACAGCCCTCTTCTGCAACACAAATATGGTGTTAATATCTGCAGCACTCCCCCACAACAAAATACCGTAAGACATAATGCTATGAAAGTAGCTGAAATATACAAGTCTAGCTGTTTCTACGTCGGTGAAATGACGGATCTTTTTAACTGCATATGCTGTAGAGCTAAGTCTCTTCAACAATTTATCTATGTGCGGGCCCCATTGAAGCTTATTATCTAGAGTTATGCCCAAGAACACTGTGGTGTCCACAAGATCTATATTTTCGTTATTTATTTTTATATTGGTATTTATCTGCTTAACATTTGGTAGTACAAAACGAACGCATTTCGTTTTCTTTTCATTTAGTAATAAGTTGTTTACATTAAACCATTTTACAATTTTAGAGATTGCATTATTCACATCGTCAAAATTAGTCGTACGCCGCTTTTGTTTAAATAAAAGTGACGTGTCATCAGCAAACAGTACAATCTCCTGATCATCCCTAACAAGTTTTGGTAGATCGTTTATATATATTAAAAACAAAAATGGCCCTAATATTGATCCTTGTGGTACACCCATTGTTACCACTGACCCCGGAGAACGTTTCCCATTTACTTCAACTCGCTGTAGTCTGTCAGTGAGGTAAGATGTTAAAAGATTAAGTGCAGCCCCCCTAACACCATAGTGCTGGAGTTTCATGATTAATGTTTCATGGTGCACACAATCAAATGCTTTAGATAGATCACAAAAAATACCTAAGGCATCGTGAGATTCCTCCCAGGTATCGAAAATATGTGATACCAACTCAACACCGGCATCAGTGGTTGAGCGGCCCTTTGTAAATCCGAATTGTTTTTTATCAAGTAAATTATTAATGTTAAAATGTCTTTGTAATTGATTAAGAATAAGTTTTTCAAATATTTTACTAAATGTAGGTAACACTGATATTGGTCGAAAATTACAAGGATCTGAATGACTACCAGATTTGAACAAAGGTGTAATCTTACTATGTTTCATTAAATTAGGAAAGACACCACTGTCAATACATTTGTTAAATATAAAAGCTAGGTCAGGTGCAATAATTTCAATCAATGGTTTTACAACGCTAACAGAAACGCCCCAGAGGTCAGTGGTCTTTTTAACATTAATCAGTTTAAATGCCTTAATGATGTCGTTATTGTTCACATAATCAAAATGGAATGTTACATCACATTCCGCTAAACTATCTTTTAATATAGATTGCGCGATTACAGGTGAAGAGTTTAAAGATTTTGTAGTAGAGACTGGAATGTCAGTAAAGAATGTTTCAAATGCCTTTGCTACATCATTATCTTGGTTGATTGTAGTATTGTTAATGTTTAAATTGAATACAGTACTATGAGTTTTGACTTTTCCAGTCTCACTATTAATAATTTTCCAAGTAGTTTTGATTTTATCCTGACTGGTTTTAATTTTAGAACTTATATGCTGAGACTTTGCAATTCGACAAACATTCTTAAAAATTTTTGAGTAATTTTTAACTTTAGTTTTAAACTCTTCACTAAAATTATACTGTTTTTCACTGTATAGTTCATACAAAGTGCGCCTGCTTTTATGAATACCTGCTGTTGCCCACTCACAAAATTTAGAACTGCTAGAGACCACAACCGTTTTGGATTTAAAAATTGCATTGAACTTTTGATTAAACTCATTGAAAAAAGTATTATATAAATCATTTGGATTGTCATCATTATATAATAAGCGAGGTAAGGTGGTAGCTAGGTTCAATTTCATTTTTTCCAAACGATTAGTGGTTACAGGTGTATAAGTTATTTTTTTGAGTATTTATTTTTACTATTGTTTCTATTGTCACTAGTTGACCAAGATGGTCTGATTGAATATTGCTAATTAATTTTTTCATTATTTCTTTTATATTAGTAAAAATATTATCTATGCAATTGGCAGAAGTAGCCGTTATTCTAGTTGGCTCCATAAATAATGGTTCAAGATTAAATGATTTAAACAAACTAATTATTCTGGTACTTAAAGAGTTTTTCTCTAGTAAGTTTACATTGAAGTCACCGCATACTATGATTTGTTTATTTGATTTTGATATAATATTGTTCAAAATTTCCTCCATATTTCTTTCAAAAATATCAAATGAAGCGGTTGGTGGGCTATAAGTGCTTATAACAATGAACTGCTCCAACTCCACACAGGCTATCTCAATGTGTCTTTCTACAGAGTGGGCTACAATGTCTTTGCGTTCTTTGAACTTAATTTGTCTATTTATTAGAATTAATGATCCGCCTCTTATAGAATTTACTCTGCAGAAAGAACTACCAACTTGGTGATTCTGGAAATTAAACATGAGCTCATGGCTTCTTAGCCAATGTTCTGTTAGGCAGACTATGTCAATGTTGTTTGAGTTCATGTATAAGTCTAACTCTAATTCTTTTTTGCTAAGTCCTTGAATATTTTGATGCACCAAGTTAGTAAACTTAAACTTATTTTTACATGACATATTGTTAAATTGACTTTTTTTTGAATATTTGGTGCTAGAGATTTCCTCTATTGTCTCTGCATTTAATTTAAATGACTTGGAGTAATGTCCAGAGTCATGTCAATAATATGCTCAATAGAAGCATTATTAGTAGCCAAATTTTTGGCTGTTATACTAAAATAGTAAGATAGCGACACAGCTACCTGTCGTTTGTAATAATTGGGAAGGTAGTATTTACCTTTTGTCTGATAATAATTTTTATCAATAATACTATTGATGTCTATTAAATGGAAATTATTATTGCATGACATTGTATGCAAAGTCTGATTTAACTTATATCTAAGATCATTTTCTGCTTGTGGCAAGCTGTTGCTGTAGGGGAATGTAAACATTACAATTCTATTTACTTGTAAAGTTAAAAGCGTTTCAACATATTTAATTAGATCAAATTTGTTTACATTACCCCTATTTCCAAGCCATATCACTAAATTAGAGCACTGGTCAAAGTTATATTTACTTATATTTTGCATGATTTCATGCAGGTCGGAGTAAGGTAAGCAATTATTTATTATTGGCTGTCCCATTCTAGTATTTAATAACTGGCCCATGGTTTTTCCAATTTCATCGCAGAACATTATAGTTTTATTTTTAATTTTATTTTTGTTCAGCTCGGCACACAGCTGAGAAGTTGATGAGGCAGCACTCACTGGCCCCGGACTCACAGGAGGCTGACAGTGGCATGAGTGGTTAGCCACAAGGGAGTCAAAACGCTGTTGATTGCTATTTGACAGCCTGAGTAGTTCATCCATGGCCAATGAGTACTCCCGTATCACTTCCTGGGACTTTTCATATCGGTTTGAGATTGATTTTAATGATTCTTCTACACTGGCAAGTTCACATTGAAGTTGCTGTATTTCAGAATCATGTCCTAATTTTGAATTTTCCAACTGTAATGTACACATTTTTAGTTTATCTATTAAATCAATTTTTTCTCTCTTAGTCCTGATATGAGATACAATATGTTTTTGTTTTTTTAATTGTCTTTTTGTTTTACTAATAAATTTATTAATCTTTACATATTTTTTAAGTTTATTTTTACTAAGCTTATTTCTGGTGCATGCTGCAACTCTCACCGAGTCATCATTTGTCAAATCTATCGTTACAGTGGGGGTATCACAGCATGCATCAGGGCCATTTTCCCTACCAGCTGACACTAACTCGTCGAATAAACTTTGGGTTTTTTGTGCGACAGAGCATTGAGCGGCCTCTTGTAGCTCTGTGATTTGATGGTGGGCATCACAGAGTTCCTTCTCCAGGGTGGATGTTCTCTTCAGGGCCTGTTCATACTCTGAGCCGCACTGGTCGAACCCATCAATGATGCACTGTAACCTATCTCGTTCTCCTACAGTATCTGTATATTGTGAGTGTAATGCAGACAACTCACTTTTTAACCTATCATTATTATTGAGTGCATCTAATAATATATTCTCATTGTCCTCTCTTTCATTTGTCAACTGTGTGCACAGCTCCCTAGACACTTTCAGTTCTTGCAAAGCCTGTTGGAGATTGATCTCCTTCTGGCATTGCAGGGCTCGTCGAGTCATCATCGTGAGAAAATATAGTTTACCTTCTCACATCGACCACAGAACCAGCACACACAAGTTCTCTAGGGAAATGTAAACACTTGTTGAGGTTATGTGTCTGGAATTGTTGTACTTACGTGCTTTAGATTTAGATATTTGAATAGTAGGAAATAGTATTCCGTGCCAATAAACAACACACAATAGGCAACAAACACTTCCAAACCAGAAAAAACAATGATCAAACTCCAAGTTTTCAAACTTCGTAACCGAAAAAACGCTATTATTTTGTTGGCAAAATTACTAGAATAACACGAATTTCACTAATAATAACATTTACACACGTTTGTTATGTTGTATTTATGCGATGAAATTGTAAAAGGCTACCTAAATACACTTAAATCTAATAAAAATAAAAATAAAAGAATGGAACAATCTAAAACAGCTGTTACTCGTAGGGATGCCACAAGCAAAAAAAAAAAAAAAAAAAAAAAAAAAAAAGTAACCGATTAATTGGCATATGACCATGTGAAAGCTGATTTTGTGAAATCTAAAATAAAAAAAATAAAAAAAATATGATCACGACTCTGTAATCCCCAGGCTCGGTAGATATCTCCTCAGATCTTTAGTTACTTAGATCTTTGAGGATATCTAAAGAGGGTAGTCAGAGGCAAGTCCAAACATGACATTTGGTACATGCCCACATTTTGCACAGTAGTTAGTATTCCGTACGTGACAGGTTGCAAGCCCATCGCCGCTTATAAGAATACTAACCATAACACATACCTTTGAATTTTTGGTTCTAGGGTATGCCGGTTTCCTCACGATGTTTTCCTTCGCCGTTTAAGAGCACTGGCATTGCGCACATAAATTTTTCGAATGGAAAAACTCATTGGTGCACGACCAGGTTTGAACCCACGACCTTCGGATCGTGAGGCAGGGGTGCTACCACTACACCACCAGCACTCAAAAATCTATTTATACAAATAATATTAAATTTCGTTGGACGTTTCACACACCCTAAGCAAAGCTTGTTATATTTACCGTAATGTGTCCATTGGCCTGTTAGCATGAAATCAGACCAATCAATAATACTTTAATACCCACATTGAATGTTGCTTAACCTAAAGATTGACAACCTCAGTGGCGCAGCGGGCGAGAGTCCGCCTGCGACGCAAGAGGTTGCGGGTTCGATTCCCGCCGCGGAACAAATTTGTGCACGATCTGCAGAAATTTGTTCCGTTGGTCTGGGTGTTTTCTATGTATAATAAAAAATATCTATCTATGTATATAATGTATTAAATATATCAGTTGTCTAGTACCCATAACACAAGCTTTGAGTAGCTTACTTTGGGGCTAGATGATGCTGTGTGGATTGTCCAGCATTATTTATTTTAATAATTTATTTATTATTTAATGCATGCTATGTACACTTATCAGAAATAACACTAAGAACGTCTTAGTAGAGTAAGTATGTGTGTTTTCTTTTGTTGCTGTGCAAAGGTCTCCCCCAAATCCCGCCAACCACCCCTATCCTTCGAGGTCTCACCATCATTAAATTGTAAACTATGAATATATTTTTTTTAAAAACTGCAAATAACAAAGAAGAGACTGCATAAAAGATGTATATACCGTAGGTCTTAGTGACCGCTCTGAACGTTGTTTAACCTTAAAAATACTTACAATGAGTTTAGGTTAGAGACAGTACAAATGATGTCCTTTATTACAGCCGTCACAAAGCAGCATATTAACTGCACAAAAGATCTATACATATACCGTAGGTCTCTTAGTGACCGCTCTGAATGTGGCTTATCCTTAAAAATACTTACATTGAGTTTAGGTTTGAGACAGTACAAATGGTGTCCTTTATTGCAGCCGTCACAAAGCAGCATATTGTCGGGGTCCGCCTTCCGCCTGCATATCCTGCAGCTCGCGTGCAGGATGCTGGAGGACCAGGCGACGCTGCTGTCGAGCGCCAGGAGGTGCAGCACGACCTGCGCGAAGCTGCGGCACTCCATGAGGGACACCTCCCAGCGCGCCAGGGCTTCCAGCTCCAGCGGTTTGTTCCTGGCCTCACGGTCCTTGCGCTCTTTCTCGTCGAGACCTAATAGAAAAAAATATAAAATATAAATAACTAGCTGACCCGGCAGACTTCGTACTTATTTAGAAAACGTTTGTATGGGAAATAGAAAAGGGCTATTTTTAGGGTTTTCCCGGCAGTTATTCGATTTTTTCTTACCTTTTAAACATTCCCTAGACCTCCACGAACATTTCAAGACCAAGATAAGATAAATCCGTTTAGCCGTTCTCGAGTTTTAGCGAGACTCACGAACAGCAATTCATTTTTTTATATATAGATTTATAGATTTATTGCAAACTGTCACGTACGGAATACTAACTAATGTGCAAAATGTGAGCATGTACCAAATATCATGTTTGGATATGCCTCGACTACCCTCTTTAGATATCTTCAAAGATCTAAACTAGAGATCTGAGTAGGTTATCTACAGAGCCTGAGGATTATCATAGGATTATTTCACATATTATTATAGGATTATCATGTTTTTCAAAGACACTCCTTTTATGCAATTGACTGTTTAGAACTTTGTAGGATCTACAGCATGTCGGTTTCCTCATGATGTTTTCCTTCACCATTTGAGAGTACTGGTATAGCGCAAATAAAATGTGAGGTATTAAATTAGCAAACATTATATCAAAACAAAATTATTAGACTCCCATTCATATTTTTATAATGGTCTAATATCACTCTTAAGGCACTTGAAGTAGTATTTTTACTTACCCAACGGTCTTTTGATGTATTTATGGTGAATCGCCTGCGACACTTGGAGCAGGGCAGAGGCAAGTCCGCGCACCAGGTCAGCCTTCGCGCTGGTGTCGTTCTCAAGCTTGACGCCGTTGACCTTAGGGGCTAGGTAGTGGCCAGGGTCGCGATATTTGTTTTCTGGTATTGGAGTCTCCGATTTTTCTGAATCTGAAATGTTAAGCAAAGGTTTTGTAAGGAACCTCTGAGAAGTACTTTAATCCTCTCACCACACTAGTTCAAAAAAACTAGTGACACAATAAAAATAAAACTAGTTTTTGTACGTATTATTTAACTCACAAGACCTTTGAGTGGAAGAATATCCTACTAATTATTAGTACCTGGGTGACCGAGCTTTGCTCGTTCTTTTGGGGTAAACGACGTTTTCTAAAAATGAAGCCTAGCTAGATCGATTTATCACCCCCGAAACCCCCTGCATACTAAATTTCATGAAAATCGTTGGAGCCGTTTCCGAGATTCAGATTATATATATATAAATAAAAAATAAATAAATAAATATGATCACGACTGTAATCCCCAGGCTCGGTAAGATATCTCCTCAGATCTTTAGTTACTTAGATCTTTGAGGATATCTAAAGGGGGTAGTCAGAGGCAAGTCCAAACATGACATTTGGTACATGCCCACATTTTGCACAGTAGTTAGTATTCCGTACGTGACAGGTTGCAAGCCCATCGCCGCTTATAAGAATACTAACCTATGACACATACCTTTGCCTTGTTACTTACAAGCTATACTTGCCGGTTTCCTCACGATGTTTTCCTTCACCGTTTAAGAGCACTGGCATTGCGCACATAAATTTTTCGATTAGAAAAACTCATTGGTGCACGACCAGGTTTGAACCCACGACCTTCGGATCGTGAGGCAGGGGTGCTACCACTACACCACCAGCGCTCAATATATATATATATATATACAAGAATTGCTCGTTTAAAGGTATAAGATAAGATAAACGCAAAAGTTTGGAAGAATGTGAACCGAGCAGTATGAATACTTTCCTACTTCTAGCCGGGTAATGTGATAATATCTATACTAATATTATAAAGAGGAAAGATTTGATTGTTTGTTTGTTTGTTTGAATTGAATAGGCTCCGAAACTACAGAACCGATTTGAAAAATTCTTTCACCAATGTGTAGAATGAACTTTCAGGATGAACATAGGCTATAATTTATGTAGGTACTTCGCGGGCGACGCCGCGTGCAGAAGCTAGTTGGATATATAAGATGAGCATACCTGTGGGTAGTTTGAGAACGCCGTCAGGTAGGTGGTAGTCGTCCCGGTACTGCTGCTGGGGGCCCCACGAGAGGTGGTCAGCTTGCTTGTCGTACCCTCGCAGCATGATCGTGCCTCGCCACGCTTCGCGGTCCTATCAACATAACCAACATCATATAATCAGCTGGCAACAGCCGCAACATAGACATAGACATATCATTTATTCGCTACCACAATACACACAATATAAATGAACAAATATGAAAATTAAATACATGATCAGTTACAAAATAGAAGCACTAAACAAAACATTGAAAAAGTAATTAACATTAAATAATAAAATAATAATAATAAGTAGGTGAGCTAGTGTGCTGCAGTAGCGAAATGGCCGAGGCTCAGCATAATGCCAACTGTAAAGAACAGAAGGCGCTGTTATTCTGCCTAGACCAATACTAGAACAATCACAGGACCCTGCGATTACAAACTAATCAAACTATCAAATAGAAGAAAATATATTAAATACTCGCTCGGTTATAATAGAAAGCCTTATAAAAAATAAATAAATACGCAACAACCTGTTATGTTAATACTGTGCAAGATGTGGACATGTGCCAAGTATGTAGCTATCACAACATATGCTGAGTCGAACGCCATTTTGTAGCTTTAAGGTAGGCTTTAAGGCGCGGCAGCTAGCTAGTGGCGAGCGGCATCCTGCCCGTTGCATGAAAAGTCTAAGTTTTATGCCTTCGAATTGTAATAATTTTAAATAATAATTTGTGTTCAATTTAAATAATAAAAATGAAACACACATTTTATTTATTAGTAAATTATCTACCCGTTGGTGTAAAAAAAATATGGAAATGACCTCAACTTTAGAAGGAGAAGCAGATTTTGTTTATTTTTTGAGGTTTTTTCGAGAATTAATACTAAAGTTAGTACGACGACCTCTGTGGCGCAGCGAGCGAGAGTCCACCTGCGACGCAAGAGGTTGCGGGTTCGATTTCCGCCTCGGAACAAATTTGTGTATGATCTGCAGAAATTTGTTCCGTTGGTCTGGGTGTTTTCTATGTATAATAAAAAAATCTCTATCTACATATGTATATAATGTATTAAATATATCAGTTATCTAGTACCCATAACACAAGCTTTGAGTAGCTTACTTTGGGGCTAGATGATGCTGTGTGGATTGTCCAGCATTATTTATTTATTATTTATTTATTTTTGTCGGTGATATCTTTCAATATTAAATTTAGAGCTCGCAACTCAAATAAAATCAATCTCTTTTCTCTACAGATTTATAAAAATAATATTTCGTTTTATAACCCAATGACAAGAATGGCTCGTCAATATAACGAACTAGCTTCTAATAATATAGAACTCGACATATTCATTCCAAAGTTAAGCCAATTTATCAAAGTTATTAAAGGCATCCTCCATTTCTACAACTTGAGCCACTCTGACACCAATTAGGTGTTCTGAGTGGTTCAACACATAGGTTTAGTAGGTACGTTCCCGTACCTACTGTAGATATTTAGTACCTACCACTCATTATAGTATAATTATTCTCTTCCGTTTTGTTCAATAGTTGATATAATTTAGTAATAAGTTTTTGTAGTTCTGTTCTGTTTTTGCCTTAGCTTAGATGTGCGCACATGTTTTATGTTACAATCAAGTTCACAACTTCTTTGTTTGATACAATATTATATTTTGTGGTTGTAATGTGTTTTGTGCGTCTAAATAAATAAATAAAAATAAAAAAAATAAAAAAAATATTTATTTTACGTTTAAACAAAATTGATACAGAAACAGATAAAAAATTGATTATTTTCAGTGACCTTTCAGTTATTTTCCACTACCCTTATTTACCGAGGGTAAAGCATCTGAAAAACAGCAAAACTCCGCGATCAGCTGACCACCGCGCCTTAAGTGGGTTATTTAGTTTTAATGGCGTTGGTAATTTAATTAGTTTAGTATGTTAGGATTTTTATATTAATTTAATACCTACTACTTTCAGCTACAAATAAAGTATATCTTTATCTTTAAGTATGTTTGGACGTGCTTCTGACTTTAGATGTCTTCATAGATATAAAGTAACTAGAGATCTGAGGAGTTAAACGGTGAAGGAAAACATCGTAAGGAAACCGGCATAACCTAGAGCCAAAAAATCTAAGTTATGTTTCATATTATTATTAGTATTAAACGGGTATTTATCGCGTTCTAATTACCTATTAATTTTCCCGACGTTTCGACAGGTTTACACTCAGTCGTGGTCACGGGTAGACTGATAAATACCCGTTAAAACGCGATAAATACCCGTTTAATACTAATAATAATGTGTTCAAGACGCCTAAGTTTAAAAGTGTTTATTTGTCATACAACCCGGTCACATTATCTCGAGACCTCGCTGGAATGCGAACCTCCCGCCCCCGTTCTCCTATCACCTCGCGCATCATATCAGAGCGCCGAAGCGACGTGACGTCATCGACGCCAGGTCTAGAGATAATGTGACCGGGTTGTAGTTTAGTATTCTTATATGCGGCGATGGGCTTGCAACCTGTCACGTACGGAATACTAACAACTGTGCAAAATGTAGGTATATCAAATTTCATGTTCGGACGTGCCTCTGACTACCCTCTTTACACATCCTCAAAAAGATCTAAGTAACAAGAGATCTGAGGAGATATCATCTACCGAGATTGTGGATTACAGTCGTGATCATGTATGTTTGTTTTTTGTTGTACCTTGACTTTGATAGCTCCCAGACAGCCGTGGAATATCTTCTCCTCTAGCTCGAGAATGTGGTCCCTGAGCGACAGCTCCAGGGCCTCGCCGAGCGAGCAGTCGGGCGGCACCATCAGCGACGGCTGGAACTGCTTGCGGAGCCCGAACCGGTGCGCGGGGACCGCCGGGGGCTGAGGCGAACGATCACGTAATTATGGTTGACTCAACGAATCTAGGCATTCGTGAAGCTAGCCACAGGTGCGAGGTTGCGCATGTATAGGTCATACAACGGATTTAGGCATTCGTGAAGCTAGCCACAGGTGCGAGTTTGCGCAAGTATAGGTCATACAACGGATCTAGGCATTCGTGAAGTTAGCCACAGGTGCGAGTTTGCGCATGTACAGTTCCTTCCCCCCCTCGTCATACCTACGATTGCTCCCAAAAACGATACTGCGCAGCGCTCTGCGGCTAACTTCACGAATGCCTCGACTCGTTGGGCCAACTGTACTTATTGTGCTATTAGTGCTTAGTTTGAGGCTAGATGGCGTTGTGTAAACCGTCCACTAATCCTACTTATATTATAAACGCGAAAGATTGTAAGAATGTGTGAATGTCTGGATGTATGTTTGTTACTCTTTCACGCAGAAACGGCGGAACGGATCTGGATGAAATTTGGCACTGTTATGGATTATGGTCTGGTATAAGACATAGGCTACATTTTATCCTGGAAAAATGAACGGTTCCCGCGTGATAGATTTGTTTTTGTCTTTCAAGGTATCACGCGGGCGAAGCCGTGGGCGCCTATATCTGTATCTATATCTGTGCCAATTTCATCCAGATCCGTTCAGCCGTTTCAGAGTGAAAGAGTAACAAACATACATCCAGACATCCACACATTCTTACAAACTTTCGCGTTTATAGTATTAGTAGGATATACTTACAGAAGCGACTGTAGGGTTTAGCTGGTACAACGGGCATTTAGCTATGTACTGTATCACATTCGCTTTCTCAGCTTCTAGAGTGTTCCGTAGATCGTTTTCTCGTAATCCTCGCTTGTTCAGTGCAGCGATGAGAGCGGTCACCTGCTCCTCTGTGTGGTACACATACCAGCGCGGTCGGAAGTCACCCTGGAATCATTTTTTTATAAGCTGCTGTGGTCCCACTGTTGGGCATGTGGGAAAGGTAACAAATAAACAGAGTTACTTTCGCATTTATAATATTAGTATGGATTATTATCGAGATGGATGTGCGGATAGACGTGAATGGATTAAATACGGAATGTGTATATTAGAAGAAGTGTGGTGGCGCCGGTGACGGAAAAGATGAGGAATAATAGGTTAGCGTGGTATAGGGATGTAGAGAGATGAATGTCATGTGCCGAGGAGAGTGTTAGGTATGAATGTGGATGGATGTAGGGATAGAGGTAGACCAAAGAAAAGATGGATGGACTAGATGATATGAGTAGGTGTGAGTACTGAGACGACGGATGATGGAGGGAAATGGAAGAAGAAAACGTATTGTGCCGATCCCACATAACGTGGGAAAAGGGCAGGAAGTTGATGATTATTAATACAGATCTATGTTGTATGTAAATGTCTTTGCTATCGTTTAAACGGCCGCACATATATATTATCATGTTTGGATCACAAGAGTGATATAATAAAATTACAATAAATCCAATATGGCCGCTGTAAGAAGCTACGTGTATACATAGCGTGGGAAAAGGGCAGGAAAATTATTAGTATGGATACAAGAACATACCTTTCCATGCACATGGCAGCCTGTGATATCCCCCGTACACATAAGCAGGTCCCTCAGCTGTTGGATATTCAACTCTATGCCGTTCAGTTTGTGTGAAAGTCCGTTCAAATTCCCTAACGGCTTCTTCGGAGAGTTTCCTCTCGAGTTCGCGGCAGAGTCGTTCTCTTTGTCGCTGCTACCTGAATTTACACATTTTTATAACAAAATTATAGTTAGTCCAAATGAGCTAATATGGCGCCCTCTCCCTTGCACAATTGTATGAAAGTGATAAGGATGCAGCACTGACTTAAATTGTCAGGATTGGTCATAAGACACATACCTTCGAATTTTTAGGGTATGCCGGTTTCCTCACGATGTTTTCCTTCACCGTTTAAGAGCACTGGCATTGCGCACATAATTTTTTCGAATGGAAAAAATCATTGGTGCACGACCAGTTTTGAACCCACGTCCTACGAATCGTGAGGCAGGGGTGCTACCACTACACCACCAACGCTCTTTTAAAAAATCTTCGCTCCTACAAAATTATAGTTTGTCCAAATGAGCTAATATGGCGCCCTCTCCCTTGCACAATTGTATGAAAGTGATAAGGATGCAGCACTGACTTAAATTGTCAGGATTGGTCATTGGGCGTGACTTCTTCAAGAAAATGTTAGGCTGCGTTTACATTGCCGATCTAAATCCGGACACAGTCCAGTAAACAAGCCGGGTCAAACGTAAAACCGAAAAAAGCACCAAACAATACTTTACTCAAGAGACAAATCGCGGGTACGCACCGTAAGTTACTTATCTCCAACCAATGATTTTCAGCGCTTGATTTCCCCATAAGGCCGTTTCGTTAGACCAACTATAGTTATTTTTAAGGGCAGGAGAATGATGAATGGTGGTATTTGCATGAGTTATTACTCTATCTATATAGACCTTATATGGAAGACATTTCAAAATGTTGTTGGTTCGTAATTAATAAATAATAGCTGAAGTTTAGAAAATGGGGTCTTTTCGGAGGTTTTTAGGTGTACTGAGAAAATAATACCCGCAATACCCCTTAGAGGTTGAGTTTAAGGTTTTAGGTTTAAAAAATAGTCGTGACTAAACTGATAGCACTATATGGACATTATCAGTTCAAGAGTATGCCGTTTGGAATAATCAACGCACCAAGTAACTGAAATAGGTATAGAGGTATGCGAAACAAAGACAACAAACCTTTCTCTTTTTGCGTTTCAAAAAGTTTGGTGACGTATGCGAGGGTGTCGTCGCCCGGGGACGCGGGCGACACGAGCTTATCGCGACAAGGTCCCCGGTTCTCGGCGCCCGCCTCCACGAACAAACCGGGCACGCCCCTTTGAATCCAATAGCGGCGATATGCACGGTCCGTACCTGGCGTAGAGACAAAAGGTTAATCACACTAATATTAGTATAGTTGGCTCAACGAATCTAGGCATTCGTGAAGTTAGCCACAAGAGCTGCGCAGTATCGTTTTTCGGGAGCAATTGGAGGTATGAGGAGGGGGGAAGGAACTGTACATGCGCAAACTCGCACCTGTGGCTAACTTCACGAATGCCTAAATCCGGTGTATAAACTATACCTAGATGACCTGATGCACGGTTTTTTTTGTTAAACGTTTTCTAAAAATAAAACTTAGCTAGATTGATTTATCGCTCCCGAAACACCCTGCATACTAAATATAATGTAAATCGTTGGAGCCGTTTCCGAGATTCAGATTAATATAGATTAATAAATTTGAATGAATCCTATAGAAACTAGTTTATTCCAAAAATTAAATAACCCGACTGATCATTATATTTTTTTACAAAAAAAACGACTTACACAGAAAGTTAAAACTATTGTTGCAGCAAAGTCAAATTAATTTTTGTTATTTTGATAACTAAATATTATTATAGTCTGTGATGATAACTTTCTTTTTATACATTGTGTACTCAATCTTTAATAAAATAAAAAATAAACATCTGACTTGAACAGACAATATTTTGAAATTTAAGCTAAAAGCACTCCATAGACCATAACTCACCGACATAAGACATAAACTCGAAGAGATCCATCTGCAGCTCCTTAACTTTATCTTCAAACTCTTTCTTCTTCTTTTCATTATCTGTGGTCAGCTTGTCTATGGCCGCCTTGAGTTCTTCGTCCACTTGTCTAGCCTTATCACCGGTTAGTTTGTTCTCATCCTTCTTTATCCTGGCTTCCTTGTTCAGCTCCTGCTTGGCTGCCAGGACTTGGGCGTCACGTTTACGCTCATTTATCTGGAAATAATGGTATTGACTACTGGTGGTCTAGTGGTAGTGGCCTTCCGATCCTAAGGTCATGAGTTCGAATCCAGTCGTGCACCAATGGTTTTTTCTGTTCGAAAAGATTGTGCGCTATGCCAGTACTCTCAAATGGTGAAGGAAAACATCGTGAGGAAACCGGCATACCCAAGAACCAAAAATGTTAATGTGTTTGGTTAAGTATTCCTGGCGATGGGCTTGCAACCTGTCATTTGCAGAATAAAATATGGGTATGTGCCGAGTATAATGTTTGGACGTGCCTCTGACGATTTCCGTTTAAATATCCCAAATGATATAAGTAGCAAGAGATCTGAGGAGATGTCTGAGACAAATTTTATAGTCTTGGTACGAACTATCAAAGTTACATTACTTTGATAGTGCCCAAAAGGCTTGTGGTAACCGCACCTGCGCCCCTCTCAACCGTCGTAAACTTCCGATCATTTATATCCGTTATAAAAGTTGCGGAAACAGAAGCAGAAACGGATATGAAAAGGGCGCGAACTTCCGCAGTTGCGGAAAATTTCCGCAATGACCGTTAAGGTATGACGTCATACCGATAAAAAAGTTACCTTAATTTTTCGGTTATTAAGTCCCTGGTGGAAATAGAAGCAGTAGGTCTACCAATAGTTTTCACAATCTACACTCGCTAGCGACTGTATAGCGGGTAGTTGGGTACTAAAACGTCACGTAGTTAACTATCCTACGTCATAGCGTACTACAGCGACTGTAGTTTGCGCTTCATTAATTTGCTTGCGGTACCATGAGTAACAATTTTGACAGATTTTATTTATTTATTAATTTAAATGTCTACAAAGTATTTGTTACCTGTAATGTTCTCAGCTCGTGTCTCTTATTCTTGAACTCTTCAACTTTCTCCTCTATGACGTCACGCACCGTCGCGTAACTGAGGACCTGGTTCATCAGGCATTGGAGTATCAGGAATTTGTCGTCTGTGAAAAAAATAATTAAAGTTAATTAGGAAGGTAATGGTTTTGGGGTGTATGTATGCGAATTCCTTTGGCTATGTAGCCCAAATGGCTGGACAGATTTTGACAATGAAGTGTCGTTGAGTTCGTCTGGATTACAAGAGTCACATAGGCTATACAAAATGTCAAAAAATCGAATATGGCGGCTGAAAGAGGGTAGTATTTATGAATACTAGTTTAAAGTTATTGTTTCAACCACATGGTAATTTTGTCACCTATCTCTTCATTGTGCCATTAGCTCTTTCGAACCAGTGTGTAGAAGGGATTAAAGTACTCCCTCAAGTGTATTTTTAGAAATATCACTAACAGTGTGCGGTGCTATTAGATATAATTTGATGGGTGACCAACTTAACATCAACGCTCAGCCTGAACCCTAGGTTCAAAACTCCCCGAGGCTATTGTTGTCGTCGCAGGCGCAGGCCGGCGTCGTCGTGGCTGCAGTAGCCGCTGCGCTGGTGGTAGTCAGTGCATACCTAGCGGCAAGTCCGCGACGTGCGCGGCGGCCAGGCGGCGCAGCAGCTGCGGGCGGCGCACGCGCAGGCGCAGGCCGGCGTCGTCGTGGCTGCAGTAGCCGCCGCGCTGGTGGTAGTCAGTGCATACCTAGCGGCAAGTCCGCGACGTGCGCGGCGGCCAGGCGGCGCAGCAGCTGCGGGCGGCGCACGCGCAGGCGCAGGCCGGCGTCGTCGTGGCTGCAGTAGCCGCCGCGCTGGTGGTAGTCAGTGCATACCTAGCGGCAAGTCCGCGACGTGCGCGGCGGCCAGGCGGCGCAGCAGCTGCGGGCGGCGCACGCGCAGGCGCAGGCCGGCGTCGTCGTGGCTGCAGTAGCCGCCGCGCTGGTGGTAGTCAGTGCATACCTAGCGGCAAGTCCGCGACGTGCGCGGCGGCCAGGCGGCGCAGCAGCTGCGGGCGGCGCACGCGCAGGCGCAGGCCGGCGTCGTCGTGGCTGCAGTAGCCGCCGCGCTGGTGGTAGTCAGTGCATACCTAGCGGCAAGTCCGCGACGTGCGCGGCGGCCAGGCGGCGCAGCAGCTGCGGGCGGCGCACGCGCAGGCGCAGGCCGGCGTCGTCGTGGCTGCAGTAGCCGCCGCGCTGGTGGTAGTCAGTGCATACCTAGCGGCAAGTCCGCGACGTGCGCGGCGGCCAGGCGGCGCAGCAGCTGCGGGCGGCGCACGCGCAGACGCAGGCCGGCGTCGTCGTGGCTGCAGTAGCCGCCGCGCTGGTGGTAGCGCCACGTGGCGCAGCGCGCGCCCGCCGCCGCGCCCGACGACAGCAGGTGCAGTCTGACGAACACATTGCGGTCACAACTCACTATAATTCCTAATATTTTAATTGCAAAAGGTACGGCCGATATAGTAGATAACTTGCTACCATAAAAATCACGCTTAAATCTTTCTTTTTCTCGGAGTCATGGTATAAAGTATCGTATGAAACTCGTGAATAAAACGGATTTAAAGCGAGGGCCATGAATCACTCACTCGCAATCACACTCGCTTTGCTCAGGATTCTAACACTTGAATCACTCGCTACGGCTCGTGATTCAGTCGTTAGAACACTTCCCTTACTCGTGCGTGACTCATGGCCCTCGCTTTAAGTCCGTCCTTTATTCACTAGTTGCATGATATACTATTGATTGTTACACACTAGGTGAATTTTAATGCCGATTCCAGTCCTAACCCCACAAGAAATGTTTCACTTACCTCAACACTTCACTGACAGTGGTGGGGTCGAGCGGCAGCTTGCTGAGGGGTGTTCCTAAGTATGTTTGTGACCATTTGCTGGCCTTGGTCGCTAGCTCTATGGCCTTTGTGACTCCGATATCAGTATCGGGCGCTGCATCTTCTGTAAGAACAATTTTATTATATTAAAAATACGCGCAGACAAACTAAGATAAGATTAATGAATAATTTTTATATGAATTATAGATTAACTTTAATATACATTTCTGCACGTATTCAACACTAGCTTCCGCCAACGGCTTCGCCCGCGTGGTGCCTTGAAAAACAAAAACAAATCTATTCCACGGGAACCGTACATTTTTCCGGGATAAGAAGCTTATTTATATTTCAGACTATAATCTTTGTCTGTGTCAAATTTCATCCAGATCCGTCCAGCCGTCTCAGCGTGAAAGAGTAACAAACATACATCCATACATTCTTACAAACTTTCGCGTTTATAATATTAGTAGGATAGCCTCCTTCTGCCTAAGGACATAGTTATGTTTGGGCAGGTCTAACAGGGAAAGGGACTGAAATATTGTTTTGGGAGGACACCTGGGGCCTCACCACGAATTCATAATACATTACCGAATTAATATTACATTTTTTTCGTACCATGACCTATGCAAATTGTATTAAAGTAGTGTTACTTCAAGCTTCAAATTTACCGTTTCTAAAACGGAATCGTTCTGGAAGACTTTGTGGTAAGACCCCTGTACTCATTATTATTATTATTATAAGAATACACTCACCAGTAGACAGCTGGATGCCCTTATTCTCATTATACTCTTCAGCCTCGTCTTCTTGCAAAGAAAATATAGTTGTCAGAAACATTTGGATCAAATCACTAAAAGCCCCAGCGTGCTCCTTAGCAGTCAACGACTTTCTAAACATTTCTAGATCGAACTTGTTGTGGAAGGCGTCCTTAGCTTTGAGGATATCGCAGTACATGTGGACGAACTCCAGGACGGAGAAGAAGTCACCAACGAACTCTTGAGGTATGCCTTCGATTTCAACTGGAGTGCCTTTCGGTAACATCTGGAAAGGAAATTTAGGTCAAAATATTGAAAGTTCTTTTGGAGAATTTTAACTAATTCTGAATATTAGATCTCCATATTCTCGGTGAAAAATAAAAAATACAAGTGAAAGAATAATTCCGATACGTCAATTAGTTTCCGATTTATAGAAGTAAACGTGCGATGCGGACTTGTAAGATGTGTGACGGTGTGACGTCATACAACACAACTCCTAAGCGGAGCGTTGGAAATTGACGTCACATGCAATCACGTGACTGTTAGCGGGACTCGATATTTATCGAAGTTTAAACGCCTGTAAAATCAAAACTAATAGGTTTTTTTTACTACAACAAAAACTAATGTATTTGTATACATCCAAGCTTTACTTTACCAAACTTTCAACCGATTTGGCATACCTATTAATGTTCTTAATTATTGTTAACATTTGCTCCGTATATTGATTTTTTTACCGCCGACGCCAAAACGACGGGGTATGTTTGAAGTTTGATAGGTATCAAATAAAAGGGCTTGAGTAGTAGAATACTATACATTATGACACATTTCAAATCCAAGATGGCCGCCGCCACGAAATGGCGGGCAAAGTTTGTGTCGGGGTTTTTTATAATTTAACTTGTTATTTGATATGCCAGTTTCCTCACGATGTTTTCCTTCACGTATTTCTCACCTTATGATCTTCCAACTCTAAATCATCTTTGACCCTCTGCCACTCCTTCATGTAAGCTTGCAGTCGGAAAGCTTTCTCCTTCTTCTTATTCTTCTCGTCTTCTTTGCGCAAGCGCATCTGCTCCTCTGCGCGGCGCATCTTTTCTGCTAGTTCCTGGGCACTCTTCTTGGCGGCAGGGTTGACCGGGGTCTTTGGTTTTGCGGCAACTGCAATGAGAGTATTGAAGAATTTAGAATCAGCATTAATTTAGAAGTAGCTACACAAAAAACTAATAGTATTCAAAATACAAAAAATCTGCTGAAAGTAACTGAAAATTGCTTCTTATAGCCGCCATATTGGATTTATTTATTATTGACAATATGTCATTTACTGTGGGTTTTTATATTCTATCTATCTGTGGTTTTTGAATAGGTATTTGACATTGGATGATAAAAAAGATTGGGACGAATCAGCTCCAACTCTGCAAGGTATTCCTTAAAAAATTAACAAGGATCATACAAAAAAGGCGGTAGGGCCCAGCGAGTTTCTTGTCAGTTCTTCTCGGACTGGGGATAGGACTGGAATTGGCACTTAAGGCCCAGAATACTCGTCACACTATTCCTTACGTAAAAGTTACAAAAAAAGTTACATAGGTCCGTATAGCAACGCGGATCTCCGCGGAATCAGACATAGCACGAAGCGAAATACCCAAATGACAAGTACGTAGAGTGCGACCATGATAATATGGCTGCTCTGAACTACATAACGAAAGCGACAATTTATAAAAAATATAAATATGTTCAAGTAAATAGCTTATTTCAAAAAAAGGGCTGGGTTGGTTTGTTTCAAATTAACTGATTTACATTCATGTGAAATAGAAATTCAAAATACCTTACTGTTCTGGATAAATTAGGGAATTTCTGAATTTTCAGAGGAGTTTTTGACATGATTTTTAACCAAGGTTTTCTAACTAATTCGTGTTTTAGCTCCAGTTGATTTATCACTTATATCCTTGAGTATCGTGTAGTTTAATTTCAATGTAATCTATTAAGCGGTAATAGAATGATTAGGGTTGCAATACTTGCAATTTTCAAAATGCTGGGCCTTAAACTCACCTAGTATGTAAGACGTTTCAAAATGATCCCCGTGATTTCATTGAAATAATTTTATACGACTATTGACTATTACTTCTATAGGATTAATGTCAAATACCTATCCAAAATCGAAAAACCACTGATAGATAAAATATAGAAACCGACCGTTAGTGATCAAGACGAATCCTAAGACAATCCTCATTTTGTCAAAACCCACGTAATTAACAACCTAACTTCTTCCGAAAACCAGCATAACGTAGAACCTAACAAGTTCGAAAACATGGTGTCAAGTGGACGAAACACTTTTTTACGTGTCTATACAAATCATAAAACTGACAGCGGGATGAGTCAACCGATTCAAAAATGCATTAGGGTCAACTTATCCCGCGGGACAAGTTGACCCTAATGCATTTTTGAACAGCGGCCTCAGTTGACTAAAGATCCAAACTCACCATCAGATTTATCAGTCTTCTTCAAAAACTTATCCATAGACTGCTGTCCTTTCTTGTTGGGACTTAGTTTCCCAGCTGATTTGTTCAGTTTGGCAGCAGACCCTGGCTTGGCAGACCCCAGCTTGGCGTGGCTCTTGGTAGGGGTGATACTGTTCTTGAGGAGTTTCTTCGATGATGGAAACTCGGGGGGTTTCCCCGTGAAAATTTGATTGAAGTTCACTTTGCTTATGTTGTATTTTTCTAGTGTTGATTTCTGTAAGACATGTGGAGTATTTATGCACCTTTATATATTTTATTTATTTAGAAGAACCTGTTGTACCGACCCCACCTAATGGGATAAGGGTGGGAAGATGATATGATACATTTTATTTATTAATTTATAGAATAGACGAGCAACTGTTGCTGCTAATATTTATATCACAGTGTTAGAATGAACTACTATCAATTTTAAACTAACTTCTGCCCCCAGCTTTGCATGTGTTTACCTACATAAAAATTGCCCATGTATGTACTTTACCGACTTTATCTACTTTAAGTAATATCTAAATCCGCTTAGTCATTACATAATGATTGAGCCACAAACTTAAACATTCAAACTTCCGCTTTTATAATTAGTAAAATGATTGTTTTTATAAACTCATTGAAAATTTGTTCACAATAACTGTAGGTAAATACTCGTATTATACGATCTTTAGAGAGATAGAGAGATGGACAGCAATAGAAGTGTAGCATTGCATGGCAATAGATTGAAGAAGAGATGGTAAAGAATGTAGAAGAAACTCGGACTCACAACTTTAGAAGGTAGTTAGAGACAAATCCAAACAAGTCAGGTACATTCATTAAAGTCTTCAGTAAAACAAGATGTATAAAAACTTTAAAGTAAAACGAAAAGTGTAAGGTACAGTTTAATATCAAGTTTTTTCTAGGACCTTGAACTGTTAGGTGGCTGAACTTTAATAATGAGTAGGATTGTTCAAGGTTGTTTATAATGAATGAAATTGTTTTAATGATATCAATACATTTGAATTTCCATTCGGAAAGAGTGAGATGAAATATTTAAAATATATTCATTCAATGTAGCGCTGGCGGTGTAGTGGTAGCACCTCTGCCTCACGATCCGAAGATCGTGGGTTCAAACCGGGTCGTGCAACAATGAGTTTTTCAATTCGATAAATTTATGTGCGCAATGCCAGTGCTCTTAAACAATGAAGGAAAACATCGTGAGGAAGCCGGCCTTAGAACCAAATATTCGAAAGTGTGTGTCAAAGTTTCGAAGGTTAGTATTCTAAGTAATATAAGCGGCTATGGGCTTGCAACCTGTCACATACGGAATACCATTGTGCAAAATGTTTTCATGTACCATGTTTGGACGTGCCTCTGTCTACCCTCTTTAGATATTCTCAGAGATTTAAATAACTAGAGATCTGAGGAGATCTCTACCGAGCCTGGGGATTACATCGTGAACATGTTAATATTGTTTTGTTTAGCATATCTTACTTTGGATGGATATAAGGGTAGAGGTAGACCTAAGAAAAGATGGATGGACTGTGTGAGAGACGATATGTGTCAGAAGGGAGTGACTACTGAGATGACTGATCCATCATTTTATCCACCTATGTTATAGCTTCTACTACAGGGTTTGCTGGCAGAAAACTTTTGTAGGGTTAAGCTCGCCTTTGTACATGTATTTATTCTTTCTGTCTTGCTTGTAAATATTTTACTATGTGCAATAAAGAATTACAAGAATTAGAAGACATGATAGGGAAGAGTGGAGGAAGAGAACCTGTTGTGCCGACTCCACCTAGTGGGATAAGGACAGGATGAGGATGATGATGATGATGATCTTACTTTGATACCGATGACGCCTCCAGGGCGAGCCTCAACGAACTGCTTGAGGAATAATCTGTTCTTGTCACGTGAATACACGCCTTTACGTCGACGGACTCTGTCGAATGATACAGTGCCAATCTGGCCTTCCACAGCCGCATCAGATTCATCAAATTGTTCCACTTCATAGCAGTATGAGGATGATGGTAACATTGCCTTGCTGGAAACAGGACCAGATTTCACACATATTGTAGGGTAGATATGTTTTTTACAAGCAAATTACTAAGCCACATTGTATTGACCTTGGTTTTCTTGTGGATATGGCTGACTAAGCTAAGACTTGTATTGTTATAGGTACTGTGCAAACCTCACAAGTCACATGTCCCAAACACTTTAGCATCCAGCGAGTGATATACTCCTAGGTATTGTATAAATTATATTTATACAGGGTTTTTCTTAATTCTAATCCTACATCGACATCTTACATTGGAATTTATTGTACATTACCTCAACGCTAACCTGTTTGCTATTTTGCAATTAGCTTCCAGATTTTATTATTATGAATAATTTTATTATTTTTCAGAATTAATAATTTTCACATTTTATTATTATTACATTTTAATTATTATTAACACTATAAAAAAAACAATTTAAAACCAAGCATCAGGAAAAATATATATGGCTAGCTTAGTATTTATAAGGGTATAAATGATTAGATCCAAAAGATAGACCATTTTTTGGAAAATTCAATAGTCAAATTGATGAAGTACCAACCTGTCAGGATGTTGCTTCTGTGATGTCACTGACAGTATGTAAGCCTCGCTCCAGTTGTCACCATTTAGGCATGCCTCTACAGTTTCACCAACAAAGTATCTATCCCTCACAAAGTTAAAGATATCCTCAGACATTTCAGCAAAGGAACACCGGTTAGTTCTTTCAGCAATGTACAGTATTGGTATTCGCAGCTCCATGGGAAAGTCTTTTAATAACCTCCGTGCTGCCTTCTCACTGTTCAAAGCTTCCGAATACGTTAAGTTGGTCTTTCCAGTCATCTCACATGTCCATACCATGGAGTTGACCAATATAATCCTCTCACAGTACTCCCTAAAAAATATTAATGAAACATGATAATATTGTGACGCGAAGTGGCGAATCACGGAAATAGCGAACGTCGTGACAGACGCGTGCTGAACGCGGCCCGATACCGCACGCTAACAATGCCGAACGTTCCGTACAATAGATAAAATTCAACCTCACGCACTTATTTCGCGAAATTTTGGCGGCTAAACACTTTTAGTAGATACTCACTCGTAATCTTTGAATATCTCGTCGGTGATCTCGCAGTGGAAGACCTCATCGTCGTCTCTGAGGTACTCCGACGCCGTGGATTTTTCGAAGGCTGTCCTTTTTAACAGGGGCATGGTAGAAGTTCGCAGGTCAGCTACTTCGGTTTGAAAGAAGATAAACAGTCACGGAAAACAGTTTATAAAACACTTTTGAGTCAAATATGACTAAACTCTGTATAGCGCATCGGTTTATTCATTTCACTGGAGATCACATGGAGAAATAGGTGCTTTTGTAAGAATTCTTCAATAGGAAATTGTTGCGTGGTTTCGGTTGACAAGCCAAAAAACGGCGCGCTGAGGCGCTTATTTTTTACACCAGAAACATATGAAAAGTGAGGCGTAAACTATGATTTCTACCATTCTGGTAGATTTTTGTGATAAAATGATAATAAATATTTTTCTGATACTACCTAGTATGGCCTTTCTAATAATTTATATTTACTATAAATTATATAAATAGGCAGGTACCTAACTACATACAGCGTTTATAAGATTTTTATAAACTTAAAAGGCAATGAAGGAAACGGTGAAGAAAAATATAGTGAGGAAACCGGCATACCCTAAAAACAAAAATTCGAAGGTGTGTCTCATACATAGGTTAGTATTCATAAAAGCGGCGATGGGCTTGCAACCTGTCACGTACGGAATACTAACTACTGTGCAAAATGTGGGCATGTATGTACCAAATGTCATGTTTGGACGTGCCTCTGACTACCCTCTTTAGACATCCTCAATGATCTAAGTAACTAATGATCTGAGGTGATATCTACCGAGCCCGGGGATTACAATCGTGACCATATTATTATTATTTTTTATTATAATGCGTACGCTTGGTTGGAACTCTATGTAATAAAATAAGTAAGTACTATTGTAGTAATAACTGATAGAATACTAGCATGAACGAGTGGTAAATGTGGTTAATCTTTATCTAAATTTACTTATGTTTAAATTAAGTATTTTATTGAGTTCATGGGTATTGTTTTGAGTAGGTATTTACCTACCTACATAATAATGCAGTAGTTTATTTAGATCTAGAGAGGGAAGCATTATTTACAGTTGTGTTAAAAAATATTTATTTTAGTAATTTTGTATCATAAATATGTCAAGTCAAAAATATATCAATGTCAATGTCAAAATGTCAACCAACAATCAATACCTAATAAATAACAACAAATCAACACCTGTTTCATCGAGAAAATTAATAATAATTGTGTTTTGAATGAAATAATGATAATCATGAGTTGTGATCCAAACAATAAATGAAGTTAAATTTTACCGACTATTAATCAATCCAAGATGCCGAAGGAGCAGTATCGTGAAACTTTCTTTGGGAGAAAGATGTGAGTAAGGTTATGTTTACATGTTTGTGGCTATGTGGGCTTTCGTACTTGTATGTGGGCTTTCGTACGAATGAAATTGAATGCAATATAAGTTTATTACTTATAATTTTCATAAATAATATAAAATCGGTCTTTTCCGAAGGCTTTTAGGATAAGCTCAACTTTGTTTTCTACCATTTTACTAGCCATAATCCAATTCATGCTATGTAAATTTTATATCTAACTAGCTAACGACAGACGTCCTGTCTTAAAACCTTCTCCTTACAATAACAAACACAACAAAAAAAGAATTAGCGAAATCAGTCCAGCCGTTGGCGCGTGATGCCGTGACAAAAAGAAATAGGGATTCATTTTTATATAAAATAATTGTTTTGTAACATTTTTGGAGTGGAAGGAAGGGAGGCTTTTGTCCTGCAGTGGGACAATAATGGCTGAAAAATAATAATAATAATGTTTTGTAACAGTTCCCATGTTACATTCAATGTGGACAGTGCGCCTGCTATTCAGCAAGCGGCCCACATCCAAGTGATCACCAAGAACCTGTATGCTCAGGATGGACAAAGGGTACCTGCTGCTTATGGTGTGCTTGATCGGAGAATGGTATGTCATACTATATTACTCACTAGCAACATGCCCCGGCTTCACACTGGTAGCAAAAGTATCTCTATTTTTTAATATAAAATATAGCCTATATTACTTAGGGATAAGGTAGCATTCTAATGGTGAAAGAATTTTTGAAATCAGTCCAGTAGTTTTTGAGTGAATTCATTACTAACGAAAATACAAAAATATAAAACTTTCCTCTATAAAATATTAGTATAGATTGGTGCATGACCAGGTTGAAACCCACAACCTTTAGATCATGAGGTGGGGAGGTACCAATACACTACCAGTGCTCTTTTATTGAAGTATACTTCCGAAATTAAATATCTCTAATATTCGATGAATCATAATGCTTTTGTTTTCAGGGTACAAACCAAAAGGATGCCAATTGCGAAACATGTGGGCTCGGGCTTGCCGAGTGTGTGGGCCACTACGGGTACATTGAGTTGGCCCTACCTGTCTTTCATGTTGGCTACTTCAGATCCATTATATGCATACTGCAGACTATTTGCAAGGTACTGACGGTTTGAAGTAGAAAACTTCAGATACTGCTGATCTGATAAAGCTTTTACATGCTCATGCTTCTTTCACAGGAATGCGCTAAGGTCATGCTCCCCGAACCTCTAAAGAAGTCCTACCGCCGTAAATTTCTGAACCCTGAGCTCTCATATCTCCACAAAAAGACTCTTCGCGCCGCTGTCCTGAAGAAAACCAAGCCGATGACCAAATGCCCTCATTGCGACACAATTAATGGCATGGTGAAGAAAAGTCCGGCTGGTATCCTGAAGATTATCCATGATAAGTATCGGGCGAAGAAGCCTACTGATGCAGTTGTGAAGCGAGTTCTTAAAGATTTCCATGAAGCCATGGAGTCGAATAAGGAGTTGGGTACAATGATCAACAGCGGGTTGATCATTGAATTGAGTCCTTTAGAGGTGAGTGTAAGATTCTGATCAGTCTAACCAAATTAGTGACACTAGAAGAAGTAGAAAAAGTTATTAGGTTGTGTATAGGTCAAATACCATGTTGGTCTCGAGTATTGATCAGAACGTTGGATAACTTCGTTTAAATAATTTATTAGGACTCTTTACCAATCAGTATAAAGCTTTAGTCTCTTCTAAATCCTATCCTACTAATATTATAAACGCGAAAGTTTGTAAGAATGTATGGATGTATGTTTGTTACAATTCTCCGGTCATCTTCACACGCGACACTTCTATGCGATAAATTTAATCAATAAACCCGAGAAATAAGCGTTTTTGAAGTACGAAAACTATTAAACCAGTGACATTGACTATTAATTTACAAAGTGATATAACAATTTATGTGTTTATTCATCTTTAACAAGTGAAAAATCTAAAAAAATATATTTGTGATAATTAGCTACAGTGATTTACCAGTGCTGTTTGTTAAAACGCGTAAGCGACGCGAATACTACGGCGGTTACGCTCTTTTGTACACGAACATTTCCCAGCCAAGTGGCTTGTACTTTGGTTATCTTTCGAGCCTACCCACTAATAATAATTTTTAAACCGTCGCCGTCGCGTCGAGGAAATATCTATTGCATTATGGATTGCAGTAAATGTACCGCAATTTTGAAGTCTGAGGATATAATTAAATGCAGCTTATGTTATGGCACTTTCCATTATGTATGTGTTGGGTTGAATGAAACGGAGTTTAAGAAAATCTTACCCATGAATAAGATAAAATGGAAGTGCCCTTCATGCAAATCGGGAAAGAAAAATAGCAATAGTCCGGCTATTGCCCGTTCCGAGTGCAGTTCGTCGCATTCTATAATAAATATTGATGCTAACTCGATTATGGAGCACTTAGATACAAAGTTTGATGCGTTGCAAATGACCATTGCTTCTTTAAAAACTGATGTTAACGACCAGCTAATGAAACTCTCAAGTAAGGTTAGTGCATGGGAGTCTAAAATAAATAGCATGACATCTGCCATATCATCGGTCAACGAACAAAATTCCAAGCTCAAGGATGAGAATGTAAAATTGAAGCAGGAGCTCGATGATTTGCGCTCGAATATGAATCACATCTCTGAAAGTAACCATCGCAGTGAGCAATGGGTTCGCCGCTCTAATATACAAATAAATGGTGTCCCTGAAAAAAAAAGTGAGAATCTTTTGACCCTCGTAAAAAATCTGGCAAGTAGTTGCAACTTCACTATCAACATGGACACCGACATTGACTTTGTCACTCGAGTAGCGGTTAAGAATGACGTCGATAATAAGACACCCAAGCCCATTATCCTAAAAATGCAATCAAGATATAAGAAGGACGATTTTTTGCTATCTCTGCGCAAACTAAAAGACTTTACTGCTGGCGATATAGGTATATCAGGTGCACAGAGCTCCAAGAAGATATTCTTCAATGACCATCTTTCTGCTAGAAATAAATATCTACTTAGAGAAGCTAAACGGTTAGCAAAGGAGAAAGGATATGCGTACTGTTGGGTTAAAAACTGCACTGTTATGGTGCGTCGCAGCGACCAGTCGCCGATCATTCACGTCACCTCAACCGAATCGTTAAACAGGATCGTATGAGAGCAACTGTAGCTGCTTATACATGTTTATTCTGGTTTTTAGTGTATAGTTATTTTTTTATTTTTTATGTTATAAGAAGTAACTTTTTATTAGTTGATTTTCACAATGATATTTCTTATCTAGTTTATACTAGTTTGTTGTTGTTATTATCATTAATCAGGTATATTTGTGAGTTAACGAATCACTTCGTGCTTTGTGGTAACATCGCACTTTTTAATTATTATGAAATTATTTCTTTTAGCGCTTGTGATGGTATGTTGTTGCAAGCATTAATTAGCTATAGTATCTGTGAGTATGTACTGGTATTGACCCTTCGTGTGTTTGAGCATAATAACCTAAAATATATACCTTATAATTTTAAATATTTATTAATATATATGACTGTACGTTGCAGCAATATTGTAAAAATGATATTAGTGAAAATTATTTTATACAATGGCTTTTAACATTTTTTATCAAAATGTTAGAGGCCTGCGGACTAAAACTGGAATTTTGTATAGAAATATCTTGAACTCTAATTATGATATTATATGTTTGACTGAGACTTGGCTGTGCCCGGGAATATTTGATGCTGAATTGTTTGACTGTCGTTATAACGTGTACCGTTCCGATCGTGATTACGCTAGTTTAGATGTTGAAAGAGGCGGTGGTACCTTGATTGCAGTTCGTCGGGGGATTAGCGTAAGTATGCAGGGATCGCGCGTTTTATCCTTCGTGCATGATGCTGACATTACCTGTGTTGGTATTATATTAAATCAAGCACAGACAACTATTATGCTGCGACTATTTTGCTGCTACTTCCCGCAAAATGATAATCAGGCTGCAGCAGAATTGTCTTTTTATGAATATATTTCTGACTTAAGGGTAGGGTATCCCAGCGACAAATTCTTACTGGTAGGAGATTTTAACATCAGAATTGCTAGATGGATCATAGATCATAATAACTCAAATACTAAATTACTTCTTGAAAATCCTTATGATAGCATCTTAACCTCTCAATTATTCGCATTCTTGTGTTTTAATGATTTATCACAGTATAATAATATTACTAACAATAATAACAGGATGTTGGATCTTGTGGTATCTGACTCTGACTGTTCGGTACAACGAGATGTGCCTCTTTCATTGCCTGAGGATGGACATCACCCCTCACTTAGTATAGTCATTAATATAAGTTATACATCGAGTTTGTCTCAGGCAGCTCGAGTGATAAGACGCTTTCATGCAGCCGATTACGACTCAATTAACCTATATGTACCTAATGATACGAAAAGTAATGCATATGTAATCGGCTCCGTATACATCGATTCCTCTGTTGTAGAGAAATATCTGAAAAAACTAGACGCTAGTAAGGGAACTGGGCCCGACGGTATACATCCAATATTTCTCAAACGCTGTCACAAACAATTAGCAAGTCCTCTCGCAAGGCTTTTTGACATTTCCCTTAATTCAGGCATTATGCCTAGAATATGGAAGCAGTCAATTATTGTACCTATTTTTAAAAATGGTGATAAGCATAATATTGCTAACTATCGTGGTATCTCGAAACTATCCGTTGTGCCTAAACTCTTTGAGAAGATAGTATACGATACGTTATTTCCTGCAATTAAACCATTAATTACTCCTAATCAACACGGATTTATTAGTGGGCGATCTACAGAAACCAATCTTTGTGAGTTTTTACATCTTACTCTTGAGGCAATGGAAAAGGGATATCAGGTGGATGCCGTGTATACCGATTTTTCTAAAGCATTCGATAAAATCTCGCATAATATGTTGATAAATAAACTTGATAATATCGGTATACACGGTGACCTCCTAAGATGGTTAACCTCTTATATGCGCGACAGGTCCCAGGCAGTAGCAGTCAAGGGATATACTTCTAGTTTCATTCCCATAACTTCTGGCGTGCCGCAGGGTTCCCACCTCGGTCCTCTTCTTTTTAATGTTTTTATCAATGGCGTTGTGCATTGTTTTAATCACTCTAAAGCTTTATTGTACGCTGACGATACAAAAATATTTACTCTTGTCAAATCTGTAGAACATTGTCAGCTATTTCAAGAAGAGTTAGATACTTTTTATGAATTTTGCTCTATAAATAATCTAAAGTTGAATATTGGTAAATGTCACTCAATTACTTTCTCGCGTAAGAAACGACCAATTACAATTGATTATAAATTTAATAATAGTACAATAGACAGAGTGACCGAGGTGAGAGACCTGGGCGTACTTCTTGATAATGAACTCCACCTTGCATCGCATATTGACCGGGCTACAGCCAAGGCTTATAGAATGCTAGGTTTTGTCTTCCGACAGTGCAAAGACTTCAAGAATCCGAACACTTATATTATGTTGTATAATTCTTTAGTTAGAAGTCATTTAGAATATGCATCTACAGTATGGAATCCTCATTATGCTACACATATAGACCAGGTTGAAAGAATTCAGAACAAGTTTTTAAAAAGACTAAGCTACAGATTTAAGGGTTCTACATTTCAACTTCAAACATTAGAATTAAGACGCGAGCACAGGGATCAAATGTTTCTGTTTAAGGTTATAAATAACATTGTAGATTCTCCTTTCCTTATGAGTTGCTTATCATTCAGATGTCCAAGGGTTAATGCTCGTTCCAACATGGCATTATTTTCGGTGCCTATTTGTAGAACTAACTACTCAGGGAATAGGTTTTTGATTAGAGCTTGCAAAGCACATAATGATCGTTACAATCACATTGATATATTTAACTCCAAACTAAACTGTTTTTGTCATTTGTTAAAAAAGTAGATACCTCTAAACTAGGCAATAGTTAAAATTCTATGTTAGCTATTTCACTTTGTCATTAATGCTTATTTAAAACATTGTCATTTTGTAAATTGTAAATTGAATGTTTTTCGGCCTTCACTATGTTATTTTATTACACATCATTAGAAACTATTTTGGCTATATTTAAGATTTAACTAGTAACCTACACATTTGTAATATTTAAGCTGTTTGTTTCTTTTGCCAATAAATAAAATAAAAAAAAAATAAAATAAAATAAAAAAATACTCTTTCACGCTGCAATGACTGAACGGATCTGGATGAAATTTGGCACAGATATAGATTATGGTCTGGAATAGCACATAGGCTTTTTACCCCGGAAAAATGTACGGTTCCCGTGGGATAGATTTATTTTTGCTTTTAAAAGTACCACGCGGCGGCGGAAGCTAGTTAAGACATAAAATTCACCAAATTTGTCTGTAAACAGGTGTTGAATCTGTTTCGTCGCATACCAGAGGAAGATATCCCACTGCTGGGCATGAACGCTAAGAAGACGAGGCCTGAGGATCTGATTATCACAAGGCTTCCGGTCCCACCACTTTGCATCAGACCCAGTGTCATCTCCGAAATCAAAGCTGGCACGTGAGTATTTAAGGGGCAAAATGGCTCATGTTTTAAACAAATTGTAGAACAATAGAAATTACGACAGTGTGTAACCTGTCGAAACGTCGGGAAAAAATAGGTAAATAAAACACGATAAAAACCCGTTTAATACTAATAATAATGTGTTCTATCGCGTAAGTTTAAAAACACATAATAGAAATGAGCCAACAATTTAATTTAATAATTGTTTTAAAATGGACTATGAGCCATTTTGACCTTGTTTTATGGCTCACCAGTAAAGCTACATAAATATAATATCATCAATGCACAGTCTAGGTATACAAAAACTAAAGTAAACAATAAGTACTACTCATCCGATTTCAAAAATTATTTTATCAATGTTCAGAATTAACGTTCAGAATGAACATTATGCTATATTTTATGTAGGTACCTCGCGGGCAAAGCCGCGGGCGGTAGCTAGTATTCTAATAAACGTTATCCATCCACAGAAATGAAGACGACTTAACTATGAAGCAATCAGAGATATTGCTGATCAATGACGTCATATCCCGGCATGTGGCTAGCGGCGGGAAGAGTGAGCTGATCCAGGAAGACTGGGATTATTTACAACTGCATGTAGCCCTTTACATCAACAGTGAGATGTCGGGGATCCCGCTCTCTATGCAGGTTTGTACGAAACTTGACTTTCACCGGTATTCACAAACAATACTTGCCTCAGTAAACCAGCATTACTATGCGAAGTAAGGCATTTCTCGTTTCTCATTGGCCGATCGCCACTCAAGATTAGCGATCGGCCAATGAAAAACGAGAAATGCCTTACTTCGCATAGTAATGCTGGTTTACTGAGGCAAGTATTGTTTGTGAATACCGGTGCCAATCTCTTCTGCATATGCTTCTAGTTAGGTCTAGGTTAGTAGTGTAAGTGGCGACGGGCTTGCAATATGTCACGTACGGAATACTAACTACTGTTCAAAATGTGGGCATGTGCCAAATGTTATGTTGTGCCTCTAACTACCCTCTTTAGATATCCTCAAAGATCTAAGTCACTAGAGATCTGAGTAGATTATCTACCGAGCCTCGGGATTACAGTCGTGATCATATTTTTTAATAGATTTTTGTTTAAATTTTTTCTGAACAGAGTAAATTCCTTAGTACAGTTCATCCAACGGATCTAGGCATTCGTGAAATTAGCCACAGGTGTGAGTTTGCGCGGTGGAACTGTACCTACCGTCCCTCTCCATACTTTAAATTGCTCCCGAAAAACGATACTGCGCAGCTCTTGCGGCTAACTTCACGAATGCCTAGATTCGTTGAGCCAGCTATAATACATTTGAAACTATTAGGCTAAATATTGTTACAGCCGAAGAAACCAGGTCGGGGGTTAGTGCAACGGCTGAAGGGTAAGCAAGGCAGGTTCCGCGGTAATCTCTCCGGGAAGCGGGTGGACTTCTCCAGCAGAACTGTTATTTCACCAGATCCAAATCTTCAAATCCAAGAGGTAAGCCAACTCTACTTGAAAGTAAAGTAAAGTAAAGTCTCAGAATACAGAAAGAATCAGAAGCCGCGTTCGACTGTAATCGCAAACCGCACGCTGTGTCCAAAAACCAAAACTCTTACATTGTCAACACTAATAATAATAAATAAAAAATAATAAATAAAATCAGTTTATTGCAGGCACAAAAAAGACCCATATCACACAAAAAATAACAATAAGAATAAAAATTTAAAAAATACAAGAATAATACAGAGTATCTATTTTCTATTTCCATCCATGTGGACAGAAATCCAGTGTCTGATCCAGTGTCTAATAAGATGGACGCATCATGCTCTATGACAATTACAAGCAAAACAATTTATTCAGTAATTAAATAAAACGACATCTAAATAAATAAATAAATAAATAAATAAATAAATAATGCTGGACAATCCACACAGCATCATCTAGCCCCAAAGTAAGCTACTCAAAGCTTGTGTTATGGGTACTAGACAACTGATATATTTAATACATTATATACATAGATAGATATTTTTTATTATACATAGAAAACACCCAGACCAACGGAACAAATTTCTGCAGATCGTACACAAATTTGTTCCGCGGCGGGAATCGAACCCGCAACCTCTTGCGTCGCAGGCGGACTCTCGCCCACTGCGCCACTGAGGTCGTCAAATGCACTACTTACACGTGAAATGTGATCCCATCCTGTATTTTTGTAGCCCCGCTGTATTTTTACAGGTAGGAACGACACAAGACGGCATAATTTGTTTAAATTGCACACCGGTAAGTCACGTCACGCGATACGACGGTCCACAGAGTGACTGATCGGCTGCGCTTCAAACTACTCATTTTATGAGTAGTATTTGACGCTTCAGTATTAGGCGCGTTCACGGTTTCTGTTCTTTCTGTATTCTGAGAGTAAAGTAAAGTAAAGTAGAATTTATTGCAAGAAATACATGTTACAAAGATGTTTTTTTTCATAGTATGTCCATGGTATTCTGCCATGTTGTGGCGTGCAATATTTAGCTTAAGTATATGGATTAATGATACATTATAATAACAAGTCACATTTTAAATTCTAATTGAAAATTATGACAGTTGAACTGTATTAACTGTTTCATATGTCACCATAAGTTTGACAGTTTTATATGGTTGGATTATTCCCAGCTGTCCCCCTGCTCTGTCCCCTGCGGAGGACAGATGGGACTAAAAAGTTCCATTTGTCCCCCCGTTGCCATTTTTACTGAAACAGTGAGAAAATTTGAATGACAGCAAATTATAAGATGTATTTGTTATGATTAGAATTTCGCCGCTGCCTTTTAATCAATTGCCTTTCACATAGCAATAGTTATAATAATAGAATATCAAAATATAAAATAAAAATAATCTTTAAGGACTGATTCGACAATAGTAGTTAAGGCACCATTCCCAGAATAAATCGTAGTTATTGACGAGTAAGCTGTAATTTTCCTTGCATTTGACATTACATTATTCTGAGAATAGTTGTACCAGAAGTTAGTTAAATCTACCATAACTAATCTTATACCTTAATACACCGTGAAATTTTAATGGTTGTTTTCCCGCGGCAGAACAACTTGCCATAAGGAATACTTTCGAAACATAGAGTAAAAGTAAAAAAATAAAGAGGTTTTTGTTTTAAAATAATTTAAAAAATATTCGTAAACAACCATTAAACACGGTGTATATAATCTGAATCTCGGAAACGGCTCCAACGATTTTCATGTAATTTAGTATGCTTTTTGATCTAGCAAGGTTTCATTTTCCAAAAAACAAGATTTACCTAAAAAAAACTGAGCAAAGCTCGGTCAACCAGGTTAACACTAGTAATACATACTTTATTTTATCATCATAGGTGGGTGTACCAGTCTACGTGGCGAAGATCCTCACATACCCCGAGCGCGTGTTCCCCGCCAACCTGGCGTGGCTGCGCGCGCTCGTGTGCAACGGGCCCGACGTGCACCCCGGCGCCAACTACGTGCAGCAGCGCGGCGTGAAGCACAAGAAGTACCTCAAGTACGGCAACCGGGAGAAAATCGCTCAGGAGCTAAAGGTTCGTTTTGACAACCGCAAAAATAGATTTCATTGTTTAAAATTAATTTAAATCAGCGGTTGGCAACCGGACGTCTTACTTGCGGCCCGTGAATGTTTTGTAAATAAGTTATAAATATCAAAATAAATGCATGAACGAACCACGATCGACCGTATAGTGTGGATCCAGCCTTAAGAACGCGCTTCACTCCTCCCACGAACGAACAAATGAGCGAAGCGAGACTTCATTAAAATTTTTGGTAGAACTCATTTATGCGAACAAACTTTTTCAATTGTCAATTAAAGAAAAAATAATGCTACTCGTCTCACAGATGGGTATTTGAGAGCCATATTTTGAGCTTCTAGGGTTAATATCGCACCTTTAGTTTATTTTGTCACCTTGTGGCCCTTGCCTGCCAAAAGGTTGCCAACCGCTGCTTTCAATAATGATAAACTCTATTGACTCATGCCACGTGGTTAAGGGCAAAATGGCTCATGTATTGCGTCAAAATCTAAGGGCAAAATGGCTCATATCGTGCATCAATAACTAAGGGCAAAATGATTTAAATAATCCAAGGTCAAAAGTTATGGGCAATATGGCTCATCATGCGTCGAAAACTCGGAGTAATATGGCATAGATTGTATCAAACAAGCTACGCGCATTGACTTAAGCTACAATTATAATTATAGAGTAAATTAGATATGGTTATATACATTTTATTGGACTGCGAAGAGATAAAAGAGGGTAATGTGTATGAACGTATGTATGCGAGTTCCTTTGACTGTCGCTGTAGCCTAAACGACTTGACGGATTTTGACAAATGAATTGTCGTTGCATTCGCCTGGATCACGATACACATAAGCTATACAAAAAAAAAATCTAATGTGTAAACTGCAAAAACCTATTTTCAGTTACGGTCAGTCAGATTTTTTTAATTTTTGTAATAAATACTAGTTGCATTACCCTTTTCCGATAAATAATAAATGTCCACCAGTGCGGAGACGTCGTGGAGCGCCATCTAGTGGACGGTGATGTGGTGCTATTCAATCGGCAGCCATCTTTGCACAAACTGTCAATTATGTGTCACAGAGCTAAGGTGCAACCGCAGAGGACTTTTAGGTTGGTATATTTGTTTCTATAGTTTCTAACTTCAAAGAAAAATAAATTCTTTTTCTATAATCTCCAAAATTATAATTATAGGTAAACTATTCTTTGATATTCTTCTTATTGTTTCATTGGTTATTCAAAGTCAAAGTTACAATATATTTATTCAATGAAGTCACAAGGAAAAGAGGTGTGCCAGGATCGTAGCAAGTGGAGATCCGTGATCTCTGCCTACCCCGTCGGGAAACAGGTGTGATTTTATGTATGTATGTATGTAAAATCACAAGGATCATTTTGATACTTCTTACTTATAGGTGGATTTAATTGATTGAGCGAAGCGAGCGAAAATCTCAAAGGCAAGCAGGGCGTTTTATGTTTGTATGTTTGTTAGAGCATAACTTAAGAACCGTGCAATTTGGAAGGTCTAGCTAGAGATTCTGTGATGTAGATTTGCTGGGAAGCATATGAGCTTAATCGGTGAAGGGGTTGTAAAGATAAAAAATATATTAGCATAATTTATAGACCTTCCAAGTCTCATGCAGATTAGATGAACGGTACTTAAGTTATGCTCTAACAAACATATAACGCCAAATCTACTTCCCTACTTGCCTCAAATTTTCGCTTCGCTCGCTCAATCAAAGGAACGTGTCTGCCGGCAGGTTCAACGAGTGTGTGTGCACGCCTTACAACGCGGACTTCGACGGAGACGAGATGAATATGCACCTGCCTCAGACTGAGGAGGCGAGGGCCGAAGCGCTCATCCTTATGGGGGTGAGTAGGGGACATCCACTCTTGCTCGTATGAGCTGAACTACTCAGTCCTAACAGCTTTCTAGTTCCTCTACTAGGTATCCATAGCACGACCGGGCTCGAATCGAAACCATGACCTTATCAAATCAAAATATAATTATTCAATAAAATCTTAGGGATCATTTTGAATTGTCTTACATACTAGGTGAGTCTAGGTGCCAATTCCAGTCCTATCCCCAGTCTGAGAAGAACTGGAAAGAAACTCGCCGGTCCCTAGCGCTATTTTTGAGAATTGGAGCTGATTCGTCCCAAGCTTTTTTTGTCATCTAAGTACTCTGATATTTTATAATAAGACATGTTTATTTACATTTTTGAATTTCCCAATTGTTAAATCAAGCATGTCTCTTGAGATCTTGTTGTAGGTACACACATTGCCCTATAAAGAATCGAAAGGCAAGACCACTACCAATAGACCACCAATACTCATTTCTTAATAATCACGTTTATATTTACTAGAACAAGTCGAACCTGGTCACCCCCCGGAACGGAGAGCTCCTCATCGCAGCCACCCAGGACTTCATCACCGGGGGGTACCTGATGACGCAGCGAGACTCGTTCTTCACCCGGGAGGAGGCCGCGCAGCTGGCGGCGTGTCTCCTGGCCGGCCCTGACTCCACACTGCGTATAGACTTGCCACCACCGGCCGTGTTGAAACCGCGCCGGCTCTGGACTGGCAAGCAGATATTTAGGTGACTGGTTTATTTTGTCTCTTTGAAGCTCACTGTAATGTAAGGAATCTCATATTATAAACTAGCTTCCCGCCCACGGCTTCGCTCGCGTGATACTTTACCTCTTATTTATTTTCAATTTTATTTTTCGTCAATTTTCTAATGGTTTTAATAATCATTCTGCTATTCGGGATGGGCACAAATACAATAAACCATAAAGCATGAAAATCGGTCCAGCTGTTCTAAAGTTATAAGTGTTCGAACAAACCCGACTTTGTTTTATATATTAAGATGTGAAAGTTTGTATGTATGGAGTTTGTATGTGTTCATAACACAAATGTCTGTCCTAGGTGGGGATCGAACCCAACTGAGCTGTGAGGAGCACTGTTTGGACGTGCCACTGACAACGCTTTAAAGTTCCTCAAAGATCTAAGTAACTAAATCTTTGGAGGTGTTTACCCAACCCAGGAATAACAGTCGACCTCATATTTGTTTGAATAGTGAAAGTTAAATTATGGAATACTAGTTTCCGCCCACGGATTCGCCCGCGTGGTACCTTTAAAAACAAAACCAAATCTATCTCACGGGAACCGTTCATTTTTGGATAAAAAGTAGCCTATGTGCTATTCCAGACTATAATCTATATCTGTGCCAAATTTCATCCAGATCCGTTCAGCCGTTTCAGCGTGAAAGAGTAACAAACATACATCCATACATAACTTTCACGTTTATAATATTAGTAGGATGTAAGTATGATTTCAGGATTGTGTAATGCAGTGGTTCCCAAACTCTTTTGTTTCATGGACCACTTTCAAAATTTTGCTGGATCCGGTGGACGCCCTGCATCTACATTACTACCAATTTCTAAATCTTGAAAAAAAAGTGAAGATTAGATCTATAAATCTATGGAAACTTGCGTTGTGGCTGAGTTTCAACGTCGATTAACAGATTTCGAAAAAAAAAATCTTTTCCATTTCCAAATTACCATTTTTTCTCAATTTATTTATAAATTGTCTTATTATATTAATAGGTTTAATTTAGGTATCATAATTTATATTAAAATAACAAGCCAAGATTTTAGTTATTCACTATCGAAACCAAATTAATTTGCATGCACCCCTGCTTACGATTGTAGACCCCCATTTTTTGTCATGTCCAACGTAAACCCCCGTCGAGTCTTCCGTGGACACCTGGGGGTCCACCTGGACCACTTTGGGAATCACTGGTGTAATGTGATATATTTTGTTTCAGTCTGATCATGAAGCCGAATAAGAAATGCAAGGTTCAAGCGAATCTAGAAACGAAAGGCAAGAACTACACGGGGAACAAGGATATGTGCGTGCAAGACTCTTGTTAGTATTACTTTGTTTTATCAACTGACTCAAGTGGTGAGAATGGTATCTCTTCATCATCATCTTCCTGCCCTTTTCCCAGGTTATGTGTGGTTGGCACAACATGTGATCTTCTTCCATTTCCCTTTGTCATTCGTCATCACTTACTCACTCCTTTCCTACCCATGTCATCTTTCACACAGTCCATCCATCTTGTCTTTGGCCTACCCCTACCCTCACGATCCGAAGGTCGTGGGTTCAAACCTGGTCGAATCAAATAAATGACTTTTTCCATTCGAAAAATGTATGTGCGCAATGTCAGTCTCTTAAACGGTGAAGGAAAAAATCGTGAGGAAACCGGCATACCCTAGAACCAAAAAATTCGAAGGTATGTGTCATGGGTTAGTATTCTTATAAGCGGCGATGGACTTGCAACCTGTCACGTACGGAATACTAACTGTGCAAAATGTGGGCATGTACCAAATGTCATGTTTGGACGTGCTGACTCCTTTAGATATACTCAAAGATCTAAGTAACTAGAGATCTGAGGAGATATCTACCGAGCCTGGGGATTAGTCGTGATCATGTTTAAGTATGTTTTTTAACCCCCGACAAAAAAGAGGGGTGTTATAAGTTTAACGTGTCTGTCAGTGTATCAGTGTGTCTGTGTATCTGTGAGGGTGTGTCTGTGTATCTGTCTGTGGCATCGTAGCTCCCAAACGGATGAACCGATTTTCGTTTAATTATTTTTGTGTCATAGATAATTTTATCCCGAGTGTTCTTAGCCATTTTTCATGAAAATCTGTTCAGCCGTCTGAAGATCATGAGCTCTTTTCTTTGATGAGGGGATCTGACTAACTTCCTTATGTCCGATCGATTTGAAATTTGGTACCGTGTTACATCAATGATATTGAAAGAACATGGTAAGATAACCATAACTTTAAATATGATATGTTAGGGGAAGGTTTAGATAGAACCCCCCGAGGTTTTTAAAATTTTTGCTTGAGGCTTGCCACTGCGGGGAAGGGCTGCGGCCTGCAGCACTTTGCAAGAAGGGAACCGGTGCGTTCCGTATGGAGATCCCGGATCCCTTTGACATGCATCGAGGCTGGTCACCGGGGAGGTTTAGTGAGTGCTCCGTCGTTTTTTAGACGGACAACCTCACATATTCCGCTTGCACCCTCAATGCGAGCGGAAATATGCTTGCAGATTCCTCCTCGTCAAAAAAAAAAAAAGGTTTTGATGTCGGGAGGTTTTTAAAATTTTTATTTATTTGTTTATCTGCAGACGTGATAATCCGTAACTCGGAGCTGATCTGCGGCTCCATGGACAAGAGCACCCTGGGCTCCGGCACCAAGACCTGCATCTTCTACATCCTGCTGAGGGACTGCGGCGAGGAGTATGCAGTCAGGGCCATGTGGAGGTCACCTACCCTTTATCTACCACTCCTTATAAAGTCCTAACACTTCCACTTTTTATCTGTTTATCATTCTTTCAAACCAGTGTGTTGAAAGGATAAGTAGATAAGAAGATTCACAAAACACAATACAACCAAATATTTTTTTTTTATGCTTAGAGAAGCATGTGTACATGATATCAAAAGTAAGACTAGACACATTATTATTAGTATTAAATGAGTATTTATCGCGTTTTATTTACCTATTTTCCCGACATTTCGAACTGTCGTGATCACGGGATGACTCCCATCATCGTCATCCCGTGACCAAGACACTATGTAAATATAATACCCGTTTAATACTAATAATAATGTGTTCAGATCGCATAAGTTCAAAAATATATAAAGCTAGACAGTTCTGTGTAATAAGAATAGATTTTTTGAAACAGATTGGCTCGCATGGCGTCCTACTACATGATGAACCGAGGGTTCAGTTTCGGCATCATAGATGTGACTCCCGGCAAGAAGCTGATAGAGGCCAAGAACAAACTCCTGGAGAGCGGGTGAGGCGCAAACCTACCGTCCATAAGTCACTAACAAGTGGCCAGTGGGCCGGTAGGATGCACTAGCAATATAATTATAGTATTAATACACCGTGAAATTTTAATGGTTGTTTTCCCGCGGCAGAACAACTTGCCAACTTACGGAGTACTTTCGAAACATAGAGTAAAAGTAAAAAAATAAAGATGTTTTTGTTTTAAAATAATTCAAAAAATATTCATCAACTCGAAAACGTGAGGAACGATACTAACATTAGACGTAACTTGTAGGTACTATTCGAATCGCACGCACCGCGCCACGGCCGCCTTCGCGTAGGTATCGGGATGAATTACTATTGGTTCGTGGTCGCTTTCGAATTAAATTTTCACAATGGTATATGTGTATTTTTTTGTTTCTAATTAATTTAAACAAAATACAACGGTTGTATTACCAAGACAAAACCATTTCACTGCGGGAAAACAACCATTAAAATTTCACGGTGTATGTAGACAAGTAACTAAAAATCTGAGAATGATATCTACCGAGCTCGGGGATTACAGTCGTGATCATATTTATTTATATAGGTATTCCAAATGCGACGGCTACATCCTGGAGATGCAGAAGGGCACGCTGCAGTGCCAGCCAGGGTGTACCATGGAGGAGTCTCTTGAGGCGGTCATGCTCAGCGAGCTCAGCAGCATCAGGTATAGTTCTTCCAACGGATCTAGGCATTCGTGAAGTTAGCCACAGGTGCGAGTTTGCGCATTCCTTCCCCCCCTCCTCATACCTCCAAATTCTCCCGAAAAACGATACTGCGCAGCTCTTGCGGCTAACTTCACGAATGCCTAAATTCGTTGGGTCAACTGTTAAGTTGACGCCTGGTTGACGGCGAGGCGATACGGTGACTTTCCCTTTCCAAGTTGATAGTGTGATTACGACCTTTAGCCTTTATTCATCCGTTTATCCTCGCTATACAGAGAGCTGGCGGCCAAGGCTTGCTTCCGGGAGCTCCACCCGACGAATGCTCCACTCGTGATGGCTCAAAGCGGCTCCAAAGGTATGAGTCTTATTCTTATAGTGACATTAGTTTTGAACCAGTGTGGTGAAAGGACAACTCTGCCTTAGAAGCGCTGAACTGACGCATATCTTAGATTTTTGTAGCTTCTAAGATATTCCGGTTTCTTCACTATCATTTTATTTATTTATTTAATAGGCAACGCCAACAAAACTTTAAAAAGACAACATGAAGACAAATTTTACCATGAATGTGTGCCAAATATATCATAATATCATCATCATCATCTCTTTACCCACATCCCACGTTATATATCCCTTATCTCTTTTCCTATCCCTTTTCCTCAATGATCTAAGTAACTATAGATCTGAGGAGCCTGAGGATTACAATCGTGCTCCCACAGCTACATTTTTCCGGGATAAAAAGTAGCCTATGTGCTATTCCAGACTATAATCTACCTCTGTGTAGATTTCAGCCAGATCCGTCTAGCCGTTTCAGCATGAAAGAGTAACAAACATCCATACATACAAACTTTTTTTTTATGAATTGATACATGATTGATTCTGGCGTGACTTTGCGGAAATCCATTACAAATACTGAAAAGGATGGAAATGTCTAGTACTTTCCCGCTAAAACTATTATCTAATGAGGTTATTAATTAAGCTTATTAATATTAATGAGCCCCACAAAATGCCTTATAGAAATATTATTAATATTAATAATCCCAACACCAAACCTCAAATAGAAACTCGACACGTGTTTCGCTTCTCCACGAAGCATCCTCAGGACCGTTGACTCGCTCCGCACTGGTGTTGCTCCACCGAGCGCCGAGAGAAAAGCTTTTCTCTCGGCGCTCGGTGGAGCAACACCAGCGAAGAAGAGAAGGACGGAGAAGTCTATAACTTTGTATTATGTTGTGCAGGGTCTAACATCAACATATCGCAGATGATCGCGTGCGTGGGGCAGCAGGCCCTGAACGGTAAACGAGTGCCCAACGGGTTTGAGGACCGCTCTCTGCCGCATTTTGAAAGACATTGTAAGTAAATATCCATTCATCCATAAATAAATAAATAATAAATAATGCTGGACAATCTACACAGCATCATCTAGCCCCAAAGTAAGCTACTCAAAGCTTGTGTTATGGGTACTAGATATCTACATAGATAACTGATACATTATAAATGAAATGTTTTTTTTAGCCAAAATCCCAGCAGCCAGAGGGTTCGTTGAGAACAGCTTCTACACGGGGCTGACTCCCACGGAGTTCTTCTTCCACACCATGGGCGGCCGCGAGGGTCTCGTGGACACCGCCGTGAAGACCGCTGAGACGGGATACCTGCAGCGGCGACTCGTCAAGGTAAAGTATTTTTAACCCCCGTCGCAATTACGACACTGTGTTATAAGTTTGTCGTGTCTCAATAGTCAATAATTATTTATTCAGTAAAATTACAGGGATCATTTTGAATCGTCTTACATACTAGGTGAGTCTAGGTGCCAATTCCAGTCCTAACCCCGGTCTGAGAAGAACTGACAAGAAACTCGCTGGGCCCTAGCGCTTTTGTGCGCGTCTGTCTGTGTGTGTCTGTCTGTCTGTGTCTCGTCAATACGGACCATCTAGGACCTAGAATACCTAGATTCTAGGTCCTAGATTAGACTTATTCATCAAAGAGGCCAAGGTGGTACGGTCTTTTGCTCAAGGCCGTTCGCTTTATCGGCACCAAAGGACAAAAATTATCACGATTAAGGTGTTAACGATATTCAGGATACTGGAAAGGACGGAAATATCTAGTACTTTCCCGCTAAACCAGTGATTCCCAAAGTGGCCCAAAGTGGTGGAGACTCGACGGGGGTCTACGTTGGACTCGACAAAAAATGGGGGTCTACAATCGTAAGCAGGGGTGCATGAAAATTAATTTGGTTTCGATAGTGAAGAACTAAAATGTTGGCTTGTTATTTTAAATAATATGATACCTGAATTAAAACTTCTCAATAAGACAATTTATAAATACATTGATAAAAAAATGGTAATTTGGAAATGGAAAAGATTTTTTTATCGAAATCTATTAATCATCGTTGAAACTCAGCCACAACGCAAGTTTCCATATATAGATTCAAGTTTTAGAAATTGGTAGTAATGTAGAAGCAGGGGGTCCACCGGATCCAGCAAAATTTTGAAAGTGGTCCATGAAAGAAAAGAGTTTGGGAACCACTGCGCTAAACTATTATCTAATGAGCTTAACAACACTCAAATAGAAATTCGACTCCTGTTTCGCTCCTCCACGAAGCATCCTCAGGACCATTGACTCGCTCCGCACTGGTGTTGCTCCACCGAGCAAAGAAAGAGAAGTGAGAAATTCAGGATTATAGATTGATGACCTATGCAAATTGTATTGACTTCAAGCTTCAAATGTGACGTTTCTAAAACGGACTCGTTCTGGAAGACTTCGTGGTGAGGCCTCAGTTGTGAGTTTCCCTCTTCCGCAGTCTCTCGAAGACCTGGTGCTCCACTATGACATGACGGTGCGCAACGCCACGGGCGAGGTGGTGCAGTTCCGCTACGGAGCTGACTCCCTGGACCCCTCGTTCATGGAGGGCAAGGACCGGCCCGTGGACCTGCCCAGGGTGTTGGCGCACGTCCGGGCCAGCTGCCCCGCTAAGTGAGTCTACCTTGTCAGGGTCTGGCACCGGTGACAGATAAGATGAGGAGTTAAGATGTGTAATGGGCATGTTATGAGGGATGAATCACGTTCGAGCCAGCTGCCCCGTTAAGTGAGTCTACCATTTCAGTGACAATCCACACAGCATTATCTAGCCCCAAAGTAAGCTACTCAAAGCTTGTGTTATGGGTTCTACATAACTGATTTATTTAATACATTATATACATAGAAAACACCCAGACCAACAAAAGATGAAAAAGATGGAAAAGAATAGGAGTTCACGTGGAATAGGTTAGTGTGTTAAGTCTGGCTTCTAAAAGTGGCACTGGTGATGGAAAAGATGAGGAGTAATAGGTTAGCGTGGTATGGGCATGTTATGAGATGAATGTCAAGTGACAAGGAGAGTGTTAGGTATGAATGTGGATGGATACAGGGGTAAAGGTAGGCCAATGAAGAGATGGATGGACTGTGTAAAAGATGACATGGGTAAGAAAGGAGTGAGTACTGAGATGACGAGTGATAGAGGGAGATGGAAGAAGATCACATGTTGTGCCGACCACACGTGGGAAAAGGGCAGGAAGACTTCGATAACTGGTCCATTCTACTAAACGGTTTCTTAATTGTTCTCACTTTTGCAACAAACAATTTTGGCTATCTCGTAAAATATTAGTCAATTGAAAATGTACCCTTCGTGAAATAACTTATTATCAACCAATCTTTTATTGCTCCATCTTCTATCAGCTCAAAAGACGATCTCTAAAATCAAAGTTAAAAAAGTTTTTAAAATAACGGTAAAATATAAAATTGAGTAGATATTACTGCAACTATTCTTAACATAGTTCTTAAAGTAGTTTGGTCGAACTTTTTAAACTTCCGTGATTTGATGACATAATTATAATTGAATAACGGGTATCAAACGGGGGTCGGGAATAAAAACAAAATAGGTACATACGTGATAAATACCCGTTATTCAATTATAATTATAGTTTGGTCGAAACCGCCTTAAGTGATGATATTATCTATCCTCTTCTATCTTCGGTAGAATACGATGTTGTTGTTGAATTTTGACCTCTATTCTGTAGGGATGAAGATCCTCTGGACGGAGACGGCATAGTGCTAGCAGCTAAGGAGACGCTAGCACTGGATGACTTCAAGACTTGCACTGAAGAGTTCAAGAATGAAATACTGTGAGTAATCTTCTTTTAAACTAATCTTCCTACTAATATTATAAACGCGAAAGTTTGTAAGAATGTATGGATGTTTGTTACTCTTTCACGCTGAAACGTCTGAACGGATCTGGATGAAATTTGGCACAGACATAGATTATAGTCTGGAATAGCACATAGGCTACATTTTATCCCGGAAAAATGTACGGTTCCCGCGGGATAGATTTGTTATTGTTTTTCAAGGTACCACGCGGGCGAAGCCGTGGACAGAAGCTAGAAGTAGTAAATATTTTCAATGACTTCAGTCCGGTTTTTTTAACCGTCTTCAAAGGTTTCTCAATTCGAGCGTATATGTATGCTTTTTAATGTTTGTTCGCGGATAACTTCGTCGTTTATGAACCGATTTTGATGATTCTTTTTTTGTTGGAAAGAAGATATTTCAAAGGTGGTCCCATGATAAGGAAATCAGGGTTTGATGATGGCAGACCAGAGAAATCGAAGGGATCTTCTGAAAATCGTAGGGGCGACTAGTGCGGTTGTAAGTTTAGTAGTAAGGTTGTAATTTTTCCGATTGGTCCCATAGAAATTTCATCAAAATCGGTTCAGTAGTTCGGTTTTTTTCTACGTACCTAGTGCAACATTGAAGTCGGTTTGTTTTTAGTTTTTAAAAGTCAAAGTCAAAATATGTTTATTTTCAATAGAATCACAGGGATCACTTTGAAACGTCTTACATACTAGGTGAGTCTAAGTGCCAGTTCCAGTCCTATCCCCAGTGCGAGAAGAACTGACAAGAAACTCGCTGGGCCCTAGCGCTTTTTTTGTATGATCCTTGCTAATTTTGTAAGGAATACCTAGCAGTGTTGGAGCTGATTCGTCCCAAGCTTTTTTATCATCTAAGTACTCTGATATTTTATAATAAGCTTTTCTAGACAGTTTCTGTTTAATCATGATAAAACGTTATCTTGTTAATTTTAGTCAATAAATACTAGTTCGCTTTGTATGTTTCCCAGGAGCTACCTCGGCTCGATAGCGGACAAGGTGCGCGCGCTGCGGGCGCGGTACGCCGGCTGCGCGGGCGCCGCGCGGCAGCTGGAGCGGCTGTCGCTCACGCAGCTGGTGCGCTTCATCCGCGTGTGCCACGACAAGTGCCAGCGCGCCGTCATCGAACCCGGGACCGCGGTCGGCGCGCTCGCCGCGCAGGTCTCTGTCAACCACCTGTGACCTGGGGCCTTACCGCGGATTCATAATACAGTCAAGGGCGGATCCAAGGGGGGGGTCTTGGGGGTCATGACCCCCCCCTGGGCTGACCACTAATTAAAGTTATATATAATAAGGATTATAACTTTTTGTTACTTGACCACGACTATATGACCCCCCCTGGCACCAAAGCTGGATCCGCCCTTGAATACAGTACCGAATTAGTATTAAATTGTTATTTCGTACCATGACCTATGTAAATTGGAGCTTTACCACGAAGTATTCCAGAACGATTCCATTATAGAAACGTCACTACTTCAATACAATTTGCATAGGTCATGGCACGAAATAACTATGTAATATTAATTCGGTAATGTATTATGAATTCGTGGTGAGGCCCCTGTATCTAACCTAATATCATAAGCTAGCCGTTGCCCGCGACTTCGTAAGCATTTAATTTATTTTCAATTGTTATTCTGCTATTCGGGACGGAGTCAACACGATTTTTCCGTGATCAAAAGTAGCCTATGTTTTATTCCAGACTATAATCTATATCTTTGCCAAATTTCATCCAGATCCGTTCAGTCGTTTCAGCGTGATAGAGAAACAAACACACATCCAGACATTCTTACAAACTTTCGCGTTTATAATATTAGTAGGATAGGATTTAGATGAGACTAAAGCTTTATAGTGATTGGTAGAATCCTAATAAATTATTTAATCGAAGTTACCCAACGTTATCAACGTGGTATTTGCCCTATGCACAACCTAATAACTTTTTCTACTTCATATATTAGTTGGATGATGAGTTTTTTCCTCCAGAGTATCGGTGAACCCGGTACACAGATGACATTGAAAACGTTCCACTTCGCCGGAGTAGCCTCCATGAACATCACGCAAGGAGTGCCGCGGGTGAAGGAAATCATCAACGCCTCCAAGGTTATATCAACACCGATCATCACCGCGGAGCTAATGGAGCCCTATGACCAGGAGTTCGCGAGGAGGGTCAAGGGAAGGATTGAGAAGACTACCCTCGGAGAGGTGAGGTTTAAGGAAAAAAAAAAAAAAAAATATGATCACGACTGTAATCCCCAGGCTCGGTAGATATCTCCTCAGATCTTTCGTTACTTAGATCTTTGAGGATATCTACAGGGGGTAGTCAGAGGCAAATCCAAACATGACATTTGGTACATGCCCACATTTTGCACAGTAGCTTATATTCCGTACGTGACAGGTTGCAAGCCCATCGCTGCTTATAAGAATACTAACCTATGACAGATACCTTCGAATTTTTGGTTCTAGGGTGTGCCGGTTTCCTCACGATGTTTTCCTTCACCGTTTAAGAGCACTGGCATTGCGCACATAAATTTTTCGAATGTAAAAACTCATTGGTGCACGACCAGGTTTGAACCCACGACCTTCGGATCGTGAGGCAGGGGTGCTACCACTACACCACCAGCGCTCTTACAAAGTATTACCTTCCGTAAAATGAAATGACGTAAAATTGATAACAAATTAGATAATGCTTTGTTAAGAAATGTTTGGTGAAATAGGACCTTAGTCTTGTCTTCCGTAGTTATGTCTCCGGTGCTGATCCTGAGCGATGCTTCTCCCTACTTCCAGATAACGACGTATATAGATGAGCTATATCTGTCCAAGGAGTGCTTCCTCCTCATCCGACTGGACGCCGAGAGGATCCGTCTGCTGTGTCTGGAGGTCAACGTGGAGTCCATCGTCTACTCGTGAGTAGTTTCTTCTCTATCTATATCTATACTAATATTATAAAGAGGAAAGTTTTGTATTTTTCTTTGTAACGAATAAACTCAAAAACTACTGGTTCGATTTCAAAAATTATTTTACCATTAGAATGCTAAATTATCCCTGAGTAACATAGGCTATATAATTTTATGTAGGTACCTCGCGAGCAAAGCCGCGAAGCTAGTCATCTATACATTACTAGCTGTCCCGCCCGCGACTTCGTTCACATAAAGTATCTAAACTGACTTTCAAACAAATCACACTAATAAAAAAAATCCATACATAACTTTAACACTAACACATTACCCTTTTTACTATTTTGAAATATCCAGAAATAAGTTTCCATTAATTTGGATTTAAAGTATCCAAACCAATATTCAGACCAATCGCACCACCCTTTAAAAAGTACCCATAGAAATATTGACCCCCCCATTTGACCCCCTTTAGAAAGTTATATTGAAAAATCCTGAAACACATGTCCATTCATTTTGCATTTACAGAACACAAACAAAGTTTCAGACCAATCGCACCACCCGTTAAAAATATCCAATACAAACATTGACCCCTTTTTAAGAGTTACCTATATTGAAAAATCTTGAAACAGGAAACAAAGTTTCAGGCCAATCGCACCACCCGTTAAAAAAATCTCATAAAAACATTTACCCCCCCATTTGACTCCCTTTTTAAAAGTTATATTGAAAAATCATGAAACACGAAATAAAGTGTCAGACCAATCGCACCACCCGTTAAAAAGTTCCCATACAAACACTGACCCCCCATTTGACCCCTTTTTTAGGGTTTTATTGTAAAATCCTGAAACACGTGTCCGTTCATTTTGTATTTACAGTACACAAACAAAGTTTCATACCAATCACATCACCCGTTAAAAAATTCCCATACAAACATTGACCCCACATTTGACCCCTTTTTGATGGTTATATTGAAAAATCCTGAAATACGTGTCCATTCATTTTGCATTCACAGTACACAAACAAAGTTTCAAGGCAATCGCACCACCCGTTAAAAAGTTCCCATACAAAAATTGACCCCACATTTGACCCCTTTTTGATGGTTATATTGAAAAATCCTGAAATATGTGTCCATTCATTTTGCATTTACAATGCACAAACAAAGTTTCATGAAAATCGCTCCACGCGTTAAAAAGTTTCATACTAACGTTTTCACCCTTTTTCACCCCCTTAGAGGTGGAATTTCCAAAAATCCCGCCTTAGTGGGTGGTTTTGTCATAAAAGGAAACCACCTTCCAAATTTCAGCTTTCTAGCTTCAGCGGTTTCGGCTGGGCGATGATAAATCAGTCAGTCAGTCAGTCAGTCAGTCAGTCAGTCAGTCAGTCAGTCAGGTTAAGCTCTTATATAGATATACACTCGTGAGCAAAAAAATCGACTCAAGCCTCACACTTGCATTCAAAAGTCTCTGCCGCAAAATCAAAAGCTCAAATTTTATTTTTCTTTGTATTATCTGAAAGTTTATGTTCTTAACGTTAAAACAAGTATAGGTTCTTTTGATTTTTTTTATGTCATCATGATAAAAACACAGTTTCAAATTAAAACGCTTAGAATCGAGTAAATTTTGTAAATATTGTAATGAGAATGAAAGCTTGAATCAAACAAAATTATCCCATTTATTAAAAAAACAATCTTATCAATACTTAGTGTTACCCCCCTGGCCCGAATGACAGCTTCTAGCCGGTTCTTCATCGACCAAATAAGTTTCTTTACTGATTCTTGGGGAATGCTATCCCATTCTTCGGTGAGTGCCGCTTTAATTTGAGATTTCGTAGCTGGTGCTGGATTTCTAGCCCGAACTTTCCTTTTAAGTTCATCCCACAAATGCTCAATAGGATTTAAGTCCGGGCTACGCGCTGGCCAATCCATAGTCCGCATCCCAACCTCTTGCAGATACTGCTGAACGGTAACTGCAGTATGTGGGCGGGTATTATCCTGCATCAGGATAAAGTTTTCCCTAATAAAACCAGTGTAGGGAACAACATGTTCCCCAAGGATCTCTTCCACGTATCGGTTTGCAGTCAAACCCCCCGCTCGGCCGCCAGTTTCAACAAAAACCAATTCGGTTTTTGCGTCTATTGAAATGCCGGCCCACCCATTATCGAACCTCCCCCAAAAGCCACATTTTCTTGAATGCAGCATTCTGCAAAGCGTTTTCCAGGCCTTCTGTACACTCGTCCTCTTCTATCGCTGCCATGTAGACACACTCTGCTTTCATCCGAAAAGAGAACAGAGCTCCATTGCTCGTACGTCCAATCCACGTGTTCCCTTGCGAAGCGAAGGCGGGCTGTTCGGTGGGCTGCTGTCAATTTTGGGCCAGTAGCGGGCCTTTTTGGCGTAAGGCTGGCTGCCTTGAGTTTTCTTCTGACTGTCCACCCACTGACAGCTACTCCTCGTGTTTCTCTGAGCTCTTGTTGGACTTGAACGCCAGTGAGAGCCCGATTTTTCAACGCTGTACTAACGATGAATCGGTCATCTCTCTCCGAGGTGCATCGCCTTCGGCCAGAACCGCTTCTTCGATGAAAGTTACCAGTCTCCTGGTACCGACGATAAACTCTAGATACAGCAAACTGACTCATGATCATAGTACGAGCGACTTCACGTTGACTCTGGCCTTGTCGCAATAGTGCAACCGCTTGAGCCGCTTCTTCAGTGGTTGTGTCCATTTCCAGGTAATATTCTTGTTTGTTGATAAGGGATAAGTGTACCGGTTAACGTTTGACGACTATCTGATAAGGTTTGGTCAGGTAGGTAAACTTTTATAGGGCTTGGTAGCCCTTAATTAGCGCTATTGTAAACAAGCGCAAAAAGATTCTTTATAAATGACAGCACTTTGTGGGTTTATGCATGCGAGAATTGTCACCATATTGTACATCGTTTTAAAGCTAAGACCTTGAAGTTTACGTTTTTACAAACAAAAATAAAATACGAGTACTACATTTTGCGCCACAGACCCCCGAACGGAAGCGTGCAGCTTGAGTCGATTTTTATGCTCACGAGTGTAGATAATAAAATCGTTTAGAAGCCGTGTCTGTACTATTGATATTTTCAAATAAAAATTAGTGCTACTAATAGAAGACACGTTACTTAGCCAAAACGAACCGTATTTGAAAAAAAAATGTTTTTATCTGTGCGTTTGTGCACGCTAATCTCCGCAACGGCTGAACCAAATCGAATGCAGTTTTCACTAATGTATTGAGATAAAAAAAAAATAGTAAAAAAAAAAAATATGGTCACGACTGTAATCCCCGGGCTCGGTAGATATCTCCTTAGATCTTTTAGTTACTTAGATCTTTGAGGATACTAAAGGGGTAGTCAGAGGCAAGTCCAAACATGACATTTGGTACATGCCCACATTTTGCACAGTAGTTAGTATTCCGTACGTGACAGGTTGCAAGCCCATCACCGCTTATAAGAATACTAACCCATGACACATACCTTCGAATTTTTTGGTTCTAGGGTATGCCGGTTTCCTCACGATGTTTTCCTTCACCGTTTAAGAGCACTGGCATTGCGCACATAATTTTTTCGAATGGAAAAACTCATTGGTGAGGCCGGGGTGCTACCACTACACCACCAGCGCTCTTTTAATATTTTTTATCTCTTTTGTATTGAGATAAGCTTGGATTAAACCTAAAGCTTCATTTAAATCGGTTGTCAAATAAAAAAGATACGAATTTGATTTATTTCATGAAAAACCTTACTCACACTTTCGTACCCACGTCATCTTTCACACAGTCCATCCATCTTTTCTTTGGCCTATCTCTACTTATATCCATCCACATCATACCTAACACTCTCCTCATTCGGCTCACATGACATTCATCTCTTCATAACATGCCCATACCACGCTAGCCTATTACTCCTCATCACCGGCGCCACTTTCAGACTTCCTCTAATATACTCATTCCTTATTTTATCCATCCTTGTCAATCCACACATCCATCTCAATATTACAGGATCATCATTCTCCTGTCCTTATCCCACGCTAAGTGGGGTTGGCACTGCATGTTTTCATCTTCCACGCACTCCTATCATTCGTCAACTCTGAGTCTACTCTTACATTCATATCATCTTTCACACAATCAAATCACTTTTTCTTTTACATTACATTACTAATTATTATAATAAATTATAATAAACATTAATAATTACATAAAAATTACATTAACTCAACATTACAGGATATGCACGTCAAAGCTGCGTATAAAGCCAGGCAACATATCGATAGTCTCCGACTGGGCTATCAAGGTGTCTGCTGAGCCCGCCAAGAACGGCGGCTGGCTGAACATGAGCCTCCAGCAGCTGGCGAGGCAGCTACCAGCTGTCGTGGTGAAGGGTCTGCCGCAGGTCTCCAGGGCTGTGATAGCGTGCGAGGACGCTGATCAGACACCTAGGTAAGTTGGCTACTGTCGTGGTGAAGGGTCTGCCGCAGGTCTCCAGGGCTGTGATAGCGTGCGAGGACGCTGATCAGACTCCTAGGTAAGTTGGCTACTGTCGTGGTGAAGGGTCTGCCGCAGGTCTCCAGGGCTGTGATAGCGTGCGAGGACGCTGATCAGACTCCTAGGTAAGTTGGCTACTGTCGTGGTGAAGGGTCTGCCGCAGGTCTCCAGGGCTGTGATAGCGTGCTAGGACGCTGATCAGACTCCTAGGTAAGTTGGCTACTGTAGCTTCCGAGGAAACTCTGTACGTCTACCATGAGTTGTCACATTTAGATCGGCTGACGTTACTACAGTAGTAATAGTACGTTACTATGACATCTGTAAATTGTTACTCATGGTACCAAATTCTAAGCAAATTAATGAAGCGCAAAATTATTCATGTGGTTCCCATAATACAAGCTCTGCTTAGATTGGGGCTACATGATGCTGTGTGATAGTGTCCAGCATTATTATTATTATTATTATTGATATTAATTGAATACAAAAACCATGAAAATTGGTCTACACTTTACCCGTTCAAGTGTGCAAACAGACCCGACTTTGTTTTATATATTACTAGCAACTATGGCCGGCTCTGCTCTCGTAGTACAAATATTATAGCCTATGTGTTATTCCAGGTTATAAACTACGCGTATTGTAAGTTTCATCCAGATCTGTTCAGCCGTTTCAGCGTTAAAGAGTAACAATCATCCATATATCCTTACAAACTTTCACGTTTATAATATTAGTAAATAGTACCTGGTTGACCGAGCTTTGCTCAGTTTTTTTTTTGTAAATCTTGTTTTTTGGAAATGAAACCTAGCTAGATCGATTTATTGCCCCCGAAACCCCCTGCATACTAAATTTCATGAAAATCGCTGGAGCCGTTTCCGAGATTCCGATTATATATATATATTATATATATATATACAGTCGTGGTCAACTAATTAGGGACATGCAAGATAGTGAAGAACAATAACCGGTTATGTACATACAAATATAAAACCCTATTGATTTCTCAGTAACTATTATTTGCATAATTTGGTCCGATTATTATGCTTTAAATGGCTGTAAATAAAAGAATAAATAAATAGAAAAAAGTATTTAATATCAAAGGTTGAACATGTATTCAATTTTAAGGTATAATTCTGTAGCTGGACATTTAATTAAGGACAGTAAACTATAATGAAAAATAGAGTTAAACAAAACTAATAATCTGCAGTATTATAATATCTTTAACAGCTCCATTTTATTACGTGTAAAATCAGTACCCAGTAGCAAAACCTTTGTTAGTAATTACCGCTTGACACCGATGTGGCATAGACATTATCAGTTTCTGGCATGTTTCGACAGGAATGTTTGCCCATGCCTCACAAAAAGCTTCATTAAGTTCATCTAAAGTTGTGGTACGATAAGTGGCTACTTTTTTCTTGATTTCGTGCCAAAGGTGCTCGATTGGGTTAAGGTCCGGGCTATTTGCTGGCCAATCTAGCACCGATACTGACTGACTGGTAAGAAACGACTTGACTGAACGGGCGGTATGTTTTGGGTCGTTATCATGCTGAAACGTCCATATAATAGGGAGATGCTCCTCAGCATAGGGAAGCATCGTTTCCTCCAATATTGCCTTGTATTGATGTTGGTCTAAGTTACCCTGAACTTTCCTCACAGGTCCCACTCCACGTCCAGAAAATGAACCCCACATTTTAATGTTTCCACCGCCATGTTTCACCTGCTTTTTTGTGAATCTTGGATTCATTTCCGCTTTTACTGGACGCCGTACGTATTGCCTTCCATCTGAAGAAATCAAATTAACCTTGGTCTCGTCAGAGAATAATACATGTTGCCATTGGGCGTAGGTCCAATGTCCATATTTACGTGCAAACGCCAAACGAGCATTTCTATGTTCTTTCTTCAACAACGGTACTTTGCGAGCCACTCTTCCGAACAACCCTGCTTCTACCAGACGTCGTCGAACGGTCCTAGCTGAGACACCAGCTCTTTCGTCTGTCCCAAACACTTCGTGTTTAATTAAAATAGAGCCTAGAAACGGATCTTTCTTAGCTAACCTGGCTATCATTCTATCTTCTTGCGGAGTTGTTTTTCTCGATCTTTTTGTTCTGGGCACATTTAAATCTGTGTTATTGCGTCTGACATGTTGCACTGCATTGTATACCATAGTTTTTGAACAATTTAAATGTTCTGCTATCCTTCGGTATGGCCAACCATGCTCGACAACAAACTTCATGATAATTTTTCGTAGTGTTGGATCGCAACTTTTATTTTTACCCATTTTTCTTCAAAATATTTTTCAAAACTTAAAATAAATATCGGGATTGCCGCCAAAACTACCACGAAACAATAAGAGAAGAAGTAAAAAAGTATTGAGATTCAAATTTTGAAAATAGAACGCAATATCTCAGTGTCCCTAATTAAATGGCCAGCCAGCATTATTTGAACAAATAGCACTACGATAATCTATCAGCTATACTGTAAAGAGGTTTAATGTTTAAGAAGTTGTTATTGTTTGTATAATCGGGCACATAAATGACTAATTATACTTACATGTAAGAGATATGGAATATGGTTTAGACTCGTTGGAAAATAAAAAATAAATTCACAATTCGGTTTAACCAAAGAGTGTCCCTAATTAGTTGACCACGACTGTATATATATATATATATATATATACACACACACATATATATATATATACAGTCGTGGTCAACTAATTAGGGACATGCAAGATAGTGAAGAACAATAACCGGTTATGTACATACAAATATAAAACCCTATTGATTTCTCAGTAACTATTATTTGCATAATTTGGTCCGATTATTATGCTTTAAATGGCTGTAAATAAAAGAATAAATAAATAGAAAAAAGTATTTAATATCAAAGGTTGAACATGTATTCAATTTTAAGGTATAATTCTGTAGCTGGACATTTAATTAAGGACAGTAAACTATAATGAAAAATAGAGTTAAACAAAACTAATAATCTGCAGTATTATAATATCTTTAACAGCTCCATTTTATTACGTGTAAAATCAGTACCCAGTAGCAAAACCTTTGTTAGTAATTACCGCTTGACACCGATGTGGCATAGACATTATCAGTTTCTGGCATGTTTCGACAGGAATGTTTGCCCATGCCTCACAAAAAGCTTCATTAAGTTCATCTAAAGTTGTGGTACGATAAGTGGCTACTTTTTTCTTGATTTCGTGCCAAAGGTGCTCGATTGGGTTAAGGTCCGGGCTATTTGCTGGCCAATCTAGCACCGATACTGACTGACTGGTAAGAAACGACTTGACTGAACGGGCGGTATGTTTTGGGTCGTTATCATGCTGAAACGTCCATATAATAGGGAGATGCTCCTCAGCATAGGGAAGCATCGTTTCCTCCAATATTGCCTTGTATTGATGTTGGTCTAAGTTACCCTGAACTTTCCTCACAGGTCCCACTCCACGTCCAGAAAATGAACCCCACATTTTAATGTTTCCACCGCCATGTTTCACCTGCTTTTTTGTGAATCTTGGATTCATTTCCGCTTTTACTGGACGCCGTACGTATTGCCTTCCATCTGAAGAAATCAAATTAACCTTGGTCTCGTCAGAGAATAATACATGTTGCCATTGGGCGTAGGTCCAATGTCCATATTTACGTGCAAACGCCAAACGAGCATTTCTATGTTCTTTCTTCAACAACGGTACTTTGCGAGCCACTCTTCCGAACAACCCTGCTTCTACCAGACGTCGTCGAACGGTCCTAGCTGAGACACCAGCTCTTTCGTCTGTCCCAAACACTTCGTGTTTAATTAAAATAGAGCCTAGAAACGGATCTTTCTTAGCTAACCTGGCTATCATTCTATCTTCTTGCGGAGTTGTTTTTCTCGATCTTTTTGTTCTGGGCACATTTAAATCTGTGTTATTGCGTCTGACATGTTGCACTGCATTGTATACCATAGTTTTTGAACAATTTAAATGTTCTGCTATCCTTCGGTATGGCCAACCATGCTCGACAACAAACTTCATGATAATTTTTCGTAGTGTTGGATCGCAACTTTTATTTTTACCCATTTTTCTTCAAAATATTTTTCAAAACTTAAAATAAATATCGGGATTGCCGCCAAAACTACCACGAAACAATAAGAGAAGAAGTAAAAAAGTATTGAGATTCAAATTTTGAAAATAGAACGCAATATCTCAGTGTCCCTAATTAAATGGCCAGCCAGCATTATTTGAACAAATAGCACTACGATAATCTATCAGCTATACTGTAAAGAGGTTTAATGTTTAAGAAGTTGTTATTGTTTGTATAATCGGGCACATAAATGACTAATTATACTTACATGTAAGAGATATGGAATATGGTTTAGACTCGTTGGAAAATAAAAAATAAATTCACAATTCGGTTTAACCAAAGAGTGTCCCTAATTAGTTGACCACGACTGTATATATATATATATATATATATACACACACACATATATATATATATACAGTCGTGGTCAACTAATTAGGGACATGCAAGATAGTGAAGAACAATAACCGGTTATGTACATACAAATATAAAACCCTATTGATTTCTCAGTAACTATTATTTGCATAATTTGGTCCGATTATTATGCTTTAAATGGCTGTAAATAAAAGAACAATTAAATAGAAAAAAGTATTTAATATCAAAGGTTGAACATGTATTCAATTTTAAGGTATAATTCTGTAGCTGGACATTTAATTAAGGACAGTAAACTATAATGAAAAATAGAGTTAAACAAAACTAATAATCTGCAGTATTATAATATCTTTAACAGCTCCATTTTATTACGTGTAAAATCAGTACCCAGTAGCAAAACCTTTGTTAGTAATTACCGCTTGACACCGATGTGGCATAGACATTATCAGTTTCTGGCATGTTTCGACAGGAATGTTTGCCCATGCCTCACAAAAAGCTTCATTAAGTTCATCTAAAGTTGTGGTACGATAAGTGGCTACTTTTTTCTTGATTTCGTGCCAAAAGTGCTCGATTGGGTTAAGGTCCGGGCTATTTGCTGGCCAATCTAGCACCGATACTGACTGACTGGTAAGAAACGACTTGACTGAACGGGCGGTATGTTTTGGGTCGTTATCATGCTGAAACGTCCATATAATAGGGAGATGCTCCTCAGCATAGGGAAGCATCGTTTCCTCCAATATTGCCTTGTATTGATGTTGGTCTAAGTTACCCTGAACTTTCCTCACAGGTCCCACTCCACGTCCAGAAAATGAACCCCACATTTTAATGTTTCCACCGCCATGTTTCACCTGCTTTTTTGTGAATCTTGGATTCATTTCCGCTTTTACTGGACGCCGTACGTATTGCCTTCCATCTGAAGAAATCAAATTAACCTTGGTCTCGTCAGAGAATAATACATGTTGCCATTGGGCGTAGGTCCAATGTCCATATTTACGTGCAAACGCCAAACGAGCATTTCTATGTTCTTTCTTCAACAACGGTACTTTGCGAGCCACTCTTCCGAACAACCCTGCTTCTACCAGACGTCGTCGAACGGTCCTAGCTGAGACACCAGCTCTTTCGTCTGTCCCAAACACTTCGTGTTTAATTAAAATAGAGCCTAGAAACGGATCTTTCTTAGCTAACCTGGCTATCATTCTATCTTCTTGCGGAGTTGTTTTTCTCGATCTTTTTGTTCTGGGCACATTTAAATCTGTGTTATTGCGTCTGACATGTTGCACTGCATTGTATACCATAGTTTTTGAACAATTTAAATGTTCTGCTATCCTTCGGTATGGCCAACCATGCTCGACAACAAACTTCATGATAATTTTTCGTAGTGTTGGATCGCAACTTTTATTTTTACCCATTTTTCTTCAAAATATTTTTCAAAACTTAAAATAAATATCGGGATTGCCGCCAAAACTACCACGAAACAATAAGAGAAGAAGTAAAAAAGTATTGAGATTCAAATTTTGAAAATAGAACGCAATATCTCAGTGTCCCTAATTAAATGGCCAGCCAGCATTATTTGAACAAATAGCACTACGATAATCTATCAGCTATACTGTAAAGAGGTTTAATGTTTAAGAAGTTGTTATTGTTTGTATAATCGGGCACATAAATGACTAATTATACTTACATGTAAGAGATATGGAATATGGTTTAGACTCGTTGGAAAATAAAAAATAAATTCACAATTCGGTTTAACCAAAGAGTGTCCCTAATTAGTTGACCACGACTGTATATATATATATAATGTATGTATAATGTTATACCTTTAAACGAGCAATTCTTGTATATATATATATATATATATATATATATATATATACAAGAATTGCTCGTTTAAAGGTATAACATTATATATTACTAGCAGTCCGCCCCGGCTTCGCACGGGTATTTATATATACATACAATGGTCATGACTGTAATCCCCAGGCTCGGTAGATATCTCCTCAGATCTCTAGTTTCTTAGATCTTTGAGGATATTTAAAGAGGGTACTCACACTCAGAGGCACGTCCAAACATGGTATTTGACTCGATATCGCCGCTTATAAGAATACTAACATATGACACAAACCTTCGAATTTTTGGTTCTAGGGTATGCCGGTTTCCTCACGATGTTTTCCTTCACCGTTTAAGAACACAGGCATTGCGCACATAATTTTCTCAAATGGAAAAATTCATTGGTGCACGACCAGGTTTGAACCCACGACCTTCGGACCGTGAGGCAAGGGTGCTACCACTACACCACCAGAGATCTCAAATTTAAAAAAAAAACTAAGTTCAAAATTATAATACACACTTGTCATAACCATGATACTCTTCTTTAAAGAAAGAATTTATATAGAAAGTTTTATTATTTTAGTGAACTTTTTTTTAGAAGAGCGCTAGTGATGCAGTGGTAGCACCCCGGCCTCACGATCCGAAATCGTGGGTTCAAACCTGGTCGTGCACCAATGAGTTTTTCCATTCGAAAAATGTATGTGCGCAATGCCAGTGCTCTTAAACGGTGAAGGAAAACATCGTGAGGAAACCGGCATACCCTAGAATCAAAAATTCGAAGGTGTGTATTCTTATAAGCGGCGATGGGCTTGCAACCTGTCACGTACGGAATACTAACTACTGTGCAACATGTGGGCATGTACCAAATGTCATGTTTGGACGTGTCTCTGATTGCCCTCTTTAGATATCCTCAAAGATCTAAGTAACTAAAGATCTGAGGAAGATATCTACCGAGCCCGGGGATTACAGTCGTGAACACATTTTTTTTTTTTTGCTATTTTTTCACTTTGACTCCTTACCCCTCCCGTACGGCGTACACCCAGTGACCCCTACATTGCATAAAGCTAGCCGAGAGCAGGGTGAGGCTCTCACGCAACTTTATTCTAATACTTACATTTTTAATTTCGTGGTATCTTTCGCATGGAATGTCCAAATTGAGTAATTCAAAGCTGTATAAAGGTATTGAAGCAGTCTAGAACATAATGTGATTTATTTTGATAAGGATTAATACTAAGATACAAATAAAGAGCGTTTTTCTAACAGTAGCCTTCAATTAAAATGTTAAAATAAAAGAACTCTTATTGTGGCATAACTATAATAGTTGGACATATGCTATCGCGACACTTTTTGTAAATAATGATGTGTTCTACAAAGTCGTAGTACATCATTTTATTCTATCGTCAATAGTTTTCGCAGCGCACGCGATGTAAAGAATATTTTAGATAATTTTTTTACACCTTGGGTTACATTATCGAAGTTTTGGTAAGGATCCCTAATTTTTTTGAAAATATAATATTGCCTATGTCACCCGCTGATAATGTAGCTTCCCAACAGTGAAAGAATTTTTCAAATCGATTCAGTAGTTTCGGAGCCTATTCATTTCAAACAAACAAACAAACAATCAAAGTTTTCCTCTTTATAATATTAGTGTAGATAAAATAAATATTAGAGTGTTAGATATGAATGTGGATGGATACAAGGGTAGAGGAAGGCCAAAGAAAAGATGGATGGACTGTGTGAAAGATGACATGGGTAGGAAAGGAGTGAGTACTGAGATGGCGAATGACAGAGGGAAATGGAAGAAGATTACATGTTGTGCCGACCACATAATGTGGGAAAAGGGCAGGAAGATGATGATGATACAGATCTGTTCAACCGTTTCAGCGTTAAAGAGTAACAAACATCCATACAACCTTACAAACATTCACGTTTATAATATTAGTAGGAAGATAACAGAGTTTATTAAACATGATCGCAGGTACAAGCTGTGTGTGGAAGGAGATGGCCTGAGGAACGTAATGGCTACGTACGGAATCAACGGAGCTAAGACCACGTCTAACAACATTCTCGAGGTAAATATTATGATTTCTACCTCACAGCTCAGTTGGTAGTAGCTCTGCCTTCTGCGCTGTAGGTTGTAAGTTCGATCCTCACCCAGGACTAACATTAATGCGATGAAGACAGTGCCGGATTTATATTTTTTATGAGTGTAGGCCACTTTATTTCTGCCGCCCCATGTACTCGTACTACCTTTCTAAAATAATAATTTTCCATTTGTAGTAAAGGGGCCTATGATTCTTAGGCTTATTCCAAATATTTGTATTTTATTTTTAACTTAACGGAGATTAGTGAACTTTTTAGTTCACTAATCTCCGCGCACGAAACCAGAGCTTCGTAACCATTGCGGTAAAAGAAAAATTCTTTTTACGAAGTTATAGTTCATCCAACGGATCTAGGCATTCGTGAAGTTAGCCACAGGTGCGAGTTTGCGCATGTACAGTTTCTTCCCCCCCTCATACCTCCAATTGCTCCCGAAAAACGATACTGCGCAGCTCTTGCAGCTAACTTCACGAATACCTTGATTCTTTGAGCCAACTATAAGCCTGTGTCACGAACCGGTAGAGAACGGGCTATCGTCCAGCGCCTTGGCGTACTGGTGGATATTGGACTAACTTCACGAATGCCTAGATTCGTTGAGCCAACTATACTAAACCTGGCCACTGACTCTTGGGAACTTAGGTGTACCAAACGCTGGGCGTGGAGGCGGCCAAGTCGACGATTATCAGCGAGATCCAAGGCGTGATGGCCGGCCACGGCATGAGCGTGGACCGGCGCCACGTGGAGCTGCTGGCCGGCCAGATGACGGCGCGCGGCGAGGTGCTCGGCATCACGCGCTACGGCCTCGCGCGCATGAAGGAGTCCGTGCTGAACCTCGCTAGTGTAAGTCTCTTTTTAGTGACACTTTCTCTTTAAGCCGGTGATTCTCTCTCACGGCCTCGCGCATGAAGGAGTCCGTGCTGAACCTCGCCAGTGTGAGTCTCTTCTCTAGTGACACTCTCTCTTTAAGCCGGTGCTTCTCTCTCATGGTCTCGCGTATGAAGGAGTCCGTGCTGAAACTCGCTAGTGTAAGTCTCTTTTGTAGTGACACTCTCTCTTTAAGCCGGTGCTTCTCTCTCATGGTCTCGCGTATGAAGGAGTCTGTGCTGAACCTCGCTAGTGTAAGTCTCTTTTGTAGTGACACTCTCTCTTTAAGCCAGTGCTTCTCTCTAATGGTCTCGCGCATGAAGGAATCCGTGCTGAATCTCACTAGTATGAGTCTCTTCTCTAGTGACACTCTCTCTTTAGAGCTGGTACACATTAGGCGTTTTGAAGCGCGCGCTTTGGTAACGCGCATTTTGAGAACCAGTAGTTCTTATCTATATGTACACATGCAAGCGCGCGTTTCTGATCAAAGGCCGTGCTAACCACGCTGTATTTACGCTACTAACGCGCGCCTAACGCAACGCCAAGCGCCTAATGTGTACGTGGTCTTAAGCCAGTGATTTTCTCTCACGGCTAGTGATACTCTTTCCTTCGACTAGTGCCACTCTCTCGGCAGGTATTATCTCTAGGCTAATGCCGCTCTCTCTAGGCTAGTGACTCTCTCTCTGCTGGTGACTATCTCTCTCTATCTTGGTGACACTATCTGCGTCCATGGATGTGTAGTATTAACACTACACATTAATTAACTAAATAGATACCTAGTATGTCAGTTTCAAATGAAGTTTATGTGTGTTAAGAACTATAATGATATTATGAAAAACTTTCTCAGCTAGTGTAAATATCTCTGACAGCTGTAAAATATTTCAGTTTGAGAAAACAGCTGACCATCTCTTCGACGCAGCATACTACGGTCAACGGGACTGCATCGAGGGTGTCTCAGAGTCCATAATCCTGGGTGTCCCTGCGGCTATTGGAACGGGTGTGCTGCAGCTTCTACATCGGTCTGCAAGACCCAAGGCGCTGCCCACCAGACCCCTGCTGTTTGACAATCCACAATACCATGACAGCATTTGGGATTAATTTATTTAACTTGTTTTAAATAAGTATTAAAGTCTACTTTTGAGCCGGGAGTTTTATTTTTAAAGAGCCTTTTGTCACCTAACTGTTTTTTTTATATATGTACTTACATACATATTTATACTTTTTGATGAGTTTATTAACTGGTAACACAGGTTTCAGGTTTTAATTTTTATAGGTTTTTGTACATAAGTACATTTTCATTCAAATTAAAGTTTTAAAAAATTAAGTACCTTACAAGAGATGATATAAAGGATTTTAGATGAAAATATATTTTTCATACAAATAGCTAGAGAACTCCTTGGTTTTACTGTGATACTTTTTGATAGATTATCTTGGTCATCAATATGTTGTGTATATTCATTGTAAAAACCTTTTTACAACACCAAAATATGAGCAACAAATTGAAGTTGCCAAAAATCTGCCAAAATAAAATACATTCTCAAGCTAGAACATGATTTATATTTCGCTTACAACATAATAAGTTACAGAAAGAATATCACTATGTCTGTATTCACTGTTCGCTCAGTGGTGCTCAGCAGCCTCCTTCCTCCTGATCTCTGCCCATTTGCTGACATTCTCGGGTGAGTTCGCTGGAAAATATTTGATAAAATGACATCTTGTTACATAAATGGGTCAAAGATTAATATCCAAGATTATAAAGACCTTGTCAATAAAAATATATAAAAGAAAGTCGTGTTGCTACACTATTTGTAACTCAAGAACAGCTGAACCAATTTGGCTGAAAATTGGAGCAAAACCAGGAGATGAACATGTGACATGACAAACAACGTCAAAGAGAATATAAGTCACTATCTAAGGCGGTAAAGTTCGCCGGGACAGCTAGTCTATACTAATAGTATAAAGAGGAAAGATTGTTTGTTTGTTTGAATTGAATAGGCTCCGAAACTACTGGACCGATTTGAAAAATTCTTTCACCAATGTGTAGAATGAACTTTCAGGATGAACATAGGCTATATTTTATGTAGGTGCTTCGCGGGCGACGCCGCGTGCAGAAGCTAGTATTATAATAAAGTCAAATAAAACAATTGATGTTTCTTCTTCTTCTTCAATTATGGCATCTGTCTCTTAGAGAACAATTTTGCCAGTGTCAAGTGTATATATATTTAAGTTTTGTCAACGTCACAGAGTCATAGTCAAGTTGTCAAGTCAATTTTAAACAAAAGATGGCTGTTTTGTTCAAAACTCTCTCGGAATTTCCTACGATGGAATTTGAAGGGAACTATTCACTGTAATTCACATATTTTACACTCGCGTCAAGAACCCGGGCTTTATTGGCAAAATAACCACCAAAATTACGCAATAAAACTCAAAATAACACGAGAAAAAATATAAAAACCAGAGCGACGTAGCTGTCAATCAAATGCACCGCAGCAAATCCCAATTTATGATTAACAACCGATCATATTTTTATGCAACATCTCCATCTACACTATGACACTAGCATGAATACGGACATTGGCAGAATTGTGGCTTATGACACAGAGGGCAAAAATAAAGAAGTGAAGTGAAGATGATGAATACATTACACCGAAATAATGAAATGCCACTCAACTGAGGCCTAATGCGACTTATATACTTTAAGTGTTAAGGTAGTGGAACTTCCTACAGCTTTGTCCCTGTAATGTATTTTTCATACAAACTTCAACGACGGACTGCTCATAGACGTTTTGGGGAATTCCTTTACCTAAATTTCAAGTCTCTAGGACCAGAGGTTCAGGCTGACTGACAATGCAGTCTGTCACTACAAAATTATTCTCAGAAAGGCTTCTGATCATATTGTTTCTCACCCAGTTTGTTGATCTTGTAGAACACGGGTGTGGACAGGACGATGGCAAAGGCCCAGTAACGCCAGATCCACTGCTTCTGGAAGTAGAACTTCAGCGGGAACTGCGCAATCTTAGCGCTGAACGTGTACGGGAACTTCATGGGACGGCTGGGTGCTGGGGCGTCAGACATCTTGGCGGCTTTGCTCCTGGAAACCACAAGTATTATGTAATGTTTTTGATTTGTCTATAACTTTGCAACTAGCGCGACCCAATAATTACTATAAGGAGTAAACAACGCAGGATCACTACGGCTTTTTTAAATTGATAAAATGGTCACAAAAATACCTGTATCGGATGTAAATTGCAAGAAAATTAAATTCTAACCTTTTTCACACAGTAGTACAGTGACGATCGATTATTAAAATTCGATATGCAAATGTCACTGTCACTTCAGTCAAATCAAACAGCTGTCGGTCGGCTAGTGATGTGCGTGCGTTTGTCCTTTGCGTTTATCACGTGGATGGATTAAATCACAGAAGTTATATTTAAACGACGACGTACAATTATTTGATTGCGAATAATTCAGTGCATGATCCGATGATTTTATTAATATAAATATTATCCTAACCACGCCGCATACTTTCTTGCCACTAGAGGCATAATAAAAACTTGCCACGATACGCGTTCAGTTGATAAACATTACGGTACAGTATTATTATTTATTAATTTATAAGAAACTGGTGGCAATTCGACTTCTTTTTTACAGTGGTAGTTTTTTTAATAAATTTTACCTTGCACATAGGTAGAAATTTATAGAACTCTAGCAACATTAACCGTTGCTGTCAACAAAATAAACGTCAGTCAAACAAACGTCAAAATCGACAAATCGAATTTTTCTAAGAATGTCATAGCGCTTTGTGGTGAGGGTGTCGTTTGTGAATATTTTTATTTTAAAAAGACAATAACAATATAATGTGTGACAATGGCTTCGGTGAAAGTGGCTGTAAGGGTTCGCCCGTTCAATCAAAGGTTAGTCAAGGTTTACTTGTGAAATTACCGTCTCAAGATGTTTTTGAAGAATTAGCGAACACCAATAAGATTTCGCTAGGTCATTTGGCAATTATCTGCATAAATGATGACCCTTGTCTCCTTTGCATACCCATGTACTTGATTAGTGATTATTTATGTATTGGAAAACGTATGAGGAATGGTTGAAAGGGGCTCTGAATCAGTGGGAGGGAACTGAACAAAAAGCAATGATGTCACTTAGCGACATTGACATTCACGGTTGAGCTGCATTTGGAGCACGAACTGTACCTCGGGCATGCCGTTTCAGATGAAAGTAGTCGAAAAAATGTAAAAGAGATTGCCCCAGTTGGATATAATTACACCAAAACTGCTATTTACATGCAGACTGGCTGGAATCTGTTTGTTTATGTGTTTACATTTTTTGTATGAACTGTAAACATCCATGCTATAATACCTATTGTTTATTTACATAGTTTCTGTAAAAGATTTTTTTTGTCGACACATGTAGTTGGCCATTCTACTCAATTTGAGATTTTACCGTTATTAAAAACTTTACTATCCTCGATTTTAGAGGTCATCTTTCAAGCTGATAGCATGAAGATAGAGCAATAAAAGATTGGTTGATAATAAGTTATTTCACGAAGGGTACACTTAAAATTAAATAATATATTATGAGATACGTAAAAAAACAATTTTATTGTGAACAATGAAAAAAGTGAGAACAATGATGAAAACATAATACATAAAACACCAAAAGTCAATTCATAATAACACCTAGACACTGAACAAACATCTGTGTTCATCACACAAATATTATCCCAGTTGGGGATTGAACCCACAACCTACAGCATAGAAGGCAGAGCTACTATCAACTGAGCTGTGAGGCCAGTCCCAAACAAAACAAATCACACTTTACTCCCAGTGGTCAATTCAACTATGAGTCATATTATCTATGGCAAGTTTGCAAGAATGGTCCAACATGCTATATTAGGCATTTAGTGTGGGAAACTGATTCACAAGTCAAAGTCAAATACCTATTTAATAACTTCAGCGAAATGTATCATTACATTAGGTATGAATGTGGATGGATACAGGGGTAGAGGAAGGCCAAAGAAAAGATGGATGGACTGTGTGAAAGATGACATGGGTAAGAGAGGAGTGAGTAATGAGATGAGTGACGGGTAAATGGAAGATCACATGGTGTGCCGACCACACATAACATAGAAAAGGGGCAGGAAGATGATGAGAGAATTGTGTTTTTTTTATTTTCTAAGATCTGCATAGACTCAAAATTATAATCTGAAACAACTTAACCCCATATTAGTAATACCAGAATACTTCAATACTTAATTATCATAGATGTGAAAGTAACTGTTTTTTTGTTACCTTTTTAAGACTAAACAGCTGAACGAATTGTAATGAACTTTTGCAATGAGATAGATTATATCCTGGAGACAGGCATAGGCTATATTTTGTCTTAAAAATAATATTGAAGGAGCGTGGGCCTCACCACGAATTCATAATACATTACGGAATTAGTATTACATTGTTATTTCGTACCATGACCTATGCAAATTGTATTGAAGAAGTGATGTTTCTACAACGGAATCGTTCTAGAAGACTTCATGGTAAGGCTCCTGAAATAGGGGTCGAAAGTTTGCATAGGGTATGCATGGTTAAGCAACGCTTTTAAGTTAAGGGCGCAGTCAGTTTTTGCATGGGTGACCACCTCTTTTTGGACTCCATCAAATTTTCAAAAGTAATATTGTTTAATTGATAGATTTTTTCGTACGAAGTCGCGGGTAACAGCTAGTACAAAAATAAATGAATACCTGAATTAATGTATAGGCGACCAAGAAATTGGTTTACCACTCTAAGGCTGAATAAAAAATAAATTTTCATTTGCACGTACAAAACATCAAGGGCTATTTTCGCTTGCTTGAAAGATTAATAACTGCTACGTCAGAATCTGTCATAGTAATCCTTAGCGAATAATTATGTTACTGGGAGATGTCATCAAAAGTGGTAAACCAATTTCTTGGTCGCCTATACTTGATATATTCTATACTTGTTTAATTGTGAAACTAACATGAATTTATTTTTATTTCTTTGTTTTATTACAGAGAAAAGGACATGAATGCGAAACTGTGCGTTCAGATGGATATGAAGAAGACGAGACTGCTGCCCGTCAAAGTAAGTTCTTTTCGTGCCAAGTTCTTTCGAATTTTCGGAGCAGCGTGACGTTAAAGTTTGTGTGTAGAAAGAAACATACATATGTACATGTTTGGGTTTGATTCCCACCCAGGATAAACATTTGTGTGATTAACGCAGAGGTTTGTTCTGAGTCTGGGTATTATTATGTATTCTATGTATATAATTAAAATATAAAAAAGTATATAATTAATCTATCCACCATCTGGTTCTCATAGTACAAGCCTGCTTAGTTTGGGGCTAGATGGCGTTGTGTGAAATGTCCTACTATACAGTTCTTTAAGGTTCTAATTTGATTGGTGGGAAGGTTTGTAATAAAAGTAACGAGTGCTCGGTGTCGTGGTTTATTGAAGACTGAATTTAACTTTTTAAAGTGCATGCATTTTAATCATTAGACATATCGCCCGCCAAAAACAACAGTTTTTAACCTAAATACTTAATCAATATAAATTTTTAAATTTTAAATGGACTGTAACATTTTGAAATTAAGTAAGTACCTAAGTAAGTACTAAGTTTTATACCTAAATAAATCAACTTATTTTATTTTTTTTATTTTACCTTAGCTTCGTAAACAATAAACATATTCACATTAGGTACGAATATACATATATAACATTTCCGCCCGCTGTGCTTTACTCGTCTGTATCTTTAGGAAGCAAAATCAATTTAGAGAGTGGTCGCTTTAACTCGTGATTGCCCTTACATTGAACAGTTACTACTCGAACGAGATCATCAGCCCCTGTATGAAGTAGTTTTATTTTCCCAAGTAACCATTTAGTCGGAGGTAGGTCTTCGTCCTTGACAATAACAATATCACCAATAGCGGGTGATTGCACCGCTACTTGCCATTTATATCTCTGCTGCAGGGTGTTGAGATATTCAGTTTGCCATCGATGCCAAAAGTCTTGTGTCATCCTTTGAATGAGCTGCCATCTAGTAAGCAGGTTAATCTTATGGTGTTGGTAATTCAAATCAGGTACACTGATTAGAGGCTCGCCCACTAGGAAATGACCAGGAGTCAACGGGTTTTCTATGGTGTTATCTATCTGACAAAGTGGACGAGAGTTGAGACATGCTTCTATCTGTGTCAACAGGGTGGCCATCTCTTCGTAGGTCAGTTTAGTGTCTTTACTCACCCTGGCTAGATGTCTCTTTGCTGACTGAACTCCTGCTTCCCACAAACCTCCATATGATGGCATTCTCGGTGGGATGAAGTGAGCCGTAGTTCCGTCGTTAGCCAATAACTCAGCAACTTCTTTTGTTAAACTAGATGTACTCCTGTGCAATACCTCGCGTAATTCTTTTGCGGCGCCTATAAAATTTGTCCCATTATCACTCCATAAGTGGGAGCAATGTCCTCTACGCGCTACAAATCTCCGAAACGCGGCTATAAAAGCCTGCGAAGTTAAATCCGTGACTGCTTCTAGATGAATAGCTCGAGTTGCCATGCATACAAACAAGCAGATATATCCTTTTGTGGCATGATGTCCGCGACCCTTGGAAGTTCTTATCATTATAGGCCCAGCGTAATCGACTCCACTATTTAAAAATGCTCGGTGTGGATTGACCCTCATTGCTGGCAGCTGGCCCATAAACTGGTTCTTAGTTTGAGCTTTATGAATTATGCAGGTTTTACAGTTTCTTATACATTGTTTGACAGCTGCTTTTAAACTAATCACCCAATATCTTGTCCTAACGTAGGTCATCATTAGTTGAATACCACCATGAAGGGTTTTGTTGTGAGCTTCATTAATTAACAATTTAGTGATGTGTTGCTTATTTGGTATAATAATAGGGTGTTTTATTGTTCCAGCTATCGAAGCATTCTGCAGTCTTCCACCAACTCTAATTATCTCTTTCTCATCTAAATACGGAGCGAGTGAGATTATTGAAGATCTGGATTTCACCTGCCCCTTTTTCTTCAGATCTTCAATTTCCTTTGCATAAACTAAGGTTTGATAATACCTTATACATATTTCTAAAACCGTTTCCAACTCGTTCGATGTAAGATATTTTTCTCTGTTTCTGTTTCCTTCATTTTTCAATACTCTTCTACAATATGCTAGTACTCTTTTCATTCTTGTTAGATCCGAAAATCTTTCCCAAATAGGCTTGTCTTCTTGAAATGTGGTGTGAAATGTTGTTTTTAACTCTAACTCAGTTTTAGGTATATCGCATTCCACAAACTCTATGACTTCTTGTTTCAACCACTGTGGTCCAGACCACCATATCTCTAACTCAGCCAAATCACTGGCTTTAATCCCTCTCGTGGCGATATCAGCGGCGTTATCGGCAGACTGTACGTGTCTCCATCGATCGTTATCTAAAATTCGTGTTATATCCGCGACTCTATTGGCAACAAAGGTTCGCCAACGATTGGGCTGTGATTGAAGCCATGACAGAACGACCATAGAATCTGTCCAAGCAAATACTTTTGTCTTTAGAAATATTTAGAATTTCTTCTAGATCACTGATGAGTTCTGCGAGTAATGCCGCAGCACACAGCTCCAATTTGGGAATCGTCATTTGTTTCAAAGGTGCAACTTTGGTTCGTGAAGCAAGCATAGTCACGTAGACTACGTCATCCCTAACAACCCTAAGGTAGGTAACCGCGGCGTATGCCTGTGTAGATGCATCTGCAAAACCGTGCAGTTGCACATCTTCATTGTCTGGTGTAGTTCTTAACCAGCGTGGTATCCTAATGTTTTGTAAGTGTACTAATTCCTTTCTGTATTGGATCCATTCTTCACTCAAGTCCAATGTTAGTTCATCATCCCATCCTAAACTGCATAGCCATAACTTCTGAATTAAAGTTTTAGCAGTAATAATTACTGGTGCCAGCCATCCAAATGGGTCAAACAGGCGGGCAACATCAGAGAGAATGGACCTCTTCGTAATAGGATAGACGATTTCAGGTAATTTTACTGTAATTTTAAAAGTGTCATCCTTTCTATCCCATGTCAAGCCTAGAATCCTTATAATTTTATCTAGTTTAATCTCTACTTTATCCATTCTTGTGTCTTTAGCTTCCCTTTGTAAATCCTTTAGAACCTCTTCAGAATTACTTGACCACTTTTGCATTTCAAACCCTCCTTTCTGTAGTATTGTTTTTATTTCTTCACACATTTCTTTTGTTTTCTCTACGTTTTCATGTCCTACCATTAAATCATCCATGTAAAATGATGTTTTGACTACAGATGCAGCTTCTGGATGATTGTGCCTTTCATCATCGGCTAGTTGGCTTAGTGTTCGTACACTTAAAAATGGAGCTGCTGCTGTACCGAACGAAACAGTTGTTAAGTTGTAACTTTCGAATTCATCATTAATGTCTTCTCTCCAGACAATGCGCTGTAGGTTTGTGTGAGTTTCTGTCATATTAACCATTCTGTACATCTTCACGATATCTCCAACTATGCATATTTTGTGAGTTCGCCAAGCTATAATCAGACTTCGAAGATCAGGTTGTAAAACAGGTCCTACCATCATAGCGTCATTCAATGAGTGCCCATTGGACCCTTTAGCCGACGCATCAAATACTACTCGAACCTTTGTTGTGTCTTTGTCTTCGCGCACAACAGCGTGATGAGGTAGATATATTGCGAATTTACTATCTGGTATTTCTGACTTCTTCATGTGACCCATTTCTTTATATTCGTGAATAACCTTTGTATATTCAGTTTTAAGTTTTTGATCCCTTAAGAATTTTCTTTCTAATTGTTTGAATCTATTTATTGCCTGTTGTTTTGTATCTCCACATAATTTTATTGTTTCCTCAATGCTTTGTCTTAAAGGCAAATGTACAATGTATCTTCCACTATCATCTCTTATAGTTGTTTGTTTGTATATTCTTTCACATTCTTCTTCTTCCTTTGTCAGTAACTTCTTTTTCTTATATAGCTCTGTCTCTATTTCCCAAAACCTTCGCAGCATGTCATTGTCTTCAACAATCAGCCTAGTTACGTGTAGAGTAATAACATTGTGTTCATCGAAATCTGGTTTGTCTTTTCTTTGACCTGAAAGAATCCACCCTAAACTTGTTTTCTGAGCCACTACGCCTTCGGGCATTTTGACCAATCCGTCTTCAATGATGTTGCAGAAAACTTCAGCCCCGAGCAGCATATCTATTTTACCCGGTGAAGAGTACGCAGGGTCCGCTAATGGTAGCGTTTGTAACATAGGCCAGTCTATCGCGATGTGTGTCGATGGTAATTTTGTAGAAATCTTTTTCAATACATAAGCCTTTACTTGAATGTCTCTAGTCTTATCGAATCGCGAAGTCACCGACAGGTCGACAAGATGTTTTATAGAGATTGTTGTTCCTTCTCCCACTCCAGAGACGACCCCGTTGATACTGGTCTTGGTCAAGCCCAATAGTTCCACTGCTCTCGCTGATACGAAGGACGCCTCTGACCCTTGGTCAATCAAAGCACGAAGTAAATGAGTGTCCCCATTTTTCGTTCTAACATTTACTTGTGCTGTTGCTAATAATACTTGATGCCCAGGTTGTTCACTAGAGAAGTGTGCGCTAGTAATTTTGTGTTCTGTTTCTGGTTCTGCTACTGGTTCTGGTTCTTGTTGTGCATTCCCTTCTTGTTTCGTTTCCATCACCTTGTGAAGAAGGGAATGGTGTCTTCTCCCGCAGACTCGGCAGTTCATTCTGTGTTTACACTTGAATACACTGTGGTTCGGTATTAGGCAGTTGAAGCAAAGATTATTATCTTTCGCAAAATCATGTCTTTGTTGCACCGATTGATTTCCGAACTCTTTACAGCCGTGAATGTAGTGTCCTTTCTCCTTGCAGTATATACACGACGATGTTGCTTGTGAACTTGATACGGCAGCGTGTGCAGATTGAAGTATATCTCCTCCGGCTTCGTCTACGTTTTCTTCTGAGGTGACGTGGAACGATTTGTGAGTTTGTAGTTTCTCTTTTAATGTTGATGTTGCAATAGGTGCGATGAGTTCGAGTGTGCGGAACTTAAATCCGAGAAACTTTTTTAACTCTTCCCATGTTGGCATCGCATCGGAGTCATCTTTCTGCGCATGTTCTTCCCAGTCCTTCAACGATTCTGTATCCAACTTCTGCCCAACCAGAAATATTATTAAAGGATCCCAAGAATCGGTACACACCTTCAAATTATTAAGGCTAGTGATACACTCCGTAGTGGTATCGAGAACGGCTTTAATTTGTGGCGCTGACTGGCTGGTCACCTTTTTTTGACCGAATAACTTCTTTAAAAGAGAATTGACAATCATTCTTTTGTTACCGAATCGTCCTTTCAATAATTCCCACGCCTGTAGATAATTACTTCCGGTAATTTGTGTGTTTCTCAGTAACACTTCCGCTTCGCCCGCAACCGTGGTTTTGAGATAGTGAAGTTTCTGCACATCACTGATTGTGGTATTGTGGACGAGTGCTGTAAATAAATCCTGGTACGACGGCCAGTCTTCATATTTCCCCGAGAACGTAGGAAGTTGGATCCTAGGTAGTTTCGCAAACGATGAATGAGTACCATCCTGAGTAGAAGAAGATAGATTAGTAGCTTCCATTCTTTGGTGAGACTCCGTTTTCAACAGGATATCAGTAATATCTGCTTGCAAACAGAGGTATAACTCTTCGAATTTATAGAACTCCTCATTTAAAAAATAGGGTAGAATCCCCCGTTGTTCGCGCGGAGTGCATTTTATCAGGCTGTTGTGAGCTTCTTTAAAAACCACCCAATAATCATCTATTGATTTTGATCTAGCTTTCAAGTAACCTTCTGTCAGTCTTGCTTTAGGACATTTTTTCATATTACTTTGAGCCTTCTGTAACATATTAGCAACATCTTCCAACATAGATAGGTATTGACTCTGTTCTGCAGTCGGTGGTGACATTTTTGCTAAATAGTTGAGTAACTTTATGTATAAGTTCAATGAAACTCGTTCCCAAAGCGCGTGAAGTCAGGTGTCAGTCCTAATTCACCTCTAAGATAAGTCCAACTAATAACTTAGTCTCACAAATTGTTCTAATCCAAAGTTAAGTAGGTACACAAACACCGCAATCCAAACCGTAGTCTAATTGTCAAATATACAATTCACCATAGTAAATGTCTATTATTCGTCCACAAAACAACAGAATCCACAATTTAATAACTCAGTTAAATATTCACTTTAGCTAGGTGTAAACACAGGTATTCCTTATCTAAGGAATGCGTGCGGCCCATTGTCTCCGAGCGCCGGCCGGCCGACCGAGTTAGCAAGCCTTCCCACTAATCGATCCGGCTCGATTTGACCATTATATACAGTTCTTTAAGGTTCTAATTTGATTGGTGGGAAGGTTTGTAATAAAAGTAACGAGTGCTCGGTGTCGTGGTTTATTGAAGACTGAATTTAACTTTTTAAAGTGCATGCATTTTAATCATTAGACACCTACACTATTTATTTATTTATTTATTATGATTTATTACATACATGATCACGACTGTAATCCCCAGGCTCGGTAGATATCTCCTCAGATCTCTAGTAACTTTAATCTTTTTGAGGATATTTAAAGATTGTAATCAGAGGCACGTCCAAACATAGCACATGCTCACGTTTTTGCACAGTGGTTAGTATTCTGTACGTGACAGGTTGCAAGCCTATCGCCGCTTATAAGAATACCTACTAACCTATGACACACACCTTAGAATTTTTGGTCTAGGTTATGTTTCCTCACGATGTTTTCCTTCACCGTTTAAGAGCACTGGCATTGGGCACGTAAATTTTTTAAATAAAAAAACTCATTGGTGCACGACCAGGTTTAAATTCATGACCTTCGGATCGTGATGCAGGGGTGTTACCACTATACCACCAAATAAATATAACATTACGAGAACAAAGTCGCAGAAGTCTTTACTAATATAATATTATAAAGAGGTTTTTATGTTTGACCCTAATATTCTACTCTACACATTTGACCATCAGTCACGTGACTTTGTGGTCAAAACGTGTACTTACCGTTAATGGGCCGTTTGCCAATTTAGATTAGACCTACCACAAAATGTGATTTTATGTAACCCAATGCCAGATTTCATTCCTCCAGACAAAACTGTATTTAACTTTCTGACCATCAAGGTTCATTTTCGTTTGCAGCTCCCAGCTAACATAACAATGAGAAGTCATCCGTAAACCGTATCGTAGATTAAAGAATTGTAGACATTTATGGGAACGTTTTCCTAAGAGCGTAAAGTCTAAAATTGTGTGGCAACTTATATGAATACGATGATATGTTATGTATTCTTATTTAGTCAGGTGTATAGACGTATTAAGTTGTGAATAGATCTGATTTATCGTAGTCTTTCTATTTTCATAAAGAAGAATTACGTAAATTTTCCTATCTTACGAGTTGCATTTTGAGTTTGAATTTACTAACTGTTAGGTATTTATTGCAAAAATTAAAAAACCCGACTGAACATAACTGAAAATAGATTTTGCAGCGGCCATATTAGATTTTTTTGACATTTGTACGGTCGACCAAAAAATTGGTTTACCACCCTAAGGTTGACTTCCGCTTGCAGATTCATAGGTGATAAAGATTAGTTTCGCTTGCAGATCTATCTGACAGCTTCTATTTTTTTAGTACGTACTGAACCTTGTTGTAATTTTTGATGACTAGGAAACTAAATCAAAACTGGTACACCACTTTCTTGGCCTACCGTACAGCGCATGTACACTTTTGAGATCCAGAAAAATCCAACGACACCTTTTTTATCAAAATCCAATCAGCCGTTTTCTACAGGGACAGCCAAAGGAACATACATACATCGGCTCGGTAGATAACACAAGCTTTGAGTAGCTTACTTTGGGGCTAGATGATGCAGTGTGGATTGTCCAGCATTATTTAAAAAAAAAAAAAAAAAAAAAAAGAACAAGATATCTCCTCAGATCTCTAGTTACTTAGATATTTGAGGATATCTAAAGAGAGTAGACAGAAGCACGGCCAAACATGATATAATACACATGCCCACATTTTGCACAGTAGTTAGTATTCCGTTTGAATTAAGCTCAATATTTCGCCGTTTCTTCGTGAGGTAGAATGATTATTTGAAAGAGTTTTGCAGTATAAAAGAAAAAAAATGCCTTGGCTGTCTGACCGCACCGCTTTTCTGTCATTGAGGCCAACCGTTTAGAAAGTAAATGCAAATCTTTTTATAACTCTGTTTATCGTGACTTCAGTTCAAGGCCTGGCTAAAACAATAGCTAAGTTTTTACACTCGAAAGTGAAACTAGTATAATATATTGCAAATATTAAAAATCCCGACTTAAAGTAGGTACTTGAAAACAGCTTTTTTCGGCAGCCATATTGGATTTTTTGACATTTAATAATAACATAGTCATTCTTGTGATCCATATGAATCTAACGGCACCTCATTTGTAAAAATCTGTCCAGCCATTTAGGCTCCCGCGACAGCTAAAGCAACTCGAATGCTTACATCCATACATCCTTTGTTCGTAGTCAGGTAAAAAAATAGCGAACAAACATGATCAAGGCTGTAATTCCCATGGTAGACATCTTAAAGGCTTTATGAGGGTAGTCAGGGACACGTCAAAATTTTTATTTTGAGAATACTAACCTTAGATGAGGACCTTAGAATGTTTTTGTATGCCGTTGATTTTTCACAATGTTTTCCTTCACCGCGCACCTAAGTGACACACACCTTCGAATTTCTCGTACGCCGTGGATTCTTCACGATGTTTTCCTTCACTGCGCACATAAGTTTTGCGAATGGAAAGGTCTGGTTTAAGTAGATACCTAGACTACATTTTGACTCTATAATATCTAAGAAGTTTATAAAAAGTATTTACCAAGTTTTATTTTGCCGACTTGTGAGAAAGCCGACACTTCCTTTTAAGTTTTCCGTTCTCAGCGTAACAATGTGTCGGTAAGTATTCATTGTAATAAACTAAACTAGGAGATTTTTTTGGTATGCCGTGAAACCTTCTTTGTTTTTGCTGTAATAAAAAACTTATTCATCTATGAGATAAACTTTATATAAGTTAATGTACTTACAGATAATAAAATAATATTATAAACATCGTATAAACTATTTACTTACTGTAATTTATTGTAAAAAATATTAATTTACTGAAAATAGATTTTTATAGCTGCCATAATATTATATTTTTAGATTTTTCGTATAGGCAATAATCACTCTTGTGATCTAGACGAGTCCAACGACACTTCATTTGTCAAAATCAGTCTAGTCGTTTGTGCTACGGCGACAGCCAAAAAACTCGCATACCTACAAACAAACAGCCAAACATACATACACCCCAAACACATTACCTTCCTTCGCTTCGCAGTCGGGTAAAATATTGTGAAATAGTGTGAGCCTGGTGTAAGCTATCAAAAAGCGTTACCTTTTTTTAAATGTTTTTAAACTTACGCGATCTGAACACATTATTATTAGTATTAAACGGGTATTTATCGCGTCTATTTTTTAATTCCCGACGTTTTGACACGTTTACACACTGTCGTGGTCACGGGATGTAATTTTTTTTTAATTTTCAGAATAGCAAAGAACAGGAGGCGCGCGGGGAGAAGTCGAAAGATTTCACGTTTGACCACTCCTACTGGTCTTACGACAGCGAAGATGCTAACTACGCGTCACAGGAGCAGGTCAGTCCAGGGGCTAGAGCTAGTGAATATTGAGGTTGTAATTATTATCTGACGTTTAGAGAAAAATTATGATGGAAGAAAGATGATGTGAGTAAGAAAGGGGTGAGTACTGAGATGACGGATGATAGAGGGAAATGGAAGAAGAAAACGTGTTGTGCCGACCACATTGTGGTCGGAAGTTGTTTAGGGGAAGAAGTTTAGGGAAAAATTATATCAGTTCGAAACATGGCGAATCACGTATGTAACGTTGTTTTATCTACATACATATCTATACTATAGTAAACTGTGACTGAGAAACTTGCATGAAATATTTTAGTAAATTTTAATTGGGGTTAGCATTAGACACGATATAGATGCCGAAAACAACACTTTTTAGTGAATTACCAGTCTATTTATGTAGAATATCTTACTTAAAACAATTTTTCACGCAATTTTTAATAGTAAACCCAATGTATTAGTAGTTATACAAGTGTTAGAGACTCGCGCGGCGCAAGTTAGATAGAAAGCGTACGCTTGAGGCGCGCGCGGGTTTCCTAACGATGTTTTCCTTCACCATTTTGATGATAAAACTCTGATCCAGGTGTTCTCAGACCTCGGGTTGGATGTTATCGACAGCGCGTTCGAGGGTTACAATGCGTGCGTGTTCGCGTACGGACAGACCGGCAGCGGGAAAACGTTCACTATGATGGGCTCCAATGTAAGTGGAATAGCTATAGTTGGCTCAACGATTTATTATTAGTATTAGACGGGTATTTATCGCGTTCAAATTACCTTATATTTTCCGACGTTTCGACAGGTCTACCCTAAATACCCGTCTAATACTAATAATAATGTGTTCAGATCGCGTAAGTTTAGAAGTACCTACATATTGGCTCAACGAATCTAGGCATTCGTGAAGTTAGCCGCAAGAGCTGCGCAGTATCGTTTGTCGGGAGCAATTGGAGGTGTGAGGAGGGGAAGGGACTGTACATGCGCTAACTCGCACCTGTGGCTAATTTCACGAATGCCTAGATCCGTTGATGAACTATAACTTTCTTTGTAAGACTAGTAAGATTATTTTACTAATTTAACAGAAAAGTTCCCAAGTCTTTTTAAATGAAGAAGTCATTTTTATGATGTGTCTGTAGAAATAAAAGAAATTTATCATCTACTTGGCCTAATTTTGATTTTTACTGTAGCTATAAGGTTTAGCAGTTTTAATAGTTTGACGGTAGTGGGCACGAGAAGGCAGAGCGAGACAGCAGTACCCTGGACGTTAGACGTGAAAAAACTTTTTAGCTTAGCCAGTTTAGTCTAATTAGTACTGTCATCTAAAATGTTTAAGCTAATTTAGCTTTTGGCGTAAACAAAATAAGGTCGTACTGTCAGCATTTTTTAAGTTTGTTAATTATTTTTCTATTGCTAATGTTCCATCCTTACCCAGGACAACCAAGGCCTGATCCCCCGGATATGCCGTCAGCTGTTCTCGCGCGTGGCGGCCGGCAAGGAGTCCGGCGCCTCGTACCGCACCGAGGTCAGCTACCTCGAGATCTACAACGAGAAGGTCAAGGACCTCCTGGCGAAGGACGCAGGGCATACGCTGAAGGTCCGCGAGCATCCGAAGCTGGGGCCCTATGTCCAGGACCTGTCCAAGCATCTGGTGTCAGACTATGATGATATACAGGTAAGCTCCTCAAAACTATTGAAATCTTTACTAATACTAGCTTCCCGCCCACGGCTTCTTTTTATTTTCTTTTATTTTTTTCGTCAATTTTCCGATTCGGGACGGAGACAAAAACACAAAAATCATGAAAATTGGTCCAACCGTTCTTGAGTTATAGATGGTGTAACTAACACCACTTCTTAATCATAGACAAAATTACGTTTAGCTGTCATTTTGCGTTTTGATATTCGATGTCAGATGCGTTTTTGTTATACCTCGTTTTATAGTTACATGTATTCTCTTTGACTTTTATGCACGTCACACGGCAACGCGGTCGAACGGGATAAAAATATCCTATGTCCGTCTACTGGTTCTAAGCTACCTCCCCACCAATTTTCAGCCAAATCGGTTCAGCCGTTCTTGAGTTATAAATAGTGTAACTAACACGACTTTCTTTTATATAATATACTAGCTTCCGTCCACGGCTTTGCCCGCGTGGTACCTTGAAAAACAAAAACAAATCTATCCCACGGGAACCTTACATTTTTTCGAGATAAAAAGTAGCCTATGTGTTAATCCAAACTATAATCTAGCTTATTGCCAAATTTCATCAAAATCCATTTAGTAGTTTTTTCGTGAAAGAGTAACAAACATACATCCATACCATGCATCCATACATTTTTACAAACCTTCGCGTTTATAATATAAGTAGGATTGATTATAAAGAATACATATTTCAAGTTTCATTGAATGTGGTCCTTCCAGGAGTGCATGCACCGCGGGAACCTGCACCGGACCACTGCATCCACCCAGATGAACGACGTGTCGTCTCGCTCGCACGCCATATTCACCATCACGTTCGTGCAGGCGAGCTACTTGCGGCACAACAACATGCCTTGCGAGACCGTCTCCAAGGTCCATCTTGTTGATTTAGCCGGAAGGTAAGTCTTCAAGACCAAACTAGTTAGTATTATAAAAAAAAAATATGATCACGACTGTAATCCCCAGGCTCGGTAGATATCTCCCCAGATCTTTAGTTACTTAGATCTATGAGGATATCTAAAGAGGGTAGTCAGAGGTTCCAAACATGACATTTGGTACATGCCCAGATTTTGCATATTAGTTGGTATTCCGTACGTGACAGGTTGCAAGCCCATCGCCGCTTATAAGAATACTAACCTATGACACATACCTTTGAATTTTTGGTTCTAGGTTATGCCGGTTTCTTCACGATGTTTCCTTCACCGTTTATGAGCACTGGCATTACGCACATAGTTTTTTCGAATAGAAAAACTCATTTTTGCACGACCAGGTTCGAACCCACGACCTACGGATCGTGAGGCAAGGGTGCTACCACTACACCACCAGCGCTCTTAAAATATGGATTAAATAGCTAGTTATAAAGCAAATATGTTTGTTTCAGTGAGAGGGCAGACGCCACCGGCGCCACGGGTCAGAGGCTGGTGGAGGGAGCGCACATCAACAAGTCCCTGGTCACGCTGGGCTCCGTCATCTCAGCACTGGCCGAGTCCAGCCAGCTGCCTGTTGAGAGTGAGTTATACAGGGTGTTACCAGACTACTAACGAAAACTTCAGGGGGTTAAAGTACCCGTCAATATAAACAACTTTTTCTAAGAAACCAACACTGTGAGCGCGAAAGAAAACAGCTGTTTCATGCAAAAGTTCAATATCTGCCTAATTCTTTAGACAAATTAAACTCCAACGCTGATCTAGACACGCGGCAGCGTGTCAAGCCAAGTTCAAGCGAACGGGCGAGGCGCGCACCGTGTGTAATATTACACGAACCATTTGGAGCCATTTTCACCCCCTCGTAACTCAAAAACTATTTCACATAAACAAGTCAAATTTGGCTCATCTATTGCCACTTGCGAGTAAAATATATACTCCGAATTTCATAAACACACCTCAAACGGTTATTTAGATATCAACGTCCAAAAATGGTTTTTTATGAAAAATTTTATCACTGACTGACCTATAGACGTTAATTATAACCCAGTTCCAGATGACCTAGAACGTTCAAATTTGGCATCCAGGTAGGTAGTGGGGTGGATACAAAGGAAAAAATCTGAAACTTGCAAATTTTTATATTTTTAACGTACTTTTTCAATTAATTGATTCTCCTAGGAACCCTTACTAGCGCCTGTAATATAAGAATAGCAATCTAAATAGATGACAGTCGGTCATTATGTGGATTTTAATAGGGTCTTGACGTGAATATAATAACGAGTGGAAGTAGTGTCTTGGATTGGTAAGTAGTACACTCTTACCTAGATATACAATGTGCCAATAGTTGAGCCGTCTATGCAGGTAGATAGATATGGCTAGATAACTATTCAGGCCTAGATTATAGTGTGTCTCGGTTTGTCGGATAGGTACTAGGTAGGTATACTTATTCAGTAAGTACTCAAGTACCTACCTACCTGCTTAGTATGTATACCTACAATGTGCCAATAGTTTGAGCCGTTTATGCAGGTAGATTATATAAGTGTAATAATATAAGAATAAGTACTTACTTACTAATAAGTTCTGTACAAAAAGTAATGATATCCCATCAAAAACATAAATGTGAAATGAGAGCCAAGTTCAATAAGTATGTTTTAGTCGTTGACTTCAGCGACAAAAGAAGTGAGATCTAAACGGGTGCCAAGTACAATGGTCAGTCCTGAAACTTATTTATAACAATATGAAATATTTTTAACAACTTTAAAATATCATTTCATCTCATAATTTAGGATATTATATTGAAGCCTAAGGTCTGACTTGGCTAGTTTTCTTAAGAGTACGAATTATATTAGGTATAGCCTTTGCAAGTTCTTATTTTATTCTTCTAAAAATTTGGCTTGCTGGTAGAAACTAGCGATCAGACATAGTAGGTAAGTAGTTAATAATAGTAATTCGTATAATGAGAACTAGCCAAGTTAGACCTTAGGCTTCAATATAATATCCTAAATTATGAGATGAAATGATATTTTAAAGTTGTTAAAAATATTTCATATTGTTATAAATAAGTTTCAGGACTGACCATTGTACTTGGCACCCGTTTAGATCTCACTTCTTTTGTCGCTGAAGTCAACGACTAAAACATACTTATTGAACTTGGCTCTCATTTCACATTTATGTTTTTGATGGGATATTACTTTGGTAATTTATTAAATTTGCAAGGATGAAAGAAGGACACGTCTATTCAGTTCGGTGAGTGTCGAGAGAGAGTGATTAGACATAAATCACGTAAAGTTATAGAAAAACACCTGATGAAATTAACAGAGCAACAATAACACTTAATTACTGCTATAATTAGAACACAAGTAGATGTTACGTAATTTAACTGATTGCTAATTTAAAATTTAAATGGGCTAAAATGTATGAAACAGCTGTTTTTTTCGCGTGTAGTTGGGTGTTTGCCGGCTGGCAGCAAAAACGCAGGTTCGATTCCGGTCCATCCGAAAATTTTGGAGTTCATTTAAATATGTTTTCAGGCAGAATGCAGAAAGACAAGAAGAAAGTGTTCATCCCATACCGCGACTCTGTTCTGACTTGGCTGCTGAAGGACTCGCTGGGAGGCAACTCCAAGACTATCATGATTGCAGCGGTGAGTTACAAGTCATTATCATCATCTTCCTGCCCTTTTCCCACGAAATGGGGGTCTTTACAACATGTGATCTTCTTCCATTTCCCTCTATCATTTTGGTGAGTTCCAACAAGTATTTGAAATAAAGCATGATCACGACAGTAATCCCCAGGCTCGGTAGATATCTCCTCAGATCTCTAGTTAGTTCGATCTTTGAGGATATCTAAAAAAAAGTAGTCAAAGGCACATCGAAAAATGATATTTGGCACGTGCCGTCATTTTGCACAGTAGTTATTCCGTACTTGACAGGTTGCAAGCACATCGCCGGTTATAAGAATACTAACCTATGACACACCTTCGAATTTTTGGTTCTAGGCTATGCCACTTTCCTCACGATGTTTTCCTTCGCCGGTTAAGAGCTCTGGCATTGTGCACATAATTTTTCGAATGGAAAATCTCTTTGGTACATCAACTTTGAACCTACGACCTTCAAATCATGAGGCAGGGATGCTACCACTATACCACCAGTGCTCTTTAAGATCTTGTTCATTCAACATGCAAAAGTTCAATACCTTGCTAAAATGTATGAAACAGCTGTTATTTTTCGCGCTGTTAGTTTCTTAAAAAAAGTTGTTTATATTGATGTGTACTTTAACCCCCTGAAGTTTTCGGAAGTAGTCTGACACCCTGTATATCATGTTTGTTACCTTCCAGATATCACCGGCGGACTGCAACTACGGCGAGACGCTGTCGACGCTCCGCTACGCCAACAGAGCCAAGAACATTATCAACAAGCCGACCATCAACGAGGACCCCAACGTCAAACTGATCCGCGAGCTGCGGGAGGAGATTGAGAAGCTGCGGAAACAGATAGATCACGACACGGTATGTGTACGTTAAATAGTGTTTTTCCTACCTAATTCAGCTCAGCATGTAGGCTAGAACCCTCAAATGGTGAAGGAAAACATCGTGAGGCAACCGGCATACCCTAGAACCAAAAATTGGAAGGTATGTGTCTTAGGTTTTAGTATTCTTATAAACGGCGATAGGCTTGCAACCTGTCACGTACAGAATACTTTAACCACTGTACAACATGTGTGCAACGTGCCTCTGACTTCTTCAGATATCCTCAAAAAGATTAAAGTAACTAGAGATCTGAGGAAATATCTACCGAGCCTGGGGATTACAGTCGTGATCATGTCTGTTCCTCTATAACGCATTGGATAATTATTATCTGTTATGTTATTTTGAGTTCTGAATTTGAATTTGAATGTCTGTCAACAGGATCCGATAGAGACGGAGTCAGGCGTGCTGGCAACCCTACAACGGAAGGAAGCGCAAGAGAAACACCTCACCGAGAAGTGGACGGAGAAGTGGCGCGAGACGCAGCAGATACTGCAGGAGCAGAAGGCGCTGGGTTTGAGGAAGAGCGGGCTCGGCGTGGTGCTGGACTCGGACATGCCCCATCTAGTGGGCATTGACGACAACTTGCTCTCGACCGGAGTGACGCTATACCACCTTAAGGTACAGTGAACACCTTACCACGAATTCATAATACATTACCGAATTAGTATTACATTGTTATTTCGTACCATGACCTATGCAAATTGTATGGTACAAGTGTTACATTAAAACGGATTCGTTACGAAATCGTTTTGGAAGACTTCGTGGTAAGGCCCCAGGCCTTTGCATCTATTATAGTTGCCGGCAACTTCGTCCGTATGACGGTAACTTTTGTAAGAAAACAAATTCTATATGCTGCTCTGTCTGTGAAAACTTCATGAAAATCCGTTCAGTAGTTTCGGAGATGTGCACGAACAATCAAATAAATAAACAGATAGACAGAAAATAATTCTAAAAATGTCTGATTTGTGTTTTTAGTTATCCCCATTTTAAATTAACTGTTGGCGAAGAAGGAGGGTAAAGTTATTTTAATATAACTAGCTTCTGCTGAAACACAAACACAAATCTGTTCCACTGGAACCGTACATTTCTCCGGGATAATACATCCGTACATCCTTTGAATTATTCCTATCTGTCCCCTACTCTGTCCTCATTGATAATGTTAGTAGGATGTAAAGATTAGTAGAGGAGTAGATTCAGAGTTGACGAATGATAAGAGTGAGTGGAAGAAGAAAAATGTTGTGCCGTCTTTAGCGTGGTATTAGGTAGGTATTATGTATGTAGGTACCTACCTAGATAGATGAGCAAGCTGACAATCCTAGCGCAAAAGCCAACGCTTCACTCCGCGCCAGACAGCGACAGAGTTACGCGTTAAAAGAGAGCGGCAACGTTTAAGTTAATATTGCGGTAGCTAGGTATGGTTTCTGCGAGCTGAATTGCACTTTGTTGCTTAGTATCTAGAGTCGCTATTTCTATAAATTATTGCGCGAAGTAGCGCTTCTGTACGTAGTACTAGTTATTCTGTGGTGGTATAAGGGCAGGAGAATGATTAAATGATTAGTAGGATGTAAAGATAGGCGACAAAGCCTTTTGTTTTGTGTGGTGTTAAATAAAAAAAAACAGGATGTAAAGATGAGTGGTTCCTGCGGCAGGAGGGTGAGACGGTGATCGGCACGGAGGAGCTGTCGCCCACGCCGGACATCGTGCTGAGCGGCGCGGGCGTGCTGCCGCTGCACTGCCGCGTGGCGCTGCACGCGGGCGTGGCCACGCTGCAGCCCGCGCCCGCGGCGCAGTGCTGGCTCAACACCGTGCCCATCGACCGGCCCGCCAAGCTCAGCCAAGGTATGCCGTGCTGGTCAAGTCAAGGTACAATAAGCCATGGTGGTCAAACCAAGGTACGGTAAGCCATGGTGGTCAAACCAAGGTACGGTAAGCCATGGTGGTCAAACCAAGGTACGATAAGTCATGGTGGGCAAGCCAAGGTACGGTAAGCCATGTTGGTCGAAATGTCAACAAAGTCAAGGTACGGTAAGCCATGGTGGTCAAACTGCCTGCATATAGCCATGGTTGTCAAAATGCCTACATAAAGCCAAGGTACAGTAAGCAGACGTGCTGATATTGACAAAATAGTGCTACTGTGGGTTACAATTCTTAGAAAACAGTTAGCCACAACATGTATAATTCTTGTTTTATACTTTGGTTAAAGTGAGGTAACGCACTTTTCTCAACCTACCAAATATGTTATCTAATAAATAAAAATATTCCGTTATTAACTAGCTAAGCAATTGATCAACTTACAGCCTCTGAACCATATGCTCTGGATTGTCTAGATTTAAGTCGTTAAATAAGAAAACAGTTTCTAAAATTCTAGCACTAGTAGACTATTAATATCCTCATTTGTATCCACTACCTAGACCAGTGGTTCCCAAACTCTTTTCTTTCAAAGACCACTTTCAAAATTTTGCTGGATCCAGTGGACCCCCTGCATCTACATTACTACCAATTTCTAAATCTTGGAAAAAAAAGAGTGAAGGTTAGATTTAATTATATTTCGTACTTCGTCTTTCGATTAGTAACCTGCAAGAGAATTCATTAGAAAGTACTATTGTAGTAACGTCTACGTGACACCACTCTGGACACTAAGTTGAGAGTTTTTTTTTTTTTTTTTTCTTTTTTGAGGGTATTTCTGTTTTCCTGTCGCCCGCGCTCGCCCAGCCGCGTCATTCGTCTTTTAGTGTTTCACCGCTCAACACTAGTTTTAATAAATTCAGTGAGTGAATAATTTTCGAAAAACTTGGAACGTTTCTTCTCGTGAATAATGCCGAAAAGAAGACTTGAGAACGACGAGAAGTTTAAATACTTTAAGAAAAAGCTAAAAAAGCTGGAGTCCAAACTCAACATGTCTCGCAAACGGAAAATTCGCGTTATCGAGTCTTCTTCGTCATCATCGTCACCGTCGTCGAGGGAACCCTCGCCTCTTCGTCAGGAACCATCAGGTATGTATCGAAATATTAAGCGATGTGAAATTTGTCAAATGCCGGTAGTCTAAAGAAAATCCACTTGCGTGTAACTCAGTAGGAGTTATATCTTGTTGGATCACAGTTAGACTTTCACGTGACTCGAGCTGTCTGTGGGACTGTCTCATCGATCACATATTTAAAACGGTTTGCGTATAATTCTGTGGGAGTTATATCTTACCGTCGCACTAGGTACATAAGATTGGTTTGCGCGTAATTCTATGGGAATTATGTCTTACTAATCGTACCAATATCATAAACCTTATTAAAAATTTCAACATTGAAATTCTGATTTGAAGGTCACCTTCAAATCAAATATCTGAGGTTAACCCTCAAATAAAATATTTACGTCTTTTCCAGACGAGGATATCCGAAGTGTCCCCGCGACGGAGGACTTGCCGGAGACCCAAGACGTCATCACGTCTATGTTGGAAGAAAACGCGTCGGCGGCTTCAGATAACACTGCAGCTGTGCCGGGGACTTCACTGGCAGAAGATGCGCTCGATACCGTCGTATTGGAGATACTGGGAGAAGATCCCTCGGCAACTGTTGAATACGGCCCTGAGATCCATAAGGACCTCGCAAGCCGCTTTGAACATATTGCGACGCATGGGCTGGACCCGGCTCAAAGAAAAGAGCTACTAGGAAAATACAAACTTCCTATTAACTGCACTCTTATTGCGGCGCCGATACTGAACGCAGAAATAAAAGCTGCACTTCCAGAGCCCATGGTAAAACGAGACAAAAGCTTTGAGCTTCGACAAAAACAGATAGCATCTGCTATCTCATGCTTAGCGTCGGCAGTTACTGAACAACTCTCGTCCACTCAGATCAATCAAGACCTTCTCAAAAAACTGATGGACACAGGCCGTCTTCTTTGCGATATCCAATCCACAGAATCTAAATCGAGGCGCAACTTTGCCATGTTTTCTGTCAAAAAAGACATGAAAGAACACTTGTCTGGTACTAAAATAGATAAACATTTGTTTGGCGATAACTTATCAGATACACTGAGATCCGCAAAGGCGGTTAACAAATCCATAACTGAACTAAAAGTTCAGCAGAAGGCTTTCAAGAAAGCAGCTACACCTTACAGTACTAAAGCTCCTCCAAAAAACTGGAAAGCTCAGGTCCCAGTGCGCAGGCCGCTGGGACCGCCGGCGCCGCCGAGGACCCGCGAGCCTGCTTATCACCGCAGTCAGCACGCGGCCTCATCCAAGCAGTCGTCGCCGCCGCCGAGAGCCACCCGCCGCCGATAAACCCAGTGAGTTACGCCGGCCAACTGTCTCTCTTCCGTGACCAATGGTCTCGTATAACCAAAGAGACATTGATCCTAGACTGGATCGATGGTTATAAATTACTGTTTTCACAACCTTTTGTGCAAAATAGCGCGCCCTCCTCTACAGTACATTCAAATGTAGAAAAGGCGCACTTTGATGATTCTTTGTTAAACCTTCTCCAAATCGGAGCAATATCGGAGTGCACTCCTCACAAACAGCAGTTTATATCCTCCGTATTTTTAAGGCCTAAACCCAATGGAAAAATGCGATTCATTTTAAACTTGAAAAAGTTAAATATGTTCATTCCTACTAATCATTTTAAGTTGGAGGACTTACGCACAGCTGTTAAGCTTATATCTAAAAACTGTTTCTTAGCTACTATAGACTTAAAAGATGCTTATCATCTAATTAACGTTAAAGAAGAGTCTAGAAAATACTTAAGATTTACTTGTAATGGAAAACTTTATCAGTTTAATGTACTCCCATTTGGCCTAAACACAGCGCCATATGTTTTCACAAAAATAATGAAACCCGTTGTGAAATTAATGAGATCAGCTGGATATTTATCAACTATATATTTAGATGACATTTTATTAATTGGAAATTCATATGAAGAATGTTTAGACAATGTAACTATTACATCGAAACTACTCAGAGCACTAGGCTTTATAATCAATTCTGAAAAGAGTAGTTTAGTTCCAGATACTGTGTGCAAATTTTTGGGCTTCCTAATCGATAGCAAAACTATGCAAATAAGCCTGCCAATTGAAAAACAACTTCATATACACAGAGAAATTAAATCATTTTCTAAAAAATCACGCTGCCAAATTAGGGAATTTGCACAATTAATTGGAATATTAATTTCGGCATGCCCTGCCGTTGAATATGGCCTTCTATACACAAAAGAATTTGAACGTCTTAAGTATTTACAACTCAAATATGACAATGATTTTAACAAATTCATGAATATTTCACCCGATTTGCATCATGATTTTCAATGGTGGCTACACGCCATCCAAAACCCTGTCCACAGGATTATGGATAATGTTTACGCTGTAGAAATTTTTTCTGACGCCTCAACGACGGGGTGGGGCGCCGCGTGTGGCACGGCGACCGCGAGCGGCCCCTGGTCCGAACAAGAGCGCGCGTTACACATAAACCAGCTCGAACTACTTGCGGCTTACTTCGCCATCAAAATATTCACTAAAGGCTTAACAAATTGTCAAATCTTATTACGTCTCGATAACTCCACTGCCGTTGCTTACGTTAACAAAATGGGCGGAATTCAGTTTCCCCACTTATCACATGTAGCTAAAAAGCTATGGCAATGGTGTGAATCAAAAAGAATCTTTGTGTATGCTTCTTATATTAAATCTATAGACAACGTAATCGCTGATGCTGAATCCCGAAAATGTCACCCTGATATAGAATGGGAGTTGTCCCATACTGCTTTTGATACATTAACTAGTAAATTTGGAGTTCCAGCGATAGATTTATTTGCAAGCAGGATTAACAATAAATGCGACAAGTTTGTGTCATGGTTGAAAGACCCGAATGCTTGTGCAATTGACGCATTCACGATCAGCTGGTCAGACTCTTATTTCTACGCGTTTCCCCCCTTCGCCATAGTACTTAAAACTCTGCGAAAAATTATCACTGATAAAGCAACGGGCATCGTGGTTGTCCCATTATGGCCCACTCAGCCCTGGTTCCCGATCTTCCAGAAACTAGTTTTATCAGACGTAATAACATTCAGACCTGCTGACCGTCCTATTATTTCCCATTTCAGCAATCGGAACATCCACTCCAACCTGACCCTAGCTGCCGCGATATTATCCGGACAGCGTTATTACGCCGAGCAGTGCCAGAAACATCAATAGATATCATGCTAGCCTCTATATCTCAGAACTCATTAAAGCAGTATAGCGTTTACATCAAAAAGTGGTGTTACTTTTGTAAAAAAAAATAATCTTGATATATATTCAAGTTCTGTCGCTTCGATAATGACTTTTTTAACACAAATGTTTAACAGTGGCAACCAGTATGGCTCTCTAAATAGCTGCAGAGCAGCGCTTGCTCTAATTTTAGATCAAAAAATTGCAGAAAATTCATTAATTCAAAAATTCTTTCGAGGTGTCTTTCGTTTAAGACCTCCCACACCCAAGTACGACATGACGTGGGATCCTAAATGCGTACTGGATTGGCTAGAAGTTTGGTATCCTAATGAGCGCATATCGTTGGAACTTCTTTCAAAAAAGTGCGCTACGTTACTGGCTCTCATCACGGCACACAGGGTTCAAACTTTATCTAAAATTAAAATTCAAAATATTAATATTCTTCCAACTAAAATTTTGATAAAAATTCCTGATCTCATAAAAACATCAAAGGTGGGCAAAAACCAACCACTGCTAGAGATTCCGTTTTTTAATGAAAAACCTCAAGTGTGCCCTGCTCAGTCATTAACGTGCTATATTGAAAGAACGGCATCTTTGCGAAAAAGCGACACGTTGTTTGTAAGCTACAGACAGCCATACAAGGCTGTCACTAGTCAATCTATCAGCCGTTGGATCAAGTGCACGCTGCAAGACAGTGGCGTTGATGTTTCAATGTATAGCGCGCACAGCACGCGACTCGCGGCTACGTCTCGGGCTCTCGCGCAGGGAGTTAGCATCGACCAAATCCGGAAAACAGCCGGCTGGAGTGCTAACTCCAACACCTTCGCCAAATTCTATAACAGATCCATTTTGAGCTCGGACGAAGCCACGCTAGCTGCTGCGATTATTAATTCAGATTAAATGTACTTATGGAATTTATGATTGTACCCAAATTAACATTAAGTCTAAAATAATTGATTGTTATACTGATGTCACATTCAATACATTGTTGCTTAAAAATAAATGGTTGATTTGGAAATAAAGTTGTGTTTACACTATTTCCTAAACCTAAATACTCTCAAAGTCTACAATAGTACTTTCTAATGAATTCTCTTGCAGGTTACTAATCGAAAGACGAAGTACGAAATATAATTAGTGATTAAACGAACTCAGTGAAGTTCTATCATAATTATATGAGTACTTCGTCTGAGATTAGTAACCCCCACCCGCCCGTCCCTTGACATAGGTTCAGGAAATATGTAATAGCGCCAGGGCTCAGGCTCTAAACTAATGACGCGGCTGGGCGAGCGCGGGCGACAGGAAAACAGAAATACCCTCAAAAAAGAAAAAAAAAAAAAAAAAACTCTCAACTTAGTGTCCAGAGTGGTGTCACGTAGACGTTACTACAATAGTACTTTCTAATGAATTCTCTTGCAGGTTACTAATCTCAGACGAAGTACTCATATAATTATGATAGAACTTCACTGAGTTCGTTTAATCACTAATTATCTTATCTATCTATGGAAACTTGCGTTGTGGCCGAGTTTGTGGCCAACATTTTAGTTCTTCACTATCGAAACCAAATTAATTTTCATGCACCCCCTGCTTACGATTGTAGACCCCCCTTTTTTGTCACGTCCAACGTAGACCCCCGTCGAATCTCCCATGGACCCCTGGGGGTCCACCTGGACCAGTTTGGGAATCACTGACCTAGACCTTCCAAGTCTTATGCAGATTGGATCAACGGTTCTAAAGTTATGCTCTAAAATACATAATACACAAACTTACAATGCCAAATCGCCTTACTTGCCATTGGATTTTCGCTCGCTCAATCAATAATGTATCTTAAAACAATTGTAATACAGGTTGCATCCTTTTGCTCGGGCGCACCAACATGTTCCGGTACAACGACCCGGCGGAGGCGGCCAAGCTGCGCCAGGAGGGCAGCACCAACATGAACCTGTCGCGCCTGTCGCTGCTGTCGTGGTCCACCACGGACCTGTGCGCCAGCAGCGAGAACCTCAACACCAGCACGCTGTCGTGAGTACACACAGCACACACCGACATGAACCTGTCGCGCCTGTCGCTGCTGTCGTGGTCCACCACGGACCTGTGCGCCAGCAGCGAGAACCTCAACACCAGTACGCTGTCGTGAGTACACACAGTATAGGTCATCCAACGGATCTAGGCATTCGTGATGTTAGCCACAGGTGCGAGTTTTGTACAGTTCCTTCCCCCCCTCCTCATACCTCCAATTGCTCCCGAATAACGATACTGCGCAGCTCTAGCGGCTAACTTCACGAATGCCTAGATTCGTTGAGCGAACTATACACACGGTGTTACCAGACTACTTCAGGGGTTAAAGTACCCATCAATATAAACAACTTTTTCTAAGAAACTAACACTGTGAGCGCGAAAAAACAACAGCTGTTTCATACATTCTAGCCAAGTAGGTATTGAACTTTTTATGGATCAAAATGCCTACATAAAGCCAAGGTACAGCATGCCATGGTGGTCAAAATGCCAACATAAACTCAAGGTACAGTAAGCCATGATAGACAAAATGCCAACATAAACTCAAGGTACAGCAAGCCATGGTGGTCAAAATGCCAACATAAACTCAAGGTGCAGCAAGCCATGGTGGTCAAAATGCCAACATAAACTCAAGGTGCAGCAAGCCATGGTGGTCAAAATGCCAACATAAACTCAAGGTGCAGCAAGCCATGGTGGTCAAAATGCCAACATAAACTCAAGGTGCAGCAAGCCATGGTGGTCAAAATGCCAACATAAACTCAAGGTGCAGCAAGCCATGGTGGTCAAAATGCCAACATAAACTCAAGGTGCAGCAAGCCATGGTGGTCAAAATGCCAACATAAACTCAAGGTGCAGCAAGCCATGGTGGTCAAAATGCCAACATAAACTCAAGGTGCAGCAAGCCATGGTGGTCAAAATGCCAACATAAACTCAAGGTGCAGCAAGCCATGGTGGTCAAAATGCCAACATAAACTCAAGGTACAGTAAGCCATGATGGTCAAAATGACCAGACTACTTCAGGGGTTAAAGTACCCATTAATATAAACAACTTTTTCTAAGAAACCAACACTGTGAGCGCGAAAAAAAAACAGCTGTTTCATACAAAAGTTCAATACCTAAAATGGCTTGAACAATGGCATAAAAAACCTTCGCTAAACTGTATGAAACTGTTTTTTTCGCGCTTACAATGTTAGAGAAAGTTGTTTTATCGATGGGTAAAGCACCCATCGATAAAACCCCCTAAAAATTTCGGAAGTAGTCTGGTAACATCCTGTATACACACTCATTGATATCCGACCATACGAGTAATATATAACGCGAATAATACATAAATATATAGCAAACTTCCCCGTTTTCTCATATTAAAAAAAATAATAATTTATAATATGATTAGTATGTTTAAATGTATAATATATAATTTATTAAATATATTATTACTTTTCGGTATATTATGTTATAAATATTTCGAATGGAAAACTCATCCTTCGCTACCACTACACCACCAGTACTAAAAAGTATCTCAATTACAGAGATTTGGAAAGTGAGATCCGCTGCGAACGGATAGAGGCGCAGAGAGTGGAGTTGGAGCGAGAGAGACAGCAGTTCTTACTGCAGCAGGAGGAGCGACAGAGACGGTGGCACGCGGAGAGAGAGGAGCTGCTACAGGCGCAGAAGAAACTGGACGAGGTTAGTATAGAGTTTTTCTTTTCGAGTTCTTTTGAACCAGTGTGGTGATAGGATGACAGTGATTCTCAGAGGCACCTTTTGTGCACTTGACACATGTCTTCGAACTTCTTAGGTTCTACTGGTTTCCTCACGATGTTTTCCTTCGCCGTCTGAGAGTACTGGTAAGTATAGCGCATGTAAATTTTTCGAACAGAAAAATTTATTGGTTCATGACTGGATTCAAACTCACGACCTTGAGTTTGGAAGGTGGACTACCACTAAACCACTATTACTCTCAAAATTTCTACTATGTAAGAAATTGAATGGTCCTATGAGTAACTCTGAACATGGAAAAAAGTCCATTCTTCCCTACCATTAGGGATATATGGAACAGCCTGGTGTTTCGTCATTCCGTGACACCAGTAATCCCTTAATAGTACGTTTTGTTTTTTTAATGTGGATGGATACAGGGGTAGAGGTAGACCAAAGAAAAGATGGATGGACTGTGTGAAAGATGACATGGGTAAGAAACGAGTGAGTACTGAGATGACAAATGACAGAGGGAAATGGAAGAAGATCACATGTTGTGTGTGCCGACCACACATAACGTGGGAAAAGGGCAAGGGCCTTACCACGAAGTCTTCCAGAACGATCCCGTAACGATTCCATTATAGAAACATAACTACTTCCATACAATTTGCATTGGTCATTGTACGAAATAACAATGTAATACAAATTCGGTAATGTATTATGAATTCGTGGTGAGGCCCCAGGAAGGTGATGATGAGTTTTCTTTGATGAACTTTCGGAAGTCAAGGTAGGGACCGGCTCTCGGGCAGTCCCTAGGGTAGTAGTGAAGGCTCTGGCTGCGCAGGAGCGGGAGAGCATGGAGAAGGAGTACGCGGCGGCGTGCCGGCGGCTGTCGGGCGACTGGCGCGCGCTGGAGCGCGGCTGGACGCACCGGCGCCGCGCGCTGCGCTCGCGCCAGCGGGAGCTGGCTGCGCGCGCGCGCCGCGTGCGGGCGCTCTCCGGGACGCACGCGCACTGCGTGAGTACACTCATTACCCTGCTCTACATCCTTTCCTGTTCTGATTATCGATAGCTAGCTTCCGACGGCGACCTACTACTCGTATTATGAGTTGTATGATAACTATTTATGGATCGAACAAAAAAGAGCTAAGAAAAAAATGTGTTTGGCTTGTTCTTTTCGAATCAAATCAAAGAAGTTTATTTTGTGTCACAAAAGCAGAAGTAAAATTTTCGGATCCTCGTGACTATTGAATACTAGCTTCCGTTCGCGGTTTTGCCCGCGAGGTACCTACATATATAAAATATAGTCTATGTTCATCCTAAAAGTTCATTCTAAACATTGGTGAGAGAATTTTTGAAATCGGATGAGTAGTTTCGGAGATTACCTCGGACAAATAAACAAACTTTACCTCATTATAATATTAATACTATAGAAAAAAATAACCAACAAAATAATTTAAAAACGTCTTTAGAATAAATACTTAACTAAACATCTCTTAAACGTCGTTTTAATTGCGCGAAAAGATCGGTAGTCAATATTTACCAACGTTACCATTGAAAAAACTGTTTCTTCAAACAAAATGTATTCTCATCATTATTAAAACAGTAACACGACTAATGTTGACATTACTTAATCAGCCGTTGTGTCGCGCTACTCGTATCTACTGTGTCATTATCCTCATTTTTGACTACTCCGAGTTCTCACATTTTTCTCGAACGAGTTGACACACCGTAAGGCTGCTTCACTGACCGTCGGTCCGTATGTCGGTCGCGCTTGTCATTAATATAAAAAGCCATAAAATCGTACAGTGCTGGACCGACCGTACGCACGCGTATATTGCTACGCACTGCGTACGAGGACCGTCGGTCGAGCGCGTCCGCATACGGCCGTCGGTCGGCCGACGCGCTATGGAAACGAATGAACGCGTTCAGTGCTGCACCGATCGTTGGACCGACCGTACGGACCGACGACGGATGTCTGTATCAATTTTCATCTGGTCAGTTTGTTGGTCAGGAGAGCACTGAATGATACAAACTGACGGTCGGTCCGTGCGTATCGTCAGGACCGACCGTGCGCACCGACGATCGGTCGAGCACTGTAACCCGCCTAAAAATAAATATTGAGTATAAAAAATTAACATCGGTGGACATTTCAGCTTGTACTTTTGAAATCGGATAACTTATAGAGTAACTAAATACATTTTTTTTTGTAAATACATAGAATACATAATAACACCCAGACACAAAACAAAAATCTGCGTTCATCACACAAATGTTGGTCCTCGGTGGGGATTGAACCCACAACTTATAGCGCAGAAGGCAGAGCTACCAACTGAGCTATGAGGCCAGTCAAACACTCGATTGTGTCTACAACTCGTGATGTTAGTAGTAATTCTCTTAGTTCACAGATAATCTTAATAAAATATACGAGCGATTTTATTTTGTTAACTAAAGTAAAGACTAAATTAGCGTAACAATTTTAGACAAAATAAATAGACTGTAAAACTAGAATATTATATATGTATATTTTGCATGAACTCGATTAGTTTGCAGTAGTTGTAGTGCGATAAGGGACGAAATATGTTAAGTAAAAAAAAAACTCGATAGTCGAGAACCAGTAGTACCGTATAATGCACAAACAATGTAATATTTTTTACCTTTCTCACTATCTAGAATCTAAACCACTTTATGTTGCGCATGAGTGTTTGTGGACGTGCTTGTTTTGTAAGTGAATTTGCCGATATAATTAAACGCAATAAAAATGACGTAAATAGTGACGTAATTTCTTCTTAATGACGCGGATATCCGTTTCATTGATTACGTATTTCGTGACTGATAATACTTCTTGTGAAAAAAGTTTGATAAAACAAGTAGAATACATGTATAAAACAAGATGAATAATAGATAGACAAAACAAAAAACAAACACGCTCGAACTTATAGCTCCGCAGTAAAAATCGCCGTTACCGCTGTATGCATCGCTCGTTAAAACTCCATACGTTTGATTTTGTCGCTTGTTTACCTGCTTGTTATTAGCTTTGTTTTACGTTGCCATTCCCTGCCCTGTCGTAGGCTGAGAACGAGGAGGGGCATGTGACCGCGCTGAGGACGCAAGTCGACGGCAAGAAGGCTGAGCTTGAGAAGTACGTCAAGGGAAGCGTCAGGGAATTGATCGCGCAAGGCTGCAAACTGGATGAGGTAGGTCGGGTGTGGCTTTCCATATTGAACCTTGTATCCATCACCGTTGAGCATTAAATACCTTGATCATTGCTTACTTTCTTTCAGTTTCAAGTAGATGTAGTTGCGTGATCCTTATGGTGCAAAATGTTGATGTTATAACTAGAAAAAACCTTTATGTCAATGCAATAAGGGTGATTTTCCTTCGGCTTTGCTCTTTCGTCGTTAAAAAGTTATTTTCAGTAATATGCTATTGTAATAAGGGTGATATAGGCACTCAGCTGGGAACTTCCAACGGGAAAATGTATTATCACTCTTATCCTGATGACATAAGGCTTAGTACGCTATGTATAGTTATATCTTATGATGTATGTATAAAAGTCTGTGTGCTCAGGCTCACCGATGCAGTCACCGAAGTCAGCCTAATGAAGGCCATCTATCATTAAACAAGTTAAATTAAATTTCAAATATAAAAAACCTCTGACACCAATTTTGCCCGCCACTTTGCTGGGGCCATCTTGGATTTGAAGTTTGTCATAGTGTATAGTATTCTACTACTCAAGCCCTTTTATTTTGAGGGAGTTGTGAAGAAATATCTGTGCCTGAGAAGCATTAGGGTCAAAGTGATTTTTGCTATTTTTCAGGAGAGCCGAAAAACGTGTTTTTAAATTTCATCTCTTAATATCTTTGAGTATATTAGCATTATACAATTTGTTATTATTCCATTGTGCAGCTGCATTATCTGGCTACATTTTGTATATTCACAAATCATTATAGCTACTAATTAATAATATATAATTTAATATTTTCCTAAAAGTAGTACTACTTAGAGCCAAATACCGCTAACGATGAGGCCCCATGTGCAGATAGTTCCTTATGCTTGCGCGGAAAATTAAAGAACCAATGCCAACTAGCCCACATAGATCAGAATGCCCTTTTACCTACTCCAAATCATAGCAAATAAATGTAATCCGTCATTTTGTGGCGGTGGCCATCTTGGACCGATTTCCATCAAACATAGTTAAACACTCCCGACTAATTCACCTTTCAAACAAATCAAAACCGGTTCACGCGTTCGGGAGCTACGATGCCACAGGCATACAAACACACATACCCTGACAGACACGTCAAACTTAACACCTCGTCGTATTTGCGTCGGGGGTTATAAAGCTTGAAAATAACGGTAAAATATCAAATTGAGTAGAAGGATCCTTGTGCTATGTTTGCAGAGTCAGACGCCCAGCCCCGACACCCCCCCGGAGTCGAGCGCCGAGTGCCTGATGCAGCTGCTGATGCACTGCGAGCCGCACACCGCCTCCAACATCCAGGACACCGTCAACAGGCATGTGAGTGGAAAATAATACAAAAATAAAATTTTCAAAAACCTTCCGACATCTAAACCTTACCCTAACATGTCATATTTAAAGTCATGGTTATCTTACCATGTTCTTTCAATATCATTGAAGTAAGGTACCAAATTTCGAATCGATCGTACAGGAAGTTAGTCAGATCCCCTCATCAACTAGAAAAGGGCTGATGATCTTCAAACGGCTGAACAGATTTTCATGAAACATGGCTAAGAACACTAGAGATAAAATTATCTATGCCACAAAAAAAAAAACTAAACGAAAGTCGGTTCATCTGTTTGGGAGCTACGATGCCACAGACAGATACACAGACACACAGATACACCCACAGACACGTTAAACTTATAACACCCCTCTTTTTAGTCGAGGGTTAATTAACAAACAAACATGATCACGATTGTAATCCCCAGGCTTGGTACAGATCTTTAAGGATATCCGAACGTCATATTTGGTACATCCCCACATTTTGCACAGTTGTATGTAAAAGACGACAACTTGAATATATTTCTTAAGTTAATTAATATTTATAACAAAAAAATAAAAACCCGACTAAACATAAGTAACCAAAAATAGATTTTTAGGGTCTTTGGTCAACTGAGGTCGCTGTCAACTTTAATTAAACATTTTAATGTTTTTCACAGAAAAAGGAGCTGGAGGAGCTGGAGGAGGAGCTGCAAGGGCGCGTGAAGTCGGTCGCCTCGCACCGCGCCAAGATCGACAAACTGCAGGCGGAGCTGGCGCTGCTCGGCACGCAGGAGCTGGGCCTCAAGCACGCGCTCGCCTCCGACCTCAGCCCCGGCATCCTGAAAGGTACCTCACCAATAAGAAGTCCAGCCCCGGCATCCTGAAAGGTACCTCACCAATAAGAAGTCCAGCCCCGGCATCCTGAAAGGTACCTCACCAATAAGAAGTCGGTCACCTCGCACCGCGCCAAGGTCGACAAGCTGCAGGAGCTGGGCCTCGAGCACGCGCTCGCCTCCGACCTCAGCCCCATCCTCCTGAAAGGTACCTCCGATGTGCCGGCGACGGGCTCGCAACCTGTCACTACGGAATACTAATACTAATACTAGCCACTGCAAAATGTGTGGGCATTTGCCAAATGTCACGTTAGACTACCCAATTTAGATATCCTCAAAAGATCATGCATACATTCATCCCAAACACATTACCCTCCTTATTTTTATAGCTCATGGTACGAAATATCAAAGTTATATTACTTTGATTTTTCCCGAGGAGCTTTGGTAAGGCCTCATATTTAGGTTCTAATATTTTCCTCACGATGTTTTCCTTCATCGTTTGAGAGTACGTAGATTCCTAATGACATTCTAATCAAGAATAAGAATAAGAATAAGAAGAATAAAGAATAAAATAATTTTATTTGTTCGATTAGACTCACGCATAAAAAAAAAAATCAAAAAAACTTATAAATTTAAAAAACATAAAAAGTCTAAAAGAAACAAAATGGCGTCTGCCTCAGCATAATCACTTAATCCAACGGTTCCTTTCAGAGTGTGACGGCGAGGTGTTCCTCGAGGGTGTGAAGAGGAGCAAGTCGGAGCTGGTGCTGCGCCGCACTCCTCGCGAGGAGAGCGCGGAGCCGCTGTCCGCGGACGAGCGCGACGACTTCAGGAACAAGAGAATGAAGTGAGAGCTATCATATTCGTACCGCTTTATATTTTACTAGCTTCCGCTCGCGGCTTTGCTTGCGAGGTACCTACATAAAGTATAGCCTATGTTGCTCGGGGATAATGTAGCATTCTAATTGTGAAAGAATTTTTGAAATCGGACCAGTAGTTTTTGAGTTTATTTGTTACAAACAAAAATACAAAACTTTCCTTTTTATTATATTATCCTACTTATATTATAAACGTGAAAGTTTGTAGGAATGAGTGGATGTATGGATGTCGGGATGTCTGGATGTCTGGATGTATGTTCGTTACTTTTTCACGCTGAAACGGCTGGGAGAATCTGGATGAAATTTGCCACAGATGTAAATCATAGTCTGGAATAGCACATAGGCTACTTTTTATTCCGGAAAAATGTACAGTGCCCGTGGGAAAGATTTGTTTATATTTTAAGCTAGTAATACAAAAGCTCCACCTCTCCTATTTTCAGTCTTAGCTTAAGCCTGGACCCGCTGGCGTCTCCGAACAACACGCTGCCAGACGACACGTTCCACACGGCGTCTTCCAGCCCCAAGGCCTTCCCGTCCAACCCCCCCACTTCCACCGAGCCCGGTGGGGGGGACGCGCCGATACAGCCCAAGTTCCGGCTGGGGCCCGCGCCGACCGGGGACGACAGTGACGATATGTCAAGCACTGAAGATTATCATAAGGTAAGGTTTGTCCTGGGTGGGGATCGAACCCACACCTACAGCGTGGAAGATAGAGGAACCAACCGAGCTGTGAGTCAGTCATGTAGAGGTAGATAGCAAGGCTCTGATCATTTCTCGGTCTGGGGATAGGCCTAGACTCATCTAGTATGTAATACGATTCAAAATGAACCCTGTGTTTTATTTAATCCCCAGGTAGATATCTCCTCAGATCTCTAGTCACTTAGATCTTTGAGGATATCTATAGAGGGTAGTCAGAGGCACGTCCGAACATGACATTTGGCACATGCCCACATTTTGCGCAGTAGTTAGTATTCCGTACGTGACAGGTTGCAAGCCCATCGCCGCTCATAAGAATACTAACCTATGACACACCTTCGAATTTTCGGTTCAAGCGTATGCCGGTTTCCTCATAATGTTTTTCTGGCACTGGCGTTGCGCACATAATTTTTGGAAAAACTTGGTGGTGCATGATCAGGTTTGAACCCACGACCTTTGGATCATGAGGCAGAGGTGCTCCCACTACACCACCAGTGCTCTGATTTTTTCTAGTGTGATTTTATTTGGATAAAGTTGTTTTGATTCTTGTTTATATTATACTTATAATTGTTTGCGCGCAGCCGCGGATAGTGGAGGGGCAGTCGTCGAGTTCCGTGGAGCGTTCACCTGAGGAAAGCAAGCAGAAGACCAAGTTCAAAAGGAGAATACCAGGTACAGGTCATCCAACGGATCTAGGCATTCGTGAAGTTAGCCACAGGTGCGAGTTTGCGCATGTACAGTTCCTTCCCCCCCTAATACCTCTAATTGCTCCCGAAAAACGATACTGCGCAGCGCTCTGCTAACTTCACGAATGCCTCGACTCGTTGAGGATATCTAAAAAGTGTAGTCAGAGGCACTTCCAAACTTTTTTTCACACAAATGTTTCGGATCTAGGCATTCGTGAAGTTAGCCACAGGTGCGAGTTTGCGCATGTACAGTTCCTTCCTTCCTCATACCTCCAATTGCTCCCGAAAAACGATACTGCGCAGCGCTCTGCTAACTTCACGAATGCCTCGACTCGTTGAGGATATCTAAAAAGTGTAGTCAGAGGCACTTCCAAACTTTTTTTCACAAAAATGTTTATCCTGGGTGGGAATCGAATTCACAACCTGCAGCGCAGAAGGCAGAGCAACTACCAACTGTAGGTCTACCATAAGTTTTCACAATCTACACTCGCTAGCGACTGTAGTTAAAAAAATGTATGTAAACTTGTACAGCGTCTCTAGCGGATAGTTGGGTACTAAAACGTCACGTGTAGTTAACTATCCTACGTCACAGCGTACTACAGCGACAACTCATGGTAGACGTACTGAGGTGTGAGGCCGGTCACTACCAACTGAGCTGAGAGTCCATTCTTGAGTGATATTACTACTCCTCTGGCCTATACCTCCTAAGATAAATGATTGACTCAGGCGTGACTTTGCGGAAATCCATTACAAATACTGAAAAGGACGAAAATACCTAGTACTTTCCCGCTAAAACTGTTATCTAATGAGGTTATCATTAATAATCCCAACACAATACCTCAAATAGAAACTCGCCACGTGTTTCGCTTCTCCACGAAGCATCCTCAGGACCGTTGACTCGCTCCGCACTGGTGTCGCTCCACCGAGGGCCGAGAGGAATCTGACTTTCCTCTTTTCAGTATCTATACCTCATGTCTCTCTCTCTCTCCTCCTGTCTCTTTCTCCTCACGGGGACGATGTCGGTTGCAGGCGAGGGCCGCGCGCGGCGCCGCGTGACGGAGGCGGAGGCCCTGCGCGCCATGCAGCGCCTGTGCGCGCGCATCGCGCACCAGAAGCTGCTCGTCATCTCCTCGCTGGAGAACGACTGCTCCAAGGACGAGCTGGACAACCAAATTGCGGTAACACTCAAGATATCGAATACTGATCGGCAAATCACTACATAGTATACTAGCTTCCGTACGCGGCTTTGCTCGCGAGGTACCTATATAAAATATAGCTTATGTTACTCAGGAATAACGTAGCATTCTGACGGTGAAAGAATTTTTGAAATCGGACCAGTACTTTTTGAGTTTATTCGTTACAAACAAAAATACAAAACTACAAAACTTTCCTCTGTATAATATTAAGTATAGAAAACAAAGTCGCTTTCTCTGTCCCTATATCCCTATGTATGCTTAAATCTTTAAAACTACGCAACAGATTTTGATGCGGTTTTTTTTAATAGATAGAGTGATTCAAGAGAAAGGTTTATAGGTATAATACATACATAATAAAGTAGAGAAACACTGATAATTTTAGAGGTTTCTAATGTGATGTCGTAAATAACATAGTATTTTAGTATACTCGTATTTAATTGAAATTGAAATTGAAATTTATTTATTCAGTACAATCACAAGGATCACTTTGAAACGTCTTACATGCTAGGTGAATCTATGTGCCAATTCCAACCTAACCCAAGTACGAGAAGAACAGGCAAGAAACTCGTCTCGGTCCTAGCGCTTTTTTGTATGATCCTTCTTCATTAATATCAGTATTGCACCCATGCGAAGCCGGGGCGGGTCGCTAGTAAATATATAGGTATACAAGAATTGCTCGTTTAAAGGCATAACATATGCCCATAGTGTAGGTAAATATTTACTGATGGCCAATTACAAGTTTCCACTTATAGAAATAAATGTATATACCATTCCCTCTCTAAAAAACTTATTTTATTCACCGAAAACAGTGAATAAAAAGCTTTTACTCACTGTTTTGGTGTTTGAATTTAGAACACATCAATTCCATCTCAATGCTATACAAACTCCTTATTTAATTAACTCTCGAGCTTTGATTGGTTGACATTTTCGACAAGGAGTTTAAAATTTTTTAATTTAGTTTCTTTTTCTCGGAGTCATGGTATAAAGTATTGTATGCAACTCTTGAATAAAACGGATTAAGGGCTTGTACACAAAACTGCGAAGCGAACGTCGCATCGCAAAAATCTGCGATCTAGCCCTATCTTTTGCCACAAGAAATCAAATCGCGTCGCACAGATTCGCAGTTTTGTGTACAAGCCCTTATTTCGAGGGCCATGAATCACTCGCTTTGCTCAGGATTCTAACACTTGAATAATTGTCGTTAGAATCCTTCACTTGCTCGTGACCCATCTATGGTCCTCGCTCTAAATCCGTCCTTTATTCACTAGTTGCATAATATACTGTTGTTGCAGGTGCTCCAAGATCTGCAGAAGAAGTACGTCCGCCTGGAGATGGCGCTGCAGTACTCGTTCTTCGACAGCCAGCAGCCGGCGCGCCGCCCCGTCATGGTGACGCCCATCCAGGAGACGCCGTCGCTCACGCTGTCCGAGAGCGACATGCACGTCGCCACCGACCCCGACGACTCGCCGCACCCGACCCGCGCCATTGTCGACCCTCTGCTGCACAGGTACGGTGCCACTGCTGGTCTACTGGCCGTCCGGTCGTGGGTTCGAATCCAGTCGTGCACCAATTTCTGATCGAAAAATTTATGTATACTTGCTGATGCTCACAAACTTTTAACTTTTTTTCTTTGTTTATAAATTAGTAGGACAGTAGGATGCAGTGCATGCATGTAATTGGCACAAAAACCACCTTTTTTGAGCCTGTCCCGATGGAGCGTTTCACGCGCGTAAGCACTCGCGCGTTCTCAGGCACCTACTTCCTAGGTAGGCACATAAATAAGGTTTTGTCCCTGAGTCTCTCCCAAACACAACGCGCGTAGGAACGCACGTGAGACGCGCGAGTCGAGAGTCCCGCTCATTGCAAGCGTTTTACGCGCGTGTGAGGTAACGCGCGAGGGCATCTGGACGGGATGTATGTAGCTCTAGTATCTCAAGAACGCGCGAGTGCTTACGCGCGAGTTGACACGCTCGTAAATCGCGCTTTCTGGACAGGCTTTTACATGTAACGTCCTACATGAGGCTATGGCTCAGCGAGTTAAAAATAGAATACTTAAATATATTTTTTGGTACGGTGCCACTGCTAATCTATAGTTTATCCAACGAATCCCTTTGCACGACTAATGTCCAGACTAGGATTAATGTCCAACACGAATTATGTACAACATGACTATTGTCTAACAAGATTTTTGTTCAAAACTAATTATGACCAACACGAATTGTGTCCAACAAGATTCTTGTCCAACACGAATTGTGTCCAACATGATGTTTGACCAACTCGAATTTTGTCCAACAAGGTAGTTGACCAACACGAATTTCGTCCAACACGACTTTTATCCAACACTTATTTGTCCAACACTAAATTTGACCAACACGAATTTTGTCCAACATGACTTTTGCCCAACACGAATTTGTCCAACACGAATTTTGTCCAACATGATAATTGTGCAACTTAAAATACATTTTAGTTTCTACGTTCCGAATAAGGACTATTATCAAAATAGTATATTAGAATATTCTTTTGTTAGCGACTACTTCAATTTAAATTTTGCGCCTAAGCATTTAATATGGGATAAAATTATATTTTGTAGGTTAAAAGAACAAGAAATGGAGGGCTCAGACAACGTGTCCACGTCTAACGACGAGCTGCCGTCGGAGCACTCGGAGGCCTGGGAGGATCCTCTGCGGAGGCGGCCGGTAGACCACCAGGCTCCGGCAGACTCCAACAGAATCATCGAAGTGCCTTTACCTGTAAGTAGACCATTCTACTCGACGTTTTCGTCATTTTTCTCATCTTCGTCATTGTTCGCAACAAACAATTTTGTTTACCTCTTAGATAATTTTAAATGTACCCTTCTTGAAATAATTGGTTGATATTATAAACTTATCTTATATCAGCTTAAAAGACGAACTCTAAAATCAAGGTTAAATCGTATATAAAATAACTGTAAAATATCAAATTGAGTAGAAAGGCCAAAGTTACTTCTATAAGTGTGAACTTTTAATTGAAAAAAAAAACACTCACATGACTGTAATCCCCGGGCTCGGTAGATATCTCCTCTGACCTCTAGTGGCTTAGATCTAGTGGATATCTAAAGAGGATAGTCAGAGGCACGTCCGAACATAATATTTGATACATGCCCATATTTTGCATAGTAGTTAGTATTCCGTACGTGACGAGCAAGTTGCAAGCCCATCGCCTCTTATAAGAATACTAACCTATGACACAGACACATAGTCTAGGATATACCAATTTCCTCACGATGTTTTCCTTCACAGTTTAAGAGCACTGTCAAAACTGACTAATATCCACCAATATTTATTGATTTAATATTTGTCTTCTTCTTTTTCCTGCCCTTTTCCCACGTTATGCGGGATCAATATATTTTAATATTTTTCTCTTCAGTCTTTAATTAAATTGTCCCATTATGTTTTTCAGGATCCTACAGCTGTTATTGGGCTGACGCATCCAATAGATTTCAGTAAGTATTACTTTCTAATTATAGTCCCCAGCCGGCCTAAACACTGCATACGAGCATGCTGTCTCATATTTGCACGAAAATGAGCGAGACAAAACAGTCGACGAAATTTTGTCGTGGCTTGTTAGCCCTGCAGAAGTGAACAGTGAATACGGGGTGTATCTTCTTCCTGCCCTTTTCCCACGCTATGTGGAGTCGGCACAATACGTTTTCTTCCTCCATTTCCCTCTATCATCCGTCATCTCAGTACTCACACCTTCCTTACTCATATACTTGAAAACTTCAGGGGGTTAAAGTACCCATCAATATAAACAATGTATCTAATCAATAACCTCTTAAAGGCGACTTGGGTAAATCAAGACTAACAACTTTTGTTGTATGACTTTTGCCAAAACGTAATACATCTCAAGTTTTAATTTATTTTAGTTTTTGTGAGAATTTCTATCAATTGTTAGCTCTATGTCTCGTAAATACCTACCTATGTTTCATTTATTCGATTCTGACGTATGCGCAGTCAGCTGAGTCACGCTGAGTGCTACGACTTTTACGCAATCGCTCGGCCGAGTGTGCTACACACACAGCATGTACCGACTTGTCTTAATCTGTGACCACCTAGAAAGAGCTAAGAAGATTAGAACTGGAAATTTGCCTATTTATTTTTTTGTATGGGAAAAAAAACATTGAATTAGAAAAAATCGTAGAACAAAAGTTGTTAGTCTTGATTTACCCAAGTCGCCTTTTCAAGGTTATTGATTAGATACCTATAACCCTGTATAGCCAAGTAGATATTGAACTTTTGTATGGAACAGCTGTTATTTTTTCGCGCTCACAGAGTTAGTTTCTTAGAAAAAATTGTTTATATTGATGGGTACTTCAACCTCCTGAAGTTTTCGGAAGTAGTCTCGTAACACCATGTACATATAACACACCTCTCTCATAATGACGTTGTTAACAGATGAAGTGGTCAGCATCCCCGGCTGGGTGACGCGAGGGGCGGGCGCCTCCACCCACCACGAGTACGAGGTTCGGATCTGCCTCGGGGAGCACTGCCGCTGGCTGCTGCTGCGCCGCTACCGGCGCTTCCGCGAGCTGTACCACACCATGCGCCGCGCCTACGGACCCAAGGTGAGCTGCTCGGAGGAACCGGTGTGCTGAAAGTAACACTTCGTGAATGTAATGGTGCGTTTAAACGGCGCGGCTCGGCAAAGTTCGCACGATCCATCACTTGTCGGTTTTCTCGACACGGATCAAAGGCGCGCGCGCCGTCTTCGGCTCGGCTCGTGTTAACACGCGCCGTCTAAACAGGTGGGACAGGGTGGACAGCGCGGTTCAACAGCGCGATGCCGCATCTCCACGCACGGCTCGGCTCGCGGAGGCTCGTGCTACCCCGCGCCGTTTAAACGCACCTTTATAGGAGTTAGCGGTTTCCAGTAGTGACAGATGGTGGTCCGTCAGGTGGCGGCGATCCCGTTCCCGCCGCGCCAGCTGTGGTCGACGGCCGGCGTGGCGCGGGCGCGGCGCGGCGCGCTGGAGACCTTCCTGCGCCGCCTGCTGGCCGAGTGCGCCGCCGACGCGCGCTGCGGGCTGCACCGCGCGCCGCTCACGCACCACACGCTCGTCAGCTTCTCGCCCTTCTTCCGCAAGGTAACGTGCCGCGCCCCGCGCCCCGCGCCCCCCTTCCTGCGCCGCCTGCTGGCCGAGTGCGCCGTGACGGGTCGACATCCAGCATATCGATCCCATTAACAAAGTATGATGCTATGGTACTTTGTTTGTCAGCAGGGCGTGTTCGAGAGCGGCAAGTGCGGCACGGGATGATGCCGCGCGGAGCTCGCCACGCGCGCGGCCCCGCCCGGCGCCCCCGGCCCGCCCGCCGGCGCCCCGCTGCGCGCGCTGCTGGCCGCGCTGGCGCACGGCGCGGCGGCCGCGCTGGCGCTGGCGCACGCGCTGGGCCTGCTGCTGCTGCTGCTCTACTACTGCTGCGTCGCAAGGAGGAATAGGTAGGGCCCGTGCTGAAGATCTGATATTATTGATCACCTGACTTAAACGGCCGAGAACGATATCGGATCACCACGGTGATAACCTGAGTATATATGTCCAAAAAAGATCACCGGGCCGGTGACCGACTCGGTAGTCCCCTAGCGAAATTTATCTAAAACCGGGTTTTCGATAAAATCAGTTCCAAGTGTAAAGTTGTTCCGTATTCGAATACAGGGATTGTAGTGTTAAATCGGAACACTTGGCCCCGACCTGACCCCCGCAGGGTAAACTTACCCCGATTAGGGTGAAATCTCCGCGAGACGAAAGTTACCTACCTCGGTTCGAAAACATCTGGGGTAAAGTTTATGGATAATGGGTTAATTTGCCCTTGAAAAGGGTAACGTGACCCCTAAGGGTAAGACGAGTAGTAGCAGCAGTGCGACCGTGGGTGCCTTCGTATATAGTAACGCTTGATTGGGATGTCCTTACTTGATGCTGACTGACGGGGTTTGTTGGTTTTATTGATAGTAGGTCAAGTTAAAATAACTATTTTGTAACTACACAATTACCCTTAAAGGGGTATCAGAGGGAAAATAGACAATAAGTTATTGCCCTCAACAGTTATAATGAAACATCGATTTTAACTAAACTCAAATGTGACACTAATACGATTCACGAATTTATAAAATTTGTAAATAAATGTCAGTGTTGCCAGTATTAACTTGATCTACAATCATTTCGACATGGCAAGACAAATTATTTTACAACATTTATTTCGGGCGAAATCGCTCAAAGAACACAATATTTCAGCTACTTTCATATACTTTAAGGTGATAATCACATTTCTAAGTCCTAAAGGACGCGTTTTTTTAAGTTTTCATTATAATTATTGACGTTTAAATGTTTTTTCCATTTTTCTATAAGTTGTGATGTGTCTGTATATTTTGTGAAATGGTTACTTTAGAGATAAATCTGGTTATTTAGACCGCGTTTTGTAGTGACCTCGAAAAATATGTCCTTTTAAAATTACAATGATATTGTCCTCTTTAATACACAAAATTGAAAAATAAACTTTCAAAACTTTTTGTTAGTATTGTAGTTTTTGAGAAACAGCGACAAAATAATACAATATGTATTTTTAAACTTAATCTGAACACATTATTATTAGTATTAAACGGGTATTTATCGCGTTTTATTTACCTATTTTTTCCCGAAGTTAGTAGTCTAGCCGTGACCACGACAGCGTGCAAACCTGTCGAAACATACATACATACATATGTACATACATAAAATCACGCCTGTTTCCCGACGGGGTAGGCAGAGACCACGGATCTCCACTTGCTACGATCCTGACATACCTCTTTTGCTTCATTCACTCTCATTACATTCTTCATACATGCTCGTCGGTCTTCTACCTGTCGAAACGTCGGAAAAAAATAGGTAAATAAAACGCGATAAATAACCGTTTAATACTAATTACTAATAGTAAAATAATACATGATTCGCAAACTGTATTTCTCAAAATTAAATACTTACATCTATATTTTAATTGTACTTTTAAAAGAACAAATAATAATTTTGCTTAAGTACTCAAGTCTGTAAACTCTGTGCTTCTTAAAGAACATTATCCAACTCAAAGTCGCGGTCTAAACAAAAAGGTGCGTTTAGAAGGTTTTCCCTTAGTTTCGCGTGTTTTGTCATTTGAGGACATTCTTCGTTGATTTCTCAAATATATATCCTTTATAAAATCCCTTTCATATTGATGAAATCTTTTGTAATAATAATGAATTATGAACTTTATAACCATATTTAAGATTCAAAATTCAATAATACAAGTGCTAGATGTGTCACCAGTGTGGTGAAAGGACTTCAGCCGGCCTCAGACTCAAAAAACCATCAATATGACATATGAGAAGGCGGTCACCCATCCAAAAACTGTCTGCGCCTAGCGTGGCTTAACCATACGTTCGCCATAAACTTTCAGCCCCTTTAAGACTCTTTTTTGAGACAAAAGATAGCCTATGTCCGTCATCAAGATATAATCTATCCCCTTGCCAAATTTCATTCCGATCCGTTCAGCCGTTTAGTCGTGAAAAAGAAACAAACTGAGTTACCTTCGCATTTATAATATTAGTATGGATTCCTGTAATTTAATTGTGTTTTTTTTGTGATAATGGATATATATTTGAGCAATGAAACGTAAAAGCACCCATCCGGTAGTTACAAAAGTATATTTTTGCATGTGGCGAGTTCCGTGAAGCTCACTGAGCTAGTAGATATAAGTATAGTGATAGTGTTATATAGTATAGTGATAGTCCTTTTAGTATGAATACTAATACTAAAAGGACTATAGTGATGTGAATCTAATAAAATACTAGTACATAAGGACTAAAATTTTAATAAAATTAAAAAAATATGATATTTTCTCTATTTTGTTCAATAATATTAAAACTATATTTTCTTGATATTTAGATCACTTGCTGTGATACTATGGAACTTAGCTAGATGTACAGTTTGAGTCAACATGGAAGTAACATCAGCTAAATTCAACCATTCATTCCACTTTACTTTGACTTGACAGTGTCAGAACTTTACAAATGATTAGAATTAGAGTTAGAAATGAATTTTTACTTTAGAAGCGGCACGTTTAAATTAAATTTAACTGATGCAATTTCTATGATCAAACTATTCGAATATCATAATTGAATTATAAAAATAAATATCTACCCTCTTCTTTATAATCAGCATTTTAAAGTTAAATACAGTCTGTCCTTGTCATTTTACTATCAATGAAAAGAGATGGCAACAGATTTAAAAGTAATTTTGCTCAAAGAACTGAGCATGATTATGAATATAGGGGGTAGTTTTTAAAAACAATAAAAGGTGTTTGATTTAAAGTGTAGCTTCCGTAAATCAACTGTTAATTAATTGTCATGAAAGAAACCAGATAATAATAAATGTAAGATTTAAAAGGACTACATTTAGCTTATCAAAGTGTAATCTAGATTCTAGAATATCGGTACTAAAAGAGTACATTAATAATATAGTATCCGTAACATGACATATTGGTTAATATAGTAAGTGAAGCGGCGATGATATAATAATCACGCATGCCGGCCAAACCCGCGTGCGTGAGCAAGTCCGGGATATAAATAATAAAATAAATAAATAAAATATCTGTATTTCAGTCTACACTAGAAAAATTAAAATGTGATTAAACTTAATTTACGTTAAAACGCTTATTTTACGCCAGGAGCAGAATATATTGAAGGAATAACGACCTTATCTACAAGGTGTAACGTGTGGTAACATGAATTTTATTTCCATGGTTTCAAAGGTGTATTTCCTAGACCGAAGCAATATCGTATCGTAAGCGTATCGTATAGCCGTCAATTTGAATAACAATTCGTAGTTCATTGTTAGATACTCTTTACAAATAGGTACATTAAAAGCTCATACAAAATAATAGCTTACATTATTATATTATTATTACAATACGCTTACCATACGATACGATACCCTTATCGTACGATACGATACGCTTACCAAAAGATACGATACGCTTATCACACGATACGAAACGCTTACGATATGATAAAAGATTAATGCTTCCATCATAGCTACTGGTGTGTTTTAGTAAAATTATATAAATTCATTTTGATCGTTGAATAATCTTGTGATATTTGAACGCTCAAGGCGAGTGCCCACCAAAGCGTAGAGGATAATAAACCCATAACTTTAATAAGAATTATTGTTTGGTTCATTTATATTCTCTCCTCTCCGGTGGATGCTTGCCTTTAACGTACCTACCATAGCGTTTCTTTGTAGACACCATTCAATACTTTCATAAAATTCTATACCTATATAAGCACCATAATTGAACAGTATATAGTAAGAATTAAAAATATACTATTTTTGTAAATATCTCCGTAAAGACCATACTATTTTTAGAATAATAGACCAACTATTTTACGTTGTCTATGTCTATTAACACTAGTGCCTTCCCCTGCTTTACCTGGCACGCATATATCGTATTAACTGTTATTATTTACAATTCTATTTATTTATATATATATATATACTTTTTTTTATTTTGAGTGTTTATAGTAGTTTATAGTTAGTAAAGGTTTTCTCTTCACCACATTATCTTTTACAAACTGTCACAAAGCCCTTTACAGAGCAAACATCTTGTAAAACCCAAAAACTTTTTCAAAGATCATCAAAACTACAGGAAGTGAATTTGAAGTTAAATAAGATATTTGTTGTCGAATTATTGTTGAAAAGTATAAACAGGATATTAATTTCTTTTTTACTTTTCGTTTATTTTCTACATTCTTTAAATGTATTAAAAGATCTTTGCAAGTTTTTCACTAACAATAATCTAAATGTCATTAAATAATTGTAAAATTAACTACTTAACCTTAAATAAAATACCTACATTAAAATCTTGAACTCTTTATTTTAAAAAATATATTACAAAAAAACCTGACTAAAAATAATTGAAAATTAATTCTTGCAGCCGCCATTTTGGATTTTATGACATTTATGCTTATGTCACTTTTGTGATTCAGACGAATCCAACATCTCATTTTTCATTATCACAATCCATTCAGCCTTTTGGCATACATACATACATACATACATACACCCAAACACACATACATAAAACCTCCTTATTCGCAGTCCGGTAAAAAAGAGTTCAAGTCACATTATATTTTATTATTTAAATTAATTGTACTCTATGAACCCAAAAAGACATACTTGTAAATAGGTTGTGATTACAGAATATAATTTCGTTATTTTTTAATATGTGGTGTATTGCACATGGTGGTAATTTGTTTTGCAAACTAACTTAAAAAATACTACAATAGGTACGATCTTATTTGGCTCACTATAAAGACCAAATTAGCGAAACATTTTTGAATGACAGTTTTAAAATAAGGTAAAATTTGACATTTTATTCTAATTTTAATTAATTTTCCACCATTTTCACGTAGCTTTAGTCAACACCAATTGACATGGCTACTAAAATAAGCTAAAACTCGTCTATCACACGTCAGTTTAGTCAGATTAAGGATTGTCATTTAAAATGTTTACGCTAATTTAGTATTTGGTGTGAACAAGATAAGGTCGTGTATATATCAGCAATTTTTTAGTTAGTCCGCGGTACAACAGAATCAACACCACTTTCAAAATATTTAAGTAGTTTAATATTTTTATTATCTCACTAGTAGCCCGGGCCGTCGGCTACACTTAAGTATATTTATTTTATTTTAGCACAAATGTTAGATATTATTATAGTTTTTCATTTAATTTTCTTAGATTTTTCTTTTATTTTAGATGCATTTAGTTGTTATAGTTATATTCACGACGGTAAAGCTTCTGTGCGCTTTATTAATATAACATGAAAGCCATCACGCATGCTTACCTGTCGTGCACTGTACAGTACCCGCCATGCTAGTATGCATCGGTCTGGCGTTTTTATGCATTTACATGGCACTTGGTTCAGGGCGAGCACTGTATTGAAATACTGAATACTTAGTTGTTGTTACATAAACTAGATGGCGCCACTAGAATATAGTATACCAATAAACTTATTTTCTTGTTATTCTCAATTTTATGATCATTTGTTTTAATATTCACTTAGTGACTACTTGTATGTTAGATTTTGTTCGTGTAGTCACTTAAAGTGAATATAAGGGTTGGTCCTCACTTGTCAGTGCTTAACCACAATGTACCAAACATTATCTTATTTACAGTCCACATCTCAGTTTCACAATACGCTCTTAATAGTATTGTTATTAATATAATATTTAGTTTTTAAATGCTACAGAGTTGATTTATCGCCAAGTCAATGATTTTTTGCTTAAATTAACTATTATAAACACAACCACAGACGCCATAACCAAAAGAAGAAGAAGCATGTGGTCAGTGCTGACTAGCGAGTGTTAACCATGGTCTAAGAGCCTCCCCATAGTTAAACAATGGCCTTGTAGTTAAACCCCCAAATAATTAGTTCATTTTTAATTTTAGAAAGAGATAGTGAATATTATGACCTAATTTTTTAGTACAAATGAAATGTCATTTATATACTTACATAAAATGGTGTACAGTATGAATTATTGTTGTAATGGCACATTATTATAAAATATATAAACCCCAATATTATCGACGTTGTCAAATACTTCAGTGTGCCATTGCAACAGTCGTTAACTGTAATCAGAAGGTGTTCTAGATCTTTATTAATGAATTATTAATGGTACTGATGAATTCACCACTTTTAATATATTATTTATTGTATCTTAAGACGAAATGTAATATTATAAAAATGTCCATTCAATATTGTTGAACATCACATTATAGGTGTAAGTTGCGGCTAAGTTCACCAATACATTAACCGATTGGTTAATTATAATCAATTGTTTTCATTAACAGCTGTAAACAACAAAATAATAGCTAAGTGTGTTGGTAAAATGGCTTAAAAAAATATATTTTAAATATGTATTGTATGGTGACTTTTGTAAGTAGGTATTGCAAACCTGAGTGAACTTGAGCATCATTCCATATTCATTGAAATAACAGAGACAAGTGGTAATCGGAGCGTTACGATCGAAAAACGAAAGCATGGCATGAGATGACAAATTTAAGACAAGTTTACCGTTATTTTAAAAACTTTTATAACCTTGATTTTAGAGCTCGTCTTTCAAGCTGTTTGCATGAAGATGAAGCAATAAAAGATTGGTTGATAATAAGTTATTTCATAGTACATTTAAAATTAACTAAATATTTTAAAATACATACAGTCGTGGTCAACTAATTAGGGACACTCTTTGGTTAAACCGAATTGTGAATTTATTTTTTATTTTCCAACGAGTCTAAACCATATTCCATATCTCTTACATGTAAGTATAATTAGTCATTTATGTGCCCGATTATACAAACAATAACAACTTCTTAAACATTAAACCTCTTTACAGTATAGCTGATAGATTATCGTAGTGCTATTTGTTCAAATAATGCTGGCTGGCCATTTAATTAGGGACACTGAGATATTGCGTTCTATTTTCAAAATTTGAATCTCAATACTTTTTTACTTCTTTTATTGTTTCGTGGTAGTTTTGGCGGCAATCCCGATATTTATTTTAAGTTTTGAAAAATATTTTGAAGAAAAATGGGTAAAAATAAAAGTTGCGATCCAACACTACGAAAAATTATCATGAAGTTTGTTGTCGAGCATGGTTGGCCATACCGAAGGATAGCAGAACATTTAAATTGTTCAAAAACTATGGTATACAATGCAGTGCAACATGTCAGACGCAATAACACAGATTTAAATGTGCCCAGAACAAAAAGATCGAGAAAAACAACTCCGCAAGAAGATAGAATGATAGCCAGGTTAGCTAAGAAAGATCCGTTTCTAGGCTCTATTTTAATTAAACACGAAGTGTTTGGGACAGACGAAAGAGCTGGTGTCTCAGCTAGGACCGTTCGACGACGTCTGGTAGAAGCAGGGTTGTTCGGAAGAGTGGCTCGCAAAGTACCGTTGTTGAAGAAAGAACATAGAAATGCTCGTTTGGCGTTTGCACGTAAATATGGACATTGGACCTACGCCCAATGGCAACATGTATTATTCTCTGACGAGACCAAGGTTAATTTGATTTCTTCAGATGGAAGGCAATACGTACGGCGTCCAGTAAAAGCGGAAATGAATCCAAGATTCACAAAAAAGCAGGTGAAACATGGCGGTGGAAACATTAAAATGTGGGGTTCATTTTCTGGACGTGGAGTGGGACCTGTGAGGAAAGTTCAGGGTAACTTAGACCAACATCAATACAAGGCAATATTGGAGGAAACGATGCTTCCCTATGCTGAGGAGCATCTCCCTATTATATGGACGTTTCAGCATGATAACGACCCAAAACATACCGCCCGTTCAGTCAAGTCGTTTCTTACCAGTCAGTCAGTATCGGTGCTAGATTGGCCAGCAAATAGCCCGGACCTTAACCCAATCGAGCACCTTTGGCACGAAATCAAGAAAAAAGTAGCCACTTATCGTACCACAACTTTAGATGAACTTAATGAAGCTTTTTGTGAGGCATGGGCAAACATTCCTGTCGAAACATGCCAGAAACTGATAATGTCTATGCCACATCGGTGTCAAGCGGTAATTACTAACAAAGGTTTTGCTACTGGGTACTGATTTTACACGTAATAAAATGGAGCTGTTAAAGATATTATAATACTGCAGATTATTAGTTTTGTTTAACTCTATTTTTCATTATAGTTTACTGTCCTTAATTAAATGTCCAGCTACAGAATTATACCTTAAAATTGAATACATGTTCAACCTTTGATATTAAATACTTTTTTCTATTTATTTATTCTTTTATTTACAGCCATTTAAAGCATAATAATCGGACCAAATTATGCAAATAATAGTTACTGAGAAATCAATAGGGTTTTATATTTGTATGTACATAACCGGTTATTGTTCTTCACTATCTTGCATGTCCCTAATTAGTTGACCACGACTGTATATACTAAACTGACTATGACGAAAGTGAGAACAATGACGAAACCTTGAGAAGAAAGGTCCCCATGCCAGATTTTCGTTTAATCGTGAAAATGTAACAAAGTAAATTGCATTAAGTATGGATTTCTTGCACTGTATTGCCACTTGTCTAGGATTTCATTTTGGCTCAAAAGTCATTCCAACATGTATGTAGCCTTTGTAAGATTGTTGATAGAAGATGCATATTTTAAAATGTAGTGAAAGTTATCAATTGGAGAGACTAATAATAAAAAGTTAACTGGCATAATGTCTGACAGAGTATGGAGTAGTTTTGTTAAGGAATTAAATGCGGATTGTTTTATAACTGAATTTTTATTTCATAATTATCCCACCCATGACCCAACAGATTTCCATGAAAATATGCAAAAATCGAATATAAAATTTATGAATATTGTTTATTCCTTATTTTCTAATATCATCATCATCATCTTCCTGCCCTTTTCCCACGTTATGTGGGAAAAGGTCTACCTTTTCTTTGGTCTACCTCTACCCTTGTACCCTTATTTTCTAATATACCGGTTCTAATATTTCTTTTTCTAAAAACGTTTGGATTTAAAAAATATCATATCCTATATTTTTTTTAATTTAATATTTCAACCAGTGCTACTGTTTTCAAGTCTTACTATTCAGTTTTTATCATCATCCACAACCCGACTTCACCCATTGCTGGGTAAGGAGATGGACTGACGTCATAGCATTAGTCATGGGCCAGACCTGGATGAGGCTAGCAGCGGACTGTGGACAATGGCATAATGCAAATTTTTATTAAAATAAATAGTCATTATTCTGACTTTTTCTTTGTTTGCATGTAACAATTCTATTTAAATATCTCGCTAGGGCCCAGCAAGTTTCCTATCAGTTTTTCTCGAACTGGGGATAGGACTGGAATTGGCACTAAGACTCACCTCGTGTGTAAGACGATTCAAAATCCCTGTGATTTCAGTGAATAAATATTATTGACTATCTTAAACATGTTTATACTATATACTGGTGCTTAAAGTACCCTTATATACACAAAGAGACATGGAGACATCACCTCAAAGCATTATCAAGATCAAAATTAGCGTAACACCTAAATTCATTTGCCAAATTATTCCTATGATGTGGTTGGAACTCACACTCATTTAAACTGAGCAAACTCTCCACGTAACATTTCATTGTGGCTCCCGTACACACTATAATTTTACTCTTCGCCATCAGTTGAATAGTCTGTGCAGTCTTGGTGATGCACTCTTCGGAAAGGAACGGTGGGTCGGCTACCACCATGTTGTATGAGTTCAGGGCTTCAGGTGGAATTTTATCCGGTGTGTTGTAGTCATAGAAGATGAAGTCTGGTTTATGGACTTCGAACCTTCTATCATACTCGAGTAATGTCACTGTAAAGAAATTGAAATAAAAAAAAAATACTGGGTTGCATCAAGAATCTAACTTTATTAGTATTAACAGACTCTTTATGATATTAAAAAACAAGAAATAAATGTCATGCAAGGACGTGTCTCTGACTACCCTCTTCAGATACTCAAAGATTTAAGTAACTAGAGATCTGATCTGAGGAGATATCTACTGATCCTGGGGATTAGAGTTGTGAACACGTGTTTTTTTTTTAAGTATTACATTCAATTATTATCACAATCGCATAAGTGTCGGTTTCTGAAATGACAAGAAACTCATAAGGCCCAAGCACTATTTTGAGCAAGTATCTTTATTTTTGCTAAGATACATAGCAAAAATAAAGATACTTGTTCAAAAAAGTGCCGAGTCGGAGTATTCAGGACTTCAAGCTTTATATAATAATATAAAAACATTCATCCTAACCTGTAGCTCTATGTCCTATCTGTCTCTTCAGAGGAACAAACAGCGTGGGGCAGGATATCAGGGCTACCTTTTCTCCATCAGTTATGGAATTGTCTATCACTTTAACCAACGCCTGTACTGTGGCCTCGTCGTACCAGAACTGGCTTAATTGCTGAAAATATTTGCATACAGAAAATATTTTAAATATATTGTACATGACATGACATGTGTACATGACATTCTCAAACAGGTCTCGACAGAATAACAGTGTCTTCAAAACAGCATACACACAGAAAATCTGATTATCATATTATTTTTATTATTATTAAGAGCCTGTAGTGTTCCACTGCAGGGCAAAGGCCTCCCTTCCTTCTCTCCAATCATCATGGTTTCATGGCTACCGTGGACATCAATTTCATCCCTCTACCTCTGGCTTGGTCTTATTATAGGTAATATATTTACATAGAAAAGAAAATAAATGTGTGCCTATGTCAGGATTACTACTTTTTTTTTCATTAACTCACCCAATTCTCATCAAACAAAATGTTTTCCTTCAACTGGTTATCAGCCTCTAGTTTCTCCAATATTTCCTGCCTCTTCGCCTGCTCTGTGTAGAACTCTTGCAGGGCTGCAAACGTTTCAGCTGAGAGCGTCGGTACGTCGTCGTCTTCATCCATTTCACTCTGAATAAAGTTTTGAAGGTAATAAACAAAAGTATATAGGTATGTAAATACACGGAATACAACATAAAAAGAGAACGAAGATGATGAACTTACATAAGTATAGAATTATAATCGATAGAACCAAAACCCTGAGTATAAACACCAGTGAAAAGATAAATAAATAGGTAGGTTTAACCATGGTCAGCGGTTTGGGCCAAAGAATAGAAAGACGGGGCACCGCGATCTACAAACAAAAGTGAATGAAGCGAGCGAGAGACTATTTTAAATCTGAGGTTAGTGCGGCACTAACAGTGCTAAAGAGCAACCGCACGGAAATCTTTCAAGTGATAAATCAATGAAAAAATTGTACTTACTGGTTTTTAAGAAGATGTAGCTACTTCTGGAAAACTTCTGCACCACTAGTAAGTGATTACACCATTAATTTTTACAGTTACAAGCTACAAATTAACAATAATCGTTCGTGAACTTTACGGAGATAACCTCAAAAAAATGGAAACAAACGTAGTTTTGACATTTACCGTCTAAAACGTCACTTTGACAGTTGTAATGTTGCCAGAAGAGCAATTGTCAAAATTTACTACTAAATTATCTAACTTGTTTCAGAATAAAAAACACATTATGGACACACAAAACCTACAAGTATTACCTATTCACGAGCACCAGGAATATTTGAAAGGATGCTGTGATCTTATAAACGACGAATGGCCGAGAAGTGAAACAGCCAGAATGTTGTCGTTACAATCATCTTGTAATAAACTACCTACAAACTTTGTTTTAGTCAACAGTAGCAAACATTTACTAGGACATTGTAAACTCACTCCCATACCGAGCATACCGGAAAGCTGCTTCGTTGAGACAGTAGTTATAAAGAAAGAAATGCGCGGGAGGAAATTAGGAAGTTACCTAATGAAACGAGTGGAAGATTACTGCCGAAACATATTGAAACTGAAAATGATTCACCTATCAACGAAGGGTCAAGAGAATTTTTACGCTCAACTAGGCTACGAAGTATGCGCGCCGATATCTATTTACGGCATTGGAGTGCCAAGCATTTCTCGGCCTACTTCTCTGAGTAATAAAGCAACAAATACAGTATCAACAGCATCAGGACAGAAAAGCACAGAAAACGGGACTCAAACTGGCCCACCTCCACCTCCACCACCGATGCCACCAAACAGCAATATGAATAGCAATAACACTATTAAAAGCACTAAAACGTTTATGTTGAAATATTTATAGGTTTAAAAAATTCAGGAAGAAGTAGGTATAATGAAGATTTAACTTGACACAATAAAATGATATAAAAAACAACTTTTGTACATATCAACATTTATTTAAAACTTGGCTTTCTCTATGAACTCCATAGCTCTCTGTTTGATTTTTTCCACTTGCGCTTCGTCGCCTGCCTTCTCCTCAACCTCGATCCATTTTTTGTAAAGCGTCTTCATTTTACGTGCCGGTAGTTTCAATGACGTCATACGCTCCAATACTTGCCTGTTAAAATATATATTTATGTAAATGGTAGTTTTTTGCAACACGTTTGTTTGCAACACCAATGGTTTGAAGATGTAAAAAATAAGGTTCTACCCACTGACCTCTATTATACAGTGGTTCTACCCCATTAAAATTGCAATTTTTTGATAAATTCCTGTGATTATGGAAGACCTAAGTGATAAGATAGTAATAAGTGCCGGGCAGTGAACGGAAAAAACATAGAAGCATTCCTTGAGCTATAAAATTACCCCACAAAAAATGTGCCGTGGTAGGCCGTAATTCTTTCGCTGTGTGAAATTTGGTGTCATGTTTCGCGGATATTTCCCTTAAAGTACCTAATGCTTCCATGTTTTTTTCCGTTCACTGGTACTGGACCAGCCTACTAAATGCCATATTGGATTTTTGACATTTTGTCACTCTTGTGATCTGAACAAAACCAAAGACACCTCATTGGTCAAAATCCGACCAGCCATTTGGGCTACAGCGACAGCCAAGTACAGGGTGTCCCAAAAAGTAGTGTCAAGCGAAAGTCCAGAGATAGAACACCCCTTGGGGTACCCGAATCACCCCCATGTATGTTCCGCGATTTTCTATAGTTTTCGAGTTATTAATTTTTTTCCGAATTTTTGAAAATTTACGACTTGAACAACTTAAAACATTCTTACAAAAAAAGTAGAAAACTTTTTTGAGATTTTTTTTTTGCTCTTAAATTTTAATGAGTTGCTCTTTTGTGCATAAAATAATCAGCTACGTGACTTTGATGAAAATTATGAAAATGTTGGTGTAAAGTCAAATAATTACATTCGGTGAATTACGACTAAAATTTTCAACTTTAAATTAAAAATCTTTACAAGTGATTTCATGGTTCTTAAATAAATCTAAAGAATTTTGCAGACTCTCAGCTTTCATAATCATTAAAAAAAAGTAGTACTTAATTGGCTACTTTGGCTAAAATCGGCCTTCAAAGACGGTAAGGTGGAAAATTCTTAAAATTAGCTACCTGATTAAAAAATAGATTTTGGCCATTTTATCATTCCTAAGCTTAATTTGTTTGTTAACTAATCAAAAATGACTGCAGGAAAGTAAGATTTCATTAATATTTGAAGGTTTTTTTATTAAGTTTAGCTAAATGTATGAAATAAAACAACAAGAAAAATTTATTAATTTTTTACAAAAATTTTTCAAAATGTCAACCTTCTAGGTCGATAAAAATCCTACATCGTCTTAAAAAGGTTTCCTTTAATCATATGAAAGCTATTTTAAGTGCCTTACATTTTTTTTCGACCTTTTTTAATTTTGTTCTTAATTCTGGCCATATTGCTGATTTCTTTGGCATAAACTAATTCTTTGTAGTCATTTTTGGTTAGTTAACAAACAAATTAAGCTTAGGAATGATAAAATGGCCAAAATCAATTTTTTAATCAGGTAGGTAATTTTAAGAATTTTTCACCTCACCGTCTTTGAAGGCCGATTTTAGCCAAAGTAGCCTATTAAGTACTACTTTTTATTAATGATTATGAAAGCTGAGAGTCTGGAGAATTTTTTAGATTTATTTAGGAACCATGAAATCACTTGTCAAGATTTTTAATTTAAAGTTGAAAATTTTAATCGTAATTCACCGAATGTAATTATTTGACTTTACACCAACATTTTCATAGTTTTCATCAAAGTCACGTAGCTAATTATTTTATGCATAAAAGACCAACTCATTAAAATTCAATAGCAAAAAAAAAAATCTCAAGAAAGTTTTCTACTTTTTTTGTAAGAATGTTTTAAGTTGTTCAAGTCGTAAATTTTCAAAAATTCGGAAAAAAATTAATAACTCGAAAACTATAGAAAATCGCGGAACATACATGGGGGTGATTCGGTTACCCCAAGGGGTGTTCTATCTCTGGACTTTCGCTTGACACTACTTTTTGGGACACCCTGTATATTAATAATAATAATAATAATAATAATATAGCCCTTTATTCTGAGTTACACAGGTTATTTACATAGAACAAATTACATATATTATAAAATATCTCGTAACTCAGTGTGCCTCTTGGCATAGGCCTCCTCTAACTGTTTCCATTGAGTTCTGTCTCTTGCTACCCTTCTCCAATGATCTCCAGCCGTTAGTTTAAGATCATCTTCCCATCTGAGTTTTTGGCGTCCTCTGTTGCGTTTGCCATCTCTGGGGTACCAGTCAGAGACAGTTGTGCTCCACTTGTTATGTGTGTCTCGGATCATATGACCGGTCCATCTCCATTTTTGTTGATCTATTCGAGTGAGTATATCGGCTACTTTAGTCTTTTCTCTAATTTTGCTACTTCTCACTTTATCTTGTTTCTTTGTTCCTGTCATGCTTCTCTCCATGGCTCTCTGGCAGCGTTCCAATTTTTCTCTGTGGTATTTTGTGAGAGACCATGTTTCGCACCCATATGTAATGACCGGAAGTATGCAGGTGTCAAAGGTTTTCCTTTTTATTGACATGCTTAACTCTTTTGATTTCATTACTTCTTTTATCGACCAGTACTTCTTCCATCCGTTTGCTATTCTTCTATTTATTTCCTTAGTGGTTTGATCTTCGTGAGATATTATCTGTCCTAGGTAGATGTATTCTTGAACATATTCGATAGGTTGGTTATCAATTTTAATTTCAATTTGTGCCGAATTTGTAAGTAGTTTTGTTTTGTCCTTATTCATAGTTAGTCCTACTTTCATACTTTCCTCGTTTAGTGATCTTATCATTTCTTCAAGACGTGTAGGTTTTTCTTCAAACAGTATGATATCATCTGCGAATCTTAAGTGGTTCAACTTCACGCCTTGCACATTTAGACCAAAGCCATCCCAATCCAGTTTGCGATATATATTTTCTAGTACAGCTGTGAACAATTTGGGTGATAGAGGGTCGCCCTGTCGCAACCCTCTCTCTATCGAAAACTTTTTTCCTAGGGTTTCTAATTGTATTCTCGCCTCACTATTTTTGTAAATGTTCCTAATGATTTCAATGTATGTTAGAGGTATCCCCTGGTTTTCCAAACTTTCCCATATGGCTTTGTGGCTTATACTGTCAAAAGCTTTAGAATAGTCTATAAATGCCATGTAAAGATTTTTGTTGTATTCCTTATATTTTTCTAGTATTTGTTTTACAGTATGTATATGGTCTAGGGTAGAATATCTTTTTCTAAACCCAGCTTGTTCACGTGGTTGATTTTCATCTAGTTTTGTACTAATTATTTCTAGAATAACCTTGGAAAAAACCTTATATATATTTGATAACAAGCTTATAGGTCTATAGTTTCCGATATCTTCTTTTTGACCTTTCTTAAATATAAGGATGATATGCGATGTTTTCCACTGTATAGGTATTTTACCCGTCTTCAGTATTTCATTGAATATTGATGTTAACATGGGTAATAGTTCTTCAAGAGTACCTTTGAGAAGTTCATTTGTGATTTTGTCTGGACCTGGAGCTTTTTCCATTTTTTGACTAAGAATAGCTTTTTTAACTTCGCTACAGAGTATTACTGGCTCTGGTTCCTTACTGTTTTGTTTTTCAATTGGCGTATTACTTTGTTCTTGTTTTAGGGTCTTGGCTGAGTGCGAGTATAGATCCTGATAGAACTTGGTAGCTATTTCGTTGATGCTTTTTCTGTTTGTAAACGTATTTTCCTTTTTCTTTAGCTTCGGTATCCATTCTTTGCTTGTTTCTCTAAGTTCCTTTAGTGCCTTCTTTACACCTCCCGTTCTTTTTATGTGCTTTTCTAAAGTTTGCAATCTTTTATACTTCCTATCTTTCCTGATGTTTTCTCTAATTTTCTTACTGAGTTCTGTGATTAGTTTTATATTTTCTTTCTTTGGGTGATTTAAAATCAGGTTTTTTCTATTTTCAATAAGTTGTATAGTTGTATCAGTTAGTTCGTATTTGTTTTGTCTATTTTTTTCACTTTTAGGATGTGTTAGTTGTTTTTCTAGCTTTTCATACTTTGTAAGAACATCGATGTTGTCGTTTTCCATTTTTACGAAATCTTCAGTTGTTTTGCTCAAGGCATTACCAATTTCTTTTAGAATTTCAGTACTTTGAGTTTTGTGTGGAGCTATGTACTTTCTAGGTTTGCTTGGTGGTACTATTCTTAAGGAGCTTCTTACCATGCGATGATTTGTATTGAAGTTGAATTTTGATAGTACTGATGTATCCGTGAATGCCTTTGAGTAGTTTGTTGTTATGTAGTCAATCTCGTTTTTATACCGACCGTCGGGGGAAAGCCATGTCCACTTATTTTTCTTGTTTTTCTTATACATACTGTTGAGAATCGATAAGTTATGTTCTAATAGTAGTTCGAGTAGCCGTTCCCCATTTGGGCTTCTTTTTCCTTGTCCAAAATTTCCCAAGACATATTCTTCTTTACTTTGTTTTCCTCCTACCTGGGCGTTGAAGTCTCCCATTAGTATAATGTGATTGTGGGAGTACTTTATTAGCGTCTGTGTTAGGTTTTTGTAGAAACGTTCAGTTTCGCTCTTTATTGCTTGCTCCGTCGGAGCGTATGCCTGAATAATGGTCCATGATTTTTTATATCCTGGTATGTCCATGTTGAGTACAGCTAAGCGTTCTGATATTCCAATCAGCTCTTGAATGTGGCGTTTAAGAGATTGTTTAATTATGAATCCTACGCCTTTTTGACCGGCTGTCTCGCCTTTATGGAATAATATGTATCCTACTCGTTCTTCAATTTTTTCATCTAGTCTACGCATTTCACTTATACCTAGGATGTCCCATTTAATGTCTTCCAGGGCTTTTTCTAATTCATGTAGGCTTTCATCCGTTCTAAGGGTTAAGGCATTCAGAGTTGCAATTTTAATTGTTGTGTTTCTTTTTGTTAGAGGGTGATGGTCTAAGTCTCCCGCGGGGACCGGCCGTAGTGGGAGACGTTGTGTTGTTTCGTTGTGTTTGTGGTTTGTTATTGCTGTTGTTGTTGTTTGTTTCCGGTGTCCCGCAGCTCTTAGTAGTTTTTTGGTGTGTTCAGTTCTGGGTCGGATCTTGCTCTTTCTACGTAATTTAGTATGTTAGGTCTGATAATATCTTTCGCATAAGTTTTGGACAGCGGTTTTGTGCGTTCCTGCTGGGCTTTGCTTGTGTTAGGTTTTTTCTGAGTCTCTGACTTAGGCGAGCCTGAGTTTTCTCTTTTTCGCTTCTCTCGGTTGTTGTCTTTCGGTTTTTTCACTATCAGTTTATCATACTTTAAATAAGCTGTGTTGCCTTTCTTTTTTTCTTCTTGCACTAGGGGTTGAAGTTGTTTCCGTTTTTCCAAGATATCTTTGGAGTAGTTCTCCTTCACATTGATTCCTGTTGGTTGGTTGGGCCTGTTTTTAAGTATAAGGTGTTTTTTCCATTGGGTTGTGGTGGACACTACTCTGGCCGGTTCCTATTTTCGGACTCTCTTCCGATTCTGTAGACATTACTAATTTCTTGGCTGTCCATGTGTACTCCCATGTCCAATATGATTTCTTTGATATAGTCGACTAATTCTGTTTCTGACTTGCCTTTTTCCTCGACCCCAAAGAAAACCAGATTATTTTTTCGCTTCTCTCTTTCCACTGATTTGAGTTTTTGTTCGAGTTCCGAAACTTTGTTTTTGAGGATATTATTTTCCTCAATAATCGTTTTCAGTTTATCATCCAATGCCTCCATTACGTTCCTAGTAACAGAGGACGTTATAAGTTCGGCTTGTTTTTCTAATTTCTCATCAAGTTTTGATAGCAATAATTCAATATTTTTTTCCATGATAGTAGAAATATTTTGTTGGGGAACTTTAATTTTTTATATGGTATCACTCAAAACAGTGGAATTCAAATTTCCCGCTACTGCTGTTGTTGCTGTCACACACAATTTTGGTTTGGTTGGCACTATGCAGATGGGTCTTGTCTTGTCTATGGTGATGTATTTTTAGGTTATAAAATTCTGAGCAGTAATTTTAGTTTTTCCGGCAAAATTTCGCACCTACACTGTGTCCTTTGTAATGTGTGTTGTTATTAGGCTTAGGTTTTGTAGTTTTACGTTTCACAACACGAAAGTTTCACTGGTTCGCACAACTTTTAAATATATTTCGCGGAGGTTGTTGACGTACGTGTTTACACTTCGGCTACCGGAACCGGAAACTGTACCCTGTATATTATGCAACTAGTGAATAAAGGACGGATTTAAAGCAAGGGCCATAGAGGAGTCTCGTGACTTGCTCTTGCAAGTGCAGGATTCTAACGACTGAATCACGACCGTAAGGAGTGAATCATAATTATTAGTTAGAATCCTGAGCAACGCGAGTGATTCATGGCCCTCGATATAAATCCGTTTTATTCAAGAGTTGAATACGATACTTTAGACCATGACTCCGAGAGAAAGAAACTAAACTAAACTCCTTGTCGAAAATGTCAACCAATCAAAGCTCGAGGAGTTATTTGAATAAGGAGTTTGTATAGCATTGAGATGCAGTTAAAATATATTGATGTGTTCTAAATTCAAACACCAAAACAGTGCTTTTTATTCACTGTTTTCGGTGAATAAAATAAGCTTTTTAGAGGGGGAATGGTATAAAGGACTGGTAACTCACCGAGCCTGCTCGAGGTCTCCGTCCTTGAGCAGCATATCAAGGTAGGTGGAGCAGACGTCGACGCGCTGCGGGTACACCGCCAGCACCTGCTCGAACAGCGCCTCGGCGCGCTCGCGCCCCCCGTGCCGCCGCTCCAGCAGCGCGAATTGCACCAGCACCGACACATCTGTAACAACACGGATAGTTAACATCATTTTCAATATGGAAATTCAAATTACATCATCACGACTGTAATCCTCAGGCTCGGTAGATTCTCCTCAGATTTCGTCTGATTCATAATCAGAGCACAAAAATGTAAACAAAGGGGTTGCCATAGCAAAACTAAGGCTACCAAATGGTAGTTCTTTAACGAAATAATGTATTCATAATAATTGTTTCCATAATGCTTTGGTTTCATAGAATACAAATAATAAAAATTTTGTCTTAATATAAATATGCACTATTTTTTATTTATGCTAAATTATTAGATCTTTGAAGATATCTCAAGGGAGTAGTCAGAGGTCTAAACATGACATTTGGCACATACCCACATTTTGCTCAGTAGTTAGTATTCCGTACGTGACAGGTTGCAAGTCTACCGCCGCTTATAAGAATACTCTATGATACACATCTTCGAATTTTTGGTTCTAGGGTATACCGGTTTCCTCACGATGTTTTCCTTCACCGATTAACAGTACTGGCATTATGGTCATATTTTTTCGAATCGGAAACTCATTGGTGAACAACCATCTAACCACGACCTTCGAATCCTGAGGCGAATAAAAAATTCACTAACAGAGGGGACCATCCGATATCCTCAAAGGTTGTGGCTCCTTTCATGTAATGTATTCATTCACAATTCAATAACAACATATTCAATTAACAATTTTAAAACACTATAACACTAACACCGGTCGGACAACTCAAACTCAGTACAAGATCTTATCAAACTCACGTTCTTTCTTCTCCAACACAGCGACCGCCTTCTGCATAACCTGCCTCGCCTTATCCAGCAGCCCCAGCTTATAGCACGCCGCAGCAGCGTCCACGTATGCAGCGCTCTGCCTCTTATACTTCCGCTGCATGAGCTCAGCTAGAGATGATAACTCCTGATGTTTTCCCGTCTCTACATAGATGTCAAGAAGGGCTGAGTGAACTTTGTAGGGCTCGTTCAGTTGCAACGCGTCTTCAAGTGTCTTCTGTTGTGATTCCTGTAACAAGTACCATTTGAATTATGTTATTTCTGTAACAAACACCATTTGAATTATGTTATTTCTGTAACAAACACCATTTGAATTCTGTTATTCTTGTAACAAATACCATTGGAATTCTGTTATTTCTGTTACAAATACCATTTGAATTCTGTAATTCCTGTGACAAATACAATTTTAATTCTTGACCGCCTATTTTACTTGCACTAAATTCACGTTTTCATTTGTTTCTTCTATTACTTTCCCTAAAGGTAAATATTTTCTTATATGAAAGTTGTTGCCAAAACATTACCGATTCGGACTAGCCTCTATCTACCCCCATTGAGACTAAACTTTTGACATGCCGGAACGTGGATTCACGCGAGACGTATTAAATTTTCTATTGTGTCTGGAATCCAGGCAAACCACAAGTTAATGGAGAATACTTTGAAATAATTCTAATTATATCCTTCATAGAATTCAAATAGTATTTGTTACAGGAATGACAGAATTCAAATGGTATTAATTACAGGAATCATAGGATATAACTTTACCTTAGTGCCGAATCTATGTTCTAGATTGAGTAGCGCCAGCCACACGTTCAGCTTCTCTTCTTCTTCCCGGAAGGGGATGGTGCTGAGTGCCTTCCGAGCCACTGCGCGTGCCTTATCCAACTCTGTCGACTGGAAACAAAGTTATCTACATTATAATTATACTTACCTTTAGCTTTATATTACATAATGTGGAACTCCTAGTCTATATTTCCAGATAAATATAATAGTCTTCAAATCGAGATTCTATACGAGTAGGTTGCTTCTAGGTAAGCATGCTCCATCTTAGACCTCACAGAAGCTTAACTTCAGGCAGAGTGAGGTCAAACGCAAACTTATTCTTTATAAAAAAATAATTTTCTTTTTATCCGACTCATCATCATCATCATCATCACCTTCCTGCCCTTTTCCCACGTTATGTGGGGTCGGCACAACATGTGATCTTCTTCCATTTCCGTCTATCATTCGTCATCTCAGTACTCACTCCTTTCCTACCCATGTCATCTTTCACACAGTCCATCCATCTTTTCTTTTGTCTACCTCTACCCTTGTATCCATCCACATTCATATCTAACACTCTCCTCGTCACATGACATTCATCTTCCGGTGCCACTTTCAGACTTCCTCTAACATACTCATTCCTTATTTTATCCATCCTTGTCACTCCACACATCCATCTCAACATTCGCATCTCCGCCGCATGCACTCTTTTCTCATCCGTACTGCGAAGCGAAAAAGGTTATCTTTCGGGGTGTATGTATGTATATACAAACATACATACATACACCCCGAAAGATTTGCGAGTTCCTGTCGCCTACTATATGTCAGTGTGTCAGTCAAGACTTTGATTTTCTTATAATAAAAAATAAATAAAATACAAAATTGGTAGACAGTTCATCTAGCCCCAAACTTAGCAAAGCTTGTACTATGGGAGCTAGATAGCTGATAGATTTTTATGTAAATACATAATAACACCCAGACACAGAACAAACATCCGAGTTCATCACACAAATGTTGATCCTAGATGGGGATCGAACCCACAACCTGCAGCGCTGAAGGCAGTGCTACTACCATCTGTGAGGCCAGTCAAAGATGGCATGCTGGGTACCTGCAGATGGAAGGCCATGTACGCGATCCAGAGCTGGCTGCAGGCGGGCGCGGCGAGCAGCGCGCGCTCGAACTGGTCCACGGAGCGCGGCGCGCAGTCCTCGCCCGCCGCGCGCTCCAGGGCGCGCACGCGCTCCTCCTCAGCGCGCACCTTGGCGAGCTTCTCCGCTACCGATAACTTCTTCCGTTTCTTCTTAGGCTGGTCTGTTGTCTATGGAAATATAATCATGTTTCTAATATGATCGCTAGGACCGAGACGAGTTTCTTGCCTGTTCTTCTCGTACTTGCGTTAGGTTGGATTTGGAAATTAGATTCACCGCATGTAAGACGTTTCAAAATGATCCTTGTGATTTTATTGAATAAAATATTTTTCTTTCTTTCTTTCTTATTCAATTCACCTTTGAGAAGTATAATGTAAATGATATGAGTAGGAGTGTGGCTGGGTGCGCAAGTAGAGGAAGGCCGAAGAAGAAATGGTTTGATTGTGTGAAAGATGATATGAATGTAAGAGGAGTAGACTCAGAGTTGACGAATGATAGGAATGGAAGAAGAAAGCAAGTTGTGCCGATCCCACGCATGGGATAAGGGCAGGAGAATGATGATATGAGTAAGAAAGGAGTGAGTACTGAGAAGACAAACGACAGAGGGAAATGGAAGAAGATCACATGTTGTGCTGACCACGTGGGAAAAGGGCAGGAAGATGATGATGAATGTAAGTGCCTCTGACTACCCCGAGAAAATGAAGTTTGTATAAAAATATACACGCAAACGAATTTACGAGAAGTTCCAATTTTCACTTTTATAATCAGAGGTAAAGTTTGTTTGTTTGTATATAGAAGATAATCTCCAAAACTGGCCATTCGATTTCAAAAATTCTTTCACCAATGTGTAGAATGAATATAGGCTATATTTTATGTAGATACCTCTCAGGCAAAGCCGCGGGAGCTAGTAGTTAATATAAAAGGAATGTGAATAAACAAATGAAATGAAAGGTAGATTCCTGTCTCTCTTACCTCTTCATCGCTACTGCTGGACTCTTCCGGCGCAGTGGTAACATTGTTCACAGCAGCACCACCGAAGAAGAACTCCTTAGCGCTGGGTATATCCAACGCTGGCTCTAGACTCTCAGCAACTTTGATATCTACAATGTTATCCTTCAAACCTTTCTCTTCTTTAACCTCTTCTTTGTCTTTTTTCCCCTTTTTAACGTCCGTATCTTCCGTTTCAACATCTTTTCCAGCTAGTTTATTTAGCTTCTTAGCTAATCTCTTCTCTAGTTTCCTCTTCTTTTGCTCCTCTTTGTAATTCTCGTTCTTTACATACCCTAGTTCTTTTAATTTCTCTAAGATCTCTTCTTTGGCTTCCGTTAACTTCTTAACTCTTTCTTGTATGGATACTTTTTCGTTTTGCATAGCCGTGTGGTATTTCTTATTCTTGGCATTAAGTCCGCGTTCTTCGAGATTTGCTATTTTCTCTTCCACTACTTCTGCTCTTCTGTTTCTGGAGTCTATGGCTTTGGAGAGAGCTACCAGTCTCTTCTTGAAGTCTTTTATGGTTGTACAATCTGAGATGTCCAAGAGTCCTTGTTCGTGAGGAGTTAGAAATTCCTCTTCATGGAAATCTGTTTCTATTTCATCGCTTTCTTCAGATTTATCTATAACTGTCTTTCCGGAAGTTTCTTTATACGAATTGATGTATTCGTCCGCGTTTGAGGTTTCAGAGTCGCGTTTCTTTTTCTTGTTAGTTTTTATATCTGTTGATGTGATATCATTGTCTGCATGTTTGTTCTTATGTTTCTTGTCTGTCTGTTCGTCACTTTTCTGTTTTTTATGTGGCGTTTCGCTTTCACTGTTATTCTTTTTGCGTTTACCTTTTTCGCGGTTTTCCTGTAATAATAAATATTGTAAGAAATATTGCAGTTCTAATAAAAAGTGTGTAAGGTTTGATGTTTGTCACTCAATCACGTAACAGCTGAATTGATTTCGATAATATTAGTTATACTTACAGATAGATTATAATTGAATTTAAACATAAAATATTTATGAGGACAAAAAGCATAAAAAGGAGCAAAACGCGAATGAATTCGCGGGGAAGTTTTACCAGTCGCATATAAAACACACTTGGTGCTGAAGCATGCTTTTATATAGTTTGAATGTTAAGTTGACTTACATCGTGCGTGAATGGCGCTGTGATAAGACTGCCTGACATTTTCTTCGTTTCTAATTTCACACTCAATATCGTGCAATTTACCTGTGAAAATACACGAAAAGTCAGTGGCGCCATCTCTTGACAAAACAGTAACAAGATAAAGCCAATAATACTATTCTATGATTTGCCTATAGAAATTTTATACAGCGTCAAAAGAAACTTGTTAATCTAAAAAATCTACATAAAAAAAAATTGGTAGATATTCCACACAACGTCCATCTAGTCTCAAACTAAGCAAACCTTGTACTACGAGAACTAGATAGCTGATAGATTAATTATGTACAAAAAAAATGTGTTTATCACACATATGTTGATCCTGGGTGGGGATCGAACCCACAACCTACAGCACAGAAGGCAGAGCTACTACCAACTGAGCTGTGAAGGCAGTCTACCATACGATACTCACAATTTGTCCAAGATGGAAGGCGTCTGCTATGTTCAGCGAAAAATCCTGTGTTATGAAGATACGCGGGATGTACGCGACCACGTTGTTAAAGAAAGTAACCAGCAGGTAGTCACGGCCAATGTACTGCAAAATATACAATAAATAAATAAAATAAATAAATAAATAATGCTGGACAATCCACACAGTATCATCTAGCCCCAAAGTAAGCTACCCAAAGCTTGTGTTATGGGTACTAGATAACTGATATATTTAATACATGATATAGGTACATAGATGACGACCTCAGTGGCGCAGCGGGCAAGAGTCCGCCTGCGACGCAAGAGGTTGCGGGTTCGATTCCCGCCTCGGAACAAATTTGTGTACGATCTGCAGAAATTTGTTCCGTTGGTCTGGGTGTGTAAGTATGTATAATAAAAAATATCTATCTATGTACCTACATCATGTATTAAATATATCAGTTATCTAGTACCCATAACACAAGCTTTGAGTGAGTAGCTTACTTTGGGGCTAGATGATGCTGAGTGGATTGTCCAGCATTATTTATATTTATTTATTTATTTATAGATAGATATTTTTTATTATACATACATACCCAGACCAACGGAACAAATTTCTGCAGATCGTACCTACACAAATTTGTTCCGAGGCGGGAATCGAACCCGCAACCTCTTGCGTCGCAGGCGGACTCTTGCCCGCTGCGCCACAGAGGTCGTCAATACATATAAGTACAATGTAATTGTGTGATAATAACAAGGAGAGTGTGAATGGGACAGTTGAAAGGGGAAGACCTCGGCGTACGTATGTACCTCGATCAAATTGGGGACGTTTTAGAGAAAGGCCAGGTCCAGAGTACCCTAAACCGACGCGCATGTATGAACAATGTAATGAGAGTGAATGAAACAAAAGTAGTATGTCAGGAGATCCGTGATCTCTGCCTACCCCGTCGGGAAACAGGCGTGATTTTATGTATGTATGTATGTAATTTAGAAAGAGGAGACTTATTCTTACCTAACAGAAGAGTTCCCAACCCTAGTTTAATACGTTTGTTGTATGGGAACCCCCTTAAATATTTATTTCATTCTGTTTTTTTTGTATTTGTTGTTATAGCGGCAACAGAAATACATCCTCTGTGGAAATTTCAACGTTCTAAATATCACATTCATGAGATACAGCCTGGTGACAGACGGACAGACAGCGGAGTTTCCGAGTAGTTTAAATGTAGTTCACAGCATCAATCCTCTTCAAAAAACAGTAGCGAAGTTCAAACGACAACGGCCGGTAGGTATCGAGATGCAAAACCACTTGTAATTTTGTTATTTCTTCCTTATATTGTTGAATAACACTAGTGTAGTTTATTTATAACGTTTAGAGCAGTGATTCCCAAAGTGGTCCAGGTGGACCCCCAGGGGTCCACGGGAGACTCGACGGGGGTCTATGTGGGACGTGAAAAAAATGGGGGTCTACAATCGTGCATGAAAATTAATTTGGTTTCGATAGTAAGAACTAAAATGTTGGCTTGTTATTTTAAATAATATGATACCTAAATTAAACCTCAATTTATAAACTGAGAAACAAATGGTTATTTGGAAATGGAAAAGATTTTTTTCGAATCTGTTAATCGTCGTTGAAACTCAGCCACAACGCAAGTTTCCATAGATAGATAGATCTAATCTTCACTTTTTTTTCAAGATTTAGAAATTTGTACTTAGTAATGTAGATGCAGGGGGTCCACCAGATCCAGCAAAAATTTGAAAGTGGTCTATGAAACAATAGAGTTTGGGAACCACTGGTTTAGAGTGTATATTTATGTCGAGTTATAGTAAATTCACATTAAAAACTTAAATTTTATTAAAAATATATTAGAGCAACTGATTATTACGTCAGACCGCTGGTGTTGCCACACGGCGAAAAAAGACTCACCTTGATAATTCCCGTATAAGCTGTCCCGACCTGCGCCTCCTCATAACTCTTCAGCACCACCAGTTCCGGAGACAGGAGTGAGGGCTTCAAGGTCAGTATCAGCTGCTGCTTCGAGGGATCCACGACCAGGACCCTCGCTTGGACTGTTTGACCGACCTGGAAATTATAAGTTTTTGATATCTATACTAATATTATAAAGAGGAAAGTTATGTATTTTTGTTTGTAACGAATAAACTCAAAAACTACTAGTCCGATTAAAAAATTCTTTTACAATTAGAATGCTTCATTATTCCTGAGTAACATAGGCTATATTTTATGTGGATATCTCGCGAGCAAAGCTGCGAGCGAAAGCTAGTAACGAATAAACTCAAAAACTACTGGTTATTAATAACTAGCTTCCGCTCGCGGCAGAATCGGAATCTCGGAAACGGCTCCAGCGATTTTCATGAAATTTAGTATGCAGGGGGTTTCGGGGGCGATAAATCGATCTAGCTAGGTTTCATTTTCCAAAAAAACAAGATTTACCAAAAAAAAACCGAGCAAAGCTCGGTCAGCCAGGTACTATAGCTATGTTACTCGGGGATAACGTAGCATTCTAATGGTAAAAGAATTTTTGAAATCGGTCCAGTAGTTTTTGAGTCTATTCGTTACAAACAAAAATACAAAAATATAAAAATACAAAACTTTCCTCTTTAAAATATTAGTATAGATATAGACAAAAACATAATACTTTTTTGAAGTGGAACTTCTAATGCGACTTCCAACAAGGTTGCGTAAACGTTTAACGCTACCATGGAGGGGGTGTGAAAGAGACAGAGCGAGAGTGAATGCGAGGCACTCGCACGCATGCGCATAGTATACCTGTCACAGACCAGTAGCAACGAAAAGTTTCACTTCTTCCGCGCGGAGAGACTACAAGCACTATTTTTTTTAGTATAGTATAGGTTTTATTTGCAACACACAAACAAACAAAATGACTTAAGTATATTTTTCCAATACACACATGAAAATATCTTTATTTACAGAAGTATATATTTCTTTCTTAATATAAATCACATTATACAAATACATGTTGAGCTATAGGACCGTTACAAACGATCTATGGATAGCCCAACTGATCGAGATCACTGCCAGTAGGAAGCTGATGATTTGTTAATTTGATAGGAACAACTAGTTAGCTATACCACAAGTACTGAATACAAACCTTGTATTTTTTTTGAGTGAGATTCGGGACTCGCGCTTTCTTGGCATCGATGAACACGCCGGTCTCCGTCAGGTGAGTGTGCGGCACATACCCTGGCACACAAAAAACTGTTGTAGAAACTAAAGCCCTACTATCTGTTCAGATATGGTCATAAACTGACTTGTCACAATATTTGTATAATTTTAAGTAACAACTAAAGCGGGTATTGCACTACTTACCCAATTTAAAAATAAATTATAAAAATAGATTAGTCATAATTGAATGTTCATAGCTTGTTTATAACTTACTATTCTGTTATGTATCCGTGAAAACCTTCGATAAGCTTACTAGTATTTAAAATTGTTACATTAAGTTGTTATTATAAGCCTCTGGTTTTCCTCGAAATAAATATAAATATAAATATCTTCAAAGATTTATAACTAGAGATCTGAAGAGATGTCTAATCCCCAGGGATACAGAAGACATTACGGCTCGCTTAGCTCACCTTTGACCCGCCCCACGCTTAGCTCGGCGTGTCTCTCAGCCAGCACTGTGATGGAGCCGGAGACCAGCTGCCCTGGCGCCAGCTGCTCCATGCAGAAGTAGGGCTCGTTGAGGATATGGGGCTGGTCGGTGACGGAGTAGACGTAATCAGATAGATTGTAGCATAGCACGCGCACCCTGTGTTTGCTTCCTGTAGACAAAATGAAAAAAAACTTGAGAGGTGTGAAACGAAGTTCCTTTCCTTGCTTTCTATGAGAGAGAGAGAGAGACATATACTTTTAAACTTACGCGATCTGAACACATTATTATTAGTATTAGACGGGTATTTATCGCGTTTAAATTACCTTATAGTCTACCCGTGACCACGACAGCGTGCAAACCTGTCGAAACGTCGGGAAAATATAAGGTAACTAGCTGTCCCGCTCGCGACTTCGTTCACATAAAATATCTAAGTCTAATATAAAGTTCCAGACCAATCGCACCACCCGTTATAAAAGTCCCATACAAACATTGACCCCCCATTTGACCCCTTTTTAAGAGTTATATTGAAAAATCCTGAAACAGATGTCCATTCATTTTGCATTTACAGTACACGAACAAAGTTTCAGACCAATCGCGCCACCCATTAAAAAGTTCCCATACAACATTGACCCCATATTTGACCCCTTTTTGAAGGTTATTATGAAAAATCCTGAAACACGTATTCATTTATTTTGCATTTAAAGTACACAAACAAAATTTCAGACCAATCACACCACCCGTTAAAAAGTTCCCATACAAACATTGACCCCACATTTGACCCCTTTTTGAAGATTATATTGAAAAATCCTGAAACACTTGTTTATTCATTTTGCATTTACGGTGCACAAACAAAGTTTCATGAAAATCGCTCCACGCGTTAAAAAGTTTCATACTAACGTTTTCATCCTTTTTCACCCCTTTAGAGGTGGAATTTCCAAAAATCCCGCCTTAGTGGGTGGTTTTGTTATAAAAGGAAGCCACCTTCCAAATTTCAGCTTTCTATCTTCAGCGGTTTCGGCTCGGCGATGATCAATCAGTCAGTCAGTCAGGTTAAGCTCTTATATAGGTATAGATTTAAACGCGATAAATACCCGTCTAATACTAATAATAATAGAGAGAGAGACAGACAGAGAAACACGCGCACGCCGCACGACTTACAACTATAGCAAAAAGTGTCGTTACAACTTTTCGTGAGATTTTTTTCCGCCTAGCCCCCTTTCACAACGCGCGATAAGGAACTTCGTTCCAATAAAAATTGGTCGAAGGATCTTTAGTCATCCCGTGACTACGTCTATTGCAAGAAGATCGAAATGTCAGGATAAAAGAAGAACGCGATATAGACCCGTTACCCTACTAAACCATACTATCCTACTAATATTATAAACGCGAAACTTTTAAGAATGTATGGGTGTGTAGATGTATGTTTGTTACTCTTTCACGCTGAAACGGGTGAACGGATCTGGATGAAATTTGGCACAGAGATAGATTATAGTCTGAAATAGCACATGGGCTACTTTTTATCCCGGAAAAATGTACGGTTCCCGTGGGATAGATTTGTTTTTGTTTTTCAAGGTACCACGCGGGCGAAGCCGTGGGCGGAAGCTAGTAATATTATAAATGCGAAAGTAACTGTCTGCTACGCTTTCACGCTTAAATCGCTGAACCGATTTTGATGAAATTTGGTACAAAGAGAGACTAGAGCTAGAGAAATTACATAGGCTACATTTTATGTGAGTACCTTGTGGGCGAAGCCGCGGGTGGAAGCTATTATATATGCGAAATTTTGGATGGATGGATGGGTGTATTATTTGTTACTCTTTTACACTGAAACAACTGAACAGATCTGAATTAAACTTGGAATTTGCTTAGTTTTAGCAAACTTATTTATTTATCTGGAGCAGCGGTCAGCAACCTTTTGGCAGGCAAGGGCCGCAAGGTGGTGAAATAAACTAAAGGCGAGCCTTGCCACACTTATGATATTAACTCTAGAAGCCCAATATATACCTACATATAATTGGTCATATCCCACACATTCACGGGCCGCATGTTGCCAACCGTTGTCTAGAGTCATGATCTCGATGAGGTTTTTGAGAAGTTCGAGCTACTGACCCAGTGGGTAGGACTTCCGGACCACCTCCTCATCTTCCAGGTCCTCGTTCACCTGGATCCGCTTGAGGCTCAGTAGACCGCTGTCTCCACCACCCAACTTGAAGTGGACCGCCCGACCAATTATCTTCAAGACCTGTGAACAAAAAGATTTTGTGAAACTCTGAAATGTGATAACGATCTCTGTCTATGGGGCATATGAGATATACTCGTATAACTATATATACTCGTATCCCCCCGCGACTTCGTTCACATTTCATTCATTTTGAAATGTTTTATTAACAAATCAAAAACCATGAAAATCGGTCCAGCCGTTCTAGAGTTATAAGTGTTTGAACAACTTTGTCTTACCCTATGTTTACACCAAGGTATATAACTAGTATTCTACATGTTCTACGAGTGTTAAAGTGTTTTCTTTCATTATTTATAACTAGAACAAGTTGTGATGTGACAATAAATGTATACAAAAATGTAGAAAACGTGTCAAAAACTGCCAAAATGAGGTCTCATTTATAACAGAACATGTTTAAGACTCTTTTAGACATTTAGTTGTTAACGTGTTTTGAACATGGTTGTAGATGTAACCGCGGGGCTACCTGTGCCTGGTCGACAATGTCTCCGTCCTTGAGCCGCTGCTCCGCCACCATGTCAGGGTACGTGCTCTCGAAGATGTTCCTCATGCTCAGGAATGGGGTGTTCCGCGTCGGCAGCACGTACAACACGCGGCCTCTGATCTATTGTATGACATAGGTTTAAATAATTTATTATTTTGTTGAAATATTTATGGTGTGCAATAAAGTATTTTCTATTCTATTCTATTCTATTCTATGGACAAAGTTATGTATTTACATACATCATCATCATCTTCCTGCCCTTTTCCCACGTTATGTGGTCGGCACAACATATGATCTTCCATTTCCCTCTGTCATTCGTCATCTCAGTACTCACTCCTTTTTTACCCATGTCATCTTTCACACAGTCCATCCATCTTTTCTTTGGCATACCTCTACCCCTGTATACATCCACATTCATACCTAACACTCTCCTCGTCACATTATTTACATGTATTTACAAACATACATACATAAAATCACGCTTGTTTCCCGACGGGGTAGGCATAGATCACGGATCGCCACTTGCAATGTATTTATGCTGTTCAAAATAATGGTCATGTGCCAAACATCATGTTTGGACGTGCCTCCGACTACTCCTTTTAGATATCCTCAAAAATCTAAGTAACTAGAGATATGTGGAGATATCTACCGAGCCTGGGGATTACAGTCGTGAGCATGTTTATTATGTACTAGCAGTCCGCCCCGGCTTCGCACGGGGATCTTTGAGGATATCTAAAGGGGGTACTCAGAGGCATGTCCAAACATGATATTTAGTACATGCCGACATTTTGCACAGTAGTTAGTATTCCGTACGTGACAGGTTGCAAGCCCATCGTCGCTTATAAGAATACTAACCTATGACACACACCTTCGAATTTTTGGTTCTAGGGTATGCCGGTTTCCTCACGATGTTTTCCTTCACCGTTTAAGAGCACTGACATTGCGCACATATTTTTTTCGAATGGAAAAACTCATTGGTGCACGACCAGGTTTGAACCAACGACCTTCGGATCGTGAGGCCGGGGTGCTACCACTGCACCACCAGTGCTCTACAAATAATATGGAAAAGATTACTATTATTATTTATTATTATTATAATTTAGCCGTAATTGTCCCACTGCAGGGTAAAGGTTTACAATACAATAAATAGATCCTATCCAATTAATCCTGTTATAATATTATAAACGTGAAAGTTTGTGAGGATGTCTGGATGTCTGGATGTTTGTTACTCTTTCACGCTAAAACAGCTGAACGGATTCCAATGAAATTTGGCACAGATATAGATTATGGTCTGGAATAACACAGGCTACTTTTTATCCCGGAAAAATGTAAGGTTCCCGCGGGATAGATTTTTTTTTTTTTCAAGGTTGCACGCGGGCGAAGCCGCGGGCGGAAGCTAGTCCATTATATTCTTACTCTACTCTACAATAAGGTTACTATGCTCTACAATACGGTTCACTTTTGTGGGGCAACAGTATAGATTCTGATAGGGCATTCAGGGCCCAGAAGAATTGCGTTCGTTCTCTATGTGGAGTTCTCTCATTTTTTGGACCCTTGTAAGCCACTCTTCAAAAAATATAGAATTCTTCCTCTGCCATGCCTCTACATAAAACAAGCGGTAGAACTCGTTAAACAGCATCCAGAACTTTTCAAAAGAAAAGCTGACCTTAGATCTAGAAGACTAAGAGAAATGACCAACAACGGATTGCACACACCACAGTACAAATTAACAATGACACAAAAACAATTCTACTATATGACAATAAAAATATTTAATAATCTACCAGAAGACCTAAAAAACCTATCTGGAAACTTATTTAATATAAAACTAAAAAAATGGCTTCTAAGTAAATGCTATTATTCCATGAATCAATATTTTAATTACAGGGACTTAGAGGACTTTGAATATATTCTTTGACATTGAATAACATTATTGAGCTTATAATTATTTTTCCATTTGTAATTTAGTAATAGAAATTTGAATATGTATTGTGTAATTGAAAAACAATATTTGCATGCCTAAGTTAGGTAGAATATAACTGGACATTTATAATTTTAAGACCTACATTGTAACATACCTATGTTCTGGCAAATAAACATCTTTAATCTTTAATCTTTACAAACTTTTGCGTCTATAATATTAGTAAGATTAGTAGGGTGAATATACCTTTTGTCCAAGTGTTGGCTTTTTTCCCTTGACCTTGTCGACGTGTTGTCTCTGGACATAGCACGTGGTGTCTCCGAATATCATCCCTTCGATTCCATTCTCCAATGGCTGTTGAAAATGCATTCCATAATGTTATTTCAAGAAATATTATTTCGACGACCTCTGTGGCGCAGCAGGCGAAAGTCCGCCTGCGACACAAGAGGTTGCGGGTTCGATTCCCGCCGCGGAACAAATTTGTGTACGATCTGCAGACATTTGTTCCGTTGGTCTGGGTGTTATCTATGTATAATAAAAAATATCTATCTATGTATTAATGTATTGAATATATCAGTTATCTAGTACCCATAACACAAGCTTTGTGTAGCTTAGCCATGCTGAGGCAGACGCCATTTTGTTTCTTTAGGCTTTTTATGTTGTTTTTATAAGTTTTTTTTGTTTTCTTATGTTAGTCTAATCGAACAAATAAAAAAAAAATAAAAAAAATGATTGATTCAGGCGTGACTTTGCGGAAATCCATTACAAATACTGAAAAGGACGGAAATGTCTACTACTTTCCCGCTAAAACTGGTGTTGGGATTATTAATATTAATAATATTTCTATAAGGCATTTTGTGGGGCTCATTAATATTAATAAGCTTAATTAATAACCTCATTAGATAATAGTTTTAGCGGGAAAGTACTAGACATTTCCGTCCTTTTCAGTATTCGAACAAATAATAGTAGATTAGTAGCCAAGGGCTGTAAAGCATCAATTGCAGCCCGAGATATTTAGGCGCACGAGCGCATGCGAGGGCGCCTATAGTTCGAGGGTGCAATTGATGCTTACACCCGAGCTAACTACTCTTATTTTCGCTTTACATCTCGATTGTGAGGTAAGTAGAAAAAAACCGGCATTACAAGAATAAAACATTTTAATTGTTGTTAAATTATTCGCTCATTTGAGCAGGCTTATAGTCATAGACCTTACTGCCTAGTCTTGCGTAAATTAATTTCTTCCGTTTTCTATAATCTAACTTAATCTAACCTAACCTAACCGCCATTTTCTCCTTGGCGCTAAAACATTTTAAAGTAAAAGTTTTCTATTCCCGCCTTTTTCATCTTTTTTTTTATTTTATTTTTTTCAAGAACGAAATTGAGCTTCGCCGTTCGATATTTAAAATTGATGACTATTATACTCATACGAAGACAAGGCTGAATAACGAAGCGACCTCTTTTGTCATTGGGCTGAATGCATGATGTCTATTGCCAGTATGATGGTTAGATGTACGCGAACTTTTTGAAAGAATGAAGTTTTTTTTTAATTACTTACCGCCCTAGGGCTTTTCTAGCTACATTATTACCCTAGAGCGCTAATTGGTCACCTACAAGCCCCATTTGGGGGTAATAAGGACCTACTTACCGAATATGAGAGATGTAAAGTTATTTTATTCTTTATTCTTATTTATTCTTACTTTGGGGCTAGATGATGCTGTGTGGATTGTCCAGCATTATTATTATATTGTTATTATTATTATTATACAGGATGCTACCAGACTACTACCGAAAACTTCAGGGGGTTAAAGTACCCATCAATATAAACAACTTTTTCTAGGATACCAACACTGTGAGCGCAAAAGAACAGCTGTTTCATACATTTTACCCAAGTAGGTATTGAACTTTCGTATGAACAGCTGTTTTTTCCCCGCTCAGTGTTGGTTTCTTAGAAAAAGTTGTTTATATTGATGGGTACTTTATTCCCCTGAAATTTTCGGTAGTAGTCTGGTAACACCTGTACATACTTTACTATCATCATCATCATCAATCATGATCCCACAGTTGGGATACGGGATCTCGCTTCCCTCGTACGAATGACTGATTGATCAATATGTGACACAATGTTATTAAAATTATTCATCATATTTCGTTTTCTCGTGATTTGTGTTATTTTTTGGACATCTCTGTTTACGTTACGACGTCCCTTTAGCACTTTGAAAAAAACTTTATGGTATACTCAGTATCATGCGAACGCGCTAGGTTTAGATACGATGTTTTCCTTCACCACTGAAAAAATCTTAATGATATTCTCATCATCAGGATTCGAACGCGCTACCTTAAGGTAGATAGAAAAATAGAGAATATATATTATATAAAAATAGAGTTAGTAATCCCCGAAGCCATCAATTTCAGTACTGACCGTTTCCACAATGAACTCCACATTAGTCCCTGGAAGTAGGGCTCCCGTTGGCTTCTTCTTCAGCAGCACCCCCTGGACAGCCCCCAGGGTCGCCGACAACGTGACCACGCTGTTACCGCTCGAGGGTGTCACAGACTTCACTGCGCACCACGTCACCATACCTACATCTGAAGAAGAGTGTTACTTTGCTTCCTTTACACTATCTAAAGCATTTATTACACTACACGTTATTCAGGGACCCTTACCCTAAATAAGAGTGGTGTAATAAGAGTTAGAGCGTAAGGCGTAGAGGCTAGGCGTAAGGCTCCCTAACTACCGGGCCCTGAATACCGTGTAGTGTAATACCCGTGTAAGGTACTCAAGCTGAAAATAACAGCCATAGGTCTAAAGTACATTAAAACATGAACACGACTTTAATCCCCAGGCTCGGTAGATATCTCCTCAGACATCTAGTGACTCAGATCTTTGAGGATATCTAAAGAGGGTAGACAGAGGCACGTCCGAACATGACATTTGGCACATGCCCACATCTTGCAGAGTAGTTAGTATTCCTCACGTGACATCCTCATCGCCGCTTATATGAATGAGCTATGACACACCTTCGAATTTTTGGTTCTAGGGTATGCCGGTTTCCTCACGATGTTTTCCTTCACCGTTTAAGAGCACTGGCATTGCGCACATACATTTTTCGAATAGAAAAACTCATCGGTGCACGACCAGGTTTGAAACCATGACCTTCGGATCGTGAGGCAGGGGTGCTACCACGACACCACCAGCGCTCTCATCATTAAAGAACATACCTAGATCAATATCAGGATTGACATCCTTCTTAGGCAGAAAGGTAGTTGTGTTGGGGACTCCGATATCCATCACATATCCGTGATCTTCTATCGATACTACTGCAGCTTGGAACAGGGATCCTGGAAATTAACTATTCATCATGATCTCATATGATATGATCTCATAAATATCAAATTCCATTGTCACATTGATAGTGCAGGATGGAAATAGGTTATTACTCGTAGTTCAATTTTAGCTTTGAGACCATTGGAATGGTGAAATTATCGGAAATTTAGGTTGCCTGGTAGAAAGTTCCTTCTTAACATTATTCCCTTTACACTATTACACATACACAATATTAGCAGATCTTGCAAACATTTGACTAACTGCAGAAATCAAACTAACACCTAAAATTGACAGGGCAATGTCACTTATTCACCAGAAGAGGATTGTACCTTTGACGACATCAGTTAATGGTTTCCCTCCATTTACGTGCTGGGGCATTGTGGACAGCATGAGACTCCGGTCTTTGTTTTCCAGAACCTTCACAGCTATGTACTGGCCCGGCCTGAACATTTTTGATAGCTCCCTTACTTTGTCTACCTGAAATTATCAGTCATGGTTTATTGAAAGAGCACAGGGGTCTTACCACGAAGTCTTCCAGAACGATTCCGTAACGTCATTATATGTAGAAGCGTCACTACTTCCATAAAATTTGCATAGGTCATGGTACGAAATAACAATGTAATACTGTAACACCCCTGCCTCACGATCTCAAGGTGGTGAGTTTAAACCTGGTCGTGCATCAATGAGTTTTTCCATTCGAAAAATTTATGTGCGCAATGCCAGTGCTCTTAAACGGTGAAGGAAAACATCGTGAGGAAACCGGCGTACCCTAGAACTAGTAATTCGAAAGTGTTAGAAGTTAGTATTTTTATAAGCCGCGATGGGCCTGCAACGTGTCACGTACGGAGTACTAGCTAGTGCAAAATGAGAGCATAATGCCATATAATAATGTTTGGACGTGCCTCTTACTACCCTCTTTAGATATCCTCAAAGATCTTAGTGACTAGAGATTTGAGGAGATATCTACCGAGCCTGGGGATCACAGTCGTGATCATGTTTGTCTTTTTTTATTACGCAGTGACACTCAAAATAACCCGAGAAGAATATAAAACCAGAGCGATAGAGTTCACAGTCGAATGCATCAAGAAAAAGTTTTAAATAATAAGGGTACGAGTTGGCAGCGGGCGATATGAGGCAGCAGCGACACTACTGGTTCTATGTATTTCTATGAAATGCGTCGCTAGCTTCGTGTCGTTAACTACGGAGGGAATTTCATAGAAATACATAGAAACCAGTAGTGTCGCCGCGACACGTCGTCCGCTGCTGCCTCATGTCGCCCGCTGCCAACTCGTACGACTGTAGTCCCCAGGCTCGGTGGATATCTCCTCAGATCTTTAGATCTTTGAGTAGTCAGAGGCAAGTCCAAACATGACATTTGGTATATGCTCAAATTTTGCACAGTAGTTGGTATTCCGTACGTGACAGGTTGCAAGCCCATCGCCGCTTATAACCTAACTATATACTAACCTATGACACATACCTTCCAATTTTTGGTTCCAGGGTATGCCGGATTCCTCACGATGTTTTCCTTCACCGTTTAAGAAGAGCACTGGCCAACTCGTACCTTAAAGAAAAATGTCATTACCTTGTCATTGACATAAGCTTCAAGCAGCTTATTATAGGAGTCGCTGATGTGACACGCCATCACACTGCCCATCAGTCTGCACGGCAACATCACAATCAGCTTTGTTTCATATACATAGCGCACTCGGCCCAACACAAGTACTCCTTCTTTTATTGTCTGCAACAGTTAAAAACTATTTATTATTGTCTATCTATACTAATATTATAAAGAGAAAAGTTTTGTATTTTTGTTTGTAACGAATAAACTCAAAAACTACTGGTCCGATTTAAAAATTTCTTTCACCATTAGAATGCTACGTTATCCTTGAGTAACATAGGCTATATTTTATGTAGTTACCTCGCGAGAAAAGCCACGAACGGAAGCTAGTATCTTATATCTTTAAACAAGCAATTCTTGTATATACGAGTATTATGTGTATTATAATGTGGATCTCAGAAATGGCTTCAACGATTTTTATAAAATTTAGTATTCAGGGGTTTCGGAGGTGATGTATGGATCTAGCTAGGTTGCATTTTCAAAAATATGATTTACTTAAAAAAACTAGATCATACAGGTACTTAGTTATAAAGCACTGGTGGTGTAGTGGTTGCACCCCTGCCTCACGATCTGAAGGTCTTGGGTTTACACCTGGTTGTGCACCAAAGAGATTTTCTATTCGAAAAATTTTTGAAGGAAAACTTTGAGGAAACCTGCATATCCAAAAACCAAAAATTCGAAGGTGTGCGTCATAGGTTAGTATTCTTTTAGGGGGCAAATGTGCTTGCGGCCCGTCACATACAGAATACCCTCTTTAGATATCCTCAAAGATCGGAGATATCTACCGAGCCCAGGGATTACAGACATGATCGGTAGAACAAGAATGAATATAGAACAAGAATGAATATGTAAATGGTAGAATTATGGTACAATAAGCTTGTAAAACAACAGAATTATAACTTACTTTGTAACTTAAGCCCACAGTACAGTTCTTGGTGGACTGGTCTATCTCCCGGGTAACTTCATCAGACAAGTAGCCATCGTCGCCTTCTGATTTCTTCTTAAGTTTATTTTTTTTCTTGTTTGCCTTCTCAGGTGCTCCTAAAAACTTTTATCCAAATAATTAAAAATAGGTAAAAAATTAATTAATATGTGAAGGTGTGTATAAGTATTATAAATTTCATATTTATTTATATAATGCTTCATTTTACACTAGAGGTCTTTTATCTTGTGTAACATTCTTCTTCTTTACATATTTCTTCTAACTAGTGTGGTGAAAGGATTAAAGTGGACATAAATAAAAATAATTGACCGAAATTCTGAATTAAGTGCGATATATTCTTTCTGAATTGTATGTGCTTAGCGCACATTTTATTTACTTACGTTGGCACTTTGTTTGAATAAAGTTGTGGGCTTTTTTCCACCACGAGGAAAGTATTCTTCATTATCTGCCATTTTTATTCTATTAATTAAAACTTAGACATTAGTAAAATTACACAACCACATCTGTGTTTACGTTACGGTTACACATGACTTTTTTGGAGGTTATGTTATTATGCTTTTTTTTTTTTTTTTCCCCATTAGGGCAGGCTAAAGTCTTCAGACCATACCACCTTGTCTTTCGTATTTAATTATTTTCTTCCGTTGTATTGGTAAATATTTTCTTCTTACGTATCTTCTTGTTTTCTTTAGCGGGAACCGCCTTGTCTTTCGTTTAATTATTTTCTTCCGTTAGAAAGGTTAAATGTTTTCTTCTTTCGTAATTTCTTACTAAAGTTATTTTGTTTTTAAACAAAGTATTTTGGTACTTTGAATACATCTGAATGGATTATTGAATAAAGTACATATTTATATCATTATTATATTTACAAAATATGTAAAGTGAATGCTGCAGAAGCGAAATGTTCAAATTGTGGTGGGAATCACATTGCAATTTCATCTGCATGTCCAATAAAAAAACAAAAAAATGTTATTATGCTATGCGTTTAGAGTTTAGTTATTTCTAAACTTTGATTGACATTGACACTTAGAATTTTGATAAAAGCAAACAAAACTAAAATTAGTAAATACTTTAATACATATCATTTTCCACATCTAATTATCAATGGATGAAGTGAAACCCATCGTTAATAATCTATACTAATATTATAAAGAGGAAAACTTTGATTGTTTGTTTGTTTGTTTGTTTGTTTGTTTGAAATGAATAGGCTCCGAAACTACTGAACCGATTTGAAAAATTCTTTCACCAATGTGTAGAATGAACTTTCAGGATGAACATAGGCTATATTTTATGTAGGTACTTCGCGGGCGACGCCGCGTGCAGAAGCTAGTATAAAATATCTAGATCAATTTAGTCGCATCACGCACGTTTAATGCTTTCTTAATTGGGGATTTCTTAATTTCTACTAAAATAGTAGTAATGTTTATGAGTAGGCTTCATTAAAAGGCTCCCGAGTATATTTGAATGAAGCATACAATCGCAAAATATCATACTTTTTCATTTACTCATGCACAAAAACTACATGAAAGTGAATGAAACAGAAAGTTATTTAACTCAAACAAAATAATACTCTTTATTTAGCCGCATACAATTTAATTTAAGTATTTAATTTAAATTTTGTTACATCACGTTCGAGCGCAAACCGGTAAGTTATTAATTTATTTTAAATAAATACGACGCTCAAACTGCGTTAGATTGTGTTCGGATTACTTTTCATTACCGTAGCCATCAACTGGAATTGTCGAATTTGGTTGTAATTGCTTATTTACACTCACATCATAGAAGGCTGTCGGGTCGGTATTTATGATAGAGTGGTTTCTAAAGATAATTTCAAGTGGTTCTAGATAGGTAGATAATCTCTTGCAATAACTTGCAGTGTATTTCAGAATCCAAGTTCTAAATCAGGTAGGTGGCCATCCGAAACCTTCAATAAACCTTATACAGAACTTGTAAAACCTAAAAAGGTGGTAAACTGGTTTACTATTCTATTTCTTTAGTAACCACTTGCTTGACCATTTCGTCATAATTCTAATTAATATTATTTTACAGGAAATATGAAGATTGTGATTTTTGGCTCCACCGGTATGACTGGCCTCTGTGCGCTAGAGGCAGCAGTTAAGAAAGGTAAGTTATTATTATTAGTATTAATGTAAAAGACTTAACAAAGAAAGGCCTTAATTTTGATGTTCAATCAGGTAAGTAATGCTTTGTTAACAAAAGTTTGGTGAAATTGGTTAAAGGTATAAAAATACTCAAATGACCTAAGTAGGTAGGGATGTACTTAATAAGCCTAGATACTAGAGTTATTTTGTGAGGTAAATATTTATAAACCATGATCAACAAACAAATTGATTAGCCATAATTACTTCAGAATTGGTATATTAACAAATAACATAAACTGGTTCTCAAATAGTGACCTCACGGTTGAAACCATAAAAACCGGTGTAGAAAAGCTGACATGCCCATGACATAAATAAACCAATTTTTTCATAATCACTTTGAAGATATTAAAATTTTATACCTTTAAATGAGAAATTCTTGTATATATACATATATATATATAATTGGAATCTCGGAAACGGCTCCAGCGATTTTCATGAAATTTAGTATGCAGAGGGTTTCGGGGATGATAAATCGATCTAGCTAGGTTTCATTTTTAGAAAACGTCATTTACCCCAAAAAAAACGAGCAAAGCTCGGTCACCCAGGTACTAATCTATAATATATTAAAGTAAACTAGAACACCTAACTACCTGCCCATATAACCCTTGACCTACTGCTAGTTACAAGTAGGTAATACCTACTTACTAGGGATGTGTCGAATATTCGTTTTATATTCGGTATTCGGCATGTTCGGCAGCTTTAGCGAACATTCGTATTCGGCCGATTATTCGTTGAAAATGACGGAATTTTCTACCGAAGATGCTCTCACATTACTCACATACAGCAATTAAATAATTAGCATCTTTAGTAGCTGGTTATGAAAAACAGTTATGTTATGATGGAGGACCACAGGTTATATACCTGCCTACCTTAGTAACAAAAATATTTTTTTTCGGGCAGATTAACGCACGCGTCAGTATTTGTCGAAAATTAGATATGCAATTACAAACCTTGAGGCCCGAGTAACCGGGAGAAGGGCTCGTGGGCTCGACTTGCATCATCCTGCTATTTTGAAATGCAAGACTCAGGACAAAGCGAAATCTACCGAATTATTCGGCCGAATATTCAGTTCGGTAAACTTTTCACCGAACATTCTGCCGTATTATTCGTATTCGATTAAATCACGATTCGGCCCATCACTACTACCTGTACCTACTATACCTAAGTTTTACAAAGAAGGCCATCTAGTTTCATTGAACTAAGTATCTTTTTTATTATCCGGCCGAATATTCGGTTCGGTAAACTTTTCACCGAACATTCGGCCGTATTATTGGTATTGGATTAAATCACGATTCGGCCCATCACCACTACCTATACCTAAGTTTTACAAACAAGGCCAACAAGTTGATTTAATTGAACTACGTATCTTTTTTTACACGCTTTATATTAGCTTCACCTGTATGTTTGTATGTTTGTTTGTAACCGACTTCTTTGGGCGCGATTTTGACCCACTTTAAACGGCCAGATTTCGTTCAAACTTTGTAGATTTATCGAGGACCGATGACAATACACCATTTTGATAAAAAAATACTAAAAAATAGAAAATAAATAATAGTTTAAAAAAACTAAAAAACACGCTTTCCACACGAAACCGTACTAAAAAATAGAAAATAAATTTAAAAAAAAGCGTGGGGTGCTCTTTAAGATATTATCGAAATGAAAATCACCCCACGCTTTTTTTTAAATTTATTATTAGGTAAGTAGGTACCTACTTACTCAATAGTCAACCATTTCCCTCTATCATCCGTCATCTCACTGCTCACTCCTTACCCATGTCATCTTTCACACAGTCCATCCATCTCTTCTTTGGCCTACCTCTACTCCTGTATCCATCCGCATTCATACCTAACACTCTCCTCGTCACATGACTATTCATCTCTTCTCATAACATGGTCCTTCGCAGACAGGTAACTAAAGGTACCTACTTAACAAAAAGAGCGCTGGTGGTGTAGTGGTAGCACCCCTGCCTCACGATCCGAAGGTCGTGGGTTCAAACCTGGTCGTGCACCAATGAGTTTTTCCATTCGAAAAATTTATGTGCGCAATGCCAGTGCTCTTAAACGGTGAAGGAAAACATTGTGAGGAAACCGGCATACCCTAGAACCAAAAATTCGAAGGTATGTGTCATAGGTTAGTATTCTTATAAGCGGCGATGGGCTTGCAACCTGTCACGTACGGAATACTAACTACTGTGCAAAATGTGGGCATGTACCAAATGTCATGTTTGGACTTGCCTCTGACTACCCCCTTTAGATATCCTCAAAGATCTAAGTAACTAAAGATCTGAGGAGATATCTACCGAGCCTGGGGATTACAGTCGTGATCATATTTTTTTTTTTTTTTTTTATTTTACTTAACAATTTTTTTACAGGGTTCTCAGTGCGCGCTTTCGTCCGTGACCCAGCCAAGGTACCAGCCCACCTGGCAAACAAGGTGGAAATCTTCGAAGGCAATGTCCTGGAGCCCGACTCCGTCCACGATGCCGTGGAAGGAACCGATGGTGTGGTCATCGCCCTTGGCACCAGGAACAGTCTAGAACCTACCTCGGACATGTCCGAAGGAACAAAGAATATAATAGATGCGATGAGAGCGAAGAATGTCCAAGTTGTGTCCGCTTGCATCTCAGCGTTTCTGTTCTGGGCTCCGGAAAAGGTGCCGCCGAGGTTCAATGACCTGAATGACGATCACAAGAGAATGTACGAGGCGCTGAAGGATAGTTCTTTGAACTATATCGCCGTATTTCCACCACATATTGCTGGTAAGTTGGTACATGACTCCTAGATAGTTATAAATAAATAAATAATAAATAAATAAATAATGCTGGACACTAGCACACAGCATCATGTAGCCCCAAACTAAGCAGAGCTTGTATTATGGGAACCACATGACTGATAAACTACATAGATAAACTTTTTTTTTTTTTTTGTAAATACATACATATTATACATAGAAAACACCCAGACCTGAGACAAATATCTGCAAATAATGCAAACAGTTGTACAAACGATTCAGTTCGTGACTAATCTCAGCTCAGTTGGTAGTAGCTCTGCCTGTGTTATAGGTTGTGGGTTCGATCCTTACCCAGAACAAACATTTGTGTGATGGACACAGATGTTTGTTCTGTGTCTTTGATTATGGACAGTTGAAGGGTAGAAAGCGAGCAGGCAGCTTTGGCATTTCTTACTTTAAGTTAAGCGAGGTTCAGCGCGGCCATATTTGCCAAATAAATGATGTTTGGACGTGCCCCGGACTAGCCCTCATTTTTTAAACCTTTATTTGGTACTAGCTTCTGCACGCGGCGTCGCCCGCGAAGTACCTACATAAAATATAGCCTATGTTCATCCTGAAAGTTCATTCTACACATTGGTGAAAGAATTTTTCAAATCGTTTCAGTAGTTTCGGAGCCTATTCAATTCAACCAAACAAACAAACAAACAATCAAATCTTTCCTCTTTATAATATTAGTATAGATAGAACTCCAGTATCATAATTCGGTAGATTCGTGAATTGGACAAATTATTGGATTCGACAATTTAGAGAGAGGTTATTCCGTTGTTCCGCGGGCTGAGCATATTTTAATTATCCTGCAAAACCACAGAATTACCACCAGTAACTGTTCTGCGATATTATCAAAATCTGGAGATACAGGCCATGTTTTTTTCGCGGATCGATTTTATTTCACACAATGTGAAAATACAGGCTTTGTCAAGGTCACACGTGACGTGCGCCTGCGCCGCCGCCCGGCGCCCCGGCGTGACTTTGCGTTTATCGTCAACCAAACGAAGGGTACCTACTTACCTAGGTAATTATTTGTCACTATGTAAATACATAGGCACCTTGGTAGCCTAGGCTTTGCTGGTTAGAATTTAGGTAGGCTACCTGTACTTAGGCTTAAACTTAAATACCTAATTAGATTCACGATTTTGATGTTTACTGGGCTCTTATTAACACTAGTTCTATGAAGCCAGTGTGGTGAAAGGATCTAATTGTTCCTCAGATACTTGCTTCCAGAGCCTAGGCAGAGGAACTTCCAAACATTATTTGGCACTTGCTTACATTTCTTACGTGCCAGGTTGCAAGCCCATTGCTGCTTACAAAAGTATTAACCTGAGAAACACCTTCGAATCTTTGGTTCTAGAGTATGCCGGTTTCCTCACGATGTTATCCTTCGCCGTTTTGTTTATGTTTGGGCACTGGCATTGCGCACATACTTTTTTCGGAAAAATACCCATTGGTGCACGACCAGGGGCCTTACCACAAACTCTTCCGGCAATATCAAAGTAATATAACTTTGATATCTCGTACCATGACCTATAAAAATTGTATTGAAGTGTTACTTCAAGATTAAAACTTTAACGTTTCTGTAAATGATTTTTTGTAAGAGCTTGTGGAAAGGCTCGAAGTTCGAACCCACGATCTTCGGATCGCAAGCTTACCTACCATTACACCAGTTTACCTACATAACAGAATATTTGTTTACAGATGAACCTAGCCGTGAGATTATCGTCACAGTTAACCCCAAAGACGGTCCCGGGAGAACGATATCCAAATGGGATTTGGGATCATTCCTGGTAGATTCGCTCAGCGAGGCCAAATACTACAAGTCCGTTATTGGTATCGCTAATGTACCAAAACAGTGAACCTATTTATTTTTTAGCAGTTTTGTATATTTAAGGGTTATTTATAAAGGTTTTAAGATGAGTTTCTATACGGAAGACGAAAAGGGTGTAACGCACAAAAAATAATATATTGGTTATAGTTTCATTTTTAACATTCCATGGTAACTATCTGGGGGGATAATCGCGATATAATAACGTTACCAAAGCCAAAATACATTTTTTAACGTTACGTTACGTAAGTAAATTTTCGTATAGCGTTATTATAATCAGTTCAGAATGCTTCAAACACTAACGTTTATTTATTTGGTGACGAGGAACTTTTTCAGAGACGTTCGATGTTTGACGATACGAATGTACATAATTTAACGTTACAAATGACTTTGGCTTTGGTAAATAAAAATTACCGCGATTGCTCTCCGTTAAAGTAAGTACTGCCGTACCTAAGCATTTCTTTATCACCAAACCTGACTAGATAAGTGCTATCAAAATGTGCTATGCCGTTTTGTTATCTGCCAGATATTGCGCTCGTAAAAAATAAGCACTCCAATCTATCATGCAATACACCACTAAATATAACTAGTATAATACCTATGTTACTGAAAATACCTCTATAGTTAATCAATAGAATAGAAAAATAAATCTATATTGTTTCGAATAAAATATATTTAATGTTTTTACAATTTTTTTGTAACTTTTAATCCTTTCTAATAGGTATTCCATTCTGTTTGACCAGTATCCAGTCCAGTAGCGGATGATCGTCTTTAGTTACGACCACGTTCATTGGAATCTGGGGTTTCTTCGATTCTGACTTGCCGAATCCCACACGGCTACCCTTTTGAGAAATAAGCGTGAGCGAACTGGGGTAGAAATCCGAAATGTCAGTGTCGCTCTTAAAAGTACTAGGGCTCCACGGATAATTCACTTTCAAGCCGTCTGGATTCCAAGTTGATACCAAGCCAGTGCTAGTGTAAGTCTCCAATGACCAGGAGGTATAAGTAGGGGTTGAACCGCTGTATTGACGTTTCAATGGCTGCACGTAGCGGCTGCCAGATGACGGTGTCAGTAAGTCTCCAAGTAGAGTCACTGTAATATTGCTACCGGACACTTCGGGGCTGTGAGGTCCGCAAGTTGAAGTCGTTCTAGGTTCGACAGTGGCTGTCGTCATTGAGCTGACTTCAGAGTTGAATCTCCTGGACATGAAGGATGATTGGCGCGTGCCTGATGGTGAGGGCGATCTCCAAGTCTCGGTACTCCAGGGTGTACTGATCATGCTCAGGGTGTCGTCGGTAGCTGATGATGAAGTGGTGCTAAGGGTCTCGTAGACTACAGCGGTCGTGAGCGATGTTGTTTCGGAGCTATTGCTCTTATTCTGTCTTTGCTTTTTGGACGCATTGTATTTATCTAAGGGTTTTTTCCTGTTTCTGACAACGGTTCTTCGCTCTTCCGGAATCCTACTTAATACCATTTTAAGGGCATTGTTTATAGATATCGCCTGAGTCTATGATCAGTCATTTTGAGTTGGTACCAGTTATGGAATACCTATTTCTGTATGTCTAGAAACTGTTTGGAAAAGTACCTGATACATTCTCAGTATGTGGGTTCTCCATAGAGTTACACAGCGTGTAGTTTAGACATGGCAGCGAATGGGTAGAAGGCGTTGGCCAGCTCTATAAGCCATCTGTATTCCTCCAAGGAACTGACGATAGTCTCGAAGTATTTCATGGGATTCATGTTGAGGGTGGTGAGACTTGCCCCACCTATCGACTCTTACAATTGTTATTACAGCATAGTATTAAGATATTGCAATTAATTATAATGAAAATTATGTTTGAAAAATATTTTTGCTACTTTTTGCCAACTTTTTGGCTCAAGTTTTGTATTTTGACAGGACAATGACGTCTTTCAAATAAAAATATTTGGAACCTATTTATTGATAGATAGTAGAGTTTCTTTTCAGCATTAAAGTTTTATTTATGTTCGTTTCCAGCCGGGCTAACATAGCAGCCACGACAAAATGTTGCCGACGCATTGACAAGCCCCGCCCACTAGAGCTCTATTTTTGTGGGGTCATTTGTTAGCTCAAAGAATACCTACTTCCATGTTCATATGCGTTGCAGTGTGTCGTGCATTTGTCTCATATTCCAACAAGAAAGAGCGAGACAAAACTTTGTCGTAGCCTTCATGTTAGCCCGGCAGAATAAACTTAAATCGAATACCTACAATTTAACTAAAGAAAAATTAAAACACATACCTATGTACAAAAATTTACTTAGCTTCCTAGAGTTAACGCCTAGTAATATACTACTATTTACATTTATATTTCTATATTTACACTTTAAAAGTCTAGCTTAATTTAACGTTTATCAACCTGACATATTTGAAAGACTCCTCAGCTAACAGAGGTCTTACCACAAGCTCTTCAAGCAATATCAAAGTAATATAACTTTGATATTTCGCGACCTATAAAAATTTTACTGAATTAGTGTTCTTTCAAGCTTGAAACTGACGTTTCTAAAACATATAAAACATAAGATGGTTTGTAAGAGCTTGTGTCCCTATTATTTTTTGCATATGTTGTCATTAGTAATACAACAGATGGCGCTTTATATATTGAGACTAGCTTCCGCCCACACGGCTAAAATCGCGTGGTTCCTTGAAAAACAAAAACAAATCTATCCCGCGGGAACCGTACATTTTTCCGGGATAAAAAGTAGCCTATGTGTTATTCCAGACTACAATCTATATCTGTGCCAATTTTTATCCAGATCCGTTCACCCGTTTCAGCGTGAAAGAGTAACAAACATACATCCAGACATCCATACATCCATACATTTTTACAAACTTTCGCGTTTACAATATAATCTGTGGTAGGATGTAGGATATTTCGCGACCTAAACAATAGTGTTTCAAGCTTGAAACTGACGTTTCTGAAACATAATGGTTTGTAAGACCTTGTGATAATGCTCCTGGAATTTTTGCATATAACGTGTTGTCATCTATACTAATATTATAAAGAGGAAAGTTTTGTATTTTTGTATTTTTTTTTGTAATGAATAAACTCAAAAACTACTGGTCCGATTTCAAAAACTCTTTCACCGTTAGAATGCTACATTATGCTTGAGTAACATAGGCTATATTTTATACTAGCTTCCGCCCGCGGCTTCGCCCGCTTTATACCTTGAAAAACTAAAATACATATCCCACGGGAACCATTCATTTTCCCGATGAAAAGTAGCTATGTGTTATTTCAAACCATAATCTATATCTGTGCCAAATTTCATTCAGATCCGTTCAGCCGTTTTAGCGTGAAAGAGTAACAAACATACATCCATCCATACATACATTCTTACAAACTTTCACGTTTATAATATTAGTAGGATAGGTACCTCGCGCAAAGCCGCGAGAGGAAGTTCGTTAGTAATACAACAGATGGCGCTACTATATAAGAGATTCATGCTAAGCACTTTTTCTTCTCTTCCCGTTTAACTTCATTCAAAAGGTCTACATCCAGCATAAGCGGGCCCAGCTCCCCGGTCCTGAAGGCCTTCACCATGGTCTTGGCAGTTTCTACCAGATCGGGCACATCTCGCACACGGCCGTCGAAATCCCTGGTCTTTCGAATTCGGTTGAATTTGATTGCGCCCGCGAATAGAACCTGGAAGAGAAGTATAGTGTTTAGTTAAGTACCTGATGCAAAAGAGTTTTTATAAAAAAAAGCCTTTTATTCCATAACCATTTCAATCGTGCATTTAAAAAGAATAGCTTGTCGTAATTTATGTCAAACAAGAATTCATGTACCAAACTAAATGTTGCCCGAGCAAAATTCATCAATCCTACTAATATTATAAACGCAAACTTTGTAAGAATGTATGATTGTTACTCTTTCACGCTGAACGGATCTGGATGAAACTTGGCACAAATATAGACTATAGTCTGGAATAGCACATAGGCTACTTTTTATCACGTTAACTAAAAATGAAATAGAACTCCCTACGGTTCGTTAGCGTCATGTTTTTTTGATACAAACTTCAACCTCCCGCTGCACCCTTTAGAGGTTGAAATTCAGTAATCCCCTCCTTATAAACCCTTAGACCTCGAAACTGTAACCTATCCTCCAATTTTCTCTAGAACTTTATGGTTTTGGTTGTGCATGTGAGTCTTAGCCAGTAATGGCAAATCCCTGATATATATTTCTCACCTTGTTAATATCATCACACGGTTCTTCCAAGCCCACGTAGTCCACATACTGGAATTTACCATGCCTGTTGAGCCAGTACAGCAGATAGTCTGCAATTACTTCCTCCCCAACCAGATGGTCCTGAAGTGAGGCACACAGTGCTAGCTTCAGTCCCATTTCAACATTTGTCACAGATGGCTCTAGGATACCTGAAAACAATGTCAGTTGTTACATACTTGCAAAATTGTATTGCTTGCATGTATAAAAAAAAATATGATCATGACTGTAATGGATATAGTGTAGGAACAATAATTGAATAATAATCTTATTGTATATAAAAATGAATCACTATTTCCCTCGGTCATGGCATCACATGTGAATGGCTGGACCAATATTGCAATTTTTTTTCTTGTCATTGTTATTGTAAGAAGGGTTAAGACAGGATAACATTTGACGGCTCAGCTAGTAAGGAATAATATGCATCACAAATGAAAATTCATGCTTTTTTTTATCAGTTTCCTGTGTAAATTTGTTTCAAATAATTTCCGATTTCTTAGACTGTACCTGGAGTGTCCAACATGAAGATAGGAGGGGCAATGTTGACTTTTATTTTAGTCATTAGACTCCTAGTGACGCCAGCGATAGCCCCGACCGGCAACGCATGACTTTTCCTCATGTTACTCGATCTTATCATGTTGATCAACGAAGACTTCCCAACATTTGGCACTCCTATGATCATCACATTGTAATCCTTCTCCTCACTCCGGTTAAATCGATTAGAACCCTTGATCAAATCAACCATCAGAGGTCTGAGGACTTTCAGACCTCTGTCATGTTGGTCCTTGCTATTTGTAAACACTACATGGTCTATACCCTGCTCTGCTTTCAACTGGTCTTTTATTCGAGGTATTAGTGACTGTATCGTCAAGTCTTTCTTATTTAAGACTAGAATGTGAGGCTTAGCGCCTGTTAATGTGCTGGTGAAGATAGGATTTCGCCCTGAAAACGGTAGTCTCGCGTCGTGAACTTCTAACACACAATCTACCATCTTGAGTTTTCTTTGCATCTGCTTCAGGCCCTTGTTCATATGACCGGGGAACCAGCGGAGCAGGTCCTTCGCGATGAAAGGGAATTTCTTGCGGAAATTGTAAGCAGCAGCGTCAAATTTCATTGCCATGTTGAAGGTTATGTTTTTGTTTTGATTTGATTGAGATAAGTTCACTCACAGTTCACAATATTTCTCCGACAAATAGAGATATAACGAAAGTGTCTAGCTGATCCAACCAATGAGAAAAATACAATTAAACCTTTATATATACAATTTCTTATTTATAGCGCAGATTATTCGCTCCATTTCGCCAAATTGTAAATTCCTACCTAACAAAAATCAGCTGATTGATCAACCGAATATGGGTTTGTAATTGACAGTTTGGCAGTGACAGGATATTATTATTTTACTTTGACGTCTATAAACTTAGCTGTTGATGTTCAATTGCCCTCCGTGGCCAAAAGTTTAAATTAGGCACAAAAAGGTCACCCATCGTTAGAGCGGTGCGTTGATTTGGTTGGGTCCATCCATGTGATGCAGTTACCAAGGCATCAAGATAATACCTATTCAATTTGAATGCTCTCTTGAACTCTTCTGTAGCTTCGAGGTTATTAATTTTTTAAGAGGTAGGTATAGGTACCTACCTGTCTAAGTACCTACATTGGCTAAATTCCAAGACCTATTTACACATTGCATTGAGATATAGTGAGCCAATTCTGAAAAAAATTGAATTTTCTAATTTATGTTCCTTTAAGTAGGAGAGCGCTGGTGGTGTAGCGGTAGCACCCCTGCCTCACGATCCGAAGGTCGTGGGTTCAAACCTGGTCGTGCACCAATGAGTTTATCTATTCGAAAAATTTATGTGTGCAATGCCAGTGCTCTTAAACGGTGAAGGAAAACATCGTGAGGAAACCGGCATACCCTAGAACCAAATATTCGAAGGTATGTGTCATAAGTTATTATTCTTATAAGCGACGATGGGCTTGCAACCTGTCACGTAATGAATACTAACTACTGTGCAAAATGTGGACATGTACCAAATGTCATGTTTGGACTTACCTCTGACTACCCTCTTTAGATATCCTCAAAGATATAAGTAACTAAAGATCTGAGGAGATATCTACCGAGCCTCGGGATTACAGTCGTGATCATATTTTTTATTTATTTATTTTTTAGTAGGTAAATAAACCTTGTCCAACAAAACGGTAGCAGTGTGCCACCACCTCCATGAAGTATCTACAAGTAAGAATCAAATCACAATGAACCTATTTAGATTAGATTTTGTCCGAAGTAGGGATTGTCACAATTTGACAAAATCAAGATTCGAGACAATTTCCTTGTTTGTTGAAAAACGAATATCGATAAACTTAATAGGAATCAAGGCTAATCCAGGCAAAGAGAATATAATCCAGGCACAGGAAAAGTCACATATCTTGACTATTTTGCATGAAACTAATCAAGAAAAATGTCGCAAACGTTTCTTTTGGAACCGGACATAATAGCAGCAACAGAAAATGTTTTGCCCGATCTCAATAACGACTTGGTGCTGGCGAAAAACTTCTTGAAGCAGCAAAGCGCGGCCACTGGGGACTCCTTGTAAGAACTAACGAGATAGATTACCTTTACCTCCCACGTAGGTACTTCATCAGATTGTTTTAGTTCTGGTGGTCATTTCACACAACGCCATCTAGCCAAACTAAGGTTGTATGTATTATTTGAACCATACTTCCTCCTCCTTGCGTCGTGTTCCTCAATGCTGAGGGTCGTGACCTCCCTTCTGCATCACCTTCTCTTTAATAGTTAGCCTCCATCTGTTTCTGTCTTCGGCGGTGTGGAGGGCGTTGTGAACCGAAGAATCAAGAGCGGTTCGGATCTGGTCGGACCAACGTAATGGACTGCGTCCACGAGGCCTTTTCCCGTCTACTTTGCCGGTCACAAAGAGCTTTTCGAGGTTGTCACCGTCTTTTCTTGCAATGTGACCGAAGTATTCGAGAATTCTGCGCAGACACTCAGTGGACAGTCGCGAGGAGATATTAAATTCTCGCAATATAGAGACGTTAGTCCGAAATGCAGTCCAAGGGATACGGAGCATCCTTCTCCAGCACCACATCTCAAAAGCGACAATGCGTTTGCGGTCTGCAGCTTTCAAAGTCCAAGTCTCAGCGCCATACGAAAAGATCGAGAAGACTAGAGTCCGTACAAGTCTGGCTTTAGTTATTACGGAGATGCTGCGATCTCTCCAGATTTTTACAAGCTGAGACATGGCGCTCTTTGCCATGCCAATTCTCCTACGCACTTCCTTCTCGCACGAACCATTGTTGCTGATGTTGGAACCCAGGTAGATAAAGTTGTCCACTGTTTCTAGGTCCAAAGCGCCAGTGAGTTCCAACTTCCCAGATCGGTCTACCACCATGACTTTAGTTTTGGACCTGTTTATGAAAAGTCCCATCTCCTCACTAATTCGCTCCATTCGGTTTAGAAGAGTAACCATCTCCGACTCACTTGCTGCAAAAAGAGTAGTGTCATCAGCGTAGCGCAGGTTGGTGATTTTCACACCACCAACTGTGATACCTCCCTTCCAATTCTCGCAAGTCTGTCTCATTATGTACTCTCCATAGGCGTTGAAAAGAATGGGCGATAAAATGCAACCTTGGCGTACTCCTTGGTGAAATTTAAAGGGTTTAGAAGATACTTTATCAACTCTTACGACTCCCTGGCTTAAGTCATACAAGGTGCGAAGTAGAGCGATAAGATGCATTGGTACTCCAAGTTCTTGTAGGACCTTCCATAAGCAACCCCAGTTGACACAGTTAAAAGCTTTGCTGTAGTCGACGAAACACATTATCACTGGCGTATCAAACTCGTATGCCTTCTCAACGATCTGCCTAACAATGAGAATCTGCTCTCGAGTGCCCTTGCCTTTCACAAAACCGGCTTGCTCCTTCGGGATTTGCCAATCCAGGTAGTAGCGGATGCGATTGTTGAGAATATGGAGCAAGATTTTGCTGGCGTGTGAGATGAGGGACAAGGTTCGATAATTACCGCAGCTCTTAGTTGACCCTTTCTTGTGCAGCGGTAGAATTACGGATTCCGTCCAGTCTTGCGGCCAAGTACCGTTTTGCCAGATGTGTGAGCAGATATTGTGTAGTGTCGTCACACCCAAGTCACCCAAAGCCTTAAGCACCTCTGCTGTTATTTGGTCGCTTCCTGGCGCCTTCTTCTTCTTGAGAGACTGTAGAGCAGTAGCTATTTCGGAACGTAGAATCATGGGTTCCAGTTCTAGCTCCTTCCAGTTCGGGACACTTCCGGGCGTTAAAAAGTAAAAAGGGATCAGTGTACAACTGCTCACAGTAGGCACGCCATCTCTCGGCAATGCGGTCAAGCTCGTGTAAAACAATGCCATCGGCATCTTCTATAACCCACGATTTAGCTTTGAACTGCTTGGAAAGGACTCGAACTTTCTTAAAAAGATCTGCAGTTTGTAGCTTGTTCGCATGTCTCTCGATGTCGCAGCAGATGCCCTCAATAAAGTTGTTCCTATCATGACGACAACTGACTTGCATAGCTCTGCTAAGCTCGGAGTATTCGGCCCTAATTGCACGATCTTGCAGACCTCTAACTTTTAAGCCTTTCCTGCGCTGAATGAGCTCCCACGAGTAATCAGAGATCCAGCATTTTTTCTTCTGCTCTGGCTTATTCTTCTTAGAGATCTGGTCCAGCACATCATTGATATGACCTTTCAAGTGTTTCCACTGATTATCAGCGTTAGTGTATTCTTGCGTCGGACAATCCTTCAATTTCGCCTCCAGCGCCTCACGGAAGATTGTTTGCTCAGAAAGATCCAAGCTTCTGGGCTTTGGTGATTGATGTCTAGGCGCCTTTAAACGCAACGAGAAGTTGGTTACGAGTAGGTTATGATCAGATCCGCACTCTGCGCCGGGAAATGTTTTCACATTAGAAACTGAGGATCTCCAGCGGGTATCTAGGATGATGTAGTCGATTTGATTTCTGTATCTATCGCCTGGAGATCGCCATGTGTACAAACGTCTTGGATGATGTTGGAAGTACGTGTTCATAAGACTGAGTTTTCTATCTATGCAGAACTCTATCAGTTTTTCACCCCGTTCATTCCTAGTGCCAAATCCAAATTTACCCACTGTGCTGCGGACGTGATCATCAGCAAGTGTATTACCGACTTTGGCATTCCAATCACCCAGGATCATTTTAATATCCCGACCCGGGATTGAGTTCAACGTTTCCTCCAATCTTCCATAAAAGTCTTCTATAACCTCATCTTGAGCTTGTGCCGTCGGTGCGTATATTTGTACAATATTCAGCACACACGGTTTGGTGTTCAGCTTCATTGTTAGGATTCTGTCAGACACTGGATTATACCCGAGGACATATTTGTTCATATTAGGTGGCAATATGATTCCAACTCCATTCCTGCTCGAATCTTCACAGCCCGAGAAGTACATGGTGTTCCCTGCCGCAGTGGTGAAGTGGCCATTACCACGCATGTGTGTTTCACTAACGCCTAGTAAGGAGATATGATGTGACTCCATTTCCTTCTCTACGATGGTCAGTTTACCCGCCATTAGCAGACCTCGGACGTTCCAAGTGCCAATACGATGATGGGGTCGTATTGAGGTCTTCTCGCTCTTGGAGGTTGTGGCACCGACAGTAGCATCTTTTCCTTCTGAAGCCTGCCGATTCACTCCATGGGAAACTTCGGTCGCCAATTTCACACCATCCAGCCCGGATACTGGGTGGCGCCGATGGTTAGTCGGGTCGTCCAACATACTCTCATTCTTTAGTTCTGATTCCATAGGGGGGGTTTTCTTGGGAAAATAAGCGCGGTGGGTTCCCACGTCCTTCCGCGTCAGTCCTTTAGAGGGTATTTAGATCCTCACGGTCACTGGTTACCGCCCTGTGGCGCTAGGTCCTTTCAGGGTTGTCAGGTTAGTTACCGCCGCCCGATACTCGGCGTTGACTGTTTTACGGCATGGTTAGGTCTCTACACCACACCAACCCTCCTCCTTTTTCATTCGGGCTTGGGACCGACAATGGCGGAGTTGACTTAACGCTGGTACCATACTTAAAGCTGGTAAACTTTATACTTACCTACACACATTTTTTAAATACCTACATATAGAACACCAACCTACTCATAACTTCCATTTATTTTAGAATACCTACCTAGTATAGAATAAAATAGGTTTTATTTGCAACACACAACAAACAAATAATTACCTACCTAGTACTTATTTTTAATTTTCATTAATTTATTTATTTATTAAGGCACACAAAACAAAATACAACCAAATAAAGACCAAACCTTATTTGGATTGACCTTAGGCCTTAGCTTACACGAACTTATTCTAATAGTAGATAATTCAACTTCTGTGATATAAAATTTCACCCCGAGGTATGACCACCTTGTGGACATGGTCCAAAAGATCCTGTCCCAGAAACCTCCAGACGTGGTGGACAACTTCGAGCAATACTCTTGGGAGGTGAAGCAGGAGAAGTTTCGTCCAAACTTTGATTTGCTGAACGATGTGTACCTGTCCCCGCCACAGTTGTCACTCGTGAGGAGAGTGGATGAGATGTTCAGGGTACCTACATAACTCTTCAAATAATAATAAGTAATTGATATCCTTACCCGATAATAGCAGGTGAGGATATCAGTTATTGTGATGATATCTTACCTTTATATCATCACACGGTTTTTCCAGACCCATGTAGTTCATATAATGTAATTTATCATGCTTGTTGAGTTAATACAACAAATAGCCAGCGATGGCTTCCTCCTTGACCATTTGGTCCTGAAGTGACACACTAAAAGTAAAAGAACTGCTTCATTTATACGTTTGATTCCTCAACGTTCTGTCTTTTGCCCACGTCATGTGAGGTCGACATGTGCCAATCCCACATAACGTGGGAAAAGGGCGAGAAGATGATAATAATATGAGGTCAACACTCTCTTCTACCATAAGTCCCCTTTCATTCAATGGACTTGAAAAAGTAGGAGACTGAAGCGACAAGATAAAAGGGCGCAGGCAAACCTTATTATTTAAATTACAAATAACTTACAGTTGGTGGCCAGCAAGTCGGAGATGAAAGATGATATGGGAGAGGAGGAGCAGGAATTGGACCTAGAAGAGGAAAACGTGAAGCCCAGGATTGCAGATCTCATCGACCATAACTATTACTTTCGGGAGGTACACCTGTGTTATTGAATTCAACTCTCTGCTTGGGAAAAAAGCCCTGACGAGAAAAGACTGGCATCTTGTGATCCTACCTTCGTAGATCACCAGATAGAAAAGCCCTAAAAATGGTGACCTCACCTCAACTTTGAGTGTTTTTCAACCTGCCGTTAATGTATGTAGAGAATTCTAGAATGAGTCAAGGACTCTTTTCGTGATATGAAAGAATCAAGTGTCAAGTTTAAATGTGATCCAAAATTATTGAACGGGCGAAACTCAAATTAGCGTTTTTGCTTCAAGCCAGTCAACGCATTATCTATGCCATCGTTCAAGTAGTCAGCCCTAGGACTGGATTCTCGCAAGTGTAGGACCCGGTCCTAGGAGATTGGATTTGTATTAAAGTACCAAACAGATTTACAGTAGGTAATTCACAATCTGGCACTTCGGCTATCATTCTGCATTTACGTTATAGGCTGGTTATGGTCTTCCGGACTGCGAATGCTATGCCATCTACATTTCACTCAACATGCTCGCAATCAAGGAACCCGTGGCCACTGTCAGGTTTTTCGGCAAGATCTTCGGCACGAAAGCGAACTACTACGTCGCTGAAACCGACCTCACGCTTGAGGAGCTAGATAGAAGGATAAGGGTAAGTACCATGCTGCAGATACTAACCCACTAAATAAGATCCATTATGTACCAACATTAAATAGTGAATAAATAAATATGAATATGAGTAGAACAGATTAAGAGTTTATACATACTTGCTGATTGTTAATCTTCTGAGTTTTGATAATTTCAGGAATTTGAGCTGAAAGACATGCCTGGTGAAGGAGAAGGCGAAGGGGAGGGCCGCGTTCAGGAAGGTGAAGAACAGAAGGAGATCAGTAAGTTAAAAAAATATCTTGCGTCACAAACCACAAACGCAAGTGTCTTCCAGTAAAATCCACTCCACACCAACGCTAGAATATTTTAGTTTTAATACCTACTTAACTTCAATAAGTTTATACAATAACGCGATGATTTTAGTGGGAGAAGGAGAAGCAAGAGAAGAAAAGACCAAAGAACTAGTGCCACCGAAGCTGCCTCCAGAACCAGTGTCAACATGGCAGGCACCTCCGCCGATTCCAGTTGAAAGACCTGGACAAGGTGTTAACAAGAAAGTACGTAAAATTTCTTAGTTGGACTAAATACTTCTGAATCTTTTTGCACAATGAGGAATTTAATTATTGGCTCATTTTTAGGTGTTCTGGGTTTGCAACAATCCAGGAGAACCTTGGATATGTCTGCCGGATTTGACCCCTGATCAGATCCGCGTCGCCAGACTTACTGTGCGATGCATGACCGGCAACCTGGATGCTGAGGTATTTTGTTAAACCAAAGAGGATTATATGATAGATTTCAATTAAGCGTTTGATTATGTCATTGAAGTGGATTATTTATGATGTTTTATCATAGTAGGTACTCATTATGTTAGGAGTTAGCATAGTTAGAGGAACTATAAAATGTTTTAGTATCTATAAAAAGTAATTTGTGTTAATTTACTCAAAAAAATATGACCTTACACGTAATTTTGTTAAAAAAGTGTAATGGAGTACTTCAAGATCCACACCTGGGCTATCTATTATTCATGGCCTACACCGAACGAGTACTTTATATTATTTTGGCTGTTACAGATTCAAACCTTCCCTCCATTTGAGGGCACAGAGCGTAACTACCTCCGAGCGCAGATCGCTCGCATCCAGGCAGCTACGTCTATCTCTCCACAGGGATTCTTCACCTTCGGCTCGGGAGAGGAGGAAGAGGATATTGACATGGAAGAGGGTGGAGGTAAATGTTTTTCCATTAACTTTTATATCAACATGTAACTGAGTTGCCAACCTTTTGTTAATAGTATTGGTAAGTGGTCTCATTTTCTAAGTATTTTTACTTTAAGTTATTTTACTTAATGACTCCTAACACAGTGTGGGTCTAACCTTGGATCCAAGATTTTCGTAGGAGCTGTCTTTAAGATGATGGTATAGTAGGTACTTTGGCCGGCTCTAGACCAGATTTTGATTCTGTTTTTTGATGACCTTTCTCCAGGTGACTTGGACTTCAACCCGAACCCGTTCTACCAGGGACATACCCTGAAAGATCTACTGGATCATAACTTCACGTATTGGGTGCATCATGGACGGCATATCCTGCCGCAGGGACGTACGATCTGGTGGAACCCTAATGCTGGGATGGTTAGATACCTATATTAATTTCCAACTAGTTACCAAGAAAAAGTCTATCTTTTTCCAGTTAGATCAAGTCTACCATGAGTTGTCACATTTAGATCGACTGACGTTACTACAGTAGTAATAGTACGTATGACATCTGTAGGTCTACCATGAGTTGTCACATTTAAATTGGCTGACGTTACTACAGTAGTAATTGAGGACGTTTTGCTGTAAGAGCATTTTATATTACAGTCGATGTGCAACCAAGAACAATTTAGCTTCCAAAACCTCCTGATCCGAAATGGGATAGTAATACGTAACGTTTTAGTACCCAACTATCCGCTAGAGGCGCTGTACAAGTTTTCATACAATTTTTTAACTACAATCGCTAGCGAGTGTGGATTGTGAAAACTCATGGTAGACCCACTGATAGATATCCCGTGTAATTTCAATAGGAAGAAGGCCTAGAAGAAGAGGATGACGAAGGCCCACCGCCTATGGAGCCCGAGACAGGGCCACCACTCTTCACGCCGCTGACAGAAGACGCGAGGGTTGAGGGTCTGAACGCGTGGACAGCCAGGATCAGCTCGACCCTGGCTCCAGATAGGGCTGTGGCGGTGCTGAGGAGCACTGTCTGGCCGGGTGCCGTAGCCTACGCGACTAATGGAAAGTAAGTCATTTAATCTTGTGGTCTTGATATACTAACTAATAAGCAAAATGTGGGTATGTGCCAAATGTCATGTTTGGACGTACCTCTGACTACCCTCTTTAGATATCCTCATCTAAGTCACTAAAGATCTGAGGAAATATGTACCGAGCTGGGGATTACAGTCGTGATTGTGATCGTTTTTTTTTTGTGGGCTTAATGGCTTTGCTGATGAATATAAACGTTTATTGGTATGACTATTCACAGTACCTATACCTAAGTAATGTCCAATGCAAGTAAAATGTCAGTTTACTCATTGATAACTATTTACTTTTTACTCTGGAGATAAGCAATACCTACTTTGGTCATTATTCTCCCTTAGTAGGTTTACGACATCGATTGTCAAAAACTATCGTTCCATCGTTTAAATGATAGTCGAAACGATGTAACTTTAAGAAGGTTTTGAATGACTTTTGTGCCGATATACCGTTGATCGTTAGCGTGTTATGGGCATATTATGAGGAGATGAGTGTCATGTGACAAAGAGAGTGTTAGGTATGAATGTGGATGGATACAGGGGTAGAGGTGGGCCAAAGAAATGATGAATGGACTGTGTGAAGATTATATGAGTAAGAAAGGAGTTATTACTGAGATGACGGATGATAGACGGAAATAGAAGAAAACGTGTTGTGCCGACCCCACATAGCGTGGGAAAAGGGCAGGAAGAAGATATCGTTGATCGTAATAAAAGCATGCTTTCGTGCTAGTAATGACCACATCTGTCAGTAAATTTATAGACACCCTTATCTCAATTAACTACTCAATATCTGGTGGTTCCAGAAAATCAGAATGCATGTACGTGGGGTGGGGTTTGAAGCTCCAACAACCCAACTTCACGCCACTGCAGCTACCGCGGCCGCAGGACGAGTACCCCGTGGGGCCCGAGGTCATGGAGATGGCTGACCCCACCTTCGCTGATGAAGAGGTTTGCACTGATAATCAAAAGTCATGTTTTTTGCTTCTTTATGAAACATCTTCATCGCCATTCTTTACACTGATATAACTTTCTGCTTTAGTGGTATAAGTACCTACTGGTTAAGTTTGTTATTGTGCTTTAAACCGGAATGGCTTGGCTGGTAGAAAATGCCCCCTAGGCATTAAGCCCTCCTTTTGTCACAAATTTCTTTAGACGTAGCTTCAAACGTTGCAATGAATTTGTTCCTTTTTTAGCTTCATATCTTTTAAGCGTGATTCTTTTATTCTACCCTTCAAATTTTATCTCACTAGGACTTAGTTTAAGGCTGAAAACATAAGTCCTAAAGAGGTAGCCTAAACTTTAGGCTTATGCATTTCTGTCTAGAAGCTTTGACTTAGGTCCAATAATAAAGAAAACTTTAATGTTTTTATAACATTTTGTGTATTGCGCAGGCGTATCGCATTGCTCACCTGCCGCCCCCGCCGCCCCCCGAGATGCCAGGGGAGGGCGAAGGGTTCCCCGAGGAAGAAGAAGAAGTGGACTGATACCATTGACATATACCTTTTACGTTTTATTTTAACTTAGTGCTGTTGAGTTTGTTTTATTTTATTTAACTTGATCATGTTTGTTTATTAAATGTTATTTTTATATTAATTGTTTTAAAGGGGCCTAGTTTAAACGTCACGAAGACCGGGGCTTTACCACAGACTATCATGTTTCACAAACGTTAAATTTCAAGCTTGAAGTACTTAACACTACTTCAGTTATATTGTTAAGAAATATCAAAATTATATTAATGTGATATTTCCCGAAGAACTTATTGCCAAATTTCAATTTGGTCTTTGAGGTTATCTAAACGGTAGTCAGAGGCATGTCCAAACATTTGACACATGCTCACGTTAGTAAGTAGTACCTATACTGTACGTGATGGGTTGCAAGCCTAGCACTATAATATAAACGGGCCTTCATATTAAAATACTAAGTCTTATTTCATAAACAACTTTAATTTTCAATAATAACTATATAACTATATAACCCATATTATTTACAACAATATTTCATGTTTTACCCTTACAAGGTAAATTATTTATTATATTATTATTATTACATTACATTTCCTGCAAATTTTATCTTAAATTACCAAAAGGAAAGGCTGATCGCGGAAATTCTTATACAATATTAATAATAATAATAAATAATCGGTCTGTGAAACTAGCACGCCTCGCGGTTTCACTCGCAAGAAATACTTAACTCAGACTAAAACATAGCCTATGTCACTCTGGATCCTCCTATCAGTGAAAGATTTTTTGAAATCTGATGAGCAGTTTAGGAGATTACCTCCAACATACAAACTTACAAACAGTACTATCTAAGATTATTATATATAATTATTTTTTATGCTTATGCAGCTGTGGTGCGGATAACTTCACTTTGCCGGGGAAATTGCGGGCCACGTTCTCCTCCTGAAAAATTACGATGGTTTATTTAAGCCGCCATTGAAATCTAGTATATGTAAAACCAGTAAAAAGCTCCCAGGAACTAACATACATACATACAATCACGTATACAATACATGTACGCAATATGTTTCCCGACGGGGTAGGCAGAGACCACGGATCTCCTCTTGCTTCATTCACTCTCATTACATTCTTCATACACGCGTTCATTTTAATGGCTAAGAACACTCGGGATAAAATTATCTATGACAAAAAAAAACTAATCGAAAATCGGTTCATCCGTTTGGGAGCTACGATGCCACAGACAGATACACAGACACACAGACACACTGACAGACACATTAAACTTATAACACCCCTCTTTTTTCGTCGGGGGTAATTTATTTTATTTTAAAAATAGTTATCCTCATAAAGATGAAGTTAACGCGTTTAAATAAAAAAAACCCTGTTTAGTTGCACTGGAAACAGCTAGTAAAAGATATAATTACCTTGACGGCTTTGAGTAAATCTTTCTCCCTACTAGAAGCGCCCTTGTCTCGTAGGAACACTTGCACGGCTGTTTTGGCCGCCTTGCCTCGCTTGCCGGTTCCAGGGGTTAACTTCACTTTATATCTGTGAATATTATCATTTATTACAAACTAGCTGATTCAACAGATAAATAAATAAATAAATAATGCTGGATAATCCACACAGCATCATCTAGCCCCAAAGTAAGCTACTCAAAGCTTGTGTTATGGGTACTAGATAACTGATATATTTAATATATTATATACATAGATAGATATTTTTTATTATACATAGAAAACACCCAGACCAACGGAACAAATTTCTGCAAATCTTACACAAATTTGTTCCGATACGGGAGTCGAACCCGCAACCTCTTGCGTCGCAGGCGGACTCTCACCCGCTGCGCCACTGAGGTCGTCAGATGCTGTACATATTTCAATAAATCCCAGGGTTCATCAATCAAACCAAAATTCATTCTACAATAGCCTTGTGAGTTCAACTATACTGGTTACGACAGGCCTCACAGCTCAGTTGGTAGTAGCTCTGCCTTCTGCACTGTAGGTTGTTGGTTCGATCCCCACCCAGGATAAAATTTGTGTGATGAACTGAGACGTTTGTTCTGTTTCTGGGTGGTATTAAGTATTCTATGTATATTGTGGTATATCGGAGATATTTTAGATGTGGGTAGTTCTGTAAAAGGCAGTTGGTTGTTGGCCATTAAACGAATACAAGCAAGTGCGTGGTTTCCTTTGTGAATCTCCTGAAATACCGAACATTTGGCGACGAGGATGGGATTATTTTACAAAAAAGTATCTTATCCCTTTAAACGAGCAATTGTTGTATATAAAATAATATATATATATGTATATATAATCTGAATCTCGGAAACGGCTACAACGAATTTCATGAAACTTAGTATGCAGGGGGTTTCGGGGGTGATAAATCGATCTAGCTAGGTTTCATTTTCCAAAAAACACGATTTACCAAAAAAAAACCGGTCATCCAGGTGCTATAATCTATCAGCTATCTGGTTCTCATAGTACAAGCTTTGCTCAGTACGTCTACCATGAGTTGTCACATTTAGATTGGATGACGTTACTACAGTAGTAATAGTACGTTACTATGACATCTGTCAAAATTATTACTCATGGTACCAAATTTTAAGCAAATGAATGAGCGCAAACTACAGTCGCTGTAGTACGCTGTGACGTAGGATAGTTAGCTACGTGAGGTTTTAGTACCCAACTATCCGCTAGGGGCGCTGTACAAAGTTTTCATACATTTTTTTAACTACAGTCGCTAGCGAGTGTAGATTGTGAAAACTCATGGTAGACCCTCAGTTTGGGGCTAGATGGCGTTGTGTGAACTGTCCATCAAAATGTATTAACTTACTTGTAGTTGTGCAGGGCTGAGTAGGGCGCCACGACGGGCACCGCGAACAGGAGCTCGTCCTCCGCCACCGGAGCGCCCGTGAGCTGGCAGAGCAGCTCCGTGTCGGCGTCGGGACCCTGGTGCTCCACCTGTTTCATATCCTTGTTAATCAGAAGTTTTAAATTCCAGGGCCTTACCATAAGCTCTTCAAGCAATTCTTATTTACTTATTATTTATTTATTTTTCAACCATTATTGTTTCACTGTGATCACACCATGAGCGCTGGTGGTGTAGTGGTAGCACCCCTGCCTCACGATCCGTAGGTCGTGGGTTCAAACCTGGTCGTGCACCAATGAGTTTTTCCATTCGAAAAATTTATGTGCGCAATGCCAGTGCTCTTAAACGGTGAAGGAAAACATCGTGAGGAAACCGGCATACCCTAGAACCAAAAATTCGAAGGTATGTGTCATAGGTTAGTATTCTTATAAGCGGCGATGGGCTTGCAACCTGTCACGTACGGAATACTAACTACTGTGCAAAATGTGGGCATGTACCAAATGTCATGTTTGGACTTGCCTCTGACTACCCTCTTTAGATATCCTCAAAGATCTAAAGATCTGAGGAGATATCCACCGAGCCTGGGGATTACAGTCGTGATCATATTTATTTATTTTTATTTATTTTATCGTTTCACTGCAGGGCAAAGGCCTCTCCCTTCTTTCTTTCTAATCTTCGCGATTTAACACAGCTTGGCTTACAAGATGGTAAATACGCGTCAAGCTCATCTCGCCATCTCCTCCTGGGTCTGCCACGTCTAATATAACTAGTGGTGTAGTGGTAATATGAAAAACTATATTTTGGAGTATGATGTTACAGACTGCGCCATATAACTTCGTCTTGGCGCAGCCGGTGGTAAAAAAAAAACAATATTTTGGAGTTTGATGTTACAGACTGCGCCATATAACTTCGTCTTGGCGCAGCCGGTGGTCAAAAAAAAACAATATTTTGGAGTATGATGTTACAGACTGCGCCATATAACTTCGTCTTGGCGCAGCCGGTGGTCAAAAAAAAACAATATTTTGGAGTTTGATGTTACAGACTGCGCCATATAACTTCGTCTTGGCGCAGCCGGTGGTAAAAAAAAAACAATATTTTGGAGTTTGATGTTACAGACTGCGCCATATAACTTCGTCTTGGCGCAGCCGGTGGTAAAAAAAAAACAATATTTTGGAGTTTGATGTTACAGATTGCGCCATATAACTTCGTCTTGGCGCAGCCGGTGGTCAAAAAAAAACAATATTTTGGAGTATGATGTTACAGACTGCGCCATATAACTTCGTCTTGGCGCAGCCGGTGGTAAAAAAAAAACAATATTTTGGAGTTTGATGTTACAGACTGCGCCATATAACTTCGTCTTGGCGCAGCCGGTGGTAAAAAAAAACAATATTTTGGAGTTTGATGTTACAGACTGCGCCATATAACTTCGTCTTGGCGCAGCCGGTGGTCAAAAAAAAACATGATCACGACTTTAATCCCCAGATTCTGTAGATACCTTCTCAGATCTCAAGTTATTTTAGATCTTTGAGGATCAAATTAAACTCTTTTATCTCTGTTAATGTTGAATAGAATTAAAGAAAATTTCGAATATACCTTGATTAATACCCTGCTTTTTACCCTTGATTAAAAACCTCCGAGGGGATTAGAAAGTGATAATTACCTCTGGTTCTGGATTCTCCTCAGCATCCTCAGGGTCGGAGTCGGCCTCCAGGAGAAGCGGCGGGGGCTGCGGTATCTTGGGTCCTTGCTTCTGCTTCGATTTGCCTTTAACAGCGGTCTTCTTCAGCGCTTTCTTCGCTTCTTTCTCGTCCTTAGCCGACTGCGAAGTGAATAATATTGTAATACTGTACTTACAGGTGTCAATAGTCAATAGTCAATAGTCAATAATCTTTATTCAGTTATATCATAAGGATCATTTTGAATCGTCTTACATACTAGGTGAGTCTAAGTGCCAATTCCAGTCCTATCCCCAGTGCGAGAAGAACTGACAAGAAACTCGCTGGGCCCTAGCGCTTTTTTTGTATTATGAACCTTGTTAACATTGTTATAAAGACGACTACCGAAAATTTCAGGGGGTCAAAGTGCCCATCAATATAAATAACTTTTTCTAACACTAACACTGTGAGCGACAAAAAATTAAGTTGTTTCATACATTTTGGCCAAGTAGGTATTATACTTTTGTATGGAACAGCTGTTTTTTTTAGTGTGTCATAGATTAGTATTCTTATAAGCGGCGATGGGCTTGCAACCTGTCTCGTACGGAATACATCACTGAGCAAAATGTTGTCATGTGCCAAATATGTTTGGACGTGCCTCTGACTACCCCTTAGAAATCTTCAAAGATCTAAGTAACTAGAGATCTGAGTAGAATCTACTGAGCCTGGGGATTACAGTCGTGTGAGTGTTTGTTTCTATACTTATACTAATATTATAAAGAGGAAAGTTTTGTATTTTTATATTTTTGTTAGTAACGAATAAACTCAAAAACTACTGGTCTGATTTCAAACATTCTTTCACCGTTAGAATGCTACATTATCCCTGAGTAACATCCTACCAATATTATAAACGCGAAATTTTGTAAGAATGTATGGATGGATGGATGGATGTATGTTTGTTACTCTTTCACGCTAAAATGGCTGAACGGATCTGGATGAAAATTGGCACAGATATAGATTATGGTCTGGAATAACACATAGGCTACTTTTTATCCCGAAAAAATGTACGGTTCCCGTGGGATAGATTTTTTTGTTTTTCACGGTAGCACGCAGGCGGAGCCGTGGGCGGAAGCTAGTAGGCTATATTTAATGTAGGTACCTCGCGAGCAAAGCCGCGAGCTGAAACTACATTTTTATATGGTTCGGAACCCGTCGTGCGCTTGTCCGACTCGCACTTGGCCGTTTTTCGCTTCTCCATCTACTCACCTGAAGTATCTCCATCGCCAAGCTGCGATCCTGTTCATCCTGGTCTTTGTACTTCTCTTTGATTTTCTTCATCTTCCCTTTCTGGCCTCGTTTGGAGTCTTTCTTGGGCTCCTGTTTGGGCTCTGGCGCCTTCTGAGGCTTTTTACCCCCCTTTTTGGGGAGGGTGGGGAATATTAAAGGTTTGTCGTCACCTAGAAGATAGTAAATAAATCAATAGTCTAAGATAAATGATTGAATCAGGTGTGACTTTGTGGAAATCCATTACAAATACTGAAAAGGACGGAAATATCTAGTACTTTCCCGCTAAACTATTATCTAATTATAATCTTTTCAGTATTAATAGTCTAAAACTATCTTTGAATGTTTGAGACACTATCTCTTTTAAACGGGATTCGGATGAAAGGAAAATATCTGTTACAGAAAATCATGAACTTGATATATGTCTTCTTTTTCGGTTCTACAACATGCCGCTTTCTTCACGATGTTTTCCTTCACCGTTTGAGATTACTGGTAAGTTTACATAAATTTTTCATGTGCTTTGTTATTTTCATGTTCATTAAATGCGTGAGAAGCTAATAAAAGTGCGTCATATGTCTTGTCTATGTCGTGTCTGTCCAAATACTAACTTCTTTTTTATTTTTATGTTCATTAAATGCTTGAGAAGCACATACAAGTGTGTCTGTGTCTTGTCTATGTCTTGTCTATGTCGTGTCTGTTCTAATGCTTACTTGTTTTTTTATTTTCATGTTCATTAAATGCGTGAGAAGCACATAAGTGTGTCTATGCCTGTCCATGTCTATGTCTATGTCTTGTCTATGTCATGTCTATCCACATACTTACTTCTATCAGAAGCTTCCGATACAGTCCTGGCCTTGCTCTGTATTATCACTTCACCAGTGCCATGATCCACTTTGATATGTGTATCAGGGTATTCATCATCAGACGAGTCTTCTGCTCCTATCTCGCTTCGCTCTTCAGTTTCGCTTCGCTCCTTTATTTCAGCGTCTATCTCTTTCTGTCTTTCAGATTGCGTTTCACTATCTATATTTTGTATTTCGACTTTATTAGTTTCGTTGTTCTGTAGCATAAATTCTGTTCTGTTTGTTGATTTAGCTGGAGTAACTGGGTCTGGGTTATTGGCTTGGTCGAGTGGTATTTCAGGGATAGTGTCCAACGTTGGAATCCCTGAATTGTCTTCTTTTTCCGAATTATCTATAATACAAAATAAGTAAAGAGCGCTGGTGGTGTAGTGGTAGCACCCCTGCCTCACGATCCGTAGGTCGTGGGTTCAAACCTGGTCGTGCACCAATGAGTTTTTCCATTCGAAAAATTTATGTGCGCAATGCCAGTGCTCTTAAACGGTGAAAGAAAACATCGTGAGGAAACCGGCATACCCTAGAACCAAAAATTCGAAGGTGTGTGTCATAGGTTAGTATTCTTATAAGCGGCGATGGGCTTGCAACCTATCACGTACGGAATACTAACTACTGTGCAAAATGTGGGCATGTACCAAATGTCATGTTTGGACTTGCCTCTGACTACCCCCTTTAGATATCCTCATAGATCTAAGTGTCTAAAGATCTGAGGAGATACCTATTGAGCCCGGGGATTACAGTCGTGATCATATTTTTTTTTTTTTATTTTTTTAAATAAGTAAGTTTTAGAGAAAGGACAGGGGCCTTACCACGAAGTCTTCCAGAACGATTCCGTGACGATTCCGTTATAGAAACGTCACTACTTCTATACAATTTGCATAGGTCATGGTACGAAATAACAATGTAATATTAATTCGGTAATGTATTACGAATTCGTGGTGAGGCCCCAGGTCAAGAGTAGCCTAAACCGACGCGCATGTATGAAGAATGTAATGAGAGTGAATGAAGCAAAAGAGGTGTGTCAGGATCGTAGCAAGTGGAGACCCGTGGTCTACCGACGGGGTAGGCAGAGACCGGCGTGATTTTATGTATGTATGTATGTACAAAACAAGTTACGTTAGTATTCTTATAAGCGGCGATGGGCTTGCAACGTGTCACATTGTGTGTTATTTGCCTTTTATTGTTATCATAATTTATTAATTATTAACCTTAATTCGTTAACTCTGTTTAACAATAAAGAACAAGGTTTAACATTTATATTTATCAACTAGCTGACCCGGCAGACTTCGTACTTATTTAGAAAACGTTTGTATGGGAAATAGAAAAGGGCTATTTTTAGGGTTTTCCCGGCAGTTATTCGAATTTTTCTTACCTTTTAAACCTTCCCTAGACCTCCACGAACATTTCAAGACCAAGATAAGATAAATCCGTTTAGCCGTTCTCGAGTTTTAGCGAGACTAACGAACAGCAATTCATTTTTATATATACAGTCGTGGTCAACTAATTAGGGACATGCAAGATAGTGAAGAACAATAACCGGTTATGTACATACAAATATAAAACCCTATTGATTTCTCAGTAACTATTATTTGCATAATTTGGTCCGATTATTATGCTTTAAATGGCTGTAAATAAAAGAATAAATAAATAGAAAAAAGTATTTAATATCAAAGGTTGAACATGTATTCAATTTTAAGGTATAATTCTGTAGCTGGACATTTAATTAAGGACAGTAAACTATAATGAAAAATAGAGTTAAACAAAACTAATAATCTGCAGTATTATAATATCTTTAACAGCTCCATTTTATTACGTGTAAAATCAGTACCCAGTAGCAAAACCTTTGTTAGTAATTACCGCTTGACACCGATGTGGCATAGACATTATCAGTTTCTGGCATGTTTCGACAGGAATGTTTGCCCATGCCTCACAAAAAGCTTCATTAAGTTCATCTAAAGTTGTGGTACGATAAGTGGCTACTTTTTTCTTGATTTCGTGCCAAAGGTGCTCGATTGGGTTAAGGTCCGGGCTATTTGCTGGCCAATCTAGCACTGATACTGACTGACTGGTAAGAAACGACTTGACTGAACGGGCGGTATGTTTTGGGTCGTTATCATGCTGAAACGTCCATATAATAGGGAGATGCTCCTCAGCATAGGGAAGCATCGTTTCCTCCAATATTGCCTTGTATTGATGTTGGTCTAAGTTACCCTGAACTTTCCTCACAGGTCCCACTCCACGTCCAGAAAATGAACCCCACATTTTAATGTTTCCACCGCCATGTTTCACCTGCTTTTTTGTGAATCTTGGATTCATTTCCGCTTTTACTGAACGCCGTACGTATTGCCTTCCATCTGAAGAAATCAAATTAACCTTGGTCTCGTCAGAGAATAATACATGTTGCCATTGGGCGTAGGTCCAATGTCCATATTTACGTGCAAACGCCAAACGAGCATTTCTATGTTCTTTCTTCAACAACGGTACTTTGCGAGCCACTCTTCCGAACAACCCTGCTTCTACCAGACGTCGTCGAACGGTCCTAGCTGAGACACCAGCTCTTTCGTCTGTCCCAAACACTTCGTGTTTAATTAAAATAGAGCCTAGAAACGGATCTTTCTTAGCTAACCTGGCTATCATTCTATCTTCTTGCGGAGTTGTTTTTCTCGATCTTTTTGTTCTGGGCACATTTAAATCTGTGTTATTGCGTCTGACATGTTGCACTGCATTGTATACCATAGTTTTTGAACAATTTAAATGTTCTGCTATCCTTCGGTATGGCCAACCATACTCGACAACAAACTTCATGATAATTTTTCGTAGTGTTGGATCGCAACTTTTATTTTTACCCATTTTTCTTCAAAATATTTTTCAAAACTTAAAATAAATATCGGGATTGCCGCCAAAACTACCACGAAACAATAAGAGAAGAAGTAAAAAAGTATTGAGATTCAAATTTTGAAAATAGAACGCAATATCTCAGTGTCCCTAATTAAATGGCCAGCCAGCATTATTTGAACAAATAGCACTACGATAATCTATCAGCTATACTGTAAAGAGGTTTAATGTTTAAGAAGTTGTTATTGTTTGTATAATCGGGCACATAAATGACTAATTATACTTACATGTAAGAGATATGGAATATGGTTTAGACTCGTTGGAAAATAAAAAATAAATTCACAATTCGGTTTAACCAAAGAGTGTCCCTAATTAGTTGACCACGACTGTATATATAGATAAAAAATAATAATCTGAATCTCAATTTGTCAAAAGGAAGTAAAATGTCAGTTTACTTCGATAACTAGGATTTATTCTATGGATAGTGATTACTAGTGTGGTCGAATCTTCCCTAACTTATACATCTAAGGCTGTAAGCACCACCAAAAAATACCCGTTACCAGCTACAAGTTACGAAGCTTACCGTCGTCACCGTCAGAGACGACAATTTCCTCGAGTTCCGGTTCTTGGCCGGAAGTGACGTCAGAGGCGCTGTCGTCTACCGTCACCGCCTTCCTCTCGTCTCTATGGCGGTCAATACAGCTGTCCTCCAACTGTCAATGGAGCACGAGCTTCTATTTATTCTAGATTAGCAACCGCACGCGGCTTCACTCGCGCGGTACCAAAATAAAGAGTAGCCTATTATTCCAAGCTATTTTCAAATGCTATTAAGGGCGGAGACGAAAACAACAAATCAAAAGTCACGAAGATCGGCCCCGCCGTTGCTTTCTAGAGTTAAAAGTGTTCGAACAAACCCAACTTTGTTTTATATATTAAGGAAGGATGATGTATTGCATTGTAATGCTAAATTATGTACTACATTTAATACTATATTATGTACTACATTATATACTACATTGTGTACTACCATTTGTGTGTTACATTATAAACGACATTATGGGCTACATTATATGCTATATGTGATAATGACGTAACCGAGAACCACCGTTCTGACCCACCTGTTGGTAGGATCGTACCACCAGGTGGGCCGGATACTCACCCTAAACATAAAGCTGAATCCGAAGCTGAGCTGGTCGGTGAGGAGGTAGTGCTTCTTGCCGCGGATCATGAAGGATCCCGTGCCGAGGTACTCGCCCGTCGGCGCCGACTTGGACACCTGCGCCGCGGTCACCCACCACGCCCTGGTCACCACTTTAGCCTCCCACGCCACACTGGGCCGGAAACAACACGTTAATGTATGATACTAGCTGTTACTTGCGAGTTTGTGCGCAAAATTCATCAATCCTACTATCTTATACCTTTAAACGATACCTTTGACGACCTCTGTGGCGCAGCGGGCGAGAGTCCGCCTGCGACGCAATAGGTTGCGGGTTCGATTCCCGCCGCGGAACAAATTTGTGTACGATCTGCAGAAATTTGTTCCGTTGGTCTGGGTGTTTTCTATGTATAATAAAAAATATCTATCTATGTATATAATGTATTAAATATATCAGTTATCTAGTACCCATAACACAAGCTTTGAGTAGCTTACTTTGGGGCTAGATGATGCTGTGTGGATTGTCCAGCATTATTTGTTATTTATTATTATTATTATTATTATTAAACGAGCAATTCTTGTATATTTATACGCCAGCTTCCGCCCACGGCTTCGCTCGCGTGGTACCTTGGAAAACAAAAACAAATCTATCCCACGGGAACATTATGATGAATTATGGTGAACATTCCACACAACGCTATCTCGCCCCAAACTAAAAGCCTTTACTATGGGAGCCAGAGATTTGATAGATTAATTATATACTTTTTTTGTAAATAAATACATAATAATATCTAGACACAGAACAAATAAAAGTGTTATAGTTATTGTTAGCTATTCAAGGCCGTCTTAAACCTTGCTGGGGCCCTTGGGCACACAAGAATTTAGGGCCCTTTTGGACAGTAAAGATAGCTAATTATATTAAACTTTTTCTATTATGATCTTCTATTTAATATGGTTAATCGAATGACATTACTTAGTATGCCGCTGCTTTTTTGGTGGCGCTGTTAGGTACTGTGCTCGACGATAATGTTTTGAGAATAAATGTGAGAGAAGTTGACGTTCATTCGGGCCCCCTGTACCATGGACAAACTATAGTTTGTCCATGCCTGTACAGACTTAGAATTAATTAATTTATTTATTTTCAAATTTTAGGAAAACTTACAGCTAGGTATACAGAAAACAACTTATTATACTAAAAATACATGCAAAGTACATGTAATGCTGACGGCCAATTAAGTTTCCACAAATAGTTTCAATAATTATTAGGTATAAAAGAAAAGAAAGTGGACGACAAAACAGGATTAAAAATAAAAAAACAAACTAGATATTACATACTTAAGTAGGTATCGGGTGTATTAACCACCCAAAAAAAAGTTATTACTTAGCAAGCGTTTTAACTTGCTTGTGGATGTAGTAAACAAATCAATATCTACATTTGCCAAAGAGTTAAGACGGAATTGTAATGATTGTCAAGTGTAGACTAGCCTGTAAGCCACGGCGGCCTGCCCGGCCTCGCTGAGCGTCCGCGGCGGCACGGGCGCTCCGCCGGGGTTCTTGACCACGACGGAGGCGGCGCCCGACACGTCCGCGTGCACGTACAGGTCGTGAGGGCGCATGTAGCGCTTCACCAGTAGCTCGTTCTGTTGCTGATCGCGCCCGCCTATCACCTGGAAAAAAATAAATATTGATGGACAGTTCACACAACGCCATCTAGCCCCTAATTAAGCAAAGCTTGTAGTATGGGAGCCAGATTGTTGATAGATTAATTATATATACACTTTTCAGAATCGCTCTTATATTATTTTGTCTCTTGTCGCAAAATATATTTTTAAACTTACACGATTCAAAATTATTCCCGTGATTTTAATGAATAAATATATTTTAAACTAGAGGTCCGCCCCGGCTTTGCACGGGTATTACCTATATACCTAATGATGTGTTCTACAAATTCGTAGTACATTATTTTATTCCATCATCAATAGTTTGCGCAGCGCACGCGATGTAAAGAATATTTTAGATATGTTTTTACACGTTGAGTTACATTCTTGGAGTTTTCGTAAGGATCCCTAGTTTTTTGATATATAGTTTAGCCTATGTCACCCGCTGATAGTGTAGCTATCCAACAGTGAAAGAATTTTTAAAATCGGTTCTGTAGTTTCGGAGCCTATTCGATGCAAACAAACAATCAAATTTTTCCGCTTTATAATATTAGTTATAATCTAAATATATATAACTCAAAGGTGACTGACTAACTGACTGACTGACATAGTGATCTATCAACGCACAGCCCAAACCACTGAACGGATCGGGCTGAAATTTGGCATGCAGTAGATGTTATGACGTAGGCATCCGCTAAGAAGGATTTTGATTAATTCTACCCCCAAGGGTCCCAAATAAGGGATGAAAATTTGTATAAAAAGTCGCGATAATCGACATTCACGCGGGCGAAGCTGCGGGCATCAGCTAGTATTAGTATAGATTTTAAGTTTTGATGGCTAATAAGCTTACCAAATAATTATCGGAAGATATAAACCAGTAGAACTTCTCGAACCAGTACGTCTTCCTCGCTTTGATGATGTTGCTGACGGTGTTGGCTTCCTTGAGGGTCTGTTTCGTCTTGCGTTCAGCGCTTTTAAGCGCTTTATCCGCTGATTCTAGCGTCTTCTGCTGCTTCTTAGCTGCGCCGCGCTTCTGGTCGTAATACCTGGAATATAATTATTAATTAGAACTTAATGCAAAAATTTAATTCAATAAAACTTTCAGCTTAGCACTAGTTGTGAAAGGGGGCTAGACGGAAAAAATTCTCACGAAAAGTTGTCACGACACTTTTTGCTATAGTTGTAAGCCGTGCGGCGTGCGCAAGATTCTCTGTCTGTCTCTCTCTCTCTCTCACAAATTAATCGAAAGGAACTTCGTCCCATCCGGGTGTCCCTTGACACCTCTCAAGTTTTGACATTTTATTTATGAAGGGGCGTCTAAACGGGCTATATTTTACGACAATTTGTGGCTGCAATTATTGGCAAACATTGCCCAGCCATCAAAAAAACATTTTAGTGCATTTTATGGCTGAGCAATCAATTGCAGGCAACATGTTGCAATATGGCTGCAATAGTATGGCCTTTGATTCAGAACCCATTAATGAGCCACACAATCCAGCAACAATGGCCGAGGAAATGACGCTCATCGCAGCCGCTTACATTGTTTTGGCAGAAAAACGAAAAAAAGGACACGAATGTGGATTCGACCCTACCTAAGCCTAGCCTAAAATATGTGGCTAATGCCGGGCCATCCTTAAAATATTGCATAGTGTGGCTGGTATTGCTAGCAATGTTGCCGGCCACAGTATTGCAGCAACAAATTGTCGTAAAATATAGCCCGTTTAGACGCCCCTTAATAGCCTAGGCAGTGAAAGTAAAAAAACATGGAAGCTATTCTTCAAGGGAAATATCCGCGAAACATGACACAGAATTTCACACAACGAAACTCCGTGGATTTGCCAAAAATTGATTAATGTCGACTTTATTCCCTCGACGTTTGGGTTTAAATTGCCGTTTAACGTGTACTCGTATATGTAAATTTTTGATTAATTCTTTGGCATAATTGGTTCGTATTCAGTTTGAGGTGCTTTATGAACGACGCTATAGGGTCGTTATTCACTTGCGCCCTATCCTACTAATATTATAAACGTGAAAGTTTGTAAGAATGTATGGATGGATGGATGGATGGATGGATGGATGGATAGATGGATGTATGTTTGTTACTCTTTCACGCTAAAACGGTTGAACGGATCTGAATGAAATTTGGCACAGATATAGATTATGGTCTGGAATAACAAATAGGCTACTTTTTATCCCGGAAAAATGAATGGTTCCCGTGGGATATGTGTTTTTGTTTTTCAAGGTATAAAGCGGGCGAAGCCGCGGGCGGAAGCTAGTCATCATCTTCCTGCCCTTTTCCCACGTTATGTGGGGTCGGCACAACATGTGATCTTCTTCCATTTCCCTCTATCATTCGTCATCTCAGTACTCACTCCTTTCTTACCCATGTCATCTTTCACACAGTCCATCCATCTTTTCTTTGGTCTACCTCTACCCCTGTATCCATCCACATTCATATCTAACACTCTCCTCGTCACGTGACATTCATCTCTTCTCTATATTCTTCTTCGCGGAAGCTAGTGTTGCAATATTTATAATGTGCTGTCTATGTATAGTATTTTCTTCTTACCTGCGTGCATTAGCGAATGCTGTCAATGACAGGTCGATGTCAACTGTCATTGGTTGCAGCTTGTCAGTGTCATCACTGTCGTACGTGTACGGGTCGGTGAGGTGGATCGCGATGTGGTTCGTATTCAGTTTGAGGTGCTTTATGCAGGAGGCTATAGGGTCGTTATTCTCTTGCGCAGTTTTAACTAGCAACTTTATATCATCCCATGACATCTGTTGAAAACATAACATATGAAAAATCTATAATTATTATATTATTAACTAGCTGTGCCTGCGACTTCGTCCGCAAGAATACATTAATTATTACACATTGGCTACATAATAATATGTTACTTAGTATATGTTACTCAGGGATAATGTAGCATTCTAATGGTGAAAGAATTTTTGAAATCGGACCAGTACTTTTTGTGTTTATTCGTCACAAACAAAAATACAACAATTAAAAACTTTCATCTTTATAATATAAATATAGACTAGCTTCTGCCCACGGCTTCGCCCGCGTGGTATCTTGAAAAAAAAAAACAAATCAATCCCACGGGAACCGTACATTTTTCCGGGATAAAAAGTATTATATGTGTTATTTCAGGCTATAATCTATATCTGTGCCAAATTTCATCCAGATCCGTTTAGCCGTTTCAGTGTGAAAGAGTAACAAACATACGTCCAGACATCCTGACATCCAGACATCCACGCATTCTTACAAACTTTCGCCATTATAATATTAGTAGGATTTTAAGTAGTGGTCCACCTGGGTCCTGGCCCCAGCCCAGGGGGTCAATTGAAATTGAAATTGAAATTGAAAAATATTTATTCAGTACAATCACAAGGATCACTTTGAAACGTCTTACATGCTAGGTGAATCTATGTGCCAATTCCAACCTAACCCAAGTACGAGAAGAACAGGCAAGAAACTCGTCTCGGTCCTAGCGCTTTTTTGTATGATCCTTCTTACAAAAAAATGTAATCAAGATTATCTCATAATAATAACATAAAAACAAAAGACAAAACAGAACATAAATACATAAAACAAAAGGACAGCGTTTACATTGCAAATTGGTTAGCTGTCGGAGGGCGGAGCGACATCGGGCCATGAGTTCCTATCATCAATATATTCATTTATATTATAATATGCTTTCTTTAAGAGATTATTTTTAATGAAGGCTTTGAATTTTCTAACAGGAAGTTTAGTTGCATTTATAGGAAGTTTACACGACCCCCATCCCCCCCTCCCACTCACCTGGTTAGCTAGAGCAGCTTGTACAGCCATCCGGCACTGCTCCACCAGCGGCTCGTTCCTGGCGATCAGCTCGGCGGCGTGCTTGTCCCTCACCTGCACGTCTTTCAGCGACGTGACACGTTTATCGTGGTCCTTACGCACGTTTTGCAGCTTCTTCATCGCCTCTCGCTCTATTTGCACCGTCTGAAAGTTGCATTAAGTAATGAGTGAGTTTTTCTATTCGATAAATTTATGTGCGCAATGCCTTAAACGGTGAAGGGAAACACTATTTGCACCGTCTGAAAGTTGCATTAAGTAATGAGTGAGTTTTTCTATTCGAAAAATTTATGTGCGCAATGCCAATGCCCTTAAACGGTGAAGGGAAACACTATTTGTACTGTCTGAAAGTTACGTTAAGTAGAGGGTTGTCTATTCGAAAAATGTATGTGCTCAATGCCAGTGCTCCTAAATGGTCAAGGAAAACATTGTGAGGGAACCGGCATGTATGCCGGTTTTCCTTCACCGTTTAAGAGCACTGGCATTGCGCACATACATTTTTCGAATGGAAAACTCATTGGTGCACGACCAGGTTTGAATCCACGTCCTTTGGATCGTGAGGCAAGGGCGCTCCACCAGCAATCCTTTCTATATTATACTCTACTAGTTTACGCCCACGGCTTCACCTGTGTGGTACCTTAAAAAACAAAAACAAATCTATCCCATGGGAACCGTACATTTTTCCTGGATAAAATTTAGTCTATGTGTTATTCCAGGCCATAATCTATATCTGTGCCAAATTTAATCCAGATCCGTTCAGCCGTTTCAGCGTGAAAGAGTAACAAACATACATCCAGACTTACAAACTTTCGATATTAGTAGGATTATATTAATACCTTGAGATCTATTTTCTGTCCCTCCAGCGCTGAGAAGAACTCATCCACAGCCCTATCGAAGGTGTCGTGCTCCTCGTGGGGCTGGCTCCTCATCTGGTGGTACAGCATGGGGTGGAACTCCACATTCGTCACCAGGTATGTGGGGGCGCCACCGTCGGGGCTCGGACGTTCCTCCTTCTTCTGAGTTATGTAGCCCTGGGGGAAAAACATACATCTATACTATAATATTATAATGAGGAAAGTTTTGTATTTTTTTTTGTAACGAATAAACTCAAAAACTACTGGTCCGATTTCAAAAATTCTTTCACCGTTAGAATGCTACATTATCCCTGAGTAACATAGGCTATATTTTATATAGGTACCTCGCGAGCAAAGCCGCGAGAGGAAGCTAGTACATAATAATCACGCCTAACAATAAAAGGCAAATAACACACAATGTGACACGTTGCAAGCCCATCGCCGCTTATAAAAATACTAACCTAAGTAACTTGTTTTGTACATACATACATACATAAAATCACGCCTGTTTCCGACGGGGTAGGCAGAGACCACGGATCTCCACTTACGATCCTGACATACCTCTTGCTTCATTCACTCTCATTACATTCTTCATGGAGGTAAAAGATTTAGTAAACTAGGGTCAAAATCAGGTTGTAACCTTGAGTTATTGCAAAAAAACCGGCCAAGTACGAGTCAAACTCGCGCACGAAAGGTTCCGTACCATCCTACTAATATTATAAACGCGAAGGTTTGTAAGAATGTATGTTTGTTACTCTATCACGCTGTAACGGCTGAACGGATCTGAATGAAATTTGGCACAGATATAGATTATGGTCTTTAACAGCACATAGGCTACTTTTTATCCCAGAAAAATGTACGGTTCCCGCGGGATAGTTGTTTTTGTTTTCAAGGTACCACGCGGGCGAAGCCGCGGGCGGAAGCTAGTTATCTATAAAAACGGCAAAAAATCATGTCTGTTGTATGAGAGTCTCCTTAAATATTTATTTTATTGTTTTTTAGTGTTTGTTGTTATAGCGGCAACAGAAATACATCCTCTGTGGAAATTTCAACTGTCTATCTATCACGCACGGTTCATGAGATACAGCCTGGCGACAGACGGACGGACGAACGGACAGCGGAGTGAAAATTGAAATTGAATAATATTTATTCAGTAAAATCACAAGGATCACTTTGAAACGTCTTAAATGCTAGGTGAATCTATGTGCCAATTCCAACCTAACCCAAGTACGAGAAGAACAGGCAAGAAACTCGTCTCGGTCCTAGCGCTTTTTTGTATGATACGGAACCCTAAAAACAATGAGTTGTGTGATCCTGAGGTAAGGTAAAAATATACCTTGAACTCAGATTAAAAGCAAATGTTTGTGTGTCCTTGAACCGAGGTAAAAATAATGAAATGTGACTGTCAACTAAGGTCAAAGCATACCTTAGCAACCTGAGTCTTTGCATCATCCAGGAGTTTCTCTGCTTGCTTCAGGGCTGTTACTAGTTTCTCCAGATCCTGTTCAATATAGAAACCTTTTCCAGGCTCCTTGGCTATCTTCATGGTACCGGCTAGGCCTACATCTTGTAGCACATGGTCTATGATTGATGAACCATATTCTGAAAATAAATAATGAAAAATATTTTAAAAATGACCACGACTGTAATCCTCAGGCTCGGTAGATATCTCCACAGACCTCTAGTGACTTAGATTTTTGAGTATACAAAAAGGGGGTAGTCAGAGGCATGTACAAACATGACATTTGGCACATGCCCACATTTTGCACAGTAGTTAGTCATCATCATTCTCCTGCCCTTAGCCCACGCTAAGTGGGGTCGGCGGCACAACACTCCTATCATTCGTCAATTTTGAGTCTACTCCTCTTATATTCATATCATCTTTCACACAATCAAACCACTTTTTCTTTGGCCTTCCTCTACTGACATACCCAGATACACTCATACCCATAACTTTTTTGCACAGTAGTTAGTATTCCATACTAAAAACTATTAACATACTCTGAGAGTTATCTGGATCAGTGGACCTATCTATGGATACAAATGTAATGACGACCTCAGTGGCGCAGCGGGCAAGAGTCCGCCTGCGACGCAAGAGGTTGCGGGTTCGATTCCCGCCGCGGAACAAATTTGTGTACGATCTGCAGAAATTTGTTCCGTTGGTCTGGGTGTTTTCTATGTATAATAAAAAATATCTATCTATGTATATAATGTATTAAATATATCAGTTATCTAGTACCCATAACACAAGCTTTGAGTAGCTTACTTTGGGGCTAGATGATGCTGTGTGGATAGTCCAGCATTATTTATTATTATTTTATTTAAATGTGATAATGTTTTACCTAGGTTAGGGTTAAGTATCTTTTTCAGGTTATCTCCTGGCTTGCTCTTTGCCAGTATCTCTTTGAGTGCCTCTCCACTTGGTGCTTCATAACTCGTCTTTGCTCTGTCTAAAGGATATTTCTCTTTTACAGCAAATCTGTAAATATGAATAGAATGATTATGAAAAAGCGATTGTGATAAGAGCGCTGGTGGTGTAGTGGTAGCACCCCTGCCTCACGATCCGTAGGTCGTGGGTTCAAACCTGGTCGTGCACCAATGAGTTTTTCCATTCGAAAATTTATGTGCGCAATGCCAGTGCTCTTAAACGGTGAAGGAAAACATCGTGAGGAAACCGGCATACCCTAGAACCAAAAATTCGAAGGTATGTGTCATAGGTTAGTATTCTTATAAGCGGCGATGGGCTTGCAACCTGTCACGTACGGAATACTAACTACTGTGCAAAATGTGGGCATGTACCAAATGTCATGTTTGGACTTGCCTCTGACTACCCCCTTTAGATATCCTCAAAGATCTAAGTAACTAAAAATCTGAGGAGTTATGTACCGAGCCCGGGGATTACAGTCGTGATCATATATTTTTTTTTTCAAGAAAAAACACTGTCACAACTGTAATCCCCAGGCTCGGTAGATTTTTCTTCAGATCTCTAGTTACTTAGATTTTTGAAGACATCTAAAGATAAGGTAGTCAGAGGCACCCCTAAATGTTATACTTGGCACATGTCCATTTTTTGCACAGTAGTTAGAATTCCGTATGTTGCAAGGTGATCGCCGCTCATGAGAATACTAAGCTAGGGTATGCCGGTTTCCTAACGATATTTTCCTTCACCATTTAAGAGCACTGGCATTGGTAACATACATTTTTCGAATAGAAAAACCAGTTGGTGCACGACCAGGTTTGAACCCACGAGTTTTGGGTTGTGATGCAGGGGTGCTGCCAATACACCACCAGTACTCTCATTATGGAAAGAATGTAACTAATAAAACTCAGTGAGGCAGGTGTGCTACCACTACACCACCAGTCATTATGGCAAGAATGTATCTAAAAAACGGAATATTACAACTTTTAGATTTTAAAAATTAATCGTCGTACCTAATTTTGTCTCCCTCAACATGGGGCCTGAGCACGTTCAGAATAGTCCAGTCACAATCTGTCAGCATGATGTTGCCTCTGTCATACAACTCCAGGATAATGTGGTAAGCTGCCTCTCCGCTGCCAAACTGAAGGTCTACCACACGGTCTATGCCAATCTGTGAGAGTTTTTCCAGACGCTTGTTTTTCAGATGTTTACGCAGCTGTAACAAGACAGTAAAGAGTATGTATTAATGAATGTGCAAAAATTAGTATCAGAAAGCAATGTAATCCTTTTATCACGCTGGTTCAAAAGAATCATGGGAACTATAAGAAAAAGAAGAATATAAGTCACTAGCTTCCACCCTAAGCTTAGCCCGCTTAGTACCTTGAAAATCAACAACAAATCTATCCCATGGCAACCATACATTTTTCCAGGATAAAAAGTAGCCTATGTTCTAGTCTAAGTTATTCCTATTCCAGACTATAATCTATCTCTGTGCCAAATTTCATCAAAACTTATTCAGTAGTTTTAGTGTGAAAGAGTAACAAACATTTATCCATACATTCTTACAATCTTTAGCATTTATAATATTAAGTAGAATTTTATGAATCGTAATTTCTGTGGTGAATTATAAAGACTTATCTATCTGTTACCTTCATAGTGAATCCAGACGGTGCCATGTTCTTTGGCCACTCAAACTGTGTTGTGTGGAACCTGTTCCCTGACTCCAGCAGCAGCATAGCCTTCTCCTCAGACTGCTGGAGGCGTATCACGTATGTGCGGTTATCTATGTCATAGACTTGGTTCACTCTCATTCCGATGAGCCTAAAAAATGATGCACATGAAATTGTTATTATTACAAAAAAATATGGTTCTATCTGTACATTTCTGAATATTTATCGACAGGGCTATCCACAGAATAATAAATTATGAAATAAACAATTATATTATCTACTTTAACTTAGGTACCGCTACATGTAGGTACCTATAGAATTTTTAGTAAAAAGATCGAAGGTGATGTGATGAAAATTTGAGTCAGTGTTTGGTTTGTGTATTCTAAATACCTTTGCAGCTCTGTGACCATGCACATGATATCGTATGTACTAAATCGCGTCTTCATCTTGCTTGATTAATGTATTTTCACCGTATAAAATTATTGATTTTCCTAGAAACGTGAAAGAAAAGAAAAACAATACGACGTGTTGCTGTTTTCAGCTCAGCTGTGTGTGAGTGAAGTGAAGAGTGGACGATGATGATGATAATAAAATCGTGCGTGACTTGACACTGACAGACGATGATAACGTGACGGAATAAATATGTACCTATAAATCAATCAATGTCGTGTCGTGTCAAATGTCAAAGTCACTCTCACATGTAACAATAATACCGATGGGTTGGTTTTGGTTGTTTGTTTTGGTTGGTTTGAAATGAAAATATTATTCATTGCAAGAATTTGTTAATATTATACAAAATGGTTATTGAATTTGACTCCGAAGACTTCAAGCTCAAGCCTTTGAAATGCGAGCTGAATTTCTTAAACAAATCTGATGGTTCTGCTATTTTATCTCAAGGTACCTAATTATTTTTCGACATAAATTGGTAGTTTATCGAAATTAAAATTATTCTGCTTCTGCTTACTCATTCCCAAATTCATAATTACACACCGATTTTAAGTACCCGTAGTCTTTTGTCTTCTTTTTAGGTAAAATTCCATTAAAAACTAGGTAAATATGCACCTAATCTAAATACTCAATATAAATCTCTTCAGGAGACACTGTGGTGCTAGCTAGTGTCAATGGACCTATAGATATCCAGATGAAGAGCCAAAACACGGCCAAGGCTACTCTAGAAGTATTCTACAACACCAAAAGTGGAAGACAGGCTGTTGGAGACAGGTATGCTGGTACCTAAAGCACTTATTACACTACCCTGAATTCAGGGACCCTTACTCTAAATAAGAGTGGTGTAATAAGAGTCAGGGCGTAAGGCGTAGAGGCTAGGCGTTAGGCTCCCTTACTACTGGGCCCTGAATAAAGTGTAGTGTAATACCTGTTTAACCTACCTACCTACCTACCTATCTATCTATCTACTTACCTACCTACCTACCTGTTTTTGTTATTGTTTATTTTTGTTTTGTTTTTCTAAATGTTATTTACTTGCTTACCAAATTTTTGTGTGACGGTGAACTAGGTACCCAATTAACTTATTACAATGTATTCTCATGTAAGTGATATAATAATCTTTAATGAGAATAAAATGTCTCTAAACCTAAAACCTAAACCTACCTCGCTAAAAAAAATATTTGAAAGCAGTTTTCTATTTAGTTTGAAAACATATTTATTGAAACTGTTATGATTATAAGAAGAAAGTTAATTAATTAATTTTCTATGATAGATACAAAGAGCATGCTATCAAGCAGGCGGTTTCCACCGCTATCCTGGCCAGCCTGTACCCTCGCACCGGCATCACCGTTACTATACAGGAACTTGAGGACTTTGGAGGGGTCAGTGAAATTTAAATAATAATTAATAAGGTATGCTAAGATGGTTTGGGCATGTAGAAAGGATGGATGAAAGGAGATTGACGAAACAGGTGCATAAGGCGAGTGTGAATGGGACAGTTGGAAGGAGAAAACCTCGGCGTACGTATCTCGATCAAATTGGGGACGTTTTAGAGAAAGGCCAGGTCAAGAGTACCCTAAACCGACGAGCATGTATGTAATAAGAGTGAATGAAGCATGTAATGAGAGTGAATGAAGCAAAAGAGGTGTGTCAGGATCGTAGCAAGTGGAGATCCGTGATCTCTGCCTACCTCGTCGGGAAACAGGCGTGATTTTATGTATGTATGTAATTAATTACATAGTGAAAGTTAGCACTGGTCACCTCACAATCTGAAGGTTGTGGGTTCAAAAGGGGGTTAAAAAAGGTTGTGGTTGTGGGTCGTGCAAGAATTGGTTTTTCTATTTAATAAAAAAATGTGCTCAATACCAGTCCTCTTAAATGGTGAAGGAAAACATCATGAGAGAACTGGCAAACTCTAAAACTAAAAATTCGAAGGTGAGTGTCATAAGTTAGTATCTTATGGGCAACACTGGGCTTGCAACCTGACACATATGGAATAATTACTAGTGTTAATGTTAGCATGTGCCTTTAGATATCATCAAAAATCTAAGTAACTATCTGAGGAGATTACCGAGCCTGGGATTACAGTCATGATCATATTTTTTTTTCATATGTTTTAGTTACTTACCTGCTGCATGAACGCTTGCTGCTTGGCACTCCTCAACTCTGGTGTGATGATGCAAAACACCTTTGCAGCCGTCTCCTGCGGGGTGGACGACAAGGGGAATATCCTGCTGGAGCCGAGCGGAGATGACCTGGTCAAGTCCAGAGCTATCATGAGCTTTGTGTTTGACAGTCGAGACAAGAGCTTGATTACTGGTAATTTTTATAGTACATCCTACTAATATTATAAACGCGAAAGTTTGTAAGAATGTGTGGATGTCAGGATGTCTGGATGTATGGATGTCAGGATGTATGTTTGTCGCTCTTTCACGCTGAAACGGCTGAACGGATCTGGATGAAATTTGGCACAGATATAGGTTATAGTCTGGGGTAAGGGTACACATAGAGCTAGGTTAGAGCGGTTACGCACTGCATCCGATCCGAATCCGTGAAAATATGGTCCGGAGTAGTTGTAGAACTATTTCTATGGTAACTTACGCACTACGTCCGATTTCCGTCATCCGATTTCTTTCCGTCATTCATCATTCCCGTCACGTAAAATGACGTATGCCAAAAGGTGGCTCTTGAATTGCTTGGATTTGTATCAGAGATCGGACAGTGCATAAGCAATATCCGAATTCAGTCCGAGTATTCTAGATCCATATTTTCACGGGTTCGGATCGGACGCAGTGCGTAACGCTCTAACCCTCAATCAAGGGCGGATCCAGGGGGGTCATGGGGGTCATGAACCCCCTGGGCTGGGTCCAGGACCTAGGTGGACCACTAATTATAATTATATATAATAAGGATTATAACTTTTTGGGACTTGACCACGACTATGTGACCAGTGGGGACTGGCACCAAAGCTGGATCCGCTCTTGCCTCAATATTGTGTTCCCAGGGTTCACGGAAGGCAGTTTCAGTGAGGCAGCATACAAGGAGGGCCTGGAGAGATGTCGCCTCGCTAGCGACCTCATATTCGCATTCTACAGAGATATTGTTAAGAAATACTCCAATACATTATTTTGATTAATAAAATATTATGGTATAATGGGGGTTTGTTTATTTAATTTCAACCGGTCTCACAGCTCTGTTGGGTCTTTCTATTCAATGGTTTCGTCATTGTTCGCAACAAACAATTTTGTTTATCTTGTAAAATTTTCGTTAATTTTAAACGTATAGGCGACCAAGAAATTGGTTTACCACTTTTGATGACATCTCCCAGTAACATAATTATTCGCTAAGGATTACAATGACAGATTCTGACGTAGCAGTTATTAATTTGTCAAGCGAAAATAGCCCTTGATGTTTTGTACGTGCAAATGATATTCAGCCTTAGAGTGGTTGTAGGCGACACACGTAAATAGTAGTTAAGTTTTTCTTTTTTTTTGTAATTTTACATGCCTAGGTAGGTACTTACTACCTATCTACTTTCTAGTACTTATCTAACATTAGTTTGTGCTCAAATAATACACGTAACGCCATCTGCGGGCGAACTATATGTCTTTATGATTTTTTTAATAAATAAGATGGTCGTTGAGGGTGGACGCGAACTTTATCCATTATTTTTTCTTTCGAATCGAGCAGTCGTCGCGAACCTATGAACAGATCACCACGCGGCTCCGTACATAAAATCTAGTTTTTCGAATCAGCACAAGACAACTCCGCCTGCACCCCCAACTGCCTTCTGACGTTGACCAAAATACGTTGTTTTCGTTCCCTATCCTCTACAGTGGTAAACCAATTTCTTGGTCGCCTATACCTACCCTCCGTCAAATAGCTTATTAACAAACAATTGCTCGATCTTCATGCTATCAGCTTGAAAGACAAGCTCTAAAATCAAGGTTAAAAAGTTATTTATAATAGCGGTAAAATATCAAATTGAGTAGAAAGGGCAGTTGGTTGTAGCTCTGTCTTCTGCGCTGCAGGTTGTAGGTTCGATCCCCGCCCGGGACAAACACATTTGTCTGATGAACATAGATGTTAGTTCTGTGCCCGAGTGTTAATTATGTTATGCAGATATTCTATTTATTGTTCATTGACACATTGTTATTGACCTTTTTGGGTTCTAAATTCTTCGACATGCGCCGGTTTCCTCTCCTTTTCTACCTACCTACTGGTATTAAGTGCACATTACATTTTTCGAACCTAAAATAAACGTTTAAGTAGGTACCTACACAAATCTTACGTAGGTATATTTTCTACAAAATGGTACAACATTCTCTTGACTGGAACAACTTAATTCCACACAGCTGTGTTCGCCAAGGCGGCCGTGGGAATGTCACGATTCTGACTACATCTACCTAAGTATCCTACAATCCTATTAATATTATAAACGCGAAAGTTTGTAAGAATGTATGGATGGATGGATGGATGTATGTTTGTTACTCTTTCACGCTAAAACGGCTGAACGGATCTGAATGAAATTTGGCACAGATATAGATTATGGTCTGGAATAACACATATGTTACATTTTATCCCGGAAAAATGTACGGTTCCCGCGGGATAGATTGTTTTTGTTTTTCAAGATACTTACCACGCGGGCAAAGCCGCGGACGGAAGCTAGTTAACCAATAATGCAACGTTAGATTTCTCTTTCACTTACATCCAACGTAGTCGAAGTTTGTACAACATCTATAAATATAATAAAATCGTCTACAATAAAGAGGTAGTTTGATTGTATGTAAGTAGGGGTAGGTAATCTTCGAAACTAGGTAGGTGAGTACCAGCTAATTTCAAAAATTATTTCAGTTACCTAGTTCATTCTAATTCTAAACGTAGGTAGGTGAATAGGTATATAGGTATATTATATTACCTTTAAACGAGCAATTCTTGTATATATATATATATATAATTGGAATCTCGGAAACGGCTCCAGCGATTTTCATGAAATTTTGTATGCAGAGGGTTTCGGGGGCGATAAATCGATCTAGCTAGGTTTCATTTTTAGAAAACGTCTTTTACCCCAAAAAAACGAGCAAAGCTCGGTCACCCAGGTAGGTACTATAATATAATTTATGAAATTACGTAGTACCTAGGTATTTACCTACGTTTAAAAACTAAAAAGAAAACCGACTTCAATGTTGTTTGTACTTATAGGTCATCCAACAGATCTAGGCATTCGTGAAGTTAGCCACAGGTGCGAGTTTGCGAATGTACAGTTCCTTCCCCCCCTCCTCATACCTCCAATTGCTCCCGAAAAACGATACTGCGCAGCTCTTGCGGCTAACTTCACGAATGCCTAGATTCGTTGAGGCAACTAAACCTACTCATATAAAAAAAACATCCGTAAAAAAAATATGGTTAGGTAGGTACCTACCTACCTATGGAATTATTATAGGTTAAGTAGGTAGATACCTAGGTAATAATTGTATAGAAATATGATAGGTAGGTAGGTACCTACCTACCAATCTTCAGTCGAACCTGGTTGAGGTTACTTGCCTTCAGTATCATCACAATGGCATATCCCGGTAAATAGAGCAAAAACCTTCGGATCTCATCTCGCGACATTTAAATGTGCCGGCGGCGCGTTTGCGTCTGCCATTTGCATGAGATCGCGTCGCTTTGATCGGCCATCTTGTTTTTTTTTGTGGATGATTCTTCAGTTTGGAGCACAGTGAGAGCACTAATAATCCTACTAATATTTTAAACGTGAAACTTTGTATGTATGGATGTATGGATATTTGTTACTCTTTCACGCTGAAACGGCTGAACATATCTGGATGAAATCTAGCACAGAGATAGATAGAGATATAGTCTGGAATTTCACATAAGTACCTATCTTTATCTCCCAGAAAAATGTAGGTACCTACGGTTCCCGTGGGATTAATTTGTTTTTGTACCTACCCTCTTTATTTAAACTAGATAGGTAGGTATATTTAGATGCTATGTGACCAGCTTCATAGCATAGACACCAAAATCCGCGATTTTTAGACGAGAGTGAAGACAAATACTTTGATTTGCAAAAAAATATATAATTTTTGTAGCTAAAAAGGTAATAAACTTTGACTTCTCTTAGAGAAAATCTGTCAGTGATCTAAGTCTAGGCCTTTAATCTTTCTAAAGGACCTAGCTTAAGTAATCTTGATAACTTGCTCATAACTAAATTGAAAATCAGTTTTGCACCCAGTGTATAACCACCCTGCAATGCAAAAACGTTTTTTTTTCTTTTCGGTAGCGGCTCGGCAAAGACAGTGCATTCAATTATTCCCACTATTATTTTAAGGTGCGCCTGCTGGTCGAGTGATGCCTATCATGTGACCAAATATGTGGCTAATTGGGACGACGAGACAGAGACGTAATTACGGCTGAGTTTTTTTTGTTTTTATATCATTTAGTTCAATATAAGGCATTGAAGCAGTTGCATACTTAATTATGTAGGTAAGTTAGGTAGGTAGGTACCTATCTATTATAAATGGATTAAAAATAGATTGGTTATTGGATGAAATTGGTAAAATGTTTGTAATGATGTACCCACCTACAGAACGACCTACCTACTAATTACATGTAGGTAAGTACTTTAGGTATACAAAGGTAGGTAGGTATTATTAGCTAGAGGCAAAGGCTAGAGGCACTTATTAAATCTAAATGATTGCGTGTGTTATAGTCTAATAAGTGCTTTACAACGTCCAGGAATAGATTTCCAACTTTAATGTGAGCTAACTTGCTTCACCATTCTTTGTGACTCCCACAGTTTAATGTCAATGTCACTTTTTATAAAAAAGGCGGGATCGCATATTTTTAAGTGTTGACCAATGATTTTTCATTCGAAACGAGTTTTCGTAATGACAAGGGTGGTTTTTACAATAATTACCGCGATCAAAAGCCAATACTTAATTTTAGCACGCAAAAACCTGACTGACCTATTACTACCTACCACCCACTTACACAATCTTATACCTTTAAACGAGCAATTCTTGTATAATTATATATATAATTGGAATCTCGGAAACGGCCCCAACGATTTTCGTGAAATTTAGTATGCAGGGGGTTTCAGGGGCGATAAATCGATCTAGCTAGGTTTCATTATTAGAAAACGTCGTTTACCCTAAAAAAAAACGAGCAAAGCTCGGTCATCCAGGTACTTACACTTAAGTGTAAAGTGTAGTCCCGATGTTTGTTGTAGGTACGCTGAGGTTGTACGACTGATTATATCGCAAAACTACTCTGTGTGCGGCGCACACAGGCGCCAAGACAATAGAGGCGCCGCACCACTTATGTACCTACCTAAGTTGAAACATGAAGATTTGTGAAAAAAAGAGGCGCTTCATAGGTTTCGCACACAGGCGCTGTGGAGGGTCGGCGCGGCCCTGTCTGTAAGAGATGGTTCTAAGGCTTAGGACGTTAGCTCATTGCATGCTGTAACTGCATAAAATGAAAGCCTGTAATTCCATTGGCACTCACTCAAACCTTCCGAACTGGAAAGCAGTAGGTAAAAGCGAAAGCATGAATAACCTAACAACTAATTACCTAGGTACCTACCTATTTAGACTACATGAACTTTGAACATTTTTTGAAACGCGTTAAAAAAATTACCGCAGTACAACCTATCTATATAAATTAGTAGTAATCTGTGTCGAACGAAACTAAAAAAAATCGTTCAGGAACAGTAATATCTGGCCAACTGCTGATGTTGTATTGCAAGGCAACTCATTTTAGTTGAACTGTCTTACATGCAAAATATATATACAGAAAGCAATAAAACCAAATATATTTTATCACAAAACAATAAGAACTTCATGTATTTATATATTTTGAATAAAACGCGGAAGTTATGTAAACTTAATTTCTGAACGAAGCAACAAACGTCAAATTACGCAATGTCGATTCGCGATCTCTGACTTTACTGCACACCACAGTCATGAGTGCACAGTGTTTTGAAAATTAAATTTATTCCAAGTTAAAATTGAATGTAACAGTATTCAAACTTCGTGGGAATAGAACTAAGAAACAATGTCGTACACCCTTATGCGGCATTTACGCCGCACGGCGCTATTATCCCAGCAAATACGCCTGGAGTCTACGATGACTATTCTAACCCAGGAAGACTTCGTATTTCGACCTCCAGTTGCACACTGGAGCAAAGTTATAAGGGAAGCGGAGAAGATAGTTGGATACCCGACTTCTTTCATGAACCTAAGGTGGTTGTTGAGTGATGAATTCGCTAATTTAGCCATGCATTTACGCAAAGTTGTAAGTACAATTTTTACTCTATTCTCTTTGAATTTCAGCTCATGTGACCACAAAAAGAATATACTTGGAGCTATTTATGTTTAAAATAATCCACTAATATCAGAAACCATAAATTTTTCATACTTGAAGTATTAAATAAATGTTTTGATTATGCAACAGTAGCTGTATACAGAGTGGGGGGTGACTATGTGATTACAAAAAATGAAGGTTATAACCAATCTTACAATAATATGTATAAATTATCTTGCTGACCTCAACATTGTCCGAAGAGGAAATAACTGACAAGGCCACCTCACTTTGTAAACATTCTAATGTATTTTGAATTATCTTCTAGGTTGACAGCAATCACCCCATAGTAAAAACTGTAAAGACCCTCCTTTACAACGAGCATAACAACTTACAGCCATGGGGTCTAGTCATTCTACTGCTATCTAAAGCCACAACAACTAAAATGACCATACCAGACAACAGTATTGTCGAAAATCAGAGAATACTAGCTGAGCTGACAGAAATGATACGCACAGGACACTACGTCCACCGAGGACTTCTCAATTTACCGAGAAGCGAGCACGGTGGCAACGACACAGCTTTGTTCGCAAATAAAATAGCCATTCTCATTGGTGACTATTTGCTTGTAACAGCTAATGGTATGCTAGCACGACTGAAGAATCAAGACCTATCTTACATTATTTCAACGGCTTTAAGAGATTTGAGTGAAGGTGAGTTTTTTGGGCATCGGGATATGCAAAACATTCCATTGCCAGGCAAGCCGGCCAGTAAAAACAATGATCAATACACAATATCCAGTGATACTTTGCCATTAGAAGTGGAAAACACATTTGGATCTCCAATTAGGGAGTGGACATTACGGACTATGTACAATGGTGGTTCATTATTTGGTAGAGGCTGCCAAGGTGCAGTTCTATTATCAGGTTTAGGACTCGAGGAACAAGAAAACGCTTATAAGTTCGGCGGTCATCTTTGCTTAGCGTGGCAAGCGGCTACAGAACTCCAAAAAATCACATCAGATAAAGAAAACTTCTCCTTGACCAGTGCACCGGTCCTATTCGCTTTAAATGATAATCCAAAGTTATACAATGTCATAGAAAATGTTAGTAGTGTGAGTGAAATTGATTTTGATGTTTTGAGAACTGATATTCTGAAGACAGATGCAGTAGAGCGTACAAGGTTATTGTATTCAGAAAATGCTGGCAAAGCACAGGATTATATTGAAATGTTTGGGGAAAATGAACCTATTGATACTATAAAGAGGTTGATAAAAACTTTATAAAATACCTAACTAGTGTTATAAGGATAATTTTAGTACAATTAATGTTCAAAGGATGTCACTTACATAGTAAGTGCTGTTGCAATTTAGTATGTAAAATAACTACCATACAATGTAAATCAAATCAATAACTTTATTTGTAAAATGTTATGTATGCAGGTAACTATATTAATTTTTATAATAAGTTTTTGTGTTGAGAATAGCTCCTCCAAATAATAAAATCATGAACAACTTGACAGATAAGTCTAGAAAAAACGGCGCCATTTTTTTTTGTAATTAATCAATTCATCCATCCATTTTGTAAGATGAATATTTTAAAAACTATATGCAAACTATTTTTCATTATCCGTTTTTTTAACAATTAAGTATTATTTTAGTCCGTAAATCATTTATCTTTTTCATTGTGTGATATATTTTTGAAGGTAGTTTTAAATCGTGCCTACCTACCTCGCATTTCTTTTTAATAGTGCATAGATATTTTATTGTTACGTTTGTGTAATATTTGTAGTTTTATAGCAATAAATGTGGTTCAATTGTGATACTGTTCATAAAAAAGTGATTATTATTTTTCTATTTTAATTAACTGAAGACTTAAATAATAGTCAATAGAATTAAATATAGTAATAGCGACAAATAATTAGTGATTTAAATTGAGATCGCCCACATATTTTTGTAACCTAAGAGTATATTTAAATCTATCAATTTAGGTAAGTTTATAGGTATTCAATCTTCTATAGAGTAGTAGGTATTTCTGAAACATTTATAAACTATGACGGGTCTTTATCGTGTTTACCTTTTATTATTTTTCCGAACGTATCGATTGTATTGCAAGTTTGCAACGACAAACCACACTGACGGACGGTTAAAACAAAATTTCTAGGTACATAAGTACCTACCTATATATATATTTCTACAAAAAAAAGGCCAGTTAGTATTTATTTCCAGTTTTATTCACTTCTCAATATATTGAACCGCTTCTCCATGTATTGTCAACGCCATTTTCTGGATAGCATTCCTCGCGTCCTCCACTGGAAACATCTCGGTATATTTCAGAGTTTTCGCCAGCTCATCATCCAGGAATATGGTCAAATATTCCAGCGAGCGTGTCCCCCTCACCGCGTAGTATAACTGCTTATACTCAACTTGCTTATCTTCGAGTTTCGCTTCTAGAATATGCCCATAAATTTGAGGGTATTCCCATAACGCGAAAATGACTGGAGCGTTCACCAGGGAGTAAGAATATGGGTGTGTGAAGAAGTCTTTCACGTCTAGATAGAGCTGCCAAAGGATAGCCAAGTGTCCTCCTAGGATGTAGGCATTCTTCTCCATTTCCTCGCCTCGTTTTGCGAGCTTCATGGCTCCTTGGCACCCTTTGCCCAACATGCTGCCTGACGTCAGCATAGTTCTCAGTACCCACTCGTCTTTACCCTGACCAAGGAAGTCTTCAGAGCCTAGCTTGTTGAGATTGTATTCATTCTCCCAATCGTACTTGCGATCGTTGTTGCTAGCTGTGGGAAATTACCTTTTTATTGCTATCGTCATTCAATGCCATACCTAGGTCACCTAGGTTCTGAGTATAGGCCTCCCGAGGTCTTCTCTAATAGTCTAGGTACAGTCGTATCGGAAGATTGTATTGGTCATTACAATTAGGACATTTCGCGTTTGAGTTTTGTCAATAAGGATATAAAATTATTGGTCATTCATTAGCTATGCGTCACTGAGTTGAATCATAGTAGTGCAATGGATAATGATATGGATTTAAACTGTCTGTTCCGGAGCGCCTGCCAATAGTCAGTCGAATAACCTCACGCCGTATTTTCCAAGAATACCTATACTTAATTATACTGAGCTGTTGTGTTTAGTACTTACCAGACTCTTCAGTTTTTAATTTTTAATAATAAATAAAAATAATAATAAATAATGCTGGACAATCCACACAGCATCATCTAGCCCCAAAGTAAGCTACTCAAAGCTTGTGTTATGGGTACCTACTAGATAACAGATATATTTAATACATTAGGTACCTATATAGGTACATAGTTAGATATTTTTTATTATACATAGAAAACACCCAGACCAACGGAACAAATTTCTGCAGATCGTACACAAATTTGTTCCGCGGCGGGAATCGAACCCGCAACCCTTAGCGCCGCAGGTGGACTCTTGCCCGCTGCGCCACTGAGGTCGTCAGTGGAGAAGAGGATGGGATATACGAGGAGTAGGTATAGTATATAGTATATTAGTAGTTTTATGTAACCGGCCCACCTTTTGGCATGGTCGGCAGCGGACTATTGTCGTTCTTGTCATGCTTGCCCAGGAAGTCTCCCTCCACCAGGTCTCGCAGGCCAGTGGAGATGAGCTCCGTCACCTCGTTGTTCTTCAGCCCCCCGAGGTGCTGCAGACAAGTCGCCAGGAGGTAGTCCCCTGATGGTAGAAGACCCTGATTATCCTACTAATATTATAAACGTGATAGTTTGTGATAGATGTTTACTCTTTCACGCTGAAACGGCTGAACGGATCTTTTTGAAAAGGGGATCCAACGACCAACTGAGCTGTGAGGCCAGTCATATATATATTTATGAGGAACTTGATCACCTGATACATTATTATGAGTATTAGGGAATACTTCTCCGTTTAATACCTACTACGGGTAGACACTACCACGACAGCGTGTAAACCTGTCGAAATGACGGGAAAAAGCAGGTAAATAAAACGCGATACACCCGTTTAGTACTAATAATAATGTGTTCAGATCGCGTAAGTTTAAAAACACACCTAATTCATCATCTTCTTCTTGATCTTCTTCCATTTCCCTCTGATATCCGTCATCTCAGTACTCACTCCTTTCTTACCCACGTCATCTTTCACACAGTCCATCCATCTTTTCTTTGGCCTACCCCTACCACTGTATCCATCCACATTCATACCTAATTAATTGTTTCAATCCTTACCAGAAAAAAAAAGAGCGAACTTAAAAGAGCGCTAGTGGTGTAGTGGTAGCACCCCTGCCTCACGATCCGAAGGTCGTGGGTTCAAACCTCGTGCACCAATGAGTTTTTCCATTCGAAAAAATTATGTGCGCAATGCCAGAGCTCTTAAACGGTGAAGGAAAACATCGTGAGGAAACCGGCATACCCTAGAACCAAAAAATCGAAGGTATGTGTCATAGGTTAGTATTCTTATAAGCGGCGATGGGCTTGCAACATGTCACGTACGGAATACTAACTAGGTACTGTGCAAAATGTGGGCATGTACCAAATGTCATGTTTGGACTTGCCTCTGACTACCCTCTTTAGATATCCTCAAAGATCTAAGTAACTAAAGATCTGAGGAGATATCTACCGAGCCTGGGGATTACAGTCGTGATCATATTTATTTATTTATTTTATTTTTAATCCTTACCAGTAAGCAACGAAATCTTATTCCCATAAAGCAGATCCTTAAACTTATCCCCAAGTTTCTCCTTCTCCTGAAGGTTCACCATCGTCTTATGGATCATATGGCCTGTTCTCTTCATCTCCACAATCTCTGCTAAGGCCCTCTGGGAGTGCAGCACCCCCTGGTCGTACTGGTCTCGTGTGAACTCCTCAGGGTTCAGGCCGGCGGCTTTGGAGACGAGCAGGACGATCAGGCCGACGGATTGAAGGTTGCTTTTCGAGCCGATTAGAAGGTTCTTGGCGGATTTTAGGAGGGGGTGGTTGGTGCCGACCTGGGGGGAGGATATAGGATGGAAGGAATAGGCACCTATATTTAAATTTGCCGGGCTAACATGGCGCGAGAAATTTTGTCGACTGTTTTGTCTCGAATACCTACATACTTACATAAAAAATCACGCCTGTTTCCCGACGGGGTAGGCAGAGACCACGGATCTCCACTTGCTACGATCCTAATATAGGTACCTCTTTTGCTTCATTCACTTTTATTACTCTTATTATTAGTAGGTACAATATTTTGTCATAGCTGCCATGTTAGCCAACAAAGTAATTGTAAAACTTAGGGAATTTTAATATTTCGTTCCATGACCTATAGGTACTACTTCAATACCATTGTATTGAAGTAGTGTTACTTTAAGCTTGAAATGTGACGTTTTTTAAACATGATGGTTTGTAAAAGCTTGTGGTAGGCTCCTCTGGCGTTTTATAGGACGCCCCTCATTCTTGTTGATGCGTAAGGTTCTTGGTTCAAGTTCCATGGAACCGGTGATGACCGGTGATGACAATGGGTTATGACTGAAAATTTGTGTTTTTGCTTTCTCAGCAAATATCATGCTGAGCCAGCACCTTTTTGACATACTGCAGCACACCCAGACATTCTACAGAATTCTTATCTACTTGTCTGTTTCTTTTTGTCCTCTGTATTTTATTATTGTTTTTTTTACTAGTGTTTTGTATAACTGCTGAAGTCTGTGACACACACATGTGTGTCTGAAGTAACTAATAAAGTTTTTATCTATCTATCTATGTATGATAAAATCTAACCAGTTTCCTCAAATGTATAGCAGTATTCGCGATTTCATCATTGAAGAGCCATCGCAGGTTGAGGAATGAGGTGGGGTAGCCGACGATCTGTTCCGCCTCGGAGACCACGTCGCGCCAGTCCAGGGCCTCCCGTCTGCCCAGACCGAGCCCCCAGCTTGAGATATAGCGGGGCCTAGACACGAAATAACACACAAATCACAGTAAGACAGATGGAACCTTTTCAGTTTGTACAAGTTCTATCTGTTCCCCTTTTTGTTACGGGATGACATAGAACCCTTTGCAAAACTGGGACAGATCTTACTTTTTGGCTCTGTAGCCAGAGCAGAAGAACGGATGGGAATGATTCCAAAATATATATATCTACGGGCTGTTACCAGACTGTTACCGAAAATTTCAGGGGGTTAAAGTACCCATCAATATAAACAACTTTTTATAAGAAACCAACACTGTGAGCGCGAAAATAAAACATTTGTTATACAGCCATACATTTTAGCCAAGTAGATATTGAAGATTTGCATGGAACATTTATATTGATGGGTACTTCCCCCTGAAGTTTTTGGAATTATTCCCATCTGTCCCTCTGCTCTTTCCTCTAGACTAGAGAGACAGATGGGAATAAAAAGTAAGATCTGTCCCCTTTTTTGCTAAGGGTTCTATGTCATCCCGTAACAAAAAGGGAGACAGATAGAACTTTTATTAATTGAAAAGGATCTAGGTACCTGTCCTCTCAGTAACGGAGTAAATTCTACTCAATTTCATATTTTACCGTTAATTTAAAAACTTTTTTAATCTTAATTTAGAGCTCGTCTTTCAAGCTGAAAGAAATGAAAGAAGATGAAGCAATAAAAGATTGGTTTTTAATAAGTTATCTCACAAACGACGACCTCTGTGGCGCATCGGGCGAGAGTCCGCCTGCGACGCAAGAGGTTGCGGGTTCGATTCCCGCCACGGAACAAATTTGTGTACGATCTGCAGAAATTTGTTCCGTTGGTCTGGGTGTTTTCTATGTATAATAAAAAATTATCTATACATGTATATAATGTATTCAATATATCAGTTATCTAGTACCCATAACACAAGCTTTGAGTAGCTTACTTTGGGGCTAGATGATGCTGTGTGGATTGTCCAGCATTATTTAAAAAAAAATTAAAAAAAAATCAAATCAAATCAAATTCAATTTTACGAAGGGTGGGTACATTTAAAATTATATTCAATTCAATTCCTAGTTAGTAGCCTTTGTGGAGGGAGCCACAATTTTTATATTATTACTAGCTGTCCCGGCAAACTTCGTACCGCCTTCTACATTGCTTAGACAACAGTGACTAATTATACTTAATCTAATATGAACTTTAATAAAGTTCAAATTGACTCTACATTTTATTTAGAAAACGTTTGTATGTGAAATAGAAAAGGGCAATTTTTAGGGTTTTCCCGGCAGTTATTCGAATTTTTATTATTGTAATAAAAATTCGTGGAGGTCTACCTCCACGAACATTTCAAGACCAAGATAAGGTAAATCCGTTTAGCCGTTCTCGAGTTTTAGCGAGACTAACGAACAGCAATTCATTTTTATATATATAGATAGAAGATGTGTAATATCACTCACTGTAATAATATCTTGTGGTTTCCGCAAAAACATTCATCTAATTTCACCGTCGTCTTGTTAACAGCACATTGAGAGACGCCAACCAAATTTCCGAAACAATGTGTAGATTTTATAAACTGAACCGTTTTGATGGAAAACATTTTTATTTCGAAATTTTATTATTTTCAATGAATTTTAGCAAAATTTGAACTATTGAAATAATGCTAGGGACTAAATACCACAGATACAAACTTGATATTCTGGCAGAGCAGTCAAATGTCATAATAAAGTTAACAAAAAGTTTCCACTTAAAAAAGTGCATTATGTGTGATAGGATAGGACCAGTCAAAATGTAGGCAAGTCCCAAATCATCATCATTCTCCTGTCCTTATCCCACGCTAAGTGGGGTCGGCACAACATGTTTTCTTCTTCCACTCACTCCTATCATTCGTCAACTCTGAGTCTACTCTTACATTCATATCATCTTTCACACAATCAAAACACTTTTCTTCGGCCTTCCTCAACTTGCGTACCTACCCAGATACACTCATACCCATAACTGTTTTGTGACAAGTTACAATTATAAATATTTTCTTTAAATGTGTTAATGCAGTTTTGATTTTTACTAAAATCGATGATATTGTTCCTAAGAACAATCTTCGTATGTCTTATAGTTTGAGACTTTCCCATACCGACTATCTAAATGTTACACCCTGTACCTATATTACCTATACTTATAATATAGGCATACAGTGTTACTAGATTAATAGATTACCTACTTAAATATAACTGTTAGTACCTAAATCTAATCACACGCGCAGCGGGACGCCATACTAGGTATAATAACGTAATAAGTCTCGATTCAGATAGCCTAAGGTAAAAGCCCTATTACACTACACGGTTGGCAGGGCCCTGTGGCAAGGGTGGGCGTGGCCCCTTGCAAGGGAGCAAGGCTTGCCGGGTACTCCCTGACACCCTAGTAAGGGTCCCTTGCTCCCTAACTCTTATTACACCACACTTATTCAGGGTAAGGGTCCCTGGAGAAAGTGTAGTGTAATAAGTGCTTATAAGCTAGGTAACCTAACACAACACTGTCTCGTAAGTCGTACCTATCTAATGCATGGCACCAATTATAGTACTTACTTAATAGTTTAACTCTTTTATTTACTACTAGCTACCGCCCGCGGCTTTGCCCACAAGGTACATAAAATTTAGCCTAGGTATGTATGCCCTTTCTCAAGCTCTAGTCTATCTTTATACCAAATTTCGTCAAAATCGGTTCAGCAGTTTAAGCGTGAAAGCGTACCTAACAGAAAGAGTTAACTTTTGCTTTTATAATATTAAGTAAGTACATGGATAAGTAGGTACCTAACTAAGTTTAAGATAACCTTATAATTATTACTACTGTACAAAATGTGGACATGTGCCATTTCATGTTCGGACGTGCCTCTTACTACCCTATTTAGATATCCTCAAAGATCTAAATAACTAGAGGTCTGAGGAGGTATCTACCGAGCCTGGGGATTATCTACAGTCGTGATTATTTGTTATAATATTGTACACATAGGTACTCGTATATAATACCTAGGTAGGAGGGCGATTTTGCAACTCTGCCTGTAGACTTGCCCCAAAGGAATTAGGGAATTAACCTAAAATAATAACACAGTTCGATGGGAGCAGAAAAAGCGAAGCCAGAGTTGAAATTATTTAGGCACACAACGAAAAACAATCAAAACAAAAAGAGGGAAATAAAATAACTACCCACATAGTAAACATGGTAATTTAAAAATCGATACACAAACGTTCAAATTTAGAACACATCCACACCGGCCAATCACGTGCCGTCGCGCCATAATTCAAAAACGGAACCTGGGCGGCCCCCGGCCAAGACGGTGGCATGGCTTAGCAATTAAAAATAAAAGCAGCGAATATAATTTGTAGGCAGTTTAAGGCCAAGCCGCAAAACGAACAAAATTCCGACATTTGCATTTTGATCGGCGCATTTCTGATTGAGTGAGGACGATGTTTGCCGAGGCAGGGTGCCTTCTCACCGAGAGAAATATCAGACAGGCAACTTTAGATCAAAGGTATCTTAACTAAGCAGTTTTTGCAACCGTCTTTGATCCGAAAGTAGTAAACAAATTCAAATATGGTGGAGTCAAAATAAATGTAATTGAGGACATTTCACTCAGCTCTCTCTAGCCCCAAACTAAGCAAAGCTTGTAGATAAGTAGGTACCTATTAGCGAAACTTGTTCCTTGAGAGAATAATAATAAATGTACCAACCTACCTATTTTTTTTAACCTATGGCAGATAATCTATGAAACACAGCCCCCATTCTACTCAATTTGATATTAGGTAGGTATACCTACTGTTATTAAAAAAAAACTTATTTAACCTTAATTTTAGAGCTCATCTCTCAAGCTGATTAGTTAGAAGATGGAGCAATAAAAGATTGGTTGACAATAAATTATTTCACATTGAAAATTAACTAACATTTTACGTGATAACCAAAATGGTTTGTTGCAAACAATGACGAAAATGAGAACAATGACGAAACCATTAAGTAGAAAGATCCTTAGCTCTAATCAACTTTGAAGCTTTAGGTACCTAACTTGGTACTTTGAAAGTTATTTAACCCTAAAAATGCTAATAATTTCTTTCATCTGTTTTAAAGTTTCAAAGTGACGCATTGGCCAAGGCTTTTACAACCTAATTGTAGAGTTGATTTACTATAAATGCATTAGTACGCCACGCCCCGCTTCATCGTATCTCCATAATCTATGGGGTAGCATGTGGGTAGCCATGTTTTAATGCTTTTAAAATGGCTAAAGGGTTCAACTGCAGTAGATACCACAACACCTGTGGGTGTGGAACTGGCAAAAGTCATGCTATAGTTGTTGTGGACTTTAGCAAAGATGGTGAAAGAATTGGAGTGGTGGATTAGTTGTTGAAGGTTTTTTTGCGCTGTAAAAGTAAAAGTAACAAGGGTAAATATGGTTTAATAGTGGTAGAGGAAGCATAGACCAAATCTTAAACATATAATACATTAGGTAAAATCTTTAATCGTCATTGTTCTCAATATTCGTCATTGTTTGCAACAAAAAAAAATGTTATCTCGTAAAATATTAGTAAGTACTAAGTACCTAATATTAAATGTAGGTTACCCGTCGTGAAATAATTTAATATCGACCAATCTTATATTGCTCTATCATGATATCAGCTTGAAAGACGAGCTCTAAAATCAAGGTTTTTAAAATAACGGTATAATATCGAATTGAGAAGAACCACCCAAATACTTAGTAAAATAAGTAAAATATAAGTAAGGTATAGGTAAGTATAGAAAAATATACATAATGTAAGTTCTTTATGTATTTTATTTACTTACTTACTTAGTTTATAAATATAATAACATAATACTCAATTTCCCATCGATTTTCCTGTGAGTAGCCATCGAAGCCCATTTACAAATTAAACGATCCCATCGTCTGTGGTCAGCTCATAAATATGCATAGGTAGAGTAATTTGAGAGGGACCGGTGAGGTGCACTCCTCAGCCGACTGTAAATTACTCCTTAGACGCTCGCCCCATCGCCAATCCTATCCATTTAAAACCAATTATGTTTTATTATATCAAAACGAGCAACGCGACCACAGACAACTTACCTCTACTTTTTTTTTTCTAGCAGCGTATTGCGTCGTGAGGCCTAATGGTTCGAAATATAAAATTAAAATGAAATAATGAGCTGCGCGCGCTCTCGGGTTCGACGGGTCGCGGGCTTTTGTACATTGACCTCGGTAATTATAAATCGCGTTTTTGATTGGTCGGCTAATGGTCGTCGGAAGGTGATTTAGAGACACTAATGGAATCAATATTTTGCAATGTGAACTATATCTTGTGACTTTGACCAAGCAGGTACCTACCTACCTATTATAAGTTTATAACCAAATAGGTTTCAATAGAATCAGTGAGGTAGCTTGATGCAAACTCTTTTTCTCTAACCAAGAAGGTTTACAACCAACCATGTAGGTAACCTACTATCAGTGAGTCAGGTTGATCCAAACTCTTTACTCCTTATTTTCTTTTTCTTTTTTTTTTCTCTTTTCGGCTGCAAGGCGATCGCCGCGCCTCCGGCCGCACTAATAACTGAGTTAGTTATTAGGTAGTAGGTACGTCGAATTCAGATTATAAGTGTAAATTATTACTTTTCTTCGTCTGTCTTGTCAGAATCGTTAATATTAGAAGCAAGTGTCGATATAAGAACGAACGAAGTAACTTAATATGGATGTAAAATGTAGGTATAATTAATCGATAATTTCATAGGAATTAATGTGAAATAGATTGTCTATAATTCTCTGAAATATAAAAAATACTTAATTTCTGTAGGAAGATTCCAACTGAACCATGAATCGTCTGTGGATCGCTTGGAGCGTAGTTCGCGATCGCAGTTTCAAAAAACTGATCCACGGTCCACGCATCACGATCTTGGATCGCGGATCGCGGGATTCAATTTGATCGTCTGGTGGACCCGGCTAATTAAATTATCGACTTTGAGGGTCAAAGTCGCGGGAATCCGCTAGTATGAATATAAACACATAAAAGCAAGTTTAAATAAAGTAACCGACAACTAAATATATCTACATATAGGTAAACAGACAGACTGTCAGTCTCAATGGCCGCATTAGCGTACAATGTAACAATACCTTTACATCTCACCGACAATAAAAAACAATGTTGATGCAGCTTTAGGTATCATTCAATGACTGTACGGAAATAACTTACGATTAAGTCATATTAGGTACTTTTTTCGTAAATGTTTTAAACATTATTTTAGAAATTAGGTTGAAACTAGAACTAAAAATTTAATTAATTTATTTATTTAAGTAGGTACCTATAATACTTTATTCTGCAAAAAAAACGTGATAAAAGAAGATTTTCTGCCAGCCAACCCAATCTGGTTAAAAGTTATGTCTAATAATGATTGTGGTTAAATGGGTAGAGTCTAAGTACTTAGATATTGTAATGATGATTAAAGGTTTGAGAAGCCCAAAAAATTATAATATAAAAACACTAGGATATTACAAGCAATGCATCCAAAAAATCAAAGACATCGCATCGGTTAAAATTCACGGCGATGGGCTTGCAACCTGTCACGTATCTTGGTTCGCCTCTGGCTATCTTCGAAAGCGTATTAAAACCGTGGCATTTTAATATTAAAATGAGAACCACGCTAGGGTTCAAACTAGTTTAAAAGTTCAGCTACTTCATACTAGATGGCGCTAGTAGTAGTGATTCTAGGATGAAAACAAAACATGACAATATACCTTCTACCCTTTTTTAATATTTAATTAAATTTATAGCATGTTTGTTTAATTAGGTATTTTTTTATTTGTTTCGACCTTATTCGCAAGTTAGTGCCCAAATTATTTTTTTTAATATTAAAACTATATAAAATTTTTGTAGCTTTATAAAAACTATAGAAAATATTATGCAATAAAAAACAAAATGAAGACACTACACTGGGGATTACAGTCATGAGCATTTTTTTTTGTTTTTTTTGGTCTTACAGCAGCCATATTGGATTTTTTTACTTGTAGACTGTCGCTCTTGTGACCCAGACGAATCCTCATTTGTCAAAATCCATCCAGCATTTGCAGCTCTAGTAACCAAAAGAACCCGCATACATACGTACATTACATACATACCTACACAACACTCTCCTCCGCAGTCGGACAGAGAGTACTAAGTAGTAATACTATGAGTATACCGCGGCTTCGGTTGTCGGATTCCTCAAGAACTAAAGTTAAATTCGCCAGTGATAGATATGCGAGGCGCCCCCGGAATGTAATTTTCACACGAACGACGTCACTGCACCCCCCACCCCCTCGCCACCCCCACCCCCCTGTAGTCCAGGAGCTGATGCATAAATTGTTATTATATTTATCAATACTTTATTTACAGAAATATAAAGATCTATCTTATAATAATGCAAAATTAAAAATTTAAAAAACCCCCCGACATCTAAACCTTATGTACTTTTAAACTTACGCGATCTGAACACATTATTATTAGTATTAGACGGGTATTTATCGCGTTTAAATTACCTTATTATTTTCCCGACGTTTCGACAGGTTTGCACGCTGTCGTGGTCACGGGTAGACTGGAGTACAAGGAGCTACCGCCTCCGCGAAGCGGGGGTCGCATTATTTGCAACTACCCTCACTTCGTTCTCGACAATAGGGATGTCCATCTGTACACTCGGACGACACACAACACTAACAGTATCCGCGACGCGCTGAATAACCGGTCTACGACGAGTACACTTAGCTAGCACTGGATTCCATGAGGCAGAGAGTCTGAAACCGTCTTCACGATTGAAATTAGGATATTTCTTAATCTCAATCGCTTCCCGAACCATTCTCTTGTAGTAATGCCTTTCATTACAGATGATCTGTGGTTTGTGTAATTCAATCCAGTGATTGGGTCCTGAGTCTACAACGTGATCAAACCTGTCGAAACGTCGGGAAAATATAAGGTAATTTAAACGCGATAAATACCCGTCTACTACTAATAATAATCTAAACCTTACTCTAACATGTCATGGTTATCTTACCATGTTCTTTCAATATCATTGAAGTAACACGGTACCAAATTTCGAATCGATCGTACAGGAAGTTAGTCAGATCTCATCAACTAGAAAAGAGCTGATGATCTGCAAACGGCTGAACAGATTTTCATGAAACATGGCTAAGAACACTCGTGATAAAATTATGTATGACACAAAAAAAACTAAACGTAAATCGGTTCATCCGTTTGCGAGCTACGATGCCACAGACAGATACACAGACACACAGACACACTGACAGACACGTTAAACTTATAACACCCCTCTTTTTAGTCGGGGGTTAAAAATAAATGTGATCACGACTGTAATCCCCGGGCTCGGTAATTATCTTCCTCAGATCTTTGAGGATATATAAAGAGGGTAGTCAGAGCCACATCCAAACATGAATTTTGGTACATGCCCACATTTTGCACAGTTGTTAGTATTCCGTACGTGACAGGTTACAAGCCCATCGCCGTTTATGACTTACGAATACATAAGAATACTAATCTATGACACACACCATCGCATTTTTGGTTCTAGGGTATGCTGGTTTCCTCACGATGTTTTCCTTCACCGTTTAAGACGTATATTCTGTAATAAACCCCCCTTCAGCTCCTGCACCCTGACTCCCCCCACAGCCTCCCCCCCGCGGCCTCTCACGACGGATGCTCCGGAAAATTGCTACAATGATTGTGAGAGGGAATTCTGAAATGAAGGAAATGTACTTTAAGTCGACTGGTGCCACAGAGCTGCACGCTGCAGCTGGCTCACTGGTGGTCTAGTGGTGCCTTCCGATCCGGCCGTGGGTTCGAACCCAGTTGTGTACCAATGGATTTTTCTGTTCGATAAATATAATGTTGTGCGGTACCAGAAATTTCAAACGGTGAAAGAAAACATCGTGAGGAAACTGGCATGTCGTAGTACGCAATTCGAAGATGAAGCATTGAAAGATTGGTTCATAATAAGTTATTTCACGAAGGGTCTATTTAAAATTAAATATTTTTCACGAGATAACCTCAATTATTTGTTGCGAATAGACATTGAGAATAATTACGAAACCGTTAGAATGGTCCGGGCAACGAGACAAAGTAGCTAGACCTGGAAAACATAGAATAGAATAGAAATCATTTATTTTACGTCACTTAACAGATATGTAATTGAGGTAAAATTATTTACTTATATATTTATTTTATATTGTATCATTTATTTTACATCGTAGGTAATCGAACATTATTTTAAAGCAACAATTAATTCAAATTAAATCGATATTGATTGGACAAGCGGCACGTCCAAGTATTAATTTGACACTGCCCAAAATGTTGCACAGTAGTTAGCAAGTTGGAGTGAACCAGCTTCGTTGCTGTGAGCTGTGTCGCACGCTCCGCCGAACAGCCTTACTCATAATTGTAACGTGTGTAATGGCCCTATATGGAGTGCGCCAATCGGAGCATTCGGAGGTTACAATTAAAACGTGTGCAGGTGCCCTTATAACGACTTGTTATGACGGCGTGTTCTGTAGACCATTTTAAGTTTATACTGACTACTTTTCATCCGACTGTGAAGAAGGAGGGTTATGTTTTTGGGGTATTTTATGTTTTTATTGAAAATCTTATAATAACGAGCTGATGCCCGCAGCTTCGCCCGCGTGAATGTCAATTATCGCGACTTTTCATACAAACTTTCATCCCCTATTTTATCCCCTTGGGGGTAGAATTAATCAAAATCCTTTCTTAGCGGATGCCTACGTCATAACATCTACCTGCATGCCAAATTTCAGCCCGATCCGTCCAGTGGTGTGGGCTGTGCGTTGATAGATCACTATGTCAGTCAGTCAGTCAGTCAGTCACCTTTAAATTATATATATTTAGATTATGTACCTAAGTAACTTCGTTTATTTATTTATACCTCGGTACTTTACAAATTGTAGGTATCTACACAGAAAAATATGTGACATAAAAATATGTGACTTTTCTGTCAGTCAACTTAATCTGGATGAGAGTTAGGTTAATTAATTAATTTGATTAATTAACCCTAGCCTAAGTATAACAGATAACCTGCTCGTCGAAAAATACGTCCTAATCTTTTAAAGTCATTTAAAAATACTAACGTAAGTTTATTGAAAGTAGGTTAGTATTAACATACCTCCCTAATAAATTAAAGTTGTTTAAAAATAAGTTGGTTTTTTAAGAGTTTACCTCCCTAGTCAATTAAAGTCGTTTAAAAATACGTTACCTACTTTTTTATTAGTAAATTCGTTTTAACATACCTACCTAGTCAATTTAAGTCGTTTAAAAATCATCCGTTTTTGATAAGTACCTAGGTCAGTTTTAACATACCTACCTAGTCTTTTAAAGTCGTTCCAAATAAGTTTATTGGGAGTAGGTTAGTTTAATCAAAGTTCCCTAGTCAATTAAAGTCGTTAGTAGTAGATTCGTTTTAACACACCTACCGAGTCTTATAAAGTCGTTTCAAAATACTTTAGTTTTTGATGAGTAGGTTAGTTTATATAGCTACCTAACCTATCTATATCTATATAAGAGCTTGACCTGACTGACTGATTGATCATCGCCGAGCCGAAACCGCTGAAGCTAGAAAGCTGAAATTTGGAAGGTGGTTTCCTTTTATAACAAAACCACTCACTAAGGCGGGATTTTTGGAAATTCCACCTCTAAGGGGGTAAAAAGGGTGAAAACGTTAGTATGAAACTTTTTAACGCGTGGAGCGATTTTCATGAAACTTTGTTTGTGTACTGTAAATGCAAAACAAATGGACACGTGTTTCAGAATTTTTCAATATAATCTTCAAAAAGAGGTCAAATCTGGGGTCAATGTTTGTATGAGAACTTTTTAACGGGTGGTGCGATTGGTGTGAAACTTTGTTTGTGTACTGTAAATGCAAAATGAATGGACACGTATTTCTGGATATTCCAAAATAACCCTCTAAAAAGGGTAAAAGGAGGGTCAAAGTTATGTATGGAATTTTTTTATTAGTGTGATTTGTTTAAAACTCAGTTTAGATACTTTAAGTGAACAAAGTCGCGAGCGGGACAGCTAGTTACGGTATAAATGTAAACGCACATTGGTTTGCAGCCGGCGCGGTCCGCGGCCAGTGGTTGATGCGTGCGTGCAATCGTTAGACTAAATTTTTCAGTCGGCCGTGCGGAAAGCGATCTATGTTCTTTGTACCGTTGTCATAACAGTTCTAAACAAGGCATAAAAACACTTATATTTTAGAGAGGTAAAGTTTGTTGGTTTGTTTGTGGGAGGTAATTTTCGAAGCTTTAAATCCGATTTTAAAAATTGTGTCACCAATGTTAGAATGAACTTTCTAGATATACTCACTCACAGACGTGCTATGTACAAAACATATATGACACGACATCACGTCGTAACACGTTGCGGCGTCGTACCATGATATTTTAAAAATATCGTAATTTTCCACGACACGTCTTCGCATCTTACAACATCGCATATAACGCAACGTACTACAATGCGACGTCATCGTGTGTATATGTTTTGACTTTTTGGAAAACACTTTTTAATTTTTTTTTGTGTATTTATGTTTTTTTGAAGTCAAATACCACTTTTGTAGTAAGCAGCATGCCCAACCGAGCATTGTCGACAACGCGCGGATGGCATGATTTACGCGTACTACGATGCGACGTCATATCGTGTGTTTAGACTCTTTGGAAATCAAATACCACCTGTGCTGCCAGCAATATTGTACCGCTTGTGTAGCAAGCGGCATGCCGACTGCTCGCGGGGTCATACGACTTACACGTACCTACTATGACGCGTCGTCGTATCGTTATGACCCTTTGGAAATTAAATACCGCCTGTGTTGCAAGCCGCATGCCAACCGCGCGCGGTTGATACGACTTTCACGTACTACGATGCAACGTCGTATCGTTATGATCGTTTGTAAATCAAATACCGCCTGAGTTGCCAGCAATATTGTACCGCTTGTGTAGCCAGCGGCATGATTACCGCGACTTACACGTACCTACTATGACGCGACGTCGCCGTCGTATCGTTATGCCCGTTTGGAAATCAATTACCGCCTGTATTGCAAGCCGCATGCCAACCGCGCGCGGATGATACGACTTACACGTATCACGACGCGACGTCGTATCGTGTGTTTTGACGCTTTGGAAATCAAATACCGCCTGTGTTGCCAGCAATATTGTACCGCTTGTGTAGTAGCAAGTGACGGGTAGCGGGTGATACGACTTACACGTAGTACGATGCGACGTCGCGTCGTACCGTTTATACGAGTATACTGCCAAACTATTATATACTGTCAAATACCGCCTGTGTTGCCAGCAATATTGTACTGCTTGTGTAGTAGCAAGTGACGGGTAGCGGGTGATACGACTTACACGTACTACGATGCGACGTCGCGTCTTATCGTTTATATACTGCCAAACTATTATATACTGTCAAATACCGCCTGTGTTGCCAGCAGTGCCGCGACACGCCGTTAGTCGCGCGACCGAGCGTCGTCCATCGCGCGCGGGTGACGGATGCCGCGGCCGGGCGCGCGCGACGCGGTATTTTGACGATTTGTTACATTGTTAGAACGTTTTAGATATATTTTGGAATGTCTGTGGCGTGAGGATTTTTTTGATGAATGCGATTTCGTTTGCGTACTTACAAACTACAAACTTTGACATCATATTCCATTGATATTTACTTACAAACTTTGACTTATACTATTTCTTTCATTTTATACTTATGTGATTTCTTGGGATTTTTTTTCGTGTTAAGTACTAATTTGTATACTAGTGTGGTGAAAAGATTAAGGCGCATGAGAGGCTCCTTTCGATAAAATTGTTTCTTGGAATAAATATGTTGGATTTTGGATGAAAATGACGTTAAAAGCTGAACTGATTTCGATAAAATTTGGTATTTTTACATACCTACCAAGATTATGACCTATTTATTTATTTATGGGAAAACCAACAGCTAGTGCTCATAAACGGCGAAGGAAAACATCGTGAGGAAACCGGTATACCCTAGAATTAAAAATTCGAAGGTGTGTGTCAAGGGTTAGTATTCTTATAAGAGGCGGTGGGCTTTTAACTGCAAAATCCACATTTTGCCTACGCAAACTGATCTCAAAGATCTAAGTAACTAGAGATCTGAGGAGATATCTACCGAGTCTGGGGATTACAGTCGTTCGTCGTTACCTACTTGGCCAAAATGTATGTACCTAACAGGTGTTATTTTTTTCGTACTCGTCTTTTTACACCCTGTATATATACATTAAGTGTATATCAACTTCGCTTTAGCCAAACAAACAATAACAGTAATTTCAGCTAAACGGGAAATTTCAGGAAGAATCTTAAAAACGGACTCAGCATAATGATCCTTGTGATTGAATCTATACTAATATTATAAAGAGGAAAACTTTGATTGTTTGTTTGTTTGTTTGTTTGTTTGTTTGAAATGAATAGGCTCCGAAACTACTGAACCGATTTGAAAAATTCTTTCACCAATGTGTAGAATGAACTTTCAGGATGAACATAGGCTATATTTTATGTAGGTACTTCGCGGGCGACGCCGCGTGCAGAAGCTAGTTGGATATAATTTTACATGTGCCTGACTACCCTTAGATACGGAAATATCCGGAACCGGAAATAGAACACCACTAGGCACTAGAACAGGGTTTAAGATAGGATTTATTGCAGCATCACAGCTAAGTTGCATTTCCGGTCCTCAGCAGGTTGACTTAAAATACGGCTCTTGATTTGTGAGTTGTAGCGCTCAGGGTACAGATTGAGCGCTTCAGATCCTAAAAAGTACTAATCGATGTTTCTCTGAGCTCTTGCAGTCGTCAATTGCCAGTGAAATGTACCTTATTACGTATATGTTTGAGAGTACTGGTGTAGTGGTACCCCTGCCTCACGATCTGAAGGTTGAGGGTTCAAACCCAGTCTACCAATGAATTTTTAAATTTGAAGATCGAAAAAAATATGTGCGCAATGCCACTGCTCTTAAACGGTGAAAGGAAACATCGTGAGGAAACCGGCATACCATAGAAGCAAATTTTCGAAGGTGTGTGTCATAGTATTCTTATAAGCAGCGAAGAGCTTGCAATCTGTCACGTACGGAATGGTAACTACTTTTCGAAATGTGGACTTGTGCCAAATATCATGTTTGGACGTGCTCTGACTACCCTCTTTAGATATCCTCAAAGATCTAAGTGACTAGAGATCTGAGGAGATATCTACCGAGCCTGGGGATTACAGTCGTGTGAGTGTTTGTTTTGTTTTTTTACCCGACTGCGAAGTGAAGAAGAATAGTAAAGTATGTATGTAGCCCAAACGGCTTGACAGATTTTGACAAATGAGGTGAAGTTGGATTCAGTCAAGACCTTTAGTAACTACTAGCTGACCCGGCAGACTTCGTACTTATTTAGAAAACGTTTGTATGGGAAACAGAAAAGGGCTATTTTTAGGGTTTTCCCGACAGTTATTTGAATTTTTCCTACCTTTTAAACCTTCCCTAGACCTCCACGAACACTTCAAGACCAAGATAAGATAAATCCGTTTAGCCGTTCTCGAGTTTTAGCGAGACTAACGAACAGCAATTCATTTTTATATATATACTAGACTAGACTAGACTAGATTACAATTCACTGGCCAAGACTCGCTCATTCAGGAATCACAAGAGTGACATAGACTATGCAAGATGTCAAAAATCAAATATGGCGGCTGTAAAAATCTAGAGCGCTGGTGGTGTAGTGGTAGCACCCCTGCCTCACGATCCGAAGGTCGTGGGTTCAAACCTGGTCGTGCACCAATGAGTTTTTCCATTCGAAAAATTTATGTGCGCAATGCCAGTGCTCTTAAACGGTGAAGGAAAACATCGTGAGGAAACCGGCATACTCTAGAACCAAAAATTCGAAGGTATGTGTCATTGGTTAGTATTCTTATAAGCGGCGATGGGCTTGCAACCTGTCACGTACGGAATACTAACTAGGTATTGTGCAAATGTGGGCATGTACCAAATGTCATGTTTGGACTTGCCTCTGACTACCCTCTTTAGATATCCTCAAAGATCTAAGAAACTAAAGATCTGAGGAGATATCTACCGAGCCTGGGGATTACAGTCATGATCTTTTTTTTTTTTTTTTTTTTTTTTTTTTTTTTTTTTTTTTTTTTTAATCTATTTTCAGTGACGTCTAGTCTGGTTTTTTATTTTTGCAATAAATACTTGTATGATGGTTCAACAAATACTCCAAGTATTTTGATCTATGTGAACTATAGCGACCTATTTTGATCAATAAGATGCGTGGGCGCAGTCTACAAGACTACAAGTATCGAGTGAATGGTGTTGTGCTGTAGAACAGTAACTGGGACCGCATGACCAACTAATGAATCATTTCCGAACATCCTATATACAGGATGCTTATTCGTAACTAGTTACGTACAAGGATTTTCTTATTTTGTAACCAAGTCACGGGTTATTTTACTATCCAACTAAAATTAAAGGTGAAATTGTATGTATGAATGTATAAATAAATAAATAAATAAATAAATAATGCTGGACAATCCACACAGCATCATCTAGCCCAAAGTAAGCTACTCAAAGCTTGTGTTATGGGTACTAGATAACTGATATGTTTAATACATTATATACATAGATAGATTTTTTTATTATACATAGAAAACACCCAGACCAACGGAACAAATTTCTGCAGATCGTACACAAATTTGTTCCGCGGCGGGAATCGAACCCGCAACCTCTTGCGTCGCAGGCGGACTTTCGCCCGCTGCGCCACTGAGGTCGTCAAATATGTATGGATGTTTCTCTTTCACGCTGAAACGGCTGAACGGATCTGAATGATATTTGGCACAGAGATAGATTATAGTCTGGTAATAGCACACAGACCACTTTTAATCTCGGGAAAATGTACGGTTCCTGTGGAATAGATTCGTTATTGTTTTTAAAGGTACGCGGGCGTAGCCGTGGGCGGGAGCTAGTAATTATTATAAATGCGAAAGTAACTCTGTTTGTTTGTTTCATTTTCACGATTAAACGGCTGAACGGATCGTAATGAAATTTGGCAAGGAGATAGATTATATCCTGAAGACGGACATAGGCTATCTTTTGTCTCAAAAAATGATCTTGAAGGGACTGAAATAAGGGTTGTATGGGAACGCATGGTTAAGCAACGCTAGGTGCAATCAGCTTTTGGATGGGTGACCACATTTTTTTTCACTCCATAGAAATCAATTAATAAATAATTTCAGAGTTAATACATTTTCTATTGATGTATTTTTGCGGATGGTATATTAAGTCGCTAGTTCTTAATCATTTAAAAAGATCACCCTGTACACTTACGTTGTGCATCTATCTATCATTAGCGCTACAGATCTAAACACTGCACACCCTGTAGAGCGGTGTAACAAGGAATCGAACCCGCTACGCGTCATGCTGAGCGGTCCGACACGCACCTACCGGCAGCATTAAGCACTGGTTACTAACCGTTTCGAATTTCTAGCAGCGAAAAAAATCATGCTAAAGGTACTTAGATCTGAGGAGATATTTACGGAGGGATTACAATATCATATTTGGACGTGTCTCTGACTATCTCTTTAGATATCCTCAAAGATCTAAGTCACTAGAGATCTGAGGAGATATCTACCGAGGGATTACAATCATATTTGACGTGCCTCTGACTACCCTCTTTAGATATACTCAAAGATCTAAGTAACTAAAGATTTGAGGAGGCATCTACCAAGGGATTATAATATCATATTTGGACGTGCCTCTGACTGTCTCTTTAGATATTCCCAAAGATCTAAGTAACTAGAAATCTGAGGAGATATCTACGGAAGGATTACAATCATATTTGGACGTGCCTCTGACTACCCTCTTAGTATACTCAAAGATCTAAGTAACTTGAGATCTGAGGAGATATCTACCGAAAGATTACAATCATATTTGGACGTGCCTCTGACTACCCTTTATTGTTTGACCTTGAGCTTATTCCAAATCTCCCAAATCCAAGTTATGATTCATAAATCGCGGGTTCTCATTAAGGCGCAGTTGTCCATTATTTCGTTAATTACGCGCCGCAGTTAAGGGGGAGCAAACGGGAGTCGCAGATAAATTTTGTGAACTTGGATTATTGTTCAGGTGTTTTTGATATTGTACGGTCGGCAGTGAACTTTGACGATATACTAATATATTAAATAGATCCTGCAGGATGTATATTACGGAAATCCAAAAAGGTTTTATATACGCACCCCCAGTCGTAAACTGGCTCAATCCAAAATTCATGTTTTTTGGGAAATGAAGAAAACGTGTTTCGATCATCGACAACTTTTGGTAAATCACACTATAACTTTAATGAATAAACAGTAATTTACAAAATTTAAAGTCCTACAGATTATTTTGTCTGAGGACTACTGATACGGATAACAATTTCCTTAAAAATATTGAAACATTTATAAGTAAATCGATGCTAAAAAAAAACTTCCAATAATGAGTCACTTTAGTAGTAATCACCTACTAAAAAACCTATGAGCTTTTGACGTATTTACAAAGAGGTCTCTTTAATTCCCAGCAACACAATCAAACACATATAATATTCAGCACGAAACCGACCGAACTTGGTTTAAGTCACAAAAATACCTTAGTTTACAGTTGTAAAGTGACTCAAAACAAACCTCAGTCGCTTTAAGATTGAAATTAATTTAGTAAATTTACCCCGAGTTTTGAACTATAATGACGCATTGAGGTTTATGCCACTTTCTCTCTAGTTGCGCAGCGTAAAACTCCAACGTAACACTAAATATGTCACTATCGTAATGACGATAGGCGCCGGACTCGATATTAAGAAAGAGACCAAAGATTACGTATCACCTTTTCTAGCCTTAATCGGGCAGTTTCTGATTTACTAGGCGATAGAGCGCGCTTTTTTGAGTCGTTCTGCATACTTAACTCAATTCACCAAAATTTTGGATTGAGCCAGTTTACGACTGGGTGTGCGAATTATGTAAGTTTATAGGCATTTGTTTATGTGCGTAAAACAGAAAATATATATTTTACTTTTTACAGAAACAAGCTAAGTGATCTACTTTTATTTTTTTAGCTATTTAAATGAAGTGGGTAATTGAATTTTTTTTAAATTTTCTTGTTCCGGTTTTACCTGCGTCTGGAAACGAGGTAATAAATAAAAATTGAAGCTCTTTTATTATGAGCCCAAATGCCAAAGTGGCAGCGAACAAATATTTTTTGACTTTGCTTATATTTATCTATTAATAATGTAAATGAAAAAATAAATAAGACTTTAAAAGGAGCTCATTTATTTTTAATAAAATAGATTTTTGTGATCCTTAAAAAATCTAGAAATTACTGTGGAGAATTGGTGCGATTATAAAAAAATCTCAGACTGACTTTTCAAACTTTTTTTGTTGTTTTTGTTAATTATTCGCACATTTGAGCAGGCTATATTCATAGACCTTATTGCCTAGTCTTACGTAAATTAGTTTCTTCCGTTTTCTTTATAATCTAACCTAACCTAACCGCCATTTTTTTTTCTGATTTTCCAAAAGTGGCAACGCCTTTTTACTTTTTATGTTGACTTTTTTTGTTATCGAACCCTCTTAAAAAACATTATAAAAAATACATTTAAATTGTTATCTAATATAATATAATTATTTTGCAAACGCTCCAATTGTTTCCCGTAAAACTTTAATTAACCTATAAACATGTCTCCGCTTCGCCTTAAATTGGGCCCTACTGCAAATAACGTCCGCTATAATGTCGTTGTAGTAACTTTGGAATTAAAATAGTTTTGTCAAACATCGAATTATCAAGACTAGATAGTTTGACGACCTCTGTGGCGCAGCGGGCGAGAGTCCACCTGCGTCGCAAGAGGGTTCGATTCCCGCCGCGGAACAAATTTGTGTACGATCTGCAGACATTTGTTCCGTTGGTCTGGGTGTTTTCTATGTATAATAAAAAATATCTATCTATGTATATAATGTATTAAATATATCTGTTATCTAGTACCCATAACACAAGCTTTGAGTAGCTTACTTTGGGGCTAGATGATGCTGTGTGGATTGTCCAGCATTATTTATTTATTTAAGTGTAAAGAGCGCTGGTGGTGTAGTGGTAGCACCCCTGCCTCGGCCTTACCACGAAATCTTCCAGAACGATTCCACACATTTGAAGTCACATTTGAAGCTTAATACAAAAAAATACAAAATACAAAATCATTTATTTGCCAAATAACAGAAAATAGGTACACATTACTAGCGGCCCCCGCACGAGGCAAGCCTGTATCGCGGGAAGCCTGTTAAAGTAACACTACTTCAATACAATGGTCATGGTACGAAATAACAATGGAATATTAATTCGGTAATGTATTATGAATTCGTGGCCCCAGGTTGTGCGCCAATGAGATTTTCTATTCGAAAAATATGTACTCTAAGGAAAACTGAGGAAACCGGCATACTCTAGAACCAAAAATTCGAAGGTTTGTTAAGGTTAGTATTCTTATAAGCGGCGATGGGCTTGCAACCTGTCACGTACGGAATACTAACTACTGTGCTAAATGTGGACATGTACTGTCATGTTTGGACGTGACTCTGACTCTTTAGATATCCTCAAAGATGTAAGTAACTAGAGATCTGAGGAGATATCTACCGAGCCTGGGGAGTACAGTCGTGTGAGTGTTTGTTTTGTTTTTTGTTTGGATATTTAGAGATAGCGCGCACGGGTTAATTTGGTCGCCGTGACTGTTTCGTCACCCTTATCAAGTTCGTGGCTATATATGGAGATGTCACCCAGTTGTCGTAACGTGCACTCATCATCATCACCTTCCTGCCCTTTCCCCACGTTATGTGGTCGGCACAACATGTGATCTTCTTCCATTTCCGTCTATCATTCGTCATCTCAGTACTCACTCCTTTCTTACCCATGTCATCTTTCACACAGTCCATTCATCTTTTCTTTGGTCTACCTCTACCCCTGTATCCATCCACATTCATATCTAACACTCTCCTCGTCACGTGACATTCATCTCTTCTCATAACATGCCCACCACGCTAACCTATTACTCCTCATCTTTTCTAACTTTTTCATCTTTTTCGTAACGTGCACTCATCTCCAACCAAATATACAGGTGTCCCAAAAAGTAGTGTCAAGCGAAAGTCCAGAGATAGAACACCCCTTGGGGTACCCGAATCACCCCCATGTATGTTCCGCGATTTTCTATAGTTTTCGAGTTATTAATTTTTTTCCGAATTTTTGAAAATTTACGACTTGAACAACTTAAAACATTCTTACAAAAAAAGTAGAAAACTTTCTTGAGATTTTTTTTTGCTACTGAATTGTTATGAGTTGTTCTTTTATGCATAAAATAATTAGCTACGTGACTTTGATGAAAACTATGAAAATGTTGGTGTAAAGTCAAATAATTACATTCGGTGAATTATGACTAAAATTTTCAACAAATTAAAAATCTTAAAAAGTGATTTCATGGTTCCTAAAATTAAGCTTAGGAATGATAAAATGGCCAAAATCTATTTTTTAATCAGGTAGCTAATTTTAAGAATTTTCCACCTCACCGTCTTTGAAAGCCGATTTTAGCCAAAGTAGCCTATTAAGTACTACTTTTTTTTAATGATAATGAAAGCTGAGAGTCTGGAGAATTCTTTAGATTTATTTAGGAACCATGAAATCACCTGTTAAGATTTTTAATTTGAAGTTGAAAATTTTAGTCATAATTCACCGAATGTAATTATTTGACTTCACGCCAACATTTTCATAGTTTTCATCAAAGTCACGTAGCTGATTATTTTATGCATAAAAGAACAACTCATAACAATTCAGTAGCAAAAAAAAATCTCAAGAAAGTTTTCTACTTTTTTTGTAAGAATGTTTTAAGTTGTTCAAGTCGTAAATTTTCAAAAATTCGGAAAAAAATTAATAACTCGAAAACTATAGAAAATCGCGGAACATACATGGGGGTGATTCGGGTACCCCAAGGGGTGTTCTATCGCTGGACTTTCGCTTGACACTACTTTTTGGGACACCCTGTATAACCATGGACTTGCTAAGAGTGACGACACAGTCACGGCGACAAAAGTCACCCGTGCGCGCTATCTCTTAGTCGTTTGGTTGCGCTACGATTATATAGTGTTACTGGTTCTTTTAAACTAGTGTGGTGAAAAGGGTTAAGGTCCACGGAGACTAATTCATTATTTTTGGGGTATTCTAGGGTTTTCTAAGTTTCAAACCAAGAAGTCTATCATTATGCTAAAATTTCATGAATATTGGTTCAGCTGTTATGATGCCACTTTCTAATTTTATGATATTAAGTTGCTTGTTATTTATTATTAATTTTCCGCGATAAAAATAGCCTATGTGCTGTGTTCTTCCAGACTATAATCTATCTTTGTGCCAAATTTCATCCAGATCCGTTCAGCCGTTTACATCAGCCGTAACAAACTTCCATACATACAAACATTCACGTTTATAATATATTAGGATTTTGAAAAATAAATACATATGTACTACCTAACTTTAAAAATTGCTGACAATCAAATCCTATACAGGGTACTACCTCACAACATATACAGGGTGTATACTCGGTACTTATACAGGGTGGTTTTGCGAGTGGAATCCAACAGTACTGTAAAGGAATCGACACAGCGTCTTCCCCCCCCCCGTCGCCCCAGCTCCCCCCCTCCCCCCGCCAGCCCTAAGGTTGACAAATGGCCCGCTCCGAGCATCCGCGATACAATCGGTGCGTTGCTTACTGTGCTCCCGCTCTACGAAAAAACTTAGGGTTGCAACTTTAAGGGACTGTGACATTATAATAAACAAAAAAAAAACAATCATTATGTACAAAAAAACCAACAAAGTATCCTAATTACGATAGTAATCTCTGATCTATAGTCAATCTTTGAGGGTAAAGAGGAGGTGAACAGACGCATAATAATCAATTTAAACGTGATCATAACTTGGTCACAAATTATGATCATGTTTAAATTGATTATTGACAAAAATGGTATTAGCCATTCTTAAATTACTTTGCCTTAATCCAAATTAGATTAAATAATGGTAATATTATTTTTTAAGATTTGAAGTGCTCCTCATTTGTTTTTCTTGTCTAGTAGTATAATGTTATACATATTCGCAAAGCGAATAGGCTAGTATAGATAATAAATACATATTAAAAAAAAGTCTCGTGAAAACAATATACATTTGGCACATTGACTGTCAATCGATGACACACACCTTTGAATTTATGGCAGTGTTTAATTATTATGTATTATCTACTACTTATATTAATAAACAATTTAAAACAGCATTATATAAAACTTCAAAACAATGTAGTTCCCGTTGGTGGCAGCCCTGGCGCACGCGTCACTGGACCCGTCCCAGCAAGCCATTACTCACTGTCGGCCGCCATTTTCGAACCACGCCCGCTACGCCGCCGCTACGCTGCGAGCTACGCCGTAGCAGCGCTACGAGCCATCTTTTAATTGAGATTATTTTATAATTATTGTGAATCGAACCTGTGGAGTGTGTGGTGAGTGAATGAATGTTTTATTATTTGAATTTGGAACTTTAGTTTTTCTTTTACCACGAAATTAGTCATGCGACGGACTGATTGTTGCTGTGTGTACTGTGTGGTGTTGTGAGGGAATGAATGTTTTATTATTTGAATTTCGAACTTTGGTTTTTATTATTGCGAAATTAGTCATGCGACGGACTGATTGCTACTAATTGTAATCGAACATTAAACATAATAATTAAATACTTATATTATAATATAATCAGAATTGGCATCACAAGTATTTTCACTTGAATTTTTTTAAGTAATCATTTTTGAAATAAAATAATATTTAGTATCCTTAAAACTCAGCATCTAATTAATCTATATTTATAACATGTATATTTACGTATGTTAAAATAACTCGTGCACAAGTGAACCATTGTATTCTTCTGAATAAGTTGCAGAGTTTGCGGAACCCTAACTGGGTTTCACAACACGCAAAGTTCCGCCGTTTTTCGGCGATAGTTCAAGAATAATTTATAAGTTTTACCGGATATGATTGAAATGTGTTTGAAGTAATAGTTCAACTTTGGACTGTTGGAATAGTGTTATCTATCTTAACTTAATATAAGAAGTTATGAAACGAACTTACCGGAAGTGAAGTTTTTATTTAACATAGAGGAAATTGTTTCGTTTTAAAAATACTTACTTTCTGTTTTTTTGTGTCTTTTATTATTGATCTATCTTAACTATAAGAAGTTATGAAACGAACTTACCGGAAGTGAAGTTTTTATTTAACATAGAAGAAATTGTTTCGTTTTAAAAATACTTACTTTCTGTTTTTTTTGAGTCTTTTATTATTGATCTATCTTAACTATAAGAAGTTATGAAACGAACTTACCGGAAGTGAAGTTTTTATTAAACATAAACTAAATTGTTATGTTTTAAAAATACTAACTTTTATTTAATGTCTATCATTATTGAATGTTATTGTAAAGGCAAAAAATGAAACAAGAAACTTTTTTTCAGGTTTTAATATTTTTTACACAATTCGTAGCATTCATAATGCCGACAATGTTCTGTCTCATCGCCTCGTCAGCTCAGATGTTAATTCACAAACCGGTCTGCTATGTAATATATTTATAATTAACTCGCCAAAATTATATAATACAAATATAATTGAAATTTCCCACAGTAAATGTAATGCTGACAGACGAACAATGCTTTTAGTATCTATATTTACAATACCTTGATGACTTCGAAATAATATAATGTACATAATTATATAATAAAGAGAAAAATCAAAATAAAAATCTTCAATTAATACATTAATACCTAACAACTATTAATTAAGATTTTTCTCTTAATAAAAATATATTACACGCAATGCATATAACAATAATAATTGTAAAAATGTCAACAGATACATTAATAGTGTTGCGAGAAATGTGCTCGAGTTTAGTTTAATACTGAGAGAAGTAAATGAAGAACTTTTGTAAATTAAAATGTCGGTTTATAAATGATGATAATTATTTACATAACATATAGATGAAACAAAGAGGCGCGGTTGCTTTACTATTCTAGGTGAAATTCAAAATAGTGTGTTCTGTCCTAAAAAATAAAACGATACTTTAAGGTGCTGTTTGACTGAGAGCTTGGAACGATTTTGACACATTTAAAAAAAACGCACTTTCTTTCAACCTCTCAGTAAACTGCACCTTAAAAATATATATTTATAACGTCACAAGTATAACATAATTATAATAATCTATTTAATCAGCGATTAATATCTAAATCAGCGTTTTAACAACCGCACCGAAGACAAGGTGGTACACTAGTATTATAAAGCTTTTTTCTCGTATTTTCCGTAATTTTTACAGTTGCTTTAGTTTATGTCAAAATATGTCAATTTATTTATTATAAGGCGGGTTACAGTGCTTCACTGACCGTCGGTGCGCACGGTCGGTCCTGACGATACGCACGGACCGACCGTCAGTTTGTATCATTCAGTGCTCTCCTGACCAACAAACTGACCAGATGAAAATTGATACAGACATCCGTCGTCGGTCCGTACGGTCGGTCCAACGATCGGTGCAGCACTGAACGCGTTCATACGTTTCCGTAGCGCGTCGGCCGACCGACGGACGCATGCGCACGCGCTCGACCGACGGTCCTCGTACGCAGTGCGTAGCAATATACGCGTGCGTACGGTCGGTCCAGCACTGTACGATTTTATGGATTTTCATGTTAATGACAAGCGCGACCGACATACGCACCGACGGTCAGTGAAGCACTGTAACCCGCCTAAGCCATTATTTAGCACAACGGTAGTCTTTGCTCCGTCAATCAAAATCGTCATATTTCGATTTAAATGTCATTTATTATTGAATATTGTCTGTAAAAATTGACAGCTACGTTGAAATATTCTGGTATAGTATAACTAGTATGTCCAAATAAGGTATTATAGCTTTTCATTCGTATACTTGAGATAAGGCTGTAATGCGTCACATTACTTAGTATTTTACAATCGTGTGATTATTCAAAGTATACTTAAAACTACTATGAGTGTTAAACTGTGTTCAATTGACTTTAAATTGTGCAAAACCACATACCTAACCACAAGTTCGTATACGTTTACAATGTTAGAAATAAAAATGTATTTTTAATTAAGGGCTAATTTCACCCAAGTTAGTTTGCTCTGTTAAACTAACAGCTTGTTAGCAATATCACCTGTTAAAGTTGTTTAATGACAATGACGTAAAATAGATAACATTCGTGTTAACTTTGATGCCCGATCAGAGGGTCTACCATGAGTTTTCACAATCTACACTCGCTAGCGACTGTAGTTAAAAAAATGTATGAAAAACTTGTACAGCGCCTCTAGCGGATAGTTGGGTACTAAAACGTCACGTAGTTAACTATCCTACGTCACAGCGTACTACAGCGACTGTAGTTGCGCTTTATTAATTTGCTTATAATTTGGTACCATGAGTAACAATTTTGACAAATGTCATAGTAACGTACTATTACTACTGTAGTAACGTCAGCCGATCTAAATGTGACAACTCATGGTAGACGTACAGGTAATGTTAGCAAAAGTTTGGTGAAATTGGCCCTCAATGTTAAATTTTTAACACTCATAGCACAGTTCTGCAGTGGGCTACAAGAGTTATAAGCTAATTTTACACAGGTTACGTTTCACCACCGCAGAACTTCAGATAAAAGACAAATTAAAGTTCTAGGAGAAGCTCACATATCAGTCACTCACACAGCGCCATGTTTTTACAAACAAACATCGTGCGAATAAGATTTACAGTTCAAAAAAATATATTATATCACTTACTGCCTCTCGCTGAACACTATTTAATTTAAACTGTAATTCTTAATGTTTATGGTCTCCTGGTAACATAGAAGGCAATAGGTGTCATCCACAGACAAAATATACCTAAAAATCTCTTTTAACATCGTAAAATATCTCATTTCATCGTATACATCGGTTACAATTGTGCTATTACGAACACCAAGGCATGGTGAACTAATTATGGTACAATTATTATATAAATATTATCAAATTCAAAGATATGTATGTCGAACATTACCTGTATATATAAATAAATATTATATAAACAAGGGATAGTGCGCGGACATCAAATTGACATTAGAAGTACGATTTGAGCTTCAAGAATATCCAATTTAATAGTATACAGATGCAACACAATCAAAGAAATTTACAATTGCCTAGAGACGTGCGTGAGCGAGGCCGAATTCGGTCAACAAAGTTGACAAGGCGCGCTCTGTCGACTTTAGTGCTAGCTTTCGGCCTCACAGCGCACACTCGCAACGAAAAAGATGTTTAAAAATGATACCTAAGACCTATAAATACACAAATCCTTTACAAAAATCGTCCGAATCTACAACCGTTCTGCCGACAACGCTCCTAGTTCCAGTGATAGTTACAACTTACAACTAATCAATTATTTATTTATATTTACGTAACAATACACAATTAGCTATAAATATTTATACGATAACTATTAAACCACTTTATTGTTAGATCATCAACTTGTTCCTATTGTTCCTCGTGAAAACGTTCCTTCCAGGCACCGGTACTAGCGTCCATGTCACTTTTAATTATACATAATTTTTAATATTAAAGTTGACTTTAAATCTTAATTTTAGGAGATCGTATACTGTTTCAAATATTACAAAATGTATCGCGTATTGTATGTATGTACATAGCATCGTTCTCCTAGTATCACGTGCCTCTGCTGGCGTAGCGGAGCGGAGGCCGGACGATGTCGCCGTTACTCAATCTGGAACCAATAACCATTCACATATTTATATCAACGTGGATTACAGGAGTACCTTAAAGCGACGCGCAAGTATGAAAAAATTCAATCCGCAGTATGATTGTGTGATTTCAAACGTAAGTATCTAAGTTATACGATAATGGTTTGCTATTTACATTAATTATATTATTACTATATTATATTATTGACATTGGATTTCTACGAATTATGATGATACAGCACTATATCGATAGACTCCTGAATGATAAGCTCTTACAAAACGTCATGTTGTTGAAACGTCATAATTGTAGCTTGAAGTAACACTACTTCAATACAATTTTTATGTTATAGTATACAATTTATATTACTTTAATATTGCCCGAAGAGCTTGTGGTAAGGCCCTAGGTACCTCTACTAGGTATTGCAAACGTCCAGACGGTGAGTTATTGTGGGGTATACCAGCTTAATAGGAAAAGTATTGACCATAAATAAATCTATATTCCCTAAGAAGTCATTCAAAATGACCGTACAGACAGTTGCTTGGTCATGACTGACTGACCGACTGACTGACTGACCGACTGACCGACTGACTGACTGACTGACTGACTGACTGACTGACTGACTGACTGACTGACTGACTGACTGACTGACTGACTGACTGACTGACTGACTGACTGACTGACTGACTGAATGAATGAATGAATGAATGAATGAATGAATGAATAAAGTTAAAAATAATAAAATGGTAAAGAATACTCACATGTACAAAGATGCAGGGTGCATTAGAGGTGGTGGCCGTAATACTCGGCCGGGTAGTGCGCGTACCCCTGGTGGAAGGCAGGGTCCGTCGGGGGCCTGTGCATCATCTGCTGGCCGTCCATCATGTAGCCCATGGTGGCCTCGGGGCTGTACGCGCCGCTCGGGCCGGCGTGCGGGAACACTGCGGGGTAGAACACTGACTGGTTAATTAGCCGGCTGTTGATGGTCACGTGGTCTTTGATAGCATTCCTTGACGAACGCACGCCGATTTAAAAATGGAAGACTTTTAAATATAGAATTCTAGAGGAGTCATCCATCCAATCAACGTAATTGTATTTTTGACAATATTTACTAAAATATATCGGCACGCAGATTTAAAAATAGAATACTTTTAAATATAGAATTCCAGTGGATTCATCCAATCAACGTTATCGTTGGTTATTTTTGTCAATTTATTTTGATTTTCGCATTCATTGTATTCTAATTTCAAAAAGTTCGAATAATATACCCAATCACGATGATTTCGATAGAGTTACAGAATCGAACGAAGTTTCGAGCTTGAGCTAAGGAACACTATTTCAATACAATATTTACAGGTCATGGTACGAAATATCAAAGTTATATTACTTTGACATTGCCCGCAGAACTTATGGTAAGGTTTCTATAATTTTGTACTTAACGAAAAAAAGTCGCAAACGTAAAAATAAATCAGTTCGCAAACAAAATCCCATTCAAGCTAAAATCAATCGCAATTCGAAAAGTCAAGCAAATCCGCTCAATTTTACCACAAAACTGTTATGGCTTCCGAAAGCTATATATCCAGTGGATTATCAATAGTAAAGTAATGGTGTTCCCCCATTATGGACGCCGATATCCGGTTGCCTTGCACGGCTCCTTTATGGGGCACGCGCCATTGCGCCTCGAGAGCAAGGGACCAACGGCAACTATGTGCTTTTTCTTGTTTTTGTTCGACTTTTGTTGTTTTTATTGTTTAAAACGTATTGTTTTTGCAAAAGATGTATGTCAGGATCGAGCAAGTGGAGATCCGTGGTCTCTGAATACCCCGTCGGGAAATAGGCGTGATTTTATATATGTTTTTGTATTTAAAACGCATGATGATTCCGAGTTACGCAATCTTATACATTTTTAATGGTATTTGTCTCTTTTGAGATCAATTTTGCCAGAGTCAAGTGTTTAAATTAGTAATATTGTCAATGTCACAAAGTCATAGTCAATTCAAAACAAAAGATGGTTGTCTTGATCAAAATTCTCGGGATTTCCTCCGATGGATTTAAAAAGGAACTATTCACATAATTTTACACTCGCGTCAAGAACTCGGGCTTTATTGTAAAAATTACCACCAAAATTACGTTAAATTCAAAATAACACGAGAAAATATATAAAAAACTAGAGGGATAAAGTTTACAGTCGAATATTAAGAAAATTAAGGATGACTTCTTATTCTTCTAGCGAAGTGAGTGAGTGAATGTACTGACTGACTGACTGACTGACTGACAGACTAAGTCAGTCATAGACAATAATTTTATTTTATCTGTGTTGGTATTAAACAAGCTGATCGCCATTACAAATACGCGGTCGGAATTTAACACATCATTCGAAAACGTATATAAACCGATTTCCGTCAATCACGAAAGAGAAAGCATAAAAACGGCACCAGGGCTGCAGGAAGCAATAACGGAGCCCGGGGGACCGGGTACCAGGAAACTATGATTTAGTGGCGGTGATCTTGTGAGGTAGTGCGCTAATGTGTATTGAAGATGTGTGGCCGAATGGAACTTTTGTGATATTGTACGTGTCTTTGATAATTTTGTACTAATTAAATAGATTACGACTGTAACCCCCAGGCTTAGCAGATATCTCATTATGCTATTAAACGTTGAAGGTAAACATCGTGAGGAAACCGGCATACCCTACAATCTAAAGTTCGAAAGTGTGTGTCATGGGTTAGTATTCTTATAACCGGCGATGGGCTTGTAACCTGTCACGTACGGAATACTAAATACTGCGAAAAATATGGGCATGTGCCAAATATCATGTTTGAACGCCCCTCTGACTACCCTTTTTAGATATCCTCAAAGATCTAAGTAACTAAAGATCTGAGGAAGATATCTACCGAGCCTGGGGATTACAGTCGTGATCATATTTGTTTTTTTTGTTTTACCATAATATTATTATATATAGACACGTTTCAAAATGTAACAATAAAATCAAAATACACAAAAACAAGTGGATTTTGCAACAATATTCTAACAAATCTTGGAGTAAATGCCAACTTTTATCGGCACTTGCACCAGGGCGTCAGAACTTCCGAGGTACTAAACAGTGGACATAAAGCAAGCGAATCCGAACGGATATGGCCGGCCAAGTTCGCCGACGACGGAAAATGGAAAAACCGGGGGAGGATAGATGGAAAATTGTTTTGGCAATGGACTGAAGAAAATGGCCACCGCATTTCCGACGGTCAGACCGAAGCCTTTCCAATCACTATATTTGTCGTATTCTTATGTGCTCCTGGTGCGTGACATTCCTGCGAAGTTGCCAATTTTTAAATTGTCGCATTTTCATTCTTATACCCAGGTACATACGGTACCTACAGGATAAACAGTAAAATTAATCATTTAAATTCGAACTTTAAATTGTTCTTCGAAATTAAAAATGTAAAACGCTACACTATAGGATACTCTGTGCACGCAACACAATGTTAGGCAAATAATCATTCAAATTAAAATTCAAACTTTAAATTTTTGTTCGAAATTCAAATTTTTGGACACTACACTATTGGATACTCAGTGCACAAAGAACTACAAAATGATATGCCTGAGCCCTCAATACGCGTGACGCAATTAATTTAAATGTTTGATCGAAATTTAAAATTTATAACCCTAGGCTATAGAGACTCTGTCTGAGTACCAGGAACTACAAAATGCCTCGACACAGACTCAAAAGAGGAACAAAATATTAGCTGCAGTATTAGCCGTACATAGCCGTTGAGTCAGTACACAAGTATATTATTTAGTTATTCCCAGCTCGTATACAAACTATCAGGTATTCCGGCGCGAGAACATAACGTTGTCAATGGCTCGTCGCTGCGGCCGCCGCTGCCGGCTAATGAATTTATTATAAGGGCATAAATTGCTCTCTGATGCGCCCATTACTACGCGACTGTAAATTACAATTCGTTCGGCGCCAATCGGAGCGGCTATCTATAGCGTACCTGTGTGGTACGTACGTATATCTACAGTTCAGATTAAAACCGTTCGCTCGGAAAAAATAAATGGAGAAAAGGTCTTTATTTCTAATTCTAATCCCAACATCCGCGTATCTAGATGAAGGTACACATCGCCGATAGAGGGGGAGTGATGGATCGCCCGAGACGGGTCAACGAATTCGGACATTTTTCTTTTTTACCCTTCTTGCCGTTCGCAAGAGTAAGCTCTTTTTGCGTCCTTTTTCGTCCCGGAATTTTTGTGTCCATTTTATGGAGTTTGGTACAATTACAAAGTAAAAATAGATCGTTTGTTCATATTGCTGGCTCCGGCGGCTTGGTAATGGACGCTTTTATTGGAATGTGCCGTTTTTGTGCAGTTTACAAAATGTTCCTTTGCAGAATATCTTTATCATAGACTTTGCTTTTTTTTCATAGACATTGAACCTGAGCAAAAACTTCTTGTAAAGAGTATCTTGCCAAACAGTGGTAGAGAATTGACTACCAAAAAAAAAACTAATTATATTGTAGATTATCCTAAAAAATAGTAATTCTTCTTTTTAATAATAAAAAAATCCAAATAAATTTTGTACCACGTCTAACGTTAACTCTATCGATAAATTCCCTCTATCTCGTCATTACTTCAGCGCAGCTGGTACCAGGAGTGCATAACTTGCGAGCGGTCAGCACTAAAAGCTTGAAGACGCCTCGCGGGACCCCACTGCATGCGACCGTGCATACTGTATGAACCTCTACCACACGCCACATTCAATAACCGTTACAGCATAATAGCCTTTGTTGCGAACACATAAGATTGAACAGCAAGTTCGAAAATCAAAAATTTAAAACTCAGTACGATGATCTAGGTTCCTTTATTGAAATATGAGTTATAGCGCATTGAATTTAAACTTTAGTATCGCGTGTGTTCGTAATTATTCAAAGTAGCGATGTAGCGAAGATAGTAAGAAGTGAAGTATTGAAGTGAGACGTCTATATGCTTGTTGGCAAGGTATTGAAGTGAGACGTCTACATGCTATTACTGTTTCATCTGTGCACTTCACTTCGTGGTCAGCAAACTCGATTGTAGACTTCAAAGTCGGAACGTGCCTTCCAATTCTAAATGGGTACTGAACTAGTGACGGTAGGGAATGAAATATTTATAGGATCGACTACGGGCAACACTGTTTAACTTTGACCAAAATAAGTAAACTTTGCTAAATTGAATCGAACTACTTTAAATAAATAATTATGTAGGTAATATTAACGTATTTACAAGTTTTTATAACTACAAGTGGTTTGCTAAATAGATGTAAAAAAAATATGTTACCTGCTCTGTTTGACTGGTCTATCATTGGCTGAACTATCCTACGTCTCGCGTTGATGAACCTGGAAAAAAAAGAAAAAATTAAAAATAAGTAAGTAATCTGTAGTTTTTGAATTAAGAATTCGGAATTTGATTTAAAATAGGTACACAATCAAAAATATTGTTTGGGTTTTAAAAAGTTTCTGAATATTCCTTTTTTGAAAATTATTAACCCACCATTTGTCAGGGGTACATAATGTAATGGTAGCATCATATTTTCGAGCAATTACACGAGCAATATGTTATTTGTCTGTTGAATAAGTAATCTCCCTCCCCGCCTCTGCGCCCTTGGTGCCGGCGCTATAGGTATCTCGCTGGATGCATTTCCAAATTAACTGTCAACATGAATTTCGTACAAACACAGACACTTCCGATTGCTTTGTTATTCGATTAGTTTTTCGGATAATTGTATCGTAATTGCAACTGTTTTCGCAGTGATTTCAATTTAAAATGGTGGATATTATGAAAATTGTGTAGTTGAATCGGGGAAATCGTTGTGCCTAACTATTGACAAAAGTAATTAGGTATATGAAACTTGTTGCAAGGATGTTGTAATTAACAGGGATATTTTATGCAGCTAATATAAGGCAAACATTTTAATAAACATTAAAATTATCACCAATTTACGCCAACCCTTCAATGTTAGTTGGAAAATTTTGTCGTCAAGCGACCCGTCTGGGTCCAACTATCCCTTGTAAGGGCCAAAGTAATTACTTTGTCGAAACACGGCGAGCGCGTCCGATGCGTCTAATGTATTGTTAATATCTAGATTAGTTCATTAACTCTTCATCCGAGAAGGGTATATAGCACCCCCGGTCTACCGGAGGGGTTGGATAAAAACGGCAAATTTTACGACGCTTAAGAGGGTATCTGCTAAATCGCGTTTTGTATTAATTTTGACGGCGTTGCTGCTGTTATTTTGCTTTTTGAAATGGTTATGGCGTTTAAGATGTTCTGGATGAGCAATTTTACAGTCTGAATGGTTATTTCATTTCCTTAATTGTGGTAAACTTTGACTTAGCTGGTTATCATTTTGCGAATGGTTATTACCACAACATAGTAATTGAAAAAGTATGATTAAGTTTAGTTAAAAAATATTATTTTGATAGTGAACGCAGCACAAACTGATTTTAATAATATACTTATTAGATTAATGAAATTACAAACCGAAATTCAACAAACGTAATAAATTTCATACACAACAGCAATACAATGTACAACGAAAATACAATTCCGGCGCATCATTTACATTTGCATTTCTATAATGTATTTATTTTATTTGTAACATAATGGGCGACCCCGATAACCGGGGGATTATGAATGGTAATAAATCATAGTGATCTGGATTTGTTAATTTCGCACCGGCGGTCGCCGAGACCGTCCGCGACCAGCGAAGGGTTGACAGAACCCGGTGTCAAATAGTCGAGCCGGGCATTATTTCGATTTTAATTCTTTCTCTATATTTTTGAAGTGAGAGAGCGAGATCGAAGTATAGGATAATGGCATGTTATTCTATTGTGAGTGCACTTAGAATGCACATGCGTCTGATTTATTCATTTTGTATGCAAATGCAACTAATTGTAATAAGATTTTGACGCTCCCTCCCAGCTTATGTTAGGTGTTTAGTTTTAATGCGTAATGTGGCTTGTTGCGTGTCGAACATTGCCTTTTGGTTTTGTTATTTTATGAATTTATATTTTTTTAGTTTACAATAGTATAAAATCTAAAACGATATACTTTTGAAAAAAATATGTAGGTAAATGTACCTTACGTGAAGTTATAGTCAATCAAAGTCTGTCTCATTCTTTCGTTCGTAAAGTATTGGCTGTCTCTTACAAACTTTTGGAGTCGTGAGTTAATTCAAATAAAACCTTCATGCTATATAAAAAAGGTCATCCAATCAAAACAGTCTATGTTTTTAAAAATAATCTAAGACAAAGAAAGACATTTCCGAACTAAACCAAAAGAGGCGCACTTAAAAGAGATTGTTACCGCGAAAAATTTCACATAACGATAATAGTAAGACCACTCGAGCTTATGATGTCCTGGTATCTTATTATTACAATTGCGAGATTTCCCGGCTTTCCCTAAATAGGGAAAGTTAAAAAGGCAATTTGATCGTGAGGACACGTCTGCCTATGTCGAGGGTCTGTTCCAAGGGGCACAGCATACCAGGGGCCTAGAGCCGAGAGAGTAAAATTTAATTTTGTACCAAGTTTTTGGATTTTAATTACCTGAGTGAGAATTAAATAATGAAAGGGTTGAATTCCTCGGAAATTCTCGACGCCCGTAATTTATTTGGAGATCGCACTTTGTATGTAATTATTGAAATCCACTTTGCCTAATGAATTTTATGAGAATAGCTATTTATGGCGAAGAATATGCGAGGTTACCAGAAAAAGGTGTTGGTTTGTATCTTCTGAAAAAACTTATAAAGTCAAAACTTTGAAAAACTTTCAAAGTCAAAACTAAAATACTTAGTCAAAACCACAAGCCATTTGAATACGCTAGGTGCATTTAAGTGTCAGTTTCAGTGTAATCCAAGTCAGAAAAAACAGCCAAGAAAGTCAGTTTGACAGTCTTACTGACGCATAATATCAGTTTTAATAGTATGATGAAGAAAGCAAAGTTACGGAAAAACCACTACCTATTGCTTTGCTACTTAAAATCGATTTTGAAAACAGAACACTCATTCTCACTGCTTATAATCTTAAGTTTTTGAAAAAAGAATTCCTACTCACTCTTACTGGCATAAAATAAGTTTTTGAAATGAGAATACTAACTCATTTTTACTGGCTTAAAATAAGTTTTTGAAAAGAAAATCCTCAGACTCTTTTTTTGAAATAATTCCGTAAAGACTGTCTTGCTCACTCTTCTTAAGGTTACGTCAAACAAATGAGTTTTTTGACCCAGAAAATTAGAACCGTCATTTAAATCAAAAGTAATGGCTAGCAGCCCTTAAGCAACAGTAATTCCCCGTTCGTCGGGTGAAGCAATAGTGTAACTCCTCCGTTCGGGTGTTTAGGTGGGTAAACAGCAGGTGGGCAGGTAATAAAATACAGTTTTTCCCTAATTAAGCCTTAAGTCAGGGCGCCGCCCTCAGGGGCGAAGTACCTACGCCTGTTGTGAAGGTTTTTGCTGTAGATTTTGTGGAAATTATGTGTTTCTGTTATGTATTCTGAAACTTTGACTGTTTTGTTCAAATGTTTCACGAATAGTGCACAAAACGAGAATTAAATCGCATTGAATTCTTTCAACATTTTGGTTTTAAATAACTGGTGACAGGATAGAAAGAGAAGAAGAATATGTCATACCTATTAATACATTATAGAATGCTAGTACAAATCAATTAATTCCAATACACAACTTACTAAAGAGAAATATGCGGCAATAAAATTGTGTATTTTAAATTTCGAATGTTTTGAAAATGGAATTCGCTAACAATAAACAAAAATATTCGAATTTTTGAAAATAGTTTGCAACAGACGAAAACAAAACGTAGAGAAAGCGTAATTTTTTTGAAATCTTATTTTGGTTGAAACTAGATAACAATAATAATTTTATTACACTGCGTTTATTATTATTAAACTACTGATATCAAATCTATAGAAATCAGTAGCCAAAGTCATGATGATTTTTGATGAGATGACGAATGGTAGAGAGAAATGGAAGAAGACAACTTGTGCCGTACACATAGCGCGGGAAAAGTGCAGGAAGAAGAAGAAGCAGCAGCCACAGAGAACAACTACGATCATAACTCCACTAAATACTAATTTAAACAACTACAAAACAGTTAATAACGCCATTTAAATTAAACCCAAATCCAAAAGTTCCCAAACTTTTATCAGTGGCACCCGAAAACGTAATCCCCGGGTACCAGGGCGACATCGCTTATCGCCAGCGGCCGGGGCCGGCAAATGAAGGCATTAGTTTTCATAAAGCCGGAGAGATAGCTGGCCCAGAGGGATGTGCTATGTATGCTGATATAGCTCTAGATATTTGAAGATGTCGAAGGCTTACTGATAAAGTTGCGATGAGGGTATCCGAATGCTGTGACATTTGTGAGATCGTGTGATTTTTTCGGTTTTCGACTTGCTTATCGAAGCTAATTATGGACGTTTTATTAACAACAAACTTGATGTTTTCCCGTGACTTCGTCCGCACTTAATTCATTTCCAAATGTTTTGATAGTTATTCTGTTATTCAGGGCGAAGACAAATCCAACAAATCAAAAACCATGAAAGTCCGTCCAGCCATTCTAAAGTTATTAGTGTTCGAACACACCCGACTTTGTTTTGTAAGATAATATGGAACTCTCCGCGACTTTTAATGTTTTTTCGTACAAATTTCAACCTCCGCTGCTTCCCTTAGAGGTTGAATTTCGGGAATTTGAGCACCTTTTACCATCAAAAGGAACTTACCCTTAAAATTACAATAAATTTTGCTCTGCTTTGCTGGTCAATAGGTCAATCAATCAGTCATATGATAAAATAAAAATAATGCTGGACAAAAATAATGCTGGACACTATCACAAAGCATCATGTAGCCCCAAACTAAGCAGAGCTTGTATTATGGGAACCACATGACTGATAAACTACGTAGATACATTTTTTTTTGTAAATACCTACATATTATACATAGAAAACACCCAGACCTGAGACCAATATCTGCAAATATTGCAAACCTTTGCAAAAATTGCAAATATTGAATCGAACCCGCAACCTCCTGCGTCTCAGGCGGACGTTCGCCCGCTGCGCCACGGAGGCCGTCAATAAAAAAAACCAGACATTATTTTTTTATTTTTCTAAGCGCAATAATATAAAAATAACAAAGTTTCTACTATTTTATTATAGCTATAAGATACTCTACGTCAACAGGGGTAGCTTCAATAGAGAATGTGGAAAATTCGGACTTTCCTCCCTATCAGCTATCAATCACCGGAGAGCAAACCATGGCCACGGTATCTCGAACACGGCACTGGCTTTGCGGATCCGCCAGCATTTGCAGAAATCCGGGTATTATTCACCCTTTCAATGCGATACCATTACAAATCTGCCGGAAACTGCCTTTTGTTACGTAAATACCATCTTTGGTGAGATGTTTTGATGTTGTAAGGATTTTGAGGCTATTGGGGGCATCGTTCCGAGGTTTAGAATCTTAGAATATGTCAAAACCCAAATTATTATTTTTTTGCACCTTTCTAGCGTCCTGTAGTGCGATTACGGAACTCTGATACAATCGACACTTGTCAAAACTGGCCCAATTTGAATATATTGAATAAACACTCTTATGTCATACCAAATCACTTGATTACAATGAAAACGTATTGACATTGATTGTAAGAAAAGATCCATAATCGCCCCCCTGTATTACAGATACTGTATTACTTCATTTACTAGCTTCCTACGGCTTCGCCCGCGTGGTACCTTGAAAAACAAAAACAAATCTATCCCGCGGGAACCGTACATTTTTTTGGGATAAAAAGTAGCCTATGTGCTACTCCAGACTATAATCTATATCTGTGGCAAATTTTATTCAGAACCGTTCAGCCGTTTCAGCGTGAAAGAGTAACAAATATACATCCAGACATTCTGACGTCCTGACATCAATACATCCACACATTCTTACAAACTTTCGCGTTTATAATATTAGTAGGATTATTAAAGGAACTATTTTTAATATTTCTTACAATTCGAATTAACAAATGAAAATAACTTAGCATTTTTTGATAAAACTATTTCCAGCTGATCGCAGAATCGATGTTTATAAAGGTTCCTCACTTATGCGTCCGATGTTTTTTATTTTTATTTTCATTGTGTTAATGAAACGGGATCCCTTTTCCCTTCTTCCGCAAGAGAAAAGTCGAAGCGGGAAACACCATGGAAAAACAAGTTGGTAATAATGAATTATGTTACGGTTTCGGTCTGTTGTCGAGGAGGTTTGTTTGTTTGCTAACTCGTAGCAATTGCTTGCTTCGCTCTCTCATTGCATTATGTATATTGTATGTAACAGGATAAACAAATACATACTCAAGATTGGAAATTCTCAAGTTTTCTCAACAGTTTGCAACTTCTTACGTGGAGATGTGCCAAATAGCATGTTTGGACGAGTCTTTGAGTCTTCTTAGATCTTTTCAAGGGTTCAAGTTACTAGTGATCAGAGGTAGGTCTACCATGCCTGGGGATTTACAAGGGACCTAAAATATACTGGGTACTCAAAACAAAAGAAAGATCACTAATTTTCTGTTTTTTTTTTGGTCAGTTTTTTTTTGCTCTGATTATTTTAAATTCAATAAAACAATGTTTTTTTCAATTGATTTGATGAATTTTAATGCTATTAGACAAAAAAATAATAAATCTTAAGATGTTTTTGGTTTTAATTTCTATGGACTTTGAAAAATTGTTATCTTTAGGTGCAATTCCATAAAGTAAACTTCCCAAATTAAGTAAGTCGGTTTACGAAAACTGTCAAACTAATCTAATATTTCATCAAAGACATTTCCAGCTCGAGAACGTCTCTATTCCACTGATATTTCTTACAAAAACAAAAGGTCAGGCCACACGCCGTTGTCACGTACAAATTCGTCTAATCCCGGAATCCCGGGAATCCCGGATGGACAATAAATATTTTTCATGAATCCCGCAGTCCTGCGACGCATAGAAACGGCTCTCAAACAGGCAATTATAGGCGCGAGAGTATAAATATTATAACTAGGGTCCAATATCGGTTATCGGGGCCTTGCCTTTATTAGGAGACAATTACTGGACTCTCTCAAATATAAGAAAACAACTTCTTGTATTGTTATTTTTATAACTTGTAAAGGAAAATGAGTATTTTCTTGTTTAACTTGATCAAAAGAGTATGCACTTTTTGATTTTTTTTTCGCTAAAGTACCTTTTTATAAACACAAAGTACCTTTTTGAAAAATAAAAACAAATAGTTTTTATTTATTCATCATTGCCTGTTATTTGAAAGTATGTAATGATACCACAACTTTAGTGACACAGAAAGATGCAGCTTGAATTGGACTTTATGAAAATGCAATAAAGTCGATTTGGCAAAAAGTGTTAGTTATTTAGTTTTCCTACTACAGGGTCGATATGTAAGTACCCACCTCATGATTTCGATGCAAAATACAACTTTTGAAAAAAAAAAAAATCAAAAATTTCAAAAATATCTCTAGCTACCGTTAAACATGGCCAGAAAATGCTTAATTCTGAAGAATTCTCTCCTAATCCTCCAGTGGGAGTAATTACAGGACGCAATATATCGACCCCCTCCGTCCCTCCGGCCCTCTGCTCCTCATCAGAGAAATGAGTAACACATGGTCCCGCGTTAATTGTTAGGGTCCAGATTTGTTTTTATTCTTTGATTGGGGAGCAGTTTTGACTTCGGGGTGTTTGATCAAAGTTGACGTAACAATTAATTTTTTTTTATAAATTTTTATTAAAAAAAAAACAAGGTTATTTTTTACGTAACAAGTCATAGAGATCCATAACTAAATTTAATATAAGTATCATAACTAAATTTAATTTCTAGATCGTTTATTTTATTAATCAAATTACTCAAATATTCATAAAAAAAGTTATAAGTAAGTCATCATCATCATGGATAAACTAAGCTTATAAGTAAGTATTTACATCATATTCTAAAACTTGAACATTTATAGTTTTCGTTTAAAAAGCAATAATATTTGATGTATTAATTAATGTCGCCACAGTAATTATATTAGCATGATTCCAATTATTCCAAGATTCTGCAATTAACACCCCGTAATTATACGCAGACGATGGACTATAAATATCGGGCGTCAGATGGTGAGATGTTGTCAAAACAGTTGTGATATTGGGGCTAGAGAACAGGCTTACTGTACGTCTACCATGAGTTGTCACATTTAGATCGGCTGACGTTACTACAGTAGTAATAGTACGTGACTATGACATCTATCAAAATTGTTACTCATGGTACCAAATTCTAAGCAAATTAATGAAGCGCAAACTACAGTCGCTGTAGTACTGTGACGTAGGATAGTTAGCTACGTGAGGTTTTAGTACCCAACTATCCGCTAGAGGCGCTGTACAAGTTTTCATACAATTTTTTAAAGATTGTGAAATCTCATGGTAGACCTACTGGAAAAACTAACTACATTTTAATGACATAAACAAATTATCTCATTATTTTATTGTCATTGGTGTGATGTGTACCTAGTAGTTCTTATTTATTACAATAATCTTAAAAAAATATGCCGTTGTATTCTCTATTATGTTTATAAAATAAAGTCATGTTAGTTACACTATTCATAATTCGAGAAAGTCTGGACCGAATTTTATATTTGGAAAATGAAATGAGGAAGTTAAAGATTGAGAAACTTTGATAAAAAAAATCCCGGAGAAAGAGAAGAAATTATTAGAATACACAAGACGAATTCAAATATTCAAAATAAGAATACTTTAGTGATACAAAGGAGGTTTTTATTAAAAACTGGTTCTGATTCTGAGTGACAGTAACTAAAACTAATTTTAAAAAGTATACATACATGTGTCATTGTTTATTTTTAATAAATGCAATTTTTTTTTAAGTTGTAACATCTGATTTTCATTTATCTTTATTTGTAGCTGGTGACAATGACATCGATAAGCCAGATAAGCATAGACAAGCCAGCGCGTATAAAGGATAAAAATAATTTTATTGTCCCAACTGGTATCTAGGTACAGGATTCGGTTCTGGAAATTTTCAACAGTTGTCAAGATATATGTCAACATATTGTCAAGATGCATGAAAAGCGCCTTTGAAACACTATACCTTTCGTTAACACGATAGCAACGATAGTAAGAATAAATGATTTTCTGATAAATGCAATATCGTGTCGCCAGTTACATCGCCTTCAGAGGACGTAGGTACTAACCCAGCGCCATGTTGTTCTGATGGCCTGACGCGAATTTATTTCGTATTAAACGAAGGGTTGAGGTGCAAACTCCCTTATTTAGGGTCAACATCTGGAGAATTGGGCTTTTATTTATAGGCTCAGGTTTTGATTAACTCGCTCCGTATTTTGTAATTTGTTACCTAATTAGTTTTGTCCGAAATGTTACCTTGCTGAGTTGGGACGCTCAAAAGTTTCAGATGATTTAGTGAGTTTAAAATAACCTACATTTTGTAAATTTTGAGTAGATACCTAATGGAAATATTGAAGGCTTGATCATGTATGCATGTATTATGTATAATAGACGTATCTTTAGGTTACTTTATAATTAACGAGCTTCCGCCCGCGGCTATATCTGCGAGGTAAATAAAATATAGCCTATGTTCATTCTGAAAGTTCATTCTACACATTGGCGAAAAAATTTTTGAAATCGGTTGGGTAGTTTCGGAGATAAATGCAATCAAACTTTACCTCTTATTTATATTAGTTTAGATTTAATATTTCAGTCAATGGGTATTTATTAAATTTAACTTGCCTAGTCGTTTTATAAATTTAGAATCGAACATTCTAGAGAGAGAAGACAATAGTCTGCCACGGAATTTAATTTCATCTGTCAGTTTTCTGTTCACTCATTCATTCAATCATTCATTCATTTTCGGTTAAGTATTATATTTCAATTTCAAACAGGAAAATTTATTTTCCAATTACGTAATCATCTCAAAATACAATGAATATTTCAAGTATCGCATGTAGCAGGCGCGCAGCGTTCAGACGACCGCTAATGAGTGCGACAGCGGCGCCGTGCGGCGGCTGCGGCGCGCGCGCGAACTAATTGCAGTGATGGATTGTCGTGACGTGCACCATCTTCTGGACTATTCTACTCAATTTGATATTTTACTGTTATTTAAAAAAAATAAACTTAATTTTATAGCCCGTCTTTCAAGCTGATAGCATGAAGGGCAATATCAGATTGGTTGATAATATTTCACAAAGTACATAATGAAATTGACTAGGTAATATTATTATGATATAAAAAAAAACCGACGAAAAAAATGACGAAACCTTTGAGCAGAATGGTCCTTCTATCTTTAAGCGCCTGGTGAGTTTAAAAAAACTCTGTGCTACAGACATAAAATTTTTTCAATCGGGTAAAAAACTTAACATTTTTTAAAGTAAGTACGTATACTTAATTTATGAACTAAAATAAGTGCCCACGTGCTTAGTTTAAAAAAATGGATTATTCTGTGTTTATTTTTATACGATTCGACTAGCTGCGCCCCGCGGATTCCTCCGCGATTATGCTGTTTCTTTACCGCGATGAAAAGACAGCACTCTAGGTGTGCTCTAGGTGTCCATTTAGGCTATAAATGACCTGTGTGCTAAATCCAATCAAATCTATGTAGCCGTTTTTGCGTCATTGAGTCAAACATACATACATTCACTTATAATATTAGTAGGATTTTAAAAAATAGCTCACGTTCCTGTCTAAAATATAAATATAAACGCATCAGAAAGCCCCAGCCGCCGGCTGCGGTAATGGTTTACAAAAACGTCATCGAACAAAGTTCACGTCAAAACAAAATCAAAATTCGAAATACAAATCACGGGAAATGGCACCTAAAGCGCGGTAAAAGCAAAAATAAACAACTTTTTTTTTCAAATAATAGGTAGTGTACATGTTGTTCACTCATTAGTTACTGGTTTCATAATCGATTATCAATATTAGTAGTTATGTTTGGCTTATGTGAATCATTCACAATCGGCCACCTACTCATTTGGAATCAATCGAGAGATGGGCCTCGTGCAAAAAACGACTTGTTAAGTAGAATGATAATTATAAAATATTTTATACTGCAGTAAGTTGATAAGTTAATAAGTAATTAAAGAAAATCGGATAACAAAAGAAACAGCTATCTTTTGTTTAAAATTGACTTGACAATTTGACTGACTTTGTGACATTGATAATACTACTAATTTACACATTTGATACTGGCAAAATTGATCTCAAAAGAGACAGTTGCCATAAAAAAAGAAGAAGAATCTTTCAAATTAAGAAGACACGACACACGCGCTATCTTGCGTCCCGTTCCGCGCAATTCCATTTGTCAAAATAATGATGTCGGAAGTTTGGCGGTCACCTGCGGCGACGGCTGACGTCACAGCCGGTGACCATAGACATCTCTATCCTTAGGCATGCACTCTTTAGTTTTTACTCAGTTAATGGCGCGCTCGCGTGTAAGCCACACTCAAATTAGCGGCGCACGTTACTTAATCGCCATGTCGCAATCGTGGAACTAACAATGGCGAAGCGCGGTTTGTTTTTACGAGATAAGGCCCTTGATTGTGCCGCGTTCCGTTCTAGCGTGCATCATGTCTTTTATCGCGCTAACAAAGTCATGCAGTTGTGATGACGCATGATCCGCGAAATTTTAATTATTACCAATTTAAACTTGTAGTTCGCCGCGAACTGAGATTTCGCGATGTCTACAATCCTTATTTCACGCCCTGAAGTTTTTGGACTCACTTTATGTACTACCAGCTGATGCCCGCAGCTTCGCCCGCGTGAATGTCGATTATCGCGACTTTTCATACAAACTTTCATCCCCTATATTATCCCCTTGGGGGTAGAATTAATCAAAATCCTTTCTTAGATGCCTACGTCATAACATCTACTTGCATGCCAAATTTCAGCCCGATCCGTCCAGTGGTTTGGGCTGTGCGTTGATAGATCACTATGTCAGTCAGTCAGTCAGTCAGTCAGTCACCTTTGATTTATATATATTTAGATATAAATAGTTAGGTGCCTATGCCTACATAAGATGGTCCTAATCAAAAACAAATATTCAAACTCAATAAATTCGAAAGGTTTTTTTTCAACTTCGGATGCCAATATCTTTACAACCTCTTCAACGATTATGCTCATATGCTTCCCAGCAAATCTACACAGCATCATTTCTAGACCTGCCAAGTTTCATGCCGATTGCATTAACAGTTCTTAAGTTTAACATTTTAAGTAACCATAATCGTAAATCCGTTTTTAAAGTTCTATGTTATTTCGTTGTTCTCACTAATGTTTTGTTTATATTTTGTTTATCCTATATGTGTGTTGCAGCAATAAGCGTTGAGGACGAGACACCACACAATAGTGCACACCGACATATTATACACATTTTAATCGTTTCATGGCCTACTGTAAAAAAGATCCATGCCTCGCTATCACCTATGCATACTTGCCCGTTTATAGTTTGCAGAATTTTTGTTTATTTCGACTTTTTATATTATTTATGTCTTCATTATGGATCGTAAGTCAAAATTATTACAATTAGCTCTTTATAATGCTGGTTCGCTAGGTACTGGACATGATAGTTTTATCATAGCTATGGTACGTTACTGTGCAGATATTGTGGCTATTAACGAAACCTGGATTAAAGAGGGGCAGGCTGCGCGCGCGCCAGCCGTGCCTGGCTATCGACTGCGAATCACTCCTCGCCCGCTTCACATGCGTAAGGGTTGCGGAGGCGGACTAGGTTTTTACATTAAAACAGGTATAAATGTTCGATATCTGCCTAGACCAAACGATGCTATTGAGCAGATGTGGTTATCGACTCGTGTCAATGGTTTCCGCGTGGTTATTGGAACCGCTTACAGGCCAGAATGGGTAAAGGTGGATACGTTTATTGACGCTCTTTCTGATTCAATCACTAGTTTTTACAACTCAGATTTTATTGTTTTTCTTGGTGACATTAATATAAACATGTTAGTGAAAACTGAATGTAGTACGCTTAAATTCACACAGTTTCTTGATTACATGAATCTATCACAATATGTAACTCAACCTACTCATTTCACATCTCATAGCGACAAGTTAATTGATGTAGTTTGCACAAACGCACCAGTGCACGATATTGCCGTAAATAATATCACTGGCGGCAATGGCCACGCTATGATCAATGTTACTTTGTCCTTAAAGAAGCTTAAAGCGCAACCGCAGTCTTTCACATATAGGCCTATCAACAAAATCAATCTAATCAATTTTAATGAGGATTTATACTCCATTGACTGGGAAAAAATTAAGTTATTGCCTTCTGTGGAGTTAATGATTGATAAATTTAATTCCGAAATTATCTCACTTTTTAATAGACATGCTCCTATTAAAACCGTAACAGTCAGGAATAACCACACGTTACCATGGGTTACTGATGTGTGCAAGATCATGATTGACGAACGTAATGAAGCTCATGAGGCGTACCGCAAATCTCGTTCTCATCAAGACGAAAAATATTATAAGGAGCTTAAAAGTCTTGTAAAATGTAGTATCGCTGGTGAAAAACGTGCTTATTTTGATAACCTAGTAAATTCTCAACTAAAAGACAGTAAATCGTTCTGGAAAAATATTAAGAGTAAGATTTTAGTAGACCCTAGTAAAGATAAATTTGAATGCCTTTCCCCTCATTTTGATGATCCAGATAAATTAAATGCCCATTTTTTAAACGTACCCGGTGATAATGTAGTACCACTCACTGAGCTGTCTTTCTTCAAGGAAAATAAGTACTCATCTGCGTCTCTTGAACTCAATCCAATCACCTCAGCTGATTTATCTAAAATAATACTGTCAACTAAATCGAACGCCATGGGTGATGATGACATTAGTAGAGATATGATACTTTTTTCTCTGCCCTGCACCTTGGATCTTATCACGGAGATTATTAATAAATCTATTATTACAGGCATAGTGCCAATACAATGGAAGCGAGCTCTCGTTACCCCTATACCTAAAACTAACAACCCTACTGAGTATAAAGATCTTCGTCCAATCAGCATTCTCCCGTTTCTCTCGAAGCTGCTGGAAAAAGCGGTTTGTAGCCAGCTCACTAAATATGTCGAGACCTTTAACATCTTACCGTCTTTGCAATCAGGGTTTCGTAAAGGTCGTGGTACAGTTACAGCCCTTCTTGATGTTACTGACAACGTATTGGCGGAACAGGATAAAGGCCGCAGTACTGTCTTGACTTTACTTGACTTCTCACGTGCCTTTGACTGCCTTAACATTTCCCTTCTACTTGCCAAGTTGTCCTATTATGGTTTAAGCGAGAGGGCAGTTACATGGTTCGCAAGTTACCTGGGTGGGCGCTCGCAGTGCGTTAAGCTTGTCAAAAATGACGGTGCTGTTTTGCTGTCGCGTCCTGCTCTTGTTGATCGAGGCGTTCCGCAGGGATCTATACTGGGACCCCTTCTTTTTATCATTTACAGTGCTGATCTCCCAAAATTTATAAAAAATTGTAGGTTTCATTGTTACGCGGACGATGTCCAAGTGTATATCTCTGATATACCAGAGAGGCTGCCATTGGCAGTCTCTTTATTAAATAAAGATTTGGATGCAATAGCAGCCTGGTCCCTGCGTAACGCTCTTGTACTAAACCCTGTGAAATCCAAGTACATGATTTTGGGCACCAGGAAACAAATAACTAATCTACGTTGTAATCCAGATGTTAAGATCCATGGAGTTTCAGTGGATCGGGTGGATGAGACACGGAATTTAGGTGTTATCTTCGATAGTCAGCTTAGGTTCGAGACTCATGTACTAAGTCTGGTAAAAAATTGTTTTTACCGACTAAAACTACTTTATAACATACGCCACCAGCTTTCAGAGGCTTCTCGTGTAGCTCTTTGCGAAGCTCTCATTATGTCAAGGCTAAATTACTGCGACGTAGTGTATGGTCCACGGCTACTAACCCGGACTCAGCGAGTGGTACAGCGCGTCCAGAATGCATGTTGTCGTTTTTGTTATACCATTCCACCTCGTAGTCACATCACTCCTTATCTTAATATAAAGTCCATGCTCAATATGGAATCGCGTAGAGAGTTGCACTTTGGGGGTTTGATTTTTGATGTTATTAAATTCAATAAACCGGAGTACTTACACTCTAAGCTTATTTTCGCTGACAATAGCACTCGATGCTTGCGCTCGATTAGGTCTGCACTCCTCTATCATGGCCACAAAACTGCAGCGTTTAGAGGTAGTTTCCGATATCTGGCAACGAAGTGTTGGAACAACATACCACCACCAATACGTAATCTCAATACTAAATTCACATTTAAATCACGTCTTAAGCATTTACTGCTACATAAACAAATGGAAGGAATTCCAAAACGCTTCGTTTGCCTATTATAGGAATCTCCAATATCGTTATTTCTTTTTTTCAGTAATACAAAGCACATTATGTTTTTTTTCTTTTATTTAATTTTAATACGCGACAACGGTCAAACAGCATCTTATTTTAGTATTATAGACACACCGTTCTACTTGTTGGTGTCTCGTTCTTCTGGTTACCTCATTTAGGTGATACTGAAAATCAGTGTTTGCTCTTGAGCAAACTATGCGCTGAGTTATTGCCTTTTTGCTTCGCTGCAGCACACACTGCATTCTTTGTAACCATTTTTTTATTTTTTTATTTTTGTGTTACCTGTTTTCTTAAGCTGTATCATCACCTCACCCACATGTTGCATGATCTACTTCTTTCTTGTCAGCTTGTTGTGTTGTTACTTTTGTTACATGCCTATACTTATGTACCTATTGTGTGTTGCAGAAGCAAATAAATGTTTATCTATCTATCTATCTAAGTTATGCTCTAACAAACTTACAACGCCAAATCGCCCTACTTGCCACTGCAATTTTCGCCCGCTTCGCTCGCTCAATCAAAAAACCACGTAAAATAATGATGCATTGCCTGCGATGGACGCATGTTGTACAATCAAAGAGCTTCTTGCACGAAAAAATGAACTTACTACGCTCCGATGAATTCATTATGGTGCGATCTAATAATGTTTCTTCATGCCACTGGTTGCTTTGTAGTCACTCAGTTTTTGATACTTTCAGCAAAATAACTTTTTGAAGGTATCAAAAACTGACAAAAAGTTAGTCAATTTAGTTTAGTCAAAAATTGACAAAAAGTTATGGGTGTATTTATATAGAGATATAAAATATATTATTTATGTAATTAATAAATAATTATTAAATAAAAATAAATTATTAATCAAACAAGTTATTAAGTTAAATATTTTTTATTATAAATTTATTATTTTATTGTTATTATAAACACTAAAGATCTGAGGATGATATCTACCGAGTCCGGGATTAAAGTCGTGATCATTATTATCAAGAGCTTCTAGTAAGGCCCTTGGTCTGTTTTCATAATAATGTAATGTCAAATGTCAGTTTAGTAAAGTCTCAAAGTAATAGAGGCCATAGACAATGTTTAAGAGAATAGAGAATCAACAATTTTTTTTTAGAATCAGTTCTAGTCGAAAGTTGTAAGAAGGTATTATACCATGTAAGATAGAACAAGTACCTAATGTATTCAACTCTGCTCTAATGGCGCATTAGTTTAATGGCTTGGCATTATATGACGGTACACATAACACACTAGCTTAACAGCTCACCTGCGTAATGCATTTTAACTTAGAACTATTTAGTTTACGACATACATACATACATAAAATCACGCCTGTTTCCCGACGGGGTAGGCAGAGACCAGGGATCTCCACTTGCTACGATCGTATACCTCTTTTGCTTCATTCACTCTCATTTCATTCTTCATTTACTTCACGGCATCATTTAATATGATAAGATTTTCAAAGTTACATAATTAAAATTAATTTTTATTCGATTTAAAAAAAGAATAACTAAAAATTCAAAAGAAGTATCTGGATGGAAGAAATTTTTTTATAATTATTATGCCCTAATATTTAAAATAAACATAGTTCAGTAAAAGGAGGTTGGGCACTGGCACGTTCGAAAATTTAATTTATTTTACAAAAAGAACACCATAGTGCTCAATCATTATTTTTAAAGTTTATTTTTCTCGCGAATTTCACGCTGGCCAGTAACAATTGTCCGATATCGAGTGGCATCTCAGATCGAGACACTTTACGTTCGCTAAGGGCCTCTAATGGCGTCGCCGGGGACCCTTAAAATGTTAACCATGCTTTTATTTACGGCGTTTGTAACAATATCAAGTGTTTAAATCTATTCGTTATGATTTAACAGTTTAAATTGGAGATAAATCATAATATTAGGTAGGTGGTAACACTGAGCTGTCATCGGCAGCCATTGTTTCTAATAATTGCACTCGATAGATATTTCAAGATAATCTATAATTGAAAATTGTATTATATCCATTAGCAAATTCTTCGCGTCTTATTTCATAAATCTATATAAAGAAAATATTAATAATAATAAATATATATATAATATATGATCACGACTGTAATCCCCAGGATCGGTAGATATCTCCTCAGATCTTAAGTTACTTAGATCTTTGAGGATATCTAAAGAGGGTGGTCAGAGGCAAGTCCAAACATGACATTTGGTACATGCCCACATTTTGCACAGTAGTTAGTATTCCGTACGTGACAGGTTGCAAGCCCATCGCCGCTTATAAGAATACTAACCTATGACACATACCTTCGAATTTTTGGTTCTAGGGTATGCCGGTTTCCTCACGATGTTTTCCTTCACCGTTTAAGAGCACTGGCATTGCGCACATAAATTTTTCGAGTGGAAAAACTCGTAGGTGCCCGACCAGGTTTGAACCCACGACCTTCGGATCGTGAGGCAGGGGTGCTACCACTACACCACCAGCGCTCTCTAAAGAGAAGAAAAATAAGATAAGAAAATATTATTGTTGGATATAATGTTCAAATGGCTCTAAATTCCTGTTTTTGTTTTTAATCTTGACCTATTTAGACTAAAGTTTGTTTAATTTTCGTACCTTTATATAATAAGGATTTAGTCTGATGTAAATAAATATAATTTTACTGTCTATTGGTATTGTTATTTGTAAATAAAACTCGGCCGTTAAGATTTGCATTACATTAGCGTTTATATGTCACAAACCCATTAATATCTAGTCGTTTAGTTGGTACAGTTAATTGCTGCTTGATTTACGAGTGACCTTTTATCGTGGCATCGTGATGGTCTTCTGTGGTCGTTAGTGGTTCGTCACTTGTCTAGCAGCATGGCGATGTGACAATAATTCATAAGTAATTATCATGTTTGTTATGTTGGTAACATTGGTCTAAATAGGTTCTGTCAGATTACGCGCCCATTTTAAATTGCTGTCACAGTTTTTTTATTAGTAAGTACTTATTAAAATCACTATATTTTGAAACAAAGTTCTCCGCCGCATCTGTCTGTCTGTTCGCAATAAACTCAAAAACTACTGCATCGATTTTCATGCTGTTTTCACCAATGAATCGAGTGGATCTCGAGGTTTTAATATATAATTTGTCAAGTTTTTGTATACGTTGGCTAAAATATTATGATATTTCTTGGAGGTGTAAGAGTTTGGTGAAATCGGTTAAAATAAAAAAATAACAATAAATACCTACGACATCGTTTTTAAAGTCGGATTTTATCTAAGTATTTATTTAACCATATATCGTTCATGATGATTTTACACACATAAGTTAATTTTAATGATTTATGTGAATAAATTTGAAAAATTAATCAATGTTGCCATTAATTTTATTTTAAATTGACATCGTCTTGACGATAAGTAGGTATTCAAAAAGCAAATGTAGCCTTACAGCCATTCCAGTGGATTATGACAATTTTATCGTTTATTTAATTAAATGTTAATCTTGACACTTATTAATTCACTGTCCCGTTTTATAAGAATTTTTAACGATGGCAATAATCAGTTGAGACCCGATTACATCGATGCGACCAGATCTGTGACACGTAAATGTATTTAACTAATCGCTACTTATAAATCAAAAGAACTGTATTCTTCTTGGGAAACTTTAGTGGCCAGTAATACTACGTACACCCACATTCTTATGCGGCAACGATTTGTCTATGAATAATCTAAACCTCTTTTGAGTTGGTCCATTCGATATTCAAAATAAATAAGTATAATTTAATAAGTAATACAATATCTCTGAGATAAGCGTTCACAACCACAGAGGTGGTTGGTCACCAGAGTTTAATTAAAACCATATTTTCGATATTTAAATTCCATATCATTCAACTGAGTTCGCACGGCTCGGATGAGTATTTTTATGAATCGAACGGACACAGTGGCCGATACAATGCGTGTAACGGAACGCGGGCGGATGTGACCGCCGCGTCTTCCTGTCACAATTAATTTCCGGGCGCGTTGAAATTGGCGCGAAAACTGTCGCGAGGGCGCGCGGGGGAGGAGGGCGCCACCACCGCGGCAGGAATTTTAATTACGCACTCGTATACCGAATACCAATGTCGTCTTGTTTAAATTAAATATAAATTATTCGCTCCTAGGCCCGCTGCTCGCCTGGTATTGCGAAATGTTGAATAAACAACCGTTGGCTTTTAATTAGTTAGATTTTCTGGTATTACTTCTCTCAGAACGTACTGCGAATGTTTGTGCTGAAATATTGAAAGAACGTAGAACTTTTAAACACATTTTTCATCGCAAAGTTGCTGAAATCGGCGGGATAAAGAAGAATCGAGAAGCGTTCGTTGTGAAACTCTTTGTTATTGTTGGCGGATATCATTTTCCTGATATAGGTATCTTTTAAGCTAATGATGACAAGGAAAAACGAAAATTATGTAATGTTATCGGTGAGCTTATTTTGTGACAAGGTACCAGGTATCCACTTAGCGATTCTAAAAGCAAATAAGTAGCGTAGCAAGTTTTTACAACGAAGAATAGAAACTGAACTTTGTAACTAAGCCAACTAAATGAAAGAGCGTCATCTAAACTACTCTAATTCCATTAAAAAACTTTGCAAAACAAACTCAAAACGTAATTATAGAACAGATGAGAACCCCGCAGACTGGTGCATCTTAGGGCGTTTAACAAACTTTGATAAAAAGATTAAGTATGACAGTTTGAAATATAGCCACCGCAGTTGCCAGAGGAAAAAATAACAGTGCAAAAGTTTTACAGCGCGCTCCATTGTTGCCAACTACACAGAGTTAATTTTGTAGGAAAGAAACAAGCGAGGCGCAGGTGTTCGAGCGCCCGCTTGTATTAATTTGAGTCCCGTCTAATACCTACGTATGACTGCGTTACGAACAGACGCTCCTGAATTTATAACCGAAGTTTACCGTCCGCTCGCACAGCGGATTTGCTAGCAGCGGCTTTGCGAAATCCAAATACGGGATTATGACGTCTCTGCGATTGTGACAGGAACGCACTCGTAATGGAGAGAGCGTTCCGTTTCACGCAGACGTTTCATTGTTAATTTATTGCGCGGCCAACGCTAAGCTATTAACATTTTCAAAAGAAATGTAAGTAGACGATCTAGTTTAGATGGTAGTAAAGATAATTTTCGGTAATTACCTGGAATTTGCATAGTGATGCGCGTGACATTTCAGCGTCGCCATTTTGGGTAGTCTTTATATTTCTTAGAAATTGAGGGTATTCATTAATTTTACGATTCTCATCTTGTTATTCCGGTTTCAAAGTGTACTGACCGTTCTTGATTAAATATAAAACAACCAAATTGTACACTTTGATGCGTCGGAACGATGCAATAACCATTTAGGCGTAGTTATTCGTTTATTACTTGTACTACAAGACGTTTCATTGCGATAAAAGTATATTTTAATTAGAACATTTTGGTTTTATCGTCTTATTAATGATTATTTTATTATGAAATGTTAATTTACAAGCGGGCAACGGTCTGTGACAAAATGGACGAATAACTTGTAAATGACGTCGATTTATTGTGACTTTTACAATGGTCTTCTAAATTAACCAGTTTTAGGTTATGTCCGATTTTATCAATTCTATTCAACGTTTGGTTATGATTTCTCTAGCGGCTAGAGAAACCATAACGAAACGTAGAACTAGAGTCTAGCCCGTTGTCACAATTCTGCCAATATCCGTTTGATAGTTAGTTAATTATTTGTTCATTTTTGTCTTGATTGGGATTCCCGCCAAGGAGAAAATGGCGGTTAGGTTAGGTTAGATTAAGTTAGATTATAGAAAACGGAAGAAATTAATTTACGCAAGACTAGGCAGTAAGGTCTATGACTATAAGCCTGCTCAAATGAGCGAATAATTTAACAACAAAAAAAATCATTTTTGTCTTGTTCGCTTTCACGTAGTAATGTCATACTTTGACAGTGACAGTCTCCCTATGCCAGAGACAAAGCTCGCGTAACCATAGAGATTACAAGCAAACTTTTCCGATCACAACACCATAGACAAAAGGATTAAATTAACTTGGGTCGTTCCCTTCAGAATCACGGCAGTGGGGTGACGAATTGATGTCTCTCTGTTTATCTTTCTACCAATGAATAATTTAAGAGGTAATCGACATGAATTTATTTTATCTCTGGTGTAAGTACAAACTTCCTCTTATTTAAAATAAAAGGAAAGTAATGTACTTTGCGATATTTTTTTTGGATTTGTTTTCAGAATTTATTTCAAACACAAAAAATAACTTCATTTTGGAAAGAAAATAGACTATTTTTATTTTCATCGACAATTTTGATAGTTGTACAAAAAGGTTACAACAGCCAAAATAAAAAAATAAATATAAATAGTTTGATAATTAAAACGGAGCGTAATCTAGATAACCAGAGACAAGAAAGTATCTACGAGGGCGTCGGGGGATTGTAAACAAACGATCATAACTCAAAACAGGGCGCTTCTGATAAGAAACTTTCATTATAACCCAAAATGTTGGATTTTAAACCGAGCTTAATCAGGGTCTATGGAGTCCGCATATACCACCTGTGTGTTTAGGTTCCGGGGGGTGAGATAGGGGGTGAGGGCGGGGGTGAGGGAGGGGGTGAAATAATCTTTGTCGAAAATTGCGTTCGTATCGGTTATTAGATTTTGCTACCGGGTTAAATAAAGGTATGTAATTATAGGTGACCTTATAGTCTATTTGCAAATTTGATGGGCATTTTTGAGTTAGTGATATTGTTTGGTGATACAAATTGTTTACACGCGATATTGTTTATAAAAACGCTTTTGCATACACTCATCTGTTTGTGTACCCAAAAATAAAAAGTTAAGTACTTTTATATTTTTTATAATCCATTATAAGTATGTATTTTTAAAAGTTATACGTTTGATAACCGCAATTTTTTTTATGTAGGTAGGTACTTAAGTAAATATAAAGTATTGTATTTTGACTCAAAATTACATAATTACATGAACATTTTTAAAATCAAGGTATTTTGACTCAAAATCAAATGCATACATCAAAATTTTTAATCCAAGGTATTTTTGTCCAAGTATTGGTCAATTCTCATTATTTATTATTATTTATTTGGCGTATGCGTCATTCTATTGTACGACGTATGGTATTTGCTTAATATGTCATTTCAGGTATTGGCCATTCTGAGAATTGGACATTTCACGTTTTATGTGTTTTGTCAGAGAATTCTGAATTATCGATCGTCAGAACCGCATTTTTACTCAAAATTACTAATTTATTTCCATTAAGGTATTATGCAAAAATGCGATTTAGTATTAAAATGTGTAAGTTTAGTTAGAAATCCCGGTGTCGCCAAGCCGGCAGCACCAGGGCGGCAGAACAGCCCTTACCCCTTCAACATGATAAATGGCCAATTACGGCCGAGTCCCTTCTGTTAGCTTGTTGCCTATTCTGAATTGCTTTGCTTTTTCGTTTAGATTAATATCTAAATAGGATAGATACGGACCCGCTTTAGGTATTTTATGTTTTTAAACGTAAATTTGGGCCTTTGTTTTGGACCTCTTCGTGCGTCTTGGGCTGAATGGATTAATATCGAAGCGGTTATCTGATAGGTATATCATTTTGTGAATAAATTTGTGACGTTGTGAAAGAGAAAAATCTTAAATAAGGACTTAAAATGGAAAAAAATTATAGATAAAAAAAGGTAATTATAGTCTATGACAATTTTTTATTAAATATTACGGAATACTAGCTACTATGCAAAATGCGGGCTTGAGCCCATGTCATGTTTGGACGTGCCTCTGACTACCTTCTATAAATATCCTTGGAGATCTACGTAACTAGAGGTCTGAAGAGATATCTACCTAGCCTGGGGATTACAGTCGTGTGAGTGTGTGTTTTATTATATGTATTAAAAATACTTTATCACCAATTCTATCAAAATATGCAGATTACAAAAAATATTGCAACTTTGCTAATTGTAAAAACTCTCAATTTCGCCAACCACAGTAAACAATATAACCACAGACCATAGACAGCAGAGCATGAATAGTTTTTTTTAATTTTAAAATGGCTCAGGTGTTAAATCTGGCGGCTGGTCCTCGTCATTATGACACAGGGTAGGGTTGAATTCCAACCCTTTGTTTGCTCGTCCAAAGTGGCCATAATTGTATACCTACTTAAGCCTCTTTAAATTTTTAACTCGGAATGGGAACAAAGAGGATTTTTTGTCGTCAGTCGCGTACGAGTTAATGGAAAATTAGCAATGTGAATAAACTACATTCTACTTATTTTCTAAAATAGCGCTGGTGGTGTAGTGGTAGCACCCCTGTTTCATGATCCGAAGGTCGTGGGTTCAAACCTGGTCGTGCACCAATGAGTTTATCCATTCGAAAAATTTACGTGCGCAATGCCAGTGCTCTTAAACGATGAAGGAAAACATCGTGTGGAAACCGGCATAGCCTAAAACCAAAAATTAGAAGGGCATAGTATTCCTATAAGCGGCGATTGGCTCGCAACCTGTCACATAATAATATCTACTAATTACTCTGCAAAATGTAGGCATGTGCCAAATATTATGTCTGGACGTGCCTCTGACTCTCTTTAGATATCCTCAAAGATCTAAGTAACTAGAGATCTGAGGAGATATCTACCGAGCCTGGGGATTACGGCCGTGATCGCTAAGTCTAGATCATTTAAGTTATCTATAGATCGTCCTTAGATAGTTCAACTGCTTCATAGATACTTCACAGTGCTCTCACTGACATTTAAATGATGTAGGTTTGTGTACAATTGACCGTATTTCCAGATCATTACTGTTTTTACAGTCCCTAATTCGTGTTATTACGCGGAGGCTATCATTGTCATTATCCCGTTATGATGATGATGATAATATCTGTTGCGATTGGGCGAGCGTGGCCAATCGCCGCCACTGGCACGTTACAAAAACAACGCTCGCTTGAGCAGTGAAAAAGAAAAATAAATGACACCTGTCAAATTTGACGTTGGCGGGGAATGGGAAAGTGATGCGTCCGATAAATGTAATGTAGCGGTGTTGGGATGTTTGCTGGTTGTCTGAAGGGTTAAGATAATGTTAGATATTTCAAAGTTCAAAATATTTATTGCATTATTGTAACACTAATAAGGTCTTAAAGAGGTAGGTGATAAATAACTTTATATCTAAAATTAAAAATGTTAGGCCTTAGTAATATACCGACTATATTTATAAGTACCTAGATAGTTAAGTTTTTATTTTAGTTTAAGTAAGTAGGTACCTACCTAATTTGCTATTTGTTTATTTAGGTATTTGAAGGATCTTGTAGTAATAACACAACAGCTTAGTTTCATCATAAGTATATTCTTGAGCATAATAACGAGAGGTTATGCGACTGGCTTGTATGACGGTGTGGCCACATACACTACAATATTAAGATAAATAAAAGAAGTGGGTAGGTGCATAAACTATCGACTTACTTAAGCGTATTAAAAATTTAAAAAAACACAGAGGCAATAAATCTTTGATAACATTGTAGAGGCTGAACTGATTTAAATCTTTGAATCTGTGTGTTTTTTGCTAATAGCTATTGAACCCGCTACTTTTTCAAAAACCGTTCAGTCAAGACTACCGGCAGAATGTAGTCAACATTGTAAATGAAAGGAGTGACACATGTCGTACTAAAAACTAGTCTGAAGACAAGTTACGGTCTCCGATTAAGTACCGTAAGAGAAATATTTGATATTATAAAAGACTAGCTTCCGCTCGCGGCTTTGCTCGCGAGGTACATAAAATATAGCCTATGTTACTCAGGGATAATGTAGTATTGTAATGGTAAAAGAATTTTTGAAATCGGTCCAGTAGTTTTTGAGTTATTTCGTTACAAACAAAAATACAAAAATACAAAACTTTCCTCTTTATAATATCAGTATAAGTATACAAGTATAGACTAGTAATCGCGCGCGGCTAAGTTCGCGTGGTACCTACTGAGATAAAAAGTAGCATAAGTACTATTCCAGACTATAATCTAGCACAGTACCAAACTTCATCCAGATCCCTTCAGCCGTTTCAGCGTGATTGAGTAACAAACATCCATTCATCCATAATAAAATAAAATAAATAAATAATAAATAAATAATGCTGGACAATCCACACAGCATCATCTAGCCCCAAAGTAAGCTACTCAAAGCTTGTGTTATGGGTACTAGATAACTGATATATATTTAATACATTATATACATAGATAGATATTTTTTATTATACATAGAAAACACCCAGACCAACGGAACAAATTTCTGCAGATCGTACACAAATTTGTTCCGCGGCGGGAATCGAACCCGCAACCTCTTGCGTCGCAGGCGGACTCTCGCCCGCTGCGCCACAGAGGTCGTCAATCCTCACAAACTTTCACGTTTATAATATTATCAGGATTACGAAAATAAATTACTTTTAAAGCACAATATTCAATTATTTTCCCGCTAATGAAAGGTAGGCGAAGAAGCTCGGAACGTGGGCGAAAAGATCAATGGCCAGTCACATACCATAGACGCAAAATTAATGGTGAGAATGAGTGATTCAAATTTCGAAAATTTAAAAGTAAAATTCAATAATGCCAACCAAACAAAGATAACGTCAAGCAACCTCACTTTTTATTTTTTAATTGGAGTATTAACGGACCATAGATAAAGTCACTCTTGAACTTTTCTTTTTTTACGTTTATCAGATGGGCTTACCGTTTGAATTTAGAGGTACTATGCGAAGTCAGTACGAAGTTTTAATAGACTTGGCAATCTGATCGCGCTGACAAAAATACATTAAAATAAATCGCGGAATTGGAATAATGTTATGAACCTCCATTTCTTCCTCTCTATTTGTCACTGCGCTTTTGTGAAAAACGTTTGTTAGCTGACTAATTTCTCCAAAAGTCCATTTGATGTTTTTCGTAGTAAATTGCGTAGTATTTATTGCGCGCCCACGAATGAAAATGTTTTTTGGCCGTGGAAAAGCGGACTGTTCGTTGAAATATACGAATTTCTGGCGTTTCATTACGTAATGCTCCCATATAACTTGTCGCGATAACTACATACGTGGCCCGGCGAATAAAATCAACGTCCCCCGTCTTTCCGGCAAACATGAGAGGGAAAAAAAGGAAATTTGGTCACTACCCGTCCATAAATTCGCGTTGAGTTGCGCAGATCGCTCTAATTCCTTTGTTTGCTAAAACCGAAAACTGCCGTGGACATCCCGGCGATGCCAATACGATATTTCACTCGCTCCCACTTGACTGATACTTTGATGTTAGAAAGTGACAGATGTATTTGACACAGTACGGCTCGGGAAAGTCGGTAATCGTTTCGTGTGCCAATCTAGTAATATATATGGTGGATTTATTAGATGTGGCTTAGCTGTTTCCGATGTAATATTCGGAGGTTTTTCTGTGCAGCGCCATCTAGCGGAGGGTTGCGTTAAGTCGCTGGAAGTGAGCCAAGAGCTTTGTTAAAAGCATTGGCGCCGCGAGTGTATAAACTCAACTGTTTATATAATCTACATTTATATTATAATACTTTACAAGTTTTAAGCACTTTTAAGTACAGAACTATTTTTTTTACTAAAAACATACTAAACCGGACATAACTCATGACACCTATCTTCTAACTTTCACCGCGACACCTACGCTGAAAGTTAACATGTCAAAAATGTCATAGCGAGTATCAGAACAATAAAATATAATGTCTGGGTTAGTAACGAGCGACAGGGTCGTAGTCAGGGAAGAAAGGCGTAGGCAAATGACGACCGTAACGTAATAGAGATAATAAGCAAAATATAAGGCTTAAGTAAATATTCAGTTTTACTAAAGAGACAAGGATCAGGGGTCTTACCACGAAGTCTTCCAGAACGATTCCGTAACGATTCCATTATAGAAACGTCACTACTTCAATACAATTTGCATAGGTCATGGTACGAAATAACAATGTAATATTAATTCGGTAATGTATTATGAATTCGTGGTGAGGCCCCAGGGGTCTTCCACAAATAGTTCGAGCTATATCAAAGTAGTGTAACTTTGATATTTCGTAACATGACCTATAAAAATTGTATTGAAGTAGTGTTACTTCAAGCTTGAAATGTGACGTTTTTGAAACATGATGGTTTTAAAGAGCTTAAGGTAAAGCCCCAGGCTCTTAACTATTGGTCACTGGACTTAAGATTATAAAAAAAATATAAAAGGTTTCGTTTAAAAGTTTGAACTTAATAATAGCAAAGCAAAATGTCCTGTATTTTGCTTGGTGGATGAAGAAATTGGAAGAGACTGATAAAGAGAGTCAGTTTCACGACGTTGGCTTGAGGTTGTATTATAAAGATAAGTAACATATTAAATTAAAATTATTTTTAGTTACAAATTTTTTCCACCTATGTTATAGCTTCTTAGTCTCTAAAGTTTGCTGGTAGGAAACTCTTATGGTTAACCTCCCATTGTACATGTATTTTTCAATGAATTTCTTGTGAATATTTGACTGTTTACAATAAAAATTTACAAGAGGTGGGGGGAGTGGGGGGCGGTCTGACTCCAGCCCTGTTCCTCAGCTATAATGGCTGGTGTACATTAGCCGTTCGACGCGCGACACAATGGACGCCTGATTTATCGCGCGGGATAACGAACGCCGATGGAAAAAGGATTTCCCGAAACTTCAGGGAATAAATTTAGGGGCGATCGATTCTGAGATTTAAAATTATTTTATAATGGAATATTGGCTGGTTGACGGTTTTCCGCTTTCTGATGGAAATGGCTGCGCGGAATTCAGAAGTTGCTGGGGCTTCAACTTTTCAAGGAGAGTAAGCTTGATCTAGCGCGGTCATCAATGGCATGGCTACTGTATAGTAATGTAATCACACTCGAGTTTCAGAAGGAAATAAGCTGTTGGAGTCAGCTAAGATAGGTTTTTTAACAGGGTCAAGAAAAACTTATTCATGTACTTACACATGTTTGAGTAAGCTAACATTTGAACAGAAATTTGGCCCGAAACGCTCTTGCGAGAATTAATCGCTGTTCAGAGGAAACTGGGCAATGTTCAGAGGAAGTCCGTCATCATCGAAGTGTAAAATAATATCCTCATTATACGCAGAATAACAATTACAGAAAGCGCAGTGCAGTAAAAACGGGAGATTGCCCTCACCGAGACTGCAGACATTTTCATATGCACAGATCTGCTGCCAAAACTTTTAATTATTCAAACGAGACCAAACGGCCACAGCACACCCTACAAAGATCAAAGAGCCAACAAGCGCGTCACTTTGACAGATCAGAATGTTCTCTATTAAATTATAAACGTCCCTTCTCACCTTCGCGTTTTTTATTCAATGTAACTCCTAAACAGAAAGGATACATTATAGATACGCGGCGGAGCAGACACGTACAAAATGAAAATAGGGGAAAGGGAGCCCGGGTGGGGCGGTATGGAAATGTTGGTCAAATATATCATCCGGCGTCTGACAGGCCAATTCTCTTATCTCACGCGCCGGCAGCGCCGCGATCTAAGCTAGCTTAGCTAATATAAAATGGTTTTAAATTCAAGTTTAATTCGGGCTATCTGCAGCTCTCCGCCGCCTCGTAAATACGACCCGGCCCGCATACAAAGGCGGCGCGATTTACGGTTTTGACGGATTTCGAATATTTTAGCAGCAGGTCTGGGATTAGGCCGAGTTACGTCGCGCCCGGCCCGTACGTCCCGACTGCCTTACATTTTAATAAGCCGTGATGATACTTTACGGGAACTAGTCGCCGTTATCGCTCAGCCACCTCCGCCATCGACCTGGGGCTTAGCAGTAGAACGCGCGCTCATCCCGACGTAATTACCATCTCTCGATGGCGAGGGCGCGGCGGGCGGGCAGATCTGCACAGCATCAGTTTACAACGCGAGGACATCATAAAGTGTAAACAATGACGGCGTTTTCCATTACAATATGTTTACCGATCCGTGGAGCGCGCATTATGTATGTTATCCCGCGACACGCGGGGCGCCTCTGAATTTATGAGACTCTCGCAAATATTTGGCGCACGGAGTTCGGACTCGCTGTCGGCTGACAACGGGAAGATTGTCGGCAACTGTTTACACAACGGAATATGGTAATTTTTTCAGTCGCCTCCTTCCTCGCTGAGCGTATTCCGTTCACGGCTCCGTTCCGTTCGCTTTGCATCGGGCCGCTCCGTCGGAAGTGTGTCCGGACGAGTCTTATGACTGACGACGTAAACAGAGCGGCCTGACGTTTAGTGTCATTAAATCTCGTAATAGGATATCATAAATCGCAGGAGGTCGGCGGTACCAGGCTGGCCGGGCGGCTGTCATCGTTTGTCAGAGCATTTCACGCATTGTTGGACAATAACGCAGGCAGGGGCTGGCATTGTGCGCCGGCCGACGCGTGCGCCAACTGACCGCTACCCTTCATGCCTCCTGTCTCGCCGCACACTACACATGTCAAAATGATGCATCTTACGTTACAAATTAGACATTCCGCTTTCGTCTCGATAAAAAGTGGAACGAGATGCACTGCGGCTGTAAGTCACACTCGGTGGACTACACTAATTCAACGCCGGAGTTTTAAAGATATTTAAACCAGCACCCGCGCGCGTACTATCAAATTTATATCGTCGGCCGAAGGGAAAAAAGTGAAAAAATAACATCAAATATGTTCGGTATGCATCCTCTCGGAGATCACATCAGAAATTTAAGCTTAAAAACCGGGCTGGATAAAAAAGCGATGCAACAGATAAAAAAGGAAAGACATGACCCCATGAGGCTCGGACCCGTAAATTCGAATCAAAGGGAATCAAATGTCATTTTACGAATGTGGCCCTTAACGATTATCAATTTATTACGTCATTGAGTAAGTGTTACCAACGTATAAACGTGTTATCTACACGGCCGTATCTCCACTTTATAGGTAGTTATCGTAAACGTAAATAAACGAGCATATTTTTATTTGTGATATGTAATAATTGTGGTTTTGACGTAGTTTTAAAGAGTTTCGGAAGTTTTGATACGCTCCGTAACATTATACGAATTTATTACTGACATTTCCATTAAAACGCGGGTAGGTAGAAACATTTAAAATAATAAACTATATTTTTATGCGATGCCTCCAATTATGTGTTCTAATTAGTAGGCAAATTGCTTAATTACCGACTTTTGTTTGAATGTCCAATTTTCCCCGATGACTGCGACATAAAACTTTAAGTTATCGTAAATTTTATTTTATGTTTATTTCTGATTTTATTGTCGTGTGCTATAAAGTGCTCCTTGGTCAATTAATAATTAGAACTAGCAGAACCTCTGGCTTTGTCTGCACTAGCAAACACTACCAGTTAGACAATAACTTAGTATTAAAATTAGGATTTCCCGACGTTTCGACAGGTTTACAATACTAATGATAATGAGTTCAGATCGCGTAAGTTTAAATATATATACGTAATTCTTAACCATACTTAGAATCACAAAAAAAACACTCACACGAATGTAATCCCCAGGCTCGGTAGATATCTCCTCAGAACTCTAGTTACTTACATCTTTGAGGATATTTAAAGTAAGCACGTCCAAACATTATATTTGGTACATGCCCACATTTTGCACAGTAGTTAGTATTCCGTACGTGACAGGTTGCAAGCCCATCAGCGTTTATAAGAATACTACCTTGCCGGTTTCCTCACAATGTTTTCCTTCACGGCATTGCGCACATTTTTCTAATGGAAAAACTCATTGGTAGACCAGGTTTGAACTCACGACCTTCGGATCGTGAGGCAGGGGTGCTACCACTACACCACCAGTGCTCTCAACATACAGACAAACATGTCTTTAATTTGGTTTGTGAGATATAACAAGTTGGCTCGCAGCATGCGGTCCAGGTAATCTGAAATTATTTTATTTCGGTCCCACGCGAAATGCTTGGAACGCCATTTATTTTTGTTGCGTTTGGAGTTCTTTTTTTAAAATGCGTTTTTCTTTAATTTATTACTAGATGGCGCCACAGGAATAGTTTGAACGCGCTATCATTATCATTTGTCCAATCACGTTTTTTTTTTTCATGACACGATTTTTTGGAACCATTGTGGCGAAATGATTGAAAGTGCCTCTCAGTGGCTTCTTAGACATTTCAGGTGTTTTCCTTCACCGTTTCAGAGTACTGATAAATATAACGCACATCAATTTTTAATAGAAATCGAACCCACGACCTGAAGATGGAAGGCACACAACCAATGACTACACCTTAATAGCTAAACTTCTTAATCCATAGTAAATAAAACCTATTTTCGTTTGTAAATATTTAAATATCGAATGCCCCTATAAGTTACTGACACAGATTACACAATAGCGAGTTCCAAGACAAATACGTTCTCGTATATCGAGATATTATCTTGATTCCATTCGGTAAGACATACTATCGGGTTATGTGCGCCTGGTACTTTTAGATGGAATATAATACAAAATTATGTTGTTTATTGGAAATTGAACATTCTAGATGTTAAGATCAGCCATCTTTATACCTACAGAGTTCTATTATTGCAATGTTGTTCTAAAAACATGTTTCATACACGATAACAAACGTCTAATAGAGTCTGATAATTGTTTGCAACTAGAAAACATTTTTTACAGTCTTTGACACGTTTTTTGGGTACACAATTATTATCACATGTTTTAGGTGTAAACAATAAATGAAAACTGTTTGAACCAACATGTAAAACGCCCGTTTTGTGAAAAAACATGTAAATTGCCTTATTCCTTGATATAAATGTAAGAAGTAATATTTAGGTAATAAAGGGCCACATAAAAAAAAACTATGTAACTAAGTACTTACCTTGATGTACCCCTGTGGATATTCCATAATATCTTTTTGTAGTCTTATGTACTCAATAATAAAGGTAGGCCACGAAAGTTTGAAGCAAAATCCTTTGTGGCATCTAATAATATTAAAATCCTACCAGATATTTTGTAATACTATCGATGATTGAAGAATCGACTTACCTGAAAATAAACAAAAAGAAAAATTAGTTCGATGATACGACTAGCGACACTAGCGGCGAATAGCGGAACTTAAAGTTACTACAATTGAAAAAGATACGTATCACATAAGAATTATAGTTCATTATTATTCACACGTTGTAAGTTTAAAAAAAGGTTCTAAAATTAAAAACTGTTATAAAAAGTAGTTCTCGCAAAGGAGAGTTCACTGACCTCCGATTACGGGCAGTTTAAATCATTCTAGGCGCAATATAAAAACGCAGTCGGAATTCGCAAATTCCCGCCATTTATCGAGATAATGACGTGGAGACATGCGATTGGCAGTTAGCGAAACTATAATTTCATAGTGGAAATTATGTACGAGAAAGTTCTATTAGAAGCGAAACTGGTAATGTAGAAGTATTAGGTACTTATAGGTAGTTTGCTTAGTTCAATAGAGGCATTTCCTAAGTAAAATAAGCTTCTTAGTAATAATTATAGTTTGTGTCAAAAATGTAAAAGCAAGAGCCTCCTTTGGCAAATATAATTTTACTAAAACTTTAAGTGCCTAAATATAGTTTTATTCGGAAAAACTGGGGACTTTGTTATACTTACATAAAACTATTTAGTAGTCCGATTTAACCACGTAAGGAACTTAAAAAACTACAAAATTGTCATAAAAAATAATGATAAAGTAAGTATATATTTCGATAAAAAAATACATGTCACAAAATGTTGGTATGTGCAATAAATGTCAGTCTTAATAAAGAAAAAAGATTTAGAAAACATTCCGGACAATTTTTTCCAGCAAAATGAAAAATACCTTCTTTGATTCTATGACTGTGTAGTCCACAATTGGACATTATAACACAATCGTGTAACATTCTACAAAACAATACTTAATTCGCGCGCAACGTGTAATTTTCACGTGATTCGAGCCCAATCACGGTATGATTAGGCGGTATAAAATTGCCAATAATTGGTAATCGGTGCCAATAATCGGTAATGGGCGCGTATGTTGCAAAAACGGGGGAAATGATTTATTTTTAAATTAAGGGCTTTGATATTAAACGGCTGTTAGTAATCACTTTTGTGAAATTATATTATTATAATAAGTAGTAAGTAACTTATTTCGTGTAATAATGTGTCCATAATTATTGGCGATGGCATTTTGCCGTCATTGTTATTTCAATGTCGATGTATTTGACACATACCGAACATACAAAAATGTATTTAACATGACATACTTACTATTAAAAACTCCGCCTATTTAGAATTTATTTCATAATGGATAACAAAAAAACTAAGGTATCCATTTAATGATACGCAGCGTGTCCATATTTAGGTATTTGTATAAATTAATGGTGGATAACTAAAAGTAAGTTACAAAATATTTCTGTAATAGAAAGTAACTTGATACCCTTGTAATTTTTATCAAAGTTCACGTCAGACACGGCACGTCACGTCACTCAAGTCGGTCGTGATACGTAAATTGGTCTAATTATCCAATTTGTTCCGTTTCTATTGAAATGACTGCGCCATTGTTGATAATTCGTGTAATTGTAAATTATATGTTATTGTGTTTGTAGGTATTTGATGGATAATTTGTGATCACACGGATGACGCGATTACAGTAATGCCTACATTGTACAGCCCTGACACGGATGGCGTGCCTTGAGCTGTGAACGCGGGTCGGGCAATGTCGGAACTTAATGTTTTAGAACGACGTGAAGATAACCTTTAGGAAAAAAAATAGACAAAGATTAAGTTAACCTTGACGTTAAATAAAAAAAAGTCAATAATTGTCACAAATAGTAGAGGAGACGTGGAAGAACGACCTTCACCGATCTGATAACCAGATGAGACGTATTTTATATCAAATATAATCTAGAATGAAATATGCCTATGATAGCTTGCCTATTAAAAAGTGTTCATACCTAGCTATTTTTAATTTAATTATTTTTTATAAATTTTCTTTCATCACCTTCACTGTTTTGATAACCGAATTAAAACTATCTCAACAGATTTTTTGATATAATGGGAGTGTGGTTGCGTTACTAATATAAAAAGTATGAGCGCTCAGTATAACATGGTGTTACAGGCCGCATGTTCCGTGGCACCAGCTCGTTTACCAATACAGTTTTCATGACTTTTGACGTTCATTACGTACAAGTAAATTAACTTCATAATGGGCATTACATAAATAATACGGCAGTGGCCGGCTAATGAACAGGCAATAAGCCGCCTTTTCTTGAGATTTCCCGACCGCCTCGGCATTTCCTCAGAAAAAACGTCATCTCCGTCCCACTCTTGCACCTTGCACCCAACTATTATTTCCTTTTCGCTCTTTTGTTTCGTCGATGCGGACGTCTCGCCCGAGCTCCGCCCATTTATAAAATCGACTGGTGGCCGCCGTCTGTGCACCTGTCCCTTTCTCGTCCGACTGATTTATGTGAGAGAGAACGGGCTTGATCGACGCTTTGTTTTCCCGCTCCGGCTGTGACGTTGCGTTCGTTTTTCAAAAAAGGCGCGCAACGAGCCAAGGATTAGGTTATACGTTATTACCGGGTGTAAATTCTGATAATGCGCAGCGATTGCGACGCGAATTCCCGAGTGTCGGGTGTCGCGCTGTGGGAAACGTAATGCCTTTTTGTTTTGCGCGGTAGGTACGAGCCGTTTTGTAAAACTATATTTACGATAATGTTATCTCGCACGGCCGTATTACATTACGCAGGTCGCGGCGGGACCGTGATTAATGATTAACTCCTCCACGCGGAACCTCTCCGCTCGAGCGCAACTAAACAAAAAAGAACTCTTTCTTAGAAAAGACATCGGTCTGCCACTAAGTGGTATGTTCGTTTGCGATACGACATAATGAAGTCGTTTACAACGCCATCTATCTTTCGATCGAGCGAATCATTCGCGGATTCAATGAGCGACTCTATAAATCGGTGCTTGTTTATGGTCTCTCCCAATTTCGAATTAAGATTTCAAGGCGAGAGCGCGGTATGTGGATCGCAAAAAGCACAGGCGGGTTGACATCTTGAAAAATGTCATGGCGGCGGTTTTTTGAGTTTACTTTTGGCGGGAATGCCATTCTAATCAAAATAGTTTACGCATCCACCGCGCGTCGCGCCACAGATTAAGGATCGTTTTATTGTAATCGTTCGATCGTGGGAACGTATCGTTTTTTTATCAACCATTCGACGTTCGAAATTGCTACATTTAGCTAGCTCATTCCACTGCATTTGAATTAAGAACTTTGCAAAAACCGAGTTCAAACCGGTCCTTAAAGTTCAAGTTGAGCGCAAGCTTTGACGTTTCAAAACTGTCAAAGTCAAAAACTTTTAAACGCCGCATAAAGCTGAATCCAAATCCTCCGGTATCACGTCGCGAACTCCACAAACTGTTATAAATCAAAAAGGCACAAATAAAAACGCCCGCCGAGGTGAAAACGTTATTATCTTTATAATTGCACGTCAAGGCGGGAAAACTGGGGGCATTTCTTTTTTTCTTTTTTTTAACGCTCGGGATGGCTATGATATATCGGCCCATGAATACGGAATGTATCGCGACACCTGCTTGCTACCTTATGAATTCGAAATTGCGACTTTCTATGTCATTATGGCTTACGTTTGTTTATATCTTGGAAAATTCAAAATGTTTTATTTTCTTATAAGACTTTAAAATGACGGCACAAGGAGGCTCTTTATCATCCAAGATCTAGCAAGAGTTTCATATTAAAACGTATATATTTAAGTAAGTTATTATAAGAAAAGACCCCTTTGTAAAAAGAAATTTGACGAAATATTGGTGTCAAAAAAACACAAGCTTTAAGACCTTGTTACGCAAGGCTAACGTATGAAGACCGCTGCGCTAAGCTCGACCAGTACAAGACATCGGCGAGGCACGAGGCGCACCGTCAGCTAAACGTGGCCCACCTGACCTCATTTGCATGTTTCACGGAAACTACTTAGAATTATATTCGCATTCTTGTTTCTCACTTCGAACAAGTGTCACTTAAAATAATTAACTTGTAATTTCTTTTAATTAAATTTAGAGTTAAAATAAATCGCATTTTTTTAAAAGTTACCCTAGGCAGCGGCCTACGTATTTGGCGCAGCCTCACGGATACTTGATCTATTTTCATCTTAACGAGAGTAATCTCGCAAGTAAAAAGAACCTACTAGTGCCGTTGTTAAGGGTGAATCCAGACATCGATTCTGCTGAAGTTCCAGACGACGTGAAATGCTGTAAGTCCTTGAATCTTTCAAGTCCTTGCTTATTCCTTACTGTAGTCCTTTATCTAGTGATTTTTATATATTTTATGTGTGTATTTTACTGTGCATTGATATTATAAATCTTCCAAGATTTTCCACCCTCGAAAGTCACGGAATATTAAGTTAGGTAGTAGTAGTAGTAGTAGTAGGCTTAGTATAATTGACGAGCTTAGAGATTTAGACGAAAAAATGACGCAACCGGATACCATTGATCAGATTTCCAAGGCTCTGAGACTCGTGCCGGAATTCGATGGAAATCCGCACATCCTGACAAGATTTATTAAGCTATGTGACCAACTCGTGCTCACATACCTCTCGACTGAGCCAAGTAAAGAGTTTTCTAACTTAGCCCTCATTAACGGTATTTTAAATAAGATATCAGGTTCAGCGGCTAGGTTAATAAATTCGAATGGGATACCAGGAACCTGGCAGGGTATTAGAAATGCGTTGATTAACAATTTCGCAGACCATCGTGACGAAACCGCTTTATACAGCGATCTATCTTTGGAAACCCAGGGATCAGGTACACCCCAAGAGTTTTATGAAAGGTGTCAGAATTTATTTAGTACTATCATGACGTACATCTCTCTACACGAGTCAGTTAGTACGACTATCGAAGCAAAACGCGTCCTGTACCAAAAGTTAACCTTGCAGGCTTATTTACGTGGTCTCAAAGATCCTTTAGGATCCAGGATACGCTGCATGCGTCCTGAGTCGATGGAGAAGGCCCTGGAATTCGTTCAGGAAGAGCTCAACACGCTTTACATGCAAGAGCGTAGTGGTGGTACACCTAGTAGAAAGGATTGGCAGCAGCCGACCTTGGGTGCGCCCAGGTTTAATCTCCCTCTCAATAACTTTGTCCCTAGACTGACTAACGGATTTGGACTTGGACCAATAAGACAGCCCATTTTTAGTATGCCTGGTGCATCAAGGCCGAACCCCATGCAGGTCCAACCTAATCAGGGCTGGAGGCCTAACCCCACGCCTCAAGCACAAGCACAGCCACCACGCGGTCCCACTCGCACTCAGCAAATGTTCCGCGCCCCTCCGCAAAATTATAACCCACAGAGTAACGTTTTTAGGTTACCTCAGAGACCTCAGCCACACGCACAGACTAATTTTGGCAATGCCCCGCGTCCTACTCCTATGAGCGGTGTTAGCCACTTTGTTGAAAGACGTTTACCAGCGACAAGACAATACCACGACTGGCGAACTCACGGGAATCCACCCCCGAGTAACTATTTTAAGACGCGCGAAATTAACTTCAACGAGTTAGACAGCTACGATAATTATTACTATGACTACTGTGACTTAGAGAACTACCCCGAGTACTATCAAGACTATTATGCGTACGAACAGTATCCTGACTATCTCGCGTATGATCAGTACGCAGCTGCCTCCGCTTTCGCCTACTCTGAACCGCCAGTAGTAGAAGAAATAGTTCAGGGTACCGAGACTAAAGATGAAAATTTTCAGAAGGAGTCGAAGTCAGAAAAGCCAAAATAGAACTTAACTTCCATATCCAAAGACAACTAGGTTACATTCAGATAGCGAACCCTCCTTTGAAATTTTTAATAGATACAGGAGCTAACCAATCTTTTATTAGTCCTGACGCAGTAGAAAAATATTTCAGACAAATTCCACTGAACTACGAACCTTTTGAAGTGACAAATGTGCACGCGACTAGTAAGAACGATTATTCGATCACATTACCTTGTTTCCAGGAACTCAACGATCCAAACGATATAAATTTATACGTCTATAAATTTCATAATTACTTTGACGGACTGTTAGGCTTTGATTTACTTGACGTATGGGACTCTACCATCGATTTAAAAAATAAATTATTAAAGACTCGTAATACGCAGATCCCTATTCAAATGTATGATTCTAGGAATGTAAACTTATACGAAGAAATTATTCCCGCTAATTCTACGAAGATAGTTAGATTGCCGGTTAACACACAAGACGGCGAAGTCCTGATAGAGAACCAGACTATTTGTAACTGCCTTATTTCAGACTGTATAACGACGGTCCAGAATAACCGAGGCTGGGTTGAGATATTTAACCCGACGTCAAACGATGTTATATTTTCTATGGATCGTCCTGTTGAAGCTGAAATATATAATTTTGAATGTGACAGTACTGAAATTTTATCAGACCGCGAAAAAAATGTTTTATCTCGCCTCCGGACAGATCATCTTAACCCGGAAGAACTCGCTAATTTACGGCGTATATGTGCTAACTATGCCGACGTGTTTTATCTTGAGAGTGAACCTCTTACATTCACTAACAAGATCAAACATAAGATTAGAACAACTGATGAAATTCTAGTACATACTAAAAGCTATCGCTATCCTTACGTTCACAGACAAGAGGTCAGAGATCAGATAAAAAAAATGCTTGATCAAAATATAATAAGACCATCAGAGTCTGCATGGAGCTCTCCGATTTGGATTGTACCCAAAAAGGCAGATGCTTCTGGTAAAGTGAAATGGCGTCTTGTCGTGGATTTCAGGAAAGTTAACGAGAAAACGATTGACGATAAATATCCTATACCAAATATAACTGACGTACTTGACAAACTAGGTAAATGCCAATACTTTACGACTCTTGATTTAGCTAGTGGATTTTACCAAGTCGAAATGGACCCCTCCGATGTCCATAAGACAAGTTTCAACGTTGAGAACGGGCACTATGAATTTTTGAGAATGCCAATGGGTCTGAAAAATTCACCATCCACATTCCAAAGAGTAATGGATAATGTCCTGAGAGGTCTACAGAATGAGATCTGTTTAGTATATTTAGATGACATTATCGTTTTCAGTACCTCCCTTCAGGAGCATATGATTAATTTAGAGAAGGTATTCAGTAGATTGAGAGAGTCTAACTTCAAAATTCAAATGGATAAATCTGAATTCTTGAAGTTGGAAACTGAGTTTCTAGGTCATGTCATTTGTAAAGAAGGTGTAAAACCTAACCCGAACAAAATTAAAGCAATAGAAACCTACCCCATTCCAAAAACTGCCACTGAAATCAAACGTTTTCTCGGATTGCTTGGTTATTATAGGAAATTTATTCCAGATTTCGCTCGAATAACTAAACCTTTAACTCAATGTTTGAAAAAGGGTTCTAAAATCAAGTTAGACCAAAATTACATCAGTTGCTTCGAACATTGTAAGACGCTTTTAACGAATGATCCGATATTACAATACCCGGATTTTACACGAGAGTTCATCTTAACAACTGATGCTTCTAATGTAGCTATCGGTGCCATTTTATCTCAAGGCACTAAGAGTTCAAATAAACCGATCGCATACGCATCGCGAACTCTTAATTCTAGCGAACTTAATTACAGTACCATCGAGAAAGAACTCCTGGCTATTGTCTGGGCAACTAAGTATTTTAGACCGTACCTTTATGGCCGAAAGTTTCTTATACTTACGGATCATAGGCCCTTGCAGTGGGTAATGAACTTAAAAGACCCTAGCTCACGTCTTACTAGATGGCGCTTGAAATTAAGCGAGTATGATTATAGAGTAGAGTATTTACAAGGCAAGTGCAATACCAACGCCGATGCACTATCGCGTATCGAAGTTAATAACGAAGAGCTCATGTCGATCGCAGTAAACCCATCTGAAACCGACCCCGCGTTAGACGAATCCAGAACCATATCTGTTACTGAAACCGGAGCTGGTTCAAGAACCGCCACTGTTCACACAAATAACGAGAATCCTATATTAGAAGTTCCAATTTCAGATGATCCATTGAACCGATTCTCGAAACAATTAATTTTTAATGTCGTAGGCGATATTAAAGGTCGACCAGTAGTAACTAAACCGTTTGAAACGCACACGCGAATATCGATTCAAATATCCGAATCTAATATAGAGGAAGACGTTGTAAATGCAATCAAGGAGTATGTCCACCCTAAAATAAAAACTGGACTACTGATAAACCCTCAGTTGGCTCTATACACCATTGTACCTATTATACAAAAAACCTTTAAAAATTCGGCTATGAATCTTACACTGACTAAGAAAGAATTAGAGAACGTTAGAGAATACCTAAGACAGCAGGAAATTATTAATAAATATCATGATGGTAAGACCAATCATCGTGGCATCAATGAATGCTACCTAGCGTTATCTAATAAATACTATTGGCCAAGAATGAGAGATCACATTACTAAGTTTATTAATGAATGTACTATCTGCGGCCAAGCGAAATATGATCGCAGCCCGATAAAACAACAGTTTAAGGTAGTTCCACCTGCTAGTAAACCTTTTGAGTTAGTCCATTTAGATCTATTAACTATACAGAGTGAGAAATTCTTAACCATCGTAGACTCATTTTCTAAATACGCACAAGCTTATTATCTGAGAGACGGTACTGCCATAAGTGTAGTGCAGGCTTTATTAAACTTTTGCACTCACCACGGATGGCTTATTCCCAAAGTACTCCACGTTTTGTTCCCAAAGTACTCCAAGAAATATTCTCAAACTACTCCACAAACAAAATATTGTTTTTTTAGTTAAATTCGACTCCACCCTACTGGTGTCCAAAAATAATTATCTCATACATTCATTCTCAAACTACTCCAAACATTTAATATTAGTCATCAGTAATGTAAATAATACTGATTTATTTCGCATTTTACTCCACAAGGTAACTGACGTACAGTCAGCTTAAGAAATACATATTTTAATAGTACAATAAACAGATTTTTCTTCTCTTATTATAGCGATAACCGCCTATAACGTCATAAAATGTCTTACCTAAACCTAAATGAATGAAGATTTAAAATAAAATACAGTACTTAATGATTTAAAAAAAAAATATTAATCTAATCAACATCAAGAAAAAGAAGAAGAAGATCAACATAAGTACACATTTTCAAAAAAAGACGGTAGGATAAAAAAAACAATATACCTACCTACTTAATTATGAGGAACCAAAATTTAGAAGTTTACCATAAATATTTATAGAAAAAAAACCATGACGTATTAACAGAAGGGTGTTTTTTTAAAAGCTTAGAAACTTTAAATTGAAATAAAAAAAACGCTATGAATAAAGCCAACTGGATGTATAAATTAATAACGTTTTTCTCTGTTTTATTTCAGTTTAAAGTTCTTCGCCTCTAAAAAACACCCGTTATTATAACTTACCTGTAAAAATCAGTCTCTTCAGCTATGCATTATGCTAATGCAAGACATATTAGGTCTTAGAATATATTCAGAAATAAAAAAATAAAATAAATAAATAAATATGATCACGACTGTAATCCCCAGGCTCGGTAGATATCTCCTCAGATCTTTAGTTACTTAGACCTTTGAGGATATCTAAAGGGGGTAGTCAGAGGCAAGTCCAAACATGACATTTGGTACATGCCCACATTTTGCACAGTAGTTAGTATTCCGTACGTGACAGGTTGCAAGCCCATCGCCGCTTATAAGAATACTAACCTATGACATATACCTTCGAATTTTTGGTTCTAGGGTGTGCCGGTTTCCTCACGATGTTTTCCTTCACCGTTTAAGAGCACTGGCATTGCGCACATAATTTTTTCGAATAGAAAAACTCATTGGTGCACGACCATGTTTGAACCCACGACCTTCGGCAGGGGTGCGACCACTACACCACCAGCGCTCTTATTATCAGAAATTAAATCATTTGTAATTTGGTATTTGCTTGTAACATTAACATACCTAGGTGTAAACAAAACTTATCTCAAAAGAGATAAAGCAAAAGCCTTTTTTTCTAAATAATAATGCATTAAAAGTATGTACCTAAGTGATATTGAAGTGATATTACAATTTACTTTATTTACCGCAGACGTAAACGTTCTAAATTCCTAATTTGAAGAAAACTTTTGCCAGCATACCTAATTTTATTACAGAAATACTGTGACAGACTGTACTCCTAACATTATTTTGTTTCGATGTTTTGAATAGAGTAGTCTTGAAACTTAAACGCACTATTTTTATTTTACCTTTTTTTAATAATAATTCTTTGGAGTAGATTGGGAACTAATGTTCGAGATTCTTATCTTTTTTGAACAAAAGAATGGAGTACTTTGGGAATAAGCCCCACGGATGGCTGATTACCATTCACCATTGTAACTGATAACGGAACCGAATTCACTAACCAGCTTGTTGCCGAATTTGTAAGGATGCATAAGATCCAGCATCACCGAGTTGCTCCCCACACACCTAACGAGAATGGAATAGTTGAGAGATTTCACTCAACGATATTAGAACATCTCCGTATTCTAAAGCTAAGTCAAAAATCTGAATCTGTAATTAATTTAATGCCTTACGCCCTTTTAGCTTACAACAGTAGCATTCATAGTTTTACAAAGTGCAAGCCGTTAGAAGTAGTAACAGGACACTATGACCCGCGCGATCCGTTTGATATTGATCTCACCGCCCATTTACTACAACAGTACATGACTAATCATAGAGATAGGATGACTAAAGCCTATAATGTGATTCATGAAATGTGTAACTCGACTCGTAAAGACTTGACAGATAACCGAAATAAAGAACGAGAGCCAGAGGCTGAATACTCTCCCGAACAACAGATTTTCGTGAAAAATCCGTTCGCTTCCAGACAGAAATTAGCCCCTCGCTATACTCAGGATGTCGTAATGGCGGACCTCCCTATTCATATTTACACTAAGAAAAAGCGAGGTCCTATTGCCAAATCTAGATTAAAGCGTCTCCCTAAAAGCGCCCAATTGTTACAGGACCCTTCTGATAATTCACCTGCTCCTGGTACCAGCTCTAATGCAGGAGATAAAACTTGAAAGTCTTGATGATGGGCCTGGTATTTTACCCTTCAAATTAGGCTCAACTAAAATTATTTCGCACTACCATTCCTTTCTACAGAATGTTAACCTCCAAGAGTTACGTGATAAAATAATTTCAGTAGATAATCAGATTGACAATTTTAGCCCTCAGCTTAATAATAAAACTAACTCTTTATTTGAACCACACATAGATTATTCAAAGAATAAGGTTGCAAGCGTACTCGAACAGTTAGAGTCCTTTGAGATAAATCGTGTAAAAAGAGGACTCGTAGATGGTCTCGGATCTGTAGTTAAAAGTATAACGGGTAACCTTGACTATACAGACGCGTCATATTATAATCAGGCTATAAAATCATTAGAAAATAACGAGAATAAATTGGTAACCGAACTTAATAATCATGTTAGTTTATCTAAAAATTGGACATTACAATATTCAAATATATTAAATCGTATCGTAGACAATCAGAATAAAATTGAAGTTTTAGTGAATAAAATTAGGCAAGCCGAAGCTACTAGGGATCAAGATTTAGTTAAGTACGCGCATCTAGCTCAAATTCTTATAATTTTAACAGATAATGTAGACTCTATTTCTCAAGAATTGATAAAGTTACAGAACGTCCTTGCTTTTATTAGAGCTTCCACGACGCATCATTCGGTTTTAAGTTTGAATATGATTCGTGACATAATTCGTCAATTAAATATTTTATATGGTAGCGAAAAAGTGGTAGACTTAGATATTAGAGAGTATTTCGATATAGTTAGATTAGGTTTTTACTATGTAGGAAATGATATAGTTATAGTTTATAAGTTTCCGATCATGCTTCCTTCCATTTATGATATATATAAATTATCTATCATACCTAATAAATACCACGAGATCCTTACTCCTCCTTCCCCATACCTAGCTATCCATGAGAAAGATTTCAAGTACATAGAGGCTGAATGCCCGAAGACCAGTAAATGGTACATCTGCGAGGAGACACGAAATCAGCAGAGCCGATCATCAGATGACTGCATCCCGCATCTCATCTCAACGCAACAGCGGAACAAGATGTGCAGCCCTACCAGCGTCACCTTAACGAAGCCGGCATACGAGGAACTGGACGAGAAACATTACACCATCAGTTTCCCAGCACTTACGAAGATTCATCTCTCCTGTGGTCAAGATCACTACATAACTCTCCAAGGCAGCTATCTCGCTATAGTTCCCCAACGATGCTACTTACAAACCCTGGAGTTCACGATCTCTAACACAAACGATCGTCTAAAAGGACAAGCGCTGAAAATTATGAATATACCTAAGAGCGACTTCGTGACGTCATCTTCAATTCCAGCATTCAAACTCAACTCTATCAACTTGGACAACCTTCAAGCTACTAATAAGAAAATCTCCGACCAATCGCCGCTACAACTCGAGAGAAACGTCGACTACACCCTATACCATACTACAATCCCCATGTACGTGGTTATAGCCGGTGCATGCGCACTTATCAGCGGGCTGTTATACAGAAAATATAGAGTGATACCCATGAAGAACTCGCACCAAGTTCCTGATGAAACCCAAGCTGAACTAAAAGCAGTCTACGCCCTTCCAACTACAAGAAGGGTTGATCCCAACCAACCCCCAGCTCAATTTACGACAAGCTTCAATAGTCGCTGTTCTTCGGGGGGAGGTGTTACGCAAGGCTAACGTATGAAGACCGCTGCGCTAAGCTCGACCAGTACAAGACATCGGCGAGGCACGAGGCGCACCGTCAGCTAAACGTGGCCCACCTGACCTCATTTGCATGTTTCACGGAAACTACTTAGAATTATATTCGCATTCTTGTTTCTCACTTCGAACAAGTGTCACTTAAAATAATTAACTTGTAATTTCTTTTAATTAAATTTAGAGTTAAAATAAATCGCATTTTTTTAAAAGTTACCCTAGGCAGCGGCCTACGTATTTACCTACAAATCAATTGTTCACGTCAAATAATGTAACAGATAAAACATAATTCTTTAAAAAAAACAACGTACAAATAACAATGAACTAACACGAGTTAAACCAACAGTCGATAAGATCCGCCCATGAGGTAACGAAGCGGACCACTATCGATGTCTCAGTCAAAAACTGTCAAAATCCTGACAGGCGCCGTGTCAGCTTAACGAGCCGAGCGGGACTTGTCACGGTGACGGGGCGCTTTCGAGCACCCTTAGCAGCGCCATCTCTCGGCGAGTGGAGCGTTTTTTAGTGTAGTCGAAGTTTCCATTAAGTACATTATTTTAATCGGCATTTATTATATAAAGATAATGGCAGACAAAATGGGTCGTCGACATAGTTAAAACCGGTATATGGGCGAGATTGGCGCAAGATGAGGCCTATGCCCAGCATTGGGATGAGAGGGGCGGATGATGATGATGAATGTGTAAGGTTAGCGACACTAAAAAATATAATATACTTACGAATAAAATTGAATTCTTAATTTGAGAAAAATTATGAACAAATTATGGTCATTTTAATAAGTAACTAAATAGGACTTTTAACAGTAATTTCATAAATACAAAGTCTTGAGACCAATAAACATCTTAATGAAACATAAGATAATAAAAATGAGGATATTATATTATGAGAACATCCATCGCCAGACCCTGCATTAACCTAAAGAGCCCCCACATTAAGATGCTAGCGACATCTATTATCCGCTAGTGCACTAATTAGGAAGGTGCTGCAGGTGTGAAATATATTATTTACGGAGTAAAAGGGTTCGAAAGCTTGTTAACTGTAATGAACTGCTCTATAAATTCATCCCGAGCTATGCCCCCGGCGTACGTTCGCATCTTTAGGAGAATAACAAAAATAAACACATTGCTGTAACACTAGTAAGAGTTTTTGATAGTTTACGAAAACTTCTTTCGAATAGTATCCTTTGATACGGTTACCTCCATCGGAAATGTTGAGGAACAAAATTATCAAAAACTATACTGGGGTACATAAGAGGTATGGTGATAACAGCATAATCCATTTTTTTTATAATACCGACTGCGTTCCCATTTAATAAATTTTAAATATTTTAAAAGTTTGTTATTTCGGGCTGAAACAAATTCTATTTTTTAACCGAATATCGTCCCACTGCTGGGCAAAGGCCTCCCTCCAAATTCCGCCAATCAAATAATATAAAATAATGAAAATCAGTCCAACCGTTTTCGAGTTATGAAAAACTAGCTTCCGCTCACGGCTTTGTTCGCGAGGTACCTACATAAAATATAGCCGATGTTACTCAGGGATAATGTAGCATTCTAATGGTAAAAGAATTTTTGAAATCGGACCAGTAGTGTTTGAGTTTATTCGTTACAAACAAATATATAAAACTTCCCTCTAATAGTATAGATGGTGTAACTAACGACTTTTGCTATATAATATAGATACAGGTCTAATAATAACTAACTATATAATAAAACTAACAAACTGTTCTAGATAAAGGAAACGATCGGATGCATATTTATAAATTCCCATTACCGTGTCGACATTTTGAATAATTAACAAGACTTGCGCAGCGCGGCCAAATGCTAGACTCACCCCTTCCATGAATAATTAGATTTCAATTCTGATAATAGACGAGGAAGAAGCGAGGAAGCGAGAAAAAATCTACTTGGTCCAAGATAGTCAATAGTCAATAGTCAATAAATGTTTATTCAGTAAAATCACAGGGATCATTCTGAATCGTCTTACATACTAGGTGAGTCTAGGTGCCAATTCCAGTCCTATCCCCAGTACGAGAAGAACAGACAAGAAACTCACTTGCCTGTTCTTCTCGTACTTGGGTTAGGTTGGAATTGGCACATAGATTCATCTAGCATGTAAGACGTTTCAAAGTGATCCCTGTGATTTTATTGAATAAGTTATTTTTGAATAGAATTTTTGTTTCAAGCTTGAAACTATGACGTTTCTGAAACATGATAGTCTGTAAAAGCTTGTGGTAAGTAATATATATAAGCCTAATAAGACACAGTAAGAAAAAGATAAAATATACAAAAAAGTCTAAACAATAGTTGCATCCTTCCTCAAAATTAAGTAAAATTACCCCCAAATGTCATAAAAGGGCGGCGGTGACGCATGAACCGGCACCTCAACCCGCGCCAACGACCCAACAAACCAGAATGGCCAATTAGAACACATTGTCAAAACTTAACTTTAAATGCGCAGCCGCAACCACCGACTTGGCATTTGGCAGTAATAGCTTCGTTGTGGTCGGGTAAGTGATTGTAATGGCGAACTAGCTTTTACGCGTGGCTTTGTTTGTTATTTTCGGACAGATATTGAATAATACAAAATTAAAAATTGTGATGCCAATGCCAATGCTCTAAAACGGTGAAGGAAAACATCGTGAGGAAACCGGCATACCCTAGAACCAAAAATTCGAAAGTATGTGTCATAGGTTAGTATTCTTATAAGCGGCGATGGGCTTGCAACCTGTCACGTACGGAATAATAACTATTGTGCAAAATGTGGGCATGTACCAAAATGTCATGTTTGGACTTGCCTCTGACTACCCTCTTCTTCTTTGAGGATATCTAAAGAGGCTAGTCAGAGGCACGTCCAAACATGACATTTGGTACATGCCCACATTTTGCACAGTAGTTAGTATTCCGTACCTACCTACCGTAAGGGCTTTGACCTGTAAATTAAATAAATCAAGTAGGTATGTTACTCCATTTATATCACAAAAATGGCTTGACTAATTTTCATGACTTTTGATTTGTTGGATTTGTCTTTCTCGCGAATAGCAGATGAAATTGCGGGCAACAGCTAGCAAAATCTGCTAATAATATAAACGCAAAAGTTTGTAAGAATGTATGGATGTATGTTTGTTACTCTGTCACGCTGAAACGGCTTAACGGATCTGGATGAAATTTGGTACAGATAAAGATTTTACTCTGGAATAGGACATAGGCTACTTTTATCCCGGAAAAATGTACAATTCCCACATGATAGATTTGTTTTTATTTTTCAAAGTATCTCGCGGGCAAATCCTTGGGCGGAAGCTTGTAAGTATTATAAGTTGGATAAAATAAAATAAATTGTCGCTTATTTTGTGGTAAGTTTCTGTTAATTTGCGGGTACTCAGTGACATTAGCACAGGATCTCCGCTGGGCGCGCGCTGATTGGCTGAATTGTTATCGTGCGCACGCGTTCCTTTTGTGCTAGAAATTGGAGTAATTGAGAACGATTTCACTCAGACAATGGACGTTTGAACCGTTCTGTATTTTGAACTTTGACATTTTGATTGTAAACGCCTGAGTATAGTTTAGTTCTAAAGTGCTATAGAGGAGCTTAAAGTTGTAATATGTCGGTTATCGTGACCAACAAATATCATTATATTTTAGCAAATGTGTAAAAACTTGACAAATTATATTCTAAAACCTTCCTCGAAAACCACTCTATCCATTGGTGAACACAGCATGAAAATGGGTGCAGAAGTTTTTGAGTTAATCGTGAACAGACAGACAGACAGAAGCGGCGGAGGACTTTGTTTTATACAGTAGTGATTTATTAGTAGGTAGGTAGGTAGCAGTAGGTCTACCATGAGTTTTCATAATAGACACTCGCTAGCGACTGTAGTTAAAAAATTGTATGAAAACTTGTACAGCGCCTCTAGCGGATAGTTGGGTACTAAAACGTCACGTAGTTAACTATCCTACGTCACAGCATACTACAGCGACTGTAGTTTGCGCTTCATTAATTTTCTTAGAATTTGGTACCATGAGTAACAATTTGACAGATGTCATAGTAACGTACTATTACTACTGTAGTAACGTCAGCCGATCTAAATGTGACAACTCATGGTAGACGTACAGGCCAATGATGATGATGATGAGGTAGGTAGGTGGTGCCAGGTACCCTTACTCCACGTTCCCACGGTAGACAATACAAGATAACCGAAAAGCTGTGTAATCGCAGCAACGGAATAGATCACGTACCAGGGCCGCATAAGCAAGAGGCAGGTGTGTTTCACATGAGGCGGAATGCGGTAAATTTTCCGGATGCCTTCCCAATGATTTCCTCCGAGACCGCCGGCCCAGATACGGGATTTCGATACGATAACGCTCTTCTCAATTTCTGCTCGCCTGGTAGCCACGCCCCGCCCCATTAAATATGTATGTAGTAGTTGGCTTATTTTTTTCTTTATATCGGAAATCCCTAGGGATGGCATCTTGGGGTATCAATAGGCGATATTTCTGTGACGTATCTTGACAATAATCTAGGCCTTGTTATTTGGGATTGGATGGTTTTGTCCGGATAGCTTATTATGATAAGTTTATACACCGATTACTGGTAGTCACTTTTAGTAAGTCGATTTATAAAGAAAATTACCCTTCTTCGCAGTCGGGTAACGTAATATCACGACTGAAATCCCTAGGCTTGGTAAACACCTTAGATCTTTAGTTACTTAGATCTTTGAGGTTTTAGGCTCTCGTTTTGTATAAGCTAGTTTTCCGTACGTGACAGGTTGCAAGCTCATAGCCGTTTCTATGAATACTATCAAAAAAACAGCCATCTAATTTTTGGTTCTAAGGTTTTATTATGATGTTTTCCTTCACCGTTTTCAGTGCTAACTTTGCCCATATTACTATTTTTGTGAAATAAAATCTGGCAGCAAAAACCAGCAGATTTTAGTAAAAGAAAGAATATAACGCGCAAGGCTCAACATTCACAGACAATTACAGAAGGTATTTCAATAAACAACACATGTTTTAAACCAACAACGTTTTAATTTGTTTCGACCATTTAAAGCACTCTAACGTGGTCCATTCTGCACTCGCGGCCCAACGTGGCTATTACCACGTCATTGTCTGCGATGCCAGCGCCACGCCTCGATTACGGGAATTGCGGGAATTACAGCGATTGAGACTATTACGCGATTACAACGATTACTGTACCCCATCACTAAAAGATTTTTTACTTTTTTTCACTGTAGATGTTGAATTTAAATTTAGAATGGATTTCTTTTTTGCAATGGTCGATAAATACATAACTGCCAGTTATCTTAATATTATATTCATTGGAGACGTTGAGTTTAAATTTAGAATGGATTTCTTTATAATTGGCTATTTGACAGTTTTCAAAAAGATACTTATAAATATAAGTAAGTTTATTTTAAACCTCTTACAATTATCTTTTCCTCAAAAAAAGCGTTATTTATCAGAAAAAATGTATATTTTCCACCAGTGATTTGAAACTCGGGCGAAAACAGCCGGTCACGTGACATTTCTGACTGTGACGTCACGGGTCTCGGACGGATAAAAGGATAAGTCCTGACTGATTTGAATAGATACAACTGCTGGTCGTACAGACTTGAAATTTGGAGGGTATGTTTGTCTTGGTATGTAGACCCACTAAGACAGGATTTTTGGAAATTCCACTTTTAAAGGGGTGAAAAAGGCTAAAAACGTTTGTATGAACATTTTTAACGCGTTGTGCGATTTTCATGAAACTTTGTTTGTGTAATGTAAATACAAAACAAATGTACACGTGTTTCAAGATTTTTCAATATAACCTTTAAAAAGGGGTAAAATGGGGGCTCAATGTTTATATGGGAACTTTTTAAGGGGTGTTACGATCGGTCTGAATCTTGGTTTGGATACTTTAAATGCAAAATAATTTAAAACGTATTTATCGATTTTTCAAAACAATCCTCCAAAAAGGGGTGTCAAAGTTTTTTTGACGAGAGGTGTGTTTTGTTTGAAACTCCGTTGAAATACTTAATAGGCAAAATAAATGTAAGTACACGCATTTTAAGGGTTTTCGAAAACGACCCTCACAAAGGGAAAAAAGCGGTGTCAAAGTTTGTATGGACTTTTTGACGAGAGGTGTGATTATCTATACTAATGTTATAAGGAGGAAAGATTTGATTGTTTGTTTGTTTGTTTGCATTGAATAGACTCTGAAAATACTGGAACGATTTAAAAAAAAAATTCACCAATGTGTAGAATGAACTTTCAGGATGAACATAGGGTATATTTAATGTAGGTACTTCGCGGGCAACGCCGCGAGCGAAAGCTAGTATTTTATAAAAATGACAAGCTAAAAGTACTACAATTAAATATCCTGACAAATTGTTTATACACGTTCCTAAATGTCTAAAACTCACATTCTGAAACTCAGCTGAGCAAAATTTAGGATTACATGCAAATAAATTTGCAACCTTAAATAAATCGATTTTTGGCTGATTTGCACTATCAGCTTTTATATAGCCTGGCTCCATTTTGTGGAACTTCTCAACACAAATTAAAATATTTTAAAGTAAATCTTTTCAGCAAACTGCCAACGATAAAACACACGACATTTTACCATTGAGATGCATTTTACTGTGACACTTAGAGATGTGACGTCACACGATGGTCAAGCATGGCCGCCCGCGTTTCGGCTTTTGAAATCCACGGACAAAAAAACTCTAATGAATTTTTCAAAAATGATACATTTACAATTTATTTTAATGCAAAACACATATTGTATGAGTATTATGAACCTATAAGCTAATGTATCTAATATATTAAATATGTTATCGTTACTATTGTCAAATAGCCAATTTTTGGCAAAAGGCGATTATTTTATTCGAATATAATTGCCAGTATTCTTAATATTACATCTATTAAGTGCAAGCAGTTTATGTACTATGTAATGAATGTCTAATGCTATGTAATGAATGTCCAATTAAGCTTGCATTACAGGTCATTACCTAGTGATGTGCCGGATGTGTACGTGATTTTATTACCGTTATTACTGCGATGCCAACTTTGTAGGTAGATAGATAGATAGATATGATCACGACTGTAATCCCCAGGCTCGGTAGATATCTCCTCAGATCTTTAGTTACTTAGATCTTTGAGGATATCTAAAGAGGGTAGTCAGAGGCAAGTCCAAACATGACATTTGATACATGCCCACATTTTGCACAGTAGTTAGTATTCGGTACGTGACAGGTTGCAAGCCCATCGCCGCTTATAAGAATACTAACCTATGACACATACCTTCGAATTTTTGGTTCTAGGGTATGCCGGTTTCCGTCAACTTTGTTATGTTTCGTAATTTGCTGAGAACTTTCAGGCTATCGAATCTCTCGTATACTTCCAAGGTGTTAATGTCTGAAAATGACACCTCCTTAAATAGAAGACATATTGATTAATCACATAAATAATTTTTTAAATCTAGTTTCATAAATCGCTCTCTTTTGGCTTGTTCGTTATTTTATAATGAATCATTGATTTATATATTTGTTTACAATATCTCGTCAATCATCTACAGTGTTTTATTAGATACTAAATAGATATAATATTTTTAATACACTAATAGAAGGAACCGCGGTTTGTCCGTGTAATGTTTTCGTCATGCAAACTTCAACATACCACTGAAATCTTTGGAGGTTGAGTTTTGAAAATTCTTAGTGCACATCCAGACACGGAACCAACACTCCAAATTTCCGCTCTCTACAGCCTATAGTTTAGGTTTTACATTGTTATGTCAATCAGTCAGTCAAACGCAAGAGTTTAACATATTTAGATTATTATTTAGAATAATAATTTACGATAAGTTTATCAAATCCATTTCGATACTACTTCATTAAATGTGTTTGTATGATTGACAGCTAAAGATCTATTGCCTATTCAAGCGCCATTCTGATACACGTTCTAATTTCAAACATAAATGACATCTATCACCTGTCAAGTGTCAAAACAGCGGCAATCCAACCGGAATATGAACCTTATTCCCATCGTCTTAGGGAAGAGGTATTGTCGCAGTCGTAAACTCAACAAGTGAACATAGGTCTGTTTATTGCGTCATAAAAGTCTGACGTCTCACTAATACGTCATAAAAGCTGAATTGTCAGTGAATCCGTGAATCGGGCTCTGACGAGACGTTATGGGGACTTCATGGGCTCTTCTTGGTTTATAGGTCATACTCTTTATTTGCTTAATAACCGTAAAAATAGTAACAGAAAAAGCAACCTGTTGGGGCGCGGTTTTATGTCATGGTTTATGTAGTCGTAAGATTCATGGTTCTGAACTTACGCGTTTGTTTTGTAATTTTTTTGTGTTCGTTGCGGGAAACACTGGCGACATTCAGTCAACAAGTATTTATTGTTACATTTGACGACCTCAGTGGCGCAGCGGGCGAGAGTCCGTCTGCGACGCAAGAGGTTGCGGGTTCGATTCCCGCCGCGGAACAAATTTGTGTACGATCTGCAGAAATTTGTTCCGTTGGTCTGGGTGTTTTCTATGTATAATAAAAAATATCTATCTATGTATATAATGTATTAAATATATCAGTTATCTAGTACCCATAACACAAGCTTTGAGTAGCTTACTTTGGGGCTAGATGATGCTGTGTGGATTGTCCAGCATTATTTATTATTATTATTTATTATTTATTTATTATTATTTAGCGCTTTGCATGGCTTTCTGCATTATACTTAGCTCATTAGATAGTAATTTAGCGGAATAGTACTAGTACGTATATTCGTCTTTTTCAATATTATCTAATTACGAAGTCACGTCTGAATCAATCAATTAATACAAGTAATATACTGAATACTTGATTTTTTGACATTTTAAAAAACAAAAATACTGACAAAAATAGTCTAGATTTCAAATAGGTTTAACGATAACCTTTTTAAATCTAGTTTTAACTATCAAGTCTGTTTATAACGGTCGTTTTTATACCTATTCTATCTATTTGCGGTTTTGGATTTTGGATGGGTATTTGACATTATTTCATATTCTAAATTATAATATTAATGTTAAATATCTACCAAAATCCAAAAACCGCAGATAGATAGAAAACAGAAACCGTAAGTCGTAAGCAGTGATCTGTTACAGTTAGTGGTCGTAAGTGGCAAAAATAGATCCAGAGACAATGATGGAACATCCAAAGAGGTCTTATTTTGGATAAGGTCAGGAATAGACAACTCAAAACGTAACCGCTCAAGTGACACGGGTCAAACTGTCAAAAGCAAAATCATAAATTCAAAATCCCATATCCCTATGGAGTCCATTAATCCAAGTACAAGTTTACCAATAGAGAAAATAGTAATTTACCAGGAGAGCATAACTAGGCAGGTTGCCTCCCGCGTGGCGCATTACGCCCAAGACGGGTCTGGTCATTAGGCGGTGATATTAGCTATTAGCCGCCCGCCCTGCAGCATAAGTTAGGTAGGGTTGCTCTGCCATTTGTCTTGTAACGGCGAGGTAATTACTGCAGGTGCGACAATGGATGTGTCACCTTTTTGGTGTGGCGTTGGCGGAATACACGTAACTTGTGTAGCCAAGTTGTGTTGCCAACTTGTGTAGTCAACTTGTGTAACAAAGTTATGTAACTTGCTTGATTATGGCAATCGCGGGATGATTATTTGCCGTGGATTCACTTCAACTATTTTGTAGCTAAGTCAATCAAGCCCAAGTAACATTTTGATGACGATTAAACCTTACTTTACAACTTAAAGAGAGACAGAGATGCAATTGTTGTGATTACAATTATAGCGTTTGTAAGCAACACTATCACTCAATATAATACTACAGGCATATAAAAGCCTTAAAAGGTTGAGGTAATAGTTTTATGACTTTTATGGGATTAAATATCATGCCCAGACCTGAAAATAGCTCGTGAAATGGTTATGTAGTTCCAAAATTTAATTTGACGTACGTTGAATCTGACACTCTCAAAAATACGAAAGAGTTCTCATTCAAAGTTCAGCAGAAGTGCAGCTAATTCGGAGCTGACCAAATTACATAGGTCCTAAAAAGGCCGTAAATCATTCTAAAATTATTCGGGCCGGCGCCTCGCACCGGCAACATGTCACTTGTCAAAACATAAAACGTTCCATAACACGCAGTTTTACGTCCAACTTTAACATCTGACACTATTACAAAGGAATCACTGTTTTCACAAACAGAATAATTTATGACGCATAAAAATACCTATTTATAATTGATGGATATTGTTAACTACCGGGGTCTGTGATATATGCGTACTTTGGTTAATCTCTTTGTATTTATATAAGGTTTTTATAGTTATTTTTTTCCATTTTCCTCGGCGCTTAATGTCAGAATTTAAGATGTATAAATCTACTGCATCTAACGGAACGTTTAAAACGGATTTATATCGAAATTTTTACTAGGCATGTATTTATAAGGTTTTATTATGATAGTAATCTTGTTTTATATACTTTTATTTAGATATAAAAAAGATTAAGTATTTATAATTTATTTTATTACAATAAAATGAGGATACGTTATTAGAAAAAGTTACAAAAATGGCGGGCGCATTAGTCTATGTTTTCTGAAATGCATTTGGCAATCGCATTTACGCGGACAAAGTTTGAAAAAAAGAATAAGAAGTTTTCGGATTTTTAGATGTCTGAAATTTGTTGCATTCGCCATTTTTCATTTCTATTTTTATTGTGAGTGTTTGAGAATAGCTTAAAACTATTCGAAAAATTAAATTTTGAAAGATCACAATCCTTCTTTCCAAATAGTTCCAACTCACACTGGCTGACAGTCAATCATTTGAATTTAGTAAGTTAAGAAAATAAAAAAAAACATCTTTACAAGAAGTATAAGATGCCTTCCCTTGCCATAGTACACGTTAAAATAACTCCATAAAATAATAAAGCAATCAAATACAGCAATTAAACATTGAGACACGACTTCTAAGAAATCACATAACATTCCGATGGTTATCTGTGCCCATATACGTACCAGGGCAGCAGTACCAGGGGCCCAGGTCCGTGGGCTCCGAGAACAATGTGTTGTCGCAATTTGCAAGCGCGGCGAGCATCACCATAAATGGCTTAGCAGTTGTAAGCCTAGATCGGGCTTACATATGATTTACATTCATTTTGAGGTTGTTGTTGAAGCTACGGATTAAGGAGCTAAGAATATTCGGATGCTACTGTAATTTATTCGACGGAATTATTGTCTAAAATGCTCAATATTCTAACATTCGATTTTATGAAGTCCAATGCGTTATTGGACTTTAAACCTTATTATATCAATGTCATAAAAATTATGTCATCACTCTCAACTCACCACAAAACTAGAAATGGACAGTTTAAATTCAATTCGAATATAGAACACCACTGTATGTATGCAACCGAGTTATTTTATTTAAAAAAAAATAAGACGATTCAATTTTTGAATCACGTTCGATTTTTAATTTTCACAATTGCCAATCATCTCGTTGAATATATTACGTACAAATTGGAAGTAAGATTATACATACATAATAATATAAGTACGTACATAAATACATTTGTACATGTATTTACAATAATTTTGGAAATCTACGATACATTATTAGCCAAAAACATTGTACGATCAATTCTCCTTCATACCTAATGTTTAAAATTCTATTTTCTCGGTAATGTATTTAAATGGTGTAATTTGCGGTAGACTCGATGCTACCGTACAAACAAATGTACGGGGGTAGGATAGGGCTGGTCGCCTTGGGCATCGTAGGGATGGGACACTGTTAACGTTAACGCTATTTGCGTTTCACAGGTTTTGCAGTGTTACCAACTTATTTTTTTTCTGACGATTGTGTTACCTCTAATTATAAAAAAAGATAAAAAAGCACTGTTTATAGAAAATATATATAATCACGACTGTAATCCTCGGGCTCGGTAGATATTTTTCTCAGATCTTTAGTTACTCAGATCTTTGAGGATATCTGAAGAGAGTAGTCAGAGGCACGTCCAAACATGACATTTGGTATATGCCCACATTTTTCACAGTAGTTAGTATTCCGTACGTGACAGGTTGCGAGCCCATCGCCGCTTAAAAGAATACTAACTTTAATGTTATTTATTCATTAAGTAGATATTTATTTTAATCAAGATTTATTTGAGGGTATCCAACAGTTGTTACATTTCATTTAAAATAACTAATAATTATATTGTAATACCAACGTTTTATGGACCATAGGGCCCTCACTAGTGCCTCACTCAGCCTCGGGCGCCGGCGTCGCTCCGTCAGATAGCGGAGCCCCACCACAATAATACACCTGCTTATTAACTGTATCTACCATTTGAATAATCATTGTTTTAATAAAATCAGTCCTGCACATAATTATATCTCGCTAAATGCTTTTCACAAAATTTCAATAGCTGTATGAACTAATCATCTTTGTTCTAGAATAAAAAAAAATCGTGATTACGACTGTAATCCCAGGCTCGGTAGATAATCTCCTCAGATTTCTAGTTACTTAGATCTTTAAGCATTCTAAAGGGGATAGTCAGAGGCACGTTCAAACATGACATTTGGCATCACATTTTGCAGTGATTAGTAGGTACTCAACTTGTAGGTATATTGAAAACAACAAAGAGATTATTCTGTGATTGGTCTAGTTCAAGTATTCTGTGACTTATAGAGTTTGAATAAAGAATGCACATAATTACAAAGATTTGCGTTTCAGAAAGTGCACAAAGCATTTGACCCCCTTCCGTTTCCGCGCCGTCGACGCGTCATCATTTTTCACAGTCCTCCATTTATTTTATCTGCGCGCCGCACGCCCGTCCGCGATAGCGCTGTTTCGCTTCGAACATCAGCTGCTGAGACGCAAAGATTTATGAACGCAGCCGTTCCGCTACAATCCTTTTTTGTATTCGACAATTTGAATTAGAACTTTTGAATTTCGAATGTCTGTTTGTCAGTTTTGTTCTGTTTGAATGCGTTCTATTATTATGGTTACGATAAATTATGATGTGTTGTTTTTGTTACATTATTCGCATTTTGAGCAGACTAAAGTCTATAGACCATACTGCCTGGTCTTACGTAAATTGATTTCTTCCGTTTTCTATAAAATATAACTATAATCTGACTTAACCTAACCGCTATTTTTTTTCCTCCAAAAAACACTATTGATGTTAGCGAAGTGTTTTTTGTTTTTCATTAAGCGACAAAAAAACGATAGAGTTTCTCAAGTCGAAACGTTTTTTTATGTATTATCACGCATAACTTTTTACAGAGTAGTCAGATCTTGATAATTCTTTCTTTTTTATAATTTCAACCTAATCAACATTAATTTTGTGCAAAACATCAAGGTATTTAACGTACATATTAATTATTAAAATAGAAGAAAATTATAGATAAGTACATAATTATTATGATAAGTAATATAAATAATCTAGCAATGAAGATAAAACTAGCTGCATAAATTTAATTTAGATAATCCTAATGGTAAAAGATAACAATTAAAAGCTAGAAAGAAATTTCACATATTGGCACGCCATTTTAATAGAAGCAAGTTATTATAGTAAGTAATACAACGGCTACCATAATATGTTATACACTCGGTGGTCTTGCGATAACCAATTTATATGCTGGCAATATTATATTAATCGTATCCGTTTCATTTGTGGAAGCTATTTTATTTAAATGGCAACATTACATTGACTTAGAGTGGATAAGGTTAAAAAGACAAGGAATGTAAGTGAATTATTTAAAAATCAGTAATTTTTTAGTTCAATATTTATCTAGACATAGTCTAATCCTAAGGTCGTAAGTTCGAATCCGGTCGTGAAATAATGGATTTTATTATTCGAAACATTCATACGCGCTTACCTGTTACTTTAAACGGTGAAGGAAAACATCGTGCTGTAACCGAAATTTCGTAGAACCTAAAAAGTTTGAAGACAGTGTGTCTAAACTTTCTGAGATTTACTTTAACCCTTTTACCACACTAGTGACAAGGATAGAGAGAACCTAAAGATACTTAATACTGGATTGTAACGAAAAAGTACTTCTAAAAAAAAAAATATGGTCACGACTGTAATCCCCGGGCTCGGTAGATACCTTCTCAGTTAGGTACTTAGATCTTTGAGGATATCTAAAGGGGGTAGTTAGTATTCCGTACGTGACAGGTTGCAAGCCCATCGCCGCTTATTAGAAAACTAACCTAAGACACACACCTTCGAATTTTTGGTTCTAGGGTATGCCGGTTTCCTCACGATGTTTTCCTTCACCGTTTAAGAGCACTGGCATTGCGCACATAAATTTTTCGAATGGAAAAACTCATTGGTGCACCACTAGGTTTGAACCCACGACCTTCGGATCGTGAGGGTGCTACCACTACACCACCAGCGCTCTAAAAAGTACTTCTATGGTACTGAAAAAGAAAATTGAGTGAAAATGTGGGTAGTCAGCAAATAGGTTACAATTCAGCTGAACTCAACATTTCCCTATCTCATTTTCCATTTGACAAACATCATTACATCTTCCTGTGTCGCCCCCTGACGGCAATTTTCGAGATTCGGGTGCGTTCGGGCGCACTCGCTCGCTTCCGGTGTTTGATATTATAATTCCAATTTTGAATCGTAAAATTTCTTTTTGTCATTTTTTAGCAAACAAGTTCGCTTTTTGAAAATCGCGAGTTTCCAAAACTAATATTATAACGTGAAAGTTTGTGAGTATGTATTTATGTTTGTTACTCTTTCACGCTGAAACGGCTGAACGGATCTGAATGAAACTTTTAATACGCGTAGTTTATGACCTGGAATATAATATAGCCTAGGTACTTTACCCGGGTTGCAAGTACAAAATATAGGTAAGTACTTACTTATATTGATGATAATTCTTTTGAACAATAAAAAAAATATCTACTACTTAAAATATTAACGCTCTTATTTTTTCTAACTAAAGTCTAAACTAGCGTAAAAATTTGACTAGTTTTAAATCTTACATACACAAACAATTGTCTTACAAATGTCAGAAGGATCTAATACGGATAAATTGCTGGAATGCGATTACAAAAATACGGTTATGAGAAAGTCACTTCCTAGACAATTAATTAATCATTCCCCTCCCCTCCCCCTCCCCTCCCCCGGTCAAACGTCTACGTACTATTTTCATTACACCCGTCTGTATGCGAGGAATGCTCGATATTTGGATTGTTTTCGCGCTTGTGAAATATTGTTCTGACTTACGTAGTTCGAAAACATTTCTAAGTATGGCCGAAATAAAAAATAATGTTCTAAATTCAAAAAAGTCCTTTGTGAATTTATTTTTTATTTTCAAATAAAGAACAACTAGTTATTATTCATGCTCGATTTGAGTTACGAAGCGATATGACCGAAATTAAAAATAATGTTCTAAATTTAAACGAGTTCTTTGGGAATCTATTTTTAATTTTCAAACAAAGAACAACTAGTTGTTACATAAGCATGCTCGATTTGAATTACGAACTATTAACCCTTGGATCGCAACGGTGTAAATCTCTAAAATTTTATTAATGTTCTCGAATGATCGTTTAATGTTTTGATTTCAAAAACGCTGTTTAGTGAAACAAAAAATCTGTCTCGCATGTTTCATGCAGGGCGGTCTCCATTGCGAGGTCCCAGTGATAAAACTCCCATTTCCTTTCCGTAATCGAAGTCTGAATTCCTACCCGCGATGTTATCGGCGGGGGATGCCATCTTATTGCCATGATCTTACGATTGAGGTGTTCCAACATTTTGGTTCTTTACATTTATATACCTACATCTTCTTTACCTTTCTGTTCTTCAAACAGAATTGTTGAAAAAACTCTGTTTTCTACAACAACAATTCAGTTTGAACAACAGAATTGTTGTTGTAGAGATATTAGTATAAAATATGAGCTAACCTTATATTTAGTGATATTTATTGTTTGTTTAGAAAAAAATAATAATATTAAATATTTACCTGAAACAGTTCAGCTATCTTTGGACCGATACAAATGAACTATTCATTGTATTAGAAATGTCAAGAATATAATATCCACACTCAGAGTTAACTTATATTATGTACCTACCTAATTTATATGTATTTAATATAATTATATTTTATCAAAGCATTTCCTTACATAATTAATATGATATTGACTTTATTGCCGATCAACAATTCTAAACAAGAGTTCCGATAGTTCTAATAAATTAATTCGTAAGTAAATTCCAAACAATTTATTTGAGTACATGAGTACACCAATCTAAAGCTACGTAATAGAGTCATCAATTTCATTACTGAAATCCTAAAACCAATGAACAGAACTCCACTAATCCACTTCGAACCATTAAACAGGCAAATCAATTCAAATCGCATCAAAGCTACCATCTAAATAATTAATTTACCGCCAAAATATGCAAAACTATGCCCCTTAACTGCTGTCAGTTCTGCCAAAAACAAGTTTAGAACGATCAAAATGTAATTGGACATCAAATTTCAATTTAATGGCAGCCAATTGGCTATCAAATTAATTAATTTGACGTAAAATATGTTATGCCAAATCGTCATAGAACTCCGATAAACCTAATGTTTAAAAGTAATTTCTTTGTGACGTTCTTAAAAGTGTAATATTAATGTCACAAAATCTCAAATTATCTTAAAAATAAAACAGCAAACTAAAGATCAATTTGTTCTACCAACAAAATATGGTTGAATTTTTAATAGTTAACCCTAAAAATATTAAACAAAACAAGCGACATTGATCTTTATGGAGCATCAAATAAAACGGGCGTAAAACAAATTAATTTAGCATCACAATATGCAAAACTAAAGCCTTCCGCAAGCTTAGAATTACAAGAAAAACAATTACCCCTTATAGCGCCATAACAATTCACCTCTCGCTCATAAAGACGGGGTTTCCCCTTACACTCGTCAAAATAATTCATTTTAATTTTCTTTATGGTCTAGTAAACCTTTATTTTACGGCGGTACTAGCCGAGATAACTCGGGGAGTCCCTTAAAGGCCTTTAGACGGAGGATCTTTACCGCCCCGGCGTTGCGGATAAGCGGAAAACGGGGGAGAGGTTAACGTGTTTTTGGGTATTCTTTTTTTGAAATTCACTCATTTGAAAATGGAACTTCACCGACTGAGAAAATTATCACGTATTTATTGGAGAATCAAGTTTTTTTAGGACGTGTTCTTAATTTGAAAAGTAACAAAAATAGTTTCTCTACAGTAATCTACACTATTGTAAAGAGGAATGATCTGTTTGTTTGAATTGAATAAGCTCCGAAACTACAGGACCGATTTGAACATTTCTTTCACCAATGTTTAAAAGGAAATTTCAGGATGAACATAGGCTATATTTTTTATATAGGAACCTTGCAAGTGTTTGTGGATTGTTTAAATATCTGAGAATAAATGAGTTAATAATAATTAATATAAAGCCGCGGGCGTATGTTAATAAATTTGAAATTACCTACAGCCTACAGGTTCATTTTAAAAACTATAAATCAAGTAAAGAAGAGACAAAAAATATTACGTATGAATGTGTTTTTTAAAAATGGAAATAGACACAATTTTACATTTTTTTAATGAATCGTAGATATTTTGACGACCTCTGTGGCGCAGCGGGCGAGAGTCCGCCTGCGACGCAAGAGGTTGCGGGTTCGATTCCCGCCTCGGAACAAATTTGTGTACGATCTGCAGATATTTGTTCCGTTGGTCTGGGTGTTTTCTATGTAAGTATAATAAAAAATATCTATCTATGTAGGTATATAATGTATTAAATATATCAGTTATCTAGTGCCCATAACACAAGCTTTGAGTAGCTTACTTTGGGGCTAGATGATGCTGTGTGGACTGTCCAGTATTATTTATTTATTTATTTATTTATTAGATAATTAAGTCGAAGTTTTTATGATTTTTGTCATTTTTCGACAAATATTTACTAGTAAAAAAAAGAATGGAAAGCTTTGTAAGTACCTTTTATATAAGCGAAGGTACCTAAAGCAGATCTCAGGGTATTCTTCCCTTGTAAATATTAATTATAATTAAAAGGGCTTTTTGTGTGAATAAATTGTGAGGTTCTTTGTGATGTTAATTGAATTTTTCCTTCTTTGTTTGAGTGCGTTTCGTTGTTGCTGCGATTGTATTAATAAGATCTTCTCAGATTGCTTTATTGAAGATACTGGAGGGGGTTTTAATGACTTAGATAAGTAGGTATGATACTTTTTGATACTTGACGACCTCAGTGGCGCAGCGGGCGAGAGTCTACCTGCGACGCAAGAGGTTGCGGGTTCGATTCCTGCCGCGGAACAAATTTGTGTACGGTCTGCAGAAATTTGTTCCGTTGATCTGGGTGTTTTCTATGTATAATAAAAAAATATATTTCTATCTATGTATATAATGTATTAAATATATCAGTTATCTAGTACCCATAACACAAGCTTTGAGTAGCTTACTTTGGGGCTAGATGATGCTGTGTGGATTGTCCAGCATTATTTTTAATTATTTTTTTTTTGTTAGTAATAAGAAAATTGAGATTTTTTTCAATATAATTATCTACTTTAATAGTACCCAAGGCTTGCCTTTTTATTCATATCCCGATTTATTTATTTTTTCAATTTAATAGCCCCTATTTATTTATTAACTTGATGAAAAGGGACAAGTTAAGTGTCAAAGTACTTACTATAAAAAGTTTTTCAAAAGCGATACGTTGTCAAACGAAACTATTTAGTGTACTTATGTTTTAGATTAAAATGAACAAATATTTAAAACTAGCTTCTGCACGCGGCGTCGCCCGCGAAGTACCTACATAAAATATAGCCTATGTTCATCCTGAAAGTTCATTCTACACATTGGTGAAAGAATTTTTCAAATCGGTTCAGTAGTTTCGGAGCCTATTCATTTCAAACAAACAAACAAACAATCAAAGTTTTCCTCTTTATAATATTAGTATAGATAAATAAACACACCACCCAACACAACGTGGGAAAAGGGAAAAATTATGATGTTAATGAAATAATTAAGTACTTAATTTAAAAATTGATTCAAGTTAGTATCAATTTTTATATTAATTAAGTACTTACTTACTAACTTACTATTTTTAATAACTTACTGACTTTGTAGGATCCTAAAATCTGTCTTCAACAAAAAAAAAAACACCTTAAATCAGGGGTCGGCAACACGCGGCCCGCGGGCCGCATTTTTTATATAAGTTAAATATCAAGATAAATGCATGAACGAACCACGATCGACCGTATACTGTGGACCCAGCCTTAAAACGCGCTTCGCTCTGACCGCGAACGAACAAATGAGCGAAGCACGAGTTCATTACAATTTTTGGTAGCACTTATAATTTATGCGAACAAACTTTTTCAATTATCAATCAAAGAAAAAATAAATATGCTTCTCGTCTCACAGATGAGCATTTGAGAGCTTCTAGGGTTAATATCACAAGTGCGGCCCGGCCCGCCTTTAGTTTATTTTGCCACTTTGTGGCCCTTGCCTGCCAAAAGGTTGCCGACCCCTGCCTTAAATAACTGAGGTTTATATTATTTTAAGTTTTTTTATATTATTTTAAGTTTGAAGACTTTGAGGTTCCATAAAAAAGCTTTCCTAGCCCGTGTACCAGGGCGCTAGGAACACGCAGTTCCACTGATCCCCGGACACTTAGCGATGTATTAGCCGACCTCTTCGCGCCCTTTACGACCCTGGTAATGTGGCGCCCGCCCCTTGAGGACCTACCCTTACATCTTGAATACTGCCCAGATTTAGAATTAACTAGTATTTACTTATTGCATAATATAAAAAAACCCGACTTAACGTAAATAAATAAATATTGGTGGACTGTTCACACAACGCCATCTAGCCACAAACTAAGCAAAACTTGTACTATTGGAACAAGATGGTTGATAGATTAATTCTATACTCGTAAGTACTTCGGTACATTTTTTTTTGTAAATACATACTTACATAGAATATGTAGATATGTAAATAATACATAATAACACCCAGACACAAAACAAACATCTGTGTTCATCACACAAATGTTAGTCCTGGATGGGGATCGAACCCACAACCTACAGCGCAGAAAGCAGAGTTACTACCAACTGAGCTGGCAAGTCCATTGCCGCTTATAAGAATACTAACCTATGACACATACCTTCGAATTTTTAGTTCTAGGGTATGCCGATTTCCTCACGATGTTTTCCTTCACCGCGAGCACTGACATTGCGCACATAATTTTTTTCGAATGGAAAATCTCATTGGTGCACGATCAGGTTTGAACCCACGAGCTTCGGATCGTGAGGCAGGGGTGCTACCACTACACCAGCGCTCTTATTGTACGAAATCTTTGGATGATATATATCTGAAATTGTTCTTCTCATTTCAATTACAACACCATAAATGTATTTCTAGAAACAGCTAACGCAGCTATTACTTATAATTATCTATAAATCTGTACAGTTATAAAAGATCTGAATCTATGCTAAAACTGGTTATTTAAAAAACTAGTACCGCCTTATAACGGAAGTAAATCATACCATCATACTAAAAGTATAGTAGTTTAAGGGCTAGTTAAAATAACAGCTTGTTAGCTTTTTAATCGCATGTTAAAGTTCTTTGTGTTCCACCATGTTAATAATTTTGTATTATTTGATGAATAATAAAAAAAACTTATATTGACTTTTACATTACAACCCATATAATATATTTAAAAAATACTAGATAAGTACTAAGTACTTAGTTATGTATGTATAAAAAAATCATCGAATGTTAGAAATATCACTATAGGTTTTAATCCTACTAATATTATAAACACGAAAGTTTGTAAGAATGTATGGATGGATGGATGTATGTTTGTTACTCTTTCACGCTAAAACGGCTGAACGGATCTGAATGAAATTTGGCACTGATATGGATTATGGTCTGGAATAACACATAGGCTACTTTTTATCCCGGAAAAATATAAGGTTAGCAGCGAGGTAACCGCGAGCAGCAGCTAGTTTATAATAAAAAACTCATTCACCGCTATTTTAGGTCCGCCATTGCCGGCCACTGACAGCTTAACTGCCGTTTGAAATAAAGCTTATAAATTTAACTTCAAACAGAACAATAAAAGCAGCAGTTTTATTTAAAAATAATTTAAAAACCGTTTTTAAATAATCAGTTTACAGCGGTCACGCGCGCGATAGCCCCCGTGTGTTTTCAATCTGTTAGATTTAGTGCAAATTACTTAAATAACAACAAAGCTCGGAAAAATAGATAAATAAAACGCGATATAAACAACGGCTGTAAACATTAATCTACTTATTGTAAAAACAAATACATATTATTAAATAATTGCTTTATACTAGAGCGCTGGTGGTGTAGTGTTAGCACCCCTGCCTCACGATCCGAAGGTCGTGGGTTCAAACCTGGTCGTGCACCAATGAGTTTTTCCATTCGAAAAAATTATGTGCGCAATGCCAGTGCTCTTAAACGGTGAAGGAAAACATCGTGAGGAAACCGGCATACCCTAGAACCAAACATTCGAAGGTATGTGTCATAGGTTAGTATTCTTATAAGCGGCGATGGGCTTGCAACCTGTCACGTACGGAATACTAACTACTGTGCAAAATGTGGGCATGTACCAAATGTCATGTTTGGACTTGCCTCTGACTACCCTCTTTAGAAATCCTCAAAGATCTAAGTAACTAAAGATCTGAGGAGATATCTACCGAGCCTGGGGATTACAGTCGTGATCATGTATATTTTTATTCTATGTTTGTTACCTTTTCACGACTAAACGGCTGAACGGATCTTTATGAAATTTGGCAAGGAGATGGAATATTTATTTCAAAAAATAATCATGAAAGTGCTGAAAATAGGAGTTGAAAGTTTGTATTCGGAGTGCTACGAAAAGCAGCGGTTTAATACAAAGTATAACTTCGTAAGTTTCCACTCCTGGGCCTTTCTACTCAACAGTTTCGTCATTGTTCTCACTTTATACTTACTTACTTTTGACTTTTAGTTTTGCCGGAAATCGAGATAAACAGTTTTTTACCCTTAAAAACTCACCCCCATCCCTTACCCGAACTCAGATCGCCCGTAAATTATTTTTCCTTTAATTTTTATAATATTCTCCTCCTTTTACAATGGGTTTAATTCTACTGTTATTTTCTTTCACTTTTTATTATTTTTAAAGGCATCTATCTACCCTGGTCTATTAGTCATTGTTCACTACAAACAATTTTGTTTATAAATAAAAATAAAAATAAATAAATATGATCACGACTGTAATCCCCGGGCTCGGTAGATATCTCCTCAGATCTTTGGTTACTTAAATCTTTTGAGGATATCTAAAGGGGGTAGTCAGAGGCAAGTCCAAACATGACATTTGGTACATGCCCACATTTTGCACAGTAGTTAGTATTCCGTGCGTGACAGGTTGCAAGCCCATCGCCGCTTATAAGAATACTAACCTATGACGCACACCTTCGAATTATTGGTTCTAGGGTATGCCGGTTTCCTCACGATGTTTTCCTTCACCGTTTAAGAGCACTGGCATGCGCACATAAATTTTTCGAATGGAAAAACTCATTGGTGCACGACCAGGTTTGAACCCACGACCTTCGGATCGTGAGGCAGGGGTGCTACCACTACACCACCAGCGCTCTACACCACCAGCGCTCTTTTAAATATACCTTTCGTAAAATAACTTATTATCAACCAATCTTTTATTGCTCCATCAATACTATCAGCTAGAAAGACGAGCTCTAAAATCAAGGTTAAAAAATTAAAATAATTGTAAAATATTAACTTGAGTAGAAACGCTCTCCCGCCGTGAAACCTTCTCAATAATGACACATTCTCAGGAGTACTAAACTGCGGAGTGGGAATCACCCTGGTGGTACAATATGGGCCCGCAGCGCTGGGGATCATACTTACGCGGATTTGAATACGCATTCATGATTGGTTGAACGAGTTCTGTTTTCAACCTTATGTTTTTGAATTTCGAATAATTTTTAACTGTAAGAAAAAAGGTTTATTTCTCAAGCGCATGTTCCGTGCTTATTTATATAGTGGTAGATGGACTAAGAAATGCGCGCAGTTCCGCTCGCGAGGTACTTTTCCGAATAAAAAGTATTTTATGTTTTATTCCTGATCATAAGCTACGCGTTTTCAAAGTTTCACCCAAATCCGTTCAGCCGTTTTAGCATGAAAGAGTAATAAACATCCATACTTACATCCATCTAACTAAACTTTCGCATCTATAATATTAGTAGGATACTTTACCTGAAATTATTTTCAAACGGTTTTAATCGATTTTCAATTATTGAATAAAAATTAGACATTTCAAGCAATTTTGAAAGCAAATGCAAAGTGTCAATTGGGACACTGTGTCCCAATAAATTTTGTCCGACTCGTCAGCAACCTTTATTGAGCAATTAATGAGTCTATGATTCGTCTAAAGTCACTTTTAGTCCGCTATTCGGTGCACTAATTTAGGAAAAACATGGTGTTATAGACTATAAAGATATATTAAACAAGTCTCAATAACATTAAAATAAAATAGCTAAATTTTCCAAACGACAAATTTTATGAACTAATCAACTGTTATCCGGTCGACATTAACTTTAAACCCGCCTCAAAGATCACAAAACGGGCTACAAAACAAAAATCCAGGGGTATTAAACCGAAGTGTCGTTCGCAAGTTGTTTTACGGTCGTCAGGGCTCGTAAACCTTGGGCCCGGCGCATCAGTGATTCCTGATGGTCTATTTGAGAGTTTCGCCCGTTTCAGGGCTGGCGAGGCTTGGGGCCCGTTATCGGCCCATCTCGAGTGCTGCGGCCCAATCTCACAGTTTTGAGCGGGAAAGTGTTTTGAGTGGGATATAAAGGAGTTGTAGATAGCTTGAATAAATTAGCTTATAAGTTGCGTAAAGTACTTGTAGGGGAGTTTGAGGAAACCTTTTTGAAAAAAACGTACCTAGTTCTTTATTGTGTCGAGAAATATTATTGTTTATGGTAAAAAGGCGGACTACAGAGAAAAATATTTTTGACTTTTTCATTTTTTTTGCGCCACATTATTTTATTCTATTTCAAAATTATGAATTTATTCAAAGGTGTGTGTCATAGGTTATTCTTATAAGCGGCGATGGGCTTGCAACCTGTCACGTACGGAATACTAACTACTGTGCAAAATGTGGGCATGTACCAAATGTCTTGTTTGGACGTGCTGACTACCCTCTTTAGATATCCTCGAAGATCTAAGTAACTAGAGATATCTACCGAGCCTGTGGATTACAGTCGTGATCATATTAGTTTTTTTTTCGTGAAATAGCACAATCATTTTGCCGTGACACAAACCTGCGTGACAAATGACGTGTTACGGTCACAGTCACGGTAAAATATCACAAATGTGGACGCACACAAGACTCACATAAGTCACATAGGTCTGATGATGATCATGTTTCTATTTTAATCAAATAAAGATTTTTGCCTTTACGTTATTTGACAAAATAACAAAATAATACTATTGTTAAGTAAAAATACTAACCCTTCTCAAGATTAAATAACAATACACCCAATTCCTTAAAACATCCCCTTTTTGACAATAAAAGCCCACTCGTCCGTAATGACATTACGTCCACCTGTGACACGAGTTCCGTTCTGCAATTTTATTACGGTACCCTAAAATGCCGGATGCAACGATACTTCACGATGCTAAGTGTTTTTCTAAAGGACGCGTGGAGTTTTGGCTGGATTTTCATTCGCTTCCATCGGGTCGTAGGTTTGAATAAAAAAAATATAAGTACTTACCTAAAATTTGAAAATTATGTTTTTGGTATAAGTAATTCGAGTAGCGATGGGCCATAGAATGTGCTCTTAAACAGTGAAGGAAAACATCGTGAGGAAACCGGCATACCCTAGAACCAACAATTCAAAGGTGTGTGCCATAGATTAGTATTCTTATAAGCGGCGATGGGCTTGCAACCTGTCATGTATGAAATACTAATTACTGTACAAAATGTGGGCATGTGCCAAAGATCCTCTTTAGATATCTCCAAAGATGTAAGTAACTAGATATCTGAAGAGATATCTATCGAGCTTGGTCGTGATCATATTGTTATTTTTTTTGTGTAATTTTTCCGTGACAGACATCAGCGTGACAAATGGCGTGTCACGGTCAAATATCACAAGTGTAGACAGACGCACGCAAAACTATCCTACTAATATTATTAACGTGAAAGTTTGTGAGGGTGTATGGACGTTTTACTCTCTTACGCTGATACGGCTGAACAGATTTGGATGAAACTTGGAATACACGTACTTTATTCTGGTAAGTACCTACCAACCACGCAAGTGGAGCCGCGCGCGATTGCTATTACTGTATATAGGGTAGTTTACAGTCAGTGTCTTGACCACAGCTTATGTCGGCTTATTGGCTTCAAGTTGATTAGTAGTCTATAGTCTATAGCCTAGTCTATAGTCTATAGTCTTGTCTATAGCCGGCCGGCTAATGCATCGGTCATTAGCCGACCGGCTATGATGAGTGAGTCAATAGTCGGAAGTGATTTCGGCTTAAATTATAACGGGATCAAAAAAAAATTAGATTTTAGTGATTTGTCTGTCGCCAATCTATACTATAATATTATAAAGAGGATTTTTTTGTATTTTTGTTTGTAACAAATAAACTCAAAAACTACTGGACCGATTTCAAAAATTCTTTCATCATTAGAATGCTACATTATCTCTGAGTAACATAGATTATATCTATTACTAGAAAAAATTAGGAATCACTACTAAAACTTCAATAATGTAACCCAAGGTGTAATAATTAATGAATATTTGCGGACGCTAGTAATAAATAATAATAAAAATTACAAATTATAAATAAGATGATCACGACTGTACTCCCCAGGCTCGGTAGATATCTCCTCAGATCTCTAGTAACTTAGATCTTGGAGGATATCTAAAGTATTCAGAGGCACGTCCAAACATGACATTTGGCACACGCTCACATTTTGCACAGTAGTAAGTATTCCGTACGTGACAGGTTGAAAACCCAACGCCGCTTCTATGCCACACCTTCGAATCTTTTTTTCTTGAATTCTTTTTGTAAATACATAGAACACATAATAACACCCAGACACAGAACGCACATCTGCGTTCATCACACAAATGTTAGTCCTGGGTGGGGATTGAACCCACAACCTGCAGCGCAGAAGGCAGAGTTACTACCAACTGGGCTGTGAAGGCAGTTTAATATGTAGTACTTGGTTGACCGGTTTTTTTTGGTAAATCTTGTTTTTTGGAAAATGAAAACTAGCTAGATCGATTTAACGCCCCTAAAACCCCCTGCATACTTTATTTTATTGAAAATCGTTACAGCCATTTCCGAGATTAAGATTATATATATTATACAAGTATTGCTCGTTTAAAGGTATAAGATAAGTAAAATGGTATGTAAGTAGTTACAACGTCTTTATATTCAAGATACAATATAGTTTGTTTGTCCAATAAATACAATATTACAAGATTGCAAATCCCATTATCTTCTAAACATGGCCGCTTTGTGTAGGCAGTAGCTACATTGTACTACACCTCAAACTATACACTTTACGGACGCGAAATTCATTTAAGAATATCGTCAAAGTTCAAGAGAAAAGTTTTGTATTTTTGTTTGTAATGAATAAACTCAAAAACTACTGTCCGATATAAAAAAAACTCACCATTAGAATGCTAAATTATCCTTAAGTAACATAGGCTATATTTATTACTAAGGTGTAATAATTAATGGATTTTTGCGGACAAAGTCGCGGGTAACAGCTAGTATTAAATAAGTTTAAAATAATATTAAAACTTTTTACAATTAAATCTTATTTATTTTTCATTTTGTCAGAAATTTATTAAGTTTTTTGAAGAAAATTCCTTTAAACATATACCAATTTTTTTTCTAATAATATTTCTTAGCCGTTATCGTCCCACGAGTAGGTACTGCAAGGCTCTTCTTTCCAATCTTTGCGACTATTATAGAAAAAAAGTATCTGAAATCTAAACGAACCAATCCAAATGTTGTATAGTCAAAGCTCTGTTTGTGTGTATTTTAGCGTCCAGAGCTACCTGCTCCTAGGTTCATCATCACTATAATATCCAATATCGGGGTTCGATTGTTCTATTCTCAGTATCAATAGTAATCGATATTCTGGATTGGATCGGAATATTAGGGTAATCGGTAGGTCTACCATGAGTTTTCACAATCTACACTCGCTAGCGACTGTAGTTAAAAAAATGTATGAAAACTTGGTACAGCGCCTCTAGCGGATAGTTGGGTACTAAAACCTCACGTAGCTAACTATCCTACGTCACAGCGTACTACAGCGACTGTAGTTTGCGCTTCATTAATTTGCTTAGAATTTGGTACCATGAGTAACAATTTTGACAGATGTCATAGTAACGTACTATTACTACTGTAGTAACGTCAGCCAATTTAAATGTGACAACTCATGGTAGACCTACGGTTTCTATGTACATGTACCTATATTATATTACTTACAGTTAATTGAGATCCGATTTCTAAACATCTTTTATTTTAATTTTTGAGGTGGTCCCATATTGAATTTGATTCTTGAGGGATGCTTTTCCCGTAAAACTGAAAAACTTTCTTGTAATTTACTACGGAATATATTAAAATTAGTTTTATTTTTGTTTATAAAACGTATTTTATTTTAGTTTTATCTATCTGTTTAAGCGATTCTTGTAAGTATTCATTATATAATCTGAATTTCGGAAACGGCTCCCAACGATTTTCATGAAAATTAGTATGCAGGGCGTTTCAGGGTCTATCTAGGTTTTCATTTTATCCGTGTTTTCAAGTGAAAAACTGCTAAAAAAAAAACTCATCCATGAACTTAAGCTTTTATTTGAGCTTAATTTTATAGCCTACAAAGGCCTCTAATGACATAACGACAGAGTAAACAGGCAAGGTTCGATATATTGAAAGTAGCTGCGGGTACCAGGCGCACATAACATTGATGCAAATGTCCGTAATTGCATTAGTCTCGGGTACGCCATAGTGCGGAGAGGATAGCTGGGTTACTTTGTCGGTCTATATTTTCTTTTAAAAGTCAGAGCATGTTAGTGAAATTTTTATTCATTCATAAACATTGCTTGGTAATAAAATAATACAGGTCTGAAATAATAAGTAACAAGGCATGTTTTACTATAACTATATTATAAATTAATAGTGAAATATACATTTATAGAATGATACTATAAATAATAAAATAAAATCATAGGGAGGATTTTGAATTGACTTTATAAAGCGAATTTACGCTTATATCTCGCGACTGTATAAAAAATATGACAAAAAACTGACTAGACTTTGGCAAGTAAAAACTAAACCAGCTAGCTTCTTTGCGCTCTGTGACAAGACTGGTAAGACCACCGACTTCCTTCAAATTGAAACGGGCGGAGCCGTGGGAATAGATTATGTCTATCGATTGTGTATCGAGATTCAGATCGTAAGTAGGAATCGAGTTTTTACCTCAAGATAATCGTTGCATCATCTGTTACATGAGCAGAAAAATTCCATCGTGCCGTCACTCTCATTAGCTTGATAGGAATTCAATGTTCCCATGGTTCTATAGAACCAACGAGATTTTTATAAGCTAATGAACACGTTCCATTTTTAAATTAATTTTGTAAAGACTATTCAAATATCGACTCCTAGATGATTTAAAAAGTTAATATTCTTATTTCAAAATAATATCTTACATGGTATTTTGCGATAGTATTTAAAAAGTTGGCGTTCTTATTTTAAAAATATATCTAACTAAATAAACTTATGTTAATGACTGAATAAAAACGCCTAATTCATAAGTCTTAGATAGATGATATTTAAAAAATAGTTTCCTTTGTGAATCTAAGAAGCAATGACAAGGTAATTTCTGAAATTCAACCTTTTGAGGGTAAAACGGTTGAATTTTATAAGAAAAAACATGACTCCTATTCAAAGAGACCAGACGAGACCAATTATGCGACGATGAAACTTGCGGATTTGAACTGGTTTTCTATCTACTAGTTAGTTATAATTTTGCTTGTATCTTAAATAAACATTACACGAACAAAGTCGCGGGAAGTGCTACTAGTTTGAATGAACGAGGAACGATACCCCAGCGATTCGCTCCCTAATTGAGACAGCGTGAAGATGCAAATACTGGAATAAAAGGCATTGTCACCGCCCGCCATTGTTGCGCTCCTAGTACTTGTAATTGATAAGGTGGATCATTTGAATTTTAAATGTCTTATCTCTGGAGAGATAAATGGATTTTCTTCAATTTTCCTTCAGCTTCCGCGTTTGTTATCGCCTGGTGAAAATATCTGTTTGCTTTGAAACAATCATATTGTTGCTTGCTAGGGTGAGTGCGCATCTGGTGGAAATTTGTGCGGCGTGTGGGTCAGTGAATTTTATCATTAATTTTTAATTATTTTATTTTAATGGTGTAGGTAATATTTTATGGTATTTATTGTCACAGACGTGTTTATTTTATCTTTGGTCCAATTTCAAAGGTATCAAGTGGTTCAGTTTCAAGGTATTTTTAAGTACTTAAACATATTTACGTCTTTTTTGTTTACTTGATCAAAGCTATTTTGTCCAAAGAAACTTTGTCAAAGTTACTTTGTCCAAGAAACTTCATTAAGAAATTTGGTCAGAGCTACTTTGTCCAAGAAACTTTGTCAAAGTTACTTTGTCCAAGAAACTTTGTCAGAGCTACTTTGTCCAAGAAACTTTGTTAAAGTTACTTTGTCCAAGAAACTTCGTCCAAGAAATTTGGTCAGAGTTACTTTGTCCAAGAAACTTTGTCAAAGTTACTTTGTCCAAGAAACTTTGTCAGAGCTACTTTGTCCAAGAAACTTTGTTAAAGTTACTTTGTCCAAGAAACTTAGTCAAAGCTACTTCGTCCAAAAAACTTTGTCAAAGCTACTTCGTCTAAAAAACTTTGTCAGAGCTACTTTGTCCAAAAAACTTTCTCAAAGTTACTTTGTCCAAGTAACTTTTTCCAAAAAAACTCGTCAAAGCTACGATGTCAAAGAAACTTTGTCAGACCTACTTTGTCCAAGCTACTTGGTCAAAGTCACTTTGTCAATGTCACTTTGTCAAAGTCACTTTATCAAAGCTATGCCAAAACTCTGATCATGATCAACGAAGCTAAATCACTTGCAGCTTACAAACAAACAAACAAATACAACTCTATACGGTTCCCTAGAGAGCAATATTATTGTAGTATTTGCATGTAATGCAGATATGACCCCTCCGTTACCTATTGCAGGGGTAAGAGTTTAGAGTTTAATTCTATGGGGTAAGAGTTATTACGTTAATTAGTTGTTAGTTTAGGGGTAGTTGTGGTTGGACCGCGGAGTCATTGGAACAACGCTAGGTGGCCGAAACTATTTTATTTCGACCAAAATTCTTACCCCTCTACAAATATTTTTTTATATTTGTAAATTTTGAATAGTTGGTTGTGGCACACTTTAATCCTTTGATCACACTGGTTTGAGAGAAGAAAATTGAAAAATAATTAAATTTTTGAAAATTGACTTCTCCCAGCAATTTCGTCCACTAACTAATGTGCAAAATGTGTAGGTACCACATATCGTGATTCATTATTTTTTTAAGGCCATCAAAGCACCGTTTATAATTAACCGGCTTCAAAAAAGAAGGAGGTTTTATGTTGTATGTACAAATGTATTTTTATATTATGTTCTGCCAGGGATCTCTGTCAATTTAGGAAAAATTTTCAAAATTACTTTATTTTTTGAATGGGAATACTCTCTAGATGGTCCCATAAAAAGATTCCTTACCACAAAGTCTTCGGGCAATATCAAACTAATATAACTTTTTGTTCGACCTGTAAATTGTATTGAAATAGAGTTACTTCAAGCTTGAAATGTGACGTTTCTGAAACATGATAGTTTGTAAGTGCTCGTGGTAAACCCTTTCATCGATGGCTTTCCCGTACAACTTAAATATCTCATCCTTGCTTGTAATATTCTAAGTATTATAACATTAAACGTCTTAAAACTCTTAAAACGTAATTTTATAATTGCTGTCGTAATTCCAAACCCCGAACTAAACGATAATCAAAAATGTATGCAAACACTCGATTACCTAAAGAGTTAAACATTTTTCCAGTAAACCCATTAGGGCTCCCCCTGTGTGAACAGGTGCCGAGAGGGCCACTTCATAGCGCCGAGCTCTCGGGGCCGGGGTGTCCATCTGCGGAGCTTGTTTATTTAACAGCGCCATCTAATTACTCATACTGCGCAACTCTTTATAAGCATTTTTTTATACGAATAAAATCTTAATCTTAGATTTTAAAATAATAATGACTAGTTTCACCATGCGCTGTTAATTAAAGTAACTGCTTGTTAGTCTTTTAATGGTCTGTTAAAGTTTTTTTGTGTTTCACCATGGTAAAGGATTATCTTCCGTAAAATGAAATGGCTTAAAATAAAGTAAGTACTTACCTGGATTTTTTTGGTAAACTACGTTTTAGGTTTAAAAATCAAACCTATCTATATTGATTTATCGTCCCCGAAACCCCTGCATAATAAATTTAATGAAAATCGTTGGAGCCGTTTCCAATAAGTTATACATTATAAGTTGTACATACAAGAATTGCTCGATTAAAGGTATTAGATAAATGCTAGTTTTACTATGCTCTGTTAATTTAACTAACAGCTTGTTAGGCTTTCAATTGCGTGTTAAAGTTGCTTTGTGTTCCATTATGTCCTGTTAAAGGATTATCTTCCGTAAAATGAAATGACGTAAAGTAGATAACGTTTCTTTAACATTCTTGTTAATTTTGATGCCTGCTTTGTTAACAAAAGTTTGGTGAAATTGGACCTAAACCATTTTGTACTATCAAGCAACAAAACATTCCAAATATAAAATTATGGGTTAAAATTTGACAGTCATTTAATATTACCTAACAATAGATTTAATAACTGTCCAAACTATCCATACTATCTAAACGTCGTTTAAGTACTTTTAAACAATAATTACTAACGTATAATTAGGATAGCGGTACCAGGCGCTCAGAAATGCAAAGGCATCATAGACGTGTCAGTACCGACCTTCGACCTCAGCCGTCAGTCAGAGTGCCGTTCTATTGTACTAGGAGGTCATAAGTTAATGAGAGATGGTGCTTCAAAATGACGAATGTTAAGGAAATAGGAATTATAGATGGCTATTAAGCCATTTGTAAAGGGCTGTAGCTAAAACGGGCTTGATATTGAACCATTTTGCGGACACGGTAAATAAATACAATTTAAAAAAAAAAACTTTCAAATATCTTGTATCGTCTATGGCATAGTGCGCGGCTGAACGCGAGAGAAGCGAGTTTGATTCTCTTTGATTATCTTAAGGTTGAATGTACATAATATAAGGAAATTAATGTTAGATTGTCATTAAAAACAATTCCAAAATAAAAATTTAAATACATTACGAAACGGTAAAGAAAAACATATTGAGGAAACCGGCATACCCTAGAACTAAAAATTCGAAGGTGTGTGTCAGGTTAGTATTCTTCTAAGAGGCGATTGGCTTGCAACCTGTCACGTACGGAATACAAACTACTGTGCAAAATGTGTTCATGTACCAAATATCATGTTTGGACGTGCCTCTGGGTATGTAACTAGAGATCTGAGGAGATATCTACCGAGCCTGGGGATTACAGTCGTGATCATACATTTTTTTAAATATATTACGAAACTTAGATTTATTTTGCGAATGTTTATAATACTGTCTTAAATATTTCCATAATAAAAGTTTCTGTAAAATCTGCAAACAAATAAAACCGCGTAACTGACGTTTTCCCTCCATATTGGAAACAGCAGGCCATCGCCCAGCATAACTTGAAACTTCGGTCCCAAAGAGAGACCCACCCTTTCTAAACAAATGAGCACGTCAGCGTGTCTCGGTAAGCTGGTCCGGGTTTAACATGATTATCTAAAGCCTCTCCGAGTAAATACACATGTTTACGAGCTAAGATCGAGACATTACATAAAATTCGTTTATTATCGGGGCTCGAGTTCTATAAACATGGTCTGTCGATAGCGAGGTTCTGTTTGTTTGTTATTGATGTGAGAATAGCACGAAGCCTTGCTCAAAATTATATATTAACAAACCTTTTGTATGTATATTTGTATCAATTTATTATTGATTTCGTAGAATTTCACTTAAATTATTTTTATCAAAAATTTTCCAGTAATCAATATGAAATTATTACGTTTAGTCTATTTATTCTAGGTTTTTTGGGTGTTTTGTTATTTTTCTTTAAAAAAGCTGATATTTGAATACCTAGATAAAATGCCCAAAGAAAGTATACCATCTAAATATATATAACTCAAAGGTGACTACTGACTGACGTAGTGATCTATCAACGCACAGCCCAAACCACTGGACGGATCGGGCTGAAATTTGGCATGCAGGTAGATGTTATGACGTAGGCATCCGCTAAGAAAGGATTTTGTATAATTCTACCCCCAAGGGGATGAAATAGGGGATGAAAGTTTGATTTTCTTTTTCAAGGTACCACGCGGGCGAAGCCGTGGGCGGAAGCTAGTGGGTAAATAAAAGTGGTCAAAAAAAACATAATCCCTGAGCTGATTTGTTAGATCAACTTTCTTTAAAAGAATCCCAAAGAAAGTACAATAAGTCAATAAAAGTTGTCAAATAAAAATAAAAAAACTTAACCCCTGAGCTGGATTTTCTGCGGTGTATTTGCCTGACAACTACGTCGCTCTGGTTTTTATATGTTTTCTCGTGTTATTTTGAGTTTTATTGCGTAATTTTGGTGGTTATTTTGCCAATAAAGCCCGGGTTCTTGACGCGAGTGTAAAGTATGTGAATTAGAGTGAATAGTTCTCTTCAAATTCCATCGGAGGAAATCCCGAAAATTTTCCACAAAACAGCCATCTTTTGTTTAAAATTGACTTGACAACTTGACTATGACTCTGTGACGTTGACAATACTTATAAATAAATACACTTGACACTGGCAAAATTGTTCTCTAAGAGACAGATGCCATAATTGAAGAAGAAGAAGAAGAAGAACCCCTGAGCTGATAGGTAAGCTCAGATCAATATTGCATCTACGACGTGCGAAAATAATGATTACAAACTTGTAATATTGATTTAATATACAATAACAATAATGATTTACAAAGATTCTTGAGTTTACCATAAATGTTTGGCCACCCCGCGTGTCGTCGAGATGGCCGTAAACACGCCGATATATTGGTCATCTGTCGCTCGTTACGGCCCAAAATGGCGGCGCAAAATGTGCATAACCACGCATGTATTTAAATCAGACTTGAATCTTGAGATAATATTCAGATTACGTATTTAGGAAAAAATATAATGCCATTTTATTTTGTTCTTGAAGTGGACATTTCGACTTAGGTTCTTGATAAAATGTAGGGTGAATTTATTTAGAATAGTAGGTTTTGTTTGCAAGGTACTTAGATAAAATTTAGCATATGTTACTCAAGAATAATGTAGCATTCTAATGGTAAAAGAATTTTTGAAATCGGGCCAGAAGTTTGAGTTTATTCATCAAAAACAAAAATACAACATTTTCCTCTTTATAATATTGGTATCAACTATGCAAAATGTCGGCAGTGCCATGTCATATTTGGACGTACCTCTCACCCTCTTTAGATATCCTCAAAGATCTAAGTCACTAGAGGTCTGAGGAGATATCTACCGAGCCTGGAGATTACAGTCGTGTGAGTGTTTTTTTTTGTTTTTGAATATATTAAAAGCATGATTTTGATAACATACTTTTTTTAACAACTGAATGATCAAACGAGTCAAAAGGAACCTTTCAAAAAATTAACTTCAAACTTCAATAATCGTTTTTAAAGCGTGAGAATAAAAACAGCTTTCTTGGTCTTTGTTATTATTATCTGACATTGAGTATGACGAATCAACTATCTATTAATCTATACTAATATAAGCGAAAATATCGCTGTTTGTTTGTTACCTTTTCACACCTTAACGACTGCACGGATCATAATGAAATTTAACATGGAGATAGGTTACATCCTGGAGACATAGGCTATTTATTTAAAAAAATAATCTTACGGGGCTATAGGGTTAAAATTTTGTATGGGCAGTCCGTTTTGGAATGGGTGACCGCCTCTTTTACCATAGATGTTTCCCAATTAACCGATATCAATAATTTCATATGTTGCTAATAACTTTTGCGGACAAAGTCACGGGTAGCAGCTAGTAAACAATCATTTAAAAGTATTCATAAAATAAACGTATAAATTCACACGGCTCAATCAAATAGGCAGTGTTTGTGAATAACACTCATCACTTCAAGCTATTGATACTAAAATAAACATCTTAATATTAAACTGATGATCACACTTAAACCGGCTCTTGAATTTGACAGCACTATCAAATGAATATTGACAGAAGACATGGCTAATAATATTGAATTTTGCAAATATCATCTATATGCAGATGATACACAGGTATACCACAGTTTTGATCCGGCCAATACGAATGAGGCAATGGCTCTGGTAAATAAAGACCTCGAAAAGATTTTCTCATGGGCCACAAATAATTCGCTTATTCTAAATCCTGCTAAGTCGAAAATGATGTTTCTCGGTACTAAGAAACAGATCCAGAAAGCCCTAAATCTCAATCCAGTGCTTAAGATTAACGACATAGTTATTCCTATAGAATATGACGCTAGAAACTTGGGTCTCGTTGTCGATAGTGAAATGAGATATGTTAAACACGTAAATGAGAAAATAAAGAACGCCTTCTATAAGCTCAAGGTACTCTACACTATCCGGAAGTATATCTCAGAAGAGGTTAGGTTGTTGCTTTGCGACCTACTTGTGCTTTCCCCGTTTAATTACTGTAGCTCAGTATATGGTCCTAGGCTGTGGACTAAGACGGAAGGCGCTATTCAACGAGTGCAGAATGCATGCATGAGGTTCTGCTACAGTATACCTAGGAGAGCACATATTAGACCATACCTAGCAAAAAAAGGTATACTTAACATGAAGGACAGGCGGGAGCTTCATATAGCATGTATAACTCAGAGAATTCTCTGGAACAAGAAACCTGAATACCTATTTGAAAGGTTTACTTGGGCCAAAGATTCTCATGATCGTAACACCCGCTCCAAACACACTAACTTTCTTGCGATCCCCAATCACAAAACCAAAGGGTTTAAGGGTTGTTTAAAATACCAAGCGTCAAAGATATGGAATAATTTACCACCACCTTTGAGAATAAAAACAAATTCATTAACGTTTAAAAAAAAACTTAAAATTTTACTACTTGCGCGGCAGAGTCATATGGTAGAAGCAACCTTTAAACTCTAGAGAAAAAATGACCTACAAAAGTATCATCAGATCATTTTGCATACAACACACACACACTCACTGTTATCCCGCTGCCAAGACTCACACGAGACTGGTGCCTAGGGAGAACAAGCACACACATACCCACCCTCACGCACACACACACACCCTCTCACTTATTTTATTTATTAGTTACAACATTATTTTTGTATAGGTACTTACATAACTTTTTACACACCCTTAGACTTTCTTAAATATGTAATAATATCCAGCCTCTGTAAATGCGTATTGTGATTGTTTAAAACGCCGTTTATTTATGTTATAATATTGTAATCCCGCAATCTCTTTAATCTCTCGGTGACCAGCTATCCGAGAGGAGTAAATTGAAAAACAGCGCGCTGCTTGCGTATCAATGCAAGCAGCAAAATGCTGAATTTACTCCTTTTGCCTTAAATGACTTGTTTTTTTTTAATAGGTACTTAAGTCTAAATTTTTTATGTTGTGTTTTTTTTTTTTTGGCAATAAACTATTTTCTATTCTATTCTATTCTATTCTAGAAGCTCTTCTTGAATTGACTATTTACAAGTTAGCCAATGACTTAAAGACTTGAATATTTTTCTCATGCCATGAATCATGATCCAAAGCAATTGTCTATTTAACCTTTTTTAATGCAAACACTAAGTTTCTTAATAGCTTTAATGAGTAGACATAAAGTACCTGGCTTGTATCTATATCATCTGTATTGGCATTTAAATTTACCTGTAGTAGACGTTTCAAAGTGATCCTTGAGGTTTTTTTTAATAAATATTATATTTTGACAATGACTTTAACTAGATTTTGACTTTGACTTGATTATGACTTCACTGGACTATGACTTGAATTAGAATTGGGAATTTTCTGCGGTGTATTTGCCTGACAACTACGTCGCTCTGGTTTTTATATGTTTTCTCGTGTTATTTTGAGTTTTATTGCGTAATTTTGGTGGTTATTTTGCCAATAAAGCCCGGGTTCTTGACGCGAGTGTAAAGTATGTGAATTAGAGTGAATAGTTCTCTTCAAATTCCATCGGAGGAAATCCCGAAAATTTTCAACAAAACAGCCATCTTTTGTTTAAAATTGACTTGACTACTTGACTATGACTCTGTGACGTTGACAATACTTATAAATAAATACACTTGACACTGGCAAAATTGTTCTCTAAGAGACAGATGCCATAATTGAAGAAGAAGAAGAAGACTTAGAATTGACTTTGACTCGAATTTGACTTGACTTTGTCTCTTTGTCTAACGTAACACAAAGGATTAACCAATAAATGGCAGAACCATGACGATAGTAGTTACCTGATAGAATTTTTTTCTAGAATGCCTACTTATACTTTTAAATAGGCAATTTATATAATGAGTTGGTATGTTATTATACTTAAAGTTCATCTGATATTGCAACCCTAACTAAATGTTGTGGTCAGTGGTTGATCAATCTAACTAAACGGTGATTATAGTCGTGTGTTCAACAACTTGTGAGAATTAACTACTTCAAACTCACAATTTGAAAAATACCATATTATTATCTTAATCTATACTAATATTATAAAGAGGAAAGTTTTGTATTTTTGTTTGTAACGAATAAACTCAAAAATTCTTTCACCGTTAGAATGCTACATTATTCCTGAGTAACACAGGCTATATTTTATAAAAGTACCTCGCGAGCAAAGCCGCGAGCGGAAGCTAGTTATAATTTAATTCTAGACATCACAAATTTAAGACATTCTTGAACAAAAGCATTTAGAAAATCAGTCATTTTGGGAAAGTTCATTTTGGGATTTGTACTAAACGAGATTAGTACCTAGATACTTTATGAAATTAAATTCGGAAACGAGTTTGTCACCTAGCTGCTCATAAATAGCTGGACCGATTTCGATGATATTTTGTGTTTTAAATTACAATGAGTTTCTGGATGGTTTGAAAATAAAACAGTTTCAACAGATCCGCTAGTTAAAATCTACATAAAAAAAATATGGTTCAAAATTGCTTTAAAAAATTAGATGAAAAATTTACATAAAACTATCACTTACCAATTATTTACTTGTAGTATCGTTAACCCTGTATCTTGTGCTAATTGTTTCTTCTGGTCTTCTGAAGGGTACGGATGCTGTAACAAATGAAAATTAAATCAATTATTTAGTGCAAAAATTAAAAAACCCCAACTGAAAATAACTGAAAATTGATTTTTACAGACGCCATATACGATTTTTTGATATTTTGTATAGCCTTCTTTTTCTTCAATTATGGCATCTGTCTCTTAGAGAACAATTATGCCAGTGTCAAGTGTATTTATTTATAAGTATTGTCAACGTCACAGAGTCATAGTCAAGTTGACAAGTCAATTTTAAAGAAAAGATGGCTGTTTTGTTGAAAATTTTCGGGATTTCCTCCGATGGAATTTGAAGAGAACTATTCACTCTAATTCACATACTTTACACTCGCGTCAAGAACCCGGGCTTTATTGGCAAAATAACCACCAAAATTACGCAATAAAACTCAAAATAACACGAGAAAACATATAAAAACCAGAGCGACGTAGTTGTCAGGCAAATGCACCGCAGAAAATCCCATAGCCTATGTTACTCTTGTGATCTAGATAAATTCAACGACCCCTTATATATACCTCTCGTATATGTTTTGTTGTTAATCATTTTGTTTATTAGTCCGCTCCCTAATAATAAGTATGTTCCGGTCTCAAAACGGCCCTAACGGAAGACCAGCGCTGGTTGTTTACATCCAGCATACGCTGAGTTAGGGTCCGTTTTGCAACATCTTTTATGTATTTGTTTTATTTATTTTTTTCTGTTTTTAACTTCTTGTGTGTTGCAAATAAACATTTTCTTTCTTTCTTTCTTTCTTTCTTATTTGTCAAAGTCTTTCTCGTCGTTTGGGCTATCGCGATCGCCAAAGAAACTCGCATACATACATACATATACACCTCAAACACATTACCCCCCTTTCTTACTTCGCAGTCGGGTAAAAGCATATTTAAGCTTAACAGAAATTAAGATCACTTTTTATACAAAATTGGGTGTATTCCTTTATGATCGACGTATATTTTTTTGAATGTTACTAATATAATAAACGCGAAAGTTTGTAAGAATATATGGATGTGTGGATATATGTTTGTTGCTCTTTCACGCTGAAACGGCTGAACGGATCTGGATGAAATTTGGCACAGATATAGGTTATAGTCTGGTATAGCATATAGGCTACTCTTTATCCCGAAAAATTGTACGGTTCCCGCGGGATAGATTTGTTTTTGTTTTTCAAGGAACCACGCGCGCGAAACCGTGGGCGGTAGCTAGTACTTATATAAAAATGATGTTATAAAATTGTTTATTAATTTATCAATGTTTGAATGATCATAAAGTTTTATTATGTAAGACGTGAGGTCGATTAACTTGTAGCAACTTAATAGTTTTTAAACTTATCAAGCGTTAAAATGTCATCATTGTTAACTATCATCGTAAAATATAACGTTATTAAACTGTGGGAATGTATAAAAACACGATCACGACTGTAATCCCCAGGCTCGGTAGATATCTTCTCAGATCTCTAGTTACTTAGATCTTTGAGGATATCTTAAGAGAGTCAGAGGCACGTCCAAACATGAGCAGGAGTACTACCACTACACCACCTGAGCTCTTATTTATATTTAAAACTAGCTGTCCCGGCAAACTTCGTACCGCCTTCTACATTGCTTATACAACAGTGAGTGATTATAATGAAATAGAAAAGGGCTATTTTTAGGGTTTTCCCGGCAGTTATTCGAATTTTTCTTACCTTTTAAACCTTCCCTAGACCTCCACGAACATTTCAAGACCAAGATAAGATAAATCCGTTTAGCCGTTCTCGAGTTTTAGCGAGACTAACGAACAGCAATTCATTTTTATATATAAGACTATGAAAAAGTCAATCTAATATATAGGTAAGTACTAATATTTTATAGAGAAAAGTTTTGTATTTTTGTTTGTAACATAATAAATTCAAATATATTTGAAATTGAACCAGTAGGGTCCGATTTCAAAAATTATTTCACCATAAGAATTATTATCCCTGAGTAACATAGGCTAATATTATTACTAGAAAAAGTTAGGGATCCCTAATAAAACTTAATTAATGTAACCCAAGGTGTAATAATTATTTTTTTTGCTGATGAAGTCGCGGGAAACAGTTATTAATAAAGAACCAGGAAGCCTCACCACGAATTCATAATACATTACCGAATTAATATTACATTGTTATTTCGTACCATGACCTATCCATATTGTATTGAAGTAGTGACATTTCTATAATGGAATCGTTACGGAATCGTACTGGAAGACTTCGTGGTAAGGCCCCAGGGGTCTCACCACGAATTCATAATACATTACCAAATGAATATTACATTGTTATTTCGTACCATGACCTATGCAAATTGTATTGAAGTAGTGACATTTCTATAATGGAATCGTTACGGAATCGTACTGGAAGACTTCGTGGTAAGGCCCCAGGTGATAATAAATAATGCTGGACAATCCACACAGCATCATCTAGCCCCAAAGTAAGCTACTCAAAGCTTGTATTATGGGTACTAGATAACTGATAGATTTAATACATTATATACATAGATAGATATTTTTTATTATACATAGAAAACACCCCAGCGGAACAAATTTCTGCAGATCATGCACAAATTTGTTCCGAGGCGGGAATCGAACCCGTAACCTCTTGCGTCGCAGGTGGACTCTCGCCCGCTGCGCCACAGAGGTCGTCAAAAGGTGATGTAGATATAGTTTATCCCTCGCTTCCTCGTTCCCAGACACCAGGGCGACAGAACCGCACGTACCCCTAATGCTATTGGTTTCTGGCGTGCAAGTTACCTCGGCCCCGGGAGACCACCTCTACTTTATGCCGCCCTGGTACCAGGCAGGTAGTATTAATAATTTACTGGCTCCCCCGGCCTTGAGTAACTTTCATGAAATAGATTGTTTATTTGTGAGAATGATGAATTTATGCGATATTCAATGTCTGTTTGATGTTTTATCAAAGTATTTACTTTATTCTTTGTAAAAAGAGCGCTGGTGGTGTAGTGGTAGCACTCCTGCCCCACAATCTGAAGGTTGTGGGTTCAAACTACGAGCTTGGTGTTACTAACTAACTAGCCCATAAGCTATGAGATGAGTTGTTATTATCACGCCATTTATTTTGAAGCGATTTTTTTAAATAATATATTAATTAGTTTGAAGACTGAACGTGACTTTATTTATCCGTTAAATAATAAATTGGACACGAAAAATACCTTCTTATACAAACTTATTTAATCTTTTTAAGAAAACTATCTTCCACCCACGGCTACGCCCGCGTGGTATCTTGAAAAACAAAAACAAACCTATCCCACGGGAACCTACATTTTCCGGGATAAAAAGTAGCCTAAGTATTATTCCAGAGTATAATCTTTATCTGTGCCAAATTTCATCAAGATCCATTCCGCCGTTTCAGCGTGAAAGAGTAACAAACACGCATCCACACATTCTCAAAAACTTTCGCGTTTATAATATTAGTAGGATTATTTTTTGTATTCAAAGTATGTCCAAAAATCCAGATTGGATATCGGATCGTATTCGGTTGCAAGGTATACCCCGAGATGTGGCGATAAGGCGGCGTGCACATGAAATTGATACGTTATGCGTTACACGCGTAAAGCGTCGTGTGTTTACATCTTTTGTTTTTTATTTTTAAACTTGTGACGATCGTGGCTGCAGGAATGCGAATATAACTTTTTTTGAGTAGTGTTGCCGTTAAATATAACTTTACAATGATTATTGATATTTTTTAATTTAAAATTTAATCTAGCAGTTACACCGTGACACTAGGCTATTACAAAAACAAACTTTTTTTTAGCCTAATTCTTCCCACTGTTGGGCAAACAAACAAATTATAACTATTTATAAGTACCTATAATAAGATAATGAAAGGAAACAAGAAGTAGATTATGATAATGAAATAGATTTTTTCCGAATCATTTTCGATGATCAGTAAAAAAGAATAAGTACATATTTTTATGATGACCATTTAAAGGAGTACAAAAACGGAAAAATGATAAGTTCTGCGACCGACATAACGGGATGTTACAATTTATGTTCAAAAGTTTTTGTGAGCATTTTATACGAGGATTTTGAATCTTTTTTGCAACATTTAAGAACAACTTGTCAGTTATTTTGTGGACTTTATTCATTGATATAATTATTTTTTTGACCAAAGTTCGTTTAAGTTTCTTGTTAGGTTTATTGCTTTATCGTTATTTAAAAATACAATGACTTCTTAAAGGTGAATTACGATAACCTTACAATTAACTATCTTAATATATTATCAACAAAATACTATATACTAACCAAACTTAGGTCCAATTTCACCAAACTTTTGTTAACAAATCGGTACCTGATCGGGCATCAATATTAACAAGAATGTTGCGTCATTTCATTTTACGGAAGATTACCTTTTGTATAATGTCAGAACACAAAACTAACTTTAACATGCGATTAAAAGGCTAACAGACTGTTAGTTTAACCAAAAAAATGGTGAAACTAGCCATTAAACTATCAATATGAACCGTCAAACCACCAAAACTGGCAACCCTAGCATTTTTCCTTGGATATAATCGAGATTTTAATGCCCACAGTGATTTACGGCGATCGAACGGACGGGAACCGAACGGCAAACGAAATTTGATAACTCTATACTGTTTATGATGCCCTGGTGCATACGGAGATCTATTTCGAGAAAGGATTTCGCGTATCTTCACGCTATTGCTTTTAGGAGTAATAAATAATAGATGTTTCGGACGCCGGGGACGATTGACAATTTATGGAGTTTTGCTGTTTACTGAACGGTAAATCAAATCGGGCACCACAAGCTATTCGGGCAATGTCAAAGGAATGTAACTTTGATATTTCGTACTACGACCTATGAAAATTGTATTGAAGTAGTTTTCACAGACGCCATATCTAAAAGAAGAAGAAGAAGAAGAAGTAGTTTTCCTTCGAGCTTGAAATTGAGAGGAACTTGAGACAAAATGTCATTAATAGATTGACTGGTCTTGTAAATGTTTGGGCAAAAATGTAAGTTAAAGTAATTTTTATAGCTCATAAAAAAATAATAAAAATAAATGGCGCATTCGTGGCGATAATTAATAAAAATACGTACACAATACAGGAGATGACGTAAGTTGGCAACACAATGTCTTATAATAACGAAATAATAATAAATATTAACGAAAATAGTAGAAAATTTACTATTTTTTTCCCCGTTCGAAGAAAACATACACAAAAGGACAAGTATAATCCCGCGAACACTACTTCTCGAGAAAAACATCCGTTAAAATATTCATTCAACACGTCGCGAGCGAAAACCGAATATTCCCTAATGATATGCGTATACAGACATAATTCTTCTGTCGTACGTATTTTACAATTTTCCCGCGTTCGGTGTTGCCATAACAATAATAATATATTCACGGCCCTGGTGATTTCCGGACGTGCCGTAAAAATAAAAATCATGGCGCCTTGGGAGAGGGTTATCTTGAAGGAAATTTTCGGGTAAGTTAAAAGTTTAGATAATGCTAATTTTCATTATCAAGTCTCGGAATATATTTAAATTTTAACTCCCAAAGTGTATGTTAAGGTTTAGGTTGGATTTTACCAGCTTCTGTTGTAACTATTCTTAAAATAATGTAATGTCAAATACAAATAAAAACTTTTTCCTGGGGATAGTAATTGGCCGAATCAGTCCTTATTTAAGAAAAATTGCAAGAATATCGTTCGAATTTTAAATAACTTCGGTGTCATAATAATGAGAAACGAAAGAGAAATAAACTCGATTTGAATTTCGAATACATAACTAAACTTTTTACAAAAATCCTCGAGCACAGCGTACATTCGATATTTGAATCTTTTAGTTCCAGAACGATGCAAACCTTTCGCGGCAAAGAGAACGTGAATTATGTGATGGATTAAATTTTTCGGCGGCGCGACGCGAGACGTGACACTCGGATTGAGCTAAATTATGCACATGACACTTGTGAGAATCACCTACAGAAAATAACATATCTTTTCTACGAGTTTGACGACAGTCAAAGAAACAGGTAGATACCTCTTTACCCGATTGCGAAAGAGTATAATGTGTGTTGGTACGTATGTTTGTGAGTTCCTTTGACAGTTGCTGGAGTCCTAAGGGCTGGACAGATTTTGTCAAATGATCATTGGATTCGTCTAGATAACGAGAGTGTTATAAGTTATAATAAAATGTCAAAAAATCCAATATGGCGGATCGAGATACGTACGCCGAGGTTTTCCTCTTCCAACTATCCCATTCACACTAGCTTTTTAGTCATCATCATCTTCCTGCCCTTTTCCCACGTTATGTAGGTTGGCCAACATGTTGTGATTTTCCATTTCTCTCTATCATTTGTCATCTCAGTACTCCTTTCTTACACATATCTTTATTATATCATAATTATCTTTCATATCTTTCACACAGTTTATCCATCTTTTCGTCCATTCATATTGAACACTCTACTTTTTAGTATATTTTTGAATCTTATTTATTTAAGTACCTAAGCAAAGTCACGGGTTTTAGTATAAATACAAACTAAGCTTTTCAAAGGCGGTTTATAGAAATAATTCAACTTGAAAAAACAATGTAGGCATTCACTTTCGCACATAAACTACGCATAAAATAAATAAACCACCAGGAGAGCAGAAACAGGAGGACACGTAGGGTTGTGATAGTGCCATCCATCTGCGAGTCACGTCGATAGGGTTAGGCCCTACACCTTTATGGGTCCCTGGTGGGACGTAAAGCGGGGACCCTAGTTTTTTGACGTCTATTTGTGGTCGGTTTCAACCCTATAACGACCAGCTCTTGTAAACTATTTTAGCCGACTTCGGAAAAAGGAGGTTTTCAATTCGGAATTTTGTTTATGTAAGTATTCCCTGATTACTTAAAGACGCTTGGAGCGATTTGGAATCATATTCTTTTATGTGAAATGATAAGTTACCTACTTACCTATATTTTCGGATTTTTTGACATTTCACATTTGTAATCGAGACGAATCCACCTCATTTATCAAAATTGGTGCAGCCGTTTGGGCTCCAGCGACTGCAAAAATTCTCCAACCAAACATTACCCTCCTACTTCGCAGTCAGGTAGCACATGCAAAAGTTCAATACCTACTTGGCTGAAATGTGTGAAACAGTAGTTTTTCGCGCTCACAGTGTTGGTTTCTTAGAAAAAGTTGTTTATATTGATGGGTACTTTAACCCCCTGAAGTTTTCGGAAGTAGTCTGGTAACACCTTGTATAAGGTATAAAAAACCACACGACTTTAATAAGAAGACACCTGTAAATTCTAACTAAATATAGAGAAAGAATACTAGTGTTTTTTCCTTCAATGGCGCATCAATGATTCAAATGCTCAATCCGGGTGTACCGCTCTCTTAAAATATGCAAATCCGGGTTCTAGACAAAGTGTCATTCCACTAGCGATATCGCTAATGGAAAAGAGAAAAACATACGCGAATACTTATCGATAAGTCACGTGATTAGGAGATTTTTATTCCATTTTCGATAACCCTTTCTTTTCTTATTAGCATCTGAAAAGAGCAAACCGAAAATTTTCTTTGTATTTACCTTTGTGTAGTACGTGAGTTCTGGTGGTCTAGTGGTAGTCTTTCGATCTCAAGGTCGTGGGTTTGAATTCAGCTATGCACCAATGGATTGTTCTGTTTGAAAAATGTATGTGTGGTACAAACTATTCTCAAACGGTGAAGAAAAACATCGAAAGGAGTCTAAGGAACACTGGTTCGAAAGAACTAGCGACACAAAGTAAAAAACAACAGTTATCGAAAAAAATGCTACTTGCGCATCCAATTATCTACGACTATTTCGTTCTATTTTTCAAAATTCAAACTTGGAAGCTGACGCGGCGTGAATCGACCAATGGAACAATGGCGCTAGTGAGGCGGTAAATAGCGTCGATACTAATCTGCGAGCCGGAAGCTCCGTGCTGACGGCCGTTCGGAACCCGCAACTGGGCTAGGAAATGAGATAGCTGCACATTGTATCTCCTGCCGCTCTATGCGAGCCTGGTACGTCACTTCAAATCACTTTGCAAAATTTACTTTACTATATTTGTTTTAGGTTCAAATTCCTGTGTCAATGCTAATGAGGCGGCCATCTTTATAATGTAATGTATTATAATAAATATTATCTACTAGCTTCCGCCCACGGCTTCGCCCGCGTGGTACCTTTAAAAACAAAAAATATATATCCCACGAGAACCGTTCATTTTTCCGGGATAAAATGTAGCCTATGTGTTATACCAGACCATAATCTATATCTGTGCCAAATTTCATTCAGATCCGTTCAGCCGTTTTAGCGTGAAAGAATAACAAACATACATCCATCCTCACAAACTTTCGCGTTTATAATATTAGTAGGATACCTACTATACTTAATCAAATTGTAACGGAGCAAAGTCTGTACTCACATGAAATAATTTCATTTAGTAAATTTTAATTGGGGATAGCTTAACATACCATATAGATGCCGAAACACACACTTTTTAGAATTTTTGGCTGTCTGTATGTCTTTTTGAAATCGCATTGTTTCAAAACTACGTGTTAAGCCATCACGCTCACTCACTATCAACAACATTTGCGCGTTTCACGGACAAAGCCGCAGGTATAGCTATATAATAAGATATTTGGACGTGCTTTTGACTCTCTAAATACCCTCAAATATCGAAGTTACTAAAAAAAACACTATTTTGTTAAATAAATCATCAGTTACAATGTAATCAAATAAAAAAACTATTGCGTTACGTTTTATAATATTTCTGCCTACCTTCGTATCGTCAAAGTGAAATTTCTGTAAACACATAACATGGTATTCTGTGTTTGTATTGCCATTGATGGAATTGGGACAGTATGTGACGTGTTTAGACGACTCCCCAACATTGGCAGGCCGTGAATTGGAGGCATGGAACTCCTAAAGTTCTATGCGAGCCTGGTACCTATTGAGGGAATTCGGATTTCTCCGGATATTGGAGTTGATTGTAGCTGGCTCCTAGTACCGAATTGGTAGCTTATGTTATCCCGATATCGAGGATATCGAACACATACTGATATCAGACCCTATTTAATAAAACATTACAAATTGTGTAAGGCTACAACTCTACAAGTTTCTATTTAATAAAAAAATACGATTTATTTGTAATGGTGGAAAATTGTACCTACAAACAATTGTAGGTACTTACTTACATATTTTTAGGTTTTTTTTTAAACAGCACTTGTAATAAAATTCGACAATACTGTCACTTTTTTACAAATTTGGCAACTTGTAATGTTTATTTAATAGGGGCCTCGCGTATCACAAAATGTAGAGTAGTTTCTGAATCATAGTCATTTTTGAGGGTGTTTGATCCCGTAAAAGCCTTGCTTAAACCTGATACAATGATTATTTTCTAAGATATATATTATCTATGAATTTAGTGTTATTTTAAAACTCCCCTGAAGAAGGTTGCAAATGAGGTTCTATTTATTAACAACTAGCTGTCCCGGCAAACTTCGTACCGCCTATTTTATTTAGAAAACGTTTGTATGGGAAATAGAAAAGGGCTGTTTTTAGGGTTTTCCCGGCAGTTATTCGAATATTTCTTACCTTTTAAACCTTTCCTAACCTCCACGAACATTTCAAGACCAAGATAAGATAAATCCGTTTAGCCCTTCTCGAGTTTTAGCGAGACCAACGAACAGCAATTCATTTTTATATTATATAGATTATGCTTTTACCCCATTCGAAGAACATTCTGAACTAAAATTGTCCCTAGAAGCGGCAACCTTTCAAGTATCTATCTTCTGCAAGTCGTATTTTTGCTTACAATCTTTTTTAAATCAACTAAAAAATACGGCAAAAACTAAAGTGAACAATAAGAAGTTTTGCATATCAATCGAAACATCAAAGAACTCCGTATCATTAACTCGGAGCAAAACCGGCTCCATACAAATCGCATTCAATCAATTGCAACCCCTAACTCAAAGTGATATAGTCTACATTTCAATGTTCCGGAAATCAGTGTTGCCAGTTGTACAAAATAATAGTGTATCGAAACCGGCGCACGCGGCGAGTTCAAACGGTTGACAATATATGTAAAATAAACGATATAGTATGTAAAATAAATGTAAAAGAGTAATATTCATGAGGTGAACGCTACGATGCTGGCTGAATGAAGGTTAGGGCTGTTCATTTTCAAATGTACAGACGCCAGGGACCGTACCACAAGCTCTTACAAACCATCATGTTTCAGAAACGTCAAAGTTTCAAGCTTGAAGTAACACTACTTCAGTACAATAAAAAAAACATGATCACTCTGTAATCCCCAGGCAGATCATTTCCTCAGATCTCTAGTTAGGTACTTAGATCTTTGAGGATATCTAAAGGGGGTAGTCAGAGGCAAATATGACATTTGGCACATGACCACATTTTAAAGTGTAAATTTTTATAGGTCACGAATTATCAAAGTTATATTACTTTGATATTGTGTATAGGGGCTGCATAAAAAACAAATATCGGAATGCAACCTACAAGAAAAGGCAGATGAAAAAAGTACAAGAAAAAAACCCTTTCAAAAAAATAAAAGTAAATAAGCATACTCATATCGAGAGAGTGGGCAACACTGATAAAAAAAGATTCCATTTTTAAAAACTCGTTTTTCTTAAAAAAGAACAATCATTTTATGCAATTCTAAATGAAACTCACAATCCATTACCGCATAGCGCCACTGCGACAGCCCTATACCGTGTCAATTCAGCTTATATTTTGCATACGACTCGTGCAATAAATAACGCAAGGACAGTAGGGTTGACAAAAACGGCAGAAACGGAGCATTGTGCCTCCATCACTGTGATGCCTCGCTTAGATCGCAAAAAGTCTAAGATACTTTTGGCGGGGAACAAAAAGGTTTGGGTCAAAAAGGAATACAAATAAAGCACCTGTTTGGAGGAAAATAAAAAAATAAACGTCCATAGCTACTTTTTTACATGGAGGTATATTTTTACCCGACTGCGAAGCGGAGAAGGAGGGTAATTTGTTTTAGGTGTCTGTCTGTCGCTGTAGCACAAACGGCAGGACAGATTTTGACAATTGAAATGTTGTTGGATTTGTTTAAATCATAGGCTATTTAAAATATCACAAAATCTACTATAGCTGTTGTAAAAATCTATTTTCGTTCATTATTTACGTTACGTTACGTTACGTTATTTACGTTCAGTCGGTTTTTTTTTTTTTTTTTGCATTAGTACATTATTGTTTATAATGTTGTATGTAGTAATCCAATTATATAATATGTAAATAAAGATTTACAACCAATATAAGAATAGGATTACTACATACAACATTATAAACAACTATGTACTTATGCAAAAAAAATAAAAAAAATACCTACCGGTACATGTACGATGTTAATAAGAGTTGAATTTTTAGTTTAAATTACTTAAATATTACAAATGAGAATTTAAATTTTCTAATCAAGCGTAAATAACAAAATAATTAACGGGTAAAAAATATTCTAATGTTAAAACAATTTTCAAAAATGTGTATTATCTTCCTGTGAATTTTGAAGTAGAAAATTACTTTTATAATGAAATTCAAAATAACCGACAATTTATTCAAAGACAAAATAGACGACTAGATAATGATTGAAACACAAATTTAAAAAAATAGAAATCTCTAAACCTTTCCGAATCGAATTCAATGCATAAATTAATCGGGTGTCGCATTGATTAGCGCCGCAAGCAAATAAATAATCGATACGTGTATCGAATGAATCGAATCGAAATGAATCGATACTCGAGTGTATCGATAAATCGGCTACATTTACACAGTCGGTGCTAGAGATAAGCATAATGAGGGTTTAAAATGGATTAGTGTTAGCTAGATCGTTTTAATATAGATTCGTTATGGTAAAAGTTGATTTATAATAATGTTTAGGAATGACAATTTAAATATTTTTTGACGTGCTATAACTTTTATTGTTTATTGACTGTGAGCCGAATTGAATGAAGGTTTTTAATAAGTAATCAGTTTTATATAAGAATTTAAATAAAACGATTTTAGGCAATCTCTACACTTCAATAGTGATGAGCTGACCAAATCGTTACTACTGATAACGATTAATCGTAATAAGTATGTAGTAATGATATCGACTCGTATAAATAAATTGTTTCTAATTTCTAATAAAACAACGCTAAAAATATTATTGACAATGAAAAAAAACTGCCGTAACTGAAATTCAACATGCAAAACGTAAATACGAGTGTATCTGGACGTGCCTCTGACTACCTTTTAAATCTAAGTAACTAGACATCTGAGATACTATCAAAACTTTTTTTTTGGTTATCGAAACATACAAATCCCAGACATGGTGATCGCTATCAAAAACATACAATAGCACATCGCGGCTCGTAAAGTAAGACTCGTTCACACCAATAACTCACATTGTATGATTTACGCCGCATCGATATCTGTTAGATATGGAATTTGTCAAACGCCATGGCCCATAGCCTGTTTATGCGAGCCGTGCGTTCTGGGCCCATAGCCTGTTTATGCGAGTCCGTGTATTCGCATGCTTATTGATCAAGCTGGGTATTTATGTTGATGATTGATTGGGGATTATCGGGGTTGTTTATATATAGTTTTTATCGGACTGCGAAAAATAAAGATTATGTGTTTTAGGTGCATGTGAGATGCTTTTGAAGTCGCTGTAATTCAAACGTCTGGACTTATTTTGATAATTATACTGTCATTTGATTATCCTGTACGTCGATTCTGTAAAATTCAAACATCAACTCGCATATCACATCGCAATTCACTCTCACTTCGCCTAGGGTTCAAAATGACTTGACATTGACCTTTTTATTTGACACATTGAATGGGGTTCGAGTGCGAAGTGAGCGCCGAAGTGACTTGGGAATTACCGTATAGAATGCCCTTCTTACGTCATCTCATACTATAACTGTCAAAATCTCTCCGTCAATTTAGTTCAACTCGCTGACACGCTCGCAAGAGTGGCGCTAGTGTAAATTCGAATTATCAACCGAGTTTTTAGAATGCCAATCAAGAAACTCACAGCGGATTCAGATTCGAAGTTTAGAATGAGGTCTTACAGAATCACACAGCTGAATCACGAAATTGACATTTCGAATGTCAAAAATCAAATATGGCGGCTGTTTGCAATAACTTTTAGTCGGGTTTTTTTATTATTGAAATAAATACTAGGTAATACCTTCTCACGAATCATGAAGTGACAATAAGCTATACAAAATGTGAAAAAATCAAATATGGCGGCTGTTTTCAATAACTTACACTCGGGTATTTTGACTTTTGAAATAAATACTAGCTATAATACCTTCCGAAAACATGTTATGTTCCCCTAGTATTTCGAAAAATCATTACAATTGTTATTCCGAGATACCAGGATTACATAACAACAAGAGGGACGGAGGTATCTCGAAGAGGCGGCGCCGGCAAATATTTGAACATTCCATTCCGCCCTGTTTGCCTGGTAGCTGCGATACCGGCTGAGGCCTTGGTATGTTATTAACAAGATTCTTGAGAAATTTAATTTAGTTCGCTGTTCCGATTTGAATTCTTCAGTAACAGTTCAGCCGGGATAGATAGCTTTGTTAAACTTTACTTGGATTTACAGATATATTATATTTACATAAATATATAACCAGATACAAAAAAATGCAATAAATCCAACTAATATTATGAACGCGAAAGTTTGTAAGAATGTATGGATGTATGTTTGTGACTCTTTCACAATGAAACGGCTGAATGAATGAAATTTAACACAGATATAGATTAGGTATAGTCTGGAATAGCACAAAGCCTACTTTTTATCCCGGAAAAATTTACGGTTCCCGTGAGATATATTTATTTTGTTTTTCAAGGTACCACGCGAGCGAAGCTGTGGGTGGAAGCTAGTATAATAATATAATATTCGTGGACATTTCATACAACGCCATCTAGCCCCAAACTAAGCAAAGCCTTTACTAAGGGAACCAGAAGAATGATAGGTTATTGATATACTTGTTTTGTAAATATATACAAAGAATATATAAATATAACACCCAGACTCAGAACAAACATCTGTGTTCATCACACAAATGGGGACCTGGGGATCGAACCCACAATCTACAGCGAAAAGGCAAAGCTACTACCGAGCTGTGAGGCCAGTCTAAAGACATATTAATTAATCTAGATCACTGAGCTATGTATAGATCGTTTGTAAGTCCTTAGTAGCTCAACAGTTCAGTGTCTTTCTTTCTACAGCGATCATGTACATCATCAGAAATGAACGAATCTCACACCTCGGAGTCGTCCGGGCGTTCCTACACGTTTCTGGGCGCCTGGTGCCACGCCAAAGCGCTGTCGCCGGCGGAGCCCGAGGGCCAGGGCGGGCCGCCCGCCCCCACACGCGACCCTTGTCCTAAACGCCATAGGTACCTTGATAAATTGATCGAAAACGTTTCCTGATTTTGATGAGATTTCTGATAAATTAACTGCGAAAATTACTACGCGCTATGCATCGCAATTCTCTTTGAGTATTTTAAGTATATAGACTCTAGACTTTACGAGGAGAGATGAATGTCATGTGACGAGAGTGTTAGCTATTAATGTGGATCGATACAGGGAAAGAGGTAGGCCAAAGAAAAGATGGATGGACTGTGTTAAAGATGATATGAGTAAGAAAGGGGTGAGTACTGAGATGACGGATGATAGAGGGAAATGGAAAATGAAGAAAACATGTGCCAACCCCACTTAGCGTGGGAAAAGGACAGGAAGAAGAGACTAAGGTCCAACTTTACCAAAATTTTGTTAACAAAGCATTAGCTAATAGGTCACCAAAATTAACAAGAATGTTAAAGTATCGTTATCTATTGTAAATCATTTCATTTAACGGAAGATAATCTTTTGTCAGGACATGGTGGAACACAAAACAACTTTAACAGGCTGTTAGTTTAATTAACAGAGTATGTTGAAACTATCTCTGAACGACGCGACTGAATGCTGAGTACAGTGCTAAATGTAATGTTTGGATATGTCTCTGGCTAACACTCTTGCGAAGGAAAACATCGTGAGGAAATCGGCAGATTCTAGAACTAAAAATTCGAAAGGATATCTGATAATATTCTTATAACCACTTAATAAGCGACGAAAGGCTTGCAACCTGTAACGTTCAGAATACTAAATGCAAAATGTGGGCATGTGCCAAATATCATGGACGTGGCTCTGACTACCCTCGAAGATCTAAGTTACTAGAGATCTGGGGATTACAGTCGTGATGATATTATGTATTTTTTTGTTAATTCGACTGAATTTGACGAAAATTCCATTTCGATTATATTGTTGTTTGGTAGAGTAGACACCCAGTCTTAAGACGTCTAACCGGAACATGTCATCCTGGTTGAGTATCGGGATGACAAGCGATTAATCAATCGGTGCGATCGGGTCCGATAGACCTTAGCTTAAATTACGAGCCTGGGTCTAGCTAGACTAAGATCCAGATCACTGGACTGAAATTAGAACTAATAGAAGCTTATTATATAATATCAGAGTACATAGATGACAAAAAAGCTTGGGACGAATTAGCTCCAACTCTGCTAGGTGTCCCTAACAAAATTAACAAGGATATTCAAAAAAGCGCTAGGGCCCAGCGAGTTTCTTATCAGTTCTTCTCGGACTGGGGATAGGACTGGAATTGGCACCTAGACTCACCTAGTATGTAAGACGATTCAAAATGATCCCTGTGATTTCTCTGAATAAAGTTATATTGAGTTTGAGTTTGTGAGAATTAATTTAGAACGAATTCGAGTGTTCTGATTTTTTTCTTTGACTAACCCTCTCGATATCCCCAAAGATATAAGTAACTAGAGATCTGAGGATTTCAGCACATAATTATCTAGAATCTAGTAGGTACTAACTAAGTCTTTCCAAATTTTTTTAAACAAGCATATTCGTAATAATAAAAGCAATAGCATGTACTTAGACATTAATTATAGTATACGAGTCATAATGATTCACGCTCGTGTAAACGACTCATCAAATAAGCTGTTAAATGAGAAAACTCTAAATTATCTTCCCGAGGCGTGTAAATAGTAGGTACCTATAGAGTTAGACTAATGGTTGTCACCGACTTCGTTCGCATGACGATAACTTTTTTCCGACATTTGATTATAATCAAACAATTAAACCTATAGTCTGCTTTGAATTATGCTCTGTCCATCTGTGAAAACCACATGAAAATCCGTTCAGTAGTTTCGGAGATGTACACGTACAACCGAATTAACAGATAGAAAATTCGAAATGCCACTGATTTTTGTTCTTTTACTCTTCTTTAGTCATATAATTGTCTTTTTTGTCATTATTTAATTTCAACGTACAAACACACCGAGTTATCCTGTTTCATTATATAATATTAAAGCTTATGTAGTCGAAAGAACCCATTCATTAAAAACAAAAAGCCAGATATTAGAAAACCGTCGCAATGTTGATTCCACTCACGAATGGCCGGCGATCACAGAGCACAAGCCGAAAACGAGTTTAAAGTTTTTTTTCTATCCCTTCCCACGCGCAAAGCTCCCATAATTACAGGTTTAAACTGTAATAACACATCGCTTCAATAAAATTGTATATCATTTCTTTTCCCGCGAATGCTTGATGATTAGCGCGGCCATCTTGTGGGCGTCACACCCGAAGGCGACACGATCTCCGATTCCATTTTCAAAAACACTAATCACCGAAGCACGCGCTCTAACAAAGCAAACGTGTGTTTTTCAAATTGCGAACGACGACCGCGTCCTTCCGTTATTACTGGGGGATTTGACTACTGTCACTCTGACAGCTGTGATTGACGTTCATAAATACCGCAAGTCAAGTGCGAGCTTGTTATTCTGGAATTTGCGAAATGTAATAAGACTACGGATCACGTGGCCGTACTCAGAACAAAGTGGAAATTCGCAGGACGATTTCTTTTTAATTGAGCGGTATCGCTGAGTGCATATTGAAACGTCAAAATTGTTCTTTTTCTTCTCATTTTCGGGCAGTAGCCAATATCCTCACGTCAAGGGTGAGAGACAGTCGCTGTTCGAGATGAAATAGGAACAGCCTGTTTTACCAGGAAATAGAATTGGAATTTTCAATTTCATTTTTAGTCGGTTATTTTGTAGCAAATGGCGGCGCTGATGCCAGCCGGCGGATGGGAGCGAAATTTTAATTTCGTTTTTTAAAACCAAATAGAATTCAACGACATTTTTCTGTGAGCATGGCGGGGGGATGAAAACAATGTCTATGAAACAGTGACCGGCCACAGCTGACCTCGAATCAAAAATTAAAATCTGATTCCGGATATAGCCGCTATGCTCTCATTCAATATTCAATCGAGTCGGAAGTTAAAACTTTCAGTGGAATGAAATCCAACGGTCGACCGCATCCAAAAGTTTAATCCAAGAAGCGAAGGAATCATTCATATTCATAGTACGGGCGAAGCTTTCACGAAAATGGCTTCGCCTTCCTAGGAAGACTCGGATGAGATGCATGAATATTAACACGCCGGGTACCAGGGCGCCATAACTATATTAGAGGTAGCGAGCGCCCGTACACTGCATGCCAACGGTAGGGGCACGTTTGAAGTTGCTGCGCCGAGCTACGTTCTGAAATTTGACATTTTGACAGCTCTCCGACGTCGGCTGCCTTGTCCCCCCCTCGCACCCGCCCTCCACGTAGCACCGTCCCGCTCCCACAATAATAACATTACGTATATGAGATTCCTGTTTCTGCTACGTCTGACTTCTGATATGAATTGTTAATGCATCGGTAATTGATATTATAATTTTGATAGACCATTTTGTTCTAATAGCGGTGGCTTTTAGTGTGAGAGCATCTTTGTTCGAGCGGACGCGAACGTGTCATACGATATTGCTTTTATGAGGGATTTTGATGGGGTGAATGTGGTTGTCGCTTTTGGTAATGCGGCGGTAATGGCGTTACATTGTTTTATGTATTCAACCCAAAACCGTCATTTAACAATATAATCCTGTATAGATTTCCGTGAAACGATTCAACAATGACTATTCTTGTCGCCACGTCACTTTCCACACGTCTTGAAAAGAGACCACCGACATTGACGGACAAGACGGCACGTGTAACTTTTAAAACGACATTGTCACTTCGCTGAATTTCAAAAAGAGAACGTCGAATGAAGTGTAAAAAGACGTTAAAATCAGCCGACGACAGCGAACATGTGCTGACTAATCCCTGTCTAGCTAAAGTTGGAAATAAAGCGGCGGTAGACAAAACGCCGCGCCGCTCCGTCGATCGCACGGCGCCGGTGATGCTCTACCCAGAAAAACTAACTAAAAACTGTATTTAAAGCTTAAAATAGCCCCTGTCAGTCACCCTTACAGGTTTCTGTTAGCTATTTAAATATACACTATCCGGGAGAAACGGGGAGAGGCTGGAAAATCGGGAAAAATGTGGAAATAGAAGCGAGGCGCGCTGTTGTTTCTAAAATGGACGAGGTGATTGAATATTGTAGCGAGTCACGAGAAGCCGATACTGCGTGGAATTCAAAAGCGAACTGTTGGAGTGATAAATGCATTGATAAAGTCCATTTCAGCTCTCGTATTGACAATGTAAGTGATGACATTGACGTATAAAAATCCTAGGTTGCACACACAGCGAAAGAGGTTTAAGAAAAAGTTTTATCGATAAAAAGTTTTTAATCTTAGTAGTTGATTTGGTTGGTATGTAATGATAAAAACACAATGGTTTATGATCTGAGAAATCAGGTGTTGAAAAGTAGCCATCAATCATATTCTTTTCTCGCCAGTTTGATTAGGGATTCATATAAAAAACGAAACGTACTTTTTGTGCCGCTATTGATCTAAACTTTTTGGATTACCAACCGCGCACTGGCTTCGAAAAAAAAACTGAAATTCATATTTCGAACGGACGATAACAGTTAAAGTGCATTGCGGTTTTATTCGCGGAATATCGCGCGTAAAGATCAACTTTTATTGACATTCGCGCGAAGTGCGACAGCTTTTTTGCACTGTAGTGTAACTTTTACTTGCAAATGTATATCCATTCATGTCTTTTTATCAATATTTGATTCAATAAAGATCAAAATCATTGCACTTTTGTTCTTTTTGAGAATAACGTAGGATATTATAACGTTCATCTTTATTTTATCTCTATTTGATGTTGCACTCATTAGATAATAGAGATTTTTGACTAGTAGTAGGTATATGCGTACAATTTTAATTACACAATAAAATTCACGAAAAAATTTAAAAACTAGAGCAAAAAAGTTGACAGTCGAACACATCAGAAAATCAGATTTTCAGTCAAAATCCTTTGAAGACGTATTAAAGACATCCTTGTAATCCGATCAACCAGGCGCCGTCAATCCGGGATGAATAACAATGCTGTCAGTAAGTACCAGGCGAGCAGAAATCGACAAGAGTAAGTACAAAGCTTTGATACAAGCTCAAAGTGGGCCCTCAGGCTAGCGTGGTGGGAGCGGCCTAATCAAACAAACTCGTTTCACTTTGTGCACAGTTTCTTTGAACTGTTCGCTTGTTATGGTATCCTGGTACCGTTACGTTTGTAATGTTGAGGCTACAATAACGAGAAGATTCTCAACACTGCAGAGTTATATTAAAATTCAAAAATAAATATAAAAATTAGAGCGACAAAGTTAACAGTCAAATGCATCGCAGAAAATCAAATTTTCAGTCAAAACATATCTTTTTTTGTTTTATTTACTAACTAGCTTCCGCTCGCGGCGTCGCCCGCGAAGTACCTACATAAAATAAAGCCTATGTTCATCCTGAAAGTTTATTCTACACGTTGGTGAAAGAATTTTTCAAATCGGTCCAGTAGTTTCGGAGCCTATTCAATGCAAACAAACAATTAAATCTTTCCTCTTTATAATATTATATTTACTAATCAAAATAACTTTATTTACAGAACATGATCACGACTGTAATCCCCAGGCTCGGTAGATATCTCCTCAGATCTCTAGTTACTTAGATCTTTGAGGATATTATTTATCTTTAGATATCCTCAAGGATCTACTTTCTATAGGGTAGTCAGAGGCGAGTTCAAACATGATATTCGGTACATGCCCACATTTTGCACAGTAGTTAATATTCCGTAAGTGACAGGTTGCAAGCTCATCGCTAATAATAAATACGAACCTATGACACACACCTTCGAATTTTTGGGCATGCCGGTTTCCTCACAATGTTTTCCTTCACCGTTTAAGAGCACTGGCATTTCGCACATACATTTTTCTAATGGAAAAACTCATTGGTGCACGACCAGGTTTGAACCCACTACCTTCGGATCGAGAGGCAGGGGTGCTACCACTACACCACCAGTGCCTGGTAGTTTCAGATTAAACCTAAATATAAACAGACTGGGCTTATCTTAAACGAGAAATTTGACAATTCGCTACAAGACATTAATTAAACTAAGGAATAGTATCAGTTCTTGCAAGGCATTGTTAGGGAGCCGACACACCAGACGAGCGATAAACCCAATCAACGTACGAAACATAAAGAGGCGTGTTCACTGGCGGAATTCACGACCACATTAACAATACGCTGTAACGGCGTGCGCGTGGCCCAAATGCGAGAGTACAGCGGTTTGTGATAAAACTAGTATTTATTGCAAAAATTATAAAGACGGTACTGAAAATAGATTTTTACAGCCGCCATATTAGATTTTTTTGACATTTTGTACAGTTTTCAGATTTGATTCAGACGGATCTAAGGACATCAAATTTGTTAAAATTCGTCCAGCCGTTTGGATTACAGCGACGGCCAAAGGAATTTGCATACATACAAACACATTACCTTTCTTCTTCGTTTCGCAGTCGGTTAAAAAACAAACAAGATCACAACTGTAACTGTATGTCCCAAACTTGGTAGCTTATATGTCTGGTCACTTAGGCCTTTAGGGATATCTCAAGAGAATAGTCAGAGGCAGGTATATTTATGGCATATAATGTCCAAATTTTGCACAGTATTCCCGTACGTGAAAGGTTGCAAGCCCATCGCCACTGTGCACGAAAGAAGCCTTTTAGGCGCTCTTTAATCCATTCAGCACACTGGTTTGAATGAATTACTTACACCATCAGAAGAAGTTAACTTTAAAGATAAGAAACACAATTAAAGTAAAATCAGCTGTTTACCCGCTTCCGCTTATGACTTGCGCGGTGCAGCTCGCCGTCCGATAACCCTGTCAGCGGAGTGACGGAGTGGCGCGGTTATCGCGCGCTATTGTCCGCGCCATTGTACGCGCGTCCCTTCGACGTCTTCATGCGCCGGTGTGCGCTCACCCTTATATTTGTGAATCGCGAGTGTGAAATTGTCGGGGAGGTTTTACTTGCGTTTGGAGATTATTTTGTTTAACGATGATGAAAAATATCATGATGATATCATCGGTGTAGGAAAACATCGTGAGGAAATCGGCTGAATTGTGATCGATGCTCGATTCTCATTTTGAAACTTGGATGGGTGACAGCATTGGCAGTTATAATCATGATTCTATACTTCGAAGTGTTTGTCTAGAATCTTATCTTTAAATGAGCAATTCTTGTATAATATGTATATATATATATATTTTCTGAATCTCGGAAACGGCTCCAACGATTTTCATGAAATTTAGTATGTAGAGGGTTTCGGCGGCGATAAATCGATCTAGCTAGGGTCACCCAGGTACTAGTAATTAAGCGACAATGGCTGCCTTAGGGCGGCCTATAAAAATACCAATACTTTTAAATCAAAGACGCAAGAAAGTAATTACTAGTGCATAGAAATATAATATTCTGGGACAAGTAATAAACAAGACCTAGACTTGACGCTGATTGGCTGGCCGCCAGACAAATGTCTTCTGATTGGTCAACGTCTTTTGGGCGTTCTCTAGACTTAGGTAGGTTAGTAATACTAGATCTTAATAAATATAGTTACTATAGAAAGTAAAGTCGATTGACAAGTGGCCGACTTTGGAATTAAACTTTGGCCTCACCACGAATTTATAATACCTACATTACCGAATTAATGTTATTACATTGTTATTTCGTACCATGACCTATGCAAATTGTATTGTAGTGTTACTTCAAACTTCAAATGTGACGTTTCTAAAACGGAATCGTTGTGGAAGACTTCGTGGTAAGACCCCCGTTATCTATAGAATACTAGAATATCTAGAAGATTTTTTAAAAAAAAACTTTATCTAGACACGCGGCAGCGTGTCAAGCCAAGTTCAAGCGAAGCGAACGGGCGATGCGCGCCTAGTGTAATATTACAGGAACCATTTGGGTGATTTAATCATTTCACTGAGCGAATATGGGATAAGGTAGAAAGATATACAACTATATACAACAAAAATCAAATTAAAAAACAACTTTACATCTTAAAACTAAAAAAAAATAAAAGCTCCATAATATGTTATCTACCTACCTATTATTTACAGCACTATGGATTCCAGAAGGTTCTCGAATGTCCGGTAGAAGCCAACCGATTGAAATACCTAGACGTTTAAAAACAATTACTTAACCTGAAACTCCCCCCCACCCGGCAGCCATTTTCATAATGCACCACCCACTTCTTTAAACTTAACACTTTAAATAATTGCCAGATGGCAAGACGGGCCGAGTGGGTACAGGTGGGGAGCGGTAGCGATCTACACCTCGACCGGAAAGGGTTAATGATAATGTTATAGGTTACTAACTTCCGCCCATGGCTTCGCCCACGTGGTGCCTTGAATCATACATTTTTCCGGGATAAAAAGTAGCCTATGTGCTATTCCAGACTATAATCTATATTGGAGCGAAGTTCCTTATTGCGTTGCGAAAGGGGGCTAGACGGAAAAAATTAAGACCAAAAGTTGTAACGACACTTTTTGCTAAAGTTGTAAGCCATGCGGCGTGCGCGTGTTTCTCTGTCTGTCTCTCACTCCCTCATAGAAAGCATGAAAAGAAACTTCGTTCCATCCAGGTGTCCTTTGACACCTCTCAAGTTTTTGTGCCAAATTTCATCCAGATCCGTTCAGCCGTTTCAGCGTGAAAGAGTAACAAACATACGTCCATACATCCATACGTTCTTACAAACTTTCGCGTTTATAATAGGTATTAGTATCCAGACTATAATCTATATTTGTGCTAAATTTTACCCAGATCCGTTCAGCCGTTTCAGCGTGAATGAGTAACAAAAATACATCCATACATACATGTATTAAATATATCAGTTATCTAGTACCCATAACACAAGGTTTGAGTAGCTTACTTTGGGGCTAGATGATGCTGTGTGGATTGTCCAGCATTATTTATTATTATTATAGGTTCTTACAAACTTTCGCGTTTATAATATTAGTAGGATTTATAAGCTATTCCTGTGGAAATTAGCAAGTGCTGTCACAAAGCACTATTTGTATTTAAGCCATTGCCGTCGACAGAGCATTAACCCCCCCCCCCCATAATACCCCCCTAAAATGTGCAGTCTAGCCGGCTCGTGCTAAATCGCACCTGACTTCACTTGGGTACATTAAAAATGCTATTAGAATACCGTTTAGTGAAGTTGAGTAGGATACTTTAGGGTTTGAAACTTTTTATTTAGTTAGAAAGTTGTGAATTATATATGGGTTTAGTAACCTTAGTAACCCTGTCTTGAGTGTGGGACGAGAGCGGGATGAGTGCGGGACGAGTGCGGACGAGGCACAAGTAAATTTAATCTTTGTATACTTAGCTGGTTTTTTACTGGTCATAGCTTAAGCGGCGATGGGCTTGCAACCTGTCACGTACGGAATACTAACTACTGTGCAAAATGTAGACATTTACCAAACGTCATGTTTGGACGTTTTTCTCTGACTAAGTACCCTCTTTAGATATCCCCAAAGATCTAAGTAACTAGAGGTCTGAGGAGATATCTACCGAGCCTGGGGAGTACAGTAATGATAATGCATGAAAAATCACAAAAAAACAAAGATGTTTTACTAGATCTCTGAGGATATTGAAAGGGATAGGCAGAGGCACGTCAAAACATTTTAATTCAGCACATGCCATTTTGCACAGTAGTTAGTTCCGTGACAGGTTGCAAGCCCATTACTTATGAGAATACTAATATTAATGTTGCCATAAAATCAATTTTTATCCCTCATCCATTGCATTATCAAAATTTGGGAGCCACTTGGATATTTTTAGTGGATTTTCAAAAATACTGGCGGCCGCTTTCCGAGCAAATCCGCTCTGACGTGTCCGGGCACAGACCACTGACAACAGCTAGGTAAGTCATAATTCGGCATCTCTATAATCACACCAGGCTTTGAAGATTCTAAGGTATGCCGGTTTTCTCACGACGTTTTCATTCACTGTTTAAAAGCACTGGCATTGTGTACATACATTTTTTTAATGGAAAAACTCATTGGTGCACCACCAGATTTGAACCCTCAGATCGTGAGGCAGGGCTACCACTACACCACCAGTGTTCCAAGGTCCGTAAGAAATAAATAAATTTTCTTGTTAATATTTTTTATTATTTATATTATAGGACTCTACCTTGTCTTTTCATATTAGAAAAAAATATCATCTTTGGACGTGCCACTGATTACTCCCTTTAGATATCAAAGATCTAAGTAACTAGAGATCTGAGGAGATTATCTACAGAGTCTGCGGATTACCAGTCGTGATCATTTTTTAGATGTTTATTTTTTGTAAATTAAATAAATTTAGTTTTAATTATCCATTTAAAGAACATTGCTATGGTTAGTATAATTTGGGTTTTCCAAGCAAGTCTTTTGCATACAACTGTAGAAGAGTACCAGCTGTCAGCAATGAGCTGTGTCCAACCAATTCCGGTAATGGCGCTTAAACTTTACTTATTCCCGGAGTTATGAACCGGCGTGGAAAAGAGTATCTCAAGATTACCGGCCGGAATACTGATATTAATGAGTTTTCCCTCCAAAATATTATATTTTGAATGTTCTCGAAACGCTCGTGAATCATTTACCGCCAAAACTCAGCCGGCACATTCTACTCAATTTGATATTTTACCGTTATTTTTTAAACTTTTGATTTTGAGCTCGTCTTTCAAGCTGATAGCATGAAGATGGAGCAATAAAAGATTGGTTGATAATATTTCACGAAATAACCAAAATTGTTTGATGTGAACAATGACGAATAATGAGAACAATGAAATAATACAAAAAAATACTTACAATTTTTTTGAAACTGACTTTTTACCAAACTCAGTTTTGTCTAGAACTTTATAATACATACCGGCTTACTTACCTGTAACAAACGGACATTATTATTAGTAGATAATCACAAAAAATCAACACAAATGTTTTTTATGTTTGTTCTGGATCAGTTCAGCTATCTATAGATCGTTTGTACCGGTCTATGGATAAGCTTAGCATTTTTACAGATATTTACATATGTGTAGGTACATGTTCGTGAAAATATTATTTACTAGCTTCACCCGCGTGGTACCTTGAAAAACAAAAACAAACCTACCCCACGAGAACCGTACATAAAAAAATAGTCTATGTGCCAGACTATAATCTATATCTATGCCAAATTTCATCCAGATCCGTTCAGCTGTTTTAGCGTGACACACATACATCCAAACAATCCATACAGCCGTACATTCTTACAAACTTTATAATATTAGTAAGATATATTTTTGTAAATAAACGTTAGTACACCTACCTATAATTTTTACGTCTCTGTAGCGTTAAAAAATAATTGTTAACCATTCAACCTTAAATCGGTCTTTTCGACCCAACCAACCATAACAATCGAAGTATTAATATTCGAAAAAAAAAACGTTTCTTGATAGTTATTTGTTTTTCAAAGGGTGATTACCAATTGGCAATAACAGCAGATAATATTGAGTTTAATGATAGGAAAGTTTACAATTCAAATTGCCCAAACTAATCCGCTATTCAAATGTCAAATGGACCAAGGAAAAGCCGGGATTATCGGGAAATCTCAAGGGTGGCTGATACCAGGCGGTCAGAAGTCCCGAGGTGGTCAGCCGATCGCGCGAGAGGCATTATCTGCTTGGGTTTAATCGCCCAGCGGCTCTGATTAGCTAAGCTCCTACCCTATCTGCCCCCTGGTACTGGAATTATGCAGGCACGACTGGCCTGACCCCTGCCAGCCCCCAGGCATGGAAATGAGATAGTGGCGAGATAAAAAGCGAATACGGTGAGTTTAATGATTTATAGAAATTTGGTTATCAATGTAACAAAGGGCGGGGAGAGTGAAGCTAATTGGATTTAGGTAGCTGAGTAATTTGTAATCGAGAGTGTTCTATTGTATTGGCATCTCTTGTTTGCAAAGCGCAAAAATTTGCCAGTTTCATTGTGTCCGCCTAATTAATATAAATTTAATTTATTAAGCCGTAGTCAGTAGGCAGTACAATTTGTTGTGTGTAGAGCTTTTGGTGTCTGATTTTTGCGCAAAAAATGTTGCCACATTAAAAATTCCTACTTACAGTTATTTATCTACTAAAACAAAAGCTGCATCGTCAGAATCAGGCTTGTAACCAAAATAACGTCACGCCAGCGCGTGAGCCAATAAGTCATTCGAGTAAATACACATTATCAGCGAGACACAGCGTTTGTCTATGCAAATTTGGTGTGTATTGGTGTGGATTAAACTTAAATAAATAGATTCTGGTTGACCCTGTTTTAGGGTTATTTAGAGGGTATGGATGGGAATAACGCGATGAAGTATTTTTTACTTCTAATTAGTTTGACTTTTTTATTAGTCCTGACGAGGTAAATCCATTAGGGTAAATAGAAACCATGAATAAGGAGAGAGTCAACTAAAGTATCTACTTATTCGTTTTTCGGTAGAAAATAGGGAAGAAGTTCGGACACTACGGTAATCCAATAGAGTTCACATAATAAATTATTGCAACTTTTTTGGCGTCTTAGCAAATAAGGTAGAAAAAAAGTAGCGGAAACACTTTCAGAGTTGGCCGGGTAACTTCCACAATCTAGATATACGACCGAGTTAAGATGTGCATCTAAATAGCCTCTGCTGCCTTGGTACCCAACTTTAGATTACTTGCAGCAAGTTTTGCAGGAAATGGTGAGTCTCGGGAAAAATTCCCGTGTGTAACCCATTCTGTTAGACTCGAATTTACTGTTTAAGTTAACGCCATCTCGCTCGCACGACTGCACATTGCTCCGTTTAAAAGAAATATTTTAAAAAGTAAGTATACCTAAATGAAATTTTTCAGCCATTTATACGATCCAAATACGATAAATACGACAAAAACCCATTCAATATTACTTATTAAGAGTTAAAGCCCAAATTTAGTGACGAACTACTAACCAACAGGTCGACCCAATAATTCTTAGTCAGCTTCTTAATATAAAAACACTGAAATTGGTTCAGTGATATCAGAAATTACTGTTATAATAAGTAAACAACAGCCGTGTTAATGTGAAAAGGCGTATACACTCGAAGTTGGAGCTGGTAATCATATTATGCTTAATATGCAAGTTCAGCTAGAAACTTGTAGTTTCATACTGTATCTTAGTTATATGCAGTGAGTTTCTGAAAATCGACAGACACAATACTATTCAATTTTGGTTGAAAACTAACTAAAAATAGATTACCCGAAAATTGATCAGGACCTTTTAAATCACAAGTGATAATCAAAAGGTTACTGGTAATAAAATTTACAGTAGAAAGTCATTTAGATAGAACACAGTTTTTTTAACTAACAAATTATTATTATTTACATAAAAAATAACGTGATCACGTCTCTCCAACTCGGTAGATAGTATTAGAGATAATTATATATAGCATTACTAGCCTACGCCCGTGGCTTCGGTTACAAGGTACCTACATAAAATGTAGCCTATGTCCTTCTCAAGCTTTAGTCTATCTTTGTACCATATTTAATCAAAATCAGTTTCGCGGGTTAAGCGTGAAAGCGTAAGACAGAAGAGTTATTTTTGCATTTTTAATGATTTATAGTGTGGATATAAGAATAATAAAATAAAACAAAATGCAATTGTGCACAACTAACCCAGCTAACAAAATATTCAAATAGTTATTTACCCAAAGCTATGATCCCTTCGACAACTTTAAAATTCCGAAACAAGTCCGTCCAATAAAAAGGCCGATGGGGGCCTTTGCGACCGAACATAAGTTGAAGGGTTAAGGCATTATCTATTCATAAGGTAAAACACTTTGACCGTCTGTCTATTAGGACGGGATGGACATTCGGACAGAGACAATGAATTTTTAAAATGGTTTTTCGTTGTACAGAATTTTTTTAGGAAAATGTTTGAATTTTTTTATTTTGCTGCCTTGAAGTAACAATTACTTACTTAGATATTTAATCATTAAAAAAATAAATTACGAAATAAAAAATTTAAAACGTTTTAAACCTCTTCTTATATTACATTTTCGTTTTAAAATTACATAATATTTCGAAAGTCAAACGTAGTTTACACATCTCAATTATTATGTCAAGCAATGGTACAGCGCGGTCATCAAAAATATCAATAACTGTTGGCCAATCAAATGTTTTTGTTATAATAAAATTACAAAAACAGAAATTGGTTATCAATTAACCCTTTAAGAGCCACAGCAATTAAATGCTAGTTAAAAGTTGACGTGTGGCATTTATTGCCCCCACAGGTGCTCGGACAGCTGATTGTGGGGCTGGCAGACAAGACAAGACATCCTTAGAGTAAGAAGTACCAAGCTATAGCTTGATAATATAATAAAACACATGAGCAAAAATTTCAGTGTTCATACTGACAAAATATACAAATAAATAACTAAAAAACACATCAAATAATAATATTAGTGGACATTTCACACAACGCCATCTAGCCCCAAACTAAGCAAAGCTTGTACCTACTATGGAAACCAGATAGTTGATAGATTAATTATATAAGTACTAACTTTTTTATAAAAAAAATTACATACATACATAGAATACATAAATAACACCCAGAATCAGAACAAACATTTGTGTCCATCATAAATGTTTATCCCGGGTGGGGATCGAACCCACAACCTACAGCGCAGAAGGCAGAGCTACTACCAACTGGGCTGTGAGGACCGATAGTAAATAAGTAGGTAAGTATTTTAATCTATAAATACTTATTTTCTTACTAACTTGACATGTGTTCATACCTGGTACAAATTTTAGGTGCCTCTAAGAATTGAGTAGTTTTCTTCTGTAGTTTTTATTACTCTTATGTATTATAGGAATGCAATGGAGATACAATATCTACTAAACATATTAATAAGTCAAAGATGAATGATAAAAATAATTGCGAACCGTTTTTCTTTAATAAGTGACGCAAAAACTTTAAAATTGTCGTTTCAAATATTAAATACGACTATTTTTTGCCGTCTTGGTCTTCCACTGGCAGTAATCTGGATCAGTTGAGCTATCCATGTAACGGTCTTTAGATAGCTCATGATTGCCTCTTATAAACATATATTTTTTTTATAAACTTAGTCGATATTTTTAGACGATTTAAATAAAGAGGTGGTTCTCAATTCGTCTGTATTTTTGTGACACGATTACTCCTCCAACTATGAACGGATTTTGATGATTCTTTTTTTGTTTGATAGATCATACTTCAGAGGTGGTCTTTTATAAATTTCATACTTCAGAGGTGGTCCTTTATAAATTTTATTGAAATTAGTTAGCACTTAAAAAAAAAAACATATTACACACAGATGACGTTTTTGTTTGTAAGTGTCATGTCAAGTGTCAAGCAACAATAATTATGATTGAGATTATCAGTGGGATTTTTCTGCGGTGTATTTGCCTGACAACTACGTCGCTCTGGTTTTTATATGTTTTCTCGTGTTATTTTGAGTTTTATTGCGTAATTTTGGTGGTTATTTGGCCAATAAAGCCCGGGTTCTTGACGCGAGTGTAAAGTATGTGAATTAGAGTGAATAGTTCTCTTGAAATTCCATCGGAGGAAATCCCGAAAATTTTCAACAAAACAGCCATCTTTTGTTTAAAATTGACTTGACAACTTGACTATGACTCTGTGACGTTGACAATACTTATAAATAAATACACTTGACACTGGCAAAATTGTTCTCTAAGAGACAGATGCCATAATTGAAGAAGAAGAAGAAGAAGAGATTGTCAGTGTATGAAGTCGTTTTCAGTTTTTTATAAGAAATCTATTTTTAAAATTTCTTTATAATTATGCTAAGTATAGTAAAAAATAATTAATACTTCAGCCAGTCGCGATACAAGAGATGATTTTTTAAGTTTTACGAAAAATAGCATTTTCTCAAAAATATTTATAAATAAAATTCATATGGGACCAAAGTCAAAGTGAAAGTCAAATTATGTTTATTTTCAATAGAATCACAGGGATCACTTTGAAACGTCTTACATACTAGGTGAGTCTAGGTGCCAATTCCAGTCCCCCATACATATCCCCAGTGCGAGAAGAACTGACAAGAAACTCGCTGACCATTCAGAGATCATTCAAAAATCATCAAAATCCGTGAAATATAAAATAAAATAAATAAATAAAAATAAATAATGCTGGACACTATCACACAGCATCATCTAGCCCCAAACTAAGCAGAGCTTGTATTATGGGAACCACATGACTGATAAACTACATAATATACTTTTTTTTTTTTTTTTTGTAAATACATACATATTATACATAGAAAACACCCAGACCTGAGACAAATATCTGCAAATAATGCAAACATTTGTCCCACGGCGGGAATCGAACCCGCAACCTTCTGCGTCTCAGGCGGACCTTCGCCCGCTGCGCCACAGAGGCCGTCAAATATCGGAGAAAGTATCTAATAACTTACAAACAGTACAACACTTACTTTTTTCAGTATCGTCTGTTAAGTATTCTGACAATCAAATTCCTATTGACACACTCACTGATATTAAAGTCAACGCACAGCCTAAACTAAGTATTAATTTTACTGTTCCATGATATAAGTGTAGATTCACCATAAACCAGCTAAGAACATTCAAAGATTCACATCTAAAAACAATCTCCAGCAACAATAAATCTCGCACAGGTGTCGCGTCTCATAAATATGGTACACCGTCCCTTTTTAATATACCCTAGATTTGCTCTAACTCCTCCTGATGAAGAGTTCTATAAAGGTTCTATAAAGGTTATATAGATGTGACAACTGAATACATTAATCAAATGGATTTTTCTCCCGGATATTGTGAACGTAACTTACGGTGTGTTGGGTCCTTACAGTCCTTACCCCTTTTTAGGGGTAACCAGTGGATTTTACGGGAAAAAAAAATATATAAAATATGATCACGACTGTACCTAATCCCCGGGCTCGGTAGATATCTCCTCAGATCTTTAGTTTCTTAGATCTTTGAGGATATCTAAAGAGGGTAGTCAGAGACAAGTCCAAACATGACATTTGGTACATGCCCACATTTTGCACAATAGTTAGTATTCCGTACGTGACAGGTTGCAAGCCCATCGCCGCTTATAAGAATACTAACCAATGACACATACCTTCGAATTTTTAGTTCTAGGGTATGCCGGTTTCCTCACGATGTTTTCCTTCACCGTTTAAGAGCACTGGCATTGCGCACATAAATTTTTCGAATGGAAAAACTCAATGGTGCACGACCAGGTTTGAACCCACGACCTTCGGATCGTGAGGCAGGGGTGCTACCACTACACCACCAGCGCTCTACGGGAAAAGTAAGGTATAACTAGGTTCTGTACACGGCTTTGCATAGAAATACTAGTAAATAGGTTTATACAGGGTGTTACCATTATTTCCGAAAACTTCAGGGGGTTAAAGAACCCATGGGAGCGCGAAAAAAAAAAATTTACAAATATATCAGCGATCTGGTTCCCATAAATCAAAGCTTGCTTAGTTTTGGGCTAGATGGCATTGTGTGAAATGACCACTAATATTTATATATTTCTACAATTAATAACCTGACTGAAAGTTACGTAAAATAGTTTTTACAGGCGCCATTTTGTAATGTTTACAGTTTTGTTTGACTAAATCGCCAATTTAATACAATACACCTACTTATATAATATAATATAATATAATAATATAGTACCTGGATGACCGAGCTTTGCCCGTTTTTTTGGGGTAAACGACGTTTTCTAAAAATGAAACCTAGCTAGATCGATTTATCGTCCTCTAAACTCCCTGCATACTAAATTTCACGAAAATCGTTCGAGCCGTTTCCGAGATTCCGATTATATATGTATATATACATATATACAAGAATTGCTCATTTAAAGGTATAAGATTCGTAAAGGTAATCTGTTAAGTATATAATATTGCCAAGTTATGTGTAAGATATCAGTTTAAATATTCATCCCGTATCATATGTGTAATCCAATCTCCGAGTGGACGTGCGTCCAACAAACGAACTAACGGTCGAGCCCGAAAAGTAGTAAGTGCTAAATAACAATTTTCAAAAAACTAAAAAGAAACATGATCACGACTGTAATCCCCAGGCTCGATAAATATCTCCTCAGACTTCTAGTGACTTAGATCTTTGAGGATATCCAAAGAGGGTAGTCAGAGGCACGTCCGAACATGACATTTGGAACATGCTCACATATTGCACAGTCTTTAAATACATTGCTAAAATAAAATATCAATAAACAATGCAAAAACTTAACTTATTAACGTACAAAAACATTAATAGAACCCATTTTTTTTATTTGCTACAAAATAGAAGAAAAAAATTGGGTTTATCTATACCTATATAAGAGCTTCACCTGACTGACTGACTGACTGACTGACTGACTGACTGATTGATCATCGCCGAGCCGAAACCGCTGAAGATAGAAAGCTGAAATTTGGAAGGTGGCTTCCTTTTATAACAAAACTACCCACTAAGGCGGGATTTTTGGAAATTCCACCTCTAAGGGGGTGAAAAAGGGTGAAAACGTTAGTATGAAACTTTTTAACGCGTGGAGCGATTTTCATGAAACTTTGCTTGTTTAGTTATAAATGTCACTAGTGGAGATCTTAGTAACTCTTTTCACGACTTTTTCAATTTCAAAAAGGTTTAAGTTAAAAAATACATAGTGTTATTGCAAAAATTAAAAAACCCATCTGAAAATAGATTTTCACATCCGCTATATTTCATTTTTTGACATTTTGTATAACCTATGTCACTTTTATAATACAGACGAATCTAACGACACTTCATTTGTCAAAATTTATCCAGCCGTTTGAGCTACAGCCAAAGGAACTTACATACACCCCAAGAAAATTACCCTCATTCTTACTCGTCTAAAAATTGTATCAATAAATCAAACATCAATTAATATTGACCGCAACAAAATTCTCTCCTTCCGCCCTATTCGTAACCCGAGCTGAGATATGAACTTATCTTAACGACCCCCCCACCCCCCGGGGTGGGCCGGACCCTTGTGGACCTGACCCGATGGAGCCGATATGGAACGGCCAATTTTGGTCAGCCTGTAACTACACCTCGCTTTTATGATACTTGTTCTTGTTTATGCGCTCCTGGTAGTTTCATGTGATTTGATGGTGTTTTTGCTATGTTATGGTGTCAATGGCTGTTTGGAGTTCGAGCGGGAAATATGGTGATAGTTGGCTGAAGTTTTTTTGCTTATTGGCTAAAGTGGATTTCTCCTAATTCCTTAGTTTTCAAAGCCCTTTACATATTCAGAGCCATCATCATTATTTTTTTGCCCTTTCCCATATTATGTGGTGATCTTTTTCCATTTCCCTCTATCATTCGTCATCTCAGTACTCGTTCCTAGCTTCAGTCAGTACTCATTCAAAGCCTTTACTATGTAAATATAAAAGCGGCGATGGGATTGCAACCTATCAGGGGGCTTGTACAGGTTTTGATAGCTTACAAAACTTTATTTTCTTTCATTTCCTTACATAGTTGAAACATGATCACGACTGCAATCTCCAGGCTCGGTAGATATCTCCTCAGATCTCTAGTTACTTAGATCTTTGAGGATATCTAAAGAGTCAGAGGCACGTCCGAACATGACATTTGGTACATGCCCACATTTTGCACAGTAATTAGGATTCCGTACGTGACAGGCTGCAAGCCCATCGCCGCTTATAAGAATACTAAAAATATGACACACACCTTCGAAGTTTTAATTCTAGGCTAAGCCGGTTTTTTCACGATATTTTGATTCACTGTTTGAGATTATTGGTCTAACGCACATACATTTTTGGAAATGCTTTAAAGCTATTTTGGTCACCCACCCTAATCACCGTATCTATAACGGCAAAGCAAGCTGCATCTTTAAAACGAGTATTTATAGCAAAAATTTTAAAAACCCCACTGACTTTCAGCAGTATTGTAAACTAGATGAAAACCCGGCTTCGCTCGAGTGCAATGTGCCTCATCATAATACACAATATGTGTCTCTGAGCACCATTAGAATTTAACATAACAAATAATAACGGATAGTATGCTACCAAGTTTGCGATTACCTAGGTACCTACCTACCAACCTACGTAGTGCAGTAGAACAAAGAGGTTGGTTGCACTGTTGATTGTACCTACTTACCTACTTTGAGTTTTTATTACCCAAGATATCATCCGGTGTCAGTGACGAAATGGCGACTGCGATTTGTCTCTCAGCACCATTAGAATTTTACAAAATACTCGACAATCCGAATTTTGCGGATGTATGTTGTCGACTCGAAATCTTTACTTTTTTATGTTTTATTACTCAGGTAAGGTTTCGATCGAGTCTACCGTACCCCTTGACGAAATTATTAATATAGATGTAGATGGCTTCTTACAGCCGGAATATTGGATTTTTTGACATTTTGACATAGCCTATGTCTTTTTTGTAATCTAGACGAATCCAACGAAACCTTATTTGTCAAAATCTATACAGCCGTTTAGGTTACATGCGACAGCCAAGGACCTCGCAAAAATACACCCCAAACGCATCACCATCCTTCGCTCCGCAGTCGGGTAACAAGCAAAATGGCATCAGCTAACAAACATCCTCAATCCTAAGCAAACGAATACGATAACCCGTAATCTATCCCGGGAGCAGAACCCGCTACCCTCGCAAACACAGAAACCCTTTCGCCAAACTCTGCGCGGATCAGATTACTGAGTATTAATTTATGGGATGGACTTATATTTTCCTTTCTGTTCCAAATAAACATTCGCAAACATAATAAGATATCTATTTAATATATTTTACTAGTTGTTGCCGGCGACTTTTTCCGCGTGTTATTGAATTTTCGGTTCTAGGGTATGCCGGTTTCCTCACGATGCTTCCTTTACCTCCAAACATGATATTTGGCAAAAGCCCACATTTTGCACAGTAGTTAGGTATTACGTACGTGACAGGTTGCAAGCCCAATGCTGCTCATAAGAATACTAACCTATTAGATAATAATTTCGAATTTATGGTTTTAATTTTTTCCTTCACCGTTTAAGAGCACTGGCATTGCGCACATATACATTTTTCGAATAGAAAAACTCATTGGTGCACAGGTTTGAACTCACGACTTTCGAATCCAGAGACAGAGGTGCCACTACACCACCAGTGCTCTACCACAAATCTGGCAACAGGGTAGTGTCACTGGAAATGTATTTTTACCCGTAGCAAACCAGTAGTGTCACGGGAAAGTAAAATTTCCCTTCACTTTACTAGTAGAGCCAAGCGGTAGTGCCAAAGAAAAGTAGTGATATATTCAGTCATCAAATAAGTATCCATCCAACGGAATCTCATGTGCGACAGAAATAATTTCCTCGCTTCCTGCATAAGACATCTAACTACCCGCATTTTGCCCGGTTTTTCCGCGCCGGACGTCGGAAATCCAACGGAAATAGGACCGAGACGGCACTATAGTGGCGCACGAGAGCAACAGAGAGGGCACACTGGCGGTTCGAAATTTGATTTCGGATTTGAGTTGTGGGTTTTATCTGTGACCTGGGTCTTAACGATTTAAGAAGACATTTTTGTGAATTATTATACGTATTTATATCCCTTTTGAAATCATCTTTAACTATGTTTCAGGCACTAGAACGTCTAAATTGTAATTTTACTTGACGTATAAATCAAAGGCCTGTAGAATATAGTTTAGGAATAACTTTATATTAAATAATAATAAAATTACATACTTCTAAGCCAGCTCTAAGCTATTTTGAAAGATAATATGAGTAAGAAAGGAGTGAGTGCTGAGTTGACGGATCATAGAGGGAAATGGAAGAAGATAGTTTACATATTATAAGAGTTCTATCTTTATATCGCTAACTGTACTGTAGCGGTTTAAAAATAAGCGACAAACTTACCCTTAAAATATCTTATACCTTTAAACGAGCAATTCTTGTATATATATATATATGTATATGTATATGTATATATATATTGACGACCTCAGTGGCGCAGCGGGCAAGAGTCCGCCTGCGACGCAAGAGGTTGCGGGTTCGATTCCCGCCTCGGAACAAATTTGTGTACGATCTGCAGAAATTTGTTCCGTTGGTCTGGGTGTGTATGTATAATAAAAAATATCTATCTATGTACCTATATCATGTAATTAAATATATCAGTTATCTAGTACCCATAACACAAGCTTTGAGTAGCTTACTTTGGGGCTAGATGATGCTGTGTGGATTGTCCAGCATTATTTATTATTTATTTATTTATTTATATATATATAATTGGAATCTCGGAAACGGCTCCAGCGATTTTCATGAAATTTAGTATGCAGAGGGTTTCGGGGGCGATAAATCGATCTAGCTAGGTTTCATTTTTAGAAAACGTCGTTTACCAATAAAAAAAACCGAGCAAAGCTCGGTCACCCAGGTACTTAAAATAATTTGAGGGATAAAAAGTTCCACAAAGCTTTTATGTCAATTTTACTTGGTGACATTTTTATTTTACAAATTAATTGAAATCTAAATAAAAACGGAAACAAAATTGGCTACCACTCAGCATTTATGATCTTCGAAGTAATTTTTCGAATTTCTAAGAAAAGTTGGTTCCCTCACGATGTTTTCTCTCACCGTTTGAGAGTAAATAAATTAATTGAACGTGTAGAACCTCCAAGAAACAACCGAAACTCCTTTTTGCGTTAAAATCAGAAAGGATCCCCTTATTTAGGGTAAGGGCGATCGTAAGTTCTGGTTTTGCCCCTGGGCAAATTGCACAGAATCCGGGCGAGATGAGAATTTATTAATATTGGAAGATGCGGACCTGAATTAAGTTGGCGGTGACAGTGCTGGCTCGTTTTATCTTGTTTAGTGAGTGTGGTGTGTGGTTACCACTTCGACATCAGTTCAAACTCAGCATCCGTAACAAAATTAACAAGGATCATACAAAAATAGCGCTAGGCCCAGCGAGTGTCTTGTCAGTTCTTCTCGGACTGGAGATAAGACTGGAATTTGCGTCAGTTTTTCTTGGACTGGGGGTAAGATTGGAATTGACATCTAGATTCACCTAGCTTGTAAAACGATTCAAATTATCCCGATAATTTTATTAAATAAATACAATAATATTAAATGTTTTTAGATGGGTGACCGATTTTTTGCACCGCATAGAAACTTCCCAATTAGCCGATATCAATAATTTCAGAAATTAATATGTTATATTTGCAGATGAACTCGCGGGTTACAGCTAGTTCACTATAAATATATAATAAAACACCGAGTAGTAATGTCGGTGAGTCTATGCACGTTCTAGAAGCCACGGGTCATAATGTCAAGGTGGAATGAACCAGGTACCTACTATAATGTATAGTATGTTTCACTAGTATCCGTACTATAACTATAAAGCTGAAGAGTTTGTTTGTTTGTTTGAACGCGCTAATCTCAAGAACTACTGGTTAGAATTGAAAGATGATTGTTGCGTTGTAAAGTCCATTTATTGAAGAAGGCTATGGGCTATATAACATCCCGCTACGAAAATAGGAGCGGAGCATCAATGAAAATGTTGCTGAAACGGGAAAAATATATTACTTAAAACGCGCAGACAAAGTTCCCCAAGAGTCAGTTAGTATCTAAGTAATATTTATTAAAAGCGCAAAGAACGGCTGGACCAATTTAGTTATTTTATAATAATCGTAACTTTCCGAATAAGCGACCTTATGGGTATCTGTGTTCATCACACTAATGTTCATCCTGGGTGGGGATCGAACCCACAACTATAGCGCAGAAGGCAGAGCTACCAACTGAGCTATGAGGACAGTCAAAATAAAATATTTATTGAAAAGGATAGCGTATATCGTGTAAGCTAGTTTTACATAAAGTATCTATGATAAAACGTCAGGGTATTGCATATTTTCCATGCGGTTGCGCAAGCGGCGGTACAAAGGAAACGCGATACACTCGACACTCGTAACTCAACACGCGCATAGGAATCCAGGATCTAGCCAGACTGTGCGTCTGCGCATTATAAGCTTATTTATATATAAGGAGTATAATATATTTCTTATTTACGATTCCATTTTAGTTTATGTTTTGATTTTTGGTTCTCATTTTAAAGCATTTGTTTTAAAATGGTGAAGGAAAATATCGTGAGGAAACTGGCATGCTTACCCTAGAACCAATAAATTGAAGGTGTGTTTTGAAGGTTAGTGTTCTTATAAGCCGCAATGGGCTTGCAACCTGTCACGTACGGATTACTAACTACTGAACAAATGTGGTTATGTGCCATAAGTCATATTCGGACGTGCCTCTGACTACCCTTTTTACATATAAAAAATACCTAAGTCACTAGAGGTCTGAGGAGATATCTACCGAGCCTGGGGATTACAGTCGTGATCGTGATTTTTTTTTCGGAATAAACTAAAATTGTCTTTGCGTACAATGACGAATAGTGAGAACAATGACGAAATCGTTGAGTAGAAAGGCCTCCCTCTTCGCAGTCGGCTAAAAATGTCCAATAATCGTCCGTAAACAAAAGTATCAAACATAAAATGATAAATAAATATGATCACGACTGTACTCCCCAGGCTCGGTAGATATCTCCTCAGATCTCTAGTTACTTAGATCTTTGAGGATATCTAAAGAGGGTAGTCAGAGGCACGTCCAAACATGACATTTGGTACATGCCGACATTTTGCACAGTAGTTAGTATTCCGTACGTGACAGGTTGCAAGCCCACCGCCGCTTATAAGAATACTAACCTATGACACATACCTTCGAATTTTTGGTTCTAGGGTATGCCGGTTTCCTCACGATGTTTTCCTTCACCGCGAGCACTGGCATTGCGCACATAAATTTTTCGAATGGAAAAACTCATCGGTGCACGACCAGGTCTGAACCCACGACCTTCGGATCGTGAGGCAGGGGTGCTACCACTACACCACCAGCGCTCCTAAAGTATCAAACAGCCGACAATAAATTACAAAAACATCAACCGAAAACAATATGAACTTGTCTCGCTCGGATTACGGGACTTGTAATTATTTTTAGGCCTCCCCTAGGGCTTAGGGACGCAACGCGGGATTCGTCGTAAGTCCCGGCGTTATTCAATATTATTTCTTCCAGACATTTGGCGGGAACGCGTCCCAGGTACGCGGGCTTAAGTGAGATTTACTCTGGCACAGCTGAGAAGAGTTCAGCTGGATCAATACTATAGCCTTGGTCCCCTTATTCAGAAAGAGGCCGCGCCGATGCACGCTACTTGTAACCGGCCAGTTAACACCAGTGCTAGTAAATAGGTTTATATAATTATGTGTGTTAGATTAAGGTAAGTACTTATATTATTATTTACTTATAACACAAGTTTTGAGTAGCTTACTTTGGGGCTAGATGATGCTGTGTGGATTGTCCAGCATTATTTATTTATTTATTTGACATCGGACATACAGGAGGAGGCACCCTGGTGTATGCTGTTCGCCGACGACATTGTTCTTGTCGGAGAAAACGCAACTGAGGTCCAGAACAGGCTGGGAAAATGGCAAGGTAAACTGGAGAGTGTCGGATTGAAGATCAGCAGAACAAAAACCGAGCACTTGTTCTGCGACTTCGGTGGTCCCTCTAGTTTTACCCCTATTGCCTTAGATGGTGTATCCCTACCAGTCTGTTCCGATTTTCGGTACCTCGGTTCAGTAGTACAGAATGATGGTGAGATTGATCGGGATGTAAGAAATAGAATAAATGCGGGATGGATGAAATGGCGACAGGTCACAGGAACCACGTGTGATCCGAGAATGCCCCTTAAACTTAAGGGGAAAATCTACAAAACGATCATAAGACCTGTCGTATTGTATGGGTCTGAATGTTGGGCCACCAAGGGAACGGAAGAGAGAAGAGTGCATGCGGCGGAGATGCGAATGCTGAGATGTGTGGAGTGACGAGAATGGATAAAATAAGGAATAAGTATATTAGAGGAAGTCTGAAAGTGGCACCGGTGACAGAAAAGATGAGGAGTAATAGGTTAACGTGGTATGGGCATGTTGTGAGAAGAGATGAATGTCATGTGACGAGGAGAGTGTTAGATATGAATGTGGATGGATACAGGGGTAGAGGTAGACCAAAGAAAAGATGGCTGGACTGTGTGAAAGATGACATGGGTAAGAAAGGAGTGAGTACTGAGATGACGAATGATAGAGGGAAATGGAAGAAGATCACATGTTGTGCCGACCCCACATAACGTGGGAAAAGGGCAGGAAGATGATGATGATGATGATTTATTTATTTATTTATTTATTTATTTAATTATTTATTTATATGGGCCGTAGTTTCTAGTATTTTCCGTCTTGTACTAGATTATTGTTGCCTGAAATAAAGTTATTAATGTTATTACTATTATAAGATGACTGTGAAGTGTTTTTATTTGTTCTTGTTGTATATCCTACTATTATAAACGCGAAAGTTTGTAAGAATGTATGGATGTATGTTTGTTACTCTGTCACGTAAAAACTACTGAATGGATTATGATGAAATTTAGTACAGAGCTAAATTATAGTCTGGAATAGCACATAGACTACTTTTTATCCCTGGGATTAGATAAGAAAATATTAAACTACTAGCTTCCACCCACGGCTTCGCCCGCGTGGTACCTTGAAAAAAAACAAGTCTTTTGCATCGTACCTACATTTTTACGCAATAAATAGTAGCTTATGTGCTATTCCAGACTATAATTTACCTTTGTGTCAAATTTCATCCAAATCCGTCAAGCCGTTTCAGCGTGAAAGAGTAACAAACGAACATAATACAAACTTTCGCGTTTATAATGTTAGAATTTCTTTATCATCATCATCATTGGCCTATTTACATCTAATAAAGATGATTTTAAAGGCTTACAGAACAATTCATAGATCTCGAACATTGATGTTTGTGGCTTAAAAGGCATATGCGGGAGTGCCAGCCGCGGCCACATTTTTAATAATTTCTTCATATTTTAACCCATTTTCGTATTTTTCACCGGCTTCTTTCAGAATAAGGGGACGGTACACACACGGAAAAGAACAGATGGTCTTTCGCGGGCGCCTCAAGAGGTAATGTCAAGGAAAATATGCGATGTGCAGTTGAATAGGGTTAGGGGTCGGCTGAGAAGGGAACAGCTGGGTTTCTTAAGAGGAATCACCTTAAGACACGAGATACATTCCTGTACGTTTACCGTGAGTTGTGACATTCGAGATCCGGCTGAAAAATCATACACCTATCGAGTATTAACTAAAATCAAAATTTTTACGCATATTTATGACCAGGAGAATATAAGTACCTAGGTTGCCTATCAAAATGTGGCCGCTAATATTTTTTATTAAATTTTTGTCCATTGATTTTTCGTAAACGGCTTGCAATCTATCACTTATGCAATACTAGCTAAGTACTGTGAAAAATATGGCCAAATATCATGTTTGGGCGGCCTCTGAGGCTCTGACTACCTCAAAGATCTAAGTAAATAGAGATCTGAGGAGATAGCCACCGAGCTTGGGGATTACAGTCGTGATCATATTTTAGTTACATTTTAGGCAGATGAATTATAGAGTTGTAGTGAAGTAGCTGATTTCCTTGAGCTGTGCGCTAGGATTCCGTGATTAACAACGTAAGACAAGCTTATTCGGAACGTTTCTTTGATGAATGCGCTGTCGCGACGTGTAAACACGCCGTTCTCGGTAAATTTGCTATTTCAGAACTGTTAATCTCACCGATACCATCTCGGAAATATACAATCTAAACGTATCTAACGATTTGTGAATAGGACTCTAAAAATAAAACCATTGAATTTCGAATTGTTATTCGATTTTCAAATTGAGACTAATTCGTGACTCAAATCGGTAGTCGCTTCGAATTCAAATATTCTAAATTCAAAGTTACATAGGTATCTGTTCGTTTCTCTCGCCTGACGTCTAAATTGTGAATTAATTCAACATTCGCAGTGTTCGATTCAACTTTGTAATCGCAAATCGATTCGTATTCAAACTGAGCCGACCGCGCGCGACACTCGACCTTTGTGGTCAAGGATTTGAACACTGCATTCATTTGTTTCCCGCCAACGCGCCGACCAATCGCGCGGTGGCAGGTGCCGCTGTCACTGCGCGGCTTCCATTTCCCGCGCGCGTAATCGAATGAATATTACAAACGTCACGTTGACAGCTATGCAGTTTCACACCCGATATTATATGGGTCGAATGCTCTTTTAAAGCAATCTCGTCTATGGTCCGGCGCTTCGCCCGAATCCGATTATACGGACAAGCAAACAAATTTAGAGGCGAAATTCACGATTTAAGCACTGTTTAAAAATGGATTAGGGAACCGTAGAGTTAACATTGGCACATCCCGTGCACGGAACACTGTTTTACAGGGTGGGTAGGTAATGAAAGCACTTAGCGCTAAGCGAAGCAATTATAAGTAATTTGGAAGCCGGTAATGGGCGCGGACAGCGTTGCGCAAAAACGCGCCAAACGGAACGCGCTAAAAGCTCTCTAATTCGATTGTCGATGGTTACTTTTTAAACTTCGAACACTGAAAAAAGACAAAAGCTTTCTATATTCAAATTTTTTAATATTCGATTTTCGAAGACGTGAATTCGCCAAATGCTGCCGTAGAGAATTAAACATTTTTAACAATGCAGATATATTTTTGGAATTTGTCGAGATTCCGTGAACTAATGGAATTTTGGGCTAATTGTAAAACCGTTCGGTACTCGCCTAAACTTTGTAATTAAAGCTCACTCGCGAAATACCAGGAATTCATAGCCATAAAGAAAGTGGGATTCGTCGGAATGAAACAGGAATAGCGAGCTCAGGACTTTGCGTCACCTGAACTGAAGCTTCTTCGGCCCGTGATTTATGGGCGCGGATCCGGACCGGTAATGAAATTGCACCCCCTTGCACCCCTTTCCACCCCCTCTGGGGGAAGCCCCGCGAAAACCCATTCTAGAAATTACTACGCAACGCCGACTCTGTGACACTCTCGCGTTCCGATCTTACTAATGTATCCTTTTAGATTTGACCAAATAAAGTGCTCTGTTTGGTTTGGGATTGAGCCAACGTGGGCCATAGACGGAATTAAAGTAATATTTATTTTTAATTTCCCACGCCGGCCTGAAACAGACTATCATGGGAATAAGTCGTTTTTTTTATTTTTCCTTGATACTCCATCATTTTAGATAGTAGCTAAAACGTCTTTATTTCTTAAATATTTTTTTCACGGTGTCCAAGAAAATATCAATTTTTACTAATATTATTACCAATAATCAAATTCAGCTTAAATTTAGTACTTATATAAAATAATACTGTCCCCGTTAAGTTTGTACGTAAGACTTAAATATCAACAAACTCAATATCAAAAGATATTTGCCCAAAGGAGTCAAAGTTGTTAATAGAATTAGATGGAATCACCAAAATTGCTCAGTTAATCTTTCGCAACAAAGTCTAGAAGAATCAAACTAAAAGGCAGCTAAAACCTCGAACTACATAGTGTTAGAAAATAGAACCTCATTCGTCTAAATACCTTCTTATAGAAAGCGACCTTTTTAAAGAAAGCTGGTTTTGATAATGATGAAACCTCATTCAAAGATAGACTAGCGGATGTCAGGTGACATGATTTTGAGATATTTTTATTGATGAATATAAACGAATAACTAATATAAATGGCCCAAAAGTAAGGATAAATTTATTAATTGGTGAAAAGTTTTTAGAAAAAGCTTTGATCATTTGTCCACGCAATGAAAAATACTGGCCGCTTTTAATTGAAAACTGCCGGCTCAACAATGTGGCGGACTGAGGCCGTGGTTGTTGTTTTAAAACTTTTTCACTACGCCAATGTTTTTATTTATTGCAACGGAAGTTTTTAAGCAATGGTGTCCGCGGTGTTCCATTCCAAATTCGAAATTACGAAATATTTACATTGGCAGTGAGAGGAGGCTTTTATTGAAAAATCAGATATAACTATCGAAGTGTTGGGTTACTGAATTTGAATTTGGAATTACGTTTTGTTCTTATTTTATTTCAAAGAGGTTTTATGTCGTTTTTGACCATTGAGAATTACTATAGAGAATTATGTTGGTGTAGTATTTTGGTCTTCATAGACGCAGAATTATAGCTACCGAGGTAGTTTTGATTCCCGCCAAGGAGAAAATGGCGGTTAGGTTAGGTTAGATTTATAGAAAACGGAAGAAATTAATTTACGCAAGACTAGGCAGTAAGGTCTATGACTATAAGCCTGCTCAAATGAGCGAATAATTTAACAAGCTACCGAGGTAGATTATTAAATCACATTTTTATAACTTTTATCAAGTCTAGCACGAAATAAAGATTGTTTAGTACCACTTACCGTTAAATGTTGAAAAAGCCACGCCCGCAGTATGTTCGTGGCAACCTTCGGGAAGATCCCCCTTTTCTTCTGGTTCTTCTTGCCGTTGGTGTCGTCGTCTTCTTCCCCCGTGCCCTCCCCGGAGCCGATACTCGCGTTGCTGGCGTCACCTGGGTGTAGATTTTTTTTATTAGTTTTGCGGGTAGAACGAAAAAAAATAAAAAAGTTGATCTAAGTGTAGATTTAAAGCCTGAATCTATTAAGACCTATAAGAATGTATTATTTGCTCGTCTAGGGGTTTTTCTTTTTGTGTGACTGGATCAACAAATATTCAAACTTTATAATAATGTATAATGTATATACTTATCTACTTAGTATAATCTTACTAATAATATAAACGTGAAAGTTTGTGACCATAGATTAATGTTTGTTACTCTCTCACGCTGAAACGGCTGAACGGATCTGGATGACATTTAGCATAGAGATAGATTATAGTCTGGAATAGCGTTTAAGCTACTTTTTATTCCAGAAAAATGTACGGTTCCCGTGGGATATATTAGTTTTTGTTTTTCAAGCCGTGGGCAGAAGCAGCTAGTAAGTATGCTATAATAATAAGTTTTGAAAAACACTAGCAGCGGACTGAAAAAATCTCGATAAGATTATTTCGGCTCGAACATGCGCGCGATCACCTTAAAGCAGTCATTTCCATGCGTGAACTGTCTCAATTCACGAGGCAGAGACATATAATTAGACAGACAAACTACACAACTCGTAATTATAATAACGTGGTAATCGCAATGTACCAGGCAATCAGGAATCGTAGGAGATGCCTCGTCGCCTACGCCGCGCTATCGCCGTGCATCTGGCATATTAATTAGAAACGCCAACTTGTATTTATTTAATCACCTGCCACACCACAGATTCGTATCTCTGCAGCTCTGGTACTATGCTTAATTAATTCCGATAATTCCCAGCGCGTCACGAATTATGATCAGTTCGCGACGGGATCGAGTGCAGATAACATCCGCGCAAAAGGCCGTAGCCTGTTTTTTGTGAATAATTCACGGTACCAGGAGGGCAGAGACGATAAACAAATTAGTGTGCACTGAGCCGAATCAAATATTCATCGCAACAGGAACAAATCGAATCAGTACGGCGGGGTGTGAGCTCCGTCTTATTTCTGTGCTCCTTGTATTCGCGTTAATAAAAAACTAGCTGCACGTTTTCTTGTTTACTGCTTTCTTTATTTATTTTCCGTTCAATCCTTTTAGGAACAAATTCAATTTCGACTCTTTTGTTTAACCTCGATCGTTTTTTGAACGAACCTTCTTTTTTAAATTTAGAAGTAGGTTCGTTGACGATTTAACATTTTAAAATTAGAACTAGATATAACATGACGTGAAATAGTGATGCGCGTTCTGTTAAAGTTACACAATTTTATCGATGTTTTTTTACCGACATTTACGCAACGCAACGCATCGAGTGTCTATCTCATTCGACCGGTGGCATGCATTGTGATGGTAATGGGGGCAAAGTAATAAAATTACTTTTAGACCATTACCCGTCCCCCTCGATGTTACCCCTGCATATAGGGTGTAGAAGACACAATAAAATGGTTACACTTTGACAAAAACAACGGGATTATTGTCTGTGTAATTGTTTTATTCGTAAACCGAGATTTTTACCTTTTTTAAACAGCTTTATTTTATGCGATTGGTTTAATACATTTATTTTTTATTTGTGAACGTTCGTGTATCATTGTCAAACTTACGTGTATGTACTTTAGGCGATCAATAATCGATTATTTGACAAGTTTATCTTAATATTTATAAAAAAAAAGTTCCAATCGATCTATGTGATAGTAAGTTCACTTTGTTATCACCCTGTACAGTTGGGGGTGGAAAATCAGAGTGCAGTTGCATCAGAGTAATCCTCTAATTCATCTCGGAGCCACGCACTGCCCCCCTGGAAGCTACCCCTACCCCTAATGTTCACTAATACACCCCAAATGAACGTGTATAATATAAACAGTTGCGTGCGAAAAGTCAAGAACAGTTTAAATTAACTTGGGAATTCGCAATAAGTTGAGACGTGGAACTGTGTCGACGGCAGGAATGTTTCATCTTGAAATTGTTTTGAAGGTGTAGTCTGACGTGGCGGTGTTGGGCTTGCAAACTGTCATGGAATACTAACTAGTAAAAAACGTGGGCATGAGCCAAATATAATGTTTGGCCAGTCTTCTGAATATACCCATTTAAAAGATTTAAGTAACTAAGATCTGAGGAAATGACTATGCCTGGGGATTACAGTCGTGTCATGTAAGTTTATTCAAAGGTACGAAATAAAATAATAGGCATTTTAGATGCGTTTCTCACTGCAGCAGTAATTAATTAAATTAAATAAAAGCTGGTAAAAGACATGATAGAAACTAAAAAACAGTGAAATACTCTACAACAGATCACCTCAGTGCCAAGGGTACCAGAAACTACGAACAAACTAACACTACACAACATACCTAGACTCTGAATATACATTTTCATTTATATTTGCTAACGGGAATCGAACTTGCTTCTCTCTTTCTCTGCTCTTTTTATCTGGCCAGCTATTCATCTCGTCACATTAAATTTAGTCATAAAATCCTGAGAATTGACACTGGCAAAATAGATCTCTTCTTCTTTATCGATGGCATCTGTCTCTTTAGGGATCAATTTTACCAGAGTCAAGTGTATTTCTTCTTCTATAATTACATCTTCGTCTCAAAATTGATCTCAAAAGAGATAGATGCCATATATAAAGAAGATTGTCTAAGTCATCAAGCTTAGCTTTCAATTGCAAAGTTTCAATTACAACCAATCAGAGAACAGCGAAGTGCTCATTAGCCATACTTTCCTGCTTTCCCATAGCTGAGCCCCGTGGTCCCATGGTCCCACGGCGTGGCGTTGTAAGCCGATTGGCAACCTGACACCAGCGACCCCTGTGAGGGATCGTGCGGTTAGGGCCTTTTGAGTTTTTGGCAGCGAGTTGATTGGGAGCTTGCTGTTTACGTTTCTAGAAATTGCTGGGCTTAGATCCAATTTTACGATGCTTTTGTTAACAAAGCATTACCTGATTGGACATCAATATTAACAATGTTAAAGTATCTTTATCTATTTTACGTCATTTCATTTTACGGAAGATAGCCCTAAGTCAGGACATAGTTGAAACACAAAACAATTTTAACAGGCCATTAAAAGGCAGGCAAGCTGTTAGTTTAATTAACAGAGCATAGTGAAATGAAACTAGCCCTTAGTCTAGCCAACCTTGGTTTAATGTTAGCTCCTTACAATGACAAATCACATCTCTGAGATCAAATATGAAAATCAATCTATCCAAAATTGACGACTCTGAGATATCAAACTCTGTAATTTGGAGGGAAACAACGACTTTTTCTTAGTCAAACAAAATTGCATCAAAATTCTTCACCCTACGTCATTAGGAACAGCACAAGACCCTGGCATTGACACCGCACCCCGAGTCCTGTGAGATTTATCGTGTACCGCGATAGTGCCGAATGAGTGCAGGATCGAGTTACGCCAATCAACTTAGCGCACGCGCCGTAGTGACGTGCGTTGGAAGTAGAACTATCGATGTTTTTTGTCGATTAAGCCATATCGTAAGAAGGATCATACAAAAAAGCGCTAGGACCGAGACGAGTTTCTTGCCTGTTCTTCTCGTACTTGGGTTAGGTTGGAATTGGCACATAGATTCACCTAGCATGTAAGACGTTTCAAAGTGATCCTTGTGATTGTATTGAATAAATATTTTTTCAATTTCAATTTCAATTGGTTGCACATTCTTATAAAGTGGCTTTTGTAAGATAGTTGTATTTTGCTCGCCCGGACTGTGCACGGACGAGGTTGGCGCGATATAGAGGCGAATGGCAAAAGCGAAGAGAGGCCTATGCCCAACAGTGGGATGAGAAGGGCTGATGATGATGATGATGATATATTTTTCTACAAATAAAGTGCTTATAGAATAAAACAATTAGGAACATTTCTTTATAGTTATTATAAAAAGAAATAACAATAAAATAGTAAAGTATAATTAAAATTTTTATAAATTATGCGCACTGTTAAATGTTTTTATTGCTGACAACTCCTGCGAAAATCTAATCGAAAATCTAACAAAGACCTGGTTTAGTGTTTTTTTTTGCTTTTTGACTTTTCGATGATTACCAAAAACATCGATATCGATAAACGTCGAAGTCGTCACATCCCTAAAGGGCGACAACCGTGGTGTCGTAATGCGTTCCGATTTGATGGATTGGCTTCTTTGCAGTCCCTCCTATTTGCAAACACCCTTATCCGGACTGGGGGGCTAATTAAAATTGGCAGATTTGATTAAGCTCTATCACCTCAGCATAGAGGTGAATTTCGCGCGGCGAAATAATAGCTTTCAAAATATTGGGCCGTGACGTAACACGCGCTTATGGGAAGCGATTCGGGCGAAGTTAAGAAATTAGTTAATGTTAGACGGAGTGAAGGTAAATATTATTTTGAAAATCTATCAGGGGTTACTGGTAATGCCGCCAGCGTTTTTTAGACGCTTCCAACTGGCAGTGATCTGGATCAGTAGAGCTATCTATAGATCGTTTACAACGCATAGATAGTTCAACTGTTTCATAATATTTTATAATAATAGTGTGTATTCGAGAATAATTAAAATATATCTGTATAGTTTGTAAAAAAAAACATGATCATGTAATTCCCAAGACCGGTAGATATCTCCTCAGATCTGTAGTTACTTAGATCTTTGTAAATATCTAAAGAGGGTAATCAGAGGCACTTCCGAACATGAAATGGCACATGCCCATATATTGCACAATACATTTTTACAAATCAACCTCTCAAGGTTAAATTTTGTATCTTTTATACCTTAAACGAGCAATTCTTGTATACTTATATGTGTTTATATACATATTATGTAAAGCTTAGAAACGGCTCCAACGTTTTTTATGAAATTTAGTATACAGGGGCTTTTGGGAGAGATAAATCGATCTAGCTAGGTTTCATTTTCCAAAAAACAAGATTTACCATACAAAAACCGAGCAAAGCTGGGTCATGCAGGTACTGAAAATACTAAAATACTAAACGAGCAAAGACGCGAGAGTACTATTAGGTCCAAATGTATTAACCATAGATATTACAATCTATAGACATGATACTCCATACATCAAAAACGCAGCGTTCGCTTAATTACTACGAATACTGTGAACGCACAATGACTGACATTTTGAATAATAAGCATCGTTTTAATGTTCATTCTGTTAAATATTTAATTATTATTTACTATCTTTTGCCCGTGACTTTGTCCGCGTTCGAAGATAACTGCCATACAAACTTTCATCCCTTATTTCAACCCCTTCAAGCATTTTTTCGTGTAAAAAGGTAGTCTAAGTCCTTTCTCAAGCTTTAGTTAGTAGTAGAAGTCTATATCTATGCCAAATTTCATCCAAATCTGTTCAGCCGTTTCAGCGTGAAAGAGTAACAAATATACATCCACACATCCATACATTCTTACAAACTTTCACGTTTATAATATTAGTAGGGTTACTATCTAATCGGATAAAAAGTATTATAGCTTATGTGCTATTACAGGGGCCTTACCACAAGCTCTTACAAACCATCATATTTCAATATCAATTTTGGCACAATTGTAAAGTAATTATATAGGTATAGCAGTAGTAAAATTACAAGATCTGTAATGTTAACCCTTACAATGCCAGATCACGTCTCCGCGATTAGACATTGAAAATTAGTTTAATATCTCAAATTGACGATTCCGCCCGGAACGGCCAATTAAGAGGGAATAACACCCGGAATGATCCCGGATAGCCGAGTTATGGGGTGCCTTTATGAACCATTAAGCGTTACTTCGAGATCTGCGCACTGGAACGTTACGATCGCAACGCTTTGTCGTCTGTCAAACGTTTTGTGCGATATAAAACGTTTGGTTTTTACGGAATACTTAGTACTAAATGTGGGCATTGTCAAATTCCATGTTTGAATGTTCCTCTGGCTCTCTTTAGATATTCTCAAAGATCTACCCAACTAGAGATTTGAGGATAGCCTGGGCGAGTCGTAATCATGTTTTTTGTGTTTTGATGCCACACTTAATTTTCTGCTATTTAGGGCAAATCTAATAATTTAAAAATCATGAAAATCGTATCAGCCGTTTTTGATTTATAATGGTGTAACTAACACGACTTTTTTATATACGACTAGCTTCTGCACGCGGCGTCGCCCGCGAAGTACCTAGATAAAATATAGCCTATGTTCATCCTGAAAGTTCATTCTAAACATTGGTGAAAGAATTTTTCAAATCGGTTCAGTAGTTTCGGAGCCTATTCAATTCAAACAAACAAACAAACAAACAATCAAATCTTTCCTCTTTATAATATTAGTATAGACTATAGATATTTTGTCTATGAATTTTTTTTTATAAAGAAGTTTTGAAAATAGTCTTTTTACACGCACGCTGTAATCTTTCCATCGCACTTTTACACGACAGAATTATGTTAGAACTACATGCACAGAATTTCTGTGTCTGACCATAGTCCATAATTGGACTTTAATCTTGATAAAAACGCCATAAAGGTTAATGGCGGCCGCGAAGTCGCTCGGGAGCGGGGTCCATTCATCCGAGCATTGATTTCAATTTGAATTTTAATTGCAGAATATAATACAAAATTACATTGCTTAATATTCACCCCGAGCGCTGATTTTTGCATATTTTTAACCCTACGGGCGGGTGGGACTGATAAAAATCGCATATATTAACAGAAAGGCCGCGGGTACCCCGGTTTTCATTAAAGCCGATAGCGAGATAGGTGTCGTACTTTATTGCTTATCCTCTTAACGTCTTACAGTGCGCTGAGATTGTACAGATTTTGGCATGTTTATTTGGAGCTTCCGACTCCACTTCGATTTAATTAGAAGCGCTGTGATAATTAGTTCCAAAATACACGAAAAAAGACTTCAAAAAATAACTATGCAATTATTATAACCTCAAATATTAAAACCCATCATTATTTTAAGATATTTGTTACATTTGTATTTCAATTATTCACTTATGTATTATAAAGTGACACTTAGTTTAAATTCCATCAAAAAATACACAATAAAACGAATAAAAACAATAATTACAGTTTTATTTTTATTTATATATAAAAAAAACGTGTTGTGCTGACCCAATATAGCAAGGGAAAATGGTAGGAAGATGAAGAAGAAGAGACCAATTTGTGGTATAAATTTTCAAAAACGGTCGAATATCTCAAAAAACCAGTAGCTGTATATTAAGAGTTTAAATATTAAATTCAAAGTGATATTCTACTCTTATTTAAACAGAAGATTTAATTCAAAGCGCAATAATTATATGCAATAATATGCATTAGGTTTTTAACACAGCGACGGCTTGCCTTAAATGGGGTTAAACTGTATCAATGGGGGGAAGTGCTTGATTGCAAGACTGACAAACTGACGTGGCGTGATGCGATTTTGATTTGCACCCGTTAATATGAAAATGCGGTGAATATTTTAAGGGATTTAGTAATGGGTGGTAAACTCAATAATGTTCATGATTTGATGATGCAATGAAACATTTTAAAGAGGGTGTCAAAAACAGATTAAATTCAAAGATTTTTAAATTATGATAAAAATTTTACGTTACTTATAAACGCATAAATCTTTTACTATTAAAAAATGTTTTTCAGTAAAGTCACATAAGTACACAGTTTTAAATATCTGACAAAAAACTATTCGAAAAATATTCAAACTAATGAAATTGTTTTTTTCGGGTGTTTTGTATATTAATATATTAATAAGAGATACGAGTCATTATCATAAAATAACTATGGCTATCATTTATAATTAACACGACATTTCAATCTTCCCGAGACCATATCAAAACGACAATTAAAAATACCATATTTTATTTTAATGTCTATTCTACAACCTTATTATAGCTATGGTTTTGGACCAATCGAATAACTGTAGTAAAAATTTTAGATGAAGGTTTGGATATTTGTAAGTGACACGGCGGAACCGATTTTGATTGTATGTATGTATAGATGGCTCAAAGAATCTAGGCATTCGTGAAGTTAGCCGCAAGAGCTGCGCAGTATCTATATATAATATTTTTCGGGAGCAATTGGAGGTATGAGGAGGGGGGAAGGAACTGTACATGCGCAAACTCGCACCTGTGGCTAACTTCACGAATGCCTAGATCCGTCGGATGACCTATATGTATGTATGTATGCCATCATAATCTTCCTGCCTTTTTCCCACGTTATGTGGTCGGCACAACATTTGTTTTCTTCTTCCATCTCCCTCTATCATCTGTCATCTTAGTACTCACTCCTTTCTTACCCATGTCATCTTTCAAGAGCGCTGGTGGTGTAGTGGTAGCACCCCTGCCTCACGATCCGAAGGTCGTGGGTTCAAACCCGGTCGTGCACCGATGAGTTTTTCCATTCGAAAAATTTATGTGCGCAATGCCAGTGCTCTTAAACGGTGAAGGAAAACATCGTGAGGAAACCGGCATACCCTAGAACCAAAACTTCGAAGGTATGTGTCATAGGTTAGTATTCTTATAAGCGGCGATGGGCTTACAACCTGTCGCGTACGGAATACTAACTACTGTGCAAAATGTGGACATGTACCATTGCCTCTGACTTCCCTCTTTAGATATCCTCAAAGATCTAAGTAACTAAAGATCTGAGGAGATATCTACCGAGCCTGGGGATTACAGTCGTGATCATATTTTTTTTTATTTTCTTTTTATTTTATCATCTTTCACACAGTCCATCCATCTTTTCTTTGGTCTACCTCTACCCTTGTATCCATCCACATTCATATCTAACACTCTCCTCGTCACATGACATTCATCTCTCCTCATAACATGCCCATACCACGTTAATCTATTACTCCTCATAAGTATTTATCGATTATTGTACGAGTATGTATGAATTTATATAAAAACACACACATTTAATCAATGTTCCGTGTACGTTACGCGGTCTGCGCTTGCGCGGCGTCCATAAATCGGCCCTCACACGATGGAGCTCGGATTAATATCTGCTGTCCTGGTACCTGTACCAAGGGTATTGTAATACTAGTAGTGCGTAGGCGGCTGCAGCACTCACTACTGCCAGCGACTTCGTTCACAGACCGAATTAAAAAAAACATACCGAGCCAACACTAACTTTTATTCTTGATACTTTCTTTTAACGAAAGCGAGATGCTTGTCGAGGCATAATATTTATTTTTATACTTTTAATTTTGAGAAGAAAAGTATCTTTTGTTCAAGATATTTTTCTTTTTAACTAACGAAAAGACGAGGTTTTAAAGTCGATCTTTTTTCTCTTACGTTTATTATGATTTCCTTTTTTTGAGTAAAACAAAGTGAGGAAGGGTTTTGTTTTGTTTTTTCTTTCTTTTATCTACTCCTACATATACTTTTCAGCATTTGAATGGGTGAACGCTAACAAAGTTTTGCTTTCGCGTCTCTTAAAATTAACCATTAACTTATATTATTATAAAAAAAGATACAATAACAACTAAAAAAAGACTTAAAACAAAATAAGACAAAAAAATGTCTCTTAAATTCCATCGTTTCATATCAAACCATCATCCAGGTACACGAAGCGGGTCCCAATACCTCACATCTCGACGCGTAAATTAATACCTAACAAGAGTAAAAAGTATTATCAAAAACGGCGCAGTGTCATCGGCCCTTAGCGATCATTCGATTGCGCCGGCGTATCTCGATCCTATCTCAGTTATTTTTAAAGAAATGTACACCTTATTTCTGAGTGTATAGAGATAGTTATTGTTTTTTATGTTTGTAAAAATAAGATTTTAATTAAAGGGGACACAAGACGATCACTCAGTCAAGATTGTAGTTTTGAGTCTTGAGAAACTAGCTTTTTGATTTGAATCAAACTACGGAAACTTTTGTTAATAATTATTTTTATTGATTACGGTTAGAGATATTCAAGTTATTGGCTAAAATATTATGGTATTTGTTGGAGGTGTCGGAAAAAATAAGCCGTCTGAGAGCTTCCAACGAAAGCGCTGCCTAAACCGTTTGAGATATAACAAAATAATGTATGGTGGAATTGTGCACCTTTTAAAGGTCTATAGAAAAGTCCTGGATGCTACATGTCTATCTCTTTAGGATACTTAAGTGGTACTTTAGTACCACGCGGTCGAAGCCGCGGGCGCAAGCTAGTTAGTAATAAAGCTGCTTGCTTATTTTTACTAAATTGCAAATCCAAAAGAGTTCCCAGCAATTTAACTCCAAGTTCCGGCTCAAAGAGATACCACAGAATACAAAACCAGAAGATACAACTAATTATATTGAATTCGGACGTGCAGTCCATAATGGCGGCGATTAGAACAAGGTACGAATATCAAATGATTGAAAAACGCAGCGCAACAATAAATCTTTCTAATAAGCCACTCGTGAGGCTACTTTAAAGCAGTCGGATGTCAATATTTGAATACTAACGTAGTGTCTGTCTGTAGCTTAATCCAAATACAACTAATAAAAATAAACTTGCACTGGCAAGTATCAAACCTTGTTTGTTGAAATAAATTCACAAAATTATCGTGTGTTCTTAATTTAAAAATCTGCTTGATAACCTCTTTGTTCTTACAATATTTCCATCGACCATAATTTGAAAATCGAACTTTGCTTGCATATTTAAAAAAGGAAGTGAAGACGCAGTTCCAACGCAAACTCTTTGGTCTAAAACTGCGGCGAGCAGCTGTCATTGGACATCAGATTCAAATGTCGAATCAGGATGCGTCGCGTTCAGTTCTAATTGTACTAAACTGCGTTCACTTTAATTGAGCAGTGATCGTGGGGCTATAAAACGAGCGTTTTACGACCGGGGCCTGCCCATAAGTACTTACGTGCCATAGGTGCTGAGTAAATCAGGCGGAACACAAATATTACTGTCACTCTTGCGCGTCATAAAAGCCCGCGGTATTTCAGTATTCGCAATCATTTCTAAAATTAACGGCGCGTGTCTTAAATGCAGTTTTGCAAATAATCCACGGATTAACGGTGGATTGATGGCGATCGGCGCGTCTCGCGCCCGTAAATAAGTGACACTACGATCTGCTGGATTCAGATTGTTGTACCTCGCAACGGTTATGTGTTCCTGGTACGTGTTTACGTAAATACTAAACTTATTCGTTTTTTACCATTCGTAGAGGGTCTACGTAACACGTAGACTGTCTACGGCTAGACGTAGACCAAAAATGCATGATTTTGAATACTATAATTTCATTAAATTCCTATTCTCAATCGATTTTAAAAGATACTAAAAAGGTACGTTCCAAAAAGTTAAATAATAAATAAAAAAATATGGTTCTTAATTCAAAATGTTGTTTGAAGGGATGTGCCATTGACGTTTGTACATTGTTTATTAAGTTCACGTCAGTACAAGGTGGGCGGTAGAACGCGTCAGTTGCTTCTTGTCGCGTCGGTTACTGAGCCATTTGTGAGCGATCGCGACACCTACAGCATGCATCCTTCAATGTGTCATTATTTCTTAATGAGGAATAAAAAATATCAAAATAGGCTAATAATTGTTAGTGTTCAGACGTGCCTCTGACTACTTCGAATGTTTAGGTAGGTACGTGCCTAAATTTAAAATGTCCAATCGTTTTAAATAAGTATGTCATTAAAAATATACGCTTCTATGTTTTCCTTCAAATAAAATTCTATTTAAAGTGAGACTATTTACAAATACTGAGTCAAGCGCGACTGACGTTGAAGACTGACACAGTGACACTCCATTAATTTCCTGCTGATTGGACTATGCAAATAACGCCCAAAATTATACCAGTGCAGTCCAAATCGATCCCAAGATGTGACAGCCAGTGACGCTCGAAACGATTCCCGCCCTTCTCCATTACGTCATGAGTGCTTTAATTACTTGCATCTCTTGAAGCTTCATCAAGCGTCAGGCGACGTTTTGACGCGTCAGAAAATAACGCTGGTATGATGGCGTCGCGCCGTCAATGTCAGTCTGAAGGATTTCGAAATTCGAATTTGGAAGACAGTTTTGGCTTGCCAGTGTTTTGAGAATACCCGAATTGCCGGGTAAATTAGTTAAGCAAGAGATTGTATATATACCTACATTTGTATTTCCATCAATTTATTCTTAGCTTTTTAATTTATTTTTATTAGTAGTTTTTTTAATGACACATTGTAAATTGTTGTTGAATAAATATATATTTTTTTATAAACGTTTGTTTTATTTATTAGCCTAAAAAAACACAGAAATGGTTTTGCTATAAATGCAGTGTTCAAGTTGTGTGTGAAAAACCTTTCAATAGATAATTTATTAAAAACTAATTTATTTAAAGAGTTGCCAACATAACAAAAATAAAACCTAAATGGGTCTTCAACGAAATACTTGAAGCTATAGTTTATTTCCCACCGCCCGAAGCGCTGCGGCCGGCTGATTGGACTCATCTCTTTGTTCTAATTTTATTGAGTAACTAATTTAGTTTGTACTAAACGAGTGTCGTCATGGCGCCGTTAAAATGTTGATTTATGCGTATCTTACAGATTTATACGTCTCATGTCGTCTAGAATGGACTGTGTCACGAAGTTCACGTTTCAGTGGCCTCACCACAAGCTCTTACAAACCATCATGTATTGTTTCAGAAACGTCAAAGTTTCAAGCTTGAAGTAACACCAGTTCAATACAATATTTATAGATCATGGTACGAAATTTCACGATTTTGCCCAAAGATCTTGTTGTAAGGCCTCATTCATTCAATGTTTGATAATGCTAGGTTACCTGCTTAAACTATTTGTATTTTGTAGTAGGTTGTTATCAAGAAGGTATTTACAAATTTCACACTGGCCACACCTGTATTGTAAATTGAAAAAAGAATGAATTCGATCGTCTTTTGTTTCAAAATTTCCACTGCAATCTTTTTACGTTTGTCAAATCAGCTTCTTATTTATTTGGAACAAAATAAAATATTGTCAGTAGGCACGTATTGCCAATTGAATTAAATTCGTTAAATAAATTGATTTTCCTCGTTGGAAGAATGATTTAACAATAACTAAGCTGGGCAGTCCACCTGTTCAAGTACTAGGCTACCATAAATATTGAAGAGATGGCGAGCGCGCGCCGTGTTTGCATGCGATGCTCAATTACCATCACGGAATATGGAAACCTTTACCTGCTATATTGTTATGCTTTCTTGGTAATCCATATTTTCTCTCACATCGCTGCAGCACGCGTCTTTTCTTGCTCATTGACACTATGATTTAATCTGCTTTTTCTCATAGATATCTACTTATTCGATTTTTTTATAACCTTGGTTCAAAGAACTAGTAGGTAAACAAGGTTATTTGCGTAATAGACGCCATTTTGGATGAAAATATTAATTGTAAAGAATTAAGCTAGGTAGTGGGTAAAATGACAAAATGTTCAAATAGATTTAAAGATATTTATATATAAATAAAGTTTAATGTAGCTACACGAATGTTACTCCCGAAAAACACAAAGAAAAATATAAGTTTATAATTTATATTCAGTGATTCATAATCAAAATCGATAGGTACTTGGAGAGATCAACAGATAATGCCGCCATCTACCGGCGAGTAGCGGGACACACGCGTAAAATCGATTTCTTATAATTTATGTTATCTACCGGACGGTAGTACCCGCGGCGGTAATTTAAATAAACTATTTAGATACAAAGTAGCAGTTTCTATAGTTTTAAATTACTGTAGTTAGCTAGTCAGTAAATAAGTTTATATGTAAAAACTTGTATCTACAGCGCCTCTAGCGGTCATTTCAAGAACTAAAATCGCCGTCTAATAAAGTAGGTACCTACCTTACCCATAGATATAATATATGTTGTTAGTTTACTTCTAGACACGTGATAAAAGAGGTTTGTTCCTCTATAGTAATTAAAACTCTTTGGTAGAGACAGTTAAATAAAAACTTTTCGGCGTCGCATTCGTAGGTATAGATTGCCAGGTAAAAAAAAAGCTGCAAAATATAGTAGAGTTCCAAACGGTACGCGAATCAAAACTTTAACATAGTAACTATTATAATGCAGTAATGCAACACAGTTTAAATAATTTTGTATCGTGTATTCCGAAGTTATTGAGGCGACAAAATGCGGTCTGCGCACTTTCCGACCGCAAGCCTTACTTTATTACAGTTTTCTAGTTCTCGTTAACTCGTTTTACAGTCAGTTTTATATTTTTACTGCGTCTAACAAGGCGTTACCACATTGCGGTCTATTTAGCAAACTAATTTAGCTAGGCCGCAATCATAAATGTGACGAGTGAAATGGCTGACTTTAATCTAGTTAAGGTTTAGTTATTTTTAGTTATGTTTAGTTTTAAGTTATTTTTGGTTTAAAATACTAAAAATATATTTATTTTTCTAGGTCGCAATCATAAATCTGACGAGTGAAATGGCCAACTTGAATCTAGTTTAGTTAAATAGGTACTTTTGTATTTTCGTACTTTTTAAGTTATTTTTGTTTCGAAATACTAAAAATATATTTATTTTTGGATTACAGTGACGTTAACGGGAGTCTAAGTGGCAACACTGAAAAAGTTACTAAATTAAGTTTAGTACTTATATGGCAACATTAAAAATCCCTAAAATTTAACCCTCAAGTCGTTCTAAGTCATGTCTTAATCTTAACTTAATTTTCTCTGGTCTAAAAGGCCTCTGATGCGCTCTGTAATCCTTTCAACACACTGGTTCAAAATAGCTAGTAACACAGTAAAAAGTCATCTTAACTGTTAGGTATAACTGGATATGTGCTCAGAAATAAGGAACCGATAGTGGTCACCCACTTAAGTGTCCGAAGTACGAGACCGCTCATTTGGAAGTGACATTTATATTAATGAGCGCTGGTGGTGTAGTGGTAGCACCCCTGCCTCACGATCCGAAGGTCGTGGGTTCAAACCTGGTCGTGCACCAATGAGTTTTTCCATTCGAAAAATTTATGTGCGCAATGCCAGTGCTCTTAAACGGTGAAGGAAAACATCGTGAGGAAACCGGCATACCCTAGAACTAAAAATTCGAAGGTATGTGTCATTGGTTAGTATTCTTATAAGCGGCGATGGGCTTGCAACCTGTCACGTACGGAATACTAACTATTGTGCAAAATGTGGGCATGTACCAAATGTCATGTTTGGACTTGTCTCTGACTACCCTCTTTAGATATCCTCAAAGATCTAAAAAACTAAAGATCTGAGGAGATATCTACCGAGCCCGGGGATTACAGTCGTGATCATATTTTTTTTTATTTTTTTTTATTTATATTCAGAAGACCGTCGAACGTTGCATAACCTAAGTTGCCGTTAAAGATGCCGTGGTTGATGGCGACAGTAATATTGTGGAACATTCAGCGTGCATTGATTAACTAGACCCACAACATTGTCCAGTAATCCCTGTGATTATTTCAAATCACCAACACATCACATTATACGTAATCTCCGGTAATGGCGGTGTTGCCAGCTAACGGCGGTGTTGCCAGCTAACGGCAAGACCGAATTGTGGGAACGCAAAGATAGATTTTAAATTGGTCACTTAATATGCGTTCCTAGTGGATTTCTGATCAGTGTCAGTTGATTTATGAATAAACGGATTAATCTTTGATTATTCATGATGTTTGATCAGATAAGTTTTATTATTAATTCGGAATATTAAATTGGAATTGATGATTGTTGACGGTAAAGCGGGAACACAGATGACATTTTTTAATACTCACCGTGATCAATGGAATCTATTCGCAGTGTCAATAAATCAAATAAAAAAAAATACAAGTTTTTTATTGTTGACGAGATATTAAGTGTGGATTAATTCGCAACATTTTTGACATCCCATTTAATCGTTGCAGTTTATTAGGAGTCTCTCGTTCTCAGTGTCAGGATTACGCCGCGCAGCGCCGAAGTTACGCGATGCAGAGTTCACTACAAAAAGCAATAAATATGACCATAGCGAAAAAGCAATAAGATGCACGTCAGAAATAACTTGAATTACAATTTTAATCTTGTCAAATCCCCGTTTTTATTGTGATCGGTGGCCGCTCCGCGTAAGGAGAACATAATTTTCGTTTCAAAGTTTATTTAATAAGGACTTCTCGCTATAAGAAATCATATTATTAAAGTCACCGGGGTCCCGGAGGGTTGAGGCCTCGTATAAATTCGATTTTTATAACCGACTCATTATTATTTTTGAACGCTCAAAATGGCTGCTTATGAATAAAAAGTTGTCTTTATTTTGATGCAAAAATATTGTTCGCTGCAAAAAATCGCGGCGGCCGACGGCGCGGGTTGAACCGTTTAATAAGAAAAATAATACGCGGCCGTCATCTTCGATACAATTAAAAAACAGTTCCCGACCTTATTGGAATTAAATTTTCAGTTTTTGCTACTCGGTGCTCGGCTTATACGATGATAAAACAAGCTCTCTAGCGCGGGCCGCATTCCTCGCATTGTTAAGCTATTGAGTGTTTCCATCACAGGGTTTATAAGAAGCGTTTATTTTAAGTAGATGGGTGTTTCGTCAAAATTACTATAATTTTAGTCAAACAAAACTACGACCTGTCAAAATTTACGTCGGTAAATCATCGAATTGACCCTTTTTTGTTGCCAGGATTAATAATTTCGTTAAGGGCTTTTTAAACGTGGAACATATTTGGAATAGCTGGCCGTACTATATGACCGAGATCATTTGTATAGGAATTTAAATGGGCCGTTTTAAAATTGGATTACAATAAATTGAGGAATACCGGGCCATTACCACTCTTCGATATTCAAATGCCGGGCCAATAAAATAAAACTACCACACAATAACTCGAGTGGATAGGTAAGTCTATAGGTTAGTTAACAAAGAAATCTAATGAGCTTTTACAGAGAAAAACAAACATCGCCAAATCAGATAGCGGAAACTAAAGCGGACAGACAGACTGACGTATCCGAGACGCCGATAGTGAACTCGGCCGTAATGCTCTCTCATTATTCATATCTCAACAAAGAGGGGCATAAATTACTCGGCCGAAAATATCTAAATCCTAATCCATTCGCCTCGCCTGTCCCCGACTGAATCCGATTTTAAAATATTTATGAAAAGGCAACAAAATAGAAAAGAAACACAAGTCCAGAGACAGAATTAAAAGTAAAAAAGATACGCCTCGAGAGCGAACGATGGAAAAAAGTTAAAATGATTGTAGGGCATCGAGAAGTAGCGTTTTTTTTGAACGTATCCCTGTTTCATTAGATTCGTTTCAATTCAGTTGGGATTAGAGTCACGGGGCTCAGGATAGAATGCGATGTCCGTTGATTTATAAAGATCTTTTCGGACGATGGGACATAATTAATTGTTCTCTGTGATCTATAGTTGTTTTTGTTGCAGGTGATCGGAGGCATCGGGCCGAGGCGGCTAACGAGGCGGCCGTGAGTTGGAGTCGTCGCGAGGCGAGGCGGACCACGTGCGCGGGCCCTGCCGGTGACAGCTCCCGAAATTAGTCACGTGGCCGTTAATAGCCGCACGGGGGAGGCGCTCGCCGTTTTTTCCCAGCTCTCGAACGGTTGTTTACAACAGTTGGTGGCTATCGATCCGCCGGCCGGATATAGACGTAAATACGACGTTATTCACCGGCCGCTCGCCCGCCCCCAATTCTGTCGTCTCGGCTGTTTTCCATCGATTTTCCGGCCGCAGATCGGAGGGCTATGTATCTCCGGGAAGGTTCCGATGCGCTTTTATGTATCGGCTGCGATCGGCGGCTCTCCCGCCGCAGGCTGCGTGCGTCCGAGGCGGCTCTCGCGGCGCACTGCGCGATTAGCGGCCGCTCCGCCGCGCCGCCTGATTGGGCCATCCATCACGCGGCCCCGCGCGCGCGCCGCGCCCTGCGACCCACTACCGATCCTACGCAGTGGTCCTTCGGTCCGGATTCCCTCGCCGCTCGCCCCGCGGATCGAGGCGTATTTTTAAGACGGATACTTAGTGTGTTAGATTATTACTCTTTTGTTTTGTTTGGAGCGCGGCCTGTAACCCACACGCCGGCGGGTCGACGCACCGCCCGGTTATGATACCGAGCGCCTTTACATTTTTGATTGAGGTTTTATTTTATTTGGTGCGACGTTCGACCCGATTACGTTTCTCGTATTCGTTTACCGCTCGCCCGGTTTTTGTTGCGATGCGTTTCATTGTTCGTAACGAGATCGATTTTATCGATAAGCTCAGTTTTAATGAAGACGTGGGTGTGCTGCGTTGCTGGGTCGCGCTTTATGTCCAGTCTGTGGATAGTGCCAATACGCTAAAGTTTTGACACATTCCAAAAAGTTACAAAGTTTGTAGGTGTCAGAATCTTTGCCACTAACTATACGACTTCAACCCAAATGTTTTTATAAGTACCACTACCATACGACCCACTTCATATTAACTTACAGAATAACTTACAATTGCCTTTCTCATTGTTCTTTATCATAGACGCAGTCTTGACACTAACTTATCAAATTGAAGGTTATGAGAAATATTTATTGTTTTAGTACATAACTAAAAACATTTTTATTATTTCGTAACACCTCTATGACCTATATTTTTGAATTTCTTTCTTTGTAAGTATATTTTTTTACGGTTCTGTTTTCTTAGGAGATGCAATTGTATTTTTACTAGACAAATTACCCACCGACATTTTTTCGCATCAAGACAATTTGTCAATAACCGCATCAATCCTCGATACCGCGTAAGATATCAAGAAAATGGACGCTCATTATTAATATTGCCAGTTTTACGATGTTTTTACGACTGCAACGTTAGCGACTCTACTTCCGTAAGGCACTTATTGGGTTGCCATGTTGTGTCACATGTGTTTTACGATAAATGTAGAGAAACGATTGAAAATATAGTCCATAATAATACAACACTTAACTTATAATATGTACGCGTATAATAATCGACCTTTATGTCATTATGGCCCATTTCACCAAACTTTTCTTCAACACGGGCATCAAAATTAACAAGATGTTAAAGTATTGTTATCTAGTTTACGTCATTTCATTTGAAAGATGATAATCCTTTATAAGGGCATGGTGGAACAAAAACAACTTTATGAGGCGATTCAAAGGCTAACTGTCTGTTAGTATAATTAACAGAGCCTGGTGAAACTATCCCTAACACTAATAATTAAGACATTCAACCTTTTTTTGATGTCTTACAAAAATTACCTTTCAACTAACTTTAAGCTAAAGAAATTGGTAGGTAGTATAAAAAAAAGTAGATAAATGCTTAATGAATGCAAATTTCTTCTGCAACATGAATCGAACCCACACCTCGAAGGAGTAAAGTCAAACGACAACTAGGTACTTAAACCATTATCATAAGGCATCGGGATCTCGGTAACAGTAAATTAGGTAGGATAGGTAGATCGCATCGATGCACATTACATAGTAACGCTCGTACAGACGCCACAACGAATCACAGGCTGTTATTTAAATTGCTCGGCTAAGTGTTGCCAGATTCAAAACTGATAAATTAGACAAAAACAAAAAAAATTGTCATTATAAGGATATTTAGTAATAACTAACTACTAGACACTTTGCACGCGCAAAAAATAACCTAGCCGATATAGTTATTTCAGATCATACAAACAAAAAAATATGGCTGTAATCCTGCTTGGTAGCCTCCTCAGATGTTTTGTAACTTAGATATGTGGAGACGGGGTAGTCAGAGGCATGTCCAAACATTACACTTGGCACAACTACAACATTAACTAGATATTTATTTAGGTACAACATAATTCACAAATTCCGAATCCGTCGGCATCTTACAAAGATTCAAGCATTCAAACATCAAAATTTTTAATATTGTAGTAAAATTGAAATAATTCGAAAATCGAATTATCTGTACTTTTTAATCTGGCAACACTATTTAAGTTAAGAGTAATTTAACCGAAGAAAAACTGGTTTGCGAGTGAAATTCGCGCTATCTCATCTCGTATCTGCTACGGGAATAGATATACAAGACTTAAGTACTCGCGATAAAATATATAAACGCTTGGTCATTGTACTTGAGCGTAGTTCAACGAGCTCAAAACGGTGAAGGAAAACATCGAGTAGTTATCCGTTAGATTTGAGGTTGATGATTTTGATACAGTTCTTGTATTACTCGGCAAAATGAATGGTAATAATGAGATCAACACTAACTACCTTGGCGAACCTGCAGTGGAAATCTCCATCGCGTGTCGGACAAGTGACGGCTGAGATGTGGGACCTACAGGTTCGATTCCCGCAGTACACAGGGATAATACTAACAGGGAATAGTATGGGGTCAGGACCATGTACCTACTTATGTGTGTTATAGTATTTCTAGAGCGCTTTGAGAAATATGTGTGGCTTATCTTAGAATGATAGAGTGCAGAACGGTGTGATAAGTTGTGGAGTGAAAAACGTAGTGATGAATATTAAGAAGGGTATGTTAAGATGGTTTGGGCATTTAGAAAGGATGGATGAAAGGAGATTGACGAAACAGGTGCTTAAGGAGAGTGTGAATGGGACAGTTGGATGGAGAAGACCTCGGGGACGGTTTAGAGAAAGGCCAGGTCAAGAGTACCCTAAGCCGACGCACATTATGAAGAATCTAATGAGAGTGAATGAAGCAAAAGAGGTACCTAGGTATGTCAGGATCGTAGCAAGTGGAGATCCGTGATCACAGCATAACCCGTCGTGAAACAGGCGTGATTTTATGGTATAGTAGTTCTATCTTGCATAATACACTATAGTTTTTATAACATGGAGCAATACAGACTACGCGATAGTTATAGCGCAATATTCGCGAACCCCGACCGCGGGATGTACTTTAAAAGGTCTGGAACGAGCCCCGAGACGAGGCCGCTAGTAAAACCACCGATAAAATACCTAACTGGTGAAACTGAAATGCATTTCTGCAGCGGCGAGCTTTGAGCCTCTACGTAGATTAAGATAAAAAGGCGATACCACTTTGGTCCTTCGAGCCGTGGGATAAAAACTAGTTCGCTTTGAACTGTAGATGGCGGTTAAGACGTTTCGGCTCGCTTAGCTCGCTAACGAACAACGATTCTGGGTCTAATTTGCGGACATGGCGAGCGATCGATCTCATTGGGTTTTTGAAAAAAAGCACCTTATGATCTGAGCACAAATTGAGCAATTTCGTGCTTTCTTGCTTGCACTCGCGCATCAGGAACTCTCCCTCTCGCTTCTTTTAATTTAGAAAATATAAATGAGTATTATTTCTCGTGGTTTGACTGTAGCTGATTGATTGTGGTTGTCGGGTGACGAGTGATATTGATGTTTAATTTTAATTATTTAAATATATTTCATGGCAATATTTTTATTTATACCTTAATAAGCATAAATACTTAGTTTTCATGAACATACTTAGGCGTGGGTATTTTTATACTAACCTACGTAGCCTAAGTATTATTAATAGTATGGTAAGTATTAATCTGGATACGCTAAGCATCGCAGTGTCTTAAAGTTTAAAACTTAAATCACTTGCTTAGTTTCCTGCATACAAAAACCAAAATGACATGTTTGTCATGATGACTGCTTTTATCTTTATTAAATCAAACACGAAACATCTGTTTTTACGTTACCATATTTACGTCGCCCTCATTACTCCGAGAGTATTGTTTTTGTTACTGATTTAGGTAAAAACGCAATGAAGTGGCAACCCAGGCTCCCAGCATTCCAACGTACGAGGTCACCATAGCAACTGTCTATAGACTTCGCGCCATTCACAACGCAAACAAAAAAAAACCTTATTCGTTAGACGTTAAGCTTGTAATCCCGAACGTAGCGCGATGAAATTATAACATTCCGTTACAATACCGCACAATCGTCAATACCCTATCATAACAATGAAACTGCGACCTTAATGTCTGCAAGTAAAATACCATTTCGAACGCGCAAACGACTTAAGAATAGCGACATAAGGAATTGTTTTATCTCTTTCGCACTTCGTAATGACCGGATCGCGCTCGCTCGCTCTCCGTTCGATTCCTTCCTCGCTGAAGACGGATACGACTCACTAAAAGCATCTCTTTTCTACATTTTTTGTTGATTCTTTATCCACTGTTAATCCGTCTTCGACGTTTCGTAACGCTAGATGAAAATCGCAATTGCTGCCAATAACTAAAATTGGCAGCGATATTTCTCTTCCAATAAATTCTTTTCCACCATTGTTCTTTATTTGACTCTAAAAATTCTACACAAACTAAAATCGTAGGTAACATTTGATTTCGAATAGTAAAAGGTAAAAGGTTAAAAATAGTACTACATTAATCCAAGTTTAAAGTGAGTTCAAGCGGTAATTGATATAGTGTAATGGACACAGGCAATGACGCTGACGTGTTAAAACAAGAGCGAGACAGGCGGGCGTCATTGAACGGGATAGAGTGAAATGGATATCGGCCATCGTCGCGTGCTTTAACAGTGCAAGTGCATTTCGTTGTCGATGTAATTGAAACTTTATGTCGAGGTGATAGCGCGTAATTTGGTGTAATAATAGCGTCGGCTGGATGTGTGCGGCGCTCGGTAGATGGCGCTAGTAATATCGAGTTGGGATTAATTTGTTACTGTGTACGGAAAAGATTGAAAATGGTTTTTTAAATATTCCGAGCGGGATTTTAGTAGATTTCTACATGATTTTGGTAATCTTTTGTTTATATCTAACCCTGTAGCTTATACTTATCTAACCACATAAGATAGTTAATTTATCTGATATTGTTTTAATATTTTATATCAGCACAAATATTTTCCTTCGTATGTAGGTTAGGCTTTCGTATTTTAGCGACCTTGCAACACCGAGATGACAGAGATCTCGCGATAACAAGAATGATTGATCGCGTCTGTCATGCGCGTGCCCCGCTCGATACTCAAGGGCCCTCGATATGCAATCGTTAAGTCGATAAAGTTACACATCACTAGCGAATTTCAAAAATCGAACGCTTGTTTATAGTTACTAGCAGTAATTTGAAAAACGAATGATTCTTACAGCTAGATGTTGCCAATAAAAAACATTATTCCCTAATATAATGGACATCTGATTTCGTTATAGCGAAAAATACTAGCAATTCATTTTCTATTATGTTAGCATAGTACCTACCTACCAACTTAGAATGTTCTGTGACTATATAAAAACTTTTTGTCAATAAATTAGTTAAAAGTTACATAATGTTAGTTATTTGTAGCAATGTATTTAAAAGCCTCTGACTTCTGTATGTGCCTCTGTCGCTTTAAATCAAAGATCTAAGTAACAAATAATCTGAGGGGATGTCAGCCAAGTATGGGTTAGGTAGGTACAGTAAAGTTGGTCCTTCTTGTTTTTGTTTGTTTGTTTGTAAGTGGGTTGCGTAACCCACGAAAAAGTATAAACTAAAAAAGTAGGCCGCACGATTTTTATAGGAAAATCTATTATTTATCTAGATAGCTCGACGGCTGCGGTGACCTTGCGGGCTCGGGGCTGAACGCCTCGTGATGGATGGAGCCCCATTCCTCTCGGTGACGTCACGTGGTGCTGACGAGCCTCGAGATACTTCCAGCGGTATACCTACCTTGCATTGGGCACAGGTTGGTAACTCAATGAATGCTTTTTTATATATTTTTAAACTTACGCATTCTTAACACATTATTATTCGTATTAAACGGGTATTTATCGCGTTTTATTTACCTATTTTTACTGAAGTTTCAACAGGTTTTGAAATATCGGGAGAATTAGGTAAATTAAACACGTAAATTATACCCGTCTTATACTAATAATGTCTTTTTTGTAATTTAAAAATAATTTTTACTTCTTATCGTGTTATTAGTTTAACTAGAGGTTTGAAAGAACCAGTGTGGCGAAAGTAGCATTGAAAGTAAGATGGTGACACTGGAAGTAAGATGGTAGCACTGGAAGTAAGCAGGTAACACTGGAAGTAAGCTGGTAACACTGGAAGTAAGCTGGTAGCACTGGAAGTAAGCTGGTGGCACTGACCTGGGTATTCGCCCGGGCTGCCCAGGAACACGGAGGAGTAGACCCGCCGCGCCACGTCCGGCGGCGACGACCATTCCCGTCGCGATGGGCACCATTTACCTGCAACAATAATGAGTTAATATTATAAGATTGATAATATTTAACTATACATATAATAAATCGTTTATCTTTGCGTTTATGCACGCTAATCTCCGCAACGGCTGAACCAAATCGAATGCAGTTTTCACTAATGGATTGAGATAAGCTTGATTAAAACTTAGGCTTGGTTTCGTCGAAATCGGTTGACAAATAAAAGAGGTAAGTAAGAATTTGATAATATATGTAATGAAAAACCTTATCCATTCGTACAGCCTCAGTCAAAGAATATTATAAATTGTCTAACACTAGGCTACGTAGTCGTCGGCATCAACTACTAATGTTATAAAAGCTGAAGGGTTTGTTTGGTTGAACGCGCTAATCTCAGGAACTACTATTTCGAATTGAATATTTTTTTTGTGTTGGATAGTTCATTTATCAAGGAAGGCTTAAGGCTTTATAAGATCACGCTACGACCAATAGGAGCGGATTATCAATGCAAAATGTTGCCAAAATGGGAAAAATATATCACTCAAAACCCGCAAAGTTGGGCGCTGGTCAGCTAGTAACAAAAACTTTTACTTTATTAACATAAGAGAGATTAAATTTGGTGCTTTCAAATGAATATCGTAATAGGATAAAGTGACTTAAAGAGGCTCCTACTACTTAACTTCAAAACTTAACAACTTCTTAACTTAACTTCGGTTTTGTCTAGTTAAAGTGTCCGTACTCACATTCAGTATTACTCGAAAAAATATCGTGTAGACCGCAAAACTCACGGCTCGAAGGCTCGCATTTAGTAGTAATCCGCATCAAATGTAGGCTCGACATGATAGCTCGATCGAGCAAAACTATTTGTGAGTACAGAGCTTTACATTAAAAATCTTGTTTATATAAAAAATAGAGTAAGCACGTTAACAAGATGTTCAAAACAAACAGTTGCGACCCTCCCAGGAGCGAAAAAAGCCATTACAATTCGCACTAATGTCCTTTACGACACATGCGACGTCGTTTTTCGATTCCAATTCCTAAGAAAAAAATACTACATTAAGCTCTTCCCGCCTATCTAATGGATTCGTCCAACTCTCCCAGGACGGTACCATCATTACGCAAAAAAAAAGAAAAAATATTCTCAAAAAACACCTCATGGGAGCAAAGGTGTTGCCACCCCAGTCTTTCCTTGCCCCAGAATAGGGGAGGCAATATCATACACCATTAACGATTTCCCTACTTTTTAACGATGTCACACTGTATAAATATTTTTTGCTGTATAACGATGCATTACTGCAAATATTTCTACATTATTGGAATTATTTTTTGGATAAAATACAGCAAAATGGAGGGTGGAACGTTACTCTTTTTAATAAACATTAGATAAACTAAAACAAAGGGATGAATGCTCTTTTAATTGAATAACAATTATGTTCCGGTGCAGTAGGTGCAGCGGGCGGCACCGCGGGGGGCTCGAAATTCGAATTTCAACCGCCATAATTTCTGTCACGTTATGTTCCTTTTTTGAAGTAATTCGAAATTCGAACAAAAGCTCGCGCGCAATGGTGCATGCATGATTGATAGCGAATGACGCCGCGCCCCGAACGAGCGCTTTTCGGAAATAAAAGTCCTTGACCTTTTTGGTCTTCTTTTGCATATTCTCTTCTCTTTTTAAATTAAAAACATTCCTAATTCGAAATCATAACCTTAACCTACTTATAGCTTAAGTTTTACAAGAGTATTCTTATTTTAAGTAAACCGATACTGACGCTTCCCAATGCGTTTTACGGCCAATTTACTTCGGTACCAACCTCAAACTTAAACATAAAGTCAAATTACATCGTTGGAAAAAGGCGAAATTACCTCAATGTTGCCAGCGCAGGGGAAAGTCGCGTAAACAAATACTAAAAATCTTGTAACCAAAATAAGGTGGCACTCTAAACAAGAATTACTGTGAAATTGGTAACTCCCCTGGCGGGGTGTTTCCCTCACGGCGATATTCATAACGCGAAAAATTGTAATAACCCCGTGAGGTTGAGGGAGAGGTATTGGCGACGGTTTTTTAAACTAATGCTATTAAAACTGAACCTAGGTAAAGTATGTTTGTTTAAGTTTAAATAAAATTTAAAAAAAAAAAAAAATTCATTTAAGTAAGTTTAAGTAGGTACAGTCACCCAATAAAAGTCATGTTAAAGTTTATAGAGCTAGAAAAAACTGGTGCAAAGTTGGTTTGAATTATGCCATTTTTATACGACAAGAATTTATACTTACTTTTGATATATTATACTTGCTTACTTAAAGAAAATGTTAAAGTTAATTCGCGCAACATTATGTAAAATTATAAAAAAAATTCTCTAAAGCCGGTATTAACAAGTAAATAAGTACAAGACTATTGATAGTTCGAAAATTATAAGTCAGTAGCATGAAGGTATTATTCCTAGCACCTACCTATGTCGCACACGAGTGTACCCACAGGAAGTAGCTAGTAGTACGTCTTACGTGCGTATGCTAATCAGTAGCGGATGTGCACCTCATAAAGGCGGGAAAAAAAATGAAAGTATAATCTGTATACTCGTACAGTTATATTAATGTAGCTTACCATTGTAAGAGTATTTCTTACAGTTTTTTATTATTATAATCACTGATAAACCTTTTCTTTTACAAACATAAATACTTACGTTATTTTTGTATATCCTACTAATATTTAAACGCGAATATTTGTAAGAATGTATGGATGTATGTTTGTTACTCTTTCACGCTGAAACGGGTGAACGGATCTGGATGAAATTTGGCACAGATATAGATTATAATCTGTAATAGCCCATAGGCTACTTTTTATTCTGGAAAAATTTACAGTTCCCGCAGGAAAGGTAGATTTGTTTTTGTTTTTCTAGGTACCACGTGAGCGAAGCCGTGGGTGGAAGCTAGTGTAACTATAAAACAAGAAACAAGAAAAAAAATGTATTCATGGCGAGAAATACATAAGTCAAAACTAACTACTTAAATAAATACTTGCAAAAAGGTTTTTACGTTTAAAAAACAAATGACACAGACCAACTTGTGACTGAAATATGTTTAAGAATTCAGCATTTCTACTCCAATTACTCAAATTGCTACCCAAAGTTTAAATCCAATTAAACTAAAGCATCCGAATAAATTAAACAATCCACTTCGATACAAAACAGGCAACAATGAAAGAATCGAATAATTGCTAGAATTCGAATAATTACTAGTTATTCGAATAATTATAAGCTCGAATAATTGACGGTTGGTAAATTATGGGAGATTTTGATTCAAACTATTATTAAAAAACACGATTCTACACGAATGATAGGATCAGAATGTTTTTGAGTAAGTACACTCAACGTTATAAGCAGAAACTGACAGAGAGATGTTAATTCAAAAAGTTTACACTTACTTAGTAAGTTAGCGAAAACAGTACAAAAAATTACAAATACAAATAAATTAAGTGCTTGTGATTTTTTTAGGTCCCTTTTTTATATTTATTAGATCAGTAATAGTAGTAGCCATAAAAGTCTTCAGCTGTCAGAAAAAGATTTATCGCCTATGAGGCTCTTATCATAACATCAATATCAAAGAATTTGCATAAAAAGCATTAAAAAAATCTAAAGATTTTATCGCTGACTGTACCATTTGTTGTAAAATTCTGAAAAGAAGAATTATGTATGTTAATTGGTGTTCTAACGCGAAACGTTTACATTGTTTTGGTTTGATAATTGCTATTTAATCATTGGTTGCTGTTGAATGTATGAATGAAAGAGTGTTACATTTATTGTTACAAATTTACGATGTGGTTGGGTAAAATACATACCGATAGCACGCCTTTTTAATTGTGTAAGAAAATATAGCCGGTCTTCCATCAAGTTTTACTTACCACGTTTTTATTCTGACTGTACTGTCTATTTTTTTACGAATTGACATTTACAATTATATTAATTACTTTTGTTACCTAAGTATTTTAGAATCATATAGCCGTATTTTCTGGAATTACTGGGTTTTTCACACTTAGCTTATGCCGCTTGTGAATGTATTAATGAAAACTATCTCACGTTTATTTTATTATTTTTCCTACGTAATTTTAACCGTATTGTAATGACCACGGTCACGTGATGACTGGAGTATTTTAGTCACAACGAAGGGACACTAGAAACTACCCTCATTTCGTCTTAAAAAATGTTTGTACATCAAAAATTTTTTTATTTGTTTGGCAGAACACACTAACTGTACCCGCACATTGATAAGTACACATTCATACTTAATATCTGGATTCCGTCATCATTCCTCACTCCTATCATTCGTCAACTCCGAGTCTACTCCATACTCACATTCATATTATTACCATCTTTCGCACAATCAAACCACTTCTTTACCACTACTTGCATACCCAGATACACTCTACCACTATCTAGATTATTTCTAGATTTCAAGAAAATAAATGTTGCCATATAAGTAAAGGTAGGTAAACGCGATAAAAACCCGCTATAATTCAATAATGTTTGTTTAGCAAAAGTTAAAAAAATACTATTGTAGATGCTTTTTGTTCAAAAAGCTAAAACGTTATTGGTGAAAATGCAAGTGAAAGTTATTTACCGAGACTGATATGACAATTTTATAAATAAACCAGCAATAAATAATTGATACATTTCTACATTTTTCGAAAAACGTAAGTTATTGCTCATAAAAAATAGGGATGAACACAATGCGAGTACCAGGGCTGCATAACGCGGCGGTAGAAAAACATTGATTTATCGTGAGAGCGGGGACATCTTGAAACGGAGCAGGTAACACAGGTGGGGAGTTCTAATTGTCATACTGTCTCACTCTAACTTCTATCTAAATCTTTTATTATTTGAAATCCATAGAGAATTTTCACAGAGACATTTTTTTTGTTTTTAATTTTTGAATTATGGGAGTGTCTTACTATAAGCTCCAAATGATTCGCGTAAATAGGTATTCGTATACTTCGAATTCGTAGGTACCACTCGTTATTTTCAGATCATAATTAATTTTGTCACATGCTCACATTTTGCACAGCAATTAGTATTTCTTACGTGACAGGTTACAAGCACATCACCGCTTATAACAACACATATGTACCTTCAATTTATTGGTTCTTGGTTTCCTCACCATGTTTTAAATTTAAGTTTTTTTATCGTTTTTTACTGCGGTTACTAAGTAGGTAACTCTCCTGTATACTTGTATTTTAATTTTATGTTTTTTTTGTAAATGGCAACACTGTGTTTACTTAGCTTTAATTTTAAGTTTTTTTAAATGGCAACACCTTGTTTTAATTTTAAGTTTTTCCATTAAATGGCAGCACTGCGGTTACTTGAAGACCGTAAAGCCCAGACGTCACCTAGTAGGTACCTGCAGGATCCCGCACATAAAGCAATTTCCTTAATGGTCCTCCGATACGATAGCTCTCTAACTGCCTCTGCCTCTCCATCGATCGGTCTGAGCCTTCGTCATAGAGTAGTTACAGACTAAGCACCTACAGATGCGTCATTATTTTCAATTATATATTCTACTAGATAGATGACCCGGTGTACTTCTTCCACTCACTCCTATTATTCGTCAACTATGAATTAATTCCTCTTACATTCATATCATCTTTCACACAATCAAACCATTTCTTTTTATATATTCTATGTATAATAATAAATAAATAAATAAATAAATAATGCTAGACAGTCCACGCAGCATCATCTAGCCCCAAAGTAAGCTACTCAAAGCTTGTGTTATGGGTACTAGATAACTGATATATTTAATACATTATAAACATAGATAGATATTTTTTATTATACATAGAAAACACCCAGACCAACGGAACAAATTTCTGCAGATCATACACAAATTTGTTCCAAGGCGGGAATCGAACCCGCAACCTCTTGCGTCGCAGGCGGACTCTCGCCCGCTGCGCCACAGAGGTCGTATGTATTTACAAAAAAAGTAAGTATATAATTAATCTATCAACAATATGGTTCCCATCATACGCTTTGCTTAGTTTGGGGCTAGATGGCGTTGTGTGTTATATATATTTACAAATACATATTTTGTTTTTTATCACACAAATGTTTGCCCTGGGAATCAAACCTACAACGCAAAGGGAAAACTACTAACTGAGCTGTTAGGACATAATACAAACGTCAAATAAATATCCCAAAAAGAGCGCTGGTGGTGTAGTGGTAGCACCCCTGCCTCACGATCCGAAGGTCGTGGGTTCAAACCTGGTCGTGCACCAATGAGTTTTTCCATTCGAAAAATGTATGTGCGCAATGCCAGTGCTCCTAAACGGTGAAGGAAAACATCGTGAGGAAACCGGCATACTCTAGAACCAAAACTTCGAAGGTGTGTGTCATAAGTTAGTATTCTTATAAGCGGCGATAGGCTTGCAATCTGTCACGAACGGAATACTAACTACTGTGCAAAATGTGGGCATGTACCAAAATATCATGTTTGAACGTGCCTCTGACTACCCTCATTAGATATCCTCAAAGATCTAAGTAACTAAAAGATCTGAGGAGATATCTACCGAGCCTGGGGATTACAGTCGTGATTATATTTATTTTTATGTTTGCCCTGGGTGAGAATCGAACCCACTACCTACAGCGCAGAAGGCAGAGCTGCTAACAACTGAGCTGTGAGAACAGTCATAATAATACAAACGTCTAATAAATAACCCAAATTGAGGGTAAAGGAATGTATGGAGGTGTGGATGTATGTTTGTTACTCTTTCACGCTAAAACGTCTGAACGGATCTGGATGAAATTTGGCACAGATATAGATTACAGTCTGGAATAGCACATAGGCTTTTTATCCCAGAAAAATGTACGGTTCCCGTGGGATAGATTTGATTTTGTTTTTCAAGTACCACGTGGGCAAAGCCGTGGGCGGAAGCTAGTTGAAAGTATTATTAACATGAACTAACAACCGGCCGCTATATTCTCGTGCTATTAAAACAATAATGTTGGAAAAACGGAAAAGCTGCATTTTTAAAAGCGTTCCAAAGCATTCCTAATTGCTCCCGCCCAAGGTAGGGCGGGCCATCCGCCCAACCACCTCTACCCCTCAGATCATAAGAGCCATTTTCCCTTAAACCTTATTCTATCCTGTCTTGTTCTATCTGAAACTTGTTGGATAGACATTGGAGTGTCGTAAGAAAAGTTTAGCTGTCAATGGAAAATGTGTCTTGTGATGATTGAGAGAGGGGCTCGAATGGCGTGGTGGGAGGTAGGGTCGTTGGCTTTCCTTAGGGGTGGGTTCACATCTGACGTATAACTAATCGTAGGTACAAATAGACGGGCAGATCGATAGGTATACTTATTAGTGTTTGTTTTCGGTTGTGAGGCAAAGTTATTAAAAGGGGATTGATAATATTAAATAGTTATCATACTTTACTAATATAAACGCAAGAAATGAATGTAAGTTTGTTACTCTTTCACGCAAAAACTACTGAATGGTTTTTGATAAAAATAAAAAAAATATAATATATGATCACGACTGTAATCCCCGGGCTCGGTAGATATCTTCCTCCAGATCTTTAGTTACTTAGATCTTTGAGGATATCTAAAGGGGGTAGTAGAGGCACGTCCAAACATGACATTTGGTACATGCCCACATTTTGCACAGTAGTTAGTATTCCGTACGTGACAGGTTGCAAGTCCATCGCCGCTTATAAGAATACTAAACCTATGACACACACCTTCGAATTTTTGGTTCTAGGATATGCCGGTTTCCTCACGATGTTTTCCTTCACCGTTTAAGAGCACTGGCATTGCGCACATAAATTTTTCGAATGGAAAAACTCATTGGTGCACGACCAGGTTTGAACCTACGACCTTCGGATCGTGAGGCAGGGGTGCTACCACTGCACCACCAGCGCTCATGGTTTTTGATAAACCAGGGTAAAATGTAAAAATTTGCAACAAAAAGAGATAGCGCGCACGGGTTACCTACTTTTGACGCCGTGACTGTTTCGTCACTCTTATCAAGTCCGTGCTTATGTATTCTTCTTCTTCTTCTTCTTCAATTATGGCATCTGTCTCTTAGAGAACAATTTTGCCAGTGTCAAGTGTATTTATTTATAAGTCTTGTCAACGTCACAGAGTCATAGTCAAGTTGTCAAGTTAATTTTAAACAAAAGATAGCTGTTTTGTTGAAAATTCTTGGGATTTCCTCCGATGGAATTTGAAGAGAACTATTCACTCTAATTCACATACTTTACACTCGCGTCAAGAACCCGGGCTTTATTGGCAAAATAACCACCAAAATTACTCAATAAAACTCAAAATAACACGAGAAAACATAATATAAAAACCAGAGCGACGTAGTTGTCAGGCAAACGCACCGCAGAAAATCCCGTGGTTATGTATAAAGATGCGCGCATGTCACGACGTGACAACTGGGTGACATCTCTATACATTGCCATGAACATGATTAAGGCGCGGCAGCTAGCTAGTGGCCAGCGGAATACTGCCCGTTGCATGAAAAGTCTAAGTTTTATCCCTTCGAATTGTAATAATTTGAAATAATAATTTGTGTTAACTCTTCGCCGGATCAGTCGAAATGTCAAAATATATGACACATGGCTTCAACGTTCGCGCGCGCGCAGGCGCGTTCGCGTTCGCGGACCTACTTGACACTTTTTTTTATTTACCGAACACGCGGGAAGATATTTTAACGGCTGCAACAGACCGGAAATATATCTAGCTTGTCTATGACATAAACTTGTTCTAACAAAAGTAAAAAATTTAAATAATTAAAATGAAACACACATTTCATTTATAAGTAAGTAAATTATCTACCCGTTGGTGTAAAGGAATTTGGAAATGACCTCAACTTTAGAAGGAGAAGCAGATTTTTTTTGAGGTTTTTTCGAGAATTAATAATAAAGTTAGTACGACGTTTAAACAAAATTTCAAACTCAGACTTTAGAGATAAAATATTGATTATTTTCAGTGACCTTTCAGTTATTTTCCACTACCCTTATTTACCGAGGGTAAAGCATCTGAAAAACAGCAAAACTCCGCGATCAGCTGACCACCGCGCCTTAAAGTGACGACACAGTCACGGCGACAAAAGTAATCCGTACGCGCTATCTCTAAGGGTATTGTATATTATGGCAATGTTTTAACAAAATAAAACCAAAAAACATTAAATTCAATAGCCAATAAACAGCCTAGGTCTAACCTATTGACCTAGAATCTGGATCCTAGATCATTCAGTGCTGATCATGATCATGATGCTGTGTGGATTGTCCAGCATTATTTATTTATTTATTTATTTATTAAGGCGCGGCAGCTAGCTAGTGGCCAGCGGAATACTGCCCGTTGCATAAAAAGTCTAAGTTTTATCCCATCGAATTGTAATAATTTGAAATAATAATTTGTGTTAAATTTAAATAATAAAAATGAAACACACATTTTATTTATAAGTAAGTAAATTATCTACCCGTTGGTGTAAAAACTTTGGAAATGACCTCAACTTTAGAAGGAGAAGCAGATTTTGTTTATTTTTTGAGGTTTTTTCGAGAATTAATAATAAAGTTAGTACGACGTTTAAACAAAATTTCAAACTCAGACTTTAGAGATAAAATATTGATTATTTTCAGTGACCTTTCAGCTATTTTCCACTACCCTTATTTACCGAGGGTAAAGCATCTGAAAAACAGCAAAACTCCGCGATCAGCTGACCACCGCGCCTTAAAGTGACGAAACGGTCACGGCGACAAAAGTAATCCGTACGCGCTATCTCTAAGGGTATTGTATATTATGGCAATGTTTTAACAAAATAAAACCAAAAAACATTAAATTCAATAGCCAATAAACAGCCTAGGTCTAACCTATTGACCTAGAATCTGGATCCTAGATCATTCAGCTGTGACGTCACAAGACGAATAGCCCGTGATCGATGTCACGTGACTCACGTGCTTCCAGTGTCAAGGCCGCCTTTGACAGCTGTCAGATCTGACACTAGTGAAAACGCGCGCGTAATGGATAGTTCCGGCCGCCATGCTGTTTAGGGTCGACGAACTCAATTTTTAGGGTTCCGCACCTTAAAAGGAAAAAGCGAACCCTTTATAAGATCATTTTTTTGTCCGTCCATTTGTATTTCAAGACTCTTTATCTCGGGAACGCGTGGAGATATCGAGTTGAAATTAAAACGATATACGCAGGTCTATAGTTTCTTGAAGCTGTGAAAAAATCAAACTTCTAATTTAACGTGAAAAAAAGATACGGCCGTTTATGCCGCAAAAAACGTACGTGGCAGGTTGCAAGCCCATCGCCGCTCATAAGAATACTAACCTATGACATGAATTTTTGATTCTAGGGTATGCGCGTTTCTTCACGATGTTAAAGAGTACTGGAATTGCGCACATAGATTTTTCGAATGGAAAAACTCATTAGTGCACGACCAGTTATTTATTTATGATTTATTTACTACCAGGTTTGAACCCACGACCTACGATTTCGAGTCAGCGGCGCTACTACTACCTACACTAGTGCTCTTTCAAAAGTCTTCATTGGCACAAAATTTGTACGAAACCCTCAGTGGACGAGTGCCACTCGCACTTTTCAGTTTTTTATTGTGAAATTGTTTTGATCGATGCCACACCACTTGTTGTTCCTGCTATCCTGGTAGTTTCGTAACTGGCTGTGTGACTGTCAGACCCGCGTTAGAGGCCTGTCAAGCATCCTGTCAAGCATCAATGGGTAACATTGGTTTGATGTGGATGTAACAGATATTTAGGCCACTGTTTCAATCTATAGATAGCTACGAATGGGGCCTGAGGCACATTTTCAATCCTTTCTCGAATTAATTAGTGACGTGATAAGAGATGCATGAAACAGTATCAAAAAAAAGTAATAAGTACTTACTTACTATAAAAAAACATGATCACGACTGTAATCCCCAGGCTCGGTAGATATCTCCTCAGATCTCTAAATACTTAAGTCGTTGAGGATATCTCAAGAGGGTAGTCAGAGGCACGTCCAAACGTAAAATTTGGTACATGACCACATTTTGCACATGTTAGTATTCCGTAGGTACGTGACCAGGTTGCAAGCCCATCGCCGCTTATAAGAATACTAATCAATGACACACACCTTCGAATTTTTAAGTCTAGGGTACCTGCCCGGTTTCCTCACGATGTTTTCCTTCACCGTTTAAGAGCACTGGCATTGCGCATAAACATTTATCGAATAGAAAAACTAATTGGTGCACGACCAGGTTTGAACCCACGACCTTCGGATCGTGAGGCAGGGGTGCCACCACTACACCACCAGTGCATTATAAAAGAAAAAACTAAGAAATATGTTACATTGATGGGTTTTAACGCTTTGTTAAGAAAAGTTTCGTGAAATTGCACCTAAAAAAATCTAAAAAAAAAGATCTGAAATATCTAATATGCATTGGAAATTATAGTCGTATTAATTCTTTTAACTTTAATCATAAGGGCAATGTTCTCTTCAAAACTGCAAGTAATAAGGGTGTGTTTCAACGATACTTTGATAGTGAGTGTACGTACAGTCTGTAACACAAGTATTAGTAATAGCAGGGACAGTCGCCAGCACAAGCGATTGATGACTAAGCAATATTTTGTAACTGTCACGCTTGCTAGGGCTGTCAAATTACGAATTCATACCATAGACAACGATTTTATTGCCAATATTATAAGTCTAATTTCAAATTCAAGTGGCATTATCTATGTTTTTACGGCGTTTACAATTTTCGTGTCGTGTTATCACGGAATTGAGAAAATGTTTGAATAAAAATTATGGTGAAGGGTTTGTGTAAGTTATTGACAGTTGAGCTCAGCAAAAAGTGTATTTTATGAGGAAATTTAACAGGTAGGGTAGTTATACCATTACCACCCTAATTTTAAGTTATTCAAAGTCATATCTACACATCCTTCTAATAAAAATGACATTTAACAACAGAATATCTATAAACACGTTAAAAAACGTATCACGTCAAGGAATAAATTTATAGATACAAGTGTTTTAATTCATTGAAATGACACTAAAAAAATTGACAACCATGAATAAATGTCATGCGATATTGAAACTTGAAGAAATTTAAAAGTAACTAGCTGATGCACGCGGCTTCGCCCGCAAAGATATAGGTTATCGCGACTTAAAAACTTGACAAGTTATATACCAAAACCTTTCTCGAGAATCACTCTATCCATTGGTGGAAAAAGCATGAAAATCGGTGCAGTAGTTTTTGAGTTTATCGCGAATAGGCAGACTATTTTTTTACAATACGTAGTGAAAATCAACGGATTTAGACAGAATGTCAAAACACAGATAATGGAGCTAAACTCCACGTAATAAAGCCTATTTTGCATTAAACTCAGACCCGCAGTGACGTAGACCCAGCATTACCACAGAAATGTAATAAAAAAAGCAAAAATACACTCCGATACAGAATTGTGCCAGTCACGAGGGTCGGACAACATACAAGCGGGCCGTCATTTTCATAAATTTCACAACCCTAGCGCCCCGCACTTAAATATAGACTTTATCGTTTCAGCATAAAGGTCTGATTTTGATTGTTTATGGGGGGCGTTTAGGCTGTGTAGGAAATGATGGCAGTAAATGCGGAACGTATAGAAAAATTTGATTATTCATGCCGACTTGGAGAAAAATTACAAGCGGGTATGACACGGGGTCGTACTCTCGTGTGTGCGTAATGCTACCTCTAGGTTCTACCTAGTCTGTGATCTGCGGAATTACAGGTTTCATTCACTCGTTCTCTGTGCAATTTGAAATAATGGCGCGGGTATGCGATGCATGCTATTTAATGATGCGGAAGTTGGAGTTCGTTTTTTGAAAATCGAACTTCCTTTTTCGAAGTGATGCTTTAAATTTTTTCGCGCGATACCTATTCCAAATTCAAAATATTCTTTGTTTTTCCTTTCTTTTATAATCTTTAGGGCTAGTTTTACTATGCTCTATTAGTTAAACTAACAGCTTGTTAGCCTTTTAATCGCCTGTAAAGTTGTTTTGTGTTCCACCATTGGCTTGACAAAGGATTATCTTCAGTAAAATGTAATGACGTACAATAGATAACGTTGTTAGTTTTAATGTCCGATCAGGTTATGCTTTGTTAAAGTTTGTTGAAATTAAACGTTAGGTAATATCTATTTACTGTAAAGCACTCAGTAAGGAAAGGCGAAGAGATGTGTGTGTGTGATATTAACACATACAAAGAACATAGGAGGAAGTTATGTTAACAGGAGCTTCTATAACAAAGTTCAGCGATATCGATCTGCAACTACCAGGGTAGCAGGACAGCGAGGATGTATCCTGTAACGAAGCCCCCCGCGGCGCCGCCATCGCCAGACGCGAGCGCTCTGCAACGCTAATTACTTTCAAGACGAGCCATTTCGTTCTATATTCGAAATTTGAAAATCAAAAAATATAAACATGTTCTTAATTCAAAATTTAAAAAGTAAGTTCCTGCGATAAATTAGGGCGTTTTCGTAAAGATTTGCAATTATGTAATTTTATCTCATCATGATCCGTGGTTTTGGATTCGAATTTCGAACGTGTTCGAACGGTTCAATTCGCACACGCAGCCCGCATATTTTTACCAACTTTAGTAATGAACGGAGTTTACTAAAACTAGTTGTTAGTACCTCAAAAACTTGCTACATTTGAGTGGGGGAGGGGGGAGCGACCCTCTGTAACTAAATTTTCAACTGTCACGTAGATTAATGATGCCAGCCCGTGCGATACGCGCTAATGCCTGTCGGTTAATGTGGATATGACTTTGTTTTATAACATTTGAATTTATTTATATTTACTAAATGAGTAAACAAAAACTTTTTACTAATTTAGGTACTGAACTCTGCACTCTGTGTTGCTTTGCCCAGAACTTAAATCTCTCATTACTATAAATTACTCTACACAATTATTAATGATCTTATTACAACCACTTGTCTAAGGTAAGTGAATAATACTCTTAGTATAAGTATACATAGTTTCGTTTTAGGTATTATTTATCTAAAATACTCTATCTTGTTTCTTTGACAATAATTTTATTCTATTGTATTTTACATTGTAGATTTCTGATAAATATTGTATTATGTATCACACAAACAATTTCAACTTGTTCCATCATCCAACAAACTTTCACTACGCGTAAAACAAATAAATAAAAACGAAAGTAGCGGGCGTATCCACATTAATCTTCCGTCGCCCGGCGCGACGCGGGGTAGAATGGTTTTCGGAAATCGATTGCCTCCAAAAATATTTACAGGCCCACGTGTGTAGCACGCACTGTGTACGCACCTTTACGAATAACGTTATTTATTATCTGTGGGACTAGTATTCTCTGTACCGACCGTACATACTCGTGATTCCAGTTTCATTCGAGTGTTTTATTGAAAATATAAACAACTAGCTACAACCCGCGACTTTGTCGGCAAAAACCCATCAATATAACAATGCTTTTACCCGCGACTTCGTCCACGTTCGAAAATGACCAATATAAAAACTTTCATTATATGTATATTATATATTTTTCTTATTTTAACCCCTTCAAGTATTTTTTCGCTATAAAAGGTAGCAGCCTATGTCCTTTCTCCTTTTTCAACTCTAGTCTATCATTAGGTAGGTATACTAAGTTTAATGAAAATCGGTTTAGCGGTTTCAGCGTGAAAGCCTAACAGAGGGTCCAAGTTACTTTCGCACTCATAATATTGGTACCTATGGATTTGAGATCAATATTTTCTTTTCTGAACCTAACTGACATCGCTATGCTATATAACTCACCTTTACGAATAACCAGAGATAATAAATTATGTTTTTAAATTAATTATTTATATTTAAAACAATAGTAGGGTAGTCATTATATAGATTGTAGCACGTTCCAATTTCAGTTTAAAAGCCAAGTAAGTAGTGTAATCATCATCATCATCATCATCAGCCTATAGCAGTCCACTGATGGACATAGGCCTCCCCTAATGAGCGCCATTGCGCCCTGTCTTCAGCTCGACGCATCCAGCCTCCGCCAGCAGCCTTTCGCAGATCGTCACTCCACCTAGCCGGAGGGCGTCCTACACTACGTTTGCCGAGCCGCGGTCTCCACTCGAGAACTCGTTTACCCCAACGGTTATCGGTTCTTCGACAGATATGGCCAGCCCACTGCCACTTCAGCTTGCTAATTCTCTGAGCTATGTCGACAACCTTAGTTCTGTGTCGGATAGTCTCATTGCGGATTCTATCCTTCAGAGAAACTCCGAGCATAGCTCGTTCCATAGCTCGCTGAGCGACTTTAAACTGGTGGACTAGCCGTACCGTGAGTGTCCACGTTTCGGCTCCGTATGTCATGACAGGTAGGACGCACTGGTTGAAAACTTTCGTTTTCAGACATTGTGGTATGGGTGTAAATGATACCTTAATTTTTGTTGGGTTTATTTTTATTAAAAGTATTTTTATAATGATTAATTACTTTATGGTAACATTAATAAAAAAATATAAAGCAGCCTAAAATTATGTAACTCGCAAAACCATAACTTTGGCACAGTTTAAGCAATATGTCACCGTGTTAAGCTTAAATAATGAATATTCACACCTTTTTAATTTAAAATAAATTATCCCACATTGATTTATAATAAGTTAGCATATAAATAAACGCGAAATTACCGAAAACCACCGCTCGTTAAATTTATCGTTCAAACTGACCACACTGGCCGATATTAGATATATATATGCAACATAAATAAACCACGACCTACACAACGTTGCTTAAAAAACCACTATTATATAAATTATGAATTAAATAACGCACTGACACTCGAGCAGTAAACGTCATGACGATCAGCTGATCAAATATATTGCTACTATAAAAAGTGAAAACGCGAACCACTCTGCCCCTTATCGCCGTCTCGCTCCCTCCCACGCTCGCAGCGTACGTAGAAGCGAGACAGGGAGTGCGCCCGTCACCGCGTAAAATGATATATTAATGTCAGCTGTGTTTAGGACCTTGTGAGTCTACAAAATAATAGATGGTAACAAATAAATTACTTGAGTGCATTTGTGGAGGAAATTCGGTCGGTCGTTGACCTCGGCCGCGGCCGTGTAAATCATGATTGATATACGACTTGCGAAGGTCGCCATCTTGAACTGAACGGTTCGAAATTTGAATCTGTTCTCGATTGGTTCGTTCCTGCTTCTTTTTCGTTCTTTTTGGCGGGGAATTTTAATTTTCTGTTGCTGTGTATGCGAGTTCTTGATTTGGCGTTTTTCATATCTGTTGTTTTACCTTTCCATTTGTGTATTGCATGCAAGTACATTCAACTTATACACTTATTTGTATTGTATGAAAATATCTTGGTGCCATTTTATATATATACGTATACTTTAGTAAGGTATACAATGGTGGTAATTCGGTTGTTTTGCAGACTAACTTAAAAAATGGTACCATGGGTACGATCTTATTTGGCTCACTTTAAAGACCAAATTAGCTTAACATTTCTGAATGACAGTTTTAAAATAAGGTAAAATTTGATTTTTTATTCTAATTTTAATTAATTTTCCACCATTTTCACGTAGCTTTAGTCAACACCAATTTATTTATTAAAATAAGCTAAAACTCGTCTATCACACGTCAAATTAGTCAGATAAGGATTGTCATTTAAAATGTCTTCGCTAATTTAGTATTTGATGTGAACAAAATAAGGTCATGTATATTTCAGCATTTTTTTTGTTAGTCCGCGGAACCACAGAATCAACACTAGTATCATAATTTATCAAAGATGGCGGAGGTGACAAAGACTTAACAATAAAAGTATTAGCAACAAGCGATGCTAATCGCTACAATTGCACTCCATCTGCTATCATAATTAGCAACAATTATAATGACCAGTTATTGTTGTTGATATAATAATATTTGAGTGCTGTAATTGATAATTGTGTAGGAATTTAACTTTTTGCTTTCCGTGTTACTAGTTTATCTGATGTATTCATAACAAAGATCTGTTGCAAAGTTGCAAATGAGTTTAGTCTTGTCAGGAATCGGATTTTTAAATAATTTTCAATCCCAGATTGAAATTGCTAGTGATTTGAATCAGAATTATTTTGCAAATAGATCAGGATTACCTATAAGTATAAACTTAAATAAAAGTTTGCGTAGAAATTGATCGGTTAAATGTTTCTCTTTTCAACCCATGGCTTCTCAACCCAGTTAACACTTTTCTCGACTCTATCCAAACTGATTGTTTCCACCTCATATTAACTAATATTCCTGGACATTCACCTGGCTAATGCGATAAGTCACCAAGAGAAGAAGAAGGGAAGGGTGGCCCAGCAGTGGGACGATAGAGGCTAAGTAATAATAAATACTTATACTTACACCAAACCTTAACCGCAGTATCGTAGCAAACCAATCTATCGCTGTAATTAACAAGTAGTAACAATAGATAGAATCAGGGGCATTGCTGTCCATGTTCGACTATTACTTCTTGGGCGGAACCATTAATCATTTTTAGGGTTCCGTGGGAGCAAACAATTTGAGGTTTCTCTCGACTATATGACTTTCAAGTCTTTGCAAGCTCTTAGTCTTCTTATTTTGCAATTTAGTTGATTTTAACCAGTGTGGTGAAGGGATTAGTGCGCCACAGAAGCTCCTTTTAAGCAATAGCTCTTTTAAAATCTTGTTGCAATCACTTTGCAATATTTTTTTTGTTGGTACCTAATATATTGTTCCACATAATTGTCTCTAACCAGTGTGGTGAAAGGTATAAAATGCTACTCGGAGGCTCTTTTCGTGCAATAGCTCTTTTAAAATCTTGTTGCTATAACTTTGCAATTTTTTTGTTGATATACTACAGATTATAATATAAAATAACATTAACAACGATCTATAGATTGCTCTACTAATCCAGATCACTGCCACAGAGAAGCATCTCCAGTAAAATAGTTTTTGTCTATTAAGTGCTACTTTTGTTTTGTATACAGAACCATCCAGAGCACAAGAAAGAACAACTCAAAGAAACAAAGCTTTTAGTAATTAATATCGTGAGCCGATACGAACAAATCAACATACAGACAGACAACTCGATAACACGATTTGAAAAAAGAAGAGTGTCCGTCTCGTTCTTTCGGTACAGGTGCGAGAGGGAGAGGACACTTCAATTTCAGTGTTGTGTCCGTCCAGGGCAGTACTAAGGGTTGTGAAATGAGGATAAGTTACGGAAAAACTAGAGGTAGATAATATTATGTGAAATGTCTCTCAATACTAATATTATAAATAATATTTTTGTGAGGTTTTTGGTGAAAGCAGTAAATATTGAATAAAATAATTATTGGGAAAATAATATCCCATCAAAAACATATATGTGAAATGAGAGCCAAGTTCAATAAGTATGCTTTAGTCGTTGACTTCAGCGTCAAAAGAAGTGAGATCTAAACGGGTGCCAAGTACAATGGTCAGTCCTGAAACTTATTTATAACAATATGAAATATTTTTAACAACTTTAAAATATCATTTCATCTCATAATTTAGGATATTATATTGAAGCCTAAGGTCTAACTTGGCTAGTTATCATTATACGAATTACCTTCCTATTATTAACTACTTACCTACTATGTCCGATCGCTAGTTTCTACCAGCAAGCCAAATTTTTAGAAGAATAAAATAAGAACGTGCAAGCTATACCTAATATAATTCGTACTCTTAAGGTAAAAATTAAAAGGTGAAAGAGGCAAAAAGAAAAGTAAGTTATTAGGCTAGTTATTTTAAATATAGATCTCGGCTTTTGTCGTTATCATGAAGAAGGCTGTTTCAAAATTCTAGTGTCTTATTTTTTTGAGAGTACCTACCTACACTACTTTATCTGTGGCCGAGAGATGATTTCATATTTTTGGAACGAAGTTCTTTATCGCGCGTTGTGAAAGGGGGCTAGACCGAAAAAATACTCACGAATAGTTGTAACGACACTTTTTGCTATAGTTGTAAGCCGTGCGGCGTGCGCGTGTTTCTCTGTCTGTCTCTCTCTCTCTCATAGAAAGCAAGGAAAGGAACTTCGTTCCATCCGGGTGTCCCTTGACACCTCTCAAGTTTTTTTATTTCGTAGTACGGCCCTGGTTGGGTTGGTATTTTATGATAAATAGCGAAACGCCTGAGTGTGTTCCCGTGTCCGATTGATATTGAATGAATTAAAATGTATATTGTGTTTGCATCGAAATCGCAAAATGAATTCGGATCACCCGCTCCAATACTTTATTCAGAGCTCAACGTTCGGAGCATACAAAACTGACATTAACACTGGCAGGTTGTTTTGTTTATCGTCCTTCTGAATGAAAAGTATCAATAAAAAAGCAAATTTCAAATTTCGAACATCAGTTTAAAATTTCGAACATCAGTTTACATTTCCGCACGGTAAGCTTAATTACAGAAAAGGTTCGATTACTCGCAGAAAGTGTCGGTGGAAAGGTCACAGGAACAGCGTCTTTTCTATAGCAAAATGAACTTTAGCGTAAAAGTTTTATGGGTCGTTTTGCCATGTTTATAGCAAATGAGAGTTCGAACGCTAATAAATTAACGTTCTTTAATGACCTAATCAAAGTTTATGACGCGAGGCGAATCCGACGACTCCTAGTGTTGCCCGATTGACTTATTGTGCGTAAAAAAACTGAAAAAGTTAAAAAAAAAACGCGGAGCAAGTAATTATTTTCCGAGTTTTATGAAGATTGGAATTTTTGTTAGCATGATCTTTTTACGCGCTTTTGATTTATGTGCCTTCCTGTTGTCTGTCTGTCTGCCTCCATACCGAACCAAAGATGTTTTATCTCTAGAAGCGTCACTTACCATTTGCAGTAAAATACTTCTTCGGAACGAAACCGACAAATTAATATTGTAAGTTGAACACAAAAATTTTAAGTCATGTTAATTTACTTTTTTGGCCTAAATTAGTCTGTTTTTTAGTCTAAATTAGTCAAATGTAGGTAAATAACATCTATAGATGTCATCTTGTTGCCTGCCATGTGTAGAAACTCACCCATCGCGTCTGTAACAAAGAGAAAAAAAACTGTTAGCAACACATGAAAATAAAATATGGCTTTAATTAGGATTGTTTATCTGTTTTTAATTATATTTTTGTGGGTTCAGTCTTGGGAATGGGAAATTGGATTTAAGATACTTAGTAAGTGGTTTATGTTGCATAACGACATCCTATCCTTTGGAAAATTTTTTTAAATTTAAAAAGAGGTTTGTATATTTTATGCGTTAAAATATACAAACCTCTTTTGAATTCAAAAAAATGTTCCAATTCCAAATGTTCAAATTCAATCAGTTTTGAAATTGGATTTCGAATCGGTAATTTCATCGTTCTAATTTCAAACCTACTTACATGACAATGGTTTATCAACACATAAACGGGTGGTTATAAATTAATTATCAACGCATATAAAAAAAAAATTTATACTTAGATGAAATACGTACCTACTTATTCAAAGTAGGTATCAAATTGTAATGTAGAGATATTAGATTTTTTTGTTGACTGTAAAATCTTTTATTAAAATCCAGTATATTTGATTAGATTAGCTCTATATCTACCTGCGTAGGTAAGTAAGTACTTATTTCAAAACAAAAACACGATTTCCCCAAATTTTATCAATCACTCCAAGATATCTCTATCAGTTGTTATCATAAGGATTTTGACATTTTGACACTTGATTATCGAAATTTGACAGTTTGACAGGTGACTGACAGTAATCATTCCTTCTAAGTGGTTGATTCTAACCTCCTTTGAGGGTAAGAAAATAAAATTGGGGATCGTGCATTAGTTAGGTACTTTTAAATATTCTATACAAAGTTATGACCTACCCATGCCATGATAAATATTTTCTATTTTAAAAATAAATTCAAAACTTTTAACATGTTCTTTATTTAAACTTCGCCATTTTTTCGGCGAACATTCCAACCATTGCCGGTTTTATCAGTAGTGAAGTTACGTTTGTTGGTAATGAACGCGAGATGTGGAGGCAACAGCTGGTTTGTATAGTTAGTCTGACTTAGCACAGGAATTATTAGATGGAGTTTTTCATCTCTACCAGTAAACCGTAATCGTTACGATAGTTTAGTTGAGTTCGCGATCCATTGCTGGATTTTTAGGTCTTGTAGTTTAGGCTTGAGTAGTGAAAGTGCAATGTATTAGAGAGTTGTGCGTAGTGTTGAATTTGTGAGGTAGGGAGTAGCGTGCTCGGCTGTGCCGTTGTAATTCTATTTACATTCCAGACTGAGCACGCTACGGCCAGTTGCATCACTGGTTAAACTGTTGTTTAAAATTGAGACAATATAGATTTGAAAAAATCTTTTTTTTTTGTTAAGTTTTAATTTGTTTTTGTAAAGATCGTGAAGATTTATGGATCAATATTCAAATATGCGGTGCTATCACATCCAATCAATGGGCTTAAGCATTTTTTAATTTAGAAAATCGTCAAAACTTGTGACCTTAAATTTTTTTTTGCTAATTATTGGCAATTCCGCTTACTCCTAATGTCACTAAAACCGCAGCCTTACTCGAATTATATCACACCTATCCTTGACAATTAAACCATTAAGCTCTTCAAAGTCTTAATCGTGACTGCAGCAATCATCCCAACTCAGAACGAAAAATTGGTCACAACCCATTAACCGGTGAAACCAACCATCAAGTTTTTATCAGCTGTGTTTATCCCAATTGTCGGGTAATTTGACAATTAGTTAAATACTTAATCAATGATGCGGTGGAACCGGGCCGGGTGACGCGGCCATACTTGGAAATGTACGTACAATTCCACTTACTGACTGCTAGCTTACATGGTGGCGTCTTTGATTTTAAATTTAGAACGCGTTTTTATTTGTGGCCAGTGTTTTTTGGTGTGCAAACGCTTTGGTGAATTAATTTCGGTTTTAAATTTACGCATGACAATTTGAAAAAAGAAAAGATAAGGTTTTATTTTATAGGATTGTTGTATTGATAATCAATTTATTCTATTTACGAATTAGGTCCAATTCCACCATTTTTTTGTTAACAACGCATTAGCTGATCGGGCATCTACTTTACGTCATTTTACTTTACGAAAGATAACCCTTTGTCAGGACATGGTGGAACACAAAACAACTATAAGAATTAAAAGGCTAACAAGCTGTTAGTTTAATTAACAGAGCATGGTGAATCTAGCCCTTAGTAATCACTACACAAAATTTTGTGAGATTACCGAATCAGAGTAATTTTAATTAATAGACAAACAGTAGTTTATTATTAGTGTTAAACGGGTATTTATCGCGTTTTATTTACCTATTTATCTCGACGTTTCAACAGTTTACACACTGTCGTGGTCACAGGATGACTCTATGATGTCGGGAAAAATAGGTAAATAAAACGCGATAAATACCCGTTTAATAATAATGTGATCAGATCGCGTAAGTAAGTATAAAAATAAACAGTAGATTTTTTTATCTGCATTTTTTTTAAAATATTAATAATAATAAGCATCGCCATGTAAGCCCTGCCGAACCCGTTTGCGTGTTGCTCGTAGGAGTCTTAATAATCCGGCTTATAATGCCAGTGCAGTGTACCGCTCGCCTATTTACGTACCGGATACAGGTATACACTCGCCTTTAGGACCAATACTTTGACACAGATACCGGTGCACACTCGCCTTAAGGCCAATACTTTTGAGATAACCTCGAAATATGTAACCGTTTAACAGAAGCATGTTAGTAAATTTAATACAATATATTATTAAAAATTTAATAAAAAATTATTATATGTTTATTAAATTCTTCTGTCAAACGAATACATTTTGAGGTTATCTCAAATTTGACAAGGTATATAATTATACTTGACTTCGTAATGAATGACTGACTCCCATACAAACTTTTATCCTTAATTTCAACCCCTTCAAGCATTTTTTCGCGATAAAAGGTAGCCTCTCTAATGTATCTTTGTACAGAATTTTGTCAAAATCGGTTTTGTGGTTTATTCGTATTTATAATATTAATTAAGTACTTATGAATTTATAAAAGTTAAAAACACATACTTTTTCGAAAAGAACATTGATGCACGATCTTTGGTCAATATCAAAGTATTTCGTACCATAACCGTTTAAACTGTTGAAATTTGACGTTTCTGAAACATGGTTTTTACGGTGGTTAAGCCCCAGGTTCGAACCCCCGACCTTCGGGTGGATGCTACCACTACACCAGCGTTCTTTTCCCATAATCTGTGTTCTAAGTAAATATTCTGGATGTCGTATCAGAATGAGTGAATACTTTTGCCTCACAAAATGTATTTAAATTTTAGAGTACATTAATCGAAGTGACCAGGCGGGCGGGAGGTGTCGCCTGTAATTTATTACCAGCCCTGAGCATTGGTTAAGACGTCTTCGCATCTCTGGCGAGGCCGCTACGATGCAATTACGTTGATTAAAAATGTTTTTTTTTTAATCGTCTTATCACAATCTACACTCGCTAGCGACTGTAGTTAAAAAAATGTATGAAAACTAAAACGTCACGTAGTTAACTATCCTACGTCACAGCGTACTACAGCGACTGTAGTTTGCGCTTCATTAATTTGCTTAGAATTTGGTGCCATGAGTAACAATTTTGACAGATGTCATAGTAACGTACTATTACTACTGTAGTAACGTCAGCCGATCTAAATGTGACAACTCATGGTAGACGTACAGACTGGCATTAACATTTTTCAGTTTCTGCTTCAGAAAACTTCGATATTTGATATAAATAATATATTTGTATGTAAATTTTTTTTTATTTATTTTTAATTCGATATCTTCGCGAATTATTATCCAATTTTGATGATTTTTTTAGCGGTTGGTAGAGAATTATTTGAAGATCGTCTTATATAAATTGTACTATCCTTTAAGGCCCAGAATACTCGTCACACTCGCCTTACGTAAAAGTTACAAAAAAAGTGACATAGGTCCGTATAGCAACGCGGATCTCCGCGGAATCAGACATAGCACGAAGCGAAATACCCAAATGACAAGTAAGTAGAGTGCAACATGATAATATGGCTGCTCTGAATTACATAACGAAAGCGACAATTTATAAAAAACATAAATATGTTCAAGTAAATAGCTTATTTCAGCTTATTTCAAAAAAAGGGCTGGGTTGATTTGTTTCAAATTAACTGATTTACATTCATGTGAAATAGAAATTCAAAATACCTTACTGTTCTGGATAAATTAGGGAATTTATGAATTTTCAGAAGTGTTTTTGACATGATTTTTAACCAAGGTTTTCTAACTAATTCGTGTTTTAGCTCCGGTAGATTTATCACTTATATCCTTGAGTATCGTGTAGTTCTATTTCAATGTAATCTATTAAGCGGTAATAGAATGATTAGGGTTGCAATACTTGCAATTTTCAAAATGCTGGGCCTTAAGTTTTACTTTTTTTAAGTTTTACGGAAAAAGTAAAACTTAAAAATTATAATCGCATGGTATCACGACATTCTTGTTTTTTATTATACCACAATAATTTAGTAATTAGAGTAAAAAATATTCAGAATATTTACAAAATCTTAAGAAATTTTTAATGTAATTTATATTTTTTTAAATAACGAAAATCAATGTTATTGTTTTAACCGACTTCGAAACAGGAGGAGGTTCTCCATTCAACGGTTTTTTTAATCTGGTGCTTCCCGTGTCCCATTTCAATTTGGTCCAGTTTTCACAATAGCACCCATGAGAAAACCATTATTTGCATTAGATTTTTTTTATATAAGTAAGTATAATTTTTTTCTACGTAGTGCTTTTAAGTCGGTTTTCTTTTTAGTTATAATAAACATAATTATCAGCGACGTAGTTGAAGGCGGTTCGATAGCGACAGGAACCGGTGCTGAGGGCTCTGCCTAATGCAGCGACGACGCTGAGTGATAGCAGAGCGATATGATACCAGGATACCAGCGACGTGGTTAAGTGCGATCGCTTGTACGCCGATACCGCGGGGATTCGCTCCTACACGCTTATGCGAGCCTGGTGTCTCTCGGGTTTTGGTTTTTGATAAGTGACTCGTAGATAGAAATAATATTTCTTTAGAGGTCGCTTTTTAATCCGAAAGGATGCCCCTTAACTAAAATAAAAAAAATGGTGGAAAATTCACACAAATTCTAGCCCCAAAGTAAACAAAGCTTGTATTATGGTAACTAGATAGCTGATTAATTAATCATAATTGATACATTTAAAAAAAAACATTTATATAGGTACTTATTTCTTCTTCTTCTTATTTCTGGTCGGCACAACACGTTTTCTTCTTCCATTTCCCTCTATCATGCGTCATCTCAGTACTTATCTTTCTTACTCATATCATCTTTCACATAGTTAGGTAATTATGTATAACGTAATATATAAAAAAAACAGATAAAATTAAGAATACAGTACAAACCTAATAAAAGTGTTCCTATGGAGGAAAATAAATAGGATTGTAACAAGTTAAAATCCGTGCTTAGGTAATAGGCGTGATTTTTATAATTGTTACAAAGAATCGGGATTATAATAAAAGATTGCTTTGATTTATTAAACATAAAAACTATAGGTAGGTATAACTGGGTATAACACAGTTATAAAAAAACTCGCACGTGAAACTAATCCAACAATTACCAAGCAACAGAAATATCACCAACAAAAATACCAAAAGAAAACATGCATATCCCGTATCTTTTATCATTTCGACTGTTGCCCGATCCGAGCAAATCCCCATATCCGGATATCCGAGTCTCGGAGTAATCCCGGTTTACCGGTTATCCCGGTTAATATCGCGACGGCTCCAGACATTTGATAATGGAACATTAGTGCCGGTTATAATTATACCGGCGTGGTGAAAGCGGGCCGTTGAATTATTTGAATTTGGAACTGATTTGAAAATGTCTTGTTAGAATTAGGTATTTGAATTTAGAACGTATCTTAGTGATATTTGTTGGATCTTTCGATGATGATCATAGAGTTAAGATTTCAATAAAATAAATATTTAAGTAAGTATAATAACTCTATTCAAATATTTCGCACTAGCTTCCGCCCACGGCTTTGGCCGAGTGGTATTTAGCCATTTCAGCGTAAAAGAGTAACAAACAAACATCTATACATCCTCACAGATTTTCACGTAGTAATTAGTGAATTTTCAATACAATCACAGAGTTCATTTTGAATCGTTTTATAGGAGAATCAAGATACCAATATCAATTTTAAAAGAAATAGCATAGAAGAAAAGTTTTTTTGTGTGTTTCTTGTTATTTTTGTTATGGATGCTAAGCCTCTTTGGGGCAAATTCATTATGTTCCACCAACTGTTAGTTAACTCGAAACCCTCACAATATTCATTTAGAAGAACACCTATCAGAGCCGAGCGAACAGCCAGTTTACAAACTTCACTCGACATTCACTCTCAAGTAGGTACACAATTTTACCGCCATTTTCGTACATTTTCACTGTGAATTGTTCTGTAACATAACGTGAGCCCTTGTTCCAGCCCTCGTTGCGAGAAAATACGGGAAAATCCAGGAAAATAAGGGAAAATTCGCCAATAGTTCCCCAGCGTACCAGGGCCTCATACGGCTAGAGAGGATTGTACGTCTAATGATTGCGCCGGAGCTAGAGTTGCGAACGGATGCTCTCACGTGGAAAAGGAATTTAAAAAAATTGTACATTCTAAATTTGAATTGAATAAAGAACAATTGTTTAGTGTTTTGTTTATAAAACCACAATCGCAATACTCAATTTCGTGGGTACTCGTATTGGCAAATACCGCAGAGCCTAAACCACTGGTGTTAGAGTCTTGAAATTGCGAGGACGCATTCCTTATTGAAGAATTCTCAAAATTAAACCTCGAAAGAGTGCAACGGGAGGTTCAAAATTATATGACAAAAAGTTACGACCTCTAAGGCGAAATGAGAGAGATTGAAGATTGTAAGATGTAAAAAGTTACGCGAACCAAGTCGCATGGAATTCTAGTTATTTATAAAAAAAATAGCTCACTCAATCTTAATTTGATTTTGTAAATAAATAAACCAGTAGCATAACAGTTTAGCCGGACAGACACCTAAAAAGCAGGAGAGGTAGCAACTCTATCCGGCTCAGCAAATCCCGCCAATATGGAGTGCGGAAAATACCTGGAAAATGGAAACGCTCCCTCTAACATTAAAGGGATATACTGCGTGTAACGAGAAAGAAAATCTATCTATTCTGTTTTACATTATTTTTATAAATGCAAAAAATAATACGACGCTTGGGAAAATATGTAATAAAAAATATTCGCTCTTTGTTCAAAAACTGTATAACAAGTATAGTGAGTTTTAAAACGGAGTTGGCAGCACTGGAACTAAGTCGACTCTATGCGGCACTAAGTTGTTACTTTTTAATTCACATCAACGTTTTTTTATCACTACAAGTCTTTGATCTCGGCCCATCTGTTGAAATTCGTCGTAAGGGCTGACCACACACGACCGTTTACGATTCTAACAGTTTTACAGTCATGCAAACAAACAGTTGGTTCCAGTAATGTTGAGCTAAACGTTGAATCAAAGACGAGCCGAATTTCATGGTTCCTAGTAATGGAATGTGGAAAGTAATTTGAAAATAGAACAACAAATCTTTTTTTTTCGCTTTAAATTATAAAAGTCGCGTAAATCTTACGTAAATTGACATGAACTTTAAACCTTTTCAAAAATAGAATGTAGTACATTAATTAAGTACCTACCTACTTAGTACGTGTTATTGATATTTTAATAGTATTGTTTTTTGAAATCGGAATGAAGTTTTCATCTTTACAAAGTTTAACAGGTGGACTGAATTATCAACTACAAGCTTCCGCCCACCGCTTCACCCGCGTGGTACCTTGAAAAACAAAAACAAATCTATCCAATGGAAACCGTGCATTTTTCCGGAACAAAAAGTAGTCCATGTGCTATTCCAGACTATAATCCATCTCTGTGCCAAATTTTATCTAGATCCGTTCAGCTGTTTCAGCGTGAAAGAGTAACAAACATTCATCCACACTCACAAACATTCACGTTTATAATATTGGTAGGATTGATAAATAGGCCACAATATTAAAAAAAATAGCAGAAACTTTCGTCACAAGACGAGACGGAAAGAGTTCCAAAGTTTGTTTTGAATTAAGAACGTATAATTTAAATAACGAATAATTATTTGTGAACAAATAAAATCATCGAGCTTAATAACTGAAGAGTCGCTTGTCTCAATACAAAGCTCTAGTGATTTACATTTAGAACTCGGGCAATAAAATGAAAATGGCGGCATTCGAGCGACGGTTGAACATGAAAATTTTCTATTCGGGCGGACAAAGGGCACCAATTAACCACCATTGTTCGTAGGGCACTCCCGGCACGATTAGTTCATTATTATATAATTTTATGTGCATTATTCTTGAAGATAGTGCATAGAAAATAGCAATTTTCGCAGTCATTATCGTAAATTTTGCGGTGCTGTAAAGCGAACGGCTGATAGGTAATATTTTTTGTTTGACGTAATTTTAATAAGTTCTACTAATGTTGTAAGTTTTAGCGAAGTCCGCTTCATTATGTTCGACTTTATGTTGTTTTCGTTCATATAATATATTACTCGGTAATATAATTATATCTGAAATCCGGTAGCGAACCAAGTAACTCGTTCTATAGATATTTATTTTCTCATTAAAAGGCGGGTATTAAATTTTAAGTAGTCTTACTCATAAAACTAAAGACCCTTTGACCCCATGGAAGCTAAAAGGCTTGTAAAACTACGCTAAGATGACCCTTTGTTTCATGGTTCATGAATAACTGGTACATCTTCTTCTTCTTTTTTTATGGCATCTGTATTTTTTTAGATCAATTTTGCCAGTATCAAGTGTTTCATTAGTAGTATTGTCACAAAGTCAGTCAAATTATCAAGGCATTTGAAAAAAAAGATGGCTGTTTTGCTCAAAATTCTCGGGATTTCACTTTTATTCACGTATTTAGCAATCGCGTCAAGAACTCGAGCTTTATTGGAAAAATAACCACCAAAATTACACATAATATCACTCAAAATAACACGAGAAAAAATTAAAAAACCAGAGCGACAAAGTTGACTGTCGAATGCCATCGCAGAAAATCCTTGGTACATCTTAGTGTAGCTTCTTTGAATTCGACAATACTATTAATTTAAAAACTTGACATTGGCAAAATTGATGTCAAAAGAGACAGATGTCATAAATAAAGAAGAAGAAGAAGAAGCTTTCATGCTCATTTTTCCAGTGATAAGATATTATATTTTTAGGAATATTTTCAACTATTCATGGTGTTTTCCGGTTGTTTAAAATCTCAAGTACCAGGGCGGAAGCAGAAGAAAGCGATGTATTTATTGTTAGACGGAATCAAAGGACGGGCGGATGCGTTCCTAGAAAACCGTTCCCTTTTGTTCTGATACCTACATTAGCTGTTACTGTAGCTATTCTAATGATTTGAAAAAGGAATTAGAGGTTTTTTTCTTGTGCTTTTAAATGGCCAGTGTACAATAATCACAAACCTATCAAAGAGTTTTGTTGTATTTGGAATTAGTCTCTGGATAAGATATATATTAGTATTATCTAAATTCAAAATGTTTAAAAGCAAACAAATTCAAGAATCTTCTAGATCTAGTTGTTTGTGTTAGAATAACACGTTTTACAGTTTCTTGGAATTTAAATACCTAGAATGTCAGGTATTTATTTCAGGAAATGACGGCATTACGTTTCAACAATAAATAAATAAATAAATAAATAAATAACAATAAGATTGTCTTTCTTTATGAAGACTATCTTTAAATTTTCAAATTTGGTTCATTTTAGTTTTGCCTTTGATGGAAAATGACAAGACTTGAACCCACTATCTAAGGTTCAGAGTGTTTCAACACCAGCACTCTGGTTCCACGGTGTAAATCTCCAATTTCCCCTCTTCCTAACTCCAATCTATAAATCCTCCCAAACTGCACTCCCAAAAATAACTCCCAATTTGTCTCAAAGAGTGCGACAAGAAACAGAAATACCAGGGCGTAATGAGCGGCTGATACATTAATTAAGATCAAAGTAAACACTCTTCGTGGTTTCTGCTCGCCTGGTGATAGTGACAGGCTATTTGAAGCTTGATGGACTGATGCTGGCCTGATGCAGTTTGAGGTCAAGCTGGTGTGACTAAGGCATAAATAGTAGGGAGGGTACACCAGATTTTTAAGACTAATTTTTAAATTTGAGATGAGAGCGCTGGTGGTGTAGTGGTAGCATCCCTGCCTCACGATCCCAAGGTCGTGGGTTCAAACCTAGTCGTGCACCAATGAGTTTTTCCATCTGAAAAATTATGTGCGCAATGCCAGTGCTCTTAATCGTTGAAGGAAAACATCGTGAGGAAACCGACCTACCGTAGAACCGAAAATTCAAAGGTGTGTCATAGATTAGTATTTTTATAAGCGGCGATGGGCTTGCAACCTGTCACGTACGGAATATTAACTACTGTGTAAAATGTGGGCATGTGGCAAATATCATTTTTGGACGTGCCTCAAAGATCTAAGGATCTGAGGAGATATCTACCGAGCTTGGGGATTACAGTCATTATAAAACATATTTTACAAAATCCGTTGATTTTTGGGTATAATAAACCTGGTCAATGACTATGACTCTGTGAAGTTGACAATACTTATAAATAAATACACTTGACACTGGCAAAATTGTTCTCTAAGAGACAGATGCCATAATTGAAGAAGAAGAAGAAGAAACCTGGTCAATGACCTAAATACGAAGACCATAAAAATACCAGTGTCATGACAAACGCAGCGATGAGTTATGTTTGTATAGATAGAGCATTTCATAGATTAGTTTAAGTAAACATAGTAAAGATACGCCAGTATTACAACTTACGACTACCCGTTTTTGTTAAATATGATAAGCTGGTTACTAATGCGATTGTTACACTTTTAGCTATTTTTGAAGTAAAACTTCTTAACGCACGCACACGTTACGAAAAGTGTGATCGGGCAAGGCGAACGTAAGTTGAGATGGAGATATAAGTTGGTGAAGAGAGAAAGAGAGTTACGTTTCGTATATTACTGTAGGGGCAAGCATACATCGGTGCTTGATTGGATTCGAACCCACGACTGCACAAGTTTTCTCTGGAATCTTAAAGACCTTAAAAAATACTTTCGGTAGGTACTTTCACACCCTACTCTCCCGATAAAATGGTGAAAGAGGACAAAAAAGGGGGTAAAACTGCAAAAGGTGTGCTAAAAAAGGGTAATAAAGGGGTAACACTGAAAAAGAGCGCTGGTGGTGTAGTGGTAGCACCCCGGCCTCACGATCCGAAGGTCGTGGATTCAAACCTAGTCGTGCACCAATGAGTTCTTCCTATTCGAAAAATTTATGTCCGCAATACCAGTGCTCTTAAACGGTGAAGGAAAACATCGTGAGGAAACCGGCATAACCTAGAACCAAAAATTCGAAGGTATGTGTGTGGTTAGTATTCTTATAAGCGGCGATGGGCTTGCAACCTGTCACGTACGGAATACTAACTACTGTGCAAAATGTGGGCATGTACCAAATGCCACGTTTGGACTTGCCTCTGACCACCCCCTTTAGATATCCTCAAAGATCTGAGGAGATATCTACCGAGCCTGGGGATTACAGTCGTGATGTATCTATGTAAAATGAACACGAAAAAATCTTAATAAAAAAATTTATTCTGAAATTTTCACTGAGTTCAACAACCAGACTTTTTAAAAGGCCATTTTATTATTTAGCAAAGCAACTCGAGTGTAGCGTGCATCAATATAATTGCTTTAACACCCGCGCCCTCCCCATTCCGCTAAATATCTAATTAATCTGAGCAACCTTAGTTTATTTACCGTAGGGTAGAATATACAAGGTATTGAAAGAAGTGATGATTTGATGATGGTTTTCATCATCAATTTGTCAGTGATTTACTATAAGCACTCACCGCACTGTGTCAAAATAATAAGTGACATGAAAAGAATGACTGTAAAAACGTCAAACGATCAGTTCTTCTTCTTCTTCCTGCCCTTTTCCTGCGCTAAGTGAGGTCGGCACAATATTTTTTGCCCATTTCCCTCTATCATCCGTCATCTCAGTACTCACTTCTTTCTTACTCATATAATCTTAAAAACCGATCAGTGCTTAATTATACAATTATCATATGAACTATTTTTTGATACCGAATTTGAAATCAATGAGCGAAAAATGCGAAAAAAGTGACAGACAGATAACTTACCAACATTAAACTAAATAAATTTGTAAAAAAAATATGTGTAAGTAACGAAAAGTTTTCATAAAAAAGGTGCGTAAGTATATAAAATTAATTACGGTATTCGGTAAATAATGTAACGTGTTTTCTTTGTCGATTTAAAATTAGGAATTTTTAACAACTATATATTTAACAAAGATTACAAACGTTACAGAAGCTCATTTTCTAAAAAAACATTTTCCTACGATCACTTTCCCTGCAAGTAAGTTGCAAATCGTAAAGGCGCCGGCAAACGGGGCGTGGCGGCGACGCCCCGCGTTTTAGCCGCACCGTGTGCCGTGTCTTTATTAGCGAAGTAATAGTTGCAAGCGAATGGTTTTAGATCCATACTATACTTACACCGGTATTCACAAACGATACTTGCCTCAGTAAACTAGCAATACTATGCGAAGTAAGGCATTTCTCGAATCTTATTGGCCGATCGCCACTCAAGTATTAGCGATCGGCTAATGAGAATCGAGAAATGCCTTACTTCGCATAGTATTGCTAGTTTACTGAGGCAAGTATCGTTTGTGAATACCGGTGTGAGGCACTTTGTGTTGAGGTAAGTGTTGGTCGGCACTGGCAAGATGGAAGTGATAGAAAAAAAGTAACAATATTCAACTCTTCTTCTTTGTCTATGGCATCTGTCACTTTTGAGATCGGTTTTGCCAGTGTCAAGTGTTAAAAATAGAACTGTCACAAAGTCATATTCAAATTGTCAAGTCAATTTCAAACGAAAGATGGCTGTTTTGTTCAAAATTTTTGGGGTCTCCTTCAATTAATTTATAAAGGAACTATTAACTTTAACACACACTTTACACTCTTCACTTACTTACTTCACATACTTTACACTCGCGTCAAGAACTCGGGCTTTATTGGAAAAATAACCACCAAAATTACATAATAAAACTCTAAATAACATGAGAAAAAACATAAAAACTAGTGCGACAAAGTTGACAGTCGAATGCATCGCAGAAAATCTAATCTCCAATTATCTCCACGTTTCAGCGGTTTTGAAATGTTTATTTTTAAATTTTGAATAAAGAACAAAATAAAACTCTGGCTAGTCGTGTTAGACTTAAAAAAGAACGTAATTATACTATTTTTGAATTTATGTACCGCTTCGTTTTTTTTTAACTTGGCAGCGCAGGGCCGTCGTATTCTACCAGTGTGATTTACCCCACGCAGCGCCATACTAGCGTGAAACACAGATGGACACGAAATCGTAAGATAAATTACCGCATGGCTGGAGTTAATACAAGAATAATGAAACAATTATTGTATTGATGGTTGCGTGTCCGAGGTGAGAGGACACCCCATGAGGGGTAAAATACACCCCATACGAAGATAATTTTGATAGACACTTCGCGTGAGACAACCGATTATTCCGGGTCCGCTACGCTTATAATTTGGCACATTATCGGTGCGTTACCGATTATATTCGAATAATTATAATCGAGAGAACTCGCACCTCCTAACAATATCATTATAATGCAGTTTCGATGACATGTGCCGGAAGTAGGGATGGGAAGTGATCGATTAACGGTTATCGAAAAGTGTTCCGAAATTTACGGAAATCGCAAAATAAAATACCGGCTTACAAAAAAATTATTTCGTTTTTTTTATGAGTAAATTAAATGCGTTTGTTAGATTCTTACGTTATTACATCGTTATCATTTGTTTGTATGGAAACTCACGGATAGAACAAGGTCGTTTCAAAGGAAAGACGCAGTGTTGTCTTAAGGTAGTAGGTAAATATTGTACGTTGATCCAGCATCCGGCGTTATCTAATCTCCGGTCAGTGTTTGTGATATTCACCTAGATACGCATTTGGAAGTGTGACGTGTAATTTTGTTTGAGATAAAACTATGGCGTATCTTAATATCATCCACTAACACTGCAAAAGGAAATTTTATATGTTGCAAGCACTTCAAATGATACCAATTTGACAAATATTTGGACGTGCCTCTAACTACTGTGTACAGTCCTTTACACATCCTCAAAGATCTAAAATAACTAGATTTGAGAAGATGTTTCAAAATCTGAGAGTTGCAGTCGTGGCCATGTTTGTTTATTTTGTTATTTTTAAATATATTATGAATAAGTATAGAAAATGTGTGATCATAAAACTTAAAATGACTTAAGGTACACAAGTCCAAGTATTGTTACTACAGATTACTGAAGTAACATGTTTGTCCACAATTGACTTTAAAGTGGTTTTGAACAAACACCATTGAGACGGGAACAGGGGACCTCTTGTGCCTTGTAAATACCACTCCATTTTACATATTTATTTTCAAATATCTAATCTTGACGTCGAGTGTTTTATCTTTGTATCCGGTTAGATCTTAGTACAAAACACTTGACGTTTTTCTATTTAGCTAAACATTCCCGCGACAAATGTACCCTGTTAGTCTTTCTCACGATCCGAAATCCCTCTTTCTGTAAACTTATTAACACATCCAAAAGAAATCAGTTATCATTAATAAAGAGATCTGAACTTTCAGATGTCAAAGCACTTTTACTCGGATAGACAACAGCAATAATTAAATACAAATGTCTGTGTGTCTGTTCTTACGAAAGCTGCGTCGAAAGACTGGAAACAGCAACAGCATTAATTAACTAGACTGACAGTTTCACACGACATTCATTAGGTATATCGTGTCATTACTCATCTGTTCTATTTTTGAATTTTGAATTTTTCAGATGCCAAAACTCATGTTCCAACTGTTAATTAATTTTAACTGACGCTGAAGTTGGAATAGAATACTCGAGCGTATATGAATGGACCGTAGTCGTACCAAGTTAAATGAGATGCTCATCTATATAATGGGAGAACATTGTCATTCGTCAACCGCGAGTGCGTGTGAAGCGTCGAGCGAGAACGGCTTTGATTACAACTCGCTATCGGCGCGGATTGGTTACACTGATTTCCAATTCGAAATTCGAATCGAAGTTTTATAACGTGTTCATTTCGAACGTGCTCGAAAAGTTCACGAGATCCGATCGATCCTAATTTCACTATCGGTCGAAGCCTTGACAGGGTCAATCGCTAAGAACATCACACTGCAAGATAACCAGCGATCAATCAGATCAATCGGATCCTAATTTTTCGGTCAAAAAGACTTAACAGTGTTGTTCGGAACATCATACTATAAGCAAGATAACGTAATCAAAAAATGAGTCGTTCGTCAACTCGCACCAACAATTTCTTACCACAAGATGTGAGTTAGGAGAAAGCAAAAATAATATTATTTTTGTTCTCCAGCTCGTACAGTCAACGACAAATGTTAGTAAAATATGAATTTAAAACAAAATTACCAGTGATAATGCACAAATGCAACCGCATGCCTTCATGTTTTATAAATAAAACTAAGATACTTAACTACAATTCGCTAAACTGTCGCCCATTAGTATTCGAAGCTACCGTCAAAATATTCAAATCGAATTGTCTCGTCATCGGAATACGCAATGAATCGAGTCAGATACTCGCTTACAACGTGTTAGTTGCGGATCTAGTATCGTTTTCGGAATTGATTATTCCGCAATGTTTGTCGTATCACTAGCATTGTTTTCGCGCCAATAACACTCACGAAATGAATATTTAATAATCGAACGACTTTTTTTCCTAATGCATTCCATTTTTAAATTTTATATTCTGGTCAATTCTGAAAGGCTGCCTGAAGTCCTCTGTTTATTATAACTAGGACTAATACTTTAATAAATAAGTGCACAAATATAAATGCCACTAGCAGTAACCATTTCAATAATGATCACGTTTAATATAACTTGAACGACTAAGCAAGCGTTTTAGACACATATTTTTCTTATTGATCGAGTCATTTACCGGTTCCTTTGATTACTTTGTATCTGCGTTTGCGCACGTCGCGACGCGCCATAATGTTAAGTACTTATACACTTTTTCTTTGACGCATTAGAATTACCTGTTTTTCATACGCACATACGGAGACTACGAGTCGGTTACCATTGTGATTCTTGGGTGTAAAGAAAACGGATGTCAAATAACGGCCGCGGTTTTAAAGAGCATTTTAAAAACAAGGCGACAATTCTTGGGACGCTATAAAGCTGTCCGTCGTTGGTACTCTGCATTTTGCATAATCTGTGCTCCCCGGGCTAGTGATGGCGTGTCACTTTAAATCAGCTTACAATTTAAAATGAGCTTTACGTCAATCTATTTTAGAGTCAATGTGGCTGGGTCGCGAATATGCTATTTTTATTCTTAAATTTTAAAAATCGAACTAGAAACGAATCGAATGAAATGTGTAAAATTTAAAAATAATAAAACACAAACTCAAATACTTACCAATAAAAAGAAGTTTGAAAATAGATTTGATAATTCGTTTTTTAAATCGCGATTTCTCGAACTCTATCTAGTCCGTTCTAGAAGTCGAATACTTAGATTCCGTTTTGGAGTCATCTTACCGTGTCACTAGTTATTTTGAACTAGTGTTGTGAAAGGTTCACGTGCTTCTAGGGTGGCTATAACTCGATTATTCGTCAAATTCAGTCGAATTTTATGAGATCGATGGTCAAAAGTAATGTCGGTCATACCATCGTTTAAATAATAGTATAAACAATGTAACTAAGAGTAAGTTTTGCACAATTATTGTGCCGATATATCGTTTATCGTGACGTCCTTTCGTATCGTAGTGAGACTTGCGCACGCACCTATTCAGTCGTCTGTAGCGAGCTGCAAAAATCGGCTAACAAAGTAACACTCCGCTCAAGTGCCGGCAAGTGGCGGTCTCCAATTCGATTACCGACTAGTGTCGAGGGGACTCGATTCTAAATAACTTAGCGCATTTTGGTCGAGTGCGCGATTATTCGATTACAATGCGTGAGTGTCGGTTTGAGGTTTTTTTTGACTTTCTGTTGTAATCGACTCGTTGCCAAGGTCATGTGAATAAGATTTGAAGACCAAAAATAAAAACATAAAGTCAATGACCTGTAGAATCATCATTTTTAGCCAAATCTTCAACAAATGTGATATCTTTGTCATCATCTCCCTCTCCTTTTCCCATGCTACGTGGGGACGACACAACAAGTTTTCTTCTTCCATTTATCTGTCATCATCATCATCATTCTCAGCCTGTGTCTTCCCACTGCTGGGTATAGGTCTCCTCCATTTTGTGCCATACGGCGGATCGCATCTAGGACTTTCCCCATTATCTGTATCATCCGTCATTTCAGTACGAGTATTCACACCTTTCTTACTTTAAATCTAATATCTTTATCAGAACTCAAAAATTATAATCCGTTTTTCATTCATAACCCACCAAAAATTACCAATACCGAAAGTTTCCTCTCAGAAATCATTTAAACACACAATCCCTATCCCACCAGATAAGTACCTGCTGAACATTCACCGAGTATATCTTCAGATCAGTTTGCTCAACTCCTCAGCATTGTAATTACAAGCTTGCGCCGACAAATTCGCCATAACACTCCCCTAGATACACCGGTTTAAGGGCCCGGTAAGGGCTCGTCAGACGCCGAGACGCCAGAATAAAATCAGTATGGGAGAACGTTAAATAAAGCCCAAACGACCTATAAAACACTCTTCTCTTTACAACCACCATCTTTGTTTAGGGCCAACTACGATTACCGGTTATCTTTGTTTCATGGTACATTTTCGCGGTGGCAATCAAATTTTTACGGCCATTGAGAGGGATTTGTCTTTATGGGAGTTTTTAGGTTAATCATATCTTAGGAGATAAATTCTTATCTACACCTGGGGTTTTAAGTTGTTTATGGTTTACCTACTGAATTATGATCCACTTAGTCAATAAACTTGTACTCTGAGCTAGATAAACTACGATTTTATGATGATAATAAAGAATTAACGTAACTGGCAAAATTATATTAAAATAATAAGATGCCGTAAATAAAGATAAAGAAATAAACCTATTTAGTTTAAATCATTCTGTTAGTTTTCAATTTGTAACTCACAGTATAAGTGTCATTGTTTGAATAGCACGGAACATAACCATCCCTAAACGAGATCTCTAGTCTTTAATAACAGTACAATTGAACGGTCGCAGTCTATGGCCTGACAAATTCGCACGCCCTCAACATCGTCTTAAACGCGCACTTAACTTACCCTTTCTGTCTTTCACCCTCGGACGCCTCCATTCTTTTTATATCGCAACTTTATTAACGCATAAAGGTCTGGTGATGGCCCTTTAAGAATTAGGATGCGTCCCGGACCCGGCGTCAAGCTCACTCGAGCCGAACAAATGGAGTGTCGGAACTTACCGAGTCCGGACAGTTCGCGCACTGTCCCATCCCTAAGCGCAATTAATGGTACTGTTATCACACCGTTCCAAATTTGAATCTCCCCGTACGGATTTCGGCGCGCTAATCCATTCCATTTTTAAATTAACTTTTTAAATAAATATACGAGTTTCGAACGCGGAAGTGCGTTCTTTTTTCTATTAGGGATGTAGTACATTCAGTAATGGGGGAATGTCGATTCCAATACGAGTATCGACGTCGTGAAAGCAATCGGATTTACATGTCTACGGAGCTCGTACTAAAACGAAATCATGAATGAAGCGCAGTATAGGAAACCCAAAACATTATCCTTATGCTCCCATTTTACGACCTTTACCCCCATCGAGTCGAAAGGGTCACATCGGTACGACACGCTGTAAAACGCTCCCGTCCCGCTCACACTCGCGCCTCACTCGTAAAACGGAGCGAGATAATCACGAAGATGAGTCGAAAATTATTTTTTTTATTATCACCATCGGCGGTGCTCTTTTATTTCCTTTTTACGGTCCGAGTACCTCATAAAAAGACAATAAACTTACTATTTACAGACCATCAGGAAATTGTTAGCCGAAGAGGTCTCTTTACGACACATGTTCGTGTGGTGGCATACGACTCCAAGTGATGCACTCTTTACGATTGGCGCGCCCGTAAACTGAACGAATGATACATTTTATCTCTCCGTATGAGTATATCACGTCATCCAAATCAACTCGAAATGTTTTATTGTCTATGAATAGGCATCAGATCTGCTCAACCGTATGTACGAGTGTGAAAGCAACTTCTGATGAGCGAAATGACTGGTTCAAATACTATACGTAAAACGCTACTAAACGCATCGTAAAACGAAAGAAGCATTAAAAATAGTGGAGGTATGTTTGTAATCGGAAGTCAAGCTTCACTTTTATTATTGGGGAATTTCGTCAAGAGATCTAATAATAGTTATTAAATCGGCTGCCCGTGTTAGCTAATACATCAGTTAAGTGCTCTTTTTATGATTTAACGCTGATTCGCCTCGATATTACTGGTCATAAATTATCCCCGGGATTACTGGATAAATTGTTTTATGATATGTTTTCATTGTTTATGACTGTGATGTTTTTGTAATGACGTCTCAGAGCGATATGAAATCGTTTGCGGTTATCGGAGATTCGCTTTTTATCGACAGTTCAACTTCCCTAGCTATGCAAAGTGAGCGATTCAGTTTTACTGCGTTAGTTCTTGAATCGGCGGAAAATTTGGTTTCTGAACTGTGGTTTATCGACAGTTACGTTCGTGAACGTCACTATTCAAATCGAGCTTTTAAGTTTATTTCGGTAAGTTCTCCGGAAAACTGCCGCTATCGGCGAATCAGTTTATCGGAAATTTTGCCGATTCGTGCGCGTCACTATGCAAAGTGAGCGATTTACTTTATTCGTGTTAGTTTGCAATAATAGCGACGTTTACATTGGGGTTTAGTAATATCCGCGCGAGGTACCAGCTACCAGGGCGGCAGGCCGGCGAGGGGGCGGAGGATTTCAATATTGTGAATTCCAAGGATGCTCTCCTAGTGCGTGTAATGAATTTCGGGATTGTCTTGCGGTTTTTCGGTTTTAACCCTTCTGGGGATGTTTACTTTCGCTCTATTGGTCTTTGTAACTTTGATAATCAAGAAATGTTCAGCATTCTTTCGTGCTCGGCTCGCATTTGCCGAGCTGTGCGGGTCGGTGCGAGGCACGGACCGCGGGCTCCAAATGTATGGTAATAAGGCCTGTATTATTTAGGTCCAGCCATTTGTATGATAAAATTGAACGAGTGATATTTGCCCGCAGACAATTCCTATGGAGATTCAGTCTTGCTCTGGGGTTGAATCTGTGCGTGGGGATGATAAACGGTCCTTTCCTTTTGCGAAAATATCGTAAGAAATACGGGATGTTTAATAGAGCCGATTTTGCTTTTCGTGGACAGGGCAACATTAAATATATTCTCGTACAGATCAACCTCTTTGGTCAGCTTATGAGAGCTTTTCACCGGAACTCTATTGCAAGTTAACCTAGAATTATGACCAGTTAAAAAAAAAACATTTGAATTTGTTTGGTTCCTTTTTCGAACTTTAATGAATGTGATTTCATAACGAATCACCTGCTGCCCTCGAGCTAAAAAGGTCCATCTTAATTACCAACTTCACAATCATCGTTTGAAATCACCAGTGTGAAATTTAAAAATGGAACGTTTTTTCATATTAGAACGTAGTTGATGGATTAAATTGTGATTAAAAATAAATAGTAGGCTACTATAACATTGTAGTGTTGGCAAAACTTAGAAAAATAGTCGATAAGGTTCATTTTAGAGTAAAAATGTTATATTTTTATGTTGGTTGAGGTTGGCTGACTTTACAGCGAGCTGCGGTCGCTCGAGGCGGGTTCGGCTCTAATTAAAATCGCTCTACGTTTCTGTGGTGTTCATTTTCATCCTTTAAAACGCTTTTTGTTGTGCCCTCCCTGGTTACTGCGTTATTGTTGTGGGCTGTAACTAATTTACATGATAATGAGATGTTTGTAATGTTTCGATAATAGTTGGCTGAATGGGACTACCTCTGCTGGATTAACCCACTGATTTAAACGATGCAACGCGCAGAGAACGGTTTCCACGAGCCCTTCCATTTTATATTTCTTGCTACAAAATAATACGTGGTTTTTACTAAATTTAACACAATACGAGACTAAAAAAATATGTTTAAATAACCTATATTCATTAGCATTTATCACAATACCAGGACGGCAGAAGCGCGCCGTGCCCGCGCCTTTGTCTCGCGTATGCAAATGACATACACCTGTGTCTGTTTATGTAAGCCTGGTACTCGCAAGAATGGGGAACATATTTTTTGTTTTAATTGTTTTTCTTATTGATGAGAAATGTATTTCAATTATTGTTACGATCATTGTGGCTTTGCGAGTTATAATTAAATTTGAATAGTTGGAAACATCTGTATTATTTAATGCGTCATTTAATTGTCTTTGACTAAGTACTTCGCTCGTAAATTAAGTAGAACAGAGTAAAATTTGTTTAGGTTTTAATGTTTAGTTAAATTGACTATTTTATTCGAAATGTTTAATATTAAGCTGAGTTTTTACAATGTAAAGCTTCAAGCGCGGTCCTTTCACACATTTTTCCAGCACTCAATTTAAAACAATTTAATAGTGCCGTTTCGATGCGGTCCGGATTTACGATCAACGGCTACTTACCATCGATAATTAAAGCGTAGGTAAATCATCGATGTCGATAAACAATGCGCCCAGCACTATTAACCTGGGTAATGATGATAAAATGTTTTTATTTTATTAATCAGGGTTTGGCACTAAATTACGGATGGGCTTTGTTAAAATAGGTACTTTTTTTATTTTTTTTGGCCAGCGTCTGTTTATAAATTAAGTAGTAAAAACTCTTTGTTTCGATTACTTAAGTAAATAAAAATATTTTTTAAATAATTTCGCGCCATCGGTTCGATTTTTATAAACACTATTTTGTAAATAGTAATATAATTTTAATAGGAAAAATAATTATGTTTGTTTGAATTGAATAAACTCCGAAACTTCTGGGCCGATTTGAATTTTTTTTTCACCAATGTGTATAAAGTAACTTTTAGTGGCAATATTTTATGTAGGTAGGTACTTCGTGGGCGAAGTCGCGGGCGGAAGCTAGTTAATTTATAAAATCGAACAGAACTGCCCAAGTTGGCAATATAACAACGTGAAAAGTCAAGCGTGAGCCGATCCGCAGTGACGTGCGGCAAACAGAGCTAAGTCGCGGAAGTAAGCCTCTTTCACTCTAAAAGCATGGCAAAGTTGCCATCTTACAAGTTTGAAATGGTGCAAAAGGGTACAGCCGTGGGGAAAGGAAAGTTAGCGTAGCGCTGGGTAGAGACATTTTGACAAGTAACTCTTATGTAAAAACCTAAATATTTGTTTTATGCGTACGTGATAGACTTGTATTCTATTTTTAAATTAATAAGTACGCGGGAATCGAGCATAGCGGAAATAACCGCAATTATTGTAGCTTACTTATTTAAAAATAGAATACTTCTTTTTATTTTTATACGTACGAACATTGGATTAAAATAAGATACTGGCCGAAAAAAATAAGACCACCTACAGCCAAATTTGAATTTAGAAGAACGAAATGCTAATTCTCAATAGTGGTTTCCCGCCTTGATTTGCAAACCGACTCCGTGACGATTGTATGGTGATTGTACACGAGCGGCTTTTGTATGTTTGTATGTACTTTTATATAAACTAAACTAGGTTGGTACCACTGGTGGTGTAGTGGCACCTCTGCCTGACGGTCCATAGGTCGAATGAATTCAAACCTGGTCGTGCAAACATGGAGTTTTTCCATTGGAAAAAATTATGTGCGCAATGCTAGTGTTCTTAAACGGTGAAGAAAACATCGTAAGAAAACCGGGATACCCTAGAACTAAAAGCTCGAAGGTGTGTATCATAGGTTAGTATTCTTATAAGCGGCGAAGGGCTTACAACCTGTCACGTACGGAATAGGTATTCTCTAGTGCCTCTGAATAGGTAAAATATGTAAAGAGGGTAACTCTTTAGATATTCTTAAAGATCATTGAGTCATTAGATTAGTAATCCCCAGGTTAGGTAGATAAATCTCCTTGGATAGACCTAAGGAGATTTATCTACCTAACCTGGGGATTACAGTCGTGATCATGTTTGTTTGGACTTATCTAATAGCTACATTCAAATCTCGTTTCAAAAAAGAAAAGCAGATTTCAAAATTCGAACGTATTACTTCACTCGCCGTTTCAGACAAAAAAAATAAAGATTTCAAACTTCGAACGTATTACTTCACTTACCGTTCTTAAAAAATAAAGATTTCGAATTACGAACTTAAAGATGGATCTTAAAATAGCACCAATCGACATAGCCCGAATTCACAGAATCACCCGCAGAGCGACTTAAAAATAATTCTTAAAAATATGGAGTTATTATTAACCTGTGCGGGGTCCTTCGCCCCTTCAGGAAAAACGTTAAACGTCAAAAGATAAATTACCTAAGGGAAATTAAAACTGTCTTGAAATAATAGAAGTTTCGTATTGTGCTAAATGAATTTTCTGCCTTTAAAAAAGTGACTAAAATACCTACAGCATAGCTCTACAGTCATTACTACTTAATCTGTTCTGTAAGTACTTTTTCTGCGCATAAATTTTAAGTTTGCTATAAATCTGGCAACCCTAGCAACAATGTAATATATAAAAAAAAAATACTATTTGGGTTGTGTGAACGTGTGTGTGTAGGTATTAAATAAAATTTCAATCTCGAATAAAAATTCAAATCATTCAGATGGGAATACGTTAGCTGCTAGTACTTATCATTCGATTATGAAAATAGATTAATTCCTAATTACACAATCGATTATCAATATTAGTAGTTAGTAGTTTCTTGATTATGTGAATCATTCATAACCGCCCACCGCTAAAAAGTAGCTATGATTTAAAAATTCAAATAAAGAATAGGTAAATCTCAAATAAAGAATACTTATTATTCCTTTGTGCAGGGGTGTATTCAGTGCGGTTATCGCGCCTCGTTCTTTTTAAATATTTTTAATTCAAAAACAAAACAATGCCCTCAATTCCTTTCTAAACTTCTATCGGATGCACAGCAATCTAATAAACACGAACATCACAAATACATTAAAAAGCTCGAATCTAATTTCCCAACAAAAAACAACAAAAAAATCTTAATTACTTTTTCTCTCAAAGAGAGAGATAAGGAGCCCTATTTGAATCCTCGTTATCAACACTTTCTTCCACCCTGGGTTTCTGGGTCCACTCTCAGAGTGATAAACAACCGAACTGTAGACAAAATAGTATGAACAAAAAATGTATTAAAACGAAAAACAGGTACCGTTTTTGGTTTTTTTTCATAACGGTAGGTGTCATACAGTCTAACTTTAATAAAGATTTTATTTATTTTCTTTACTGAAAATAAGAGAGACTGTTTAGCATTGGCTACGCACTAAATTTTATTACCAGATGCAAGACTGTCGTTTCTATCAATCAGCTTCAGTTTTACGATGTTCGGAAATTAAATTTGTCGAAAAAAACATTTAAAAATGCAAGGTAAATTATCATAGGAGGCTGTAATTTTTTGTTTTCAATACCTGTGCTTACAGTTCGTAGGTACACTGTAGATGTAGTTAACGACTTATTTATTACTCTCTGCCCCTCCCTTCAATCCTCACTTTTTCTTCCAACCCTCTGGAATACCTATCAGACGTAATTTAAAGATAACTAATGCCTCCAGTCATTAGGGAAAAACGAAAAGCAGAGAAAATGCAGCCAAATGCATTTTTAATATCGGTTTCCAGATTCAGGTGTACTTTCCGATGTCAGTTTTTATAAACAAGTTGATATTTTATAAAACTTGGAAACTTAAATTCAAATTCAAGCGTTTATACCATCGATATAGATCAATTTCGATAGTTTATTATTAATATCAAACGGGTATTTATCGCGTTTTATTTACCTATTTTTCCGACGTTTTAACAGGTTTACACACTGTTATAGCCATGGGATGTCATCGCGTAAGTTTAAAAATATATTTCGATAGTATAGATTATTACTCTTATTTTTATAACAAAACATCTTGAATAAAATCAAATTTTAAGCAAATTATACTCAAAAGCTAAAAGAAACATTGTTGCTGAGTTTAGTTTACTTAGGTACAGTTAGTAGTAAAAAATACTTTTTTTTTACAAAATAGAAAAGCAAGCGCCACGGACGACTCCAGCCTCGACTTTAATAATGTAATAAAACGATACAACTCGCTACAAAATTACAACCGAAATAACTATTTTAGATGACGCTTATTACAGTGTGACCATCTCTTACATAACGATTAAATTATTTAGAGTTTTACAACCTATCTCGATTAGATTTTATTTCCCGTAACCTTTTTGACGAGATTCTCGCAGTCACTGAAGACATAAAACTGTTCAAAAATATTTATTACGATTAAAAATTTTACGACAATTTTTAAATCCCGGTATTTGGAAAATAGGTCTAATTGACCCTAAGGTTTGTAAACCAAGTTAACGATCGAAAAATGCAGGAAAAAGAAATTAAAAATAAGAAAGGGCCGCGGCCGCGACAAGGTGTTTATTTTTCGGACAAAAAACGTAATAATCTTATGGCTGTAAAATACTATCGGACGTTTACGACAAATTCACACAAGTCCTACTTAATAAATCTGACAAAATCTTAAATTTATGCTCGCGGACGAAGGACAGAAGTAAAAAAAAGATTATTTTATGACGCAGTAAAAATGTTTAAAATGCGGCCCTGGGCGGGATAATTCGGGAAAATCCATTTTAATTAAAACATTTTTATGATGATTGTGATGAAAATTAAGAAAGATGATTTCCTTTTAATATGCTACTATGAAATATTAGGCGGAATGTTTTAATAACATTCTCCTCTAAACATGGAAGTGTCTAGAACACTTATTTTATTTATGGTTCTATATTTAAAAAATATTGTGTCAACGATATATAATCATACGGGCCAGTTTCACCATGCTTTGTTCATTAAACTAACAGCTTGTTAGCCTTTTAAAGTTGTTTTGTGTTCCACAATGTCAGGACAAAGGAATATCTTCTGTAAAATGAAATGACGTAAAATAGATAACGATAACTTAACATTCTTGTTAATTTTGATGCCCGATCAGGTGACATTTTAGTAACAAAAGTTTGGTGACATATTTTACGTCTTCTTCTTCTTTCAACGGCTAAATATATATCTTTTTTTCCAAATATTCGATGATTCTTACGCCCCTCTCCGTTACCAATATTTTACTTTAAACTACATTAAAAACTTAAACTTTTTACCGTTTAATTGTGCATTTTTTAACGAGGAAGTTAGTATTTTTTCACAAAGAAATATCGTAGCGGCACACCAAGAATGCTAAAAAGTGTTCTTGATTAAATAAAATGTCGTAGGCCTCCGAGGGGCAAGTTTGCACGTGATAAGCATTAAGTAGGCCGTTTCGTTTATTCGGCTTAGATTTTATAGCGGAAGAATTAAAGTCATTTGTCAAAGGCATGATTTACGGATTATAATGGAAAAGTCAATGACACTGAATACGGCACTGAATATTAAATCTTTTTAAATCTTAAATGCCTAAGCAAAGAGTTTCCACATAGTAAAACCTCTTTAATTAATAAATAATAAAACCTCTATGATTAATATATAAAATATATGTTCTACATTACCAATTTACCATTGAAGAAATACGATGTACGGATAGATTTTTGTCTTACCTGTAAAAAAGAAACAGCATTACTAAAAGAGATGTAAAAATAAAGACAAAATAAATAATTGAATAGAATAGATGATTGGAAATGGAATATTTCCTCGGAAGTCATTGAAAATGGCTTATTACAGCCGCCATGTTGGTATTTTTGACATTTTGTGTAGCTTATTATCACTTTTGTAATCTAATAGTATCTTGTAGTATCCAGCGACTCTTCATTTGTTAAAATCTGTGCAGCCAACGACAGTTAAAGGAACTCGCACTAACCTACTTATATTATAAATAAATAAATAAATAAATGATAAATAATGCTGGACAATCCACACAGCATCATCTAGCCTAGATCTACTAGATAACTGATATATTTAATACATGAAATAGGTACATAGATAGATATTTTTTATTATACATACACACCCAGACCAACGGAACAAATTTCTGCAGATCATACACAAATTTGTTCCGAGGCGGGAATCGAACCCGCAACCTCTTGCGTCGCAGGCGGACTCTAGCCCGCTGCGCCACTGAGGTCGTCAAAAAAAAATTATAAACGTGAAAGTTTGTACGTATGGATAGTTGCTACTCTTTCACACTGAAACGGCTGAACAGATCTTGATGACATTTGGCACAGAGACAGATTATAGTCTGTAATAGCACATAGTCTACCTTTAATTTTGGAAAAATGTACGGTTCCCGTGGGATAAATTATTTATGCTTTTCAAGGTACCAAAAGCCGCAAAGCTAGTCATACATATCATCCAAAATAATATTACCCTCTTTTTTCAAAAATAAATTAATGACACCATCTTTTCATGCAAAATGTCGGGATATTTTCCTGCGGTCATTTCTAAGGAAAATATATAGGCAATAGTTTTTCCCATTGTCCACTGCCCTCCCAAATAAATAACTAAGCAGTACCTTTTTGTACCGTAAGCCCAAGCGGTAAAGTTCAAATTTTATTGGCGTCTGATACGATCTTGTTTGCAATTTTTATTTGCGTAAATATTTTTTTCCTCTTGTAAAAGAACCTAAAAATTCTCTAATAATAAGATGGTTTGGTCTGGTTTGTTATAAAATAGACAAGCAACCGCGCGCGTTTTTGCTCGCATCGTACCTACCGTAAATTAAATTTTATTCCAGATTATAATCTATCCCTTTGACAAATTTCATCCAAAACCGTTCAGCTGTTTCGGCGTGAAAGAGTAACAAACTTTCACGTTTATAATATTAGTAGGATCGTAGAAGAAGTAAGTAAGTATATTATATTATTTTAAATTAAAAAATATTTCTTTAAATTTAACTATTTTTCAGCAACGTAAAAGGTGTTTTAATAAGTCATTAAAGTAAGACACTTGCGTTCTTTACTAACTATAATAAATCATTTTTACGTGTCAGGTTTTTATAATTATTTGATTACTCGCATTTTATTGTGCTTTTAATATAATATAATCACATAATACTTTAAAACAATTACTTTGGTTTACAGCCATAGATAGCGTTCTATATACTTTATGCCACATATAGCTCTAACAATACATTATTATATACAACTAGCTTCCGCACACGGCTTTGCCCGCGTCGTACCTTGATAAAAAGTAGCCTGTGTGTTATTCCAGACTATAATCTGTATCTGTTCCAAATTTCATCTAGATCCGTCCAGTCTTTTCAGCGAGAAAGAGTAACAAACATACATCCATACATAATGTAACAATATTTTATTTATTTATTTATTGTTAACAAAGTCTTCATTCCATCAGTCTTCATTCTTCAGTCCATCATTCAGCACGCCCAGGATGACTGGTAGAGAATGCTTTTAGCATTAAGTTCTCCTAGCATAAATAATTTGTGTGAAAGTGTTAAATAAATAAATAAATAAAAGTCTCAAAAATCACAAAGACCACGTACAAAAAGTATTTTTTATGGCTATATGGCTGTCCATTCTAAGTTTTACCTAAATTGGTGCAGCTGTACAATAATATTCAAACATCATCATGTTAGTGTCCCACTGCTGGGCAAAGGGCAAATTATTTATAAATTGTATTTTCTAAATTCTATCTGTTATGTGTATATGTGATTGATTAGTGTAAGTGGTGTAAACCGTTCTAATTCAATAAATTAATAAATCAACAAAAACTTTTGCTTTAGTACCTATTACTAGGCTGAGCTACATACACACATACATTAATTTTAATGTATGTAATGCACGTATGTCAAATGCAATTATTGTAATGCTTTTGACTTACACCTTTCCTGCAGCAACTGTCATGCGTTAGAGTGACAAGGCTTTGGAAGATTTATAGGATTTTTGTATTTTGTAATTTTTAGGATGTCTTTGTAGTTTGTCATTTTTAGGATGTTTTTGTATTTTGTCATTTTTAGGATGTGTTTTTGTCATTTTTAGTATTTTTTTGTATATTGTCCTTTTTAAGATATCTTTGTATTTTGTAATTTTAGGATGTCTTTGTATTTTGTCATTTTAAGGATGCCTTTTTCTTTTGGATAATGTTTGGATAATGGTTTTTTTGTTATATTTTAATTTCAATCGCAATTTCATCGTGTAAAGTTTTTGTTTTCCATTAAGCACAAAATGTATCCCTTCTAAATATTCCTAAAAACTCACACCGACACATTAATATTTAACACCTCACCGTTATCTCCTCATATTCGAGTTGGACCAGCATCCCCTGATGTCAGATTGACATCTGTCAGTCCATGGGGTTCATACGACCCCATATTTTTAGCTGGTGGAATACATTTTTAATCAAAACATTTCTGGACCCCTCCCCTTGGCCGTTAATTTCTCTATTGTCAAATAGTGACACAAGTTAAGTTGGGACGGTGTCAATTTGGTTAGATGAGTTTTTATGTCAGTGTGTCAAACTAAATAAATAAATATATTTCATATACATATATAAAACAAAGTCCTCTCTTCCGCGTCTGTTTGTTCGCGATAAACTCAAAAACTACTGCACCGATTTTCGTGCCGTTTTTACCATTTAGAGTGATTGCCGATAAAGTTTAACCGATATCCACGTGGGCGAAGCCGCGGGCATTAGCTAGTTTCATATAAATACCTTAGTAAATTTTTTTTGGACTTATAACATGAGAAGTTAGATGAATAAATAAGAAATTGAGTATATAAGAGGAAGTGTGAAAGTGGCGCTGGTGACGGAAAAGATGAGGAGTAATAGGTTAGCGTGGTATGGACATGTGACAAGGAGAGTGTTAGGTATGAATGTGGATGGATACAGGGGTAGAGGTAGGACAAAGAAAAGATGGATGGACTGTGTGAAAGATGACATGGGTAAGAAAGGAGTGAGTACTGAGATGACGAATGATAGAGGGAAATGGAAGATCACCCCACATAACCTGGGAAAAGGGCAGGAAGATGATAAAATGAGTTGATACAAGATGTTTTTTAAACCACAAAACTAACATCCAAAGTATGTAGGTATTTTCATCTCTATTCAAAATATACACCATCGTATTTTCTGTATTATGAAAACAAGGTTTATTTTTGATAAAAACTAACCTGATTTCAGGTGAGTTATAAGAGTGTCATAATAAACACTTAGAAATGCTTTATAGTATCTCGTAAGTTGTAAAGTAGCCCACATAAGAGTATGGCAACATTTTCAAACAAAAGAATGAAGTAATCACAACAAACAATAAATAATTCAATAAAAACACACTTAAATATAAATATCACGTATCGTCCGAACAACGAGAACAGCCATTATTATAAGCTGTTTGAATTTCGTCATAAATCTAACAGCATTTAAAATTATTGGATGTAAAAATTTTACTTATGCTAACTATTTTATAAGAAGAGTCTGTTTATTAACATCTTTTTTGTGTCTAGAATACGTAATCGATGTTTAAATCGATTGATTGACAAACAATACAAATCGATATTAATAATTATTGTATTGCAACTTAGAAGTAATTTCTAGTCGATTGTTGATAAGAATTATATAATTATGCAAGTTATTTTTATTTTGTATTTTCAAGACGAAAAATTGAATTAGATCTCTTTTTCTAGCTGTATTTTTTGAAACGGGAGTGGTATATTATACGAGATTATAATTTATGACATAAAAATGGTGTAAGAGATAAATGAAATGCAAGGCAATAAATGACATTCCAACTTTAAGGCCTAGTTCCACCATACTCTGTTAATTAAACCAACATAATGTTAGGCATTTAATCACCTGTTAAAGTTGTTTTGTGTTCCACCATGTTTTGCCAAAAACATCTTACGTAAAATGAAGTAAGGTAAAAAAGATAACAACACTTTAACATTATTATAAATTTTAATGACTAATCAAGTAAGTAAGTAAAAATTCGTTAACAAAAGTTTGGTGAAATTGAACCTAAGTCTCTTTAACTATCATGTTTTAAAGCATTTGAACCCTCGAAAAATCTAAAATGTAGAAAGGATAGATGAAAGAAGATTGACGAAACAGGTGCATAAGGAGAGTGAATGGGACAGTTGGAAGGGGAAGACCTCGGCGTACGTACCTCGAGCAAATTGGGGACGTTTTAGAGAAAGGCCATGTCCAGAGTACCCTAAACCAACGCGTGTATAAAGAATCTAATAAAATTCTATGAAGCAAGAGGTATGTCAGGATCGTAGCAAGAGGAGATCCGTGGTCTCTGCCTACCCCGTCGGGAAACAGGCGTGATTTTATATATGTATCGCACCGTGAGAATAGAAGTGACTAATTTAAGAAAACATGATTTTTGGGAAATGCGATAAAAAGATTTTACGATTGCGTGTTTTTTACTAAATTGTGCTATGGCATGACCAAATTACGATTTATCTATATTTTATGTGAAAAACTAAAAGACCAATCATTCAACCACTTGTCCAGATGCAATCTCCGCCAGACCACACCGAGCAGAACACAAATAGAACGAATCATTACAATAACTCAATTCCTTCAATGTTTCGCCACCGACCTACATCTATATTAATTACTAGCTGACCCGGCAGACTTCGTACTTATTTAGAAAACGTTTGTATGGGAAATAGAAAAGGGCTATATTTAGGGTTTTCCCGGCAGTTATTCGAATTTTTCTTACCTTTTAAACCTTCCCTAGACCTCCACGAACATTTCAAGACCAAGATAAGATAAATACGTTTAGCCGTTCTCGAATTTTAGCGAGACTAACGAACAGCAATTCATTTTTATATATATAGATAAGAAGAAGAAGAAGAAGATTACCAGCTGCTGCCCGCGTCTCTGCTCGGAAACTAAGAAGACCAACTTATCTATACAGTTAATGCGTTATCAGGTTGGTTTGTATATATGGTGGTCCACAAGAATGTGAAAAAAGGTCAAACCTGTGTTTATTTTTCGTTCGAAGTTTTAAATTTTATTTTGTTTTAAGTAGGTATCAAGTTTTGTGAACTTTTATATTTTTTTTTTTTTGGTAATTTCTTAATTTTAGCTTGCAACATTTTTATTCCAGACTATAATCTACGTCTGCGCCAAATTTCATCAAAATCTGTTCAGTACTTTTTGCGTGAAGGAGTAAAAAAACATACATTCTTACAAACTTTCGCGTTTATAATATTAGTAAGATATTTGTTTTTTGACGTCATTATTGAGTAAGCACTAAAACAGATAAGTAACAAAAACTAAAAAGTAGAAAAGTTTGAGCAATTAATTATGAATACAATAGATTTTAAACTAAGATGGTGGTTTAAAATCCGTAAAAAATATGTACATAATATATCAAGACATGACACGCATACTTTAGCAGCCATAGTCAAAAACAATACCAATTCGACACTGCTATCTACAAGATTTTAGAATAAAATAGTATGTAGATAGTTATTGTCATTGTATGTTTTATGGCGTACTTTTTGACCTATAGGTTGACCGCTTAGGTCAAATTTCACTAAACTTCTGTACCTCTAGTATGAGTTTTTGATAGTTTACGAAAACTTTTTTCGAATAGTATCCTTTCATACATTTACCCTCCATCGGAAATGTTAAGGAACTAAAATAAGGTCGATATCGGTAAAACTTGGTTTGAAAATCATTGCTGGGACTGCCGATTAGATATTTTCGATATTATCGACCTTATTTTAGTTCCTTAACAGGGGCATAAAACTCAAATTGTTTTGCATTATAATATGGAGCCTTACCACTAGCTCTTACAAACCATCAGTTTCAGAAAAGGCAAAGTTTCAATCTTGAAGTAACACTATTTCAATACAATTTTTATATGTCACGGTACGAAAAGTCAATGTTATATTACTTTGACATTGTCTTACACACTTGGGGATTACAGTCGTGAAAATGTTTATATTTTAACCAACAAATTAAAAAAAATTAATTTCAGTATTCATTGTCACCCTACATGTTTGCAAATTTAATAATATTATTTTAACATTGTTTTAATTACAGCGATGGGTTCGCTATTTGTTTTAAAAAGTCAACGTTTTCGTGATAAAGAAGTCTGTAATTTTGTGTAAAATAACTATAATTATTTAAATGCACATAAATGTCATGTTTGTTTGTAATTATCGTCAATTACCCGACTGCGGAGAAGGTGATGTGTTTGAAATGTAGGTAAATAATATTATTTGGCTATTTGATACTCTTTTCACCCGACTGTGAAGCGAAGAATGAGAGGCAAGTGTTTGGAATAGCAAATAAAGTGTACTAAAAAAATAATTAAATAAATAAATGTGAGATCCTTTGGATGTCGCTGTAGCCGAAACGGCAGAACAGATTTTCATAAATGAGTTGTAGAATTCGTCTGAATTACAAGTGTGAATAAGCTATATAATATGAAAAAACAAAATGGCGGCTGTAAAAAGTTATTTTCAATTACTTTTAGCATTGATATAAATAGTTAAGTACTAATTTTAGTTGATTTTTTGATTTTTTGCTATAAATACTAAGTAGTTAAGTATTGGTTGCAGACACGTAATGTAATATATTGTCACTGATGGTCTACTGGTAGGGATCTCGCCTTCAGATCCGAAGATCGTAGGTTCAAATACGGTCGTCCACATTTTTTTCTGTACGAAAGAGAGGTAACGGATAGCTGATAGATTCAATAAACAGATTTTTTTTTGTAAAATTATACATACAATACATAATAACACACAGACACAGAACAAATATCTGTCTTCATCACACAAATGTTTGTCCTGGGTGGGGATCGAACTCACAACCTGCAGCGCAGAAGGCAGAGCTACTACCAACTGAGCTGTGAGGCTAATCAACTATAGAAAGAACACTAAGGCACATTTTATAGGGTAAAGCGTCTAGTTTCTCCCCTATTTTCCTGAGACTGAGAATACTCTAGATTTTCTCATTATTCTCAGATATCCTAAGCATCCAACATTTTTAGGGTGCATTACAGCTCAGCCAGACAGTGTTACGTTTAGTGAGTGTGAGCTGGAATGCAATTTTGTTAGACGTTGTATATATTCAGAGCATGGCGCCACAGCCCTAGAAGTACAGTTGGTTTAATTTTTTCTAATAATATTACTTCTCATCAAAAAATTTCCATTTTTTATGTATGTTTTGTTATTTTACTAATATTTTAGAAGAAAAAGTGGTTTGATTGTGTGAAAGATGATATAAAATAAGAGGAGTAGACTCGGAGTTGAAGTATGATAGGAGTGAGTGAAGAAAAAAAACATGTTGTGCCGACCCCACGCGTGGGATAAGGGCAGGAGAATGATGAAAATCCTACTTATAATAAACATGAAAGTTTTTATGTATGAATGTTTGTTACTCTTGCACGCTGAAACGGCTGACCGGATCTGGATGAAATTTGGCACAAAGATAGATTATAATGTGCTGCACATAGTTTACTTTGTATCCTGGAAAAATGTACAGTTCCCGTGGCATAGATTCATTTTTGTTTTTTAAGGTACAAGACGGGCGATGTTGCGGGTGGAAGCTAGTAGTGTATAATGGATTGACCTGTTTTATGTAGGTAATTTTTTTTTTTTTTATAATATTTCATTGCTAAATTAATGCTAACAAATAAACATCTTTGTCTATAACACAAATGTTAGCCCTGAGATCAAACCCACAACCGACAACGCAGAAGGCAGAGCTACTTACTGCTACCAAAGCTAAATAGGTAATTATTATATCCTGCCTGTTGGACTGCACTAGCTACCCTCCTTGTAGCTGTGTCTACGGTATTCCGGCGAGATGGCCGTGCAACCGTTGAATTTGGAATTAACTTTGCTATCCAAATAGTTTTATGGCATTTGTTTGGGAAGTAACACTATTTCATCATTATCATTATCAGCTGAAATGCATTATAAAAAAGTTTCAGATCTTGTGAAGACCAGGGCTGCGATTACGTAATTCTGATACTAACAAAACATCGTTACTAACAGCTTCTAGTTACTAGCGGTGAATTTATGAAAGTTTATTGCCGTAAAATGATTATATTTATATTTTTGGTTTGTTGCCTTAGGTAAACTTATTATTTTAAAAGTATCAGAATTACGTTATCATAGCACTAATGCTGATAGACATTCATTATAATTGATTGCAACTAGAACTCCGTAGTAGCCACTCAGGTCCTATGACACTTAATTTCCCATCCACCCCGGTCAGAGCCTCTATCTAATTAATGAGCATTTACGAAAAATGCAAAATATCTTTGAAACAATTATCGTCACTATCTATTTGTCTATTGATTTATCTCTACAGACAGACAAGCAATCGTAAGAATAGACATAAATACATTTTCATGAAATGCTAATACCGACCAAGTATTTAAAAACCTCTCTTTTTTTCTTGTCAAAAAATGTGTGTATTAAAAAAAGGAAATTGGAAGGTCTAAGTTAACTGGTTTCTGTCTAAGAATGCTATCTGCCACACAGTAGCCGTTTCAAATGAGCCCTTTGTTCAAACGTAAAAGAATATTATTTTGTATAATTAAGTGATTACTTACTGACTACCTGAATATTGACAATGGCTTTAAGCAAAGTGAAGTTTAGCTTAGAAATAAATAAAGTGAACTAGCTATTTGTGAACCTATTTGGTTTTACCTGTGGCATGAACTCCGGTTTATATTTCGAATTTAGAATAGAACTAAATTTCGAAGTTTTTTTTTAATTTGAAATTGGAAATGATTGCTCCTATTCGAATACGATATTTTAAATTTCGAATATAAATCGACAATAAATATGAACAATGGTGTAAGTCACATAATCTGAATATTTATCAATGAAAATAATATTCCTGATAAAAACGGTATTTTTTACGTGTGTAATGTAACAATAACATTAAATTAATAATAAAAGTTCTTGTTAAAAGATTTTGTGACTGGTTGCGTTGCGTGCGCGCATGTTCTGTTATAATTGTCGATTTGTCCTATTCATCTGAGTTTTTTATTACGCCCAAGCGCGCATCTGTCAAGTCTATGACGAATCACTTTGTCATTTTTGACAGCTTTTTGTTATGTCAAAACTCAAAAGTAATTCGCACCCTTTTCATGTTTGTATATTCGGCCGTGATGAATAGGTATTATTATAGTTATGAGAGGAAAGTTTTGAATTTTTGTTTGTAACGAATAAACTCAAAAACTATTGGTCCAATTTCAAAAAATCTTTCACCATTAGAAAGCTACATTATCCTTGAGTAACATAGGCTATATTTATTACTAGAAAAAGTTAGGGATCCTTACTAAAACTTCAATAATGTAACTCAAGGTGTTATCATTAATGGATTTTAGTGTATGATAAAAATAAAATTTGAAGCTACCTACTCTAAATTTTAATTGTAAAATAAGTAAGATGATGTTATCTACGCCTTTTAAGTTACTAGATCTACATTAATAGTTATTTAACAAAACTTAATTAATATTTTTATTTCATGTTTAGTTCTTAGGCAATAACTTTTATTGCTATGATGTAGCTTAACATTTTTCTTTTAATTATAGGTAAGTACACCTAATTTAATGATTATAAAGTGTTTTTTATTTAAGTTTTTGTTATAATTATGTTTCGATTATGCTATAATGGCTGAACTGCTTTGAATAAATAACAGGCAGAATATCTATACTTAATTTAGAATACTTTTTATAATTTTAAATAGCATATTATAAGCCAGGTACTTTCTATGCAGGTATCACGAGAGTAGGTAGGTACATCTGCGGGCAAGCACCACACTTGTATAAATGCATTATTTCTATTTTATTCAACAAAATTTAATTACACGTGACGATATCCAAGACTCGCCGCCATATTTGTTGCATTCGACCATAGATACAAAAGTATTACATTCCATAGACAAAATACAATAGAATTATAATGCTGTATGATTGTATTGTTGCTTGCAACCCTTTGGTTTTTTTAACGTGGTAATTGTTAGGATAACATTGAAGCAGAGAGGGTAGGTAAGTATGCGTATGAGATTAAAGGGAGAGTTTCTGGTTTTTAATCCTGGCAATAAAAATCAGCGGGGATTCAGATTAATAACAAAATCTGGCTTTTGACCCTTTTTGCTGGCATTTACTTTTCCAGTTTAAGGGTAAATTTGACCAATATCTGGTATAACTATTCTCAGGATAATGTAATGTCAAATGCAAGTTAAATCTATGTTTACACTTTGATAACTACGATTTATTTTAAGGATACTGCGAATCCAAGGTAAGTAGTTGGTACTTACCTACAAATTTTAATAATTGACGCTAAATATCTTTCAAGGATTACTATAACTTATCAATCATAATAATAAGTGTTTTCATATAACTATAAGTAGTAAGTTAAAAGCAAGTTCAATAAAAGCCACAGCGCTAAAACAAGCGAGTGAACTTTCAAACAAAAGTAACTCTACACCCGGGGCTTCTTCATTTCCGTGAACACATGTATCCAGTCTGTGGTTTTTTGACATTAATGCGTTCGTTCAGGATTCGTTCTTTCTCGAAACTAGCGGGGAAGAGTGATGGGAATTTTGGGAATTTCTAGAAATAAATCTGTGGGCTTGTTATTAACAGTAACAGTGTTGAAATGTTGATATATTCCTAGCTTGTAACACTGAAGTAAATTGCGACTCGATGGGAAAACTCTAAATAGTAATAGTGTGATTCGTTTGGATGTAACACTGGCAACACTGATTTCCATGCATGTGGTAATATGGCCAATCAATAAATTCATAACATTCTGGTAGGATGATACATTGAGACACCTTCAAAGATCCTAATTGGTGTAATCGACTGCCGAATACCAAAAGGTAACAACTTTCAAATTTTCCATTTCCAAATGAAGTCAGACCATCAACCAATCATAATTCCGGGAAAACTCCGTAACGGGAATCTATCACGAAGGAACACGCCCAAGGGGAAGCCGGGCCACAGCGCCCCTGACTAATCTAATATTAAACACATTCGGATATTAGATACAAAGTGAGCATTCACAAAATTTAATAATCCTGCTCCCACAAACCTGTCTCTTTCTAACGTGTATAAGCGTCTTGCTCTAACATGAATTATTAACAACAATTTTATGATTACATTTAGCATCGAGTGTAAGTGCCGGTGCGACGTGATACGAAAACCGAATGGCCGGTGAAAAATGGCGGGAAAATGCCAGTTAATATTTTATTGGTTTCGATAGGTTTGAGTTATGTAACTCTGGGGTTCCGGTAATTTTCAATTTTGTGTCTGAAATATTGATAAGGTCTTTGGGGTATTGGCTAACTTGAAAGCCACTTGAAGTCAGCTAATGGTCTTGTACTTCAATATTGCTGGGTCCTGCTTATTTATTGGATTTTCTTTCGGAATTCCAATTGCTACATTACAAACCATATAATTTCCGCAAAATTTACTGCTTATTTTTCAAATATTTATTTTGGAAATTCACCATGTTTCATCTCTAATCACAAAAACAATCCTATGATGACCATTTGGACTAAATTTAAAAATTCAACGCTACAAATTCATAACTTTATGCCCAAAACCCCATGTGAATGGACAAAAGAATAATCGGACAGGCGTACAAAGCATCGATTTGAATGTTTAGTTCCATCACAACTATTTATTATCCGTTGCATGTTGGCATGAGATCCGTGACGGGAGTAATCGAGTTAGTACTGTTTTAATATTTCGATCTGTTAGTTGATAGGTCATGCTTCTGAATTTAGATACAAATCGATTTTATATAAATAAAAACATTTATCTGGAGCAGAAATAGTTCGAAATGTAGAGATCGTAATAAGAAAATGAGATGAATGAAACGAAATCAAAATAGAGAATAATTAAAGATAAAAAAAGAGCGTAAAGAATAAACGAAACAGACACCGATAAACATTAGAACTGCTAAGCCAATACTATTCCCAGACCACTAAAAAGATACGAGCGATAAAAACGCAAATCCAAAATTACAAACATAAACTTCACACCCATACAAATTAACCATAAAGTATTTTTGCCGCGCAAAAAGCAACATGAAACGCCATCTAACACCTGACATGACTAATAATAAACCGAGTTACTAACATGACTAGATACAAATTAAAAGACTCGGGCGAATTCAAGGCACATTTGTGAGCACTTTTGACCACTCAGCGGTCAGTGGTGCCGTGATCAGAATTTCTAAATAGTCACTACTTGAAACATTGAGGGGAGATATGACGAGAATGGGATCTAACAGGGTGGTAATTTTATTTAGAGAAAAGGGAGATGTAACGAAATAATCGTCATATTTTGTACGAATTACTCTTAGCGTTTCGGGTTACGCGCCAGAATAATTGGATTGTCGGTTTGCATGTTTGAAGAGGCTCTAATAATGAAGTGAAGTGAGAAAGGAATTTTATTTTACCAACAGAATTCTTAGTAGGTACACTATTATTAAATATTATTGAACAGTATTATCCGATACAAATGTAATAGTTCAAATTTAATGCATGAAAATGGTTCGCTTGTTGTTATTCAAGCTGAAAGTTGTTATCATTGATTTACCGTTGACAAATTAAATAATTCAGTCCACCCAAAAACATTTTATCTTCTCATAAGTCAGTAAAATAACTTTATTTCGAACTCCATACGTGTAATAAAACATTCAAATAATCCACCATCAGCCAGGGGATTTACATTGGAAAATGAGAAAAACATTTTGACAGCATAAAATTGCAGACATGATAAAAAAGCTGACGCTCTCAGATTGACAATTGGCCTCATCTCGACTCATCCGAATTTCATCGCATAATTGTCAGTTGATAATTGAAAAACGTAATTACTGCCACCGAACGCGTCAGTTAATTAATATTAAATTCGGAAATAATCGCCCTTCCCCTCCTTCCCCCGGGAGCGGGGGACACGGTCTGATTGAATTATAGGGAAATTTTGAATTTTGAATAATTCAGAAATGCGAGTTAGCCCTTTACGGCACTCGGGGCGCGAAGAGACTCGCTCGGAATATTTTGTGGTCTAATTACTGTTTGATTAGGTAGAGCGTGATTTTAATGAATAAATTAATGACCAACTTTCCCACTTGACTATTTGTCTATTGTTAATACCGATCAGGTCATTTGTCATCAGTTATTTATTACAATCACTGTGACCTTTGAACCTGAGATAATGACTTAAACGCAAGTAAATTAGAAGTAAGAAACTAAGTTTTTTTTTAATAAGAGACAGCAATACTGACACAAATTCAGTGACATTATACTCGTAGAATTCCGAAGCTCGAAATGCAGACAGAATAAATAAAAGGTATGCAACAGTAGGTAAATGAAAAACTCCGCACAAAAAATAAAAGCTAGTTACAGATCAGGGCGGGCGCCGCGGCTCACCAAAATTCAATTTAGCCAACACTCGCCCCGCTACAGAACCGTGCGACAAACCAAACAATTACATACGTGCGTCGAAAGCATAATTTTTCCACAAAAACTACGTAAAATTTGCAAAAACGCGCTTTGTCACTTTTCGCGCCAACGCGTCGACCATTCCTGACAGCTGTCAAACACCAGCCAGCGATTGCGTCTTTTGTGCTCACACCTTTCGGTGACAGTTTAAAAATCAAACGGCTCTGAATATTTTGTGTGCGATTTGAATAATACACAATGTAATCCCACACAAATTACGGAGCTCATAGGAATATGAATGCGTTAATCGCCGAGATACTGCGGTGATACGAGCATCTCTGTCTTCAATACCTATTGTGTGAGGTCTCGCCTCGTAATGTCGTAAGTGGACCTTCTGCGCACACCCATCAGTCATTTCGGAACAAATACATGACAATCGATCGAGATTCGGAACGTCACATGTAGATCCTCGCGACGAATGATTCTAGCACTCGTGACAAACGTCAGAACGTTGACAAACGCGCGTAAACTGGATTCTTTTTTCAAAATTGCCGCGGATAGTGATGTGACGATGTGAGCCGTCAGTTCTGAATTGACTCTTGACGGGTGTTGACGTATTCGGATCTCGAAGCTTGAGGTGAGGACATGTTAATTGGATGCAGTTGCGTAGGAGTCCAGAAACCCTTGACCTTTAAGCTTTTTGCTTTCTATTGAGTCACCGGACCGTAAAAATGTTTGCGGAAACTTAATACGATTGTGGTGTAGATACCACGACGGATATACGATCTTGTAATTGCGTAAGAGTATTTAGCGATCGTAGAATTTACAATGTTTCTGCTATTATAGCGATATTAAACGAACCGTTGGGTTATGCAAAAGACATTTAACTCACCAGACGCATCTTAAGACATAATCTTCTGTGAAAGTTTAGGTACCTTCGTATTTTAGTCGTATTACCGGTTTTCAAAATCAAAATGGCGGATCAAACATGGCGGATTTCAGAATGTTTTCAAGCTTACCTGGATCCGTCGCGTCGAGGGTCTGTGGCGGGGGTTGGCTGAGGGGGCCGGGGGTGCCTCCGGAGCCGGGGGAGCGCACGTCGTCGTTGACCGCACCACCGTACGATAGCGACGATGATGGCGGCCGCTATAACAAACAAACACGTATTGAATACAACAGTTTAAAACAAACATTAGATTGTCTTGCCTGACTTGACATTAGTATTCCCTGTAGCCTAAAGTGGTACTAATGGTTGGTGACTACCATGCTCTGCTAATTAAACTAACAGCTAGTTAGCCTTTTCATCACTTGTTAAAGTTTAATGTTGCACCTTGTCCTGACAAAGGATTATCTTCCGTAAAACGAAATAACTAAAAGCAGTAAGAGCTTCAAAACTAGGCCAATATCTCATTATTAAGGTGAAATGAGAGAGAGAGAGAAATCAGAGAGGGGCGTAAGAGTCGCAGAATATTGGGAAAATAAGATATAAGCTTAGCCGTTGACTCGAAAGAAGAAGAAGAAGGTGAAATAATTTCCCATAATATCGCTGATTCTAAAATTGATCCGATGTATCTTTCTTATCTGCAAATTAAATCATTGATCCGAAATTTGAAATGCCATCAAAGTACCTACTTATGAGAGAGTTCACTTCCTGTGCTCAATTATTGATAGTATTGTCTTTGAAATTTGAATTTCGAATTAAGAATATTGGATGAGCAAGGGATGAGAACAGTCGATACGAATAATCGATACTCGCAAATCTATTTATTTTCTAATCGCGAACCTGCTTCGTTCAAGTCCGTAACACGTCGGCTGGTATCGGTAATGACGCGGCGCGCACGCCATACACTCGTTACCTTCCCGACATTACGACAGCACCTGCCTATGGCTCTAATGAACCCGAAATAAGGAAATCTTCATTTATGCTATTATGCAATTTGCAGGTTCTATAGTTTCATTATAATGTTGCCGGCGATCAGGCTACAGAAATGGCAATGGCTTAGCTACTTTGCCAGTAAATGGACTCACAAGGTAACGACATAAGACATAATGCTAGTATTTAATAAAATATGTATAAAAAGCCAGTAAATAGACTTACGCCTAAACCGCCATCACAATGTAATGACATAAGAGATAATAATAATGCTAGTGTTTAATCAAATATATATAAAAAGGTGACTGAAATATGATTAGACATTATTATTAATAAATTATTATATTGCTTAAGAGCGCTGGTGGTGTAGTGGTGGCACCCCTGTCTCACGATCCGAAGGTCGTGGGTTCAAACCTGGTCGTGCACCAATGAGTTTTTCCATCCGAAAAATTTATGTGCGCAATGCCAGTGCTCTTAAACGGTGAAGGAAAACATCGTGAGGAAACCGGCATACCCTAGAACCAAAAATTGGAAGGTATGTGTCATAGGTTAGTATTCTTATGAGCGGCGATGGGCTTGCAACCTGTCACGTACGGAAGTGATCTTTCAATTTTCAAAATTATTTTTTACCTGCTTTTTGGAGACGACTTTTTACAGTCATCTGGATCAGTTGAGTTATTTATAGATCGTTTTTTACGGTCGCTAGATAGCTCAACTGTTTACCATGTGTATATTAACAACGAACATTCTAGACTTTCAGGATAATTTAAGCAACTTGAATAAAATAGTTTACTGAAAGATTAACGAGACACTTGGGTTCTACGAATAACAATTCCGCGTCCGTATATCAAATCTAATCAGAACCGCGTCCAGGAAACCTGGAACTAGAGACACTCTTGCGCAAGATCTCATTCGAAAAACAACTAAAACTCTTGCTCATCTCATACGTCCATTTCAAGTTTTAACGTGGCTCGATTTGAAAATAGAACAAAATAATAATGGAAAGGTTATGTATTGCCACCAACCAAAACATTTTTGAAATTGTCATTCCAAGAACATGACGTCTTGTCTCAACTATATCAAAAAGTGGTGCTTTTGGACGTCTCTCTGACTACCCCTTAGATATCTTCAAAGATCTAAAATGTCTTCCAAATTGAGAATTACAGTCGTGATCGTGTTTGGATTTGTCTTTGGTCTGTTAACATCATCGACGTAAGACATAAAATCTTAATTTACTTGTTTTTATAAAACGGAATAATTCTACCTACCCAATTGTTTATCATTGTACCTTAACCTACCTATTATTATACATATTATGAGTATTTTGTTAATTCCCAAACCAAGGCAAGAAAATGACCAGTTGCCTCATGTGATTGATACTACCATTAGTCGTGCACTAATTACAGAAAAAACAATTTTTAACTGTTCATGAACCATTTGAACTGATTGGCTCCACTAATGATCGGTGTCTTATGACGAAACATCTACTGCTATAATAGTGAATACAATAGCTCAGTAACTTTGAAATTCACATTTTCAAATTTCGAATCTTCGCCAATTTGATACAACCCTCTTGGTAGTCATATAAAAACTCTTTGATCTAAACACGGATTCCGTTTCAAATTTAGAACACCAGCAGTTTCAATAATCATTAGAAATCGAACAGGCGGCGAATTTGAATTTAGAACAGATGTCCGTTGCCACCACTTTCAATTACCAACCTGACGATTCGAACCTAGATTTAGGTCCGTTGCACATGCACACTGGTAAATGAGTGACATAGGTGTCACTTATAAATGACTTTTAAAGAAGAAGAATAAGTAGGCTTCTTCTTCTTCTTTATAAGTCATCTATAAGTCTTTTGGGATCAATTTTGCCAGTGTTGAGTTTTTTTTAATTAAAGGTTTTGTCAATGTCACAAAGTCACAATTGTCAAGCCAATTTTGAATAAAAGATGGCTGTTACCAACTTCATGATAAATCTCTTACAACTGTGCTGATATTGTTATCAAAATTATCAAAACACGTTTCACTCATCATAACTAATGATAATAATAATAATAATAGGTGATAATTGTAATTAATGGCATTAAATTTATGAAAGTATTTTAATTAGTACTAATCTTTTTGTTCACACCTGAACATAATGTTGATAACATTTCAAAGAAAACTATATTAATCGATTAATTATCGGTTTGGAAATTACTGATGTATAATCTTTTGCATTATCGATTTAATCGACCAATCGATCCGATTATATGCCTTTCCCAGCATTATTTTAATTGCGGCCGGAAGTGGCGCCACTAATGCGTTTCACACCATGTGCAAGAATCAAAAATGGCTTATTCCGTTTCTCGTTACATTAATTTAATATTATTGTTATATTATAGTAATATGGGTGCGGTCGAGCGGCAATTTTGGATCGTTAGCGAATATTTGTGTTACAAATTGATAGTTTAAAGTGTGCGTGTCAATGTCAAGTCGATTTGACAGTTGTTCGAAATTTAAAATTGGTTTGAAGTTTATCAGTATTGGCAGGTGAAAAAAAATATCTATGTTGATTGAATAATTTTCACGTGGTGGGAAAAAAATGGCGGTTAGGTTAGGTTAGATTTTTAGTTAGATTTTAAAGAAAACGGAAGAAATGAATTTACGAAAGACTAGGCAGTTAGGTTTATGTCTATAGCCTGCTCAAATGAGCGCATAATGTAACAAAAAACAACAAAACAATTTTCACGTTGTTGAATCCTACTAAATATTATAAACGTGAAAGTTTGTGTACTGTATTATGTCTGTTAGGTACTCTTTCACGCTGAAACTGGACAAATCTGGATGAAATTTTGGCACGAATATAGATTATAGCCTGGAGCACATAGGTTACTTTTCACCCCGGAAAAATATACCTACGGATCCCGTGGGATAGCTTTGTTTTTGTTTTTCAAGGTACCACGCGGTCGAAGCCGTGGGCGGAAGCTAGTTGTGTATAATTTAATTCTAGCCTGTGGTTTGTAATAGTTTGACACCTTTTTGAATGACATGCGGCTGATAGACTGATAGGGCCCTACACGCGATCATTCTATAGTACTCAACCTTTTCAACAGATACCAGTTATTTAACGATATTTAGTTACGATGCACCTGTCGAATAAGCCTGGATTAACGTTCGGGTTAGGGAATTTGAACTTTAACAAATACTAAAAATATAGTTTAGATCTGAATCTTGAGCTATTATAATGTTAGCTCATATTAGGTTTATACAAATTTGGGGAAAAAAAGACATCTATCTATAATATATAAAAATGAATTGCTGTTCGTTAGTCTCGCTAAAACTCGAGAACGGCTAAACGGATTTATCTTATCTTGGTCTTGAAATGTTCGTGGAGGTCTAGGGAAGGTTTAAAAGGTAAGAAAAATTCGAATAACTGCCGGGAAAACCCTAAAAATAGCCCTTTTCTTTTTCCCATACAAACGTTTTCTAAATAAGTACGAAGTCTGCCGGGTCAGCTAGTAAGTAAATAAGTATCTTTTTTGTTATGTTTTTAGATAGATTTGTTTCATTATGATTTTATATACTTTAAGATAAGTAGACATTTTTTTTCTATAAGTACTTACTAATATTAAAAAGAGATTTAATCTTAAGATTTGATCTTTTGTTTGCATTTAATTGGCTCCAAAACTACTGGACCGATTTGAAAAATTATTTCACTAATGTGTAGAATAAACTTTCAGGATGAACATAGGCTATATTTTCTGTAGATACCTACTTTGCGGGTGACGCCGCGAGCGGAAACTAGTACTTGATAAATCAAATATTTTTAGCTAACTTTTAAAACACAGTTAAACAGACAGACAGACGGAAAAGGCGTCAAGACGGATAGCGCGCACGAGTTACAGGTCATCCAACGGATCTAGGCATTCGTGAAGTTAGCCACAGGTGCGAGTTTGCGCATGTACAGTTCCTCCCCCCCCCTCCTCATACCTCCAATAGCTCCCGAAAAACGATACTGCGCAGCTCTTGCAGCTAACTTCCCGAATGCCTAGATTCGTTGAGCCAACTATACTTTTGTCACCGTGACTGTTTCGTCACTCTTAGGTTATGTATGTCACCCAGTATTACGTCGTGACATGCGCGCATCTCCATACATAACCACAGAATTGATAAGAGTGACGAAACAGTCACGGTGACAAAAGTAACCCGTGCGCGCTATCTCTTACGTCTGAGCGCTTCCGGATGTCTAGGGAGTAGTGAGAGGCACGTCAGAACATTCGACAGGCTAATTTTAAATCGTAACCCGTGCGCGCTATCACTAATTTGTCTTTGAAAAAGTAATTGGGTTCACAATAAATGATTGATTCAGGCGTGACTTTGCGGAAATCCATTACAAATACTGAAAAGGACGGAAATATCTAGTACTTCCTCTTACTTTAGACTTTTCTCTCGGCGCTCGGTGGAGCAACACCAGTGCGGAGCGAGTCAACGGTCCTGAGGATGCTTCGTGGAGAAGCGAAACACGTGTCGAGTTTCTATTTGAGGTGTGGTGTTGGGATTATTAATATTAATAATATTTCTATAAGGCATTTTGTGGGGCTCATTAATATTAATAAGCTTAATTAACAACCTCATTAGATAATAGTTTTAGCGGGAAAGTACTAGATATTTCCGTCCTTTTCAGTATTTAATTGAGTTCACGTCAAAAGGTCTAACTACTTCCTTACAAACAAAAACACACTCCAAATATAATTCGATTGCATTCACAAAGCGAATCAATAAACATATGGCCGCCAATAGGGTTAACACTTCTTTCGGTAATAACGAACGGGGGAGCCCTCATTAAACAAAGGGTTGTCAAACGCACGCCATGCATTCGAATTTCGAATAAACAATTTGAAAAAAGAACAATGCTCGGGCGCGTGCGCACTGGATTGGATTACGCCAGGTGAAGGAGAATTTGGATTTTATTATAAGGAGCTAAACGTTTGGTCAAATATTGAACTTATTTAATTAAGAAATTATAGCACAAAATAGGAAAAGCTGCTTTTTAAAGCCATTCGAAACTATCGAGAGAAGTACAGAGGTAGACTTTATGGCATTTAATTTTATTTACATTCAATAGTTTTGTGTTTAATTTTGTAATTTTAAATTTTGTGACATTAATTTATCTCTGATACTACGAGTATGATTTGATATAAATGAATAATAATTATAAAAATGAAATGAAACAATTTTAATATAATAAGTTTCATTTTTAAAATAAAAAAACGATCTTCTGCAACGTGCCTTAAATTCCAAATTCGAATTTAGAATGCACAGCATTTTTACTTTTTAATTTATGATTTTTTTTTGTGTTGCCATCTCTGCCCGTCAACATACCCCTAATCCTAAATCTTAAGCCTACAGATAAAGATGGATGCGTTCAACTGTCCGGCACCCCGCCCGCCGCACCCCACCCCTCGCCCTGCCCTCGACTCGACTTTTCCATTACAATTAATTTGGCCAAATGAAACTTTACTATTGTGACATCTTGAGAGGCTCATGCATCTTCATGAAGAGTTTTTTTATCTTCACAAATAAAAGAAGAAATTACTTATAGTCTTTACAAAGATTAAGATTTAAAGTAAGTAAATATTGCAACCATTTACAATATAATACATGACTGGAATCCCCAGGCTCGGTAGATATCTACTCAGATCTCTAGTAAAATTAGATCTTTGAGGACACCTAAAGAAGGGTAGTCAGAGGCACGTTCAAACATGATATTTGACACATACCCACATTTTGCACAGTTGTTAGTATTCCTTACGTGACAGCTTACAAGCCCATCGCCATTTATAGGAATACTAACCTAATATGACACACACCTTCGAATTTTTAGTTCACCTTTAAAGAGCACCGGCATGGCGCACATACATTTTTCAAATGGAAAAATTCATTGGTGCACGACCAGGATTGAACCCACGACCCTCGGATTATGAGGCAAGGGTTCGACCACTACACCACCAGTGTTCTCAGTTAATATTTTAATATTAGCAATAATTACATAACTTAATATAAAATGTACATAAGTAGGATTTAAGTATAGGTAGGTACTTGGTCATATTTTTTGTATTTCCGTTTCATATCTGATCGCGCATTTTAGAATAAATTACAACGACCCACTAACTATTTAGATCTAATCGAATAGAAAATAATGTTACGCGAAAATAAACTTAAAAAAAAACAACTACGAGTATCTTGACTTCAAAGTTGCATCGGAAATAGCCTTGGGTTGAGTAAAATCGTTTAAAAGAGTGTAATTAACATCCTTTATTTTCTGAAGTTGGTTATTTAAAAAATAAACATCGTAAATGGTAAGTGCGTATTTTTATGCCCTTTGCAAAGCTTTTAATTTTGACCTATTACTTAGGGTCTAGATACTAACTAGGATCTTTTACCTGGGCTGTAATTATACTGGGAGTATCCATTATTTAGTATGTGTTGCTACCACAGGTTTTTTTTTACCCTAACGCTCGACGAATTATCATAAGTTAGGCACTTTTATATTTTTTTTACCCTTAAAAAAAAGTTTTTCTCAGTAATACCTTTCTTCTGCGTACACAAACCTTCGAATGTGAAAGAGAAAATAGATTCTTGTCTATTGCTAGCGGAAGAGAATGGTACATCGTCACAACAAATTAGGTACGTTCAAAAACACGTATTTAATCAATCACCAGTTTGCTTGCAAGGAGTTTTAACCATTCTTTAAAAAAACCTTATAATTATATTTAATTTACCCTGAAAAATACCTTAAATAATCTACACTAAACGCGTAAAAAAACCCTAAATTTAGGGTAAAATACCCTAAGGTGTGGACACTGTATTTAGGGTCTATTACTAAGGTCGAACACTGCGTTTTCTGACCTATTACATAGGATCTAGTAACAATTATCTATCAATAACATATTACCTACCTAAAATACTATTTTTTATATAATCTAGGGTACACTGTATTTAGGGTCTATTACTAAGGTCGAACACTGCGTTTTCTGACCTATTACATAGGATCTAGTAACAATTATCTATCAATAACATATTACCTACCTAAAATACTATTTTTTATATAATCTAGGGTAATAAGGTCAGACATTGCCTCATTTCGTACACTTTGTCCTACAACATCCATTATTATTATTACTACAAACAAACATACTCAATCGAAAAGCAAAATTACAGCGGGCAACCCCAAAACTAGCAATTACTAAAGTTCATTTCACACGCGTGGCGCGTGCCGGCTCAGATGACGTGGGAATGCGTTACCCTAATGCCGATTATTGGCAAGTTTGGCAAAAATAAATGCCGGCCAGTGACATACGATGAATAAAAAAAACTTTTTTATCAGACTGTCAATGCGGATTATTGGCAAGCTTGGCAAAATCTGGCCAGTGACATACCATGCGATAATAAAAAATCTTTTTTATCAGGTGAATCTCGCGAGTGCACGCGAGTTGGCACCTTCCGATTTTACCTATTTTTTCTTCAATGTGGATTATAGGCAAGCTTGGCCAAATCTTAGCAAGTAATGACAATGTATTGAAAAAATCTTTTTCTGAGACAAATTTTAATTGAAAGCTGGTTTTGAGTTCGCAATTTGACCATTGCAGCCACAAAAGTGCAGGTTCAGTTCCCAGGGGCGTGTCTCGGAGATTGCAGAAAGCTTTAATGGCTGTACATATGGCAAAATAAGCGTTTTTCCCACGAGTGGGCGTGGGCCGTTTAAGTCGGTTTCGTTTGATGGTGTCAGTTTGCAAGGGACCGAGTCAAGTCGCCTTCAGACGGTTACATCTGCACTTTACAAAAACCTTATCAAAATATGTCCAGTCACTACATCAGGGCGTTCCGGACCCTGACGGTCCAGGCATGCATTATTTATACAGCAATTACTACGTAAAGATTTATTGCCAACTAATAATAGAACAAAGGGGATTCCAACTACAAAATACTAATTTCTTTGCCTAAAATGGCTATGCTGTTAAACAACTATATAATAAACGAGACAGGTAGATCCGTTTGTTTGTAATTTCTATTTTTATTGACTTCGGTGGCATAGTGAATGGCCAGTTGAGATACGGGTTTAAATCCCGCGTGGACGTTGTGACAAACGTACCTCTAAAATAGGGTTTCTACTAAGATAAGGTCTACTATCTAGATCTACTAAGGGTATCTTATAGATACCCTATTTTAGGGGTACGTTTGTCACAACATCCACGTGGGAATTGAACCTGTATTTAGAATATCACCTGGCCGTTCACTATTCTGCAGAAGTCATATAAAAAATAGAAATTGCAAACAAAATTATTTATATTATACCCCTAAAATAGGGTAATCTTAGTAAAAGCGTGATATTTACATTGTTTCCTTATTATTTCAAGCAGATAATGCGCCCTAGTTTCAAAAATGCTGAGCAACCCGTGATTTTTATACATTATAGTTTGCATTATTTGCAGATATTTGTCTCAGGTCTGGGTGTTTTCTATGTATAATATGTATGTATTTACAAAAAAAAGTATATCTATGTAGTTTATCAGTCATGTGGTTCCCATAATACAAGCTCTGCTTAGTTTGGGGCTAGATGATGCTGTGTGATAGTGTCCAGCATTATTTATTATTATTTATTATTATTATTTTTATACATGAGAAATGTACCTACTTGCACGAAGCGTGTTAGAATCAACCCTTTCACCACACTGGTTCCAAAAGAAGACACTAAAAAGATCAATAAGTATACCATCAATGGTAAGTGTTTACTGTAACATATGGCCTTGCAATAGGCACACGTCTTACCCTATATAGGGTAATTTTGATTATTCGCCAGTAATGCCTTTGACATAGCTCTTAAAACGTACATACATAGGGTAATATTTTTAAACTATTGCTTAAATATCTGACGCTACGGTGGTACCAGGTCCTTACCACCTTCTTCTTCTTTGTACCCCTAGTTTTTTTGAACGGATGAAATTGCGCTTCAGATTCTGCTTTCCTGTATTTACATGGCAATCAAACCCGGGTTATTCAACAAGTATATTATAATTGCTTAATTATACAGTAAGTTTGGTCTGTCTGTCCGTTCAAGGCCGGTTTTTATGGCTTTTTAATCTATGCTAGTAATGTCACCGGGGTTTACGAGTGCGTGATGGTACTAGCAAGTGGTTGAGTGGCGCTAGAATTCATAATATACATCTAACAGTAAATAGGTAGAAATGCAATAGTCTACATACAAAAAATGGGGGTAAATTTATGAAGTAAAAATATTTAGAGGGTAAGTTATAAATACTTCATAGAATAAAAAATGCGCTGGTGGTGTAGTGGTAGCACCCCTGCCTCACGATCCGAAGGTCGTGGGTTCAAACCTGGTCGTGCACCAATGAGTTTTTCCATTCGAAAAATTTATGTGCGCAATGCCAGTGCTCTTAAACGGTGAAGGAAAACATCGTGAGGAAACCGGCATACCCTAGAACCAAAAATTCGAAGGTATGTGTCATAGGTTAGTATTTTTATAAGCGGCGATGGGCTTGCAACCTGTCACGTACGGAATACTAACTACTGTACAAAATGTGGGCATGTACCAAATGTCATGTTTGGACTTGCCTCTGACTACCCCCTTTAGATATCCTCAAAGATCTAAGTAACTAAAGATCTGAGGAGATATCTACCGAGCCCGGGGATTACAGTCGTGATCATATTTTTTTTTTTTTTTTTTAATAAGACTTAATTAACACTATTAGTGACACAAGACTTTGGTCTCGCAAATCTTGATTTTACCCCTTTTGGGGTTATTTGTAAATGTTTAACTTATGCACTGGACCTTCTATACCTACCTTTAAATCTCAGCATGCTTTTGGAATTGAGCTAAATCTCTTTACAAAACTGCTAAGTACCCCTTTTAGGGGTTTTTCAACATTTCCTTTTTTGGTGTTCATTTACTTTAAGAAAATGCCTAATTTTACTATAATATGAACTAATATATTAGCAATAAAGCCCAACCTTAAACTTCCAGTACCTCACTAGGTCAGTGACCGTCTCATGGGAAAGTTTTAAGCCATAACTCACCGTACGTGATAACATAACTAAATACCAATCAAAATTATAGTCCTTATTATCCAGCTCATAAAGCTCAGATTGATAATGTACCTGTCAAATCTATGTGTAAACGTGGTCCTTATTCCAAAGGATTAAGTTTCAAATCGATAAGTGATAGCGTATCTCAAGTGTTTCTTGGATTTGGCAAAATGTTGATTGAAAAAAAAAAACACTCGAGAATGAGATCTTTTTTCTGATATTTAAAACAAAAAATAGCTTGAAGTATACTTTGATCTGATTTGAAATTGGAACGACAAATACTTTTTTCAAATGTATTCTACAGAGCTATGCTTCTCACTGACCTGTCTTTATTGAAATATCGGCACAAGTATGTGAGTATTTTAATTGCCGCGTAAATAAAATTGTATTTTAAATAAAAGGTCTAACCAACAAACATTACTTTAAACACTTTTCTTAAGAAAATAGTATCTAAATAAAAGCATTTTGCTGTTTTAGTGACTAGCATGTAGACACTCGAATAGTTTTAGCACTATTCGAGTCCTATTCCATTTTTCAATCCGACGGGACATTGAAAATACTTTACAAAGCTGAGACTGGTCTTGGAAAATTAATATGTGCTCATTTAATATGCTAATAGCCCTGACCACAGTCGAGGTATAACAGCTAGCTCAATACGAACTTACTTGATACAAGCTTAGAAACTGTGACAAATTGACGTAAAGGAAAATGACGGCTTCAAACAGTGTTTGTTAGTAAAAAAGCGACTTAAAACATGACTGATCACTATTCAACTGTAATTTCCGTTCTTTGCTCTCCCAGATATTAAAAAAAATCATGATCACGACTGTAATCTCCAGGCACGGTAGATAACTCCTCAGACTTCTAGAGTGATCTTTGAGTATATCTAAACAGGGTAGTCAGAAGGCACGTCCGAACATGACATTTGGCACATAATCACATTTTGGACAGTAGTGAGTATTCCGTACACAAATTAAAGACTATATAATAAGTAAAGCTTTCGAGTTGTATCTAATAAATCTCATATCAACTTGGCTACTAAAGGTTCTACTAATTACTACCAATGTTGCTCAATAAAAGCATGCTTTTGTGCTAGTAATGAGCACGTCTGCCAGTACGAAATTACTAGTGAGTAAGTGAGCCAGCTATCTCAATCAGACTGTAGTCTATCTGTGTTGTCCGCTCCGTTCCATCAACGTGTCCTTTAGCCCGTGTATCTGCGCGATCTCCTTGCAACTCATGGCGCTCTGGTACTAGATTTATTACCGACTGATTGAACTCGCTTATTTTATCAACCAGATTGATAATATCACTAATATCCACTAATTAGTGGATGATGGAATAAGTTGATGTGAATTGGTGATTGTGAAGAGCACTGGTGGTGGAGTAGTAGGCCTTTCGATCCTAATGCCGCAGGTTTAAATCCAGTCGTGTATCAAAGGATTTTTCTGTTTGAAAGACTTATGTGCGCTATACCAGTACTCAGAAACGGTGAAGGAAAACATCGTGAGGAAACCGGTATGTTGTAGAACCTAAAAAGTTCGAAGACACTTTCACCACACTGGTTTTGAAAGAACTAGTGACACAATAAGAAGGTGAGTGTTTTGAGCAATATTGCTGTTTCAAATTGTTCTAACCATTATAGCCAAATTATCAGTTGAATTTAAAATGGCAGGTCTATTTATTCATAGGTTTCATCTGTCAGTGTCTCGTCCATTCCCACAGTCAAAGGGTTGGTGTACAAAGTTAACAGAATCGGGTCAGTTTCTATAGCTAATCAGCGATATTGTATGGCTATTGTTCAGGCAGGCCCGGGCGTGTGAACGCAGCTTTAGTGACGTAAGCGGGTCACTAGCGAATTATCGGTTGCTCTCAAAATTCGAAAAAAGTTCAGTGTTCTAATTCAAAAATGAAAAATATTATATTTAAATTTAGAACAAGAACAACATTAGATAGGTACCTATCACTCAACTTGCTCGAACGCTTTTTATGAATTGACAAAAATATAAATTTTTATTCGATTTAAAAATAGAACATTACAAACATGGCGGTCGCTAATTATATAATTATATAGTTTTACCTAATTTGTCGTAAATTATACAAAAACTATAAAGTTACAATGAATGAATCACTTTCTCACACCTGAATTTGCCAACCAATTATGTATTAATATAGACTATACTAATATATTCCTGTTCATTGGAACAATAGACCAGAAATAGCCCAGTAGTAACTACCGGAAGTCAAATGAAGCTTTAGAAGCTATCCTGTGTCACTTCTAATATTTTTTATTTAATAAGCTTTACCACACTGAGTTAGGTTACAATTTAGCTAGAATACGTATGAGTTTAGCGAATTGTGAGAGAATTATTATTCTTAAATTGATTTATTTATAGTCTTGTTAGTAAATATACAATACACATTTCGTTCTTATATATTTCGTGCAATTTTATAACGTGGTGATCCTTTTTTTATGAATTTTATACCTTTTTGCACGGAGACCCTCGAAATTTTATCATCAGGTCAAGTGTACTTATATATTTTTAAACTGAACACGTCATCATTATTAGTATTAAACGGGTATTTATCGCGTTTTATTTACCTATTTTTTCCCGACGTTTCGTTTACCTATTACTTTTTGTCGAATAATCGGGAAAAATAGGTAGGTACTTAAGTAAAACGCGATAAATACCCGTTTAATACTAATAATAAGATCAAGTCTTCTTCTTCTTCAATTATGGCATCTGTCTCTTAGAGAACAATTTTGCCAGTGTCAAGTGTATTTATTTATAAGTATTGTCAAAGTCACAGAGTCATAGTCAAGTTGTCAAGTCAATTTTAAATAAAAGATGGCTGTTTTGTTGAAAATTCTCGGGATTTCCTCCGATGGAATTTGAAGAGAACTATTCACTTTAATTCATATATTTTACACTCGCGTCAAGAACCCGGGCTTTATTGGCAAAATAACCACCAAAATTACGCAATAAAACTCAAAATAACACGAGAAAAAATATAAAAACCAGAGCGACGTAGTTGTCAGGCAAATGCACCGCAGAAAATCCTCACTTCGGGTTTAAAATCGATCGTTAACAGTCGAAATGTCATCTAAGTGACACTACTCATCACTGGCACTTACCATTGCCTCTGTGTCTATGGACAAGGGCCTGAATTATTTATGCCCTCCGTTCCGTAACATTGAATAACTAATGACCTGTACAACGTACTTTCTTTAATATTAATGCTCGTCTGCGATCCGTCTGTCTGTCTGTACGCTAATTATTTAGAACGGCTACAATGGCTATTTTTACTTGCAAATGTTTCATTTGCTCGATCGAATTGAGTCATCATGAAAATCTGTATGTTGATGAGCTTGTTATTGGAATCTATAATTTATTGACAAATAGATTATTAGACATAGTTGTTTTATTGATATTTCAATAAATCTATAAAAATATTCAAAAGGACTTGAATTTTTTCCAGTTTTTCCAGGCACCTTTCATATTTTTTTTGCCTAAAAACCTTTTTTTAATTTAACTATAATATTAAGTGTATAATTTCAAATATCCCAATCAAAAACAGCCACTGTTCTCAAGCAATGCGCTCACCAAACAGCAATCTCTAGTATCGAGCTAGACATAACAATATTACATTTCATAAGCTAGTAACCCTATTTTTTTAAATTCAAAAACTTCATTATTAGTCAATAGCGGATACCGCTAAATCCAATCAAAAATTCAAATCCTATTTAAATCGTTCTTACTGAAGCTTGCAATACTATTCATCAATGGGGAGCATGGGACATTCAATGGTTTTTTCGCCCGCAATGGCCTTTTATTCAAAGGGTTTCTATAATAAAGCCTGGGCTTAATCAACCGAAGTTTAATGCTTAATTGTAAGTGCGGTTAAGCCGTGTTACACGTGTTGGAGTCTCGCAAGGACTTCGGTTGGGACCGCTCGTTTTCTTTTCATATTGAAATTGCGCGGATTTTCGCGAGCTTTTGTCTGAAAAGCCGTGAGCGAACATTAAAACGTAATAAAAGTTGCTCACAGATGCCATTTTAAAGAAAATAGTATATTGTATTCTTGTCATTAAATGCCAATGACAGACAAAAATAGCAAATTATTTAAATATTATGGTGTTTAGATATTCTCATGCTAATTTATGAATACCCAAAGTTCAATCAAACCAACTACATATTTGTACATATTATAGATACCACATCAAATAGGCCCAAAGCAAATACTGGTAGATCATGCAAATATGCACAAATTGCATATAAATTGCATATTTAGCGACTAGATAGCTAGGTTCGAGTCTTTGAGGTGTACTTTAATCCTTTCAACACACTGGTTTAAAAGTACTAGTGACGATATAACAAGAAGTACCTTCCACGTAAACCGGACTTGCCCGCCACGCTACGTCAGTTAATAATGACGTCAAAACCACGTGTTAGACATGTGGTCACAGAGCGATGTTTTTGTTGGTGTGCAAAAAATGTATGTGTCGAGAGTATGAGGTCGTTCCTCCTTCACCCAGGTGCTTGATATACGGGCAATTACAGACGAAGAATATTTAAGAATAGAAATATCGAACTTAATGATATTAGTCTTTGTGAAGACGCTTCTACTAGCTTGAGCATTTGGCTTCGTGTGCTTGGCAGCCAGGTAATGACGCGTGTTAATAATGACGTTTTATTTTTGAAGGATATGTGGGGTCTCAAACATTTGAGTTGATCTCAAAAATCTAATTACTAGAATGTAGTTAACCCTATTTTTATTTAATTGCTTCGTGCTACTTATCTTCAATACACACTGTGGCTAAGCAGTGGCTAAGCACACGACTCCAGCTTATTTCAACCACAAACAATTCACAGAAAACCAAACAGTAATTATCGAACAAAAACAAATAGGAGGAAAAATAGGGGAGAGCAGGGGGTGATTACAATAGAGAGCATCGAGCGTTGGAGTGCTCGATTGTTCGGTAGTTGGCAGTCGGCCCGGGGGTAGCGGGTTCAATACAGGCGAGATTACTTCTGTCGCCTGTCAGATGTGTTTGTTGAGGGTGTGGTACACCCTTAATTTGGGAAAATAAAGGTTGTTTATATTTTCCTTGTAAGTAGTTTTGAATAATCATTTTTTGTCACTATCTTACTTAGCATAATCTACGTGAGGATATGTGAAAATATCATGACTATAGTGGCGTACTGGTAGCGAGCGTCGCTATCGATCATAAGGTGTTATTCCCTGTCAAGCACCATGAGTATGAAAAAAATTATGTACACCAAACGATAGGTAGCAAACAGTGAATAAAATCACTGAGTGACAATTATTTACTCATCGAGGGAGTTTTTGAAACCTAAAAGTGAGATGCTTTCAAATAAGTACATTCAAAAGCTAAAATTATAGTAACCATACCACGCAAACGAATCCCGCTATTTAACCGTGGAAAAAAAGGAGGGTTAAGTAAGAAAAGGGTGTGAATTTCAAGAAAGGGTTAAGAACTTGTGAAAAAATAACTCTACACGAGAAATCGCAGTCTCTATTTGGTTTTCCAATGCTTTTATCGACATCTGATTTTCCAGTTCCGATGGCGTTCTGCATATTTTGTGTAACCTGACACTCAGACCCTTTGTCTCGCCCTCAACCCTCCCCCTCACTGAGGCATTATTTCTATTTCTATACCGAACACAGCAGACTACAGTTAAATCCATTTGTGTGGTTTGCCATTCACAGTTCAAAGTTTTGTTTTATTCATTGAATTTTTAGTGGTCAGAGACAATGGGCTTTTTTGATAAAGTTAAACTAAATGAATTCAAAATTGGAAATCGGTGTGTCATTTATGATGCAAATATTTATAAAAACATTGATGAAAAATCTGCAAGTGATGAGTTCAACTATATTTTTGAAACACTGATGATCTTAGTCTTAGTTTCATTGTCTTTGGAAGTTTTAAAGATGTGAAAATTCACTGGCGTATTTGAATTACGATTTCCTGAAATGTTACCTTTATGTGATAGCAGTAAAGGGTTTAAAGTAGGTACATTACTTTCCTAGAATAAGGTTATTGGTAATATATTAGCTTAAAGCAGTTCCTGTGACAATAAGTCTTTATTGGATATCTTTTTATCCTCAACATCCAACTTTTTATTATTGAAAGTATTTAATATCTTACTGTCTCCTTTCACTTTTCGTCGAAAGTTTTTAATACACTTAGGGACGTGTTAGAAGTTTGCGCGTTTGTTTCAATCATTTCGTTCCGTCGATATGGAACTTTTTGTTTTTATATCTCTTACTTTACTTTCCTTTACTTTCCTTTTAGGAGACAAGGCTTTTGCATTGAGAATGTGATTGTGTTTATTGATACTATTCGATGATGTCATATTTATATTTCTTACAAGTTACATTGAATGGCTTATCTGCAGAATTTTTTTATTCGTTGTTAATCTTTTGACAGAGTTGCCGTGGTCATCACTTTCACCTTTTTTAAAGACTTTTCTTAGTTTATAATAATGCTGGCGTTTTAATATTATTATATGAGTTTTATGTTTAGTTGCCAGCTTTAATGGTTTCAATAGTTATAAGCATTAGGCTGTCTATGGTTAGGGAATAGGTAATAATATGTCATTTCATCTCTCGTTTCAATGTTTTTATCTCTTCTATGTACCTATACCTTATAGTATCTAAGTACCTATCATTTAATTTATCTCTTTCCGGTTCTGTTTTAAATTGATCACTTACTATGAGTGTGTGTGTTATTTTTTTTCTTTCTTCCTTTCTTTCTTTCTGTCAGTTGGTATCTTATGTATGTTTGTATGTTCATATAGCTCTACAGAGTATGTAGTAGTAGGTACACAGATGTCATTTCAGATTGTAATTTAGCCAACTTTATATTTAACTAGTTTACCAAATATTAACTTACTGTTACATGGAATAGTTCTAGGAATATCTACTTAACTAAAATATTTGAGAAAATAATATTTAAAATGGATCACTTACGGATATAGTCGACTCATTTTTTCCAATCCAGCTTGATACCTAGAAAAAGATAGAAAATCGTTGCCTAGGTATAAAATGGTATTGAAATAATGAATCCTAATAATAAAAACATATAAACATATAAACATCGCTATGATAAAAGACTTTTAATAGGTATATCTAATTAACTATGTATTGTTATCGTTTTAGAGAAAGGCCAGGTCCAGAGTACCCTAAACCGACGCGCATGAATGAAGAATGTAATGAGAGTAAATGAAGCAAAAGAAGTATGTCAGGATCGTAGCAAGTGGAGATCCGTGGTCTCTGCCTACCCCGTCGGGAAACAGGCGTGATTTTATGTATGTATGTATGTATGTTATGACCACTAACAAAATTATATCACAAGGAATTTCTAGAACGTCACAAAAATAATTGAGATTATTTTCTTCTATTTAGTACATACATCCCACAATAGAATTTGCTATGTCAAACATGTAAATAAACTGTGCAAAACGTCGCCATATGCCTCTGACTACCCTCTAGACTCAAAGATAGAATTAACTTGAGATCTTAAGAAAACAAAAAACCCAGAGATAGCAGTCGTAATCATTTTTTTTTTTAACAACAAATTGAATGTTGAACATATCCTACTAATATAGTAAACGTGAAAGTTTGAGGGTGTATGGATGTTTGTAACTCATTCACGCTGAAACGGCAGAACGGATCTGAATGAAATTTGACACAGACAAAAATTATAGTCTGGAATAGCATATAGATTTGTTTTTATTTTTCAAGGTACCACGCGGGTGAAGCCGCAGGCGGAAGCTAGTATTATATAATTCTCAAAAATAGTGATAAAAATACAAAGTAAACCAACAAGATGAAACATTTATTGAAAAGGAACGGAAGCGCCATCTTGTTGCAAACTTTTCATCGAAGGGACAGACCATGAATAATTTAGATGAAATCACTCTTAAAGAGATGACAGACAAATTGACAGTTTACAGCAATTTTTATATAACGATTTAATGAAACATCCCGTGGCTTTGTTCGGGTTATTTAATTTTTTAGAATAAAATATTTAGAACTAGCTTCCGCCCACGGCTTCGCCCGCGTGGTACCTTGGAAAGCAAAAACAAACAAATCCCACAGGAACCGTATATTTTTCCGAGATAAAAAGTAGCCTATGTGTTATTCCAGACTATAATCTATATCTGTGTCAAATTTCATCAAGATCCGTTCAGCCGTTTCAGCGTGAAAGAGTAACAAACATACATCCAGACATACTGACAGCCATCCATCCTTACATTCTTACAAACTTTCGCGTTTATAATATTAGTAGGATTATTAATAAATTGTCATCAATTATTTAGATTAGAATAAACAAATATTTGTTCAGAATTATCTTTCAGGATGAATATAGGCTATATTTTATCTAAGTACCTCGCCTTCGTCCGCGGGCGGTAGCTAGTGAGCTATATTAAAACTAACTTCTCCATTGAAGTTTGAAATTATAGGATTTCTCTCTTTGGACCAAGGAATATCAAATATCAATGCTATGGTTTAGGCAGACAGTCAATCAGTCACATAACGATTATGCTATGTAGTTTTGTAGAACTTATTGGATAATAACATGATAGTTTTACGATCGCTATCGATTAAGATTGCTACTGGTCTTGAGAATCGTATAAAACTGAGTTTTAGATAGACACTTATTTTTTTATTAATTTGATGAATATTTAAAAACTTTTTTATTTAATGTTAAGTTGAAACAGTTACATATAACATGATCACAACTATAATATCCAGGTGCAGTAGATATTTCTTCAGATCTCTAGTTATTTACATTTTTAAATATCCAAAAAGGGTAGTCAGAGGCACGTTCGAAAATTATATTTGGCACATGCCAACATTTTGCACAGTAGATAATGTATAGTATAATTCTTCATGTGTTATGTGTTTATCACATAACGGTTTATATTATTCTATCTATCTACTGTTTTTGGATTTTGGATAGTAACATTGGATAGTTGGTTAGGATATGTTAGTACTCGTAAGGCTGTACCGATTTTGATCAAATCTTGTGTGTATATTTCAATGGGTTCCTGGATTGTTTGAAAACACAATTGGACCCGGTAGGTGGCGCTGCTATCGGGCAGGACACCGACTGCCTAGTATTTTATAATTCTCATTTTTCAATAGTCAATAGTCAAATATATTTATTTCAATGAAATCACAGGGATCATTTTGAAACGTCTTACATACTAGGTGAGTCTAGGTGCCAATTCTAGTCCTATCCCCAAACCGAGAAGAACTGACAAGAAACTCGCTGGGCCTAGCGCTTTTTTGGTATGATCCTTGTTAATTTTGTTAGAGTTGGAGCTGATTCATCCCAAGTCGTTTTTTATCATCTAATAATAATACAAATCTCAATAATTCTTATTGCATTGATAAAAACTTTGTTGTTCTTCTAAGCTATTTTTTCATTTATGTACTTTTAAACTTACGCGATCCGAACACATTATTATTAGTATTAGACGGGTATTTATCGCGTTTAAATTACCTTATATTTTCCCGACGTTTCGACAGGTTTGCACGCTGTCGTGTCGTGCAAACCTGTCGAAACGTCGGGAAAATATAAGGTAATTTAAACGCGATAAATACCCGTCTAATACTAATAATATTTTTTTCATTTGTATCAAAATTATTTCATATCATGTTATTAATGTTGGTTCTATTACTTTCTACTTCGTTATCAGTATAGTTGACATACTACAATGTTTGCGCAATGTTATTTCTTCAGTCAAATCTTTATCGGTCAATAATTTTCGACATGATTCTTATCAATTCGCATTCTTATCAGCGGATTCCCATGTCTTACCTAGATATCTATACTAATATTATAAAGAGGATAGTTTTGTATATTTGTTTGTAACGAATAAACTCAAAAACTACTGGTCTGATTTCAAAAATTCTTTCACTATTAAAATTTTACATTATCCCTTAATAACATAGGCTATAATTATTACTAGAATAAATTAAGGATTCTTACTAAAACTTCAATAATGCAACCCAAGGTGTAATAATGAATATGTTTTAATGATGGATTTTTGCGGACAAAGTCGCGGGTATCAGCTAGATATTTATGTTCAAAAATCTAACGTCGTACATATTTGTATATTTTTACGATCAAATATTTGCCATCGCCGACTGATTTACAACCAAACACCTTATTTAGGATACTTCATGATTAAATATCCAATGATTTCTTATAATTTTATTGACATATAATAGCTTTTCTATAATAAAGTTAATCTATTTGATTGATTAATGATCTACAATTTGATAAACATTATGGATTTTAAATGGCTCATCTTTCTTTTTTGTGATTTAAAATTAGGCTGAGCTATAAAATTAACACTTTTCAATCCGATCAAATAACATTTTGAATAAAATGTTTTTTAATATTTCGAATTATTAAAATGTAACCTAATACCAACCACATCTCTATGAAATTTTACCAATTTTACCAAATACGACTTGTGATAATTGGTCTGCGTAGTATTTGCAGATATTAATGATTTAGCAAGTTATTGTCTATTGAATCCTTTCTTTTAGTGCAATATTATAACTTTAAGATATAATAATCTTATTAAATGCAAATATAAATAAGATTTGTTTCATAACAATATTATGTAGCTGATAAAGAACAAGCTAAGATTGAAAATGAATGAAGCAAAAAGGGTATGTCAGGATCGTAGCAAGTGGAGATCCGTGATCTCTGCCTACCCCGTCGGGAAACAGGCGTGGTAAGTATGACAGAACCAGCTAAGATTTATGGCAAATCTGTTGACAAGACAGGACCCTCGGAAGAGAACGAATTAATGAACGAAGTATCATATCGCTTCTTAAGCTAACATTCGTACTGCTAATAATAGCCACCCTATAGCCACCCTTTAAGAATTCCTACTAATAGAAACGGGATAGACAGACGATCTATCACTACCCCATCCTATGTATTATTTATGGGGACATCCTGAGCCACTGCTAATCTTTCAATATCTTCAGATATCTGGGGACAACTTTGGGGATCACGTCTCAGACAACAAACAAGTAAAAAAGGACCGTAGTATTAAAGCTGTAGAGTTGCATTTTGAAGAAATCGATGATATTATTACTGTTAATGGAACAGCAGAGGAATCTACAGATGCTGATGCATATGGAGCGATTGAAGACTTTATTGCAAGCGCAGCAGAGGTCATAATAAATCGTGCCGGAAGTATAGCATTGTTTGGTTGAATGTAGGATTTGTTTGTTTTTGTAAGAATGAGAGTAATGGCGATTTGTGGTTACTAATGAATATTCGTTATGAAAGTCACCGGTGGTAATGGAAATTGTTTTTATTGCAAATGGATGCGTTATTTATTATTTTGAATGGATTAAAGCTATTAAAGATGTATATACATATGGCTATTGTTATTTTTGTTTAATCTATTTATCTTTTGTAATGGCTTCGATGGAGGTGTTTTAATTTATTATTCTTTAGATAATATTTGTATTTCGTGTTGCGCAATAACAATCTTTAATGCAATAAGCCATATTAAATAAATAATATGAAAAATCTTGAGTAAAATTTTAAAAAGTTTCTCAAGCTATAAACCTATTCGAACAAAAACAAAACAGAAATCCTCTGTCTATTTCTATAAATACCACACTTAGCGGTGGAAAAAAAATATTTTCGAGATTGAACGCGAGAGGGCCCGGAATAGCTCCCTGTGGGACTCCTTATGTTGTAACTCGAGGTGGTTTGTCCGCTTTTCGTTCTATGAACCTGTGGCTCTTCATTTATTTGGCTATTTGATACTCTTTTACCCGACTGCGAAGCGAAAGCTATGTGTTTGGGGTGTTTTGTATGTATTTAAGTTACTTTAGTTGTAGCTGTAGCCGAAACGGTTAGACGGATTTTGATAAATGTGTCATTGGATTGATCACAAAATTGACTTCGGCTACACAAAATATGAATAAACAAATATGGCAGCTCTAAAAATCTATTTTCAGTTACGTTCAGTCGGATTTTTTTTTAATTTTTCAATAAATGCTAGTTCTATGTCATTCTTACTTTTGACTTATATAAATATTTTTCGAAACCGAAGTTTTTTATAAAAAAATAACAGATTGCTTCAAAGTAAAATCATTGAACTGTAACTTTTTAATAAAAATATCATTTTTTCTATATAAGAGGTTCGTAAGTTGATATGACGTCAAATTACTTAAGAAACAACTTGTCAGATAAAAACTAAGCTCACTTGTAGAAAAAATCAAGTAAAAAAATAACTAATAAGCAATTATAAAAAAGAATTTTAAACCGTTGTATTCATTATGAGCGATGTTAATGTAAAAATGGCGGTCTGTAGGCCGGTGCCACTTCAAATCTGCGTTTTGAGGAATATGAACCTTATCTTGTTGATTTTAAACTTAAATTTGTCGGTTGAAAGTTCAATGCCAGCCACCATCTTTAAGGTATCTGCAAACCTATTTTAAGTAACTTTAAGTTTTAAATCTATCTTATATTTTATGAAAAATGTCTGTTTTAGTAAAGTCATAGTGAACCTACTGTCTGTTAGTAGGTACTAGTATCTCTTCTGTGGTTATAATCGACGCGATGCGCCCGCGCACCTCATTAAGGCACTCATAACGAGTGTTCGTAAATCAAACGAACACCCATAGGGCATTCTCTTGAATTTCAAATATAGAATGCGAATCGATTTTAACAAATCGAATGTCGATGTGAATGATCGATTTGCAGATGCTGAGAATGTATTTAAAATTGGAATGTGTTTTTATACAGATTTAAAGAGAACATAATTATTTTTGAAATATTATTCTGATGTCAGCGACAAATAGGTGCAAATTAGGTTCTCAATAAGCTCTGTAATAATTATCCAACTCGCCTCTGGCATTATTGTAGCCATTTTATAATATTTAATACTCGATTCACTGGAAAGTAACTTGGATATTATTACATTATTCACACGACAATCACAAATAGAATTTGATTCAATTACTTGAAGTACTAATAAGTATTATCCAAATCTAGACTGTAAAATTTGTAAGACAAGGTGTAAATTCGACTGTTGTCACGACATAGACACAGAATTAGCAACATTAACAATAAATAGAAAGCTTCACTCTATTGTCTCTAAACAATTTTAATTCGAATTTTGAATTTGAACATCATCATTGATCAAATTGGTTAATATTGATTTTGATTAAATTTAAACAGTGATTTATTTTACCTAGAAATAAATACGGGTACCTAAGTACAGAGTTTTTTGAAATTAGAATACTTTTCAAAAATCGAACTGCATTTGTTTTTCTTTTTGAGTCGAGTTTTGCGTAGTACTATGTAATAAGGCTCATATTAAACGGAAACACAGATGCACAGTGACAGAAGCATGACAAAAATTCAAATACTTTTCAAAAGTCAAATTATTATTTCTATTATGTTCTGTATTTGTGACACAAAATAAACAAAATAATTTGATTTGAATTGTTTTTCCTTGAGAGTTGAGTTCTCCGTAGTACTAATAAGGCTCATATTAAACGGAAACACAGATGCACAGTGACAGAAGCATGACAAAAGGGTGATCTTGGTCATCGTGACCCAGAATGCGGGTTGAGCATGCCAAATAATCGACAAATCCGATGTCATCGCGACTCAGCCGGCTGCCAAATCGCGTGTCGCAATTATAGAGCTAAATCGGGAAGCGTGTTGTCCTGCGGAGATTGGCATTTATTATTTTTCCTATAATTACGCCTATGTCATTCGTATCGCGCCAATGAATGTCATTCATTTTAAGTATGCTTGTCTAGTACTGTGCGTAGACAATGCAGCTGGGTTTTTAAAATTCTTATCTATTACTGTAAGATTGCGTTTAGATGTTTCAAGATGTTTGACGCCTCTATAATGCAATATTTTAATGACCATCGCTTCTTTGACACAATTTTAAAACCATGTAAAGGTGGCCTATTTTAAAAAAACTTAGTATTTCTTCTAAATATTTTTCTAGCTTGGATAATAGTTTGGTTTTGACTGCAGACATTTAATAAATGTCATAGTAGACGGATTTATTTTTAAACTGATTTGGATTTAAATATTAAGTATACATTTTTTTTAATAAGTACCTAGTTTTAATAAGTACCTAGTTTGTTTATGATATTCTAAATTTGAACTGTTTTTCTTTGACACTTGTAAATGACAGCAAATCCGCGCCAATTTGTTTGGTTTTGTTTGTTTGATAGTAATCGTTGGACTGGGTTTGATTTAACCTAGCAATGGATTATTTTTCAATTTAGCTGATATAAATTGAAGAAAATGTGGATATCATAACGTTTACGAATGTGTTTTGGCTTTGACACATACTACAAGCTCTTCAGGCAATATTAAAGTAATATAACTTTGATATTTCGTACCATCTCTATATATAAAAATGAATTGCTGTTCGTTAGTCTCGCTAAAACTCGAGAACGGCTGGACTGATTTGGGTAATTTTGGTTTTGAAATATTCGTTCGAGTTCAGGGAAGGTTTAAAAGGTAAGAAAAATTAGAATAACTGCCGGGAAAACCCTAAAAATAGCCCTTTTCTATTTCCCATACAAACGTTTTCTAAATAAAATGTAGAGTCAATTTGAACTTTATCACTATTCAATAAAGTTCATATTAAATTATAATAACTCACTGTTGTCTAAGCAATGTAGACGGCGGTACGAAGTTTGCCGGGACAGCTAGTGACTTATAAAAATTGTATTGAAGTAGTGTTACTTCGAGCTTTAAAGCGACGTTTCTGGTTTGTAAGAGCTTGTGGTAAGGCCTTGGTACTCTAAGTATTATTATTTATTTGTTTAACCTTCAGTTTGTACCCGAAATTATCCAATAGAACCGAAACACCCGCATGTGAATCAAGAGTGTCCGTTTAAGAAAACAATTGAATTTGGTTCGTTCACCCGTTCGTGAATCATCGTGCCGACTGCCGAGCAGTGTTGCCACTTCAGCGTACCTTGCTGCTAAATTTGGCTGATTTACTTGTGACATTAGGTTAAAAAAACAAAGATACCATCAAAAAAGTAAACTCAAATTTATAATTACCTAATAATGGCATTAGTGACACGTCCATGTATAATTGATTTAATAATCTTTCTACTTGTTTTATCATCATTAGAGTGCAAAAATTGGGCATAATGCAAAATATCAAGTTCCGACGTTGCTCTGACTGCCTTCTTCAGTAGAAGAGTGCTCTCGTAACTACAGATCTCAGAAGATATCCACCAAGCCTGGGGATCACAGTCGTGCGTGATTATATTTTTTTGTTTAGTTATACAGAATTTGGTAAAATCCCTAAAAATTTAAGAAAAAGTGGTTTGATTGTGTGAAATATTATATGTATGCAAGAGGAGTAGACTCAAACGAATGATAGGAGTGAGTGGAGGAACAAAACATGTTGTGCCGACCCCACGCGTGGGATCAGGGCAGGAGAATGATGATGATATCTTATCTTATACTTTTAAGCGAGCAATTCTTGTATATAAAACATAATCTCGGAAACGGCTCCAACGATTTTCATGAAATTTATTATGGGGGTTTCGGGAGCGATAAATCGATCTAGCTAGGTTTTATTTTTATAAAACGTCGTTTACCAAAAAAAAGGGTCATCCAGGTACTGAAGATAAACCGTCTAAGCATGGCTTAAAAGTGGCTGGATCTAGCCAATTCGTGCTGATGTGGCAACACTGGAGGTTGGCATCAGGCCTAATCGGCGGGTGCGGGCCTCCGATATATCTGCGGGCCGTCATCGGCGCTCATTCTTCAGCCGGCCGGCACGCGCTGACGGGGTGGGGGTGACAAATTGTCCATCCGTCAGCGCGGTCATCATTCCATTCACCTGTTCCTTGTCTATCATGAGGTTTCACAATCTACACTCGCTAGCGACTGTAGTTAAAAAATTGTATGAAAACTTGTACAGCGCCTCTAGCGGATAGTTGGGTACTAAAACGTCAGGTAGCTAACTATCCTACGTCACAGCGTACTACAGCGACTGTAGTTTGCGCTCATAATTTGCTTACAATTTGGTACCATGAGTAACAGTTTTGACAGATGTCATAGTAACGTACTATTACTACTGTAGTAACGTCAGCCGATCTAAATGTGACAACTCATGGTAGACGTACAGCTCCAACTCTGCTAGGTGTCCCTAATAATGTTAACAAGGATCATACAAAGCGCTAGGGCCCAGCGAGTTTCTTGTCAGTTCTTCTCGTACTGGGGATAGGACTGGAATTGGCACCTAGACTCACCTAGTATGTACGACGATACAAAATGATCCCTGTGATATTACAAAATAAATAATTATTGACTATCTACACTCGCTAGCGACTGTAGTTAAAAACTTGTACAGTGCCTCTAGCTGATAGTTGGGTACTAAAACCTCACGTAGCTAACTATCCTACGTCACAGCGTACTACAGCAACTGTAGTTTGCGCTTCATTAGTTTGCTTAGAATTTGGTACCATGAGCAACAATTTTGACAGATGTTATAGTAACGTACTATTACTACTGTAGTAACTCATTGTAGACGTACTGGGCTAGCCAAAATGACATCCCAACACCGCTATGGAGTAAAAACTTCGAAATATATATTGCAAAAACCTGACTGGAAATATATGATCACGACTGTAATCCCCAGGCTCGGTAGATATCTCCTCAGATCTCTAGTTACTTAGATCTTTAAGGATATCTAAAGAGAGCCAGAGGCACGTCCAAACATGATATTTGGCACATGAACACATTTGCACAGTAGTTAGTATTCAGTACGTGACAGGTTGCAAGCCCATCGCCGCTTGTAAGAATACTAACATATGACACACACCTTCGAATTTTCAGTTCCAGGGTATGCCGGTTTTCTCACGATATTTTCCTTTACCGTTTAAGAGCACTGTGCGCACATATATTTTTCGAATAGAAATCATTGGTGCACGATCAGGTCTGAACGCACGACCTTCAGATCGTGAGGCGGGAGCGCTACCACTACACCACCAGCACTCATAAAAATTGTTCCTTATATATTTGAATTTGAATTTGAATCTACATTTAACGTTTGCGTTTTCAGATTTCCCGTGGGAACCCAAAATACAAATGCCGTCAATAATTAGCAGCATTAATAATGAAACGCGCGATACTCCCTCCACCACAAAAACCTATCAGGTATTCCGATTTCTCTCGTCGTATTTTCAAAATCGTCCTGCGGTCATCTTAAAGCTTAAATTCTTATCCTACCCTCTTAAAAACGACACATCTTTACTAATTTAACATCCTAATTTAAGCCTTATATTACAGCAACGTAGTCTGAAATTCCTGTGTCAATTTCAAGATATTTCATTTCTGCTTAATAATGTCACATTATAATTATGCCGGTTTTCTATTTTGTATCTTATGTTAAAAGGTTAAGATTTAAATTCCTGTGGCAGGATATGGGACTTGTATTTTTAGGGTTCAGTTCGGTTTGGTGCAAGCGTGCCCGCTTTGTGCGAGTGAATTATTTCTGAGATAGTTCTAGAGATATGGCGTTATGTGTTTCAAACAAAACTAATTGAAATTGAAACAAATTGAGCTTTAGAATGTAAGATCTTTTAGCTTTGGTAGGGCTTTCGGGAGATAAAAAAATGTGCCCGATTATCGTAAACTAGTGTGGTGAAAGGTTTAAAGTGTGCCTCAGATTTTTTTTTCATGCACTAGATAAGAACAACTATCATAGACAACGACATTATTTGTTTAATAATTTGAGTTTTTTTTAAGTTTGGTTTTATGAAGGTTTAGAATCTAAATAATTCAGATTTTTTTTTTTATTATTATGTATTTTTTACAAAATTGTTGCAAACTCTATTTTTTTATTTTGAGACTACATCAAAATTTATAATGTAATATGATTTAGTTGCTAGTTTGGTAGAGTCAAATCAGTATTGCCAACTTAAAATTCTTGTGTTCCTGTTAATTTATTCAAAGCTGGACCCACTGCAAGATGGCCATTTAGATAATCAAGTTACATTCCAATAGAAAGGCTTGATTGCGTAAGTTTTAAATCAAAAGTCGAAGGAATATTGCGTCTTGTTTAGTCTCAACAATGTTGGAAGACAGCGAAACAGTGGCATAATTTATTAAAAGGTTTTTTTTTAATTGAAACTTCTACAATATGAACATTATTTATTAGTACTTTTTAACGAGCTACGCCAAATAAAACTAACCTAGCTGTCCACAAACTTTGTTGTCATGTGTATAAAATTTGAAATTCGAATACATAAGTGGCCATCAATATTTGAAATTTAATAAATATGGAACCCGCCGCGGATGCCACTTATACTTTTTAATTTTATATCTCGATTGACCTTCGATGCTGGCCGAATGAATACATCGAAACTTTTTCCCTCTTGTCGGAGTCAACCTTTTTTGTCATAACCAAAAATGTAACTTGCATAATCACTGCCATAACGGCGTATTCCCGCCTGAAACACAAATTGAATTTCGAACAAAAAAACCACTTTGAGGAAACTTTATTCAAGTTACCGAGTGCTAAGTGAACACACGTGCGTCGATCCCGGGTTCGTTTCCCGTTTAAATTTAGAACATCCGCGGTGCGAGGGGGGACGAGGGAATTAGTAACGAAGCACCTTTTTATAGAAGCTGCGCCGGAGTCACCGCCGATGTCTCGTAAACATACTCCACTATAGCTAAATGATGTATCTCTAACGAGTTCCATTTTTAAATTTAAGTTTGGAATATACCGTTCGCGCATAGACTAGCTTTAGGATCCGCAAAAATTAAGCTCATGGGAACAACCAATAAGGTGCGCGTTTGGAATAAATATGTTGGATTTTTACATGATTCCACGGTAAACCAGCGCGAGACGTACTGGCCAGCTGCATTGCTGCCGGTTGAATACAAAATACATTATAAGTGCACACTATTTACATTTCGAATTACGCGCTTGGGGCTTGGCGCCTTTTTAAGCGGCCATTTTCTTCTTCTTAAATATATAAATTACTTCAATAACCTACTTACTGATTGACATATCAAAGCACAGCTTAAACCATAAATCAAACAGCATCCTTATATGAAAATTCGTAGGTATTTCGTTTTCGGTAAATTATAATTTCTAAGTTTCTTACAAAATGTTCAGTCATAGATCATAGTCTTTAACTAAACTATAGTTATTTAGAACCTAGTTTTTATTTTTTAATGTTAAGTATTTGAATCGAAGTTCGCAGTCAAACCATGCCCTAAAATAAATTAGGTACAACGATTTATTAACAGCCTCCTCACAATAGCAGCCACAGAAGCAAATTTAAAAAAATCCACGCGTACCGATATTATCTTTGATTGACAACTTATTGGATGGGCGGGACCGGTGGTCTATGCTCTATGGTAGCATCGTTTTAAACACTGTTTATTGCTGCACGAGCGATTATTTACATTGTTTATGGTAGTTTCATTGTTGTCAATAATCGATCTGTGTATTATAGGACAGTGCTGTGTTGATTTAGGAGAATCTATTTCGATTAATGTTGCGTGCCAAAAAATTTAAACCATCTTTATCATAATTCGAATTATTTTAGAATATAACCTTTGCCTACCTTCTTTACTCACTATATCCTCAAAAGATCTATCAACTAGTGATTGCGGTCGCAATCATGTTTGGTAAAAAAACTAAGGGGTTTTCCGTCATAAATAACTCATAAGAGAAAGGCATTTTTGTGATTATTTGATTATCCTAATTCAATTCTAAGCCATGAGAATTTCTCAAAGCAAATTCACTGTATATATCCATTATGTATTTAGTATAAGTGCGCGTACGCACCGAGCGAATGCTGCGCACGATCCGATCGAAATCTCGCGCGGAACCCTCGCGGCTTGCATGCCAATGCCACAAGCAACCCTAAATAAAACGAAATAAGTCATTATTGCAAAATGAGCTTTAATATACAGACTTAAGATTCATTATAACAAAAGTCTCAGTAGTCCTATCAACCGAACAGGGTTAAAATTTGCCATAGGATTATGAACTGTCACTCTTGGAGTTTAGTTTTAAATTATCTCGCGCGTTCGTCGCAGATTCATTGTTTAGTGTTGCCAAAGTGAAATTTTTGTATGTTGGTAGTACTGTTTCTTCTGTTCATAGACCAGAGAATCTATGACCTGTGTAAATTCGTAGGTTACCACCAGGATGTAGGTATATCTGGTTTAATATTTTAAATTATGGAGTTTAAATTGTTTTTATATACATAGACAAACACATTTTTTTGTTCTATGACCAGAAAGTCATAGATATTGAAAGATCATTTGTTACTTTTTTTATCGTTTTGATTTAGAATTTCAGTTTCCTGTACCTACTCCACATTTTTTTATATTTAAGTTATGTTTTCAATCATTGGTAATAATTAACACCGGAAGAATGGTTATTAATAAACTGACCAATAGACACAACACCGTTGTAATAATTGTCTATTGACTCGTTCAACCACAACCAATCACAATCCACTTCCCAGAAATTTCATATCTTACTTTTTTGCAACAGCCTTAAATATAATTATGCATGTAAATACCAGTCATAATAAATAACTATAATTACAAAGGAAATAAATTCAAAAATCTAACGCCTCAACCGCCCATCGGCAAAGAGCACCAAATTATAGTTATTTGGCGTTCATAGAGCTGACTCTGTGTTTTTGCGGTCTGACGTGTGGTGCTGTTGAAGTTTGGACAAGGGACTTACAAACAATGGTCCCTAAACGAGTTTAAATCACAGCTCTTTGGGACGAGACAAGCATATAATTAAGCGACACGTTTGCTTTTCTCAAACTTTTGACATTGACTTTGACAGCTGTATGACCATAGACATAAGAGTTATGTTTGTTTGTGGTAGCTATAGCTCCCGGATTTCATCGGTCAGTATGATAGACGTGTGACGTGTTGAAAGCTCAATCTCGCGAAACAACGATTGATGTGAATTTGTTAATTTATTGCTCTTTAATGTCTTCTGCTTTGAAAGTTATAGCAGCTTCTGCGCCATTCATTGTCGTTTTATGCATTGGGTTTATTTTATGTTCATGGTCGACAAATTTTGATGGTTTTTTGGCTTTCAGCATCATACCACCCTTTATCGAAGAATTATTTACTGTATATCTATCAAAATCATATAAGTAATTGGCACCGTGTTACAAGAAATGTGTAATTTTCCTTTAGATTTTAAAATAAATTAACGTCTAATTAACAGTTTTGTGGCATTCCACTAGTTCAAAGAAGCTCTCCATCCTATGCCAGGAGTGTGTAACCATCTGTCACCCGTCACCGTTACACCTCCAGTGCGCTAATTATAGAGTTGCTAATTAATTGGGAGAGCTCTGTGGCTGATTCTTTTTTTGAGTCTTGCTCCGGGGACTTTAGTTAGCTCTTACATAAAACCTTCGAAGCATAGACCTACATGTTGTAATATTAAAAATAGTTTAAATTAAAATTCTTAATTAAAAATTTAAAAAATCCAAGAATTGTGTTCGCTACAAAATTTTCTTTGAAAATGTACCTGAGAGTTAGATAGTATTAGACAAGTAAACGAACAATACTAAAAGAGGACAAAAGCCTATATTTTGATTCGTCACATACAGTTATCAAAAGCACAAAATTACTAACAAAAACGCCTTAAAAGTATACATTATTTTTACTGGTGTATGATTCATAACAAGAGAATTTTGAAACATTGCAACATTTGCAATGAAACAGACAGGTTTTGCTCCCATTGCGTTTCAGAAGGGACGCCGGTGAAGTCAGAGCTAAAACAGACGCGCAGTTAGCCACGTCCGTGAATCAAAAGGCGCTTCGTTTTGCTTAATTAAAACTGATTAAACCACAACGAGTCCAATGAACTCCCATACTTCAAAATGCAATTTGCGTGAAATGCTCTAAATCCTAACAGATAAATAGACACGTCACCATTAGACGGCGGTCGATGATAAACTGCGACCGAAGTGACATCTCGCGAGCAAACGGGATAGACTATACGGTTTTATTACTGACGTGAAAGGGACGGATGATAACACGTGAGTATAAAAACCGGGGCCGTTGATTTTATAATTTATTTGTTACACATTTGTCGTTCCGTGAAGATCGGGTGAGATACATGAGCTTTTTGTTGCGAGAGGGAAATGCGCATCAGATGTGATTTGAGAAGTAATTTATAGTGTTTATACGGCGGATGTCTACACATGACGCTATAAACAAGTACTCGTTAGGAGATTCGTGTCAAGACAAGAAGAACTGGTAACTCTCGAACTGGGGACGAAATGTTGTGTGATTCGAAATTACAATATCATCTATGTAAAAGTAGTTCTAACAGTTCTGAAATCAATCATGCGCGTATTAACCGAGTTTTGGAACGCGCCAACTCGCTGTCCAGACCGACATGGCGGCCATATTTCAAATCCGCGTGAGATATATCCTACGTTTTATCAATGCATCGTCGTGGTTTTGATGATAAATGTCTAATTATTGCTTGTTAATGTCGTTTTGTCGTTTCACGGTACATTTTGTATGTCTTTAAGACCATTTGTATTTTGAATCTGCATCGTTAATTCCAATGATAATGCCATCATTGTTTTCTCAGTCTATATGCGATTTGACATGATGTTGTATGGGCCACTTAATGTTATAAACAATGTAGTTGTTTGATTTTAGCATAGTTTTGTTTCTTGTGATTAGATTCTGAAATATCATTTCACTAAGTAAGTTACGAGTTTTTATTGCTCGGTAACTTATTCGGTAGTACGTTCGTTCTGTCGAAAAATATAATATATTTGGTAAAAAAGTATCTTCAGATACGTCGTGATATGTGATCATTTTATACGTTTTGGCCGACGAAAAGGGATTTTGTATCGATGTTTTTGTCGACTCGAACCCGAGACAAAACAACGTCAAATTCCCATCTTTAAAATTTCAAACCTAAGAGTTGAACGCCCTACAGATTCATCCGAGGCGATTCTGACAGTTTACGTTGTGAGCCCCAACTTGGGATAAAATATAGCTCATGTTCAGACAGATACCGTAGTGAGGGGTCGGGGGGAGGGGGGAAGACAGCCGCAAATAGCGACCATCTCCAGAGAGCAAAACAATACCAGTATGATATTATGGTGCAGAGCAATGCAAGCATCAGGACGTGGAGTGGTTTAGAGAGAGGAGTTTTCTGGGTTGCCATTTTGTTTTCACAGATGACATAGACGCAACTGTTAAAATAGAAAGCGGTTTTTAGAGAAATTAATAGATTCACTATTTGCGATGATTGCTGACTTTTCTCCTGAAATAAAATGCTTGTAATAATTTAGAATGTGCTCATAAATTCCGATTTTTGAATACTTATTCAAAAATAATTTGCCAAAACAATGAAAACAGAAGTCTCCGTTCGTCGCCAACTTGTACGTATAATACATATATATAATAACACGTAGGACAGACGGACAGACGACCGACAGCCGCGAGACAGACTATAAATAAATAATGCGCCAACATTTTATTATTATCATAGCGAGGGCACGTGCTGTGACATTCCAGCTTCGAACTGGCAACCTATAACGTACTGAAATAAACTGGCAACACCGAGGATTAAAACAATGGCGGAGTTTCTGCCCAGTTTTAAACTTAAAATTTCGTTTTTTTGTGTCTTGTTCACACTTACTAACTGTTATATACTTAGTGAAATCTATAATCATTTCGGCGAAACGTCTTTCATTTACCACTGAGCTGTCATGTATACGTACCTTTATCCCGAATCGTGCAAGTTTCGTATTGACCTTACTTTATCTAGCTATTTCCATTTAATCCCACTCACTGAGTCGATACAACTACAGCTAATCAAGTCACAGTACACTAAATCCAATTAGATCCAAGTATTGTACGATTGAGAATTAAATAAGCCGCAAGTAAGCGAACACATTAATCATAAATGATTACAGCGTGTAACGGAACGCTACGACTCCAATTAGCGTAATAAAGAACCTATTCCCAATTCTGACTGGAACTTAATCCGAATTCGAAATTCTAAATTCAAAAGGTAGTTTACGTTTGCAGAAATTAGTTCTATTTTCAAATCTCGAACAGCCGCAATAGTCGCCTCATTGATTATTATTTTAACGCACAATTAAAATTTGATGGCCTCTTGTACGTACTTCGTACATCTTCGATTCACTCAGACAGACTATAGCTCACATCACAAGTAATTGGATTTCTTTCCGTACAGAAAGTAGCTCTAAAGCCCTTTAACAAAGTTTAATTTACAGTGACAAAGAGAGAGCTTTAAAACCTTTTCAATTGCAGGCCACATGTGAGTGTCGTGAGTGAGCGTCAATAAAAATAGTCGTAAAATTTTGTAACTTCCAATCTCAAATGAGTCTTATATCTCGAGAGATAAGACTGGTTTTGTTCGAGATATTTTTCAGTTTCAATATTGGTGTGGAACGTGTGAATAAAAATCATGTGTATGCACACATTCGTTAAGAATTGACACTTATTAAAGGGTGTAATTTTTTTAATTGGAATGACGTCATCACTTTAGCGACAATGAGCGTTGAGACATTGTCTGATTTAATACTCCCTGTTTCAAGATGTTCAAGATCATTCTCGCAAGCTGCACTTTGAAAATTTCCCTCCTTAAAAACGGCATTTATTATCAAAAAAATACTTTACGAATTCAAGTGGATACCATTTGGTTTCAATAGTGATCATTAACAAAATGAATAGCAAATATTTTTATAATTTTAAAATTAAGTTTCTTCTTGTCATTTTGTAGACTTGATAATGCAAGATCAGTAAAAACAAAACTATATTTAGAAATAAACATTGTGCGTGTGCGTGCGACTGCCTAATGATACTTTTTCTTTAATTAAAAAGAAGCCAGAGTTGTCTATGTTTTTACTTTACTGGAACGCAACCGTTCCAAATTCAAATTGCTCGATTCTGATTTCGAATAGTGTTGTGCCGCCGAGCGCGTGACCAATCGCTAATTAGGAGAGTTCAGGTACTAACGACTCTACAGACTACCCGATTTCGAATACAATGTGAAGGAACAGGAACGCAACTAGACTCGTTACGGACTCATGGGTTTATTTAAGTCTCATTATATTTACTACCTATATGCTGTAATTATTATTGTCTCTTTTTTTCCGTGGGTTATTTTATAACAAAATCGACAACTTAAGATATTAAGTTCTATATTCTATCTTCCAGTTCTAATTAATATAGGTAGTATTGTGATGGAGATTATCAGGCAATCTAAAACTTTACAAAGTTGACACTAAGTCGTGAAATCAGTCTATTGAAATACCGTTTCCTTTCTACGTATCACTAAAAATGCATGTCCAAATAAATCGGCTGCGTAGATTGGGTAGACAAATTGGGCAGTCTGTAGAGGTCTTTGATACACTTACGGAAGCCCATCGGCTTCTTAATTAAACTCCAAAACCATTTTTACCCGTATTTCTACTTCTGGTGTTACTGTATCGACTTTTATGGCGGGAATAATTTCTAACGGTAGTTGATTACTATTCAAAAATTAAATATATTCTCACAGAAATACTCATTAAATATCTGTGTCATCGAATTCCAATATAATAGTTTCATTATTAAATTAATCGATAACAAACGTGTTTGGAATTTATATAATTTGAATCGAGTCATTTTAGCTTTCTTAAAGCACGTTTATATCGATTCCGGTTTGAAGTTTATTGTGTTTTGACCATAGTACTAACATAATCTATAGACAAAACTCGTCACCAGAATTAGATCTACTATCTTTAAATGGAATCCAAAATTTTCGAACGTATGGGAATCCATGTCTTAGCCTAAAGCCTATAATCACCGTTTAACTAGCAAGCATCTACCACTTGAACCGTAAAATAAATGTTTATCGGATTTTCCCGATACTATCTGTATACAAACACTACAGTTAGTATCAGTACCAGACTGAAGTATACCTTCAAGTAGAATGAGCTTTTGTACCACATAATCAGGGAGTAAATCAGTTTCTAAACACCCAAACCGGATATTGAATACCGAAAACACAAAATATTTCCTTCTGGCTATCATTGTAAGTTGGGGTGAGACGGCCCGCTGAGCCATTTGTAGACTGGGACTGGAAACTACCCTCAACATAGAGAATATAGCATCTACTAGGGTATAACTTATCACTCCGATATTCATAACACCCTTTTTTGAAACTCTAGCAGTGACTTAAAAGATGCATTTGTTTATCTATCTCACGAAGTCCTGTACGACGGTAATGACATTGATATAAGATTCAAAATTGGATAATTCACTGGACTTACTGCAAAAAATTAGTCTCTGATGCGCAATTTAGTACAATACTGATTTCGAAAGAGCTTATTATGAAGAGGTTTAGATTCAGCCTATTACTGACTTTAAGCATCTTATATCGTTCTAATCGTCTTAATCTAGTTTACACTGAAATGGCACATAGATTCACCTAGCATGTAAGAGGTTTCAAAGTGATCCTTGTGATTTTATTGAATTGATTGATTGATTGATTGACTACCTAAATTAGCTTCTTCTTTTCCTCCAGAACTTCATATTCCATTGAAAGCATTCGCCAGTGACACAGGCCCCAAAGCTCAGGCTCCACTGATTCCCGAATGTATGATGCAAACGGAATCGGAAAACATGAAGTCGTCGAAATATGTAGGATATTGTTCAGTCACGCCACATTCGTGACGTTACATGCATTCTGTAGGCGTGTTTTGGTTTTGTACTCTTTCAACCATATTTTGTTACAATGAATATATTAAGGAAAATTGAATCTAGCTTTCTTTTCATTTCAATCGTTATTTCTACTGCGTTTTAATAAAAAAAATCGATTCTTGGAACAAATTTCCTGTATCTTATATTTTATATTCGCCATACTTTTCATTATTTTTTTATAGATTTCCGCAAAGTCACGCCTGAATCAATCAAATTATCTTGTATTTTACAGTTGTAATAAGTAGGGACTATAACTTAGACTCATAATAACTAACCTTTATTACCTCACCGTCTAGGTATTTTAAAGATCATATTATATCTATCTATAATTTTACCATTAAGTTTTCTTTCTCATTTGCATTTACAAGCTAAAAATGAGCATTTCCGTTTCGATATTATTTTGAAGTTATGATCAGTTTATTTTCATTTATTTTAAAAATTGTGAGTAATGAATATACTTCCAAGTCTTTAAACTTTAAGACTTTATTACCCAACTTCAAAAAGTGCATTCTTGATTCATTCGTTGGATTCATTTTTAAAAGATGCGTGGGCGCTCCGCCAGATGGCATGGTGACATCACAAACCATTTTTGACAAGGAGGTTAGTCCTTTTTGAGGTTTATTACTAAAAGTGTCTTTGGTCTGTATATAGGTATAGTCTTCCATGGCCTTCATTAAAGTCATAAGTCACAAACCCAAAAATTGCCTGATGAAGTTATCATGACAAATTTCCTCAAAATGTATCAAAAACAATCTCATTTTTTTTTTCCTTTTTCATATGCATACTGTTATCATGTATGAGGAAATAACAAGATTCAGAAGACTAGAAAGTAAAACCATCGCTCTGCAATAAATAATTTGTCCATTATTAAGAACCTATGTAATCAATTTCCACCACAAGGCGGGCCAAATGAAGACATCGGCTCCCCGCTGCCACCAAATGGATCGTGCTATATCAAAGAACCACTCAGCGGGACTGGCCTATTATTGCCAAACGGAAAAAATCTTAAATCGACTCTCTTTGAAATGAATATTGCGCGCCAACGAAATAGAACGCTATTTTCAATTTCAAAAATAAATCTCCTTTTCTTTTTCTAAACGGAAAGTCTTTCAGACTATTCAAAATATGAACGAGATTGCCATAAATTAGAAATTTGAACTCGGATTTTAATTCAATTTAAAGTTGGCGATCGAAAAAGCAATTTACTCGGACGCGTCCCGAAAAAAGTTACGATGTTTTTCACCAGCAAGCAATATGCACACAAGGAATAATGATGTTATTCTTATAAAGGAAATAATTACGTTGAGCGCAATGATAATAAATTACACGGCGTTTACGACTAATTTATTAATAGAATTTTCGCGAGTAAACCTTAGGACTGTCGTAAATAAGTAACCGCTGTGCGGCCAATGGAAGGCCATAAAATTTGTCTGAGTTTGCAGATTGGTCAGCTTGCAGCCAATGGTCTGGCGTTCCAGATTTGAAAGCGACGGTTTACGACCGACAGGCGTCTTTTTGCTGTTTTGGCGCCAAAATTGACAGCTCTTAAAGTTCTGCATCAGGTATGTCAACTGACGCGCAGGTCGCGTGTTCCTCAGAGTGCTTCAGTTGAGCTAAGCTTGCGAGTTAATGCTCCACTTGAAATGTTATAAACAGAATTAATTGGAGAGATTTATGTTACAGGCGCTACCTACAGCGATTTAAAATGGAAGAGAACAATTTACAGTGTTATAAAGCAGTCAGGACAAACGGACAGACGAGACGGCTTGCTAATGAGCATGCGCGGGCGCACGCTAGATGCCGGGAACGGCCGCGGGAGGCGCCACTCGCATAACAATTGTCTTCTCGTAAGTACACGTCTGGGTTTTAATTTTGATATTATTATAATGTTGTTTCAGTTATTTGTGTGTCCGCAAGCACTTCGTAATCTTCAAACATTCATATTTTCTAGGAAATTACTTACATAGGATATCCTCGTTAATCTGCTAATTGTTTCAAAGCTCTAGGCCACTCACTACCCATAGCAACTCAACTACTTGCCAGTTGTCACTTTTGACGTGATCACCGCGTGGCTCAAATTTCCTATACCATCTGCTAAAGTTCTGAAATCTTTACCTAGACGACTCTTAAGCTTTTATTTGATCTTAACCTAATAAAGGTCTTTAGCGTTAGCAAAAGTAAAGTCTCTTTGAAGTTAATATTGATAGTCTAACACATCTCATTTGCTCTAATGTCCACCAATATAATCACTCATCTGTGACTTATGACGTGCGTGATGTTAGGATAGACTACACTGGTTGGATTAAAAAAGTTCTATCGTATTTTCCTTTGCTTTCTCCCAACGTACCAACTACATGCTCTTACGGTCCTCTTCCATCAAGGGATATTCCATTGTTGCAAATACAACGGGAATTATCGTCACGCGGGCCGTGACGAATCCATGACGAATTGTCCCATAACCCGCCAAATCCCGGCTTTGTCCCCTATATTGTTTGTGTCTTATTTCCTGGGAAACGGAGATCGTTATATGATGCCAGTGAAGAAAAACGCAGTTGTTTTTAATAAAGAAGAAAATATTGCCAGGCGTATGGTCACAGAAATCAACTTTGAAGATTCTCAGATCTTTGAAGATGTTGATATAGTGGAAAGTCTGAATTCGGTTTGTAATAGAATAATTGTTCAAGTTATTATAAATACAATCGCCATAGAACCTATCATCAATGAAATGACAGATTCTTAAACCTATACTTAGATAAAAGCCATAATACCTAATAAACAGGCACTTAAGCAAGGACTAGAAATGCCATGCCCGTCTTTATTTAAGATAAAAACATACTTTTGTTAAGGCAAAAGCGTTAATGAGGTCTAAAAAGTATCTCTCACTAGAACCAACCACTTACTTTAAGATATTTCTATATAATAATTTGAAACTTTGCCATTTTGTCCCTCCGGGATTTGTCCTCACTATCTTGAATTTCCCTCTTTTCTATTGCATTATTCATAACATCAAATGCTGGCTTGGACAATTGGGATTTCCACTAGTTACCAGCCAACTTGTGTTATTAGGTCTGTGGGAAACGTTGTCTTTGAGGTTAAGCGTTTATAAAATTAAAACATGGAGGATGTTTATCGTTTGTCTTTGAATATCTAATAATAGCTCTTTTTCTTATTATGTTCGAAACAATAAGTAAGGATTAAAGAGCTTCTCAGAAGGTCCTTTCGTGTACTATAATCATCATTATCATCATTATTCTCAACCTGTGTGTATCCTCCTCTATTTTGTGCCATATAGATCTTGATACGGGGGATAGCATCCAGGTCTTTCACCCTATCTTCTCTACGTCATAAACCTATCTGGCAGGTGGTCTGCTGGCGTTTCGCTTGCCATCTCGACGCTACCATTCCGTCAAGGCCTATAATAATAGATAAATACTTACTTATTTGTTATAATTGTTTATCTAAAACTAAGACCTTAATTATTCAAATCCTAAAATTACTTTAAATCATTTTTAAATTGCCCTATCATTACGTATTATATCTACATCTAGAGAAATTGGTATAAATATTAAAGCTGCTTCTTTTCTCCTTGTTAACATGAAACAAGGTGAATTCAAACTTGCACGTTTCCTGTTTCGAGAACGCGTTCAAAGTCTCCTGTTATTCTTTTAAAGCTACACCAATTATCTTCCCCTCCATCCATCAAACGCCAATAGCTGACTATAAAATAAATAAAATATCAGATTGTCGCCAGAAAGCGCTTTTAGCCGAGAATGGAAGAATGTAAAGATTAGCGCTTTGGGCGCTATAAAGAAACAATTTCCCGGCTTTCCCGCGCCTCGGGGAGCCCCAAACGCTTATGGAATACGGTGCATGATAAAAACGTGATGTTATGTTGTGAATTTCACTTTTACAACAGTTATTCTTTTTTACGTGGAAACTTTTTGTTTGAAACCTACTTTAGGTAGTATGAATACTTCGTTTCACGTGATTTGATTTAGTTTTTAAAGTTTGTTTGTATGTGGGACCACGAGTCGCGACCCGTATAATCCTTGATTTTTCGTAAATTAAATATAATGTAAATGGCAATAGGCGTTTTTAAAGTAAACTGCCATTTTTATTTCAAACAGAACATTTTATTGTTTAATCCGTTCAGAAAATAAAATTATAAAATTAATCACATTGACATACAAGATGGACGTACACCAAATAGCATTATTAATATACATTTACGTTTAGTTAGATTTAAGAAAATAAGTTTTCAACATGACGCGAAAACTACACGTATTCTAAAACCTAACTTACATGACCCAGCTACACAATGTTAAAAAAACTCATATACAGACAAAGAAATAACTAATAATTTTATATTAATAAAAGGTTTCCCAGTTAACATTTTGAATTAGAACAATGACCACGCACATACATTAGTTATGGCTTCAATGTTAACAAATATGGAAAATAATAATATATAACACAAACAAAACAATTCAGTCTCAACACCAAAAAATATCCCTTAAATTATTAAACAAGTCATTCCAAATTTAAAAACTGCGAATACCATAGACGACGACTACTAATGTATAGATTATATACATAAACAAATACCGCCGTGAATTTATATATAAAAATATAGCAAACAAACCAACTACTTTTAATGTTCCTAGACCGGAGTATACAAATTGTTCTAACAGCAACGAAACTCTTATTAGTTTTAATCTGTAAGCTACTAGATTATCTATTGTAACGCGAATATCTTAATATCCCTTATTAAATTAGTATATTTCACTTTTAAATTTGTAAATATTACTAATGTCGTATTACGTGTATATCTACTGCTCACAAATGAACGACAAGACGCAAGCCACCACAAGGATTACACCTACCGTATACTCAATACGTATTTTTTTCTTTTTTTTTAACTAACTAATTTTATAGTGCTTCTATTCAGAGAGTAATCTATTTACGTATATGTTTGTATTTACTAGCCAAACAATAACACTAGCATCTACCACCTTTAAATCAATTACAATAATTTAAAATTCTTAATTAATCCTTATTATCTCACTTAGGCAAGTTTAAAGTTGTATCTTTACGTATACTTCGTTTTCCAATAGGTATTTTTGAATTAATCTAATTTCATGTTATTTTTAGTCTAAGCTCCGCGCTAAATGGGCAGGATGCCTCCATGCCTGACAAGAAACGGCTCAAAACGCATCACCTGAATGTATTAATTTACTTAAAAGTTATATTAGTATACACATATTACATTCAACGTTATACGTATGTTTTTTTTCAAATCGTATACATAAATTCCGGTGCGAAACAACACAATTGAACATGGCGTAGATGTTCAGACGTAGTGAAAATCAATTCGAAAAAATTCCGAGCGAAAACTCGTCCGAAATATAAATCAGATTTTCAATTCAAAAGTACTTTTTGCACCCATTTTGTTTACCCCTTCACTGTAGCGTTGTGAATAAAGTAATTTGGAAATTTTTATCATTTTTAATATTCATTTTGTAAAATTCAGTTTGAAAATTGAATCGTACAGTGTTAGAGGTTGGCCAATTGCAAAAACGAAGATTTGTTCTAAAGGAACTTATTCTAGCAGAGCTTCCTTAGGCTTCGGTGCGGGACCGAGGCCCTCGGAGGATCCGACAGCGACCGTGACAAGCTTACAACTACCGTGCACACAATTCCAAATTCAAAACGGACCGTTCTGACTAACATAATGCAAAGATTGTCTATGAATCTCGTATTCATTCGTTCAACTCAACGATTGTGTTCTAATTTCAAACTATGAAATCCGTCGAAGCTGAGCGGATCGTGATATAATAAGACAATAGGATCGCGCGCCGGTGACGTTATGTCACTTTGACGCGATTCTATTGGTTCATTTTCTATAACTTTCCGCTCATCAACGGAGGACAGTTCGTTAGCTCGAGACGCAACAATCTTTGCCGTATTGGAATTGAGTGCACAGCACACGGTATTAAAAGCGAGGGAGGCGGGAATTTAAACTTAAATGCGAGCACCCCCTTGTCAAACTTCGTTTTTGCAATGGCCATACTAAGAGCAGGGGTGCACGAGATAGCTCGTTGTCGAGTTGGGTGCAAGTTGGGGATCACGCCTCTGAATGAGATGGGACTTATAGGGGGTACTCACGACGTCCGGCGTGGAGGCTCCGTCGTGGCTGCTGTCGGGGGCGGAGCGCTCGCCGTTGGCGTCGGGCGGCCGCGCCGACTCTCGCTCGTCGATCACCAGGTCGATCGGCATCTTGCCCTTCAGACAGCTGATGTAGCGGTGGCAGAAGTTGTCGCACAGCTCGTGTACCTGAGGAGACGTTCACCATGTATACCCTGCTTCTCATATACCCTGCTTCTCATATACCCTACTTCTCATATACCCTGCTTCTCATATACACTACTTCTCATATACCCTACTTCTCATATACCCTACTTCTCATATACCCTGCTTCTCATATACCCTGCTTCTCATAATATACATGCGATATACATACTACTTCTCATATACTTACCCTATTTCTCATATTTTATACCCTGCTTCTCATATACTCTGCTTCTCATATACCCTTCTTCTCATATTTTATACCCTGCTTCTCATATACCCTGCATCTCATATACTCTGCTTCTCATAGACCCTACTTTTGATATACCCTGATTCTCTTAAATCCTGCTTCTCATATACCCTGCTTCTCATATTATACCCTGCTTCTCACTAACAACGGTATGTTTACGATTCCTTTTACCGTAAATATATCGTCATTGGTATCAAATATGTTTCTAACTATGGTAGTTTCAAATTTTATGCAGAATGCATGTATTGTTAATTATCTAGACTGTCCATGCTGTGTAATATATCTTTTTGTTTCTCTATCTGCTTTCTCAGAGCTTACTCTTTTTAATACGTCATTATTTCACACAATTCATCTTAGAATAATTAAATTTTGACTGTAAGACATGTTAGGCTTTCCTCAAGCACATGTTTTCGTAAGCTACAAGAATTCAGAGCACATTAGAATAAGGCCAAGTAACCGTTCGCTCACCTACACAAATTGCGACCTTTAAACCAATATCAACATACAAAGCTCAAGAAAAAACAACGCACAATAGAAAACAAAAGAAATACATTCGGAGCGGGCCAACTGTCGTACGCACACTTGTGAGAATTCAAAATGAATCGTAAAAACGGCAAGGAACTCATTTTTTTCGGACGTCCGATAAAATACGACCCCCGACGGAGACCGTATTAATTTTGTGCGTCGGCCTTATACATTTTCATAGGCATAATTAACTTAGAAATTAACATAAGGCAATAAAGAGACGAACGAAATTTTTAGATAGCATTTTACACGTCACACGACGGCAGGTGGGAGGCACGTTCTGTATAAAAAGGTAACATTTCGAAAAAGGAACATGCTGAACTCTTGGCGGATTTGAAAATAGAACGCGTCGACGGAAGCGGAAACAACGCTGCCCGCCGTTGACAGCTAATTATGTCCTCGGGATACTAATTTTCAATCGACAGGTTTTTCTATAGTTGTATAGCACGCGTGTGGCCGAATATTGTAGTTTGTTTATCATAATTTGAATTTTACAACCGCACCGTTGAAATTCATATTTACGACTGTGTGAATTTTATTGACACTAGCGGATAAACGCTACCGCTTTACAATCGCGTACGAGCACTGTCAATACCGAATCTTGATCGAGAGCGATTTTATAACCTCACCTCACGAACGACTAAGTAAATAAACACTCGTAGTAAAAACTTATTCTGAGTACCTAATCCGGCAATTCAGTGCGACCACGCTGACTATTTTCGATTTTAGTGACAGTCAAGAGATTTGACATCGTAACTCTTCGGAGATTCAAATTTGGAACTGTCCCCTTTCGGTGTATCGGAATGGATTTGAGTTGTTTTGGTCCACGACAACGTAAGCCGTGTGTACTCCTCCCAAAGAGTTATAGTCGTGTGAAAGTGTGCGTTCGATAGGACGTTGTTTAGTTTACCGGTAATACCTTTAATGAGATATTACGACATTCCGTGACGACTCCAAGCGATTATCGTTCGGAACATCAAACTCTTTCCAGAAATTTAAAATTGGAAACGAGGATTGAAATATGGAGTGTTTCAGAATTATTTTTAAATTTAGAATGAAATGTGATAATATAAGTAACCGTGGACGTGTTCGATTTTCAAATAGTATTTGTTTTTAAATTGGAGCGCAGCACTGGCAGGTATGTCGCGCTAAGATGTTTTGAATGTTTTTAAAGTGGCAGTGACCGTTGCCAGGAGTGTGGGCTGGATAAGAACTCGCAATCTGTGCCGAGGCCGAGACGCGCGACTAAAAGGGTTTTTCATATAATACGCGACTTCCTTCGCACTAATGCAATACGTGGGCGTAACTAGATGTATAAATTGGTGTGTTTTTCTCTATATAACTTTCTGTTTGACAGCCTGCTGAGATAAAACGTAGATTAAAGTCTAAAACACTTTGGTACGGCGCTGTCGCGTACTTACTAAACTAGTCGGCTTTTTATTTATTCAAATCGGAATTAGATGGGGTTTTTAGATATCTATCTTTGATGCAACAGTAAGTACATACTATATGATGTATTAAGCTTATACTGAGCTGGTTTTAAACATGTTTTTTTATAATTATGATGAAAAACAAACAAATATTTGACATATACTTAAGGGTAAATTAATGGCGTCGTATGTTTGACCGATATTCTGGTCAGTGTACCGACCCAGACAGAGTTTCTTTTTTCAAAAAAATATATGGACAAGTGTGAGTGTTTCGCGCCTTGTGGGTTCCGTGTGGTCGTATTGAGTTAATGGCCAGCTTTAGCGACGGGATTAATAGGCCTTTTAAAAGCTGGAAGTGACAGCTTAACGTGTCCTCCTTAGCACGGAAATGCTCAGATGAAAATGCCAATGCGGTCACCCATCCAATTTTGTTCTAGTCTCGCCACGTCGCTCATTATTATGGTATAACCGGCTCTATCACGTCTAATTTAGTATATTGTGGTACATTTTACAGTTGAGGTTTGAATATTGCTGGCAATCATTTCATTCTGATGATGGTTGTTTGTTTTGTATTAGGGAACCCTGAAAACAACCGGTCCATTCCACATTCAAATGAGTTGGATCTGTTCTCACCTCACTACTCCGAGATAATGCCATTTCTATGTCCTATACTTTTTGCAATAAAAAACCAATTAAATGTGTGAAGATCGTAAAATGTATTTATTTAATTAAATAAAACACAGAAATAACGTGTAGCGTAACGTAATATAGCAATTCAGTCACAGAATTAGTGAGCGTTGTATAGAGGTTGTAAAATGCCGGAGGCGTCGTAAACTCGGGGTCCCAGGTTCGAGGCTCGCCCCGTAAACCAACAAATCTGACCTACATCGTAAATCACTTAGCCACGTTGTTACAGATAAACTTTACGAGTTACCAACAAAATATGAAAAAATACGGATTAGTTTTTATAAACAGCACTTTTCTAACGGTTATGTGAATGCGTAGGTTCATACAAATTAGACGTTCGAAATTCGAACTTTGAAATTCGATTTCGTAATTATACGTCGATGTAACTGGCCGTTTTGATGATTCGACTTTTGAAAAAGGAACCAATAAACGAGCATGACATTAGCTCGAGATTCCGGCTACATAACGTAATTAGGGATCAGTCGGTGACTATATAAAAACCTGCTAGAGATGTCCAATCACCGAGCCGATCGAACGACCGAAAAGGACTCAGCCCGACATCGGGCAATGTGACCGCCGGCGGCCATATTTAAAATATTAAAAGCATAAATCAAATATGTTATTGGATATTTTAATGTAGGTAAATGTATTATCGGGAGTTCGTTAAAGCGATTGGTGCTCCTTTCGAGTGTTTCCAGCTACTTTTTCTATTGTGATAAATTAACATCCATTATTGGATAGAATCTTACAAAATGAGGCATTGAGACTAGGTACTAATTAAAAAAAAACTACCAATACTTATAGTAATAAACAAAAAAAACCAGTGCACTTAACGAGGTCTCATTGTAAGCGCGAGTTGGGACGAAAGCTTTTTTATTTTTAATTATTATGAAAGCTCAAAAAAGCTTCACCTGTGAACGGTGTGTAGCGAAGCGGAAATGGATCGAACTAACGGCATCTTTTTTCTTTGCTTTTATTCGACAAAAACCATAGACGAGATAGAATCCGACATGTATAGGATATGAGCATAGAGCAAAAAAACCGCTTTGATGCCAGAGACACAGGTAGACGTAAGTATACATAGCTTCAACATAAAATAAAATACAACGTGTAATAACTAAGGATTTAAATCATGCTTCGAAAAAGAAAACAACTATAATGATCAATCGAATAATCAAAAAGTGGATTCCGTTCAATCACGCTCGCGCTCGATCGCGTCGGCCCTTGGAGCGATATTTGAATTTCGAACGAGCTATTATTTTATTTTCAAAATGGCCTTTATCTGGCCCTCCGGCAGCACTCGTACGGATCGCGTTACACGTTATCGTTACAGCCGGTATTAGTGCGGAGGTACATTTTTTCACCGAATTTACCGGTTTCTAAGACAAGCGTTCGACAGCGCCGGATATTTTATGGAATCCGCTGTGGGAGCGACCGCGAGGTATCTCGTTTCGAGATCATTCGTCTTGATATAGACGTTAGTCAAACTAGTTAAGTCGAAACGTGACCATAATATTGACAAGTTAAATTAATTCCCGGCCGGCGACACCGTCGTAAGAACCGCTCGAGATTTGAATTTTTGCCCCTAATTAATGCCATTGCGCGCAAATTGTTCGATCTGATTGTGTTCGGCAAAAAGCTAGTCCGCCGACTTACCGTTACAGTTCGATCCTCGGCCGGTATAATGGCGAGAATTGGCGATGCGACACACGCAAGAAGCCGACCGGTTCGCAACGGAACACGCCGAAATGGGAGATAAGGGACAAAACAAACAACATTCGAAATGCGAACGCTCCCATTCACGGCCGACGAACACCTGATGCGAGCGAACGAATCCTAAATAGTTTTCGAAATTTAAAACTGGAGTTGTTCGTCGATACGATATCTCGATCCCAATCGTGCCCGATAAACGACCGGTTCTCCGCTCCGAATGTATTCCAATTACAAAATATATTTAAAAATACTCACTTTTTCTAATTCTAATAGGTGAAACCGTAGGACTTGTATCGCCTGCACCATCTGCGAAGAAAGAAACATGGATGTTAATAATAGAAGCATGTGGGATTGTGGGTATAATATCATAAATGGGCCCGTCCGTATATGGCGTGTCTCGAATTCCAGCCGAGCTCAATCTGACAAAGCCAACTGAGCAACAATGGGCTGGACAAAGTACAACGGCGGCCTGTGGTGCGTAGTGATGTGAGCGGCCAATTACTATCGATAGTGTTACTCGATATCTCGATACCGATACTTTTCGAGGTCACGGTTAGTGGCCTCGAATATTATGAACTTATCTTTCGTGAAGCGTAAATTATGTATAATCAAGTGTATGAAAAGCTTTCGAAGTTGAGCGCAAATTCCTTGATGTTATCGAATAGCTTTTATTGTTTGATACTAGTTAAAGATTTAATCAGTTTTTTTATCGATACCTATCAAAATCCGGGGGTTAATGCCGTTTTAATAGCGCATTGATTTGTTTCTGATTGCTACTCGAAGACGCGCACTCAATCCTAACGTGGGTGTCATGCTGTTTTGTTTTTGATTAATGCTTATAGTGTCTCAAAATTGACATAAAAACCGGTTGTGTACTGTTTTTTGAAAGAACAATTTTCTTCCAAATCTTATCAAGATTAGAAAGTTTACAGTGAACTTAAAAACGGTGGCCATATTTGATGTAATCTTTATAGCAATGATAGCACCTCATATAGTTTATGCGGCTCTTTTTAGAATAAAAATTAAGGTTTTGTTTATATTAAGTTCATTTTAGAGCATAATAAACCGAAAAAAACGAGTGTGACCACACGACTGAAGTAAAACTTCTTAAACGTCTGGCTATGGGAGAAAGAGAGAGATAAAGTCGTGTGTGCTCGCACCTCTCTCTTGCCCCTACAGTTATATACGAAACCTAACTCTCTTCCTTTCTATTTACACTAACTTACATCTCCTTCTCAACTTCCGTTCGCCTCACCCGATCACACTTTTCGTAACGCTCTCGTCACGCTTATTTAGCTTAAGGAGTTTTTACTTCAAAAAATATCTAAGCGCCTAATAATTTCTCCAGAATGTTTACTTGGTGTACCAGGAGCGCATAACATCTGCAGAGCTCGTGTTGCTGCAATATCAATTAAATCAATATGTCGAAGCGCCACCCTCAGTGTTTGCACAGACGACGGCAGTTGACATGGACGCGGGTACCAGATAAAAATGTGTTTGTCTTGTTTAACTTTCGCCACTGAGCTGCCCTGTGTTTGGAAAGGGAGCCATTAGCCCATTGCCCCTTTGGATCTTCAAGATTTACTGTTCGAAATCAGTTTACTAATTTTTAAAACGTACCAGTACCAAGTTTCATTTTTACATTCTTGCAATTAGGAAAAAAAATGTTAAAAACTTTAAAATATGATGCGGAAACACCATGAAGAATCCTAACCAAATAATAATCTTGAATGCAGTCAGAACCCTCAACAGTGTCAAAAACCAACAGCCAAGCTACAAGTTAACTCCACATCACTAATGATTCGTATCGTACAAGCTATTCAGTCTATTTGCCGTCGCTACTGCAGCTCCTTGTTTGAGGAAGCTTAAAGCCTCAAAAGGCTGTATGACAGACCAAACACAGATGTGACGTGGGCAAACAGCCTCCATGCTCGCCGTGAGTCCGTAACCAATCGCCTCTCCAACAAAATGGGTCAATAAAACGCCATTGGTTTTTCAAAACTATCGTTTGTTTACTTTTCGTGCTAAGCGCCCAGCACTAGCTCATAAATGGAACGAGCATTTCAAATTTCAAACAAACTTATAGTTTGTTCGAAATTTGAAATGCTGCAAGAGTGACCAACAGTCATAGATTTAGGTATTCTGCCAGTTCGAAATTTGAATTTCATCCAAGGAAATAACTGATCCGAAATCCGATAACATCTAGAGAATTTTATGGTAATGAACTTACGAGGAATCGACACAAATAAAGTTGGGAAACACAAAGCTTTTGAAGGCGTAACCGCGATGACGTAAGCGCCCAGCCGTCACATTGCAAGCGATCCCTTTATCTTCGGGTGCTTGTTAAACAACAATAAAGCTTCTCTGAATACGCCATTGTAGCTACAATGAACCTGTACGAAACTGGAACTACTGTCAGATGTGAGTGCAAAAACTACAGCCGCCGGCGAAAATGTTGTCGCGACTTTTGAAGATCACAAATAACTCGGAAGTATGTTATCCATACAATTTCGCACTTGTAATGCTTAACAAAAACCTCCATTGAATACTTTTAATCGGAACTGCGGTAAGTAAATTACTAAATGAGGGTATTCAATAGGTTAAGGAGTCAATACGGCAAGTATTGAAATATTTTTGTTGTTCGTTTCTGTAGTAAAAAGGGCTTTTATAATATCTCGTACAAAAGTTCACGACGAAATTTAAATTGGACCATCGAACGCGAAGACCAGTTTTAACCAGTTTTCGAGTTTATGACAACCCTAATTTTCAACTCTTGTTAATAGACAATTTTTTTTTCTTTTCTAAAATCTATTTGTGCATTTGCTAGACAAAATCTTTGAATGTGTTAGTATAAACGGTCAAACAGTTTAAAGCGATAATACCAAAGACAACAAGAGGACAGGAAGGACTGACTATTCAAACACATGCCACCACATGTGACAGGACAAAAACGACAAAAACACCAAAAATTACCTATTTTCAACAAGTTTGCTCTACGCCCGGATGTTTGGTTTGTTTGGCTTTCTTATCTATGGTTCAAGAACTGGATGAATGACGCTTATCAGCAGGTAAAGCTGACATCTTGGTTTATGGTGTCATGACACGGCAGGCTACTGTCTTTTGAAAGTTTTCATTTAATTTGGTGACTTGAAAGCTATCTTCTAAGTCTCTTGTGACAGTCTTGTCCATCCATAAAGAAGACGAGCCATAGACAAATCCAAGAACATTGTTTTTTTTTTAATTTACCAAAAAGTAAGGCATTTGAAATGACGTATTATTACAACAGCGTTAAATACCTAGTGGACCTGCCACCAATTCGTGATGCCTTAGATTTTATTTGTTAAGAATCGGTTAAGTGTCCGTATCGGAGTCGGTGGGTGGCCGCCATTTTCTTTTTCACTTTTTGTCCTGCTGGCGGGGGCTCACGGTGCGATTCAGCTTTTTATGAGTGACAATATAATTTTTTTATTCCTTATTCTCCTCCCATTATTTTATTCCGAGAATATACTTTACCTTGTTTAATTTTAGACAGTTTAACTAATCAAATCGTAAATTATTTTTGGTTTAAGGTATTCACTATTTTATTGCGTATTAAAACGGTCCCACGTTTATCTTTAAAGGCTTTTTATGTGGTTCAGTACAAGATCACAAATGGACATTTTATGAATTAAGGCACTAAAACGTATCGAACGACACCTACATACATAGACATAACTTCAATTAAGTGCTTTTATAGTTGTTACACTGAGTTATAATTATTATGATAACTTACACTATGATTAATAACGGCCGATTTTTCAATAATATAACATTAACAGTTCAATTTATTCAAAATTGGAACGATTTCATTCGTTTTTAATTGGTTATCTGTGTTATCTGTATTTTGAAAAATCGTCCTTAAATATGATTGGGTACTTACTAATGAATCGACTTCGGGGTCTGCTATGTAATAGGGTTTTTCTTGACGTATCTGTTGACAGAAAAACACACAATTTAATGATTTTATAATAATGTTATGCAAATTCGATGGATTAATAGCGAGTGCAGCTGTGTGGTGAGCTTGTATGTGGCTAATAAAATGCTCGTTCGGTTGGCTGCGCCTGGGCAACACATAGAGCTGTGAAGGATAGATAGGACATTCACATCCTGTGAAGAGTTGAGTGGTGAGCTAAAAAGCCAGAAGTGCGAGTTCGATTCTCATGATTCCTAAATTATCAGGATAAATTTAAAAACAACAAGGCATAATGAGCGGACTTTTCATTTAGAGTGTTACTTTCCAGGCAACCTAAATGGTGTTAGAATAACGGCAAAGACAAGTATATTCTCGAATCTGAGGTTCCTTATCTTTTAATCCATTTTAAAAGCTAAAGTTCATTAAGAACATTAAGTAACGTAGCACTGAATATTCATGTTAGGCAGTCGATTACAATCAGATTAAATTTTATTATACTACTGTCGCTTCTGGCCCTGATAATCTTTGTAACCGCTCGAGAAACACTTTTTTTCGAAATTTAAAAACCCGTCTTTGCCGGAAATGCGATACTATCATGCACTAACCAGAGTTTTTTTTTTCTTTTTTCGGCACAATTCTACACAATGCTTATTTGAATTTAGAAACATTACAAACTATGTTTTAATTGAAACATCATACCATAACACTCGTCTAGTAAGTGCGTTAATTACGTAGGCAAAGTATGTTAGATTATAAATAATAAATAAATATGGTCACGACTGTAATCCCCGGGCTCGGTAGATACCTTCTCAGATTTTTAGTTAGGTACTTAGATCTTTGAGGATATCTAAAAGGGGTAGTCAGAGGCACGTCTAAACATGACATTTGGTACATGCCCACATTTAGTAGTGCACAGTAGTTAGTATTCCGTACGTTACAGGTAGCAAGCCCATCGCCGCTTATTAGAAAACGAACCTAAGATATATCTACCAATATATACCTTCGAATTTTTGGTTCTAGGTTATGCCGGTTTCCTCACGATGTTTTCCTTCACCGTTTAAGAGCACTGGCATTGCGCACATAATTTTTTCCAATGGAAAAACTCATTGGTGCACGACCAGGTTTGAACGCACGACCTTCGGATCGTGAGGCAGGGGTGCTACCACTACACCACCAGCGCTCTTGTTATGTCTTGTATGTTAGATTACACTTTATAAATCTTTTCAAAGATACTTTTATTTTGACAGCTTTAATAAACAGATTATAAAACTTAAGTCTACCACAATGGTGTCAATCGGTCATGATAAAATAACATTATACTCGTAGGTATGAAAGTTTTTGTGCCAATGCTACTTTTTATCAATAAAAACTTTTTCGATCAATAAAAACTTACTTTCTGATTTTGTAAAGAGGTGAACATTAAATTATAACAATAATTAATAACACAGAAGGATATAATATCGAATGATTGTCAGAATGTCTGAGAAGTTAAACAGTTGAATCATTTGATTGTTATTTGTAATTACTTTAAAATGTTATTTATATATTATTTTGTAATAATAAGTAAGTAAGTACTTAATAATTTTTAACAATCTAATATTTGATTTCTTGAAAGTCGTTGAAACTGATTCTTTGAAAGCAGACCACAGTGGGTCAACAATATTTAAGTTGAGGACCAACATTTCCATATTAATACACAATTTTTTTTTATATTCAATGTTCTTTGTTGTATCTCTAAGTCTAGACGTATTATGCATTCAAAAGTATATTTTTGTTCCTTTAAAATAGATTTAATATTCACCATTTGATTTTACTTAAGCGTGAGAATTTTTATGATACGTCCGCTCTAGACGAAACTTGTAAATGAACTGGAATAATCAATAGTCAAACTGAGTGGTCATTGACTTTAAAAAATTAATAATGTATAGTAAATTTAAATATTTTGACGCAAATGCCTTCTATTATACTTAATTTAGCGATAAAGTATTAAAAACACAATATCTTGTCAACGAAGAATTCGACTACAGATTTGTGATTATGAAAAGTGATGATTTTTGTCAAAAAAAATATGCTAGGCCTTAACAATTGCCTCTTTGAGCAATGTCAAAGTAATATAACATTGATATTTCGTATCATGACGAATGTAAACTGTTTTTAAAAGCTCTGACAAGCCATTATGTTTCAAAAACGTCACGTTTTAAACTCGAATCAACACTTCAATACAACTTATAGATTTTAAACTTACGCGATCTGAACAGATTATTATTAGTGTAAACGGGTATTTATCACGTTTCGACAGGAAAAATAGGTAAATAAAACGCGATAAGTATCCGTGATAAATACCGCGATAAATAACATTTTTTATAAGTCACGAAATATCAAAGTAACATTACTTTGATCTTGCTCAAAGAGCTTGTGGTAAAGCCCCTGGGACCTTACCACGAATTCATAATACATTACCGAATTAATATTACATTGTTATTTCGTACCATGACCTATGCAAATTGTATGGAAGTAGTGACGTTTCTATAATGGAATTGTTCTGGAAGACTTCGTGGTAAGGCCATAGATTGTATACCAACATCAAAATGGTTCCTCGCCCCCAAGGTAGTCTGGCCAATCGAAAATGACCGAAAACACAGCACATACAATATAAATATTAGGCCCTCCTCCGCCCTCGGGCGAGGAAGTCCCTCATTTAGGGGGGCAGCGACCCGTGAACCCCCTCTTTTGGACACCACGAATTAAATGCTAATAAGGCGATCGGCTGATACCGACTCTTGGGTGGAAACAGTCAATTTTTGTATTACGAAAAGATTTTATGGTGAGACTAGTGGGACTACTGACTTCGTTCGCATTATTATTTTTCCCTTTTTACTTCACCTCTTCAAACTTCCCACTAGAGGTCAAAAGATTAAAATTTCAGGATTTTTTCCTCTAAATTTCAGCACTGGTGGTATAGGGATAGCGCCCTTGCCTCACTAGGTGACTCTAGGTGCCAATTCCAGTCCTATCCCCAGTCCGAGAAGAGCTGACAAGAAACTCGCTGGGCCCTAGCGCTTTTTTGTATGATTCTTGTTAATATTGTTAGATACCTAGCAGAGTTGGAGCTGATTCGTCCCAAGCTTTTGTCATCTAAGTACTCTGATATTTTATAAGCTTTTCGAGACAGTTTTTATTTATTTACATTTTTCAATTTCCATACTAAATCAAGCATGGGATAGGAACTGGAAGATTATGACCTATGTGCGATACCTTAAGGCTGTGGTATCTGTCAGTCAGATGGTACTAAGAGTTTTATATATATGTGTTGAAGTGAGATTTTATTGCTCAAAACGGGTTGAGGAGTGTTATACATATATTTGTTTTTCAATGCGATGCGTTTATTTTAAATGGCATTGAGTGTTTTTATGGGCTTAAGTGGCGGAATGCAAATGCCCCATGATCAGTATCTAGACATTAGCCTGCATAATATTGAGATAATATAAAACCAACTATATATCTAGAACCAAAAAATTCGAAGGTGTGTGTTATGCGGCGATGGGCTTGCAATCTGTCACGTACGGATTACTAACTACTGTGCAAAATGTGGGCATGTGCCAAATGTAATTCTCGGACGTGCCTCTCTCTTAAGATATCCTTAAAGATCTAAGTTACTAGAGATCTGAGGAGATACTCGTATCTACCGAGCTTGGGGATTACAGTCGTGTGAGTGTTTGTTTTGTTTTGTTTTTATAAATCTAAACTAAGCTTCGATAGGTGTTGATATGAATTCGCTTTATAAATTGCAATAGCATCCAATTGTTCTTTTTGAATCGACGCTTTCGACTGCCATAGAGACCATTCTATCGATTTAACTCGAAAAATGTAGCACAATAGCATTTTTATTTCCGTTTTTGTCCCGAATGTCCCGTAAAAATAAACAGTCCGTGCACAAAATAACTTTTGACTCGTCCCAAAAATCATTGTCCTGCGACAATTGTCGTTTCCTATTCATAATGCTTACCTGAGCTTTTATTATTCCCCTTTTGTGCACTTTCAGGCGAAATAGTGTATTGTTTGTGTAATTGAATAATGCCTTCGTGTAAGCCCCTTTGTGATTCTGAGGGATCAAGGTCGTGTGGAACAGTCGCCATGACGGAACAATCGATTTGCTTTTCATTCGAATCGATTTCAATCGATTCGCGATTGACGCCTTGAGGTTTTGTAGCCAGGCTACTAAGCCTGTCATATCATTAGTTCTTTCAAACTAGTCTGCCTATAAGATTACTGTACCTAGCTACGCCGTTCTTTGGTGCATTTGATTATGTCATATCTTTCAATTTTTCAGGTTTTACAGATAATTTCTACACGATGTTCTTAATAACGTTCATCTATACCAGCGGTCGGCAACACGACGTCTTGCTGGCGGCCCGTGAATGTTTTTTATATAAGTTAAATATCAAGATAAATGCATGAACGAACCACGATCGACCGTATAGTGTGGACCCAGACTTAAAACGCGCTTCGCTCTGACCGCGAACGAACAAATAAGCGAAGCGCGAGTTCATTACAATGTTTGAAAAAGCGCTAGGACCGAGACGAGTTTCTTGCCTGTTCTTCTCGTACTTGGGTTAGGTTGGAATTGGCACATAGATTCACCTAGCATGTAAGACGTTTCAAAGTGATCCTTGTGATTGTACTGAATAAATATTTTTCAATTTCAATTTCAATTTGGCAGCACTTATAATTTTTGTGAACAAACTTTTTCAATTGTTAATTATAGAAAAAATAAATATGCTTCTTGTCTCGGAGATGGGCATTTGAGAGCCATATTTTGAGCTTCTAGGGTTAATATCACAAGTACGGCCCGGCCCGCCTTTAGTTTATTTTGCTACCTTGTGGCCCTTGCCTGCCAAAAGGTTGCCGACCCCTGATCTATACTAACAACTTTCGTTTGTAACGCATAAACTAAAAAACTTTTGGTCCGATTTAAAAAATTCTTTCACTATTAGAATGCTACATTATCCTTGAATACCATATGTTATATTTATTACTAAAAAAAAATAAGGATCCTTACTAAAACTTCAATAATGTAACCCAAGGTGTCGATTTTTGCGGGTAAAAGCTAGTGACTTATAAATCCCTTTAGGTTCTTGGACATGCCGATTTCTTCACGACCTTAACACCGGAAAGCCTGGTCACTAGACCACCAATCTCACTGAGACTTAAACTCACGGGTTTACACTGGTTGTGTCTTGGTCACAATCCAAATATTCTACCTGACCGTTCTAGAACCTCGTATCATCATTAAATTCAGAAGGTCCTTATTGATGGACAATACAGACATCTGTCAAAGCAAATTAAACTCTATTTATCAAAAGATTAAAACAAATTTAATCTGGCCGTTTACCGCAGTTATTACCATAAGTAGCGGAGAAGAGACGGTATCAAAATCGCTACCAAACGTGGTACCCTGTAATTTGTAATAAAAAAATCTATTTATAAGACAAAATAAAGAACGATGAGGCTACCTAAGATTCCCGTCGTTCGATCATCTCAAAGTTTTAATAAATCTTGTGTTCGAGGCATTTTGACACTTGTCATGTAGCGACGTACGATTTAAAATCGCACGTCCGACGCACTAGCCTTTAATGGTAAATTATTCTATAATTTTCAGAGGTCGAGTTTGTAATTTAGTTAAGTCGCCTCCTATTTAATAACTTTTATGCGATCGACGGCGGGCAGGTGATTTTTTTGTGGAATTTTTATCTTTAAAAAATGCTGGCCGAGACGGACCGCTACTGAAGTAGTTCGAAATTTAAAATTATAGTGTATTAATACAGCGCGTTCCTGTTACGAAATTTTTATTTATAGTGTGCGCGTGCGCCGTGTTGGGCCACGTGACCGCGCGGTGCCGCGCCGCGTCGCGCCGCACCGCGTCGCACGGCACCGCGACCTTTCGCGTTTAATCACCTGTTTTGACAGAACGACGTGCAAATGTATTTATTTCTCCCACTTTACGGCCGCCCGTAAAGGGACGTAATGAACAAATGTCTTTATGGTATACTTGTAAACGTCAAATATCAGTCATTTCTCCTTGGCGAGCACAAAAAATGCCATAAATATTCTTAACAAAATGGCTCCTACTGAATATTGTGGTCATAAACGAGGCCTATAAAATGAGGTTTGGTTGTTTAACGTTTGTACGGCTCTATGGAATCAAAGTGAGTTAGACGCGGAACGTATCTTTTGTTTGCGTAGTGTTTCTGTCCATGAAATGTATGCAAATCATCAAAAATTATTCAAAGCTAACAGGAATTTATGAATTATTTACGATTTGTTGTTGTCTCGTCGACTTGCAGCGGACCCTGGCCTCGAAACGTCACTAAAGGTCAAACTATGTACAAATGTCACTATTTCGCACAAATTTTCAAAAATAAAAACCGTTGGTCTAAAATTTCTAAATGACGCTTCGGAGACGCGCAGAGCGTCATCCCCATTAGAGAGAGACGGCAGACCCCGCGTGGAAGAGGGACGGATGGAATGAAAGGAGCGTTTTTAGTGCGTTTTTTGTCCCGAAATCCGTGCGTTCAAAAATTTTATTTTAATACAAGAAAAGTATTCAAAAGATACGAGGGCAGGTAGAAGACGGACGGGCCCGGAGTATTTATTTGCTTAGTTTCCCTTTTTTTATCGCACAAAGAATTCCATTTGATTTATTATCATGGTCTGTGACGATTTGTGACCTGTAATTTCTGATGCCACTTTTGTCACTACGGCTTTTTGATTTATTAATGTCGAAGCGTCATTGGGGTGTGACTTGGCTTTGACAGTTGCTAGTGTAACATGTAATTTTCTTGTATTTTGTTTTGTTATTACTGTAATTTGCTAAGTCGCGAATTCGAGAGATCTTCATATCAAACTGTCATTCACAACATCTTATTGCTAAATGTAATTTCTTCAAAATTTGAAGTGTTACTGTCCTTTTATTAATTTATTTCTGTATAACGTTAAAATAATTCATATAAAATGTAATGTACTTACTAGTAAAAAAAAAAATATTATCACGACTGTAATCCCCAGGCTCGGTAGATATCTCCTCAGATCTTTAGTTACTTAGATCTTTGAGGATATCTAAAGAGGGTAGTCAGAGGCAAGTCCAAACATGACATTTGGTACATGCCCACATTTTGCACAGTAGGTAGTTAGTATTCCGTACGTGAATTAACTACTAGTAATTTCTAAAATTTAACTTTTCAGTTTTTATGTAAAACCTTAAAACTTAGGCTATGTGTTTGCAAAGTTAATCTTATTTTTTTTTTAAAAGTAACGCGTATCCAAAAAAATTTTTGCAGGTGAGACGCGAATCTCATCTAGAGCACAGAAGATATAGAGCCGGCAGATTTAAATCATTACCAAAGTTGACTGTTACACAATTCTGTCCACAACAGCAACTATGGCTAACCATAGGTACAAATCTTATTCCTGCCATCTAGCGGGATAGTTGGCTGTGTAAGCGGTCCCACGGGAGTCGTTTAGACCCGGAAGGTCAGTTTTTGGGCCATTAACGTGATCAGAGGGCTCGTGGCGAATTAGAAGGGCCATAAAGGTGGCGTAATGACTCACTTCGGTGCCGTCAGTTAAATATCTGTAGTTACCTTTATTTCAGGGTGGTTTAACAGCCGCTATGAAAACGAAATTGTTGTTTTCCTTTATAGAACTAATGTTTACGTTTTTATTCTAAAATTATTATATAATAATGATAGTTTATCTTCTATTTAAGCCGTTTTAATCTTGAATTTGAAAACTGATTTAATTTTTTAAAGATACGCCATGAAAGATACTCGTAATCAATTAATATTTTTACATACCATGATCACGACTGTAATCCCCTGACTCGGTAGATATCTCCTCAGATCTCTCGTTACTTAGATCTTTGAGGTTATCTAAAGAGGGTAGTCAAAGGCACGTCCAAACATGATATTAGTAATTTATTAATATTTTTATATTGAAAAAAAAACTATTAAATATTTAAATTTATATTTGTACTTACCTGCGTTATTTATAAGTCAGGTGGTAACTTTTAACAGTTTAAAGTGAACGTAGTTTTTAGTAAAAAACGATTAAAAACTTAGTTATTCAAGTTATAGTAATCAATATCCACACTTCGCTTCACACTTGCTCATCGACTTATTATATAAAAGTCAAGCCCTAGGCCTGGTAGCCAGGTCAAGGTACTCCGACGGAAAGGTCGACTATCGAAGACCCACTCAAAACCTAGGTAATTACAATGTATATGCAAAATACCAACTTATTTAAATAATAAGCTGTACTCCTAAGATATAGGGTATAAAATGTAATGAGAATACAAAGTGGTTAATTTTTATGGCCAGTGCCTGAAGTCATGATGAAGTATGTTAATATTATCTGTGGTGCTAGTGTCCTATTCTATCAGTTTTTATATCTATATAATGTGGTGCTTCTTTCAAATGGTGGGCTGTAAAATAGGACCTCGATTTAATGTTTTGCAAATATTCATAGAATTATCACAAATTATACCTTGTAAGTGTCGATGGGCTTGGAACCTGTCACGTATGAATTTACTTATTGCTATGTATTTATGTCAAACGTAATGTTTTAGGACGTGCCTTTAACTACCGTCTTTTATAATATTCTTAATCATTTAAGTACCTACTTAGCAAGGGATTAAATATCTCCCAAACTTGGGTATTACAATCTGATTGTTTGTTTATTTTTTATTTTACAATTCAAGCTTAGATTGTTTTTTTTTTAATTCGCAGCTGTCAATTTCAATGACAGATGACTTTTTAATACATCATGCAAAATCGTGTATTTTTTTTCTATCATACTATAGGTATACTACTAAGTGGTATAATATTATAAACGCGAAAATTTGGATGTAAGTATGGATATTGGTTGCTCAATAACGCTGAAACAGCTGAACGAATCTCGATGAAATTTAGCACAGAGATAGATTAAAGTCTGAAATAGTTTATAGGCTACTTATTATCCCGAAAAATGTACAGTTCCCAGGGAAAGATTTGTTTTTTCAAGGTAGCAAGCGGTCAAAGCCGCTAGACGAAGCTAGTTCATTATAAAAAAATCTTGGTATTTTAAAGGGCAGTGTGGTGAAAGGATCAAATTGCGCCACAGAAGCTCATAAGTCATAATGTATAAACTATGTTAAGTTCAGAAAACTTGATCTTATGCCAAAACTTAATATTCTCATGCAACACCGGTACAATCACCTTTTTACACGATTTCCACGTTTGCAAATAACATTTTATAAAAAAAAAGCAACAATCGTATAAAATACAAAAACACCTATGAATTTAAATGGTCGTATTAAAACTTTTTTTAATCCATTGTGGAACGTTCTACCGTTAGGGATGGGCCCACGGATTAGTATTAGAAACATATTTATAGAAGCGGCCATGGGTTTGTTACCTGTCACGTACAAAATACAAGGTAGCCTTTCCCTTTTTCTTCTTCTTCCTGCCCTATTCCCACGCTATGTGGGGTCGGCACAACACTTTTTCTTCTTCGATTTCCCGCTATCATCCGTCATCTCACAGTACTCACTCCTTTCTTACTCATATCATCTCTCCATCCATCTTTTCTTCGTCCTACCTCTACCCCTGTATCCATCCACATTCACATCTACCATTCTCCTCGTCACATGACATTCATCCCTTCGCATAACATGCCCATACCACGCTAACCTATTACTCCTCATTTTATACTTTCCTTTCTCAAGATACTATGCAAAATGTGGGTTTGAGCTAAGTAATGCCTACTATATAATCATAATCTTCATATATTTTTTATATACATAATCTTCGAATATCTAGGTTACAAAAGATCTGAGGAGATTACTGTCTCAGTTGTGATCGTTTTTGAATTTAACAAAAAATATTCTTATAAATTTTAAAGGAATTATGGTTGAATTTTGGAAATATTTCATCATTAGAACTCAGGTATAGCGTAAAATTTATATTTCAATGACTCGTAGAGTATTATCTGATATTATTCTGATTTCATTGGCAGAGAAATGAGAGAGAGAGTAAAAAAATAAGCTCAATCTAATTCAAATCAGTTTTCTCACAGTTATTGTTGGTACCCACATCCAGCGTATTTTGATAACCCTTGAAAAACATGACCGCAACCGTTCACACAAACAAACAAACAAACAGCGTCTGTTCTTCAAGAGCACTCGCGCACGCCCGATTTGAAAATAAACAAGTCAAAAAGTGTTTTTCAACATTAATTTAAACAGAGCGCAAAGCTTGCGTAAACAAGCGCGCCAACCCTAGCTCGGATGTACGCACAATGCATACTCTCTATTGGTGTTTCGAATAATAGTTTTACCCCGGCGATGCCTTTGCCCGTCGCAAAATTACATGCGTATGTTTGAACAAAAATAAACGCCAAACGTGCGTGCCGCATTATGAATAACTAAGCATATTCACCACCCCTATTTTTGCCTTTTTTAATATCAACCCCTAAATCCCAGCAGGGTAGAAATTAAAGTGTAATGGTGCAATGTTTAATAAGTTATCTGCGGGTTGGCGATGTTTGAAAAAGGATGGCGCTAGTGTCACGGTAAACATTAGCTCTATAAAAAAGCAATTATTAAAATAGTAAACGTATTGTTTTTTACTACATGAAATGTTTTAAGTCGTCCAGTATTGAGTAACTCGCGTCATAAAGTGTTTGAAATCAAAAATTCTATGTATTTGTGAAGATTCTCAAAGAAGATTAAAGTGTTACTATTACAAGTTAACCAGCAATATTTTCTGGAAAAAAAAATAACTACAAGATACTTGGTAGTTTACTGAGAAGCACTGCAGAATAATTCAAAGGATAAAACAACAAGTAGTGAGTGCAATTTTAAATCTTGTAGAATAACGTACCGTTAAATTGGATGACAAAGCTTTGTTTCAAAATTGTTAGAACTGACCTTTGGACCTACGCGCCACTAAACGCACAATAAGACAAGACACAATAACACAATAACACACAAGACCTGTTTCTGTGTCAAGATTATAAAAGCATTGACTAATTTCGTACGTAGCATTAACGAACGGTTGGTGTGGAGGTATCACTGTGCGACTCCTATGTTGGAGGTCGATGGTTCAAATCTCTGTAACAGAATTGCTTTTTGTACGGAAAAAAATTATATCAAGAATATCCAAAAAATGCAAAAAGTCAGTTGAAGGCAAAATAAATTAAAAGAGTCAGTAACCAGCCAGACAGACATCTAGTGAAAATCATTGCAAATAAAGATCCTACACTTTCTGGACTACCCACAACAGCGAAGAGAAGTTTCAACCTTTAAAATAGAGGGCATGCACGACACCTACTTGGTACCGAGGTATTTTGAGCACAGATATCGAAATGGCAGAAGTAAGTAATATCACAGTGCGGAAACGATCAAACACTACTAGATCAAGATCTTTAGAATACCACAACACAAGTGGCTCTATGAGTTCCGTGCTGAGTGACGATGTATTGGGCAATAGCCTAGACCTGCCGACCGATCAGTGTTCAACTTACATAACTGAAATGAAAGACGAAATAAAACTTTTAAAAACTAATTTAGAAAGCACGCAGATCGAAATGGAGAATATAATTTTAGAAAATATTGAACTAAAAAAGCAAATAACAAATATGAACCAAGAGTTAGAAGTACTGAAACAAATATGTAGAAGTCCGATTACTAGTCTGCGACAAAACATGTCATCGAGTAACAAAAAAAGTGCTAGGAGGCGTTTGACGGACATTTTACAAGAGACACCTCTTAAACTTTTACAACATGAACCAGAAAACACTGTTCAAACTCATGTTGAACTGCAAGTGGAAGTGGAAAGCAAAGAAAACTCAATAAATATACCAACTACTGATCCACTAGTACCTGACAACATACCAACGGGAAACATAAAACTTATCACCGACTACAAAGGCCAGGTAAAAGAGACCAATATAATGGAAGACAATATTACAATAGAGGAAAAAGAACTAACTGAACAAGTAAAAATTAAAGAACAAATTAAAGTAAAGGACAAAAAGAAGATACTAATTTTGGCTGATGAAGCAGGAAGAGACTTAGGAAGACGACTACAGAAACTTGTAGGAGATGATTATAGAGTGATGTCGGTTATTAAACCCTATGCGGTTGTGGAGCACGTAGTTGACTCTGGTACTAGTTGTAAGGATTTCACTAAATCTGATTTTGTTATATTACTGGCTGGATCAAATGATAAGAATCCTATGACAGTACAATCCTACCTATATTACACTCTTGATCAGTTAAAGCATACTAACGTTTTGGTATGTAGGGTTTATAGAAACAGACACTTAAATGAAAACAACCTTAACTCATTAATAAGACATGTTTGTAGCTACTGCACAAATTCTGAATTTGTTTCCTTAGATCATAATGCAGAGGAAAGGTATCCCGGTTTTGACAAACTGGAAGCTAGCAGATTATTGTATAGAGAGATTATACGGGCTGAACAAAGATATAAATATGTGCATTATATAAATAACATGTTATCTATTAGATTACAACGTAAGACTAGGTCATCTCTGGAGACAAATTTAGGTAGGTCTTCACTATCAGTTAATGTAGCGACACAAACTGCGCAAACCTCCCCCCCACAAGAGTTTTTTCGTGAATAATATAAAATTCTCTGAAGCGGGTGCCAGTCCCAATACTAATAACATGGATTTTGAAGATAGTAAGACTAACATAAAGATATATCATCAAAATTTATGTGGAATTACAAATAAAAAAGACGAAGTTGAAATGTACTTGCTTGATAAAAATGTAGATTACGTGTGTATCAGTGAACATTTCCTGAATAAGACGACAGCGTCTTTATTTTGCCTCGAAGATCACAATATGGCATCGTGTAACACTAGAATTAATAAAAAGAGGGGAGGCTCGTTAATACTAGGACACAAAGATAAGGAATATGAAAATGTGGAGGTGATTGATAAACTGTACAAAATGGGATCTTTCGAAATTTGTTGTGTTAAAGATGTCAAGACAAACCTTTATATATGTTGCTGCTATAGATGTCCTGATGATAAAAATTTAGATTTTTTCCTAGAAAATCTTGAGTTAGTGTTGGAACACTTTTTCAAAAAGAAATGTATAATCTGTGGAGATTTTAATGTTGACCTTTTAGTACTAAATAAGAAAAGCACAGACCTTATTACTCTACTGACATGCTACAACTTTAGACCACTTATCTCAAATCCCACTTTTATTCGAAATAATTCGTCGTCGTGTATTGATAATTTTCTCACAAACATTAACGAGAACCTAATAGTAGAATGTGAAGTGGATCATAATGGTCTTGCTGATGGACATGGTGCTTTGCTTTGCTCAATGTCACTGCCTCATGTAAATAAACATGCAAATACTGAACAGACTTTGCTCATTACACAGAGAATATTTAATAAAAATAATAGTGACAGCTTCAATAGAAGGTTTCAAGAACTGAATTGGTATGACTTGGGAATAAATTCATTTTTGAGTAATTTTTATAGAATTTTTAGGAATAGTTATAAGAAAGTAAGTGTCAAATTTAAAACTAACATTAAATCTGGTATAAAATGGGTCACAAAAGGAGTTAAAGTCTCCAGCAAAATGAAAAGATTTTTATGCTCTCATAGTGGTAATATCAATAGTCAAGGTTATCAGAGTTATCGTATTAAGTATGTCACGTTGTATAGGAAAGTTATTAGAATGGCAAAAAAGCTTGCAATACAAGAACAAATAATAAAGGCTAAGAACTCTATTAAAGAGATGTGGAAAGTAGTTAATAGACACACTAACAAATCAAATAAAATACGTTTCAAAAATATAACTTTAAAACATCATGACAAGTATCACGGTGAGCCAACGGCTGTTGCCAATATATTTGCTGAATATTTTGATTTCAGTAATATAACTCAGACTGGGGAGAACAGCAAAGCAATTTCTTTTTTACAACAATATACAGTTAGGGTTATCAATGAAATGAATTTATGTGAAACTGATGAAAAAGAAATAGAAAAAATAATCAAGAAGATGAGTAATAAAAAGTCATGCGGCTACGATGAAATACCTATCAGAGTTATTAAAGATCATGTAAAAGTTGTTTGCGGACCATTAGTATATTTTTATAATAAATGTTTATCTGAAGGTATTTTCCCGGAACAGTTAAAGATAGCAAGAATTATTCCAGTTCATAAAAAAGGATCAAAAAGTGAGCCTAAAAACTATCGTCCCATTTCTTTGTTACCTATTCTTTCGAAGATATTTGAGAAATTATTAAAAACTCGTTTAATGTCACATCTTACTCTAAACGGAGTCTTAAATCTGAAGCAATATGGTTACCAAACTTCAGTGGGAACTGCTGACGCTGTTAATGCATTGGTAAATGACGTTGTTACTAGGTTAAATCAGAAAAAAAAGGTATCTGGTATTTTTCTGGATTTGAGCTCAGCTTTCGATACCGTAGACCACACAATTCTAATTAAAAAACTCGAACACTATGGTATAAGAGGCACATCCTTGAAACTGTTTTCGTCATACCTTTACAATCGAAAAATGTATGTTGAAGTCAAGGATAAGATTAATGACAACCAAGTTAAAGATTTCAAATCGAAAATGACTAATATTTTGACTGGAGTACCTCAAGGTTCCATTTTGGGTCCTAGCTTGTTTATAGTTTTTACAAATGACTTGATAGATTATATGATTAATATGGTTCCAGACATTGAATTAGTGGTGTATGCAGATGATACGAATGCCATAATTAGTGCTGATGACATGCTGGCACTTAGAATTAAAATGAATGACTCGATGGCGGCCTTAAGTCAATGGTTTTCGGCAAATAATCTGATTATAAACGTAAAAAAGACAAATGTTATGTTATTTAAGACTACTTCAAGAAATAAAGACAGCCTAGATACTATACTGGGTAATGATATTGTTAAAAACGTACAAACAGTTAAATTCTTGGGTATACATATAGATTCGTACCTTAGTTGGAAGAATGAGCTTGCTAGTATTGAAAGCTCCATTGCATCAGCATGCTATGCTTTGAGGACATTACGAGATGAGGCAAGTATTGACCAATTAAAGTTAGTCTACTACGCGCTTATTGAATCAAAACTTAGATATAGCATTCAGTTTTGGGGGAATAGTTACAAATATAATGGAGAAAAAGCCTTTATCTTACAAAAACGTGGTATTCGAACCATTATGCGTATCCCTCAGACCGTTTCTTGCAGGGATTATTTCAAAAGGTTAAGTATTCTTACAGTACCTAGTCTATATGTGCATGTACTTCTTAGTTTCCTTGCTAAATACTTACCGGTTTATGAAACAAAGAAAGAAAAGGAAGTGAGGTTGAGCACTAGAAATAAGAATATTAAAAATACAGTCCATCCCAACCTAAATATCATGAAGCACAGTTCTAACTACCAAGCTGTGGAAATTTTTAATAAGCTACCGACGGAACTAAAACAAATTATTCATCAGCCTACAGTATTTAAAAATAAATTGAGGATCTTTTTACTAGATAAATGTCTATATTCTTTGGACGACCTGTAGACTTGATCGTTTGGTATCGTTTGTCAATCACCTACTTTAGGTACTTATTAGTTTAGAAAAAACGTTTTTTATAAGTTGACATTGAAATGTAGTGAATTACTTACTTTTATTTTTGTTATTTTAATTTTAAATACCTAGTTTTCAGGTTAAGATATTAGACATGGTTAGTAGCTTAGTGGTAAGTAATAATTTTTGATGAAATAAGACTGACATATTTATATTTTATTTTTTATTGTTAATAACTAGTTTCAATTGATTTAATTAGATTGTTGTAATGCATGTTTTAATTTTATAATACTTATTTTATTTTTAAGCCTTTCCGTACACAATATTTTTGTTTTTGGAAATAAATGAATTGAATTGAATTGAATTGAATTGTTTGGCTTTTGTTAATGTAATTTTTTTGTAATTTGAAGGGTGCAAAAACGTTTGCGGAATTCGATCTTGAGATAGTTGATACCAGAAATTTGATATTTTAAAGGTTTTTACTAATATTTTGGTAGAAAACAAGTTTTGGATAATCAAGGGCGTTTTTCTCTACCCCTTACCGATTAAAACAAACACGGAAAACTAATTTCAAGAGTCTGTATTTCACGTTTACCCCTAATCATCGACACATTAACGAAACAATCACGGGGGAGTAAGGGTTAGGGCATTACTGGACATAATCTTGATTGATCTCCTACAAATAAGTTGGAATAACATCTCCGTGACGAAATGTCCCCAGTCGACCCCGGGCGGGTTTCTTTGTTCAGGCATTTGTCGCTGGCCGCCGGGGGGTTAAATGTGCTTTTCGTGTTATTGAGGATTGACATTTTTTGGATATTATAGTTAAATATTTTTGGAAATTAATGAAAGTTAATTAGAGGGTTTAATAGTGTCGTCGCACGCGCGGGCGCGCGGTCGGGAATAGCACTTGAAGCTAGATTTCGATATTGTGATTTCAAAATGCAGTTGTTTTGAAAATTAAATACCTTCAAGTGTAGGCACTGGGCAAAATCTGGATATAGTTGGAATAGACGTGCCTCTGATTACCCTTTTTTAGACAACCTTAAAGATTTAGGTAACTCGAGATCTAACAGTCTACTTGGGGATTAAACATGTGATCATATTAGATTTTTCTACCATAAAAACTCATCAACTAGGTATTCATTTTCATTTAAATAATGTACCCCTTAGATCCTTAGCGTATTATTTCAATAGGTACCTAGGTCACGATATACCTACCTGAAATTATGGGGCATTTAGAACATAGAAATTATAGAGTAAAGCGGGGTAAATCGGAACATAGAATTACAGGGCACACGGGTGTACCATTTAATCTAAATTACTAGTGCTGAAATATGCAGACTATAATAACGGCTGAAAGCTTGATTGTCTGGGGTGAATCATTTTAACCTAGGGGTAGGAAATAGGGGAAGTCTGCAGAATATAATTATCTATTTAATCGTTTAGAGCTAATGTTCTAATGTTTCATTTCAAGGTTTTGTAGCTATGTATTATCTGGTATTTTTTTTTTGTTTATATTTATTTATTGAATAGATCAACTTTTACCGTATTTTTATTTGTACCTATGCTACAATATTATAATTATTGAATTTTGATAAGCGTATGATACCACAAAAAACTGTTAATAACTACCTAATTTTTTTTTTCTGTCACTTTTATTTGTTATCATGAGGTTAAAATATTTACTATAAAAATTTAGAACCGATCATGGGAGGTAACATTTTATTGATCATTGACGAGTAATATTTATAATTTGCTACGGATTTTGCATTAAATTCATAATAATGTAAGCTTTTATCTAACAAAAGAGCGCTGGTGGTGTAGTGGTAGCACCCCTGCCTCACGATCCGAAGGTCGTGGGTTCAAACCTGGTCGTGCACCAATGAGTTTTTCCATTTTTCCATTCGAAAAATTTATGTGCGCAATGCCAGTGCTCTTAAACGGCGAAGGAAAACATCGTGAGGAAACCGGCATACCCTAGAACCAAAAATTCGAAGGTATGTGTCATAGGTTGGTATTCTAATAAGCGGCGATGGGCTTGCAACCTGTCACGTACGGAATACTAACTACTGTGCAAAATGTGGGCATGTACCAAATGTCATGTTTGGACGTGCCTCTGACTACCCTCTTTAGATATCCTCAAAGATCTAAATAACTAGAGATCTGAGGAGATATCTCCTGAGCCTGGGGATTACAGTCGTGATCATATATATATATATGTATATATATATATATTTATCTAACAGCAATATCTGAAAATGCGTTTTTTTAATGTATTAATGTAGCAACCATAGAACCACGTTTTTGAAATTTGGTAATACATTGAATGAACCTAATTAATCAGTCTTACCTATATGTTTTTATATTTAAGCGTTCACGAGGTCATTAGTATTCTTAAAGTTATCATAATATTATGATACGTTTGAGACCAGAGATTTTAAATTACATAACAAAATTATGAATATAATTCTTGATTTATATTATAACTTATTAAAATTTATTTGTATTATGTCACAAAATACTAAAAATATTAGCTGCATATATACGTCGGTATACTATTTATTTGTATTTTATTATCATATTAAAAATTCATAAATAATGTGTTCTTGTGTAATTTTGTAATTATTGTAAATAAATACATGTCATTTTCTAAATACATACCAGCTTTAATAAAAAAAGTAGGTACTATGATCTTAGCAACCAAACGATAAAAAGTAGAGTATTATTATAATAAGAAGCAGGTAAGTCTTTATTATTGTTACTCGTAGTAAAATAATCTTTACTTAATATTAATTATTTTTCTTTAGAGACATTGAGACACCATAATATACTAAAACTATATTTCAAATATTTTAAACTAATCGTTTGCATGGCCAGGTGAGGTATTCTATAAAATTAAACCTACCAAACTTAACAAACATGACCAAAATTAATCCCTCATTCATTACAAAATCAAACATATTATTAAAAGTAGGTATCTACTGACAGAAAAACGCATTTCTACCCTATGTTAGTAGGTAAAAACACCCTAATCCACGTCAGCTGCTTGTGACTGGTTGCCCCCCGGCCCTTCCTACCCGCACCTACCCTTATTTACGCCAGGCTACGTATTGACCTCGCAAGTCCTACGAATTCTTCCTGCTCAGAGGTCACGCTTAACTGGTACCGTCTTTCTCTACCATGACCATTATTTGTAGAGCCCAGTTCGTATTGCGGGTGTTGGTGAACGTTCTGTTTTCTTTCGAGGAAACAAAAGATGGAGGATCCAGTTATGATGGTCGGAGACCCTTTTGTTATATACAATGTTTTTCGGTACTTAAATTCTGTCACAGACAGACAGACAGGGTGACACACGAAAGTATAATTTTGATTTATCATCTATTTTTATAGAGCACTGGTGGTGTAGTGGTTGCAGCCCTGCATCACGATCCGAAGGTCGTGGGTTCAAACCTGGTGCAACAATGAGTTTTTCCATTCGAAAAATAATAATTTATGTGCGCAAAAATTATGTGCGTAATGCCAGTGCTCATAAACGGTGAAGGAAAATATCGTGAGGTAACCGGCATACCCTAGAAGCAAATGTTCAAAAATGTGTGTCATAGTTTAGTATTCTTATAAGCGGCGATGGTCTTGCAACCTTTCATACGAAATACTGTGCATTGGGCCTTTTAACTGTGTAGAGGTTACAGTTTTTGGAAATTGTTTGAAAATACAATAAGCGAAAGAAGTCACGGGTAATACCATTAGTTATCTATAAAATGTAAGTGTCTATAAAATTAATTGGCTCAGTGTGAGTCTGAGTGAGAGCTCAGTGTAATCTATGCACATTTTTACGACTTGACTACACTATCGATAGACGGTGAAAAACTACTCTTTGCTTACTGCATAACACTTTTATATCACTTCCGCCCGCGGCTTCGCCCGCGCTGCACTTTGAAAATCAAAAACTATCTATACCTATCCCACCGTACATTTTTCCGGAATCAAAAGTAGCTTATGTGCTATTCCAAACTATAATCTATCTCTGTGCCAAATTTTATCCAGATCCGTTCGTGAATGAGTGACAAACATCCATACATGCAAACTTTTACGTAGGTATATAATATTAATATGACTCCGTTTTCTGTGGTTGGCTGCGTTTGGTTTTTAAAACGATTTTGAATTACGTGACGTCAGAAATAAACGGTTGAGGTAATCTTGTACAAACGTACGAAATTTTTTATAGCTAAGGATTGATTCCCACGTCTCCCCATGCTCTATACATAAAATTCATAGGAACTACAACAAACACTAATCATTCGCAATATTATTTATGTAGCATAAGGGTCTTTCAACAAAACCACATCACGGTAAAATCATCACCAATGGTGACCGACTACACCACATATAAAACACAACACAACGCGACAGTTCTTGACTGACCTCATTTTTGCTTCATATTTTTGACATAAGAAAGTGACCTTATACTGACGTCAAACTACAAGAAAAAAAAGTAATATTTATTTCTTAATACACCTACAATGGGACATCTAAGAATGTTAATACTTTTACAGATTTTCACATAAATAATATTCTTCATACAGATATGGACCTTTTTCTTTTAAACATGAGGTTGAATTTCCAGTTTCATCGGCAATATAACTGTATAATACAAAACTGGTAACGAAATGTCGTCGAAATCGGACGACAGTCGGTGTCGCGCGGAATGCGCCGGCGCATTTTATAATTGCAGTCTCTATACAGTACGCTTTATTTCACTCAATAAATAGCTGCTTATAATACCTAAACTGATTTTTTTTTATTTAAATAAATAAATTGAGGACATGAATGGGGAGAGGTTTAAGTGGATATAGATAAAATTAGTATCATTCGTTTGGATAACCATTCGTTTACTACTTTCTAAGTCAAACGCTCATTCATACCTTCATTTTTATCACTTGCTCGGAGCAAAACCTTACTAAATATTAGTATATTTTTTTTATTTAAGTACGGAAATTCAACAGCTAATGTCCTTAAAAAAACACTAATAGAAATAGCTAGCCAATTACAGATTTCACTAATAAAAATACCTGGAAAATCGAACTTTGCTCGCTTTTTTTCTGTAAATCGTGTTTTTTGGAAAATGAAACTTAGCTAGATCGATTTATCGCCCCCGAAACCCTGCGTACTAAATTTCACGAAAATCGTTGAAGCCGTTTCTGAGATTCAGATTAAGTATATACATACATTATATTTCGTACTTCGTCTTTCGATTAGTAACCTGCAAGAGAATTCATTAGAAAGTACTATTGTAGTAACGTCTACGTGACACCACTCTGGACACTAAGTTGAGAGTTTTTTTTTTTTTTTTGAGGGTATTTCTGTTTTCCTGTCGCCCGCGCTCGCCCAGCCGCGTCATTCGTCTTTTAGTGTTTCACCGCTCAACACTAGTTTTAATAAATTCAGTGAGTGAATAATTTTCGAAAAACTTGGAACGTTTCTTCTCGTGAATAATGCCGAAAAGAAGACTTGAGAACGACGAGAAGTTTAAATACTTTAAGAAAAAGCTAAAAAAGCTGGAGTCCAAACTCAACATGTCTCGCAAACGGAAAATTCGCGTTATCGAGTCTTCTTCGTCATCATCGTCACCGTCGTCGAGGGAACCCTCGCCTCTTCGTCAGGAACCATCAGGTATGTTTATCAAAATATTAAGTGATGTGAAATTTGTCATGGAAAAATGCCGGTAGTCTAAAGAAAATCCACTTGCGTGTAACTCAGTAGGAGTTATATCTTGTTGGATCACAGTTAGACTTTCACGTGACTCGAGCTGTCTGTGGGACTGTCTCATCGATCACATATTTAAAACGGTTTGCGTATAATTCTGTGGGAGTTATATCTTACCGTCGCACTAGGTACATAAGATTGGTTTGCGCGTAATTCTATGGGAATTATGTCTTACTAATCGTACCAATATCATAAACCTTATTAAAAATTTCAACATTGAAATTCTGATTTGAAGGTCACCTTCAAATCAAATATCTGAGGTTTACCCTCAAATAAAATATTTACGTCTTTTCCAGACGAGGATATCAGAAGCGTCCCCGCGACGGAGGACTTGCCGGAGACCCAAGACGTCATCACGTCTATGTTGGAAGAAAACGCGTCGGCGGCTTCAGATAACACTGCAGCTTTGCCGGGGACTTCACTGGCAGAAGATGCGCTCGATACCGTCGTATTGGAGATACTGGGAGAAGATCCCTCGGCAACTGTTGAATACGGCCCTGAGATCCATAAGGACCTCGCAAGCCGCTTTGAACATATTGCGACGCATGGGCTGGACCCGGCTCAAAGAAAAGAGCTACTAGGAAAATACAAACTTCCTATTAACTGCACTCTTATTGCGGCGCCGATACTGAACGCAGAAATAAAAGCTGCACTTCCAGAGCCCATGGTAAAACGAGACAAAAGCTTTGAGCTTCGACAAAAACAGATAGCATCTGCTATCTCATGCTTAGCGTCGGCAGTTACTGAACAACTCTCGTCCACTCAGATCAATCAAGACCTTCTCAAAAAACTGATGGACACAGGCCGTCTTCTTTGCGATATCCAATCCACAGAATCTAAATCGAGGCGCAACTTTGCCATGTTTTCTGTCAAAAAAGACATGAAAGAACACTTGTCTGGTACTAAAATAGATAAACATTTGTTTGGCGATAACTTATCAGATACACTGAGATCCGCAAAGGCGGTTAACAAATCCATAACTGAACTAAAAGTTCAGCAGAAGGCTTTCAAGAAAGCAGCTACACCTTACAGTACTAAAGCTCCTCCAAAAAACTGGAAAGCTCAGGTCCCAGTGCGCAGGCCGCTGGGACCGCCGGCGCCGCCGAGGACCCGCGAGCCTGCCTATCACCGCAGTCAGCACGCGGCCTCATCCAAGCAGTCGTCGCCGCCGCCGAGAGCCACCCGCCGCCGATAGACCCAGTGAGTTACGCCGGCCAACTGTCTCTCTTCCGTGACCAATGGTCTCGTATAACCAAAGAGACATTGATCCTAGACTGGATCGATGGTTATAAATTACTGTTTTCACAACCTTTTGTGCAAAATAGCGCGCCCTCCTCTACAGTACATTCAAATGTAGAAAAGGCGCACTTTGATGATTCTTTGTTAAACCTTCTCCAAATCGGAGCAATATCGGAGTGCACTCCTCACAAACAGCAGTTTATATCCTCCGTATTTTTAAGGCCTAAACCCAATGGAAAAATGCGATTCATTTTAAACTTGAAAAAGTTAAATATGTTCATTCCTACTAATCATTTTAAGTTGGAGGACTTACGCACAGCTGTTAAGCTTATATCTAAAAACTGTTTCTTAGCTACTATAGACTTAAAAGATGCTTATCATCTAATTAACGTTAAAGAAGAGTCTAGAAAATACTTAAGATTTACTTGTAATGGAAAACTTTATCAGTTTAATGTACTCCCATTTGGCCTAAACACAGCGCCATATGTTTTCACAAAAATAATGAAACCCGTTGTGAAATTAATGAGGTCAGCTGGATATTTATCAACTATATATTTAGATGACATTTTATTAATTGGAAATTCATATGAAGAATGTTTAGACAATGTAACTATTACATCGAAACTACTCAGAGCACTAGGCTTTACAATCAATTCTGAAAAGAGTAGTTTAGTTCCAGATACTGTGTGCAAATTTTTGGGCTTCCTAATCGATAGCAAAACTATGCAAATAAGCCTGCCAATTGAAAAACAACTTCATATACACAGAGAAATTAAATCATTTTCTAAAAAATCACGCTGCCAAATTAGGAAATTTGCACAATTAATTGGATTATTAATTTCGGCATGCCCTGCCGTTGAATAAGGCCTTCTGTATACAAAAGAATTTGAACGTCTTAAGTATTTACAACTCAAATATGACAATGATTTTAACAAATTCATGAATCTTTCACCCGATTTGCATCATGATTTTCAATGGTGGCTACACGCCATCCAAAACCCTGTCCACAGGATTATGGATAATGTTTACGCTGTAGAAATTTTTTCTGACGCCTCAACGACGGGGTGGCACGGCGACCGCGAGCGGCCCCTGGTCCGAACAAGAGCGCGCGTTACACATAGACCAGCTCGAACTACTTGCGTCTTACTTCGCCATCAAAATATTCACTAAAGGCTTAACAAATTGTCAAATCTTATTACGTCTCGATAACTCCACTGCCGTTGCTTACGTTAACAAAATGGGCGGAATTCAGTTTCCCCACTTATCACATGTAGCTAAAAAGCTATGGCAATGGTGTGAATCAAAAAGAATCTTTGTGTATGCTTCTTATATTAAATCTATAGACAACGTAATCGCTGATGCTGAATCCCGAAAATGTCACCCTGATATAGAATGGGAGTTGTCCCATACTGCTTTTGATACATTAACTAGTAAATTTGGAGTTCCAGCGATAGATTTATTTGCAAGCAGGATTAACAATAAATGCGACAAGTTTGTGTCATGGTTGAAAGACCCAAATGCTTGTACAATTGACGCATTCACGACCAGCTGGTCAGACTCTTATTTCTACGCGTTTCCCCCCTTCGCCATAGTACTTAAAACTCTGCGAAAAATTATCACTGATAAAGCAACGGGCATCGTGGTTGTCCCATTATGGCCCACTCAGCCCTGGTTCCCGATCTTCCAGAAACTAGTTTTATCAGACGTAATAACATTCAGACCTGCTGACCGTCCTATTATTTCCCATTTCAGCAATCGGAACATCCACTCCAACCTGACCCTAGCTGCCGCGATATTATCCGGACAGCGTTATTACGCCGAGCAGTGCCAGAAGCATCAATAGATATCATGCTAGCCTCTATATCTCAGAACTCATTAAAGCAGTATAGCGTTTACATCAAAAAGTGGTGTTACTTTTGTAAAGAAAATAATTTTGATATTTATTCAAGTTCTGTCGCTTCGATAATGACTTTTTTAACACAAATGTTTAACAGTGGCAACCAGTATGGCTCTCTAAATAGCTGCAGAGCAGCGCTTGCTCTAATTTTAGATCAAAAAATTGCAGAAAATTCATTAATTCAAAAATTCTTTCGAGGTGTCTTTCGTTTAAGACCTCCCACACCCAAGTACGACATGACGTGGGATCCTAAATGCGTACTGGATTGGCTAGAAGTTTGGTATCCTAATGAGCGCATATCGTTGGAACTTCTTTCAAAAAAGTGCGCTACGTTACTGGCTCTCATCACGGCACACAGGGTTCAAACTTTATCTAAAATTAAAATTCAAAATATTAATATTCTTCCAACTAAAATTTTGATAAAAATTCCTGATCTCATAAAAACATCAAAGGTGGGCAAAAACCAACCACTGCTAGAGATTCCGTTTTTAATGAAAAACCTCAAGTGTGCCCTGCTCAGTCATTAACGTGCTATATTGAAAGAACGGCATCTTCGCGAAAAAGCGACACGTTGTTTGTAAGCTACAGACAGCCATACAAGGCTGTCACTAGTCAATCTATCAGCCGTTGGATCAAGTGCACGCTGCAAGACAGTGGCGTTGATGTTTCAATGTATAGCGCGCACAGCACGCGACACGCGGCTACGTCTCGGGCTCTCGCGCAGGGAGTTAGCATCGACCAAATCCGGAAAACAGCCGGCTGGAGTGCTAACTCCAACACCTTCGCCAAATTCTATAACAGATCCATTTTGAGCTCGGACGAAGCCACGCTAGCTGCTGCGATTATTAATTCAGATTAAATGTACTTATGGAATTTATGATTGTACCCAAATTAACAATAAGTCTAAAATAATTGATTGTTATACTGATGTCACATTCAATACATTGTTGCTTAAAAATAAATGGTTGATTTGGAAATAAAGTTGTGTTTACACTATTTCCTAAACCTAAATACTCTCAAAGTCTACAATAGTACTTTCTAATGAATTCTCTTGCAGGTTACTAATCGAAAGACGAAGTACGAAATATAATTAGTGATTAAACGAACTCAGTGAAGTTCTATCATAATTATATGAGTACTTCGTCTGAGATTAGTAACCCCCACCCGCCCGTCCCTTGACATAGGTTCAGGAAATATGTAATAGCGCCAGGGCTCAGGCTCTAAACTAATGACGCGGCTGGGCGAGCGCGGGCGACAGGAAAACAGAAATACCCTCAAAAAAAAAAAAAAAACTCTCAACTTAGTGTCCAGAGTGGTGTCACGTAGACGTTACTACAATAGTACTTTCTAATGAATTCTCTTGCAGGTTACTAATCTCAGACGAAGTACTCATATAATTATGATAGAACTTCACTGAGTTCGTTTAATCACTAATAATAGACAAAAATTGCTCGTTGAAAGGTATAAGATTTGACAACAAAATGACAAAAATCTCGGACATAACTATTAACACACGCTGTAGTACAAAAGCGCGCTACTAGTGTATTTATGTCATTATTAACTCGCGCGAATTAATACTCATTTGACGTCCATTTTTGCCGCGTGTTTTCTGACGCGGCGGCAAAAAGTCATACCTTAAGAGTTGCCGCATCGCAGACCGGTCTGCTCCCAAAAACGGAACGCTAATCATTTTGGGGTTGCATTAGATGCTTCAGATTGAACAGTGTTGCCACTAGAGAGATTGTTGGCTCGGTAAAGGCATTGCAATCGAATAACAACACGGGGTTACCCGCACAATGTAACCTACTATTTGTTTTTTTTATCAAAGCAGTCTGTCTATTAATATATCGATTCTTACGAATCAACCTCCACTCTCCTCAATTTGATATTTTACCGTTATTTCAAAAACTGTTTTAGCGTTGATTTTAAAGCTAGACTTTTAAGCTGATAAAATGAAGATAGAGCTATAAAAGATTGGTTGATAAGTTATTTCACGAAGGGTATATTTAATTAATATTTTAAGAGATAACCAAAACTGTTTGTTGTGGACAATGATGAATAGTAAGACGTAACCGTAGAGTAAAATGGCTCTATCTTCGAACCATAGAGTGCATAGTTCAAATTGACTGTCATTTTCCGATCGCTCTCGCAAGACAGGACGCAGTGACCTCGCACGGACGTCCGATCCGCTTCTAGATATCGACGTCCAGTGACGAAAGAGCATAATGGTTAGTCCATCGGCATATTAATGCCGTTTTAAACGGGCAAAAACTGGGCGCGAGTCCGTCGGTCGGCGTGTCAGCGACTAATTGAGTGGCGCACGCTATGCGATGGGGCAACTGGTCCAAACTAAACACTAAGGCAAATTCCATCGATACACACTTTCGTTTGAATCTGACCTCAGGTTACCCCATTGTGTGCCCGAGCGTGATTATCATCATTGTCGAGATCATCAATAGACTAATCATGTACCTATTGTATGATTCTCTGTAGTAAAGGCACAAAACCCGCCAGTCAGACCCCGTTTCGAAGGAATCCTAGGCTTCAATTAGCGCAGAAATGAATAATGGGACGTGTTTTCGTGACATTTCATTAGCCTCAATAGATTTTGCATGACTTGGGACGTACTAAAACACTAATATTTAAAAAACCTTTTATCTTACCCACTCTCACAGAGATGCCAAATGCCACGGTAAAAGAGAAATGTCTAAGTGACGTAACCTTGTAAAGGTGTCACTTAAAATAAGCTAATTTTACTTATGTCACGGGAGCTGCTTTTCCTCTTTCTATTGTGCATATTTTTTATTATTTTTGAAAATTTGCCAAATTTTAACATTCTGCTCTCGGTATTCTCTTGTTTTGTGTCCTGTTCCTTCATTATGTTAATGTTATTGTGCGTCTGTTTGCGGTTAATGAAAATGGACACATAACTGTTACGTAATCGCGCATCGCGTAATGCTTATTAAATAGATGTCCTTTACGACACACATTGTTCGTGACAGTGAAATTGGGATTAGTGACTTGGCTAACTGTTGATTTGATTTTAAATGTTTTATTGATAATTTGATGGAGAAAATAATTATCTAGAAAAAACAGAGGATCCGATCAAATAAAGCTATTTCTGATAGAATTTCTCACGTTACTGAAACTGAGAGTATCTAACAATTCTTAACCTCAAACGATCCCGAAACAAGATGCGTAAGAAATTCCAAACGGCAAAAACCACTCGATGGGGACGATAAAACGAAATCGCCGATGCGTTGTCGAAAAAAAATGCAAGTGCTGCGTGCGAGCGAGAGACAAAAAACGTATCGTATCGCGGTTCCACTCTAGCGCGCGCAGCTAATGAATGCCGGCGCGGGCGCAGCTGCGCGAGACGCGAGACTCATCGATCCGCCATTATTTATTTTATTTCGGTGCGAAACACCGAATTGGATCACGACGACAAAGAGGTTAAATTGCGCGTCCAAATCCCATGACAATCGTCAATTATAGCGCTAAGCGCATGCGGACAGATGTAAACAAACGCACAATGTCACACTGTTTCGTTGAGTTCACACAAAAGCGCAGTATCACTCGCATGTAACAGCTTTTTTTCCAGCTCGTTGTTCTATTCAAAGCAGAGTCGTGGGGCGAAAGTCATCCACAGACTCGTACCAATTTAAACGAAGATCAATGAAGTTGATATCTACAAATAGATAATCTCGAAGCGGGAGTCGTGCGTGCGCGCATCCATCGAGCGCGTTTTTCTCGGGCGCTGTTCGCTTCACATAATTACAAACTCCAGTTACAAACGTATTAAACGTTAGGAAAACAGCCGCTCGGATACGCTACGAATGTTATTATTTACAACGCTTTAATTTCGCATCGGCCGATCGTCGGCTGATTCATTGCTGTTCAGCGATACATAATTATCTCGGAAATTCTTTCGAAACGAGAGCATTATCAATGCATACATTACTTTAAAACTATTAAACCATCCACAGTAAATAGTTTTGATACAAAAGGTAAAGTTGAGAAACTGCTTTTTACAGACAAACGGCTCATCGGCATGGCTCATAATGAATGTAAATCTGTTATTTCTATCGTATGTCTAATTGAACAGACTCAATCTTGGTTAATAGCTTACTGAGAACTGAACTAAAAAGTGTTGAATGGATTCAATGGGAATATTAACTTACGTTGACTGCACTCACGCTATTCGTGAACGCTGATAAAATAACAATGAAGCCGCGAAAGCAAAATGATGTTACCAATGTCAATGTCAAAAAGACATTAACGATTGAAAAAGTATTACGATCCAATTTTATAGCATGTCTAGCTGTCTAACAGTTTGAAGATTTACAACTACCCGCTATTACACCACTCAAGATATGCATGCATCATTTACTCGATAAAAAAGTCATCGCCTGTCGATAACCTGACTAGAATGCAATGTAGACGATAAGCACAAAAACAACAAATTTCGAATCGATTCAGACATCGATAGATCGTCCCCTCGATTAACAATTAAAATTCCTGCAGTTATGTTATAATTACTACTCATTAATGCGTTCCGTTCAATAAAAATATCTTGATTTATCCAATTAGCTGCGAGGCGATGGCAATTTTCGTTTTAGCAATATTAACGTTCCCCGTCATAACTGTTTTAATTTCTCATTTAAAAACTCTGGAGCAAAATGACCGATCTCAACTTTGCAATAACTTTGTTTAAGAAATGAGTGAAGAGAGATGCTAATGTGAATAAAAAGCTAAGCGCTTTGTTGTCGAAATAGTTGGTACAATGTGGTGAGTGCACTCGATCAGAGCACTAGGGCAGTGCAGTGACGCGGGCATCGGGCATCGGGCAGCGGGCACGCATCGATGACAGCCGCGGATGACAGTATCGCAGGCGAGCCGATCACTTGCCACCGAGAGCACTACATCAATCACCCGCTCCACAATCGTACCGCAGTCCGCATGCCACTTAAATAAATTTATAACATATTAAGTACGTTGAAAATAAACACTTTACAGTTTATGATTTATTTCGTGGTACGATGAATTATGGACGTCACTTATTAAAAGAGCGAGACGGTGAATTTTTATCTCTCTCGGTGATTTCACGTGCTACCGATAGCCGTTTTATTGGAGTAATTAAAGCGACCGATTAGCCTTTTGTGCGTGTTACGTGTCCAAAGTGTCCAAACATTATGATAAAATGTGTCATTTTATAACACTGGTAATCTACGAGCGATAACATTTTTACACTATCATCCGATTATCTAGAAGTAAAATAGATTTTGTAATAAAGTAATTATCGTTTCCGTAACAAATACTTGTTTTAATATCGAGTCGTGCCTAAGTCAACGGCGCTTTAATAAGAGAATGGTCAGTTCCATGACACTGACAAGTCATTTATCTCAGTTATCGGAGGTCGCAGAGGTTGTGGCTGTTCACAATATTGCAGTAATAAATACAATTTAACGTCTGTAATTAGTACCTACACAACAGAGTCTTTGACTGATAACAAATCAATAATATCCTTAAGTTTAAATATAGACGTCACTACAAAGTCACTTCCGGCATCTGACTGACATGAAACGTCATTTCTTTAAATTGCATATCATCGACACATGTCAACGCCTGTTGTGCCTATTGTTGTAAAAAATGAAAAACCCACAAAGAAATTGCGGTATAATAAATTTGTAAAATAAATTACACGGTTTTGATTGTCGGTTTGTGTCCAGATTACCTGTTTTACGAACACGAATTGTTACAAAATGACTCCATTTACGAGAGTTTTTTGTCGTTCAAATAACAAGTGTTACTGTGTCGATTTGGCCTGTCATGTTATTACGGGAACCGCGAAATTTAATAAGCCGAAACTTTCTAAAGGGAATATGAACGAAACATTATCGAATGTAATAACAATTGCATTCCGACCTTCCGGGAATTTGAAATCAAACATAGAAACCTTTTTAGTTGAAAAAAAGTTTTAACGTTCACAATGTTTTTTTTTCAGACATAAATCAGCTTCAACGTCCTAAATCTTTTATCTTTTCATCTACGATCATTATCGATCGGTCAGTCTCAGTCCATTTCTCAGGCAGGTAGTACAAAGCAGTACAAATCGATTTCGATAACAAAACGTAAATTAATTTACTACAGCGTAAACAATATCGATTCGAATCGATAATCGAATGGCGAGACGAAAAATGCGTAAACAATCGATACTAAATGCACAACAAGAAGCATTTTACCGTTACTAATTACACTTTATAGTTATTAAACCATCAAGAAATTGCAGCTTCTGATTTACGAGCGGCCATTTTGCGCGACATTTTAATATTCGAATGCGTCGGCTCAAGTTTTTTTCTTTTTAACTTTGACGGGCGCAGGTGCGTTTATACAAAGTTATGTATACTGTTCTTTTAGTAATTTCGTGGGATGTCCACGAATGGGCTTTATAAAAGTATGCACGGAGCGACATTAGGGGGAGCATAGATTTTTATTGGCCGCTTGGATTTTGTCGTTTTCGTTTTGCTCCATTTTGTTGTGTGCGGTGGAGAAAATCCGGAAACTGCTTTGGAATGAAGCTATTTATTTTACCAGGGGCCTCACCACGAGCTCTTACAAACTATCATGTTTCAGCTCAAGTAACACTACTTCAATACAATTTTATAGGTCATGGTACGAAATATCAGATATAATTAATTTGATATTGCTCGAAAACCTTGTAATCTAACCTCTTAGTTAACACAAGTGGTCTGTTCAACTTCTTAGGCGCGGCGGATGACTTGCCGGTTGAGGCGCGAGAAGGGCGGGCTCGATTCTCACGGCGACAAAATATTCATTTATATTTTTAAAACCTATCAGATAACTTATTTTCCTAACAAGCGATTAAAATTTTATCAATATAAGTCCTGCGGCCAACTCTAGCCACAAAGATGTGAATCGTTGGGAAAAAATCCTAACTACTAACAGTACGACTGTAAAATTAAAAAAATCAAAGTGATTCGAATTGTGAAAAAATCCTAACCAGAAATAGTGAGACTAGAGCAAATAGTAGGGAACTCACCAACAAAACGCACCTAAAATGTCATAGATAAAGTGCACAGAAGCGTCTCATTTACCTGTTTACTGAACACGGCGATGTCCTCATTGAAGGACTCCGAGGAGCAGACGTCCCCGCCGGCGACGCCGGGGTCGCGGGGGGTGCACGTCGCCAGCTCACACTTCTCGAAGATCAGAGCCAGTAGGGGGAACAGGGGGTGCCTGGAAACCGATAATATATATTTACATATTATAGGACTGTAATGCAGATTAAAAAAAAAACAGGTCAAAAACCAGGTAGACCTAAAATAAATATATATCCACGGAATACTAACTACTGTGCAAAATGTGATGTTTGGACGTGCTTCTGACTCTATTCTTTGTATCCTCAAAGATCTAAGTAACTAGAGGTCTGAGAAGATATTTCCCGAGCCTGGGGATTACAGTCGTGATCATGTTTTTTTAGATCCATTATGTATGAGTTAGTAGCAAAATAAAAACTCAAAAATAAGTTACTAAATAGCAAACAGTTTTGCAATTTCAGCATCGATTTTATCAAAATCCGTTCTGCTTTTACAGAGGTAAAGAAAGACAATCATAACAATAACTTTTGCATAATATTTCTAAGATTCTGATTTTGATGCAGATAAAGTAGCCATGCCATGTAATACTAATTGAAGGAACACCGTAAACTTTTCACACACATAAAAACCTTATTTTAAATAATTGCATTCACGTAAATCCTTTTTAGCATAACTTCATAACCCAATAATTTGAATATCGAACGCTCAAAGAGTAAACAACTAAACTAACAGATGGTCCAACTCGTTAACCGACTTCACCACTGATGATTTAAAAAGGCGAATTAACATAAATACGTATAAGGGCATTGTGGAAAGGTTAATTTACTCTAACCATGTCGGTTGCAATTATTGTTTTCAAGAATTTTGCGGTTATTTTATTGCTTGGAGCTCTGTAATTATTAGGATTCATAGTTACATTTTGATGAGCAAAAATTAATATTAAGCTTGAGTATTTTACTTTAAAAGCTATTGACCTTTTGATGTGCTAGACTTGGATGTAATATATCAAAACAATTAGGCTTACAGTTTAAAACCCTCTTTTTCTACTTCCTGGGACCTTACCTCAAGCTCTTACAAACTATCATGTTTCAAAAACATCATAGTTTCAAACTTGAAGTAACTTCCGTACAATTTTTATGTGTCATGGTATGAAATATCAAAGTTATATAACTTTGATATTATCTGAATAGCTTATGGTAAGGCCTTTGAACTGTGTGTGAAACAGTGAAGAAAAACATCAAGAAATCCGTCTTGTCTAAAACAAAAACGTTTAAAAATAGCCAAAGCCTCTGTGAGGACTTACTGGTTCTTAAACCAGGCCATATTAATGCGACCAAAAAGGACCTGTTAACTGTTAAGTGTCATTGTCATCTAGGGAAAGATCATCTTATCATGAAATCAAAACCCTTTCAAAAATGAAGCACCAATTGCTCCATTTATTAGTCCCCTTGTGACTAAGATCAGATCTGTGGCGTAACCTTTGGCACTTAAGAGACCATTTACCACAAATTTAGACTTATCGGATCAAAACTTGTCAAGACTTTGCTTTTATGTCGCTCATAATAGCCAGAGTGTAAGCGGGTATTCAGAACTTTTTTGATCAATGATTATAAAGTTAAAAAGGATCTAATTAAAATATGTTTAACATTTTACACAAACTGCAAAAACACAAAAATCCATTTTATATTTTTTTATTTAGGTATTCTATCTCTTAAAATCAAAATTGTTTTAAAATAAATTTGCATTTTTTTCTTATTCTCCAATCATCAAACATTTCAAAACAATATCTTATTAAGTACACACAATTTATTATTTGATCATAACTTCTATTTCAAATTATGTATCTAGGTACCTATGAGTATTTTTTTTTGGTTACCATAAATATTTTTTTTACATTCATAGCTAATTTAAAAACAAAAAGAAAACTTCAGACACAAGAATCATTCATGGCGTTCAAAAGGTCGTGTATTTCTTTACATTTACATAATTGTTGAGTCAAATTACATGTTGTATTCATTACTTTCCGCACAACTGTCATTTTATTGTTCACTATATTATATTAGTCTGGCTTTAGTCAAGTTAAGCCCTTTTTTAATCTTAGTACTGACTATTTGCCGTTGATTTTTTCATTAGAAAATAAATGTTATCTTGAGAACTAATACTAGAAGAGACAGTTATTCTTTTAAACCAGTGTGGTGAAAGGAAAACAGGCTTATGTCATGCCAATAAGTTAAGAAACACATGATCACGACTGCAATCCCCAGGCTCCGTAGATACTCCTCAGACCTTTAGTGACTTAGATCTATGCGGATATCTAAAGTCCCTTTCAGAGGCACTTACGAACATGACATGGCCCACATTGTGCGCAGTATTCGTACGTGACAGGTTGCATGCCCATCGCCGCCTATAAGATACTAGCCCATGACACACACCTTGGAAGTTAAAAGACAACCTAATTATATTGCTTTGAATGGCTCTAAATAGTGCCTGCGTACTCCCACAACTAAATAAAAAAAATGTGCCATTATGTTCAATTTCCGCTTCCACTTCTTATTAACTATTGTCTTTAAAAATAATAATGCTGCAAGAATATTTCCTTCAGTGAAGCTCACTTTTTGCGGTCACTTACAAATACAGTTATTAAAATATTGTTTGGCAATTGATAGCAATTCAAGTTTTTGTGTAAAATGCTAGCACTTGCAAAATAATTTGGACGTGCCTCTGATTACCCCCTTTTCGATATCTTCAAAGATCTAAATACTAGAAAATGAAACAAAACCTGGAGATTACAGTCGTGATAATGTTTCTTGGTTTTGTTTATTATTCTTTATTATACTTCACGTATAATTGAGCTTTGCAAGTAAGTACATCAGTATATGAAGCTTTTTATACTTATTTATTATTGTTATCTGACCGCATAATGGCATTTTAAGATATTGTTTTTTTATTATATTTATTTATTGTTACAAAATCACTTTATAAGATATTTATTTATATTTATTAACACAATAACAAACTAATTACAGATAGAAAACAGAGTTCAAGTCAGTTAACTCATTGGATAGTACTAGTGCCTTACCACAAGCTCTTACAAAACACTATGTTTCAGAAACGTCACATTTCAAGCTCGAAGTAACACTATTTCAATACAATTTGCATAAGTCATGGTACGAAATATCAATGATATATTTTAAGTACTTTGATATTGCTTGAAGACCTTGTGGTCTCTAGTCCTATATCCAAGTTAAGCACCAACTCACCATCGATATTACTTAAACTTATGGTAACTTTTCAAAGGTTTATATATTATCACTACTGACTGCAACATGGTCTGATTAGTACTTATCCGTTTTTTTATTATTCAACTCAGTGTGATAAAGACAATTTCTCTCAACACTTCACCGCTTATAGAAAGTTGAAAAGAATGCATTTTTTTTTAAATTAAATATTATATTTACACATAAAAAATCAATTTCATTGTCTCAGCGTTTGTTACGTTCCGCTTGTTAATTCACAGACAATTAGTATTTACATCATAGAACATTTATTTTATAACCTCAATTCATTTAAGATTTATTAACTTTGTTACAAGATAGCGAACCTTATTAGCTGGCTAATGGTCATTTCTATTATATTTTATATTTTGTTAATTTTCTAATTACAAAAAGCGCAATAAATTTAATTTATACACGCACCTTAAGATAATTATAATAACCTATTGTGTATATTTTTTGTTATATTCCGCTAACAGTCTGACCATACCCCCAACCAAACAAAATAGTATTCTTAGCATTACTTTCTGGCGTTATGAAATTTCACTCGAGTTTGATAAATAAAGGCTATTTAATATTAATACGCGGACTAATTTAATTTGGCGAAATCCAAGGTTCCCAACGAGACACCCAAAACTTTCACAGTGTGATTCATTGGGATTTTTTCACAAGAGCGACCAACTTAAGTGTTTAGCTCAGAAAATCTACAAATAGCTTGCTCTTATTAGTAAAATATTCTGTGATCATGGTCACCCATCCCAAATTTAAAGTTGCTTGTAAAATAATGGAAACAACAAGACAATAGCACTATAAATGTACCTAAATTTTCGTTTATTGTGCGTATAGATGCAAAAGGCAAACAAAATCTTAATAAGAGTTTTCCTCCAGCAAATCTTTGAAGCTAGATTACATATCTTTTATTTGACCGTCGCAACAGTTTTAAATCAGATAATCTAGTAACAGCGTAGGTAGTGCTAGGATACCATTCGCAGATGATATCGGTGTCACGTCTGCGCGATGTGCATCTAATCTGTGACAGCACGCGCGAGGTCACGCGCTTACCTGCGCCTCTCAATTACTCATCTGTTTCTATAATCTATGACGTTCTGTTTTCAAATTTATTCATTGGCGGTTATTGGCTGATTTGAATTTGGAATGTTTAATGAATCCTTTGTGATCGAATGCGGTGCACGTACGCTGAATAATTTTCAATTAGTTTATCAGTTTTACATCGCGTAATTAGTGATTATTATATTTATAGTTATTATTGGACTGGAATTTGTGTTTACTCATAAGTAGCATTTGCATACTACCTAACCTAGATAATTATAATGAACCCACCACCCAATTAACTTGACTTATTCGTCAACTTTTAGGTAGTCTTAGGAAACTCTACTTCACTAAGTAGCTACTTACCTTTTTATAATAAATATTTTAAAAAAACCACAGCCGCACTTAAGTGATCGCGAGATAACCTCAAAGACATAATTAGTAATCTTTACACTTTTTCACAACTACCCACAAACACTACCCTCCTTTCGCAATAAAACTAAGTTTTCAATTTACAACTAACTACCCACACTTTACAAACAACTAAGAGTATAAAACCACACGTTACCACCTGACTCACCCGTATATTGCGTCCTTGTCTCGCTTGTGGACGAGTGGCTCCCCCGGAAGCGCATGCGCGGGCGCTGCGGGGGGCGGGTAGTGTACCGGGGGGAGGTGGGGATGCGTGAGTCGGTGCTCGTGGTACATCGCTCCCCCCTCCATATAGCCCCCTCCGTGGAGGCTTTCGTCGTACTGTGGAAAAAAACTAGGTTAGGTAGTGCGAAAGTCGGGGAGTGTGATGCAAAAATGGGTAGTGTTGTGTTTTGTGCAAAAGTGTACCTATGTGTTGTACAAAGTACTTGCGGTATCTTTATTACCTTCATATAAAGTGAAATTAATTAATCAGTACTTATGTATTTGTCATATAGCTGATAGTACTTACCATTAAAATATTTAACGACTATTTAACTTAATACCTGACAACAAGACACTTAAATTAAAAAACATTATCTAAATAGGTTTTATTAAATACTAGCTTTACCCGCGACTGCATCCGCGTTCGAAAATGACGGGCTCCCATACAAACTTTTATCCCTTTTTTCAACCCCTTCACGCATTTTTTCGTGATAAAAGTTAGCCTATGTCCTTTCCCAAGCTTTAGTATAATCTTTGTATCACAACAAAAGCGATGTAAGCGTTAAATCGTAACAGACAGAGTTACTTTCGCTTATAATATTAATAAAATATACTATAGTATGGATTGAATTGAAGTGGCAAGCAACAAATGAGACGAAAAAATCCCAACGCATCGCTATTCACAGATGATTCTTCTTTTATTTTAGCTTTTAATGCTACTCGACTATAAATACTTTAGAATAAATTCTTAAAAGGATGCATATTCATTAAAATAGTGTAGTCATCGTTAGATGGTATCTCTCAGAGTGATAATCACTGAGAGTCAATGTGGTTTCTGTTGTGAAAGGTAATAAAAAAAGAATTGTCAGTGACATCTGTCATAACTGACAGTGACTTTAGTTTGAACGTTCGACTCACGGTTCTTGCACGGTGACTTTCGTTCGCCACCCGAAAGGTAACTTGGTTCCCAAATATATCTGCTGCAAATACTGCATCTGCGTTTTCCTCAATATCTATCAGTTTCATCACATCGTGAATTTAGTTCTTTCGAACTTGTGTGATGAAAGAATTAAAAACGGCAAAAAAAGTTGGGAAAAACATTATTTCGATGTTAAAACTCTAGGAAGTAACGAGTTAAATAAATGCAAAACCGGGTAGTGCACAATTATAGAACTGCACTTTTTTGGGAAATACAGACTTTAATACAATATCGCATTCTACAATATAGGAAGTACTTCGCGATAGCAATTATTATCACTACCCAGTTTTGCAGAAGTTTGGAGAATTTTGACCCTCTTAGTTAAGTAATATTGCTTAGCTGTCTAATTAGATCCGTCTGTCTAACAAGTATTATTGCTCTCCATATGTGTACTGTTCATACTGCAGTTCATACTAGGGGTCTACAACTTGGTCATATTACTCTATGGTATGCTGTTCACCATCGATTAACTCCCAAAGCCTTTTAAAAGGTATTTTTGCTTTTAAACTTCAACCAGATTAGTATTTTAAATGTATTTTTGACAGGAAATTTTGTGAGTTAATTAAGTTTGAGTAAGTATAACATTTTTAATTGATAATAATCAGATTTTTAATATAATGGCCGACAGCTAAGTGATATTATAAATTTCTCTAATAATTATTATTATATACATATTACGTATATAATACGGCCTAAGTCAAGTGTAGGGGGGAAGTCAGAGGCATGTCCAAACATGTTATACATGATAATCGTGGTATTGATACATGCCCAAGTTTTAATTCTTTACGTGACAGGTTGCAAGCCGGTTACCGCTTTTGGTTCTAGGGTCAGTTTTCTCACAGGTCAGAGCAAGGTTCGAACCCACTATATTGGCTGCCAACTCAAAAAAATATTTTTCAAAAACAGGTATGTACAGTCAGCTTCGAAAGAAAGTATACAAGTGTGTGAAAGAGCACTCGTGACATAATGATGTATGTTTATGTGAATAAATAAGTGAGTAATATATTTTTATGAATATTAAGGCGGGTTACAGTGCTTCACTGGCCGTCGGTGCGCACGGTCGGTCCTGACGATACACACGGACCGACCGTCAGTTTGTATCATTCAGTGCTCTCCTGACCAACAAACTGACCAGAGGAAAAATGATACAGACATCCGTCGTAGGTCCGTACGGTCGGTCCAACGATTGGTGCAGCACTGAACGCGTTCATACGTTTCCATAGCGCGTCGGCCGACCGACGGACGCATGCGCACGCGCTCGACCGACGGTCCTCGTACGCAGTGCGTAGCAATATTACGGCGCGTGCGTACGGTCGATCCAGCACTGTACGATTTTATGGATTTTCATATTAATGACAAGCGCGACCGACATACGCACCGACGGTCAGTGAAGCACTGTAACCAGCCTTAGTTGTAAAAGTATTTAATATTCATAGAAGTTGACCTCCTGAACTTAAACTTAAGATTGTGACCTTTATTGTAAAGTACTATAGTTCAAAATCCCACGTACCTATCTTCTTCTTTAAACAATGGATAACTTTTTGAATATTCATAAGAGATAATAATAACAAATTCAAATAACTATTTAACTTTGAAACTCAACATTGAGATTTGGAAGAAAATTCTTGTTATGAGTAACATTGTTTTGTTAAATTAGTTTTTACATACATTCAGATAAAAATGCAATTAATTTTAATCAAAATAAAATACTTGGGTAAGTACACTCAACTCTAAAATTATTATATCTTGACTTAATGTTTTCTATTCTTAGTTTGTTGAATATAAATTAAGTTACTTAATAATTATTTAGAGTAACAATATTATAAGCCAGTTTAATTTACACGAACTAGCTAAAGCTAAACCATTAATTAAGTGTGTTTTTTTTATTTAAAAAAGATTATTAAAGAGCGCTGGTGGTGGGCCCCTGCCTCACGATCCGAAGGTCGTGGGTTCAAACCTGGTCGTGCACCAAAGAGTTTTTCTACGCGAAAAATGTATGTGCGCAAACCCAGTGCTCTTAAACGGTGAAGGAAAACATTGTGAGGAAACCGGCATACCCTAGAACCAAAAAATCGAAGGTGTGTGTCATAGGTTAGTATTCTTATAAGCGGCGACGGGCTTGCAACCTGTCACGTTCGGAATACTAACTACTGTGCAAAATGTGGGCATGAACCTTTAGATATCCTCAAAGATCTAAGTAACTAGTGATCTGAGGAGATATCTACCGAGCCTGGGGAGTACAGTCGTGACCATGATTTTTTTGTTAATTAATAGATTCAAGTAAGTAACTTTATCAAAATATAGTGTAAATACTTGTATTGTTGGTGTACCTGCTTAGTTATAGCTTCCATCATTTTGCGTGACTTGTGCTTTAGCTCGGTCGATAGCCACGCTGTAACGCATATTTTAAGTGACTTAAAAAAAGAGGTTCACATTTCGGTTATTTATTTATGGTGTTGAGTGTATTTTCGTGGATATCTCTACCGATTATCGAACGATTTTAATAATTTTAATATTTTTTACTGTTGCCACGTAAGCAAAGCTGTAGACGGATGCTAGTGACAGTAATAAGTAGTACTTACGTTTTTATTGTAACCTACACTTCTATAAATAAAGAGGAAAGATTTGATTGTTTGTTTGTTTGCATTGAATAGGCTCCGAAACTACTGGACCGATTTGAAAAATTCTTTCTCCAATATGTAGAATGAATTTTCAGGACGAATGTAGGTTAAATTTTACGTAAGTACTTCGCGGGCGACGCCGCGGGTGGAAGCTAGTAGACCAATAATATCAGTGCTGTGTAAATCGTAAGCCGTGCGTGGTGAATTATTAGTTTGCTCTTGTGGAAGAAAAATGTTTTATAAAACAATATTAATACAGGGTTCTTCTTCTTCTTCTTCAATTATGGCATCTGTCTCTTAGAGAACAATTTTGCCAGTGTCAAGTGTATTTATTTATAAGTATTGTCAACGTCACAGAGTCATAGTCAAGTAATCAAGTCAATTTTAAACAAAAGATGGCTGTTTTGTTGAAAATTTTCGGGATTTCCTCCGATGGAATTTCAAGAGAACCATTCACTCTAATTCACATACTTTACACTCGCGTCAAGAACCCGGGCTTTATTGGCAAAATAACCACCAAAATTACGCAATAAAACTCAAAATAACACGAGAAAACATATAAAAACCAGAGCGACGTAGTTGTCAGGCAAATACACCGCAGAAAAATCCTAATACAGGGTTTAAACTGTATGTAAATATGGTTGTGTCAAGTTGGCCTGGTTCTTCTTCTACTTCTTTATTTATTTCATCTGTCTCTTAGACATCAATTTGCCAGTGTCAAATGTATTTTTAAAGATTAATGTTGTTACAAAAAACTTTGTAACGAAACGTGACCACCAAAAATAGATGATAAAATCCAAATTCCAAAATAACACGAGAAAATATTTAAACATTAAAGTGATACATAAGTCTGGCATAGTTCTTGTTACACAGCGTTTTGATGAATGAGTGTTTGTCAATGGTTAGCTTAACCCATTGTGTAACCAATGGTTACTTGCGACTGACGTTATAAAATTGGTGAAACTAGGTTATTTTGTTCCACTGTGTAAACATAAATATATGGTTTAGCAAAATAGACAGTATGATAATGAGTATAATATTTTACAAAATTTCTTTTTAAAATAAAAAGTAGCGTTATGCAAAGAATTTTTTTTAAGAAATACTTCAAAGCGATAGTAATTTTTTATGATAATTTTATTTTTATTTTTTTAATTCTCTTATTGTTATCCCTATTCGCAGGTTAAGGTGTAAATGTCACTTGAGTATAACATTAACAAAACCAAGCCCATTGTAAGTTCTTGCGATACAGATGATTGCCGTGTCGAGTGTACCCGATCGACATTTTTATTATTTTTTATGTTTCGCATACTATTAGTAACATTTATAGTGTTATTTTAGTGGAACGAAATTTGTATTGTTAAAGAATTGTGTTAAATGTTCTCGAGAAATATGAGTTTGATATTTTCTTTTGATTTATAGTTTTTGAAGGTTTATTTCGTAGGCACTATAAAAGCACTGGTAATGTGGTTTATAAAAAGAAATAAAAGGTACCTAATCATAAGGTACCTAACTATATTTTATCTAATTTATAAATAAACTAGTGAGCCGACAGACGTTGTCCTGTCTTAAAACCTTCTCCAATAAAATGACAACAAAAATTGAATTATCGAAATCGATCCAGTCGTTAACGCGTGATGCCGAAGAATTAAAGAAGATTATATAGAAAGTTAGTAGTAGACTTTTATTTAAAATTAATATTGTATTGCTTGTTAGACGAGTTATTATTAAATTATGAAAATGAATAATTAAAAAGGTTTTGATATAAACGCGATACAATTAAAACGATTTCTGTACAGATAACATAAACACAGATACACAAGGCACACGCAATGCTAAGTATAAAAATTAAAATCCATTCGTTCGTGACATGATTTTGAATTGCGTGACTCCTAAATTAAAGATATGCAAGCCACAGGTTATTTTAAGTTTATTTTGTAAATTAGCGGGTTCAAAAATGTAACAATGCTTAGATTATAAATTTGTGTACGATCTGCAGAAATTTGTTCCGTTAGTCTGGGTGTTTTCTATGTATAATAAAAAAAAAAAAAAAAAAAAAATCTATCTATGTATAATAATGTATTAAATATATCAGTTATCTAGTACCCATAACACAAGCTTTGAGTAGCTTACTTTGGGGCTAGATGATGCTGTGTGGATTATCCAGCATTATTTATTTATTATTTATTTATTTATTTATTATAACTAGTTACCTATCTCAAATCTAAGTAACAATAACTGAAACACAAAATAACCTACCCAAATATTCTTTTCTTCTTTGTATATAGCACCTGTCTCTTTGAGATTATTTTTGCCAGTGTCAAGTGTTCAAATTAGGAGTTATTCGTCAACTGGCGAGCGTGAATCACGCGAGTGCGCGCGAGTTGGCACCTTCTGATTTTACCTACTTTTTCTGTCGTCAACTCGCGCGCAGGTTGTGAGTTCAAACCCAGTCGTGGACAATGTCAATAATATAATAACTTTATATTTAAGGTATCCAATATTAATAATATTTATAACTATATTATATTTAAGGAACCTAATCTTATTATTTTTCGCTTCTTATTGAAGGTGTCATCTAAAATTAATCAAATAAAATTACTAAAAAATACAGACTACGAATAATTTTAAAAATTAGTTTTCTTATAGTTTTACTAAAATCTTTGGTTAAAAAACTCATATCTATTAAAAATAATATTTTTTCCAAAATACTTACTGTTCTAATTTATGGCATCTGAAAAAATACTGCTGTATAGATAATGCTAACCAATTTTTTTTTTAAAGTTACTTTTGATTGGCAAAGGTGGGCAGTCAGGTGTACCAATGTCAAAATAATGTTATCAAACTGTCATTGGGCTTGGCTCGTATCAGCTAGGTAGACACGTGAATCGTACTTTATTATTAGATAAGGTTTGTTTTGAATCATAGTACCCATGTCGTTACAATTATACCTAATCAGCAGCAAATTATTTGTTATCAAAAACATATCAAAGAAGAGTAATAATTTATAATACAGTGTAGTATAAACAATCACTCATTTTACAATAAAAAAATGCATTTTCTGAGTACCAATTTTGTAACACGAACTATTAACTTAAGTCATTTTGAAAATAAATATATTAACTTAAAACTTGCGTGCATTAAAATCATGAATTTGAAAAACCGGGTGAGTTATTTATTTGTTTAAAAATCTTTTAATTTACGGAAAAAAACTAAATACCTACTTTAAATTTTTATTATAATTTTTATTTATAGAGAAAATTAAATAATAATACACCAACAGCTAATTAATAATTATAGAAAACAGAGTTCAACTCATCGATCGCAGGATATCTATCTATACCTACATAATAATTTAAAATTTCATTTATTTTGTAAGATTATTATAGATATCAATATTATAATTTTTATTAATAATTCGGCTTCTTATTATATTTTATTTTATAAATGACGTTTTTAATGCTTTATTTCTCAGTTCATACTCATCAGTTTAGAAGTATATTACACCTAATTATTAACTTTGTGTAATTACTCTGTGAGTTTAGATTTAATTAAGTAATATATTTTGATAACAACATATTGAATCAGATTAAAATTACATAAAGAATTAAGCAAAATTATAATTACGTAAGTATTCATTTTGTTTTTATAACATTCCACAATGATTAATAGCCGTTACTCATCTAATTATAAATGATCTAGGAGCAAAATATCTAATAAAACTTATCTTATTATCAAAAAAATATAGCGAAAAACTAATCATAGTTTCTTTACTGACTTGGTGCTAACAATAATATAATTTACTAGCTGTTTCCCGCGAGTTTGTCCGCAAAAATCCATTAATTATTCAACTTGGGTTACATTATTAAAATTTTAGTAGAGATCCCTAACTTTTTCTAGTAATAAATATAGCCTATGTTACTCAGGGATAATGTAGCATTCTAATGGTAACAGAAGTTTTGAAGTCGGACCGGTAGTTTTTGAGTTTATTCGTTACAAACAAAAATACAAAACTTTCCTCTTTATAATATGAGTATAGATTTATAAAAAGTTGAAACGACTTTATACACTGACAATCTCAATCGCAATTATTGTTGTAATAACTAAAACCGTGAGTTTATCGTAGGAGTCTATAGCTCGAACGATGTCTGCGTGATATTTTTTGTTATTGTTGATATCTTCAAAAAGAGGTAATCAATTTCGATAAAATTTATACAGAACCGCCTCTGAAGTTTGGCCTATCAAACGAGAAAAAATCATCAAAATCCGTCCATGATTGGCAGAGTAATCGCATAACAAAACATCTAAACATATTTCATGAAACATTGGAGGTAAATTTAAAGTTATTTCTTCTTTTAAATATTCACGTACGGTTCATGTATCAAAATATACCTAGTTTCTAAATACCAGGTACTTTATGTAAACAGTATTGATGAATAATGATGCCTAAATTGCCACCGTTTAATCGGCCGTTTAACTTAACATTTTGACGAGTGATTTTATTTTGTTGGTTAAAATAAATGTGTCAAGTGTACGAAAAGAGTATCTTTGCGCACTTTCATGCAATAGTGACGAAAGGTCTAGAGACACGATAAAAGAAAATAAAACCCGATTATACTCTTATGAAGCGCGAGAGGTGTTGCTTCAATTCCCGTCGGAAGATAAATGTGATTTGCAAAATTTTTGTAGGTTATTTTATGGTAGTTATTAGAGGCATCATAGGTTGAAAACAAAACCGGAGGCATGCAGTAACGGTCACCAGCTCAAATAAGAACCGCACTGAACGTTGCATAACTTAGTTAATATAAAAAATTACTACGCCATAATTGCTTGCATACTTATCCAGTGGTTATTATAAACGGAAGATAGTGGATGAACTTGGTCTCAAGGTATTCTCACACATACCTTTAATACCTAGTTTCAATAATTTCAATGAAACCCACTCAGAAATACACTGCAATTATTTTTAATGAATTTCTTGTATATTGTGGTTAGCATTACTTAATATTAGCTGGAATTATATTCAAACGAACATCTCTACAATTGTAAAGTATTGTAAAGTAAATATCAATTTTAAATAACTTTATTTTGTTGTATTTTATTGGCAGGTTTTTATGAAACGATACTAAGTGTCCATAATTGGTATATTAAAAAAATACTAAGTATATTATTTTTATTATTATCATTAAAAAATAGTAATTATAAGTATTCTTATTATTATTATTATCATTATTCAAAATTCATGCTCTAGACATGCGTTTTCAACGATTTGGGATTTTAAGTTGAACGTATACTAGGTTTATGAGGATTTCATTCACTATATTTCTTATTCAAGTAAAAAAATCACTAACATTAAGTACATCAGTAATAATAATTATAGTTATCGTAAAAGTCTAAATCTCAGGCTTGGAACAATCAAGCATTCATAGAACAACAGCCCCATTATAGACCTTATTATCAATGACATAACGACCAAATTATTATTCACTACAAGTCCAATAAAGCGATTCATTTTGAACCATATACATAAAGCAATAAGGATTACGGAACTTTTGAATAGTAACTTTTTCGTGACACTGAAATTTCAGCCGTATTTTTGTCTGTGCAAAGTACAGTTTTTTTCAACGCGTGAAATATTGTTTGTATTAAGCCGATTTAAAATGGCGTCGGCCTAAGTATTTTTATTGGAACAATGTTTTAAACAATCATGGGTTTGTGACGGCATATTTTTTTAAGGTTAATACAGCTTTTGACCTAGTAACAATATTTGTATCTACTGTCAAGATTATTAAAAACATTGACAGTTCAAATATCTGACTTAGCTTATAATTTGTGCCTATTTTGATCATATAAAAATTTATAAGTTATATTATGATTGAATAGGTTAGGTATCTGTACCTAACCTACAAATATTTTCTACTTAGGTATCTAAATAATATTAAAAAAACAAACATCAGACAGAACTTTATAAAACAAACCTGACATTAAACAGAACTTTAATTCGGGGAAGTTCGTTTAACTAAACTTGGCGTTCCATTCAACCGCACAAAGAATGTTTACTAAACATAAAAACGGCAAATTTAAACTAGGAACTACCCTCGTATTTTCCAACATGGCGGCCGCGGAAAAGGCGCGCATTCGTTTCATTCGACAGATGTCACGCAACCGATCTGCCGGCTGATAACGGAACTTTTGGTTTAGGGAAACAAACATTTAAGTTTCGAATCGACGCTAAGAACGGAAACGGAAAATCAAATGTAAATCCAAATTGAAAGTTAAATTGGCAACTTTACAGAAAAATCAAATAACAAAACGGTTATGAAGTGGATGGAAAAAAACGAAACGAAAAAAACGATTCAAGTTATCTTCTTTAGATTATAAGTTAAAAGTTAAAAAATGGAAGCTAATAAATCCAAAACTTCAACGACTATCGACTTATCTGTCTTTCATACAGTTTTTCACAACCTCTACCATAAAAATCTCAAGAGAATTATCTTTTTTGTGATCTAACTTAAAGTTCCCTTGAAAATGTTTAGTTCGAACACTGCATATTTCGAAGTGTTGTCGAAAAAATAAAGTCTGTGTTTTGAGGATGTCATGATCAATCAAATCTGGTTGTCGTCCGCACGCCGCCGCCATGACACGAATCGAGAGCTTACGTCATGCGTCGTAGGCGTTTGTCACTGGCCCTTATAAACAAAGCTATTTCCAGTCTTATTACAATAGGTATAAGGGTCAACGTCTACGTCATGTCAACGTCAAAATTTTCCCATAAATTTTTAGGTCAGTGCCAGTCCACATTCCGTCACGTATGGAGGGATGGGGGCTATTAACATTCTGTAATACTCACACCTCTAATACGCACCGATGTCAAACGTTAGTTATTGTCATAATTAGCTTGTATTTTACAATTACAATGCTCTGTAAAAACAAAAAGTATCGCATCAAAATCATCTCCACACTCCACAGAGGCCATAACTCAAAGATAGTGCCAGTAATCTATGGGCGCTAAGCGGTACTGGCCACAAAATATGTAATGACTACCTTTTGACGTCTTGAAAGCCGGTTCCAAAATTAAATGATACGTTTTAAAAATGGAATCGCTCAGTCCCGCCTTTTTTCCTTCGAGATAACCTTTAGTCCATTTGGGTTGCCATAAAGAAAAAATAAGAATCGTACGTTTTAATTTTTTTAAATGACATTCTTGTGGTTTTTTCTCGCTGGGAATCTTCTGCGGGTAATAAGTTTTCGAACGCCCGGTTTTTGCGTCTTATGGGATTTGTTTCGCAATAACGTTATATGATTTGGTGGCGCATTGTCGTGGGTCTTAGACATAAGTCAGCTTGTCAAAACTTTGACGAGTTCGAGCCCTGTTGCTAATTAAGCTCGCGGTTATTAATCGCTTTGCTTATTTAAATCTCGCTTAAGACGCCCGTGGGTTATCGTTTTTTACGATGCGGTTTCGAGATTAGCGTAGGTCAATTCCGAGAAGTAAAATATTAAATTATCTCTTTCTCGGCAACGTGTGGACGATCCGTTCTAATGCTGCATTCCTGAAGCATTCGTGTCTTTACATAAGAGGTTTATATAAAAAGGTCGAGGTTCGAACGCAGTGCCTGGGGTCGACATAGCCGGCACTTGTTTCTGACAGGGGAGGGTATGATGGACGCCACCCTTAGCCCCGTCTCCCTCTAACCCAGTCTTCGTCATCTGGCCCCGCACTCAAGGGGACCATCCACGATTCGTAACACTGAATAATGTATTCCAATAGTCATAATACCTAATAATAATACTGCGACTATTAGCTCCGCTTTGTTATATTCGGTACCCGTGAGATACAGAAAGTTTGGCACAATAAAACATGAACATTAAAGCGAGTAGGTAGCAATCATTCAGGTGTGTTTTTATGTATTCTTCAAATTGATAGTGGTAAATCAAGAGTCGTTAAGAGCGATGCACGTATCGAATTTTACAACCTCTCCACCCGAACGTAATACCACCGTAAAACTTAGAAAAATCTTATATATTACAGGGTTACCCGGCGGAGTTGAGAGGAGCGTGCGAGCGAGCCGCTCTCGGCTGCGCGACCGACGTTTCAAACCGGTGGGGTTCTCGCAACATTATAGCGGGCGCTAGTCATAAATTCCGCTTCATTCATGGTACACACGACAAACCCAAAGAATGCTCCATGTCTCAACCATAAATACTAATAAAACGGCCTCGTTACGGGGACAGTTCGAAAATCGGGCACACGACTTCTTAACGACACCTATTAGGGATCTTCTGTCTGGTCGATTTAATTGAAAAATTGTATCCAGAGCGTTGCAAGAGTTGTATCCGACTCCCGCGCCGGATGCGGGCCCAGACGTCCATTATTCCATTTGCTCATCCGCATGGGGACACGAGCGTGGCCGACACTTGCGTTGCGCTGTCGCGACCTGCGCCACTACCGCGTGATCCGACGCACCTTCATTATGGCAACACTACTACACTGTTCTATATCCGAGATTTGAATTTCGAAGGGCCCGTTCTAATTTCGAATAGAGCCCGCGCTCGCTAGTCCCACCAGCTCCGCGTGAGAGCGGAGCCGTGAGCCGCTCTCCTCCAGTTTTTAAATAGAACGCGTGAGCGATGTTCGACGTACGGATTCGGTCGATTTGCTGGCAGATTTATCGTTCGGAAAGTATCGGGGAGGAAGCGTTAACACTCGTTTTAAGGCCGCAGATGAAAGTTTTAGCTGCCATTCCGTTTTTAATTCAAACTTAAAGCAACAAACCGCGCCTCCGAGTCAGCTGATCGACTGAATTTTACATCATAATAATATTTTTATCTATGTCTTGTCTAATTAATTTTTATGGACTCAAATTGATTTTAAGAGACCATTAACCCGTAGCCCGCGATTAAGTTAACAAATTGTATTTATCGTGAATTCTGCGTAATATGAAACTTGTATCTGTCTTGAAATGTAAACAAGGGGGTCAATAGCTGGCCCATGAACCTGCGATAGCGACCTGTTATCGTCTGCTGCACTCTTGGGAGGGACATTTGACTCTCTCTGATTTCACGTAAATACGCGCTCGTTAAGATAACGATTTCCTCTCCACTCGGCGCGACGCGACGTCGCCGGATCTTTTTGCTTTTAATAAATAAAAGTATCAAAATATAATACTTAAAACTACATAATACAAGGGATTTTTGTGTCGCCAAAAAATACAAGACGTACATACGTACTTACTACACATTAAACATAAACTATTGTGGGTAAACTAAGAAGTTACTTGGTTAGTTCGATATTTTCAAATTTCGAAATACGAGTAGTAGGGGTTTAAAATAGTTTTAACACCACACGGCAATTTCAAATTTCGAATCAAACGAAGCGAATGTTGCAAACAGAAAGTCTGAAAAAAGGTTTCATCATAAATAACGTTGACATAAAGCCGCCCACGCGTGTCTTATTAACGCGTCTGTCCGTTTGTCCGTTCGTTACCTCCATTGTGACTATGAATGCGAGATTAGCCTCACCGACACTCGTGATTGACTATTTAAACTTCGAAATCTGTGAGTGACGCATTTCTGAACGAATGGAAAATCTCTTTTTGAATCGCGTCGTTCTCACGAAGCGATGTATCATGTTGAGCTTGTCCTTTAACGTTATTAAGATAAAAGCGTATATTTTTACCAGCGATGCCAACATGTCAGCGTCATTAGCGGCGACGGATAGCAGCAAGAATTTTTAATTTTGTCTAAAGAGTTTTATCAAGATTTACAAACGACGGGCTGATGTGAATTGGGCGCGCTCAGCACCGGCGGGACTCGTTCTTGGCAATAATTTGGTCATCGCCCCGGCGGCGCGGTGGCGGCGTCGCACCAGCCCACGAAAACAACTCCGCTCTAAATAAAGTATCCACCCGATACGGATCTCCCGGCAACTCTAATCTAACAGATAAACCACGTTAATTATCTACGCGCGACGTCCCACTATTCATCTCTCGGGAAAGAGAAAATGAAACGCGCTAAATAGCCCCGTGATGGCCGGCGAGATTGTGATTTCAAACCTCGTTACCGTTCCCGAAAAAAACATCGATATTGAAAAAGGATTTAAAAAATTGAAAATTCGAAAAAAGAACGCCAATACAATGCCGCGTTCGGGCGCGCTCGGCCGGCCGCCGCGCGTTAGAGCCTCATTGTTCCAACCCTTCACGGTTACCGCTGACTCATCTCGTCTCGATTTATACTATTTAATCTATCTCTCGATTCTGTAGGCGTAATAGACGAATTATATCGTTTCGGGAGTCGCGGCAACGGCGATGAGATTTGTCAATCGTCGATAAAATTACAAGTGTTAGTCTGACCAGCGGGCGGCGTGGCGAAGGAAAAATGACACAATAAGGCGAATAGGAAGCATATTTCGCTAGCGCCAATATAAATGTTGCCAGACGATAATAAATTTGATTTACTAGCAAATTTCAAGGTGCACTTTTTTAGAGACTTAGATAATAAAATAGCCTATCATGTATTCACGGCTGCGCCTAAAAAGGATGTCAGACGTTCGGTTACATAATAAACCCTCAAATTAGCGAGCGCGAGAATTAACTTTGAATCTAAACTGCGTAATTAAGCCGCGTCTACAAAGAGCCAATTCGAAAATGAACAGCGATATTCAAATTGAAAAAGGAACGCGCCACGAATAAAACAATGAGGTAGTACTGCCCTTGCGAGTTGACTCGGACGCATCTAGACCGCGGCGCGAATTCAAAAATGGAATGGAAGAATTTAAATAACAAATCTGTGGGTGCGTTTGTGAAGCGTCGGACAACAGCGAATTGATTCGAGTTCCGACGGCGGGTCGGTGAGCGAGTCGGGCGGGTCTGTGACTCCGATTCACGAGTCGGCGATAGTCTCTGATCTATTTTAAATCCATACTAATTATACTAATCTTAATATATAAAACAAAGTCAGGTTCATTCGAACACTCGTAAGTCTAGAACGGATGGACCGATTTTAATGAAATTTGGTACAAAAGTTGACTAGAGTTAAAGAAAATAGGCTATCTTTTATGGGGAAAAAATACTTGAAGGGATTGAAATAAGGGATGAAAGTTTTGCGAAAGATTGGATGTTTGTTACTCAATCACGCTGAAACGGCTGAACGGTTCTGAATGAAATTTGGCACAGAGATTCTCTGCAATAGCGCATAAGCTATAATTTAACAAGGTACCACGCGGGCGAAGCCGCGGGCAGAAGCTAGTGTTACATAAAGTTGCATAAAGTTATATAACAAACGAACTCCAATATTCTAACATTTATGTAAAATCACAGACTGAATAAATTTATCTTACGTCGTGTATCTATTTATTAATGGTTTGGAAATTCACGTTTTTAATCAATTCCGTGTAGCTATTAAGGCAGACCTACAGTATCTCGATTTAACTAATCTACACCCACTACGACTAAAACGAGTGACGTATCTTAACATGAGGTTCCATAAAGTGGTGTTACGTCCCAACTTGAAAAATCTCTATTTCTAATCACCGTGTGGCATTAAAAAGGTAATGTCTTCAGACCGGTCTCTCGTGGATGTTTTATTATAATAATATATCATTTTGTCGTATATATACTGTTAGAGTTGGCTATAATATATCAAATGTAATTTATCTGGTCATTCTAGGCGGTACCGTCCTAAATTTTTAAACAAATTTTACGCTAGCAAAAAATGTCGCATCTGAGAGAATTATTGACGTCATCGCATAATAATTCAATAGAAATCGTGTGTTTAGATATTCTGTTGTTGCGAAAACTTCAATAATAGATATTTTCTACAATACGCCGTTTATATAAGGAAAGTGATGTTCTATTCCGAGTTATAAAATCATCTATCAATCTTATTTCAGTGGATGACGTCAATTCTAATCAAAAGAACTGAAACCGTACCTAGTGGTTCATTAACTGATCTATTTCAGTGAGTTGTATCACGCACCGCGAGTCCCGGCCTATGTCATTTATCTATTCCAAATTCGAAATGGATCCACATTCGAAATTAGAAATGCGATATGTAGGCGCGCCAGTTTTTAATTTGAGAACCCAACATTTCGTTTCCGAAGATTGTTCATCTCGATAATTATTAGATTTTGAAACTTCCTCTTTATGAGAACTTTAAATTAGAGATTTTATGAGTTATGGAGTATCAACCAAATTAGTGGAGTAACAAATTGGTGCTGCGTTTTTAAATTATTCCAATTTAGTGATGGATCTTGTCAATATCTTTGTTAGTCGTTAGTTGGTAATAGATATTATTTTATGGGAAATACTTGCAATAAAAAGCTTTAATAAATCCAATGAATTGAAATGAATACACATTATTGTTAGAACCGTTTTCCAGCAATATGCTAAAGCTTTAACTTTTAGTGTTCATAAATAAACTGTTAATCATTTCGTGGTAAATGAAAAAATAATAGTAACGCGGTGATAAAATTATCGTAAGTGGAAACACTTAATTATATTTTACTATCTACGCTTCCTGTAGCAAGCCGTATTTTCACACCTAACGGAAGAACAGTTTGCACCGTTGCCATCCTTAAAATTAAAAAAAAAACGCTAATGTCAGTAATGTCACCTTATCGTTTTCTGGCGGCAATAATGTCGGGGCATTTTTCAACACTTAAAACATAAAATCGAGTTGTTTTTATCAAGAAATGTGAACAGAATTGCCTATACAATACCGGTATTATCTTTACTGCTGGAAGTAAGTGCCAATAATACGTTTAATGTGTTCGGTCGATGGACGCAGCCCGCAGATTGGCGTCTTAGAAAAAAGTTTTCACGTAATGGCGGCCTGCTTACGGAATTAAAGTATTTTTTAATACCGTATTTTATTGTGAGTACTGTTAACGATTTTATTGATTTTTAATTATGTAAGTACTTATAATTATTAAGTGCATTTTGGCTGAAATATTTATTAAATTGCTTGTAATGTCGCATCATTTAAATTCAAAATTAAAAATAAAAACAGACGCTCTACTAACGCCATAAGTAACTATAAAAAAAATAAATTGTAAGTGTATACCTATGTATTCTTAGTATATTTGTAATGTTCTGAAACTAAAATACTTTTAACGATACCTACAACTTTTATTCTCTATAAAAATCTGAATAAAACATGTTTAACGTTATCAGTCCGTTAATCTCACCACTAAAGGGTCGCTATAGAACTTAAATATTTTTATGACCAATAAAATTTTGCAAACGTCTTAAAATTTTGAATTTGAATTAAAAATCAATGAAATAAGTAAGCTATAATATAGCTCATTAATATCTACCCACGGCAACTTTTGAAAATAGTTTTAAAATCAATTCGATCTACAATATCGTACAAAATAGTGAAAACCGATCGACAAAATCTCTACTTAGGTTAATAGATAAATGCATCAATGTATTAATACTAGATATTTTGTCTTTTAGCATTAAAAATCAAAAGTTATTAACATTACTTTATTTTTCACAAAAAAACTAGCAAATTGGGGACGTCTTAGAGAAAGGCCAGGTCCAGTACCCTAAACCGACGCGCATGTATGAAGAATGTAATGAGAGTGAATGAAGCAAAATGTCAGGATCGTAGCAAGTGGAGATCCGTGGTCTCTGCCTACCCCGTCGGGAAACAGGCGTAATTTTATGTATGTAAAAACTAAAATATAAACAAGTAGGTACCTAAACTATTAAGTCAGTAAGCATCTTTGTCTTATTTTATTTCTTATTTTTTTTAACTTTGCGCGATGACATTTTAAAAAGATACAATAAGTGCAACAGCTGATCGGGGTCATTGAACTTTATGTTGTTTAAAAAAAACATTAGGTATGTACGTTTCGCATAAAGTTTTATATCTTTGGAGAAATCAAAACATTTAAGTAGGTTTCAGGGTTTGTGGCAATAAAATATTTTCACATAAATTAATGAGTTTGAGTTGAGGATTATATTTATTTTTCTGAAAATTCTACTCGCTTTTTGCTTTATTTTTTATGTTCCTGAGAATCTTTGTAAACGTATTTCTAAGGAACACAGACTGATGTTGAGTTAGGTCACCACAGCGGCCTAAAGGGACCTAACAAAATATTTATAGCCAATACCGACGATAGTGCAAAACGCATGTGCAAAATAAAGTTAGGACGGGTCTCTGACTACCCTTATGATAATGTGTGTCAGTGTATCAATCAGTATCGGAGAACGGTGCAAGAGTCGCCAAAAATTCGGAAAAAAAGATCAAAATTTAGCCATTGACTTTTAAGAAGAAGACGAAGAAGTCAGTATCAAGAAAGTTTTAATTTATTAAAAAAATATCAAGCATAATCTACCTACATAGAAACTAAATTGTTAAATTCTGCATCTGTCTAGTTTTTTCATTTGATTCCTAGATCTGTCACTTTTGTGCCATTAATAGAACATCAACTTGTTTAATGCCTATTTTCGATATAACAAAAACTAGAATTGGTAACTAGGTACCGAGAAATAGTACTTATTTATTGTAAACTTCATGAATTCATTCACTAACACCAAGTTTAATTGTGTCAAAGGCGGCAATAATGGCATAATACGCATCTGCCGTTCTATGAAAACTGATCATTTGAACAAAATGTTTTTTGATTATTTTCAAGACCTATTTGATTAAACGTACTGGTTTAACTATAATAATTGGTTTATTTTGCGGCGGCAAAAGTAACCCGTGTAAGTATTACCACGAACGGCACAAAATTTCTTCAAAACACTTTTTATCGAAAATAGCAGTTAAATATATATATTTTTAAATTATGGAATAGCATATAGACTACTTTTTATCCCGTAAAAATTTACGGTTCTCGCGGGATAGATTTGTTTTTATTTTTCAAGGTACAAAGTGAAGCCGTGGGCGGAAGCTAGAGTACCGTAAAGAAATACAAGAATTACAAGAGGGTAATGAAAGCCAACTTTATATTTGGCAAATACGTTTTGAAGTATTTTCGTGACAGGTTGCAAGCGCATCGCAATAATGTCCGAATAGTTTCCAACTACAGCAATGTTAGATCATGTTATCTGCTCATTTCGCCGCCGAAATCCTGCTATCGCGGATTATAGTTTATTATGGTGGACAAATTGATATTCTTATCTGTTGTGTCGTAAAATTTACAATACATCGTAGAAATGACCGTACAAGTATTTGGTAAACATTAGTTTTGCGTTATGAGTGTTTTATTAATTAATTCGCCAGTGGGGTATTAAGGATGCACGGGGGCAACATAAAATGCTTCCTGATCAGAAAGTCTAATTTCCGAAATGCCTAAAATGTAAAATTATTATTTTGCAGAAAATCTGAACAGAAAAATGACCAAAGTTCCATTGTGCCTTAACGGAAAAATTAAATGTATCTTTAAATGACATGAAATATAATGAAGTTCTGATTTTGACGCGTATTAATTTTGTTTTTTCGATGTATTCTGACGAACGCCACAAATTTCTTCTGTATACTTTTTAATTATGCGTATTTTTATTATTATTATTATTTAATACTAATCTTACTATGCGCATAGCTTTTTGCTGTTATAAAATTGTACCATGTCATTGTGTTATAGCCAAGAATGTGTTCCAATGGTTTAAATTTATAGTTAATATTTTCATTTAATTATAATGTATTTTATTATGATATCTGATATTGTGTTGCTTATCTGATAATTTTTTTAGGCGGAAACTAGGTTAAGCAATTGGGTTTTATACGGAAATGGATTAAATTGTTATTTACTTATTTAAACTACGCGTTTACTTTAATGTCACTCATTATAATGACTAATACTGAAATAAGATTATAATTATTTTAACCCTCAATTTAGTTATATGCGACATTTAGACGATAGTTTTAAAAAATCTACATGTCTAGGGATTATGAAAAGTAATATAGAGTACCTGCCTATTATTTTTAAGTAGGTACTAAGGTTGAAATGTGGTCCATCTTTTATTTATTTATGACAAGTTATGCCAAAAGTTCGTTGCATTTGTGAGTAAAATAGAAATACGAAAACTAATTACTAAAATATTTTAGTATGCATTTATTGCAAATTGTGTAGTTTGAAACTTTATAATTGTAGGTAAGTATAATAATGTAATAAAACTAATTTTACAACTTATGGTTCTTAAATTAATTACCGTCGGAACATTCATTTAGTTTTGTATTGCATTTAGCTAATCAGTAGTTTACCTACATTATTTGCATTTTATTATTAACTATTATATTATTATGGATGTTAGTTTTAGACAATTATAGGAGTAATCAATCATAAAAATTCTTTTAAAACTTTTGTGTTCTTTGTTTTCTTTGTTTTTTATAATATTTTTATAGTTTTATTATTTTCAGTAGTGTGAAGTACTTAATATAAATTGCTTGGGTAGATGTTAAATAAATTTAATGAGTTATGGGTAGGTAAATTTGATTTTCTTTATAATCTAGTAATATTTTAGCTAAAGTTTTATTTATTAAGGATCAATTTATTAAATCTTATATTAAATTATTATTATATTCATTTACTTTAAGTTTCTTTTGAAAGTTTGAAAGTTTACTTCACAACTCTAAAAATAAGTAATATTATATGAAACGAGTTATAAAATCGCGCTCGGAGATATCTAAAGTCGTTTAATCTAATCGCTTGATATTTAATATTTAGGTTAATTGTATGCAGACGATGTTCTTCTAGTATCTGAACCGGTAACATGCATTTTTGTCTAAGTATATTCGCTTATAAATATAATATTTCTTAAGATGGATTAGTTATTATATTGTCCCCTACACCAAAAACAATAGCACCCCAAATCTTTAGAAAGTTGTCCCCGAGAATACCGTTAGGGACATCTTTTGACACAAAAAACATTTCTTTCATTGTCAATTGAATTTTATTGTTAGTTTCTGAGATGCACTCTTTTGTGTGTAACCGTGCGTTTAAAGCCGCTTGTAAAGCTACAGATTTCACTGCATCCCTCGACTAAGAGAGCATCGCCCAACAATGGACTCCCCGCTGAACGCCATTTTATTGTTGTGAATTCTATTTGGTTCCTATTCCGTCAGGTGTCCAAGTATGGAGACTTATTCATTTATTCAACAATCAGATTTATTCATGGACTTCATGGGCTGTTACCGTGTCTGCGAATTTGTTACCTACTTTATTATCTCTAGGCGTGTTACTGTGTTCGTTATTAACATTCTTTGTCTAGGCTAAGATTTTTCACTGAGATTATATGTTTTAATGTTTAATAGGTATTTCTATTGCATTCATTTTGTTTTCATTATTACTGGTAATGCGTCGGCGGTTGTTAAACGCATTGTAACCCAGCATTACGTATTCAGAACGTGTTCCACTTGTTATTACAACTTGTTCGGCGCCGAAACATGGATTATCTACCGGCTTGTGCGTCTCTACCTTCTTCGCTACGTCTGTATTTTAATTTACTATCGTTTTAGTCATATTAAAGTTTTCTGAATTTGAGGCTAAAGCTTACGCGTTGGCTGTTGCTCCGTTTTCAGGACTGTTATCACTATTATTACTTTTATTATCTAGCGTCTTGTTGTCATTATCATCGAAATGAGATATTAGACTTATGCTATCAGCTGTAGTGGTGTCGTGTGGTGAGAGTGGACGGTGGGTGGTAGCATCAGGTCTGGCGGTACGTACCCTAGGCTGAGCCATGAAAGCTCGGCCCGAGCCCGGGTGCAAGGCTCCGCTGGCCACCACGAACGTTTTTGGTCACAGGCCCAACCTAACACAACACACTAGCACGTGCACACATACACATCAATTATTTGACACCGTCACAGCGGCCCGCTAGCTCACTAGTGTCATAATGCACTCGCGACGGTTGTAAACTGACGGTTTTGTAAAGGTTCGAACGCGGGACGCGGCGTGGCCGAGCGAGGCGCGGGGAAGCGGGAGGCCCGACGCGCTCGGCAGTCTGACGGACACTGGCGCGGGCCGCGCGAGCAGGGCCGTCGCCGGGGCGTGGCGGCCTGCCCCCGGCGCCGGTGGCCAATCGGTGGCCGCGAGAGGCCGCGAGCTGCGAGCCGCGCGCCCGCTCCCTCCGCGCCGCACACACCACGCGCGCGCCTCGGCCCAGACGGTCGTGCGCGTTTTTTCTACGGTTTTTGCGGCAATTACATGAGAGTTTTCCTCTGTTCGGATTTTCTGTTCCTAATCAAAATTGCTGAGGCCCTCTCGCACGGAGCGCTATCCGTGGCGATGAGGCGAGTACGCTAACATGTGTACGCGGCTGTATATCAAGGGATGTCTTATTTTATGCTTTTTCTAAAATTCTAGGTCATACTTACAAGTCACGTATAGGCCGCAAAGGAATTGCTTATATTTAAAGTATGTCTATTATAAGGAGACTAACCACTGTGTCGGTCTATTTGACGCGCATGCGCGGTAACCCCACTCCGTCAGGATGACGGTAGGCAAAAGTGTTTAATGTGAAAACTTTGTGATGGCGACAGTGACCTGCGCCCGGTCGTTTACATTCCATTTTGGAACTTTTTCAGCTTCCAACTCTGAAACTAGACCTGTAGCGATTCTCTCTCAATCAAAATTTAATCTGCAAAATTAATGCCGAATTGACAAGAAAAGGATACCTACCCAACAATGGGTGCATATGGAATGAATAGACAGATTAGATCATAATTTTTAACTATCTATAACCTTAGCTTCGCTATGAACTCTACTATTTCAACCTCCTGCTGAACCTTTTTGGACAGAATTTTACAAAATTCAATAGGTAGATACATAAGATTTTTCCCCTTATTTATATAGGTTTTTAAGCATCACGGCCATTGTGATAAACACTTCTTCTCAGACTGGAGATAGGACTGAAATTGATACCTAGACTCACATAGATGTAAGACGATTCAAAATGATCCCTGTGATTTTATTGAATATAAAACTTGTGACTTTTGACTCTATAATTAACTATATCATGACTTTACAGCAAAAGAGCCTCTCAGAAGCACTTTATTCCTTTCACCGCACTGGTTTAAAAGAACTAATGATACAATAAAAAGAATATTAAAGAGTATGTTGAAAATATTTGTTTTGGCACACAAAAATATGTTTGATTTCATGAAACCTAGATGTCCAAGGTTTTGTAGAGTTTTTTTTATAAATATAAGCCTCAAACGAACTTCGAAGTAAATTCGATTATTTAATAAGTACCAGTTTTTTAACCAAATTATGAATAAAAATACCGTAATTGTTTTTTTGATACTTTCCGTTACCCCTGCCTCATCCTAGTTCCGTCCCTGGAGTAAAAAGGTTATTGATAATTTTTATTTATCTTATTTAGGTAGTTATAGTTATATCTACTTAATTACTAAATCTTTAATAAGTAATACCTAAAATAGGTCAATTAGTACTTTTAAAGAATGTAGGTGTACCTACCTATTCATATTAAAAAAATCTGGTTACAAAGTTTTGTTTTTACATCAAAAATAAATTAATATTTACTGAAATAATACATATTTTTGCTTATTTGATTTTATTTTCAAGATACATCTGCTATTCACGACGTGGTAGGAATAATTAGCTTAAAAACTCGCCATTCCCGACGCAATGTTAAACGACGGCAAGGGAACTTAGTAGTAGGACCTACTGAGTGTCTAAGTTATTTAAAAAGGGGATAGTTCTAACCGACTTCAAAAAAAGAGAAGGTTTTATGTTTGATTGTAGGTATATATAGTTTTTTTTTTTCATTTTTGCTGAATATATCTATCAATAGAGAAATGATTTCAAAAAAATATCATACAATGATCACGACTGTAATCCCCGGGCTCGGTAGATATCTCCTCAGATCTCTAGTTACTTAGATTTTTGAGGATATCTGAGGTAACCAGAGGTCCGTCCATGTTATTTGGCACATGTCCACATTTTGCACAGTTAAATATTTTTTTGTATTGAGGTGGTCCTATTATATTCGTTAGCGATTGATATTTTTCCGTAAAATCTAAAAATACCTAATCTTTGTTTAATTTTTTCTACATTCAACATTTAAATAGGTTTCTTTTTAGCTTTTAAAACGAAAATATAAAAAAACATAGCCACGACTGTAATCTCCAGGCTCGGTAGATATCTCATCAGATCTCAGTTTTTGGATAAATGATTGATTCAGGCGTGACTTTGCGGAAATCCATTTACAAATACTGATAAAGACGGAAATATCTAGTACTTTCCCGCTAAACTATTATTTGAGTTTGTGTTGTTAACCTCATTAGATAATAGTTTAGCGGTAAAGAACCTACTACCTAGATATTTCCGTCCTTTTCAGTATCTTTAAGGATATCTAGGCATTCAGCGCACGTCCAAACATGATATATTCCGTTAATTTTGAGTTTTTAGTAAACTTAGTTCAACAATTTTGTTCATTTTGAAAGAATATTTTTTCAGTTTATAGCGGATGAGTTGGATTAGTAGGTATTCGGTATTTTTTTATTATTGTTATTTAAATTCCAGTTTGAATTCAAAGAAAATGTCCTGCCACGAAGCGCTTCTAACAAGACGAATAGCTTTGGCTACTGCTAGCGCCATCTATGGACGAGTAGCGGAACTAAAAATATTATTTTGAATTATCCGGTCGCATTTATTTATTTTACGTTTTTAATACAAATATAATTATAAAGTATTCCAAATAAAACGAAAATTATACTAGCCTTAGTTTAATTGGTTTTTGAAGATATTGTGAAGTGTTATTAATTTGATATTTTTGTATAGGTATAGGTTGTTGTATATTTTCCTATTTAGTCCCACATTCGTAGTGACGGAAATTAGTTAATAAAAAAGATAAAAATATAGAGGCGTATATTTATGTATTTCATAAAAGTTAAAGCCATTTAATTTTCGGCAATATTTTTTTGGTAGAATAGAAAATAAGTAGGTACTTTAGTAGTTTTTCTAATGGGGAAAATGTAATGTGAGTAGGTATTAGTTCACGAAAGGAGCATTATGAGGATAAGAAGAAAAATGTTTAACACAAGCTCTTGTAGCAACAAGAGCGGATCCAGGGGGGGGGTCATGGGGGTCATGACCCCCCCCTGGGCTGGGTCCAGGACCTAAGTGGACCACTAATTAAAATGATATATGTATAATAAGGATTATAACTTTTTGTGACTTGACCACGGCTATGTGGACCCACCCCTGGCACCAAAGCTGGATCCGCCCTTGTGTAGCAATATCAAAATAATATAACTTTGATATTTAAGTACCTACTTACGTACTTATAAAAAATTATTGACTTAATATTACTTCGAGCTTGAAATATGAAGTTTGTGAAACATGATGGTTTTGTTAAAGCTTGTGGTACCCTCATTTGGGAGACCCTGAAATCTTATCCCAATGGAATAGAGCCAAGAAGAACTAAGCCTGCCATGTGGCGGTGGCATATGGCGGGCTGGCAAAGTGTGGAGAGGGCCCTACATCCAAAAGAAAACATCGTCAGAAAATCGGCATGTCGTTAAACCTAGTCCATACACATTATTAGTCCATACACACAAACATAAAATCATGCCTGTTTCCCGACGGGGTAGGCAGAGACCACGGATCTCCACTTGCTACGATCTTGACATACCTTTTGTTTCATTCACTCTCATTACATCCTACTATAATATTATAAACGCGAAAGTTTGTGAGGATGTATGTTTGTTACTCTTTCACGCTGAAACGGATAAACGGATCTGGATGAAATTTGGCACAGATATTGATTATGGTTTGGAATAACACATAGGCTACATTTTATTCCGAAAAATGTACGGTTCCCGTGGGATAAAATTGTTCTTATGTACTTTTAAACTTACGCGATCTGACCTGTCGAAACGTCGGGAAAATATAAGGTAATTTAAATTTGTTCTTGTTTTTCAAGTTGCCACGCGGGCGAAGCCGTGGGTGGAAGCTAGTACATACTTAAAATCATGCCTGTTACCCGACGGGGTAGACAGAGACCACGGATCTCCACTCGCTACGATCCTGACTTACCTCTTTTGCTTCATTCACTCTCATTACTCAAATTACTTTTGATATTTCGTACCATGACCTATAAAAGTTGTATTGAAGTAGTGTTACTTCGAGCTTGAAATGTGACGATTCTGTAACATGATGGTTTGTAAGAGCTTGTGGCGCCTGGCCCCTGGCTATTTTCTAAAACCTCCCCAATTTTTAAAAAGTCGCCGTTTTTGAAAATATATTTCAAAAAGCCGCTGCCACACTAACCAACTCCTCAAAAATCCCGCTGCTGAGTGATGCGTACGCGGAAAGGTCTAAGCCCAGATAATTATCCTTTTTTTATTCAAACTCTAATTCCCAATATTAATGAGTCAGATTTAGTTCAGGCATTTTTAATTAAAATCTAAAAATGGCTGAGCGCGATGTTTTGAAATTGGTTAATTTTGTTAATGTCGTTTTAAAATATGAATTTTAATAAGGTGTAGCAATATAGTATTTGTAGGTGTGTCATTGGTCATTGTCCTTAAGAGGCGATAGGCTTGCAACCTGTCATGTACTTGGTACACATAACGTGGACATGTGCCAAAGATAAAAATGAATACCTAAGTTTTTAAAGCACTATTTAATGAATTAAAATCGAATGAAAATTGTAACACAAAAAATGCGGTTAGGCCTACTTAACACCATTTATTTGTATATATCGTCTGTAGGGGGTAGCCAGAGGTATTTGCTCCATTATTCGAATTGGCATACCCACCACTTATATAGTACCTAAGTATTCCATTCCATACGTGACAAGTTGTAAACATTGCCACTCGTAAGAATAATAGGTACCTAAATAAATGGATTTCTTGATTCTTCTTGATTTTTTTCGATATAAAAAGTAGCCTATGTTCTATTCCAGACTATAATCTGTATCTGCGCCAAATTTCATCAAGAAACGTACAGCCGTTTCAGCGTGAAATAGTAACAAACATACATCCATACATCCTTACAAACTTTCGCGTTTATAATATTAGTAGCAGTAGGATATTTTAAAAATAACGCCAAAATTTATTGGATCTAATTATTATTTACTGTCCCGCCAGATATTATGATAAATTGTGCTTAATATTAAACTTTAAGTTCTATGTTTTTCACCAACTTTTAAAGTCTCTGCTTCTTTGGAAACTACAGTTTAATCAGAAGCGCACTTATTTTTAAAGTTGATAAAATCTTTTATAATTAATTAGCTACCTACATGTTTTGATACAGAAATAACTACGTATTAATAGTAAAATTCATTTAAATTAATTCATTACGTAGTGCAATAAAAATCTCGTAAAATTTTAACAGTTTTAGTAATAAATAACTTTAAATAGTTTCATTTAAACGGTAAAGGAAAACATCGTGAGGAAACCGGCATACCATAGAACCAAAAATTCAAAGATGTGTATCATAGGTTAGTATTCTTATAAGCGGCGATGGACTTGCAACCTGTACAGAATACTAACCACTGTGTAAAATGTGGGCATAATGCCTTCTCATGTTCGGACGTACCTCTGACTACCCTCTTTATACATCCTAAGTCACTAAAGAATATACCGAGCCTGGGGATTACAGTCGTGATTACTCGTACTCGGTTTAGGTTGGAATTGGCTCATAGATTCACAACATGTAAGACGTTTCAAAGTGATCCTTGTGATTTTATTGAATAAATTATTTTTCAATTTCAATTTCAATTATGTTTTTTTTGAATTACATTGGGCGCTCAGCCTCTGACTACCCTCTTTAGATATCCTCAAAGATCTAAGTAACTAGAGATCTGAGAAGATATCTTCCGAACCTGGGGATTACAGTCCTGATCATGTCACACCTCTCACACCTTTGACATACGGTGCGTTCTCCGAATAGGGCCGGGGGCTAGGCAGAGCCACATGTGGCTTCAGGCTCCAAATTTTAAAGATTAGTTCCGTGAGTCGACATGGCGGGTTTCGCAGCCCATAAATTATGTAGCTTTCAAAATATTTCTGTTAACAAAAAAATACAAAGTCAGCCGCTTTTGTTGAACGTCACTACAACGCGGTGTCCCCGCACTAGTCCTTTTTCTAACACTGAGTTTTTTATCAGCTTATAACATTGGAAAAGTATTTAAAGCTTTACATAGTTAAGTACATAAAATCACGCTATAATTAGTGGATAATACGAGCTGTTGCCTGCAATTTCGTTCGCTTTAAATTGTTTTTAGACAAAAAACCGAATCCGTTTTAAATTTTAATAAAAAGTTATAAGGTTTGAGGTTTAAGTCTTATAAGAAACTTATTTTCATAAAAAACATAAATCAAGAACGGCTAGACCGATTTTCATAATTTTTGAATTGTCTCCGTCCTGAATACCAGAAAAACTAGGTATTACAAATGTGAAAATCAATGCAATGCATTCGCGAGCAACAGCTTATTATACTATAATAAGTACAATTTTTACCTATATTTTCAATGTACCTACAAAAATTTACCTGTAGCAGTTTTATTATCTACTAGGTGATGCCCGCAGCTTCGCGCGCGTGAATGTCGATTATCGCGACTTTTCATACAAACTTTCGTCCCCTATTTTATCCCCTTGGGGGTAGAATTAATCAAAATCCTTTCTTAGCGGATGCCTACGTCATAACATCTACCTGCATGCCAAATTTCAGCCCGAACCGTCCAGTGGTTTGAGCTGTGCGTTGATAGATCACTATGTCAGTCAGTCAGTCAGTTTGAGCTATATATATTTGGATATTAATAATTTCGTCAAGGGTCATGGTAGACTCGATCGAAACCTTACCTGAATAATACGTAAACGTATAAAAATGAAGATTTCTAGTCGACGACTTATTTATATCCGCAAACGTTCGGATTGTCGAGTATTTTTGTTAAATTCTAATGGTGCTAGAAGACAAATCGCAGTCGCCATATTGGCCAATCTAGCGAAACGTCAATGACTCCGGATGACATCTAAACTCCAAAATGCAACCAACCTTTTTGTTCAGATGACAGTTCCTAATCATTAAAACTGCACTTCGTAGGCACTCATAAATATAAACTAAGGCGTACGAAGTCGCGGGTATCAGCGAGTAAGAATAGATAGAATAGAATAGAATAGAATAGAATAGATTTTTATTCAGACACGGACACATACAGGAAAATAAAAGTAGATAAAAAAAACAAAACAAAGGTAAAACCAAAATTAGAAAAGTAACACAGAAAGTAAAATAAAAAAAAGATATAAATTGTCTTTCCTGCATGCAAGTCGCGTGGCTGAATAGGACCAATCTCAGCTTAATGCTACCACCTAATGTTAAGGAGGTAGCGCTGGTTTTCGGATTGGACCTAACAGAAGTGACATCACTGGCGAAAACACATAGCAAACTTGAAAAAAAACGATATATAATACTACTGCAAACATAGCTCTAAGTACCTATATAATTGCGTGTACAAGAGTCCTACGTAGGTATAGTTATTTATATTACAATTTATAGCGTGGTATAAGTCTTTGGAATAGTAAAAACCCTGCGATATCCTCAGTGAAGGCACACCTAGTGTAAAAACTGGCAGGACATCGTGGTCGGGCCATGTCGCCCCGCCCTGACATTTACATATGGAGGCCTACGATGTCATTACAGGCATGAAGGAGCCATGTTACTTTACATGTTTTTTACCATTTTAAGTAATTTCTAAGTTTCTATCACACAAGTTGATCAACGATTATCGGCATAATAATCATGGAAAACCTAATAAAAAAAAATAAACATGATTACGACTATAATCCCCAGGCTCGGTGAATATCTCCTCAGATCTCTAGTTACTTAGATCTTTGACGATATCTTAATGGTAGTCAGAGGCACCCCCAAACATAATATTTGGTACAGTAGTTAATTATTACTTACGTGACAAGTTGCAAGCCCATCGCCGCTTATAAGAATACTAATTCACGACACACCTTCGAATTTTTGGTTCTAGGGTATGCCGGTTTCTTCACGATATTTTCATTCGTTTCGAATGGAAAAACTCATGGGTGCACGACCAGGTTTGAACCCACGACCTTCGGATCGTGAGGCAGGGGCCACTTCTTAGTGCTTGTTATCGTGTCTTCAGTACCTTTGAACCAGTGTGGTGAAAGGATTAAAGTGCGTCTTAGAGGCATCTTTCGTACTCTTGAAAGCTTTCTTCAAATTCAAATTCATTTATTTTGCGAAACATGGGTTACAGGGATGTTAAATAAAAAAATAGAATGGCAACAGCCATGATCAGAGTAGCTATTACGTATCTGTGATTACAATCAATTACAATGAATTTATATCAGCAACTATACTATGATTACGTAATTCTGATATTTACAAACAATATACATATAAGGCAATAAACAAATAATATAATTTATTTGCAAAAAACTTTCCATAATACAAGTACCTACCTAGTAGCAAATATAAGCTGTTTGTAACAATGTTTTGATAGTATCAGAATCACGTAATCGCAGCACAGCTTTACAGCATGCAAAGTCACTATAGATGTACATAATATATACCTAAAACAAGTTTATTATCTATATTAATTATTCAAGAAATAAATTTTTGAAGCGTACTTAAGAACTCTCTATATCATAGGTTCCAAGAATCCATGTCCTAAACAAACAATCACAGATTTAGCAAATCTTTCCCGCTCCGGGAGTCGAACACGCAATCACGACCACGCAACCCAACATCGTAAACATCGAGAAAAAATGTCCACAAGGTCTTACAAGGTCTTACAAACCATCATTGTTCAAAATCAAAGTTTCAAGCTTGAAGTACCTAACACTACTTCAATACAATTTTTATATGTAGGTAATGGTACGAAATATATGATAGTTATACTACTTTGATATTGCCCGAAGAGCTTATCATGGTAAGGTCCCTGAAAACAAAAAAGTATGTATTTGTTTGAGGGCATCTAACAATATAAAAATAATTTATAGTTAACTTACATAAATTCATCATGAAAGTTAATTCTAAACATTGGTGAAATAGGTAACTTAAATTCATCCTGAATGTTAATTTTTAACCATTGGTGAAATTATCATAAAATCAGTTGAGAAATTCCAAATATTAAGTTTGTTTTTTCTTATAGTTATGTAGATTTAGCAGTCTAGAAATATTGTAGATTATTTTTGTATTAATGATAAATATTATGTTTGTCCCGGGTGGGAGTCGAACTTACACTTTGCAGCGCAGAAGGCCAAGCTACAAGCTACCACTAAGCTATGAGGCCGATCGATTAAAATAGCGGTAATTAGGTATAATATTCAATTCAATAATTACAATATTCAATGACAATTTCATCATAAACACGACCTTACAACCTGACCTTACAATTAAAATTAACAAATATGATAGAAATGTTAAGTGATTGTGAAATGTACGTTCGCATTAATATGCTATTATACTTATCTATCTTTAACATAATTAAGTGCCGTTTAAAGAAAAAAAAAAAAAACGCCCTTAAACCACTAAAACCGCAAGGCTCCGGTTTGTCTATGCCACCTATAAGACCACAGACAATTGATGGTTTTATAATTGACATGTCATCCGCCGCCACAGAAGGTTTTTTTGCCTTTCTAGAGCACTCATTCCATCCATTGTTGCAGGAACTTAGTCAAATAATACATCGAGGAATTAATATAATAATTTTCGATACTCTAAAATGGTGATTGATTACGATGACTAAGCTTATTCGGGCATTCTTTTCGAATTTCGAACACTTGCTCGGCACTTCGCGGCGCGTCTTAAAAAATAATATTGTCTATGAATAAGTTTTTTATCGTGTCGATTTTGTTCTTCGTTTAAGGCGGTACCCCGAGTCAAACTAGCGCCGCCACCTATTTTATCTAATTATTCTGTAAAACAAAGGAATTTTCAAAAAGTGATCGGGTAATTTGTGATACCTATCATAAGCTTTTTTTTAATACCTCTGTAATAGTTTTATTTTGTTTAATTTAGCAAGAGATACGAAGTTGCACTTGGTGGACACTAAATTCTTTTTTTCGCCTCTCTGCCTAAACTATACAAAATAAAATTATTACAGAGGTATTAAAAAAAAGCTTATGATAGGTATCACAAATTACCCGATCACTTTTTGAAAATTCCTTTGTTTTACAGAATAATTAGATAAAATAGGTGGCGGCGCTAGTTTGACTCGGGGTACCGCCTTAAATATGTGATATAATGTGTTCTGTGATTGGACTATGCTGTCTCATTGTTGCCTTGTAAGAGCTTTTGTTTCTTAATTTTTGATTCTTGATTCTTTTAATCGAGTAATGTTTGACATTTTGGATACTTATGTCACTTTTGTGATCCAGAAAAATCCAATATCCTCATTTGTCAAAATCCGTGCAGCAGTTTGGGCAACAGCGACCACCAGCATGCATGCATAACATAATATTAATATTATAAACGCGAAAGTTTGTAAGAATGTATGGATGTCTGGATGTATGTTTGTTACTCTTTTACGCTGAAACGGTTGAACGGATCTGGATGAAATTTGGCACAGATATATTTATGTAGATTATAGTCTGAAATAGCACATTGGCTACTTTTTATTCCGGAAGAATGTACGGTTCCCGCGGGATAGATTTGTTTTCGTTTTTCACCACGCGGGCGAAGCCGTGGGCGGAAGCTAGTACAAACTTACATACATAACAGATTACCCTCTTTCGTAGTCGGGTAAAACATAGAGAATATTCTACGTTAGTGTTTCTGGGTATCAGTATGTTATCTGCGATCACAACATGACTCCACATCGAGCATCCACTACATCTACGGCATCTCTTCATTGTTCCACCAGCCCAGAATCACATGAACCATAATTTTATTTAATTTTTGTGTATGCCTTTGTCCAGCAGTGGGACAATCCTACTAATAATTATAAACGCGAAAGTTTGTAAGAATGTATGGATGTATGTTCTGTATGAAATTTAGCACTGTACGTCGATTCTGTAAAATTCTCGCATCTCACATCGCAATTCACTCTCACTTCGCGGAGGGTTCAAAATGACATTTGACATTGACCTTTTTAATTGACACTTTGAATCGGGTTCGAGTGCGAAGTGAGCGCCGAAGTGACTTGGGAATTACCGTATAGAATGCCCTTTTTAAGTCATCTTATACTTTATCTGTCAAAATCTCTCCGTCAATTTAGTTCAACTCGCTGACACGCTCGCAAGAGTGTCGCTAGTGTAAATTCGAATTAACAACCGAGTTTTTAGAATGCCAATCAAGAAACTCACAGCGGATTCAGATTCGAACTTTAGAATGAGGTCTTACAGAATCACACAACAGATAGCTATAAATTATAGTCTGGAATAGCACTAGGCTACTTTTTATCTCGGATTTTTTTATTCCCGCAGGATATATTTGTTTTTGTTTTTCAAGGTACCACGCGGGCGAAGCCGTGGGTGGAAGCTAGTTTAAAAAATAAAGTCCTAAGGTATGGTTTCTAACAAACAACATTAAATTTTGCAATCTAGATAGGATTATGTATCGTCTTTGATACTAAGGTTTGCGTTCGTATATTCTTATTTACTTCAGCCGGTCAGTGACCTGTACGTTAACCATAAAAAGACCAGTTTCGGAACATTGTGATTCACGGCCATTAGTCATGCGGGGATGATGATGATGGATCGCCGGCGCGTGCGCATTTGACCCCACTATGGGAACGAAAACCCATCTAATCTTAATAAGAAGGAAGGTAGTTAAAAATGTGCGCTATGCTAGGTGCTCTCAAACAGTGAAGAAAAACGGTCTGTATGAACCCCTAGTATGAGTTTTTGATAGTTTACGAAAACTTTTTTCGAATAGTATCCTTTCATACATTTACCTCCATCGGAAATGTTAAGGAACTAAAATAAGGTCGATAATATCGAAAATATCTAATCGACAGTCCCAGCAATGATTTTCAAACCAAGATCTAAGTAGGTAACCAGAGATCTGAGGATATAGGCATCTAAAAACCTAGGGATTACAGTCGAGATTATGTCCAAAATTAAAAACTTAATAAATCAAAGTTCTATTTTGACTTTCAATAAACAAATACTACTCTACTCAGTCAGTCATAAAACGCAACAAAAGACACTCGAAAATTTACTCGTGACGCCCATTTAGCAGATTTCTTAAGAGGATTAGATTTAATAATAATTTCCGAATTTATTAATAAAAACCATTGGCCCATGTGGCCGGTGCCAAGTTCGGATGAATTAAAAAAAAAGTATCCGCACATGACGCCTGTTCCAAATCCGAAATTCTCTCCAAAAAGATCTCACGCTGAGAAAGAAAAAAAACTGGCCGATCTTTTCGTTTTTTTTTCTGTAACTGCCATTGTGCGCGCACCCGCGCCGGACCCTAGACTCTTTATTAACAAGATTTTGAATATTCCATTGTCGCTAACACTTTCCATGTTTAAAATTTAATTTTTTTCCTCCGTAGTTTGGACATTTCGCTTGAATTATCGCCGGCCAGTTCTGTTAAAAGGTTTAAGACGCCGATTGGTCTTTTTTTTCATAAATGTCAGTGAATGGGTCGTTTTTGACGTGGGTGAGCGCGAGTATAATTGCTATCAGGTAGTTTCGAGTTCGGGATCTGTAATATATGGATAATTAAAGGACGGCTTAAGGTGGAATTTTTGTCAAAGTTTATCGGCGTTTTGATTGAGGTTACGACTCTCGGTTGTTATGTTGTCTATGGTCCGTGAAGACGTTATTCGGGGACATGGGGCGGTAGCTTTATGGTCAGATATTAAAATATTCCAAATATAAAGTTTAATTTCCCAATCGAGAGTCGATTTGTCTTGCTAGATTATAAAAACATCGAATGCGAGTCGTTAATGCGATGTGGACTATAAAAATGGAATAGGCTCCATCCCTGATTGGATATTATTTTTAATGGTTGTTTTATAAAAGTTTTACTACTAATGATGCACTCATGCGCATAGGCTATCACATAGATTTAACAGCTAAATAAGTCATAAAATATTTATGTGTCGAATGATGGTTTAAAACTGATATTTGCTGTTCTGATGATGACCCCTCATCCATTACGATTCGTTATAATCACCTATCACATTTGATCTTCAGATCAAAGTTTAAGTTACGCCAGTTAAACCACCTAATATAAGTACCTACCTAATAAAATATAATATTAGGTAGAGCGGCTATTATAGATTCAAATCAAGTTTTTGTTGAACTATCTACTTGGATTTTAACATTTAGGTAAGAGGTACCTTTTTAGGTCGTATCTAGTCATAAGTCTACTTGGTACTTACTTATGTATTAAATAAAAAAGTAACTACGAATCTAGACATATAAGTTGATGGTCCTTCTTAATTTATATTTTTGTCGTTATTTTAAAAACTTTTTTAACTTTCATATCATTTTCGCGTCTTTCAAGCTCATAGCATGAAGATGGAGCATAAAATATTAGTTGATAATAAGTTATTTCACGAAGGGTTCATTTAAAATTAACTAATATTTTACGAGATAACTAAAATTGTTCGTTGCTAACAATGACGAAAGTGATAACAATGACGAAACCATTGAGTACCTAGATAGGTCCAAGTACCTTCGTAGATTGTGTCCATATTAGTAGCAAGCATCTAGAGTGTTTATAAAAATATTTATCTTTTTATAATATATAAAAATTAATCCCTATTTCCCTTGGTCACGGCATCACGCGTGAATGGTTGGACCGATTTCGCTAACTCTTTTTTGTTTTCTTGTTTTGTCAGGACAACTATCGGATCAGCTAGTAAAAATATAGAAACTAAGTGTCTTAAATTAATTACAAACCATTCATCAAATTTTCCAAACATCCGCGATTTCACCTTCTCCAAAATAAATGAACAGACCACCGCCATTCGAAACATTTCTATGCAAAATCCAACAAAGACAACTAGGATTGTAAATGGAAAAACAACATTAAAGGTGTAACAATGCATACTAATTAACTTGTGCCCGTAACGACGGCCATCTTGGAGAATTATTACCTACAACATAAATTCAGTATTTAAATTACTCTTTCATACGTCGAAAACTAATCGAACCGCACTAACTGCTCTGTCTCTTGTTTTATTTTTAAAAGCAGAGACAATATTTTTTTCTTTTCACCCCGTGCTATTGCTACTGTGCGCGTTTGACTGTCAAATTTGAATTTGAAATTGGAACATGGCAGATTGATCGAGCTTTAGCCTGCTGTTCTCAATTTAAAATGCTGTCAGATTTACATAAAGGGTACGAGTTTATATAGCTTTGTATTGGCCTATATTCTATCATGGTATTTTGTCAACAAACTTTGACCTACCATCGCCACATACTAACATACTAACATACTAACATACTAACATACTTATTTGTTTTTAAAAATATGAATAAATGTAATTAATTAACTATTGAATACTTATTAAAAGTTTAAAACGAGTAATTTGAAAAAAACGATCACTAGTTACTCAGTAGATCCATAGATAAGTTACTTTTTTGTAATTTCTGGCTAAGGTTGTTGCATATCAATAGTTTATTCTGTAGGTTAATTCTGTAAGTTTCTGAATAAAAAAACAAGATAAATAACATCGTTAAAATACATCAATAATAAATTAATAAGTACCTACTTACCTAAATTTTTTTTGCTAGATCGTACCAAGTGATAAGGTAGTCCGCAACAATATTGCTATCACGACGATACCTAGGTATGTTAGGATGTTTGTTTGTACCAACATATACTTAAGTAGTACCTAAGAGATGCAGCCTCACATCTTCATTTAGCACAACAATACGTTGTAAACCTTACCGTTCCAATTATTTCTAATTGTTCGACTTACTTTACGATCACATTCGTTTTAACGAGTTTCGTGCGGATATTACTCATCTCGACCAAACATTATTTACGCGTATATTAACATAAATAATGGAATGAATGTCACTTCAGAGAGATAACGTCTTATTTTCACGTGGCATTTGCTAAAAGTACCTAGAATTAATTACTGTTCGTGTAATCCTTTGTATCGATATCTAAAGCAAGAAACTGCATAATAAATTTATTCAAAGAAAACCTCGACGTAAGTTTCCTGCAGGCACATAGGGTTTTTTTGAATACATTAAGAGGTTTTACTTAGCTACATTATTAATGCAATATATAATTGCGTTAGAACCATTATAATGGTTTATAGTTAATAAACCTATTAACTCGTCATTACAAGCTACGCAAAAATGTAGAGCCAACTTTTATGTCAGAAATTACGACTGTAAGTACTTAACTGTTGCTTAAAGTATTCAAGCAATTATAAATCAATAAGAAAACATTGAAGTCTTTCAAACTGTTGCTTTCATTACGTCAACTTAGCAACAGCAACAGAACTCATTATAACGATGTTTTCGAAAAACATGCCAGCAACATTTAGTTCTATTTTCGAATTCGAAATCAGAATGTGTTGTGATTCGAAGCGCGCTCGGCGTCCGCGGCTTCGTGCGAGATAAAGTCTGGAGACAAGCCGACGAGTCTCATGCTAAGCTCCACCGCTATCTTAAATCTCGTTTGCCGTGTCTCACTTGTTTCACATCTTTATCAAAACCAGCCTCACTTTTAATAACAAACACACAATGTTTGTCGTATAATCCCCGCATCCTTGCCTTGTTGTCCGACGCCAAACGGTAGCTATGAAAATTATGACATACGGTTCTATCTTATCTATGGCCACTCTAAAACATATGCTCGGCGCCTAATGGAGTACTTACTAATTCAACACTTTCGCCCATTATAATATCGGATTCATTTGCGCGGCGGCGAGCGAAGAATTGTTTTGACACAGAGTGTGCCGATTTTGCTAGATATTGCTACGTTTAAACTTGTATAATAAAGAAAAACAATGAGAATAATCTAGAGGTTGGTTGGAAAATTTTAAAAATGGCGTCCGCTCCGCCTGGTCACTAATTTCCCGCCCTTTCACCTGTCAATCAGACGTCGAGTCGTCGTGAATCGGATGCGAAACAGCACTAGAATTAGCGAAATACGTGAACGCCGAATAAATTGCCACGTTCCGCTAAATGCAGTTGTAAAATGTAATAAGAAAATAAAGGGCAATGATTTAGTCAGATCGCTGCTTGGAATTATGTGTGAAAATGTTTGGTATCTGGGTTTCAGCGGGGCTATCTGTCAACTTGACGTTTTGTGGACATTTGCTTTCACGCGCCAATTTCCGCGCGATCGTGCGGATTTTTGTTTGATTATTTTAGAGGTGTAAAAGTAACGAAAAAAGCGTAGGTACCTGTTTATTTTCGTTACTATAACATTATTATTAGTATTAAACGGGTATTTATCGCGTTTTATTTACCTATTTTTCCCGACGTTTCAACACTGTCGTGGTCACGAGATGACTCGAAAAAATAAAACGCGATAAATACTCGTTTAATACTAATAATAATGTGTTCAAATCGCGTAAAAAATATATTAAAAGTATTATAACATTAGTACCTAAGTACCCTACTTGTTACTATCGTATCGTTCGTTACTCGTTACTTCTGATCATAACATGCTATGCTGTGTTAAAGCAACGAATCGAGTTGTATTGTCTATGCGTACCTTACATAGACGAAATGCGAGTAACGAGATGCATGCGTGTGTAAAGTTTCGTTACTCGGTACCGAATACATACGGTTTGCTACAGCTCTCGATTATTTTGACTCTATTTTGTTTGGACGACATTAAGCTTCGAACCCACTACAATCAGAAAGCAGGGATGCTACCAACTATCGTTTTAACGTTTTAGGTATTAATCTAAAGCATCTTCGAAAGAGTAGGTACCTACCTACAGACTGTATTATAAATTCATGGTAGGTACTGTCGGTCCTTAAATTATCTGCAAGTGAAAAAGGTTTAATTTTCAGCTGTCGCAGTATACCATTTTTATTTGAGCGCTCATTATAGTTTTTAAATTATCAAAAAGCTGAGTTTAAGTACAGTCAGCGGCAGGCGGCTCGGTGGCGAGATATTTTTAATTATATAAACGAACTACCTTTTGCCCGCGGCTTCTCATGCATTGCACCTTACCTACATAGTAAGAACTAGTATAAAGGTAAAAATCACTAACTAAGTATTTATTCCAAATTTCATCCAAACCTGTCCAGCTATTGAAACTTGATTGAGTTACAAACATCTAAACATCTACACAAACTTTCGCATTAATTACGTGCTTAAATAGGTACCTACTTACTTACTACTTAATCAGCAATAAAGAATTGCTCTTGTCATCTCTGGTCACTGTTGTGACAAGAATTCACTTGATATACAATAATGCAAAAGAAAATAGTAAAAAAAAGGGAAAAAATAGGCAAATGGAGGGAGACCTCAAAGGATAGGGATTGTTGGCGTGATTTGGGGGAAACCTTTGCCCAGGGGCCTTACCACGAAGTCTTCCAGAACGATTCCGTAACGATTCCGTTTTAGAAACGTCACATTTGAAGTTTAAAGTAACACTATGAAGTAGTGTTACTTTAAACTTCAAATGCATATACCTATACAATTTGCATAGGTCATGGTACGAAATAATACTATAATATCAATTCAGTAATGTATTATGAATTCGTGGTGAGGCCCCAGCAGTGAGACGATATAGGTTAAAAACAACCATCGAAAATTAATTAAATTTCGGCCTTTTTCTGACGTAGCAACATAACTTTGTACGCGAGCACTAAGTAAAATCAACAGACGATTTTCGTTGTATTTACTAAGGTAGGTAATATATATATACCTATGGTGATTTGTCGCGCACATATATTACGCGCGACAGCTATATCCTGTCCGGATGTCAGAGTACGGATTTTGCAGATAAGCCCTCAAATGGGGGTTTAATTTTATTTAACATCAAGCAGTATATACATGGCTCTTAAAATTTATGTCCAAAAAAGCTGTGCTTTAGTTTATCATCAACATTTTTCCGTTTGTTTTATGTATTAATTTTATTGATTAGGTACTTACATACTTAATATCTATTAGTTACCTATGTTGATTCAAAATAGGGATCATTTTTATTAAATAAACATTTGACATTTCTATAGATAGTTCTGGAAATAAATGCTTTTACAACCAAACATTTCTGATGAGGATGTAGATATAATATCGCTTTGTCTATACTTACTAATATTATAATGAGGAAAGATTTGATTGTTTGTTTGCATTGAATAGGCTCCGAAACTACCGATTTGAAAAATTCTTTCACCAATGTGTAGAATGAACTTTCAGGATGAACATAGGCTATATTTTATATAAGTATTTCGCGGGCGACGCCGCGAGCGCAAGCTAAAGACAAAATAAAATTTTAAGCACCTTATACCTATTTTTTTTATCTTTATTAAAAAGCTTTCCTAATACTCTTGCTTATCCCACAGCTGACATATTTTAGAGGCTGACTGTACAACAATTTAGGCCGTAGAAGCGGTGAACATTAATAAAATAAATTAAACTCAATAATTAGCTTTGATTCTCCGTGAAATTACTTTATTCATAAGAAAACTGTTTTTTTGTATTTTTCATTATTGACGTCTTTGAAATAAAATTAATATTTCTCAGCTTTTTAAGATACATTTTTGGAAAGCACAATAATTATAAACATTAAGCAATTACCTACGTGCCTTGAATTATGTATCCATTTATAACTAATTATTTTTTTTAAATTTCGGCCGTAGGTAGATATATCTAGGTACCTACTTACCTAATCTGTGGAATCCAAGAATCGGCACAATTTACGAATCTACCAGATTACTTATCACTCCAATCACGAATCTATCCTACACCGAAGAAAGGAGCTATCAACTCATTCTACTAAATTTGATATTTTGTCGTTATTTTACAAACTTTTTAAACCTTGATTTTAGAGCTCGTCTTTCAAGCTGATAGCATGAAGATGTAACAAAAAAGATTGGTTGATATAATGTATTTCACGAAGGGTTCATTTCAAATTAACAAATATTTTACGTGTTTGTTGCGAACAATGACGAATAGTGAGAACAAAAACGAAACAGTTGAGAATGAAAATCATGTTTTAACAATGCATTTTTACATTATCCATTTTTTACTAGTATAAACGAGTATTTACGAGTTCTCGAGTGGAGACCGCGACTCGGCAAACGTAGTGTAGGACGCCCTCCGGCTAGGTGGAGTGACGATCTGCGAAAGGCTGCTGGTGGAGGCTGGATGCGTCGAGCTGACGACAGGGCGCAATGGCGCTCATTATGGAGGCCTATGTCCAGCAGTGGACTGCTATAGCCTGATGATGATGATGAAATGACTAGTATAAAACCATCTCAAGTTAAAATATTGGCATTTTTTAAACAGCCTGTATATTATATGGCGTTCAATTATCTAGCTAGATTAACTGTAGGTAAGTACTGCAGTAGTTAGGTAGTAGTGACATGTCGCCCACCTGTCGGTGGCTAATGGACTGGCTAATGATAGATAATGCTATTTATTTTGTCACGTGGACTTTTTTATTATAATACTAGCTTCCCCCCACGGCTTCGCCCGCGTGGTACCTTGAAAAAATGTGCTATTCCAGACTATAATTTATATCTGTGCCAAAATTCGTTCAGATCCGTTCTGCCGTTTCAGCGTGAAAGAGTAACAAACATACATCCATACATTCACACATCCATACATTCTTACAAACTTTCGCGTTTATAATACTTTATTAGTAGATTTTTTATAGACTTGATAGAACTATATATAATTGATAGATGAATATAAAAATGTTGGCAAATAGAGACCTTTTATCCTAATTTTACTAAGGATACTAAAATTTTGGCGGTAAAACACTTTTGATCCTTAGATATATACAAAAACCATAGGAAAGTACTTAAGTAAGTACCTACTTACTTATAAAATTGCCGTCAAAGATTACATTAAGATCTTAAATAAAAAAATCGGAATAAAATCATACGTACATTACCTATCTATTCAATGTCACAGATTAAATATTAAGTGTAACCTAGGTAGGTAAGTACCATGTTTATGTAAGCACTAACTAGGTACCCAGTATTTAAATAGGTATGTATACTATAATAGTCGGTACAGTAAATAGAGATACTTTTAGAATTCAGCATAATCTAAGTGCAAATAAATCGAGCGGCCCATTTCTTAAATAGCAGCATTGTAATTAATCATACCCATCAAGCGATCAACAGCTCCAAAGGTTAATATCCAAAGAGGCTGAACGCCCACCTGTGACGTAACATATTTACAAAATTTATCGCCCAATTTATATCAACGCTACCTATAAATCCATCACAGAACCGCATCAAAATGTGTTAATTCACCAACATAAATCTAAAAAGGATTTACGTTATGTAAAAGCCGCCATTCAAATAGCTCGCATTATGTTAGCCTGTTAGCCCCTCTCCCTCACGTGGCTCGGCTAAAAGTGCTGCAGTAGCACTTTACAAGCCATAAACACAGACTGAAAAAACATTTCTTTCAAAAATAGAATTCGAATTCCCGCGGTTTAATTGCGTTCCCGCCAATCAGAGCGCGGTGCGTGCGAGTGGGAAAACTGGAATTTTGAACGAGAAGGAATGACGTGGGACTGACGGCTCCGCCCCGTTAACAACATGGCGTATTTGTTGATTGGCGGCCTTTTGATCGGCGCCTCCCCGGGCGCGCGGGTGACGTATCGAGGCAGGGCGGGAAACGCGTAGCCTGCGGAAAATGCCGTCGTGACGGACGATTGGCGCGGGGAGAGCGCGGGAAAAGTTGCCGTGACTCCATTCCATTTTCAAAGTTTCTTGTATTTGATTTGTATTTTTTTTAATCTTATAGCAAAGATGAAATGGTTTGTTGCCAGCATAATTTAATTGTAACGTTGGAAAACCGCTCTAATTAGTCACGAAATATGTAAATTAATGATTTACACAAACTTTTATGTCTTTTTTCATTGTGATAAAATTAATTATTGTTAATTTTAACCTACTTAAAAAATAGATAAATCAAAAACGCACTTAAAAATGTACATACAATAAATACTTATTGCTTTGGTTTAAAAATGTTTAGATAGGTTGGTAACCAACCTACTACTAATCTGCAATCTGTTTATGCACAGCATAAATGTATAATTTATTATAACTTTTTTATTGAAATTTGTATACAGAACTCCTTTTATTTCTGGTTTTGTTTTAAATACTCAAGCACACAGCATCATCAATCATTCGTCAGCGCCTAGAGATATCAGCGGCAAAGTTATGACAAGTGACATGACAGCGCCTGTCAAAAACATTGTGGCAACCATAGACACAACTGTCTACTTACATACAAAATAAATAAAACCCAAGTAATTTTTATGCCCTATTTATCAAAAAAATCTTTCTTGAAGAATATTTAGGTTAGGTACCTATAGGTAGGTAAGTAGGTACTTCTAACTGGCTTAGTTTTACGACAATCATAAACCATTTTTAACGACTCCAAGTTTAAAAATCTCAGACAAAAAGCTCACTAACGCTATCTCAGGTTATCAGACGGCTGAACCAAATCGAATGCAGTTTTCATTAATTTATTGAGATGAGCTTGGATTACTTAGGCTTTGTTTCATCGAAATCGTTTGACAAATAAAAAAGATACTTAGGTATGCTTTTCTTACTTATTTTTCACGCGCGCTGGTCGCTACGCGTAAAAGTAATCTAACGCGTACGAAGCCGCGGGTTACAGCTAGTAGGTACTTACTAAAATACCTACCTACATATTTTCACATTTATGTTTTGGTACCTACTCGCCATTTTAGGGGTCAATTCTAAAGTGCAGACCACACACGCAAACCCCTGCTGCTCTCGGGCCGTGTCATGCAACTGTCAAAATAGGAGCGAATTGATTTATCGGTACAACTCCATAGGAGGTGGTACATGACACATGTGCTATCACTTCAACTGTGCTAAGTTCATTGTGTAACTATTCTAAGGTCCGATTTCACCAAACTTTTGTTTACAAAGCATTGCCTGATCATGGATCAAAATTAACAATAATCTAATTTAATATATCGTTATTTCATTTTACGGAAGATTATTTGTCAGGACATGGTAGAATACAAAACAAATTTAACAGGCGATTAAAAAGCTAATAATCTGTTAGTTTAATTAACAGAGCATGGTGAAACTAGCCCTAAGATAAACCCATTTTTTTGAATTGTCGTATTTTTATCCCAACTGCAAAGAAAGAGGGGTAATGTGTTAAGGGTCTATGTACCTATGTACCTATGCGAGTGTCTTTGTCTATCGTTGCCCAGCTGACACCGACGGCTGGACGGATTTTGGAAAAATTGTGTCATTATATTCGTCCGGATCACGAGAGTGACTATACTACACATAATATAAAAAAAACAATTGGATTCGTCCGGATCACGAGAGTGACATAGATTAGACATAATATAAAAAATCCAATATGGCGGATTTAAGAAGCTATTTATCAATAACTTTCATTCGATTATTTTGATCTTTAAAATAAATATTAAATAGTTCTCTTCAATTTTTATTTTTCCTTGTGTATTTAGCACGTGCCACCGGCGCTCTCCAATTAATCCATTAATGAGATGCGATGACCTCTGATTAATTATTTAATTAAACGCTGACGCGTCACGCACCGCAGCTGCACGTACACCAACGTGTGAAATGTCATTTAGATTACATCTTGACAGCTCTACTTTATTCTGACCACAGTCGTGGCACTGACGTTTGACATAAATAAACTGACAGATGACACCGAAAATAATAGAAGATGGGGTAAGTACTAAAACAACTTGGTGCAAAATTAATGAGTCTCAGAGAAACCGAACATCTTTCAATTTGCTTATCGTCTTAAATAGGTAGGTACCTACTTAATTAAATGTTGCAAAATGTTGCATTGACATTGGCAAAATTGTGGAAACTCAACCACAGACGCCTTAACTGAAAGAAGAAGAAGAGGAAGTACAATACTCATTTTGCATTTGCCATTTTTGTTGATTTTTTAAGTTAGAAAACTAGGGAAACAATATTATTAAAAACTTATGTAGGTATGTAGAGCAGTAAATTCGGCGCATGTTTTTAATATTATTTTATTGTACTTACTCATTTCATTTTGAGTTGAATAAATAAATAAATAATGCTGGACAATCCACACAGCATCATCTAGCCCCAAAGTAAGCTACTCAAAGCTTGTGTTATGGGTACTAGACAACTGATATATTTAATACATTATATACATAGATAGGTATTTTTTATTATACATAGATAACACCCAGACCAATGGAACAAATTTCTGCAGATCGTACACAAATTTGTTCCGCGGCGGGAATCGAACCCGCAACCTCTTGCGTCGCAGGCGGACTCTCGCCCGTTGCGCCACTGAGGTCGTCAAAAAAATTAATATTTCACTCAACTTCACTTGACTCAAAAACAATATTTTGTTACCACCAAAAAATAATAAGTACCTACCTACTTATAAGTAATAATACTTAATTAAAGTAGGTAATCACGATTATCGACTTTAGTTCAAAAATATAAAAACGTGAATGTTAGGTACCTATAGGTACTGTTACGGGGTGGGTCGAAGAAGTCTTTTTAAAAAAAGATATATTTTAATCCTAGACGTTTATTGAATTTGAATAAGAATAAAAACAGAAATAATGAAGTTGCCGCGGCAAAGACCAAACCCGAACTAACTTCGAATATCCGAGAATCTGATTACTTCCCACAGAAACGCGAGTGCGAGCAAGTATTATCTAGAATGCTTGCGATGCACTTTTATTATTTTGCATTTTGTGGGAAATAATACTGTAACAGTACCTTACCTACATACTTACATATTCCAATCAAAATATCAAATAAAGAATATCACTAAGTACCTACAAGGTAATACATATGAATACGCTACACAGAACAACTTTTAAAAATGAATTATCAAAATCAGATTATTCTATAAAATAATATATTTTATTCTATTCATAAAAAAAAAAAATAAAAAAAATATGATCACGACTGTAATCCCCAGGCTCGGTAGATATCTCCTCAGATCTTTAGTTACTTAGATCTTTGAGGATATCTAAAGGGGGTAGTCAGAGGCAAGTCCAAACATGACATTTGGTACATGCCCACATTTTGCACAGTAGTTAGTATTCCGTACGTGACAGGTTGCAAGCCCATCGCCGCTTATAAGAATAGGTACTAACCTATGACACATACCTTCGAATTTTTGGTTCTAGGGTATGCCGGTTTCCTCACGACGTTTTCCTTCGCCGTTTAAGAGCACTGACATTGCGCACATAAATTTTTCGAATGGAAAAACTCATTGGTGCACGACCAGGTTTGAACCCACGACCTTCGGATCGTGAGGCAGGGGTGTTACCACTACACCACCAGCGCATTCTATTCATAAATAAAAATAAATACGCGTTGACTTGAGAACCTCCTTCTTTTTTTCATCGGTTAAAAAACATACCTCACGCACACATAAGTACATAGGTAGGTATATATATAGATAGTTGTATTTATATGTCATTTCGTATCACCATGTATGTAGTAGTACCTAGATTGCTACATTTTTTTTTGGAGTGACAGCAACCTAAAAAGGTAGCTCCACACTGCATTAACAATCATTTTGCGCAAGCGTGCCCGAGCTTGCAGTTACGTGTGTAGCCGCCTTAATACAATACGCGGAAGACAGTCTCCGGAAGAAGGCTTTGCCAGTGTGGTGCAAGTTAGAAGCTTATAGCGAGATTAGTGAAATGTAGTAATTATTATTATCTTACACAAAAAAGTTTTTATTCAATTGAAGAATTTTTTGAAAACCCATAACTACTAACTACCTTCATTATTAAATCCGGTCCAATAGTTATTAAATAATATCTACCTACATAATCTAATATTTCATAATATAAACCTATAAAATAAATATGTCACTAAATTTAGCTAAACTTGCCTATCTATTAATTAATTATGTAATTTAAATGCATGCCCTAGATTAATTTAACAAAGTAATTTTCAGTGTAGATGACTTTAAAGCCGCCGAGCGCCATGCCTCCTATGTATAATTTTTTGCAATGATCGACAAGGGCAAATAAGTTTTTAAGTGCAATACTAAATTTCAGAACCTATGTAACACTTATTTAGCAAATAAACATTCTTGATACTAGATGTTTATCGTAGCACTGCAAGCGCGTTTAAATCTTTTGTACAGGAAACTAATCGAACTCTTGACTGTTTGCGAAATTCACTAGCGATGATTTAATAATGCGCATAAAATAAAGGCATTGATTATTATGTGTTAGTGGTTTTCCTAAATAAATAAACTAGTTATTATTGCAAAAATAAAATAACTCTTTGTAACTGAAAAAATATTTTTTCAGTCGCTTTATTATATTTTTTGTCATTTTGTATAACCATGTTAGTTTTGTAGTCTAGTCTAGACAAATCCCCTCATTTGTCAAAATCCGTCAAGCCATTCTCGCTCCAGCGACAGCCAAAAAAACATGCACACATACAAACATACATACACCCCAAACACATTACTCTCCTACGCTTCACAGTTGGGTAAAAATATTTTTTTACATCAATTAACAGAACAATTAAAAAAATATTGCGTAGAGTCCCTCCCCGCGGAAGAAGTGAAACTTCTCGTTGCTAAAGGCAATATCAGACGGTTCACTCGAGAGAACATTCACACGAATGAATGCTTGAACATGGAATGAAAGAAAAGACAGTGAGTCTTCAAAAGACCGAGTGAGTGGGATTGAAAGATGCCGAATGAAAAAATCTGACATCTTCGGATCGGTTCATTAGTGAATTCATTCGGCACTCTTGTTTCATTTGGGGTTCAGACGAATCATTTCGAGTGAAAGATCCGAATGAAAGACAAAGATGAACGAAAAGTGAACCGTCTGATATCGCCTTAACGCTCGCGCTGGCCTGTGACAGGTATACTACGCGCATGCGTTCGAGTGCCACGCATTCACTCTCTTGTCTCTTTCATACCCCCTCCATGGTAGCGTTAAACGTTTAACGCAACCTTGTTGGGAGTCGATATTAGAAGTTTCACTTCAATAATGTAAACAATAAATAAATAGTTATCTGACACGCTATATCCTATGCACTCGTACCGTAACCAAACTTGTTTTTTTCTGGTCTTTCTGTCTTACGTGCCGCGCCCGCGGCCGCCGGCCGGTACATTCGGAACAGTGCATCCTTTCTGCAGACAGAGCATTCACAATCTCTTTTTAACCGACTGCGAAGAAGGAGGTTGATGTGTTTAGTAGTAGTTACGTATATCTATACTAATATATCCTGTCCTAAAATAAAAAAAATAAATATGTCTATAATCACGACTGTAATCCCCAGGCTCGGCAGATCTCCTCAGATCTTTAGTTACTTAGATCTTTGAGGATATCTAAAGGGGGTAGTCAGAGGCAAGTCCAAACATGACATTTGGTACATGCCCACATTTTGCACAGTAGTTAGTATTCCGTACGTGACAGGTTGCAAGCCCATCGCCCCTCATAAGAATACTAACGTCTTATGACACATAGGTACCTTCGAACTTTTGGTTCTAGGGTATGGCGGTTTTCCTCACGATGTTTTCCTTCACCGTTTAAGAGCACTGGCATTGCGCACATACATTTTTCTCAAAAAAAAACTCATTGGTGCACGACCAAGTTTGAACCCACGATCTTTGGATCATGAGGCAGGGGTGCTACCACTACACCACCAGCGCCCTATGAACTTAATGCAATTATAACCATTAACACTTCTAAAAGCTGTTAGCATTGTCATTCAACTTGGGAATGCTGCCATTCTCTAGCAGTGATCTGGATAAGTTGAGCCAGTGATCTGGATCAGTTGAGCTCAATAGACCATTTGTTACGGTTTCTTAAATAGCTCAACTTTTTAATCTGCTCTACAAGCCAATGTAAATGTAAGTACTTAAGTAACATAGAATCATATTCTAGGGCCTCACCACCAATTCATAATACATTACCGAATTAATATTACATTGTTATTTCGTATGACCTATGCAAATTGTGTTGACATCAAACTTCAAATGTGACGTTTCTAAAACGGAATCGCTCTGGAAGACTTCGTGGTAAGACCCCTGCTCATACTTTAATTTTCAATGCCAGTACCTACTTACAGACTTTTTGACTACTACAATTTTATTATACCTAGTATCTAGATAGGTATCTATCTTTAGGACTGATTTAAGCTAGTTTAAGAAAGAATAATAAATCTTTGTAATCGAAGTAGGTATAAACTGACATATTACTTGACATTATTTTAAGAACATTTTTTTTTGTTGTTTCATTCTTGTTTAGGTACCTACTTACTAAATAATAAATAAATAAAATAACTGTTTTCTTAGTGTATAAGCTTTATAATATGTCGGTGGAAACTTTTAATTGGTCTTCAGCATACCTGCATGTACTACTCTGCATGTAGGTAATTATTTATGGTTAATTATTTTAGGTTAAATGTACCTAGCAGTTTCCCTAAGATTAATAAATAAAATAAAATAAAATATTTCTATTAGAAATTGGTCAAATCTACCCCTTCACAAACCCATATCACTTATTCTCAGATATCTCTATATAAAAAAAGATTATTTTTTTCAACCTTATTATCAGAAATGCAATGATCTTGTCACAACACTTTCTATCGCCAATTACTTATAAAAAACTGCACATATCGACTCCAAAAAGAGCCAAAATTCTACAATGCAATTACACAAAGCTGAGAATAACGCTCGTACATCGACCATTACCACATTTAAATACCCAGTGTTTAATAATAGTTGTATAAAACCAGCGATGGGTATGGAACGTTTGTGAGTGTGGTATCAAAAGTAAGAGTGCAAGTGTAGTAGTGGGGGGGAGCTATCGTTGATTGGAAAGGCAAGAACTACATTTCACCAAGTATAAAATGCTTGGGGGGATCTGATACAGCCACAGTCAACGAAGACCACGATATCATAAGTGAACGACATGATTGCATTTGTAAGTTAATAGTTTTACGAGTAGTTATTCTTCTGTCACTAGTTCTTCAAACTGGTGAATGGTTCAAAGTGCGTCTCAGCTATCGTAGTTATAAAATTGTGAAAATGTGTTAACTCTCCTGTGATTTATCATAAACTAGCTTCCGCCCACTTGTTAAATTATAGACCAGATTCCAGACTATAATTTATCTCAGTGCCAAAAAATATCCAGATCTGTTCATCCGTTTCAGCGTGAAAGAGTAACAAACATACATCCATACATTCTTACAAACTTTCGCGTTTATAACATTAGTAGGATAGTGCCAATTAACGGTTGAAAAATCTTTGTTAAATCCAATTTGAAATTTGCCCAGCACTTAGCCTTCTAAAAGTCAATCAAAAATATTTAAAGCATTCAGCCTTTTATTCGCCATCTTGAAATAGCAGTTCGCAAACCTAACAAAAATCCAGTCATACGTAAATATTTGCCTGGTATTAAGCCCTTATTTAACGCATTTCAAAAGTCAAGATTTAACTTTATTTCTAATATTTTTTTTAATTACAGAAATCTAACAATATACACATGACATTAAGTACATTAAGAATACTTAGCTATTTAGATACCGTTACAATCGATCTTTTGATAGTTCAACTAATCTAGATTACTTAATACTTGTAAATTAACCTTTGACATACCGTGGATTTACGCGAGACATAGATTTTCTATTGTGTTAAATCCAGGCACACCTACCTACCACAAATTAAATTAACATTGTAAAATACAACCTCAAAATACCGATACAGTTTTAAATAACAAACCAAACCACTTTCCCATCATATTTTGAAGAGTAAACTATCAAAATGCGAATCGTGACATAATTACATGTTACATCATTTCCCATTCTGTCATCAGAAGCAGTGAAAGGATCATCATATTATCTTTCTGCAATGCTGAATCTGCTATCATTACGTCATTATATAATACCATACAATCGCTAGTATCTTCCGCTGCTATAAACAACTGCCAATTTGGTCCCAATGACCCCATCTATAGTTTAAAATCACATAATTATCATACAAACTGCGGGTTAATGTCTTTAAATTAAATAATTATTGATCTACCAGCTTCCGCCCACGGCTTCGCCCGCGTGGTACCTTGGAAAACAAAAACAAACCTATCCCACGGGAATCGTACAATTCCCGGAATAAAATGTAGCCTGTGTTAATCCAGACTATAATCTATTATCTGTGCCAAATTTCATCAAGATCCGTTCAGCGTGAAAAAGTAACAAACATACATCCAGACATCCAGACATCCTGACATCCTTACATCCACACATTCTTTCAAACTTTCGCGTTTATAATATTAGTAGGAATACGGATAGGTCACTTTAAGGAACCTCGATGCGCACTTTAATCCTTTTACCACACTGGTCCAAAAGATCTATAGACAGAAAAAATACTGTGAGCTTAAAAAAAACTAGCTCAATACCTACTTGGTTAAAATTTATAAAACTTATAAAGCTTGTTATAGCGCTCTCAGTGTTGGTTTCTTAAAAAAAGTTGTTTATATTGATAGGTACTTTATCCCCTTGAAGTTTTCGGAAGTAGCCTGGTAACACCCTGTATGTAAAACAGTAAATTTACTGTACTTAAATATTACGTATTTTTTCACGAGTTTAAACATAAGTTTAGTGATCATTTAATTAAGCTGATCATCAAAGTAATAGCTGCTAGGTTAATTCATCATAAAACAGAATTTGGAATTTGCCACCCAAATACATGAATATTAATAAGTAGGTATACCATGTTAAAGAGTGTCTTCTTTCCAGAAAACAGCAGCCATACTCCTCCTGGCCGCGGTAGCCACCGCGCGCCCCTCCGAGTGGGAGCCCGAAGGTCACTCCCACTCGGAGCACAGCAAGCCGTACCACGTGACCGTGATCAAGAAGATAGGAGTTCCTATCCCGCACCCCGTGGCTATATCAGTTCCTCAGTACGTGAAGATCCCCATCCCGCAGCCCTATCCAGTCCACGTCACCGTGGAACAGCCGATACATGTCCCAGTTTATAAGGTAAGAAAGAGAGAAAGAAAGAAAAATAATTTATTCACAAGGATCACTTTGAAACGTCTTACATGCTAGGTGAATCTATGGGACAATTCCAACCTAACCCAAGTACGAGAACAGGCAAGAAACTCGTCTCGGTCTTAGCGCTTTTTTGTATGATCCTACTTACAAAAAAATTACCTTATCGAGATACATACTAAAAACAAGACAAAATAAAACATAAAATAAAAGGACAGCGTTCATATTGCAAATTGGTTAGCTGTCGGAGGGCGGAGCGACATCGGGCCATGAGTTCCTATCATCAATATGCAAAGACAGCGTCATAAATTTTTTATCATGATCATTGACAGAGAACGCGGTGCCTAAACCGTTGGTCTTAGAGGCTTGAAATTAAACTAAGAGAGTAAACTAAGAAGGGAATTCCCTACTACTACTAGGTACTATAAAAAACTACTGAGCGAGAGAAGTTTATTTACAAAAAGTTGGGACTCCCATTAATATTAAATTAAGCTTATGTCCGTGGCATCCCATCTGTCAAAAAAGGTCACCTTTAAAAGAATTTTGTCTGAGTCCAAATTCCAATTCTATCTCTATTCCAAATTAATTTGATTGGACTGATTGAGCCGCAAAAAAACAGCTATTCGCATCCAATTCGCACACAAAATTTGGTGTGCGGTCGATTCGGACTGAAATTCATAAAGTACTGATTTTATAATTGCCTATGTTCACGAATGTTTTAAATTGTGGTTAGAAATTCTCAATTCAATCCCGAACCTCAATTCTGAACTTCTTGCATCCAAAAGCACCTCCCGATTTGATGATCAGGAAAGTAAGGCTTATGGTGTCTACTCCACAAAACGAAAACGATATAATCGGAATCGAATTTTCGTTAAATTCAGTTGAATTCACAGCTGTTTCGTTGTCAAATTGAAAATTTCGTATCGTCCGTAAATAGTGCTCCAGTAGGTTTATGAGATCGATTGTCAAAAGTAATTTCGGTCGTACCATGATGTAACTTAGTAGGTTTTGCACGATTATTGTGTCGATAGGCATATCGTTGATCGTTGTGTGGAGTAGGCGCCCAGGTAATATAGAAGTCATGGCTTGACTACGCTTAGCATGTCATTCATAGAGGTCACCGACCGCCCGCGACTATACGTTTCTTTTCCATTTTCTACATTGTAAAGAATACAGGCGACGAATCTTTGCAACTCGATTCAAAATTGTATTATTTCAAGTGCAATTGTATTTTTAATGTCTTACATAAAACACGTGTAATAATAACCAACTGCACCAATTTATTATGTAATGCAAGTGGCCGCAACGAAAGTAAAAGTGACAGTCAGTGGAGCGTGCGGCAAAAAACAAAAGTTCCCGCGCATTTGTGACAGATTACGTCAAATAGAACGATTGATTCATAATGAAATGGTAGTCGACCTTTTTGCTTGTCACCTACCGTATCACAAAAAGTTTCTGTCCTACTTGCTCTAGATACTTTTTGTCGTTTGCTCTACATTTTAAGTGCAATTTGTTTAAAAATTGTTACCTACTGTCCATTTTTTCATTGACTCTAAAGCTATTTAAAAATAAATGTTGCATTTTCATAGATAGACCTAACAAGAACAGAAAACATTGTTCTTTTTTTATTTCGAAACTATTTTATAAGGTTATTTTTTATTAGTTATTTTTATACAATGTCTAAAACACCTAATTTATCGTTTCTACATAATCCCGCGCAAGTTTTTGTTATTAAGTAATTGTTTTCCTGATTTTTTTGTAAATGGCACATGCGTAAATAATACAAAGCCAAAAAAAATTAACCTAGTTGTGCCCTAACCTAAATTTATAATGCGAAGCAAAAAAAACCTAGTTTATTTATATTTCTCGTAATAATTCGTGTGTCTTGTTGCAGGTTGTCCCCCAAATAGTTGAAAAACCGGTGCCATACACCGTAGAAAAGCCCGTCCCCTATGAGGTTGAAAAGCCCTACCCCGTGGAGGTTGAAAAGAAGGTTGAGGTCCCAATCCCCAAGCCCTACCCAGTCCATGTACCCGTCTACAAACACGTCTACCACCATAAGGGGAAACACTAAAGAGGGTAAAAGGGGGTAAAAATTGCGAATTATAACTCATTTTGTGAGTTTTTTCGCATTGCCCGGACATTGTAAATATAAAAATAAGACTAATGTAGATCTGATGGAGATATTGTTCTATCAGTGTTGACTATGTACAGATTTGTGATAATTTATTGTGTGAACAATAATGTTTTTGTTGTTGCTGTTTGCAATCGTTGTTGACTATTGTGTAATTGTTATTGATAATTTTAGTGAACTTAATAAATTACAATTAAATATGTAATAACAGCTTTTTTTTCTACATCCCTATTGTGACTGAATATTATTAGCACTTTAATCTTTTACCACGCTAATTTCCAAAAAACTAATAGCACGACAAGAGAAAAGAGAAGAAAAAAGAGAATAGTGAAAAGTTACTACCTAGGTACAAAATGTACAGCTATGTAACAATAAAATTGAATTTTGGAGCACATCTAAAAATACCTAATTTAATATTTGAATTTGAAATCTAACCTAATAATGATACTTAATAAATTTTGCATAAGTAAGTATTTAGTATTTTTATTATTTAGATGGATGGACTGTGTGAAAGATGACATGAGTAAGAAAGGAGTGAGTACTGAGATGACGAGTGACAGAGGGAAATGGAAGAGGATCACATGTTGTGCCGACCCCACATAACGTGGGATAAGGGCAGGAAGATGATGATGATGATGAAGTAAGTATTTAAACTTTAGCGTATGTAATATTATGTATGTATACATACTTACAATATAAAATTAATATAGGTAGATATACCTAGTTATATTTAGATGTGTTTCTGCTACACCCAAGTTTCTGAACACTATGAATTTTGATTATACTTAGGTCGCCGTTTCAACCCACAAGGTACAAAATTTAATCAAATATTTTTCTGTTTCAACCCAAAATCTTTAAGTACACTACACTCATTGCAGACTAGGTTGAAACACATGCATAGGTACTAAAAGTTAATTTAATGATTCATCTCATAATGAGACGAGTCCACTTTCACTTGAGGTTAAGGCCCCGGTCGTCGACTCCGAGACACCAGAATCGCAAGACGGACGCATCTTTCGGATATTATCGCTCTACATTGCTGCATCAACATATATATTTTTTTTAATAATAATAATAATGCTGGCCAATCCACGCTGTAAGAAGCAATTTTCAATTACTTTCAGTCGGGTTTATTAATATTTGAAATAAATACAAGTTCACACTATTTTCAAGGTTGATTTCTATGAGTCTACGCGAGTGCTTCTTCGTTCGACCCAAGATTGTTCTACCCAATAGGTATTTTTCTCCATTCGACCAAAAACCTTTAATATATTATGCTTGTTTCTACCCACACCTACTTTTTTTTTATTGAAATGAGATAAATACCTATTGGGTAGAACAATCTTGGGTCGAAAGAGGAAGCACTCGTCGACGCCGTACCGACGTTGAACAGACCATACAGAAATGTATTGCTTGTAAGATGGTGTAGTCAATACTTTTACTCGTACTTACATGATTTGTTTATTTGCATGTGTAATATCTCTGTGAATTAGATCGTCGTGAATTACGTCGCGGTTTCACCCGCAAATAATTATGTAATATGGAATTAAACCTTCATCCTATTAAACCCCTTTTGGGGTTTTTTTCCGGAATAAGAAGTGTCTGAATTATAAATTATGTGTGTGTGGAGTTCAAAGTTTAATCCCATTTCACCCTTCGGAGGTTTTTTCGGGGTAAAAAGTGTCTGGGTTGTAAACTGTCTGTGTGTGGAGTTCAAAGTTTAATCCCATTTCACCCCACTTTCAGATTTTTCGGGATAAAAGAATTTAGGTTATAAACTATCAAAATCTTTCACATTTATAATAAGTACTAGCTTCCGCCAGCGGCTTCGCCCGCATGTTACCTTGAAAAACAAAAACACATCTATCCCACGAGAACCGTACATTTTTTCGGAATAAAAAATACTTAGCCTATGTCCTTTCTCAAGCTCTAGTCTATCTTTGTACCAAATTTCATTTGAATCGGTTCCGTAGGTCTACCATGAGTTGTCACATTTAGATTAGCCGACGTTACTACAGCAGTAATAGTACGTTACTATGACATCTGTCGAAACTGTTACTCATGGTACCAAATTGTAAGCAAATTATGAGCGCAAACTACAGTCGCTGTAGTACGCTGTGACGTAGGATAGTTAACTACGTGACGTTTTAGTACCCAACTATCCGCTAGAGGCGCTGTACAAGTTTTCATACATTTTTTTAACTACAGTAGCTAGCGAGTTTAGATTGTGAAAACTCATGGTAGACCTACTGTAGTTAAAGCGTGATTGTAGGTATAACACACAGACAGTAGGTACCTACCTATACAGACCTTATTTTAGTGAAATATCTTAACATTTCCGATGGAGGTAAATGTATGAAAGGATAGATACTATTCGAAAAAAGTTCTCCTAAACTATCAAAAAAATGAAATATCTTAACATTTCCGAATTTGTAAATGAAATATCTTAACATTTACGATGGAGGTAAATGTATGAAAGGATAGATACTATTCGAAAAAAGTTTTCCTAAACTATCAAAAAATCATACTAGGGTACAGAGTTACTTTCGCATTCATAATTATTAGTACCTGGGTGACCGAGCTTTGCTCGTTTTTTTTGGGGTAAATGACGTTTTCTAAAAATGAAACCTAGCTAGATCGATTTATCGCCCCCGAAACCCCCTGCATACTAAATTTCATGAAAATCGCTAGAGCCGTTTCCGAGATTCCGATTATATATATAGGTATATATAATTATATACAAGAATTGCTCGTTTAAAGATACCTATAAGATTAAAGATTAGTAGGTTAGTCAAGTGTACAAGCGTAGCTACGCTTACGTCTACATCTACGTCTACTTACGTATACGTCTGAGGCGCATTAATCCTTTCACCACACTAGTTCGTAAGAGCTAGTGACACAATAAGACGTAGTAGGTAATACGTTATACTGTGGCTTGGGGTCGATTAGGCCCCCCTGTTGCGCGTGAGTCACTTCGGTACCACTCAGTTTAACCTTTTGTATAGGTACTTATTCCAAGAAATATATCTTCTGCCTACATAAAAATTTAATCTTAAATAAAATTCAGTTTTTAATTTATGAATGTAGGTATCTTACCTTATTATAAAGGTAGGTATAGTTAGGTAGGTACTTGGGCCCATAACCTAATTAAATAATACACGAAACTTTACACGAGATTAGCATTAGAATATTTAAAATAGGTGAGCGATTCTACTCAATTTGATATTTTACTGTTATTTTATCATGATCACGACTGTAATCCCCAGGGTCGATAGATAACTTCTCAGATCTCAAGTTAGTTAAATCTTTGAGGATATTTAGAGGCACGTCCAACATAGTTTTTTGTTAAAAACTTTTTTAAACTTGATTTTCGATCTTTCGTTTCAAGTTTTCCTTACTTTTCCTCTACCTATATAGGTAGGTAGAGTTCAAAGTAAAATCGTTGCACGCACACAAGTCAACCATTGCAATAAATAATCTATTCACACATTAATGCTTTGGTTTCAAAATCAGTAAACTCCAAAATCACGATATTTTAAACTGGATATGACGTCAGAATCTCTAGAATGAACTCAGTAGATTCACACACTTCAATACGAGTAAAATCCACGCTAAGTCGGTGAAAAAGCGAATAGAAATACGGCTTGCGTAACAAACTCAGTAAAATCCAAAGCTCTTGCTTTTTCAAAACTGGATACCGCTCAGCCAATCAGCTTCGAGTATTTTGTATGGAAGTGTCGTCCATATTGTTTTCTCTTTATTTCTCGGAATTCACGAGAGACGTTGTCATGCCAGTTTTAATTAGATATTAATTAAAATAATGGAAGAAAGTCTAGTGTGTGTGGCAGAAACACTGCCTGAATTATCCAGGAAGAGACCGGAACAGAAATCTAACTGGAATTTCAACAGACAAAAAGTTAACCGGTAAGTAAACTTTTCGAGTCACCTGTGTTTATAACTAAAAACTTTTTTAATGCAGAGGTTGTCAACCTCATATTGTGTGGGTGTCATGGCGTTCCTAGCTGCAACTATTTTTTTTGCTGTGGATCCTTTTTGTTGGTGCTAAGTGTATAGGTACATTTGATCTTTGCTTCGATTTATTTATCTACCTAACCTACGACCAACGTTATAATTTATTTTTTGATGACCAGTTTCTGCCGTTCGCTCACGAGTTTCGTTGATAAAAGCATAATAATCTATTTATATAATTTCATTATTCATAATTAATCTTTCTTACTTTAATTCTTTTTATTAAAAAACCATTTTGAAATTTTTGTGTTTCATTTTATACAGATTTTTTATGCAGACTATAAACTGCCCATCCACATAAAACCATTGACCACTCCTGACCCTTTAAATGAGTCAATAACAAAACTGGCTATATCCATCAAGTAACTTTCAAAATAAGCAAAATCCATGGTGAGTTAATTTCAAAATCGTCAAAATCCAAGATAACTATCAAAACCAGCAAAATCCATCAGATAATTCATAATTTTCGACTCTTTTCGTATGAGGCTTGAGCTGTTTTTTATGTAGAAGTAGTCTTTTACCCCATCTGAATTACCAGCCAAAAATTCGCTTTTACTGTTGGCTGCCATCAACAAGAAATAGTTTTGGTCCATTACTGAAAAAATGTATCAAATGGACTTTACTGATTTTGAAACCAAACCATTCACATTTAAATAATCACGTTCAGTGGAGGGCCTGCATTTTTAGACTGAATCATCTCATACCTACAGATATTGCGCACATCGATTTTTCAAATGGGAAAACTCACGGATGCACGACCAGGTTTGAACTCACTATCTTCGGCTCGTAAGGCAGGGGTACTACCACTACACCTCCAGCTCTTAATAATTATAAGTAATCAAAGAAGAAAATACAGATACGATACTTCACTAAGGATTAAGGAATAAGGAATAATGAATCCCTGAGGGCAGAAGAACGATTGGTTCCGCCCTTACGCTGTGGGTGCTACGGGCCCTCAGCTCTTTTAGAGTTCCGTAATACACCGTGAATACTGAAACGCCACTTAACTGGCCTCACAGCTCAGTTGGTAGTAGCTCTGCCTTCTGCGCTGTAGCTTGTGGGTTCGATCCCCACCCAGGACTAACATTTGTGTGATGAACACAGATGTTTGTTCTGTGTCTGGGTGTTAATATCTTATTTTATGTATTAAAAAAAAATACCTAATTATTAATCTGTCAACTACCTGGTTCCCATAATACAAGCTTTGCTTAGTTTGGGGCTAGGTGGAGTTGTGTGAATTGTTTAACAATATTTTATTATTATTATTATCTAACTATGTAGGTATAACTTTTATTCCCAACCTCTCCGCTCTAGGCCTAAAAGTAAGGAGTGTCTGATCACACAAATGACCCAAACGTCGTTGGATTTGTCTAAATAACCAAAACGACATATAGGTAGGTACTAAGTATAAAAATAATATCGAAAAATCCAATATTCGGAAAAATCCAATTTTCGGCGTACAGCCGCCGAACTGGCGTTCAGAAGCTATTTCACGGCTAGGTATTTTAATTTTTAAAATAAACTAGCTGATCCGGTGAACTTCGTATCACCTACTATTCTTCGCAATTTTTTTTATTTTCTCACCATTTAAACATTCCCTGAACTCGAACGAATATTTCAAAACCGAAATTACCCAAATCAGTCCAGCCGTTCTCGAGTTTTAGCGAGACTAACGAACAGCAATTCATTTTTATATATAAGAAGAAGAAGAAGACTAGCTGACCCGGCAGACTTCGTACTTATTTAGAAAACGTTTGTATGGGATATAGAAAAGGGCTATTTTTAGGGTTTTCCCGGCAGTTATTCGAATTTTTCTTACCATTTAAACCTTTCCTAGACCTCCACGAACATTTCAAGACCAAGATAAGATAAATCCATTTAGCCGTTCTCGAGTTTTAGCAAGACTAACGAACAGCAATTCATTTTTATATATAAAAGAAGAGTAGATAAGTAGAAGTAGGTCGTAGACTAGTTTTGATTGGTATCATCAATATTCCATAGTGCAAGTATAGATCACCCTTGGCCGTTAGAATAGTTTTTTCCTCAAACGCACCTGCCAGCCTCCCGCGGCGACACGCCAGCGTCGACCTTTCAAGTCGACGGATTAATGCCAGCTTTGAGAATTAAAAAAAAACTTGTCGATGGTGATAAAGTTCGTTTTTTAAAAATTCTGTTCTGTTTTCGAAAATTTATCAGTTTACCTTATATCAGCTGACTTAACCAAACCCAAAGGCAAGGAATAATAGCTAATGTAGTTACCTAATAATAAGGCATGTAATATATTACAATTTTTTTTCCTGATGCTTTAGTGACTTTACTAATAGCAGGAAGGTAAGTATCTAGCTAAAATTATATACCTAGATACCTACAGATAAACAGAAAATACAAAATATACCTACCTACTTACCTACCTACCTTGTGTTCACAATAATTCTCCAACCTAGTTTTGCTAAAGTAAAGAGCTGAATTTGATGATCAAATCCAACTGTGATGCATTTCGATGTAAGTGCTGCCGCTAAATAAATCACCCGTCCCATAATAGCTCTCTTAGATCTCATAAACACATTATTATAACAATAACTGTGGCATTTCTAAATTAATATCAAAATAAACATTATAAAAGCGTGCACGGCCGATCGCATCTGAACGCTTTACGCGGGAAATGTAAACAACGCGGGAACACCGCTGAAAAACATGTTACTCTTCACATTACTAACTCTAAAACAAGGGATTACAGCTTAAATTCGGATGAAAAGGCAACTTTTGGGTTTGTGTACGGCTTTGTAAGATTATAAACAAATCGCGTCGGTACAATTTGCGCGCGAAATCTGGATAATTTCGCGCGCTCTCTGTCAACAAACATGGCCGCGCCTGCCAACAACTGAAACGAATGTGTCGAAATATCGAATTAATTACGTCATCTAAGATCTAAGCTGTACGATAAAGAAATAACAGCCAGTTGCACCTGATGGGTAATATGAAACATAAATCTATGAGATTACTAGCAGACGGCTATCGGACCCTACCTACTAATACCATAATGTTTTATTTCTTCCCATCCCCGAGCTAAAGTTTCCCCCAAATCACGTCAACCATCCCTACCCTTTGAGGTTACCCACCATCCTCCCATAAAGGTGTCAAACAAAACCATCTTTCATAACCTCGCCTTCCCTCGGGCTGCCAAAATACCTATCTAGTTAGGTAAATCAAAAAATCAAAGCCATGATAATTACAAGACCTGTTTAAATAATAAAAATACTTCAGAGAATATTTAGTATCCTTATCACAAGCTCTTCGGACAACATCAAAGTAGGTAAGTAATAAAGATAGGTAACAATATTTTGTGTCACCCATAAAATAATCAATTAAAAGCTTGAAATTTGACGTTTTTGTAAGAGCTTGTGAAAACCCCTGAAAACTATAAAACATTCAGACTCTCACCACCTAACATGCAACAAACAACACAAATCAATCCTTATCAAACTCACTAACGCAATTCACAAATCTACGCCTCAAAACCGCAACAAAGGGCAATTAAGCAACTACCCTCATTCGCTTGCAATTTATCAAAGGTATCGCCACTGGCGTCGCGTGCGGTGCATCGCATGCCGCGCCCGGCCACGCCCAGTGCTGCACTGGTCAATGCTGGGAATTAAGCTTTTACAATCGTGATGAATTGCAGTTTGGATTTGAAGCATCACTAGTAAGGTGTTTAAAACGTCACAGTTCGACTGTTTACCAATATTATTTTTAGAGGTTTTCACAATTATCGTACCTACGTCGACGATATTCCTATTACATAAGTATTTAACATAAAAAAATAAGTAGGTAGGTAGGTACGTAAAAAAATATATGACTGTTTATGTCAAACTGTAAGAAAACGTGTAAGTATGTACCTATGTAAGTACCTACCTAGTATTTGGTAGTACCTATGACTATTCTCCTTTGGATAATCCTCAAAGATTTACTTAACTAGAGATGGGAAGATACCTTTCTAACGAAAATGTGGGGTTCACATGACAGTTTTTTGCTGTTACAAACAATTTTATTGATTACAATAAACCGATTGACATTTGTCATCTAGCAACATAATCAATAGTTTCAGATTTTCTTACTACTTCTTTCGAGAGCGCTGGTGGTGTAGTGGTAGCACCCCTGCCTCACGATCCGAAGGTCGTGGGTTCAAACCTGGTCGTGCACCAATGAGTTTTTCCACTCGAAAAAATTATGTGCGCAATGCCAGTGCTCTTAAACGGTGAAGGAAAACATCGTGAGGAAACCGGCATACCCTATAACCAAAAATTCGAAGGTATGTGTCATAGGTTAGTATTCTTATAAGCGGCGATGGGCTTGCAAACCTGTTACGTACAGAATACTAACTACTGTGCAAAATGTGGGCATGTACCAACATGTTTGGACTTGCCTCAGACTACCCTCTTTAGATATCCTCAAAGATCTAAGTACCTAACTAAAGATCTGAGGAGATATCTACCGAGCCTGGGGATTACAGTCGTGATCATATTTTTTTTTTTTTTTTCGAACCAGTGCGCTGAAAGGCTGAGACTAAACTCTCCTCCATATTAACAAACCCCTAAAAACAATCACCAAAAATATCTCCTGTCACCTTGACAGAGCTAAACAAACAAACGGTTGACATACCTCTGAATATTCCCATGATACCTATCTCTAATCGAACTCGCCGATCAGCTGACCATTTATTGGTGTGGTGTAACACAGCACTAATTTTAGACCTTATGTCCTTGTGTTAGAGGTTATGGAGGTGATGCGAGATGCTTAGAATTCCTGGTGTCATGACGTCTCAATTCTCGTGTTATCTAGAATCATGGTCACGACGGGAGTTTCAATGTGGACAAGATGCTGCATGCATGACATGGATTTTTCTTCTTGTTTAATTATATGCTGTTCTCTTGAAGAAGCCTCCGTCTTCATCATCTTCAATTAGCACCAAACCGTATCTTCAGCATTGAAGGAATCAGACCAGAACTACCTAGCACTCAAATTCAGCCAGCATATAAGACTTCAAAATGGTCCTTGTGATTTTGTTGGATTATAATATGTGTTTAACTTATAAGTACCTACTATTAACTATTAAGAGCGCCGGTGGTGTAGTGGTAGCACCCCTACCTCACGATCCGAAGGTCGTGGGTTCAGACCTGGTCGTGCACCAATGAGTTTTTCCATTCGAAAAATTTTTGTGCGCAATGCCAGTGCTCTTAAACGGTGAAGGAAAACATCGTGAGGAAACCGGCATACCCTAGAACCAAAAATTCGAAGGTATGTGTCATAGGTTAGTGTTCTTATAAGCGGCGATGGGCTTGCAACCTGTCACGTACGGAATACTAACTACTGTGCAAAATGTGGGCATGTACCAAATGTCATGTTTGGACTTGCCTCTGACTACCCCCTTTAGATATCCTCAGAGATCTAACTAACTAAAAATCTGAGGAAGATAGGTACATATCTACCGAGCCCGGGGATTACAGTCGTGATCATATTTATTTATTTAACTTATACTTTCGACTTTGACTATAATGTAATCAAAGTATCAGCAAACAAGACTTCAATGGTTTTAGCTGTTTTTACCAATTATCTTGACATAAATAAGCCAATTCTGATTAAATAATAAGTAGGTACCTACTGCATTCTCACAGATCTTTAATCGGTCAGTGCCAAGAGAATTTAGGTTCGTAGGTAAGTACGAGAACATTAGGTGCCTACCTAAACCATATTAAGTACTCGTACTAAGTACTTAGACTTACTAATATATACCAATAATGTCAAAAATTTTTGAAAAAGCTATGCTTAAACGGTTGAATAGTTTTCTGGACAAATTTAAAATAATAAAAAATGAACAAAACGGTTTTGTCAAAAATAAATCAACTGCTCTAGCCAATTTTAATTTAATTAAATCAGTCTCAGAACATATTGATTCGGGCACGGCCGTTGTCTCATTGTTTTTCGACATGAGCAAAGCATTTGATTTTGTTCATCATAAAAAATTACTGTCAAAGCTTTATAAATACGGCATCAGAGGTACAGCCTACGATTGGTTTGAGAGTTATTTAAAAAATAGACAACAATGTGTAGAACTAGCTAGAGTTAATAGTTCTATGCAAAAAATCAAGTATAGATCTGAGTTTAAGCATAACAACTGTGGCGTACCTCAAGGGAGTATCCTGGGACCTAAGCTTTTCCTACTCTATATTAATGATCTGCCTGATGCAACAAACCACCAAGTCGTTCTGTTTGCTGATGACACAACGTTGATAATTGAAGGTAAGGACATGAATAATTTAGAAAATGACATTCATAAAGGTATTTTTGATATAGTGAATTGGCTTAGTAATAATAATCTTAAGGTAAATTTGACAAAAACTAAGATAATGCAATTCCAATCCATTCGACGTAAATCCCTTAATCTAGACATTCAATTTAATAATTCTAAGATCGAAGAAGTCACTTCATTTAAATTTCTAGGAATACATTTAGACGCGAATATCAGCTGGCGAACACATATTGATACCGTATGTTCAAAACTAAATAGGTATGCATACGTTTTAAAAAGATTACGCGAAATTTCATCTATAGAAACAGCGCTTAGTGCGTATCATGGCCATATAGGATCGGCTCTACAATACGGTTTACTTTTGTGGGGCAACAGTATAGATTCTGATAGGGCATTCAGGGCCCAGAAGAATTGCGTTCGTTCTCTATGTGGAGCTCATTTTTTGGACCCTTGTAAGCCACTCTTCAAAAAATATAGAATTCTTCCTCTGCCATGCCTCTACATAAAACAAGCGGTAGAACTCGTTAAACAGCATCCAGAACTTTTCAAAAGAAAAGCTGACCTTAGATCTAGAAGACTAAGAGAAATGACCAACAACGGATTGCACACACCACAGTACAAATTAACAATGACACAAAAACAATCCTACTATATGACGATAAAAATATTTAATAATCTACCAGAAGACCTAAAAAACCTATCTGGAAACTTATTTAATATAAAACTAAAAAAATGGCTTCTAAGTAAATGCTATTATTCCATGAATCAATATTTTAATTACAGGGACTTAGAGGACTTTGAATATATTCTTTGACATTGAATAACATTATTGAGCTTATAATTATTTTTCCATTTGTTAATATTTGTAATTTAGTAATAGAAATTTGAATATGTATTGTGTAATTGAAAAACAATATTTGCATGCCTAAGTTAGGTAGAATATAACTGGACATTTATAATTTTAAGACCTACATTGTAACATACCTATATTCTGGCAAATAAACATCTTTAATCTTTAATCTTTAATCTTTAATAGAACACCTAATATAAAGTAATAAGTAGGTCTATGAAATCCCATCTTATTCAACGTCAACGCCCAGTCTTCATCAAAACGTCAAACTCGAAAGTCAACTTCTAAGAGCATTAGTCAAACTGTCAAACTATCACAGGCAACTGTCAATTAGTCATCCGAGCTCGCGGTAGCCGAATCAAAATTAAAAAAAAAACTAACTAGGCAGGAACCACAAAAGAAGGCAAAATGATCTCGCTGACGTATTGTGACAACGCTGTGATTTTGACAAACTACACCCCTAGTGACGTAATGTCGATTTCGATAATAGAGTTGGCGATTTAGACGATAATTAATCGACGTCGGAATTATGGACGGAGAGTCGTCCATCACTAGATAAGTAGCGGTTTAAAAAGAAATAAAACTGCAGACAACAATGCCGGCCCATTTGAATTGAATTCTTTGAAGTTCTGCTCAGATATCTATTCTGTTTCGCGTTTTTGAATGGCTGATATAAATAAACAGAACGTTGATTTGCATGCGTAGGTATTTTATTTCTCAATCTAAATGGCTTTAGCTTTTTTTAGTAAATGTTACTACACGTATTTTCATTGTATTTAAGTACTTTGCCCACTCACTTACTCATATTAGAAACTGTGCCAATGGCTCCAAAATCAAAATAATTATGTTATTAGCTCAAATAGTTAGAAGCGAGTCCCCGCTAGACTGTCATTTTTAAATTCCGAAGGGATATTGTCCGCCGCATGAGTAAATAAAGTAGGTAGGTACCTACCTACTAAGTATAATAATTTTAAGAAATGCGGTTAATTATTCGTTTTTCAAATTCAGATTCAAAACGTTTAATGAATAATTTACAAACAAAAGGTCTTATATAGGTGAAGTAAAATAATCATATAATTCAATGCTAACTAACTACCTACTCAAAAACAACATTTAATAAGGTAGGTAAGCACTTAGATAATACCTATACCTACTAGGAAGGTAGGTAAGTGTTAAAATAAAAATGAGTAAGAGGTAACTACCCCAGTTTGCAGTCTTGTGCGCAGCCTGCAATGCACCTGCAAATTAAAATTAAGTAGTCTTATTATCATAGACTATATCGTGCAAAAATGTATTAAATTATTTCTTCATTTATTACAAAAACATTTTAAAAATAAATGTGACAAACGGAGGTTTTAATACCAAGGAAGGATTTTTGCCAGCCAAACAGCACACAATATTTTGATTATTTAGTTAGACCATAGATAAGTAGTTATTTTGTTTTGTTTAGTTAGATAGGATGCACTTCTCTCTCTACTTCTCACTCTGCGTCGTTTTTAAGGTTTGTTATTAAAAAGTAACGGTTTTAAAGATTATCTGTCCGCCATATTGAAGTTGGAAAAAGGGCGCGAACATTCGACGAACCAATTTGTCAGCGCTGGGCGTTCCGAACAGTAATTGGTAGCCATAGCAGATGATAAAAAAACTTTTTATACCAAAGTTAAACATCGAACGCCCAAGTAGCTAATTTATTATCGTCAAAATAACAACTTGAATGATCATTTTATGTAAAGTCGCAAATTCTTATGGTGTCACTAGTTATTTGGAAGCCAGTGTGGTGAATAGATTAAAGTGCTCCACAGAGATTGCTTTTGTAACTTAAATTACTACATGCCAGTTTCCTCACAATATTTCCATTCACTGTGGGTTTACAGGATGTAATGAAATTTGAAAATATCCACTGCTTATAAACTCTAAATACTTAGTTAGGTAACTGTAGGTACCTGTCTTATTTCTTGTAAGTAAGTACCTATGAAAAGCTCTAGATATATTTTTGGAAATTCTCTTAAAATATTTTATACTTACGTGATATCTGCAGGCGACATCTAAGCCGCGGGATCAGCAGTAAATTACATCGGAACTGGAGCGGCGTCATTGTATGCAGATGCGACGTCGACAACGGATTTGCATCAACCCTCCGCCATTTGCAAACTTTGCCGCTACCCACCTAATTATGTCTTATGCGAATGTAAAAGTAATATTTAAGCCAGGTTTACATTTTACGAATGTGCCCGGTTGACTCGTAGAGTGTAAACACGTGATCCGAACTCATGGAATTCGTGTAGTGAAAACTCGCCTTTACCGAACACGCTCATATCTTCCATATTTCATCTAGAGATAACATCGTAAAAAGTCGCGTACTCCACACGCTGTAAATACTATCGCATTTTACGTGGATATCTAAGCAGGTGGTGAATAAACTTACATTGACCATCGTTATCCGATATCATTTTCAATACTTAATAGAAACAATAGCCATCGCTACCAGCCATTGTTCAAATCACAATAGCGTCGCTCATTACTCAGTCCCTCGTTAACGCACCGAGACCTCCGCGAAACACAAACATTATCAGCCTCCCACGTCAAATATCTGCCGATCTCAAACTATATCTTCCTCGGCACAATCGGCTCGAAATAAAAGCAAACCGCTCAACATGACTTCCAGTAGCCAGATCACAGATGCGTATCAACGCTCCAAAAAACAACATTCGAAATGCGAATCGCCGACGATGATATGACGTTTCCCGCGTTCCTTTTTCAAAGTGCCCGCGAATTGTCAACCGTGGCATAGACAACGAGCGCATTTGAATACCCGCGATTTGAATATAAAGGTCGGCATTCACGTGTCGTCGCCATACATCAACCGGGAGAGCTTTAAGTCTTTCGAGCGCTTTTCGGACACAAATAAGCGTTTGATGTTCGACGAGACGCATAATTCGGCGAGTTCGGTCGGTGCTCTGGGCGGTGATCGCAACACGTTGATATTTTATGAGACATTGTGATGATAGCTCGGATACTTTAGGGGATTCGCGAATGGGGTGCGAATGTTTTAACTACCGCGCGCACGCCTCAACCTCATTCCATCGCCGCTTAAGTAAATGACGACCTCAACTGCCGCATTATGATAATCATTTGAAATATTTTATGGCGTGTAAACGTCGATATTAAAGCGGGTAGACACCCACCACAGTCCGTACGGCCGGCATATGCCATATTTCATTTGGCCACAATTACAACCATTAAACGGGCCGCAACTCTTTGATAATATTTCTTTTTATTTATTGTAGTGAAGTTATTAGGATTCTGTGGCATTAATGATGACAGATGAGGCGGGGTATCTTGGAATCGGCTTAGGTCAAACTTTACATAAAACCTCATAGCATGCTTCATCACTGCTTACCTACCTAACTAACATGATCCTGGAATCCTTGGAATAATTAGGGATCCGACCAGGTAGGTAGGTACTTACCCACAGGTAAGTAATGCAATGACATTTTTATTTTAATGAATGTAAAAGCAATGGGCTAATTTGCATAATAAAACAATCTTCACGCCCGATGTCGTGTCGGAAGTTCGCTCTTTGTTAACAACAAATTAATGGCTGACAATTAACCGCTCAAATTGAATTACTTATCAACTCTTGAAACTTACTCAGAACTCGAAAAGTCAACAGCGTCATGTTAATTAAATCAAACCATTTTTAACACTCGGCTACCAGATATTCGATTTTTTGTTTCCACCGAAATGGTCATAGACAAATTAGAATAGATCGAATCTTTCGAATTTGAATAGCGAAGGCTACACAGCGGCGGAAATGTATTGTTTTTACCGCGTTCTAATTTAATTTGAATTCGGAATTCCCAATGCGCGCGCCCCGCTGCGCTTACGAATGGCGTCAATACATCAACTTGATGATATCTCTTTCAAGTCTTGTTTGAAAGAAACCCGGCTCGGGCAGCGAATTAATAAGTTGTGGGATTGAGAAAAAAATAACTACACAATTGTAAATTATTGTGAGGCGATCGGGTTAGAATTACATGGATATTGGAATTAAAACCGAAAATAAATAGGTATTGTAGATAATTATGTACTTAACTACATCGATTATTTTAAGTAGCCTAAGTAGGTAGGTTAAGTAGGTATTTGATTTGCTTTGCGCATAGCTCTAAGCAAAATAAATTGGTATTACGTATACTTACTTAGGTAGGTACCTAATTCTAAAGTAGGTAGGTACCTACCTAATTGGTCTTCATAAAATCGAATAAACTCAGTTCAAAAGAAGAAAACACGTCTATGCATTGTTTTATAGCCACCGCCTATAATAGATAGCGTAGGTAGGTCTATGTTAGGACCATAAAAATTAGACAAGACTTTTTTTATATGTAAGTACCTAGATACTTAGATACTTATTCCAATTTCCAGATGGGAATGGAACCCACGACCCTATTCATACTCTTCTCTTGCTTGTCCCACGCTCGGTGCGAGTATAAATAATCCGATGTCCTATTACTTTGCTCAGAGCAAAGCAAATTTACACACGTTCTCAAGTTTGCTATTTAATTACTAGCAGTATGCAAAATCCATATATCAATAAAGGTAGTATCTACATGACACACTATTTCAGCAGAAAGCCTGGTTTTTCGGTTTTTCTAAGGATCTTTCTTGACCATTTTTTTTAGTTGATATTATTTCCGTTTGATCATTTTTCTTTAAAAAAAAAACAAAATTTTAACTATTCTTGAACGGTACTGAAAGTTTTTCATTACTGGCAACAATACCTCCATCTGTCAAAGTCAAACAGCTGATCATCTTCATTGCTCGCGCCTACGGCTCGCGCGATGACAGCCGTACAACAAAAAGTAGCACAGTGGAAGCTCATCTAATTATTCAATCCCCACCACAGTCTGCAGCTTTCACCATGGTATTTGCCTGCTCGACTCATTGTGCTATTCCGCCGTGATATGTGCTGTACAGTCTCGTGTCACAGAGTTGTGTTTTCAACAGGGTACCGCTATGTTCGCGAGGGTTACTTTCTACCCCACATTACTCTACAATGTCCTCATGGAGAAGGTCACTACAAGGAGGTGGTATGACAGGATGGATGATACAGTGGTCCTTGGGGCTCTCCCATTCCAGAACATGACGAAACAGGTAAATATTAAGGTTATTGTTAAATGGAAAATCCATCATTATGCAGGATGGTTGAGATTTTAGGTATTTTTGAATGAAAATGTGTATTTCTGTGATTAACTACGTATTCTTTTGTAGCTAGTTAGTATATACCTCACTACAAAACATAAGTATAGGTTTTTAAGGATTTAGAAGTTACTAAGTACCCATTTCACAAAGTATCTATTGTAATTATTTCCTATCAGAAGTTCATATTCCTACTTACCTACTACATGAATAACAATATTAATAAAGACTATATCTACCTTAGCACAGGCTCCAATCAAAATAATTAAACTCTTAAAATTTACATGCTTAATTTTGGACCATATAGCTTCAGAATCATTTTTGATTCTTAAATGTTTCAGTTAAAAGAGGAAGAAAATATTAAAGGTGTGGTGTCAATGAATGAGACATACGAGTTGAAGATATTCTCCAATGATGCTGAGGTAAGGTGGCTACACATATTATAATATTATTAGCTACTTTAAATAAATAATAAATAAATATTGGCAGACATTTTGACACGATCTAGTCTCAAACTGAGCAAAGTTTATACTACATGAATGATAGTTGATAGATTAATTATATACTATTATTTGTAAATATATACAAAGAGTACATAATAACATGCAGACACAGAACAAACATCTGCTGTTTTCATCACACAAATGTTTATTCTTCATCATCATCATCATTCTTAGCCTGTGTCCACCCACTGCTGGGTATAGGCCTTCTCCATTTTGTGCCATAAAGATCTTGATACGGCGGATCGTATCCAAGACTTTCCCCCTATCTTCTCTACGTCATCGACCCATCTAGCAGGTGGTCTGCCGGCGCTTTGCTTCCCTTCTCGTGGCCACTATTCCGTCAAGGCCTTACTCCACCTTGCTTATTCTTAGTGGGGATTGAACCCACAACCTACAGCGCAGAAGGCAGTCATTACCAACTGAGCTATGAGAGCAGTCAAACAATAGATAGGCCACCTACCTATTCTTTTCATTGTTCAAATAGATACATATCTATTTACCTATTCTATTCTGTTTATCAGTATCTTATCAAACAGCCAGTTCATCAGTGCAAATGGAAATAGCATACAATGGTTTTTTGTTTAGAATTGAGATGTTACTTTGTTCTTGAATAACCTAGATAGTTAGGTACCTACCTTACCTATAACTACCTATTTATGCATAACTAGCTGTCCCGCCCGCGACTTCGTTCACATAAAATATCTAAACTGAGTAAATATCTAAAAGGGATTTTTATGAGTTGCGTGATGTGTTTAAAACACATCACGCAACTCATAAAAATCCCATACTACTTTGACACCCCATTTTACCCCTTTTTGGAGATTATATTGAAAAATCCTGAAACACGTGTTCATTCATTTTGTATTTACAGTGCACAAACAAAGTTTCATGAAAATCGCTCCACGCGTTAAAAAGTTTCATACTAACGTTTTCACCCTTTTTCACCCCTTAGAGCTACCTCTAAGAAAATAGAAAGCTGAAATTTGGAAGGTGGCTTCCTTTTATAACAAAACCACCCACTAAGGTGGGATTTTTGGAAGTTCTACAACTTCCAAAAATCCCACCTTAGTGGGTGGTTTTGTTATAAAAGGAAGCCACCTTCCAAATTTCAGCTTTCTATTTTCAGCGGTTTCGGCTCGGCGATGATCAATCAATCAGTCAGTCAGTCAGTCAGTCAGTCAGGTTAAGCTCTTATATAGGTATAGATAGGAGCTTCTGTGTGATACTTAAGAGGTATTTAGGTACTATACTGTTCTGCCTGCAAGCAAGTAGGTTTGAAGGTAACCACCAATCAGATTTTTTATAGTTTTACCCACTAGTCATCCTATTTAAAAATAAACATTCTATGCTGCCATTGAAGAAAAAATAATCCTAATCCTACTGGTATTATAAACGCGATAGTTTGTAAGAATGTCTGGTAGTATGTTTTTTGCTGCACAGATCTGGATGAAATTTGGTACAGATATAGATTATAGTCTGGAATAAGCTACTAGGCTAGCTAATATGGCTACATAGGCTACTTTTTATGCCGGAAAAATGTACGGTCCCCGTGGGAGAGATTTCTTTTTTTTTTTCAAGGTACTACGCGGGCGAAGCCGTGGGCGGAAGCTAGTACTTTATAATTATTTGTGTAGAAATGGCGTCAGCACGGCGTGGAGTTCCTCCAGCTCGCCACCACTGATATCTTCGAGGCACCAGATCAGGACAAGTTATATGAGGGCGTCACCTTTATAAATAGGTAAGTAGTGGCAGCGGAAAGTTCTCTGGTATTCCATTAGATGGCGTTGTCATCAATCTTTACTATTAATTTTAAGATGAAAGTATCTGTTTGTTACCTCTTTACGACAATACGGCTGATTGGATCTTAATGAAATTTCCCAAGGAAATAAATTATATTTTCGGGATGTACATAGACTTGTCAATGTCATGTTTGGACTTGCCTCTGACTACCCCCTTTAGATATCCTCAAAGATCTAAGTATCTTAAGATCTGAGGAGATATCTACCGAGCCCGGGGATTACAGTCGTGATCATATATGTGTATATATATATATATATATATACATAGACTAATACGTCTCAAAATGGACACATCTAATCTTGTATCTTAATCCTATAGGAGGATTTTCGTTAGAAATATGAATGCTTACTTAATTGTGTTTCAGCGTTTTTGAAATATTTTTACTCCCCTAACAAGGGGGTTGATTAGGGGAATAAAAACTAAGGTGTTATTAACCTATTTACATGGCTTTTGTCAGGCAGTCAGTATTGTATCTAAATTTCATAAGATAAGTGTTGTTTGTGTTTTTCAACAAGGATCATACAAAAAAGTGCTAGCCCCAGTGAGCTTTTCAGTTCTTCTCGGCCTGGTGGTATGGAATTGTCACCTAGACTCACCTAGCATGTTAGACTGAAAATGATCACTGATTTTATTGAACAAATACATTATTAATAAATAAATAAATAAATAAATAATGCTGGACAGTCCACACAGCATCATCTAGCCCCAAAGTAAGCTACTCAAAGCTTGTGTTATGGGTACTAGATAACTGATAAATTAATAACATTAATACATAGACCGAAACGGAGATGGCGGGACGAACTGGATAAATTTCTAGCTGACTGGGAGAGAATAGCACAGGACCGCGACATCTGGAAAAGTTGGGGGGAGGCCTTTGCCCAGCAGTGGGACACAAACGGCTCATAATAATAATAATAATAATAATAATAATACATAGATAGATATTTTTTATTATACATAGAAAACACCCAGACCAACGGAACAAATTTCTGCAGATCATACACAAATTTGTTCCGCGGCGGGAATCGAACCCGCAACCTCTAGCGTCGCAGGCGGACTCTAGTCCGCTGCGCCACTGAGGTCGTCAAATTATTGTTACATTATTATTGATAATGACTTTGTCGCAGGTTCCTGCCAGCTAGCAGTAAGCTGACAGGTGTCCCGCTGTCAGACTCCCAGGTTAATAGCGGCGCGGTGTACGTGCACTGCAAGGCAGGCCGCACACGCAGCGCCACCTTAGTGGGCTGCTACCTCATGATGGTAACACAGTGACGCATTTACAGTACGTCTACCATGAGTTTTCACAATCTACACTCGCTAGCGACTGTAGTTAAAAAAATGTATGAATAATTTGTACAGCGCCTCTAGCGGATAGTTGGGTACTAAAACCTCACGTAGCTAACTATCCTACGTCACAGCGTACTACAGCGACTGTAGTTTGCGCTCATTAATTTGCTTAGAATTTGGTACCATGAGTAACAATTTGGACAAATGTCATAGTAACGTACTATTACTACTGTAGTAACGTCAGCTGATCTAAATGTGACAACTCATGGTAGACGTACAGGTCATCCAACGAATCTAGGCATTCGTGAAGTTAGCCACAGGTGCGAGTTTTCGCATGTTTAGTTCCTTCCCCCCCCTCATACTTCCAATTGCTCCCGAAAAACGATACTGCGCAGCTCTTTCGGCTAACTTCACGAATGCCTAAATTCGTTGTTAATCATTCTTCAAATCGTTATTCAATTTGCAGAAAAATGGCTGGTCCCCCTCCGAAGCGGTGGACTTCATGAGATCTAGACGACCTCACATCCTGCTCCACACGAAACAATGGGAGGCGCTCGATATATTCCACAGGACACACGTCAGAACGTAACCTAAGCCACATGAGGCAGGGGCTTTAGAAAATAATATATTCACCAAAAAGTCAATAGAGGTTCTAAAGAGTATATTGATTATTATTAGTATTAGACGGGTATTTATCGCGTTTAAATTACTTTATATTTTCCCGACGTTTCGACAGGTTTGCACGCTGTCATGGTCACGGGTAGACTGGAGTACTGGCGCTACTGCCTCCGCGAAGCGGGGGTCGCATTATTTGCAACTACCCTCACTAATACTAATAATAATGTGTTCAGATCGCGTAAGTTTAAAAGTAGTATATTGATTGTTGGTGGCTACCTACACGAGTGAAGATATTTTCACTAGCTCATCAATAAACGACCGATGTATTTTTTGAAGGTCTCAATATTTGAGATTATCTCAAATATCTATGAGGAGTTTCAGTATTCGAGTGTTAGTTAGAATTATACTGGTACCTCATTAATAATTAGCTGACCCGGTGAACTTCGTATCACCTACTATTATTCTTCGCAATTTTTTTTATTTTCTTACCTTTTAAACCTTCCCTAGACCTCCACGAACATTTCAAGACCAATATAAGATAAATCCGTTTAGCCGTTCTCGAGGTTTAGCGAGACTAACCAACAGCAATTCATTTTTATATATATAGATATAGATAAAGAAGATTAGTAATTATTAAAATAATGGGATCTTGAAATTGAAAAGTGGAATTTTAATAAAGGATTATTTAGTCAATTAGTATGTAAATTTGGTACGAATTTAGTTTGATCAAATTATGTGGAGTACATTGTATGTATGCAAATGGTATTTATTTTATTATTCTACTTGTAGATTTATGATTTAATGTTGTGTTTTCTGACAAATAATAATTTATTTTTGTACTATGCTCAAAGAATTTTACACAATGTAAATAAAAGTTATTTCCCTAAGTAGTATATTATTTATTTATTATTATTTTTTTTATAAGGTGCGATTCGCCGTATCAAGTCCAGTAGGTCTACCATGAGTTGTCACATTTAGATTAGCCGACGTTACTACAGTAGTAATAGTACGTTACTATGACATTTGTCAAAACTGTTACTCATGGTACCAAATTGTAAGCAAATTATGAGCGCAAACTACAGTCGCTATAGTACGCTGTGACGTAGGATAGTTAGCTGCGTGAGGTTTTAGTACCCAACTATCCGCTAGAGGCGCTGTAGGCAAGTTTTCATACATTTTTTTAACTACAGTCGCTAGCGTGTGTAGATTGTGAAAACTCATGGTAGACCTACTGTATTTGTACCAAATGGTGATGATAATGAAGTGAATGATTATTTTATGAAATAAGTACAAATAAATATTCAACTATTATTTTATTACTAACAATAAATAAAGTTCGACTCGTAAAGACTCGCCACTTCACAACTCTTACATCGAAATTAAATAAAAAGTATTCAATTTTCCGTCGTAAACAAAGATAATACTTAACTCGAACGAAATAACACCACAATTTGTGTTTAAGTACCAATATTAAAAATTTTTCGTGTTTCCACAGATTTCAAATGATAAAAACAGGTTTTATTAACTAAATCGATACTTAAAAGCAACCTATTACTACAGCAGATAAATCGCAAATGGGTAACCAATATCTGAACGATTTTCTAGAACATAATTGGTATAAAAACTCGTCGCCAATAACACCAAGCTATATTTCATGACTAGCTCCTCCAAGACAGATCTGCACACTGTATCTCCATTTATTTCGAAACCAGTGCATCTGCTCTTCATAACTAGTCAAACGCCCAGATATATTAGCTAAGAATCATTAGTATTTTTACCAACTAATCCTATAAAATCGTTCATAATGTCCGAGCATCGGATATTTTATGCTTTCTGTTCGGATTTGATAGCCCAGATGTTTCTGACGGTGTTGGCAATGCCAACATCGTGGCTTATAATGTAGAATAGGCCGCCCAAGGTCGCGATACAAAGAAGATATACCATACCGATCGCAATTTTGGGGATGACTGAACCGAATATACTAGCGCGCACGTAGTCTACTGCTATTGCTTCGAGTCCCCTGAAAAAGAAGGAAAAAGTGGTTAAATAATCGACCCCTCAGATCTCTAAGTAAACCTGTTTTACCCCTAGCATGACCACGAAAAAACTAGGGAAAAGGACTCTATTACAAGTTGTGGACAGGGCCGCGCCGACCCCCCACAGCGCCTGTGTGCAAAACCTATGAAGCGCCTCTTTTTTTCACGAATCTTCATGTTTCAACATAGGTAGGTAGGTACCTATGTGTCGCCTGATACGGCAAAAATTTTAAATTTGGTCTATAAAAGTGGTGTACATTTTTTAAGTTTTACTTATCGATACTCCACTACAAAGAATAATATGTTGTTGTGTAAGTGTATCAAAAATAATTTCGATGGCGGCGCCTCTATTGTCTTGGCGCCTGTGTGCGCCGCACACTTCGCACATAGGGGCGGCTCGGCCCAAGGGCGGATCCAGCTTTGGTGCCAGGGGGGTCACATAGCCGTGGTCAAGTCACAAAAAGTTATAATCCTTATTAATATCATTTAATTAGTGGTCCACTTAGGTCCGTGCCAGGGGGGGGTCACATAGCCGTGGTCAAGTCACAAAAAGTTATAATCTTTATTATATATCATTTTAATTAGTGGTCCACTTAGGTCCTGGACCCAGCCTAGGGGGGGGTCATGACCCCCATGACCCCCTCCCTGGATCCGCCCTTGGCTCGGCCCTGGTTGTGGAGAACAGAAGAGGAAAAATGATTGGTCATCTTATACAACATGACAGTTTCATTAGGAACATTATAGAAGGAAAAGTGGAAGGAAACAGAGGAAGACCAAGGATAAGCTATATGAACCGAGTGAAGGAGAAGGTTGCTGTCAAGTTGTATAAAGAGGTCAAGGAGGCTGCCCTGGAAAGAACTAAGTGGAGAGAGATTCATCAGAGAAAAAAGTTGTCTATGGCCTATCATCTGTATTGTTTTAATAATAATAAAATAAGAGGCAAGCACAGAGGTATACTGCAAGGTCTTATGATTTATATAATTGTATCTATTAAACTAACCTAAACAAATACAACAAAGGCAAAAAAAAAAACTAAAAATCTGATCATATGTACTAGTACTAATGTAACATATCAATCATCAAAAACTGTGTAATCACTTGATTTCTACTGCAAATAGTTTTGTATAAAATAATAAACTTCACAAAATACCAAAGCCAACTTTATGGGTGATAATGATTTAACCCTGTTGGAGAGAAAATATCCAACATTTTGCTTATGGAATGGGATTTCACTAAAAATGTTTAATGAATAATCTATCTCTATATTTTTATCAATCTATATATTTTGCTTATACCTTCAAATATACAGTTATTATACTATATGTCTACATCAAACTACTAGAATATAAAAAGTAACCCTATGAAGCAGGCTTTGGTTTCCTCATGTTCTTCCAGATCCGCCAGTAGGCCCGGCAGAGGCCAATGTCATTGAAGATCAGGTAATAAAGCCCGCCCAGCAACACAGTTGTGCACGCATACACCACGCCGATTGCTACCTTGGGCACCATGGTCCCAACAACTAAAACCCTGGCATACTCCACTACGCAAGCCTCTAAGCCCCTAGGAATGGAGAGTAAGGTTCCAGTATATGCGTGACAGTCTTGGGACCCTAGCTTGGCGCACCAAGTATTTATACAGTTCATTGACAGACTTGTGCTTATGGAAGTAACCTCTGGTGTATTTCTGCCTGGCTTTTAGTAGGTAGCATGTATTTTGTCAGGTATTTTGACATGGATCCGTGTCTAAACAGACAACAGAAGTAACCAGGATCCATGCTTAACACACAAGAGGTTAAATAATTTCATAATCTACATTATTGCACTCTTATGTCACTGGCTGATTGACTTACTGACTGACATTGTCAAGCTGAAATTTGGAGGGTAGGTTTCTACTCTTGAGATGCACAAAGAAAGAGTTCCTAAAATTCATGGTATCATGGTTCAAGTAATATCTCACCAAAAAGTATGGGCGGTGATGAGGATAGCAAGCAGTGAGTCAAATAGTTTGTTGGGTATCAGCAATGCGACTGGGATGAGAGGAATCAGGGCTGCTGACACCCCCTTCTCAACTATCCAGAGCTTAGAGTGGTCGTGACCCTTCTCTTGTGCAAACGAGAGGCGCACACAGGATGTGCGGAGCGAGCGTACCTGGAAATGACAAATACCTGAGTATAGTTCGCTCAACGAATCTAGGCATTTGTGAAGTTAGCCATAAGTGCTGCGCAGTATCGGTTTTCGGGAGCAATTGGAGATATGAGGAGGGGGGGAAGGAACTGAACATGCGCAAACTCGCACCTGTGGCTAAATTCACGAATGCCTAGATCCGTTGGATGACCTGTACATGCTTTTAGGCACCATTACAATACAATAATTCCTAAACTAGCCAATTGACAGAGTAATTAAATAAAGTATACAACTTACAGCATTCAGTATCGGTGCAGTGTTTGATTCCTTCAGAGCAAGACTTGTGATAGGCAGAGCACTGACTATGGGGCGTTGCAATGAAGGCTGTGCAGCCATCTTCATCACCTGCTGACTGAATGCTCGACTGCATGCTGAAATTCAATTCTAGATGTGGATTTCTATCTACAGAGGTTTTTCATGTTTTGAAGGATGAAATTTAAATCTACGTCGATCTAACCTCACAATGTTTGTATCGTTTCTAAGATAACATAGGGAGGTTCATTAAATTTCAGTTTTTTGGTACATTACAGCCAAGTTATCAATTCATGCATCGGATCAGAGCCGTGGAAGGCGAGCTAGCTCGTTTATCAACAACTATTATGTAACTAAAGATCTCTGAAAATAGTGATATTATGTTACCTGGACTACGTAGGAACATGGAGAAAGCCATGTTTACTAATTAGAACCAAATAAGTTGAGTAAAATTGATATTCCTAAATGCAAACGCAAACACAGCTGCCTGCTGATCGAATCGAAATTCCATAAAATTTTATGTAAAATTACATCAATTTTATGACTACGACGACATATGTCAATGTCAAATTGACAGATTGAAATAATAATAATTCGAAAATTAAGAAAATACTTACAGTCTGTTTAAGAAGGATTTAATCGCGTAATAAAAGCTAAGGAACAAAACGTTTGGTTGCAGAGTACCCATCCATCCACTAGGCATCCGGGACGCGTCTTCCGAAGACTACTTCCGTCCGTGTTTTCCCTCCAAAGCATAGAACAGCCTAGTTGTAAATAAATGCTACTAGCGCATGGCGGTCACCCATCCAACCGTTCTGCGCTTTAACATCAGTCTCATAGGCCATAATTTGATAAGAAGACATCAGTATTACAGACTACATCGTGACACGCGATAATAGTTGCGTTTTTCTGTGTATTATTACGACTAGGTACCTACCTACCTACTTTTTTCCCATTCATCTGATATAATACTAGCAACCGCGCGCGTCTCCGCTCGCGTGGTACCCACCCAGACAAAAAGTAGCCTAAGTGTTACGCCAGCTATTAATCAGTACGTCTATAGATCTATTTACCTTTCTCTCTTAAATCGCAGTAGGTCAGTAACGTAATATAATACCTACCTCGCACTGACTAGCCATAACGCGACTTAATCCCTCTACACATTAGGTACCTACACCAGTCCTAAATGGGATTCTCGACCCTACCAAAAACCTATTCTTGTGTCCCCAGAAATATTGGTATTAATTTATCTACAGGTGCTTTCAATAAAACAAGAACTTGCCTAAAATTATTATAATTACATTACGAGATACATAATTAAGCATAGTAGCTAAGGTTAGCCTTCTTCTTGGCCTGCACTTCGAGGATAGCGTCCATGAAATCTTCGTGCGTGACCGAGGTGGCGGAGCGCCGCAGGGCTATCATGCCGGCCTCCACGCACACCGCCTTGCACTGCGCTCCGTTGAAGTCGTCCGTGGAGCGAGACAACTCTTCAAAGTTCACATCGGGACTTACATTCATTTTTCTGGAACACAAAATTGTTTTATTATGTGAAATGTGGCGCAAGACTTTTTGGGTAATGGTACCTAATGTAACTAATGCAACCAACCCGTGCTGAGGCAGACGCCATTTTGTATCTTTTAGACTTTTTATGTTATTTTAAATTTATAAGATTTTTTTATGTGGGTCTAATCGAACAAATAAACTTATTTTATTCTTATTCTATTGTCCGAAAATTATCGTAATTTAAACTTTTAGCCTCTGCTGCTCTACTTTGGGGATGAATTTCCGAAATTATTTGTGCGTGATCTGAAGTTAGACAACGGTCAGCGATCATCCTACTAATAATTATAAACGTGAAAGTTTGTAAGTATGGATGTATGGATGTTTGTTACTCTTTCACACTGAAACGGCTAAACGGATCTGGATGAAATTCGGCACAGAGATAGATTATAGTCTGGAATAGCACATAGGCTACTTTTTATCCCGGTAAAATGTACGGTTTCCGCGGGATAGATTTGTTTTTGTTTTCAAGGTACCACGCGGGCGAAGCCGTAGGCGAAAGCTAGTATTAATTATGTAGGTCACAAAAAATATCCATGACTCATCAAATGTTCATATTTATAATCTATCTCTGTTCTAAATTTCATCAAAATCCATTCTGTAGTTTTTGCGTGAAAGAGTAACAAACATACATTCTTACAAACTTTCGCGTTTATAATATTAGTAGGATTGTCATGCATAACACATCATCCCTTAGTCATGATAAAGAACCAAGGAACAAACCTGGAGTGAATCTGCATAATCCTAGCTCTGGCTTCCTCATTGGGATGGGGGAACTCGATCTTCCTGTCCAGACGACCGGAGCGGAGCAGTGCAGGGTCCAGGATATCCACTCTGTTGGTAGCTGCTATCACCTGGGAAATTACAGAAGTATTAATAGAATACTGTATATACTTTATCTTTCACTGTTCCGTACCCAAAGGGTAAAACAGGACCCTATTATTAACACTTTGCTATCTGTCTGTCCATCTGTCACCAGGCTGTATCTCATGAACCGTTAGATAGACAGGTGAAAATTTCCCAGATGAGCTGCTGATACATAAAGTCTCATTTCGGGCAACCGGAGTAATAACCGAACTACTGATACTAGGCCATGTATTTGTGTTGCCGCTATAACATATACTAATAAAATAAAACAAATATTTAAGGGATCTCCCATACAACAGACATGATTTTTTTTCAGTTTTTATAGATAACGGAACCCTTCGTGTTTAAATGTCTCGCACTTGGCCGGTTTTTTTAACACATAAAACAAAAGACTTAAGTGCAATGTTCAATATTTAGCACACAAATTTTTACATCATAATTAGATTTTAACATAAGGACTTGTCTAAGAAATTAGATAAGTATTCTTCACCAAAAAAGGTTGTTGTAAGGAAATCAAACCCACAACTTACAGCATAAAAGGCAGTGCTACTACTGCAACATCGGTACCTTGATATCAGATGTTGAGCTGAACCCGTCCAGCTGATTGAGGAGTTCCAACATAGTTCGCTGCACCTCACGGTCACCAGCCTTCTCGGAGTCGAAACGCTTAGTACCAATGGCATCCAACTCATCAATGAAGATTATAGCTGGTGCCTTCTCCTTTGCGAGGGCGAAGGCGTCTCGCACCAGTTTCGCTCCATCACCTGAAGTCAGAATATATTTTATTTATACCTACTAATATGGATGGACTGTGTGAAAGATTATATGAGTAAGATAGGTGTGAGTACTGAGATGACGGATGATAGATGGAAATGGAAGAATAAAATGTGTTGTGCTGACCCCACAATAGCATGGGAAAAGGGCAGGAAGAAGAAAAACGGCCTAGGAATTACACAATTTTCATCCGGATAAAAACCCCAAAAGGATGAATGGTTTACAATTTGAAACTACATAATTATCTGTGAATAAAACCATTTGGAGCAGATACTCAACTAAAACTCCCGGTATTCCTTTCTTTAGATACCAATAATTTACACAACTTTTCATGTTTTTTTATTAATTTTAACAATAAATACACTTTGATTGTTTATGTTTAATGTTTGTAAACCATTTCTATTCTAAGTTCTATTCTAGTTAAGGCTTGGCTTTTGTATATTATTGTAATCTATCTATATATATAAAAATGAATTGCTGTTCGTTAGTCTCGCTAAAACTCGAGAACGGCTAAACGGATTTATCTTATCTTGGTCTTGAAATGTTCGTGGAGGTCTAGGGAACGTTTAAAAGGTAAGAAAAATTCGAATAACTGCCGGGAAAACCCTAAAGCCTTAATAGCCCTTTTCTATTTCCCATATGTAGAGTCAATTTGAACTTTATTACTATTTAATTTAAATTATAATCACTCACTGTTGTCTAAGCAATGAAGAAGGCGGTACGAAGTTTGCCGGGACAGCTAGTTATGAATAAACTATTTTATCTATCTACCATATTGGCTGCCCAATGAGAGGGCTGAGCCTTGTGCAAAAAATTTCAAAAATTGTGTTATTACCTACCATACTATTCAAATCTCACCGATAAACATCTGCACCAATTGAGGACCAGCTAGCTTCAAGAAGGTGGACTTGGTTTGAGCAGCACAGGCCCTCGCAAGCAGAGTCTTGCCGGTGCCAGGGGGGCCGTACAGCAGCACCCCCTTGGGTGGATGGATGCCGAGGTTCACAAATTTCTCCTTGTGAGTCATCGGGAGAACCACAGCTTCTATCAATTCCTGGAAATTTATATTGATATTATTTGCAGATTGAAAATGTATATTTTCCTGAGCAAATTTGTCAGCTTGTTACTTTATTAGGCAAAAATGTTTAGGATAGAGGTGACATGTAGCTGACAAGAGAGACACCATCTGTAATTAATTAGTGTAGAACAGTGATGGGCTCGCCGCACCAACTTCCATACTCAATTCGCACTAAACCTACTATTTTAGTATGGTAGTTACTTATTCATTAAGAAACATAACATTAATTTCTTAATATTTTGTTTTATTGTTGTTCCATCCAACTTAACAATGACAAAGTAAAAATGAGTTAAAAATTTTGCTCCCAGTACATTTCATAGGTTTTATTTGGCCCTTGATGAAAAAAGTTTGCTTATCATTGGTGTAGAACAATGAAAATATTATTAGTTATTAGTTATTGTTTTGCTTTATAGATGAGCTTACCTGAATCTGTTTATCAAGTCCACCAATATCTGAATACTGTTCTGTGGGTCTCTCATCCACTTCCATAGCCTTCACTCGGGCGTCATACTCCGCCGGCAAAGTCTCCAAGATCAGGTAAGAATCTTTGTTCACTCCCACCAGATCACCCGGTTTCAATTTCTCAGCGTCCACAAGACCAATGACAGGCAGAAAATAGGTCTGACGCGTGGAGGTTTTAATCACAGCGCACTTGCCTTTACGCTGAGAATCTAGATCCACTACAGCGCCGTCTTCTTCTTCCTCTTGTGGGTCTACATCCAGTAGTTCAATTACGTTGGATACAAGGTAAGGCAATGTTTTGTTGACTTTGATTTTTTCGGTGTTCTCTTTAATCTTGTCGTTCTGTGCTTGCAGCTCGTGCGATATCCTCATGACTTCGCTTTTCATGATCTTGATCTCGTTGTCGAGGAGTCTGGTCCGGCTAATGATTTCCTCTGTAGGCATGCGGAGAACTTCCTCGCTGAGCGCTTCTTCGCCATCCTCCCAGATTGACTGGTCGTCTAATGTAACCGCAGCTGTAGCCATTGTTTCGGTAGAACTATGAATTATTGAGAAAAGTTGAATTATTGTCTCAAACAAAACAAGAATCACCGATCTACACTAAAATGAATTGTCATCTGGTTCTGGTGGGTTAACCACTAAAAAACCAAAATACTTACTATAGTTGAAAAATTAAATAAAAAAATATCAGCAAAATAATAAATCCTAAGATTTTTCACTAAAGGAGATTGCACTAATATGTAAATATTTATTTTCTTATAACTGCAAAAGTCAAACCAGAAGTCAATCAAAGGGTAGGTGTAGAGCACAGAGTACTTTATTAGTGTAGAGCAAAAAGACCGTGCCAGTGTAGGTATTTATTCGTTTACAAACAATCCACTCGTTTGGTAGGTAGTTGACAATGATGATTAGTCACAGGATTTCAATTTCAGAGTTGCACTTTGTTGCTGATTGTTTTTCATTGTTTGTCAACACCAAAGCAAGGATAATATTTTAAGTCCACAAAGATTTTATCTCACGAACAAAGGTAGGTTTGCAGTTTAGAAGTTATGTATCTACTAATTTAGTGGTATCTTTTAGAACTGGTCACATTTAAAGTTGCCACTTTGTAACGATCTTACATGAGGAAATTATCGCGTTAAATTATTAGGAGTTGATACTTCTTTGCCCTTTCGTATATGTTGTTTTATTCAATAAAAATATAGATAAATATGATGGAAACTACAAAACTTATATAAAGTGGCAATAATTTTGTCTTTGAACAATCTATGTCAAATTAATGACAGCCGGCAGCTTGTTGACACCGCGCGTGCGTGCGCTGAATTTGAAAGTTATTTTGGTTTGAAACAATTTGTCAAAATTTTAGTGATCGGTCAAGAATTTTAGAAATAAAATAAAAATTGAGAAAATTAGAAATGTGAAATTGTGAAGTGCTAATTTATAAATCACTTCGTCCGACAATACCATCGGCGAAGTTAAACCTGCGTACCATCGTAAGTAGGTTTTTTCTGTTTCGGCAAAATCTGCATAACGTCAGTGTTGCTCAACTATTTTAGTTGAAATGCCGCATTGCTATTGATTTGTGCACACTGTGATGTTAGTTCAGTATGCAGTGAATAATTCTAAGTTCTAACTTAAAACTAGCATTGATACTTCCTACTTTTGACTTATACTTCCTTCATATGAATAATTAAAAAGTTTTGCGTTCTTTTCAATTAATCCCTACCTACCTCATCAAAACACTAATAACAACTTCTATAGGTACCTATTGTAGAAATGCAATAAGTACATACATACCGACTATTCTATATATGTGTGCCTATAACAAATTATTTATTCCAGCATTTCTGCACCCTATATGAATATTTTAGGTACTTACTTCCTTATATATATGCACTTTTCTATCTACTTATGTATGCATCTATCTAGCTAGTCTAATATATGTTTATTTTACTGATAGAACAATGGAGCCCGAAGATGAGAGTGTGTCCCACATTAGGCAAGCCTCAGGCGATATACCTAAAGTACACACAAAATTCAACCTCAACCGTCCACATACAAGGTTTACTTTAGTACACCTTATTTATTTTTTTACTGGCTTGGAATCCAAAATACATCTTTACAAAATGTAGTTGAAAAAATTTAATACCAATAAAAATATAACAATATAAAATTATAAAATATACATAATATAATGCAATGTCAATTTATTTATTTATTACATATTATAGTATTAAATATAAATTTCTGGATTCCAAGACCACACACCACCTATTTTTCTTATATTTTTATGTAATTTAATAATTTTTTTATCTAGAATTTAAATCTTTCTCACATGCTCTGCTTGTCATAGCATCACACATCACAATTCAGATAACACATGTTTCACACAATCAAGCATGTTTATACCTTGTCACTTGGTTACAGTGCACACACCCTTATAATAAGGTGGGGTTCACATGGCCACCTGTGCTTGTTCAGCCATGAACTGTTTGGGTTGTGCTCAACAACCAATACATAATTAAATCTGTAACTGATAGTCTGTTTGTCTTGTTACTAAAATTTATCAAGTCAGATAATGCAACAATTGGACACAGGATGCTGATCAGAATCTTATCAGATTGTTGATGCTGCTACTTATATTTATTAATAACTAGCTTCCACCCGCGACTTTGTCCGCGAGGTACCTACATTAAATATACTTAGCCTATGTTCATCCTTTAAACATGGTGTAAGAATTTTTCAAATCGGTTCAGTAATTTCGAAGCTATTCAATTCAAACAAATCTTTCCTCGTTCAATGTAAGAACTTATAATTAATTTAATTGTTACTAGTAATTTAAAAACTATAAGGTCCTTAATATAAGCATAATGTTTTTATGTTATATTATAACCACTAGCTGACTGACAGGGGACTGGACAGGCATTGTCCTGTACAAACATTAATAAAAACCCATATGAACATTCCCTGTACAATATTACTTTATTGAATATTGTATATTAAATTCTTTGATAAAAGATCTAAGAATAAAATTGTGTATATTAAAACCGGCAATGTGTGAAGTAGGTACATAATAATAAAATAAAATAAATAATGCTGGACAATCCACACAGCATCATCTAGCCCCAAAGTAAGCTATTCAAAGCTTGTGTTATGGGTACTAGATAACTGATATATTAAATACATTATATACATTTATAGATATATTTTTATTATACATAGAAAACACCCAGACCAACAGAACAAATTTCTGCAGATCGTACACAAATTTGTTCCGAGGCGGGAATCGAACCCGCAACCTCTAGCGTCGTAGGCGGACTCTCGCCCGCTGCGCCACTGAGGTCGTCTTGTTCGTACATGCGGTATAATAATACGAGTAATGTAACGAGACACGGAGTAACGTTAATGTACGTAAATTACCTAATGTAAATGCTTTTTTTATAATTTATTATTCAGTGAAAGTAGGTACATATATACTTTCTATCATGAGTTTCAGAAGAAATTAAAGATATTAAAACTTTCATTTTGCATATTACATGGCCCGGCGATACGTACTGCCGTTTAATTTTCAATGTTTTAATAGTTAATCTGGTATTCGAGGCGGAGACAAGACAAACCCAACAAATCAAAAATCATGAAAATCGGTCCAGCCGCTCTCGAGTTATAAGTAGGTATCTAAATTGTGTAGGTAATTAACACGGGGTTGTTGCTAAAGTAAACAACCATAGATTGGAAAAAAAAACCAACGAAAAATAGCAATCTAGTTGTTAACCCCTCATAATAAGCTCCGGTTATTAGTTTTGCCGAATATCCGGTGCCGAATATTCTTACATTATTCTACCCTGCAACCACAGCGTGTGAAAAGGGGCTTAGTAAGTGCAGCAAAGCAGTGTAGTCTGGTGGCTACTCCACAAAACGACAACGATATAATCGGAATGAAATGTTTGTCGAATTCAATCGAATTAACAGTTATTTTATCGTCAAATTCAAATTATCGTGTCGTCCTTAGGCGATGTTATAGTTTTAAGAGATCGATGGTCAAAATTAATGTCAAATGATAGTCGAAACGATGTAAATTAGAGTAGGTTTTGCACGAATATTGTGCCGATATATCGTTGACTCTCGCGCAACATTGTCTGCGCGTTTTAAGTAATAATTTTTTTTTTCCCGTTTTTGCAACACTTTTTATTGATGCTCCGCTCCTATTGGTCGTAGCGTGATGTTAATAGCCTATAGCCTTCCTCGATAAATGGACTATACCACACAACAATAATATTTCAATTCAAACCAGTAGTTCCTGAGATTAGCGCGTTTAACCAAACAAACTCTTCAGCTTTGTAATATTGGTATATAGGTTGTTTCGCGGAGTAGACAGCCTGGGGCCTCACCACGAATTCATAATACATAACCGAATTAGTATTACATTGTTATTTCGTGAGAGCGCTGGTGGTGTAGTGAGAGCGCTGGTGGTGTAGTGGTAGCACCCCGGCTTCACGATCCGAAGGTCGTGGGTTCAAACCTGGTCGTGCACCAATGAGTTTTTCCATTCGAAAAATTTATGTGCGCAATGCCAGTGCTCTTAAACGGTGAAGGAAAACATCGTGAGGAAACCGGCATACCCTAGAACCAAAAATTCGAAGGTATGTGTCATAGGTTAGTATTCTAATAAGCGGCGATGGGCTTGCAACCTGTCACGTACGGAATACTAACTACTGTGCAAAATGTGGGCATGTAGGTACAAAATGTCATGTTTGGACTTGCCTCTGACTACCCCCTTTAGATATCCTCAAAAGATTTAAGTAACCAAAGATCTGAGGAGATATCTACCGAGCCCGGGGATTACAGTCGTGATCATATTTTTTTTTTTTTTTTTGTTATTTCGTACCATGGCCTATGCAAATTGTATGGAAGACAAGTAGTGACGTTTCTATAATGGAATCGTTCTGGAAGACTTCGTGGTAAGGCCCCTGATCAGTCTGCCTTCGCATCGCAGTCATCGGGTTATAGACAACATTGCACGCAGTCGTTTGCCGGCGCTCGTCCGTGCCTGACGTGCGCTCACTGTCGCGCCAGCTGCTATGAACACTGGTTCTGTTATAGTATTATCGACACCGGTGACTCAGTCAGGCGTGAGCCCTTAAGCACGTGCCGGTTGATTTCTGTTCCGCGATGGTTTTCGTGTGAGTACTCTTAATTTGTTAATATAATATTCTGCGCTATAAAATAATGGAAGAGTTTTAATTATTTATTTAAAAAATATAAAAAAAACTATAACGTGTCTAATTAAATGAAACACAGATTTATATATTTTTATACTAGTCCCATATTCGCAAAGCGAATAGGCTGGTAAACATAGATTAAAAAAATAGAATTAAGCCCAAAACGTTACTCAGTATTTAGATACGGAATGGTAGGTAGAACAGCTAACATATTTTTTTTATATTTTATAAGTACCGTAGGTATGAAATGACTTCTTATATTGTCACTAGTTCTTTCGAATCAGCATGGTGAAAGGATTAATGTGCGCCTCAGAGGCTCCTTTCGTGCACAATTGAAATTACAGAAAAAAGCGTATCATACAAACATATTAAATAAAGCATTTATCATCTTTTTAAGAGCGCATCATATTATTGTTTCCTTATAGGTAGGTAAAGTAGGTTTACGCCTCGTAGGAAATGCACTCGCAAGAATTAAAACATACATAAGTACCTACAGCAATCCAGAGTGCTAAAATTATAACTATCTATGGGTATAAATTATGGGGTTATTTGTTATCCGACAATGGATATTATTTATTATAAAAAATAACCCCATAATTTTCTAATGTCTTCTAAACCAGTGTGTCGGCCGACACTATTAGGTACCTATGCTAGTTATTTCATGCACTTTTATTTGTGCACTTTTAGCGTGCTAGTTGACTACATCGTTTATGTAAACTTTATTATCTGCACACCGTGAATTATGTTGGTTACGTGTTATCGACTTCAGCTCCGCTCGAATAGTTCCACCAGCTGTTCGCCTTTATTTCACGTAACTTATAACATGTAAGTAATACAGTTAAATTTATTTTATTCGGAAAACAAAGTATTAGAACTAGACTAGACAAAAAAACTAGATAAAAATCAAGTTAAACAAACTAATTAGGTAATTACAGATTATTTTTTCGCATAAGTAGTGTAAAACTAAAAAGGAACTTAATTTTCGGAGAGAAGAATAAAAATAAATAACAATAACTAGGAAAAAAGAGAACAGATACAATTATAGGTACAAATATTTACAAATCAACCAATCGAGACATCGACTCCGACAAAACAAAATGGTTAATACGAACAATCTTGAAAGAAGATGAAGCTCGAGTTAAACGGAGCTCGAGTTGAGTGATATTATTGGGTTATTGTGAAACAGGAAATCATTTGTGTGTAAAAAAAATATTGTTTTAGATCCACGAAGCTGCTCAAACAAAACTGACGAAATACGTTACTGTGACTACAGTGACTAGTTACAAAACAGTCAGTGACTGGTAATTTCGTGGAATTACGGCCTAATACTATATAGGCAATTATTAAATTAAAACTTTTAGCAGTTTAAAAAATTTACTTTGCTGTGACAATTTTTCTGATCATGCGGAACTGTTGTCGATTCACCTGATTCATACCACAGCACGTGCAATGTCGATTTATCGACGGACTGCATCGTACCAAGACATCACTTCAAGTTACGCGGTAATGCAAAGTAAGCCTTAATCACGTCATTTCTAGATTCAAATTTATAGTGACTGATTTGATGAGGGATTCTACTTTCTCGTGTTTTGTGAAAAATGCAAATTGAGACGATGATTTCAAATTTCAATGTTGTTCAAAATTGCGTGTCCCTAACATATTGTCTATTCTGTATAGACAAGTATGTATTATTATTAATTCAGTGCTCGTACCACGCTCGGTATTGGAGCTTGCTGGTTATGGCTGTCAACACGGCATCGTCGGAACCCTTTTGTTTTTACGGCGCGATTTGGCATAAAACTCACTGCTCGGTTTACTGTTCGCGTATTTTAGGACGACTCGTCTGATGATCCTTATGCCACTGATATAAGATACAAAATAATTAAACGTCTGTAATAACTATCCGTGGTTTACGACTCGTGATCAAAACTTTGGGAGGTTAAACTGACGCTCTTCAAATCACCTTACCTCCAAGAAATGCAACGAATAGTGGTTTTGCCGGAGACCGAATATCCGGCACAGAAATAGAGAGATCCCGCGCGACTCGATTCAAATTGTAATCTGCAGAGAGGGCGAAGCAAGGAAGAGAGCTGAATACTGATATGTATGACACTAGGTAATTAGTAATAATTAGTAATTTTAACAAATTCCACCATTCGTAGATTTTCTGCTATCAGGTATCCGGACGGATATTACAGGATATCCGACCGGATGCCGGATAGAAAAAAAACAGCCGGATAGGACGGATACCGAATAGTAACTTGATACCTACATTAGCTATGGTCTTCAACAATACATTTTTCTCCGATCTTAGACGTGGATGCCGGATAGAAAAAAAAAACAGTCGGATAGGACGGATACCGAATAGTAACTTGATACCTACATTAGCTATGGTCTTCAAGAATACATTTTTCTCCGATCTTAAACGTGGATGCAGGATAGCAAAAAAAAAAACAGTCGGATAGGACGGATACAAGGGCGGATCCAGGGGGGATCATGGGGGTCATGACCCCCCCCTGGGCTGGGTCCAGGACCTAGGTGGACCACCAACTAAAATTATATTTAATAAGGATAAATAATAACTTTTTGTGACTTGACCACGACTAAGTGACCCCCCCTAGCACCAAAGCTGGATCCGCTCTTGGACGGATACCGAATAGTAACAGGATACCTACATTAGGTATGGTCTATAAGAATACACTTTTGTCGAATCGCAGACGTTTCTCACTTGAAATACTACACCTGTCACTGTCACTACTTTCGTGAACAATGGCAACATTACCATCAAGCAATAATGGACAGCAATATTACGAGCGCGCATTCTCGACAAGCAATCTATAGCATATCGCTCTAGCTAATGCAATATTATCATAAGAGCACTGGTGTAGTGGTAGCACCCCTGCCTCACGATCTGAAGGTCGTGGGTTCAACCTTGTCGTGCACTAATGAGTTTTTCCATTCGAAAACAATATGTGCGCAATGCCAGTGCTCTTCAACGTCGAAGGAAAACATCGTGAGGTAAAATGGTTTGAAGGTGTGTGTCATAGGTTAGTATTCTTATAAACGGCGATGCGCTTGCAACCTGCCACGTATGGAAAATCTACTAAGTACTGTGCAAAATGTGCGCATGTGCCAATGTCTTCCCCCTTTAGATATCCTCAAAGATCTAAAATTTAGAAATGCAGTACCTACCCTGGTATAGGCCCACCAGTCTTGGAGATTTCACTTCTAATTTGAGCCGAGACAGTTCTCGGGTCATGGACAAAGCTGGACCATTCTACTCAATTTGATATTTTACTGTTATTTTGAAAACTTTTTTAACCTTGATTTTAGACCTCGTCTATCAAGCTGATAGCATGAAGATGGAGCAATAAAAGATTGGTTAATAATAAGTTATTTTCCAAAACATTTGAAATTAACTAATATTTTACGAGAAAACCAAAATTGTTTATTGCGAACAATGACGAAAGTGAGAACAATGACGAAACCGTTGACTAGAATGGACCAGCTGGCTGATTCAGTTGCATTTCTATTTGCGGCTCTCGTTGCCAGCTGGTCGGCTTTGGCATGGAAAGATTTTACTAACATCCTTTCGCTAAAATGACAATTGCGGCCTGCGCGCGCAGATTTTTTCGGCATACAATAAATAAGAGTAATGGATTGATCGAGTTTGGGTGGATAGATAGATGGATGGATGGATGGATAGAGAAATGGATGAAAGGATGGTTGTTACTCAATCACGTGAAAACGGCTGAAAAGAAAAAAACGATCACGAATGTAATCCCCAGGCTCGGTAGATAATCTCCTCAGATATTCTACTCAGAACTTTAGTCAGAGGCACGACCAAACATGATAGTTGGCACATTACCACATTTTGCACAGTGAATTTAGAATTCCTTACGGCTGAGGTCTGGATTAAATTTGGCAAAAAAATACATTATAGTCTGAAAAAGTGCATAGGTTACTTATAATAATTAGACAAAATACCACGCAGTCGAAGCCGCAGGCGAAAGCTAGTACGATATAAACCGTGGATTTTATGGTTAAGTTTGTTCTTTTTTATGCGCGGACAAGGTTGTGAGGTCAGCTGATCGCTAATAAGTTTGGTCTATCTGAAAATTTAATCGATAGAACCAATATCGATTTGGAGTAAAATATTAATATGAAAGCAACTTTCGAGGCCACAGTTATAATTAAAATATCGATTTAAAAATGCTATTCACGCTTTTTACCTTAAACGACTGGCAATAATTCAGTTTTCTGTTTATCAAAGGTATCAAATAAGTATATAATTAGTTTATGCCTGCGGTTTTGCACGCGTGGTTTACATCAAAAGTAGCCTATATACTATTCCAGGCTGGCTTATTCCACTAATCCCCGTTGACAATCCTCGTCAACGGGTATAAGTGAACTTTTTGTTCATTATTCCCCGTTAACGCCCCGATGCAAACTCGTAATGGGGATGAGTCAACTAAAAAGTTCATTAATCCCCATTACTACGTTAAGAATAAAATACTTACTAACACAATATACTTAATCAGAATCATGTTTTTATTTCAAATCACAGTTCGTTACGCTTTATCTATTTCAATTTTTTTAAATCCGTCCGTCCGTTTATGCGTGCTTGATTAACAAACAAACATCTACACAAAAATTCGCATTTCTAATGTACAAAAAACTTGATGAAAATCGTGAATATTTTCCCTTTCATATTCACACTGTCACTTCCCTTTGAAATCGTGTAATTTAGTCGCCGGAAAACTCCATTTGTACCGAATAAAGGATTACAATATCCTAATTTCCGGTGGGGGAATATTGGAAATTATTATTGTAGTAAAAACTTGTACGACTTCTTCAATATATTCACCCTCCTAATAACGCTCGTACTTTCAATTTTTCACACCAACTATGTTAGCAGTCTGTGTCTTTAGATCCTTGCTGCTATAGAAACTGCCAATTAATCTGTGTCTAGGGTCTCTCCCTTCATCACGTGGAGGAAGGATCGATAGTCCTCAACACGCAACCCTCTTCCCTCTTTGCAATGCTCCTGTTTAATAATTCGGGAACGAATAGGATTAGCTTTTTTTGGCATCGAATTTATAAATGCAACAGTATTTTCCTTTCCATATTTATAAAGAAGAAAAAAATATATATACAGGGTGTCCCAAAAAGTAGTGTCAAGCGAAAGTCCAGAGATAGAACACCTCTTGGGGTACCCGAATCACCCCCATGTATGTTCCGCGATTTTCTATAGTTTTCGAGTTATTAATTTTTTTCCGAATTTTTGAAAATTTACGTCTTGAACAACTTAAAACACTCTTACAAAAAAAGTAGAAAACTTTATTGAGATTTTTTTTTTTGCTACTGAATTGTTATGAGTTGTTCTTTTATGCATAAAATAATCAGCTACGTGACTTTGATGAAAACTATGAAAATGTTGGTGTAAAGTCAAATAATTACATTCGGTGAATTATGACTAAAATTTTCAACTTCAAATTAAAAATCTTAAAAAGTGATTTCATGGTTCCTAAATAAATCTAAAAAAATCTCCAGATTCTCAGCTTTCATAATCATTAAAAAAAAGTAGTACTTAATAGGCTACTTTTGCTAAAATCGACCTTCAAAGACGGTGAGGTGGAAAATTCTTAAAATTAGCAACCTGATTAAAAAATAGATTTTGGCCATTTTATCATTCCTAAGCTTAATTTGTTTGTTAACTAACCAAAAACGACTACAAAGAATTAGTTTATGCAAAAGAAATCAGCAATATGGCCGAATTAAGAACAAAATTGAGATAGGCCAAAGAAAAAAATAAGGAACTTAAAATAGCTTTCATACGATTTAAGGAAACCTTTTTAAGACGATGTAGGATTTGTATCGACCTAGAAGGTTGACATTTTGAAAACTTTTTGTAAAAAATTAATAAATTTTACTTGTTGTTTTATTTCATAAATTAAGCTAAACTAAGTAAATAAAACCTTCAAATATTAATGAAATCATACTTTCCTGCAGTCCTTTTTGGTTAGTTAACAAACTAATTAAGCTTAGGAATGATAAAATGGCCAAAATCTATTTTTTAATCAGGTTGCAAATTTTAAGAATTTTCCACCTCACCGTCTTTGAAGGTCGATTTTAGCAAAAGTAGCCTATTAAGTACTACTTTTTTTTAATGATTATGAAAGCTGAGAGTCTGGAGAATTTTTAAGACTTATTTAGGAACCATGAAATCACTTGTTAAGATTTTTAATTTGAAGTTGAAAAATTTAGTCATAATTCACCGAATGTAATTATTTGACTTTACACCAACATTTCCATAGTTTTCATCAAAGTCACGTAGCTGATTATTTTATGCATAAAAGAACAACTCATAACAATTCAGTAGCAAAAAAAAAATCTCAAGAAAGTTTTCTACTTTTTTTGTAAGAATGTTTTAAGTTGTTCAAGTCGTAAATTTTCAAAAATTCGGAAAAAAATTAATAACTCGAAAACTATAGAAAATCGCGGAACATACATGGGGGTGATTCGGGTACCCCAAGGGGTGTTCTATTTCTGGAATTTCGCTTGACACTACTTTTTGGGACACCCTGTATATGATCACGACTGTAATCCCCAGGCTCGGTAGATATCTCCTCAGATCTTTAGTTACTTAGATCTTTGAGGATATCTAAAGAGGGTCAGTTAGTCAGAGGCAAGTCCAAACATGACATTTGGTACATGCCCACATTTTGCACAATAGTTAGTATTCCGTACGTGACAGGTTACAAGCCCATCGCCGCTTATAAGAATACTAACCTATGACACATACCTTCGAATAAAGAAAAGAAGTTCTCAGTAAAATCCAACCACAACGTATCATCCTTTTTTGAGCCCTTTTTTCTTTTCATAGCTTCCATTTCTGTTTCTTTGAGGATATTATAAGGATCCATTATGCGTCAGAACCCTAACTTTCTACCTACATAATAGTAACACAATGTAATTGAAAAACATCGTGAAGCAACCACTACACATTTGGGTGTGTCATTGGCTAGTATTCCTAAGCGGCGATAGACTTGAGAACTGTTAGATAGAGAATACTAATTACTGTCAAAACGGAGGCATGTGTCCATTATAATGTTTAGACCCTTAGGCATTCGTAAAGATTGTAGCGATGAGAGATCTGATGAAATCTGCATCAAAAACCTAAAGTCGTGATCATGTTTGCTTTATGTTCTTACCTAATTGTCTAGCAAAATGTATTCATTTGATTCTCTTACAATCGAATTTTAAAAACAGTATCTCTAAATCTTTCTCTTCTGTTTGGTGTTCGCTGTTTAATAAAATAGAAGTTTTTTTAATACCCGGACACTTCCTCCTACATACAAATCGGGGTGGTAGGTAGACGAGACCGGAATACTTGAGTAGATCATTCTGAAGTTCATCGATCCAGAAGCGGGTTCAAATTGTTGCCTGTCGCTGTGAAATATTTAGATTCTCTGGCGTTTCATAGTATTCCTAAAATGGAGCGTTTGCCGCATTTAGGTACAGACTTTATGAATCAAGTCCACGATATAATGCTGAATAAGACATGCACCTGACGTCTGAAGGTCCCATATCCATACTATAAAAAATAAATATTGGTGGACATTTCACGCAACGTCATCTAGCCCCAAACTAAGCAAAGCTTGTACTACGGAAACCAGATGTTTGATAAATGAATTATTATGTTTTTTTCGGTAAATAAATACATTGAATACATTATAACACCCAGCCACAGGACAAACATCTGTGTACATCACACAAATGTTTTGTCTTAGTGGGTATCGAACCCAAAACCTACAGCGCAGAAGGCAGAGCTACATAACTACCAACTGAGCTGTGAGGCCAGTCGTTTATATACTCGTACTATGCGTAACAAATCAACGAAGGTTTCTGCTGAAACATTGAGATCGTGGTCAAGAGATAGCAATAGCCTCACAAAAACAATACCTAGTATAATTTTATTGTGTAAAATTGTGAATGGTTCTGTCATGGTCACAACAATGAAACTCTTAAAAACAAACTTGTCAGATTGTAATACAGTTTAATCAAAAACGTAGTGAATGGTAACAACTTTTACTTTTAAAAGTGAGTTTTGTTATTGATTCATTGACTTTCTGCCTCACTCTACGAGGCGCAATGTGAGTCAAAATATATTATTTTTATGTGATGTTGCGCCCCACTTTATTTCAGGAGTTTCATCCTACTCAACTGTTTCGTCATTGTCTCACTATTCGCCATTGTTCGCAACAAACAATTTTGGTTATCTCGTAAAAATATGTGTTAATTTTTAATGTACCCTTCGTGAAATAACTTATTATCAACCAATCTGTTATCTGTATCTTCATGTCATCAGCTGAAAAAATATCAATATCAAAAATTTTCGAACTTCATTGAAAGACGAGCTCTAAAATCAAGGTTAATTTTTTTTTAAAATAACGGTAAAATATCAAATTGAGTAGAGGCGCCCGAGTATCTATGCAAAATCATATTCAAAAATCTTAGTTGCAAGGATAGTCTGAAGTAGGTATAGCCAACTTCACGGCATGGTGTTACATTATCAAAACACACAACAGTTTTGTCAGTCATATTTACCTAATCTATTGCCTTTACCCCTTTACCGCTATAAATGCTATGGAAACAAGATTGAAATAATGCCGTATTTTGTGTTTCGGTTTGCGTGTCGTGTCTTGTGACACGTGACACGAGCATTGAAACGTGGTATTGTTTCGAAAAGTAAGCAAAAGTATCGTAAACTTGTTATAGTTTGTTTTAAGTACTTGAACACCGAGTAGGGTGTATTAATGTTATCAAAAGTTTAGGGGTTAGAACGAGGGGATTTTGAAACACGATATTCCAACAGTTTTGACATTTATTGATGTAACTTTGAACAGTTTTCGTTTTCATTGTTGTTTTTGGTATGTTTACGCAAAGTTCCGTCAAATTGAATATGAGGAAATTCCTTGAAAAAAAAATGTTATGACTAGTAAGAAGTTCAATATCAAAAATAAATTTATTGTGATTCTACTCCGTTGAGTATTTGTTAATTAGATTAAATTTAGAGTCTTCTACATCTTACCGTGTCACTAGTTCTTTTGAACCAGTCTGGTGAAAGGATAAATTTAAAGTGATTCTTACCCTTACCTTACTCAAACTGTAACTCAAAGTATAGCCTCAAGATCAGCTGGCCTAACGTAAGCGTCCCGGCTAAATTCGTCTAGTTTTTTCTCGTGCGAATATGACGCAAGTGCGTGACAAAATTTTGTCGCGGTTGCCATGTAAACCCGGCAGAATATTCACTTAAATAATGTACCTATATGAAAAGTCAAAAAACTATTTTTTTCTTAATTTATTAAATCATCAATCATAACCTTTTACTGACAAGTCCCACTTGAGTGCATAGCACACTATACCATCGTACTATTTGGCACAAGGTCACAACTTCACAAGCACTGCTCAACTGAATAAATCAAGCTCGCGAACCATTGGTTTCCTTGTATGGTCTACAATCGCCTAATCACTGACCATATGCTTGCTTCATGTGTAATGCATTCAGTCGCTTGATCGGCACTGATATTTAGGTCTTGCGATCAATAAATGAGGCCATTTGTGCGATGGAAACATGAGAGGTTGAACCTATCATAGACCTTTGAAGATGGACTGGAATACTCATGTTTCCAACATAGTATCATGAGGTCTTTTAGGCTCGTGTCTTTGGTCCTCTCCATCTCTGTTTCAAGGTTTGTCAAAGACCTACCGCGCTATTAGATGAACCATGACATCATAGAACCATGGGCTTTAGTTTACCCGTCAAAGATTATGTAGAAAAAAAAACTATGTCATCACCAACTATTTATTTCGGCATTGGGCATTAGGCTCATCAAATAGATGATGAATCAGTCGCATTTCTCCATAAACAAACAAAGTCTTTATTTCTATTCCAGTCCACATGTATCATCAGAAACTTCAAATCCGTCTACCTCAGGCCTCCAGACCGAATCTCCAGAACAAGACAGCATGAGAAAGAATGATGAAGATGCAAGCACGAGAGAAAATGAAGGCTCCGTCACTGACTGGGTATCCGGCGGGCCCATGGGCTCGAAAGGAGCAGTTCTGGTCTTCAGATCATGTGTCCTAGCTTCCCGGACACCTTCGATGGAATCTACGACCAAAACTATCGGCAACAACACCGGGACGACCATCTTGTTGAACAAGGCGAAGAATATGGCAAAGCGGCTGGTCGCTGAGCCGCATTCCTTCAGCGTCAGGCAGAAGAACATCATGCATGACGTTATGGAAACGTTTGGGAACAGCCAGAAGTTCTCCGGCCAAGCTTATGTCGTGAGGCATGTCTCCGAGGTAGATATCCCTGAAACGGAGTCTATTGAAGAGCAGGGACACGAACCAGCAGAGCATAAGAGGGACATTGAGGATGTGCTGAACGATTTGAGCAAGATTACTCTTAAGAAACACCTAAATATTGAGAATTCGACGGCTAATATCAAACCTCCCGAGGACCCGCCACCCCCATCCAAAGGTATATTGAAATAAAATATCTGTCCAAGATAATAAAATTAGTTACTTCTTAAGCTTAGTATGAGCTGATAGGCAATAAGTTGATAGGGATTACCTACGTCACGACTACTGTTATAGCCTAAACCGACCGGAACACACTCGATTGTCACTAGAGACCACTCATGGAAATGGGGAACGCAGTGTCATCAGATTAGTTAATACTTATTTCAGATCACGCCAAAGAAGAGAAGAAAGGCAAAAAGAGCAAAGGAAAGAGTAAAAAGAGCAAACAGGCGCGTGAGTCGTCTCCCGTTCTAGACAGTGACGACTCTGAGCATCTACTAGTTAAAGAAGTTGATAGTATTAAGGTGAGTGTTGACTATGACGGAGGCTTTTAGATGGCTTATAGTACCCAACGCCGTGATTGTCGAAAATTGTGTACTTCCAGGTATTAGATAGTAACCATATGCCGGCCCGCCTTCTCAAGATAAGCTATAAACTAGTGAACACAGAAACGAAACTCCTCCACCGGCTGCTGCAGGCCCATGGTCTTCAGGAGACGGTGCCTGACTCCAAGGACTTCAACCTGCTGTGGGCGGGCCTGCATCCGAAACCTGACGTGCTGAGGTCCTTGACCCCGTACCAACGCGTCAATCACTTCCCTAGGTTTGTGATATTTTTAGCTGCAAATCTGCAGTTTCAGTTCCTCCAGTATATGTTTATACGTGCCTCTGACCACCGTTTATATCCTCAAAAATAAGTAACTAGAGATCATAGATGTTCACCAAGTCTGGGGATTACAATCGTGATCATGTTTGTTTTCTTTTGAGAAATTAAAGAAGATTAGTAGTAAAGAAATGGATTGCAGAGTGACGAGGATGGATGGGATGATGTAGCGCCAATGACAGAAAAGTTGAGAAGTAATAGATAATAGGTTAGCGTGGTATGGGTATGTTATGAAGAGCGATGGATCTTACGTGACGAGAAGAGTGATACATATGAATATGGATGGATATAAAAGTAGAGGTAGACCCAAGAAAAGATGGATGGACTTTGCGAAAGACGATATGAGAAAGATAGGTGTGAGTACAGCGATGATAAGGAGATGGAAGAAGGAGCGTAAGGCAGGGACATGATGAAGATTAGTAGCAATACAGTACGTCTACCATGAGTTGTCACATTTAGATCGGCTGACGTTACTACAGTAGTAATAGTACGTTACTATGACATCTGTCAAAATTGTTACTCATGGTACCAAATTCTAAGCAAATGAATGAAGCGCAAACTACAGTCGCTGTAGTACGCTGTGACGTAGGATAGTTAGCTACGTGACGTTTTAGTACCCAACTTTTCGTACATTTTTTTAACTAGCGAGTGTAGATTGTGAAAACTCATGGTAGACCTACTGACAGCGCTTGTTTACGTAGGAATGTCCTGTTGAAATCCCTGCTCGAAGCTCACGGGCTGACGGAGGCGCACCCTGACGCACCGAACTGGACTCTTATGTGGTCCGCTCCACTTATACCCTTCGACGTACTCACATCCGTTACGGTCAACCAGAGGATAAACCATTTCCCGAGGTATCTACATCTCTACGAGTGCCTTCATCATTGAGGATACACAAATATGATCACGACTGTAATCTCCTCCCCCTCTTCCCTTTAGCTTGAGCATCATTTTTGTACACCATTTCCCAAGGTATCTACATCTCTAAGAGTGTCTTCATCATTGAGGATAAATCTCTCCTTTTAACATGAGCATCATATTTGTACGCTCCTCTTCATAGGTCGACAGGTAGAGCGAAATTATAAAGTTACTAGCTTCCGCCTGCGGCTTCACCCGCGTGGTACCTTGTTCAATTATAGCATACAAAAAAGCGCTAGGACCGAGACGAGTTTCTTGCCTGTTCTTCTCGTACTTGGGTTAGGTTGGAATTGGCACATAGATTCACAGCATGTAAGACGTTTCAAAGTGATCCTTGTGATATTCATCATCATCATCATCATCTTCCTGCCCTTTTCCCACGTTATGTGTGGTCGGCACAACATGTGATCTACTTCCATTTCCCTCTGTCATTCGTCATCTCAGTACTCACTCCTTTCTTACCCATGTCATCTTTCACACAGTCCATCTTTTCTGTGGCCTACATCTACCCTTGTATTATTATATTATTGAATAAATTATTTTTCTTTCTTTCTTTCTTATCATCTTTCACACAGTCCATCTTTTCTTTGGCATCTACCATATACCATATCTATTGCTACCACTACGAGCTGTTTTCTTTGGTCTACCTCTACCCTCTATCTATCGCTACCACTACCAGCTGCCATCTCCCACAGATCATACGAGCTGACGCGAAAAGACAAACTCTTCAAGAACATAGAGAAGATGCAGTACTTCCGCGGTCTGAAGCACTTTGACTTCATCCCCACCACTTTCCTGATGCCGGCGGAGTACAAGGAGCTGTGCTCTACCCACTACCGGACCAAGGGGCCTTGGATCGTGAAGCCGGCCGCCTCCAGCCGCGGTCGGGGGATATACATAGTCAATACTGTGAGTTTTACAATTACAGTATAGTTGGCTCAACGAGTCTAGGCTTTCGTGAAGTTAGCCGCAAGAGCTGCGCAGTATCGTTTTTCGGGAGCAATTGGAGGTATGAGGAGGGGAAGGAACTGTACATGCGCAAACTCGCACCTGTGGCTTACTTCACGAATGCCTAGATCCGTTGGATGACCTGTACCTACCTGTATTAGGGGATTTCTATATTGGGTTTTTTTTTAATCATTGAACGAAAAATACATGGGTGTCTTCTTTGAGCTAAAAAATAACTCAACAAAAAATAGGCTTGTCAATTATGCCAAAAAAATATCAAAAATTCACATAATATACATTTGTATACACGTTACACGGCAGTTTAAACCCAAACGTCAAGGGAATAAAGTCAACATTGATTAATTTTTGGAAAATCCACGAATGAGTTTCGATGTGTATAATTTACTGTCAAGTTTCGCGGAAATTTTCCTTAAAGTAATACCTCCATATTTTTCCGTTCACTGGTTTTAGTGCAATACAGTCTTCAAGATTAATATTTTTTTAATTTATTTTTATTTAAATCTATTTCTGTTTCAGCCGGAACAAATACCGAAAGGCGAAAATGTAGTAGTCGCAAAATATATAGACAAACCTCTACTGATCGGTGGACACAAATGTGACCTGCGCCTCTATGTGGCCGTCACTTCTATAGGTATGTATGTTGTGAGGTCTATAACCTTTGTAGAGATTGATATTAGACAAAGGTGCAAATTTGATAGTATAGCTACTTTTGTCTAAAATGTCCACTAACAGTAAATGACGTTTATATTTCTAGACCCCCTATTTATTTATTCTCGAATAAGATCGCATGGTCTAGCTAGTCTGTCTGTTTCTTCTAATCCGCTGTTCGTTTATAGCTACTTTTGCCTAATTCTATTTTCCACAATGTCCCCTAATAGTGCAAAACTTTTATATTTCTAGACCCCTACTCATTTCGAAGAAGATCGAATGGTTTAGTTATCAGTTTCGTCTCGTGCGCTGTTCGTCTAATTGTACTTTCCACTAATAGTGAATAACGTTTATATATCTAGACTCATCTATCTTTACGAAGTAGGCCGTATGGTCTAGCTAGTCTGTCCGTTTCTAGTGCGCTGTTCGTCTAGTTCTATAGTTCGTTTATATTGCTAGACTCTACTCATCTTGATTACATTTTTTGTAAGAAGGATCATACAAAAAAGCGCTAGGACCGAGACGAGTTTCTTGCCTGTTCTTCTCGTACTTGGGTTAGGTTGGAATTGGCACATAGATTCACCTAGCATGTAAGACGTTTCAAAGTGATCCTTGTGATTGTACTGAATAAATATTTTTCAATTTCAATTTCAATTTCTATCTGTACGATGATCTGTCTGGAAGATGGTCTAGTTACCAGTTTCGTTTAATTCGCTGTCTGTTCGTCTATCTATAGCTACTTTTGTCTAAATATATAGTCCACTAATAGTGATATATTTATATTTCTAGATCCCCTACTCATCTATCTGTACGAAGAAGGCCTGGTCAGGTTCGCAACAGTCAAGTATGATACGACCAATAAGAACCTCTGGAACCCTTGTATGCACCTGTGTAACTACAGCATTAACAAGTACCATACGGATTACATCAAGTAAGTACCTAACTCTGATTCTGTGCTTAAGCTAATTTTAAATAAAAAAATAAACTGCTGTTTTTTTGCAGTGTTACTAAACACAACAAAAAACAACTGTTTCATACATTTTACCAAAGAAGTAGAAGTTTTGTATGGAACAGCTGTTTTTTTTATTCAATCGCAACCCATACGTGATTGGTTCGATCATGAATCTTTAAGTGATTCGATCTTTTTTGACCTGCCTTGCTGCCGATCTTCGATCATTCTAACCTGCGTTCTGCGCCCGCGACCTGCTTTAGTAATAACCTGAAAGTCAATTGACCAAACAAATACAACAAATACATCTGTGTCCTAGATAACTCGCATGGGTCGATTGATCGAATCTTTGTAACCCGATCACATGCGACCCGGGTCACGATTGAATCGATCGATTGACCAGGTCAATCAATATAAAGTTGGGTCTAACTTGTTCCCAGATGCGATGACCCGAACGCCGGCAACATAGGCCACAAGTGGACCCTGTCGGCGCTGCTGCGGCACCTGCGCAAGGCGGGGCGGAACACCACCGCGCTGATGGCCGGCATCGAGGACCTGGTCGTCAAGTCCATCCTATCCTCGGCGCAGACCATCGCCGCGGCCGCCAGGGTCTTCGTGCCCAACTTCTTCAACTGCTTTGGTGAGATTTTGATATTAGTAATAATAATAATAAAGCCTTAATTCAAACAATCTTATAAAACACTATTTGTACATACTTATTCTTGTTTTGCTTCAGAACTGTTCGGCTATGACATCCTGGTCGACGACATGCTGAAGCCTTGGCTGCTAGAAATCAACCTATCTCCCAGGTATTTATATTTATCACTAGCTTCCGCCCGCGGCTTCGCCCGCGTGGTATCTTGAAAAACAAAAACAAATCTATCCCACAGGAACCGGGATAAAATGTAGCCTATGTGTTATTCCAGACTATAATCTATAACTGTGCCAAATTTCATCCAGATCCGTTCAGCCGTTTCAGCTTGAAAGGGTAACAAACATATATTCATACATCCTTACAAACTTTCGTGTTTATGATATTAGTAGAGTATTATTTATTATTAGTATTAGACGGGTATTTATCGCGTTCAAATTAGCTTATATTTTCCCGACATTTCGACAGGTTTGCACGCTGTCGTGGTCACGGGTAGACTAGTCTACCCGTGACTAATAATAATGTGTTCAGATCGCGTAAGTTTAAAAGTACATAGAATATATTGTACCAAGGGAATGGACGAGAGTGCATGCGGCGGAGATGCGAATGTTGAGATGGATGTGTGGAGTGATAAGGATGGATTAAATAAGGAATGAGTATATCAGAGGAAGTTTGTAAATGGCACCGGTTACGGAAAAGATGAGGAGTAATAGGTTAGCGTGGTATGGACATGTTATGAGGAGAGATGAATGTCATGTGACAAGGAGAGTTTTAGGTGTGAATGTAGATGGATACAGGGGTAAAGGTAGGCCAAAGAAAAGATGGATGGACTGTGTGAAAGATGACATGGGTAAGAAAGAAGTGAGTACTGAGATGACGAATGATAGAGGGAAATGGAAGAGGATCACATTGTTATGCCGACCACATAATGTGGGAAAAGGGCAGGAAGATGATGATGATTATTAACGAGTTTATTTCCTTACAGTTTAGCGTGTGAGTCACCGTTAGACGCGCGTGTGAAGTCCGCTTTAATAGCTGACACGCTGACCCTTGTCGGCCTGCCCGCCATGCCCATGTGTCGCACGGAGCTCATGTCGGGGCAAAACACTAGTCTCAAGATGCGGATCGGAGCGGTGAGTCTATCATGGCGGTCTCACGTCACTATTTAAATCAATTCAGGGGTCTTACCACTAGCTCTTTGGCAATATCAATGTAATGACTTGAAGGTTCAAGAATGTGATAGTTTGTAAAAACTTGTAGTCCCAGCCATTTTTATCGCGTTACTAGTTAATTCAATTCAGTTGTTATCGCGTCACTAGTTGATTCAATTAAGTTGTTATCGCGTCACTAGCTGATTCAATTCAGTTGTTATCTCATCACTAGTTGATTCAATTCAGTTGTTATCGTGTCACTAGGTGTTTCAATCGTGGGACTAGGTGTTTCAATTCAGTTGTTACCGCGTCATTAGTTAATTCAATTCAGTACTTATCGCGTCACTAGTTAATTCGATTCAGTTGTTACCGGCGTCACTAGTTAATTCAATTCAGTTCTTATCTCGTCACTAGCCGATTCAATTTAGTTGTTATCGCGTTACAAGCCGATTCAATGTAGTTGTTATCGCGTCACTAGTTAATTCAATTCAGTTGTTATCGTATCAATGTAATGCAATTAAACTTGTCAGTGTCGGCGCGTGCACTCTGCGGAGAACGTGTGCGTGCGCAGCAAGAGCACGAGCCAGCCCGCGCCGCCCGTGGCCGGCACGGTGGGCGCCGTGGCGGGCGTGGCGGGCGCGGGTGGCGTGCCGCCCGCGCTCACGGGCGAGGAGCTGCGCCTGGTGCGCGCCGTGCGGGCGCAGTACGCGCGCCGCGGGGGCTTCGTCAGGATCTTCCCGAGCCAGAACTCGTGGCAGAAGTACTCGCAGTACCTGGGTTAGTCTTTAGAGGCCGAGTAGCACAAGTACTCGCAGTACCTGGGTTAGTCTTTAGTGGCCGAGTAGCACAAGTACTCGCAGTACCTGGGTTAGTCTTTAGTGGCCGAGTAGCACAAGTACTCGCAGTACCTGGGTTAGTCTTTAGTGGCCGAGTAGCACAAGTACTCGCAGTACCTGGGTTAGTCTTCAGTGGCCGAGTAGCACAAGTACTCGCAGGGCCTGGGTTAGTCTTTAGTGGCCGAGTAGCACAAGTACTCGCAGGGCCTGGGTTAGTCTTTAGTGGCCGAGTAGCACAAGTACTCGCAGGGCCGGGGTTAGTCTTTAGTGGCCGAGTAGCACAAGTACTCGCAGTACCTGGGTTAGTCTTTAGTGGCTGAGTAGCACAAGTACTCGCAGTACCTGGGTTAGTCTTCAGTGGCCGAGTAGCACAAGTACTCGCAGGACCTGGGTTAGTCTTTAGTGGCTGAGTAGCACAAGTACTCGCAGGACCTGGGTTAGTCTTTAGAGGCCGAGTAGCACAAGTACTCGCAGTACCTGGGTTAGTCTTTAGTGGCCGAGTAGCACAAGTACTCGCACTACCTGGGTTAGTCTTTAGTGGCCGAGTAGCACAAGTATCCGCAGGACCTGGGTTAGTCTTTAGTGGCCGAGTAGCACAAGTACTCGCAGTACCTGGGTTAGTCTTTAGAGGCCGAGTAGCACAAGTACTCGCAGTACCTGGGTTAGTCTTTAGTGGCCGAGTAGCACAAGTACTCGCAGTACTTGGGTTAGTTTTTAGTGGCCGAGTAGCACAAGTACTCGCAGTACTTGGGTAAGTCTTTAGTGGCCGAGTAGCACAAGTACTCGCAGTACTTGGGTTAGTCTTTAGTGGCCGAGTAGCACAAGTACTCGCAGTACTTGGGTTAGTCTTTAGTGGCCGAGTAGCACAAGTACTCGCAGTACTTGGGTTAGTCTTTAGTGGCCGAGTAGCACAAGTACTCGCAGTACTTGGGTTAGTCTTTAGTGGCCGAGTAGCACAAGTACTCGCAGTACTTGGGTTAGTCTTTAGTGGCCGAGTAGCACAAGTACTCGCAGTACCTGGGTTAGAGCCTGTCCAGACGGAGCGTTTCACGCGCGTAAGCACTCGCGCGTAGCAATTTACATTGCGTCCAGATGCCGCGTTTCACGTGCGTTGTGTTGGGAGGGACTCGGGGACAGAAAATTATTTATGTATGAAATAGCTGTTTTCGCGCTCACAGTGTTGGTTTCTTAGAAAAAGTTGTTTATATTGATGGGTACTTTAACCCCCTGAAGTTTTTGGTAGTAGTCTGGTAACACCCCGTATAAAATAAAATCGGAGTTGTTCGAGCACTATAGAACGGCTGGACCGATTGTTATGAATTTTGATTTGTTATCAGTATTTCTCTCCGTCCCGAATATCAGAAAAACATATTATTATTAGTATTAAACGGGTATTTATCGCGTTCTAATCACCTATTACGACGGTACACTCGTCTACCCGTCTCCACGTGACTACCCGTGACCACGACAGCGTGCAAACCTGTCGAAACGTCGGGAAAATAAATAGGTAATTAGAACGCGATAAATACCCGTTTTAGTACTTATAATAATAAATTTCATCCAGATCGTTTCAGCGTGAAAGATTAACAAACATTATCCATACATTCTTACAAACTTTCGCGTTTCTAATATTAGTACGATACGTTAGGACTAGTAATGATGCGGGCGGTAGACCAGGGGGGGGTCTGTCGCTCGCACAGTGAGGGTCAAGAGCGGGAGGCGCCCTAAGTGTTCGGGGTGCCTTCGACAACGAGAGCTTTGAGCTGTACTGGAGTTGGGTCCGCAAGGACAACTGCTGACGGGGTAGCGGTGCAAACCGATCCCGCAACCTCGTCCTAAGCAACGCAGAGGAACACCCCAGGGTTTTAGTTGGTATAAGGAGTCCATAACCTTCTAGCCCCCCCCCCCAGCTAGTTGGTATCCATAAAGGATTTCCCTGAGTCAAAAAAAAAAAAGGACTAGTAATGATATAGAGCTGATAATCCCCCAGATCCGGTGTCCGGCATCCCGGTGTGCTCCACCTCGCTGAACAACAACATCCCGTACCAGGTGGTGACGCACAACTACAACCTGCTCGTGCACTCGCACGTGCTGCCCCACTTCCAGCACGCCACAGCGGCGACCAGCCTCACCGACACCCCGCAGAGGTAATGCTTCATTTATCAATTGGAAAATTCAAAAATGTAATTAAACTAAAGCTGTCTAGAAAAGCTTATTATAAAATATCAGAGTACTTAGATGATAAAAAAGCTTGGGACGAATCAGCTCCAACTCTGCTAGGTATTCCTTACAAAATTAACAAGGATCATACAAAAAAGCGCTAGGGCCAGCGAGTTTCTTGTCAGTTCTTCTCGGACTGGGGATAGGACTGCAATTGGCACCTAGACTCACCTAGTATGTAAGACAAGACGTTTCAAAATGATCCCTGGGATTTCATTGAAAATAAATATATTTTGACTTTAACTTGACTAATTTGACCACTCACTACATCGGTGAACTTTTGCACAGCGCCATCTAGCCCCAAACTAAGCAAAGCTTGTGTTATGGGAACCAGATAGATAGCAAATATATTAATTATATACTTATTGTAAATACATACATGGAATATATAATAACACCCAGATATTGTAAAGCATAATAATTTCTTATATTTTCTTATTAACTTATATATTTTTTTGCAAAAATTAAAATAATGTCACTGAAAGAAATTTAAAATAGCATCTTACAGCCGCCATATTGGCTTTTATGGCCTTTTATATAAGTTATGTAACTCTTCTACTTCTAATACAAACGACACCTCATATGTCAAAATCTGTCCAGCCTTTTAGAATAAAGCGACAGCCAAAAGAACTCACATACACCCCAAACCTATTACCCTCCTTCGCAGTCTAGTAAAAGCGTGTTCAAAATCTGTCCAGCCTTTAAGACTAAAGCGACAGCCAAAAGAACTCACATACACCCCAAACCTATTACCCTCCTTCGCAGTCTAGTAAAAGCGTGTTCAAAATCTGTCTAGCCTTTAAGACTAAAGCGACAGCCAAAAGAACTCACATACACCCCAAACCTATTACCCTCCTTCGCAGTCTAGTAAAAGCGTGTTCAAAATCTGTCCAGCCTTTAAGACTAAAGCGACAGCCAAAAGAACTCACATACACCCCAAACCTATTACCCTCCTTCGCAGTCTAGTAAAAGCGTGTTCAAAATCTGTCCAGCCTTTAAGACTAAAGCGACAGCCAAAAGAACTCACATACACCCCAAACCTATTACCCTCCTTCGCAGTCTAGTAAAAGCGTGTTCTCAATTCGCAGGTTGAAGCGGTACGAAGCCGTGACCATCACGTCGACGGCGCCGGCCATCTCCCTGAGCGAGCCGCAGTCGCACCAGCCGCAGCTACAGCGCGACCCGCGCCGCGCGAAGGAGCTAGTCAAACAACAGCTTATTGGGGGCATGAAACTCACGTTAGTATCTATACCAGTGGTTCCCAAACTCATAGACCACTTTCAAAATTTTGCTGGATCCGGTAAACCCTCTGCATCTACATTACTACCAATTTAAATCTTGAAAAAAAAAAAGTGAAGATTAGATCTATCTATCTATGGAAACTTGCGTTGTGGCTGAGTTACAACGACGATTAACAGATTTTGAAAAAAAAATCTTTTCAATTTCCAAATTACCATTTTTTTCTCACTTTATTTATAAATTGTCTTATTGAAAAGGTTTGATTTAGGTATCATATTAAAATAACAAGCCATCATTTTAGTTCTTCACTATCGAAACCAAATTCATTTTCATGCATCCCCTACTTACGATTGTGGACCCCCATTTTTTGACCTGTAAACCTGTCGAAACGGCTGGGAAAATAGGTAAAGCAAACGCGATGAATACGCTTTTAATACTAATAATAAGGCTAGTATCATTTTTGTCTTTTTTGGATGGTAGCTTAGGTAGATGTTGCATAACCCCATCCTCCCTCGATGATTGAAAAGTCTAAAATAATATTTTCCTTGTAGTATGGGCGAGCTTGCTCGTGACTCTATGGCCCTCGCTATAAATCCGTCCTTTATTCACTAGTTGCATAGTATACTATTGCGCCCGAGTGATACACTCTACTTTTCATCACCCTCTATCTATACTAATATTATAAAGAGGAAAGTTTTGTATTTTTGTTTGTAACGAATAAACTCAAAAACTACCGGTCCGACTTCAAAAAATCTTTTACCATTAGAATGCTACATTATCCCTGAGTAACATAGGCTATATTTGTAGGTACCTCGCGAGCAAAGCCGCGAGCGGAAGCTAGTGAGAAATAATGGCGCCATTCTTTTTTTTTTTGTTGCATAATCGATTGAATGATTGATTGATAGATCGATTGATAGGTCGATTGAGTGATCGATTAAATGATCTATTAATAAATCGATTGAATGATCGATTGAATGAATAATCTATTGAATGATCGATCGAATGATCGATCGATTGAATGATATATTGAATGATCGATCGATTGAATGATTTATTGAATGATCGATGGAATGATTAATTGATTGATCGATTGAATGATCTATTAATATACTATTTGTTTCTAGTATGGGCGAGGGACGCCGCGCCTTCGGCCTGTACCTGACGCACGTCCTGAAGCGGCTGTCGGCGCCGCACAGCGAGTCGGCAGCGCGCCACTCGGTGCTCGTGCTTCGCTTCCTGCGCCGCGCTTCCGCAGCGCTGCGCATGCCTTACAATGTACAGGTGCTCTTGTATTATGCATGCTGCACTCTTCACCCTTATTAGAACTATACACCGTGAAATTTTAATGGTTGTTTTCCCGCGGCAGAACAACTTGCCATAAGGAGTACTTTCGAAGCATAGAGTAAAAGTAAAAAAATAAAGATTTTATTGTTTTAAAATAAAAAATATTCATCAACTCGAAAACGTGAGGAACGATAGTAACATTAGATGTAACTTGTAGGTACCTACTATTTGAATCGCACGCGCCGCCGGCCGCCTTCGCGTAGGTATCGGGATGAATTACTATTGGTTCGTGGTCGCTTACGAATTAAATTTTTACAATGGCATATCTGAATTTTTTATTTCTAACATTTAATTTGTTTATACAACGATTGTATTACCAAGACAAAACCATTTCGCTGCGGGAAAACAACCATTAAAATTTCTCGGTGAATACACGTGATTTTTTTAAATGCACGTTGTAGATTACCACTTTGTCGTTTTGTTTTCGCTTAGTCTCGAAAGCTATCTGTATAAATGGTATTATTACCCTTGCAAGCTTGACTGATCTCACAGCTCAGTTGGTAGTAGCTCTGCCTTCTGCGCTGTAGGTTGTGGGTTCGATCCCCCACCCTAGACTAACATTTGTGCGAAGAACACATTGTTTGTTTTGTGTCTGGGTGTTATGTACCTATTATATGTATGTATTTACAAAAAAAAGTATATACTTAACTAAAATCTTTTAGCTTATAGTTTATTGCTGTATAATTAAATACTACAAGCTTTGCTCAGTTTGGGACATGTTTTGTGAAATGTTCAACAATATTTATCTATTAATAAAGTAGGCAGAGGCACGTCTAAACATGATATTTGACAATGCCCACATTTTGCACATTATATACATTTATAATGTACGAGCTGATGCCCGCAGCTTCGCCCGCGTGAATGTCGATTATCGCGACTTTTCATACAAACTTTCATCCCCTATTTTATCCCCTTGGGGGTAGAATTAATCAAAATCCTTTCTTAGCGGATGCCTACGTCATAACATCTACCTGCATGCCAAATTTCAGCCCGATCCGTCCAGTGGTTTGGGCTGTGCGTTGATAGATCACTATGTCAGTCAGTCAGTCAGTCAGTCACCTTTGAGTTATATATATTTAGATGTAGCTAATCCAAGAGTCGTCCTCAGGGTCCCCCCGCCAAGATGTGCGACAAGGACAGATGCGCGGTGATCGCCAAGCAGCTCAACGACTTTCTGTACATGTACTATAGAGAAACGGATCTGTACACCGACAGCGAAGACAAGGACGGATGCGTCTCTAACATCAACTTCGCACAGTTCCTATACTCAGCTAGGTATTTTTGATTTTACAAATTTGAATAAATACAGTGGAAATGTTGGGTATGAATGTGGATGGATACAGGGGTAGAGGTAGGCCAAAGAAAAGATGGATGGACTGTGTGAAAGATGACTTGAGTAAGAAAGGAGTAAGTACTGAGATGACGAATGACAGAGGGAAATGGAAGAAGATCACATGTTGTGCCGACCACATAACGTGGGATAGGGCAGGAAGATGATGAAATGCAGTGGAAATGAAAGCTTTGAGATGTGTGGTTTAACTTTGAATAGAGTGAAGAACAGTGTGATAAGAGAATGTTGTGGAGTGAAAGACGTAGTGATGAAAATTGAGAAGAGTTAAATGGTTTGGATGGATGAAAGGAGATTGACGTAACAGGTGCATAAGGAGAGTGAATGACACAGTTGGAAGGGCAAGACCTCGGCGTATGTGCCTTGATCAAATTTTGGACCCTTTAGAGAAAGGCCAGGAGCCTCACCACGAATTCATAATACATTACCGAATTTATATTACATTGCTATTTCGTACTATGACCTATAGAAATTGTATTGACTTCAAAAGTTAGTATTATTATTAGGTATCTCGATTACATTTTTTTGTATGAAGGATCATACAAACAAGCGCTAGGACCGAGACGAGTTTCTTGCCTGTTCTTCTAGTACTTGGGTTAGGTTGGAATTGGCACATAGATTCACCTAGCATTCACGTTTCAAAGTGATCCTTGTGATTTTTATTGAATAAAATAGTTTTCAATTTCAATTTCTAAAAAGCTTATTTTATTCACCGCAAACAATTAATAAAAAGCACTGTTTTTTATATTCGAACTCCATCTCAATGCTAAACAACATGCAACTCTTGAATAAAACGGATTTATATCGAGGGCCATGAATCACTCGCGTTGCTCAGGATTCTAACGACTGAATCACTTGCTCGTGACTTATCTATGGCCCTCGCTTTAAATCCGTCCTTTATTCACTAGTTGCACTACTATTGTTTGTACAGTGAGGCGGATCTGGAAGACGTGCTGCTCCTACTCCTTAAGATCGAGAACTACCAGACGACGTTCCTGGGGGACACGCGCAACCCCTTCTGCGTGGACCTGCCCTACTCCCGGCTGGCGGCGGAGGCGCCCGAGCGGCACACCCTGCTAAAGCATCTGGCGGCGCTGGCACCTATCAATACTAGGAAATATAGGTAAATAAATAAATAATAAATAAATAAATAATGCTGGACAATCCACACAACATCATCTAGCCCCAAAGTAAGCTACTCAAAGCTTGTGTTATGGGTACTTACTAGATAACTGATAAATTTAATACATAGATAGATATATTTTTATTATCCATAGAAAACACCCAGACCAACGGAACAAATTTCTGCAGATCGTACACAAATTTGTTCCGAGGCGGGAATCGAACCCGCAACCTCTAGCGTCGCAGGCGGACTCTCGCCCGCTGCGCCACTGAGGTCGTCAAATAAACTAACCAAGTGCGAGTCGGATATGCGTGCTAAGAGTTCCGTTGCCATCACACGTGGTTATGACCGCCGTTGTCTGTCAATAGGTCAAAGTGGGGTCAAAGTCAATCTCGATTTTGAAGATTTTTATACGACGACTAATGCCCAGGCTCGGTAAATATCTCCTCAGATATCTAGTTACTTAGATCATTGAGGATATCTAAGCGGGTGGTCAGAGGTACGTCCAAACATGACATTCACTCATGTGCACATTTTGCACAGTAGTTATTTAGTATTCCGTACGTGATTATAACATGTTCTTTGTTACAAGATAATATTGTAAAGCATAATATTGGAAAACATCGTGAGAAAACCGGCATACCCTAGAACCAAAAATTCAAAGGTTTGTGTCATAGATTACTATTCTTATAAGCGGCGATGGGCTTGCAACCTGTCATGTCTGACTACCGTAACTAGAGATCTGAGGAGATTATCTACCGAGCCTGGGGATTACAGTCGTGATCATGTACATTTTAAAGCATTATAATTTCCAGGCCATCATTCGACTCTCAATCCCGGTCGGAGCCCGAGGACCCCTCCACCCAGTCGGAGAACTCACCGCCCGTCTCCAACTCCGACGTGGTGCTGAAGGACTCCATGAAGGAGGAGAAGCCGCTGAACCAAGCCTTGAAGTACGCCAGGTCATAGCGAACAAGCCATGGCTTATAAATTACGAGTATATACAGGAGAATGAAAATATCCAATAGTCATAGTTCCTTGTATCACGGATATCAGTTCCGTTTTTCCTGTTGAGATACGGAACCCCAAAAATAAATAATCACTAGGGTTCCTTGTATCATGGATATCCGAAAGTTCCGTTTTTCATGTTGAAATACGGAACCCATAAAAATAACGTGAACTGCTATAAGTGAAAAAAACCACCATAGATATCAGAAGGTTCCGTTTTTCCTGTTGAGATACGGAACCCCAAAAATAACGAGAACTGCTATAGTCAAAAAAAATGGCACTAAAAAAACAGCTAAAGCACAGTCTGATAAAACTGCTTTAGTTTAAATATTAATTCAAAACTATAATATTAAACTTTAGTTACTTACTTAAACAATAGTTGGAAAACGGAATGACTATTAATAACTCAGTCAAAAACGCGTGAAGAAGCTTAACTTACGCAAGTTACCGCCAAGTCGGTTTAAACGTAGCTTTATCTTTGAATTGAATTAATTATATTACTAGCTTCCGCCCGCGGCTTCGCCCGCAAGGTACTTACATAAAACCTGTTCATCCTGAAAGTTCATTCTAAACTTTTGCGAAAGGTTTTATTAGATCGGATGATTAGTTTCAGAGATTATCTCCTACATACAAACAAAGAAATTTTACCATTTTATATTAGTGTAGATAATAACAAAAACCATTTTGAACAAACAAATTACTTTCACTAGATGGAACTAAGCTAGAATTTTATCAAAACCGAAAGATGAAAACGTATGTACTTATGTAATGCTAGAGATACAAATAAATGACTAATGTACTTGAAAAATCTAGTTAATATTTATATCAAAGTTTAGGAATCTAGATTTTAGAATACAAGAGTGATCTTAGGACCGATTCTAGTCCTTTTGGTCACAGACTCACGCCAAAGTATTATTTAAAGGTCATTTATACTTAAAATCTTAGGGTAGTTATTTTTTCGAAAAACGCGATTTCTAAACCGAAAACCTGCATTAAAGATAAACTTTGTAGGTACTAAAAAGTACACGTGATTTTGAGGACACCTTCTCATTTAATCTAATTGTTATCACCAAGGGGAAGGGAGGGGGGAGGTTTCAAAACGGCCCTTTTACTGCTATGATGGGTTTTGGCCTTAACAATTAGAATATTTGAAACGAAAAACTATGTTTCAACTTTCAACCGTTGGAATTCTTCAAAGCAATTTTGATCACTGTAGCCAGAATATTTATGTAAAATTATACGGGGTGTAAAAAGACGACTACCGAAAACGTCAGGGGGTTAAAGTACCCATAAGAAACCAACACTGTGAGCGCGAAAAACAAACAACTGTTCCATACAAAAGTTCAATACTTGACCAAAATTTATGAAACAGCTGATTTTTTGCGCGCTCAATTTTGGTTTCTTAGAAAAAGTTGTTTAAATTGATAGGTACTTTAACCCCCTGAACTTTTCGGTAGTCCTCTTTTTACACCCTGTATACTTATCACCCACTGACTCCAAATATTTTTCACGCGTTAATATTCCTGAAGAAAATTGTAAATATTCTAGCGGGTTGTGAAATTGGTGATAATTTTTTTATTTCAGTAAAAACTTTAACGCACATTGTATTTTTATTAATTAATACGTAGCGTGTGTAGATAGCTAAATACTTAATGCAATGAATTTAGCCTTAGAAGAAATTTAGATTATTATTTTACTTTAATAGCTGTAACCAAAATGATACGATACGATTTCAGCAGGGTTAACATGTTCGCCAATTTGTCGTCACTTATATCGTGCATCTGTAGGCAAACGGGTTATGATCGATCTTACAGCTCAGTTGGTAGTAGCTCTGCCTTCTGCGCTGTAGGTTGTGGGTTCGATCCCCACCCAGGACTAACATTTGTGTGATGAATACAGATGTTTGTTCTGTGTCTGGGTTTTATTATTTATTCTATGTATGTATTTACAAAAAAAAGTATATAATTAATCTATCAACCTATCTGGTTCCCATAGTATAAGCTTTGCTTAGTTTGAGGCTAGATGGCGTTGCTTATAAAACAAAAAATCGCATGAATATAATATAATACTTATACATTTTTCACACGAGAAAGAATGAGACAAAACGGTAGACAATATGGTGTTATATTATCCCTGCTGGATTAAATAAATATCAAAGATATCCAAATCACTATTAAAAGCTTATAATAATTTTGTAAAAAAACATAAAACCAAACAAAAACAGAATCAACTGAATTTAATGTAAAGAATTTTGAATCATTGTGAACTCGAGTATAACGGTTACCGTCCATTTTAACTAAATACTTCAGAGTGATTAGAAGCTAGCTATAGAGTGCAAGTATGAACCGTGAGTCGTGTTGATGGCAATCCCACTTGTGTCCAGAAAAGGTTTGTTTTTAGTTACATTTCTCTGGGGCCTTACCAGAAGCCCTTACAAATCATCATATTTCTGACTTCGCATTTCAAGATAGAAGTAACATTACTTCGATTTAATTTGTACCTATAGGTTATGGTATGAACTATCAAAGTTACATTACTTTGATGACTTCTTTATAAAACTCCTGATTCACCTTTTTTGCAGTTTTCAGACAGAAACATTTCATAGTTAACATAGGTAATCTGTATCTTAAAACAGTCAAACTTAAAAGTTTCATTTTACCGCAATACGATTAACGATTTGACAGCATCAATAAAGATATTGCAGTCACTATTGTCTACAACTACCTTATCACTCTGAGGTCCTCGTTTAGCATTTATGATGAATCTCATCAAATTCTTGCATTTTTTTTTATATTTTAAAAGGTATTGTTAGAACTTTAACTTGCTGATTCCGCTGCGAATTTTGCTTGAAACAGTATTTTAATGTATTTTATGAATATTGTATTATTAGTTTTAAGTAAAGTGATTTATAAATTATTTATTCTTTTAGAAGATTCCAAAGATGCAGCTTTGAGCATATATTATTTTTCTATTTATTTCAAAAATATTGTAAATTTATTACTTACCTTATTACATTGGCATGAGAAAAGATATTGTTAATTTTATTCCTAATTTTGATCTCTCTATTTTTATCCAAAATTTAGTTATATTTACACGACAACTAGAATGGAATATGTACCTACCAATATTTTTAGAATACCTAGTCGACATTGTATATTTAAATAAATATTTTACTCACCATTTATTACGATTTATATTTAGTCAGTGCCATATCCTAATTGTTTCATCGCTGATATCAAATTGAACTTTTAATATTTAGGTAAAATGCAGCTTGCTTGAGTACAAATGTGTGAAATAGTTTGAATATTCACTGGCAGTTTTAACTCATATTGTGAAAATATATTTTGAATATGCTGAATAAAACTTAAACATTCGAAATGCCGTTTTTTATATATTTCAGAACTAGCTTTCGCCCGTGTGGTACCTTGAAAACCAAAAACAAATCTATTTTTTGTACCGAACATTTTTCCGGGATAAAAAGTAGCCTGCGTGCTATTCTAGATTAATGATATAGTACCTGGGTGACCGAGCTTTGCTCGGTTTTTTTTATTGGTAAACGACGTTTTCTAAAAATGAAACCTAGCTAGATCTATTTATCGCCACCGAAACCCTCTGCATACTAAATTTCATGAAAATCGCTGGAGCCGTTTGCGAGTCTAATTATATATATATATACAAGAATTGCTCATTTAAAGGTATAGGAATCTCTGTGCCAAATTTCATCTAGATCCGTTTATAATATCGGTAGGTCTACCATGAGTTTTCACAATCTACACTCGCTAGCGACTGTAGTTAAAAAATGTATGAAAACTTGCCTACAGCGCCTCTAGCGGATAGTTGGGTACTAAAACATCACGTAGCTAACTATTCTACGTCACAGCGTACTACAGCGACTGTAGTTTGCGCTCATAAATTTGCTTAGAACTTGGTACCATGAGTAACAGTTTTGACAGATGTCATAGTAACGTACTATTACTACTGTAGTAACGTCAGCCGATCTAAATGAGACAAGTCATGGTAGACGTACAGTAGGATGTTGAAACGCGCGGCCGAGTGTCTGCTAAAACCGACAAGCTTGTACTTTATTCTGTATATTGCTGCATAGGGTTTAATTAATTGTATCTAATTTTAAATGGGACGTTAATGTATTATCAGCACTCAACCCAAATGGTGACCACTTAGAAGGAAGATAGGTCGTCTGCCGGTGAGAGGGCCGACGAATTGAAAACGCAGGCTTACACGATTAAATAAATCTGCTGTTTTTAGAATTCAGTATTTTGCGGTTATAATCAAGAGTTCATTTCCCAAGGATGGAGATGTTAACGGCAAGTACCAAACTTCCGAAGGGGGCCGTCACCAATATAAAGTTAAGCGCGTTCAAGTTTTATCTGAGAGGTCAGCCGTTGTAAGAAAACTTTCAAAGGTTCACCCAGGTGGTCTCAGGGAGGTGGGCGGTCGGTAAGAACTGTAGTGCGATTACAGAACTCCGATACAATCAACACTTGTCAAAACTGGCTCAAATTGATTGAATAAACACTCTTGTCTTCGTACCAAATCACTTGATTACAATGAAAACGTATTGACATTAGTTGTAAGCAAAGATCCATAATCGCCCTATTGTTGGATTGCTTGACCTGGCTTGCTATGTGACCGTTTCCACTTAACCCCACGTTTACACCAAGGTAAAGTTCATCCAACGGATCTAGGCATTCGTGAAGTTAGCCACAGGTGCGAGTTTGCGCATGTACAGTCCCACCGTCCCTCTCCATACCTCCAATTGCTCCCGAAAAACGATACTGCGCAGCTCTTGCGGCTAACTTCACGAATGCCTAGATTCGTTGAGCCAACTATACCTACACAGGTATTGGAAAAGCACCTATTTTCCGGAGCTAAGATATTATGTGGATGGCACAAGCGTGTCCATCTCCCACTGGGATGAGGCATCATATTTTAATCTACACAATGTGAAGTGCAAAAGGTAAGAATAACACCATTAGTATCATCAAAATTTTTATTTAAATTAAACTAAAACTAATATTTACAGTCTTTAGTAAACTAGATACATACCTACATCACATCGATATTGGACTCGATACTCGTTTATGACTAAGATTATTTTAATAAAAACTGTGGTACATGGTTCTTCAATCTTTTTTGACTTTAAGTCGTGTCTGTTCAGTCTGGCATAAGATGATTCGTTTCGATCGGGCGCAAATTTTAAAGAGTTAGCCTTTTTCATTATTTCCTGCATTTAAGCTATTTATGGTGGTAATTTAAAGCCATTTTAAGGTAAATACAGAGAACGGAATAAAACACGGAAACATTTCTTCAAGGGAAACATCCGCGAATGACACCAAATTTCACACATTGAAACTCTTTCGTGGATTTGCCAAAAAATGAGTTGACTTTATTCCCTAGACATTTGGGTTTAAATTGCCGTGTAAAGTGTAATAAGCTTCTGTTCTTTGATATAATTCTTTGGCATAATTGACAAGCCACGCCTACCAGAGCTCTATTTTTATGGGGTCATGTTTTAGCTCAAAGAATGCTTCCATGTATTGTCCGTTTACTGGGTAAATAGCTTTTAATGGTTGTCCATGTATTGTAGCTCGGACAGTAGTAGTACGGTGTTGGGCAGAGGCCGGGGCTGAGGCGAGAGGATGGTCAGTTTTTGCGTCTCCATGTCCACAGCAGTTCTGAGGATTTAACATACATGATATAAAAAAAAGTCTGGTTTGTTCGAACGCTTATTAACTTTAGAACTGAGCCGATTTTTTTGGTTTTCTTCTTCTTCCTGGCCTTTTTCCACGCTACGTGGGGTCGGCACAACACGTTTTCTTCTTCAATTTCCCTCTGTCATCCGTCATCTCATCTCAGTACTCACTCCTTTCTTACGAGCGCTGGGGGTGTAGTGGTAGCACCCCGGCCTCACGATCCGAAGGTCGTGGGTTCAAACCTGGTCGTGCACCAATGAGTTTTTCCATTCGAAAAATTTATGTGCGCAATGCCAGTGCTCTTAAACGGTGAAGGAAAACATAGTGAGGAAACCGGCATACCCTAGAACCAAAAATTCGAAGGTATGTGTCATGGGTTAGTATTCTTATAAGCGGCGATGGGCTTGCAACCTGTCACGTACGGAATACTAACTACTGTGCAAAATGTGGGCATGTACCATATGTCATGTTTGGACTTGCCTCTGACTACCCCCTTTAGATATCCTCAAAAATCTAAGTAACTAAAAGATCTGAGGAGATATCTACAGAGCCCGGGGATCACAGTCGTGATCATTTTTTTTTTTTTTAATATTCTAATACGCTTCCTTTATGAGATTACTTTTAATGAGGCTTCGAATTTCCTGAAGCTTAGTTGCATGGAAGTTTCTACTCGTAATAAAGATATTCGCGAAAGTTTATGCAGGGGCTCGCACACGGGGTGGAGCAGGCACTCACACGCAGACGATGCCGGCCAGGTTGGAGGTGAGCACGTCCAGGTCGGCGGCGGGCGCGAAGCTGACGGCCAGCAGGCGGTGCTGCAGCGCGGGCGTCGCCGCCACGCCCACCAGCTTGGTCAGCGCGTCCGCGCGCCGCATGCCCAGCGGCATGCACGAGTCGGGCAGCGCGGGCGCACCCACCTGCGGGACGACCCCATGTCAAGGAAAACGTGGAGGGAAACCTTCAATGGACTCATGGGCGAATCCAGCTTTGGTGCCAGGGGTCATATAGTCGTCTGTCACAAAAGTTATAGGCAGCGCGGGCGCGCCCACCTGCGGGCAGCACAAACGTGGAGGGAAACCTTCAATGGACTCATGGGCGAATCCAGCTTTGGTGCCAGGGGTCATATAGTCGTCTGTCACAAAAGTTATAGGCAGCGCGGGCGCGCCCACCTGCGGACAGCACAAACGTGGAGGGAAACCTTCAATGGACTCATGGGCGAATCCAGCTTTGGTGCCAGGGGTCATATAGTCGTCTGTCACAAAAGTTATAGGCAGCGCGGGCGCGCCCACCTGCGGGCAGCACACCGTCAGCACAAACGTGGAGGAAACATATCTTCAGTGGGCTTTTATTGTATACTAGCTTTCGCTCGCGGCTTTGCTCGCGAGGTACCTACATAAAATATAGCCTATGCTACTCAGGGATAATGTAGCATTAAAATGGTGAAAGAATTTTTGAAATCGGTCCAATAGTTTTTGAGTTTATTTGTTACAAACAAAAATACAAAACTTTCCTCTTTATAATACTAGTATAGTATAGACCAGCGGTCGGCAACCTTTTGGCAGGCAAGGGCTGCATGGTGGTAAAATATACCAAAGGCGGGCTGGGCAACACTTATGATATTAACCCTAGAAGCTCAATATATACCTATGTATAATTGGTCAATATCATATCCCACACATTCATGAGCCGCACGCAAGTGAGACGTATGCAGGCCGTGTGCGGCCCGCGGGCCGCACGTTGCCGACCGCTGGTATAGACGTATCTTTATTTCGTTTAGTTAGAGCACTGGTCTAAATAAAATCTAAGTAACTAGAGATCTGAGTAGTGATATCTACCGAGCCCGGGGATTGCAGTCGTAATCATGTTTTTTTGTACCTTGTAAATCTTGAGGTCGGTGAACTTTACGTCGAAGGAATGAGGGTAGTACGGGGTGCGTTTCCCATAGAAGTACTCTCGGATGCGCGCGTCGCGGACCTCGGCTCGCTGGGACACGGACCGCTCCACCACCTAGATATAGCAAGACTTTTAACTTTTTAGATTAGACGACATGCCGGTCAAGGGTGAATCCAGCTTTGGTGCCAGGGGGGGGGTCACATAGCCGTGGTCAAGTCACAAAAGTTATAATCCTTATTATATATCATTTTAATTAGTGGTCCACTTAGGTCCTGGACCCAGCCAAGGGGGGGGTCATGACCCCCATGACCCCCCCCTGGATCCGCCCTTGATGCCGGTCCATATATAATGTTTTCTTTCACCCTTTAAGAGTACTGCTTAGCGTGCATTTTTTTTTCGAATTGAAAAATGTTTTGCTGCTTCAAACTCACGACCTTAGGATCGGAAGACGGCTGCTACCACTAGGCCACCAGTGCTCTATTCGTGTATATAATACCATGTATACTTCATGGTCACTTCATATTGATAGCAGCTCTGCCTCTGCGCTGGAGGTTGTGGGTTCGATCCCCACCCAGAACTAACATTTGTTTGATAATCGCAGATGTTTGTTGTGTCTGGGTGTTATTACGTATTCTATGTAAGTACTTACAAAAGAAAGTATATAATTAACCTATCTATATGGTTCCCACAGTACAAGCTTTGCTTAGTTTGGGGCTAGATGTTGTGTGAACTGTCCACCAATATTTCGCACCATGAGAATAGAAGTGACTCATCTCAAAAAACAGGTAAAATGAGTTAAATATGTAGAAAGACTCAGAAAAAAAAACTGCATCGCCTAGTGAATAAAAAACTGCCGCTTTTTGGTTAGAATGCGTCAAAACGTAATAGGTGCGTCTCTTTCATTTCGGCGATCCCTCGTCCGTCACCCCGTGAAAAAGTGATTATATTCAGTATTGCGTCAGCCAGGATTGCCGTGAGACGTCACGTGTTTAGTATTAATGTGACCTAAACCTCAATATTACAGTTTTGTATGCAAATATTAGGTAAAATTTTGTTGAAATTTAGAGTAATAAAATGACCGATGTTTGTTTTGTGTCATTTTATTGCATTAAGTTGAGTAAATTATTGTGACTTAAATCGAGTTATATCAGTTTATTACTATATTAAGGCTTATTTTAATGACCTTTTAAGGTTTAAGTCATTAGTAAATACTAATAAATTATTGCTATAGTACAAAACCGACTTAAATGTTGGAAGCTTTTTTTTAAATAGTAAATAGAGTAATTAATTAAATTTATTTTGAATCAGTAATAAGTTTAAAATTTAGATAAAACCCTAAAGTATTCCATAGTTTGTAAAAAAATGTAGATAAGTCGTAATTTGGTTATGTCATAGCACAATTTAGTAAAAAACACGCAATCGTAAAATCTTTAAATCGCATTTCCCAAAAATCATGTTTTCTTAATTGAGTCACTTCTATTCTCACGGTGCGATTTATTTATATATTTTATTTAGTTATTATGTGTGTATACTTCGTGCGGCGAATATTGTGACATCACTAGTAACTTGATCACATCTCTAGAGAGTTGTCCCCTCACTAGAGAGGTCGGCCATTATTGTTTTTAGTACTCACGTATGGGAAAGGAACCCACAACAACAGGCTATAACTTACCCCTCCACTTTTGGGCAGGTAGACAACTTTCACGAACTTGGGCAAGTCTCTTTTAAGTTCGTTGTAAAGTCTTTCGTTGTCCAGAACTAGTATTACATCAACCTGTAACAATGTAACTTAATTATCATTTTTTTTCAAAAATATAATAAGTTAGCGACCAGTCCCTGCTTCATACAAGTAGAAAAAATATCTCTATATTCATATTCTCTCTCTATAATATATATTTAAATGGCTTCTTACGGGTGCTATATATTTTTAAATTATTCTTTCGTGATTCAGACAAATCTAACGACACTTCATAATATGTTAAAATCTGTCTAACCCTTTAAGCTAGAGAAATCTTTAACAAGATACCACACGAAGTCGCGGGCGAAAGCTAGTTTATTATAAATACCTCAAATGCCTGAGCTGCATGTGTCAGGATCTTATATCCATCCCCTTTGATCCAACCGCACGTGTTTATGATAACCCCTGATGCTGACGCTGCAAAGAGTTTAATTTTTTTAATTACTCTTAATGTGTGCAAAATGTGGGCATGTACCGAATATCACATTCGGACGTGCCTCTGACTACCCGCTTTAGATATCCTCAAAAGATCTAAGTCACTAGAGGTCTGAGAAGATATTACCGAGCTTGGGGATTAATTTCATGATCATGTTTGTTTTTTTTTAATGTGTCTCTTAGCGCATCATCATCTTCCTGCCCTTATCCCACGTTATGTGGGGTCTTAGCGCATATATATATTTAAAACAGAAAAATCCATTGGTGCAATGATCAGATTCGAACCCACTAGCTTATGATCGGAAGGCGCACTTTTTTAATACAGGGTGTAGGCAGAGACCATGGATGATATCCACTTGATACAGTACCTATTTTGCTTCATTCACTTTCATTACATTCTTCATACATGCGCGTCGGTTTAGAGTACTCTTGACCTGGGGCCTCACCACGAATTCATAATACATTACCGAATTAATATTACATTTTTATTTCGTACCATGACCTATGCAAATTGTATTGAAGTAGTGTTACTTTAAGGTTCAAATGTGACGTTTCTAAAACGGAATCGTTCTGGAACACTTCATGGTAAGGCCCCTGGTCTTTTTCCAATAATTATAGGTCATCCAACGGCTCTAGGCATTCGTGAAGTTAGCCACAGGTGCGAGTTTGCGCATGTACAGCTCCTTCCCCCCCTCCTGATACCTCCAATTGCTCCCGAAAAACGATGCTGCGTAGCTCTTGCGGCTAACTTCACGAATGCCTAGATTCGTTGAGCCAACTATACCTTTTTTGTTTCCCTCACACTTCTCAGTGACAACCTCGGCTAGCCGTGACACAATTGTATTGTAGAGTTCCAGGTTCTCGCCGGGAGACTTGTGCCCGAAGTGGTAGACCAGAGGCGCTTGCTGACTGAAACCTTCCTCTATTGAGGCAGGCCGTTCCACCAGTAATGCACCTGACGGTACAAAATCAATGTTAGACTACAGGAAGTTAAATGATTGATTCAGGCGTGACTTTGCGGAAGTCCATTAGAAACAGGTACTGAAAAGGACGGAAGTATCTGATGTTGGACTCAATAATATTAATAGAATTTCTATTCAATGTATGGTGTTGCTCATTAATATTAATCAATAACATCAACCTCATTAGATAAATAGTTTAGCGGGAAGTACTAGATATTTCCGTCCTTCCTTTTTCTTTTTACAGGAAGTTATTTTAAAAGAATAGTTTGACACATTAGGAAGACTGGATAGCTCTAAAAAGTTTGAAGACATGTGATAGAACACAGAATTTTTAAAAGAATGAAATAAAGAAGAAAGAAAATAATTAACATGACATACACACAGAAAAACAACAATTAACATGAAGTAACATTAAAAAATAAGATCATTCACATGAGAAAGGAAATATCATGCAATCACATAAAACAGAGGCATAATTTGAGCCCTTCCCGCAAACCAATCAAAATGGTGTGGCCAAAATGGTTAAATCTTAGCAAATGCTACTTCCAAACATAATGGTTAGAAAGTAGCAATGGTTTCAGACCTCAGCTTTAAGGCGCGGTGGCTAGCTAGTGGCCAGCGGCAGACTGCCCGTTGTATGAAAAGTCTAAGTTTTATTCTTTCAAATTGTAATAATTTGAAATAATAATTTGTGTTAAATTTATAGTTAGCAGGTTTTTTCGAGAATTAATACTAAAGTAAATATGACGTTTAAACAAAATTTAAAATTCAGACTTTAAAGATAAAATATTGAATTTTTTTAGTGACCTTTCAGCTATTTTCCATTACCCTTATTTAAAGAGGGTAAAGCATCTGTAAAACAGCAGAACTCCGCGATCAGCTGACCACCGCGTCTAAACTTACCAATAGTACCCGGCACGCTTATCTGCCCTTGTCCAACATCCAAGTCAACAAAAATTGGTCTTCTGCCCATCCTCACAGCGTAGTTGAGCAGCAATTTTGTCAGTGTGGATTTCCCCACGTCTCCAGGACCGACAACCATTGTAACAGGGCCTCTGGTGTTTTCCGCCTCTGCAGCTACCCTCTGCTGTTCTAATGCTGCATGAACATTGAGGTACACCACCTGGGAATGTGGAAGAAACATCTATCAGGGTCATTAATTTTCTTTGCTATTTTTATAGATTTTTTTTTCTATTTGAATATCGTCATATCTTTCATGGTCATGTTATCTTTGCTATTTTTATGGCGTGTTTGTCCATTTCAATGTTGACTAAATCTTTTCTCTCTATTGATTCTGCCTCATTAAGATATTTTTAACAGACTGTATAATGACTAAGTAGAAGCAGTACATAAGCTACATCTTATGCTAGCTATTAAAGCTGCCAATAGGGGTAGCCTTGTAGCTTTGTACCGGCCTCTGCCGGTAGCGACATTAAGCTGAGGCTGGACCTGTTTAGCCGCACGCATAGGGAAAGACCAATGTCCATCTTTGTCATGTGTATAGTTTTACTTAGTTTAGTTTAGTTTTAAAACCTCCAGATATATTGTGTTGTTGTGTCGTTACTTTCCCTCTGTTCATCTGTGTGTGTGCTACAAATAAATTATCTTATCTTATCTTATCTTTGACAATAAACTATTTTCATCCCATGTCCTCGGAAAAAAAATGGAAACTACAGAACAAGTATAATAGCCCTGAATTTTACTAGAGACACTAGACTGATCATGTTTTATTAAATCGGAGACAGTATCCATCATCATCATCTTCCTGCCCTTTCCACGTTTTATGGGGTCATGCATGATCTTTTTCAATTTCCATCTTTCACACAGTCCATCCATCTTTTCTTTGGCCTACCTCTTCCCCTGTATCCATCCACATTCATACCTAACACTCTCCTTGTCACGTGACATTCATCTCTTCTCATAAGTCTCCATATTGGTAAGTAATAATTATAGTTTTTCATTTTTGAATTACCATAGGAGTCTCTTTAGCTACATAGCTGACTTCAGTCCGCCCTCTCAGCTCGACTGTACACCCATGCCATGTGAAGACGGCAACTTTAGCTCCCGTATGGAACTCATAAGGCTTTCCCTTTACCAGCTCTGTACCGAACAACTCAGCATATCCACTCTTTATCTGTAAAATTGTATGGTAAATTATAACCCTAGAATAATGCTAGTGTTGTTCATGGTAAGGAAACGTGGTTCCTACTGATATTATAAACTGTTTGGGAGGATATTCTACATATTTGTAGCTCTTTCTTGGATGAAACTTGGAATATGCGTAGTTTATGATATGGAATAACACGGGCTTATTTTTATGCGTGTAGGTGCCACGCGAGCGGAACCGCGCGCGGAAGCTAGTACGTAATAGAGAAACAAAATAGAAAATAAGGTACACCTACCTCTAAAACTACTTTTTCATTCTTAGATTCTACTTCGAAACGAAGTTCCGAGTCAGGGTCCAACTTGAACTCTTGTAACTGTACTTCTGTCATTATTATCTAAATTGTACCGAAACAGCTGTTTGAATATAATGGATAGGATTCAAAATTTATCATTTAACTTGTATCAGTTGTTAAAATGCAAAGGTTTTTATTTTTACGATACGAACGAAACTCAATCCATCTTCTCCATCCCAACCAAAACACAATATGAAAAAGAAAGAAACGAATCGAAAAGAAAGACTTGTTGCGTGGCACAAGAAACAACTTTAACACAAACTATATTGTTTCTTCTTTCTTTCTTAAGCTAGAAAAGACAACAACAAAAATAATGCTAAATATGTTACTGTGTTTTGGAATATTTCTACAAAAACTAACCTAAAAAAATTATTGTACTCACATTATTAATCTGTGGACCAAACTTGGTTTATTGCGTTTGGTTATTGAAATTCGAGATTTAGTTATTTAATAATCAGCGAATTTGTTTTCTGATTAGCAAGATAAATATAAATAAAGCGAATACAAATAAATCTTTAATATTTTATATTGTTTATAGGTACAAACTACAAATATCACGCACCATAATATTATTTTGACCAATATGTAATCTATGCAACACATTTATTTTATGAAACAAAACGCTAACTTTTCAAAAACAAAAATCGTTTTGTTGTGTTGTGAAATAAAATGTGAAGAGAAAGACGAACGAAAGAAAAAAAATTATTTCTTTGTGAAATACCTATTTGTTTATTTTGTTGTTTGTCTAAGCAAGGAAATGGAAGATTCATTTTTTGAATATCGTGATAAGTCTGCGGTGGACAGCGAGTCCGACTCTGAATTTATTGACAACAGTTTGGTAGAAGATGTACCGAAATCGATCAAAAAGAAAAACAATACAGTATTCATCGCAGAATCTGAAGAATCTACTGATGGTAAGTGGATATTACTTTGATTAATCTATTCACGAAGTTACAGTTCTGTATTCCTACTTTCAGATGAAAGTGAGGTGGAAGAAACTCACCATAACTTATCAAAATCGGTGGTGAGACGCAGCAGTGTTGTTGAGGCGCATGTTATATCTAGTAGTGACGAGGGTAAGAATAATCTAATATTTTTTATATAATAAAAAAATAAAAATCCGGCAATGCAGCACATTTCTGCCGTGCTAAGGGGGACAGCCGTAAGCAACATTTTTTCTGAAATTGAGTTAGTACCATATTCGGAATCCTCGTGTCGAGATCTATAACTTTCTCTTTGACAGTTTTTTAAAATAAAGTCTCTAAAGGCTTTTTTCAGTTGCGCTAAGCGCCGTAGCTACAATTTATTTTTTGGATTTCTTAAAATTACAGCCGTAAACGAACATTATCACTATCCTGCCCTAAACTTCTATAGATAAAACCACCGAACTGGTGGATAAAACTCATAGAGTGCTTACATTAATCGCATTAAATACATAGATGCATTACACTAAGAATGCGAATTTCAATCTTTAAGTATTTTTCTTACGTTAAGCGTGGTAACTATACATTACGGCGGTAAATGAAGTAACAATCACAGCCTTTAGCCCTTTTGATTCCTTAACATGACAGCCGTAAGTTGTGCAGTTACGGCGATTATGCTTTTAATAAAAGATTTCAATCACTATGTTTCTCTATCAAAAGCGCTTTAAAGAGTGTCCCTTACCTAAAGCGCGGTATGTGTGTTGCTTACGACGCTCATTGTAAGTATTCGTCTATAAAATAAAGCAGGCTTCTATAGCATAACGAGTATTTTGATGTTTTAATATAGTAATAATTGTAATCGGAGTTTAATTTTCCAACGTATAAAAACTACATTATTTTCTTTATAAAACATTTTTTTCAGATTTAAAAAAAAGTTAATTCTGTAGACGCAATTGACAAAAACATTTTGAAAACTTTAAGCGCCTTTTTCTCGAAACTAGTAGACATGCAATTACGGCTGTCACCCTTAGCACGGCAGATTTTCTGTCTGGTAGGTACCCTACCCTGTGGATGATAAACAGATAGACTAATTAAACTATAATTTTTAGAGGCTAGCAGAAAAGGTAGCATAAGAAAACAGACTGACTCCGATGACAATTTAGTTGTGGGCTCCTCAGACGACGAAGATGATGATGGTTCTAGAGAAGGTATTGTTCTATCATGTTTTATAATTTTATAAAAAACTAGCTTCCGCTCGCGGCTTTGTTGGTACCTACACAAAATATAGCCTATGTTTCTCAGGGATAATGTAGCATTCTATTAGTATAAGATTTTTTGAAATTGGACCAGTAGTTTTGGAGTTAATTTGTTATAAACAAATATACAAAACTTTCCTCTCTATAATACTCGTATTAGTATAGATATATGTAGATCTAGTGGTATTTCCCACTTTGTTTGCAAATGGTTTTCAAACAAACTCCAATACCCTGTTGCAATTCTTACATGTCATATTTTGGAATTCCTTTTCTTAGTGCATCTTGTAGACACTGAAAAATACCCTCCACATTTCAGCAGTCAGTCAGCCACTCAGTTACTGATAAGTTTAATATATTTAACCTAAACCAATATTTTTAATCATAAGATTAACTGTTTTACAGATGTATCTCCAGAGTTAGTTCCAAAGCGCAGACCTCCAGTTAGACCTAAGTCAATAGACTCTAATGATTCCATTATCGGACGCAAGACAAAGAAACGCATGTTCCTCATTGACTCTGACACAGACAATTCTATTGTCATTGAACACAACAGACATAAGAAGCTTACATGCTTAAAAGATACTCCACTGAAAGTTGAAAATAAATTAATTGAAAGGACCAAGGATGCTGACAAAAGCATGGAATTAGATAATAATGATGAATCTAATAGTGATGATGAATCTAGTAATGATGATGAATCTGAGAATGATGATCAGAAATCTGAGAATGACGAACAGAAATCTGATGATAATTCAAACAACAGCAAAGCTAGGCAGAGTGTAGATGAATTAGCATCATCAAAATCAGCACAGAAATCTGGGAATCAACAAGTTAGTCATGAATATAATCATGATTCCTTTAGACCAAGTGATGGTGGCAAAAATGATTATGACGAAAACAATGATGATGAAAATAATGATGACGAAAATAATGATGACGAAAGTGATGATGATGGCCCAGATGAGGATCTGATGGTTATGTCGCGGGCAACGCGGATGAGCATCATGGGTGTGGTGCCCAAGGATGACGAAAGTGATGACTCGGATTATATTCAATCTGATGAGGTAAGTACTGACATAAGTTTTTTTTAGGCATTGATTAATATTATGTGTACAAAAATATTCAAAAATAAAACATAAGTTTTGAACTAGTGTGGTGAAAAGATTAAAATGCACTTCAACGGCACCTTTGGTTAAATTTTCCGACAATCTGGTTTCCTCGTGATATTTTCTTTAACATAGATATTAAAGTACTTACTCTTAGTTTTATACAACAGAAATTTAATTGGAGCAAAAGTGTAATTGAACTCACAACCTTGAAATTGGTGATCTAACAGTGCAACATATTTTCAGAGCTCCACCAAATCAAAAGACAGCATAGCCAACAGTATTACCGACCTGCCGGAAGTCACCATTTACAAGACTCCAAAAAAACCGGACCCTGACAGAGACTCTTCGAAACATGACCTGACATGTTCACCGTTCAGCAGCCCGTTACATGACATCACTAGTGAACTGAACAAGTCTACCTTAGATAATTCCAAAAATCACGAAGTTATAGATTTAAGTAATGTGGATTATAATCCAGTGAAGAGTAAGGTGCTAAATAAGATGGCAAATAATACTATTGGAAAGGAGAACTTTTATGATGACGATGTTGCCATTATTGAAACAAAGGAGGAGATTATTGCACTTAGCAGTGATGATGATGATGATTATGAGGTAAGACTTTCTATTTAACTAGTCACTGGCTATGGCTTCATCCATGTTCACACCAAAGTTTAAAACAGGTATTCTTCATGTATCAAACATTTTTAATTTATTGTTTACACCTAAAACATGTTGACAAAAAATGAGAAAAAAATATTATAAAAGACGCCTCAAGGTGGACAGAACTTATTTATGAAAATGAGGGTAGACAACAAAAAGTTGGCTAGAATGATTCAAATACTTACAAATGCGGGTAGTTTTAAAATTAATGTTTAACGTTAGTTCGCAATCGCTTTCCGTTTGATTTCAATTTCCGAATAGAAAACAGAAACTTGACAAATTCAATAAAGTTAGGTGTTAAGTATTATTATATTGTGTGGTTGATTTTGTTATGATTGGCGGTTGAAATACAGAATCATGTCGAAAACTATGACGAAGAGCACGAAAACTGTAAGTTCAGCATATTTCAGTTTAAATAGGCCTAGCTTTTCTCCGCGACATTGGTTGCATTCAATTTAATATAATTGGTTTCTTTGTGTAACTAAAGCTATGTACCTATTTAAAAACTTTTTCGAAATATCGCTAAACCGGTAGGTATACTCTAGAACCAAAAACTCGGTGTGGTGTGTCTTATGTTACTATTGTTATAAGTGGCGATTACAACCATATAAACTATCTTGCTAAATATAGGCATGTGCTAAATATCATGCTTGGACGTGCCTCTAATTACGCTCTATAGATATCCTCAACGATCTAAGTAACTAGAGATCTGAGCAGATATCTACCGAGCCTGGGGATTATTTATAAAATAGACCAGCAGCTATTGCTGATATGCCTTTGTCAACAAAGATCTGGATAACAGTTGTGATCAAGTTTTGTTCTTTGTAACTTTGACCATGCATACGAGTTTCTACCATTACCACGCGAACTTCCAGGTGAAGATTGCGGATAAGAAATCGCCTCGGAAAAGCCCGAAGAAGTCTCCGAAAGACGAGGTGACCTCCAAACACGAAGTCAGAACCCACGCGGACATAAAACAATACCTGACGCCGGCCAGCTACCCGAACCAGGTGGTGTACGTGAAGAAGAATGTCAGAGAGAACGAGCTGAACAAACTCACGAGGCTACAGGAAGACCTGAACAGCGTCAGAGTAAGTGGATTTATACAGGGTATGTAATAAAAAGTACCTATATCATCAGCTATCTGGTTCCCATAGTATAAGTTTTACTTATATTAGACTAGATGGCGTTGTGTGAACTGTCGGCCATTTTATTTATTTATTCAGAGTTAATAAATTATGCAATAAATAAATGAAGAGGAATACGAGGTGTTTCCATATTACTTCCGAAAACTTCAGGGGGTTAAAGTACCCATCAATATAAACAACTTTTTCTATGAAACCAACACTGTGAGTGCGAAAAAAAAACAGATGTTTCATACAAAAGTTCAATTTTTGGCTAAAATGTATGAAACAGCACCAGATAGCTGATGATTTAATAAATAGGTACTTTTTTTTACAATCAAATTTTTAATAGTACCTAGATACAGAACAAACATTTAGGAAAGCATCAGAAAAACTATGTTTGATAATAGGTAATTATAATAGTACATTTTCAGTTATCAATAAAAAATTGAATCCGAATTTGAATCCAATATCTTTTTAAAAAATTCCACACCCATTGATCCGTTCCAGAGGAAGACCCTAAGCTGATAAACGATCCTCAGACATGGAGGAACAACTGGAGAGACCTTTACTAACGCTGTTGTTTCAGCTTCTGCTAGAAGAAATGGACTTGACTTCTTTACCGGACGGGGGCTCCAAGCTGATCGAGAGGCTCAGCGGGCTGGAGGCCGAGGTGCGCCGCCAAGGAGACAGGGTCGCGAACATGGTGGTGGAACCAGGTGACTATTTACTAGCTTATGTGGTACCTAATACCTATATAAAAATAGTATTTATTACAAAAAAAAACCTGACTGAGGATTTTTTGACAGTTTGGATAACCTATATCACTCTTGAAATCCAGACGAATCTAAGGACACCTCATTTATCAAAATCTGTCCAGCCGCTTAGGCTCCAGCGATAAACAAAGAAACTCGCATACACATTCGATAATAAGGACGATTCATATGGTTCGCAGTTGGGTAATTAACCTATTATCTCAGATTATATCTGTTCCAAATCAGTTGTGTTTAGAGTTTAGAGTCACAAATATCTATGTATCATACAAATCATAGCAAGTGGAAATCTCTGCCTACCTCTTTGGGAATTATCAAACAAATTATCAGTCGGATCATTTATGAGGTTAAGAGTAAGACCTAACCACTCAAGTGTAGCATCCCAACTTAGAAGGTTGATCATGATAACAAAGATAAAACAACTGACATTGTGGTTATTTCGCAGATGTGCCCACAGCTCAGGACATTGCCAAGGATGGCTTCGAGAAGGGACTGTCCTGGGAGGACATACAGAAAGCCAGCAATGCAGTCCAGCCGAGAATGTTTGGCAAACAAGGTAAGTTCATGCAAAGTCTAACTATATTCTTAAATCAAATTAAAATAATGTGGTATTAAAAAAAAATGTTTATCGGCCTCACAGCTCAGTTGGTTGTAGCTCTGCCTTCAGTTCAGTAAGCTGTGGGTTCGATTCTCATTTAAAGAACAAACATTTGTGTAATTGTTCTGTTTCTTAGAGTTATTGTGTTCTTATTATATGTTCGTATTTATTTGTAAAAAATATATGATTCTATCTGATTAGCTTTCTAGTTCTTATGGTACAAGTTTTGCTTAGTTTGAGACTAGATGCTGGCGCTAGTCTAGTCTAGCTGGTGCTGGATCTAGTCTCAAACTAAGCAAAACTTGTCTATATGTATTTTTTAGCGATGGCAACCCACATGGCTGAGAGGAACCTCATCATCGACCGTCTGCGGGACCTGCACGAGTCCCTCGCCTCCCGGCCGTCGGAGTCCACCCTGGCCACGTCTCCCCGCATCATATCCTCGGAGCTGATGCCGCACCAGCTGCACGCTCTGGCCTGGCTCAAGTGGCGGGAGACGCAGCGACCCTGTGCTGGAATACTAGGTAAACTTTATGCCCGCCTTCCACTAAAAACGGGTAATGAGCGGAAACTGAGCTAATGATCTGAGCGGATTGAAATTGTATTGAAATCCGCTCATTCACAGTGGAAGCACTCCTATGAAGAAAGCCGTTGCGAGTTATAGGCTCTGATCGATTTATACTCTTTGGCAGTAGCTCAGTACCCCTAGTATGAGTTTTTGATTTACGAAAACTTTTTTCGAATAGTATCCTTTCATACATTTACCTCCATCGGAAATGTTAAGGAACTAAAATAAGGTCGATAATATCGAAAATATTATCTAATCGGCAGTCCCAGCAATGATTTCCAAACCAAGTTTTCACGATATCGACTTTATTTTAGTTCCTTAACATTTCCGATGGAGGTAAATGTATGAAAGGATACTATTCGAAAAAAGTTTTCGTAAACTATCAAAAACTCATACTAGGGGTACAGGCTTCTGCCCTGTATGTAGTGGCTTTGATTCCAATCCAAGACTATTTGTGTGATGAACATGGATATTTGTTCTTTTATTTATTAACTAGCGGTCCCGCTCGCGACTTTGTTCACTTAAAGTATAAAAACCGAATTTCAAACAAATCGCTCCACCCGTTAAAAAGTTCCCATACAAACATTGACCCCACATTTGACCCCTTTTATTGTAAAATCCTGAAACACGTGTCCATTCATTTTGCATTTACAGTACATAAACAAAGTTTCAGACTAATCGCACCACCCGTTAAAAAGTTCCCATACAAAAATTGACCCAACATTTGACCCCTTTTTGAAAGTTATATTGAAAAATCCTGAATCACGTGTTCGTTCATTTTTCATTTACAGTGCACAAACAAAGTTTCATGAAAATCGCTCCACGCGTTAAAAAGTTTCATACAAACGTTTTCACCCTTTTTCACCCCCTTAGAGGTGGAATTTCCAAAATCCCTCCTTAGTGGGTGGTTTTGTTATAAAAGGAAACCACCTTCCAAATTTCAGCTTTCTAGCTTCAGCGGTTTCGGCTGGGCGATGATAAATCAGTCAGTCAGTCAGGTTAAGCTCTTATATAGATATAGATAATCTCTGTATGTAAAAAAAACACTCACACGACTGTAATCCCCAAGCTTGCTAGATATCTCCTCAGATCTCTAGTTACTTAGATCTTTGAGGATATCTAAAGAGGGTAGTCAGAGACACGTCGATACATGATATTTGGCACAAGCCCACATTTTGCAAAGTCCATTTTCCGCCATCGGCCTTGTTTACGAGGTACTTACATAAAATATAGCCTATGCTCATCCTGAAACCTGAAAGTTCATTCTACATATTGGTTACAGAATTTTTGAAATCAGTCCAGTAGTTTCGGAGCATATTCAATGCAAACAAACAAACAAAATTTACTTCTTTATAATTATATTAGTGTAGATATTAAATTGTATTCAATTATCTGGTTCTCATAGCTTGGCTTAGTTTGGAGCTAGATGGCGCTGTCTGATATATCTGTAAATTTATTTTAGTCTTTATATGCTTTAGCAGTTAATATTTTAGCAGCTCCGTACCTAGGGGGGCAAACTATGGCACCCGCCCCGGGCGGCAGTATCAGAGGGTACCAAAATCATAAAAAATATACTAAATAAAATAAAGAGCGCTGGTGGTGTAGTGGTAGCACCCCTGCCTCACGATCCGAAGGTCGTGGGTTCAAACCTGGTCGTGCACCTATGAGTTTTTCCATTCGAAAAAATTTTGTGCGCAATGCCAGTGCTCTTAAACGGTGAAGGAAAACATCGTGAGGAAACCGGCATACCCTAGAACCAAAAATTCGAAGGTATGTGTCATAGGTTAGTATTCTTATAAGCGGCGACGGGCTTGCAACCTGTCACGTACGGAATACTAACTACTGTGCAAAATGTGGGCATGTACCAAATGTCATGTTTGGACTTGCCTCTGACTACCCCCTTTAGATATCCTCAAAGATCTAAGTAACTAAAGATCTGAGGAGATATCTACCGAGCCTGGGGATTACAGTCGTGATCATATTTATTTATTTTAAATAAAAAAAACTAGATCCAAGGTTGTTTTTTGGTGTTTCCCTTCATCATTTAGTAGTAGCACATTCCGCTGGTTTGTTTCAGCTGACGACATGGGTCTCGGCAAGACTATCACGATGATATCGCTGATAGCGGACGACAAGGAAGGCAAGATCGACGACGACGACGAAGATGATGATGATGATGATGGACCGCCGGTTAAAGGAAAACGTAAGATATTCAATCAAAGAAACAAACTGGATATTTCTTTGTTTTGTTTGTTGAATTCCTTAACGTTATCTATACTAACTAGTTTCAGCCAAAATGTAGCTTATAGTCATCCTGAAGGTTCATTCTACACATTGGTTTGAAATCGGATATTTAGTTTCGGAGATTACCTCCAAAAATCAAATAAATGTTTACCTTTTTATTAAGTCTCCTTAGATTAAGACTGGTGACTCGCCCCGCAGTTTCAATGACATAGTACGGGTTATAAACTTTATTAGCTGAATTAATAATTATTAATTCATTAAGTGACTGAAAGTAAGTACTGGTCTCTTAAACCATTTCATAGTAAATTAACAATTACTCTTAATCGTTTACGATACTTTATTTCGTTTCGTTTCTCTCCATACATTTACCTGCACTGTCGTCCTGCCGATTTTAGTTATTCATAGTTTTCGTGTCAAAAGTCTTACTACAAAAACTATCACAACATAATAATTATCAATGTCGTGGTGTGCAGTGGTCCGCGGCGGCACGCTGGTGGTGTGCCCCGCGTCGCTGCTGGCGCAGTGGGGCGGCGAGGTGCGCAAGCACTGCGCGCCGCACGCGCTGTCCGTGGCGCTGCACCACGGCGCCGCGCGCGCCGCGCAGCCGCACCGCCTGGCCGCGCACGACCTGGTGGCCACCACCTACAACATCCTGCAGCGGGACAGCGAGAAGGTATTTTATACCATTCCCCCTCTTAAACGGATTTATATCGAGGGCCATGAATCATTCGCGTTTCTTAGGATTCTAACATTTGAATCATTCTCGTTGCTCAGGATTCTAACACTTGAATCATTCGCGTTGCTCAGGATTCTAACACTTGATTCACTCAACATTTCACAAACAATAATTATGAATCACTCCTTGCGGTCGTGATTCAGTCGTTAAAATCCTTCACTTGCTCGTGACTCATCTATGGCCCTCGCTTTAAATCCATCCTTTATTCACTAGTTGCATAATATACTATTGTAACACCCACCCGCATGTAACCTTGAAAAACAATAGCTAATGGTTTGGGTGTTTTCTATGTATAATAAAAAAATATCTATCTATGTAATATAATGTATTAAATTTATCAGTTATCTAGTACCCATAACACAAGCTTTGAGTAGCTTACTTTGGGGTTAGATGATGCTGTGTGGATTGTCCAGCATTATTTATTTATTTATATTTTGATTATTGTTTTTGTAGATTATTGTGTCAATTTTATGTAACATATACATACATTACAACCTATGTAGTCTGAAATACAATAAATAAATAAAATAAAATACAATATTATTCCAGAATGGTGTTTTAATGCGCGTGCGGTGGCGGCGTGTGATCCTGGACGAGGCGCACATAGTGCGCAACCACAAGTCGGCCACCTCGGCCGCGGTGTGCGGGCTGCGCGCGCGGCGCCGCTGGTGCCTCACCGGCACGCCCGTCCAGAACAAGGATCTGGATCTCTTCGCACTGCTCAAGTTCCTCAGATGCTCTCCCTTTGATGAGCTGCAGGTATACTTAAACATTTATTTATTTGCCATACACACAAACAGAGAAAGAGAGAGTACAAGAAATGCGACAGAAAGCAAGTTTTTTGTTTGATTAATTTATTCTTTTAAGCGAATGAGGGTGGTGTTTGGGGTGGATGTATGCGAGTTCTTTTGGCTGTCGTTGGAACCCAAAGGGCTGAACAGATTCTGACAAATGAGGTGTTATTGGATTCTTCTGGATTACAAGAGTGACATAGGCTATACAAAATCTCAAATATCAATCTAATATGGTAGCTGTAAGAACTGATGCTATTTTCAATTACTTTCAGTGGGCTTTATTTAGAAACTAGTTTACCGTTGTGTCAAGCTGTTACAAATAAATACATCATTAATTCATTCTAAAGGTGGAGCCTCTCACCACCACCAGACCACCAGTGCTCTCCTTAATCTTCTCACCCCCCGCAGATGTGGAAGAAGTGGATTGACAACAAAAGCCAAGGCGGCCAGGAGCGTCTCAGCACCATAATGCGCTGTATCCTGCTGCGGCGGACCAAGGTGCAGCTGCAGCAGCGCGGCCAGCTCGCCTGTCTGCCGGCCAGGAGTGCGCACCTCACCGAGGTCACCCTTCAGCAGCAGGAGATGAACGTCTACCAGAAGGTACGAGGGTCTGCAGGTATCAGAGTGTCGGACCAAGGTGCAGCAGCGCAGCCAGCTCGCCTGTCTGCCAGCCAGGAGTGCGCACCTCACCAAGGTCACCCTGCAGCAGCAGGAGATGAACGTCTACCAGAAGGTACGAGGGTCTCCGGGTATCAGAAAAGTGTTAAAGTATTTTTAGGGTTCCATATCCAAAAGTTATTACCCTGATTTCCTTATCATGGGACCACCTTTAAACTATCTTCTTTCCAACAAAAACAGAATCATCAAAATCGGTTCATAAACGAAGAAATTATCCGCGAACAAACATAAAAAAAGCATATACGAGTATACGGTCGAATTGAGAAACCTTTTTTTTGAAGTCGGTTAAAAACGGGACCTTATTACTAAGACTCCGCTGTCCGTCCGTCTGTAACCAGGCTGTATCTCATGAACCGTGATAGTTAGACAGTTAAAATTTTGACACATGTACTGTTGCCGCTATAACAACAAACACTTAAAAACAGTAAAGTAAGTAAACAGTATTTAAGAGGGCTCCCATACAACAAATGTATTTTTTTTTGCCGTTTTTATAGATAACTAGCTTCTGCACGCGGCGTCGCCCGCGAAGTACCTACATAAAATATAGCCTATGTTCATCCTGAAAGTTCATTCTACACATTGGTGAAAGAATTTTTCAAATCGGTTCAGTAGTTTCGGAGCCTATTCATTTCAAACAAACAAACAAACAATCAAGTTTTCCTCTTTATAATATTAGTATAGATGACCAACCACTCCAACTCGCACTTGGCCGGTTTTTTCTAGTAGTTTTCACTCGTTCTCTGAGAGAATCTATTTTAGAATAACCTGACTGCATTTTTCTTAATTTAATTTTCTAATTATCCAGGTGCTAGTGCTTTCAAAGTCGTTGTTCGCGCAGTTCCTCCACCAGCGAGCTGAGAAAAATGCCGACTCCACAAGCTTCGCAGCCAAGCAGCAGGACTCCGAGTATTACAAAATGCACAAGAGAATGATGGCCTTGCAAGGTATACTACTCTCCGTGTACATCAATAAAATGATTGTTTTTTTTATTTGACAGACACAACAAATACAGAACAGAATAATACAAAAAATAATACGAAAAGAGGATTCATGCGTCTTTACATTTTTAACTGACTTCAAAAAAGGATTTACGAGTATGATGGTTGTATGTATGTTTACCGATATCTCCATCAGTTGTGGACTGTTTTTTTTTTTAATCTATCATGAATACCCCTCATAAGATAAATAAAATACATAAATATGATCACGACTGTAATCCCCAGGCTCGGTAGATATCTCCTCAGATCTTTAGTTACTTAGATCTTTGAGGATATCTAAAGGGGGTAGTCAGAGGCAAGTCCAAACATGACATTTTATACATGCCCACATTTTGCACAGTTGTTAGTATTCCGTACGTGACAGGTTGCAAGCCCATCGCCGCTTATAAGAATACTAACCTATGACACATACCTTCGAATTTTTGGTTCTAGGGTATGCCGGTTTCCTCACGATGTTTTCCTTCACCGTTTAAGAGCACTAGCAATGCGCACATAAATTTTTCGAATGGAAAAACTCATTGGTGCGCGACCAGGTTTGAACCCACGACCTTCGGATCGTGAGGCAGGGGTGCTACACCACCAGCGCTCTTTAGGTCCTCATAAGGTCCCGTATATACTCGTAATACAAATTGATACTTTCCCTTAAAACTTAAAAAACCTCGCATTCACATTGAAGTCTGTTTTCTTTTTAGTTTTAACGTAATTATTATGCAACGGAAGCAAGCGTAGCCTGGGTGCTTACAATGCCAGAGGTGTCACACACGCGTTGCCGACCCATAACAGAATTGTAAAATCCTACTAATATTATAAACGCGAAAGGTAAAAATGTATGGATGTATGTTTGTTACTTTCACACTGAAACGGTTTAACGGATCTGGATGAAACTTGGCACGGATATAGATTATACTCTGGAATAGCACATAGGCTACTTTATATCCCGGAAAAATGTACGGTTCCCGCCGGACAAAGCCGCGGGTGGAAGCTAGTGAAAACATATTTTTATATAAGAATAGTAAAAACCCAGATACAGCTTAGCAACGGCCTCCCACACTAGGAAAGCCAGTATAGCAGAGACCCAAGTTTTTTGCAGTCATGCCTCCTTGATTCCAGGTGTTAAGCCGGTGAAGTCCCACGAGATCCTGGTGCTCCTGCTGCGTCTGCGCCAGGTGTGCTGCCACTGCGGGCTCATCGCGGCCATGCTGGACGAGGAGACGGCCGCGCAGCCCGCAGACACGGCCTCCGAGGACCTGCTGCAGGAGCTGGACAAACTGTCGCTGGACGACTCCAGGTCTAGGAGGAAGGTGAGGTTATCTACATCATATAACAGCCTGCTCCATGAATTAGGAACAGTTCCTTAGGATTAGAGCGCTGGTGGTGTAGTGGTAGCACCCCTGCCTCACGATTCGAAGGTCGTGGGTTCAAACCTGGTCGCGCACCAATGATATTTTCCATTCGAAAAATTTATGTGCGCAATATCAGTGCTCTTAAACGGTGAAGGAAAACGTCGTGAGGAAACCGGCATACCCTAGAACCAAAAATTTGAAGGTATGTGTCATAGGTTAGTATTCTTATAAGCGGTGATGGGCTTGCAACCTGTCACGTACGGAATACTAACAACTGTGCAAAATGTGGGCATGTACCAAATGTCATGTTTGGACTTGCCTCTGACTACCCCCTTTAGATATCCTCAAAGATCTAAGTAACTCAAGATCTGAGGAAATATCTATCGAGCCTGGGGATTACAGTCGTGATCATATATATTTTTTTTATTTTTATAACAGCCTGCTCCATGAATTAGGAACAGTTCCTTAGGATTAACTACTGTGCAAAATGTGGGCATGTGCCAGATAACATGTTTGGACGTGCCACTGACTAAACTGAAGTAAACGTGCGGTGCGGACTCGTACTCGATGCGTGTGACGGTGTGACGTCATCTCACAACACAACTACTAAGCGGATCGTTGTAAATTGACGTCAAATGCGGTCACGTGACTGTTAGCGGGACTCGATATTCATCGATGTTTAAATGCCTGTAAAATCAAAACTAATAAGTATTTTTGACTACAACAAAAGCTAGTGTAAAACTTTAAACTTTTAACCGATTTGGCATACCTATTAACATTCTTAATTAATAAATTTATATTCCTTAGAGCGGCAACAAAAAGGAGGAGAACGACGAAGAGCCCCAGGAATCCGCCACGGCCGCAGAGGCTATCAGGGCGGTGCTGTCTCCCAACAATCCTGTCTTCGAGCTGAAGCGGCCATCCTCCAAAATACAGGCTGTCATGGACTGCCTCAACCAAAACGTGTTCGCAAATAAAGGTGCATACACACAATCCATTAATATACAGAGTGTTACCAGACTACTTCAGAAAACTTCAAAGTACCCATCAATATTAGAAAAAGCTGTTTATATTGATGGGTACTCTAACTCCCTGAAGTTTTCGGTAGTACTCTGGTAACACCCTGTATAACTAACCTGTTGCTATCCGCATTTAAGTTTTTTTTATACAAACCATGTCCCAGAATCTGCTTGCGAAATTTCATTAAGAGATGTGAAAACTTGAAAAGGTAACATAGAGACAGAGTTACTTTTGATTTCATAATATTAGTATGAGTATTAAGCCTGGGATACACTAGGGAACATTTTGTCCCGCAACATGACGCGCAACACTTAATTTACGTGACGCTGCAACGTTGCATATTGTCCCGCAACATGCCCCGCAACATTGTACGTGACGCGGGGCATGTTGCTTGCTCCCGCCTCGAGAACGAGCGCACGTGTCTCGCGTCAGTGTCGCGCCATTTGTCACCAAGTGTAGTCGCGTACGCAACGTGCCTCTTAAACATGGCTTTAGTGTGGGCTATGGCTAATAGCCACATCCTCCTCGGGCGACATTTCTATAAACACTGACTAGTGTAGCCGGCAAAATGTTCCATGACAATTGTCGCGGGACACTTCACGTAGTTGTTGAGGGACATGTTCCGCAACATGTTTCTGCATTTGCCCCCTAGTGTATCCCAGGCTTTATACTCGTACATGCATAAAATCACGCCTTCCAGTTAGATTCTACAGACATTGCGTTAGCATATAAAAATGTTAAGGTAGGTCAAAATTTTATTGAATAACAAATTTGAACCTTATTGCCCAGGTGTTAAAGTAATTATCTTATTTTGATTTGGATCTCGTGTTAATGTAAACACTTAATTTCACTCTGGATTATCACATAGGCTACTTTGGATCCCCGAAAGAACTCCCAAGGGGATGAAAAGAAGCAGTTAAGGTTGAAAACTGCATAACTCCAGCTACTAATAAATACTGAATTTGAACCTTATCGCGCAGGTGATAAAGCTGTGGTCGTATCGCAGTGGACATCGGTGCTCCGTCTCGTGGAAGCAGAGTTGAACAAGCAGGGAGTCCGCAGCGTGACTCTGAGCGGCGCCGTGTCGGTGTCCGCGCGCCCGGCGCTCATCGACGCGGTCAACGACCCCAGGAGTGACATTAAGGTATAAAAAAAACTTGAGAGGGGTCAAGGGACACCCGGATGGAACGAAGTTCCTTTCCTTGCTTTCTATGAGAGAGAGAGACAGACAGAGAAACACGCGCGAGCCGCACGTGTTTCTATAGCAAAAAGTGTCGTTACAACTTTTCGTGAGATTTTTTTCCGTCTAGCTCCCTTTCACAACGCGCGTTATAGAACTTCGTTCCAATAAATATTTTACCCCACTGTGAAGAGAAGAAGAAAGGTAATCTGTGACAAATCAAGTTGTGATGGATTCGGCTAGATCAGTGATTCCCGAAGTGGTCCATGTGGACCCCCAGGGGTCCACGGGAGACTCGAAGGGGGTCTACGTTGGACGTGACTAAAAATGGGGGTCTACAATCGTAAGAAGGGGGTGCATGAAAATTAATTTGGTTTTGATAGTGAAGAACTAAAATGTTGGCCACAAACTCAGCCACAACGCAAGTTTCCATAGATAGATAGATCTAATGTTCACTTTTCTTTTTCAAGTATTAGAAATTGGTAGTAATGTAGATGCAGGGGGTCCACCGGATCCAGCAAAATTTTGAAGTGGTCTATGAAACAAAAGAGTTTGGGAACCACTGGGCTAGATCACAAAAGTGACATAATATGCTATACAAAATGTCAAAAATCAAATATGGCGGCGGTAAAAAGCTATTTTTAGTTACGTTCAGAGCTACGTTAGAGCGCTGGTGGTGTAGTGGTAGCACCCCTGCCTCACGATCCGAAGGTCGTGGGTTCAAACCTGGTCGTGCACCAATGAGTTTTTCCATTCGAAAAATTTATGTGCGCAATGCCAGTGCTCTTAAACGGTGAAGGAATACATCGTGAGGAAACCGGCATACCCTAGAACCAAAAATTCGAAGGTATGTGTCATAGGTTAGTATTCTTATAAGCGGCGATGGGCTTGCAACCTGTCACGTACGGAATACTAACTACTGTGCAAAATGTGGGCATGTACCAAATGTCATGTTTGGACTTGCCTCTGACTACCCCCTTTAGATATCCTCAAAGATCTAAGTAACTAAAGATCTGAGGAGATATCTACCGAGCCCCCCGGGGATTACAGTCGTGATCATATTATTTTTTATTTTTATTTCAGTCGGGTTTTTTATTTTTTGCAATAAATACTAGTTTCAAACTAGATTATTACAGTCTCCATATATATAAAATAGCTGATGCCCGCAGCTTCGCCCGCGTGAATGCCGATTATCGCCACTTTTCATACAAACTTTCATCCCCTATTTGATCCCCTTGGGGGTAGAATTAATCAAAATCCTTTCTTAGCGGATGTCTACGTCATAACATCTACCTGCATGCCAAATTTCATCCCGATCCGTCCAGTGCTTTGGGCTGTGCGTTGATAGATCACTATGTCAGTCAGTCAGTCAGTCAGTCAGTCAGTCAGTCACCCTTGAATTATATATATTTAGGTTAAGATCCTCTCAGCGGCTTAGTAGTGAAAAGGTAACATACAGACAGTCACTTTCGCATTTATAATTTTAGTTTAGTACTAGCTTCCGCGAAGTACCTATATAAAATATAGCCTATGTTCATCCTGAAAGTTCATTCTACACATTGGTGAAAGAATTTTTCAAATCGGTTCAGTAGTTTCGGAGCCTATTCATTTCAAACAAACAAACAAACAATCAAAGTTTTCCTCTTTATAATATTAGTATAGATAATAACATGCACTTTGGAAGTATCAGTGGCGCGTATTGCGAGAAGTTTTATGTCAGCTGTGGACTGACGTGGGCTGATGGAAATTTTGATGATGAGGATCTGAATTGATGATGACTCTCACCAGTTACATGTCTCCAGGTGATGCTGCTGTCGTTATGCGCGGGCGGCGTCGGCATCAACTTATGCGGGGCGAACCACTTGTTACTGCTCGACCCGCACTGGAACCCTCAGTTGGAGGAGCAGGCCCAGGACCGGATATACAGGGTGGGGCAGAAAAAAGACGTGCATATATACAGGTGAATACATAAAGGGTCTTAAAATAGTATTTATTAGCTTTTGTCCGCAGCTTCGCTCGCGTGGTACCTACATAAAATATAGCCTATGATTATCCTGAATGTTAGTAAATATTGGCGTAAGAGGTTTTGTTAGTTTCGGAGATTATCTCCTACATAAAAACAATCTTTACCTCCTTACATACATACATAAAATCACGCCTGTTTCCCAACGGGGTAAGCAGAGACCACGGATCTCCACTTGCTACGATCCTGACATACTTCTTTTGCTTCATTCACTCTCATTACATTCTTCATACATGCGCGTCGGTTAAGGGTACTCTGGACCTGGCCTTTCTCTAGTACGTCCCCAATTTGATCGAGGTACGTACGCCGTGGTCTTCCCATTCCAACTGTTCCATTCACACTCTCCTTATACAACTGTTTCGTCATTTCCTTATAGTATTACGGTCTGTCTCATAAAAACTTAGAGTAGACTTCAAGTCTTGTTAAAGTCAGGAAGCAATTTTAGTTGTTTCATAAACGTACTTTAGCGCTAAAGTGTACTTTATCTTTACTCTATCTTGACATACTTTACATACTTTAACGACTTAAAGTACGCTTTTACTAAACAACACTTGGAGTCAACTTTAAGCATTTTTTATGAGATAGACCGTTGGTGTATATAACAAAAATGTGATTGAAATAGCAATTTAGATTATTTTACAATTTATATTATCTGTCACTTTCGTGATTTAGACGAATCCAACGAGAACGATACCTCGTTTGTCAAAATCTGTCCAGCCGGTTTGGGCTTCAGCGACAGCCAAAAGAACTTGCATTCATACAAAAATACATATACATACATAAACAAATAAACAAACAAACAAATATGTATAAACATATTTAATATATAACAAATAAATAGAAACATAAAGACTATTATGAATCTAAGTAAGTAGCTATTCCAGCCCTACCTCCATTCTACTCAATTTGATATTTTACCGTTATTTTAAAAACTATTTAACCTTGATTTTAGAGCTCGTCTTTCAAGCTGATAGCATGAAGATGGAGCAATAAAAGATTGTTAATTATGTAGTTATTTCACGCAGGGCACATTTAATAATCTATACTAATATTATAAAGAGGAAAGATTTGATTGTTTGTTTGTTTGTATTGAATAGGCTCTGAAACTACTGGCCTGATTTCAAAAATTCTTTCACCAATGTGTAGTATTAACTTTCAGGATGAACATAGACTATAATTTATGTAGGTACTTCGCGGGCGACGCCGCGTGCGGAGGCTAGTAACTAATATTTTACGAGATAACCGAAATTGTTTGTTGCGAACAATGACGAATGTGAAAACAATAACGAAATTTTGAGTAGAATGGCCGCCTAACAGTCAGTCAGTATAACGATTTGAATAACAAAACTCATTGTTGTGTTAATAATGCACAGTTTCGTTGCCAACTATTTCCATGAGAATTACGCGAGTGTAGGTATTTGGCGAACGTGGCATAAACAGATTTCGTTAATTACACTCGCTTTTAACATTGCAGAATGCAGAATGTTCGTTGGTAATCCTTCATTCATATTTCAATAATTTCATTCATTGTAGTTTGTACCCGTATTTAAGATCTGTGTCAAGGACTTCGTCAAGGGGGGCAGGGAGGGGCAGCCGCTCTCCAAGTGTAAAAAAAATACTAAAGTCCTAGGATATTCAGTTACCGATTTTTGACGGTTTAACACATAAAACTTAGAACCGTACTTACTACAATCAAAGTGTAAAGTTTCATATACTTGACTACCTACCCAAATTTCATTATTTTCCGCTTCTCCATAATATCGACTTGCACTCTCTGGACCATGAAAAAATATATCTATCCCACGGGAACCTTACATTTTATCTGCGATAAAAGGTTGCCTAAATACTATGTCCTTTCTAAAGCTCTAGTCCATCTTTGTACCAAATTTCATCAAAGTCGTTTAAGCGTGAAAGCGTAACTGACAGACAGTAAGAAAGTACGATTAATAAATACTTTACACACTTGTCCTTTCCAGGTTTATGTGCGTGGGTACAGTGGAGCAAACGATCAGAAAGCTACAGGAGGCCAAGTTGAAGATAGCTGAGAATGTTCTAACCGGTGCTAAGAATAACACCGCCTCCACACTCTCTATAGAAGACCTCAAGATGCTCTTCAATATGGGACAGCCGTCTTAAACAAAACTTAATACTTGAGCTATAACTAAAAAAACTTGAGAGGTGTCAAGGGACACCCGGATGGAACGAAGTTTCTTTCCTTGCTTTCTATAGAGAGTGAGAGACAGACAGAGAAACACGCGCACGCCGCACGGCTTACAACTAGCAAAAAGTGTCGTTACAACTTTTCGTGAGATTTTTTTCCGTCTAGCCCCCTTTCACAACACGCGATAAGGAACTTCGTTCCAAAAACAGACTTACTGAAAACTGTGCTATACTGTGGTCTTAATTATAGGTAACTGTAAATATGTCGTCTACAGTGGCTTGGTAGCATATGGGAAATTAAAGATTGTGGACGCCTAGTGAATGTTGCAAAAGTGGTTATAAGATCCGACAATTATCGGCTCTAGGCAAAGACAGTCCCGCCGAGAAAATTTTTAATGTGGGTTTTTTGAAGTTTTCATCAATAGAGAAATATTCAAGTGCCATAATGTATAATGAAAATTATGAATTTCAAACCTCGATTTTATTCTTAGAGACATAATTAGTAATTTTAGTACCTAATTGATAGTAAATTTAGTGAAATAATTTTTGAAATTGAATGGATAGTATTGGATATAACCTCCTACATACAAACAAACTTTACCTCTTTATAATATTATAAGTGTAGACTTAATTTAATTCTATCGAAAAACGACGATTGGGACCAATATTTTTGCATTATAATTGCCATTTTTGAAGAATTCAATATTTTAATTAGGTATTTCGTAAATAATTTAGTGATGATATAGATATTTTATAAGTTGTTTTATATTAAAAGCCATTTGTTCAAATCAATGTCGTTTGCATGGTTTTTTCCGATCCTAAACTTCATTTTTCTAATAATATCTGAAAAGCTCTTGCTTGTTCTTGACCTAATTCACATTTGTGAATGAAAAGGTTACGGACTAAGCCCTTACGGTTTCAAAATGGCTATATTGCGCATCAATTTGCTTATGTTTAAAAGTTTTGTGAGCGTAATAAAATAATAACATATATTGTTGGACATTTCACGCCATCTATCCCCAAACTAAGCAAAGATTGTCACCAGAAAAAAAAGAAGCGCGTGCGATTATAATTCATACGCATCCGGTTTTCCCGAAAAATGCCGATTCCAGCCATCCAATGAACATAAATGCAATCAACATTAGTCACTTTTTGTTGAAATTCGTTGAGGAAAGTCATTCACCGACGGAGACATAACATGAAAGTTCTAAAAATAAAATAGGATTCACGGCCGCGCGCGCCGCAGGAGTCCATCATTAGTGCTGAATGCGGCAACGGGACTATTACATACTTGCATTAGCTTAATTTACATAAATTGCATTCGTAAATAATGAGTACGAACTCCGATACACAGGTGACGAAGCGATTGTTCGCTATTCTAGTGTTGATGATCGGATTGATGTGCGTTTTCGGAGGTAAGTTCCGTTTTTTGGATTTACTAACAATAGGTAACATGCCACTAACATACCTACCTACCGATCGCTGAAGCATTATTATCGTTACGATAAAAAATGTACCTAGATAATGATATTAAACTATTAAATGTTGGTATTCCGCGCGGGTTTAACTGAACCGCGGAGAGCTTTTAAAATGTTGAGTAACTAACTAGATATCTGAAGAAATATTTGTATGCAGTCGTACCTATTTATTACCTTTCAAATTATGGCCTGTCTTAAGATCGCTGCTAGCTATCAGGCCGCCCATTGTACTACGCATGTTCTCCTTTACGTATTTAGGAAGTACTTACCTGAAGAACCTGCTTACTGAGTAATGCCTATTTCTATAAGATATATTTTTCACAAAAAACCGACGCGCATGTATGAATGAAATGAGGGTGGATGAAGTAAGTTAGTAGGTAAGTTACCTACCTATGTCAGGATCATAGCAAGTGGAGATCCGTGGTCCCTACCCTACCGGGAAACAAGTGGTTTTATATTATGTACGTACGTACGATAAAGAATTATTGTAGGTAACAGGTACGTTATTTTTTAGTAGGTAGTTACTACAAAGTATAGAATGGTTGTAAAGTTAAAGAATAAGCTAATTATGTCAAAATTTTTAATGTTTTGTTAAATTATTCGCTCATTTGAGCAGGCTTATAGTCATAGACCTTACTGCCTAGTCTTGCGTAAATTAATTTCTTCCCTCAAAATTTTTAATTCCAGGCTACCTGCTAGGGCGGAACGCGGGAAACGAAGGCAAACGGAACACCGACCTCCTTACCTACAACCTCACGATCGCCACAGACAACCTATACAAAAAGGCGAAACGTATACTACCAAAGACCATTCACCACAACGACTCCGACAAAGTGAGGTCGAACCTTATCGAAATATTCAACTGCTCATGCTGCAAATGTCCGCTCGTGGATAAATACAACTTGGCGGAGTTCATTAAACTATCCGTTAACTATCAGGTATTAAAAGTAATGAAGGCTGTGCAAAACGCTTCGTTATATTTAGATACTTTGAGATGACATTAAATGCTAAGCTTTAGAATGCTAATAAAGTATTTTTCAGAAATTGATTTTGTACCACTATTAGGCACGTCGAAAGCATTTTTACTTCGAACTCGTGTACAGATTGAATTGAATAGAGAAAATAAATGATATACGACATTTTTTTTTTATTTTATTTTTTTTATTTTTTTTTTTATTTAACAACACAAAGCAAAAGGCTTTGTCGCTGAGCGACCACACCGCCTAATTGGTACATATTTACAATATTTAAACAATCAAAACAAAGAAAAAGAAGAAAACTTAAACTAATCTCTACAGAAATAACACAAAGCAAGATTGTACATATTGCGAGCCTCTTTAGACAATGGATTGGACAATATACTATTACACCTGCCAACATCATATAATTTAGCCACTCCAAAAACAAGAAGTCGTTCATTTGCGTTTCGCACACATTCCATTAGGACATGATGAACATCATCAATACAACCACATACGTCACAATTTGGTGATAAGACTTTCTTCATTAAGAATCCAAATTTGTTGCATGGAATGTGTCCGGAGCGCAGCCTAAGAGCAGTGACCACTTCCTTCCTTTTGAAGTCTGCGTCATCAATCCAAGGAAAAGACGAGAGTTGAGGTTGTATAGTGCGATACCAAATACATTTCTCGACCGATCTTTTGTCAAAATACTCCTGCCATTGGTCTTTGCAGTTCATTTTAAAGAAGCTAACGTAATCAGTGTGTAACGGGTTCACTAAGTAAGGTACCTCGTCGACTATGGCTTGTTTGGCTAGATAATCAACCCAATCGTTTTCGTCCAGTTGAATATGTGACGGAATCCATTGTAGGACAATTACTTTATTTTTAGATTTTAATTTTGAAATAGATTCTAAAAATTGTATAGGCTATCGGGTAACCTCGCAGAGACGAGGTACACCGAGCCAAATGCTGCAACGCGCTCTTTGAATCACTACATCAATTTTCAAATTTTCGCGCCAATGAAATATGATATATACCTAATGTATGTAGTACCTCTAATAGGTAGGTATATTAATTCGAGAGCAGCTATGAACAATATAATTATGTACGTGCTACGTGATGCGAGCACAGCAGATAACAAATAATTATTTATTTATACAACAAAGAAATATTTTGCTAAATACCATATGGGCCAATGATTCGGTTAGTAATAAAATATCGTTGTACTAATGTCATCCCGTCATAATAAATATAATATTAAGAAAATAAATGTGGTATAACACTTCCTTAGTACTTATTTTTATTATTATGATTACTTAGTGCATGTGGAATTCCAGCTTCAAACAAACTTTTATTAAAAATCGATTCGATTCGGCAAAAAAATCTGCATCTGGCATGGCAATTTTTGTTTGAATAATATTTTTGAACGAATCGCGTTTGCGTGAATTATTGACCAATCAGAACCTCTGAAAAGCGAAGCGCGCGCGTCTGTCGTAAAACCTTGAGTCACCATGACATTTTAAACACTTCCGGTATGCGACCGACAGTGATGCCAACTTTGGTACCCCAAGACTACACAATTTAGCTCTGTTTATTTTCTAAGCACTAAAGTATGCTAAAAAAACATAGATATTGTAACGTATTCAAGACGTGCTAGTAAGAAAGATGTAAATTATTTTGTAACTTGAATTCTGGCTGGGATTATTCGAAGTATTATGATGAATCAATCTAAATAATTAATGTAAGTTTTCCCGAAAACTATATATTGTGTTGGCAGCACTGTTCGGTTCGGAGAAGCTAAACCGCCATTTTGTAACAAAAATCGAGTGTGGTTGTTTGTGGTGGTGCGCAAAAGTGAAGTTTAATTATTGAATTATCAAATTAAAATATAAGTAAAGCCACAAAATGATGCCGGTAAGCGAACAACCCAGCGCGTCTCCCATTTCTGTGATCCCGATTGGCCGCGGCGTCTCAAGTAACATTGTAAACTTGCAGCAAACGAAAGTGTTCATCGGCAGCCTGCCGCAGGGCTCCAAGCCCGAGGAGCTGCGGAAGCTATTCGAGCGGTATGGCGTCGTTACCGAATGCGACATCATGAATAGGTGCGGTTTCGTGCACATGCAGACCGAAGAGCAGGCCGCTACCGCCATCCGCAGCCTTCACAACTCCACCTTCAACGGAGCCGTCATTTCCGTCGAACGCGGCCGCATCAAGGAGCGGGGCGCGCGCGGCGGCCCCGGAGGCGGGCGGGGTCGCGGCGCCGGGCGCGGCGGCATGGGCGAGCGGCGCGGAGGGGGGCCCGTGCGGGGGCACCCGGGTGAGCGCCGCGACGCGCCGTACGCGCGGGACGGACGGCCCGGTGGACACATGCGCGGACCGGCGCCCGGCATGCAGCCCATGGGCATGCGGAACGGCATGGGCGGCGGGTACGAGCGCGGCGGCGACCGCGGCATGGGCGGCGGTGGCGGCTATGACGACCGGTACGGCGGCGGCTACGGCGGGGAGGACCGACGTGGGTTCGCGCTGATGGACGCACGGGACCCGTACGCCGCGCCCGTGCCGCTGTACGGCGACGAGCGGCGCGGCTACGGCGGCGCGGACGACATGGCCGGCATGTACCCGGACGAGCGGCGCGCGCCCATGTACCCGGACGAGCGCGAGATGATGGAACGCCGCCCTATGGGCCGCGGACACATGCCCTCGCACATGGCCGGCGGGTACGACCGGCCCGCGCCCCGCCCCGCTGCCATGGGCAATGGAGACATGTTCAGCAGAAGATCCCCCATGTAAGTATATCTTGCATCAAATGTACAACCTTTATCTGCTTTGTCTGCCTTGTGTGATTCTTTAAAGCAGACTTTTTAAAAGCTGTAATTTCATAATACAATTGGACTTTTATTTTTCAGGGACCGTGGTGGAGCTGGTGCTTCTGGCTACGAAAGAGATCCCTATGCACAGCAATACCCACCGATGGGACGGTAAGTTTTCTAAGAATCACTGGGATTGTAAAAAAAAATCCTGTCGAAGCCACAGCTGTCAAAGAGTAAATTATCAAGTATAGTCCACATAATGTTATATTACAAACAAGCTGAAGTATCGAACGAGAACTGAACTGGCAAGCTGTGATTATTTGCCTGGAGCTGGCAATACACTACCAATATTTACTTTATTCATAACATGTTTACGAGCTCTAAACACCATAAAGATGCGGAAATAAACTGAAACACTTGCGTGCGACTCATAATGCTATACACGAGTTACCATTATCGTTCGTTCCAGACTGCAGTTTTCAGCTTTTAGGTACCTATTTATTGTGAATCTGACTGAGAATTTACAATAAATTATGAAAAGAGTTAAGCTGAATAAGTCGTATTAATCATCATGTTCTTGTTTTCCTTGTACAACATTGACTTCAGTGGAAAATAACAAGGTTAATATTTCAAGCGGTTTGTTTACTCTTTGGCAGCTCAGATGATCTAAAAAAACCTATGACTCATGGCTTTGTTCGTCAGTAAATGCCATTGACTCCATAAATACCCACTAATTACACCATTGGATCATAAATACGCATAAGTACTTAATGCAGATGAATACGTACTTAAAATATGGTCAAGCGAAGAAATTAACTAACACAAGCTTCATACGTAGTACGATGTGTGACGCCTCTTAGGTTATAGTGGTGCGAATCAGCGGGAAACCTTAAACCAGTCTTAATATGAGGAAGGTCGTAAGATTCACTATGAGCTAATAGGTGTCAGCACTGTGTGAGTACGCGTGGAGTGGAGAGTTCGTGCGTTTCTGAGGATGTTGTTTTGTACATAGCGGCGGCGGGGCGCCGGCGCGGTCGGGCGGCATGGGCCCGCGGCGCTACTAGCGTGTCTCGCACCACCGCCTAGCATAAGAACGTAATGTTATCAACGTGACACGAACAAACCGTTGTATCCCGAACGGAACGCTCGCGCTCGCTAGCGAGCTGCGTAACGCGACGACAGTGGGCGCACGTAAGCAAATCCGAGTGCAGTTTATTGTGAATCAATTTATAATTTTAATAAATGACGATAATTCCAACGGAGACGGTTTCATTTCATCAGCCGATATCGTCAAGCGATGTTAGCATTGTATCAAATCGTATCTAGACTAAGTAAATATTTGCGCTGAGTCTTAATGATTGTAATAAACGTAATTTTCTGTAAGCTGTATATTTTATAAGATTAAACCTTCTTTTAGTAGATAATTTTTGATTTGATCCTTTCTGTCAAGTTCATTGCATGATCGATCCTTCAGTAAATACTTGCTTTTCATTGCTTCTATGGTAACGGGTATAGTTACAAGGACAAACCTAAAACTATCGGCTCATTCGGAATATTTCCAAGGAGAATAATTACGAAATACCTATTGCATGCGAGATATCCGCGTCAGATGCGCCCTTGGACTGATGACCAGTAGCGGTGTTACCAACTGCACTCCAACATTGCCAGACACCCTCCATTGCCTGATAGACACAGTAGAGTCAGGAGCGAGCCGCACGAGTCGGCATCGAGCGATCGCACTTAGATTACAGAGCACGCACTGTAGGACGGACGTACTCGGCCCGCGTACACGGCTCTGTAATCTGTGATGTCTAACGTTCAAGCGTCTTCCGAGGGGCACCAGAGTACTTTCAGATAGATATTAGCGGCAGAGGCAGGCGGCAACGACGTTGACGATGCTAGTTCCACGACGTACGCTGTATGCGTTTAGGCGACGCTGGACGACAAGGATGCGAAATCGACAATCGTAAGTACGGCCAATAGACGACACGGCCATTCTACTCAACGGTTCCGACATTGTTCTCACTTTCGTCATTGTTCGCAACAAACAATTTTGGTTATCGTAAAATATTAGTTAATTTTAAACGTACCCTTCGTGAAATAACTTATTATCGACCAATCTTTTATTGCTCCATCTTCATGCTATCAGCTTGAAAGATGAGCTCTAAAATCAAGGTTTAAAAAGTTTTTAAAATACGGTAAATTATCAAATTGAGTAGAATGGTCCGATAGCGGCGCGAACCGCCTCGAACTACACGTTTGAATAAAGCTTCCAAGCTTCAGTTGCGCAAGCGCATCGGCCACTGAAAAGTTGACCAACGAACTGCGTTCACATTGCGTTACGATAAATTGGTTCTAAAACTCTTTAAATATTGCGTAATTTCTTCCAAAGCGTTCTCGTCAAAACTTCACGTAAATTTGCGGTTATCGAGAATAATTCGTTTTAGAATGATCTAAATATCAACCGATACACACAGTAATGTCTCGTCATATTTAACTCTTAACACTTTAGTAATATTATTGTAATGTTTTACAGGTATTGGGATGACGGTTGACAACTCCTTGACTGAAGGACGGATATTCCGAAAAGTTATTTTCTTTGGTTATGTTGCGCGTCTGATGGTCGGATGATTACTGGAAGGCGAAATAAACGATTTATTTATATTTACAAACTTTTCATTTATTCCTACTATCATCCCCAATAATACCCAGGAGTACCCCTTATGCCAACTGGAGCATCATAGGATGAGGTATTGATAGGGGAGACCTTTACTCGAAAGTGAGACAATGCAGGCTTAGGATATCTACTTTTTTGGGATGGGTTTAATATGAAGAGATAGCAAGATTTAAAAATTATTTAATTGAAATAAATGGACAAAATTAAATCATTAAGGCCCAGAATTTTGAAAATTGCAAGTATTGCAACCCGAATCATTCTATTACCGCTTAATAGATTACATTGAAATTAAACTACACGATACTCAAGGATATAAGTGATAAATCAACTGGAGCTAAAACACGAATTAGTTAGAAAACCTTGGTTAAAAATCATGTCAAAAACACCTCTGAAAATTCAGAAATTCCCTAATTTATCCAGAACAGTAAGGTATTTTGAATTTCCATTTCACATGAATGTATATCAGTTAATTTGAAACAAATCAACCCAGCCCTTTTTTTGAAATAAGCTATTTACTTGAAAATATTTACGTTTTTTATAAATTGTCGCTTTCGTTATAAAATTCAGAGCAGCCAAATTAACATGCCTCACTCTTTGTACTTGTCATTTGGGTATTTCGCTTCGTGCTATGTCTGATTCCGCGGAGATCCGCGTTGCTATATGGACCTTTGTAACTTTTACGTTAGGAATAGTGTGACGAGTATTCTGGGCCTTAACAGCAAGGAAGACTGCAGTATTGTTCAATCTAATTTGCTACAAGCAATAGGCAACACCGAAATATACCAGTGTTCCATTACATTTATACAATAAAAAACAAAAAAAGAACCTCATTTTTTTTGGAGACAGTTAAAAATAAATTTCAAGATCCTGTAAGATGAAAAAACAGGATCTAACATTAAATAGTTCGTAATCTCACGGCTTCTATGAATCATAAACAATCTCGAAAGCTGGATAAAGATGTTTGTGCAAGACAAGAATAAAATTAAAGTATTATTCATATAAATTTTCATAGCTATCAATTGCCTATTAGTTGAAATCTTAAAGTAACTTCTAGAAGAACAATCTCGAATGTTCTAGAAGGTTCTAGTTGTGTTGTCTGTTCTGCGAGGGGCTGTCGGTGCGCGCGTGGCTCTTTGCGTATCTGACGGCAACGCGCATCGCGTCCTGAACTAGCTGCTCGCAATTTATAAGGCTCACCTGAAAAGAAAATCCAAAGGTACTTTTAAATAAATATTGGTGGGAATTTCACACAACGCCATCTAGCCCTAAACTAGGTAAAGCTTGTACTATGGGAACCAGAAAGCTGACAGAACAAGGCAAAGCATACCAACTGACCTGTGAGGCTAGTCATGACTTAAAAAATGCTAAAGCACTTTGTTACGTTTTTACGTCTTAAACTTGCCAAGGACAGATTGTATCCTATGGAAGGACATAGAGTACCTTTTGTCTCAAAAAAATAAATAAATCGAATGCAGAATAAGTCACAGGTCTAGTGGTAGATAGATAAAAGTCGTGGGTTCGATTTCAGACAGTTCACACAACGCTATGTTGTGTGAACTGTCCACCAACATCTCAGTTCATCACACAAATGTTCATCTCCTGGGTAGGGATCGAACCAACAACCTGCAGAAAGCAGAGCTACTACCAACTGAGCTGTGAGGCCAGTCAGTGAGTGAGAGATTAATTACTGTTACCTTTGTCCCTGTCATCTCTGCATAGGTAAGTGGTGACTGTCCCGGCCTGGCTGGCAGGATGTCAGCGTGGAAAACTGGCAGGATGCAACCCAACCACCGCTGTGCTGTGAACTCTTCAGTTATCAGCTCCTGTTGTTAATAAAGAGTATGATGCTAGTGGAACTCCTCGCGGCTTTGTTACTAAGTATTCAAATTCAAAATGTTTTTTGTGTTCATGTTAGGTACATAAGCTATACTTGTTTACATTTGGGTAGCTAGTATATACCTAACATGAGCCCGGGTGGGGCATGGCAACTAAAATAATGGAGACAATGTTAACATCATAAAACATAAGTGAACCTCTGGGACTTAAAAAGGAACCTATGGTCCAATTTTCAGCTCTTAAGACTTCTAAGTTTAGGCTGTGCGTATAAATCTAATACATCGAATGTACCTAAAATTCTATTTTTAATTACGTTTAGTCGAGTTTTTTAATTTTTGAAATGAGATATTGAAATAACAACATCAATAATTTATACACTAAAGCTACAACTGCATAAATGTATCAAAAGTTGTCACCCGTGGTATTCTACAGCCGGCTATAATAACGCCGCCCGCGCACCCCAACAGCATCACGGGAGCGGGGGCCTCGCAGGCCGCGAGTGCGAGCGGGACAGCCTCCGACTGCATGAGGTACGAGCAGCGCAGGAAGTGAACCACGAAGCTTCGCCCGTCGCGCAGCGCTTCGCTCACCGCTTCTTGGACCTCCGTGTTCGCTACGGATCTGAAGTATTGTAATGGAGTGTTTTACAGGTTCTGTAGTATAAGGGAATTACCTTGTTCGTTGTTTCGGAGGAAAGTCACTGAATTATTGACAAAAAATGCTATTATTCCTTTGATGAATTAAAAAAAAAACGTAGACATTATTTATAATTATTTTTATTTTGACCTTAAATTTTATGCATTATTTTCTTTAGAATTGTAATTTATTGTAAATTTTAAATACATTGCACGCCCAATTAGGGCAGAATACATTGTGACATTCTATTACAATAAAACAACTTTTATAACATGTATTTCATACAATAAGTATGTATATTTGATTTGATTTTACAATAACTGACTGGCCTCACAGCTCAGTTGGTAGTAGCTCTGCCTTCTGCGCTGTAGGTAGTGGGTTCGATCCCCACCCAGGATAAACATTTGTGTTTCATCAATCATCACACACATGATTATTCTGTGTCTGGGTGTTATTATGTACGTATTCTATGTATGTATTCAAAAAAAGTATATAACAACCTTCTGGTTCCCATAGTACAAGCTTTGCTTAGTTTGGGGCTAGATGGCGTTGTGTGAAATGTCCACCAATATTTATTTATTTATTATTTACTACCTTCCGCTCGCGGCGTCGCCCGCGAAGTGCCTACATAAAATAAAGCCCATGTTTATCTAGAAAGTTCATTCTACACATTGATGAAAGAATTTTTCAAATCGGTCCAGTAGTTTCGGGGCCTATTCAATGCAAACAAACAATCACATCTTTCCCCTTTATAATATTAGTATAGATTAGTAAAAAAGTACTTACTTCATGGCTTCATCACCGAGATCATCGCTGAAACTCGGCGCTTTCAGTAAAGAGTCTAGTAGCTCGACACAGCGTCCGTAGTCGGCGTAGGGCGCGCCGCCCGCGCCGCACAGCTCTGAGAGCTGCCTCTTGGTCTCCGCGACCTCGTCCCTCCGCCGCGCTGGCTCCACCAGGTGGATCACCTCACTGAGCTTCTGCGCGCGGCAGAATAACTCTCTCGCCTGGTAAAAGATAAATAAAATAAATAAATAATGCATTCTACATTGGACATTGGATTTTGGACATTCCACACAGCATCATCTAGCCCCAAAGTAAGCTAATCAAAGCATGTGTTATGGGTACTAGATAACTGATATATTTAATACATTAAATACATAGATAGATATTTTTTTATTATACATATAAAACAGCCAAATTTCTGCAGATCGTACACAAATTTGTTCCGCGGCGGGAATCGAACCCGCAACCTCTTGCATCGCAAGCGGACTCTCGCCCGCTGCGCCACTGAGGTTGTCAGAGACACAAGATGATATCACTACATATCTTCATCTGTATATTATACTAGCTTCCGCGCGCAGCTTTGCTCGCGAGGTACCTACATAAAATATAGCCTATGTTACTCAGGGATAATTAAGCATTCTAATGGTAAAAGAATTTTTGAAATCGAACCAGTAGTTTTTGAGTTAATTCGTTACAAACAAAAATACAAAACTTTCCTCTTTATAATATTAAGTATAGATCAAAATGAATTGATGAAGGTCTACCATGAGTTTTCACAATCTGCACTCGCTAGCGACTATAGTTAAAAAATGTATGAAAACTTGTACAGCGTCTCTAGCGGATAGTTGGGTACTAAAACGTCACGTAGTTAACTATCCTACGTCACAGCGTACTACAGCGACTGTAGTTTGCGCTTCATTCATTTGCTTAGAATTTGGTACCTTATGTAACAATTTTGACAGATGTCATAGTAACGTACTATTACTACTGTAGTAACGTCAGCCGATCTAAGTGTGACAACTCATGGTAGACGTACTGTTTGTTTGTCTCGCTAAAACTCGAGAACGGCTGGGCCGATTTAGCTGATTTTGGTTTTGAAATGTTTGAGGGAGTTCAGGGGCCTCACCACGAATTCATAATACATTACCGAATTAGTAGTACATTGTTATTTCGTACCATGACCTATGCAAATTGTATGGAAGTAGTGACGTTTCTATAATGGAATCGTTACGGAATCGTTCTGGAAGACTTCGTGGTAAGGCACAGAGATGGTTTTAATAAACGAAGGGCACAGACCTGAGTGGCGGCGCGTGCGCAGAGCGCGTGCAGCGCGGGCGCGCGCGTGCCGGCGCCGCGCACGAGCGTGACGCAGAAGTCGCGCAGCGCCCCCGTCCGCGGCACGTGCGTCCCGCAGCATAGCTCTCTGGGGAACGACTGATATTGCGTTACGCACGGTCTAACCCGCATGCTATTACGTGAAGTCAAATGAGCAACTTTTAACTTTTATTTTTTATTCATAAACTAGCGGACCCGGCAGACTTCCTGCCCAGAAAAGCATCGCCACATTAAATATGATATTTTAAATTCAATATTTACATTTTTTAAATCTTAAAATCAATCTATTGATCTACTTGTTTTCAAACCATCCCAGAACACATTACAATAGTATCTATATTAGTCAATAGTCAATAATTATTAATTCAGTAAGATCACAGGGATCATTTTGTATCGTCGTACATACTAGGTGAGTCTAGGTGCCAATTCCAGTCCTATCCCCAGTCCGAGATGAACTGACAAGAAACTCGCTGGGCCCTAGCGCTTTGTATGATCCTCAATTCTGTCTTTACCATAAGGGCACAATTTCTCTCACATTTATTCTCAAAACATTATTGTCGAGCACAGTAAGTACATAACAGCGCCACCGCCAAAAAAGCAGCAGTAAACTAACTAATATCAATTGATTACCTAAAATAAGTAGAAGATCATAATAGAAAAATGTTAGTATAATTAGCTATCTTGACTGTCAAAAAGGGCCCTAAATCCTTGCGTGCCCAAGGGCCCCAGCATAGTTTAAGACGGCCTTGATGATCCTTGTTAATTTTGTTAGGGACACCTAGCAGAGATGGATTCTAAATGTGATTGAGCCAATCAAACATCTACACATAACTTCGTGAGTTTGAATACACACTTGGAAGGCAGCGGCGATGGCACAGTGACCAGTCTGAGTCCACGGTCAGGGTACGTCTCCCCCGGGACGGTCAGCACAGAGTCCTCGCGAGACAGTTGCACGCTGTCAGTGACGCGCGTGTGTACTGGCACGTTCGCGTTTATACTTTCTCTGTAACACGAAAAACAATTAGCCGCACATTCGCAAAGTGAATAGGCTAATAGTTGGCTCAACGAATCTAGGCATTCGTGAAGTTAGCCGCAAGAGCTGCGCAGTATCGTTTTTCGGGAGTAATTGGAGGTATGAGGGGGGAGGAACTGTAGTTGCGCAAACTCGCACCTGTGGCTGATTTCACGAATGCCTAGATCCGTTGGATGAACTGTAGGTAAATAAAGATTAAAAAAACAACATGATCTCAACAGCTGCAATATTAGAAAAAATAGGCAAATCCACAAATAAAGCGACGCTTTAAAATCTATCTTACTAATATTATAAACTCGAAAGTTTGTAAGAATGTATGGATGTATGTTTGTTTCTCTTTCACGCTGAAACGGCTGAATGGATTTTGATGAAATTAGGCACAGATATAGATTATAGTCTGTAATAGCACATAGGCAAATTTTTATCTCGGAAAAAAGTACGGTTCCCGTGGCGACGCGGGCGAAACCGTGGGCGGAAGCTAGTATAACATAATGGCGATCTTTCCCATCTTATGATCTTTCTGGATCTTTATGGTACCATTAAGTACTAATTATTTTTACTACTTTAACCATTAGCGGAAACTTTGAAAAAAAAAACAAAATGCTCCCATAGAAAAATGTTTGAGTCCCTTTGTGTCCCTCTATGAAGAGAAATAAAAAATTGTATAATTAACATTAAACTTACCTAACTAAATCCTGAGCCTTCAAAGCAACCTCCTGTGTTAGTTTATCACCATAAACCGACAAATTCAAATACAGTCCTCTCTCACTAACACCCGACCCAATTTGACACACAACACTATTCGGTAGCACTTTTCTTATAGCTGCATTTAATAAGTGAACCGCTGTGTGATTCTTCATAATACTACTCCGTCTTTCACTGTCTAGTTCCAATATCACGTGACTATTACACCTTACATAGCTTTCACTGTTTTTCTTCACTGAGAATATACCTTTATGGAATACGAAGTCCCGAATTTTGAATACACTATCAACTTTCAGCGTAACATTTTCATTTAGCCGTATAACACCGGTGTCGGCCGCTTGGCCGCCTTCTTCGCAGTAGAAATTAGTGTCTTCTGTCACTAGATAATAAGTTCTATTTTCGCACGGATCGGAAATATCTATCCATTCGCAATCCTCATTCAATATAGCAACTAGCTTAGTTTTTAGAGGTTCAAAAACAATATCAGTTCCTAAATCTTTATAAGCGTATTTGTGTTGGTCGTTTGTTGATTTTACACCAATTTTGATGAGTTTCTCAATGGCCTTATTAAATAACTGCCCTCTGTTAGAACTTTGTTCTTTTAAGGCAGTTTTATGTCTAGATTTGTGCTGAACTAAAAGTTTAGTAAATCCTTCTTTGTCTATTGTTAAGTTGTTCAATTCTGCTATTTGTTGGATGAGGTCTTCTTGAAAGCCGTGGGTGTCGTACAATTTGAAGACTAATTCTCCCGGGATTACGGTCGAGTTTTGTTTGTTCATTGTCTGTAAGAAATAATAAAGTATCTATACTATTATAAAGCCGAAGAGTTTGTTTGAACGCCCTAATCTCAGGAACTATTTGTTCGAATTGAAATATTATTGTATTGTGTCCATTTATTGAGGAAGGCTATAGACTAATATAACATCACTTTAAAACAACTTTTATAAAGATTTAGAAGATTTCTTTTTAGAGGATTTTTTTTTAAATCTTTCACCATTAGAATGCTAAATTACAAACATACAAATCTTTCTTTATATTAGTGTAGATAGTGTAGAAAAGTAGGTATGGATGTGTTATATACAAAAAAGGACTTCAAAAAAGATAGTATAGGTACACATTGTGTATATGTATAGGCGACCAAGAAATTGGTTTACCACTCTAAGGCTGAATATCATTTGCACGTACAAAACATCAAGGGCTATTTTCGCTTGACAGATTAATAACTGCTACGTCAGAATCTGTCATAGTAATCCTTAGCGAATAATTATGTTACTGGGAGATGTCATCAAAAGTGGTAAACCAATTTCTTGGTCGCCTATACTTACTTTTTTGAAGTCCTGATATCCTTGAGCGAAGCCAGCAAGCTCTACATCACCCAGTTCCTCCACTTCTGGATGCTTCTGCGAAAGCTCCTTCCACTTCTTATTTATCTGAAACAGAAAACCATTTTGTTTTATTGAATTAATACTCTTTCTAATAAACGGTGAAAGAAAACATCGTGAGGAAACCAGCATACCCTAGAACCAAAAATTCGAAGGTGTGTGTCATAAGTTATGATTCTTATAAGCGGCGATGGGCTTGCAACCTGTCACGTACGGAATACTAACCACTATGCAAAATGTGGGCATGTACCAAATGTCATGTTTGGACGTGCCTCTGACTACTCTCTTTAGATATCCTCAAAGATCTGAAGAGATATCTACCGAGGATTACAGTCGTGATCATATTTTTTTTGTTTTTGTTTATTCTATAAATTTTGGAATAGCGCCATGAAACGAAGGTACATAAATACCTGACTCCGCATCTTAGCATACAGATGCTCTTCATGCTCCAGGATGATCCTCGCGTCAGCCTCCTTGGAGACCAGCTCGGGGTAGGCAGTGCCAAGGGTATGCGCCACCTCGGAGTACAGCGTGGTGAGGAGATTCGGATTTTGGAAGATGTCAGCGGACATTTTGTATGATTTACGCATTATTTGTTTTAAGTTGAGGCTGGAATAAAAAAAAAACTAAGATGTGTTAATACCATACTATAAAAATTAAACTTTTAAAATAATTTTACTAACTCAAAAACTACACCAAATAAGATAGTGAACTGACTCATAATCTTACTTCAGCCGGTGTGCCTAACATGAGAGCCACGACAAAATTTTGTCGTCTGTTTGTCTCGCTCTTTCTCGTACGAATATGAGACAAATGCTCGACAAAATTTCGCGATTGCCATGTTAGGCCGGCAGGATAGCAACATACGTAGTGAAAACAAGCCACATGTCAAAAATACGTAACCAATTTCGGTATATAGCATACCTAGCGGCAGGGAAGACGCCGTCAGCTAAACAAACGCTGACCATCCGCGCGTGGTCCGCGAGGCGGCGGTACGCACAATCCAAGATGGCGTCTTTGGCGTAACTACCGCTGTATGGAGCTACACCTTTACTGTTCTGAAATAAATGTATTTTAAAATTTTAGTATAGCTTCTCACATTAGCATGGCGTGGCGGGGGAGTTTCCGGCTGAGACACCAGAGGCTTGAGTTTGATTCCCAATGACTAGTCTAATAATTAAATATATTTAACTCAAAGGTGACTGACTGACTGACATTGTGATCTATCAACGCACAGCCCAAACCACTGGATCGCGCTTAAATTTGGCATGCAGGTAGATGTTATGACGTAGGCATCCGCTAAGAAAGGATTTTGATTAATTCTACCCCCAAGGGGATAAAATAGGGGATGAAAGTTTGATTTTGTTTTTCAAGGTACCACGCGGGCGAAGCCGTGGGCGGAAGCTAGTATTCTAAGTGTGGGGGTCAGAACCACCGTATGTGGTTTGTAAAAGGGTAGATTTCCTATGGTAGTCACCTACGACCTTTTATCAGAGTGGTAAAGGGGTAGGCTTCTTATGGTAGTCACCTACGACCTTTTATTAGAATGGTATTGTATGGTCGGGTTGGAAGTAAAGTCACTTTGGTTTTAAGAGACTATAATATTAATGGTAAAATGGTAATGTTAAACTTATAACAATAACTGGTAAATAATGGTTATGGTCTTAATGGTTTATGGTTAAAATGGTGTTTAAATGGTATATAATTGAGCACGCGAGTGTCTCAATTGGTAAGAGGTCGCGTACTGACGAAATCGTCAGCTTATGTAAAACTTGTGCGCGGAAACTGCATTACGATGCACAAAAGCATAATCGCTGATGTGTTCGATTTACTCCGAACATACTCCCGAGCACAAGAAGAAGAGATGATGTGGATGAGATGAAAATATACAATTTTCTTAACTAACCCATCAATAAAAAATGTATAAAGCAAAACATAAAAGCGCTTAATCAAAGTAATTATTGGTAATTGGTATATAAAAACAAGTGATAAAAACGATTATGTAAGCAAAACAAAAAAGCACAATAATGGTAAAAAATGATATAAAACTTAAGAAACTCATATTAAGTATACTAAACTATACTATTTTCTATATTTCTGTCCCTTTTGTTAATAGTAGCGTATCGCGCACTAGGCCAACGTTTGGCAAAACTATAGGCTATATCGTTGTCACCTTTTTCACACAAAGCACTAGCACTCAACACTTCACTATGCACTGGTATAGTTGTCATTTTTGGCGGCGGCGGAGCTTCCACAGGCTCTCGCTAGCGGCGCCGGGAAGGTCGCGGAGGCGGCGGCGTCACCGCAGACTCCTGCCGGCGGCGACGCACGCCGCTGTTGCCCGACGTGGATCTGCAACGCAGGCAGCATCGCCCGCTCCTCCACATCCAGGCTACTACTCCTCTTAGTGCTGCTGCTGTCAGCACGTAGCTTATGACGTAATGGTGTATGTCATGAGCACTTATGTCGTCAACTTCCGCGTCACTTTCTTTTAATTCTCTTACTTTGTTTCCGACACTGGTCATGGATGCGTTCAGATTCATGCTATCTGGCGATCCTTCGTCTGGGATTTTTATTTTTATCAAATGGTTTATCTGGTCAAATTCTGGCATGTAAACGCCTGGTGATATATGTATTTGGTTAGATTGATGCTGCAAGGGAAACAGTGTAAAGTCCTTGCCCTTTATGACACACTTCTGATTCATGCCAATGACCCCCGCCCGACTTAGGCGTTGAATGGTAACTTGATCATCGCATATGATTTTTATTGTGTAATCGCCACAGCAAAAATATAGGTATTGAGTTGAGTGTAACTCTACCCATTTATTGACGCATGCTGATTTATTAATTCTACAGCTGTTATTGGTCTCGATGTTGACGTCACAAAAACTTTCGTCACCTTTTATGTTCTGGATTGGTTTGAGCAACTGGCACATCATATATGTTTCTCCGTGGTGTAAACATGCTGTTAGCTCATTGGTGCTCAAGCTGATGAAGGAATCCTTTTCAAGATTCACGGCAACATATTCTGAGACAGGTGATATGCTGACCATGTTTGCTTCAACTTGATGTGGAATTGGTATTAATTTGTATACTTGAAAGTTTTCTCTGGCTATGAGCGGGAAAGTTATCTCAATTATGATGTATCTTTGCATAGCCCTAGCCCTGACCTTTAGTAGCTTGTAAATAAACTGAAGATCTGTTTCCATGTTACTTATTGGTAGAGTGAGATCGCTAGGCATCTGGCCGTAAATGGTATGAAGCTCACTTTTCAGTTGTCTTGGTGTCAATAAATGCATGCTTATTTGACCATGGTAAGTGTCAGTGATCGTGTCGAGCAGTGTATCTTGAATTCTCTTCAAGCCTTGCAGTAAACTGGTTCCGGCCATTGCAGATAGAGTAAAATCCTGTACGTAGGAGATGTTCTGAATGTTTTGTTGAAGGATGCTGGAGTTTTCTTGCAGATCGTTCAACTTCTTGTTAATAAATTTGTGTTGTCTATCCACAGTGGTTTCCATTCTTTTCATTAGATTGAACTCTGCTTCGATCACAGATGTCTGGTTCTTCCATAGATTGGAAAGGTGTTTCTCGTTACGCTGTATGGTTTCTACGTCCTTGACGTACTGGTCTGCGAAACGAGAGTCTAATACTCCGAACAGGTCGTTTGCTAGATAACCGACACCGTTGATAAGCCCTCGGCGCCGGCGGCGTCTAGCGTGAACGTCGAAATGCTGAGTTAATAAAAGTTCATTATAGTATTCGAGTTCCTGGGAATCGTGCCGAGCCTGCTGTAGTATTATGTTACAATGTGATTGTTTTTCAATTGTGTTACATAATTTTTCTAAGTAGCTGGTTATTTTATTGTACGTATCTATTCCTGCCCAGTATGGTTTCATGTCATAATATACAACTAGGGTCCACTTATCCCTAATAAGTTGCAATTTTGTTATGGGGTCAAAATAGAGAGACTGGTTAGTAGGTATTTCTCTTATCTCATGCAATCCGTACGTAGGCGATACGAACATAGTTATCATAAAACAAAACAAAGCTGCCGCTACTGACATGTGTTTGTAAGCGGGCCTTTTTTGTTTCTCTCTTGGTATCTCTGTGGTTTGGTTTGGCTTTGGTTCATGGTCGATTGGTGATTTGGTTTTTATGTGATTGGTTCTCTGTGGCTGCTCGTCTTCCTTGTGGACAGGGAGCACCGATAGCTTGACGACTGGTCTTTTCATTACCCCATTTTTGGTCTTTAGGGTCACGGCACGGACCAGTCCATCGTCCCCTGGGTGCGTGTCGATCACGCGCCCAATTCCCCACTTTCCAGCTGGTAAGTTTTCGTCTTGAATCGTAACCAAGTCTCCGATTTCAACATTCATTCGCGATTCCATCCACTTGCCTCTTGCTGAAAGTCGGGTCAAATATTCTGTTTTCCATCTTTTCCACAGGTCTTGAAAGAGTTTTGACGTCAGATGCCATCTGGTCCGGGCATCTTTCTCCGTTTCAATTACTGTGAGACCTGGTCTTCCTGATAAAAAATGGGCTGGCGTAAGAAAGTTAAGATCCTCGGGGTCCTCTGATAATGCACATAGCGGACGCGTGTTAAGGCAAGCTTCGAGTTTGGCGAGTAGTGTGGTGTACTCCTCGAATGTTAATTTCTGGTTCCCTATTACTCTTTTAAGGTGGTGTTTAAGATTGCGCACTGCTCTTTCCCACAGTCCCCCGGCGTTTGGCCAGCTTGGTATGTTGAAGTGCCATTCTATCCCCATGTCTGTTATCTCGGTCAGGAATCCATCACTAATTACTTGTTGGAATTGGTTGGTTTCTTCTTGTAGCATTCTATTAGCTCCCACGAAATTGGTTCCATTGTCGCTGTACATATGGCGTGGGGCTCCTCGCCGAGCGGCCATCCTCTGGAGAGCCGCCAAAAAGGCTGAACTGGTTAAGTCTGACACAAGTTCAATGTGAACAGCCTTGGTGACCATACATACGAATATCGATATGTATCCCTTAGTGGTTTTAATTCCGCGTCCTTTGTTGGCCTTTACTTCGACGAAACCCGTATAGTCTACACCGCAGTGGTAAAAGGCATTTTCGGGGTTGACCCTTGACGCTGGTAAGTCCCCCATGAGCTGGTACTGCTTTATGGGATCATGTTTCTTGCACGTGACGCATTGTCTGATATACTTTTTGGTTGCCATGTACCCGCTAATTATCCAATATCTTTGCCGAAGATTTGCTAGTGTTAATCTCACTCCGCCATGAAAAGTTAATTGGTGAGCTTGGTCTATTAATAACGTGGTAAGCCGATGGTTGTGTGGCAGTATTATGGGGTGCTTCATCTCAGGATTGATATGTGCGTTTCTCAATCTACCACCCACGCGTAATATTCCTTGCTTGTCTATAATTGGTGTCAAATTTAATAATTTACTTTTCGAGTGTACTTTTTCATGCTTGCGTAAGTAATGGAGGTCATCAGCAAATTCCAAGAGTTGAACGTTTTGTATAATTAGCATTTTCGCGCGACGCATTTCGTGCAATTCTAGGTACGGCTGGTGAACTACTTTATTGTAAGTAGGTACTCGTAGTATCCATGCAAATATGCGAATTATTTTCGTTATAGAACTGAATTTAAGAAGCAAACTATTTATTATGTTGGTAATGGTAGATTCATTCTGCTTAAGAACTGCTGCGTTGGTCAGTCTCTCGACAGATGCTTTTACTTCTAATTCAGTTTTATATATTGTTTGGTTTTTATTTTGGTTTTTAAATGATGGTAGCCATGATGGTCCCTGCCACCATAGCTTGTGATCTTTGAGTTGGTCAACAGACAAACCACGACTTGCGCTATCAGCAGGGTTGTCTGTTGTTTTCTCGATGTCAGCAGTGTACGCATATGGGTACCTGCGCCATTTCAAAATAAGTTCTTGGAGGTCCTGTTGCAGGTTAGGGCCTCTATACATGACGTCGTTGAGGCTGTAGCCTGATGACGACCTGGCTGACGCGTTGAATACTACCCTTAGCTTAGTGGTAGTTGACTCGGCTTTAATTATGGCATGGTGTGGTAGGTAACACTCTGGTGTTTGGTCACTGGTTACCTGTGCTGGCGTCATATGGTTTAGCTGAATATATTCTAACATGAACTGGTTGTAATCAGCTTGTAATTGATGGTCTTTGGCCAATTTCTTTTCCAAATTATGAAATTGTGCTAGTGCTTGTGGTTTTGTTGCACCCAATTTCTCCTTTAGATCTGGTTTAAATGGTAGGCGGACTTCAAATCTTCCGTTGTCAAGCCTATTTGTGGTTTTTGAGAAATATTGCAAGCATTCATGGTCATCGCTTGACATTTCTATTTGCTGGTTAATGTCTTCGTTCTCCCAAAACCGGAGCAGATCATCCGTGTTATGCAGAACGACATTGCAATTGTAAGCTGGTTTTATGGTACCACAGAGCAGCCATCCTAGCTGCGTCTGTTGTGCTATTGGCTGGTCATCTGAATTTCCTCTCAAAATTCCACCCAACATTATTTTACTGTATACTTCCGCCCCTAGAAGTAAGTCTACTGGTCGACTAATATTAAATTCTGGGTCTGCAAGTGTGATGTTTTTTATGTGCGCCCACGATGGTCTGGTTATGGTTTTATTTGGTAGGTTTTTAATCAAACTGTTCATTATAATAACATTTGTTTCTAAATAAAAGTCATTATACATCGACTGTAATTCAACACTTATCATTCCCTTCGCGCTATTTTCTCGCTCTCCTACGCCGAAAATAGTACCCTTGCACTTAGATCTTTTTAACCCTAAGATCTGAGCCGCGTTTTCACTAATAAGCGAAACCTGTGAGCCCTGGTCAATTAATGCTCTCATGATGTGCCTTGTGCCGTCAGATCCTGTTATTCTGATCATGGCTGTAGCCAAAAGAATTTCTGAGATGTCATCCCAAGATACGTGAGCTGATTTGGTCACGTTTTCTTTGTTGGTAGGCTGTGAAGTAGGTTTTGCTTGCGATGGTGACTTTTGCTTTATTAGCGCGTCATGCAATAATGTATTGTGCGCACCTAAGCATGCGCGACATCGTTTTGTTGATGTACACGATTCCTCCAAATGGTTAATTAAGCAGTTTTGACAATATTTTAATGAATTTATTTTTCGCAATCTAGATTCGGGCTGTAAGCTTAAAAATTGCCTACACTGCCAAATGCTGTGGTCATTGTTACACATACCGCAGGTGATTGACCGCGACGCGTGCAATGAATTCTTGATAGGTGGTCTATCTATTGATGGTCGAGAAACATTTCTCTGAAAATTATTATTTTTCATGTTTTGGTTTTGATGGTTGCAGGAAGTAGATGGTTGCGAAACTGCCTTTTGGTATGATGGTTCGTTCTTGCGGCGAGAGGCTTCTAATGTGGTAAATTTGGTCTCAAGAAACTCCAGAAATTCCTGTAAAGAGGGTAGCTCTCTGGGTTTCTTCACCGATTCCATATAGCCGGCGAACGATGCGTTATCTAACTTCTGTGCGAGTAAGTGCACTAAAAGTGGATCCCATGTCGCCGTATCTACGCCTAGGTTTTCGATAGCATGCAGACATTCCTTGGTGACGTCATGCAGCTTCTTAATCATCACAAGCGACTGCTGTTGCATGGTGGGAAGACTAAGAAGTGTGTTGATATGAGAGGTAAAGATAAGCCGTCTGTTCCCAAAACGGTTTTTATGCTACCTACTGTTCTCATGAAGGCTCTTATATTTATCATCTGCTTTTTTATTAGTTCTTTCAGCTTGCTGTTGTCCACTGCCGCTGAAGAAATATTTTTTATTTGTTGCCTGGGGGTCTCAGGCCGCGACGATGTTCCAGGCTGTGCTGGTGGCATCGCTTCCGGTGCGTGAAGGCTTCCTGGCTGTATAACTGGTTGCTGCCTAACTGCCTTCCCTAACTGCTCCGCGGTTGTGTTTAACACTTCCTTCATGGTTAAATAAGCTTCTTTAGCTGTCTCATAGCACTGTTTTTGAAAATATACATGGTTAAATACCCCTAAATCACGTATTTGCTTATGGTTGTTTAAATAATCTTGCCAATAGGTCTCTAATAAGTCATTTTTCCGCTTGCAATACTCATAAGTTTTCCTATCGGCTTCATCTTTCTTAAAATTGGTCAGCAGCTTGGTAATGGATTCGTAAATCTCTGTTTGGTTTATAAAAAGATTATCCATTTTGGTTACTAGGTGTAAATCTATAATAATAATGATAGATCTGACCTTGGTTTCTCCTTACGATTTCCTGCTCAATCCAACACTGCACTCCTGGTTTAAGCGGCACTGTATCACTTGGTTTGGTAATCACTGGTGTTTAAGTTTTCGAAGAGCCTTGTAAAAGGGTTCGAAGGTTCGAAGGACCATGTAAAAGGGTAGATTTCCTATGGTAGTCACCTACGACCTTTTATCAGAGTGGTAAAGGGGTAGGCTTCTTATGGTAGTCACTAGGGCATGTAAACCGATTAACCGATTAACCGAAAAACCGATTAACCGACTGATTTTACGTCGGTTTTTAATCGGTTTTTTCTTGGCAAAAAACCCGGTTTTTCGAGTTTTTTTTAATGAGTAATATATGATAAATTCATTTAAAACTACGCCTTTGCAGACTTTATTTAGATCGGCCATAATTTTCCACCTAATTACACACATACATTACACACATCACGCCTGTTTCCCGACGGGGTAGGCAGAGATCACGGATCTCCACTTGTTACGATCCTGACACGCCTCTTTTGCTTCATTCACTCTCACTACATTCTTCATACATGCGCGTCGGTTTAGGGTACTCTCGACCTGGCCTTTCTCTAAAACGTCCCCAATGTGCTCGAGGTACGTACGCCAAGGTCTTCCCCTTCCAACTGTCCCATTCAAACTCGCCTTATTCACCTGTTTCGTCAATCTCCTTTCATCCATCCTTTCTACATGCCCAAACCATCTTAGCATACCCTTCTCAATTTTCATCACTACGTCTTCTTTCACTCCACAACATTATTTTATCACACTATTCTTCACTCTATCATTCAAAGTTAAACCACACAATACTTCTTAAAGCTCTCATTTCCACTGCATTTATTCTACTTTTATGCTTCTTCTGCCATACCCAACTTTCACTTCCATACATTAATGTCGGCACTAACACTCCACCATGCACAGCCAGTCGTGCCTTTTTAGACACGATCCGAATGCTCATAAATGAGTTAAGTGCCCCATTCACACGATTTCCAGCATTCACTCTCCTTTCAATATCATCATTATGTTTCCCATCATTCTTAAACAGCGTACCCAAATATACCTACAAACTCTTTCACTTGTTCCACTCTTTCTCCTCTGATCATTAATTCACATTCTGTAATGCATTCATCTCTTTCAAAAACCATAACTTTCTTCTTACTTACATTTATTTTCATTCCTTTCCTGTCAAATGCTACATGCATGTTACCATCTCCTGTAACTCCTCTGCCGACGACGCAAGTATTACCTGATCGTCAGCATAGAGAAGACATTTGACGAGTAACTCATTCATTCTTAATCCACAATCACTTTCTTTCATATCTTGTAAGCAACTGTCCATGAATAGATTAAAAAGCCATGGTGACGCTACATATCCCTGTCTAACACCCTTTTCGATGTTAAACCATTCATTATATGACCCATGTATCCTAACGCAAGCCCCGGAACCCTCATAGAGAGATTTCAGAGCTCGCACCAGGTTGCTCTTTACCCCATACATCGACAGAGCCGACCACAGTTCAATCCTCATCACTCTGTCATAGGCCTTCTCCAGATCCACGAAAGCGCAATAGACCTTTAGACCTTTGGCCAAAAATTTCTCGGCTATGCATCGCAAGGAAAAGACTTGATCCGTACATCCCATATCCTTTCGAAATCCTGCTTGTGCATCCCATATCCTCTCATCAGTTTCTTTCATTCGATCAACACTTTCGCATACAGCTTACCGATGATGCTGAGTAGGCTAATGCCCCTGTAGAGGTTTATTAAAATTTTAATTTAATTTAACTTGCTATGGTTTCATTTGAGTAAGAGAGAAAGAGTTTTTAATACTGCCGTATAAAGGAGTGAATTACATTACCTAGATAAGACTTTATCATGTTGTTCAATTTTTTTACTTTATTCGAGTAAGAGTGAGTTAAACATAATTACCTATATTAAAATATTTTAAAATTTAATTGGTACTTGCTTATTTAAATAATTACTTAGTTCATTTTTACTAAAATTTAAGGTTTTATTTTGTCCCAAGACACCTGTATTAAAAAACTGGAAAAATAACCGAATAACCGGTTTTTAACCGGTTATTGAAAAATAAAAACCGAAAACCCGGTTTTTTTAAACAACCCGGTTTTTACACGCCCTAGTAGTCACCTACGACCTTTTATTAGAATGGTATTGTATGGTCGGGTTGGAAGTAAAGTCACTTTGGTTTTAAGAGACTATAATATTAATGGTAAAATGGTAATGTTAAACTTATAACAATAACTGGTAAATAATGGTTATGGTCTTAATGGTTTATGGTTAAAATGGTGTTTAAATGGTATATAATTGAGCACGCGAGTGTCTCAATTGGTAAGAGGTCGCGTACTGACGAAATCGTCAGCTTATGTAAAACTTGTGCGCGGAAACTGCATTACGATGCACAAAAGCATAATCGCTGATGTGTTCGATTTACTCCGAACATGGTTGTTAGGTGTTAGTTATACAGGGTGTCCCAAAAAGTAGTGTCAAGCGAAAGTCCAGAGATAGAACACCCCTTGGGGTACCCGAATCACCCCCATGTATGTTCCGCGATTTTCTATAGTTTTCGAGTTATGAATTTTTTTCCGAATTTTTGAAAATTTACGACTTGAACAACTTAAAACATTCTTTAAAAAAAAGTATAAAACTTTCTTGAGATTTTTTTTTTGCTTCTGGATTGCTATGAGTTATTCTTTCATGCATAAAATAATCAGCTACGTGACTTTGATAAAAACTATGAAAATGTTGGTGTAAAGTCAAATAATTACATTCGGTGAATTATAACAAAAATTTTCAACTTTAAATTAAAAATCTTAACAAGTGATTTCATGGTTCCTAAATAAATCTAAAGAATTTTCCAGACTCTCAGCTTTTATAATCATTAAAAAAAAGTAGTACTTAATAGGCTACTTTGGCTAAAATCGGCCTTCAAAGACGGTGAGGTGGAAAATTCTTAAAATTAGCTACCTGATTAAAAAATTGATTTTGGCCATTTTATCATTCCTAAGCTTAATTTGTTTGTTAACTAACCAATAATGACTACAAAGAATTAGTTTATGCCACAGAAATCAGCAATATGGCCAAATTAAGAACAAAATTAAGACAGGCCGAAGAAAAAATTAAGGCACTTAAAATAGCTTTATACGATTAAAGGAAACCTTTTTAAGACGATGTAGGATTTGTATCGACCTAGAAGGTTGACATTTTGAAATCTTTTTGTAAAAAATTAATAAATTTTACTTGTTATTTTATTTCATAAATTTAGCTGATTTAGCTAATTTAGCTTTAATTTTTAATGAAATCTTACTTTCCTGCAGTCATTTTTGGTTAGTTAACAAACGAATTAAGCTTAGGAATGATAAAATGGCCAAAATCAATTTTTTAATCAGGTAGCTAATTTTAAGAATTTTCCACCTCACCGTCTTTGAAGGCCGATTTTAGCCAAAGTAGCCTATTAAGTACTACTTTTTTTTAATGATTATGAAAGCTGAGAGTCTGGAAAATTCTTTAGATTTATTTAGGAACTATGAAATCACTTTTTAAGATTTTTAATTTGAAGTTGAAAATTTTAGTCATAATTGACCAAATGTAATTATTTGACTTTACACCAACATTTTCATAGTTTTCATCAAAATCACGTAGCTGATTATTTTATGCATAAAAGAACAACTCATAACAATTCAGTAGCAAAAAAAAAATCTCAAGAAAGTTTTCTACTTTTTTTTAAAGAACTTTTTAAGTTGTTCAAGTCGTAAATTTTCAAAAATTCGGAAAAAAATTCATAACTCGAAAACTATAAAAAATCGCGGAACATACATGGGGGTGATTCGGGTACCCCAAGGGGTGTTCTATCTCTGGACTTTCGCTTGACACTACTTTTTGGGACACCCTGTATAATAAGAAAAGAGATTCTGAGTAGCACACCGAATCTGTACAAATCTACTATTAACTGCTCGATAAAATTCTATTCTCATCGGATTATGATCCGATATTATACGATAGGAAGATATAAATACTTATTACACTATTGTGGTTGCATTTGCACACTTAAAGCCTGGTTTTCACTATACAATTTCACTCAGATCACTACCCGTAGTGTACACATGATGTAAACACAACTTTACCTTCTCAATAGCTCTAATGATTGGCTGGAACAGATCGGTGTCGTAGTTAGATGGCACGCCTTGTAGTAATGCTGCCATTCTCTCTAGACCCATGCCGGTGTCCACGTGATGCCGGGCTAAAGGCTTCACTGAACCATCTGATTCCCTGAAGATACATCACTAGATATTATAAAACAAAGTCCTCCGCCGCGTCTGTCTGTTCGCGATAAACTCAAAAACTACTGCACCGATTTTCATGCTCTTTTCACCAATGGATAGAGTGGTTTTCGAGGAAGGTTTTAGTAAATAATATGTCAAGTTTATGTATACATTGGCTAATATATAATGCTATTAGTTAGTGTCAGCTAGTATGTGATAAATTTAAGATCAGTTGACACATAACATTGTTCTGTGCTTTCAATAAATACCATAAAAAAAGCACTTTCAGTTTAGCTAAAATTCACTAAATTTAACCTTTTAGGGACAGGAAATTGAAGATTACATGATGATAATGATCACAACTCTAATCCCCCGGCTCGGTAGATCTCCTCAGATCTCTAGTCACTAAGATCTTTGAAGATATTTAAAGTCAGAGGCAGACTTCTAAACATGATATTTGGGCACATGCCCAATGTAGGTTGAAGAATGTAAGAAAAAAATCATTATGCAAACCAAGTCACAGGGATTACCACTAGTTGATTTATAATAGTTCACTAAGAGCCTGTCCAGATAGAGCGTTTCACGCGCGTAAGCACTCGCGCGTAGGCACTCGCGCGTTCTCAGGCACCTTATACCTAGGTAGGCACATAAATAATTTTCTGTCCCCGAGTCCCTCCCGAACACAACGCGCGTAGGAACGCACGTGAAACGCGGCATCTGGACGCAATGTAAATTGCTACGCGCGAGTGCTTACGCGCGTTAAACGCTCCATCTGGACAGGCTCTAATATAATAATTAAAGCAGGTAAAGTAAAATAGCCAGAACATACCGGTTACACTGAATGAACACAATATTCCATATCTCAGTGAGCGAGCCATCTGGATTGATGTGATGTATTTCAGTGCACGGACCACAAGGCCCTGAAGCACCCATCTCCCAGAAGTTATCCTTGGCTTCCAGTGCTTTTAGTCTACTGCCAGATACGCTGAAATGAGATTTTAACTAAGAATATTCATAGAAGATTGTATATTTGATTCTTGGGATGGGTCTGTGAGAGTATGACTTAAATGTCATCAAATATACACAACTGTCATCAATATACACTTCTCTTTCGGCGGTCGGTGGAGCAACACCAGTGCGGAGCAAGTCAATGGTCCTGAGGATGCTTCGTGGGAAGCGAAACACGTGTCGAATTTCTATTTGAGTTTGTTTTGTGTTAAGCTTATCTAATGTAATAGTTTAGCGGGAAAGTACTAGATATTTCTGTCCTTTTCAGTATTTGTAATGGATTTCCGCAAAGTTACGCCTGAATCAATCATTTATACAATCTTCTATGAAAACTCATCTGCTGCACTACAAGTAGACATTGGGGCTAAATCAAATGGTGGCATAGTTGATAGTGCATTGACCATCTCTAGAAAATGATGTGGGTTTGAGTCAACGTTATTGAAAATACTTTACTTTACGTTATTGAAATATAATAAACTAGCTGTCCCGCCCGCGACTTCGTTCACTTAAAGTAGGTATCTAACTTAACTGAGTTTCAAACAAATCACACTAACAAAAAAATCTCATAAATAACTTTGACACCCAATTTTACCCTTTTTAGAGGGCTATTTTGAAATATCCAGGAATACGTTTCCATTTATTTTGCATTTAAAGTATCCAAACCAAAATTAAGACCAATCGCACCACCCGTTGAAAAGTTTCCATACAAACATTGACTCCCCTTTTTAAAGGTTTTATTGAAAAATCCTAAAACACGAAACAAAGTTTCAGACCAATCGCACCAGGTTAAAGGATCCCATACGAACATTGTCCCCAAATTTGACCCCTTTTTCAAGGTTATATTGAATTATCCTTAAACACTTGTTCATTTATTTTGCATTTACAGTACACAAACAAAGTTTCAGGCCAATCGCACTACCCGTTAAAAAGTTCCCATACAAACATTGACCCCACATTTGACCCCTTTTTGAAAGTTATTTAAAAAAATCCTGAAACACGTGTCCATTTATTTTGCATTTACAGTGCACAAACAAAGATTCATGAAAATCGCTCCACGCGTTAAAAAGTTTCATACTAACGTTTTCACCCTTTTTCACCCTCTTAGAGGTGGAATTTCCAAAAATCTCGCCTTAGTGGGTGGTTTTGTTATAAAAGGAAACCACCTTCCAAATTTCAGCATTCTAGCTTCAGCGGTTTCGGCTGGGCGATGATGAATCAGTCAGTCAGTCAGTCAGTCAGGTTAAGCTCTTATATAGATATAGATAAATCTTATTTAAAAAAGAACTGTTGTGTATGAACTGTGGGTACTAATGAAACATTATTATAACTTTATGGTTGGCTAGATAGATACTTACGAAGATTCACTTGTCTACTAATATTATAAAGAGGAAAGATTTGATTGTTTGTTTATTAACTACTGACCGATTGGAAAAATTCTTTCACCAATGTGTAGAATTGACTTTCAGGATGAACATAGACTATATTTTATGTAGGTACTTCGCGAGCGACGCCGTAAGCGGAAGCTAGTATTATATTATATTACATGAGCTTGTGATACAATACAATGAAACTTAATTTAATGATATTATGATGGTTTGATATATATAATATATACCCAATATCCTTCCAGATGTCTCTGCATTCCCTATCCTCCTGTAAACCAATAACAGCGTCTCCTGCAAAGTATGTCACCACCAGGTTTTCAGGCTTCAGTCGGTACGGACCAAGGAGCAGGTCCCAGGCCATTCGGCATGCTTCTTTCTACAAAACCAAATAGAATTGTTAATCCACTTAAGTTTTATTGGTTTAAGGTTAATTCAAACTTACTTTATAATAATCTCCAAAAGACCAATTGCCCAGCATCTCAAAGAATGTGTGATGAGTACTGTCTGTTCCAACCACGTCCAAGTCATTGTGCTTGCCTCCAACACGTATGCACTTCTGAGAGTTCACAGCTCTTGGACATGGCGGGTCCACTTGGCCTAGGAAAACACCTTTGAACTGAAATTTAAAATTATTTGGTAAACTACGTTTTACATACCTACACAAGAGACTGCAAGTTTTATCATAGTTAAAGAAGGTCTAGGCTATATAACCAATACCTATGTAAGAAAGTTGTGTGTAGCCAGTCTATTTACTTTTTCGCCATGGTCTAAGAACGAAGAAACAAATGTCCTAAAAAGCACCAAAACAAGTTTTACCTGATTCATTCCTGCATTCACGAAAGGCACAGTAGGATCACATAGGGGCACCACAGAGCTGGATTTAACGTATTTATGGCCATGAGTTTCCTTGAAGTACTCGATATAAGTACTTCTGATGGAGTTACTGGAAGACTTGTACCGAATCCAAGGGTTTTTGAGGAAGGCTCCGCTTTGAACCGGTATACGAAGCATCGTCATAGGTTATGTATTAATTCCGAAAGCAAAAAGAATTTAACAACAGAATTTGTTGTTCTAAATTTCTCGAAACCACTCGTAATACTCGCTTTCGTGCCTACTTTCTAGAAAGTATAAACAAAGTGGGAGAAAAAAATTACGAAAAAAAACAATAAATCGTAGCTTCTTCTTCTTCTTCTTCAATTATGGCATCTGTCTCTTAGAGAACAATTTTGCCAGTGTCAAGTGTATTTATTTATAAGTATTGTCAACGTCACAGAGTCATAGTCAAGTAGTCAAGTCAATTTTAAACAAAAGATGGCTGTTTTGTTGAAAATTTTCGTAAAAATCGTAGCTTTTCAAGCTTCGTAAAAAAATTTATTTATTTATGACATTGGCATTGGCAAACATAATAAGCATGATATTTCAATGTCAATGTCATAAGTTCATGTCAAAGATGTAATTTAGCAATAAACCAGAGTACATGGCGCGGTGCGGTGTAGATATTTATGTGAATGAAAGGTATCGATAGGTAAATCTATCAGAAAAAATCCATGAATCTGAAACAAAACAGCTATTTCTTGTTTTAAATTGACTTGACTCTGTGACGTTGACAATACTATCAAATTAAAACTTGACGCTAACAAAATTGATGAGACAAATGCCACCATCATAAATAAAGAAGAAGAACAACAGCTGACGCCGATCGAGTCAAATCGTTTCGTTTTGTATCGTATTATTTGTAAATTTCATGAAATTATAATATTTCGCAACTAAAATACAATTTAAAAAATATACAATTTGATAACGTAGCCGCATCATTATCGCAACTATAGTATTTGAAGAAAAATAAGAGCCGCGGCCGCTAGAGTGCTAATAGGGACACGTAAGTGTTATTGCTGTTTGATGTACTCCTATAAAGAAAATGCGAAGTATTGAACTATTTACATTGTATTTGTGCCTGGCCCTCGCATCCTCTGAGCTGGTAGGCCCAGATTTCCACAATGAGAAAGAAGAGACCGACCAAGAGACGGACAACCAGGAAGAGAGAGAGGAGGCTGAAAGACTGATCATAAAAAAAGCTATTGATGATGAAAGAAATAAATTTGACCCTGAAACCTTGAAAGAGCTGGAAGCAGCCATCAGTAAAGAGCTTGAGGATGCTGTTAATAAAGAAGTCTTGACATACAAAGAGTATGTAGAAACTCTTAAGAGCACTAAGGAGATGATGCAAGGCGAAGAGTCTAATAAAAGTAAGGTTTCTCTATTACACATCGAATATATATTTTTTATTCTTGACCAGTTGTGCTTTCAATTTGTATTTATCATAGTCTGTATATACTTAGAGATAGTATTATCTGAATATATCTGTAAATAAAGAATTCTAGAATGTTACTACTTAAGATTTCATCTGTTTATCTTTAAATTGTCTATACTAATATTATAAAGAGGAAAGTTTTGTATTTTTGTTTGTAATTAATTAACTCAAACTACTGGTCCACTTTAAAAAATTCTTTCACTATTAGAATGCTACATTATCTCTGTGTAACATAGATTATATTTATTACTAAAAAAAATTAGGGATCCTTACTCAAACTTCAATAATGTAACCCAAGGTGTGATAAATAATGGATTTTTGCAGACGAAGTTGCTTATAACAGCTACTAGTTAATAATTATTAATAATATTTTTAATGTTTCAGTAAATAACTTAAAGCAAATGCAGTACACACTTAAACTGTTAAAATCAACTCGCATCAAGCATCCAAAACCAACCTGGCTACAGGATCGAAAGGCATCAGAAGTGTCAGACCACCCTGATATTGAGGTACCTATACATAGATAATAAAATAAAAATAAAGACGGAAAATACATTATTCCACCTAAATATCACAATATGTTGTGCTGACTGCACATAATTGGGATAAGGGCAGGGAGATGGTAATGATCATGTAATATTATAGCAAAAAAATAAATAATATAAAAGATAAAACCTGTCTTGTTTTTACTTAATAAAAAATTTGAGAATATCTAAAGAGACAGTCGGAGGTGCATCCAAACATATTTCTCACATGCTCACATGAACACTTCCGACAGTCTAATTAATATCCTGTTTCAGATTTTAGAAATAGAGAATCCACAACTTATTCTTGACAGTCTGCCGCCAGTCCCTGATCAGGGAGACGAGGAACTAACTCCTGAACTGAAAGAGGGTAAGAAGAATGACAACTATTTTTGTTCAAAACTATTTCATTGTTATAATATACATTATTCACCCTACCCTAGAGATATCATTATTGTGTTATCATTGTTATATAATATTTAAAACAATATAATATATAACAATGAAATAGTAGTACCTGGATGACCGAGCTTTGCTCGGGTTTTTTTCTGGTAAATCGTGTTTTTTGGAAAATGAAACCTAGATAGATCGATTTATCGCCCCCGAAACCTTCTGCATACTAAATTTCATGAAAATCGCTGGAGCCGTTTCCGAGATTCCGATTATATATATATATATACAAGAATTGCTCGTTTAAAGGTATAAGATATAATGCATTTATCGGATATGCTATTTATTATCTATCTGCTATCTATGGATTTTCTTAAAGGCTATCCTAATAGATGGAACTGAGAAGCAAGCTACTAGTTTATATAATTTGGTATTCCAGCTAAAGAAATATACGACATGGCGATGAAGAAACTGCAGCGCCGCACCCCAGACTTACAGGACACCATCGGTCAGATCAAACAAGCAGCTGACATGGGCTACATTCCCGCTCAAATCAAAATAGCCTGGTCGCATGTGTATGGAGAAGGAGTATCGCTGGACCTCGTAAGAGCTAAGGAGATCTTTGAAAAGCTCGCTGAGCTGGGACATGCAGAGGCTCATGCTGTGAGTATGACCTGATGAGTCTTGGTCCCATTAAAATGGTGACATGAGAGCGCTGGTGGTGTAGTGGTAGTAGCCCCCGGCTTCTAATCCTAAGGTCGTGGTCATGCACTGATGGATTTTCTCAAAAAACTTATAGTCAATAGTCAGTGATTATTTGTTCAGAAAATCACAGCGATCATTTGGAATAGTCTTACATACTAGGTGAGTCTAGGTGCCAATTCCAGTCCTATCCCCAGTGCGAGAAGAACTGACAAGAAACTATGTTATGTTAGCTATTTCCTACCACAGTGCTTTCAAATGGTAAAGGAAAACAGCGTGTATTTCTACAGAAGAGAAGACTTTGATGATGAGAATTTTGTGATTTGGTCAAACAAAATTCATGTTATTATACATGTGACGACCTCAGTGGCGCAGCGGGCGAGAGTCCGCCTGCGACGCAAGAGGTTGCGGGTTCGATTCCCGCCGCGGAACAAATTTGTGTACGATCTGCAGAAATTTGTTCCGTTGGTCTGGGTGTTTTCTATGTATAATAAAAAATATCTATCTATGTATATAATGTATTAAATATATCAGTTGTCTAGTACCCATAACACAAGCTTTGAGTAGCTTACTTTGGGGCTAGATGATGCTGTGTGGATTGTCCAGCATTATTTATTTATTTATTTATGTTTTTTTCTGTTGAGAAAGACGCTGTGCTTATGTTGAAGGGCCGGAAGTTTGGAACTCAGCATTGGCTAATATGAACTTACTTTTTTGGACTGGCCTTTCAACTCAGTTGGCTACTACCAACTGCTCTACCTTCTGCTCTGTAGGACAAACATTTGTGAGATGAACACAGATGTCTGTTCTGTGTCTGGGTGTTATTATGTATTCTATGTATTATTTACGAAAAATATAATTAATCTATCAGCTATCAGGTTCCCATAGTACAATCTTTGCTTAGTTTTGGGTTAGATAGCATAGTGTGAAATGTCCAACAATATTTTTTTTAATTTCAGGGCATGGGTTTCCTCTACGCATCAGGCATAGTGGTTCCAGTATCGCAGGCCCGCGCCCTAGTCCACTACACTCTTGGAGCCCTAGGAGATAGTTCCTTCGCACAGATGGCTCTCGCTTACCGGCACTGGGCGGCTGTGTCGGTCCCCGGCAGTTGTCCGAAGGCTTTGGACCTTTACATGAAAGTAGCTGCTAAAGGTACACAAAAATTATTAAAACGACTGGTATATTTAAGACTAGCTTCCACACGCGGCTTTGCTCGCGAGGTACCTACATAAAATATAGCCTATGTTACTCAGAGATAATGTAGCATTCTAACGGTGAAAGAATTTTGGAAATCAGACCAGTAGTTTTTGAGTTTAATCGTTACAAAAAAAATACAAAAATAGAAAACTTTCCTCTTTATAATATTAGTATAGATATGACTTTAACGTATTTGAATGTATGTATGTGAGTTTTTTGGCTGTCGCTAGAGTTGAAACGGCTGAACGGATTTTGATAAATGAGGTGTCGTTGGATTCGTCTGAATCGCAAGAGTGACATAGGCTATATCCATATACCTACATATAAAAATGATCCCTATTTGCCATGGTCACGGCATCACGCGTGAACGGCTGAATCAATTTCGTTAATTCTTTTTTTGTTGTTTGTTATTGTAAGGTTCCTAAGAAAGAAAAACTAGGAAATATGTTATATTAATGTGTTCTGTGGACAAAGTCGCGGGTAACAGTTAGTAAAATATAAAAAAATCCAATATGGCGGCTGCAATAACCTATTTTCAATTACTTTTAATAGATTTTTTAATATTTTTTAAATAAATATATGCTTATACGTTTTTGTTTCATAGTGGCGAGCGAGGTGACGTTCAGCGGGGGGCCGGCGGTCCTCCGCACGAGGCTCGTCGACGAGGCCGAGGGGGGCGGAGCCCTAGACACGGACCTCATCGAGTACTACCAACTGTTAGCTGAGAAGGGAGATGTGCAGGCTCAGGTGAGGACTGGTTATGAAAATAAAACACTGATCACAACACGACTGTAATCTATCTATCTATATATATAAAAATGAATTGCTGTACGTTAGTCTCGCTAAAACTCGAGAACGGCTAAACGAATTTGTCTTATCTTGGTCTTGAAATGTTCGTGGAGGTCTAGGGAAGGTTTAAAAGGTAAGAAAAATTCGAATAACTGCCGAGAAAACCCTAAAAATAGCCCTTTTCTATGTCCCATATAAACGCTTTCTAAATAAAATGTAGAGTCAATTTGAACTTTAATACTATTTAATAAAGTTCAATTATAATCACTCACTGTTGTCTAAGCAATGTAGAAGGCGGTACGAAGTTTGCCGGGACAGCTAGTCTGATAAAGAAATATTGGTGGACAGTTCACACAACGCCATCTAGCCCCAAACTAAGCAAAGCTTGTACTGTGGGAACCAGATAGTTGATAGATTAATTAAATACTTTTTTTTGTAAATACATACGTAGAATAGATAATAACACCCAGACACAGAACAAACATCTGTGGTCATCACACAAATGTTTATCCTGGGTGGGGATCGAACTCACAACCTACAGCGCAGAAGGCAGAGCTACTACCAACCGAGCTGTGAGGCCAGTCAATCATCATCTTCCTGCCCTTATCCCACGTTATGTGGGGTCGGCACAAGATGTGATCTTCCATTTCCCTCTGTCATTCGTCATCTCAGTACTCACTCCATTCTTACCCATGTCATCTTTCACACAGTCCATCCATCTTTTCTTTGGCCTACCTCTACCCCTGTATCCATCTACATTCATACCTAACACTCTCCTTGTCACATGGCATTCATCTCTTCTCATAACATGTCCATACCACGCTAACCTATTACTATTACCTATTATTATTATTGTGAGGCCAGTCAATAAGGCAATATAATTTGTGAATTATTTCCAGGTAGGCCTGGGCCAGCTGCACTTCCAGGGCGGGCGCGGCGTCACCCTCGACCTGAACAAGGCGCTCCACTACTTCACTCAGGCCGCCAAGACAGGCAACGCAGTCGCTAATGCTTTCCTAGGAAAGGTACATTTATATCATCATCATTCAGCCCGTTTGCACGCACTGTTCAGTATAGGTATGTATAGGGCTCCTCTTTATCACGCCACTCTTTCCAGTCATACATACATACATACATGATATATACATATACATCCTACAGTGTTACACTAGCGCGGGTGGTAAAGACTCTTTAACTTGTATGCTTAAAAACCTAACCTACCGCAAATTTGCGTAGACAAACTGCTTGGAATGTTTTTCAACCTTTTTTTTTTTTTGTAAACTGTTTTTATAGTACTTATAATTTTATAGTAAGTTCCTACCATGAAATAGTTTTAAGTATACATTGTTTTTTATTACGAAGTCTGAAAATAAATATTCTATTCTCTATTCTATTCTACTACGAGTAATATTATAAACGCGAAAGTTTGTAAGAATGTATGGATGTCTGGATGTATGTTTGTTACTCTTTCACGCAAAATCTACTTAATGGATTTTAATGAAATTTGGCACAGATATAGATTATAGTCTGGAATAACACATAGGCTACTTTTTATCCCGGAAAAATGTACGGTTCCCGCGGGATAGATTTGTTTTTGTTTTTCAAAGTATCACGCGGGCGAAGCCGTGGGCGGAAGCTAGTCATACATACATAAGGGTGGGTACATACATTACATACCAAAAATAAGGGTACGAGTTGGCAGCGGGCGACATGAAGCGGCGGCGGACGCCGTGTCGCGGCCAGGGAAACTCGAAAATTTTTCAAACCGATATCGCTCTACCTTTTCTTTTCGGTTACGATCTACCGTAACCTCTATTAAAACGGTTTGTTAAGAACGATAAATCCAAAAGGGTTCCGCTCAATTAACCGGTTAGAACGAAATGATTTCTTTCTTTTCCATATTAGTGAGCTCCGCGACGCGCCCGCTCTTGCGACGACAAACGAAACTCGCTTTAACTGGTTAATCTAAGTTCGAGTTAGGTTTTGAAAGAGGTTGCGCTCAGTAGGTCTACCATGAGTTTTCACAATCTACACACGCTAGCGACTGTAGTTAAAAAAATGTATGAAAACTTGCCTACAGCGCCTCTAGCGGATAGTTGGGTACTAAAACCTCACGTAGCTAACTATCCTACGTCACAGCGTACTACAGCGACTGTAGTTTGAGCTCATAATTTGCTTACAATTTGGTACCATGAGTAACAGTTTTGACAGATGTCATAGTAACGTACTATTACTACTGTAGTAACGTCAGCCAATCTAAATGTGACAACTCATGGTAGACCTACTGAACGCTATTGTCGAAATACCGTTTTTTTTTCTGGTAAATTATGAATTGCATAGTATATTGTAAAATAGTATATTTAAAATTCTTGTTATTTCAGATATACCTTGAAGGAGGCGAAAACATCAAAGCAGATAACGAAACCGCTCTACGTTACTTTAAGAAAGCAGCCGAACTAAACAATCCCGTCGGACAAAGCGGATTAGGCCTTATGTATTTACAGGTAAGGTTCAATATAATATCTATAGAAAATACTAGACACATACCTTAAAATTTTTGACTATATTATTTAAAAAAAAAAAAAAAAAAAAATATGATCACTACTGTAATCCCCGGGCTCGGTAGATATCTCCTCAGATTATAAACTACCTAGGTTATAAACTACCTTTTCCATGACTTTGCTAAAGTCATGGAAAAGGTAGTTTATAACCAAGTTTATTCCGCAATACGACACGACCTCATGCCGCAGCAACATGGATTTTTGAGAGGTAGGTCTACTACATCTAATCTTATCATCTGTTCTGAGTACTTATCTAAATACATGGCCGAGCCTTCGCAGGTGGACATTATATACACAGACTATTCCAAGTGCTTTGATCGTATTAATCACGTAGTCCTATTGAGGAAGCTCAAACAAATAGGTATAAGAGGCAACCTCTTCAGATGGTTCACATCTTATGTTTTTAATAGATGCCAGACAGTTGTTTTAGGCGGTTATTCCTCATCACCAATGTTTATTCCTTCAGGAGTCCCGCAGGGATCCTTACTAGGCCCTTTACTTTTTGCTATTTCAGTTAACGACATCTCGTCCTGTTTTTTACACTCAAAAATAATACTTTATGCTGACGACATGAAAATCCTTCATAAAATACAGTCTGTTACCGATGCATATCGTTTGCAAGACGACTTGACACGATTTCAAGACTACTGTTCTAAAAATAAACTAGGTATTAATGTCGCCAAGTGCTTTGTTTGCTCTTTTACTCGTAAATTCAACACTATCAAATTTGACTATACTCTACTCGACACGCCACTTTCACGCGTAGATACTATCCGTGATTTAGGTGTCACCTTTGATAGCAAATTACTTTTTGATACTCATATTGAAAACATAATTAAGGGAGCATCCAGAGCGCTTGGTTTCGTTCTTCGTATGTCGGCTGAGTTTTCCGACATGAAGATAATTAAAATATTATATTGCTCGTTCGTACGCAGTCATTTGGAATACGCCTATCAAGTATGGAATCCGCGCTACGAGGTCTATAGCTCACGGTTAGAAGGTATTCAAAAAAGATTTTTACGATACCTACAATATCGTGCCAAAATCTATCTACCCGACTACTTGACGAGATGTCGTAAATTTCACTTTCTACCCCTCTACGAAAGAAGGAATATTTCCGACCTAGCATTTCTTTTAAACATAGCGAATGGCAAGGTAGACTGTCCGGAGTTACTAGAGCTAGTGGGATTACGCACGAACAGAGCTTTGAGAAACCCCAATATGTTGTACGTACCGCGCGTTAATACTAACTATAGGCAGAACGCATATATTATTCAACTCATTAGCAAAAGAAAACATCGATGTTGATATTTTTAATACATCAGTATGTAAAATGAAGCGGATTCTTAATGATAAATTCTTTTTTGTTTTGGACAGCGACTAAACTAAGATTATACCTAACTACTAAGGATTATATATAATTATATATATTTTTTATAAATTAACCTATTTTACTTAAGTGTTAGATAGTTTTAATTATTTAATTACCTTTTCTTAATTTAATTTTTTGTGTTTTGATCTCTTTTTTTTTATTATGTTTACAGCCAAGTAAAGCACCCTACTCATGTACCTAACTTTCCTTATATCGTCGTCTATTGACTTTTGATTTTTACCTAGTTTTTTAGTAAATATTTGTGGAAACTTATAATTAGCCCTCAGCAGCATATCATGCATGTTTCATGCGTGGTATATTAAACTAAGACTTATTGTACAATCATAGCTGTAAGTTTTCCTAAAATTCGTAAAATAAAATAAAATAAAATAAAATAGATCTCTAGTTACTTAGATCTTTGAGGATATCTAAAGAGGGTAGTCAGAGGCAAGTCCAAACATTTGGTACATGCCCACATTCTGCACAGTAGTTAGTATTCCGTACGTGACAGGTTGCAAGCCCATCGCCGCTTATAGGAATACTAACCTATGACACATACCTTCGAATTTTTGGTTCTAGGGTATGCCGGTTTCCTCACGATGTTTTCCTTCACCGTTTAAGAGCACTGGCATTGCGCACATACATTTTTCGAATGGAAAAACTCATTGGTGCACGACCAGGTTTGAACCCACGACCTTCGGATCGTGAGGCAGAGGTGCTACCACTACACCACCAGCGCTCTTTTAACAAACAATTCACAGATAATAACCCTTCCTTGGCAGTCAGTTAAAATACAGGGTTCAAATAACTGTGGTAGATTATTGTGATTTTATTAATCTAATTGTATGAAACATAATATAAAATAGGACCTTTGGTGGAACATTAGCCAAGAACCGAGGGTCTACCATGAGTTTTCACAATCTACACTCGCTAGCGACTGTAGTTAAAAAAATGTATGAAAACTTGCCTACAGCGCCTCTAGCGGATAGTTGGGTACTAAAACGTCAAGTAGTTAACTATCCTACGTCACAGCGTACTACAGCGACTGTAGTTTGCGCTCATTAATTTGCTTAGAATTTGGTACCATGAGTAACAATTTTGACAGATGTCATAGTAACGTACTATTACTATTATAGTAACGTCAGCCAATCTAAATGTGACAACTCATGGTAGACCTACAGGTAAGATTGGAAGGATTGTGCGGAGACCGTTGCCCAGCTGTGGGATGAAGTAAAAAAACATGATCACGACTGTCATCCCCCAGGCTCGGTAGATATCTCCTCAGATCTCTAGTTACTTAGATCTTTGAGGATATCTAAAGGTGGTAGTCAGAGGCACGTCCAAACATGATATTTGGCACATGTCCACATTTTGCACGGTAGTTCTGTCGTCAATTAATAACCTCATTAGATAATAGTTTTAGCGGGAAAGTACTAGACATTTCCGTCCTTTTCAGTATTACTGGGAGATGTCATCAAAAGTGGTAAACCGATTTCTTGGTCGCCTATACGATGCGTGTGACGGTGTGACGTCATCGCACAACACAACCTCCTAAGCGGAGCGTTGGAAATTAACGTCAAATGCGGTCACGTGTCTGTTAGCGGGACTCGATATTTATCGAAGTTTAAATGTCTGTAAAATCAAAACTAATAGGTATTTTTGACTACTACAAAAACTAGTGTATTCGTATACATACAAGCTTAACTGTAACAACTGATTTGGCAAACCTATTAACATTATTAATTGTATAATGCTGTTTCAGGGGCGAGGTGTGGAGAAGGACACGACAGTTGCGTTCAAATACTTCACGATGGCGGCCAACCAGGGCTGGGTGGACGGACAACTTCATCTAGGATTCATGTATTTCAGTAAGTTCTGTAGAACCAAGATCCAAGAGCGAGTGGTGTACTGGTAGCACCCTTGCCTCACGATCCGTAGGTCGTGGGTTCAACTTCAAACCTAGTCGTGAACCAATGTGTGTGAAAAATTTGAGTGCGTAATGCCAACGGTTTGTGCTCCGCCATTGTGCTTGAGTCAGTATTGTGATCGTTTGCAGGCGGCGTGGGCATCCGGCGCGACTTCAAGCAAGCGAACAAGTACTTCTCGCTGGCGTCTCAGAGCGGGCACGTGCTGGCGCTGTACCACCTGGCGCAGATGCACGCGCAGGGGCTCGGCGTGCTGCGCTCCTGCACCACCGCCGTCGAGGTGAGGGTAGTCAGAGGCAGTGCCGGCGCTGTCCCACCTGGCGCAGATGCACGCGCAGGGGCTCGGCGTGCTGCGCTCCTGCACCACCGCCGTCGAGGTGAGGGTAGTCAGAGGCAGTGCCGGCGCTGTCCCACCTGGCGCAGATGCACGCGCAGGGGCTCGGCGTGCTGCGCTCCTGCACCACCGCCGTCGAGGTGAGGGTAGTCAGAGGCAGTGCCGGCGCTGTCCCACCTGGCGCAGATGCACGCGCAGGGGCTCGGCGTGCTGCGCTCCTGCACCACTGCCGTCGAGGTGAGGGTAGTCAGAGGCAGTGCCGGCGCTGTCCCACCTGGCGCAGATGCACGCGCAGGGGCTCGGCGTGCTGCGCTCCTGCACCACCGCCGTCGAGGTGAGGGTAGTCAGAGGCAGTGCCGGCGCTGTCCCACCTGGCGCAGATGCACGCGCGAGGCTCGGCGTGCTGTGCTCCTGCACCACCGCCGTCGAGGTGAGGGTAGTCAGAGGCAGTGCCGGCGCTGTCCCACCTGGCGCAGATGCACGCGCGAGGCTCGGCGTGCTGTGCTCCTGCACCACCGCCGTCGAGGTGAGGGTAGTCAGAGGCAGTGCCGGCGCTGTCCCACCTGGCGCAGATGCACGCGCGAGGCTCGGCGTGCTGCGCTCCTGCACCACCGCCGTCGAGGTGAGGGTAGTCAGTACCTCAACGATATCGTACCAAAAACGATACTGCGCAGCGCTCTGCGGCTAACTTCACGAATGCCTAGATCCGTTGGAGGAACTGTACATACAGATGTGTCGACAACATAGAAGATAGAGGCGTATGGCAAAAGCGAAGAGAGGCATGCCCAGCAGTGGGATGAGAAGGGTTGATGATAATGATGATTGTGTTGTATTTCTGTATATGTGACACAAAGTAAACTAGTTTCGTTGTTCGTCCAGCTGTTCAAGAACAAAAGCGAAGAGAGGCCTATGCCCAGCAGTGGGATGAGAAGGGCTGATGATAATGATGATGATGATGATGATTGTGTTGTATTTCTGTATTAGCTGTGGTATTAGTATGTACTTTTAAACTTACGCGATCTGAACACATTATTATTAGTATTAGACGGGTATTTATCGCGTTTAAATTACCTTATATTTTCCCGACGTTTCGACAGGTTTGCACGCTGTCGTGGTCACGGGTAGACTACCCGAAAATATAAGGTAATTTAAACGCGATAAATACCCGTCTAATACTAATAATAATGTGGTATTAGTGACACAAAATAAGCTAGTTTTGTTGTTTCAGCTGTTCAAGAACGTGTGCGAGCGCGGGCCGTGGGCGGCGCGGCTGATGGCGGCGCACGGCGCGTGGCGCGCGCGGGACTCGGGCGCCGCCTGGCTGCAGTACCGCGCGCTGGCCGAGCGCGGCTACGAGCTGGCGCAGAGCAACGCCGCCTACCTGCTGGACGTCGGTCCGTACCCACCACTCACCAATCTTCTTATTATTTCATCTTTATTTATGGCATTGTCTCTTATTATGCCCCCTCTACACGTAGAGAGATGCATCTGCAGATGTCATCGGCGGACGCGTCCGCCTACGTGTAGACGGGGTGATTTGTAAGGCCCCAGTGTGATCGAACCCACAACCTACAGCGTGAATTTATGAGAAGTATAATATGAGATTGTGATTTGTATTGCATGTGTTACCAGGGAGGTGGACATATTGTGATTTGAATTGCATGTTACCAGGGGAGGTGGACATGTTGTGATTTGAATTGCATGTTACCAGGGGAGGTGGACATATTGTGATTTGAATTGCATGTTACCAGGGGAGGTAGACATATTGTGATTTGAATTGCATGTTACCAGGGGAGGTGGACATGTTGTGATTTGAATTGCATGTTACCAGGGGAGGTGGAAATATTGTAATTTGTATTGCACGTTACCAGGGGAGGTGGACATGTTGTGATTTGAATTGCATGTTACCAGGGGAGGTGGAAATATTGTAATTTGTATTGCACGTTACCAGGGGAGGTGGACATATTGTGATTTGTATTGCACGTTACCAGGGGAGGTGGACCTATTGTGATTTGTATTGCATGTTACCAAGGGAGGTGGACATATTGTGATTTGTATTGCATGTTACCAGGGGAGGTGGACATATTCCCGGAGGAGGAGCGCTACGTGCGCGCCCTGCAGCTGTGGAGCCGCGCGGCCACGCAGGGCTGCAGCGCGGCGCGCGTCAAGCTGGGGGACTACCACTACTACGGACACGGCACCGCGCCCGACCTGGAGGCCGCCGCGCACCACTATAGGTAAAACACGCAGAAATCAACTTGGCACCTGCGTGGAATGTGCTTCCCCTCCCACCACAGCACACCGCCTCGCCCTCGACGCGTCAGTACACTCAGTTAATTAAATACTACCGTTACGCGCGCGCGTTCTTTGTGAGCTGATGAGCTAATGTGAGCATGTGGAAAATGTCATGTTCGGACGTGCCTCTGACTACCCTTTTAAGATATATATATGTCCTTGCCTAAATTCAGGGATGCGGTTTTAAATTTTCTAGATAAGACTCATAGGAATAATTAAAGTTATTTATTTTAAGCTGTTATAGCTAGTAGCTTGTAGGTCTAAACTTTTTAATATGTATATAATGTGTATTCTGTATTTCTTTTTATATTTCTTTGTCGCTTTGGTGCCATACTGTAATGACGATGTAAATATGGAAAATAAATAAATAAATATCATCAAAGATCTAAGTCACTAGAGTTCTAGATATCTACCGAGCCCGGGGATTACAGTCGTGATCATTTTTTTTTAATATATAAATGTTACAGGATAGCGTCGGAACAGCTCCACAATGCTCAAGCCACCTTCAACCTGGGCTACATGCACGAGCGGGGCTTGGGGCTAGCGCGGGACCTGCACCTCGCCAAACGGTGCTACGATCTAGGTACAGCCACCTTAAACCAAAGATTTAAATCGTAGATATGCCCGTACGGTACTGAGACCGCGCTTGCCACACGAAATGAGATAGCTCGCTCATTTGGCACAGCAAATATTTTCAATTTCAGGGTACAAAATGATGAAAAGGAATAAGTATATTTTTTTACGAAATTTCGTGCAATATACTCGTAATTGCACAATAAATGGTGAAATAACTGTTTGGTTCATTTTTTACTAATCATTAGTGGCATTTTGGCAACACACACTAGTAAAAACAGTGCCACACTTTTTGGCGTCCGGGCATATCTACGATTTAAATCTTTGCCTTAAACTACTAACTAGACTGAGTACCTACCTACCAAAAATGAGATCTATTATTTCATGCATAAAGTAGCTATTTCCCTAAAAGCTGGCTAAAACGGTCCTGACGAGAGGGCTCCCGCTGGTAGTGTGTCCTTGTCTGACGCCTTGGCAGATAGTCAGACAAGTATTGGGGTGGCGTTCATTTAGGCGGAATATTTACAAGCGATTCTGAAACATATGCTACAGAAATCTATACTTGGATTTTTAATCCGAGATTATAATTATATTGTCAACAAAGGGGATGCCTTAGTTAGGCAGCATCAATATATCAGGATACTTACACAAACGTTCTTACAAGCAATTTGTCCTGTGTTCTGTTTGGTTATGGTCACCTCGTTAGAAAGGGACACACTACCCACGTGACCCTCTCTGATATTTATTATTTTATCTTTTATTTCAATTTTAAGCATTTTATATAGTGACTAGCTGTCCCGCCAGCGACTTCGTTCAAACACATCACACAACTCATAAAAATCCCATACTAACTTTGACACCCCATTTGACCCCTTTATGAAGGTTATATTGAAAAATCCTGAAACAAATGTCCATTTGTTTTGCATTTAGAGTACACAAACAAAGTTTCAGACCAATCGCACGACCCGTTAAAAAGTTCCCATACAAACATTGACCCCACATTTGACCCCTTTTTGAAGATTATATTGAAAAATCCTGAAATACGTGTCTATTCATTTTGCATTTACAGTACACAAACAAAGTTTCAAACCAATCGCACCACCTGTTAAAAAGTTCCCATACAAACATTGACCCCACATTTGACCCCTTTTTGAAGGTTATATTGAAAAAACTTGAAACACGTGTCCGTTCATTTTGCATTTACAGTGTACAATCAAAGTTTCATGAAAATCGCTCCACGCGATAAAAAGTTTCATACAAACGTTTTCACCCTTTTTCACCCCCTTAAAGGTGGAATTTCCAAAAACCCCGCCTTAGTGGGTGGTTTTGTTATAAAAGGAAATCACCTTCCAAATTTCAGCTTTCTAGCTTCAGTGGTTTCGGCTCGGCGATGATCAATCAGTCAGTCAGTCAGTCAGTCAGTCAGGTTAAGCTCTTATATAGATATAGATTAACAAATTAGAGCGCTGGTGGTGTAGTGGTAGCACCCCGGCTTCACGATCCGAAGGTCGTGGGTTCAAACCTGGTCGTGCACCAATGAGTTTTTCCATTCGAAAAATTTATGTGCGCAATGCCAGTGCTCAAACGGTGAAGGAAAACATCGTGAGGAAACCGGCATACCCTAGAACCAATAATTCGAAGGTGTGCGTCATAGGTTAGTATTCTTATAAGCGGCGATGGGCTTGCAACCTGTCACGTACGGAATACTAACTACTGTGCAAAATGTGGGCATGTACCAAATGTCATGTTTGGACTTGCCTCTGACTACCCCCTTTAGATATCCTCAAAAGATTTAAGTAACCAAAGATCTGAGGAGATATCTACCGAGCCCGGGGATTACAGTCGTGATCATATTTGTTTGTTTGTTTTGTTTGATTAACAAATTATGGTTGTGTTACAGCGGCGGACACTTCGCCCGACGCTCGTCTGCCGGCTGCATTAGCGCTGGCCGCGCTCACAGCCGGAACCGCGCTCGACAACTTGTATGTGGTAAGTATATTTACCCTACCATTGGAACAAACCATTAATCTTTAAACTTACTATTTTACACTACGCTTTGCTCACATGTAAATTTTTGCGTGGAACGTGCTCGCCACATTATCAGTTAGGCCGTGACAGAGGCCTTTGAGTTCTTATAACTCCGTCACCAGGCCACGAACTCACCTGTAGGTCTACCATGAGTTTTCACATCTACACTCGCTAGCGACTGTAGTTAAAAAAATGTATGACAACTTGTACAGCGCCTCTAGCGGATAGTTGGGTACTAAAACGTCTCGTAGTTAACTATCCTACGTCACAGCGTACTACAGCGACTGTAGTTTGCGCTTCATTCATTTGCTTAGAATTTAGTACCATGAGCAACAATTTGGACAGATGTCATAGTAACGTACTATTACTACTGTAGTTACGTCAGCCGATCTAAATGTGACAACTCATGGTAGACGTACTGCCCTACAGTACATCACCTCACTAAAATCTTTAATTCAGTCTATATTCCAGAGTCCGCTCGCGTTCGTATTTCTCAACGACAAGAGCTTCGTCGCGAATTGGGATGTGTATGCCATCACTCTGTTTGCGGGACTCATCGCCCTAGTTGCTTACTGGCGGAGACAGCCTGAGGCTAGACCGCAACCGCAGGCCCAACCGCAACAGCAAGGCCCACCGCAGGCCCAACCGCAACCACAGGCCCAAACGCAACCCCAACCACAGGCCCAAACGCAACCCCAACCACAGACCCAACCGCAACCGCAGGCCCAAACGCAACCCCAACCACAGGCCCAACCGCAACCGCAGGCCCAAACACAACCCCAACCCCAACCACAGGCCCCACCGCAACAGTAGTAATGCGTTTGCTGTTGCTACCGCATACATTATACTTTATTGCTGCAAAGATCTAACATAAACACTGAATTGGTTGTAAGTATAGACAACCACAACGCTTCGCAGTAACCGCAGCGCTTCGGAAAGTTTAGTACACATTTAGTGAGTGAACTATGGAGTCATTAATGAGTGAAGTGAATTTATATCAACCTGTCCTAAAATTTGTACATTGGATCATATTTATTTGTAATGTACTGATTATCTATTAAAGTATAGTACAATTTTGTTGTTTATTATTTATTAAAGTCGTAATTTTAATACTTACTGCCATCATTTAATTCATGTGTACAGTAAAAGAAAAAAAAACTACAAATGTAGTTTATCATAAAAAGTAATATAAGTATTTCTTTCGGCTAATTTCTACTTTCATTTAAATTCTGATGGCTGTCCTTTTTCAGTTTTAATTATATCTTAAGCGTGCTGTATTATCGATCATCTTAATACATTATATTGTAAATATTGCATTTAAAATAAAAAAATACTAGTTTTTCACTTGTTTTATTTGCATTTATTGACAACTTTCTAATGTTTGCATGTTTATTTTGGCCAATAACGGAACGACAAACAGGCATACTGCTCATCTGTAGGTCTACCATGAGTTTTCACAATCTACACTCGCTAGCGACTGTAGTTAAAAAAATGTATGACAACTTGTACAGCGGATAGCGGATAGTTGGGTACTAAAACGTCTCGTAGTTAACTATCCTACGTCACAGCGTACTACAGCAACTGTAGTTTGCGCTCATTAATTTGCTTAGAATTTGGTACCATGAGTAACAATTTTGACAAAGTGTCATAGTCACGTACTATTACTACTGTAGTAACGTCAGTCGATCTAAACGTGACAACTCATGGTAGACCTACTGTGCTGCGATTACGTAATTCTGATACTTACAAAACATTGTTACTAACAAATACTAGTTACTAGCAGTGAATTGTATTATGGAAAGTTTATTGCCATAGAATTCTCATAGTAAGAAGGTATTTGTTTTTTGCCTTAGGTATATTGTAAGTATCAGAATTACATAATCACAAAAATATACAAAATACTTAAGTACTAAGTATCTACCTACTTATCTAATCTATCTATTTAATACATTTAAACGAAGTTCTTATTGTATTACTTAATTAAAATGAGACTTTGTTCACGTGTTCATTTTCTCCAGTTGTTCTATTTTCTTAGCGATGTCTTCAGCGGAAAACGTGTAGTCATCTTCGTTTTCTTGCTTCATATCTTTATCGCGGTTTTTCTGCAAGAAATACGATATTTATGTGCATGTTCAAAGAATACTATACTAAAATAGCAGTTATTTGATTTCTATATAATGTACATGGATTTACAAAAAAAAATCTATCAACTATCTGGTTCTCATAGGAACGGATGAGAAAAGAGTGCATGCGGCGGAGATGCGAATGTTGAGATGGATGTGTGGAGTGACAAAGATGGATAAAATAAGGAATGAGTATATCAGAGGAAGTCTGAAAGTGGCACCGGTAACAAAAAAGATGAGGAGTAATAGGAGCCGAGGAGAGTGTTAGGTATGAATGTGGATGGATACAAGGGTAGAGGTAGGCCAAAGAAAAGATGGATGGACTGTGTGAAAGATGACATGGGTAAGAAAGGAGTGAGTACTGAGATGACGAATGACAGAGGGAAATGGAAGAAGATCACATGTTGTGCCGACCACACATAACGTGGGATAAGGGCAGGAAGATGATGATGATATCTGGTTCTCATAATAAAAGCTTCGCTTAGTTTGGCGCTAGATGGCGATGTGTGAAAATGTCCACTACTATTTATTTATTATTTAATACAAAGTTATAAATTGCGAAACCGACAAAGTCCTGTCGTTTTAATAAATTTGTTTGAGATCGTTATAGTCTTGAGTTCATAAAAACAACCACTTTCAATTTTTCCAAATTTTTGAGCAACGTATTATGCGGAGGAGTACCTAGGTAAGGTACTGAGATGACGAGTGACAAAGGGAAATGGAAGAAGGATACAATGCCGACCACGTATAGAGTCGATACAAAAATCCCATAAAGAAATCTCACCCAAAACTGTGCATACTCCGGCGACATGGTTTCCAAACAGGCGATTTTATCTTCCATTTCCTTCAACCTCTTGTAAATATCTTTAGAAACGGGTCCTATGTTTAGATAACTCTCTATGTTCAGCACTCGCTCGGCGATCGACGATGGGAGACCAGTATCGTCAGTTCTCTCGGTCTGCGCGAAGTTCCGTACGGTTTGCGGGCCCCATTCGTTGTTTACTCTGCGTACTGGGGATGCAAAATATAGATCTTACTAATATTATAAACGCGAAAGTTTGTAAGGATGTATGTTTGTTACTCTTTCACGCCGAAACGGCTGAACGGATCTGGATGAAATTTGGCACAGATATAGATTATAGTTTGGAATAGCACATAGGCTACTTTTTATCACGGAAAAGTGTACGGTTCCCCGGGATAGATTTGTTTTTGTTTTTCAAGGTACCACGCGGGCGAAGCGGTGGGCGGAAGCTCACTAGCTTCAAATATATCTAAAATATAGTTTATATTTCGATACTACGGTTTTTCTTGGGGATAGTACATTAACTAGATTGCTCGATTCCGCCTTGAAGACTACTTATGTTTAGCAGGTAAATTATGTAGTGACATACAATAATAATAATAAAATAATAGCTTTGAAATGATAATTACCTTTCAAATGTCCTTTAGAATCGCTCCTCCTTACAAACTGGGTGCGAACTCGTGCGCACGACTCTTCATCTCCCACCTCGCTCGCCCCCGGTATGAAGTCGTGTATATTATTAACATTCACTTGCTCCCTCTTTCTTAGCATAAAGTTCTGTATCCTTTGTTGTAATTCCTCGTTGGAAACGTTGATTTGAACTAGGTTTTTGTCTATGGGATCCTCGTCTATTGGACCGTCTCTAGATGTTTTGATTTCTTGTTCGCCTGCGGTTGAAATATTTGATGAATAAAACGCTAGTTTGTTAATTGGAACATTAACTAATTGCCTATTCAGCATTCCAATCCAACAACTCAATTTACCTCTGGAATGTATATGGAATAATGTGAAAGGTAATTGGAATGCACGGATTCTAAAGAAATACGTTCCAGTGTTTGAATAGGCGGATAGGTATAACGTAGGCGAGTCATAAACTTATGTCAGAGTCAGCGGATATTGGCGAAAAGCGGAAGAAAAAACGAATTAGTCGAAATAGAGCATGTATTCAATACATTAAAAATCCAGTGGCGTGTTTCCCGCCAGTGTGCACTAGCCCTATATTTTATTTGAATGTGAAACCAACTGGGTAATTCGTGTTAATAATATGATATTTTCAGCGTAAGTATCTAAGTAGGTACTTATTTTTTCATACCATATTGAATTGTGTGCTTGGAACGAGATATGAAGGCATGCAACGTTTCCCACGATGACGTCATGGATAGGGCGAAGTGGAAGAAGAGTGTTAGGAAGGCTGACCCCACCACCACGTGGGATGAATAGTCGGGAAGAGAGAGAGAGTTTGAATTGTGTGCTTATGCATTTTGAAATTCCTGTTTTTATTTCTAAATATTTTATTGTACACAAACATTATACTAATAATAAATAATGCCATTTTCAGCAAACCAACCCAAGCTGGTTAAAATACTACTCTGATGTAAAATCTCAAAGGTAAATAATAACGCATGCAGATAACCACGTGGGATGAATAGTCGGGAAGAGAGAGAGAGTTTGAATTGTGTGCTTATGCATTTTGAAATTCCTGTTTTTATTTCTAAATATTTTATTGTACACAAACATTATACTAATAATAAATAATGCCATTTTCAGCAAACCAACCCAAGCTGGTTAAAATACTACTCTGATGTAAAATCTCAAAGGTAAATAATAACGCATGCAGATAACAAAACATTTTATTTTTAATACAACAACTATCTTAAAACTCAACACTTACTGAACTTCAACAATCACTTAGCCTAGCATAACAACCTTTGAGGTTTGTTCAACAAATTAAAAAAAATAAGCAAAAAAATTAAATAAAAACAGTGTACTTTCTAAATAAAAATAATATATTGCTTCTAAACTAATTATTGCAATAAGCAAATATAAACCGACACCCTAGATTGCTCTATAAAATATCACAAGGTTCTATCAATCTTTTACCTAAAAAACATACTTATGCATTATTATTAATTTATTATGCAGTTAATATTATTTAAAAATCTACTATCTAGATATTGTTTCGAGGTTTCTCTTCTGCTTAACTTTATAGTAATAGGCCCCTTCTTCTTCTTTTAGATATGGCGTCTGTGGTTTAGTTTTCCACAATTTTGCCAATGTCGATGTCAGCAAGATTTAATTATGTAAGATGTTATGAGGTTTAAGCAAATTGAAAGATGTTCGGTTTCTCTGAGGGAGACTCATTAATTTTGCACCAAGTTGATTGTTTTCATAATAGGCCCCTTAAATGAACAGCTACAAGACAGTAGGTATGTATAAATCGATATTATGACTGAAACTTAATCCCCAAAATTTTTAATTCTGGCTTTCAGTTTGTCTGTCTTTATGGCATCTGTCTCTTAAAGATAAATTTTGCCAGCGTCAAGTGTATTTTTATCCGACTGCGAAGCGAAGAAGGAGGGTAAGGTGTTTGGGGTGTACCCATTCTACTCAAAGGTTTCGTCATTGTTCGCAACAAATAATTTTGGTGATCTCGTAAAATATTAGTTTATATTACATGCAGGTACCCTTCGTGAAATAACTTTATTATCAACCAATGTGGCGATAGAGACAGATGACATAAACAAAGAAGAAGAAGACGGCAAGTTGATTTTTTATGAAAAGTGTTTCTAATTACTCTATGGTTGCCTATACCGTCTGACCATTAGCACAGTGTTTACTAGACCACGCACATTCGACGTTCTCCTTCCAGACGCCATCAGCAGAGTCGTAGATCTCCTTCTTCCAGATCGGCACGCTGGCCTTCAGCCGCTCGATGCAGTGCGCGACAGCTTCCAGCGAGGCGGAGCGGTGCGGGGAACTGATCGCGATCACCACTGATGCTTCCCTGCTTGGCACGTTGCCGAGTCTGAAACGAGACATTTTCGTATTTACAACTAGCTGCGGTTGTGCAGTTTACCCCATTTTTTAGGGTTCCGTACTCAAAGAGTAAAACGGGACCCTATTACTAAGACTCCGCTGTCCGTCTGACACCAGGCTGAATCTCATGAACCGTGATAGTTACTTACGACAGTTGAAATTTTCACAGATGATGTATTTCTGTTGCCGTTATAATATCAAATACCTACTAAAAATAATAAAATAAATATTGAAAGGGGTCCCATACAACAAACGTGATTTTTTTTGCCGTTTTTATAGATAACTAGCTTCCGCCCACGGCTTCGCTTGCGTGTTCCCTTGAAAAACAAAAACAAATCCGTCCCGCGGAACCGACCGACATTACTTTTGAAAACCGATCTCGTAAACCAATTTCCAATTTGACAACGAAACAACTGTTAATTCGACTGAATTCGACGAACATTCGACTCCGATAGTATCGTTGTCGTTTTGCGGAGTAGACCCCCAGCGACGGACTTCGGTTCGTCAAAAAACCGCGCCCAACTTGTGTGATAATGTGAAAGATATCTTGACGCAGTACTTTTGTCGGTGTTTAGAGAAAGTGCGTGCCGTACTGGCCGGCGGCGGGGCAGACGGAGCGGTTCGCGGGCGCGCTGAGCGTGCACGGCGCGGCCGAGACGCGCCGCGACCACTACCTCTCGCGCGAGCTGCTGCTCTCCGTCGTTTTTTTCCGGGATAAAAATTAGCATAATATGTGCTATTCCAGACTATAATGTATATCTGTGCCAAATTTCGTCGTTGTTTCAGCGTGAAAGAGTAACAAACGTACATCCATACATTCTTACAAACTTTCGCGTATGTAATATAACCTAAGTAGTATGAATTTCAGTAAAATAAGCAACACGTCTTCCAAAAAAGGTTTATGCAAAATTTTAAGTAGATTGGACCAAGGAATGACGTGGTCTCATCTCATGAGACTAGTGTCCACAGGAGCACCACACTCTTACATACCTACACTTGCTACTCACACACACACACACTCACACTTGTACAACGGTAACTCCTGGTGCCCAGACTCTTATGAGACCGGTGTCCCCAGGAGCTTGACACTCCTAAATACCAACACACACACACACCCTCACACATGTTAACTTTGTAATGTATAAATTATTAGATTAGATTAGATTAGTTATTTTTGTCTTCTAATATCTTTAGATGGAACATAATATTGTCTTTCTAGAGGGCGCTGACTCTGCTACACAGTTTTTTTTAACTTTTGCAGTAGTCAGCCCACAACTGTACCTATTCTACATTGTTTTTCTTTGTTCCTAATAAAGATTTTTTGTATTTGTAAAAAAAAAAAAAAAAAAAATACAAACTTTGCCCTTTTTCACCCTCTTAGAGGAAAAAATTCGGAAAATCCTTTCTTATCGGATGCCTGTCATAAAGAACACACATTCCAAGATTCAGGTTTCTACGATCAGCGGTCTAGGCCTCTTCATAATAAGTTAGATAATAAGTTAGTTGAATAGTGTTGATTTTCACTTATTCACTGTTTCATGTTGGTAATCAGTAATCACTTAGATACTTGTAAGGTCTTGTATCATAAATAAAAAAAAAAAAAAAAGAAAAAAAAAATATGATCACGACTGTAATCCCCGGGCTCGGTAGATATCTCCTCAGATCTTTGGTTACTTAAATCTTTTGAGGATATCTAAAGGGGGTAGTCAGAGGCAAGTCCAAACACGACATTTGGTACATGCCCACATTTTGCACAGTAGTTAGTATTCCGTACGTGACAGGTTGCAAGCCCATCGCCGCTTATAAGAATACTAACCTATGACGCACACCTTCGAATTATTGGTTCTAGGGTATGCCGGTTTCCTCACGATGTTTTCCTTCACCGTTTAAGAGCACTGGCATTGCGCACGTAAATTTTTCGAATGAAAAAACTCATTGGTGCACGACCAGGTTTGAACCCACGACCTTCGGATCGTGAAGCCGGGGTGCTACCACTACACCACCAGCGCTCTACACCACCAGCGCTCTTGTATCATGATTACATGTCTCTACAGAACATACTAGATTCTAGTATGTTCTCGTGCCAGTTTCTTATCAATTACGACACCACACGACTATGTCGACAATAGTAGGTACCTATAGTACCCAACTAAGTAGTAAATAATGATAAAACGGTACGTCTACCATGAGTTGTCATATTTATATCGGCTGACGTTACTACAGTAGTAATAGTACGTTACTATGACATCTGTCAAAATTGTTACTCGTGGTACCAAATTATAATATAAGCAAATGAATAAAGCGCAAACTACAGTCGCTGTAGTACGCTGTGACGTAGGATAGTTAACTACGTGACGTTTTAGTACCCAACTATCCGCTAGAGTCGATGTACAAGTTTTCATACATTTTTTTAACTACAGTCGCTAGCGAGTGTAAATTGTGGAAACTCATGGTAGAACTGCTCACTCACTCTGTTTTGTAGTCTACTTCTATTTGGGTGTTTCTTCTCAATTTGTTATTTCATTTTCAAGCTGATAGCGTGATGATGGAGCAATAAAAGATCGGTTGATAATAAGTTATTTCACGAAGGGAACATTTAAAATTAACTAATATTTACCATATTGATCCCAAATTGTTTGTTGCGAACAATGACGAATAGTGAGAACAATGACGAATCTTTTATTGTGTGCTACGGTATTATACGTTACAAATAGTATTCTCGTACATTCTATTGTGTGCTAGTAGAGTACCTATACGTCAGAAATATGTATTCTAGTACATTTCATTGTGTGCTACAACAGTAGGTACATACGTCAGTACCCCTAGTATGAGTTTTTGATAGTTTACGAAAACTTTTTTCGAATAGTATTCTTTCACACATTTACCTCCATCGGAAATGTTAAGGAACTAAAATAAAGTCGATATCGTGAAAACTTGGTTTGAAAGTCATTGCTGGGACTGCCGATTAGATAATATTTTCGATATTATCGACCTTATTTTAATTTCTTAACGTTTCCGATGGAGGTAAATGTATGAAAGGATACTATTCGAAAAAAGTTTTCGTAAATCAAAAACTCATACTAGGGGTACAGAAATATGTATTCTCTTTTTCTTGTGTTCTACGGTTTACTTTACATAAATGTATTCTGGTACATTGTATTGTGTGCTACGGTATACGTCACAAATATGTATTCTAGTACATTGTATTGTGTGCTACGGTATAGGTACGCCATAAATAGTGCATATCCTGTTTCGCCATTACTCAATTGGCAGAGGATGTAATCATGCATTTAATAACCTGCTATACGCTAACAACTCGCAGTACACAATACACACTCGTCAAGGGAAACCGGTTTTCGTATGTGAAATCATCAGAGAAAAGGCAATCGTCACAAAAAAACATGACTAGAATGTTTTTTTATTCATCTCACTTACCGAATAAAAAAAACGTGACTCGAATGTTCTTTTTTATTAATCTCACTTACCGAATAAAAAAACAACTCGGATGTTCTGACCGAAAATAGTGGACTTTAAAATGATTGACAGCACCTTTAATGGTTTCCGTTTTAGATCAATATCTTACTAATGTTATAAAGAGGAAAGATTTGATTGTTTGTTTGTTTGTTTGTTTGCATTGAATAGACTCTGAAACTACTGGATCGATTTCAAAAACTTTTTAGAAAGAACTTTCAGGATGAAAATAGGTTACTTACTTACCTATATTTTATGTAGGTACTTCGCGGGCGACGCCGCGAGCGTAAGCTAGTCTACTAATATTATAAATGCGAAAGTTTGTGATAATTGGAAGTTTGTTTGTGACTATAATGCTAAACGATTGTACAGATTTCGATGAAATATCGTACTTTTTATGTAGGTACCAGGCGTACGAAGTCGCAGGCAGAAGGTAGTATGTTAGAAAGTACTAACACACAAAGCTGGCTGCAGAGACTTGAAAATTTGTTCATTGTTTTTCATTTTAGCGCAAACTAAGAATGCTTGAAATATACTTGAATACGGTGCAAAATGAGGCCAAATATCATGTTTGAATGAGCCTCTGACTACCCTCTTTTTAGATATCCTCAAAGGAGCCTCTGAGGCGCACTTTAATCCTTCCACCACACAGGTTCTGAAGAACTAATGACACGATAAGGAGTATTACTATAAAAAAATCAAATATGATCACGACTGTAATCCCCAGGCTCGGTAGATATCTCCTCAGATCTTTAGTTACTTAGATCTTTGAGGATATCTAAAGGGGGTAGTCCGAGGCAAATCCAAACATGACATTTGGTACATGCCCACATTTTGCACAGTAGCATATATTCCGTACGTGACAGGTGCAAGCCCTGAGTATTACTATACCTGTGGTATATCGCTATATCGTGCACGGCGGACCATTTGTCTCGTATCTCGTCGCATATCGACTTCATGGCTTTCAGCGCCATGGGTTCATACGCCTCATATTCTAGTCTTAGTACCTGAAACAGCATAACTATATTTAAGAGGAAGTGGAACTTTTGTGAAGGAGGGTAATTTTATTAGATCGAGGGAATAAATTTTGGCTGTCGCTGTAGCCCAAACGGCTGGTCAGATTTTGAGAAATGAAATATCGTTGGATTCGTCTGGATAACAAGAGTATAGGCCAGAGGTCGGCAAGTATTATTAAGTGGTTCGGATAATTGTGAGAAAATATTAAACAAGGTCCAGAAAGAAAACAGATAATAATTAAGTTCTATTTATTTATTATTTTTGCTTCAAATCAAATTCTGAATTGTAAAACACAAGAAGATTAATGTGAAAAACCACACCGACGGTCTTGAACCAGTTTATTTATACTTTATTTCTCGAGAGGAACAGCAATTCGAAGTGTGTCTTCTAAGTGGGCGAACGATATTTGAAGAACTGTACAACACATTACGATATTTAGCGGTCCGAGGTTCGATCTTTCGCGGTCCGCAAACGGACCGCGGTCCGCCTGTTGCTGACCGTTGGTATAGGCTATGTAAAATGTCAAAAAAATATGGCGGCTGTAGAAGCTATTCTCCACTGCTTTTATTCGGGTTTTTTTGATTTTTAAAATAAATACTAGTTGACTTAATAGTTTAATACATTTTAAAATAATACACAGTAGGAACCCTGTGTCGGGTAATAGAAACTTTTAAAACCCAGGTCTGGATAAAATATATGTAGAACATTTCTCCCGCCCCGAGAACCGAACCAGCACCTCTCGCGTCTCAGCCGGACACTCGCCCGCCTCACCACCGAGTTATATTTCATTTTAATTCAGTTTAAACAAACAGGTAGGAAGTAGGTACATTATGACATTGATAAGAGGTAAGAGGTAGATAAATAAGTAATTTAAAAACAGCTAGTCAAAGAGTTTTTGTTTGCTTAACAAAACATTTTGGTAATTGTTTAGGTGGTGTCTGGTTGTTATGCTGAATTTTCAAAACACATTTAATACATACCCAATTGTGAAATACCTATTTGGAAACATAATAATTGTTTGCACAGGTGAATAGAATAATAATCAATTGTAAATTTTAATTTTAATGATAAAATGTTATATAAAAATATTCTTTAAAATATACCAAGGCCACATACAGTCGTGGTCAACTAATTAGGGACATGCAAGATAGTGAAGAACAATAACCGGTTATGTACATACAAATATAAAACCCTATTGATTTCTCAGTAACTATTATTTGCATAATTTGGTCCGATTATTATGCTTTAAATGGCTGTAAATAAAAGAATAAATAAATAGAAAAAAGTATTTAATATCAAAGGTTGAACATGTATTCAATTTTAAGGTATAATTCTGTAGCTGGACATTTAATTAAGGACAGTAAACTATAATGAAAAATAGAGTTAAACAAAACTAATAATCTGCAGTATTATAATATCTTTAACAGCTCCATTTTATTACGTGTAAAATCAGTACCCAGTAGCAAAACCTTTGTTAGTAATTACCGCTTGACACCGATGTGGCATAGACATTATCAGTTTCTGGCATGTTTCGACAGGAATGTTTGCCCATGCCTCACAAAAAGCTTCATTAAGTTCATCTAAAGTTGTGGTACGATAAGTGGCTACTTTTTTCTTGATTTCGTGCCAAAGGTGCTCGATTGGGTTAAGGTCCGGGCTATTTGCTGGCCAATCTAGCACCGATACTGACTGACTGGTAAGAAACGACTTGACTGAACGGGCGGTATGTTTTGGGTCGTTATCATGCTGAAACGTCCATATAATAGGGAGATGCTCCTCAGCATAGGGAAGCATCGTTTCCTCCAATATTGCCTTGTATTGATGTTGGTCTAAGTTACCCTGAACTTTCCTCACAGGTCCCACTCCACGTCCAGAAAATGAACCCCACATTTTAATGTTTCCACCGCCATGTTTCACCTGCTTTTTTGTGAATCTTGGATTCATTTCCGCTTTTACTGGACGCCGTACGTATTGCCTTCCATCTGAAGAAATCAAATTAACCTTGGTCTCGTCAGAGAATAATACATGTTGCCATTGGGCGTAGGTCCAATGTCCATATTTACGTGCAAACGCCAAACGAGCATTTCTATGTTCTTTCTTCAACAACGGTACTTTGCGAGCCACTCTTCCGAACAACCCTGCTTCTACCAGACGTCGTCGAACGGTCCTAGCTGAGACACCAGCTCTTTCGTCTGTCCCAAACACTTCGTGTTTAATTAAAATAGAGCCTAGAAACGGATCTTTCTTAGCTAACCTGGCTATCATTCTATCTTCTTGCGGAGTTGTTTTTCTCGATCTTTTTGTTCTGGGCACATTTAAATCTGTGTTATTGCGTCTGACATGTTGCACTGCATTGTATACCATAGTTTTTGAACAATTTAAATGTTCTGCTATCCTTCGGTATGGCCAACCATGCTCGACAACAAACTTCATGATAATTTTTCGTAGTGTTGGATCGCAACTTTTATTTTTACCCATTTTTCTTCAAAATATTTTTCAAAACTTAAAATAAATATCGGGATTGCCGCCAAAACTACCACGAAACAATAAGAGAAGAAGTAAAAAAGTATTGAGATTCAAATTTCGAAAATAGAACGCAATATCTCAGTGTCCCTAATTAAATGGCCAGCCAGCATTATTTGAACAAATAGCACTACGATAATCTATCAGCTATACTGTAAAGAGGTTTAATGTTTAAGAAGTTGTTATTGTTTGTATAATCGGGCACATAAATGACTAATTATACTTACATGTAACAGATATGGAATATGGTTTAGACTCGTTGGAAAATAAAAAATAAATTCACAATTCGGTTTAACCAAAGAGTGTCCCTAATTAGTTGACCACGACTGTATATTTCTCAGTATTGTTGTACCTCTCATTTAGCACACGTATCTGTAGGATGGGTGACCAATTTCAATACCTAAATATCAAAAAAATAAAAGGTTTGAATTTGATTTGAATGTAGTATCTATTGCGTAGTAAGTACCTATCATTATCTCACACAAACCAACTATTTTAGGGTTCCATACCCAAAGGGTAAAACGGGACTCTATTACTATTACCAAAACTCCGCTGTCCGTCCGTCCGTCTGTCCGTCTGTCACCAGGCTGTATCTCATGAACCATTATAGAAAAAAACTGTTTAGAAAGTAAACAGGGCTCCCATACAACAAACGTGATTTTTTCGCCGTTTTTATTGATGGTACGGAACCCTTTGTGCGCGAGTCCGAATCGCACTTGGCCGGTTTTTTATTAGTATTTGTTTGACATCATTACAACTGATATTACAACATACATACTTTATCAAAATAAGATGTTCAAATGCCATGACCTTGTATATACCTACCTCTAATAAAAAGTCACCATTTCAAACTATGAAATTTTTCACATAAATACATCATCCATTACGTTAGTCAACTGTTATTATATTTAGGGCTTGTACACAAAACTGCGAAGCAAACGTCGCATCGCAAAAATCTCCGATCTAGCCCTATCTTTTGTCACAAGAAATCAAATCGCGTAGCACCGATTCGCAGTTTTGTGTACAAGCCCTTACTGTTATTAATTTTTTATGTGGGACAAGAAACATCAGCAAAAAGTATGATTATGATTACTTATCAAACTTTATACCTAAGACAAGTACTTATATAAAAAAATCTATGTTATTTATTTCTGACTGACTAAAGCCAAGAATTAAGCCCTTGTAATCCCTTTCACAAAGGCGATTGAACTAAGATCTTCATTGATCATTGATTGAGCAAGTGAAGCAAACAAAATAAATAAATAAATAAATTAATATTGGTGGACATTTCACACAACGCCATCTAGCCCCAAACTAAGCAAAGCTTGTACTATGGGAACCGGATAGCTGATAGATTAATTATATACTTTTTTTTTGTAAATACATACATAGAATAGATCTATCTATAAATCTCAGTGGCAAGTAGGGTGGTTTGGCATTGTATATGTTTGTTGGAGCATAACTTAAGAACTATTATACCCGTTAAAGCAATAATACTAATAAAGGTTGCAAACATTGCATGTAAAATCTCAGTTCGGGGCAACCTACTAGTAATAATCATCATCATATTCCTGCCCTTTTCCCACGTTATGTGGGGTTGGCACAACATGTGATTTTCTTCCATTTCCCTCTGTCTTTCGTCATATCAGTAATAGTATTAGTAAGAAAAAATGCCACTAACCTTTTTACCTTCAAAGTTATTTCTAGTTGTGCCGACAAACAGTGAAATTGCTCCACATCTGTCATCCGACACAAGGTCGCTTATCTCCCCGACCAACAACTTATCAACTGTCAACTTTAAGTGATCCATTTTACCCACCACTTAGCGGAGGGATCACAGCAATGCTATCTTTCTCTTTTATCTCAATATCACAGCTCTCTTCACACACCTCCTCGTTCTTCGCTAGAAGAATATTGTCTTTGATTTGTTCTAGGTTATAGTTCTTAGTGATAATTCTCAGAAGTTGGGAGTAGCTTATTTTCTGAGGCAGTTGTATGGTGGACTCCCTAGTGCCTGCTAGTTCCTTGGACCGAGCAAAGAATAACAGCTTCACTGTAACACATGGCTCAATTTCCATATTTTATTTTATGCTGAAAGATAAATTATTTATAATTTTGTAAATTATTCATTGAAAATAGAAAATCAAATAGGTAAGACTCTGAGGCACACTTTAATCCTTTCAACACACTGATTCGTAAGAAGTAATGACACAACAAGTAGGTATGTAGGTACTTTAGATAATTATAAATATTGTTGAGTGCAAAAAACTGGTTCTGTGATAAAAAGTAGAGTGAAAGAAAGTGAATTTATGTTCCTTATATCTACTAATTTGGTTTAGCAATGTACTTATATAAAATATAGTTATATTACATACGTACGAGAATTATTTTTAACCAGCACTTACGAAGAATTATTTCCTAAAAACATATATCTATGCAATTGAAACGAGAATAATCGCCTTTACATGACAATAATTAGTTGCTGAGCACTGCGCAATGCACGTGTAACCTCTAGCTCTTTTACAAGTGGAATAAAAGAAAAAAATACGGCTGGTTGAAGCCGACTGACGATCAAAACTTGTTTGCCAATCTCGTATTCAGAAGCACTGAACCGTGCCTAACGAATTGCAATCATAATGTAATTACATTAGGTACACATTCAGCTTAAAACACGTAATAATATTATCGAAGGTGTCTTTAACTCAACCAGGAGAATCTTTTTCAACTCAACGACTTGAACAGTTGTAACCGTAAGAGGTTATATTTTGGTAACCTTGATGTGTTTGAAACCAATTATATAACTCCGTAGGCTGGCGCTTACCAGATTCATTGTAATGTGATATTTCCGTTTAAAATGATTGTCTCATACAGTAAACCCACTTTACATCATTATTCATTAGAGATTACCAAGCAGTGCTTGGCAAGCACAACAAAAACAAACAGATTACAGAACTGAATTGACTGACTTGACTGACTGACTGTGACTTGACTGTGACTGACTGAGATGAATCAATACACTTGACTGTTATGACACTGACACTTGCTTATTGATAATATAGTTTAAGAAGATTGTTTTAGTTTTTAAATTACATTATTCATTTTTATGTACAAAGTTTCTTTTTTGTATTCATAGACTATGTTTTTTTTTCTTCTGCTTGTGCTTTTTTCATGGTCTAATTATATTTATTATCTTAATAATATTTCAAGTGAGCGAAGGTTAATTAATAATGTTTTATCTAGCCTTGTAAATGTAAAAAAACCTTTTATTTTTGACATTGACAATATCTAAATTAAATAGGGATGCCAATTATTGCAATAACAATTGAAAAACGAAAACTGATACACGTAAATATATTAAAAAAATAACTAAATATGCTCCAGCGTCTACTTTGCAAAACGACAACGCTATAATCGAAACGAAACGTTCTTTAAATTCAGTCGAATTAACAGTTGTTTTCATTTCAAATTAAAATTATAATCGTAAGGTGTTTAGTAGTTTCACGACATCGATTGTCAAAAGTAATGTTTGTCGCTCCATGTTAAATGATAGTCAAAACAATGTGACATATTTGCACGATTATTTTGCCGATACACCGTTGATTGTTTTCGGAGTAGACACCAGGCATGGTTGGTAGGTCTCCTCAGATCTCTAGAGGATTGTAAAATACAGAATCTGAGTGCTTTTAGTCACGTCGCGGGCCGGACCTGGATAAGGCTAGCATTAGACCGTGGACAATGGCATACATAGGCAAAGAGAGGCCTATACCCAGCAGTCGGTGAAGTCAGGCTGCGGATGATGATGATGAGTGCTTTTACTAGACTTTTGAACAAGGATGACTGTGTACCTACCCACCCAAGCTAAACTATGCAATTTGTTATAATTATAATTATCCTAGTCAAATAGGTACCTAACATATTACGTATTGTATATATCAAAACATGTTTATCTTTACTCTGAGGTTTTAGCACATCACTACAGATTGTTTCTTTCTGTCAGCTCTGTACTGACAGTGACAAGTTTCTTGCTTGTATTGTGTGACAGACATGACAAGTTTAAATTAAAAAAAGTTACCGGATTTCAATTCAATTCAAACGGTTTCTTTCTGTGCGTTGTATTCGGCTCGGTTGAACGACTGCATCTTTTTGGCAAGATTCCCTGATTCCTTCGAGCGCGCGTTACGTAAATAAGCGTCGTACTGCACACACAAAAAGGATAAAAATAGATCATGGTTTGCGTGTTCTGATCATAGACATTTTTGTTTTCAATATGACACACATACCGCGTCGCTGCGTCTGTAGAAATCAAAGTGAAACTCTGAAATCGGCTAACTGTGAACACTGAACTGATTTTTTCCCATCTCACATCTTTGACGGTGTGCAAAATAAAAAGTTGCGTCGTAACTCTTCACGGACTCTTTGTGTAAGACTAACAGTGTTGTGAAAGTGTTGAAATGGCTCACCACGAGGAGCCAATGGACGTAGACTGTATGGACGGTGACTTCGACAACAAGGAGAACTCCTACCACCTCAGCAATGTCCTCCCCTGCACCGAGAAGGGCTATGAGGAACTTGATGTCTCCGAGCTCAACATGAAACTGAGGTACTCGATCACACCAGCAGCATCTCCAATGTCAAGGAGCTACACTGCTTGTATAGACAGAAACCTTGACTCTGATGATTCATTAAACCGCGCCAATGAAAATGCCAATTTAACTCGCTCACTCAACTCCACAATGACCAAGAATGATAGTGTAATCAAATCATTAAAAGCTATGCCGTTGCAATCTATTTCAACTGAGCATGTAGTTGATAACCGAGGTTCAGTTCTTAGACAGTTAGACTCCACTATCACTTGTGACAATAATGTGACTATAACAATCGGTGAAACAAATGACATCAATGAAAATCTATCATTGCCTAGCTCGTCTTCCTCTGCCTTACACACCCCTGAAGCCACAACACCAACCAATATTACTAAGAATGAGGAAGTCTCTCCAATTATGCGTGGCTTGAAATCTGTTTTTAATATGTTCCGTTCATCTCAAAGTCCGATACCGCCTGTAGAGAATGAAGAATCAGTTAAACAAAAAGTAAAAGACCTCGATCCTGATGAAACATACTGTGAGGACAAACAGCCAACAATCTCATCAACCCCAATATCAGCGCACAGAAGTAGAGACGGCAGTTCAAAAAGAAGTAGCCCCCTCAAAGAGAGCATAATCTTCAATGATGACTTGGAAAAAGAACTTCTTTGGAAAGATGATACCATACTGTTTAGTGAAGAAAAAATACCAATACACAAATTATTCCTTCCGCAAAATAAACTAGTTCCTTTGGCCCTTACAGCAAGTTTTCAAAAAGACCAAAAGCCTATAGTGGATAATACAGACTCAACAGATAAATGCTTAGATGTTTCTCTTAACAATTCTGTAATGTTGGACAACACTTTGACAGAAACACACAACAACACAAATGCTATAGAATCAGATGGCGAGTTTTTAGATTGTGAGACCACATTCACTAAAAATGAATCAGTAAATGTTGAAGCCATAGAAGAAAGTTTGGAAATACTCACCAAAGAAGTTGAAAATAAAATTGTTGCTAAAGTAGCCATAAGTGAAGAAAAGAAAGAAAGTACGCCACAAATTCTTGATATTACTAGAGAAATTGTTGCTGAGAATGATTCCACACTAAATGAAATTATTGAAAGTCAAGATGTACCTTTAAGTGATGCTGATAAAACACTTGATTTCAACAATGGCCTTATGCATGTTACTGAAGTAAATGAAAATAAATTAAGTAACAATGAAGAAGTTACACCTGTTTATGAAACAGTGATTGCAGAAGTTGATGTTTCTTCAGCATCCAAATCAAATGAAACAGATATTTCATTAGACCATAAAGCAGATGATGTAGAACATAAGTCTATAGAAGCAAGACATAATGTTGTAGAAGACAAAAGCTTACAAGAAAATTTGACAAAATCCATTGTCATTGAAAATTTAAATGTATCAAATGAAATGAATTCTGGGGAAATAACCTTTGAAGTTGACATAAAATTGGCTGAACCTGAAAGTTATCAAGTAATGGAAAATGAAAAAAATTGTAAAGAAGTCAAAGATATCCAAAACATGTGTATTGAACCTACAAAAGATGTTCACCTTGATACTAAAGTCGAATGTATAGAACAGAATGCATGTTCTACTGACAATGCAAGTGATACAATAACCAATGTGTGTTTAACATCAGTTCCAGAACACAACAATCTTGTTGCACCAAATGATTTCCATGCTAAGTCTGAAGATGTACAGTTTTCCCCTTGTAATTTACTTGTTGAAGAACCAGCAAATGTGCCATTGCCTGACAATGATGATTTTGACATAGATCTAGATCAAAATAAACATGAAACGGAAACAATACAAATTATACCTCCTGATGTTCTCGACTCTGTAATAGCCGAGTTAAAACATGATGCTACTGTAACACAAAGTAACATTTTAGATGATACAAACATAACTGAAAATGCTATCGCGGAAATCAATACTTTACCAGTATCAGAAAAACAAGATATACTCAATGAAACTAACGATATTGTGAACAGTCTAACTGAAATTATCGGTGAATCGCAAAACAATACGATAATACGGTCTGAATGTTTGTTAGATCAGTCTCAAAATGATCAAATGGAAGGTATTGAATATACAGAAGAAATACATGTGTTGCCTGATTTAGTAAACGAAACTATACATAACATGAGTGTGGATATTAATACGGCAAATGTACCTGCACTAATGAATCAGCCTGGGCCTGTTATTGAGACTATTGATATTGGTGAAATGCATGATATGTTAAACGTACCTGAAAAGAAACCGGATGCAACAGAACAAAACAAACTTATTTTTGAAACTAAAGATTCATCAGTGGCTAAAATTACCACAGAGGTAAGTAATGACTCTATAAATGAAAACAAAGAACAGCTTAATGCGATTGTTGAAACATATGAAAATATTGATACTGCGCCAAAAAGTGACTCTAAAATCAACGCATGTGATGAACCAAGAGAAAATAAAGTTCTAGATGATAATTTTGTACCAAATACTGAGGTCAATGACGTTCCTATCATTGATGAAGAACTGGTACTATCCGAAAACAATAGTCCTTATGTTTCGGTAATATCTGAAAAAGAACCACAACCAACAGAAGAACTTTTTGAAAACATTGATATTCCACGCACTACTACAAACGTAGCTCCTTCATCGCCTCCTATAAGGTCAAGAGGATACAATTTTAATTTTGACGAGATGGATGATCCATTTGCGACTAAAACTAAAATAAGACTGTCTCCTCCTGCCTCTCCAAGTAAACTGATTGAACCCGATAGTGAAAATAAAAATAAAACAGGAGCTTCCAAAAAAGGTGCTCCTAATCGCCGCAGATCACAACCGCCTGAGAGAAAAAGACCTGCATTCAATAAAAAGAAGTTCAACACTACTTTAGACGCCGCTCTTACCGATACTCCAACCAATATATCTAATGACCATAACTCCGATGGTGATTCAAAAAAGGTTGCTGTTGTTACTTTAGAGAACACTACTATTACAACGGATATCGACAACGTAGTTGATAAAGAAGTAGCATTGATTCTAGATTCTACTCAAGTGTTAGAGAATGTTCAGTCAGCAGCTAATTTGATTTCTGCGGCGGATATTGAGTGTGAAATTAACGCTGACGATAAATTGTCAACTGAATCTATTTCTGCAACAACGAGCGAAATCAAAACTAATAATTCATCTTCGGAACAATCGACTTACTACTCGGCTGCTGCTTCTTCTAGTGACAGTTCTATTTCGAAAAATGTTTTCAATATACCCGAAATTGACGACAAAAACTTCAATCCATTTGCAACGAAGTCGAAAATGAGACAATCTCCACCGCTTAACTTGGAACGTGAAAACCCAATCGCAACTATTCATAAGCCTTCATTTGATTCTTCAACATTGGCAAAAGAAAACACGCCGCTATCCACACTAAACATCGTAAGAAAGGATGATGAGGATAAAATGGACACAGAGCTTATGGAAAAAGACTCTTCTTACAACGTTAGTAATATAACACCTTCATCTAATAGCACAGATGACAAAAACATCACAATACGGGAAGTGAATACGGAGGACGAAGATACAGAAGAAGGGCCTTTCCTTGAAGCGGAAGATGCTATTGATAAACTTTTGGGCATCGATGATGATATGATGCAATTCAATGAAATAACAGCTCAGACAAATGAAGAAAATGCTGATGGTGGCGAGTTGTTTATCGATGCAGAAGCTTTCGAATTTCTACTGAATAAAAACCAAAGCAATGTAGTTACTGACAGCGGGAAAGAAAGTTTATTTTTGAAGTTCGATCCATTGTTCGCCAAGAGAATATCAAGTGATGGAGTGTTGGCTGCGCTAAATAAAGTTCAGAAGAGACAGAGCACTCCTACAAAACCAACTAGGCCTTCGCTAAGGAACGAGGCGTCTCCTATTGCTGGACCTTCTACCCTCAATGCTACTTATGACGAGGAAGCGAATGTTACTCAGGACAGCATTGAAGATCTGAATGTTACTGTAGCCAAACCGATGATGGTTGTAACTCCAGCTGTGAACCCAGCTGTCACTCCAAGAAATAAGACCACCACTCCACCCAGATCAAACCGACGTTCTATCACATTCACTTCTCCTGCCATGGCTGTTATTGATAGACTTCTCTCATTAAGCGCGAATAATTCGCTCTTAGGACATGACACTACAATCACGCAAAATACCAGAGAACATATTGAGGCTGATATAGCGCTTTCACAACTTAGAGAGCTGTTGGCTGAAAAAGAAATTAGCGTTTACCAACTAAGATCCGAGAGCAAGGAATTAAAAGACAGACTGTCCACTATGGAAACTCAGGTGAAAATCCTCGAAGCTGATGGTCAGGAAAGGCTAAATAAAATTAATGAACTAAATGACCGTCTTGCCGAAAAGACAAAGGTCAATAAAAGCATGGCGGCTGTAGTTGAGGAATATGAGAGAACGATCGCTAGTTTGATAGCTGAGACTGAACAGGACAAGAAGCGGCACGCAGAAGAAAGAATTAAACTTATTAACGAGAGAGACGAGCAAACGGCACATTTAGCGAGCATGGAAGTGTCATTCAGTGATTTGCATAGCAAATACGAGAAGAGCAAGCAGGTTATCCTAAGTTGCAAAGCCAACGAAGAGACATGCAAGAAATCTATTAAAGATTTCGAGTCGAATCTAACAAAAATGCAGGCAAATTACGAGATGTTAAAACAGCATGCAACGTCCAAACTGAATCATGCTAATCAGGAGTTACAAAAGATGAACAAATCCCACGAGTCGGAGGTACTGAAACTGAACGCCATGATCAAACGCAAAGAGATGCACATCACATCGCTAGAGGAGACTCTTGCGCAGAAAACCAAAGCGAACGAGGAACTGACGGCAATATGCGACGAACTTATCAACAAAGTCGGCTGAACCAATTTTAGACGCACGTAAACATTTGCTTTGTATTCTGATGTCTGTGATCTAGGCCGATGTTTCAGAACTCGCTGCTTTTCTACTTATCTAATGATAAGTGGCATTAAGTCAACACTAATAGTCTCTGTGAGGTTTGTGCCAAATTATTGTTATGTCAAATACTCTTGTTTACCCTCAAGACTGCAAGTTGTGATAAAAATTGTAGCTATGTTCAATCATGCGATGGTTTTAACTGAATAATTGGTGTTTTTCAAGCCTTGGATTAGTAAAGTCCAAATTATACAGTAATTGTTCAATCAACTGCACGGTTTATGTTATGCTGGACATAATAAGACTACTGCTAGTTAAAAAAAGTAGATTGAAATTGGGCACACTTTTAAAAGTATGAAACTGTAGGTATATTTGCATTACTCAATACGTGTTATATTTTTGATAATTAAGTAATACCTATTTATTTTGTTAAAAAATATTTAAATTCCGATGTAGACAATAAGGTAAGAATAATGGGACTTAATATTTTTGTAGACATTTTTATAGGTATTGAATAATTTCTATAGGATGCAGAAGATGGGGTAATTCGTAAAATTATGTATTCTTTGAATTTGTTGGTAAACTGTAAACGTAATTATCCCTTTGATAAAATTTAATGTAGGTTTATGTAGGTATCTACAAAAAAATAAATAGCCTATATTTTTAGAAATGGACCTCAATTTAAATTTGTATAAGTAGGTATTGATATAAACCGTTGTCTTTATTACTTTAATAATAATGTGCACGAGATTGTTGTGCCAAAATGACCTATTTTTTAAAATATTGTAAAAATTGCATAGTTATTGTAGTTTAATTAAAGTTATTGACATCTTTTTAAAACTGTGTTTTTTATAGCGTGTAAATCTTCACAGTAGGTAGGTAACTAATCCCCGCGATTTATGCGCACAATGATTTATCGTGTGGGCATTATTTCTGTGCCAGCCAGTGCCACTGCTCTGAAAAAACAACTTTCTTACAAGGTAGCGTACGTTTGCAACAAACCTTTTTCGCTCAAGATTTCGAGCGAGGAGGTCTGCTGTCGGTTACCATGACAACCAACGACAAACACTGCCAGACTTCTGTCAAAAGCGATTTATATGATGCTCAGGATTATTCAGCGATGTATGATGAAACCGTTCCGGTTGTGAATGCTCGCGAAATCGAAAGTCCTTCGAGCTCGCAGTCTAGTGACGAGGAGGTGGTGCGGGCTACCATGTCGAAGTTCACTCCTCCCGTGAGACACACGGCGCGGCATGACTTCGATTCCGAATCCGAGAGTGATTCTGAGCCTGAGAAGTTTCTGAAGAACGATTCTATTGAGGATGAGGTGAGTGTTGAAATTTTTATTTACCTACCTAACTAATTAATTTCAGACCCATTGTAAGGTTTATTTGACGATAATATTTCAGCACTTGTTATTTAATACCTTCCTATTCTACGAAAACAAAGCAATGTCAAACAAAACAAGTTTTCTTTCAGTCATTTGTTATGATTAAATCAATTATCTCAGTAAGTTTAACATGCTAAACGCTAGATAGTTAAGTAGAGTAGAGATAGGTTACTTAGGTATTCCATGTTTTTTATATAGTCTTTATGTGGCAGTTCCTCATGGCCTAACTCTTTCGCCTAACTGATTTGGCTACGAGGACTAACAATTAATCATGGCCGAACTCGTGTCAAAATAGGCAAAGCAAGTACAGTTATCAACTTGGTGAAAAAATACTTCTGAAATACTTATGATGTCCTGGTACTTCAAGTATCTGCTTTCGATAGATATTTACGTTCATCGAACATGCTTCGATTTCAAACAATGCGAATTGAAGCACGCGACAATTTATAACCATTTCAACATTCCGCATGCAGAATGTCTGGAAGCTAGTTGGAAGCACTATGAATAGATAGCAGTATTGTTTTGGATTTACGATGCATCGCCATGTGACGCCACCTGCCACGCGCTGTAAACGAGGAAGTCGTACGAGCTGAAAATAACTCCACTTGGAGGATACAGCCCTTTTTTCCTCGAAGAAATGTTGTGCATTATGAATAACTTTAAGACATGAATCGCTATAATCATATTTCAAACATTACTAAAATTAGTTGAGTTGAGGTTAGGCACTTATATAAGTTTGGAGGAAGGTATTTCTCTCCTTATAAAATTTTCAGGTAGCTTTAATATGTTGATCTTATTCAGATTTATTGAGATTTAGGAAAATTTAGTTAGGGTTTCTGTCACATTCTACTTTGAACGATTTTGCCACGATATTCAATATCTAAACGTCTGTAACTACTTCGATGGTTAAGTAGGTATAAGTAAGAATGAAATGTAACTCGGTGCTAAGTTAGTAAAAAAGTAGTTTTAACTAACATATTTTCCTGTTTTCATTCTCAATTATGGTATTGATTTAGTCCCCAGACAGAAAGTCTCAGCCTTCGGAGAAATCTGTCGAGATTCAGAAGCCAGTTCCGAAACTGCAAAAAGAAACAAGCGGAATTAGGAAACCGAAGGCTTCTTTGAAACGAGATGATTCTTCTAACTCTGGTGAGCTGATAAAATAAGTCTCAATTCTGCTATGGATTTCCCAAACGCATAACTGCGTGGCTTAAGCAACGCACTGACCGTAACATGCCTATTTCCTCGTGTTTTCCGTCACCGTTTGAGAATGCTGGTGTAGTGCACCGGATTCGAACCCGCGATCTTATGATCGGGATTGTTACCACTAGACCACCAGTGCCCTCAAATTTCGTACTCGTTAACCGCGATCGTCTAGATGAGATGCAGTCTAATAGAGATTTATTTGATTAAAAACGTATCGTCATGTATTTAATTTAAACATCTATAGGTACAATGTCTATACATATGAAAATTAATCACGCGTGAACTGCTGGACCGATTTCAATAATTCTTTTTTATTGTTTGTCATTGTAAGGGGAAGGTTCTTATTAAAGAAAAAACTCAGAAATCTACACTTATAATTATAAAGCTGAAGTGTCTGTCTGTTTGGTTGAACGCGCTAATCTCAAGAACTAGGTAGGTACCTACTGGTTCGAATTGAAATATTATTGTTATGTTGTACCTATACTTAGTACATTTATTGGGAAGGGTTCATTGAAAAAGGTTTAACATCTCGCTACGACCATTAAAAGCTGAGCATCAATTAAAATTGTTGCAAAAACGGGATAGAGAGCATTGCTATAAATGGGTAAAAATAGTAGTAGACATTTTATGTAGAGGGCATTTTGCAAAGTGGGTATTATGAGCAGTGGAAATAATTATAAGTGGTCATTTTAATTTGTGGCCCTAAACAGCCGAAACGATATTATATCTTATACCTTTAAACGAGCAATTCTTGTATATATAATCGGAATCTCGGAAACGGCTCCAGCGATTTTTATGAAATTTAGTATGCAGGTGGTTTCGGGAGTGATAAATCGATCTAGCTAGGTTTCATTTTTAGAAAACGTCGTTTACCCCAAAAAAACGAGCAAAGCTCGGTCAACCAGGTACTTTATTTATTTATTGATGAATTTTTGCGGACAAAGTCGCGGGTAACTAGTGTACAATATCATTCAGAAACTGATAGTGGTGATATCGAGGCAGAGCTCGCCCCGGGCGCGGGTAGCGGCCGGCGTCGCGGCGCTGGAGTGGTCATACCCGCAGAGGGAGCCTACGACCCCAAGCAATTCCAGGACCTGAAGGTGCCTTCGGAGATGGAGAATATCTTTCAGTATATCATGAAGTAAGTGCTGTTGGGAAGCTATTGCAGATTTTGTCCTTAAAGTAAGCTGTAGGCTGCTCCCGCATAGGCCTTTATAGCCACGAACGGAAATGTTCGAGTACCTAAGTACTTCGAATTGTTCTTTAACCTGACGTCACATAAATCATCTTTAGTAGATAAACAGGCCAATAATTATGATGATGATGATGAGGCTACTCAAGTATAAGTCACGGGATTTTTAACTCCCAAAAATATTCCGCCATTTCCCCTCGACTAGATTGCTCAACTAGTTGAGCAATGGGTCATAGTTTGTATAACCGAACATTTTATGCTCTATAGCTCAACTATTTTTTGTTCAACTTAGTTGAGCAGTAGGTCATCTTGTTATAGAATGAGCTTCATCCCCACTGCTCAACTTAATTGGTCAACTGCATCAAGTTGAGCAGTGGGTCATCATGGCTTGAATTGAGTAATAATTGGATTGACCTTACAGCTCAGTTGGTAGTAACTCTGTTTTCTGCGTTGTAGGTTGTGGGTTCGATCCCCACCCAGAACAAACTTTTCAGATTCTACTAGTTACATGCCGGTTTCCTCACAATGTTTTCCTTCACCGTTTGAGAGTATTCTACAACTAGAAATTGTTTTAACTGTTAGCTTTTAAAGACTAACGCTAAACATCTACTTTTTAAAATGTCCATATCTTCTCGAATGGTCTAGTCACTTGCTCATCTGTCACAAAAGCCTGAAGAAGTAAACCAATAAAACATTTGCTTATTGATTCGCGTTAACCCAATTACCCTCTTGGATTAGTTGATTCTTGGCACTTGTCCTGCGAACTAATGATGGTAATTCATTGCCGATTTTATTAGTTCAATTCGAGATTGAAATACGTTGGCTGGAGCATAGGACAAAGGCAATAATTTTCCCCAATGACAGAGTCTCGTACGCGTATAGGTATTTAGAAGGACAACCGTATACACAAGTAAAATTATACATAAAATCACGCCTGTTTCCCGACGGGGTAGGCAGAGACCACGGATCTCCACTTGCTACGATCCTGACATACTTCTTTTGCTTCATTCACTCTCATTACATTGTTCATACATGCGCGTCGGTTTAGGGTACTCTAGACCTGGCCTTTCTCTAAAACGTCCCCAATTTGATCGAGGTACGTACGCCGAAGTCTTCCCCTTCGAACTGAGTAAAATTTGTAACGACAAAATTAACATTATTGTATCCCTACCGAGTACCTTATCCCTACTGGTAAGTAGGGATAAGTGCAAGTTTTTGTAGATTTATTTGTACCAGTAGGAATAGGTGCACAATAAATTTTACCTACCTTTGCTTTTCCGTAGAAAAATCCTACTAAACCAATATTATAAATGCTAAACGGATCTGAATTAAACTTTGAGTACGCGTAGTTGTATGACCTGGTGCCTTAAAACAACTTCAGGCAGTATCAAAGTATTATAACTTTGATATTTCGTACCATGATCTATAAAACTTGAATTGAAGTATTACTTCAAGCTTGAAATGTGTCTTTTCATGATGGTTTGTAAGAGCTTTTGCTAAGGCCCCTGGAATAACACATAGGCTACTTTTTATCCGGATAGGTACCACGCGAGTGGAGCCACGTGCGTAAGCTAGTCAGCGACGCTAATGCTGTTGGCACTGGACTTTTTAAGGGCAGAGAAAGTGCTTGATGAAAAATTACTTGCCACTGTTTGGCCCGCCATCAAAGAATGCTACTATTTGTGCCAATCCGAACTCGCTAACTGCCAAATCGACAATTAGTTTGGCTCACTGGTCAAAGCTTTCTTGATTACATAACTGTACTAACTTGTAGAAGCCCTAATTCCTTTGTCAATGACATCTAATAGAGATTCAGAAACGTGACATTTCGGTATTTCATACTAAAGTAAATTAGACAATCATCATTCTCCTGCCCTTATCCCACGCCAAGTGGGGTCGGCACAACATGTTTTCTTCTTCCATTCACTCCTATCATTCGTCAACTCTTGAGTCATCTTTCACACAGTTTAACCATTTTTTCTTAGGCCCTCTTCTACTTGCGTACCCAATAAATTAGGTTCATAGATAATTTATTTATTTATTCATTTAAGCAAATTAGAGAAATTTTCAATTAAATATCTGATAATATCAAGTAAGTACATACTTATAATTCAGATATTATCTTCAGATCCTTTGGAAATGAGGTCTTCAAGTCAAGTCTTTCAAGTCCACCACTAGTTAAAAATCTCCATATCTCAAGGCTTGCTGATAGAGATTAGAAGAACTCTTTTTAGGGTTTAGCTCGCCTGTGTACATGCCATTATTTTTAAGCTTTAATTTGTAATTTTATTTGTGTGTACAAAGAATAAAGTAAAGTCTTTGGGTATCCTATTGTACGAGTAGTTAGGTTTATAGTTAGGTATCCTATTCGGTACAATATAATGATAACAAAGTTAGCTTATATGAGTATAGGTACGTAACTATATGATAAATATCAGGTCATCGACACAGCTGTACTGTAAACAGGACAGTGTGGGCATAACCTACCACCTACTGAAAACATGAATGCGAGACAGATTTATTAATCACGGCCTTGAGCCAATTCGAACAGAGTTACCTACAGTTTTGATTAATTTGATGGGATTTAGCTAATTCTATCAAGAAATGCTGTTGAGATTTAGACGTTGTGAAATCAGGAGCGGAATCTAAAATCGTGTGTCGGATTTGATCTTAGCCAAAATAATACTTTTCTGATCTTCTTCAGTTAAATATAGAATGAAAGATGATGAAATTCAATGATCAAATTGAATGTAACTGCGTTGTGCATCTCAAAATAACAGAAACGCATTTTTTGACCCGACTGCTAAGGTGGAGAATATGTTCGGGATGTATTTGTGTATTTAGGTATATAGGTACATTATACCTATATATAGTTACTTAGTTGCTGTACCTACCTAACCTAAAGGCTGCGGCTGGACGGATTTTGGCAAATGAAGTGTCGTTTCATTCGTTTGGATTACGAGAGTGGATATAAAATATATAGACTGACATAAAATATCTAATAATAATAACCAATATGAATGTATGTACATGTTACGTTTTTAGGTTTTCAAGTCACCCAAAAACCTCTGTCATGGCAAATCGCTTACCGTAATATCCATACACTAAAATGGTCGGACGTAACATGAAATCTAACTCGGCCAAAAACAAAATACCAACTTTATCACGAAAGAAATAAAGTTACAAATTAACTGTTACGTTACTGAAAATGTGACCTAGGCCAACCGGATATAACAAAGCTACCCGAGACACGACAGTAAAAATACACCAGATATCCAGTTTCGTTTTGTTACTTGCTATTGATATGGTGTGGTCACGCGATGCTGCAGTTATGTCGTCACTTTGTTCACTGAATATCTGTTTTACTTTTCATGGTTTTATAATAATGGTTTGGCTAACTTTATTGCTGTTGTTAAATAACCATAGATATAGATACCTAAGTTCGGTTAGTCTGCTGAGGGTCTAAAAAAGACTTCAATCACTGTTTCAACAGCTTTTTAAAATCCCATTCATACTAACGATTAAATTTTTACGATGGCCCAAACTGCCCTACTTCGGAATGAAAGGCTATAAATATTATATGTTATACTTTACAGTGATAAAGGCTTATCACTCCATTCTAAGATATCCTTACCACGAGAGAGAAGACAAAAGTTTTATTTGTGCAGAGGGAAAACTATTGTGTAGGTATACATACACCGTAGACACTAGACATCTTAAATAGTAATATCGATTAAATTGCACAAAATATTGCAGTGATAAAGGCTTATGAACTCCGTATTAGGTATGAGAAATCCTTACCATGAGAGAATACAAAAGTTTTGTTTGTACCGTGGCTAAAAACTATTGTGCATAGGTACACCGTAGACTTAGTAAGATTACATTGAACAAAATAGAAGTTTTGCAAATATCTTTCAGATACACTCCTCAGAAGATAGACATTGAGTTTAAATTGCAACCCTTTGTCCCTGAATACGTGCCCGGGGTGGGCGACGCAGACGCTTTCCTCAAAGTGAGCACTCCGTCGAATGATCCGCGAGCAAACCCACTTGCCGAGCGCGTTCACGAGCATATCGATAATCTGGGTAAGCATAGCGATAAATTTATCAAGCATTGTGAAACTAGTCGAGCAATGTACATTTACAGAAGCAAATTGATTAACTGTATAGCTACTTATTTTGTAAACTAAGTGAGTATCCTACTAATATTATAAACGTGAAATTTTGTAAGAATGTATGGATGGATGGATGGATGTATGTTTGTTACTCTTTCACGCTAAAACGGCTGAACGGATCTGAATGAAATTTGGCACAGATATAGATTATGGTCTGGAATAACATATAGGCTACTTTTTATCCCGGAAAAATGAATGGTTCCCGTGGGATATGTGTTTTTGTTTTTCAAGGTATAAAGGGGGCGAAGCCGCGGGCGTAAGCTAGTAGTTAATAAAACTCTAGCTGAGTATATTCACTAACTGGTTTATTGTTAAACTGTTTGAGCAATGTACATTTACAAAAGCAAATTCATTAACTGGATAACCATACCTTCTTATTTTGTAAACTAAGTGAGTATAGTTGATAAACTCTAGGTGAGTATAATTCATTAACTGACCGAGCAATGTACATTTACAAAAGCATATTGATTAACTGGTTAACCATATTTTGTAAACTAAGTGAGTAATATCGTTAAATTAGATGAGCATATTAGGTAATAAACAGAGTGAGCATAATTAAAACCTAAGAAGCAGAGATAAACATGGTGAGCATAGAGCGATGCGATGGAAATAATATCAATAAACATCACGAGCAAAGTCAATACAATCTTTTGTTGTTTTTCAGGACTGACAGTATTGGATGAGCCATCGGCAGAGCAGAGCGATTCTGCTCTTCTGCACTTGCAGTTGAGAGCCATTTCCAAGACCAACAGCGCTAAATCCACTGTGGTGATTACCTAACTTACATAATACAAAATGTCACGGGAAATAATATTTCCCGTGAAACTACTGCAACAGGGTAGTGTCACTGGAAATGTACTTTTAAATGTAAAATTTCCCCTCACTCTACTAGTAGGTAGAGCCAAGCGTTAGTGCCAAAGGGAAGTAGTGAAAAAATTTAATACGACTGTGAAAACCATTTTCAGTTCCGTTCAGTCGGGTCTTTTAATTTTTGCAATAATTACTAGTTAGTTTTCAAACCTTATTATAATTTAAACAAATATACCTACCTTCGATTTTGTAACTCTTCTCTCTCTTATTATCTCTCATGTATCCCACTATATATGTGGACCTGTAGAAAAAGGGCAGGAAGATCGGGTCAGCACAACATGTTTCCCTCTTCTAATCTCATCGATTACCTTACTTATAGTTAGTTCATGCAACCTATCTAGGCATTCGTGAACTTAGCCGCAAGAGCTGCGCAGTATCGTTTTTCGGGAGCAATTGGAGGTATGGGGAGGGGGGGAAGGAACTGTACATACGCAAACTCGCACCTGTGGCTAACTTCACGAATGCCTAGATCCGTTCGATGAACTATAGGTAGGAACTAATGTATTTTAATGTAATTTCAGCTGACAAAGAAGATCGACAACGCTGAGAAGAACGGCAAGGCGATCGAGCGGTGGATCAAAGATGTTAGTGAGCTGCATCTGTCGAAACCTGCGCCCACCGTCACATACACTAAGTAAGTCAGCTATTATTAGGTATATAATATCAATTGTCCCACCAGATCACGTGAACGGACGGTACTGTTTCGCGTGATCAGACCGGACGTCCTGGGGCCTTACCACGAAGTCTTCCAGAACGATTCCGTAACGATTCCGTTTTAGAAACGTCACATTTCAAGCTTGAAGTCAATATAATTTGCATAGGTCATGGTACGAAATGACAATGTAATATTAATTCGGTAATGTATTATGAATTCGTGGTGAGGCCCCTGGATCTATACCTCAACTGTTTCAGAATAGCAAATATTTTTTTCTATCTCAATCAAACCTCTCTTTTACGTTCTCCTTACTCTGGGTAATATCTTCGTGAGCGAGACGACTAATGCTTGAACCATTTATCATCATCTGCCTTTTTCCCACATTATGTGAGGTCGGCACAACATGTGATCTTCCATTTCACTCTGTCATCCGTAATCTCAGTACCTACTCCTCCTTTCTTACTCATAATATCATCTTTCACACAGTCCATCCATCTTTTCTTTGGTCTACCCCTGTATCCATCCACATTCATACCCAACACTTATCGTCACATGTCATTCATCCCTCCTCATAACATGCCCATACTTCGCTATTCAATGATTGAACCATCAATGAAAAAATATAATAAAATAACAATATTATGTTCACTTATTCTTTGGATCATCATTCAGCCCGGTTGCACCCACTGTTGAGTATAGGCCTCCTCTTTATTACGCCACTCTTTCCGGTCCCCAGCAAGTCTCGTCCAGTGGTTGCCGACTACGCTGACGATGTCGGTGGACCATCGGGCGGGTGGTCTGCCTCTTGGCCTTTGAGCACTCCTCGGCCACCACTCCGTTATCGCCTTTGTCCATCTCCCGTCATCCCTTCTTGCCAAGTGTCCTGCCCATTTCCACTTCAATCTGGCGATTCGCATACCCACATCCACAACCTTTGTGCGACGTCGGATTTCGACATTGGGTATGTGGTCCAGTAGTGATATTCCGAGCATGGCGCGACATAATCTTTGGATAAGACTCGTTTATAATTATCTACGTAATGTCTCGATCTCTAAGTTACAAGCTGAATCATTAAGTTTTGAATGCTTTGAATCTCCAATTTAATCTATAATCCTGTCCCGTTTCAGTAAAATGCCTGACATCGACACCCTGATGGAAGAATGGCCGGAGTCCATGGAGGAGATGCTGAACGAGGTGGGCTTCCCCCCCGCGACCCTGGACTGCCCCCTCTCGGAGTACGCGGCGCTTTTGTGTGGCCTCTTCGATATACCCAAGTGTGGGGACACACCTTCAGATAGGTAAACTGAGCGTTTCTACTCAATTTGATACAAACATACATAGGTACATAAAATCAAGCCTGTTTCCCGACGGGGTAGGCAGGGACCGCGGATCTCCACTTGCTACGATCCTAATATAACTCTTTTGCTTCATTCACTCTTCAATTTGATACTTTACCGTTATTTTAACCTTTTTTAACCTTGATTTTGGAGCTCGTCTTTCAAGCTGATAGCATGAAGATGGAGCAATAAAAGATAGATAATAAGTTATTTCACGAAGGGCACATTTTTTTGTAAGAAGGATCATACAAAAAAGCGCTAGGACCGAGACAAGTTTCTTGCCTGTGGTTGGAATTGGCTCATAGATTCACAGCATGTAAGACGTTTCAAAGTGATCCTTGTGATTTTATTGAATAAATTATTTTTCAATTTCAATTTAAAATGATATAAAATTTTACGAGATAAATAAAATTGTTTGTTGCGAACTATAACGAAAGTGAGAACAATGACGACACCGTTAGAAAACCGAGTAGAAAGGTCCAACTCCTTATAATTCCTCCTATCATAAATGCGAAATTAATGCGCGTATTCGTTTTCTTCTTTACGCTTGAACGGATTTGGAATACATAATACAAGTGGCCTGTGATCTGGAAAATGTATGCTACTTTCATGTACAGAGAGCGTCGCTATAAATGGTGACCCCTTCTTCTTTTTCCTGCCCTTTTACCACGCTTAGTGGGGTCGGCACATGTATTCTTCCTCCATTTCCATCTATCTATTTATCTGGTGACCACTCTGAAGTTAATATCATATATTAAACATACGCGATCTGAACACATTATTATTAGTATTAGACGGGTATTTATCGCGTTTAAATTACCTTATATTTTCCCGACGTTTCGACAGGTTTGCACGCTGTCGTGGTCACGCGTAGACTGGTCGGGAAAATATAAGGTAATTTAAACGCGATAAATACCCGTCTAATACTAATAATAATATTTAAACAGTTCTGACTACAATATGAGCAAAATCTGATACGAAAATTTCCTTTTTCTGTTCGAACCGGGGACAACGGGAAGTAAACATTTCACGTGCCGTTGTCCCCTTAAATCTGTATTCTTGTTAAAAGTTTAGTTTTTATCGTGGGAAAAAGAAAAGTGAAATAAAACGAAATTTATTTATACATAATTATGTATGACAATTGACAGGATCCAATCTCTACACCTGCTCTTCAGCCTGTACAGCGCGGTCCGCAGCTCGCAACTATACGCCGAGCGACTGCGAGAGGCTGAAAGTACTGCTGATTAGATTTACATAAAATTGTAGCCTTAATTTACCTAGTTGTAAGGAAATATACGGAAATTCTATTTAATTTATCTTTGATTTGTTTGGGATAATCCATTACAAATATTGAAAAGAATGACGAGAAGAAAAAGAATAAGTTCCCAACGTGTTACATTATGTGTGGAATGAGAAAAAACTCCCAACGAGTCACACCGTCACAGTGTGACTCGTTGGGAGTTGCTAAACTATTATCTAATGAGTTTAACACAATGCAGACACGTGCACCACCCACCCGCTTGCAAACAAAATGGCTATTCGCGTGCGGGCGGGTGTTTGCTCATTTGATAATTTAGCGGGGTAGTAGGTATTCGTCGTTTATTTTATTATTTGTTATAGATTTCCCCAGTTACGCCTGAATCAATCTATCTATAAAAATGAATTGCTGTTCGTTAGTCTCGCTAAAACTCGAGAACGGCTAAACCGATTTATCTTATCTTGGTCTTGAAATGTTCGTGAAGGTCTAGGGAAGGTTTAAAAGGTAAGAAAAATTCGAATAACTGCCGGGAAAACTCTAAAAATAGCCCTTTTCTATTTCCCATACAAACGTTTTCTAAATAAGTAGTCTGCCGGGTCAGCTAGTCACTTATATTATGTTCGAATTATGTACATAATTCCGTAGTTATGCTGGACTTGTAAAAATTTTCTAAAATACGAACGAATTTATTTTCTTCACAATCAAAGACGATAGCTATTACCTATTATGATTGGGGTAAATAAAACAACATTATACTTTGGCAATTCTTATATTTATCCAGAATTACATTAAAAATACTCTATTCGCTAGAAGAAACTGCATCAAAAGTTCTATAGCCTCAGGACTCATGTTGGCAGTATGTTATGAGAGGAATAAAATTAAGGCGCCGTCCCACAGCAGCGCACGTATTTATTTGGTACGTGATACCGTCCATTACACCACAACACGCTACGCACGAGTACTGTGCGACAAGCAAGTTTTCCTCCGGTGAAAAAGTTCAAATAAAAAAAAATGTTTCAAACAAGAAAGAGCGAGACAGCTATACAATGCTATACACATTAAGAAGTGTACTCAATGAACCCGGATAACATACCCCAGAGGCCATACCACAATCTCTTCGAGCAAAATCAAAATAATATAACTTTGATATTTGGTACCATGACCTATCAAAATTGTATACAAGTAGTGTTTTTTTACATCTATTCGCTGAGCGAATATGGGACTAAATAAGAAAATATAATAACAAAAACAAATTAAAAACTCTTCACATCTTAAAAATAAAAACTCCTAATATTACCTACCTATCTTTTAAGAAGTTGTGTTACTTCAAGGTTGAAAACATGATGGTTTGTAAAAGCTTGTGGTAAGGCCTCAAGCCTGCGTTGAGAATATGGGTTATGTGAATGAGTGTACACCTGTTCAAACTCCCTACTCTCGCCTGTCACCGGTCATCTTGCTTATCACGTATTATAATAAGTATACGTAAGTATGTATTGTTGACATCTTTCAAATGGAGTTACGCCGCGTATTACAGCGTGCGCTTTTGTGGAACCGCGCCTTTACCAAAATCATACTAGATATAGCTCCTTTACAACTAAGAGTGGAATTGACCAATTTCTAGGGCCTTACCACAACCTTACAAACCATCATGTTTTAGAAACGTTCAAGCTCGAAGTAACACTACTTCAATATATTTTTCATAGGTCAGGGTACGAAATATCAAAGTGATTATACCTACTTCAAGAGCTTGTGGTAAGGCCTTTGGTATAACTATTCTCAGAATAATGTAATGTCAAATGTGTGTTAACTCTTTGGGTAACTACGATTTCTTCTTGGAATAGTGCTTATTAATTTGATCTGTCCAAGCTAAAGCAAGTCGCAATATCCCGAATAAATCATTGTTAATTAACTAGAAAAACTATATTTGACATTATCTTTCTTGCACTTTTGATATTGCCATAACTTATTGCGAGAATAGCTTGGTATTATAATATAAATAATCAGAATTGGTCAATTCCAATTTTTGACAAGCTTTTGATAAATGTTGATTTAGAACTAGCAATCTAGGTATTGAAATGCATAATCTTAAATTCCCTGAATCCCGCAATCCCCCCTTCCCTTCCCCTTAACTTCCCACGAATTGGGCGGTGTCAAACTAACGATATTCAGTTCAGTAGGTCTACCATGAGTTTTCACAATCTACACTCGCTAGCGACTGTAGTTAAAAAATGTATGAAAACTTGCCTACAGCGCCTCTAGCGGATAGTTGGGTACTAAAACGTCACGTAGTTAACTTTCCTACGCCACAGCGTACTACAGCGACTGTAGTTTGCGCTCATTAATTTGCTTAGAATTTGGTACCATGAGTAACAGTTTTGACAGATGTCATAGTAACGTACTATTACTACTGTAGTAACGTCAGCCGATCTAAATGTGACAACTCATGGTAGACGTACCTACAGCATAAAAGTTGAGCGCTGCACACAGCAACATTTTCTCAGCTATGTACATTAGCATTACTTACTACTAATGTCATTGAGGGGAAAAAAAACTAAATTCGTATGTGTCAGTCGCCAATACAGGGCTAAAGTGAGAGTCACGACAAAATTTTGTAGACTGTTTCGTCTCGCTCTTTCTCGTGCGAATATGAGACAAATGCACAACATTTTGTCGTGAATGCCATGTTAGGCCGGCTGGTGACAAAGTTTCCGGATGTTTCTACTTAATTTGTTATTTTAAAAACGTCTTTAACCTTGATTTTATAACTCGTCTTTCAAGCTGATAGCATGAAGATGAAGCAATAAAAAAATGATAATAAGTTATTTCACGAAGGGTACTATCAAAATTAACTAATATTTTAGGTGATAAACAAAATTGTTTGTTGCGAACAATAACAAAAGTGAGAACAATGACGAATCCTTTAAGTAGAAAGACCCTTCCTAGTATCTACGTGTCCTAGCGTTTACGAAAATGCCTCGTGAGCGTTCAAGTGCTCAACTTCCATCCCATTCCAAGGGTTTTACTGACTAGAATATAAATATTCAGTTGTAAAGGAGCATAAATACAATTTAATTATTTTTGTCACATTTATTGCAATTTTGGACGGTAAAACATTTCCAAAAACGAATTATTCTATAATGTAACTACTTCATTTTCACTAAGAGGGTTGTGAAGCTGTAAATTTTCATACAAAAAGCGATATCGCTTTTCTCTCCTTTAATTTAGTCCAATATTTATAATTTTTGGAAATGTAGATACAACGAAAAACTAGGCTTGTACGTTTTTATTTTGAAGAAATATTGCTTAACATAAAAGTTATTTGCATATTATTAAATCCATATTAAGATCCATATTAAAGGGGAGCAAAACGTTATCGCTTTTTGTATGAAAATTTTACAGCTTCACAACCCTCTAAATTACAAGATATTTACCATGTTGTGAGTTATCTTGGTAAATAACGCGTTTTAAGAGTTTTTAGTTTCAAAAGTTATGCAACTACTTATTATTTTAACGAGAATTGCTCAACATTAAACGGGTGTTTAGTAATGAGATCTAATTTAGGGTACTAACTGGAAGACTACTTTAAAAATAATATAGGGTAATCGCACCAGTTTACGGCCACCACGCCAATATTTGTTTTCATACATACATTAAACCCGAAAGGAAATGTTTAGCCGCACACATAGGGAAGGACCAATGTCCAACTTTATATGTAGTTTTACTTAAGTTTGGTTTTAAAACCTTAAATCTTGTGTTGTCGTTTCGCTACTTTCCCCTTTTCACCTGTGTTTGTGATACAAAATAAAATCTTTATTCTTTACATAAATGTATGAGATCGACACGGAGCAAGTCGAATAGAAAGGGGATGGTTTATTTACCTCAAATAGAGCTTATATTAGTGGTGTCGATAACTGGTAGATTTACCCTAGCTATTCACAAATTGTTTCATACAAAAATATCCTGTTTAAATCTACAAATTCATGCTTTAATACGTTTAAGATAAGGATAAATTTTGAAGAGAATTTTAGCGTCTAATTTGGATAGGATATTCCAACTACTCTGCGATCTACTGAATTAAGGCTTGTCCACATTGAAGAGGGGTCAAACTACATACCATCACGTGCACACAATACACCGAAGAACATTTTGTTTGCTATACAGTGAACGGACAATACATGGTAGTATTCCTTGAGCTAAAAAATGAACCCACAAAAATAGAGCCCTGGTAGGTGTGGCTTGTCAGTTGTGCCAAAGAATTATATCAAAAATTTACAGAAGCTTATTACACGTTACACGGCAATTTAAACTCAAACGTCGAAGTCAAATAAAGTCAACATTCAATTAATTTTTGGCAAATCCACGAAGGAGTTTGTATGTGTGAAATTTGGTGTTATGTTACGCGGATATTTCCCTTGAAGAAATGCTTCTGTTTTTTTCACTGATGCTATATCATCAATGTGAATATAGTCTTCCAATAACGTTTTTAATGGTACAGCAGAGGTTTGCGATGATGTGTAGTTTGACCAAAGGGTAGACATGCCATCTACACTACAGTAAGATCAGTGGATTTTGACCAACGTGAAGTTCTGAAAAGGACGGAAATGTCTAGTACTTTCCCGCTAAAACTATTATCTAATGAGGTTATTAATTAAGCTTATTAATATTAATGAGCCCCACAAAATGCCTTATAGAAATATTATTAATATTAATAATCCCAACACCACACCTCAAATAGAAACTCGACACGTGTTTCGCTTCCCCACGAAGCATCCTCAGGACCGTTGACTCGCTCCGCACTGGTGTTGCTCCACCGAGCGCCGAGAGAAAAGTACAAAAGGAGCGAGTCAACGGTCCTGAGGATGCTTCGTGGAGAAGCGAAACACGTGTCGAGTTTCTATTTGAGGTGTGGTGTTGGGATTATTAATATTAATAATATTTCTATAAGGCATTTTGTGGGGCTCATTAATATTAATAAGCTTAATTAATAACCTCATTAGATAATAGTTTTAGCGGGAAAGTACTAGACATTTCCGTCCTTTTCAGTATTTGTACTGGATTTCCGCAAAGTCACGCCTGAATCAATCATTTATCAACGTGAAGTTTTAATGCAATATTTTTAAAGATAGTATGTTAATATCTTAAATTCACGTTAATCATTACCCGCTGAGCGTATTACATCCACAATTTACATAACTAATTTATTATTATGTATTTAATTTGACTTTTATCAAAATCTACTTCACAAGTCATACATAAACCTATATTTACACAACGAATTACAACTCGTATCACAGCTATAATATTTGCACCCATACTTAAACAGCTATGAAATAAACTAAAGAGGAATATTTACAAATAATTTTTAGGGTCGTGTTTTTTACCCGACTGCGAAGCGAAAAAGGGTAATGTGTCACCCCAAGGGGACAGAGCAGGGGGACAAATAGGAATAATACGGTGTATGTATGTATGTAAGGATGTAAATTCTTTTGGCTGTCGCAGGAGCCCAAAAGGCTAGACAGATTTTGATGAGGTGTCATTGGATTGTAGCTGTAAGAAGCTATTTTCAATTACTTTTAGTCACTTTTTTATTTTTTTTTTCAATTAATATTAGTTAAATCAATTTACAGTTGAGGGTGTCTTTGTATGCAGAAACCATATAATGATCTATTGATAATAATAATTATATATTAAAAAAAGCTATTTAGGAGTGTGCCTAGCGACTATCTTTGCATTATACCTCCATAAGCACTGAAAATAATCAAAAATCCAAATAAAAAGGAAAAAATAAAAAACTTGAGAGGTGTCAAGGGACACCCGGATAGAACGAAGTTCCTTTCCTTGCTTTCTATGAGAGAGAGAGACAGACAGAGAAACACGCGCACGCCGCACGGCTTACAACTATAGCAAAAAGTGTCGTTACAACTTTTCGTGAGAATTTTTTCCGTCTAGCCCCCTTTCACAACGCGCGATAAAGAACTTCGTTCCAATAACACGCCTTGAACCAAATTATTAAAAACTTTAAATAATATAAATCCATGCAATCATCGGAATACTAACTACTGTGCAAAATGTGGGCATATGCCCTTCATGTTTGGACGTGCCTCTGACTCTTTAGATATCCTCAAAGATATAAGTAACTAGAGATCTGAGGAGATATCTACCGAGCCTGGGGATTACAGTCGTGATCATTTTGTTTTTGTTCTCTCTCTTGTTATCTCTTATCTCTAGCCTGCGTGTGAGAAAGAGATAGATAGTTATCACTCAATAGTTCTTTTAGCGTGTCACTGGCTTCGTACCAGTGTGGTGAAAGGAATAAAGTTAACTCAAAGGCTCCTTAGATGTATATTTATTGCAAATGTGTCTCGCAGCGTAATCGAACCTGCACTATCCGACATTACAGAACTAAAAGCTCCATCTCTTTCTAACCCACAGGTTTAAGAGACACGAAAGAGACAGCAAATAACCTTGTCTTTTAAAATTACTCTAAATCACAAAATATCTTAGACCCCTGCTCACCAACACAATCGGTTATTGATAGTCTTTTTGACTTACTTGATCTTCTTTTTGAAATACTGTGAAAACCCCGGTTAAACGGCTGGTTAAGTATTGGTGAACACTGGCCTCGTCAAACGAACATCTTTCGTACAATACATAAATATTTTCTAGAGCTGTAGCAAACCGTATGTATTCGGTACTGAGTAACAGGTGCGCTATAGTACCGAGTAACGAAACGTTACTCACGCATGCATTTCGTTACTCGCATTTCGCCATACTGTACGGTACGCGTACGCAATACGACTATTTATTGCTATAACATAGCTAGCAATACTATTCATTGCTCTAACATAGCATGTAATGAGATATCAGAAGTAACTAGTAACGCAGCGATACGATAATAACGAGTAATTGTTAAGTAACGAATACATACGGATACGCTTTTTTTCGTTACTTTTACAGCTCTAATTTTCAAACGGTAATAATTAGAAGTTCATGAACTTAACTAATTTCTTAATACACAGTAACTCATTAAATAATAGTTCTTTACACTTGTTTATTTTGCAATTGGCGGCAAATTCTGTAAGGAGAAAACATGTTATATTAAAAAATTCGAATGTGTATGCCATCGGTTAGCATAAAATAATCTATATTAGTTAATGATAATGGAACTCACAGTTAATGGTGATAGAATTCGTTGGTTATTGACTCATGCGAACTTACATACTTTTTGATGTAAATGATAATTAAACTTACAGTTAATGATAATGGAACTCACAGTAAATGGTGATAAAATTCGTTAGTCATTGACTCATGCGAACTTACATACTTTTTAGTGTAAATGATAATTAAACTTACAGTTAATGATAATGGAACTCACAGTAAATGGTGATAAAAATCGTTAGTCATTGACTCATACGAACATACATACTTTTTACGGTAAATGGTAATAAAACTCACAGTTAATGATAATGGAACTCACAGTTAATGGTGATATAATTCGTTGGTCATTGAGTCGTGCGAACTTACATACTTTTTACAGTAAATAATAATTAACCTGTGGTATGCCGGGATTCCAGAAACAATAAAAAATCTATTATGTCTCGCGTGGATCTGCGTTCCGGCATACCACAGGTTAAACTTACAGTTAATGATAATGGAACTCTCAGTTAATGATAGAATTCGTTGGTCATTGACTCATGGGAAATATGCTAATTTAACATACAGTTAATGATAATGGAACTCTCAGTTAATGATTATGGTGATAGAATTTGTTGGTCATTGACTCGTGCGAACTTATATAGTTTATGATGTAAATTATAATTAAACTTACAGTTAATGATAATGGAACAGGTTGAAGAGGCGCCGGTTGAACGGGAACCGCTGCTGCTTCAGCTCCGACATGGAGTCGTCCTCGTTGCGGATGCAGAAGTACGATGAGATCACCGATCGGCAGATCGGGCATTTGTCTAGTTTTGCTGGAATAAGAATAAAATAATAAAATAAATAAATAATGCTGGACAATCCACACAGTATCATCTAGCCCCAAAGTAAGCTACTCAAAGCTTGTGTTATGGGTACTAGATAACTGATATATTTAATACATTATATACATAGATAAGATATATTTTACTATACATAGAAAACACCCAGACCAACGGAACAAATTTCTGCAGATCGTACACAAATTTGTTCCGCGGCGGGGATCGAACCCGCAACCTCTTGCGTCGCAGGCGGACCCTCGCCCGCTGCGCCACTGAGGTCGTCAATAATGTGTTTATACTACTCAAAATACAAGTCAAATTAAGTTAAAAATGCAACCTGTGGTATGCCGGAACGCAGATCCACGCGAGACATAAATGATTTTCTATTGTGTCTGGAATCCCGGCTTACGAGAGGTTAAAAAACCCCGAATCAAACTTTGCTCGCCATTTTGAGGGGGCGGCCATCTTGGATTTGATATTTGTCATAGTGTATAGTATTCTACTGCTCAAGCCCTTTCATTTGATACACACTTGAGGGAGTTGCGAACAAAAAATTTATTCGGCCATCTTAGATTTGAAATTTTTCATATTGGACTGAACTAGCTAAAACTAAACTTCAATTTCTGGCAAATCCACGAAAGAGTTTCGATGTTTGAAATTTGGTGTCATGTTTCGCGGATATTTCCCTTGAAGTAATACTTAAATTTTTTTCCGTTCGCTTTTGCAGAACACTCATCCTATTATGCAGTTCCACTTAGCGCTCAAATACGGATCTAAGTTATATAATGCGCTCATTTCTCTCCATGTCACGCGCGCTTATCGAAAGGTCAGCTTCAAGGCGCAATATGCCGGTGACATTGGCAGCCGGCCATAGCACGGTAAAGCCACCAGTAGCGCATATTCAAACTAACTTTGCTAGTCAAATTGCTAACATATCCTACTAATATTATAAACGCGAAAGTTTGTATGGTTGTCTGGATGTCTGGATGTATGTTTGTTACTCTTTCACGCTAAAACGGCTGAACGGATCTGGATGAAATTTGACACAGATATAGATTATAGCCTGGAATAACACATAGGCTACTTTTTATCCAGGAAAATGTACGGTTCCCACGGGATATATTTGTTTTTGTTTTTTAAGATACCACGCGGGCGAAGCCGTGGGCGGAAGCTAGTATCAAATATTAGTTTACCTAGTTTTACTAGTACCTTGAAAAACAAAAACAAATCTATCCCGTATTATAGACAATAATCTAGATCTGTGCCAAATTTCATACAGATCCGTTCAGCCGTTTCAGCGTGAAAGGGTAACAAACATACATCCATAAATCCATACATTCTTAAAAACTTTCGCGTTTATAATAATTGGTCGACAAACAAATATTTTTTTATTGTTAAGAGACTGACGTTACGTTACTTTACATTAAATTAAGTTAATTTTCTAAACGAAACTCATTCTAGGGGTAAGAAAATATATAAAAAAAAAAAAAAAAATATGATCACGACTGTAATCCCCGGGCTCGGTAGATATCTTCCTCCAGATCTTTAGTTACTTAGATCTTTGAGGATATCTAAAGGGGGTAGTCAGAGGCACGTCCAAACATGACATTTGGTACATGCCCACATTTTGCACAGTAGTTAGTATTCCGTACGTGACAGGTTGCAAGCCCATCGCCGCTTATAAGAATACTAAACCTATGACACACACTTTCGAGTTTTTGGTTCTAGGATATGCCGGTTTCCTCACGATGTTTTCCTTCACCGTGTAAGAGCACTGGCATTGCGCACATAAATTTTTCGAATGGAAAAACTCATTGGTGCACGACCAGGTTTGAACCCACGACCTTCGGATCGTGAGGCAGGGGTGCTACCACTGCACCACCAGCGCTCATATAAAAATATATATAAATGCTAATATCGCCCTCTTGTAACAATGAAAATAACAAAAAAAAAAGAAATAAATAAATGAATATGAATAACTTCCTCAAGGAAACGTTAGTATTGCGGTACTGCGCACTATACTATGCCTTGAGTATTGACATCGTATAGGATGCAGGCGCGCATTGAATAGAAATGCGTTTCTGTGACCGTACGTGACTATTGAGAGTTATCTTCACTTATCCCCCTCAAACTCCTCTAAAATATCCTCAGTTCTCTATTCTAGAGTATTATATAAATAATTTAAGTTTTTGTTTCCTTCAAATCTTTCAGCACAATGGTTTGAAAGAATTAGTGACACGATACGAAAAAGGTACTATTATTTATTACAAAAATTAAAAAAACCCCACTGAAATTATTATTATTAAATTGAAAAAAGCATCTTACAGCCGCCATATGAGATTTTTTGACATTCTGTATAGCCTATGTTACTCTTAGCATCCAGACGAATCTAACGACCTTATTTATCAAAATCTGTTCAGCCGTTTGAGCTTCAGCGATAGCCAATGAAACTCGCAAAAAAGCATCTTACAGCCGCCATATGAGATTTTTTGACATTCTGTATAGCCTATGTTACTCTAGTAACCCACTCGAATCCATCGACCTCATTTGTCAAAATCTGTTCAGCCGTTTGAGCTCCAGTGATAGGAAATGGAACTCGCATACAAATATACATACGTACACCCCAAATATACTACTCAAAAGAAAATAAGGGCCAACACTAATTTATCCGTTTTTTTTGTTGGTTTGTATTTTTATGCTGATATTACAATGTTTTTTTAATTAATTTAATATATTTAATGCAATGAGACAAACAAATACTTAATCTTAAAAACAAAAATACTCGGGTGGCCCTTATTTCGTTTTGAGTAGGATACATGAGTTAGGTACTCAGTCGGGTATAAATAGTGTAGTACCGAGACAGCGCGCGCACAGGCAGGCGTGGCGGCACGGCAGGATGGCGCGCTCCAGCGGCGCGGCTGCGCACACGCAGCACTGCGCCTCGCGCGCCTCGCCGTCCGCGTAGCCCGCGCCCGCGCCGCACTCGCCGCTCACGTACAGTTGCTGTAACAGATCCTGCTTCTTTATTTATGTTTTGACAGCTGTTGACTACTCTGGTGGGCTGCAAACCACGGTATAAAAAACACACGTGAAATTCGATATTCATTCATTTGTCAGTGACAGTTAGACTACGATCTATGTGTCTATAGTAAACTGTCATGGTCTTCCAGAAATTTAAGTTAATATTGTAAAAGGTCTTCGCATTTCAAATATTTCTTTCTGCAGATCATTTTGCTTCAAGTTACAGTTACAGAAATTCACTTAATTTTTCTATCTGTTGAACATAGACTATTATGAAACACCTCCTTTAAAAGTAGCTCAATTTTTGTCTAAAATATACGTTTTCGTAGGAAAATATACTCGTACGGAAATATACTCGTATGTATCCATAGATTATAGTGCTATCTTAAATCTATTGAGTCTTAGAACTAGTCTATGGCTATTGTTTACACTCCATAGGGTACTCCACAGCTTGAGGTGCATTTCACAAAACGCCACAATTAACGTACCTTCAAAAGGGAGAGATTTCCGTTCGCCTGTTTCAAATACTGCGCAATGATGCCGCTCGGCAGAGAGCACTGCTCGTCGCGGATATGGATCACGCTCACTAGCGCCACCTACAATCATTTCACGATATAAAAACTAAGATATAAAAGCACTGTAGGTCTACCATGAGTTGTCACATTTAGATCAGCTGACGTTACTACAGTAGTAATAGTTCGTAACTATGACATCTGTCGAAATTGTTACTCATGGTACCAAATTCTAAGCAAATTAATGAGCGCAAACTACACTCGCTGTAGTACGCTGTGACGTAGGATAGTTAGCTACGTGAGGTTTTAGTACCCAGCTATCCGCTAGAGGCGCTGTACAATATTTTCATACATTTTTGTAACTACAGTCGCTAGCGAGTGTAGATTGTGAAAACTCATGGTAGACCCTCTTGTGTCTACTCCAAAACGAAAACGATATAGGCGGAACCGAAAGTTCGTCGAATTCTGTCGAATTAAACGTGTCGTCCGTAAGTGGTGTTACCAGTGGTAACACCACTTTCGCCACTGGTAATTTACCAGTGGCGGATTTACCACCAGGCCGGAGCCTAGGGCGGCAAATGTGGCTCAAAACTCTAGTTTGCTTTACAGAAATAAAATAATAAAAATTATAATACCTATACACGGAGAAAAAGTCTAGAAAATTTTACAAAATACAATATTTTAGTACTATACAGTATAAAGCAAATACTCAGTCTAGGCTGTACATTATGAAAAATTACTAAACGCTAATATTGAATAGCCTACTGGCGGCAAATGTGTAAATCCGGAACTGGGTGTTACAGTAGCTTTACGAGATCGATTGTCAAAAGTAATGTCGGTCCTTTCTCATTCAAATATAGTTTAGACTTTAGAGTTTAGACAATGTAACTCAGAGCAGGTTTTGCACGATTAATGTCCCGATATATCGTTGATCGTTTTGCGGAGTAGCCGCTCCAGTGGTAGTGGTAACACCTCTGCCTCACGATCCGAAGGTCGTGGGTTCAAACCTGGTCGTGCAGCAATGAGTTTTTCCATTCGAAAAATGTACCTATGTGCGCAATGCTAAAGCTGAAGGAAAACATCCTGAGAAAACCGGCTAACCTTAGAACTAAAAATTCGAAGGTGAGTGTCACAGGGTAGTATTCTTACTCGTATAAGCGGCGATGGGCTTGCAACCTGACTGACAATAAAACTCAAAATAGCACAAGAAAAAATATGAAAAGCAGAAAGTAGTTGTCACGACAAAAATGACATTTTAATTTAGCCAAATCTAATACTAGCTCGTTTAAAGGTGTATCTCTGAAACGGCTTCAACGATTTTCATGAAATTTAGTATGCAGTGGGCTTCGGGGGCGATAAATCGATCTAGCTAGGTTTCATTTTTAGAAAACGTTTACCAAAAAAAACTGAGCAAATGCTCGGTCATTCAGGTACAGTTGGCCCAACGAGTAGAGGCATTCGTGAAGTTAGCCGCAGAGCGCCGCGCAGTATCGTTTTTCGGGAGCAATGGGAGGTATGGAGAGGGACGGTGGGACTGTACATGCGCAAACTCGCACCTGTGGCTAACTTCACGAATGCCAAGATCCGTTGGAAGAACTGTAACTGTTACTTTGAAGAAAACGATGCTCATGATAAGTTTAGTGGTATACCGTATCATCAGGCCTCAGTTCCCCGGTGTCCCTCACGTCGCGCGCCAGTATCACCACTAGAGGGTAGCAGGTTCGCGGCGGAGGGCCGAGCTGCAACGGCTCGTCTGTTGACAGCTTTAACGGCCCTTCGTCGTGTGGAGCATTCCTGAAAAACAAAGAATTTTCAAAAATATATGTAAGAGCGCTGGTGGTGTAGTGGTAGCACCCCTGCCTCACTAAGGTCGGGCATACCCTAGAACTAAAAATTCGAATGTGTGTGGCCATAATGTTAGTATTCTTCTAAGCGGCGATGGGCTGGCAACCTGTCACGTACGGGATACTAATGTCATGTTTGGACGTGCCTCTGACTACCCTCTTTAGATATTCTCAAAGATCTAAGTAACTAGAGATCTGATTTCTACCAAGTTTGGGGATTACAGTTGTGACAATGTTTTTTTATATCGCCTGTCATTTTTGTAATCCAGACAAATGTTCTTTTGAACCAGTGTGGTGAAAGGATAAAACTCAGAGGCTCCTTTCTTCTTCTTCTTCCTGCCCTTTACCCACGCTATGTGAGACGGCACAACACGTTTTCGTCTTCCATTTACCTCTATCATCCGTCATCTCTGGGCGTCTACTCCGAAAAACGATCAACGATATATCGGCACAATAATCGTGCAAACCTTACTCTTAGTAACGTTGTTTATGCTATTATTTGAACAATGGAACGACCGACATTACTTTTGATAACCGATCTCGTAAACCAATTTCCAATTTGACAACGAAACAACTGTTAATTCGACTGAATTCGACGAACATTCGACTCCGATAGTATCGTTGTCGTTTTGCGGAGTAGACCCCCAGTACACACATAATTATCTTGCTTACTCATAATATCAGCTCCTTTTAATTCCAATTATACTCGTATACCTACAACAAAGGTAGACAACAAGTCTTTCCAATCTGTTATTCTTGGATTTTTTTTTCTCACGGTGTTTTCCTTTACCGTTTGTTGTTAGTGAATGAACGCATAGGTTTTTTCCAAAAAAATGGAGCACAACCGGATTTGAACCCACTCTGTGGATCGAGAGCTTTACGGCTATTGAGAAAACGATAAAGACAAATAATAGATACGAAATAATTTAGCCTGAAGTTAAGAGTAGGTAAAATATCTATATCACGAAGTCCGATTAATTATTCAATTTTGAATCTTATACCAACGTCTTAAATATCATCGCATAAGACTTAGTGAGACAGATCATATCTTCTCGCTGTCCTTATCCCACGTTATGTAGGGTCGGTACTCATGTCTCCTTCGATCTCTCTCTATCAGCTGTTACTTAAGACTCACACCTATCTTACTCATAGTCTTTCACACTTCTATTTTTTCTTGGGTCTACCACAAACTCTTCGAGCAATATCAAAGTAATATAATTTTGATATTTCGTACCATACCATATAAAAATGTGCAAATCAAATCAAATCATTTTTTTGCAGAGAACGGGTTACAAGTTGGTGTGCTTATTTTAAAATGTCTCTTGCGATGACTTACCAGCTAAATAGCTTTGGTGTGCAAAATCCTACTAATATTATAAACGCGAAAGTTTGTAAGAATGTATGGATGGATGGATGGATGGATGTATGTTTGTTACTCTTTCACGCTAAAACGGCTGAACGGATCTGAATGAAATTTGGCACAGATATAGATTATGGTCGGGAATAACACATAGGCTACTTTTTATCCAGGAAAAATATACCTAAGGTTCCCGCGGGATAGATTTGTTTGTTTTTCAAGGTATCACGCGGGCGAAGCCGCGGGCGGAAGCTAGTTATATAATAATAATAATAACTATTAAACAGACATGCATACGGTCTAGACATGCGTATGCAAGTAGTGTTACTTCAAGATTGAAACATGATTGTTTGTAAGAGCTTATGGTAAGGCCGCTGGGTGAGACAGATAAACTGTAAGTATTCAATACGCAACGGTTAGACAGACGTGGTATTTGGAAATTCAAACAAACTAATGTATCTTGTACATAGTGATTCAATTTATTTTGACGCGCCGTCGGTCGCAAAGAGGTTTTCAAGGTTAACTTCACTACTAGGTTAATGTTTATAATGTTCGAATAAAAACACCGTATTAACTTTTGAACGAGTTTTGTTAATTCATTCATAGCGAGGTGAATATCCCCGTCAACTTATTAACATGTAAATGATTTCAATGTTTCTATATAAAAACTTATGTATTTCGATAAGACTGATCTGGGGCCTTATCACAAACTTTTCAAGCAATATCAAATGAACTTAAGCGGTAAACATACTATCAGCCGCGGCTTATAAGTCGCGACTTATGGACGAGTCCGAGAGGTATCTGGACAATGAAATTTCACTGAGCCTTACACACTATCGGACGAAGTCGTAAGTCGTGCCCTTGGCTGTCCTTGAGCGTTCAGACGTCCGACAACAAACTGGCATCGTCCGCGGACGGTGTTGCCAGCAGTGTTGGATTCAGACCCTTGAAAAATTATTGTCTATGGAACTTAAAATAATACTACTCGACACTCACACTTTCACTACTCGACATGTTTCTTCGTCTACACTAGTGCTACCAGCCGATAGATAGATGTTGGTTGTATGAACTTACAGAAATATGAATAATTTAGTAATATTTTCGATTTTTGCTTGGTAATTAAAGTAACCTTCTGGCAACACTGGTCTACATAGTTGTCTATGGAATGGGCGTGGCCAGAATCGTCCGAACACACCTTGCACCTATCAGCCGCATCCGTCAGCCGCGGCTGATGGACCCGTCCGACCGTATGTTTAGCCCTTTAACTTTGATATTTCGTACCATGACGTATTGTATTGAAGTAGTGTTACTTCAAGCTTGAAATGTGACGTTACTGAAACGTGATGGTTTGTAAGAACTTCGGTCGTTCACGCATAATATCTAACTAATATTATAAACTAGTTGTTACCCGCGACATTGCCCGCAAAAATATCGGTATTTTTGAGAAATTTATTTGGAATGCAAAAAGCGATCACCCATCCAAAAACTGACTGCGCCCAGCGCGTTGCATAACCATGCGTTCCCCATACAAACTTTCAACTTCTATTGAAGATTAGGATACGAAAGTTTGTATGTATGTTTGTATCACTGTAATGGCTGATCAATTCGGTGGTATCCCTTTAATTTTGCCTAAGTTTTTGGAATAAATACCCGTTTACTGTAAACTCTAGCTATTGCTTCAAGCGAAGGAACATTGCTCCAACAATTGCCACATTTAGAAAGGCACCGGCCGGCTCATCTATTGGTGAGCAAATATGAACGTAATGATAAATACGATCGATGTATGTACAGTACAGACTATGGATTGACTAATAGTCGATCGCTCGTCATTCTTCTAAGCTAAAGGGTCATCCATAAATTACGTCACACGAATTTCATGATTTCTTGCCCCTTCCCCCGTCTTTGTCGCAGCTGGTTACATTTGTGAGACTCCCCCCCTCCCTAGTGTGACGTCACGATATTTAGGACCCCTCCCACCCCCTTGTCACACAATGTCACACTTCGTCGACCTCCCTCCTTAACGTATAAATTACGTCACACGAATTTCATGATTTCTTGCCCCTTCCCCCGTCTTTGTCACAGCCGGTTACATTTGTGAGACTCCCCCCCTCCCTAGTGTGACGTCACGATATTTAGGACCCCTCCCACCCCCTTGTCACACAATGTCACACTTCGTCGACCTCCCTCCTTAACGTGTGACGTAATTTATGGATGGCCCCCTAATTGTGTTACAGTTCTTTCGGACAGAGTGGTGAAAAGATAAGTGCGTAGAGGCTCTTTTTGTGCACTTGACATGATTGACTGTAATCCCCAGGCGCGAGATTTAGTTACTTAGATCTTTGAGGATATCTAAAGAGGGTAGTGAGAGGCACCTGCAAACATGATATTTGGCACATGTCCATACTTTGCACAGTGGTTAGTGTTCAATACGTCACGGGTTGCAAGCCCATCGCCGCGCCGCTCATAAGAACATTATTCTATGACACACACTTTCGAATTTTTCGTTCTAGGGTATGCCGGTTTCCTTCACCTTTTACGAGCACTGGCATTGCGTACATATATTTTTCGAATGGAAAAACTCATTGGTGCACGACCAGGTTTGAACCCACGATTATCGGACCGTAAGTCAGGGGTGCTACCACTACACCACCAGTGTTCTCCACTACCTACCAAATAGTTTAAATTAACTTCGTAAAATAGTTAGCATAATAATAAACAATTATACTTCAGGTTAAACCGAAGACGATTACAATGTTTACAAGCAGCAGTACACGTATCATGCTGCCACAGTCACACTTTCAGAGTTAATAAGCCTAAAAGCAAAGATGATATTATACTCTGTTCCACTCGCTCCTGTCACTACGACGGCTGTGATCGCCGCGGTCTTGTCATTACATGTTTTTGTGTTTGCCATAGTTGCACGGTCCTCGCAAATTTAAATATTTTATTTCATTTCAAAGTTTTAAGGTGTAAATATGGGAAAAAGAAAGAGAACAAGGGATTACGATAACATAATAAAGAAAATTAGGAAGTTAGAAAGTAAGTTAGAAAAGAAGCGAAGGAGAAACTCGTCGTCTTCAGAAAATGAATCACAACCGTCAAATAAGGATTCGGAATTCCATGAGGAGATAACAGGTATATGCACCCGCTTTTTATTTAGCGTAAAATAGTTATTTTTAGATATCTAAATAATACCAGTGAATCAAACATTGAAACATATGTCTCGGAATTTTACAACTACCCGCATTATCGGTCTTTATTCTACGAATATAAAAGTTGTTGCCCTGATGCTAGGGTTGTCAAAATATAATGTTTTTGCCTACCTATATGGTTTATGTGAACGCATATATACTTTTTAAAGTAGGTATTTTAAACAAACTGACAAGACAGTCTATATGATTTGTCTATTGTCAGATCTCCACTTTTATAGTGTTGAGAACAAACTAGCATCCTATATGGATAGCTAATCTTTTTTGTCTCCACTCCGATGTCGAGACTTACTGCATCCTATACGGATAGCAACTTTTCTCCTTGTGAATCAAGTAGAGATATAAATTACGAAACAATAAAACAGCTTTCTTGTTTTTTCATGTACTTACATCAGAAAGTCATTCAAACCCGAATATAGTATTCAATGATGACAATAATATTCGAACTGAAGGTGGAAATGACAACCCTATCGTGACTGACGATCATTTACAGACGAACGAAAATTCACAGATGTTGAATACAAATACTAGTACAAACGAAAATATACCTTCTGATATAGACCCGAGCGTCTTAGAAATTCTTGGAGAAGACCCATCAACCCTAAATACCCTTGGCGATGATATAAATAAATATGTGGCTCCTAGATGGCAGCACATTTTATTGAATGGTATGACCAAAGAGGTCAAATCAGATATACTCAAGCAATACTTGACACCTGCAAATTGCAGTAATCTAAAAGCGCCAAAACTAAACCCAGAAGTGAAGGCGGCGCTTAGCGAAATCAACTTCAAAAAAGATTTATTCAACGAAAGCAAACAAAATCAACTTTCGAGCTGTCTGACTGCCCTGGGCAAAGTTCTCGACATAGCATTGGCGTCAAATATGAGCCAGGATATAATAAAACCTCTCAGCGATGCAGGAAGGCTATTATGTGATTATCACTACCGAGAATCACAATCCCGGAGGTTTGCTATTTTGAACTCTCTTAATAAAGAAACTCGAGATGCCGTAAAAGATACCAAGATCGATGAATACTTGTTCGGTTCCGAACTAGCGGAACATTTAAAATCCGCCAAGGCGATTTCAAAGTCAGGATCTGAAATGCGAGTGGCACCACCACAACGCCAGCATTTCAAACCACCCGCGTCTGTACAACAACAACGAGGCGCTTTAAACTTGAGGGGAGCATCGAGGACGGCAGCCGCCGAGATGCGCCCGCCACCGTACCCGATGGCTGCACGCCGGCCGGCGCCGCCCGCGCCAGCCACTCAGCAGCAGCGCGACAGAGGTCGCCGCCGCGAGACTGCGGGCTACAAGAACTACAACCGCCAACGACCTCAGCGTCGCTAACCTGCGATGCCTTTTCTCAGGTAAATAACGACATACCTTTTGCTGGTCGATTACGATATTTTTATCGACAATGGTGTGATATCACGGAGGACAATATGCTTTTGTCATGGATCAACGGATATAAAATACCAATCCGAGAAACTCCGTCTCAAATATTGATCCCGGATAACTTAGGCAAATCAGAAGCTACTTGCCTAATAATCGATAACTGTATTTCAGATATCGCACCATGAGAATAGAAGTGACTCATCTCAAAAAACAGGTAAAATGAGTTAAATATGTAGAAAGACTCAGAAAAAAAAACTGCATCGCCTAGTGAATAAAAAACTGCCGCTTTTTGGTTAGAATGCGTCAAAACATAATAGGTGCGTCTCTTTCATTTCGGCGATCCCTCGTCCGTCACCCCGTGAAAAAGTGATTATATTCAGTATTGCGTCAGCCAGGATTGCCGTGAGACGTCACGTGTTTAGTATTAATGTGACCTAAACCTCAATATTACAGTTTTGTATGCAAATATTAGGTAAAATTTTGTTGAAATTCAGAGTAATAAAATGACCAATGTTTGTTTTGTGTCATTTTATTGCATTAAGTTGAGTAAATTATTGTGACTTAAATCCAGTTATATCAGTTTATTACTATATTAAGGCTTATTTTAATGACCGTTTAAGGTTTAAGTCATTAGTAAATACTAATAAATTATTGCTATAGTACAAAACTGACTTAAATCTCGGAAGCTTTCTTTGAAATAGTAAATCGAGTAATTAATTAAATTTATTTTGAATCATTAATAAGTTTAAAATTTAGATAAAACCCTAAAGTATTCCATAATTTGTAAAAAAATGTAGATAAGTCGTAATTTGGTTATGTCATAGCACAATTTGGTAAAAAACATGCAATCGTAAAATCTTTAAATCGCATTTCCCAAAAATCATGTTTTCTTAATTGAGTCACTTCTATTCTCACGGTGCGATATGTTAAATACTGGTGTTATATCTCAATGTTTACCATGTGAGGGTCAATTCTTATCGCCAATTTTTACGGTTCCTAAACCTAACGGGAAACATAGATTTATATTAAATTTAAAAGAACTTAACCAGTTCATTACAGTCGAACATTTTAAAATGGAAGACTATCGTACTGTTTTAAAAATCTTAGACAAAGATCATCACATGGCCACATTGGACTTAAAAGACGCCTATTTTTTGATCTCAATTAATGAAAATGATAGAAAATTGCTAAGATTTAAATGGAAAAACAATTTGTACCAATTTAATGTCCTCCCGTTTGGCCTTTGTGCGGCCCCGTATGTATTCACTAAAATACTAAAACCAGTAGTACAGCACTTGCGCTTATCAGGCTTGTTATCGGTTGTCTACCTAGATGATTTTTTATGTTTAGGTAGCTCTTATGAAAGCTGTTTGTTTAATATTAATACAACAAAGACTTTATTGACATCTTTGGGCTTTATCGTAAACACTAAAAAGAGTCAGTTGATTCCAAGCACTCTATGCAAGTTCTTAGGCTTTAACTTCAATACTTCAAATATGACACTGTGTCTACCTGAAGATAAAAAGTTGCGTGTAAAAGCTATGAGTAACAAGCTTATGAATTATCATACCTGTACTATTAGAACTTTCGCTCAATACATTGGTCTCTTAACATCAGCTTGTCCAGCTGTAACATACGGATGGCTATATACCAAACTATTTGAAAGAGAAAAGTTTTTAGCTTTGGATCACTCAGATAATTACAATAGACGCATGATAATACCGACTAATATTCGTTCAGATTTCATATGGTGGTTAAATAATATTGACCATTCATTTTGCCCGATTCGTAACGACACCTACAGCTTAGAAATTTTTACTGACGCATCACTCACGGGATGGGGTGCCGTATATGACAATCAAACGGCCAATGGTAATTGGAAAACTTCTGATGCTTTATTGCATATCAATGCATTGGAGCTGAAGGCAGCATATTACGGTCTGAAAATTTTCGCAAGCAAGCTAAAAGACTGTAGTATTCTCCTAAGGGTTGACAATACAACTGCGATATGCTATATAAACAGAATGGGAGGCATTCAGCACACACAATTAAATGAGTTATCACGCAGCATATGGCAGTGGTGTGAAACAAGAAATTTATTTATATTTGCTTCATATATTAAATCATCAGAAAACAATAGGGCTGATCACGAATCTCGCCAATTAAACCTAGACACAGAATGGGAACTCGCTGATTTCGCATTTCAGGACATTAAGAGGTGTCTTGGTACTCCGAATTTCGATCTCTTTGCGAGTGCTCAAAATTACAAATGCAAAAGGTACTCGTCGTGGAAACTCGATCCACATTCGGAACTTATAGATGCGTTTACCTTTAGTTGGTCAAATTTAAACTTTTACGCGTTTCCTCCATTCTGTCTAGTATCTAAAATGCTAAGAAAAATTTTAACTGATTAAGCAGTAGGTATTGTCGTGATTCCTTATTGGCCCTCACAGCCTTGGTTTCCATTGTGGTCAAGACTAGTAGTATCCAAACAATTATTTTTTAAACCTGATAGAAACCTATTGCACTCTCCTTTCAGGGAGAGTCATCCACTACACGCAGACCTTACCCTGGTGGCTGCGAAGCTATCAGGCAGTCCTTAATTGACCATGGAGTCCCTCAAGCCTCATTGGAGATAGTTTTGGCTTCTTTTGCAACAAACACTCTATCGCAATATAACTCTTCATTGAAAGCTTGGTGGTTATTTTGCCAAAATAATAATGTTAACTTTAGTCAAGCTACAACAACTGATGTCATATTATTTTTAACGGAAAGGTTTGAAAACGGTAGTGGATATAGCACTTTAAATACACATCGATCGGCTTTATCGATTATCCTAGGAAGAAAAATAGTCACTGATGATTATGTCTGTCGATTTTTGAAAGGAGTCTACAAAATGAAACCTCCCTGTCCTAAATATAATATTACGTGGGACCCTAACACGGTTTTATCCCACCTTTCAGAATATTATCCCTACGATAATATATCTCTACATGATTTAGGTCTAAAACTAGTAACATTACTAGCGATAGCTTCTGCTCAAAGGATGCAGACTTTAAGTTTAATTAAGATTTCTAACATTACAATCGGAGATGACGCCATTGAAATTCGGGTACCTGAGTTAATTAAGACGTCAAGGCCTGGGGCTTTCCAGCCATTCATTAGACTGCCCTATATCCGTGAGAATTTGAGCATTTGCCCAGCGCTTGCGTTAGAGTCATATATTGACAAAACAAAAACAGTCCGAAATGCAAGCTCTGATAATCACCTTTTCATATCAGCTAGAAAACCGTACAAAAACGTTGGTCCTCAAACTCTCGCGCATTGGGTAAAGAAAATGCTTCATGCCAGCGGTATAGACATAACAGTTTTCGGGGCCCACAGCACCCGACACGCCTCCACCTCAGCCGCTCACCGATCTGGGGTCAGTCTTGATGTGATACGGAAAGCTGCAGGTTGGAGCGACTCCTCTAATATATTTTTAAAATATTATAAAAGGGATATCAGTTATACTAATCAAGATGATTTCGTGAATAAGATATTCGATGTTTAATTAGGTATTAAAATCTCCCTTATCTAGACTGATGGTGTTCCATAAACTAAATACACTTATTGTATTAACAATTAACTTAAGGTTACTGTTAAGAACAGAATAACTGTAATTTAGTTGAAATTACTAAATAATTTTGATTTACTGTTTATATTTTTATTTTTGTCTCAACTCTAAACATCTGCTTGTAAACATTGTAATCGTCTTCGGTTTAACCTGAAGTATAATTGTAAATTAAACGAACTCACCTGTGACGTTCGATTCCAATTATACGAAGGTTCAACCGAAGACGATTACAAGACCACACCCAACCCATATTTTATGTCCCGTTATAAAAATTAAACAAAATACAAAACTATCTTAGGATACTCTAAAATAATGACAAGACCGCGGCGATCACAGCCGTCGTAGTGACAGGAGCGAGTGGAACAGAGTATATATCATCTTTGCTTTTAGGCTTATTAACTCTGAAAGTGTGACTGTGGCAGCATGATACGTGTACTGCTGCTTGTAAACATTGTAATCGTCTTCGGTTGAACCTTCGTATAATTGGAATCGAACGTCACAGGTGAGTTCGTTTAATTTACAATTATTATTCTAAAGTCACGTGTTCGTCATTAAAATCAGACCACGTGTCCAGCACCAATCGGTGGAAGTATTTTAATAATTAAATCTTTATAGGGGTTACAACCTTCGAATTTAAACAATGGAATATTTCTATACTGCATTTGCATAAAGCTATCAAAATTGGCTAGACACACACGTGATAAACACATCAGATTATTATCGGATCCTTTATAGACATTCTACACACTAGGTATATCCTACTTATATTTGTAACGGTTGAACGGATCTGGATGAAATTCGGCACAGATATAGATTAGTCTGGAATAGCACATAGACTACTTTTTATCCCAGAAAAATTTACGATTCCCACGGGATAGATTTGTTTTTGTTTTTCAAGGTACCACGCGGGCAAGGCCATGAGCGCAACCTAGTACATACATAAAATCACGCCAGTTTCCCGACGGGGTAGGCAAGATCACGGATCTCCACTTGCTACGATCTATGTTTGAATGTTGGAGGAGGAATGAAGAGATAATTATGATTTATGCAAACGCACGCATGGTAACTGATGCAGCGATGATTTTTAATGTTCATTCATTCATGTTCGATGTTACGATCGGTCGAGCATTGATTGATTGGCGAGCGAAGCGAGCGAAATCTCAGTGGCAAGTAGGGAGAGGCGATTTGACGTTGTAAATTATGTTTGTATGTTTTTGTATGTTTGTTAGTTATGTAATCCAATCTGCATGAAACTTGGAAGATCTAGAGATTCTCTTGTTGTGAAGCATATGAGCTTAATCGGTGAAGGTGTTCTAAAGATATTGTGTTCAAAGGTTTAAAAAAAACATTTGTAAATTTATTGAGTGGGGTATCAAATGTAAGGCCTTTGCTTGTACATTCCAAAATGTTTTCGCTTATAAGCTAGATAATTTAAATGCTGGTTTCATGTCAAATTTAAGATTGAATTAATCAAAGTATCTGGTGGTATCCACTGTGCCATATCAACGGCCGGGATCTGTATTTACGAGCAGTGTTTACATTATGTAATGATGATCGATGAGTAATGTAAGCAGTTGTGTCAGTAACAGGTTAAACTAATTTGACCCGTGTTTGAGTGGGATCGAAGATCTAAAGAACCTAACCTACCATAACCTTATTATTATAATTAGCACTTGTACGTAATTGTCGGTTGTATTGTTTACACTAATATACTATTATGAAGAGGTAAAGTTTGTTTTTTTGTATGTCGTAAAAAAAATATGATCACGACTGTAATCCCCAGGCTCGGTAGATATCTCCTCAGATCTTTAGTTACTTAGATCTTTGAGGATATCTAAAGAGGGTAGTCAGAGGCAAGTCCAAACATGACATTTGGTACATGCCCACATTTTGCACAGTAGTTAGTATTCCGTACGTGACAGGTTGCAAGCCCATCGCCGCTTATAAGAATACTAAACCTATGACACACACCTTCGAATTTTTGGTTCTAGGGTATGCCGGTTTCCTCACGATGTTTTCCTTCGCCGTTTAAGAGCACTGGCATTGCGCACATAAATTTTTCGAAATGGAAAAACTCATTGGTGCACGACCAGGTTTGAACCCACGACCTTCGGATCGTGAGGCAGGGGTTCTACCACTACACCACGTATATGTATGTATGTCTTGTATGTCGTAGGTAATCTAATCTCCGAAACTACCCATCTGATTTAAAAAATTGTATCACCAATGTGATCACCAATTTCCCACTATCATCTGTCATCTCAGTACTCATACTGAAAAAAGGTGTAAGCACCTTTTCCTTTTGAGTAAGAAAGGTGTGAGCTCTTTATTACTCATGTCATCATTCACACAGTCCATCTTTTTTTCCGCCTACCTTTACCCCTGTACCATACCTAACACTCCTCATAGTTTCATCATTTATGTGATTCTTTTAAGTAATTTCTTTACTTTTTTTACTTTTTACATTGACGCGAAACGAGTACTGAGAACTGGTACATATTTAGCAAAAATATTTTTGGGGTAAACAGACAAACTAACATTTTTTCCTTAACTTATGTGACCTTGCATCTTTCCAAATTTCATAATTGTAATTTTAAAGATCTAGACAAGCTTATAATGATAACTAGCCAAGTCAGATCTAAGGCTTCAATCATCATCTTCCTGCCCTTCATCATCATCTTCCTGCCCTTTTCTCACGTTATGTGTGGTCGGCACAACATGTGATCTTCTTCCATTTCCCTCTGTCATTCGTCATCTCAGTACTCACTCCTTTCTTACCCATGTCATCTTTCACACAGTCCATCCATTTTTTTTTTCATCTTCCTTTCCTTATCCCACGCTAAGTGGGGACACAACATGTTTTCTTCTTCCACTCACTCCTATCCTTCGTCAACTCTGAGTCTACTCCTCTTACATTATCATCTTTCACACAATCAAACCGCTTTTCCTTCGGCCTTTCTCTACTTGCGCACAGCCACACACATACTCATAACCCTTTTGGTGACATGGTTTTCATCCCTCCTCATCACGTGTCCATACCATGCATCAGTATTACCTATATGTAGTGAAGTTACAAAATTTGTCGTGCTAGTATCAACTGTACGAGGTTTCTTTTAAGCCCCCGACGAAAAAGACGGGTATTAGTAGTTTATATCTATTATAAGTTTAACGTGTCTGTCAGTGTATCTATGTCTCTGTGTATCTGTCTGTGGCATAGTAGCTCCCAAACAGATGAACCGATTTTCGTTTAGTTATTTTTTTGTGTCATAGATAATTTTATCCCGAGTGTTCTTAGCCATGTTTCATGAAAATCTGTTAAGCCGTTTGAAGATCATCAGCTCTTTTCTAGTTGATAAGGGGATCTGACTACCTTCCATTTGTCCTATTGATTCGAAATTTGATACCGTATTACTTCAATGATATTGAAAGAACATGGTAAGGTAACCATGTTAGGGTAAGGGACGGGGCCTAACCACGTCGGGGATTTTTAAATTTTTAAATTTTGTATTATTACTTTTTGAGGAACAGAACCCTAATGTGAGAACAAGGTGCTGATAATGCTCAAGGTGAGACAACTTGACACTACGACGTGCCAGAGGGCACAGACCTTTGCGCAACTGCAAAATCGCAGACGATTAAAAATGCAATTTTAACAAATTTATGCGGCGCTGGCGCATTAAGAAGCATTGACCATCTATTTGAGTTTGTGACCTTGACATTAGAGTTGCAATAAGTTGCACAAATGCAAATGTCGAATTATAAACTTACTAGCGTCCGCTCGTGGCTTCGGCTAACTAAACATTGATGAAATAATTTTGGAAATCGGACGGGGTACTTTTGGAGATTAACTGTTACATACAAACAAACAAACTATACCTCTTTAATAATTATCTCGAACGACGTCTGTGTGTATACATTTTTTGTTATTGTTGATTCAAAAGTGCTAATCAATTTCGGTAAAATTTTCCTACATACAAACAAACTTTACCTACCTCTTTAATATATTAGCTCGAACGACGTCTGCGTGTATGTATATATATGTATTTTTTTTTTGTTATTGTTGATTTTTTCAAAAGTGCTAATCAATTTCGGTAAAATTGATATAGGACCACTATTAAAGAAGAGCGCTGGTGGTGTAGCGGTAGCACCCCTGCCTTACGATCCGAAGGTCGTGGGTTCAAACCTGGTCGTGCACCAATGAGTTTTTCCATTCGAAAAATTTATGTGCGCAATGCCAGTGCTCTTAAACGGTGAAGGAAAACATCGTGAGGAAACCGGCATACCCTAGAACTAAAAATTCGAAGGTATGTGTCATAGGTTAGTATTCTTATAAGCGGCGATGGGCTTGCAACCTGTCACGTACGGAATGCTAACTACTGTGCAAAATGTGGGCATGTACCAAATGTCATGTTGGGACTTGCCTCTGACTACCCCCTTTAGATATCCTCAAAAAGATCTAAGTAACTAGAGATCTGAGGAGATATCTACCGAACCTGGGGATTACAGTCGTGATCATATTTTATTTTTATTTATTTTTTTTTTATTAAAGAAAAGATGAATCATCAAAGTCCGTTTATAACTGGCGGAGTAATCGCATAACAAACATACGAAAAAAAAAACATGCTGACGAATTGAAAGTCGTTTCTAAAAAATATTATGTGAACGAAATCGCGACCAATTACGGCTTATATGAATAACTCTATATAACTAATAAGCTTCCGGCTAACCACGGCTTCGTTCGCGTGGTACCTTGAAAAACAAAAACCAGTCTATCCCACGGGAACCGTACATTTTTCCGGGGTAAAAAGTAGCCTATGTGCTATTCCAGACTATAATCTACATCTGTGCCAATTTTCATCCAGATCCGTTCAGACGTTTTAGCGTGAAAGAGTAACAAACATACATTCTTACAAACTTTCGCGTTAATAATAATAGTGGGATAATTAGAGTTTCGCTATAACCTTGCAATTTCCGTTATAGAGAGAGAGTGTATGATTTATTTTTCATCTAAGTAAGTTACTGTTATTACAAGTATGTTCACACAATATGGTATTGCACGACTGCTACGCTATAAAAACAGTTATGGTTTTATACCAAGTCATTAAGAAATAGTTCGCGTGCTAGTTTTAGAAACACGAAATACTTGCTTCCGCCCGCGGCTTCGCCCGCGTGGTACATTGTTAATTTGTAGCTTATTCACTATTCCAGACTATAATGTATATCTATACCAGTCAATCCGTTTCAGCATGATTGAGTAACAAAAATGCATTCAAACTTTCTCATTTATAATTATAACACTAGCTTTTTTTGGAGCATTTTTTCGCGATAAAAGGTAGCCTATGACCTTTCTCAAGTTTTAGTCTATCTTTGTACAAAATTTCATCAACATCGGTTCAGCGGTTTAAACGCGAAAGAGCGTAACAGACAGACTGAGTTACTTTCTCATTTATAATATTAGTATGGATTAGTACAAATTCAGTTTGAAACGTGAGAAAAATATTTTAATTGCTCATGCGTTGCATATAATAAAAAAACAGTTTACACAACAATAAAAACAGGAACATGAAAGTACTGAAAATAGTATACTCTGTTCTATTCCAGATAAATGTTGTACTTACTGCTGTTAGTAATTAAGATTTTTTGAAAGACGATATGAATGTAAGAGGAGTAGACTCGGAGTCGAAGATTAATAGGAGTGAGTGGAAGAAGAAAACATGTTGTGCCACCCCACTTAGTGTAGGGTAAGGGCAGGAGAATGATGATGATGCGTTATGTAAGTCAAGTAAGATTGTGTGAAAGATGATATGAATGTAAGAGGAGTAGATGCAAGTAGACTCAGAGTTGACGAATGATAGGAGTAAGTGGAAGAAGAAAAAAGTCTGTGTCAACCCCACGCGTGAGATAAGAGCAGGAGAATGATGATGCGGTATGTAAGTCAAGTAAGATTGTGTGAAAGATGATTATGAATGTAAGAGGAGTAGATGCAAGTAGACTCAGAGTTGACGAATGATAGGAGTGAGTGGAAGAAGAAAACAGTCTGTGCCAACCCCACGCGTGGGATAAAGGCAGGAGAATGATGATGCGGTATGTAAGTCAAGTAAGATTGTGTGAAAGATGATATGAATGTAAGAGGAGTAGATGCAAGTAGACTCAGAGTTGACGAATGATAGGAGTAAGTGGAAGAAGAAAACAGTCTGTGCCGACCCCACGCGTGGGATAAAGGCAGGAGAATGATGATGCGGTGTAGGGACACATAATGTAACTCGATACAAATTGTAAGACGCTGTCTTCCCCGCGCCCCTCGGTGATGACAGTCAGTCGTGTGCAAGGCCCGTGACATAGCCCACGTAACACATGTAATACCTATTCTGAATAAATGCGGTTAACGTTCGTGCCAAAATAATCTGGTATCAATTCATAGCTCTCCCAAGGACCTAAATAGATAAATACGCTAGATAAAAATAGTTAGTATTTACATTGGTGACCCCGACAATACTTATTTGAGACTTTTGTGACTTGTGACTCTTTGTGGAGTGATAATGAATCCGTCGAAACCAGTGGCTACCGCACCCAACGCGCCTCCTACCAGCGGAACCGTACCTGGAACGTCTACTGCACCGGATATGGATGAACAGCTGGGTTTGGCGACAGTGTCGCTTAGTGCTAAAATTCCCGACTTTTGGAGTGATCAGCCAAAAGTTTGGTTTATAAGAACAGAGGCGATACTGGCACCACAGAAAATGGGAGACGAGAATAAATTCAACATCGTGGTATCGAAGTTAGACAAAGAGGTGATTCAGCAGGTTACGGATTTGTTGATAAACCCGCCGGCAACCAACAAGTACGACGCACTGCGCTCACGTCTGTTGATGATTTACGAAGAATCGGAAAATAGAAAAATCCAAAAATTAATAGGAGAGATGGAGCTGGGAGAACAAAAGCCTTCTCAACTACTACGGCGTATGAAACATCTTGCTTCAGATCAGATTCCTGACGAAACACTACGCATACTATGGCAAGGTCATCTGCCATCGGCGGCGCGAGCTGTTCTTACCGTTTCGGAGGTAAAGGATATCGATAAATTGGCCGATATCGCCGACAGGATTATAGAGAGTACCCGAACTGCGCAAGTATCGGCGGTGGCACAGACTTCAGGTAGTAATGACAAAATACTGGCGGAGATAGCGAAGATAAATGCAAGATTAAACCAGTTGGACAGAGGGAGACAAGATCAGCGTGGCGCTCATACTAGCCAACGCCAGCGTTCAGCGTCGCGCACACGCAGTCAATCAGCTCAAGGACGCTCGCCGAAAAGTCCTGATTGGCTTTGCTTCTATCACTTCCGATTCAAATCACGAGCAAACAAATGTGTGAAGCCCTGTGCGTGGAAAAATCAGGGTAAAAAGGAGCAGGAAAACTAACACGAGTGCAGCCAGGGGCGGATGTCTGTACGATTTTGCCTTCCCACCGCCTTTGCGTAACTGACTCAAACAGTGGTTTACGTTTTTTAGTGGACACCGGTGCAAACGTGTCAGTAATTCCAGTTAAAAATAGACTATTTAGTGATAAAAAGTGTTCGGACTATAGACTATATGCTGCGAACGGCACAGAAATTAAAACATTTGGTACTAAGAATTTGGTGTTAAATTTAAATCTAAGACGACCCTACCGATGGAACTTTATCATAGCAGACGTAAAGCAACCAATTTTAGGGGCAGATTTTTTAAGACACAATAAACTGATAGTGGATTTGAGTGAACATAAACTGATTGACAAAGTAACTTGTTTAAGTGTAGTCGCATCGTTAGTGAACCACAACGAACCACCACTTCATACAGTGGATTGTGATCACCCGTATTTCGAACTATTAAAAAAGTATCCGGAAATAACCAAACCACCGTCATTTTCTGAACCCTCACGGCATGGAGTGTTTCATCACATCGAAACTACTGGATCTCCAGTGTTCGCGCGAGCTAGGCCGTTACCTCCAGCTCGATACAACAAGGTGAAGGAGGAGTTTCGAGTAATGCAAGAAATGGGAATATGCCGGCCTTCCAAGTCTGCTTGGGCGAGTCCACTACACGTCGTGCTGAAGAAGAATGGTGAGATACGACCGTGTGGGGACTATCGGAGACTCAACGCCATCACCAAGCCTGACCGCTATCCCATTCCGAGGTTACAAGACTTCACCTACTTGTTAGCAGGTAAAAAGATTTTTTCTAAATTAGACATCAACAGAGCCTACCATGCCATTGAGATTGCTGCTGAAGACGTGGAGAAGAGTGCTGTGACCACTCCGTTCGGCCTGTTTGAATTCCTTCGTTTACCGTTTGGGATGCGAAATGCGAGCCAATCATTTCAGCGGTTTATGAACTCAAAGGTTTTACATGGATTGGATTTTTTATTCAATTACATAGATGACATTTTAATTGCTAGCGATGACGCATCACAACACAAAGAACATTTAAAGCAAGTATTTGATAGATTTCATGAGTTTAGTATTTCATTAAATGTTTCAAAATGTTGTTTTGGTCAATCAGACATAGAATTTTTAGGTTACAAAGTGTCAGCTGACGGGATACAGCCCTTGGAAGAGAAGGTTAAGGCCATTAAAGAATTTCCTAAACCACAGACCGTAGAGCAACTACGTCGTTTTTTAGGTATATTAAATTTTTACCGAAACCATATTCCAAAAGCTGCATCGTTTCAGTTAGAGCTTAATAGATATTTACACGGAGCTAAGAAGAGAGATAAGACCGTAATTCCATGGACAGAGACAGCAAATACAGCGTTTGAACTGTGCAAAGAGAGCTTACAACGCGCATGCATTTTATTTCATCCGGTAGTAGACGCACCGTTAGCACTTATGACCGATGCTTCGAACACCTGCGTGGGAGCAGTGCTACAACAATATGTTGACAATTCATGGAAGCCTCTCGGCTATTTCTCTAAAGGCTTATCAGTAGTGCAACAAAAGTACTCAACACACGATAAAGAACTATTAGGTATCTATATGGCAGTCAAACATTTTAGGAATTTTCATGAAGGGCGAATATTAACGATCTATACAGATCACAAACCTTTGGTACATGCATTTTCCAAAATAGGTACTAATAACGAAATCCCTAGACGAATTAGGCAACTAATGTTTATAAGCGAGTTCACAACAGACATACGACACGTAGAAGGTTCCGAGAATATTGTAGCTGACGCCTTATCACGCGTGGAAACCATACTTTGCCCGACGACTATTGATTATGCAGCTCTAGCAAAAGCGCAGTCCCACGATGAGTTTATTACAATATCGAATGACAGTTTACGAATGAAATGGATAACGTTGCCCGACTGCGAAAAGAAGGTATATTGCGATGTATCAACCGATTACGCCAGACCATACCTACCGGAAGCCTTTCGTCAAGCTGCTTTTAAAAGCATTCACAATTTAAGCCATCCCGGTATTAGAACTACTCGAAAAATGGTAGGTCAGAAATTTATTTGGCCAGGCATGAATCGAGATTTAGGTATTTGGGCTAAATCCTGTTTACAATGTCAGCGTTCAAAGGTACAACGACATACTGTTTCACCTCTGCAAGAGTTTCCTCCTTGTGGTAGATTTGAACACATTCATGTGGATCTAGTCGGTCCGTTACCAACTACGAGTCAGGGTTACAGATATTGCGTGACGATCATAGATAGGTGCACAAAATGGCCTGAAGCTTTCCCAGTGGTGGACATGACCGCAGACACCGTTACCAAAGTTATATATGAAGGTTGGATTACGCGTTTCGGTTGTCCTCACAAGCTAACAAGTGACCAAGGCAGGCAGTTTGAAAGTTCTTTGTTCACTCGACTAATGCGCTACTTGGGGGTAGATAGAATACGTAGTACTAGTTACCACCCTCAAGCCAACGGCATGGTGGAGAGGTGGCATAGATCATTCAAAGTCGCAATTACCGCTCGTTTGACCACGAACTCATGGGCAGACGAATTACCCACGGTCATGTATGGCTTACGCGCAGCAATACGCACGGACAGCGGGATCAGCGCGGCCGATATGGTTTATGGAAGTGCATTAAGACTACCTAGTGATTTTTTCGATTCCAATTCCAATAATCACGATGTAGATGATCCAGGAAGCATTGTAGAAAAAATTAGAAGTACGATTAGAAGCTACAAACCGGTTTTGAAAGCTCAGCACGGTTCACGCACTGTGTTTGTTCATCCTGATCTACGGAAAAGCGATTTTATTTTTATAAGAAATGACGCGGTACGTAAATCTTTTCAACCAACCTACAACGGTCCTTACCGAGTAGTCAAAAGGGGTGATAAGGTTTACGTAGTTCAAGTTAAGGATAAGCAACTAAGTATTTCGATCGATCGATTGAAACCGGCTTATTTGTTAAATGGGGAAAGTGAGTCCGTACCACAGAGAAGCATGTCATGCTCTGTACCGCTGGAACAAAGGACAGACGGACGGACTGTTCCATCTCAAGCCATCGTACCACAGAGAGGTTTGTCAAACCAGGTACCACGAGAACACGGTACAGCAGGTACGCATGGGGATGAGCCCAAGCGCACCAGAAGCGGTCGCATTACAAAAAAGCCGGAACGTTACCTTAACGTTAGATTTAGTGAATAGGTATAGGTGGTATGGATATTTTAGTATACTAACCTAGTATGTAGGCGCGATTTTACACAGAAATATTTTGACATAACATATATTTACATTTCAAATACTTATATACTTGTTTTATTTACTTTTACACTGCGTAGAATTATATTTTCATGGTTTTTACGAATACTAAGTATACAAATTTACTTAATGTAGCATGTACCTAATTATAAGTTTATTCAGTTAGCTAGATTAAGTATGCAAGGTGTCAGGTTAATAACTTTGATAGAAATTAAACTTGGAGTTGCATTGTTTTTAAGTTAGGTACACGACATAAATTCCAGAGTATCGAATGACAATAAAGTAATTCAATGCGATACACACATGTGAGTAAGTTACTTTGATCAGCAAAAGTGTTTTACCGTGTGTTCCTTCCGTAGGTACAGTATGTCAGAACTGCTTACAATACAGATAACAACGGCAGGTGCAGATTAGTACATAGTGAGTGTTATTGTATTAATTAAGAGAGATGTTCAACATTTTATATTTAAATAATAAGTTTGTGAATGTAATAACTTCTTATTTTTTAAAAGGGGGTGTACTGTAGGGACACATAATGTAACTCGATACAAATTGTAAGACGCTGTCTTCCCCGCGCCCCTCGGTGATGACAGTCAGTCGTGTGCAGGGCCCGTGACATAGCCCACGTAACACATGTAATACCTATTCTGAATAAATGCGGTTAACGTTCGTGCCAAAATAATCTGGTATCAATTCATAGCTCTCCCAAGGACCTAAATAGATAAATACGCTAGATAAAAATAGTTAGTATTTACAGCGGTATGTAAGTCAAGTAAGATTGTGTGAAAGATGATATGAATGTAAGAGGAGTAAATGCAAGTAGACTCAGAGTTGACGAATGATAGGAGTAAGTGGAAGAAGAAAACAGTCTGTGCCGACCCCACGCGTGGGATAAGAGCAGGAGAATGATGATGCGGTATGTAAGTCAAGTAAGATTGTGTGAAAGATGATATGAATGTAAGAGGAGTAGATGCAAGTAGACTCAGAGTTGACGAATGATAGGAGTAAGTGGAAGAAGAAAACAGTCTGTGCCGACCCCACGCGTGGGATAAGGGCAGGAGAATGATGATGCGGTATGTAAGTCAAGTAAGATTGTGTGAAAGATGATTATGCATGTAAGAGGAGTAGATGCAAGTAGACTCAGAGTTGACGAATGATAGGAGTAAGTGGAAGAAGAAAACAGTCTGTGCCGACCCCACGCGTGGGATAAGGGCAGGAGAATGATGATGCGGTATGTAAGTCAAGTAAGATTGTGTGAAAGATGATATGAATGTAAGAGGAGTAGATGCAAGTAGACTCAGAGTTGACGAATGATAGGAGTAAGTGGAAGAAGAAAACAGTCTGTGCCGACCCCACGCGTGGGATAAGGGCAGGAGAATGATGATGCGGTATGTAAGTCAAGTAAGATTGTGTGAAAGATGATTATGAATGTAAGAGGAGTAGATGCAAGTAGACTCAGAGTTGACGAATGATAGGAGTGAGTGGAAGAAGAAAACAGTCTGTGCCGACCCCACGCGTGGGATAAGAGCAGGAGAACGATGAGGCGGTATGTAAGTCAAGGCATACGAGATAATGCTGCAAGTTGCTATTTGAAGACAGGGACGCAAGTGAATGGTAAATGGAAAGTCAACACTACGACAAGTAGAGGTGACAGAGGCTATATAAAATTTAGTTGGCAATCGAAGTCTACTAACCGGAATTATGGCAATGAACTATAGGAACAAACATAAGTTATTAAGGCCCAGCATTTTGAAAATTGCAAGTATTGCAACCCTAATCATTCTATTACCGCTTAATAGATTAAATTGCAATTGAACTATACGATACTCAAGGATCTAAGTGATAAATCAACCGGAGCTAAAACACGAATTAGTTAGAAAACCTTGGTTAAGAATCATGTCAAAAACACCTCTGAAAATTCAGAAATTCCCTAATTTATCCAGAACAGAAGGTATTTTGAATTTATATTTCACATGAATGTAAATCAGTTAATTTGAAACAAATCAAACCAGCCCTTTTTTTGAAATAAGCTATTTGCTTGAACATATTTATCTTTTTTTATAAATTGTCGCTTTCGTTATATAATTCAGAGCAGCCATATTATCATACCGCACTCTACTTACTTGTCCTTTGGGTATTTCGCTTCGTGCTATGTCTGATTCTGCGGAGATCCGCGTTGCTATACGGACCTATGTCACTTTTTTTGTAACTTTTACGTATGGAATAGAGTGACGAGTATTCTGGGCCTTAATCTCTTCGTACAAACATAAGGTGTCGGTTTGTTTGCATATTAAACCTATAAATGCAACTAATTAGTTAGGAAATTCAAAGCCTTCATTAAAAGTAATCTCATAAAGAAAGATCATATAAATTAATGTGTTGATGACTAGCTTCCGCCCACGGCTTCACCTGCGTGGTACCTTGAAAAACAAAAACAAATCTATCCTACGGGAACCGTACATTTTTACGGGATAAAAAGTAGACTATATGCTACAGACTAAAATCTATCTCTGTGCCAAATTTCATCCAGTTCCGTTCAGCCGTTTCAGCGTGAAAGAGTAACAAACATTGATACATATAAACTTTCACGTATAGTACCTGGATGACCGAGCTTTTCTCGGTTTTTTTGTGGTAAATCGTGTTTTTAGGGAAATGTAACAAAGCTTTATCGATTTATCGTCCCCGAAACCCTCTGAATACTAAATTTCATAAAATCGTTCGAACCGTTTCCGAGGTACATATCCTACTAATATTATAAACGCGAAAGTTTGTAAGAATGTATGGATGGATGGATGGATGGATGGATGTCATGGATGTATGTTTGTTACTCTTTCACGCTGAAACGGGTGAACGGATCTGGATGAAATTTGGCACAGATATAGATTATAGCCTGGAAGAACACATAGGTTACATTTTATCCCGGAAAAATGTATGGTTCCCGTTGGATAGATTTGTTTTTGTTTTTAAAGGTACCACGCGGGCGAAGCCGTGGGTATTTTAAACTAGTAAGATAATATTAGTAGGATTTGATATGTAGTTAATTTCATCAAAGGTCTAATGGATGATATTCACTTCGTTTGAAAAACTCAGGTCATCCCTCGGACACAGAAGATTACGCATTGCTACAAAAACCTTGGCTTATAATAGAAACAAGAACGCTATGTATGTTTATTTGTAATTAAAACCCGAATGAATGCAATTAAAGTTTGCAAAGATAGCACGATCCCAAACATAAATATTAGCACGACCCAGCTATTTTGATATAACACAAAATATGCAACAATTGGGGCCCTACCACAAGCTATGGCAATATCAAAGTAATATAACTCTGATATTTCGTACCATGACGTGCAAGAGTTGTATCGGTAGTTGTTGCAAATATGTAGATCTTAGTAAAACATACTTATTGTCTAATAGAATCCAATCCTACTTTACTAATATTATAAACGTAAAGGTTTGTATGTATGTATGGATGTTTGTTACTCTTTCACGATTCCAGACTATAATCTATATCTGTGCCAAATTTCATTTAGATCCATTCAGTCGTTTCAGCGTGAAAGAGAAACAAACTTACAAACATACATCCATACATTCTTGCAAACTTTCGCGTTTATAATATTAGTAGGATAAGTATTTACCCCAATACTCTCGACACTTGCAGTTGCCCAAAAAAAATGCGTTTTGTATAGCTTGCCTAGCAGGTCACCAACCTCTGAGGACCACTTCAAACCTTTCACCACACTGGTTTCGAAAATAACCAGTAATAAGGTCACTAGCTCAAATCTTCACAGTATTTGCAATCGCAGGCTTGCTAATCGACTGATACATCCTCAGTAAATAAAACTATGCGTAACCTAGTTAAAGCACCGTTACTCGTATTAACTAATAAGATGTTCAATACGTTTTTTTGTTAAGTTCTTTGAAGCATTAGAGTTGAAAGGTACTTTAACGGTAATAAGTGTAGTAGGTACGCTATTTCGTACAGAAATCGGAGTAAATTCAAATTCGGCAACAGAGGTTTTTTTTGCCGAATGAATGTTAGAAAATAGAACCTCATTTTGTGTCAACCTTCTTATAGAAAGGAGCTGGTTTTGAGATGATGAAGAAACTTAATTTTAGAGATGGACTAGCAAATGTCTGGTAACATGATTTTGGAAGAATAATTCAATTACTTATGAATATAGACGAATATCTAATATGAATGGCCCAATATTAAGAATTAATATATATAATGATAACAAATATTTAAAATGGAGACTCGACAGAAAGTAATTAAAAATAGCTTTTTACAGCCGCCATATTATGTTTTTGACATATGTCAAAAAACGGCGTCAGCGACAGCCAAAGGAACTCGCATTAGTTAAATAAACCTTCCTTCTTCGCAGACGTAAAAAAAAAGTACTAGACACACACCGCCTAGGTAAACTTTCGGTACCATATCGTCTTACGTGTAATGTGTTATATAGTACTATGCAAATGAGATATGTCTACGTTACCAACGCCGATTAGATTTGCAAATAGGAAGTAATTTTAGCTTTATGGCATGCAATGGGCAGACAGGTATTAAAGTTCAACAACTTACCTAAATACGACAGTAAAAACAATAAAAACCCACATTTCTTACTCCCACTGTAACATTTGATTACAATACAATTAAGTATACTGACTGACTACTCTCTTTAGATATCCTCAAAGATCTAAGTAACTAAAGATCTGAGGAGATATCTACCGAGCCCGGGGATTACAGAAAGGTATATAGGGGTAAGTATACAGAAAATGTAAAATTAATGAAGAAGCAGACTATTTATTTATTTATTTATTTGTATTATTTATATTTTACGCAAGGTGTTCATATAAAAGACAGTATCATAGAAAAAACTTTACATAAAATTACATTCCTATTGTAAATTTCACCCAAATCCATCCATTTTATATTTTCAATGATCCCCAAACAAACTAACGTCCAAACTGTCATATTGATAACATCATTTGTGGTCAAAACAGGAAAAATGATTATTTGAACGTTTTGTAAAACACATAACGTAGGTAATAATAGATAAATGGTAGGTAGGTACTATTTGTTATGCAAATATGCAGATTTGATATTACTCGTATTAGCGAGAGAACTATATTAACTATGTCTCCTTGTATACAACAGCATGTCAAAGAATGTGTATTATGTCATATGCCATAATCGGTGATAACCAGTTTTGATTACAAAAATTACTCAAAAAAACCGGTGAAAAAAGGTACCACATTAAGGGCTATTTCCACCATTATTAAACTAATAACTTGTTAGCCTTTTCATCGCCTGTCAAAGTTGTTTTGTGTTCCACCATGTCCCGACAAAGGATTATCTTCCGTAAAACGAAACGACGTAAAATAGATAACAATTCTTTAACATTCTTGTTAATTTTGATGCCTGATCAGGTAATGCTTTGTTAACAAAAGTTTGTTGAAATGGGAAATCTATCTTTTTAACCTACATATTAATTGAATCGTACGATGGTGAGGAACCCTTAATGCGCGAATCCGACTCGGACTTGGCCGGTTGCCTCCTGGTTATTGCTAGTCTGTCGTTAAATAAACCCGGATAGGGTATTTGCAATATTTCCTGCTTGAAACTTTATTTATTTCCCCAGAGGGTGCTAGATGCTACGCTTAGCTAGGGCGGTTGGGACAATGGCTTTTGTTCTGTTGTTTCGTTTACTTACAAGTATTGTATAATGTTTATACTTCACGTAGAAATCACCTTTATTTTGTTCCCGCATAAAGGCGCGGGCCCACCGTTGCGCGTGCTGTGCACGGTCACGCGGCGCATTTCAGCTGCGTGTATTAATTTGTTTGACAACGTGGGTTTACGTTTCCACTGCAGTATACGAATATGAACCCATAACTATAGCGTGGCACGGCGCACGGAGAGACTACGCACGTGCTACTGCAATCCACGTGTATAACTGAAAACTGTACAAATTCGTGGATCATATTCGTGTGCTCCAGTGGAAACGTAGACCCGCGTCGACAGCGTTGAGCTACATATGTAACCGCCTATTCGAGCCACATGTATCAATGACGTCAATTTATGCGTAGCCCTTCCGTGGGTTGCATTGGACACAAACACAAAGTTTTCTTACAAAGCGAAGCTTAATTCACGTGCGTAGCCTTTTCTTGCGCTGCGGTGGGCCTGCACCTTAATTATCTACTCCTATTATTATAAAGGTGAAAGTCCTACTAACCCACTATCGCTAAGTACTTATACCAACACCAAAACATAAAGAAAGCGCGTTCTAATTTTTTTCAGTGGCGCCCCGTCTAGTTTTCATATATACGTAAGTACTTAACTTGTTATCTTTCTATTAGCATGGTACTTATGAGAAAAAACTGGGTGTTCTTGTTACCTAGATCTGGCCATTGTTATCGAAATTTCATTATCTATGCATTGTTTTTGGGTTAACCCAAATACTATCGTGAAAGCAACTCCCATTTACATTATGATCCCGTTTTCTTCAGAGTCAGTAGCTAGCTAGTTCAGTGTTTTAAAAATCTTCTAAAATACCTACTTTTTTTTTTTCGTGCTGTTGGTCATTAACTGGGTCTTCGACCGGTTCATTTGAAGCCCAACCTCAAGACTTGCCGTGCTCAATTCTTGGAGCATCCCCTGTAGGTCGTGAGCTGTTGGTGCAAAAAGAACTATGTATGTCGTCCGCAAAGCGCAGGTTTGTAAGGCGTTTGCCATCGAAGTCAATGCCCTTTGTTGCCCATGCAACAGTCAGCGTTTTAAATACCTCTTGGAGGGTTGTGGTGAACAGTATGGGAGATAGGGGGTCTCCCTGCTTAACTCCTAAATATAATAACTCCCTGCTTAACTGCTAAACTCTAAAATACTATGCTAAAAAAACATGACATCCCCAGACTCTGTAGATATCTACTCAGATCTCTAGTAACTTACATCTTTTTAGGATATCTAAAGAGGGTAGTCAGAGGCACGTCCAAACATGATAGTTGACATATGCCCACATTTTGCACAGTGGCTTCCGTATGTGACAGGTTGCAAGCCCATCGCCGTTTATAAGAATACTAACCTATGACACATCTTCGAAATTTTGTTTCTAGGTTATGCCGGGTTCCTTACGATGTTTTCTCGACATTGCGCACATAAATTATTTGAATGGAAAAACTCATTGGTGCACGACCAGGTTTGTACACTCGACCTTAGTTGTGTAGTGGTAGCACCCCTGCCTCACAATCCGAAGGTCTATGCTAATATAATGAAGACTAGCTTCCGCCCGCAGCGTTGCTCGCGAAGTAGGTACCTACATAAAATATAGCCTATGTTCATCCTGAAAGTTCATTTTACACATTAGTGAAAGAATTTTTGAAATCTGTCCAGTAATTCAGAGCCTATTCAATGCAAACAAACCAAACAATCAAATCTTTCCTCTTTATAATATTAGTAAAGATAAACAACATTAGGATAGGTAAAGCTTTAATGTACAAAAAAATATCACCAGTCCTGCCATCAATAATAAACCTTGAATTTTTTGTCGCTAAAATCAAGGAAACATGAAATTACAGACGCCCGATGTTTGACAAATTACATGACATGTATTTTGCATCAGGTAAATCCACTAAGGTATAATAAATCATTTTACAACTGGTATGTTTGAGAAGGTCGTGGGTTCAAACCTTTGGTCGTGCACCAATGAGTTTTTCTTTTGTGCTCAATGCCATTGCTCTTAAACGGTGAAGGAAAACATCGTGAGGAAACCGGCATACTTTAGAACCAAAAGTTTTAAGATGTGTATCACAGGTATCATTATAAGCGGCGATGGGCTTTCAACCTGTCACGTATAGAATACTAACTACTGTACAAAATGTGGGAATGTGCTAAATATCATGCTTGGACGTGCCTCTGACTATCCCCTTTAGATATCCTCAAGTAACTAGAGAGCCTGGGGATTAGGCGTGATCATGTGTTTTTTTTATCTTGACACTGTTTAAAGTATTTTTATGCGAGAAAAATATGTCATTTGTAGAGATATAACTCATATTGAGTATGGCTACAACAAGAATCCTAATTTAACAAACAGGAATAATCATTAAATAAGTACTATGATATTGACCTATTAGATGTATAATCATAATAATTAATAACGTCAATATTTTAGTTCAAAATCAATTTCCTGGTACGCCAAAAATAAACTTCACAGTAGGTCTACCATGAGTTTTCACAATCTACACTCGCTAGCGACTGTAGTTAAAAAAATGTATGAAAACTTGCCTCCAGCGCCTCTAGCGGATACTAAAAGGAGTTGGGTACTAAAACCTCACGTAGCTAACTATCCTACGTCACAGCGTACTACAGCGACTGTTTGCGCTCGTTATTTGCTTAGAATTTGGTACCATGAGTAACAATTTTGACAGATGCCATAGTAACGTACTATCACTACTGTAGTAACGTCAGCCAATCTAAATGTGACAACTCATGGTAGACCTACTGTACGTAATTAGTTATCTACGAGTATAAGCTCACTTTATAGTAGGCTGGGGGAAATATAGTCGGCCCGCAGTGGTGTTTTGTTGAATTTATCTTCATTATCGCACTGTTATCCTACTAATATTATAAACGCGGAAGTTTGTAAGAATGTATGGATGTAAGGATGAATGGATGTATGTTTGTTACTCTTTGACGCTGAAACGGTTTAGCGGATCTGGATGAAATTTGGCACAGATATAGATTATAGTCTGGAATAGCACATAGGCTACTTTTTATCCCGGAAAAATGTACGTTTCCCGCAGGATAGATTGTTTTTGTTTTTCAAGGTACCACGCGGGCGGAAGCTGGTATAGAATAGTTTTAGAAAAATAATAGTTTTACAACATGTATTAACCGGTGGCAGATATCATAATGTACCATTCTACTTACTTACTTTAAAATGTTAGGTACATTTCACATCAAATTTTTTTTTACAAAAAAAAATATTTTCCCTTTGTCTATTTTTGTAAGCCAAGGTAATTTTATATTACAGTCGCTAGTTAATCAGCAATAACACAGGAGGTTCTGAAGAGTTAAGGTAAAAAAAAATTTGCAGTATATTTCAAGGAGGGTAAGTGTTTGGGATGTATGTTTCTATGTAATTACATAGATACACATACAGTCGTGGTCAACTAATTAGGGACATGCAAGATAGTGAAGAACAATAACCGGTTATGTACATACAAATATAAAACCCTATTGATTTCTCAGTAACTATTATTTGCATAATTTGGTCCGATTATTATGCTTTAAATGGCTGTAAATAAAAGAATAAATAAATAGAAAAAAGTATTTAATATCAAAGGTTGAACATGTTTTCAATTTTAAGGTATAATTCTGTAGCTGGACATTTAATTAAGGACAGTAAACTATAATGAAAAATAGAGTTAAACAAAACTAATAATCTGCAGTATTATAATATCTTTAACAGCTCCATTTTATTACGTGTAAAATCAGTACCCAGTAGCAAAACCTTTGTTAGTAATTACCGCTTGACACCGATGTGGCATAGACATTATCAGTTTCTGGCATGTTTCGACAGGAATGTTTGCCCATGCCCCACAAAAAGCTTCATTAAGTTCATCTAAAGTTGTGGTACGATAAGTGGCTACTTTTTTCTTGATTTCGTGCCAAAGGTGCTCGATTGGGTTAAGGTCCGGGCTATTTGCTGGCCAATCTAGCACCGATACTGACTGACTGGTAAGAAACGACTTGACTGAACGGGCGGTATGTTTTGGGTCGTTATCATGCTGAAACGTCCATATAATAGGGAGATGCTCCTCAGCATAGGGAAGCATCGTTTCCTCCAATATTGCCTTGTATTGATGTTGGTCTAAGTTACCCTGAACTTTCCTCACAGGTCCCACTCCACGTCCAGAAAATGAACCCCACATTTTAATGTTTCCACCGCCATGTTTCACCTGCTTTTTTGTGAATCTTGGATTCATTTCCGCTTTTACTGGACGCCGTACGTATTGCCTTCCATCTGAAGAAATCAAATTAACCTTGGTCTCGTCAGAGAATAATACATGTTGCCATTGGGCGTAGGTCCAATGTCCATATTTACGTGCAAACGCCAAACGAGCATTTCTATGTTCTTTCTTCAACAACGGTACTTTGCGAGCCACTCTTCCGAACAACCCTGCTTCTACCAGACGTCGTCGAACGGTCCTAGCTGAGACACCAGCTCTTTCGTCTGTCCCAAACACTTCGTGTTTAATTAAAATAGAGCCTAGAAACGGATCTTTCTTAGCTAACCTGGCTATCATTTTATCTTCTTGCGGAGTTGTTTTTCTCGATCTTTTTGTTCTGGGCACATTTAAATCTGTGTTATTGCGTCTGACATGTTGCACTGCATTGTATACCATAGTTTTTGAACAATTTAAATGTTCTGCTATCCTTCGGTATGGCCAACCATGCTCGACAACAAACTTCATGATAATTTTTCGTAGTGTTGGATCGCAACTTTTATTTTTACCCATTTTTCTTCAAAATATTTTTCAAAACTTAAAATAAATATCGGGATTGCCGCCAAAACTACCACGAAACAATAAGAGAAGAAGTAAAAAAGTATTGAGATTCAAATTTTGAAAATAGAACGCAATATCTCAGTGTCCCTAATTAAATGGCCAGCCAGCATTATTTGAACAAATAGCACTACGATAATCTATCAGCTATACTGTAAAGAGGTTTAATGTTTAAGAAGTTGTTATTGTTTGTATAATCGGGCACATAAATGACTAATTATACTTACATGTAAGAGATATGGAATATGGTTTAGACTCGTTGGAAAATAAAAAATAAATTCACAATTCGGTTTAACCAAAGAGTGTCCCTAATTAGTTGACCACGACTGTACGTGGCTGTTCTTGTTAATAAATTTTGATTTTGACGTGTCGTTATATTCTTCTGGATCTCAAGAATGAGATAAGCAATAGGGGTTTTCTGCGGTGCATTTGCCTGACAACTACGTCGCTCTGGTTTTTATATGTTTTCTCGTGTTATTTTGAGTTTTATTGCGTAATTTTGGTGGTTATTTTGCCAATAAAGCCCGGGTTCTTGACGCGAGTGTAAAGTATGTGAATTAGAGTGAATAGTTCTCTTCAAATTCCATCGGAGGAAATCCCGAGAATTTTCAACAAAACAGCCATCTTTTGTTTAAAATTGACTTGACAACTTGACTATGACTCTGTGACGTTGACAATACTTATAAATAAATACACTTGACACTGGCAAAATTGTTCTCTAAGAGACAGATGCCATAATTGAAGAAGAAGAAGAAGAAGAGATAAGCAATATAAATGTCAAAAAATTAAATACGGCGTCTATACCTAAAACGCTATTTTCAATTAGTTTTAGTCGGTTTTTTTTATAAAACTAGTTTAAATAATTACCTTTACCAATTTAACAAAAAATTATATAAATCATAAATGACATAACTATTGAGGACCAGTAAAACAGGCTTAATATGTATGACGTAGGTTTTATAGTTAAACAAGGTGTTACATGAGTAAAATTATATTACTATTACTATGTTAATTGGATACAGCATAACCTACTAAGATTTTTGGTGTGCATGGGTGTATGTTTGTTCGTCTTTAACTTTTTATTTTTGGAACGAAGTTCCTTATCGCGCGTTGTGAAAGGGGGCTAGACGGAAAAAATTCTCAGGAAAAGTTATAACGACACTTTTTGCTATAGTTGTAAGCCGTGCGGCGTGCGCGTGTTTCTCTGTCTGTCTCTCTCTCTCTCTCTCATAGAAAGCAATGAAAGGAACTTCGTTCCATCCGGGTGTCCCTTGACACCTCTCAAGTTTTTTTATAAATATATTTCCATTTTCTTAGTATAAAGTGTTACACTTCAATTAAAATGATAGCATCTAGAAACTACTCAGGTTTGTCTTGTTACTATGAGTATATGTATATGTATTACTTATTTTTTTCTTAAATACTCTACACACGTCCAAAGTCGCGGACAGAAGCTTTTAGGGCTATAAAATTAGGTGCTTTTATTGCGGATTTTTTTAGACTTGGTTCAATAAAACTTGACTATGATCGAAAATGAAATACCAGTTCTGTGATTTTTGGTTTTGTTATTGATTAAACTTCACTGTTACAAATGTCCAGCAGTGGACTGCTATAGGCTGATGATGATGTTACAATTTAGGTAGGTACATAGGCCAGCCGAAAAAGGTGACGTGTCATTCGTCAACGTTAAATGCACAGTTAAACATAAACGAGTAAAACTATATTTAAAATTTGAAAAACCCCCGAAACTTATTTTGGTCAACATTATGTGGAGGCAGCCATCTTGGATTTGAAATTTGTTATAGTGTATACTTAGTATACACTACTACTCAAGCTCTTTTATTTGATACTTAACTATATTGAGGCAGTTGTGAAAAAAAAGTTATACACCATTTTGTGGTGGCGGGCATTTTGGACCAATTTTCTAAGAACACTCCTGACTAATTCACCTTTCAAACTAATAACAAAATCCAAATCGGTTCACGCGTTCGAAGCTACGATGCCACAGACAGACACACACACGCAAACATATCAAACTTATATAACCCCGTCGTTTTTGCGTCGGGGGTTAAAAAAAGGTCAATGCACGATAAGAGCCTCTCAGGCACACTAATCCTTTCACCACACTAGTTAAGGCCCAGCATTTTGAAAATTGAAAATTCAGAAATTCCCTAATTTATCCAGAACAGTAAGGTATTTTGAATTTCTAATTCACATGAATATAAATCAGTTAATTTGAAACAAATCAACCCAGCCCTTTTTTTGAAATAAGCTATTTACTTGAACATATTTGTGTTTTTTATAAATTGTCGCTTTCGTTATATAATTCAGAGCAGCCATATTATCATGCCGCACTCTACTTACTTGTCCTTTGGGTATTTTGCTTCGTGCTATGTCTGATTCCGAGGAGATCCGCGTTGCTATACGGACCTATGTCACTTTTTTTGTAACTTTTACGTAAGGAATAGTGTGACGAGTATTCTGGGCCTTAAGAATACAAGATTAAACCTTTCCGACGATTCATGCGAAGGTTCGCAGTACGTTTGACGCTTTACTGCATTTTCATTGATATACGAGGTCGGAATTTCAGAGATAGCGGCCAATTTATATTGCCTTGAAAGCATATGAATTGCCTGTACAGTGAACGGACAATATATGGAAGAATTCCTTGAGCTAAAAATTACCCTACTAAAATAGAGCCCTGGTGGGGGTGGCTTATCAGTTTTGCCAAAGTATTCAATCAAAACTTTACAGAAGCTGATTACACGTTACACGGCATTTAAAACCCAAATGTTGAGGGAATAAAGTCAACATGATTTAATTTTTGGCAAGTCTACGCCAAAGAGTTTCGATGTGTGATATTTGGTGTCATGTTTCGCGGATCATTCTCTTCAAGAAATGCTTCTGTTTTTTTGTTTACAACCTGTACAGTAATCTGGCCAGCAATAACAATAAGCATCTACCTAGCGGGCCGTTTCACTGGCCCACTTTATGGTATACTTACTTCCCATTTTCTTGAGATAGTGTTTGAATATTATATGAGGTTCTGAACTAAAACTTGCCTCTTACGATGCCCGCAGGTTATTGTACGAAAGTTTTATGTTGAAAGTTACTCGTTCCTTACAGATCTACGAAGTTAAGACCTAGTTTCACCACGCTCTGTTAATTAAACTAACAGATTGTTAGCTTTTTAATCGCCGTTAAAGTTATTTTGTGTCCGCTGTGTCCTGACGAAAGGATTATCTCCCATAAAATGTAATTACTCAAAATATATAACGACACTTTAACATAACTTTGATGCCCGGTCAGGTAATGCTTTGTTAACAAAAGATGAAGATGAACCTTAGTGATGGTAAATATTAAATAAATGGTTTTTCTTCCATCTTTTTCTTTGAACATCTTAAGGATAACAGTGCTGCAACTACAAAGATCTGTATGGACACTTACTTGGCAAAGTTCAAGTTGTCCGAAGCCAGGATCTCCCCAAGAGAGCCCCACAGCGTCCTGTGCAGCTGCCGCACTGGTGCTCCCCACCAGCTGGCGTGCCAGTACCGCACCGTTGAAGACACGATGCATTCTACACCTGGAAATAATACGTGTATTATAACTTTCTTTCTTCTTCCTGTTGTTGTTACATTATTCGCTCATTTGAGCAGGCTAAAGTCTATAGACCATACTGCCTAGTCTTGCATAATTGAATTTCTTCCGTTTTCTATAAAATCTAACTTAAAATCTAACCTAATCTAACCGCCATTTTTTCCCCCCTTCTTTCTTCTTCCTGCCTTTTTCCCACGCTATGTGGGGTCGGACACAACACGTTTTCTTCTTCCATTTACCCCAATCATCCGTCATCTGAGAACAGACCCGGGCAAGGAGTCCCACATAATATCAAAGTTCATATTCAAAACAAAGTTTATATTCATATTTCAAAGTAGCATCTATTTTCACACCGTTGTCAGCATCTCATTGTTTATTAATCTATTTATGATTTGTTTTCGGAGCCTTAAGTTTCAAGGCACTACAAATTATAAATTATCATAACATGCATTTCACAACAAAATATTTTGCTTGCATAACTCAAAGGTCACAGACATTCTCTAGCCGTCACCGTCGGTCGGTCAAGTCTTGTGAGTGCAACAACATTGCGCGCGCGCCGATCTATGTCAAACTCGTGTTTTGTTAATCACGTTTACACACTACTTCCCACGAGCGGGCGTTACTATGCCACAGGGCTGCGTAATGAATGAGCAAACATGTCACAATAGGCTGAGCGTGAACCAGTATGCACATTGCATGGTTTTTACGAACAGACTCTACGAAGATCTTACGAAAACTGTTTGCATCCCGAAGTAAATCGCTCCAAGCTTACGTATTCTATCTAATTGACATTTACCGATTCGACAGGACACAAATTATTATCTATAGTTGATTGGGGCTAACCTATTCCCATCCCTATTTTCATTCGTTCTCTTCAAAACAAATCTTCCGATGGTGCGCTCGCCAAATTACCATTTTCACATAAATAATTATCAAAACACAAAAGTCTGTGGTTTCCAGACTCCTGCCCAGCCGTACAAGGTAAGCCCTTAAAGTCACTAACACAAGTCATGATCCAATACAAAACGAGGATAAGACAGTCGAAGCTGGTTTGATTCTTCTTGAGGTAAACTAACTACTGTGCAAAATGTGGGCATGTGCCAAATATCATGTTTGGACGTGCCTCTTTAGATATCCTCAAAGATCTATGTTAATAGAGATCTGAGAGGATATCTACTGAGCCTGGGGATTACCGTCGTAACCATGTTTTTTTGAGACGCACATTAATCCTTTCGCCACACTGGATTGAAATAAATAATGAAACAATAAGAAGAATAAGTTGCTTAAAAGCCTTCAGTCTTATCCTGTGTGTGAATTTCGTTCGGTAACGTATGCGGACACGGTCAGTAAGTTTCTTAATCGCACGCAGTATTTGTAGCATTAACTACAGCACATACGTAATAGCAAAAAGCTTATATTGTGTTCGCTGTTTTGCATGATTGTGAACGAGGAAGGCGCATCATTTGTAGCACAGATACTGATTCTCCACTCGTCTACTGCTCCGATGCAATTACCATTGTTAATTGCGTTGTGCGTGTGCGCATACAGAAAATGCAGTTTCCTCTTGCATACAATCACGCTTGACCACTTTTGGTTATCGAATAGAAGGCAAGATTTTTTTGCTATTATCATTTAAATTAACATCAATATTCAGATCTTATAAATACTGTAAAAAATTTAGAGTTGAAATGATCCGCATGTGGTATGATTGGAAGACTGTATAGCGATACTATGCGGGTAAAACCGAGGCGTGCAGCTAGTAGCCCATATAATTGTGCCAAGGGAAATGCGAATCCTGACAAAGGAAACGGAAGTGATAGTTTCCAGCGGAACTAAATCTTCCAAGCAAGTAGGTATTAAACATTGGTGTGGGAACAGTACAAAAAGTAATGATATCCCATCAAAAACATAAATGTGAAATGAGAGCCAAGTTCAATAAGTATGCTTTAGTCGTTGACTTCAGCGACAAAAGAAGTGAGATCTAAACGGGTGCCAAGTACAATGGTCAGTCCTAAAACTTATTTATAACAATATGAAATATTTTTAACAACTTTAAAATATCATTTCATGATGATTTTCCCTCACATTTCAAACTAAGAAATTTAATATACAGGACCTGGGTGACCGAGCTTTGCTTGGTTTTTTTTTTAAAAACTTAGCTAGATCGATTTATCGCCCCCGAAACCTCTTCCCGACGGGGTAGGCAGAGACCACGGATTTGCACTTGCTACGATCCTGACATACCTCTTGCTTCATTCACCCTCATTAAATTATTCATTCTCTGGTTAGGTACGGATAAAATTTTATCGAAATTTAGCTTTTTTTTCTAAATTTTTCCGTTTCAAAACAAAGAATATTTTCAAAATAAATTCAAGGTTTTAATGTTTATATGTAAATTTTGAGCCGAAACGCATTAAATCCATAAATATCGTTTATTTTGAGTGCGATTCAGAAAAAGGGTCCAAAGACGCGATTGTCAACCGCGCAACCTGTCGTATAAAATTGTACAATTTATAATCACATTCCCGATTTTACCCACGACAATGTCGATCATTTGAGCTTATTTATGTGTCCTCAATATTCATTTAGTTTCGACTGTCGACTCGACATCCTTATAATGGTGACTTGTCAATAAGTTCATGATGCCAATAACCCCGTATTTAGCAGTAAATGCTTTGAAATCTAGGACGGCATAAGTGAGTACTTATTGCTTAAATTAGAAATTTCATCAATATTAGTCGTTATTTTCAGTTTTATATTATCCAGCTGTTCAAGCGTGATTGAGTCACAAACAAACATTCAAACATATGGAATAATATTTCAACTTTTTTTCCAGTTTGCGAAAACGGAGAGTATTTTTTTAAGAGTTTGGGATGTGTGTTCGTATTTTTATGTATGCAAGTTTCTTCGTCTGTCGCTGTAGAGTGTAGCCGTAACGGCTGGACAGATTTTGATAAATGATATAGGTTTCGTTGGATTTGACTATCGACTTATAAGCCCGTTTCTGGCCATTACGACCATTCACTGGCCCATCGACACGGTCACATACGTCGTTGAGAACATTCTCGTTACGGCGCCCCGGGACGTTTTCCTGTTATCGAGAGGTCACGGTTGAGATATTGCGACATGGATGGAACAGATGTTCAATACACAAGCGATTCGGCAATCATGAAATCTGAAGTTCTTTCTACGAGTATTATTACACAGTACCTGGATGACCGAGCTTTGCTTGGTTTTTCTGGTAAATGAAACCTAGCTAGATCGATTTCTCGCCCCCGTAAATAAATATATACTAAATTTCACGAAAATCGTTGGAGCCGTTTCCGAAATTCAGATTATATATACTTATACTAGCTTTCACCTCTGCCTTCGCCCGCATGGTACCTTGAAAAACAAAAACGAATCCCTCCTACGGGAACCGTACATTTTTCCGGGATAAAAAGTAGCCTATGTGCTATTCCAGACTATAATCTATACCTGTGCCAATTTTCACCCAGATTCGTTCAGCCGTTACAGCGTGAAAGAATAACAAACATACATCCAGACACCCATACATTCTTACAAACTTTCACGATTATAATATTAGTAGGATACAAGAATTACTCGTTTAAAGGCAGTGATCTGTTAAAGTTACTAAAGATTATCTCTATGTTTAAAGGTATAAGATTAAATTCACCAGTAGCGATACACTATGGTTAACTAACGGCCCGTTCACACATGGGAGTCCGTTTTACTGGTACGTTTTTAACGGATACGTCATAAATTTATGCTCTGTTCACACATAGGCACCGTATAACGTTCAACGGATCCGTCACTACTGGATGCGATGTGTGAACAGAAAACTTGCAGTATACCGCCGCTATTCTACATGGATGGATCAACAGTATCTATCCGTTAAAATTCTACGTATCCGTATATTTTTACTGTTCCGTCGTCCAGTATTCGATGACAAAACGGAATGTCATTTTTTTACGGAACGATATTTTTTACTGTATACAGAATACTGTGCCATGTGTGAAGTCGCTCATACAACTACATACGCCATCGACGAAAAATAAACGTACACGATAAAACGGAACAGTAAAACGGGAACATGTGTGAACGGGCCGTAACTGTGGAACACAATAACTGATACACAAAGATTTAAATCTTTGCTGATACACATATCAAATAATACATACTCATTACTGATAACAAAATTACGTAGTCGAAACCTACAAGCACGTATAATTAGTAAAGAAACGATATTATGTTATTGTTGTGTAAACTTTATCGAGATATGAGTATGATAAGTATCAAACCGGTTTTATACCTTCGTAGCAAAAACGTACGTGTGAAGAAATCACAGGTGCTTATATTGCAGTATTGTTCTAATAAAATTACAAAATTTATATCGGGTTTGATATCGATTTATGTGGATGACGATTTTATCGAATAAACATTTTGATTTTGTCAAAACAAAGGAGGCTAAAATTCTACTTAAACGCGAAAGTTTGTAAGAATGTATGGATGTATGTTTGTTACTCTTTCACGCTGAAACGGCTGAACGGATCTGGATGAAATTTAGCACAGATATTATATTATAGTCTGTAATAGCACATAGGCTACTTTTTATTCCGGATAAATGTACGAATCCCGTGGGATAGATTTGTTTTTGTTTTTCAAGCGGGCGAAGCCGTGGGTGGAAGCTATATTTGGTATATTTGGTACATTTGGAACAGAAGCCAGGGGCCTTATCACGAAGTCTTCCAGAACGATTCCATAACGATTTCGTAACGAATCCGTTTTAACGTTACACTACTTCAATACAATTTGCATAGGTCATGGTACGAAATAACAATGTAATATTAATTCGGTAATGTATTATGAATTCGCGGTGAGGCCCCAGGCTGTTGCGATAATGAGGAGTTTAATTTTTAGCTGATGATGGACGCAGAAGAAGCAGTCCAACTTCCAAGCTACCTTGGGTAAGCTATTAGGTTGGCCCAACAAACAAAAAGCTCGGAAACTAATACGAGCAACTTACCGTTGTATCCTATAGGCGCGTTTTCTCGCAGCTTGAATGTGAAGGGAATGTGGACCCTTTGCATCAGCAGTCGGGGCGGCTCCATGGCTGCCCGCCACGCGTCTTCACGACCCTCGCCCACTATGCCAATCACTTCCATGTTCCTGTGAAGAATGGAGTTTGTTAGAGCCGAGGTTTGATGACCTTTGTGGCCAGCCAGGCACGTCTACTAGTTAGAACCAGTGCAGAGAAAGGATTAAAGTGCGCTTTACAGACTTCTTTCGAGCCCTTGTAACATGTACATACACACATAAAATCACGCCTGTTTCCCGACGGGGTAGGCAGAGACCACCTTCTTTTGCTTCATTCACTCTCATTACATTCTTCATACATGCGCGTCGGTTTAGGGTACTCTGGACCTGGCCTTTCTCAAAAACGTCCCCAATTTGATTGAGTTTACAGTTTTAAACTTGTGACATGGTGATATTTGACTGTCTTCACAGCTCAGTTGGTAATAGCTCTGCCTTCTGCGCTGTAGGTTGTGAGTTCGATCCTCACCCAGGATAAACATATGTGTTATGAACACAGATGTTTGTTCTGTATCTGGGTGTTATTATGTATTCTATGCATGTATTTACAAAAAAAGTATATAATTAATCTATCAACCATCTAGTTCCCATAGTACAAGCTTTGCTTAGTTTGCGGCTAGATGACGTTGCGTGAAATGTCCACAAATATTGATTTATTTATGTCTTCGAAGTTCTACATGATCTAGTCTTGCTAAGAATGTATTGTTCAAGACGGAACCTTGTAGTTTTAGAACAAAGGTTCAAATCGTTTTGCATTTTAATTGTTTCGTTTGATATCATACCGGCATCAGCACTTCTTTTGGATATTATCTGTGAAACCACTTCCCGTAAATTTATCAGAATAAGAAAGTCATAACACGTACCTAGTTATTACGCCGCGAGTATTCTACCATAGATTAAATAAAGTGGGCTACCTACCTACATGTACCTTGACTTTCTCTTGATTCACTGACTGGCACTAGCAAAATGCTGTGGAGGCATTGAACTTAGGGCTATAGCACACCGCTACTTCTTGCGGCTATACAGCACAAATTGCAGAATCAGAATCGAGACGCAAGTGCGAGATTGTTCAAATTTCCCACTCGCATCTCGACTCAATCGTCACTGCATCGCGTCTGTATCGATACTGCATCGCTTCGGGATCGATTCGATTGCTGCATTGTGGTTTGACTATGCCCCAAATAAGTTATGTACCTGCAACCGCTCCATACGTACTAAGATAGGCATTATATATTTATACTAGCTTCCTCTCGCGGCTTTGCTTGCGAGGTACCTATATAAAATATAGCCTATGTTACTCAGGATAATGTAGCATTCTAACGGTGAAAGAACTTTTGAAATCGGACCAGTAGTTTTTGAGTTTATTCGTTACAAACAAAAATACAAAAATACTAAACTTTCCTCATTATAATATTAGTATAGAGTATTCAGAGTCAGTAAGCTTGCTTTAGGTAAATGGAAAGTCAGTAAAAGTAGGTATTTGACATTTAACCGGTAAGTAACAAAGAGAAGTTCAGCTTACAAGGACAAGAGGGCGGAAATAAATTATACTTGCTAAAGTGTATATGCCAAGTAAGTGACGAAGTTCATAGGCCCGAGGTAATGCCGGCTCCACATGTTGGTAGCTTGCCTAGCCATGGCCAACGCAAACGTAGACAAGGACATCTATGTATGCGAGCGGCAAACCTATAACACTATCTCTCCACGAGCTGGATGTTGGCTAGGATCGGCGAGCTACAGCCAACGTGTGATACCGGCATTATAGTCGAGACCGACCCCAGATTAATGTCAAGATTCAGAAAAGCTCAGAATGAGCATTTAGAGACAGAGGTTTTTTCTTGGAAGAGAACATTGAAGTAACATCAGTGACGACAAAATTATTATTTTTTGTTTGACCATATCACAAAAGTCACTTTGCCTTACAAAATGGCTTCCTAAATTGATCATTAATTAGTGTAATTTTTTGGTTTGTATACAAAATAAAAAAGGTCAAGCGCGAGCGAGATTTGTGCCCAGTTGATTCCACAGTTTCGGCAGCTTTTTCCTTCGAACTTTATCATACCGGTTTTAGGGGCTAATAACAAGAAATTAAATAGGTACTACCTACACAGTTTCAGATTTTTTCTTTGATTTTGTGTTAAAAAGTAGGTAAGTATTCTAAATTTTTAGTTGATGCCTTTAGCTGTTCGTGAGAAAGAGGATTTGCAAGAAACGGCGTTTGTAAGCTAATATACGGAACCAGGAGCGCTGGTAGTGTAGTGGTAGCACCCCTGCCTCACGATCCGTAGGTCGTGGGTTCAAGCTTGGTCGTGCACTTATGAGTTTTTCTATTCGAAAAATTTGTGTGCGCAATGCCAGCGCTCTGAAACGGCGAAGGAAAACATCGTGAGGAAACCGGCATAACCTAGAACCAAAAATTCTAAGGAGTGTGTAATTCTTATAAGCGGCGAAGGGCTTGCTACCTGTCACGTTCACTACTAACTACTGTGCAAAATGTGGCCATGTGCCAATATCATGTATGGACGCGCCTCTGACTACCCTCTTTAGATATCCTCACGATCTAAGTAACTTAAAACCTGAGGAAGATATCTACTGACACATTACAGTCTACTGATTACAGTCGTGGATTTTCTGCGGTGTATTTGCCTGACAACTACGTCGCTCTGGTTTTTATATGTTTTCTCGTGTTATTTTGAGTTTTATTGCGTAATTTTGGTGGTTATTTTGCCAATAAAGCCCGGGTTCTTGACGCGAGTGTAAAGTATGTGAATTAGAGTGAATAGTTCTCTGCAAACCCATCGGAGGAAATCCCGAAAATTTTCAACAAAACAGCCATCTTTTGTTTAAAATTGACTTGGCAACTTGACTATGACTCTGTGACGTTGACAATACTTATAAATAAATACACTTGACACTGGCAAAATTGTTCTCTAAGAGACAGATGCCATAATTGAAGAAGAAGAAGATTACAGTCGTGATCATATCTTTTTTTTTGGTAGGCACCCTAAAAAGTCAATGAAGGAGGATTACTTTTGTGAGTCATTGAGTTGACCTACTGGTTGGGGATTTTTAGCCAGAACTGATGAATCTGTGTTAAAGAGCGATTCAACTTTTCAAACAGCATCATTCGTATGATCTGTTACTTCTACTGGTCATCTAAATAAATATAAATATATTTATTTAGGTGAATTTTATTACTCTGTGGCGCAGCGGGTGAGAGTTCGCCTGCGACGCTAGAGGTTGCGGGTTCGATTCCCGCCTCGGAACAAATTTGTGTACGATCTGCAGAAATTTGTTCCGTTGCTCGGGTGTTTTCTATGTATAATAAAAATATATCTCTCTATGTAATATAATGTATTAAATATATCAGTTATCTAGTACCCATAACACAAGCTTTGAGTAGCTTACTTTGGGGCTAGATGATGCTGTGTGGATTGTCCAGCATTATTTATTTATTTAATATACAAAATCGTTATTTACTTACTTTCCGTCCACGGCTTTGCCCGAGAGGTACATATCCTACTAATATTATAAACGTGAAAGTTTGTAACAATGTATGGATGTAAGGATGTCTGGATGTATGTTTCTTACTCTTTCACGCTGAAACGGCTGAACAGATCTGGATGAAATTTGGCACAGATATAGATTATACTCTGGAATAGCACATAGGCTACTCTTTATCCAGGAAAATGTACGGTTCGATTTATTAAATGCGGGATAGATTTGTTTTTGATTTTTCAAGTTACCACGCGGGCGAAGACGTATGCGGAAGCTAGTATCTACATAAATATGCAGGATATTACTAGACTTCTTCCGAAAACTTCAGGGGGTTAAAGTACCCAACAATATAAACTACTTTTTCTAAGAAACCAACATTATGAGCGCGAAAAATAAAAGAGCTGTTTCATGCAAAATTCCAATACCTATTTGGGAAATACATGGTTGTAAATGTGGTTCTTGGAAATAGTGTAAGTAGGTACCTACAAAGTATCCTCAGGACTAATAATATAATAATAAAGATTGTTGGACATTTCACACAACATCATCTAGCCTCAATTAAGCAAAGCTTGTACTATGGCAATCAGATGACTGATAGACTAATTATAGTTTTTTTTTGGTAAAATCATGCACAGAACACATTAACAGACACAGAATAAATATCTGTGTTTATCACACAAACAATTGTCCTGGGTGGGGATCGAACCCACAACCTACAGCGCAGGAGGCAGAGCTACTACCAACTGAGCTGTGAGGTCAGTCAAGGACAAGACTGTATTAAAATAAAAAACAATTTTTTATGTGTGAAACTATCTGAAATATTACTTCATTGTTAGGTAAGTTATGTGTATGTCCCTGTACATAACTTTTAAATTAATACAATTATTATGATTTAATTATCCTCATTATTATTTCATTATGCTAATTATCAACTATTATATTCTGATCAGACAGTTACTAACCTATGTAGTTAGCAACATACATGAAATCACACATGTTTCCCGACAGGGTATGATTTACACTTGCAACAAATCTGATATACCTATATGGCTTCATTCACTCTAGTTACTTTCTTCATACATGCAAGAGACAACCTAGATCATGTGTACTTTTGTGTAAACTGGTTTCTGTAAATAGGCCCTTGATAGGTTCTATATGCATTATAATGGTTACAGGGGTAGAGGTAGGCCAAAGAAGAGATGGATGGACTGTGTGAAAGATGACATGGGTACGAAGTGAGTACTGAGATGACGAATGATAGAGTGAAATGGAATATCACATGTGCCGACCCCACATAATGTGGGAAAAGAGCAGGAAGATAAGCTAGATCGGTGAAATAACTACCTAAGTAATCATAATGAGATCTTTTTGTACTTATCTTGTTATAAGGCTAGATTGATAAGAAATAGAAAAACAGAACTCTTCAGAATCACAAATCTTTGATATACTTACTTAATATTATTATGTATTGAAAGATTACTGTGTTTGTATTTATTTATATCATTTTTAACAAAGTTACATGCACAATTGGTAGCATAAATTTGGATAAAATTGGGTATGAATTATTATAGCCAGGATTATTACAAAGGCTATTTTTATCCCAGAAAATCTAGGGGATGAAAACTACATAGCCATGAGTGAGGCTGTGTGGGGCAGATTTAAAATAAGCTAGTGAAGAGTGTTGTGTTCCACTGGCACAAATAAATTTATGAATGCAGTATGAATAAACCTGACATTGACATGCTTTCAATTTCTTCATAAACCTGTTTATTTAAATTTAAATAATATGTAAAAGTATGTAGGTATGTATTTTATTTTTTGTTTGGCATTCACCTACTTACCATACTAGTATTTTTAACAGTTGAAAATAAGAGAAAAAATATATATGATTTTTATTATTAAGTATAGACCTGTATTCACTTTCTACTGATTTTTTATTGTTTAATAATAATGAAACTGATTTTGTGGCTATGACTGAAATTATATTGTTTATTCTATGCAATATTAAGAGAATACCACCATGTAGGTTAGTTTAGAAACTTTAAGCAAAATAACAGAGATAAAAGAAGGTTGTGTGCAGTTAGAGTAATGTTAGTGTGTAATAGAACAAGCTGACATACTTGCAATCTTTACCAGCTGCATATTTGTGTTATCCAATTTTTTATACAACATACCTACAACTATTTAAATCAATAGATTCTCTATTCAAATTCAACACACAATAAATAAATAAATAAATAATGCTGGACAATCCACACAGCAATAACCTACATGAGATCTAAAAATATACAGATACAGTTAAATTTTGTCACTTACCTGAGCAGGACAACTAGCATCATGAAGAGAGCTACTAGGGCGCCTATCATGATGAAAATGTTTGGCAAATCCGCCAATGTCACCCCTGTGGACCCCATTATCACTCAGATATCTCAACACCTTAGAAAACACAGCAAAATAAAGAATTAGACATAAGTTCACATTGGATTTCAGATTTAAAACCTATTGCATTTTTTAACGTCCTTGCAATGGTTGTTATGAGCACTTCTGCTGCCACAAGATAGTTACACAATATTTTTTCGCAATAATACTAAAATATTGGCACTGCGGACGGACCGGACGACCTACGCGTTATCATTTCGTACGTTCACAACAAAAACAACATCATTGATCGCGAGTGCAGCGGACAAAAGACGTGACGTGACGTGACGTCCATCGCACGAACGCGACGAGTCGTAATAATTTTGACTTTTTAATTGACTGACAGTTGAAACAACTTGACAGTGACATTAACAGCTGCTCTGAGAGAGCGAGTAAAAACACATGAGTAAAAGCAAGACAAAGATATAATCATGCTGAAGGTATCGATAGAAGTAGAATAAGTTTGAAGACATTTATTTTGGCGCGATATTTTGAATAGGTAGAGATTTTTTTCCTATCGACTATCGTAATACTAAGCGGTACCTCGTACCTATTTATTAATTATCAAAGACTTATTAATTATCGCGTAGGGTAAAGATGAAAGCGCTAGAGGATGATGAGTTAGGTATATGGAGGCCATTTCTTCTCGGACTGGAATCTGCTTCTAGTTAGCATGTACCTTTGTAAGACTATAAAAGTGATCCACATGATTTTACTTTAAAATAATGCAACACCATAGTATTGTACTTAGTTGATCAAAAAATCAAAAGAGAGTCGAAACACGTTTGACGCAAAAAGGGTGTAAAATAGGTAGTAAGACTTAAACCTCACTTAAACGCCCTTGAAAGTGGGCGGGGCCAGAGTGGACTCTACGTCGATAAAGGAAAAAAGTACCTATTAAAGGTAATGGAGAAGGTAATTCCTCTACGCATGCAAGTTTTGTCAAATGCTTTTTTAGTTCCCGTGAGAAAGTGCCATCTGCTCTGGTACCTACTAGGTACATAATTTTTATTAGAGTACTTACCTTTTTTTATCTATGCGGTACTAGGTAACTATATACATAATTATATTGATTGAGTACGGCAATAATAAAGTAGATAGATAACTTGTTTTTCTTAGGGTCTAGTATTTATTTAAATAGGCACGTACAAGCACCAGCTAAATATTTATACAATGTTTTGAAACCCCGACCTCCTACCCGTCCTACCCTTACCTCAATACCACCACCGTGGTTGTCATGTTCACAGGCAAACAGAAACTGTAAACAAAACAACGATCGATATTCCTATAGACGTCAACTAAAAGCATTGCAGCGTTGAGCAGAACAACATCTCCGCACCAATCGCGCTTTAATTTATTAAAAAAAAACTCGTGAAGTGTAATTTTGGCGGGAATGCTCTCGAAATTCGTTCGGAAACGCGAATGAAGGACTCTATTGTGTTGGACGATTCGATTTTCAAACTGTTGAGCAACGTGGCATCCTGCATGGAGAAATGGTTCGGTGATAAACGGCTGTGGTTATTCGGTAACAACCTGCCGCTCTTACCGAGAAGGTTAGTTTTTATTATTCGATTTATAAAGAGTTTTCTCACGAAGTCATGTGCGATGACATTATTTCATTGATATAAGATTCAAAATCGAATAATTCATCTGACTTCTTGAAGAAGAATAAATCCTAACATACCATGAACTTGAAGGCGAAACCAAATAGGTTTGTGTAGGTACTTAGTATTCTCCTAGTGTACAGAAGTATTGTAATAATAATCTTTATGGTAAGACTTAGGTACCTAGATACTAGGTAAGGTACTCACATAATATGAGAAAAATATAACCTAGGTAGGTACCTGTTAAAGAACTAATGCAAAATCAAGACAACTGCGAAGTAATCTACTGTAGGAAGGTAGGTAGATGAATGAAAAAAAAAAAAAGATCTAAGTAGGTAGGTACTTATAAACTTTTCTGTCTTCACTGCTGTCTACTAGGTTAACTAGGTACTGTCAAATTGTGCATTCAAGTCTCGGTACCTAATGGTATTTTACATTTAACTATCAAAAAAAACCCCAACATTATCTAAACCTTGAACATTACCAAATTATGCTAGAACCCTAACGCCTAAAAGATTAGTATATTAAGTTTATTTTAGCTAAATTACAAGTGTCAAAATCACAAAATGAGAGGAGAAATCAATAGGTCAATCACATCCCCAAATATTATTCCAGCCAGGTGAGTCCGAATTTCATAGAATCATCAGACTTTCATTCAACTTTATACTATAGGACTTACAATTCTAGCACGAGAGGAGTATTTAAGGCGCACTATTACTATCACCACTCTGCTTTAATAGTGATGTGATTATGAAAAAAAGTACCTACCTGACGTCATAGTAGCAATACTATGCTTTTTCGTTTCCCGTGCATGCAGTTTTTGTTGCTACGACGTAGCAATCTGCTACAATCTAGGTACTTCTCGTAGCAACTATGTACATTTCTTGTAGTAGTTACTTCTTCTTGTAGCAGTTACGTCTACTTCTCGTAGCAGCTACGAACACTTCCTGCAGCAGCTACGTACCTACACTTCTCGTAGCATCTACGTACATTTCTCGTAGCAGTTACTTCTCCTTCTCGTAGCAGGTACTTACGTCTACTTCTTATAGCAGGTACTTCTACTTCTCGTAGCAGCTACGCACACTTACTATAGCAGCTACGTACATTTCTCGTAGCAGCAACGAAGTTATTAACGTTCTTTTCCATATTAGTGAGCTCCGCGACGCGCCCGCTCTTACGACGACAAACGATGCTCGCTTTAACCGGTTAATCTAAGTTCGAGTTAAGATTTTGAAAGAGGTTGCTCTCCGAACGCTATTATCGAAATACCGGTTAATACCGGTTTTTTTCTGGCAAATTATTAACCGGTCCCAAGCTCTGCCTGACATACCTACCTCTTTTGCTTCATATCAAACCATAGTTGACTAGCAGGAAATAAATGTTGTCATAATTAAGTCTTTAGACTATCTTCTATCAGGTCGCGGGCCAGTAGCCGCGCTATGGAACGGTACGAGAAACTCGCCAAGCTCGGCGAAGGCTCGTACGGACTCGTCTACAAGTGCCGCAACCGAGACACGGGCGAGATCGTCGCCGTCAAGAAGTTTGTGGAGAATGAGGATGACCCGCTTATCAGGAAGATAGCACTGCGAGAGATTAGGATGCTCAAGGTAAGTTAGCGAAGAGATTAGGGTGATCAAGGTGAGTTAGCGAAGAGATTAGGGTGATCAAGGTGAGTTAGCGAAGAGATTAGGGTGATCAAGGTGAGTTAGCGAAGAGATTAGGGTGATCAAGGTGAGTTAGCGAAGAGATTAGGGTGATCAAGGTGAGTTAGCGAAGAGATTAGGGTGATCAAGGTGAGTTAGCGAAGAGATTAGGGTGATCAAGTTGAGTTAGCGAAGAGATTAGGGTGATCAAGGTGAGTTAGCGAAGAGATTAGGGTGATCAAGGTGAGTTAGCGAAGAGATTAGGGTGATCAAGGTGAGTTAGCGAAGAGATTAGGGTGATCAAGGTGAGTTAGCGAAGAGATTAGGGTGATCAAGTTGAGTTAGCGAAGAGATTAGGGTGATCAAGGTGAGTTAGCGAAGAGATTAGGGTGATCAAGGTGAGTTAGCGAAGAGATTAGGGTGATCAAGGTGAGTTAGCGAAGAGATTAGGGTGATCAAGGTGAGTTAGCGAAGAGATTAGGGTGATCAAGGTAAGTTAGCGAAGAGATTATGTTGGTCAAGGTAAGTTAACGAAGAGATTAGGATGGTCGAGGTAAGTTTAACGAAAAGAACAGAATGTTAAAGGAAAGTTAACGAAGATATTAGGATGCTCAAGATAAGTTAGCAAAGAAAATTCTGCCTGTTCTGAATTCTCCTACTAATTAATAAATATTAATAAACATAAACGTGACAGTTTGTATGACTAGATTTTTAATAGCTTATACTCTGATTAATAGATTAACACAGATTAAAATTTATCCCAGAAAAAAACCTGCGGACGAAATCGCTGACAACCGCTAATATTATCACTTATTGTACAAGATTTATACCGAGACTAGGATAAGGACAAGGGGCCTTACCACAAGCTCTTCGGGCAATATCAAATTCATATTATTTTAATATTACGTGCCATGATTTATAACAATGTTATAGAAGTAGTGTTACTTCAAGCTTGTAACTTGATGATTCTGACACATGATGGTCTGTAAGAGCTTGTGGTAAGACACCCGGGACAAGGACAAAGACAAAGTTATAGCAGTATAAGTTTGTCCTTTCTTTGACCAGCAGACAACTTTATCCATATCGATTGGATATTAAACGGCTTGTTATGTAATTATGCTTATTACTTGCAATGTACTAACGCCTGTGGAATGCAATTCTAGAAATTTCTATAATATAAAAATGAATTCCTTTTTCCCTTGGTCACGGCATCACGCGTGAACATGGTAAATGTATGAAAGGATACTATTCGAAAAAAGTTTTCGTAAACTGTCAAAAACTCATACTAGGGATACAGATCGACTGAAATCATTGCAGAACCTGAAACACCCGAACCTCGTGAATCTCCTGGAGGTGTTCCGGAGGAAGCGCAAACTGCACCTCGTGTTCGAGTTCTGCGACCACACTGTCCTGCATGAGCTGGAGAAATATCCTGCTGTGAGTATGGAGAGTGCCCAGATGAGCAGATCCTATATTCCAGATGTTTGGATGTAAAAAAGTGTCCGGTCTGTTAGTTAAATAACAAAAACAAATATGATCACGACTGTAATCCCTAGGTAGATGAGATCTGACGTACCTATGACTCCCTCTATAAGTAGATATCATCAAAGATCTATCTTGGGTATTGGGGATTACAACCTTGATTTTTTTTCTTATTGTCTCTAGTCCAAGCAGGTATTTAAACAAAAAATGGCTGTTTTAGTCATCATTCTTGGAAAATTTTCTCATGGATTTAGAAAGGAACTTTCACTTTAATTCACATATCACACACCCGTGTCAAAAACTTGGGGTGTATTGGAAAAATTGCCACCGAAATTACACAATAAAACCTCAAAATAACACGAGAAAAATTTGAAAACTAGAACGATAAGTTCTCAGTCCAAAACATCAGAAAATTAACAAAAGTAGGACCTTCAACCGCGCAACAATTACTTGTAACCTTTGACATTTGGCAAGTTTGCTCGATTTTTTACGTAGGTAACCTATAATTTGGCAAAAAATCGCGTGCCGGTCATACGCCCACGGATTTTCATGAGCATTATTTCTCATTAGCCAAGCCCATGAACCTTGGTACCTAGCACAGCTGATTTAGCCCCCCACTCCTCCCCTCTTATCGTGTCACTATGAACCAGTGGGGTGAAAGGATTAAGATATGCCTCAAAGGCTCTCTCTCTCAGAGGTTTAGTGCAATACTTACGTTACTGACTTACGTCATTTCTAAATGCAACGGGTAGTGGTTTGGCCGGAGACCGGATTTTTGAAATTCGGTCACGTATCCGGTGCAAAAGTCTGTGGCGACTCTCGTGATATGATACATCCTTAGAGATTTGTCCCCTCACTAGTGAAACACGAGGTCAGCCATAATTGTTTTTGGACAATCATTTTTATATTAAAGCGCTGGTGGTGTAGTGGTAGCACCCCGGCCTCACGATCCGAAGGTCGTGGGTTCAAACCTGGTCGTGCACCAATGAGTTTTACCATTCGAAAAATTTATGTGCGCAATGCCAGTGCTCTTAAACGGTGAAGGAAAACATCGTGAGGAAACCGGCATACCCTAGAACCAATAATTCGAAGGTATGTGTCATAGGTTAGTATTCTTATAAGCGGCGATGGGCTTGCAACCTGTCACGTACGGAATACTAACTACTGTGCAAAATGTGGGCATGTACCATATGTCATGTTTGGACTTGCCTCTGACTACCCCCTTTAGATATCCTCAAATATCTGAGGAGATATCTACCGAGCCCGGGGATTACAGTCGTGATCATATTTATTTTATTTATTATTTTTATATTAATAAACTGCTTGTGGACCAATATTTTATAACTTACTAACTTCAGTATTATTTCGCATTACTCGTCCACTTATGAAAGGAGTTAGAATAGTTACAGTACTCCACAAGTTGTATGAATGATCCCATGTGACTTAATTAAAGTTGTAACCAGTAGAAGAGGCGAGGATCTAGGTGCTAGGACCGAGACGAGTTTCTTGCCTGTTCTTCTCGTACTTGGGTTAGGTTGGAATTGGCACATAGATTCACCTAGCATGTAAGACGTTTCAAAGTGATCCTTGTGATTGTACTGAATAAATATTTTTCAATTTCAATTTCAATTTCAATTTCAATCATTGAGCGAAAATAGCGGGCGTACCTGAATAGTCAATAGTCAATAATCTTTATTCAGTAATATCACAAGGATCATTTTGAATATTCTTACATACTAGGTGAGTCTAGGTGCCAATTCCAGTCCTATCCCCAGTCCGAGAAGAACTGACAAGAAACTCGCTGGGCCCTAGCGCTTTTTTGTATTATGAACCTTGTTAACATTGTTAGGGACACCTAGCAGAGTTGGAGCTGATTCGTCCCAAGCTTTTTTGTCATCTAAGTACTCTGATATTTTATAATGAGCTTTACGAGACAGGTTTTGTTTAATTACATTTTTGAATTTCCCAATCGATAAATCAAGCATAGATAAATAAATCAAGAATAGATAAATCAAGAATGAAATCAAGATAAATCAAGACACATGAAATATATAAATTACATAATTAGCCATTCATATTATACTTGATACTCATACCTACTATCCGATATCTATCAAGTCATCATGTAATATTGGCCGGATACCGGATAGAAAATTATGGTCAGGCACTTACAAATCGGGAATCCATTGTACTCTATTCTCTAATATAACACTCTACCAACAACTCTACTAATCTGATTATTATGGATTCGCTATCTTTCTTCTCATTATGGGAAGACCAAAACGCAACGATAGCGCGTTCTAATTTTTCCCGTGGCGCCATCTAGTGAGTCATAGATTCTGGATATCCCCAGGGTTGCCCAGAGCTGCTCTCGAAGCAGATAATCTGGCAGACGCTACAAGGCGTCGCGTACTGCCACCGCCACAACTGCATCCATCGTGACGTGAAACCGGAGAACATACTCCTGAACAGCGAGGGTGTCGTCAAACTGTGTGATTTTGGCTTCGCGAGGATGATCAGTGAGTCACGACTGCAATCCCCAGGATTGGTAGACATCTTAGAGGCCTTACCACAAGTCTTTGGGCAATATCAAACTAGGAAGGTAATTAACTTTGATATATCGTATCATGACCTATAAATTTTTTATCGAAGAGTGTCTTCAAGCTTAAAAGGTGACGTATCTAAAACATGATAGTTTGTAAGAGCTTGTGGTAAGGCCTCAGATTTCTAGTTACTTAGGTCTTAGGATATTTAAAAGGCGCAAAAAAGGGGCGCTTGTGATACATACACACGTTCAGCACAGTAGTAAGTATTCCGTATAATAGAATGGGGATTTCATTGTTTTTATTTAAAAAAAAAAAAATAAACTTAACCCCTCATTCCTTACCACTGTGGAGCCGACATTACCCCCTCATTCCTTACCATTGCGGAGCCGGCATTACCCCCTCATTCTTTATCATTGTGGAGTCGGCATTACCCCCTCATTCCTTACCATTGTGGAGCCGACATTACCCCCTCATTCCTTTCCTCTCCTCTCCTCTCAGGTGGTAGCTGCTCATCGGAGTACTCGGTGCACACAATGATACCGTTCGGAGTCGATGTCCGGCGGAGAGCTAGTAACTATCACTAAAGTTTACCTTTTTTCATTTCTTTTTAGTTTCATACGTAATGATGGTAATTCTCTTGTTCCGCGGTCTAACTTAAAAATGTAGTTAAACATTTTTTAGGTTAGAATGTCGCTACGTCTCGTGTAGCTTTGCGTAGAATAGCCGCTACGTAGCATTGAATGTCGCTACGTCGCTTGTGTAGCTGCGAGTAGAATAACCGCTACGTAGCTTAGAATGTCGCTACGTCGTGTAGCTGAGCTTAGAACAAACGCTACGTAGCTTAGAATGTCGCTACGTCGTCTAGATGCGCGTAGAAAAACCGTAACGTAGCTTTGAATGTCGCTACGTGGGTCGTGTAGCTGCCCGTAGAAAAACCCCTACGTAGCTTAGAATGTCGCTACGTATCGTGTAGCCAGATCGCTGTGTAATAATTACGCATAAGCGTTTCATAACCACGCATAGAAAGATTGCTAACTACTTGGCGTAGCAGCGGCCCATAGCAACACGTAGCCTACTGGTATAATGGGTTTAAAGAACTTTATTTCTCATACAAACACAGGGTTTACTTAAAATGAGATACATAGTAAATTAATTAATCTAGGTTTAAATGATAAACTAGCCTCTGGTACCTAAAATAAATTATAACTAAAAATTATTCACTATTCTATTAATATGCACTAAAATTACATAAATATTAAATATTCTAATAAATATAATTACTCGTAGTTGTGTTGGTATTTGATTTTCTGACTTACAAAAAAAAAAAATTAAGTATATGTATAGCTCAAGGTATTGTTGTAACTTTTAATTTTATTATTCTATATTCTAATTCTAATTTTTAGGCAATCAGAACAACAAAGCTGTATTTACCTGTTTAATGCCAGTTTCACACTCGCCCAGTAAATAGACACCATAAAATTCACCCTCCATAAAATTTGATGGTATACTTAAATCGTACAGTTAAAATTTTAGAGTGAGCGATCAACCAAATGATTGATCATTGCGATGCTATAAAGGTCTTTAAAGTAACAAAGATAAATAAATTGAGACCTCAGCGGCGCAGCGGGCAAGAGTCCGCCTGCGACGCAAGAGGTTGCGGGTTCGATTCCCGCCTCGGAACAAATTTGTGTACGATCTGCAGAAATTTGTTCCGTTGGTCTGGGTGTGTATGTATAATAAAAAATATCTATCTATGTACCTATATCATGTATTAAATAATATATCAGTTATCTAGTACCCATAACACAAGCTTTGAGTAGCTTACTTTGGGGCTAGATGATGCTATGTGGACTGTCCAGCATTATTTATTTATTTATTATTATTTATTTATTAAATAAAGGAAGTCAAATACTTATCACGACTGTTAATCTTAAAGCTCAGTAGATAATCTCCTGACATCTCTAGTTACTTAGATCTTTGAAGATATCTAAAGGGGGTAGTCAGAGGCACGTCCAAACATGATAGTTGGCAGATGACGGCATTTTGCACTGTAGTATTCCGTACGTGACAGGTTGAAAGCCCATCGCCGCAAATTTACGTAGATAACAAATTGAATATATAAAAAAAGCACAAATTTTTAAATAGTGAAATATTTTATAGGGGCTAGCTTTTGTATACCTATACAAAAAAAACCCTCATTTTTCTACCGGTCGGTAAAGTTCGTTCGAATCGCCTGATTTAGGTGAAGATAATGCCGCGTTCTCAGGTTTACCCCTTATCGTCAATCGGCCTTTTGTTTGCCATAAATTGTATGTAGAAAATAGGGCATCTACAAAATGTTACCTAGGCAATTAGGTATACTAAGTATGTTATGATACCAGCCCCACCCCACCCCCAACATTAGCACCTTAGACAACGTCTTTCTACTGCTTTTCTGTTGTATCGCGGGCTAACTAGCAAAATGCTAAAATACGGACCATCTTATTTTGTTCACTACAAAGACTAAATTTGCATATTTTAATCAGTTTTCTGTAGTTTAATTAGCACTAATTTACATGGATTCTAAAATAAGCTAAAATACATACGTCGATAACACTTCAGTTTAGTCTAATGAAGAACTATCAGTCATAATATTTAAATAAAATAAATAAATAAATAATGCTGGACAGTCCACACAGCATCATCTAGCCCCAAAGTAAGCTACTCAAAGCTTGTGTTATGGGTACCTACTAGATAACTGATATATTTCATACATTATATACCTACATAGATAGATATATTTTTTATTATACATAGAAAACACCCAGACCAACGGAACAAATTTCTGCAGATCGTACACAAATTTGTTCCGCGGCGGGAATCGAACCCGCAACCTCTTGCGTCGCAAGCGGACTCTCGCCCGCTGCGCCACTGAGGTCGTCAATTTGTTTACGCTAATTTAGTCTTTGTAGTGAACAGAATATGATTAACGTTCTGAAACATAATGTGATCTGTTTAACATCAACATTATAAATAAAAAAATAATAATACAATGATATAAATAAATAATCTTAGATTAATTGTTAAAGTTTCAATGAACGTTTCGATTCAATCAAGGTTAGATATATAATGACAATAAAAACAGGTAAATCGATACATATCAAACTAGGTCTTGGGTCAAGTAGGAAAATGTATAGGTACCTATTTGACGTGATTACCATTCACTGCGGGCATTTGATCATTTTTTAATAGAATAATGCTGAAGAGCAAGCAATGCGTTTCTTACAATGTGTTAGGTTTCTTCTTTCTGTGATGGGGCGTGACTTGTGAGGAATATCTATTTAACTTTTAACTAATACTAGCTTCGACTCACGACTTCGCCCGCGTGGCATCTTGAAAAACAATTGAAAAACAAAAACAAATCCATCCCACGGGAACCGAATATTTCTCCGGAATAAAAAGTATGCTATGTGCTATTTCGGACTATAATCTATCTCTGTACCAAATTTCACACAGATCCGATCAGCCGTTTCAGCGTGACAAAGTAACAAACATCCATACATCCATACATACAAACATTCGCGTTTATACCTACCTCCCCTTTTTAAACATTTTTTTGATAGTCTTGCAGAAAACGCTATAACTTTTGCATAGGTAAGTAGGTACCTATTACCTACCCCTAAAATAAGTTAAAGTAATAAAAAAAAGAAAGCTACTCCCCAACCCCTAAGCATGCTAAGTTCATTAGAAATTCAAAACAGAACCAGCAATTTACAAAAACGTTTCGTAATATTTTTTGCTATTAGAAAACATAAATTAGAAACATAATCACCAAATTCAAATTCAATATCCTTGCTTTGTTTGTTTGAATCATAGGAATATTTTGAATCACCCCATTTTATTAACACACTAGCTGCCTGCCCGCGGTTTCACTCGCGTGGAACAATTAACCGACTAAACTATTAAATAATCTCTGGTATTATACATACTTATATAGGTAAGGCCCCTTTAATTTTGCCAAAATACACGTGTCCTTGTTTAGTTATTTATTTTTATTCTAACATGACATTAGAAAAAATCCTTTGTATTTTACCTGCCTACTTTACAAAGTATTAACTGTTTTTTTTTCTCTAGAATAATACATTTTTAAACCAACAAAATCAATTTCTTTGACAGTTTTAAAGATTGCCTACCTGCAACAAATAAACTAACAAACATACGAACTTTATTTCTTTAAAATAGGTAGGCACCTATATCATTGAAGGGGTGGCATGCGTCGGCGGTATGTTAGCTTTGTTTACCTCGCTATGGTACCAACCTAAGGCCGTGTCCCCACTAGGCGAACAGTTAGCGGCGTATTTGTCGCTGTCTCAATGTTGAGTTAGCAGCGAACTGTATTCGAAAGTTGAAACGTCGCGAAATATAAAAAAGTAAACGTGTTAGAGACCCGTTATCCTTACTAATATTATAAATGCGAAAGTAACTCTGTGTTACTCAATCACGCCTTAACTACTGAACCGATTTATGAAATTTGGTACAGCGATAGTCTAGAGATTGAGAAAGGACGTAGGTTACTTTTTGATTGGTTACGTCATTTTTAAATAAAAGCTAGCAGCTTGAAACTTATTTTTTATGCGAGTTCCTTTGGCTATCGCTGTAGCCCAAACGGCTAGACGGATTTCGATAAATTAGATGTCTTTGGATTTGTCAGGATCGCAAGAGTGCCATAGGCTATACGAAATGTCAGAAATCGAAATATGGCGGCTGTAAAAATCTATTTCCAGTTACATTCAGTCGAGTTTTTTAATTTTTTCAATAACTAGTTTTCAATTTGATTTTAAAATCCTGCCCAGAACAAGTCCATCACTGTACGTCTAGTGGAAACAAGGCCTAAACGTCGTCGTGATCTTACAAAAAAATATCGATTTCATAGTCAAAACGTGCATGGGGTTGGAAAATTCGGTCACTGTACAATGATGTAGAACCGGTTATTTCTGTTCGCTTCGGATATGGCTGTTTTATGGAAATTTCTAAGGAATAGGGTACTTAGTACTACGTGTACTTACCCACCATCGATCGTCGAGACAGTATTGAGAGTTACGATTATGAATAAGGGAGGTTTCTAGATATTTTTTTAATTTTGGTTTCTACGGAAAAATACGGAGAATAGTGATCTATTACCTGGGTGAGCGAGCTTTGCTCGTTTTTTTGGGGTAAACGACGTTTTCTAAAAATGAAACCTAGCTAGATCGATTTATCACCCCCGAAACCCTCTGAATACTAAATTTCATGAAAATAGTTGGAGCCGTTTCCGAGATTCAGATTATATATATATATATATATATATATATATATACAAGAATTGCTCGTTTAAAGGTATAAGATAAGTAACGAAAAAAAGCGTACCCGTATGTATGATCGTTACATTATCAATTTACTCGTTATTATCATATCATTACGGTACTAGTAGGTAAGGTAGGTACCCAAATTGCAACACCAATGATTTAGTAGCTACTTAACATATTCAATTAGTAGCAACTTTTTCGAAATGCTGTTATTGATCTTTGAGCAAGAGCTTTCAAGGCTTTCAAGGTCTAACGAAGGGTCTGAGCAATGATGTTACCAATTGCGCCACCATTAACGACCACATTTAATGACTAGTTACCGCGCAAGGCTTCGCCCGCGTGTTACCTTGAAAAGCAAAACTAATCTATCCCACGGGAACCGTACATTTTTCCGGGATAAAAACTAGCCTATGTGCTATTTCAGACTATAATCCAGATCCGATCAGCCGTTTCAGCGTGAAAGAGTAACAAACATACATTCATACACTTACAATCTTTCACGTTTATAATATTAGAAGTATTAGGTATTTTTATTCAGGTAGGTAAGTACATGCGGCTCTAACTGTAATTGCAACTACTTTGGCGTATGTAGATTATATCTACAGTTCAACCATACATCTCTGCACTGCAGTGACCTACAGTCCGTCTATGACCACTGCAGTGTACGCAAGGTCGATTATTGCGCAATTCTTTGTTTATAATCTTACCTACATTTATACAGGGTGTTACAAAAATACCCGTAAATCCGAAAGGATGTTAAATGGACCCTTATAACGAGTCCATTCACAATATTTAAGAACCGAAGTAACGCTGTACAACATACCCCAAAAAATATTCTTATTTTCACTGATGTGCAAACTAATCATGGATGTATGTTTGTTACGCAGAAACGGCTGAGCGAATCTGGATGAAATTTGGAACAAATAGTCTGGAATAGCACATAGCTTTTTATCCCGGAAAAATGTACGGTTCCCGTGGGATACATTTGTTTTTGTTTTTCAAGGTACCACGCGGGCGAAGCCGTGGGCAGAAGGTAGTATTAGTAGAATTGGAGTGTTAACAATAGTTTTACAGTTGTGGTGCTTACGTCATTACCTACCTATCGATTTGGATAGCATACATGAGGGTACTTTTACGACCTCTTATCGTGTCGCTATTTCTCTTGAACCAGTGTGGTGAAAGGATAAAAGTGATCTCTCTAGTGATCCTCTGATGCCCCTTTCGTTCGAGTCGTTCGTCAATTCGCATCGAAAATTTCGTACCAAATGGTGCGAGTTGGGGAAACGCAAAAATACTATTATTAGTTCTTCAACTCGTTCCACTTTTTTTTGTATTCCATTTATTCGTTGAGTAGTTACGTACACTCAGTCGAGTAGGTAGGTAGGTACACTCGGCCAAAAAGGCGAACCATCGTTCTAAGCCCAACTGCGATTTTTTATTTTGAAATCCAAGAAGAGAGTTTAACAATTTCAGAGAGAACTAACCAATTGAGTTGGTTAACTAGGTACATAATATAAGTAAGGTACAATGGTATTAGGTACACTTTTCGACCATTTTGATAAAACCTGTACCAACCCTATTTCTGTTTCTACGTATATTTTTCAAGATCTTCGCCATAAACACCCTCGCTTCCGGCAGCTATAAATAGACTATAGACCTTGGATGCTTATTTTCAGAGGGCTCATGGCATTAGAGACCCTTGCATGTCTACGGTTAAACATGCTTAGGTAGGTACCTACCTACTACATGCTAACAGATATAATTACCTGATATCAGCTTGAACACTTTTTAAACTATCGCGACTTGGAAACATGTTTAAATATATACTCTCGGGACTTAATCGCGTATTGTGAAACATTCTATTTACCTCGACGTTTCGATGATATTACAATCACCGTGGTCACGAGTAGACTCTATCATATCAGACTGTAGAGATGATATCAGCTTTGTGTTACATGACGTCATTAGTCATGAAAGAGAATACAATACACTCACCAATAAAAGTCCGAAAACCTTGACAAAAACAAACTATACCTACCTACACCTTAGTCAAAACATGTGGCTTGCTTGGCCATTTCGTTACATTCAGATGGGCGTATGATGAGTTCTTGTTGTTAGAAGCTTGGCTCTACCCGGAATCTAATAACTTTTTGCCAGTGCGTGCGAGTCATAATCATAAGGTCTCGTCTTGGCAACATTTTACATGAAAATGGTTTTTAGTGGGATATTATTTTTAAACTAGGTAACGAGTGATCGCGTTTACCTTTATTATTTTCCCGACGTTTCGATCGTGGTCACGGAATGTGTCATCCCGTTAACGCGATATGGAGCCGTTATTAGTTTGTGAATAAATAAATAAATATAAATATTGGTGGGCAGTTCACACAACGCCATCTAGCTCCAAACTAAGCAAAGCTTGTACTATTGGAACCAGATACTTAGTTGATAGATTAATTAAATAGGTACATTTTTTTTTGTAAATACCTAGGTACATACGTAGAATAGGTAATAACACCCAGACATAGAACAAACATTGCGTTCATCACACAAATATATATCCTGGGATCGAACCCACAACCTACAGCGCAGGAGGCAGAGGTCCTACCAACTGAGCTGTGAGGCCAGTCAAATAAATCATATGAGGTAATGTAACGTGTAACTAACAGAGTGTCTTTCCGTGTTACATGCCCAGGCCCCGGCGAGAGCTACACGGATTACGTGGCGACGCGGTGGTACCGGGCGCCCGAGCTGCTGGTCGGAGACACCATGTACAGCACCCCCGTCGACGTGTGGGCTATCGGTGAGTCTGCGGTATCATGATCTGGGGCCTTACCATTAGCTCTTACAAACCATCATGCTTCAGAAACGTCAAAGTTTCAAGCTTGAAGTAGGTACCTAACATTACTTCAATACAAATTTTATTGGTTCATAGTACGAAATATCCAACTTATATTACTTTGATATTGCCCAAAAAGCTTGTGGTAAGGCTCCAGGTGTCTCACCACAAGCTCTTCGGGCAATATCAAAGTAATAAAACTTTGATATTTCGTTCCATGACCTGTAAAATATTAAAAGTAGGTAGTATTATGTCAGGCTTGAAACTAAGTTTCTGGTACATGATGGTTTGTAAGAGCTTGTGGTAAAGCCCCTGACGCTGACGAGACGCTGTCAAAAAAAACGCGTTACGAAAATCGTAGGTAACGTTTAAATACGAATGTTTTGGCTTTGGTAAATTACTCCCCAGGTACATCTACATTTAGTAGGTACCTAACTATACAAAATTATGTTACACTAGCTTCTGCACGCGGCGTCGCCCACGAAGTACCTACATAAATTATAGCCTATGTTCATCCTGAAAGTTCATTCTACACATTGGTGAAAGAATTTTTCAAATCGGTTCAGTAGTTTCGGAGCCTATTCAATTCAAACAAACAAACAAACAAACAAACAATAAAATCTTTCCTCTTTATAATATTAGTATAGATATTATGAACATGTGCCAAAAATTTTATACCTCTTTTTTTTTATACCCAGGTTGCGTATTCGCTGAGCTCCTGTCCTCAGAAGCGCTCTGGCCCGGCAAGAGTGACCTGGACCAGTTGTACCTGATCCGGAAGACCCTGGGGGACCTGCTGCCTCGACACATGACTATATTCTCGCAGAACACTTTTTTCCAGGTGATAACAGACTCAAAGTTTCATTCCCGAATCTTTCAATAACATCCTTAACTCAATTTCTTTACGATGTTACATGCCTGTTGTGTCATTGTTACATGACTTTTTATTATCATGCAACATGCCTGTTTTCGTCTGATGACACATGGCTTTTTTCCGGTCACACCATGACTATATTCTCGCAGAACACTTTTTTCCAGGTGATAAATGACTCAAAGCTTCATTTCCGAAAATTTCAATAACATATAAATATAACAATTTAATATTTCAATTTCTTTACGATGTTACATGCCTATTGTGTCATTGTTACATGACTTTTTATTATCATGCAACACGCCTGTTTTCTCCTGATGACACATAGCTTTTTTGCCGGTTTCAAAGTTTGATAATAGTTTTTGAAATGTAAAATTATAATAAAGTACAATTAAATTATTCTTGTGTATTCTTCAGGGTATGGAGCTACCAGAACCGACGACGTTAGAACCACTGGAAAAGAAGATACCACCAAGATTCGCCAACAACGACCTCGTCATAGACTTTTTGCAGGTTAAATACCATTCAGTTTCATGTATCAATTTTTAACTCGTTCGTTATTCATGTCACTGTTACGGAGGCGTGTTCATCATGCGAATTTATCTTTTAAAAATATTACGAATTCGGTTGCATGTGTGCTGTTATCTTTCAAATTTAAATTCAAAATATGTATTGCATTCATGAGCTATATGTACCTACCTATTTCAATGGTAGGTTGTGTAGTGATTGTCAGTTAACATCAATAGGTAAAGTAAATTTATGCAAAACTCAAGTTCCAGATAAAATATTGTCAGTGACAGAAAGTTTCCCGTTTAAGAATGATGTTATGTTTTTGTTTAATAGAAAATTGTACTTAGGTAGCTATGTTTTATTTTCCAGAGATGTTTGGACATCGACCCAATGATGAGGTGGACGTGCGAGCAGCTCCTGCGGCATCCGATCTTCGAGAACTTTCTGTTCACAGTGCCGCATTCCGACCACGAGGAGTATGAGAAGGCTAGGCGGGCACAGGTAAACCATTCTCTTGTCTGTCAGTTCGGTGGTCGCTGATTTCAGTCATGCCGACCGTAGTCTGTCTGCTAAATATGCATGTACAATGTCAGTTTTTTTTCACTGCATGCTTATTTCTAAGGAATCTGACAGAGCACCGTTGTCACCTTTACTGTCAGTGAACATGACAGTGTTACACAAAGCGACAAAATCATTTCAGGCGTGTCATAATTGCGCTAAAATTAGGTATGTCATTATATTTTGATTTGGAATAGGTACGATTTGTTTAACAATAAAAAATCAATTTTAACACATCTTCTCCCCTCCACCCCCTACTACGGAATATTAAAGTACCTACTGTGCAAAATGTGGGCATGTATCTACCAAATGTCATGTTTGGACGTGCCTCTGTCTACTGTCTTATAAAGATATCCTCAAAAGATCTAAGTCACTAGATGTCTGAGGAGATATCTAACGAGTCTGGGGACTTACTTACTCGTGATGTTGTATTTTTTTCTTTCCGTTACCTATCCTACAGCTTTGGTAGAGAGGGTAAGCATGCTTTTATCTTGTCTATCGCTTGTATCTCCAGTTTTCTATCTTACGCAGCTTATAGCAATCGTTGCTTGACATATTTAAACTCTACAGCACGAATTCTTGGAGCGCGCGAATGAAGACACCTCCACAGTGCCACCAACTGAAACTACCACTTCTAAGAAGAGCAAGAAATAATAATCAAAAACGAATGATCTGATTAATTCGCAGAAGCCTTTATGGTTTTTTTGAGGTGAACTTATCGATCGCGTTAGATCATCCACTAGTAGTTGCTAATACCTATAATTTAGGCGTTAGTTTATGTTACATGCTTTTTACTCCACTATGTTACATGCCGGTTTTATCGCAATGTTACATGCCGGTTTCGCGATGAGTAGCATTTTCCCATTTTTCGATAATTTTAGAACCAGTCATTATGCTCTTGATTATACAAACCGCTGGTTAATGTTTTGGTAAAGTTAAAGCCTTCGTATAGACGGTACGTTATCTAGGTTGGCTACATTGCTATTAGACTTTAGTTCATGTTATGGGGGCTGTGATTTGTGGAGTAGATTAGATAGTATCTATGGTGGGGTAATTAGTAGGCGTTTCACCTGTGCTAGGTGTGTAATTAACTTAGCGAGTGTGGTATGAATAAAGTTTATTTGAAGAGGTTAAAACACTTGTCTACCTACATAAATTTCAAAACATTAATCGCAGGTAGGTACTTTGAACTGACTCACAGCTCAGTTTGTACTTTGGTAGTAGCTCTGCCTTTTGCGCTGTAGTTTGTGGGTTCAATCCCCACCCAGGACTAAAATTTATGTAATGATTCTGGGTGTTTTAATGTATTCAATGTACTTATGTATTTTACAAAAAATGTAGGTAGGTATATAATTAATCTATAAACTATCTAGTTCCCATAGAACAAGCTTTGCTTAGATTGGAACTAGATGGCGTGGTGTAAAATGTTCACCAAACTAAAATGTTTTACTTTACACTTGGTGCGCAGACAAGTTTCTATAGGTAACTAGTGGGAGTGATAGGTGGTTTTTATATACATAAGTTAAATGTACATTGTTCCAGGTGCAATCGTCCCCCATGCTGCCAGCTCTGATAATCAATGAGCGCTCGCAGCCCAAGGGCAAGAAGCCAGGAGACTCACGCAGCCACCTGCCCACCATCTGACTAGCACCGCTTGGCCCACGGCCAAGGTAGCAATGACAAATAAAAGTTTATTTATTGAGGTTCTATTTGTTTCATTAACCATGTGGTTACAATAAACCTATTCAACAAATTTATTAAGATTGTGTGAGTTAGTAGATAATTAGTCACTAGTAAGTGACAAAGATAAAGCCATAATTTATTATGCACTAGCTGACCCGGCAGACTTTGTACTTATTTAGAAAACGTTTGTATGGGAAATAGAAAAGGGCTATTTTTAGGGTTTTCCTGGCAGTTATTCGAATTTTTCTTACCTTTTAAACCTTCCCTAGACCTCCACGAACATTTCAAGACCAAGATAAGATATCTCGAGTTTTAGGAGACTAACGAACAAATAAAGCAATTCATTTTTACAAGAAAGCAATTCATTTTTATATATATACAGTCGTGGTCAACTAATTAGGGACACTCTTTGGTTAAACCGAATTGTGAATTTATTTTTTATTTTCCAACGAGTCTAAACCATATTCCATATCTCTTACATGTAAGTATAATTAGTCATTTATGTGCCCGATTATACACACAATAACAACTTCTTAAACATTAAACCTCTTTACAGTATAGCTGATAGATTATCGTAGTGCTATTTGTTCAAATAATGCTGGCTGGCCATTTAATTAGGGACACTGAGATATTGCGTTCTATTTTCAAAATTTGAATCTCAATACTTTTTTACTTCTTCTCTTATTGTTTCGTGGTAGTTTTGGCGGCAATCCCGATATTTATTTTAAGTTTTGAAAAATATTTTGAAGAAAAATGGGTAAAAATAAAAGTTGCGATCCAACACTACGAAAAATTATCATGAAGTTTGTTGTCGAGCATGGTTGGCCATACCGAAGGATAGCAGAACATTTAAATTGTTCAAAAACTATGGTATACAATGCAGTGCAACATGTCAGACGCAATAACACAGATTTAAATGTGCCCAGAACAAAAAGATCGAGAAAAACAACTCCGCAAGAAGATAGAATGATAGCCAGGTTAGCTAAGAAAGATCCGTTTCTAGGCTCTATTTTAATTAAACACGAAGTGTTTGGGACAGACGAAAGAGCTGGTGTCTCAGCTAGGACCGTTCGACGACGTCTGGTAGAAGCAGGGTTGTTCGGAAGAGTGGCTCGCAAAGTACCGTTGTTGAAGAAAGAACATAGAAATGCTCGTTTGGCGTTTGCACGTAAATATGGACATTGGACCTACGCCCAATGGCAACATGTATTATTCTCTGACGAGACCAAGGTTAATTTGATTTCTTCAGATGGAAGGCAATACGTACGGCGTCCAGTAAAAGCGGAAATGAATCCAAGATTCACAAAAAAGCAGGTGAAACATGGCGGTGGAAACATTAAAATGTGGGGTTCATTTTCTGGACGTGGAGTGGGACCTGTGAGGAAAGTTCAGGGTAACTTAGACCAACATCAATACAAGGCAATATTGGAGGAAACGATGCTTCCCTATGCTGAGGAGCATCTCCCTATTATATGGACGTTTCAGCATGATAACGACCCAAAACATACCGCCCGTTCAGTCAAGTCGTTTCTTACCAGTCAGTCAGTATCGGTGCTAGATTGGCCAGCAAATAGCCCGGACCTTAAACCAATCGAGCACCTTTGGCACGAAATCAAGAAAAAAGTAGCCACTTATCGTACCACAACTTTAGATGAACTTAATGAAGCTTTTTGTGAGGCATGGGCAAACATTCCTGTCGAAACATGCCAGAAACTGATAATGTCTATGCCACATCGGTGTCAAGCGGTAATTACTAACAAAGGTTTTGCTACTGGGTACTGATTTTACACGTAATAAAATGGAGCTGTTAAAGATATTATAATACTGCAGATTATTAGTTTTGTTTAACTCTATTTTTCATTATAGTTTACTGTCCTTAATTAAATGTCCAGCTACAGAATTATACCTTAAAATTGAATACATGTTCAACCTTTGATATTAAATACTTTTTTCTATTTATTTATTCTTTTATTTACAGCCATTTAAAGCATAATAATCGGACCAAATTATGCAAATAATAGTTACTGAGAAATCAATAGGGTTTTATATTTGTATGTACATAACCGGTTATTGTTCTTCACTGTCTTGCATGTCCCTAATTAGTTGACCACGACTGTATATATATATAGATTATTCAGAGGGTTGTGGCACCTTGAAGGGTGTTATTACATTGCACTGAATATTGGCCCCTAATAAAGTCTAGTTTGGGTCTAAATAGTCCCCATGATAGGAACCCAATCCATATCATTATAAGGAAAGAATTCTCAGGTTATTTATTATCTGTTCAAATTGGATTTTGTCATGGTTATACAACTTTTCAATTATTTTTATGTCTCCTGATTTCGGTTGGATATTGAATTAAAAGATTTCTATTACATAACTATATGATCTCTTTATTGACTATTTTACAAGGTATAAATTATTCATGTTTATAAATTAACTTACATTTTGTAGTCTCTGTTTGTATCGCTACATAATTTATATTTACGGAAGCCATTTTGTAATTTAATCCTTGGTCAGTAACTGAAAAAGAAAACAATTCATATCAGATCCAATATGTTCAGATTTGTAGAAAATTAGGTTATGTTTCCATAGAATGACATTATTTGGGTAATACGTACATAGAGGAAAGTAAGTAGGTACCTAGGTAAGGATTGAAGCAGGGGGACATCCATAGTCTCCTAGGGTCCCCTAAAGGAAACAAAGTATGATTGAATAGATTTTAGATGGCCACGATCTATAATTATTTCAGATTAGTGCAGCTTTGATCCCCCGAAAGAAACCAATTATCCAAAATTCTGCTCTCTATGTTATGGGGCTTAGGTTTTGCTTTGACCCGTCAGTCAGTATCGCAAGAGTTTTTTATAAAGATATTAGGGGAGCAAATGAAGCAAGGACTTTGATAGACTTGAATAGGTAGGTATTACCTTAGCAATAGGTGCCGGTAATCTGTTTCTATCATCAGCTGGAACTAAATTATCGACTGTCTGTAGTTTATACCAGCCGTAGTGAGCACCAAACAGAACAGGCAACATTACCACAACCACCATGTTTTTAGAGAAGAAACCAGGCGCCATTTCGGTAAGTGTTTGTGGTAAACGGCCTGATGAGAAAAATAGAAAAATCCTCTGCTTTATGCTTTATTTATTTTTGTTGTCTGAATTTATCGTTTTTCAAGTGCGCAAATCGTCGATTGACATTTAACTGTCAAAGTTTAATAAATTAAGAAGTCAATGTCAATCCACAGTCCAGAAGACATTTCATCTAGATTTTATGCGACAGATTAAAAAATTAACTTCAGAATAATTCTGAATTAAATTCAATTATTGAACTATGACTTTTTAACATTATTACAATATTAATAATTTTGACAACATTAAACACTGGCAAAATTAATCTCAAAAGAGACAGCTAAAATAAGAAGAAAAATTGAAGTTGTCATTGGGTTTGAAATGTCATTATGTCGAGTATTCGATATTCGATCGAATCTGTCGGTTCTCAATTTCATATTTTTACCCAATTACAACAGTTTGTAACTTCATTTTGCGCCAATCAGCTATCTGTTTATCAAACATCTGATAATTTTGACATTTATAATATATTACGTTATGAATTGGAATACGGAAACGCATTGCAAAAACATGGTGGCAGCTCTGTGAAGTGGGTTAACCTTTTCCTAAAACATAAATAATCCAGAAGCTTATTTAGCAGGAGTGTTTGATACAATTTGTGAGTCTATCGTCAAGGTCCATTTTATACGTTACACTAGTAGAAAATATCTAACTTGCGTAAATTCCAGGTAAACACCGAACCAATAAGCTTCATACAAAAACTAGGATGACGTCTGAAGAAACCCAAGTATCTGATAACCTGAAGGGATGTTACGAGAATCTTATTGTAATCGACGTCGGCGCAAACTTAACGAACAAGAAATACGGCCGTGATCTCGATTCTGTTGTGCAAAGGGCGAAGGATGCAGGTGAGAACGGAGAATTCAAGTCGAAACTAAAGATGTTTCTTTGCGTGTAAAGTAGCAATCAATCAACCTTTACAATACAATCCCTGCTACCGGTAGTGAGAAGCTGTCGGTATAATTTATTCATTGGAAATGATTGCCCACTGGGTTTTTGTATGAATTATATACTTACCTAGCTACACACTTGGCTCTATTTCTTTAGGTTGAACAGTTCATGTTACATAAAAAAACTGTTCTGATAAGTATGTGCTGCTGTGATTTTGTAACACTTGGATTACACAATGTAATTAAAGTTTACTGAATGTTAGAATAATGTTCAAACTAAGAATTAATGGCTTACATAATTTTAATGTTTGAATGTTTTAAAAATCTAGGAACTATCTAAATATTTCTGATTCATCTGAATTATGCAATTGTTTCATTACTGCATACAAAAATATATATATAAAATAAAAAAATACACAATTGAAATGTATTTGCTTGATTGTAAGTACTTTGAATTTCTTTGGAAACTTTGACATTGCAATTTTTTACAGGCGTCCAAAAAATAATGGTCACAGGTACGTCAGTACGGAACAGTAAAGAAGCCCTAAGGTTAACCCGTCTCTACCCCAGCACAATATACTCAACAGCAGGTGAGAATATGTAACTTCTAATCAATTCAGAAACGAAAAACTATGAGTACCTACTACTACAAGTACCTACTGTAAGTAGTTTTAATCCTACTAATATTATAAATGTGAAAGTTTGTGAGGATGTCTGGATGTATGTTTGTTACTCTTTCACGCTAAAATGGCTGAACGGATCTGAATGAAATTTAGTACACATATAGATTATGGTCTGGAATAACACATAGGCTACATTTTATCCCGAAATATACCTACTACTACAAGTACCTACTGTAAGTAGTTTTAATCCTACTAATATTATAAATGTGAAAGTTTGTGAGGATGTCTGGATGTATGTTTGTTACTCTTTCACGCTAAAATGGCTGAACGGATCTGAATGGAATTTAGTACACATATAGATTATGGTCTGGAATAACACATAGGCTACATTTTATCCCGAAATATACCTACTACTACAAGTACCTACTGTAAGTAGTTTTAATCCTACTAATATTATAAATGTGAAAGTTTGTGAGGATGTCTTGATGTATGTTTGTTACTCTTTCACGCTAAAATGGCTGAACGGATCTGAATGAAATTTAGTACACATATAGATTATGGTCTGGAATAACACATAGGCTACATTTTATCCCGAAATAATGAAAGGTTCCCGCGGGATAGATTTGTTTTTGTTTTTCAAGGTATCACGCGGGCGAAGTCGCGGGCGGAAGCTATTGTAGGCATATAATCCAATTTCAGACACAAAATGTAAATTATTATTGAATAAATGAAATGAAATACATACAAACTAGAGAGGCTCTCAATTTTGCAATCCTGGTATAGGAACAACTGGATTATAGAGAATATTTTTCAGGAGTCCACCCACATGATGCGAAATCAATGATCGAAGACGACATGTGGACGGAACTACATGACATAGCGAGCGCACCGGAGTGCGTGGCGGTTGGTGAATGCGGACTCAACTATAGCAAGGAGTTCTCGGAGCCCCAGGTTCAGAGAGATGTCTTTAAACGACAGGTATGTGGTATTTTAATCAATACTAATATAGAACGCGTAAAGTTCGAATCTAAATATTATATAACTCAAAGGTGACTGACTGACTGACTGACTGACTGACGTAGTGATCTATCAACGCACAGCCCAAACCACTGGACGGATCGGGCTGAAATTTGGCATGCAGGTAGATGTTATGACGTAGGCATCTGCTAAGAAAGGATTTTGATTAATTCTACCTCCAAGGGGATAAAATAGGGGATGAAAATTTGATTCTGTTTTTCAAGGTACCACGCGGGCGAAGCCGTGGGTGGAAGCTAGTTCAAAATATATTTAACTAAACTTAAAATTAAAGAGAGATAAATTAACTTCACCTACTTCTGGGTATAGGCTTCTCTTTGCATTTATTCAACGCCCAATGGAGGACAATTCCATGGTCTGCTGCTAGCCTCATCCAGTATCCTGTTCCAAATATGGTATATTGAACATGGGTCCTTACCATAAGCTCTTCGGCAATATCAAAGTAATAAAACTTTGATATGGGCATGTTATGAGAAGAGATGAATGTCATGTGACAAGGAGAGTATTAGTTATGAATGTGGATGGATACAGGGGTACAGATAGGCCAAAGAAAATTTGGATGGACTGTGTGAAAGATGACATGGGTACGAAAGGAGTGAGTAATGAGATGACGAATCACAGAGGGAAATGGAAGAAGATCACATGTTGTGCCGACCCCACATAACGTGGGAAAAGGGCAGGAAGTGGTTGTTGACCTTTAAAAATTGTAGTGTTACTTCAAGCTTAAAATGTGATTTGTCTGAAACATGGTTTGTAAGAGCTTATGGTAAGGTCCATATAGGTAGTTATCAACCGATTGGCATATCAATTCAGCCTCTTAACATTGCTAAGGTTAAATTGATTAATTTTGTAATACGGTGCGTCTGCGCATCGTGCTTGACGTAAAGGCGAGTGCGCACGGAACTGAATCTGAAATGGCAACTTTCTCTATTACAATGATTTAATGCATTTATTTAAATATAATGTGTATATCCGTCGTAAGCAGTCTAGCGTGAGATATTAAAATTAAAAAAACTTCAAATTTAAAACTTGTGAAGTACATAACACTACTTCTATTCCTTTTTTATAGGTCATAGTACGAAATATCAAAGAAAATAAACTGATTATATCAAAATACGGTTTAACGTACCTACCTAGTATGACGAACCAACGATTTAAAAAATCTATGTGATGAACCATTTTATTACGTATTTATTTTTATTATTAGTTGCCTCTAAATAGGCCTTTGGTTCTAGAAGTAGGTAGCTATAGGTACTTTGTAAGACGCACGGAGCTAAACATGCCAAAACATCACCTTACTAATTCCAGAAATGAGTTTTCATGAGTCATTCTTTATGCAGTCATGACCTGTTTGTTCGCGATTACCTACATAATATAACCATATGGAATGCCCGCGAGATACCTTCTACTTCTTCTTGCTGCCCTTTTCCCACGCTATGTGGGGTCGGCACAACACGTTTTCTTCTTCCATTTCCCTCTATCATCCGTCATCTCAGTACTCACACCTCACTCGTATCATCTTTCACACAGTCCATCCATCTTTTTTTACCTCTACACATTATACCTAACACTCTCCTCATCATATGACTCTTGTGATTCAGGCGAATTCAACGACACTTCATTTCAAAATCTGTCCAGCCGGCTCTAGCGACAACCAAAGGAACTCTCATACATACATATATACTTTCAAACACATTAACCCTTATTCAGTCTGGTATAAACAGTGAATCATCATCATCTTCCTGCCCTTATCCCACTAGGTGGGGTCGACACAACAGGTTCTCTTCCTCCACTCTCCCCCATCATCCGTCATCTCAGTAGTCACTCCCTTCCTACACATATCGTATAACCAGTGAATATTCGCCTCTAAAATATCCCCAAGTATCAGGTAGATTTTAAACAGTAAAAGACTCGTTGGCACAGATCCAGACTATAAAGATGCACCCCGACCCTGTCCAGAAGTTTTCTACTGACACTTCACGCGACTTCGTATAGTTCATTCAACGGATCTAGGCATTCGTGAAGTTAGCCACAGGTGCGAGTTTGCGCATGTACAGTTCCTTCCCCCCCTCATACCTCCAATTGCTCCCGAAAAACGATACTGCGCAGCTCTTGCGGCTAACTTCACGAATGCCTAGATTCGTTGAGTCAACCATACGTATGTTCTTACAAACTAACTCCACTGAAAAGACGAGCAATCGAGTAGTAGAGAACGCTTTATAAGATTTTGAGGTGATGACGAATTAATTGACAAAATAACTATGCCTAGGGATCGACAACACATGTGACACCTCTGATATTATAAGCACTTATAGGTTAAGGTATACCACTTACCATCAGATACAAAAACGGTTACTCAATCCGCAAAAAAAAATCATCAGATCACTACTCTAATCACCAGGCTTGATAGATATCTCCTCAGATCTCTAGTTACTTAGGTTTTTGAAGATATCAAAAGAGGGGTAGTCAAGAAGCACGTCCAAACATCATATTTAGTACATGCCCACATAGTAGAGTAGTTAGTATTCTGTACGTGACAGCAGTGACAGATCGCAAAAATAAAATATCGGATCTCCACTGGCTATAGTCAATAGTCAAATAATATATTATTTATTTCAATGAAATCACAGGGATCATTTTGAAACGTTTTACATACTAGGTGAGTCTAAGTGCCAATTCCAGTCCTATCCCCAGTCCGAGAAGAACTGACAAGAAACTCGCTGGGCCCTAGCGCTTTTTTTGTTTGATCTTGCTACGATCCTGACATACCTCTTGCTTCATTCACTCTCATTAAATTTAAAATACGGTAAAAATACCGCTAGTCAGTCAGTCACCTAACGATAATGTATTTAGATTTACCTTAAGAAGTTGATGTTGATGCACTGTCTTAAAATAACTGACGAATCTCAGATGGCTGTGGCTGAAAATTCTTTCCCCGTTTCCTGTCTTGTCTTATTGCTTCAGACAGTTTATTTTTTTAATTGGAAATGTTTATTTCTGTGTTTCCTGCTACGGAATTTGTTATAAAACTTCGTATCTTATAGAGCTAAGGGCATCATTATCATCATCAGCCTATAGCAGTCCACTGCAAGGGCGGATCCAGCTTTGGTGCCAGGGGGGGTCACATAGTCGTGGTCAAGTCACAAAAAGTTATAATCCTTATCCTACTAATATTATAAACGCGAAAGTTTGTAAGAATGTATGGATGGATGGATGGATGTATGTTTGTTACTCTTTCACGCTAAAACGGCTGAACGGATCTGAATGAAATTTGGCACAGATATAGATTATGGTCTGGAATAACACATAGGCTACATTTTATCCCGAAAAAATGTATGGTTCCCGTGGGATAGATATGTTTTGTTTTTCAAGGTATCACGCGGGCGAAGCCGCGGGCGGAAGCTAGTTTGTTATAAAACTTTGTATCCTATAGAGCTAAGGGCATCATTATCATCATCAGCCTATAGCAGTCCACTGCTGGACATAGGCCTCCCCTAATGATCGCCATTGCGCTAAGGGCAAGTGTACACCAAATCTACCTTACTACTTATTACTACCGTATTACATCCACATGCAACTAGTATTTATCCACTTGTAACTTGTATTTTGCTCACTAACTCTTAGTATAATTTTCCACTCGTATTTACATATCTCCGAAACTACTGAACGGATTTTCATGTAGTTTGCGCAGATGGACAGGGTATAATGACAGTCTCATCAGATGTGCCACTAGGCTTGAATTGATGTAATTTTATGTAGATGCAAAACTAGAGGTACCCTTTTTCGGAGCACTGTTTTTTCATACAAACTTTAACCTAAGATGAAATTTCGGAAATTCCTTTCATAGTGTACGTCTGAGTGCTAAAAGCAACGCACCCTGGAGGGTTTGGAAATTTCAAGTCTCTAGGACCAGCGGCTTAGGCTCTGAAAGAATGAAATAAAAATATTTATTTGGTTAAAATGACTGAAATAAATGTTTAAGAGGGCTCCCATACAACAGACATTTTTTTACGCCGTTTTTAAAGATGTATGGAACCCATCGTGCGCGAGTTTGACTCGCGCTTGGCCGATTTTATTATAACTAAACATAATATCGTACTTACTTTTTTTTTGTATGAAGGATCATACAAAAAGCGCTAGGACCGAGACGAGTTTCTTGCCTGTTCTTCTCGTACTTGGGTTAGGTTGGAATTGGCACATAGATTCACCGCATGAAAGACGTTTCAAAGTGATCCTTGTGATTTTATTGAGTAAATAATTTTTCAAATATTTTAGCTCCAAATCGATTGTTCCAGGTTGAGATGGCCTGTGAGCTCCGGAAACCTCTCTTCGTCCACGAAAAGGAAGCTCAGGACGACTTAATAAAGATACTTGATGAATTCACTACCCGCTTGCCCCCTGTCATCATCCACTCCTTCACGGGTTCCGTGGAACAGGGGTTGAAATACATAGAAAAGGGCTTCTATTTAGGGATCACAGGGTATATTTGTAAAGATAAATCTGATGGTGGGATAAGACGGTTGCTGTCTGAAGGGATTTTACCATTGGATAAGTTGTTGGTTGAAACTGACTCTCCGTTCATGTATCCTAATATGAGAGCTTCTAAGCTGCCACTGCATGTGAAGGATCATCTGACTGAAAGGTTTGTGTTTAGCTGTTAGTTTTCCTAAAAATAAATAAATTATCTAAATTTTAAAATGTGTGATAGAAAGAATCACTATAAAATAAAAGTAGCTGATAATTCTTTGAATTGGTTTAGTGGTTCTATGATTAACCCTAGAAAGTTATAAAAGTATAAACATTACATCTTTTCTTTTATTAGTAATTCAGTACCTGGGTGACCGAGCTTTGCTCGGGTTTTTTTTTGGTGAACGACGTTTTCTAAGAATGAAACCTAGCTAGATCGATTTAGCGCCCTCGAAACCCCCTGTATACTAAATTTCATGAAAATCGTAGGAGCCGTTTCCGAGATTCAGATTATATATATATAATATACAAGAATTGCTCGTTTAAAGGTATAAGATGTAGTGTCTTCTCGGGCTAGTGTTAAGAGCTATGATAGGTTATCTGATAACATTTAGATTAAAACTGATAACAGCTATCATTTTCCAGGTCAATGAACTTCGTGAATCGCTATTGCACGTTCCAGCGCAACGAGCCGTGCGCGCTGCCGGCCATAGTGGAACTGGTGGCTGGTTTCCTGGGCCAGAGTCCTGAGGATGTTGCCCTCGCCACAGCATTCAACGCGCTGAAGTTATTCGGGCTCAGCCAGTAAGTTGGGGCGCGATTCAAGCAGTACTTTGTGAATTAGATGATTGCCAGTTGACATTGTATACAGCGACCCACAATTGCCAGTTGACATTGTATACAGCGATCCACGATTGCCAGTTGACATTGTATACAGCGACCCACGATTGCCAGTTGACATTCTATTGTGACCCACGGTTGCCAGTTGACTTTGTATACAATGGCCCACGATTGCCAGTTGACTTTGTATACAATGACCTACGATTACCAGTTGACTTTGTATACAATGACCAACGATTGCCAGTTAACATTGTATACAGTAACCCAACATCCAGTTGACATGATACACAGAACAATATTGTACTTTAAAGGTAATATATGGATGTTATTTATCCAAAACTTATCTGTATACTTATCAAAATGGCAACTATCTATATCTATATAAGATTACGTATAAACAACCTTATATACAACCAATGTGAGTAGCTATCTGAGAATGCTTGAACAAAATCAATTGTTGGATACTGGTTTGTTATCTGCGTTATATCACTGACTGGTCTAGCTAGAATATGTTATGGGATCAAACAAATGCTTGAATCGAGTCCTAATTTGGGGTAGATTTTTTCTACTGAATAAATAAAATGTTGAAATTTTGTACCAAGTCAATTAAAAGCTTTATAATGGTAGCTTTTACATTTGGAGTTCAGTAAAGGGGTAGATTAGGGATATCGGGCCAAATGCGCCTATTGTTATTGCAATGATTCAAAATTATCATACACGAATAATTCAAAATCGAATGGTTTCTACGACGTATGATCAGAAAACTTAGCTCGAAAATTTGAATACTCAAATTAATAATTGCATTTCGAAACGACTTGTGGGATTTGAGGTTTAATGGCAAATTGAGGCTAGGGCGTTTCAGGCTCGGCGCAAACCGGACACCAGCAAGATGCATTTATGTAAAAATATAGGCAGATTTTCTTTGCAATGTGGCAACATTCAGTCACTGCAAAGGAATCTAAACTTTATTTAATGTTAAATAGAGTATATTGTAAATACACAGCTCGTACTGGTTTGCTCCGGGCCCCCACATTCTGACGATTTGAAATTAATAGTGATAAAAATTGTCCCAAACTGATAATGTCGCAAACGCCCTATTTTAGTATAGTTACTAACAATAATTCGTTTGTGTCTTGCCATCGGATAAGTTAAACTTACTCTCACCTCTCTCTTATAAATTCTATGCCAAATCATGACTGTTTATATGAATCACTGATTTATAATTATCAAATTATGTGAATCTTGATTCATTGAAAAAAAAATGGACTATGTAATTTTAATTGTTTTTTACGTTACAATTTAATGCTTTAAGTCCAAAAATGCCATTATTTACCACGTTATGTACTGTTAAAGCATAATATTTTTGAGTAACGCAATATTATTGTGTATGAATAATTATTTTGATAAAGTAGTATAGTCGCTTAGAAGCAAGACACGTTTCTCGCGGTGGCAATGAATTTTAGTCATTCTGATCTCAATGTGTAATGAATTAACAAAAACCCGCATTACTGTGAACTACATACTTCGAAACGATTGTAATGACATTACTAACAAATGTACGTTTTAATATTTATTTATGAAATAGAAATCCATTGCCACTGTTTCTATTAGCACGGTGTAAGTGTATTTTCATGCGCATGTTAGACAAGTTAACGTTCTGGGGCCTTACCACAAACTCTTTCAGCAATATCTAAGTAATATAACTTTGATATTTCGTACTATGACCTATAAAAATTGTATTGAAGTAGTGTTACTTCGAGCTTGAAATGTGACGTTTCTGAAATATGGTTTGTGAGAGCTTGTGGTAAGCTTCTGATCTCTCTTTCTCTAGAAAGAGAGGTCCGACTTTGCCGAGTCTGATGTGTCATTATCGCTCTGCGCAGAGCATTCCTATTCGAATTAATTTATATTTTCTCATCGAATATTGTAAATAGATGATAAAAACTTTAATTATAATATATTATTTGTTATTTGCTGGTAGTCACAACGAAATCGAAGACTGCAAATATTAACGTGAAACTTGACATGTTGATTATTAAATACATTTTGTAATGTATATTTTTACATAATCGTAATTTAGGTGTAATGTTATTGATTTCTTTATTTTTTGACAATCACTTTGTAGATTGTAAGATTTAAGTTACGTGGATTCTTTGAGAATATTATAGAAATTACTGAAAGATAACCAGTGCCTTAAAACAAGTATTTTATACTTTTTCAATTTTATACTAAGCTGCGTACATTATGTAATTATCAAAAATATAGGCATATATGCCACATGTTATAACATGCCTCTGATTATCCCTAGTATAGCAAATTCGGCACGGGGATTAATAACGTAAGTTGTTGTGTTTGTACATAATAATTTATTCTTAAAAATAGTGTGATTTCTATGCAAAGAATCCAGTTTGCAATGTTAGTGCCTTCAGAGAGACGTCCTTTTGTGATACCAATTATATTTCTAGAAAATGTACAGATATTTCTTTCAATATACAAATAAATTGATTATTTGAGTTTTATTTGACTGCTTGGCTTCACAGCTCAATTAGTAAGGGTAGTAGTAAGTAGTTTTGCCTCTTGCTCTATAAGTTGGTTCGGTTCCCAGGACAAGTATTTTTGTGAGGAATATAAATGTTTTTCTGTGTCTGGGTGTTATATTTGCAAAAACAAATAAAATAAGATTGAATAAAATTGAATACCTACTTACATATTCAGTAAGTATTATTTCAGTTATTAGATCTTATGGTACAAGCTTTACTTCGTTTGGAACTAGATTGCGCTGTGTGAATATAAAATAACAAATATTAATTTTATTATTTTATAGTTAGATTTTCCAAAACGCGCAGACGAAGTTGCGGGTCAACTTACTTGAACTTGAGCACTACGGGACTTATTTTTACATATAAAATAAAATAAAGACATCGTAACAATAGCTATAATGAATAAACAGTAATCTAAGTAATATTTACAATTTGGATAATTATACGACACGAATTTGCCTAAATGTTAGACAACTTTGGTACATACCACACACATAATACGCCTCATTTTCGCATAGATAGGTACACACAATAAACAAAAACACTTAAGTAGTTCCATCAAGGTCAGTGTACACCAGCGGACGGTGGGGTGAGAATCGAGGATTTGTCGCCGGCCTGTACACACTAATAATGTGCGTCGGCGCATCACTGAATGTTGGTAAGCAGACTCCGTTGCATCCCGCCGTGATATCCTCCAGCCTCTTCAATACCACAAAGAAATCTTTGGTGTTCCATGGAATCATGGAATCTTGGAATCTATATCTTGTTACCATTCATCACGAGCGAATTTACATTGGCAAAACAGCATTCTGCCCGCTATCGTACGCTGTTCCCGAGTGGTGGATTGTTCTTGGTTTCTATGCAGCTAGTTTTTATCCAGTTTTCTGACGACACCGGGTGGTGGTGACGTCAGGACTTTCTTGGAGAGTCGGATCTGGCCCGAGACAGGGTCGCGCCCGAAGAATTTCACTTGGATCTCGGAGCCGACATCTAAACCTAACGCCGAGGGATGCATTATCTGAAAAAAAAACCACAGGATAGAAAAAACTTCATAAAATCTAAAATGTGCAGATCTTTTCATCAAAATACAAACAAACATGATAACTGCTCAATCATTTTAAAATTAGACATGACTAGCTTCCGCTCGCGGCTTTGCTCTGTAGCCTTTTAATGGTAAAAGAGTTTTTGAAATCGGACCAGTAGTTTTTGAGTTAATCAGTTACAAGCAAAAATACAAAATACAAAACTTTCCTCTATATTATTATAAGTATAGATTATGTATACCTTTCTATGGTCCAATTGTGTATTATGCACCAGAGCCGGCGCCATGTTAGGGTACAAGGTCACCATGACCCCAATTTCTTTGACCTCGACGACCTTGGCCTTGTAGATGGCCCCGAATTCCAGTTCAGGGGTCCGTTCCGTTGTGAGCCACGCGTCGATTCTGGCTCGAGCCTCGTCCATCGCGAGTTGAGACGGCGCGAACACATTGTATTTTGTCTCATCTATTGGCGTGATCTGAAAAAATTGAGGTTTAGAAAAATTATTAGTAATTGATCATCTCTCTGTCTTTAGCCCACTAGGTGCGGTCGGCGCAACAGATTATCTTCTTCCACTTTCCTCTATCATTCGTCAATTATTAGTTATTAAAATTAATAGTAGCTAACTATTACCCGCGACTTCGTCTGCAAAAATCCATCTAACATAATATTATTAATTACTAGCTGTCCCAGCGAACTTCGTACCGGCTAGAATTAATAAAAATTTTGTTTAATTTTCAAATATTTTAATTATTCTGCTATTCGGCGCGGAGACAAATCCAACAAATCAAAAATCATGAAATTCGGTCCAGCCATTCGAGAGTTATAAGTGTTTGAACAAATCCGACTTTGTTTTATATTAATATATATATAATATATAATAATATAGGCACCCTGGTGTATGCTGTTCGCCGACGACATTGTTCATGTCGGAGAAAACGCAACTGAGGTCCAGAACAGGCTGGGAAAATGGCAACGTAAACTGGAGAGTGTCGGATTGAAGATCAGCAGAACAAAAACCGAGCACTTGTTCTGCGACTTCGGTGGTCCCTCTAGTTTTACCCCTATTGCCTTAGATGGTGTATCCCTACCAGTCTGTTCCGATTTTCGGTACCTCGGTTCAGTAGTACAGAATGATGGTGAGATTGATAGGGATGTAAGAATTGGAATAAATGCGGGATGGATGAAATGGCGACAGGTCACAGGAACCACGTGTGATCCGAGAATGCCCCTTAAACTTAAGGGGAAAATCTACAAAACGATCATAAGACCTGTCGTATTGTATGGGTCTGAATGTTGCGCCACCAAGGGAACGGACGAGAAAAGAGTGCATGCGGCGGAGATGCGAATGCTGAGATGGATGTGTGGAGTGACGAGAATGGATAAAATAAGGAATGAGTATATTAGAGGAAGTCTGAAAGTGGCACCGGTGACAGAAAAGATGAGGAGTAATAGGTTAACGTGGTATGGGCATGTTATGAGAAGAGATGAATGTCATGTGACGAGGAGAGTGTTAGATATGAATGTGGATGGATACAGGGGTAAAGGTAGACCAAAGAAAAGATGGATGGACTGTGTGAAAGATGACATGGGTAAGAAAGGATTGAGTACTGAGATGACGAATGATAGAGGGAAATGGAAGAAGATCACATGTTGTGCCGACCCCACATAACGTGGGAAAAGGGCAGGAAGATGATGATGATGTTAATATATAATAATATATATTTATTGGGTTACATTATTCAAGTTGTAGTAGGGATTCCTAATATAGTCCCTATACAGTGTGATTTCATAGCGTATACACTTAGTGGGGATTAAGACAATAAACCTACCTGTACTCCAGTCTCTACATAAAGCTTCTTCAAGTTGGTGCCTCCCAGACCGATGAGTTTAGATCGTTTGTGTGCTTCAACCTCCATTACCTCTGTCACTGGCATGTTCTCTTTACGACCTTGCCTGAGAGTAAATTACATAATAAAATTATTATCAATATAATTACGTCAATTATTATCGATACCCAGGACTATCAATGCATTTGTACAAATATCCGAATGGGTTTGTCAATACACTGGTCTGTTATATTCATACCCAGGAATATCTCTGAATGGGTTCATTATATCCATATAAGCCTATCATTACCAGGTCATTATATAATGACCTGGTAATGATAGCTCAGTGTTGGTTTCTTAGAAAAAGTTGTTTAAATTGATAGATACTTTAACCCCCTGAAGTTTTCGGAAGTAGTCTGGTAACACCTTGTATAGGTCTATCAATGCACTAGGTCGTTATATATGCTTGGTCTATCAATGCACTAGGTCGTTATATCCATACCTTGGTATACCAATGATCTGGTTCATTATATCCATATAGGTCTATCAATGCACTAGGTCGTTATATGCTTGGTCTATCAATGCACTAGTTCGTTATATCCATACCTTGGTCTACCAATGATCTGGTTCATTATATCCATATAGGTCTATCAATGCACTAGGTCGTTATATGCTTGGTCTATTAATGCACTAGGTCGTTATATGCTTGGTCTATCAATGCACTAGGTCGTTATATGCTTGGTCTATCAATGCACTAGGTCGTTATATGCTTGGTCTATCAATGCACTAGGTCGTTATATGCTTGGTCTATTAATGCACTAGGTCGTTATATGCTTGGTCTATCAATGCACTAGGTCGTTATATGCTTGGTCTATCAATGCACTAGGTCGTTATATGCTTGGTCTATCAATGCACTAGGTCGTTATATGCTTGGTCTATCAATGCACTAGGTCGTTATATCCATACCTTGGTCTATCAATGCACTAGGTCGTTATATCCATACCTTGGTTTATCAATGCACTGATTCATTATATCGATGATCTTGCTCTTGGCATCGCACGCCTTCTGCACAGACTCCATAACCACTTTGAGTGGCAGCCCCGACACTTTGATGTCGGCTTGGAGCGCCGTTATGCCCTTCTTAGTGCCCGCCACTTTGAAGTCCATGTCGCCCATGTAATCTTCTATACCCTATGGACGAGAAATATAAATAAATAAATATACTGACCGATCTAAATGTTACGCCCTGTATATTATATAATAATGTAATTTAATATATACAGGGTGTAACATTTAGATCGGTCAGTATGAGAAATTCTGAAACTATAAGAAATACGATCTGGGGCCTTACCACGAAGTCTTCCAGAACGATTCCGTAACGATTCCACGAAGGAGTTTCGATGAAATTTGATGTCAAGTTTCGCGGATATTTTGATCCGCTTGAATACTTTCATGTTTTTTTCATCATCTTCATCATCAGCCTATAGCAGTCCACTGTTGGACATAGGCCTCCCCTAATACCATGTTTCCACATTTTTTTGCGTTTACTGATTGTAGTCCTACTAATATTATAAACGCGAAAGTTTGGAAGAATGTCTGGATGTCTGGATGTATGTTTGTTACTCTTTCACGCAAAAACTACTGAATGGAGTTTAATGAAATTTTGCACATAGATTATAGTCTGGCATAACACATAGGCTATTTATCCCGGAAAAATGTACGGTTCCCGCGGGATAGATTTGTTTTTGGAACGAAGTTCCTTATCGCGCGTTATGAAAGGGGGCTAGACGGAAAAAATTCTCACGAAAAGTTGTAACGACACTGTTTGCTATAGTTGTAAGCCGTGCGGCGTGCGCGTGTTTCTCTGTCTCTCTCTCTCATAGAAAGCAAGGAAAGGAACTTCGTTCCATCCGGGTGTCCCTTGACACCTCTCAAGTTTTTTTTGTTTTTCAAAGTACCAAGCTAGTACTAAATATAACGGCAGACTCACTAACAAATCAGTGAGTATGCGGTAGTCGCCAATCTGGCCTTGCTCGTTCTCCCGCGACACCAGCCCGATAGCGACGCCCGCGGCCGCCGCACTGATGTCCACCCCTGCGTCTAGCAGCGCCAGCGACCCGCCGCACACGCTCGCCATGGAGCTAGAGCCTGGATCAATATTATTTTTTAGGGTTCCGTACTTCAAAAGAAAAAAATGGAACCTTTATAGGATCACTTTGTCGTACGTCTCTCTGGAATGGGGCAGATTCTATTGTTATTATAATCTATATCTATATAAGAGCTTAACCTGACTGACTGACTGACTGACTGACTGACTGACTGACTGATTTATCATCGCCCAGCCGAAACCGCTGAAGCTAGAAAGCTGAAATTTGAAAGGTGGGTTCCTTTTATAACAAAAGCACCCACTAAGACGGGATTTTTGGAAATTCCACCTCTAAGGGGGTGAAAAAGGGTGAAAACTTTAGTATGAAACTTTTTAACGCGCGGAGCGATTTTCATGAAACTTTGTTTGTGCACTGTAAATGCAAAATAAATGAATACGTGTTTCAGGATTTTTCAATATAACCTCCAAAAAGGGGTCAAATGTGGGGTCAATGTTTGTATGGGAACTTTTTAACGGGTGATGTGATTGGCTTGAAACTTTGTTTGTGTACTGTAAATGCAAAATGAATGGACACGTGTTTCAGGATTTTTCAAAATAACCTTCAAAAAGGGGTCAATTGTGGGGTCAATGTTTGTATGGGATCTTTTTAACCTGGTGCGATTGGTCGGAAACTTTGTTTCTTGTTTATTATAATTAGGATAAAATTATTAATTATGAAAAAAAATATGATCACGACTATAATCCCGGACTCGGCAGATATCTCCTCAGATCTTTAGTTACTTAGGTCTTTGAGGATATCTAAAGAGGGTAGTCAGAGGCACGTCCAAACATGACATTTGGTACATGCCCACATTTTGCACAGTAGTTAGTATTCCGCACGTGACAGGTTGCAAGCCCATCGCCGCTTATAAGAATACTAACATATTTTTAAAGAGCGCTGGTGGTGTAGCACCCCTGCCTCACGATCCGTAGGTCGTGGGTTCAAACCTGGTCGTGCACTAATGAGTTTTTCCATTCAAAAAATTTATGTGCGCAATGCCAGTGCTCTTAAACGGTGAAGGAAAACATCGTGAGGAAACCGGCATACCCCAGAACCAAAAATTCGAAGGTATGTGTCATAGCTTAGTATTCTTATAAGCGGCGATGGGCTTGCAACCTGTCACGTACGGAATACTAACTACTGTGCAAAATGTGGGCATGTACCAAATGTCATGTTTGGACTTGCCTCTGACTACCACCTTTAGATATCCTCAAAGATCTAAGTAACTAAAGATCTGAGGAAGATATCTACCGAGCCTGGGGATTACAGTCGTGATCATATATATATATATATATATATATATAATTATCATTAAGGTAAAATTATTAATTGTGATTAATATTGTAATTAAATTTTATAAAAAAATAATCTCGGGAATGCGTGAAATTAAAATTATCGAAATGAAATTAAAGGGATATGATCAGGTCAGCGGTACAGTCTCTTGAAGCTGTGAAAAATCTCAAACTTCTAAGTTAACGTAAAAAAAATACGGCCGATACCACAAAAAACATAATTTTATTTTGATACTCTTAACGGAATCAAAATTTATAGGGTATTTTGCGTTGACCTAAAACTATGAAATTTGGCAAGTAATACTAGGAAAAAATCTGAAAACTAGACATTTGTAATTAAACCATACAAATATGTACGGAACCTTCGGTGGGCGAATCCGACGCGCACTTGTCCGGTTTTTATTGTAAGAAGTTACCCGATTGAAAGTGATATTAAATAGTTGTTTTTACGGAAGCGATCCGCCATATTGGATTTTTTGACTGTAGACTCTAGTAACTTAGATCTTATGAGGATATCTAAAGAGGGTAGTCAGAGGCAGATTATGTTCGTAGGCCAACTAATCACTATGCTCACCATTGGACTCCAGAACCTCAGCGGTCAGTCTTGTTGTGTAGTTCTGATCAGGCACTATAGGTAGCAGCCCCCGCTCCGCCAGGGCTCCGTGGCCGGCCTCGCGCCGCCCCGCCGGGCCCGTGCGCCCCACCTCGCCGGTCGCGTACGATGGGAACTCGTAGTGGAGGAAGAAACTCTTTTCTTTTATACCACTGGGGATTATAAGTATCATACAGGGTGTTAGAGGTAGATCAGTCTAAAAATGCACGCCCCTCCAATGTATTTACCTCTACATGAGGTACAAGTACAAGTGGAGGGGCGTGCGTTTTTAGACTGAATCATCTCTACCAGACTACTTCCGACAACTTCAAGGGATTAAAGTACCCATCAATATGAACAACTTTTTCTAAGAAACCAACAACACTGTGACTTCGAAAAAAAATACAGCTGTTCCATGCAAAATTTCAATACTTATTTGGCTAAAATGTCTGAAACAGCTGTTTTTTTCCGCGCTCAGTGTTGCTTTTTTAGAAAAAGTTGTTTATATTGATGGGTACTTTAACCCCCTTAAGTTTTCGAAAGTTGTCTGGACCTTGTATTTACGGTATATTTACATATTTATTTACTTATCTATATCTACAAGAGCGCTGGTGGTGTAGTGGTAGCACCCCTGCCTCACGATGCGAAGGTCGTGGGTTCAAACCTGGTCGTGCACCAATGAGTTTTTCCATTCGAAAAATTTATGTGCGCAATGCCAGTGCTCTTAAACGGTGAAGGAAAACATCGTGAGGAAACCGGCATACCCTAGAACCAAAAATTCGAAGGTATGTGTCATAGGTTAGTATTCTTATAAGCGGCGATGGGCTTGCAACCTGTCACGTACGGAATACTAACTACTGTGCAAAATGTGGGCATGTACCAAATGTCATGTTTGGACGTGCCTCTGACTACCCTCTTTAGATATCCTCAAAGATCTAAATAACTAGAGATCTGAGGAGATATCTCCTGAGCCTGGGGATTACAGTCGTGATCATATTTTTTTTTTTTTTTTTATCTACATTAATATTATAAAAAGGTAAAGTTTGTATGTAGGAGGTAATCTCTGAAACTACCCATCCCATTACAAAAATTATTTCACTAATGTTTAGAATGAAATTTCAGGATGAACATAGGCTATATTTTATGTAGGTACTTCACGGGCGAAGCCGCATGCGGATGCTAGTATATTTTTAGATAAAAAACTATTTTGACCTATCTGCTGTTTTCCAATGGGGTAGGCAGACACCATGGATCTCCACTTGCTACGATCCTGACGTATCTCTCGTACTCTCAACATTCTTTATATATTAACTTGCTCTTATTGATCTATTAAAAGGCAAGCTAAGCGCCAGATATTGTAATATGAACCTTGTGAGCATGGTGAGAGTGTCCATTTTGAGCGCGCTGTCGGGCGAGTCGAACGCGACAGTGCACAGCACCTGGGTTTGCCCGCGTTGGAACAGAGCACTGCCGTGGAGTGGCTCATACAATGATACCTGTAATATACAATTCATCATCATCATCATCATCTTCCTGCCCTTATCCCACTTTATGTGGGGTCGGCACAACATGTGATCTTCTTCCATTTCCCTCTGTCATTCGCCATCTCAGTACTCACTCCTTTCTTACCCATGTCATCTTTCACACAGTGCATCCATCTTTTCTTTGGCCTACCTCTACCCCTGTATCCATCCACATTCATACCTAACAATACATAATACCTGTAATATACAATTATTATAATTATTTTATTTATTTATAATTATGCTAGGTACCTACATACTACATAAATGTGAATTTATAATTATTGCAGTCATGATCATGTTTTTTGTTTTATTTTTGAAAGCATAAGTTTAAATCATTTGTTTAAATACAAATAACTAGCTGTACCCGCGACTTCGTTCGCGATTTCCGTTTATACCCCTCCCTACCCCTACCTTTTATGGCATATTAGGTAAAATATTATATTATAAGTAACTAGAGATCTGAAGAGATATCTTTTTTTTTTCCGTGTTGATCTGCAATCGGTCTCGCGACTATAAGCGGATGTGTTGTTAATCTGTTGTGGTTTGTGGCTCGTGCTCCACTTCTGGGGCGCGACTCCTTAGACATTGTCGAGCTAGATTCTTTTATCCAGCGTTTGGATGTCTTGTCTTTTTAGTCTTTTTAGATAGCTCTGTTGAGGCAGCTGTGCCGCTAGCTGAAGAGATATCTACCGGGATTAAAGTCGTGATCAAGTTTATGTTTTTTTTATGCAACAAATTTCAATTTCAATCAAGAAACGCGACTGTAATCGATATAGAATTAGTTCTTACAGCAGCCATATTAAAATTTTTGACTTTTTGTATAGCCTATGTCACTCTTGTGATCTTAACAAATCCAACATCTCATTAGTCAAAATCCGTCTAGCCGTTAGGGCTATAGCAACAGCCAAAGAAATTCATATACATACATACATACACCTTAACACATTACCCTCTATCTTCGTAGTCGGTTAGGGCTTTTACCTGACAAGAGATTGGCCTAAGGTCATCTAGTTGTCTGCCGTCACACCGGACTTCCGTCTCGAAGATCATATCCCTGAATATCTGTCTCAAGTGCGCATTGAAGCAGTCTTGTAACTGTGTGACGTCAGCCTCTGTGTCACGGAGCTGGTTCAGCACATTCTGACGAAGGTTCGAGACCGCGTTGTCACGTGACATCTTGTCATGCGTATGATCACTGTAAATATAAATTATTTACTTTAAAGAAAAAAAAAAGATAAAAAGGGGTATGTCAGGATAGTAGCAAGTAGAGATCAGTGATCTCTGCCCACCCCGTCGGGAAACAGGCGTGACTTTATGTATGTATGTATGTATTCACTTTACTCATAACAAAGAAATATATAAATACTGGTGGACATTTCACACAACGCCATCTAGCCCCAAACTAAGCAAAGCTTGTACCTACTATAGGAGCCAGATAGTTGATGATTAATTATATATTTTTTTTGTAAATACATACATACATTATATAATATCACGACACTTCATTTGTCAAAATATGTCCACCTGTTTTAGCTCAAGCGAACAAAATCAAACTTTCATCCCCTTAGGGGTAGAATTAATCAAAATCCTTTCTTAGCAGATGCCTACGTCATAATATCTACCTGCATACCAAATTTCAGCCCGATCCGTCCAGTGGTTTGGGCTGTGCGTTGATAGATCACTATGTCAGTCAGTCAGTCACCTATGAGTTATATATATTAGATAAAAATTGGCTCACCCAAGAATTTCTCTGATCTTCATGGTGGATAAGGACTTCACAGAGTCAATGGTGTTCTGGTCAAGCGGCGTTGGAGACTCGTACTCGCGTTTCATGCGGCCGTGCTTTTTCTGAAGGCTCTCAATGCCACGCACTATATGCTGAGCTTCTTTTGTACCTGTATAACCAAGGTATACAGTCGTGGTCAACTAATTAGGGACATGCAAGATAGTGAAGAACAATAACCGGTTATGTACATACAAATATAAAACCCTATTGATTTCTCAGTAACTATTATTTGTATAATTTGGTCCGATTATTATGCTTTAAATGGCTGTAAATAAAAGAATAAATAAATAGAAAAAAGTATTTAATATCAAAGGTTGAACATGTATTCAATTTTAAGGTATAATTCTGTAGCTGGACATTTAATTAAGGACAGTAAACTATAATGAAAAATAGAGTTAAACAAAACTAATAATCTGCAGTATTATAATATCTTTAACAGCTCCATTTTATTACGTGTAAAATCAGTACCCAGTAGCAAAACCTTTGTTAGTAATTACCGCTTGACACCGATGTGGCATAGACATTATCAGTTTCTGGCATGTTTCGACAGGAATGTTTGCCCATGCCTCACAAAAAGCTTCATTAAGTTCATCTAAAGTTGTGGTACGATAAGTGGCTACTTTTTTCTTGATTTCGTGCCAAAGGTGCTCGATTGGGTTAAGGTCCGGGCTATTTGCTGGCCAATCTAGCACCGATACTGACTGACTGGTAAGAAACGACTTGACTGAACGGGCGGTATGTTTTGGGTCGTTATCATGCTGAAACGTCCATATAATAGGGAGATGCTCCTCAGCATAGGGAAGCATCGTTTCCTCCAATATTGCCTTGTATTGATGTTGGTCTAAGTTACCCTGAACTTTCCTCACAGGTCCCACTCCACGTCCAGAAAATGAACCCCACATTTTAATGTTTCCACCGCCATGTTTCACCTGCTTTTTTGTGAATCTTGGATTCATTTACGCTTTTACTGGACGCCGTACGTATTGCCTTCCATCTGAAGAAATCAAATTAATCTTGGTGTCGTCAGAGAATAATACATGTTGCCATTGGGCGTAGGTCCAATGTCCATATTTACGTGCAAACGCCAAACGAGCATTTCTATGTTCTTTCTTCAACAACGGTACTTTGCGAGCCACTCTTCCGAACAACCCTGCTTCTACCAGACGTCGTCGAACGGTCCTAGCTGAGACACCAGCTCTTTCGTCTGTCCCAAACACTTCGTGTTTAATTAAAATAGAGCCTAGAAACGGATCTTTCTTAGCTAACCTGGCTATCATTCTATCTTCTTGCGGAGTTGTTTTTCTCGATCTTTTTGTTCTGGGCACATTTAAATCTGTGTTATTGCGTCTGACATGTTGCACTGCATTGTATACCATAGTTTTTGAACAATTTAAATGTTCTGCTATCCTTCGGTATGGCCAACCATGCTCGACAACAAACTTCATGATAATTTTTCGTAGTGTTGGATCGCAACTTTTATTTTTACCCATTTTTCTTCAAAATATTTTTCAAAACTTAAAATAAATATCGGGATTGCCGCCAAAACTACCACGAAACAATAAGAGAAGAAGTAAAAAAGTATTGAGATTCAAATTTTGAAAATAGAACGCAATATCTCAGTGTCCCTAATTAAATGGCCAGCCAGCATTATTTGAACAAATAGCACTACGATAATCTATCAGCTATACTGTAAAGAGGTTTAATGTTTAAGAAGTTGTTATTGTTTGTATAATCGGGCACATAAATGACTAATTATACTTAAATGTAAGAGATATGGAATATGGTTTAGACTCGTTGGAAAATAAAAAATAAATTCACAATTCGGTTTAACCAAAGAGTGTCCCTAATTAGTTGACCACGACTGTATATAGTGGTGAAGAAAGAAGAACAAGATCACGATTGTTATCCCCATTTAAAACTGGTGTGCCTAATGCGTAGAGGGACAACTTCGCACTATGACTAGTCATAGTGCGAAGTAGATATTACGTTAGTTCGACTTACTGCGCTAGATTAGAAGAGAGAAAGGTAAATAAATCTTTGGTCCAATATAGGCTCGGTAGATATCTCCCCAGATCTAGACACGCGGTAGCGTGTCAAGCCAAGTTCAAGCTGGCGAACCGCGCACCGTGTGTAATATTACACGAACCATTTGGAGCCAGTTTTCACCCCCTCATAACTCCAAAACCATTTCACATAAACATGTCAAATTTGGCTCATCTATTGATATTTGCGACCTAAGTAAGTACACCAAATTTCATAATCACACCTCAAACGGTTATTTAGATATTAACGTCCAAAAATCCTAATTTTTATCATTGACTGACCTATAGACGTTAATTCTAACCCAGTTCCAGATAACCTAGAAAGTTCAAATTTGGCATCCAGGTAGGTGGTTGGGTGAATACAAAGGAAAAAATCAGAAACTAGTAAATTTATATATTTTTATTATAATTTTTCAATTAATTCATTCTCTTAGGAACTCTAATAGCGCCTATAATATAAGTAAGAGCAAAGATTATAGTGTGTCGGATCTACCTACTTTACTTAGGTATGTATACAATGTGCCAATAGTTTCAGCCGTCCATGCACGTAGATGTATAAGTATAATAATATAAGAATAAGTACTTACTTACTAATAAGTTCTGTACAAAAAGTAATGATATCCCATCAAAAACATAAATGTGAAATGATAGCCAAGTTCAATAAGTAGGTATGCTTTAGTCGTTGACTTCAGTGACAAAAGAAGTGAGATCTAAACGGGTGCCAAGTACAATGGTCAGTCCTAAAACTTATTTATAACAATATGAAATATTTTTAACAACTTTAAAATATCATTGCATCTTATAATTTAGGATATTATATTGAAGCCTAAGGTCTGACTTGGCTAGTTTTCTTAAGAGTACGAATTATATTAGGTATTTAGATAGGTAGCCTTCCCAAGTTATTATTTTATTCTTCTAAAAATTTGAATTGATGGTAGAAACTAGCGAAATAGTCGGTAAGTAGTTAATAATAGGTAGGTAGGTAATTCGTATATGAAAACTAGCCAAGTTAGACCTTAGGCTTCAATATAATATCCTAAGTTATAAGATGAAATGATATTTCAAAGTTGTTAAAAATATTTCATATTGTTACAAATAAGTTTCAGGACTGACCATTGTACTTGGCACCCGTTTAGATCTCACTTCTTTTGTCACTGAAGTCAACGACTAAAGCATACCTACTTATTGAACTTGGCTATCATTTCACATTTATGTTTTTGATGGGATCTCTATTTACTTAGATCTTTAATAGAGGCTCATCCAAACATGATATTTGGCACATGCCCACATTTTTCACAGTAGTTAGTATTTCGTACGTGACAGGGTGTAAGCCCATCGCCGCTTCGAAGAATACTAACTTATAACGCGCACTTTTAACTTTTTCGTGCTAGGTTCTTTCTAACAGTGAAGGAAAACAAGAGGAAACAATTATGTTGTAGAACCTAAAAAGTTTCAAAACATTTGTCAAGTGCTTCCGCAATTTAAAACCACTCTGGTCCAAAAGAAGTAGTGACACAAGGCTTAGTCAGCTAAGCATGTATTGTTCAACTTTCTACATAATATTGAGATTGGTATACTATAGTATACATGCTAGTATCTTGTAAATGTTATCCCTTTTGATTCTGTCTATAGCATATACCTTCCGTCTTAAGCATTTATTATTGATGTAATGTGTGGTACTACTTACTAGCTAGATTTGTATCTATGATGGATAAGAATGAGACTTACCTTACCTATTTTGATGGCCTTCAACAGATCCTGCTGCAGGATATCTTGGGCTCCACCTTCCAGCATCACAACCAGGTTGCCCTTAGTAGCTGTCACAATGAGGTTCAGAACAGACTTCTCCAAATCTTTGCGGGTCGGGTTGATGAGTATTTCATTGTCTATTAAGCCTAATCTGAAAAAGTTATGTAACAAGAAGAGTATTAATGACACAATTTTATTTCCTATCAGGTTAAAGATTTTATGTTTAAATTTCATTCATGCATACTTAGCCCTCTAAGGGTGGATTCAACTAAACTATGATAAGCACTATACCCAGAATAAATTGTAGTTATTGATGAGTAAATTAACATTTTACTTACATTTGACAATACATTATTCTTAGAATAATTAAACCCTAAGTTGGTCAAATCCAGTTAGGTATTGAGTCCTTTAAAATATCATAATTCAGTAAATATTTTTTTTTAAATATATCTGAGGCTCCTATTATGCACTCTATTGTATAAGCCAACTTTATTCTCAGAGGAAGCTTTTACAGTTCATACACATTAGAGATAAAGTTGTACGTCTCAGCTTATGGTAGTATACACTCACCTAACAGCACCCACTGGTCCATTCCAGGGCACATCAGACAAAGCCAGAGCAGTACTTGCTGCATTAACAGCCACAATCTCCGGTAGATTTGTACCATCCACCGCTAGCATATTGCAAACTATCTGAGTATCATAGTAGTAGTTAGACGGGAAGAGTGGTCGAAGAGAACGGTCTATTAGACGCGATGTCAGGATTTCTCGTTCTGTCGGACCTGAATTTTGAAAATTGACGATGATGATATCAGCTTGGCCAAATGTTACTTTGGTTACTGTTCTCATAATACTTACCGAGTTCTCTTCTCAAGAAGTTGGTGGGTATCCTACCCGCTGCTGCTGCCTTCTGTCTGTAGTCTACCACTAGGGGTAGGAATGAACTGCTGCTCTGCTTAGCTTTTGACACTACAGTGGAGAGAACACTAGTGTCTCCATATGTGGCTACACAGGCGCCATCTGCGAACCTTGCGTACTGGCCGGTGGACAGTTTTAGCGAGTTTCTGAAAAGAGTTTGCTGGAGAATGAGTATGTATTGTATAATATAAGGTAAAGATGAGATGAAGTCTATGATTTAAAATCATACAGTAGGTACTATCAGTACTTATTATTTGGTATGACTAGTTACTAAGACCTGTTAATACTCAGTTCTGTATTCCTATCAGTTGTATTTAGATTGTTTTTGGCACTGAGATACGAATTATAACCTTCAAATATAACCTCAAAGACCTCAAACTTACCCATTTGAAAAGGGAACTTCTATATTGCCGACACTAGATTGAGAAGAATATAATTTGATGCAATGGAGAGCTTTCATCCGTATTTTGGATAGGATTGTACGATTTCTGGGCAGCATTTTGATTTTATCTTTGAAAGCTGGGTAAATAATTTATTCAGTAGGTAAACCAAAATTATTGGACGAGCTTGTTAAACGTTACGTTTGTTTTGACTTCACACTATCCGTGTATGAAATTGTTATATTATTATGATAATAACATTGTAAATTATCAGAAAGACCGGATTCTTGAAAAATGAAAATATTGAAAACAAAAATACAAAAATTACAAGCTGACTGATACAATGACACTATTGTCAAATGTCAATGTCAACTCAACCAAAATATATTGTGTCAAATTTGTTTTTTTTTATCATTTGCAACTAGAGTGCAACATTGTTTTGGGTAAAAGTCAATTTTGCTTGGTCTGATGGTTTGACAAGTCTCCTTCTTTCTTTTTTTTTGTTTTGACAGATTTACAGCTGTGCGTTGTTTGTATTTACAAACAACGCACAGCATTTACTTATTATTTTTTATCGTTTAAGCAATTTGAATTTTTGAAAAATCAAATGTTTGCCGTACTTGCCTGCCCTTTAAGATATTATTATTGAAAAATGTCTCAAAAAACGTCTCAAAAAAAGGTACAAGGTAACGATGCATTCCAACGGATGAATTATTTATATCAAGTGAGTAAGCCTATAAAATTTATAACCAATGGGTGGTATAATTTATATCAACCGAAGCTCCAATCTCATGAATAGAAATAAAAGTACTTACTTCATCGCTCTTATTTTACAGCTCAGCAAAGCTGTTGTAGACAAAAATCCTGCTTTGGCATCTTACTATGGGACTCTGATTGTGAACATAGGCAAGAAAAATGTTTTGAGACTGTGAGTATGACCCTTTTAAATCTGCACCATACTGAAAACACTCAGCTATGCCAGAAGCCAATACATAATGTATGTAAATAGACTTATTTGTATCAATGTTCTTTCTTTTTAATTTTCAGCCATCCTGAAGTAAAGCGGCAAATATGTAGGAAATGTAAGTGCATATTAGTAAACAATATCTCAGCCAAAATGAAAATTAAAAGTAAAAACAAATCAAAGACAATAGAGTGGTTGTGCAAGACTTGTGGAACAAAAAAAAGTTATCCCGCTAATAAAAATAAGGATCACAGAATTTGGGTTGAAAAGAATGAGGCAGTGGTTGAAGTCATTAGTTGAATGATTCTGTAAGTTTTTAAGCATTTAATATTATGAATAAACTAATATATGTACAAACACTTCACAGTCATATCTACATGATCCCAACCCATAACCAGAAAAAATCAGTGATGAAAATCATGTCATGTAGGTATATTGTACCAAGGTACAGAGGGACTTTAAAAGAGGTCACTCATTTTGGGCCCAACCACATATAAAACCATTATGAACTTCTATTTAAACAAGAGCGCTGGTGGTGTAATGGTAGCACCCCTGCCTCACGATCCGTAGGTCGTGGGTTCAAACCTGGTCGTGCACCAATGAGTTTTTCCATTCGAAAAATTTATGTGCGCAATGCCAGTGCTCTTAAACGGTGAAGGAAAACATCGTGAGGAAACCGGCATACCCTAGAACCAAAAATTCGAAGGTATGTGTCATAGGTTAGTATTCTTATAAGCGGCGATGGGCTTGCAACCTGTCCCGTACGGAATACTAACTACTGTGCAAAATGTGGGCATGTACCAAATGTCATGTTTGGACTTGCCTCTGACTCCCCCCTTTAGATATCCTCAAAGATCTAAGTAACTAAAGATCTGAGGAGATATCTACCGAGCCCCGAGGGATTACAGTCGTGATCATGATCATATTTAAACACAGATTTAACTAGTGAAATTAGTCAGTACCTACCTAATTATAATTCCATCAAAGCTAAGCTAAGATACCTACAATCTTAAAGTTCAAATCAGGTGTAGTAGGTACTTACCAGAAGTGTAACAATAGCATAAGTACATAATAATATATAAAACCACTTGTTTACTGGGATGTGGTAGGCAGAGACTTAACATAACTAAATAACTTTACATAAAGTACTTTTTGACCAATTACACACAAACAATTATTTACAAATATTTGATTTAGAAACATAGGATCCCATAGCTAATAAATTAAAAATTATATAATATAAATTTAAATTTATATATTATGTATATCATATAGTGTAAGTACATATTAAGGTAAGTATACATATATTACTGTAAATAAATTTAACTCTATCTAATGAATATTAAAAAACAAAAACTATTGTCAATGTTTTCATGAGTAATGGTCCTACAGAACTCTTTGTTTCATTGAAAATACACCCATAGAGTGGTAAGGTACAATTTTTAGCTTAACAGAATACTACTAGTTTTGATACTCTGTTATAAGATAGATGACATGAAATTTGTCTAGGTTCTCAAGATAATAGAATATCATAAGATCTAATCCCCTTAAGCCCTTAGGTAATCTTAAAAATCGGACTATCAAGATTTGTGTACCAAAGCATCTCTTATGTTATTTGGTAAATGTGTTTATTTTGAATCATGATTCAAATCCCAAACCATCATCCCTTAGGTAAAGACTTGAAATTTCTGAAATAAAAATATCACCATGTGTGTATAAAATTCATAAATAATGAATAGTATTTTTTTTGTCTTTTAAAGTAAGTAAGTATCTCTTATTAAAATGACTCTTAATAACTACCATTAGACGAAAAAAAATTGGGGACATTGGTGACGATCATGGCATTGTGGGAGGGCCTCAGTTGATATTCAAAATATTCAAAAGTTTGTTACAAAATATCTGCAAATAAAATCTTGGGCGACAACTACTTATTTAATATACACGTGGTATCGCGTTTTCGTATCAATGTTATTTCTATAAAATCTACATTATATACCTCTAACCGTATTGCATTATGTATGAGATAAAGCTGGCCCTCCTGTTAACAAAGATAAGATCTATTATAAGATATATTTGCATAGACAATCTTATCTAGCGATAAGTGACTAAGCTGACGAGTGGAGCACAAAATGTCTGTAATAAGTCAGTCACGATTTTCTATTTACAACGATTTTATCCCCTTTATTTATCTTCAATACCCTGTTTTTATAATAGCGGCATTTTTTTATTTCCTTTTTGGCGTTTTTATTTATAGAAAAGAGAAAACAAAGTTAGATACTTAGGTAGGGTACTTAATATTAGTACACCTACATAAGGACTTATTTTAACTACTAAGTTAATCTGTGTTTACGGTTCGGTTTGTGTTTCGTCTGCCAGTCAATAATGATCACGATTTTATATATTTGATAAGTACGTTTTTTATGATCTACCTAGAATTATGCCAATATTTTTTATGTAACACCTTATTCTTCTTTCTGCTCTTTGCCCACATTATGTGGGGTCGGCACAACATATCATGATCATTTCCATATATGTAGGTACCTCTGTATTTCGTCAACTCAGTACTCATTCCTTTCTTACTCATTATCATCTTGATGATGAACTAAGATACATATATAATGGAAAGTAATCAAGATTATGACAAAATAATCTTAGGTATCTACACAATATTAGATCAAATGAAACGAATTGGTAACAAGATATTATAAGCTATTTATATTCTATACTGGAGGCCCAGCCTGACCTGAGCTATAAATCAAATTCAAACTAGATGCGTGGTGGCAACGCAAAAAATGAATATTTTCACAGCACCCTTAGTCCAACGGAATAAAGCCTACAACTTTCATCTTTTTAGGCTCCGTCTATGTTAGCTTTATTTTTGATGACATGGAATACTGGGTTTTTTTGCTGAAAAATGAGAGCTGAAAGTGCGATTGTGTGGAAACTAGTAGCAACTCGCGACTTTGTTTGCGTAATATTATTTTTACAAACTGTATCTTATGATCATATTTTATGTTTTTCTTTTATTTATAACGTGCGCTGGTTGCCAAATCCCGGCATTTGCGGAAGTCCTAAAAAGTTACACCGTAAAAATATAAGAATAATAAAGCTACAACCCGGGCAGATGTTTTTATTTTACTTCTGTCCCGAAGATTTTCCAACATCCCTAATCCAGTAGCTCAAAAAAGGCAACAAAACGTCCCCTGAGACCGAAATTAGTATTCTCTCGTCGTCTTTCGCAGTAGCTTTAAGTAGATGCTTGTAAGAGCCCTTTAGTAAGTACCCTTTATTCTGTGCCCTTGCAGGCTGGCAGGGCCGTATTTAGCTAAGATCAAAGTAAAGGCCCAAAAAGCCATTTTAATATGTGACGAGGAGAGTGTTAGGTATGAATGTGGATGGATACAGGGGCACCTAGAAGTAGGCCAAAGAAAAAATGGATGGATTGTGTGAAAGATGACATAGGTAAGAAAGGAGTGAGGACTGAGATGAAAATGATAGAGGGAAATTGTGCCGACGAAAAGGGTAAGAAGATAATATAATGATGATGATGATGACGAATACGCGCCCTTCCAACTCTCTGCCTGCGGCTTAGTTAATTATTAATTTATAAATACTTGAGCTGTGTGATAAGCATGGTTTTCCACACTACAGACAAAGACACATTACAAATTTAAGGGTAAACAGCATGTAAACAGGTATGTAATATCTACCTATTTTAATTTTTATGGCAATTTGTATGATAGTGCTACTATCAGCAAGAGTTAATTCCATATTCAATTACTGACTCTGACAGTTCAAGAGTTCATTTGGTACTTTTTCTTTTGGCTTTTGGAGAATAACTGGATCAGCGGGCCCAAACGAAACCGGCTCTGAATGCCGGTTGGAGTACCGACCTCTGACTAAGTACACCGAATCTGACAAGGGTTTAGTACAGACATAATCAACCTCTACGTTTCAAGAGTCGCAGACGTGACGTGCCTTCACAACAGTTTTGTTTCGTCGGAATAATCGTGTATTGACGTCATAACGCAGCACCCTTGCGCGCAGTATGGCGCTTTTTATTACAAAGCGGGAACCAGAGAGCAACGTCATTAGTGTAATATGACACGTTTGGGTACACAGCGATCGCGTGTGATGATAAAATAATGCCCGTATCATTTTCTCCTATAGATATGAAATAGAACAGAATGAAATAGCACCATGTGCAAAGTTCAAGCCTACTCCGTCTAAAACATGCCCCAGGCACTTCAGCGTCCTCTGACGTGAGTGAAAACGTCCACTTGTCGCTGTATAAATCATCTAGAATAGATGCAAAGTCCCGTTGACTTTATCGTATTCCAAAAGCTTTAACCCGTAGACTATTGTAGCTGGAATTGACTACATTTATTTTGGATCCCCATATCTTAAACTTTACCTCTCAAAAACCGAGCAACGTCGGTTTCGAAGTTTGCCCATAAATTGTTTTCCCTGGTCGCATAAATACCTAGCGGGACACATGTTGACGATAGCTGGGCTCAGTAGGTCAGCTAAAGATTGTTGCTTATCTTTTGCGTATTTTGAGAAAGTTTAAAAATAAATTAAGAAGATAAGATGTAAATAAATGTGAAAAGGAGTTTATTGAGCAAGATAACACCGATGGTTAAATTACCAATGTTTGACGTTCAAGCAGAATGTTTTGGCTTGTTATGTTTATCGTACAATTATTAATTCATTTCCGTTTTGAATTCCATGAGTCTAAATGGATCTAATCAGACCTTAGACGCGAGTATTCGATAAAATGTGTCTTGAGGTAAAAGTGCTTAGTACCTAGTCTACCAAAGAATTTTCTATGAGCACAAAAACAAACTGCGATATAAAATCAAGAATGCCCCAAAATTTACATTTATCGAATTTCATAAAAAGATTTACAGTTTCACAATAACTCGTAAATGTTATTGCAATTTATAATAGCACTCTTGCATAGCCATGTGAAGCGAAATGAAGCTTCCTTTATTCTTATTGGCGTTAACATATTATATTGCAATCAGTGACTCCTCAGTCTACAAAAATATCAAGAACGATGTTCTATCATTTTTAAAAAGATCATACGATGCCAAAATTCCGCAATACAACGATGATTTCAAAAAGAAAAACTCTGGACTCAAATCACAACTCTTACAAAAAGCGATGAGATTGAAGAAACAATTCAAAAAAGATCTTCATAAGACCAAAATAGAAAATACAAAGATAGATGACACCAAACACACAGGCAAAGATAATTATGAACTGGATCCGGTCCTCAACTTCCTGAAGAGAAGAACAGACTTCAGGAGGAGGAAAAGGGATTCGTCTTCTTCCGATATATCTTCAAGTTCTAGTTTGGAGTTGCAAGATTGGAAAGATGAATGGAGGGAGCAATGGATAAAGAAGAAGATTGAAGCGTTGAATGCGACAAATAATAATATAGGTGATGTGGTGAATATGGTTGCTGCTAGTGAGTATTTTACAATACTTAAGTTCTTTAAATAAGGTCTTGGTACTTACCTATTCATTGCTATCATCATGTCTATGATTTTCTTTCCGGGGTTCAAATACTTCTATGCGCAAACGGGTTATTATAACTACACAGGCAAAAAGGAATTTGTTGGATACCTACTATAAAGATTAGGTATTGAGTTCATGGTAGGAACAGCAAACATAAAACTGGTTAGGACAACTTTATCAACTGTATATTCATTTTCCAAATATTACCTACAGCTTCTGAAGAGTTCTAGTAGCTCTGAAGGTCTATTTTCCTTATAGGGCCATGGGGCGTCCCTTGTGGAGATCCAAACCAGCACGACATGCCGTGGGGTACTTGCATGCTTTCCATGGAATGCGAATCAGAGTACCGGATATACAGGGGGGATTACTTCTGCGGACGCACTCAATTCGTCTGCTGTGCCCTTCAGCTTACTAACTACGACATGTACCAAGGCTTCGACGTATCTTTCGATGACTCTGCCCTTACTACTGATTCCGAGGAAAAGAAAAATAGAGGGAAAGGTTCAAAGGAAAAGCGGAGACGGAAAAAGAAACGCGAGAGACGGCGGCGCAAGCAAGATAGGCAGCGACGCAAACGTAAGATAAAGAAAAACATTCGGAAAATAATAAGACAGATAAGAAAGATATTGAACAGGGCGTACAGGAACGGGACAACAGCTAGGAAAAAGAGAACGAAACAGCTGAAGAAGTTTGTAAAAGAACTAAAGAAGAAGTACAAAAAAGACAGGCAGTCCGTCAAAGATATTCACGAAATGGACTTGATAAAAATAGATTCGGCTCTGCAGAAACGGATAGACCAGATACGACATGTCAACGAAAACTTTATGAAGAACGGCACTTTTAGGGACATTGTTGTGAATGGAACAACTAATAGGCAAGGCGCGAGAATGTTGGTGGAAGCTTACCCAGACCTGGCGGCTTACTTGGGCGATAAAACAAGAAGAGGCGATAACGCGAGAAGAACTCGTAGATACGATGATTCCGATTTTGACGTAGAATACGGAATGCTCTACTACTAAGATTAAAGTCCGAAATCGCTTGTATTTTTTTATTTAAAAACAGTTTCCAATTTTACTTCGATCTTGTTTCGCGATATTGGTTTTAGATATTTCGTATTCGATAAACGGGGAAATGTTGAGTGCATTTTGTGTGCTTCTATCGAACCCTTATCTATACGTACAGCTGAAATCCGATATGCATATTCAATATACTCGTAAAACAGTATAACGTTTTAGACTTGGGCAACGAAAAATTATATGATATTATCTTAAAAATATATTCCTAACTTATTTGGTCAGATGAATAAAGTTTCAAATAAAAATCAGCCGAAAAACGGGACAATAGTAAGTCGACGTGTATTTGATTTAAATTCGGGTCACATTCGAATTGCAAATAGCGATTTGTGTGAAAATGGACCCCTTTGATTTGATTTGTGTGACCATCACTCATCCGCTCGTATATCCGAATGATTTATTCTGATTTTTTTACGTATCCATAGGACAAAATAGATACGTTTTTAGCCAGTGACGAGATCGACTAAGCATAATATGATAGCATTTCTCTCTAGGGAAAAGAAGACGAACTAGCATTTTAGCGTGTCATTTTTGTTTGATTAAATCAAAAACGATAGTTACTTACTCGTACCTTATCTTCTTTAATTTTAGCCAAACAAAAATGACATTTGTCGTCACAAAATGTTACTCTACTCTTCCGTAGAGTTAAATAGTAGGTTCGTGTTGAATGTACTCATATTTAAAAGTCATTTATAATATCTATACCTACATATAAAAAAATCGTTGAGAAGCCGTGTCTGTACTTTGATATTTACAAATAAAAATTAGTGATAAGTACCTAAAGAAGACACGCTACTGAGCCTTAAACAACCATTATTATTAGTATTAGACGGGTATTTATCGCGTTCAAATTACCTTTTATTTTCCCGACGTTTCGACAGGTTTACGTTAGACGTCTACCCGTGACCACGACGGCGTGCAAACCTGTCAAAACGTCGGGAAAAAAAAGGTAATTTGAACGCGATAAATACCCGTCTAATACTAATAATAATGTGTTCAGATCGCGTAAGTTTAAAAGTACATTAAACAACCATGTTTCAAAAAATACTTAAGTAGGTACTTATAAAAGTAATCTAATTACTTGAATACGAAGTCGCGGGTATCAGCTAGTAGATAAATAAATAAATAAATAATGCTGTACAATCCACACAGCATCATCTAGCCCCAAAGTAAGCTACTCAAAGCTTGTTTTATGGGTGATGATAACTGATATATTTAATACATTATATAAATAGATACTTAGATATTTTTTATTATACATAGAAAACACCCAGACCAACGGAACAAATTTCTGCAGATCGTACACAAATTTGTTCCGCGGCGGGAATCGAACCCGCGTCGCAGGTGGACTCTCGCCCGCTGCGCCACTGAGGTCGTCGAGATAATGTAATATGTATGTAGGTTTATGAGTGAACTTTAAACAAACATGCTCACTGTATCAATATTAATAATCCCAAATACCCATTTAACCATATTATACTATACCCCTAAGGCTTGGTAGACATTATTAGTTACTTAGATCTTTGAGGGTGTTGTATTATTAGGTGTACCTACCTAATATTATAAGTGTACTTGACTCTTATTAATAAATATTGGTGGAAATTTAACACAACGCCACCTAGCCCCGAACTAAACAAAGCGTTTACCATGGGTATCAGATAGCTGATAGATTAATTATATATTTTTTTGTAAATACGCTTACTTACATACTTAGAAGTACCTGGGTGACCGAGCTTTTGGGTGTATTTGGAAAATGTATTTAGATACGAACTAAAAAATAAAATAGTATTACTACTCGCCAATAGATGTCAGTGTTTTCAATGCCTAAAAACACTGATAAAACGACGTTTTCTAAAAATGAAACCTAGCTAGATCGGTTTATCCCTGTCGATACTCTCTCTGCATACTAAGTTTTATGAAAATCTTTGGAGCTGTTTCTGTGATTCAGATTATGTATATGTTACCTACATATACATAATCTTAATCTCAGAAACAGCTCTATACTAATATAGCAGCTTATAATATTATAGAATTGCTCGTTTTTTTTCGTATATCGAGTTTTTTGTAAATTATAATATTTAGATACAAATTACTCATGAAATATGATTATTTTTAAATATTACAAAGTATTTTTCGATCTTAACGCCATCTATTGTCAAGTTGTTGTTTAAGCTGATCGCTAGACCTGTGCTGGTTACGATTTTCATTCGATCGCAGCCCATACGCGATTGATTCGATTATCAATCTGATATGTGATTTACTGCCGTTAGAGTTCCGTGTGACGCGTTGGTCGGAGATGCTATGCCGGCCGGTACGATCCGTATGTATTGATGTAACGTAAAGATTACTCGTAAGTAAATTTGACCTTATATACTCTTAGAGCTAATTCGTTTCAAAGACTGCGTAACCAACTAAGTACTAATCTTTTTCTTTCGCATTCAGTCAGACACGGTCGTTAATTTCATTTCAATAGAGGGAAACCTTTAAAACCCCGTTTGTTTGAGCTATTAGTTTGTTTGTCACCATTAACCCAAGTCGCACTAAATAATCGATTGATAAAGGTCTAGATGGTCAGCCCTAGTTGTCAAAGTTGTAAAAAATAAAATAGTATTACTACTCGTCAAGAGATGTCAGTGTTTTTCAATGCCTAAAAACACTGATAAAACGATGTTTTCTAAAAATGAAACCTAGCTAGATCGATTTATCGCCCCCGAAACCCCCTGCATACTAAATTTCATGTAAATCGCTAGAGCCGTTTCTGAGATTCCGATTATAATAATATACCTCTATAGAATTCCTTTTTTTTTGGTAAATATTTTTTTAGGGTTCCGTAGCCAAATGGCAAAAAACGCAACCCTTATGGATTCGTCATGTCTGTCTGTCCGTCCGTATGTCACAGCCACTTTTTTCCGAAACTATATCATCAAACCCATACCTACGTGTATTTATCTGTCTTCAAAAATGATATTGAGGTTTCTAATATTTTTTTTCTAAACTGAATAGTTGTGAGAGACACTTCCAAAGTGGTAAAATGTGTCCCCCTCCCCCTGTTACTTCTCAAATAAGAGAATGTAAAACTAAAAAAAAATATATGATGTAAGTATAATTATTACCATGTAAACTTCCACCGAAAATGGGTTTGAACGGGGTCTAGTGTCATAAATCGTAAACCGCAATTTACCTTTCATTCAATCAACTCAAATAAAAAAAAATATTTAATTTCATAGACATAAACCTTGGAAATATTTCTTGTCAAACAAAAGTATTGAAATGGGTTCGCATATAATTAGATCTAAATCCCATCAGTTATCAATACCTTAATTTAAGAAATAAAAAAAACTAAATAACTTGATCAAAGTTTACGACAAAAACTTTTATATTATGTTACTTGCTGCAACGGAACCCTTCATGGGCGAATCCGACTCGCACTTGGCCGCTACCATAGTTGTCAAAGTTTTTTAAAAATTGTCAGTTTACTACTCGCCAATAGATGTCAGTATTAGTATTCTAAAGTTTTTCATTGCCTAAAAACACTGATAAAAGGATGTTTTCTAAAAATGAAACCTAGCTAGATCGATTTATCGCCCCCGAAACCCCCTGCAAACTAAATTTCATGAAAATCGCTGGATCCGTTTCCGAGATTCCAATTATATATATATATACAGTCGTGGTCAACTAATTAGGGACATGCAAGATAGTGAAGAACAATAACCGGTTATGTACATACAAATATAAAACCCTATTGATTTCTCAGTAACTATTATTTGCATAATTTGGTCCGATTATTATGCTTTAAATGGCTGTAAATAAAAGAATAAATAAATAGAAAAAAGTATTTAATATCAAAGGTTGAACATGTATTCAATTTTAAGGTATAATTCTGTAGCTGGACATTTAATTAAGGACAGTAAACTATAATGAAAAATAGAGTTAAACAAAACTAATAATCTGCAGTATTATAATATCTTTAACAGCTCCATTTTATTACGTGTAAAATCAGTACCCAGTAGCAAAACCTTTGTTAGTAATTACCGCTTGACACCGATGTGGCATAGACATTATCAGTTTCTGGCATGTTTCGACAGGAATGTTTGCCCATGCCTCACAAAAAGCTTCATTAAGTTCATCTAAAGTTGTGGTACGATAAGTGGCTACTTTTTTCTTGATTTCGTGCCAAAGGTGCTCGATTGGGTTAAGGTCCGGGCTATTTGCTGGCCAATCTAGCACCGATACTGACTGACTGGTAAGAAACGACTTGACTGAACGGGCGGTATGTTTTGGGTCGTTATCATGCTGAAACGTCCATATAATAGGGAGATGCTCCTCAGCATAGGGAAGCATCGTTTCCTCCAATATTGCCTTGTATTGATGTTGGTCTAAGTTACCCTGAACTTTCCTCACAGGTCCCACTCCACGTCCAGAAAATGAACCCCACATTTTAATGTTTCCACCGCCATGTTTCACCTGCTTTTTTGTGAATCTTGGATTCATTTCCGCTTTTACTGGACGCCGTACGTATTGCCTTCCATCTGAAGAAATCAAATTAACCTTGGTCTCGTCAGAGAATAATACATGTTGCCATTGGGCGTAGGTCCAATGTCCATATTTACGTGCAAACGCCAAACGAGCATTTCTATGTTCTTTCTTCAACAACGGTACTTTGCGAGCCACTCTTCCGAACAACCCTGCTTCTACCAGACGTCGTCGAACGGTCCTAGCTGAGACACCAGCTCTTTCGTCTGTCCCAAACACTTCGTGTTTAATTAAAATAGAGCCTAGAAACGGATCTTTCTTAGCTAACCTGGCTATCATTCTATCTTCTTGCGGAGTTGTTTTTCTCGATCTTTTTGTTCTGGGCACATTTAAATCTGTGTTATTGCGTCTGACATGTTGCACTGCATTGTATACCATAGTTTTTGAACAATTTAAATGTTCTGCTATCCTTCGGTATGGCCAACCATGCTCGACAACAAACTTCATGATAATTTTTCGTAGTGTTGGATCGCAACTTTTATTTTTACCCATTTTTCTTCAAAATATTTTTCAAAACTTAAAATAAATATCGGGATTGCCGCCAAAACTACCACGAAACAATAAGAGAAGAAGTAAAAAAGTATTGAAATTCAAATTTTGAAAATAGAACGCAATATCTCAGTGTCCCTAAATAAATGGCCAGCCAGCATTATTTGAACAAATAGCACTACGATAATCTATCAGCTATACTGTAAAGAGGTTTAATGTTTAAGAAGTTGTTATTGTTTGTATAATCGGGCACATAAATGACTAATTATACTTACATGTAAGAGATATGGAATATGGTTTAGACTCGTTGGAAAATAAAAAATAAATTCACAATTCGGTTTAACCAAAGAGTGTCCCTAATTAGTTGACCACGACTGTATATACATATATGTATACAAGAATTGCTCGTTTAAAGGTATAAGATAAGTACTACACCCAGACAGAACAAACATCTGCGTTCATGAAAAATGTTTGTCTTGAATTGGGATTGAACCCACAACCTGCAGCGGTGAAGACAGAGCTACCAACTGAGCTGAGAGGCCAGCCAGTCAAAGAAGAACGAAACCACAACAATGACCTAAATAGTCAACTTGCGTCTTGAGCGAATAATGTACTGTAAAGCGCTTCACACACAGTAGCTATAATGTATATTAATGTACATTACATCCCATAGATATTATGCCATACATTATAGCTGTCGTGTGTGGTCTCGTGACGATTTCTATGGAAAGATGTAATGAGATGTATCGTGCTATAAAATAAAAATATTTTATTTCAGACAACTAAATATGATCCATAAATTATGCTAACAAATAAAATAAAATTAAATATAATAAAAATGAAATACAGTAAATAAGAGTTGGTACTGGGTGAGTCGGGCAATCAGCAAAGCTATAATGTACATCTTTACATTATAGCTGCTGTGTGTGAAGCCCTTAACTCCCCCCTTCTTATAGCTCATTATTAACTGTTATATCAAAAATGATTGTCTCTGGTAATGCCAAGACCTTCGGGCCTTATAAACTTCGACTTGATGGCAGGAAGTATCGCGGGATGATTATGTTGGGAGGCATTTTATTACAGCTATTTTCGGGGAAAATCCTCTTTTATGCATAATGGTTATTGGAAATTATTTCCATGTTTCTGCTCGCTACATAATATTGATCAGAGATGTTCTTTTTTATGAGCTTATGTTTCAGTTTATGCGTTGGTAAATATCTAAGTATTTATTTAAACTAATATTAAAAAAAGGTAGGTAAATTTTACCTGTCCCAACTGTGAATAAAAAGGTCCACTTGACGCTATATAAAGCATCTATAATTAAAATAAATTAATAAATAAATAAAGCTGGACACTCCACACAGCATCATCTAGCCCCAAAGTAAGCTACTCAAAGCTTGTGTCATGGGTACTAGATAACTGATATATTTAATACATAATATACATAGATAGATATATTTTTATTATACATCAAAACACCCAGACCAACGGAACAAATTTCTGCAGATCGTACACAAATTTGTTCCGAGGCGGGAATCGAACCCGCAACCTCTAGCTCTCGCCCGCTGCGCCACTGAGGTCGTCAAAAAAGAAAGTCGTGTTAATTACACTATTTATAACTCAAGAACGGCTGAACCGATTTGGCTGAAAATTGGTGGGGAGGTAGCTAGAAGCAGGAGACAGACATAGGACTTTTATCCCGTTCGACCGCGTTCCCGTGTGACGTGAAATAAAACGTCAAAGGGAATATAAGTCACTAACTAAGGCGGTACGAAGTTCGCTGGGACAGCTAGTCTAGAATAGAATCAAAAGGCGTTACTTGCATGTATTGTCTTTACTGCTGGTTATATAACATTGTACGTTTACATTGCAAGTATCGCAATAAATATAGCTTGGCTATCTGACCGACAATTTACCGCGACTTCCAATTTTATTGCTTGTTTACGAGTCAAAAACGTAGTCGTTTTACGCCATTCTTTTGATTTGCTATTGCATAAGCAACTAGAGCTCCTCAGCGTTCGTTGTCCCTATCACAGGTTCGTTCTTGGTTGATCAAATACTTTAAAATCTTAGTATACGGTCAGAACTTTGTAGCTATTGTTTGTTTAGGATTTTTGTTATTGTTTTGAGCGCGGGCCGGATCTGGATGAGGCTAGTAACAGACAGTGGACAATGGCGAGCAAAAAGTGAGGTATATATAGAAGAAGTGGCAGAAGTCGATGCGGTTAATAATGATGATGATGATTTGAGTCGTAATTATTGGCTGTCAATGCATGGTCTAAGGCTGTATCTAGAGTCTACATGTGTGACATCAGTTACTGACGTCACACGTTTACGTCGATGTAACGCACGTTAGACCGTCAGTTACCTAGGTAGGTGCTGATTGTGAATAACATTAAATATAGCCTAAGCCAAGAGATCTGTCTAACTTCACATATGAGCGAAGGTTAAGGCGTGCATAATAATATAATAACTAACATCGTAAAATATTTAGAAATATATGCCTATAATTCAACTTGCAATATGGTCTGTCAGAAAAACAAACTACTTTTCATATTTCAGAAATATTGCCCACCTACGAAAACTATATCTCTGCAACGTTAAGCCATAAATCTCCGAACACCGGTCTGGTCGGTATTTGAAGAGCAAAGACAGGGGCGTATTACATGTCTGAAAATTGGGTAGTGAGTGCAGCGGTCAGGGTTTGAAGGGTGTGACAATTGACTGACTTACCGACAAGCGAAGCAAGCCGGAATTGCATAATAATTTTAAAACATCCACAGATTTCTAGGCCAAAAGAAAATGAGGTAAAAATTTAATCGAGGTGGGTTTTGATTCATCTTTATAATAGAGCGACATAGTATAGGCTAAATGCCAAATCATCCAATATGGCGTCTTTTAGAAACTATTTTCAATTACATTCAGTCACGTTTTTTATTCATAAGTACCTAAGTATCTTGAATATGTACCTACAAGTAAAAATGAAACCTGTATTTATTGAAAAAATTAAAAAAAAACCGTGTAAACCTGAAAATAGATTTTTACAGCCGCCATATTAGATTTTTTGACATTTTGTATAGCCTATGCCACTCTTGTGATCCAGACGAATCTAACGATAACTTATATATCAAAATCTGTCCAGCCCTTTGGGCTACAGCGACAGCCAAAGGAACTCACATGCATACAAACATACATACATACATACATACATACAAACATTACATACATACACCCCAATCGAACGCTTATTGCGAAGGACTAATGGTCAATGTCTTGTGATTTGCTGGTAATTAACAAAATTTTGTAGGTTAGGTTTGGTTTAGACTAGAAGTGGTCTATGGTTTTCGAAAACTTTATTGTTCACACGATCTTAAAAAAAACATTAAAAACCCGATTATAAGTAGTTGAAATTAGCTTTAAACAGACGCCATATGAAAAAAACATAAAAACAAAACATTACCCTCCTTCTTCGCTTCGCAGTCGGGAAAAAAGGAAGAAAAATTTAGCGATAGCATTGATCCAGTTTACCGTTCCCATTTGTTATTACTGGTTCAGCTGAAGACAAAAGACAGAGCACCTACCTAATTATGTGAATAAACAATTAAAAGTCATGTGACTACTGGCATTGAGTAGCAATTCCATTGGCAAGTCATCGATTAAGATCCGTAAATACGCCTGGACTTAGCAAAATACGTTCCTGGCTAGTAATGCCCGAATCAATAGCGCGCTGTTGCTAAGCCAATTTGAACTTTAAGCTATTATATTTATATACTAAAATCGTGTAAGCTTCGAGTGAGAGGTATATAGAGCCAATGCAATACGTGCGCGAATCTGTTATTCACATACATTTTGTATCTTTGAACTTTGAGAACTATGGTATGCTGGTTGCCTCACGATGTTTTCCTTCACCGTTTGGTTTTACCCACACACAATGGCTGCTACCACTAAATCGAAAGCTTTCTTGTAGGTAACCTCTACTATTACTAAAGTATTTATACCTTTTTCGTAAAAATTAACTAAACTCAGCTTGTAATTTTCTAGTACCTGGATGACCGAGTTTTGCTGTATTTTTTTTTGGTGAACGACGTTTACTAAAAATGTAAGCAGGTACCAAATGTCATGTTTGGACGTGCCTCTGACTACACTCTTTAGATATCCTCAAAGATCTGAGGATGATATCTCCCGAACCTGGGAATTACAGACGTGATCATATTTATTTATATATTTTTATTTTTAGTAAGTATAACATTGAATTCGTTATTATTTTTAGTTTAAAACGTATGTAAATAGGTTAAAAAGTACATAAGTATTTTACTAAAGCAACATCAATACCTACATTTCTTTATTATCAAGTTGTTTAAACTAGCATTAGTAGATAGCATTAGATAGAGTTATTCCCAGCATTTATTGGCGGTGTTCCAAACATTGGCGTGACACATGGCTTAACATCTGATTATAACTTGTTGTGGCGCAGAGTTGCATCTCTGCATTGTGTAGTTTGTTCAACCGGAAGAACAAGCTAAAGGCCGGCCGGGCTAGCATAGCGGCTGTGACAAAATTTTGTCAAAGCTTTTGTCGTGCACGAGAAAGAGAGAAGAAACCGTGCATTGCCGTTCATTTTCTCATATTCGCATCAGAGTGTCAGTCGAAAAATAATTGTCGTGCTGCTCATGTTAACCCAGCAGGGCGTCAACTTCGGAAAATAACAACAATAACATGTTTTTATATACTTAAACATATCTTTTCTCTACTTTTTTCTAGAGATCTGTAATGTCTAGCAAACTAGTACTTATACGAGTATAATAACACCTTTTACAGCTCCCATATTAGATTATTTACATTATAGTACCTGGGTGACCGAGCTTTGCTCGTTTTTTTTGGGGTAAACAACGTTTTCTAAAAATGAAACCTAGCTAGATCGATTTATCGCCCCCGAAACCCCCTGTATACTAAATTTCATGAAAATCGCTGGAGCCGTTTCCGAGATTCCGATTATATATATATATATACAAGAATTGCTTGTTTAAAGGTATAAGATATTATTAAACTTGCCTATGACTCTTGTGATTCAGACGAGTCCAAAGACATCTCATGTCAAAATCGGTTCAGCCGGAGTGCAGCCATAAGAATGCATACACATACACCTCAAACATATTCAAATCATTCGCAATCGGGTAAAACCCTGATTATATTAAGTAAAATTATTTTTCTTTAATAGGTGCATAATTAGATCAAAAGTAAAACAATTTTATTAAATACTAGCTTCTGCACGCGGCGTCGCCCGCGAAGTACCTACATAAAATATAGCCTATGTTCATCCTGAAAGTTCATTCTACACATTGGTGAAAGAATTTTTCAAATCGGTTCAGTAGTTTCGGAGCCTATTCATTTCAAACAAACAAACAAACAAACAATCAAAGTTTTCCTCTTTATAATATTAGTATAGAAAATCACAGGGTTAATTTTGAACCGTCTTACATACTAGGTGAGCCAACTCCAGTCCTATCCCTTATACCTATAGATACTTACTTTGATCATAAATAGTAATTAGGTACTTGGCCTCACCCCTCAGGTCGCGTCGATCTCTCAATGCCTCTTAATTTATAGACTTGAGAACAAAAGACTTTTGAATCAAGCAAATTATCCGTTAAACGTAGAAACTTTGTCATCGCCATTATATAAATGAGTTTCAGAGCAATTTAATTGAATCTACTTTAAAGTTTTCCTTTTGTCAACAGACTGATTGATGAGGTGGGGTATTATAGGTTATAAAGGTCATGATGGGAGGACCAATGGATTTTTCCACTTGGAAAATCGTGTCAGTACCACTACAAAAAGTAATATATTATTGGTAAAAAAACTTTTTAAAAACAATTTTGAAAAAGTTTTTCACACAAAGAGTAGGTAAGTAATAAATATATATAATATAAAAAATATATGATCACGACTGTAATCCGCGGGCTCGGTAGATATCTCCTCAGATCTTTGGTTACTTAAATCTTTTGAGGATATCTAAAGGGGGTAGTCAGAGGCAAGTCCAAACATGACATTTGGTACATGCCCACATTTTGCAGAGTAGTTAGTATTCCGTACGTGACAGGTTGCAAGCCCATCGCCGCTTATAAGAATACTAACCTATGACGCACACCTTCGAATTATTGGTTCTAGGGTATGCCGGTTTCCTCACGATGTTTTCCTTCACCGTTTAAGAGCACTGGCTTTGCGCACATAAATTTTTCGAATGGAAAAACTCATTGGTGCACGACCAGGTTTGAACCCACGACCTTCGGATCGTGAAGCCGGGGTGCTACCACTACACCACCAGCGCTCTTTATTATATTATTGGTAAAAAAACTTTTTAAAAACAATTTTGAAAAAGTTTTTCACACAAAGACTAGGTAAGTAATAAATTATTGGTTAAAAAACTTTTAAACAATAAATTTTTCGTGTTTTCCTCAGCAAGCCCAGTAGTCATAGAGATAAATTTACTAAAGTAACAGATCACTGCCAGTAGTGCAGAAAAAATAACTAGACAGCCATTTTAGATGATCCGCCATTTTGGAATTAGTATGACATTACATAGCATGCATTGTCATCCAAAATAAGCGTGTGTATGTAATTTCTGTTCAATCAGTTGCAAGATTCCCGGACAAACATACATACATTGCAATTTAAATAAAAGCTTGTTCTACGAAATGCCGATTTCTTCTCGATGTTTTCCTTCACCGTTTGATAGTACTGGGCCTTCGGGCAATATCAAAGTAATATAACTTTGATATTTCGTACCATGACCTATAAATTGTACTGAAGTAGTGTTACTACGAGCTTAAAACTTTAAGTTTTTAAACGAGTTTGTAAGAGCTTGTGGTAAGGCCCTTGGTGTGGCGCAGACACATTTTACGAAGAGAAAAATTTATATTGTACGACGGGATTCGAGCCTGCGATCATTGGATCGGAAGGAGGGCCCACTACCACTAGACTACCAGTGCTCTCGACAACCAACTATGTTAGTAATCGGCCGATTCCTTGGGTTTCGCCCTTTTGTTTTGTGAACCCTAAAAATCTCAACCTTCACCAAATTGTGTTCCACATTATAACTCGTTTCTTTGTGCGAAAAAATAATTTCAATTCTCACAAAAAACGTGTACGATATTAATACGTCTTTTGTGTTCAATGTATTAGAGCTTTTACGTGCGCTTTGTAAGAAAATGCTGACGTTTTAACAGATTACTTTTTTCGTATTACAAGGAATTTTTCTTTCACGAAAATGATTAAATGTAACTACCCAGTTACATTGCTTGCAGAAAAATGCTTCACGAAAAATAAAAAAACAATTTTCCGAAAAAAAGGCAAAAATATTCATCGCGAGAAATAAAAAGTTCTAATTTTATTCATCGCAAGAAAAATAAATAATCCATGACCTCGGGTCAGTCATCTACGAAAGTCTCGTAGCAATATCCGTAGCACCCTTGTAGCTACGCCGTAGCTCGTAGACCCTCGCCAACTTTATTACCCGACAGCAAAGAAGGAGAGTAATGTGTTGGGATGTATGTATGTAATTTAATCTATGTTTGAATATATTTTTTACTAGTTTTTTTGGCTGTCACTTCTATAGCCCAAACGGCTGGACTAATTTTGACAAACGGTATCGCTGAATTAGTCTGGATCAGAGTGACAGGCTGTAAAATGTCAAAAAATTCATTTCAGTCAGATTTTTTGACTAATTTATTTTTATAAATATACTTGTTTGCAGTTTAGTTCGACACTAAAATCTAGAAAAGTAAGTTTTGAAAAATATTAAACCTTGTTTTTAAAATAAGCTGCGCTTTGAAAATATACAATGAATTTTTCCAAGAAGCAAGCATTTAAACTTAGATAGATATTGCTGCTCATCTCGCGAGCTTTCGAAATAAAAGAAGTGACTACCAGAATAAATGAGCAAAGAGAATTGCATTTTGTAGATTTCAATGTTTTAAATTTAAACATTTTATAAGTTTTTTTCGATAAAACATGATCTTTATTAACTGAAATGCACAATTCTATATGAATTCTTTCAGCATAAAAAATAAAAGTTATTAATTTTTTTCGTTATACTTCTGCTATGTACGGAAGGCTTTTGCAGTTTTTTTCAGCTCAAAAGTACAAAACCTTGTAACAAGATGTTGTGAAATTTCCGCATTAATGCAGACCGGAACTCCGGAAATGGAGGGTAACGGGATAATCACCCGCTGGCTTACTGTCGGCTTAAGGCTTCCGGGGAATTATGTTATTAAAGAAAACTGTCATGTTCACACTTAGGACATGGTATAGTATTATATTCTGCCGCGGGAATTGGGGTTGGAAAAAGAGAGAATTGGGAATTTTTACCACAAAATAACTTAAAAGTACCAACCTATGTGCAGTGAATTGTAATAGTTACTAAAGCCTATGTGCTCTTTAACAGTATAGAAAAAAATGTCGTCATGTGGACTGAATCGCTGGCAACGAAAAATTAACAGAAAATTAGATACTGATGGTAGAGCACTGGCGGTGTAGTGGTGGCACCTTCCGTACTGAAGTCGTGGGTTCAAACCTGCTCGTGCACCAATGAGTTTTTCTTTTCGAAAAAATTATGTGCAATGCCAGTGCTCTTAAACGGTAAAGGAAGACGTCGTGAGGAAACCGGCATACCCTAGAACTTAATATTTGAAAGTGTGTGTCAAACGGCTCGACGGATTTTGATGAATGAGGTGTCGTTGGATTCGTCTTGATTACAAGAGTGACACAGGCTATACAAAATGTAAAAAAATCGAATAAGGCGGCTGTAAAAACGATTTTCAGTTAACGACAGTTGGGTTTTTTTAATATATGCAATAAATACTAGTTATCAATATTAATACTATCATTTGACGAGCTCAGTGGCGTAGCGGGCAAGAGTCCGCCTGCGACGTAATTTGTTGCGGGTTCGATTCCCACCTCGGAACAAATTTGTGTACGATCTGCAGAAATTTGTTCCATTGGTCTGGGTGTGTATGTATAATGAAAAATATCTATCTATGTACCTATATCATGTATTAAATATATCAGTTATCTAGTACCCATAACACAAGCTTTGAGTAGCTTACTTTGGGGCTAGATGATGCTGTGTGGATTGTCCAGCATTATTTATTTTATTTTATTTTTATTTTATTAATGTACTAGCTTCTGCACGCAGCGTCGCCCGCGAAGTACCTACATAAAATATAGCCTATGTTCATCCTGAAAGTTCATTCTACACATTGGTGAAAGAATTTTTCAAATCGGTTCAGTAGTTTCGGAGCCTATTCATTTCAAACAAACAAACAAACAAACAAACAATCAAAGTTTTGTGTATATATATATATATATTAATGTATTATCGAAACGGTTGAATTGTTCAGTTGTGTAATCGAGTTGAGAATCGATACGATAAATTATCCGACACTCGCTCATCGCCAGCTAGCGAGCTGGAACGGGTTACGGAAATTAAAATCACCTTCGATTTATCCTCTGTCTCCTTCACTCTTCCTTTCTCGCTCTAGATTCAATCGGCGAAGTGAAAACATGCATCAGTTTTTTAGAATACGGTATATACATCATATAGATACAGGGTCAGATTTAGCTCTACGTATAAAAATATATCAAGGGCTTTACCGCAAGCCTTTAAGGTAATATCAAAGTAATAACTACTTTGATATTACCTTAAAGGCTTGGCTTTTGATATTTCGCGCCATTACTTATAAAAATTGTTGAAGTAATGCTACTTCAAGCTTAAAATGTGCCGTGTCTTGAACATGATGGTTTGTAAGAGCTTGTGGTAGGCGCCTGGTTAATTTATTTACCTACCAGAAGAACTAAAAATAACAAATAAAAAAAAAAAACTTGCGATGGCGATGGGCTTGCAACCTATCACGTACGGAACTACTGTGCAAAATGTGGGCTTATGCCACATTATCATGTAGTACCTAAAAGCGGCGATAGGCTTGCAACCTTTCTCACGTTCCTTCAGAGTACGAATAGAAATAGAAGTACCTACGTAGTACGAATAGAAATATTGATGTAGGTATTTATTTGTCCAAAAAATTATTTATATAATATTTATGATGATGCCCTGTCTCTTGGAAAAGCATGAATCTTATCTTTATTAAGCAAAATAAGGTAACTATCTTATAATAATTCAAGAATAGGTACATTTTGTATTTTTTTTCTCTGAATCAAATATTATTAAATTATCGATCAGCCTTGAGCCTTTCACCACACTGTTAAAAGAACTAGTAACACGATATGAAGAAACCTTGAACCAAAATCGCCAGCCTTCATTTTCCTTAAAATTGCATGGGAAAGGAAAAATAAATTCCAATGTTAAACCTTGGGCAATGGTGCGAAGAGATAAGGAAATTCTCCACGTCAGAGATGTATAAAAGCTGAGATTTTACCCCCATCTCTCATATTACCCGACTGCAAATGAGGGTAATGTGTGGTATGTATGCATGTGACGGCAAAAAAACTAGTACTTACTTATTTTTTTATTAGTTCTAGTTATTATTCATTTATTTGACTGGCTTTTCAGCTCAGTTAGTAGTAACCATGCCTTCAGCGCTGTAGGTTTTGGGTTCGATCCCCATCCTGGACAAAATTTGTGTGATGAACACAGATGTTTGTTCTGTGTCTGGGTGTTATTGTGTATTCTATGTACTTATGTATTTAAAAAAAGTTCCCATAGTACAAGCTTTGCTTAGTTTGGGGCTAGATGGCTCTGTGTGAAATGTCCATAAATATTTAGAAAATAAAATAAACCCACCTAGAACTAGGTAATTAAAATAGCTTCTTATAGCTACCATATTAGATTTTTTCACTGCCATTGGAGGAAATACAGCCATCTTTTGTTTAAAATTGACTTGACAATTTGATTGACTTTGTGACACTGACAATACTACTAATATAAAAACTTGACACTGGCAAAATTGATCTCAAAAGAGACAGATGCGATGCCATAAACAAAGAAGAAGAAGAAGAAGAAGAAGAAGAGGTATATCTATATATTTAGGCGCCATGTCTAAATATGTCTACGCATTGGAATTTGGCTATTCAATGACGATCTGCTTTCTCTTTTACTCTGAACTTTTGATCGTAGTTCTATTTCGTGTCCTAGCTACGTCTCTGGCTCCACCGCAGTATCTCGGTGGAATGTCCAATAAAAATGCGAACGAGGCCTTGTTTGAGTCAAAACCTTGCAAGCGCAAATGTTATCGCGAGAACTATCAATTTTTGCCCGGTAATGTTTTGTTAATCTTATACCTTTAAACGAGCAATTCTTGCATATATATTATGTAAATATTATATAATCTGAATCTCGGAAATGGCTCGCACGATTTTCATGAAATTTAGTATGCAGAGGGTTTTGGGGGCGATAAATCGATCTAGCTAGGTTTCATTTTCCTAAAACCAGATTTATCAAAAAACCACCGAGCAAAGCTCGGTCAACCAGGTACTTGAACTAATATTAACAAACGTGAAAGGATGTTGGGAACCTTTCCAAAAGAGACCAGTTTTTGTTGGACATCGATGTTTTTCAACATTACAGGAGACCTAGACCTGAAGCAATCAAAAGTGATCACTGTATCTCTAGTTACTTTATCTTTAGGTACTCTATCTTTGATATCTAAAGAAGGTAGTAAAAGGCAAGTCCAATCATGATTATTTGGCATAATATGCCCACATTTTGCAGAGTAGTATTGCGAACGTGACAGGTTGCAAGCCCAACGCCGCTTAAAGGAATTACCTATGACACACACCTTCGAATTTTTGGTTCTAGGGTATATTTCCTCAAAATGTTTTCCTTCACCGTTTAAATTACGTACATAGTTTTTTCGAATAGAATTACTCATTGGTGCACGACCAGGCCCCTATTCAATAAACATTACAAGTCTACAAATTTGTAAAAAAGTGACAATATTGTCGAATTTTATGACAAGTGCTGTTTAATTAAACCTACAAATATGTAGAATTGTAAGAAAACTTTACAATTTTGTAAATTTTCCTCCAGTAAATCGTAGTTTTTTACTAAACAGAAACTTGTAGAATTGTAGCCGCTTACAATTAATTGTATTTTACAATTTGTAATGTTTATTGAATAGGGGCCAGGTATGGACCCACGACCTTCGGATCGTGAGAGAGAGGTGCTACCACTACACCACCAGTGCTTTAGACAGACTACATTTTGTGAATAAATAGTACCTACCCACCTACATAGGTATATCTCATGGCACTTCAAAGAGTTATACAAAACGCCCCAGGGAAGACGCCAAAATTCGGAGAATTCACCAGAATTACGCACGCGATACGACTATTTGTACGAATTTCGCACTTGAAAGATTCCATTGCTTTGTATTGTTTTCTTTTCCTCAGTTTCGACTGTTAGCTCATTCGAATTTCAATATGGAATAGCACCAGGCTCATCGAAATATAAGTCCAACAGGGCGATTTTTTTATATTTTATATAAATTTGTCTACGTCACTCTCGTAATCTAGTCGAATCCAACAATACCTAATTTATCAAATTCTGTCCAGCCATTTGGGCTACAGCGGCAGCGAGCCAAAGAAGCTCGCATAAAAAAAATAAACTAACAAGATTACGACTCTATTCCCAGGCTCGGTAGATATCTCCTCAGATCTCTAGTTAAGTACCTACTTACATCTTTGAAGATAATTATATAAAGAAGGTAGCCAGAGGCACGTCCAAACATGATATTTGGCACATACCAACATTTTGCACATAGGTTAGTATTTCGTACATCTTCGAATTTTTAGTTCTAGGCTGGCATTGCGGACATATTTTTCCGAATGGAAACACTCATTGTTGAACAATCAGGTTTGAAGCCACGACCTTCAGATGGTGAGGCAGGGGCTACCACTAAACCAACACTGCCTTATCTTAATACACACTAATATAACATGTGGACATAACAACGTATGTATTTGGCAACAAAACAACAGCAAGTTGGAGTCGCTATCTCGCGGTTTGCACACACTCGCTAACTTTAGCCTGTTTCTCAAACTTGATAGCTCGATAATTATTAGAACATTCAAGAACTTATTAACAAGGCGCATTGAATTCTCTATAAGTGAGAAAGAAAGAAAGAGAAAATTAATTTATTCAATAAAATCACAAGGATCACTTTGAAACGTCTTACATGCGGTGAATCTATGTACCAATTCCAACCTAACACAAGTACGAGAAGAACAGACAAGAAACTAGTCTCGGTCCTAGCGCTTTTTTGTATGATCTAGACACGCGGTAGCGTGTCAAGCCAAGTTCAAGCGAACGGGCGAGGCGCGCACCGTGTGTAATATTACACGAACCATTTGGAGCCATTTTCACCCCCTCGTAACTCAAAAACTATTTCACATAAACAAGTCAAATTGGGCTCATCTATTGCCACTTGCGAGTAAAATATGTACTCCGAATTTCATAAACACACCTCAAACGGTTATTTAGATATCAACGTCCAAAAATGGTTTTTTATGAAAATTTTTATCACTGACTGACCTATAGACATTAATTATAACCCAGTTCCAGATGACCTAGAACGTTCAAATTTGGCATCCAGGTAGGTAGTGGGGTGGATACAAAGGAAAAAATCTGAAACTTGCAAATTTTTATATTTTTAACGTACTTTTTCAATTAATTGATTCTCCTAGGAACCCTTGCGCCTAGCGCCTGTAATATAAGAATAGTAATCTAAATAGATGACAGTCGGTCATTATGTGGATTTTAATAGGGTCTTGACGTGAATATAATAACGAGTGGAAGTAGTGTCTTGGATTGGTAAGTAGTACACTCTTACCTAGGTATACAATGTGCCAATAGTTTGAGCAGTCTATGCAGGTAGATAGATATGGCTAGATAACTATTCAGGCCTAGATTATAGTGTGTCTCGGCTTGTCGGATAGGTAGTAGGTAGGTATACTTATTCAGTAAGTACTCAAGTACCTACCTACCTGCTTAGTATGTATACCTACAATGTGCCAATAGTTTGAGCCGTTTATGCAGGTAGATTATATAAGTGTAATAATATAAGAATAAGTACTTACTTACTAATAAGTTCTGTACAAAAAGTAATGATATCCCATCAAAAACATAAATGTGAAATGAGAGCCAAGTTCAATAAGTATGTTTTAGTCGTTGACTTCAGCGACAAAAGAAGTGAGATCTAAACGGGTGCCAAGTACAATGGTCAGTCCTGAAACTTATTTTTAACAATATGAAATATTTTTAACAACTTTAAAATATCATTTCATCTCATAATTTAGGATAATATTATATTGAAGCCTAAGGTCTGAATTGGCTAGTTTTCTTAAGAGTACGAATTATATTAGGTATACCTAATATAATTCGCCTTTGCAAGTTCTTATTTTATTCTTCTAAAAATTTGGCTTGCTGGTAGAAACTAGCGATCGGACATAGGTAAGTAGTTAATAATAGGAAGGTAATTCGTATAATGAGAACTAGCCAAGTTAGACCTTAGGCTTCAATATAATATTATCCTAAATTATAAGATGAAATGATATTTTAAAGTTGTTAAAAATATTTCATATTGTTATAAATAAGTTTCAGGACTGACCATTGTACTTGGCACCCGTTTAGATCTCACTTCTTTTGTCGCTGAAGTCAACGACTAAAACATACTTATTGAACTTGGCTCTCATTTCACATTTATGTTTTTGATGGGATACTTCTTACAAAAAATGTAATCGAGATACCTAATAAAAAAATACAAAATAAAACATAAAACAAAAGGACAGCGTTCACATTGCAAATTGGTTAGCTGTCGGAGGGCGGAGCGACATCGAACCATGAGTTCCTATCATCAATATACTAATTGGTTCTTTGTATAATATTTCTTTTTTTCATTTGTGTCAAAAAGATCCGCGTCTGAAACCCGCTTGTACAATCGCTACCGCTTACCACCAAGTCTTGAGTCTAGATACTCGAGCACCGCACAGCAGGCCGCAAATATAATGCTCCCAAGTTGCGTTCAAGACGTGCTTGTGTTACAGCTAAAGGTGAAATATAGTGAAGTATGAAGTACTAGCTTCCGCCCGCGGCTTCGCCCGCGTGATACCTTGAAAAACAAAAACAAATCTATCCCGCGGGAACCTTAGGTATATTTTTCCGGGATAAAAAGTAGCCTATGTGTTATTCCAGACCATAATCTATATCTGTGCCAAATTTCATTCAGATCTGTTCAGCCGTTTTAGCGTGAAAGAGTAACAAACATACATCCATCCATCCATCCATACATTCTTACAAACTTTCGCGTTTATAATAAGTAGGATTTTAGGAATTAGTAGGATTCGAAATAGTTCTAAAACTGTACCATCAGAAAAAAAGGTATAATGTTATCTATCTAGTATAGTTATTTTTAAAAATACTGTTTTGTTAAAAAAAATATCGTTAGTCGTCAAAAAGCAATTATTAGATACTCGAGTACCTAATATTTTTTATTATCTATAAGCATTAATTTTATTATTCATACTTCATTCTATTTTTTGTTTTCCTATTAAATAAAGAGGTTCAAAGTTAAAATACTCTTTTATTTTGCATTTTTCAGGACCTATGCACCTCATTAGTGACTTTTGGTTTTTTGCCGTAGCAACTGAAATTGTTTGAAGCTGATGATTCTAGAAAGGGCTGTTTTTACCATAGAGCCATTTTCCGAACAATTTTAGTGTGAAAGAGACTAATCTCTTTGATGATGATGTAGATACTAATATCTACAACCATTTACAACCCGGCTTCACCTACTGCTGGGTATAGGCCTCTCTTCAGTACCTACACTTGAACTTTCTAAATAAAAAAACGTCTATTTTCACAATGTGCCTGCAACATAAAAACATGAACGGGTTAAGAATACTAAGAGCTAATATTGCCGGCTCGGGAAGCAGCTTGTTAAAGCTAAGAAACTTGTTACAAGTTTAAACGGTGCTTTTGAAATCAAGTGTTGATCTAATTTTCTTTAGACTGAATCTCATTCCGGGTAACGGTAACTAAAGCCAATATTAGAATTTAAATTAAAAAAAAACAAAATTTAAAATATTTTACGGTTGATCGGTTGACAAATAAAAAAATATATGTTTTTACTTTATTTCTCGAGCACGCTGGACGTATATCTTTCGATAATTATATGAGATTACCTCTGAAGTGACCTATCAAAAAAATATCATCAAAATCTTTTCATAATAAATTGGCACACACATACAAAAAAAAAAGAAAAAAAACATAGGTACAGACGAATTGAGAACCTCCTTTTGAAGTCGCTTAAAAACTAAAAAGAAAACAGAATTCAATGTTGCACTACGTAGAAAATAACAAGCGTATGAATGTGGATTTTACCCTAGATTAACATACAAGGCCTTTTAACTCGGAAAACTCCACGGGAAAAGCGAAGTATTAAATCGGGAGCGCAACTTTAAAATTAGTTTTAGCAACGGCTACCAAGCAAAACCAATTAGACTTACGCGCCCATAGAATTATTTTCCTTCATTAATCTTGTCAGCAGTCCGTCATAATCTATCTATCTATATATATAAAAATGAATTGCTGTTCGTTAGTCTCGCTAAAACTCGAGAACGGCTAAACGGATTTATCTTATCTTGGTCTTGAAATGTTCGTGGAGGTCTAGGGAAGGTTTGAAAGGTAAGAAAAATTCGAATAACTGCCGGGAAAACCCTAAAAATAGCCCTTTTCTATTTCCCATACAAACGTTTTCTAAATAAGTACGAAGTCTGCCGGGTCAGCTAGTTACAGATATTTTTTCAGGGAATATCCTGATATGCAACGAACTCAGTAGGTGTTTAGTTGTCTATCTCCTAAGCCCATCCTGTAGAAGGGAAGCGATGTATCCGATCCTGTAATCCCCCTTCTCGAGCTGATGGACATGTAATCTCCCCGTAAATTGCTTTGATATTGTCGTTCCTTTAAAGAACTATGCAAAAGTTTTGTTGTTTTGATTATTAACTCGGCTGGTGACTTTGATTCATACGAACCTACCCAACCTACTAATTGTTGTTTGATTATTAGCTCTGCCTGTGACTTTGCTTGATACTGATACGAACCTACCCAACCTACTTATTGTTGTTTGATTATTAGCTCTGCCTGTGACTTTGCATGATACGAACCTACCGAACCTACTTATTGTTGTTTGATTATTAGCTCTGCCTGTGACTTTGCATGATACGAACCTACCCAACCTACTTATTGTTGTTTGATTATTAGCTCTGCCTGTGACTTTGCTTGATACTGATACGAACCTACCCAACCTACTTATTGTTGTTTGATTATTAGCTCTGCCTGTGACTTTGCATGATACGAACCTACCCAACCTACTTATTGTTGTTTGATTATTAGCTCTGCCTGTGACTTTGCATGATACGAACCTACCGAACCTACTTATTGTTGTTTAATTATTAGCTCTGCCTGTGACTTTGCATGATACGAACCTACCCAACCTACTCATTGTTGTTTGATTATTAGCTCTGCCTGTGACTTTGCTTGATACTGATACGAACCTACCCAACCTGCATATTGTTGTTTGATTATTAGCTCTGCCTGTGACTTTGCTTGATACTGATACGAACCTACCCAACCTACTTATTGTTGTTTGATTATTAGCTCTGCCAGTGACTTCGCATGATACGAACCTACCCAACCTACTTATTGTTGTTTTATTATTAGCTCTGCCGGTGACTTTGATTCATACGAACCTACCCAACCTACTTATTGTTGTTTGATTATTAGCTCTGCCTGTGACTTTGCATGATACGAACCTACCCAACCTACTTATTGTTGTTTGATTATTAGCTCTGCCTGTGACTTTGCATGATACGAACCTACCCAACCTACTTATTGTTGTTTGATTATTTGCTCTGCCTGTGACTTTGCATGATACGAACCTACCCAACCTACTTATTGTTGTTTGATTATTAGCTCTGCCTGTGACTTTGCATGATACGAACCTACCGAACCTACTTATTGTTGTTTAATTATTAGCTCTGCCTGTGACTTTGCATGATACGAACCTACCCAACCTACTCATTGTTGTTTGATTATTAGCTCTGCCTGTGACTTTGCTTGATACTGATACGAACCTACCCAACCTGCATATTGTTGTTTGATTATTAGCTCTGCCTGTGACTTTTCTTGATACTGATACGAACCTACCCAACCTACTTATTGTTGTTTGATTATTAGCTCTGCCAGTGACTTCGCATGATACGAACCTACCCAACCTACTTATTGTTGTTTTATTATTAGCTCTGCCGGTGACTTTGATTCATACGAACCTACCCAACCTACTTATTGTTGTTTGATTATTAGCTCTGCCTGTGACTTTGCATGATACGAACCTACCCAACCTACTTATTGTTGTTTGATTATTAGCTCTGCCTGTGACTTTGCATGATACGAACCTACCCAACCTACTTATTGTTGTTTGATTATTTGCTCTGCCAGTGACTTCGCATGATACGAACCTACATATTTTTGTTTGATTAATTGCTCTGCCTGTGACTTTGCTTGATACGAACTTACCCCTTTGAGAAAATTTTATCTCGCTGATTTTCGTGCAAATATGAGACAAAATTAAATGCTTGTTATAATTGTCGACAAAATTTTGGTCACGGCCATGTGGCTAGTCAAACAAAAATGTCACTTTGGTTGTCACAGATGTTAATGTCTTGTTTTTTGTGTCAGACGGGAATCGAACCTCTGATCATTCTGACCTAATGACAAAATGGTGATCTCAACGCTATCAAATCTTTAATCCATAACCCTTAGTATCTATTAATTAAGCAATAAAAATACTAGTAGGTACCTACAGTTTTAAAGATAAAATAAAACTCCCAATAAGTACTTAACAAACACTTTATTTCAACAATAAATTATCAAAATAACAATTAATCATAACGTTAGGTTGGCGTGCTGTCGTTTACCTAAAATTAAATATTTATTGGATTTTTTGACATGTCGAAACTTAAATTCAGTGGGTTGAATAGTCGGAGAGGCAAAAGGCGTTTTTGTGATACCAAAATTAAGGTATGGTAGGTACAATTTTTGGTGTGAAAATGGACGTGGTTTTTCTATACAATTGGATTAAAATAACTAAAAATTTTACTTGACCTTAAGAAACAACTCTACTGAGTTTAAGTTTTGACACATCAATTATATAGTATCTAGCTAGGCAACTATTAAGTACCTACTCAGAAAGACAACACAGTTCTAAAACTACCTAGGTACGGAAAGATTAGATATAAATGTATTTGAAAATAAAAAAATATTAGTTTTTTATATTTTATCTGTTTCTTAAAGTTTTTGAATTTAAATTCATGATTTAGGCCAGAAAGAAAAAGTTAGAGCAAAATCGTTTCGGCATGCAAGTTTTAGAGTTACAAATAGGTCTAAAAACGATCAAATTAAATATTATTATTAATTCATAGATTTTAGAATCAATAAATAGTATTATAAAAAAAACTAAGAATTTAAGCGAAATAACCTTTTCGTTTGGTTTGCCTTATTAATTAATCATTAAAGTTAAACTTTACTGAAATAATGCGATGAAAATAATTTGATATTAAATATTGAATAAAACTTTATAGGACGGTTCAAACGATACTATAAATAACACATCATAATTTCAACTAGAATTCATATTTTTAAACATTTAAGAGTTTAACGAAATAAAATATTAAAGATAAGACTTGGCTTAATAATATGTGCTCGTAGATTCGCTACAAAATATAATATCCTATGTACACTATCAGTTCGTAATGACTAGGTACATAGCGTTATGACATAGATCTAACACGAACGACAAATAGATAGAAATATGAAAAATTCATCAACAACACTGTTTTTACAGAACTTTATTAGGTTTTCTGGACATGAATTAAAAAAAAAGATAAAATCAAATAACTCTAAATCAAAGTTAGGAGTTTCACGCTTAAATACTTTCTTGATAAATTGTTTTCTATTAGATTCGATCCCAATGCTGGTCAAAACAGTGTTGTCGGGACATTATCGTTAGGTAATATTTATTACAAATGCTAAATTTATTAAATTATAGCAAGGATGGGATATAGGTTATAACATTTATTCTCTTAAAGTTAAGATCGCACTAGGATTACTTAGCACAAGCATAAATAAAATTTGGTGAACAAAAAGGTAAGTGTAGTAAGAAGACGGGACGACAGATGGCGTGTATTACTACTATTATAAACACTACAATAGAAAATCTACCTCTACTTGTAGATATAAGAAGAGAAGCATTAAAATTCTAGTAGTAAATAAATTCGAAACGAACAATTGGTCCATTACAGGCAGAAAGATCAGGAAGATAGACAATAGATATAGATTAAAATGTAAAGATATCTAAGACTTAAAAAGGAAATGTTGATATTCGTAGTAAAGGTATGTTAAAGAAGTCAATCGGATTAAAAGCGAGTAAGTTTTATTTTTAAAAGTTACGAAGCCATGTGAAATTCGCAAGGAAGTGCGAATAGTATATAAGCATTTCTTAGTTAGAGGAAAATGAGTAAAGGAACTAACAAGACTATTGGCATAAGAATAAATTATGAATTCACACAACAATCCTTCACTTTATCCAAAACGTTTTCACCACTGAAGCCTAAAAAGGCATATATTTAAAATACAAATACATACTTAATTTATAAGATAAAACGACACAAAAACACAAGCTCTCTAAAAATAATGTATCATTATTGACGCCTACTTTAACGGCAGTACCAAACCAACTATTTTTGGTGTCACTGGCCTAATCTATCAACACGTTTTTAATTGCACCTATTTTATTTAAGCCTATAATAGCTAAATCGTCTGAACTTGTTATTATATACAAAATAACTCTACATTATGTTATTTCATTTGAAAAAATTCTTAACCTTCAATGTGTTTGTAATTTTTATAATGAAATTCGTTGCATCATTTTTTTGAGAAACATGTAGTTTAGGTAGATAAACAGTTTGTTTTTAAATTTATCAAATAAAAAAATATAGAAGAATACTTAGTTTAAATACGATAGCACAGTATTTTACAGATTGAGTTTAATTTACTAAAATAATTTAAAATTAAATAAATCCACATTTAGGTCAAGAATCAATTTCATAGCTACGCATGAACACTGTGTTTAAAAAACAATAAAATCTTATTTACATTTCTAAGTTATTTTTCACACCCATTATAATTATTAATATCAATATACCAAAAACTTTGGCAATTTATAACAAATACCTACAAATTAAAAATAACACATTATTTATCGTAAAATAAGATATTAGCAATTGATATAATTCCTGGTTTAGTAAAATTGTTCATGTCACTTCCAGATGGTCACTGTAAGATGTGTTGTATCATGATGGACAGGAATATAATGTAAAAAAACTGTCTTCGGTTCCTAGACTAAAACTTATAAACAAATAAAAACATAACATTTGACTATAATTTTCATTAAAAATAGGATATTAACGGAATATCACGTTATAGAAAAAAATATGTTCAAAACCATAATTGTTAAAAAAAAACTAATAGACAAAAACTCACAGATAAATAATAGGTAGGTTAAATGTCAAATTAATTAAATCTACAATCTCATAAATACTTTATATCTTTTTTATCTGTATCTACTCTACTAATATAAGCAATTTTATACTTTACTTACTTACCACAGCCTTCAAGGCTAACTTATTATCAGCTTAGGAAAAAACATGCGTATAGAGGAAGAATGAAACATCGAAAGACGTCTATTTATCTGTACATTTGAGCACATTAAAAAACCTCTAAGGTGCTAGTCAAAGATCTATAATCGCTGCCTTGACTCACGTTTGGACTTCAAAATGCGCCACCTATAAGTTGTTTCTACCACACAACACATTTATTTTCTATTTTATAGCTCATGCTCAACATATGCCTATTGGCAATGGACTCACCAATGTACTTCTCAAATATCCAAGACATAGTTATTTCGATATTCAAGGATGTCTAAGGGGGTAGTCAGAGCCACGTTCAAGCATTTGGAACATGACCATTGCCTAGGTAATTGTTACATGTTAATGAGTACAAGGCGCATTAACTGAGACTATGGCCTCTGCCCTACTCATTTCATTAAAGAATTTTGTTTATTTTTGATGACAATAGACTCAGGCCATAAAAAATACACATTAGCTGACTAAACAATTGTCATATTCGCTTTTCATGGACATGCTATGACTCAGACTACTATTTATAGCGTTATCGTAATGCGCATTGTTTAGGTACTATTGATAGCTCTAGATGCCTAAATGCCCTGCTGTCAATAAGCAGTCCTGCAAATAGAACTTTCTTAATACATAATGGTAAAATCTGGGTCATTTTCTACCTTGCTTTTAGGTGACACTCGCATTAAACAAGGTAGTACTTAGTAGAAATAAAGATTTTAAGCCTGGGAGTCTAATAGTTTTAAAATCCTTGAATTACGTCATACGCTTCCAAAGTTGACATAGTGAGGTATATCAGCCAGAGGGAGAATAGGAAGATGGATGTGAATATCTTGATTCCTTTAGGTCCTCCGAGCTCTCCGCCGATACTCTTCCGTCTCCGCAGAACGAGGACCAAGACGGCGACGGCCGCTTCGGAGCAGAACATTGTGACGCTGAAGGCGAGGCTGGTGAGGAGAATAGAAAACTATTTAGTCCTCAACTACTCTCGACGTTCCCAGGCTTGGTAGACATCTCACATCTCTTGTACGATCGAGAGATGATTGTTATTTGGTGGTTGTAACTGCTTACTATCAGGTCTACCATGAGTTTCGACGTATGAAAGTCGCTATGCAATTATATTAAAAGTGGTAGACCCATCAGTCATATATATTTTTAAACTTACGCAATTTTAACACATTATTATTAGTATTAACCACGACACGATTATTACGTGATCACGATACTGTGTAAACCTGTCGAAACGTCGGGAAAAATAGGTAAATAAAACGCGATAAATACCCTTTTAAGACCCTCAGTCAGGCTTCATCCAGATCAATAAGTAAACTTACAAAAAAAATTACATCTGTCATTGTCATCTTTTTTTGGACAAGATATAATGAAGGATCTTTGGGGTTAAACTAAACTCACTTTCCAGGATCCACCAGGAATCTCTCTCCCTTGCTCCAGTGGATGATGGCAGCTAGCGTCCAGGCTACGCCGATGCCGAGGAATACGTTCACAGCGTTGGAGCCAGTCACATTGCCGACTGACGCGTCAGCATACTTGTCTTGGCAGGCTGCTACTTTACTTGCAAATGTGTCTGCATGACAATTTATATATTATTTAATTGCTTTTTAGGTATCACACTCAGATATCTAGAGTTTTCACTGGGACACTACTAGTGCACGAAAGGAGCCTCTCAGAGGAGAAGGAGAAGAGAAAGAGAAGTGACGCACCTTAATCTTTTCACCACACTTATATTTTTGTGAATGAATGATTGGGCCTTAAACCACCACGCAAAATGTCACCTTATTGGAACTAGAATCTGGATGCAACAAGCTGCGGAGAGGATGAAATAGCGGATATTGAGGAAGACCTATGTCTAGAAGTGAACGGTTATGAGCTAATGATCATGATGATTTACCACGCGAGCCCAATGTGGATTGATCATCGATCAAGATTGGTGATTTCCTTCGTATGACAGCACTGAGTAAATAATACTTATATTCCCTACCTACAGTTTTGACGAATGATAGGAGCGAGTGGAAGAAGAAAACATCCTGTGAAGACCCCACTTAACGTGGGATAAAAACAGAAGAATGATGATCTCAGATACAGTTTTGGTTAGTTAGTTTATTACTAATTTTGTAAACGTTTAGAATTCATAAATGTTTAGGTACTTACCTGGTATACTAGTCCCTAGGGCAACAAACACGATAGCGGTGACGGAATCTTTGATCCCGAGTGTGCAGCCGAAGTGAGAGGCGACGTCACCAATCACAGCAGTGACGAGACCAATGCAGATGATGGAGACCACGAAGCAGACGTAGCCCCCGCCGATATCTGTTAAGAAGGTTGTGAAGAAATCGGCGCTTTGGAGAGAAGATGGAAAATCTCTGTATCATGGAGATGGTTGCGGGTTCTATCACGCCTGAATTACATTGTTTTGATATCATTAAAATGGTGATGAAGTATTTATAGGTCTGGTGACGATTTTTATCTACTCGTGTATTTAAATTTAAGGCGAAGACGACTTATACAGGCAACTTTAAAATGCTATTTATAAAATCTTATTTCTTCAAGACGTCTTCAAATATCTGAATAATTTAAACTATTTTTGGCCTCAAAATTCCTGGATCTTATAACACCTTACCTGTCGGAGGTACGAAAGCGAAGATAATCTTCCAAAACACCGTTACCAGATGAAGAATGTAGTCTGACCATGATGGCGGTTCGTCTGGGTCATCTAAACATGAAAAAAACTGAAACATCAGACTATGATCTTTACAAAGTTGATAGAAGGTGCATATTTAAGTCTTTCTGTAAGTAATCTTAATCAATTTTGTTATTTTGTCAGTTGGATCTGGTTTACAGAATAAAATACAATTAAGGGCTGATAGCATCAAATAAACCTAGCCAAGTTATTTTTGCTTACAAACCTGCCACAAATTACACACTTTGAAGCCACAATTGTATGTTAGCTGTATCATTAATAATGGTAACGTGCCACTCAAGCCACGAATCATAAAAATTATTAAATGTTTTTCATGCGAATTCCAAAACTTCAGGAAACATGGCTTGCAGCCAAAAATGTCTACTGCAATCACGACTGCAATTTGCTAAAGGAATTGAGTTTTCTTTCTTGGGGCTATGTGTGTCACCTATGGCGGCGGCCAGTCTGACGTTGAGGTTGGAACTTGGGAGTTTACTGCAGTTTTGTAATACAATCCTTAGCATTTTGTTGAAGGTGAAAATTTAAATAGACGATTTTCTACTCTGCAATGACGATTAGGACAAGTCGTATTGATTGAAATTCTTGACGCATAATGCCAAAGACGTAAAATACCAAAATCATAAGACTCAGCGTAACGCGCATCAAAAGATTTGAGTAAATAAAAAGGTTAGTGTTGACCTTCGATAAATAGTATCTCAACCGTCTGATGATCAGTAGCAAAGATTGTTTTCCATAGCCTGAGAATCGCTTGTAAAATATGCATAAAACATGTACCTGAATTGGCAGTTAACGCTTCTGTGAACTGTTCCTTCCATGAGGATGTGCCTATTATTATCGATGCGTTCGCCCGTTGCACTAATTTGTCTACAGTATTCTGAAACAACCACAAAATATTTTTAATCGACTCCAGAAAAAGGAGAAAGTTGTAATTGGGCTGCCTTGTTTTGTGTTGTGTGTATGTTACCTACTCGATAACTCCCTCAATTATAACTAGGCTTTGATGGTTCTTTGACTGTTGTTTAGTATATTTACCCAGGTGGTCTTATATAAATTGTATTCCATTATTTCATTATTACTTTTCTTCAATGTATTGACACATCGGGTTCCATTTACCGTTTTATGATTGTATACATATAGATATGGATTAATGTAGACTGTGTCTTCACTTACCTTAAACTCTTTGCTTTCTTTAACCCTGAGCTGTGCTCTAGTGATGTCTCCAGCTCTTGGCAGCCCCATCATTGCTACGACTGCTTCATCCTCAGGCAGCGTTGCCAGGTGAGTAGCTTCATTCGGTCCCGGAGGGTGGTTAATTTCATCGTCTGTTGTGAAAAAAATTATAGGAGTATTATTTTTCTTCTTGTTATCGTGCGTGTCACAAGTTTTTTAAAAGTACCTAGTGTTTTGAAAGGAGCAAGATTAAGATTATAAGTACAAACTTTAACCTCCTACTGCTCCTCTTAGAGGTTGAATGTCGGGAATTATTTTATTAGTGTACGTCTACGTGTTCTATAGAATGTATTCTCCGAATTTCAAGTCTTTAAGACCAATTGTTTAGGCTTTGCTTTGTCTCTAAAAGACCTATAAAGCACTTACCTATTATAAGGCTACAATACGAGTTGAAGGTTTGTATGAAGAACGCATGGCTGGGCGCATTCAGTTTTTGGATGAGTGACCGCTCTTTTTGCACTCCATCCGATATCAATGATTTCAGAATGTATGTTGTTGATGGATTTTTTACGATAAAGTCGCGGGTAACAACTAATTGCTAAATATATCTAAATATAAGTACATGGTGTGGTTACAATACGATTCAATTACGATTGAACAGCCAAATTATCTTCCACTTTACCTACTCCTTTAGGGGAAAATCAATATGATGTAACAATGAGGTCGTCACTGCCAGCCGTATGATTCAATTAAGGTTGGCGTCTGTCTACCACGATATTACGTCATTATTGTAAGTATTCTATAGTAAGTAGTAGTTATTCTATGGTAGGTAATGTATTTACAAAAGAATCGTATGTAGGTAATTAATTTATCAGTTATCTGGTTCCTATAATACAAGTTTTGCTTAGTTTGAGGCTAGATGGCGTTGTGTGAAATGTCCACCAATATTTATTTATTTAATAATATCCGTGAGAAGGCGCGTCTGCACTTATGATATTTTCCAATAAAAATTAGTGCTACCTAAAGAAAACACGTGACTTAGCCTAAAATCGTTTTTGAAAAAAATGTCTTCCTGTCTGTTTATCTGTGCGTTTGTCCACGCGAATGTCCCCAACGGCTGAACCAAATGGAATGCAGATTCACTAATGTATGGAGATAGCTTGGGATATATTTAAGCTTTGTTTCATCGAGATGGGATGACAAATAAAAAAGATGAGTATAACAATTTTACTGCCCCAGTCACAAACAGAATATTAAAAAAGTAATCTACGTTTAGCGTCTATGTAGTAGGTAATAAGAGACAACGCCATTTTCATTCCTTAAAAACTGTATTACTGTGCGTAGCTAGTACAGTCACTTCCAAAAGACTTGCTAGGCAACTCTGACAACTAAAAGTCGACAACGTCCTGTAATAAGATCTCTGTAGTGAGTGAAATACGAGTATAATAAAATAAGAAGTGGACTGTATCCTGTCGTAAAATCACTTTGCTATTAAATGCATACAGCTTTATGTACTTACAGTTGAGATTTAATATCTCTTTAATTAGATTTAATGACGAAGGGACAGGTAGAACTTTTTGTCTATCAGTTGCCAAGATACCGTTCAAAACTGATTTTGAACGGTATATTCGGTGCATCTGAATGCATCTAGATAAAATCTCTAGGATTTGACCAATTTCAGATAGGTAACTATTCTCAGCATAATGTACTTGCAGACTGTCAAATGCAATTACCTACTCTTTAATAACTAGATACGATTTATTATATCAGTGTACCTACTTACATGACAAAAAGCTTCAACTCTGCTAGGGGTCCCTAACAAAATTAACAAGGATCATACAAAAAAAGCGAGAATCTAGTCAGTTCTTCTCGGACTGGAATTGGCACCTAGACTCACTTAGTAGGTAGGGCTAGTGCGTAAACCTGGCGTAATAGTTTGATCAAATCCATCCTAAGTAAAGAAATTAGCATGTTTTAAACGGCAGATCAACGTTGTTTAAAATAACACAGTTTACCTACAATAGTTTTTTCTGTAGGTCTACCATGAGTTGTCACATTTAAATTGGCTGACGTTACTACAGTAGTAATAGTACGTTACTATGACATCTGTCAAAATTGTTACTCATGGTACCAAATTCTAAGCAAATTAATGAGCGCAAACTACAGTCGCTGTAGTACGCTGTGACGTAGGATAGTTAGCTACGTGAGGTTTTAGTACCCAACTATCCGCTAGAGGCGCTGTACCAAGTTTTCATACATTTTTTTAACTACAGTCGCTAGCGAGTGTAGATTGTGTAAACTCATGGTAGACCCTCTGTACTAGTTTGTATAAAACCTTCAGTTCGAAAAATAGCCATCTTATTTATCATTCAGCGGCCTCATTCAATGAGGAATCGACGGTCGACGTGGGAAACTGAGCCCCGGAAAGATTTAATGGCATGCCCTTGAAAACGGAGAGCCTATCTATTCACTAGCCTACTCTAGACTCCAGGCCGAGTGAACGATAAAAAGCGAAACTAGGAGAGCTTTCAGTATCCCTGGTATGAGTTTTTGATAGTTTACAAAAACTTTTTTCGAATAATAGGTAGGGCTTTCATGCCTCCATTAAAATAAGGTCGATACCGTGAAAACTTGTCTTGAAAGTCTTTGCTTTACTGCCGCTAAGATATTTTCGATAAATATTGCGAGAAATAGGTACCCGTTTAATACTAATAATACTGTGTTCAGATCGTGTAAGTTTAAAAATAAGAATACAATGGACGATATAATACTAATTTACCTAATGTATTCATTTCAGCGCAGGGCCGCAACGACCCCCCACAGCGCCTGTGTGCGAAACCTATGAAGCGCCTCTTTTTTTCACGAATATTCATTGAGTGTATCAAAAATAATTTCGGTGGCGGCGCCTCTATTGTCTTGGCGCCTGTGTGCGCCGCACACTTCGCACATAGGGGCGGCTCGGCCCTGTTTCAGCGTTAGTTATATGTAGGTAGGTATATAATAGTAGTTAGGTATTCACCGGAACTGGCTCATGTGATCCAAACCCGAAATAAATTCACCGACTCAGGCTAAAAAAAAAAAAAAAAAAAAAAATTTGGTGTCTTTTCCTAGGTTTTCGGGGTCGCTGAATCGGTCTATTGCATCCGTTTTTTGATAGCTTACACAGATCATGAGATAGCTAACCAATCTAAAGCTCTCCACTACACTGCTAATCACCTATTGATAAAATTAACCTAAATGTTTCCTTATCACCCAGTGAACACGGCGCGCCATTGTTTGTTTATCACCTCTGACGTCACGGCGCACCATTGTTTGACGTCAATCTCAGACTAATTAGCTTATTAGGATGTTCTAGCAAAACAACATTTTTTGGATCAATCACAAACCTTTATTTCCTCTAAAATAAGTACAGAATAGTTTGTATAAAAATATATCATTATTTATTGTATTGTTACTGAATAATTTAATAAAATCCATCATTGTATTTCCATAAAATTTGTTATAAAGATATGTTACACAATATTCTCCGCAAACTGATGTAAAATCATCTTGTAATCTATACCTATTAAAATCCCACCGCTTTGAATTCCTGATCAAGAAATCTCTATGATATCCTGTAGGCGGTCGTCCATATGAATCGAAATACTGACCAAACCTATTTCTATCTATGTGTATGGCCACCCAATGAGAACCTGGCATGCTGTCGGTGTCCAAATTGCTTATCAGGTACATAGGAACTTTAACATGTAAAGGTAACCTGTTTGCTGCATATACATTTTTTTGTAAAGAAGGATGGATAGTGTTCAAATATTTTTGAATCTCAATTGTGTTCATGTTTAATCAGCCTTTCGCATAAAGCTGTGCTATGCTTAACCTTCAAATCAAGAATGTGGAACTAAATATACTGAACTTCTTTATAAACATTGTGCAAGGACATAAATAAAAAGATTGGAATATGTGCAGATTATTTTTATTAGGTACTAACACTTATATATAGACAATAGTTACCTATTTAACTGCTATAGTCTACGGTTACATTACGGTTCTTATCTATTTCAATAACATTATCAAATTCTGCATAAACAATACAATTTATAGTCTGAGTAAGAGTAGACTCATGCTGTTTGAATGTTGCCCATTAGTCAGTTGTTAAAATATGTACACAACCTAATGATCCTGATAGTTTAGATAACATTATCAAATTCTATACAAATAAGGAATGCTGTTTGAATGTTGCCCTAATGATCCTGATAAGTTTAGTTGGTTATATAAGTCGTAATTTTTTTCAAACATTCACTGTCGAGTGCTTGTTCATATGAACTATAAGTCTCCAGATTACATTTTGTGAAGTGTGTTTAAAGTGATCTACAGAACAATGGATGTAAGTACTTCTTTAAAACTTTTCTATAATTTGTTATGCATATAGATTCAAAACGTTGATAGTGGTTATTATATTGTTGCAGAACTCTTTCGAAGAAAATACATTCAAACAATATTATTACACTTGTTCAGATGATGAAGATAAGACTCAAGAACCCCTTAACATTTGTGAAGAAAAACCACCTAAAAAACAAATGAAAAGAAACAAATCAACTGAAAGCTTAGATAATTTGTTTGAAGTGAAACAAATAAAGAAGAGAAAGTTATCATCAACAGTTTCTCGTGCCCACCAAGAAGGTGGTAATGTTTTTATAACTACCAATGAAGATGATGGTCATCGATCGAATCATATGATAAAAATAGAAGTTTATAACATGCACAAAATAAATAAAATCACGCCTACAGAACAGTGGAAACATGCAAGCTATAGAGTAAAATATTTTACAAATGAATGCAATAACAATTATGAAAGTATAAAAAAAATAATATACTGCATATCAAAAGAAATAGCATCAAACCCAACATGTAAAAAATATCATTTTAATAAGTAGTAGTAGTTTACCAATTTTTATTTATAAGTTTCGATAAAATTTCATTCTTAGTAAATTTACTTATCCCTCATTTACAAATTTTAGTCATTAGAAAAAATATTAGAATACAAATACTTACCTCATAATAGAATCTTAGGAAACAATATCTCATCAGTGGGGTTGCTTTAGTAAGTACCTAATTAGACATACCTCATTATGTAAGTATTACTTATAACATGAGATCTTTCTACCTGTTCTTACTATAAATAGTTCTTGTAGACGCTTACATGTAGATACTTCTTGTAGACGCTTACGTGCAGATACTTACTGTGATTCCATCTCCACCAAAAATGGAAAATATGAGTGTAAACTGTGTTAGTGTCTTTTTCAATACGATGGATACCGATTTTAGTGATGAAATTTGTCAAAAATTTGATAACCATATGATGCTAGAAGACGAATACGATAAATACTTATATGATGAATGTGCTCTGGTTGAAGAAAAAATAAATGCTGAATCCGAATCCAAACATTGTGTGATGCTTGAAGATGAATACGATGAATACTTATTTGAAGAATGCGCTCTGGTTGAAGGAAAAATAAAGTAAGTGATATCTATATCTTCTCCTTCTAGTACTTTTGTTTATCCTAAACTGAATTCATATCTCAACTCTTTTAATTTATTATTGCAGTCTACAATCGGGGGGATCTCTTAAGAGAGTGAATGACTCTGAAAATGCTGACATTGTTGTGAAACGAGCGCGATATGAAGATGGACCATCTACATCATCAATGGGATCTAACAACACAAACGAAACAACATCTAACAATGGAAATGAACGTGATGATAAGGTAAATTGTGACATTTGTCAAGTTCTTGTTAGTAGAAGGTATTTTGCAAATCATTTAAAGAGTAAACTTCATAAAAGTAAACTTGAAAAAGTACATGACTCACTACAAAATGTTTCTATAATCGAATCAGCTTTTGGTAATAGAATAATTTCTTATAAGATACGTGGAAAGAATGATCAACATTTAAATAACTTTGAAACACCTGAGTTGTATTTGAATTCTATCAAAAATGAAATTATGCTTCTAATTGAAGAGTCTATTCAAAAGCTAACAGTTTTTAAAGTAAACTTTGTTCTGCATGCCGATTTTATTCAACAAACTAAAGAGGATTCATTTCAAACTTTTGATTTCCAAACATATAATTACATAGTATTTCAGGGGGATGATCTAAATTTTCTATATTCATCTTTGTGTGACACTTTGATAAATAAAATCAGTTCTTTTGAGAAAAAAGACAGTGGTTGGAGTCTTAAGGAAATAAAAGCATTGGATATGAATGTTAATAAATTTAATCCTCTGCGCGGTACTTCATATATTGAGTTGCCAAAGGATATAAGAACTAAAAAAGCTGTAGTTAATGTTAAAAATGCTGACAATTTATGTTTCAAATGGGCATTGCTTTCCGCTTTGTATCCAGTTAACAAAAATGTTGATCGAGTATCATCATACACAGTACATTCAAACAAATTAAAATTTAATGGAGTGGATTTTCCTGTAAAGCTGGTTGATATATCCAAAGTTGAAAAACTAAACAACATTAGCATTAATGTGTTTGGTTTAGAATTTAATAAAGATAAAAAGTGTCATAGCGTTGTTGGTCCATTGTATTTAACCAAAACTCGTAAAGATGTTCACATCAATTTATTATTCATTTCAAACGGAATAAATAAACACTATTGCTATATTAAAAACATGTCGCGTCTCGTTAGTAAACAGATTTCAAATCAAGATCATGCAGTCCATATTTGTGATGGATGTTTGCTACACTTTTCAACAAAAGAAAGGTTGATTGATCATCAACAATATGACTGTGCTCATATTGCAACAGAATTACCAAATGGTGATACAACGTTAAAGGATTGGTTTGGTCAACCAGTATCCAATGATAAATTGAAATTCGAAAAATACAATAAAAAGCTAAAAATACCATTTGTTATATATGCTGATTTCGAAGCTTTTTTAAACCCAATCAAATCATGTTTTAACGATCCCTCAAAACCATACACTCGCAATACTCATGAGCACAAACCGTATAGTTTTGGTTATTACATCAAATGTTCATATGATGATAAGTTGTCAAAATATGAGACTTACAGTGGAAAAAATTGTGCACAAGTATTCATGAAACGTTTGCATGAAGATTTAAAAAAAATATGTAGAAAAAATAGCTTTCAAATTTGTCCTAAACCTTTATCAGCTATAGATGAAAATAAAGTTTCAATTGCAACAACATGTCATATCTGTGAGAGTAATTTAAATGGTGAAAACACATTAGATTATGATTGGCAAACTGGTGATTTTCGAGGTGTTGCACATGAAATATGTGTAAAAAAGTTTCGACCACCACATTACATCCCAGTTTTTCTACACAATCTAAGCAATTATGATGCTCATTTCATAGTCCATTCCTTAAATTTTGTTGAAGGAGAAATTGATGTAATTCCTCAAACCAAAGAAAAATACATTTCTTTTTCCAAAACCATGAGTATAAATAATCAAAAAATTTGTTTAAGATTTGTAGATTCCTTTAAATTTTTACCATGTAGTCTTGATCAGCTAGCAAAAAATTTAAGCAATGAACAATTTAAAACTTTAAGAAATAGCTTTCCTAATAATGAAGATTTTAATCGTCTAAGAAAAAAAGGTATATACCCATATGAGTTCATATCATCTGAAGACTGTTTGAAAAAAACAACACTTCCTAGTCAAGAAAATTTTTATAGTTCACTAACTAATTCACATGTATCAAATGATGATTACAACCATGCTAAAGATGTTTGGCAGCACTTTCAATGTCGTAATATGTCAGATTATTCAGATCTGTACCTCAAAACTGATGTTTTACTGCTGACGGATGTGTTTGAAAACTTTAGAACTTTGTGTTTAAAAACATATGGTTTGGATCCGGTTCATTACTACACAGCTCCTGGGTTAAGTTGGGACGCTATGTTGAAATACACTCAAATAGAGTTAGAACTTTTAACAGATTACGAAAAAATTGCTTTTATTAGAGCTGGTATACGAGGAGGTGTGTCTCAATGCAGTAATCGCCATGCAAAAGCTAATAATGAGTTCATGGAAGATTATGATAAAGATAAACAAAAATCATTTTTGACTTATTTCGATGCTAATAATCTATATGGTTGGGCTATGTCTCAATTTCTTCCAGTTGGTGGGTTTGAGTGGGTAAACGTTGATACAAATTTTGATGTGCCAGACAATTCAGAATATGGTTTTATTTTAGAAGTTGATTTGGAGTACCCCACTGAACTACATGATTTGCATTCAGATTTACCTCTTTGTCCTGAAAACATAAAAATAGGAAATTCTAAAGAAATCAAGTTAGTCCCAAACTTACACAATAAGATGAAGTATAAAATCCATTATAGGAATTTGAAACAATGCATTGAATTGGGTGTCAAAGTAACGAAGGTTCACAGGATATTAAAATTCAAACAAAGTCCCTGGTTAAAACATTACATCGATTTAAACACAACTTTACGAACATCTGCAAAATCTGATTTCGAAAAAGATTTTTACAAGTTAATGAATAATTCTGTATTTGGGAAGACAATGGAAAATATTGAAAAGAGGGTGAATGTCAAACTATTAACACATTGGGAAAATCGAGGTAAAAAGCTTGGTGTACAAGATTTTGTTGCGAAACCAGAATTTAAAAATTCCTCCATTTTTGGAGAGAATTTAGTAGCGGTTCAGTTAAGAAAAACTAAATTGTATCATAACAAACCGATATACTTAGGTTTTTGCATTTTGGATATTTCAAAAACTTTAATGTATGATTTTCATTACAACTACATGCTTAAAAAGTTTAACAATAACATAAAATTGCTCTACACTGATACTGATAGTTTGATATATCAAGTTTTTACAAATAACTTTTATGAAAATATTAAACCAGATCTATCTTCTAAGTTTGATACATCCGATTACGCAGATGATAACATATTTGGTTATCCAAAAATAAATAAAAAGAAGTTAGGTTTTTTCAAAGATGAAAATAATGGTAAAATTTTTCGAGAATTCATTGGGTTAAGGTCTAAAATGTATGCATTAGATGTTGATGATAAATTTATTGCGAAAGCTAAAGGTGTAAAGAAATGTGTTACAAAGAATTTGAATATTGAAAATTATAGATCATGTCTTTTAAACAAAAAAATTCTGTATGGCACCATGAATCTATTTAAATCTTTAAAACATAGAATATTTACTCAACAAGTAAACAAAATATGTTTGTCTTATAATGACACCAAACGTTACATTTTACCTAATAATATTGACACATTAGCATGGGGTCATTATAAACTAAGATAATGTTATCATAGTGATAGATTGTAATTTATTTTAAGTTTGTATTGTAAAAACAAAACTATAATGTATCAGCTATTTAACAATACTTTAGTTTCCTATTTAGTTAGTAAATGTAAAGTTATTTTAAATAGGTACGATGAATATGAATTTGTTTTATTTTTAAGTTATAGGTTATTTTATGTTTATACCATTATTGTGTTTTTCATGTTATCTATAAGAATTTTGTTCATACTGATGGTTAATGTTTTAATTTTAAAAATATAAATACATGATGATTAAATAGATTGTTTCATTATTTAAACATACCCCTCACAAACAACACATTAAAATGTACCATTTTAATCATCCTTTTAGTGCAATAGTAGCAGGTCCAAGTGGTTGTGGAAAATCTAACTTTGTAACAAAGTTTATAAAGTATGTAAAAGAAATTTGTAGTGTTGATTTTACCCAAATAACTTGGTGTTTTGATGAAATGCAACCTTTGTATAACCTCAAAAACGTAAATTATTGTCAAGGCATACCAGATCTCAGTATGTTTGATGGAAAGGAAGCACAACTAGTAATCATTGATGATCTCATGAGAGAATCAGATGGACGTGTTGTTGATATATTTACAAAAGGCAGCTGTGTTTTTTATATAACACAAAACTTGTTTCATCAAGGTAAAGGACAGAGAGATATATCTTTGAATTCTAGTTATATTATCTATTTTAAAAATCCTCGAGATAAAACTCAAATCAGATATCTAGCACGTCAAGTGTCACCAGAAAATACAAAGTTTATGGAAGATTCATACAAAGATGCAACAAAAGAAGCTCATGGATATTTGATGATAGATCTAAAACAAGACACTAGTGAAATGTGTCGATTTAAAACAAAAATATTTCCTTCAGATGGATATTGTACAGTTTATATCCCAACAAAATCATTTAAATATGCAAAGAATCAACAAATTCAAATCATTCATCAATAATGCATCGAAGCTTAAAGACGCATAAAGATTTACTAAGTGCTCTACATACACTTAAACCAAAATATCAAAGAGCACTTTTAAAGTCATGTGATGAAGATGAAATCAATTGCATTTGTGAAATCATCCATAACGTTTTAAAAGGTAAAGTACCTCTTGACGAAAAGGCAAAGAAAAAGTTACAAAAATATAAAGAAATACTTCGCAAACTAGTGCGTAAAAGTACAAACAAAATTCGTAAACACATAATTGTTCAAAAAGGAGGATCTTTTTTACCAATTATATTGGGTTCAATTTTGAGTGCATTAGTTGGTTCTATCGTTTGAAATATGGAACACGCTAAAAAAATGTTACTCGTTGATCCAAGTATATTTGAAAAAATAAAACAACAAAATTCTACTGATAGTCCCATATCACGATTAGACATAGAAATGCAAAATATTTTGAATAGTCATATGGAAGATAGAAAGAAGTGTATTTTATACTTACAAATTTTACAAAGATACTTACATTTTACTGAAGAAGGACGTCAACCTCTCGAATTACCATTACTTTCAAATACTAATCTACCAGAAGACGTACCAGATGATAAAAACAAAGACATTGACACTAACGATGCAGTTGCTATAGAGACATCAAACGGAGAAGAGAAACAGGATACAAATATATTTTTGAATAAAAAAAATACATACACACCTCGACATATACTCAGTTTAATACCGAAAACTTATACAAGAAAAGGTGAGTTATTATTAAATTTGGTGGCTTCAAATACAGACAAAATTGATTGGGATGATGTAGGTACAGTTATTATTAACAAAGAAAAAATTGTTGGAAGCAATATTTTAGACTTGGTAAATGATTGTGTAAGACCACTGAAAAATAATGATCCAATAGGGTGGCAACAGTTTGCTACCGCATTAAAAGAAATACAAATACCATTAACTTACATTGGAAACGCAAAAAGAAGTGAATTTATAAAACAGCTTCAGATAAAAGATCTTAAACAAACCACACCACAGCAAGAGGAGGTTTTTTCAACACCAAAATCCCGCAACAGGTATAAACACGTTCGAAAAGTCCAACAGAAGATAGATTGGGAGAAATGGACTCCCTATTAGAAATAAATAATATCTACTATAATCCATCGCATCCAGCTGGGTATGCTGGTATCAACAAACTAGTTAAAGCCATGAAGGGTAAAATGAACAGAAAAGATGTAATAAAATGGTTGCAATCACAAGAAACATACACACTTCATAAACCGGTACATAGGAAGTTTCCACGAAACAAATATGTATTATCTAATCTTAATGAACTATGGCAAGCTGACTTAAGTGATTTGAGAACTTATTCAAAATATAATGATGGTTTTAATTACATTCTGTGTGTTATTGATGTCTTTACCAAATATGCATATGCCCGACCAATGAAAAGTAAAAATTCGAGCACCATTAAAACATGTTTAGAAAGCATATTTCATGAGGCTGGTACAACACCAACTCATATACAATCTGACAAAGGAACTGAATTTGTTTCCAAGGATGTTCAGAGATACTTAAAAATTAAAAATGTTAATTACTATACAACAAATAACCCTGATATTAAAGCTAGCATTGTTGAAAGATTTCAAAGGACACTTAAAATGAGGATGTGGCGTTATTTTACCCACAAAAATACATATAGATACATTGACATTTTACAGGATTTATTATATGCTTATAACCATAGCTACCATTCTAGTATTAAGATGTGTCCTTGTGATGTTAATTCAAATAATTTAATGACTGTTTGGAACAACCTGTATGATAGAACAAACTATCGAATAATTACAAAATCCTTACCGAAATTACTCGTTGGAGACTATGTAAGAATAACAAAATACAAACACATTTTTCAAAAGGGTTATGAATCTAATTGGAGTGATGAAATATTTATAATAACTTCAGTTATAGATCGTTCTCCATTGGTTGTGTATACACTAAAAGATTTACAGCAAGAAGATATCATTGGAACTTTTTATGAAAGGGAATTACAGAAAGTGTCATATGATCCCACCTCTAACTATAAGATTGATAAAATAATTGGTTCTCGCTATTCCAATAACAGAAAGCAAGTGTTAGTGAAGTGGAAAGGTTATCCAGATAAATTTAATAGTTGGGTTTTGGTTTCTGAATTAAAAGAATTATGATTAAAGAAAGTTTTTATTTAACATTACTCAGTAACAGTTCTATGGAATATTATCCAAACAACATGACTACAAGATTTTCAACGAAATTACCAAAATCTATCAAGTTGGAGGGAGAATGGTCAGTTGGAGTGGTTGAATTTCAATACCCTTGTACCATGTTTACTGTACAAGATCATGAAAATATTATTTACATAACAAAATGGATATTAATGCCACATGAAGAAAAACCTTCACTGGTTTATTATAAGACCCACATTCCAGCCACGAATTATGATAATATTAATCACATTCTATCAGCGTTGAATAACATAAAGGAAAAAATTCGATTTCGATATGATGATATATCCAAGTTTGTTTCCGCTACGGTAATGGATGAAAATATCAAATCGTTAAAGTTATCACCCAAGCTTGGTATTCAACTTGGTTTTGAACCCGATAGAAATCTTGTAGAAAATGGATTTGGAAAATGTCCTGCAAATTTACATTTGGGGTTACCATCTCAATTATTTGTTTATTGTGATATTATCGAACCTCAGATAGTTGGAGATGTTATGACTCCTCTCTTGAGAATTATACCTTTGGATCCTGCAAAGTATATTTATGGAGCAAATAAAATGCATGTTTTCTCACCACCTCACTACTTACCTGTTATGCGTAGAGAATTCGACACGCTTGAAGTGGATATAAGATCTAACACAGGTCAAAAAATACCATTTCAATTTGGAACGGTGTGTGTTAAACTACATTTCAGAAAATTATAATGCATTCTCGTGATGATATAACTTGTCCATATGAACATTATTATTCACATCAAGCTGGTTCTGGGATCGGAGTAATTTATAAAGGGGCTCCTTATCAACGTGGTCATGGTATTGGTAGCTTCTTAGGAGGATTGTTTAGATCAGTTTTACCATTACTTTCTAGTGGTGCTCGAGTAATAGGCAAGGAAGCCTTAAATGCTGGTGTCGGCCTTCTATCAGATATGATAAGTACTAGACCAATGGAGGATTCAATTAAATCTCGACTTAAAGAAGCTAGTTCAAATTTGAAAAGAAAAGCAGATAGTAAAATAGATCGATTGAATATGTCTGGCTCTGGATATATAACAAAGAGAAAACGTCTTTCCTCATTCAATCCACTACCGATCGCCAAAGTGAAAGCTACTAAAAAATCAAGAGCTAGACCTAATAATTTAAAAGATATATTTAATTAATAATTAAAGATGTCTTTTTTACATAGTCATTCTTGTGAGTGCATTAAATCAGAGTTAGATTTATTTGCTTTGCCATCCACACAAACTAGTATCGAAAATGGACTATGGATACACTACAAACCCATTTCATCCCTTGCTGACGATGGTCCTATAGAATTTCAAGTACCCGGAACCGGTGATGATTACATAGATTTATCCCACACGTTGATACACATCAAAGCTAAAATACTTAACCAAGACTCAACAAAACTAGCTGAATCAACAACTGTATCACCCATAAATAATTGGCTTCATTCAATCTTCAGTCAACTAGATGTATATTTGAATCAGAAGCTAGTATCACCTCCAAACAATACATATGCATATCGAGCATACATGGAAACTTTATTAAACTATGCTCCTGCAGCTAAAGAATCTCACCTAACTTGTAGTCTATGGTATGAAGATACTGCTGGGAAAATGAACTCAACTGATGAAAAAAATGAAGGATTCGTTAAAAGACAACAGTTAGTAAGTCAAAGTAAGGAAATAGAAATGATTGGACATCTTCATGGTGATATATTTAACCAGGAAAAGTTTTTAATAAATGGTGTTGAAATGAGTGTCAAATTAGTTCGTTCTAGAGAAACGTTTAATCTAATGGCATCTTCATCCGATTTAAAATTTAAAGTATGCATTACAGATGCAACTCTTATTGTTCGTAGAGCTCGAATCAATCCAACTGTATTACTTGCACATCAGAAAGTTTTAGCATCTACTACCGCTAAATATCCTATTACTCGTGCTGAAGTCAAAGTTTTAACCATACCTTCAGGGATTCAGGGCAAGACTCTTGACAATATTTTTCTAGGACAAGTTCCTAAAAGATGTATAGTTGGATTTGTAAACAATGCAGCGTTTAATGGGTGTTGAAAGTTTTAGCATCTACTACCGCTAAATATCCTATTACTCGTGCTGAAGTCAAAGTTTTAACCATACCTTCAGGGATTCAGGGCAAGACTCTTGACAATATTTTTCTAGGACAAGTTCCTAAAAGATGTATAGTTGGATTTGTAAACAATGCAGCGTTTAATGGGTGTCTGACTAAAAATCCATTCAATTTTGAAAACTATGATTTAAATACATTTTGTTTATACATTGATGGTCAGCAAATACCTTCAAAAGCTTTGCAACCATCGTTTGAGAGTAATATTTTTACTGCTGCTTATCACACACTCTTTTCAGGAACAGGTATACATTTTCTTAATGAAGGTAATGGGATATCTAGGGAAAAATATGCGAAAGGATACTGTTTGTTAGCGTTTGATCTAACGGCCGACCTTAGTTCAAATTCAAATACACATTGGAATCTTATAAAACATGGTAGTGTTAGATTAGAAGTTCGTTTTGAGTCTACTCTTACTCAGACTATAAATTGTATTGTTTATGCAGAATTTGATAATGTTATTGAAATAGATAAGAACCGTAATGTAACCGTAGACTATAGCAGTTAAATAGGTAACTATTGTCTATATATAAGTGTTAGTACCTAATAAAAATAATCTGCACATATTCCAATCTTTTTATTTATGTCCTTGCACAATGTTTATAAAGAAGTTCAGTATATTTAGTTCCACATTCTTGATTTGAAGGTTAAGCATAGCACAGCTTTATGCGAAAGGCTGATTAAACATGAACACAATTGAGATTCAAAAATATTTGAACACTATCCATCCTTCTTTACAAAAAAATGTATATGCAGCAAACAGGTTACCTTTACATGTTAAAGTTCCTATGTACCTGATAAGCAATTTGGACACCGACAGCATGCCAGGTTCTCATTGGGTGGCCATACACATAGATAGAAATAGGTTTGGTCAGTATTTCGATTCATATGGACGACCGCCTACAGGATATCATAGAGATTTCTTGATCAGGAATTCAAAGCGGTGGGATTTTAATAGGTATAGATTACAAGATGATTTTACATCAGTTTGCGGAGAATATTGTGTAACATATCTTTATAACAAATTTTATGGAAATACAATGATGGATTTTATTAAATTATTCAGTAACAATACAATAAATAATGATATATTTTTATACAAACTATTCTGTACTTATTTTAGAGGAAATAAAGGTTTGTGATTGATCCAAAAAATGTTGTTTTGCTAGAACATCCTAATAAGCTAATTAGTCTGAGATTGACGTCAAACAATGGTGCGCCGTGACGTCAGAGGTGATAAACAAACAATGGCGCGCCGTGTTCACTGGGTGATAAGGAAACATTTAGGTTAATTTTATCAATAGGTGATTAGCAGTGTAGTGGAGAGCTTTAGATTGGTTAGCTATCTCATGATCTGTGTAAGCTATCAAAAAACGGATGCAATAGACCGATTCAGCGACCCCGAAAACCTAGGAAAAGACACCAAATTTTTTTTTTTTTTTTTTTTTTTAGCCTGAGTCGGTGAATTTATTTCGGGTTTGGATCACATGAGCCAGTTCCGGTGAATACCTAACTACTTATAATACTTCGAATACCTACGAACGCTCACTAATTCATTTCGTAATAGATTAACCAACCGTTTGTTTTGCAGCTATAAAAGTTTATTAGACCGGTTCTAGTCTATTATAAAGAGGAAATATTTTATTGTTTGTTTGTTTGCATTGAATAGACTTCGAAAATACTGGACCGATTTGAAAAATTACTTATTAGTGTAAAATGAACGTTCAGGATGAACATATGCTATATTTTATGTAACTTCGTGGGCGACGCCGCGAGCTAGTCTTGCAATATAATTATTTACAGCGCGTCGTATAAAGGCCCATTTATTATAAGTAGAGTTTTATAATAAAACAACGTTACTTTTGCAAAGACAGGCTAATGACTAATTTATTACTTCTTCTACACAAAAAACATAGATGGCGGCACTAGCCTTATATTGTAGATATCATTACAACACCCCCACTATATCTAACAATATAAAGAGTTAAATATTAAACAATTTGCACACCTAATTTATCCAAAAATTTATAATGTTTAATGGAACATAAACTCTTAGTGAATAAATCAGCAGGCATGTCGGCTGTTGGCAAATACCTAACACTCACAACTTTATTTTCTACACATTGTCTACAAAAATGATATTTTATATCAATATGCTTAGTTCGCTTATGATAAACTGGGTTTATGGTTAACTTTTGTGCACTCTGGTTGTCATTGAAAAGATCAATAGTATACATTTCCTGTGTTATTTCATACTGTAAATTACGCAAATAAACCGCTTCTTTACAGGCTTCGGTAATCGCCATGTATTCGGCTTCGCTACTCGATAAAGCAACAGTTTTCTGTTTTTTTGTTTCCCAAGATATTACACAACCAGATAAAGTGAAACAAATTCCAGTGTATGACCTTCTATCAATGATGTTTCCACCCCAATCAGCATCAACAAACCCTTCTAGTATTGAGCTTGCATTACCAGAATACTTCAAGCCATAATCTCTAGTACATTTTAAATATCTCAATAAACGTTTTACATAAGCACAATGTTCTTTAGAATAACAATTATTAAATTGGCTTAAATAACTAACTGTATATGCAATGTCTGGCCTGGTTAACACTGCTAAATACATGAGACATCCAATTATTTGTTGATATGGAAAATTACCTTCACTATGTTCATTGTTAGATATATTCAACTTACTTTCCATTGGAGTCTGAATTGGTTTACAATTACTCATATTAAACTTTTGCAACAGCTGATCAATATAATCTCTCTGACTTAATGTTATTGTATGCTGAGATTTATTTACAGTTATGTTTACTCCAAGACACCTCTTTATTTCTCCTAAATCTTTAATTTTGAATTGGCTAGCTAGTACCTGCTTTAAATGTTTAGTTTCATTAATATTATTTGAAAAAATAAAGAAATCATCTACAAACAATGTAACAATAGTTTTCAATTGATCTAGCATTTTGAAATACATACACGGCTCTATTTTAGATCTAATATAGCCTACATTTAACAAACATTCATCTACTCTCTTGTACCATGCTCTAGAGGATTGTTTGAGCCCATAAATAGCCTTTTTTAATTTAAGTACCTGACCATTTTTGGTTCTTTCTGGAAAACCTTTTGGTATCCGCATATAAATAGTTTCCTCTAGAGTACCATTCAAGAAAGCAGTTGTTACATCAAGATGAGCTGTATTCAAACCTAGTTGTACTGACAATGCAAAGAGTAACCTCAAAGTAGTATGTCTCACCACAGGAGAGAAAGTTTCTGTAAAGTCCACACCTTCAACTTGTGAAAAACCTTTGGCTACTAAACGTGCACGAAAACGGACTTTATTTTCACTATCAAACTTTTTTCGAAGCACCCACTTGCATTGCACAACTCTACCATCTTTTGGAGTGTCACTCAACTCCCACGCATCATTGTCTTTGAAACACTGTAGCTCCTCTCTGACAGCAGACTCCCACTGCTCCTTTTCCGGTTCGTTTAAAGCATCATGAAGTGACAAACCAGCCGCATCTCCATATGTTTCATTGTCAACACAAAGGTTTGAGAACCCATATCTCTCCGGAACTTGCCTTATCCGTTTGGGTCGGCACTGCGGAGTTTTTTCTTCAACATCCATCAGTGTGTTGTCAGCGTCTTCATAGTCACTGGGAACATATGTCTCATCATCATCTTGAAAACTGTCTACAAAACTTTCAGAGTTATTTTGACTAGACATTGATTCAGTTTCTCGTTGTGTATCATCAGGTTTCTTACTATCCCCCACTGAATCAAAACTCTGATCATGCACTTCAATGAGATGTTCTGATTTTGATTCTTTCTCAATGATGATCACATCTCTACTAGTTGACACTTTCTTTGTTTCTGGATTGTAGACCCTGTATCCTTTTATATTATCTGGATATCCTATGAGAATACATTTGGTCGCCTTCTTGTCCCACTTTTTTCGTTTTTCTTTTGCTACATGGACCATAATAGTGCTACCAAATATTCGTATGTGACTAATATCCGGCTTGGAGCCAGTCCACAACTCATAAGGAGTTTTATTATCCAATGCTGCTGCTACAATTCTATTTTGTAGGTACACTGCAGTATTTGTGGCTTCACCCCAGAACTCTTTCTTTAAATCTGCATCAAAAAGAAGACACTTCGCCTTTTCTACGATTGTACGATTGAATCGTTCACACAATCCATTTTGTTGTGGTGTATATGGATTGGTCTTCTGATGAATCACACCAGCACTGTTAAGACAATCTTCAAATTCTTTATTGCAATACTCCAGCCCGTTATCACTTCTTAATACTTTGATTGTTCTCTTGGTTTGATTTTCCACCTGAGCTTTGAAAATTTTGAAATACTTCAAAGTCTCATTCTTGTGTTTTAAAAAATAAACAAATGTCATCCTACTATGATCATCAACAAACAACAAGAAGTATCTTGAGCCACCTATAGACACAGTCTCCATAGGTCCACAGATGTCTGTATGCACAATATCTAGAAGATTACTGCTTCGCTGGCCAGTACTGTAAAACGGCAACCGGCACTGCTTCCCTTCACAGCAGGTTATACATGAGGACTTGCTTATATCAACTTTTTCATCAAGTGACATACCCTGCACAGCGTTCTTCATGTGATTCAAATAATCTTTATTTATGTGTCCTAGTCTGCGATGCCATGTTAGCCCTGACACAACCGATGCTGCTAAACATTTTTGTTTTGACAGATTCATTTTGTATACTCCGTTGGCCAACACTGCCGTAGCAACTAGCTCATTCTTCTGATTATAAACTGAACAACCATCTTCCGTGAAAGAGATACTGTTGCCTTTCAAAATCAATTGGCTAACTGATAACAAGTTTGTGGTTAAGGTTGGTACACAATACACGTTTTTCACTGTGATGTCATATTCGCAGTTATCTGTTGTAGTTGTGATATTTACATCGCCAGAACACAATACTGACACCTTTTCACTGTTAGCAACAACAATTTCTTTTTCTTGTTTATACTGTGCGTTCATAACCCAGCTTTCATTTGCTGTAAGGTGTACGCTTGCGCCCGAGTCGATATACCATTCTTCTTTACTGAACTTTCCACTAAGAAACACTGCGCTGAAGGCATTAGACTGCATTCTATCCTTATTTTTCTGATTTGACGAGTTGTTTTCGTTGTTTGTACACTGATTTTTGTAATGGCCGATTTGTTTACATCGGTAACATTTTATCTGCTTGACGTTGACGTTTGACTTTGATTGACCAGTGTTACTAACATCGTTCTTTCGGGCCATAGACAAATTATTCGTTTGTTTTCCTTTGAACTTAGAACGAATGGTAAAAGCACCGCTAACTTCACTCTCGTCGTCGTGACTTGGCAAATCCATATCCAGCAATTTTGTTTTGATGGAATCTGCCGTTATAGGAATCCCAGAATGCTCGGAAGAGTTTTAGATGTTTTTGAAAATCACAATCTCTGAACTTTATACCTACATATTATTCTGTGTTTGGGTGTTATTAGGACATTCTGTGAATGTATTTACAAAAATATATGTATTATGTAATTAATCTTTTAGCTCTCTGGTTCCCATAGTACAAGCTTTCCTTAGTTCGGGGCTAGATGGCGCTATGTGAACTGTCCACCAATATTTATTTATTTATATTCGATCATAAGAGCTACGTCTTTAGATGCCTACTTTAGATGCCTGTTCAAAACCTGACCAATGCCGAAAAATATTATGCCTGGTACATAATAATGTTATACACAATCCACAAAAGCCTGCTAAAAACTCCTTCTACTGCACAATTTTCTTTCTATTTTGAGAAATGAAATTACTTTGTTATGCATTGGATGGGTTGTGCAGATTTTTATCGCCAATATCCAACCCTGTTTCAGTGAGCGTGCCAAAATTGGATTTTGTAGCAAGCACATGTAGATTCACAAGCCTTTTTGAAGAAGCTGGTTGTATCTCTTGTCTTTCAAACTAGTGTGATGAAAGGAATTAAATATGTTGACGATTAAATATTATGTTAATGTTAAACGAGTTAGGTTCAATTTTTAACCCCCAACGAAAAAGAGGGGTGTATAACACCCCTCATTTATTATTCTTAACTTCAGGTTAGTCAGTCAGTCTATAACGTAAGAGTTTGATATTCTTATTATTTACCTTTATTAACCTCCGACACAAAAACAACGGGGTGTTAATGTTATAAGTTTGACGTGTCAGGGTGTGAGGGTGTGTGTCTGTCTGTCTGTGGCATCGTAGCTCCCGAACGCATGAACCAATTTTGATTGTTTTTTTTTTGTTTTAAATGTGAATTAGTCGGGAGTGTTCTTAGCTATGAAGGAAATCGGTCCAAGATGGCCGCCACAAAATCGCGGAGAAAATTTGTGTCGGGGGTTTTTTAAATTTTAAATTTATTGTTTTCTTATTAGATTTTGTAGCTACATTTATTTTGTTAACCCAGATAGGCTGGTTTCAAATAAAGCCAGAAATTCATGTGAGTTTTCAATATTCAATTATAATTTAACTAACTGGTTTCAACACTCTCAAATCGGATTACGCGGCCTTAATTCCGGCTTGTCCGGGAATTGCGGGTGCGAATTCGCTAATGGGCTAACATCCCGACTTTGTCAGTTACCCGATTCTCTACTAAAAGTCATTAGATCCTACTAATATTATAAACGCGAAATTTTGTAAGAATATATGGATGTAAGGATGTCTGGATGTATATTTGTTACTCTTTCACGCTGAAACGGCTGAACGGATTTGGATGAAATTTGGCACAAATATAGATTATAGTCTGGAATAGCAAATAGGCTACTTTTATCTCGGAAAAATTTACGGTTCCCGCGGGATAGATTAGTTTTTGTTTTTCAAGGTAATACGCGGGCGAAGCCGTGGGTGGAATTTAGTAGGTATATATAACAAAAAAAATGGGTATGAGTGTATCTGGGGTACGCAAGTAAAGGAAGGCCGAAGAAAAAGTGGTTTGATTGTGTGAATGATGATATGAATGTAAGAGGAGTTGACGAATGATAGGAGTGAGTGGAAGAAGAAAACATGGTTGTGCCGACCCCACTTAGTGTGGGATAAGGGCAGGAGAATGATGATGATGTAGGTATATTATAAAAATATATATTTACAGTTTTTCCCCCGAAAAGTTCGTGTAAGTACCTACTTACGAGCATAAAAAAAGGTTGAATTATGTTATTAGAAACATATTAAAATATAAATACCTACTCAGGTAGATTATTAGTAAACAATAAACATACATGTACTTACTTTTATGTGTGCTGGTCAGTTGACGATTGAAACAGTTATAAAATAAAAAATAAATGCAAAAACAATATTAGCCATGGTGGCACAATTCATTAGCAAAATAAAACATAGAAAACAAAAAACAAATACCCCTAAGTTTGGGAGACATCGCCTCAGATCTATTATCTTTGAAAATATCTAAAAGGCAATGTAAGTGGCACTTCCAGTCATTATTTTGTGCAGTAGTTAGGTATTCCGTGCGGGGCAAAAAACCAAAAAGAGTGTCAATATAGCAAAGTTACAGTAAATATCTACACTTATACGCAAATATACAGAGTTAATCTACATTACCTAAATACTTACTTTGAACTAGCAAATAGCAAATATAAAAAAATAGCATTTATTTAAAACTGTTAAGAAAAGAGCATAGGTACCTATGAATGTCAATGCTGGTAAAAGTTCTTACTTGCCCAAGAATACAGAAGAAATGAAGATGTCCATACGAAAGCAGAAAAAATAAAACAAAAATAAATAAAAAAAGAACAAAAAACTTATCTCTAGAACAAAAACTATACATTTTTTTAATAAATAAAAATTATATGTTTTTCTTTAGGTACCCATTGTAAGCGACGCAAGTTAGGTTTATTTATTTTGTATTTACCTAATTGATTTTGTTGAGTTTGAAATTTAAGGTAGGTAGTAAAATAATGTGTGTACCTAACCATCTTTTATAAATAAAGTACGGGCTTGCGAGAAGAGCTACCTGTGTGAAGGTAGTTTGACAGTTCGCAGCTAGGTTCACACAGTGGTGTCAAAAAAGTAGTCCGCCACATACATACGCGCTGAACGCACGTCGCTCGCTCGCAAAACCCAATTAGTTCCCGATCCTACATTGATTGGTCTTCGCTATTTCACCCCAGCCCCTACACCCATTTTTTATAAATTGTATTTTTCCGGTTTTCTCAAAGAGAATATTGAGTTGTATAGATCTCGAATATTAGTGTATATTGATTATTAACAATTATTTCTTACAATATTCTCATTTTTTATATAAGTAATGTTAATATATAGGTATACGAGTAATATATTATAAGTAGGTATATATAGTCTTCCAATCGAAGATCTTATGTTCGAATCCAATCGTAACCAATGTATTTTTAAACTCAAAAACGGTCGTGCACCAGCTAATTTTTCCATTCGAAAAATTTATGTGTGAAGTAACAATGCTCTGGAACAGTGAAGGAAAACATCGCGAGGTACCCAAAATTCAAATAACCATTATCGTCCGTATGTGCTGTTAAAGTCGTTGGTCAAATGATAGTCGAAACGATGTAACTTAGAGAAAGTTTCTCACAATTATTTTGTCGATCGATATATAGTAGATATACATTAATGTGAAAATTTGTATGTAGTATGTATATTCATACAAATTTTCAAGGCTGAACGGATCTAAATGAAATTTGGCACAGAGATAAATAGTCTGGAATAGCACATATATAATAGGCTACTTTTTATCCCGGAAATTTATAAAATTAAAACTAAAATTTAGAATTTCATACCGTTTTACAAGGTACCGGTTTTTAAAGCCACGGGTGGTAGTAGGGCGGTTAAACATTTTGCGGAGTAGGTACGTACCCTAGATACGACCAACTAATCTGAGCAAATGGTAGGTGTATATTGTGCTAAGCCTACTCAATCAAAACACTAACCCAGACACTAGAATCCCGCGAGGAAAAAGTTAGGTACATTTAACGTTTTATAAATCATCCTAAATAGATGCAAAGCCATATTTATTTTTACCAGGGAACAAAATAAATCTAATAAACCCATTTTATTGTTTACATTTTCAGAACAGTGTACAATCGAGTGAAAAATGATTAAGTCAAAACAGAAGCCGTGAAAATGCAAACACGGGCTGTAAACAGATTAGGGACACGTCGCTGTAACTTCTTTTTGCAAAACAAAATGTGCGCATAAATAATTCAATAGGCACGCTTGAATAACATTTTTAGTCTTTTTCCTGCTTCAGGTATTGTTGCTTTGGATTAATTAGATTACATAAAAGCTTGGAATAGTATGTTGCGTTCAACCACTGGCATTGCCGACGTGGGCAAAAAAACAGCCCGGCTCAAGTGGGACTGGGCGGGCCACATCAGCCGGATGTCGCCAGATAGATGGGCGAATGCCATTACAACCTGGCAGCCTGACGGAAAGCGAGGTCGTGGCCGGCCACGCAAGCGTTGGAGGGATGATCTCGATACCTTCGAGGGCAGATGGTGGGAGACCTCGAAGGATAGAGATGGTTGGCGTGATTCGGGGGAGACCTTTGCCCAGCAGTGGGACGACATAGGTTAGAAAAAAAAAAAAAAAAAGCTTGGAACGAATCAGCTCTTACTCTGCGAGGTGTCCCTAACTAAATTAACAAGGATTTTACAAATAAACGCTAGGGCCCAGCGAGTTTCTTGTTAGTTCTTCTCGGACTGGGGATAGGACTGAAATTGGCACCTAGACTTACTTAATATGTAAGACGATTCAAAATGATCCCAGTGTTTTTAATGAATAAAGATATTTTTACTACTTATATTAATTTATATTGTAAGACGAAATTATGATAATTCTTGTCAGTTCTTCTCGGACTGGGAATAGGACTGGAATTGGCACCTAGACTCACCAAGTACTTACCTATGTAAGACGATTCAAAATGATCCCTGTGATTTTAATGAATAAAGATATTTAAACTTTTGACTTTATTCATTTATATTGCACTAGCTGTCCCGCCCGCGACTTCGTTCACATAAAATATCTAAACTGAGTTTTAAACACATCACACAACTCACAAAAATCCCATACTACTTTGACACCCCATTTTACCCCTTTTTAAGGTTATATGTCCTATGTCCAGCAGTGGACTGCTATAGGCTGATGATGATGATGATGATGATGATGAAGGTTATATTGAAAAATCCTGAAACACTTGTCCATTGGTTTTGCATTTACAGAACACAAACAAAATTTCAGACCAATCGCACCACCCGTTAATAAGTTCCCATACATTGACCTCCCATTTGACCCCTTTTTTAGAGTTATATTGAAAAATCCTTAAACGCAAAACAAAGTTTCAGACTAATCGCACCACCCGTTAAAAAGTTCCTATACAAACATTGACCCCGCATTTGACCCCTTTTTAAATGTTACATTAATAAATCCTGAAATACGTGTCTATTAATTTTGCAATCACAGTACACAAACTAAGTTTCAAACCAATCGCACTACCCGTTAAAAAGTTCCCATACAAACATTGACCCCACATTTGACCCCTTTTTGAAGATAATATTGTAAAATCCTGAAATACATGTTCATTTATTTTGCATTTACAGTACACAAACAAAGTTTCAGATCAATCGCACCACCCGTTAAAAAAATCCCATACAAACATTGATCCCCCATTTGACCCCTTTTTAAGAGTTATATTGAAAAATCCTGAAACAGGTGTCCATTCATTTTGCATTTACAATACACAAACAAAGTTTCAGACCAATCGCATCACCCGTTAAAAAGTTCCCATACTAACTTTGACACCCCATTTTACCCTTTTTAAAGGGTTATTTTGAAAAATCCTGAAACACGTATTCATTCATTTTGCAGTTACAATGCACAAACAAAGTTTCATGAAAATTGCTCCACGCGTTAAAAAGTTTCATACCAACGTTTTCACCCTTTTTCACCCCCTTAAAGGTGGAATTTCCAAAAATCCCGCCTTAGTGGGTGGTTTTGTTATAAAAGGAAGCCACCTTCCAAATTTCAGTTTTCTAGCTTCAGCGGTTTCGGCTGGGCGATGATCAATCAGTCAATCAGTCAGTCAGGTCAAGCTCTTTTATAGATATATATATAGAAGACGAGGAAATTATGATAATCTTTTAACTATAGTTCTATATTAAATACGTTTTTCCATTGTTTATGTTACGAGTTACCCTGATTGTGTTAAACAATGCCGAGGAAAATGTTACGCAACGTTTATTAAGTTAGGGGCTACTCTCAAAATATAGGGGCCCACTCTGGAAATTTTGTGCGGATATTTTGTGTCTGCTTATCATGCGAGTATTGTAGGTAATATATTTTCATAATTATAATAATCAAGATTCAAAATTAAATAAATAATAAATTAATAATAAATAATGCTGGACAGTACACACAGCATCATCTAGCCCAAAGTAAGCTACTCAAAGCTTGTGTTATGGGTACTAGATAACTGATATATTTAATCTATATCTATATAAGAGCTTAACCTGACTGACTGACTGACTGACTGACTGATTGATCATCGCCGAGCCGAAACCGCTGAAGATAGAAAGCTGAAATTTGGAAGGTGGCTTCCTTATATAACAAAACCACCCACTAAGGTGGGATTTTTGGAAATTCCACCTCTAAGGGGGTGAAAAAGGGTGAAAACGTTAGTATGAAACTTTTTAATGCGTGGAGCGATTTTCATGAAACTTTGTTTGTGCACTGTAAATGCAAAAGGAATGGACACGTGTTTCAGGATTTTTCAATATAACCATCAAAAAAGGGTCAAATGTGGGGTCAATGTTTGTATGGGAACTTTTTAACGGGTGGTGCGATTGGCCTGAAACTTTGTTTGTGTACTGTAAATGCAAAATGAATGGACACGTGTTTCAGGATTTTTCAATATAACCTTCAAAAAGGGGTCAAATGTTGGGTCAATGTTTGTATGGGAACTTTTTAACGGGTGGTGCGATTGGTTTGAAACTTTGTTTGTGTACTGTAAATGCAAAACGAATGGACACGTGTTTTTTCACTCAGGATGATTTCAATATAACCTTCAAAAGGGGTAAAATGGGGTGTCAAAGTTAGTATGGGATTTTTATGAGTTGTGTGATGTGTTGGAAACTCAGTTTAAATACTTTAAGTGAACGAAGTCGTGGGCGGGACAGCTAGTACATTATATACATAGATAGATATTTTTTTATCATACATAGAAAACACCCAGACCAACGGAACAAATTTCTGCAGATCGTACACAAATTTGTTCTGCGGCGGGAATCGAACCCGCAACCTCTTGCGTCGCACGTGGAATCTCGCCCGCTGCGCCACAGAGGTCGTCAAAACAATTAAAACAAAAATAACGTTCTATTATATTCTAAAAAAATAAGTGTTTCTCCATTGCCTCAGCTCGCCAATATTTCTCAGTAAAAAGGGCCGCCCATAAAAATAAAGGATTCAGCGAATATCGGGCCGGTACGTGGGTTCTGTACAGATGTAATGTGGTTGCTGCAGATTCCTAGTTTATTAGCAACTAGCTTCCGCCCGCGGCTTCGCCCGCTTTATACCTTGAAAAACACATATCCCACGGGAACCATTCATTTTTCCGGGATAAAAAGTAGCCTATGCGTTATTCCAGACCATAATCTATATCTGTGCCAAATTTCATTCAGATTCGTTCAGCCGTTTTGAAAGAGTGAAAGAGTAACAAACATACATCCATCCATACATTCTTACAAACTTTCACGTTTATAATATTATATTATATATAGTAGGATTGACCTTAGGTACCTACTTTTTACTCGACCACGGAAAACGAAGAGGTTTCATTTTGAATTTCAGAGATTTACTCAAGGTTACGAATCTACCATTGATTTTCTCATTCAATCTCAGTGGATCAATCGTCCAGATCCATAATGGATCTAGTGAGATATTTTTTTCTCTGTAGATCGGTTTCCCAATAATTGGGATCTGATGAGAATTTTTATTGCTAATAGATATATAAATTTTTGAAATAACGGTAAAATTTATTGGATCTAATTAATATTAATTGTTCCACAAGATATAATGATAAATTAAATCTTTAGTATTAAAAGTCGTGTTATTAACACCACTTCTATCTTGTGAACGGCTGAACCGGTTTTTACGGTTTGTGAATTATATGCGCACAAAGTCACAACAGCTAGTTTAAATTGAAAAGTTTTTATCATATACCTATTTGAGAACATTTAGTCGACTATGCGATGCGTCATAAACTAAAAGGACTTTAATAAAATCCGGTTTCAGACCAGACATAACCGGCTCTAACCGGTGGGAATCCGGATTCATCCGGTTCGGTCGTAAAATTCCGAATACTTTATGCATACCAAACCTTCAATAAACTTGATAGAACGGGCGGCGAATTTTTATGTAGAGATTAGTGGTGTGCCCGCGGCTTCGTTCGCGATACAAAATTAACATAACCAGGGTTAAATTTCGCTTACTAAATTTAGCGTGAAAGAATGAATCTGCGTTCTTGGATTCATTCTTTCACGGACCCACAGACCCACAGACACACACACAGACCCCAAAATAGCAGACTTTTTAAAATTGACGCGTAGATGTTCAGTCAGTTACTCGTATAACGTTAGATTGTTTAGTTTTATTAATTTACTAGCTTTGCGGCTTTGCCCGCGTGGTACGTTGAAAAACAAAATCAAACTTTCATCCCCTATTTATCCCCTTGGAGGTAGAATTAATCAAAATCCTTTCTTAGCGGATGCCTACGTCATAACAACTAACTGCATGCCCAATTTCAGCCCGATCCGTCTAGTGGTTTAGGCTGTGCGTTGATAGATCAGTCAGTCAGTCACCTTTGAGTTATATATATTTAGATTATTTTATTATATTTTTTTGACGACGTCAGTGGCGCAGTGGGCGAGAGTCCGCCTGCGACGCAACAGGTAGCGGGTTCGATTCCCGCTCGGAACAAATTTGTGTACGATCTGCAGAAATTTGTTCCGTTGGTCTGGGTGTTTTCTATGTATAATAAAAAAATATCTATCTATGTATTATATAATGTATCAAATATATCAGTTATCTAGTAGGTACCCATAACACAAGCTTTGAGTAGCTTACTTTGGGGCTAGATGATGCTGTGTGGATTGTCCAGCATTATTTATTTATTTATTCTCTTAGCGTGGGATAAGGGCAGGGGAATGATGATGTTTAGTTTTTATTCTCAAATAGAAAAAAATATATACATGATAAGTAACTAAGAAATAATTAACTTGGTTTAAACGCCGGGATGCCTTCAATGTAGGTACCATATTGTTTAAAATTGACTTGACAATTTGACTGACTTTGTGACATTGACAATACTACTAGTTGAAACACATGACACTGGCAAAAATGATCTTGAAAGAGAGGGGTACCATAAAAAAAGAAAAAGAATAAGCATATGATGGTATTTCCAACCAAAATTTTAGCGGTGATTGTACTAATGTGAAGTAATCTTTTCATTGCTTTAGATACTGTGAGTTAGTACTTATATTACATCATAGTAACTATTTATATCGATGCATTACATAGTCAGATGTTCTAATAATTAACTAAATTCAAAAACAATTTTCCTATTTGGTTTGTCGCAATATCGATGCAAACATTTCGATGTCAGCAACATTATTTAATTTTGTATAATTAAACTACAAAATTTATCTGATTCGGCTCAATTTTCGTGAACCACACATCGATTTTGAGTTGAATCGGGATAATTATCAGGAAACAAAGGCCATCAAAAACTTAATTTACACGCTCATAATACTACCACAAAACTAATTACGCTGCAAACTCTGCGGAGTTAAAACCACGTGATTTTATAAAGTTTATGTTTATCTATCTATCTATATCTATAAAAGAGCTTAACCTAACTGACTGATTCATCATCGCTGAGCTAAAACCGTATACTAGAAAAAAAATTAAACATTTCAAAATTAATCCAATGCGGATGAAGTCGCGGGGAACAACTAGTTTTTAAAAAACAGGCCACTATTAAATAAACATCACAAGTCTACAAATATGTAAGTGACAATTTTATGACAAGTCATCATCATCATCATCATCATCATCTTCCTGCCCTTTTCCCACGTTATGTGTGGCCGGTACAACAGTGATCTTCTTCCATTTCCCTCTATCATTCGTCATCTCAGTACTCACTCCTTTCTTACCCATGTCATCTTTCACACAGTCCTTCCATCTTTTCTTTGGCTTACCTCTACCTTAAGTGCTGTTTAATAAAAACATTATTAATGTAGAATTGTAGGTACTAAGTACAAGTATTCTACAATTTTGTAAATTTTCCACCATTAGATACAAATTTGTTAATCGTATTTTTTTTATTAAACATAAACTTGTAGAATTTTAGGCGGTAACAATTAATTGTATTTTACAATTTGTATATTAAATAAGGACCTGGGGCCTCACCACGAATTCATAATACATTACCGAATTAATATTACATTGTTATTTCGTACCATGACCTATGTAAATTGTATTGAAGTAGTGTTACTTCAAGCTTCAAATGTGACGTTACTAAAACGAAATCGTTCTGGAAGTCTTTTGCAGGATTCCAGGTGACAAAACCAAAATCAGAGTTATAAAAACTTATAAACTTTTGAAATGGAAAAAATATTTGGTGCACGAACTACGCCCTTATTATATCACGATCTTATAGATACAAGGGTATAATTATAAACGTTCTTATATCTTCAAAGTAATTTGCCTTGTTACGGAAAGCAATAGAATTAAGGTACCTATACTATGTTATTTTATGGTGAAATAACTGGTAGGTACACCTATGAAGGACGTTGAGATTATAGGTTACCTGCAGCACGGATAAATTAATATTCCTTACTTAATCGACTTATGTAATGGCAGTCGGTGCCACCGAAACCAAGCTTTATTAGAACTAGCTATAAAATCAATACTTCCACTAGGTACTAAAGGTTTAATTCTAGACAAGAGGGGTACAGATAGGCACGCATTTGAAGCTAGCGTTAGGTACAATCTATTATTAAGTTTCAATGACTTGCTTTAGGGATGACCTAGGTCAGTGGTTCCCAAACTCTTTTGTTTCATAGACCACTTTCAATATTTTGCTGGATCCGGTGGACCCTCTGCATCTACGTTACTACCGATTTCTAAATCTTGAAAAAAAAAGTGAAGATTATATCTATTTATCTACGGAAACTTGCGTTGTGGCTGAGTTTCAACGACGAATAACAGATTTAAAAAAAAAAATCTTTTCCATTTCCAAATTACCATTTTCTTGTCAATTTATTTATAAATTGTCTTATTTAGAAGGTTTAATTTAGGTATCATATTATTTACTTTTTTTTTTTAACTAATCGAAACTAAATTAATTTTCATGCACCCTTGCTTACGACTGTAGACCCCCATTTTTTGTTACGTCCAACGTAGACCCCCGACGAGTCTCCCGTGGACCCCTGGGGGTCCACCTGGACCACTTTGGGAATCACTGACCTAGGTCGTCACGCGTACTAAGAGAGTCACGAACTCAATTTATTTTGATACCTTATTTGCTAAGTAGGTTTTAGGTATTAGTGGAATGACCTTTGATCTAGAATCTAGATCAACTGTATTTGGTCTAGATTCTAGATAGTCTGACCAAATAAAGTTGATATTGATATTTCAAAAGGTATTGTATTGTTAGTTCATAACGTGGTTCGGGAAAAGGTCTTTATGTAAAGGCAGTGAAAGGAAAATATATGGAAGCATTCTTAAAAATGACACCACAAAAAATGTGCTGTGGTAGGACGGGCTTGTCAATTATGCCAAAGAATAATCAAAAATTTACAAAAACTGTCTACACGTTACACGGCAATTTAAACCCAAACGTCAGGGGAATCAAGTCGACATTAAATAATTTTCAGCAAATCGACGAAGGTGTTTTGATGTGTAAAATTTGATTTTTCGCGGGATATTTCCCTTGAAGTAATGCTTTCATGTTTTTCCGTTCACTGTATACCTAAAGGATACTCTAGAAAGAGTGTTCGAATCGAATAAGAATAAGAGGAAAATGTCTATAAAATAGTGGTTCGACCCAAAAGTAAATGTGCATGACAAATGGCTCACCTGGGAATTGTACAGCCACGCTCGCAGATACGTCTGGCAGGAATGTTTCAAACACCTCTGTTTAGTTTCATGCAAAGAAAATAAGCGATATATATATAATGTCTAGTTTGGCAATGTGATGCGAACTACGAACAGTCTTTAGATAATTAGCTGCGCAACATTTGTCCGGCTGGTACACTTATCCCTACCAAGCTATCCCTAATGGTAGGGATAAGTGCACCTTTGTGGTCAGGTGTTGCAAATTTGATATTTTATTTGGTCGATTTCTGTTCCTTAGAGAAAAACGTGGTACTCTTGCTAAAAGGTGGGTCTTCTCAATTCGTCGTTTTGTCGTTATTTTAAAAACGTTTCCTTTATTTTAGAACTCTTTCGGGCTGATAGCATGAAGATGGAGCAAAGAATGATTGGTTAATAATAAGTTATTTTACGTAGATATATTGAAAATTAACTAATATTTTACGAGATAACAAAAATTGTTAGAACGATGATGAAAATAGCGAGAACAGTACAACAGTACAACAAAACCGTAGAGGAGAGACGGCCAGGTTTAGTGGTCACTACAGATATCTAGTTAGTTCACTTAAAGGGGATTCAGAAGCACGTCCGAATACATTTGGCACATGTCTACGTTTTCGCATATTCAAAACGTGACAGGTTGCAAGTTAACGCCGCTTATTGAAATACAACAATAGACTTTAAATTTTGGTTTTTTGGATTGCCGATTTCCCTCAGTGCTTGATCTTTTTAAGAAAAAGTATGTAGTGTAAAGTGCCCTTCTTATTAGTTAGGTAGGTTCGAATATTAAATTTTCGAATTTCCAGTTACTTATCTAGATTAAATTAAGTAATTAGGTAAAATATATGAAAAAAAACAACGCTTTACTCTTTGCAAAAGTAGGAAAATTACCAAAATATAAGTAAAATATGATATTGTTGCTCATACGAGTAACTGGGTTACGTAAAAAAACATTGTGCCTATAATGAGGAAATGAAGCCCCATTATTATCTTTAATAATAAGCTCATCTATATTAATATTACGTCACTTCATTCTTCAGATATATATATAATTAACAGGTAGTCATTTAAACCTACAAGGCAGTCGCACGTTTTAAAGAGTTGGCAATCGATTCTAAATCGATTGAGTCTTTTTTTTTTTTTTTTTGTGGGTATTTGTTATCTCTTCGTAGCCCGACGGAGCGCATAACGCTCATTATTTTTTCGTGCGAGGCAGCGCGTGGACGTCTCACTTGCTACCAAGAAATACTTTATTTCAAACTCGAAGTTATTTCCCATAAGTACTTAAAATGCCCAAAAGAAGTTACGCCGAAAAGATGGAACATTACAACTATAAAATAAAAAGACTTGAAGATAAGGAAATCAAGCGACGCAGGCGAATTATCGAGTCGTCGGATTCACTGGAAGAAAATTCAGGTTAGTGAAGTGTTATTTTCTAAAGTGCTGTGTTTTTTAAATCTAACGTGATAGTAGTAATTCTAGCCTGGAGGTTGTCCGTGGGTCAACACGTTGGCAAAATCATTGTTCTATGCTTAGAGGATAACCGTGGGTTATCACAAAGTAATAAGAACGAAAAATAACTACTTAATACTATATACTGCTGGTTATAAAAAACAAGAGGTTGACCGTGGGTCAACACGATGTTTAATTTTTATGCTCAGATGGTAACCGTGGGTTATCACAAAGCAATATTTTTAAATACACCTGGAGGTTGATCGAGGATCAACATGATGGTACTTTTCATATGCTTAAAGGCTAACCGTGGGTTATTCTAAAGCTATATAATATTCACCTAACTGATGAATCGAACAAAGGATTATATAATGACTTATATAATTAGGTACCTATTAAATAAAAACCAGTCATAGTGTAAAACACTTTTTAATTTGTTCCACATTCGTTATTACCTTGCTAAAAAGATAAATTATTGTTCTTTTTCATAACTACCCTCAAAATATTCTTCTTCAAAAATATTTTTCTTTCAATTGAATTGCGTGACTGCTCAATAACGCATCTCGTTTTCTTTATAGACAACGAGTCGCAAGCAGCTTTTGATGACCCGGTGCCTTTGGAATGTTCGTTAGAAAACATTCAGGAAAGTTCAGCACCAGAACAGGCACCAGAACAAGGTTCCCAAGAATCAACACCACTTCCCGATCTTGATCCGGATATACTGTCAGCTCTTGGTGAAATTGCTGAAGACACGCCTACATTCGGTGAAAAAATCCATGATAACTTATCAAAACTTTGGCTTCCCATACTCCGAAAAGGGATAGAAAAAGAAGCAAAAGATAAACTGATGAAACAGTATCAGATCCCAGAAAATTGCACCCTTTTGCAAGCGCCGAAACTCAACCCTGAAATAGCTGCTACGATTTCAGATACCACCAGAAACAAAGATAAACGAGTTGAGAGCGCTCAGCAACAGTTAGGCCTCGGTATCACCGCCCTCAACAAGGGATTGTCGTTGCTCCTCGAGAATGGCAAAGAAAGGGTAAAAGTAATAAAGTTTCTAAGCGACAGTAGTCGACTCTTATGCGACCTTCATCATGTTGAAACTGAAGTTCGGAAGAAGTTTATGACACCTGGCCTGGACAAAGCTTTCTTGAACTTGATTCAAGATGTAGATAGGGATGACACTTTATTCGGGCAAAAACTTTCTGAGAAGATTAAAGCGTCGAAAGTTATAGAAAAGCAGGGCTTGCAAATAAAGAAACCGGCCCCAGTAAAGACACCAGCGTCTTCTGCCCAACCGTCAACCAGTAGACTTCGGTCTCAGGTAAACTGGTCCGGCCCCTCCCGCTACGCTTCGAACAGGGGGGGGCGGGGCGGTTACAAGAAGACAGGACCAGCGGGTCGCAAAGCTTTTCAAGCGTCAACGACGAAGCAATCGTCTTCATCCCAGCCTCAACAGAACCAGAACAAGTCACGTGCTCCGGCCCAACAACGATAGAGGTACATGCTGGCCGAATACATTTATTTTATGATTGTTGGCTTAAAATTACTGAAAATCAGTTAGTTCTTAGCTGGATTCAGATGGGCTACTCTATACCCTTTTGCAGTAAGGTAATACAACATAATATCCCTTCTAATACATTGACATGTCATGAAGAAGCCGATATGGTAGAAGCAATTTCTAAACTAATAAGTTTAGGTGCAGTGTCAGTTTGCAAACGCGCAGAAGGAGACTTTATATCTAGCATATTTTTAACTCCCAAACCTAATGGTGGAAAACGGTTTATCTTAAATTTAAAACCACTTAACAATCATTCAAAAATCTCATTTTAAAATGGAAGACCATAGGGTCGCTACAAAGTTAATACCAAAAGACGGCTATCTGGCCACCATTGATCTTAAAGAAGCCTATTTTTCGGTACCAGTTTGCAAGGCACATAGGAAATACCTACGATTTGTGTTTAACAATACTGTTTATGAATTTAACGCAGTTCCATATGGTCTGTGTGCCGCTCCAAGAATTTTTACCAAAATTATGAAGGAGGTTATAAGTTACTTAAGACAGAGAGGTTACAAATCGGTGATTTACTTAGATGACATTTTATGTATCGGTGACACCTTCAGTGAATGCCATACAAATGTTACTAAGACATTAAAGCTATTGCAATGTCTAGGTTTTGTAGTTAATTTTGATAAGAGCGCATTAACACCTATGCGTTCTTGCAAATTCCTAGGGTTTATCCTTAATTCTGCTGATTTGTCCCTGTCTCTGCCATCTGATAAAAGACATAATATCGCAAAATTAGTTAAAAAATTTTCCTCACTACCCAATTGTTCCGTAAGGGAACTTTCACAACTTATTGGGATACTAGTGGCAGCCTGTCCAGCAATAAAGTACGGCTGGCTATATACTAAGGAACTAGAACGTGAGAAATATTTGGCCCTTCAAAAATTTAAACATTTTGAAGCTAAAATTAAATTATCTACAGTAGTTTTACCTGATTTACTTTGGTGGAATCAGAACATTCTTTCAGCGTCAAACCTTATGAGACCGGATGAGGAACTTTCCCTTGAAGTATTTACAGATGCTTCTAGAACCGGTTGGGGGGCATACTGTAATGGCAAACGCGTTAATGGTGGCTGGAAAGATGAGGAATTCTCTTTCCACATTAACTACTTAGAGCTCCTCGCCGTATTCATGGGATTAAAATGTTTTGCCTCAGAGGCTGCTAACTGTGCTATTCTACTACGTGTTGATAATACTACAGCGATCAGTTATATTAACCGCATGGGAGGAATCCAATTTCCACACCTCCACGGCTTGGCTAAAACCATTTGGCAGTGGTGCGAGAAACGAAAAGCCATATATAAATACAAAGGATAATGTTGAAGCGGATGAAGAATCTCGCAAGATAAATGTTGACACAGAATGGGAACTATCAAACTGGGCTTTCCAAATGATAGTTCACAAGCTAGGTGAACCAGACATAGACCTTTTCGCTTCTCGCATTAACACCAAATGTGAAACGTACGTGTCTTGGAAACAAGACCCCGATGCCCTAATTGTAGATGCGTTTACAATAAATTGGCGTTCTCACCGTTTTTACGCATTTCCACCTTTCTCACTAGTCCTAAAATGCATTAGAAAGATCATGAGTGACAAAGCCACTGGCATATTAGTTTTTCCTTATTGGACGGGACAGCCTTGGTTTCCATTATTAAAGAAATTATTAATTTCTGAAATTATATATTTTAATCCTAACAGAGACCTATTGCGTTCTCGTTACAGATCGCAACACCCACTATACAGGAGCCTTACCCTGGGAGCCGCGATGCTCTCCGGGTTGCGTTCAGCCGACGAAACATCCCATCAGTAGCGTTAGATCTTATGTTATCTTCCGTCTCAAATAGTACCCTTAAACAGTACAATACCTCATACAAACACTGGTGGCAATTTTGTAACACCAACGGCATTAACATCTTTGATCCCCAATTGGCTGACATTTTAACGTTCCTAACAGAACAGTATAATAATGGAGGATCTTACGGAACGATTAACTCGCACCGGTCCGCCCTTTCCTTGCTTTTAGGGGGTAATATAGGTTCGGACGATAGTATCAAACGCCTCCTCAAAGGAATTTTTAAACAAAAACCTTGCATTCCTAAGTACATAGGTACTTGGAACCCCCAGATAGTGCTAAACTATGTTGCCAATTGGTTTCCTAATAGAAGTTTGAATTTGGATAAAATTACCAAAAAAGTCTGTGTTTTACTGGCAATTTGTACGGCCCACCGAGTCCAAACTTTATCACTTATAAAAGTGTCAAACATAATTAAGGGTACAGATTCAATACAAATCCCAATATCTGACATCATTAAAACTTCAGGAGTAGGCAGAGACCAACCAGTGTTAGTTTTACCCTATTTCAGAGAAAATCCTACAATATGCCCAGCCACAGCCGTAGACGATTATTTATTTATGACATCCAGCTTAAGACCATATAACATAGACCACTTTTTTATCACCTACAAGAAACCTCATAAGAAGGCTTCTTCTCAATCTATTAGTAGGTGGATAAAACAAACTCTGGCGGAAAGCGGCGTAGATGTGAGTGTGTTTAGTGCTCATAGCACACGACATGCTTCCACATCTGCAGCGGCTTCCGCCGGAGTATCTATTGATACGATTAGGAAAACGGCTGGCTGGTCCAGTTCATCTCAAACCTTCGCAAGGTTTTATAATCGACCTGTATTAGATAAAGGAATTTATGCTAGATCAGTTTGCTCATTACCTAATGAGCATTAAAATTAATTATAATGATTTATTATAAGTATCTAGTTGATAATAATAACCTAATGTTATGAACTATGTGATAGTACAATTATAAATGATTCAAAACTGTTATGGAAATTCAAAATATAGTATTTGATTTTATAAAGATCTTTTATATTAGTATAAAAGTTCCTACCTACTCTAAACATCTACCTGTTAATTATATATATATCTGAAGAATGAAGTGACGTAATATTAATAGATGATCAAACGAACTTCTAAAGTGAAGTTCGATCACTATTATATAAGTCACTTCATTCGAAGATATAAAATCACCCTCCCAATAAATTAAATCCCATATCCCTATAATATTTTTAAATTTCCTCTCTAAATGAATGAGCGTTATGCGCTCCGTCGGGCTACGAAGAGATAACAAATACCCACAAAAAAAAAAAAAAAAAAAGACTCAATCGATTTAGAATCGATTGCCAACTCTTTAAAACGTGCGACTGCCTTGTAGGTTTAAATGACTACCTGTTAATTATATATATATCTTCGAATGAAGTGACTTATATAATAGTGATCGAACTTCACTTTAGAAGTTCGTTTGATCATCTATTTTTTTACTTATTAATTATTATAGAAGGATACCGACCTATTTATTTGGATAAAACCTTTGTTTTTTTTTACCGTTCGTATCACATAACCGTTATTAGTCAAAGTTAATCTAATAATTATGTTAACACACAACAACACAACCAAGCACTTACCACCAAAAACCAACAAGTGCCTACCTCGTCAGAGTAAAGTTCTGTGGTGCCTACCGTCAAATATTTAAAAATAACTTGTTTTTAAAAGAAAATGTAGCTAATATTAAAACCAAGCCTGTTTCCCGACGGGGTAAGCAAAGACCACGGATTTCCACTTACTGTCATTCTGACATACCACGACGTTTGTTTGTTAAATTATTCGCTCATTTGAGCAGGCTTATATAGTCATAGACCTTACTGCCTAGTCTTGCGTAAATTAATTTCTTCGTTTTCTACGAGTATAATCTAACTTAATCTAACCTAACCTAACCGCCATTTTCTCCTTGGCCCCACGACGCTATCACATTTGCATTTCAGTTTCTATCAGTGAATACCTATTATTAGTCCCTGTTGTTACTTGTAAGTTTCTCCAAAACTGTATAAATAAATAAATAAATGTCGCACCTACGAAGTTTTCCGTTTAAGAGTAATGGTAGGTTTCGGAGCACATAAATTTAGTTTTCAAAGTGTGAATAACAAAAGGATTTTGGCAGACGTGTGTCTTGAAACCATAAATTTGCTAAAATGTAGGACCAGAGGTTCGACCACCGATCCGTACGCGTGATCGATGATCGGTCTTAGAATTCACAAAAGGTAGGTTCCTTTTTTCTGACGTTTTCGACTGTGAACTTATCTCTCTAGTTTTCATAAATTTCCTCGTGTTATTTTGAGTTTTACTGTGTAATTTTTGTGGTTATTTTTCCAATAAGGCCCGAATTCTTGACACGGGTGTGAGATAAGTGAATTGAAGTAAACAATTCCTTTCTATATTCATTTGATTTTTTTTCTAGAAATTTAAACAAAACAGCCAACTTTTGTTTAAAATTGACTTGACAACTTGACTTTGACTCTATGATGATGACAATACTAATAAATTAAGACTTGACGCTGACAAAATTGATCTCAAAAGAGACAGATTCCATAATTAAGGAAAGTTTTTCTCCATAGCAATGTTCGAATATCACTTTGTGTAACCCTCTCTAAGTCACATTTGGCAGGTGCTATCGAAAACTACGACATAAACTAGTATTTACATTTATAAATGTATGTCCTATAAATAGGACAGCTTGGCACATTGTTGCTGCAACATTTATAGTGACTGTTACGATTTATAGCAGCAGAAATTCAATCTCGGTCAGACATTGTAGCCGGCCACGCGTTATTAGACAGAGCACGTCACCCTGCATTACAGAACTGCACTGGACGTATGTATTATTGTTTAATCTATTATCACTAGTTTGTTTATGCCATTATTTCCAGAAAAGCAGTTATGCCATTATTTCCAGAAGTCAGTTATAAAGCGACATTCATTGCTCTGAAACTTACACCGTTGAAAGGAAAATTTTCAACTTCAACGTAAACAAATCTATCATTTTGACAGTTTTTCCATTGAGAATTAATTTGATATTGAAACGCATCGCTTTATTGTTTTTATTACAATATAATTTTATCGTTGACGACTGATAGGAGTGAGTGGAAGAAGAAAACATGTTGTGCCGACCCCACTTAGCGAGGGATAAGGGCAGGAGAATGATGATTATATAACTTCAAACATCAAATTCGAGATCAATACAACTACAATAAACTGGTATCGAGGTATTATAATAACCTACGTACACGTACTTAGTTTAGTTATATAACCGTTTCAGTACAAATTTTGTTTTAATAATGCTAAGTTACACGTGAAAACCTTTAATTGGCTCTCTGGCGCTATTGAAAAACATTGAAGATAGGAAGTCGACGCTCTGTATACTCGTTTAGGTGTCTATGTGTGACATATATCTCTTAGGAAAAAAATAATATATTTCAAACGCTTTTGTAAAGTAATAACAGAAAATTTCTGCCAAGCGTTAGACTCATCATTGGAAATTCTCGTAATCATTGCATAAATACAAACAGGAAACAAATGTTACATTGGAACATAAAAATATAAGTATCTAAGGATAAACTTTATAATATCTGATTACATGTTGTGTTGTTATGTATTAACTCGTTGCGGCAGTTCATTGACTTCTGCTAATGAAATTAGTAATTACATGTCGAAGACCCCAGCCCTATGGCAGAAAAATGTTACTGGCAATAACGTTATCTGGCGTTTTATGAAACGACTAGAAAGCCGGTGGGACCGCGCCGTTCAGTCACGTTCGACATTCATAAAAGTACTGAGAGTACGCACGATATTCACCATAAAATACATCTCTTCAAAAAACCGAACTGAGTGAAAAATGCATGAGGGTTCGCATTTTTCATTTACGATTAATTAAAAAAGTTTTATTTCTCCAAACGTCTCAGTGTGCAGAGAAACCAGCTTACGTAAGTATTCAAATTGTTGTAAATACCGCCCGTAAAACGTTTTTGCATCGCCTTATAGTAATAAAAAGATCTGTCATGAGCATTGACAGTGATGCGTTCGAAACGTCATAAAATAAGAAATCAGTAAGACATTTTATAAAATGCCAGAATTTTAAACACTGCCAGTAACATAGGAAGCCTTTGAAGCTAATAAATGCCTTTAATGTTAAGCTAATGTTTGTAAGTTGATGTTAACTTTAGTTCAAACACTAGTTAAACAAACATGCAATCAAAATGGTAGGTTATAAAAACATGCCTTTGAGCAAATTATTAGTAGGTACCTAGGTATTATTTATTTCTATTTCCATGCATGTAATAAAATTATAAATATAATAAATACCTATGTACTCGTATTATCTAAATAACTAACTTGATTATGCAATGTTAACTAGCTATAACTCGACCTACTATAATAAATATTATAAAAAAAATATTAAAAGCAAATAAAGTTAAACCTTAACTTATAAAAAGACACATAAAATATTCTTATAGAATTGAATCAGCATAATGACTGATTTAATAATAATGACGTTTTGGTCAACCAATTTTCTTTTCAAGTTTAGTAAAAATATTGACTTTTATGTTATGGAAACTTTACATTTCAGGTAAAACAGAAATATAAGTATAATGCTCAAATACTTTATAATATTATGGTGGTTCGTTTAATTCAAGCGCAAAATTCTAATAATATGCGGTTTTAATACTTCTGCGTTTCTTCTTGTAATAAAGCTAATGCAGATGTAGTTTTGCGACAAACATAAAAAAACTTTGACGTTGTGATTAACGTCAGTAATGGAAATTTTTATTATTGGACATTTTTACTTATGAACATTGGCCTTGGACTTTTTTTCTTTTTTAACATTAGTCGTGCAAATCGTAATGAAGGCCTTTATTCGAGTATCACTTGAGACAGCTTGATCGGGACACAAGTAAAGGTTCTTATACGTTTCTTTTTAATTTTTATGTATTGTTCTTTATTTGTATCACAAATTTTAAGACAACTCACTAACTAAAAATGGACCTAATATTTTATCTGATTACCTAAATAAATGAATTGAATTGGTTTTGGTAATATAATTGATTTGATTTTATTTTATACGTAGTGTTTTCCGATTAATGTAAAAATATATTTTCCGTTATCTATATTACTGACAGAATACAGGATTATAAAAACATGCAAATTGTAGATTTTCGCATCTGAGCCAACGAACAACCTTGACTAACAATAATAATATGGTTAATTTTCCCGCGTGTTCAAAGCTGCTTAACTAAAATGGTAAATCGCATTCCATTATATAAAACTCTACGGTAAAAATGGAAAATAATAAACAGACAAAAATATATTTCAGTAAAAACTACGCAATAAAAGTCTAGCTGAGATATGAATGACATACCGCCAAGCAGTTCTGGCTCCCCGAGGTTTACGTAGAACAGCATATCTTTCTCGTAGCTGTCTTCTTCTATGATGTGGAGTGGAATGAATTTTCTGAAACAAACGAAAAATTCTTTGAAAACAAATAATATCAGCGAAAAGATTATCATAAAAAAAAAACAAATATAAATTGATAGCTAACCAAAGAGTTTTAAGTATGACTTGAATAGGACTTTATACAGAAATATACAGATCTATCTTAATATAATATCTACACACTAGTTATATAATAAAATACATAATCCAGATCACTGCCAGATAGACGCGTACTCAAGACGCTGGCATTAGCATTAAAAAAATATATTACGAGTATATTGGTAACTTATTATAACCATGTTTCTAACCAAAAAACACTAATTGCTGGTTATATAAACTCGATTGTATCTAACGTAAATCCATTTAAAATGGTCCTTGGTTTTTACTGAATGAAAAAAGGAGACGTTAGTATAAAATCGATATTCCAATATTTTGTGGGTATTAAAGATAGTTCACTTAACCCTTTCACGCCTGCTTGAAATATGTAGACAATAAGTTTGATCTGGTTTTCCTGCGTTCTTGTCTTCCGTTAGATGGCGTTGCATTTTTAGATTGAATCATCTCTACCTATGTAACACTTATTTAGCAAATAAACATTCTTGATTGATTCTATAGATAGAGCCTTTTTAGAGCATTTGAAACCTAGAATAGAAGAATAGCTAGTGAACTTGCTGTATTTATAACTGGGACTATAACCTGTTATAGATACAAGGGCATCCCAATTAGGAGTTCAAAGGCGCGCCGACGACCCTCGCTTCCGACCGCTCTAATGATCAAGATACCTTGAATTTTGTGTTAATTTTTATATCTTCAGCTCTTGGCAGCATCGCTGGCACTCGTATTTTATTTGAAATTACGGAATGGTTTAGCTGCGGGTTGTTTATTTAGGTTTTTGATACAAGCATCTGCGCGCGGCTCCACTCGCGTTGTATCTATCCGGATAAAAAGGAGCCTAGGTTGGTATGTCTTTTTCTAGGCCATAAAGTACGCGTAGTTCATGTTTCATCTGGATCCGTTCAGCCGTTTCAGCGTGATTGAGTAACAAAAATCCATACTCCATTCACTCATTCATCCATCCAAAATTTAATAATAAGTAGAATTAGTTTCCGCCTACGGCTTCGCCCGCGTGGTACGTTGAAAAACAAAAACAAATCTTTTCCGCGGAAACCGTACATTTTCCGGGACAAAAGGTAACATAGGTGCTATACCAGACTAAGTATAATCTATCTCTGTGCCAAATTTCATCTAGATATTCATAAATCCTCAAAAACTTTCACGTGGATGATATTAGTAAGATACGAGTAGGTAAGTAGGATAGAATTATTGGAAAACTTACAGTGAAAATTTATGTGCGATGTGTTTTTGTATGTCAAACGGTAATGTTGCCAGTCTTATGGGTACATTACCTGCGGTCAGTTACTTCAACACTGGTTTATATGTGTATGTTTTTAACTATCTACGTTGTTAGTTTTATCTAATGAAATGGAAGGAGTGAGAAGAGAATGGAATTAGAAATGGAAGAAGATCACATGTTGTGCCGACCCCATATAACGTGGGAAAAGGGCAGGGAAATGATGATGATGATGAAGACTATTTTAAAACTTTAAAATTCGTAGAATACTAACAGAACGAATGTGTATTGAAGGAAATCGATGAAATCACACCCAGTAACTAATGCAGGTCGTACGCCTGCCCGCCACTTAAGGCGGTACCCCGAGTCAAACTAGCGCCGCCACCTATTTTATCTAATTATTCTGTAAAACAAAGGAATTTTCAAAAAGTGATCGGGTAATTTGTGATACCTATCATAAGCTTTTTTTTAATACCTCTGTGATAATTTTATTTTGTATAGTTTAGGCAGAGAGGCGAAAAAAAGAATTTAGTGTCCACCAAGTGCAACTTCGTATCTCTTGCTAAATTAAACAAAATAAAACTATTACAGAGGTATTAAAAAAAGCTTATGATAGGTATCACAAATTACCCGATCACTTTTTGAAAATTCCTTTGTTTTACAGAATAATTAGATAAAATAGGTGGCGGCGCTAGTTTGACTCGGGGTACCGCCTTAAGTAAAATTACTTTTACCTCAGTTGATTGGTCGTTGTTCTTTGATATACAGTTCCCGCTGTAAAATATTAAGGACACTCTAATAGCAGCCAGGGCTGCATCTAGAATAGAATATTTTTTAATATTTCGTAAACTTTTGCACCCTGGATATTTGAGGGAGTGCGACGTCGACGACGGCCGAGAAAGCGTTGGTGGGACGACCACGCAGCTTTTACGAAAGAATGGTGGAATGCAGCCAAGAACAGGGACGACTGGAGGGATTTGGGGGAGACCTTTGCCCAGCAGTGGGACAAAATAGGTTTTGCAAAAAAAAAAACTTTTGCAATTATCTAACTAACCTATTCTTGTATATATATTTTCTGAATCTCGGAAACGGCTCCTACGATTTTCATGAACTTGAGTATGCAGGAGGTTTCGGGGGCGATAAATTGATCTAGCTAGGTTTAATTTTAGAAAACGTCGTTTACCGAAAAAAAACCGAGCAATGCTCGGTCACGCACGTACTAACATATAAAGTTAGAACACTAGTGGTGTAGTGGTAGCACCCCTGCCTTACGATCCAAAGGCGGTGAATTCAGACGGGGTCGTGCACTAATGTTTTTCCAGTCGCAATGCCAGTGTTCTTAAACGGTGGAGGAAAAAATCGTGAGAAAACCGACATACCCTACAACCAAAAATTCGAAGGTGTGTGCCAGGTTAGTATTCTTATAAGTGGCGATGGGTTTGCAACCTGTAACGTACGGAATACTAACTTCTGTACAAAAAATGGGCGTGTGCAAAATATTATATTTGGATGAGCCTCTGATTACCCTCTTTAGATACTCGTATCCTCAAAGATCTAAGTAACTAGAGATCTGAGGAGATATCTACCGAGCCTGGGAATACAGTCGTGGTAGTGTTTTTTTTAACACTTGCTCCCCTTATTGCGGTCCTAAGACGTTTATAAGCATTTTGTAGGCCAAATTGAGCTACACTTTCAGTGAACTATTTACGAGGTTGGCAGTCAGCCAAGTCCTACGTTTTGATGTCGCGTCGTTGTGTCATATAAATACCTAATGACTTTAAGGTGAACGCTTTATGGTGTTTTTCATAAGGGGCTCTTACACAGGAATCAAAGAATTCTTAGCTTTAACGAGTCGAAGTAATTTTTTTGTAAAATTTTCATATTTTTTTCTTCGATCTTTAGTGTATCTGCCTTAGAGATCAATTTTCTCAGTGTCAGGTGTTAACGGTTAATTTATGTAGTTAAGTGGTGAAGGAAAACATCGTGAGGAAACCGGCAAACACTACAAGCAAAAATTCGAAGGTGTGTGCCAGGCTAATATTCTTATAAGCGGCGATGGGCTTGCAACTTGTCACGTATGGAATACTAACTACTGTGTAAAATGTGGGCATGTGCCAAATATTATGTTTGGACGTGCCTTTGATTACCCTCTTTAGATATTATCATAAATCTAAGTCACTAGAGGTCTGAGGAGATCTACTGAGCCTGGGGATTACAGTTGTATAATTCATAATTAAGTACCTGGGTGACCGAGCTTTGCTCGTTTGTTTGGCTAAACGACATTTTCTAAAAATGAAACCTCGCTAGATCGATTTATCACCCCCGAAACCCTCTGCATACTAAATTTCATGAAAATCGCTGGAGCCGTTTCCGAGATTCCAATTATATATATATATATATATATATATATATATACAAGAATTGCTCGTTTAAAGATATAAGATATAATATATAAGTATTGTCAACGTCACAGAGTTATAGTCAAGATGTGAAGTCAATTTTAAACCAAAGATTGTTGTTAAAAATTCGTTGGAAAAATTTCTGATCGATGTAGTAATGGAAATTTTACTTTAATTCATGTATCTCACACCTATGTCAAGAAAATTTAATTGGACTTGAATTTCAACAAATTCGCTTTTAGACAACATTGCAATTTATTCTTCATTCCCGAACACTATGTTTCTTAAAATAGGCTGTTTTTGTAATACTGGGTTTGTTCCCGTTGAGTTTACACGGCTCGAAACGTATTAGCCTTATTAAAGTCTGGATTAGGCGAAACAGGCACATTATTGTAACGTCTTTCGTGTAGTTAAGTTGAAATTGTTTTTGCTGAAATATAAGAATTGCTTTGCAGACGTGGAGTAAATAATTGCGCAATTCAGCAAAAAAATAACATTCTTTGGAAAAGTTTGCGAAGTTCATAATATTAAAAGATTTTTGAATGAAATTTGTGGTACCTAGGTATAGGTTTTATTTTTGCATTTTGATGGTTTTTGTCACGGCATGTTTTTTTGGGGGTAGATGACAACTGATTTTTGAAAGCTTATACCGCTATTTCAGAGTTGTAAAGGTACGAGTAGTAGTAGGTATGGATCGATTTCACGACATCTGTCTATTACTTATTAATCGATTTACCTACGTCTGTTTGTACTTACTACATAAATGCCACCTAAAGTTTCGGTTCTGATCCTACTTCTGCCTTGTTAATTAGAACTTAGTTTCAGGAAAAAAATGCTTTTCGCTTACCTTCTAATTTTATTTTAATCGGAAATAAAGCATCGGAATAGCTAGGGCGGCGATTTTATTCAAACGCCCGCCACGGCTTAAGAAAGGCGATAAATCTCTTCCCCCGTAAATCATATGCTAGAAAAAATGTCCAAAAGGCAATTTAAAAGATGCGCAAGTCAGCTCAAGCCGGCTCAGGCCACTTGAGCTGACGTCCATTTGTCAAACGTCAGAGTATGCAAAAAGCAGCGTCAGATAGGAATCGCGATAGGATAGGTGCCTAATAGTCTAAAATAGTCTAAATCTTAAGCATAGTAGACAGTGTTTTTCTTTTTTCTTCTTTGTTTATGGCATCTGTCTCTTTTGAGATTAATTTTGCTAGTGTTTAAACTAGTAGTGTCACAAAGTAAGTCAAATTGTCAAGTCAAATTTTAACAAAAGATAGCTTGTTCGAAATTCTCGGGATTTCCTCCGATTTAGAAATTAACTATTCACTTTAATTCACATTTTTTACACTTGCGTCAAGAACTCGTGCTTTATTGGAAAAATTACACAATAAAAAGTATACAATAAAAACATATAAAAACTGGAGCGACAAAGTCGACAGACAAATGCATCGCAAAAAATCAAAGTAACTACGTTGGTCAAACAAAACTGATAACTTAGTCGTCAAAAATGTGAGGTACTTTTTTTTCTCTTCTGTAGAGAAAAATATTGTCTAAACAGTTCTAAAAGCTGATTCGACCAGACTAAGTATAAGTAATATTTCTAGAATATTATCAAATAGTAAACTAACATATTACTAGCACTAGCTTCTGCACGCGGCGTCGCCCGCGAAGTACCTACATAAAATATAGCCTATGTTCATCCTGAAAGTTCATTCTACACATTGGTGAAAGAATTTATCAAATCGGTTCAGTACTTTCGGAGCCTATACAATTCAAACAAACAAACAAACAATCAAATCTTTCCTCTTTATAATATTAAGTATAGATTAAACATTGCATTATTCTAAAAATAGTTATAACAGAAGTTGTTCAAATATAGCCTGGCATATCTAATATTTAAACGAGCAATTCTTGTACATATGTAAACGGAAATGGCTCCAACGATTTTCATGAAATTTAGTATGCAGAGGGTTTCAGGGGCGATAAATCGATCTAGCTAGGTTTCGTTTTTAGAAAACGTCGTTTTATCCATGTTTTCACTGAGTAAACTGATCAAAGCTCGGTTATCCAGGTACTTTTGATAAAGTGTTCAAGCTTTTCGACTGCAAGTTTGTACTAAAATTGGGGGTAAGCTCTACACCGATACTAACTGCTACAAAAAACGAAAAACAAGCGTTTCAGCGAGAACAAAAAGTTGTCTGATCGACGCTACTGAAAACTAAACGGTGAACATTTGTCTTTGTGAAAGCTCTGCTTTGGCTTGCCTGGGAAACGGCATCCGTCTTATAACGTCCGTTTAGTAAGTATTTATTTGTAAATAATAAATAATTATTATTTTCATAAAAACTTGGCTGTATCTACCTTTAGACAGTGTGTTATTGAATATATAAACTAATTTGGAATAATACCGGCCATTGAGAATTTTCTGCGATGCATTCGGCTGTCAACTTTGTCGCTTTGATTTTTATATTTTTTCTCGTGTTATTTCGAATTTTATTGTGTAATTTTGGTGGTCATTTTTCCGATAAGGTTCCTGAGTTCTTGACGCGAGTGTAAAATATGTAAATTAATGTGAATAGTGTTTATCTAAATCCATCAGAGGAAATCCAGAGAATTTGAACAAAACAGCCAATCTTTCTTTTTAAATTGACCCGATAATTTGATTTGACTATAACTTTGTTACAATTACTAATTTAAACACTTGACACTGGTAAAATTGATCTTGAAAGAGAGAGATGCTATAAACAAAGAAGAGTATCGGCCATTTTGAGCATAAAATTAAATCTCAAACTCCGCATCTCCGCAACATGGCTGCCGCGTTTTTGAAAACAGCTGCTTTGTATCGTACCATCTATTGTGTTGTAGGTTTTCTTTAAAAGCTTACACCAAGCCTTACTTCAGCACAGTCGTCTGTCTTGCTTTAAAAATATTTTACGGAAAGTTTTACAAACATGCTAAGCTTGTTTGAACTTCAGATCTTTATTTACGTTGACATTTTTGATAAACGAAAATGCTTTGTTTAAACTTACAGGGGCAAAAAGATAGTTTTATACAAATAGAAATTGAAAAATATCTATTTTGTGCCAAAACCTGTCAGTACCTACTTATAGATATTGTCAATAGTCAATAGTCAATAGTCAATAGTCAATAAACTTTATTCAGTAATATCACAAGGATCATTTTGAATCGTCTTACATACTAGGTGAGTCTAGGTGCCAATTCCAGTCCTATCCCCAGTACGAGAAGAACTGGCAAGAAACTCGCTGGGCCCTAGCGCTTTTTTTGTATTATGAACCTTGTTAACATTGTTAGGGACACCTAGCAGAGTTGGAGCTGATTCGTCCCAAGCTTTTTTGTCATCTAAGTACTCTGATATTCTATAATAAGCTTTACGAGACAGGTTTTGTTTAATTACATTTTTGAATTTCGCAATCGATAGATCAAGCATGTCGCTTGGGATCTTGTTATAGAAGCGTACACATTGCCCTATAAAGGATTTGCTTACTTTAGTGAGCCTAACCGTGGGAACAGCTAGTTTATTTTTATGTCTGGTATTAACATTATGAAAATCACTATTTTTTTTAAATAAATTAATGTTTTTATGAACATACATCAAGTTTTCATATATATATTGTATTATTTTACCCTTGTACAACCTGGGCGTTTCTACTCATTTTAATATTATAACGTTTTAAAAAAAATTGTAACCTTGATTTTAGTGCTCGTCTTTCAACCTGGTAGCATGAAGATGGAGCAATATAACATTGGTTGATAATAATTTATTTCACAAGTGAGAACAATGACGAAACCATTGAGTAGAAAGGACCACCTCTTGTTTGTGATTTATGAAATGCACCTTCCAAATATCATTATGTCTCTAGGACCAGCGGTTTTTTTGTCGATAATCAGTAATACGTACTTAGTCTGCGTTGTCAGTCAGTCACGACAAATCATTTTATATATTGTGATCGACTCCACCTTTAACTCAAGTTATTATTAATAATTTCTCGAGCAATAAGATGGCCATATTAAACGTCATTCAGACAAGAGCTTTTATGAGATTGTTAAAGAGGAGTTATTGTGGTGTAGTGTGGCGTGAAGAATATGGTAATAAACTGGTAATAACGTGTGAAATTATAATATTATATTAATACTAGTGGAGCTCACTCGAATAACATGGTTATGAGGTTTTATTATTTTTAGAATTTACCTACACAACTTTTTGGTTTTTTGTGCAAATGTTTGGTTTAATACCAAACATCATTTAAATTCTATCAAAATAAGAAGAGACAAACACACACACACGCACAAACCTTCCCATTTATAATATTAAGGTTGGACAAATTTTGGTTTAGCTATTTTTAGATTAATATTTTGTCAAATGCAAGTAAAGTGTCAGTTTACTCTTGTAACGATTTATTCTAAGGATAGCGTGTAAACTAAATAGCTTGGTTGAAATAAAGCTAAATAGGAGATCGGACTATGACCTTGGACTCTGAGTCAAGCTAAAGATATTAAGTTGTTTTAAATACTTCACGCAGTTTGTTCTCTCGTATTTTATAACTTGCAGGGTACGTGCAGGAAACACAGATGTCACGGGTGACGTTTGCGGTATGAGATCTGAGTTTTTATACTTTATCCGAACCTAATTCATTGAGATCGATATATTTGTTTTTTTTTTTCTACGATTGTTTTCTGACCTGCGCTTACATCTTCAAACATGTTTGCTACATGATAACAAGAAAACGCTTAAAAAGGACTTAAACATATTTTTGTACCTAAACTAGAAAATTTTGTGAGTCCCTGATACGCTTTCTACAAGTATTATATAAATTTACTCTCACAATTAGTTTAAGATGTAAACAATAAAAAGATGTAATGAAAACAGTTATTGTAGAATATCTCGTGTAAAGTTGGGGTTAGTGTGCATGCGTCATTCAAAATTCAAAATCATTTTAAATCGTCTTACATCCTAGTCTCTCAGGTTTGCTGGTAGAAAACACTTGCAGGATTAAGCTTGCCTTTATACATACATGTATTTTTCAATGACTTGCTTGTAAGTATTTTACTGTGTACACTAAAGAGTTACAAGAATTACATGCTAGTTGCCAATTCCAGTCCGGGAAGAACGTCACGTTCCTGCACGTTTACTGCACTGCATAGAGTTAAGAATCGGGCTTCTGTAGGTCGTAAAGTATTTCGGTAATCGGTGGTATACACGGAGGTAGGAGGTAATGCCACTAGAGAGCCTTGAGCTTAGCCTTGTCTACTAATAAAATACAGAAATTATTCATTTTCATTAATTAAATGCGATACAGTTCTATTTGAATTAGTTAAGTTACGATTTTAGTAAATAAACTCCAATCTTCTTTTTTTGATCGTGTTACTAATTCTTTCGAACCTTTGTGGTGAAAGGATTAAAGTGCGCCTCAGAGATTATTTTCTTGCAATTGACAATGTCTTCAAACTATTTAGGTTCTACAGCAAAATCATGTGATGATCAGGATATTTTGTCCTTCGCTAAACAGCTACCTTTGGGCTTTAAAGTGTTTACTGACTTTTGTTTGTGACTTTACTATATAGGTACGTCCTAGCTACGAAAACAAGCTCTTCAAAATGTAGCTAAAGAAAGATGTTGGATAGACTCAAGTGGCGGCCTCTGCCTTCTTGCGTAAACTTGGAATAAACGACACTATGTTAAGGGGATACCCATTTCAACCCTTCCTACTGTTTCAAAATATCGTACCTATCTTTCCTTTTTTATCGACTGGCCTCACAGCTCAGTTGTAAGCTTTGCCTTTTGCGTTGTAAGTTGTGGGTTCGATCCTCACCCAGGCCAAACATTTGAGTGATATTAAAAAGATAAAAAGTAATAGGTTAGCGTGGTATGGACATGTTAAGCGAAGGGTAGAATCATGTTACAATAAGCTTCATGGATTTGAATGTGGATGGATTTAGGGGTAGTGGTAGACCTAAGAAAAGATGGAGGACTGTGTGAAAGACGATAGTGTAAGAAAGGAGTGAGTACTGAGATGACGGATAATAAAGGGGAGCGGAGAGAGAGATGTTGTTGTGCCGACCCCACCAATGGGATAAGGGCAGGGAGATGATGATTATATAGTACAGAAAAAAGGTTGAAAACAGATTTGGAACGTGTTAATTTACTTTCTGGCAGATGTAGCCTTAACTTGCATAGCTAGCATGAACGCCACGATAAAATTTCGTCGACTGTTTCGTTTCGTATAAGACAAAACGCTCCACAAAAGCGCCGATAAAATTGTGTCACGGCTGCCATGTTAGCCTTGCAGGCTCTCAAAGCTCCAACGTCTGTTTGCCGACGCTCGAAGCGACGAGCCACTTCTCATCTCACTTGAAGAACGAAGGAATTCATGCTATTTAGTATTTCAGAGTTGTCTATGCAAAAGGAAAAACTGATTTTTAATCGCAAACTATCTCCGTCTCGTAATCTCACCTATTGTATACGAATATGGGCTTAGTGGGATAACAAGTAACCGTATGTTAATCCAGCAATAATATTACAATGTCATTAAAATCAATCAATGGAGCCGTTTCCGGTCGTTGAAGTGTCAACAAGTCAGTGCTGTTCGTCGTCAACAAAACACATATTATAAACAGTAAAAGTTACGCTTCGGGGACTATAGTGCTACAAACATCAGCAAAACAACATCGGAAGACATAGAAGAAATAATCTTTAGGTATTCTCAAGATCCACTCATCAAAAGGAAGCTCAAATATACAGCCACAATATTGAGGTTAGAATACTCCACAACCTACCCACAAAACTAATTATTCAAAATTCAACGTCAACTTGCTCGACAGTTGACAGCCGGTAAACAACAACTGAACTGTCGGCTAGGCTGACAAGTGACAACTAACTTGAGTGTTGCCATCACAAACAAATATTTTCTACCAATTCGTATTTACGTTCCGTTTCACAAAAAGTATTCGACAACATGGATGAACAATTTCAATTATTATTTGATAAAATGAAGATAGAAATGCAGAAACAGACAAATGATCTAAAAGAATCTCTTACGAAGAATATAATGGATCGGATGGATGAAAAACTAACTCCTATGATTGAAGAAAATGAAAAATTAAAACAAAAAATTTGTAACCTGGAGAACGAGATTGAATATTTAAAAAAAGAGAAGAAAAGTAATAATATAGTTATTTATGGATTAGAAGGGAACGAAAAATCTATATTAGAGCTATTTAAAACCGTTAAGGAGATCTTTAAAAGAGACTTAAATTTATCTGTAGAAGAAAATGAAGTGAACAGACTGTACCGTCTAGGAAAAAATAAAGTCGAGAATAAACATAGACCAGTGCTATTCTCATTTACGAACGGGTGGAAAAAAGACCAAATTATAAAGAAAAAAAAAAGTTTAAGGGGAATATATATATCGGAAGACTATTCTAAGGAAGTTATAGAAAAGAGAAAAGCTTTGCTATCACAGCTTTTAGAGGAGAAGAAAAAGGGAAATACTGCTTTTCTGAAATATGATAAGCTAGTAGTCAAAGGACCCAACTCCGACAAAAGGAAAAGAGAAATATCTACTTCACCTCAGTCGACGTCCACCACTAAACCTAAAAAGCAACAAACCATAAATTCTATTAAAACTAACAGGACAAACGCTTTCGATTTGATGAGAAACCGATCAAACTCTCTTACGAACACCCCCACACCTATAAACCAATAGCAATTAACGACCGGCAAACGGATAATCCAACGAAATTACGAAAACCAAACAAAAGAAATAACACAATCTCCCCCAAGCCGACTGGTCCTCGTGGGGGATAGAGACCACAACCCTCCAACAATACAGGAAAAAAATTGCGAAAACAGTCACAGAAAATCAAAAATCTATGTTGCAGCCCTTAATGTTCTTACATTGAAAAACGATGAAAACCTTGCAGAATTAACATATGCGCTAAAACAGATCAAATGGGACATCGTCGGCCTGAGTGAAGTAAGACGAATGGGAGAAAGAATTATTTCCCATCCAGACTTCATTATATACCATATAGGAACAACCCCAGGTCATCATGGGGTTGGCTTTATTATCAAAAAACACCTCAAAAATTATGTGGAGAGCTTTATAGGCATATCAGAGCGCATAGCAGTGATGAATCTTAAGCTACCGGGGTACAAAGATCCATGGTCCATCATACAAGTATACTCGCCTACAGAACAATCCGATACAGGAACAATAGACTCATTCTACCTAGAGCTAAATAAAACAATCCAAGACCATGTTCACAAAAACCTTGTTGTGTTAGGAGACTTCAATGGCCAAATTGGAGAACGGCAACGGGAAGAAGACTCAGTCCTGGGCCCATTTGTATATGGAAAAAAGACCAGAAGTAGAAACGGAGAGAAGCTTGTAAACTTTGCGCAAGAGAATGGCTTGAAAGTCCTAAACACAATGTTCAAGAAGAAAGAAGGTAAGATGTGGACTTGGATATCTCCAGACGGGAAAACAAAAAACGCAATAGATTTCATAATGACTAACAAAAGCAGATACTTCTCAAACATGAAAGTCTTATGCAATTTCAACTTCAATACCAACCATCGAATGGTTCGAGCGGAACTGATGTCAACCCCGCCAAAAAACCCAAGACCAAGAAATAATATCATGAACACAAAACCTACCAAATACCAAACAGCCCAAATAGCGAACTCCATAACGACAAAATGTATGGATTACAATAAAGAGACAGCAAACATGGGGGTGCAAGAAAAATACAACTGGTTAGAAAGAACGATCAAAACATCTATTCAACAAGGGGTTAATAGCAAAGACCTATCTAACAAGTGGATGACTGCCAAAACCATTAACCTTCTTAACCAAAGGGCTGACCTAATCAAAAAAAATAATAATAACGACAGTCGAAAGCAAATATCAAAACTCAGCAAGGAAATAAAAGAAAGTATTAGAAAAGATAGAACTCAGAGAAGAATGGAAACAATAGAGAGACACATTTTACAGACAGGAGGAATAAAAAAGGCATATAAAGCGTTAAATAACGAAAAGGACTGGATCGTACAGATGAAAGATAATAATAGATTGAAAGAAAGCCGAAGGCAAGGAATCTTAGGAATTGCTACATCATACTACAAGAAACTATACAAAAGTACCATAGTGGGAAAAGAAATAGAATTGTTAGAAATGTCATCTGTACCCAGCATCATGCAGAAAGAAATAGAATTCGCTATAGAAACCCAAAGGGATGATAAAGCTCCAGGACCCGACGGAATATGCAACGAAGTACTAAAACAAGCGAAACAGACAATAACACCTATTCTCAAAGAAATATTCAATGAGATCATCAACACAGAAACCATCCCACAGCAATGGACAACATCTAATATAATCCTTCTGTACAAAAAAGGTGATCAGTACGACATCGGAAACTACAGGCCCATAAGTTTGATGTCCAACCTGTACAAATTATTTGCAAAGATCGTACTCAAGCGAATGGAAGGAAAACTCGATGAGCAACAGCCAATTGAACAGGCAGGTTTTAGAAGAGACTACTCAGTACTTGATCATATCCATGCAGTCAGGCAGATCATCGAGAAATATGCGGAATATCAACTCAATTACCATATAGCATTTGTCGATTATAGCAAGGCATTCGACTCGTTAATACATGCAAACATCTGGGAGGCATTAAGGGAACAAGGGGTAGAACAAAAATATATAAGATTGATTAGAAATGTATACAAAAACAGCGCAGCGTGCATTCAGCTAGAAAAGAAAGGAGATTCGTTTAATATACAGAAAGGAGTAAGACAAGGAGATCCTCTCTCTCCAAAACTTTTCTCCGCTGTTTTGGAAATGATCTTCAGAAAATTTGAATGGGAAAATTTGGGTTTAAATATCGACGGCCGCACACTAACACACTTAAGATTTGCCGATGATATTGTATTATTCGCAAAAACGCCAACGGACCTAAACACAATGTTAAACGCACTAGCAGCTGAGAGTGAAAAAGTAGGACTAAAATTAAACCCCGAAAAAACCAAAATAATGACTAATGGCATAAAAAGCAGCATAAAAGTAGGGGAGTCACAAATTAACTATGTTGAGGAATATATATACCTCGGACAGCTGATATCACCTAAAGATACCATAAACAAAGAAATCGAAAGAAGAATAGCAAACAGTTGGAAAAGGTATTGGAGCCTAAGGGAAGTAATGAAAGACAATAACCTTCACATAGCAACAAAGAGCAAATTATTCAATGCCTGCATTCTACCAATCTTAATGTATGGAAGCCAGACATGGGCCATAACTAAAAACACAACCAATAGAATTGCCATTTGCCAACGAGCAATGGAAAGAAGTATGCTGGGAGTAAAAAGGGGTGATAGAATAAGAAACATCAACATTAGGAAAAAGACCAAGATACAGGATGTAACCCTAAAAATAAAAAGACTGAAATGGAAGTGGTCGGGACACATGATCAGAGGAAAGGACAAATGGAGCAAAATAACAACACAATGGTACCCAAGGGAAGGTAAAAGGAAAAGAGGTAGACAACAAAAAAGATGGGATGATGATATCAAGCAAGTTGCAGGCATAACATGGAGTAGAGTAGCCAGAGAGAGATCAGAATGGAGCAGGTTGGAGGAGGCCTTTGCCAACTGGCAAACGGACTTACAGAAGGTAAAAAAGCACCAAATAAATGAATAATGTTAATTGTGTATAATAAATATAATATAACAGTGCAGTAGCATAAGGAACAGTAGGTATTGTAATATCTGTTGTCTGAATAAAAAGGCTTTATTATTATTATTAAAATCAATCAATAATCGGCGGAATAACCGAGTAACAAACATACAGTTCAATTTTACAGATACTTTTTTTTTAACTCGGTTAAAAATTAGTCAAATGTTGTACAAGTTAAACTTTGTAATAGACTTGGAAACATACCCGCCAAGTTGTACTAACGACATTTCAACTTGAGCAGATACCGGCTAAGTTTAAACTAAGTTTTAAGTGATGTTTGAGAGTGCTCAAGTCGCGGACGAGGCTTCACTTGATTAGTTGATGTAACCGAAATCAATGCTGAAAGTGAAACTGAAATAAAGAATACCCACACAATATCAGAATGCTGAAACTGAGACTGACAAGGTTACAGTATCTTATACCTTTAAACGAGCAATTCTTGTATATATATATATATATATATATATATATATATATATAATCGGAATCTCGGAAACGGCTCCAACGATTTTCATGAAATTTAGTATGCAGGGGCTTTCGGGGGCGATAAATCGATCTAGCTAGGTTTCATTTTCCAAAAAACAAGATTTACGAGAAAAAAAAACCGAGCAAAGCTCGGTCAACCAGGTACTTTTTATTTATTTATTAATAGGATCGCGAATTGTATTCTTTTAGTAAAGCCTTAGTCGTTCCTGTAAACAACTTAAAATCGATGCCATAAACAAAGAAGAAAAACTATGATAAGTTTTATGTAATATCTTACATTTTCAACTGCTTTTATTTTATTCACAGTGAATTTGAGGTCTTTTAAAGGTCCCGTGAGGGTCTAAAGTCATCAAAATACAGTCGACCACAAACTTGATCAGCGATTAGCGAAGGTAACCGAAAGCTAGCCAATTAGTTTCAACCGTCCACTAGCTCGCCGGCAGTGCCTTGCATGGCGTCATTAAATGTCTACGGTGGGCAGTAAAATGTTTCATTGGGGCACATGGGCACTACAATGTTTCATTGGGCACTACAATGTTTATCACTCCGATACAAAACTTGGGGTAACCGCCTTGCTAGGCCAAGAATAAAATTAATCAGTCTGATTGACTTCGTATAGGAAGTAGCTAAGGCATAGGTAATGGTATACTGTCAAGAGTGGATTTACAAGGACAGTTGCTAAAGATGCTTTGTTAAAAAAATACCAAAAGTGGATTTTATTGGGAACTAATCAAAAAACTTATGTAAGGAGTATCGATTCCTTAATTATGTTATATTTTGTGTGGATATTTGGTGATTTGGCAATTCAATCAAAACATAAAAATGTATTTATTTACCTAACTGCGAAATGAAGAAGAATAATAATGTGTTTGGGGTGTATGTATGGATGATAAAGGAACTCGCCTTTGCTATCTAGCCGCATGTTTTAATTCTTTTATCATTTATCCGTCTAGGCTGGATGGATTTTGACAAATAAAGCGTCTTAGAATAGTCTGGATCACGAGTGACATAGGCTATACAAAATGTCAAAAATTCTAATATGGCGTATGTAAAATCTATTTTTAAAAAGGTATTTTCAGTTAAGTTCAGTTGTGTTTCATAATTTTTGTAATAAATAATAGCTGTTGTGTTAATAAATGTTTATAAAATGTTTTATTTGAAAATAATAATAATTACAACTCTATTTGGTTTGCAAGTCAAAGAATGAACAACTAAGGTAGGTATATTAATGTACCTAGCTCCAATTTAGCGAGCACAAAAGCACGTTAGTATTTTCATTCTATAAAGCCTGCCTCGTGCTTACCCTGACTTAAAGCTACTTGAAGTAAACCTAATATTAATTTAATAAAGCTATTTCTATAATAAACCCTCTGAAAGTCACGACAAGGTCACGATTGACGTCATCGAGTTTGACAGGTTATGTCATTGAGAAAGTAAGGGCTGTCAATGTCAAGATACATTATTATAAGTTTAGAATTGATTTTCTGCGGTGTATTTGCCTGACAACTACGTCGCTCTGGTTTTTATATGTTTTCTCGTGTTATTTTGAGTTTTATTGCGTAATTTTGGTTGGTGTGGTTATTTTGCCAATAAGCCCGGGTTCTTGACGCGAGTGTAAAGTATGTGAATTAGAGTGAATAGTTCTCTTGAAATTCCATCGGAGGAAATCCCGAAAATTTTCAACAAAACAGCCATCTTTTGTTTAAAATTGACTTGACTACTTGACTATGACTCTGTGACGTTGACAATACTTATAAATAAATACACTTGACACTGGCAAAATTGTTCTCTAAGAGACAGATGCCATAATTGAAGAAGAAGAAGTTTAGAATTAGAACAATGGGATTTGTTTGAAGTGCTTATTTAGCTGTGTAAATTGACTTTAGAAAAATAATGACACAACACCATGATCACGGCTGTAATCCCCAAAATTGGAAGAATATCTCCTTAGCTTTACCGATTTTTTTTACAAAATATTAATCATGATGCCTGTATTTTAACAAAACTAAGTAATTGTAAACACCAACGGAAGAACGAAATCCTATAATAAGTATTTTCATACTTAAAAAAGGTTAGGTTGTTTGTATTTAATTTTAACTTCAAACGGTATATTTAGGTACTATGTATGATATGTGAGTTTTATTTCTGCAGTTGTATACGCTATGATCACGAGATAAACAGTACCCTTAGTATGAGTTTTTGATTTACGAAAACTTTTTTCGAATAGTATCCTTTCATACATTTACCTCCATCGGAAATGTTAAAGAACTAAAATAAGGTCGATGATATCGAAAATATTATCTAATCGGCAGTCCCAGCAATGATTTTCAAACCAAGTTTCACGATATCGAATTTATTTTAGTTCCTTAACATTTCCGATGGAGGTAAATGTATGAAAGGATACTATTCGAAAAAAGTTTTCGTTAACTATCAAAAACTCATACTAGGGGTACAGATGTAATTGTAGAAATAATTTACAAAAAAAAAAAAACTAAATACCTAATTTAAGTGAAAATTATGTTCAAAACCATGATACTTTCAACATGTTAGTATTTAGTGGGCAAAGTTTCATGGATTGTAACCTTTCAACATAATAAAATTCGTTCCAGTTTTCGTATCAGTATCTGGCGGTACCTTCTCATATTTTCACCGTTTTTATGTCAACAAAATTGAGTGATAGGCTTCGAAGTACCGATTCTTCACAGCATGTATCATAAAAAGGCGCAAAATCACTTTATTTTGCTTATCTTTTTCCTAGCGCGTAATGTCTCCATTAAGGATCCATTTTGTGTATTGCGCCGTTGCGTTGAATTTTTAACGGAAAACAGATCTTATCACGCTTGGAAATAGGTATGTAATAGCGTGAAAATGCATTTGGGCGTACTCAGGCTTGTAGATAAAAAGGTTTGTGAGTAAAATAAAGTGCGTGTTATTACGCGAAGTATCTGAAGGAAATCAACATCGATACGTCCTTTCAAGGTATCAAAACCTTACCTTGATGGGATGTTTTTAGATGTTTTTGTACTTTAAGGTTACGCAATAAAGAACATTATCCATTGTTACTTCATTGAAAACTTGTATGTCCGTGACTTTGCTCGCGTAATTATCTTCGCCTCCGCATTTTTTTTTACTCCTCGCCGCGCTAAAAGCAGAATTTTGGAAATTATTTCTACGGTTAATGCCCTAAATGGACTTAAGATTGATGTGTATTGACTGTCAGTCAGTCATGACACGATTTTATAGATATATTTACGTGAATTCGTGTTGTTGTCTCTTGTGCAACTTGTTTACCGCATTAATTTTAAATGGTGATGCGATTTTAAGCGCTCGCTCGTCCACCAAAATGAAAATGAAATGTACAATCTTTTTTCTTTACTGTATTTTAAGGCGGAAATCTATAAAAACGCCCTTAGTTAAATGACCATTTATATAAATAAAATGTTATCTAACCCCAAAGGCATCGTTACCCGAATAATCAGATACTGGTTATGTTTACAATTAAGGCTTAAATTATACCATGGCCTATGGCACTCCGAATTGTTTAACCATAAAAATGAACCTTATCGTACTGATGTAAAGTTAAATTTTACTCGGATGCAGACAATTACTAGGGTTACTAGGGTTACTAGGACACATTGAACTGATTATTTAATTTTTTTAAATGAAACTGGGCGTTAGACGGTATCTATAAGTCTCAAAATCGCTTGAATACTGGCTTACATAATATAACACCATTTGATTTCCGCTTTGGTGAAAGTTTATTATAGCAATGCTGTTATTTCTTCTGTGCTTTATGGCAATACCTAGCGATCGTGACCACGATAGCCACAGAATATACAATAATTGCATCGTAAATAACGCCAACAAGCGGGTTTTGTCACGGGGGCGTGATGTCATCGTGACGGCATTGTGAACACAGCTTTATAAACCAAATATTTCCTGAGAAAATATTTGACAGGCACTTTGTGGGTTCGGCTGTGTTTGGATGGTGTGGTTTATTAAATATTTTCGTGGAGAGATTTGTTCTATGTTTGAAGCTTCAAGCGTCAACATTTCATAAAAATACAGATAAGTGCATAAATAAATAAATAAATAAGCTACCCATAGGTCTAAATAAACTTTATTGCATTGATATTACATAGTTACTAAAGTATACCTACTAAAGTATATATGTATATAAGGTATACCTCAATGCCTTATTGCCTCTGATCGCTGAGGTACCTAAGATACGTATTCCCCAACCTATTAGATTTCCTAAAATATACCAAAAAATAAATAAATATTGGTGGACATTTCACACAACGCCATCTAGTCCCAAACTAAGCAAGGCATGTGTTGTGGAAACGAGGTAGCTTATAGTTTCATTATATACTTTTTTTATGTAAATTTATACATAATATCATCCAGACACAGCTGGCAATTAAACTTTTTAAACTTCCGTGATTTGATGACATAATTATAATTGAATAACGGGTATTTATCACGTACCTATTTTGTTTTTATTCCCGACGTTTCGAACACATTACAGCGTTCGTGGTCGCGGGCAGACTGTTATTATTGAGAGTAGAATCTGTATCTACCCTCAATTCGTCGTCAGATTGAGATAAGGCCAGGTTCACACTACGACACACTATACTTATTGTATCAACTTGCGGCAAGCACGGGTCACGACGCACACATTTATTAATAACTGGATTCCACGAGGCCGAGAGCCGGAAACCATCCTCACGATTAAAGTTTTTCGGGTGTTTCCTGATCTCAATCGCTTCTCGGACTATCCTTTTATAATAATGGCGTTCACTGGAGAGAACCTTAGGATCATGGAGCTCAATCCAATGGTTCGTTCCTGAGTCCAGCAGGTGTTCTGCTATCGCTGACTTGTTAAAACAAAATAGGTACGTGATAAATACCCGTTATTCAATTATAATTACAGCTGGCAATGTTTGTCTTGGGTGGGGATCGAACCCACAACCTGCAAAAGAAAAGGCAGAGCTACCACCAACTGAGCTGTGAGACCAGACGGATAGATACAGACTAGAAAAATTTCCCGCTTCGTAAGTCTATGAGAATAAGGTTGCACTTTGATTATTTTAACTGTATTTCTACATAATAGTAATCCACTATTTTCGTTTATTTTATGAAATTTCAGGAGTGTTTTAAGAAAAAAATAAACTAAACTATATATATTACTGTGAGATTAATTTTAGTCATTAATTTTTAATCATAATTTGGAGTGCAAAATAAAGGAAAAAGGCAAAATTTATAAAATAAAAACGTTTTATGCGAAACCGTTAACTTAAACTAAACATAATTTCATATTGATCGTGCTTTATTTGGCTTAGCAATAACTAGGCATACTATAATCACGGTGACTCTCTCTTTAGGTCACAGACAGTCTGTTGTAACAATTAGTTTTATTTCGGGAACAGCGATGCAACGGGCGCTGTCAATCAAATTTCATGCATTTTACGATGACCTTAATGTCCGTGGTATAAGATGCAAAATGCCATGACTCACGTCACGCGTCTCTGTCAAATTATATTTGTATTTTAACGTCTTTTGTCTTAATGGCTGCATGCTAACGGATATACACGCTCCTTTATAATTAATACTCGCTCCATCCTGAAATTTATACATATCTTCGTTTAATATAACCTACTAGCTACGGCGCACGACTCCTCTCGTATGGTACCTACCCTACCTGTTATTACAGTTCATAAGCTACGCGTATTCCAAGTTTCATCCAAATCCGTACGGCCGATTCAGTGTGATTGAGTAACAAACATCCATACATCCATCCATCCAAATTTTTGCACTTATAATAATGCGGTATGAATAGTAAAATATATTGGTTATGGATAATTTAGAAATCCATCAGTGATTTTTTTTAGAATCGGTTCAGAAGTTCCAAAGATAAACTTACAAACTTTACCTCTTTCAAATATTAGTTCAGATACTTTGGAGGTAAAAGTTTTAGAAATTTCCCTGTAAAAAATGTAAATATTTTTTTTTCTCTTTCCTCTGACTCAGCGTTCGATTGTGTTAAAAACTTTGCTCTTTGCAATTATTTTCGGAGATCCTTCGTCAAACGAACCGATATCAATAGATGGTAAACTTTTATTTTAGTTCCATTCGGAGTTCGCGAAACTTTTCTATTTTTCTTGAGAGTTCGGAACAGGCGATGTAAAGCTACTTTCAAAATGACGCGGGCAAAGGGTAGGCTTTAATTTGCTCCAAATAAATTCGTCTATGTTTTTGGAAAAGTACGTATGTAGTATGGGCGTGCATAATACATACAAATGTTCAATTTCAATGCATCTGATTGTCACGTGTGTTTGTTACGGTAAGGAGCCACGGTCACGGTCATGGCGGAATGTCACGAGTGTGAACATATGTTTATAATATGTAAAACATATTGGCATTAAAGCGACGGATGAAAGAAGAGTGCATACGGCGGAGATGAATGATGAAGTTTGGTGTAACAAAGATGGATAAGATGAAAACGGAAAATAAAAAGTAATCAAATAACATCCAATAGTCACATACATATTTCAGACCTGACTCTAAAAACAATGTTCCAAAAACTCATTCAGCTTTAATATAAAAATAAATAAATAAATAAATATGATTACGACTGTAATCCCCGTGCTCGGTAGATATCTCCTCAGATCTTTTAGTTACTTAGATCTTTGAGGATATCTAAAGGGGGTAGTCAGAGGCAAGTCCAAACATGACATTTGGTACATGCCCACATTTTGCACAGTAGTTAGTATTCCGTACGTGACCGGTTGCAAGCCCATCGCCGCTTAAAAGAATACTAACCTATGACACATACCTTCGAATTTTTGGTTCTAGGGTATGCCGGTTTCCTCACGATGTTTTCCTTCACCGTTTAAGAGCACTGGCATTGCGCACATAAATTTTTCGAATGGAAAAACTCATTGGTGCACGACCAGGTTTGAACCCACGACCTTCGGATCGTGAGGCCGGGGTGCTACCACTACACCACCAGCGCTCTCTTTAATATATTCAAATTAATTATAACATAATCAAAATAAAAAATCAAAACGCCTTATTGAATTATTTATGAGATACAAGTATAGAGTTGTTACTACCATGTATTGAAATGGTTTCCATTTATATTTATCAGTTCGGCCTTGACTCGATTTATTCGATTTTGATCCACTTAACTGTCTATTTTAAAATTAAACTTATTAATAATTGAAAATACTTCCATTGTTCAAGTACACACTAATATTATAAATGCATAAGTTAGGATGTTTGTTACTCAATTATATCGAGGCGGATCAGTAAATGGATTTTGATGAAATTTGGTATTTAAATTATATGGATTAACATAGAATACATAATATTATCTCTAAAATAATCTATATAAAAACGCCAAAGTTTGTATGTAAATAACAATACGTGAGCGAAGTCACGAGAGTTCCACTAGTTTATAATAGGTAAATGTTCTTGAACTAAAGTTTGTAATATGTGAGAGTACTTGAGCTATAGTTTGTAAAAGGTACAAGTATTTTGACTATAGTTTGTAACACGTAAAGGTATCTGAGCTATAATAGTTTGTATTAGGTAAAAGTATTTGAACTAAGTTTGTAATTCGTATTTGAACTATTAATTCAACAACTCTATAAGCTATGGCTACGGCGTAGCACTAGTTGTAGGCTTCTACGCGAAGTCTACGAAAATACAAAGTCACAATTATTATTCATCTTTTTTCTTTTCTTCTCTTTGGAACCAGTGTGGTGAAAGGATTAAAGTGCACTTCGAAGGCTTCTTTTAATGTGCATTATAAAATTCAACCTTAAAACGGTGCAGCGAAAAGTCGAAGTTTGTATGAAAACAACCATTATGCGAACGAAGTCGTAGCGTTTCATTAGTCATAATATTATATAAGGCACAAAATTAAATGATTCACGCGTCTCTCTGAAATTAGTTTCAGTTATATAGAAATGAAATGTCTGAAGTTGATTCACGACTTTAGGCTTTAATTTAGAGTTATTAGAATTGATATTGTGGAAATACCATGTTGATACCAACTTGAAATATTAGTTAAATTTAACCTTAATTTTACTATGATTTTGTTGCAATTGACTTGACGTATCCACACTTGTGACTTTCTGCATTTTAGTTGATATTCTGACATTCATTATCTTTCATATCAATCCGTCCATCATAAAATACAAAAACTTGTAAAATATCCCAATAATATAAATGCGAAAATTTGGATGGATATATGGATGTTTGTTTCTGAATAACGCAGAAAAGGCTGAACGGATCTGGATGAAACTTGGAATACGTGTAGTTTATGATCTGAAATAACACATAGGCTATTTTTGACGACCTCAGTGGCGCATCGGGAAAGAGTCCGCATGCAACGCAAGAGGTTGCGGGTTCGATTCCCGCCTCGGAACAAATTTGTGTACGATCTGCAGAAATTTGTTCCGTTGGTCTGGGTGTGTATGTATAATAAAAAATATCTATCTATATACCTATATCATGTATTAAATTTATCAGTTATTTAGTACCCATAACACAAGCTTTGAGTAGCTTACTTTGGGGCTAGATGATGCTGTGTGGATTGTCCAGCATTATTTATTTATTATTTATTTATTTATATATTTTACCGGGTAGGTACCACTCACGCGGTTGCTAGTAATAAAAAATATAAAAATAAACTAAATTCAACCCTTAAGAGGGCGGAATTAAAGTTTGGACAAACATAACTGGCCTCACAGCTCAGTTGGTAGTAGCCCTGTCTTCTGCGCTGTAGGTTGTGGGTTCGATCCCCACCCAGGACACATTTGTGTGATGAACGCAGATGTTCGTTCTGTGTCTGGGTGTTATTATGTATTCTATGTAGCTATATATTTATAAAAAAAGTATATTATTATATACAATGTGTATATAATTAATCTATTTAAAGAGCGCTGGTGGTGTAGTGGTAGCACCCCTGCCTCACGATCCGAAGGTCGTGGGTTCAAACCTGGTCGTGCACCAATGAGTTTTTCCATTCGAAAAATTTATGTGAGCAATGCCAGTGCTCTTAAACGGTGAAGGAAAACCGGCATACCCTAGAACCAAAAATTCGAAGGTATGTGTCATAGGTTAGTATTCTTATAAGCGGCGATGGGCTTGCAACCTGTCACGTACGGAATACTAACTACTGTGCAAAATGTGGGCATGTACCTAATGACATGTTTGGACTTGCCTCTGACTACCCCCTTTAGATATCCTCAAAGATCTAAGTAACTAAAGATCTGAGGAGATATCTACCGAGCCTGGGGATTACAGTCGTGATCATATTTATTTTTTATTTTTTTAATCTGTCAACTATCAACTAAGCTTTGCTTAGTTTGGGGCTAGATGGCGTTATGTGAACTGTCTACCAATATTTATAACTATGCGAGGAAAGTCGCGGAAGCTACTCTAGCGTAGTAAAAAGCTTTATGGTTTTGGATTTAAGGTAATGCTAGTTAAAACGTCCTTCACTATCCACTTAGGCGAGTTTATTCGCTATAAAATGTTTATGCCTGTACCTATATTGTTATACGTATATTATGTACTAGCTTCTGCACGCGGTGTCGCCCGCGAATTACCTACATAAAATATAGCCTATGTTCATCCTAAAAGTTCATTCTACACATTGCTGAAAGAATTTTTCAAATCGGTTCAGTAGTTTCGGAGCCTATTCATTTCAAACAAACAAACAAACAAACAATCAAAGTTTTCCTCTTTATAATATTAGTATAGACTAGCTTTTTCCCGCAATTTTGTCCACGTGAAATAGGTACTTTACGGCCATCTTTTCTTCTTCTTCTTCTTCAAATATGGCATCTGTCTCTTAGAGAACAATTTTGCCAGTGTCAAGTGTATTTATTTAATTATAAGTATTGTCAACGTCACAGAGTCATAGTCAAGTTGTCAAGTCAATTTTAAACAAAAGATGGCTGTTTTGCTGAAAATTCTCGGGATTTCCTTCTAGTTTTCATATTATAATCTCATGTTATTTTGAGTTTCATTGTGTAGTTTTGGTGGTTATATTTTCAATAAAACCCGAATTTTCGACGCGAGTGTAAAATATGTGAATTAAAATGAATAGTTTCTTTCTAAATCTGGATAAATCTATAATCTATTATAATACTAATCTATTTATATCGGAAGAAATCCCGAGAATTTTGAACAAAACAGCCATATATTGTTTAAAATTGACTTGACATTTTGACTGAATTTGTGAACTACTAATACTTACACTCGACACTGGCAAAAAGGATCTCTAAGAGACAAATGCCATTAAAAGAAGAAAAATAACTTTTCGTAAAAAATATATTATTTATTAAAAAATATGTTACATAATAACCTTTCTAGTGAAGACACTTACCCCAATTTATAAACACTCGCGGCTCAGGGCGAGTGACATCATAATTTTACACCCTCTAGTTTCTTCTCTCTCCCTCCCCTTTACAGAACGGCTATCTCTTTTGCTCTTTCTTCGAAATTATTAGTCATTATGTTAATATACAAGTAGGTAGGTATATAAATATTTATACATTTTCGTGGAACTGGTTTGTTTACGGTTTCAACTAATTCTGTGAAATGAACCTTTAACATGTTGAGAGATCTACATAATTATGGGAGAAATATTTTGTAACTACCTACACTCGTGCCGATAATAAAATGCAACAAAATTATACTTTTTTGACACTGAAAAACCCGACTGAAAATAATAAAAAGTAGCTTCATAAAACAGCCGTTTTTAAAATTTTCTTTTGTCTATATAATTTTGATATCTACAAGAATTCTACGACACCTCATTTTATCAAAATCTGTTCAGCCGTTTGGGCTCCAGCGACAGTCCCTTATTATTATTAGCCCCATATTAATAAGCAAATAGGCTAGTTAATAAAGATTTAAGAACAAAGATAGACCAAATAACTCACATACATACATTATACCCTTACATCATCATCCTTCTTCACAGTCGGGTAAAAAAATAAAACCGTTGTTGCGGTACGTGTTGCCAACTATTATCAATCAGCACTTCAATTCAAATTTATATATAGAATGATACCAGCCAGTCTATTTTTGAATCAACAATCGATTTAATTTTATAAGTAGAAGTCGAAAATGGTTTTAATTGGATTTTTAACCCTGTTAGGGTATATATTTCAATAAAATACGAAACACGTCTTCCATCAATTCTGTTAAAAAAGATTTATGCAAAATTTGAAGCAGATCGGACCAAGGAATCACGTTGTCTCATACAAACTTTTCCCCCCCTTTTTCACCCTCTTAGAGGTAGAATTTCGGAAAGTCCTTTCTTATCTGATGCCTACGTCATACAAAGAACACACCTTCCAAGTCTCAGGTCTCTACGATCAGCGGTTTAGGCTGTGCGTTGATCCGTCAGTCAGTAATTTAGGACAAAGCCTTATAAGAGGATAAATATCAATTTGAATATTTATGTAAGTATAGGTTTTATTGGTCGTTACTGATTCTTTTATCCGAAAGTAAACTGCACTTTAACCCTTTCACCACACCAGTTTATAGACTAGTGACATGATTGCAAGAAGAAAAATTCTTATAAGTAAAAATTCGTTGATCATTAGTTGATATAGATTCTAGCTACTGCTTCAAAATAAGGCCTGTTTATGGCTTAACTAATTTGAATAAAATTTATTTTGGAAATTAATTGTGTCCTGGAAAAAGAGATAGGATGTCATATTGTCTTAAACATATAACAATCCGAATGAAATCGCGGCATAATGTAAGTAATAAATAAATATTGTTGGACATTTCACACAACGCCATCTAGCCCCAACGAAACAAAGCTTGTATTGAAACCAAATAGCTGATAGACTAATTATATACTTAGGATAAACATCAGCGTTCATCACACAAATGTTTATCCTGGGTGGGGATCGAACCCACAACCCACAGCGCAGAAGGCAGAGCTACTACCGATAGCTGTGAAGTCAGTCCAACTTCAGATATCCCTAAACTTTAACCTTTAACATTTGGATTTCCACGTTTTTATAATGCCAGCCTAACTTGAATCACGTGGCGTAACAGAGCCGTTGTGTAATGAGGCAGGTTTAGTGCCTGCCACAGACTTGTTTCGTTTATTTGTTGAATCACTGCCTTGGTTTATGTTGGGAACACAACCATTTGTAATGAGTACCTAGTTATAGATTAGTATGTATTGCAAAAATAACAAATAAAGATTGAAAGTATTTGAAAACAGCTTTTCACAGCCGCCATTTTGGATTTTTTGACATTTTGTTTACACATGTCACTTTTGTAATCTAGACAAATCCAACAACAACTCATTTTTCAAAATTCATTCAGCCGTTTTGGCTTTAGCAACAGCCCAAGGAACATACATACATACAAACATACCTACTGTATACACCCTAAATACTGTGCAATCGAGTAAAAATAGCGTTATACAAAATATACATATCGTATCGTTTACAAATGTGTATTGGATTTGGTACATACATAAAAAATTGCCGCAGTTGCCGTCCAAAATCATATTAAAAACAAAGAGAGGCTTTATCACAAGCTCTTAAGGAAATAAGTAATATAACATTGATATTCGTACCATTACTTAAAAAAAATGTAAAGAAGTAGTGTTACTTCAAGCTTGAAGTGTGACGTGTTTAAAACATGATGGTTTGTAAGAACTTGTGGTAAGGCAGGTCGCGCAATGTAACCGTTATCTCAGTCACAAAGTACGCACGTACGAAAAACCAATAGGAGATTATGGTAAACAATTTTTTCCATTTGTCTTACCAAGTCCCCTTTTCCGATTTTGTGCTTAAACAGTTCAGAAAATTGAAGTTTTTACGTTGTTTTCATACAAATTATACGCCAAATGTTTTACAAACTTTTAAAACATATATAAAAGCTTAACCAAGATCTTACCACAAGCTCTATAAACCATAATGTTTCAGAAACGTCAAGTTTCAAGTTTGAAGTAAGATCACTTCAATAAAATTATTGCCTTGGGGCCTTACCAAAAGCTTTTTGAGCAATACCAAAGTAATATAACTCTGATATTTCGTTCCATGACGTATAAAAATTGTACTGAAGTATTGTTACTTCAAGCTTAAATGTGACGTTTTTGAAACATGATAGCTTGTGGTAAAGTGGTGCCGTAATGAAAAATACTAGCCAAGTCAGACCTTAGGCTTCAATATAATATCCTAAGTTTTAAGATGAAATTATATTTTAAAGTTGTTAAAAATATTTCATATTGTTATAAATAAGTTTTAGGACTGACCATTGTACTTGGCACCCGTTTAGATCTCACTTCTTTTGTCGCTGAAGTCAACGACTAAAGCATACCTACTTATTGAACTTGGCTCTCATTTCACATTTATGTTTTTGATGGGATATCATTACTTTTTGTACAGAACTTATTAGTAAGTAGGTAAGTACTTATTCTTATATTATTATACTGATATAATTTACCTGCAAGGGCGGCTCAAACTATTGGCACATTGTATAGGTACATGTAGGTATACCTAAGTAGGTAGGTACTTACTGAATAAGTATACGTACTACCTATAGGTATCTATATTTTATGTGTAAGCCATTATCGTCAAAATAGTGAACCATAAATACAATAAAAACTTACAACCGCGTGCGCGATATTATTATGCGGTCCGGCGGCGGGCGAATAAGTCGCCTGCGGGCGGGGTGGGGGAAGATGTCGCTCATCGCTGAGTACGCGACCGCCGAATGCGGGCAGACGCGGGGCAAACGTCATTGACGGTTGTTAGATAGGTAGGTAGGTACACTCAGCTAGAGCTACCTACGTTAGCTAGGTAGTATGTACGTACTGTACTGGTCATATAATAGAACCATATACTTACGCTAAGTATGTAGGTACATTTAAAAAAAAATCTAAAAAAGCCTTTCCTTTCCTAAGATTATGGTAAAATAGTAAATAATCTCCTGAAAGTGAAACTTTAATAGCTAGACAGTGAGTTATTGTTATTATAAGCTACCTACCTATAAAATAACGTATTGTGTATTAGTGTGTCAGATAGGTTGGCACCTACCTACTTATAGTCAGGTAGGTACCTACTTACTTGATTTTACAAGTTATATATAGTATTCTATTGAGCAAGTGTACCTATCTAGGTACACATACTCAGTAAGTATCTATCTACCATTGAGCTACCTACTTACGTAGGTACGTGCCAATAATTTGAACTGTCCAATGTCCATGTTAGTTAGGTTGCTATGTAAATACTACTAAACGCGACAGTTTGTAAGAATGTATAGATGCGTGGATGTATGTTTACTTGCTTTACTTACTTTTTATCTCGGAAAAATATAAGGTTCTCGCGGCATTGATTTGTTTTTTTTTTTCAAGGTATCACGCGGGCGAAGCCGCGGGCGGAAACTAGTACTGAATAAGTGTACCTACTACCTACTTACCCGACACATCTTTGCTCTTACTTATATTATAGGCGCTATAAGAGTTCCTAAGAGAATGAATTAATTGAAAAAGTACAATAAAAAAATAAAAATTTACAAGTTTCAGATTTTTTCCTTTGTATCCACCCCACTACCTACCTGGATGCCAAATTTGAACGTTCTAGGTCATCTGGAACTGGGTTATAATTAACGTCTATAGGTCAGTCAGTGATACGATTTTCCATAACAAACCATTTTTGGATGTTAATATCTAAATAACCGTTTGAGGTGTGTTTATGAAATTCGGTGCACATATTTTACTCGCAAGTGGCAATAGATGAGCCAAATTTGACTTATTTATGTGAAATAGTTTTTGAGTTACGAGGGGGTGAAAAATGACCCAAATGGTTCCTGTAATATTACACACTGTGCGTGCTTCGCCCGTTCGCTTGAACTTGGCTGACACGCTGCCGCGTGTCTAGATACTTAGAATGACTTTCAAAACGTGGCCACACTTTTTTTTTATTGGCCGGCACTTTAGCATTTTGAGCCCAACCATGTATAGAAGATGAATGACCTCCTTTAGCATTATGACTCAAAAATTTAAATATTTAAGCAATGGACGACAGAGCTACGTGTTACCAGTATATATGAACTTAGATTTAAAAATATAAATCAGAAGAGTAAAGATTTTGTTGAATTTCTCATTACGTTTTGGAAGACGTGAACCTACTAAATTATTCTTCCTCGTGAAATATTCGAGGAAGTTGAAATAAAACAGAATAGGATCATAATAGGACTTGTGGTTCTTGTCACGTATTTGTGAGGGAATTTGAAAGACGTGTGTATTAAAGTCCGGGCTCTGGGGACATTTCGTAGAGATAATGCCTACACTGTAGCTCCTAAAGATATGTACCTACTGGTAGTTCCCACAGTATTTTTCATTGACAAAAAAGGAAGATGTTTTATTTGACTTTTTTTACCAATTGAACTAACTTAGTAGTACTTTTGATCTGAAACGGTATTTTTAGATCAAAATGTTACTCGTAAAATTTATAAACATATAAATTTATTGTTAAAATATAGAAATAAATATTGGTGGACAATTCACGCAACGCTATCTAGCCCCAAACTTAGGGTACTAGATAGCTGATATAATATACGTTATAGGTCCTGATTATATGCGTTTTTCTAATACATAAATACAGAGATTATCATAACGAATATCATAGAAATATTATGGAAATTGCATTTATACTGTACATCATCACTATTTAAGATAATATGAATGTAAGAGGAGTAAATTCAGAGTTGACGACTGATAGAAGTGAGTGGAAGAAGAAATCATGTTATGCCGACCCCACTTAGCGTGCGATAAGGGTAGGAGAATGATGATGATGTCATCACAGACTACCAGAGGAAAATCTATATCTTATATTATGCTGGCTTAATTCCCATCAAAAGACAAGGAATATAAGTCTATTTACTTTACTGAGTTGTTTCATCAAACGGGCTCCGAGTAATGATCTGATGTTTGTTTTCCTCAACAATTAGGATGCCAAGGAAAATAACGTTGTTTTTTAATACATATTGTTAAATTACCAGATTAGCTGGAAGGCCAAATAAATCCATTATAATGAATTTGAATAAAATCTCTTTGCTATTTTGCTATTTCGGGTGTTTTCTATGTATAATAAAAAATATCTATCTATGTATATAATGTATTAAATATATCAGTTATCTAGTACCCATAACACAAGCTTTGAGTAGCTTACTTTGGGGCTAGATGATGCTGTGTGGATTGTCCAGCATTATATATTTATTATTTATTTATTTATTACTCAAAGATAATTACTTTACGATCAACACGCCTGTAGCAAAACGTCTAAAGAGCAAATCGTCTATGATTTTCAGAGTACAGTCGGACACTTAATAAAACTATCATTATTTAAGCTGTTTCCCATACTATAAGCTTGCTTACTTTGGGGCTAGATGGCGTTGTGTTTTCACCAATATTTTTCTATTTCTTAATTTAAACATATTATAATATTTTAGTGAAGCTTTCTTAGATCGTTTGTTACGGTCCTTAGGTAACTAAATTGTTTCACATAATTTTATGTGTGTATACTACGATAAACAAAATAAATATTGGTGGTCAAATTACACAACGCCATCTAGCCCCAAAGGAAGCATTAATATACTAATTATTAATTAGATAGATTTGTTATATACAGATAAAATTGTTTACTAGAGGGGATAACTGGTGCAGTTCTTAAAGAGTTCTCATCCTGCCACAAACTGATTTCCATGGGTCCACAGCCTTAGTTACACACTCATGAACTTACTGTGCTAAGCCGCTTCAAGTTAGCTCATTAGAAAACTCCTTGGAACTTTCTCTTCACATTACGATACGAGTTGTATAATTTTATACTTAGTTATTACATCATGTGTTGTAATTAAAAAAAAAGAACAAACGCCTCAAAAAAATGTTAAGAGATGATGACATTTTATGTGAAAATGTAAAATTTAACGTGGCGAACGCCAGGATAATTCTATAAAAATCAGATAAAAAAATCATCAAAATCGTTTAGCAAAAAACCGAGATATCGAGAAACATATTCATACACGCAAACTGATAAAACATTAAAATAAAGGTAGTAGAATTGATCACTTGCCCTTTTTTTGAAGTCAGTTAAAAAACTAGTGACGACACAATTTTGCCCACGCTACCGCAGCGCTATGGTCAGTTTTTGACAAGTTCCATCCCAGTTTGTGCGCAGTGTCTGTGTTATAGAGCGTTGAGCGAAGTGTTCTGCCTAAGCTTTTTCCGTTGGATGGTGGCTAAGATTTAATTAGCTACAGATCCTGGCGAGTTGTATTCATTGATACTTACCGGGATACGTTTCCATCACAAAAAATAATCTAAGTTTTTACCCACTGATCCAGGTATCAGTTTTTACAAAACAATTATAATCATTTTCCAAAACGGATCACGCTGTACAAGGAAACAAGATCTAAAACAAAATATTTTTCGAAATTCATATTCTTAACTAATTTCCCAATTGAAAAGTCGTGTCCCGCGAAAAAGTTTTTGATGTTAAAACAGCTGAATTGATAACCTCCTTTTTATCCGACTGCTTTGAAGTCAGTATTAACTCAACCAAGTTTTTTATTGGCCACTGCGGTACAAAATTGCGAATTCGGTATAGATCATAAGTTAAATTGAGTTGTAATGTAATTTCTATTGGAAATTCCCGGAAATATATTTCCTTGGTCTTAAATGAATATCTTGACTTTAATATATTTTAATATTGTAATGAATTTCGTTATTCTAATAAACTCAGTCGACTTCGCCAAGTTACGATATAATGCAAAAACACTGAAACTGACTTTAATCTCGAAAACTCTCAAGCATAAGTATCTAACTTGTGTAATTCAGGTACTTAGGAAATATTATAATTCACGTATCCAACTTAAGCCGCGGTTCTCAATAAAGCGGATGATAAAAGCGGGGTTTTTGATTGAATCAAATTTATTTATACTTATTTAAAAAAAAACTAATTTTATTTAACTAGTAGCGAAATCTTAGTGGGTATTATAGTTTTCACTACAGATATAAATTTTGATAAGGCATCATAAATCATAGCTAAGACGTGGCATAAAAAACAACTTTGTTTTAATTAACACAACGTATAAATTTAAATGTACATAATGTCGAGTTGTAAATTACCCGAATGTTCTCTGAAACTGAGGATGAAGATGAAAAAGTTTTAATACAGTTTTAAGAATAATTTTCATATTCCAATGATCTTAATAAGATTTTAATTAGTTTCGCGTAATAGACGCTGCTACTTCCGACATCTGCACCCCCTACCCTCTCTCCTCCTCTACGGAAGAGAGAATAAAGTCACATTAAGTTGATCAAAATCCAAAATTCAAAATACGAGTACCTATATTTATTCAATTAAAATTAGAAGGATCATTTTGTTTCGTAGTACTTTTTTTTTTAAGAATAGGCTCACGTTTTTTTCACTCTGCCTGATGTTAAGCATCAGAGAGGACTAAGATGGAGCACGCTTACCTAAAAGAAACCTATTGACCCTCGATTTGAAGACATGCAAGATCATCGTGTTATAATTATGCTAGTTGAAAAAAATAACCAATTACACAATAAAAATCAAAAACACGAGAAAATATATAAAAAACAATCATTCGATCAAAAACATCAGAAAATTTCTTCTTCTTTTTTTAATGGCATCTGTCTCTTAGAGATCATTTTTGCCAGTGTAAAGTGTTTTGACGTATTATTAGCATTGTCACAAAGTCAGTCAAATTGTCAAGTCAATTTTAAACAAAAGGTGGCTGTTTTGTTCAAAATTTTCAAGATTTCTTTCGACAGATTTAGGAAAGATCACTTTAATTCACATATTTTACACTGCGACGAGAACTCGGGTTATATTGGAAAAATAACTACCAAAATTACACGATAAAACTCAAAATAACACGAAAAAAATAAAAATAATAGAGCGATAAGTTCTCAGTCCAAATTTATCATAATAAGATGTGATTTGAACAAACAAAAATTACACTTTTGCTGCCACAAATGTCACTTTGTCCGTGCTAATGCGGGGACTGGTGGCGTCAGGCGTGATGAATCTATAACACCCAAAGACGTTATATTGATAACACCGGTCTTTTACTTGAACAAACAAAAATGAATTTTTTGCCACAAATGTCACTTTGTCAGTGCTTATGCGGGGACTGGTGTCGACAGGCGTGATGAATCTATAACACCTCACAGTTATAATGTTGACTGATCTATCATCATCTGTGCCCGTGTGGGGGCACAATAAGTTACTTTTCTCCATTCCCTGTAATCCATCATTCTAGCCCTTACTCCATATTTACGCATGTCGTCTTCCATCTTTTCATAAGCTTTTATTGCTTACAAGAATTTCTCGTGATGTTCGAGTTATATTATTTTTATGACTTGCCTTAGTAAGTAACTAATAGTAGAAGATATACAAAGTCACCTTTGTGACGACAATAGTGATATTTTAATTCGGCGAAATCACATATTTAGGTGTATAATCTTCTCTTTGAAGAAAAATAATGTCTATAGTGCATAGGTTAGAGTGTTGGCTTTATTAGCTCTTAGTATTAACAAAGGAGATGTTTCATAATGGACTATACACAATGGTCAACAGCTGTCATAATATTCTACTCAACACCGTCCTGCCATATTGTTTTATGTTTTGTGTTGTTCTCCGTGAGTAAGGTATTTTAATAAAGCAAAATAATAGGAAAAGGTTTACGTTCACTTGGCCTATTATCCATGCATTGTGATTGTGAAACATCTCCTTTATACAAACTCCATTGGAAACAACAAATGGATGAATCATTCTTCTATCCTTTAATGCCATTAAATAGGAACTGAATAATTTGCCCGCATTTTCATACCTACACATGTTTAAAACATTGGAAAATACACTCTACTTTCTTTACAATAAGGTGCACTTTTCTGAATGTGAAGTGCTTGGGTGTAAGTAGATCTTTTGATGTCATCTTGTTCGGCCCACGTACTTACCACCTACAAGCATAATATTTAATAGAGTATCTAATAACTGTTTTATACAGAAGAATAGTAGTTATTTGAATTTAAAATCCTTTTCAATTACTTTACTGAGCTTGGTCGAGCTATTACGTAAGATGCTAAGATGGCGCTATTGGTAATATCCGGTAGATACGAAAGAATAATCTAAAAGTTTGTTTGGTGGCTAACAACTTGAACGGTGGCCTAATTGTTTGGTTTTTTTTTTAATTGACAAGGATTTGATTCTGTTGTATACTAATTTGTTAAAATTTCACCTACTACAAACGTCTTTATTACATTCTCCCTAAAGATCAAAACAGATTGACATTCAAAGTGGCATTTCTAAGAAAGTAATTTTAAAATGTGTTTGATTACCTTAAACTTTACTTGCTGACCAAAATTACCCATTTAACCTAATTTTAAGAGTGTCAATTTTAACATCATACTTACCTGGCCTTACCACAAACTCTTCGGATAGATAATATCAAAGTAATAAAACTTTCATATTTTGACATATAAAAATTGTATTGAAGTTACTTCAAACTTGAAATGTGATGTTTCTGAAACATTATGGTTTGTAAGAGCTTGTGGTAAGTCATTTTACAAAATGATAATTAAACAGTGAACAAAATAATCACCAAAATGTTCTTTCTATACTCTGTATAAATAAACGTTAAAGATAATGTAAATTGCTAACGTTAAACTAAAGTTTACCTACTGCTAAGCAGATTAAGGATAATTATGCACTGAATTAAGTAAAAACGACGCCGGCGCCGTTATAAAGCTCTGGCTATTACTTGGGATATCTTTTCCTCTGTTTCGTGCTAGATTATACTTTGATAGGCAGTGCTCAAAGTTGAACGGATTACTGCTGCAGCAGTCACGCGATTCACGGCTTTATTTCTAAGAAAAAAGGGCTATTATTGATAAGGAAATTACGTGGCTGATTGATAAGTCTAGACTTACCTGATACCGCTGAAAAAATTGCAAAAATACTAACACTGATTGGTACTAAGTTTCTATAGGTACTTACCATTTTCATATTCTGGTTTTTCTATAGGAACGCCCGTGACTTTATTAGCATAGAACTTACCATACAATCCCCACGGCATATTGATTTTTTTTTTCAAAAAACCCTACTGTTATATATTACAAACTGCATCCAATCGATTCAGCTGATATGGCGTAGTGCAGATAACAAAACATCGAAATTTTATATACCTAGCTATTCATAATGAGATTCAGGTAAGTCGTCTTATGACTTACTTGAAAGTGAAAAACTCAATGTGCCTCAAAGGATTCTTTCGTTCAGGTAAGTTTACGACTGTATTTCAATAGTAAGAGACTATAATCGCTTGACAAAATAGTTGGGCCCAGAGTTAACTTCCTGTTTCAGGATAACTTGACAAAATCCTTTCAAAGTCGTTTCTCATCCCGTCCTAAATCTATATAAAATGCCTATACCGAAAAATACAAAACTTTTCACTCAGAACCCATATTCACAAAATTTTTATGGTAGCAAAAAATATTCAAAATTATTTTTACGTGTATTTTCACGCATGGCTTCATTCTAACATTTTTAGTACGTGTTGTGAAACTAAAACAAGCAAACTAGCTTGTTTTATTACCCTGAAAAGTTGTAAATTAATTAATTTTTCTGAAGTTTTCGTACTTCAGATTCAAATCTGCAAATATTTTTCGGTCATATCAGGGTAGACCACGGATCTCCACTTGCTACGATCCTGACATACCTCTTTTGCTTTATTAATTCTCATAACATTCGTCATACATGCGCGTCGGTTTAGGGTACTCATGACCTGGCTTTTCTTCAACTTCTCAGCCTTTTTCGATCAACAAGTATCAATCTCGACTGCGTGAGAAAATAGGCAAAGTTTCTGAAAAAAGCTGTTTTTAAAAAGAATTTATGCGTCGACTTGTGATCCTTCTTCTTAATGCTTCGTTACTTAAAATATAAAGTTTGTGAATACGGCTGTAGCCCTAGGGAAATAGACCTTTACTGTTTGATCGTAAACAATATGGCGGGAGCAATCACAAAGGGACGTAAGAGTCTAAATCTGTGACTTTCATTTCATGAAAAGGGCTGAAAGGGGAATAAATACAACAATAAATAACTGTTAATCAAATACAAAGCTACTAAAAAAGATCTATATAAATAAAACTTTTGTTAAGCTGTCTGAATGACTGACCTAGTCCTAGTGAGCGGAAATTTCGATTATGATCCATTCAAATTTCGAAAATAGATCAGAGGATCCATTTTTTAAAGAAAATAATACTACAAATAAATAAATAAATATTGACAGACATATCACACAACGCCATCTAGCCCCAAACTAAGCTAAGTTTGTACTATGGGAACGAGATAACTGATAGACTAATTAAATATATATTTTTTTCGTAAATACTTACATAGAATTTATAGTAATACTCAGACACAGTACAAATATCTGCGTTCATCACAAATGTTTATCCTGGGTGGGGATCGAACCCACAACCTACAGCGCAGAAGACAGAGCTACTACCAACTAAGCTATGAAGCCAATCACACAAAGTCGCGGATAGTGCCACTAGCTATATTCATAGTCTGATTAACTGATAGTCAACGTAGCGTTTGGTGTCTCGTTTTAACCGTTTTTCACTCACTATGAAAGACCTCAATGTTTCCAGCTAAATAAAAGGTGTTTACTCGCCCGCGTCATGGCTGTGTTGTGTCAAGATAGCCGCTTATGGACTTCTAAAAATAAACTGGCATCATTTTAAGTTTACAGCGGCAACACCAAATTTTAATAAAATAAAATAAAAATGAAACAAACATTTTATGAATAAGTAGTTAAACTGTCGTCTGTAAATACAGTATGTACATTATTAATAAAACAGTTGATTCCATTAGTTTTATCCTCCATTATGTATCTTAATTTAAATAAAATATAAACTAAAGACGGGTAAGTATAGATAATATAACACAAATCAGCAGTTTTTTTAAATTATTTTCTGTTTATTTGGCTGTTAGCGCGTATTTCCAATACCTACTCATCGGATATTCATATTTCATAAGTGAACAAAGCCAATAGGAGAATATTGGTTTTATTTTGTTATAATAGGATGTCAGATAAAAAAGTTATCGTTATGCGGACAAAGATGCGAAAGTATCTCTGTTCGTTTGTTTGTAACTTTTTTACGTCGGATGTAAGTAAAATCAGGCAAAATAAATAAAATTGTATTCAAGGAAAAGACATAATTAGGTAGGTACATTTTGTTTCAAAACAATAATATAAAAATACGTAGGTACATACTTACAGCTAAAACTGCGGAGAGTTCCACTAGTTATAAATACAAATTAAAAACAGTAATTTAACCTCAAACTTTTGTTAAAAACACAAACAAACTTATCTTAAAAACTCATTAACACGGTAGTCGCAGCTGGATATTTCAAAATCTTGATTTAAGTCGGGATTACAGTTCGGGAGGTTTCTTAAAATGTGACTTCACAAACATGGGCAGAGGCTTTCTCATTTTCTTCTAGCTACAGTAATTGGTGGCGAGATGAGATGCAGGTTGGAGGCATAGCGAGACCGTATTAATTGGTGGTTTGTTTTAAAAAAAACATGAAAAAAACAAAAGAAAAATCTCAAGTCGACGCCTACATTATTTTTTTACCCTTAATATACTCCTTAATATACTTATATAGAGCGCTGGTGGTGTAGTGGTAGCACCCCTGCCTCACGATCCGTAGGTCGTGGGTTCAAACCTGGTCGTGCACCAATGAGTTTTTCCATTCGAAAAATTTATGTGCGCAATGCCAGTGCTCTTAAACGGTGAAGGAAAACATCGTGAGGAAACCGGCATACCCTAGAACCAAAAATTCGAAGGTATGTGTCATAGGTCATAGTATTCTTATAAGCGGCGATGGGCTTGCAACCTGTCACGTACGGAATACTAACTACTGTGCAAAATGTGGGCATGTACCAAATGTCATGTTTGGACTTGCCTCTGACTACCCCCTTTAGATATCCTCAAAGATCTAAGTATCTAAAGATCTGAGGAGATATCTACCGAGCCTGGGGATTACAGTCGTGATCATATATTTATATATTTATATATATAATATACTCCTTTAGTACCTATTTATTTTTTTAACATTTGTAGTTTACTTTTTCCATAATTGTTGTTTAATGTTATTTCTGATATTACATTGATTGATAATATACCATTGATGCATAATAATTATATACTTTAAAATTATATTTTTTTACTAGCTTATGTAGAAAACGACAAGCGTACATCGATTTTTATGAGGGACTTTGTATTTCTCAAAGTTTAGTGTCTTGAAGTGTGAATTCTTTACTTACAAAAATGTTGTCATTCAGATCAAATACTAGCAACCGCATCGCGTGGTACCTACACGTATTTCAACTTTCATTTAAATCCGTTCAGCCATTTCAGCGTGATAAAGTAACAAACATCAATACATCCATCCAAACTTTCGCATTTACATTATTATGTTGATAGGATGATTTGCATATTTCCCACTGTGCCACCAACTTTATAGCATCACGTTGACAGTCCACCATTCAACTTCAGCCCTTAATGCTTTGGAATAAGGACGCTACATGAAACTAATTATTGAGAGTGTAATAGAAGGTTTTATTTACTACAGCGGCTTTGCAGATAATCTGCGGAATTCACGAGAGATATTACGTCGGATTCAATAAGGGTTTCTTGGCGGTTGAGTTCACTAGTGAACGGGGACTGTTGTATTACTACCACCTTTTATTTAACGGTTATAGTTTTTGCGCAGTTTTTTACTACATATTTTTAGGTATATGAATAGATTTGTATTTGTTTTTCAAGGTACCACGCGGGCGAAGCCGCGGGCATGTATAAATGTGGTTAGTTACAGAGGCAGAGGTATGCCAAAGAAAAGATGCATGGACTATGTGAAAGATGATAAGACTGAGTACTGAGATGACGAATGACAGAGGGAAACGGAAGAAGAGCACATGTTGTGCGGACCCCACATAACGAGGGAAAAGGACAAAACATGATGACTATACACTCTGTATTTTCAACAGCATCGTCATAATACTTCCACAAAATGTTCCCCACAACGGTAGACAAAACCATTTGGTTTAATTTATTGCGTTTCTTTAGCTCTGTTTCGCGCTCCAGAGAATATTCATAGTAATTTATGACACTGGTTACGGTTGATTAAACTCTCTGGTGGAATATTTCCCATGTATTTTATGGGGTGAAAGTAGTAACGGTACAGGTAAATCTCGGTTCCTGTGTCTTACCCTTGTTTTACCTACTTGTACCCTACGCAATTTCATAAATTATGTTTGTATTTTCGAGATGTTTCGATAAAGATGTGTCAGTATCAAATGTTTTGTTTGTACGTTTTGGAAGAATGAAAAAATGAAAATTTTATTCATGAAAAAAATATTCAGGACCAATAATTACCAACGGCCTCGTACATTTAACAACCGAGCTTAAATTTAGGGTAGCATACTAAACTGGCACAGCCTGTATAACCTACCCTTAGAGGGTGGGTTGTTGTGACCAGCATCAGGTGGGGTGGAAACAAATGGAAAATAATTCATTTCCATATCAATAAACAGACACCTGATATTTTATGGCTCGTAAAAATTATACCTATATAACTTCGAGGAAAATTTATATTTTTCGATGTTTTTGTTAGTAACAATATTTTAATCCTTTTTTTGAGGGACATAACGTCATAAATGCAACTATTGTTTAAACACTTTTTTACGTGTACAGACAAATCATAAAATGTGACAATAGTGATGAGTTGACAGATTAAAAAAATGCATCAGGTCAATTAACCCCGCGGGATAAGTTGACTAAAGAGCCTTGTTTTCTACCTGCAAAGTTTTATGCTCGAAAAAGTAAGTGAGAGATAACGTCAAAATGTTTCAGCGTTGATGCTTAGTTTCTTCTTCTTTTTCTTCTTGCTGTTAAATTATTCGCTCATTTGAGCAGGCTTATAGTCATAGACCTTACTGCCTAGTCTTGCGTAAATTAATTTCTTCCGTTTTCTATAATCTAACTTAATCTAACCTAACCTAACCGCCATTTTCTGAATTGAGTTTGTTTGTATTCTTTTTCTTCTTGCGTGTCTTTCTTTCTTTCTTTTTCTTCAATTATGGCATCTGTCTCTTAGAGAACAATTTTGCCAGTGTCAAGTGTATTTATTTATAAGTATTGTCAACGTCACAGAGTCATAGTCAAGTAATCAAGTCAATTTTAAACAAAAGATGGCTGTTTTGTTGAAAATTTTCGGGATTTCCTCCGATGGAATTTGAAGAGAACTATTCACTCAAGACGTACATTTTGTCACGTCACAGCAAGGACGTTCCGCCAGTAGCTAGAACGTCCTTGCGTCACAGAGTCAAATTGTCAAGTCAATATAGTTTCAGTAGACGTTTGACGCAGATTTGACGTAACCAGGGTGGAAAATGAACGAATGAATGAATGAATGGAATTGTCGTACCTATTTCAGTTTTTATAGATAGTTATTTATTTCTATTCTGATTGTTAAAACATAATATGGTTCACAGACTGAGCTTTTATTTGCTGTATATCAAACCGGCAATAAATAGAGCATTAAATGAAAATGGCTTTTTATATTGAAGCATTTTAAAAACTTTTAGAAAAATTCTCGATATTTCATGTAATTTCATTTGTGGAAACTTCGTAGATGCCAAACGGTGAAAGAAAACTTGAAGATTATGCCAAGTTCTGTTAGCTTATGACTACCGTATATCTTTGCACCGATTACGGGAATCGGGCTGCTGTGTGCCTAGCTTACAGCGTGTTTACAAATCAACGAATTGTTATTTACCGAAATGAAAAATCACGAATACGTCTTATAAATGCGAATTTATCTTTAAATTAATAACGATCCGGCGATCACGGATATACTTACTTAGGTATGTGTGAATAAGCCGTTAGTTAATCTATCCGGTATGCAGCTCTTTATTATGAAGTTATCTAAGTATTATTTATGCTGATATTTTGATTTCAGCATTCTGGGCGTTTGGCTTATACCTAGCTTGAGTATTGTTTTATAATTGCAAAATACCAAATCTTTTGATTTGTCATTCTGTAGTTTTGGCGTTATACGCGTTTGTTTAATTTTCGCAAAACGTCATATCTTCTTCTTCTTCTTCTTCAATTATGGCATCTGTCTCTTAGAGAACAATTTTGCCAGTGTCAAGTGTATTTATTTATAAGTATTGTCAACGTCACAGAGTCATAGTCAAGTTGTCAAGTCAATTTTAAACAAAAGATGGCTGTTTTGTTGAAAATTTTCGGGATATCCTCCGATGGAATTTGAAGAGAACTATTCACTCTAATTCACATACTTTACACTCGGGTCAAGAACCCGGGCTTTATTGGCAAAATAGCCACCAAAATTACGCAATAAAACTCAAAATAACACGAGAAAACATATAAAAACCAGAGCGACGTAGTTGTCAGGCAAATACACCGCAGAAAATCCACGTCAAATCTTATAATATTGGCATTTTACGGTTTTGGCATTATGCGTCGAATCGACTTTGTAAACTCCAAAGACCGGAAAAAATCCCGAGAGTTTTGAACAAAACGGGCATCTTTTGTTTAAAATTGACTTGACAATTTGACTGACTTTGTGACATTGACAATACTACTAATTTGAACAATTGACACTGGCAAAATCGATTTCAAAAGAGAAAGATGCCATAAACAAAGAAGAAGAAGAAACGAAGGTGATCGGGAGGTTAGATTAAGTTAGATTATAGAAAACGGAAGAAATTAATTTACGCAAGACTAGGCAGTAAGGTCTATGACTATAAGCCTGCTCAAATGAGCGAATAATTTAACAACAAGAAGAAGAAACTCTAAAGACCAATGCTGATCGCAGCTTTTATCCCCAGGTTTTAAACATTTCTTCAAATCTCTAGATCCTCAAAGATATCTAACTGGGGTTTGAGCAACAATACAAATAACGAGAGTGCAATGTGTATCATACAGAACGATATTTTATTCAGACCGCGCTTGCGTTATCTATACCGACACCGTCTGCCACTAGCTGGGCGTGCAGTTTCGAAAAAGCATTTTCAAATGGCAATCAAGATCTGAAAAACAGTCGTTTGGAAGTTCGGAATACTGACTGACCTGAAACGCACTTTAATCTCTTCATCACACTGGTCTAAACTCGTGACACAAAGAGGATTTAAAATTGTAAACTCGGAAAATAATCTCGTACACAGTTGAGTAAAGATTAAAGATTATTTATTTCTATAAAACATTGTTACACAAAAATACATAAAGACTATCAACTAGTAAAAGTAGGTATCCATTGTTGCACATCTGTTACTAGGATTTGTACCCACGACCTTTGGATTGGTATGCAGGATTCTTGCCCCTATGCCACTGCTTTAAGAGTTATATTAGCAGCAGCTCAATGCTAATTCTGTTGATCCATAAATAAATAAGTAGAACTAATTGAAAACTAAAGGCAATCGTGCCAAGCAATATAAGCCTCTCTTGCTGTTAACTCAAGGTCTAATAGTAAGGCAATTAAAAAACAAATGAAGTTGGCAATGGGTGGATCTTGATTATGCACCAGCCAGGCTTTACGCTCGAAATCGGTCAAGTGTGAATCGAATGGAGTACTAAGGGTTCCGGCTAGAGAAGTGTTCGTTCGAGTTGAAAGTGAAGGAGCATGTGAGTTCAATAATAAACTTGTATTTTTGCAAAAATAAAATAATAAAATAAATATAGTGGACAGTTCATAATAAGCCTTAAACTAAGCAAAGCCTGTACTATCTATGAGAACCAGATTGCTGATAGATTAATTATATACTTTTTTTTCTAATTATTTATAATAAATATTAACACCCAGACATACAAAAAACATCTGCGTTCATCACACAAATCTTTGTCCTAGGTAGGGATCGAACTCACAACCTATATAGCAGAAGGCAGAGCTACTATCAACTGAGCTGTGAGACCAGTAAAAAAACAGACTGCACGTAACTGAAAATAAGTTTTTGCAGCCACCATATTACATTTTTTACTTTTTGTATAGCCTATGTCACTTTTGAGATCCAGACAGAGAGTTAGAACAGAGATTCACTTCCATCATTATTGATCTTCTTTTCGTGTTCTCAGTTCTTTTGAACCAGTGTGGTGAATGGATTAACGTGTACCTCGGCTTATTATAGCATAATTTACTACATTTTTTTTCATCAAAATGAAGTCTTTCCTTAAATTACCCTGATCAGTAGATATTTGATAAAATAAACGTATTATGTTACACTGGGAAAAATCATACCAGTGTTACATCGCCATTCAATCAGGTTTCCGGTAAAACAGCCTATCAGCTCAAGCAATGATAATTCCATGAATTTGTAAAGCAGAATAAATGAACTCAATTTAAAAGGAAAGGCCGCAAGAGCCAGTTTTCCAGAGTAAAAAATTAGTATAGAGCAGAAAATAGCATGTGAGTTTAGGAATGATATTAACCTAGCATGGGCTCGAGCGTTTTAGGTTCGTACTTATTAAAAAAAAACAAATGGCAATCCGAGTCCTAAGCATAGACAAAATTTGATTCTAACTGTCAAAAAATCTGTTTTGAAATATAGAACTTGGTCGCTTGTTAGCTGAGATCACTCTTATTCTTAGACTCATAAAGATTATATTCAGAAAAAGTGTTTTTTATTTTGTCCCACTTCTGAGCAAAGGTCTTTCCTCAATTAGTAGTTAATCTTCAAGTAAAAGTTGTTAGAAACACTTCAATAGTTCCAGAGATTATCCACTATAGATAAACATACAAACTTACTAAACTGCCAAGTTTACCTTTTTATAGTTTAAGTTTTTTTTTTTAATCTGTTTGTTCGTACCTCGTCCAAAATTCGTGGTCTTGGCGATGTACAAAATTCTTCCTCAGCCTTCCAGCAGTCCTGGATATTGCATTCCGTATGCAAAGGACTTTTCTTAGAAAAACGAGGCGAATTTTATACCGTACGAGATGAGATTGCATGTCGGTGATATTATTGGGAAGTTGTTTATTTGAATACATGTAAACATACATAAGTAATGTAAAATCACGTCTGCTTTAGGCAGAATCCACACATTTCTACTTCCTACTAGTCTGACATAATATATCTCTTTGGTTCATTCTCTCTCATTACATTCTTCATACATACCTAGTGCATTGGCTCATGATATTTTTGATCTGCCGTTCCTCAAAAAAAGATTTGAAGATTATAGAGCAAGAATACTATTTTAAATTGAAAATTGTTTTGTTTGAGAAAATTAACATTATTGAGTAGGTAGGTACCTTCTTAACTTCAGTAGTAAAAGTATTATTTAATTTTAATCTGTGCCTACAGTTAACAAATTGACCTATATTTATGTATCTACAGACTTCTACGCTATCCACTGAAAATGACCAGTATTTTTTTATGAAAAAATATATTTTAAATTTAAAGATTTTTTATTTCGATTTTATACTATTTAGAGATAAGTTTTATTGTACCTATTTTACCTGTAATTTCCCAACACGACAAAGTGAACCGATGCGTCAGATGACAAGAAATCTTCAATTTATTTTCCACGGATAGCGCGATAACTAGAAACCCTTTACGATTCAATTACTGGAGAGATAGGATGGCGTGGAGTTACTACCGTGAAGGAATGCCACTCCAACCGCCTTATTCACAATAACGCAGCGTCAAAAACGCAACGTAACTAAAGGGCCATTTAGATGGAGAGAGCTTCTCGAATCGAAGATACGAATCGAAGATTATCGAAAGAACATTAAAATAGTCTCTTCGCGTAAACATTCACGATTGTCGCCCTGCCCCTTGAGCGACAATTGCCTCGCAATAGAATATATCTGTGCCCGTGTAAACAGGAACTACAAAGCGAGAATTGTAATTAGAGTTTATCTCGTATGACCTAAAACGAGAATTTAGTTCTTGCCTGTATGTAAACATTATGTCACGATAATCTTGGCGATTATTGCTTGCTAATAGTAGCGTAAGATTTCTCGCCAAGAAACGTTTTTCATCTAAATGGCCCGTTAAAAATTATGTGTGAGTGCAATAATTTTTTTAATATATTAAAAAAAAAAATTGACATTCAGCGTCACTATGATGCAGCTTCTTAGAGAATAAGGGGACATACCATTCGATGAACGTCCGTCGATGGAGGAATTAATTCGTGTAATTCCACGGGCGAGATCTCTGATAAAGGTACATTGCAAAATCGATAGAACTTAATTGGATGGTCAGATTGGTCAGACCACGCCACGAAAATTAAGAGAAGGGTAAGATTGAAGCTTCATCAAAAATTTACATTTCATATTTACATACTCATATTATTACTAATATCCTACTAATATTTAACCCGCGACTTTGTACGCGTTAAATTACTTTTACTTTTTAATAAGTAAAATTATCATCTCTTTTAGTTGTCAACCAATCTCGATGAATAAATAAATAATGCTGGACAATCCACACAGCATCATCTAGCCCCAAAGTAAGCTACTCAAAGCTTGTGTTATGGGTACTAGATGATATATTTAATACATGATATAGATAGATATTTTTTATTATACATACACACCCAGACCAACGGAACAAATTTCTGCAGATCGTACACAAATTTGTTCCGAGGCGGGAATCGAACCCGCAACCTCTTGCCCGCTGCGCCACTGAGGTCGTAAACAAAGTTTAAGTTTTAATTTAAGCTTATCTAAATATATTAGTGGACTGCATTGGATTTGGTTCAGTCATTGCGGAGATTAGCGTGCACAAACGCGCAGATAAATAGACAAACAGACATTTTTTTCATAAGCACAATTTTTTATTTGTAAATAATCAATAGTATAGACACAGCATTTCAACGATTTTATTAATGTAGGTACTCATAGTGTGTGGACATAATGGATGTTTGTTATCTTTCAAACTGAAACGGCTGAACGGATCTGGATGAAATTTAGCACAGAAAGATAGTCTGGAATAGCACTTAGATTGCATTTTATCCCGGAAAAATGCGGATCCTGTAGGATAGATTCGTTTTTGTTTTTCAAGTAGGTACCACGCGGGCGAATAATTCCTACAAAAGTATTCACCATAAAATCTGGGTAGCAAATTCTCCCGAGTAATTCCCGTGGCTTCAATCATGGTTCATCTTGGTAATTCCATTACAAACTTAACTATTCTGCGGTTACGCCCGGAGTAGGAATACCCGCTGACAGGGGTAATTATAATTTGACAAGATTATAGTATACTAGCTGCCGCCCGCGGCTTCGCCCGAGTTGTTAGAAAAACAAAAAAAAAACTATCCCACGGGAACCGTACCTTTTTCCGGGATAAAATGTAGCCTATGTGTTATTCCAGACTATAATCTATCTCTGTGCCGTATATTCTGTGTCCGGCTGTTATTATATATTCTATGTATGTAATCACAAAAAATAAGTGCTTATTTATTTAATCTATCAGCTATCTGGTTCCCATAGTACAAGCTTTGCTTAGTTTGGGGCCAGAGAGTGTTGTGTGATATGTCTCCACCAATTTTTTTTTTTTTTTTGAGAAGGAGGCTAAGAGGAGGATTCAGCTGGGTTGGGCAGCTTTTGGAAAGTTATGTCGAGTCTTCTCGTCACCCATACCACAATGTCTGAAAACGAAAGTTTTCAACCAGTGCGTCCTACCTGTCATGACATACGGAGCCGAAACGTGGACACTCACGGTACGGCTAGTCCACCAGTTTAAAGTCGCTCAGCGAGCTATGGAACGAGCTATGCTCGGAGTTTCTCTGAAGGATAGAATCCGTAATGAGACTATCCGACACAGAACTAAGGTTGTCGACATAGCTCAGAGAATTAGCAAGCTGAAGCGGCAGTGGGCTGGCCATATCTGTCGAAGAACCGATAACCGTTGGGGTAAACAAGTTCTCGAGTGGAGACCGCGGCTCGGCAAACGTAGTGTAGGACGCCCTCCGGCTAGGTGGAGTGACGATCTGCGAAAGGCTGCTGGTGGAGGCTGGATGCGTCGAGCTGAAGACAGGGCGCAATGGCGCTCATTAGGGGAGGCCTATGTCCAGCAGTGGACTGCTATAGGCGGATGATGATGATGATGAATATTTATTTACATTTATTTTATTATTTATGTCGTCCTTCTAGTGATTACAGTCATGATCACCGTTTTTCTTCCATCCCATCCATTGACCCAGCCAGTCGTCCACTACGCTACAGAAGTCAATTCAAATGTATGTAAACCATTCCAACAATTAATTCAACGGCCTTGGTAATGGGCTTGGATAAACAGTGTTTATTTTACATATTTTTTGTGTCGCTGCGACAAATATTCACATAATTTAAGATCTTTATCTCTACCTCTGCGGCTAGCTAGAAGATACGGAAACGAATGTAATGAAAGAAACAAAAACCCAACTCAAAGTAACTTTAAATGGCTTCTATCAGTCCCTAGTCTGTGGCTTTCTAAGATCTATTTCGCCGACACCAAAGACATCTTTTTTGTTAAAAATTATCATTTTTCATCCGTACCCAATGGGTAAAACTCAATCAAAGGGACTCTATTACTAAGACTCCGCTGTCCGTCCGTCCGTCTGTCAGGCTGTATCTCATGAACCGTGTTAGACAGTTAAAATTCACAGATGATGTATTACTGTTGCCGCTATAACAAACGTGTCTTTTTTTGCCGTTTGTAAAATACATCTAACCTTTTAGTCTACTGCCACGCAACTATATCTTATCTTATAACTTTAAACGAGCAATTCTTGTATATATATTATATATAATCTGAATCTCGGAAATGGCTCCAAAGATTTTCATGAAATTTAGTAAACAGGGGGTTTCGGGGGCGCTAAATCGATCTAGCTAGGTTTCATTCTTAGAAAACGTCGTTTACCAAAAAAAAAACCCAAGCAAAGCTCGGTCACCCAGATAGGTACTAATATCAATGACTGCAACATTTAATAGCAATAAAATTAAATTCAAAGTCTGCAACAGCTAATAAAATTTGCATAAGTACCTACTTAAAAAATTTGCATACCTACGAGTACAATACAACCAAATTTTCATTGCATTCAAACATCTAAGCACCTAAACATTTAAAATTTCGCTTTTATTATTATTAGCGCGGTTAGAGAGTTGATGGCTGCGGGTTTCAACAAAAATGAGGTGTTATTTGATGCGTGTGATCACCTTTAGCTGGTTTGTTTGTTAAATTATTCGCTCATTTGAGCAGGCTTATAGTCATAGACCTTACTGCCTAGTCTTGCGTAAATTAATTTCTTCCGTTTTCTATAATCTAACTTAATCTAACCTAACCTAACCGCCATTTTCTCCTTGGCCCACCTTTAGCTGGACACAAAACCATCAAAACTGTCATGTGCACTCCGGTCAAGCTACACACAACCCTTTCTAAAACCCTTTTTGTGATTCCTTCCACTTCGACGAGTTTATGTATCGCGTTAAACTTTTGGGCAGTTTAAGGCAGTTGCATAAAAGATCAAGAATAAACTAAAACCTCCTTGTACGTAATCTATTTCAATATCCACATATTGGCACATGTTTTTTTATCTATACCCGTCATACCGATAACATTTTTTCACACAGTCAACTCTTAGTTATCAAACTCTATATCCATTTACATTCTTCTTCTTCTTCTTTATTTATGTCTTGTGTGTCAAAGTAACGTCACAGAGTGACAGTCAAATTTTCATGTTAAAATTTAATAAGATAGTCTGTTTAAAAATTTCGGGCAATATTCTTTAATAGTTACCATCGCAAAAAAATCATAAGGCAAATTATTTCAACACTTATCTCGTTACTGATGTTATTCATCTTCATGACATACTACGCTTAACTACTCAATAATATATGAAATTTAACTCAATGGAAAAGTTACTTTAGTAACTATTACAATTCACTGATGGAAACTGAGAAAAAGTTTCACTTGACGCTCTAATCATCTCTATTAGATGCTCAATGCAATTCAAATATGCAATTAGGAAGCAATTATTGGCATACATAGATTTCAGCGATTCCACACCGAAGTCACCTTTAGGTAAATTATATTATTTACAGTATTTTCGGAAAAAAGTGAACATTTCTGTTTTACATAGTGTTAATCTGTGATAAATTACCTATTCGTGAGTGTTTACTAGGTAAGTCTAGCTATAGTAGTTATTTAAATATCATGCTTTATAAAAATGCATTATGCAAATTTCGCGAAATCGGTTTGACAAAAATAGCAGGTGCAATAAAGCATTAAAAAAAAACGCTGGATCAGCGAGCGGATAAATGTTGAATTTCTTCTAATAGAAGCAATTCGGAAGAAATTTTTGGATAACATTTCAACGTTAAATACGATAGGTGACTCATAATCCTGACGGTGACCACATACTCGTAGATAGGTAGTAGGTAAGTTAGAATAATCAAGCCCCGTGAACGCCCTGTGAAGTTTTATCGATTAGTGTATTTTTAGAAAATTTACCTGCATTGGTGGTCAAGACGTTAGAACACGGCTGTGAGATGTTGATGATGATGATTCTACTTTGACTCTATCTATGTATACATATAATAAAATCGTTTATCTTTGCGTTTGTGAACGCTAATTTCTGCAACGGCTGAACCAAATCGATTGCAGTTTTAAGTAATGTATTGAGATAAACTTAGACTTTCTTTCATTAGAATCGGCTGACAAATATTAAAAAGTAGTGTAGTCGCGGGTATTAACTAGTTTAGTAATTAACGTGAAAGTTTGTTAGGATGTATGGATATTTGTTACAATTCGCTGAAACGATAGGACGGATCTGGATGAAATTTGTAACAAAAATAGATTAAAGTCTGGTATACTCGTAGCACATAGGCTACTTTTATCCCGGAAAATATACGGTTTCCGTGGGATACATTTGTTTTTGTTTATCAAGGTAGCACGCGGGCGAAGCGTGGGCGCGAGCTATTGTGTCTTAGTTCTTATGGGATATCTAGCAAGCTAGAGAAGTCTTTATACACAAGCCTTAAACGATGAACGCATTAGGCGACGTGGGGTCAACGTGAGTCAGCCAAGTCTTTGTGTTGGAAGTGGAAGGAGTAGGTACCCACCTGTTTATTATTGTGATAAAGCTTTGTGGTTACTGCTACTGCAAATCACGGCTCTAGCCATTGTTAGGGTACCTACCGTATAACAAAAGGAAATTTCCTAATATATTTACTTTATTATAATCCTACCTAATTTATCTTCCTACTGCCTAAATTCGTATTATAAACCTCACAGCTCAGTTGGTAGTAGCTCTGCCTTCTGCGCTGTAGGGTGTGGGTTCGATCCCCACCCAGGATAAATTTATGCGATGAATGCAGATGTTTGTTCTGTGTCTGGGTGTTATTATTTATTCTATGTAGGTATGTATTAACAAAAAAAGTACACTCGTGAGCAAAAAAATCGACTCAAGCCTCACACTCGCATTTAAAAGTCTCTGCCGCAAAAGCAAAAGGTCACATTTTATTTTTCTTTGTAGTATCTGAAAGTTTATCTATACTAATATTATAAAGAGGAAAGTTTTGTATTTTTGTATTTTTGTTTGTAACGACTAAACTCAAAAACTACTGGTCCAATTTCAAAAATTCTTTCACCGTTAGAATGCTACGTTATCCCTGAGTAACATAGGCTATATTTTATGTAGGTACCTAGCGAGCTAAGCCGCGAACGGAAGCTAGTGGTAAATACGAGTATTACATTTTGCGCCACAGACCCCCGAACGGAAGCGTGCAGCTTGAGTCGATTTTTTTGCTCACGAGTGTATAAAATTAATCTAATCAACTATCTAACATTAATAGGTACCTATATAGAGATAGCTAAAATGAGGATTACCTAAAAGATGTTGCGAATTATAATTATACCTGTAGGCAAGGCATGAGTTGCTAATGCGGAAGTCAAGGATTTGAATATCCTCGTTCCGAAAATAGACTCGCTGTTAGGTTTCGAAGCCGCAATAGTGCTATAGAATAAAATAGCAGTGCGTATCGGTCTTCGATTAGTCGCGGTCCAATGGACTATGCGGTCGTGTGGCCTTAGCACAGGTTTATAACGTACTAGCTTACGTCAACGACTTCACCCGCGTGGTACCTTGAAAAACCAAAACAAATCTATCCCGCGGAATCCCTATATTTTCCGGGATAAAAAGTAGCCTATGTGCTATTTCAGATTACAATATATATCTGTGCCAAATTTCATCCAGATCCGTTTAGCTGTTTCTTTATTTATTTATTGACGTATTTATTTTATTTTTGTTCGGTAGGACAGATTCGTCATTCGGCTGATTCGCTACTCGACAGATCATGAATTGGGCAGATTCTAGGATTTTACAGATTAGCGCTGGTGGTGTAGTGGTAGGACCCTTGCCTCACGATCCGAAGTTTGTGGGTGCAAACCTAATCGTGCACCAATGAGTTTTTCTATTCGAAAAATTTATGTGCGCACTAGCTGTTCCGCCCGCGACTTCGTTCACATAAAATATCTAAACTGAGTTTTAAACACATCAAGCAACTCATAAAAATCCCATACTACTTTGGCACCCCATTTTACCCCTTTTTGAAGGTCATATTGAAAAATCCTGAAACACGTGTCCATTCGTTTTGTATTTACAGTACACAAACAAAGTTTCAGGCCAATAGCACCACCCTTTAATAAGTTCCCATACAAAAACATTGACCTCCTTTTGATGGTTATTTAGAATAATCCTGAAACACGTGTCCATTTATTTTTCATTTACAGTACACAAACAAAGTTTCAAATCAATCTCACCACCCTTTAAAAATTGCTCATACAAACATTGACCCCCCATTTGACCCCTTTTTGAAGGTTATATTGAAAAATACTGAAATACGTGTCTATTCATTTTGCATTTACAATACACAAACAAAGTTTCAAACCAATCGCACCACCCGTTAAAAAGTTCCCATACAAACATTGACCCAACATTTGACCCCTTTTTGAAGATTATATTGAAAAATCCTGAAACAGGTGTCCATTTATTTTTCATTTACAGTACACAAAAAAGTTTCAAATCAATCTCACCACCTTTTAAAAAGTGCCCATACAAACATTGACCCCCCCATTTGACCCCTTTTTGAAGGTTATATTGAAAAATACTGAAATACGTGACTATTCATTTTGCATTTACAATACACAAACAAAGTTTCAAACCAATCGCACCACCCGTCAAAAAGTTCCCATACAAACATTGACCCAACATTTGACCCCTTTTTGAAGATTATATTGAAAAATCCTGAAACAAGTGTCCATTTATTTTGCATTTACAGTACACAAACAAAGTTTCAAACCAATTGCACCACCCGTTAAAAAGTTTCCATACAAACATTGACCCCACATTTGACCCCTTTTTTAAGATTATATTGAAAAATCCTGAAACAGGTGTCCATTTATTTTGCATTTACAGTACACAAACAAAGTTTCAAACCAATTACACCACCCGTTAAAAAAATTCCATACAAACATTGACTCCCCATTTGACCCCTTTTTAAGAGTTATATTGAAAAATCCTGAAACAGGTGTCCATTCATTTTACATTTACAGCACACAAACAAAGTTTCAGACCAATCGCACTACCCGTTAAAAAGTTCCCATACTAACGTTGACACCCCATTTTACCCCTTTTTAAAGGTTATATTGAAAAATCCTGAAACACGTATTCATTTATTTTGCATTTAAAGTACACAAACAAAATTTCAGACCAATCGCACCACCCGTTAAAAAGTTCCCATACAAACATTGACCCCACATTTGACCCCTTTTTGAAGATTATATTGAAAAATCCTGAAACACGTGTTCATTCATTTTGTATTTACAGTGCACAAACAAAGTTTCATGAAAATCGCTCCACGCGTTAAAAAGTTTCATACTAACGTTTTCACCCTTTTTCACCCTCTTAGAGGTGGAATTTCCAAAAATCCCGCCTTAGTGGGTGCTTTTGTTATAAAAAGAAGCCACCTTCCAAATTTCAGCTTTCTATCTTCAGCGGTTTCGGCTCGGCGATGATCAATCAGTCAGTCAGTCAGTCAGTCAGTCAGTCAGTCAGTCAGGTTAAGCTCTTATATAGATATAGATTGCCAGTGCTCTTAAACGGTGAAGCACAATATTGAAACCCGGCATAAGTACCCTAGAACCAAAAATTTGAAGGTGTATTTCACAGGTTAGTATTCTTATAAGCGGCGATGGGCTTGCAAACTGTCACGTACTGAAACTGACTATCTACAAAGATCTAAGTAATTAGAGATCAGAGGAGATTTATCTACCGAGCCTGGGGATTATAGTCGTGACCATGTTTTTTTTTGTTTTTATTATAGTGTCCCAATAATGTAAGGTACATAGGCAGATGAAATATACTCGCTAGCGTTTCCACAACGTAAATAGCAGTGTTAATACACTGTCCTTCGCCAATACCCAGGTACTATAGCTAATCAGGTTTAGTTAATCCAAGAGTTTTCTGCCTGAGGTCGCCACTTCAGAAGGTCACTTAATTGGATAAGTTTTATTGAGTAGATAATTAAGGCTTTTTTATGACACCTAAGTCAGGAACCTGTGTAAAAAAGTTAATTTAAGGCTGTATACATTTTCCTACTGACATTATAAAAGGGCGAATGTTTGTAAAAATGTGTGGATGTATGTTTGTTACTCTTTTACGCATAAATGGAAATTTGGCACAAATATAGATTACTAGCTGTCCCGCTCGCGACTTCGTTCACTTAAATTATATATACTTACTGAGTTTTAAACAAATCACACTAATAAAAAAATTCCATACATAACTTTGACTTTTACCCTTTTTAGAGGGTTATTTTGAAATATCCAGAAATACGTGTCTATTCATTTTGCATTTACAGTACACAAACAAAGTTTCACACCAATCGCACCACCCATTAAAAAGTTCCCATACAAACATTGACCCCACATTTGACCCTTTTTTGAAGGTTATATTGAAAAATTCTGAAATACGTGTCCATTCATTTTGCATTTTCAGTACACAAACAAAGTTTCATGGAAATCGCTCCACGCGTTGAAAAGTTTCATACTAACGTTTTCACCCTTTTTCACCCCCTTAGAGGTAGAATTTCCAAAAATCCCGCCTTAGTGGGTGGTTTTGTTATAAGAGGAAACCACCTTCCAAATTTCAGCTTTCTAGCTTCAGCGGTTTCGGCTCAGCGATGATCAATCAGTCAGTCAGGTCAAGCTCTTTTATAGATATGTCTGGAATAGCACATAGGCTATTTTTTATCCCGGAAAAATATACGGTTACCGCGGGATAGTATGTTTTTGTTTTTAATAGTACAACGCGGGCGAAGCCATGGGCGGAATCTAATTATTTATAAACTTATCTGTATACTTTTATTGAGTTGTACAACTTTATTATTTATTTCCCACAACTCCGCAGTGTCGATAAGCCGAGAAATTAGAAAACTTTCCGCCCTTGATCCCGCCCTATAACGGCGAATACCACGGGAGGGCGGAATGCCATACTGACACATCAACAACTGCTATGTGAACTGTGGCAAGAGTTTGTGGTAAGTATGATGGCAGCTATGACGTAGGGTCTTACCGCAAAAGTGTAATAAATAAACGTATAGAAACGTCACTCAAACTGGATCTAATACCTTTAAACGAACAATTTTTGTATATATCCTACTAATATTATAAACGCGAAAGTTTGTTTGGATGTCTGGATGTATGTTTGTTACTCTTTCACGCAAAAACGGCTGAACGGCTCGGAATGAAATTTGGCACAGATATAGATTGTAGTCTGGAATAGCACATAGTACTTTTTATCCCTGAAAAATGTAAAGTTCCCGCGGGATAGATTTGTTTTGTTTTTCAAGGTATCACGCAGGCGAAGCCGCGGGCGGAAGCTAGTTATAAATATACAGGGTGTCCCAAAAAGTAGTGTCAAGTGAAAGTCCAGAGAAAGAACACCCCTTGGGGTACCCGAATCACCCCCATGTATGTTCTGCGATTTTCTATAGTTTTCGAGTTATTAATTTTTTTCCGAATTTTTGAAAATTCGACTTGAACAACTTAAAACATTCTTACAAAAAAATAGAAAACTTTCTTGAGATTTTTTTTTGCTACTGAATTGTTATGAGTTGTTCTTTTATGCATAAAATAATCAGCTACGTGATTTTGATGAAAACTATGAAAATGTTGGTGTAAAGTTAAATAATTACATTCGGTGAATTATGACTAAATTCAAGTTCAAATTAAAAATCTTAACAAGTGATTTCATGGTTTCTAAATAAGTCTAAAGAATTTTCCAGACTCTCAGCTTTCATAATCACTAAAAAAAAGTAGTACTTAATAGGCTACTTTTGCTAAAATCGGCCTTCAAAGACGGTGAGGTGGAAAATTCTTAAAATTAGCTACCTGATTAAAAAATAGATTTTGGCCATTTTTTCATTCCTAAGCTTAATTAGTTTGTGAACTCACCAAAAATGACTGCAGGAAAGTAAGATTTCATTAATATTTGAAGGTTTTATTTATTTAGTTTAACTTAATTTATGAAATAAAACAACAAGTAAAATTTATTAATTTTTTACAGAAAGTTTTCAAAATGTCAACCTTCTAGGTCGATACAAATCTTAAAAGCGGCCTGTCTCAATTTTGTTCTTAATTCGGCCATATTGCTGATTTCTTTGGCATAAACTAATTCTTTGTAGTCGTTTTTGGTTAGTTAACAAACAAATTAAGCTTAGGAATGATAAAATGGCCAAAATCTATTTTTTAATCAGGTTGCTAATTTTAAGAATTTTCCACCTCACCGTCTTTGAAGGTCGATTTTAGCAAAAGTAGCCTATTAAGTGCTACTTTTTTTAATGATTATGAAAGCTGAGAGTTTGGAGAACTCTTTAGATTTATTTAGGAACCATGAAATCACTTTTTAAGATTTTTAATTTGAAGTTGAAAATTTTAGTCATAATTCACCGAATGTAATTATTTGACTTTACACCAACATTTTCATAGTTTTCATCAAAGTCACGTAGCTGATTATTTTATGCATAAAAGAACAGCTCATAACAATTCAGTAGCAAAAAAAAAATCTCAAGAAAGTTTTCTACTTTTTTTGTAAGAATGTTTTCAGATGGTGATTCGGGTACCCCAAAGGGTGTTCTATCTCTGGACTTTCGCTTGACACTACTTTTTGGGACACCCTGTATAATCGGAATCTCGGAAACGGTTTAAACGGTTTCCATGAAATTGAGTAGGCAGGGGGCGTCTGGGGCGATAAATCGATCTAGCTAGGTTTATTTTTTAAAAAAACGTCATTTTATACGTGTTTTTATCGAGCATCGAGTGTTTTCATAAGCTCCGACCCCAATGTTACACTACGTAGAAAATTATGAGCGAAAATGAGGTTTTTTAAGTTTTACGCAAAAAGTATTAAACCTAGTGGGATCAAATTTATAGGTGCTGACCATAATGGGTGACCAAAGTATTATTTTTATCTGAATATTTCGAGCTTTGGAAAGCACATTAAGCTATTAAAAAGTTATGACAAAGACTTTGGGCAGATTACACAAAAGTTACGAATTCATACGGCAGGATTTTTTTTATTGTGGATATAATATGATGTCAAAAAATCATAGGAGTTTCATATCTATTCAGGTATTGTCTGGTCCCTAAAGACTATTACGCTGAATTGTGGTAAGGTCGAGTTTCAGATCACGTTCAACCGATGATACTTGAAGTATTCAAGTACCTAGACTTGAAAGAAAAGTAGGCATGTTTTGGAAATATTATAAAAGTTTTTTTATACATTGACTTTAAAAAAAGTATATCTCGAAAATAAGAATAACTAGCTGAGCCGAAAGACGTTGCCCTATCTAAAAACCTTACAATGTCAAACACAACAAAAAAGAATTAGCGAAATTGGTCCAACTATTCATGATGCCGTGACCAAGGGAGATAGGGATTCATTTTTATATGTATATAGATAAAGATCAAATATGAAAACAGGTTAGTAATGTACTCACTCAGTTTCATTGTTCTCGAAGAAAATATGCCCTTGTGCTGGTTCGTATTGGCTGCCACCCTTCGCCGTACCGTCCTCAGTCCAATACGGTATCCTGACCTTGCCACGAGCGCCTGCTGTCCTCACCACGCGCAAGTCGTACGTCCCCACAGACTCTGTCAGCTCGAAGTCCCGTTGTGGAAACGCGAACACACCAGAATGATCATCATCTAGAATCACTACTGTGGCCGTTGATGGAGAAGCTATAGACGCTCCTCTAGGTGACGTCAGTCTCACATAAAAATGCTCGTCTTCCTCAAACACGTCGTCATCAATGACTTGTACTGTAAACGTTTTCTCTGTCTCACCATGCTTGAAAACTAGAGCTCCCTGAGCGGCTACGTAGTCTGATCCTGCCTCAGCAGTGCCGTCCTCAGTTGTGTACTGAACAGAAACTTCCCCACTCAAGTCACCAGCACGAACCACTCTTACTTCAAAAGATCCGCAGTTTTCGAATACAGTGTAATGGGATGGATCAAATCTCACATTTGGGCCTCGTGGTTCTAGAGATATAGAACCTGATTCACGTCTTTGTAGTTCTGCCTTCACCTCGCTCAAATCACTCTGAGCTCTTTCAGATATTTTCCTCGAAAAGTCTCCACCTCCAGTCATCTTCCGAGTCGCAGCAACTCTGTAAAAAGCTCTTGACTTTGGTCCACGTGACATCAGGGTCTCTAAAGCCATGCGTTCTACCGTTTCAAGATCTTCTTCTGGATGCTGCCTGCGTAGCTCTCTTAATGCTGCAACATATTCTCTTCTTGACTTTTCAACTTCTCTGCCTTCTTCATCGTCTGATGCGAAATCTTCGCCACTTGGCTTCAAAGCCATCTCAACTGACCCATCTCCTTCCCCTTCCACTATCACCCCTCTCTCATTCACTCTGTAGCCTTTCTTCAAATACTTGTATACTAAAAGTCGTCGGTCGGCGATGTAAGCCGTCATTACAGTCGCCGGGAAGAACAGGAATGTGACAAGTCCCTCCCAGACCTCAACTTCGTTGGGCGAAATAACAGCAAGAATAAGGTAGAGCCAAACATAAGCAAATATTGACCATGTCGCCGTCACTAAAAACACTCGGAGGTGTTTGATCTTTCTCACCTCTCCATCAGGTATCACTCCTACACAAATTGCCATAATCACAAACAAATTATAAGCTGCGGACCCGACGATGGTCCCAGGACCCAAATCACCTGCTTCAAAATTTTTTCCAGCTATTTCAATCACCGATAGTAAAATTTCGGGTGCGCTAGACCCCAAAGCCATGAGTGTCAAGTTGGCAACGGTTTCATTCCAAACGCGGACAACGACGATCTGGTCGCTTCCGTTTCGTCGCACGCGCACCTCCTTCTCCCTAGACGTGATGACTTCGATAGCCGCCATAAACCGGTCAGAGACGATAGAGACGCCGATGAAGAGGTACATAAGCGCGATGAAGTACACCAGCCCTCGAAGGGTGATTTCTAAAGTTGGGACATCTTCTAAGGGCTTCCAGGTGGGGAGCATCAAGCCATCCGAGCACTGGAGCACGTGATGCGGGGTGGCGTTGCGCGGGGCGGAGCGCGAGGGCTCGGCGTGCGCCACCGCGCAGCAGGCCGCGAGTGCGGCGAGCGCGGGCCGCATGCCGCGTTACCTGAAGCACCCCATTCGCGGCGACCGGCGCTGCACGAGGCCGGCGCCCGACTGAGCGTCGCGACGCGCCTCGCCCCGCGCGTCGCCGCTTCCGCGTTCTACAAAGCTTTCGTAGTTTCGGCCACCGGCGGTCGCAGCACCTTGCTTCAAGGAGTTTTATTGCCGCTGTGACTGTAAAGTTCGCCGTAGCTGTTCGCTACGAAAAAAAGGCTATTAAATATATTGCCCCACGCGCCGCATGCGGATCGCCGAACTTATTATGAAACTTCTGAAATCTCTGCCGGCGCTTAGGGAATTTCAAAAGTATTCGCAGTTCACACTCATTAATTTTAGGAGCCGAGAGAAATTTTGGTAAGTTTTAAAGTAGGGTTGGCTCGTTATAAGTTACGCCGTAAATGTTGAGGTTTCAAGGCGATTTGTCCCCCAGCTGTGAAGTAGTGGAGCACGCAATCTGAGGCACGCGATAATCTAATGGCCAACGCCTGAGGTTACCTACACTATTTGGAAATTAAATCTAAGATCGATACCTGGTTCTCGTAAAATTTCATATAAATTTTATTCTAGTCAGGACTCGTGAGTCAGATACTGAAAGATAAGTGATGTCCCAACAGAGACACCTTGAATAACTATTTATATCTTTTTAACGTACTTTAATATAAAAGGGTCGATGGCAACAAGGCATTTGGCATTTTGGTTTTGTTAAATTTCAGGTTTTTTGTAGGGAATAGAATGTTATTTTTGTCTTGACTCCAAAAATAATTTATTATCATTTATATACTTTTTTTTTTAGTTTTTAGTGTACTTACGTACCCTACTTACACAATATAACAAAAAAATAAAATATCTACCGAGTCTGTGGATTACGGCAGTGATCATGTTTGTTTGTTTGTAAACATCAAATGGTGGATATTTAGGAATTTGAAGTAGATTTTACTTTCTTGCAAAAAATATTAAGTACCTAATTATTTTTGCATAACAATCTAATTGTAGGCATTAAAGTTGGGGTCGATTTGGGGCAATTTAGTTAAGAATAGCCGAATAGTAGAAGATGAGTCTACACTTGCGTTTTCATTAAGTACCTACCTATAACTAGCAATCTAAAAAGAGGTCGCTTCCTTATTCGATTGCCAATTTCCTATCAACTGTCAAGTGCGGCTTGAGTACAATATCTCTACTACGTTAGTTTACTTTCAAGATGAAAATAACATCGAAAACCTACCTATTCTTTTTCAGAAAAAAGGTAAAAAGTAGATAAGAGTCTCATCTAAAACGGTTACAATTCAGCAATTTCTCTGAAAGCAATTCACTTTCTGAATTCCTAGAAGATCACTAGCAATTCAATCATTTGGTCTGTCACTAAGCAATTCCTATTTTGTGAGCCATTCCGACTTTTCATTGAAAACTGTCAATCAGATGAATCGGTTCAGAATTCATCGTAAATCATTTATGAATTTCCAAGTTTGCAAAATTGTTAGTTTAAATCATTATTGGGATTGATCTCGGTTCGATCCATCACTTTTTTTTACTATTTTCACAACAAGTTAATTCAGCCTTCTATTCTAAAGTATAGTTTGCTATACAATTTGCAATCAATTCATTAGCAATTTATTTTCACAACAATTTCTCTAACAAAGATTTATTTATGTACATAAGTATACTCTATTGTTCACAGATTACAAATATGTGTGACAAAAAGAGGGCTAGTGTGTCTACGGGGCATTTTCTACCAGCCAACCCAGTCTAGTTTATTTAAAACTTATCAGAAACTTGGGAGATCCTTGGGAATTTTATTGAATAAAATATTTTTCAATTTAAATTTCAAACGAATTCTATAATAACTAACTTTATATCATACCTACATACTAATCATAATTATATCAAGAGCCATCTAACAAAAACTTATCGTCAGTAAAGTAATAAATAGGCTTAGAAATGCTATACTAAGCCATTCGTACTTACTATGCTCTGCAATACATAAAAGAAGGTATATAATACCAGATGGTTCCGCAAACAAGTCCTGCCACACACTAATCAATTTACTCAGCTCTGCTAAGTGCATCCTGCTTTGCGATAGCAATTTAATATATTGGCATCTGGCTTTGAGTGCACTTTTGCGAGCATTATAAAAATATGAAATGAAATTTTGCTACATAATTAAGTCTATCACTGACTCTAGCTAATTATTTGCTTATTTTCCTATAATTTGTTTTTTTTTAAATCCTTCTAATGACCAGCCTAGACGCAAATGGTATACAAAGGTTTTAATAGAATATTATTTAGATGTACAGAAAGTTTTGATTTAAAAAAGCAGATTACTTTTGTCGCCGTGACTGTTTCGTCACTCTAGGTTATGTATGGAGATGTCACCCAGTGTCACGTCGTAATATGCGCGCATCTCCATACATAACCTCGGACTTGATAAGAGTGACGATGACGAAACAGTCACGGCAACAAAAGTAACTCGTGCGCGCTATCACTTAGTGTAATATTTCATGCAAAAAAAGGTTGTCCTCACTTCCTCAAGTGAAAAATCTAGAATTTCCATTCCATTACTGGCTGTGTACTCGTACATAATTAGGCCGTCATCGTTACCAACACCGGCTGTAATGGATCGCAAACAATATCTTATTTGCCGCGCTGAGTGCTCGGCAAGCCTGAAGATAAATCTACTTTTAGATTATGAAAGCTGAAAAATATTTAGGATATTTAATTTCTTAGGCGACAGGTTTGCTTTTGTCAATAATTTCTGCCTTGTTCTAACCAAATGATATAACCTCTATGGTCCGCTTCATTTTTTTGATGAGGAGGAATGAAAACCATGTCACCAGAAGGGTTATGAGCCGTTTCCGAGATTCAGATTATACAGGGTGTCCCAAAAAGTAGTGTCAAGCGAAAGTCCAGAGATAGAACACCCCTTGGGGTACCCGAATCACCCCCATGTATGTCCCGCGATTTTCTATAGTTTTCGAGTTATTAATTTTTTTCCGAATTTTTGAAAATTTACGACTTGAACAACTTAAAACATTCTTACAAAAAAAGTAGAAAACTTTCTTGAGATTTTTTTTTGCTACTGAATTATTATGAGTTGTTCTTTTATGCATAAAATAATCTGCTACGTGACTTTGATGAAAACTATGAAAACGTTGGTGTAAAGTCAAATAATTACATTCGGTGAATTATGACTAAAATTTTCAACTTCAAATTAAAAATCTTAAAAAGTGACTTCATGGTTCTTAAATAAGTCTAAAGAATTCTCCAGACTCTCAGCTTTCATAATCATTAAAAAAAAGTAGTACGTAATAGGCTACTTTGGCTAAAATCGGCCTTCAAAGACGGTGAGGTGGAAAATTCTTTAAATTAGCTACCTGATTAAAAAATAGATTTTGGCCATTTTATCATTCCTAAGCTTAATTTGTTAGTTATCTAACCAAAAACGACTACAAAAAATTAGTTTATGCCAAAGAAATCAGCAATATGGCCGAATTAAGAACAAAATTGAGACAGGCCGAAGAAAAAATTAAGGAACTTAAAATAGCTTTCACACGATTTAAGGAAACCTTTTTAAGACGATGTAGGATTTGTATCGACCTAGAAGGTTGACATTTTGAAAACTTTTTGTAAAAAATTAATAAATTTTACTTGTTGTTTTATTTCATAAATTAAGCTAAACTAAATAAATAAAACCTTCAAATATTAATGAAATCTTACTTTCCTGCAGTCCTTTTTGGTTAGTTAACAAACTAATTAAGCTTAGGAATGATAAAATGGCCAAAATCTATTTTTTAATCAGGTAGCTAATTTTAAGAATTTTCCACCTCACCGTCTTTGAAGGCCGATTTTAGCCAAAGTAGCCTATTAAGTACTACTTTTTTTTAATGATAATGAAAGCTGAGAGTCTGGAAAATTCTTTAGACTTATTTAGGAACCATGAAATCACCTGTTAAGATTTTTAATTTGAAGTTGAAAATTTTAGTCATAATTCACCGAATGTAATTATTTGACTTCACACCAACATTTTCATAGTTTTCATCAAAGTCACGTAGCTGATTATTTTATGCATAAAAGAACAACTCATAACAATTCAGTATCAAAAAAAAATCTCAAGAAAGTTTTCTACTTTTTTTGTAAGAATGTTTTAAGTTGTTCAAGTCGTAAATTTTAAAAAATTCGGAAAAAAATTAATAACTCGAAAACTATAGAAAATCGCGGAACATACATGGGGGTGATTCGGGTACCCCAAGGGGTGTTCTATCTCTGGACTTTCGCTTGACACTACTTTTTGGGACACCATGTATACATACAAGAATTGCTCGTTTAAAGGTATAAGATTTAGTATTGTTATAAGCGGCGAAAGGGCTTATTATCTGTCACGTACGGAATACTAACCACCGTACAAATGTGGGCACGAGCCAAATAATAATGTTGGATGTGCCGTTGACCTCTTTAGATATCCTCAAAAATCTAAGTAACTAGAGATCTAAGAATTTAACTGGGGATTACACAACACAGTCGTGATTAGGTTTTTTTTAAATATAATAAGTTCCCACTTTTTATTTTAGCATAAACTTTCATTTCCATGATCCTGAACTCATAAAACCTGTTAAAAGACCACATAGTCCAAACCTAATAGCCAAGCCATAGCGACAGACGTATATATCCTCATTCCACCCCGTAATTTTACTGCCGGCCCTAAAGTCTTTCAGCAAAACCGCAATAAATGAGAAACTGGGCCAAAATTGCTGCTCGGTCGAAAACCTCACCCTTGAAGAAGTAGTAGTACTTTATACTGCAGTCTCACTTTATCTTAGAAGATAGAATCGGCCGTGATTTATAAGACAAAGTTTAATTCAATCAGTATCAGAAGGCGCCAAGTTTTCAGTCGTTATAAAAGATGGGGAATAGGAGTGATTGAGATTTTAACCAATGTCGAACAGTTGAGAAAAATGTCACACAAGAACTTTTAAAGTAACCTGGTAAAGAATAAGAATAAAAATTAAATATTTATGTTGTAGTACACACAAATAAAACAAGGGGAAAATGGCGAAACAAAAACATAAGATATTTAAGATATAAAACAAAACATAAATAAAAATCTACATACCTATAAAAGTTAGAGCTGAGTTCATCATCGATAAAATCGGCCATTGTATAGCATAGTTCTGACAGATAACATAATGAGAGAAATACAATATTTTCTATGTCAACGTAGGTAATAAAGATCGATCATTTTTGAGACATCGATATAAAATAACTACTTTCCACAGAACAAGCCATATTGAATCCACGCGCAAAAGGAATAAAGTTTAAACAAATGAAAGTCTATTCTTGAGTGACAGAGACATGCGCGGTCCATGCACTCAACAAGGGCTGGTCTCAAGTGGCTTCATAACACGTACGGAACACCTATAGGGTCGAGAGGTGTTGTTTCGGCAAAGCTAAGTGGTTACGTCAAATTTTGATCCCTTATTCAGAAGTCCCGATGCCTAAGCTTTCTGGGTTAAAAGAATGTTTTGACGAACAACAGATGGTCAAAACCCCACTTTAAACGAGTCGTAAGATCATAATTATTCAAATTGGCTGGCCTCATAGCTCAGTTGGTCGTAGCTCTGCCTTCTGCGCTACAGGTTGTGGGTACGATCCCCACCCAGGTCAAACATTTGTGTGATGAACTGTGGGTGTTGTTATGTATTCTATGTAAGTATTTATTTACAAAAAAAAAAAATCTATTAACTATGTTCTTATAGTACAAGCTTTTTAGTTTGGGGCTAAATAGTGTTGTGTGAACCGTTTAAGTTAGTATGAAAAATTTGACATGATAGGACACTTGCCTGATGAAAGAAAGAAATTACGAGATTTAGTAGTAGTTTGATAGTTAACAGAACTTTATTTCGTTTATAATGCTGCCGATTTAAGTTCTGATGGCTGAGTTCGTAGGTGCTAGGTACGTTTTTAGAAGAGTCTATTCTGCCAACGTTCGTGTGCTCAGATCATGTGTTTACTCACTACGAGTAGCGTCCGAAGTAGTCCCAGTGCACTAGGTCAGTGGGCACTAGTGAAAATTCGGCTTTATCTTAATTTTACAAAACGGGATATCGAACTCGATACAGGTTTGACAGAATATAATTTTGGTTTAATTAAACCTATCTACATAACTCAGTCTAGCTAGACGCAGTCTCTGGAGACACCTAACCCTTATTATAAAATTAATGGGCCATCTGGTCTCTTGTAGGTAATATAACACGTTGGCATGATCTCGTGGCGAATTGACGCCTACTGTGAAGTGCGTATTTGATTCCCGTACCGAATTATTTCGGCCATTTTAGAGAGTAGGTAAGCATTTTAATTTATTAGTATCTAAGCTTCTGCGCGCGGATTCGGATAAAAAGTAGCCTTTGTGTTATTCATTGGTTAGTCACAAACTACGCATATTCCAGGTTTCATCCAGATCCGTCCAGACTTTTCAGCGTGAAAGAGTAAGAAACATACATCCATACATCCTCACAAGCTTTAACGTTTATAATATTTCGTAGCATAAGATTTTGAGAATTATTGTTTAAGAACTATGGAGTTTTTCTAATAAAGCCTTATTTCTTTTCAATTTTAGCCGAAAACCCAATGTTCGCGAGGGTAATGACAAGTGAACGAGCACCAGTGTTAGTGAACAATAGCACCTGATTCCTTATATCCAGTGAATCTTTTGTTAGAAAAACCCAAACATTTATCCTCAACTATTATTTTCATCCCGTATTTATCCTTTATTCTAGACAATTCTAGCGCGCGGCCCCGCTGCCATGTTTGCTATCTTATTTCCGGTCCGGCGGCCAGCACTCGCACTTCCGGTGCCATTACTCTTTTGCTAAATTTTCTATGATATCACAAACTAGTATTTTTTATCTGTATGCAGACAGGAAGTAGAAAAAAATATTTTCTTAAATTTTCAATAACATAACTGAGACCAGAGAGTTATAAGTTCAGATTTTTTGAACTTTCTACATGACATACAAGGCATAATATTTTACGTCGCGTCGTCATTTAGATACGAGACTTGGTAACCTCTAATATCAGAGTTCCGGGGTAAACAGAGATAAACGAGGCAAAGTTTATGTTCGATGCAGACTGCGGTGCTAACGTTTTATTGTCCAACCTCATGAGGTATGATCATTATTTTTTAAAATAAATAACGAAAAAAAAAATATTTTTAGCAGAAGATAATGAGAAAATAAATATCTAAGCGTCATTGATATAAATAGATTGTTTCAAGTATTTATTTGAAATTGATTCCGTGGTGTTTATTAAAGTTTTCAGTCATTCATTCTTTCATTCATTAGTTCATTCATTAATAGTAGGAATACGTGGCGCTGTGGCGTTTGATTTACTTCATAATTAAGGCGAAATTCATGATTACTGCTATTTATAGATTAGGAGGCCGCTTTGCGGACGAGACTTTAAAACTTTATGACTGCACTAAAAGTTACTTAGACGAGTAATGGAAAATTCTTGACTATAAATAAGTACGAGAGTAAGCGTGGCTTCGCACAGAATAATAAATAGAGTCCCGTGTCCTTAATCTTAGGTAATGAGACTGAGAAGTAACTCCCTTTACCCTTCATCTGGTTTACGGCTATCATCAAAGGGTCCTTACGATTCATGTCAGCTGGGTGCAGGAGATAGCGGCCATTTTCATTGGGTCGACAGTTAACAGCCTTGGATTAAGATAAGCTTGACTTATGACTTGTTTAAACCATTCGAGAATTGCAGGTTCACTTCGTCATTCTCCTACCCTTATCCCATGTGAAGTGAGGTCAGCGCAACATGGTTTTCTTCTCTCACTCACTCCTATCATTCTGTATCTACTCCTTTTACATTCATATTATGTTTCACATAATCAAACCGCTTCTTCAGCTTTCCTCTACTTGCGTACCCAGCCACACTAATGCTCATACCTCCTTTGGCGACTTGGCTTTCATCCCTCAATAAGATCAATTATAGGGAAGTACAATAAAACATTTAAATTTAAATTTTCTACACACTTTAGTTTATTCAATATAATAAAAACACAAAATTATTGCAAAATTCTCAAGTGGAAAAGTTTCTGTGCCAGCGAGTGTGTTATTTATACACAAAGAACTTTACACTAAAAACTCTTGCATTATGCAAAACTCTTTTGGCAGGCTGTAGTGTTAAAATAGCTGCTAACCCCCTGACTAAAACTCGACCCATAAAACAGTCGCTCGATTTACATCTTGAGTAATTAGTGAGAGTGACTTATCTTTGTTTTGAATACAAAGATAACAAATGTAAACGATTTTCAACCTTTCTCAAAAAGCCAAGTAAAAATTTGATCAATCAACACTGTTCAGTTCAAATTCAAAATAAGTATGTTTTTTCTTCTTCTTCTTCGTTCATGGCATCTGTTTCTTTTGAGATCAATTTTGCAAATGTCGAGTTTACTTATAAGAATTTGACCTGTTACAGTTGTAAGTATTATAAGTACAGATAGATATTAATAGAGGTACAGATAAGAGCACCGGTAGTGAAGTAGTAGCACCCCTGCGTCACGATCCGAAGGTCGTGGGTTCAAACCTGGTTGTGCACCAATGAGTTTTTCCCGTCGATAAATGAATGGGTGCACAATGCCAGTGCTCTTTTATACTAATATACGAGTTTAAGAGGAAAGTTTTGTATTTTTGTATTTTTGTTTGTAACGAATAAACTGAAAAACTACTAGTCCGATTTCAAAACTTCTTTCACCATTAGAATGCTACGTTATTCCTGAGTAACATAGGCTATATTTTATGTAAGTACCTACCTTGCGAGCAAAGCTGCGAACGGAAGCTAGTCAACAATGAAGGTGAAGGAAAACATCGTGAGAACTAAACTCAGATTATTAGGTTAGTATTCTTATAAGCGGCGACGGGCTTGCAACCTGTCACGTACGGGATACTGACTGGGTACTGTGCAAAATGTGGGTATGTGCCAAATGTCATGTATGGACGTGCTTCTGACGATATTCTTAGTAAACTAGTTAATACCCGCGATTACGTACGCGTTAGATTATTATTAATAGGTACTCTGTGACTGGGGCTGGATAAGGTTTTTTTTATAAAATATGTCAAATTCTTATATTTTTATTTTTCAAACGATTTCGATGAAACAAAGCCTAAGTTTTAATCCAAGCTTATATCAATACATTAGTGAAAACTGCATTCGATTTGGTTCAGCTGTTGTGGATATTAGCGTGGACCAACGCAAAGATAAACGATTTTATTATACTCGTATGTATAGATATGGTAACATTGCTGGTCTGCTGTAAGGCGCCATCGACAATCAGCGCTGCATCAGCCACCATTGTTTGCTGCTGCAGCTCATGCTGAATTATTGTCACTTTAGCAAAATAAATAAATAAATAAATAAATATGATCACGACTGTAATCCACAGGCTCGGTAGATATTATCTTCTCAGATATTTAGTTACTTATTTCTTTGAGGATATCTAAAGGGGGTAGTCAGAGGCAAGTCCAAACATGACATTTGGTACATGCCCACATTTTGCACATTAGTTAGTATTCCGTACGTGACAGGTTGCAAGCCCATCGCCGCTTATAAGAATACTAACCTATGACACATACCTTCGAATTTTTGGTTCTAGGGTATGCCGGTTTCCTCACGATGTTTTCCTTCGCCGTATAAGAGCACTGGCATTGCGCACATAAATTTTTCGAATGGAAAAACTCATTGGTGCACGACCAGGTTTGAACCCACAACCTTCTGATCGTGAGGCAGGGGTGCTACCACTACACCAACGCTTTATAAGTAAACCTAAATTATCAGTAACGTGACGTAAAATAAATGATTTCTATTCTATTCTATAGAATAGAATAGAAATCATTTATTTTACGTATATGTTGGCTTGGTATACCAAGCCGTCCACGGACCTGCTAGGTTGTCCTAGTGGGCGGGGAGGTGAACCCCGACGCGGCGCGTCCCCAGGTGGCGGATAGGGGAACGGCCTCCAGATATGGGGGCTACCGGTATACCGGCGCGGACCAAACACCAGGGGGGGGGGCCCAACGCAAGGGGCGTTGTGGTGGTTGCTTCTCTGCGCGTCCTTCTGGTGTAGCAGAAGGCGCAGTAGACGAGGCGGGGACGTGCTCGGTGTGCATTTCCCAGTCGTTAGTTGGCAAAGGACACTCGCCTCGTTCCCGCGCCAGCTTTCGGCCGTTTGGTACCACATTAGCAGGGTCGGGGAGACCCTCGTGTGGGACCGAATGATCCTGGGGTCCTACCTCCCGTGATCCTAGGAGGGGCGGCGGCCCTTTTGCGAGGGGGGGCCGTCATATGCATCCAGCAGGCAAGAAGGGATTTTATCCCTCCTTGCAAAACGTCCGCCCGCTCGGTATTCGCTGGGTCGGGGAGACCTTTGTGGGACCGAGTGGAGGAGGGTATGGGGGCTTCTTCCACGAGTCTCTTCATTGAGGGTGCAGTGGTTGAAGCGGGGACGTGCTTGGTGTGTGTGTGCCCGAAAGGGAAGGTGGATTCCGCGAGTGTAATCCACTGCACGCACCCAAGCAGGCATTAGAGATGGGATCTCAGTGCCGGCGTCTCGCCGCAAGGTATTCGCAGAGTCGGGGAGACTCTTGTGGGACTGAGCGGCGCGCTGGGTTTCGTGGGTAGTCGGAGTGAGGGCTCCCGGCTACCCGTACAACGAACCCAGGGAGGGCGGCAGTTAACATGAGTGACGTGTTCTGCCGTACGCACCGGATGGGTGCTGGAGTGGCTTGCCACTCCGGGGAAGGGCTGCGGCCTGCAGCACTTTGCGAGAAGGGAACCGGTGCGTTCCGTATGGAGATCCCGGATCCCTTTGACATGCATCGAGGCTGGTCACCGGGGAGGTTTAGTGAGTGCTCCGTCGTTTTTTAGACGGACAACCTCACATATTCCGCTTGCACCCTCAATGCGAGCGGAAATCTGGTTGCAGATTCCTCCTCGTCAAAAAAAAAAAAAAAAAAAAAAAGGTATACCAAGCCGTATGTATCTGTACCTACACATGCACCACAGTAAAACTGAGCACAGTAGTTAGTTTATCGCGACGGGGTGCGCGGAAGTGGTCTACTTATCGCCACTCCACTATCGACGGCGGGCTTGTAATTAAGCTACAGTGTACACGAAGCCTTAGAACTAATGGTGTTATGCATTTGGATTATCAGCTTTAACTAAGTATGAATACAGTGTAAATTGGAGTAACGTGTTGCCGGAAACTACTTAGGTATACTATACACCAGTCGAGCGTTTTGTGACCTGCCTTTTGGTTTGTCATATATGGTGTTGGACAGTTTACTTGACTGTATTAGGGTGAATTTGTCCAACTAAGAAGAAGAAGATTTTTTATAGGTTATGGTAGAGCTGCAATTAACATTATAACTATTTGATTAAATGTGTATTACCCACTAGTCTGCAGACATTATTAAAGGACAAGATCTGATGTAACTTTTAAGTTTTTTTAAATATATCATTAAAACAGATAGTTAATGATTTTTATTCATTATTTTTATATTAAATAATCATCACTTATCATGGTTTTTATTAAAAACAAAGAAATATTCAATCAAATAACACGAAAAAAAAATGTTAAACTTTAATTTTGTTATTAGCCTAGGTAATCACGATTTTTGCAAAGAAAGAACCTTTTAAAATTCAACAATTATCTAACTTATGATTTTTATGATAAAACTACTTCTGAAACACCTAAAAGAACCTACAAGCCTTAAAACGGCTATACTCTGGAACCACTAAAATCTGGGGCTTTGATTTTCGGGAGCAGTCTGACTTCTATCAGAAAAGTTTCAATATAAAAATAAAAAATAAAAATAAAAATAAATAAATAAAATAAATAAATAGAGCGCTGGTGGTGTAGTGGTAGCACCCCTGCCTCACGATCCGATGCACCAATGAGTTTTTCCATTCGAAAAATTTATGTGCGCAATGCTAGTGCTCTTAAACGGTGAAGGAAAACATCGTGAGGAAACCGGCATACCCTAGAACCAAAAATTCGAAGGTATGTGTCATAGGTTAGTATTCTTTTAAGCGGCGATGGGCTTGCAACCTGTCACGTACGGAATACTAACTACTGTGCAAAATGTGGGCATGTACCAAATGTCATGTTTGGACGTGCCTCTGACTACCCTCTTTAGATATCCTCAAAGATCTAAATAACTAGAGATCTGAGGAGATATCTCCTGAGCCTGGGGATTACAGTTGTGAAAAGTTTCAAAATAATCAACAAATTTGTGAAAAAATAGCAAATCTACCTACTAGGTAACAATAAAACCACATATATTATTTTACCTATGATTGAACTTTTAGTCTTAAATACTTAAAGACTTAAAGCTCAATCTATACAGGTACCTATTAGACTATCAGTCTTATGCTTTAGTAAGTATGTAAAAAAAAAAAAAAAAAAAAATATGATCACGACTCTAATACCCGGGCTCGGTAGATATCTCCTCAGATCTTTAGTTACTTAGATCTTTGAGGACATCTAAAGAGGGTAGTCAGAGGCAAGTCCAAACATGACATTTGGTACATGCCCACATTTTGCACAATAGTTAGTATTCCGTACGTGACAGGTTGCAAGCCCATCGCCGCTTATAAGAATACTAACCTATGACACATACCTTCGAATTTTTGGTTCTAGGGCATGCCGGTTTCCTCACGATGTTTTCCTTCACCGTTTAAGAGCGCTGGCATTGCGCACTTAAATTTTTCGAATGGAAAAACTCATTGGTGCACGACCAGGTTTGAACCTACGACCTTCGGATCGTGAGGCAGGGGTGCTACCACTACACCACCAGCGCTCTATGTAAAAAAGTCAGATTAAAATTAAAGTTAACTTATAAAACTAAAGTTATGTAGGTATAGATGGTATTTTTGGAAGATGTAATAACTAAGATTAACTGGGATTTAACCTATTATGAGATGTGTAGAACTTTTTCCGAAACTAAGCATGCAACTGTGTGAGTGGATTTATCAAACGTTGTTTTTTTACAAATCTTTCATCTTCTTTATCCACAGTCTCTTTTTCTTTTCTGTTTTTCAAAAGCTTCTTGAAGTTGAGCTTTCTTTTGAATATCTGTTTTATAAAAAATCATACACTTTTCACACATAATTATTTGTAGGAAAGAATAATGAATAATTAAACTGGTATTAAAGATTATACTCATTAGCATTGGCTTTTACTAACCATTTTGATGACATTGTAATCAGGGATTTGAGAAATAGCATTCTTTGTATAAAAAATGTTACTTTGTAAACCAGGTATTCTATGTGATATAGGTCTTATCTATGTGAAAATAAAATATTTTTATAACATTACAACTAAACTATTAATCGTTTGCAGTTGAATAATGGCGTAAGATTTTATAACGCGTCTGTTTTCATAACTTATTAAACGTAAGGTTACAGAGTGTTGATATTCGTCTTCTTCTTGTGCCGCAAATTTCGAAAGAAAAATGACGTCTACTGCTATAAATCAAGGGATTTTTACTTTAATTTTTTGAAAAAAATTTGGGTGATAGATTGGCTTCCATAGAATCCGAATATGCAATAAAAAAAATTTGGTGTATTGAGCTATTACCGCTTTATTTGGTTGGGCCGTCGATTTTACGAGTACCTAAGTATAAGTTTGTACCTATACGAGTATTACTTTGATATTGGCCAAAGAGCTTGTAGTAAGACTCCTGAATAAATATTCCTAGTGTTTTTTGGGTGTTAAATTTTGGAAATTTCTTTCCCACTGAGAAAGCATTCTGATGATAATATTTTACGAGTATAATCTGTGGGTTTTGCGGGTAGCCATTTTCGTTCGCACGTATCCCGACCACAAATTCGCAGCTCGCAAAACGGCGGTTTTAACTTTAAATAAAAGTGTTGGCTTGTTAGTACAATAATACGGAAAAAGTTTTGAGGTTTTAGCGAATTGGGGATTTGGCAGATGACCCGATGTAGATTCAGAATCACTCAGGACTATAAAGTGGATCCAGACGAAGCCAGTCTTTAGTTAAATAGGACCAAGTTTTTGCTTATAAATAAGGGAGGTATTAAAAATACTGAAAAGGACGGAAATACCTAGTACTTTCTCGCTTTAGCTTTACTAGATATTTCCGTCCTATTCAGTACCTATTTGTAATAGATTTCCGCAAAGTCTCGTCTGAATAAATATTTTTTTTTAAGGAAGGAATTTATCGGTTTTCGCGTTTGCAATTTGGCATAGACATTTCTGCTAATTATACTAACCTATAACATGCACCTTCGAAATTTTAGTTCTAGGGTATGCCGGTTTCCTCACGATGTTTTCCTTCACCAATGTGGTAAAAAAATTATGGTTTTATTTTATGATATTAAAATACAAAAACGTACACTACTTATCCCGTTTTGAGCTTATTACACAAACACGACGACGCCGGGAAATCCCCTTAGGAAATAACTTAACTTACGTACCTAAAACTTAATTTGACTTGAGATGTGAAGGCTAACACCCGTATTTTTAGTCGTTTTTCATTTCCTCACACACTTAGCACAAGATAAATAATTGATTCAGGCGTGACTTTGCGGAAATTTAATACAAATACTAATAGGACAGTAATATCTAGTACTTTCCCGCTAAACTATTATCTAATGAGCTTAAAAAAGCTCAGGGAAAGTACGAGATATTTCCGTCCTTTTCCGTACTTTTAACACCAAAGGAAATTTAAAAAAAAAACTGAAACCAACTTTAACCTTTCATCAAAATGATCCGGAGTAAAATAACTAGTAACAATGACGTCGTTAGAAATATGAATCCCTTTCCTTTCTGTCCCTTCCCCATATTCAAACTGCAATTACGCTGAGCTCGTCCTAACAAAATGACGCCATGTTTTTGGTGGTTTGTCAAGGCCCGTAGTCCGCGGATGGTAACGAGAAACTTGCTAATGCACGGGTACATTTGTTTAATACACCGTACACACCATAGTAAAAGTAACAGAAACGCAACATGCGCAAAAAGAAACAAAAAAAAAAAATTTGATCACGACTGTAATTCTCTGGCGTGATAGAAAAATATCTTGTCACTTTAGATCTTTAGGATTTCTAAGCTGGGGTAGTCAGAGGCATACCCAAACATTATTTTTGGAACATGCCCACAGATACGCAACACGGTTTCAAAATACAAATCTAAAAAGCCCTTCAAAAATTTCAATATTACTCGTAGTAGAGCTGAGTTCAAAAAGAATATTTTTTATTTAATTATAAGTAGTTTAAAAAAGCAATCCCAAAAAAACAACTAAAAGAGTAGCCTACTCAGCTGCTAAAATAACCTCCTAACTATACGAGTATGTATTTACAAGTAGATATTATTTTTTCTCTCCTATGTATTCTGTACCTACTCAACGTAATATCTACTTTATTTCCTTAGTTTGCGTCATCTTAATCCATAATATTGTTATTTTCTTTCTTCCTTATAAAGTGCATAAAAGGCGCAATTTTTTCTGCCACCACACTCGAAAAATCGATTGATACCTACTGTCAGAAGAAGTACCTATATTAGTTAAAATACTGTTTCCTCGCATATACTGTGCCTTAACGTAAAAGCCGGCCAGTTTTGTGAAATGGCTTTATACACTAGGGTTTTTATGGTTGTTTGGGAAGCCGCTGTGGTTTGTGTTTTCAGCCCCGAAAAGTTGAACAGATAAATTAAACTGTATAAAACGTAATTTATAAGATTCTGGTCATTTTTCCCTTCCCACTTAAACTAAGCGTCCACCTTTTGGCATCGTAGGTACGCATCGGATGCATCGCATTAAACGGATCGTAACATTCTTTGCATAGAAAGCCACACAAGTGCGTCCACCAACCCGCATCGTACGGATGATCGCTCGAATCTGCTCATCAGCAATGCCGCCGCCGTTGCTACGAGAGGCAACTTTTGCGATGCGTGCCGATGACGTCATTCGGAATGCCGGTCAGGTGGACGCATCCCGCTCGCTCGCTCCGCATTCCGCCATTTGCATTTGACGATCGTCCTGATACACACGCGTTGTTTAGCATCATGAAGTAGTGTCAGCAATCCGATAGCTGGTAGTTGCGGCGGCAAATGCCATTGCTGCCGATCAGGTGGACGCATTGTGAATAATTCATCCGTTTGATGCGATGCGTCCGATGCGTACGATGCCGAAAGGTGAACGCTTAGCTTTATACGCATGTAGACCTTTAGATACTTTGCCAGTTGCTATGCAGTAAAAAACCAACATGATTCATGAGCCACACAATCATTTGTCAAAATCCGTTTAGCCGTTTAGGTTAGGCTACAGCATTGATTTATTATCCTTCTTACTACGAGTATGTTGTCGCCCGTATGCTATTAATATTATAAATGCGAAAGTTTGGATGGATGTATGGATTTTAATTACTCGATCACGCTGAAACGGCTGAACGGATCTAGATGAAACTTGGAATACGCGTAGTTTATGACCTGGAGAATACATGCTACTTTTTATCCGGTTAGGTACCAGGCAAGTGGAGCCGAGCGCGGTTGATAGTAGCTACTATCGTCGATGGGGTCAAAGAACTTGTATGATCAAATACCCTCTTTCGCTGCCTACGATATTCAAGCTAGAGGAGAGGGGGCCTCTATCACCCTGTTGAGTTCTGCCCAATCTCCCCAAAGCCTATGTCCAATCATAAAGGAACAGGGTACCCATATACCAGACATGCCACTGCGGGAATACCTCAGTGATTTATTGTGAAATAACCATGTATGTTACTCTTGCTACTACCATTATCCTGGCGACTGTCCAAGTCCTAGACTCAACTGACAGAGCACACAGAACATTGAAATAGCTGGTTCACTTTGTTAATCGGGACCTTACCAGAAGCTCTTACAAACCATCATGTATCAGAAACGACAAAGCTTGAAGTAATACTATTTCAATAATTTTTTGATAGGTCAATTGATTCTGCCCACGGCTTTGCCCACGTGGTACCTTCTTAATTACCTATGGCCCGTATACTATTTCAATCTATAATCTGTCTCTTTACCAAATTTCATCTAGATCCGTTAAGCCATTTCAGCGTGATTAAGGAACAAACATCCATGCTTCCAAACTTTCGCATTTATAGTAATTAGTAGGCTGATAGTAGGATTAGTAGGTTAGGATAGTAGGATTAGCAGGACTAGCTTCAGCCCGCGGCTTTGACAATTTTTTTGCTTGTATGTGCTATTCCAGACTATATCTATCTCTTTGCCAATATTTTCTATCAGTATGTCGTAGGTGTTTTACTAAAGCTGTAACTTGTATGAGTATTCCGTAGATAAGTCGCAAGCGACCTGCTCACATGTCTTTAACTCTATCTCCAAGCGTTAAGAGTATTTTCGCTTGGCTGAACAGAAATGCATTTAAACCCAATGTACAAAGTCGATGAGGCATAACTCCATGAAAGAAAGTACCGAAATATAAGTTTATTGCTGCTTAAGAATTGCTGCAGTGTCCTTAAATTAGGTTTTCTTTGAATGCTTATCTTAGTTTATATGCAGGGTGTAACATTTAGATCGGTCAGTATGGGAAAGTCTGAAGGAAGACATACGAAGATCTGTTTTTAGGAACCATGTGATCGATTTAAAAAAAAAGGAAATCTATATTAATACATTTGAAAAAATACTCTTACTCAGGTAGGTAAACCTACTCCAAATTTGTTTAACCCATGGAGGGTACCTACGTAAATTTTTTTAGTATCATGTCTAACTTAAGTACTACAAATCTATACTTCTATACTAATATTATAAAGAGGAAAGATTTGATTGTTTGTTTGAATTGAATAGGCTCCGAAACTACTGAACCGATTTGAAAAATTCTTTCACCAATGTGTAGAATGAACTTTCAGAATGAACATAGGCTATATTTTATGTAGGTACTTCGCGGGCGACGCCGCGTGCAGAAGCTAGTTAATTATAAATGTATAGTTTCGATTGATAGATGGATGTATGGATGTTTGATACTTAATCACACTGAAATGGCTGAACTTATCTGGATGAAACTTGGAATAGGCATAGTAGTGTTATTCCATGTGCATGTTTCATAGGCTACTTTTTATCCAGGTAGGTAGGTACCACGAGAATATAGTTTGTAATAGCACATAGGTTATTTTTTAACACGGTGCAACGCGAGAAAAGCCGCGGGCGGAAGTTAATATACCCAATATATGCCTCATTATGTGCCACATTGTGTGCTACTAGCACATAACTATAATATAGTGTAGTCTATATGTAACTATGTAAAAAAAACTTCACTTTGTTTAGAAGTAAATGGCGCTGTATGAAATGTATAATAAGTCAAATATAACTCTTCTTCTTCTTCTTCTTATTCAATTATGGCATCTGTCTCTTAGAGAACAATTTTGCCAGTGTCAAGTGTATTTATTTATAAGTATTGTCAACGTCACAGAGTCATAGTCAAGTTGTCAATTCAATTTTAAACAAAAGATGGCTGTTTTTTTGAATTTTCTCGGGATTTCCTCCGATGGAATTTGAAGAGAACTATTCACTCTAATTCACATACTTTACACTCGCGTCAAGAACCCGGGCTTTATTGGCAAAATAACCAGCAAAATTACGCAATAAAGCTCAAAATAACACGAGAAAACATATAAAAACCAGAGCGACGTAGTTGTCAGGCAAATGCACCGCAGAAAATCCCCCTTTCTTCTTTGATAGAAACTATCTAAATCCTCTGTCAAAATGACAATACGTTGACATAACTTAGCTTGATTGTGATTTTCGCGCTTCTTGAAAAGTCAAAATGTGTCCAAAAAATCTAAAAATACTGTAAAAAAAATTAAAATCATTAAAATGAACAAAACCCAACAAAATGTTAACAGGGAACCTATTAATACTGAAAGTTCTAACTCAATAATCGTCGAATCTAATACCTACTTACCTTGTTATTCATTTAATTGGTTTACCATTGGATTCCACATAATATTATGCTTTATTTATGATTATTTTATAAAAAGCAGTTTCATTTTTATTCGTAAATAGTTTCGAACTACAACGACAAATCTCTCCTGAAGTTTTCGCAAAGGATTTTAATCTAACATTTTTTGATAAAGTATTGTCCGATTGCTAAAAGAATAAACAAGGAAACATAATTTAAACTGACCTTGATAAACAATTGTTTATACCGGTTCCACGTTAGCTAAACATGATAAGAGCAAGCCCGTTAGTTAGTCATGTACCTTTCAAGATTGTTGAAGTGCCTTCTCCTATGTGTTCTTGTGAAAAATGCGATTAGTTTTAGAGATGTGGATTTAGATTCAGGTATAGTGCGAGGGTATGATGCAATGGATGGAGATTACATGGCGTATTTAGGAATCCCATATGCAGCGCCACCGGTAGGGAATCGACGATTTAAGGTAAAAGACTTCTATATTTTTTAGTTGTTCATTAACTTATGAAACAGTGAAGAAAAACATTGTGAGGAAACCGGCATACTCTAGAACCAAAAATTCAAAGGTCATAGGTTAGTATTCTTAAAAGGCAATGGGCTTAAAACCTGTCATGTACGGAAAAATAACTAGATACCTACTCTGTAAAATGTGGGCATTAGCCAAATATCGTGTTTGAACGTGCCTCTGACTAACTTCTAGATATCCATAAGGAACTAGAGATCCGAGTAGATATTACCGAGCCTGAGAATTACAGCAGTAGTGACCACATTTTTTTTACAAACTTCGAACACAAAATTATACATATTCCGAGACCCTAAAGTGTAAAAAGAAGTCTACCTGACGACCTGAAGTTTTTGGTCATCTTTTTACATCCTGTACGAGTATAATAAAGTGTTTAAATTAAAGCTTTAAAATATTTGCAGGCACCGCTGCCTCCACCACCCTGGAATCACATTTTGAATGCAACCCGTACTGTACAATGTCCACAATTTGGCATAGGCGATGAAAACTGCCTTGTAGTAAATGTGTTCACTCCAACAAGAATCTTTGACGAACCCTTGCCAGTTCTAGTTTACATCCATGGAGGGTCATTTCTTATGGGTTCAGGACAAACCCATGGTGTTGAACCATTAATAAAGCAAAACATCATCGTAGTGACTTTAAACTACAGGCTTGGAGCCCTAGGGTTTTTGTGTCTTGGGATTAATGAAGCGCCTGGAAACGCTGGCATGAAAGACCAAGTTGCAGCTCTCAAATGGGTTCAGAGGAATATAGGTCAGTTTGGTGGTGATCCAGACAAAGTTACGATTTATGGCATGAGCGCTGGTGGAGCGTCTGTGGACATGTTAATGCTTTCGAAGATTGCGAAAGGTCTCTTTCACAAAGCTATTGTTGAATCAGGGGTCGCCACATCAGTGTGGTCAGTTGACTCAAAGCCGATACAAACAGCAATGGATTTCAGTAAAGCGTTTGGATTTTACAAGACCAACTTGTACATGCTTCTTGAATTATTCAAAAGGTTACCAGCTAAGCAATTAAGTGCTGTAAACTTGGATTATTACCAGAATTTAACAGATGGGACTTTTGGTTTCGTGCCGTGTATTGAAAAGAAGCTATTTGGTAGCGCGCCATTCCTCTCAGAATCTCCACATCAGATAATAAAAAAGAGAGCGTACAATAAGGTGCCTACTATGTTTATATTCGCAAATTCCGAAGGGCTATTTCTCAGAAGTTCCGATTATTACGCTTTGAAGTACAAAGAGAGAATGCAAAAAAAATTCAAAGACTTTATGATGGGTGATCTTATCTTCGATACGGAGGAGATAAAGGACCAAGTAACAGAAAACATACGATACTTTTACTTTGGAAACAAAACGATTGATGATGATGCTATGATAGAATACCTGAATTACTTTGGTGATAGTTATGTACTTCATGGTCTGTTGAATTCTGTTTTGACTTATGCCAAAAATGAGGATGATGTGTATTTGATGGAGTTTGCTTATAAGAGTAAATTGGGAAGCTATGATAAGTTCTTCGACCATATAAATCTGGCAGGCCATGGTGACGCTATTAAACATGTTATTCTGAATAAAGCAGCCAGGGAAAAAAACGATAAGGTAGCTGTAGATAGAATGGCGAAGATCATTACGAACTTTGTAAAATTTGCGTAAGTACAAATCATAGTTTTTTAGAAAAAGATTACTGGGAGCTGTATATGTCCATTGTGTTTTGTCTTGAGTTAAGTCAACGAAGTAGAGACTTTTTCGTTCAGTTTCACATCTTCAAGTTTTTCATATCCTGATTTCACTCAGCGTTTCATATTGCGATCACTTAATAGTCGTCTATTTGAGCACATTTTGTTGGGTTGTTAATTAGTTTAATACTTGCAACCTCAATTGCTGTGGTCATTAGTTCATTGCATTCAATAATTCAAGTCTTTTTTGCAGAAATCCAATCCCATCAAGGACTGAACTACTGCCCCTCCACTGGGAAGCTGTTCAACCTGATAAAGTTACCTACCTCCGCTTCGACAAAGAATTGCAGGTTTACGAGGAACCATATTGGGAGAGGAAGATCTTCTGGGATCGGCTTTACGAAGCGTATAGACTTGACATCAAGCCGGTTGATACTGGGATGCTGTGACTCTTCTAATTTCTGTTCTTCTTTTTGTATCATCAAATATTTCATAATTGGTATTATCAGTGGTCAAGCCAACTGGGTTATCTCTGGGTAGAATGTGGTATGTTCATGTCTTGTAGTAAAACAAATAGTGGGGTTGAAAATGATTTAATCAAGTTTTTCTGTTATTCTTCATGTTACTAAATAATTTAAATAACGTTTTTAAAATAAGTTGTGAAATGCCAACCACATTTTCGGATGAAATAATATTAATAAGCCAGGCTATCGAAAATAAATATTGTGACCTAAAACCTGTGAACCCGAGTGCCAATTTTGTCTTTGAGGAGAAAAAGTATGCTTTCTGAAAACAACTAAATTCGGATGTAAAAACTGGCTTGGTCACCTTGTCGCGTTTTATATTTTGCATATTTTTCAAGTGTAGGTACTCACATAATAATTTAACAGAACATTTTTTTGTGATAAGCCTGGTAACAATGATATGACTTCAATACACTATCTTATAAGAGCCACTTGAAACAGCAGTCAACATGAGTGATCTTTATCAAAATAATACACAGGGGCTAAGATTTTCAACATAGGGGGTAGAGGGGATTGGGGATGGATTATTATACCATATAAGTTGAAGTTATCTCACATGATGATAAGTTTGCACGATTAGACAAGGTATCGAATGTATGTGCGTATAGTAACATCTACGCAGAAATCAAGTCAGTCAGCCATGTACCGTTTAACAGTATTGAAGTACTTTCTCTTGTGTGCACTTGCAAAAGAAGCAAGAAGTTTTCATGATGTGGTCATAGATTTAGGAGTGGTAAGGGGGTATGATGCAGAAGATGGAGATTATATTGCGTATTTGGGGATCCCATACGCAGCGCCACCTTTAGGGGATTTAAGGTTTAAGGTGAAATATATTTTGTATGCATTGTATTTGCTATAGTATGAAATATCAAATTACACCAAGACATTAATTTGGTAGATAAAGGCCGACACTTCCACTATCTATACTATTATTATAAAGAAGAAAGTTTTGTATTTTTGTATTTTTGTTTGTAACGAATAAACTCAAAAACTACTGGTCCAATTTCAAAAATTCTTTCACCGTTAGAATGCTACGTTATCCCTGCGTAACATAGGTAATATTTTATGTAGGTACTACGCGAGCAAAGCCGCGAGAGGAAGCTAGTGTTGGTATATAGGGAATATCTTACTAGTTTTTACATAATCTTAATAATTTAAATAAATATACTTTAATTAAAATTGAACTTAATTACAAAATATTACAGGCTCCTCTACCCCCACCATCATGGGATAACATATTCAATGCCACTCGAACAGTGCGATGTCCGCAAGGGAATACAGGAGACGAAGACTGCCTCGTTGTCAATGTATTCACACCAACAAATGTAACAGATGGACCTTTATCAGTACTAGTCTTCATTCACGGAGGAGCTTACATTACGGGTTCAGGACAGAGCTGGGGTGTCGAACCATTAGTACAACATAATATCATAGTGGTTACTATAAATTATAGACTTGGAGCTTTCGGGTTTTTGTGTCTTGGAGTTGAAGAAGCGCCTGGAAATGCTGGTTTGAAAGACCAAGTTGCAGCTCTTGAATGGGTTCAGAGAAATATAGGTGCGTTCGGCGGTGACCCAAACAAAGTGACGGCTTACGGTATGAGTGCTGGTGGAGCATCTGTTGACCTCCTTATGGTTTCTGAAATGGCAAAAGGTCTTTTTCACAACGCTATTGTTGAATCGGGTGTAGCTACAACTGTGTGGTCTGTAGACGCGAATCCAATTAAAACGGCATCAGAATTTGCAACAATCATTGGATTTGAAGAATCAAATTTGAATAATGTTTCCATGCTTGTTGATTTATACAGAAGATTACCAGCTGATGAATTGAGTGCTGCAAACACTGAATATTACAGAACTTTAACTGATGGAACATTCGGTTTTGCGCCGTGTGTTGAAAAAGATCTGTTTGATATAAGACCTTTTATTACCGAGTCTCCTCGGCAGATAATTAATGGAAATGGTTACGTTAATAAAGTTCCTACGATGTTTATTTTTAGCACTTCTGAAGGACTATACCTTAGAAGTTCTAGTTACTATAGTTTGAACTACAAAGAGCGAATGGAAGATAATTTCAGAGACTTTATGATGTCTGATCTTATCTTCGATTCGGAGGAGGTAAGAGACCAGATAACAGAAAACGTAAGATCATTCTACTTCGGCAATAATACGATAGGCGATGACACTTTGATGGAGTACTTAGATTACTTTGGTGATACATATATACTACACGGTCTCTTAAACGCGGCCTTGACTTACGCTGAAAATGAAGATAATGTCTATTTGATGGAGTTTGCTTATAAAGGCAGAATGGGAATGTACGATGAAATTTTCGAGCATTTAAATTTGGCAGGCCATGGAGATGCGGTTAAACATGTTATTCTTGAAAATGAAATTGAAAATAAAGATGACAAAGAAGCGGTTGACAGAATGGCGAAAATCATTGCTAACTTCATAAAGTTATCGTAAGTTATGCTATAATATTGAAACCTAATTTAAAAATATTTATACCTATCATAGTTTTTATTGGCGCTCACTATCTGAAGGTTGTGGGTTCAAACCTGGTTGTGCACCAATGGGTTTTTTCTTCGAAAAAAATATGCGTGAGGAAAAGTGTGTCATAGGTTAGTATTCTTATAAGCGGCGATGGACTTGCAACCTGTCACGTACGGAACACTAACTACTGTGCAAAATGTGGGCATGTGTCAAATATGATGTTTGGACATGCCTCGACTACCCTCCTTAGGTATCCTCAAAGATCTAAGTAACTAAAGATCTGAGGAGATATCTACCGAGGATTACAGTCGTGATATGTTCGTTTGTTTTTATTTGATCTAAATCTAAAGCCAGTTAAACCAGTTTCGTTACACCAATCTTTCTGAATTAGCATATTAGTTCAAGAATTTAATAATTCAATTATGTTCTTGAATAAGCTTTGTACTTTGGAACGTTTCTTAATACTGCTACTCTGATTTACAACCGCTTACCTGAAGTTCATTTTCAGCAACCCTACTCCATCAGTGACGGAGCAGCTGCCCATTCTCTGGCCAGTCGTCCGCCCAAACAACGCCACCTACCTCCGCTTCGACAGAGAACTGCAAGTCTTAGAGAATCCCTACTGGGAGAGGAAGGTCTTCTGGGACCGAATTTACGAAGCGTATAGACGAGACATCATGCCGGTTGGTTTTGGTACTCTGTGATTGTCTAAGACTCTAAGTCATTTGGTAGAAAGGTGTTTCGTACTAGAGACTAACATTAAAAAAGTTTTAAATAGATTAAAAGTCTTTTACTGAAAAGGTATCCTGCTTTTCTGTTTTATTAGAAATATGTAAAATATTAATTTTAATCGGTCTAGGGTAATAACAATCTTTTCTACCGTAGTCTATACTTACTTTGATTGCATTAAGATTTACTCAATGTGGACCAACTGCCCTATCTCGAGTATTTATTGCGAGGAAACATCTAAAATATGTGTAGATTCATTATCTATTCTTAACAATTGCTTAGGTGAGGCATCGGATTGATAACAGCTTCATATTTTTACTAGGCATCAAATCAGTCAATCATGATCTGTCCAATATTGTTGAAGTGCCTTCTCCTGTGTATTTTAGTGAAAGATGCAATAGGTTTTAAAGATGTGAAGATAGATTCAGGAGTGGTGAGAGGATACGACGCAGAAGATGGAGATTATTTAGCATATTTAGGGATCCCGTATGCTGAACCTCCTATGGGGAATCTGAGATTTAAGGTAAAATATTTATGTTTATATACAGTCTACAGATTTTTGTATTTTTAAACTAACAATTATTGGTGAGTAGGTACTTACCTTCCAACAACCATCGCCTTTTTGTAGGCCACGATGAGAATAATTTTGTTTTATTCTATTTTTTGTAGTAAAGATTAATTAAACTCAAATTAATTTTCAGGCTCCCTTACCTCCATCACCGTGGAACGATATATTCAACGCAACTCGTACAGTACAGTGCCCGCAGAGAGGCACCGGTGATGAAGATTGCCTTGTAGTAAATGTGTTCACTCCAACAACTATAGTAGATGGACCTTTGCCAGTACTAGTTTATATCCATGGAGGCGCCTATTTTCGGGGTTCAGGACAGTCTCAAGGTGTTGAAACATTGATAAAACAAAACATAATAGTTGTTACCTTAAACTACAGGCTTGGAATCCTAGGTTTTTTGTGTCTTAGAATTGAAGAAGCACCTGGAAATGCAGGAATGAAAGACCAACTTGCAGCTCTCGAATGGGTCCAGAAAAATATAGGTGCTTTTGGCGGTGATCCAAACAAAGTGACGGCTTATGGTATGAGTGCTGGTGGAACATCTGTTGATTTGCTAATGCTTTCAAATATGGCAGAAGGTCTTTTCCACAAATCAGTTGTTGAATCGGGAGCAGCTACAGCTGTGTGGGCTGTAAACGCAGACCCGATAAAAATAGCATCAGATTTCGCTAAAATCTTTGAATTAGAAACCAATTTTGAAGAATCGGATCTAGGTACTATGAATATGCTAGTTGATTTATATAGAAATTTACCAGCTGACCAATTGAGTGTTGCCAACTCGGACTATTTTGAGAACCTATTTGATGGGACTTTTGGTTTCGCGCCATGTGTTGAAAAGGAGCTGCCTGGTATAGCTCCTTTTATCACTGAGTCTCCTCGCAATATACTAAAGAATTATGGATATATCACCAAGGTAAGGTTTTTTAAATTAGAAAAAAAATTTTGACTCAGATTTTACACCTTAAATGGTATAAAAAAACGTGGTGTGTTTGTAACTAATAATTGAAGGATGACCAACTTGATCTCTTAACTTACTGGTAATTATATACTAACAATTCAAATAACGAGATTTTTTAAATTTTAAGGTACCTACAATATTTATCTTTGCCAGCTCTGAAGGACTTTACCTCAGAAGTTTTGATTATTTATACTTCAAAGATCATATGAACGAGAATTTCAGTGACTTTATACCTGCTGATCTTATCTTTGATACAGAGAAGATTAAGGGCCAGATAACTGATTACGTAAGATCCTTCTACTTTGGAAACAACACGATCGGAGATGATACATTGATGGAGTACCTAAATTACTTTGGTGATAGTAGTATTCTACACAGTCTCTTGAATTCAGCCATGACTTACGCCGAAAGTGGGGAAGATGTATATTTGATGGAGTTTGCTTATAAGGGTAATATGGGAATGTATGACGAGCCTTTCGAGCATTTAAATTTGGCTGGCCATAGTGACCCGCTTAATTATGTCATAGTCGAAAAAACTGCCGATGAGGATGATAAAGAGGCTGTTGATAGAATGGCGAAGATTATTGCGAACTTTGTAAAGTCATCGTAAGTTATTGTATTTCATTTAAACTTAATTACGTCATCATAATCAGTTTTATTACCAGATAAATATTCAAGTTTCTGTTCTGATGTTTACTTTAATTCCTTAGGCAATTGGATCGGAACAAAGCAAAAAAATAGTCTCTACGTGGCCCTTATACGAATTGGGGGTCTCACTGGATGAGCCAGTCTTTAGTATTTTTAGTTCTTACTTCTTGGACTGAATATTTTTACCTTAATTTTTTCCATCATTATTTTAAGCTCGTTATAAAAATATGATGCACACTACACATTATTTTAATAATCAATTGGCAGGCGGTTACAAAAATATTGGGTTATTTCTGCACTACAATGCACTGTTTTGTCACCTGCTTGCACACAGTTCTGATCGACACCCTCATAACTAAAGTTCATTTTCAGCAACCCTACTCCATCAAAAAAAAAAAAAAAAAAATCAAAATATGTTTATTTTCAATAGAATCACAGGGATCACTTTGAAACGTCTTACATACTAGGTGAGTCTAAGTGCCAGTTCCAGTCCTATCCCCAGTGCGAGAAGAACTGGCAAGAAACTCGCTGGGCCCTAGCGCTTTTTTTGTATGATCCTTGTTAATTTTGTAAGGAATACCTAGCAGAGTTGGAGCTGATTCATCCCAAGCTTTTTTATCATCTAAATACTCTGATATTTTATAATAAGCTTTTCTAGACAGTTTCTGTTTAATTACATTTTTGAATTTTCCAATTGATAAATCAAGCATGTCACTTGGGATCTTGTTATAGAAGCGTACACATTGCCCTTTAAAGGATTTACTTACTTTAGTGAGCCTAACCGTGGGAACAGCGAGTTTATTTTTAAGTCTAGTATTAACATTATGATTATCACTATTTTTCCTAAATAAATTAATGTTTTTGTGAACATACATCAAGTTTTGTGTTCATACATACATCAGTGACGGAGCAGCTGCCCATTCTCTGGCCAGTCGTCCGCCCAAACAACGTCACCTACCTCCGCTTCGACAGGGAGCTGCAAGTCTTAGAGAATCCCTACTGGGAGAGGAAGGTCTTCTGGGACCGAATTTACGAAGCGTATACTCGACATCGAGACGATCATCGTAGACGAGACATCATGCCGGTCGGTTTTGGTACTCTGTGATTGTTTAAGACTATAGCGCGCACGAGTTACTTTTGTCGCCGTGACTGTTTCGTTTGACACCCAGTTTCATGTCGTAACTGCGCGTATCTCCATACATAACCACGGACTTGATAAGAGTGACGAAACAGTCACGTCGACAAAATCATGCGTGCTATCGCTTAAACTCTTAAGTCATTTCGTAGAAAGGTGTTTCGTACTAGAGACTAACATTAGAAAAGTTATATAGATTAAAAATCTTTTACTGAATAAGGTATCCTGTTTTTCTGTTTTATTTGAAATATTGTATAAATTTAATTTTTAAATCAGTCTATGGAAATAGCAATCTTTTCCACCGTGTCTATATTTCCTTTGATTGAATTAAGATTTACTCATTGTGGACCAACGACTGCATCTCGAGTATTATGCAACCTGTATCTCAAACCAAGTTAAATCCAAATCAACCAAATCAATGACATTACCTACATGTGAAAAATTCCATCGAACTTTGACACCACATTTTACTCTTTTCGGAGGGTTATTTTGACATATCCAGAAACATTTGTTTATTTATTTTGCATTTAATTATCTAAACCGAGTTTCAAACGAATCACACAACTTATAAAAAAAACCAAACAAACTTGGCCCCTCTTTTTCACCCCCTTAGAGGTAGAGTTTTGGAATATCCTTTCTTATCGGATGCTTACGTCATACAAAGAACACACCTTCCAAGTTTCAGGTCTTTACGCGGTTTAGGCTGTGCGCGCACCGAGAGGCCCAGCCGCGAAACGCTGAAGTCTTCATCGCCCTTGTTACGGAAATTGAGTCTAGCTCTACCCTAAAGATGCTACCATATTTCTCCTCTCTATGCAAACATCCAGGTAGGCCACATTAGGACAGTGTACACAAATTTATAGGATCCGTCAGTCAGTCATTCAGGACAAAGCCTTTTATAAGTATAAGTAGAAGATAAAAGATTGATTATCTATTCTTAACATGATTATATGAAGGATCGGGTTGATAGCATCTTCATATTTTTACTAGGCATCAGTTACAGGCATCAACCAGTTAATCATGAACTGTCCAATAATGTTGAAGTGCCTTCTCCTGTGTATTTTAGTGAAAGATGCAATAGGTTTTAAAGATGTGAAGATAGATTCAGGAGTGGTGAGAGGATACGACGCAGAAGATGGAGATTATTTAGCATATTTAGGGATCCCGTACGCTGAACCTCCTATAGGGAATCTGAGATTTAAGGTAAAATGAATCTACTACAGCTTACAGATTTTTGTATATTTTTTGCTGAACTTAAGTTTAATTATTACTTAGGCTATCAATTATTGGTGAGTACCTAGTACCTACCAACAACCATAGCCTTTTTGTAGGCCATGATGAAAATAATTTTATTTTATTCAATTTTTGGTAGTAAAGCTTAATTAAACTCAAAATAATTTTCAGGCTCCCCTACTTCCATCACCGTGGAACGATATATTCAACGCGACTCGTACAGTACAATGTCCGCAGAGCGGCAGCGGTGATGAAGATTGCCTTGTAGTAAATGTGTTCACTCCAACAACTATAGTAGATGGACCTTTGCCAGTACTAGTTTATATCCATGGAGGTGCCTATTTTCATGGTTCAGGACAGTCTCAAGGTGTTGAAACATTAATGAAACAAAACATAATAGTTGTTACCTTAAACTACAGGCTTGGAATCCTAGGTTTTTTGTGTCTTAGAATTGAAGAAGCACCTGGAAACGCCGGAATGAAAGACCAAGTTGCAGCTCTCGAATGGGTTCAGAGAAATATAGGTGCTTTTGGCGGTGATCCAAACAAAGTGACAGCTTATGGTATGAGTGCTGGTGGATCATCTGTTGATTTGTTAATGCTTTCAAACATGGCAGAAGGTCTTTTCCACAAATCAGTTGTTGAATCGGGAACAGCTACAGCTGTGTGGGCCGTAAACGCAGACCCGATAAAAACAGCATCAGATTTTGCTAAAATCTTTAGTTCAGAAACCAATTTCGAAGAATCGGATCTAGATACTATTCATATGCTAGCTGATTTATATAGAGATTTACCTGCTGATCAGTTGAGTGTTGCCAACCCGGACTATTATGGGAGCCTATTTGATGGGACTTTGGGTTTCTCGCCATGTGTTGAAAAGGAGCTAACTGGTATAGCTCCTTTTATCACTGAGTCTCCTCGTAATATACTAAAGAATTATGGATATATCACCAAGGTAAGGTTTTATGAATTAGTAAGATTTTTGTGACCTAGATTACATTGTGTGTTTGTAAATAATAATTGAGGGGATGATCTACTTGATCTTTTAATTTACTGATAATTAATAGTAACAATTCAAATAACGAGATTTTTTAAATTTTAAGGTACCTGCAATATTTATCTTTGCCAGTTCTGAAGGACTTTACCTCAGGAGTTTTGAATATTTAAACTTCAAAGATCATATGAAGGAGAATTTCAGTGACTTTATACCAGCTGATCTTATCTTTGACACAGAGAAGATTAAAGACCAGATAACTGATTACGTAAGGTTCTTCTACTTTGGAAACAACACGATTGGAGATGATTTGATGGAGTACCTAGATTACTTTGGTGATTGTACTATTCTACACAGTCTTTTGAATTCAGCCATGACTTACGCCGAAAGTGGGGAAGATGTATATTTGATGGAGTTTGCTTATAAGGGTAATATGGGAATGTATGACGAGATTTTCGAGCATTTAAATTTGGCTGGCCATAGTGACCCGCTTAATTATGTCATAGTCGAAAAAACTGTCAATGAGGATGATAAAGAGGCTGTTGATAGAATGGCGAAGATTATTGTGAACTTTGTAAAGTCATCGTAAGTTATGTGTATTTTCTTAAAACTTAATAACGTCATCATGATCAGTTTCATTACCAGATAAATCTTCAAGTTTCTGATGTTTACTTTAATGCCCTAAGCCAGCTGGATCACAACAAAACACGGAACAGCTAGTCACTATTTTAAACTCTTTATAAAGATGTGATGCACACTATATATTGTTTTAAAAATCAATTAGCGGGCGGTTACAATACTCGTAATATTGTTTTATTTCTGCACTAAAATGCACTGTTTTATCTCCCGCACACAGTTATAATCGACACCCTCATAACTAAAGTTCATTTTCAGCAACCCTACTCCATCAGTGACGGAGCAGCTGCCCATTCTCTGGCCAGTCGTCCGCCCAAACAACGTCACTTACCTCCGTTTCGACAGAGAACTGGAAATCTTAGAGAATCCCTACTGGGAGAGGAAAGTCTTCTGGGACCGAATTTATGATGCGTATAGTCGGGATATTACTCCAGTTGGTTCTGGAATACTGTAATGGTCGAGGTTGATTATTTAACTTCTTAGCGGTTCATTAGTTCTTTAGTTCTTTGAAACCAGTGTGGTGAAAGGATTATAGTGTGCCTCAGAGGCTCTTTGATAAAGAATAAAGTAATCAAGGTTAAAGTGTTCTTCATTTCTTAGTATTACTCGATGATGATAAGTATTTATCGACTCGAGATCGGCCTTTAGTCGGATATATTTCTCAACAAGACAGTTACTTATCAGACCCTATCTAATACAATTCATAATCCCAAAAGCCGTACCATGAGTTTTGACTATAAACTCGCTAGCGAGTATGTATGAAAAAGCATTAGTTTTGAAAAATAATTTGAAATCTTTTAACTTATCCGCGGCTTTCTTATTGTTTTGTATTTAGATTTTCTTTTTACCTCCTTCTCCCATGAGGATGAATTATTAAAAAAAACTTTAGGTTGTATACTACATGCAAATTTCACCAATGCGTTTATTAGTTACAGCATCAAAGTTACAAACATACAAGATTGGTTATGTTTGATCCAGTTGACTGCAAAATATTTTCAAAATCTAAACTAACTCTAAAGATATATGAACAATTTTATTTTGTCATCTTTTACTCAGTTCGCTATAGCAACTTAACGAGTTCAAAAATAAACGTCTTATAAATAATGAATAGATGTATTTAGACTTAGAATAACCTAAAGAAAAACTATCAAATGCTTTAAAGCAAAAAATATAAAAAAATAGGATGACTTCAGACTTGTGGTAAGGCATTAGATACAACTGATAGGACTTAACGGAATAAGGGCTGTTTAGAACATCTGCCGGCTCGCGATACATTTCGGTACCTGATCCAATTAGTGGGATTAATGACCACAGTTACCAGCTTTGTACCGCTTTCAGTGCGAGCATGTAGTGTGAACACGCCTTGTGAATTTTACGAGACTTTAGAAATATTCGATTTTTCTTCTTGTTTAGTTTTTAAAAAGAATTTCATAACGGAATGCTAATACTATGCAAAATGTGGGCATGTGCCAATTAACATGTTTGGACGTACCACTGACTTCCCTTAATATCCTCAAAATCTAAGTAACTAGAGATCTGAGGAGATATCTACCGAGCCTGAGGATTGCAGTCGTGATCATGTTCGTTTTTTTTAATCATTTCATTTATAGCATTTTTATGTTTGGAATAATTGCAGCATTGATGAAAAAAAAAATTATTTATAAAAAAAAGATTTTTAATTCGATATAATTTGTGTAACCCTAGTCTTGTAATTTATGTGAGCACTAGAAATCCTGAACATACGTTTTGCCGTCTAAAACCTACTTTGTTCATGTCTGCCTACCCCTTTAATGTGATTTTATGGAGGGCTCATCTATATTGGGACAGATGGTAGGATAACCAAGTGTAATTGGATACGCTGGTGTATGTTTTTAAAGGTCTAATTAACTAATATTAACGGTGAAGGTTTAGTCAAAATGAATATGAATATGTCAATCAAGTCGTTCAGAGGGGATAAACAAATTAACAGAGTAATTTTGTCTAATTAAGAAATTAGAACACTGGAATTGTAGTTCAGTCCCAAAACGAAAACGATATAAATTGATTCATAGTATTTTTCTAATACAAATCCTTCTTTTGTTGATTGGCATCGATCTGGCATCAATATTGATTGCTTTGGTCTCGAAATTTTCACACCTGGAAAACTGGTTGAGAAAATTAGGGGCGAATATTAAAATACGCTTATTTAGATACCTCTTTTTCGATATCTAAATACAGAACAGCTGTAATATTAATATTTAAAAAGCACCAGAGAGGTCAACCGAATAAAAAAAATCAAATAAATAAATAATAGTTTAAAAAAACTAAAAAACACGCTTTTTATAGAAACCGAACTAAAAAAATAAAAAATAAATTTAAAAAAAAGTGTGGGGTGCATGGTGTCAATAGTTATAAATATTTTATTGACAGATATGAGTAGAGTGATTATCATTTCTATAATATCTTAAAAAGCACCCCACGCTTTTTCTAAAATATTTTATTTTTAAAATTTATTTTCTATTTTTTAGTTCGGTTTCTATAAAAAGCGTGTTTTTTAGTTTTTTTGATTTATTCCATATTCGCCCCGCAAAGTCTCGTCCCACTTGTAAAATTCCGCATTTGCCCCACATTATATTCCACATTCGCCCCGAAAACAATGTTTTCTTTATTATTATTATTTTATTCCGCTTTTGCCCTATTTTTTGTTCCTTTTTCGCCTCGCATGTTTTTGTAATACATTTTAGTACAGTCAGACTATAAATTGATGAAGCATTCAAACATTTAATGGTACGTAGGTACGTAATACGTAATAAACGTAAGCCGATTTTTGAAAACTTTACAAAATGATGCTGATCTCTCTCCGAGTCAATTCCGAGGGCATGGAAAACCAAGAAAACCTGATGTTATTCAGTATATAAAGTTATTAACGACTCAATAACATCAATTTAAAATGGCTCTATTTCATTGGCTCATTGCTTAGAAAAAATATGCCCATTTGTTTTTTAATCGAGGTACTCGTAAAAATTCAAAAATGTAGGTACTGTGTTTAATAATTTATATCAAACGAGTGCCCGCCTTCCACTGCGAGCGGAGCGGGCTCCGTACGGACTCCGTTTAACTTAAGTAAGTTAAGTAAATAGCAAAATGAATACAAATTATACACAACTTCTGAGTTATAAATAGTGTAACTAACACGACTTTCTTTTATATTATATAGATTTAATTTTTTGATAGTAAGCCAGTTCTCAAATTCAGAAATTTTATTTGTCGATACGTACCAGGATAGCAGAAACGATGGAGAGGTATTTCTCTGTAGATCCACAAAGAGACGAAAGATCACGAGTCGCGAAAATCTCTCCCTAGTTTATGCATTCCTGGTACTTGGAAATACTCATGTGTAGAAAAGTGGTTTTAATTGTAAATTGTATAAGTAGTGTTATGGTCAGTAATTTAGTTTCTAATAGTTCACACCAGTGTGAAGGTTAGGAAACAGTTTTCTTGCCTGTCACACTGCTTGACTGACAGTGTGGTGGTTAGTTAAATTATTTCCTAACCGTAACACCAGTGTGACAGAGCGGTGTGAAGGTTAGTCGGGCGCGAAAATAACAGTATTTTGTCAGATACCTTGATAAATGTATTTTTTTCGTCAACTGTACTTTACCCTTTTGTAGGTACCTTTTATAATGTGTCGCGAAACCGGAACGATTTTTGACATAGGGCGAAAGAGGAATTTTTTGGAATGTGGGACGAACATGTGGGGCGAATGCGGAATAAATCATTTTTTTAAACTATTGCACGACTCATGATGCGAAGCATCAGAGAGTGCTTTACGATCGAAAATTTTTTTTTCAAATTGAAAAAATGGAATTTTTTATCAAAATAGTGTATTGTCATCGGTCCTCGATAAATCTACAAAGTTTGAACGAAATCTGGCCGTTTAAAGTGGGTCAAAATCGCGCCCAAAGAAGTCGGTTAGAAACATACATAGGTACAAGTGAAGCTAATAAAAAGCGTGTAAAATGGAATAATTTTATCAAAATAGTGTATTGTCATCGGTCCTCGATAAATCTACAAAGTTTGAACGAAATCTGGCCGTTTAAAGTGGGTCAAAATCGCGCCCAAAGAAGTCGGTTACAAACATACATACAAGTGAAGCTAATAAAAAGCTAATAAAAATCTAGTAAATCTAATAAAAAGAGAGAAGCAGAGAGTTTTGAGACGTTACCACATTACCACAAGCTCTTCGGCCGATATCATCATCATCTTCCTGCCCTTATCCCACTAGGTGGGGTCGGCACAACAGGTTCTCTTCCTCCACTCTCCCCTATCATCCGTCATCTCAGTAGTCACTCCCTTCTTACACATATCGTCTTTCACACAGTCCATCCATCTTTTCTTAGGTCTACCTCTACTCTTGTATCCATCCACATTCAAATCCATCACCCTTCTTGTAACATGGCTTTCCTCCCGCCGCATAACATGCCCATACCATGCCAACCTATTGCTCTTCATCTTTTCTGTCACAGGCGCTACTTTCAAACTTCCTCTAATATGCTCATTCCTTATCTTATCCATCCTCGTCACTCCACACATCCATCTCAACATTCGCATCTCCGTCGCATGCACTTTTCTTTCATCCGTCGCCTTAGTTGTCCAACATTCAGATCCATACAATACGACAGGTCTAATGATGGTCTTGTAGATTTTCCCCTTAAGCTTAAGGGGCATCCGCGGATCACACGTAGTTCCTGTGACCTGTCGCCATTTCATCCATCCCGCATTCATTCTGTTTTTCACGTCTCGGTCTACCTCACCGTCGTTCTGGATGAGTGAACCGAGGCCGATATCAAAGTAATAAAAATTTTTACTATGTATTCCATGTACCTATGTATTTACCAAAAAAAAAAAATATGTCTATCAGTTACCTGGTTCCCATAGTGCAAGCTCTACTTAGTTTGGAGTTAGATGGCGTTGTGTGAAATTTCTAACAATCTATATCTATATAAGAGCTTGACCTGACTGACTGATTGATCATCGCCGAGCCGAAACCGCTGAAGCTAGAAAGCTGAAATTTGGAAGGTGGTTTCCTTTTATAACAAAACCACCCACTAAGGCGGGGTTTTTGGAAATTCCACCTCTAAGGGGGTGAAAAAGGGTGAAAACGTTAGTATGAAACTTTTTAACGCGTGTAACGATTTTCATGAAAGTTTGTTTGTGCACTGTAAATGCAAAATAAATGGACACGTATTTCAGGATTTTTCAATATAATCTTCAAAAAGGGGTCAAATGTGTGGTCAATGTTTGTATGGGAACTTTTTAGCGGGTAATGCGATTGGTTTGAAACTTTGTTTGTGTACTGAAAATTCAAAATGAATGGACACGTATTTCAGGATTTTTCAATATAACCTTCAAAAAGGGGTCAAATGTGGGGTCAATGTTTGTATGGGAACTTTTTGACGGGTGGTGTGATTGGTGTGAAACTTTGTTTGTGTACTGTAAATGCAAAATAAATGGATACGTTATATATAGTTAACAAACAAATTAAGCTTAGGAATGATAAAATGGCCAAAATCTATTTTTTTATCAAGGAGCTAATTTTAAGAATTTTCCACCTATCCGTCTTTGAAGGCCGATTTTAGCCAAAGTAGCCTATTAAGTACTACTTTTTTTTAATGATTATGAAAGCTGAGAATCTGGAAAATTCTTTAGACTTATTTAGGAACCATGAAATCACTTGTTAACATTTTTAATTTAAAGTTGAAAATTTAAGTCTTAATTCACCGAATGTAATTATTTGACTTTACACCAACATTTTCATAGTTTTCATCAAAGTCACGTAGCTGATTATTTTATGCATAAAAGAACAACTCATAAAAATTCAGTAGCAAAAAAAATCTCAAGAAAGTTTTCTACTTTTTTTGTAAGAATGTTTTAAGCTGTTCAAGTCGTAAATTTTCAAAAATTCGGAAAAAAATTCATAACTCGAAAACTATCAAAAATCGCGGAACATACATACATGGGGGTGATTCGGGTACCCCAAGGGATGTTCTATCTCTGGACTTTCGCTTGACACTACTTTTTGGGACACCCTATAAAATTTGAATCTCGGAAACGGCTCCAGCGATTTTCATGAAATTTAGTATGCAGAGGGTTTCGGGGGCGATAAATCGATCTACCTAGGTTTCATTTTTAGAAAACGTCGTTTACCAATAAAAAAAACCGAGCAAAGCTCGGTCACCCAGGTACTTCATAAGTAATTAAGTTTAAAAGGTGGTAGACTTTTTGAAGTAAGAATATTAACTGACCTGTGTAACTCAATAAACAACTTTTATAAAGCTTTGAAAAGTCTCATTTTGTTTATTGAAAAAGTTTATGTGAACTAATGAACGAACTTCACTGACTTTGTGAAAGGGATAGCGAAAATACCTACGCGATATTTGCTGATTCTGTTTAGGTCGGAAAAGCTAAAATTTCGTAATATACAAACGAACGAATTAATGAATCAAATAATGAAGGGCTTTGATTTTTCATACAAGCTAGTTAAAGTCATTTGAGAAAGAAATCCTGTATTAAGCACCGTTTTTTTGATTTCAAAAGCTAAGTTTTGTACATGATTTACTGGAAACCTGTCATATGCATGAGAGTTGAATTTCAATTCAGAAGATTAAACAGTAACTTCGGTAAATTCAAAGGAATCAGTTATATAATTGAGTATTTGAAATATCTGAAGTAACTTTATGTTATGCCTGTTTCAGATCGAAACAGCTTAATAATATACCATTTCCGTCTTCACAAAATCCTACCTTTTCTCGGCTTTGCGTTATTGTACACAACTCGACAGGGCCGCAGTTAGGGGTAAGGCCACTCTCGAGTTTCAAATACCCCACCCCGCACCGCGCGTCATTGTACACAGCAAAAACGTCAATCGAATAAATCGCTCGCGTCAAAAGATTACAATCTTTTGACGCGAGCGATTTATTCAATATAACAATTACTAGCTGTTTCTCGCGATTTCATCCGCGTTTAATTATTTTTCTAATGTTTTAATAGTTATTCTGCTATTCGGGACGGAGACAAATACAACAAATCAAAAACCATGAAAATCGGTCCAGCCGTTCTAGAGATATACCTACATAAGTGTTCGAACAAACCCGAATTTGTTTCATATTATAGGTATTAAGATGCACACATTTTCACGTATAATGGTGTGCCTAATAAGTAAGATGCTATATTTTTTTATTTAGTGTCAGAGCCCCTTTTATAAAACTGATGACTGTTCTTTCCTTGGTGCGGCGGTAATCTGATTATATCAATAACTCAGGTTGCGCCCCTGCCTTTAATATCAACCCTTAAAACCAATAGACTGTAGGTATCGCAAAGTTGGGCATTAGACCCATAAAAGTTGAAAAAGATTTTTACTAGGGCAGTACTGTAGTGTAATCTGCGCCGGCGCGTTAGTACCTATTTACCAGTTTTTGAAAGGTTCTTGCAGTTATTATTAACATCCATCGCAAAAAGGAGTTGTCAGTTTCAAACTGTAGGTAGCAGATGTTGCCAAATAGATTGTATTCGTACTTATTATTATGATTTTCGAAATAAAAATTATCTTAATAAAATCAAAATGACTCGCCGAATTCTAAGTACGCGCATAACTTCGTAACGACTGACCCAAATTGAATAATTCTTTTTTAGTTTGTTTGTTAAGGTGCGTAGATGTTTTTTTAATTTTTTCTCATTAGATAGGTACACCACCCGTTCAAAATCGGGGTGGGCAGCTAGTGTTTTTGTAACATTTTTGTAGATTATTTTGTAACATTCGTTGAGTATTTGTAGTAGGTATTGGAAAAGTTTCGCAGCAATCGTAGCTTGTAGCACATTATTTCTCAAAGATTTTAGCGGAAATTGAACTCTTACATCTCATGCCTTAGTCAGAATCCAATCCTGCAATGGAGTCTAACTCGTTATCGTTGACTTATAAACCTACCTTTAAGTATTTGCTAGAAAATATGTATATTTCTATACAATATTTTCCCACAAATATTTCAACTTATCGTCATATAAAAATGTAAATAAACCACGCTATCCTGAAAATATAAGGATCATGCAGACAATAGAGAAAGTAGAAAGTTATTGAACATTAAAAAATTACTTACTACGTAGAAACTTATAAAAGTAATCTAATGCGTACGAAGTCGCGGGTATCAGCCACTCCAAAATAAATCTTTAGCAAGGTATTTTCTCCACAAATATACAATTCTATATCGTGTTTTCAGAATGCTGGCTAGTTTGTTTGAGTGTCTCTTGACATTTCATAAATTAACGCTCCGTGCCAAGAGGATTTTCAAAATGGCCGCACAGTTTCGTAATTTAATTTTCTCTTTGGGGAATCAAAATTAGTTCGCTGAGGGAAAAGTTTTACAAATAAACTAAAAATGGTTGCATCAAAGCTCATTGTTTCACAGTATATCATTATAAAGTGATAATCTATATAGTTTATAGATTACCACTTTAGGTATATAGTATATACCTAGTTAGGTACTTTTGTCAGCTTCCTTTTTGCACAATCAATGTTTTAAAGTTTTACCGTCACGTCCTCCTGGCCATTCGCCCAGCTTGGGGTTGCCAGATCAAGATAACTTTGGACAAACATAAAACTCGCCAACGCTGCTGTAACTTAGCCGTCTTCGGGACCAGTTTAGTCTGAGACCTTTTTTACTTCCTAAACTTTTGCAAGAAGCTACATTATCTATTGTTCTGCGGGAATTTACTGAAAAAATGCTCATTAATGTCATAAAAAAAGAACAATTGAAAAATTTGGGTCGCGACTCGTGGTCCCACTGGGATTGTACCACTATTACTCGTGGTCCCACTATCCCTGAAATCATGGGTTCGTGGTTCCACTGCTTAGTGGGACTACCAGTCATAGTTAAAATCGTAGGTTCGTGGCCCCACTGCATCAAGTTAACAGCTGTCATCCGAAATGTAGAGCTCAGCGACCTCTATACAAAACGGTGGTCTAGGATGAGAAGTTTCCGAGATGTGACCATCCATGATGTGATTACCCTTTTTGAGTGTGAGGCGGGCCAAAAAAGGCTAAATAAGGGTAATGTAAGTTAAACGGAGTCCGTACGGAGCCCGCTCCGCTTGCAGTGCTGCCGTGTTTACGATAAGCGCATTAACTAGGTTTTGACACTTCTTGAGAAAAACGCGGTTAGAGTTTTTATTTGTATTTTTCTTGTATCTCCGGAACTAAATGAGATACGAACATGAAATATATACTCAATTAAAGAGAAAAGTGTAAAGAATACAAAAAATGCAAATACATATGAAAATACTATTATAGTGTACTATATAATTTGAAAAAGGTACTTATTACTAGCAGCTTTATATACTTTTAGGCAACGCGTACAGTCATAAGCGCATCAAGTACCTTACTTGATGCGCTTATGCTTAGTAAATCATTAAAATACTATTTTGAGTAGCAAGCTTGGTACCCCAGTCCTTCAATAATCTAATATTATAAAAAGGTTAGTCCTGACTGATTTGAATAGATACAACGCACAGCCTAAACCGCTGGTCGTACAGACTTGAAATTTGGAGGGTATCTTTGTCTTGGTATTTAGGCGCCTACTAAGACGGGATTTTTGAAAATTCTACTTTTAAGGGGGTGAAAAGGGGTGAAAACTTTTGTATGAAATTTTTAACGCGTTGCGCGATTTTCATGAAACTTTGTTTGTGTAATGTTAACACAAAACAAATGTACACGTGTTTTAAGATTTTCCAATATAACCTTTAAAAAGAGATAAAATAGTCAATGGGGGGGGGGGGGGGGTTAATGTTTATATGGGAACTATATATGTACGATTGGTCTGAATCTTTGTTTGAATACTTTAAATGCAAAATAATTTAAAATGTATATCTATATTTTTCAAAATAACCCTCAAAAAGGGTTAAATGGTTTTTTCGACGAGCGGTGTGATTTGTTTGAATCTCGGTTTTAATAAATAGACACATATTTATGGATTTTTCCATAACAGTAACCTCTATACCAGACTTGGTGTGAAACATGGCCCATTTTTGACCTAATTAGACATAATATGTTATACTTATATCATTTTTTTGTAATATAAAAAAAATAGAGTAAAATAAAATAAAACGTACCTACTTGATAATTATAGTACTATTTAGCCTACCTAGGTAGATATTTTAATTTAAAAAACAAAGTCAGGTTTGTTCGAACTTTTCTATAGAACAGGTGGAAGAATTTTCATAGTTTTTGATGTGTTGTATGTGTTCCCGTCAGAGAATAGCAGAATAACTGTTAAAACATTTGAAAACTAATTACATGCGAACAAAGACGCGGACAGCAGCTAGTAATATTATAAAACCACTAAAATAATAATAATTTTAGTTGAGTTTCAGGAAACATTATCTCAGCCCATATGCCTAGACCCACTAGGTACTGCTGAACATAAGCATAACTCATAAAACATAAACAAACTTAATTAAACTGTACTCGGGTTCGGACTTGAATCACTGCCTTGCTTGGCATAAGTGCACTATCTGGTATATTTAGAGGGATTTTATTGTATACCAATATAAAACATGCTATGTTTTCCATAAAATAAGAGCATTATCTCAAAGTTGATGCTCTTAGCTGAAGCATGCCGCCAATTATTCCCATATAAACCTGCTTAAAATAAGTGCACTAACTCAGACATGGTGCGGTAATGACTATTAATCTATTGAATGCTAGAAAACAATTTTTTACCAACTCTAGATGATGCGCTCTTGTTATGTAAAACTTTAATCGAAGTCTTAGTTAATGCGCTTATGAAAACTGAAAAACTGGGTTCCTGAAGAAATCATGAAATGTCTCTTAGAGAAGTTTGTAGATCTCGTTTTCCTGATTCCAGATATAGTACTAACTCAATTTCGCCAAAAACCTTAGTTAATGCGATTATCGTTAGCACGGCAGAGTGGAAGGCCGGCATTATAATTCGTTCAATTTTACTAGAAATTTGACAAAAATATTCCAAATTGATAAACCGACTAATTAAACATATTGGATTCGCAGGTTTTATTCAGTTCTATCTACTAGCAAAAACTTAGATTAAGTTGTTAGGCTTTTAGTCATGGAATAAAAAAAACAAAGCACTGAAATGTTTTTAATAAAGTGAACTAAAAAACAATAAAATAACGGTCAAACAACAAAGAAACATGAAGATAAAACGCAAGAAACTATTCCTTTTTTCAGGACAATGGCCTTTTTGTGCCATTACCAAAGAGTGACGATTTGTGCCACCATCCGTCTGAAAGAAGACCCCTCGATTTATATCCGGGATAAATTGAGTTTTCATTTCAGCAGCGTTGAGAACGTAACTGAGAATGCTGGGATCACGTAATTCCTAGTTTGTAAATTGTAGAGGACCTGTATTATTAACTTTTTGTTAATTTGAATGCCAATATCTGATACTCTCAATATTACGGTCAATATTTTCTTAGTAAAATTTCATTAAAGACGCTCTTTTTTTTCAAAATTAATTTCGTTTTGATTTGAATTTTGTTTTTCATTGCAAACTACTGTATTTTTTTATCGATTTTCTTACAAATTGTTCGGTATGTTTAGGGACTGGCAATTTATTTTAACATAATTAGTTCTGGTTTTCATAATTATTATTTTAATATTATATTTAGTTTTGCGCTATATGACATACTGCGAAATGTCTGCCTTTATTTAGATTTATTTAATTAAGACTGAAAGTATTTTCAGTCTTCAAACTTGGTTTCCCGATACCAGCGTAAAACAGTCTAATTGGCGTAAATTACTAATTGAATTTTCATCTCGGGACTTCACCCGGAGGACGCTCCGGGATTTTTTCTTATTTCATTTATTCCGAAGGCAGAATCAGCTGCGATGATAAATGGAACTCCTAATTATTGTGAAAATGAAAATGTATTTCAGCTATATTTTGTCAAAAAATAATAATTAGGAACACCTAATATAATCTAACTAATATTATAAATGCGAAAGGATGGATGGATGTTTGTTCCAGTTTTACTCAATCACGCTGAAACGGCTGAACGGATCTGAATGAAATTTGGCACAGAGACAGTCTGGAACAGCACCAAGGCTATGTTACCACGCGGGCGAAGCCGCGGGTGGAAGCTAGTAAATTATAACAATTAAATTAATAATTGTTATAATTTACGACCTCTGTGGCGCAGCGGGCGAGAGTCCACCTGCGACGCAAGAGGTTGCGGGTTCGATTCCCGCCTCGGAACAAATTTGTGTATGATCTACAGAAATTTGTTCCGTTGGTCTGGGTGTTTTCTATGTATAATAAAAAATATCTATCTATGTATATAATGTATTAAATATATCAGTTATCTAGTACCCATAACACAAGCTTTGAGTAGCTTACTTTGGGGCTAGATGATGCTGTGTGGATTGTCCAGCATTATTTATTATTTATTTAAATAAATAAATAAAAATAAAAAAGCCTTTTTATTTCTTGCTTTGCAGTAGAGATTTACAATTATTTAAGAACAGTGAGCATGCGAAATTTATTGATCTGATGAGATCATTTATACAAAAATTATTTCCATGATGTTTTATACAATATTATATGCATGCATTTATAAGTTTCATTTAATCATCAATAATATTTTTAAAATTTTTTTTTATTATTTATTTATTTATTTTTATTTAATTATTTGTAACTTGTGAAACGGTCAAGAAAATGAAATCCCTGATGAAAGCAAATCAGCGCGGTCATTCCTATTCATCATCTTCATCTTCCTGCCCTTTTCCTACATTATGTGGGGTCGGCACAACATGTGATCTTCTTCCATTTCCCTCTATCATTCGTCATCTCAGTACTCACTCCTTTCTTACCCACTCATTCCCGCGGTCATTCCTATTAAGCTCCATAATATTTATAATTATTATTAACAATTTTCTTATTATTATTATCTTATCAATTATATTATCTGCGCGACGTAAAATAAATGATTTCTATTCTATTTTGTTATATTTTAAAAGTATCTAAATGAAGCCACATTGAAATGACTATCCCCATTTAAATAGAACGTAAGCTTTCAGGCTAAGAGTCGGGTTTTGCCTTTTTATGAAAAACTTGGGTCAATGGATAGGGGTAGGCCTATTCAGAAATATGCGGTTTCATTTCGCCGCGACCTTTTGCAAGTGCTACCTGTATTCTGTGAACAAACTGAAAAACCAACCACCAGTCACGCATTACCTATCTACACTTGTAATATCTGTGGCAATGCAGAAGAAGAAGAATAAATAGCCAGAAAAAGAAGATTGAAAAAAGGAAGTAAGAAGAATTTAGACGACATTGGAAAAAAATGGTCCCTAGATGAAAGTGTCAAATGAAGAACCTTATATTATAATAAAAATATCTAAGTATATGAAGATATCGCAGCCACCGCCGTTACCCAGTCCGTTACCAGGAGTTTACCAGAAGTAATATTACTTTGATATTGCCCGATGAGCTAGTGGTAAGGCCTCTGGACGTCTCCGGTCCACTGGTTTGCACACAGTCTGCATTGATTGAGATCACCTAGAAATTAAAAAAAAAAAAAAAAAAAAAATATGATCACTACTGTAATCCCCAGGCTCGGTAGATATCTCCTCAGATCTTTAGTTACTTAGATCTTTGAGGATATCTAAAGAGGGTAGTCAGAGGCAAGTCCAAACATGACATTTGGTACATGCCCACATTTGTTACACAGTAGTTAGTATTCCGTACGTGACAGGTTGCAAGCCCATCGCCGCTTATTAGAATACCAACCTATGACGCATACCTTCGAATTTTTGGTTCTAGGGTATGCCGGTTTCCTCACGATGTTTTCCTTCACCGTTTAAGAGCACTGGCATTGCGCACATAAATTTTTCGAATGGAAAAACTCATTGGTGCACGACCAGGTTTGAACCAACGACCTTCGGATCGTGAGGCAGGGGTGCTACCACTACACCACCAGCGCTCTCTAAAAAGTTATAGATTAAAAAATAAAATTTTAAAAAGTTGCATTTAAATAAAAATAAATCAAAAATATTTCACACTAAGTCTCTAAAAGTCTACGAGTGTTATTATTGGATAATCCCTTCGGACAAAGCCTCGAATAATTAATGATTGAACGAACTTACCTGTATGTGAAGTTCTATCATAATTATGGGAGGCTTTGTCCGAAGGGATTAGCAACCCTCCCTCCCTACTACATGCTCTGCAATTCCCATATTATTATTTTTTGTGAAATATTTTTCAGGCATCTCTAAACTAAATGACGCGAGCGGGTAGTCTGGGTGACCAACAAAGTATTTTATTTTGTACTTTATTTTGTACCTACCCTCAAATTTAGTGCGGAAACGGCGTACCACTGGGCGGTACTACGAGTGTTATTATTGGATAATCCCTTCGGACAAAGCCTCCCATAATTATGATAGAACTTCACATACAGGTAAGTTCGATTAATCATTAATTATCCGTGATTAAACATTAAATCTAGATCTATAGGTACTATAGGTATAGAGGAAAGTTTTGTATTTTTGAATTTTTGTATTTTTGTTTGTAACGGTTAAACTCAAAAACTACTGGTCCGATTTCAAAAATTTTTTCACCGTTAGAATGCTACGTTATCCTTGAGTAACATAGGCTATATTTTAAGTATGTAGGCAACTCGCGAGCAAAGCCGCGAACGGAAGCTTGTGTACAATAAAAGGGCTTGTAACCTACTCAATCTTGAGTTTTTGCTCAATCTAAATGATCCGGGTTTGGTGCTGACGGCAATGTTATCAATCAACGTCCCACTGAGGCTGAGCAGGCGATATTGGAAGTTTCCAAATTGAATATTACAGGGTGTCTACAAGATTCAGGAGTAAGCAATGGATCAGAGCAAAACAGAGATTGGATCAAAAACTCTCGATCAAAATTTCTCTAACCTTCTCTTGTCTGACAACCTGTGACAGCGTTACACGGGCTTTTACTAGGCGAGGATTAATAAAAAATCCTACTAATTGATCGGCGAGCGAAGCGAGCGAAGCTTGAAACTTTGACGTTTCTGAAAGATGATCTTCAGATTCAGATCTTTTTATATCTACAGAGGGGTAATTCTAGCACAGTCTTTAGTACGTGCCCCGTTTTTGTTCAATATTTAATAGTCCGGAAACTTACGCCAATGCAGGTAAAGTACCTGGGTGACCGAGCTTTGCTCGGTTTTTTTTATTGGTATTCGACGTTTTCTAAAATGAAACCTTCCTAGATCGATTTATCGCCGACAAACCCCTACATACTAAATTTCATGAAAATCGTTGGAGCCGTTTCCGAGATTCAGAAAATATAATATATACATATATACAAGAATTGCTCGTTTAAAGGTATAAGATTATATGGAAGGAATAGAAACGAAATATAGTTTCGTAAACTATTGAAGATCATTCTAATCCCTTATGCTATGTGACTTCTTTCTCCTGCCCTTTTTCCACGTTATGTCGGCACAACAGTGATCTTCCATTTCTCTCTATCATTCGTCATTTCAGTACTCACTCCTTTCTTACCCATGTCATCTTTCACACAGTCCATCCATCTTTTCTTTTTCCTATCTCTACCCCTGTATCAATTCACATTCATACCTAACGTTTTATGCAAATAAACATCTTGAATCGGGGCGATCGATATTCATCAGGAATGCGGTACGACACACTAACGATTGCAAAACCACGAACCACGAGATTGCCACCTTAATTTGCTTTTCTGTCTATTGAGGCATTGTTGGAACACTTTTTAAACTATCGCAACTTGAAAACATGTTTAAATATAAATATATTCTCGGGACTTAATCGCATATTGTGAAACACGAGGTAAATAGAATGTTTCACAATACGCGATTAAGTCCCGAGAATATATATTTAAACGAGGCATTGTTGTGTTTCTACTTTTTAATATAATGATTAAGTTTTAGTGTCGGTACACATCTGACGATGCTTCGATCAAAGGTCCCACTAACACAATACATCATCGGTTTAGAGTGAAAGGTTGAATGCTTTATTATAATAGTACCTGGATGACAGAGGTTTGGACGGTTTTTTTTCGATTATTTTTCAAGAAGGGTAGGTAGGTATTCGATTATTAGATTTGTCTTTTTTGGGGTTACGCGACCGATAATGCACGATGTTTCTTTCGTCAGATGTGGGCCGACCCTTAAAGACTAAGAACACGATTTCAATGATTTAATTTGCAGAATATTATATAATAATAAATCAGTCTTTCAATTGAAATATATCACAATCATGTCGCTACCTTTATTATCTCGTAAATAAGGACACGTTCACACTGCGGAAAACGAGGAACGAAGAGTTCGGAAGGCAATTTAATCAGCGCAAGAAAGCTGGGGCGTACACACGGCGGCGTTTCCTCTTTGTATGTAATGAAAGATCTATTTTATGGAAGGTCAGAAGCTTATAATATTTTCTTTTCAGGTTGTCAGGAACCTAATATCCTGGTTAGATACAGCTTGGCAAATTAGTGTCGACAATCTATTTGAGATGTTTTTTTTTCTCATTTAGGGGCTGGGGATTTTGTCGCTTATAAGAATACTAACCTATGACACACACCTTCGAATTTTTGGTTCTAGGAGTTATTTACAATACAATACAATAATCACGAATGTAATCCCCAGACTGGCTCGGTAGACATCTCATCAGATCTCTTTATCTCTTTCTCTCAGATCTTTGAGGATATCTTTAGATCTCCTCTGACTAAAGGCAGGTCCAAACATGATATTTGGCACATGCCCAAATATTGCACAGTAGTAATTTACATTGCAATGTACCTATACATAACTGTCACTTACAGGTACCTATGTAGGCAGTATTCCTTTCTACTCAATTTGATTTTTGACCGTTATTTAAAAAAAATAACTCACCTTGATTTTAGAGCTCGTCTTTCAAGCTGATGGTTTATAAAAGTTATTCCACGAAGGGTACATTTAAAATTAACTAATATTTTACGAGAGCGCTGGTGGTGTAGTGGTAGCACCCCTGCCTCACGATCCGAAGGTCGTGGGTTCAAACCTGGTCGTGCACCAATGAGTTTTTCCATTCGAAAAATTTATGTGCGCAATGCCAGTGCTCTTAAACGGTGAAGGAAAACATCGTGAGGAAACCGGCATGCCCTAGAACCAAAAATTCGAAGGTATGTGTCATAGGTTAGTATTCTTATAAGCGGCGATGGGCTTGCAACCTGTCACGTACGGAATACTAACTATTGGCAAAATGTGGGCATGTACCAAATGTCATGTTTGGAATTGCCTCTGACTACCCTCTTTAGATATCCTCAAAGATCTAAGTAACTAAAGATCTGAGGAGATATCTACCGAGCCGGGTCGTGATAATAAATAGGTCGAAATAGGTCGTGAACATATTTTTTATTTTTTTATTTTTTTTTATTTTACGAGATAAACAAAATTGTTTTTTTGCGAACAATGACGAAAGTGATAACAATGACGAATCCGTTGAGTAGAAAAGTCCAGGTATCGATTAAGAATGATTAAATTCGGCAAAGCGATGACGTCATGTTCCATAGAACAAATGGGAACTACCCAAAGCGTCGGGCAATGAAATGACAATCCATCACACCGCCACGTTCACCATCAGAAGCAATAACGTAAGAGCTTATTAATGCCATTTATCATTCCCTATTGTCTTTGTGTCCCGTCTTTCAATGGGTATAACTTATTATTAGATGTTTGGACATTGTTGGGATATTAAGGGTTGTTTCATATTACGCACACGCATCAGGGTGTCTACTCTGCAAAACAATCTATGTACTCTAAGTTACTTATATCGTTTCGACTAATAATTGACAATTGATCTCGTAAACCTATAACACCGCTTATGGACGATACGGTAATTAGAATTTGACAAAAAATAATCAAAGTAATATACAAAAAAAATCTTTATTAGAAACAAAGAAAAACAACGTAGAATAAGTACTGTACAACTATTGTGGGCTACTGCAAGGTTAAAAAACTGTGTAGCAGCGCCCTTCGCTAGCAAAACAATCGTCGTATTGTAGAGTAGATACCAGAATTGCATTATACGATGCGTAGATGATAGAGACTTGGGCCACATAGCCAATTGTATTATGAGCGGTGGTTTAGTGGTAAAACCCCGGTTTTTGATGATAAGGTGATTAAAATCTGGGTTTTCACACCATTGTCGACAACATCTCCCTGTCCTTATCCCACTTCATATGGGGTCAGCACAACCAATCTTTTCTTTCACTCTTCCTTATCAGCCGTATTTTCAAACACATTAAGATTAAATCAAAACACATTCAATTATAGATCAGAAACATAATTAAGATAATAATCTATTTTTTTGTTTGCAAAGCAAAGATAACTTATCCTTAGATAGTGGTAGGTACTAAAGATAAGCGAAAATAACTGCAGTTTACTGGTAACAGTGCAAATGCAAAAACCTATAGAAACAGTTGGCAAATGGCCAAAATCTACACTCGACTACAAAAGTAGAACACCATTTTTATTTACTTACAGATATGTGGAAGGGCTTGTACACAAAAGTGCGAAGCGAACGTCGCATCTCAAAAATCTGCGATCTAGCCCTATCTTGGGTTTAAAGAACTTTATTTCTCATACAAACACAGGGTTTACTTAAAATGAGATACATAGTAAATTAATTAATCTAGGTTTAAATGATAAACTAGCCTCTGGTACCTAACATAAATTATAACTAAAAATTATTCACTATTCTATTAATATGCACTAAAATTACATAAATATTAAATATTCTAACTTAATAAATATTATATTGGTAAATGTTTTTATTTGTGCATTGTTACAGAGTTTGTACGTTAGTTAGTAGTTTGTAATTTAAGTTTATTTTTAAAAGCGTTTAAATTAGTACATTCCTTTATGTTGTCTTTTACATTATTTGTACATTCTTTTGTCACAAGAAATCAAATCGCGTCGCACCGATTCGCAGTTTTGTGTGCAAGCCCGAAATGCCAGCTGACCTCGCGAGAGTGGAAGAAAAGATCATGTTGTCTCTATCCTAAATGAAGTGGGATAAGGATAGGGAGATGATGATGGCTTGCTCGCGATTTAACCCATAATAAAATGATTAGTTTTTTTAAAACTCTAATATTTCTTTGTAGTTTTATGAGAGTAATTAGATCGATAGTTTGTACTTGGACAAAAAATAAAAAAAATATTTATAAACTTATATGTAGAATTTTAGAAATTTCTTCCTTAGTGTACCCCTTTACCTTAAAAGGAACCTAACCCTTCAAATCTTAGCTCTCTAGAACATAGAAATTTGGCTGTGTGTTGATCTGTTAGTCAGTCAGTAATCTGTTACCGGCTGAGTGGCCGTCCATCTTGATGTCAGAATGAACGGTCACCTTTTAATTTCTTCTGAAATAAAGAGGAAACAAATCTCTTATTGTAGGAAGCAAACAGAAGCAAATGGGAAGCAATTTTTGGATAGCATTTCAACGTTAAATAAGACAGGTGACTCATCATCCGGACGGTAACAGTAATGAAATGAGTTACCTTTATATATATGAGTATTAGCAGTGTATTGCAACAATTTGCAACAATAGTATGTATTCTGTAATCTTAAGTGCTAACAGTACTAAAAAACTGGTCAAAACCAATTCGAAACGTTCAGATTGAAAACTTTTTCTCTAATTCATTTTGTGGCTAACTGTACCTAAACCGAAGCGATTCGAACAAACAGCGGGATGTAGCTTTGAATCAAATAGACTGGGTGCCTCATGGCAATCAATGTACTAACGTGCCAGTATACACCTTATATCAATAGATATAAAGTTGAAATTTAGGTAGATAGATAGTGTTAGCGTTGATAATACTGCCTTTTAAGGCCCAGAATACTCGTCACACTATTCCTTACGTAAAAGTTACAAAAAAAAAGTGACATAGGTCCGTATAGCAACGCGGATCTCCGCGGAATCAGACATAGCACGAAGCGAAATACCCAAATGACAAGTAAGTAGAGTGCGGCATGATAATATGGCTGCTCTGAATTACATAACGAAAGCGACAATTTATAAAAAACATAAATATGTTCAAGTAAATAGCTTATTTCAAAAAAAGGGCTGGGTTGATTTGTTTCAAATTAACTGATTTACATTCGTGTGAAACAGAAATTCAAAATACCTTACTGTTCTGGATAAATTAGGGAATATCTGAATTTTCAGAGGTATTTTTGACATGATTTTTAACCAAGGTTTTCTAACTAATTCGTGTTTTAGCTCAGGTTGATTTATCACTTATATCCTTGAGTATCGTGTAGTTCAATTTCAATGTAATCTATTAAGCGGTAATAGAATGATTAGGGTTGCAATACTTGCAATTTTCAAAATGCTGGGCCTTAACTGAATAGAACAGAGTAACGATGTCTATGAACGATTCAAGGGTTTAAAATTAAATATTTTGTTATTTACTAACTTCCGCTCGCGGTTTCATCCCGAAAGTTCATTCAAAACATTGGTGATAGAATTCATAAAATCGGATAAGTAGTTTCAAAACTCAAAAATTTATCCTAAATTAAAGCTTTATTTGAACTCTTTTTTCTAAAATTGAAACAAATAAGTTATATATCAAAAACAGAGTTGAAATCACTGACCGCAGGTAATGTAGGTACCCAAAAGCCTGGCTATGTGACCCGTTGGATAGCTATACTGATCCTCTGGCCGAGATAAACAGCAGTCCTTTGATAATTAGTTTCGTCTACCAGTCATTTGAATAACTCTTTTGAAAGTTGTTCCTATTAAATGCTTAATCAATTGCCCAAAAACAGTAGCAGGAATGTAGAGACCACGTTGAAATGAATTCCGTTTTATTTCCACATAGCGAGACACCTATCCAATAAAACGATACACGCAGCAGAATTTCCTAAACATTTATTCAAGGGTAGCTACCTAGCTGAAAACTTATTTTCATTGTACGTTACGACATGGTCTCTATACCTAGGTTCTACGAAAGCGCTACGCTCTACAAACTAATGTCTACACGCTACGCTAGAATTTACATTCTACAAACTACCATACGCTACAACACGGTTCCTATACCCAGGTTCTACGAAAGCGCTACGTTCTACAAACTAATGTCTACACGCTACGCTAGAATTTACATTCTACAAACTACCATACGCTACAACACGGTTCCTATACCCAGGTTCTATGAAAGCGCTACGCTCTACAAACTAATGTCTACACGCTACGCTAGAATTTACATTCTACAAACTACCATACGCTACAACACGGTTCCTATACCCAGGTTCTACGAAAGCGCTACGCTCTACAAACTAGACACCACGCTTGACTCTACATTCTAAAAACTACCATACGTTGCGCTCTAAGTTTGCTATATCTACACTCTACAAACTACCATACACTGCGCTCTACGCTTTACAAACTTCCACATACTGCACTCTACGCTTGCTCTACACTCTACGAACGACACTCTAAAAACTACCACAGGAATCCGATAATTTTAGTTTTTTTTAATCTTTATTTTTAGCTTATTCGCTATGCGAATATGGGGCTATTGTGATTGGTCAAACAAAAATGATACTTTTGCCCTATCAACTTTAACTTCTATTTCTTATAGAAAAACTTTGATACCGTGTAGGTACTTAAGTATGTCTGGATTATCTGGAATAGTTTTACGCTATGTCGTACCGCTGCCGTAAAGTGTAAAAGGCTCGAAGGACCAGGTTGTTGTGAACAGCGCCGGGGGCTCGCAATTTATTGCCAGTTTCATCCAACATGAGTTTATATTATTTTGGACCCTTCTCGCGTAGTTATTGGCTGAGTAGGGGGCGATTTTCATGTTTTTGTGTCGTCATGAAGTTGCATTTGCTAATAATATTAGTTATTTAGCCTATATAGGAATATAGGAACAAATATAGGATTTCCGCGATACAGGCTAGACTAAGTGCAAAGCCCCATATCATCTGTACTAATATGCGACTACCTACCGCCCGTAGCTTTTCCCGCGAGGTAGGTACCTAACCTATATACAATATAGCCTAAGTTCATTCCAAAAATTGGCGAAAGATTTTTTTAAATCAGGTCATACCTTACGCCAGTTCAATGATTGAATCAGTATCTATTTTTTGTTAACCTCCTTCTGATTTTATTATTATATGTGAATAATTTTTGTACCTATAAGTATATGTATATAAATATATTACCTGAATCTCGGAAACAGCTCCAACGATTTTCATGAAACTTAGTATGCAGGGGGTTTTAGGGGTGATAAATCGATCTAACTAGGTTTCATTTTCCAAAAAAAACCTAGCAAAGCTTTGTCATCCATGTAGGTACTTAATAAGTATTATTAGTATAATATTATTAGTAGGTATTATCTGCCTAATTCTGTAGATAGGTATTGCATACTACATAGGTTGCACACTACCGCTATATTAATCCTACCTAGATAGAAGGCATCTCACAATAGAGCCCCATTCTCTCTCCGGTCAGACAAATCGCCGTGCGACATTAACTGGGTTGATTTATGCAGTCTTGTGGAGCTTTGTTTGAGCTCCTATTGTTCAGTTCCTAATTGACTGTTTGCTGTAAAACTTATAGAAGTTAGGTTTTCATTGTGCGGCTCTTTAGTTCCTGTGGATATAAGAGTAGAGGTAGACCTAAGAAAAGATGGATGGACTGTGTGAAAGACGATAATGTGTAGGAAGGAATTGACGACTGAGATGACGGATGATAGGGGAGAGTGGAGGAAGATAACCTGTTGTGCCGACTCCACATAGTGGGATAAGGGCAGGAAGATGATGATGATGTCTCAGTATAGGTAACTAAAGAAAACGTAGGGTAATAAAATTATTTATTAGAAGTAAATAGCATTCGTTATAATATTTTACATAAAAGTGATATAAATAAATATTGGTGGACATTTTCGTATAACTTTTAGTCCCAAACTAAGCAAATCTTGTAGGTACTATTGGAACCAAGGGCATTACCACAAGGTCTTACAAACCACTATGTCTCAGAAACGTCACGTTTCAAGCTTGAACTACTTCAATTGAATTTTCATAGGTCATGGTACGAAATATCAAAGTTTACTGTGATATTGATCAAAGAGCTTGTGGTATGGCCCCAGATAGTTGATATTAATTATACATTTTTATTGTAAATACTTTACTAATTACACCCAGATACAGAACAAAATCATCTGTGCTAATGACACAATTGTTTTTCCTGGGTGGGAATCGAACCCACAACCTGCACTGGAGGCAGCGGAAGCAACTGAGCTGTGAGGCCAGTCGTTTTAATCTTTGAGGATCTAAAGGGTAGTCAGAGGCACGTCTAAACATTATATTTGGCCCTCGTTTTGCACATTATTCCGGACAGCAACAAACCATCACCATTTCTACGAGAATACTTAACGACCTTCGAACTTTTAGGAAGTGCCGGTTTTCTAACGATGTTTTTCATCTCCGTTTAAAACACTCAGTGTTACTGCAATGATGAGCGCATGTTATGTCTAGTCATAAACAAACAGACCTTCCGCATCTAAGTAGATGATTCCAGCGTTAAGTAGAACTTACAGGACGCTGTAAGGCCTAGGACATGGTTTAAGATGGAGTAGATTACTGCTGGGCCTACTCCTAGTCAGAAGCAGTTCTGGTAAAAGACACCAAAGGTGCTAAAGTCAAATGAACTGGCGGTATAGACGGAGCATCACCAAGCGCCTTATCAACTGCGTTGCACTTCGGAGCTGATATTAGAAAACTGCTGATCACCGATAGAGCCATGATTATCAGCGACCAGAACATTATGATGAGAAAGAAGCGAGCTCGGCGCCAGGTGACTTCTTGTTGGTAATGGTGCACTTCTTCAGATGATAATGCTCTGAAAATATGAAGTTTCATCATCATCTTCCTGCCCTTATCCCACTAGGTGGGGTCGGCACAACAGGTTCTCTTCCTCCACTCTCCTCTATCATCCGTCATCTCAGTAGTCATTCCCTTCTTTCACGTCATATCGTCTTTCGCACAGACCATCTATCAAAATTTAAGATAAATATACATAAAAACTAGCTAAGCTCTACGTTTTTAGTTATAGTTATGCAGTTACGAAAATTGTTTTAATGAGAAAGATTATTTATTTTTATATTATAAAAGTAGCCCAAGTTGCTCTTTATGGCAACAGCTATGTGCCAGTTAAAGTCCCGTCGAAATCGGTCCAGCCGTTTCCAAGATTATCCAGAACAAATAGATGGACAGACAAAAATTTTAAGAAGCTGTTATTTTATTATTGCAAAGATTAGAGACACTTAAATTTTATTTATTTGTGTACCGAAGTAGATTATTATTCTTCGCGTTTACCTACATTTACAAACATGTATGAGAGACGAAGACAACAAATGTCTAAGAGTCTGGAACATGTTCTGTTATATACCATAACCAGAAATCATTTTTTGACAGTCTTTGACACGTTTTCTACAAGTTTCTCGTGCCCTTGTCCCACGCTAAGTGGGGTCGGCACATGTTTTTTTCCTCCACTCACTCCTATCATTCTTCAACTCCTGAGTCTAGGTACTCCAAGTTTTACAAGATTGACTTACCTATATTAAATTAATTTATCAACTTGCTTTGTCTAGATGATATCAATATGTAAATATTGTTATTATAAACTAAAAACACACACCTGAATCTCTTTTGATTAATATTAGGTCTCACAGGACTTAAAAGCGGTTGTTTCTCTAAATCCATCACAATTTCACTTTGCAATTCTCTTTAAAACACAGCTTAACCTTGAAAATCCATATAAAATCACTTAAACAACGCAACGCTAATAACTATGTACATAGGTGCTTTAATGTCTAGAGAATATTAAAATTCTTTGAGTAAGTATCTAATTATGATATTGTTATAGCCACAACAGTTATAAACAATACGTACCTACTTTACTGCTATCTACATTAATATTACTTATGAAGGTAAAGTTTGTTTTTTTGTATGTTAATTAATAATTTTTTAACCTTTAAAACATTTTTTTTAATTTCACTGATATTTATAATACTTAGGTTCCACCCGCGGCTTCGCCCGCTAAGTACCTACCTTTCTTTCGACAATGTATAAAACCAAATTTCAGTTTGTTTTTGATAGTTTCGAAGATTTCCACCCTTATACAAACAAACAAACTTTAACTCTTTATAAATTATAATAGGGTAGGTGTAGGTAGATTCTCGAAGGCCGAGTGGGATAGATACTATTATAAAAAACATGATCATGACTAATCCCCAGGCTCGGTAGATAGATACCTTCTCAGATCTTTGAGGATATCTAAAGAGGGTAGTCAGAGGCACGCATTTGGCACTGTAGTTAGTCTGTAGGTACCTATATCTTAAATCCGTGGGATAGTACCTACCTATATTTATGATTTTTTAAAATAGGTAAGTATACAGTCTTTGGCGATTTTTGCGACCGGTGACCCTTAGAATATTTATGATTTTTGTGTTTTTTTTATGTTTAAGATACCTAAGATAAAGTAGGTATTTAACGTGGGTGAAACCGCGGGGATTAGTTAGTGTGAATCCCGATCAAGTGCGGATGACTGACCCGCGCCGCGACCCGGCGATAACCGATTGCAAATAGATGATTTATATATTTGTGAGACTGGATTATTTTCCATTCTACCAAGTAGCAGTGACCTAGGTAATGTGCGCATAGGTACCTACACATTTATTTTATTGTGCGCACACATTTACCTACTTAATTATTCATCTTTATACTGATGGATTATTTTTAACCTAATTCAAAAGGGAGGAGGTTCTCAATTCGACTGTTTTATTTCTAAACAATTATTTAAGTTATACTTTAGTTTATACTTTTAAACAATACTTACTTACTTATATAATTTTACATTAAACTACCACATTGTACGCCCGAAATGAGTAAAACTTTCCGGACAATATTAATCTGTACTTAAATATAACATTTTAGATGATAAAATTATTGTTTCTAATAAAATCCACCATAATTGGTTACAACTAGCGCCATCTATTATTTGTTTGGTAAAATCCACTATCATTGGTCACAGCTAGCGATGTCCATGTAGTAAAACCTAACACCATTGGTTGCATTTAGCGCCATCTGTTATCTGTGTCGTAAATTAAAGATGTAACTGAAAATTTTGACATTGTTGGGCGAATACACACTTAGTCTATGTCTACGGTGCGTGGTACCTCTGATATTACAAACACTCATGAGTTACGGTAATCACATACCATTAAATTTTTGTTAGCTGGAACTGCTTATAAAAAAATAACATTTTCGTAAATTTGTTTATTTATTAAATTACTATTTGGCACTCATTAGTTATAGGAGATTATTTAAATAATAATACTAGGTATTACTTATACGTATTGTGGTTAGCGCATTTTGCTGTTATTATAATCTACTTTGGACGGTCCTTATAATCAGATCATGAGACAATTTCGTTTGATATTGCAATTTGTATTCTATTATTTCTATGAATAAGACTTATTATGGCTAATGGTTTTAAAAACCAACGGCTTTAACAAAAGCTCTCCGGGAAATATCAAAGTAATATAACTTTGATATTTGTCATAATGATGTTTATTGAAACCAAACGATTGTAAACTCTTTAGTACCTAACTATAACAGATCACTGTGTAAACTGCTCTAAAGTACGATCAATTCAGAAGAGAATGTTACCAACATAAAAAAGTATAGCTTAAAAACTAATTACCATTTGGTAGTAAAAATATAACAATAATACGTTATTTTTGAACACCATGAATTAAAATTGTATTGAAGCAGTGTTAATTCAAGCTTGAAACGTTGACGTTTCTAAAACATGATGGTTTTTAAGAGCTTATGGTAAGGCCCTAGAATCAATAGCTTTCCAATGCCAAGGATAGTGACCGTATTAATATGGCTTAACTTAGTTGATCTATTGGATCTATCAGTCGAGTTGTGTCAAGTGATGAGCCGACATAGCGAATCGGGTATAGAGTACAAGGCATAGAGTTGAATTTCGTCTGCAGATCGAATAGAGTTGTTCTGTTTCACGATGTTGGAGAGTTCCATCATGGCTTCTTCTAGAATGTTCTGCCTTTTAGGGTACCTGGGGAAAATATAGGAAATGTAAGTGGAATTATTATGTCGAGTAAATACCAAATAGTTCAAGGACTCTAGAAATTCGAGGTGATTCGAATGGCGAGGCCAGTGAACGGAGAATACATTGAAGCATTCCTTGAGCTAAAAATGACCCCACAAAAATAGAGCTCTAGTAGGCTGGGCTTGTCAATTATACCAAAGAATTATATCAAAAAATTACATAAGGTTATTATACGTTACACGGCAATTTAATCCCAAAAATCGAGAGAATAAAGTCGACATTAATCAAATGACCCCACAAAATAGAGCTCTGGTAAGCGGGGCTAGTCAATTATAACAAAAATTATATAAAACTTTACAGAAACTTATTACACGTTACATGGAAAGTCTGTACTTTTAAACTTACGCGATCTGAACACATTATTATTAGTATTAGACGGGTATTTATCGCGATAAATACCCGTCTAATACTAATAATAACATGGAAAGTCGACATTAATTATTTTTTGGCAAAACCACGACGGAGTTTTGATGTGTAATTTGGTGTCATGTTCGCGGATATCCCTCGAAAAAATGCTTCCATGTTTTTTCCTTTCACTGGTATAGGTCATACAACGGATCTAGGCATTCGTGAAGTTAGCCACAGGTGCAAGTTTGCGCATGTATAGTTCCTTACTCATTCTTCCAATTGCTACCGAAAAACGATACTGCGCAGCTCTTGCGGCTAACTTCACGAATGCCTAGATTCGTTGAGCCAACTATACATAAACATGTTTGTTTGTTGGGGCCGTGGTTTTGCTAGTACTGACTGCAGAGCGGCGTGCCGGGCCGCGTGCTGCAGGTCGTGCGCGAGCGCATGCAGCGGCGCGCCCAGGCCGGCGCCGAGTGCGCGCACGCAGGCCGCCTCGCACGCCAGCGCGAGCACGCACACGCGCACGCGGCCTAGCAGCGGCTGGAGGCCTAGGGTCACCAGGCTCGATGTCATCTGGGTGTTGATCTGCAACGAAAAAAATCTAATATGGCTGCTGTAATAATCTATTTTCAGTGTATTAAAACGGTACACGGATTTTCTGCGGTGTATTTGCCTGACAACTACGTCGCTCTGGTTTTTATATGTTTTCTCGTGTTATTTTGAGTTTTATTGCGTAATTTTGGTGGTTATTTTGCCAATAAAGCCCGGGTTCTTGACGCGAGTGTAAAGTATGTGAATTAGAGTGAATAGTTCTCTTCAAATTCCATCGGAGGAAATCCCGAAAATTTTCAACAAAACAGCCATCTTTTGTTTAAAATTGACTTGACTACTTGACTATGACTCTGTGACGTTGACAATACTTATAAATAAATTCACTTGACACTGGCAAAATTGTTCTCTAAGAGACAGATGCCATAATTGAAGAAAAAAAAAAAAAAAAAAAACGGTACACATTAACAACAAAATGCATGTTTTGACTTAAGGCCCAGAATACTCGTCACTCTATTCCATACGTAAAAGTTACAAAAAAAGTGACATAGGTCCGTATAGCAACGCGGATCTCCGCGGAATCGGACATAGCCAGAAGCGAAATACCCAAATGACAAGTAAGTGGAGTGCGGCATGATAATATTGCTGCTCTGAATTATATAACGAAAGCGACAATTTATAAAAAACATAAATAAGTTCAAGTAAATAGCTTATTTCAAAAAAGGGCTGGGTTGATTTGTTTCAAATCAACTGATTTAAATTCATGTGAAATAGAAATTCAAAATACCTTACTGTTCTGGATAAATTAGGGAATATCTGAATTTTCAGAGGTGTTTTTGACATGATTTTTAACCAAGGTTTTCTAACTAATTCGTGTTTTAGCTCCGGTTGATTTATCACTTATATCCTTGAGTATCGTGTAATTCAATTTCAATGTAATCTATTAAGCGGTAATAGAATGATTAGGGTTGGAATAATTGCAATTTTCAAAATGCTGGGCCTTAAACAAGAAAAGATTTGTGAAAGTCTATGATACGTTTTAAAAAATACGTAGTTACGCTCTTATTTTGTTCGCTTTAGACTAAATTAACGTAAACATTTTAATGAATTAATTTCGTATTTTTTTCTCACCTGACTCTCACAAGCCCGTTTCGAGTTCTTTGTCATCTTGTCACTGGCGGTGATAAATGTCACCGATATTATGGGACTGTTCGACTTTTCACACTCGCTCCAACTTATTGATCTATTGGTCGACCCTGTGGAAACATATCGTAATAATTTCAACTCTATGTCGTTACAATAGAGTGGTGTATTCCGGAATTATACTGACAATGAGTATATTTTATTCGGTATGCAGGTTTTGTAGTATTTCAATTTCAACTCTACAGCCTTACAATTAAGGTAAGTATGAAACATTTTTAATTAATATCTTGAGGTCTTTCCAGGTTTTTGTCACTAATGATATGGTAATTTGATTCTAAATCTTATACCCTTACACTAAAGTCTACTTTCGATCGTACCTTCAGGATATCTAGTAATATCTGGATTGAGTTGTTGCCTTATAAAATCCAATACATCGATATAAGCCACTTTATGCTCTCGTACTCTGGAAAAAAGGAATATAATTGAATATCAGCTGACTAGACAACCGTTGTCCTGTCCAAATTTTAATATATCACTAGGAAAAGAACACTTTCAGTTTTTGCGTACCAAGTATTTGTAGTTCCAAAATTTAGGAACTTCGGATTCCTAAAAATATTGATGAATTATTGAATAAAAATATTTATCAATTTCTAAGTAAGTACTACCTACTTATTAATAACTTATTAATTATTACTTATTATTAACTACTTATAACTTATTACCATGAATATAGGCCATTATTTATAAAAAAAAAACATTATTATTAAAAAAAAAATCATTATTAAAAAAAACATGCTCATGACTTTAATCACCAGGCTCGGTAGATATCTTCTCAAATCTCTAGTTGCTTAGATCTTTGAGGATATCTAAAGAGGGTAGTCAGAGGCACGTCCGAACACGACATTTTAGATTCAATATACCTGTGCTTATCGTCGCATATAGCTCGCATACAAGACTCGTCTTGAGTCAACACAATGCAAGGGCGGGTTAGCTCGTGTGTATCCACACTAAGGGCGGGCCACACCCCGCACGTATATCCGTTGGCCCACAGCTCGAGTGCCAGTTGGGCCCGTTTGGCAGCTGCTAGGCCGTCGCGGCCATTGCCCGCTGTGCCCCAAACGCAAACGCAGATGAGGGTTGACTGAAATGCAGGTGACAGTTTATTGAAATGCAGATGCCAGTTTATTGAAATGTAGATGACAGTTTATTGTAATGCAGATGACAGTTTATTCAAATGCAGATGCCAGTTTATTGAAATGTAGATGACAGTTTATTGTAATGCAGATGACAGTTGATTGAAATGCAGATGACAGTTTATTTAAATGTAGATGACAGTTTATTGAAGAACAGGACAGTTTATTGAAATGCAGATGAGTTTATTGATATGCAGATGACAGTTTATTGATATGCATGTGACAGTTAATTTAAATGCAGATGACAGTTTATTGATATGCATGTGACAGTAATTGAAATGTAGATGACAGTATTTTGATATGCAGATGACAGTTAATTGATATGCAGATGACAGTTAATTGAAATGCAGATGACAGTGAAAGCAGATTATCAATTACTTTTAAGAACTGCTAAATTAGTCATTTTCGTTTCTTTTCATTGTGAGGCCAAAAAAGTGTCAATTACAGGTACTTTAGGTTAATTAACAGATTCAAATTGTCAACTTTTTGTCCTACTCTTTTAAAAATAATCGAAACAGACGTGCACAGTATTAAAATTAACTAGTAATAGTTGCCTAGATTTATGGCCTCGATACATACCTCCAAGATATCTCTCTTCCCCGGCGCCGGAAGCGCGTCCATTTTGACTAAGATGGCCGCCATCCGTTCGAGCGACATTGAGAAGCCGACTGAGCAGGACTTAAGTTCAGAGTTATCTTGGTCCTTCTCTGTGCGGGCGACATTCCAGAATTCTTCTACCAATGCGTCGTACCTGAAAAACATCACGACTCTAATCCCCAGGCTCGGTAGATATCTCCTCAGATCTCTAGTTACTTAGATCTTTTGAAGATATCTAAAGGAAGTAGTTAGAGGCACGACCATACATGATATTTGGCACTTGACCACGTTTTGCAGTGATTAGTATTGTATAGTGCTCACGTTTTGCAACCTGTCACATACTGAATACTAACTATTGGCAGTGATCTGGATCAGTTGACCTATCTATAGATCGTTTGTAAAGGTCTTTAGAGTTAAATTGGCTGTATATTTTTGAAAAAAAAAGTAACTAGAGATTTGAGATGTGAAACCTTGAGATTACTGATTATGTTATCTTTTACGATTCTTCGGGATGCGAGAATCGAACCCGCTACTTTTACCGAAATACAATGAAAGCCCCTAATATTCTTGTAACCAATAAAGTATGAGCATTATAGCTTCAAGCGAATAAGTACCTTCCGCCTCTAGCAATAAGGTCCCCGGAGCGATGTTTAGCTTTAACCTTGTCTGTGTCTCTCACAACGCACATTTGCCAAAAAACTCCGGTATGCTGAGTCGCATTGCTCGCTAGAAACGGCGCTACTGTTATAGGACACTGAAAAAAGTATTAAGCATTTATTCGTCGTGACTGACGAAAAGCAATTCTATTTAATCCTGATAATAAAACAAAGTCGGTTTTGTTCGAACACTTAACTCTAGAACGGCTCTAGATTTTAGATTTGTTAGATTTGTCTCCAAAATAGCAGAATAACTATTGAAAACAGGGATTGGAACCGGTTAATCATTTACCAGAAAAAAACCGGTATTGACCGGCATTTCGATAATAGCGTTCGGAGCGCAACCTCTTTCAAAACCTCAACTCAAACCTAGATTAACCGGTTAAAGCTAGCTTCGTTAGTCGTAAGAGCGGGCGCGTCGCGGATCTCTCTAATATGGAAGAGAACGAAATCATTTCGTTCGAACCGGTTAATTGAGAAAAACCCTTTTGTATTAACCGTTCTTGAATAACCGTTTTAATAGAGGTTACAGTAGAACGTAAAACGTATTTAGAGCGATGCTTGTTTGATTTTTTTCCGGTTTCCAAACCCTGGTTGTAATTACATAAATAAAAAAATAAAAAAAGTTCTGGACAATCCACACAGCATCATCTAGCCCCAAAGTAAGCTACTCAAACCTTGTGTTATGGGTACTAGATAACTGATATATTTAATACATTAAATACATAGATAGATATTGTTTATTATACATAGAAAACACCCACCAACGGAACAAATTTCTGGAGATCGTACACAAATTTGTTCCGCGGCGGGAATTGAACCCGCAACCTCTTCCGCAGGCGGACTCTCGCCCGCTGCGCCACTGAGTTCGTCATAATAAATAATAAATAAATAAATAAATAATGCTGGACAATCCACACAGCATTATCTAGCCCCAAAGTAAGCTACTCAAACCTTGTGTTATGAGTACTAGATAACTGATATATTTAATACATTAAATACATAGATAGATATGTTTTATTATACATATAAAACACCCAGACCAACGGAACAAATCTGCAGATCGTACACAAATTTGTTCCGCGGCGGGAATTGCACCCGCAACCTCTTGCGTCGCAGTCGGACTCTCGCCCGCTGCGCCACTGAGGTCGTCATAATACATACATTGCAGCCGAGCGCCTTAGCATTTCTGTAGATAGCTTCAAGTTGATGAGTCGCGAGAGTCACTCGTTTCGCCCACTTGGCTTGTTTCACCAGAGGCGTGACTAGCTCCTTTAGCTCGTGCACAGGCACGTCCAGCTCCATCAGACGAAGGAGGTTGGATATATCGCGGTTGGTTATGCACAGAGATGTCAGGTGAGTCTGTAGCTGTAGGTTTGTTATGCGACCTGGGGAAAATGAAGAATCATGTTGGGTCTGATTTTAAATTTGATTCTATTTTATACTAGCGTCCGTGTTTAAAAATCCTACTAATATTATAAACGCGAAAGTTTGTAAGAATGGATGGATGGATTTGTTTGTTACTCTTTCTCGGTTACAAAAAGTGAACGGGTCATTTATGGGGAACGTGATACGTTTCTATAATAAACTTCCTATAAATGCAACTAAACTTCCTGTTAGAAAATTCAAAGCCTTCATTAAAAATAATCTCTTAAAGAAAGCATATTATAATATAAATGAATATATTGATGATAGGAACTCATGGCCCGATGTCGCTCCGCCCTCCGACAGCTAACCAATTTGCAATGTAAACGCTGTCCTTTTGTTTTATGTATTTATGTTCTGTTTTTATGTTATTATTATTAGATAATCTTGATTACATTTTTTGTAAGAAGGATCATACAAAAAAGCGCTAGGACCGAGACGAGTTTCTTGCCTGTTCTTCTCGTACTTGGGTTAGGTTGGAATTGGCACATAGATTCACCTAGCATGTAAGACGTTTCAAAGTGATCCTTGTGATTGTACTGAATAAATATTTTTCAATTTCAATTTCAATTTCAATTTCCCGCTGAAACGGCTGAACGGATCTGGATGAAATTTGGCAAAGATATAGATTATGGTCTGGAATAACACATAGGCTACTTTTTATCCCGAAAAAATATAAGGTTCCCGCGGGATAGATTTGTTTTGGTTTTTCAAGGTATCACGCGGGCGAAGCCGTGGGCGGAAGCTAGTCTTCTTCTTCTCATATATAAAAATATATAAAAATGAATTGCTGTTCGTTAGTCTCGCTAAAACTCGAGAACGGCTAAACGGATTTATCTTATCTTGGTCATGAAATGTTCGTGGAGGTCTAGGGAAGGTTTAAAAGGTAAGAAAAATTCGAATAACTGCCGGGAAAACCCAAAAAATAGCCCTTTTCTATTTCCCATACAAACGTTTTCTAAATAAGTACGAAGTCTGCCGGGTCAGCTAGTATACAATATTTTACATAATATAAAGGCCATAAGAAGGTAGGGGCAGGGAGGGGTATAAACGGCAATCGTGAACGAAGTCGCGGGTACAGCTAGAAGGTGAAAAAGTGCCCCCCCTTTTTAAGTTTGTATGGTACCTACAATGTGATTCCTTCGTCCAATCTACTTCTAATTTTTCTAAACTTTCATCCTTTATTTCAACCCCTTTCAATCATTTTTTCGCGATAAAAGGTAGCCTATGTCCTTTCTTAAGCGTTAGTCTATCTTTGTACCGAATATCATTAAAATCGGTTCAGCGGCTTAAGCGTGAAAGCGTAATAGACAGTTACTTTCGCATTTATAATAATTAGTATGGATTATGTGTGGTTTAGAATCATGTTCAGTCTGATTCTATTTAATATGACCTGTGTATTATATTACCTAACTAATATTATAAATGCGAAAGTTTGGATGGATGTTTGTTACTCAATCACGCTAAAACGGCTGAACGGATCTGGATGAAACTAGGATTACGCGTAGTTTATGACCTGATATAACACATAGCTACTTTTTATCCGGGTACCATGTGAGCGGAGCCACGCGCGGTTGCTAGTTTTATATTAAAATAGATATATATACAAAGCTTTTAGTATATAAGAAATACCTATGTGTTTTATAAGATTGTTTGAATAAAGGCTTTATCTATACTAATATTATAAAGAGGAAAACTTTGATTGTTTGTTTGAAACGAATAGGCTCCGAAACTACTGAACCGATTTGAAAAATTCTTTCACCAATGTGTAGAATAAACTTTCAGGATGAACATAGGCTATATTTTATGTAGGTACTTTGCGGGCGACGCCGCGGGCGGAAGCTAGTTGTTATATAAAAAAGCTTTTAAAACCCATTAATTCACAATTAGATTTAAACCCTCAACCACTATTGGAAGGCCACTAGCTCACCTAAGCTGACATCGACGAGTACAGGGTAGATTTCAGCATGCTTATCCATGGAAACTCCACAGGCGAGCAGCAACGTGCGCAGGAGTTCGCTGTGGTTTAGCTGGAGCGACACTCTGAGCGAGCATTCGGAAGCTGCTCGACTCGCTACCACCAGTAGCTCAGCGTCTAGCCAGAGAGAATCTGAAACGACATTAAATATATGTTTTTTTTCTAACCTATATCGTCCCACTGCTGGGCAAAGGTCTCCCCCAAATCACGCCAACCATCTCTATCCTTCGAGGTCTTAAATAAATATATAAATAGAATAAATAAATAAATATGATTACGACTGTAATCCCCAGGCTCGGTAGATACCTCCTCAGATCTCTAGTTACTTAGATCTTTGAGGATATCTAAAGAGGGTAGTGAGAGGCACGTCCGAACATGATATTTGGCACATGATAACATTTTGCACAGTACTTAGTATCCCGCATTTATGTAATATAATAATACTATATAATTTAATACACATCCTACTATTATTATAAAAGCGAAAGTTTGTAAGAATGTATGGATGTCTGGATGTATGTTTGTAACTCTTTCACGCTGAAACGGCTGAACGGATCTGGATGAATTTGGCACAGAGATAGATTATAGTCTGGAATAGCACATAGGCTATTTTTTTTATTTATTTCATCGCCGCTTATAAGAATCTTATCTACTTATGACACACACTTTTGATTTTCTTTTTTTGGTAAGTTGGTTTCCTCACGATGTTAACCTTCACCATTTGCGAGTTCTGTAGAGCACATATATTTTTAGAGTTGAAAAAGCTTTTTGTGCACGACCGGATTCGAGCCCAAGACTTTATCGGAAGATTACTCTCATTGTCTAAATCACTAACCAACTACCTAGCTAAACTCACCTATGTCCAATCGATGAGTAAGTGAGCCATAATAAACCTTACAACACTGTGATAAAGCAAATTTTACTAACCAGTTTTAGGAGTGACAATATCAAAAGCACACTCTAATATCTCTCTTGGATGAAAACCAGGTACATGCCTCTCTCGATAAACGCGCTCGATGCAATACCGGCGCATGTACTTTATATTCGAATATGCTGTGTACCTGAAAGAAGCAACACAACTGATTACAACTCCATTAGACGGAGCAGGATAGTTATATCAAAAACAACATACTCACGACTAATTCCCAGGCTCGGTAGATATCTCCTCAGATCTTTAGTTACTTAGATCTTTGAGGATATCTAATAAGGCTAGTCAGAGGTAAGATATACACTAAAGTAAACTATTCGGTTCTCCAAATAACAGGCTATATTTATTCCAAATTTCAGCAAAATCCGTAAAGCCGTTCAGGCATGGTTGTGTCACAAACATACAAATATCTTAATTTGTCAACAGCGCCATCTGTTGACAAGAACTACTAACCTATTGAAAGATATTTGATCTCGCTATCTCTCTCTTCAGCAAAGATTATTTTTGTATCATGTGTCTTTATCTTATGACTAGTTTATTACGCAACATGAATGCCGCACGTGTTTTTCAAAATTGTCAACAGCGCCACCTAGTTGTATATGAGGAACTTACCTCGCGAATGGAAGTCTCAAGTCGTGCGGTAGATGGCACACGGAACCGGAAGCGGTCATCACCTTGACCGCGTTCGGGCATTGATCCCACGCTTTAGCACGTGGCGTCAGTAATGGCGGCGAGAATTCAGTGGCGCCATGGCTTCGAAATATCTAGAAATATTTTATTATGTTAAAGCAATAAGCTATACTTTTTTTATTTATTTATTTAGACGCACAAAACACATTACAACCACAAAAATATTGTATCAAACAAAGGAGTTGAGATTTTGATTGTAACATAAAACATGTGCGCACATCTAAGCTAAGGCAAAACAGAACAGAACTACAAAAACTTACAACTAAATTTTTTTTTTTTTTTATATATCTATATAAGAGCTTAACCTGACTGACTGACTGACTGACTGATTGATCATCGCCGAGCCGAAACCGCTGAAGATAGAAAGCTGAAATTTGGAAGGTGGCTTCCTTTTATAACAAAACCACCCACTAAGGCGGGATTTTTGGAAATTCCACCTCTAAGGGGATGAAAAAGGATGAAAACGTTAGTATGAAACTTTTTAACGCGTGGAGCGATTTTCATGAAACTTTGTTTGTGCGCCGTAAATGCAAAATGAATGAACACGTGTTTCAGGATTTTTCAATATAATTTTCAAAAAGGGGTCAAATGTGGGGTCAATGTTTGTATGGGAACTTTTTAATGTGTGGCGCGATTGGTCTGAAACTTTGTTCGTGTACTGTAAATGCAAAATGAATGGACACCTGTTTCAGGATTTTTCAATATAACTCTTAAAAAGGGGTCAAATGGGGGGTCAATGTTTGTATGGGACTTTTTTAACGGGTGGTGCGATTGGTCTGAAACTTTATATTAGACTTAGATATTTTATGTGAACGAAGTCGCGAGCGGGACAGCTAGTAATTTATACAATAATAAGTGGTAGGTACTAATATCTACAGTAGGTACGGGTACGTACATATACTAAACCTATGTATTGAACCACTCAGAACACCTGATTGGTGTCAGAGTGGCTCAAGTTGTTGAAATGGAGGATGCCTTTAATAACTCATAATAGATACGAATTGATCTCTATTATAATTAATAGATAAATTGGCTTAACTTTGGAATGAATATTTCGAGTTCTATATTATTAGAAGCTAGTTCGTTATATTGACGAGCCATTCTTGTCATTGGGTTATAAAACATATACATGTGGGATAGTTTATCTATACTAATATTATAAAGAGGAAAACTTTGATTGTTTGTTTGTTTGTTTGAAATGAATAGGCTCCGAAACTACTGAACCGATTTGAAAAATTCTTTCACCAATGTGTAGAATGAACTTTCAGGATGAACATAGGCTATATTTTATGTAGGTACTTCGCGGGCGACGCCGCGTGCAGAAACTAGTTTACTTATTTATTTCTTATACTAACGAGTCACCAAACATACGGCCCTCCTTATGATAAGTGATTACATCTTACTAGACGACATTAGTTGCATCTTATTTCGTGCTTCATCGACAAGGACAGCGTCCAATGGATAACGGTGGTGTGTGAGCGGGACAGAGAGTCGAGAGCACGCTAGGAAACCAAAGTTATAGACTAAATCGAAACCAACAAACCAAATATTGTTATTAGCAATGAAACTACACAATCAATTAAAAACTAGATTCATCATCTTCCTGCCCTTATCCCACGTTATGTGGGGTCGGCACAACATGTGATCTTCTTCCATTTCTCTCTGTCATTCGTCATTTCAGTACTCACTCCTTTCTTACCCATGTCATCTTTCACACAGTCCATCCATCTTTTCTTTGGCCTACCTTTACCCCTGTATCCATCTACATTCATACCTAACACTCTCCTTGTCACATGGCATTCATCTCTTCTCATAACATGTCCATACCACGCTAACCTATTACTCCTCATCTTTTCTGTCACCGGTGCCACTTTCAGACTTCCTCTGATATACTCATTCCTTATTTTATCCATCCTTGTCACTCCACACATCCATCTCAACATTCGCATCTCCGCCGCATGCACTCTTTTTTCGTCCGTTCCCTTGGTGGCCCAACATTCAGACCCATACAGTACGTTAATATAATTAGTTACAGTTAGTATAATTAAAAACTAGATTATGGAACCTAATAAATAATGATTACTTACATGCAAAAATCATTGTGATATATAAATAATGCGGGGCTATCAAGATCGAAGTCCAATTTTGTTTCAAAACGACCAATTTTCTAAATTATTGCAATTCTTGTTTTCATATTTGGGAACCATGGCAGATAAATTAAAATTCACTTTTAAACATCAGAAACATCAACTATAGCATTATCAGTTACCAGATTACTTTTGAAAACTTCAGGGGGTTATAGTACCCATCAATATAAACAACTTTTTCTAAGAAACCTACACTGTGAGCGAAAAAACAACAGCTGTTCCATTCAAAAGTTCTATACCTACTTGACTAAAATGTATGAAACAGCTATTTTTTTTGCGCTCACTGTGTAGGTTTCATAGAAAAAGTTGTTTATATTGATGGGAACTGTAACCCCTGAACTTATCTCAAGTAGTCTGGTAAAACTCTGTATATCTTAGTTTTACGGTTTTACAGAAAAATTCAAGTCATAACTCTTAACACCTACAAAATAAAGCTCAAAACATACCTTAACAACAGAATCTTTGATACGCGAGAAAACGCTCAGCTGTTTGGTTCTCATCTCGCTGTGGTACGTGTAATCCTCAGCGGTGGTCAACCGTTGGTCCAAGCACGCGGTGATCAACCTGTCAAATCAAATCAAATAAAATTAAATAAGTTTATTTTGTGTCACAAATACAGAACGTAATAGAATATAACTGACTCTTAATATTAACTAAAATTAATTATGACAGCAAAAAGGGTCGTAACTCAGCTGTATGCTATAGTAGCGCTAGCGTCTAGTGCTGCTATAGCACTGGGGCCCTACCACGAAGTCTTCCAGAACGATTCCGTAACGATATCATTATAGAAACGTCACTTCCATACAATTTGCGTAGGTCATGGTACGAAATAACAATGTAATACTAATTCGGTAATGTATTATGAATTCGTGGTAAAGCCCCTGGTCTTCCGTGACGCCGCAGGTGAGCGTGTGCGGCAACTGTGGCACACACATCGTCGCTCAGTAATTACATACTGATTTAACTAACCTGTGGTACCCCCTAGCGCCCCTATCGCTCAGGGCATGCGTCGTCGCTCAGTAATTACAACCCGGTCACATTATCTCGAGGCCTCGCTGGAATGCGAACCTCCCGCCCCGTTCTCCTTTCACCTCCCCGCGCTCGCCACGGCGCGTCAGTACGGTTAGCACTTAGCCTTGCGCACCATATCAGAGCGCCGACGCGACGTGACGTCATCGACGCCAGGTCTTGAGATAATGTGACCGAGTTGTACATACTTATTTAACTAACCTGTGGTATCCCCTAGCGCCCCTATCGCTCAGGGCATGCGACAAGAGCCCTGATAGGGCTCCTTCAGCGACCGGGCGGGGCACGTGTTCGCTAGCTAGGAGCTCCGCACAGGTCGGCCTTAGACTCGGCTCGTGATTCAAAAGCCATCTGGAAATCACAACCTGATAAAATCCTACTAATATTATAAACGCGAAAGTTTGTGAGGATGTCTGGATGTTTGTTACTCTTTCACGCTAAAACGGCTGAATGTATCTGAATGAAATTTGGCACAGACATAGATTATGGTCTGGAATAACACATAGGCTACTTTTTATCCCGAAAAAATAAATAAATACCCGTACTAATTATAATGTGTGCACATCGCGTAGATTTAAAAATATATAGTGTCTCTGACTACCCTCTTTAGATGTCTTCAAAGATTTATGTAACTAGAGATCTGAGGAGATATCTACAGACCTTGGGGATAACAGTCATGTTTTTTTTATGAGCCCCAAGATTAGACTTACCGTATCACACGTATTTGATTGCTATTCTCGAGAGTATCAAACCGCTCATTGGATGCCTCTGACTATTCACTTTAGATATCCTCAAAGATTTATGTATCTAACTGAGGAGATATCTACGGACCTTGTGAATCACAGTCGTGATCACGTTTTTTTATAAGCCCCAAGATTAGTACTTTTAAACTTACGCGATCTGAACACATTATTATTAGTATTAGACGGGTATTTATCGCGTTTAAATTACCTTATATTTTCCCGACGTTTCGACAGGTTTGCACGCTGTCGTGGTCACGGGTAGACTCTAACCCGTCAACCCGTGTGAGTACATATATGATAAATACCCGACTAATACTAATAATAACCCCTAGATTAGACTTACAGTATCACACGTGTTTGCTTGCTATTCTCGACAGTATCAAACCGCTCATTGGATGCCTCTGACTATCCACTTTAGATGTCCTCAAAGATTTATGTATCTATCTGAGGAGATATCTACGGACCTTGTGAATCACAGTCGAGATCACGTCTTTTTTATAAGCCCCTAGATTAGACTTACCTTATCACACGTATTTGCTTGCTATTCTCGACAGTATCGAACCGCTCGTTGACGGCTACAGCCGTGGTTCTCAACTCTGTTAGTACCGCTAGCCGCTCCATAGCGGTGGCTAGAGGATGGAACATCTCGAAGAGAATTATACCGAGCGAGTAGATGTCCACCTTCTGATTGTAGATCACTTTGGTTGAGGATTGGAGGAGTTCCGGTGCCACGTAGAGAGCTGTTCCGATCTGAAATGGAAATCTTGGAATTGTCTTCGAAGTCTTCAAAGTTTAGTTTTTTGTCGACCTCAGTGGTGCAGCGGGCGAGAGTCCGCCTGCGATGCTAGAGGTTGCGGCTTCGATTCCCTCCTCGGAACAAATTTGTGTACGATCTGCAGAAATTTGTTCCGTTGGTCTGGGTGTTTTCTAAACATGTTTTAACACATTTTTTGGTGTATAATAAAAATATATCTATCTATGTATATAATAATGTATTAAATATATCAGTTATCTAGTACCCATAACACAAGCTTTGAGTAGCTTACTTTGGGGCTAGATGATGCTGTGTGGACTGTCCAGCATTATTTATTTATTAACCCCCGACGCAAATACGTGTGGGTGTTACGCTTTGTATAACGATAACGTGTGACGCTGTGTGTGTGTCTGTGTGATTTGATTTCGTTTTTTGTTTGAAACGTGAATTAGTCGGGAGTGTTCTTAATAACTAAGTTTGATGCAAATCAGTCCAAGATGGCACAAATTTTTTTCACACGTCCCTCAATATACGTATCAAATACCTTGAAAAACAATAACGAATCAATCCCATGGAATCCGTGCATTTTTCCAGGATTAGAAATAGTGTGCTATTCCAGATTATAATCTATCTCTGTGCCAATTTTCATCCAGATCCGTTCAATCGTATTAGCGTGAAAGAGTAACAAACATCCATACATCCATACGTACAAACTTTCACGTTTATAATATTAGTGGGATATATTTATATATCAATAACAGACCTGACCCGTGAGTGAACCACCAATTTCTTCTTGTGGTTTGGATTTATCTGAAACAAAAATTTCCAAAAAATTACCTATTTTTTATCTTATATCTAAAATAAAAGCAAAATTCAAAATTTTAAAACCCCCCTGACATCAAACCTTACTTTAACATGTAATTTAAAGTCATGGTTACCTTACCATATACTTTCAATATCATTAAAATAACACGGTACCAAATTTCGACTCGATCGGACATAAGTAAGTCAGTCAGATCCCCTCATTTTTTTTCGTTCGGATCATTTGCCGATATTTTTTTATGGAATCACTAGCATTCTAGTTTTAAAAAGACACTGTTAGTTAATTACTACATTGTCTATAGTACCTAGTTAATTTCATGATCTGTGGTTGATTGATTGACGAGTACTCAGACATAGTACAGTTTTATAATCTGTGGACGTAAATAACTCGTACCGTCAGCTAGTAATCCCGTGAAAGCCTTCGTCGCCAGTCCAAAGTCCCCTATCTTGACATGGTCGTTGGAGTCAAGGAATATATTGACCGGTTTCAAGTCCCTGTGAATCATTCCTCGCTGGTGGACGTGAGCGAGTCCTTCCACGATCTCCCTGAAGAGACGCCACGCCCGGAAATGCTCTTGGTATAACCCTTTGTCTATGGCTTGCCTGAAAGTATCATCTCCCTGTCTTTATCCCATCCTGATTAAGTCCACTTCCAGTTCCGCTGGATTGAAAAGTAGACTGACAATCGGATATTTATTTTTTTATTATGCTCAATAAATAAATATCGGTGGACAGTTCCCACAACGCCATCTAGCATCAAACTAAGCAAGGCTTGTACTATGGGAACCAGATAGCTGATAGAGTAAGTAAATACTTTTTTTTTGTAAATACGAGTACATACATAGATTACATAATAACACCCAGACACAGAATTATTATCTGCATTTATCACACATATGTTAGTCCTGGGTGGGGATCGAACCCACAACCTGCAGCGCAGAAGGCAGAGCTATCAACTGAGCTATGAGGCCAATTAAAAAATAAATGTTGGTTAGTTTTATTGTTATTTACAACTCTATTCTCCCTACCTTAGAGTATGTTTTTCACAGAACTCCATCTGTATGTACAGTTCCTGGTAAAGCTTTTCAGACCGCGGTCGAGAGTCCACTACATCCTCTGACGGGATGGTCTGTGATTGGTTGTTGGAATCTTTCTCGAATTCTATACATTCGCTTGATTCTTCGTCTTCAGGGCTGAAAAAATAATACTACGATAAAGCTAAGTAATAAATGCGAATTATTCCTATCTGTTCCCCTGCTGTCTCCCTGGGGGACATTCGCGAATAAAAGTTCAATCTGTCCCCATTTATTGATTGAAAAAAAGCACGGGAACAAAACATTGAAAAAGTAGTTAACATTAAATAATAATATAATAATAATAAGTAGGTGAGCTAGTGTGCTGCAGTAGCAAAATGGCCAAGGCTCAGCATAATGCCAACTGTAGAGAACAGATGGCGCTGTTTGGATTCTTCGACCAAACGTAGTAAAAAAAATATAACTAATAAAAACTGACCTTACGATATGAAACCACGGATCCTGTTCATCATCATCGTTATCTTCCTCACTATCTGAAGAAGCCTCCTTCTGCACCGGCCCTTCCGACATGGACCATTCCACCTTCACGCCTGCTAGTTTAGCTACAACGCCATCTAGGCTGTGAAATAAACATTAATTAGGCAAGTATCTTTATCTGTACTATTTTTATACAGATCTGCATGTATAAAATGTCATGTTTGGACGTGCCTCTGACTACCCTCTTTAGATATCCTCAAAAGGTCTGAGTAAGTAAAGATCTGAGGAGATATTTACCGAGCCCGGGGATTACAGTCGTGATCATATTTATTTTTATAATTTTATAAGGAGGAAAGTTTGTATTTTTGTTTGTAACGAATAAACTTAAAAACTACTGGTCCGATTTCTAAAATTCTTTTACCATTAGAATGCTACATTATCCCTGAGTAACATAGGTACCCCGCGAGCAAAGCCGTGCGCGGAAACTACTTACAGATATACTAGCTGTTACCCGCGACTTCGTCAGCAAAAATCAATCAATATAACATATTAATTTCTTAAATTATAGATAACTCTTCAAGGAAAATATCCGCGAAGGATGACACCAAATTTCACTCATCGAAACTCCTTCGTGGATTTGCCAAAAATTGATTAATATTCCCTCGACGTATGAGTTAAAATTCCGTAATAAGCTTCTGTAAATTTTGAATATAATTCTTTGGCATAATTGACAAGCCACGCCTACCAGGGCTCTATTTTGTGGGGTCATTTTTCAGCTCAAGGAATGGTTCTATACTCTATTTTTGTGGGGTCATTTTTGGATTTGCTTCTATGTTTATATCCGTTCACCGCCTGTAAATCTTACCTATCACCCATATGTTGCACAGTAGGACTCTTAGTATCAGTGTTTTCTTCAGTTTGTTCAAACGTTGTCTCAATCCAAGCGTTGTAGTATCTCACGACGTTTTCGTGATTGAGTCTGGAGAGAAGTTTCACTTCGCGTGTTATTTTCTTGTTGAGATTCACGCTTTCAGGGTTCAGTTTGATGCGTTTTATTGCGTAAAAACCGCCGTCTAGCTTATTTTTTACCTGAAAAATTGAATATTGTATTTTATGAGAAGGGAAATCCTACTAATGCTACTAATATTATAAACGCGAAAGTATGAAAGAATGTATGGATGTGTGGATGTACATAATGTTTGTTATTTTTTCACGTTTTAATGGCTGAACGGATCTGGAAGAAATTTGGCACTCACTAAAATCAAGGTTAAAAAAGTTTTTGATATAACGGTTATAATATATAAAAATTGAGTAATAAAAAATCAACCAAGTTAGGTGCAAACGGCGTTCAGGGTTGACGATGACGTAGATAAAAAGCAGAAATCTGATTGGGCGCCAAATTAGGTAGTATAGGTGTTCTTTAAATCATAGCTATAGGTATATAAATAGTTTTTAAACTTATTTCCAAGAAAATTTGTAAGTAATACCTTTAGTACGTCTCCAAAAGCGCCTTTCCCGAGCCACGTGAGCACTTCAAACTCCGCGTGAAGCCTCGAATGACCATTTGTAGCTGGAACGCTTTGGGGTATCTTCTTCACTGAATCACCATCCTATAAAATCCACCACATTAGTCAGCCAAGATATTTTGAACTTTCTTTCTATCATCATAAGACACATACTTGAATATCAAAGACAAAAACACATTGCATGGCAGCCGTAAGGTATTTAAAACTTTCTTTCTATCAACATAAGATCCATTTAATTCTTAAGTAGTGCCTGCCTATCAAACTATATACCTAAGTGCGCATGTTTAGCCTAGTTAGTTAAGTTTTAAGTGAAATTTTCTCATTTAAGTGAATATGTAAATTCTTATGAGAAATAAAATATCTTAAACCATAATATTTATCCGTGTACATCAAAAAAATAAATCAGTCAATGTAATTTGAACTTTTTTTATTAATTAACTTAAGACTCATTTTCACTGAGCACTTTACCTCAGAACCGCTCCCAACGTCGTCTATTTTTGTGCTGGGTTCTTTGGCGAATGTGTCGAGAAGGAAAACGTGGTTAGACAGCTGTTCTGCCGACCACTGTGACTGCTCGTCCTCTGTTAGACATCTGGAAATAATAGACATAGTAATAGACACCTGGAAATACAATAGACACCAGGAAATACAATTATAGACAGTTGGAAATATAAATAACACAAGGTTTTAGTAAAATACATCTGGAATTACAACAGATATTCTGAATAAAATGTTTGTTATTTAAAGAATTTAAAATACTTACAAAATACTAACATTTTTTTTTACTAAATACAAACAAACAAACGCACATACATTATTAACAGCATGTTCATTTATCATGTTTTGATCTGAACTGTTGGCTGTTATTCATTTATTTGGCTCTTTATTTGGCTGGACAGATTTTGACAAATAAGGTGTCGTTAGAATCGTCTGGATTACAAGAGTAACATAGGCTATATGGAATGCCAAAAAATCTACGATTGTGTCTTAAGAAGCTATTTTCAATAACTTTCAGTCGGGTTTTTAAATTTTTGAAGTGAAACTTCTATTGCGACTTCCAAGAAGGTTGCATGCAACGTTTAACGCTACCATGGAGGGGGTATGAAAGAGACAGAGCGAGAGTGAATGCGTGGCACTCGAACGCATGCGCGTAGTATACCTGTTACAGGCTAACGCGAGCGTTAGCAACGAGAAGTTTTACTTCTCCGGCCGGAGGGACTCGACGCACTATTTTTTACAATAAATATTAGTTCATATTTAGATCTTACCTAGCAAAGAAGTCTTTTGCAGAACTGGGTAGTTCAGATGGTATCTCGAGGTATGACCGTTCTGACGTCACTATAGATAGTAGCAGCTGACCGGTATTGTAGATATCTTGCGATGCTGTCTGCCTGTTCAAAGGTGTAAGAAAAGAATCATGGATATCAAAAATAATAGCCGAATTGAGAAGTGACTATCGGTGGCGTGGCGGCTGAGACGCGAGAAGGGCGGTTTCAATTCCCGTTCAATTCCAAATTTCTTTAGATTGCTGTGGTATTTGTAGTTTCTGATAACCACTAAAGAGGGAATCCTATTGTAGAGTCAGAACTAAGTGACTGTCCGGCGTTATTAATTGAGCGAGCGAAGTGAGCGAAAATCTCAGTGGCAAGTAGGGCCGGATAATCAAATATTATGTATATGTAGTACATAAAGTATGTCCAAAAACTTCAGGGCGTGAATAGAAATAAGGATTACAGACATTGCGAGCGACATCTCAGTTCGGGGCAAAGTCTTAATTATTATATACAGGTACAGTCAGCGTCAAATTGATATGAGCGTCTAGAGTAGTCAAAATGATCTGAAAAACATAAAAGCAATTTGATATACGCAGTTCGAATCATCATATTGTTGCAAGCACCTAAGGTGTTCAAAATATCTTACTACTCATTGTTTCATGTTCATATGAGCAGTCAGGGTGTTCAAAATTATCTTAGTAAACAAAGCTCTCAAAGTTATCTGTGCATAAAATGAACCTTTAAAAAATTATAATAATAACAGAATTCATATATTTTTGAGAGCTTTGTTTACTAAGATAATTTTGAACACTCTGACAGCTCATATAAATATGAAACAATGAGAAGTAAGATTTTTTTAAATCCTTAGGTGCTTGCAACAATATGATGATTCGAACTGCGTATATCAAATTGCTTTTATGTTTATCAGATCATTTTGACTACTCTAGACGCTCATATCACATTACGAGTAGAAACCTCTAAAATTATCAGTGTTTCTCTACTTTATTATGCATATATTATACATATAAACCTTCCTCTTGAATCTATCTATCTATTAATAAAACCGCATCAAAATCCGTTGCGTAGTTTTAAAGATGTAAGCATACATAGGGATATAGGGACAGAGAAAGCGACTTTTTTATACTATGTAGTGATTAAAATATTCTGCTTACCACTAACCTGTCACAGTAACTGTCACCGTCCACCATCTCTGTCAATCGCGAGTCCAAAGCCACCCCCACCAGTTTCACCCCCCCACTATCATCAATAAACACATTCTCACTCCTAACATCCCTATGGATAACCCCCGCACTATGCAACTCTTTCAACGCCCTCAAAACACCTAAACCTACATGCCTGAGTAATTTTAAGCCTTCAAATTGATCACTATATAACTTCATTCTAGTTTTAATGAATTTCAAGGAAGAGCCTTGAACGAAATTCCTGAATAGGTAGACACATTGTCTTGTGGTTCGCTTGTTGGATTCCTTACACATGTCTAAAGCTATGTACGGGACTAGTGATGTGTGTTTTAGTCGGGATATAGTTTTGTGGTCGGTTTGTAGTGTTGTGAGCTGTCTGTTGCGTGTTTGGAAGTCGTGGACGGGGGGTATTATCCACTTCTTGGTAATGAGACGCTCGCCTGTCTCGTCATCTATGGCTAGGTACGTTGTTGAGCCGTTTGTTGAGTGACCTGAAAGAAAATGTATGTATTTTTATCTTTCAAAAAATATATAATCATTATATTATAGTCAAGACTGTAATCCCCGACTCGGTAAACTAAGTATCTTCAGATCTTTAGTTACTTAGATATTTGAGAGTCCAAACATGATATTTGGTACACGCCCACATTTTGCACAGTAGTTAGTGTTCCGTACGTGACAGGTTGCAAGCCCATCGCCGCTTATACGAATACTAACGAATACACACCTTCGAATTTTTGGTTCTAGGTTATGCCGGTTTCCTCGCGATGTTTTCCTTCACCGTTTAAGAGCACTGTCATTGCGCACATACATTTACCGAATAAAAAAACTCATTTTTGCGCGACCATGTTTGAACCCACGCCCTTCGGATCGTGAGGCAGTGGTGCTACCACTTCACCACAGTGCTCTTAATTAAAATTAGGTATTCGCAAGTGAAATCGCGGGACGCAGCATAGTAACTTACCTAGACAGTTTCCAATGTAGACTTTCTTGTTATTCCTCTGTGTTACCCTCAAAACTTGTACGCCCTTGCCGTCGCAAGTGCACGGTATATCTGTCGTGTCACGCGATGTTTTAGCTGGCGACATTTTATCGTCTGCATAGCTATGGAAATGACGTACTTTTGTTGAGCATATTGTCATATTCCTACGAGAAAGAGCGAGACTAAATAGTCGACAAAATTTTATCGTGGCATTCATATTAGCCCTGTCTACTCCGCAAAACGAGCAAACGATACACCGGCAATATAATCGTGCTACATAGTTTTCTTCTTCTTCTTCAATTATTTTGAGTATCATCTAAATGATAGTCAAAATTTTGATTGTCAAAAGTCTTTTGACAATAATGATCTCGTAAACCTAATTAACACCATTTAGGCCCGGTTTCCACCAAAGCAGAGAGGAGAGGAGACGAGAGAAGATGTGCTGCAAAACTGGCAGGTTATTTCCGCGGAGAGAAGTGTAGCGGGGAGAGATGACTGATTGGAGATGTGAGCTAGCCGAGTGTACTGTTACAGTATTATTTCCCACAAAATGCAAAATAATAAAAGTGCATCGCAAGCATTCTAGATAATGCTTGCTCGCACTCGCGTTTCTGTGGGAAGTAATCAGATTCTCGGGTATTCGAAGTTAGTTCGGGTTTGGTCTTTGCCGCGCCAACTTCATTATTTCTATTTCTATTCTTATTCAAATTCAATAAACGTCTAGGATTAAAATATATCTTTTTTTTAAAAAGACTTCTTCGACCCACCCCGTAACAGTGGTGTCAGAAGTGGGATATCAGCTACCAAACGTCGAGCTGATCATCTCATACGGGTTAAACAAGTTTTGTGAAAAAAAAAAAACCAGTGTCGCTACCCAAGGCCGCCGTAACCTCCATCACGTAGAGCCCAAGTCTCTACATCTGAGGTCTACGCGCTACCCTGCCATCTCGCCGTTGTCCGCCGTTGTTGCCGCTGTAGAAGTACCACCCTGGTTCATCAAACAAACCCCGAACTCCGCCGCCGTTCCTGCCGTCGTCGTCACCGCTGATCCTGAGACGCCTTGGTCAAGGCGTCATCGCCGCCGCACGGTCCGTGCGCCGTACAGCTGGAGTCCGTCGTGTCGTCGTCGCCGCTGATCCTGAGACGCCTTAGACGAGGCGTCACCGTCTCCACCGCCGCCGCACGATCAGTGCGCCGCCCAGTCAGAGTCCGTCGTGTCATCGTAGTGTGCTCCACGTATTGAAGACCCGGATTTCTCTATGATGAGCCTGTTACTTCAAGTTGCGGTTGTACTGTGAGTAGAATATTCTATTTTCTGTTATTGTCACTGTTTCCAGAGTCTTCCGATTCCATATCCTACTTAATTCTATTTCTAAATAACCTTATGTAAAATAACTTAGTAGGTAATAGTTTTAGTAGATTCTATAGAGTTAACGATGTCTATTCAAAGCGATAGTAAGTCCACTGATCCCGTTTTACAGGAGGTTTTCCCTATAAAAGTTTTGTGTGACTTTATAAAAACGTACAAAGGAGAAAGAGACACGCTAACCGCTTTCTTGACAAACTGCCAAAATGCTCTGAGTCTGGCATCCGCAAATCAAAAAGACCTCTTACTAAAGTTCATAATCTCGAAGTTAGAGGGTAGAGCTCAAGTAGCCTGTTCGAATAGGATTTTTAAAACCTTTGATGAGTTAAAGGAGTTTCTTAGGCAGAATTTTGGTGAAAGAAAACACTATAACCATCTTTTATTAGATTTACAGTTGTGTAGACAGCAAGCGGGTGAAACAGTTTCCCAATTCGCGCTCAGAGTGGAAGGCTGCGTCACCGCCTTGATATCTGAAATCCATTGCTCTGACACTTTAAAGAAAGATTTGTCCGGTAGGGTTGCTATGACGGAAGATTTAGCTCTCCATACCTTCATAATAGGGCTTCACCCACGGCTTAGCACAGTAATCCGCTGTAGGGAAATTAAAACCCTGAATGCAGCGATAAACGTTGCCATGAGTGAAGAAAAAATTAACAATTTCCTTTCTAAACCTGAGCCTAAAGCTGTTCGTCTATCATGCAAACGTTGCGGTAAACCCGGGCATTCCGAGACTGAATGTTTCAGTAAACCTAATAACCGGGCTCTTGCCCCATCTCAACCTCGAACATCTCAAGATCGGCCACAAATACAACAAGCTGGCCAACAAGCTGTCTGTAGGTATTGTAAGAATGTAGGACATGATATCAGTCAGTGCATCAAACGACGCGTAAATAATTCACGCAGAGGAGTACATCACGCTGTGCCCCAAATTGAATCGCCACCTTTATCCCCTGTACCTTGTCCCATAACCGAGGGTGAAAATCACCCTGATTTAAACTAAAAAATCGGATAACGAATCCGTGCCGACGTGTATCCGATAATGGTATAATAGGCACAAAATACACAAAGGTGTTTAATTCTAGAACTTTATATAATTCTAATAGCTTAAATAGTCCTAACGTAGTACATAAGTCTAGTGCTAAAGCCTCTGTTTCCAAATGTCCCGCTGTTTCTAAATGTCCCTCTGTTTCTAAAGACATTCATGTACCTTATAAGTCTTACGCAGACGCCGCTAAAAGTGGTTCTAAGTCCTCTGATTCGCAGGGTCCCGCTGTTTCTGTTAGTCCCTCAACACAAAATTGTGTTAAACGTACTATTTCTTTTAAATCCTCGACAAGCCCTAGCGGCTCCACTGATTCTCGAATAACCAAATGCGCTGAGTCCGATAGTCCCGCTGTTTCCTCTAAACCTGTTCTTGAAAAATTTAAAGTAATAAATATTTTCAAGAAAGGTTCTCAACTCGCTAAGCTCGCCGAGTCCCGTGGTCCTGTTGTTTCTTTAGAACACACCGCCGCACCTAAAAAAATATGTGAAACTGCTAAAAGCAACTTCAAATCAGGGTGCTATGAAGAAACTATTGTATATGATATTCTTGACGAAAAAGTTTCGTTACCTTACATACAAGTTTTAACGTCGTATTCAAAAGCTCCACTCCGCCTCTTAATAGATTCGGGTAGTTCCATTTGTCTGATTAAAGAATCGAGCCTGTCACCAAAACCTATTCTAGAAAATCATATAATTAAATTCAAAGGCATCAATGATGTCCATTCTTACGCTAAGACAAAAGGAAAATTTATCTTACCAATATACTTAAAAAAGAATGATATTCTGCCGTTCTATTTTCACGTCATCGGAAACGATATTAATCTTCCTTACGACGGTATAGTCGGTAATAATTTTTTAAGAAAATACAAAGTCAATTTGCTCTATTCTAAGTCGAAGCTAGTAATATCAGATGATCCAAATAGGTATTTTGATATGATAATGACTAGGCCTTTTTACACTATCCCTGCACGAAGCGAAATGTTCATAGAATGTTGTGTAACTAACCCTGAGGTAAAAGAAGGGGTAATTTTAGACAATGTTCTTCCACAATATCCGGATATTTATTTCGCTAAGTGTCTCGTACGAGTAAACTCTAACAATAAGGTGTTAGTCTCTGTTCTTAATACAGCAGAAAAAAAGGTTCAAATAGATAACTTAGCGTTAACTATTCAGCCAGTCTTGCAAATCTTGGAATCGAAACGTGACCTCGAAACTAATGATAATAATATCTCTTTGGACCCATCCAAAATTCCATATGTAATGACCGTAGAATCGGACCGCGACCACAGAGTGCAAAGTGCACTCAGGTGCTCTCATATGAATCGGGAAGAAGAGATGTTGTTACGAGAAGTTTGTTCAAAATACTCTGATATATTCTACCTCGAAGGTGATCGGTTAACATGTACTAAATCAATACGTCACGAAATCCGAACAAAAATTGATACTCCTATCAACGTGAAAAGTTACCGTTTTCCTGAGTGTCATAAAGAAGAAGTTAATCGTCAAGTCCAAGAAATGCTAAACCAAAAGATAATACGTCCTTCAATTTCACCTTGGTCTGCACCAATCTGGGTCGTTCCTAAAAAACCTGACGCGTCAGGTAAAGTCAAGTGGAGAATTGTCATAGATTATCGAAAACTCAATGAGATAACCGTTGGTGATGCCTATCCGATACCTAACATAAATGAAATTCTAGATCAGTTAGGACATAGTAAATATTTTACCACGCTTGACCTTGCTTCCAGTTTTCATCAAGTGGAGGTAAAAAATAGTGAAGTCACAGCTTTCAGTGTCCCTTCAGGACACTACGAGTTCAGTAGAATGCCCTTCGGGCTACGCAATGCCCCATCCACCTTCCAGCGGCTGATGAACATAGTACTCACAGGTCTACAAGGCCTTCACTGTTATACTTATATGGATGACATAATAATACATAGTTCACAGCTGGATCAACACATAGAAAGCATTGAACTTGTCTTCAAAAGGCTACGCGAACATAATCTCAAGTTACAACCTGATAAGAGCGAGTTCCTTCGACGAGAGGTACAATATCTAGGTCACATAATATCTGATGCGGGGGTGAAACCCGATCCGTCGAAAATAGCGTGCGTTTCAAAATTCCCTACTCCTAAAACTCCAAAAGATATTAAATCTTTTCTCGGGTTGGTAGGTTATTATCGCCGATTTATTGACAATTTCTCACATATTTCGAAACCTTTAACTAGTCTATTGAAAAAGGATGTAATTTTTACGTGGACCCCGGAACAACAAAAAGCATTTGATCTTTTAAAAACAAGAATAACTACAGCTCCTATTCTACAATTTCCGGACTTCAGTAAACCATTCTTGCTTACTACCGACGCTTCGAATTATGCCATCTCTGCGATTTTATCACAAGGGGAAGTCGGGAAAGACTTACCTATCTCATTCGCTTCTCGAACGCTAAACAAAGCTGAAGGAAATTATTCAACCACTGAAAAAGAGTGTCTAGCAATTATATTCGGCACTAAGGTATTTCGACCTTATCTTTTCGGTCACAAATTCTTGATCCTATCAGATCACAAACCTCTTCAGTGGTTGTTTAACTGCAAAGACCCAGGTTCTAAACTAGTTCGTTGGCGTCTCAAGTTGGAAGAGTTCGATTACGAAATTAGGCATAAAGTGGGTAAACTCAATAGCAACGCTGATTCTCTTTCTCGAAACCCAGTCTTAGCAGTCGAAAATGACCTACAAGATCCTACACCTGTTCCTCAAAACGTTCCTCAGAATCCTTCGTCTCCTATGTCAGATTTTCCATTTACACCTATGAATTTACCATCTCCACCGGCAGACCTTCCTTTCACTCCGCTGAACCCTCCGTCTCCACCGTTCAGTCTTCCGTCGTTGCCGGCATCGCCACCTGCTCCTGCGTCGCCTCAAGTGATTAATCCTCAGTCGCCTTCTTGCTCTGAAACATACGAAAGGTATTTACAGCTTAGTCGCATCTCCTCTAATTCATATAATAGCGTCATCGAAGAACACAATGAGTCACTTTTAAAAGCAAAGTGTAAGTTGATAGCTTACCCTTCGTCAATCGACCTAGATGATGCCATTCCTTATTGCACTGAAATCATAGAGTTGTCGACAGATAAGCCATGCATTCGTGACAAAGAACGCGAACTCGGTACAGCACTAAATTCATCAAACGATAAACACATCTTTTCTCATCTGTTTATCACAGTGCACCATTATGACGAAATATCTTATAAGGACATCTTTTCCATCCTTCGCGATTATAGGGACATGGTAAAGTTCTGGTACCCGGAAGAAAAAGAAATTGCTATGTCAGATTTTTCAAATCCGTTCAACAAACTTAACTTTACTAAAATCTACAACATAATCGCTTTTATATTCCACGATTCCAATATAAAAGTGCATATCTATCATAATAACATCTACTTTCCTACACCTGTCGAAGTGAAAAAGATATTACGCGACAATCATGACTTACCTTCGGCTGGTCATCCGGGAATCGCTCGAATGCTAGAAAGAATAAAGGCACAATATTGGTGGAAGAATATGCGTTCAGACATCGAAAGTTATGTTAAGGGCTGTAAGTCTTGTCAGGTCAATAAACCCTTAAGAGGAACAAACAAAGCCCCTATGATAATCACTTCAACTGCTACACGACCGATGGAAAAGGTTTATCTCGATATCGTAGGACCTCTCCCGGAGACTAGGGTTGATAAGTATAAGTTCATTTTAACCTTACAAGATGACCTAACGAAATACTCACAAGCTTATCCAATACAGTCTTGTTCGGCTCAGGAAACTGCACAACGCCTTGTTCATTTCATCTCTCATGTAGGTATCCCTCGGATGATCGTAACAGATCAAGGTACAAACTTCTGCTCTGACATGTTTAAACAGTTGGCAAAGCTTTTCGGAATTAAACATATATTCGCGTCTCCTTATCACCCACAAACGTGCGGTGCCCTGGAAAGAAGTCATTCGACACTCAAGGAGTATATCAGGTCGTTTATCTCCGAAAATCAAAACACATGGGACCTTTATGTAAACACTGCTATGCTGTCATATAACACCAATGTACATTCAACTACAGGTTTTACCCCTTTCGAACTGTTGTTCGGTTTTAAACCATATATTCCCAAGTCAATCGATGTTTTAGAAAGTGGTACTTATACGGACTATATAAGAGCGCTCAATCACCGCTTATACTATAGTAGACAAAAAGCTTCTCAAAACATCCAGTCTTCAAAAGAGCGTTCTAAAAACTATTACGACCGTCATACTAAACCTGTAACTTATAGTGTCGGTGATATGGTGTATGTCCGGTGCCACCATAAACAAAACAAAGCTTTTGCTCCGGTTTGGAAAGGACCGTATAAAATCATTAAAATAAATGGTAATCACACCGTAACGGTGTTAATCAGTAGACGGCATGTACGTCATCATTATGACGAAATAAAACCTGCCGCGAACTGTCCTTCATCCTAATTTTCTTTCTTTTCAGAAAAATCGTAATTACGGCCGCTTCCAGCCAGCCGTTTACGACACCTATAGTCCATAGTCCTGGACTCTATTTTGATCAACTTCTTAATGTTAAGTTCAATAACGATTATTGGGATGTAGTAACATATGTCGATATTCATAACATCCATCCTCATCTTACATACGTAGAAGATCTCTTTACGAAAATTGTGTCGCTGTGTCAGAGTTATATTTCATCTAAAGTAAAATCAGACTGTCTTAACTCGTTGTCGTCTCTACAAAGTCAACACATAAACAACATAAAAAAGTTCTCTTCTATATCTTATTTAATCGAAGGAAACCAATCAACACGAGTAAAACGTGGACTTATTGACGCTGGAGGATCGTTACTAAAAACCATTTTTGGTACTTTAGATAATGAAGATGCTATCAAATATTCAGAAGCCATCGAGCAAGTACAGTTAGACGATAAAAAGTTAGCTCATCTTATGAGAGACAATATTCACGTTATAAAGTCGACTATTTCAACATTTAATGGTACTATTTCTAAGCTTAGCGAAAACGAAAAACGTTTAAATGAAAATTTAGAAACAATTAATAAAGCGTTTGACCAAATGGCAAATAGCAATGATAAACTAGAAATTAAATCTCAATTGAATCTTTTACTAAATTCTTTAGAAAGTATCATCATCTCACTGTCATTCGATTTAGAAGATATTAGTAACGCGGTACTATTTAGTAAATTAAATATTCTACATCCGACCGTACTAAGTCCGCAACAGCTGTACAATGCGCTTAATCAGCATAAAAATAACATGCCTAGGCATTGCGAGCTCCCAATAACCTTGACATTGCAAAGCGTCCACGAGTTAGTTGACGTTGCAAGGTTGATTAGTTATTATCATAAAGATAAGATTGTTATTGTTGTTAGAATTCCGCTTGTCTTGCCACAGACGTATCATCTGTTCCATGTCGTTCCACTCCCAGTTCCTTATGACATCACGAAACCTGATACCTATGCACTCGTAGTACCTAATAAACCCTATGTGACAATAACAGCTGATCGCATGTTCTACTCGCTGCTTGACTCCGTCAACAATTGCAAGCTCATAGACAATAAGTGTTACGTTTGCGAGTTGAGTGGCGTAAACATTCTTTCGGTCATGGCCAATCCAGTCTGTGAAACCGTGCTGCTGACCGAGGTTGTTACGAAGCTACCTCGGTCCTGTGATGTCAAAGTGTTTAAAGGTGTAGTAGATGTAGTTCACAGAATTAGTGGAAACCGATGGGTTTACGTGCAATCTGAACCCGGACAATGCCATATCACGTGCGACAGCGACCCGGTCAGTTATAACGAAGTACTTTTCGGTACGGGTTTTCTGTCTCTACCAAGGAAGTGCAAAGGGTTTTATAAGACTATCCAGTTCACGCCTTCCGAAATAGTGGTCACGAATTCTTCAACGAACATTTCCAGTTTCAATATTATTCAGGACGATTGTTGTGAAAAGTCTATGAAAAACGGAACTCTTTCTAGGATAAGTTTATCAAAGCTTAGTAATATAGATAATTTAGATTCATTAATTCATGCTAGTGTTTATTTAGACTCTTTTGAAAAACAATTAAGCGACATAGAAAGTCCCACGCACTTCCATAAGTATGGAGTGCATTATTTGTCTGGGGGTTATGTCATAATAATAATTATACTATTTTATTTGTTATATAGAAGTCGTAAATGGTTATGTAAAACCAACCCTTCGGCCTGCTGTGTAACCATATATAACCAATGTAATAATAATAAAAAGAAGTTTGAATCTCGACGTCACACGACTGTCCATGTCCGTGATTCAGATAGCGACGTCGAGGCTCCAACCCAAAATAGCTATGTAGGTTCTAAATCTTTGCGTTATATAGATAAAATAAATACTATGTAAGTCTTCTATTGTCATAAAAAGTTTACTCTGTTAATTAAGATTGTTTAAGTAGGTACTTAGTTTAAAATAGTTTAATTCTAATTCAATGTTCTAATTCTATTCTATGTCATATTCATTGTTCTCTGTTTCAGACCAAAGTAAAGATCAAACCCACTATACCTAATATTAATGTTCTATCTCGCATTTTCCATTTCTCATCACTTACCCTGTGATGATAAATCTTAACGGGGGGGATGTTACAGTATTATTTCCCACAAAATGCAAAATAATAAAAGTGCATCGCAAGCATTCTAGATAATGCTTGCTCGCACTCGCGTTTCTGTGGGAAGTAATCAGATTCTCGGGTATTCGAAGTTAGTTCGGGTTTGGTCTTTGCCGCGCCAACTTCATTATTTCTATTTCTATTCTTATTCAAATTCAATAAACGTCTAGGATTAAAATATATCTTTTTTTTAAAAAGACTTCTTCGACCCACCCCGTAACAGTACCTAAGTGAGCCGACCGACACTTAGATACGAGTAGACACTTTTCTCCGCTCTGCCGCGCCGCTTGCTTGCTCGCCGTACAAAATTCTATAGAAAAATGAGACATCTTCTCTCCGCTTGATCTATTTCCACCGAAGCTAAGCGGAGAAGAGATTAAATAACGAAATCTGATTGGTTTATTCAAACACATCTCCGCTCGTCTCCTATTTTGGTGGAAACCGGGCCTTACGGACGATACCATAATTTTAATATGACATCAAAACAACTTATATTTTTAAACTTACGCGACATTATTATTAGCATTAAACGGGTATTTTTCGCGTTATTATTTACCTTATTATTATATTTATATAATATATTTACTTTATTTATATTTACGTTATTATTTTAAAAATAGATAAATAATAATGCGATGATTCCCGTTTAATACTAATAATAATATAGAAAAAACATTCGACGGAATTCGACAAACATTCGGTTCGTATTACATCGTGTTGCGAAGTAAGCACCCAGACTGTGGTTAACTTACTAGACTAGTTCTGGCACGTCGCCCTGCCCGTCGGCGCTGCTGTCTTGGCTGCCGCTGGCTCTGTGCACGCGCTGCCTGCCCGCTGCGCGCAGCATCTCTTGCCTTCGCTGGATTTCATCCTTTATTTTCTGACGCTGTAATACACGAATACCTCTAACTCTGGGTGTTTTAAAAAAACATGATCACATGATCACGACTGTAATTCCCAGGCTCGGTAGATATCTCCTCAGATCTCTAGTTATTACGATCTTTAAGGAAATCTAAAGGGGGCCATAGAAAGAAAGAAAGAAAGAAAAAAAGAAAGAAAAATACTTTATTCAATAAAATCACAAGTATCACTTTGAAACGTCTTAAGCACTTACATATTACACTACCCTGAATTCAGGGACCCTTACCCTAAATAAGAGTGGTGTAATAAGAGTCAGGGCGTAAAACGTAGAGGCTAGGCGTTAGGCTCCCTTACTACCGGGCCCTGAATACCGTGTAGTGTATTAGGTGCTTTACATGCTAGGTGAATAGACACGTCCAAACACGATACTTTGTACATTAACACATTTTGCAGTGATTAGTATTCCGTACGTGACAGGTTGCAAGCTTATCACCACTTATACGAATACTAATCTATGACACAAACCTTCAAATTTTTGGTTCTAGGATATGCCGGTTACCTCACGTGTTTTTCACCGTTTACGAGCACTGACATTGTACACATAAATTTATCGAATAGAAAAACTCATTGTTGCACAACCAGGTTTGAACCCACAACCTCCAGATCGTGAGGCAGGGGCTCTACCACTACACCACCAGTGCTCATATGCTGACATAATGTCAGCAGAAAAGAGTTTTTTAAATAAACGTGTATAGGTCAGTTGCGCTCAATCATCAGAATTATAATAATAATACTTACTTCCTCATTTTCTTTAGCTTGGCTTTCAGCAAATTTTATTTGCTCCATTTCATTTTTCTGTTTCAACATCTCCTCGTAGAATGACAGTGTCGGCTTATTGTGGTCATGAAGAAATTGCTGTAGTGATAATACAATTTTTGATTACGAATTCATGGTTTTTTCACTAATTATTTTGAACTAGTGCCTCTGAGGATTGTGCATTACACTATGCATGATACATTAAAATGATTAAACACACCTTTGCATATCTTATCTTATATCTTGGTCAACCAGGAGCTAATCTAGAATCTAGAAACTAGATGATTTAGGTATACAGTGTCGAAAGGAACTTTTTACTCATTTAGACACTTAAAAAAATATATTATGGTTTATCAGTTATAATGTCATCTTCCTGCCTTTTTCCACATGTGGGGTTAGCTAATAGGTATAATTATATTGATGTAATGACCAATAAAAAATTGTGTATTTCATTACCTGTGCATGTGTAGCCAGCTGAAAGATCATAACTTCTCCGCATAGACTAGCAGCTAATGTTTCCAGCTCGCTCAATAGTTTTCTAGTGTTTTCTGTTGAAAGTCCATTTATTTTGTAAATAGACATTGTTGGCGGTCTGAAATATATGTATGAAATTCTTTTAGAAATATGAACCACTACTGGCACTTCTCATGAATTTGTTAGCATAATATTGTGTTTGTACAAATTTCTAAATCCTGCATTTCTAAAAACGGATATCACTTACTTATCAGGATAATTAGCACAGCATTTGAAATGGAGGGTCACGGAGCAGTGGATGCCTTGGATGTCGGAGTTGTGTAGTGGGTTCAGAGTCAGCATCAGATCTAGCGGTCTCCATACTTTCCATGCAATATTTTCTCTATTATCCACAACAACATCACCAAATATCGCCTGAAAGAGATTATTTATTAAACCTAGCACTAACACAGACTAATTTTGGCATTAATGTAACTATTTGCACTCAAACAGTAATCTATGATATTCTCGATTTCTCAGCATAGTTTTATGCTCGACAAATATGGAAAATATTCCAATTTGAGTGAAATATTAGTATGTTCAAACCATATGTAATTCGAAGTTATTAATTATAGGTAAGCTTAAATCCTTATACCTACCCAGCGATGGTCTTCTGTGCAGTAGAGAAAGATAAAGTTTCTGCTAAGGGGTCTAGCAACTATCAAAGACTCTAAGATAACTAATTAATAAAAAAAAATACAAAAATACTAACCTGTAATGCGGCTAGCTCGTTGTCTTGCCTTTCCTCTTTAGTTTCGTCACACATTTTGTAGTAAAATCACAAATCAACGCAGGATTTAACAGCACACAATCTTTTTGTGGAAATACATTACCCTCTTTGTCAGGAAAGTAAAGAAAATAGCAAAATCAGCACTTTTGTTTTGTATGAACAAACAAAACAACTTTGCCACTTACTTACTTTTTCTTCTTCTTCTTAAATTATGGCATCTGTCTCTTAGAGAACAATTTTGCCAGTGTCAAGTGTATTTATTTATAAGTATTGTCAACGTCACAGAGTCATAGTCAAGTTGTCAAGTCAATTTTAAACAAAAGATGGCTGTTTTGTTGAAAATTTTCGGGATTTCCTCCGATGGAATTTGCAGAGAACTCTTCACTCTAATTCACATACTTTACACTCGCGTCAAGAACCCGGGCTTTATCGGCAAAATAACCACCAAAATTACGCAATAAAACTCAAAATAACACGAGAAAACATATAAAAACCAGAGCGACGTAGTTGTCAGGCAAATACACCGCAGAAAATCCTACTTACTTACTTTTGCCAGTCCGCCAGCAGACCAGACAGATGTCTGCTGCGGGACTGATTATTTTTTTTTTAACATATTTTTGACGTTGACGTTGACAGATTATTGATATTTAATTTTTGTTGTGTTGTAAAATTCTATTTTTTTAAATTGACTGAGGGGGATCGGATCAGGTGGAATAAAAAAGTATTTATTTTTATAATTAATTATTAGACTTAGCTACTTAGGTACATTACATCCTACTAATAATAAACTGCGGCATAATATTTGGATATCATTGTGGACAATTACTAAAACAAAGCTCTGGAAACTCGACCCGATTTGTTGAGATGTCCACCAACATCGGACCGATGATGTTACTACACCATGAGGAAACAGCATCGGAGTTAAGGCTTGGCAGGTACTGAAAGAAACATTTATTTTGTTAAAGAAAAATGGAACAAGCTTCTTCTTCTTCTTCTTCTTCAATTATGGCATCTGTCTCTTAGAGAACAATTTTGCCAGTGTCAAGTGTATTTATTTATAAGTATTGTCAACGTCACAGAGTCATAGTCAAGTAGTCAAGTCAATTTTAAACAAAAGATGGCTGTTTTGTTGAAAATTTTCGGGATTTCCTCCGATGGAATTTGAAGAGAACTATTCACTCTAATTCACATAGGTACTTTACACTCGCGTCTAGAACCCGGGCTTTATTGGCAAAATACACGAGAAAAATTACCACCAAAATTACGCAATAAAACTCAAAATAACACGAGAAAACATATAAAAACCAGAGCGACGTAGTTGTCAGGCAAATACACCGCAGAAAATCCCTCGAACAAGCTTACCAAACAACCTTCACAAAAGTGACATCTGTAAAATTTTAGGTGGGTTGTCTGTGTCACACGGGGCCGCGAAATTAAATTATTATTACTAAATCGTTCTACCAAACTGATCTTTACAATATCAAAGTTTGCTAAAACACGGAGTTGTAGAGAATGGCATAAGTACTTAGGTAGGTACCTACCTACCTATTATTACTGTCGCTATTAAATTTACTACCTAGGTAGGTACATACCTACATACCTATGTAAAGAACCTAGAAAACAAACCTAAAGAAAGTTTTTAGGAATAATTAGATAGGTTGGATACCTTCTTTCCTACCTACCAACCTTTAAATAATTCATTTGATATTTTAGTTTAAATAAAAATAACCTTTTCCACCGATTTTAAATAGGTACCTAACTTGGATTTAAGTGTAGGTAGGTACCTAAGTTAATACAAAAAAAAAATAGGTACCTAAGTAGTTACCTACTTAATATATACAAGTACAAACCCGCCTAGCCAGCACTTCGGTTAGGTTATTAGCTGGCATGTATATCATCCTAACTCCAGAGCCTGCTGCAATTCTACTCCAACCAGGAGATGACGTCATCTCATTCGTGAGCAGGTTTCTCGTCACCTGGAACAATAATTGTCGTCATGATCAGCCGTGGCAACGGCCTTTAGTTCACTGTGTTCTGCATTGATCCTATCATATTATAGAGTTATGTAGGTATACTACTTAGGTAGGTATATTATGTATAGGTAAGTAGGTAGGTAGGTACCTAACATTTTTATAAGTAAACTAGCTGACCCGGCAGACTTCGTACTTATTTAGAAAACGTTTGTATGGGAAATAGAAAAGGGCTATTTTTAGGGTTTTCCCGGCAGTTATTCGAATTTTTCTTACCTTTTAGGTAAACCTTCCCTAGACCTCCACGATCATTTCAAGACCAAGATAAGATAAATCCGTTTAGCCGTTCTCGAGTTTTAGCGAGACTAACGAACAGCAATTCATTTTTATATATAAGAAGAAGAAGAAGAATAAATGTTTTTGAATCTCAATTCTTCATAGAACTGTTCTGTCCTACCTACAAATGTCATGCCTCTGACTACCCTCTTTAAATATCCTCAAAGATCTAAGTCACTAGAGGTCTGAGGAGATATTATCACCGAACCTAAGGATTACAAATTTAATCGTGATTTTTTTAAACACTGATGAAAAATAATAGTAAAAAGATTTCCTAGCCTTTCTAGACTATTAGTATACCTCCAGATCCAGGGTTATTTCAGAATGCGTGTAGTGGCCGGTATACCGCTGCTGCGGAGCGTGAGGGGGTTTTGGATCCACCAGCTCCACTAGGACGTCGAAGCCGACCTTCACGTGGAACATGCTCAGGCGACTTTCGACTACCGCGTGCGGGACTGGCGCCCCTTCCACTGTGGAAGGTAATGATGATCAGGACCTACCATAAGCTCTTCGGGCAATATTAGGTAGGTACTTATCTACCTAATATAATGAAGCTTGAAACTTTGAAATATAGGTACCAAAATAGCTGCCGTACTACATGGGCGAAGCAGTGGGCGGAAGATATTTTGGTACCTCTAATTCAAAGTTTCAAGCTTCATGTTTCAACATTGCTTCCATGCAATTTTGACATGTACAAAATATCGAAGTTATATTACTTTGAAAGACAAAAACAAATCTATCCCATAGGAACCGTACATTTTTCCGGAATAAAAAGTAGCCTATGTGCTATTCCAGACTATAATCTAAGATATCTAGCCAAATTTCATCCAGATCCATTTAGCCGTTTCAGCGTGAAAGAGTAGGTAACAAACATACATCCATACATCCAGTCCAGATATCCATATATCCACACATTCTTACAAACTTTCGCGTTTATAGTAATACTAGCTTCCGCCCGCGGCTTCGCCCGCGTGATACCTTGAAAAACAAAAACATCGCTATCCCACGGAAACCGTTCATTTTTTCGGGATAAAATTTAGCCTATGTGTTATTCCAGACCATAATCTATATCTGTGCCAAATTTCATCCAGATCCGTTCAGCTGTTTCAGCGTGAAAAAGTAACAACCATACATCCATACATCCAGATATCCATACTTACATCCATACATCCACACATTCTTACAAACTTTCGCGTTTATAGTAATACTAGCTGATGCCCGCGGCCTCGCCCGCGTGAATGTCGATTATCGCGACTTTTCATACAAACTCTCATCCCCTATTTTATCCCCTTGGGGGTAGAATTAATCAAAGTCCTTTCTTAGCGGATGCCTACGTCATAACATCTACCTGCATGCCGAATTTCAGCCCGATCCGTCCAGTGGTTTGGGCTGTGCGTTGATAGATCACTATGTCAGTCAGTCAGTCAGTCAGTCAGTCACCTTTGAGTTATATATATTTAGATTAGTAGGATACTCGTAGAAACCTTGTCTATTAGCAACGAGTTGTTGGATATTGGTGAGGGTCAGGTCCTGGATGGAGATCACAAAGCCGTTGGTGTATGTCACCGTGCCGTTCACGTGCCAATGGTACATGCTTTCACTGAAATAATATTGATTCATCATTATAACCAATGGCGGATTTACCAGGAGGTTTTTAGTTTTTGGGCCAAAATTTTAATTTTTGACTTAGGTACCAACATACTAATAAGTTGTTAGAAATTAAACAGATTCATATTTAGGTATAAATAGAGTACCTAAATGTTATTGGATCCACTAACAATTCAACGTACCTACCTAAATAGCGCAAAAAATTATTGTACCTAGGTGAACTACCAATGTTAACGAAAATTGTAAAGGTCGATATGTATGGGTGGCAAATATTCCTACTATTGCTTATGCTTAATATTGCCCATATAGCCGACGGGTGGCAAATGTGAAAATCCACCACTCTCAATTATCTTCATGGAACAATTTTTTTTTCTCCACGAAAAAGAATAGGTACAGAAAAGGACAGCAGATAACATTTGTGACGGCAAAAGACATTTTGGCTTGGTCAAATCACAAAATGTCAGTCATCTCTTCGATAGAGAAAAATTGTATCGACATTGCTGATGCCAGGGGAACTGCCTTACTTGAGAGGTTGAGAATAATTTTCTATCTTCAAATTGCACCATTCCAGCTTTTCCAAATCATAAACTAACTCCTGAACCACCTTGCTGAAGTATCCTGAAGGGTTAGACACGCTGGCCCTGGATACTGAAATTACAATCAGTTATTTGAGTACATAAGTAGATAATAATTTAGGTAACAGTTAAATTTATTCGAATTTCAATGGTATTTTATTTACATTTGATAGAAAAGAAACCAATGGTATTTTACATCGATGATAAAAAATGATTCGCGGTTCTTATTTTTTGAACAGACTCATTCAAGTCAATGGTTGTGGTCGGCGTTATATAGGTAGTACTTATTAAAAAAACGAAGCTATTAAAGATCTAATATTTTCAATAGAGTTAAACTTTCTAAAGAAGGGTAATACTACTGAACCAGGTTCTAAAAAATATTTTAACCTTAACACGTTGAACGCTTTACGAAAATTAAGAGTATTTCCATTCAAGCCACGGATCCCACCGGTGAGCCTATTTGAACTGAGCCGTTTGGGCCGCGTAGGTCACCCGTGAGCCGCGTGAGAGTTTTGACGTAAATGCTTACTACAAGCCACAGATTGTAGCTATGAAACAAAACGCCTATGGAAGTGAGCCGTGTGGCCCTGTAGCCGATACGGACGGCGTGGTTTTCAAATCCATTAGAAACTTGTAGTTTTATAAAGACTTTTCTAATGACGTTAGGGCTGTTCTTAACGATAAGGTAGAAAATATTATTTCGATATAGGTAATATAGTAAATAATAAAACTATAGAGTAATAATCAAATATTTATTAAAATATAAACTAATTTATGACAAAAAAACATACAAAAATACAAAAATTATTTGTGAATCCTGTTAAAACAAGGCAAGCAAAGGAAAGGTTTAGTTGGACAGCTTTGACAATAAGTAGAGACCTTTTTCGACTTCGTTTTAGCCTGTTTGCTACCCATGACTGCTACAATAACTGCATAACATTGGCGACATGTCCTTCTAACTTTTCTAGCCAAACCATCTTTTTTTTCCAAGCAGTGTTTCATTCTGGAAGGTCTCTGGTTAGGCACAGGCACAGCATTTTCTTGGACTTTGCAAAGATTCATCATCATTGATCTTCGGATATCTACCATTTGAATGTTTTTTTTATAGAGTCAAAGCATTTACTATCGCAGTGTTTAGCAATAAATCAACAGCCAACTTTTTGTACCACTTTAAGCAGAAGTAAGACCTTACAATCCACTACATAAGACCTCTGACTTTCTCTAATTGCGTTATTTCTTGCTGCGTTAGCTCATATTCATCAAAATCATCCATTTTTGAAACGAAAAGCGTAACAGATACTCACTCGTCGACGCAGCGCGTGAGACTGACGCGCCGTACGCACGCGCGGGCGTGGGCCGTATCGTGACCCCGCGGCCCCCGCTAACGGAAAATACAAAATTCTTTGTGCGCGGCCACGAGACCCACCCGTGAGCCTTTTACAATATCTCAAAAACTAGACGGTAGAAGTGGTTAATTTTTATTTTCCATACGAATTACTTCATTTTATGAACATTGGAATTAAAATTTTTAGTTGATAAAAATTACCGATTTCCTAATTTTGGCTCGGCCCAAATGCAAAAGTATCCTAGGCCCACCGGTGAGTGCTAAAGCGTTCAACGTGTTAACTAGCTAGTTCAGACCTTAAGTGCTTGTTTTACTAAAAACTTTATAAGTATTTAAAAATACCTAGCAAATTGTAAGAATAATAACTCACCCCAGTTCACTTGAGTCAAAACACACCCCAAACTAACAAATAAAACTATAACAAATCGCAGCATTATATTTTTTTTTATAAAACTAGGAATTTCAATTCAAAACTTATGTACCATTTTGTAATTTTCACAGTAAATCAGATGTAAAATTATCTAGGGTCTACACTGTTGTATTGAAGATAAAGTCGATAAGACACATCAGTATTAAAAACGATCGATATAAAGTAGGTAGTTATAAAATGATTTATCGATAATTTAATCGATTAATTATTATTAGGTGAGATGAGATTACAGTTGTCTGGTCAAGTCAATTCAAGGACTTTTTACTGAAAATCTTTCACGCCATCGCCATCAGATATGTTATCTACAGTGCTCTGTGAATTATCCCTATTTATAGTATCTTCTTCTTCTTTCTGCCCATTTCCTACGTGGGATCGAAACAACACGTTTTCTTCTTGCCTTATCTCTTTATAGTAGGCTTGATTTTTTTAAGGGCACAAAACAATACCATGGTCTTTATCATCCCTCAGAGTTTAAGCTAAGGAAACATACTTTATAAGAGTACGTAGGCTCAGAGGTACGTAGGCCGTAGAGGCCCTACGGATTTTCCGCAACTTACTTATTCAAATTAATTTTATTTCAGATAATTACAATCCATATTACAAAAACAAATAATCACATAAATACATCACTAAAATAAAAAATAAAATATTTAAAAACTAAACTTAGAACTAATTAAAAACATACGGCGCCGGCGGTTTAAATCGCCCTCCGCACAAAACATTTCCAGATCGGAGAGGTGAACCTGTCCGATATAGTTTTCAGGATGCTGTTTTGACTATCCCGCACTCTGCGAATCAGGGATGCAGTTTTCTTACGTAGTATGGCTTCGAAAGCATCCGTCTGGTATTCTGCAAACATCCCTGACGCACTGCAGAAGCGAGGCAGCCCTAACATCATCCTGAAAATATTATTATATTGGACACGGAGCCGGTCCAAGGGCTTTTTGGAGTAGTTGACCCATAGGTTACCCGTGTAGAAGCCGTTACTTATACCTAATATTTTTTTTTTGTGCTCAAACAGACAAACCTTCACTCATTGTCTTTATTCTGCTTAGCACCCCTGGATCTAAAAGAAACTCATAAAACAATAAAGAAACTCAATATTTTAAGGCATTTTAAAATTGAAACAGATTGTGACTGAGTGTTAGACAGCCAGTAATTATTACATACATTAGTTTCATATAACCTACCAATGTATATACCAATACTATTGCAATTTGATTGTTATTTTTTAGTAGGTACATTCTAATAAATATTAAATTATTGTGTAATTGTCTGTGTCGGCTAGCTAGCTATGAAACAAAGAAACATTAAATTATGCTCAAGATTTTAAACGGAACCTTTATTTCAGGATGCTTTAGATAAATACCGATCTAGTTTCGTTAGTAAATTATTCATATACTAGCTTCTGCACGCGGCGTCGCCCGCGAATTACCTACATAAAATATAGCCTATGTTCATCCTGAAAGTTCATTCTACACATTGTTGAAAGAACTTTTCAAATCGGTTCAGTAGTTTCGGAGCCTATTCAATTCAAACAAACAAACAATCATATCTTTCCTCTTTGTAATATTAGTATAGATAAACAAAATAACAATTTTTCTGTCATGTTTGCTCTCCATGCAACAGAACTTTAACTTTAGGCCTACAAGGGGCAATCGTAGCAGATTCTTGGGAATCCCACACGTGCGACAACATCAGTTGTTATTGGCTGAAACACATCAGGGCCCCACGCTTTGATGCCCTCTTCAGTATCTTCCTGGTTGAACTAGAAGCAGAAGCGTTGTATTAGGATCTATTTAGTTTAAGAAACCAAGATGATTCGTCTTGCTCTGGTGTGGAATTCGAATATTTTGAAGTTTATAATATTTTCTACGTCTCCTGATACTAAGAGTAAGACATTTTCCCACAAATACTTTGATTATATGTATGTGATCAATTTGGTAATTATGACCAACTACATATAAAACTTATGGTAGGTAATAAATCAAAGTTTGTTCAACATGATGTCGTCAAAAATGGCTTAAAATTGTCACAAAACTAAAAATAGAAACTAAAAATAAAGTTTCATATTGAAGTGTTTAGTTCAGTTTTTAGGTAATGTCTACTCGTATATGAATGATATTTGCTTTTATCTTCATTAATTCATTGAGTGAATCTCTTACCAAGACCGTAAGGATATCACTCGTTCTATCTCTGGGAACCATATCGGGAAGGTTCAAGCTCGTGCGAATATTTTCTCCAACAACTCTTATTCTTTCTATGCGTTCTTCGTGGATGCTGTATAGGATCTGAAAAGTAGATGAACTTTTATGTATTTCAGGCATATAATATATAGATATTGTATTAGGTAGGTACATACATAATATATTATGAGTAGGTACATAATGTCTGGAAATATTGATATTCAAATATAAATGTAAAAGTATAATATTGAAATATTGATATAAGTAGCGATGGTACTCTTTGGTGTAACTCTGACCCATCTTCAGTTCTGAAACTTTAATTACCGTTTTTTTTATTTTATTAGGACGTGCCTCTGACTACCCTCTTTAGATAACCTCAAAAGATATAAGTAAATTGAGATCTAAGGACAAATCTACCGAGCCTGGGGATTACATCGTGATCATATTTTTTTTTGCAAGGTGATGCACTCTATCGTATGCTTAGGTTTTTGGAGAATAAATTAGCGGAAAAGTACAAAAAATTGTCCATCTAGGTACCTATATTTTATAATGGGTTTCCGCAGTCACGTTCCACGTCACAAAAACAAGTTCTGACCTTGACTGACATCCGCATGACCACATTTTCACTTAGCTTACTTAAAGACGGTTAAAAGGTAAAAGTGCGCTTATTATGACTCTTTTAGTAGGTACACTTGATACCTGCTTTCGAACTTGTTTTGTTCTACGACATGCTGGCTTCCTATAAAATAAATAATAAATATTGGTGGATAGTCGCAACGCCATCTAGCCCCAAACTAAGCAAAGCTTGTACTATAGAAACCAGATACTAATAGTTTTTTATTTATAAATACATACTCGTAGAATACATAATAACACCCGGACACAGAACAAAAATCTGCATTCATCACACAAATGTTTGTCCTGGGTGAGGATCGAACTCACAACCTACAGCGCAGAAGGCAGAGCTACTACCAACTGAGCTGTGAAGCCAGTCACGATGTTTTCTTTTCTTTTAACTTGTACTTATAACTATAGGAACTGCTTTGAAACCAACTTACGCTAAAAGCGAAATTGACCAATGGGTGCTTGAAGATGGTCGTATAACTGTGTCTTCCGTCTTCCATGTCAGCGAGCACATCATACCCGAGAGCCAAGTCCGTCATTCTGAGGGTACCTTGCAAGGAGACGTTGCCGGACCCCTCGGTCGTGTTCCACGTCCAGACTTGCTGGACGGTAGACTGCTGGACGTCGACTTGCTGGATTGATACGACGAAACCATTCGTGTAGCTGACTGTACCATTATAATGACGGTCAATAACTGTTTCACTGTGAAAAATCATTAAGATAAAAGATTGTAAAATTCGAAGGTGTGTGTTATAGGTGTATTCTTATAAGCGGCGATGGCCGTGCAACCTGTCACGTACGGAATAATAGCTACTGTGCAAAATGTAGGCATGTGCCAAATGTCATGTTTGTACGAGCTTCTGACTACCCTCTAGATATCATCAAAGATCTTAAGCACTTATTACAATACCCTGAATTCTGGGACCCTTACCCTAAATAAGAGTGGTGTAATAAGAGTTAGAGCGTAAGGCGGTAGAGGCTAGGCGTTAGGCTCCCTTACTACCGGGCCCTGAATACCGTGTAGTGTAATACCCGTTTTAGTCACTAGAGGTCTGAGGAGGTATTTACCGAGCCTGGGGATTACAGTCATGATCATGTATGCTGTTTAGTTAAAATTTTGACGTGCTTCTGACTATCTGCACTTTTAGATACTCAAAGATCTTTAACTATTTGAGGAGATGTCTACGAAACTTAAATACAACCTCCTAAAGTCATAAAAAATAGGGTAGTTTTAAAAAAAGGTCCCTCGAAAGTTATCGGTCCTTCTGCTCTGTGAATTACTCAAAACTTACTTCACAGGTATAACAATATCTGGTAGTTTTAAGTTGCACCATTCTCTGCGTTCCACCTCATCAACAGTCTCCTGTATAACCCTGAGAATGTACTCGGTGTGGTTGACTACGGTGATACGATTATCTGTAAATAAACACCTAACAGCTTTTCAGACAGTATGTAGACTATTATCTTAGACCTTTAAACGTGCAATTCTTGTATATATTTTGAATCTCGGAAACGGCTCCTATGATTTTCATGAAATTTAGTATTAAATTACGCTACGTTGTTGTCTCGTCTGAAGATTTTTACTCTGTAGATGTTAAAAGCCTTGTGTAAAATCAAAAAACCTAGATTATACTGTCTATGTCTGAACATAAAGTTGGTTTTACACTGAGATATCTTGCGCTATGGCATATGGTACTGTCACTATCCAGACCGGAACTTATCATGAAAACTGTTGGAAGACACCGTTTCTCTATAGAAGAGAAGACAGTGTAATAATAATTAATTTTGTGACGGCATAATATTTAAGTATTTTAATTTAACCTGAAATTACGAAAGAACGTTAATGTTGTAATGTGGCCAAACAATTTTTTTGCTGTCACTTTACAGCGGAAACCTGGGGCCTTACAACAAGCTCTTACAAACCATCATGTTTCAGAAACGTCAAAGTTTCAAGCTTGAAGCAACACTACTTCAATAAAAATTTTATAGTTCATGGTACAATATATCAAAGTAATATTACTTTGATATTGCCCGAAGAACTTGTGGTAAGGACGCTGCAATTTTTTTGCTTTTTTTTAAGCTGGACATTCAACCGCCACACCAAGGTCATAAAAATATTACTCGTAATAAATATTTAATATAATATTTCTCGTACGTACCTCTTTGAGAATTCGCTAAATAACACATTAAAACCAACACCAAAACCAGTTCCTTCATTGTCGCTGTTTTTTATGTAACCTATTGTTTCTATTTAATTACTTCATATTAAATTAAAATTGTAATTACCTACTTAAGTATAAAAATTTACAATGTTGAAACGATAATTTTATCGAAAAAACTGTTTGCCGATTAGATAACTCAAAGTTGATTAAAATGACATCACATTTTTTAAATGTATTTACCTAACTATCTAATGGTAGAATTTAGGCCTTACCACAAATTCTTCGGGAAATATCAAAGTACTAAATATAACTTTGGTATTTCGTACCATCCTACTAATATTATAAACGCGAAAGTTTGTAAGAATGTATGGATGGATGGATGGATGGATGTTTGTTACTCTTTCACGCTAAAACAGCTGAACGGATCTGAATGAAATTTGGCACAGATATAGATTATGATCTGGAATAACACATAGGCTACTTTTTATCCCGGAAAAATATACCTAAGGTTCCCGAGGAATTGATTTGTTTTTGTTTTTCAAGGTATCACGCGGGCGAAGCCGCGGGCGGAAGCTAGTGACGTATAAAAATAGCATGGAGTAGATGGAGCACTGGTAGTGTAGTGGTAGCACCCCTGTCTCACGATTCGAAGGTCCTGGGTTCAAACCTGATCGTGCACCAATGTGTTTACCATTCGACAAATGTATGTGCAAAGCCAGTGCTCTTAAAGCGGTGAAGGAAAACATCGTGTGGAAACCGGCATACCCTAGAACTAAAAATTCGAAGGAGTGTGTCGTAATGTTAGTATTCTTGTAAGCAGCGATGGGTTTTTACCTTGTCACGTACGAGATACTAACTATTATGGAAACTGTGAGCATGTGCCATATAGGTATCATGTTTGGACGTGCCTCTGACTACCTCTCTTTAGATATCTTCAAAGAATTACCTAAGTAACTAGAGATCCGTGGAGATATCTACCGAGCCTGGGGATTACAATAGTTTTATGAATATACTAGCTGACCCGGTGAACTTCGTATCACCTACTATTCTTCGCAATTTTTTTTATTTTCTCACCATTTAAACCTTCCCTGAAATTGAACGACTATTTTAAAATCAAAATTACCGAAATCAGTCCAACCGTTCTCGAGTTTTAGCGAGACTAACGAACAGCAATTCATTTTATATACATAACTAGCTGACCCGGCAGACTTCGTACTTATTTAGAAAACGTTTGTATGGGAAATAGAAAAGGGCTATTTTTAGGGTTTTCCCGGCAGTTATTCGAATTTTTCTCACCTTTTAAACCTTCCCTAGACCTTCACGAATATTTCAAGACCAAGATAAGATAAATCCGTTTAGCCGTTCTCGAGTTTTAGCTAGACTAACGAACAGCAATTCATTTTTATATTAAGAAGAAGAAGAAGTTATAGAAGATAGTAGTGTCTTGAAATGTGACGTTTCTGATACATGATGGTTTGTAATACCTTGTGGTAAGGCCTTTGGTTACATCTATTAAAACTGTAGTAAGTATAGGTGACTTTTTTGTATGTTGTGATCATAAAAATGGTCACGGTCCCTTTCATAAACAAACACACATAAATCTAACTTCATACCTGCTCCTTTTTGGACTTTACAAGCAATTTTTCAAAACGTCCGGTTTTCAACGTCAAAATTTAACGTTTGACCTTTAATAAATCACTGGTCCCAGTGACTCGGTCAGCTTTGCACGGTAGCGATACACTTGCTAGCAAAAAAAAAAAAAATTTGTTGAAATATTGCGAACTTCTTCCTATTTTGATATCGGTTTTGAATGGGAAGGGTTTTTTTGACCCTGTTATTCCAATAATGAGGACAGCGTCAATGGGGACAACGGGAATACATCAAAAGTAGTAAGTATCTATACCTACGTTCGGTGTGAGGGGGCCACTAGTTGTTAGTGAACATTCCATAACAACTTGTGAAAATTAGAATCAAATTTTATAAATTCTAAAAAATAAAGTGCGTTATGAGCTGAAAACTCTTGGGTCTTCAATTTTCTAATAAATTTTGACAGTAGGTTTCTTCTTCTTCTTCAATTATGGCATCTGTCTCTTAGAGAATAATTTTGCCAGTGTCAAGTGTATTTATTTATAAGTATTGTCAACGTCACAGAGTCATAGTCAAGTAGTCAAGTCAATTTTAAACAAAAGATGGCTGTTTTGTTGAAAATTTTCGGGATTTCCTCCGATGGAATTTGAAGAGAACTATTCACTCTACACATACTTTACACTCGCGTCTAGAACCCGGGCTTTATTGGCAAAATAACCACCAAAATTACGCAATAAAACTCAAAATAACACGAGAAAACATATAAAAACCAGAGCGACGTAGTTGTCAGGCAAATACACCGCAGAAAATCGACAGTAGGTTTATAAATTTCTAAAATCCTACGTCAAAATGTTCGGCTTTTAATGTAGCCGATGTACCCACCTATCTCATTTTGTGGTGGGGGTAGTAATTATCTAAAATAAATAATATGTAGTTAAACATTTCACACAACGCCATCTAGCACCAAACTGAGTTTAAATTACATATTGTATTATCGGAACCCAATAGCTGATATTTACTAAGAACTTACCAGCTTTTTATAATGAATAGGTAATTTTCTTGTCCAGCAGTGTACAATATGGGTTTGACATGAAAGGGTCTGTATGTAGGCACTCTACTTTTCAGGAGTTCAAATAATGTAGGTACAATCTATTCTGAAAACAAACTTGGATTAAAATTTCATAAACTCACCTAAATAACAACTTGCTAGTAAGACCCCAGCCGGGCTAAATGTGCGTCATAGGGGCTAATATTTTAATATAATATTTATATATTTTTGTCGTCTGTTTTGTCTCGCTCTTTCTCATGCGAATAAGAGACAACATGCTCAACAAAATTTTGTCGCGGCTGCTATGATAACCTGTCTGTACGTCTACCATGAGTTGTCACATTTAGATCAGCTGAAGTTACTACAGTAGTAATAGTACGTTACTGTGACATCTGTCGAAATTGTTACTCATGGTACTAAATTCTAAGCAAATTAATAAGCGCAAAGTACAGTCGCTGTAGTACGCTGCGACGAAGGATAGTTAGCTACGTGAGGTTTTAGTACCCAACTATCCGCTAGAGGCGCTGTACAAATTTTTCATACATTTTTTAACTACAGTCGCTAGCGAGTGTAGATTGTGAAAACTCATGGTGGACCTACAGCTCAAGAGTAATAGGTACCTACACTAAACCGACGCGTATGTAAAGCAAGAATGTAATGAGATTGAATAAAGCAAAAGAGGTATGCGAGAGGTGTCGCGCTAGGGCCCAGCGACTTTCTTGTCAGTTCTTCTTGGACTGGAGATGGGACTGGAATTAGCACCTAGACCCTAGTATGTGAGACAATTCAAAATGATCCCTGTGATTTTATTGAATAAAGATATTTTGACTTTTGACTTTGTAGCAAATGGAAACTCGTGGTCTATGCCTACCCCGTCGGGAAACAGGTGTGGTATTATAGGTACACTTAGGTACCTATTTATGAAATCCATTAAGTTGTAAACTAGTGCTTAGAGGTAAGTACTTATTTATTACAAAAAACAAGAAACCCGCCTGAAAGAAATGGAAAATAGCTTAGAGCCGTCATATTCGATTTTTCGACGACACCTTTTTGGCTGCAGTGAAAGCCAAATGAACTTACATACATTATATACCTACCTCATATTATGCTCCGAAAATATTACCTACGCTCTGCAGTCAGGTAAATAAATAAAGTACAAACCAGTACCAACTTTTCTGTGGTGTTACCACAGTGATCTGTTATAGTTACTAATAGTAATATTTTCTCTATGTGTTACCATCAGTGTAGGTAACCTAATACCTATCAGCTACCTACTCGTGCTAATGAAATTTGCCCTTATTAAATGCTCTATAGGTTTTGCATATTAATAATCTCAATTTACTTTGGGATTCAAATAGATTTTATCGCAATCTCCACTTAAGAGGGGTACCGAAGTTAATTAGTTTAGCATCTAAATTAACAAGTGAAAGAAACAAAGCCGGTCATAGTGCCCAGAAGAGAACCAGTGGGGTGGCTCAAAAGGTAAGGACAGGTTAAACCCACATCCTACTAACATTATAAACGCGAAAGTTTTCAAGAATGTATGGATGTGTGGATGTATGGATGTATGTTTGTTACTCTTTCTCGCTGAAACGGCTGAACGGATTTTGATGAAATTTGGCACAAATATAGATCATAGTCTGGAATAGAACATAGGCTACTTTTTATCTCGGAAAAAATTACGGTTTAAGAGCACTGGCATTACGCACATACATTTTTCGATGGAAAAACTCTTTAGTACCCGTCCAGGTTTGAACCCACGACTTTCGGATCGTGAGGCAGGGGTGCCGTGCTACCACTACACCATTAGTGCATCTGAGGTGCACATTAATCCTTTCACCACATTGGTTTATAAGAACTAGTGAATAAGAAAAAGCAGTCTGTCATGCTGCAGAGTTGGGTTAAGCCATGGTTAAGCCTTCGAGTCTGCTTGCATTGCAAAAACTTTACCATGTTACGTATTACACTCAACGTATAAATAACCCTTAAAAACTGCTGGTTTTACATAAAAACTCCAGTACCTTACCCATTACCTTCATAATTCGAGGGTTAACAGGCATCAGGTGGTAGAAACAATGAATGGTAAGTGTAAATCACAAGAATTTTACGATAATTGTGATGTAGTTTGTTCCACTAATTATTTTTAACAACAATTTCAGGTTGGTTCTTTTAAATTTATTATTTTTATCGAAATTTTAGAAACTTAGTGGTCGTCTTTCAAGATACCTAGCATGAAGCAATAAAAGTTTGGTTGATAATAAGTTATTTCACGAAGGGTACATTTAAAATTAACTAATATTTAACAAGATAACCAAAACGGTTTGTTGGGAACAATGACGAATATTGAGAACAATAATAATACTTAGGAGAATGACGTTCAGCAAATAAGCTTTAATTTAAGATTATAAAAAAATATTTGAAGGTTTTGGTTGCGAATTCGATGTTAGACATTGATGTATAAGCTTTTGAAGCGTACTTTTATCCTTTGAATCCTTTCAAATGACTTAGTAGTACGGGTTTTGATAGTTTACAAAACATCATTTCGTTTCATTTTCTTCCAAACGTTTACTTGCACTACCGTTATGTCGATTTAGTACTTTAAAGTTTCCGTTATGAGCGCTGCAAGAAATATGTACCTACTAGGTCTAAGGAAGGAAATAAACCTCAAGTTTCAATATTAAAGCCTAATCTAAAAACTCTAAAAAGGTAGAGACGTTTCAATCTAAAAATGCACGCCCCTCCACTTGTACTTGTACCGTATGTAGAGGAAATAGAGTATCAAATACATTGGAGGGGCGTGCATTTTTAGACTAATCTACCTTTACTTACAATATACCCAAAAAGGTTGGCAACAAAGTAATTATTAACCTCTTTAGATTGCTAAATTTAATTAGTTTTGAAATTAAGGATACTCTTATAACTTGATCCCCGTTGTCACTGAAACAGAGGTTCATGAAAATCGACACGTTTTGACAGATGTCCATTTAACTGACAGGTGTCAGTGGTAAGTACTTAATCATACCATTAAACAACGTAACGGTACAAAGATCCCTCTGTCATTGAATAAATGTAATAACTTAAGTGAATTATTTTTCTCTAATTCATCCCGTAATTTTCACTCTTTCGCTTCGCAGTTGGATAACAAGAAATTACGAGATATTGTCTCTTAAATCTGGGAAATACATTAGTTTGTGTATGTTTGCATAAAAATAGTTGAATAAAAGGAATCTACTCTATAGAATACCTCCTACTAATATTATAAACGCGAAAGTTTCTAGGAATGTATGGATGTCTGTTTGTTACTCTTTCACGCTGAAACGGCTGAACCGATCTGGATGAAATTTAGCACAGATATAGATTATAGCCTGGAATAATACATAGATTACATTTTATCTCGAAAAAATGTACAGTTTTCGTGGGATAGACTTGTTTTTGTTTTTCAAGATACCACGCAGGGGAAGCCGTGGGCGGAAGCTAGTTATTATTTTACTTAATCCTTGTTTTTTACCTACTACCTACTTATAATAATGAGTTGACAAATTATATTGTGTACCTACTTCAATTTTTTTTTGGTCGCCTTCCTGTTTAGTATTTACGACCGGAAATAAATAATCTCTAGAAAACTAGTTCTCAACTTGTTCTGTGAATAATTAGTGCGGAAATAATTAATGTTACATCAACAAACAAAACAAACATAATATTGCATAGAAATGAGGCTTCGTTTAGATAGTAGGTAGGTACAAATTCACCGTGATGACGTACGACAATTGCATCACAAAGCAACCTAAAATGCTGGTTGTAGAGTCTTGAAATATAATTTCTGAAAATAACCCTAAAAGGTGTAAGTTTGTATGAAAAGTTTTCGAAGGCCTTAAACAGTAAAGGTCTTGCAATCTGTCACACACAGAATACTTACTAATTATTGTGCGAAACATAGCAAATGCCAAATAAAAGACGCGCGTCTGACTAACCTAAAACGAAACTAAGATCTAAGTAAATGGCGATCTGAGAAATACCAATTCCTAGAATTACAGATGAGATATGTACATGTTTTTTTTAAATATTTTGACAAGCCCATGTCGCACAGTATGGGTCCTTTTTGTTTAAACCCTTTAAAAAAAAGAGCTTACAGTATGTACTGTATGTTGAATCATCGATATCATTAATCAAACAAAACACATATTATCGTACCTCGGAGTTGGAAATCAGATTTCCTAGACATATCGTCCGCGCGTCATTAAGCGTTATATTATGCCGTTGAGCTGGCAAACATGCATGAGATACGTACAAATCGTCCCCATTTTCTAATTTCCGCATTCTATAGGCTGCTCTTTGTGACGTTATGCGTCACAGTTTTTATGAATAAATAAATATTGGTGGACAGTTCACACAACGCCATCTAGCCTCAAACTAAGCCAAGCTTGTACTATGGGAACCAGATAGCTGATAGATAAACTTATGGGTTGCTTGGATTCCGGACATAATAGAAAATCTATTACGTCTCGCGTAGATCTACGCTAAGGCATGTCAAAGGTTAATTACTCGTAAATACTTTTTTTTTGAATACACAATAACATCCAGACATAGAACAAACATCCAATTTCATCACACAAATAATTTTATTATCTTGGGTGGGAATCGAACCCGCAGCGCAGAAGGCAGAGCTACTACCAACTGAGCTGTAAGGCCAGATGAATGGTAATAACTTAAGTGTATTTAGTGACTATTTACTAACCCGTAAAGTTACTAACTGCAGCTAACTTTTCGTATATAAATGCTAATTTATCGCGCGGTCAAATATCTAATTGAGCAGATTTTAAGTGCAAAAGAAGCATTATTTCGCTTTGCAACCTTAATGCTTAAAAAACAATAACCAGAATTGTAAAACAAAGTGTAAAAAACTGTTAATCCTGACGTCCTTCGAGCGGTAGTTTCGGTGAGTGAACAAAGTATATTATAATGTGTCTTCAATGTAAATTTGGCAGAGTATTTGCGAACTAGCCCGCAAACCAGACGTTTCGCAATAGCAAAAATGAATTCAATACTTATTATCGGTGCTGTTTGCTCAATGGTTGTACTTGTTCGGGCTTCGCCAGCGGTTCAATGTGAAGGTAAGGATTTTGTGTTGTTTTTGATAATAGTGATTTGCTGTTGCTCCAATCATGTCCCCCTCCCCAGTTCGAAAGTTGTGTTGGAAAGGCGTGTGGCCTTGTGGGTTTTTTCCTAGGAAGTACTTTCGTTAATCTACACAAATATTATAAAGAGGAAATATTTATTTGTTTAAATTGAGTAGGATTCGAAACTACTGGACCGATTTGATAAATTCTTTCACCAATGTGTAAAATGAGCTTTCAGGATGAAAATAGGCTATATTTTATCTAGTTAACTTGCGGGAAAAGCCGCGGTCGGAAACTAATAAATAATAATAAAAAAAATATTGGAGCAAATCTCACACAACACCAAGGCGATTATGGATGCTTACAATTAATGTCAATCCGTTTTGATTGTAATCAAGTGATTATTGGTATTACGTAAGAGTGTTGATTCAATTTGTTAGATATTGGAGCAAAAACAAAAGTTTGATAGACATTGGAGCCAATTTTGACAAGTGTACAATCCTATCGCTTATGATTACCAGTTGCAGTTACAGGCTTATAAAAAAGCATTTTTTTTAATTTAATTTATGACTAGTGTTATTATATACCTAGTGCAAATTCGTTCGAAGTTGAATTTTAAGAAGTCCTTTATTAATGAACTTTTAGACTCACAAATAAATCTGTCAGTGATCAACAGTGATCTGGCGATAAAGTTATCAGTCAAGTTAAACTTAGCTTCTAAAGGTATAAATAATTTGTCTTGAATTAAGTATTTCATACGAATATCTATTGTATTTTGCTACATAATGACAGAGCAATTATTATTCACCGAATCTATCTTTGAGTGAATGAATGTCATTGGGAGAAATGTTGTCAAATCCTGGGGCCTTACCACGAAGTCTTCCAGAACGATTCCGTAACGATTCCATTATAGAAACGTCACTACTTCCATACAATTTCAATAGGTCATGGTATGAAATAACATACTAATTCGGTAATGTGTTATGAATTCGTGGTCAGGGACCTGTAGTGCGATTACGGAACTCGGCTACAATCAACACCTGTCAAAACTCGCTCAAATTGATTGAATAAACACTCTTATGTCATACCAAATCACTTGATTACAATGAAAACGTATTGACATTGATTGTATGAAAAGATCCATAATCGCCCCCCTGGTTTATGGAAAAAATTGATGAAAAAGTTTGGCGAAAACGGGTGACAAGCATCTGACAAGTCGCATTTTGGACTCGCAAATTTGACATTATTAATTAAAAAAAAAAAAAAAAAAAATGATTGATTCAGGCGTGACTTTGCGGAAATCCATTACAAATACTGAAAAGGACGGAAATTTCTAGTACTTTCCCGCTAAAACTATTATCTAATGAGGTTATTAATTAAGCTTATTAATATTAATGAGCCCCATAAAATGCCTTATAGAAATATTATTAATATTAATAATCCCAACACCACACCTCAAATAGACTTTTTTCTTTTTTTTGACAATAGAAAATAGAATTTTGACTTTTCTCTCGGCGCTCGGTGGAGCAACACTAGTGCGGAGCGAGTCAACGGTCCTGAGGATGCTTCGTGGAGAAGCGAAACACGTGTCGAGTTTCTATTTGAGGTGTGGTGTTGGGATTATTAATATTAATAATATTTCTATAAGGCATTTTGTGGGGCTCATTAATATTAATAAGCTTAATTAATAACCTCATTAGATAATAGTTTTAGCGGGAAAGTACTAGAAATTTCCGTCCTTTTCAGTATTATTAATTTTAATACATTTTAGTCTAAAGTTGTCACTAGATTTAACGGCAGAATTTTTGTCATCTACATTGATTTCAATTTTTAATAAGAGTTAAAATTTAGGACAAACATGAGTACAAAAAAAAGCACAGCTCATTTTATTACTCAGAGTATGATTTTAGAAGAGGACAGTCTTCATTTATTCTAAACTGTGAATTTTTTATTTCTCCAGGTCATAATTTCGAAGGTCTCGCTGACAGAATCCAAGTTATTCCATGTGGGAAGACGAAGTGTAACCTGCCTAAGCAGCAGAATATAACAGTTATCTTCAAATTCCGACCAAGTAAGTACTCTGACGAAATATTTTAGGTCTACCATAAGTTTTAATATTGCAAGCAAAATATGTGTTAAAATATATGTTAGGTACAATATTTGCGAGCATGAATTAGGTGTCTATATAACAACTCAAAAATGCTACCGTCAAGATGATGAGTCACCTGTCGTATTTAACGTTGAAAAAAATGTTATTATAATAATAATTATTATTATTATTAAGAGCCTGTAGTGTCGCACTGCAGGGCAAAGGCCTCCCTTCCTTCTCTCCAATCATCACGGGTTTTGGCTACTGTGGACCAGTCCTTTAAGTAGGCATTAATTTCGTCCCTCCACCTCCGCCTTGGTCTGCCGCGAGGTCGTTTCCCATTCAGAGGCGTCCACTCCGTGGTGGCTTTAGGCCATAACGCATCCGACATGCGGCAGACGTGGCCCGCCCAATCCCATTTAATAAAAAAAAACAAAAAGAATATAGAGGAAGCAAATCTCTTATTGATGGAAGCAAATAGAAGCATTCGGGAAGCAATTTTTGGATAGCATTACAACATTAAATACAACAGGTGACTCATCATCCTGCCGCTAATCCAAAAACCATGTTAAAAAGATAAAAGTTGTAACGATTTGTGTCATCCACCAATCGGATCCACATAATGAATGACGACTTAATAACTACATTTTGTTTCCCTCTCGCACGAAGGTGTTGTGCACCTTGTCTCGTGTTCAACAATAACGTAAATTGCCTATTTATTGCTTGTATTACAGAACACGAAGTAAAGACTCTTACAAACTCCGTCCAAGCTATCATCGGCGGTTTTCCCTTACCATTCGTGGGCGTTGATGGCGCCAGCGCATGTGCTAACACCCTGCATGCAGAAGACAACACACCAGCGCCTTGCCCACTCGAACCCAACAAAGAATATATCTATACAAATGCTTTTTACATGGAGCCTATATACCCGGAACTGCCTTTGACAGTACATTGGAGTCTTGACGATGGAAAAAAGATAGTTATATGCTTTGAAATACCAGCAGTTATTGTTAAAAAAAAGAAAGAAAAGGCCTAAAGTCTGTATTGGAAATTCAAATTCATCAAATCGAAGGAAAAGTACTCTACTGTAATGTTTAATTTTATTTTGGAAACAAATATGCATTTTGAAAAGAAAATTGTCTGAAAATTGACTTTAGATTTAAGAAACAAAAGCTTTGTTTGTGATCAAAATGTGATGTAGAAATAGTTTATTTAATATGTAAGTACATAGGTATCATAATTAATTTTTACCTAAGTGTTAGTAATAAAATTAAAGATTATGAAAATAAAACGTATATTTTTTAATATTGTAAGTACTTACATAAAACTATTTGACCAAAACTTTTATCCAAACAATAAGTCTCATAGAAAAAAGCACTTTCAGGTATTCTCGCATTTCCCAACTATTCGCGCAAATTTTACTGCTTTTATTTACTACTTATCACATTATAAATAATTAAGTCGATCGAGGCATTTTTCAAGTTCATGTGCAAATCAAGTCTAAAATATTATTCAATAAAATCACAGAGATCACTTTGAAACGTCCTACAAATGTCAATTCCAGCCTACCCCAAGTCCGAGAAGAACAGGCAAGAAACTCGTCTCGGTCTTAGCGCTTGTATGATCCTTCTCACAGAAACAGTACCTAATCATATCTACTTATCTATACTAATATTATAAAGAGGAAAACTTTGTTTGTTTGTTTGTTTGTTTGTTTGTTTGTTTGTTTGAAATGAATAGGCTCCGAAACTACTGAACCGATTTGAAAAATTCTTTCACCAATGTGTAGAATGAACTTTCAGGATGAACATAGGCTATATTTTATGTAGGTACTTCGCGGGCGACGCCGCGTGCAGAAGCTAGTTAATAATAACATAGCTAAACACGGACATAAAACGTACATAAATACCAACGAAATGCATAATACCTTTTTTATAGTTTTTAATAGCAATCATACATTATGCAGCGCGGAAACAGATTATAGTTGGGTTTCAATTAAAATCGGTGGCACCGCTTTTGAATATTTATCAGAACTGATGCGAACGATGCTGCATACTCGCGGTATTGACTGCAAATTGCATACTCTGAATATTGGTGAATATATTTCGAATAACGCCATCTAGCCCCAAACTAAGCAAGCTGTTAATGCGAACTATATAGACGATAGATAAATTTATTAAAATATTTTTGTGTAAATACGTACGTAGAATACAATAATAACCCTCAGACACAAAACAAGCTGTGTTCATCTCAAATATGTTTGCCTTGAATGGGGATCAAACCCGCAACCTAGAGCGCAGAAGGCAAAGTTACTACCAACTGAGTTGTAAAGCCAATCAGTTTCAAATTGACATTCTTAAAATTAAGTTATCTAAGCAATATTCGGGTAGTATAAGCAAGCAAAGTCTCTGTTTCTAAACCTACACAGCAAACACGGCTATATTATAAATCACTTAATTTTAAACATGCAACTCTAAATTTCAATATATAAATCTTAGGAGAATCAAATAAGGACGCCCGTTTATAAAGTAATTTTAATAAATCAGTAAACAACAAATCATCACGAATAATATATTTTAGTTTAAATTAGTAAACTTAATTAACACTCTTGATATTAATTATGTCGTTGTTAGTAAATGTAAGCTGTTAAAGCTGACATAGTCGCTAAGCATCTTCAAGTCCTTTGTCAAATATAAGATTAAAAAATATAATATATTACTATTGTGAACTTTAAAGTGTCTATTCTAAAATCCTTATCGAGAATTCTCTAACTTCCCTAGCAGATGTCATCTGGTGTCTAGACGATCATGCTGTCTTGTGTCTGCAAAACTTTTTTTCCTCTGTTATATTTTATCTGTTCCAAATTGGACTATCGAAATACTATTTGGACTGTTTCAGCTGTTATTTTGATCCAGCTTTTCTTCACTAATATTATACAGAGTTAATGTTTGTTTGTTTGTTTGTATACTCGTATAGGAGATTATCTCCGAAACTACATATCCGATTTCAAAAATTCTTTCATCAATGTTTAAAATGAACTTTCAGGATAAATATAACTAGCTTCGCCCGTGAGGTATCTACGTAAAATATAATTAATAGTTCTTAATAATATATGATAGTTCCTCAGCAAAATATGATATAATTTAGCCAGATACGTCTCAATGCAGTCTCTATAGATTTTGTAAATATTCACTTGCTGAAATTGCAAGTTTTTATTTTTCAACTAATGATACAAATAAATATGGTCACGACTGTAATCCCCAGGTTTGGTAGACTCTTTTCAGATCTCTAGTTACTTAGTTTTATGCGGGTATCTAAAGGTAGGCAGATGCATGTCCAAATGTCCAAAGTTTGGAAAAGTAATCAAAAAGCTCACGTTTAGAAAAGTATTCTGAACGTGACAGATTGCAATCTTATATCTGCTTTTAGGATTACTAGTGACACACACCTATGAATTTAAGGTTCTGTTTACTGATTTCCTCATCCACATAAATTATCTCCGTCTTAATATCGCCGTAAATATAAAAAATAGCCGCCAAATAACGGTGAATATATTTAAGGAACCTTTCAGTTTTATGGAATTAAATTTCAACACTTCTCGCTCACACTTGGCCGTCTCTCAAAGACATACGCACACACGACACTTCCCTCTACCTTTTAAAATTAATGTTTTAATAAGAAAAAGGGATTTCAGTGCCTTAATGAAAAGCCTTGAGAGCTCTAAAGGCTTTCACTGAGTAGTTAGTATAAACAAAATGCTGTAAGTAGGTAGTACATAATGTTTTTATAATTACATTAATGTTAGAGCGCTGGTGGTGTAGTGGTAGCACCCCTGCTTCACGATCCGAAGGTCGTGGGTTCAAACCTGGTCGTGGACCAATGAGTTTTTCCATTCGATGAACGAAAACATAGTGAGGAAACCGGCATGTATAACCCTAGAACAAAAAAATCGAAGATGTGTGTCATAGGTTAGTATTCTTATAAGTGGCGATGGGCTTGCAGTCTGTCACGTACGGAATACCTACTAACTACTGTGCAAAATGTGGGCATGTACCAAATGTCATGTTCGGACGTGCCTCTGACTACCCTCTTTAGGTATCCTTAAAAAAGTAACTAAAGATCTGAGGAAGATATCTACCTATCTATCTAGAGGGGATTACAGTCGCGAACAATTTTTTTTTTATGAAGGCACATTAGTAGTGTAATTACTTACAAAAAGTAGTTTTTGAGTTTAACACGAACAGACAGACAGACGCGGCGGAAGACTTTGTTTTATAACATGTAGTAATAATAGTGAAGGGTGTAGGCAAATATAAATACAGTGCTTTATCCAAAGATAAAAATAAAAAAGATAAAAAAGTTATACCTACCATAAGTTTTCATTTAGAAAAAATTGAATCAAGGAAGGTCTTTAATTTCCTTTAATAATTATTCCCAACCTTGCACATGAGTTAGAAACACTTGGGAAATCTTGTCTTGGTTATTACCAAAATTCTGGGAAATGGCGGGATGTAGCTACCTGTAGGTACTTGAATATTTTAATTAAACCCAGGAAGAAAGATATTAATTTCTCAACGGTGTTTTAATTGTTCTATATTAAAAACATAATAAGAAATTGTGCCTATTTAAAATTAGAAAAAACTAAGAGCACCGGTGGTGTAGTGTTACCCCTGCCTCGCGATCCGAAGGTCGTGGGTTCAGACCTGGGGCCTCACCACGAATTCATAATACATTACCGAATTAATATTACATTGCTATTTCGTACCATGACCTATGCAATTGTATTGAAGTAGTGACGTTTCTTTATCGGTATCGTTACGGAATCGTTCTGGAAGACTTCGTCGTAAGACCCCTGGGGCTTTACCACGAAGTCTTCCAGAACGATTCCATTATAGAAACGTCACTATTTCAATACAATATGCATAGGCCGTGGTACGAAATAACAATGTAATATTAATTCGCTAATGTATTATGAATTCGTGGTAAGACCCCTGGTCGTGCACCAATGAGTTTTTCTTTTCAAAAAAATTAAGTGTTCTTAAACGATGAATGAAAACATTGTAAGAAAACTGGCATACCCTAGCACCAAAAATTTGAGGGTGTATGTTATAAGTTAGTATTTTTATAAGCGGCGATGGGCTTGCAACCTGTCACGTACGGAAAACTAACTATAGCAAAATATGTATAGTCAGTGCCAAATATCATGTTTGAACGTGCCTCTGACTACCTCATAAGTATTTTAATGGAACTTACGCTCTATAAAAATACCTATAGCAGTGAACGCAAAAAAGATGGAAGCATTACTTCAAGAGAAATAAGCAACTTTTTCAAAGTGAATGAAATTTGATTGCAACAAACATTTGGAACGTAAACAAGCCAGCAATCTCACTGAAAACCACTTGTCCATCGAACTCCCCTATTATCGGCACCCATGTCAAAATTATCACCACAAAGGCGAATCAAAATTAAATAACACTTGTTTGGCAGGGCCCGAGGGTTAAGGATGCTCTTAAAAAGCATTCAATTTCACAACTGTCACCCACAATACGGCTATACAAGTGCTTCGGTGTTTCGGTGCGTAAGTTCCATTAGCTCATGTTATTGGGGAAATTCAATACGTCATATTTAGAGTTCCGTATCTTGTGGGGAAAGAACGGAAATCTTGTACTCTTGCGTTCGTTTGTATTTATGGACATTTTAGATGATACTGCAAGACGCAATGGTTTGCATAAGGCAGTGTTAGATCTTCGTAAGCAGGTAAAGGTTCGTGTGACAGAGCAGTGTGGAAGTTAGTCGGGCGCGGTTATAACGGCCAGTACCAAACGTCTGAGGTGTACCGTCACCCATATAAAGTTAGGAGCGTTCAAGTTTAATCTGAGAGGTGAACTGTGGAAAAAAAAACTTTCCACAGTTCACCCAGGTGGTCTCAGGAGGTGGACGGTGGGCAATAACTGTCCGTATCTTGTTGGGTAAGGAACGAAAATCTTGTAATCTTGCGTTCGTTTGTTTTTATGAACATACTGATACTGTGAGACGCAACAGTTTGCTAAAGGCAGTGTTAGATCTTCGTATTAGTATCAGTGTTAGGATTTTCGGGGAGAAATGGTTATTGTAGTAGTATGTGGTACCTACCTAAAGAAAGAAAAAAAACATTTCGTTTGTGAATATTTCCTCTGTGTTGTTGATAGAGCCGTGCGGTGGAGGGGTAACAATAAACTGAATAATAAAATTATAAGAAGTAAGAACTTCTGGACGGGATTTTCTGCATTGCATTCGACTGTCAACTTTGTCGCTCTAGTTTTTATTTTTATTCTCGTGTTTTTTTGTGTAATTTTGGTGGTTATTTTTCCAATAAAGCCCGAGTCTTTGACACGTGTGTAAAACGCATTGGAAGAAATCCCGAAAATTTTGAACCAAACACCCATCTTTTGTTTTAAATTTACTTGAAAATTTGACTGTGACTTAGTGACATTGACAATACTACTAATTAAACACTTGACAATGACAAAATTGATCTCAAAAGAGACAGATGCCATAAACAAAGAACAAAGATAAACTCCTGAGTTTATTTTTGTTCCATCTGACCATTTTTTGGCGGACAAATAAACGTCAATAGCGAGTCACAGAAGGCAAAGGCAGGTAGCCACTCGAGCAATAAGCTTTTTTACCAGAAAAACCAGAAAAATTGTTATTTTACTAAAATAAAACCTATTTAGATAAAATCTCCACAAAAACCGCTTATCTAACTTCATTCGGCCGTTTAAATTGAAGCCATTAACTTTACCTTATCTGGGTTATACTTTTTTTAAACAACATTAAACAATGTTTACCCCAATGTCGCGTCTCGCTTGAGAGTACAAAGAGGGTAGCGCTGATTAAAAGACACAACACGCCCTTCAAGGGATAGGGGAGCCCTATTCTGAACTTTGATATGGTTTCTTTGATTTTCCTTAGATTTTGACATCGCTTCGTAATTAAACATGGTTTTTGTTATTTATGTAACTTAGTGCTTGTGGGTGCAATTTTTTGAATTAGGTACGTACTAATTAGTAATTGAAATAATTTTGCGAAAAAAATAAAAATTTAAAATTAGTTTTTGCAGAATTTCTAAGATTATTCTAGTCAGTGGTTAGATTATAATTTAAAAGCTAGCTGATGAATTTATTATTATTTTTTTGACATCTTCATCCAGAATAAGGCTTTACTGGCGATTGAGGATCGAAGGTGCCAGGGGTGTTTTAATGAAGGAAAACTGATTTATAGGTTTGAAATAGAAATTTTCCACCACCCGTGTTGAGCTACAGTAGAGCACCGTATTCAAAAATTTCATTTAAAAATACTTTATTGAGCCATGGCCTATTTGTCGTACCTACTTCACACACAAACTTACCTACACTAAGCTATTTCTTACTTAATTTTAAAGGGTTCATTCACTTTGTTTTTGTTTAAAATTGTATATCTATTTATGTTATTTGTAGTGTGTCTGTAGTACCATTTTTTTTTTATCCATCTTGGGGATCATCTATCACGAGATTTTGGCTTTCCCCTTGTCGCGAGTCAAAGTGTTACTAAAATTAATTAAAATTGGTCTATGGTAAGAAATAGTTGAGTATAAATATAAAGCGCACATCGAGGGTGTCATTATAATTTTTGATTAAACCCTCTTTAATAAATAGAGATAAAAAAAGCATAGGAACTGCTAGTGTTACATACTTAAAGCTTCTTTGTCCGTATTATTATTTGTGAATACGGCACGGCCGTTGTATGGCTGAGCCGCGGTTAGATATTGATAATTGCACAGTCATCCGACTAAGAATTTGGGGGAGTTTTAGATTTATGTTGGGGTAAGTTTTTAGTAACATTATGGCGATTCTTTACGGAAGTCAGTTTGCAAAAAAAATTGCAACTGAAAATGAGTTTTTAGCTTACTTAAAATTCAAGGTTATTATTTTTTATATTGGGTAAGTATAACCTTTGTAATCAGAAAGATATATAATGCGTTTATACATATTTTACATATTTTATTTATTATAGGAGCGCTGGTGGTGCAGTGGTAGCACCCCGGCCTCACGATCCGAAGGTCGTGGGTTCAAACCTGGTCTTGCACCAATGAGTTTTTCCATTCGAAAAATTTATGTGCGCAATGCCAGTGCTCTTAAACGGTGAAGGAAAACATCGTGAGGAAACCGGCATACCCTAGAACCAATAATTCGAAGGTGTGTGTCATAGGTTAGTATTCTTATAAGCGGCGATGGGCTTGCAACCTGTCACGTACGGAATACTAACTACTGTGCAAAATGTGGGCATCTACCAATTGTCATGCTTGGACTTGCCTCTGACTACCCCCTTCAGATATCCTCAATGATCTAAGTAACCAAAGATCTGAGGAGATATCTACCGAGCCCGGGGATTACAGTCGTGATCATATATATTACATATTTTATTTAATAATATAAACGTATAAAAGAATAAAAGCACATTAAGTATAATTATTTGACTTTAACTAAATTTGTAAATTTTAGTTAAATGTCAAAAATATTTTTTTTTTTTTTTTATTTTCTTTTAACTGTAAGTACTTACCTATTTGATTTTGCTGATTTCTTTTTGAAGTCACAATTTTAGACGGCTGGCAAGATTTGCATACAACTTGAAAATTTAATTGAAATGGCGTTTTTAAGTGATGTTTAAAGTGAAAAATCACAAAAGAAAATTTAATTTAATCCTAAAATAAATAATGATTTGTCAGTGACAGATTTAAATAAATAAATAAGTTTGGTTGGCATTCCACATAACGCCATCTAGGCCCAAACTAAGCAAAGCTGTACTATGGGAACCAGATAGCTGACAGATTAATTAAATACTTTTTTTTTAAATTGTGTGTAAAAAAGCCTTAAGATTAATTCTGAGAATGGTGCTTAAACTTATTTAGAGATACGCTGTCGCGGGCAAAAGCCAGTCCCTATACACCGTGAAATTTTAATAGTTGTTTTCGCGCGGCAGAACAACTTGCCATAAAGAGTACTTTCGAAACATAGAGTAAAAGTAAAAAAATATAGATGTTTTAAAATAATTTAAAAAACATTCATCTACTCGAAAACGTGAGGAACAATAGTAAAATTAGACGTAGCTTGTAGGTACTATTCAAATAGCACGCGCCGCCGGCCGCCTTCGCGTAGGTATCGGGATGAATAACTATTGGTTTGTGGTTGCTTTCGAATTAAATTTTCACAAAGGTATATCTTTATTTTTTGTTTCTTATATTTAACTTGTTTATACAACGATTGTATTAACAAAACAAAAACATTTCGCTGCGGGAAAACAACCATTAAAATTTCACGGTGTATAATATAAAGTGCTATAAGATGACTCAGTGAGCCAATACTAACAGTATGACGAGGAATGTCAGAGACGCCGGCCCGCTTCGATTTGCATAGCGAGATGTCGGAATGCGACGTTGAACAGATAAAACGTACAGGGTGTTTTAAATCAGAGAAACTCACCTTTAGTACGGCATTTTGCGTCTATTTTTAACCCCTGGCGTAAAAACGACGGGCTGTTATAAGTTTGACGTGTCAGGGTGTGTTTATGTGTTCGTAGCTTCCGAACGCATAAACCGATATTGATTTTGTTTTTTTTTCAATGGTGATTTAGTTGGGAGTTTTTATAGCTATGTTTGATGGAAATCGGCTCAAGATGGCTGCCAGAATACCTACACAATATGACGGATTGCATATTTTTTCACAACTCACTCAATAAAAGTATAAAATAAAATTGCTTGAGTAGTAGAATAAATAGACACTATGACAAATTTTAAATCCAAGATGCCTACCACCACAAAATGGCGAGCAAAATTTGTGTCAAGGGTTTTTTACATTTTTAATTTAATTTAACTTGTAAATGTATTTTGTACTACCGAGTGGAATTCTGTGTCTAGATTATACTAATATTCTATGTATGTATTTACATAAAAAAGGTATATAATTAGTCTATCAGTTATCTGGTTTGCATTGTAGATACAAGCTTTGCTTAGTTTGAGGCTATATGGCGTTGTTTGAACTATCCACCACTATTTATTTATTCAGTACCTGGATGACCATTTTTTTTTTAAACGAGTTTTTCTAAAAAAAACCTAGCTAGATTGATTTATCGCCTCCGAAAGCCCCTGCATACATCAATTTCATAAAAATCGTTGGAGCTGTATTTGAGATTCATATCCGAGGTACATAATACAAGAATTGCACGTTTACCTACGTATGTACTGTGCACCTACCTATCCCTACCGGTAGAAATAGAACTACACAAATGTACACTTATCCCTACCAGTAGGGATAGCTTGGTAGGGATAAGTGTACCAGCCGAAGGTTTATACCATTTATTTATGCCATCATCCTATACATAGCTGCCTCCAGGCGTATACCAGTAAGTCGATATCGGATGCCGAGCATGGCTGCGACGTTGTGGACGTGGCGACGAGCGCCTAGCATTCTGCAATCGAAGGGTTAATAATAACACACTAACTGACTCTCGCGCAGCTTTGTCTGCGCGTTTTCTATATCTATACTAATATTATAAAGAGGAAAGTTTTGTATTTTTGTTTGTAACGAATAAACTCAAAAACTACTGGTCCTTTTTCAAAAAATCTTTCACTGTTAGAATGTTACATAATCCCTAAGTAGCATAGGCTATATTTTATGTAGGTACCTTGCGAGCAAAGCCGCGAGCGAAAGCTAGTAAGTAATATATTTTTCCCGTTTTTGCAATATTTTTTATTGATGCACCGGTCCTATTGGTCGTAGCGTGATGTTATTATAGCCTATAACCTTCCTCAATAAAATGGACTATGCAATACAATAATCATATATCAATTCGAACAAGTAGTTCCTGAAATTAGCTATAAAAAAGTTTTAACAGTTCTATGACGTCACAGTTCTATAGAACAAATGGGAGTTACTGGATTTTACCAGGATAACATGGCAGTTACAACAAGATTTTGTCGAAAATGTTATCTCTTCGCAGAGAAAGAGCGAGACAAAAAAGTCGTCAAAATTTTGTCGTGACGCTCATGTAAGCCCTGCTGGTCTCTATCTTGTGGTATAATTTTCGCTGGTCGTCACTAATTTTGTACCTACGTCATAGAGAAGCTGACGGATCTAGAAGTTGCGTATGTGGTGCCTTTGATGAATTAGTTAGTAGGTTTTGGATTAGAAATGAGCAGTGTGTTAGTACCTTTACCTAAACTGGAGATGGCCGTTTTAATAATAAAATTATTTTGACTTTGATTTTAAGAAGAGCACTGGTGGAGATCGTGGGTTCAAGTCTGGTCTGCTCTTATGAGTTTTTCTATTCGAAAAAGGTATCTGCGCAATGCCAGTGCTTATAAACGGTGAAGGAAACCATCGTGAGGAAGCCGGCATAACCTGGAACTAAAAATTCGTAGATGTTGGTCGTATGTTAGTATTCTTATAGGCGGCGATGGGCTTGCAACCAGTCACGTAATTTATTAGTATAACTAATAAGACTTTTTAAAACTAAATAGTAATATTTTGTAATGGATTTCCGTAAAGTTAAAGACACCTAATTAAATTTATCAAGCTAAAAATGAAAATATCTCAAAGCAGCATTCACAATCCATTCACCCATTGCTATCTTTGCTATATACAAAACAACGGATAACACAAGCAAAATGAAAAGAAGGAATATTTTCCACCGAATTTGGCGTTTACAACTGACAGACGCCATTTCAACCGTCTGACACACTCCCTTCCAATCGGAGCCTTATAAAAAAATCTAAAGGTTAGATACTTAACCCCTATGCAAATACTTCCTTCTTGTCGTGTGGTTCAAGTTAAAACCGCACGCGTTTTCTGGTATCGCCTGCAAGTGGCACTACTTAATTATCCCTAGCAGATCAATGAAGATAAGCGACGTTATGTGAGGTTCGTAAGTATTTCAAGCCTTTCCACAAGCTCTTACAAATCATATTTCAGAAACATCACGTATCAAGCTTGAACTAAAACTACTTCAATTTAATTTTTATACGAAATATCAATGTTATTTTACTTTGATATTGCCTGAAAAGCTGTTCTAGGTGAATCCACCTAGGTCGTAATCATGTTTTTTTTGATGAAATTCTAGCGATATTGTCCATCTAATTTTAAAAGGGGTGGAAATTGTAAGAATTAATTTTTCACCTTTACCTTCTACCTATCATTTACCCAGAAAATAATGTACTCTTCAGATTTTAGCTCTCTAAGGGATTAAAATGCATCTTAAATACCAATGTCACAAAAGTGGACTCACGCTTAGAAGCTCTTTGCGTGCAAATACGCTGACCACTGACACATACACAAAGTTATACAATCTTTATTAACACGCTGTCACCCATGGCTTGGCTCATCCTCACTGTGACTGACATTTCTAAACAAGAGCCCCCCATTCCTTTGTGAATCGCGATTCCAAACGATGCACGAAGTATTGAAAATATTTTTTTCACCCCTAGGGTCTTATTCGAATAGAAAATGCACCCTTCAAGAGCTTTCTTCTGAATCGGAGATTCGGAAAAGATTTGGCACAAAAAATACCAAAATAAAATAATCTGGTAAAATTTGGTTCACTATTTTGTACATTTTTGGAAATTTAAATACGCATCAACACTAGTGATAAACTGCCGTGACCTTGTCTCCGTACCGTTACAGACACGTGTGTCTTAATGGCGTGACCGTGGCTCCTTAGCGTTACAATAACGCGTGAAAATTAGACAGATTTTCAAGGAGTTAGTGAAAACGCACAGACATTTTAAAATATTTTAAGTACCTATAATTATATTTGGCACCTCACATCGCCGCTTTTATGAATACAAATCTATGACATACACCTTTGAATTTTCGGTTCTAGGGTATGCCGGTTTTCTCACGATGTTATCCTTCACCGTTTAAGAGCATTGGCATCGTATTATTAAAATAGGAAATTGCCATTTTGAGGACTCTTCGTGCTTTTAGCTTAATTTGTTGGCTCGTTTTTAGTAAAATTCGCAAGCAAACCAACAAAGATACTGTCAGAATACAAGCTGACCTTCAGACCAGTTTTTGTTAAATAAGTCTCTGAATGTCTAGATCTATTTTTATCCTACCTATGTTGATTAAAGCGACCGGTTACAGACGGCAAATTTTCATCATTATAAATCTTTATTAGATAATTTTATTTCAAACATTTACTATACAATTTATTCTTTTTTCAACTCTGGGGCTTTAACTACTATAGGTTTTTTATCATCTAGAGTAACTGGCTTATTTGCCTTCTTTGCAGAATCTTTTGTTGTTGTAGGAACTTCATTTATATTGTTCACGGCAGCATTTTTAAGAACATCTTTTTCATTAAATGATGGAGCAGTATCTTGTTTAGTTTCTTTGGAAGTATCTACCGCTGGTGCTGCTTTGTCATGAGATGAAGCTGCTTTGGGAGCTGATTTCTCATCGAATGTTGGGTCTGCCTGCTCAGTTTTAGCTATTACTGGTTTGACAGACTTAGCTACAGTAGGCTTGTAAGTCTTTGGGTCAGGAGCAGTAGGGTTCCAGTAGTTTTTCTGGTAAACTTTGTCCCAGAATTCATATGAATCCGCAAAGAGATCTTTTTTGTTCACCAAATCGTATCCAATTTCCAAGTAAGACGGGCTTTTATTTGTGAATTTCTGCCACTGGATTTTGATGAGGTCACTCTCAAAAGCGGTGGGGTTACTGTAAGAGAATAGTAAAAATATATTTATTTTAATTATCTTAATAATAGCTATTCGCGTGGAGTCATCACTTAGGTTGTATCCCTTAGACAAGTTAAATATTCATTGGCATTTAATCATGAATGTCTCGTTTTAAAATTTCATCTACTCGATATCAATCAAACAGGTTGTTGAGTTGGTATCGATGATATTATTCCGTATTTAATTCGGATACTTTCTGTAACTAAGTAGTTTGTTAAAATAGGATAAAATTTTAATTTAGGATAAGTAGTTAAATTTTCCAATTGTTTGCTGTTATTCCAATTTTTGATACTTACCCATATTTCAAGTAGTCTGTCCACAATGTCACCATCCTATCCCTATGATCCATGTCTGTGTAATTTCTTGTCCAATCATAGAAATCTAGCACGTAAGCACTTGCGTCTCTATGGCTCGCTCCAAATATTTGATCCATGTAAAAATGCTTGGTATTGAGTTTGCCGACATAAGTAAACTCATAAAGGTAAATAGGTCTTCTTGCTGCATGTAGCTTAGCAGATCTCATCTGACTGTACTTGATCATGACGTCCGAGAAGTAATCAATATACCCTTGTAACGTTTCTAGGGAAACTTTTTCCCCTTTGAAGTACTTCTGTTTAATCTCTTCAATAAAAGCAGATTTATCTTTATCATTGGAAAATCTTAAATCGACAGGGAGAAAATCTGTGAAGTCATCATTCATCAAGTCTTTCCACGCTTCGAACTGACTTGTACGACTGATGCCCTCCATTTTACTGAATCCAGTGAAAACATCGTATTTTAAGTTCCCTCGTTTCAGAACGTCATAAGGAGATTCGGTCAAAAGAGCTCCAGGCATTTTTGGGTTTTCAATACAAGGAGCGAATCCAAATGTACTGTTTTTCAAGAAAAAGTTTCTGCTATGAGCTTGAAGTAACTTGAGTTCAGATTCAAGTAAAAACTCTTCCAAGTCTTCAATTGTTCCACTATCTTCAAAACCAGCAGCTTTGGCAATATTCCTTGCAGTATTGATAGGATCTCTATCGACAGCAAATGGCGCAAGAGCTGAACCACTGTCAAGCATAATTTTTTGGAAGAGTCCATCAGCTTCTTTAGTCAACGTTATCAGTTCAGCTAAAGTAGCTCCAACACTGAAGCCAGCCAGCGTTACTTTGTTAGGATCGCCACCAAAACTCTTAATATGCTTTTTGATCCACTTCAAGCCAACCACCAAGTCTTTTAAGGCTGCGTTTCCTGGGATATTTTCAGTTCCAAGACAAGCAAATCCTAAAGCACCCAATCTGTAGTTTAAAGCTACAGTAACGACATCTTGTTGCGCTACTTTATAATACTTTGCCATAGATCCACTGCCACCTGCAAATGCTCCACTATGAATGTAAACCACTACAGGAATCAGATTTTTTGCGGTTCCTATTTTAGGAACCATGAGATGAGCAACCAAGCAGTCTGAAAAACCGGCGAGGTGGATATCTTCCTCTTTTTCTGGTTCATCAGAATAGTAAACTTGATGACATTGCAGAAGACCTCTGTTGGCTTTCATGGTCTTATTCCATGGCTTTGGTGGCAGCGCGTCCTGAAAATCGTTGTAATTTTTGTATTAAATTTTTATCTGCATCAATAGAAAAACTTAACTAAACCAAGTAACCAACTTATAATTATATACTTTGATATTTGGTTTTAAATGTTCATGAAAAAGTAGATGCTTAATGTAATGCATTGATTACTTTCAACATAATTATAAGCATAATAGGTTTTTGACTTCCTTAAGTTCTAGAGTCCAAAGCAATGACCAAATATGGGGAAACACTTAGTGTGAAAACTTACCTTATAACGGTCTCTTCCTGTCGGCGCTAACGCATACGGGATCCCAAGAAACTCATAAAACTCCCCATCCCAATACTTCATCCCCATCACAGCTCCCAACCCTTCTAGGTTTATTATCTTGTAGTCATCCTTGGACTTCCCAAAAACTCCTAAAACACCCAAAACTACAAACAAACAAAGAGCCAAAAGCCGCAACATTTTTGGTGCAATACAAAATCTGTTCTAAGTTGTTTATCAGAAAATAACAATATTGTACCATTCGATAAAATTTGATAATGCCGATAATAGCATTATGTAAGGTGATTTTAATCTAATTAGGTTTAGCCACGTAATTACAGTGAAGTGATTATCTGTTTTGTAAATACCCAAATGACTACTGTCAATGAGCCAAAAATTAGTGAGGCAATCAATGAAAATAATACAAAATGGGGCGCAACTTCAGGCTAAAATTTTAGTTAAGCAAAAACTTTGCTTGGATCATCGTTTTTTTATCATGAATAACCTAAAAAATTGCTTCATATAGGCGAGTTAGATCGTTACCATCACTAAAGAGATCACGCTCATTTGAAATTCACTTTCTTAGCTAGAGTTATGCTTAAACTACTTACACAATAACGGAGCTACATTTCATATAGTCCAGGAAACCTAACCGCCTCTAATGGAACAGAGCATCCAAGAGACAAAGCAGCTATTTCCGAAAATGAATTACAACTGCACTCGACCAGTAAGTACCTGTACAGAACGAACCAGTGGGTGTGCCTGTACAGACAGAGGTACTGAACCTAAACACAAATAATACCCGAGCAGACAGCGAAGTGCGAGAGGAAAATAACATATTTTATGCACTAGTCTACATGGAAACCTACTAAACCGAATGTATTCGGCATAAAGAGCCGTGACGGGAGTCTTTTGAAGGCGCGACACGATTTCCCGGAAAACATAATACTAATAAATTACGAGCCGACGCTCGTAATTTGAAAAACTATAAGCGGAGAAATTGGATGACACGAAAATCCAGTGACAAAAGAACAAGCACACTTTGAAAAAATATATTATCGGTTGGTATTCCAATTATTTCATTCACAATGAAGCATGTACGAGTATAATTCAGCAATCGCAGTTTGCTTGAACGATAACAAACGTAGTAACGTTCACCTGATACTTGTATGGTTTACAATAGGCAGTAAATTTACTTAGCCACCGTAATTACCGAAACCAAACACCGATCAAATTATTATTTTGGAAGTTTACGATACTCTTTACTGACACAGGCAGAATCGTAGCAAGAGGCATAAAAAAAAAGTCAAGTCAAGTCACTATTAAAGTCACTTTGCCTTCTCTTTTTGTAGATAAAACATATGTCTACGCAGCTAATGTTATAGAGCCTATCTAAATGTAATCAAATTCAAAGACAAAATAACTTTACAAAAGAATCTGAAGGTATAAAAGACGGCCCGAACAGCACTTGCCAGCCGGACACAAGAAATGTGCCCACATAGGATATCATGGTAATATATTTTGCACGGGGTTCGTGCCTTCACGATTTGCCGCCAAATGCTCTGCTGTTTATGTTATTTTTATGATGAAAGTACTTCAGCATTTTGGTGTTTAAAACACCCAACATTTTGGTGTTTCATACTTTTAATGATACTTAGGATTTTAATATCATAATCACGTTTTTATTTTTCTCACTCTACACTCAAAAAAACAACAATAAGTACCTACTTAGTTATATATGTAAATCTTCTGTCTGGTGAATAAATCGTTTGTCAATATTTTATTCAGGTTGATTAAAATTTCTAACTCTAAAAAAATAGCACAACAAAATGCGTAATGTTGCTATCATAATTAGTGTAGTCGTGATTTTACCAAGTAGGTATGAATTGCGTATAGATTTTTCATTTTCTTTGTACACTATACGAAAATATCAAAAACCGATCGAATACCATCCTATTCAGAAAGTACAGGAATCCGCTTATCGAAAGACAGAATTCATATTCCGTACGTGACAGGTTGCAAGCCCATCGCCGCTGTACGATGCACATGCAACCTGTCACTTACGAAATACTAACTGCTGTGCAAAATGTGGGCATTATGCCAATTGTCATGTTCGGACGTGCCTACAACTACCCTCTCTTGATATCCTCAAAAATCTAAATCACTAGAGGTCTTAAGAGATATTTACCGAGCTTGGGGATTAGTCTTAAAAAAACCGAACATGATGTTTCGTTTAATTTTAGAATACATACTTAAGTACTAAATTCTTTAAGGTTTATATTTGCAAAGTAAGATTACCTGATAATCTCCTGACACAGTATGCAATAGTTAAACTGCTGCAGACGATTTGGACCCCTGTAGTCGTGAACGCGTACATAAATATACTCACAGTAGGTAAACTAGGTACTATACAGGTGTAACATTATCCCACCAAGACGCAAAATGAAGTTTTCACCAAATAGAATTTCCCACAGGCGGTTGGAGCGAACCAGCATTCCTACTTTACAGGGCAATTGGTTTATGTGAGACTGTGTTAGGTCTAGGAGCTTTTAGTTACTGGACTAGCATTGAATCTGGATGGTTTCAAGTTCAAAATCCGCGGGCGAAAGCTACATTGGTATCTATATTTTTGATTCAAATCTTTCTCACCTTATCTTTACGTAAATTTACCTGGATTGTCAATAATTTTGTGATTTTGTTGAAAAGTTTTACATTTGTTTGTTTTCCCAAATAAATACATATTCAAAAAAACACTTTAGGTACAATTCGATTCAATACCATGGTTTGAATCGACTGTTACATGCAAAGTACCTAAACCTGTTAATTGCTCTGTAATTTCAGTTTTATATTCATTTATATACAAATACTTTCGAATATTTGCTATAACAACCTATTGAAATAAATAACTAAGTAGGTATTATAGACTTCTTCAACACAGATGCGTTAGTAAAAAAAAAAATAAGTTAACAAAACTCCTTTTGAAATTATGATAGCATCCCATTCCTAAAACTTGCAAAAGCAATTTGTGTAGTAAATTTATGAAAAAAATTATCCAAGAGTTGTGTCCAGTGTTTTATTGTCCAAGGTTGGGGAAAACTTTCACTAGGTCTTTGTTTAGATCGTTTATTGTTTACGTGATTTGCGTCTGAATACGGTCTGGGTTTAGACTCTAGTTTTGGTTCTGTGGTGGTACCTACCACCATTTTCAACGCTATTTTCAACCTTATTTATAAGAAGTAAATGACGTTTGGCTTGTCTTAGTTATACGGCTGCCGCATAATATGTTTAGCAGTGATCTGTAATAGTTACTAATGATGTTTAATAACCAATGCTATTGTCGAATAACTATTTAGTCTTAACGCGATGTAGTCAAATCGAGATGTAGTCTTTAAAGCTTCTAACCCTGCTCTACCTACAAAATTTTTAGTTTCGCTTCTATGAAATAGATAAATTAAAATCAAATCACACAATTACAAAATTCGATATAAAATTATTTATGGTGACCAAAACTCTTGTATAAAACCGAAGGTTAGACTACGTCAACTTTAGAAGATGATAAAGATATTGTTAAATATAAGTAATTATGCACGTTAGCTAAGTTTGGAATGATAATGGGTGACGCGCTGACATTGTGTAAAAACTGTAGCAACAATTCAAAAACTTGAAAATTGAAACCAAAGAAGAAAACGGTCTGTGGATGATGAAAACAATAAAAATCAATGGACTCAAATTGACTCAATCGACGCTTGATAACACAGTAAATTACCTCTCACTGAAAGCGATTAAGCAATTCAATCCACTCACCTCTAGAGAGATGACTGATAGCTGAAATTAAACTCAAATACGGATTAAAATTAAAAAATATCAGAGTGTTAGGTCGAAATTTATCCAAGCTGGTCCTAATTGGTCGAAACTGTAATTTCCCGGAGGACGGTGTGGTATAAATTACAAGCTTAGATTATTAACACCTTTTCCTCGGCTTTTTCTAGATAATAAATAGGCCAGGGTAGCCAAACTTGTGTGTGTAACTCACACACAACTAAATCACGAAGTTCCATCAAGAGGTAACTTAACCAAGGTTACAAGGTTTGAAAACAAAAAAAAAAAAACAATCAAATTAGAAAGAATAATAATTGAGAAAGAATACTTGTGGCTCTTATGGTGTTCTCAAAAAATATTATCAGATTGCCAAAAAATTTACTCGTAAATAATTGAAGGCGCTACTTTCTTTGTAATACATAAATCAATTCATTCATTCATTTGGGTTAGTATCGCTATCCTAACAAAAAGTGCCACGAATTTTTCAGTTCTACCTTATGCAATGGAAGGTACTTTATGAGGAATATTTTTATTCTGTTTCTACACTCACCAAGTTCTTCTTCTTTTTATCGTGTAATTTTTTCTTTCGAACTAGTGTGGTGAAAGGTTTTACAGTGGGCCTCAGAGGCACATTTCGTGCACTATGCCAATTTATACAACTTGTCTCACTTCATTTGTACGACCAACGATGCTAAAGTCCACTCAAAGATCGCTGGATCTTACCACATGAACCACACATGAAACAAACCTGATGATAATAATTCTCTAACCGTCTGAGTTATTTGCTAATGAGCGCCGGCAATGGGGTTGCTTTTGATTACCGCTTGCCGTTCTTGCTATAATTGATTCTCTACAATATCCATTACGAATCGGTTTAAGAGAATGAAACAGGGAGATTGGCGTGGCCGAACGCATTTTGAAATCATCTTTATTTTATCGAAGCTAAGGGTGGATTTAACCAATTTCTGGCATAACTATTCTCAGAATAATGTGATGTCATGCAAGTAAAATGTCAGTATAATCTTCGTTAACTACGATTTATTACTTTTTATTACTATTTTAACTATATTGTGATCATCTAATAAATCATTGCTGATTCAACAAATTAATATCTAAATCATCAACGTGAATGTGGTACCACTGATATGCATTCCCTGAGTCGAATACGGTACCACTGATAATTATGGCAAAAGTTCAGGGTAATCTATGTGTTTGTTTGCTTGCTTGGTAGTATAAAAACAGTTGTAGGGTCAGTAGACAACTCTGATAAATAATAGGCCACATCAAACCCTCCAACATGACCCAAGTGATCAACTTGGGTGAAAAAAACCGATGACAGCTTCTGGAATATCGAAGTGCTCAGATGAAATAGCCGGCAGTCACCCATCCAGATACTGATCTCATAGATCGTTGCAAGTATTCGAAAGCATTCATTAACTTAATCATCCTGGAGCCAACGCCACGATTATAACTAATAACTGAACTATACAACGACAGGAATCATTGGGTAATTGAACAAGAGGTGCTGGTTTGAATCCTGTCGGATCGCCTAGACTGTAAATAAACTAATGTTTGATTAGCAAGGCTTTTGTTTTAAATAATTCTCAGCTATTCTCAGCTACCTACGTGAAAGTTGGAAAGGTTGTTGATTCTAGACCAAAGGATTCGACTTATTAGACTTAGTTTTTCACTTCGGCCGTTTTTGTGTGTAGTTAAGAAGCCAGTTATAGGCTGTCTTTGCTGCTCTGTTTTAAGGGTAGCAGCATGACAGTGAGCTGTCAACTTTTGATGAGAGAACAACAATTTTACAATAATGTGGGGAGTGGACTGGGGTATCTTTTAAAATTAAAGGGGGTGAGATCATCATCATTCTCGTGCCCTTATCCAACGCTAAATGCGGTCGGCACAACCTGTTTTCTTATGCCACTCATTCGTCATTCGTCAACTCTGAGTCTGCTCCTCTTACAATCATATCACACAATCAAACTTGAATTTTTGACATTTGAATTTGAAACAAAAATGAAAGAATTCTTAAAAACTGTCATTTTCACGAATGATTTTCTGTGTCTTTGATTCTAGTTTGAATGTAGTGGTGGAGTATGGCGTCGTGAATAAAAGTCATTTGCTTTGTATGATAATGTTTGCACTCATTATTCCCACCATGTCGTGAATAGCAATATGCACAGTCAAACTAAAATGGTTTCAGGAACATCGTGTGGCTGCTAATCAGGGTTTGTTTCAGTTCCGACAGGGTTTAGACAAACTTCCTAGCTCAGCGTGTCTAATTGACTTCAGCCGTCACAGCGACACGCCAAGAACAGAACTTTGATGCTATGGATATTGGTAACAGATGCCATGCTTGCAATGTTAGTAGAAGTCTATTTATAAACGAATTGTAAACTATTTCGCATCTCTTAGAAGATAGGCCAAAGGTAAATAAACAAAGTAGATATACACAGTATCCGCTCAAGCGTTATAGCTAGACGTTTGCGGTCTGTTTGGACTGAAATGCGCTACTATAGCATACCTGAGTGACGACTCTTTTTGCTGTCATAATTATACTTTTCTGTATTTTTGACACATACTCGTAATATAGATAGGTAGGTACTTCTTTGATTTGATTTGATTCCTTGTAGCATTTTTTAACCCCCGACGAAAACGAGGGGTGTTATAAGTTTAACGTGTCTGTCAGTGTATCTGTGTGTCTGTGTGTCTGTGTATCTGTATGTCAGTCTGTGGCATCGTAGCTTCCAAACGGATGAACCGATTTTAGTTTTGGTTGACACTATGTTGGGTCAATACTAAGGTATTTGGCTCAACATTAGCACTAGGCTCCAACGATTTTTATGAAATTTACAGGCTTTGGGGGCAACAAATCGAGGTTTCAGTTTTCTAGCAAGATTTCATTTTTAGAAATCGTGGTTTACCAAAAAAGCGCTGTTTTTTCGTGGTCCCAGGATTTTGTCCCATTAATGGGACCACAAGGGAGAACAAAAGGTCATCTAGGTACTAGACTGATAATTGAACAAGGTACTACGCGGGCGGAAGCTAGTAAAGAATATTTGCTACTATGAATCTATTAGATGCGACAAACGAAGACATAATGTAGGTAAATTTACCAAAATGGACAACACTCTAGTCTAGAGTGTGCTAACTGAAATTCAATCTTGCAAGCGGTCGGCATACGTTATTGCGGTATGTTCACTACTGAGACGCAGCCTCTGCCTTCTAGTGATTGTCTGTAAATCGAATCAATGTCTGCCAGCTAGGCTTTCTATCTACCTATCAGCTGCAGTTCCGCATGAGCACCAGTTTTACTATTACCTTAATGTATTAGTACCTGCATGACCGAACTTTGCTCAATTTTTTTTTTGGTACACGTTTTCTAAAAATGAAACCTAGCTAGATCGTTTTATCGCAGCCGAAAAAAAATTCTTGAAAATCGTTGGAGCTGTTTTCAAGATTCAGAGATTATATACATTACACAGCAATTGCTCGTTTAGGTACCTATTAGTTACGAGTAAGTATTTTGTAAATATCTATGTAAATTATTTATTGAGAACAGAATGAAAAAAAGTTTTACAAATGCCTAAGCCGACGCGCATGTATGAAGAATGTAATGAGAGTGAATGAAGCAAAAAAGAAGGATCGTAGCAAGTGGAGATCCGTGGCCTCTGCCTACGACGTCGGGAAACAAGCGTGATTTTATGTATGTATTATGTATGTGTGAGTATCAGTAACTATTAGTACATAACAGTAACACTCACATATAGGTAACATACATACAATACTGCTATGTGTATTAGTTAATTAGTAATCTTTCCAAAAATTATGACTCAATTCCACTGGATAATTAGGCGATAACAGATAACTATGAAGTATCCATAAATTATCTTAAGATAAGTCTTACGAACAAACATATAATTTTTGATTATGTTAGCAGGTAGATACACTTTAGTGTTTTACTAAAAACTACTGGAATTCTCCGCGACTTTTTTCATGTATATTTTAACCGACTACAAAGCGAAGGGGGGTAATGAGTTTAGGGTGTATTTATTATACGAGTACTTAATAATATTTGTATGAATTTATAGGAGTTTCTTTGGCTGTCACTGACGCCCGAAAGACAAGACAGATTTTGATAAGTGAAGTGTCGTTGCATTGATCTGGATCACAAAAGTGACATAGAATTACAAAATGCTAAAAAATCTAAAATGGGGACTGTAAAAATCTATTTTCAGGGTTTTTTTTTATTTTTTGCAATAATTTTGATAGGTTATAATTATCATACAATCACAAATCTCTCGCTGTAGGTATCCCTCTATAACTGAGAGATCTAATTTCGAAAACATATTTTTCATGCCTAACCTAACAAACTACGTCAGTCAGTTAGTAATGGAAGAGTTTCATTGTTTATAATATAAACAAGGATAATTATAAAGTCACCGTTAATCATTTAACTGCTTTTACTTTGCCACGGAGTTGCGGTAAACAGAAAATTACGTAATTTTAGGTACTAATTAATCATCAAATGAGATTAATTTACCAATAATCTTAATCATTATCATGAGGCAATTAATCTTTCATAATACCTAAGTACAATGCATATAAAGTAACTGGTGCAGTGGTAGTACCCCTGCTTCACGATCCGAAGGTCGTGGGTTCAAACCTGGTCGTACACCAATGAGTTTAATCATTCGAAAAATAATGTTTGCAATGCCAGTGCTCTTAAACGATGAAGGAAAACATTGTGAGGAAACCGGCATACCCTAGAACAAAAGGTTCGAAGGTGTGTGTCATAAATTAGTATTCTTATATTCTTGCAACCTGTCACGTACGGAATACTAACCACTGCAAAATGTAGGCACGTGTCAAATATCATTTTTGGACGTGCCTCTGACTACCCTCTTTAGATATCCTCAAAGATCGAAGTAACTAGAAATCTGAGGAGATTATTTAGCGAACCTGGGGAGTCGTGATATTTTTTTTTTTTTTTTCTTACCATTAAGTAACTACGACTAGAAGCTGTTAGTATCAATGTTTTGTTAGTATCAGAATGACGTAATTACAGCAATGAGTTCTTAAGCTAGTTATGCCTATTTGCCTGGTATTTTTCCTGTTTACCACAATACCTAAACCTAATACCTGTTTACCTAAATTTTATTATGCAATTTTTTTTCCTAGTCTATGTGAATCCCCTGCATGTCAGACGTAATAAAGGGCAGGTTTCATGAATTTTTTCAAAAATAATAATAAGAATCTGGATGACCGAGCTTTGCTCGGTTTTTTTTATTGATAAATAGTGTTTTCTTTAGAAAATGAAACCTAGTATATTATGTATATTTTGAAAGTTACGCTATCTTAACACATTATTATTAGTATAACGGGTATTTATCGCGTTTTATTTACCTATTTTTCCCAACGTTTCGACAGGCTTACACACTGTCGTGGTCACGGGATGACTCTTGGATGAGTCATCCCGTAACCGAGGTTAATTCCGAGATTCAGATTAGGTACCTATGTATATACAAAAATAACTCGTATAAAGGTATAAGATAAAGTTTGATTGGTCATCTTATCGCTGACAGTAATCTCTGCCAGCCATACGACTGTGGAAAGACAGAACATTTTGATCTCGGATTTTTCCTTTAAAAATAATTATACCGTTGCGTGTTATCCCTTTCACCGCAGTGGTTTGAAAAAACCAGTGAAAAAATATGAAGAAAACCGTCAATAATTCTTAGAAATCTGGCCTTAAACGTTCAAATACATAAAGTAAACTGCATATAAATTGAACTCAAGTGTCACAGTAAAACAGTTTGTATACAGCGTGAGGAGTGTACCTTACAAATAAAACGAATTTTTACTTTGTTTTTAGACAAAAATATTCTAGCGTGATGAAGCTATTGTTAGTATTTTCAAGTGTGTTGGTGGTGTGCAGTTTGGTACAAAGCCAAGGGTTCCCAAAAAGTATGTATTTTTGTCATGTCTCATAAAATAGTCCTAAAAAACTAAACTTGAATTTGACTTAACTAGCTTACTAGCTACTTAACTATCTTTAGAAAAAGTAATAAGAAATTTTAAACCCTTGTCTCGACACAAAACGGTGAAGGAAAACATTGTGAAGAAACCGGAATAATACCCTAGAATCAAAAATTCGAAGGTTAGGTTAGGTATAGGTCGCTTAGAAGAATAATAGAATAATAGAATTCTTCTTCAAATTATTCTTCTAAACGACGATAGGATTGCAACTGTCTAACTATCGTGGTTCATAAGATACAGCCTGATGACAGACGGACGGACAGCGGAGTCTTAGTAATAGGGTCCTATTTACCCTTTGGGTAAGAAGGCCTAAAAATTAATTAATTTCTTGTTATAGGAAAATGTCAAGTTGGCGAGCACTCAGTACTTTACTGCCCTCAAAAGGCCGAACCATCATGCGACAACCCTACGGTCCATGACCTAACATCAGGCATCAGGGCCTGCGACATCCCTCAGTGCTTCTGCGACAGCCCTACTGTTAGAAACCAGAAGTCAGGCAAATGTGTGAAGATCGAAGACTGTCCGAAGTAAATACTAGAACATTACATTTTACCGAAATATACTGAAAAAGATTTTTTTTAAATAAGTAACTTTTATTTTTTAATGTAAAATAAAAGTGTTTAAATGGAAATATATAAATATAAAAAGATGATTTGAGTAAAAAAGGTGTGAGTACTGAGATGACGGATGATAGAGGGAAATGTAAGAAAAAAACATGATGTGCCGACCCTACGTAGCGTGGGGAAAGGGCAGGATAAAAAATAAGAAAAAAAAGGAAGTAAAAAATAGGAAACTTGAACTGTACTTCCACTATAGAGTGGTCAATACGGAACTCTTGTTGCAATCAATTATAATGAATGTCTATCAGAAAAAGCTGTAATAACGTAAATTATCGAAGACATCCGAACATAAATAAGTACTTATCAATGCTACTTACAAAATAAGTTTAGAACCACTTAATAGGATATAGATCGTGAGTAAATGAAAACAAATGTTTACAATCAATATTTTCCTGTACAACAGGGAACTTACTTTTACCGACTTCACCGTAACTCCCCTAACCTAAGTAACACCTTTGTTCTAAACACGCTGAAAATAAATAAGTGGTGCCGTGTAGGGAAACAATTTTAGTGCAACGGCTAGTGAAAAATATTCGAATTTCAAAACAGAGCAGAACACGACTGTCATAGAAGAAAATAGTTCTGTTTTAAAAACGGTTGAATTAAAAAAAGAATGGAAGTTTCCATGAAGGTTTACTGATAGTATTATGACGAAAGAAGATTATTGACCTTTTTAGACGTTTTTTTTTCGCTTAAAAAAAATAGAGACATAACATTGTTATTCAGGTAATCAAAATTAAAACTGTCAAAATTAACGTAGGTATGTCATGCTCATGGCTCATAATGGCTCATAACGAAAATTGACACGGGATTTTTTTTTTTTTTTTTACTTAATAGTGTTTATGTGTGATATGGATTATTTGATATCTGAAATAAATGAATACAATACATACAATACAAAATTGATCAGACAGATTCCTTAGAAGAAAAATAAATAGAATCTTACATCATATTGCTAAAATCAAGGTCATTTATAATATTGTTTAGATAACTTTATCTATGAAAAGGGGAATGTCTTGTCTACTAAATTTGGCCTTTGAAATCTTGGATGAATACGGCCATTTATTTTTAAACGAAGCATTTTAAAATTTAAAGTAAAAATTGCGCATTCCACAGCCGCGCTTATATTTTTACGCTTACCCTCTTACCCCCTAGAGGGTAGGACAAAAGGTGGGTATTAACTTTATAGCTAGTCGTAAAAAAAGAATGTAAACAAACAAGATAAGTTCACTCTTTGTGTTTTTGCGCCTATTTCCTAAGCTTTGTGTAATTGAAAGGGGTGTACGCGTACCTTGTTGAAAGCACTGGTGGTGTAGTGGTACCCGCCTTCCAATCCTAAGGGTTCAAATCCAGTGCCAATGGATTTTCCGTTCGAAAAAAATATGCTAGCCAGTATATACTTTTAAACTTACACGATCTGAACACATTATTATTAGTATTAAACGGGTATTTATCGCGTTCTAATTACCTATTTATTTTCCCGACGTTTCGACAGGTTTGCACGCTGTCGTGGTTGCGGGTAGACAACTGTCGAAACGTCGGGAAAATAAATAGGTAATAAGAACGCGATAAATACCCGTTTAATCTTATACTCGGAATCTCGGAAACGGCTCCAACGATTTTCATGAAATTTAGAATGTAGGGGGGTTCGGCGGCGATAAATCGATCTAGCTAGGGTTCATTTTTAGAAAATGTCGTTTATCAATAAAAAAACCGAGCAAAGCTGGGTGACCGAGGTACTACTAATAATAATGCTAGCCAGTATTTTGAAACGGAAAGGCCCGGTTACCACCGGTTCAGACAGCTTTTTTTGCGCAATAAATATTAGTTTCTAACACTGTGCTCAAAGAAGGCAAAAGTAAGCTATCTCCTATATTTTGTTTGCTGCTTAACCCTATCGTATGGTCAATGTCTACGTGCACAGAAGTTCAATTCTAAGTTACTATTTATAGTGGCAATAATATTAATAGAGCAGCCTGCGATATTAAATTCAATAAGCGACCCCACTGAGCGGATGGCAATTACGTTAGTTTGGCTAGTTTTACCACCGGCACTTTGATTGCACTGCTGTTTATACTGCTGCATTCGGTATTATTTGATACCTCTTCTTCTTCTTCCTCTTTTTTGTCAATGGCATCGGTATATTTTTAAAATTACGCGATCTGAACACGTTTTCACGTAGAGTCTACCCGTGACCACGACAGTGTGTAAACCTGCCGAAACGTCGGGAAAATAGGTAAATGAAACGCGATAAATACCCGTTTAATACTAATGATAGTAGCATCTGTCTCATTTGAGATCAATTTTGTCAGGGTCAAGTATTAATCATTAGTATTGTCAATGTCACAAATTGTCAAATCAATTTTATACATAAGATTGCTGTTTTGCGTTCATATTCTCGGGATTTCCTCCAATGGATCTAGAAAGGAACTTTAATTAAATGAATTATTCACTTTAATTCACATATTTTACAAACATCGTCAAGAACTCGGGCTTTATTAGAAAAATAACTACTACAAAATTATACAATAAAACTTAAAATAACAATAAACGAAACTACTGAACGGTTAATACTGAAAAAAATCATGTTAAGAAAAAGTCATTTTGCTTTTATTCTTTATTCTTGCTCAACTTTCGTGCTAACGAATAACTCTATCATTTTTAGTTTAGGTAGCATCTCAGTGATCATAATTATGAAAAGTTACTTTATTAATCCAATACGGATACATTAACAGGAATATCCAGCTAACCCCAAGGGAACAACTGACCCAGCGTGCGTATAAGTTGAACGAGCTTCACAGGTGATGCCCACCTTATTAATATCTTCGATTAATTTAGATTAAATCATGAACCTTTGTCAGCGAAAGCATTCAGCGGGTTAAGCCCGATTCGTACACTCCATTATAGTTATATTTTTAAATTTTTGTAGCGATTCGTATCTACAACATGACTAAAACCGAACTTGACAAAGTATAGAGCACTAGCGATCCGTCCCGGCTTCGCACGAATGGACATTTAAAATAAATATGATCACGACTGTAATCCCCAGGCTCAGTAGATATATCTTCAGATCTCTTTATCTTATCTTATAGATTTAAACAAGCAATCTTGTTTAGATGTACCTACATAATCCTACTAATATTATAAACGCGAAAGATTGTGAGGATGTCTGGATGTCTGGATGTATGTTTGTTACTCTTTCACACTGAAACGGCTGAACGGATCTGGATGAAATTTGGCACAGGTTTAGATTATAGTCTGGAATAGCACATAGGCTATTTTTTATCCCGGAAAAAAGCACGGTTCCCGTGGGATAGATATGTTTTTGTTTTTCAAGGTAGGTAACACGCGGGCGAAGCCGTGGGCGGAAGCTAGTATAACTATAATCTGAATCTCGGAAACGGCTCCAACGATTTTCATGAAATTTATGTTGCAGTTGTTTAATAACTAATACTGTATGAATACCTTATTTTGCACCATTTTAAGTATATTATTGTAATTCTTAAACATTGCTAGTAATTCAACAAGATATTTTATGAAGTTCCGGTTTTAATTTAGGGCGCCGACAAATCTGTTTGTAAAACGCCCAGGTGAAATTATATTAGTTATTTAAAAATTCATTTCTAAAATTACTAGTTGTGTTATAAAACTTTATTTATTTTAATTAATACTTAGTGCTAATGTTAAAATATTATTGACTTCCTGTTATTACATTGGCGCCGACCAATCGGAATGTCGGACGCTCTAGCCAATAGGATTTAAGTTTAAGGTACCTATCTTAAAGTAGAAGGGGAAGTCTTGATGTTAAAGGGTAGATTAAATCTAGGGAGTAAGAGTTGAGCCGTCGAACTGAAAACATTATTTATAATAAGTAATTGTAACGTTCAAGCTGTCTGATATTCTGGTAAAAATAAAGGGTAAAACAAGTAAGTGTTTTATATTATAATAATCCCGCCATTTCCTGAGCCCATAGTCGAGTTCTTCTAATAACTCAGAAGTGGGATCAGAGCAGTGACGCCCACGAATCAAGAAAAAAAACTTGTGAGTACCAATGTTCACCGTATATATATATTTTTCTTTAATCTTCCCGTTTTTCTTTAGCCTTAACGGCCCAAAGTTTAGTTTGCATTAATATTGTTTTTTTTTCTCCGGTATATTACTTCTTAAAAACCTTAAATGAAAAGACCTGTGGTAAGAAAAATTGATCGGGGTACTCCCCGTATTTCTCTTCCATAGCTGTTAATCATTATTGTTTCGGATGCATGGCCAGGGTACTCCCTGGTAGTATGTGAAACAATAAATTGTGTTCAAGTTGGAATTTAATACATTGATAAGCGAAATTGATCAGGGTACTCCCTGTATTTCTCTTTCATAGTATTTCACTATGTTGTCTTAAATACGTGGCTGGGGTACTCCCCGGTAGTATTTGCGACACGTGGTTATATTTGATAAGCACTTTGTCTGGCACTTTAGTAATGGAAATTGATCGGGGTACTCCCCGTATTTCTATTACTTTGCTGCTAATACCAGGTAATGTCTTGAAATGCGTGGCCGGGGCACACCCCGGTAGTATTTGGGTCATTACATGGCAAGATTGTTAATTTTAAGATGTTTGATCATTATTTCCTAGACTTTTTTATTTTTTTTTGCTAGCCAACTCCTCATTATATTTTTATGACTAATATAGTAATTTTGTCGAGGTTACATCATGGGCAAAGATCACCGACGTCGTCGATCTGAATCCAGAAATGCGGCTCTGCGCACTGCCGAGGAAGAACCTCGCAGGCGTAAGAAGTCGAGGGGACGTACGCGGTCCCGTTCTCAACATGCGCACCGTGCCAGTCGTCGCCGGACGCGTTCTAAGAGCTCGAGGGGTAGGCCCTCGAGATCGAATGAAGCTAGGAATCGCAGCCAGTCACGAGGAAGGCCGCGGTCCCGCTCTCCGTATTTGCGCCGCACCAGACATCATAGGACGCGTTCAAGGCATGCAAGACAAAGACCCTCAAGATCCACATCACGGCAGCCTAGGTCACGTGAGTGTTTAAAACATTATAACTCTAAAGATCGTAGAAAGCCTTCGATAATAAGATCTAGATCTAGGCATATAAGTGTACCACGCGATCAATCCAATAATAATATATGTAATGATGTACGTAATGATGTATGTAACGATTTTGATAAGGGAGACGATATTCAAAGCTCTTTCTTTAGAAAATTTTTAGATGTGATGAAAAATTTTAAACCTAACAGTGATGGTGACAAGTTCCCTGTTTTGAATGTACTACCTGAATTCAACCCTCTAAATAAGGAACAAACTGTTGACACATGGATGAATAAAGTAGACGAGTGTGCCCAAATATATAGTTGGAGCGATAAACAGATAGTCCATTACGCGATGCCTAAGCTCGGTGGTATAGCAAAGACGTGGTATCAAGGGTTGCCTTCCCTTCTCCACTCTTGGTCTGAATGGAAGGTAAAACTGCGTGAATCTTTCCCAACACGCGAAAATTATGCAGAACTGCTGTCTGAGATGTTAGGTAAAAGAGTACGTTTCGGAGAACCGTTGGATTTATACTTTTACTCAAAGATGAACCTTTTAAACCGCTGCGAAATCACAGGTAAACGCGCAGTGGATTGCCTGTTAGCAGGTATTGATGATAGGAACGTCAGGGTTGGGGGTCAGAGTGCAGAGTATAAAGAACCCGAACAAGTTCTAAAATTTCTAAAATCAATTAAAGTAGGACAAGACAAGGGAAACGTAGATAATATTAGGAATAGGGACAAACGTAGTAACAATCAAAACCAATCTAATAATAGTAACGACAAAACTGACAAACCAACTAACTCTTCTCAAAAGTCAAACCATACCAATATGACATGCTACAACTGTAATGAGAAAGGACATCCATTTTACCGGTGCACAAAACCTAAACTGCATTGTACAAACTGTAAATTGCTTGGACATGCAACAACTGACTGTCCAAAATCTAAGCAGGGTACCATGATTGAAGAAAAAAGCAAGAATATTTTGAAAGTAGATAGTGAGTACAATACTAGTTTAAAGTATAAGATTCCAATTAAAATTAACGGTAAGCTATTGAGTTGTGTTGTCGATTTAGGTAGTGAAGGTACCCTGATACAGCTAAGCGAAGCAAAACGATTGCAGCTGCAGTGGCAAGAAGCTAGTAGTCCTCTATTAAAGGGATTAGGTAGCGTTGCTCATCTCCCTATCGGGTCGTTGTATGCTTCGGTTGAGGTGCAAGGGATCACTGAGCACAACATTCCTATTTTAGTTGTTGACGATCATGTTATACCTTGCCCTCTTCTATTGGGCCATACTTTTACAGAAAGGCCTTCCATAAAAATTATAAAGACTAACACTGACGTCATTTTTCAAAAATCCAAATCTCGTGAAACTGTGAAATGCCCTCTTATTAGCGAACAGGAAGTGTCATTTAGGGTCAATGAGATTAGGGCAGTTCCAGTGAAATGCTCCAATGGATATACAGGTACAATTTATGTTCATGGTAGTATTAGGTATGTTTTAGATCATGAACATTATTTATTACCAGGTGAATACGTGTTAAGGGAAGGTGCAGGTATTGTTCTCATACAGAACATAGGTCTTCACGATTTTACAATTAAGGCAGGAGAGTTAATAACTAGAAGTCATTCCGTAAGCGTTAAATTAAATATTAATTATGCTGATATCAGTGAAGATACTTTCAGTACCACAATTAACTGCGGGGATACTTTATCTCAAACTGAAAAACTTCGGCTATTAGATTTACTCAGTAAATACAAACATAATTTCTCGTCCAACTTAAATGACTTGGGCTTTACATCTGAAACAGAAATGGTAATAGAGTTGACTGATTCAGTGCCGGTAGTGTACCGCCCATATCGACTATCATATACTGAACGCCAAAGAGTTAAGGACATGGTTCAAGAGATGTTAGACAGCGGTATAATCAGAGAGTCTAGTTCGCCTTACGCGAGTCCGATAGTATTGGTAAATAAGAAATCCGGTGAAAAGAGATTATGTGTCGACTATCGCGCATTAAACCGCAAAACGAAGCGTGAACACTATCCTTTGCCGAGAATCGAAGACCAACTCGACAGACTCTCTGGTAGTACGCTGTTTGTCACCCTCGATCTAGCGTCGGGCTATTACCAGATCCCTATTGCAGAAAAATCTCGTGATAAAACTGCGTTCGTGACCCCGGATGGGCAATTTGAATATAACAGAATGCCCTTCGGACTGGTGAACGCACCATCCGTGTTCCAACGCACAATGAATAAAATAGTTCAAAACTCTCCCATTAAGGATTACACCCTAGTCTATATGGATGATATACTAATACCAGCTAGATCATTCGATGAAGGTCTGACTCGTCTAGAAGAGGTTCTTAAACTAATATCACAAAGTGGTTTAACGTTAAAGTTGAACAAATGCAACTTCTTCTTCAATAAAATAGATTATCTAGGATATGAAGTAGGTTCAGAAGGAGTAAGACCTGGGTCAGCAAAAACGAGAGCTATTTCCGAATTTTCCCCTCCAACTAATGTTCATGAAGTCAGGCGCTTTATAGGACTCGCCAGTTTCTTTAGAAGGTTCGTCAAGGGGTTTGCAATAATAGCACAACCCTTGACGGCTCTGCTGAAGAAGGATGTACCATGGAAATGGAGTAACAACGAGTCTGGAGCCTTCGACCAACTGAAACAGGTATTAGTTGAGAGACCAGTACTAGCAATCTATGACCCGGCAGCTGAGATCCAACTTCACACAGATGCCAGCAAAATAGGAGTTGCAGGAATCCTTCTGCAAAAAGATTTCACTGGTACGTTACGACCTATTGCATACTATAGCCGACAGACTACCCCGGATGAGCAAAAACTTCATTCGTACGAGCTCGAGACCCTCGCTGTCATATCATCGCTGAACAAATTTAGGGTTTACCTATTAGGAGTCAACTTTAAAATTATTACTGACTGCAACGCATTGCGTACGACGTTGACCAAGCGGGATTTGATACCACGCATTGCCCGCTGGTGGTTACAGTTCCTTGAATACGACTGTGATATTGAGTATAGGCCGGGCGAAAAGATGGCTCATGTTGATGCCCTAAGTAGGAGTCCTGTTGCTGACGAACCTGACCATATTCACCTTCTAGATATACTAACGGTAGGTAGCGACGATTGGCTTGCCACGTATCAACAGGCTGACGAAAAAGTTAAGCATATCACTGAAATTCTGAAAGATCCTAAAACTAAGGAGGTTACCGAAATATTCAAAAATTATAAACTTGTCAATGGTCATGTCTATCGCGTGCTTGAGGACTCTAGTATACGCTGGTTAGTGCCTCGTGGCGCCAGGTGGCATTTACTAAAAGCAAACCACGATGACATAGGCCACTTTGGCTATGATAAGACGCTAGGGCGTATACGGGCAAACTATTGGTTCCCAAAAATGAGACGTTTTATTAAGAAATACGTGGCCGCATGTATTGAATGCGCTCACCACAAGTTACCTGGTGGCGCAAAAGCAGGAGAGTTACATCCTATCCCGAAGGTAGAAATTCCATTTCACACGATACATGCGGACCATTTGGGTCCATTCATTAAGACTAAACGGGGAAACGCGTATATTTTGGTTATTGTCGACGCTTTTACAAAATATGTGAACTTGACTGCTGTCCGTAATACTAAATCGTTGACAAGCATCAGAGTATTAAGGGACCACATTAGTTATTTTGGGACGCCAAATCGTCTTATCACAGACCAAGGTACTAGCTTTACAAGTGGCGCTTTCAAAAAGTTTATTAAGTCTACAGGTATAAAACACGTATTGAACGCGGTATCAACACCCAGAGCCAATGGCCAGGTGGAACGGTATAACCGTACTATTTTAGCCGCTCTTGGTACTATGAATCATGATAAATCAAATGGCGTATGGGATGAACACCTTCCCGAAATTCAGCTTGGCATTAACACCACTAGTCACGCTACGACAAAAAAGACTCCAACTGAACTGTTATTTGGAAGGACTGTTTCTAATCCTTCGCAAAGTATATTTAACGAAATAATTTCCAAAACTGCCACCACTACTCAATCACTATCAGAAATAAGATCTGAAGCTGGTGAACTGATTAAAGAGCAGCAAATAAAGGACAAAGAAGCATTCGACAAACATCGCAAAAAGGGTGTTTCGTACAAAGAAGGAGACCTAGTAAGGGTTATTCGTGCGACACCTGGAATCGAAGGTCAATCCAAGAAATTGGAACCCAAATGTAGAGGCCCGTACCGAATTAAAAAGGTGCTTCCAAACGACCGTTACGTAATTGAGGACACTCCTATTACACAAAAGGGTAAACATTATGAAGCTATAGTCGCAGTAGATAAAGTTTTTCCATGGCTTTCCGTAACGCAATCAGTATGCTCTGATAACGAGACTTCTGATGACGAATCTCTCCAAAATACTGCTGATGATGATAAACCACCCCATAATGACACTGATGACGAAGAATCTCTAGAACAGGCAATCGATCATTAATTTTCCTATAACGACTCTAGACTCTTTAATGAATTCACAGCTTGTCGCTATCACTATTAGACTGTAAGATAATTAAAACACATATTTACTTTAAACATTTAATAAATGTTAGCTTGTTAAGGTCATGAACAAGCTTAGGAAGTTACTGCACCGATCAATGTCATGGATCAGTACGGTAAATATAATCAATTGCCGGTAACGGTTAATGTCATGGACCGGGCACATTCATAAAAAGCAAACCCTAGTAATACGAACTAGCTGGTGATTGAAGTCTTAATATTTATTAAGTAATTCTAAGGAGTAAATAACATAAAAAAATGCATAGTTCTCAATTTTGAGTTATGCATGAGTAGGTACTTATTATACTATTATACTTCAAATTTTGTATTGACATTGTGTTAAAATAATCATAAACAGTTGGCCACTAACTCTTACAATATATTTGTTTTTATTTTATTTTTCTCTTGATCTTAATTAGCGTAACGAAGGGACTCGTTAATAAGACAGATGGCCGAGTTGTTGCAGTTGTTTAATAACTAATACTGTATGAATACCTTATTTTGCACCATTTTAAGTATATTATTGTAATTCTTAAACATTGCTAGTAATTCAACAAGATATTTTATGAAGTTCCGGTTTTAATTTAGGGCGCCGACAAATCTGTTTGTAAAACGCCCAGGTGAAATTATATTAGTTATTTAAAAATTCATTTCTAAAATTACTAGTTGTGTTATAAAACTTTATTTATTTTAATTAATACTTAGTGCTAATGTTAAAATATTATTGACTTCCTGTTATTACATTGGCGCCGACCAATCGGAATGTCGGACGCTCTAGCCAATAGGATTTAAGTTTAAGGTACCTATCTTAAAGTAGAAGGGGAAGTCTTGATGTTAAAGGGTAGATTAAATCTAGGGAGTAAGAGTTGAGCCGTCGAACTGAAAACATTATTTATAATAAGTAATTGTAACGTTCAAGCTGTCTGATATTCTGGTAAAAATAAAGGGTAAAACAAGTAAGTGTTTTATATTATAATAATCCCGCCATTTCCTGAGCCCATAGTCGAGTTCTTCTAATATTTAGTATACAGGGGGTTTCGGGGGCAATAAATTGATCTAGCTAGGTTTCATTTTTAGAAAACGTCGTTTACTAAACAAAAAAACCGAGCAAAACGCGGTCATCCAGGTACAAATATTAATAAGGCATGAAGCAAAATCATTATTTACCGATCGCTCGTATCACAATGCAGTTCCGAAGTGATAAATCTTCAAGTTTCCTCTGGGAAATAAGTAAAACTTGTTTCGTATCGGCTGACACCGCTAAATTGACTTGCTTGATGCATGGCTTCAAATTGTTTGAAGCTACATACTGAATCTTAAATAAAATTATACTAGTTTGTTACTTAAATTAAAAAGCTAATGAAGTAAATATATCCAGCCGTTTAGGCTCTAGCGACAACCAAAGAAAGTGATACATCCTTACTAAGTAATATTATAAATGCGAAAGTTACTCTCTCTGTTTGTGTGTTACGCAATCACGCCTAAGCTACTGAACTAGAGCATGAGAAAGGACACAGGCTACCTTATTTCTCGGAAAAAATATACAGGAACAGATATGTGTTTTTATTCTTCAAGGGAACATGCAGGCAAAGCCGCTGGCGGAAGCGAGTACATAATATAGTACATCTCAATCACATTACCCTCCTTCGCTTCGCAATCAGGTAGAAAGGTGTTTAAAATATTTCAATAAATAGTTCCTAGGTAAGTATCTTGTAAGGTTTTATTATCACGGGTTTTATTTTACAGGATTTCGGAAAGTTACATTTGACGGCCTCACAGCTCAGTTGGTAGTAGGTCTGCCTTCTACGCTGTAGGTTGTGGGTTCGATCCCTACCCGGGAGTGAGTCCATTTGAGTGATGAACACAGATGTTTGTTCTATGTCTGGGTGTTACTATGGAATATAAGTATGTATTTTGAAAAAAAGTATATAATTAATCTATCAATTATCTGCATTCCATAGTACAAGCTTTGCTTAATTTGGGGCTAGATGGCGTTGTGTAATGTCCACTAATATTTATTTACTTATTTAGTATTATTATCTAAGGCATATTAATATTATAAACATTGTATACCCAGCAGTGGTAAAGGTTGTGTTGCGGATGACGATGATCATGATGAAATTTGACGAGTTTTTAAGGTTCATGTCATAATACAACAGAATGCAATCTCTCAGATCTAGCTCTAAATAAATCCTCACTAGCCGTCGACATCTCAGCCGATGGCACACCAATTTAGATCTAGCGGAAACACACGGGATAGTATTCGGATAAGTCTACGTGTAATGGCGGCTCCTCACTTGGCTTAGCGTATTCGTGAGTCGATATTGTTGTGTTTGCCTCAAATAATCAAATATTTCAAATACCGTCAAATACGTCATCCACACATGGACTTGTACGGGCAAATCACTCAAATATGCCACAATATTTGCTTATTCACAAAACAACTTGAACGCACAGTGATGGACGTGTCAGTGGCAGACATTTACCTGAATGCGGCTTACCAACACCTGTTGTATCTACAGAAGTACAAAATTAAAAATAGACGATTGCTGACAAGGCGTTGGTGGTTGTAACTTATTGCTATTTGTCGTACTAATCTTCACTATTATTATAATGAAGAAAGATTTGTTTGTTTCAATTGAATAGACTCCGAAACTACTGGACCGATTTGATAAATTCTTTCATTGATGTTTAGAATTAATGAATGAATGAATGAATGGTATGGACACGTGATGAGGAGGGATGAAAACCATGTCACTAGAAGAGTTATGAGTATGAGTGTGGATGGGTGCGCAAGTAGAGGAAGGCCAAAGAAGAAGTGGTTTGATTGTGTGAAAAATGATATGAATGTAAGAGGAATTGATTCAGAGTTGACGAATGATAGGGGTGAATGGAAGAGGAAAACATGTTGTGCCGACCCCACTTAGCGTGGGATAAGGGCAGGAGAATTTATGATGATGTTTAGAATGAACTTTCAAGATGATTATATATAATATATACATTATAGCCTATAATCATCTTGAAACTTTGATGACATAAATGTAGAGTAGCACTGGCATTGATGAGTCATCAAAGCATTTAGCGATTTAGTAAAAGTGGCCTCTGATCCTAAGGTCATGGGTTCTAATCCGGTCGTGTATTTTCCTTCGCAGACGGGCGATAAATACAGCACACAAAACACTATCCCGTATTATTTCAGTAGAAACTGTTTGATTTGACAAATTGCATCTTTTGTTGGCCCCAAACTGTCGATAACCTTAGAACTATTTGTACTACGGGACCCGTTAAACGGTTTAATTTTATTACAGCTTGACGGAACCCTGTTTTTGTAGGTTTCGGGAATATGGTGTTTTGGTGCTACTTTTTTTTATGAATTCTACAAGTTGTCAATAGTTTTGTTTTAAGTGTAGTATATTCTAGACCATACCTAAACAATTTTTTTTAAAGTTTTATTATCCTTATTTCGACTAAGTATTGAGATTTGGTGAAACAAAAATCTCATAAAGTAGGTTTGATTATCATTTCGTAGTGACATTATTGCGACTAGGTGAATCGATTGTAGCGAAACATACTCGTATTATGCATTTCACGATAATTTGAATAGTAACTTTGATGAATACTTCTGAGAAACAGTAATACAATAGCAAACATTTATCCAAAGCAAATTCTAGAATTTAATTATACGCCCAACTCGTAAATATCTCACAGTCAGAACAGTTAGTTAACTTCAAGGAAAGGTGTTTTAACTCGCGATTTCCGCTTGAATTTATACGATCTCGGTTTAGTTGAGAATGAGAAAGTGCACATTTCTAATTGTTTGCAGATGTTTGACTGAAGTGAACAAAATTGTGCAAAAAAGTACCTACATAAGTACATTTCTTTAATTAGATGTTTTTTCTTGATTGCTACTGATGCAGAATGGTGGTGTCAACAGAGTAAGAAATGCAAATAATAATTACTGAAACTGGTTCCTGACTTTTCGCAATTTGACTTTTTATATTCCGGTCTTTCTATGATTTCTGACATTCTGCGTATCTGACATTTTTGATAACTTTAATTATGCTTACAAACTGTTAGCACTTCATCTAGTTTCATCCATTGGTTTCATCTATATCCATTGAGCCTTTTCAGCGTGAAAAAGTAAAAAAAAAACATCTATACATCCATCCATCTAAACTTATGTAATTTTTTATTATCTATTCTATCATTGGTGTTATTTTCATATTCCTCTGATACAGTACTCCTGAATTGAATAGTATCCATCTTTATCACACCACAAATCTTAGTCGATGCTAAACATTTCCGTAATGAAATTCTAGTTATTTTATCTCGATTATCGGTACCGTATCTACTCAACTCAAAACCAATCTGTCGAAGACTCTTTCAAGCCATCCACACCCTTCGCAAATCTTGTGAATCCACCACTTGAAGGGAATGATGTTTTAGAAGGGGTTACCGAGGAATCGAGTTAAGTGAACGCTCGGCGTGCGTTAAAAGCATTAAACTTTTTGTTGCCTACCCTCAGAGGCAGTCAAATTGGGCGTGAACTGCGAAAGGGAACGTTTGCGTGGAAGTGGAAATAGTTGATGTGGCTTTTTGTAAATTTCTCGTTATGGCTGACATAACCTCTAAGGGTGGATTTGACTACTTCTGGATAACTATTCTCAGAAGAAAGTAGTATCAAATGCAAGTAAAATGTCAGTTTACTCTTCGATAACCATAAATAATTGTATTATTTTGACTTAGCTAATCGATCGAATCCGAGCCTATAATTTTCAAAAGTATAACATTTCTTCCTGATTGGTGGTTTTGGACTAATAGATTTAAGTAGCGTAAAAAAATAATTTTATGTATTTTTACTTTAAAAATATCTTGCATAGATTTAACAACAGTTTGGAGACAGAATTATGTAAGATTGGGTGGTTCTCTACAATATAGATTCTTCCTTAGGACGTACCCTCTTCTTATTAAAGCTGGGTAAAAGTCTCCCCCAAAGTTTCCATGCAGTCTTTGGCAACCCTACTGCTTACTCGTAAGCATCGAGACGCCATCTTTATTGGTCCGGTCTAGACCGGCCATCCTGAATGACGTCAGAATGAACAGTAACCTTAAATGTTTCTTCTAAAATATAGAGTAAGCAAATCTCTTATTGATGGATGCAAATGGAAGCATTGAGAAGCAATTTTTGGAAAGCATTTCAACGTTAAATTTGACAGGTGACTTATCTTCCTGACGGTTAATTATTATTAATATTTGTAATGTTACCTACATTACAAATATGCCTCATCCGTTTGCAACACACATCTTGTACAAGATCCACCAAAGTGGAAAATAATAAAAGAGATTCGGCGTAAATAAGTTTTGTAACCTTTATAGCCTGTCTCTAAGCGTTTCCTACTCACAGTTAATATGCTGTGATATAATCAACCTTATGCTGAGGAGGATAGAGTTGGTAAGACGCCTTTTCTTTTGCCGATAGCTATTATTTCCTCACACAGATTCAGTGGAGTAAAAAAATTATAGATTTTTAGATAGGTACTATATAATAATGAGAAAGGAAGTGAAATGAGTAAATCGCGTGTAGGTTTTTTAGTCATAATAATGCAATAATGCGATTTACGAACTAAAAAATACGTACCTATTATCTAAAAAATTTTAAAGCTAATAAAAGCAAATGGGAAGCAATTTTTGGATAGCATTTTAACGATAAATACAAGAGGTGACTTATCATTCTGACGGTAACCTTTTTAGCAGACCATTTTTAGCACATCAATCGTTGGTTTGTTAGCTATTTTAATTTTTATTCAAATTCAGAATACAGAAATCTCTCTCTTACATTTTTTTGAATAATTGCTTTTGATTTTTTCCCCGCCATGATTGATGACGTATTTTCTAGAGCGTCCGTGATTGGCTGATTTGATTTTCAGAGAGGCGTTCGGTTCTTAAATTGAGTATCGATGTAATGAACATTGATTTCGTGAATTGAATTTTCATCTCATTGTATATATTTCAAAGGTTCAAAGAAGAAGTATTTATGTATTTTACCTCTGACGCAAAAATAGGGGTTATTTTTTAAAAGGGTTTGGTTTTGTATAATCAATCTGTGGTATCGGTATAGCTTACAAACATATAAGTAGAATATTAAAAGGTTATTTTAAACAAAAAACTAGTATTTGCGAAATGGTTGAATTTGCTTTGTTCAAATTGGCGCACTTATTTTCGATTTATTTACAGTCTGAAGTAAAAATTACATATATTATTAACAACTTTATCAAAGTACTCATATTAAAAAGTACATAAGTATTTTATAGGCAGATTATGTGCCTATAAAAAAACCTATGATAGGTTGGTTCTTACTATCCCACTTAATATTATAAATGCAAAATATTGTATGGATGGATAAATGTATTTATTGATGTTTGAATGGATAAATGGATGATTTTTTTATTTTTTTATTTAAGAGCTCAGCTGTTGTCAGTGAACCGAAGCAGTTCTCTCCACTTCGTCCTTGCAAACGCCATCTCCTTCATCTCTCTAAACGTATGAATGCAACCTTCTTTTTTACTTGGCTCATCTTATTCTAGGCCTTTCTCTTCCTCTCTTCCCTTCTACCTTTCCTTCAATGATTTTTTCTTTGTTTGATTCTCAATCACGCTGAAACGAATAAACAGATCTGGATGAAACTTGGAATATCCGTTGTTGAAATGGAATAACACACTGGCTACATTTTATCCGGGTTTATTAATAAATATTTTTTACCTCTAGTTTATTGTGACGTTTCATTTTAAGTTGTTACCATTAATTTTTAACAACAGACGATTACGTCATCTCCGGCGATGAACGAGGGCAGTGCGTAAATTTTTTATGTTATTTTTAAGAGGCACTTCGAATACGTCAGTACTGTCTGATGTGAAAAGCTGGTACACTTATATAGAACTCACAACATTAATAAAATCTCATTTACTGTAAACTAGCTTCTGTTGCATACGATGCATGCAAGAGAAAGTTTTATTTGTACTTAAGAAGATATTTTATTCAAATTATTATTTTTACTTCCAGAGTATGTTACAGCATGGACTTATTAGTACCTAGTAAGTTTTATCGACCGACTGACAAACCAATTCAGTCATAGACACTGATATAATTTTAATCTGTGTTTGGTATTTAAACAGTTTCCGCCCGCGACTTCGCCTACATAAAATATAGCCTATGTTCATTCTTAAACTTTTAGGATATCCTTCCCTTATCTTTTTCTTTCTTTTGCTTTAGTCTTCCTTCTTTTGCTTCAATCTTCACACATGCTATAGTGTGTTTATATCTTTTAGAACCAATTTACGAGTAGGTACAAATATTTTCTTTAAAATATAGAGCGAGTTAGATTAAGTTCCATTTATTTATTTATTGAGAGTATTTATGCTCATTTTTTTATGGTCTGCAAACCAACATGCACCTATTTTATCTAGGTACTATGTTTTTACAAGTTAAAAACGATAGCGACAGGTAAACTTAAGATTACTTAGGATAACGATTTATTTAAGTTCTTAATACCCACTCGTAGTGATTTATTTTAATTCTTGTATTTCTACAAATAAAAAGTATACTTCTCAAATGATCTAGAGGTTCTCTATAAGCTGTGTCACAATTTTCGGAACTCAAAGTCCGAATGTTGCCATTTTATGGCCGCCATTTTGCTTTTTGAATATTTTAAAACGGCTGCAGTTTGTACGATCCGTGTTGCGTTGGGGGTGGAAAATTAAAGCATATTAATCGCTCTCCCGAACGACGTTTGAAGTGGTATATTCCTGTGATTCTAAAACATCATCATCATCGTCCTGCCCTTATCCCACTGCTGGGATTGGCACAACAGGTTCTGGCCATTCTACTCAACGGTTTCTTCTAGTTAATTTTATTGGGTAATTTTGGTGGTTATTTTTACAATAAAGTTAGGTCTGCCCGCGACCACGAACGCTGTAATGTGTTCGAAACGTCGGGAATAAAAACAAAATAGGTACGTGATAAATACCCGTTATTCAATTATAATTAATAAAGTTAGAGTTCTTGACGCGAGTGTAAAATAATTATGGTAATTAAAAATGAATAATTCTTTTTAAAATCCATCGGCGGAAATCCCAAAAATTTTGAGCAAAACAATCAGACTGACGTTCTTACAATACTATTATTACACTGGCAATTGATTTCAAAAGAGACTGATGCCATAACATAAAAGAAGAAGAAGAAGAATAGTCTAAAACCATTTTCACAATTTCAAAATCCTATTCAGCAATGCCCACTAGCTCCAAATTATTTTAATACAGTTAGTCAGTCAAGTTAAGCTCTTTTATAAGTTGTACGTTTTTAAACCAAAAAATACCTGTGATTTATGGAACAATACCAAGTATTTAACTATTTTGTATTCATCAAACGTTCTGTGTTGAAAAACACCGATTTGTAAGCCACACGTGCCTGTAATTTCTCCGGATGTTTCCCCAAACATGTAAATGCGTTACCAATATGCGTTTTTCAGCCCGCAGCTGTAATTCCACGGACTTCGCATAATAATTATTTCTATGCTGCTGTCTGGTTATATTTCAGTAACATTAAGAAATGCCTAAATTATCAGAATTTAACTTAAAGGAAGTTAGAACATTTTATTTGTGGACTGGATGTTGCTTCTTTGGGTTACAACTCAGTGGATTTGGTGTACCTAGTTTAGAAATGAAATAGATTTGGTCCAATTCTAAGTCTTATTTTTGACTAATAATATTTGTTTTTACAATTAGCTAACTAACAGGCAATGGTCGTGAAAGTATGAATAATATCCTAATATAAGACGGGTGCACATAATGCACGAGTGACGTTGCTTACTGAAGTATTCTAGGCGCCGGAACACTGGACAAGTAAACAAAAAACTGAAAAAAAATATACAATATAAGTCAATTAATTTATACTTCGTTTTTTTGTTTTATATCTTACAAAACATTGTTTCGATACGATATAAATTAACTTTGGCTCATGATTTAGCATTTCATCTTCGACGGAAAACCATTAAACCAGTGAACAGTTTTCTACAGTTTACAATTATAATTATATCAAGTATATTCATGGGCCAAGTACAACGGCCCATATTGGGCCATGGTGACACGTTCAAAATTAATATTATTTTCGATCCCCCATGTCCCATTGCTTTTAAGGTTGAAATTAAAAACTCAAAAGTTATAAAGTTGAGTCGTCAAATAAGAGTAAGTATCCTGTTCAGGCAAACCATTAGATAAATTACCTATATTATATTTCAATCAAGCACGCTGGTTTTATAACTGGATTATTATGAAAATGTCAGATTTTACAATTCAACTTAAACATTTCGAAACCAATATGCAAATTAAATTCAATTATTCCTACGTATTTTAATGCCAAAAATATTGCCGATTTATATTAATAAATATTCGGGAAATTTACACACATCTCCGTACTTACTATAGTAATTTTGGTTGGCACTATTGACAAAATATTGGGCCAATAACGTATTTGGCCCAAAATAATGCAAAAATACCTACTTACTTAGGTACTAGAAACGATATTAGATCAAAATAGAAGAATAATAAAATGTCACGTACATCTTCTTTTAGAACCATTAATAACCATTGTTCCTACTAAATGTTAGTATAGCGAAAGTAAAACCGCATGCAGAATCTTGTATATTGTACCTACTGTCACCAACAAAAGTTATTGTATAGGTAATCTCTATAAATTCCCATACACCTTAAATATAAATAGGGGGATTCCCCTAAGTTTGATATTTTGTTGACCGTTGTTTAAAAAAATTATTGACCTTGATTTTATATAGCTCGTCTTTCAAGCCGATATATAGCATGAAGATGGAGCAATGAAAGATAGGTTGATACTAAGTTATTTCACGAAGAGTACATTATAATTAACTAATATTTTACAAGATAACCAACATTGTTTTCTTAGAACAATGGCGAATAGTGAAAACAATGACAAAACCATTGAGAAGAATCATCCAGTATTTGATTAGCACAAGCCACAAAACATGCTAAGCCTCGTAAAGTATTTATGAGCTTAGGAAGGTTTATGGAATTGTGGAGGTTTTAAAGTGTTCATTGACTTATGTCGGTGACTGTACCTACTTGTAAACACCTGGAGCGTGAGGTCAAACAAACAGGACATGTTATTTCCCAAGAGATGGCGCTCGTAAGTTGAGCGTCGTGTCTACAAAGCACATGTCTCTCACCTTACTAAGATGTTCTGCTTGTGATAAAGGACAACTAGCTGCTGCCAATGGCTTCACTTCCATAATACCAAAGCCAATACAGACCTATTCAGTTATCGAGTGTTAGGGGATCTGACTAGGTACCTAAAACAGTCTTTTTCAGTGAAAGGTTCAGTGAAAGGATTAAAGTGGGCATCTGAGGTTTCCTTAGTGGACCAGACACAAATGTCTTCTAACTTCTTAGGTTCTTGTCTCCGTGCTGTCTGTCAATCAGCGACACATTTAACCTATTTCTACTATCTATATACAACTTATATTTAAGACTAGCTTTCACCCACGGCTTCGCCCGCGTGGTATCTTGAAAAACTAAAACATAATCTATCCCGCGAGAACTGTACATTTTTTCGGGATAAAAAGTAAAAGAAAAAAGCATAATTATGTGATATTCCAGACTATAATCTATATCCGTGCCAAATTTCATCCAGATCCGTTTAGCCGTTTTAGCATTACAGAGTAACAAACATACATCCAGACATCCTTACATCCACACATCCATACATTCTTACAGACTTTCACGTTTATAATATTAGTAGGATTATATTATTATAATCTAGTTATTTATGTATTTAAGCTTTATCTCTGTAATAATTTTGTCTTGGGATAGCAGAGACCGTATAGTTTACCATAAAAATGAGGGAATTTATCCAAACTGTGACCACAGTAAGTGCTGCTTAGTATACACACCAGCCACAAGCACTTTTTAAAAATGTAAACGCCAAAAAGTTCAAGGCTGAAAAAAAATTGGCAAGATAAAAATCAGGAGCAGGAATTGTTTTGACAAACAAAAGGTCCTAGTCTAGGCCCCGAGCCCTCATAACAAAGCTCCTCAATATAATTCAACCCTAAAATAAGGAAAAGCCCACGGAACTCATTCCCGGCGTCATGCCGCACGAAAGAAATGGAATTTTAGAGCTGTTCACTAAAATGCTTTTCTTGAGCTATGATAATAATGATGCGGCATTTTAATAAAATGGAATGGACAATGGACAATGTGCAATGAAACAAGGGAGGGCGACAGTAATATGGATGACGTGTTCTGCCGTATGCACTGGGAGGGTAGGTACTATAGTGGCTTGCCAGTCCGAGGAAGGGCTGTGGCCTAAACCACTTCGCGAGAACCGGTGCGTTACGTATGAAGATCCCGGATCCCTTTGACATACATTAAGGCTGGTCACCGGAGAGTTTAAGTGAGTGTTCTTTCGTTTTTGATACGGACAACCTCATCATTTTTTGCTTGAACCCTCAATGAGAACGGAAATCTGGTTGTAGATTCCTAATCGTCAAAAAAAAGGTTGCATAAGGCGATGGCTATCGCAGCTACAAAGCTATGTGACGCTAAAGATACGTGCTATGGATGGCTAGAAATAATCTAAGAACTAGCTAAGCTACAAAAATATGTGACAAGACGCTAAAGATGGCTAGCTATAGCTATACCACTGCCTGCAAGGTCTAAAAGATGTTGGCGAGGTGATTTTTTATACAAACACAAGATGATAATAGTTTGAAGACAGAATCCCGGCAAGCAAATAGATTCTTCGATCAAAAAGGAAATTATTTCTGCATATTACACTCCGTTTTCTTGTTAAATCTAAAGTCGTGGTTGTGGTCAACCTGCGATATTCTCTATAACTAAGTTTTGAAAAGTAAGCGATATTTTTGGTTGGTTTGACTCGCAATAATTATCACTGCAGCAAGAGCTTGCTAAAGAGTTCTACCGCCTAGGTAATAAACTGTGGATAGCACGGGGTTTAGTGGTACACGCTCAATCAAACAACATTGTAATCCTAATTGATCCGTACAAAGGGGTCAGATAGGTCGTTTAATGCTTGATAGATTAACTAGGGATGAGCCGCGATTATGTAGGTACATGCTTTATTTAGTTTATTTATTTAAATGATACGACTAAATTCCCAAGCTTGGATCTCAAAGGCCCGTTGCTGCATTTTTTAAGAGAAACCATTATGACGCCATTAGGGCGTCATACGATTTCTCCACGATTATCATCTTTGCATTTGGTATTCTGCTAGATGGTCATTGCTATGGTTTATGAATGACTGGTATCTATAATTAGATAGTAATGCCTTTGGTTAGCAGCATACGATAATTGTCTAATTGATAAATGTTTTTTAGTCGTCATAATCGTCGCATTTATATTTTGTCTGTATTCTAACATTATGCACAGTAATATTCCCTACGTGGCAAGTTCCAAACTCATCAATTCAAGGTGTGCCGGTGTCTTTACTAGGTTTTAACGTTCCGCACATAATTTTTCCCCTACTTCCTACAAATCTTACTATACAAATGCGAGTGTCTATTGATACAGCTTTTGATATTCAACTCTAGCTGAAAGTTCTTATGCACAAAACGCAACAAATAGTGCGTTAAACTTTTCCTGTGCCACCATCTAGTACGTTCATATTATTTTAAAATACCACATCCAAATTATTATTGTAGTTTTTCCTATTCTACACAATTTCATTTTCACTCAAAAGAATTCTGAACAAAATGAGAACTACAGGCACGCCGCCTGTGTTGTCCGTCGAGTATCTGCATCCACGAATATATTTAAATAGCTTTAATATGGAAACTAGTGAAACTCCTGACTTTGTTCACGTTACATTGTTTTCAAGAGCGCTGGTGGTGTAGTGGTAGCACCCCTGCCTCACGATCCGAAGGTCGTGGGTTCAAACCTGGTCGTGCACCAATGAGTTTTTCCATTCGAAAAATTTATGTGCGCAATGCCAGTGCTCTTAAACGGTGAAGGAAAACATCGTGAGGAAACCGGCATACCCTAGAACCAAAAATTCGAAGGTATGTGTCATAGGTTAGTATTCTTATAAGCGGCGATGGGCTTGCAACCTGTCACGTACGGAATACTAACTACTGTGCAAAATGTGGGCATGTACCAAATGTCATGTTTGGACGTGCCTCTGACTACCCTCTTTAGATATCCTCAAAGATCTAAATAACTAGAGATCTGAGGAGATATCTCCTGAACCTAGGGATTACAGTCGTGATCATATATATATATATATATATATATATATATATTGTTTTTCATACTAACTGTTTTTTATACAAACTTAAACTTAACACTGCTGAATTTCGGGAATTCCTTTCTTGGTGTAGTGTACCTTTAGACCTTGAAAGAAACATACTTTCTTTTCAGCTCTCAAGGACCAGTGGTTTTGGTTCTGCACGACATACTCGTTTGCATAGTGTTGTAATTGTGATTGCTACAAGAGTCTTTCAAACTTAACAGCAGAAAGGACCTTATAAAATAATCTAAATTAAAATATAAATTTTTGCGTGGGAATAAACAATAATAGGAGGATTATACCTACACGAAATCCTCAACAAGATTTCACACTGGTGGGGATCACAAGTATGTTGTCTTAAAATCCCCACTGGCCACTTCTCAGTGGGGATTTATCCAAACAAACCATTTATAATTTCAGTCTTCATCAGTCAAAAGGGCTTGTCCTACATTTTGAACATCCAATCAAAGAAAATGGGTAATAAATCAAAAATGCTGGAATTCAATCACAGTCGATGACAAACGAGTCTCACTCAAGCCTTTATTTCTACCTTTAAATTAAACTTTATGTTATATAGAATAGAGTCTAAATTTAACCATGAAAATGAAAATTTTCAGATCAATTTATTTTAGAATTTGCATCCAAAATGACTGATTTGTAGTATGTATTATTGATGGCCACGTTTCGTGGATAAGAAGTTTATGGTTGATCTCGAAATATATCACAGATAAGTAAAAACTAAATTAAACAGACAAGTACTTATTCTAAATTAAATTTAAATTTGATCCAAAATTTTCGAACTGGCAAGACTCGCGACTTTGCCTTCAAAAAATTTTTTTTCACATCAATTTTCCGTTTACCATCAAATTTTTGATCAAAAAGTTAAAAAGTCCAAAAATCCTTCATAGGGGATAATAGCAGGGGATTTTTGGAATATGCAAACTATACCACCGTTTATCGTAAACCTTGGACCCAACCAAGCAAAGGCCTTGAAATTTGTGGGAAGTTTATGAAATGATACCTACTTGTGATCCCCACTAGTGGGGAAACCATGTGGAATTTTCTGTGACCAGTATAAATACCGAGTATATTATATAACCTTAATACTTTAAATTTATTTGACTTTCTTTAATAACTTTCCTATACCATAAAACTTGTCAACCTCACTTTCCTCTAATCAACCAAAACCAATGAATCAATTAATTAGTAATTAACATCCTATCCGTTTTATGAAACTTTCAATTTGTTTGGACTTCGAAGGGAAATTAATTTTCCGTAAAAAATGTGCATTTTAACTTTTGCGCTCTGGCGTTGGGAATTTTCCCAGTTTTTATCGTAAGATTGATTGGCTTGTGATTTTAGTTAATTTTAGGGATTATGTATGAGTTTGCTGGAATTTAACTTCGTTTATGTATTGTTACTTGCATAATATTGTTATTTGACTCATTCATTTTGTCTCATTTCATTCATATAATATTCTTTTAGGATCTAAATGTATCCTATAAAAAAATGTTGAACGATTTTCATGAAACTTTGTTTGTGTAAGTACTGTAAATGCTGTAAATAAATGGACACGTGTTTCAGGATTTTTCAATATATCCTTCAAAAAGGGGTTAAATGGGGGTCAATGTTTGTATGGGAACTTTTTAATGGGTGTTGTGATAGGTCTGAATTTTGATTTGGATACTTTATATGCAAAATAAATGGATGCGTATTTCTGGATATTTCAAAATAACCTTTTAAAAAGGGTCAAATGGGGTGTCAAGTAGGAATGGGATTTTTTAATGAGTTGTGTAATTTGTTTGAAACTCGATTAAGATACATTAAGTGAACGAAGTTGCGAGCGGGACAGCTAGTTTTTGATAAAAACATAGGCACTATAACAAAAACTTATCAAATTATCATCCGTATTATACTTTATTAATATTGGACCTTATATTTGAAATGAGACAACAATGCAAATGGGTTATTGCAACGATCAGCAATACCACTGAAATACAATTTTCCGATAGATTAAACATGAGAAGATTATCCCAACTATCGTTTTGTTGTGACAGTAGAAAAAACGTGGACCGTTTAAATTAAGCCAGTAGCTGGCATTAGTGTTTGATGATTATAAAAACAATTGCAGTTACTGGCCGTGGGAAAAATTAAATCACGAGATGTTACTAAACTCCGGCATAAAAAATAAAATGTTTTGAATGAACTGCTAGAGTGAGTCAAACGCAAATAATGCAAGATAATCATCATTATCAATTAACTGATCACTCGATCTACACTCTCGGTAGAGGCATTGCCATGGACTATGTGTTCGCAACTTGTCATGAGGTTTTAAATGGAGCAATTTCAATTATTGACCTAGCTAATGTCTTCAGGTAAGTGCTTCACTAGATTAGATGACTAGATAGCTTGTATGCTACATGCTAAGTGATACAAGTAACTTAACTAATAGTAAACGAAGCATAAAGGAGTTATTTTTATTATAACAGCAATATCTGGATAATGTTATTGGTAAATAGTTAAGCCTTTATGAAATTATATTAACGTTTGCATAGTTTGTTGTTAGGCTCACAAGAAAGAATGTTAGCAAAATCTTTCTTTATTGAAACAAAAAAAATACCAAGAAGGTAAAACTAAATAAAACTGAAACCCAAAGTAGGTATTTACCAACTATTTTGAATATTTATTTAAATATTCAAAATAGTTGGTAAATACCTACTGACAGAAACTATGTACAATGGTTAGGTGTTCGATGGGCAAGCCCATAGCCGCTTGTAGGAACATTAACCTATGACACATACCTTCGAATTTTTTGTTCTTGGATAAGCCGGTTTCCTCACGACGTTTCCTTTTTTAAACTTCCTCATAATATTTAAGAATAGAAAAACTTATTGGTGCACGACCAGGTTTGGACCTTCGGATCGTGAGGCAGAGGTGCTACCACTACACCACCACTGCTCAAGAGTAAATAAAGAATGTGATCAAAAGTAATAAATAATAATTAAATATTGGTGGACAGTTCACACTACGCCATCTAGCCCCAAACTAAGCAAAGCTTGTACTTCACCAATGTTTATCCTGGGTGGGAATCGAAATCAAAACCTACAGCACAGAAGGCAGAGCTACTATCAACTGAGCTATGAGCCAGTCAAAAAGACCTTTGCACTTTAATATTTCTACAAAACTAAGCAGAACACGATAATATTATCTATGAATATAACAGGTATACAGACTCGTTACACTAAAACGAAACGTTACACAGCAAAATCACAAAACGTTAGGTACATCTCGAGCAAAATTTACAAAGTGACCGAATTGAAATGTATTATTAACGGCAATAATGCTGAGTGGTCGCTTTTAGAGATGCAATTCTCTAGTTGCTGTTAAAACTGGGCTTTATTTATACAAACCATCTAAATGCGAAAGTGAATGGTCCAGTTGGAAGGGAAAGATCTCGGTGCATCTATTTACTTTATTGGGAACGTTTTAGAAAAAGGACAGGGGTCTTACCACAAGGGTAATATCAAAGTAATACAACTTTGATATATCGTATCATCTATACATGAATCCCTTTTTTCCTTGGTCACGGCATCACGCGTTTACGGCTGAACCAATTTCATTAATTCTTTTTTTGTTGTGTTGTTACGAAAGAAAAAAGGACAGGCCAACGTCTGTCAGATCAGTAGTGACGTATGAAAATTTTATTGAGGCAATGTTACTTCAAGTTTGAAATATGACTTTTCAAGAAATTGTTCACAAAATCAAATTAATACAACTTTTATAATAACCAATAAATATTGTATTAAAGTAGCTTGAAATTTGACATTTCTGAAACAGGAAAGTTTGTGGTAAGACCCAGATTTAAAGCACACTTAAACCAACGCGTATGTATGAAAAATGGGGTGAGATTAAATATAGAGGGCAGAGTCATGTTTTGTTTGACTACAAATACGACGTCATATGACTGTCGACGTATCTTCGGAACCCGCATCGTACCACCCTGTTATAACTCAAGATCTAGACACTTGGTGACACGGCGTCCGGACCAGATGGGATCCGAATTGAATCATAAATTCCATCCAATGATACTGGCTTCTACATTTTGGATGTTTGGATTTGAGGTATAATTTACCTGTAATCCTACTAATATTATAAAGGCGAAAGTTTGTAAGGATGTCTGTAGGTCTACTATGAGTTTTCACAATCTACACTCGCTAGCGACAGTAGATAAAAAAAATATGAAAACTTGTACAGCGCCTCTAGCGGATAGGGTACTAAAACGTCACGTAGTTAACTATCCTACGTCATAGCGTAGGTACTGTAGTTTGCGCTTCATTAAGCTTATTATCTACATGTTTTTTTTTTCAGTCAGTCAGTCTATCAGTCAGTGACGAGATCAGGGGTTTTTAAATATCAATAAAATCTATGCATTGAAACTTTATATTTTTAATAAGTCTGCCATTTAAAACATATCCTTAAAATTTTGTAAAATCTGGTATAATTATTACGCTGTCGTGGTCACGGGTAGACTCTATCACGACAGCGTGCAAACCTGTCGAAACGTCGGGAAAATATAAGGTAATTTAAACGCGATAAATACCCGTCTAATACTAATAATAATGTGTTCAGATCGCGTAAGTTTAAAAGTACATAAATCTGGTATAATCCAAACCGAAGTTATGAGGGTTCAAAAATATGACGAAACACTTCGAGATAAGGTAGGTAGGTAGTGTCCCTCCCTTGCGCTTCGCGGCGCGTCTTGGCGGGGCCACTACCTTATCCCCAATTATGTTTCCACTAAAGGAAAATAATAGTTTTGAGTCTATGTAAAGCCAGGTATTCCAGCAGCAGTTGACATTAGGCGCTGTCCCGGGCCGCCAAGCCTCCACGCTTAATATTTTGTAGTTATAATAAAATAATAACAAATAATAAATAATGCTGGACAGTCCACACAGCATCATCTGGCCCCAAAGTAAGCTACTCAAAGCTTGTGTTATGGGTACTAGATAACTGATATATTTAATACATTATATACATAGATAGATATATTTTTTTTATTATACATAGAAAACACCCAGACCAACGGAACAAATTTTTGCAGATCGTACACAAATTTGTTCCGCGGCGGGAATCGAACCCGCAACCTCTTGCGTCGCAGGCGGACTCTCGCCCGCTGCGCCACTGATGTCGTCATAAACATAGTGCTCATGAAAATAATTTTATCTAGCTAAACTCTGCGAATTCGTTTAGAAATAGTTCTAATCTTTAGTTTAGTACAAAAAAAATATGTAAAAATATGTCAGCAGTTCAGTCATAATATGGAAAAATGAAGATCATGCGCTGATGATCATTTTTTAATTAGATTTTTCTAACTGGTTTCCTACAGCACGATTTGTCTGCATCCCCCCTCTCCCCAATATTATTTGAGCTCTTTCAAACTTTTGAATAGTTAACCTGAATTTTATAACCTAGTTTTACGATTGGTCTTAAAGTTTATACCTATGTGCAGTTTGACCCAACACTGAAGTTACATTATGCTATATTAGAATCCAATCACTTTCATGCTAAGTATGTCAACTAAAAAAAACAAGCTAATCTAATTCCCTGTAAACTAACATTTTGGCATTTTTTTATCATTCTCATATTATTTGGGTACTCTGTTAAACCGCTGTCTTTTTTTTTATAGGTTCGCGGTTACCTCACTCTCATGGAGGTCTAAGATAGAGCACGTTTACCTAGAAGGAACCTATTAATAAATAAATAATAAATAAATAAATAATGCTGGACAATCCACACAGCATCATCTAGCCCCAAAGTAAGCTACTCAAAGCTTGTGTTGTGGGTACTAGATAACTGATATATTTAATACATTATACTTATACATAGATAGATATTTTTTATTATACATAGAAAACACCCAGACCAACGGAACAAATTTCTGCAGATCATACACAAATTTGTTCCACAGCGGGAATCGAACCCGCAACCTCTTGCGTCGCAGGCGGACTCTCGCCCGCCGCGCCACTGAGGTCGTCATTGACCCTAGATTTGAAGACACAAGTCAAATAAATGAGTGTTGGGGCGATTAGGCCTGGTCTGAATTAGGCCTATAGGCCTAAATGCTCAAAGGCATTTTATTCATTGGCCGGTTAGGCCCACAAATGGAATGTAGACCTAATCGCCGATGAGTTCTTTTTGAATAGGGCAATTAGGTCCAATGGTTTTTCTCTTTAAGTACAGTCGAATCCAATAGTTTTGTTCTCTTTAATTTCTATTTTATGGAACACTAGCTGTCCCGCCCGCGACTTCGTTCACTTAAAGTAGGTATCTAACTAAACTGAGTTTCAAACAAATCACACTAATAAAAAATCCCATAATAACTTTGACACCCAATTTTACCCTTTTTAGAGGGCTATTTTGAAATATCCAGGAATACGTTTCCATTTATTTTGCATTTAAAGTATCCAAACCAAAATTAAGACCAATCGCACCACCCTTTAAAAAGTACTCATAAAAACATTGACCCCACATTTGACCCCTTTTTGAAGGTTAGGTATATTGAAAAATCCTGAAACACGTGTCCATTAATTTTGTATTTACAGTAAGTACACAAAGTTTCAGACTAATCGCACCACCCGTTAAAAAAATCCCATACAAACATTGACCCCTTTTTTAGAGTTATATTGAAAAATTCTGAAACAGGAAACAAAGTTTAAGGCCAATCGCACCACCTGTTAAAAAAATTTCATATAAACATTGACCCCCCATTTGACCCCCTTTTTAAAAGTTATATTGAAAAATCCTAAAACACGAAATTAAGTTTCAGACCAATCGCACCACCCGTTGAAAAGTTTTTATACAAACATTGATCCCCCATTTGACCCCTTTTTTTTAAAGGTTTTATTGAAAAATCCTGAAACACGAAACAAAGTTTCAGACCAATCGCACCAGGTTAAAAAGATCCCATACAAACATTGACCCCATATTTGACCCCTTTTTGAAGGTTTTATTGAAAAATCCTGAAACACGTGTTCATTTATTTTGCATTTACAGTACACAAACAAAGTTACAGGCCAATCGCACCACCCGTTAAAAAGTTCCCATACAAAAATTGACCCCACATTTGACCCCTTTTTGATGGTTATATTGAAAAATCCTGAAACACGTGTCCATTCATTTTGCATTTACAGTGCACAAACAAAGTTTCATGAAAATCGCTCCACGCGTTAAAAAGTTTCATAATAACGTTTTCACCCTTTTTCACCCTCTTAGAGGTGGAATTTCCAAAAATCCCGCCTTAGTGGGTGGTTTTGTTATGAAAGGAAACCACCTTTCAAATTTCAGCTTTCTAGCTTCAGCGGTTTCGGCTGGGCGATGATAAATCAGTCAGTCAGTCAGTCAGTCAGTCAGTCAGTCAGTCAGTCAGGTTAAGCTCTTATATAGGTATAGATTAAACATACCTATGTTATAATAAATTTCGGTCGAATCTTGGAATGCGAGAATTAGGAAATACATTCCAAGAAAACCAAACGTTGGTCAATTTCTTCAAGGAATAGATAAAGATTCCAAATACTTTGGTTCCAAATTGAGAGAAACTCATATCCGCATTTCGAAAAGAAAATCAGAAACTGTTGAAAACAACAGACGAATTGAAGATATACTGCAAGAGTTGTTGCATGGTCAAACAAGTGTTGGTCATTGCCTACAAAAGTTAAGAGTTTAAATGTGTTAAAATTTATATTTGATTGATATGGCGATTGTTTTTATAAATAGTGTAATGAAACCTTAAATTTTTTGATATTTTTAAATACTAATGTGTATTTTTTATATTTACTTACAGACTGATTAAGAGTGACTTTTTATGTTATAGTTGCCAAATTGCAATTGATCTGTGATTATTTTGTAATAATGTTGCGTGTTGTTTTTATTTTTAAACTTTTTTAATCAAAAGCTGTTTGTTTTTACTTAAAAAAACTTTAATTTTAAATTCATTATTATTTAGTGTTAATTTTATCAGATTAAGTTTACGAGTATATTGGATTGTTATGTTGGTTGTTGTTTTTACTGTGATTATTTTAACTGTAGTGTTTTTTTATTAAAAACATTTAACATAAACATGTCAATATTTTGAGTTGATTTATACATAATATTTGTAAATAAAACTTTTGTTTTAATATAATGCAATTTCATTTCACAAAATTTTGTATCCTACTGTACTTAAATATTTTAAAGTATTAGTATCGGGACTAATTGGCCCATAATAATAAAAGCATTGAGCGATTAGTCCTGCAGGACTAAATGCTCAATTCTAAATGCACTGTTCGGCGTTTAGGTCTAAAGGCCTAATCCCTAGCAGGCCTAATCGCCCCAACACTCAAATAAATCAGAAATCGATATAACGAATAACTTAGCCCATGTAACTTTTATGTTGGGTCAAGCTGTAGGTATCTAATAGTATTAAATCTACTTTATGGTTTTCTAAAATGTATTAGATATTTTGTGAGTCAGCGGTCCACTTTGATCAATAGTAAATAATTGTATTTAGGCTTTATAAGTGAGGCTGTCTAAGTAAAACGAAAGAATTCTGATCTAAGTACCTAATTCTTAAGTTTGATAGATATCTTTACGAGTACTAGATCCTCTTAGATCAAAAGATTTTATCTAGATCTTTTGAGGATATCTTAAGATATCGGAAACACGTCCGAAACTTATACTACACTTAGGTTAAATTCAACGAAACTAATTTAAGCACTATCCCCAGAATAAATCGTATTGTTGAAGAGTAAACTGACATTTTCCTAACATTATTCTGAGAATAGTTATACCAGAAGTTAGTCAAATACACAATTACATACAGTTAGTATTCAGTACATGACAGGCTGCAAGCTCATCTTTGCTTGACACACACCATTGAATTTTTTGATTCTTTATAACTACCCATGCTTTGCCAAGTCAATCTGTCTGTCCGATCGTAATCGTAATATTAAACAGTAGAAAAATGATTGATTCAGGCGTGACTTTGCGGAAATCTATTACAAATACTAAAAAGGATGAAAATATCTAGTATTTTTCCGCTAAACTATTATCTAATGAGCTAAACAACAAATTTTTGAATCGCTTTGATTTTAACCTTTTTATCGCTTCATCGCAAGCAAATTGGGATTCACAAACTTCTGTTGTTGAATCCCGCTAATTCCTTGTCGACACATCCCGCTTTAACTTGCACGCGTGCTGAGATCGAGAGGCAGTGTGGTGCAAGTCTTAAGAGCAAGAGGTCAACAACCCTACCATAAATCAAAAAATATAAAAAGAATAGAATAAGGTACTTGTGCACAGCTTGAATCAGTTCTTCAATCTTTCAATCTTCAAGTCATCAGTCAGTCAGGAGCAATACAGTTAAAACCAAAATCAAACCACAAATTTGCTTTATTCAGTAAAATCAAAAGAGCTTAGTTAGTATTAGGGCTGTATTTAGTCTCGACGAGAGAGAGGCCTTACCACAAGCCCTTATAAATCATCATGTTTGAGAATTTAACGTCCAAGCTTGAAGTAACACTACTCGTATATCAATATATTTTTTATAGGTATAAAATATCAAAGTTATACTACTTTGATATTGTCTAAAGAGCTTGTGGTAAGACCTCTGAACGTCATAATTTTAGCTTTATTTCGTCAAATAAAATCAGTTTAATCCTAATTAATAAACATTACAAATTGTAAAATACAATTAATTGTAACCGGCTACAATTTTACAAGTTTCTATTTTATAAAAAAATACGATTTACGAATTTTATAATGGTGGAAAATTTACAAAATTCTACACAATTATTTGAAAGTATTATTAAACAGCACTGTCATAAAATTTGACAATATTGTCAGTTTTTTTTTACAATAGACTTGTAATGTTAAGGGCTAGGCCACGAAAGATGATCACAGAAAACTCAGTATATGAATTGGGCCAAGCATAATCGCACACCTTATGTTGGTGCGATGCAAACTTCGGTAGCAGTGTCGCCTAAATTATCGGTGCCTTGTACCGAGGGGGACTAAGGGGCATAAGGGGTCTAAAAGGGGGTTAGGAAAGGGGGCAAACTTTCGCCAGCTGTTTTGTGATATGACAGCGCGGAAGTTCCTTGTCGATATTGCACTGTTTTCTTCGATATTGTTATTATATTGAGACGTTTGGTTTTGGGAGTAAATTTACAGAATGAATATGAACATTTTTTATTGAACATTTGGTATGTATTGACTCTGATGGACATAATTTCCTACAGTACCATCTAGCCTTATACTAAGCCAAGCTTTTTTGGATTTTGATTTCGGTTTTGACTTGCACTTTGAGGACTAAGTAATTGATAGAAACTTATTTGTTCTTGTGAGTGCACAATTATATCTTATTTTATTTATATTGAGTACAATAATAAACATGTTAATCACGATGTCTAGGTAAAAAAAAATCTACAACTTACAGCGCATAAAATAGAGAATGCCACCAACTGTCTATAAAAAGAATAAATACAAAAAATATCATTTATAATTGTTTTTCAAGATGTATTTCACGACAAACAAAGACATCATTTACACTAAGATACATTAACTAATGAGTATTCTCTTTGAATTACCCTGGGATGCACCTTGCGTTATTATTCAGACAGTCAAATACTAAGTTGCTTTCATTAGTAAAGGTACTTATATGATATTCCCAGTCTCCGTCTGTGTTTTGCTTCTATGAAAAAGTATTCATGCTTAGACATACATATAAAATGCTTAGACTATCGAAAAGTTAAGTCATTTGAGATAACGTTACTATGACAATAGCTAAACACCTAATATTCTTCAATAACTACGATTTATTCTGGGGATTGAACCAACAACCTATAGCGCAGAAGGCAAAAGTAGTACCAACTGAGCTGTGGTCAGTCTTTGGTATTTATAATGTAACTTACAATTTTAGCACCTACAGTTATTTGCGAGCAATCAGCCTCAGATTTGCCTACACCGTCGTTTAAGGGGATCTTAAATGATTTATGCAGCTTTAATTGCGCTTTTCAGTCATTTACAGGACATTGTGATGCTTGAAATATGTTGGCTTGCTCAGCACTCAGTACCATCCTCCAGCTTAGTCGGCATTATCATGAAAGACATGTTTAATACTTCCGTAGCTGACCAGTCATGGGTTTCCTTACAACGTGCAGTAATTAAATTAATAAGTACCTTATGGTTGTCTTTCTTATAAAAAGAGCAGACTAAGTTACAAAAATAGTATAGGTGCAAGGCAAGGTACCTACTTTATCTACAAATCAATTAAAATGCTTTGTGAGTAGAAAAATCTTCTTGACACTGTCAAAATTATCTAGATTATTATACGAAAGCTTTGATTTTAATCTAGGACTGAGTTTAGGTAAGTTTTTTAGAAATTTATTAGTTATTTGAAGTAAAATAAATACGTAAATATACTTAGGTGAACATTTTACACAATGCCATCTAGTTCCAAACTAAGCCAAGCTTGTACTATGGGAACCAGATAGTTTTTTTTTAAATACATACATAGAATACACACATAATAACACCCAGACACAGAACAAACGACTGCGTTCCGTTCATCCTGGGTGGGAAACGAACCCACAGCCTACAGCGCAGAAGGCAGAGCTACCAACTGAGTTGTGAGTCAGTCAAAAACACAGACAGACTTCAGTAACTATAAACAATTAATACTTGTAGAACCGTCGATATTGTATTCTGTACCGATCGTCTGCTAACAAACTTGCGCTTGCAGTTAGCACTAGTTGGTTTAGTTATGATAAGTACCTACTTAGTTATGAGAAGAGATGAATGCCATGTGACAAGGAGAGTGTTAGGTATGAATGTAGATGGATACAGGGGTAGAGGTAGGCCAAAGAAAAGATGGATGGACTGTGTGAAAGATGACATGGGTAAGAAAGGAGTGAGTACTGAAATGACGAATGACAGAGAGAAATGGAAGAAGATCACATGTTGTGCCGACCCCACATAACGTGGGATAAGGGCAGGAAGATGATGAAGTACCTACTTAGTTGAAACGGAGGTACAAAATGATCATCATGATCTGCAACCCGATTTGTACTGTAGACTCCGTTTGTGTATGCCGTCGTCCGCAATCTGCTGCTAGCCTCATCCTCTTGAAAATCTTAGCAATTTATTATTAAATTTTATTGAAAGTCAAGGTTTTTGATGTTTGTCAAAAGTGTTTTGTACAAAATTGAACCCACGATCTTTGATGGCAAGGCAGGTATGCCATACCACCACTACATCTGAATAAAGATGGAGCGGGATCATATAACGGAAAATACATGGAAACATTATTTGAGCTAAAATGACCCCACAAAAAATGTGCTATGGTCGGCGGGGCTTGTCAATTATGGCAAAATAATATATCAAAAGATCACATAAGCAGCACCTAAGCTATTCAAAGTTTCGCGGATATTTCCCTTGAAATAATGTTTTCATGTTTTATTGCGTTCACAAAGCGGAATGTTGAATTCCTGATATTCCCGGCCGACTCGCCAATGATTCGAAAACGTCAGAGCCCAGTGCTATAGACCCTACGCTCTACTAACAAGGTTAATACCAATCAGATATTATTTGAGGACTGGATTAGGATTATCTTTAATGTTGTTAGGAAATTGAGGATTTTGCGGGATCTAGACATTCTTTTTATTTTATTACTAAACCAGCTTCCGCCCGCGGGTATGCCCGAGGCACCTACATAGCCTATGTGCATCCAGAAAGTTCATTCTAAACATTGGTGAAAATATTTTTCGGCATTGTGTAGGTAGGTAATACGAGTATACCACGCGAGCTAAACCGTAAGCAGAAGCTTTAATACCTTTACCTACACCTATACCTATACCTTAAAACAAGTAATTATTGTACATTATGTGTTATATGATCTGAATCTCGGAAACTGCTCAAACGATTTTCATGAAATTTAGTATGCAGGGGGTGTTGGGGGCGATAAATCGTTCTAGCTAGGTTTCGTTTATAGAAAACGTCATTTACCAAAAAAAAAACCGAGCAAAGCTCGGTCATCCAGGTACTAGTTTTTATAACTGCACCATTTCACATGATTTTTATATCGTTTCCAACAATACGCCCTTCCCAAAAGCAACAAACTCAACACAGTGTACATAATACATGGTGTATTGACGCATCTGATAGTATGAGTTTCTACAAGCTTTACGTCCACATGCTAAAAGCAATGCACCCTCCAAGTTTCAAGCCTAGGACCAGCAGTTTGGTCTTAGCGTTGTATTCTGATTAAGATATTTAATATTATAAACTAGTAATTATTGCAAAACATTAAACCCGACTTAATGTACCTAACTGAATTCGATTTTTAACCATCTTATATTATTTCTTTTACATTATGTATAACCTATGTGTCTCATGTAATCCAAACGAATCCAATGACGCCTTATTTGTCAAAATATGTCCAGCCGTAAGGGCTAATGACTGTCCTAAAGCGTGCTTGACGTATAGCTCATTGGACGAACCAAGTATTAGGATATTTAAGAACTTGACGAATCACGTAATTTGACAAATTTAGGTTTGGATCAGTCTCTAGTTTGATAAATCAAGAATTTGACGTGTCTTTATTTTGACAAATAAAGATTTGACGAGTATAAAATTTGACAAATCAATAATTTGACGACTGTCTGCGTAATCCTACAGCGCTAGTCAAAGGAACTCGAATACATACAAACGATTATTTGGTTAACTCAGCCCACACCTCACTCAGCCAATGGGCCGAAATTTCCACTACAAAATTTATTTATATTTTTAAACATAGGTATATAAATACACCCCAAAACACATTACCCTCCATCACTTCACAGTCGGGTAATAAAAAAGTACAGTCACTTTCAGATTTGTCTTGCCTATGTTTGCATAACACCCTGTGAATTTCCAGGTTATTTTGAATTCTCCGATAGCATCTCTACTATTTCACCCCGCGCGACACCCCTGGTCTCATGGGATAGGGCTGCCGACAATAGGCACACTTGTCGGCCCCTATAACGATCGCAATTGTTCTTTGTGTTGCAGGGTTGCCAAATAAATCAGAGGAACTGATGTCACGTGCGTTGGTACCTGTGGGTGTGCGTAGCTTTGTTTTGATAAGATGTCGAATGAATAAAATTCTTCTTCTTCTTCTTCAATTATGGCATCTGTCTCTTAGAGAACAATTTTGCCAGTGTCAAGTGTATTTATTTATAAGTATTGTCAACGTCACAGAGTCATAGTCAAGTCAATTTTAAACAAAAGATGGCTGTTTTGTTGAAAATTTTCGGGATTTCCTCCGATGGAATTTCAAGAGAACTATTCACTCTAATTCACATACTTTACACTCGCGTCAAGAACCCGGGCTTTATTGGCAAAATAACCACCAAAATTACGCAATAAAACTCAAAATAACACGAGAAAACATATAAAAACCAGAGCGACGTAGTTGTCAGGCAAATACACCGCAGAAAATCCTGAATAAAATTCGCCCCGAACTGTACGTCTACCATGATTTGTCACATTTAGATCAGCTGACGTTACTACAGTAGTAATAGTACGTTACTATGACATCTGTCAAAATTGTTACTCATGGTACCAAATTCTAAGCAAATTAATGAGCGCGAACTACAGTCGCTGTAGTACGCTGTGACGTAGGATAGTTAGCTACGTGAGGTTTTAGTACCCAACTATCCGCTAGAGGCGCTGTACAAATTTTTCATACATTTTTATTTCACATACAGACCTACTGAAATTTCGCGCGCGATGTCCACAATCCTCAGTAAATTGTGTCCAAAAACTTCAGGGCATACACCCTAAAGTTTTTGGACGCACTTCACTTACTACATACATAGGTGCCTGTGTCTAGGTAAGTCAAAAAATATTGTTTATTTTACCTAGTTAGGTACTTATACCCGTGCTAAGACGTCAGGCGGTTTTCTTAATTTTATTTTTTTGATTATATTATGTCAAAAACTCTCCGAGTTATGTTTCGGTTAGATATTTGAAGCAAAGTTACAAAAAGGCTGTAAATAGTATTTTTTAGCCAACGTCAGATTTAGACAGAAATATTCAAAATGTCTATTTTAAAGCTATAATTAATAGCTGTTGTTCGCGACTTCTTTTGCAATTTTTATCATTTTTTTTATAGTTATTCTGCTATTCGGGGCGGAGACAAATACAACAAATCAAAAACAATGAAAATTGGTCCAGCCGTTCTAGAGTTATTATATTGTGTTTGAACAAACCCGACTTTGGATTACAAGAATTACGCACAATGGTATTGACGCCTTTTATAAAACCAATTATCTACTACCCAGTTAAATCACCTCTTAAAAGCATAGCCTTGTAACATTAATAAACTAACTATTGCCTCATCGACGTGACACCACCACCCCTTCTAACTAACCCCCCTTTTAACGAACCCCTCGAAAAGTCATTATTAACCCGTGCATATTTATAAGTCACTTGATCTACGAGTACCTACAATTTTTTTTTTTTTTACAAACAAGGGTTTTGTATAATCGAGATTAGATTCTTGATTATGAAAACTCTAGGGAAGTCTACTCTAAAAAACATAAAACAAAAACAAACATGAACACCACTGTAATCCCCAGGCTTATCTCTTCAGACATCTAGTGACTTAGATGTGTGAGGATATCTAAAGAGGGTAGTCAGAGGCAAGTCCGAATATGATATTTGGCACATGCCCACATTTTGAATAGTAGTATTCCGTACGTGACAGTTTGCAAGCCCGTCGCCACTTATAAGAATACTTTGACGACCTACGAATTTTTGGTTCTAGGGTGTATCGGTTTCCTCACGATGTTAGCACTGGCATACATACATTTTTCGAATTTCGAAAAACTCATTAGTACAAGTACCAAGTTTGAACCCACGACCTTCGGATCATGAGGCAGGGGTGCTACCACTACACCACCAGCGCAATAAGTCTTTAAAAATAAGTATTATAATATATTTTAGAGACTTTAAGTTCACATCCTAATAGGCTTTTACCAGCCAGATTATTAAGAGAATATCCAATCCCATTATATAACTGAAAGTACGAGTATGGTCTCGGCTTTTTTAGGCCAATAAAACAGTGATTCAGATTTCTCGTCTAATTTCCACGGCCATTATGCCTTCCCCAGACTATCTGCTGAGACGATTTATGATAATGTCTTATCCAAAGTCGCTCTAATAAGATAATAATGCTGTTTGACGGTTTGTTTGTCATTGTTAGTTTGCAGGAGTATTTTATGATTAATGTCTGTTTATGGTGTAATGCAGTGATTCCCAAAGTGATCCAGGTGGACCCCCACGTGTCCACGGGAGACTCGACGGGGGACGTGACAAAAAATGGGGGTCTACAATCGTAAGCAGGGGGTGCATGAAAATTAATTTGGTTACGATAGTGAAGAACTAAAATGTTGAAACCACAAACTCAGCCACAACGTAAGTTTCCATAGATAGATAGATCTAATCTTCACTTTTTTTTTAAGATTTAGAAATTGGTAGTACAGTCCTTTCCATCCTAAGGTTGTCTGGTAGAGATCGCTTTCCAGCGATAAGACCGCCCATTGTATGACATAGTTTTAAATAATTTATTATTTTGTTGTAATATTTATGGTGTGCAATAAAGTATTTTCTATTCTATTCTATTCTAGTAATGTAGATGCAGGAGGTCCACCGGATCCAGCAAAATTTTGAAAGTCGTCTATGAAACAAAAGAGTTTGGGAACCACTGGTGTAATGATATAATATGATGTGTAAAGACTAAGCAAAGCAGAGAGTGAATAAATACACTTCACAACATTTGGACGTTTCCTATAAGTACAGCCGACGTCCCTACAGCCAGAGTGAGTAGCATTGCGATAACAACCGATCGGGGTGGGATGAGATGACGATGATGGGGCCTTACTACAAACTCTTATAAACCATCGTGTTTTAAATTTACACTGCTTCAATACAATTTGTATGCATCATGGTAGAAAATATCAATGTTATATTACTTTTATTATAGCCTGAAAAGCTGGTAAGGCTGATCATGCAACGGTTAGCACAGACACATTTGATTTTTCTATGATGCTTATCAGCATCATAGAACTTCAGAGGGAACTAGCAGATTTGCTCCATCGCATCTCGAGTGAAGTCAGCTGCCATGATAGTATCACATTATTATCTAAACCAAGCCATTCCCGGTTAAGTTGACACCCTGATTCAGGAGTCGTTATCGGGTAAATGGAAATTATACGACTCTTCAGTGATCTTTTAGCTAAGCTCGATAACTTTTTAAGCGCAACTAGATTTTTTACAGCTGTGCTTTCTTCAAAAACGGCAGCCGTTATAACGTTCGTAAAATAGCAACAATAGTTGAAACAGAATATCCATGAGAACAGGGGCTTAAGCATTAAGAAACATCGATGCAAATTGAACTTTTAATAGCTAGTAGAGTGGAAATTGCGCTATAACCTTTCGGCAGTGTTTGTCACCTCATCTCAGAGTCCTAATAATATCTTTGTTTTTCTAGTTTTTGATATCTTTCGATGAATGTGAAAGGAGCAGTTGGAAAAAAAAAGACTTCAGCGTACATAATATATGTAGAGATGAATATGGTGAAGTTTTAGAAAAAAATTAGGTCATAAAAGACGAGCATGTCTGAAGAATGTAATGAGAATGAAGCAAAAGAGATATGTCAGGATCATAGTATAATATCCTTGCTTGAAAAATAAGATTATACAGAAATTGGAAAAAATATAATTGGAAAAACCCGGTTGTAACTCATCCCCGTCATCGATTTTATGTATGTACCTAAATAATATGTACGAGTATAAGCATTTTGGTTATTCTAGCGACCACTAAAGCCAGAATGTTTTGTAGATCACGAGACGCCTGGCACGGAATGGCAGACAATAGCTCGGCTTGGGTGGTAAGTGGCGACGCCGATGGGAGGCAATAAATATGCTAATCGCTTCCCACTTTAAAAATACTTTTTTAATATCAGCAAGTAAGAGGTTATGATATAATATTTTTGCTCGACGCTTAGATGGGCTATGTTGAGTTCTCGTGGGTTTTAGTCGCTAATAAATTGTTATATTATATCAACGTTATGCAAGGTCTTCTTCTTCTTCTTCTTCTTGCCCTTTTCCCATGCTATGTGGGGTTTTACATGGTGTTGTGGGCACAACACGTTTTCTTCTTTCATTTCCCTCTATCATCCGTCAATAGTCAATAGTCAATAGTCAATAATCTTTATTCAGTAATATCACAAGGATCATTTTGAATCATCTCAGTACTCACTACTTTCTTACTCATATCATCTTTCACACAGTCCATCCATGTTTTCTTTAGCCTACCTCTACCCCTGGATCTACCCACATTCATACTTAGGACTCATTTCGTCACATGACATTCATCTCTCCTCATAACACGCTAACCCATTACTCCTCATCTTTTCCGTCACCGGCGACACTTTCACTTTATGCAAGATCAGTAGCTAGAAAATAGTAAAAATATTTCCCATCCCACACACCATTATAATAACGATTTTAATCTTAGGGTATCCGAGGTATTTTTATCTCAATTCTTTATTTTATATTCCCAGGACCAGCACAGTGATTTTGACTTTTCGTGGGAATACTTCGTCATTTTGATGTCAGACATTTAGCGTCACTAGTCGTTTCGCGACCAAGTCCTTGAGCGCCCAACCCATCTTCGTCCCCTCAATTTGTCACGAAGTATCCACACATAGAAGCAAGAAGCACACTTGAAACTTGGGTGTATTCGGCATTGTTCCGCTAATTTACAAGACATCACTTTATAAACTTGAGCGAGTGTGTCGGTACGCTCATTTACATTTTCATGTTGGGACGGGAACACATTTTATACCATTATTTTGATGGTTCCCGTAAAGTTCCCGTATCATATTAAAGTAGTGTATTTATAAAACTGATTATTTAATCACAGTAGCCTTCCGATCTTAAGGTCGTTTGTTCGAATCCAGTAGTGCACAAAAAGATGTTTTGAAATATTTATGTGCGCTAATACTAGTACTCTCAAACGGTGAAGGAAAACATTGTGTTTGATGTACACAAAAAAATGGAGGATAACCTGGTAAAAACAAGACAAAAATTTAAAATAACACTATGTTATAAGAAGCAATAGAATAGATTGCATGCCGTCATCTTCGCGCCACTTTGACTCGGTTCTAAAATTCTCATTCCAGCTGTGACGTTGAAAAGAAACTTGCTTGATTATTGCTAATCCAATATTTTGTTGGACCTGTCTTCGTATACCTTTTCTTACCATTTGAATATAAATAAATATCCAACTAGTGTGAATTATGTTAGGAATACCTTGAAACCTCAAAAATTCCTTCTAACTACATGATATTTTGAAACACTCGTGTGCTCTCTCCTTTAAGCAGAAGGAATGCCTTAAACTTGGGGAGTAATTCAAGGAAGTTGTAAAGTAGTTTTTAAGTATATCGCTTTATTGTGTACACGCTTTGTTCCAAGTTCCCAATTAATGTTGCTTTCGTTGCTTTGTTTCTCTGATTCTGTATTTAACTGTTTAACCTACAGTGTCGTTCTCAGAAACAATTTATGTACTCGGCACATACTTTTGCCGGGGGGCAATGGCGGTTATTTACCAAAGCCAAAACACATTCGTAAATGTTGCGTTATAAAAATTACAAAAAAAATATGATGTCGATGTAATCCCCAGGCTCGGTAGATATCTTCTCAGATCTCTAAGATCTTTAAGGATATCTAAGTCAGAGGCACGTTTGAACATGACATTTGGCACATGCCCACATTTTGCTCAGAAGTTAGTATTCCGTTCGTGACGAGTTCATCAAGCCTATGGCTTATAAGAATACTAACCTATGACACCCCTTCGAATTTTTTGTTTTAGGGTATGCCGGTTTCCTCGGATATTTTCAATGGACATTACTACTAAACTAAATCTAAAAAAAAATGAAAATGGTCCAAACAAAAAAGAGCAGCCAATCAGCGTGTGCTCTGGGAATACTGTTTTCAAACAATTATGTTATTATCGTGATAAAAAATTTTTTTTTCCTAAATGCGTATGAGAAGATCGACTAGTTTAGACTCAAGGCTGGTCGACTTAGACTTTAGAATAATATACAAAGGGCTCTATTCTAACCTGATATTACTTTTAGTTTGCTCACATTTTTACTGCAAGTGCAATAAAAGCCGACGCCGCTCACAATATAAACTTGGAAAATAAACAAACTTATTTTATCGTCCAACTTACTTCTTATTAAGAACAGCCAGACGAGACTTTTCAACTATTATATTAGCTCAAATTAAATAACACCAGCTTGCAATAGCCGCTCTTGAAGCGGGTTACATGCGGTTCAAATGCGGTTGTATTGCGGGCCACTTGTAGGTCAGGTGCGGTTTATCATGAATTTAATTTCATTTCAAAAAGTTAAATTATTATATTATTATATCAGCCGTTAGTGTCCCACTGCTGGGCAAAGGCCTCCCCCCAATCCTTCCAGACCTCGCGATCTTGAGCGATTTTGTTCCAATCTGCAAGAAACTTGTCCAGTTCGTCCCGCCATCTCCGTTTCGGTCTGCCGCGTCGCCTTCTCGCCGGGTCAGGGCGCCACTCGGTGGCTATCCTCGCCCACAGCTCACTTGGCATGCGGCAGACATGTCCAGCCCAATCCCACTTCAGCTTAGCGGCTTTTGAAGCTACGTCGACAATTTGGGTTTTTGAGCGTAGATCGGTGTTTCGGATCCTGTCCGTTCGTTTTACGCCTAAGATGCTACGCTCCATTGCGCGTTGACAAACTTTGAGCTTGGACTTGAGAATGTTAGTTAGGGACCATGTTTGCGCACCATATGTCAGAACGGGGAGGATGCATACGTCCATTAGCTTTCGCTTAAGGGATATAGGAAGCTCTCCCTTCATCATGTCTCCCATGGACCAATAGCTCCTCCAGGCGTTTTCGGTTCGCCGTGCGATTTCCTTGGTTTGCCTGTCTTCGAAGGAGACTATTTGGCCCAGGTAGACATATTCTTGGACGTATGCTAGGTCTTCTCCATCCACCGTTATTTTGGTCTTTACGCAATTGGTCATGACCTTTGTTTTAGACCGATTCATTCTAAGTCCAATCTCAAAGCTTGCAACGCTTAGGTCTTGTAACATCGACTGCAGCTCCGAAGCCGATGATGAAAAAAGAACAATGTCATCGGCAAAGCGAAGATTTGTCAACCTTACTTCGCCGACTTCAATGCCCTTCTCGTCCCAGCCTGCCGCCAGCTTCCTAAATACCTCCTCGAGGGCGCTTGTAAAAAGTTTTGGAGAAAGCGGATCTCCCTGTTTAACTCCCTTAGTTATTTTGAAAGATGGTCCGGTTGAATTTAGTTTTATTGAGGCTGTACTGTTTGTGTAGATATTGCGAATTAAGTTTATATAGGTTGGATCAATGTGTTGATTTTGGAGGGCAGTAAATAAAGCGTTATGGGTTATGCTGTCAAACGCCTTTGTATAATCTACAAATGCAAGATACAAAGGCATATTAAATTCGTTAAACTTTTCAAAAAAGTTAAATAAGTATTTAAATTAGATAATTATATAATATACAGAGCATATATGAAACCTTTGTTAGACCGGCCGTATATACTTGAAATTCCGCTTAGGAAAGTTATGAGAAGGGATGAATGTCATGTGATAAGAAGAATGATAGATAATTCTTGTATATTGAGTATTTGTATGTAATATTATCTGAATCTCGGAAACGACTCCAACGATTTTCATGAAATTTAGTATGTAGGGGGTTTCGGGGGAGATAAATCGGTCTAGCTAGGTATAATTTTTAGAATTAATATTACTTAGAAATTTCGTACCTTGACCTATAAAAATAGTTCATTGTTTTTTTTTTTAATAATGCTGTATTGAAGTAGTGTTACTCCGTAAGAGCTTATGGTAAGACCCCAGGCGAGAATTCCGTATTAAGCAGACTCCATACGTGAGATAAAGACGGAGAGATGATGAGCAATGGCCAGGCGAGCATTCCATGAAGCAAATATTTAGTAGTTAGTCTGCAAAAGTAAACCTTTGCCGGCACGATAAAACATTCAAGCAACAATACCGAAATTAACAGACTCTGAACTAGCAGTAGCACTGAAACTATCTGAAACTTCATCCCCAAAGAATATTTTATAAAGGCAATACACAGGTCACAGAGATATACCGAGAGCAGCTGGAAATTTTGTTTATCAGAGCGAGACAGCATTTTTGTTTAGCAAAAATGCTTTTGCCGTCACAAAATTAAATGTTACGGTGGTGCCCGAGACTGCATTTTTGTCTTGGCCGTTTCAAAATGTTACGTTGGTTGAGCCGTAGTAGTGTAGAAGACACAACCATTTGAACTTAGTAGTTGTGCCGTGAGTCCGGAAGGGTTCTGTTGTGTACGGTGCTAATGCTAAAAAGATTTAGAACACTGTATCTTCAGTTAGACGAGAGACTGATGGAGAGCACTGGTGGTGTAGTAGTAGCATCCCTGCCTCACGATCCGAAGGTCATGGGTTCAAACTTGGTCGTGCACCAATGAGTTTTTCCATCGAAAAAAATATGTGCGCAATACCAGTGCTCTTAAACGGTGAAGGAAAACTTCGTGAGGAAACCAGCTTATAAAACAAAAATTTTTGAAACCAAAAAAATACCTTTTGGAATTATGTGAACCAGTTTTATGTGTTTTGAACCAATGGATTTTTCTGATCCAAATAATGGTGCAGCATACTAATCCGACGATCCTGCGTTCCATTTCCATTACTTCTTCCTTTTCCCATACTATGTGAGAACGGCACAAAACATTTTTTCCCTCGATCATACGTCATCTCAGCACTCACACTTCATCTTTCACACTGTCTATGCATCTTTATACGAGTAAAAATTTCCAACAATGATTTCTCGTTTACGGCAGCACTCAGTGTGCCTTTACCTGTCAGGGTTGTTTGCCCGATGCATTGTTGGCCATTGTTGCGGCCCCGGGGGCAACAAGTTCGGACAAACAGTTTACACCGAGCAGAATTCCTGAGCAGCTCTCTAGTGGTTTTCAAATTATTGGCCGTACGATGCTTGTTTTGTTTGTGTATGAATATTATTTGATATTATGAGCTTCTGTACGTCTACCATGAGTTGTCACATTAAGATCAGCTGACGTTACTACAGTAGTAATAGTACGTTACTATGATATCTGTCAAAATTGTTACTCATGGTACCAAATTCTAAGCATATTAATGAGGCGCAAACTACAGTCGCTGTAGTACGCTGTGACGTAGGATAGTTAACTACGTGACGTTTTAGTACCCAACTATCCGCTAGAGGCGCTGTACAAGTTATCATACATTTTTTAAACTACAGTCGCTAGCGAGTGTAGATTGTGAAAACTCATGGTAGACCTACTGTCTGTGGTACGCATGAGAGTACCAACATAAAAAGATATTCCAAATTATGTAAATCGGTCCAGCTGTTTAGGTCTGATTGAATCGCAAAATAAGTTTTATATTACATAGGTACCTCATCATCATCATCATCATCAGCCTTTCTCATCTCACTGCTGGGCATAGGCCTCTCTTCGCATTTGCCATTCGCCTCTATCTTGCGCCAACCTCGCCCAATCAAGGTACTTAAAACTAATAAATTAATATTTGTGAATATCTTACACAACGCCATCTAGTTCCAAACTAAGCAAAGCTTGTAGGTACTAATTATGGGAACCAGATAGTTGATAGATTAATAATATACATTTTTTCTACAAGGAATACTATAATAACACCCAGACACAGAACAAACATCTGCGTTCATCACACAAATGTCCTGGGTGGGGATCGAACCCAAAACCTACAGTGCAGAAGGCAAAGCTACTACCAACTGAGCTGTGAGTCAATCTTTAGTATTTATAATGTAACTTAAAATTTTACAGCACCTAGAGTTATTTGCGAGCAATCTGCCTCAGATTTGCCTACTCCATCTTTTAAGGCGAATCAATTCAGCGGAACCCCTTTGTGAAATCGTAGTCTTTATACTAGTGAAGGTGCGACCACAAACTTTGTGAACTTCGTACAAAAATAAACCCTGTAATTTATTTATTTATTTATTTTATTTTGTTATATTCGGAGAACAAACAGTTTTACACACTTTACAAATAAACTTACATAAAATAACTAATAACCATTGATGTGTCCTCGCATGTAGTAGCTAAGAGACTGCTTGCTTGCGGAGGAGGATGAACAGTACTGTCCTGTTAATTACCAAGTAGGTACCTACACAAGTAATACAACTAAATAAAAAAAAAAAAAAAAAAACATAACAACAGCATAACAAATTATACACCAACTTAACAAAAAATTATACAAAAACAGGACAGTAACTGATTGTTATGGAAAAAAGTAATAATATATAATATAAAATTAAAAAATAAAAACCAATTAAAAACTTATAAGTAGGTACAAAAAATCAAAATAAAAAGAGATACAAATAATTTTGACTAATATTAAGATGCTGACGCATCGAACCAGCGCTTTTGTAATGCCCAGTGTGCGCCGATACCCAAGTACCTACTTATAAAAGGGTCATTTGAAATTGCTATTGGAACTATGATAGTTGTACTTCAATTGGCTATAAATCCTGTATTTGTGTTAGTACTAGTGATTACATTTTTCATGGGTTCATCATCATCATCATCTTCCTGCCCTTATCCCACGTTATGAGGGGTCGGCACAACATGTGATCTTCTTCCATTTCCTTCTGTCATTCGTCATCTCAGTACTCACTCCTTTCTTACCCATGTCATCTTTCACACAGTCCATCCATCTTTTCTTTAGCCTACCTCTACCCCTGTGTCCATCCACATGTTCATGGGTTATTAAAAGGAAATCTAATATTTCTTCAGTTGGTGGGGACTGCGCCCATTTGTACGAGTATTATGTCTACCATCCTTTATTTTTAATGTACTCAAGTTCACTGCCAACATTCAACAGCTATTGGCACACTATGAAGTGTTCGCATCTCTAATGACATTCTTTTGATGGCACCCCTACCGTTCGCGCCTCTAATCTGCAACCCTTAGTTTGCAACCCTGTTAGGTACCTACTGGCTCAGGACTTTATTTAAGGTTGAGGTAGCTAAGTTTTGGAAGACAAAGTTGCTTTCTACATAAGAATCTACATTATCTTTAATTTGGTATCATTGAAATATACTTAACGTACTTTTTCTTCTTATTATGACATTAGTTCTCTCGAAACAGTGTGGTGAAGGATTATAGTTCAATTCAATTCAAAAATAATTTATTAAATAAAATCACAAGGATCACTTTGAAACTTCTTACATGCGGTGATTTTATGTGCCAATTCCAACCTAACACAAGTACGAGTAAGAGGCAAGAAACTCGTTTCGGTCCTAGCACTTTTTTGCATTATTCTTCTTACAAAAAATATGATCAAGGTAATAATAATGATCGAGATAATAGTGCTCTTTAGAAGCTCCTTTCGTGTACTTGTCTTAGATCTTTTTTGGTTCTGCGACATGCCGTTTCCTCACGATGTTTTTCTTCACCGTTTGAGAGTACTGGTACAGCGCACATGTATTTTTCGAACCGAAAAATGCCATTGGTGTACGACTGATTCGAACCCACGAGCTTTGAATCGGAAGGTGAGGCTGCTACCTTTAATCCACCAGAGATCTTACGTGTTCCATGTTACCGACTCAATAAAACCTAATTGTTTCATTTGCAAACATAATTAAAACAAAAACCACTTTATTTATTAGCTCAGTAAAGTATCTTTGTATAAAAGTGTGTCTCATAACTCCTGCTATGACGGCGCAGTTGGTTAAAAGGCTACAGCAATTCCCTTTAGTTCAATGCGGGTACTCCATACGCCAAACATTTAACTTGAAAGTTATCGCCAACTGAATAACCCCGAACGATTCGCCCTTCGTCCAGGGACGGACCAAGGTTTACCCCTTAGGGCCAACACACACATGTCTTCGCATCGCGTGAGGTGAATTGAAACTTCTTACTTAAGAGTAAACATTATCACGACTGTATTGACTGTGTATGTTTGAGGATTTCTAAAAAGGTAGTCAGAGGCACGTCCAAACATGATATTTGGCTCATGATCACATTTCGCACAGTAGTTAGTTAATATAAAACAAATATAAATATATAAATAAACGATAAGTATATAAGTATAATAAACAATAATAACTAAGGAGATATCTACCGAGCTTGGGAATTACAGTCGTGAACATGTAATTTTTTTTAAATATTCGATTTAGTAATCATTGTTAGTCAATTTAACAAAATAAAAGTTGTAAATCATTGTGTTTTCTGTCTTATGTATCTTGTGTCATCTATCTTCTGTAATATAAAAATGACTGGACCGATTTAGTTAATGCTTTTTTGTTTGTTATTGTTTGGAGAAGGTTTTAAGACAGGACAACGTCTTCTTCTTCTTCTTCAATTATGGCATCTGTCTCTTAGAGAACAATTTTGCCAGTGTAAAGTGTATTTATTTATAAGTATTGTCAACGTCACAGAGTCATAGTCAAGTTGTCAAGTCAATTTTAAACAAAAGATGGCTGTTTTGTTGAAAATTCTCGGGATTTCCCCCGATGGAATTTGAAGAGAACTATTCACTCCAATTCACATAAATTACGCTCGCGTCAAGAACCCGGGCTTAATTGGCAAAATAACCACCAAAATTACGCAATAAAACTCAAAATAACACGAGAAAAAATATAAAAACCAGAGCGACGTAGTTGTCAGGCAAATGCACCGCAGAAAATCCCAGGACAACGTCTTTCGACTCGGCTAGTTTGACATAAATGTCAACAAACTATTCTACCCCAATAACTGTTTGACCTGAGTCCATCTCTGTTTCCGCCTGCAGCAACATCAACCGGAAGCTTATGCGGAGGGTTTACATAATTCTCGCATTTATATGCCTATTCGATACAGACATACTTCAATTTTATACATATAGATACTGTTATGGCTCAGTGCTTAAGCGTTTGTCATGTTACTGATTCTTGGTTGGACACTAGTTTCAATGAACAAAGTAAGCTGGCTAATAGTTTGTGTTTTATGATAATAATAATAATAACATATTAATATTATTTTTCAAACAATGATATTCAATACTTTTTTGTCTTTTAGTAACTTATATTTACAGAGAAAATTAAATCAATAGATACTCAATAAAGAAGACAATAATGGATTAATAATTGAGAACATTTTTCATTAAAATCGCTTAAAAATACCATTTTGAGATGGTAGATATTGTGACAGTTCCAACTTAACCAAGTCCAAGAAAACAGGGACAAAATATTGGCAGCAAACCTGAAGAAAACTGAAATAATAAAATGTACCGTGAAACCTTCGGTGCACTGAAGAGCAATACAAAAGCCTTAAATAATAGACTATAAGCCGCTTAGCGCTACAAAGGACAGGTGCAGGGAATCGTCCCGGCAATTGTACACACTCACCTGTACCGGTACAATGCAAGTACGAGTATATTGATATACAGGGTTTTAGCAGACTACTTCCGAAAACTTCAGGGGTTACAGTACCCATCAATATAAACAACTTTTTCTAAGAAACCAACGTTCTGTACCCCTAGTATGAGTTTTTGATTTACGAAAACTTTTTTCGAATAGTATCCTTTCATACATTTTCCTCCATCGGAAATGTTAAGGAACTAAAATAAGGTCGATAATATCGAAAATATTATTTAATCGGCAGTCCCAGCAATGATTTTTAAATCAAGTTTTCACGATATCGACTTTATTTTAGTTCCTTAAAATTTCCGATGGAGGTAAATGTATGAAAGGATACTATTCGAAAAAAGTTTTCGTTAACTATCAAAAACTCATACTAGGGGTACGAGCGCGAAAAAAACAGCTGTTTCATAAATGCTATTGCACACGAGAGAACCTTAACCAGGCAACGGAGAGGAGCGTAAGAGTCGCCAAATATTGGGAAAAAAGATATGAACTTAGCCGTTGACTCGAAAAAAGAAGAAGAAAAATGCTATTCCACCTATTTCTGTGCCAAATTTAATCTAGATCCGTTCAGCCGTTTCAGCGTGAAAGAGTAATAAACATACAACCATACATTCTTACAAACTTTCGCGTTTATAATATTATTTGGATGCTGGAAATTCAATGTTATTATAAGGCTTATCACAATATTTTATAAAGATGATTGTACTTATTAGTGTGAGGAAAATTTATAAAAATAAAATATTGTTGGATATTTCACACAGCACTATCCAACCTCAAACTATGCATAGCTATAGTTTCTTGCCTGTTCTTCTCGTACTTGGGTTAGGTTTGAATTGGCACATAGATTCACCTAGCATGTAAGACGTTTCAAAGTGATCCTTGCGATTGTATTGAATAAATATTTTTTCAATTTCAATATAGGAGCTACATAAGATACAACACAAAATTTTCTTTATTCTTGAAAAATAATAGTTTTCCTACAACTAAATACATTTTTATAATACCTAGACACGAAGCAAACGCCTGATTGCACCTGGGCGGAAATAGAATACACAACCAACAGTGCCAAAGACAGACCTAGAAAAAATATACATGAAAGAACAAAGGCATACTCACAATAAGATCTTTTTCCAGCCAACCAAGCTATCCCTACCGGCAGAAATAAATCTACAAAAATGTGCACCTATCCCTACCGGTAGAAATAAATCTACAAAAACGTGCACTTATCCCTACTAATAGGGATAGTTCGGTAGGGATAAGTGTACCAGACGAACCAAAATACTAAATCCTTTGGCAAATCTCATAGTTATATCAAGTTCATCAAAATATCTTGAATCTTGAATGAAGTTAAACAAATTAGGCACGTAATAAGATTTGGAGAACAAATATTCCAGAGAGACATTACTTAGGGGGTGTTATCAGTGTTTGAACAGCACATACAGTGCTCGCAATTGTGCCAGTGTCACAGCTCACATAAGAACAGCTACTACATTACACTTTTAGGCTGCGTGCATCTTCGCTTCTTCTTCGCTTTTGTACAACTGGGGCTGTATGCATCTGAACTATCAGGCTATATTCTGAACTAGCATGAGCATTATAGACAGCATTTTCCTGTTTTCCTGGGAGAGGAAACAAAAAGCTGCAGTAAGCAAATAAAAGGGAGCTTTTTTTTTACATCTGTCTTGCTTCTTTCTATAGATCAACTTGTTCCGCAGTCTTTTTGTTTGCTTCCATATCCTTTCTATGTTTTCTTTTTGTTTCTAAATACTTGGCAATGTTTATTTGTTTTTTTGTACCTGCTAATTATTATTATTATCTCTATTCTATTGTTATTACTATAGTGTAAGGTAGTTAACTTAGGGTACTAAACTAAAAAATAAAGTCCATTTGAACAGTAATCATTCTCATATTTGCGCAGTCAAATATTGAAGAGATTCAATTTAAGTTCCACATCTTTGCCACTAGTGCTTCTAATAATCTTGGCAACTTTGTATCTTCTCCGCAGCCTATAATAACCACGAGGTAGCTAGCTGTTCTCTAAGGCTGTGTCAGTGTTTAGGACAATAAAAGCATTATGCAACGATGCATAACGAGATTTTGCAAATTATTTGTTGTTGTTTGGAATTTACGCGGCCATTAGCTAGATGATTAATTTGCTCAGTTGGGGGCTTTAGACACTATTTTGATAAAAAATATTGGGATATTCCTAGTCACTCCATTATTTTCCCACGTTATGTGAGGACGGCACAACATTATGATCTTCTTCCATTTACCTCTATCATTCTTCATCTCAGTCTCATCTTTGCCACAGTCCATCCATCTTTTGTTTGACTAATTTGATGAGTAACAGGTATTTTTTTATTGAGCTACTGACTCATTATCTATATCTATATAAGAGCTTAACCTGACTGACTGACTGACTGACTGACTGACTGACTGACTGACTGACTGACTGACTGACTGATTTATCATCGCCCAGCCGAAACCGCTGAAGCTAGAAAGCTGAAATTTGGAAGGTGGTTTCCTTTTATAACAAAACCACCCACTAAGACGGGATTTTTGGAAATTCCACCTCTAAGGGGGTGAAAAAGGGTGAAAACGTTAGTATGAAACTTTTTAACGCGTAGAGTGATTTTCATGAAACTTTGTTTGTGCACTGCAAATGCAAAATAAATGGACACGTGTTTCAGGATTTTTCAATATAACTATCAAAAAGGGGTCAAATGTGGGGTCAGTTTTTGTATGGGAACTTTTTAACGGTTGGTGCGATTGGCCTGAAACTTTGTTTGTGTACTGTAAATGTAAAATAAATGAACACGTGTTTCAGGATTTTTCAATATAACCTTTAAAAAGGAGTCAAAGGGGGGTCAATGTTAGTATGGAATTTTTCTAACGGGTGGTGCGATTGGTCTGAAACTTTGCTTGTGTACTGTAAATGCAAAATGAATGGACACGTGTTTCAGGATTTTTCAAAATAACCTTCAAAAAGGGGTCAAATATGGGGTCAATGTTTGTATGTGAACTTTTTAACGGGTGGTGCGAAAGGTCTGAAACTTTGTTTGTGTACTGTAAATACAAAATGAACGGACACGTGTTTCAGGATATTTCGATATAACCTTGAAAAAGGGGTCAAATGTGGGGTCAATGTTTGTATGGGATCTTTTTAACCTGGTGCGATTGGTCTGAAACTTTTTTCGTGTTTCAGGATTTTTCAATGATACCTTTAAAAAGGGGTCAAATGGGGGGGGTCAATGTTTGTATGGGAACTTTTCAACGGGTGGTGCGATTGGTCTGAAACTTAATTTCGTGTTTTAGGATTTTTCAATACAACTTTAAAAAAGGGGGTCAAATGGGGGGGGTCAATGTTTATATGAAATTTTTTAACGCGTGGTGCGATTGGCCTTAAACTTTGTTTCCTGTTTCAGAATTTTTCAATATAACTCTTAAAAAGGGGTCAATGTTTGTATGGGATTTTTTTGACGAGTGGTGCGATTAGTCTGAAACTTTGTGTACTTACTGTAAATACAAAATAAATGGACACGTGTTTCAGGATTTTTCAATATAACTTTCAAAAAGGGGTCAAATGTGGGGTCAATGTTTTTATGAGTACTTTTTAAAGGGTGGTGCGATTGGTCTTAATTTTGGTTTGGATACTTTAAATGCAAAATAAATGGAAACGTAATCCTGGATATTTCAAAATAGCCCTCTAAAAAGGGTAAAATTGGGTGTCAAAGTTATTATGGGATTTTTTTATTAGTGTGATTTGTTTGAAACTCAGTTTAGTTAGATACCTACTTTAAGTGAACGAAGTCGCGGGCGGGACAGCTAGTTAGTTAATAAATAAAAATACATGTTAAAGAAATTGCGTGAAGGTAAAGAAGATACTCAAAGAACACGAAACGTAATCTTCTTATAGTGCATTTACTTAAACTAATATAACTTAAATTGGTTTAAATTGGATCTTTGTCAGGTGTTCCGTCTGGTCGGGTTCCCGCGCAGCTCAGCCGGCTGTTCTTAAACTTGGTTAGATTTGCATGTCTTGGCGGTAATTTGATTTTGCAAAGAGCTCTGATGAAACGAGACGCACACCGCACCGTTGTGAACTGCGGCGGATCACAGCTCAGTGTTAGATGGTGCCACAAGTTATAAACAAGTATTCGACTGGCCACACAGCTCAGTTGGTAGTAACTCTGCCTTTTGTGCTGCAGGTTGTAGTCAATAGTCAAATATATCTATTTCAATGAAATCACAGGGATCATTTTGAATCGTCTTACATACTAGGTGGGTCTAAGTGCCAATTCTAATCCTATCCCCAGTCCGAGAAGAACTGACAAGAAACTCGCTGCGCTTTTTTTGTATGATAAAACAAGTAATGAGAATAAAATGTGTAAAAAACACGACAAAAACTGTCAAAAACTATTATTTTTTGTTGTTTAAAACAAAATGTGCAATACTATTTTCGACATTTTTTTGTAATAGTGTATGAAACAATAATGTTTGTAGATGTAAAGGCATGGTTTTGTATTGTATATACAATTGATAATATTGCAAATAATTTTTTGTTGTTTGTTTTTTATCCCAGAAAAAATCCTTATGGGATGAAAAAGGGGGGATAAAGCATGGTTAATGTATAACCACAAGGCGCCGATAGTTTTCTGTAAAAGCAATCTTGAGCCTCAGCTATTTCCAGTCATAAATTGAATTGTTCTAAAAGGTTTCATCTAAGCCTTCCAGTTCAATCTTTCGGTTGCAAAGTGGGTTTGACTTAAAACTTGCAAGGTGCCCCTGATAGGGCGCCATCATAATTTCCAGTAAAAGCCTCATCAGCACGGTCCAATAGATCCGTACTGACATTTTCTCAAGATGTACGAACTAAAACAGATGCGGTATTTTTCTTTTAGGTATGAAAATCACAAAAAAAATGTTAAAGTACCTTGCTTTGTTTTTTTTGTAAACATTTCACAAATTTTAAAAGGAGATATTATGGGACTTCTAAACTAAATTACTTAGTTCCGACAAAGTTATACAATTGCTCAGATTAAATTAAAATTAATAAATTTAAATATTTTAACGTACACAGTGAATTTATACAGGTGATTGAAATTCAAAATATATTTCATATCATCTTACATGCTAGGTTAGTTTTGGTGCCATTTCCAGTTTTTTCCCCAATCTAAGATCTGACAAGGAACTCGCTTTACCGTCAGGGTAATGAGTCACCTGTCGTATTTAATTACAACGCACGTTGAAATGTTGTACAAAAATTGCTTCCCAATTGCTTCTATTTGCTTCCTACAATAAGAGTTTGGCTTCTTCTGTATTTTAGAAGAAATTAAACATTTAAAGGTGACCGTTCATTTTGACGTCAGGATGGCCGGTGCTGCGGTGCTGCGTACACTACACGGTGAGGAAAATGTGTGGTAAAGTCTATATACCTAATTGCTGAGCCTTAGCGCTTTTTGTATAATAACAGGCATCACCAAATTTTCACACATCCCGTATCGAAAAGACAATCAAGTTTTTAGAGGCAAAGTGTCCTGTCGATCGAGGCCTTCCATTGTGCTATTAAGGCTCGTTAATTTGTCACCAGCTGACACTTATTTACTTTGATTTCAGAATAAATTCTCCTTTAAATGCCCTTTAAAATTGACGTTTTGTTTGGTCTAAGCCCAGTATAACTTTCTGTGAGTTTTGCTCTTTTCAAATCTAACAGATCAAAACTTGTAACTGTGAAGTTCTAACAAGATTTAGTTGCCAATTTCTAGAATAGGCTTTGAATTTTGATTTAAAAAGTCAGTTACAACGTCAAAGTCAAAATCACCGAGAGTTTAATAAAATAAAGCACAGCTAGTTTTTAAATGCAAGGTGAATTATACAAATTATAGTTCCTTCCCACCTGATCAAACAGTAAACTTTATCACCTGGCAAATATAGCACTTTAAATTATTTTTTTAAATAGTTTATGAGTTATTGTAAGTAATAGATACATAACGTACAATAAGTACCATATCGACAAGCCCTTTCTATTTTTATTTACTGTCCAGTCCTAACGGACAGAAATACGTTGCAATCACTGCTAATTACATATTATATTTTTATATGTTCATATTTTAGTTATAAGGTATATAAAAGTTCTGATTTGTAAGTGTTGCCTGAAATAAATAAATTATTATTATTAATATTATAAAATGTTTGTGCTGGAAAGAAGTTCATTGACAATACGCGTGATTGTCACGAGTGTTTGTTACCGTTCGGAGCTAAGGTCACGGCGTAATGTCATAACTGTCACCTTTAACTAGCTAACTATTTACTTTTCAAAATAGGAATTCAAGGTATTTGAAACTTCCAAATACAATAGGTTATGGGCCAAGTTCCCTCAATTAAATTATTACTAGCAATACATTATTGAACAAAGGAAGTGTTGTGCGTACAGAACCGATTCTGTTTTATAATTGATGGCTGCGGCCGATTCGCCATTTGTAAGAGCCTTACACATTTGTGTCTCTGTTGTGGGTGAACTCTACATGGTCCTTTATTGAAATACTAAACGAACTTCCCGTGACTTTGTTCGTGAAATGTTATTTTTTTTATACAACAATCATCCTCCCACATTCCTCTTAGAGGTTGAATTTCGGGAGTTTGTTAGTGTGCGTTTACGTTTTATAAGGAACACACCTTCCAAATTTTTGACAATAGGAAGCAAATAGAAGCAAATGGGAAGCAATTTTTGGATAGCATTTTCGTTAAATACGACAGGTGACTCATCATCATCACGGCAACCAGTCGGTCAAGTATAATGGCACAAAGTCATAGTCAAATGGTCAAGTAAATTTGAAGCAAAAGGCGTTATTTAAAAAATAGCCACCAAAATTACATAATAAAACTCAAAATAACACGAGAAAAATATAAAAAACTATAGCGATAAAGTTAACAGTCGAAAGCATCAAGAAAACATCCGTATCATGACACGCTCATTACTTCAAGCTTAAAACGTGAAGTTTCTGAAACATCATGGTTTGTAAGAGCTTGTGGTAAGGCCCCTGGAGTTTGGACAATTGCTTTAGTAATCTTAAAGCAGTAAAAACAGAGGTCTAGCTGGAATAGACCTACGGAACCGGCTGCAGGCGACCGCAGCCCAGCTAAATTAATTGCGGACCCCCAATACCCACGGCTAAGATATTGTCAAACGAATTACTTTTTAACGAGATTGTTGGTTTAGAGGTAGATTGTTTGTAAGGGGTTGTTTAATTAGTTAGGGGATGAAACGGGCTGTGTTATATGGGCCTAATCAGTCACAATATTTTGATTGTAGTTCCTATAGTAGGGGAGACGTGGAAGAAGGACCTTCACCGATCAGATAACCAGACGAGACGTATTTTTTTGCAAATATAATTTATAGACAAACATGCCTATGAAGGCTTGTGAAGGTCCCTCTTCAGCGGCTCTTAGACTACTAATTTTGGTGTTTCAAAAAAAAACAAACGACTGTAATCCCTAGGATCGGTAGATATCTCCTCAGATCTCTAGTTACTTGAGTATATCCAGAGAGAGTAGTCAGAGGCACGTCCAAACATGATAGAGCACATGCTTATATTTTGCACATTAGTTAGTATTCCGTACGTGGCAGATGCCTATAAGGATACTATGACACATCTTCAAGTATTTTGGTCGTACGATATGCCGTTTTTTTTAAAGATATTTCACTGTTCGAGAGTACTGGTAAAGCGCAAATAATTTTTTGGAAAAGAAAAATTTATTGGTGCAAGAATGAATTCGAACCCACGACCTTAGGATTGAAAAGCTAGGTTAGGGGCTACTACCACTAGACTACCAGTTTTCTTCGACTCAAACTTTGTGACAAATTATTTGGACTTTTATTTGTATCGCGAAGGTAGATACAATAACTAAAACACTCCGACACTATTCCCCAACAGCCAACACTAAAAATACAATGGAGCGTTAGAAAATAAAAATAAACGGAACACAACGCGACAAGCCGGAGACTTTCAAGGATTTCACGCAATAAAAGTAAAATAAAATGCCCGCGCCATATTGTATTAGCTGGTTGAACTACACGAGGGTACAGTTATGTTCGCATTTTCTCGGGAACCGACCTATTTTTGACTTTACATGACTACTAGCTCCCGCCAGCGGCTTCGCCCGCGTAAAATCTATATCTGTGTCAAATTTCATCTAGATCCGTTGTGCCGTTTCAGCGTTATTGATTAACAAACATCCATACATCTATCTATCCAATCCATTGTCATGACAAAACATGATCATGACTTTAATCACCAGGCTAGATAGATAGCTCCTCAGATCTCTAGTTTCTTAGATCTTTGAGGATATCTAAAGAGGGTAGTCAGAGGTACGTCCAAACATGACATTTGACACATATCCAGATTTTGCACATCTAGAATTTGTTTAATTTTACGCTACATAAAACAAAATTATGTCACAAAAAAAATAGGCAGTAAATAATGTGTTTTGATTTGTCGCTATCCATCTTTGTCCTAGCTAGACTATTCTATTCTTCGGTACTTTCCAAACTTCTACGTTCTTCAGTGAAAATTGAAAATTCTACTGAAAGTGGATAAAGTTTATTCATTAATATACATATTTATAATAATATTACGCTATATAAAACGAAATTATCTCACAAAAAACTCGGCAGTAATGTCGCTAACCACCTTTGTAAGACCTCTCTATTCCATCCTTCAGTACCTACCTAATCTTAGTACCTCAATGAAAATTTAAATTCTACTGTCAGTGAATAAGGTTTTAGCAGATTATGAATGTTAAAAATCAACAATTTGCGATAATCTAAATGAAAGGTTTGAAAGCACTACAAAAGCCGCATATATCACCGCTATTGAAACCCGATCAGAATTTAAACAAAGCTTCGTACGTGAAATAAATCAAATTTAAGCGTCCCAATGTTTGCAGAACAATATTTTATTTTTACGATATATGTATTTTAGGGTTTCCCAGCAAAACAATGAAAATTTAAGAACACTTCATTGGTCTGTTAGATCATTCGTTCGATCAGGAACAATGCAACTATACTTGTAAGTATTAAGTACCTGGATGACCAAGTTGTCTCGGATTTTTATTGGTAAATCGTGTTTTTTTGGAAAATGAAACCTAGCTAAATTAATTTATCGCCCCCGACACCCTTGTAAGTATACAAAATTTAATGAAAACCGTTGGAACCGTTTCCGAGATTCAGATTATAAATATAATTATATATACATAATATTATACAAAAAAATGCTCGTTTAAAGGTATTTAAGTATAATATTAGTATGGAATACTTACCACTTACTTACATTGTAAAAAACACACACATTTTCCTTTATAAAGTCGGTAAAAATTTACAAATTGCAGTTAAAAAATAATTACGTGCAATGAACAGTTAAAACAATGTCTCGATATTTGGTTAACATAAAGTCAAAAAGTGTATAGATTTATCAATCTATACACTTAACATTTTATGACACTTTTAGAGATACAATTTATAGGGAACCCTTACCTAAGCGTGGCTTGACACGGTTTTGGGCAGATTTTATTTTATCACATTATCTTGATGCAATTTTATGTTCGTATGTCCGCATTCGTTCTCAATGGAGATTTATGTATAAACGTATTTTGTATGAAATAGCTTTAGTTTATTCTGATATTCATGAAGTATGTATTTTTTATTTCGTCAATATCAACTGGTACATTTGCTCTAGATTTCATAAATTGTTGTATCTGTAAGTTATATTTCTTCTACTTACTTGTTTCGTCATATTTATTTTTGCTTCATGTTACATTATGAGACCTTAACAGATTATGGCTATTTAACATGAGCAAAAAAAAACAAAACTGAAGCGCTTTTTTTCACATTTTGGTTCCAATATACTAATGAAATGATAAAAAGAAGAATGAAAAATATACAAATACAAACAAAAATTATGACTGGCCCAAGATTGGTAAATATTCTACTAATAATAAATTAATGCAAAAATTTGGATGGATGCATGTATGAATATTTGTTAGCCAAACACGCTGAAATAGCTGAATTTGAATAAAACTTGGACACGCGTAGTTTAGACCTGGTAACTCAGAGTTTACTTCCCAAGAAGGTACCTAACGAGCGGAACCGCACGCGGTAACTTTAGGCATAGAACAATGCAATGAATTTAAATTGTTAGGGGTTACATTAGATACCCATCTAAACTGGAAAACTTATATTGACACGCTAAAAAATAAACTTGCTAGGTTTACCTACGCCCTTAGCATTTTAAAACGAAATACCGACTATCAAACAGCCCTGTCAGCATATTACGCCAATGCCTATTCTTGGTTTAATTATTCGATTGTACTGTGGGGAAATAGTGTTGACTTCAACGATATCTTTATAAAACAGAAAAAACTGATTAGAATACTAGCTAATATACAACAAAGACAAAGCTGTAGGCCGCACTTTAAAAATCTAAAAATATTAACCTTGCCCTGTATATACATAATGCAAATGACCTCATTCGTTAAAAAATACCGACATTTCTTCAAATCTAAATCTGAACATAATATTAACTACAATAGACGAAATAAAGACAAACTAATTCAACCTATGACTACCCTTACGCAATATAGCAAAAGCCCTTACTCACGATTAGTAAATATTTATAATAATATACCTAGTTCCATAAAGGACCTTAAAAAAGACTCAGTTTTTCGTTGTAAAATTAAAGAATACCTTATTTCAAAGTGTTACTACTCGGTTGACGAATTTTTAAATGACAAATCTAAACTTTAACATTTTGGCAGCCTGATTATAAAATTGACATACTTACAGAGTTATTGTTACAACTGTTTTGATTCTTGTAGCTGACATAGCATTATATCCTTTTCTATGTATCTATAAATAAATTATGTACCTTTCTATTACATACTCATTATAATACCAATAGACAAATTGCTGCGCCCTTACAGGGTACATGTACTTACCTCCTAGCTAATTACCACCTAAGCTAAAACATTGTAATAATGTATATGTATGCAATAAATAAATAAATAAATAAATAAATAAATAGCTAGATTTTATATAATCTCTATGAATTGTGAGATGATTCAGCCCCAGACACCATAGAAACGGATGAAACGATGAAGGGTAGAGGTAAGAACAGAATAATGTAGCATACCTAATCGAGTTGAGCTTACGTCGCCCCGTCAATGGCCTTGATTGAGTTCGCTAACGAGGTTACAGCGAGTCTGATGAACTTTGTCGGAGGGACTGGTGACAGGTGCTGGGGACAGAGGTTATACCATTTTCAAAGATATATTGTAAATAAAGTCCATATGTTTATTACTAGCTTCTGCCCACAGCTTCTTATGCGCGTCTTCTACTATCTCTGTACCAATTTTCTAAATCCGATAAGCCATGTCATAACATTGAGAAACCTATCTGAATTTTAGATATTTAAGGGTGAATTTGACCAAATTCTGGTATGATAGCTATTCTTAGAATAATGTAATATCAAATGCAAGTAAGATGTCAGTTTACTCTTCGATAACCACGATTTATTCTGGGGATACAGCTTATAAAATTATTATATTATTAAATTAGTTTGTTTGAATCCGCCCTAAGTAAGATAAGATAGAATATAATAAGATAGGAAGGAAATCTTAGAAAATAGAGATCTAATTGTTTGAATATTTTGATTATTTTTGTTTATAAATATATTAATTTTTGATTCTTATTATTGAAAGTACGAGTAAGATTTGTGTGGTTTGAACATGGCGGCATTAATCGCTACGAAAAACGTACCTATGTGCGCTACACATCGTGAAGAAACCGGGTATATCCTAGAACTAAAAAAAATATGTTGAGTCATTAGTTAGAATTTCTATAAGGGACTATGATTGGCCAGCTACCTGTACCAGCCATCATAATATTAATTCTATAGCATCCACCGTCAACATCGCTCACCGGAACACCAAACACTCAGTAAACAAACATTATTACAATTCCGTACATTGCTAATAACGGAATCAAGAATTCCGTATTTGTCCCTTCGTGTTTGCAACCAAAATATTGTCCTACCCTCTGAATATTAAATACGGATCCCTTCTATTTAGTGGTCCCTAAATTATTCCAATCTGTGCATATTGACCGGCCGAATATGGAATGCCTAACCAGTGAAGGAAGACTCTTGCTATGTCTCATCCTGTTATGATCCTTATTTATTTTTTATTTATTGTCTTCTAAATAAATAAGAAAGGTAGTCCAATGACATAATTTATGTTACTAACAATAATATAAAACTAGCTTTCGCCCGCGTTGTATCTTGAAAAACAAAAACAAATCTGTCCTACGGGAACCGTACCTAAATTTTTCCGGGATAAAAAGTAGCCTATTTGCTATTCTCGATTGTAATCTATATCTGTGCCAAATTAAATTCAGATCCGTTCAGCCGTTTCAGCGTGACAGAGTAACAAACATACATCCATTCATCCAGACATCCAAACATCCATACATTCTACACCTGCAAAATGTATAATTATCTCTCAGACAGATGCCATAAAATAAATAATAAGACAAGTACGAGTATAATGTGTCAATACCCTCGTAAGTTTTCTTGTGGGTGGGTGCACCTTAGGTGCTAAAATCATAATCTTCCTGCTTTGAGTCGGTTAAATAGTGGCGTTACCGTAATTGAAACCACGTCGTAAATCCATGATAACATTGATAAAGTGAAGTTTACTATGAAGATTGAATATCTTATTAATCATCATTATGGAGAAATTGAGCACTGGCGGTGTAGTGGTAGCAATACCGCCGCACAATTCAAAGGTCGTAGGTTCAAACCTCGTCGTAACAACTGGTTTTTATTATTCGAAAAAATGCATTCCTCATAGCACGTAGAAAATATACCCGAAATTATAAAAAAAAACATGATCTGAATAAAGAAAATCAAAATCACGACTGTAATCCCCAAGATCGGTATATATCCTCAGATCTCTTTACTTAGACCTTTTGAGGATATCTAAAGAGGGTAATCAGTGGCACGTCCAAACATGATGTTTGGCACATGCCCAAATTTTGCACATTAGTTATTATTCCGTACATGGCAGGTTGCAAGCATTGCCGCTTATAAGAACACTAACCTATGATACACCTACGGATTTTTCGTTCTAGGGTATGCCGGTTTCCTCACAATGTTTTTCTTCACCGTGACATTGCGCACATACGTTTTTCTAATAGAAAAACACATTGTGCTCGACTAGGCTTGAACCCACGACCTTCAGATCATGAGGCAAGGGTGGTACCACTACACCACCGTGCTCTTAATCTAATCACACCACCCTCTATCCACTAATGAAGACTATTACCGGGTTGAACTAAATACTTAGAGTTTCAGGCTCAATAGAGTGGAAGTGTTTATGATATACTAGCTTCTGCACGCGGCGTCGCCCGCGAAGTACCTACATAAAATATAGCCTATGTTCATCCTGAAAGTTCATTCTACACATTGGTGAAAGAATTTTTCAAATCGGTTCAGTAGTTTCGGAGCCTATTCAATTCAAACAAACAAACAAACAATCAAATCTTTCCTCTTTATAATATTATATTGTATTAGTATATTAGTATTAGTATATTTATTAGACTAGTGAATCTCCTTGCGATTTTGTAGTGTTTTTTTAAAAACCAAAGTTTTAAAAGAGTGTGTCATAGGTTTATATTATATTTTATAAGCGGTGATGAGCTTGCGTGGCGTTCTATCGTGGCGTTAGTATCCTCAAAGATCTAAGTAATCAAAGGTCTGAGAATATATTGTCTACCAAACCTAGGAATTACAGTTGTGATAAATTAAAGCTTTTATTTTATATTTTAAGGTAAAACATTATTATAATGACGTTGCTTTAATTTTCCACCCCCTAAACCCCCTTTTTATGAACTAAGCATGATAATCGACAATCTTTTGATTCCTTTATACCTTGTCATATTGATCGGGATTTTTCACCCCCAGATAGTAGGTGTCATGAGGGGTGCAATTTACAAAATGTTCCCCTTTGTAAGGGCTCGATTCCCGTGATGGGGTTGTGTTGAGAAAATGGCTTTGTCAGATACCATGAAAAGAACGGAAGGGTACCTACATAAGATCAATCTTTTAAAATGTTTCTGTGGTTTATTCAAACTTCGGCCAAGTGCGAGTCTGCACCACAAGAAAAACGGGTATTTATCGCGTTCTAATTACCTTTATTTTCCCGACGTTTTGACAGGTTTTCACGCTGTCGTGGTCACGAGTAGACCGATAAATACCCGTTTAATACTAATAATAATGTGTTCAGATCACGTAAGTTTAAAAGTATATAAAAGAGTATTTTCTAAAATAAAAAAATTGGAATACTAACTACTATGCAAAATGTGAGCATGTGATAAATATCATGTTTGCACGCTTCTGACTACCATCTTTAGATATCCTCAAAGATCTTAGTACTAGAAATCTGAGGAGATGTCATCCAAGTCTGGGGATTCCAAGCAGTTTTGATCATGTTTATTTTTTTTTTAAATTGATATAAAATACCTATTTAGGTACAGATATATACAGATAATACAATAATATTATTAATGAAATAAGTAAGTAAAAACTTCTAACGCGCCACAGTAAATATCTACGAGGACTATTTTTATTTAACCGACCGCATCGAAACGGACAGTCATGTAATTGTTTTCCATTCCACAGTAATTGACTTGCGGTGAATGCCGATAAATTTTTTTTGCATTTAAAGCCTTTGCTACACAGAACTCAGGGTAGGAAACAACGCAACTACCCTCCTTACTGAAGGCACGAATTTCCCGCGACCAATAACGTAGAATTTTTTTTTAGAGACTTGTTTTAAGCTTTTTTGATATCTCGATCAGTTACTTAGTAACGTAAAAAACACGTAAGAGTTTTAATGTTTAATTAAGATAATTGGTGAATAAATAAAATATTATTGAAACTTTTACACAAATACATCTAGTACCAAATAAAGCAAAGCTATGGGAACCAGTTAATTCATACATTGATTAGATAAGTACTTTTTGTAAACACATACATTGAATACTAATAACACCCAGACACAGAACAAACATCTGCGTTCATCGCACAAATGCTTGTCCTGGGTGGCAATCGAACCCACAACCTACAGCGCGGAAGGCAGAGCTACTACCAACTATGCTGTGAGGCAGATAATAGCTGCTTTTCAAATAGCAATACAAACTTTGAGTTTACGTAAAAAGCTATAGACACTCGCATTCCCGTTTCCCAGCGTTCTGTGTGAATAAGGCATTATTCGATGGAAACACTGAATTCGGTAATAATTTTTGTCCCGGTGTTGCCTATTATACAAACTGTGGCGCAGCTTGATTGCTTGAACATCACTGATTAATGAGAACTGACGGTTTTTTTAATTGTTTGTAGTGTCGGGTTGGTCACTTATAGTATTTTGCGTGACTTTAAAAAGCTTAAGTAGGTATATTAAGTACATTCCTACTTATATTTTGATGTTGTGGTGCCTTAAATATTAATCAATCATGAAGACTCGTGAATTGCTTTTCTGATCGTCAGTATGTCGTGATTATCATTGTAAATTATTCATCTTTAATTTCTGAAAGCGAATTCAACCAGACTAGTCTGAGTACAAAATAAATCTTAGTAATCGAAGAGTAAAATTTTAATATTATATGATTTTGGGAATAGTTATACAAAAAATTGGTCAAATCATTGAACTAGCAAGTTCGAATTAATAGTAACAATATTGTATTTGTTATTGACTTCACAAACCCTAAGTGTATAAATTAATTCTATGGCTTAGCTCATTCTTAATTAAGAATCAAGCATTAAAAATAACAAATATCATCGTATGTGTGTGTATCTATCCTACTAATATTATAAACGCGAAAGTTTGTAAGAATATAAAGATGCGTGGATGTATGTTTGTTACTCTTTCACGCTGAAACGGATCTGAGTGAAATTTAGCATAGATATAGATTATAGTTTGGAATAGCACATAAGCTACTTTTTATACCGGAAAATTTAACGGTTCCCGTGAATCGATTTTCAAGGTACCACGCGGGCGAAGCCGTGGGCGGAAGCTAGTACTATAATAAAACATTAACGAAGCAAAACATGTACATGAAATTTTGATGAGCCTGCTTCTCACCAACAGTCGCGACAAGGTCACCAATTGTACTTTTCGAGTTTTCGCGATTATCGACCCCAGCCGTGTGATTCTGTAAGACTTCATTTCAATTTATTTATTCAACTATACATCAACTATATATCATTAAAAAAGACATCAATTTATTTATTTATTATTATTAATCTGAATCCGCTGTGAGTTTCTTGATTGGCATTCTAAAAACTCGGTTGATAATTCGAATTTACACTAGCGCCACTCTTGCGAGCGTGTCAGCGAGTTGAACTAAATTGACGGAGAGATTTTGACAGATAAAGTATGAGATGACATAAGAAATGGTATTCTATACGGTAATTCCCAAGTCACTTCGACGCCCGCTTCGCACTTGAACCCGATTCAAAGTGTCAAATAAAAAGCGTCTTAGGCGAAATGAGAGTGAATAGCGATGTGAGATGCGAGTTGATGTTTGAATTTTACAGAATCGACGTACAGTTCGGCCGTAGCTTTATTTCCCTTCGAAAATTTGAATCTACTAGCTCTAGTGTAAAACTTATGGTAAGACCAGAGCAATAACTTTGCATTGTCTTTGTATGGCTTCCCGAGCCTGTTCAATAAGGAAGAGTCGTGAGTTATTGCATCTTATATCTTGTATCGTTGACGTAAATGTCATCTGACAACTCTTCTATTGGACTTTACCTATAGAATTTATTGTATTACAGGACTTTGGGACAAGGTGTCTTTTATATATAATAGGTTATATATATACTTATACAAAAAAGCTTGGGACGAATCAGCTCCAACTCTGCTAGGTGTCTCTAACAATGTTAACAAGGATCATAATACAAAAAAGGCACTAGGGCCCAGCGAGTTTCTTGTCAGTTCTTCTCGGACTGGGGATAGGAGTGGAATTGGCACCTAGACTCACCTAGTATGTATGACGATTCAAAATGATCCTTGTGATATTACTGAATAAAGATTATTTACCATTGACTATTGACTATTGACTACTATATTATATAAAAGGTTAGGTATTTTCTTCAGTTACAGGATAGATTTATTTTTGACTAGCTGTACCTGTGACTTCGTCCGCAAAACGTTGTTCACCGTGAGTGAGCGTGATCACTTATATCAAATCCTATTTTATAGTAAAGGATGGTATTATGTCAAGAATCATCCAAATCTACCACGTAGTTTTGATAGTAAGTACTTATACGATTTTAAAAAGACAACAGACAGACATAAATTCTCAAAAGTTTTATTTCGGTATCTCTTTAATTATCGTATGTTATGCTAATTTTTTATTAAAAACTAGCTGACCCGGCAGACTTCGTACTTATTTAGAAAACGTTTGTATGGGAAATAGAAAAGGGCTATTTTTAGGCTTTTCCCGGCAGTTATTTGAATTTTTCTTACCTTTTAAACCTTCCCTAGACCTCCACGAACATTTCAAGACCAAGATAAGATAAATCCGTTTAGCCGTTCTTAGTAGAGTTTTAGCGAGACTAACGAACAGCAATTCATTTTTATATAAGAAGATATTTCATGTACTTACAGATTTTGCTCCGTTACAGTTTTAATATAGTAAGTAGGTATAGATAATATAGATATTCAAATGTATGTTCTATGTTCGATATTCAAACATTGTGTAAATGAATAAATACTATTTAAATTAAGAACTGCGCACAACCAAAATAAACGGATAAAACATTTTCTTTTCGCGCCTTTCAAGCGTAAGAAAAAACAGGGAGTCCTTTTGAAAGCATTCAATGCGAGGTGTTGAGAAATGGCACACCTTTGAGTCGGTACCTTAAGCAGAGTGGAAAGGAAACGAAAAAACATCTCAGTGTAGAAAGAGCTTTACGAAGATTATGCTTGGTCAGTTTTTACGTGAGGAAATTGTAAGCGTGTTGTGAACAGCGCTTTGCAATTAAAACGATTCTAAGCAAAAAAAAAAGACTTGATTACGACTGTAATCCCCAGGATCGGTAAATATCTCCGCAGGTCTCTAGTGACTTAGATCTTAGAGGATATCTAAGGAGAGCCAGAGCCACGTCCGAACATGACATGGTGCATGCCTACATTTTGCGCAGTAGTATTCCGTACGTGTCTGGTTGCAAGCCCATCGCCGTTTTTAAGAATACTAACCTATGACACACACCTTCGAAATTATAAAAAGTATTGCTTTTAATGCAACGAGAGTTTCACTACTGTTAGCAGGTATAAGTATGTACGAGTATGATTCAGTGATCTGTGTTATAGTTACTAAAGATGATTTGACATTATAAAAATTACATTCTTATTCGCTTAAAACTACGGGATCGGCAGAATTTCTTACACTGTAAGACAATTTAGCAAGGATCTTATTACTGAGGTTTTAAAATGTTTAATTAAGGGCCATCCAGAACTCGAGTGAGTACTTACGGTTCTCTTTTTACTGTGGTGGCTTAAATATGGCAACATTGTGTTAAAAAGGTCTCAATTGGTCTCACCATAATGTTGAGAGACACTGTCTTATCCTATTATCTTATTAATATTATAAACGTGAAAGTTTGTGAGAATGTAAGGATGTTTGTTCGTCTTTCATGTTGAAACGGCTGAACGGATCTGGATGAAATATGACAGAGATAGATTATAGACTGGAATAGCACAAAGGATTTATATCTCAAAAAATGTACAGTTTCCGTGGGATAGATTTATTTTTAAGTACCACGCGAGCGAAGCAGATATCAGATATCAGAAGGACAAAATTAAATAAAAATAAAATAAAAAAGCCTTTTATTCCGTAACCTTAAGAAAACAATTTCAATCGTGCATATATAGAGAATAGCTTGTCGTAATTTAAAGTTAATGTAATTTTATGTCAGGTATACAATGAATTCATGTCAATATGTGATCTTAATAACTAATGTAGCTACTTATTATTGAATGTCAATAGATTATTTTCGATTGAGTTTAATATTAATATTTTGTAAGTAGTTAGGACCCCTCTCGGGTAAAGGCCTCCTCCAGTTTTGTCCAGTTATTGCGGTCTTGTACAAAATTACCTACTATTAAAACGTCTGACAATTATTTCGTCAAGTAAAGGCGTTAGGCGTCAAGTAAAAGCGTCAAAAAAAAAATCGTACAAGTAAAGGCCTTTCATTTCATACCCCAATCAATATTAAAAAAGTTTTATTTTCTTATTTGACTTTGGAACCCAATATCTTTACAACCCTCCACCGTTTAAGCTCATAATAAGCTTTCCAGCAAATTTACACAGCAGAATCTCTAGACTAGACCTGCCTAGTTTCATGTAGATTGTAAAAATGGTTCTTAAGTTATGCTCTAACAAATTATACACAAGCATACAACGACAAATTTCTAAATCTCGCTTCGCACGCTCGATCAAAGATGACTAAAAGCCGTGGGCGGAATCTAGCGAGATATAAAACTAAATATTTTACAAAAGGACATAATACTTAAGATAAGATACAGCGAAAAGTATGCTTATATGCTAATCTCTTAAGAAAGAGCAGTGGCTCCCGACTACCGCCGTCTAGCGGTAGATTTCCCAGAGGGCCCCCGTGTCCTGCTCAGTTATACGGTTGAATAACTAATTGTAGGTTGAAACAGACTTTTATATTGAATTTTCAAACCATTGGGAGCAGCATCAGTTTAGATTTGAATCGCTAGCGAGCTTAAACTATCACATTTTCAACCGATTTCAAGGAGAAAGTTATCAAATTGACCGATTCTTTGACTATTTTTGGACAGTTCACACAACGCCATCTAGCCTTACGTATACTATGGGAACCAGATAGCTGATAGATTAATTATTATTTAATTTGTTAGCAACCAATCTTTTATTGCTCCATCATCATGCTATCAGCTTGAAAGACGAGCCCTAAAATCAAAGTTGAAAAAAAAAAAAAAAATAAATAAAAATATATGATCACGACTGTAATCCCCGGGCTAGGTAGATAACTCCTCAGATTTTTAGTTACTTAGATCTTTGACGATATCTAAAGGGGGTAGTCAGAGGCAAGTCGAAACATGACATTTGGTACATGCCCACATTTTGCACAGTAGTTAGTATTCCGTACGTGACAGGTTGCAAGCCCATCGCCGCAAAGTTGAAAAAGGTTTTTAAAATAACGACAAAAATAAAAAAATTAGAAAAAACACAGTCTTTTCTTTCCAAAAGAGTTGTTAAGTATCATGTCAAGTATGTCACTTGCAAATGAGGTTGTAATTCAAAAACGTAATCAGTTTAAGTTGTAGGTATTTGAACTATTTTTAACTTTATGCAAAAATATGTGTGAAAGAGTGAGAAACACTATTAGCATTGAGCACTTACAATACAGGATATAAGAAGCCGTTGACTTAAAACACAGCCTTCAATCATTGTTTACTTAAATAACCGTGATTAAATAGATAATCGTTATTTATTTTTAAGTAAACAGTAGGTACTGGCTCCGATTTATTTTGCAAACTCGTTTCCTCACGCAAAAAGGAAACAAACTGCATAATAATTTGTGTAGCGTTGGTATAAAAGTTGATTACTTGTATTATAACTAGTTTAATTGTTTAAAAAATTAAAAACCCGATAAAGTTTATTTGTGTGTTCTACTGTGACAAATTTAGCCACAAAACATGCTGAGCATAAAAACTTTATGATATTTATCAGTATTTATAAAGCAGGAGGGCAATCACTGAATTTTATAACGTATTCACTAAAGCCAAAACCCATCGTAAACGTTATGCTATGCACATTTTTTTATCGCACTATTTTTTGACAGTTTCTATGTATAATCGTTTTGTTCGAAATGCTATAAACACTGTCAACAAACGTTTTTTAATTTTTTGGCGCCGAAGAACTTTTACTTAAATTGAGCAACGTTTGACAATTATCGCAATTCAAAAGTCAAAAAAGTCAAAATATATTTATTTTCAATGAAATCCCAGGGATCATTTTGAAACGTCTTACATACTAGGTGAGTCTAAGTGCCAATTTAAGTCCTACCCCCAGTCCGAGAAGAACTGACAAGAAACTCGCTGGGCCTTAGCGCTTTTTTTGTATGTTCCTTGTTAATTTTAAATGGAATACCTAGCAGAGTTGGAGCTGATTCATCCCAAGCTTTTTTATAATCTCTCCAAATCTTTTTCCCTCCAAATCAATTGCTCTCCAAATCTCGTTAAAAAATACTATGTTTTTTGCCAACGCTACACGAATCCCACCCATAGCACGGTCGGAATGTAAAAAGTGCCCGAGTCGGGCCGGAGTCGGCCGATCCGCGGGAATTATCTCAAATGAAGACATTATCCTGCCGAGGCGTGCGCGAGCGCAGCCTACGTGATCTTTTTGCCGCCATTATGGTTAGTCTAGGGTTACCACAAATATTAATATGACTTTATCAATAATAATTTAGAATTAACCGTTTTTTGGTATGAGTGGTAAATTTTCTTGGATTCCGGGAATTCCGAAAATAAACGAGCGTTATTCGTACATTTGACACAAATTATATATTGTCCAGCATTATTTATTTTTATTTATTCTTCTAAACGGCGTTGGGCTTGTAACTAGTCGCGTATCGAATATCAATTAACCTGTGGTATGCCGGGATTCCAGACACAATAGAAAATCTATTATGTCTCGCGTGGATCTGCGTTCCGGCATGTCAAAGATTAATGTACAAAACATGGGCACGTGTTAAATACAATATTTGGTACCATTGACAACCATTATACCTAAGTAACTAAAATATTTAAGTAACTAGAGTTTTTTGGAGATGCTTACTTAATCTGGGGATTGCAGTCGTGATAACGTAGGTTTTTATTTTAAAACTTGTTTTCTTGAAATCTAGACATTATAGGACTTTTTATCACGAATCCTTTTAAGTTCTACTGTAGTGTCAAAAGTTTTGGCTCTAAGCAGTAGTGCACAAACATTTAATTTAAGAGGTTGCGTCAAATGGCAACCCTATTTTAAGGGCAAAGTTGAAGGATTGTCTTACATTGTGCTTTTTTGTTATTGCTAAAGAATATTTGTATTATGAAATTGATACTGGAGCTTACAAAGCGTTCCATCATTATATTGAAGAATTGAAAGATGAGGAGACAGGCATATCTTCACTAGAACCAAAAATTCAAAAAAATATTAGGTTTATAAATTAGGTTTTGCGATTAGTGCCTTAAATAGGCAAAATTAATGTTTCGTGAAATCTTAGCCGATTTCTATATTCTATCTACTCGTATGATCTGTGGTTTTTGGATTTTGGATAGGTATTTGACATTAATCTTATAGAAGTAGGTAATGTCAAATCGATGTGCCTATTACCTATCCAAAATCCAAAAACCACAGGTAGATACTAGAAATCGGCTGTTAGGCACAAATTGTAAAATTTCTGTTTGAAAGCTGTATGTACGCTTTACCTACCAATACTCTCAAGCGGTGAAGGAAAACATTGTGAGGAAACCGGCATTTTGTAAAACCTTAAAAGGTTGAAAACGTGTGCCTGTAAGGCACCACACTGGTCCGCGAAAGGAAAGAAGACAATAGAAAACTTTAAGGTGATTGTGCATCTGGCTTAATTTACCGTTTTGAACGAATTTTCGGCAAGCAGTGAACGAATTTATGGAATCTCAAAGAGTTCGTAAAATTCGTTTTGGTCTGGTTATGCAGCGTTTGCAGTTGTTTGTTCCGATGTGCGTTTAGTAGGACCAGTAGTTTTGGAGTTTATTCGTTACTAGCTTTCGCTCGCGGCTTTGCCCGCGAAGTACCTACATAAAATATAGCCTGTGTTCATCCTGAAAGTTCATTCTACACATTGGTGAAAGAATTTTTCAAATTGGTTCAGTAGTTTCGGAGCCTATTCAATTCAAACAAACAAACAAACAATCAAATCTTTCCTCTTTATAATATTATATTATTATATATTAGTATCGATTAGCTTTTGCCTGCAATTTTGTCCATGTTAGAAAATGACGGACTCCAAACTTTCATCCCTTATTTCAACCCCTTCAAGCATTTAATCGCGATAAAAGGTAGCCTATATCCTTTTTCATCATTGTACCAAATTTCATCAAATTCGGTTCAGTGGTTTAAGCGTGAAAGCGTAACAGACAGATAGAGTTACTTTTGCATTTATATTATTAGTATGGATAGTATGGATTGAGAAAGGTACAGTGATAGAGAAACAAATAAAAACGACATTTTCTTTCCACGAAACTATTTCTCATTATTTTATCTAACATCAGATAAAAACCTCTAATGTGCTCATTTTGTAATCGTTTACTACTAAAAACAGGTTAAATGTAACTTTTTGCTAGCCATGTAAGGCCTACACGTTACAACAGACACTAGAAGTAGCTATTCAGCTAGCACACTCACACAATCTTTACTATAACAAAACTGTAAAGGAGCAAAATTTTTACAGAAAATATTAACACACACGTCTCAATACTTCGATGGAAGGTACACTTTATTTGCTGGTTTATCAAACCATACCTACTTCCTACTACTAATCCTACTTATATTATAAATTTGGATTTATATTCTGTCCAGCCGTTGCCAAGGGTTGCTGACGAACACAGTGTTCCAATTGACACTTTTGATTTTAATATTTTTGTTAGTGTCGTTTCGGATATTATTAAAAATTGTACAGTCAGATAAAAAACTGTTTTTGTTTCCAAGAGGGGGACAAAGAAACTTTTTAGTCCAACCTGTCCCAGGGGGACAGAGCAGGAGGACAGATGGAAATAATTCTACTATTGAACTAAAAAACAAAAGTACCAGTGACACTGTAAGAATGGGTTGTTGTACATTTGCCACGAAGTAAATTCGTCACGAAAAAAAGTATGTGTAAATTCGCCACACTTCTATTTCTACTTCTTTTCTTGTCAGCTTGTTATATTGTTACTTTTGTTACACGCCTATACTTATGTACCTATTGTGTGTTGCAGAAGCAAATAAATGTTTCTCTATCTATCTATCTAAGAAGAAGAAGGTGTGGAGTGATCCAGCTGACTTCAAGACGCTACAAAGCCACACAAAGAACAGGCACAAAAAGCCTTCGATGAGCTATTAAGCTGCAAGCTCGTTAGGACAACAAAGGGGGCGCCACAGCATCACCACCGATCTGATACCGGTTAGTGCATGAAGCTGGAGTGTGGATACGGCTTAATTTTAAAAAAAAGTTTATGGAATATCACTAAAGGCATATGAAAGGTACATGAAAGGAGATGTTTCACAATGTGCGCAAAATAAAAAATAAATAAAATAAATATGATCACGGCTGTAATCCCCAAGCTTGGTAGATATCTCCTCAGATCTTTAATTACTTAGATCTTTGAGGATATCTAAAGGGGGTAGTCAGAGGCAAGTCCAAACATGACATTTGGTACATGCCCACATTTTTCACAGTAGTTAGTATTCCGTACGTGACAGGTTGCAAGCCCATCGCCGCTTTTAAGAATACTAACCAATGACACATACCTTCGAATTTTTAGTTCTAGGGTATGCCGCTTTCCTCACGATGTTTTCCTTCACCGTTTAAGAGCACTGGCATTGCGTTGCATTGTTTTCTGATTCGTTTTTTTTAATTTTATAATATTGTTAGACATCCTAACAATGCTATAATAAACTATGCATCGTCATCTGGAGCTAAATGGATATCTAATGGGACGCCTTGTAATACAGTCATTAGCATTTATTCTCATAATGACTTTATTATAACCGGCCATTTTCCTAAGAGCCCCTATAATAATCTAACTACAGGTTATATAACACAGCTATTGATGGTTACTCTCTTGTTTAACAGACTAACTTTTGATTTTATTTGTCCCAAAAGACCACTAAATTTAAGCTTTTTTAAACTGTCATTTGAAATGTTTACGCTACTTTAGTCATTATGTTGAACCAAATAAGGTCGTCTATATTTAAACTTTTCTTAGTTAGTCCGCAAAACAATAGAAAAACCACCATTATCATACATTAAACATTTTTTATTATTTACTAAGTGAGCTCTTGAAAAATTGACTGAAATGTAATGTATAAAATCCTACCTATAAAAACAATGATTAAGTTTGTTTTTTCGATTTTTGTAAGTTTTCTTGTAGCTAAATTTCGGCTGGACAGATTTGGATTATTATAATATTCATTCATCCGGAAAATAAGTCTACTATGTTACCTACTGTGTCTGTTGCTCATGGCTGACTTTCCGCTCACGCTTTTACATATTTGGGGATGTCAGAGGCACGTCCAAGTATTAATAGCAACATGCCCAAGATGATCTAATAAATACTAAGCTGGTATGGAATCCAAAGTATTAAAAAATAAGGTAAACATTGCATTATGAGCCTTAAAACATAACGGTATGTAGACGATAATTCAGCAAGATAGCTTGCATCTCGTTATAACAAGTATCGTTTACACTAACGGAACACCATCAAAGTTCCTCGAGATTATAATACCCCTTGCCAGCGAACTAGAAAGTTATAGAAGTGGCAGAGTTTAATGTTGACTTCAAATACAAATTTTAAATTTATCTAGTTAGTACCTAATTAGATTCCAGTCTAAAAAATTGGCAATAAACTCATTATGGATTTTTAGAAATAAATAAATAAATAATGCTGGACAGTCCACACAGTATCATCTAGCCCCAAAGTAAGCTACTCAAAGCTTGTGTTATGGGTACTAGAGAACTGATATATTTAATAATTATATACATATATTTTTATTATACATAGAAAACACCCAGCAACGGAACAAATTTCTGCAGATCGTACACAAATTTGTTCCGAAGCGGGAATCGAACCCGCAACCTCTAGCGTCGCAGGCAAAAAGTAAAGAAAAAAACAGCATTGGACCAATTTTATCCCAAGTTTTTTTTTCATAGTTTCATCCAGATCCGTTCATTCGTTTCAGCGTGATTAGTTAACAAACATTCAGACATCTTTTCCTTTGTATAGTGACACCAGTTTTTTTAAACATGTAGGTATACCATTTTAAATGATTAAAGGGCACCTCTGTGGCGCAGCGGGCGAGAGTCCGCCTGCGACGCAAGAGGTTGCGGGTTCGATTCCCGCCGCGGAACAAATTTGTGTAAGATTAGCAGAAATTTGTTCCGTTGGTCTGGGTGTTTTCTATGTATAATAAAAAATATCTATCTATGTATATAATGTATTAAATATATCAGTTATCTAGTACCCATAACACAAGCTTTGAGTAGCTTACTTTGGGGCTAGATGATGCTGTGTGGACTGTCCATCATTATTATTATTATTATTATTATTACCTCAAAGGCTCCTTTCGTGCACTTAACACTGTCTTCATAATGGAATAATAAAGACTATTTAACACTAAGACTACCCTTGATTAGTCGTCTCTATAACAGTGACAATAAATTTGTTACCAGTTCTAGACATTTGAAGCTCTACGTCAGTGTGCACTGAGGTCTCCACATATGCAAGTCTTATTTACTTAAGAAGAAGCCTTTCCTTAAGGAAATTGCTTCAAACAGAGCCGGGAGCAAGCGCATGATAACTGCCACTTACGCGCTCGTATTTCTGCTACAGCCATGCTAAGCGGCGATGGGCTTGCAACCTGTCACGTACGGGATACCTAACTACTGTGTAAAATGTAGGCATGTTCCAAAAATTATGTTTGGACGTGCTAAGAAAATAATATATAAAAAAAATGATCACGACTGTAATCCTCAGGTTCGGTACATATCTCTTCAGATCTCTTAGTTACTAAGATCTTTTGAGGATATCTAAAAGGGTAATCAGAGGCATGTCCAAACATTATATTTGACACATGCCTACATTTTGCACAGTGTTTGCAAGCCCATCGCCGCCTATGAAAGAATTAATAGAAAACCTATGCCCTTCGAATTTCTGGTTCTAAGTTTTACGCCGGTTTCCTTACGACATTTTTCTTCACCGTTTAAGAGCACTGGCATAGCGCAAATAATTTTTTCAAATGAATTTGTGTGGGAAATGGGTTTCGTATCGTTCAAATATTTAATGTTCATAGATGAGGCAGTTTTATACACCACATTAGTGCATTGAACCCGTGCGAAGCCGGGGCGGGTCGCTAGTATAAAATAAAAAGCTTCACATACATTATCGTTGTCACCGCTTTTCACACCGATACACTGATAATTTAGTAAAAACACATTAATCGAACCGTGAAGATACCATTGCCGTTGCCTCGGTGACCGTATTTATTCAATAAATTCATAGTCAATGGGCTGTGAGTTGAATGTGGTAGTGAAATAAATAACGTTTTTAACCAACTTTGAAAAAGAAGGTAAAACTTTAATCCTCATCAACATAATAATTAGAAATTAATTTGTCAAGTAGTTTGTGGATTTTAATTTTGTTATAATCATAGCACATCATTCAGGATGTTGTACACTTACCGCGATTTACGAGCATATTAATATTAGTAGAAGAATGTTTTGTATACATAATATACTTATGTATTTTTGTTTGCTACTCAAAACTACTGGACCGATTTCAAAAATTCATTCACCATACCATGCTACATTATCCATGAGTAACATAAGCTATATATTAATATTAAAAAAATAGAGATACTTTTAATACCCGTGTGAGGCCGGGGCGTGTTGCTAGTATAAAATATAATTTGCTAGCTTCCGCGTGCGGCTCTGCTTATGTAGAACCAACCAGGATAAAAGTAGCCTATTTGTTATTCCAGGTCATAATCCGTTCAGCCATCCATCAATCCATACCTTCGCATTTATAATATCAGTAGGATAGTAGAAAGTAAGATAAGATTGCCTATCTACTGCTTAATAAAGTTTTTTTTGTTTTTGTAACATTTTTGGACTGTCCTGTCAGAACCCTTACAAAAAAAAAGATTTTAATACTATGAGTACGAATCAAGTATAACCCATATGAGGGGTATCACTCTACCAAAAGTACCTTCACACATCCCTCTTTTGTTGTTCGTTGCTATAGCACTATTATTTGTTCTTCGCTATAGAAACGATATTTATTCGATAAAATTGAAACAAGTTGTTGAAAGTTTTTAAATAGTGGACTGAAAAAGCCGTGGTTTCTGGAAATAGCGTGAGGCTCAGTTTTATGGAAATATTGTTATTCTGGGAATCGAGTTTTGGAAATTGAATGCTGAAAGCTGAAACCGAAACGTGGAACCTATTTTTTAGCTAGGCTTTTCAATGATACTAGATTTAATTGTTGTCGCAGAGTTCAACTATTTCAATGCTACTCGTAACATTATAATTTGTAAAAACTGTGAAGGTATGTGTACCTATATTTTTCTTTATCTCTTTATTGGCTTTTAATGGATTTAGATAGAATTTGGTATAGATGTAGAATAGCAATTAGAAAATTTGTTTGGCAGGTGACACCGCGACGCACCGCTAGTAAACAATTATATATATTTTAAGGTACTGAAGTCCAAAAAAGTAATCAAAAACGGTAAATTTTTATGTTTATAGGTATGTAACTGCATATTTACAGTGGTGTTTTTTGAAGATAAGAAGCATATCAATTTAATCATTTGTTACACCAAGACTGAAAACAAAATGGCTAACAAAACATACAATGACTTGCTGGTCGAAACATCAGAGCTGATAGGAGAAGCAACACAAGTAGATGAAGCGATTTTTGAAGGAGGAGCTGCTGAAAGAACAACCATTGGTCCTTTACTACTAGAACTTAGAGTCAGATACACAGTGCTCCTAGCTAAACTTGACAATGTGTACGATCAGCTGTTACAGCCACAAAAGCGCTTGATTGTAAGACGCTTGCTGGAAGCTTGTTTGGGGAGACTGGTCGAGATAAAACACGAACTGGTCGAGATGTACATGACAGATCACACGTTTGATGATGATGAGGTAAGAATTTTTACGACAGCTAATAATTAAAATTTCAGCCTAAAAATCATTTATGTAGATTGATCATTTAAAAGTAAAAGCTAACCATGGAAGAGTAATTTCATTGTGAATCAATGTGATATCAGTTAAGGTAAAAACTATTGTTTCTCTAACTGGTTAATATTAGTAAAATAATAACACACTATTTGTAGTTGGTATCGTAGGAAGATGATGAAAACTAAGAGGTCTTAAATAATATGCCAATATATTATGTGTAAAATTAAATCGATAATTTATTTTGGCAGGCCTTGACAAAGCTGCAAGTGACACCATTCGAAGCAGAACCATGTATCCCTCAATTTTTCACTAGGGAAAGAGCAGACGAGATCGAGAGTCGTCGAGGATTCGTCATGGAAACTCTGAGGAAGCTGGGACATGAGCCTGTGAAAGCGCGGCCGTTAGTCTTGACTGAGCAGCAAGCAGTGTTGATCATACAAAGTCATGAGAGAGCCAGACAAGGAAGGTTGAGGTAAATAAATAAAAAGGAGTCAACAGTTCCATGAACACAGTGATAGTTTAAAACAACTACAATCAAAAGAACACTATTACAATAACGAACGGATAATAAAAATCATTTAATTCCAGAGGTCAATTTATGAAAGAAATTCGTCTTTTGAAAGAGAAAGGTCGCGATCAGAAAGGTGAGATGTCTCCATCAGCTGCTACGGCAATTCAAAAGGTGTGGAGAGGCTTCATCGCGAGACGAGCTACTAAAAAGAGGAAAAGAGAGGAACAACTTCTTATTGGTATGGTACTTCCTCCTTATAAGGAATCGGAAAAAATAAAGAAAGCAGAAGAAGTAAGTACTAGACGTGAGTTGATAAGTATGTGCTCGTCAAAGCGGAATGTTTTAATGGTGTGTTATTGATTTAAGGTGAAAGATTATCGTCGAACTCTTCAGAAGGAAAGAGAAGATGAATTTCAAACGGCTTTAGTAACTTTGGAAGAACAACTTAAAGCTCAAAACACAGTCAAACTCAATGAGCAAATTGGTGATGAACTAAGAAGATGGATAAGGGAATATTATGACAGAACTGAAAGAATTCCTGAGATCCCTTCTGAAGAGAGTGGTGGAAGCAGAGCTATGTACAGTAGACAAGGTAGTTTATAGATCAATATTTTAAAATAAATCATTACCTAGTTAAATGAAAGACGTTATGCGTTGAGACTGATATAGGTACTCGCATGAAGAATAAACCAGTAGAAACAACAAAAAGGCTTCTTTGCTAATAAAAAACTATATAAAACTATATAAGAATTCCAAAATTTTGATTTTCTAGGTTCAGGAGCTGAGGGCAGCGTACTTAGCAAGTCTCCAGTATCTTCAAAAGATTCCAAGAGAAGTAAAGATAGTAAAGACAAGAAAAGCAGCAAAGATCAAGAAGAGAATGCAAAAAATAAAGACGAAGAAGAAGATTTAACTATTTATAAATGCAACAAATCTGCATTTTTGGAAGATATGGTTCATTCTAATGAAGAGTAGGAGTAACCTTTAAAATAATATTTCAACATAATTTAAATGTAATCAAAAATGTCATAATATGGAATAATTCAATATAATAATAATTTTCAGGTTTGAAGACATTTGGAAATTCAAAGACGATCCTGATAATTTACACGAAAGATACTACAAAGACATGATAGAAAGAGAGAAAATGGCAAAGTTAGAGCAAGAGATAAGAAACGTTGTAGACGAGCTTATGAGAAGTGAATTGGAGTTATTGCAAGCTGCTTATGATAAAGATAAAGCTATCAAAGGAAAGAAATCAAAGAAACCACAAAAGAAAGTGTGTAGGCCAATTGCTGCCACCGTCAAATTACATGGAAATTAGTTTTAGCATGACCCTTACTCATTGAAATATTTTTTATTTTAAAGGCACGACGTAAAAAAGATAAAAAGAAGAAAGAAAAAGACCTTACACCCGATCGAACAACTGAGTCCCTATTCGAAGAATTGGTGTCAAACGGCATCATCAAGCCCTATCCTCTCGTAAGGCTTAATGATTTTATTGGAGAGAAGTGTTATGTTGGATCCGCTTGGAGGAATGAGGGAATGGAGGCTTCACCGTGCTTGGGAGACATTCGACAGCTGGTGAAGGAATATTGCATTCTTCCGTTAGGTTCAGAACATGTTAGAAACAGTGCTCCTTTAATTAGATCAGTTCTTATCTCAGGTAATTTTTTTGAATGATCTCAGTCAGATTATTTCTGATTGTTTCTGATAATAATTATGTTTTGTAAATGTTTTTTTTCTTCTAAGGTTCACCAGGCAGCGGAAAGAAGATGCTAGTATACGCAGTCTGCACAGAACTTGGTGCTATGCTCTTCGATTTGACTCCAGCGAACATAGTTGGGAAGTATCCAGGAAAGACCGGGTTAATCATGCTGCTACACTTGGTGATGAAAGTGTCTAGACTTCTCCAGCCTTCAGTTATTTGGATGGATGAAGCGGAAAAGCCGTTTGTAAAGAAAATTCCGAAAACTGATAAGACTGATCCGAAAAGATTGAAGAAGGATTTGGTGAAAATTATAAAAGGTATGGCAGGTGCCTGCTAGATCATTAAAAGTTAATAGTTAAGGAAATAGACATGTGTATTAGAATTTCTTTAAGTTTTATCCAGATTTGTTCTGTTGACAAAGTATTTCTTTGCCAGGCATCACGAACGAAGAAAGGGTTATTTTCATCGGCACATCCCGAAGTCCTTGGGATGCAGAACAAAAGCTCCTTTTCCAGTGCTACCAGAAACTTATCCACATACCTACTCCAGACTATGGAAGTGTTTCACAAATGTGGCAGACAATGCTGCATAGAGCACATGCGTTGTCTCCGAGATTGGAACTATCTTGCCTGGCTAGAGTGTCTGATTCTTATACAATTGGTAACTTATTATTGTAAATAGTTTCTATTACGAGTAGTACCGTCGATCAAGAAATGTAGTCATTTATGTTGTTGCTCTAATGTGTACTACGTAATTTTGGATAAGAATAAAATATTTTTTTAAACTAAACGTTATTAATCTAGCCACTGTAGTTCTTGCTACTAGCTACTTGAAATGTATGTAATGTAATTGTTATCACATTGAGTTACCAGTAAACTTTTCGAACAAATTTTATTCACAAACATTTTCCTCATTTCAGGAACACTGTTGGCGGCATTAGACGCAGTGCTGACAACTAAAAGGAGACTCCAGCTTAAAATCCGTGTCCTCACAGCTCACGAAGTAGCTGTTCAGCTCAGTTCTAGGGAACCAGTTTTTGCTGAGCATGTATGTATATCCCAACTTAGGCTAAATATAAAATCATCGACGTAAAAGAAGTCCTAATTTAATTAGTAGAAACTTTTTATGTTTGAGAAACTTATTTTTATTTGTAAAATGAATATTCATAATGGCATAAAAGTCAAAATATTAAGTTGCAGTAATAATATTTTTTCATCATCATCATTATCTGTGTCTAACCACTGCTCGGTATAAGCCTCCTCCATTTTGTGCCATAATTTTTTTTAGTTATTGATATTATTTGTCATCGTGGTTTAGTGTTTATTTCAGTGTTTCTTTAAACTTTTTAGTCTTTCTTTATGATAAGCCTCTATATCAACTACCTATACAAATTGTGAAAACACATGGCGTATTCTATCCATTACTTTCAGGATGCTGCTGCAGAAGCATGGTGGTCAAAAACTCCACAGGAGAAGAAACGTCAAAAGGTCATGCAGAGACTTGAAGAATTGGCACAAGAGGCTGAAGAAAAAGCTGCTGCCAATAAATCTTAGGTTTTTAAAAAGGTTTTTGTAAGTAGGTATAAAGTTTTTTTAATTTTAAGTGAAGTTAATTTTATAATCATGTTCAATCTTCCGTTACAATTATAAAAAAATCATAAAAATCTAAAATCATAATGTAATAAAACTAAAATTAAAATATCATATACGTAGATAAATCAACTATCTTATTTTTAAAACTCTTGTTAAAGGGTTAATCCGAGCAAAATGAAACAACGAACCGAACTTTGCAGTTAAAACTTTTACGTTACCGTTTTGCAAAAATTCAAAAGGATGCCATCAGAAATATTTTACTGAAAAGGAATAAAACACTCCTTCCTTAAACTTGTAATACTTCAGAGAATCTGCAAGAAAGTTAAAGAGGTACCTACTCAGAAAAGTAGGAGCATCCGGCTTAGTTCCCACGGGTATTTTGAAGGGTGTAAGAAATTAAAGGCTATATCAGATTGAAAAATCGTGTAGTGGAAATTATTTAGTTGGGCTTTACTGTTACTTATAAGGCGTATCTATACACTCATATTTGACTGTCCTCACAGCTCAGTTGGTAGTAGCTCTGCCTTCTGCGCTGTAGGTTATGGGTTCAATCCCCATTCAGGAAAACATTTGTACGATAAATTCGGATGTTTTTTATGAGTCTGGGTGTTATTATGTATTAATTTAAATAATAAATTAAAAAAATATATATAATTAATCTATCAACCACCTGGTTTCTATAGTTCAAGCTTGGTTTAGTTTGAGGCTAGATGGCGTAGTATGAAATGTCCACCAATATTTATTTATTTACTAGCTGACCCGCGCGCGACTCCGTCTGCGCGTTTTAAGTAAGTAATATACGTTTTCTTACCTTTTAAACCTTCCCTAGACCTCCACGAACATCTCAAGACCAAGATAAGATAAATCCGTTTAGTCGTTCTCGAGTTTTAGCGAGACTAACGAACAGCAATTTATTTTTATATTTATAGATTTGCGCTGTTTAGGCATGTTAAAAGTTGTACAAATAGGTACGGAACTCGATGAATCGATGAAACTAAAGCCATCGTAAAAAGTTGGAAGTTAATTAAGATCCTTGTGATTTTTATTGAATAAAATATTTTGAATTTGAAATTTAAATTTGATGAACACCAGGAATAATTTTGTGGCAGTGGTTAATATTCCCGTAAGCAGCTGTAGGCTTGCAACTTGTCTCGTACCGAGTAATTATTGAGTAAATGTTGGCATGTGCCAAATATAGTGTTTCTTATATCATAATTTTCTTTGTATTATTGTCTCTGGTGCTGTTTCATGGATCAGCCAGTTCGTATATTTCATACAACTCTAAAACATGACCGCTAATATTTTGAATAGAAAAATGGAAAAAAAGGTAGATCCTGGCAGATGGAATATCTGCCAGGATCTACCTTTTTTTTTGCGAGAGCACAGCATCCAGATTTCAACAACAAAGAAAAACATTAAAAAACCCGCTGAAACCAATACCTTCCTAAAAGCTAGCTGCATACCAAATCACTTTCGGAAAAAACCTATTCTGTTTTCCATTCGACAAAGGAAAACCCCCTCAAAGGGTAAGAACGGTACAAAAATCTGCGTTAGCTAGTTTGTTAGACGCCTTTGTGAATAAACTGTGAAATTTTCCACTCTTTTTGAGCTGCAAAACTCTTTGAGAATTTGTTACAAAGTTATGTAATTGGGAGTTGTTGCATTTGTTTCGAAGAACCTAGCCTTTAAAAGAACCTTTTTTATTTTACAACTCAGTAACCTTTAAACTAAATGATTCTAAAAGGTTTTGTTTAATAATTCTAAGCACTGGGTTGAGTAGTGGTAGTTTTTGATTCTTAATTTTCGAGGAGGGTAATTTTTAATGTGTGTGTTTATTTTTCTTTTGCTTTAAAAGCTGGATTAATTTTTGAAATTGGGTTGTGGTTAAATTTTTCTAAATAACGAGAGTGACATAGGCTATCCAAAATTCCAAAATAATGGCTACTCTAAGAAGCTATCAATCATTTTCAGTCTGTTTTTGATTTATATAAATAAATATTTGGTCAGTCACTGGAAGAGGATCACATGTTGTGCCGACCCCTCATAACGTGGGATAAGGGCAGGAAGATGATGATTTGGTCAGTCACTACTTAATTAGGTAGGTAAATCACAAATTTACCTACCTAATTAAGTTAGTACCTTGTTTTACACTTAGCATTATAAATTATATTACTTACTTTAAATTATCTACCTACCTACTACAAGTGTTCTCATTTAAGTTGGAGCACAGAAAGGAGGGGACTTCTCTAATACAGGTCTTGGAGACTTAAAAGAGGAGATCCCACAACATAATAATGTAATACTTGTAATTTTGAATAAATACTTTTTACTTTTTTTTACTTTTACTATTATTGTCTTTAGCACATCACCTTAGTGTTGAACTAAACTGTATGGTACCTACCAGTATACTTAAAAATCCTTCAACAATCAACCATAAATCAAAATATCGAAACATCAAATCTCGATACCGACAGCCGATTTCAATTACGTTGCTTACATTCGATGCTTCGCAAGACGTAACGTAACCGAATAACCAGTTCGGGCCATGAATATTCTATGTGCCAATCGACGGTTTAACCTGCGTTGTTTATCCCAACTCTAGGCCTTAAATGGTCTGGTGTGATGTTCCTGTTGATGTTGGCGCAATAGAGACAAAATATAATGACAATCTTCTTTTTTACTATGACTTCTATCTCTTCTCCGTACTCACATTTGGTATTACTCGATAGTTTTACTCGAAAACGAGTAATTATTAACGTGTGGACCGCAAAACTCACAGCTCGAAGGCTCGCATCTAGTAGTAATCCGCATCAAATGTAGGCTCGACATGATAGCTCGATCGATCAAAACCGTATGTGAGTACGGAGCATTAGAGGTCATTTTTTTCTCGTGTCAAGCAAAGTCGCAGTGAAATTGTTAGGTTAATTTTAAACAAAAGATGGCTGTTTTATTTGAAGGTCTTAAGAAATTTTGCGATGGATCTAAAAGGAACTCCTCACTTTCATAAAAATATTTCACACTCATGTCAAAAACTCTCGCTTTATTGGAAAAATAATCACCACAATAACACAATTAAACTCAAAATAACTCGAGAAAAAAATATTATATGAGTAAAGTGATAAGTACACGTTTTATAGTCAAAAGCATCAGGAAAAGTCCATAATAACAAAAAACATGTCAAAATCATTATATTCAATTTGCTGGTTTTCATAATGACTAAAATGGACAAGCGTTATGCGTTAAAAGTTAAACACTTTATTAAAGTCTAATTTCTCATATTTTTGGTCAAGTGTTTAAAATCGGTTTGAATTTATTGTTATTAACAAGAGGTACGCTGGTTCGTTATATTCAAATTGGCGAATTGGCGAGCACAGGTCTCATATCATATGAATTTTAGATTCTATCGCCAGCGGGCTTCTGCGATTGTTCACGTTAATTTGTGCTGTACGAATGAGATAATACTGATTTTGTGCTCCAATTGAGTCTGGAATAGAAATGTCAGTCCTAGCCCCAGGACTGCTGCGGTTGAGAATTTTCTGAGTAATTTTTAGATCATCAATTATTCAAAAACAAAACGACTGTAATCCTCAGGCTTGGTAAATATGCCGTTAGATCTCTAGTTACTTAGATCTTTGTTGACTAAAGAGGGTAGTCAGAGACACGTCCAAACTTGATATTTGGCACATGCCCACATTTTGCAAAGTACCTACTTACTCAACGATTTTAATTTGAAATATTGTTATAGGTACCTAAGTATTAGATTTATAGAAGTTATCACTATATATTAGAAATAAAGTTTCTGAAGTTGCTAACACGAAACCAAAAAGTGAACTAAAAAATTTTTGTTCAAATAAACTACATAGATTTTGTGTATACCTACTGTAGATACAAAATGTGAACAAAATATTGATAATTTATATAATATTATATATTTATAATATATTAATATGTGATTGAACGTGCGTCTGACCCCCTAGATATCTTAGAAGGCTTATAAAACGAGTAATCTGAAGAGTTGTGATCATACTTGTTTCGTTTTAGTGTTTTTGGCGGAATGCCGTATAGATAGAGATGAACGCTTCGCTTTATCCAAAATCTTATGGAATCACCATACCATCAACTATTATCTAGTCCACGCCTTAACAGCTATTATAATTCCCTATTATTCCTATAATCCGTTAGTGGGTCCTTTATATCGTCGCTTATCCTGTCAGCTAGCAGGTGGGATCGTAATTTAATATGATCCCACTTACTGAGGTAACTAGTTTGGCTTCTGTAGTGAAGAGTTTTATCGATATCGATGTTTATGGCTATCGAAAATGACTGAAATTTTGCTTAAACATTCTGTTAATATAGAGAAGAGAATTTTATCAATATCGATGTTTTAGGCTATGAAAGATGACTGAAAAACTCGTTTACACTTTTGTAGTGAAGAGTACTTTTTTTATTGATTTCGATCGGTGTTTTAATAAAAACATCGAAAATTACTAGTTTATACTAACCATGATAGTGATGTGTTGTTTTGAATATTTTGCTGCATATGCTATAATAACCCCATGCAAAAATAATATATTTAACTTTAATAGTTACTTGTAGGTATCAACACGGATTGGTAAACGTTTATACATAAACTTTCAGCGCGTATTAAGCTTTTTTTTTTTTTTTTTTTTCCGGGGGGAAATGCATTACGCATACCACCCGGGCGCAGGGGGCACCCGAGTAGTTATGTGGGACTCCCGTATAGGCTAATGAGACCCACGGTATACCCACTAAACTTTACTCTCTCTTTTAGCAGTTCATCGATATGCAACATCGATAGTTACAACGCCATCACTTTGCACTGAAAATTATGATAGTGATTCATTCACCTATATATTTTTATTATCTTTTATTAATTAACGTTAATAATATTTAAAAAAAAAAATATTTGATATGATTCCAGGGTGTCGCATTATGCCAAACTACGACGCCCTGTGACTATTGTTTTCGCCGTCTCTGACATCATTTTAGATCTAAAAAAATTCAACCAAAATCATCCATCCTCGCATGTGTGGGAAGCCTTACACGGATAGTGCTAGCAATATACGTAACAGGATAGGGTGGATGATAAATGACAGTGACACCTAGGCTGGCACTTCATTTCGTACGTTCTATGGCACCCGTAAAAATGACTCTGGCTTACGGGATCCTGGGAGTTGCGGTAAATTGACTGAATGACTGTGATTTATTGTTCTAGCTTTGTTACAAATATTGTTTTCTTTGTACGATTTGAATGATTAACTACTCTCGAAACAACGCTATATTCTATAAAAAAACTCAAAAACCAATTTCGTAATAATATTTTCCCAGATATTTAAAAGCTCAATTGTAATAAGATCTACGTTGTGTTATGGCAAAAAAACAAATGAATTCGTTTACAAAAAATGCTTCCAAGTCGTGATTCTAAGAAATGATGTTATTTTAAGTTTAAAGCAAAATGAACAATCCCTTGAAAGACATGCAATTTTGGCATCTTGTTTTCTTCATCCATCGCTGGTTACCCAAGTCTTCAGAAAAAATATGTTTAAAAGCATTCACAAATGTTTTTCAAGTGTTATTTGCTTACGAGAAATTATTTATAGGATATTGGCAGAAACGTGTTTTGTGCGATAAATCAGAGCAGACGCGAACTTTGAACACATTGCGTCGTAAATAAAGAAATCTGTCCTTTGATTTGAATAAAGCATTTTCAATGAGGAAATTTTTAACATAAGCTTGGGTTGTTCAAGAAACGGTGGCCGTCGTTCTGCGATCTCTTTGATCATTAATTATTGTGAAATTAGATATAGCCTTAGCCCTTTTTAGTCTTAGCCTTAGAGCTTTAGTTTAATATATAATAATAAAAATAGCCTTAGTCCAAAATACTTTACAATCAATTTTTTTTGTAAGTAATAGTTTTTTATTGGTTTTTATATAGTAAAGTGCTTTAAATTTGTTTTTTATTCTTGTATTATCCCACGTTCGCAAATGAGCTAATAAATATAAAAAAAAATCTAAAATTACGACTTTGCTCTTTACTGTGTTAAACCAAGACTGTAATAAAGTTACATCATGCTAATACAACCATGTCCCTTTTAATAAGGCTAGTTCAGTTTACAGCTGATATGAATTAAACATACGAGGGTTAGAGCAATTATTAACGAGTTGTTTACAAGGGGTTGGAAGGGGTGGTCAAAAAAAATTCCATACATAACTTTGACCCTCTTTTTACCCTTTTTAGAGGGTTATTTTGGAATATCCAGAAATACGTGTCTATTCATTTTGCATTTACAGTACACAAACAAAGTTTCACACCAATCGCACCACCCGTTAAAAAGTTCCCATACAAACATTGACCCCCCATTTGACCCCTTTTTAAAGATTATATTGAAAAATCCTGAAACACGTGTCCATTTATTTTGCATTTACAGTGCACAAACAAAGTTTCATGAAAATCGCTCCACGCGTTAAAAAGTTTCATACTAACGTTTTCACCCTTTTTCACCCCCTTAGGTGGATTTTCCAAAAATCCCACCTTAGTGGATGGTTTTGTTATAAAAGGAAACCACCTTCCAAATTTCAGCTTTCTAGCTTCAGCGGTTTCGGCTCGGCGATGATCAATCAGTCAGTCAGTCAGGTTAAGCTCTTATATAGATATAGATTTTTGTGACGCGCTTTCGAATTGTGTAATTTTTATGGACATTGCACATACTCAGAGTGATTTAACTGCAAACCTCAAAGTGATGTTAAATTTAGTAAATTAATAATATGATACCTATCCAATATCGCAACATGAAATAGTTAGGGTTGATGTAATAAAGGTTTTTTTTGTATTTCTTGCTGACATACGTCAACATAATATACATTACCTATCTATTTTTTTTGTAAGAAAGAGAAAGAAAAAGTGCAAAAGAGAATGTTTGAAGAAACAATTTGTGAGACAAAAATAATATTGCAAAAAACGAATGCAGAAAGCTAAAAACAAGTTTTACATAATCTACAGAGAACATTGAAAAAATTTGGTGTTTGTTGCCCCAGACCCTATTATTTAACTTTAATATTTTTACTTTATAAAAACAAATAATAATAATAAAGCCTTTTTTTATTCAGATCCACAATGCACACTAAAATTTAAATTAAGTAGCACATTTAACATATTTTTTTTTATTTTAGTATTAGTCTAATATAGTTCTATTATAAAAGAGCGCTGGTGGTGTAGTGGTAGCACCCCTGCCTCACGGGGGGGTTCAAACCTGGTCGTGCACCAATGAGTTTTTCCACTCGAAAAATTTATGTGCGCAATGCCAGTGCTCTTAAACGATGAAGGAAAACATCGTGAGGAAACCGGCATGCCCTAGAACCAAAAATTCGAAGGTATGTGTCATAGGTTAGTATTCTTATAAGCGGCGATGGGCTTGCAACCTACGTACGGAATACTAACTATTGTGCAAAATGTGGGCATGTACCAAATGACTTGCCTCTGACTACCCTCTTTAGATATCCTCAAAGATCTAAGTAACTATAGATCTGAGGAGATATCTTCCGAGCCTGAGGATTACAGTCGTGATCATATTTTTTTTTTTTTTTTTTTAGTCTAATATTCCAAGTTTGTTTACTTATAAAAACAAATAAGTACTTAATAAGAAAAACTACTTTATAAACCTAATTTTCTTCCCCTTTGTTAACTTCTAATTCCAAGCTCTTTAGCTGCATGTCCCAAAGGATTGACCTATCCCTATCGTAGGTAATGAGGATACTGCAAAAGACCCCACCTCATTCGTTTCTAATGGAACATTTTGTTCTTGCAAGGGACCTAAGGACTTTTGATTATTTTTTCATTAAGATTAACAATACGACAGTGGTATAATGTTTAGGTATTATCCATAAAAAAGAAATAGTAAAAACAAGATAGGAAATTAAAGAAAGAAAATAAAAAAAATAGTACATAATAAGCAGTAAGCATCATCATTATACATTTAGCACACGACTTGTGACAAACCCAGCCGTCTCACAGTACCTATCTCTTCTAAATTATTACTAACTTTATCCAAAAGTACTTACGAACGTTTTGACGTAGCTTCAATATATTAGAGATTGCTTAGATTGCACTAGATACTATTAATGCTATAAGCAAATTTGTCGAGTCAGCAAAGTTTAAGACAGAATAACACATTTTTCACTCAATTCAATCCGAATTTTCTCAACAAAAGCCAGATATTAAAGCCAAGTGATTGATCTCGCCAGCTGAGACCGTAAATACAAAGATGCTGCTGATTTACTAGCTCTGGTACAATTAAGAAAAGCCGTTTAGACGAAAATTTATTAAAGTAATGAAATGAAAAAAAAAATCGGGTAATCTAAGCGGGGATATGAAAAATTGCTTTCATGAAAACTCCCTTGAAATTTATTTTAGATTCAAAGCTGATAGTTAAAAGAAGATTATGCTATAGCTAGAAGAGATCATCATCTTCCTGCCCTTATCCCACGTCACGCGGGGTCGGCACAACATGTGATCTTCCTCCATCTCCCTCTGTCACTCGTCATCTCATCACTCACTCCTTTCTTACCCATGTCATCTTTCACACAGTCCATCCATCTTTTCTTTGGCCTACCTCTACCCCTGTATCCATCCACATTCATATCTAACACTCTCCTTGTCACATGACATTCATCTCTTCTCATAACATGCCCATACCACGCTAACCTATTACTCCTCATCTTTTCTGTCACCGGTGCCACTTTCAGACTTCCTCTGATATACTCATTCCTTATTTTATCCATCCTTCTCACTCCACACATCCATCTCAACATTCGCATTTCCGCCGCATGCACTCTTTTCTCGTCCATTCCCTTGGTGGCCCAACATTCAGACCCATACAATACGACAGGCCATATGATCGTTTTGTAGATTTGCCCCTTAAGTTTAGGTAAGGGGCATTCTCGGATCACACGTGGTTCCTGTGACCTGTCGCCATTTCATCCATCCCGCATTTATTCTATTCCTTACATCCCGATGATATAGCTAGAAGAGATCAGAAGATTAGATAATAAGCTTTACAAAAATATATTATCTTATATCTTTAAATGCAATTCTTGTATATATAATATAATCTAAATCTCGGAAACGGCTCCAACGATTTTCATGAAATTTAGTATGCAGAGGGTTTCGGGGGCGATAAATCGATCTAGCTAGGTTTCATTTTTAGAAAACGTTGTTTACACCAAAAAAACGAGCAAAGCTCGGTCACCCAGGTACTATTATGTAAAATAAGTACCCGTACTCTTAGAAGAGGCCACTGAATTTTCTTTTGTAAGTTAAGCGGTACATAATAATTTAAATTGAGCTATTGAGATTATGATTAAGAAGATAATAGTTATGATATCTATGATAAAAAGTAGTTCTGTTTAATGTCTAATATCATTGTTTTAAAGTTCTTGTATTAGGTTTTATATATGATTTCTTTAATTTTCAGTTATATAATATCCATCGATCAGCATCCAAACTATATTCCCATCTCATTGCCAAAGAGGTCCATCAAAAACATTAAGGTCTACAAATACTCAATCAGCGTTATCTCATAAAATAAGAGGATTATCGGCGCTGGTGTTTTCACGCCTAATAAAGTGGCCAACAAAACCTTTTTCACCATGAAAAGACGTCGCCTTAATACATTTAAATACAAAATGATGATGTTCAGCATGATTGCGTCCACTGGCCTGCAAAAGCTATGCTTTACCTACATGCACGTATGTTGTGTCTCCAATTAGCTCTCTGTCAAAGCCAGGCACAGATTGCTAGGCCTTTTGAGTTTCCGTTTCACCATTGCTGGATTCCTTTTGTTGACGTTTTCAATTTGGGTAAAAACTACAATACTCACCATACTTATAAATCTATTTAAAACATGCAAAGCAAAATACACAAGAATAATCTGTATGTACATATATACAATGGATACATAGAAAAATAGCATTTTTACCCAATCGTGATCAAGATTTTTAAAATAAGCTGTTATCGCTCATAATTTAAATAATTATTAATTAACCTGTGCTGTATGAATATAACCACAGATATAACTAAAACCGTTAAAATTAAAAAAAAAAAAATCCTTTTTCGTGTTTCTACTTTTGTAAAAAGTAATAGTAGGTACAGAATCTTGGATATATTTTCTGTTCTTAGGCACAAAAACAAAGGCCTATAAATTTTTATTTTTCAATTTTGAATGGGATTCAACGTTTTTAAATGGATGGGACTTAAACTGAGTCTCTCTGTCACCTACATGGATCTGGTAGTTGGTAATGTCCAATTATCAACTATGCCACCGCTAGTCAGCGCTACAAAAATCTTAAACTCATGATTTTTGATAGCAATATTCAAATCGAGCTTACAGAAACAAATCTACACGTCCAAAAAAACTTCCTGTGAATACAATACAAATACGTTAGTAGGTAGGTGTCCGAATCATGGAGTGACAAAAAAAGATCGACAATCAAACTTTTTCCATTTTCGGCGAGAGAATAGCTTTGAGCGACTGTATCAAAGAGAAAAGATGATAGAGGGACACAAAATTTAAATGTAAATGCCTACATAAGAAAATTAACACCTATAAACTGATAACTCTGGATAAAAAAAAGAGATGACGGATGATAGAGGGAAATGGAAGAAAAAAACATGTGCTTACAAAATACTTTTTATAAGATAGATGCCATACATAAAAGACCATAGATATGATGATAAATCGATCAAGACTATTTTTACTCGCCAAGACAGAGTATAGTAAAAATTTAAGATAATTTAACAAAATATAAATATAATAAGTACCTACATAGTAAGTATAATATTAATTGTATATTACACAGTACAGATGTATTCAATAAAATAAAAAAATATATTTAAATAATAATTTAATAGGTAATAATTTTTTTTAAATAATTTTTCATCTTATGCTTTAATCTGTTCATTATTCATGCTTTATCGAAAGCACTGGTTGACTAGTGGTAGTAGCCACCTATCGATCAGGTCGTGGGTTTAAATCCAGTCGTTAACCAACAATTTTTTTCGTTTGAAAAAAATGGATTTATGCTGTAGTACTCTCAAATGGTGAAGGAAAACATCATGAGAAAACCCGGATGTTGTAGAACCAAAAAGTTCGGAGACGTGTCATGTGCCTCTGAGGCGCACTTTAATACTTTCAGCGCACTGGTTCAAAAAGAACTGGTGACACAAAAGAATTCATGTAGGCAATTTTTTAAATCTGTCTGTTGAAGTGTCCTACTCATAAACGTCCGGAGGCCTTCAATACGTTTGTTGAAAATACCTCAGAAGTTTTGAGTGATGGCGCTCTACACATTTCGCTTTTATGAAGTTGCTTCAAGCGAGTTTCAAAATACTTAAGGTTTTAGGCTAAGAGCGCAGTCATCGCTTTGTAACGAGTTTCCGAATAATGTTTCATAGTATTTAATGTATTTTGAATTTTGAAGTTAGCTTTATAGAGAGTATACTTTATGAACTATTTGCTAATTTTTTGTTGTTTCAAACGATATCAAATAATATCTTGACACTTTAATTGATACTCATTTAGATTTCAATTTATAAAATATTTGTTAAGTGGGTGAATAAATTGGTATAGATCTTACATGCATAATAATAATTATATTAGATATTTTTGCAAAACCAGCACACTCCAGAACCAAAATCTCGAAGGTGTGTCATAATTGTTATATAAAAGTACTTAGTTATCCGATGGGCTTGCAATCTCACATAAGGAATACCTACCACTGTACATAATGTAGGCATGCGCCATGTTTGGGCGTTTCTCTGACTACCCTCTTTAACCATCTCCAAAAGATCTCAGTAACTCTACCGAGCATGTAGATTACAGTCATGATCGTGTTTATTTTTTTGTTTTTAAAACCGAACTTGTTCCTTCTAAATTCAAACAACTTAATGTCTGATATGAAAGTCGTGTAGTGGGGGCACTAAGGCTCCCTATACACGCTCAAGCCTCCAGGGAAATCCAACAAACAGTCTTTCAGCAAGCATTAGTCCATCAGCCGGACACAACTCCGAGCAAACAAAATATTGTAGCCGACAAAGAACAGAAAGTGGCTAGTGGTTTGTCTGGACTGCACCCTTACTAAGGTTTCTACCGATATTTTTATTATTGTGCCTTTTTTAGCTATAGGCGAAGATAGCCTTGACTCGGCAAGGAGGCCACATGGCAGACCGAAACGGAAATGGCGGGAATAATAATATCTTATTATACAACAAAGTCGGGTTCAAACACTTAGGGAGGTATCACTCCAGAAAGGCTAGACAACGGATTCTGATAAACGCGCTATAGAGAACACGATTATAGAAAGGTGTTTTTATCATCAAAAGTACGCATTTAAAACCAATGCTAAACAATTGCAGCATAATAATCTGCGAAACTCTAACTTTAAAACATTTTATGTCAGAACTTTGAATCGTATTTCGAACGGCAAATAAAATTCTCGATTCAATAATCATTTAGGTCTATAGTAAGGGTCGTAGAAGCAGACATTTTAGCCACTGTTTAGAAAATGTAGCAGGATTTTCATTCCGAGTGCTATTTCCGTTTGAGCTGGTCTCTTTTAACCGGATTTCAAGTTAAAATACACTATATCGCGCTGTTTTAAGATTCAAAATCTGTCTGTTCAAAACATAGACCATATTTAATACATCGTAAAAGAGTTTTGGGTTCTAGGCCCTTGAATTTAGGCTTCAATTTTACTTGAATCCGTGCTACTGATTATGAGTAAGTAAAGCTATACTAACAGTTGTAGAAACTATTCAAGTGAAACTACCCTTAACTAGACATTATATTATTATTTCGTCTGTGTTTGACCTGAAATATTTTTTAATAAAATATTTAAATATTGAAAGGAAGATTTAAGTGAATGTTTGGATTTCCGAATATACAATTGCCCCTTGGAGACATTTTAAATGCTGAGAGTTTTTCAATTAAGCTCATATTTTAAATTTTAATCCTCGTTTCTATATTTTTTATCTCAGAGTCAATAATGTTGTTAATAATATACCATCTAGGTAAAAACCTAGACTAGGTAACAATCTAGGTATGCACTTAAGTCAACCTAGGCAAATAATTACCTCTAAGGATCATTAATACACAATGTGCTGCAATATATACAATATACATACATAATATAAAATCACGCCTGTTTTCCGACGGGGTAGGCAGAGACCACAGATCTCCACTGGCTGCGATCCGATACGATGAAATAATATACTTACCATAATTATTAATAATAACTAACTTCCACCAGCGGCTTCGCCCGCATGTTACCTTGAAAAACATTATCTACCGCACGGGAACCGAACATTTTTCCGAGATAAAAGTCAGCCTATGTCCTTTCTCAAGCTCTGGTCTATCTTTGTACCAAATTTCATCAAAATTGGTCCTGTAGTTTAGGCGTAATTGCGTAATACACAAACAGTTACGTGCGCATTTATAATATTAGTAAGGATTATAATATCATTACCAAACTTCCAAACAGCTCAACCATTATTGTAAAGAATACAGCGATTAATCAAAGTTGGAACTTATTAAAAATGGTTCAAACACCACAACTTCCCCTAATGGCCCTATAAAAACGTTATGTCTCATTCAATGGTGCACAGCAATAAAATGCATGTGTTGTTGATCTACCATTATCCTTGGATTTTGAGTCGAGGCTGTTTCGTGAATGAGTATCCAATTGTTCAATGCATACATAAATTTCAGATACCATAAAGTCAAAACAAAAATGTTATGGGTTTGAATGTGTCTGGGCACGCAAGCAGAGGAAGGCTCAAGAAAAAGTGGTTTGATTGTGTGAAAGATGATAATGAATGTAAGAGAAGTAGAGCCACAGTTGACGAGTGATAGAAGTGAGTGGAAAAAGACCAAACATGTGCCGACCCCACTTAGCATGGGATACGGGCAGGAGAATGATGAAAGTCAACACAATGAACTATTATATTGAATACAACTTAGCTGAAATTGCAGCATTAATGTATTAATTTGAGCGCACCAGCCACTGAGGTGCACTTTAATTCTTTCACCACACTGGTTCCGCAGAACTAGTGACATGAGAAAAAGAAGAAGAAGTACTACTTGAGGAGAGCATAGCTGGTTTGAAAAAACTAGTGAAACATTTGGATTTTAACAATCATGAGCATATTAAGTAGGTACCTAATTATTTAATGTCTATTGTAGATACTAAAAATTAAGCCAATTAGGCAAGTATCTTATTTCATCTTGTATTAATAGGTTTTATCCATTTGAGTATTGATGGAAAAAAAATCCCTAGTGCCATTGCATTACTTACTCCAGTTACCAACAAAATTCAAATAACCTTTCTATACTAATATTATAAAGAGGAAAGTTTTGAATTTTTGTTTGTAACGAATAAACTCAAAAACTACTGGCCGATTTCAAACATTATTTTACCATTAGAATGCTACATTATCCCTGAGTAACATAAGGCTATATTTTATGTAGGTACCTCGTGAGCAAAGCCGCGAGCGGAAGCTAGTAATATATAAACACTTTAAACCTCAAAAGTAGCATACAAAACCTGCTGAAAATCGTAAAGACTGAATAAATTATGGAGGTTTTAAAGTTCTTATTGGGTTTTTTATTTGGTTTTAAAGGGCAGGAAGATGATGTTTTAAAGTTTTTATTGACTGTGCACTTACTATCTATAAAATCAATTTAAAACTCGTCTCCAAGCACTCCAGTTTTCCAAAACAATCACACCAAAATCCTTTTCGCGTAATCTATACCCAGCCCTCAGTGACACGTCTAACGCAGGTGCCCTGTGATAACTTGATCGCGCTAAGCCTCCTTTGTGCCGTGGCTACGTGGCCAGACCGAACCGTATTATTTGGGATTCGTGTAATAGTTTAGCACCAGTTTTTATTTCAAATGAACAGTATGAAAAAAGTTGGAAAATACTGACTTAATCTTATCATATTAATCCTCTGAAAGATTCGTCGTGTCCAGCTAAAATCATTGTCATTGGTTCTTACGGTTCTGCGTGGTTCTATTCAAATATGGATTACCTACGAATAAAATATTTACGACTTTTTCCAAAATAGTAATTCTTTTTTAATTTGTTAAGCAATTGCTGTTTCTTTTTCCATATTTTACGAGTATACTAACTGTCTGCTATCATTTTATAAGTACCAAAAAGTTAAGAAATATATATTATATTTGAGAAAAAGAACGTGAAAATGACATTCGCACTCGTAGCTGTAAAAATTAGGTATCATCTAGAAATTCTAGAACAAGTGCACAATTTCATAAAATTAAATATGAAATTATGGCTACCTATCGTGTTATATTATGTCGCAGTCAAAACTCTAAACCAGTCAAAAGTACTTTTAACTGAAAAAAGCAGGTTGGATCAGGTAAGATTAGTTTTGCTTGTTTTTTTTTCAGTTAAAAGTACTTTGGACTAGTTAAGAGTTTTGACTGCAACATATTCATGAACTTCGATACCAATGGTCTAACTAAACAACATTTGTTTTTTTTAAAAACTAGAAAGTAGAAAATTATTTAGCATTAATATTAGAAAAATACTGCAAATGCCACGGTGTATACAAACCGCAATACCTGCCAAACCGAAAAAATACTCGCGATAAATAATTTGGAATTGCCACCCCAAAAAAGTAGATAGGTAAGTAATTTCAATTTTACAGTCGAGGGAGAAATTTAAACACGAATTGTTTCGCAAAAAATACAGTTAATTGGGTTTTCATATTTTTATGCGAGTGTTTGTTACTGTTGTGCATGCTACACTATGTGCCAGAAAATATGAAAATGTAGATTATTGAGTTTTTTGGAACGTGAAACGTACTTTTTTACCCATTAATCTATTACGCTTGTTTGCATTTTTAGGTGATGCTATTTTGTTTTGTTAGATATGAATGTAGATGGATATGGGTAGAGGTAGACCCGAAGAACAGATGGATGGACTATGTGAAAGATGATAATAAGTTAAGTAAGAAAGGTGTGCGTACTAAGATGCCGGATGATGGAGGGAAATAGAAGAAGAAAACGTGTTGTATCTACCCCACATAGCGTAAAAAAAGGCCAGGAAGAAGAAGAAGAAGAAGAAGTTGTTTTGATTTCACTGGAAACTAAATTTTATGTTTTTTAAATTATGGGCTTGCAACCTATCACGTACGGTTAGGTAGATTTATCTTTTAGTAAGTACCTTGACAATGATTTATCTTTTCTAATGCTGAAAAGAAACTTGAGCAGATTTAGTGGAAACACATTGTCACATCCGCAATTCACACATTGTTTTTATTGACTGCACACAGTCTGGAGTGAAAATAAAGCGGTTCGGGAAAGTGCTTAGTTGCCGGAAGTAGCTGAAAATGGTGGCGTTTCCGGCACTTACACAGCTCCGACTCGAATTAACAGGTACGCGGCAATAAATTATTACGTAGTCTCGTGCTTTTGTCTTGGAATTATGGCAGTACGGTTTAATTGTTAATTGGACCATAAGTATGTTGGTTTTGGGTCTAGTTTTGTTTAACTTTGCAGTAATGTTATATTAGGATCTTAGTAAACCGTTTTAGTGAGGTAGTCAGTACCTGATGTGAAAATATCTGTGAAGCATAAATGTTTTACTGAGGTTTAACTCACGGTCCGTCTGTTTATTACTAGCAACATGCCCCGGCTGCACACGGGTAGCAAAAGTCTCTTTTTTTATCTATACTAATATTATAAAGAGGAAAACTTTGATTGTTTGTTTGTTTGTTTGTTTGTTTGTTTGTTTGAAACGAATAGGCTCCGAAACTACTGAACCGATTTGAAAAATTCTTTCACCAATGTGTAGAATAAACTTTCAGGATGAACATAGGCTATATTTTATGTAAGTAGGTACTTCGCGGGCGACGCCGCGAGCGGAAGCTAGTATAAAATATAGCCTATGGCACCCAGGGATAGTGTAATTCCCAATAGCGAAAGATTTTTTGAAATCGGTTCAGTAGTTTCGGAGCCAATCACATCTTTTCTCTTTATCATATTACAAGTAGCGAAAAATTAACATTTTTTTGCATATTATTACGAGTATAAGTAGACAATCTCTGTGTAGTTTAATTTAACTACAAGAAAAATAAAAAGTGGACCCACCAGTGGGCTTAAGTAGTGGAAGCACCGGTTAAAACTCGATTTTTTAACCAATTTAGGTGCAAGGAGAGTGTGAATGGGACATTTGGAAGGGGAAGACTTCGGCGTACGTACCTCGATCAAATTGGGGACGTTTTAGAGAAAGGCCGGGCCAAGAGTACCCTAAACCGACGCGCATGGATGAAGAATGTAATGAGAGTGAAAGAGGTATGTCAGAATCGAGACAGGCGTGATTTTATGTATGTATTTAGTATCGAAAATTTTGATGGAATGGGTAAAATTCTTGACTTTAGAGAGCTCTACAATTAGAATTTAATAATTCTTGATCCAAATAGCTCTGAAAACCTCTACTGCCTTCTTGAATGTACAGGATATCATTCTGTGCTGCCGTCCAAAATAAAATTAGGCTGGGCAGCCTCACTTTAAGTAGGCCTATTATTCAAACCTAGTTACAAATGGAGTGATTTGCAAAAAAGTTTTTTTTTCGTACAAGCCGAGAAGGTATCCAGATTAATTGCACCACGTTAAGCAAGATTAGACCATCATTCTTCCTTAGATAGGGTGGAAAATTGAGTAACCTAGTGTGTTCGAAAAGTACGTACGTACCTACGTAAATTAGATAATTCAGTGACAGATTTTAAGCCCATCGCCGCTTAGAAGAAGGCTAACCTATGACGAACACCTTCGAATTTTTAGCTCTAGAGTATGCCAGTTTCCTCACGATGTTTTCTTACACAGCAAGCTTAGCAAGAAAATTTTGGTTTTTGATTTGTTGTATTTCTCTCCGTCCAAAATAGCAGAATATCTATAAAAAACATTGGAAAATTGAGGGAAAACAATACAAGAAAATACTTTTTTCTTTGATTTTCCCACACAAAATGTTCATGGGTTCCGCGATAACTGATATTCACGTGGATAAAGTTGCAGTTCAAGGGACATTTTAATTTAAAACAGCTGTCAAAGAACTTCTACAACTATCTATTCGGCATTCACGCGGACAAAATTGCGGGCAACAGCTAGTTACATTATAATTTAAAACAGCTGTCAAAGAACATCTAAGAACTAGCTTTGTAAACATCTGGAAACGTCCAATTTACATGCACTGAAATCCTAGGTACACATGATAACATCAGAACAATGTAACAAGATAATGGATCTGGCCAGCTTCCAGATTGTTCCACTCGATGATGGTTCAAGGATTAACGGGTGCACCGCAGTGTGCGCCTGTTTGCACTCCACTGAATACACTTGTGGTAGGTGTGAAGCTACAAGTACAATTCTGACGGTTTTGTTGGGTTAACTCAGTGAGACAGAAGAAGAGTTACACGATATAAAGAGACGGTATTTTACTTATACTGAATTGAGAACAAGATGTTTTTTAACATCAATAATCATGCAGCTAATTCGGGGTCAATGCCAACTGGCACCCAACACGGGGTCACTAAATAGTGACCCCGTGTTGGGCGCCAATGAAGTTAAACAAAAAGAAACGCTTTTACAAATTAAATCGTTTGAATGATAATTTTATTCTACATCTCAGTCTTTCCTAGTATAAAAATGTACGCCCTGCTGGCTACCCCAAGCCGGAAGCCGCCGCCATTTCCTTGACTTCCGGTCGGCGAGTGAGGTTCCATGTCAGCAATCTGACCTCTTATGCCATCCATCTTTTCTAGGAGTTTGTTTGCTGAGCTTTTTGTTTCAAATCAAATCAAAATGTTTTAGGTACGTCGCTTCCAATTTTAAACGAAACTTGACTGTACCCTTACGTCGCGACTTGGTAGGAATTATTAGCATAACTTAACATAGCTTTCAATTTGCAACGTCATGTTACATGACGATACGGAAATCTACTTTTAAAAGGTATCTGCAGAATTTACTGCAAAGGTTAGGTTATATAAGAGCCACTGGATAATTCAGCTGGCAGAGTAAATAGGCCGCCTTAAGGCCTCCACTTAACAACTACGTGCCCTATGTGTGAACAAGTCAGCTATACGATTTCTGATGATTTTAATATCACATATCACATACGTTTTTCGAAAAGAAAAACACATTGGTGCGATCAGGTTTGAACCCACGACCTTTGGATCGTGAGGTAGGGTTACTATCACTACACCACCTCCTACATTTTCCTCCCATTCGAACATCTTTTCATTTCATAGCCCCTATGGTGTTCATGGTTATATGCTCGAAAGATCTATGATATAAAAGTATATGTATTGGCCAAAAAAAGATTTGTACTTACATCAAATTATTAAGTCAAAGCACGAAAAGTTAGTAAGTTTGGGATTAAGCCAAATGCCTAAAAATGTTAAATGTCTCATAAGCACGGCTAAAGTGGACATTGTTATACGCTGAACGTCCATAAAGTGCTTTTATCAACTTAATTTAGCTTCGGCTTTATTATGGCTAATGCTAAAATCTGGTTTAAACCAGTTTGGTGGTTAGTACCTACTCATGTCCTGTCCTAATTTTGTGTAATCAATACCATATTCAATATGGAGTCTTGGCCTCTATGTTCTATCTGTATTTAATTAGTTGCAACTGTTAAATAAAGTTCGATCATGGTTTTAATAGGTAAATATTTTACTAGCTGTCCTGGCGAACTTTGTACTGCCCTACATACCTATAATACAAATTTTGTTTAATATTCAAATTAATACTTATTATCCTATTCCGGACGAAGACAAATCTAAAAACATCATATTTTTTTAAACGTTTTAAGATATCCGTCTCCTGGTTCTAAGCTACCTCCTCACCAATATTTAGCTAAATCGGTTTAGCCGTTCTTGAGTTATAAATACTGTAACTAACACGACTTTCTTTTATATAATAAAATACTAGCTGACCCGGCAGACTTCGTACTTATTTAGAAAACGTTTGTATGGGAAATAGAAAAAGGCTATTTTTAGGGTTTTCCCGGTAGTTATTTGAATTTTTCTTACCTTTTAAACCTTCCCTAGACTTCCACGAACATTTCAAGACCAAGATAAGATATATCCGTTTAGCCGTTCTCGAGTTTTAGCAAGACTAAAGAACAGCAATTAATTTTTATATATATAGATATAATATAGATAGATGTATGCGAGTTCTTTTGGCTGTCGCTGTAGCCCAAACATCTAGGAATTTAAATAAATGAGATGTCGTAGATTTGTCTGGATAATTAGAGTTACATAGGCTATACAAGATTCAAGAAATCCAATATGGCGGCTCATTATCTTCCTGCCCTTTCCTTTTCCCGTTTTTCAGGCTTTAAAAAGGTATTTTCAATTACTCTCAGTCGATTTTTTTGATGGTTATATTATATAAAGTTTTGACTATCGTTATTTAATAAATTAGTACCTGGATGACCGAGCTTTGCTCGGCTTTTTTTGTTGGTAAATTGTGATTTTTGGAAAATTAAACCTAGCTAGAATTAAATTAAACTAATTAAACCTAAATTAACCTAATTATCGCCCCCGAAACCACCTGCATACTAAATTTCATAGAAATCGCTGGAACCGTTTCCGAGATTCGGATTATATATAATTAGTTAAGAAGGATCATACAAAAAAGCGTTAGGACCGAGACGAGTTTCTTGCCTGTTCTTCTCGTACTTGGGTTAGGTTGGAATTGGCACATAGATTCACCTAGCATGTAAGACGTTTCAAAGTGATCCTTGTGATTGTATTGAATAAATATTTTTTCAATTTCAATTTCAATTTCAGTTTGAAGGTATAAGATTGTGAAGTTATTATTATCGTGATAAAAATGCGTTTTGAGAAAGATTTATCGACTGAAAATTTGACCGTGAGTTTAAGTTACAGTTGTAAGTTTTCCGCGCGGTTTTCCGTCTTTAATAAAACCTCGATTACCCGTCTCGCTGCGCTGTAATATTGTTACAAAAATGCGACAAAGAATTCACGGAGTAAAGAGGATAAATCATTTTTCAGGTGAAATACGATCACATAAAAGCGTTTCCGAAAGCAATTAGTTCCTGTTACGACCGCAGTTGTGGAACACGAAAAAATACAATGTACGCACGCTGGTATAAAAACGCAGCGTTTTATAACAATGTAAGTATCCATTTTAAAATACTAACTACAGTGCAAAATGTGGGCATGTGCCAAATGTCATGTTTGGACGTGCCTCTGACTACCTCTTTAGATATCTCAAAGATCTAACTAGAATCACTTGAGGTCTTAGGATTATCTTGTTTTGTTTTTATTAAATTTAGAAATTCGATTGTAGATAGAGATAAGTAGTTAAATAGAATAGGTTAAAATGTACTGGAATTACAAAATTATTTATAAGTATCTAGTACTTACATTCACGTCAAAGAAAAGGATTGGCCATCAATACAAGGGTAAATGCAACGGTCGGTTTGTTGCCCCAATCTAAAACACACTAACCCTTTAGAGGTACCTAGGACGTGCCTCTGACTATCTCCATGGTGAGGCGGGAAAATGTTTGCATGTTCTGCAGATAATGACGACTAAGTAGCTCTGAGTTACGCGGTTGCTAATGTTGTTTGTTTTTATCACAACTTATTAAAGAAAAATATATTTGATTCCTGCAACTTCATTCGTGTAATGATGTTATTTCTTTTATATTCATCACCCTTTTTCGATTTTACATTAATGACAATACTTTCCAGCAATTCTTCTAAAGACAATATAACTGTTTTCTTAATTCTCTAGTAGTTTAAAACATTATTATTCTATAAATTTATGGTCATCTAAAACTGCGCTGTTTTTTCTTGCAGTGCGTAACAGACTTAATAAAAATAAATATTGTATCGTACGTACCGGGTTTACGATATGGCCACGATAATTTAATATCGCTTCGAGGATTAGGTACTTATTTAGGTATCAATAAGTTGTGTGAAACTGGCAACTTTATGTGTTGTATACAGTTGAACTGAGTTATTTACTTATCCGAGACAAAGTATAATATAATAATTATAGATATATTCCAAAAATATAGTTATCTACTAAGCGTAACGTTAGTGCTAAATTAATGTTTGAATGTGACTGCTCATGATTTTTTTTTGCAATAGTCATGAAAACCTTGGATGTGTGTGAAATATTATTATTGATATCTTTTAAAATAACTCTATTTTTGGAACATGTTTAGTTTGCTTACACACGGCCCATTTTGCTGTCATATTTCTAAGTACGTCTACCACGAGTTCTCACATTTAGATTGGCTGACGTTACTACAGTAGTAATAGTACGTTAGTATGACATTTGTCAAAACTGTTACTCATGGTACCAAATTGTAAGCAAATTAATGAGCGCAAACTACAGTCGCTGTAGTACGCTGTGACGTAGGATAGTTAGCTACGTGAGGTTTTAGTACCCAACTATCCGCTAGAGGCGCTGTAGGCAAGTTTTCATACATTTTTTTAACTACAGTCGCTAGCGAGTGTAGATTGTGAAAACTCATGGTAGATCTACTGATAATATTATGTTTAATTTCAGTAGTACCTGGATGACCGAGCTTTGCTCGTTTTTTTTGGGGTAAAAGACGTTTTCTAAAAATGAAACCTAGCTAGATCGATTTATCGCCCCCGAAACCTCCTGCGTACTAAATTTCATGAAAATCGTTGGAGCCGTTTCCGAGATTCAGAAAATATATATATATACATATATACAAGAATTGCTCGTTTATAGGTATAAGATTTATGACACAAAATAAACTTTTTTGATTTGATTTGTAATAGACGTTTCTAAATACAGTCTAAAATCTACTTTAAATTTCCAATCACATTATAAACTATACTTCTATTGTATCTTTAAGCACAATTTCACACTAAATTAATATCCAAAGCCGTTCGTGTAGCCAATACATCGCTTCAATAGGCGGCTATAACCGTAAAGTGAGCTCGTAGTATCTTATTGGCACCTAAATGTATTGGTACATATTATAGGTACCTAATCTTGCCGATATCATAAACTAGGCGTACCTACCTACTATCTACCTCCTTTGTTGCTGTTGTTAGAAAATGTATCTATCCTACTATTATAAAACTATAAGAGTATTAAGGCCCAGAATTTTGAAAATTGCAATTATAGATTACATTGAAATTGAACTACACGATACTCAAGGATATAAGTGATAAATCAACCGGAGCTAAAACACGAATTAGTTAGAAAACCTTGGTTAAAAATCATGTCAAAAACCAAACCTCTGAAAATTCTGAACTTCCCTAATTTATCCAGAACAGTAAGGTATTTTGAATTTCTATTTCACATGAATGTAAATCAGTTAATTTGAAACAAATCAACCCAGCCCTTTTTTTGAAATAAGCTATTTACTTGAACATATTTATGTTTTTTATAAATTGTCGCTTTCGTTATATACCTAATTCAGAGCAGCCATATTATCATGCCGCACTCTACTTACTTGTCATTTGGGTATTTCGCTTCGTGCTATGTCTGATTCCGCGGAGATCCGCGTTGCTTTACGAACCTATGTCACTTTTTTGTAATTTTTACGTATGGAATAGAGTGACGAGTATTCTGGGCCTTAAGGATGTTTTTTTTTGTTTTGGTGATAGCGCGCAGGATTAATTTTTGTCACCGCGACTATTTCGTCTCTCTGTATCGAGATGTCACCCAGTTGTCACGTCGTAACATGCGCGCATCTCCATACATAACCACGGACTTGATAAGAGTGACGAAACAGTCACGGTGACAAAAGTAACACGTGCGCGCTATCACTAAGAGTATTTGGATGTTTTTGTTTTACACTCGCTTTATGTAATTACATAGATTTGTTGCGTTAATTACCATTTTTTGCCGTATTTCCCAATTTATTGGGAAAAACTTACATAAGTGAGGGTTAGAATTTTATTTTTTATTTTTATATTTTAGCCGAAGAAAGAATTACAAAAAAAAAAAAGTTAGTACATTTGGGTATTTCAGTTATCACTCAAATTACTTCTTTAAAATATCCATTTAAATTTGCGTGACTGTACCTATTTATAGGACTGATATTAATTATCTTCGATTATAACCTAATAAATACGTACCTAAGCAGTAAAATATTCTTTCTATTGTAGGTGTAAACACTTCTTGAAGATAAAACTAACCGACAAACCGAACAGTACAGGCGAAATACAAAATAAAGTTCATTATTAACTGTCACAGTTCACTATGCTTTCAAGCTAATTTAATTTCCCCTTAGTAATTCCCCCGTCCGGTGATTCCATCGTAATTCTCACGTTTCACTCATCAATTAAAACTTGTCCCTGAGTGGGGCACGTGGGGCATGTGTTAGGAATTTTGCAGAAATTCAATAAAGCGCATAGCACTGGCCTTTTCCAACACTGTTCGTATGAGGCGTGGCTGCACTGTAAGCGGATCAATGATGCATAAAGCGCATGGCACTGGCCTTTTTCAACACTGTTCGTATGAGGTATAATCGGATTCATAAGCAAAGCGATGACGCACCTTTTAAAAAGCTTGGATGTCATCAAGCTAGAGTTCAGGATATTCTTATTTATCGAAGAGTATTATTATTATTATATTTTATATGGGCCGTAGTTTTTAAGTATTTTCCATCTTGTACACTACAATTTTTAAAATTTTTAAAAATTACAATCTCAAAGCTACTGACCAAACTTATAAAACTGCGATATATCGGGACCCACCCGAATAGCAATTTTTAATTAACTGCGATACAGAAATACTTTCTTTTTAAATACAAGCAAAGAGTTGCGTATGATGGAATTAAAAATGAAAAATTTAATTTTCTTCATTTTACTCTTTGATTCTTGGCATTCAATTTTTAATAATTATGGCTGACTCGTATTTTGTTTGTTAAAGGAATATAAAAAAATAACGAGAAGTGCAAGTTTAAGTTGTGTACCTACGGTTTTGCAAAAATATTTATCCAACTAATATTATAAACGCGAAAGTTTGTAAGAATGTATGGATGGATTGATGTATGTTTGTTACTCTTTCACGCTAAAACGGCTGAACAAATCTGAATGAAATTTGGCACAGATATAGATTATGGTCTGGAATAACACATATGCTACATTTGATCTTGAAAAAATTTACGGTTCCCGTGGGATAGCGATGTTTGGTTTTTCAAGGTACCACGCGGGCGAAGCCGTGGGCGGAAGCTAGTTATACCATAAATATGTTCCCTTTACTTGTGCTGTGAGACCTGAGATCCTTGTTTGCAAAATTCCATGGCTTAAGGCAAGTGTCCTCTATGTTAAAGAAAGAAAAGAAAGAAAATGTTTATTTGCAACACACAAGAAGTTAAAAACAGAAAAAAAATAAATAAAACAAATACATAAAAGATGTTGCAAAACGGACCCTAACTCAGGGTTATATTGATTTAGTCTTGACAGACGGACATCGAAGTGATCCTGAGGGTTCCCTTTTTTCTTTTTTAGTTAAGGAACCCGAAAAAATATGGTCACGACTGTTTTTAATATTTTAAAGGGTATATAATAACTAATATTTATTGCAAAAAACCCGAGAAAAAGTAGGTAATTGAAAAAAGCTTCTTACTTTGCTTCTTCTTTCTTTTGTTTACATGTTCTTGCAAATAAATATATTTATCTTTATAGCGGCCATATTAGATTTTTCGATACTTTGTATAATTAGCCTTAATAACTGTAATCCAGACATATTCAACGACACCTGATTTCTCAAAATCTGTCCAGCCGGTTGAGCTACAGCGACAGTCAAAGAAACTCTCATACGTTCATACAAGTAAGTACATACATCCCAAACATATCTCTCTTTCTTCACAGTCGGGTAAAAAGCAACAAGTATTAAAAAAATATTATTATTAAATCAATCATTTACACTAGTTAGTGACAGAAGTATAATTCTAAACAAATAGTAATTACTAACGCGATTAATTAATATTTATAACACGATATAAATTGGAATATATACTCGTACAATACTGTTAAATGCTTTTAATCCGCGAATAGATTACGAAAAATGTATTTCGGAAGTCTATTTATCTTCCATGACCTTGGAGTAAGTGATAAGCTTATGGCGAGATTTTGTTGTTAGTCTTCTGATTTATTTAATTTGATTGGGTTTCACAACATTGCCTTCTGCGTTGTATGTTGTTGGTTTGATTCCCACTCAGAACAACGTAAATCTTTGTTCTGTAGAATATTGGGATTTATATCCTAGTGATCCTCATATTACAAGTTTTGCCTTGTTTGAGGGTAGATGGCGCTGTGAATGCCATAAATATATTTTAGTTTTTTTCACTGTTGTGTGAATAACGCACCACTCTCATTAAGCTAATTAGGTCGCAGAATTAAAAAACTTTTTGGATTTTCCGGTGTTCTTAGAATGTAGGTACCTGTTCCTTCAACGTTTTGAGTATAATATGAATAACCACATAGATTTATGAGTTACCTAACAGATAAATATAAAAAAAAAATTATAAAAAGAGAGTAAAAGATGACCAATAGTATAAATATAAATATAAACAAAATAAAATAGTAAACAAGTTTGGAAAATTTATATCAACCTATTATTTTGATTATTGATAAACTTGTGATTCCTACTAGTAGGGGATAACCTTCATAATTTATTGATCTAAGGACTACACTTTTGGTAAGATTAAAAAGTTTTCGACTTGGACCATAGCCCAACCCCACGTGATAATTTTATTTCCATGCCACCCCGAAATCTACGATTATTCAAGGATTTACGTACACGAATACAGGGTGTTCACTGTCGGCCTTAATTTGAAAATATGTGGTTTAATTGTCCGAATAGGGACACAGCTTGTAAAGCCTAGCTAGGTCACCCTATACTGTCACACAAACCAACAATGAGCATTAGGTGCTATTATTAGGTGCTATTATTTTTATTACATCCAATCCCAACCATAAATTAATTCTCTAATTGTTTGGACATAAATAATTCTAAATTGTATTAATAAATATTGGTGGAAATTTTGCACAACGCCATCTAGCCTCAAACAAAGCAAAGTTTGTACTAAGGGGACCAGATAGCTGATAGATTAAGACGACCTCAGTGGCGCAGCGGGCGAGAGTCCGCCTGTGACGCAAGAGGTTGCGGGTTCGATTCCCACCCCGGAACAAATTTGTGTAAGATCTGCAGAAATTTGTTCCGTTGGTTTGGGTGTTTTCTATGTATAATAAAAAATATCTATCTATGTATATAATGTATTAAGTATATCAGTTATCTAGTACCCATATCACAAGCTTTGAGTAGCTTACTTTGGGGCTAGATGATGCTGTGTGGATTGTCCAGCATTATTTATTTATTTATTATTATTTATTTAATTACATACTTACTTTTTTTTTGTTAATACATACATAGAATATATAATAACACCCGAATCCACAACCTACAGTGCAAAAGGCAGAGCTACTACCAACTGAGCTGAGAGGCAGTCTACTGTTATTCTAATAAGTTGACTTTTTAGACTCGTTGTTTTTGTTTCAGATAGTGCATGCATTTTATCGGATAAATATAAGTACCTGGATGACCGAGTCGGATAAAAATTATACTAAACCAGCTGTTTAAGTTGTAGCTACGGTATAGGTCCAGCGATAAATCCGAGGTGGACTTTGTAGGCTCTATGTTATACAATGCTATGATGAAGAAGTATTGCTTATTGGATTATTATCACTATAAAGGATTTTTGTGCATTCGGATGATATACTGGATGAGACACAAGGGATGCGGGTTTGACACCGTGATTAAAATCTAAAATGTGCCTACGCATAATTTATCTAAATAAAAATTCGCGCGAGGCTTGAATGTATTTACAGATTTTTTATGATCGAAACAAAGGTTTAAATCGTGGATATGCCCGTACGGTACTGAGACCGCGCCGTTTTGTTGCCACACGAAATGAGATAGCTCGCTCATTTGGCACACCAAATATTTTCAATTTTAGGGTACAAAAGGAATAAGTATATTTTTTTACGAAAGATCGTGCAATATAAATGCACAATAAATGGTGTAATAACTGTTTGGTTCTTTTTTTAATTATCATTAGTATGCGTGCATCGGCATTTTGTTAACACACACAAGTAAAAACAGTGCCACAATTTTTGGCGTCCGGGCATATCTACGATTTAAATCTTTGGATCGAAACTGATCATTATACGTTATTGCAGATTTATTATTTTTTTTGTTGAAATTCGTTTAAATGTCGATAATATTAATAATAGTGAAGTAATGCTTTAAGATTTGTGATTGTTTAAAAAAAATTGAGAATTCGACTGTAATAGAATTCGACTCGGTAGATGTCTTCTCAGATATCTAGTCACAGATATTCGAAGAAACGAGGATATCTAAAGAGGGAAGTCAAAGGCAAGTTCAAACATAGTAATTTCCCTTCACTCTACTAGTAGAGCCAAGCGGTCGTGCCAAAGGGAAGTAGTGGGTATTTGGCACTTGCCAATATTTTGCACAGTAGCTAGTATCCCTTTGTTTGGATGGAGTGTAATTCAAAGGTAATTAGAATTAAGTTATCACTTTACATGAACCTTGTGGAAAAATAAGGTAATAATAAATTGGATAATAGTGTAGTGATAAGATTTAATAGATCAATTATATATATTGCGACTGACTGATTGACTGACTGACTTAATGACAGTCAACACACAACTTGAACTAGAGTATTAAGTCCTAGAGAGCTGAAAACTGACCAACGTTACGAGGTGTAATGTAACATTCGCATCGAGCATGTTACGTTGTGTTCTAAAATCAGCGTAATATGCTCATCAAAACTCTGTGCTCCGTTTTCGCCTGAACCGACTGAACCGCATAACAGTCAAAGGATTCGCCAAAAAACCGACAGCCGGGTGGAGCACTCAAAGCGAGCAACGAGTGGCTCGTTGCTCACTGGTATCCCCATAACACGACGTACTGACTGCACGAATGCTCGCTGTGTAACACGTTACATTACGCCCCGTAACGCCGGTCAGTACCGAGCTTTACGAATGCAGTCGGTGTTTCAAAAGATAACATTTTGCGAACAAAGTCGGGGAGAGTTTCATTATTAATGTTGAACAATAATATTTGAGTTAATTAAGATAAGTTTAATGATTATGAATAAAATCATTAGTTCTGTATAAATAATAACATCGGACAATTCACTGTTCACTTCCAAAAAACGTCTTGTTACAACGCTAAGATGAAGTTCTTTATTGCAACAATGTTATTTTGCCAAGTTGTAACATACGTACTAAGCGAGTGCTGTGACAGTAAAAAGGTTATTTTGTTTCGACAGGTAGATGGACTGTCTTGTACAGACATACCTGGGGCAGTTTCACTGACACCAACCGGCAGCATATTCGATTTATTTTCTAATAAGAAGAACAAGGATGAAGAGTGTGTAATAAAAGTGTGTGGATCTGGAACAAAAGTACCAGGAACATATTGTGGCAAAGGGCCCTGTAACTTATTTGGATGCAATTGCGATGGCGGTTGCATTCCTGGAGATCATATGCAGAACTTTATTGATCTGTACCATGACAAAGTAGCTTATATTTTCAAGAGATCGTAGTTTTAGGTGCCTTAAGATAACCTTTGCTTACCATAGATACTCGTAGTAAAAGGATTTCCTTAAAATAAGTGCGTGGATATGAAAAATTAACATTATTTATTAATATTCTTTGGTGTTTTTAATTTTTGCGATGGGTATAACCAACATTTTTCCGAGAGATTTCAACCTAGAAGAGCTGTCGGAGAACTGTACTTACATTTTTATCTAAAACTAGCTTCTGCACGCGGCGTTGCCCGCGAAGTACCTACATAAAATATAGCCTATGTTCATCCTGAAAGTTCATTCTACACATTGGTGAAAGAATTTTTCAAATCGGTTCAGTAGTTTCGGAGCCTATTCAATTCAAACAAACAAACAAACAATCGAATCTTTCCTCTTTATAATATTACTAGCTTCTGCACGCGGCGTCGCCCGCGAAGTAACTACATAAAATATAGCCTATGTTCATCCTGAAAGTTCATTCTACACATTGGTGAAAGAATTTTTCAAATCGGTTCAGTAGTTTCGGAGCCTATTCATTTCAAACAAACAAACAATCAAAGTTTTCCTCTTTATAATATTAGTATAGATAGTATAGATAAGGTAGTGAAATTTAGAAGCCCAACTACAATTCTTTGGAAATAAATATATTGTAATAATGTTGCTGTTTTATTTTCAATTTTTTTCGATTTTCGGTACCTCGGTTCAGTAGTACAGAATGATGGTGAGATTGATCGGGATGTAAGGAATAGAATAAATGCGGGATGGATAAAATGGCGACAGGTCACAGGAACCACGTGTGATCCGAGAATGCCCCTTAAACTTAAGGGGAAAATCTACAAAACGATCATAAGGCCTGTCGTATTGTATGGGTCTGAATGTTGCGCCACCAAGGGAACGGACGAGAAAAGAGTGCATGCGGCGGAAATGCGAATGTTGAGATGGATGTGTGGAGTGACAAGGATGGATAAAATAAGGAATGAGTATATCAGAGGAAGCCTGAAAGTGGCACCGGTGACAGAAAAGATGAGGAGTAATAGGTTAGCGTGGTATGGGCATGTTATGAGAAGAGATGAATGTCATGTGACAAGGAATGTGTTAGGTATGAATGTGGATGGATACAGGGGTAGAGGTAGGCCAAAGAAAAGATGGATGGACTGTGTGAAGGATGACATGGGTAAGAAAGGAGTGAGTAATGAGATGACGAGTGACAGAGGGAAATGGAAGAAGATCACATGTTGTGCCGACCCTACATAACGTGGGATAAGGGCAGGAAGATGATGATGAATGTTGCTGTTTTATTTTGATTTTTTTATGAGTTTTAGTTGTCTAGTGGCAGTGGCTCCATCTTACATTCATCCTTCGAAACTTTCTCATTTATCGTAATATTTTATTAGTACCTGGATGACCGAGCTTTGCTCGGTTCTTTTTCAAAATGACGATTTCTAAAAATTAAACCTAGCTAGATCGATTTATCGCCTCCGAGACACCCTGCATACTAAATTACATGAAAATAAATATTTATATATTTTACATATTATAATGTAACAAGAATTGCTCGTTTAAAGGTAGTAGATAGATATAATAAGATAAGATATAAAAAACCTATTGTAGCTGTAATTGAAAGCTTGGTAGTCGACTTTTTGGCACTGGTTTTGTTTCAGATAGTCCATGCGTTTTATCGGACAAAAATAATACCAAGCCAGCTGTTTTAGTTGTTTCTATGCTGTTTTAGTATCAGTTGAGAGCGCTGGTGGTGCAGTGGTAGCACCCAGGCCTCACGATCCGAAGGTCGTGGGTTCAAACCTGGTCGTGCACCAATGAGTTTTTCCATTCGAAAAATTTATGAGCGCAATGCCAGTGCTCTTATACGGTGAAGGAAAACATCGTGAGGAAACCGGCATACCCTAAAACTAAAAATTCGAAGGTGTGTGTCATAGGTTAGTATCCTTATAAGCGGCGATGGGCTTGCAACCTGTCACGTACGGAATACTAACTACTGTGCAAAATGTGGGCATGAACCAAATGTCATGTTTGGTTTTGCCTCTGACTACCCCCTTTAGATATCCTCAAAGATCTAAGTAACCAAAGATCTGAGGAGATATCTACCGAGTCCGGGGATTACAGTCGTGATCATATCTATTTTTATTTATTTATTTTTTATTTAAATGTTGATAATTTAAATAATAGGTGAAATAAACATTATTTGATATAATATGTACCTACCTATTGTTAGTTTAAAAAAATTAGGGAATTTGTATTTATGTAAAAAATAACAGTGTCACGACTGTGATCCCTGACTCGGTAGATGTCTCCTTCAGATCTATATTTACTTAAATTTTCCAGGATAATATCTAAAGAAAGTAGTCAGAGGCACGTCCAAACATGTAATATGGCAACATGCCAACATTTTGCACATTAGCTAGTATTACTACGAGTAATGGATTGAAACTCAAAAGTATTTAACATTAAGTACCTACTTACATCACTTCTTATGAACCATAATACAAAATAAGTCATACATTATTATTAACAACAATATTAATAATAATAAATTGGATAATAGGACCCAGTAGAGATAAGACTTAATAGATCAAACAGTTTTATCTTTGTGCGACTGATTGACTGACTGACTGACTGACTGACTGACTGACTGACTGACCGGTTGACTAACAGACAGCCAACACACAAGCTAAACTAGACCATGAAGTCCTAGAGATTTGTTATTTTGAAGTGTGGGGATGCATCAAGAAATAAATTTTCTAAATTCAATCCCTTACGAACGCAGCCGGTGCTTTAAAAGATAAAATTTTGCGAACAAAGTCGGGGGAGTATCTTTATTAATGTATAACACTCATAATTGAGTTAATTAAGATAAGTTTAATGATTGTGAATAAAACCATTAGTTCTGTTTAAATAATAACATCGGAAAATTCACTGTTCACTTCCAAAAATATTGTTACAACGCTAAGATGAAGTTCTTCATTGTAACAATTTTATTTTGCCAAGTTGTAATATACGTACTAAGCGAGTGCTGTGACAGTAAAAAGGACATTTTGTTTCGACAGCGAGATGGACTGTCCTGCTCAGACATACCTGGGGCAGTATTACTGAAACCAGTCCGCAATATACTCAATTCACTTTCTATTACAAAGAAAGAGGAAGAGAAATGTTTAATACAAGTGTGTGGATCTGGAACTACTGTACCAGGAGTATACTGTGGCGAAGGGCCCTGTAACATATTTGGATGCAATTGCGATGATGGTTGCATTCCTGGAGATCCTGTGGAGAGTTTTATGAATCTGAACCATGACAAAGTAGATCATATTTTGATGGAATCGTAGTTTTAGGTGCCTTAAGATAACCTTTTGCAGTACTTTAATAGTATAAGGATTTCCTAAAAATAAGTGCTTGGATATGGAAAAATAACATTATTATTAAATATAATTATTATTTATATGCGATGGGTAACCAACATTTTTCCAAGAGATTTCAACCCAGGAGATCCGTTGGAGAACTTAGTACCTACATTTTTATCTACTTGTCATAAAGAGGTAGTGAAATTTAGAAGTTCAACTACAATTTAGAAGCCCGACTACAATCTTCGGAAATAAATATACTTATTGCAATGACGTCGTTGTTTTATTTCGATTTTTTTTGAGTTTTGGTTGTTTAATGGCAGTGGCTCCATCTTACATCCATTTTTCCAAACTTTCTCATTTGCCTTATACCTTTTTTACATACAAGCAATTCTTGTAGATACATGACGTATGCATATAAATATATTATACTTATTTGATAATTCAATTAAAAAATAATTTATTCAATAAAATCACAAGGATCGCTTTGAAACGTCTCACGTCATGCTAAATAAATCTATGTGCCAATTCCAACCTAACCCAAGTACGAGAAAAACAGGCAAGAAACTTGTCTCGGTCCTCCTAGCGCTTTTTCGTATGATCCTTCTTACAAAAAATGCTATGATAAAGAAGTATTGCTTATTAAAATAAAAAATGTGCCTATGCATAATTTATTATTAATTCATGCGAGTCATGACTATATTTACAGATTGAATATGAATAGATTTATATGTATTAAAAAATATTAATTAATCATTTCATTTTACGTGATTTTAGATTGTAGAATAATAGATTTTTTGTTGTTGAAATTAGTTTAAATGTTAATAATTTAAATAATAGTGAAATAGAAATTATTTAAGGTTTTGTTTGTTAAAAAATATTAGTGAATTTTTATTAAAAAAACATGATCACCAATCTCCAGGTACAGTAGAGATATCTGATCTCTAGTCAATTAGATATTCGTGGATAATATCTAAAGAGGCTTATTCAAAGGCACGTTCAAACATGATATTTGGCACAAGCCAACATTTTAACAGTAGTATTCCGTAGGTTTGATGGATTGAAACTCAAAAGTAATTAAAATTAAGTACCTACTTCACTTCGCATAAACCATATTATCTAATACAAAATAAGGCCTAAGTAATAAATAATAACAATAATAATTGGATAATAGGACCCAGTAGTGATAAGACTTAATAGATCAATCATGGTTTATAATCGTTGTGCGACTGATTGACTAACTGACTGACTGGCTGACTAAAAGACAACCAACATACAATCTAAATTAGACCATGAAGCGTTAGAGATTTGTTATTTTGAAGTGTGTATTTGTTATTTTCTAAATTCAATCCCTTACTAACGCAGCCGGAGTTTCAAAAGAAATTTTTTTACGAACAAAGTCGGGGGAGTATCTTTAATAATGTATAACAATAATAATTGAGTTAATTAAGATAAGTTTAATGATTATGAATAAAATCATTAGTTCTGTATAAATACCTAATAACATCAGAAAATTCACTGTTCACTTTCAAAAAACGTCTTTTGTTACAACGCTAAGATGAAGTTCTTCATTGTAACAATGTTATTTTGCCAAGTTGTAACATACGTACTAAGCGAGTGCTGTGACAGTAAAAAGGTTATTTTGTTTCGACAGGTAGATGGACTGTCTTGTACAGACATACCTGGGGCAGTTTCACTGACACCAACCGGCAGCATATTCGATTTATTTTCTAATAAGAAGAACAAGGATGAAGAGTGTGTAATAAAAGTGTGTGGATCTGGAACAAAAGTACCAGGAACATATTGTGGCAAAGGGCCCTGTAACTTATTTGGATGCAATTGCGACGGCGGTTGCATTCCTGGAGATCATATGCAGAACTTTATTGATCTGTACCATGACAAAATAGCTTATATTTTCAAGAGATCGTAGTTTTAGGTGCCTTAAGATAACCTTTGCTTACCATAGATACTCGTAGTAAAAGGATTTCCTTAAAATAAGTGCGTGGATATGAAAAATTAACATTATTTATTAATATTCTCTGATGTTTTTAATTTTTGCGATGGGTATAACCAACATTTTTCCGAGAGATTTCAACCTAGAAGAGCTGTCGGAGAACTGTACTTACATTTTTATCTGAAATAAGGTAGTGAAATTTAGAAGCCCAACTACAATTCTTTGGAAATAAATATATTGTAATAATGTTGCTGTTTTATTTTCAATTTTCTTCGATTTTCGGTACCTCAGTTCAGTAGTAAAGAATGATGGTGAGATTGATCGGGATGTAAGGAATAGAATAAATGCGGGATGGATGAAATGGCGACAGGTCACAGGAACCACGTGTGATCCGAGAATGACCCTTACCTAAACTTAAGGGGCAAATCTACAAAACGATCATAAGGCCTGTCGTATTGTATGGGTCTGAATGTTGGGCCACCAAGGGAACGGACGAGAAAAGAGTGCATGCGGCGGAAATGCGAATGTTGAGATGGATGTGTGGAGTGACAAGGATGGATAAAATAAGGAATGAGTATATCAGAGGAAGTCTGAAAGTGGCACCGGTGACAGAAAAGATGAGGAGTAATAGGTTAGCGTGGTATGGGCATGTTATGAGAAGAGATGAATGTCAGTGACAAGGAGAGTGTTAGTTATGAATGTGGATGGATACAGGGGTAGAGGTAGGGCAAAGAAAAGATGGATGGACTGTGTGAAGGATGACATGGGTAAGAAAGGAGTGAGTAATGAGATGACGAGTGACAGAGGGAAATGGAAGAAGATCACATGTTGTGCCGACCCTACATAACGTGGGATAAGGGCAGGAAGATGATGATGAATGTTGCTGTTTTATTTTGATTTTTTTATGAGTTTTAGTTGTCTAGTGGCAGTGGCTCCATCTTACATCCATCCTTCGAAACTTTCTCATTTATCGTAATATTTTATTAGTACCTGAATTACCGAGCTTTGCTCGGTTCTTTTTCAAAATGACGATTTCTAAAAATTAAACCTAGCTAGATCGATTTATCGCCTCCGAGACACCCTGCATACTAAATTACATGAAAATATATATTTATATATTTTACATATTATAATGTAACAAGAATTGCTCGTTTAAAGGTAGTAGATAGATATAATAAGATAAGATATAAAAAACCTATTGTAGCTGTAATTGAAAGCTTGGTAGTCGACTTTTTGGCACTGGTTTTGTTTCAGATAGTCCATGCGTTTTATCGGACAAAAATAATACCAAGCCAGCTGTTTTAGTTGTTTCTATGCTGTTTTAGTATCAGTTGAGAGCGCTGGTGGTGCAGTGGTAGCACCCCGGCCTCACGATCCGAAGGTCGTGGGTTCAAACCTGGTCGTGCACCAATGAGTTTTTCCATTCGAAAAATTTATGAGCGCAATGCCAGTGCTCTTATACGGTGAAGGAAAACATCGTGAGGAAACCGGCATACCCTAAAACTAAAAATTCGAAGGTGTGTGTCATAGGTTAGTATCCTTATAAGCGGCGATGGGCTTGCAACCTGTCACGTACGGAATACTAACTACTGTGCAAAATGTGGGCATGAACCAAATGTCATGTTTGGTTTTGCCTCTGACTACCCCCTTTAGATATCCTCAAAGATCTAAGTAACCAAAGATCTGAGGAGATATCTACCGAGCCCGGGGATTACAGTCGTGATCATATCTATTTTTATTTATTTATTTTTTATTTAAATGTTGATAATTTAAATAATAAGTGAAATAAACATTATTTGATATAATATGTACCTACCTATTGTTAGTTTAAAAAATTTAGGGAATTTGTATTTATGTAAAAAATAACAGTGTCACGACTGTGATCCCTGACTCGGTAGATGTCTCCTTCAGATCTATATTTACTTAAATTTTCCAGGATAATATCTAATGAAAGTAGTCAGAGGCACGTCCAAACATGTAATATGGCAACATGCCAACATTTTGCACATTAGCTAGTATTACTACGAGTAATGGATTGAAACTCAAAAGTATTTAACATTAAGTACCTACTTACATCACTTCTTATGAACCATAATACAAAATAAGTCATACATTATTATTAACAACAATATTAATAATAATAAATTGGATAATAGGACCCAGTAGAGATAAGACTTAATAGATCAAACAGTTATATTGTTGTGCGACTGATTGACTGACTGACTGACTGACTGACTGACTGACTGACTGGCTGACTTACAGACAGCCAACACACAAGCTAAACTAGACCATGAAGTCCTAGAGATTTGTTATTTTGAATTGTGGGGATGCATCAAGAAATAAATTTTCTAAATTCAATCCCTTACGAACGCAGCCGGTGCTTTAAAAGATAAAATTTTGCGAACAAAGTCGGGGGAGTATCTTTATTAATGTTGTTACGACTTCGCCTTAATGAACCTGCTTCGCCTTAAGGAGCGGTGCTGCTACCTCCAACTACTGTGATTGGTCGGTCACGAGACGGCGACCAATCAGCGACGAGCTGCGCGTCCACGTCACATTCTGCACATTCATTCTCGCTACCATTGCACGCGCACCATTTTCCAATAATTTGTAATTATCATCATCTATCCGCAATAAACCGAATTTCAACTGTAAATAGTCTCGACTACATTATTCAAGAATCCTCTGAACCTATACACGCACTTCGGAGCCGACTACACAACCCAAACAAATGTATAACAATCATAATTGAGTTAATTAAGATAAGTTTAATGATTATGAATAAAACCATTAGTTCTGTTTAAATAATAACATCGGACAATTCACTGTTCACTTCCAAAAATATTGTTACAACGCTAATATGAAGTTCTTTATTGTAACAATTTTATTTTGCCAAGTTGTAATATACGTACTAAGCGAGTGCTGTGACAGTAAAAAGGACATTTTGTTTCGACAGCGAGATGGACTGTCCTGCTCAGACATACCTGGGGCAGTATTACTGAAACCAGTCCGCAATATACTCAATTCACTTTCTATTACAAAGAAAGAGGAAGAGAAATGTTTAATACAAGTGTGTGGATCTGGAACTACTGTACCAGGAGTATACTGTGGCGAAGGGCCCTGTAACATATTTGGATGCAATTGCGATGGCGGTTGCATTCCTGGAGATCCTGTGGAGAGTTTTATGAATCTGAACCATGACAAAGTAGATCATATTTTGATGGAATCGTAGTTTTAGGTGCCTTAAGATAACCTTTTGCAGTACTTTAATAGTATAAGGATTTCCTAAAAATAAGTGCTTGGATATGGAAAATTAACATTATTATTAAATATAATTATTATTTATATGCGATGGGTAACCAACATTTTTCCAAGAGATTTCAACCCAGGAGATCCGTTGGAGAACTTAGTACCTACATTTTTATCTACTTGTCATAAAGAGGTAGTGAAATTTAGAAGTTCAACTACAATTTAGAAGCCCGACTACAATCTTCGGAAATAAATATACTTATTGCAATGACGTCGTTGTTTTATTTCGATTTTTTTTGAGTTTTGGTTGTTTAATGGCAGTGGCTCCATCTTACATCCATTTTTCCAAACTTTCTCATTTGCCTTATACCTTTTTTACATACAAGCAATTCTTGTAGATACATGACGTATGCATATAAATATATTATACTTATTTGATAATTCAATTAAAAAATAATTTATTCAATAAAATCACAAGGATCGCTTTGAAACGTCTCACGTCATGCTAAATAAATCTATGTGCCAATTCCAACCTAACCCAAGTACGAGAAAAACAGGCAAGAAACTTGTCTCGGTCCTCCTAGCGCTTTTTCGTATGATCCTTCTTACAAAAAATGCTATGATAAAGAAGTATTGCTTATTAAAATAAAAAATGTGCCTATGCATAATTTATTATTAATTCATGCGAGTCATGACTATATTTACAGATTGAATATGAATAGATTTATATGTATTAAAAAATATTAATTAATCATTTCATTTTACGTGATTTTAGATTGTAGAATAATAGATTTTTTGTTGTTGAAATTAGTTTAAATGTTAATAATTTAAATAATAGTGAAATAGAAATTATTTAAGGTTTTGTTTGTTAAAAAATATTAGTGAATTTTTATTAAAAAAACATGATCACCAATCTCCAGGTACAGTAGAGATATCTGATCTCTAGTCAATTAGATATTCGTGGATAATATCTAAAGAGGCTTATTCAAAGGCACGTTCAAACATGATATTTGGCACAAGCCAACATTTTAACAGTAGTATTCCGTAGGTTTGATGGATTGAAACTCAAAAGTAATTAAAATTAAGTACCTACTTCACTTCGCATAAACCATATTATCTAATACAAAATAAGGCCTAAGTAATAAATAATAACAATAATAATTGGATAATAGGACCCAGTAGTGATAAGACTTAATAGATCAATCATGGTTTATAATCGTTGTGCGACTGATTGACTAACTGACTGACTGGCTGACTAAAAGACAACCAACATACAATCTAAATTAGACCATGAAGTGTTAGAGATTTGTTATTTTGAAGTGTGTATTTGTTATTTTCTAAATTCAATCCCTTACTAACGCAGCCGGAGTTTCAAAAGAAAAATTTTTACGAACAAAGTCGGGGGAGTATCTTTAATAATGTATAACAGTAATAATTGAGTTAATTAAGATAAGTTTAATGATTATGAATAAAATCATTAGTTCTGTATAAATACCTAATAACATCAGAAAATTCACTGTTCACTTCCAAAAAACGTCTTGTTACAACGCTAAGATGAAGTTCTTCATTGCAACAATTTTATTTTGCCAAGTTGTAACATACGTACTAAGCGAGTGCTGTGACAGTAAAAAGGTTATTTTGTTTCGACAGGTAGATGGACTGTCTTGTACAGACATACCTGGGGCAGTTTCACTGACACCAACCGGCAGCATATTCGATTTATTTTCTAATAAGAAGAACAAGGATGAAGAGTGTGTAATAAAAGTGTGTGGATCTGGAATAAAAGTACCAGGAACATATTGTGGCAAAGGGCCCTGTAACTTATTTGGATGCAATTGCGACGGCGGTTGCATTCCTGGAGATCATATGCAGAACTTTATTGATCTGTACCATGACAAAATAGCTTATATTTTCAAGAGATCGTAGTTTTAGGTGCCTTAAGATAACCTTTGCTTACCATAGATACTCGTAGTAAAAGGATTTCCTTAAAATAAGTGCGTGGATATTTTTCCGAGAGATTTCAACCCAGAAGATCCGTTGGAAAACTAAGTACCTACATTTTTATCTATTTTGCCAAAATAAGGTAGTGAAGTTTATAAGCACAACTACAATTCTTTGGAAATAAATTTATTGTATTAGTTTCGTTGTTTTATTCTGATTTTTTTGAGAGTTTTGGTTGTCTAGTGGCAGTATCTTCATGTTTCCAAACTTTCTCTTATAATTTGTTTTATTACAATTAGTACCTGGATGACCAAGCTTTGCTTTGTTTTTTTTTTACGATATTTTCTTAAAAATGAAACCTAGCTACATCGATTCATCGCCCCTGAATCTCCCACATACTAAATTTCATGACAATTGTTGAAGCCGTTTTCGAGATTCGCTCAATGGATTATATTAATTAGGGATTTTTGTGCAATCGGATAATAAGCTGTGTAAATAACAAATAGTAGGTTGATTGCACTGTTGATTACTTAGAGTTTGAATTTAAGCCCAGCACTAACTATTTCATGAATAATAATGTGATTTTTTATTAATTTACATAACTATCTCTCAAACCGATTTAAAGCTTATCTTAATACAGTTTTAGGTCACACTAATTTTTATATGAAAATATCAATAGTAGGTACAGACACGGCATCTCAACGATTTTATTATATGTATACATAATAATAATGGTAATTGAGTACGAGTAATAGGACCCAGACCCAGATAAGACTTTAATAGATCAATTATTATAGAAATATCGTTGTGTGACTGATTGACTGACTGATAGTCCACACACAACCTAGATTTGAGCATGAAATCCTAGAGAGCTGAAAAGATTTGTTAGTTTTGAAGTGCGGGGAAACATCAAGAAATCAATTTTGAATTTAGAAAATTTATTTCTTGATGTTTCCCCGCATTCCTTACAAACGCCGGTGTTTTAAAAGATAACATTTTGCGAACGAAGTCAGAGGAGTTTCGTTGTTAATGTTTAACAATCATATATGAGTTAATTAAGATAATTTTAATGATTATGAATAAAATCATTAGTTCTGTATAAATAATAACATCAGACAATTCACAGTTCACTTCCAAAAACCATCTTGTTACAACGCTAAGATGAAGTTCTTCATTGTAACAATTTTATTTTGCCAAGTTGTAACATTAGTACTAAGCGAGTGCTGTGACAGAAAGAAGGCTATTTTGTTTCGACAGGAAGATGGACTGTCTTGTACGGACATACCTGGGGCAAATACAATGAAATCAAGCGGCAATATATTCGATTTTTTTCCTAATGAAAAGAGCAGAAATGATGAAAAGTGTGTCATAAAAGTATGTGGATCTGGAACAGCAGTACCAGGAACATATTGTGGCAAAGGGCCCTGTAACATATTTGGATGCAATTGCGATGGCGGTTGCATTCCTGGAAATCCTGAAGAGAACTTTATGAATCTGAACTATGACAAAGTAGATCATATTTTGATGCCATCGTAGTTTTTGGTGCCTAAATATAACCTTTTTCAGTCCCTTTTTTTAAATTAAGGATTTTGAAATCGAGTATTAATAAAGGTTGGCTGTGTGTTTTTAAGTTTTGCGATGGGTAACCAGCATTTTTCCGAGAGATTTCAACCCCGAAGATTCGTTGGAGAATTTAGTACTAAAGTTCTTATTTACATTGCCAAAATCAAGAAATGAAACTTTATTATGAATTTAATTTATGAATTTGTTGCAATTATTCTTCGGAAATAAATTTATTGCAATAATGTCGTGGTTTTATTTTGAATATTTTTGTGAGCTTTGGTTGTCTAGTGGCAGTGATAATCTTTCATCCATCCTTCCAAACTTTTCTATTTATAGTATTATTATGATATGTACCTGGATGACCAAGCTTCACTCGGTTTTTTGAAAACGACGTTTTCTAAAAATGAAACCTAGCTAGATCGATTTATCGCCCCCGAATCCCCTGCATACTAAATTTCATGAAAACTGTTGGAGCCGTTTTCGAGATTTATATTATACGAGTATACATAAATATACCTATACACAAGAATTGCACGTTAAAAGGTATTAGATAGATGTAAGATAATGTATAAAAAAACCTACTGCAGCTGTAGGTAATTGAAAACTTGGTCGTCAACGTTTTGGAAACGCTGGTTTTGTTTCAGATAGTCCATGCGTTTTATCGAAAAAAAATAATACTAAGCCAGCTATTTTAGTTGTAGCTACGGTATAGGACTAGCGATTATTTCGAGGTGGATTTTGTAGGCTCTATGTTATACAATGCTATGATGAACAAGCATCGCTTAATGGAATAAAACAATTAGGGATTTTTGTTCAATCGGATGATAAGCTGTGATCAAAATCCATAATGTGCCTTTGCATAATTTTTATAAATAAAAATTCACGCGAGGCTTGAACATATTTACAGATATTTTATGATCCAATTGTATATTCACTCAACTCGGTCATTTCACGTGATTGTGGATTCTACAATAATATTTTTGTAGTTAAAATTAGTTTAAATGTCGATAATTTAAATAATAGTGAAATGAAAATTATTTAAGGCTTTGTTTGTATAAAAAAATAGGGAATTTCTATTGAAAAAAAATTACCATGGTCACGACTATTATAATCCCCTGACTCGGTAGATAATCTCCTCAGATATTTAGTCACTCAGATCTTCAAGGATAATATTTAAAGAGAGTAGTCAAAGGCACGTTCAAACATGATATTTGGCACATGCCAAAATTTTTCCATAGTAGTTATTATTCCTTTTTGGTTGGATGGATTATAATTCAAAAGTAATTAAAATTAAGTAGTAACATCACTTCACATGAACCTTATGGAAAAATTTAAAGGAAAAAAGGAGATTGACGCAACAGGTCCAGCACCTGTTTAATATATAATACCTGTATAATAATAATAGTAATTAAATAATAGGACCCAGTAGTGATAGGTTTTAATAGGTCAATATTATAGAAATATCGTTGTGTGACTGATTGACTGACTGACAGACAACACCCAACCTAGATTAAATGAAATGCATGAAATCCTAGAGAGCTGAAAAAAATTGTTAATTTTGAAGTGCGGGGAAACATCAAGAAATAAATTTTCTAAATTCAATTCCTTACAAACGCAGCCGGTGTTTTAAAAGATAACATTTTGTGAACGAAGTCGGAGGACTTTCGTTGTTAATGTTAAACAATGATATTTGAGATACTGGTGGTGATTCTGTTGTTCCGCGGACTAACTAAAAGTATGTAAAAAAAGTGCTGAAATATACACGACCTTATTTTGTTCATATCAAATACTAAATTAGCGTAAACATTTTAAATTACAATTCTAAATTTGACTAAACTGACGTATGATTGACGTGTTTTAGCTTATTTTAGAAGCCATGTAAATTGGTGTTGACTAAAGCTACGTGAAAATGGTGGAAAATTAATGAAAATTAGAATGATTATGTCAATTTTAAATCTTTTTAAAACTGTCATTCAAAAATGTTACGCTAATTTGGTCTTTATATAGGGTGGTTAAATTTTAAGGGCCGATGTGGAATGTGAACCACACCTAAACGTCAAGTTTTTTTCTGCATTTAATTTGACATTTCTATATTTTAAACTAACTCAATTTGAACCATGGAAAGATACACAACCGAGCAACGCGTTAAAGTTATTAAGGCTTATTATGAAAATGGGCGTATTTTTTCCAAAATGAGGCTGGTCAGGCGGTTACTGTGAATGGTGTTCGCTATCGTGAGATGATAACGAACTTTTTATGGCTCGAATTGGAAGATATGGATGTGGACGATATGTGGTTTCAACAGGATGGTGCCTCTTGCCACAGATGAAGGATGAGATAATTCGGCACATTAATGGCATAGAACCTCAATTATGCCTCAGCGTCATCGAAAATTTAAACCATCGGATGGAGGCGTGCCGCCGAAGTCGCGGCGTCCATTTGGCCGATATTTTGTTCCATACATAATTGAACCATACCAATATATCATAATAAAAAGAAATGACAATAATTGCCTAAATAATTTGTGTTTTATTCAAAATCAACATCGGCCCTTCAAATATAACCACCCTATAGTAAGCTAAAAATCGTGGTATCGCGTAAAAGCGTACCTATGGTAGCATTTTTTTAAGTAAGTCTGTAAAACAACGGAATTATCACCATTATATGAGTTAATTAAGATAAGTTTAATGATTATGAATAAAATCATTAGTTCTGTATAAATAAAAACATCAGACAATTCACAGTTCACTTCCAAAAACCATCTCGTTACAACGCTAAGATGAAGTTCTTTATTGTAACAATTTTATTTTGCCAAATTGTAACATTCGTACTAAGCGAGTGCTGCGACAAAAAAAAAGTTATTTTGTTCCAACAGATGGATGGACTGTCGTGTACAGACATACCTGGCGCAGTTGCATTGAAACCAAGCGGCTTTTCATTCGATACTTTTTTTTCTAATAAAAACAAAAAAGAAGCAATCTGTGCAACAGAAGTGTGTGGATCTGGAAAACCAGTACCAGGAACATATTGTGGCAAAGGGCCTTGTAATGTATTTGGATGCAATTGCGACGGCGGTTGCATTCCCGGGGATCCTATAGAGAACTTTAGTATTCTGAACCTTAGTAAAATAGATACTGTTTTGATTCTATGATAGTTTTATGCGCCTTAAGATAGCCTTTTGCAGTCTATATATAGTAAAAGGATTGCCTAAAAATAAGTGCGTGGATATGGAATAATATTATATAATTAATATTATTAGGTGTTTTTAATTTTTGCGATGGGTAACCAACATTTTTCCAAGAGATTTCAACCCAGAAGATACGTTGGAGAACTTAGTACCTAAATTTTTATCTACTTTGCCAAAATAAGATAGTGAAATTTAGAAGCCCGACTACAATTCTTTGGAAATAAAATTATATTGCATTAGTGTCGTTATTTTATTTTGATTTTTTTAGAGTTTTGGTTGTCTTGTGGCAGCATCTCCATCTTTCCAAACTTTTTCATTTATAAATAATAAATATGGTCACGACTGTTACGTAATGCCCTGACTTGGTAGAAATCTCCTCAGATCTCTAGTCAATTAGGTACATCTTCGAGGATAATATCTAAAGAGGGTAGTCAAAGGCACGTTTAAACATGGTATTTGGCACATGCCAACATTTCGCACAGTAGCTAGTATTCCTTTGGTTGGAAGGATTATAACTCAAAAGTAATTAAAATTAATATCACTTCACATGAACCTTATGGAAAAATTAAAAGGAAAAACGGATTCTTTTCTTCCATCCTTTATACAAGCCCAAATCATCTTAACATACCCTTCTCAATTTTCATCACATTGTTTTCTTTCACTTCACAATATTCTCAAAACTAAAAATCGGTCTAAAACTAATAAAAAAAGAATTGTTGAAAATTGAAACGTTAAAAATCAACGTAAAATGACTTTGTCAATTAGACGTAGTGTAGTGTCACTGTCACTAAACAAATAGGTTGGTTGCACTGTTGATTACTTTGAGTTTCATAATAATGAGTAGCTTACTTTGGGGCTAGATGATGCAGTGTGGATTGTCCAGCATTATTTATTAAAAAAAAATGTGACATTTTATTATTTTTCATATTTACTTACCTATCTTGTTTATTTAATTTTGTCAAACCGATTTCAAGCATACAAAGCTTAAGTTGTAATCCAAGCTTATCCCAAGTACTTTTTTAGGTAGCACTAATTTTTATTTAAAAATATTAATAGTACAGACACGACATCTCAACAATTTTATTATACAGGGTGTCCCAAAAAGTAGTGTCAAGCGAAAGTCCAGAGATAGAACACTCCTTGGGGTACCCGAATCACCCCCATGTATGTTCCGCGATTTTTTATAGTTTTCGAGTTATGATTTTTTTTCTGAATTTTTGAAAATTTACGACTTGAACAACTTAAAACATTCTCTAAAAAAAAGTTTTAAACTTTCTTGAGATTTTTTTTTGCTACTGAATTATTATGAGTTGTTCTTTTATGCATAAAATAATCAGCCACGTGACTTTGATGAAAACTATGAAAATGTTGGTGTAAAGTCAAATAATTACATTCGGTGAATTATGACTAAAATTTTCAACTTTAAATTAAAAATCTTAACAAGTGATTTCATGGTTCTTAAATAAGCCTAAAAAATGACTGCATGAAAGTAAGATTTCCTTAATATTTGAAGGTTTTATTTATTTAGTTTAGCTAAATTTATGAAATACTAGTAGTCCGCCCCGGCTTCGCACGGGTATTTATATATACCTATAAATTCAAATTCAAATTCAAATTCAAAGTATCTATTGCATTCATGAGCCATATACAATACAGATGTATTGTATACATCTAACATACATCTAAATGGTCACGACTGTAATTCCCAGGCTCGGTAGATATCTCCCAGATTTCTAGTTACTTTGATCTTTGAGTAGGTACTCGTACATGACAGGATGCAAGCCCATCGCCGCTTATAAGAATACTAACCTATGACACACACCTTCGAACTTTTGGTTCTAGGGTATGCCGGTTTCTTCACGCTGTTTTCCTTCACCGTTTAAGAACACAGGCATTGCGCACATAAATTGTTCGAATAGAAAAACACATTGGTGCATGACCAGGTTTGAACCCATGACCTTCAGATCGTGAGGCAGGGTTGCTACCACTACACTACCAGTGCTCTCAAATTTAACAAAAAATTCAAAATTCAATATTTATAATACACATACGTCTAACCATACCCTGCGTCAGGTTACTAAAAAAGAAAATTGTAAGTATAGAAAGTTTTAGTATTATTATTTTAATGAAGTTTTTATTTATTATAATGTATTTTTTTGTTTATATTTTTTATTTATTTTTTCACATTGACTCCATCCTGTACACATCCTGTACACCCAGTGACGCCTACAGTGCATAAGCTAGCGCGGCTCTCACGCAACTTTTTTCTATTGCTTACATTTTTAATTTAATGGTATCTTTTGAATGGAATGTCCGAATTGAGTAATTCAAAAAACTATATAAAGGTATTGAAGCAGTCTAGAATATGATGTGATTTATTTTGATAAGGATTAATACTAAGATACAAATAAAGAGCATTTTTCTAAGAGTAGCCTTTAATTAAAATTTTAAAATAAAAGAACTCTTATTGTGGCATTTCTATAATAGTTGGACATATGCTATCGCGACACTTTTTGTAAATAATAATGTGTTCTACAAAGTCGTAGTACATTATTTTATTCTATCGTCAATAGTTTTCGCAGCGCACGCGATATAAAGAATATTTTAGGTAATTTTTTTACACCTTGGCTTACATTATTGAAGTTTTAGTAAGGATTCCTAATTTTTTTGAAAATATAATATAGCCTATGTCACCCGCTGATAGTGTAGCTTCCCAACAGTGAAAGAATTTTTCAAATCGGTTCAGTAGTTTCGGAGCCTATTCATTTCAAACAAACAAACAAACAAACAAACAATCAAAGTTTTCCTCTTTATAATATTAGTTTAGAAAACAACAAGTAAAATTTATTAATTTTGTATAGTAGTGATAAGACTTAATAGATCAATCATAGTAATACTGTTGTGTGACTGATTGTCTGACTGACTGACTGACTGACTGACTTACTGAAAGTCAACACACAACCTAAGCTAAAACATGAAGGCCTAGAGATCTGAAAAGATTTATTAATTTTGAAGTGTACCTATGCATCAAGAAATATTTTTTTTCTAAATTCAACCTCTAACGAATGCAGCCAGTGTTTCAAAGCTAACATTTTGCGAACAAAGTCGGAGTTTCATTATCAATCATAATTGAGTTTATTAAGATAAATTTAATGATAATGAATAAAATCATTAGTTCTGTCTATATAATAACATCAGACAATTCACTGTTCACTTCCAAAAATTTTGTTACAACGGTAAGATGAAGTTCTTTATTGTAACAATTTTATTTTGCCAAGTTGTAACATTCGTACTAAGCGAGTGCTGTGGCAATAGAAAAATTATTTGGTTTCGACAATTGGAAGGTCTGTCTTGTACCGACATACCTGGCGCAGTTACAGTGAAACAAAGTAGCAGTATAATCGATATATTTTCTAACAAGGAGAAAGAGGCAGAGAAGTGTGCAATAAAAGTGTGTGGATCTGGAAAAACAGAACCAGGAACATATTGTGGCAAAGGGCCCTGTAACATATTTGGATGCAATTGCGATGGCGGTTGCATTCCTGGAGATCATATGGAGAACTTTATTGATCTGTACCATGATAAAATAGATCATGTTTTAGTCCCAGCGTAGTTTTAGGTGCCTTACTATACCTTTTGTCATTGCTTAAACAGTTAAAGCCATCATTTTCTGTCCTTATCCTACGTGTGGGGTCCGCACTACTTGTTTTCTTCTTCCACTCACTTAATTAGTCCACTTCTCTTACATACATTATTACCTTTTATACAATCAAACCCCTTTATCTTCGGCCTTCCTCTACTTGCTTACCAAGATACACTCATACCCATAATTTAAATAGAAAATCTATTATAAAAAAATAAATCCATATTTCTCTTGGTCACGGCATCAAGCATGAACGGCTGGACCAATTTCGATGTGTTTGTTATTGTAAATAGGAAGTTTTAAGATAGGAACGTCTGTCGGCTTAGCTAGTTTATTTTATAAAAATAAGTGCGTGGAATTTGAAATTTAATATTGCTTTTAAGTTTTGCGATGTGTTACCAGAATTTTTGAAAAGATTTCAACTTGGAGATCCGTTAAAGAACTTATTAATGTTTTATTTACTTTGCCAAAATATGTGAAATTTAGAAGGCCAACTACAATTCTCTGGAAATAAATATATTATTGCAAAAAATTCGTTTATTTATTTTGATTCTTTTTGAGAGCTTTAGTGGTCTAGTGGTAGTGGCTCCACCTTACATCCATCCAACTTTCTCATTTATAATATGAATATTATGTAGTATAGAATAGTTATTTTATAAGATAAAACAATTCTGCGGCTGTGATTGAGTGCTTGATAGGCATTTAGTTATAGATAAGTTATTTATTTTTTTGGATTTTATGGCGAGTAATTCTAGAAATAACATAAGTTACAAACAACAAATTTAATTACGTCTAAAGTTGCCAGTTGTTAATTTTTTGAGATATTTGATGCGTTATTATCATAAATTATAATTAAAATGTAATTAGGCTATCGCCACACAGTAGCCACATTCTACCTGCCACGCAGCCTATAATTTTCAACCACAAATCACGCCTACGTAATATTCTATAGCCTCAAGAAGTAACGTCTTCATAGATAGTTTAATTATTATTGTCTTCTATTAATAATAAATGTTGACGTATTAATTTTATGAGAAGGTGTGGTGTAAATGCCCGTGGTCCGTGGAGCGTCCCGATTTCATTGTTTTTATTAACTATTTTATTATTGTTTTTACATACTAGCTTTTGAAAGTAGCTTATACTGTGGAGTATTTAGATAAAAAAAAATCTTACAGTATACAAGTAAATGTTTACAAGAAGGGTGATGGATTTGAATGTAGATGGATATAAGGGTAGAGGTAGACCTAAGAAAAGATGGATGGACTGTGTGAAAGACGATATGTGTAAGAAGGGAGTGACTACTGAGATGACGGATGATAGGGGAGAGTGGAGGAAGAGAACCTGTTGTGACGACCCCACCTAGTAGGATAAGGGCAGGAAGATGATGATGATAAGTTATACTTAATTTTTAGGTACAATACAAAACTGTAAAAAACAATTAGTTAAACATTAAACATTGTTTAGAACAAAAATGAAACACTGATAATAAATCAATAAATTATAATTTGTATTTCTTGTAACATCGTTGAAAAAAACAGATATTAAGTTTAAAATATACCAATTAATACCTACTAATCATGATAAAAAATAAATCATGCTAAAAGTGGTCATGTGCCAAATAATATGTTTGGACTACCCCTTTTAGAAATCCTCAAAGATCTAAGTAACTAGAGATCTGAGGAGATATCTACCGAGCCTGGGGATTACAGTCGTGATCATGTGTTTTTTTTTAATCATGATAATCTTCGTACACTTTTCACGTTTATCATGTCTTCGTAAAGTCCCACAAAGTTTTCCAAAGGGTTCCCAGAAATGCAGCCATTTAGGCAATTGCAACCAAATATGTTACAAGAACCCTTACCACAGTAAGTCCCTGGCTCTGTCTTACCAGACCCACATACCTTTATCCTGCAGGTATGATAGTCTTGGTTATTCAGGCTTAAAATATTGAATAAATTTGATATCCCGCTCCATGTTTTTATCGGATTAAACTGAATGGCACCAGGGATATCAGAACAAGACAAATCTTCGGTCCGTTGAAACGATATTTGTGTCCCCGTACAGCATTCTCCTAATATGTGTGTTACAACTTGAAAAAATACAATTAATACAATGAAAAACTTCATCTTTGCGGTCTTGAAAGATGGTTGTAGGAAATAGACTGTCCATGTGAGAGTTGATGTTAATATTTATACAATAATCTAATGTTTTTATTCATAATCATTAAAACGCAGTTATATTATTTGTTCTTATAAAAGATAACGTTAATATTGTGTGGTTTAATATCATGATAACAAACATTAATAAGTTTTGTTTTTGTCCATTTTGACTACTCGTATTTTATACAAAGTAGGTATAGTTAAGTTTATAAACTTTTTTTATAGGTTTTTAAAAACATAATATTTGGACAAAGATTTTCAAACCTTCATTCACCAATTTATCGTAAACTTTGATTATTAGAAGATACTAAATGATCTAAAATATCGTAGACTATTATCGAGAGTTATCTACAAATCGTTTGTAGCGATATTAAGATAGCTGAACTAATTATCTGTATTTTGTATTACTTGATATATATTTTGGTACTTACCTATTTTTTTATGAATAATAAAGGTTTCTGTAAAAAAAATGTATTACTTATCGAATTATTTTTTAATAAGACTTACGTATGACCACTACCTTGTGACATCAAAACAAAAATTGATCAACCATAGTTTATTATTATTTCTGTAAAAATTTCGTTTATACATAAAATTGGAAGAAAATGTAAAAACTGTTAAAGGGAACATCAAATTAATATAGCGCACAGTCTAAAAGCTCTTTTATAGAACTTTTTTCTGAAGATTATAAAAAATAATGTGTTCAACTTATAAGGGTTTTGTAATAATAATAAACACACACAAAATGGCAATGAAAAACATTACAGAAAATGGAATGGTGAAAAATGAAAATTGAAATAAGATTTTCAGAAAATGAAAGTGCTATTTACACAAGGGATCACAAAAGTCCCCTTATTGTCTTATTGGTGACTAGGTGGTTGCCCGCGACTTCGTCCGCGTTTCATGTTTTGTATAAAACAAAGAAAACAAATAAAAAACCAAGAAAACCGTTCTGAAGTTATAAGTGTTCGAACCAACCCGTCTTTTTCTATGTACATACGTACATGCATAAAATCTGTACTTTTAAAAGCGATAAATACCCGTCTAATACTAATAATAATGCATAAAATCACGCCTGTTTCCTGACGGGGTAGGCAGAGACCACGGATCTCCACTTGCTACAATCTGACATACTTCTTTTGCTTCATTCACTCTCATTAAATTCTTAATACATGCGCGTCGGTTTAGGGTACTCTGGACCTGGCCTTTCTCTAAAACGTCCCCAATTTGATCGAGGTACCTACGTACGCCGAGGTCTTCCCCTTCCAACTGTCCCATTCACACTCTCCTTATACAACTGTTTCGTCAATCTCCTTTCATCCATCCTTTCTACATGCCCAAACCATCTTAACATACCCTTCTCAATTTTAATCACTACGTCTTCTTTCACTCCACAACGTTCTCTTATCACGCTGTTCTTCGCTCTATCATTCAAAGTTAAACCACACATACTTCTTAAAGCTCTCATTTCCACTGCATTTATTCTACTCTGATGCTTCTTCTGCCATACCCAACTTTCGCTACCATACATCAATGTCGGCACTAACACTCCAAAGTGCACAGCCAGACCTGCCTTTTTGGACACGATCCGACTGCTCATAATTGTGTGAAGTGATTAATCACACTATTTCCAGCATTCACTCTCCTTTCAATATCGTCAACATGTTTTCCATGCGCACCCAAATATTTAAATTTTACTTGTTCCTCTCTTTTTTCTATGTAGTGTATTAAAACCAATAGTGTCAATTTATTTTGCATTCATGTACTTATCTAATTTGTGTTTCAAACTACTATCACACCTCTCGTTAAAAAGTCCTATAGGTATAAACTTTGATACTTACCCCTTTTTTTTCCATTTGTGAGGGCTATTTTTGTAAACCCTTAAATATGTGTTTATTTATTTTGCATTTTAAGTATTAAAACCGAGTTCTCGTCAAAAGAACTTTGACACCCCATTTAACCCTTTTTGAAGGGTTATTTTGAAAAATCCAGAAATAATTGTCCAATTATTTTGCCTATTAAGTATTTAAACTGAGTTTCAACCAAGTTACACCACTCGCTTAAAAAACTTTACACCCCATTTAACCCTTTTGGGAGGGTTATTTTGTAAAACCAAGATATATGTTTTACATCACTTTGCATCTAAAGTATCCAAACCAAGATTCAGATCGATCGTACCACCCCTTAAAAAGTTCCCATATAAACATTGAGCCCCCATTTCACCCCTTTTTAAAGGTAATATTGAAAAATCTCGAAACACGTATACATTTGTTTTGTATTTACATTACACACACAAAGTTTCATGAAAATCGTACAGCGCGTTAAAAAGTTTCATACAACCGTTTTTAGCCCTTTTCACCCTCTTAAAAGTGGAATTTCCAAAAATCCCGTCTTATTGCTCGCCTGCGTACCAAGACGAACATACCCTCCAAATCTCAAGTCTGTACGACCGGCGGTTTAGGCTGTGCGTTGTATCTATTCAAATCAGTCAGGACTTATCCTTTTATATAGTAGATTACCTTACTACTAACAATCGCACACGGCTTCACTCGCGTGGTACCTACCCGGATAAAAAGTAGCCTAACGTTATTCCAGATCATAAACTACGCGTCTTTTAAGTTTCATTCAGATCCGTTCAGTAACGTGATTTAGTAACAAACATACATCCATCCAAACTTTTACATTTATTAAATTAGTAGGATGCTAGATAATTATAACAATATTGTTTTTTTTTTTCAATGAAAATTTCGTACTTGTTCATTGTGAGAAAACGTCTAAAGCGACTGAAAGTTGAAAATCTGTTTCTAACTAATATAAGTAATCACTATTATAAATGAAAGTCCTCCGCCGCGTCTGTCTGTCTGTTTGCGATAAACTCAATAACTACTGCACCGAATTTCATGTTGTTACCAATGGATAGAGTGGTTTTCGAGGAAGGTTTAACTATATAATATGTCAAGTTTTTAAGTCGCTATAACTGACATCCACGCGGGCGAAGCCGCAAGCATCAGCTACTAATATTATAAATGCGAAAGTTTGGATGTATGTTTCTTACTCTTCCACGATGAAACGGCTGAACGGTTCTGAATGAAACATGGAACACGCGTAGTTTATGACCTTAAGTAACAAATAAGTTACTTTTAATCCAGGCAGGTATCACGCGTGCGGAGCCACGCGCAGTTGCTAGTACATAATAATACACTCGCGCTCAGCTCGAGTCAAAAGAGCACTTAATGCAACCTGACTATGTCTTTGTGCATCGTTATCAAAGAAAATTACTAGGTACATAATTACATTCTACTCTGCAAAGTTTATTAATATTGTACGGTTCAATTACAATAATCCTGGTTCAAAGAATACAAGTTGTAAAAAGGACAACTGAAGAATTAGAATTACTCACAGCACAGTTATATATGTATGGTTTTTGAGTTGTTGTATTTGTCTTCGTACCGAATAGCAGAATAACTATTAAAAACATAAGAAAATTTATAGGTAACACGCGGGCAAAGCCGCGGGCGGAAGCTAGTCCTACTAATAATATAAACGCGAAAGTTTGTAAGAATGTATAGATTTATGTTTGTTACTCTTTCATGCTGAAACGGCTGAACGGATCTAAATGAAACTTGACACAGATATATGTACATAGATTATAGTCTGGAATAACACATAGGCTACTTTTTATCCCGGAAAAACTTACGGTTCTAAACGAAAGCCAGTATAAATAATTTAAACCTTTATGCAAATAAGTGTTTCCAAAAACGTGTATCAAGTGCACGAAAGATGGCTCTGACGCGGACTTCATTCCCTTTATCGCACTCTTAGAAAGTATTAGCGACACGATAAAGTATTACCAAAAAACTTTGAATGTAAAAATCACGTGAACTAAGACACGCGCAAAAATCAGTGCATCATAAATAACTCAAAATCCCTAACTCCATTGGGTAAGAACGTAAAAGATTTCCATATTTGGGCACGTGAATATTTTAGTGCACTCGTTTTACGTCTCGGGCTTCAAGATCACCCTGTATATTTAATGGCACTGGAGTATTTCGTTTCAGATGCCTGATTTTAGCTTTGAATAAAAAATTACTTAAAGACTTAGGCCGGTCTTCCTATTTCCCAGTTGGTCATGCACAGAGGCTATACCACGAGCTCTTACAAACCATCATGTGTTAGAAACGTCAAAGTTTCAAGCTTGAAGTAACCAGGGCTTAAAAACCGGAAAAAAATTAACATAAGAAACAAGTTATGATAATTATAAAACTAGCTTCCGCCCACAGCTTCGCCCGCGTACTTTGAAAAACAAAAACAAATCTATCCCACGGGAACCGCACATTTTTCTAGGATAAAAAGTAACGTATGCGCTATTCCCGACTATCTTTATAACTGTGCCAAATTTCATCCATATCCGTTCAACCGTTTCAGCGTGAAAAAGTAACAAACATACATCCATACATCCACACATCCATACTTTCTTAGAAATTTTCATGTTTATAATATTAGTAGGATAAATCGGTAGCCAAAATATAACAAACGTTTCAAATGAAATCTTGGGAAATGCTTGGGAAATAGGTAAATTTTACCGCATTTAATATTACTATGCAAAATTAAAATAAATGTTTTGCCAGCAACTTATGTTACAGTGCACCATTTCTAAGGACGTGCGGGAAACTCGTAGTGCTGTTTGTGTGTAGGTACTTGCAAGTATCGATAAAACATGATTTTCTTGCAAATTATCGATAAAACATGATTTTTTGCAAGTTATCGATTAAATATATTTTTGCAAAATCTGGTAATTGTGCTTTATTATCGCGTAAAATTTGAAACTTACTGAAAAAGACTAATGGATGTAATGGATTTCTGCAAAGTCACGCCTGAATCAATCATTTATATTGGAAACTTATATAAAAACACTTTTGCTTATTTTGTAATTAATATTACTTCGTCTGTTTTATGCTCTGGTTCTGTGTTAAAAGGTTAGGTTAAGCTTACCCTAAACCGACGCGTGTGTATGAAGAATGTAATGAGAGTGAATGAAGCAAAAGAAGTGTCAAGATTGTAGCCAATAGAGATCCGTGGTCCCCGCTCTGACGGGGTAAGCCGTGTCGGAAAAGAGGCGAATTTATATATTTATGTATGGGGATTTTGTTAAATGATTAATTAATTAATACACTTTACCTACTCGAAGCAAATATTTTAATTGATATTTCACAGACCGTGTTTATGATTGCATTTAAATACTTAAGAGCGCTGGTGGTGTAGTGGTAGCACCCCTGCCTCACGATCCGAAGGTTGTGGGTTCAAACCTGGTCGTGCACCAATGAGTTTTTCAATTTGAAAAATTTATGTGCACAATGCCAGTGCTCTTAAACGGTGAAGGAAAACATCATGAGGAAACCGGCATACCCTAGAACCAAAAATTCGAAGGTATGTGTCATAGGTTAGTATTCTTATAAGCGGCGATGGGCTTGCAACCTGTCACGTACGGAATACTAACTACTGTGCAAAATGTGGGCATGTACCAAATGTCATATTTGGACGTGCCTCTGACTACCCTCTTTAGATATCCTCAAAGATCTAAGTAACTAAAGACCTGAGAAGGTATCTACCGAGCCCGGGGATTACAGTCGTGATCATATTTTTTTATATATTTTTTTTTTTTTTTTAAATACTTAAGCACTGTTACTTTTTAACTCCCATAACTTTGACACTTGATTTGGTATTTCTAAGTCATAAAATAACATTGTAGGTTTCACATTTCATCAAAATTTATGTTGATATGAAATTCACGTCAACACCTATAAACCTATACGTTACGTAGCGTTCATTATGTTTTATAACGTCGTAACGTATCAACGCTTGCTCGGGGGAAATTACGTCAAGTTTACGGCGAGCTCGTTACAACTTAGAATCGTTAGTTCGAAATTTAGGTCCTATTGTCAAGGCGCTAGTGATAAAGTCCAGTAACTAAACCGTTTAACTAAAACGCTAGGACCTAGACAGTTTCTTGTCTGCTCTTCTCGGACTTGGGTTAGGATCTTTTATTCCTAGCATGGAAGACGTTTCAAAGTGATTCTTGTGATTGAATATTATTATAAATTTTGACTTTGACTTTGACTGATAACTAAGCAGTTTACATTGTAGTTCTATTTGAGGGCTAGAACCTAGTGAGTTTTTTGACAGTTTTTCTCATACTAGAATAAATGGAACTGGCAGCAATATTCACCTAGCATGGAAGACGATTCAAAATAACCCCTGAGATTATACTGAATAAACATAAGTTTGAATTTGATAATTTTTATTACTGTTTTCTTCGTCTTCTTATTTGAAAGCGGAAAAGAAGCATATTGATTCTAAAAATAAAGAATCGTGACAGATGATGAAATAACAAGTGTGCTGAAAGGATTTGATGTAATTTAAAATTTGTCGAAGAACCGATAACCGTTGGGGTAAACGAGTTCTCGAGTGGAGACCGCGGCTCGGCAAACGTAGTGTAGGACGCCCTCCGGCTAGGTGGAGTGACGATCTGCGAAAGGCTGCTGGTGGAGGCTGGATGCGTCGAGCTGAAGACAGGGCGCAATGGCGCTCATTAGGGGAGGCCTATGTCCAGCAGTGGACTGCTATAGGCTGATGATGATGATGATGATGAAAATTTCTCATACGTCGTTCATCAAAAATGCCAGTTCTGATTTTTTTAAAAACATTTAATGCTGAAGCCAGTCAGTATCTCGGTGTAAATCTGCCTTTATTAGAAAGCTGCTAGTGTGGCGAAAATTGGAAATTCACTAATTGAATTGAATTTAGATGGCTTGGACAAGTTGTGGTCTCTTGAAATCGATTGAAAGCTCAGGTGGGTATTCATTAATGTTGTTTGAATAGCTCAGTATTTGTCTTGACTTAGACCACTTTGCCATCACAGGATTCCTGTTTAGATGAGCTCAAATACTTAGTGCTTCCACATACTAGGATTTTCCATCTTTGATTTGTTACAGCGCATATTGAGAAAAACAAGGATGCAAGATTTTATGATAACTTTCGGTTTTGTCTATCTATCTTGTTGAACGCTTTGCTCGAGCAGTGATAGGTTAAGCTATCTAAAGAAAATTTTTAACGGACCTTTGATAGCTGAAATCATTATAGTTATAATAGATCTCTAAAGTGATGAAAATAAATAAAACTTTTTAAATTTTTTTTTTCAGATTAATTGTGTGCAATAAAAAAAGAGAAAAACAAATTCGATTAAAACATCGATATTTTCCCAACACTACGCACTCTAGTGTCTACATGAGCCAACACTAGCAATGCTTGCCACACCGTGCTCAAATGAGTGAAAATAGCAGCGTGAAGGAACATCTAATACCTAAGGTGGTTCTCACATTGCTCCACGCCACGCAACGAAGTGTCTTACCAAAAAGGCCTTCACCCAAGATGGCGTAAAAAATCAGCAAGTGTGACACTTCCTTGTCTTACGTGTCTTCTGTCTCACTTGTACCTAACGATTTGATGCTATGATGAAGTAAAACTATGAATGAAAAACCTATCATACACATGGAAATCCACCTGGCTTTAGCTCTAGATGAAAGTCAAGTAAGCCCAGACAGAGTGACCACAGCTATAGAAAGCCAGAGATCAATTAACGCTATGCCATGGAGAATTCAACTTGTGAACTAATTGAATCAAATGTTCAAGACAGTTTATCGATTTTAGATATTGGATAATCAGTTCTAAGTTTTTGTAGAATTTATTAAGACTTGGGAATCTTAGTGCCATTATATACGTAAGTTTGTGTTATGTAATATTCTAGGCTCCTTTTATAATATCTATTCATATTATCTTCTTCGCGGTTGTTCTAGAATATTTTTAGATACCTAAAGTCAATAGTGTTCCTATTTAAAAAAAAAATTCTATTATATTATTGTAAAATAAAGTCTGATGACATGGTACTATTATCTAATATTTGAATGTTTAAGAGTTAGTTTGTGACTCAATCAAATCCACTTTATGTAGTTGTATAAACTTTGTAACAGCTTAAAATTGAAATTTGGATTAAAATAAAGATTGGGTTTTTTATGTCATCTAAACGAAGTTAAAAAAAAGCATAGTTGAAGTCAGCTGGCTGAATAACAATGGCAAAAAACTATCATCGAGTATCGATATCTAAAAATCACATCTGACCCACTTCAGACGGGAATAGAAAATTCGAAATTCAAAATGCAACCGTCTCCGGAAATGAATCCGTTGGCGGGAGTCTGTCGTGATACGGATCTGATGGAGCTCCGTCCGACATCCGGTCGGTTCCCGCTTTTATGGCTTCCAATTTCAAATCGGCCGCCGTACGGTGGTTAAGGATTCGATTTTTAAAATGCCAGAAGCGTTTTTAAAAACAGGTTCACATACACCGATGGGTGGAAGTGATTATTAAATTTTATCAGTACATGTCACTATTTATCTAAGTTTACTAAACTTTAAAATCCTGAATTGTCGGCGCCGGCGCAAGTAAGCCAGAAAGGGCGCGGCGCGTGTTGGCTGAGCTTGCATGTAATAAGATCTGACAACAAGTAATTTGCAGACTGTTGAGGCGCGAGACGCCTTTTCAATGTAAGTACTTACATACATTACAGATTTAATTGGGGACGTTTTAGAGAAAGGCCAAGTCAAGAGTACCCTAAATCGACGCGCATGTATGAAGAATGTAATGAGAGCGAATGAAGCAAGAGGTATGTCAGGATCATAGCAAGGAGATCCGAGGTCTCTGCTTACCCCGTCGGAAAACAGGCATGATTTTATTGTATGTACATACAACATGTATGAGACTAACGCGGCGCAAGTCAGATAGAAAGGGCGCGCTTCGGGCACGCCATAGACGCATTCTTCTATCTGGTTTGTGCCCAATTTATTCTACATGACGTAACTAGCCACTTTTACTGTCAAAAAAGTACAGTCTCATACAAAACTATCCGGCATAACCTGCGCGACATTACACAAATAACACTGTCACATACAAAAGTACAGTCAGCATAAACAACTACAATGTGTCAGGTTCATACATTCTCCCGTCGAACGTTAGTACAGTCAGGCCGGCAATAGATTTAGATACGTGAGTGCACAGTATAAATATTAAGCAGTATGTTTGCAAGACACTACTGTGATTTTTCTTGCTTTTTGTATTATGGTGGTATTATTAGTCGTTCCATAACTTTATTATTTTTAATGCTAGTCGTATCTTGCAAGGATTATCGTTTGACCTTTAAGTTATTATTATTCGGAAAATCCGAACTAAAATTATTATCCTGTAATGATAAATGTGGGATTTTGTTTGACCTCTATCAAACAGGATATTTATAAAATAAATTACTTTAATTTAAACCAATAAACAATGAAAACTTTAAATAAAACTTATTATTCTGAAGGATTTGTCTTGAACTCTAACAACTTTTTATATGGTGAAGTCTTTGTAAAAAGTTGTAATAAATCTTCAGTGATGTCTAGAAGGTAGTCTGAGACAAGGTCATACCATGACGGGCTACAATCCTAGAAAATAAAGTATGTACTCATAAATTCGCAAAATAAAATAAAGGATATTTCCAAACTAAAAAAAAAATAACTTAAAAGGTTCCTTTTATATACTGAATATTGTATAAAAAAACATTACGCGAAGGAAATCGCGGTTCAACTAATCTTATACAAAAGAATAGAAAAATCCAGAAACTTCTTTACATCTTCTTCGTTATTTTTGAGGGTATTCCTAGAAATTGCCATAGAAATAACTAGTGTAGCGTGCAATCAACTAGACAACTATTAACTAAGCGACAATAACAACTTAGTAGGTAAACTGATACACGAAAAGAAAAAAATGAGATAGCAACACCATTAGAAAGAGAGAAAGAATTAAACCACAAAACAATAGTGTGTGACTATTAAGATAAATTGAAAAACGAACATTTCCAATCAGCTGACTATCGAATATCGATTAAATCAGTTTGAAAAAAGAACATTCATACAATACAGAATGCGAATAAACAATATGGCGGACGTGCGTGATTTACGCGCACTGGGATATTGTTGAAATTCGCGTCGATAGCGCTTTTGTTTTGCCGTCTGGCTTCTTATCGCCCACTAGGGATGCGAATATCGATAAAAATAAAGTTAAATATTTACCATACATATACATTTTTTTAAAAATGCTAAAAAATATTTTTCTGGGCTCTACTTTTTGCGTTGTTGGTTTTAGGTTTAAGTTTATAGAGGATATAATATTTTATGTGATGATTTAAATATTTTGTTTTGTGGGTAGGTATTTATTTCCAAAAAATATGAATATATTATTTTTTCTAATAATACAAGCTTTGCAGTTTATACAAGGTGGTGCGGGTTTTGTGTAAAATGTCCACTAATTATTATTATCACTACATTTATAAATCAAAGGCCTTCGCCGTGTTTCTGTTCGCGATAAACACAAAAACTACTGTACCGATTTTCATGCTGTTTTTACCAATAGATAGAATGGTTTTAAGGAAGGTTTAAATATATAATTTGTCAAGTTTTTAAGTCGCTGTGGCCGATATCCACTCGAGCAAAGCCGCGGTCATGAGCTAGTTTTTTATTTTTTTTTAATTAATAATAAAATTCTCAATTTAGGTATATTATGACTTGTTATTTTTATCAAAATATATTTTAACTGTTTTTAACATTAACACATCACTATTTTAGCTAGGCCGCATCCCGCATGTTGCTTCAAAAAGGCAAAATATTAAACGTATTCTGATACAGTATCGCTCGAATGGTTTATAGAGTTCAGGATAATAATCCATTATGATATAGGGTTTGAGAATTGAGTAAGGTACACCTATTTATACGAGCCCTTGAAGAGAATAAGTAAGGATGTATACTCGTATTAGGGCCGCCCGATGAACATGATTATAATGATAATTACGAGTATACAATTTTCTAACTACTATGCAAAATGTAGGCATGTGCCAAATGCGACGTGCCTCTGACTACCCTCTTTAGATATCCTCAAAGATTTATCTCACTAGAGGTCTGAGGAGATATTTATCGAACCTGAGGATTATAATAGTCGTGATCATTTTTTATTTTTAATACGATTTTAGGTATCGTATTTCCATGCCCTGAACCACCGGAGCCTTACAAGCTCTTACAAACCATGCTTGAAAAAGCACTTCTTCCAATTTGAATATACCATGGTACGAAATATCAAAGTTTTATTACTTCAATATTACCCGCATAGCTTGTGGTAAAGCCTCGGTACTTTAAAATTAAAATATTTTTTAACTTGTAATTAAAATAGACCACTTTTTAAAAAGAACAGCTTAAACTGTAAATAGGCATTAAAACAGAATTTTGTACATCAAGATAAGTTATCAAACAACTGGTTCACTTATTATCTTAGTGAATTTAGAAATTAGTTTAAATAAAATCAGAACATAGGTTCACAGAATTAATAATCTAAACTTTGTGTGGAACTTCCCACAATATCGTTCGCATAATGTTTTTTTCGTACAAACTTCAAATTCCTACTGAACATTTTGAAAGAAATCTAACCTCAAAATTTCAGCTCTTTTAATTCTATGGTTATGCGTTGATCTGTCAATCAGCCAGTCGGCCAGTAACGTAAGAGTTTTATATATTAAGAACTACAAGCTAATTAGATTTTTTTAAATTCTTATCTAAAAGTGTATTTTGCTTTGCGAACATAGAGCTTATAAAAGAAACTAATAAATATTCAACTGAACTGAAGTTGTTGAGGATGCCTTCGCAAACTTAAAATGACTGACATCAACAAAAAGCATAAGCCATACATGAGTTTCAATGATGAAACAATGTTGAGATTTTTCATGAAAAAAGAATATTCCAATTTCGGCCACTAAATTTGCAGCGCGTGGTCGTACTTATTTATAAAAAAATATTATGCGAACATACGAATAGACTCGGAGAAAGCTAGTTACAGTCTTAAGTGGGAGTGAACTAGCCATTTCAAAATCTCTTAAGTATACACAATTTGACGGTGCGAATACCACCGTCCTATTACCGGGATTTAAATGAATCATTTTGCGCTCCTTAAATTTTCCGCCTCTTTAAGCCAGGCTCAGTAATGACGTTTACAGCCAACAATGACGTCATAAAATGAAACCCTGCCGTAATAGGTTTCGTCACACCTGAGGTATACCGTTGGTTCTCGATTTATAAATGTTCGTGTGAAAGGGAATTTGTATGAGCTAAATTTCTAGAGCATCCTTGAACATCCTCCATAGCTTGCACCGTAGATAGTGTCTCTTTCTTCATTTTTTCTCTTCTTTCATTTGCGTGTTTGAACCTATTTTTGACTATTCTTTTGCGATTAGTCATCTATCTTTGCAAAATTTGACAATATTCATTAACCCTTGTTGCTGAAGTTACTGTTATTTTTTATATAAGTAATGTAAATCGTCTTATAGGTCTTTACGATATAGGCTTGCCGAAGTGTGAAGTTTACTGTGAGCTCAAACCTTGTAAAATTCTAGCAGCATCAAATTTGGCAAATGTGTTATTCAGTGTGTTATTAGATTTCTCTAGATTATAATACCCCGCCTTCTACTAAAAAAGAGTAATGTGAGTTAAACGGAGCCTGCTCCATTCGCAGTGAAAGGTGATAGGCTGTACAAAATGACAAAAAAATCCAATAATTATGGTGGCTGTTAGAAGCAATTAAAATAAATATTATTGTTTGGTCAAATAACTAATTAGAGTTCCTTGAACTTTTCTTCCATAGAAAAAAATACTGTCTTTGGTTCTGATAATTATATTTTTAATCTAATCTAACGTCACTATTTTCCCTAACAACGGATGGCAGTTATTGTGATATCAACCAAAAATCCCAGAACATACGTATAATTTTATAATTATAAGGATAATTATTATTGTAACTACATTTTACGGGTTTTCACTTAATTATTTTTCACTTCCAAATCCTCAATATCCTCTTGATAACATAAACATCGAAATGTATATATCGGCGCGAAGACGTTATTATGTACTGCGAGAATGCATCACAGACATGAAACAACGTGTTTTAGTTAGTTTGTGTTGAAATTGGAAGTTTATAATTAGTTAGTCGTTTGATTCATGTTTTCAAAATGTAATCTAGAGGTTAATTTTAACTAGTTAAGCCATCTAAAAACAGTTTGTGATTTTTAATGCAAAAATGAGACACTTCGAAGTAAGTTTGTGCTTCGTCACACATACTTGCTTGGACGGGTCGACGTTTTGCATAAATACGGGCGACGGTCGAGGCAGAGCTCATTCAAGCTCGAGTCGTCGCACCGTTCGGATCTCCAATAAACAAGTTTGAAGAACATCTCCTCGAGTTTTTATTGCCACCATGAGCAACCAGCCTGATGGTGATGATTGTGACGTCAGCTTAGCTGACGTCACGGTTTTTAAAAACCGCCCTGGAGCTGGTACTCCGTCATCAGAAGTGGGATACGCACCACTTTCTTCTGGAACCACTTCTTCATCAGCTCGAGCGCCACCTGATACATCGCAACAGGGCAACATCGTAACCACGTATCTGCCTGGTGTACCTAACTCTTTAATGAGTGGTACACCACATGAATCTGAACCATCTGTACAACAGACTGGCAATGTACTTTTGCCTACGACTGATTCGTACCATGGTTTTGGTGGAATACCACCGCAATTCTTCTTGCAAATGATGCAGACTATGCAGAAAATGTCAGAGCGCTTATGTACTCCTCTCACTGAATCTAAGGTTCGGATTAAAGATGTCTACTTACCATCTTTTGATCCTGACACCAGTGTCGGAGTACGTGAATGGTGCCAACATATAAACAAAGCTGTCGAAACATACAATCTCAATGATTTTGATGTTCGCATGAAGGTTTGCAGCCTGTTAAAGGGACGAGCTAAACTATGGGTTGACGACTGGATGGTAACCACGTCTACATGGGAAGAGTTACGTAATAACCTCATTACAACATTTGAACCGGAAAACAGGTATTCTCGTGATGTTATTCGGTTTAGGGAACATGTTTACGACACGTCCAAAGATATCGCAGAGTTTTTGTCACAAGCCTGGGTCCTTTGGAGAAGAGTCACTAAGGACAAATTGAATAACGAAGATGCAGTCGAGGCTGTAATAGGTTGTGTTGGTGACGAACGCCTTCGAATTGAATTATTGAATACGAGAGCCGCTTCAGTTCCTGAGCTCATTTCGATTGCGTCGTCCATCCGTAAAAAACGGCCTCAGCCAAATTCAGGCTCAGCAGGACCTAGTAAACGTCCACGCTATTCTGATAATGCATCACAATCAGGCTGCCGCATCTGCAAGAAGTCTAACCACACTACGGATGAATGTAGATTCAAACCTTCAGATGCTAAAGCAGACACAGCGAAGCCAGCAAAGCCTACGAACGTACCAACCTGTACGTTTTGCAAGAAACCCGGTCACACTTTTGAAGTATGCTTCAAACGTGAACGATCATTGACATCAAGTGTCAACTATGTAACAGGAGCAAAATTAGCTCCAATTACCATCCAAGTCGGTAACAAGAGCATACAAGCCGTATTTGACAGTGGTGCAGAATGCTCCATCATACGGGAATCTATAGCTGCGGCATTACCAGGTCAGCGAAGTCAAGCAGTAAACTACATGAGGGGTATTGGACAATTTCCAGTATTATCTTTGACCAAACTATTGACCATCTGTGTTATAGACACAATCAATGTGGAACTGCAGTTTTGCATATTACCAGACTGCGAAATGACTACCGATGTATTAGTCGGGATGAATTTGATTAATGACACAAACCTAAGCATGACCATAACATCGCAGGGGACTAGATTGATTCGCCAACAGTCCTTAAACCACGTAAGTATGAACAATCCAATCTTCGAGAAACTTGACTGTGACCTGACCAAAGATGGTGAAATTTTACAACTGCGCACACTCCTCAACAAATACGAGCATTTGTTTATCCGTGGGTATCCAAATACCAGGGTTAACACTGGCGAGTTGGAAATACGACTTAAAAACCCGGATAAGTACGTAGAACGAAGACCATATCGCCTCAGCCCATTTGAACGAGAAAAAGTTCGCCTCATCATCAAAGAACTACTTGAACACAACATCATTCGTGAGAGCAAGTCTCCATATTCAAGCCCGATCATATTGGTCAAAAAGAAGAATGGCGATGATCGCCTCTGTGTAGATTTCCGAGAATTAAATTCTAACACACTGCGTGACCACTACCCGCTTCCGTTGATATCAGACCAGATCGATCAATTGGCTAACGGTCAGTTCTACACATGCTTAGACATGGCTGCTGGTTTTCACCAGATACCTATCTCCGAAACATCAATCGAGAAGACTGCCTTCGTTACTCCTGATGGATTATACGAATATCTTACTATGCCATTCGGATTGAGTAATGCCTGCTCTGTCTACCAGCGATGCATCAACAGAGCCTTATTTCCATTATTGGGAACTGCTGCTCAGGTATACGTTGATGATGTATTGAGCAAATGCGCAGACTTCGCTGAAGGATTGTCTAACATCGAGCGTATACTCATCGCACTGCAAGAAGCTGGATTTTCAGTCAATGCTGACAAATGCAGTTTCTTCAAGCGCTCGATTGAATACTTGGGCAATGTGGTCAGTGATGGAAAAGTTCGACCAAGCCCAAAGAAAGTAGAAGCGTTGGTAAAAGCACCCTTACCAAAAACAGCTAAACAAGTGAGACAGTTTAACGGCTTAGCGGGGTACTTCAGAAAGTACATACCTGACTTCTCACGGATAATGGTACCTCTATACGAGTTGACGAAGCAAGGTGCCAAATGGGAGTGGAACGATCGTCACGAAAAAGCACGCAGCAAAGTCATACAATGCTTGACATCAGCACCAGTATTGACTCTTTTCCAAGAGGAGGCACCGATACTGCTATTCACTGATGCAAGTAGCTTAGGCTTTGGTGCAGTACTGGTTCAAGTTATAGAGGGGCGACAACATGCGGTGGCCTTCATGAGCATGAGAACGACTGACGCAGAGAGTCGCTACCACTCATACGAGCTGGAGACACTAGCAGTAGTACGAGCCATCAAACATTTCCGTCAATATCTTTACGGCCGCAAGTTTGTAGTTATAACGGACTGCAATGCACTTAAGGCATCGAAGAATAAAAAGGATCTTCTACCGAGAATTCACCGTTGGTGGGCATTTTTACAAAACTACGAATTCGAGGTAGAATACCGTAAAGGGGAGCGTTTACAACACGCAGACTTCTTTAGCAGAAACCCCGGCGAGCTTGCAGTCAACATGATGACGAGAGATCAAGAATGGCTAAAAGTTGAACAACGACGAGACGAAACACTACGCTCGATGATGGACACTTTGCGAGATAATGGCTCAGTAGATGGCTACGTCTTGGAAGATGACACCTTGAAGAAGAAAATAGAAGACCCAGTTTACGGACAACAAATCTGCACGGTCGTGCCTAAATCCTTCCAATGGAGCATCATCAACTCTTTTCATACCGCACTAAAACACCCTGGATGGGAGAAAACCCTGCAGAAGATCAAGGAATCCTATTGGTTCGAGAAAATGAACACGTATGTCCGGAAGTTTGTGGACAATTGCATTACGTGTAGAACATCTAAAGGAACATCTGGGGCAATACAGGTTCAGCTGCACCCAATCCAGAAACCAATTGCTGCTTTTCAAGTAGTACACATGGACATTACGGGAAAACTAGGAACTCCGAATGACCAACAATACGTCATTGTTACCATCGACGCCTTCACCAAGTACGTGTTGTTCTATTACGCAACTAACAAAAGTCAGCACAGCACACTCGCAGCTCTGAAACGAACTGTACACCTATTTGGAGCACCAGTTCAAATAATCGTCGATGGAGGAAGAGAGTTCTTGGGCGAGTTTAAGGTCTACTGCGAACATCTTGGAATAAATATCCACGCTATAGCACCAGGAGTAAGCCGAGCAAATGGTCAAGTCGAACGAGTCATGGCTACACTCAAGAATGCGTTGGTAATGATTAAAAACTACGAAACTGAGCAATGGCACACAACACTTGAAGAACTTCAGTTAGCGATGAACTGCACAGTCCACCGGGTGACTGGCGTTGCTCCACTCACACTCATCACTCAACGAAAGCATTGCGTTCCACCAGAGCTATTAAGCTTGGTAAACATTGACCAACAGACTATTGATATTGAAGCACTTACCAGACACGTACAACAAAAGATGTCTCAGACTGCTGAACAAGACAGACATCGTTTTAACGCACGCAAAGCAAAAGTTCGACTGTTCCAAAGAGGAGACTACGTACTTATAAAAAACAACCCACGAAACCAAACTTCTTTAGACTTAAAATTCAGTGAACCTTATGAGATTTACAGAATTCTAGAAAACGATCGCTACTTGGTAAAAAGAGTAGTTGGCAGAGGACGTCCACGGAAGGTCGCCCATGATCAGCTTCGTCGAGCTCCGCAACCTGGTGAGCAGGGGACCGTATCGGCGGAAGAGGATGAATCACCGGTATCCCCAGACAAGACTACAACACTCGAACCGACGCCATCAACCTCACGAGCCGGGCTGATAGAGCAACCAAACTTCGAGGAGGAACCATCAGTTTAAACGGTGAGTTAAAACTCACCTACCTATGTACGACATTCACTACTAACCTTTCTACGAGAACTTTTCTACGAGAACTTTTCTACGAGAACTTTTCTACGAGAACCTTTCTACGAGAACTTTTCTACGAGAACCTTTCTACGAGAACCTTTCTACGAGAACATTTCTACGAGAACCTTTCCACGAGAACCCATTCACTAACTTAAAATACGTAACACATGACCGATGTGATTTCGTAATTACAGAACACTGTTAGCAACATAAGTTGCTATACAGATACCAAACTTAAAAGAAAATTTGTTTCAGACGTACATACAAAGGCTGGTGCAGAGCGCGCACCGCCTGTCAGAATGGCCGTATCGGCGCGAAGACGTTATTATGTACTGCGAGAATGCATCACAGACATGAAACAACGTGTTTTAGTTAGTTTGTGTTGAAATTGGAAGTTTATAATTAGTTAGTCGTTTGATTCATGTTTTCAAAATGTAATCTAGAGGTTAATTTTAACTAGTTAAGCCATCTAAAAACAGTTTGTGATTTTTAATGCAAAAATGAGACACTTCGAAGTAAGTTTGTGCTTCGTCACACATACTTGCTTGGACGGGTCGACGTTTTGCATAAATACGGGCGACGGTCGAGGCAGAGCTCATTCAAGCTCGAGTCGTCGCACCGTTCGGATCTCCAATAAACAAGTTTGAAGAACATCTCCTCGAGTTTTTATTGCCACCATGAGCAACCAGCCTGATGGTGATGATTGTGACGTCAGCTTAGCTGACGTCACGGTTTTTAAAAACCGCCCTGGAGCTGGTACTCCGTCATATATAAAGCGAAAAACATTTTGATATATCACTATTATAGGTATATTTCTGCAATCGGTTAGACAGTAGCTAAACGTAAATCATGAAGTCACTATTATTCATTTTGGCAATTTGCTTATTCATAATCAAAGTCAATGCAGTTCAAAGCAAATGCTGTAAAAAAACGACCATTTGGTTCCGCGAGAGAGATGGACTATCATGCAAAGATATACCAGGCGCGTCGCTAGACGACAGCAATGCAGACAAAAAGTATTACGAGAACTACAGAGCTGATTGTAAGATACAAGTTTGCGGTTCTGGGGTAGCAAGACGAAGGTCGCACTGCGGGATCAGGTCTTGTAACATCGACGGGTGCAACTGTTATGGAGGCTGTATAGCTGGTGATGCATTGGAGAATTTTAAGAAGCACTATGCTGACAAAATTTATATTGCAAACGCTGTTACCGAATTGAAGTTCCATGATGAAAAGGATTATAGGTTTGATAGCTTCTATGATGAGAAAGACCTATTGATGTAAGAGACACTTCTAGTATTCTTCTTCCTCCTTTTTTCCCACGCTATGTGGGGTCGACGCAATACGTTTTCTTCTTCCGTCTCCCTCTATCAGCCGTCATCTTATTACTCATACCAACTCTCACACAATCCATCCATCTTTTTTTTGGTCTACGTCTAGGTACTCTTATGTCCATCCACATTATATGTACATGTCCAACACACTTCTTGTCACACTTCTAACGTTGTTTTATTTATTTTCTTAGTTTAATTGATTTGCTATAACAGACACTTCTAGTATTCTGGTTATAGTTGTTCTATCTACTGTTTTATTCTAATTTATTGTCTTGCTATTTGTATAATTATTGAAATTGTAATAATCTAATTAGATTTTTCAATGATGTGATTCTATTATTAGTCCTAGAATCAGACATTATAAATAGAATGTCTAACGACATACGCCTTGATGTCTATTAAAATAAAATGTTTCTGTGTGTTTTTGTGAAATAAACTCGTTTTATTAATTTTAACCGATTTGTCTTTGACCTCCTAGGTGTGAAAAACTAGTGGCACGATAAAAAGTAGGGTTTTCGTCGCATTTGTATTCAATAAAATTAATGAAGCCAAGCATTATTGTTTATGGCATACGGTCTTTGGCATTATGGTCTATGGATCCAGCATCGAATGCAAAGCAACATTATCGAGTTATCAGTTTCAGTACACGGAGCAGCGTGTATTGTGACGCGAGAACAACCGATAGAGAGTGTTTCGATAGCGGAACTTTGGTGGTGTTTTGTATAGGTGCTAGCGAATGACAGAAATCAAGGCAGACAAACTATTTCTAACATTTTAACGATTGCAATCCCAAAGATGTATTAGACAATCCTTAAACCGTTTCAATTCCTGTTTCAACCTATAGTTTCTCACATCCATTTTATTTCGTCAGCGTTTCAACTGATCAAAAAATTTAAAATATAATTAATTATATTTTCGTAATGCCATAGGACCAATGAATATGCTCTCAAGCTCTATAAAAACTACATGAAAATTTGTGCAGTAGTTGCGGAAAAAACAAATAAACAGACAAAAAAATTTATTATTAGGTACTTTTCTGTTCCCTTTTTTCGAGTTTTACTGTTTTACCATTTATACAAGTAGAGAGAATACTGATTTGGATAGGTGCTTAGAATCCCGAAAATTTTGAAAAAAAACAGCCATCTTTTGTTAAAAAATTGACTTGACAACTTGACTATGACTCTGTGACGGGTTGACAACACTTATATAAAAAAACACTTGACATTGGCAAAATTGTTCTCTAAAGGTATTATTAGTAACAATAAGTGCGGCATTCCGTAGCCCATTGGCTAAGTAGGTTAAAATTAAAGTTCATGACTTGGGACACACATTTATCGCGATACAATATAAACAATAGCCCATTCCGAAGGTTTCGCGATGAGCCGAACGCTGATTAAGTGGTACCTTGCTGATCGTATTTTTGTTAAGGTCAAAAAAACATCGCAATAATGTAATGAAGAAATATTTAAGTATTTGGTTTATAGATTTTTTTGTGTTGATTTGTTTACATGTTTCAGTTTTTTCTGTTTATTTTATTATTATGAACATTATTGAAATACTCAAATTGCACCAACCGTTTTGCAGAGGTGTGAGTAGAAACGGGAACTTATTTCAAATGTTTTTGTTCAAACGGGAAAAAATACTTATCATTCTCCTGCCCTTATCCCCTTATATCTAAGTGGGGTCGGCACAACATGTTTTCTTCTTCCATTCACCCCTATCATTCGTCAACTCTGAATCAACTCCTCTTACATTCATATCATCTTTCACACAATCCAACCACTTCTTCTTCGGTCTTCCTCTACTTGCGCACCAATCCACACTCATACTCATAACTCTTCTGGTGACATGGGAAAAAATACTAGGGTAGACAAATCTTGGATCGAACGGTAAAGCATTTTTTTATATACTTTTATAATGATGAATGAATCTATGAATGAGACTATACACCATGAATATAGAGCAACATTCCAGCCTGAGGTGCATTCCCACAGGCACTCGATCGGTGTATCGGAAGTACTCCCCTAGACTGTGCCGTCTGATTTATGCGTTGACGGACAACACGCCAGCGCCCGCCGATAAATATAATTGTACCGTGGTGACCCACCCAGGGAGCAAGTGTATAAGGGTGTTTCCAGAGTACAAAGAACACACTTTTTAAAATTAAAATTACATCCTACTAATATAATACACGCGAAAGTTTGTGAGGATGTCTGGATGTATGTTTGTTACTTTTTCACGCTGAAACGGCTGAACGGATCTGGATGAAATTTGGCACAGATATAGATTATAGTCTGGAATAACAGATAGGCTACATTTTATCCCGGAAAAATGTACGGTTCCCTTGTGATAGATTTGTTTTTGTTTTTCAAGGTACCACGCGGACGAAGCCGTGGACAGAAGCTAGTACAAACATAAAATCACACCTGTTTCCCGACGGGGTAGGCAGAGACCACGGATCTACATTTGCTACGATCCTGACATACCTCTTTTGCTTCATTCATTCTCATTAAATTCTTCGACTTATTCTTGACGACTTTTTTCTAAAACGTCTTCAATCAAAATAAAAACAATAATAAACATCTCCAGGCCCATTAGATAATCTCCTCAGATCTTTAGGTACTTACTTAGATCTTTTGAGGATCTAAAGAGGGTAGTCAAAGGCACGTCCTAACATAACATTTGGCAGATTTTGCATAGTAGACCAATACGTGACAGGTTGCGAGCCTGCTTATAAGAATACTAATAGACACCTTCGAATTTTTGGTTCTAGGGTATGCTGGTTTCGACACGATGTTTTCCTTCACCGTTTAAAAGTTCATCATTCTTTTATATAACAGTACTAGCTTCTGTCCGCTGAAGTGCCCGCAAAGTACCTACATAAAATATAGCCTATGTTCATCCTGAAAGTTCATACTAAACATTGGTATAAGAATTATTCAAATCAGTCTAGTAGTTTCGGAGCCTATTCAATGCAAACAAACAAACAAACAATCAAATCTTTCCTCATTATAATATTATTAGTATTAGTATAATAGTATTAGTATAGATAATAATAATATTCTTATATTCTTTCGTATGCGTTAACCTTTACAACCAGTTGTTCTACGATCAGCGAACCAGGAAGACGGCTACATCAAACAAACGCAGGCGCAGGTTAAGCAAAAGTCTAGTAAGATTATGTTATCTTAAAATCAAAAGCTTCGGTTTTTAAACGACTTCAAAAAAGCTGAAGTTGATAATTTGACTGTGTTTTTTATCCTACTAATATTATAAAGGCGAAAGTTTGTAAGGATTTCTGGATGTTGTTTGTTACTTTTTCACGCTGAAACGGCTGAACGGATCTGGATGGAATTGCTACTTTTTATCCCGGAAAAATGTACAGGTCCCGTGGTATAGTTTCGTTTTTTTTTCAAGGTACCACGCAGGCGAAGCCGTGGGTGGAAGCTAGTATCATAATATTATGTAAGTATGTTACTCGAAGAACTTCGCCAATAAAATACCATAATAATTTATATTGAATAGAAAAAAAATATAAGTAGTAGGTCCGCTAAAATTATTATGTACCTACCTAATGGGCTTTATACACTCATGCACCACCCGACCGTAAAGAAAAAGTCATGCCAGAATCATTGAATTAACAATACATGACTGTGTAAATTTAAATTACCCATACTAATATTGTAAAGCACGAAAGTAACTCTGTCGTTTGTTTGCCTGTTTTGCCTTTTTACGACTAAGTGGCTGAACTGATCTTAATGAAATTTGGCAAGAAAATAGATTATATCTTGGAGACGGACATAGGCTATCTTTTGTTTCAAAAAATAATCTTGAAGTGGTAGAATGTTTGTATGGGGAACTCATGGTTAAGCAACGCTGAGCGCAGTCAGTTTTTGGATGGGTGACAGCCTTTTTTTGCACTTAATAGAATTTTCATAATTAACTGATATTAGTGTTCAAGAATTAATATTTTTTTATATTGCTGGATTTTTGCAGACAAAATCGCGGGTGACAGCTAGCATAATTATTATTTGTTTTACTTGGACTGCCCAATCAGATAACGCATATACTCGTAGACTATTTTATCTTTCGATTGGTTTTCGATTATAACTAGGTACATAAAAGATAGGATAAGTAAAGAGTGGCCAATTTATTCTGGTGAAGGATTTCATAAGCTTATAACATAGTCAATAGTTTCAATATACTGATCCAATTCTAAAATGAATCTTAAATATTTAATATATTTGGCTGCAATCGTAGCTACTTCGGCTGCAAAGAGCTATGATGGTTATAAAGTGTATAAAGTTAATATAAAAACTGAAGATGATTTAAATATAGTAAAAAATGTACAAAATAAGTATATTGGCGAGTTTTGGGAAGACTATTTTGATGTGGGTGATGACGTCAAAATAATGGTGGCACCCGAAAAGCAACTCAATTTCTTGAATGTTCTCAATACGGCTGATGTGGAAGTGGTGGAAATTATTGGTGACTTGCAACGGTGAGGTTTTAATCATTCTTTTATTAATGATACTAGTTATTTTGAATTAGTGTGGTAAAAGGATTAAAGTGAGCTTAATTTTTTTCAGTGAGTTCTAAAAAAACTAATGAACCTAATAATCTTCTCTTTTTAATTTGTTATTACTCGTAAGTATATTGGTTTTTGTGACAAAATCCTATGTAACAATATAGGCGCTTTACAACAAGCCATTTAGGCAATATCAAAGTAATATAACTTTCATATTTCGTACCATGGTGAATTGTAAAATTAGTGTTACTTCAAGCTTAAAACTTGACGTTTCAGAAACATGATAGATTAGAGCTTGTGGTGCAGGTCATAATCAGTCTATTAAGATTATGAAATTTTTACAACATGATGCAATGCAAACAAACATCCAAAATTTCACATTTATAATATTAAGTATAATACTTATTTTATTCATCGAATTAACGCGGTTTATGTTTAAAAAATATAACAAAAAACGATGCGTCTTCAATGATATTAGTCTAAAAGAGTACTTATCACATTTTTCGTTGTAAAATATTTCCCCAATCAATTTTAGGTTGATACTCGATCAAATGAAACCAGCTAATGTCAGGACAACCGACTCTTTACTTTCCCTCAACTGGAACCAATACCACAGCCTGGATGACATTTATGCCTGGATAGATGAACTCGCTGCTGCATACCCCGACGTAGTCAACACTGTTACCTTAGGACAAACTATCGAAAATAGAGAAATTAGGGTAAGGAACCAATTTTAAGATATTACTACATCAATGAGACAAGAGTGTGAGAAAGGAACAGTTGAAAGGGGAAGACCTCGGCGTACGTATCTTAATCAAATTTGGGAATTTATAGAGAAAGGCCAGGTTAAGAGTACCCTAAACCAACGGAAAAGTATGAAAAATGTAATGAGAGTGAATGAAGCAAAAGAGTTATCTATGTTAGGATCGTAGCAAGTGGAGATCCGTGGTCTCTGCCTATGTTGTCGGGAAACAGGCGTGATTTTATGTAGGTATGTAAATTTATAGTTTATGTAGGTGTATGCAGCCATTTTAATTGCTGTGTACTACAGCAATTGAAATGGCTGCATTAATATTCAGTCAGTTAAGACTCTGCCTTCTGCTACTGTCCTGCTTCACGGTGTTTTTTGTTTATTGGTTTATAGTTTAAAAGACATATTGCACTTTTCTCTCGGTCTTGAATTACACTTGTTTTTTTTTTTGATGGTACCTTTTTTTTTATTATGTTATAAACATTTGTTACTAATAATGGTTACATAAATAAACTATCTTCGTTGTTTTTAAGGATCAAAAAGTCCTTCACTTCAAAACCATCAGTAATTAACAAATCTTTAGTAAGTATTCAACTCTTCTATTATTTCATTTTATAGGGTGTTATCATCAATTACAAGCCTAACCAGAACACAACATTGATTGGCATGATAGAGGGGACTTTACACGCGAGGGAATGGATTTCAGCGACAACAGTGACCTGGATTATCAAAGAGTTCCTGACTAGCACTGACCCTGAAGTCAGAGCTCTGGCTGAGAACTTTGAATGGCACATTTTCCCTGTGGTCAACCCAGATGGATATGTTTATACATTTACCACTGTGAGTATTAAATTATTGACCACTAGCTCGCGGCTTCGCCTGCATGTTACCTTAAAAAACAAAAACAAATGTATCCCGCAGAATCCGTACATTTATCCGGGATAAAATGTAGCCTATGTGTTATTCCAGACCATAATCTATATCTTTGCCAAATTTCATCTAGATCCGTTCTGCCATTTCAGCGTGAAAGAGTAACAAACATACATCCAGACATCCATACATTCTTACAGTTAACTTTCGCGGTTATAATATTAGTAGGATTCAAACGTGAACAATTCTTACTTATTCTTTTTTATTTATGGATCGTCATCTCTGATTGGACGGCCGTTGCCAAAAAACATGCTCAAAAAACGAGCCAATTTAAAAAAGTTTTGCACAAAGTTAGAACCTTTTTTTTGCTTTGGCATCATACGACTTAATTGCGCAATATTGGAGTGGTTATTTTCTATGCAAAGTTTTTTAAAGTATGCCAGAGAGGTCCGTTTCAAAATATCGTTGAACCTTCGAATAAATAGATAGATGTTGTAATTAGGCTACGTACGTGAAAAATCAATGGTAAATAAGTATATAATTAATTTTATGTTGTTGTTTCTAGAATCGCATGTGGAGAAAAAATAGGAGCGTCAGTAGCTTTAAAGCTTGTCCTGAAGGAGTTGACGATGACATGAGCAACGGTGTTGATCTCAACAGGAACTTTGACTTTATGTGGCTGAGTGAGTTTTTTATGCAAACTATCGTCCAGCTGCCCAGTTACTATGCAGCAATGTTGACACACGAGTTGGTGGAAATTGGGCTTTTTGTTAATCCGACGGGAATAAATTTATAAGCATTTTTAAGCTGAGCATTTGGTGAAGTGGTAGTCTGCCTTCCTATCTGAGGTCGGGGTTCCTGGTCGTGCGCAGTACCAGCGCTCATAAAAGGTAAGAAAAATCATCGTGAGGAAACCGGCAAACTCCATAAGCAGCAACGTCTCCTGTGTCAAACATTGTGCCAATAATATAATGTTTGGACGTGTCTTAGTCTACCAAAACTAAGAGTTACAGGTGATCATGTTCGTTTGTCTTTTCCAGCTGTTGGAGCATCAAATGACTCCTGCCTCAACACCTATGCCGGTCCAAGTGCAGCATCAGAACCAGAGACCAATGCTATCAGCCAATACGTACTTAACCTTAATAACCAAGGACAACTGATCTACTATATCGCCTTTCATTCTTACAGCCAGCTGATCATTGTCCCTTACAGTCACTTAACTAGTGGCACTGATGCTGGGCGACCGACCAATTACGGAGACATGGTTAGTTCGAAACCGGAATATACCAGTTTTCACTTGATTTTACTGGCTTTAAAAACAACCTTGTTACGAAAAAGCTTACGCAGAATGTATCAGCTATAGAGTGTCTGCCTTTTTCAGCTAGCTAATATTGAAGTTTATTTTTTCTTCTTATCGTACCACTAGTTCTATCGAACCAGTGTGGTTAAAGTACGCTTTAGAAACTCTGAAGAAATCTTTCGTGCATCGTCTTCTAACTTTTTAAGTTCTATGAAATGGCGTTTTTCAGGATTTTAATATTTTTTCAAACGGCCAAGCACTTACTAGTATTAGCGCATGTATAATTTTTCCTATAGAAAAAAATATTTATGTATAACTAGATGTGAACCCACGACCATAGGATTAGATGGCAAGGCAAATACCACTGGACCACTAAGTCTCAATGCAGTTATGATCGTGAAATATTGAAAACTTTTTACACATTCTTTTCTATTTCAGTATGAAATAGCACAACGTGGAAGGCAAGCTATATTTGAGAAGAACGGTATTAATTATACAGTTGGCGTTTCAGCTGAAGTTATGTGTAAGTAGTTGACTAATACAATACCAGTCACCAACAGACGTAAATGATGGACCAATTCTTAACCATCTTAATTTTTCTCTATTAGAGACTGATCTTCTGGATTTTTTATTTGCTAGACAATCATGAAGAGATAATCATCATTCCTGCCCTTACAGATCCAATGAGTGGCACCAGCTTCGATTGGGTAAAAAATAATACCAATGTTCCGGTTTGCTACTTGTTTGAACTCCGAGACTTGGGAGAGTTCGGTTTCCTCCTCAACAGGGAACAAATCATTCCAACAGGAGTGGAGATTATGGCCGGTCTACTTGAAATGGATAAGACTACTAGAGAGATTGGATATTACCAAGCAGATAACTCTGCTACTAAACAGGCTGTTTCTATCGTCACCACACTTTTTGGCGTTATGACATTTTGGTATTCAGTAAGACAATATTAAATTGTGTTTGATTATACAATTAAATTTTAACTTCTTTGCTACAAAGTTGTCGTTTTTGTGATATAATCTAAACGTTTGTATATTCGGCATACACAGTATGCGATTGTTTTATCAAATTAAATTTTACATTATTTTTCGTTGATATCTAAGACGGTCAAAACAGGTAGCCAATTTTGGTTTTATTATCTTTTTTGTGATAAATTATCTTAATACCTACCCAAGACTGATTTTATCAAATAAGCATCAGATAATCCATTTTATATCGATTTACCACTTAAAATTAATTATTATACACACAAAGTAACTGAACTCAGTAGTCAGTCACAATGAATTTAAAAGAAATACTTTTAATTATTGCTTTTATAGCAACAGTTAAATCAGAATATAAAAGTTATAAAAACTACAAGGTGTATAAAGCAGTTCCCCAATCAGAGAAAGTTGTAGAATTTTTCTTAGAGTTGAGAGCAGCAGGATGGAATTTCTGGAGTGATAGCATATCGGTCGATAGTGATGTAAGAGTGATGGTTGCTCCAGAACAACAAAAAGAGTTTGAAGATAAACTATATAGAGCTGGAGTTACCAGTCAGGTTGTAATCCAAGATGTTCAAAAGTAAGTACCATTTAATAACTTAGTACCTAATGTACCAACTGGCAATAGTATAATAAAGATTTAAAAATAGTTATAAGATTTCAATGAAAGATCAATATTCAATTATGTTAAAATCAATTCTTCAGGCTCATAGACGATCAATTACGCCGTCCCTCAAACGTAAGCCGAAATATAGGAGAATATTCATGGAACTATTACCAAAGTTTAGAAGAAATCAATGCCTGGCTGGACTATGTGGCCACAGAATACTCTGACGTAGTCACTTTAGTTACTATCGGACAGTCTGTAGAAGGAAGAGATATAAGAGGAGTCAGAATAGACTTTAAGAAACAAGAAAATCCAGTCATAGGAATGATCGAAGGAGGTATCCATGCAAGAGAGTGGATTTCACCAGCGACTGTCACGTGGATTATCAAAGAATTTTTGGAAAGCGATGATCCTAATGTGAGACTGATGGCAGAAAACATTGTATGGGATATCTTCCCTGTTGTAAATCCTGATGGTTACGAATATACTTTTACTACTGTAAGTATTGACTTGATTTTAAGTTTTGTGTAAAATTAATATCAAATCAATGAAATCATCGAGATAAATTTGAAAATTTTGAAAAGTATTAAGAAGCCAAACAAAGATCTGAGTTACAACTGTCGACCTCAGTGGTGCAGTGGGCGAGAGTCCGTCTGCGACGCTAGAGGTTACGGGTTCGATTCCCGCCGCGGAACAAATTTGTGTACGATCTGCAGGAATTTGTTCCGTTGATCTGGGTGTTTTCTATGTATGTATAAGAAAAATATCTATCTATGTATATAATGTATTAAATATATCAGTTATCTAGTATCCATAACACAAGCTTTGAGTAGCTTACTTTGGGGCTAGGTGATGCTGTGTGGATTGTCCAGCATTATTTATTTATTTATTTATTATAATTTCATGGCTATGAATATAGCACTGTATGAATAATTAATCAGATAGTATTATTATTTAAGGCACTAACTTTTTTTTCCTTTATAGAACAGAATGTGGAGGAAAAACAGAAACACTGCCAATTTCACCACCTGCGGTCAAAACTCTGATATTAGCAATGGAATAGATCTGAATAGAAACTTTGGTTTCTTGTGGATGTGTGAGTTTAATACTTACTTATCTTTAAATTTAGGCAGAAATCGATGAGCTTAAGACGCTGTTTGATAATCCAATTATAATTTCTGACCTTTAAAATAATAGTTCAACAAAATACTGCATTGTAGTACCATTGTAACCAATGACTATTAGATCCTTAGGAGCTGAGCTTTGAATTACCTGATATGACACTATTTTACCTAATGCTAAATGCCAAGTTCGTACCTATATGTCTGTATTTTCTAATGGCGTTGCAACGGAAGACTAGCGGTCTGTCAAAGAACAGACTTGCCAGAGCATGTAGTAACCGTTTTTGTTTCCATTTTCATTGTTATTTTTAATTTACTTTTAGGCGTACCTAGTATATAAAACTCTGGTTACGAAATAAACATTTATTATTATTAGTATTATGTAAGATACCTGCCCTGTTTCTGTGTGGTGAACATAATCTAACCAAATTATTATTAGATTTCAAATTACCTTGAAATTCTCATTTACAGCAATTGGAGCATCTCAAAATCCATGTGCAGAAACCTTTGCTGGTCCTATCGCCTTCTCCGAACCGGAGTCTGTAGCTATTGCCAACCACGTAAGGCTTCTACAGCAGCAAGGCAATATGGTGTACTACTTCGCGTTCCATTCCTATACACAACTGGTTCTGGTGCCATACAGCCACGTGGGAGGCGCTGGTGTGCTGGAAGCCCATAATTATGGAGATTTGGTAAGTAGTCTTTACTGGTGGTAATTCTCTTCCGCGGACTAACTTAAACAATTTCCTTATTCTCTTCTTACACGGATTATCATACAAATATTAAAATATAAACACGATCTTATTTTGTTTGCCCTAAACACTGAATTTAATTTATTAACATTATATTACAATTCCATGAAACTTTTGTTAACAAAGCATTTTTTCATATTTTTACAGAATTTAATCCTTTGTCAAGACGCGGTAGAACACAAAACAACTTTAACAGGCGATTAAAGACTTGTTCCTTATCGGCATGTTATTACTTATTTTAGAAGCCACGTAAATTGGTGTTGACAAAATTACAGATATTATGATGGAAAATTAATAAAATTGAGATCAAAATGTCAATTTTAGCTTATTTTAAATTGTCTTTTAGAAATGTTACGCTAATCTTTCTAGAGAAAAAAAAAGGCCATACCTCTTTTTTTTAAGTTACTCTTCGGAACATTATTTATCAATAAGCCTTTCTTCTTATTGTTTAACTAGTTCTTTTGAACTTGTACGCATCAGAGTGCATTTAATACTATAATACTTCAGACTGTGATGTAGCACAAATGGTAAATCCGTAATCAGAAATATATCCGCAGGCCATTCGATATTATTATTCACAAATAAGACTATTTATTTATCAATGTTATAGTCTTTACCTTGTGACCATACTTTATTTTATTTTATAACTAAATCTATAAACTCAGAACGTCCGACAGTAAATAACTTTATGTTACTGTGAAAAATTGTTTTTTAATATACACACGCCAACATCAGCGCCAAAATGTCTGTTAAAACATTTCATTATAACGCAAAATTCGGCGTCAATTAAAACATGATTGATTTTGCTGCCCTGAATTTTAGTTTATTGCTGGGCACTCAAAAATTGACACGATTCAACTTTATTTGTTTGCAGTATGAAATTGCTATCAAAGGGATGGACAAATTGAGAGCGAAACATGGCACCAATTACGTTGTTGGAACTTCGGTTGATATTCTTTGTGAGTATAACAATACCTTCTAGCCGCACTTACATGTTACTCTTGTTCTAGTTAAAATTAATATTGGTCAATATATATACACGAAACTTAATATGACTCTTGTACTTTTGAAATATTATCACTGAGCGTTACAACAAACCGCGCACTGAAACAATTCGCAAATGTAAACTGTGGGTAATTAATATTAAGTACCTGGATGACCGAGCTTTGCTTTGTTTTTTTTTTTGATAAACCCTGTTTTTTGGAAAAGGAACCTAGCTAGATCGATTTATTCGTAATGGAAAAATGATAACGTTTTGCTTTTAAATGCTTGGTTATGTGGCACTTGGTTCAATAAGATCGAAAGATAAGTCAATTGTGAGTTTCTTTGATAAATGTTTTTGTTTACTTTTAAATAGACTAGAATTGGAAGGAACTGAAATAAGAAGAACATTTGTATCTTTTTAGATCCAGTGAGCGGCTCAAGCTTAGATTGGGTTCATGGTGTTGCCAACGTACCTGTTACTTTCCTTCTTGAGCTCCGTGATCTTGGACAGTTCGGGTTTCTTTTACCTAGAGAGCAGATCATCCCTAACAATGAAGAAGTTATGGCAGGCCTAATTGAAATGGACAGAGTTACTAGACAGATTGGTTACTATAAAGTAAATAGTTCCAGCAAATTTGGACTGAGTGCATTGCTCTTAGTTTTATCTATGCTCTTCGTTGTGTAGACGAAGTACTTTGCTAGCTTTAAAACTAATGTACCTACTGATATTGCAAATTACAATTTTTTTGTTACTTTTAGATACTTAGCTACATGTGTTTCTAATTAGCAAAATGAAAAATATATGATGGTATATCAAAAAGCCAATCACGAAGTGTTATTAAAAACTTCTATTTGAATTTGAGTCGATATTATCGATGGTAACTCGATCCTAAAATTACTATTACGCCAATAACTATGTAGGTAAGTATTGTATGTAATTTATTACAAATACAGACTTATGTGTAATCAATAATCAGTCGCATGAATTAACTATACTAATCTGACCTACTGATAATTTTTTGTTAAGAAGATAGAAGTAATACCATAATACCATAAACCTATATATTCTTTACAACTGCTGGTTGTGAACACGTTTTTCTGTAAGTACTTAATATCTTTACTGTCTGGCTTATCTTCATAGGTATTTTAACAGCCATTGATAGATAAATGTCTTTGGAACGCAAATAATCAATCATTTCTCAATCGAACTCACCGAAATACACACGTTATAATGATAGTCCAAATATTGGCCTTCTTGGGTCTAGTAGCTGCAGCCACAGCGGCTAAAAGTTATGAAAACTTCAAAGTGTATAACGTTTTTCCGAGAACAGAAAGACAAGTGCAGATGCTGGAAGATTTGGAGAAAGAAGGCTATCAGTTTTGGACGGATAATTTGACTGTTGGTAATCTTGCTAGAGTTATGGTTTCACCAGAAATGAATGAAGACTTTATTAAATATGTAAGAACTGCTGGTTTTAACGCTACTCTGTCCATTGCTAATGTACAAACGTGAGTACTCGATACTTAATTAATATGTATCAAAATAGTCATAGATCAATGTTTGGAGCATCTTGGAGCATCCAAGTAAGCATAATAACAAGTAAAGTAAGTAAGTCAGTCTACTCGAGACCACGGTGATTGTAATATCATCGAAACGTCGAGGTAAATAGAATTGTTCACATTACGCAATTAAGTCCCGATAATATATAATATTTAAACATGTTTACAAGTCGCGATAGTTTAAAAGGTGTTATAACAAGTAAAATCTAAATGCATTGAAATTTTTATTGAAAATAATGTTGTTGATCATTTCAGACTTATAGACGCCCAAATGATTCCAGCCAAAGTTGACCGTAGCACAACTCTTGGTTCATTTAACTGGAATCAATATCACACCCTAGATGAAATCCATGCTTGGCTTGATGAACTAGTCGAGTTGTTCCCTGGCATAGTAACTACTGTCAACATCGGAAGCTCATTTGAAGGACGCTTACTCAAAGGAGTCATCATAGATTTCAAAGCTGGAGAAAGAGAAGGGATTCCTTTAGTTGGTATGATTGAAGGAGGAATTCACGCGAGAGAATGGATATCGCCAGCTACAGTGACGTGGATTATCAAAGAATTCCTAACGAGTGATGATCCTGATGTACGAATCATGGCAGAGTCGTTCATATGGCACATCATTCCGGTTACTAATCCCGATGGATATGCTTATACATTTGACGGAGTAAGTAAAACAACTGACGTGATAGTTTCAAGAGCTCTGAAAAATAAATCAAAGAAACAAGAACGTGGACTAAAGCGATTTGATTTTGACGATATCACTGATACTAAACATTAATTTGCACAATATTTTTAGGATCGTTTGTGGAGGAAGAACAGAAACCCAGCAAACTTCATAACTTGCTCCGGAAACGCTGACCTTGGAAATGGAATCGATCTAAATAGAAACTTTGATTTCTTATGGATGAGTAAGTATTCAAAATGGGAATTTAATTTATAATTATGGTTAATCCTTTTGATAAAAATGTATATATTTTGATTTATGGTAATGGGAGTTTATGCTAATTACAGATGGTGGAGGCTCAAACCAACCATGCGCCCAAACTTACGCTGGGCAAAGTCCTGCTTCTGAGCGAGAAACTCAGGCCATTTCCAACTATGTCCTGAACCTGAAGCAAACTGGCAACTTCCTATACTATTTCGCCTTTCACTCCTATTCACAAATGATCCTGATTCCCTACAGCCATGTTCGAGGTAATGATGTCTTGGAAGTGGAAAACTATGGTGATCTGGTGAGTAATCACAAATTAGTAATTGTTTACGTTACACAAATTTGCTTATAACAATGGTATTTACTTCACAATATTAAGGAATATTTATCTGTTTTCATTCACAGTACGAAATAGCAATTCGTGGTGCCGAAAAACTCGAAGCTACTCATGGAACTCGTTACACAGTTGGCACATCTTTAGAGATTTTGTGTAAGTTTAAAAACTCAAAACTTTTAGACCAGCAGTACTACTAACTCGTAACTACGAGTAAATTTACTGATGATTTTAATAAAATATAATTTATATAGTAATTATAGGAATAATTAATATTAATATTAATATTAATAATAATAATTAATATTAATTATACGTAGTACAACTTTGAAATGGCAAAGTAAACAAGTCTATGTAAATTATACAAATTTTTCCCTTTTATATTTTACAGACGTTGTGACTGGTTCGAGTTTCGACTGGGTTAAAGGAATAGCAGAGGTACCAATAACGTTCCTCTTCGAGCTTCGAGATTTGGGGGCTTTCGGTTTCTTGCTGCCCACTGAAGAGATCATTCCCAACAATGAAGAGGTCATGGCTTGTCTTATCGAGATGGACAAAACTACGCGGCAGTTGAACTACTACTCTGGAAGTGGGGTTGTCCTTTCATCGATTCTGACTTTGACCATAAACATTGGGTTTTTAATTTTGTTGAAATAAACTGAAAATAAAATTTTATGGTTTGGTTTTAATGTTACTAACTAAACTGTAAACTAGACGTTGAGCGTACCACAGGGCACAACTTTAGAGCCTTTGTTATTTTTATTGGTTGAGTTGATAATAATATACTTTTTACAATACATTTATTTTTATTTTGGTTTTTTACACTAATCATAAGTAGGTAAGTCATGCACTCAAATAAATAAATAATATTTTGTACACATTTCACACCCGAATTCTTTTCGAAAAAGGGTTATTTGATTCTATGCAATATAAAAATAAACCACCCCTCACAACAGTGAAAGGGAAAATAATAAATTACCACACTCCGTGACAATTCTCGCGTGATTGAAATCAAATGTCACATGTCGACCACAAATCATAATATCGAGAACATAAGAGGGATGGAGTAGCATTTCGCATGTAGCTTATAAATGATGAGTTATTATTGATAAGTGATATTTTCCTTAGTGCTTAGTGTTGTATTTACAATAGTCTTTGATGTCGTAGTATTTAAAGCGATCGAAATATTTACGAATCCAAACTATAAAGTTTCAAAATCACTATCATTACGATAAAACTTTCACTCAGTATTTTAAAAACACATTTTCCACTATTTTATGTGACCCATACAAGCTCATACTTAACCGTCGCCGTACGTTTTTAATTGACTACATCCAAATTTCTTGATCTGTCGTCATCTCCAAACGTGGCGCTATGAGGGATCTCTCTAAACTGGTTATTGTTGTCATTATAAATAGTTTTATAGGCCCGTTTAAGTCAAAAAATATTATAATATCTATAAACAACAGCCAGTCTCCTTTATTGAAGCTTTAAAGTTTTATTCGTGAGTAGGTTTCGTAGTTATTTCTGTTAAAAATGAAGGTGATTTGTAATAATTAGTGAGAAACAAAGAAGCAAAATAATATATAGCGCGAATAACTAACCCGAAACAAATGTTCAATTCAGCAGTAAGGAAAATTGTAACAAAAAATGTTTTTTTAAGTATAATCCTAATAATAATAGTAAGTAGTATCCTAGGCGGTCGGAAATACGATCATATTACTATGTGTAAAAAAATATCTTTTTTTACGGTGTTGCCCTTCACTGCTTAAATTAAAAAGCCTAAGTACCTTGCTAGTTAGTTATCATTACCAAATCCATTAATCCAGGAGTTGACATAAAAACTCAATTAAAAAAATGCGATTTTCTTGTTTCGATGTTTATAGAATTAGGCTACGGTTCATAGTATAGCAGGTTTATATTATTATTACTCTAAGATTAAAGTCAAAGAGTTGTTTTTTTGTCACCGGATCTCGTATAGGTTTTATTTGAGTGGTTTATTATGATTGACGATGATTTTAACGGGGAAAATGGCGGTGTTTTACGAGTCGAGAAAGAGTTATTTAGCGAGAAAAGAATTGTTGTGATGGTAGTTTCAATAGTGATTTCCGGTGCCGGTAGGAAATGAAAATCGAAGGTGCATGATTGGTACAGACAAAAAATCTGGCAAATTGGATAATTGATTGAAATAAGTGCCTACTTTTTATATAAATCATTTTGACAATAGATTTATTAGTATTAAACGCATTTGTATAGGCACATTATTCCGGGTATTTATCGCGTTTACGACAGTTATAAACCCGTAGAAACGTCGGGAAAATAGGTAAATAAAAAGCGATAAATACCCTAAACAATTAATATTAATAATAATGTGTTCAGATCGCATAAGTTTAAAAGTATGATAGATTTAATTCCTGTGTTTAATTGAAAATGAAAATTCAACTCATCTATCAAGTAATAGATCGTAATTCCAAATGAGCTTTGGGTACCTAGAATCATAAATTGTGTTTTCTACAAACAATCTATTTTTACCCTACTGCTCACCGCTAAGGAGGTGTGAACCAAACATAAATTTATCAAAATGTCTCCTTCTACGTGTTGACTGAGCCCCATTTTGAAAAGTCGTAACTTATTGACACATCCCGCCCATCGCAATACTCAGCTAAAGGTTTGTGTGTAGAAAGGATGATTGCGGTTTTGAGATCTTTGGGGTTTTGTATGAATACGGTTTTAAGTTTAAAAACCTCTGCAGAAATATAATCGGCAAGGAGCGAATTGCCAAGAAATTGTGATGAATATGGTAACAATGTAGTATTCACAATTTAGTTATTTAGTTTCTTAAACTTTTTAAATTGATTTCTTAGTAGTGTGTGTGTCAAACAAAATGTTCTGTCTTTCTTTGATTTTTTCTTTCAGTCTCGTCACAAAAAGACATTATTGAGAAGATTATGAGACTTGATCATAATTTTTATTAGCTACTATTTGATACTTGGAGCTACAATATCAAAACTGCGAATGTTCGCATTGTCTGTCTCCGTCGTTGTACGACAAATAGGTTTAGTTTTAAAGACATTTATCCTCAAAAAGACAGTAACTTAAATGAGAATACTCAATTAACCGAAGTAATAAAATGCTTAGGTGGTACAAATTATTGTGTAACGCGAATTGTTCCTTGAATCCCGATAATGTAACTTCAAAGTAAACAAAATCGCTTATCGCTCAGCGCAACGCTCCTTGCACAAACTACAAACGGGAAGGAATAGAGCGATTTTAACTTTTTTTCCGGATTCCTTGCCGTCTGGGGACCCATAAAATGGCGCTACGCAGTAATTAGGAGAAAGTTGTGACTTCCAGTTACTTTTTTTGTGACATTCGGCGGCTTTTTTGGTGACATTCTACAGATATTTTCGACTGTTTTCGATCCTGTTAATTAGTTGAGTAAATTAGTGGCAATCGTTAGTTCAAAGGAGTTTGTGGTGGGAATTGGTCTTTAGACTATAATTTGAGATTAGTGACACCTTCTATGACTTCGTTTTTGTAATATTATTTTCTTACTGTGGTAATAAACAGGAAACTCTCGGTACCCGTAGGGTTTTAATTTTGTCTTTTCATTTAGTTAGCATCTCTAGTTTATTGACTTATGCCATTATAACTGATGAATTTTTTTCATTTAGTTTTTTTAGAGCAGCCTTTTTTATCTCTGTATAAAGCATTACATCAACCTTCTCTTTAACTTGTCTCATGTAGCTTATCCTTGGTCATCCTCTTCTTCTTCCATTCTTCACTTCTTATCTCTAGACCTTGAAAGGTTGTCCTAAATTTTAGTGTTTTGATGAGGTTAGCGCTTTTTCCCACTTCACTCATCATCATTGCATCTTCATAAGCAGCAAAGTATACCTATCATCATCTTTAAAGAGCAAAGCCCAATATTTTCAACTTCTAATACCTTGAATAAAACTAGTCGGTAGTACTATCTTGTAGAATAGTTTGAAATTAATAATGGGTTGGAACTATTTAACCACAGGAAGTGCAAACTCCACGGATTTACACCAAACTTTTGGAATCTGCGTTGCCGGCTGAAGAAGTTTCTTGATTCCAATAGATTTGGATTGTAATTGTAATTTTCAAACTTAGTAATTGTTCCTTGTTTAGTAAATTGTTCAATGGACTTCAAATTCAGTAATGGATAGATAAATACTGGAATTATAGTAAATGTTTCAGTTAGTTTCAACAGGTTGAATGTAAAGCTGCCAGCAAAACTAGATGTGCAAATATAACTACACAGCACCGTATTCAACCACTACATAGCTAATTTTTATTCATCCATTACGAATGCCAAATTTGGCAAGTCTATTGAGATTTGCATAGTTTTAACTAATTGAGAATTAAAAAAAAATAGTATTTATGATTTTACAAAAAATATATTAAGTATCGTCTTGATTTTTTTATTGTCAAAAATTAATGAAGTAGAAAATGTCTGTTATTTATAGATTTATCCCAAAACATCGCACCCGTACGTACCTACTTACACCTATGCATTTTTTGTCCCTTTTCCAAACCTGAGGCCGGAAGCCGAAACCGTCAAAGAAACAAAACCAAACACCGACTGTCACGTATTCTATGACAGTAGATAATTGATGGGGAAACGACGTACCTTTTCGTCAGCTGTCCGCTACCGATGACATTTGAGATGACGTTTGGTGAATGGTTTTTATATGAGACGATACTAAGTAAAACAAAAAAATAAAAGCTTAGAGGCCCATAACAGTAACTCCCATTTGTTCTATAGGACTATGACGTCATAGAACCTTGTCATATGAAAAGAATATTGTTATTTTGTAAATGATCGTACGTTTATTATTAGTGATGTTATAAAAAATGGCTTGCGTTATCGATATTTAGAGAAAGTTAGTTGGAGGTCATGCTAAAAAAAATCAAAGTATAATTACTTTATTATTTATCAAAAGGGCAAGGGTTCCTGGGTGTAGTATGTGCTGGGGACTGACAATCTTCTTGCAATTTTTTTTTATACTAAGTCTAAAATTGGCACTTAATTTCACACAACAATGCATTAAATTTAAAATGATCTCTGTAATTTTTATCATAAGAGCTTACCTAATAAATAAATAAATAATAAAATTAAATTTTTATATAACATATTGATTTTCGATCGGATCGTGCTTTATAAAAGGAATTATGAAACCAATGACGGCTGCCATCTATTTGCCGTTATGAAAGCTTTTAAGTTGTATTTAGATATTATTTTAGTAATCGTTTTACTAATGTCCGTTTGTTTATTAATAAAATGTTACAGATTTAATATTTTAAAACAGTGGTGTGATTATTATTTTCTTCCTTCAAGATTTTTATATTTGTGATACAAAACTTTATCACTTTGTAAAAACTCAATAAAAATGTAAGGAGTCTTTATAGTATTTTTAAAGTATTATTGAACATTTATTTGTAAATGTTGTGCATAAAGAGACAAATTGCAGCCACAATAATTATGTTTTGTTAAAATTATGCTCGCAAAATAATGACATAATTGAACAAAGAGAATGGACAAAGACTTTTGACGACCTCAGTGGCGCAGCGGGCAAGAGTCCGCCTGCGACGCAAGAGGTTGCGGGTTCGATTCCCGCCTCGGAACAAATTTGTGTACGATCTGCAGAAATTTGTTCCGTTGGTCTGGGTGTGTATGTATAATAAAAAATATCTATCATGTATTAAATATATCACTTATCTAGTACACAAGCATTGAGTAGCTTACTTTGGGGCTAGATGATGCTGTGTGGACTGTCCAGCATTATTTATTTATTTATTAAAGTAAATTTTGAATACCTACGCTAAATCAAATTATAGTTTTTTAGCATTGTAGTTATTACTAGCTTGTCTATTTTGGCATCTTTAATTACTTTATGAATGTACTAGCTTCACGGCTTCGCCCGCGTACCTTGGAAAACAAATACCAGTGTATCCACTTACGTACATTTTTCCAGGATAAAAGGTAGTTCAGTGCTATATCTGAGTGAAATTTCTTTCAGATCCTTTCGGCCGTTTTAGCGTGAATGACTTACAAACATCCAAACATCCTCACAAACTTTCACGTTTATATTAGTAGGAAGGAATTAGGTTAATAATTTGCTTTAATTATAAAATTGATCTTAATTTTAGTAATTTTTAAAACTTGCTTTGACAAAAAACTGATAATAATAGCTAGTTTATATTGCTTTGTGATTCAAAATAACATAATATTACCTACAAGTGTAGTTATAATTGTCCCAGAACACATCAACTCCATTAGCGAGTCATGTCAAGTCACCATCCCATTGACAGATGATGCCATTTCGGCCGGGAATCGAACCCGGGACTGAGGGAGTGCGGCTAACGATCCATATGATTTATTACTGTCATTATTGCCGAGCAGAACCGAAGGGCGAAGTATGCCAAAAATGATTTTGAGAAATGTAAATCTTATTCCTTTAGTTATAACGATGGTTTTTGCATTAGCGTTAAAAAGGATTTCTGGCTTTTTAGTTTCGGAGGAAAATAGAAAAGACCTTTTGTTGGTAATAATTGCGTTTTTGAATTCCTAACAATACTGCAGGGGTGATATCTAATAATGTTTGTAGAGGCGTTAGTAGATCTACCTAGCTTTTATATCACTTACCTATTGAAGTTATTCATTCATCACACATAACTTATAAACAAAGATTGTAGTATTTATTTTAATAAACAAAAATAAGTAATTTATTGACGACCTCAGTGGTGCAGCGAGCAAGAGTCCGCCTGCGACGCAAGAGGTTGCGGGTTTGATTCCCGCCTCGGAACAAATTTGTGTACGATCTTCAGAAATTTGTTCCGTTGGTCTGGGTGTGTATGTATAATAAAAAATATGTATCTATGTACCTATATCATGTATTAAATATATCAGTTATCTAGTACCCATAACACAAGCTTTGAGTAGCTTACTTTGGGGCTAGATGATGCTGTGTGGATTGTCCAGCATTATTTATTTATTTATTTATTTATTTATTTATATTAGCGTCTTAGAGATAGCGCGCACGGGTTACTTTTGTCACCGTGACTGTTTCGTCACTCTTATCAAGTCCGTGGTTATGAATGAAGATGTCACCCAGTTGACACTTCGTAACATGCGCGCATCTGCATACAAAACCATGGACTTGATAAGAGTGACGAAACAGTCACGGCGACAAAAGTAACCCGTGCGCGGTATCTCTTACAGCCGCCATTGTAATTTTGATATTTTAAAGCGCACAAACTTCCGCCCGAGGCTTCACCCGCATGACACCTCGTGAAATTATAGCCTTGCTATTCCAGACTACAATGAAATCTATCTGTGACAAATTTCATACAGATCCGTTTAGCCGTTTCATCGTGATTGAGTAACAAACATACATCCATACATCTAAATTTTCGCATTTATAATATTAGTAAGAAGAAAATGGAAAAGACGAGAGCTATTTACATCAACAATTTAAATAGGTCGTTGAAAATTTGCCTGAAATGGAATAATCAAAACTATTTACCATAAATTTCGGTACAATGTAACAACAAAAGGTGATGCCCAAACAAAACAGTGGAAGTTTTGGAACTCGTGACCTCGCGCCAGCTCTTGCAAGTATTGAAACTTTGTCTTCTACCATGGAAAACATCTATACAAATAATAAAATCGTTTATTGTTCGTCATTTATATCGTTTATCGTTATATATTATCGAATATCGTATCGTTTGCGTTTGTGCTAATCTTCGTAACGGCTGAACCAAATCGAATGCAGTTTTCATTAAATTATTGTGATAAGCTTGGATTAAAACTTATGTTTTGTTTCATTGAAATCGGTTGACATATAAAGAAGATAAGATGATATTTTATGAAAAACTTTATCTATTCGTACAGCCCCAGACACAGAATATTGAAAAGTAATCTAACGCGGCCGTAGTCGCGGGTACTAGTTAATAATAAAAACTATAGGTAGGTGCGTCTGTGTGTTGCCGTCACGGGTAAAAAAAATTCAATGATACTGGAAATAATGGAAAAAAGTGATCAGTCAACCTGAAGTCAGTTTGGCTGACCATTTTGTTTCGTAAATTTGTTTGTGTGAAAGTAGCAAATATTTGGATATAAGTAGCAAATGACTTGCCTTACAGCTCAGTTGGTAGTAGTAGCTCTGCTTTCTACTTTGTAGGTTGTGGGTTCGATTCCCACTCGGGATAAACATTTGTGTGATAATCACAGTTATTTCAGTGTATGGATGTAATTACGTATTTACGAAAAATAAGTACTTAAACATTTTTTCTATTAACTAGCTATCTGGATCCCATATTGTACAAGCTTTGCTTCGTTTGGGGCTAGATGGCGTTGTGTGAAATGTTCACCTATATTTTATTTATTTCTTATTAATTAAAATAACAAATATTTAGTAAAACAAAAACAAATAACCAAGATAATTTTCTGTAACAAATTGTTCCCAAACTTTGCTGTCACAATTAATTAGAAGTTGACGACTCTGGAATCTTGAACATTGTTGAAGGTTATATTTAACATTATTATAATTTAAAGACTACGTAATAAGGGCTAAGTTATATGGTAACATTTTGTTTGTTTTTACCTACCTACTTTAAAACTACGAAAGAGGGTTACGCGGCGTTGTGTGAAATATCTTCTAAATTATAATTTATATTATATGATATACAGAGAATATTTGAATTATTGTTATACAGAGACAACATATACAGAAATAACAATAATTTGATATACAAAGAAACCTACTATTTGAAAAATGATTAACTTTTCCTCGTATGGTCTCACTTATCATTTGCCATGCCAACAGTTGTATCACTATGACTTAGCAAATGATTCTGGACATGTCCTAACTCGACTCAGTTTCAATAGAACCCTTAGTTTATGGAGGCGAAGTGCTTGCAACCTATCACGTAATATTATCTACTATATAAAACGTGAGCATCTGCTAAATTTGACTGGACGTGCCTTTGGCTACCTTAAATATCCTTAAAGATCTAAGTAACTATAGAACTTATATGTCTATCAAACCTATGAATAACTTTTTATTTTTAGTAAGTACTTATTGACACGTACGATTTATTTTTGGGATAGTGCTTACATTCGTTTGCTCAAATCCATTCTAGTATTGTAATTAACATGACCTGTTTGTCTTGTTGGTTAATCAAAAACGAATAGTGCTAAGCTGTACCATACAAGATTTCTTCTTCTTCTTTGGCTATGGCATCTGTCTCTTTTAAGATCAATTTGCCAGTGTCAAGTGTTACATTTGTAGTATTTTCATAAAGTCAGCCATATTGTCAACTCAATTATAAACAAAAGATGGCTGATGTTTTTCAAAATTCTCGGGATTTTCTCCGATGGATTTAGAAAGGAACTATTCACTTTAATACATACCTATATTTTACACTCGCGTCAATAATTATTAAAATTTTTGTAACAAATATAAAAACTAGAGCGACAAAGTTGACAGTTGAATGCATCGTAAAAAATCACATACAATATTTATCTAGTAGGGACAACACCACACGTCACGTGACAGGGCGCGCCTGACATGACATATTAGGCCTATTCATCAAACCTCACATCGCATTGTTTTAGTTGATTACCTGTGTGTCCACGCCCTTAGAAATTATGTTTGAGATATAAGGCATTGTTGGAAATCCCTGTGTGGCGGAGCGGTGGTGAAGGACCATTGATACCTATACGAGTCAGGGTTCGATTCTTGCGGCATTACAAAATGTTTTCATGCTATTAGGAATTTTTTAATCTACACTATTATTATAAAGAGGAATGTTTTGTATTTTTGTTTGTAACGATTTAACTCAAAAACTACTGGACCGATTTCGAAAATTCTTTCACCAATACTGCATTTTCCCTGTGACATAAGCTATATTTTTTATATTTTTTTTTAGATAAAAATAGGAATCTCTACTAAAACTAGAAGAATATAACCCAAGGTAAAAAAACACACATAAAATGTCACATCGCATGCACTGCGGAAACTGTTTATGATAGAACAAAAAAATGTTTCGCCCGTGCAAAGCCGGGACGGAATGATATATTCAATATTATTAATTAATTATGCAAATTATTTTACTTGGAGCCAAGTAACATAGAAAAATGTAACTAAATCTCTTTGGCATGGACGCAAAAAAAAAACTTTTTTATTCACAGCAGAGTTTCTTTCCTCTATCATAGACTGGTCGCAGATAAAGTTTACTTTTAATGAGCGAAACTTCTGGGAAGACTCTATGAGGTTCTTAGGAAAGGTTCATATGGAAATGCAGTCTATTCCTACGTGCTAGAGGTATGATTGAAAAGGTGCATGAGTTGTTTTTCTTGTTGTAGGTATCATTAAGAGCCCGCGCCCACAGGCAGCGGTCAGGAGTTCCGAGTTCTGCGTTCGGCGTTCATTAGAATATACCGAGTCTATAACAACAACGCACACAGCGGGCGGTCTGACCGCGGCGGTCAAATCGGAACATCGCGTTCCAAGAGTTCTTTTCCCGCCAAGACAGAGAACGCCGGAACGCCGCGATGTCTGATGAGTTTACTATGTGTTTTCGTATCCTTAATAAATAAATACATACCTTAAAAATAAATAAATAAATAAATTAAATAATGCTGGACAATCCACATTTCCTCCAGTTAGTATTTTGTTTTTCGATATCAGGTTTTATGATGTTATACAATTCATTAAAACTATTAATCGACATTCGACATTGATATGTTGCATGTGCAAAGACCCAAACGAAACTAGAACGCGAGAATTTGCACGCCGCTTGTGTGCGTTGGAACTCTTGGGCGGTCAACGGTCACTAGAACGCAGAACTCTGACCGCTCTCTGTGTGCGCGGGCTCAAATGACCTCGCGGTCTTGAGCGATATTTCAGTTCCGATATCGCGAGGTCCAGAGGGAGTGGTGGGAGGCCTTTGCCCAGCAGTGGGAAACTAACGGCTGATGTATACGAGTATAATAATGAATAATTTTATCCTTATTTTGTTTTATTACTATAATAATAATTATAAATGCAAAAGTTTGAATGGATGTATAGATGTTTGTTACTCAATCTCGCTGAAACGGCTGAACGAATCTGAATGAAACATGGAATAGGTACGCGTAGTCTACGATTTGAAATAAAACAAAGGCTACTCAACTCTGGGTAGGCAACATTTGAGTAGAGCCACACGCGTTTGTTATTCTTTATTAAATACCTGCATGCACTTTATCGTTATATTTTGTTCTAATAATTATATTACAGCAGTAATAATCATTTTCCCTCCCTTCTTTCCATGTTATGTATTATTGGCAGTGTTTGTACGAGTATTGTCTCTATCATCTCTTATTATTATACTCAATCCATTTTTACTTTTTCACTCCTTGGTAAATGCCTGATAAATATTGAGACTCAATGAAATTTAGTCTGATTTTTTTTCATTAAGCTTGATTCAGACATGAGATAGTTATTCTTCTTCTACTTTTTATAGTGCCACTAATTTTTTATAACTAGTGTGTTAAAAGAACTAAAATGTGCCTCAAAAGGCTTTTTTTATGCACAAAAGATCGTGTTCTTGACTGCATTTCCGTATAAACGTTGCTTCTATTTAATTAAATTAAACCATCTAGTTAATTTAATTAATAGCACTGATTTATCTTTCCGGTAGTACGGGTAGGTTCCGTTTTCAGTCTCATCTGCGTGAACTGATTCGGGTTTCAGTTTGTAAAGGAGCCGAGTGTTAAGATGTTATCTATGACTAACTTCCACTGAAAGGCAGTCTTTATTCTCAATACGATTGTAAAGTTATTTTGTTACGTGTTTTGGTGTTTTGATGTATTCTATCTTATACCTTTAAACCAGCAATTCTTGTATATTTAAAATCTAAATCACGGAAACGGCTTCAACGATTTTCATGAAGGGGGTTTCGGGAGATATAAATCGATCTAGATAGGTTTCATTATTAGAAAACGTCGTTTACCAAAAAAAGGTACTAAATATTATGTGGCTATAAATAGTTTGTGAATATTTAAGTGGACGAGTTTATAAAGGCGTTTTTTTTATTAATTCACTATAAATCCTCAGGCATCAAAAAATCCAACGAATTCCTTATTTATTTCATGTTTTTTTAAGGACATTGTGTGTTAGCTGTTGGTTTTACGAACTTAAATAAATAAATAAAATATTTTCTTTTAAAATTTGCGATGAAAGCCCCTGATGATAAGGGTAGCAGGGATGCTATTCCAAAAAAATAAACAAACAAATCATCTCATATTATGCAAATTGTAACACCACACCAAAACAAGTAGCTATCAAATTATAACGGCTTATTTGATATTTTTCATGATATTTAATGGAAGAGAAAGGAAATTTATTGCTCGACAATAAATCCGAAGCAATTGGGATACACGCCCTGCCACTTAGGGATTGGGTTTCTTTATAGAGGAAGAATATACTATAGGGGTCTTACCACAAGCTTTTACAAACCGTCATGTTCCAGAAACGTCACATTTCAAGCTTGAAATAACATTACTTCCATACATTTTTTATAGGTACGAAATATCAAAGTTAGGAGTATATAATATTACTTTGAAATATTTTGTTTGGACGTAACTCTGACTATCCTCAAATATCTGAGAAGATAGAGATCTGAAGAAACTATCAAGCCTGGGGATTATAGTCGTGATCATGTTTGTTTTTTTGTTATTATTATTTTGATAATAATAAGTATAGGTCATCCAACGGATCTAGGCATTCGTGAAGTTATCCACAGGTGCGAGTTTGCGCATGTACCTGTTCACCCCCCCACCCCTCCTCATAACTCCAATTGCTTCCGAAAATCGATACTGCGCAGCTCTTGCGGCTAACTTCACGAATGCCTAGATTCGTTGAGCGAACTATACCTACTTACATTAAAAAATATCTTATACCTTTAAACGAGCCATTCTTGTATATATATATAATTGTATATACATATAAAATATAATCTGAATACCGGAAACGGCTCCAACGATTTTCATGAAATTTAGTATGCAGGGGGTTTGGAGGGCAATAAATCGATCTAGTTAAGTTTCATTTTCAAAAAAACACAATTTACCAAAAAAAACCGAGCAAAGCTCGGTCACCCAGGTACTATATATTAACACAGCAACACAACAAACAGATATTTTTGATTAGAAAGCTTGACTTTTATGCTATGTTATTAATATTTTGAGGTAAATGAAAAAACAAAAATTACTTGATATAGTACTCGTATGATGCAATATTTTTCTAGCATGAGCATGACATATAAAAACTTGAATTGCTAGACAGGTTCATACCTCAACTTTAGAATGTGCTCCATAGCATTTTATGCCTCTGAGATTTCTGTAGATGCTCGCATATTCAAAGGAGAAAACGATGTTACGAATTGCCATATTTTATGATGATTTCCTTTTTCAAGATACAGCTTTATGTATTTTATAGACTGACTTGAAACGGAAAAACCTTGGGTTTTATGTTTTAATTTTATTTTATTAATTTAATAGCCCGCAATTTCACGTTTAATTCATTTTCAAATGTTTTAATAATTATTCTACTATTATGGGCGGAGACAATTCCAACAAATTAAAAATCATGAAAACCGGTCCAGCCCTTTTTGAATTCAAAATGGTCCATATCGGTAAATAAAATGATTTTGTTTTCAAAAAAAATTTTTTTTTTAAATTCCATACTTATTAATACAATCAAAATCAAACTATGGTCATTAACCTCTAAAAACTGATCACAAAATCCACCGCTAAAGGTCCCATTCGAAATCGTCCCATGTATTCAAAACAGTACTTATCTTAAACTATGTACTTAGATTATTTTATTTATGTACTAAAAAATTGTAAGATAGAAGGCGTAAGAGTTATTATTGCTGCTATAATAATCACCCAATCATCAAATAAATTAGCAAGCTTTTGCATCTGGGTATAATTTTAGAAGAATACTGATCAGATTGTCCGCAGAGCAAATTCCCTCGTTAGTAAAAGTTCTATAGCGTGATACGTCATGCTTACGTCATGGGATCATTTTAATCACTAGCGGGACTCTGTAATAGTGCCTGTAGCAGCTTTTACACGTTACACAAAACTGAACCAAGTATGATACGGACGAACAATAATAGTTTAGTATTTCACCTTGAATAACCTCAATTTTCTGATCCATCTAACCAAAAACCTGTGACCGCGCTCGGGTCGGCCATTCTTTAATGGTACATGGGATTTATAGCCATCCCATAAATCAGGGGGACATGTTACATCTATTACTATTACTCCAGAAGTCCCATTGTTGATGTGGAACCTTCAACTTCAGTGCTACCACTAATTAATTGAGCGGCGAATTCTTTGCAAAAAGTTCTTCTTCTTAATTAATGTCATCTGTCTCTGAAGAGATCATTTTTGTTAGTGTCAAGTTTTTCAAAATAAAACGAAAAACTAGAGCGATAGTTTTCACAGCCGTAGAATATCAAAATAAATCAGTATCTTGCTCTTTTTTTTGAATTTATGATGACAATTTTGATATTTACAAATTTTGCCATTTATTATGTCAAATATTTTTTTAAATTATCACGTTGATGTAAAAATTTCAGTGTAAAAAAGTCCTCAAGAAAAGTAATTTTAAAACCATTCTAAATTATTTCTTAAAATTCAAATAAACCAGACAATCTGAAAAATATCATCAAAATCAAACAATAAAACCCAAGAAACTCGAAAAAAACTATGAATATAGAAACGCAATGTTTGCTCCACAAAATAAACGAAAAAAAATCTTCTCGACGCATTTCTCCAAAAAGTTTGACAAATTCTGTCAAATCACCAGCAAAAACGCCAGAGCTCTGGAAATAACAACAAATTCAAAACAAGGAAATCAAATCCGGCTTAGAAAATGAATACGAAAATTCTAGCAGTAGTCTTGATATTTGTAGCTAATTTTCAGTTGTGCCAGAGCCGACTGTACACTGGCTATTCTCTATACAGTGTGGTGCCAGTGGAACAATATCAATTGAGGTTCTTGCAAAATCTGGAAAGACAAAAGTATGTGGACATGGTGTTTTGGAAGAAGCCGTATAAGTTATACAAAGATGTGCAGTTTATAGTGAACCCGGTAGACAAAGACTTGTTTCTGGACAGAGCACGGCACTTTAGGTTGGACGTGAATTTACAGTTGCAAAATATTCAGGCGTAAGTTGTCATTTCTCTTATCAAACTTTACCTTCTGTTCCACTAAAAATAAACAGGCCTTTTCATCTCTCCTAGTTAGTATCAGTGTCAGGTTGTATTTTTGAAATACACTGTAGTCACTGGGACTTGTTTATTTGATGCATTAGGCTTGCTCAGCTTTTATACTGTCCTATGATATAGTCATGTCTTGATACTGAGCTGACCGCGGGTTTCCTCACGATGAATTCCAACATATTTGCTTATCTTAAAACTTAAATATTTTCCCTCAATAAAAACTTGAATTGAATTTTATTTTCCTAATGAAAAACAAATTTTTGTTGATAAATTTCAGAGCATTCGACTCTCAAATAATCCAAAGATACTTACGCTTACAAGTTGAAACTTACACTTGGAACACGTATCACACTTTGGATGATATAAACCAGTGGCTCTCTGATATAGCTTTGAAATATCCAAGCTTAGTCGAGTTAGACTCAATTGGAAAAACCATTGAGGGTAAAAACATTTACGCTGTGTCTATAAAAAGACCAGAGGCTAATAAAAGCGTATTGGTAGAAGGTGGTATCCACGGCAATGAGTGGGTTTCCTCAGAGATGGTGACGTACTTGCTTCATCAGCTTCTACATGCTAACGAGACGAAGAATAGATATCTGATGAATATAGCCAAACAGTATAATTGGTATCTGGTTCCAGTTCTCAATCCTGATGGGTATGAGTACAGTCAAAAAGAGGTGAGAACTGAAAACAAGTAGCGATAAAAGTAGTGCTTGAAAACTATGTTTGAACATTCTAGCTAGAGAAATAAAGGTCATGATGTCCAGTGCAATCACTGTTATGACATTGATACACGATTGAAAATTGAAAAATTCACCGGACTTTATGTAGAAAAATAACTAAATAGTTGATAAACAATAAAGTACTTAATAGCATTTACACGCAGGATCGCTTATGGAGAAAAAATAGACGAGACGTCGGAAGCGGTATCGGCGTTGACTTGAACAGGAATTTCGACTATAGTTTTGGGAGTATGTGCTTACTAAACGCTTCTTGATATTTTGCTTATTGGTATTCTGATGTATAATTTACTGTTTTTGTTATTTTGTTTGTAATTAGTCAAACTTTAGTTAAACTACCCGCAACTTCGCATTTTTCAAAGTTATTTTCCATTTAATTTCTTTAAAAGTTGTTTTTTGGAATGAAAGTAAGTAAGATTATGTTGCAATCCAGTTTATATTTAGCTATCTACTCGTATAAATACTAAATTTTATCAAATCAAAATCGGTTTAGCTTGCCAATGTTAGATTGAGTGAACATTGAAACTTTCACATTCATTTGAATTGACAGGTGGGATACCTAATTGATTTTACTTTAGTATTATTTTATTTTAGAACATTGCACAAGCACTAATATAATGGACGAAAATTATTGTGGACCTGTTCCATTTTCTGAACCGGAAACGAAAGCTTTTGCGAAATTGGTCATGAAAAAGGGAGATACTTTAAAATATTTTTTCTCTTTTCACTCTTATGGACAAAAAATTATCATACCTTATGCCGATAGAGTGAAACATGTGGATAATTACGGAGAAATGGTATGAATCCGAAGTCTTACGTCATCAGGGGCCTTACCACGAAGTCTTCCAGAACGATTCCGTAACGATTCTATCATAAAAACGTCACTACTTCCATACAATTTGCAATTTGCATGGTACGAAATAACAATGTAATACAAATTCGGTAGTGTATTTTGAATTCGTGGTAAGGCCCCAGATTAGCTGAAAAATCTTAGACGCTTTGAGTTATCATAATTGCAATAGACAAAATTCGATTGTCTCGTCTCAAAGAACAATTTGCTTAATTTCCGATCACAAAAATAACAGCAACAAAAAGTTCGAAAAAATTAAACTAAGATTTGTTTTCAGGAAAATTACGGCAAACAAGCAATATTGAAAATGTATAAAATGAATGGCGTCAAATACAGCGTTGGCACCACCTACGACACACTCGGTAAGAGCAACCTTCACCCTTATTTTGTAATGCATAGAGTTACATTTGGGGTATGCATGTTTTTCAATATGTCTCTGTATAAATTATGTAAGTAATTTTTGTTTGATGTAGGTACACGGGTTTCCGGTAATAGCGCCAGTTGGGTGAAGAAAAATTACAGAGTGAAGTGAGTACGCTTTCATTCGGTCCGTAGACACCTACATTATCTACAGTTAAATGTTCCACGTCATAATAATTATTATTTCTGGCAAGTATATAAATACTGAAAAATGCAACAGCATCACAATACGCTTGGCAAAAATTAAACACAATTCGGTCAAAAGTTGAAAAACTTTTAACAGTTAAGAAAACAGCTCTTGATCAAATCACATTTCGAATAATAAAACTTAATCAAAATCTGTTTATCTGGAGATGTTTTATAATGGCCTGGTTACTGTAACCAGGCAGAAAAATGGAGAAAATATCAGTAAGTTTTAGTGATTAGTAAACAACTTGAAATTTATGCATCTTCTTATTAACAGATATGTATTTACCTTCTTACTTCGCGACAATGGAACCTTTGGCTTCGCGCTTCCCTCATCACAAATTTTGCCTACCTGCGAAGAAGCGATGGCTGGTATAATAGAGATCATGACGGCAAGACCAAGGAGGCTGAGGTCTTTGAACATATTCACCTCATCCAGTGATGTAAATAATCATATCACTTGTATTGTTTGTTTGGCTATGATAATTACATGGTGCGTTTAATTATTGCATTTTGTCTTTGCTAAGCTGATCACATCATATTTTTTTTGTTAAATACGTAAATTAAGTTTTAGGAGACGTTATCAGTAGTTGAAATTTTGTAAACGATACACAGTCTTGTATGATCCTCTTTCTTTCTTTCATAGCTACTGCTGCTTCCAGTACCTAATTAAGTTTAACTTGCTACTATTAGCGACACAATTGTAGGAACCTTTTTTCTTATCGTAAAATGATTAAAGAGCGCTCTAACAATCATTGGTTCAAAATCTTTAACAGTAAAAACAAGCAATGTCGGTGCTTATCGGAATGATCTAAAAATTGTTGTTTTTATGTGGAGGGGTGGAGGTATGCCAAATGGCAACTGTCGTGCCCATGTGCTTAGTCTTAATAGTTATGATGGGCATAAGATATTGCAAGTTGGTGGTCAGCCAAGATGCCAAGGCATAACTGCATGATTTATTTCCGAGCACACTCCTGGCTGTTTTTAACAGCTATAGATATTTTAAAACATTACACATAGAGATCAAATTTGCTTGTGAAGTATGAAGTATTATCGAGTATTGTCAACGTCAAGAGTTACAGTCAAATTTTTAAATCAATTTTATGAATAAAAAATGGCTGTTCTCTTTAGAATTAAAAGCAATCAATATAAACTGTTCATGACTGCCAAAAATGATAACATGTCAAGTTCAAATGATATGACGTAATCTTTTGGTATGGTAACAAAAATCGACATGGTTCAGACTTCATAAAAATAATTTAGAAATTATTTACAATAACAATTTCTTTTATTCAATGTTTTTAGAACACAAATTAAAATTTAACAATGATCTACAAGCTTTTCATACTTATGATTCTTGGTATCTGTGAAGCCAAAACGTACGTAAACTATACTCTGTTCAGAGGAGTCCCAGTAAAGGAAAGCCATTTGGAGTTCTTACGAAACATGTCCACTGCTTATGATGTGAATTATTGGAGACTGCCTGGATCACTTCGGATGCCGGTGGAATTTGTGATAGCACCTAAGGATAAGCAGTCATTCTTGAAGAATGCTAAAAAAACTGGAATTGACTTGACCACCATCATGAATAACGTTCAAAGGTTGGCCTTGAATTGTGGAACTCAAATTTATTTTAAACATGCAGTTTCTTTAATATATTGTATTTTTTCTTAGTGCATTTGACAAGCAAACAGTGAAAACATACACCCGGAAACAAATGGAAACGTTCGGTTGGCGCAATTATTACAAAACCAAAGATATATATGACTGGCTGAATGATCTAGGGAGAGCTTTTCCACATGAAGTCCAAGTTATATCTATTGGCAAAACGCATGAAAGTAGAGACATTTTGGCCGTGAAGGTACTTCTCAAAGGATCTCAATTCAGGTATTTAATACTCAGGTATTTGTATCGATTTACAAGTCAAAAGTTATTTTCTATTATAAGTCTTCTGATCTGAAGAGTTCTGGTGTAGCTAAGCGCTTACTGCAAGTCGTAACTTACGGTGCTTAGTTTTTCTGTTATGGCTCCAAGTTTTTTGATTTTAAGTTTGATGTGTATTTATACCAAAACAGAGATGGATGGACTGTAAGAAAGATACGAGTATGAAAGGTATGAGAGATGACGGTTGATAGAGGGAAATGGAAAAAAAACGTGTTATGCCGACCCCACATAACGTGGGAAGAAGGCAGGAAGAAAAAGAAGATAATGTGTGTTTTCACCAGGTCAAAGGTAATCATAGAAGGTGGAATTCACGCCAGAGAGTGGATCTCACCAGCTTTCGTCACCTACATGCTGCAACAAATCCTCTACTCCTCCATGTCCTCAAGCAAAATCCTCAAAAAGATAGCGTTGACGTATGAATGGTACTTCATTCCAATTGTCAACCCGGATGGTTACGATTATACTTTCACTAAGGTATTGGTGGTGTAGTGATTAGTGTGTAGTGAATTTTTGCCCCAACTTTTGAACTAAGGCCCTGGGTTTAAACCCAGATCTGAAGGTAGTGGGTTCAAACCCAGGGCCTTACCACAGGCTCTTACGAACCGTCATGTTTGAGAAACGTCACATTGTATAAGTCATGGTACAAAATAACAAATTTATATTACTTTGATATTGCCCAAAGAGCTCGTGGTAAGGTCTCTAGTCGTGAGTTTTTCCATTCAAAAAATGCATGTGCGCAATGCCAGTGCTCTAAACGGTAAAGGAAAACATAGTGAGGAAACCGGCATACCCTAGAACCAAAAATTCGAAGGTTTGTTTCGTAGGTTAGTATTCTTATAAGCGGCGATAGGCTTGCCACCTGTCACGTACGGACTACTAACTACTATGCAAAATGGCATGTGCCAAATATTATTTGACAAGTCTCTGACTATCCTCTCTAAATATTCTCAAAGATCTAAGTAACTAGAGATCTGATAACGTATCTACCAAGCCTGGAGATTACAGTCGTGATGATGTATGTATGTACTCGTATGTATTTTTCAGAATCGACTATGGAGAAAAAACCGCAACGGTCTAGGGGTGGATTTGAACAGAAACTTTGGTTACGGCTTTGGAAGTAAGTTCTTTTCTTGATAAGAGTGATCTTAGGTAATATGATTGCTCAAAAATAACAATAAACATATCAATAATAAACCTTATTTCAACAGCTGAAGGTGTCAGTTTTATCAAACAAAGCGACATTTACTGTGGCCCAAAGGCGTTTTCTGAGAGAGAATCAACTGCTTTAGCTAAATTTATCAGCTCAAAGCATGTTAACTTGGAGTACTATTTGGCCTTTCACTCGTATGGCCAGTACATAGTAATACCATACGCGCACTCGTCAAAGCATTTGGAAAACTATCCTGAAGTGGTGAGTTAGATTATTTTATTACTATTATTATTATTATAAGACTGTGGTGTTCCAGTGCAGGGCAAAAGCCTTACTTCTCTTCTTCCATCGAAATGATCCTTGTGATTTTATTGAATAAAAATATTTCTAATTTGATTTTCCATAATCTCTGTTCCCGGCTAATTGGGACTTTCAGGTAGGTAATACGTCGAGTTAGTTTCTCTTATCTTTATCTCTTTCTGGGCCTACTACCCTCTGGGCCTGGTCCATTCGAACCCCATTTTGTGGTGTCTCTTGCCCTTCTTCTCTGCTTCTCTGGCAAACATATCCAGCTTAGATGTACATACGTTTCCAGATCCCTTTACTTCAAAGCATGGAAATGCTTATCTTAAATGCTACTGACAGGCATCCGTTTAAGTTTTGATCAGGCAGAATATTGATCATGTTGATGTTCTAAAAACTACAAGCTTACTTTTGACACGAACTGTAGCTTAGGGTTCATACATCAATCAACATTCTGAACACTTTGCCATTAAAACATTCTGATAAGTTATTGAAACTTTAAATAACATAGCCCTTTTAAATACCATTGTATTAATTACCATTTGTTCCATTACCCATATTAATTATATCATTTTATGAAGACCTAAAAATTATTGGACTATATCAATGATTTAAAAAGATCATCATTCTGGTCTTTATGTACTACTTGATAATCGTGTTTTATCTCTAGCATGATATGAGCGTACGGGCAGCTGCGAAAATAAAATCCTTTCACAATATCGGGTACAAAGTCGGGACAGCATTTGATACTGTAGGTGAGTGTCAAAGTATAGTTATCAATAGTTATGTTCTGTAAAGGCGCAAAAAATTTGGATATTTTATTTTAAAGGTTAGACAGGAGTCTTAAAACTAGTATGTTGTCCCGAGGGGACTATTTTCAAACACTTAACGTGAACAGTTAAAATGCTCAAAGATTTTTGTGAAACGATGATTTTCAAAAAATGTGCAGCAAAGTTAACTTAACACCTATATCTAGGTATCGTAGCAAAAAATAATTAACTTGCCTGAGTTTGCATACTTATCAACATAATATTTCAAAACGTTGTTGATAAAGGTAAGGGTTAAGAAGTTTTATTTATCGAAATAGAATTTAAAGATTTTTATAAAAGAAGGCGAAGATGAAAAATTTTATAATTATTTTTCAGGTTATAAGGTCAGTGGAGCTAGTACTTGTTGGGCCAAGAAAACTTTTGGGGTTCCGTAAGTATTTCAATTAGCATTTTACTACAATTGCTATGACAAAACTCTGGACTGCCAACAGCCAAACGCGTTATTCAGGACGAGGGCGGGTCCTTCGATAGAGCGTCAATTACACTGTCATTGCTCTGAATATAGGCCTCTCTAATCTGTGAACGGAAAATACATGAAAGCATTTTTGAGCTAAAAAATTACTCACAAAAAGTTGGTAGGCTGAGCTTGTCAATTATGCCAAAAATTTATATCAAAAATTTAACAGGTTAGCTGTCCGATGAGGCACATGTGCCTCATGGGTGATTGCACTGGTACGTCCATGAGGCATATGTGCCTCATGGCCAATGATGTAGATAATGCAATCGATCTATCGATATTTTTTTTTAATAATTATATTATTTGTAGCATTAGTAAATTATACTACAACCAAATTCTACCAATCAATTTATTATTGAACTTAAACAAAAAATAAATTTCACTTAAAAATTAACATTAACCTTATTCAAACACAAAATTATTCTTTCACCGATGTTACTATTATTGTGAGACCCTTTGGACTAGGGTTGCCAACAAAAATTAGGAAACTAGCCTATTATCATCAAAACCGAAATGGCGATTGTAGACCTGCGATTATATTCCCTCATGTATGTTTTTCTTTAAAACATAGCATACAATATGAAATGTTACATATTGTACACTCAGTTGATACCATTTTAGATATTTTTCAGATGTCTAAAGTGTTACGAACATAAACGTACATTTTATCATTAAACGTAAATAATTAATTTCTTATCATACTCATCTAACATTAGCAATTATCGATATAATTAATTTCAATCACTAGGACACATAAAGTATCATAAAATACTTGAAGAGAATGACGTAACTTAATACGAAACTTCATGAGCGTTAGCTGTCATTATTTACTACGAGGACGTGTACAAAGAAGATCGAAACTTGCTTCGGGACAGCTAACCTGTTAAATAAGCTATCTACAAGTTAAACGGCAATTTATACCCAAACATCGAGGGAAAAAGTCGAGATTAATCAATTTTTGGCAAATCCACGAAGGAGTTTATATGTGTGAAATTTGGTGTCAAGTTTCGCGGTTATTTCCCTTGAAGTAATGCTTCCATGTTTTTTGCTTTTACTGCCCCTAATACGGATTAGATAGTCTAATTTGATTATGAACCTTCTTTGACTTTAGTTAGATTAAGGCTGATGCATTTTCTATTCGGCCCTTTCCTCTTTTTTTTTATTACACCATCCCGTTCTAAGGAAAGTGTCTCTAAATTGAAACCTCTAATATAAAAACGTTTTCATACAGATATGCACTAACATTCGAGCTTCGCGACCAAGGAAGCTTTGGTTTTGCTTTGCCTGTCGAACAGATCCTCCCAACTTGTGAGGAGACACTGGGAGGTCTTCTGGTCTTACTCACGCCAAAAACCAGTTCGTTTGAACAGATGAAATATAGCCTACATCGCGATGACGTGGAACCACACTCTGCTGGACAAATACTAAGATTTTCTATCAATATTGTGTTGTTTTTTAGCTTTTGTTTAATATAATGAAGGTTTTGTAAAGTGTTTGTTTCTGTTTTGATTATGTGTCAAAATAACGTAAAATTTAATTTAATATTCGTGGACCGGACCTAGATTAAACTAGTGGACCGTGGACATGACACGCACTAAGTGAGGTTTATATCCAGCAATGATGGGGTTCAATAATTACATTTATAAAGTAATTATGATGCCATTTGCTTAACATAGATATATCGCAATTGACAATTTAAGCTGGTTCTTCATTTCCCCTGAAGAAGAAACAAAAAAGAGGTCTACTTTAAAATTAACTTAAGCTACTGCTACCCAGAATCAGGACTTTAATCAAAATTAATAATCACTTGAGATTTTTATGAATATAGGCATTGTGGAGGAAAATTTCCGTTTCCAAGTAGATATTCTTAATATATAAAACAAAGTCGGGTTTGTTCGAACACTATAACTCTAGAACAGCTGGACCGATTTTCATGCTTTATGGTTTATTTTGTCTCTGTCCCGAATAGCAGAAGAATTATTAAAACCATTAGAAAATTGACGAAAAAATAAAATTGAAAATAAATAAGAGGTAAAGTATCACGCGAGCGAAGCCGTGGGCGGGAAGCTAGTTACAAATAATTGTGTTGTAAATACTATAGGACGTTTTTATGCTGGTTCTTACATTCTGTTTGGTGGTGAGTTGTGACAGCAGATTTCAGCAGGAGTTGTCAAACTTGCTCTAGTTTACAACACATCAAAAAATATTCAAAAGTTATAAAATTCTTTGCACATTTGGTGTAGTTTACCGAACTGATTCGACTAAAAGCAGCTGATATATAAAATGATTTTAATATTAATCTTAATTCCTATTATTTGTTTCTGTGAAGGCAAAAAATATGATAACTATACTCTGTTCAGTGTCGTACCAGTCGATGATAGGCAGTTGAATTTCTTACGAAACATGTCCGCTGCTTTCGATGTGAATTATTGGAGAATGCCAGGTTCTCTACGAATGCCGGTAGACTTTGTGGTAGGCCCTCAGGAGAAGGAGTCTTTGTTGAAGGAAGCCAGTAAGAATGGAGTTCATTTGACCACTACCATGGAGAATATTCAAAGGTTAGTCTATTAGTTGTGACGAAAAGAGTGTTAGATATGAATGTGAATATGGATGAATACAGGGGTAGAGGTAGACCAAAGAAAAGATGGATGGACTCTGTGAAAGATGGGCAAGAAAGGAGTGAGTACTGAGATGAAAATGACAGAGAGAAATGGAAGAAGATCATATATTGTGCCGACCCTACATAACGTTGCAGGGAAAAAAATGATGAGTCTGTTTCATTTTGTGACAATGTGACTATTATTCTTCTTCTTTTGACATTGTTGAATTTGTATAATATATCCAATTAGATTTTTGTTTACGGGCAATTCAGACAGAAAGCCAGCATCGGTACCATCCTCTGTCGGTACCTAGCAACATTAAGCTCAAGCTGAACCTTTTTAGCCGCACACATGTGGAAGGACCCATTTTACTCTTTAGAAACTTGATAAATAATTACTTGTTTCGTTTTAAAACTTCGTTATCTTGTGTTTGTTATTTAGCTACTTTCCTTTTGTTTTTTCCTGTGTGTGTGCTACAAAATAAAATTTTTATTGTTTATTTTCATGCATGGTAGCTGCCACGGCGTGGATTTTCACATGCATCTCACCTTTTATCACAATTTTATTTATTTCACTCTCTTGTTTAGAAAGATGCATACCTTAATAATTTAGTACTTACCTGCTTATCTACTTAGTATTAATCACCATGGCAAATTCATCAGGTATAAAGCCTCACGTGTGTTATTCTTTCAGCGCGTTTGATAACCAAACAGTGAAGTCCTATAGAAGGAAACAAATGGAAACGTTTGGTTGGAAAAACTATTACAGGATCAAAGATATTTACAATTGGCTGACAGATCTGGCGAAGGCGTTTCCGGGAGAAGTTAAAATAATGAACATTGGCAAAACGAAAAATAAAAGGGATATTAAGGCTGTAAAGGTGGTTTTGAAAGGATCTTTGCGCAGGTGGTTGTCGCTCCACTTTTCAATAGCTGTACTGTAATTTGGAATTGGTAAACGTAGTGTAGCTGGGACAAGGTGGAGTGACGATCCACAGAAAGTTGCTGGTAGTAACTGAATGCAACATGCCGAAAAATATAAAATTGCGCACATTGTCAAGGCCATGTTCAGCAGTCAATAACTGTTCTAGTCTATATAATGATTGATAGACATAAAGTCACTTACGGAATACTAACTATTGTGCAAAATTTGTCACATGCCTATGTGCTTAATGTTATTTTTGGATGACCCCTTTAGTTAATATCTAAGTACATTAAAAGATCTAAGTACATTAGAGATCTGAAAAGATGTCTACCAAGCCTAAAATTACTTGTCTTCATCACGTTTGTCTGCTTTTTTAAATCTCTTCTGTTAATTAGAATGCCAAGAAACTTTAATAGGTTATAGACAAAACAAAGCCTAAGTTGTACCTAATCCAAGCCTATCTTAATATAATTATTAGATACTAGCTTCTGCACGCGGCGTCGCCCGCGAAGTACCTACATAAAATATAGCCTATGTTCATCCTGAAAGTTCATTCTACACATTGGTGAAAGAATTTTTCAAATCGGTTCAGTAGTTTCGGAGCCTATTCATTTCAAACAAACAAACAAACAAACAAACAATCAAAGTTTTCTTCTTTATAATATTAGTATAGAAAACTGTATTCGAATTAATATGGCCTCTGTGTAGATTAGCGCGAACAAACGCACATGTTTATTGAAACCAAAAAGAGACGCTCTATAGCACGATCAAAAGTAGAACGATGGTACTAACAAAATAGTATTGCTAGTTTTAAAAACGAATTACCATTTGGTAGTAAATATAAATAATTTTATGTTCTGTCTTGAACACTTCAATATTGTTCTTTGGTCCAGGTCTAAAGTAATTGTTGAAGGCGGGATTCATGCTCGAGAATGGATTTCACCAGCCTTTGTCACCTACATGATAGATCAAATAGTCAAGTCTTTGAAATCGAATGACCAGAACCTCAAGCAGATAGCGTTAAGGTACGAGTGGTACTTCGTTCCAGTGTTGAACCCTGACGGATACGAGTTTACTTTTGAAAGGGTAAAGTACCTAAAGTTTCGTAGTAAAAGCACTCTAAGATAATTTTGATTAGTTCAGTCCACTCGACAAATCCATCACAAAATATTGAAAGTAATGTCGGAATGTCCGTTATACCGTTTAGCTATTATTTAAAAAGCTTAACACAATACAGACTCATGCACTACCCACCAGCTCGTAAATAAAAAGCCATGCAATGCGTTCGCTACAAGAAGCAACCTCAAAAAGAAATTCGACACATGTTTCGCTTCTGTATGAACGAACGAAAAACCTAGGGACATTGGTTTAAAAAATTAGTAAGAAGAAGACTTGAGAACTTGTGATCCCCCTTAGTATATTTATTCCATAAATTAATCTTTTTCAGGATCGATTATGGAGAAAGAATCGCAATGGTAACGGAATAGATTTAAACAGAAACTTTAATTTTGGCTTCGGATGTGAGTATTTTTTGCAATTTTATTGTATTATCCTAATACTAATACAAGTGCGCATTGATTTGCAAAGCTTATCTATAAAATGAATCTTATTTTCAACAGCTGAAAGTGTAAGTTTCAACAAGCTCAGTGAAGTGTAGGTACTGTGGCGAAAAAGCGTTCTCTGAAAAAGAGACTAATGCTATGTCTAAATTTATCGGCTCGAATAGAGTAAACTTGGAATACTATTTAGCCTTTCATTCATTTGGCCAGTTTATCATCATACCATACATAAACACGCTGAATTTTCCTGATGTGGTAAGTCAGATCAGATTATATGCAACCGGGTGCCTTAGGTGAGAAACGAGTCGAGACAATGAAATGACGATCTTCACTTCGTCGTGTCTTATCGCAGACTGATTATCACGACAACTTATACACATACATTTGTATGTATTCTATTAGATATTTTCGTATCGCGTCGCGTTGCCGTGTCTATTGTTCATATAGGACAATGTTTAATACCCAAATACTGAAAAGCCACTTAAATTGAAGCCTACTTATTACTATTAGTATTATTACCTACTACTAAGACGTTTCAGTATTATAGAATATTAATATTATTTTTAGTATAGGTCTCAAATATTTAAGGTAATCTTATAATTATTATTAGTAATGTTGGGAGGTATAAAAATTTGAGCTTTACTGTTTGTACCAGTACTTTTAAACGGTGAAAGAAAATGTCGTGAGGAAACCAGCATGTCATAGAACCTAAAAAGTTCGAAGACATAATTTGTCATGTGTACAAAAGGAGCCCTTGAGGCTCCTTTTTTGGTTTAAAAGAACTAGTGACAAATAATAATATTTTGTAACAGTAACTGCGCTGTTAATATCATCCCAAAGAAAATTAACTTTGGAATCGTGGCCAATTTAATAATTTGTGATTGTTTTAGAGATATTTCTTTTATATATGATATATATAAGAAAATGTTTTTTTCCTAGAAAGAAATGGCCGTAAACACAGCCAACAAAATAAAATCATATCACAATATCAAGTACAGTGTTGGTGCAGATATTGAAACTATAGGTAAGGGATAGAATATTTAAAATTTGTTCAATACTTGTGTAAAAAAGTGGTATTTAATGTAAAGTGTATAACATCATCTTTTTGCCCTTACCCCATGCTATAATGGGGCTTGCACAACATGTATATATCCATTTCCTTCTACCAGCCGTCATCTCACTCACACATTCTTATTTATATCATCTTTCATACAGTCAATCCATCTTTGGTCTACCTCTACTTTTATATCCATCCAAATTCATTAGTTATCACTATTCACATGACATTTATCATCCCTTCAAGTCTATTAGTTACGTAATACCTCTAAAATTTTTCCAGGGTATAAAGTCAGTGGAGATAGTACTGGTTGGACTAAAAAAACGTTTGATATACCGTAAGTTTTGGAATTGTAAAACTTTGTTTTTTAATCTAACTCTATTATAATAATAATATTATAAATGCGGAAGTTTGGATGCATGGATGATGATGATGGACATGATGGGTGTATGAATGTTTGTAACTCAATCACGCTGAAACGGCTGAACGGATCTGGATGAAACTTGGAATACGTCTAGTTTATGTCTGGGTAGGTACCACGCGAGTGGAACCGCGCCCAGTTGCTAGTACAAAATGTATACTAGTTTTAGATATTTTAAATTGAAGTTTCTTGGATGCCAGTTCATTCAGTTCTTATGTTCCTTTGCGAAGTATTTTTTCTTTAATTAAATTAAAAATGTATGGTGTATTTTCTATATCAGGTATGTGGTGACCTTTGAGCTTCGCGATAAAGGGCAGTTCGGTTTTGCCCTGCCCGCTGAGCAGATCTTACCAACTTGTAAGGAGACATTTGGTGGTCTTCTCGAGTTCCTCAAACCAAGAAATAAGACCTTCCAAAAAAAATTAAGAGACCATCAGTATGACGCTGATCGACACACTGCTGGCCAAAAATTGGCTTACTTGGACGCAACTGTGGTATTATCTTATGTCCTGTTTATAACTGTACGGTTTTATTTAACTATCTAAATATACAAATCTTTTACATCACATCTTCTTTTTCTTATCGTGTTATTAGTTCTTTCTAATCAATGTGGTGAAAGTATTAAGAGGTTTCTGTCTTTCTACGTTTGTACTTCTTCCTTAGGTACTTGCTAACTGACTGCCTGACTAACAGATCAACGCATTACCTAAGACCTAAGCAATAAGACGTAAAGCACTAAAATTTGGCGAGTATGTTCTTTATTGGAGAGTAAAAGGTGCTTTGACAAATAGTTCCTGATGGTTCCGCCTCAAATAAGAGCAGCCAGAGGTAACAGTTATATGAAAATTAAGATTTGCTAACAAAGTTACAAAATAATACGTACTCCACAAAAAAAAAACAATCACAGCATTCATCATCTTTTTTAAACGAAACACCTTTTTAATTTCCATAATTCTCCCATTCTCATGAAAACACGAATCCATCCTACATAAAAGCAGTTTTATTTTTCATCACGCCAGGACTGAACCGAGCCTCTGTTATTTGAACTTTATTTGTATGAATATAAAGCTGAATATTGCTATGCCTAACACAACATGGAGACGCTCCGGACACGACCAGCGTCATGTGCAATGAAAACGTATATTTAACTTAATCTCCTTACATAATAAAGCTCAAATTCCTAATCTAAATTGAGACCCGGTTCGGACCCGGTACGGTGAAACATGAGTTGTATAGTTACAGCCTAAAATGATGTTATCAAAGGTGGTAATATGACTAATGATGCATATAATCGCTGAGCTGTCACGACAAATCGTTGGATCACGTGACTAACTGTCATTTATTTTGGCAGCAACCCCCAGGATAACTTGACCCATCAGATTTTGAAAAACCTTACATCTACCTTTGGAGATGGAGTTCAAGTTACGCTAGACGATGAGCCATTAAGCTTAGTAAATGAGTGCCTGGTTGGTTTGGGGTTTCCACTTTATTGCAAGGTAAAAAGGTCTAGTTTGCTGTGATTCTTGTTAACAATTAGGGATTAGGGCGGCATTGCCTTTGTATTGAAATTAATTGGCCATTTCTTAATTTTGGTTCGTGTCTTAATTTTGATGTTATTCTGCTAATTAGATAAAATTATTATTAAATATTTGCCCAAATGTTCTACTAAATTTGGTGATACTGTGAGAGCTCTTAATAAATCAAAATAAGTTAAAATAAGCAAAAATCACGTTTGTTCATGATCATAACATCATTAGAGATACGACTGAGATCACGTGTAACCAAAAGCAACTTTGACGAAAATTTCTTGACCATACACAACTTTGGCAAAACGAACCTTTGTCAAAACGCACTTTTGGCAAAAATGGTATTTTGACGATACGCATAAAACTCATTTTTACGCAGTCAATGTTTTTATTTACAAAAGAAAACATATTAGTTTGGCCATTAGTGATTAATATAACAACACCTAAATTAGGTATCTTGAGTAAACATCAGAATTCCTAACCACTATAATTCTATTCAAAAAGCAACTCTCGGTAGATGCCCCAGTGTCACAATTAATTCGCCTTAGCTTGGAACGATGCCAGCTGCTCTGATCCACTAACTGAATTAAGATTATGATAATCTGAAGATTGGGAGGACTAACTTGATATACCAGCAGCTGAATCTATTTACAAGATTGTCAAAGCTGTGAACAGAATCTTTACATTTCAGTGAATTTGAAACACCAGAGTGGATGGCACTCTTAGAGTCATTAGTTTTGGTGTAAACCGTGGCTGTCTCAGGATTTTTTGTCCCATTTTCCCCAATTTCGATACACTAAAGTATGGGCTCGATTTTTGTAGCAGAATAATGTTTAACTACCACTTCATTACCCTCGAGTTGGTATGGAGCTTGTTATTTTCTAAGATCTCTTATCTTCTTCATCATCATTTCCCTGACCTTATCTTTATCCTTAGGTTTGTCGGCACATTATCTAACATTATTTTTTTATCATCTAAGATCTATTGTATGTTTTTTTTTATCTTATCTTATTAAAAGAAACAGAGCACAGAAACCATTTTACAAAAGTAGGTTAAATAAATTGAGATAAATACACGAATCCACATGAAGGCAGCCTATAGTAAAAGGCCACTTTTGGTCTAAAAGCAGGTAAATAAGGGAGGAGCTCTGTATGTTTTATAAACTAACATTTTTTACGTACCTACTTTGCACAAATACAAAATAAATTTAATATCGTTTACATGGTCAGAAACGATAAACCATGGTTTTATAAAGATTTTTGAAAAAGTTTTTCTTCGTATTACAAGGCACGCTACACGAGTACTATCTGCATTTTTATTGAATAAATAAAATTTGGTTTTAATTTGCATAGTTTTATTAGTTTAATAACGACTTTTTACATACCTAGGTCCCGTACGGCACACTAAGAAAAATTTTTTTTTTTAAATCCTACAATAGTTGTATTACAATGACATGATAGCCAAAAAAAAATCTTATCTTAATCACTTCTAATGCCCGTCTGATTTTTCTATCAACGCCGGTAAATACGTTCCAATATCCTGCTTTCTCCGTAACTGTGGATGCAGCGAAAGACCACTCTAGCCTTGGCAAGAATACCACTGTATCTTTAAAATTTCTGCTTAATCCTCGAGTAGTCTGGAGTGATTATTAAAGTTAACGAGTGTTGCTTTGTTCGCTGCGGATTGTTGGGGCTCAAGAGATTTGGTGGAAAATTATTTCTATCGTTGAAAAGCGCTAAGAGCGCTGGAACTACTTTTTTTCCGACCGCTGAAAGGGGATTATCTTTGTGTGACTTTATGTATGGTAAAAAGGTGATATTATAACTGAATCACGACTGATCTCTAGCTTTGGTAAACAGATCTTTAGTTACTTAGATCTTAGAGCATATCAAAAATGTCCAAATGTTGTATTTTATCTTTTGAATATTATATACTCGTATGTGAATGGATATAAGGGTAGAGGCAGACAAAATATGGATGGATTGTGTGAAAGAGATATGGGTAAGAAAGAATTGAATGTGGAAATGGCAGCTGATAGAAGAAAGTGGAAGAAAAAATCATGTGTGCCGACCCCACATAAAGTGTGATTAGGACAGGAATATGATGATGATATAATTGTTATTTTGGACACTAATATTTCGTAAACCACCAAAGCTTTTTTTTAAAACCTTTGTGTTCCGTTTTTGGCTGCATCATATTTGATAAAAAAACTTTTGACAATCAAAAAGGAGCTCTATTTAAAGCTAAGTATTAGTCCAGAAAACACAAAACATTACAAGTGCAAATAGCCTTGCCCAATTAAAGCTAACAACTGGCCCAATGCCAGCGGATGCTCAAAACAAGCGTTTGTACAATCAAAGGTACATAAGCGGAAGCGGTAGCGGGAATTAAAATTTTGTAAATAACCTCTAAAAAATATTTTATGAATACTTTAAAGGAAAACTACTTACTCATGATTGCAGCATTATCATGAAAGTTTTTATGACAAGGATCTTGAAGAAAGAGAGACGATTTTCTCTCTTGCTCGAACTTGCATCAAAATTCACATAAAACCCATTGAGTTCAAAATTGAAATGTCAAGTAATTCTAGTACTTACGAGTATGTAATTTTTTATTGAATGAAGTCTCATTTTTTAACAGAAATTTAAAATTATCGTAGTAAAATCAGTCACAACTGTAACTTTTGAGCTTACACAAAATCGTGAATATGACGTAGGATTATAATAATAATAATAATAATGCTGGACACTATCACACAGCATCATGTAGCCCCAAACTAAGCAGAGCTTGTATTATGGGAACCACATGACTGATAAACTACATAGATATACTTTTTTTTTCGTAAATACATACATATTATACATAGAAAACACCCAGACCTGAGACAAATATCTGCAAATAATGCAAACATTTGTCCCACGGCGGGAATCGAACCCGCAACCTTCTGCGTCTCAGGCGGACCTTCGCCCGCTGCGCCACAGAGGTCGTCAAATGGTCGTCAGAGGTCGATTAGAAGGCCTGTTGAATTTTCACTTATCTAAACATCTTAGATATCTTATACAATAATAACTCAGGACTTAACCATAAGCTTCTAAAAACCATCATGTTTCAGAAATGTCACATTTCAAGCTTGAAGTAACACTACTTCAATACAGTTTTATAGGTCATGGTACAAAATATCAAAGTTACATTACTTTGATATCAGGCCACGCGGATACGTGAGCCGATAAACCAAACAAATTGAGTCATCTGCCTAAAATGTCTTTTCTAAAGTCTGCTTTTCCATGTCCACTATATTCATAGCCTAAGTTCGGACTGCATCGAAATGAATTAATGCGCCATTTGATGGATTGCTATGCGGTGCTCGCTAGAAACATTGTTCAATTGCATTGATCGTTTGATGGTAGATTTAGTCGCTGTATCGGTCAGTAGTTCAGCGTCTATTCCATAGAGCATTTTTCCATAGAGCGATTTCAACGTCAATATTGTTTAGTTTATTAGAGCAGCAATTTATAACGTCTTTATATCCTTCTTCTAAATCATGAAATGGTCCAATTTAAACAGTTAAAAAAAATGCTGATCTCAATTTTTTTTTTCAAATTTAATGGATATTTTTGTACTTACTTTTTATAATGTTATTGTTTTTTCCTGTTTCTGTTTTAGTTTTGTACCATTGCATGCCCAAGAAGGGTACTTAACCGTTGTTACTTCCTAAATTATTAAAACTCCATCTACGTGTACACTGTCAAACAAGTTATATTCTATTCTACTCTATTCTATTTTTGGGTGAATTTAGGAGCATATTCTATAAGTTTGAGTTAACCAGCTGATTATTATGGACTATGGTATTAGCGTGGTCGTTTAATTCTGGTATGGCTTAATAAGGTTCGCACCTGATTGCCGCAGTGCCGTGATTTCCCTGAAACAAGATAAACATTGGTTTTTCTTAACTTTTTAGGTACCTAAAGGAGGTCATTAATTTTTGGCCCAAAATGTTGGTCAACAAAAAAAAGTATGACCTAACCACGTTTGGGAAGTTAGTCAGAAGTATTTTTCATAAAGGCACCAAGTCTCTACAACCATTTAACTTTAGTTGATTTTTTTAATATGCTATTCTAATATGGAAATCAAGCTTAAAAAAATCAAATTAACTTATAAAAACTAGGTGCGCCCATAAAAAGTACTCAGAGTGACTTCCAAAACGTAGCCAAACCTTTTTTTTGGTAGCCGGCACTTTGGCATTTTGGGCCCAAGAAAAACCTGAATGATGTCCTTTGGTATTCTAACATCACCTAACTTCAGAACATTCACTTCAGTTTCCTGCTGATATCTACTAAAGCTGCAGTCGCAAAGGTAAAAAAAACATCCTTAGAGCACTGGTAGCGTCGTAAAATAGAATGGTATAGAGTACCATTTAAAAGCCCTTACAGTGGAATGTGTAAGGGCTTTAACTCTTTGCCACAAATAAACCAAGCCACTGACTTTTACAGCTGTAACTTTTTGGCAAATAAATTGTCAAACAAAAGCGCACAAAAACGTAAGTGTAAATTACACAGCGCGTATATCACTCGCGACAATAATACGGTTGACTTCATCTTCGAATAATTCCCTTTGTTTCTTGCAGTCGGTGTGTGCTGATTTTTACAATGGCGCAAATTATAAGCGAACGCGGAATACAAGCCCTGGGGCCTTACAAGCTTTTCGAGCAACATCAAATTAATTTAATTTTGATATTTCGTACCATGATTATCAAATTTGTATGGAAGTAGTGTTACTTCAAGCTTTAAACTTTGACGTTTTTGAAACATGGTGGTTTGTAAGAGCTTGTAGTAAGGCCCCTGGTCAAGAAAAAATAACTGTCACTGCGTATGGTATTGACGCAACCCGAATTTTCAGTAATGTAATGGACAAATTCGTCTGGTTTTGTTTTTTGTATAAAAATCTCGTGATGTCTGTAATATTCAGAAGCATTACCTACTACTTGATAGCAGCAAAAATAAGTGGTAATGGTGGTAGCATCAAGAGTTGTAGTGTACGACTTGCCTCTGAGACGCACTTCAATCTTTTCACCACACTGACTCAAAAAAACAAGAGACACAATAAGAAGAATAAAGAAGAACTGTATCACACTATTTAAAAGAAACTAGGAACCAAGAACCAAGAACAGCCGAACTAACACAAGCGCCAAGATAAAATATCTCGACTGTTTTTGTCTTGTTCTTTCTCGTGTGAATATGTGACAAAATGCTCAACAAACCAAGAACAGTCGGAGTAACATGGCAAAATTTCGTCGACTGTTCTTGTCTCACTCTTTCTCGTGCGAATATGAGACAATTGACTGCTATCTTACCCCGATTGCACTGCCGCTATCACCTCCACTTTACTCCACATCACCAGCCGTTCATCACCGCGTGTCGTTAGGGGCAGGAGGTGGTCCCATAAATCAGGAGCGTCTACGCAGCCTGCATCGGGTAATAGATGAGATCACTGCGATTGTTTAACAATTCTTAGTCTTTAGATGTTACAGTTGACTGGACGGGAGACTGGTATGCACCCACTTTTTATCCGTCTACGAAGAAGGAGTATATGGGTTGGAGGGTTGAATATTATGTATCTATGTGAGTTTCTTTAGTTGTTTTGTAGCCTGCTAGTAAACGGCTGGCCGGATTTTGACAAGTTGAGATGTCGTCAGAGGCTATACTCGTATATCAAAATCTAAGATCGCGGCTGGTAAGAGGCTATTATAAGTATCAATCTATGTATGAGAGGTCTTTTGACTGTCACTGTAGCCTAAAAAACTTTAGTTTAGGCTATTTAAAAACCAATAATATTTTTTTACTACATTATTTAGAATTTTTATTATTTCGAATTTTCAAAACATTTTGAACACACCTGGCTAAGTACCTAATTAGCTAGTCCAATCAACCATAGCATGAACAAAGCAATAGAAAACCGCGTACACAACTCTATTACGTACAAAATAAACGCCACAGTAGTTATTCTACTGATTGTACCAAATGTACTAAATACTAATGCAAAACAGTTTCGTTGCGTTGCGTTTGAATCGCGCGATTTCAGTTCACGCCGAATCCTGCGGTTAGTAATAATAATGCGGTAAATTTAGCTATATTGCGGTTAAGGGTGTTGCAAACCAGCGATTTTTTTATTTATTACCACCACAATTGCTACAATGGCCAGTGGATCCAATGCCAATTAAAGTTTTCATTGACATTGGAGCCTTACGTAATACCAAATCATTGGATTACAATGAAAACGTATTGACATTAATTGTAAGCAAAGATCCATATCCGTCCCATTGCTGGTTACAGTGCTTCACTGACCGTCGGTGCGTATGTCGGTCGCGCTTGTCATTAATATGAAAATCCATAATTCGTACAGTGCTGGACCGACCGTACGCAAGCGTATATTGCTACGCACTGCGTACGAGGACCGTCGGTCGGCCGACGCGCTATTGAAACGTATGTACGCGTTCAGTGCTGCACCGATCGTTGGACCGACCGTACGGACCGACGACGGATGTCTGTATCAATTTTCATTTGGTCAGTTTGTTGGTCAGGAGAGCACTGAATGATACAAACTGACGGTCGGTCTGTGCGTATCGTCAGGACCGACCGTGCGCACCGACGATCGGTCGAGCACTGTAACCCGCCTTAGTGGTAAAAAAGATTGATCTACCAAATTTCATGGAGATCGGATCAACGGTTCTGGAGTTATCGCCGGAAAAAATCTCTATAGCTTTATATTTTGTATATTTTTATTTTATCTAAGTAGGTACACTTAGATAAAATAAAAATATACAAATTATAAATCTTACTTCGTATAAAATAATCAACAAACTATTATACAACAATCTAGTCAGTCTTCATCGTAATTTCTAATAATTTTTAACACTTTTTTGTAATCGTCTTTGTTCACGTCTTTCGAGAGTGGTCCCAATTGCCGGAAGAAAAATAATAAACCTAAATCTATCCGGCGAATGGGACCGTGGTCCCAATACCTAGCGGTCCCAGTTGACGGAAGCCTCCAATATCCCAAGGTTTGTTGAAAGAAAACTTTCGCTAGAGTGAAGCTCGTTGGTTTAAAGAATAAAGTTCGAGTAGGTAAGTAACTAAATATATTTTAAAATAAACTTTATTTAATGAAAGTGGTAAATGGAAAATCAAAGGTCTTCTATGTTAGAAGTATGAACTACCTAAGAATTTATACATATATAATTATACTCATAGTTATTTTAAAATCTTGAATTGATTGTTCTCCTTATCGTGTCACTTCTTTGAAACTAGTGTTGAAAGGTTTAAGGTGCGCCCTAGTTTTTTTTCCTGCACTTGTCGTCATAAAATTAATGAACTAAAAACCATAAATAACACAGAGTTAAATAATTGCATACCAATAGAACAGATGATTGAATGCTACTTGCAAACAGTCGCCAGTTTGCAAATTCAGAACGTCACAATGAAAAGTAAACAGTCTGTCGCGATGCGACCACCAAGACAAACGACGCGACCACCACCATTTATCACAATTAATGGTGACCACGAGACAGTGTCGCTCGTGTGGAACGGTCTTTATTTCTTAGTATATGTAGTTGACTAAATTTCTATAGCTGGTTGCAATATAACATAGAATTCGTTAGTATTTTTTTATTATTATGGATTATTTTATTTCTTTAATTGTATTCTACTTACTTTGTGAATATATTTAAACAATAACCACTTTTGCATTTTATTCCAGGGTAAAAAGTAGCCTAAGGTCTGATTTATCACCAATATTTTGCTAACAAAACATTAGCTGATCGATCATGAAAATTAACAAGAATGTTAAAATATCGTTTTCTAGTTCACGTCATTTAATTTTACGTTAGATAATCCTTTGTCCGGACATGGTGGAAAACAATACAACTTTAACAGGCTTTAAAAAGGCTAACAAGCTGTTAATTTAATTAACAGAGCATGGTGACACTAACCCTTAGTATTGTGTCATTCCAAGGTATAATCTCCATTCGGATAAAATATAATTTAAACATGACACAAGCATCTGTATTTCCGTGCTAATTTCCGTTCAAAATTAAACATGGCTGTCCTGTGGCGGTCACACGACACGTCAAAATGTCACGAGTGAAAAATGAACTGTTAAAAGTTAAACTCACCACCGATCCGCGACTAATTACCGTCGTGGTACGAACCATGGGTCTTCGACTGAAACTCTTCAATCCCGAGTTAGTAAATTCAAACCAAGGGGCCAAGTTCAACCTCTAACAAAATTGTATCATAACTAGACCTGCACCAATGTATTTTTGCACGCATTGTTAAGTACTGCTTATAAGCAAAAAAACATCGTGAAAAAATCAGCATACCTACCTTAGAACCGAAAATTCAATAGTGTATTATCGGTACTTTTATGCGGCAATAAGCTTGACACTTGTCAAGTACTGAAAGTGTAGTTGAAAAGTTTTAAATAATAATGTTTGGACGTGCCTCTTTCGAGACGACGCCTTTATGAGTTCTGAAGGGTTTAAAATATCTAAAGAGATGTCCTCAAAAATTCTGAAGATTAACTGTGCAGTCGTGATCAGTTTTGTTTTGCTTATAGGATATTTTCGTACTATGTAGTTTCGAGTTAGTACCGATAGTAAGCTCACGTGATCAATCTTTCGAATTCGCGGTTTCGGCGGCAACAAATTGTCATTGCAACCACGGTGTGACGTCGGCTTAATTGCTGATGAGCATTAACGGACTTATGTAGGTATACGCATTACTGTGATTTTGTTTTATTTATGGCTCACGGTGAAAGTTTTTACTCGGAAAAATAAAATAAGTTTAAAATTGTCAAAAAGATAGATGAGTCAAATCTCAGCGAAACTGGTGATGGTAACTTATTATATTATCAAATTATTTAGATCTAAAAAATAATTTTCAAATTCCAATCTATCTAGCTAAATCGATTAGGGTCATGATAAGATAGAGTTCTAATGCTCACAAAGTTAATAACTTAGAAATATAAGCCATAATAACCATTATGACCCTTATAATAACGTTCATATAAATTGTACATTATTATGTTGTGGATTAAGGAATTATAGATAGCACCGATTACAAAAAAATGATTTGCTACAATTCAGTCTCTTACAAAAAGTAAGGTAAATAAGCCAAAATGTGGCATAAAATACTATTATTAGGAGTTTTTAGTGTAATTGCAGCTGAAAAAGTGAGGTATGACAACTATGTATTGTACAAAGTGCACCCACATAGCAATGAACAAGTAACATTCTTGAAAGACTTGGAAAAAACAAATGAAGCTTTAGACTTCTGGAAGCCAGCAAGCAAAGCTGGTGAATTCGTGAGCGTGGTGTCTCCACCAGATAAGAGGAAAGAGTTTGAGCACTCACTGCAGAAGAGGAGTATATACTCCGAGTTAATGCTGGAAAATATACAAGAGTAAGTACTTACTTAGATAATTATCGTCTAAAAAAATATTTGTTGTATAGCTAACTTCGTCAAAATTCTTTCGTCATAATGAGAAATTATTTCCATAGAAAAAAAAACAAACATGTGGCTGCTTCAATTATGTCATGGCTGAAGAAAACTAGTCAAAACAGTTCATACAGAAGATTGATGATTAAAATCATTGTTTTTAATCATTTTAGAGCCTTTGACGCGCAACTCTATAGCAGAAGAAAGCGGAATGCTGTCAATAATGAACTGTACTGGACCAACTACCAGACATTCGAGGAAATCAATGAGTGGTTCACCCATCTCGCTGTGGTCCACAGTGATATTGTAACTGTGGTTCACGCTGGAGCTTCCCACGAAGGTATTCGATGCTTTTCTTTCATAATATACCAAATCATAAACATACTAAGTCCAGTAGTTTGTAAACTCAAAAACTACTGGACCGATTTTAATTATGTCAACAATATCTAAATTTATAAATTTTTCCACCATAAGAACGCTACATTATCCTGAGTAACATAGGCTATATTTTATGTCATATTGAACTAAAATAAAATACAATAAATATGTTATGAAAGCCTGATTCATGTCATAATTTTCTTTACAGGCAGAAATATAACCGGTATCAGAATAGCCAGAGGAAACCCAAACCGAGTATTTTTCCTGGAAGCAGGTGAAATCGCTGCTGATTGGCTATCCCCGACCGTTTTAACATATTTAGTGGATCAGCTGGTGAGGGGAGAGGATCCTGAAGCGCGAAGGGCAACTGAAGAGTTTGAATGGCATATTTTTCCAATTGTCAACCCTGATGGGTTTCAGTTTTCCCAGGATTCTGTATGTTACTATTATTGATTACTTATATAGTTACTATTTAATTAGTAAAACTTAAGAAAAAAATTGCTTTTTTTCAGGTAAGACTATGGACTAAAAACCGAAGACGCATCTCTTCATCAGCTATTGGTGTTGACTTGTCTAAAAACTGGAACTCGCAATGGGGAGGTAATATTTCTATTTACATTATTTATTTTGATTTCAATTAACTACAAATTAGTATCAAAGCTGTTTGAGCTATATAATAGAAATTTATTAGTCATCAAACATGTGCAAGTTTTATACGCTTTGTCTTTAGTATCACTTTTTACATTTTAAATTTTGTTAAACTCATCATAAGACTGTCCAATAAGTTACAAGCCTGCCACGTCTTGTCAGTTTTTGTGGAAGCTATTCCAATCAAAACGTCTTTTTGGTCTACCTGTCTTTATATATTGAAATATTTTCAGTCAGTGGAGGCAGCCACACTCCGTCTGCTAACAACTACATTGGCATTGGACCATTCTCTGAAGTGGAAACCAGGCAGCTGTCTGGTTATATAGACTCCATCGGTTCCAGGCTCACTGGCTTCTTATCACTCAGGTCGTTTGGACAACGGCTAGTGTTGCCTTTTGCTCATACCACTGATCATCTGTACAACTATGATGAAATGGTAAGAGCTAAGCAGTAGCTTGTCCTCGGGCCTTACCACGAATTAATATTAAACCGATTACATTCAGATACGAGTACAATAGAAAAACTGTCTATCCAAATCCGTTACAGCAGATGACTGGTCTAGTTTGTCAATAATCGATTGATTTCTATTCTATTTAAATGTGTATGAGTAAAGTCAGAGACAGTGGAATTCATTGTGAACGAATAATTATATTTGTTAAGAAACCACGAAATGAAATTATCCAATTATCCGTCGCAATGGCAATAAAATACGTTATGCATGCCTAATGAGGACTAATGCCGATAATTCATGCCTTTAGTTCCCAAAGAGAATTTATGTAAATCTTTGTTTTCCGTGTATCTTGTTGATTTTTTAATTAATTTTGGTATATTATGTAGCTCACCATTGGCAGACGAGCAATGGGCTCATTATCTGTTAAGTACAACACTCAGTACTTTGTGGGAGCATCCAGGGAAGTTCTTGGTAAGAGTAGCAAATAAAAATTGTATTAACTGATTTTTGCTATGAAAATTTCCTCCTCGTAAGGGTGTTTTAAGCTATGTTCAAAAACATAGTGTCTATGCTAAAGCTAGTATAAATATAGTATATTCTTATACTCTCCAAATTCCTATCTTCAGTTTGTCTTTTTCAAAAGGTTTATCCTTTATAAAAAGAAAAGATTATTTTGATAACTTTCGTGAAATAACCTCACAATTTTAGTGCAAATCATAACCACTTATACTCGTCACTTCATTTATTCAACGTCAATCTTTTGACCATGATAGCTTAAGTCTATTAGAGATCAAAATGATGAGATTCTGAACTCGGGCAGCTAGTAATGCTAATTACCTTTCTAGATGGCGCCACCGGCTCTGCAGTAGACTGGGCCAAACACCGCTTCAACCCACCTATCGCCGCAACGTATTACCTTCGAGACAATGGTTCTTTTGGCTACACATTGCCCGTAAACCAGATCACACCCACATGTGAGGAAACTTATGACTCTTTGATGGCTATACTTAGAGAAGCTAGGTTTATTAATGTAATCTAAGTTTTTACAATTTGTAAATAATAAATAACGTGTATTTAGTAGTCCTATTTTTTTTAAACTTACCTTTACACTTAAGTAAAGTTCACCAGTTCAAAACGATGACAGTTAAACTGATAATCTTCATTAGCTGATGTTTCATACATAAATACAAAAGTACCCAGTAAGCGTTTTCAGTATCCTAATTCCCGATGCAATATTGTGTAGATAACGTTTAATGTCAACGAACGACAAAATCAACGAAGATCATAATTTTAACTGGCAAATACTGGATAAAAAAAGACTAGGTAGGGATTTAGAATTGTAGATGAGCTACGCCGGAACTCTTATACAAACTTTATTAGGAATGCTCAGAAGTATACAGCGAATGTACATAATACAAGCTCTGCTTAGTTTGGGGCTAGATGATGCTGTGTGATAGTGTCCAGCATTATTTATTTATTTATTTAATAATGTACAATGAAAAGTTCCAGTTAGTTATCTATACGATTAAAATAAATTAATACCCATAAACCATAGCTTTAGATTAAAATATAATTTATAATACTATAAACTCTTAGCCATTTATCAGTTTTCGGACATTCTAGTCAAAATTATCATTTACAAATAATTCGCCCACATTAGTGGTCGCACAATGTTGTTGAAAATAGTTCTTATTTTTTTGGTGGTCACATCAGTGAATGGAAAATTCCGATTCGATAACTATACACTGTACAAAGTGTTACCAAATAATGAAGCACAAGTGAGGGCACTTCAGGGCTTACAAGATAGGGACACTCGCTTTGATTTCTGGAGCAATCCAATGCCCTCCAGTGAATCCGTGAGTGTACTGTCGAGTCCAGGAGACAAGAGTGTATTGGAGGAGTATTTAAAGAGCCATGGCATCGAATTCGGTATTTCATTTGACAATATTCAGGAGTAAGTTTTAATTTATTCAACCTTGTACAATTTTATTGGCAAAAGTCTTCTGGCTTATCAAAGAACTTGATATAATGAGGCTTTTAGGGCAGAACCAGATACTGAGCAATGCGACCTTTAAGCCTTTCCGTGTGTGGTATAAATATATTTTAATATAAATAGCATTTTCAAACCTCTAAAATGGTGGACAACATCTTGAAACTTCCAGAAATAAATGATAATGTTTCAGGATCATAGACAGACAAACAGTCAAACCTTATACTCGAGGAGACCTCAAAAGTTTGTCACTAGACGCTTATCACACTAACGATCAAATCAATGCCTGGATTGAAGACCTAGCTACCACTTACCCCGATATAGTCACTGCTTTAGTTGGTGGGGTGTCGTTTGAGGGTAGAGAAATAAGAGGTCTGAAAATTTCACATGGAGCTGGTAAAAAAGCCGTCTTCATTGAAGCTGGTATTCATGCGAGAGAATGGATCTCTCCAGCGACTGTTATTTTTATAATCAATGAACTGCTTACAAGTGAAGATGAATGGACTCAAGCTGTTGCTAGAGAGTTAGACTGGTACATCTTCCCAGTAACAAACCCTGATGGATATATATGGACTCATACTGAGGTAATTCTATGCAGTTTTATAGTTTAAATAGATACAATAAAAACAAAAAATGTAAAATATGACCAAATTCGTTAAAAAGGGCGTCCGAGGTTGACGATGACATCAATTTCATATAAGAGTAGAGATCTGAATGGGTGCTAAGTTCTATAGCAGTTTTTAAAATCATAAATATAGGAATGTACGAAGTTGTTACTTAAAAGAAAATTTATAACGATACAACTTTTAAAATGTTATTTATTGAAACAAAGTAATCTTCTCTTCAGGTCAGATTATGGCGTAAAAACAGACGTCCCGTTGGTAATCAATTTGGAATCGACTTGAATCGTAATTGGAATAGCAACTGGTTAGGTAAGTAAAATAAAGCTTTACTAAAGTATGTAGTATTATTCAGTTATTTTGGAATGAACTAAAATAAATCAGTAGGAATTTTAAATCCTATTTTATTAAACCTTTGAGACGTTCTTTAATCTTTTCATGGTTTGAAAGAACGAATGTTACAATAAGAAGGACTATTTCAGCGATTGGAGCCAGCACCAACCCTGCGTCAGAGACGTACGCTGGTCTTGGACCATTCTCTGAACCGGAGACTAGGTCTTTGTCCACCTTCATCAGAAGTATTGGAGATGACATCGAGCTGTACCTCTCCTTCCACTCTGCTGGTCAGCTGCTGCTTCTGCCTTATGGAAATACTACAGAACCATTGAGCAACTATTATGATGCGGTAAGTTTATGCGTAGGATATTTCTAGTATACCAATCACTGCACATTGCAACAAGCCTACAATATAATTATAGGAGGTTGTAAGCTTGTTGCGGTTATCTTTACTATTGTTGCATTGTAAACACAATAGTCAATGACTTACTTACTCTAGTACCTACCATTCTGTGAACAACTGAATAACATCTTTCTTAAGGCGCGGCAGCTAGCTAGTGGCCAGCGCCATACTGCCCGTTGCATGAAAAGTCTAAGTTTTATCCCTTCGAATAGTAATAATTTGAAATAATAATTTTTGTTAAATTTAAATAATAAAAATGAAACACACATTTTATTTATAAGTAAATAATCTACCCGTTGGTGTAAAAAAATATGAAAATGACCTCAACTTTAGAAGGAGAAGCAGATTTTGTTTATTTTTTGAGTTTTTTTCGAGAATTAATACTAAAGTTAGTATTAACAAAATTTTTTTAAACAAAATTTAAAACTCAGACTTTAGAGATAAAATATTGATTATTTTCAGTGAACTTTCAGTTATTTTCCACTACCCTTATTTACCGAGGGTAAAGCATTTGAAAAACCGCTTAACTCCGCGATCAGCTGACCACCGCGCCTTAAACAAAACCCCGATTGTTACTCCCAAAAACTGCATTTATCTATCAATCATTAGGTTGGCTATAATTACTGTTTGTCAAGGTCTAAAAAATAACGAGATTCTTACAGTAGAATAATAATTTCTAGATGAACATTGGAAGGCGTGCAATGGGTGCTCTTTCAGTCCGCTACGGCACTGTGTATACAACTGGAAATTCTGCGGAAGCTATTTGTAAGTGCAATATTAATGACTGAATGAATGAACGAACAAACGATCGAACGAATGATTATAAAAATGTACGAACGAATAAATGAATTAATGAATGAACAAATCAACGAAGAATGAACCAATGAATGAAAAAATGAATGTATGACTAAATAAATGTGCCAGATCGACTTTTACGACGCGTCTGTAGTTAGAAATGTGTGTTTGATTCATAATTTAGGTCAACATAGATATTGCTACACTAAGTCAATGTAATAATCAAAATACAGAGAATCGAAAGCACATGAAGAATACTTTTCGTTTTCCAGACTACGCTGCTGGCACCAGCATCGACTGGGTAAAAGACGCGATAAACACACCTCTAGTCTATTGCTATGAGCTTCGCGATAGAGGGGAATACCATTTCCTCCTACCACCAGAACAGATCATCCCGACAGGTCAGGAAACCTGGGATTCTGTACTGGAGATGATCCATCAGGCCAAGAGATTCGGATACATGAATGGAGGAGCCGGAATGAAAGCGTCAGTTGTGATGACGACTTTGGTGTTTATTAGCTGTGTGTTAAGGTTTTAATGGTGGTAATTCGGTTGTTTTGCAGACTAACTTAAAAAATGCTACCATAGCTATGATCTTATTTGGCTTACTATAAATACCAAATTAGCGTAACACTTTTGAATGACAGATTTAAAAATATATAAAATTGACATAATCATTCTAATTTAATTAATTTTCCACCATTTTCACGTAGCTTTAGTCAGCACCAATTTACATGGCTTCTAAAATAAGCTAAAACACGTCAATCATACGTCAGTTTAGTCAAATTTAGAATTGTAATTTAAAATGTTTACGCTAATTTAGTATTTGATGTGAACAAAATAAGGCCGCGTTTATTTCAGCATTTTTTTAGTTAGTTTTAGTTAGTCAGCGGAACAACAGAATCACCACCATTGATTATATGTTTTACTAAGCTAAAAATAAATTACAATTTCCATTTCATTGTGTTTTATAGATATACGAACGTATAAAACTGTAATTATATATTTCACCTATATACCGGTTTCAAATGTAGCAGTTCTAGGCTTTTCAATAGAACATCATGGTTATAACATTTAATTAGCTCTGAATTCTATATTTTGAGGTGAGACTAAATAATGGTGATACACAAAACTGAGTTTAGTAAAAACACCTCTGAACCATCTGCAAAGCAAACAAATATGAGCATCAGATGGCTCACCATATTGGAGTTTTATCATTATTAGGGTTCCGTACCCTTAGGTTAACTAACGGGACCCTATTACTTATCCTCCACTATCCGTTTGTCCGTCTGTCTGTTTTTCAGCAGACTGTATCTCATGATCCGTAATAGAATGTGTATATTATCTCTGTTTCCGATTTAACAAGAAATAATAAAAAATTAAAATAAATCAAAAATTAAAAAGTAAGTACCTAGGTACATATTAAATCTTGTACGATGGTACCCTTCATACACGAGTCCGACTCGCATTTGACCGGTTTTTTTTAATCATAATCCCTAATTTTATTTAACAAAATGATTTTTACTTCGAAGCCCTGAAACAAAATCTGATAAACAGGTCCCTTTAACCTGTTTAATGCATCAAATTCAGCCTTAAAAGTGAGCTATTAACTGCTGAACGACCTGCGGCTGCGGCTTTTCAATTAATTATTCACCTGTTCAATAATGATTCGAAACGTTTATTTATAGAAAACGCGAAAATTTTCACATTAATGTGGTTTATGGAAATAGACAAACTACCATTCAACCCACTTGACGTGAAATGATCATTGTCAATGGAGTTTGTTTGAAGAAATTGCTTGAACTCGGTGGCCATGACCTGTCTGTACATTTTATCTGACATTTTTTTTATACATCATAATTATGTACTCGTATGTACTCGTTAGGCAATAACACTGTTTTTCATTCACATAATCATTTACTCTCTAATCATTTAACATATCCGTTTATGTCCAGTTTAATCCGCTATTATCTTTATCAACAGATATCATATTTACAGCTACTCAGTTTTAAATGTATTAATACAGTATTTACTGGCAAAGATTAAATATTATAACACTTACTAGGAATATACTCATTTGTAATCAAATCCCGTGACTCAAATATCGTCACTTGAAATAAGGTATAATTTGTAGAGGCAATTCAACATTTTCATAATTTATTTTTAATTCCAAATAAATAAATAAAAACATAAACATTGCACAAAGTAAAAATGTTACGGTACATCTTTCTATTTTTAGTACCATGTGTAACTGGAAAGTTTAGATTTGATAACTATACTCTATACAAAATTCTACCAAAAAGTGTTGAGCAAGTAAATTTACTGCAAAATCTTCGAAATAGTGATCTTCGTTATGACTTCTGGAGTGATCCAATGCCATCTGCTGAATTTGTCAACGTTCTTTCAAGTCCAAAGGATAGAGAAGATTTAGAACGTCTACTAAACGGAAATGAAATTAAATTTAACATCGCTATGGCCAATATTCAAGAGTAAGTTTAAAACATAAAACATACTACAGTTATTAATTATGATATAATTTAGATAGCTAGAAACTACTATTTAGAAATAGCAGCTAAAGGTTACAAGCTAGATAAAACATTATAAAATTGATGATGACCATTGGCTCTTTGCAGAGCAATCGACAAAGAGACAGTCAAGACGTATACTCGAGGAGACATTAGAAATATGACATGGGACGCCTACTACAACAATGATCAAATCAACGCCTGGATGGATGACCTAGCAGACACCTTCCCTGATATCGTCACAACTCTAGTTGGAGGAACCTCTTATGAAGGACGTCCTATCAAAGGGTTGAAAATATCCCACGGAGAAGATAAAAGAGTGATTTTTATTGAAGGTGGTATTCATTCTAGAGAGTGGATCTCTCCTGCAACTGTTTGTTTCATTATAAACGCGTTGTTGACCAGTAACAATGAAGAGACTGTAGCAGCTGCTAGGGAGTTTGACTGGTATATTTTCCCAGTTACCAATCCTGATGGATATGTTTGGAGCCATGATGAGGTGAGTTACAAATTTAATGCATTTTATTATAGTAATAAAATTGATAATCAAAGTACCAGTGTATTTTGGATATTATGTACTTAAAAATAATGACTATCTTTTTCAGTTCAGAATGTGGCGTAAAAACAGACGTCCAGTAGGAAGCAACTTTGGTATCGATCTCAACAGAAATTGGAATAACAACTGGCTGGGTACCTACCTAATTATTGGCTTAGACCATTCGAGATTTACATTGGCACGCTATGTATTCTAGTTATAGAAAAAAATTTCTGTAGTTTTCTTTTTAAGAATAAAACTCAAATGCAATTCGAAAACGGTAATAACAAACCAAAAGTTACAATGTACTAGTAATTATGTGCCTCCTCATTTATAATTATTGCTTCTCAGTTGTCGGAGCCAGTGTTGACCCTGCATCAATCACGTACGCTGGTCCAGGGCCTTTTTCTGAGCCGGAAACAAGAGACTTATCCAATTTCATCAGATCGATTGGACATAGAATCGATATTTACCTGTCCTTCCACTCCTTCGGACAGCTGCTGTTGTTGCCGTTTGGTAACACAACGGAACCTGTAGCAAACTACGAAGAAGCTGTAAGTCACAAAAAGCTGTGCTTTTTGACAATTGCCCCTCTTTTCAGATCGTGTGATGGTAATAATTCTTTTGCTGCAGATAAACGTCGGAAGGCGCGCTATGGGAGCTTTATCTGTACGTTACGGAACGCAATACGTGACGGGCAACATTGCAGAAGCTATTTGTAAGTATTTAACTTGTGTTATACCTTGCGTTTTGAGATACTATCTTAGTTATTATCATTCCTATTTTAGACGAAGCCACCGGCGGGAGCATCGACTGGGTCAAAGAACAAATTAGAGTACCTCTCGTCTATTGCTATGAACTACGTGATAGAGGATCATTTGGAATGCTACTGCCAGCTGACCAGATTCTACCTACTGGATTGGAGACAGTGGATTCAATACTGGAGCTCATCTACCAAGCAAAGAGATTTGGTGTCATCAATGGTTCTAAATCATTTTTTGCATCGGTTATATTGACGACGATAATTACTTTTTGTTTAATGTTGGTAAATTAAATTTTTAGCAAAATCTGATTTACCCTTTCTTTTCGATTTACAATTACACTATACCTATTGAGTCTAGGCACTATGACTGACGCAACATCACTCTTATTTGTAACATTGGTAAATTCAAAGATAGTAAGATAATACTGATAAAAGAGTTATCAAATTTAGGCTATCGAAATTCATAAAAAAGATCTCATAAAGTCACTGATGATATAATAAACAACACGTCTGAAACCAGTAAAATGTTAAAATATTTGATAGTGTTTTTAGCCGGAATTATAGTACAATGTGCTTCTGAAAAATTTAGGTTTGATAATTATACGCTTTATAAAATCCTACCAAAAGACCAGAATCACATAAAACTGCTTCAGAATTTACAAAACACCGATTTACGCTATGATTTTTGGAGCGAACCAACGCCGTCTAAAGAATTCGTCAACATTTTATCGAGTCCTGAATACAAAAGAGATTTAGAAGGTTTACTCAATGGAAATGGAATAAAATTTGAAATTACAATGTCAAATATTCAAGAGTGAGTATTTTCTGTTCTATCCAGAATTTAAATATTTCGTGAGGTATTTTACTAGTCTCTGTAAATACTAGTCATGTAAATAGAAATTTATTATCGTTTCAATCTTACCGCCAAATATTTTGCATTTGATTAATATTAAATTTCAGAGTTTAAACTATCTTCTCATTATTTAAGAAAATGGCATTTATTGTTATATTTTTTATATCTCATCAATCAGCAGCAGTAGAATATTTAAATATGAATTTAATCATTAAGTTTCTGATATTTTAGAGCAATCGATAAAGAAACACGCAAAACATACACAAGAGGAAACCCTAGAAGCATGACATGGGACGCCTACTACACAAACGACCAAATTAACGAATGGATCGACGACCTAGCTGCCACCTATCCTGACATAGTCACCAAATTAGTTATTGGAACTTCTTACGAAGGCCGTCCACTCGTAGGTCTAAAGATCTCTCATGGTGGGGGAGATAGCAAAAGAGTTATTTTCCTCGAAGGTGGTCTCCATGCTAGGGAATGGATTTCACCAGCCACTGTTTGCTATATCACTAATGACTTGCTTACCAGTCCTTATGTGCAGCAGATGGCTGCTGCTAGAGAGTATGACTGGTATATATTTCCAGTTACCAACCCTGACGGCTACGTTTGGTCTCATGAATCGGTAAGCATTTCTATCTGAATAGATAACTTTTGTATTTTTTAATAAAACAACTTTTTTAAAGTTGGTTTTCTAAGAATAATCTGTTTTTTTCATAATATATCTTTTTTCTAAATTTTTAATCTATTTTCATATATTTCACCGGCCTCAAAGCTAAGTTGGTAGTAGTTCTACCTTCTGCACTTTTTGTGGGTTCGATCCCCACCCAGGACAGACATTTGTGTGATGAAGACTGATGCTTGTTCTGTTATTACATATTATGTACTCTTTATGTATTCAAAAAAATGGTATATAATTAATCTATCAGCTACATATCTGATTCTCATAATACAAGCTATGTTTAGTATGAAGCTAGATGGCGTTGTGTGAAATATCCACCAATATTTATTTATAAAAAAAAAACTACAGCTCAGTTGCATTTATGCTCATGATCATTAAGTTTTAACATTGATTTCTTCCATGACAATTTTTTTCTTCAGTTTAGGATGTGGCGTAAGAACAGGCGCCCAATAGGTCAACATTTTGGCGTTGACCTCAATAGAAACTGGAATAATAACTGGTTTGGTAGGTTTTCTTCTTCTGTAACCTAAATGTAATTTTTGGAAGTTCCTCTGACTAACTCCTCACCCTTTTGAAATCTAGTAAGTAGGGATCTGAAGTCTATCTCTATTTTCATAAATTTTTCATCATTATTTTCCTGATCTACTTTCTTTCATTAGGTGGACCCGACACAGCTGATTCTATTCATGTTTATTTTTCAGTTGTCGGTGCAAGCTCCAATCCAGCAGCCGAGACTTATGCGGGCCCTGGGCCGTTTTCTGAGCCAGAGACTCTTCATCTATCCAGGTTCATCAGCTCGATTGGACACAGGATCGATATTTACCTAACCTTCCATTCTTATGGTCAAATGCTATTGCTACCTTTTGGAAATACCACAGAATGGCTTGCAAACTATCATGAAGCTGTAAGTTTTTATTAGACTCATCTTTATATAATTAGATGTTTAAAAGATGACCTAGGTGTAAATTAATGTAAAATATTTTTCAGCGTAACGTAGGAAGACGCGCAATGGGTGCCCTTTCTGTAAGATATGGGACGGAGTATGTTACAGGAAGTAGCTCTGAAGTAATTTGTAAGTAAAGAGTAAAACTAGTTTTCGTTTAATTTCATTGACAATCTTAAGCATAATGAAGTGACGGAAAAACTTGAAGCCAATTTCCTATCAGTGGAACAATTAGGGCAAAAAAATGAACAAAATTTATAAAAGCGTACATATTGCTCTATAAAAGGTTTTCAACTTAAAACTGTCCCGTAAAGGAGTACAAATTACACTTCATGCATTAAAAATTCTGTCTTTATAATAATTTCTATCTAATATTGTCTTTACATTCAGCTGTTTTAAATGAATTTAATACATTGTATTGTTTGTTTTTTGATTAAACGCGCTAATCTGAGAAACTACTAGCTCAAATTAAAATATTAATGTTGAGTTGTATAATCCTTTTATCGAGAAATGCTAATAAAATCACGCTTCGACCAATAGTAGCGGAACGTTAATAAAAAATGTTGGAAAAACGGGAAAAAAATATTGCATAAAACTCGCAAAGTTGCGCGAGAGTCGGCTAATATATTATAATTCTACTAATATTATAAACGCGAAAGTTTGTAAGAATGTATGGATGTATGTTTGTTACTCTTTCACGCCAAAACGGCTGAAAGAATCTGGATGAAATTTGCACAAATATAGATTTTTGTCCGTAATAGCACATAGGCTACTTTTTTATCCCGGAAAAATTTACGGTTCCCGTGGGATAGATTTTTTTTCAAGATACCACGCGGGTGAAACCCTGGGCAAAAGCTAGTATGTTTATAATAGTCAATAGTCAATAATCATTTATTCAGTAATATCACAGGGATCATTTTGAATCGTCTCACATACTAGGTGAGTCTAGGTGCCAATTCCAGTCCTATCCCCAGTCCGAGAAGAACTGACAAGAAACTCGCTGGGCCCTAGCGCTTTTTTTGTATTATGATCCTTGTTAACATTGTTAGAGACACCTAACAGAGTTGGAGCTGATTCGTCCCAAGCTTTTTTATCATCTAAGTACTCTGATATTCTATAATAAGCTTTATAACCGTTGGTTGTTTGTTGATCAGATATGGCCAGTGGAGCAGCTGACGACTGGGTCAAGGAACGCATCAAAGTACCTCTCGTCTACTGTTACGAGCTCCGAGACACTGGCAGCTACGGCTTCCTTCTCCCAGAAGACCAGATACTACCGTCTGGAGAAGAGACCATGGATTCAGTATTAGAGCTGATTTATCAAGGACGACGGTTCGAAGTGATTCCTGGGCCATCGAGTGCTGCTAGTGGGTTGAGGATCTCAGCTATTATGGTGTTGATTATGATGATGGGTAGAGTTTAGATATTTCATTAGAGAAATATTATAAGAGATGATTTAAAATTATATCCTTGTTACCTACTTATAAAATCTAACACGCTCAGTGATAAGACGTATCTTAATCACATATATCGTATTTAAAGATAATCGACTTGACTAGACGATGATAAATACGATGATAATAATTATTGCAGCTATCATATTTTTTTTATGCCTATAAATATTTTTTTATAATTTTGCAATAACTCTTTTTCTTATAACTTGTCATTTTGTTTTATATAAATTATGGTCTGGAATAACACATAGGCTACATTTTATCCCGGAAAAATATGAGGTTCCCGCGGGATAGATTCTTTTTTGTTTTTCAAGGTATCACGCAGGCGAAGCCGCGGTCGGAAGCTAGTAGATCATATTTTACTATGCATCAATATAATTGAGTACATAGTATTTAAAAAAAAAACAAAATTATGCGCTCTTTAAGGTTTTCACGATAAAGTTTTATTAAAAGCGACCTCAATAATAACACAATAAAGTGCACCTTCTCCACATTTCAAGAAACAATCTCCCAACTTATTTTCACAAAGTCTGCAAGAATATTCTTCCCCAAGCCATCTCACACTAACCTAAACAATTTTCAGCATCTAAAGCCATTACAATCTTCCGCACCATTCAGCTAATAAAGGTTTCCAAAGGCGCCCCTACACTATCGGCATCCGTTATACAACCTAGAGCGTTTAGCTACTGGACGAAAAAAATATCCATTATTTAGTGTTGGACAGATTCTGGATTGTAGTTCTGCAGATTTTCTACTCAACAGATTCATAAATTGCCAGTTTCAAATCTTGCAGTGTGTCCACGAGTTCTTGAGTAGAAATTGCGGCTCAGCAAACGTAGTGTAGGACATTTTCCGGATAGGTAGAGTGACGATCTGCGAAAGGCTGCTGGAGGCTGTATCAAGCTGAGGACAGGGCGCAATGGCGCTCATTAAGAAAGGCCTATGTCTAGTGGACTGCTATAGGTTGATGATGATAGTGTGTCCACTGGCTATGTAGTCCAAGGCAGCGCGTTTCCCGCTACACGCTTATAAATTTCACCACACAAAGGTCGGTGGAATCCGTGCGCAGTTCCTAGTCGCTCGGGGCGCGCGCTCAAAGAGCTGCGATCGCGATAACCACGACACGGGACTCAGTTCTATGGATGGTTCATGCAGTGTTCTTAATTTTAAAGAAATAGAATTACGTTTGAAAATATAACAATTGCATCTAAACTCCTAAAAGGTTTGATGTACATAATTTAAAATTTGTGGGTATTTAGTGGTTTTAAGGATATCATAATTGTTAGAGGCACGTCCGAATACTGTCATATTTCTTCGCCCATACCTACGTTTTGCACAGTACCTATTTAGTATTATAAAATTATATAAGGTACTTGATTTTGTTGACTTTTATTATAGCCAAATATCATTACAACTGTGATGTTATAAAATCATCTGTTTTTTTATTTTATCTTATAATCTTATTAAATTATCTGTTTATTTATTTTTTCTCGATAAATTGCTCATTTTTGTTTCGAAATCGGTCTATTTAAAATTTAGGAATGTCTTAATTTTAATTAGTTTCATAGGTTTCAAATGTATTTCACAACTTCATCTCGCATAACCCCGTCCACTATCCGCTGACCGTCCTCTCATATAGCCTAATGGCCGGCGGCTGAATCTTCACATGGTGTTTACAGCAGTCTCAGTCAATACTACCCTCAGTTTAATCGTATGGTATTTACTTGGTCCTTTTCTAATAATGCACCGTTGTGTGGACAATACCGCCATTTTGTTTTTACTTATTTTAACTCAGTGTTACGTGCAAGGTTTGAGGTGAAAGAAACAGATTCTAAATTTAAAAAAGTAAGCTCCGCTCTCTTAATTTATGGTTTTACAGATAGCCAGTACGTTCAAACTAACTAATAGTCAAAGAACATTTAAATAGACATACTATTACTTTCTGTTATCGTTAGATAATATACCTATACCTGTGACGGTAGTCAGAAGCACGTTCAAACTTAATATTTGGCACCTGCCTACTTTAGCTCAGTAGTTTGATACGTGACAAGAAAGTTATTATGTCGGTATATGCATAGAAAACTACTAGCTATTAGGCACTATTGCACAACGTAAAGCTTCTAGGTAGGAGTTTCATCAAGTAAGTAACTTATCTTTGGCAAACGGGAAGCGTAAGGTACAATGTTGAGTTCTAATCAGTGTCCATTGAATCAAAGTGCGGTTTGCTTTGAGTCTGAGTTCAAACTGGTGCGAAGCACACTGTGCATGTGAGACTTTCGGTCGGTCACATAATTTATCTGTGTTGATGACTTTAAAAGGGATTTATTATCTTTGCGAAAAAGGCAAGATAACCAAATATCAAATAAATAGGGGTCTATTTCTATACTATCTATACTTCTTTGTTTGGAAAGTTTTGTATTTTTGTATTTTTGTTTGTACCGAATAAACTCAAAAACTACTGGTTCGATTTCAAAAATTTACCGTTAGAATGCTATGTTATCCCTGAGTAACATAGGCTATATTTTGTGTAGGTACCTTGCGAGCAAAGCCGCGAACGGAAGCTAGTATCTGATATGAAAGAAAGAAAGAAAATAAAGATCGCTGGTCGCTGTTCTTCTCATGTCACTTAGATTATATATAATTATCTGACACCTTAATAATAATGTGTTCAGATCGCGTAAGTTTAAAAGTATATACCTTAAAAATGAGCAATAATTATAATCTAATAATACGTATAAACGAGCAATGCTTGTATAATGAATTTAGTTGATTAGATATAATCTGAATGATAGAATGATAGAGGGAAATGGAAGAAGATCACATGTTGTGCCGACCCCACATAACGTGGGAAAAGGGCAGGAAGAAGAAGAAGAAGATATAATCTGAATCTCGGAAACGTCTCCAACGATTTCCATGAAATTTAGTAGGCAGTAGCTAGGTTTTATTTTTAGAAAACGTCTTCTACTTCTTCATCGTAGAGTGTCTTTCCAACTTTTAAGAAAACTTACAACTAGGCTTTTACAATTATGTTGTTTGTTTAAGATAACTGAAGTATGCATTTTATAATGAAGGCTAATTACAAGTTTCCACTTATAGGCATTTTGTAAAAATGGATAACAAAATAAAGACGACAAATGTGAAGTATAGTGACAAGATTAAAATGAGCCTCAGATGCCCTTTTCGTGCCCATATTATGCAATCTGTTATAGAGACTTTTAGCTGTCAGCTTTTGTAGAGTTTAAAACGGTTTGACAACACTGTGCGGAGCGGGTTGAGGTACTTAAAACTTGGAAGGGGTACTGTCTTTTCTGTACATTTAGATCTTTGATTGACCAAAATTTCAGTGAACCAAAACATAACCTTATTTCAAACAAATACTATACGAGTCTACATAGTTGAACAAAATTGTTTCAGCAAGCACTCAACGATAATGGATTTGCTGAAAATTCATTATTTGAACAATTCCTGTCGACACATTTAAAATTTTTGATGTGCGAAATTCAAACCATCGAACGAACAACGGAAAATCAACTTCGACAATTTTGATTTAAAGTTTATTTTCATGTACAGAGAAAGCAGCCTTTTTATTTAGACTACTCATTTTTAGTTTCGTTGCCCATTACTTAAAACTAAGATTAAGGATACAAAAGAAAAGAAAATACTTTATTGTTAGATGAACAGTGATTGCATCCATTTCAAGATGGTTTATAAGTTAAACTTTTTACTCATTTATACTTGTAAGACGCTGTTGTTTCTAGGACATGAGATAGAATAGGCTTATCCAGCATATTTATTATTATCTTAATTTAGTTAGCCGTATCCACAGAAAAGACGCCAACAGTCAACGCTTGGGACTAACTAAGCCGCGGATTTACATACGGTGTTTTTCTTCACCGTTTGAGGGTACTGGTACAGCACACTTAAAAAAAAGTACTTACAAAAAACGGAAACCTGTGCAAACTTATACGATATTGTCCATTCAAATAGCTACATTGTATCATCATGCATGCAACCATTCGCGAACCGCGGTTTCCAATAAATTTGCTCCCGTGTTCCGTACATATTTTATTGTAGCTTTGTTTGCAGAAACTGTATAGTACTCTGGGACACACGATTCGGCTTCTGTCACTCCAATACTCATGAATTGATTTTATCCCAGGATCTTACCGCAAGCTTTAACAAACAATTACGTTTAACAAACAATTATTTTTCAGAAACATCAAAGTTTCAAGCTTGAAGTAATACTTCCATACAATATTTACATGTCATCGTACGAATTAACAAAGTTATATCACTTTGATATTGCCTTAAGAGCCTGTGTGAAGACCCCAGGATAAACACAGTATTCGAGAACATAATTCCAAAATATCAAACAAAAAGTTTCACGGAATCACGAATTTTTTGTAGTATTTTAAAGATAAGTAAAACTGTTTATTCTTCTTTTTAACATCTATAAGATTTGGCTCAGTCGCTGAACTCTGGTCTCAATCATTTTTAATACGATAGTAGGGCGTGTGCAGCCGCAGGCGCGCCTTGTATAACAGCGGTAAACGCAATCCCCAAGTAACAATCATCATCATCAGCCTATAGCAGTCCACTGTTGGACATAGGCCTCCCCTAATGAGCGCCATTGCGCCCTGTCTTCAGCTCGACGCATCCAGCCTCCACCAGCAGCCTTTCGCAGATCGTCACTCCACCTAGCCGGAGGGCGTCCTACACTACGTTTGCCGAGCCGCGGTCTCCACTCGAGAACTCGAAAACGAGTTCTCGAGTAACAATAAACAAAAAATAAATAATAAGCAAAACTTGCTTGCAATGCTATCAACACATTGCGGCTACAGTGAGAGCAATGTAGGTATAGAAACTTGCAGAATTGATCATAGGCTATTCACCTGGGGCCTTACTACGAAGTCTTCCACAACGATTCCGTAACGATTCCATTATAGAAACGTCACTACTTCCATACAATTGAAATAACAATGTAATACTAATTCGGTAATGTATTATGAATTCGCATTCGACTGTCAACTTGGTCGCTCTAGTTTTTATTATATTTTCTGTCGTGTTATTTTGAGTTTTATTGTGTAATTTTGGTATATTTTTTCAATAAAGCCCGAGTTCTTGACGCGAGTGTAAAAAAGTGAATTAAAATGAATAATTCTTTATAAATGAGGAAGAAATTCCGAGAATTTTGAATAAAACAGGCATTTTTTGTTTCGACTTTGTGACATTGACAATTTAGTATTCATTTAAATACTTGACACTGGCAAAATTGAGCTCAAAAAAGACAATTCCATAAACAAAAATGAAGAAGACTATCCACCTAATGCTGTTCACTTGTGGCGCCTGCTTTAACCATCACTCTAGGTCAGTCAATTTGTCTAGGCCCTAAACAACTGGACTTTTGGTCGTTCTAAAGACCAAAAAAAGGATTTAAAAAAAAAGTAAAATTCTACAAACGCCTCCGAATTCTGAATGTATGTTGAGTGAAACTTGTGTACTCCAGTACCTACTATTCCATCTGACCCTTGGCCCGAATATGAAACGCTGTTTGTTCTCAGTTTTTGTGGGGACATTGCAAATTGAATTTTGTGCGCAGCTCCACAGTTTTGTGTTCTTTGACCAGCGTGGTAAATATTGGATTCGCTGAACAATGAAATTAATTTCGGCTAACAAAAAACTTGACTAACTTGACAGTCTGCCCGCGACCACGAACGCTATAATGTGTTCGAAACGTCGGGAATAAAAACAAAATAGGTACGTGATAAATACCCGTTATTCAATTATAATTATGTCATCAAATCACGGAAGTTTAAAAAGTTTAACTTGACTAAGGTTTATTCTTTTAACCACCTTTATTTGTCAGTTTTACGGATAAACTTTTATCAGTTTTTTATACATTTAAGAAATTATGATTTCACTAGCTTTCACGTGGGCGAAGCCCACGGATTCGCCCACGTGATACCTTGAAAAATAAAAACAAATCTATCCCGCGGGAACCGTACATTTTTCCGGGATAAAAAGTAGCCTATGTGCTATTCCAGACCATAATCTATATCTGTGCCAAATTTCATTCAGATCCGTTCAGCCGTTTTAGCGTGAAAGAGTAACAAACATCCAGACATCCTCACAAACTTTCGCGTTATAATATTGGTAGAATTTGTATGGGTCTGAGTACTTAGAGATCAGGGGTCTCCACAAGCTCTTTTGTTATAAAATAATTTTAACCGTTTTAATATCGGACCATGACTCATTATACAAATTGTATCGAAGTATTATTACTTCAAGCTTGAAACTTTGACATTTTTAGGGCCCAGGAGAGTATCTTGACTATCGTGTTAACATGTTATATGCGCTGCAATTCTTGTATATAACTAGCTGATCTATTATACTCGTTCATTAATATTATTTAAATTATAATTTTATATTTATCACAATGTTGAACATAAAAGAGACAATTTGTAAATAACATTTGAACTCGCCTTAAGTCACGAGTGTCATAGTTATTTTGTTATTATAATATTGCATATATTGTCAAATAAGTACTTACTTATTTTTTTTACAAAACAGGTCATAAAGGTTAGCTGAAAATACAGGTCATAAATGCAAATGCAGTGGCTAGCCGCACTTTACGCTTTACGCTACAATACAATCATATTCAAAATACGGCTGGCCGTTTTTTATAGTGTTTTAAAACAATGCATTATCCTTTTATTTCCTTGTTCGTCCTAACATCATGATACGAACAAAAACAGCTGACTCACGGTAGAATTATACAGATGTTTAACCGATAATTTATTAATGGTAGCCGCGAAGCACTTTTTAATATAGAGAGTGCTTGTCAATACTGTATGTCTGACTGAACAGAACCAAATAAAAATGGAGTTTGTTTATTTTGCGTCTTTGTCAGCCAGGCCAATGGAGTGGCGTTTTTATCTGGTAAATGTTTTTATTTCCAAAGAACTCCGCATTCAAATGAAAAGATTTTTCTGTGTTTACAGCTTTAATACCTGTGTTTTTAGTTTTTCAATTCCAGTTTTTCTTTATACTAATGCAAATACTATAATACCACGGTTAAAAGCGGGCGCAAAAAAATGGAAATCTATTAGGTGCATCATTCTTTTGCATTTTTGCAAGTTACACACGAGGATGATCTTGAATATAGTGATTTTAGATTTGCCAGAAATCGGTCATCAGTTCCACCGGTTACTGGAGTAATCATATTCAGTGGAATCTAATAACCCCGGCTGAATCCAAATGAAACTACAATGTCAAACCTCATCAAAAATGAGGCGTAAACAAAAAACAACATTAACGCTGAGCATATCAACGTATCGATCAATTACAGACGAAATGAGAGCGTTTCTTATCAATAATGGATCAATCACTACAGTGCGTTTAGAATGGATTGGCGTTAGGTGGTAGTGCCCTGTCACATGGATACGGTGGGTGACTAAACGGCACAAATGTTATTAGTCCAAAAAATACAAACATTGAATTAGAGACTAATTGATATGAGTATGAGTGTGGCTGGGTACGCAAGTTGAGGAAGGCCGAAGGTTTGATTGTGTGAAAGATAATATGAATGTAAAAGGAGCAGATTCTGAGTTGACGAATGATAGGAGTGAATGGACGAAGAAGTCATTTAGCGTGAGATAAGAGCTAGAGAATGATGAAGAAAATAAGTAAGCTAGTAGTTTTCCAAAGCATTCAAGCCCAATTATGTATTTACTCTTGCACTCGTGTTCTCCCGGCTTTACAGTCCTTGTTATTAAATAAAGCAGGCACTACAGTGAACACATAAACGTCCACTGAGCGTCGCTGTTGGTGCTCACGTGCATTACTGAAGGCACTTTGCGCATGCCATTTCAAATTGTGTTGTATCAGACGGTTCTAAAAATGTTTAAGTTCGCAGTAAGTGTGAGTTGAAATAAGATTTAAAATTGACCAAAGCTAAAATCGAAAAATATCATGACTAGGTTGGAAGAACGAGATTCAATAATAAAGTTAGGAGTAGCAATACATACTACAGATAGTACCTCTGTTAGGTATAATCAAAGAGTAGACAAATAAAAATAACAACAACGACAAACGACTCGGCAGATATCTCCACAGATTTCTAGTTACATAGAAGGGTTATCACTGACAACCGTTGGAGAATAAAATTTCAGAAGACTTACAATTATCAAACGGTTGGTTTAAGAGTAAACGCAAAATATGGAGATGCAAAAATTATGTCCAGTATCTAGTATCGTTTTATTAAAAAATAAAATAATAATACATTATTCATCTTATTTTATAGGTGTATTTCGATTTATGCCAAATTTTCTTATATGACCAATAACATAAGTCCGGACTATAGCAACGATACAATGAATAAACATAATCTTTCACACAGTTCAATCAATCGTAGTATGCACTGACCACAATACTTTACATTCTATCAGCTGACTAGTTTCTAATACTTTATTTTTTAATTCTACAGCAGCTGTGTTCATAAGTTTTTTTTGTAATTCACTTTCAGAGTGTGGAAGTGAACTTAAATTCTGGCGCATGCAAAGATTAGATAGAAAAAAGCAGGGGCGCAAATTTCATACTTTCCTTTTAAAAACATACATAGTACATAAAATCACGCCTGTTTTCCGATGGAGTAGGCAGAGACCACGGATCTCCACTTGCTAGGATCCAGACATACCTTTTTTGTTTCATATACTCTCATTACATTCTTCATACATGCATGTTAATTTAGGGTACTCTTGAACTGGCCTTTCTCTGAAACGTCCCCAAGTTTATCGAGGTACGCACGCCAAAGTCTTCCCCTTCCAACTGTCCCATTTATACTCTCCATATGCACCTGTTTCGTCAATCTCCTTTCATCCATCATTTCTACATGCCCGAACCATCTCAACATACCCTTCTCAATTTTCATCACTACATCTTCTTTCACTCCACAACGTTCTCTTATCCTAACTTTCTATATACAAAGGCATCTTAAAACTTTTTTCTTCTCTTGATTGCAGACAGTGATACAGAAACCCAAATGGAAGTCATATCATTTTGGTTTAACTAATTTTGTTTTGTCATAATGAAATTGTTCTGGAGCAGTTCCCACAATCAGCCAACTGTTACTCAATTACTAATAGTATCGCGTGCTATTTAAATATAATGATGCCCAAATTGATAAAACGACATAGTACAAGCGTAATGTACATTGTGCTTTGAATTGGAACAACGTTTAAAATAGGTCAGGTTACTTAGATACTAATAATTTCATATAGTTCTTTTTAATAAAAAATAGATTGAGCTTGGTTTTGAAATGTTAAAAAAAATATTTGGCTGTGGTTTGGACTATTTGAATTATTTATATTACATCATTTTGCTATCATTAAAATTATTACAACATTATAAAAATAATAAAATCGAGTAAAGTGTTATTAGAATTCCCATTGATAGTCATTTTGGTTAAAAAAACATCTGAAATGTTTTTGAATATTGGTTTGCTTTGCCAAATAAACCGCAAAATATAAACGATAATGTAATTACAGAATAAATACAGAAAAATAACTCGTCGCCCAATCAAAAACAGCTTAACCATCAGTCTACATTATTAATTCTTCACTGATTCATAACCAACGCTTATTCAATAAACAAAATACCGAGGTCAATGTTACGGTCCCCCAACAATTCAATTATTTAATCATTACGGTCGAACAAAGTAGTGATCTCAATTATAATCACATTTTGATTTGGATAGTTACTAACCTAATATTTACAATGAATTCAAAAACTCGCTTTAAAGTGGCAGCATGAGTGAGGAAATATATAAATACGGCATTTTAAACAAGTACCTACTTTTCAAAATCGCTGAAGATACTAAGGCTTCAGTTGATATTATAAGATTTGACCAATCGATTTTTAAGATCGGACCGGATATTGTCGGTTTTACTTATGTTTAAATTTATAAAGTAATAGTGATTAAATATTACTTTGTATCGCTATTTTTGCAAAAACATGATCACGACTGCAATCATCATGTTCGGTAGATATCTCCTCAGACCTCTAGTTACTTAGATCTTGGAGGATATCTAAAAAGGGTAGTCAGAGACACGTCCAATGATATTTGGCACATGTTCACATTTTGCATAACAGTTACTAACACGAGTTATGTACGCATAAAGTGTTCTGATCTCTAACTTTTAAAAACATTTCAATACCATATCCAGACCAAAGTTTTTCCTAATCCTGGCACATCACAGAGCACAATAGATTTTATTTGTAAGAAGCTACTCAACTCCGTATTTGTGTAAGTGACGGCCATTTTACCGGGTTTTCAGTTAAAGCTGACCTTTTCATTGTACTGGCTGCAGAATTCGCTTCAACTGTCACGCGAGCTGTAGTTTGAGCATGTTTTTCATTTGGTCGTCATTCTGCTCGTAAGTATTTAGGTCCTGAGTGAAATACTTGAGTATTTGGAACTGGTTCTGAGAGGTTTCATATATGGATAAAATAGAAGGATGGGCTGTGTAAAAGATGACATAAAAGAGGAGTGAGTATTGAGATAACAAAATTGATAGAGGGCAATGGAAGAACACAATGTTGTGCCAACCCTACATAACGTAAGAAAAGGGCAGGAAGATGATGATGATGATGATCTGGGTTAGGTACATTGTCTGGTTTGTAAAACATCTACGTGAGCAAAGTATCTAAATTGAAAAAAGCCTGTGTATGCATGTTTCGATTGTAAAACGAAGGACATTATACTAATTGTGTTCACTCATTAGCGTTTTGGAAGGCAAAACGATCTTTTATTCTTTGTCTGAGTTATAAAGGAACAAATGTTTTATTATTGATAGATAAACTGTTAGAAGAAATAGATGACAATATAATTCTCTGATTAAGCGTTGATTCTGGACGATCCTTAGATTAGTTTACCCATCTCTAAGTCTAGATCAACATCACACGTGGATTGCCACCGCAAAATTTGCATCAACCCATGCACAAGACAATCACTTACTCTAAGTAATTGGTAAGCAACGTTTGGCTATCCAATCAAAGGCTCGCGACCTCAAAGACTGATCCTTGACAGGCAATTTTACACCTTCAAAGTTTCAGGATAGGGCGCAATTTTGATGGATGAATGGTAAGATGAACATAGCCAATTTCGAGATGGGTAAAGCGCCAGGAGCAGAGTATTGGTCTAACTGGATAATTGAATATAGGGACAGCAACCTACATATCTCAGTATATGACGTTTCTGACAGTTTTGCGCTAAATTATTAGGAATGGCTAAGTGACATCCAAGATTAAAATAGAGTGATTGAGGTAAACAATAATGACACCTTTCTGACCTTGGCGGTAATCCACCAATTAACGAGCAGTTGTGGTGCTAAAGGGTGCCATTGGTTTGATTATATTGGAAAAATCTATAATATAAAAATTAATCCCTACTTCCCTTGGTCACGGCATCACGCGTACCTAAACGGCTGGACCGATTTCGCTAATTATTTTTTTGTTGTATCTGCCTTTGTAAGGAGACGGTTTTAGATATAGAACAACGTCTGTCAGCTCAGCTAGTATTATATAAAAATACTCAAAACTATTTCAATATAAAACATCATAAAATTACCTAGTTACTTGATTGGATACCAACATAGGTACACTGTTTATTTTCAGAAAAAAACTTTTCACGTGTAGAAACATTATAGGACGCTATGCTTCGCAACGTCTTTGAAGATTTTCTTTACACAAACTTAATTTGGCTAAACATAAATTTGAACGAAATTTACCTAAACATGTGTAGCAAAACTTATTGTGTAAGCGTTGACGGAAAACATTTTTAGAAGACTAATACATTTTGGGTAAAACCCATTGATGCTAAAGTGGTATACACACCCAGGGTTATACTTAGTATCTTCCGGTTTGTGTTCACCAAATATGCTTTATGATACCTTTATAGGAGCCCCGACCAACAAAACATTATCGAAGCCCCATAAAGCACACCCTAAGCATTAACGCTATAAATCTACCAGAAAATCATTCCATTGAGACTTTCCGTTCGGACGGTCTATAGCGACTCTGCTTTTTATATATTTTAAAGTAACAAAAACATACTGACTGAGTGACTAAAATCAGCACACAATCCAATAAATCCTTCTTACTGCTGATTACCTAGTCATAACTTTGGTTGCCTTTTTTTTATCTATCTCATTTTAGTCTATCTATCTACATTGGTAACCCCAATTTTAAGTCAAAACCGCATTTAAACTTATCCTGACTAAAATTTGATAACCTCAATATCACATTGCTTCGGTACTGGGGTCTTATTACAAGCTCTTACTAATCATAATGTTTCAGAAACGTCAAAGTTTAAAGCTTGACATAACTTCAATACAATTTTTATAGATCATGGCTCCGGATCTTGCATATGACATAAATGCACGTGTGGCAAATCGAAGATCTATTATAATAATATTTGATTTTATGTTTGTTATTCTGCAGTAGCCGACTAACAGACCGATTGATTTCCATACCCACACATCAGTTTCACGTGTATATTATACAAAACATTTTTGTGTTCAAAATAATGTTATAAAAGTTGATTTTTACCGCGGTATTCATGTAGTACCGAGGAAAGCAGCAGACGTCGGCTTATAGCTGGAATTCAGAATATTACCATATGAATGGTATGGGCTAAAAAAGCACCCCAGGTGGCGTGCGAGTCGGAAATAGGTACTAGCGCAGGTTGAGAATGTAACAGACAGTGGTGTATTTAGGGAATGAATTTTATTACGCTATTTTGAAGCTCTTGGATATTTTCAAGTAAGACCTCTAAGGTTTGACCAAACTGGTTTAAGCTATCCCCAGAATAAATCGTAGTTATTGAAGAGTAAACTGACATTTTACTTGTATTTGACAAAATATTATTCTGAGAATAGTTTTACCAGCATTTGGTCAAATCCACTCTACAAAGATGGTGCTAATATTTACCCTTCTAAAATGTAAAGTGATTATTTTGCAGAAAACTTAGACAGAAAAATGACTAAAGTTCCATTGTGCCCAATATATAAAAGGTCTAAAATGTGATGCCCTAGCTGATATCAATTAAATCAAGAACTGAAAATTAAAAAAGCTTGTTACGAAAGGTGTGTGTGTCATAGGTTAGTATTCTTATAAGCGGCGATGGGCTTGCAACCTGTCACGTACGGAATATTAATCACTGTGCAAAATGTGGGTATGTGCCAAATACATATAATGTTTGGACATGCCTCTGACTACCCTCTTTAGATATTCTCAAAGATCTAAGTCACTAAAGATCTGAGAAAGATATCTACCGAGCCCGGGGATTACAGTCGTGGCCATGTATAGGTATATATAAATACCCGTGCAAAGCCGGGGCGGACTGCTAGTGTAATATAACTGAATATCAACCTTAATATCAGCCCTATACATTCTATATTTCTCTGCCTTGCACCAAACGACTACAAATAGAAAGGGCATGCTTGTCACGTCGTCTACCTCGCGACTGCACTGATTCCACACTCTTCTTTTTACTTTACCGTCTTTGAAATGTTACCACCGTTATAACTACGCCTTACGCGTTACGTATTTGTGAATTAGCTGTATTTGAAAACTCATGAAACAAATGATTCCTCTGAATACTCGTTAGCTCATGAGTATTTTTGAAAGTTTCGATCAATAAAAAAATCTTTACTTTGCTTTTTTATCGCTTAATTTTAATATACCTACACGTTTTCATTATTGTTGTTATTAGCTACAAATATTGTTTCGCTGACTTTTCCACAAAAAGTAAAGAACAAAAAATTTTAAGGCATTGGGTAGTTTGAGCAGCGATATGCTTGCAACCTATCACGTTAGGAATACTACAGTGCAAAACCATGGGCATGTGCGAAATATTATGTTTAGACTGACTTAACCTTTAGTTATTCCTCAAAGATCTATGTAACAAGAAATCTAAATAAAAATCTTAAAAACTGGAGATTAAAGACGTGATCGTTATAATTGAGTTTAAAAACCCTCTGACTTAGCACCGTTATTTAACGTTCACACTATTTTAGGAACAATAATCAATATGAAATGGTAGTTTTACTTCTGCAATGATAGATATCTGGAGTAGATTCTTTTATTAGGCGGTGCCTGAGTTCTTTATCGGGCTCCTTTTGTTGTGCTGTTAGAGTGGGTGGCTTAGTTGGCACAAGTTCAAAGATTTTAATATCTTTCAAAAAAACAGGGGTAGAGGTAGGCCTAAGAAAAGATGGATGGACCGTGTGAAAGATAACATGAGTAAGAAAGGAGTGAGTACTGTGAGTTAGAGAATGACATAGGGAAATAGAAGAAGATCAATGTTGTACCGACCACACATAACGTGGTAAAAGGGCAGACTATTTCAACTTTGACTTCTCTCATTCTTTCATTTGCTCATTCACTCATTGTTTCATTCACGCTCTGCTTTTTCACTCATTTACTCATTCATTCCAGTGAAGTAAAATTACTTATAAGGTCCGTGTTAGGTGCAAATCAAGAATTAAATGGCAGATTTTGTGCCGTTTTAACTAGTGTGGCTAGTGGGCTTTACGTCTGAGCAATTTCACACAAAATTTAACAATACGATGGGTTCGTAACTAGTGCTAACTTCCACTTTATTTCCGAGAAATGTTGTATTGAAGTCAATTGTGCCGGGAATAGAGTTTGTTTTGTGTTTTAGAAGTTCGATTACTCTATTTTAGGATGTAAGAACCTTCTTAATTATAACCTATCGTTTACATCCACACGGATGAGAAAATAGTGCATGAAGTATGATAATAAAAGATACGGAATTACGGAATGAGTATATTAGAGGATGCCCTGAATAGTTCTGGTTTACCATCTTAACAGTGTTATACTTTTTTGGAAACTGTACCCTATACAGGGTAAGTTACGACAGTCATAATGACTCAGTTCACCGTCTCAGGACGGATATTTCGAGAATTTCTGATGACTTATTTTTATATTCCATCAAAAATACATAAACAAGTATTGTGCCTTCTTATTGTCTCATAAACGTCTACGTCTCCTTACCTGCAGACCTTGGAGTTGATAATCCTGGTATTTACATAGCATAAGAGCGAGGACAGCTTATAAGCAAATACGAGTTACGACTAGAGATGTTATCTTTATTAAAAGGCCGGAAAAATATTTAAAAAAACTTGAGAGGTGTCAAGGGATACCCGGGTGGAACGAAGTTCCTTTCCTTGCTTTCTATGAGAGAGAGAGAGACAGACAGAGAAACACGCGCACGCCGCACGGCTTACAACTATAGCAAAAAGTGTCGTTACAACTTTTGGTCTTAATTTTTTCCGTCTAGCCCTCTTTCGCAACGCGCGATAAGGAACTTTGTTCCAATATTAAAAAAATACATGATCATGGCTGTAATCCCCAGGCTAGGTAGATATCTCCTCAAATCTCTAGTTACCTAAACCTTTAAAAATATCTAAAGGGTAGTAGTCAGAAGCACGTCCAAACATAATATTTGGCACATGCCAGGTGTGTGTCATAGGGTAGTATTTATAGAAGCGGCGATGGACTTGCAACCTGTTACGTACGGAAAACTATGTGCGAAATGTGGGCATGTGCCAAATATTTTTGGACGTGCTTCTGCCTACCCTCTTTGGATATCCTCAAAGACCTAAGTAACTAGAGATCTGAGAAGATGCCAACTGAGTATTATAGTGATGGTGTTTGTTTTTAATTTGTTCTCTATTATTTTTGTTCTTGACACTTTTATTACAAACTTTGAACGATATCCAGATAAAAAGTAGCCTATGTGCTGTCTCAAACTATAATTTATATCTGTGCCAAATTTCATCCGAATCCGTTCAGCCGTTTCAGCGTGAAAGAGTAACAAACATAAATCCAGACATCCATACAAACTTTTTAGTAAGATACCCTGTGCTTTCATTGCAGCTAAATAGATGAAAACTACTGTTTATCTTGTTCTCATGAACAAAGCCGGACAAATTTATAAAAGCCGGATGCCAACACTATTAATATCCTCAATGCTATGATAATCCAGAGAAATACCTACGCCCTATAAATGGTGAGACGACACAAATAACTAATATTACACAAATACGGTTGTGGGTAATCTGCTTAACACTAAGGGTGACTACACTATAAATTGACATAGGAGTTTTTACTCTAAATAAAGCTAGTTTCGCACTGTATGTACGAGTTTTTTTAAAGCAGTTTATTAATATTCTTTCATGATTATGACTGTCATTCTCAGATTTGGTCTACAACTCCACAAATCTCTAGTTACTAAGATTTTTGAGAATACCTAAAGGAAGAAATTTAATGGTGGTAGGTACTTAGGCTCAAAAATCATAAAACTTTTGGACACATGCCCTATTTTGCACAGTAGTTAGTGTTTCTGACGTGGCAAGCTTCAAACCCGTTGCCACTTATAAGAACAGCAACCAATAATGCCCCACGAAATGTTCCTTCACCGTTCAAATACACTGAATCTATGAAATGTATTATATCGAATGGAAAAATCGATCGGTCAACCCATCCGAGGATCGGAAAGCTAGAATTGTTACTCAACACCACCAGTAAAATGCTCCACGATGTTTTCCTTCACCGTTAAAAAACACTGTTTGTTACTCTTTCACGCTGAAACGGCTTAACGGATCTGGATGAAATTTGGCACAGAGATAGATTATAATCTGGAATAACACAGGCTACATTTTATCCCGGAAAAAGGTACGGTTCTTGTGCGATAGATTTGTTTTTGTTTTTCAAGGTACCACGCGGACGAAGCCGTAAGCGGAAGCTAGTATACCTACATTATATATCGAATGAAAATTCGATCGACGCATTTATCTTTAAGATTGGAAATGAATGCCTTCTTAACACCACCAGTTAACGCCATCAGATTGTTCCCACCACCGGTATTTTAAGGTAGCTACCTATAATAATAGGTTTTAGCAATTCCACCGTGATTGCTTAAAACGCTACAGAGCAATTCATTTGTCGTGTCGCTGAGCGCCACACTCATTTATCGGCGCGATAAAATAAATCAGGCCTGTTTAGACGCAGCGACATTTACGTGCAGTTGTCACATCGTCGCGGTAAAGGTGCGTTTACACTTGCGATTCTGCGTTCTGATGAAAAAATATTTTAGCAGTGTGTATTATATAAAGAAAGTGCTTGACTTATATATTTGTAGCTAAGAATCATTAGCGTCAAAGTGATTTTTTGTTTCTTAACAGGAGAGTCAAAAAACGTGTTTTTAAATATAGATGGGTATTAATCAAAAAAAGAAAATACACGCAATGACGCCTATTTAATTAATAGTTAATGGTTACACCACTTCATAGTGGATCTATAAACACTGAAAGGAACTTACTCAAAAATATTGAAATATTACGCGACAACTTGAAAACCTAATTAACGACCAATCTAATAAACTATGCGTTGATTAAGCATTGATCTGTCTGTATGTCAATAAAGTCTTATATTTATAACTAGCTTCTGCACGCGGCGTCGCCCGCGAAGTACCTACTTAAAATATAGCCTATGTTCATCCTGAAAGTTCATTCTACACATTGGTGAAAGAATTTTTCAAATCGGTTCAGTAGTTTCGGAGCCTATTCATTTCAAACAAACAAACAAACAAACAAACAATCAAAGTTTTCCTCTTTATAATATTAGTATAGATAGTATAGATTAAAGTCTTATTTTTATGTATTTATGTTCTGTTTTGTCTTTTGTTTTTATGTTATTATTATGAGATAATCTTGATTACATTTTTTTTGTAAGAAGGATCATACAAAAAAGCGCTAGGACCGAGACGAGTTTCTTGCCTGTTCTTCTCGTACTTGGGTTAGGTTGGAATTGGCACATAGATTCACCTAGCATGTAAGACGTTTCAAAGTGATCCTTGTGATTGTACTGAATAAATATTTTTCAATTTCAATTTCAATTAGATAATAGAATTAATTCAGGATTAATCATTAAAGCTAATGCAGTGTGTAACTTGCTTTATAGTAATCTCAGCTCAAAATAGAACCGTTTCTGAGATTGTGAAGAGTCAGTAAAGTTATTGGGATGTTCACAGAACTATGTTACCTAACTATTATTTTGGTACTCCATATTTTGTTAATTTTAACGCACATTAAACTGTTTGTGGCTAGTGACTAAGACTGCAAGATCGTTTTAGCCTTAAGTCATTCTGAGTTTTCTTATTACACCAATTTTTGATACTAAGGGGGGATTCGACCAACTTCTTCTATAACTATTCAGAAAACCGTAATGTCATTTTCAATATAGAACATAAAATTGTTTACATACATACATACATAAAATCACGCCTGTTTCCCGACGGGGTAGGCAGAGACCACGGATCTCCACTTGCTACGATCCTGACATACTTCTTTTGCTTCATTTACTCTCATTACATTCTTCATACATACATAATATAAAATTGTTTATTTTTACCAAATGGTCATTTTTAAGCTAGCAATAGGTAGAACTACCTTTTTGTTGGTAACATTCTCTTCTACTTTGTGCCATTTGGGTAACATAATGTAACAGTGGCTCCTTTCATGCACTACTTGTCAAAATGAGTCAGTAATTCTGCAAAAATATTCAAAGATAACAGTAGGCAAGACGGTGTTGCCAACTTGAAGATTTCAAGTCACGATTTATAATTTATTTTTGGATGTGGCATAGTTATGTCAACGTTTAAAACTCTATAAAAATAGGTGAAACTGGGAGGCGTTCCTAGTATTCAAAATTATTTAAGTAATTAAAAAAAAAAACAAGAAACAGAGCGCTGGTGGTGTAGTGGTAGCACCCCTGCCTCACGATCCGAAGGTCGTGGGTTCAAACCTGGTCGTGCACCTATGAGTTTTTCCACTCGAAAAATTTATGTGCGCAATGCCAGTGCTCTGAAACGGTGAAGGAAAACATCGTGAGGAAACCGGCATACCCTAGAACCAAAAATTCGAAGGTATGTGTCATAGGTTAGTATTCTTATAAGCGGCGATGGGCTTGCAACCTGTCACGTACGGAATACTAACTACTGTGCAAAATGTGGGCATGTACCAAATGTCATGTTTGGGCTTGCCTCTGACTACCCCCTTTAGATATCCTCAAAGATCTAAGTAACTAAAAATCTGAGGAGAGTTATCTACCGAGCCCGGGGATTACAGTCGTGATCATATTTATATTGTTAGAAATATCGTCCGACGAAGTGTAGTAGGCGACAGCGCGCCTATAAAAGCGAGCGCAAAGCGAGCACCAGCCCAGTTGCGCACGAGCCTTCGACGAGTGAACATCTAAGTAGTTACGATTGTCGGTCATTGTGAGCTACCTACCTACTTACCTACCTGGTTAGATTAAGAGTTATTACTCCGAGTTCATGTTAAAGTTAACTGTGGTTTGTTGTAAGTTTGATTTGATTCCTTTTGGTTACCTTTATGTCTTATTTTGATTAAATTGTAAAGGATTAAAGTTAATCCGCCGTCCGTCTGTATTTTTTTTATTTGAATTATTAGTTGATTCTTAATATCAGAAGTGGGATAGGTCTGTGTCCACATACAGCTTTCTCTTTCTTTGCTCGATAAAACGTTACCTTTGCACTGATAAACAACCAGACAAAGGCCTATAAACCAGAAAGGAAGCAAAAAATACAACTACCCACAGTTAGTCATTTTTTGTGTTTTGTTGTTTAAATTGATGAGTTGAGAACTCGTGTTAGTTCTAGACATTGTTTACGAGGTAGCTCACGCAACCGTACACGTAGTCCTCGTTCACATCTCGAGATATAACATGTCTCGCATGTCGAGGCAGTTTTCGTTCAATTAGATCACGATCCCGTTCCCGATGTGTGTCACATCGTCGAACGCCGTGGCGCACATATAGGGCTCCACGTAGAAGTAGTGGGTCTCGCTCGTGTCGCGTCTTGTTTGAAAGACGATGCGAAGGTTTGGATATCTGAATGGGTCACCCGCGACCGTTCATGGTCGAACTTTGAGGAGGTAAACCTCTTTGTCCAGGTAAGTTAGCCTTTGCCAATATTTTGTTCGAAACCGTGAGGAAAACATCTGACTCATACACCACATACCCTGAATACGCGTGTCGTACTTTGCTGCGTTTACAAGCGGTATCTGGTCTTAGTGAAGAACTAAGGACACTTATTATTATCCGTGGAATAGGTAACCCTTAGATAAGTGCAGGTGCTGTCTCATGTTTTTGTGGTGGACAAAAGGACCATATTCAGATACAATGTCCCAAGAGAACAAAGGTGAGTACCTATTGACCTCATGCCAAATGTCTGCTCATTTAGTAAGAAGTCAAACGTCAACTTTGTATTAGCTAACAGGCAACAGCAACTGAACACTATGTCTCCCTCTGCCGGACAATCCGTGAACAATATTTGTTTCCACCAATTGCTGTGGATACCGTTTATGGTAACAACTTGCAACCGATAGCGTAGCAGTCGCTGTTGCTTTGCTGCTGCTGTCGATCTGCTGTTGCTCTGCTGTCACTGCTGCAAGGTTTAACATAATAACCCGGCCGGTCACGCAGTTGACGATTGTTTTTCAAAAGAGCGCATCTGTGAACGGTCGTCATCGCGTATGCCCGTTCCGATGAGCAGTACTGTATTTCGACTACCCTCGAGTCGAAATAACCCTTTTTCTCCCGCTAATATTACGTATACTGACTTAACTGACTTGAAACCAGCTGATTTCGTTCTAAACGAGACTACTTGACGCTCTGAGTCGACGATTAACAGCTGTGATGAATAGCGTTCCGATCAATGTTTTTATTTGATAGCAGTGCTTTTACAATCATCACACCTGATGTGCTTAAAGTAAACAGTCTGCTTGTGTGGTAGCTATCAAGGTAAACATGTTGACAATCGTATAACCGTTGTTTGTGAGTTTTCAGATGTATTAGACAAGGTCAGGTGAAGCCGAGCGTTTGAGGAATGGAGTACGGCAGGCCGATCGCGAGGCGGTCGCTGTCGCTTTGCTGCTTCCGTCGCTCTGCTGTCGCTACTGCGGGGTTTAACATAATAAACTTGCGGGTAAACTCGACTCTGGTATGTGATGCTCGTACAGTGTTATCAAGGTTCTACCAAGTGACCGTTATGAACTTAACTATTGAGTGGTGCACAGGGTAAAACTACCCAAGCCGCAGCTTTGTACAGTACTCCTTTGAAAAGAGAATGGTACCCCAAGAGGTGTACCGCATTTTAAGTGTGTGTTAATCTGAATGTTTTATGTTGCAGTCACTTACTTCGATCACACATATCATATCGGTGAGTGTGATGGCATACGTGAGGCGTTTCGCTTCGCGTGGTGGGACGAGCATGCGACGCGAACTTTCTACTTACTGCGCGTGATGCTTCCCTTGGGCTTCTGGCTCTGCAGACGTGTTCTTGAACACATATGGACTTTGTAACAGTGTACTTTAACGTGTGGTTTTGTTTTTAACAATCCAGAAGCTGAACTCCAGGATGCGCGGTGCCTATGAGGTCGTGTGATCTTTAACGCATCACCGATACGAGCTCGAGCTATTGGCTGTTTGTACGGAAAGAAGACTCTGACTGCCGCAGAACATTATGGTTCAGTGGTGTGGCAAGTCGACCCTGGTGAAGTATGAAATATTTTTCTGTAGTAGTGAGTTATACCAGCAGCCCCGACATCTATTTCATCCGACATTTAGCAGTTTGTTATTCGTAGCTTCGACATTTTTGGCTACCTTTTTATTTCGATAATAGAACCCGGTGGCTTTGCAGTTGTTTTGGTAATGATCGAGGTCCGGAACTCCTTCATTGGTGAAACAACTTGCAATCTGCAGCTTATTTAGAGGCAGTTGCTTGAAAATATGCTTGTGCTTTCTGTATGACAGGAAAACTGAAAATATACTTGTGCTTTCTGTATGACAGGAATAGAAGGTACCACTCCTGTTCTAAGGTCTCTTGTCCGCGACGTGGCTCTAGAGAATAGCCACCCGAATCGTGAGGCTATGATGACGCTCCGCAGGCAACGAGCGTCCGAACTCCTGACTGCTAACCAGCACCGGCAGGACTGCCGTGTGAATGAGAAGCGAAAGGAACCACATCCTTTTGCTGTCGGCGACTTCGTCTTCGTCGGCAAGACTTCTCAGGCTACTGGCAAGCTTGATTCAGGTATGAGAGGTCCGTACAGGGTTGTACGAGACCTCCCTCACCATCGTTATGAGCTCGAGCTTATGGCTGGCTCATATGGCAAGCGAACTCAGGCAGCAGCTGAGCATACGGTTCGTTGGCGTGGCGAATGGACGCCCGACGCCTGTGTTGCCTTCTTTGAAGGTGGTGGTAAGTTGACGTCAACGCTGTTTTGTTATGACCGGTTATGTTTTGTTTTGTTGATAGCGAGCTCGCTCGGGACGTTGTTTCCGGGACTTACCTTCATGTTGATATGTTGGTTCGTCACTGTCGAAGATGATCGTTTGATCGTCTGTTTTCGTGGCAAGCGAATGGGATGCTTCGTGTCGCGGGGCATATTGATTGCATTTATAGATCTAATGCTTTCTCTATGCGAGTAGTGGCCATACTATGCGAATGGGAGGCCTCTGGTATGGTCGAGGCAATCGTGGCAAGCGAATTAGATGCTTCGTGCCACGGGGCATAGCAAATGCATTTAAAAACCTAATGCTCTTGCGATGCGATACGGCGACGGGAATCCGGAACCTGTCGTTCGTATTTCGATTTAAAAAAAAAAAAAATATATTGAAGCTTCTTATTTCGATTTGATAGGGCTGTCGAAAATATTAGGAGCTTAGCAGTAGACAGGTCACTTCACAATCTGAGTGAAAGCGGTTTCGTGTGCGATGGCTTGAGAGCTCGCTTGTTATCGTTATGCGAAATCGTAGTAACTCGAAAGCTAGTTTACGACTTTTCTAAGTGATGCTCTTTTCAGATAACGATCTGTCTGATGATGGTGTCTCAGATAGTCTGGAAGAAGCTTCTGCTGGTGAAGCGGTCGAGGTCGCCGCAAGGTCAGGAGAGGCCGTGTTAGAAATATCGTCCGACGAAGTGTAGTAGGCGACAGCGCGCCTATAAAAGCGAGCGCAAAGCGAGCACCAGCCCAGTTGCGCACGAGCCTTCGACGAGTGAACATCTAAGTAGTTACGATTGTCGGTCATTGTGAGCTACCTACCTACTTACCTACCTGGTTAGATTAAGAGTTATTACTCCGAGTTCATGTTAAAGTTAACTGTGGTTTGTTGTAAGTTTGATTTGATTCCTTTTGGTTACCTTTATGTCTTATTTTGATTAAATTGTAAAGGATTAAAGTTAATCCGCCGTCCGTCTGTATTTTTTTTATTTGAATTATTAGTTGATTCTTAATAATATATATATTATTAAAAAAAAACAAATCTACCCTGCGGGAACCGTACATTGTACCGAAATAAAAAGTACCCTATGTGATATTCCAGACTATAATCTATCTTTGTGCCAAATTTCATCCAGATTTGTTCAGCCGTTTCAGCGTGAAAGAGTAACAAACATACATCCATACATCCATAGATTCTTACAAATTTTTTCGTTTATAACAACTGATATCCCATTTAGATATCCCTAAAGATCTAATTAACCAGAGATCGAAGTTATTATGATCGTGATCATGTATTTTTATAAGTAAAACAAATTATTTACATTATCACAATTTCTGAGGCGTACTTTATTCCTTTCACCACAATGGTTAATCCTTTTAGCACAGAATAGATTTATCAGCTCCTACATTTCGGCTTTGATGATACAACCAGTAGCAAGCTGGGAGATTTACTTTAGAACCTTGTAATAACAGTCAATTGGACTCAAATATTTCAATCCTGAAGTGATATTTTTGTAAATATTTATTTTAAAATCATTGAGTCAAGTTCTGAGTGAATTATTTGAAGGACTACTCTTACTAACTCTATCTAGAGTACAAGGATAAGCGGTATTTCAATGTTTACTGTTTACAATCTATTTGGTTACTGTGAGTTACTCCGAAAAAAAAATCCTTTTTTTATGAATTTGGTAATTTGAATTTTTTAATATTGATGAAATGTATTTAAATATCTCTATTGGTCAATTAATATTTAAAAATTATTTAATATCACAGGGATAATTTTAAATTGTACGTGTTAAGTACCGTTTTTAGTTACCCAGTCCGAGAAGAAATGACAAGAATTTATTTAGATCTAATACCTATTGGGTAGAACAATCTTGGGTCGAAAGAGGAAGCACTCCTTTTGTGTGTTTTTTAAGAGCTATGTTTTCCATGTCAAAAAAAAAAACTAATAATAAACTCAAATAATTCTAACAGAGCTTAGAACATAGAATCACAATATCCATTTGCAATATTAACTGCACAATTCGCGAAAGCACGCCATCTTGCGTGTCTACGTCTTCTAGTTAGATCTCGTTCGTTTGCTGATTGAAACTGATCCAGCTACTTACTTGACTTCTGTTTTGATTTTCTAGCATCCAATATTAATTTACTTGAATAATCTGTGCTTAGTATCGTTTGTATGAGCTATGGTATAAGCGGCAATAGGTACTGTGACGTTTGGTGAAATTGATTTGTGGTCGATCGAAAGATATTTTTAAAAAAATTGAGAACGAGACAAAGACTCACACTGACAGCCATAAAAAGAAAAATAAACGAACTACAAACGTAAACGTCAGTGTGTATTATATTTTTGTTATTAATGCAGTTTTTTTCAAAAAAAAAAACAAACATGTGTGTAGACTCCTCCTTTTTGAAATTTTACTTTGACTATTCGCTACCAATACCTTGTACCTATACAGCAGTGATTTGTTATAGTTACTAAAGCTATACAGGTTATTAACAAAAACTTGATCACAACCTGTAATGATAATTATTATACCTATTTTCGTTCTAAGCAACCAATCATAATTATTATAATTTTAGTTAATTAGGTTATGTTAACTGTCTACATTGTGCTTAATTATCTGATCATCCCATTTAGGTTTACAATTATCTCTCTACTAAAATTCATCATTATCAGCCGGTATCAGTCTACTGCTGGATATAAGTCTCTCCCATGGCACACCACTGAGCTTGATCATCAACTCACCATCTTTGTCTGCTGCCTTACGAATTTCATCGCCCTACTTATCTACAGGGCGTCCTACAATACGTTTGCCGACACACGGTCTTAAGTTAACAATCTAAATATATATAACTCAAAAGTGACTGACTGACTGACTGACATAGTGATCTATCAACGCACAGCCCAAACCACTGGACGGATCGGGCTGAAATTTGGCATGCAGGTAGATGTTATGACGTAGGCATCTGCTAAGAAAGGATTTTGATTAATTCTACCCCCAAGGGGATAAAATAGGGGATGAAAGTTAGATTTTGTTTTTTAAGGTACCACGCGGGCGAAGCCGTGGGCGGAAGTTAGTATCTAATAAGAAAGCTATTGTGGTAGGGGCTAAGCAAACTAGTATACCTAATGATCTATTATTATGTTATAGACTAAGCACAACTTAGTCGACCTAATATCCGCACTTACTAATAATTACTCTTATTGGATCGTACCACGAGTTTGCTTCGTGTTTCTTACTCACTTTAAAACTTGTGAGAATCCCGTAAAGGAAGAATTTCACAAACTCTTCTTACTGTAACTTTTAACCGTAAAAATGACAGTCTCTAGGGATCGTCGGAAAGTTATAATACAGTATACTATTGAAGTCTACCATGTTCGGGAGTAGCATTAAGAGAAACAAGATCTATTTGTCTGCAGTCTAAAGAAAAACATAAAATGTAACTTTATTTGTTAGACATTTATATTTTATTCTAAAAGTATTGTGTTATTCTAAAAGTACCTATGTGTTATTTTTGTATTCACTCGTTTTCTTTTTCTTTGTCTCAAATAAAATTATCATTATTCTTTATTATTATTCTTTACATTTACATCGTTCTTTCAGGGAGCGTCGACATAAACTCATAATAAACTTCCTTCGGTAACCACATGCTAATAAACTATGCTTGCCACGCTGAGGTAAGACAAAAATGTGTTATGTCAAACAATTTCAGCCTGAAGTATTTGAGAAGTAATTTCGGAAACAATGGCGGAATTCTCAATCCAGTTTACGTTGTAATTATAAGGAACATTATTTATTATTTTGTTGTTGATTTAGAAGTATTTTCATGACCGTTTTCTTTGCGGTTTCTTTCATTTATATAACTCACTTGTATTTCGTTAATTAATTAATTATTAATTACAATTTTACTACGATAAAAACAATGTGAATTTCTGGTAAAAGTTTATTTTGTTTTATGAGAAACCTCAAAAATTATCCAAAATTGTCCTTCCGAGTCCTCAGAATTAAGTACTAAAAGACTTTCAATCTGAAGATAAACTCGGTGAAAAATGATTAACTATTGATGTATCATCCATAGAGTTGTCAGGATTTTCAATGCATACCAATTTCTCGATGCTACATCTGATTTTCAACTTTATCTTTTGAGCACAAAAGTTGATAAAAGTAGAAGCGATAAAGCAAAGCTCGATAGAAACGACAGAGCTCAGCTTGATAGCTTGGAACATTTTATACTTTAAATCTACATAGATAAGGATGGTATTACTAGTGATGATTTGAAGGCAGGGCTACTTGAATCTCCAACTATCGATCATGGTGAAGGAAACCTATTAACAGATATTTTAAATGCAAAATACTGATGTGTAATAGATTTTGCTTGAAAGATAAAGGCAGAATTACTGAATATTAACCAGTTTTAAATTATTATGACATAGAGTTGGAAAGTTGTAGTTTGTTCATATTGACCATTTCGTGAACATGACTTCCATAGATATTCAAAGTAAATACCTAACTAAAAAAATGTTCGAGTTTAGGGATTATCTCGAGATCATATTTGTTTAATTTTATAAACAAAAAGTGATTTTTAATTTCAGAGTTAGAAATGGCAAAATAACTTGTTTCAGATAGAAACTCGGAGTTGCCAGTGCAGAACAGCAAGCGAGCATCCATCTGTCATAGCTGCCAAACCACGATGAAGTGTCTATTCCTCTCTATCCATAGATACATCCAGGCCTGCACCCATTCCATGGATGCCACGTCATTGATTCATGATTTATGACAGCGCCGGTCGCTGCAATAATTACTTTGGCGGAGTGATGACTGGTCCATAACAGATCTCGTTGAGTCTATTGGATTTTATGAGTAGTTTATTAATAAAGGAAACTGCAACATTGTTTTCTTTGATCTTCCGATTGACTGACAGTCAACACACAATCTCTGCTCAAGCAACTATCATATTAAAATATTTGACATGATCATGAACTGCAATCCCCTGGCTTGGTAGACATCTCCTCAGATCTTTAATTACTTGGATCTTTGAGGATGAGGCAAATCCAAACATTATTTTGGTACATGCGTACATTTTGCGCAATAGTTAGTATTCCAAACGTGACGGGCTGCGAGCCCATCGCCACTTATAAGAATACTTACAATGACACACACCTTCGAATATTTAGTTCTAGGGTATGCCGGTTTCCTCACCGTTTAAAAGCAACATGACATTGCGCACATTTAAGATTGTTTTTTTGGTGAATCTTTAAATTTCGATGAACAATTCTCGTGACAACTGGGAGAAATCTACGGTTAATTACGCTTTGAGCTAATAATTGATTGTATACATGTTTACTTGGTATAAATGCATTATGTAGTTACTTAAAGTGCTTTCAAACTTTTTTTTGATAACACTTGCGTCTAAAACCAATGCGCGCTCAACTCATGCTTGCTCCACTAAAAGTTCTTAGAAGACCTTTGAGTCAAAATTAAGTTCAAAAATAACCGTAAAATTTTAAGGAACTTCTTAATAAATAGGACTAACTTTGATTCCTATTCCATTTCACTTCACGCTCTCAAAGGAACCAATTCATGTACTAACAACATGCAAACTTACAGCCAATTGGACAAACTAGGAATTTCATTTCGCATAACAATGTTCTCAAAACTAATCTTCAATACCACATATCTACTGATTCGAGTCCACTCGATGCTGACTCAGCTATCGAACACTGCACTGATCTAACTACACTACTGCCTAAATTATTTCTTCTTCTTTTCATGTTTGTTCTTTCTCTTTTTTTCTATTAGATTGAAAGAACACAGAGAAGAATCTCTGTGTTCTTTCAATCTAATGTCTGGACTGTATTATTAATTTTCGAACAATTTACTCACAATTGGTTATAAATTGAATACAATTGATAATTGATAGAAATAACTTATCAAGTATTTATTTTTCCGCTTATTTATTATAAGTGTTGGTCCACACTTGTGTAATTCTGCCGTGACTGTGTCCGAAACGCGTCCACATTTTTCACGCGGGTTTGTATGTGTCACGGCAAATTGTCTGTGCTTTTTCACGAAGTTCCTTAAAAATCTGTCAAATTGTCACGCGTGTTTGATGCGGTACGGAGACACGGTCACGGTAGTTTGTTGCTAATGTGGACGCGTTTTAATAGGAGTACAATTATAACTTAAAATTGTAAGTAGTATTTAAATTTTGCAAATTTTGAAACTCACTACATTTCAATTCAAACAATATCATTTTTTTTTTTAAATTTTGATGTATATAAGTTTTTAAGATCTTATGGTCTTGAATCAAGGGACAGAATTGTTCAAAGCCTACGCATTCTCCTTATTAGGACACCAGATGCTCCTAAACATATTACTACCTAGTAACCAACATACCAAGACCTTCCTTTATAAATAAACTCGCTTCGCAATCCAACTTCCACGGGCCTGTAAATAGTGGTTTAGTGTGGAATAAAATATAGTAGATCCAGGATAGGCGACAATACATGGTTGGAATTTAAAATTAGGTGTAAAATTTAGGTCTGAGCTCGCAATAGTCAATTCAATAGGATAGCTGCATCTAGATTTGCTATGTGAATGTTATATATTGACGCTTTGGATTTATTTTTCCATTTCGAAATCTATTTGTCTTGAAAAGGGTTGACGGAGCTATTTCTTCAATATAAAATAATAATGATTATAATAAATATTAGTAGACAATTGCAAAAGATCGAGAGGTAGACCGTTCCGGAGATGGAAAGACGATTTTAAAGAATGAGCTGGTGCAACGTGGAGAAGGAAAGCTAACGACCGCGACATTTGGAAGAGTCTAGGGGAGGCCTATGCTAAAAAGCAAAATAATCAAAGCGTTACTGATGTCAAATAGATTTAAATAAAATGTAAAACTAGTATTAAGATTATTAAATAAAGATTTTGAAATTGAAATTGAAATTGAGTAGACAATTCACACAACGCCATCTAGCTCCAAACTAAGCAAAGCTTATACTATGGAAACCAGGTAGTTGACAGATTAATTATATACTTTTTTTTGTAAATACATACTAGGTACATAGAATAAATATTAACACTCAGACACAGAACAAACATCTGCGTTCATGACACAAATGTTTATCTTGGGTGGGGATCGAACCCACAACCTACAGCGCTGAAGGCAGAGCTACACCAACTGAGCTGTGAGGCCAGTCAAATATGAAACTTAACATAACAGTATTTTTTTTTTTTGACTACTGCGCAAAATTAGGCTATGCCAAATTTAATATTTGGATGTTTTTGACCCTCCTTCAGTTATACGAGTATGTAACTAGAGATTTGAAAAACCAATCCTTGTTGGTACAGTTCTTGTGGTTCTACCCATTTAAAGTAACCTATGTGTTATTCCAGGCCATAAACTACTCGTATTCCAAGTTTCACTCAGATCCATTCAGCCGTTTTAGCGTGATTGAGTAATAATATAGTACATGGATGGTTAATTTTATTTGGTAAGTTACTTTTTTTTTAAATTAACCTAGCTAAATCGATTTATCGCCCCCAAAACTCCTCATACTAAACATGAAAATCATTGGAGCCATTTCCGATTCAGATTATATACACGAGAATTGTTCGTTTAAAGGTATCAGATAGATTTTACACTCGTTACATTAACTACTAGTAGACAAAAATATATTAGAGCAGATATTTCATTTTGCAAAAACAAAACAAATTTTCTATCATAAAGGCGGTAAATTCTAAACGTATTCTTAAGATAAAGGCGGCACACACTGGGTTTAATCCCCGCATTTCTCACGCGCACAAAACGAATAAAGCACTATCGCAGGCCGGCGGTCGCACTCACGTTTATTTTTTGACAAGTGCCATCGATACTCACCGATGCCATTGTTTTGGCTGCGACGTCATTGCTTGTTACAATGCAGCGGGCTACAGTGGCCACAAAAAGTGGTAAAGGAAAATATTTTTCTTCTTTTTATCGTGTCTCTAGTTCTTTTGAACCAGTGTGGTGAAAGAATTATAGTGCACCTCAGAAGCTTCTTCTGCACTTTGAAATTTTTAGTTTCTACGATATGCCAGTATCCTCAGGATGTTTTCCTTCACCATTTGAGAGTATGGTTTAAAAACAAAAATATGAGATCAAAATACATCTTCATCTGTAAAGCTAGTTATTTCAAACCAGTGGTGTGGTAATTACAATTTTGCTTTTTTTGTTAATCTACACCAAATTACTATGAAAATATTTAAGCATTTCAATAATAAACCGACAATATTCATTTTAACATGTTTAATTTTTATCTCATCAAGTTTTTATATACTTTCATCATTGGATAGCTGAAACTACAAAAATATCGTAGCTATCTAAATGCAGCCACTGTAGAACGTACAAAAATCTCCGCCAATGGCGATCGCGAATTCGATGGAATATATTTTGACGTGTTCGAATTTCGAAAAGTTTTCTTTTTTTTTCGTTTCCGCGCGCGCCGCGAGGACAATGCGGTCTGGGGCGTAACGAATAACTTGATTTATAAAAACGCGTGTGTGCCGCCGGCCTTATTACGAATACCATGACTTACAAATGAATGTAGGTAAAGCCGTTTTGAACAAAAAATATTTTTGATAATAGTTTTTCCCTGCGCCCAAAATATTTTTTTATTTATATGATAGGATCCAGTAGTAACTGTAAAAGATCACTGGATAGGATAATGATTTTAAAAATATATATAAAAAATGTAAACAATGTCAACTAGGTAGTAAAAGTACATATTATTATTTATTCCAAAAATTTAAAAACCCGACTGAAAACTATTCTTGCAGTTGCCATATTATATTTTTTGACAATTTGTATAGCTTTGTTATCCAGCCGAATCCAACGACAACTCATTTCTCAAAATTAGTTCAGTCTTTGAGCTCTAGCTACACCCAAAGAAACTCACCCATACTTACATATACCCCAAATACATAATTATGAAATACCCTCCTTTGCAGTTGAAATGGAGCTTTATTCAATAAAATTACATAGATCATGAAGAAATTGAAATGGAACAAAAAATTCCCGCTATCCCCGTTTGCCGTACTTATCTTGAAAAGGGAATAACAGTATTAAATAAAGTCTTGTTGTCCCAGTGATACCTAATACAACAAGAAGACATCGAATTATCAAAAAAGAACAAGCCAAAATTAGTAAAAATAGTTTCAAAAAGAAACATTACTTTTTTAATATCTATTTTAATTTTTGATTGGTATTTTATTTATAGTCATTATTATGACCAAGCCAGACATCTGTAAAAAAAGTGGAGCCTCACAAGCTCTTCGGGCAATATCAAAGTAATATAACTTTGATATTTCATAAAACAAAACAGAACCGAACATGATCACGACTGTAATCCCCAGGCTCGGTAGATATCTCCTCAGACCTCTAGTGACTTTCATTTTTGAGGATATCTAAGGGTAGTCTGAGGCCCGTCCAAACATTTGGCACAGTTGTTGATATTTCATGACCTATAACAATTGAAAAGAGTGCTGGTGAGTGGTGGTGTAGCAATACCAGTGCTTTTAAACGGTGAAGGAAAACATCGCGAGGAAACCGGCATACCCTAGAACCAAAAATTCGAAGGTGTGTTACATAGTTTAGTATTCTTATAAGCGGCGATAAGCTTGCAACCTGTCACGTACGGGATACCTAAATACTGTGCAAAATGTGGGCATGTACCAGATGTCATGTTTGGACGTGCTTTAGACTACCCTATTTAGATATCCTCAAAGATCTAAGACGGGTATTACACTACACGTTATTCAGGGACCCTTGCCCTAAATAAGAGTGGTGTAATAAGAGTTAGGGCGTAAGGCGTAGAGGCTAGGCGTTAGGCTCCCTTACTACCGGGCCCTGAATACCGTGTAGTGTAATATCTAAAGAAATATCTACCGAGCCCGGGGATTACAGTCGTTAACATATTTATTTTTATTTTATAAAAAGTACCTAGTTCAAGCTTGCAATTTGACGTTTCGGAAACATGATGGTTTGTAAAAGCTTGTAGTATGGCTTCTGATACAATTCTCTATCAACAAATCTCTTATACAGTCTTGCGAAATTGGAAAACCCTGAGTGTTGAATACAAAGGTAGCATTATAAATTTAAATGTGCCGCTTGTTAAAATATCAAGTTTGTGATCTTGTTCGTTTGTTTGAGACAAAGCGGGATATTTGCTTTGGTTTTTGTACTTATTTGTTCTGAAATTATTTTGTATGAAAACTTTTGATCACTATAGTTGGAATTGATATAGCTATTCTCAGAGAACTGTAATTCCTCTCTTTCGATAGCTAACTTATTGATTTTCATTTTTTTTTTTATGTCAAAAGCTGTTAAAAAATATTAAGTTCCTATTATGAAATAGTAGGAACGCCTAGTTTTTATTTTTAAAAACTTATCAATATTATCAAACGTGCTTAGAATAAATTCAAGACATAACTTTATAATTTTTAACCAATGAAATTCGTGAATTATCGATAAATTTCATCTGAATAAGTAAGTCAATTGACTTTATTATGCATCAATAATATTAAAATTCAGAATAACTTTCATATCGAATAATGATGAATAAATCGACAATGCTCATTTGATTCGTTTAAGGTCACAGACCTTTTTTTCAAAAGTTTTATTTTAGCGGATACGATGAAGGATATCTGTGTTCTAAGTAACGTTGGTAGAATAATCAAAATCTTAGTAAAAATGTACCTTTTAGTAATAACATTTTTATTAACAATTAAATCTGCTAGTAATGAAACCTACGAACATACGGAGAGAAATCATCCAAAAAAACGTTTCAGCACGTCGTAATTTAAATAAATGACGACTTTCCATAAAATTTGCAGAAATATAAAGAATGCCACGAAAAAAAATATGGGACACCCTTTTTTTACATGTAATTTCCTACACAACCATCCAAAAAGAATTCAAATAGGTTAAAAATATTATAGAGAAATAGCATGTAACATGCACACAAGATAAAAATCAATAAAGAAAAAACACCCAAATAGATAACTTCCCCTTTTTTGAAGTCAATTTAAAATAACGCTTGTTTCCTTGTTATTTACTAAAAAAGGAGGTCATTTGACTTTTGTATATATGTTGACCCAAAATCCTAAGATCCCGGCCAACAAAAAATAAGGTTTGGAAAGTATTTTTCATTTGCACACCTAGTCGCTACAGCCATTCAGTTATTTTTTATGGATAAAAAAATATGGTTAAAAATTCCATACATTATTAAACAAACTATTTGTTGGCCGGCACTTTGGCCATTTTGGGCCCAAAATGATTCATCATGAGGCATCCTCTAAGTAATTGAAGCTTAATATTGCTGAACCTCTCAAAGATTGTACCATTTAATGAATATTTTCTTCTGTCTGTACCAAACACGCGGTGGGCCGAAATGGTATAATGAAAACCGGTTGGACCCACCGATGCGTATTCAATGCCTCTGCAAACCGTAATAACATATGCTCACTGTGCAAAAAACTATTTACAACCTCACAAGTTCCAGCCGCAAACCATACAGAACTCACACTATTAATATCCTTAAAAGTATAACAAGAAGAACTAGAGTTCCGTGCGCGATAATAATGAAAGTGGTCGCTTTTGCAGCATCAATGATAGGATCTTCATCATCTTTATAGGCGATTGTGAACTTTTTTGCGTAAAGAAAAAGGATTAAAATTCTGTAAGGATGGCTGAGGAATTCTCGTTAAGAACTTATCGCAATTTGAGTTATGAAACCTATACGGGTTTGGTTTCAGAGTCTGGGCTATTGTTATAATACTTATATTAAACGGAATAAATAATAAAAATAAAGTTAATATCTTTGCACCTCAACACACGCCTGATAAATAACTAGTAGGTATTTATTCCAAAATAAAAAAAACCAACTCGGATAGATTGAAAATGGCCTCTTTTGGCCGCCATATTGGATTTTTTGACATTTATAGAGCGTCACTCTCTTGTAATATAAATGAATTTAGCGTCAACTTATTTGTTAAAATCTGTTAAACCGTTTGGGCTCTTCGGAACCCATAATTCACTACATTATAATCCAGTTATATTATGCCACATTATTATCTTGTTGCCGCATTGCGCGTATGATTCGAGACTAGTCACAATTAGGCAGCTAAACGTTGCATATAGTTTATCATAGACAATCTCATCATAGATGATTATAATTACGTTCATAATTTCATAGTCTTTTATACCATGTAGGTTTGCTTTTTCTTGTTGTGTTTTGTCATGAATGCCATTGTCAGAACTGGACCAAATCAAACCACACGGGAAGCACCAGATCTCAAATAAAAAAAGAATCATCAAAATCGGTTCACCCAGTCGAAAGTTCTAACAAACACAAAAAAATACAGTTGAATTGAGAAACTCCTTTTTTGAATGAGGTTAAAAATCAAGTAAATAACTAACGTAGAACAGAATAGAATAGAAAATAGTTTATTGCCAAAAAAAACACCGAATAAAAATTCAGTCTTAAGTACCTATTTAAAAAAAATAATAATTTAAGGCAAAGTAGTAAATTCAGCATTTTGCTGCTTGCATTGATACGCAAGCAGCGCTGTCTTTCAATTTACTCTTCTCGGATAGCTGGTCACCGAGAGATTAAAGAGATTGTGGGATTACAATATAACAACACGAGTTAGAACAATCTAGAGTACCTACATAGGTATTTTTACATTAAAAAAAAAAATATGATCACGACTGTAATCCCCAGGCTCGGTAGATTTCTTCTCAGATTTTTAGTTACTTAGATCTTTGAGGATATCTAAAGAGGGTAGTCAGAGGCAAGTCCAAGTATGACATTTGGTACGTGCCCACATTTTGCACAGTAGTTAGTATTCCGTACGTGACAGGTTGCAAGCCCATCGCCGCTTATTAGAATACTAACCTATGACACATACCTTCGAATTTTTGGTTCTAGGGTATGCCGGTTTCCTCACGATGTTTTCCTTCACCGTTTAAGAGCACTGGCATTGCGCACATAATTTTTTCGAATGGAAAAACTCATTGGTGCACGACCAGGTTTGAACCCACGACCTTCGGATCGTGAGGCAGGGGTGCTACCACTACACCACCAGCACTCTTTATTTTTACTTAGGAAAATAAAAAACTAAAAAAAAGTTTAATTTAAACGATCACAATACACATTTACAGAGTACTACAATGTATATCCTAAATGCGGTTCGATTGCTAGCAATTACAGTAAAGTGTACAAGAGACAGAAGCCGCAATATCGAGTATAAATTTGGTTCGGATTCGATTACCGCTATCTCGATGCATCGCTCGCGAGATAATCGCGTGGAGGACGATACAAAAGCCTGAGATACGCTTGAGTTAACTTTAATAAAATACCTCGTGTGTTTTGGCTTTAACGGTGGTTTTCTGGAAAGCACTGGTAGTGGTAACCTGCCTTTTGATCCTGAGTTCGAGGGTTCGAATTTGGACATGTAACAATATATTTTTTCGTTCCAAAACAAGTGCTATTAAACTTATTTTTTATTATTAAACAGTGAAGGAAAACATTGTTAGAAAACCAGCAAAAAAATACCCAACCAAATTTGAAGGTCCTGAGAATCATGAAGGCTTTTAAAATGTATTTTTGTGTATGTATTTTTAATTTTTGGTAATTACTTATTAACCAAAAATCGACTATTTTGATTTTCTTTGAAAGTACACACATTTTTACGCCGCGGAAAGTTTCACAAGCTAACTATCAAGAATACCATAGACTATAATTTTATTCCAAAATTCAAAGACAACTAGCTGGTTTACAAAGACAATGTGAGATTCTACAATGCGGAGCATTCCTTACCTTCAGTATCAGCACCACAATTACCTACTTACACCCAATCTAGAGGTAAATAAATTCAAACCACTGAAGGGTACAGATTAGGGTATTCCCAGACTTGCAAGAACGTACACACTTGCGGACATTAGGACATTTACATATCGAGCGGTCCTAAATAGTTAAGAGCATCAAGAACTAGATTTGATACGGATACGGAAAACTATCGATTATTACGCCGTAAATACTTTATACTTTGAGCTCGAATAACACTTCGTCATAAATAAAATAAGCATGTACCAGCGATAGCTAGTAAAAATTTTATATTTGTAACGCAATATTTCACAATATCCAATTTTTATTATTTTATAAAAAGTGCGAAACCACGTATCAATAACAATAAAAATCGTTCTCATTCGTTAATATAATTTATATAAGAAAACTAATAATAATAGAGGAACTCTCCGTGACTTTGTTCGCATATTTTTTCTTACACAAACTTCTACCTCTCGCTGCTCCCCTTAAAGGTTTAATTTCGGGAGTTCTTATCATAATGTACGTCTACTTATTATGAATGCATCTTCCAAATTTCAAGTCTCTAGAACCAGGGGTTTATGCTCTGCGTGTCACAACAATGTATTTTGTTTGTGATTTCCGTAGGTATACGGTTCTGCCAATACGGATACGGAATTTCCATCGCGTCTTACCCTATCTAGCCTCTAAACTTCAAGTCTCTAGGACCAGGGGCTTATATTCTACGTGTCACAACAAAGTTTTTTTTGTGATTTCCGTAGGCATACGTTTCCGCCAATACGGATACGGAATGAACATCGCGCCTTGCTCTATCTAGTCTCGCTATTTTTGAATATTATCGAAGGCCCAGCTCTAGAATCCAATGCATAGCCCTAAGCCAGGACAGAGGAATTCACCCTAGTTGGAGCGCGGCCTAAAATGGTACACGGAACAAAGGTGGGTTTAGAAGATAAGTGTATCTGCTTTGACCACAAGACTAACTTTTGCCTTTGAAAGGCACAGTAGATAAATTAGAAAGAAATATCTTGGGTCACTCAAATCTACATCTACACAATAATAAAACGGTAAAGTAGCAAAATCTGTACACGAGATTATATTAATAAAAAAAATAATTGGGGATAACATAACAGACCATGATATAGATGCCAAAACAGCAATTTTTAGAATTTTTGTCTGTCAGTTTGTCCTTTTGAAATTGCATACCTACTGTCAAAACTACATAGGCAAAAAGTATACAGAGACGCACCTACTAAGCTATTTCTCAATAACTTTCCCCAACTGCGAAGAAGGAGGGTAAAGTGTTCCTCTCAATCGTGTTAAAACGAGATAATACCACCTGACATTGAGTAATAAAAATCTGCAGTTGAATATTATTGCATTATAGAATTAAGTCATTATTTAAAAAACATTACCACAGCTTAAAAACGCCCACCGCAATTATACATCCAGGTATTTATCACCAAAATAAACAAAACCAGCCCATTCTTAATAAGAGATAACAAGATGGCTTAATTAAAAAACCTGAATCAGAGAATAAATTACTGATTCGCATTTTGAAACCAAGGATTTGGCTTAATGGGTGTCGATTTTTAATGTACTTATTTTCGACGTTTTAATTGACATTTTGTTTGATTACCAACTATTCACCGATTGTTGTTTTAAAACATCGAAAACTTGTCGAGGAAGACATCTGACAAAAAAAATGTTAAATTTTGATCAAACTTTAAACTTTAAACTCATTGATAAGAATAACCAATATTTTTGTTATTATCTATCTATATATATAAAAATGAATTGCTGTTCGTTAGTCTCGCTAAAACTCGAGAACGGCTAAACGGATTTACCTTATCTTGGTCCTGAAATGTTTGTGGAGGTCTAAGGAAGGTTTAAAAGGTAGGATAATTTCGAATAACTGTCGGGAAAACTCTAAAAATAGCCCTTTTCTATTTCCCATACAAACGTTTTCTAAATAAAATGTAGAGTCAATTTGAACTTTATTACTAAAAATTATAATCACTCACTGTTGTGAGCAATGTAGAAGGCGGCGGTACGAAGTTTGCCGGGACAGCTAGTCTACTAAAAAAATGTCGTTATCAATAAAAATAATAGTGCAACCAAAATAATCTGTCCAGGTAGTGGCGCCAGTCTATTGACAATGTTGTCAAAAATATTTATGATAGTTCCCGTTTTGGCTACCAGTTTTGGTGTGATATTTTTATCTATAATCTACACTTTATAAAAAAGCTCTACTCAGTATGCATTTTTTTAGAAGATAACTTTAATCAAAGCCTTTGAATTCTAAAAACTTTACATAAAACAGGCCCCTAGGCATTAATTGAATAATATATTATGTAGTAGGTACTTCAAATTCAGTATTATTAAGTGCTTTTTTCTTTCCCGAAAAACAGTTTCATTGTAAATATTTTAGAACTTTGAAAGTTTTTTAATTCAAAAGCTTTGGTTTTTAAAAAGTTTTAAGTGTCACGGTTCTAATAGCCGCAGTATGAAGACGTATTTATTTTTTATGTTGTTAGTTTTGGTAAAATTTCTACAAAAAGTTGCCTGTCAATGAACTGATTATTATTGTCCGAAGGGTTTTTTTATCTGTAGCTCTGTTTGACACTGTCAACAGTACAGGTCATCCAACGGATCTAGGCATTCGTGAAGTTAGCCACAGGTGCGAGTTTGCGCATGTACAGTTCCTCCCCCCCCTCCTCATACCTCCAATTGCTTCCGAAAAACGATACTGCGCAGCTCTTGCGGCTAACTTCACGAATGCCTAAATTCGTTGAGCCAACTATACAATCAGACCATGAGAAACGTCAAAAATATGTATTAAGGTACGATTATTTTACCCAATATGGCCAAATTACGGCCGTCAACTCCTGTCATCGCTTTTCAGAAATCCAACGACTACTCCACAGGGGACCATAAAAATTCAATCATCAAAATTGGACTCTCAAATTCGCTCTGGTTTAATTTTTACGCCTCCCGCGTGTCTCGGCACTTGTTATGCAAAACTGTGAAAAAGAGGTCTCATTAGCATCGTTTTAGGTTCCATTTAACGTCTTAATTTGAATCTGGGGTCGATCTTAAGAAAGATTGAGATTTAATCAGGTGACGGTAATGTGGGTAGTAAGTTAGGAGCTAAGTGGTTAGATTGAAGATAACTAAGAATAAAATAAAAATAAAATAACTTTATTTGTTCGATTAGACTAACATAATAAAACAAAAAAAACTTATAAATTTAAAACAACATAAAAAGCCTAAAGAAACAAAATGGCGTCTGCCTCAGCATGGGTTGGTTGCTAGCAAGCTAGCAGCCAACGCTGCTGGTTTTCCTTAACTGAAAATTTATTTTAATGTTTTTTTCTTTTTACATTGAGTACTATCGATTTTACGCATTTTCGAGGTTACGTTAATTCGAAGTTCAATACACTACGAGGTAAAATATTAAATTTCAACTCTACGTAAGTATTTAATTTGAAGTCGCAACAAAAACTTAAACTAAGTACCAATTTTCTAAAACTCCTAAGGGGTCCAATTAATTAGAGAATCGCCATCACGATAGCAAGTTGCTATTAATCAGATAGCGATCGGTCAGATAGTAGACGTTGAAACATCGGCTTTAGCACAATGCAGCTATATTTTATCCTGCCCTTGCCTCCTGGGGCAGTATAATATTTGTCACAGCTGAGCTTGATAATATCAGAGGATTTACTTAGAATATAAAAAATTGGGCTAATGTGAAGCAGACACATCGGATATCCTGTCGTCTCTGTCTTTCGTGTATCATCATCATCTCCCTGTCCTTATCCCACTGCATGTGGGTATGTTCAGCATGTTCTTTGCTTCTACTCTACTCTATCAGCCGTCACTTTCTCATTTACTTCTTTTTAACATGCTTTTGGATCTATTTTTTATCCGACTGCGATTTACTTAGAATATAAAAAATTGGGCTAATGTGAAGCAGACACACCGAATATCCTTTCGTCTCTGTCTTTTATCTATCATCATCATCTCCCTGTCCTTATCCCACTTCATATGGGTATGTTCAGCATGTTCTTTGCTTCTACTCTTCTCTATCAGCCGTCATTTTCTCATTTACTTCTTTCTAATATGCCTTTGCATTTTTATTCATCCGACTGCGAAGAAAGAGGGTATAATGATGTATGTACGTATTGTATGCAAGTTATTTTGGCTGTCGCAGGAGCAAAAATGGCTAGACGGATTTTGACAAATGAGGTGTTGTTGGGTGTGTTTCGATCACAAGAATGACAAAGGTTATTATGAAATGTAAAGTATACAAAATGGCCGGTATGAAAAGCAATTTTATATTACTTTCATTTTTATTTTTGAAAAAATACTTGTTCTAATAAAACTCTTCCACATACAATAGCTTCCTGTGAATAGAAATTTTCACTTGACGCTAATATACTCGTAAATCACAATAAAAATAACTTAGGTATTACGAGTATACATAGCAGTGAAGTCATCGAATTATAATATTGATGTTTTCATGCACCTATCAAACACATCTCATAGGTATATTTCTCTATTGTTTGCTACAATAGAAACAGGCTATAATAGCTTGCAATCGATATCTCTAATTGGCCAATTCAATATTAGAACACTGATTGGATACTGCATTGGAACCGTAGCACGTGCCTTTGTCTATGATATCAATATTTGAATTTAGAACACGACACGTGTTGTCTCTGTCTTTGTTAATGCTAATGAGAGAGAAAACGTAATTATCCTGCAATATATTATTTTGTTTCAATTGTCTTTGAATACTCGTGTCGTCATCGTTTTCTTTAGCTACGTTCAGCGCGGGCATAATTTAGTTGAGTGACCGCTACTGAGCGCTTCCGTATTTCAAAGGGAAAGTTAAACTTATTTTGGCTACCAATTATTTGTTGATTTAACCTGTCAACAAACGGAGCTAAAACCGTTATAATAAAATTCAAAAAATCAGAAATTCCTACTTCATATAAATACTTATAAAAATGAACTGATCACTTAGCTTGTTTCTGTAAAAAGTAATATAATTTTCTGTGCTTTAGGCACAAATATAAAGGCCTCTATAATCACTTAGTATAACCTTTATGGATATGCATTATACACCTACAGGATCTACACCTCTTTGGACCTACGTCACATAAATATTTTAAAAATAAAACTATACCACCTATCTTGTCTCTGTAAAAAGTTATACATACAATCTTGGATATTTTATCTGGTACTTTTTTTATGATTTAAAATTCAGTTATTTAGGTTAAATGTTTTAACTTTTAAGTTTGATTGTACCTTTGTTAGTTATGACGTGGAAGGAATAATTATCATAGACTAACCTTAAACGCCATGGTGCGCGACGCGACGGTGCGGTAACCAACCAAACGGCTATAAGTTGGCCAAAATTGAGGCTATAAATGCTAGAGGTAGATCAGTCTAAAAATGCACGCCCCTCAAATTTATTTGCTACTCTATTTCCTCTACATACGGTACAAGTGGAGGGGCGTGCATTTTTAGAATGAAACATCTCTACCAAAGTTGACTAGTCTGTGATTTTAAGTAGGTGTTTTTGTTTTTTTATTACGGTAGTTGTTTTTAGGGTAAACTTACAAAACAATTTATTGAAAGTCCACATCGTATTGGAACTCCTGATTTGTCAATTTTGCAAGCGAAATAAAATAACTTCCACCAAACAGCCCTAACAACAATTTTCAATCAAACTCTTAAGCTCTGGTTCACAATAAAACGTTAACGCTAGATATGTTTACAAAGATAAGACAATATTATCATTGAAATTTGCAATAAAATAAAATGGCAAATTAAAAAAATTGCACTATTCAGGCCTTAATGACGTATACACACTTACAAGAGCACTGGTGTATTGGTAGTACCCCTGCCTCACGATCCGAAGGTCGCGGGTTCGAACCTGGTCGTGCACAAATGAGTTTTTTCATTCGAAAAATGTATGTGCACAATGCCAGTGCTCTTAAACAGTGAAGGAAAACATCTTTAGGAAACTGGCATACCCTAGAACTTTAGTAACTATTACAATTCACTGTCCTAGAACCAAAAAATTAAATAGAAACCAGCCAAAAAGCCCATCGCCGCTTATAGTACTAACTTATGACTCATAAGTTAGTACTACGAGTATAAGCGGCGATGGGCTTGCAATCTGTCATGTACGGAATATTAACTACTGTGCAAAATGTGGAAATGTGCCAAATATTATGTTTGGACATGCTTCTGACTACCTTCTTTGGATATCTTCAAAGATCTAAGTAACTAGAGATCTGAGACGATATCTACCGAGCCTGGGGATTGCAGTCATGATCATGTTTTTTTTAATAACTTGCAGTTTACACTCCTTTGATCCTTTAAGTGTAACGCTACCTTAATAAACAAAATACATCCCCGTTAATGATGAAACCGAACCTTAAGGAAAGTAAAGCTGTAGAAAAGTTGGCGAGTATTGGAAAAATGTGATGGAAAAGGGCCATGGTTTATTGGAATTTCTATTGATTGATACAAATTAAATACACATAGGTACTCCATATTTTGTAAATTCGATGTTATTAATCTTATTTATCCTCGGGCAGTGGGATCTGTTTTAAAGTTCAAAGGTCGCGGGTTCAAACCTCGGTAACAAGTATATAGGTTTTTATTAGTATTAAACGGGTATTTATCGCGATTTATTTACCTATTTTTCCCGATGTTTCAACAGGTCGGGAAAACAAGGTAAATAAAACGCGATAAATACTCGTTTAATACCTACTTGACACTGGCAAATTTTAAATCAAGAGACAGATGCCATAAACAAGGAAGAACAATACGAAGAAGACTCATTTGTCAAAATCAATCAATGATCAATGTCCAACTTTATCATGTAGAGTCTTACTTTTAGAGTTAAGTTTTAAAATCTATATTCTTTACTAACTTCCGCCCGCGTTATTCCTTGAAAAACAAAAACAAATATCCCACGGGAACCGTTTATTTTTCCGAGATAAAATGTAGCCTATGTGTTATTCCAGACTATAATCTATATCTGTGCCAAATTTTATTCAGATCCGTTCAGCCGTTTCAGCGTGAAAGAGTAACAAACATCCAAACATCCATACAAACTTTTCTTTTCTTCTTTGCTTCGATTCTTCTTCGCTTCGGAGTCAGGTAATAATACAATTGACACTGGCAAAATTAATCTCTAAGAAACAGATACCATAAATAAAAAAGAAGAAGAAGAGCAGCATAACGGCAGCTATCTTTTCATGAACCGGTGAAAACCGGTTTCGGCCAGTATCATAGATTTATTTAACGGCCTCTGCCTTACAATAAAGATATAAATCAATGTGATCACTGAATAAACCGCCTTGCTTATCTCGAGGCTCCTTCATATTATACGCTTACGGTCATACAGGGTGTCCTGTATAGGACGGATATAAGGGTAGAGGTATACCTAAGAAAAGATGGATGGACTAATGTGAAAGACGATATGTGTAAGAAGGGAGTGACTACTGAGATGACGGATGATAGGGGAGAGTGGAGGAAGAGAACCTGTTGTGCCGACCCCACCTAGTGGAATAAGGGCAGGAAGATGATAATGATGATGGTTATACAGGGTGTCCCTACTTCAATATCCTTCTTCTTCTTACTCTTTTATATACTCGTATACGCTTACGGTTATAATACAGGGTGTATCTACATGAAAACATAGACAAATCAAAATAATGTATACTCGTTTTAAATTAAGAATAAAGTTTCAAATACTTACTACAAAAAAAATATTTATAGTTCTCGATTTTGCACGCTAGTAAGGCCTGAGTTGATTTTTTTACTCACAAGTGTACTTCAATATCCTACCTATTCTTCTTCTTCTTCTTCTTTATCTTGCTCGTTCATATGTTACGCTTACAGTTATCCGTCATATTATACGCTTACAAACAGGGCGTCTCTACTTCAGTAATATACTTCTTAGTCATTGGTTTTTTTTTGAGGGTTACGAAATAGAAAACTGTCCAAATGGGAAACTTCATTTCAAATCGATGTGGTGAAAGGATTAAAAGTTTGTCTCTCGCTAACGGCTTAACAAATCAAGGTGAAATTTGGCTCACAAATTTTCAATAGGTACCTGCTGTGTGATTCTGTAACACCTCATTCTAAACTTCGAATCTGAATCCGCTGTGAGTTTCAAGATTGGCATTCTAAAAACTCGGTTGATAATTCGAATTTACACTAGCGCCACTCTTGCGAGCGTGTCAGCGAGTTGAACTAAATTGACGGGGAGATTTTGACAGATAAAGTATGACATGACGATGACATAAGAAGTAGCATTCTATACGGTAATTCCCAAGTCACTTCGAAGCTCGCTTCGCACTCGAACCCGATTCAAGTGTCAAATAAAAAGGTCAATGTAAAATATCATTTTGAACCCTAGGTGAAGTTACAGTGAATTGCGATGTGAGATGCGAGTTGATGTTTGAATTTTACAGAATCGACGTACTGGTTTAAAACATAATGTTTATCCCGAACAAAAACTCCGAAGGTATGAAAAGTCAAAGTTTAACTGTATAACTGCAAGTGAAACTGGATGTTGCTAGTAAATAATAATGCAGGTGCTTGTACATGTGAAAGCAACATCATCCAGCCACAAAACGTTCAGAATCAAAAACTACAAACTAGCTGACCGCAATTTAACATGCATTTTGTATAAAACACTCTGAAGTCTATTTACAGGCGTCCAATGCCAGTGTAAAGAAATAAAGTAGTAGTTCAAATGCATACTTTTTTAAAAGTAATAATGTCTATATCTATAGTAAAAGACATTATAACAAAACCTTAGGCACACAATTATGTAAAAATAAGTATTTTGTTTTACTCCTACTTTTATTAAAAGAGAAAATTCTGATTAATAATACAATTATTATAAAACAAATTTGTTATGTTATAAAAAAAAACAAAAACTTTAAAAAAATAATTTATTACATAAAAAATATATTAATAGTAAACATTCCTTTTTCTGTCAACATAATCACCATTATTTACAAATTTTGTTAATTTAAGGATAATTTTTTTTTGTCATTCCATTTAATTATAAAAAAAAAAAAAAAATATGATCACGACTGTAATCCCCAGGCTCGGTAGATATCTCCTCAGATCTTTAGTTACTTAGATCTTTGAGGATATCTAGAGAGGGTAGTCAGAGGCAAGTCCAAACATGCCATTTGGTACATGCCCACATTTTGCACAATAATTAGTATTCCATACGTGACAGGTTGCAAGCCCATCACCGCTTATAAGAATATTAACCTATGACACATACCTTCGAATTTTTGATTCTAGGGCGTGCCGGTTTCCTCACGATGTTTTCCTTCACCGTTTAAGAGCACTGGCATTGCGCACATAATTTTTTCGAATGGAAAAACTCATTGGTGGACGACCAGGTTTGAACCCACGACCTTCGGATCGTGAGGCAGGGGTGCTACCACTACACCACCAGCGCTCTTAATTTAGAATGTTTTTCTAACATCGATCAAAACTACAATTACTTTAGCTATAAAAATGTCATGTGCCATTCCTTGTGTCTTGTGCAAAGGTACCTTTTCCAAACGTCTGTGCAGTTGCAACACTGAATCTGTACTATGCCCGGCCACACCGGCTAGCCAACTCATAACAATAAATTTTTCAAACGTCCTGTATAACGAGATGCCCGAGGCGCAGTCAGCACGGTCTAGTGAGGTGTTATTTTTGATGTAATAACAGCGGAGTTACACAACTGAAGCTTTCATTGTACTATGTTATGGGCCGCTTTGATTTTTACCTACATAAATAATTTATAGAAGCTGATTTAGATCAAAGCGTTTATCAGGGCTGTAGCATTAATGTTAAATACTTGTCGAATGGATGCGGTGTGGTATTTGCAAATCAAGAAACGGCAGGTACTGATAGCTTTGTAAATTCTAGCTTTTGAAGATTTTTATTTAGACTTTTTTTATAATAGCGATTTTACAATGCGAAAGTTTGTAAGAATGTGTGGATGTATGTTTATTACTTTTTCACGCTTAAACGGCTGAACGGATATGGATGAAATTTGGCACAGAGATAGATTATAGTCTGGAATAGTACATATTCTACTTTTAATCCCGGAAAAATGCACGATTCCCATGGGATAGATTCGTTTTTGTTTTTCAGGTACCACGCGGGCAATGCCGCGGGCTAAGCGCGAATAGTCTAAAGTCAATAGTCAATTATTTATTCATTAAAATCACAGGGCTCATTTTGAATCATCTTATGGCGGCTGTACACACTCGGCGAGACACCCCGAGACAGGCCGAGAGCGAGTATGTACATGGGGCTCTCGTCATGTCTCGCTCTCTCGCGCCTCGCCTCGGTCAGTCTCGGTCGCTTGTCGGTTTTTTGCGCCCGAGTCAAAGGATCTCGTTGGGTCCATTACTGCGGGAATCTACAGTACTAATGAAAAACGAGTGTGTACAGGTATGCTCTCGTCGAGAGCCTCACCGGCCGAGACTCTCGGCGAGACGCTCTCGTCGAGTGTGTACAGCCGGCATTACATAGGTACTAGGTGAGTTTAGGTGCCAATTCCAGTCCTATCCCCAGTTCGAGAAGAACTGACTAGAAACTCACTGGGCCCTAGCGCTATTTTTGTATAATCCTTGTCAAATTTGTAGAGACACCTAGCAGAGTTGGAACTGAATCGTCTCAAGCTTTTTTGTCTATTTATAATATTATCTATTTATAATTTTTTATTTATTTTAAATAATTACTAGTATGTTGATTGTTAGTTTAAGTTTATATTTTATCTGTTCCAATGCGTTATAACGCATTGGATGATTATCATCTGTTATGTTATTTTGAGTTTAATAAACTGAATTTGAATTTGAATTTGTCATCTAAGTACTCTGATATACTATAAGCTTTTCGAGACTATATTTATATCTATATTACTATAAGTACGTTCTAACATAGCACTTACATAGGTACACATATTTTGTAATGAGATGTCCAAACTGGCCTTACTGTGTAATTTTTAAGGGTGAATTCGAGGGTTAGACCCGAATCGCTTGCGACCGCGAAAAGCTCACTTTCGTGAATCCCATTTAAATCGCTCAGTTTGCCTTTGGGGTCTTAGGAAGCTAATACCGTTATAAATCGTCCGTTAAATAGTAACAGTACTTAATACGAGTAGGCTATGTCTTACAATATTGTGTGATCTTTATTAACCAAGCTAAAACCACGGCCTCATTTATAAAAAAAAACGTTAGAGCTAGAGCTTAGCAATTTTTATCTAGTGTACCTAGTATACCTGTATACCAAATTTAATTGAAATCAGTTTAGCTATTTTTTACCGACATGATCGAGTAAAAAATATCTAAACTCCAAACTTTTGCATACTTATTAAATACATATTAGTGCGAATTTCCTCAGAAAAACAATCTCTTTTCTCAAAAAATAAATAAAATTAATAAACGTTAGGTTTTTTTCTGGTTGTAAAAAATGTAACCGTGTAAATAAAATGTAATGTTAATATTATGTCAGTCAGACAAAAGGTGCCTATAAAAATGAGTTTTTATAATATTATCCAATTTAATTATTAGCAAAAAAGACAGTCAAATAAATAATTGATGCTCTTATTGCCGCAATTCATGTCAATACTATAGCGGTGGCCGGATTTTAAAAAACTAAGGCTAATATAGCCCGACTCAAACTCTTGTTCGGTGGGATGGCATCTTTTGGGCACAATTTTGTTGTTTTGTAAGGGCTTTAGTATAGTTAAGAGTTGATTTATAAAATTAGGTGGATAACTCTTTATTTGATACTCTTTTCTTAATAAAAAAAAATATGCGGGAAAAAAAGAAACACCTTAAAAGAGTCAACTTACACTTACTAGAGTTTTTTTGTACATAAGTTAAACTCATCATAATCTAATGACAAACCTTAGTGGTTTATATATGCTTTTTTTTATTTAAATAGGTATAATTTTAACATGAAAAAAAACTTAACAACCTTATTTAATTTGTTGTAAAAATTAAAATTGTTTATATACATCATGTTCCTACACAATATAAAATATATAAAAAAAAAAAAAAAAAAAAAAAAATAAATAAATATGATCACGACTGTAATCCCCAGGCTTGGTAGAAATCTCCTCAGATCTTTAGTTACTTAGATCTTTGAGGATATCTAAAGAGGGTAGTCAGAGGCAAGTCCAAACATGACATTTGGTACATGCCCACATTTTGCACAGTAGTTAGTATTCCGTACGTGACAGGTTGCAAGCCCATCGCCGCTTATAAGAATACTAACCAATGACACATACCTTCGAATTTTTGGTTCTAGGGTATGTGCCGGTTTCCTCACGATGTTTTCCTTCACCGTTTAAGAGCACTGGCATTGCGCACATAAATTTTTCGAATGGAAAAACTCATTGGTGCTCGACCAGGTTTGAACCCACGACCTTCGGATCGTAAGGCAGGGGTGCTACCACTACACCACCAGCGCTCTATAAAATATAACAGTACATAATAAAAGCTTTATTATGAAACGTTAGGTATATTTTTTATTTTGCAAAATTAAATGAAAAGGTCGAACGTTTTTCAGGTTTTTTTATAAATAACCCTCAACAAGGGGTAAAATTTTCGATTCACGATTTGAAAGATCCAACGATGTATTACAATGCTAGTATGAACAATTACAAGAAAAAAAGCTTATAGATGTAGCTTATGTATAAAATTTAAGTAAGGTTACTTCAGAAAATTTCAAGGCATGTTTTTTCAAACTTCAAGCACTAAGGTTAGTTTAAAATGCATTTAAAATGCCATTATGGACCAATCCTTACGGCCTCAGCCCATTCAAATAAGTTCAGTCAGAACAAGTAGATACCTACAAACAGAAAGTCATTTATTTATTTGTATCGCTATTACGAGCCTTTTATTTCGAGCTTCTGATAATATGTAGTCTTGTTTAGATGGTTTGATAATTGTTTTCAAGGGGGCCTTTAGGACGCGACTGTCATAAAAAATCATGTTTATGTTTAAGAATGTTAGTCCAATTTCATCCCTGTAATAGCACGAATTATGGAAAAATTTTAAAAACGGGTCTTTTCGCAAACACGGACAAACTTAAATTTATTAGGATAATGAATTTAGTATGTAAAAAACGCTTAATTCACCCATTTTTAAGGTTCCGTACCCAAGAGGTAAAACGGGATCCTATTACTAAGACTCCGCTGTTGAAGGAGTGTTAGATCGTCTATCTATCTCATGAACCATCATGATAGTTAGACAGTTAAAATTTTCACAGATGATGTATGTATTTATGTTGCAAAAAACAGAATACAATTATATATTTAATTAGGTGCCCATACAACAAACGTGTTTTATTTATGCCGATTTTATAATGGTACTATCCTTTTTGTGCGCGAATCCGACGCGCACTTGCCCGGTTTTTATTTTCATTTTAAAACGGGTGAAACAGGAAGATAAATTTAGTTTTACAAATAAAACTTACGATTCCCTATAGAATCCACAATATCCAAAATACAAATCCAAACCTGGATATCAAGGAATCGTTTTAAAATCATTCATCATACAAGAATGATTTCTTATTTCTTCGGAAGATACGTTCTGGGGCCTTTGTGCCCTCCTTAATGGCATGAGACTAGCTGAGTCAGCAGTTTGCATCAGGCAATGATAAATAATTTTCCTGGTTTTCAAAATGGCGCCACATAAATAAAAAATACTACAAGATAGGTGTTAAGTAAAAGTATTATTAAATAATACCTATATTTTTTACAAAATCTGTCAATTTCAATATTTCAATCGTAATATTGTTGCTGCAAACAAATCCGCTAGGTTTATAGTTCGAACGATGTCTGCGTGACACTTGTCATGACACTCACTTACCAAAACGTCATCTGTTGATTATTTCAAAAATTGCTAATCAATTTTGATAAAATTTATATGGGGGAAAAAATACAGACGAATTGAGAACCTTCTTTTTTTATAAGTAATTTAAAAATGGGCTGAATTATGACTATCTACTCGTGCTTAATGTATCTAGCTAACAAAAACAAAGAATATTTTATTTGAGAGAAAATAATGTTATTCATTTATTTAAAAATTACTTATCACAGTTAGCTTTCTATTGGTAGAATAATAAAAAAAAAACATTTACATATATGTATATTCATGAAAAAAGTTGCATATTTGCTCGAATTTCTCCAAGAACATTTAAACCGTCAAACTAAAATACTCAGAGAAAGCAATAAAATAATTCTGTAAGTAGTTAGGAAGGGTGTTTATTGTATTGTGTTTAAGGTTCAAATTTGCGCAAGGTTTTAATAAATGCCCATTCAAAACCCACGCAATTCAAGAATGAGATCATCAAGCGGTCAACACAAAAGGCATTACGGTCCAGTGTTTAAGCCCTCGTGTGAAATCTTATAATTTCAAGTGTCCTGGGACTCTAGACTGGTCCATTTGTAGAAATTATAGAATAGCTTGTTTAGTCTGAACAAATAAAAGGGCAATTCTCCTTTACAGTTTTATTATTGTTCTCACTTTTCATTATCGCAAACAAGTTTGGTTATCTCGTAAAATTTTAGTTAAATTTAAATGAAACAAGTAACTTATAATCAACCAATCTTTTATTACTTCATCTTCATACTATCAGCTTGAAAAACGAGTTCTGAAATAAAGTTTGAAAAGTTTTTAAAATAACGACAAAATTAATTTCGTATAAATACTTAAGTATGGGTATTTTTGATAAAATTAACAGATATTTTATGTATTATCTAAATAATTATCAATACAAAAATTTTACTTCACAAAATTCAAAGATCCGCTGCATCCTTATGAGATTTTTTAAGTGAATAATATTTTAAGACCTGTCAGAGCACTGGAAACGGAATAAACCTAAAAAACACCCGACTTGAAAACTTTCTTTTTCAACCGTTGAGAAGAAAATTTCATGTGCAATTTCAGCTTCTCTATAAGTGTAGTTCAGTTGTTTCCCAAAGGTACATTCACAGTGATTTAACCATCACTTTATAGCCTGTGGGTCAGTATAACACATGAATGCATCAGGGTGACATTTAAACGCGGTGGTAACGGCAACAAAGGGCAACAAAAGGACAGTAGGGATACTAAAACCTAGATACGGCATTTAATTCTTATAATTTATGTTATTATTTACTATTACCTGCGACTCTGTACGCGTTAGATTAGTTTTAGCGTCTAGCGCGCGCGAAGAATGAAGTGAAATAAGCATATATTTTAAGGTCGACCCAATTTCGATGAAATAAAACCTACGTTTGAACCAAGCTTACTACAATACATTAGTGAAAACTGCATTCGATTTGATTTAGCTGAAGTAGAGGTTAGCGTATACAAACGGACAGATCTGCTGTGTGATTCTGTAAGACCTCATTCTAAACTTCGAATCTGAATCCGCTGTGAGTTTCTTGATTGGCATTCTAAAAACTCGGGTGATAATTCGAATTTACACTAGCGCCACTCTTGCGAGCGTGTCAGCGAGTTGAACTAAATTGACGGGGAGATTTTGACAGATAAAGTATGAGATGACGTAAGAAGGGCATTCTATACGATAATTCCCAAGTCACTTCGACGCTCGCTTCGCACTCGAACCTGACGGAATATTGACGCTCGAAATACCGATAAACAGTATTCAGAAAAAAGAAGAAGAAGAAAAGATCTCGATAAACAAAATATCTACAACACTTCGAAAACCTTTAGTTAGAAATCATAGGAAAACGGATATCTCACAACTCGCAAATCACTGTCATCTACTTACCATACATTTCTATCAACCCAAATTGACACCACATCCAGCCCCCCTAAATCCATGCAATCGTTTTGATCCCCAACAAAAGATTTCCACATTACAGTCGAGGCTTCAGAGGCCTTATCCGGAAGCCACTTGTAATGTAAATACGCCATTGTGCTATCCGCGAAACTGAGGTGTTTGCTCCGCTGAGCTGGAAATGATTGTAGGTAAATAATGATGTGGTATTGACATGATATCGGTTGTTTTATAACTATAACGCTGATGGCTACGCCCGCGTGGAGAAGACTGCTTTTTTTTCGACACCTCCAACAAATATCATTATATGTTAGCTAATGTATACAAAACCATGACAAATTATATACAAAAACCTTCCTTGAGAACCATTCTATCCATTGGTGAAAACAGCATGAGTTAATCGCAAACAGATAGCGCAACACAGACGCGGCGGAAGACTTTCTTTTATAATTTGTAGTGATAGTAATGTTGAAAACAATGAACAAAACACTAGCATCCGCACGCAGCTCCGCTCGCATAGTACCTACCTAGATAAAAAGTAGCCTATATGTTATTTCAGGTCTAAACTACGCGTATTACAAGTTTCATCCAGATCCGTTCAACCATTTCGGCGTGATTGTGTAAAAAACATACATCCATACATTCATACAAACTTTTGTGTTTAATAATATTAGTTACTGTTGAAACTTTCCGCCAGGACTTAACATCTGTACCTACTAACATATCACAGTTTATCAATAAAATTGTTCTTATTCTTATACTTATTCTTATTCTTATTCTAGTAGAATGTGGCTAAACAAGGGGTTTCCTGCAGCTGAAATCCGTACTTGATACACGGCAGGACGTGAAAAAGTCATAACCTGCAAAACCTAGCATGCAAACGTGGAATGGTTTCCGTGTTGACGTGTAACATGGCGTCGCGAATTAAGATCTATCGTTATGTTATGCTAATTATTCTTACCCCGTCGTGAATTGTGAAACTACTTAAAGATTTACTTAGAAAAGACATAAATGACTCAAACCTTACCTTAAGCTGTAACTTTTAAATCTAATCATGCGATTTAGAGTTTATAGCGCGAAAAAACAGAGGTACATTGTATGATAAATCAGTTTTACTATCAACGGATGTATACATCGATAATAAATTTTAATGTAAATAAACTTTGATGATTTTTGTTGTTATCATAACATGAATTTCAAAGAAACTTACTTTGTTACTTTGATGCCCGGACATTGATACGCCACTTAACTATTGAAATTGTCTTGAAAATATTTGCTACCGTCAGGAAGTTAAGATCCTATTATGGTTCAAAACATTTCGGATCAGGAGGTTTTGAAACCTTATAACTGTCTCAATATTTTTGGACATGAGTAACTTATCATTATTAATTATTAATTTAAAAACTATTCATTTTATTTTTATAACTTCTTCTTCTTTTTTTTCTTCTTGTCGTATCACTACTTCTGTCGAACCAATGCGGTGAAAAGATTAAAATAGTCTCAGAGGCTTTTTTTATTAATTAAAGGTTCTACTTTCAGCTTTAGACACTAGAGTCTACGCCAAAGATCACACAAACATTGTCCTATAGAATTAACCCACCACATCAGCTGGGCATTTACCACCGCGCCGCAAACGTCATAACTCAGCACATTTGCATTTCAAACAGTACAGAATAAGACCAACGCCCCCTATTGTCTGGGAGCGTGTAAAATCGGTCATCTGTAATTAGACTACGGACACACTCGAGAATTATTGGCGTGTAAATCACTGGCGACAGTGTATCCTCGCCTTAGGGCTTACTGCCAGTGGACTGGTTTACAAGCAAGTATTCGTCGATCTATGTAAATTATTTCCTTGTGAGCAATTAGATTACATTTTGTAATAAGTATATACTGTGAGAAATAATCGTGGGTTCGCAACAAGTTAAACCCAAACGAATCTAAGATTTTTTTCCCAAGTGACACCACAGTTATACCCAAAGGAAACACACTAAAGCATCATTGTTTTTCCCAAGAAGTCAGTAACCATTAATTGTTATAACTAGTGAGCTATTTTTTGGCTTCCAATTCATTGTTTCTATAACTTGCCCATAGTTACGGCTACCATATTAATTTCACAATATTTTTTACAATAATTTAAAACGATTACAACATCGTTTTTCTAACAGGTATTTTTATAAGATGACAGTGACTTTAACCAAACATAGGTAGTTATTTTGAAGCAGTCTACCTGATGGTAGGTGGCTACCGTAATTTATGGGCGCTTGCATGCGATACCAGAAGTATCACACATGTGATACATGACTTTAGACACAAATTTTGTCTATTCGCCCAGATTTTTGTTGTACACTGTACTTGTTTGTCATTGGTTAGAAGTAATTTGGGTACATCATTAGTTATTCAATTGTTTCAACGCATTGGCAGAGAAAACAAATTACATTATCTGGGACTAATTTACTGTTGAATTATTTTCTGCACACTATTTGATAAAGAATACCTAGGTAAGTAAGTACCTAAGTTTTTTTCCAGACCAACATCTTTTAAAATATTGTTCACAACAAGCTTACTGCAAAAAACACTCGCAAAAGTTTAATCCCATTAACGTGTTCCGTGAAGTGTTCCGCTTTTGTCTGCGACTGTACGTGACGGAATCGGTCTACAATTCGAGAACTTTCTCAGGTAGCGAGAAACACTGAAATGAGCTGTAAATATTCTTTGTTGACAGCTTAAGGGGCCTCTTTTCGCGTTGAGTTTTCCATCTTATGTTACAATCTTAGTTTATTTTTATTTGAAAGTTTATCATTTGCACCACCATTTAACAATAGAAGTTTTTTGCGGAAATGCATTACAAAATATTGAAAAGGATGGCAAATATTTGTCCTGCTTTTATAAACGTGGAAGTTTATATGTATGGATATTTGTTACTCATTCACGCTGTAACGGCTGAACGGATCTGGAAGTTTTGCACAGAGAGGTATAGATTATAGTCATAGCACCTATAGGAATAGCACATAGCTTACTTTTAATTTCGAAAAAATGTACGGTTTCCGTGGGATATATTCGTTTTATTTTTCAAGGTACCAGGCGGGCGAAACCGTGGGCGGAAGTAAATATTTTTAATTCTTTCCAAGAATAGGTTTTTAGAGTAGAAATCAGTTGATGCTTGTTTGTATAAATCTGTCTATACTATTAACTCCCAAAGCAGAAAATTTGCTTATATTGGGTCTAGCCCCAATATAAGCAAATTTTCTGCTTTGGCGCTGTGTGAATAGTTCAGCTATAACTATTTATTTTATCTCCAAAGAACCTATCCATCTTTATCCCTCACAGGATGGAACGCCTACGAGCTAATAGTTTACCAGTAATCCAGTTAGGTTGAATATCGTCCCGCTGAGACTATCCTGGGATATAAATAATTGATAGCGTGCAACTAATTACAGGATCTTTCATTAGTACCTATTATCGCTTGATTCGGGTTGGGTGGGGCAGTGTCCTAATTTATGGTTGGTGTTGAATGGAAAGGAAATTGGGAAAGTAAGTTCGTTTCAAATAAAGTATTTTCTTGACGACATAGTGTTTGAGTTGACCACATTGTCTTCTTCAACTGTCTGATTTTAGAACTTTTGATGTAGATTAGCGTTGGTTTGGGGATTCTGATGAACTGATATTCATCACGGTTAGTTATCGAGTTAAGGGATCCTAGTAAATCCTCCTATCTATGTATGATGCTAGAGTTTATAAGTACTAGATCACCTTCAAGCCTAATGACAAATAGCATGGAAATAAAGACCTCTTAAACTATACAGAATTTTAGTCTCACCCAAAGGATTCTTGTGTTGAGCTAGCCACAAACTTAAGGTGATTGGAAAAAGCTTTATGTTAAGGACATATTCATCATCATCGTTTTCCTGCCCTTATCCCACTAGGTGGGGTCGGCACAACAGGTTCTCCTCCTCCACTCTCCCCTATCATCCGTCATCTCAGTAGTCACTCCCTTCTTACACATATCTTCTTTCACACAGTCCATCCATCTTTTCTTGGGTCTACCTCTACTCTTGTATCCATCCACATTCAAATCCATCACCCTTCTTGTGACATGGCTTTCCTCCCGCCGCATAACATGCCCATACCACGCCAACCTATTACTCTTCATTTTTTCTGTCACCGGCGCTACTTTCAAACTTCCTCTAATATGCTCATTCCTTATCTTATCCATTCTCGTCACTCCACACATCCATCTCAACATTCGCATCTCCGTCGCATGCATTTTTCTTTCATCCGTCGCCTTAGTTGTCCAACATTCAGATCCATACAATACGACAGGTCTAATGATCGTCTTGTAGATTTTCCCCTTAAGCTTAAGGGGCATCCGCGGATCACACGTAGTGCCTGTGACCTGTCGCCATTTCATCCATCCCGCATTCATTCTGTTTTTCACGTCTCGGTCTACCTCACCGTCGTTCTGGATGAGTGAACCAAGGTAGCGGAAATCGGAGCAGACTGGTAGGAATACACCGTCTAAGGCAATATGAGAGAAATTGGATATGTTAAGGACATATTAAGAGTGTAAAAATCTTTTAGCTTTCGGAAAACTCGAGCCTAAGACTAGTGACGTCATTTTTGTATCTTGCGTTGAAATCAAATTTAGTCCAACCTGTAAATTTCTTCGTCAGAGTGATCCATATACGAGTTTTACAATACACTCTTTCAATAAAACATTCGCAGACTAAAAACAAAACACAGAAGTGCAAAGCGTGACAAATGAAACCCACGCAGTGTATACAAAAGCAGTGTAAACAATAGTTATTCAGTCGTTTAGCTGCAATATCAGGACGGCCTATGCGTGGACAGTGGCGCCTATAAACAACCAACTTCCGACGGTATCTTTGGCAATGGTGCAAAACATACGCTTTAGCTGTGTTGAAAATGGAAATTCTACTAATATTATAATCGCAAAAGTTTGTAAGAATGTGTGGATGTAAGGATGTCAGGATGTCAGGATGTTAGGATGTCTAGATGTATGTTTGTTACTCTTTCCCGCTGAAACGGCTGAACAGATCTGGATGAAATTTTGCACAGAATATATAGATCATAGTCTGGAAGAACACATAGGCCACATTTTATCTCAGAAAAATGGACGGTTCCCGCTGGATAGATTTGTTTTTTGGGCGAAGCCATGCGTGGAAGCTAGTAAAAAATAAATACTTTGAAATGTCAGAATGTTGGGAGGAATGAAGACAAAATCTGTGGTCATCAGAAATGGGAACAATTTCAATTCATTTTTACTATTCCCACAAACGGTACAAAATGTATTTTTGAAATTGTGCTATAATGGGAATAAAAAGTGTGCAGAAGAAATTTGTGCCGTTCGTGAGAATACCTCATAAGTAGCAATAAAGGCATCTTACGACATGAGCATCTTATACGAGTCGATAAGTCAACTAATGCATAAAGTAATGTTATTTATCTATATATAAAAGACTTTTGATGGCCAGTCATTGATATTAATCTTATATTTTCTTTATAACGTCTGATAAACAAATTATAATACTTATCTATATAATATTAGATGAAAGAGATTCCAGAATGTTGGTGCCACAGCACAATAAATGGCAATCAAATTCTTGTCTTCGGTTTCTGACTTAAATCCTCATCAATCCCGCTTGGGAGGGACAAAATTTAATCCAGCAGAGCCAATGTTTATCCTCATCATGGAGATCGAAGTGGAATATGGAACCCTTCGGAATATAGGACCCAAGCCCAACCTTCTAGAATATGGATATTCTTGCGAGTCAGCAGTATCTGGATAATATAACATCGTTATGTTATAAACTGACGCATCACAAAATTGGTGCTACCGTATCCAGAAGGCTTATTAACTCCATCATCAAAGTTAGTCCTTATTCCTACCAACTAATACTTACAACTGGTAATTTTTTGTGTATACTGCCATTGTAGTGCACAGGTAGGGTGAAGGATCTAAATTGGGCTACATACTTGACTTAAAAACCTATGGTCAGTAGTTTGTATCTGGTTGAGGAATAGTAGATTTTCCATTTAAAATTATGTGCAAAGCCAGTGATTTCAAATGATAAAGGAAACCATGTTGAGAAAACCTCTGGCTTAGTCAGCTACGAACGTATCTATGGGCGACGTTTTTTTCTGTGGATAAGACTTATACACTTGTGACATTTTTCCGTAACTGTGACCATCTCTGTGTCCGAAACACTCCCGAAGTCCCTTGAAAATCTGTCAAATTGCGTGTTTGTTACAGTACAGAGAAACGGTTACGGTAGTCTGTCACTAGTGTGGACGTGTCTCTCTGAGTAAAAACAAAGCCTTCTTTATCTGAAACTAGCTTCTGCACGCGGCGTCGCCCGCGAAGTACCTACATAAAATATAGCCTATGTTCATCCTGAAAGTTCATTCTACACATTGGTGAAAGAATTTTTCAAATCGGTTCAGTAGTTTCGGAGCCTATTCGTTTCAAACAAACAAACAAACAAACAATCAAAGTTTTCCTCTTTATAATATTAGTATAGAAAATGGTATGGGTACCGGCCTCGAGTAGGTAAAAATTTCCACTTGAAGCTTTATAAACCGTCCAAAACAATTGCAAAGTCTTAGATTAGTGCTTTTCAATTTGCTGTTCTTCGTAGCACTTGATAAAAATAAGGTGCCAATGTTTATTGATACTAATGTAGATTCTCACCAAGTATCTGTTCAGAACAGCCAATTCAAAACTGCTCTTCCCATTCATTCAAATAATGCTAACCTAAGCTCATTATGGTCTTTTATTTGTACATGCTACAGTTGTGGTAATATGAAATAAAGTGAATAAGTAAAAGCAATAAAATCAGGATTTCGCCCACGACCCGGCACATTCGTGCAAACATCTCCGAGTGTAGCGTGGGTGGGATGAGGTGTGGTCAGACTGTCAGAGTAACGGAGGGCAAATCGCAGAACAACTTTACAGGCAACTATTGGTTTTCTTCAACCCATCACTTTAAAAGCTCCATAACACAACACTAAGATTCGGATTTTTTATGCATTTTCATTCATGATGAGGATGGTGTATGTTTGCGCATTATTGTTTCAGCCAGTCATCATAAAAATAAAACATTATTGTAAGGTAGTAACAATGTACTTATTAATGCGCAAATAGAATAACTTTTTGCAATTTCCGGTATTAGACTTAAGGACTCATACTTTTACACAGTACGGCTGATGTGGTGGCATGTTTCACACAGAGTAGGTATCTATTAGGAAATGACGTATCGGAAAACTTATCGTCTGCGAGATCTAGGCTATGATTCTAGATGATTATTCTAGGCTATCACCATCATCATTTTCTTGGATCTTTTCTTTCCCACTGGATCAAATGGTTCTCCACTCTCCCCTATCATCCGTCATCTCAGTAGTCACTTCCTTCTTACACATAATCGTCTTTATTCTAGACTATATAGTGATTAATTTAAAATCGCTTACACTCGGCCCACTCTCCAATGTAAGTTTCATACCTTGTTCTAACACTTTGTAGACTATGGTCAAGAATTTTATTGCGGTACCAAAACGCACTAAATTTTTCTCGCACTAACACCTTGGTATTAAGTGTTTGTTGATGTCGTTTTTGGAGAATCTCATGTTACTAATTATACTGAGAACTAGTGGTTTTTGCTGCGACTTCGGTCGCATAATAATATCTTCTTATAAACTATGACCGTTTCGAAAATTCCTTCAAGATTTAGCTTTATACTATCTATTATTCAAAATAGTCCACCGTATTTTATTGCCAATCAGTCTATCAGTCACGTAAATAGTTTTATACGTCTTCGTCTTCTTTCGAGTTAACGCCAAATTTTTCTATAAATATGCTCATTTTGAATCATTTAGAATTTTTTTGTATACTTAATGAATTCAGGAATTTCTAATTTGAGATTTGCAGTTGCCCGTTTCTCTTTGCACTATATGTTTAGTACTAGTATTTGTGTTCTTTTCTACTATATCAGGGACCGCCCTGATATAGTAGAGATATCTATCCAAAAGTTCTAGAAAACGTTCTATACATACACGAAAGGTGATCAAAACAGAACCAGTGAATACGCGCGCAAACCTCACACTCGACTCATAAATAATTTTAACACCTAGCAGTAAAGCTTTGCGAAGCTCCCTTCGCGCCACTCTGTGAATGGTATATTGTATCCGAATCACCTTTTTAGCAACTCGTGCTACACCTTTATGAGATATGAGATTATCCTGCTCTTTATAGCGAGCCACAGAGTATTGCATAGAAGCGACATTACTTACATTTGTGCCTACTTACTAAAAAAGAACAACATTAGAAAACAAATTCAAGGTCGTGATTTTGTTTGTCCGGACTAATAGGTAATGAAAATACAGATGATCTTATTTTATTCTCATCAAAATTTATACAAATGTAAAAATTTATAATAGTCAGTTCTTCATCATCATCATCATAATATCTGGCTGGGCATAGGCTTCCCTTCGTATACATATTATTTAAATCATAAACTTATAAAACACCGCGCGTGCGTCATTTGAGCGTAAGACACTTTTGCATTTATGTTGTTATGTACGAGTATGTTAGCCTCCAAGGCATTTAATATGGGTCCTAGTTAAGACAGTTTTTGTAGACTCTTCCTGTTACATAAAATAAAATTATATAATAATAATAAAGAGCAAAGCCGTACGCAAGTTCTAGTTTACGCAAAGCTTTGAATAAAAAAGTAATAGCCATATTATGAGAATAAGGCGATTCAGTTGTATTTGAACGCGTAAAGTGTGGATTTTTGCGTCTTAAGTTTCTCGGATCATGGGATTTATAAACCTTTCGGCGTCAACATTTTTTCCCTCACATCTTACCTGTTTATGTAGATTAAAAAATGTCGATCGATACGACATCAGTTTTAGTAAAAAAATCATAAAAGGGGTTTAATTCCCGCTGCGGAACAAAACGATTGTATGATAAATCTATAAGTTTTATTTTTTCTTGATCGGGTGCTTGGTTAAGTGTACCAGCCGTACTGTAGTACCTACCTACTTTTTATAACCACATTGTTCGAACAAAACAGTAAATAATAATTTATTGTTAAAAATAAAATGCAAACGCATGTCAGTAGGTAAATCACGCAATTGCAATAAATCATTCAATAAAGCATGGGACCATACAATTAAAAATATTGTTCAAAATATATCACTAATCGCAATCGTACAAAGCAATATAATCTGCCCACATAAAACAATTATCTCAATTCCAAACCAATTTATCATAAAATTGCTTTATCGTCGTACTAACAATTAAATAAAATTGCCCGCAATTCAGGCCAGTTAAGTCATCAATTCATTAATAGTCTAAAATCATAGGTCTAACTCGCCGCCGGGGATCCGCGGCGTCTTACGGCCGAATGCAAGCCAACCTGCATAGACAGAACCCGATGCAGCCCGTTCCCACTCCACCTGAGCAGCTGAGCACCCATCCCGCTCTATTCCCAAAGGCATCTCCGCCTTCTCGTTTGTACCTCAAAATTACACTCGGCCGTTTTCGTTTAAGCTCGGATGCAAGCCGGTGTTCTCGGCCAAACATAATTTTTAGTCAGTCGCTTCCCGGCCGACGGAAGAGACGTATCGCTCGCTGTGTCCGTCCTCTGCGCGTCCGAAACATCGCAGTGCATCCTGTTTGTATGGATGTTTGTCCCCAGATAGCGCGTCCTACAAACCCTATAAAGGATTCGATAGTGTCGTGACTTAGTGCGTTTGGAGTTCATGTGCTAGTTTGATGGTCAGTTTTGATGTTGCAATTGGCGGATGTAGCTAATGCAGTGGGATTCGTTTGATTGGCAAAGTAAACATTAACATGACAGATGTAAATATTAGAGATGTTGCCCGGTTGATGGAAACGTTTTAATGGAACAGCGAAATGCATAAACGGTTGCAGAGCGGATATGAGAAAACGATTTGGTTTCAACGAATCGCTAATAGCTAATATAAACTAGTGAGAGATAACTGACTGAATAGCAATGTTAAATTAAACATTGCAATAAAGTAGTTTAGTTTATCAAAATGCCGGTTAAGCAATAACTAGAAAGACTAGACAAGAAAGCAAATTTATGTTCAACTATTGATGATAATCTCAAATTGATTACAAACGAAATCATAGGAGGTGCTATCAAAGGTTCATAATTCATTAAACATGTGGGTGGAATAAAAGCCAATAATGATTGGGCAGTTTTGGGCTGTGTTACGCCCAAACAAAACAATTCATTATGACAATAGCGTTTGTATTGTTTGAACATTTTCAAATTAATTTATTTGAATAATCTAGTGGGCGATCAATATAAATACAAATACGGAATAGGTTAAAAACTTTGTTTCATAATATAAGAGTATTATGCAAATCATTATTTGTGGAATAATGTTAAAAATAAAGGGTACTGCCTTAGCAAATCCTAGTTATAAATTATTATTTTCATAGATAATGTTCTATTGCTTTAGCAAATCCTAGTTATAAATTATTATTTTAATAGATCACAACTGACCATAAAACTGGAAATAATTTGGCAGAGAAGTTTTAAACAAGTAAGATACAATTTTGTGACATAAGTGAAGTTTATAACGGACTCATAACATATCACGTAAGTTATTGCATTATATATTTTTTATTTCATAGCGTTATTTAGTTATTTTTATATTAATGAGAATGTTTTATGAATGTTTAAGTATTCTTATTAGATTTAAACAATATATTTTATTGTTTCAAAGGTACTATTATGATGGAACTGAATCAATAAGTTGATAAATTGTTATACTTAGCTGATATTCAGTTAAAATAATATTTTTTTTGTAAAAGATTGCTTGCCATCCATTCTCTTTCATAGTGAACAATATTACAAATGTGGTAGTCGAGTGCGCATTTACCGAACAAGCTTGACCGATTTTTTATGCTTGATGGATGCACAGTCATAACTGACAGTTGAACAATTTACTTTTATAAGATCAGACATTGGATGGTACCAACGTATAGTTTGCTACTATGATACACTTGAGGCATTAGAATTTTCCTGAAATCTATTGAACTCTTCCGATAGATTGTATCTTTTAGTGCCCTATTTATATTTTAGTTTTTGATGTCAACAAAGTCGTCAAAATAATTCTTAAAATAAACTTTCCTTAAAAATATTATTGTAGGCGTACTCCTACTTTTATTGGCTTCCTTCCTTTATAATAGGTACTCATTTCAGCCACAGATGTTTCTATTCTCAAATTGAGCCTACGAGATTTTCTTATTTTATTCAAAACCACTCTACTATAAATAATAGGACGGCCATCTTGTAATGAAACGACCAAAGTTTTAAAAAGGGAAAATATAAATACAAAATGTTGGCTGTATCGGCTTCTTTTCATTAAAGATCATTAGAGTTTCGAGGATGAAAAATGAAAAATAAATAACAGCTTCATTGTGGCCGTCTACCGGATTTTTTCTTCAGTAAACTTTATTAATTATTTTGATAGGATCGTTGAGACTCTCCTTTGAATTTTCTTTCGGACGTTCGCCTCAACTGTTTACATCAGGATCTGAATTATGAACTTTTCTTTTTACCTTATCTGTGTCATCTTTACAAAGATATTTTAGGTTTAACTCTAAAAACCTACCTACTTTTTGCTTGTGTGTTATTGTATGTTATTTATTTTTTCAAAACTAATAATTTTTAGATTTTTGCATCGAAAGCTCAACCACTTTCAATTATTTAAATTCAAATTTGCGTAAGAATCTGATGTTGAATTTGCACAAATAGCACTCAATAAATTTCATTGCTCCGATGTGATCGCAGACCTCATTATTCATTTGATATACGATTTAAATTCTCACCGACTAGTAATCGGACCCAATCTGACCAAGTTAGAAATAAGTAACTTAATGTTATTCAAAACGTGTCGCTACATTTATCCTATCCCTGCGATCTGGCACGACTTACGGACAGCAAGCTTACTCCACATAAATCCAAGCCGTATTCAAAGTAATAGCTAGGAAGGATCTCCTTGAAAATTCTGAACCTGGTGAAAAGTTTGAGAAAGATTTAGAGTGGTTGAATGTATGCGTGGATAAAGTTTTAGATGTGGTGCGGAGAATATCAAGAGACGCAAAGCGGTGTTTGAGACGCGGTGATAATTATGTTCTTGTGAAGGATGTTCTTGGCAACGTAACTTTCAAGAGAAGTGCTTAGAAATTCACTTTTTCTTACCGGAATATTACCACGACTTCATTATTATGCTCCGTTGTCAAAACCACATTTTATACATGAATTACAAAGGTTGTATGGCTAACTATGATGGTGCTAGTGTATTTTATCTGCAAAATCAGTAATGTTCCATTGATTTACCAAAAAAATATGTAATTTAGAGCAAACTGGTAAATCTTAGAACCCACACACACTAAGCTTCCTATGTCATTGAGTGTAAGGAGTCCAATTTCACCTCTGCACGATAAAGGAGACATTTAAGCCGTTGCTAGAACTAGTTATTCTGTGCCATCACTTTGAATAGATAATGCCTGTGTCCAAGATAATGAAGCTGAACTCATGAAAGCAGCCATTAGGAAGATTCGCGATGCGATTGGCTTGCAAGGAAGTGACAACGATGAACTTGTTAGTGAAGTAAGAGATTATGCAAGTGATGAGGTGAAACAAATTATCTCTTGGGCTGAAATTAATTTAATGATGTTTGATGAACATACCAATAGAGACTTGTAAGTAAAACATGCTACCAGTTAGTACAATACTTTAAAAGACTTTATGGTGAACGAATGACTGACTGCCCTATTGATACACAACGCAGAGCCTAAACCGCTGGTCCTAGATACTTGAAATTCGGAGGGTGCAATTTCCGAAATTTAACCTCTCAGTAGGAGGTTGAAGTTTGTACGAATGTTCCTATTTCACCAAAGGAATATAAAAACAATAATAACAAAATAGAATTTTCATCGTTAAACTTTCATCGACATTTACTAGTAACATGAATAGTTTTGTAGTTTTCTACAAACATTGAGCATGCCAGCCAATTTTTGAAATATCCGGTCATAAAACATTTTATACACATCAATATCAAACTGATGGTGTTTACAAACTTTTCAAAAACGTTTAATATAAACTGGAATTTTCACTTTGAAACTATTTTGGACTGTTTGATCTCGTAGCTATCGCTCGGTTCACTAATGGATCATCATAACGCATTATTGGGTTTAATGCTGAGGTGTTTTTAATGGCTAAGCTCTCTCGCGCTATTAAACTTTAAAAAGATTTAGTTGCTGAGTTTTGTTAGAATAAAACTTTAGTTAAAAATTAAATGTTCCAATGTTATTACAATCGATTACTACATATTTATTTTTTATGAGAATGTGATATCAGAGTATCTAAGTGCCTAAAGTAAAAAAAAATAAATAAAATAAATAATGCTGGGCAGTCCACACAGCATCATCTAGCCCTAAAGAAAGCTACTCAAAGCTTGTGTTATGGGTACTAGATAACTGATATATTTAATACATGATATAGGTACATAGATAGATATTTTTTATTATACATAGAAAACACCCAGACCAACGAAACAAATTTCTGCAGATCGTACACAAATTTGTTCCGAGGCGGGAATCGAACCCGCAACCTCTTGCTTCGCAGGCGGACTCTTGACCGCTGCGCCACTGAGGTCGTCAAATAGTAGTGTAGTTTAAGTTATTTTTAAAGAAACAAATAAATATATTTAGCTATTTCTTATTTTTAAATACCTACATCTCTTTTAATAAAATAAATAATTTCGAAACAATCATTGACAATGTGCACATAATTAATTTGATTTACAGATATTATTATACAGATCTATCTGTATACCTATATACCTATATAGCTAGATATAATAAAATCGTTTGTTTTTGCGTTTGTGCACGCTTATCTCTGCAACGGCTGAATCAAATCGAATGCAGTTTTCACTAATGTATTGAGATAAACTTGGATTAAAACTTAAGACTGAAATCGGTTGACAAATAAAAAAGATAAGAATTTGATACTTTATAAAAAAAAATCTTATCCATTCGTACAGCCCCAGACAAACAAACGTTCTATATGACTCAACTAATCCATTAAATTATATTCACTGAGCTTCACATACCTTTTGGGTTACAAAAGGATCACCAAGAAACTAATAAAAGACAATATTAAAACTGTAGCGTCTGAATTTTATAACCCCAATAGAATCCAGGATACTAAATATCAAGATGGGAATACTCATGTCCAAGTTTGTCCGACGACGATTTATTATACACAAGATGGTAGGTACTATTTTTATCACGGACTTACCAAACATTATTTTTAACGATTAGAAGTTATTTTTATGTCACGGACAGACTCATCTTAAAGATACTGCCGCGCTCAGAGTTCCCAATTCACAGGCTTAACGGAAAAATCTAAATAATAATAGACAACAGAATGTTGCTGGATTAAAAAAATCAACTAAAGTTTTGTAGAAAATGAAAAGCAGAAAATAAATATATTCATATTATCATACTTACATTTTTTTCTATAATTTTTTTAATAAGATATTTTACAAAGATTTTAAACTCTATCCACTAAATAAATCATAGTACAGAAACTGACATTTGAATTGACATTATTCTAAGAATAATTATATCAGAGAATTAGTCAAATCTAATCAAAATAAGGTTAATTTATTGTTATGTATATTATAATATGGTGTGTACACCATGTTTTGTTAAAAAGGCTTTCTGTCAGGTCATCATATTAATGATTAAAATACTAATGACTCAACCAAAAATTAATAAATAGTATGTGATGTCCCTTAGTATGGACGTCAAAGGAGTTCCAGTCCTACGCCCAAGTTAAACTTCCGCTTGGGAAAAACAGATCATACCAATGATTTATTATACAAATATTGAACGATATTTTGTCGTAAAGTACACTTTATTGCTTACCCTATTCGAAATTTTGAGTTATATTTCAATCCTGATTAAATGGCCAGTATAAAGTTGAAATACTCTGACGAAACCGTGAGCAATTATTATTATGGCTGTAAATAAATTACACTTTTATTATTGATTTACTGTATAAAATGAACAGTAATAAACAAGAGTTCAGAATATGACATAATTACGAATTCAACATAATAAAAGTGTGATGATGTCGTAAATTCCGGGTCGAGTCTTGTTCTCTCAGTACATATTTTATTAAAAAAGTTTCCCCCATCTTGTCACCGCAGTTGACGCCGCAAGTTTGTCCGAAGCAATCCTGGCTTATATTAAAATATTTTCGACACCAATTCACAGATGAAATAACAGTATAAAGATCCAAAAGTCTCACTCTGATAACAAAGATTCAATAAAAATAACTACAAATAAAAATTCTAATGGAAACTAAAGTAACATTTTCAAAAACTGATAATCCACAAACATGATATACAAAATATATAGGTACGGTAAGATACCATTACAAGAAGGAGGAGAAGTTCTCAGAAGGAGAAATTTAGAACACTCAAGGTTGCTGAACGACGACGTTTTAAAACATGAAAAATTGCGATATTGAATTTTAAGCCAGAGCATTACAGCTCATTTTAAGAAGCAAGTTGATTTAAAGTGACGCACGACTCACCAATCCTGAAGAGATTCAAAGTGTCAATATTAGAAGGAGAAAAAAAAAACTCGCTCGCAATGTTGATTCATTAAATGCTAAAGTTTTGAGTAAAGCTGTTCCGAACTTCGGGTTGAAACTTGGGAAATTACTCGTCCATCTTCGTAATAATACTGAAGCGAAACTTGCTACAGACAATGTTGCCAGCTTTAAATGTAATCATGTGTGTGTCGGTTCGGAAATAAACTTTTATTTTATGAACATTTATTATGAAATACTTTCTGAGGCTTCGCTTAATAATGTGCCAGTAAACTTGCGCTGAACAATGTTTACAGAGTGTTTACGAGACTTTTTGAAATAAAACATGCCAGGTACATAATTTGGAGTTGAATTTCATAAGTCAATTGAAAGCAACTCAAATAATTAAGACGTAATAATGTCAACCTAATTAAAAGTCTTCTGAATTTGTGTGTATATTAATTTATCTAACGTACAACAAATAGAAGCATTATAATAAAACACAACATAGGGTCCCCAGATAGCAGAAGCAAGATAGAAAACAAGTGTGAAGATGCCCCGTTCAGATGGGACAATTTGAAGCTTTGGCAATTTAGCTGATATCAAACTCACCCTATATAAAACCACCGATAGAAAAAATAGTTTTGACAGATGCTAGTGTGTAATAAATTAAGGTATGTGCAACTTCATTACGAAAAAAGTGAATTATAATCGTCAAAACATTGTATCTAGGAAACAAAAGAGAATAACAACAGTGACGAAATAGATTTCGCTGTTGACAAACAAAAAGAATTACGGCTCTGTGTTATTGTAACTAGTAAGTACGACTTGCCAGGTGAAAGTAACTGTCGTGAATGGGGATACTTGTACAGTAGTCAGTGATTCCTTTGAAATAGTAAACAATTCAAACAGGAAACGAACTCATAATACCCCTTTCATTCACTTGTATTTTATTGAGTAGCCTTTCATCAGGTTGTACACTAATGAGGGCGTTAATGGTGACTTCCGCACTGCCTTCGTTTACTTAAAACATAGCTGCTTTTAATTTGGTTCTGTTTCCGTTTGTTTTATGTTTGCGGTGGCTTTTTGTTATGCCGTATTTCAAACGCATTGCCTTTAATACGAGTATTACATATTTCTTGCCTACTTAATACAATAGTTATTTATCTATTATTATTATTTACTTAATTTCTTCCTCCGACCTTTTTGGTGACAAAGCGTCACCAAAAATATAATGATTATAAAATGTAGCAATGTCCTCACTCTTGAAAAAAAAATTACACGTTACATTATAGTTATAGCCTATCAAAAAAGTTTTTGGAAAAAAATATCTTGTTTTGTATTTCGAATATATATAAATTATATAAATAGTGATATAATTTCATCAAAAGTAAGTCCAAGGTTTTTGGTCTCCCAATTTGTCTTTTGTCTTTATTTTATTATCATTGTCAAGATTGAATTCTTTTGATCTTTAGTTTTATAATAGAACCTTTCTGCGTTTGAAGTTTCGTGAATTTATAAGTCGTATTGAACAAAGCTATTTTGGTTATGATTTTGAAGAGGATATAATTATCTCTATTGTCACAACAGAACTCTAAAGTTACGTAAGTACTTTAAATTGATATAGGCACCTCACCAAAGTCTTTTTAATAAATTAAGTAATTAAATAAATAAAGAATGAAGGCATGAAAATAAAACCTAGAGTTAGGTACTTCATTCATTCATTCATTCATTCATTCACTCTATAAAATAATAGCAAATATCATTACACGTTAATTTTCTGAATGTAATAAAAAAAAGAAATACCTTTTCCTGGTTTAATAACTATCGGATATTTTTATTACATTCAATGAATACAATGAATGTTCAATCAGACATATTTATCATTCTCGTGGTACAAAGACTGTTAACTTAATTAGAATTTCCCACGAAAGTAACGTGTAATAAGCTCAGATTCTTGCGTGAGCAATCACAAGAATTACACTCAGACGGAATATATTCGGCGCAAATTCCGAGATATAATTCATTGTGTATATTTCTTTATAAAAGTAGATTTACCGTTCTTGAGATTTTTCTGCGGCTTCTTTAAATTAAGTTACGTGTTAATCAATTTATTATTAGTACCTGGGTGACCGAGCTTTACTCGTTTTTTTTTTGGTAAACGACGTTTTCTAAAAATGAAACCTAGCTAGATCGATTTATCGCCCCCGAAACCCACTGCATACTAAATTTCATGTAAATCGTTGGAGCCCGTTCCGATATTCAGATTATAAAATTATTATACATCATAATATTAACAAGAATTGCTCGTTTAAAGGTATAAATAAGATTTTAAGTTCCACACTTGGAGAGGCCTAGTTATTTTGGATGATTAAAAAAAGCCTTTTTTTTTCGTCTTTACAAATTTAGTGTAAATAAAATAAACGATTAGTTTAAAAGTTTTTTTTCTATTTGTTAGTTGCTTCAGTCATTTTCATTACGTTTTATTGCAGCCTTCACGGTGCAAAATTATTTTGCTAAAGATATAATTTTGCTCCGTGGGATTAACTGATCCGTATTCTAAATATTTTATTAATTTCATTTCATTTTTACAGTTTTCCGTGATATATTTTCTTTTTATTTGTTTGCTGTTTCTTTTTAACACTTGATATTTTAGCTATAATAAAACACAATCTCTCATCTTGTCCAACCATAAACCAATTCTCAAGTTTCATTAGCAACTTTATGCGAACGATAACAACCGACAACAGAATTTTGGAGCCCGTTATGACTTCCATTGTGAAACGCCAGTGACTTTGCTTGTTTTTTACTGAGTGCATATTACTATCAAATGTACAAGAATGTTTTAAATTGCTGAAAAAGTACACCTAAAGAAGAAATTTCATGCATGCAAGAAAAACTAACTTAAAACCGCTCGTACCATAATCAAACAGTCAGTCACTAACATACCGATGTATAGATGAATAATTTGTTAATTTCGTAACGTTTATCGACTTTTGATTGAACAACAATTTGTTGAATTGATAAAGCTAATTTGTTTAATGACTGTTAATTTTAATTGCTAACAATTTTGAGTTCCGCAACAAATATGTGAACGATCGAAGGTTTTGTTTTCTTGTTATTAACATCAACTTTCAAAATTGTTGTGGCTTTTTAGTCGCAAATGTATTAACTGAAATATAATATCAAATCCCTCTTTGATTTAACTAATGTTCTTGTCAAATATAAACTTCCTGCATTCATTATCACCTATAAAAGCAATCAATTCACACATTTTACCACTCGCCTTGGTGTTGAAATTTTGTTTGAGTAGTTATAAGGTACGCAACATGTTCGTTTATTTTTGTGTATGTTTTAATATATTTTTATAAACTTTTTAATAAAAAAAATATTTATTTAAGTGTATCATAGCTTCAATAACTCACAATAATTATTAATTATTATCTATAGATAGCTCAACTTATTCATCTATTTTATATACTGTGTTTTATGATAGATTATGTAAGTACCTACAATTGTTTCTGCAAATGAATTAATACTTGTTTCAATAATTTTGATCATTTAATAATATTAATCAATCCAAAATATGGACTAAGTACCTACTTATTTTAAAACAAATGATTTAGTATTATCAGACAGAAGTTGACTAAAGCATTGCCCTTGTCCATTAGATTATTTTATTCATTACCATTCTAACTGGTAAAGTGAGCTAACGCTAGACTTATAAATTCCATTAGCCATCGCAGACACTAATGAACAGAGCAGACATTAAATTGCCATTAACAGGGCACATTTGCATAAAAAGTACTTACCTCTACATACCTACTAATAGTGCTTAATAGTCCCAAGAACTTTATTTATTGAATTATCAGAATAATCTAGTAAGACGTTACCCGCGACTTTGCCCTAAAAAATCCTAAAAAATATTATAATTAATATGTTACATTGATGGATTTTTTAGGAATATGTGTAATAATTTACACCTTGGGGTAAAAAAATTACCTATTCTTTACTTTGCGTGCGCTGCGAAAAGTATTAATGATAGAATAATATAATGTACTACGAATTTGTTGAACACATCATTAGGTAGGTAGGTATATATTACCCGTGCGAAGCCGGGGCGGACCTTTACTTCAAAATATGTTTCCTTAAAAACTCCAGGTGCATCAGGTTTCACTTAAAACTTCAACTCTTCTGAACGGCAAAACGCTCCAAGTCCTGAAGTTTAGTCACCATCTCAGAAACTATAAGCTACTTCGATAAAAATTGAATTTCAATCCGCTCGAACGACGATGACATTATCATAATGCTTGCTGGTGTGTTGTTACATTTTTAGTTAAGTGCCCTATGTGGTGTTTAGTATAAACTCTGCATATTCATCAGGCTGGCCTCACAGCTCAGTTGGTAGTAGCTCTGCCTTCTGCGCTGCAGGTTGTGGGTTCGATCCCCACTCAGGATAAATTTGTGTGATAAACGTAGATGTTTGTTCTGTGTCAGGGTGTTATTATCTATTGTATGTATGTATTTACAAAAAAACTATAATTAATCTATCCGCTATCTGGTTCTTGACATCAGCACCAACAACCATCTTTTGTTTAAAATTGTCATGTAAATTTGACTGACTGTGTGACAATACTACTAATTTTAACACTTGACAATTGCAAAATAATTCTCAAAAGAGACAGATGCCAAAACCGAAAATGAATAAGAAGATAAGATTATAGCAAACACGCAAAAAGATTTAAATTATGTACCAAATGTCATGTTTGGACATGCCTCTGACTACCCTCTTTAGATATCCTCAAAGATCTAAGTAACTAAAGATCTGAGGAAGATATCTACCAAGCCCGGGGACTACAGTCGTGATCATTATAATCAAGAGGTCAGAATTAGGTAGAGTTATTTAAGTACTTGTACCGAAATGTTGATATTAATATGGATCTTCCCGGGATTTCCAATGGACGATTGTCCATTAGAAATCCCGCTTTCTTTTCTTTTGTTCTCACAAGCTCTGTTGTGTGAACTACAAATGTGGCAACTTCGCGTGTGTGCGCATTGGAATTTTACAACTTCTGTAGGTCTACCATGAGTTGTCACATTTAAATTGGCTGACGTTACTACAGTAGTAATAGTACGTTACTATGACATCTGTCAAAATTGTTACTCATGGTACCAAATTCTAAGCAAATTAATGAGCGCAAACTACAGTTGCTGTAGTACGCTGTGACGTAGGATAGTTAGCTACGTGAGGTTTTAGTACCCAACTATCCGCTAGAGGCGCTGTACCAAGTTTTCATACATTTTTTTAACTACAGTCGCTAGCGAGTGTAGATTGTGAAAACTCATGGTAGACCTTCGGACATTTGATGTCGCTGATGTAAATTTGCCAACGTCGCGCGTGCAGTGGTTTAAATTGTGTAAAAGTAAATAACTTTGTTAAATAATAAATCACGGGGTTTTTCTACTCTTTAAAATTAATCTCGGGATTTGAGGCATATACACTTTATTATTTCGCTGTATGAAATCAGTGTAAGTACATAAATAACTCTACCTAATTCCGACCTCTGATTATAATATATATAAAAAAAACTTAAATATGAACTTCAAATAACTGCTTATAGGAAATGCAAATACCTACTCCATAAGTCACCCGTAGGACGTGACCTACCTATGTAGCACTGCATTGCGCCCGTCAACCTGATACATAAAGATGAAAAGTTTGCCTGAATTTCACCGGCCCCTAACTGTTTATGTGTGTGCGTGCTTGGACTAAATGTGAGCACCACCGTCGCCAAATATAAGAAATTCACGTCTTGATAACTCCCTCATTGCTCAGCAGACTGCGGAGCAGATCCAAAAGCATCCTGCAGATCGCTACGACCAGTAATGAAGGCCTTGATCAACTAGAAAGTCAACGACAGCTTGATTGAGTAAAGGTTCTTAACCTTCCTCTTTAATTTTTATATATTTTGTTTTCATTGTACTTTGACACTATCTGAAGACAACTTGCTGACTAATAATGATCCTAATAATGTAGTCAGATTTGATGAATGAATTTTACAATACGTCAAAAAACAAATTACTTTCAAAAACTGCTGTTTGAAAATCAATTTTACGTTATATTCTATTTAAATAAAAAACACATGATCACGACTGTAATCTCTAGGCTCGGTAGAAATCTTTTCAGATCTGTAGTTACTTAGATATCTAAAGGTAAGTGATCAAACATGACATGGCACATGCCCACATTTTGCACAGTAGTTAGAACTCCGAACGTGACAGGTTGCAAGATTGTTTTGGTTCTAGGGTATGTTGGTTTCTTCATGATTTTTTCGAGTACTGCTCATATATTTTTCCAATGGAAAAACTCATTGATGCACGACAAGGTTTAAACTCACGACCTTTGAATCGTGAGGCAAGGATGCTACCACTACACCACCCGTGCTCTTTTTCTATTGGTTAATAACACTGAAACTTTTAAAGGAGAAGTGTACAAAGATCCCAAGTATCTTTCATTTTGGAGATTGCACCGAAATCTTTAGCAATCACCATATTGACTACCAAATGCAATCTGGATAATAGAAAGACTGTCATAATACGTATTCCTATTAGGTTTTACGATGTAGGTGGCTTTACAGTTTCTGATAAAATTCTTTTACGATTCAACTAACTTAAAATAACAAAATTGTTTGTTGCTTTCAAAATAGAAAATATCGATGTGAAACACTTTATGTTTTGAAAAATAATAGATGCTGAAACCACCTAAGAAAATAGGTTTGAAATAAAATTGGCAGAAAGTTAGATCAGGTAGATCAGGTTAGTACGTCTACTATTTTTCAAAATCTACCAATAAATCTTTATCTCTGAAATTCTGGAAAAAATCTCGTTCTAGAGTAAAAGTTAAGGCAAACTGTAATGGTACTTCAGAACGAGCGGTATCTACCTCAGGAGAGTATCTACTTCAAGCACTATAAATTTCTTCGGCTTCTTACATCGCATTTCAAGATTTTTGGCTCCAATTCCACAATCTAAAGTGGTGTCTTTAAGTCAAATAATTGTACAACTTTTGCTATCTTGTTAGATTTAAGATTTTATTTAAAATACTAACATGAAATCTTTAAAATATTAAACTGATATTATACAATTAAAGTTTTAAATTTCAATAATATTATACATAAAAATAAGTACATTTAAATACATAGCTCAACCGCAAATATAACTTATTTTTTATTAAAAAATGAGGCATAGTTGATAAGCATTTCACTGTCATGTTTTTACAAGTGTTTTGATGAATATTTACTGTACTTAGCAAAAGCCATCGTAAACATCGCTTATTATAGTTGTTTACACTATAGGATGTGTTAGTCTTGTTATAAAAATATCGTATCGGCTACTTTGAAACTCCTCAGTATCTAATGTGAGGACTCGATAAAGCGAAAACGTATCGATAAACCTCTTGAGTCATTTCTGCTTCCCCTCGCTTCCTACAGCCGTATACGGAATCACCTATAAAGTAAATTGCACACATCCCTAGCTACTCTGTGATCTTTCAACACTCGAAGGCTCGAAGATTAAAATAAAATAGAACTGTCTTCAACAATTTTTTAAATATTTAGCACCTTACTTATCATTGTCATTGTTTACGCTGCACATCTCGATTTATTTCGCAGCATATTATGGTTATCTTCGCTTATTGTTATCGTCATATCTGTTTTTTTCATGGTAACATTGTAATTTCCTGAACTAATGTCATTAAATACTGAAAATACCAAAAAATCTTTTACCAAAATTTCTGTTTCTAAATTTTGGTGATAGTAGCAAGTTTTTGAAAATAAATTTCATCGTCGAAATCTATCGAAACATTTTAGTCACATTGAACTATACAGATTGACAATTTGACCTTTCTACATTTACCTAATTCTACAGATTATCTCGATCGAATTCAAGTTATGAATTTTCAATACGAGTCGGAAGGTGGAATTTGGTTACATTAACATTTGTATGGTATTTAACGTACCCACGTATTTACACAGATACCTGACACGTGAATCCCGGAAGCCAGCTTACTTAGCTACCAACTTATATTAAATTTCTTTAATAGTCTTTTTATAATTGATTTTGAAATACCTGCTTCTTTGTTTTTCTTGATAGATTTTTGTTATGATAAGAGTTTCTTTAGAAATTTTTCATTGTTTCAAAGGCTCTTTTCTAGTCTATTGTCACTTAGTCTATTATTATAATATATTGTGTCGCTTTTAGATATTTAAGAAGAGGATAATCATACTTCTCACACAACTTTGAGAATGCCTACTTTAGACATAACCCGTAAACAGCTATGAAAGAGGCGTAAACGATTTTGCCAATACCTTGCCATAAACCTTTATATGGCAATTGATTTAAGAGAGGCTCAGCAACGCATCAGCGAGGTGTTGAATGTTGCCATAATTGGCAGCTCTTACGAATTTTTACTCTCTTACTATGCTTTTTAAATATCAGATTTTTTTTTGTCAAAAATATTAAACGAAATAAAGATCATAAAAAAACAATTCTAACATAGTAGGTATCTTCTAAAAGATAAATAATATATGGAAAAACTATGAATGCATTTTTCTATTGGGTTTTGTATCAACTTGTATAAATTGATTGATATTTGAACATGAAAACATTTGTCGGGTCAGATAGTACGAGTAATCTATATCTATATAAGAGCTTAACCTGACTGACTGACTGATTGATCATCGCCGAGCCGAAACCGCTGAAGATAGAAAGCTGAAATTTAGAAGGTGGCTTCCTTTTATAACAAAACCACCCACTAAGGCGGGATTTTTGGAAATTCCACCTCTAAGGGGGTGAAAAAGGATGATAACGTTAGTATGAAACTTTTTAACGCGTGGAGCGATTTTCATGAAACTTTGTTTGTGCACCGTAAATGCAAAATGAATGAACATGTGTTTCAGGATTTTTCAATATAATCTTCAAAAAGGGGTCAAATGTGGGGTCAATGTTTGTATGGGAACTTTTTAACGGGTGGTGGGATTGGTCTGAAATTTTGTTTGTGTACTTTAAATGCAAAATAAATGAACACGTGTTTCAGGATTTTTCAAAATACCCTTCAAAAAGGGGTCAAATATGGGGTCAATGATTGTATGGGAACTTTTTAATGGGTGGCGCGATTGGTCTGAAACTTTGTTCGTGTACTGTAAATGCAAAATTAATGGACACCTGTTTCAGGATTTTTCAATATAACTCTTAAAAAGGGGTCAAATGGGGGGTCAATGTTTGTATGGGACTTATTTAACAGGTGGTGCGATTGGTCCGAAACTTTTTATTATATTTAGATATTTTATGTGAACGAAGTCGCGAGCGGGACAGCTAGTACCTACATAAAATACGTGTGACCGGATCTGGATGAAACTCGGAATAGGCGTAGTTTATGACTTGGAATAACATAATTATAGGTTACTTTTTATCCAAGTAGGTACCACGCAAGAGGTCGCGCCGCGGAAAAGTTGTAGCTAATTTTATTGATAAAAACTGCTTATTATTTCTGTATATGAAAAGCATTAGGGTTAAAGTAACACTTTTCTTTTTTTTTATTGCAGTTCGTTGTATGATGTTTTTAGACTGATCGATCTGTGTATTTAGCTATATAATGATTTCTAAATTTACAAAACGATAAACATTATCTGGCCTATAATGCAATCGCATTATGAAATTATAACAAATAGGATTGTATAATTGTATAACTCAAATAGGTATATTAAGAGATGAAATTTAAAAACACGTTTTTAATGCTTCGCTTGCTATAATTGTATAACTCAAATAGGTACAGATTTGACTTAAGTTGAAATAACCACAAAGAAGACACTAAGAAAGACCTTGCTCACGGTGGAAGGGTCGGAAAAGGAATAATTACGTCACAACCATCATAACCTAAACCCCGTTGGTTCGTTGAACTTAATTTTAATAAGCCATTAATCCGAAACCAGATAGAGGCTGAGGGTTCAACGTGAACTGGCGATGAGATGATTATCAGACCATCTTTAATTGAAACCTGATACCTAGTCTGTTTCTGCGATGAGATTCAACTCATTTACGTAGGCGATGGAATTTTGTAATAAACCATGATTTCCTAAAAAGTACCGTCCGCTATATGACGACTGAAAATAGGTTAAGCGTATAATTATTATCGTATTGGAATCCTTTATAAAATTAAATTTGGATATTTGTATGTAAGTCTGTGGTTTAATTACGCTACAATATTTTTTAGTCTGTTATCTTTATAGCATATAACCTGCTTGGTTAAAGTATAATGTACCACGTATGCAAAGCCGTGTCCCTCATAAACGTGAATTTCTTATTTTAACCCATGCTTCGCCGCTAGCTTACTAAGGTAGGTACATCATCATCATCATCATCATCATCATCCGCAGCCCGACTTCACCCACTACTGGGTAGGTAGGTACCTATAATAGGCCTCTCTTTGCATAAATGCCATTGTCCACGGTCTGCTGCTAGCCTCACCCAGGTCCGGCCAGCGACAGATGCGTTCTAATCTTTCATTGTGTGCGTCTATTGACTTTTACCAATTTATTTCTTATACAATTTTTTTTTTTAGTTGATATTTAAAATTATTTAGCTATGCTATCCGCTCGGTCAATTCCGCTTTCCGCTTTCTACTAACTCTAAGTGAACGCAAATTTGGATTCTATTTGAGTGTCAATAGTAGTATCGTATACATAACATCCAACGTATTTTTGGAAATCTGAGCTTAACAGAAATTTACTATTAATGGTTTAATTTTAATTGCAACATAACTTGTGGTACCTAATTAGTGGTATCACATATCAAAGGTAAAGCTCTGCTTTGCTACAAAATAATAATGATATAACTAATTTTGTTAACAATTTATGAGTCAGACTAAAAAGGGTTGTCAATTTTTTTAAAACATTATGCATACCTATATAAATAATTTATTTTGTTGCTAGTGTATTATTTATTATTTTTCTGTATTACGAGTATAAATTTTTACTAAATTTGCCACTAATATTTGCTAAAGTTACGTCGTTCGGGTTTTTATTCTAACATTTCAACCTCAAAAAAATGTTCATCCAAACAAAATGTGACTCACTAGCAAATTTGTAAGCGTATTTTATTAAAAAACACAAATTTTTCAATTAAATTCACGTTTGAAAATGATAGAATCGTGTTCTGCGATTTTTCTTAACCATGAACTCTTTTTTTTTATAAATTTTTAAATAATCTCTTCTTTCTTTTCAAATGTTTAAATATTTATTCTGCTATTCGAGGTGGAGACCAAATACAACAATTCAAAAATCATGAAACGAACCCGACTTTGTTTTGTATTAAGATACAGATTTTCCTACGTGGTATGGTTTAGATTTTACTGTTATACATTTTTTAATAGACACTTCCACATTCTCCACATCCGCGTAGTCGGAGAGTCGTGACTGCGCAGAGCCGCTTCTGGCGGTCGAGCGGATTTTATAATGGTCCGTGAAATTACATACAGGTTCGTTTCCCTGACCGCACGCTCGATTGGGACACATCTAGACGTGGCACTTCTATGGTGTTGTTTTAGTTGAAATAATGTTGAAATAACATCCTCTAGGTCTGATGATGTGGTGATTAGTATCACCAACTACACTTGCGAGCTTTAAACTGGAATCACTTCATGGCAATTGTTCAACTAACTTTTACAATTTCTATGCAGTCAACTATGAATTGGGGTATATCATTTAAAAGAAAATTTTTACCTAAATTTAGGGAATTATTGCAATAGGTCAAATTTGTGGACGTCTAATTGAATAAGCAGTAGGTAATATAAAAAATATTTTTTTTCCCCTCAATATTTTGTGTTACCCCCCTGGCTGTAATGACCGCTTGTAAATGGTTTTTCATTGACCTAATGAGTTTCCTGATGGTATCCTGTGGGATTTCCTGCCATTCTTCGACTAAACATAATGTAGCTATAATTTCGTATATTTCCTTATTAACACCTAAAACTAAATTTACGTAATATTTCTTAATTTTGTTAAATTATTGATGACGTCACGAAATTTTTCATAATTTCAATGGATTTTGAGTTGATTATATAAGTAGGTTCTACATCAAATTGTCTGTTAGACAACACCATGAGGAAAGAAAATGATGCTAAAGCTTAAAATTACTCGTAGTAGGTTTGATCGTGAAGTAAATTGTATGAAAATTCGATTATGCGTGTAGGAATATCTTAACATGCTCAATAAACAAGTCGATATAGGTTTCAGTATCAACCTTCCCAACATAGATTTCAATAGAAGTTACTGGCATCAAAATTATGAACTCACACAACTCAAAGTCAGAATAACTTAAAAAATACATTGATGGCGGACTTGACTCAATCAATTCTGGTTTTTGTAAGTCTGATCTTTGTGTGCTAATTGGAAATGCGAATGAGAAAGATCACATTTATGATATTTTAAAAAATAATGACTGTCACAAAAAGCTTTGTATTTATATTAGCATTTGTTCATTACATTTTATGATGAAAAATGAATGAATGCAAGCAAACCTAAGAAGATATTATTATAATAAAAAAAATAACTTTAAAAAGATGAGTTCATTGATTAATTAAAAAATATTCTTGATATATTTCTCTTGTTTAATAAAGTAAGTAATTAAAACGTTCCTACTTGCGCGTATTACAAGAAAAATTGAATGTTGGAATTCATGTCGTAATTTTCGAGAATTTTATTTTCGTATTTCTTTTGATTCTTTGTAAATCCACTTCGGAAGTGAGTGTTAATTCAATTAATATTGATTTGAGTCTTTGAAGTTTCTATCGCTTAGTAAATCCGTGAATGTTTTTAATTTGGAATTTCCCTGAAGCTTTATTTTATTTTATGTTCGTTGTGTCGCTGGTTTTGCTAGTGTCAGTTGTTGACCTATCTGCATCAATTCAATCAATTAATTTTATAAAAGTATACAAAAGCTAGCTTTCAAAAAAATCTAACTTTATACAGGTTAAAATTATATTAACAATATTTTGACCATCTTTTTAATAACCATTATATCATCAAGAACCGTCCGATCTGGACCATACCTAGAATACTAATAAGTTAATCTTTTATATCACGTTTTCGTGAAACAAAGAGATGAGGCCAAGTACCAGATAAGCGTCCAGTATACGAAGACCCTCGACATGCTCCACAAAAGTTGAAGTGTCGTCCAGTTTTGAATAGAAAAGAGGGGAATGGGAGATCAGCGTAATGGTTTAGAAATGCGGTGGTCGAGTGTAAGGCCGTATTAAGCAGCAGGGGAATTATGAAACACATGCTCTTTGAATACTAAACGTGCATTTTGTAAAGCGGTACCTCCCAAAGAGACTATTTTTTAGACTGCTGTGACGAATATTTTTTTGTCTCTATTTTAGGATATTCACAGTGATGTTAATGATGTGAATGAAGCAGGTTACTGCATCACGTATGTTGATTTGAATAACAATATATCTTTCGGAGCTATTCATAAAACTATGATTTTTATGTGGACAAAAAACTTTGAACCTGTATCTTCTAATAAGAATAAATCTTATAGAAATTATTATTATTATTTTTCAGCCATTATTGTCCCACTGCAGGGCAAAGGCCTTTCTTCCTTCCTTATAGAAATTGTCATTGAGAATTTTATAAAGAGAAGAAATTTATAGTTCATCGATAAATGAAGCATCTGAATTTATCGAAAATAAAGGAATAGGTATAAGTAAAAAAAAACAGCAAGCATTTTAATCATTTAAACTTTAAATGATTAAAATGCATTAAAAAAATCAAATTTTAAACGACTATTTAAATAAAAAAAGAAACTGAAATGACTCATCAAATACAAAATTCCATAGCAATAGAAACAAAGCTGTCAAAAACTGAAATGGGAGACGAAAAAAAACCGATTTCTCGCTCATTTGTATGCACAAAGCTGTGTTCAACAGACGTACTGCTGCTTTGAATAGATCGTTAGGTCAAAGAGGTTATAGCTATTTAATATTGGAAGACTAGATATTAATAAAGCTATAGTCAAAGCTGATTTTTTGCTGAGTACCCGAAACTACATAATAATGGAAGGTCTATTAATAGAATAATGGAACTTCTACCATAATACTGCCATCATTACACAATAATATTCAGTCAGTATCAATCTAACGGCCGGTTTCTTTAAACTAGGTATCTATTTACTTAGAGCGCTGGTGGTGTAGTGGTAGCACCACTGCCTCACGATCCGAAGGTCGTGGGTTCAAACCTGGTCGTGCACCAATGAGTTTTTCCATTCGAAAAATTTATGTGCGCAATGCCAGTGCTCTTAAACGGTGAAGGAAAACATCGTGAGGAAACCGGCATACCCTAGAACCAAAAATTCGAAGGTATGTGTCATAGGTTAGTATTATTATAAGCGGCGATGGGCTTGCAACCTGTCACGTACGGAATACTAACTATTGTGCAAAATGTGGGCATGTATCAAATGTCATGTTTGGACTTGCCTCTGACTACCCTCTTTAGATATCCTCAAAGATCTAAGTAACTAAAAGATCTGAGGAGATATCTACCGAGCCTGGGGATTACAGTCGTGATCATATATTTTTTTTTTTTTTTTTTTTTTTTTTTTTTTTCTATTTGCAGTTTTTGGATTTTGGATAGATATTTGACATTAGTAATGTCAAATACCTATAAAAAATTCAAAAACCACAGATAGAATATAAAAACCGACCGTTAGACAGTATATCGACGTCAAATATTGATTGATGGTTTTAAAAATATGAAAAAACGTCTTTTTCATATATTAGTCCCTAAAACCGCTGATTGCATAATAAACTTTGAGTCAACTTACATATTACTTAGCTCGACAAAACATCGTCGTTTCGAAATCGGAAATACCACACACATAAAAGCATTTTTTTGTCATTATCTCAGAGATAAGCGCTGACTCACAACCAACAATCACTCCTAATGAATTGTCTAATTCTTGTACAAGACACTGCATGTCGTTAGCTAAACGAAATAATACCGTAAGCGACAAAGCTAAATTCTTATTAGATTTTATTATTTTTCAGAACTCCTTGTTAGATTTTAGAATTACTTGCAGGTAAAAAAAATAATTGTCTTGGAGAACTATATAAAAACTGTGATTGATATAGGTACAACTTTAAAATTCTATACTTTTGTTATACAACTCTTTGCTCTGGCTAATACAATATAAACATTCCTACACGTAGTGTATTTTTTACGAACTAACTGTAAATTATCCCATCAATACTTACGCTATTTTTTCTTTCGATGGTCGATGTCTGTGGTATGATTATACGCTGGCTATCTTGACATAGTTGCATTGATGTTTGAAATGAGATGCTATTTGAGATCTTTTGAATGCTGAGTATGTAGAATAAGATGGATGAATGATATTTAATGGACATATTAAACCTATTCATTGTGCGTATCTTACTTGTCCGTAACAGATCAGCCAAGCTAAGCGCAATTCAATGTGGTCAAAATTTGAGTTATGATAACGTTAAATGTTTCTTCGGTACATTATTATTATCAACCCCTGAATAAACACCACATCAGCATACATCCCTTTCCCATAACAGCACAAACTAATGATATTCTATAGTAATTATTTTAGTTAACTTTTTTCAGATTCCAATCTAACCTAAGGTGAAAATTGTTTAACAGGGAATTGCAACTGTCATTATAGCACAGGATTTCTTTAGTTAGTGTTTTATATATAATTGTAAACAAATCTAATTAGCTTTTTTCAATAAATCTCAATGTCTTATCTTATTTTACTAAAACTAAATCCTTTTTTTTGAAAAGATTATTGAAAACTAAAGAAGCACCAATTTGCTCATATTATTGTAGATTCAACTGTACTATTGACAGAAAATTTAAAAACTATTAATTTAGTAATTTAAAACGACTTGGCAACAGGTTCACTGAAACTTAGCCTAAGTCATCAAACTATGCACCTAGCACGTTTTATAATGCTTTATTGAAATAGATTGCGTATTACGAAAGAAATGAACGTATAAAAAATCTCTTTCGTAAGACCGACATGAGTTGCAACAAGTGTACACACAGCTTTAATATTAAAACAGTAAAGCTTATCTCTGTCATCTACAACATCATTAAAAGCATCAACATGAACTCAGCAAACATGAAAATCAAAATAATAAACTCGGTACTTGCTTGCATTTTTTAGTAAGTCAATGGGTGCATGGTTCTTTTGTGAATTAATATGGCTTTAGGGTGTACTTTGATGATTCAAGTTTTGGATAGCTTGTTTTTTTAAACAAAATTATGGAAAATTAAAAAATAATAATTATTAAAATTCGTTCCTATTCCTATACTCGTGGTAGTTAAAAAAGCTTGTTAAAAAACAGTACGTATTTTGAAAGTTGATAAGTTGACACACCAATGAAAACAAGCAAGTAGGTATTGACGGTAGTAGGTACTTACTATTAATATTTTTTAGTGTGGTACTATTTTAAACTATTATGTAGGTTATTCAGCTTGTAAGCACCTTTAAACTTGAAAGACTCATTCCTTCACCGAATCAATTGGCCATCGTGTAATGAAGACATTACTGTCTGCTGCAGATATATCTGTAGATTCTGTGTAGTTATCTATAGATCGCCGTAATCGCTGAGTCACGATCTGTAGGCGATTGGCTGAGGCTTTGATCTGAACTTTGCTTGCTGTGTAATATAATAATATATTAGTCGGTACGTATTTAAAGAAGTGCTCTTAATAAAAACAATAGAAAATAATAAATGTTTTAGAAATGTAATGCATAAGACTATAGATTATTTTTTACAAATTATAATAATATACTAGATATTGCTAATAGACTTTGTCCGCCTTTGATACAAATAAAACAAATTTAAAATCATGAATATCGGTTCATCCGTTCTCGAGTTTTGATAGTGTAATTAGCACGACTTTGTTTAGTATCTTTATGCCAAAAAAAAGTTACGGTATTTACAAAATTTGTTGTCTGTATACATTTTTAGTTGTTGGCGCTCACTGTATTGTTTCAAAAAAGGTAGAGCATGTAATCAGAGAACACTGTTACGCTGAATCGAAAACCCATTCTAGCAAAATCTGTAAACCGATCCCATAATCCCTGGATTCGAAATCCGGAAAATACAGCAAAATAAATATCCCGGGCTAATGTGCAGAGAGCGAACAAACTTTTAAGCGGTTTTAGTTTCCGGCGATATCCTTTGATGCTGAAACCAGAACCGCAGGAATATAATAGTATGCGAGGACCATAGTCTAATATAGGTACAGTCAGCTTCTCTTTACTCAAGCCTCTTCTACAAAGTTAAGACAATGTTTAATTGTTCTGAAAACGAACATTATGAGACGAGAGTGTGGTAAAAGGTGGTGTGTGTGTATGTAAAATATGTCATCAGTGATGAAAGAATAATTGCTATAATATCGAAAAATTTGGTTCAACAACTAACCTTTTTGCTGAGTGTACAACCACTGTGCCCTCTAACGCTTATTAGTATTCGGAACAAACTTTGGGGGTCTACGGTTAAGATTTGTGTCGATAATAATAATATATGGAGCTGATACGTGCGATCGGGTTTGACTACATTTAATTTTGATAACAGTCGAAAATTTGTTTGTGAATCAAAATAGGTTCTACCAAAAAGGAAATAATTATTCTGTAAAACCAGAGTTAAAGTACTTTTACTTTTCAGTGATTAAAATAAGGTACCAGTTTTTGCCTTAGCTTTCGACACATTTACAAACAATGAACAATCAAGAATGTTAAACGACAAAGAACCAATCAATGCAAAAGGCACTGATTGGTTGAGTTTTGTAAGATCCAGTTAAGGAGACACAACATTTTTTACGTCACCATATTGTAAAAGCTTTCTGCGTATTGAAGGTAACAGCCCAACAATCCAAATTAACAGACAACTATGACAAGTTACAAGTGGTGTCGAAACAACTGCTGATACAACTTCAGAACAGAAACAGGAAGTCTTTATCCCCGGTAAATAGATATCAAAATTCAGTAACAACGAGAAGGAGAAGCGAATGATGTAGTGGTACATTGAAGAGCCGTTGAGACTTTTGTGCCCGCTGTTACAAAGACAATAAGCAATACAAAGAGCTCTCAGCGAGTGGTCAACAGTTCTCAAGTCGTCATTGTACGGCACCGTTACACGTAGACGTGACCAATATTGAGTTGCCCCGACACCAAGTTGTTGAAGAGTTTTTTGCTGACTAAACATTCCCACATTAGATCCTACGTTTTAAACGCTATTATCTGACACTTTGGATTTCTTAAATTCAGCTTCTTTAATTCTATTCTTCTCATTCAGCTCAATTTTTATTTCACCATCAATAAACATTTTAACTGTTCTTTATGGTAGGTTAATAAATTCACCTCGTGACTGCTCTCAAGTTAGTTTATCACGATAGAATAGTAATCGTGATCGTATTCTCTACCATTGTTACTGTTACGTCTCCTTGTTTCAACTCTGATTTATACCATCATTTGAGTAATGAATTTATTAAGTTTATCTGTTGCCTTATTGAGATTTCAATCGCTTGTCGCTAAGGTTTTATGTGGAAGCGAATTATCCTTTCCATTGTTTTTTTATATTACCAAATCATAAAGCCTAGTCTAGGTAGCGAAAAGCACTTAAGTGTATTTTCTTTCAATATAATGTTCTAACGCTGTTCCAGACAAAACTTTGTCTATGTAAATCCATTTTTATATACTAGGATACTGATTTATGAGAAATAAAATATGCATAAGTAGATTTTTTGTACTAGGAGAGTAGAAAAAATACACTTACAAAGCCGTTATTTAACGCCTGTGCGCAACCCTTTTTCTCTGTCAACTAAAAATAAAATAAAAATATACCTTTATTTTTTCCGCCAACCTAAGCATTCTTTGATAACTCAATAAGACATAATCTACTCAAAAATAAATTAATGGAATTACGTCGTTTTAGTGAAGGCTTACGGCTAATTCCCCAAAATCTCTTTCAAATCGTTCTCAGGTCAGCGAGAAATAAGAAAAATCTCTTTTTTATACTAATTCAAAGGGGTCCTTGCTGTGAATAGCTAGGGGCTGACACAGGGTTGAACTCCAAGGGCTAAGGTGTCACTGTGATATGTTTAACTTATTGTTATTCAAACAGCAATTGGGTCCATTGCATATCATAATATTCAAAACATAAAACTTGATCTTTACTTCAACAAATCGCTTATTATAAAAAAAGATACATACAAGTTTAAATAATTTTGAATATAATTTTACATTCAATCGTAAAAAAGACCAAATTATATGATACAAAAATTTGTACTAACTTGTGGATATTAAAAAAACAAAATTCTATATCATCCTCAAATGCCATGTACATATTATTATGGACATAATTATGTCTTTATTATTTTGGTCTCCCAATAATGTTTCTTTAGTCATTTATCTCATCGATCACATAAATATCTCGTCAATAAACATGTATTGATAAGTTAAAAACTTGTCTATAGCTATCCTAGTTTCGTCTCTGCGATTTTGCAACCGATTTACCGTGAAGGCGAATTTAACCCTCAGACGATTGTTACGACATCGTAAAAAACTGTCGGTTCGGTTACCTGCGAGCAACTATTTACGAGGAGATTAAGTTTTGGAGCGTTGTAAAGTTTATGAAAAACGTTGTTTTGCGAATATAACTAGATGTTTTTATCTTAGAAACAGTTCGTAAGAGTTGAACAAATTGGGTTTGGTTTTTAGGTAGGCTTTTTGTGAATATGCATGTAATGGAAATAAAGAAAAGGGTGTGTTGTCGACGTTACATCAACGTAGGAAATGATATGATACGAAATTAAATATGCTCGCTCATGTTTGTAATCCCCCTGGCTTGGCAGACATCTTTTCAGATCTCGAGTTACTTAGGGTCTTATAAGGTGCCTAAGGGAGGCAGTCAGAGGCAAGTTCAAACATTTAACACAAAATTACCATGTTTTACACAAAGATTTATATTTCATAAGCGATTAATATAGCAGCATGGTTGTAAGCACGATGCTACTTTTTTTTAAATCCTTTAATCTATATTCGCACAGCGAAAGATTAGAGGATTTAAAAAAACTTAACGATGATAAAAAATGTTTGTACAAAAAGCATTTTCGTCATCTTGATTCTAAAGTTTATCAATTATGGTAACTTGCATGAACGTAAATTTTGGTCAATGCTCAAACCTGAAGACATCCCTGTCATCAAAATATTGTATGCTCGATATCAGTTTTTACTGTTTATTTTTTAAGATTTTTTTTCGATGGTATTGTTAGAGCCAGCTCAAAAGAATTAGATGACACCAGGGTCTTTGATTCTCAAACATGAATACCATATCTTGTAACCTGATCCTTGAGATGACTGATCCTGTCTCATGGTGGGTTTTGTTGGAACATGTTGATGAAAAAATAGCAGTAGTTAAAAATCGCAGTGATGTTATTCAAAAATGTCTTTAAGTCTTGACTCTAATGGTGTATGACCGATTCCTTGTATAACTGTTCCCCGAATAATGTAATGTCAAATGCAAGTAAGATATCATTTTACTCTTCGTAAGGGATAGTATTTAAACTAGTTTCGTCGAATCCGCCCTAAATGAGAAACTGAAACACTTACCTGTAAGCAGAGTGCTGAATAAACAAGTCATGTCGTCAATTTATAATACGAGTCAAAATAATAACGGGGAAAATTACAAAAAATAATACGGGATTCGTGATAGCATTTTTGATATCGCAAAAAACAAAATTGGCAAAACTCATAATCGGCTTATAGGATAAAACTACATTTACAGGGTTCTCAAATATCCATAACATCAAAGGTTTAGCGAAATCAAAGACAGAAGGGAAACCCTTAAGGAACCCTAAAGATCATTATTTTGTATTATGAACGAAAGGGGAGTACATTATTTTATGCATAAATTCAAAATAAGGAAATAGATCAAACATAATATACCTTCATATAGATTGGTAAGAACGATGACTTCTTAAGACTTCAAAAAATATTATATAAACCTACTCCAGGGAGGCAAGAAAAATACGATACACGAAAGGAGCTTAAAAGGTGCATATCATTTCACCACGCTGGTCCAAAAAAATTGGTGACATAACTCTAGGGAGGTTGAGTCGTAATCAAGAGTCAACAAAATAAATTAATGTGAACCTACATCTATTCACACTATTAAACTTTGGCGCATATTAAAAAATTCTACTTTGCAAAATATAGGCATTGCCATTTACATATTTGGACGTAAATCTGACTACCTTCTTTATAGATATCTAGTAACTAGATTAGTAACTAGAGAGCTGAGGAGATATCTACCGAGCTTGGAGATTACGTCGAGATCATGTTTTTTTTTGTTTTGCATATTCGACCCTGATCTAAAATTGATACCGGCAAAACTGAATCACCAACAATGTCCCATTCTGATTTTGTTTTGACTAAAACTGACCCAAGTATAATATAATACTGTGCATAATAGTATCAGATTACAATAAATCTGTTTGCTGTATGATACAGAATTGTAAGCTTTCTCTCTAAGGAACATTTTGTATCGCGTATTTTTGTAATTAGACAAAAGTCTGGCATGAAAACTGCGCGAAAAAGCGAATGAAAACATGAGGAATATGGCATTTTGTGGAACCTATAATGTTTTAAGATGGGTTGTCAGTTTTGAGATGGGTGATTGTATGATAATCGCGAATGGAGTCGCGGGTACAGCTAGTAAAAAATATTTTGGCTTGTTTCTCTACATCTTCTTTTTCTTCCTGCCCTTCTCCCTCACTATGTGAGTTGGCACAACACGTTTTCTTCTTCCATTTCCCTCTATCATTCGTCATCTCAGTACTCACACCTTTCTTACTTATAAGAATCATCTTTCACACAGTCCATCCAACTTTTGCTTGTTTCTCGACATATAAAAAAATCGAATCAGTGAACTGTAATAACAATAAATCTCACCTATTCTTCACAGTATTTGAGGCATCTTCCAAATTTGTGGTCGGTTACTTTATGCAACTTTGTGTCACTGTTTGTGTCATTGTATTTCCACAACGCACCGGAAGTCTACGCGTCCTTACCCCAACCCAAAAACTTCGCATAACTATAAATGACAACAAATACCGATTGTCCTATATACATTTTACTGACGAGAATACAATGCTGGCACAGAATAGGCGAAACAGGAATCAGCCCAGTGTAGATAGGCTTAGTCCTTTATACAAATGTATTTTTATAAATATCTGTGCTTCCTTCTCTTTCAGTTTTTTTTCTTTGATATTTTGTATCAATAGGTTCATGAGTTTTTGTTGAGATTTATCGACAATAGAGTTTTTGACTCATTTTATAATCTGCTGATGAATTTTATGGGAACTTAAAAACAATCGAAATAATAAAAAAATGTTTTTCTCGTCTTCTTTATTTCGTCTTCTTCTTCTTCTTATTTATGTTATCTGTTTCAATCAATATCTGTCCAGTTTCAAGTAAAATTTATTTATTATAAATTATTATATTTTATATAATTATCAACGTCACAGAGTCATAGTCAAGTTGTCAAGTTAATTTTAAACAAAAGATGGCTGTTTTGTTCGAAATTCTCGGGATATTTTCCGATGGATTTAGAAAGGAACCATTCACTTTGATTTGCATATTTTACACTTATTTCTTCTTCTTCTTCTTCAATTATGGCATCTGTTTCTTAGAGAACAATTTTGCCAGTGTCAAGTGTATTTATTTATAAGTATTGTCAACGTCACAGAGTCATAGTCAAGTTGTCAAGTCAATTTTAAACAAAAGATGGCTGTTTCGTTGAAAATTCTCGGGATTTCCTCCGATGGAATTTGAAGAGAACTATTCACTCTAATTCACATACTTTACACTCGCGTCAAGAACCCGGGTGTTATTAGAAAAATAAACACCAAAACCAATAAAACTCAAAATAACACGAGAAAAAATATAAAAACCAGAGCGACGTAGTTGTCAGTCAAATGCACCGCAGAAATCTTACATAATTTGTGTCAAGAACTCGGGCTTTATTGACACTGGCAAAATTGACCTCTAAGAGATAGATGACATAAATAAAGAAGAAACTTAATTGACAACAAAATAGATGAGCCCATTCTACTTAAAAACATAACATAAATCTAAATCCATAAATGTCGATGCCAAATGATGATTTTTCATTTAAAACCAATGAATAATATTAAGCACTGGTTTAATAAAAGAAAGTAATTTTCTTATTTCTCACGTAAATAAATCATAACCTACATAATGTTTTAAGAACAAGCTTATAGTAAAACTTTCAATGAGTCGAACATAAAAATATCTATAAATGTACCTGTCTCTTTTGCTTTGTCTAGCCTGTATAGCACTTGTAATACATTAAAATCTGACTTTAGTTCTAAAAAGATATATTATATAAAAACTAGTTGAGGCTCGCGGCTGCGCACGCGTAGATGTCAGTTATCGCACCTTAAAAACTTGACAAATTATAATATTAAAACCTTCCTTGAGAACTATATCTATCGATTGATGAAAACAACACGAAAATCGTTGCAATATTTTTGAGTTTATCGCGAACAGACAGACAGACGCGGCGGAGGACTTTGTTTTATAATATTACTGATATGTACATTTTTTAATGGAGTACGTATACCTAATATACTTTAAATATATATATAATATCTTCTGCTTCTTCATATAACGCAGAAGTTTAAACGTTTTCTAACAATAAATTAACCTTTCTACAACATGAATGTATGCGCAATAAAGAATTTTCAATCAATCAAAGTTATTAATTGATAAGTCTCGAAAAACAATTTCTAAAAAGTAGCTGATTCTTGCGACTTTATCCATATTTAATTATTTTGTTTTTTTTGGTTATGTAGGTTAGTCTTTCCCTAGAATACAATCTATCTCCTTGCCTCATTTATTTTAAGATCCGTTCAGCCGTTTAGTCGTGAAAAGTAACACAGAGTTACTATCGTATTTATAATATTAGTTTAAATGGTTAGTATGGATGTAGAGAGTAAATATCATTTCTTTTTAAATACTGAAACAAAGTCACAGGAAGTTTCACTATTTAGTTACACAATTTCTGTTGTGCTTGGAAAATCTCTCCAACGTCTTTATCTATTCTCGAGTAATAACCAAATCTCTCTTGTACACATTTTCGCAAAATATGTTTTTCTCAAGCACAACGAAACAAAGATAAGCCTCATGACGTCATACTTACGTCACTATATTTCGGTTTTTGATAAAATATTAAAAATCTGGAAAAGGAAAACATGGGTTTTTTTACGGAAAATTGAAAAATACAAGGAAAACTTATGGAAAATTATTTTTTGAATTTCTTGAACGTTTGATGATTTGGCTTGCATTAAGTAGAATACATTTTTTTATTGTTTAATGCATGTACAATCACATCTCTACGATCATAATAATAGTAGTACCTGGGTTTATATGGTAAATTGTGTTTTTTTGAAACCTAGCTAGATCGATTTATTGCCCCCAAAACCCCCTGCATACTAAATTTCATGAAAATCGTTGAAGCCGTTTCCAAGATTCAGATTATAATATATATAATATTACAAGAATCGCTCGTTTAAAGGTGTAAGATATTGTATCCTATATATATATATAATATAATACTTGCTGAATAATCGTAGAAAACTAAAGTGTCCCACCGCCTTAACCTACTAAATTCCAGCTGCCAAATCCGTCAGTACAGAGCAAACCGAGTGGAAACTTCCAGAATGGGCGATCGATTACAGCTGTCATCCGTTCTGACCGTAGCAAATTGTCATCGCGAAGTGAGATTTTTTCGTGCTCCCTACTCAGGACTGTGACGTTTTGACGTATGTGACGTTCCGGTGAAATCCCAAATTCAGTTGAAGGTATCAATCAAAGTTGTCAAAAAAATAGACACAGAATGCATTGATATAATTTTGTGCGTACAATAAGCAACTGTTTTATTGCTACTCGTTGAGAGATAAGGTGCATTTTCGCTCAAATTATTATAACAATCAATTTTTTCTCAACCTTGCAATTGTTACTGTAATTAAATTTACCTTTACCTTAACATTTAAAAACCCTCAACTTAAAACCATCTAGTTAACTGATAACAGCTGAAGAGGCTGTACTAACTAACCGCAAACCATTATACGCATCTGCTGTAACCACTTAAAGTTAAAAGAACCCGATTCATAAATCAGAATTTAAATAGATGCTAGCTACAAGTGCTTTTTAAGCAGCTGGTTGTATCACTCGTGGCACAGCTTAGTAGATTAAATCAAGCTAAGCAACGTTTAGTATGATCACCATTTCGATCGATGATTAACTTTATTCGAATCATATGTTCAGCACCAGCTATAACTGATGTCTTTCTCCACTTAGTTTTTTTCCAGGGCAACCTCTTTGACCTCTTTATATGCCATGACAGCAATCTTCTCTTTCATATAGCTTATCCTCGGTCTTTCTCTTCCTCTCTTTTCTTCCACTTTTCCTTCTTTAATGTTCTTAATGAAACTGTCATGTTGTATAAGATGACCAATCATCTTTCCTCTTTTGTTCTCTTCTTATTCTTCTTCCTGCTCTTTTCCCACGTTATGTGGGGTCGGCACAACATGTGATCTTCTTACATTTCCCTCTATCATTCGTGATCTCAGTACTCACTCCTTTCTCACCCATGTCATCTTTCACACAGTCCATCCATATTTTCTTTGGTCTACCTCTACCCCTGTATCCATCCATCCTATTTTCTACAACAGAGTAATAAAATGAAACTAAGAAGCTAATACAAAATATTTGAGAATAAATCGACCGACAATCTGAGGTAGGCCGTATATTATACGAAAAGGAATTCCACTGAGAGGAAAATGGATCGAAAAGTGATAGTAAAAGTCAGATAAAACTGTCAATGGTAACCTTTTGGTGTTCAATCATACGGTGAAGATAGAACGCATAGAACCGCCACAGAAACACGCCTAAAACCACCGGTCTATCACTTTCGATACCAAATGACTAGAATAGAGAAAAATAAGTTGGAAGATTAAACAAAAATATCTGATATAAAACCATTTGAAACAACTGTGTCAACCATGGTTGTAGTATAGTTACTAGGTATACGTCAATGGTTATTCATGGCTTTGTGTGAGTGAAATAGAAAAGTACAAAATTGTCATCATTTTACTTATTGCTAGAGTGTGATGGCATATTTTTGCGTGCTTCGACTGCTGGCTATGGGTCCTCTGATGGCTTCCGCTATCTATTTAATTTGTAATCAATCTCTTCATAAACTTTCGTAATTAACAATTTAAATTTAGAAATATATTTTACGAAATTGAATATTTCTGATACAGAATTGATTAAGTTTTATGACTATGACATAATCCACTATTGTTTTATGTCGCAGCCCGAAGTTTTTCCTTTGGAAATTAAACCTTCTTCCTTTATTTATGGCATATGTCTTTTAGAGATTAATTTTGCCAGTGTCAAGTGTATTTTTATGTAAGCGTTGCCAACGTCACAGAGTCATAGTCAAGTTTGTCAAGTCCTTTGGTCAAGTCAATTTTACAATTTTTGTCGTTTTTTGATAAAGACAAGCAACTAAAATATCTCTTACTGTGGAAAAGGCGAAGACGTTATACTAGTAATCATCTTTGGGAAAAGTGATTGTAACTACCTATCTACTTCAGAAAATCTTGGATCCATGTTTTGACTTGCCGCAACAAAACGCTGTGATTCTATTTCAATCAAATCAGTTAAACACGTTGCTACTTATTTTAGTTATAGCTAAAAACCGTTGCAATTTGAACCTTACATCGAAGAAATCAGAGGCGGTAACTGCGGCCGTCAGGTGACCGATGTTTCTATAGAAACCGGGGTTTAACAAGATCCCGTGTGCAATGTCGCATTATTTGATCAGCTTCCATCGAAGCCGTACAAATATTGAATTTAAACCTATTTAACTTAACTCAATAGGTACTCTATCCTTTTATACGTGAATAGAATGGAGAGTCATAGAGAATTTCTACCTACCTATGTATGGAGACAATGCTGTACCTACATAATGTTTCTTATTAAGACATGATATTATTATCTTATACCTTTAAACGAGCAATTCTTGTATATGTATGTATGTATATATTATTTAAATAATCTGAATCTCAGAAACGGCATCAACGATTTTCATGAAATTTAGTATGCAAGGGTTTCGGGGGCGATAAATCGATCTAGCTAGGTTTCATTTTAAGAAAACGTCGTTTAACAAAATAAAAACTCGGTCACTAAGGTACTTATTTTAATAGATAGTACGTTAAGTTTTTGATAGATTATTGCATAAAAATGCACAAAAATACTTTATTTTTTAACAGATTTTACTTATATAATAAAATGTTATAATTTTATATTCTTGTCTTTGTGTTGATTCTTCTGTTATTGGCGGCCATTTTTTACAAACAAACACAGTTTAAAAATATAAATTGTACAGTTTATTTTTATTAAAATAATATGATGTTAAATAAATTATACAATCTGTCAGATGCAATTAAAATAATTGGCATGTATTCGTAATTCTGTTCAGCGATTAAATTGTTGGATTCATTAGCATGATTTCAATTTGATTTGTTAACAAAATGTTAATCGTGAGTGTTTATTTATAAATTGTGTTGTTTATTAAAATGTATGAAATTGTATAGTTTTTTATGAAAAAAAAATAATAACTAAAATAGTAAATAGAAAATGTTTAATCAAAAATAAACAAATCTTTTAGCCTTAAAATTGTTGCAATGCTTAAACATTGTATGAGGTAGGTACTTAGTACTTACAAGAGCTATTATTAAACGCCTTTACAGTTCTAAAGCGCAGTTATAAAATCTTTACGAGATTCCTTCCACTCGCTTATCCACTACAAAAGCTAAGGATGTACTAAAAATATCGATATTTTTATCGCCGCACTGAGCCGACTAGATAGATAATTCGCGACGCTCGACGATACTTTATTTCTGTTAGATGCGTGACAGCGGTCGTTTTCCTCGAGATGAATATAAGAAGTCCTGCGGGACATTCAAGAGAGCTTAATTAACAGCGCGATGCGTGGGATTTGGTAAATGGGATTTTGCGTTGGCTTTTGCTTTTCTGAGAAAAGTCACTCGTATGTTTAAAATGCTATTTTAGTTTGTTGCCTTTTGTTGCAAGTTGGCAATTCCTATTTTTACTGACGTAAGGTTAAAAGTTCCGTCTTTCGCATTATTTTTTAATATTATTTTACTTTAAACAATCCATAAAAAGAGTGACTGAGTTGCACCTTTATTTTATTAAAGCTTTAAATATTTATAAACATTAACATAATAATTTTTAATTTAAATAAAACAAACTAATTTTGTTTCTGATTAAATGCTATGGAAATTACATTTATCGACATTATCGTAACGTGATTAGCGGCACCCCCTCACTAGACTTTTGAAATACATTTACAGTAATTATCGCAACGGAACGAGTATTTCTAGATTCGTGCTATCCGAAGAAGATATACGCAAACAGGGCCGTAGCTTGGGTGGGTTAAGATGGTTACATTATGTTTAAAATTTTCCAATGGAATGGTTTAGCTGCTAAATATATTATATCGGTGTCTCTAATTTACTCTTTTTGGCAACTACGTGGCAGATTTGTTTTAGTAGGACGTAAGAACTACATTTTTAATAAAATAATAATTAATTGGCATTGATAAATAATCTCGAACTAATATTTTTTATTTTTTTTATTTTCTATCAAACCCCATTTGAGAATTTACGAAACTCCTAAAATTATGACGAATAATGATGATATTATTAGTTTATCGTGCCCTGGCATTGTTTGAAATACGCCTCTGCTTTGCAAGCCTTAATTACTTCCATCGAGACGTATCTGTGTAAATTATCTATTCTTTGCTGTGTCTTAATTACAGAACGTGTTGAAATCCTTGAGACAGGAGGTATTTTATTAAATAAAATAAAGATAATTTAGATAAGTCTTGTTTTGTTATTTTGCTTCGGGAAACAGTTTTTTTAATTTCTTAATGATGTTCTCCAATAAAACTAGTAGTTATCGAATCAAACATGATTTTAAAAAATACGTGTTATTACCTAGTTTAAAATATCAAAATGCAAAGGTCTTAAGTGGCGCCATCTTGCAAAACATGAAGGATCTACCGTAACCGGAAACTACTTTCTAAAAATAATAAAATAAATAAAAAAATAAAAATAAATATGATCACGACTGTAATCCCCGGGCTCGGTAGATATCTTCCTCAGATCTTTAGTTACTTAGATCTTTGAGGATATCTAAAGAGGGTAGTCAGAGGCACGTCCAAACATGACATTTGGTACATGCCCACATTTTGCACAGTAGTTAGTATTCCTTACGTGACAGGTTGCAAGCCCATCGCCGCTTATAAGAATACTAACCTATGACACACACCTTCGAATTTTTGGTTCTAGGGTATGCCGGTTTCCTCACGATGTTTTCCTTCACCGTTTAAGAGCACTGGCATTGCGCACATAAATTTTTCGAATGGAAAAACTTATTGGTGCACGACCAGGTTTGAACCCACGACCTTCGGATCATGAGGCAGGGGTGCTACCACTACACCACCAGCGCTCTAAAAATAATATTGAGGAAATTCCATAAACATCAAATCTTTTAGACATGAAACAAAAAAAAATTTTAATCACGGCTATAACCACTCATAACTCTTTTAGTGACATGGTTTTCATCCCTCAATCTAGTATCCTATACCTAAAAAGTTTAAATTGATCAAAAATGCTTGAAGTGACATAAGCTTTTCGATACGTGTAGACATATTGTATACCCAAGTGATCCATCAAAACTTTCCAGTTAATAAAATCCCGTCACGCTTTATTTACAAATTGATAAACCCAGGTAACAGCTACTCTATAGGTGGCGTGGGATTGATAACAGATGATTGAGGACATGGGGTTCGATAAGGCATTATGGTTATATTTTAATGTGTATGCAACAGATTGTATTTTTTATGGTAATGATAAAACTAGTAGAAAAATAAAATCGTTTTGGAATGTTCAATTCAAGAACTTTAATTTAATACCACAGTTAATAAATTTAAAAAAAAAACAACTTTGGGACCCAATATCTTCACAGCCCCTTCACCGATTAAGCTCATATTATGGTTCCCAGAAAATTCCATCCCAGAAAGTTCCATGCAGATTGGATCATACAACGAAAAATCTCCCTAGCTGCCACTGAGATCTTCGCTCGCTTCGCTCGCTCGATCAATAATCAAACAAAAGTTTAATTTCGATATGTAAATTAATGTAGAGTAGAACCCCACACTTTGCCTAAACATTGAAACCAAAAAAACATTATCACGCTTGTTTTTTTGTTTTTAATTTGAAGCGAGTCAGGATTACAATTTGAATAATGCCGTCAAACAGACGGGATGAATTAAACAGCTGAACAGAAAGTGATGAAAACATTCTGGGAATTTCTTTTGTCTTACATTTTTTGGACGTATTGTTTGGAAATGCTCTGTATTTTTTTGTACGATTTTAAAGAGGGTATTTTTATTTAAATTCTAACAGATAAGACGATAATTTATACTATTCTTTAGTTTAATTTGTATTTTCTATATTTTTCGAAATGCCAAAGTTATTGACATCACAACAGTCTAACATAATTATTATATTTTTGGGTCTGAATAATCTTTTCTTTATATTAATATAGATGGCGCCACGGGAATAAATAGAACGCGTTTTATTGCGAATTTTTGAATAAGAATTTCTGACAAGATTATTAAGATTAGTAAGAGTTTTGCATTAGAAATTATTAGGGAATTTTTACTATATTTGAGTTTCATAACAGTTCTTCCAATTGTGATGTTGTATTGTGAATATATAATAATACCATTTAGATCTTTTAATCTCACTTACCAGAACACAATAACTCCAGACCATTCTTGTCATTTACCAAACCAAAACCAAAACGTTACGTTGAAACGTGTGACACGTTAAACATTAGCGCGATTGCCCTCCATGCCAAAAGGTACCATAACGTATTTCGTAATCCTTTCACCACACTAGTTTGAAAGAATTAGTGACACAATAAAAAAAAAGAAGAAAAAGCATATCTCAGAACAAAATGAAGAAATTAACTCTAAATCGGTGAAACAGCAGGGAGATGACTTAATCGTGAAGAAACCGGTATTTCTCTCGAGGTCAGAGTGGCGTGTCTGCCCGGCTTTGTAGTACCGCGATTGTTTTTGACGTTTTGGTTTATTTTTACTAAGTATACCTCATTATCACTTCAGGTTTCTTTTTGTGTTCTTTTGGGTCACTATAGAATTATGTCATGAACATCATTGAAGAGAACAGAGTGTTATACGTACCCTAATCTTAGTTTATGTTGATAATATTGAATGTTTTATTACAAGCTGTTGGTGTTCTTTTTATGAATAAACTAGCTTCTGCTCGCGGCGTCACCCGCGAAGTACCTACATAACTATACGTATATCATGTTCATCCTGAAAGTTTATTCTACACATTAGTGAAAGAATTTTTCAAATCGGTTTAGTAGTTTCGGAGCCTATTCAATGCAAACAAACAAATAATTAAATCTTTCCTCTATACAATATTAGTATAGATAAAATAAATATTATATTATAAATATAATATTTAAAATTTTTGATAATATTGTCATCGATATATTCTATGATTATTGAGTAATTGATATAAATAAAAATGTTCACTTAAATAAATTGATTTTCCAATGTTAAAACTCTAGCGTTTATTGTTAATTTGAGTAGTACCTATATTATTGTATTGAAACGTGCATGTGAAAAGCTGTCGGCGTCTTACTGAGGGATATTAGGTCCCGCCACCCGGTCGCTCTCGACATCACGAACGTGATCTAACGATCGGCTTAAGCTATAAGCTTTATTACATTTGTACTAGAAGAGAATAGAAAAATTGACATTTTAATATACTCGTTATATTTTATGTATGGGGTAAAGTGACTTATCGATTAGAAATGTCATTCCCATGCCCTTTTCTTTTGTTAGTGGAATGTCACTTTATCTAGACTTTAATATTAATCAAGATTAAAAGTATTCTACCATCTACATAATATTCATCATCATTATCAACGCAAGAATTGTTTATTTTTATTTTTGATGAAAAAAGTATTTAAAAAAAGTTTAACCTAACCGTCAAGAAACCGAAAACTACATTATTTTTTTAAGTTTATGTTTACGTTTGTTTTTTTTTTATGACTGCTAATCACTATTTATCTCACTTTAAAATAATACGAAATACAAAATAAAGTGAAAGTTGAAATTGCCCGCTACATCTCCTACCTTATCAAGTTACCCGTCTGAGATAAATTATTATTTTATAGGTAGTACTCAGTACTCGGATATTGCCGTGATTTGAAGCTTTTAGGATTTTGGAAACCAGGGATCATTAGTTAGATAATTTGTGATTGTATAACTCTCTAGTGGCAAGGATCATTAACCAAGTACAGTACCAAGGTAAAAAACCTTTGGAAATACTTAATGTTACCTGGAGAATAATAAAATCATCATTAAGCGTGGTACTTTATTCAGGAAAAATATACTTTTTTTTCATACTAAGAGAAAATTAATAAAAACACACCAAAATAACAATTCCTACTTTTATAAACGTGATAAATTGTATGTATGGATGTATAGATGTTTGTTACTCCTTCACGCTGAAACGGCTGAACGGATCTAGATGAGATTTGGCACAGATATAGAGTATATTCTGAAATAGTACAAAACCTACTTTTGATCCAGAAAAAAATTACAATTCCCGTAGGATAGATTCGTTTTTGTTTAACAAAAGGCTGGCAACGTTACCTAGTTAAATAGCTATACTGATTCTCTTACCGAAGTAAACACTAGCCCTTCGATCATTTGTCTCGTCTACCAGTCTTTTGGATAACTCTTTGAATAGGAGCCATGCCTTTACGAAAATTAAAATTCAACTATACTGAGAATTAAGGAAACACTATCAGAGTAATGCATTTTTCATTTGAATTTCTCATTAACGTTTTAGGCCTATGTAAATGTTGAATTCAGTATAGGTACTTTTATATCACGGAGGTATCAGTGAATTGTACTTTGGATTCTGTACATTGGTCGTTTCACGAATAGTACCTGGATGACCGAGCTTAGCTTGGTTTTTTATTTGTAAATCGTGTTCTTTGGAAAATGAAACCTATATCCCATATTAAATTTCATGAAAATCATTGGAGCCGTTTCTGAGATTCGGATTATATATTTTAATAGAATTGCTCGTTTAAAGGTATTATTAAATAGATTAGATATTGGTTGTGACAGATTTCTTATTATTCAATTACACCTTTGAGATATTTCTCCAAGATTTAATAACCTATTTATTTCAGTCTATTTAGCAGAATGGCTTTGTCCCATTTTATTCCTTCTCATAAATCAGAGGAGCAATTTTTCTAATGGATCGTCCAAACGAGAGACCTATAAAAGATGGGCCAAGGCTACATTTAGTAGGAATCAGGTTACAAGCGCTTACGAGCGCGTGATAAATGATATGTTAGGATTTTAAGGGTATTATGTCATTTAATTTTGTTCTTTCTGATACCTTGGTGGCTACACGAAAACTGTGTAATTGAAAAATATTGTAAGAACAGTTTGCAATTTTGAGGGTATCAGTTATGCTATTTTTTTTGTAGACGTTATCATATATCATGACTCTGAATTTCGGTGTATCTTACTTATCTATCATTCTTCGTATAGCATGCTGCATTTTGTCATTCTGCATGTCTGATATTTTGTGTTACCAACATAGCATGCAAACCAATATGTGCATGTCATTCAAAGAAGGTATAAAATTGGGATAATAAGGTTTAAAATTGTACTGTTGCGGTAGAGTCAACCTTTATAATTACCGGCTTTCCGCGTGAACGCTCGAGATGGGCTGTACGATTGGCGTCCCTATTATTTGTGATTAAGGAAACAATAAGGGTTTATTGGTGACAATCAACAAAGTGGAAACACTATGTATGTAATTCTTCGGAGAAAATTGATAAGGTCACAATAATCAAAAATATAAAGACTTAAGCAGAATTCTCTTAGATATTTTTAAAGTTACACGTTATTGTAATATAAAATAAAATAAAAAATAAAATAGAATTCTCTAAAAAGATCTGAATGTATAAGGTATTTAAAAAATATCAAAGATTGTTTATTTTATAAGTCTTCTATGGTGAACTAAATTGTCTTTGTGTGGTTACTAACAAAATTTTTCAAAATAAATTTAGTATGTTTCCACTAGTTCAGTTAAAATGAAACCTTTAACAAGTTCAGTGGCACCTTTAGCAGTTGCTCATTACCATCAAACTGTGGTAGAAATCGGTTGTATTGGTCAGCAAAAGTAGACTAGCGATTTCTCATGCCTCGTGGTAGTGGGTCCGCTAACTAGATAAAAACGTCCGAAGGCTCGACATCTGAATCACGACGCCGTCGCAGGAACACAGACATCTGACAAGGTCAGCTCGCGCCCACCTAGCAAGATTGATGAAGGATTTAGAGTAGATAGATATTTGTTTTTACTTGAATAATACATAAAAGTTTGTAAGAATGTGTGGAAGTATGGATGTATGGATATAATTATGTTTGTAATTACTCTTACACGCTGAAATTGTTGAACGAATCTGGATGAAATTTGGCACACATTTGGATTATAGTCTGGAATAGCATGTAGGCTACTTTTTATCCCGGAAAAGTGTACGGTTCCCGTGGTATAGATTTATGTCAGTCAGTCAGTCAGTCACCTTTGAATTATATATATTTAGACTTTGTAAACAAGGTGAAAATAAAGTCTGACATAAGAATCGGACACGTTGCTGTCACAGGAACACAAATGTCTGAGAAGGTCAGACCACGGCCACCTAGCAAGATTGATGGCGGGTTCAGTGTGGATAGAATTTCTTTTTCTGAGTTATTGGAAGGGTTTCGGATCAAAAGTGGTTTTACTTTGGCTTTGGCTGATGGATTTATCAAAAAAGTATTTTATTAAACCGTGATAAAGCTGATTTTGATTGTGAGATTTTATATGTGAAAAAAAATATTATACAATTTTGGCACAAACTTTTGTGGTAATTCAAGGACTCATTAATCAAAGAATACATTGGTAGTTCAGAGAATAAAAGTCGCGTATGTATCAGCTTTGTAACATACAATAATATATTATAAATATTATTATCTAACAAAATTGATAAATTCAGTATTTAAGTAAGCCCATGTGAGAAAGTTTATGCCTATAAAAAGATTGCACTAAAACATTGAAGTCGTAGAATTTCATCTCGTACCTTCTGCTTCTGACTCGCCTTTTCGAAATCAACCATTCTGTATGATTCATAGCTACATCCCACAGCACTTACGATTCCATTTACTACTCGCTTTTATAGGACTCTCGACCTTATGCACTTTACTTAGGTACCTTAGATACATTGTTCTGTCTGCAGTAGATAGCTATTGGTTCTTTTCTCTTTTCCTTGTCTTAGTTGCAGTAATTGCTTGAACTCACACCATCTTTCAACATCAAGTCATCACTTGTGCGGCTATCCATAAATCCTCAGGTACGGACGTTGCTATGAATGAAAGCGTGTCAGGGTCTTAGGTCAAATGTTAACTATCACTTCAATAAGAATTGATGGCATTGCGCAATATTTAAGTGTGAAATTAAACTTTGTCTTACAGTTATTGAGTCTTTCACAAAAGGGATAGTTGGATGAAATGATGGACGTCCTATAAATCTACATTCCTTCACACAAAATGTAAACAGTATCAATATTTGAATAAAAATAAATTATACAGACCCATAAATAAATCCAAAACCTTTCCTTGTGATGGAGCATTCTTATAATCTAGTTGTATATCGCCAAGGATAACCGTAAATTTGTAAATGCTACAATGGTATTGAGTGCTCTCCATTTTGTTACCATATTCCTCGACTTTTGTTTTCATTCGATGCTGTTAGCACAGTACAAATTTGGTACAGTAGAATTAATAAAGTATAGTTAGTAGTTTAGAGATTGGCATGACGTATTACAATTTCAAAAAGGTCCGTGCCTGTATTCTGTTTCAAATTTAACGTACTTGATTGTTTTTAAATACGTTTCACTATTATTAAAATGCTAATATCAATAATAAATCACTATGTCTAGGTCTATGATACTACATTGTACTTTCAGCTAAGTTTTTGAACCTAGCGTTTTTAAATCTTGTATATTTTTCATTTTTTGAATATTAGAATCAAATAGATTTTAGTTTACCGTTTATGTATTTACTCTTTGGGAGAATATTGTGCTTCGGTTATAAACGAGGTGGCAGATCGTAAAACTGGCTTTATCGGCGTTTGTCTCACATTGTTTATAGCCTTACAGGATTACGTTTTGTGATTGATTCGAGTTCTTCTTAATAAATTTCTGTAAGGATTACTTCTAAATTTGTCAGCCATAGTGTTTTATGTTATAGTATTAAATTCTCAAATGAGATTTATGATGTCGATCACACTGATAAGGGCAGAACTCATTATTATAATAAACTTTATCTATTCACTCTATTCAATAAAAATTGGAGTTTTACAGCAAATTTTACGATGCTATTACAAATGATCCATCAGAAAAACTAGGTCAGCGAAGATCGACTATCTGGAGTTAGGACTGCGAAAACTTTCAAGTCAAAATCAGAGTCTTGCTTTTTTCATCAACTACTTTATACTTGATCAATATTTTTGTTGGTGGTAACCAAAAATAAAGGTAACGTAAAAAAATGTGATTTTCCTAGTGTTTTGAGGTAAAAATATAGAAACATAAAATTTTGAACGGTGACTTGAACAATCTACTTTTTTAGGGCTGTAAAGTATCGTCAATATAAATGAAATGTCTAATCAAATCAGCCTGGAGCAAATGAATATTGGTTTCCGACAAAACACGTGTAAAGCAACTGATACTAATGAACTTGGAACGACGCCGTTACGATTCTACGCTTGTTTCTGTTCTAAAACGTTTCATATCTTCAGCTCAATTGAGTTCTGTTTCCAATGTAGATTTTATGTACATGGTGTATTATGTTGTACTCAATATAAAAATATTTACGTTGTATTCAAGATAAATAAACATTTTCAAATAACAGTTTCGCGACGAAATTGCTTGAATCTTTATTTCTTATTTCCCTTTATTACATTTGGATGGATTTGATAGCTAATAAATTACAGAAAAAACTGTTACTAAGACCTACCTGCTAAGTAAATCACCCTGTAGTTTAAATTTTAAGGTATCATAATGCCGGCATTCCTCTCGCTTGGTTAATGAAGACATAGATTATCGAACGTTTTGGAGTAGTAAATAAAATTGTAATCTTTTACCGTAACGTATAGGCGTCTCTATAACACGCTTTTATCTTGAAATGGTAAGCCGAAGGCATCGTCTTTGATCCCACACCCACACGCGCATTTATAAAGTAATATTCTATCAATGGTTGTATTTACGCAGGTAGCATTCTTCCAGCAGCAGAAATCTGAACCCGTGCACATTTTATTATAAACTCAACATACAATGACGCAGCGTTGTATAGTCTATTCACTTAAGAAGATCAGTGAATCTTTATTGCATTTTCAAACTTATATCATTGGCATAAAAACACCGAACGGGTCATAAAGTCTTTGATCACGATTCTGACCCTCATGATCAAAGGCAAATTCGACAATATTACCACAATATTATCTAAGTCATGATAATTTTAAAAAGCACGATCAGTCAGACCGAAAATGTAGTCACGGACGTAGATAAACCTTTTTGATAGGTAATTAATTTTATTAAGCCATTAGTAAGCATAAGAACCTGCTTACGGTGTAAATGCTTTTTGGTCTAATGTAGCGTCTAATTTTAATGTATCAGTGATAGTGAACATCGTTTGTAGTCTAATGGATATTTGACAATTCTGTTTTGTTTCCAGATCTGTGCCCCGAGCCTCATTAACATAACTGAGAGTAAGTTCGACTACATAATTCTAGAATAAAGTCATATTTGTACGTATTAGTATTCTATTTGATGGCATAATAATACTATATGGAGTGCTGGTGGTATAGAGGTAGCTTCTCTGCTTCACGATTTGAAGATTGTGGGTTCAAACCTGGTTGTGCAGCAATAAGTTTTTCTATTCAGAAAATGTATGTTCGCAATGCCAGTGCTCTTTAACGGTGAAGGAAACATCATGAGGAAACCGGCATACCCTAGAAAAAAAAGTTCGAAGGTGTGTGTCATAGGTTAGTGTTCTTATAAGCGGCGATGGGCTTGCAACCTTTTACGTAGGGAATACTAACTATTTTGCAAATGAAAAGAAAGATCTGAGTCACTGATCTGAGTCTGAGGATATATCTACCGAGCCTGGGGATTACAGATGTGATCATGTAATCTACTATATAAAAGGATAAGTCCTGACTGATTTGAATAGATACAACGCACAGCCCAAACCGCCGGTCGTACAGACTTGAGATTTGGAGGGTATGTTCGTCTTAGTATGTAGGCGAGCAATAAGACGGGATTTTTGCAAATTCCACTTTTAAGAGGGTGAAAAGGGCTAAAAACGGTTGTATGAAACTTTTTAACGCGCTGTACGATTTTCATGAAAGGGTGTGTGTGTAATGTAAATACAAAACAAATGTATACGTGTTTCGAGATTTTTCAATATAACCTTTAAAGAGGGGTAAAATGGGGGCTCAATGTTTATATGGGAACTTTTTAAGGGGTGGTACGATCGGTTTGAATCTTGGTTTTGATACTTTAGATGCAAAATGATGTAAAACGTATATCTTGATTTTACAAAATAACCTTCCCAAAAGGGTTAAATGGGGTGTCAAAGTTTTTTCAACGAGTGGTGTGATTGGTTTGAAACTCGGTTGAAATACTGTTTGTAGGTGCCCACTAAGACGGGATTTTTGGAAATTCCACTTTTAAGGGGGTGAAAAGAGCTAAAAACGGTTGTATGAAACTTTTTGACGCGCTGTACGATTTTCATGAAACTTTGTGTGTGTAATGTAATTAATACAAATCAAATGTACACGTGTTTCAAGATTTTTCAATATGAATTTTAAAAAGGGGTAAAATGGAGGCTCAATGTTCATATGGGAACTTTCTAAGGGGTGGTATGATTGGTCTGAATCTTGGCTTAGATACTTTGAATACAAAATAATTTAAAACGTATATCTGTATTTTTCAAAATAACTCTCCAAAAAGGGTTAAATGGGGTGTTAAAGTTTTTTCGACGAGCGGTGTGATTTGTTTGAAACTCGGTCTAAATACCTACTTAATAGTCAAAATAAATGTATACGACTTTCTGGATTTTATAAAATAACTCTTCAAAAAGGGTTAAATGGGGTGTCAAAGTTTGTTTGGTCTTTTTAAAGAGAGGTGTTATTAGTTTGTAAATGGACACTTATTGGTTTAAATACACTACATACGAAAAAGACGGGTTTGTTTGAACACTTACAACTCCAGAACGGCTTGACCGATTTTCATGGTTTTTGATTTGATGTATTTTTATTAAAAAAAAACCATTTAAAAATGAATGAAACGTGGACGAAGTCACGGGCAACCACCTAGTAATATTATAAACAGCAAAAAATCGTCTACATTCACACAGTAACAAATTGGCTGTGTAAACAATAATTTTGTTATAGTTACGTATTTCCCTTTATTCATCCAATTTAAGCTAAAGTCTACGGGATATAAGTCACGTCAAAACTTTCTTCAACAAGTCGAGAGCTAGAAGCAACTGATTAAATACTTTAATCCTTATTTACTGGAACATCTGCAAATTTGTTTTTAGGGATTTATTGCTGAAGTTTTAATGAGCCAGAAAATTTTAGACTAGTAGTTCATACTTTTGTTACAAATTTCATAATTTAAAGCAAACTTTCAACAAAAGTTACTCAAAATACTCCAAAAGTAATTCAGTCTAAAACATACTTGCAAATAATTAATGTTTACTAAAAGGGATTAATTCTACATTGTTAAAAACTTTGTTTTCTTCATTTTTATTTCATACTTGTACAATTTCCATTATAGCAACACCAATGTCATTATTAGATAGACCTTTGACATGCTTTCCTTTTATTTTGATATCCAATGGGATGCCTAATGGATCAAGAAGCCAAACATTACCTCTCCCTTTCTCATCTACAACTGAATATTGAGCTCTAACGTCTTCAGTTTAAGGTTTGCAATACTTTTTAGGGTTCGCAGGATAGAACAGCGTAAGTAAAGTGAAGAAGTCATTTTGACGTTGTCACTGATGGGGTTTCAAATATTGACTGACCATTATCTCTGGAAGCGTGACGTCGGGTCCGGCTTTGATAGGCTATAGTATGTCGCCCTCCTAAAAAGTTTTAGTTTGTTTTTGTGTCTGTGTTTGTTTTGTACGGATATTAAAAGGTGTGGGGTATTTGTAATTAACATGGACAGTGGGATCAAGTTCTAACTGACCGTTGGTCGTAGGTGGGTCTGTTTGTGAAGGGGTTTTCAAAGTTTATCTATTTAGATTTAGGTACTTACATTAATTTATGGCATCAAAACTTTGATACTTAAGTATCTCATGAACATTCTTGTTGTATCAAATAACAGCAAATTATTTTTTACCACCAAAATTAGAATAAAGTCATTAGATAATGTAAAAGACAAGCATCCATAAAGTTGGCATAACTTGTTAAGTGGTTTTAATATAAATACCAAGTTACTGCCAATTTACAATAGTGTATGTGATTTTAAATGGCTAGGACTATTTAGTTTGCAATAATTTAGACTTTTAGAGGATTGACATAATCTGATCTACCATAAAATTTTATAGTTGTTTTCCATTTCTGTTATAGCAATTGACTTAGCATATTTAAATTCTATCCAAATCTCATTAACTATCTATAAATTTACTCCTTTATCTGTACCAATAAACGTTAAAAGATATTTTCAGTCCATTAAAATTAACATAATTATTGAATTCTCAGTTCTACACTATACGAGTATAGCTCAACGGTCCATTTACTGAGCACTTCACTATTATCAGAAAATTTCAAACAATAATTATGCAATAAATCTGTAGCATCCACACGTGTTGAGAGGTTATTAATTACAGACAGACATCCGACCCAAAGTATTCACAGTGTATATTTCAACTGTATAATTGGGAACAAATGTTGGTAATGCTGATCATTTTCAGACAGCCATTTTTCTGTTGTAGGTATGACATTGTCTATTAGCTTAAATAAGGGTTAAAATATTTCCAACACGTTTTGTTGACAAGAAGACTTATGATATAATTACCCTTTCCATTTTATTTAACAGACTTTTAAAGGTTTTACATAATAAAGGCTGTATAGATAAGAGGTTACGGGTAAAGAAGCAACAAAATATTTCCAGTAGCATGCTGGGCTGACGATATAGCATCTGTCGTGTACCGACCTTGGTTGAGGCTAGCAATTGGATCTTAGACATTTGGACAACTGCCTATACAATACAACTACACACACATAGGAAAGCCTATGGTGATGATACTAATGATGTTACAAATAACCTTGGTGCGGCATGACTGATTGAGAATTAGTCAATTCTAGCTTTTAAACGTTGAGCCTTACAAAGCTAAAGCTGTAACCAACATTTTGTTAATTTACACTTATTAAAACCTCATAACTGATAGTATAATTATGTAAAGGTCAAAACTCAGAATATTTTTATTGGTGGTCCTTAAGCCAAAATGTAAACACAATTACCTACGTCTAAAAATACCAACGATGATATTAAAAATAAATAACATTGCAGGAACATTAATCTTGTAAGCAAACAAGCAATAAAAAGATATTTATCTCACATCATCGCGAGTATCTCAATAAGAAATCTGATTAACATAACAATATAGGTAATTGCAGCGCTTGAAATCCTTTTTATATAGACTTCGTCGTTAATTTTTGTAATTAATGACCATTCGGTTCTAGTTGAAGTTTATTTATATTGTACCTAGGCACTGGTTTTTCAAAATATTTTATGTAGAGCGTGTATCAGAGATTATGCCATACACCCGGCAGCTATTTTCCAAAAATACAAAAAGCTAGTTTAATAAATTTTTACACAAAAAATTGATTGAAAAATATTTCTAAAGGAGTTGAATATAATAATACTACATAAAACAGTAATACAACTAGTAAAAGAAGAGACAAGAAGAACAAAGCAAAAATAAACATTATAAGAACACAAAACCATAACATTACCATAACAAAACCATATAAATAATAACACATAACCACTTAGTTCAATAACAAGTAATAAAGAAGAATTTTCTTTTCAACAGAAGCTAAACGTTGCAACTGTAAAAATGTCGCCAGTCACACGGAACAACACTCATCATTAATTACAACCAATTATTGGTACATACACATAGTATAATTAGCCTTTGCTCAGTAAATCAACTTTGTACGTTGAAAAGAAACATCGGACGTAAATTACGAGGTATCCTGCTGTTACAGACGGAATTAAGTTGTGTGTTCAACGCGTTGTAATTATCCTGTTTAAGGCTTGTGTTTTCTTTGGCTATAGTGACAGGGATATGTTTCATTACACTGTAATTACATTACTTACTCTTAATAAAATCATGATAAACTATTTAAATTTTATACATTTTAAATGTGAAGTAATTATTAACTCTTCTTGTAACTTAGACTATTTTGGCTAGACTCAAAATATTCTACATAAAGTCCAAACTGGTGTTGACTAAATATTGTTGATATTCATTAAGTATTTTATATTTTAGAATATTAAAACAGTAATCGCTTCAACATATCACGCTGCTACACATAATAGCATTGGAAGTGAACACTATCAGGCAAGCGCTCATAATGGCGATACGAAAGATGTCGGGCCAGTAAATACTGTTAAAAATGATGGCTCGCCTTGTGCGTTCAAAACTAAACTGGCTAGTTTTGTTAAGAAAAATTGGCCTATTAATTAAATTTTATAAATTATATAATTCTAGTACCTAACCTACCTACCTCAGTAACTTGTCTGTGTACCTACTTAATCTATTGCTTAAGTTCTCTCTCTACTACTTTTTCCTATTTCTTTTTATTGATTTGTGCATATTTTAATACCTTCTACAGACCGAACGCACCTCCCCCTTTAACTCTTACTTATATAAATTATTACGTTAAGTTAATTAAGTGTTCTCATGTAAGTGACTGTGTCTTTTTTGAGAATAAATATCTTTAAACCTAAATAAGCAGTAAACGAGCAAGTATATTTTATGATTATAGAGCAAATTCTATAACTCTTTGTAGAGTTAGAAAGCTCTGGTTTCCTAAGATCTACCTAGGACAAGTTTCTACGGAGACGGTTACTGATAGTTGATATCGTAGGAGAAGTTTCTATTCGAGATACCAAATTCTGAGTTTGTTTTGTAAAGTGTAAACAAAACGGTGGATAATGAAATTTTCAACCTGATTATTATTAGTATGAAACGGGTATTTATTGCGTTAATATTTTCCAGTCTACCCGTGACCACGACAGTAAAGTTCAAGTGTCACATTATTATTAGCATTTATTAATTCATTTAAATTTATATTATTATTTAATAATTTAGTTATTATACTCGTATATGATTTAATTTATTTAACAGCTACTAGTAAAGTTTTTTCATTTTGATAAAACTCCATTTAAACAAGTAATCACAGTTTCAAAAAAAATATTCAAAATAAACCTAACATAAGCTACTTAAAATGTCCCGTATAAAACCGTGTTTTATATACGGTTTCGCTTTCATGGCTAGATTGAAAACTTTTATCAAATACGAATAAGAACATAATAATTATTCTTTATCCATAGCTGCTCATGTAAATTATCAAGTATATTCAGAACTTTTATAATGCGAACTGGTATTTTTTTTTCGAACCTGTGGCTTGTTTTATTAGTGCGTGCCGGCACCGAATTAACCAATAGCGTCACTATCACCTGCCTCCTTCTTATTATGTCACTCGATGTTTTAACCAGTGTTGTGAAAGGATTAATATTCGCCTCAAAGGCTCCTTTCATGTACTTCTTCCATTTACTTTATCTGTCAAAAACCTTTGTCGCAATTTTGATAACATTAGCGCCAAATATAGTATTAGTTTCTTTTTCTTTTGGACGTGCCTCTGACTACCCCCTTTAGATATCCTCAAAGATCTAAGTAACTAAAGATCTGAGGAAGATATCTACCGAGCCCGGGGATTACAGTCGTGATCATATTTTTTTTTTTTACTTCTTTATTGATGGCATCGGTAAGATCAATTTTGCCAGTGTCAAGTGATTTTTTATAAAAGTATTCTCAGTCAACGTCAAAGAGTCATAGCCAAGTTGTCAAGTCAATATTAAACAAAAGAACGAATATTATACTGTTAGTTAATTCTCTGCAATGTAAGCTAATGTCATAAATCTTGACATTACACCGCTCACCGCTGAACCAGAAGCTCCCCATATCACAGCGTCTCACAGCATTCTTGAGTGTTGGAACGGGTTCTTAGCAAAAAGGGGGACTGCTACCGGCGTCCCGGTATTCATAACAGTTTTTGTCACCTGTCGCCACCAGTCCCGGCTATAGCTTTGAGTAATATGAATCGAGGGTTTTAAAGTTTGTTTGGACCTTGTAAAATTGTTTGTATATTTATGCTATTGTTGAACATGAAAGATTTGTACTAAAGATGACAGGATGTTGTCGGATTTGTTATAATGCTCTTTGTCTTCTTTTTGAATCTTATTGTACTCATATTCAAGTATGTAGCAGATGATATTTTCTTTATTGTTGTTTATAACTTGGCTCCAGAGTTTTTTATTACTACTGTCTTAGTTGAATTTCTAACACAAAAATTAAAAAACGCTTCAAGCTTATGAGTCATTTTACGAGAGTAAAATAGTAGTAGTACCTAACTCAAGAACTTACAAAACTTTAAACTATCCAGTCATCCTGTTCAACAAGATTTCTATAATATTAGTCCACTATCAGAATTCCCAACTATCTACCCACTGACTGCAATCTAGATTAACTGGTTAGTATAACGAGATCAACCTCCTAAGAGTACCCTGTTATTTGAGCCAAGTGCTTAAGCATTATCGTAAAAAACTGTAATGACTTTATTCATGAAATCATCTTAATTAAATGCATGCCTAATCACACAAGTGGTATTTACGCCTTGCAGATATAGATGCTATATAAAATAAATTAAAAATGGCGGCGGTATATTTTTAGTAACTTCTTCTATTAACTTTTGACCTGATCTACAAACGTCAGAACTTTAATTATTCCTAACATCTTAATCGCTAGAAACGTGAGTGTTCATTGGACATTAGTATTAGTACAGGTGGCAATTTTATCTAGAGCTATAGTTTCTTTTTCTTCGTTTGAAGGTAGAATAGCTTGGGTGTCTCAGTTGCCTGGTTATGATAGGTAGATTATTACGTTACCCTCACTGCAAGATACTAGTTTACTTGTCAGAGCATCCCGCTGCGCGTGATGTGAGGCACTACAGTCTCCCACAAAAGTTATATCACTTTCAAAGTATCGTTGAGCAATTTCGAACTAGTCTGTTCGACTGTGAAGTTATTTTCATTACTATTGTAACCATCGTTTATCATTTACATTGCTATAACTTATTAATAAAATCGTTCCGTTTTATTTCTAACAAGATCGCTTTACATGGCGTTCTCAAATTTCTCAATACGTGATGCAATTCCTTGTATGAAGTCATCGGATTGAGATATTGTTGTTTTATTATCGATAACAATATTTTACACGTCGCCAAGAATATCTTGTAAGATGAAACCTTTGTTATTTATGGTACGATCATTGAGCCTTTATCAAAGATAATATTATTTTATGCGCCTTTATATCACGGGTCGTATATCAGTTCCTTGATTTTATGATCTGCTTTTGTGAAAAATAATTTTATGTTGTCATTAAATGGCTTTAAAGTTTAATAGCTGATTATAAAATCCTTAAGCTCGATTGAAGGCACACTAATGAACGTTTTCTATACCTATAAGTTTTATTTTAGTCATCATTTTTTGTTTCATTGTTTTGAGAGAAAATAATAAAATTGAAGTTAAATACGCTTCTTTACACAAAATACGCAGGAATTAAACCTACACCTTAGACGCATTAACTAGATTATTTTACCCGCTACACCACTAAGGTCAAATGACTTTGATTTGAGAATTTATTAACTCGCTCACCTTTAGCGATTTCAACATAATTTATAGATGCTAATGCAGTTATAAACGTATAATTGGGTATTAGCGTCAGTGATTATTAGTATTCCAGTGTGAATATTGGTTTTGTGGTGATAATTCAAGTTGATTTAAGGCTTGTATATAAGCTTTACTGCTATTTCTAATTTAAGATCTATGATTATTAATTTGTATTGTAAATTTATAGCTAGAAAGTGCGAGCGATTAATAGATTGTTTCGAAATCGTTTAAAACAAATAGCTAAGTTATTAATATTTCTTACAATCATAGAGTTTATGAGAATCAAAGTCATGAATGATTTACTAGCTAACAAAATCGCTGGTCGTACCTACAGACTTAACATTTACAGGGCTAGGCTCTTATTACGATAATACTTCCTAAAATTCAAAAAGCGTACCTAAAGCGGGAGAGTCAATTGTATGAAAAATATTAATTCGATCGATGATCTTAATTTTTTAAACTTATATTCACCTTATTTTTTTTTTCATTTTATTTTGCAATTAAGTTTTCATCATCATCATCATCATCATCATTACTGTTGAGAAGAGCTATTGTATACTTTTTATCACTAAACTACGCTGACTAGGTTATTTTTTTTATAATACGTTTATTTTCTTAAAAATAGATACAAATTTCAATAATATCCTTTAAAACTCTAACTCTATGTACATAGATTACATGCGCTCATTTCCAATCTCGGTACCAAAACGAGTTTCTATCCACACAATCTCATCGGGACCAGCTAGATCAAGATTTACCCTCCCTTCATCACTTACATTTTAGATTTCTAAAAAACATATACCGTCTTATGACGGCCGTTTCAAAATCTTTTAGGAATACCGAAAAAATATGGTAAAAGACCAGAAATTTCAATTCATTTTGTTTTGTAGAGCAAATAATATTGCTTTATTTTTTACTTATTGGCAAAATTTTGATCTTAAAGACTACAGATACAACCCTTTAATTCGCAGTGACAACCCTGACCAACATCATAAACATAATTGAATTGATGAAAATAATTTCCCTGTTTTATAACGCAGTCTGTGTCTGTTTCCACATTTTCTAGAGCCCCGGGCTTTAGTTCCTTATAAGCTGAACCTATTAAAATGTCTGTAAACCGACAGTAATATGCTCTAAACTGGCTCTTTTGCTCTTATTGAGAGTATTTAGTCACGCGAGGAGCACCTATATAGATAGAAGATTGCGGAAAATTGGCTTTACAATATTGAAATAGGAATTTGAGTTTCGTTTAAATAAATTAAATCAACCAACTGTATAACGAAGGCTGTAGAGCGATTAATGTAACTCCATTTTATTCACCGAATACTATAAAATTAAATGTAATATATAAAAATTGGTGGATATTTCACACAACGCCATTAAGTACCTACCAATCTAAAAAAAGCTTGTATTATGGACACCAGATAATTGGTTTATTCCCATTTTTTTATGTCCCTCTGATAGATTAATTATAATATGATACATAATAACACCCAGAGATAGAATAAACATTTGCTTTCATCGCCCAATTTTTTGCCCTGGCCAGGGATCGAACCCTTAACCAGCAGAGTAGAAAGCAGAGCTACTACTGACTAAGATGTGATGTCAGTCAAAAATTGGTTAGGTACGTATTATTGATAGAGGTCAAAGGGGCAATCGTGGTAATATTAACGAATTTGCCAAAGCCAAAACACTTTCGTAACCATAACGTAATGTATATAGTCAATCATTGCTCAACATCTCTGAAAAAGTTCCTAATTTGACCAATTAATATATTATAGCGAAAACGTTTCGACAATGTTTAAAGCATTCTACACTACTATAGACGCTGATACGAAATATTGAAAGAGTCATGTTTAAAAATTTGTTTTGGTAAATGCGAAAAGAAATTGCGCGTTTGCCCCCTTAGTAGTATGATATGACCTAAAACGCCAAATCCAAAAAGAAAGACCCAAGCCCTCCTATACCTATACTTACAACTCACAAGGCCAACTCTACTGCATTCCTTGCGACAGAGTCTTTAGAACAAAGTTCGGTTTAGCAAGCCACATTCGGGCTCACGATAGGAAATAAAGAAATAAATTGGTTGTAAATAAGTTAACTTTAATTTGTAAATAACTATATAGAATTTTGTTTTTAATATCATATGTAAATGTAAATGTAAATAATGTAGTTTAAAATAATAATAATAATCATAAAAAAAAAAAAAAAATATAAATTACTTAGTCCGGGTCGCCGTCATCGAAATCGATGAGGAGGACTATATATATATATATATATATAGTATGATAGGCTGCAAGGCTATCGCCACTTAAAGAATACTAACTAGCCAATAACACACGCTCCCAAATTTTAGCTTATAAAATATAACCGGTGTCTCCATAATGTTATCCGTCACAGTCTCACGATGTTTTCTTTCACTGGCTCCGCGACAGACAAAAAAAATAGAGCAAAATTTATGTACATCGTAGAATTTCTGCATATTTTTACGAAAAACTAGTAACATTGTCTATTGTATTATTACATTTGTGTCCTAACTTGGGATGAGTAATATGATAATAAGCGTTGCTCGCTCCGAATCTCTTGGGTTATACTGACCGCATTTACATAGAAAGTGGTGATATTTGCTGATGTAGGAAATAGATTTGTGTACCAAAAACTAAGGAGTTCTATAATATTTGACCTGGAACTCGATGTGAACACTAACAATATTGTTTTACATTCAAATTTATCCGTACCTGAGTTCGCAACCTGCAACGAACAGAATGCTAATTATCTACTGAGCAAACTGCAAGCATCTAACTAATAAATAATGTTTAGACGGGCCTCTGCATACATGAGATTATATCTTCAAACATCTCAGTAACTGGTACTTAACTAAGTCTGTGGGTTACATTTTAATCATGTTTGTTTTTCTAAAATGGTTACTTTGAGCAATTTCTCCGAAAGCATTATAGTTGTTTGATGAATTAGCTCATTGGAATCAATACAATTATTATGACTCATCTAAAGATGCGTTTTTAGACCTGCTGAGAAATAAGTAACTAAGAAAATAATTTGACACAAAGTTTTATAATCTTGTTTTACTGCTAAGGGTCAGCGATTCCCACCATTTAGAACCAAAATGGCGTTTACACTATCTTTAGCTATTTTCATAAAACCACCATAAATGTTGAATAAATCACTTAAACACGAATAAATGGCAGAACACCGTGGTTCAATTATCAAAACTAATTTAAATTGTCGATTCCGGGGATTTATGGCTATCACAGATAAATAATAGTTTTACAGCCGCAATCAATGTGAATTGAATTCACGAATCTAACGAAGTAGATCTTTGCTAAGTTATTAATTAAAATTTGGTTAAAATTATCAATTAAATCATAGGTACTGCAAAAAATTGTGCTCTTAATTTTTTGTATACGGTTGATTTATATGAGATAGCAAACCACAGTATGCTAACTCATTTTTTTCCTGTGGTGGGAATTTTCAAACAAACGAAGGTGATCACGACTGTCCTCTGGCTTGGTAGACCTCTTCAGATCAGTAGAGAACTCAAGTCTTTGAAGTCATTTTTAACGATGACCACCTAGCGGTAGCCGTTTTCAAGAAACGAAAGCTCCTCTGATTGATTTCAAGTTGTTTGTTGCCAAAGATCAGAACTATTTGATAGCAAAAACCGCTAAACTCCCAACTTTGACCATTTGCGATTGAAGCGGTGCAGCCAAAGATAACTTGTCCGAACATGATTTCACAATCTGCGAATAATTTTTTTTCAACATATTAAGCTTATGCCTACAACTTTGCACATGTATAACTTAAAAAATAACCTGCATGTTCTAGGTGGCTATTATACATTTCTTTGTTTGTTGTAGTTTTGGCGTGATTGAGCAAAAAACCAACCTAAAAACATCCAAATTAATGTATTTATATTATTATAGTAAAACTGAACTGTAGATTATGTCTGGGTAGCAAAATAACTCAAAGTTTCAACAGTGTGACGAATAAAGCTACCGTCAAATATCTTGATTCCACGAACCGTATACTAACGTCCAGCAATTTGTCGGTCGCGTTGGCTTGATATCTAAATTAGTATGGAGACAGCCTATCGTTTTTTAGTCTCTTCGACTGACGGCTCAATTAATGATGTGCAATTTCAAAGATCGGAATCGTTGACGACGCGACGGCACAGTGTGCAGCCAAGCGGCGATTATGCGTATTTCGTTTATTCATAACTTTAGCTTCAGTGTGTCCATTATTAACTCTCCATTTCGCTTTTTCTGTCTCTTTCTTTTTCTTGTCTCTCGTTATTGTGTTGTATGTTGTAATTGGGTCAGCTTTATTACTCCTGTCATCTTTGTATTTTATTTTTGTATGTAGGTCCTCTCTAAGAACTATTTTGAAAGTATCATATTGAATGTTATTGATTTTAGTACATATACTTAAAATAATAGCTACAAAAGTAGCATAATGCTTAAAAATTCTCTGCACAAAAATAACCCTAATCAAATTCCTTAGACTTTGTCAAAAGTGAATGCAAAATAATACAATTTTGCTAAGAGCGTTCGCCGGCCCCGGGAAAGTAGAGATTGCAAAACTCAGCTAGCCATCCAAACAGCAGTGTATTTATTTTAGTACCTAATTTAAATAAAGCGGGCTTAACTTCTTTTGTGTCTTTGTCAGTATTCGTAAACAAATTAGCTGGTACCAAAAGGAATATTTCATTTCCAAGATCCACATAATCATTCCCAGTCTAATTGTCCCACAGAATTTGTTTAGAACTTCGAAGGAATTCCTCACGCGTTTTTGATTGAAAGTTTCGAAGCTAATTAAGCTAATGACGTAACAGCGAGTCAAAACAGTAATTTAGGAGGATCCCTTGAAGCGTTAAAAAGTATATGGTGAGAAAATACCCACAAAAACTGTACGATTCATCATAATAGTGCCAAGCAATTACTGTTAGAAGCGTTAATGGCTCGCGTCCATTTAATAATCTATAAGAAACTTGTTTTGAACTTACAAGACTTATAGCGATTTCGATAATAATCTTGTTTTAATAATTACTCACTTATTTTTATTTCCATTATCTTGATCGCCTATTTGTATGTTATTTTTCTTGGAGCTCCGTTAGACTTAATTGGTTACTTGACAACTCTTTTGAGAATGTTTAATTCCCGTGATTTTTCTTCGTCGTTCTTATCTCTGAAGGGATCGCAAAGAGTGCTTCTAGGAAGTTCACTCTTTTTATTTAAATCGTTCTGCTTTGTAAAGCAAGGGGTTTAAAAATAACGTTACCGTATTAATAATAATGATGCTTCATACTTCGGTGTCCATACTTATTGATCTAAATACTTTTATGACATTAACCTCCATGCGATCCTTAAACCATGTAAATGATGAGGTAATCAGGTTTATATCACCGTGACTTTAACGGTCGTATTTTCTACAGCATTTCTTTCTTCAAAACCACAACTTAACAGTTTTTCCAGGATTAACTACTTGGTAAACTTCCAAAAATTCTTCTGAAGCTACGAGCACTCAATTATGATGCACATTACTTTTCATGCCGCTCTTCGCTAATTTTTGAAAAACGACTTTTGTTCTAGTTTTAAAAGACGTTTTAACGTCTTTTGTTATTATAGAAGTTTGACATTTGACGGATTTCGCTCATAGGTCATCTTATCTTAGTCTTGTCGTATAATGTTAAGCAATACGACAACTCAATTAGATCTCTTATTACAAACCTCCAAATTCATTCATAAAATTTGTAGTCATTGCACAACTTAAATTAAGAACCGCCTTCTTACTAATAAATATTAACCACAGACTAACTCAAGTAAATGTTTCCTGCTACCGTAAGAAAAATTACGAACGAAGAATTTACTTTATAATAACTTTATTAACATATAAAAGGCCTCGTGTAGGCAGAGCTTCTATGTCACTGGTTATTTTTATAACATTGTTTACTTTGTTATTGTCTTTTTATTGTTTTATTTAAATATGGAAATCCGAAATGCGAGCTTATTAAAAAATGAAACTTTTACATCCCATGTTCAAAGTTTAATATCTATTTCTCAAACTTTCTTACCTACTACGTCAAGGTGAACCCATACAATTCTCAATTTTTTTAGCTTTTTTAATTGACTTCAAAAACAGAAGGCATATTTTAAGTCAGTCAAACAGTTTCTTTTTACTGTGTTTTGTGTATGTAACTGATATCTCCGCCAATTATTTATTAACCAATTATGTTGTTTCTTTTCCATTTAAACTTAAATTCCGTCGGAAAATTACTTTTTCTTAAGAACTTGAAAACTCATCTCTTAGAACCACGTCTTGCCGAACTATTTTTGTAGACAAAAATAAAAAGTTATTGTTGTAAAAGCATGTTTTAAATATTCGGGATACATAAATTTTAGACAAGCGTCAGCTTTTAGAGAATAATCTAAAGCATTAATGTTTTCACCTTATTGTAAGAACCCCAATGTTATTTTTCTTGTCTTTTATTATCGAACATAAAACGCTACTAAACCTTTCTACTTGTCATATCCATCAATTCGATCTACTTATCAAGCTTACACCTCTTTGTATACAAATACCGACGCCATTTTGTTTGAGCTTGTTACAAGTCGACGCACGCCACCGGCCCTCCTAATTACAATGTTGGACCCGTGTGTGTAGGCCCTAAAGGTACGCGAATAAGTGTATGCGTGATGCGCCTACGCATGTGTGCATGTTGATTATGTGTCGGCTTTTTTGAATGCGTCTAATAATTACTATATAGCTTACACTGGTACACCCGCTGTGGACGTCCCCTTTTTAGGGTTCCGCTATGTTCGTCAGGAAACGGCATGTCTTAATATAAGTGGTGATGGCTGCTTCCCTTCGGAAAGGAGCTTGTCAATCAAACTGAATTAGTTTTGATGTCTTTACTCAATGTTAATCTCGTTGAGTTCTCAGTCTGGACTTGTCTGTATTTGTTAAAGTGTCTGACTTTTGACGACATTTCTCGCAACATGTCCCGGACCATTGATTTTTTATTTTCCTTGTGTCATACTCTTTAGGATTGAGAGTCGTAATTCCTTCGTAGATTTATCTGTCTCATATTTCGTCAGCTATGAGCTTCGCTTCTTTTGTATCGTGTATCGAAATGTTTTCATATCTGGATATAAAATTAATCATTTAAATGTTTTTGATAAACAGGGATCGACAGCTCGACGTGCTTTTCAATGCACGTACAAACGCATTCAGTAGATTCAACGCATGTAGTAGATCCTGAGCATTTCTGCTCAGGATCTACTCATCTGTTTATTATTAATTATTTTTTATAGAAGTATTTTAGTTATAATCAACATTTTGCTCTCTAACCCATTCATTTTCGATCGCAATTGACCGTGTTTGTTATCAAAGAAATCTCAATCAACAACGTTGCCTCCCAGCTGGGAGGGTTTTGGGAGGAAACGTAAAGCTACTTTCACACCGTAAAGTTTTTGTGCAAATTTTAATTTATAAGATCATAGCCATTTTTGACATGCGAATGATTCTACAGGTCAATTTGATTTGTTTTCGTGATCTTCATCAAGTTGTATTTATTGCCGATTTATTTAAATGAATTTCTTAGGTAGTACTAATTTTTGTTCAAATCAAAACACCATCAAAAGTTAAATGTTTGTAAAAAATAGGAATTTCAAAAAAAAACTGTTTAGCCTTCTCCTACTAATATCCGATGATTGCATGTAAAAAAAATCAATATGGTCTTTTCTTTCTTGCCTTTCACAATGACAGCTTTTGTATATAGTTCAAGACTTGCTTAGTTTGACGATTTACGAGCACATGACCCGTTTGTTAAAATGTTTAAGTTGTTTGCTACGATCTCTTGAACAGTCTAAACGAGCCGTAATGGTTAATCATGATTGCGATCAGGGGCGTCGGCACTGCAAGCCAAACATTAGCTTTGCACTTGGTAGCAGCTGTTTACGTTTGCTTTCATATTAACTCGTTTTGTTCACTCGATAGGCATGCCGGGAATCGAATCGAATCGCACTATATCTTATAATATATCTCATAACACTAGTTCTCATCATCTCACTGGCCTCACAGCTCAGTTGGTAGTAGCTCTACCTTCTGCGCTGTAGGTTTTGTTCTGTGTCTGGGTCCCTGGGTGTTACTATGTATTCTATGTATGTATTTACAAAAATTATGTATATAATTAATCTCTAATAGTTTGGGGCTAAATTACGTTGTGTGGACTGTCCACCAATATTTATTTATACAATATTTATTTATCTCACGATTTTTGGATGCTAATCTAGGGCTTATCACACTGACCCCAGTTGCATTGACCTGGCACCGGGGCGGACGGTGGATGGCTGTTCACCGGGTCGCATGAAACTTTTTTGTGTTATCGGCCCCGGCAGCAGACGCTCAACGGATTTTGGGCTTGGTGCCGAAAGCTTAATACTTCAGTGTTTATTTTGAATTGAACACTTTTTAAATGCAGTTACGAGTATTAATAAAAATTACAATTACTATGTAATTCTCACGCTTAGTAGATTTCTCTACAGATCGTAGGTTACTTAGATCTTTCTGAGGATATCTAAAAACGGTAGTCAAAGGTCCAACAACGACCATAATAATTTACGTGCAAAATTATGTATGTTACTCTGTAATATCTTGTGTAAACAAGATCCACTTCAACCATCTCCAAAGAGCATTATTAACGATTGTAAACCACGAGACTCTTACATAGTTTACCTTACACTCGCGAGCTCTAAAAGCAAAATAAAAGCAATCATTAGAGACCTTACAAAACAACGAGTAGACCCTACAGGTTGCAACGTCTCAATCCACAGCTACTTTACAACGAAAGGATAGTTTACGACGAACCGAGACGGGACCGGCACGGTGTAATTTATAATTAGTATACAACAATTTTATAGCTAGCACGTTTGGTGTAGCGAAATAATTAAAGTGTGGTTTTTGTGCATTAAATATTCTATTGTACTTTTTACTAGGTTCGGCCCGCGGCTTCGCCTGCGTATTATCTTGTTAAATTGTAGACTATAATCTACTTCTATACTAAATTTCATTCAGATCCGTTCAGCCGTTTCAGCGTGAGTAACAAACATAAATCCATCTATTCATACTTTTGCATTTATCTAAAAACTATTATTATAAGCTGTAGGTTTTGGGACAGGATTAAAATTTCACCAATATTTCCTCATTATCAAGCTTATATTGTGTTTTTATCCCGAGACTTTTCTGAGTCGGGTCCGGTACACCCGAGCTTAAAACACCTTAAAACCGGGTTTTAACGAACAATATGTAAATGTTGTATACCTAAGGGATCTGGGAACATAAATTGATAAAATGCAGAAAATAATCTAGGCAAGATCAATCTAAACCAGACATGCCAGTGTGGATATTTTGAATCAGTTTTTTTTGCTACTTTTTTTAAAAATATAGACAAAGCAAATCAGTTTTTGAAAAAATCTGATCTTTTAAGTGGGTACTACTAAAATGTGTTGTTTTCTTGGGTTTTATTGTTGTTTTTACCCGTATTCTTAAACCCTCCTATACACACTTGATACCTCATAATAATATCAAACTTGAAAAAATACTAAAAGAACTAAGCTTCACTTAAAACTGACAAAATGAACTTGATGACAAATGCCATAAATAAAGAAGAATTAATAAGACAGAGTCACAAATATAGCAAAATAAAGTAAGAAAGATTTTTTTAAACTTTATCCCACAGTGGGCAAAGGTCTCCCAAATCACGCCACAATCATCAGTAAGAAAGTTACTGATGGTTTTATAAAAAATAAACAATCGATAAGCTTTCAATTTAAATTGCTCAGAATTGGTTTGACTAGCAGTAATTTGAGTGAAAAGACGATCATTTCGATGTAGGTCACAATCTAAATCACCACTAACATAACCACGGCAAGATTAGTGGTTGGAGCTATCACGAATCATCACGATTGTAACACTTCACAATGTGTTTTTTTTAAATTATTTCCTTTAGAGAACAAAAAGTTTGATAGTGACATACTCGTACATGAAATGCGATTTTCTGCGATGCATTCGACTTTCAACTTTGTCGCTCTAGTTTTTAAATTTATTTCCGTGTTTTTTTATTTAAGTGTGTAATTTTGGTGGCTATCTTGATGCTAGTGTAAAATATGCGAATTAAAGTAAATGTTCCTTTCTAAATCCATCGGAGGAAATCCCGAAAACTTTGAACAAAACAGCCATCTTTTGTTTAAAATTGACTTGACAATTTGACTACGACTTTGTTACATTGACAATATTACTAATTTAAACACTTGACACTGACAAAATTGATGTCAAAAAAGACAGATGCCATAAACAAAAAGAAGAAAAATAAAGTGGCAAATAAATAGTTATATGTATTTGTGCTGTATTACAATTTGTTATCAGGAATGCTCAACGTTTCCATTTCAATTCGTCGCGCTTTAGCATCATCTAAGATGACGATGCCATTTTTTCCACCATTTCTACCGTTCTTTCACCATTATAAACTCTACAAAGCATACTATAAAATCGTTTTTCGCTTGGCAACGCATTTAAGGTTTACAAGCACCGTGAAAGACCTCTTGTCAGTGATGACTTAATTTTAGTCGTACATTTGCTATGCCTGTAGGGTTTGCGTTCTTCAAGTGGCTTTTTATTTCTGTTTGAATACTTAAGTGCATGTATGAGAAGATTATGGATTCCAGAATTCAGTAGTCTAATGGTAGGTTTACACCGGGTTATTGACTGGCGTGAGTACATGTTGGGATCATAATCAGATCTATGCAAGCCACAATAATTTCATTTTCCTTTCATGTTGACGTTGAAATAACCTATACTAATTCATAGTTAACTCACCTGAGCACCTGGCCTGTCACTGCGTTGAGTCGCGAAGAGTGGAAGAAGGGAAGGGAGGCCTTTGCCCTGCAGTGGGACAGTAATGGCTAAATAATAATAATAATAATTCATAGTTTGGGACTAGATGGAAAGTGGCGTCTGTTACTAAAAAGATGAGGAGTGCTAGATTAGCATGGTATGGACACGTGATGACGAGGGATGAAAACCATGTCACCAATAAAGCTATGGGTATGAGTGTATCTGGGTATGCAAGTAGAGGAAGGCCGAAGAAAAAGTGGTTGATTGTGTGAAAAATGATATGAATGTAAGAGGAGTGGACTCAGAATTGGTGAATGATAGGAGTGAGTGGAAGAACAAAACATGTTGTGCCGAACCCACGCGTGGGATAAGGGCAGAAGAATGATGGGAGTAGATGGCCCTATAAATAAAGAAAAGAGTCCTTAATTCGCAGCAGTGGGGACCTAAATCCAAGAAGGTTACCTTTAACAATCATTTCTCCACTATTTCAAAACATTTTGGATTAAAAAGAAGCTTCGCAATAACTATAGTTTCACCTTCAATGTCCTGTGCCCTGTGGTTCGTACGCAAAAAGACAATAACTGTCTCAAGCACGTTTGACACAACAGTTGCCGTTATTTATGTGCGTCGGATCCAGATATAATCTGCGCCGTCTTCGGGGATGCGAGTTAACACGGCTTATTTATTTACTTCGCGAATGTAGAGCCTACATGGAAAATAGCAAGCTATCGCTATCAGGTGTCAATGACTCCATAGCATGAGGAGGCAGTTTTCTCTACGGAAGAATTAAATTGAATATTGGTGGACAATTCACACAACGCCATTTAGCCCCAAACTAAACAAAGCTTGTCCTATGGGAGCCAGATAGCTGATAGATTAATTATATATTTTTTTAATACTTTTTCCTTTTTCTTAGCTGGCAAAATATATGCATACGCCCCACCAGATAGGTGACGCACGTGACTTAGCTATGTGTTTTTTGTAAAACAATAGATAAAAAGGTATATTATAACACACCCTGACACTTTTTTGTTTTCAGCAGTCGAAACGGTGTGTGCTAAACAAAACTAAATGGTATAAATTATATACACAAATGTTCAACAAAATTTATTTATCATTCAGGCTCACACCAAATAGGTAGTCACCATTTAATTAAAATGAATTCTCCGAATATAATACTGTGACATTAATCATTAATGACACGCGATTCGGGCGTTATGACAATTTGCAATCTAAACATTAAGGGGCTAACATACTATACCAGTGACTAGCGCAAGTACTATACACTTAACAAATGAATATAGTATTATCACTACTCGTACAAGGATGTGCTTGTCTATCGCTGATTCAGCTATGCACACAATTAATGAGTGACAGAGACAACACTCTATAGAACGATTGTCAACTTCTCAAGATCCGTGTGTGATATGATAATATTTACATCCTACAGCCTGCCAGCCCAATTCATGTATTGTATTGAAACTCAACTATTTAACCATATATTGATAATCCTAGCAGTTGCTACATAAATAATTGCACAGGTATTTTTTTTTGTTTGCATTGCTGGTAGTAACCCACTTATAATATACTAACTAAAAAAAATTAAAAAATCACACGCTTGTTGCTAAGCGAGTATCATAGTTCAACAGTATAAGGGATGGTGTAAATGCTCGTGTGTAACACGCCTAAATGCAAATGAACAGTGAACCACTAAATTTAGAGTCATTTGTGTTTCCAACAATAAAGCAAATAATATTGTAAGCTGTTTCAGAATACAAATTGGACATAAATATGCATGTTAGTACTTGGTAGTTCATGTAATTGAAGTTGGCCAATATCATGATTCGGAAAATAAATTTGTTTGACGACCAATAAAATTGTTAGCAAATTTTAACATTAAATATTATGACTCTTTGTGGTTTTACTTTGATATAATAATGAGCATAAAATAAATGGTGTTACGAAACCCGAATTCAAATTAAAAATACATTTATTCAATACAGTTTTTAAATGAATAAAAAAAATTGTTTCTAATGAAACGACATTTAAAATAATAAAAAATGGGTTTAAATTAAGAAAGGTAATATTTGGGTTGAATCGAAAAGCTCTCAATGTATCATTTTGACTCGTCATCGAGAAACAGGGGCCTTACCACGAACTCTTCCAGAACGATTCCGTTGTAGAAACGTCAAGAAGTAATACTAATTCAATACAATTTGCATAGTACGAAATAACAATGTTACATTAATTCGGTAATGTATTATGAATTCGTGGTGAGGCCCCAGTTCTCCACTAATCGCATGTTGGATAAGTTTTACAGTTTTTGAGAAAAGGCCAGTGTTGCCAACTGTGGCTGGTGAAAATATGTCCAACAATGGACTTCTTCAGGGTGTTGATGATCATTTTGATACCATCTGTTTATCATCTGCAACATAAATATTTTCCAAGCCACGAGAGTGCAGTTTTAATCCATTAACAACTGACCTATTTACTCTCCGTTCGTTTGTCTGTGTATGAATATTAAAATTATCCATTTCATTAAAAGGTTCTGTAGCAGTTTGGGAATAGTCCTGGAGCGGTGACCACGAACTGAGAACACAGTCGGTCCAATACATGATTATATGACGAAGTACTAACGTATAACACATTGACTTGCAATTAACACGATTTTAATATTATATTCTAAAAAACATATTCACGACTGGTAGTCAGAGGTAGGTACGTCCGAAGATGACATGGCACATGCCCACTTTTGCACAGTTGTTAGTATTCCGTACGTTACAGGTTGCAAGCCCATCACCGCTTATAAGATTACTAATATATTACACACACCTTCGAGTTTTTGGTTTTAGGGTATGCCGATTTCCTCACTCACGCACTGGCATTGCGCACGTACATTTTTCGAATAAAAAAACTCGTTGGATCACGACCAGGTTTGAACTCACAACCTTCGAATCGTGAAGAAAGAGTGCTACTACTACACCACCAGAGCTCTTATATTATCTTATAAAATATTATATTATGATAAATATTACCACGATCCTCGGAATAACAATCCAGAATTCAAAAATCTAAAAATCCAGTGATCCGTATTGATCCATCAATAGTCCATCCATCTCGTCTACACGTTCAGTAAATATCACGATATGGAATAAATAGCTGCGGTTCACAATATTTATTGAACGTCTAGGCCCTTACAAAAATTTACATAAATCTCCCGCCAACAAACAGATAATGCTTGTAATACATGCATACCGTGAATTGGACATTTTATTCAGCGCTACCAAATCAAAACTTACCATAAGAACCAAAAAGAAAGATCAATTCTTTTCAAAGTAACTTCACGCTTTTGCAGTGAAAATAAATAACAATGTTTGCTACATTAGTTTTTATTAAAAAAGCATTTTTTATCACATAAAACTGATAGTTTCTCTCGTGATCTCATTTTGGCCGACAATAATATTATTTTCTGGATTTGTGCGGCTCTTTATATTAACCTGACCTCTGTTATGACTTTTATGACTAAGATTTTACGTTCTTTTGTCCCTGAATAGATAAAGTAAAAACATCACACAAAAATAATAGAATTTACCGTCTGCTTCGCAAACAAGTCTTTCTAAATAATAACCTAGATTTTGATATTATTTATTATGGTTAAAAATGTTATATTGAAAATACTACGTTATCAAACATTTTGTAAATTCTAAAATCAAGTATTTTTCAATAGTAGTTTAAGTAATGATAGATTTCGCCAGATATCAACCTGGTAATTCATTCACATTCTTGTAATCGTTTCTATTAGGCGTTGTATAAAGAATTGGTGGTCTAGTGGTAGTGATCCCGCCCTTCAATCGTAGGTCGTCAAAATTCAACCTTTTAATAAAGGGTTAAAAAGGGAATTGAAGTGTGTACCTACGTAAAAATACTTATTATGCAATGAAAATCACGGGACGATCCACTATTGTTTATAAAAAACTTGAGAGGTGTCAAGGGACACCCGGATGGAACGAAGTTACTTTCTATAAGAGAGAGAGACAGACAGAGAAACACGCGCACGCCGCACGGCTTACAACTATAGCAAAAAGTGTCGTGACAACTTTTCGTGAGAATTTTTCCGTCTAGCCCCCTTTCACAACGCGCGATAAAGAACTTCGTTCCATTATAAGCACAACTAAAATGTTTTGCTATTAGCTAAACACAAAAAAATGTTTCAACAAAAGCTAATTCAAAACGAGTCGTAAAAATTTACTATCTAAGACTATCGTTACTTTTTTTACGGGTACTTTGCAAAGGAACCGAAGATTAGCATTAAATTTACTCACTATGCAAACACCATTAAATTTTACAACGGAAAATGGTCGATAGGACCTTTTTAGCATTAAGGGTAGTGGAGCAATATTAATCCAAAATCCACGTTCGATCAACAGAGTTTCTGCTTAAGGATTCTCAGCTCTGTTCCAAGAGGGTAGAGCCTAGATATGTTTGGATGCAGCACTGGTTGTACTGTTGGTCTCTCATTTATTCACTGCCGGCTTATACATAGCGCTGTACGGAACCAATAAACCGTCAACTAATATACCTGAGTATCGGAATTTGCATTTCAAACGGTATCCCAAAGGACTCCGATACTAAGCTAATGTTCTGTGCGGGGAGACAGAAATTTAGCCATATTAGTTCGCCCGAATCGTTTAGCTAAAGCGGAGTTTGGTAGAAGAAACAAAATATGTATTTAAAGTGAAAAAAATATAAGTTGGCCAAGATCGTGGTCGCCCAGTCAGCTAGGATTGTAATATGGTCAAATACCTAATATAAAACGAGCTTTTTAGCAAGATAAAAAAGTTTATAACTTATATTAATTAATGTCTAATTTAATCCAATCTCCAAAACTACCCGTCCGATTTAAAAATTAAAAGTATGTACTTAAGTGATGTTGAAGTGAAGTACCTACTTACAATTTATTCCATTTGCCGCAGACGTAAACGTCCTAAATAATTTGAAGAAAACTTTTGCCAGCATAGGTACCTAATTTTGTTACAGAAATACTGTGACAGACTGTACTCCTTCATCTCATGGAGTAGAATGAAACATTATTTTGTTTCGATGTTTTGAATGGAGTAGTCTTAAAACTTAAACGCACTATTTTTATTTTACCTTTTTTTAATAATAATTTTTTGGAGTAGATTGGGAACTAATGTTCGAGATTCTTATCTTTTTTGAACAAAAGAATGGAGTACTTTGGGAATAAGCCAATTATTTCACCAATGTGTAGAATGAACTTTTAGAATGAACAATACATATGTTATATTTAAGGTACCTCGCTAAACAAAGCCACGGGTGGAAGATAATCATTGTTAAATTGACTCAAAATAGTTGAAAATGCGAGTGTATGCTATTTCTTGTGACTTGGACTACATTATGGTGTTAGAGACAGCGATAATTCATCAAGACGCGATAGCAAAATGTGTCAGTGTTACACGCTTATTACATTACATATAATATTAAACCTTAAGACGCGTTCATGTCCAATTTACGGTAGTAACTTTAACTAAATCATATTTTACATTTAAGGCATTTTAATTCCTTGGCATTTTGGAAATTAGACTTTCTGATCAGGAAGCATTTTTTTAGTTAAAGCTCCTTTACATCCAATTTCAATAAAGTTTTGTGAAAGCATTAAGTACTTGATCGAGCATCAAAATTAACAAGAATCTTAAAGTACCGTTATCTATTTAAGTCATTTAATTTTATGGAAGATAATCCTTTGTCAGGACACGGTGGAACACAAAACAACTTTAACAGGCGATTAAAAGGCTAACAAGTTGTTATTTTAATTAACAGAGCATGGTGAAAGTAGCCCTTAAAGCCTAGTCTAAACTCTACTAACATAATACTGTAGGATCTGAGTGTTGAGTGTATCCGAATATGCTGTGACAGTAAGATGTTTGACAGATGATTGTAAGTATTGATGTATCCGAACGTGAATGTTGAATGAAAAGGGAACGATGGTATGAATGGAACGGAAGGAAAGGAAGAATGACTGGTTTGAATTGAATGAATTATTAGATCTAAGATGGTGACGGGACTGAAAAATGATAACGTGGAAATGTGAGTTTTTTTTGAAGAAATAAGAAGAATTAACGTGAAAACTGATTTTTATTGCTCTCCCAATCCCACAATACTGTTAGCGTAATTTGAGCATGGATTTTTAAAGACGTCAGGTTAAAATAATTAACATAACACGATATTGAATTTCGGGCTGATACTGTAGATTGAAACTGATTAACTCCGATTTTATCATTTTAGAAAACACTTCGATAATTTTCGAAAAGCTGTCAGTTTTAGCCTGTTTTCTATGTGCATGCTGCCTAACGTGTTCCCTTTTGTTATGTTCATTCGTTTTGTCGTATAATAAGGGTTGAGCTACACTGTAGGCAACTTACCATGTGTAATTATTATGGTAAAAAGACGGTAAAAGCACAAGTCACCATATTGACAAACCTGAATAGTAGGTAGAACTTAAACCACACTTATGCATCAATTTCAGAAATAGTTTTCTTTATGTTTACACTGTTAAAAACTTTAAATTTCAGTCTTTATGACCAGCGATTACGGTCATGATTTTATTAAGTTGACCCGCTGGCAACTTCGTCGGCGCGTTTTAAAGTAGATACTTCGTAATAGTTTAAACGAAAGCGTACGTATTGCTTGCAAATTTTACGTATTTTTAAAATGTATTACTTAAATATAATTATCATCATCATCATCATCATCAGCCTATAGCAGGCCACTGCTGGACATAGGCCTCCCCTAATGAGCGCCATTGCGCCCTGTCTTCAGCTCGACGCATCCAGCCTCCACCAGCAGCCTTTCGCAGATCGTCACTCCACCTAGCCGGAGGGCGTCCTACACTACGTTTGCCGAGCCGCGGTCTCCACTCGAGAACTCGTTTACCCCAACGGTTATCGGTTCTTCGACAGATATGGCCAGCCCACTGCCACTTCAGCTTGCTGATTCTCTGAGCTATGTCGACAACCTTAGTTCTGTGTCGGATAGTCTCATTACGGATTCTATCCTTTAAAGAAACTCCGAGCATAGCTCGTTCCATAGCTCGCTGAGCGACTTTAAACTGATGAACTAGCCGTACCGTGAGTGTCCACGTTTCGGCTCCGTATGTCATGACAGGTAGGACGCACTGGTTGAAAACTTTCGTTTTCAGACATTGTGGTATGGGTGACGAGAAGACTCGACGTAACTTTCCAAATATAATTATATAAATTCAAAAATAAAATTAATAAACTACATTCACTTTCACTTATTTAGATATTAATAAATTTGAAATAACTCAACGCAGGTAAAATTGTAACAGCTGATATATTCTGAGACAAGCTCACAGTGTATCCAACTTGAAGAAGATGCGATTAATTACGCGTGTTGATGAATTTTAGGACTTATGACAGACATCAATTTTAAAGTAAGATGGAAGCTTACTCAAGTTGCTTATATTACACGTTAAATAAACAGACAGGTAGGAAAATTTAATTATAGGGTGAAAAAATCTTTTATTTTTAACTATAATACAAAAAGTGCATACTGCAAACATTTTACCAGCAGGGATATTTATTTAACCTTCTGCGGTTATATAATTCATCTAAAAAAACTTATTATAAAACTTATTAATCTACAAAATAAAATTAATAACTTATCTAAAAATAAGTCTAGACATTTACAATTTCACATTCATTAACATTCCTGAGGCCATTGTAGTTATGTCACTGTCATTATTAAGAAGATAATTTTCATGCCATTCTAACCTTCCGTCATGTCTCATGATCAAATCACCAACGTCTATCTAATAAAGCATGTACAAAGTCATTTCCTATGCATTTATCATCTTATCGTCTAAAATCAATAAACAAAAAGGTCTTGTACCGATCAATCACAGAGCATTCAACCGTTAAAAATTGTCTCTTCTTATTACAAATTGGGCATTCCAGAAAAAGTTTGACACTCCAAAGCGTTCTAATTTTAAAAATGATTAATAAAACAAAAAGTTTTGAGAAATGACACTTCACGTCAGCGTTGGTTAATACGATTGGACATTGGGTTATATGAGGTTTTTAGGCGGGGTCTATTGTAATTAAAATGCATGATTTTTATCGCCCCACCTTGTTTTATTTCCGGCAATGTAATTGTTAATTTTTAGAGTTCCACACCTTAAAAACTAATGAGAAACTTATTAGCTGATTTGGGCATAAAGAAAGGATGGATGGAGAGAGATTGACGAAACAGGTGCAAAGGAGAGTGAATGGGACAGTTGGAAGAGGGAGATTACAGCGTACGTATTTTGATCAAATTGAGGACGTTTTAGAGAAAGGTCAGGTGAAGTGTAGGTACCTTATACCGACGCGCACGTATGAAGAATGTAATGAGAGTGAGTGAAGCAAAAGAGGTATGTCAGGGTCGTAGCAAGTGGAGATCCGTGGTCTCTACCTACCCCGTCGGGAAACAGAGGGTCTACCATGAGTTTTCACAATCTACACTCGCTAGCGACTGTAGTTACAAAAATGTATGAAAATATTGTACAGCGCCTCTAGCGGATAGTTGGGTACTAAAACCTCACGTAGCTAACTATCCTACGTCACAGCGTACTACAGCGAGTGTAGTTTGCGCTCATTAATTTGCTTAGAATTTGGTACCATGAGTAACAATTTCGACAGATGTCATAGTTACGAACTATTACTACTGTAGTAACGTCAGCTGATCTAAATGTGACAACTCATGGTAGACCTACAGGCGTGATTTTATGTAAGTATGTATGTATCACTTCATTGTCCATCTGTGTCTTTGTTAAGACCCAATATTAAAACATAAGATATTTGTCTCATCAAAATAAAATAAACTTGCCAAGAAACAAGGTCCCGCAGCTCATGTAAAGGAAAAATCTAAAAACCGATGAGTAATCTGTAGTTTTAACATATAAAATATTTTATGCGGAACCCTCGGTTAGCGAGTCGGACTCCCACTTATCTGGTTTATCATTATTATAGTTTTAATTCTTTTGTTTTAATGGGAGAGTGTGGTGAGCATTATAATGCTCCTAATGAAATTGTTTATTGTGGTATTAAAATAATTAAGTCTTACATGTATCCTGCTATCTCTTTTATTACTTAGACGAAGCTTATCTGCGGGATAAGTTATGAGTTCATAAAGTCAAGCTTTAGTATGGATGAATCGGGCGCTTCTCTACTTAAATTTCTCATAACGAAAAATATTTAAAAAGAACTCACCGAGAAAAGAGCACTCAATTCACAAACATACATTATTAGGCTTCAATAACTCATCATATTTCTTATTCTTTATTGATTTCATAAGTATTATAATTGTAGGTGTAAATTAACTTTTTTTACGCTTCCTTCTGGCAGTGATCTGGATAAGTTTAGCTATCTAAGATCATTTGTAACGGCCATCGGATAGTTTACCTATATATTTTACATGGCGGTTGTTATACTAACTAGATACTGTACATAAGTAAATAAAAATGTAAGTAATGTTGGGTGTCTAAAAAAAACATTTATTTTTACTGTAGGAACTAAGCACTGGGTGGTTTTGTGATAGTAGCTCCATCTGATTCTAATGTTGTGGCTTCGAAAACAAACTAGCATTGCAATACAAAATTTTACTGATAAAAAATTTAGGTACGCTAGTTGGTACCAGTACTCTCAAACGGTGAAGGAACACATACTCAGGAAACTGGCATGTCGTAAACCCAAAAAAGTTTGAAGTGTCAAGTGCACGAAAGGAGCCTCTGATGCATACTTTAATCCTTTCACCACACTGGTTAAAAATGACTAGTAACACGATAAGAAAAAGTTTGTAGTAACAGCAGTTTGCAATAGACAACTTGACAAGAACACCTCATATTTCATAACAAATTATTCCTAACGGTTAAACAGCATTTCTGATCGAATTAGAACAAAAACATCTCTAATGATGACCACTTGCGCTCGCTTCACACGTTCCATTACCTGGAAGGAACCTTTCGTAGCGAGCTCTTTGGCGCCAATCTTTATAACCCCATCTCTATCTACAGCATTGGATTGTCTATCTACCTCTCTTTCGTTATTACCCTTTGCGGCACGGAGAGTTCTGAATTAAGCAATTATGGTTAATTTTGAATCTCATATTATGGTCGAAGCCGGTCTGTGATGTGTTATTTTGGATCATAATTTGTGTAAAGGCGTCCGGCTGAGCAGCTGTAAATTATAGGAACTGGATAAAAATGTTAGGTTTTTTTGTTTTGTGTGTTATTGGACTACTTAGTGCGACTGTTACGCTTAAGTTAGAGTTTCTGACCATTGATATAACTGCAGAGCCGGTTTCCGCTAGAGGCCCTGTAGCTTTGTAAATAAATAATAAAATATGATCACGACTGTAATCCCCGGGCTCGGTAGATATCTTTCTCAGATCTTTAGTTACTTAGATCTTTGAGTATATCTAAAGAGAGTAGTCAGAGGCACGTCCAAACATTTGGTACATGCCCACATTTTGCACAGTACTTAGTATTCCATACGTGACAGGTTGCAAGCCCATCGCCGCTTATAAGAATACTAACCTATGACACACACCTTCGAATTTTTGGTTCTAGGGTGTGCCGGTTTCCTCACGATGTTTTCCTTCACCGTTTGAGAGCACTGGCATTGCGCACATACATTTTTCGAATGGAAAAACTCATTGGTGCACGACCAGGTTTGAACCCACGACCTTCGGATCGTGAGGCAGGGGTGCTACCACTACACCACCAGCGCTCTTTTGTAAACTATCAAAACCCATACTAATCCCTCAAATCATTTTGCTCGCCACAAACTCTGTTATGAATTATTAGGTACGAGATCGCAAATTTTTTTTGTGTTTCTTTTATCATGATTTTTCTTAGACAAACCAAGAAGTTTTTCTATATAAGTTGAAGATTACTTTTTTAAAATGTTAAGTCTAGACTTTTATTTTCAGATGCCGCTGGGATTTGAGAGATACCGTTGAAAAGGTACGTAAATCAGATTTTTTATTTATCATAAAGTATTCTCACTAATGTGTAGTTTAAAGTTGGTAATTTTTTTCAACCCAAATGTTCAAACTAAAAGTCAAAGTTATAATTCTTTTTTGTTTCTCATCACTTTCTAACGTGAAAATCTTTGAATAATACAGACATTTTTTAAAATATAAAGGAGAGTTGAACTAAAACATGGAAACCCTACAAAGATCATAAGGCCAGTTTTTCAAAGCTGGCAAGAAACACTTAAAATTATGGAACATTCTAAAAAATCAACGACAAAAAAAGATCTTATTGCGCAAATTACTTAAGTGCCGGCCAATCACTACATTTGATGATTTGTATTGAACAAAGGAAAATTATTGGCGTATGCGTAATGCAACCTCACAAAAAATAACTACTTCATCACTATTATTACTTAAAAGGTCCCAGTAATCATTTCTCTGCGTCCGCCCCATTAACTCTACCAAATTTTTTCAACCAAATCCCATCAAACATTTTTACAATAAATACAATTTGTGAATAATCTCGTGACACGCTAACGACTCTTGTTAAACTTGTAAACAAGTGATACACAATCAAAGTTGCACGAAATAGAATTTGCCACAAAGAAAATTCACAGTACGGCTTTAGTCGGGCATTTTAGACTTTATAAAATGAAATTGGAAAACCTACTGATATTACAATGCGAAAGGTAATTAGTGACTCAATTGCGCCTAAACAGCGGTATATTTGGAATTTTTGGTCAAACATTTTGGAAAATATTTGGAAATTTGGAATTAAATTCGAATTAAGCATAACGGGTGATGTCGAATAGCGCATTTAGCTAAATTTTATGTAAATACTTCGCGTGCAGTGCTGTGTACAGAGCTAATAATATTAAATGAATAAAAAAACAGCATCATAACGTTAGAAATGTAACATAGTAATGAAACCACAGAATTTCACAACGGTAGGTATTAAAATAAACAACAATATTTTTAGTTGACGAAAATAGGCAGGTATAACCGACTTCAAGTTCCGGCTTTTTTATATTATTTTGACAATTCTAATGTTCTCTAAACTCAAAATATTCGTCACAAAATTTCGGCAAGAAACAGACTCAGGATATTGTGCGCCGTTGGCATCCTCCATTATATTCTTTTGTATTAACTTTACGACTTGTTTTTGATGGTATTTCGTAAATAATGACACTCGAGTATCGAGTTTGACGTTAATTTATAAGAATTTATGGTTTACGGTTCAAGGCCCTTTGCCATAGAATGATTTTCATTATTCAAAGTTACCGCCATCTGATAGTACCTACTGAACATGAGTTTGTAAAAAACCTTTGCACCTACCTCAAGTTGGGTATCAAACTTAAAACCATATGGTTAAGAATCGAAGCAGAGAGAGCCGTGCCTATGTATCTAATATGTAGTTATATAAATAAAATAAATAAATAATGCTGGACAATCCACACAGCATCATCTAGCCCCAAAGTAAGCTACTCAAAGCTTGTGTTATGGGTACTAGATAACTGATATATTTAATACATTATTATACATAGATAGATATTTTTATTATACATAGAAAACATCCAGAAAAATATGGATGTAGTTTTTATATAAGACAGTCGAAAGCTCGTACTCAACATTATCTATCATATATGCTGTAATATAACTTTATTTGTGTAAATAAACGTTTTAATAGTGTCCAAAAACCTCCTTATTTTCCACCATCTATATTAAAAAAGTGCAATTTATCATATTATTTTTTTTTGATGATAATATTTTACTTTATACTTGCCCTCACATGCTTCAGATACTATTGCTGATGCATTTTTGATTTATGATTTTGAATTCAAAATCTAACACTACAATAAGGTCCCTACCATCTTTAGTACGTGGCGGTTAAAAAACACTAGTCTATAAAGAATATCGACAGGAATAAAGAGTCGTTTCTTCAAATATGTTTCACAGCTTCTATCAAGCACCTGTCGACCTATCTCATTTTAATGAAGACACCTCATTTAAGCAGGTGTCAGTATCTATCCTATTATGTTGTTTAATTCATTATTCGCTTTGTTTTCTTCCCTATTTTTTGTCTACCGCAAACTTTGTTTACTGCTGAACAAAAGGTGCATTATAAATCGTGTAAGCCCGACTTTAACATATGTACGTAATTAAGCTGTAAAGTTTTTTTTATAGTCATCAGGGAACAGTTTGGACTTTATAAACTCAAAAAATCGTTTTGTATGTCGATCGATATAAAACAGTTAATATGTTTTAAATTGCTAGCCGTATATCTTGGATTCGTTTTGTTTTATCTTGCGTCTTAATTAAGAAGTCTTACAATGTCGATGTTATGGGAATATTTTTATCCAGCTTTAGTTTTGTTATTCGAAATTGTATTCCTCAATTATAAGTATTTTTGTTTATCAATACAATGTTTTGAAAACATTTTGGTTAGTTATTACCACGAACACTGTAAAAGGCGTACCTACATATTTTGTCACGGAATAGACGACTAGTGACTCTTGCCGTCATAAAATGTATCTTTATCTTCTTTCATGTAAAGAAAAACGCTGTCTGCTCATGCTAGGGAGACCAAAGGGAGACAGATGTAATAATATCAGAAATCGAAAACTCTTAATTGCCAATCTGACATATCGAAACCCACATCGTACGAGCCAAGACCAGCCGAGAGAGCATTATTAGTATTTCCAACTGAAAACTCTCCTGCACCAACTAAAACGCCTCAACCTTAGTATTTTGCAACAAACGATGCTAAGCTTTCTATATATTGCAATAAGCTTCTAAATAGATTGAAGCCACGCGACTCTTGTGACTTTTAAAGTCAAACGGCTTCAAGATAACACACGATTCGATTTGAAGTTTCAGCGAGTCGATCGGGGTAATACAGTCTTTAGCTTAACCGATTAAAGCTCAAATCGGGTTGGTTTAGCTAAATCGGCTTGAAATAAAAGTTATTGAATGATCACTGATTAGATGATTATCGATTCGGACTTGGTCTGTCTTGTAGAACATTTTATATGGTAATTGAAATGTAATATAAGCATTCGCTTTCGGGGTCGTTATCGATTGGTTTACGATGATCGTATCGAGAACACGACTTTCTGACTGACATGGTGTTATGTTGTGTTGGTACCGACAGTAAAGAAGAGGCCGAATTGGGAACAAACAAGGTCACTATTTTTTTTATGATTTTGAGTCACTTTATTTTAAGAGTTAAATTCAGCCAAGTGAATTAATCTTGTGACGTTTCAAGTATATAATGACATATTTTATAAATTTATATATATAAAACAAAGTCGGGTTTGTTCCTACACTTATAACCCTAAAATATGTCAATTTTGACAAAAATATAATATAATCAATAAATATAAAAAACATGACACTGGCAAAACTGATCTCAAAAGAGACGGATGTCATAAAGAAAGAAGAAGATGAAGAAGACTTTGTGACTTTGTGACATTGACAAATCCTACTAATATTATAAACGTGAAAGTTTGTAAGAATGTATGGATGGATGGATGGATGGATGTATGTTTGTTACTCTTTCACGCTAAAACGCCTGAACAGATCTGAATGAAATTTGGCACAGATAAAGATTATGGTCTGGAATATACATAAGCTACTTTTTATCCCGGAAAAATGAATGGTTCCCGTGGGATATGTGTTTTGGTTTTTCAAGGTATAAAGCGGACGAAGCCGCGGGCGGAAGCTAGTATTATTTATATAAAGGACTTGACTCTGGCAAAATTGATCTCAAATGAGACAAATGCCCAAAATGAAGAAAAAAGGTGAAAAATCCCAAGAGGATTTTTCACCAACAGAAAAAAACTCCTCAGACAGTAATGTAAGCGTTATAGGTATATTTAGAAGAGGAAAATATCAATAACATTTTACCTTGTATCGTGTATCGAATAATTATAAAGTTCGTATCGTACCCGCGACCGCTAATGAGCGTATCGCAGTGAGTTCAGAATCTACATGCCATCGTGCAATTAAAATTGATGGTATAATAATCATTTATATCTAGTGGAAATACTCGTGACTTCGCTTGCATAATAATTTATTGGTTTATACTAAAAAAAATCGAGCGAAGTCGATGCTTATGCATCGAACCACAGTGCATCCTCTTTGGAGATTATTAGAAAAAAATGAAAGCAATGCATTTTTTTTATCTCGAATAAAAGTGTCATCTTTAAAAAAAAAGTCAGAGCACGTCCAAACATGATAAGTATTTGGAGACAGCCTCATTTTCGACAATAGTTAGTATTCTGAACATGACAGATTGCAAGCTCATCGCTGATTATAAGAAAAATATCCATAAGTACTTAATATTATTAATGTAAAAGTAAAAAATGTCGCTCACACACTTAAGCTGCTGAACAGTTTTTAATGAAATTTGGTACAACCATAGACTAGAGCTAGTGAAAGATCATAGGGTATCTTTTATTGCGAAAAAATGCTTAAAAAGGTTGAAATAAGGGATGAAAGTTAAGTGCAACAAAAGAATCATAAAAAAAATAAAAATACTGTCTAAAATAACTATTCTACGCGGATAAGCTAGTATCAAATAAATAATAATAAAACCAAACTAGAGGTTTACTGACAAGCTGTCACCAAGGTTTTTGGGTTAAATTAATTTTGCTTAAACTCTACGCCCTCTGTCGGGCCGAGATGTGCAAAAAAGTAAATTTATTGCTTGTACGCTTATAGTCGTGGTCTGTGTCTGGAAGTTATGATTAAAATTCTGTACGAGTATTACTGTAACATAAAAAAATTAGATTTATTTTTACACTATCAAAATTTTATTTTATGACTAGCTGTTACCCGCGACATCGTCTGCAAAAAGCCATCAATAAGACATATTTATTCTGAAATAATTGATAACGTCTGTCTGTCAAATTTCATTACGATCCGTTCAGCTGTTTACATGTGAAAAGATAACAAGCAAACAAACAGAGGAACAAATAAACAGAGTTACAGTCAAAATATAGGGATGGTAGGCGTAATTTGAAGTTGACCTTTGCCCAATAGTGGGACAATAACCGACATACATACATACATACATAAAATCACGCCTGTTTCCCAACGGGGTAGGCAGAGACCACGGATCTCCACTTGCTACGATCCTGACATACTTCTTTTGCTTCATTCACTCTCATTACATTCTTCATACATGCGCGTCGGTTAAGGGTACTCTGGACCTGGCCTTTCTCTAATAACCGACAATACACGTTTAATAAAAAAGTGCCTGGATGACCGAGCTTTGCTCGTTTTTTTTGGGTACACGACGTATCTAAAAACGAAACCTAGCTAGATCGATTTGTCGCCCCCGAAACCCCCTGCATACTAAATTTCACGAAAATCGTTGGAGCCGTTTCCGAGATTCCGATTATATATACATATATACAAGAATTGCTCGTTTAATTTAATAAAAACTAAAAAACGTTATTTCATGCTTAATTAGAATGAAAATAAAAAGGATTGCTATAAAGTTTTCACATTCAAAATGGCTTTTAAGAAAAAGTTTGTCCCAGGAAGTACTACCACCTTTTAAATATTTCTACCACAAAGCAGTAATGCTTGTCTGTGGTTTCGGTTTGAAATGTATTTAACCCGGTTAAATTGAAATTACGGCTCTTTAATATTTCTTTTTTACGTTTTTAGGACGTTATGCGCATTCTTCTTAGTTTAGTGCCTAGAGATTGTATTTTTCTTTGGCGAGGGCGATCGCTTACTGTACGTTATTACTTGCAATTACCAACTTTGGGTAAAAACTTAAAAAAATAAAGTAAATTATATATTCGATATTTATTGATTTCTGAATGAATGTAAAATTTTGCTGATCTCGCAACAAATGTAACCGTAAAAGTATCCCAAGAATTCCGACAATATTAATAAATATTAATTCTTACTACTTTGCAAAATGTGAGTATGTGCCAAATGTCATTTTTGGACGTAGCTCTGACTACCCTCATTAGATATCCTCATAAAATCTAAGTCACTAGAGCTCTGAAGAGATATCTACCAAGCATGGTTTTTACAGTCGTAATCATGTTTTTTTTTATTATTAATTCCGATTCTAACACTATTCCATGTAAGTATCTTCTGATTTACCCCAATTGTTTTTTGCATAAAAACGTGTCGCCATAATCAACTTTGTAAGCCAATTAAAAAAGGCAATGAAATTTAATTACTATCAGATGATTATGCGCGGCACAAACACAGGCTCTATTGTTCAAACAAAACGTTTATTTGTCAAAACTGTTTGGAAAATAAAATCTAGCTAGCGCAAACTCGCAGAACATTTCTGATTTGTTTACACTCATTGAATCTATTAACCTTATTCCAGAGCAAAATAAATTGTAACATAAAACTCTCAGCTTGAATAGTTTATTTTCTCTTAAAACAATCTTTCTCGGGTTACAGGCTCTTTAAAACGTGAACGTTTACACGAAGCTAGGTAATTATTTCGCCTGTGTCGACGGCACCCCGGGATGTGCGATTGGCGGGAATCTTCCAAGATGGCCGACCCCGCCTGACCCATCCGTCAAACGAAGGTGGAACATCTGTTTTAACATGTCAGACTGGCAGTTAATAAACGAGTTCCATTTTCAAAATTTTAGAAATGTTTTTGTCTTGTTTATAAATGTCCATGTTTGTTCGCTATTCGATTATGCCAGTGACCCTAAATTGTATCAAACCAATAAAAAAAAATTGTCTGTGACTTAAAAAAAACATACAGTAAATTTAAAGATATACAATTTATAATAAGATATTTAGGTATTTTACAGTTAATTTTTTACAAATAATAATTTAAATGCATCTAAGATAAAATTAAACAAACAAAACGGTCAAACATTAAAGAAAACATTTAGTATTTTATTCTAACATTAGCTCTCTGACGAAGCTAAATTTATAAATAAGATAAACTTTCAACAATAGAAATAGGGAGCTGACCAAAACCACACACTCCGGTCAAACATAAAAACATAAAAACCTTATTCAAAAACATAAAAAAATACGGCAGATGCTCCAAACAATTAATTTTATATAAAAGTAACGTCTCTATTAAAGGAAACCATTTCTCCGATTTTGACGTGATATAAATTTTTGTGTAGTTTTTGTGGGTCGGACCTGGGGCTGGTTTGTATTATGTGTATTGTTGGAGAACTCGCTAGCTCAGTCCACTTTACTCAGTCGTGGTTTAGACCCGGTGCAGTGAGGTCGTGGTTATGTTTTTGTGTTCAGTGTTCCGCAGAGAGAACTTCTGAGATCGGAACCTTGTTGGTCCGTGTAGTGTTGAGTGTCGGGCTTATGTGGGAATTATGATAATTGTGTTGGAAACTTTTTGAAGAGGATTTTGTGTGCGCTGGGAATTTATTTGGTGGGTACTTAAGTTTTTTAGATATAATATAATTGTTTTTCGTTTATTTTAAATAGCAAGATTATTTGAAAAATCTTTATCGTGATTTTTATGTTTTTGGTGAGCCTAGAATGAGAAAATTATTACGTATTCACAAGGGTACATATTTTTTAAAGTACCTATATTTAGAGTTCGATTGTTATTAGTATTTAGCAATGGAAGTTTCATTTTAAATTAATAATATTTTGAACACGATTTGAGTGATATTTCTTTTATAAAATGAAACCATAATAATTATTAATAACTATGCGAGTAACACAATCATTTTTGTAACATAATTATGATAAAACTTATTTTTTTATATTATTTTTATTTTTACTAAATAAAAAATCCGAATATTCACTAAAACAAAACACTGCCTAACCAAAATATAAATAAATACTTAGTTATGTATTTTATATCATAGGATAATTTACATTCATTTGGTTTAGTATTATTTACGCCCGTATATTTTTTTCGAAGAAAGAATTTATGTCATAATCTTTATACAAAATTCCACCGCGACAGATGGCCTAATGCCGCCCCACATAAATGTTCCTATTGTGTCAAAAACTTTATTTTCATACCATTCAAATCAACAAATATGATACGGGAACCGTTTTTATTGTGAACCTAATTCAATTAGTTTAGAGATCAAAATCGTAGAAATATTTTACAAAGGAGTCGTAATAATAAAGCGATTTGTGCAGTTTTTTGTAAGCTACAGAATTTGTTGGACATTGTCTGCAAATACAAGTCCAGCCCTATATCAAAGATCAATAGTGTGTTTTATATTACAATATTGTCATAAAAACTCATATTGTACTATTTTAATCTCTACAATGTCAGGCACAGTGTTAAATAATTTTACTTTTGTAATTAAAAATAATCAAGACACTTTATCGTCAAATATTTTTAGGCCGATTACAGAAAAGACCGTTTTTAAATGAATTAAACAAGCAATGAGTCAAAACTAGAGATAGGTCATTCATCATCATCTTCCTGTTCTATTCCCATGTTATGTGTGGTCGGCACAAAATGTGATCTTCTTCCATTTCCCTCTATCATTCGTAATCTCAGTATCATTCGTAATCTCACTCCTTTCTTACCCATGTAATCTATCTCACAGTCCATTCATCTTTTCTTTGGCTTACCTCTACCCTTGTATCCATCCACATTGATATCTAACACTCTCCTCGTCACATCATCTCTTCTCATAACATATCCATACTAGAAATACATAAGTCATAACACATCATAATTATGTATGAAAGTCGATATGACATTCTTTTTCGATCAGAGTTACTTCAGATAATATAGCTGGTGTCCATTATTGGGGCCATGTATATTTTATTTTTTATGTCACTGTCTCAAAACTTTATTTCTGACACACGTTCGCTAATGAGCCTTTAAAGTTTAACAATCGAAACTCAAGTTTCTCAACAATAAAGTACCATTCAGTAGCAAAACATTTTTAGTCATCCTGACGAGTAGTAAACAAACTTTATGTTCTTCGAGGGGATCGTTTTTACTATTCGGTTTTAGGGTTCCGTAAAGAGGCATTCCAAAAATTATAAGAACCTTCTTTAATTTTAAATGGTACGAGTGATTAGTCTGTTGCTTATTACACGTTAGAACTGCTTTATGATAAGTTTTAATAATAACAGCTTTTTATCCAAGTCTGAAGTTGCATTCAAAAGAATACCGAGAAGTTAGCCGTATCAATGCGCAGTATACAATTTAGTATGAAAAAGCTGCACTGCGCATCAAAGCTGCTTACTTCACGATAGCCTAGATCTGTTAGTCGTATTGTACGTATAACTTCAATAATGCTTATTTTGTATTTAACATGACTAAAATTCAAATAATATAAGTAAAGAACTCAATTTAATATATTAACACTCACTTGTCCTTTTTTGTGTGGCACATCGTAAACGGTTGGAGTAGTTCGGTTCCATATGTTTGGCGCCATGGGACCTAAAACAATAATGCATAGCGCCATACTGTGAACCACAACGATACTAAAACTGTACATAGAACTTTAGTTATAAAATAAAGTGAAAAAAGGGGTTTACGGTAGTCAAACTTATAGCACCGAAATAAGAATAATAGTATTTAAAAATTACTATAACAGATAAACAATCAGTATTCAGTATTATTATTTAATTTCAAAAACAACACTTGTAATACCCTGATAGGATTTACCTACCTAATGACTTTCTATTCATTTCAAAAGTCGATAAATTTAAATAGACCTAACTCATTTTATGACAGTAGGAAATATCCGAATACATGCAAATAGCTGTATTGTTTGGACAGAGAAAGCCATTTTATTGTCAGTTCTATATTTACGATAATGACACAACTACCGTCAGTCTCCACAAAAGTTAAAATTAAAATGCCACTGTTGATCCGGGCACAAGTCAAAACTATCGTAAAATACCAACAATAAGAATAAAATAGTTATTTTATCTTCGCTATACATCAGATGCGGTCATTGTGTGACTTCACAATCAGAATCACCATGATTGCTGCTTTTATGAAAATGAGTAAAACTGACATAATCGTAAAACAGACTTTTTATCGTAACTTTCAATTTTTAACCGAGAGAAAACCGTTGATTTTCAATATTATTACATGACTTCTCCGTAACGGTGGAAACTGGACATAAAAAAATATTTAATTCAAAAATCCGATTCAAAATCACATTTGGCTTTTGTTGGTAAATATTAACAGCCAATATTTCATGTTTTCGAAATCAGTGGTGCGTCTACACTACGCTAATTTAAAACCTCATCAATCAAGTTTTATAAGAAACGCAATTTAGCGGCATAAGCCGGGTTCTCTACCTGCGATGAAAGAGATATAAAAAAAGGTGACAATGACGACAGAATAAAGTAGGGAGACATCTCAATTTATGAAGTTGGCTTTACAACGCTGCTGAGGTCTAAGAGAATCAATTTGTTCTTGGAAACTCTCAAGAGCCTGGGGATAAAAGTTGAATGCGATTATTATCTACTGGTTTGTATATTTTTATGTCTTCATCAATGCTTTTATATTTGCCGATCGAAAATAGTACGTACATCTACTTCAAGTTATTCGTATAAAGGTATGTAGATATGAGATCCTATCCTACACGGTTCATTGGTGTCCACTAGCCGTGTCACATTCCTGAATTTGTATTTGGCTATAAATTCAGAATATCTTTGATCTAGATGGCTTTTGAGTCACAGCTTTTGATGTCTCATTCTTTAATTCTCTACCTGATAAGTGGGGGTAAATTATTTACTGGAAACAAACATTTTCTTCGGTTCATATAACCCGATGGATGACTTCTCGGAAAAAGTAGATGCCTATCTGGTTTTTCGCTTTGTGGCAGCACTACTAACGAAGGTCGATTTTAGTACCTGTTTGTTTTTTTATGTCGTATCCTTCGGTACGTCATTGGGCACCCACATGTTATGTATGCGTGAGGAAGACAGCCGATTATCGACGGCCACCGATCGCTGTCAACGGGAGTTTTGTTACCGCAATAAATTTTCAATTGTCAACGACAATTTATCTGTTGCGTCAACGCTATAGGGTTCATTTTATACCTTTACAGCGGTAAATAAAATTGTTGAAACGTCATAACTCTGATCGGTTCCGTGACATTTCAATACGTCTTTCAATGTCACAATGTCGAGCGGTTCTTCGGTTTTTTTATCACTATCTAGTTGTTTGTTATTTTAGCTTTATAAATTCACGCTTATCTCTATTTACCCTTCAGCGGCGCATCAAAAGTTAAAAAAGCAAAATTATAAATAAATGCTATCTTTATAATCCGGCTCCCGACGGTTGTCCCACCCAACCCAACGCATATGTTCAGTTAACGCTCTTTTGTAAACCGTATCAAAATTAAGATAATGGATAATGTCCGACGAAATTTCTACTTTATTATTAGCCTTGTACCTACCAGCTGTCGAGTTTTATTTTTTGTATGGTATAGTGGGCAGTGGCCGACCGTTATAGATCGGCGGTCCCATAACAGGTAATGAGCTTAGAAATTGGTAATGACTATATAACTTTGATACGTGTGTACGCGCCTCGGTGTAATTTTGAATTATGGCATCATATCCTTCATCTGCTTTATGATTCGGAACGATATCGAATATGTTATTGTTTAGCTTATTTTTTTGTTACAATATTTTGTACTACTCTCTAGAGCGTTACCAATGTCCTAACCGAAATTGTTTTTGCTGTTGAAAGACGACGCGAAACGCACAGCTGGCAGATGTCATAACAACGTTGACAGTTCTTTTGTTGGCTTTTGTATTCACTATAGTTTGTTTCACATCGGATTTCATTTGTTTAATTGAGCAACCAAATATTTGGCCCGATTCTGTCTATGTCGTTAGTTGTTCTCGTTCTGTCAATACGTCCACTAATAAAGGACAACATGACGCTTTGTCACCTCCATGATTCGCGATACAGTGACTTATTTTATGTGCGTTTAGAAGCTAAATTCGCTTTTGGAGGGGTGGAAATAAATTGTAGGTGGAATTCGTCTGTGCAATTGGCGGGCCGTAATCAATAGAACGAGAGCTCAATATTGTTGCTAATTTCGCCCGTCACGCGATCTGTTATACTGGCAATTAGCGCGTGTACTTACGTCACTCAATGTTGCCAGCGCTACCTAATTGTATTTATAACTTATTCCCAAACGAGTGCGTAATTATCCTGTCGGTAACGTCTTATCAAATTAGTGGTATACATTACTATAGTTTCTAATAGTACATTCTAATACAAATAATTTATATCCAAAAAAAGAGCTAGGTACATAAATTAAACGACTTATTCGTCAACTGGCGAGCGTGAACAAATACTGTGAAATTGCGAGACCAAACTAAGCTAAGAGCTTGTACCTTGCATGTTTTGAAGTGCATTACAATTTCTAAGAGTAGATAGCTTAATTTATTTTGGCATTGAAATCATGGGATAGGTAATTTATTTTTGATATCATCAGTAAGCAGAAATTTACATTTATAAAGTTTTTGGAGTTCAGTATCATCGGACAAAACTCATTGCTTGCCAACGCCTGCATTTTCGGGGAAAAGCATTCAAATGCCAACCAAATTAGTTTTCTTAATTTAGCCATAGGTCTGATAGTCACCAAAAGCACGTGACTCTCCACTTAAACCAACAATAAATCGTCTACAAACGGACGAGCAGTTTCACAATAAATATCCGATCTAACACCGTCTTCCTGCCCACGTCCATAATTTACAGAGAATTATCGGTATAAATTAAATAAACATTTCAAGTGAGACATTTACAACGAATATCCAAGTCACCGCAAAATTATATATAGAATCTCTCCTAGAGCAGATAATTGGGCATATAATTTCGCATAAAGCGCCTACGATATATGGATTAAGAAATACTTAGGGCAGTATCAAACCATTACCTTTTAATGGTGCCAATAAACACACTGCTACATCCGAAGCCGTAAATATTGCAATAATGTCTAAACCAAACGTACACTTAGTGTTTGATTATTATGGGTGTAAAACACTCGATAGACTTGAGTGGGTGTTAAATCTCTTTCTGGATTCTCTTAAGCCTGAACGAGCAAGCGCGATAAAAAGCGAGATTTTACGATACGGGAATATTTAAAACATTGTTCATCTTGGGTGGTCATTCGTATGGCCTGACGTGATCTTGGTCTAATAAACACTTGAGGTGTGTTTTGCCGGCCGGTTCTTTGTTTATTTTCTAATCATAGACAAACCAAATTCCTATTTTTGTTCCGTTTTGATGTAATTTAAAACAACATAAAACATCCTTACGAAAACATCAATTTAGAAGTGTCTTACTTAAAGTTGTTTTTCTTATTCAACGTGTAAACATAATATTTCATCTCCGGAGCGTCTGTCAAGTTGAACAAGATCGACTTTGTAGTCATCATTGGTATTAATTTCCTTTTGCTCTCTCTTATTGACTGTGATTGGATTATTTCCGAAAGAACTTTTTACTTTCCAAGTTTCAAAATAAGATTTGTTACTTGAACATTTTACTTTGCATTTATTCACAATCCTTGGATTTCTTACAATAGATTCTTTTAGTGTATTTAGAAAGTTGATTTCTTCCTTTTCGATGTGAGCTTGTTATCAATGCTAAAGGTGCTTTGATGTATGCAACAGAGATAAATATTCGACATCAGTCATTTGTTGTTTCAACACTACTATGTATTTGTTTTCGAATAAATCATTTGTCACGGCATTGATGGAGCTTTGTGTTATTAGAAACATGGTGTCGAGTCTGATAGTAAGTAAAAATAAAAATAAAATGAAGAATAAACTTTCGAGAAACTTGATCAAATATGAAATACCCGAATCACTTAAAATGTTTTATATTATTTCTTACATCGATCAAATCTGTGGTGTTAGTTCGCATTCGTGCTTTGATTAAGCAAAGACTAGTTAAATTTCATTTACCAGAAGACCCGTGTCTGATAATTTGTTTCCAGCTTAACACAATCCCAAAGTTTTTATGTGTGGGTAAAAAGTGACAAGAGGAACGGCCGGGTGGAGTGTCATACATTTTGATGTCACTGTTTTTACTCGCGGTTGTTATTGTTCCCGCAAAAACAGACTCGTTCACCCGCCAGCTTTTTGCTGGCTTGACAAGTTACTTCGATACTTAAATTTGTTCTGAATAATTACATAATTGCCTGTCTTGTTTTATACCGACGGCATATTTACGACAACAAAGTTTTCGAGACTCAAAGACACAATTAAAAGTATCTAATTGATGTTACTTACGAGAAGTTTGTTTAAATTATTGCAAATTAAAACATAAATCAGTCCAGTGAAATTGCGTTTCACCTAACTCAGAGAAAAAGTTGTTTGTAATTGACTCTTACTTAAATTAGGCAGAGGATTTTGGGATGTTCGGGAATAACTTTTCATAATCTTAAAGGAATATGTCAAGGGACGAAACAGCGAAATGAACTGTCAACTGGGACGTCCAAATCCAATTTATTGTTCGGCTTACAAACGCGAGTATTCAAATTAACCTTCCCTTCATTCCTTTTTGCGGGCTGCGCTGGGATTGTGTAGACTTTACTCTGCTTTTATGCTATCATACCAGTTATTAAGATTCATTTTTACTTGCTTCTCGCAATTAATAACTGAGATGACTTTTGTGACAGGATTTTCTCGTTTTCTCTCAGGGTTTCTGTTGTTGAAATTGACCTGGGAGATAAATAATATAGACATGACGGTGATCTGATCGGTGATAATATTTGTATAGACATGACGGTGATCTGATTTTTGGTGAGACGTTTCGATCTTCTAAACTGATATGGTGTAGATCATGTAAGTCAAGTAACAATCATCTAAATTGTCTAGAATCATCTATTCACCGGACCACAAAAGCCTGATAGAAGAGACCCAAAGATCAACTTAGACCTTCACTTAATGACACCTTCGCGAATACCTTCAAAGAACAAAAACAGCTAATCAATCAATCGTAATCCCCTATAAAGAAATCAGGCTGCTAGAAGGAAATGCGTTGACAAATGATACAGTAATTGTTCAGGATAATGGGGTAGACAAAGATTTGGGGGAAAAACGAATCGCTTGAAACGTTTGCGAACAACTGATGAGATGGAGACAAATGGACCCTTCCAACTTCCTGATGTATCCTTAATTGAGATATCGAAGGCAGATAACTCAGTTTTATTCGGGTTATTATTATACTAAGTACTAACGTTAAAAACATGTGTATATTTTGCTTGTGTTACGTACACTACATTGATTCAAGGTCTCAAAAAAACATGCAGAGAGAAAACCATCAACGCAACCTTCATAAATAAAAACAAAACAAATCCGTACAGCAGATGCAAAAAACCAATGCCACGTTTTAATTTCAATAAGACGCAAGCAAGAAACTGCACTCGGCAAACAACATTCGCAACCATTAATTTTATTCAGCTCGCAAACTACGGCAGGTGCACCCTTATTCAAAACTCAGTGGAGGTCGCGACTTTCCCCAATCTCCTGCGACCCGGAGAAAAACTCGAAAAACTCCTGAATTTACGACGCACAGTAAACCATCTTGTTCCGAGAAAACTCAAAAACTCGCGCTCAACGCTTTAGGGGTTTCTGAATGTCGCTTAAGGCTACCAATTTAAAAGTTCGATATGTTTTACGCCGCTCCTTTATACGTTCTCTTTGATCCAGTCTTTACTGCTGATAGCTCATTGTTGCTGCATTCAGATACCTTCACGGTAACCTCTATTTTAAAGGCGGTAACCTTTTCTTCCTTGATCAACTGTCAATACTGAGTCATATATTTTATTGGTACGCTACTGGTTTTCTTTTTGAATATGATTAAGAAAACGCTATCTGTAATAAGTATTGTAATTTTTATATATAAATCAAATCTTTAAAAAAAATGCAAGGAATCAAAACGAAAAATACAAGATGTTCAGTTCAATATAGTAGAACGATCAATAAAGTAGAAATGCTTTATATAATTATCTTTTCACAATAAAATTGGTCCCTTCCGTCTCTTTCTGGTACTGAATCATCTCTTTCGACAAGTTTACTTTTTGTCAAAACCAAATTACGATGTCGATCAATCCGTACGTGCGTTTAAAATTTGTTTGTACTAACTATTTTGTGTTCTGTGCCAGTTAGTTTTTTCGTAGGCGATGTGGTTTGATGTCGTAATCAAAAAGTAGAGAATGTTCCGTTTTTGTCACTTCACTGTTGGTTTTTGGGTAAAAAGTTGTTTTCATTTGGCTTTAGAAAGACGCGTGCGTTTAGTTTTTTCTATTTTTACTGGTCACGACATTTGGACAAACGTTTTTTTGATAAAAACTGTATTCATTGTTGATCCAATGTATAGTTTTTTCATAAAAAATAAATTAGAAATAGAAGTGAATACCTACTATCGTAGATACACGCAGTTTGATCATGGCACTTAGGGATAATCTATACTAATGTTAACAAAATATATTTTTTAGTACCTAGGTACTTGTCTAAATATTTCAAAAAATGGTTCGTTACTAACGAACGATTAAGGGCATATATATTGTTTTTTTTTATAAATCTAAGCACTTAACGACTGATTAGTTTTGAAGTAAACAAAAATAAGCTTAATACTTTAGTAAACAGTAAAACTAGCATTTAAAAATAATGGCATGGATTTGTAAAAAAATATAAAAAGGGCTCAACCAACAACACAGGACGAACTCAACCGTGACCAATTATTGGTAAAACGTACCAATTTACTTAAACAACAAAAGCCACCCATGGATAAATTAAGTTTCCAGCTTAAATAGTGCATAAGAGTCAATAACCTTTACATAGTAAATGTAAAAATAGCAGGCCCCTATGTAATAAACATTACAAATTGTAAAATACAATTAATTGTAACCGGCTACAATTCTACAAGTTTCTGTTTAAAAACAAATTACGATTTATTGTAATGGTAAAAATTGTACAATTTTACATATTTTGTAGGTTTTATTAAGCAGTACTTGTCATGAAATTCAATAATAGTGTCACTTTTTTACAAAGTAGACTTGGTAATTTTTATTTAAGGCGCGGTGGCTAGCTAGTGGCCAGCGGCAGACTGCCCGTTGTATGAAAAGTCTAGGTTTTATCCTTTCGAATTGTAATAAATGTGCCGGGATGCCCGCTACATGGATCAATTGAGTAAGATATCTTCGCAGCCCGCCTCGGGAGCTGTCAGCTGTCACAGGCTACGTGCCTAGGAAACATCAGCCTTCACGACTCAGGTCTAAAAACTGAGCGACTTAATTAGGAACTCAAACGACGCCAATTTACAGTATCTGTAGCACTCGTTTCATCCGAAGGGTAGCAAGTTAAGCTAAACGTCCACCTATCGGCATCGTACGCATCGGACGCATCGCATCAAACGGATCGTAATATTCTTTGTATAGAAAGTCAAACAAGTGCGTCCACCAATCCGCATCGTACAGATCGCTCGCCGTTGCTTCGAGAGGCAACTTTTGCGATGCGTGCCGATGACGTCATTTGAAATGCCGGTCAGGTGGACGCACCCCGCCCGAACACTCCGAATGAAGTGGCGTCGGCAATCCGATTGCTGGCAGTTATGGCGGCAAATGCGATCACTGCCAATCAGGTGGACGCATTGTGAAACATTCATCCGTTTGATGCAATTCGTCCGATGCGTACGATGCCGATAGATGGACGCTTAGTTTTACGAGCTACTTCTGTTATTACTCGCAAAGATTGATGGGAAGGATATTCCATTATCTTACTAATTATAAAAATGAAATTTTTAGTATGGATGGATGTTTGTGAGGTACTCTTTCACGTTGAAACGGTTGAATTGATCTGGATAAAACTTGGAATACGCGTAGTTCATGACCTGGAATAACGCATGGGCTACTTTACATCCGGGTAGGTAAGCGAGTGGAGCCGCTCGCGGTTGCTAGTATTCCATAATAACAAGCTAATTATATTCCAATGGTTAAGTCATCATGACTTTGACTGTTGCCGAAGAGCTCTGTAAGGCGTGGTTTGTCATAAAATAATTTTAACTGAAGGCTGTTGATTCATTCAGGCGTGACTTAGCAAAATATGATTGCGAATGTAATTCTCATTAGGTACAATGTATTGAAAAGATAAACAGGATGTTTCCGGTCCGTTAGGACTGATATTCATATGGTACTAATCTCGTTTTGTACAAAACCCATAATAACCTTTACCAAAATGATTGATTTTCTAAATGCTTTTGTTCATGAATGTCATAAATAAAACTTTCAAATTGGTGTACAGTCAGAAACAGTCACCTATAACAATAACAGATATTGGTCTACGGTTTCAACGTGATTTGGACTGGTTAGTTTTTGGTGTTTGCAGAATCGCAAGTCTTTCAGGAAGTTATAAACTGGTGCTAAGGGTCCCGCACGTGACTGTCGAGCTGAGATGCTATTTGAGAGGGAAATAGGGAGCGGATCTGATTAGTACGATTTTATGTAATTGGACTTAAGGAAATATGCCGCAATCCTTTTTTAACTAAAAAATAAAAAAATAAATTCTAATATGTAAAATTAAAAAAGTATTTCCAATATACGAATCATCATCATCTTCCTGCCCTTATCCCACGTTATGTGGGGTCGGCACAACATGTGATCCTCTTCCATTTCCCTCTGTCACTCGTCATCTCGATACTCACTCCTTTCTTATATTTTATTATATTATTTCCAATATACGAATATTATTCTAAAATCTTTGTTTATAGCTCTGTTGGAAATGTCCTCAAACATACATTAATATTGTTTTCAATTTATTATTCTCATGTATAAGGCGATACTTGCAACCTGTTACGTAAAGTGTTAACAAATGCAAAATGTAGGCATGTCCAAAATTTAGACGTGCTAGAGGCACGTCCAAATTCTTCCAAAACTACCTCTTTAGATTTATAGATATTTTTTAGAGAATGGAAATTTAGATGACATCTATCGTGCTTAAAACTAAAATCGTGGATCTGTTTACTTTTTTTTATAAAAAAAACTTAACGTTCTCGCTCGCCACACTGTGCATCATTTCAAGAATCTAGTTAACTGAAATTACCTAGACCTAAGCGTAATGTCTATTAGTGATACTACGCCGTGACCGCGACTCTGTACCATAACAAATTAAAATATAAAAAATATAAATAATATATATAAAAATTGAAATCAGTTGTCACGCGTATTTGTTATGGTACCAATTTTTTGTCAATTCGTATGGTACAAATTTCAATTTCGTGTCAATCAGATAGTTAGTCAATGGACTTCTTGAAAAAGCAGAGCCATTTTGCCATGACACGTACAAACGCGTGGCAATTGTAGCAAATATTGGCGTGTTTCAGCGCTTGTAAGTACATTACTACTTCAAGGAACAAACATTACTGTAATTGAGTTTTCAGAGTCTCAAACTCTGTTCAAGCCAGTTGTCATAACCGAGTACGTGGTTCGATTTGAATTTGGGGAATGCATTCCTCTGAAAATTAGGTTCCTTTATAGCCCAAGAGCTAGATTGCTCTACATTAAAAACATAAAATCTTTGGCTCCGCTGCCAATGCATTTACGATGCCAATAAACTTGATATCTCAGTTTTAAATGAATTAAATTCTACTATTCTAAAAGGAATTTGAATAATATATACTTCTATTTGAAATCTATTTCAAAAATACAGAATTTAATAGCACAAGTGTTTCATTTATTCAAATAAATTGACAACATAAAAAAAAAACTTCTGATAGGTATACAAAATAATAAAAAAATAAGAATCAAGGGCTTGAAACAAGGTGGGTAGGTACTGTTGATTAAAATTGGTTAGTTGCTGGAAAATATCTCTCAAAATACTCTTAAGTGACGTTAAAGAAAGCATAATACCTATAGGCGACCTAAGTGGCGTAGCGGGCAAGAGTCCGCCTGCGACGCAAGAGGTTGCGGGTTCGATTCCCGCCTCGGAACAAATTTGTGTACGATCTGCAGAAATTTGTTCCGTTGGTCTGGGTGTTTTCTATGTATGATAAAAAATATCTATCTATGTATACAATAAAATAATGTATTAAATATATTAGTTATCTAGTACCCATAACACAAGCTTTGAGTAGCTTACTTTGGGGCTAGATGATGCTGTGTGGATTGTCCAGCATTATTTATTTATTTATTTATTTATTTATACCGTAAGAAAATCACTCGTTGTTTCTTAGACTAGGACTTCAAGTTTGTGTTTGCTTGTGTTAATTTAAGTTGCAAAGCTGGTATTGGATTGTTGTGTTGAATATTAATGTATTATTGAATTTTGTATCTGTGTTCATGTTGTTTTAGTTGAAAATATCATGTAAATGACTGTAATAATTGATCTATTTACAAGTATTCCGGTATATATTTGGAAGTACGAGTATACATATATTGGGAAGGTATGTTCAGTAATGGAGTTCATTATGCCAATGATGATGAACTGTTTGGGCCGATGAGAAAATTTAATATACGTGATTACATTTTTAGGGGTATATAATGTAGCCATACATTTTTGATGTTTTAAAAAAAAACCAGCAAAAACAAACATCACCACGACTAACCCCCGGGCATGTTGTGACGTCTCAGATTTTTAGTTACTCAGGTAGTCAGAGTCACGTCCAAGCACTATTAATATGGCACTTGCCCACATTTTGGAAATTTTAAGATCAGACTTTTTTAAATTATCATAATTGTTATTCATATATTATTAGTAAGCTTGTGTTTAAAAAACAAAAGTAAGTAAAAATCTAACACTTTGAAACGACCAATTCTTTTCTATATGTATAGGTATATAATAATCTGAATCTCGGAAACGGCTCCAACGATTTTCATGAAATATTATTATGCAGGAGGTTTCGGGGGTCGATAAACTGATCGAGCTAGGTTTCATTTTTAAAACCGTCTTTTTATCCGTTTTAGAGGCCATAAAAAACTGCTACAACATCATTAAAATCATCATCTTCCTGCCCTTTTCCCACGTTAAGTGGGGTCGGCACAACATGACGTGATCTTCTTCCATTCCCTCTATCATTCGTCATCTCACTTCTTTCCTACCCATGTCATCTTTCACACAGTCCATCTCTTCTTTGGTCTACCTTTACCTCTGTATCCATCCATACAATATCACAACAAAGCTTGGTCATCCAGGTACTAAATACTTGAGATGTTCCTTTCTTGTCCAACTAATAATTAATCGAAGGAACAATAAAAGTTTATTAGACAAAAGGCGATGTCCAGTTGTCCTTGTCCATTCAACTAGAAGTACAAATAAATAGAACTGAAAAGCAGACATTTTATTAAATTCCCAGGCGCCAGTTCTGTACGTTCTAGGAAGCCTGTGCCACTTCAAAGTGTTATTATACTGTGCTTAACGTCTTGTAAGCAAGAAAACAATATCAACTTAACTTGGATTATTTTTATTACGATCTTTCAAGGTAATTGTTTAGTTACTCAATTTTTTTGCAATGCAGCTTATATAATATGATAGGAACTCCTTTTCTATACAAAATAAAATTATAAAGAGTAAATTTTTGTATTTTTTTTGTAACGAATAAACTCAAAAATTGCTGGTCCGATTTCAAAAGTTATTTTACCATTAGAATGCTAAATTATCCCTGAGTAACATAGGCTATATTTTAATTTTAATTATAAATTAGGTAATTTTTTTTTTTTTAATAGGAATATTATTTTTTTATTTTTAAGGGATTTATGAGCCTCGATGTACGATACGTAATAATAGTCAAGCGCCGGTACTACGGCTTTGTTTCGTCATGGTTTTGAATCATAGTATTATGGTAAATGAAATTTCGTGAGGAAATTCACATTCAGAATGTAAATAAAAATGTTTAGATATTACATCAAGTGCACGAAAAAAACCTAAATTTTTTCATCACACTGGTTTGAAATAACTACTTTGAAGTAAGTAGACAGGGTTAGAGTGAAACTCTCAAGCACTTCGTATATATCTTCCTTGGCGTCATGTCTGTCCGTGTAGTCGGACTGCCATGGGTATTTATGTTGTCAATAAAACTGAGAGGAGTCCGTATACATGAATGGAAATAGCGTAGATGCCCGTAGAAGTTTAGGTAGATTTTGCTGGCACTTAAGTGCATTGCAACGTTGGTTATAGCATCAAAGAACATATTGTTATTAGTATTAGACGGGTATTTATCGCGTTTAAATTACCTTATATTTTCCCGACGTTTCGACAGGTTTGCACGCTGTCGTGGTCACGGGTAGACTGGAGTACTGGAGCTACCGCCTCCGCGAAGCGGGGGTCGCATTATTTGCAACTACCCTCACTTCGTTCTAATAATAATGTGTTCAGATCGCGTAAGTTTAAAAGTACATATCAAAGAACATGGTTAGTAAATACAGTGTAAGCTTGGTCCAAAATGTTATCCTAACTTCGTTTACATCTACAAACATTTTGAATACACCATAACGAAAAAAAACATGTTTCGTACATACATACATACATAAAATCACGCCTATTTCCCGTCAGGGTAAGCAGAAATCACGGATCTTCACTTACTACGATTCCTACTTCTTTTGCTTCATTCACTCTCATCACATTTTTCATACATGCGCGTCGGTTTAGGGTACTCTACCTGCCCTTTCTCTAAAACATGTTTTGTTTTAAATAAAAAAATATACCGGTAGCTGACAGTCTTTGATAAGTTTTTTACAAGTTTTGTATACTCACTACTGTGTCTGGGTGTTATTATGTATTCTATGTCTGTATTTACAAAAAAACAGCTATCCTGGTTCCCATAGTATAAGCTTTGCTTAGTTGGGTGTTGTGTGATATGTCCACCAATATTTATTTATTTATTTCCTTATATAATTTTTGGAACTTGTTTTAGATGTAAACAATAAGTTGAAACAGTTTGATAAAACATTTCATATTTGTTTTATATCTAGGTGTTAAAATGGAGTAATAGGGATGTCAATTGCTACGTGGATAAAATTTTTTTTTACTAAGCGAGCACAATGATTATTATATAGTATTTGGACCATAAGATTTATAAAAGTGATATAGATGCATAATAACAATATTAAGAACGTATTAAAATTTTTAACAAAGTATCAGTTTCTTACCAATTGTTATTTCAGTGAAAAATATTTATTTAATGTTACTTAGTGAGCTCCTGAATTGCATTTTACTTGCTGATTGAATTTGAAACGAACTGAACTGTATTTACGGCTCAAAACGTTATTGCGACTCGCCGCAAAATCGGTCTGTTACTCCTTGGTCTGAAACAAAGAATACATCAAAGAATTTGCCTTCATTTTCTCTTTGACGCTAAAGAATGCGAAGGAATAATGGAAGGTAACTCTTTGCTACTTTTCCCTGGATAAAATGTTTTGTTATTTGAAAGGGAATTGTTTTAAAACAATGCTGAAAGGTGGTGAGCCACCTGCAAATTCAGCTATTGCGATAGGACCTCTATAGTAGCAGCTATTTATGGCATTGTTAAATTACAGAGTTCGTCCAAAAGTCATACAATCTAATTCAAATGTTTTAAAAGACATACTTCGTACATTTTATACAATGATTCATGCCCATAAATGACTTAATTTCATATTGGATAGGATTAATTCAATTCAATTTATTTTAAACTAGCTGCCCGTAATCATCTGCCGCGACTTAAAGACTTATTATACCTTCCTCGAGAAACACTATCCACTGGTGAAAACAGCATGAAAATCGGTGCAGTAGTTTATCGCGAACAGACAGACAGACATGTCTTTGGAATTTAATGCATCTCCTTGCCAAATATCATTATGATCCATTCAGCAGTTTGGCCGTGAAAAGGTAACAAACAAACAAAGAGTTACTTTTACATTTATAATATTACTAGCTTCCGCCCGCGGCTTCGCCCACGTGATACCTCAAAAAACAACAACATCGCTATCCCACGGGAACCGTAATTTTTTTCGGGATAAAATGTAACCTATGTGTTATTCCAGACCATAATCTATATCTGTGCCAAATTTCATTCAGATCTGTTCAGCCGTTTTAGCGTGAAAGAGTAACAAACATACATCCATCCATCAATCCATCCATCCATCCATCCATATGTACATTGTACATTCTTACAAACTTTCGCGTTTATAATATTATTAGGATTAGGATAGACAGTATAGGATGGACAGATCGCACATCTACGTATGACAATTTGAATCAGTTACAGACGATACACCCCTTCAAATAGGAAATTCGTAAAAATTTAAAAACTGGAAAATCTCCCAATAAATTTGGCGAGCACGAGTCATCTCGCTCAAACAAACGTTGAACTCAATATGCGAGCAACTTGAATGGATGCCAAAACTTACCCTCTTTTGGAGGTATTTATACAAAAAGACGTGATACTTACTGGCGATACGATTTAAAGTTTGATATAGTTATACAAGGGTGAAGAATTGATGAGGGATATATTAAATTAGAAAACAACATAAACATACAAGACGACTTAGATCCTTCTAGAGCTATTCCTACACTCAAATTATTCAATGCATATATGAACCTTAAAAAAGGAGTGTAAGAATTAAGCATCGTTATATGGAAATTAAAATTAAATTTTTTAGCACTTCACTTGTTCGGAGTGTACGAATAGAGCATGATTTCCTGTGTTATTTATTTTGTACTTGAATGCTGCTTGGGTGATGCACATAAATCAGAAACATAATACTATCCTAATAACAATAAACGTCATAATATAGTCTCAAGAGAGTAAACTCTAGCTTTATCGGACGTCGTATTAGAATCGTGCCGTCAATATAAATGCTTTAAATCTTCGTGGTATGCGAGATACGAATGTACCAGGCCTTGGCAGGAGTATCTTGCCAAGTGTCGCTCTGTAACGGATATGTACCTACTTGGAACTGTACCCATGTTTGGTTCTATCGAAAAATTAGGTTAGTGTTACTGTGACGTGTAAAGTAAATTATGGGCTCGCTGGAATGTTTTTGTTTATTGGTAAAAACAGGCTTTCGAAGTTAAAGTTGGGCTAGGTTATAATTTACGGTGTACTGACTTTGGATGAAGTTAGCACAGGATTCTTATTAATGGCATACTAAGGAAGGTCTATCTAAAAAATTGAGACTGGAGAGTTTAAATGAGACAGTATTATAGAAGAAGCGAGTAGAAAAAAAGAACATGTGCCAACCCCGGATGAATTGAGATAAGGATAGGGAGATGATAATGACCGAATAATGGAGTTCCCTATTCAAATGTATAAGGGTACAGAGACTGTATTACCATTTTTTTTAATCTTCAATGTTACAGACAGAAATTTAAGACTCATGCGTTTATTGACACAATTAATAGTATTTATGACATTTCGCATTCGCTGTTCTCACTCCCCAGTTACACAAGCCGACAAGAAATCGATGAGTACACAGTATAAGCCCCTAAGAGGGTAAAGCGTGTTTACATGTTTGCATTGGTGTTAGCCGAGGTCCGACTAATGGGCCCGGTGGCGGCCCCCTTGTTCTTCGGAAGCTGATATACACAGTGCGACGAAAAGCAGTAAATTAAGTTGGAGAGAGATAGGAAAGTAAGATAACAACAAATAAGATGAGTTGACAAAGTAGCGTCTGTCTGTTTCTTTGTTCTTCAGAAATTCTCGGAGGTCTCTGTACCAATGGACTTCAATAGACTAATGACAATGATGAGGATGGTGATGATGATTATAGTCATATTTTTTTTTTAAATACTGTTGATGGCAAGACGTTTCAAATTTTTCTCGCCATTTATTTTAGTATGTTCAAAATTATTGCATTTTGTACAAATTGACAATATTATTGAACAGAGGACCAACAAACAGATTAATGTTACTTAGCTTTTATGGATAGCCACAGTGCATCCAAAATTTCGTAACACAGCAAAGCTTTTCCCAAAACCAACATGACCTACCGTCAATATTAGTATTAGCTTGCTAAATGCAAGCGATAACACTTGAGCGGGTTACGCTTAGCACTTTACAAAAGCTAAGGACCACCTACTGCGGCTCTTTGATGACTCATAGACCTTGTGTGCTGAACCTTACGAGAAATTCAGAGAGAAGATAATACTGATGAGTCAGTGATATGAAATTGCTTGTGCGAGTGAGTCAAGAAACTGAGTAATGTATTATAGAGTACTTGAATACATAGTTATGTTCCCAAAATTTGTAGGTTCTAATTCATTTGTCCAATACCAGAATAATAAAAACGATAAATCTATTATTCCTGGATTTGGTTCCCGAATTTATTGCTTTATTTATTATTTTCTAAGCGTTGCTAAGCCTCATCTTACCTAAAACATAACTAGAGGCATTATATCAAACAAATACCCATGTTTCTATGAAATGCTTACTAAAATACGTGTTCTAACAGCTAGGAATAAAACTATTTAACGCAGTGTGAACCTGAAACTTAACGTAGCGAAAATAAGGTTGATTATAGAGAGATGGTAGGAATAGTCAAAATGTGGGAAGCAAATCTTCATAAGGCAACTAATTAACAGATCAAGAACACGCAGTAGATTAATGTTATTACGTATAAGATAAATAAGGTAGGTCTGTTTGGACGGAATAATGTACTGTCAGCTGCTATTGACTTTCAATTATAATTTGTAGAGTATTTCGTTTATAATGAATGCCTAATACATAAGTAGAGTATTTACTAATAAATGTTGAAGTCGTAGGTGGTGTACTTAAGGTACATATGAAGAGCTTTTTAATAAATTATATTAAACTAAATTAATAAGTGTAAAGTGTACAAAATACAATTACATCTATTTTTTTTCACAAACACTTCTTGTAAGCAAGATGTTTATAAAATTTGGCGGCCTAAAAACTGATTTCTTCGACTACAAAATATGTTGATAGGCTACCCAAATGACGTGGAATAACTAGTAAAATCTCAATTTTGAGAAGTTGATTATTTTGCCAATAAAATAAACGGGTAATTGTTTATATTCGTCATATGCAGCCAAGTCTTCAGTGCCCATTAGAACCGTTATATCCATAGACGTAAGACCACCAATTATTGTTATCAGAGCTTGAACAGCGGCAGAATTAATTGTTTATTTGAACACCGATTACAATCCTAAATTGTGTCTGTTTGCAAATTCTAAGTTTGTTTAAATTATTGTTGTTTATTTTATTAGCTTTGCCCGTCGTTTGTCGCAAGGTTTATTTACTGATTATTTTACCAACTGCAATTAAATTTAGTAATTTTATGATATAAATTGAGACAAAGCATCTCTTTTATTTTTCCTTGATACAAATGATTTAACTACCTGATTGAAAATATCATTTGAGTTCACATCTACGATAGGATTATCTTCTTCTTCTTCTTATACATATATAAAAATGAATTGCTGTTCGTTAGTCTCGCTAAATCTCGAGAACGGCTAAACGGATTTATCTTATCTTGGTCTTGAAATGATCGTGGAGGTCTAGGGAAGGTTAAAAGGTAAGAAAAATTCGAATAACTGCCGGGAAAACCCTAAAAATAGCCCTTTTCTATTTCCCATACAAACGTTTTCTAAATAAATACGAAGTCTGCCGGGTCAGCTGAGTAGTCCAAAATAAAAAAATGCGTTATATCAATAACCATGAGTTTAATTATAATTTTTTATCCATTAAGTCTTTAAATATAACTGTACGCAAACATATGCGTTTCAAGTTACTTATTTCACCTCCAATTCATGGGTCTTAGCACAATTACCATTTGGCATGTTCCACTTCACGTCAGACATCACCACAATAGCTGAGGGCCCTTCAGAACTAACGAACCTATTCTGTAGGTATTCTCACGTGAATTTATCGCGAGTCGATTGCAATTGACGTGGATTGTGGGAGATTACTGTTTGTTGGCGAACAGTTATGCGGGATGTTTGAGTCTGTTTAGATGAAGAATCTTTTTGACAACTGATATCACTAATGGAAAAGTTACTTTTTATAGAGACAGCAATTCACTGTTATCAGTAATTCTCTTACTACTCTTTTATAAAAAAATTATAACTTTAGATTGTACTTACGGCTCTCTTACAAGGCAAATCATCCAAAAGCACTTATTACTTGTTGAACATAAACCACGAAGAGCATTTGTTCTCTTGAGTTGATCTATAAGAACAGACAACACTTTACGAGCGTACCGTTTTTCGATAAAGATGTGTCTTGTCCGCAATTATGCATGCGTAAGCCGTACGTAAGATTGCGAGGTCGGGGGTCAACAGGCGTCGGATGACTCTCAGGATGAACGGATAATATATTGAGTGGCATCATAGCATACAAAGCAGGAGTACCGTTTGGATCAAGTTTTGCTTAAGTTATTAGATTTCTATTTTCCTGCTTATTATTGGAATTTGCTTTTCTGATGAATTTAGGGTTGATGGCTTCTTTGTTATGAAGCTTTTCATCGTTTGATGAGAGTGCTTAAAGTTTTCAACGCTGGAAAAGGGCTATTCTATTTATATCTACATCTTACAGATTGACCTAGAAATCATCCTCTGTCTTCAGAGCGTCAAAGTTTTTACAAGCTTTCAGACTTGTAATTACGTCTGCTTTGACTTTGTATTTATTACTACACAAAGTGTTTTGTTAAGTCCAAATTGTATTGATTTGAATAGTAAAGCTCTCAAACAACGAACCGCATTCAAATGCTCCATAAATTCAATTTGAAATACCATTCTTACTTAGTATCAAGATCATGCAAAACGTGAATTTATACCCCTTCGTACATGGCTTGGGTTACCATCAGAGTTGAATATCAAAAAACAATGAACTTTAAACTTTCGAAATAGCTTGGACTGACAGGTATGGCATGATAGCAATGAAATACCGAGTCAGGTAAGATGAAAATAGCTAGAAAACTTAAAACAGCAAGTCTTATAGGCATTTCTACAAGTACACTAAATAAAGTAAAAGTATCTTTAATATTTTTACATAGCGTCAAGTGTGATCGTAGACAATTGTAGATAAGAAAATATCCAAAATAGATATTGTATTGGATGATAATCTAATTATATAAATTGATGTAGCTGTTCTCTCAAGTCTGTGGTCAAAAGCTAGAAACCTTCCAATTGGATGCGATAAAAAATAAATTAAAATAAGCACCGATGATATCGATCCGGGTTCCGCTGCCATTGTAGTTACAAACGTGGCAGCGTCTAATTGCGGTTGCTTTGTTAAACAAAATGAGGTGTTAGCTCTTCTATTAAATAATAAGTTTGGCTAAGGAAGAATGAACAGTCATCGTTCATGTATATATCTAATTGCAAGTAGTAAAAAATAAAAATTTTAACTTTGTTGACACTCACAAATTGTATGCAGTTATAATATTATGAAACGCTATAGATTTTCTTCAACGCAGCCATCATGATATTATTTTGTTTCTCTTGTTGCAGATAAAACAGAAGAACGCTGCGTATGGCCGAAAGATCTCACAGAAGTCCAATTAGAGCGTCTTCGTACGCTGTTTGGACATATCAACATGTCCACGATAAAATCAAGAACAGCTTAACTTCTAACAGAAAAGAAGCCAAACATGTTCATCAAACTAAAGAAGATAACGTAGAAGTTGGCCATGAGACAAAAGAAAGAGAAGCTGATGAACGAAATGATAAAGCAGACGAAGATGAAGCGGTCAGAAAGAACGTGTGGAGTGACGTCGATGACGAACTATACATAGCAGAAGTAATAAGAACTAATGTGCGCACAAAACGTGATACTAGTGTAGTTGACAGTGAGGTTGTGAATAGTGTTAGTGTAGATTACGAGATGTGGGAGATAGATGCGGACTATACTGAGTGCGACTGCTTGGGTCCGCCACCTGAGTTCCTGCTACCACCACCTCCGCGTCCTCCGTTCTTACATTCGGACTATTACTGTGGGGACGATCCAATCCCGGATTTGGAGACTTGCGACTCGGAACCAGTAAGTTTTAATATTATTTGTCCTTAGTCTACTTCTCGTAAAGTCAGAACAACATTTTCTTTGCTTCCACTTTTCTTTATCATTAGCTGTCATTTCTTTATTCACTCCTGTTTTTTTCATGTCATTATTCACACAGACCTTTTCTTTGGTCTCCCTCTATTTCTATATCATTCACGTTGAAAAATAATTACTTTTTCCGTTTCATAAAGTAAGTTTCTTTATTATTAAGGTAAATAAACGGTTTGTTTACTAAAAGCAATAAAATTTCAAATATTTGTTACAAAATCGTAGGTTAAAATATTTGGAAAATCTTTGCGATGCGGCTGTACTTTTTATGGTAAACAAGGCCTTATCGGATTAAACTACTACAGTTTTGTGAAGTCAATGAAGCTACATGTACCATAATTTAACCAGAAATCGCCTTAAAATTCTAAATGTTTTAGATTATCATAAATGTCTCAATCATCTTATTCAAAATGTTGATTCTAAATCTGATCAATGCCACCATTATATTGCATTCTTGTTACCTCTGGCACGTTTATTTTCAACATGGCGGGGACTTACCATTTTCAATAGTCTTTATTATTATATTATGTTAACCACCGTAAATAACAACAAAACTATTTTTACTAAAACAATTGACAAACTATCTCTCACAACAATGTATTGTACAAACATACTGGTACGTATGTTAAAAACTATGCCATGTAGTCAAGATTAACAATGTTTTTTAAGCTAAAATTTTAAGTACTAAATAGTTTAAAATTCTCACTGCTTTTAAGCCCGTTAAAAGACGGCCACGTCATTTGACAACTCTACATGAGTACTTTACTGAATTCCTCAAAATGCACTGTTCCGCTTAATCTATGCTAAGCATCTGCTAATAAAGCGGATTATGAAATACCAAATCCCGGAAACGCCTGACTTGCTAGATTTCGTAAATCAACATTTACTCTACTAGCCTCTTATGAAGTATCTTTTGACAAGTGCTTTTTTATGGCAAATGTCTTTTTAGTAGCCTGCATTAAAGAGCACTTTGCTTTCTACGAATAAATTCATCAACAAATGAATAGGAGTTATATAAAAAAGGACCTATTTACCCACAAATATCCTCTCCATTCACTTTAAAGCTTATTAATAACTATTACATAAAATTATGGTTTGTCTTGATATGGTATACTTTGGTTTATTCCACTACTTCTAGACTAGACTAAGCTACCACAGCTACTTAAACTTTCCAAATTTTTATAGTAAATAAATAAAAGAACGTTTTTATCTGGTTCTCTGTTTAAACAAGTTATACTTTTGGAATTACGGAAGGTCCATCGGCTTTTTTTAATACCAGTGCCTGTCATAAGCTCCATTATATAATGCCGGTAGTGAAATTATCCCAGCTTAGCGTTGGTCGTAGCCATATTTTCAACTGTATTTAAAAAAGTACTAGCTTAATTTATTCTGGCTCATAAAAGCTGCTAAGGTATTTGATATTTACATTTCAAAAACCTCATAACTCTAAACTTATCAGACGTTATGACCACTACTTAATTTGTATAAATACTTCAAAGCAAACAAATACACATAAATATATTTTTATGTACTTAATCCAGATATGCACAGATATTTACAAACGATCTATAAATAGCCCACAGATAACTAGCAAAGCGAAATGTCTCCAAAACTAACTTAGTGGCGTAAATTTTTTATCATATTTTATTTATTTATTTTGTTTTATTTTATTATTTATTATTTCTTATTTATTTTTTAGGTAGATACCTAACATTAAATAAGGCCAGCAAATGATCAATAGACTTTTAAAATATTTCCGACTTACGACTAAGGGAGTCGTAATTTATGATAAAACCTTCATAGCTGCAGAGGTTACATGAATATTATTTCAGATTGTAATCCTGACCAGGGGCCTCACCACGAATTCAAATACATTACCGAATTAGTATTACATTGTTATTTTGTACCATGACCTATGCAAATTGTATGGAAGTAGTGACGTTTCTATAATGGAATCGGTCTGGAAGACTTCGTGGTAAGGCCCCTGGTCAGGCTCCGCTCGAGTGGTACCTACCGGGAAAAAAAGTAGCCTATGTGTTCAAGGTTATAAACTACGAGTAATCTAAGTTTCATTCTGATCCGTTTCAGCGTGATTAAGTAACAAACATCCGAACATACATACTTACCTACATCTTAACTTTCGCATTTATAATAAATGCTAGAAAGATAAGATAGGATTAGGTACTTCCTTTCACCAAACATTCTTGTTTTCTAGTGTTTGTTTGGTTTAATAGATAACCATTCGTGTCGGTACACTTACGGTTAAGTAACAGAAGTTAACGACCTCTTTGTTTGGAAGACGTCAGAATTTGTGGCTCTTTTCCAGGCTTTTAGGGTCGTTTTCCAGAACTATACTCAATTTCATTCTTATTCAAGACTTTCAGTTTTTGACATTTTGGCATGTTGCCAGAAAAAAATCGTAGTTACTGATGAGTAATGTCATTTTACTTGCATTTGATATTATTTTAATCCCAGATTATTAGTTGGTGAAAACCTTAGGCGTGAAAAAAGTAACAAATATATAAATCAGTTAATTTGTATGTTTTTTTAATTTTCTTTTAATAAGGCTTCGGTATGGTTTTATAATTATGTAGTGATAGATTATTAATATACTAGAGAACCTCCCCCGACTTCGTTGCCGTAATGTTTTTTCATTCAAACTTTAGCATGCATAGATTCACCTAGCATATAAGACGCTTCAAAGTGATCCTAGTGATTTTATTGAATAAATTATTTTTGAATTGAATTCAATTGAATTTAACCTCCCGTTGCATCTCAATTTAAAGGTTGAATTTCGAAAAATCCACCTTGAAAATGTTGAAAATCTAACATATTCAAACTCTATGCATAAGTAAATAACCTTTTCTAGATTAGCCAACTTGTGTCCATCCTAAAACTAACATTTGAAGTAACTGTGAAGGTTTCTCTTTACTCGGCAAGTTTGCTCAAAAGCTTGTTGAGCGCTGTTTGCCGAAAACTGTAGAGTAATCTTGACATTTGAGGGAATTCATTTTGTTTCTACTTAGTTCTGCTCTGTGTTCCGTACCACGGTTGGCTTGTTGGGAGCATTCGAGATTTTAATTTTAACTTCTGACGCGATTCATAACAAAACAAATAACGGAATACTAACTACTGCGCAAAATGTGGGCATGTGCCCAATATCATGTTAGACGTGCCTCTGACTACCATCTTAAAATATCTCAAAAATCTGAGTAGCTAGAGGTCTGAGAAGATGTCTATCGTGATTGGGGATTACAGCCAAGATCATGTTTTTTTTGTTTTGACGCGATTCATAATATTTTTTTCTATTTATACTGCTTGCGTCACTAAACCATTTGAGAGTAAAAGATAGCGCACGATACACATAAACAGAAAAATACATTGGTGCACGACTGGATTCGAACCCACGATCTTAAGATCTGAAAGCGGGACTACTACCTCTAGACCACCAGAGCTCTCAAACTAAACTAATAGGATAGTATAGGTGCTGAGTAGCCTACTTCATCCAAAAGTGCCTGCAAGTGAGTAAAAAGATCCCGTCCATCAAAAACATCTAAAATAAATTTTAGCAGCTTTCTTACCTTAGATCTCGATACAACCATTTAGTAACTGATTTTAACTAGCATATAAACTTAAAAAAAGTTAATAACCACAAAATACACAGTAGAATTAAACATAAATGTAGTCAGTACCCCTAGTATGAGTTTTTGATAGTTTACGAAAACTTTTTTCGAATAGTATCCTTTCATACATTTGCCTCCATCGGAAATGTTAAGGAATTAAAATACAGTCGATATCGTGAAAACTTGGTTTGGAAATCATTGCTGGGACTGCCGATTAGATAATATTTTCGATATTATAGACCTTATTTTAGTTCCTTAACATTTCCGATGGAGGTAAATGTATGAAAGGATACTATTCGAAAAAAGTTTTCGTAAATCAAAAACTCATACTAGGGGTACAGAGGTAGAATCAGAGTCGGATACTGTAATAATATGTATTTGAATAAATAAAAACAAACAATGCTGAAACAACACACACTCGTGATCATTAATACAATGAACACCAAATCCACTCGTTCAGCAAATAGCAAATAAACAGGTATTTAACAAGCTTGATACTTATCTGAATGTTGCACAGTATTCGGTGCCAATTTCACTGTATTATTATTAGTATTAAACGGGTGTTTATCGCGTTTTATTCACCTAATTTTCCAGAGGTTTCAATAGGTTTACACACTGTCGTGATCACGGGATGACTAGCCGTAAAAGATACCCGTTTAATACTAATAATAATGAGTTCAGATCGCATAAGTTAAAAAATATATAAATTTCACTGTAATTTCAAAGTTTTATGTTTTCACCAAATTTGCTGTGTAGTACCTATCTAAAAACAAAACAAAAAAATATTTTATCTTTTGTATTAATTAGTCGTTTTGACCTAATACTTTTTATTAGCAAGTACGAGTAAGATATTGATTGATCTAGAATTGATAACCCAAAAAGCCATTTTAAAAAACTAAAGAAACAACGGCAACAAAAACAAAAAATACCCAGTAACTAAACCCCAATTTACTAACAAGATAATTTTAGGAAACAAAAAAATCGCTTTGATCTAAACCATCAACAAAATTAAATGGAATGAAAACCCAAAGCCTTAACCAACCAAGATTAATAGTTACTGAATCGCCAATTCCACATCGATTAACCCACCGTGTGAAATACCTGCGGTTAATCTGACAGCTTAGATGATTAACTTGTCAAGGGTGAAACCTTAGACTTTAGATACCTACACAGATCAATCCATAGTCTGTAATATATAAAGTTGGTGATGTTTTGACTGACTGGATATCACCCTAGGCTTGGAAATTTAAAACTCATTCAAAAGCAATTTCTTATCGTGTTACTAATTCCTTCAAACCTCAGTGACTTCTTTTCTAAATTTAACGTCTTAGAACTTCTTAGGAGCTAGGACATGCTAGTTCCAATTTTTTCCTGTTTGAGAGTACCTCTGTTATGAAAAAACCATTGGTGCACCACCAAATTCTAAACCATAAGCTTGATATTTGAAGACGGGGCCAATACCACTAGACCACTTTTAGACTAGACCCAAAAACTGAAAAAAATTGTAAGCAAATTAGTTTCACACAAACAAAGTCACGGGCTTCTCAGTAGGTATTCTGCAAAGGTCATGATTCACGGTCAGAATTAATTCATTGATAAATAGGACAATGTTAGTACTTAGATGGTTCCTCGCAACGGTATGATGAATTCATGCTATACCAGTCCGGGACAGATTTTTGATGAAATAATTTGCCTTGGTTTTTTGCTTGAGAAAATATGAGTTTTTACGACCTAAAAGCTCTTTATTTAGTTATTTTCAAAACCTTATTTTTATGTTAATGAACCTTTATTCGCATAAAAACTTCCTACAAAAAAAAAACGAAAAATAATAAAGTTTTTGCAGCCAGCGCACCGTACCCCATAAAAGCATTCTGATTAAGTTGTCAAGTGTACCTATAAAACTCGACACCTATTCACGAGAAAAACACAGTATGTGTCCAATACCTCTGATTCACACTTCGGAGAATCGTCGGTGGTCTGTTGTGTTAAGATGTGTTGTGGTTTCTTCGTTTGGTTTAAAATGCCAAAGATATTCTGCCTCCAAACAATGTTGTGCAGTCTCTACGTACTAGGTTTTGTAGGAACTTATAAGATATTGGGCGAATAAATAAAATTACTATTTCCAAAGGTCGTCAACAGACGTTTGTTAGATCTGGTATTTTATTACCAAAATGCTGGCAACGTTACCTCGTTAAATAGCTTTATTATTTCTTATTATTATAATAACATAACTTTATCATATATTACATAAGTATTTTAAGCACCAGGACGTTAATTTTAAAGCGCCTACCAAGTCCAATTGTATTTTCAAATCATTCAGGAATCCTTCGAAATATACACACACAACTTCATCCAAATCGGCTCAGCCGTTTAAGAGCAGTTAGGTGACAAAAACACGTTCAGAAAAAAATTATAAGTACTTACCTAATTAAGATAAGATAAAAAACGTTCGAGTTAAAAAAAACTCAGCTACCGAAAACACAACAAAATTAAGTAAGTACATCAAACAAAACAGCAAATTAAATATAGAAAAGACCCTATAGTTAATTAGGCTTCAAATTAGGGAACCAGATTTTGTTATTGTGAAGTGCTATTTTATTACAGCTTTGGTCTTTGTAGGCTGGATGTTTTTCATGTCCTTTGAAGCGGTCAGATTCCACGCTCCTAGTTAAACCCACAGCTGTTTGATAGCCTCAATAAAAGCAAATGGTGCCTTTGTAGTGTTTATAAATAACGACAAATGGTCAATGACATAAACTTTTATAAGTGTCTCCTCATACCAGAAGTCAATAGAAAGAAAACATCGTGAGAAAATTGACACTCCCTAGAACAAGAATTTCGTGTGCCGCATACGTAACGTAACTTTTGGACGTGTCTCTGACTAACTTCTTAGACAACCTCATAAATAAAATTTGACTTGTGTTTTACTATCTAACTAGGCCTGGGGATTACAGTAAGCAAGTTTTTTTTTTTTAATCTGTTGAAGGTAATTATCGAGAACGAACAGACATGAGCTTTTTTTCGTCACTTAACAAGAAGGAGAAAAAGAAGATGGGACATGCGTAGCAGTAGCTAGGCATTTCAACTCAACCATCAATTTTTGAATTGGCGTTTCTACTTTCGTTATATCGTCAACTTTAATATCAAAATAAAAATAGGTAAATATACAGTTCAATGTCACAGAAAAACAGTCAATGACACTAACACAATTGATCTATAAAAGACAAATAAAGAAGAAGTAGAAGAATACATTTCAAGTCACACTAAGCAGCGTCCACACTAAGCAGCATCTCTTGTTGCGAGGACCAAGATAAAAATCTAAGCGCATCCCAAAGTCCCTCAAAAAGGTACAACGATTTGTCAAAAGATGGCACTATCTGCACCAAGATCCGTCATCGGTAGAGGACAATTTATTGGGCATATCTCACGGCATCTCCCGGCATATCGGAGGAATCTCTATGAATACAATATTCAAAGTGCTAGTGAAGATCTGACTCTTTTTTAGTTGGGATCGGTCTTGAGTCAAGTCTCAAGCAAGACTAAAAAAAATTTAGAAAACAGAGTGAGTATTATCAAAAAAAATATTCTACTAGATACTACATTGAGATAAAGCTGATTTAAATAACATGAGGAATTTTCTTGTTTACAAAAGTTATCGTATACTTATTACAAGAACTTATAGACCAAGAATGTTAGCAACATTAAACAAAATATCAGTTAAAACCTTTTCTTAAATAAATAGGCACAAATATAAAGTTATAAGTAATTTTATAAATTAATAATGCTAAATCAGAATGAAATCTAAATAACTAACATATTAATTGATTATGACCGTAATAACAAGACTAAAATACTGGCGTGTCCCATCACTAAAGCGCTTCCCGCCTCAGTTTATCGCGCTGTCCATCTCGAGACGGTAGCCGATTTGTCAATGCCTGTCCTTAATTAATAAAAGGGACTTCCATCGAAAAAAATTGAATAAAAGCTTAATTAATTTGGGTCGATCCCGTGGTACAGGAAAAAGTGAGCAGCTAGCTTATTTATAAAAAAAAAAAAACAAAGTACAAAACTAAGTTGAGCTATTGAAACTTTAAATAATTATTTGTTACATAGAAAAAATAACCAAGTACTTAATCAGATAAAAAGATAATCTTAATAAAATAAATAAAACTAAATAAAACTAGCAACATTCAGTTTCATTAAGCAATATGTAAAATAATTGTTTGAATTCAGTAAATAGCTTTGTTCTCTTCTGTATTGTTACATTCCATTGCATTGGTGAACTAAACATTTTGAACACAAAAAAAGTTGTTTTTACTTTTTCGTATATTTATAAATATCTATAAAATTAACTCTTTAGGTTTTACATTATATTTTAAACTTTAATAAATCACGATTTATTTATTTGTGATACATAATGTCTTAACACAGTTGGTCAAAGCTATCTTCTAAGACACTGTGTCCCTAGTAAAGTTCTAAATTATGATTATCGCTTGAAGTTTGCGGTTGAAGCAGTATTTCGGAAATTAAGAAAGTTGAAGAAAAGGGGATCGAAATTATTAATTCAATTAACCGTCACTTTCCCTAAAACGCCGGCTTTTCTAGTTGATGTTCAAAGTTTTTATCAACTAGGCACTTTTCCCATTATCCTGATAAAATATTTTTTGAAACGTGCGTAATTCCATAATATCTTTCGAGTCGGTGAATTTTCTTTGCAGAGTCATTTTGGGAAACTTACAAAGCAAATTTTTTAATTGTGTTATGAACACAAATATAATAATATCCTTAACCATAGTTCCAATGCATCTACAAACAAACAATTCTAGATGAATTATGCATCCCATACATTCACGTCAACTAATTTACATGCCAGAGTATAATAGTAGGTGGGGCGGAAACAAAAATATGCATATTTATAAACGAAAATTGCTCTATCATCGTTCACAATTAGATAAACAAGCATCAGACAAAGGCTACGCATCAGTAATGTGATGTTATGACTGCGCTAGTAGGTTGGAGTTTGAGTCGACCACACCGTGGTTACTATGGTTACTAATATCAATTCTTATTTAAAATATTAAACATAGTTGGCTACACTGACACGTTATGAATGACGCTGGTGACCGAGCAGTGTAATCATATTATTTTTTTTACCTGAAAAACAAACTCCAGTATAAGTACTCTAAATATTCCAATTTACTCTTAATATTTTACCACTGTAATAATAATTGCAATTTATAATTATATTAAGAATCTAGTTGAGATCTATTATAGAAAAAAAGTAGTAAGTCATCGACAAAAAAGAATAATCTAGCTGTCACTCTAAAAAAAACACTTTTGAATTTTACGGGAAAACTAGCTTAATATTATAAAAATGTTTATGAGACAGAGATCTTTATACAAAGAAACAAGTATTTATTTCAAAAAAAAAAACAACTGAAAGTCAAAATCAAAATCCGTTCAGCTAGAGCAACAGTCAGAAGAACACACTTGCATACATCCCGAACGTCTGTTCAAGAATAGGATGTTTTACTAGTTCTATTTATTAGTTCGGTCGTCGTACTAGTGAGTTTTTTTTTCTCATTTGTGTGAAAGTTAGGTAAATAATATTCAGTCTAGGGTTCCAAATTCTGTACTTACAGTAATCTTTCTAAATACTGTAATAAAGTACGCACTAAGAGCGGTCTGTCTCGGTGGTCTAGATCCGGCAATCAGATCGCTACATTTTATAGGGTTCATAAATTTGTATGACACTTGTTTGCAAAGACCGCTGCGATAAATCGCTGTCCGCAATGTGAAAGATTGCTTTCCGTGTATCGGGTGCTTACCTAAAAGAATATTTTTGAACCAAGATTATATTTTAAAAAGGTCAAAAGGAATATTTTTTGCGGAACTTGGAGCTGGAGTTAACTACATCTTTCTAATAAGGTTCTATTTAAATCTGTTATTTAGTTGATTAATGGACTTATAAAGACCTTCTAGAATCTAGAACATTGACCAAACTCGCCTTCGGTCCGAAATATTTGAGCAGGGAGTTTAATTCATATGTGTATTTACCCTGGGGTTTGTAATTAAATTAATTATTTGGTTAAGGTATTACGATTCAATATTTTGATAGAAACCAAAGATTAACATTACAAATTTCGATGTGAATTCAAATACTCATTTGGAACTAGATATGGATAGATTTAAATTAGTTAATTAAAACAAAATAACATTGCTTATACTATGAACTAGGTAATGTAATATTAGAATAACATAGTAACAATTTTTTCTAAGAAACATCCAGTAAAATGTGAGAAAAGACCTTTCAAGCAACAAAAAGTGCACAAAACAAGCTTCTGAAGCACTCTTTTTAATTCTTTCGCCACACTAGAGAACAACTAGTGTAATACCTACTAAAATACCTAAGAGTTTACCTAGTTTTGTCACTATCGTGTCAAAGAGTACACCCCATTCACAATTTACTCCGTAACCCTCACGCAACAGGGACACAATGTATAAAAAGGTCATTTTGACACAAAGCTTTTTTAACTTCTCCGTTTCACCCCTACGACCCTCAAAGTGGCTGTATTATTTTTTGTAAAAAAAGAAAGGTGGAAGCCTCACGTTTCGCTATTAAGCTGATTTGGGCCTAACGTTGTTTTTGTCAAGATAATAAAAGTATTTATTTTATTTTATGTCAGAACTAAATCACTCGTAAAATTGGTATTATACGAAAACATCATAAAGTTCATCATACATTTAGTATATTGGCGCATTTTTGTTTTACAAAACATATTTTTATTTGTCTTTTGTTGCTACGATAGAAGTCTAAATTTATATTGATGATTTACGCAATGGAAAACCAAAAATTAAAACAAAAACTATTTACATTAATTACAGGACACCCGATATTTTGAATTGAAATTCTAATATTAAGCCTCAAAACTGCTTTTGCTTTGAACTAAATTATTCAGCTTCACTATGTACACACGCAAGCAATAATTGGTGCAATTTTGAAAATATAATTAAAAAAGGGGGACGCACCTCCGACCGCATTGCACCCTCAAAGTCCCATCAGTAATTATCTTAACAATATGGCGTTGTAGTTACATAACAAAGGAAATAAAAAACAAGTAGCGTGTCCTCCATTTTTTGAAGTTCCTTTTATTTTATATCATTATCTTAAAGCTAAAAAAAAACCCAAACATAACGTAAGATATAAGGCAATTACAGATGAAATAACTTTTAGAAAAATAGTTATTTCTTTTACCGCGAATGTTTCTTGACTCAAAACGTGTTTCGTTCTGTTTCAGAAGATAGACGCATACAACCACAGCGGACCCTCACTCCAGACTTCAGCTGTCATCGCACTCTGCTCCATCGTTCTTATTGTGGGCATTTTCATTGGTGCCATCCTTGTTTGGAAGTAAGTCTGCTGATAGAGTTAATATTTTTTTACAGTCATAAAAAAATCTAGTCATTCATCGAGTCAAAATACGTCAATTTAAATTCAGCTAATAGGTTATCTGTTTGATTTTCATAACTAGATTATTTTATGAGACTTGCAATATTTCACAGAGGCAAAACTATCAAAATACCTTCAAAACCCACATCGAAATTAGCCAAAGCTATCCACGCAAAATCCAATTTAAGTATTCTTAACTTGTATTCAAATTTAAATGGAAATCCACCACGCGTTTAATTTATCCACACGTCTGAACCACTGCATTTGAGGGTAGTTATACGTCGACAATACGTTGAGCGAAGTGTGCGAGACATTTTAATCGACATTCAAACCGTCATCACGTTCGTGTGATCCTTAAAATATAGCATAGAAGGTTCATCATCATTATCAACATCCACAGCCTGTTTTTTCTGTGACTTTTCTTAATTCGTACATTCCATCTCGATGTTCTACCAGTTCGTGATGAGGTCATCCACCTATCTTGCTGTCAGACGACCAACTTTTTTATATTACTCTGCCTTTCATCAGCTTACCTTGAAATGTCTCTAGTCCAACTTCATATAAAAGTCATAACCCAAAGTCTTGTATAGCAAGGATCAGAATTTTTTAAGAAACAAGTCTGATTTGTGTTATAATTTGAGTGTATACACTCGAGTGCGAAAGACCTTAATAATCTCTATAACTTTGCAGTATGTGTGCGTAACTGCAAAGCAACGAACTAAGAAAGTTGATCGCTGACTATATTCTGGATTTAACCCTGTGGTTAATTATTCGGTATAAGTTGCTAGCTGTTAGCTGTTGGATTTAATATCAACAAATTTCAACTAGCTGTCAGAATTTCTAGAAGTCACTTTGTTACCTTACTTTGTATGTTTTGTTTAATAATTTTTAAGAATTTTAATTTTTTTAACACTAAGATTTACTATTGAAGTGGAGATATATTTTGCTACTATACTACTCTTCAAACTACCTAGGTTTCAATAGCCACTCTATTCCCGCCTAATTCTTTTCTTTGCACCAAACCTTTGGAATAATTAGAAGTGTCACAATATTCTTGTCATCGTGTTACGGACAGTTTGACATTGGATTTGGAACGGCCTGATAAGTAGCTGCTCAGATTTATATTCTGTTAATAAGATATTTAACGGCTTGAACTGACGCGTTGAGATGTGGTTTAGAATAGACAAAAATTGACTTGGTAAATTTAAGTTTTTAGTTTGTGAAATTTTATTTTCGTACAATCTTACCTACCCTGTAATCTAGGGTCTACATTTTGAGAATGTCCTCCTAAATGCACCAGTAGACCTTGAAAATAACATATTCTTCTTTTATTTCGTCCATTGTCTAGTGTTTAGTTAGAATGTGCGTTAATTGTCAGTCATTCAGTTACGTAAGTGATGAACTTTTACAGTGCCTACGTTTTACTCATATCATAACTGAATCACAGATGAAAAACCATTGAATCATCATTTATTTGATTAACTTTATTACCATATGTATCTCAGTCATGATAAGGTCAGGGGCTGACCAGTCGCGCATCAACAACTTCACACAAAGGATGGTCTGATTGGAGTTGCGCTTCGGTAGACACCGCCCAAATATCACCTCGTTCAAGCCCTTTATTAACCCCAAATATAGTTTGACAAAGCCATATTAGGAGCATTGTAGTGTCTTTGCAAAGTCGTAAAGCCTTTTTGAAGTACAATGCCTACCTATAGACCTTTTGAAATTAGACGTTGTTTATATTTATAGGCAATATTTTTGTGATGTTTAAAAAGACAAACCACTGTAATACCAAAAAAAAAACCGCGTTTACACTAAAAGTTGATGGGTAAATTCAATTCTCGTAGTCATTTAGAGGTGAAATCAATTAGAAAAAAAACAATTATAAAAAATGCATACGTGATCACGACTGTAAAGTAATTCTCAAGTTTGTTAGACATGTCCACGGAACTCAAGTGACTTAGATCTTAGAAATCTAAAAGTAAGCTAACAATCAAACATGATATACAGCATTTGCCTACGTATTGCACACTATTTACGTACCTATCGATCCTTATTAGTTAAAGCCTGACAGATTGCAAGCCCATCGCTTTAGATATCCCCAAAGATCTAAGTTACTAGATATCTGAAGAGATGTCTACTAAACTTGTGATCATATTTCTAAATCGCTTATCTTCCGTGGTTGCGACACTGCCTTACCTATCCTAACATCTTTCGAACAAGAACAATGTGGTGGCATACCGAGCGTGTTTATTGTTCATAAATCATCCGAAATGTCAATATTACATAGCTAAATCAGGATCCCCGCTGTTTAGTTTCCTCTGTATAATCTTGGGGAGAGATAGGGAATGCCCGCGACTTGGTTTGTGTTTATTTATTTTGATTATCCAGGCGTCGATAGATTTCTCTTCTCCCTGAAGGAAAAAACTCTATTCTATTAATATGTTGGTTATCATAATTGATTATCAATCAGTCAGGAAGAGGAAAAATCAACTTTGTTCGATATCCTCATTCGAGTCTAGCCGTTGGAGCATGGATCACAAACAAATAATCCAAACAAACAAACTTTCACATCTATAATACTAGTGGGATTAAGATCAGATTTAGATAGTATTACTTGCGCAAGTCGTGTTTGTTTGACTCACGCCAGATTTATTGCTTTAGTTATTGATTATCTTGCAATTTATGGGAACTGAGGATGGTAATTTGAAAACGATGATTTGCACGCTTTCTCAAGATACAAGAACCGTGATATTGCGTCCGTATTCAATAACTACAAGCTTTGCTAATTTTAAAACCATTCAAAATACTACCTTTAGTTATCAAAAGCTTATTCGATATCTATATACATGCGGTATCAGTTTATTAACGCCCTATTTTAGATGAGGTTGAGCATAATCTAAAACTTGTATGACTTGCGATGGCTGAAATGGCAATAATAAGTGCTAGTTTGAAGTAAACAAAACAAATTAATTCGAAAGTAAATAATCATCACTAGAATTACGACTATCTCTCAACAGCTACTTCTTAGAAACCCCTGTTTCGGGTAAGAATTTGGATATCTGCCAGCATAGGCCAAGGCATATGAAAGACAGTGTTGGCGCGAAAATCAGGTCAATGTGGATCATCTATAAGCTCATAGGATGACGAGCACAAATTTACTATGCAGTAAATAAACAGAAATCTAATCAAATTTGGATTTTTCCTTAAGCCAAAGGTTCAATAATTACCTAATCATTGGGTACCTTGATCCCAATACTCATTGTGTCTAAGGGTTTATTTGAGGTTCGGTGGTTGAGGTAAAAAAAAAAAAAAAAAAAATATGATCACGACTGTAATCCCCAGGCTCGGTAGATATCTCCTCAGATCTTTAGTTTCTTAGATCTTTGAGGATATCTAAAGAGGGTAGTCAGAGGCAAGTCCAAACATGACATTTGGTACATGCCCACATTTTGCACAATAGTTAGTATTCCGTACGTGACAGGTTGCAAGCCCATCGCCGCTTATAAGAATACTAACCAATGACACATACCTTCGAATTTTTAGTTCTAGGGTATGCCGGTTTCCTCACGATGTTTTCCTTCACCGTTTAAGAGCACTGGCATTGCGCACATAAATTTTTCGAATGGAAAAACTCATTGGTGCACGACCAGGTTTGAACCCACGACCTTCGGATCGTGAGGCAGGGGTGCTACCACTACACCACCAGCGCTCGTTGGTGGTTGAGGTGGCCTGTAGAATCTGGATTTAACATTTTATATTATATGAAAGATGTTAACAGCTTCAAAATATTATAGAGACACAGTTAATTAGCCATATATAAAAAGACTTCAAATCGAATAAAAAACTAAATTGGTTTTTACTATGTAAAAGCTTCATAGAACTTGACAGAAAAACTCTTTAAGTTTACATCAAGATTTATTTAAAAACTGTTCCTCGCGATGAGTGAAGTACCGAACATGGGCCCATAGAAACAATAAATCTGAACAAAGACGAATCACAAAACTCATCGTTCATTCAGAAAATAACGAAACAGGTGTACTCAAAAAGGAAGAATATGAAAATATCACATCCATCATTGATAGTATCGCCAATAAAACCTTGGACAAATTCACATGCACTCGTCGGAACAGATTAACGACCAAAAAACTAAGCCACATCAAAACAAACAGACCGAATAATTGGCTTCAACAATAGACTTGTCAATGCAAAAACTTTAGCATACCACCTCATTATACTGACGCATGACTAATTATGCCGAAATTACCAGCCGTTTCCCGCTGTATTGCTATTGGCTAGTTTAAAATTGGCCAGCCAATCGGCGTGGTGGGCGGGCCGACTCCGGCGCACGAACTAGACGTTTTGCGCGGTACATTGTCTGGAATATGAATATGCAGCAGTATTGCTTTAATAAGGAATTTCAGAAGCGGAAACGTGACATCTGGAGAACGATGAGAAAAAGAGGGAGCCAAGTGACAATATAGTAGGAATGACCAAGGGGTAGGAAAGGACTATGTAAAAAAAGGTGCACTTACGTTAATTTTTTAATAAAAACATCAACTCATGTCACGGGAGCCAGTCGTTGAAAGATATTCAAGAACATCAAGGTAGTATTTATGGCACAACTAAAATATAATAATCCTTAATATTATAAATGCGAAAATAACTCTGTGTGTTACCCAATCATGCCTAAACTACTGAACCGATTTTGATTAAATTTGGCAAAAAGATAGACTAGTGTTTGAAAAAGGACATAGGCTACCTTTTATCCCTAATAAATGTACAGTTCCCATGGGATAGATATGTTTTTGTTTTTCAAGTTAATATGTAGGCAAAGCCGCTGGCGGAAGCTCGTAACACTCGTAATATATAGTCAATAAGCTGGAGAAAGTTATCAACGTTGTTTAAGTACATGCTGTACGAAGCTTTTCTCATTTAATTCAAAAAGACCCGACCATATTTTTATTATATTTTTACACTCCAGTAAAAATATACAAGCTATAATTTTTATTCGTAACCATTCACACGGCACTCGGTGCAAACAGCCGCCACAAAATCTGACTTGAACAACTCTTGTGGACTTGAAAAAGCCCGTATAAAACCAACCCCTCAGCCACCGCTGCGAACAATACACTATTTACAGCGCCCTTTGTTTTAACTCTTCAAGAAGCCATAGTTTAAACAGCAGTTACGGCTAAGAGCCGGAGCTATAGAATAAATAGCAGTTAATATGAATACGGTTATTCAAGTAGAGTTTTCGAAAGTTATTCGATTTCACGAAAACGTGGATTTTGAATCTTATGTCAATAGTATAAAGGTTGTAACGGTATTTCATGACACAGATGAACTTGACCACCACAACTTTAAGTAAAGGATTGTATAACCAGTAGTTAGTTTTCGAGGCGTATATTGAATAGAAGTTATAACCGATACTTCAACGCAAGAGTTAGTAGATTTAGTAGCAGTTAGTTCCAGATTTAATGGCAGTTATTACCATATTTGTTTTGCAACGAATAATGCAATGAAAAATTAGTTTCTCGAAGTTTTATTGGTTGTAGATTGGGGATTGAATTTATTTTGTTTTTAATGTTGCGTTGAACTACCTTTGGTTTTATGTTACACAATGAAACCAGTAGGTTCTATAGTTGGTTAAGTTTAGGTTAAGTCATAATTTTTATACTTTACATTTCTGTTCCGAATCCAAAGTGTATATGCAAACATTTGAATTGAAAAGTGAAATAAAATTTAATGATCTTTATTCTTATTCTGCACCAGCACCATTTAGACATCAATACCATAATTGGGACAAAAAAAATACACTTACATATTTGTCAATGTTAATGTGTTAAATGTTAAAGAAAAACGATTTCGGATTTTTTCCTGATGGATTCTTTATTTCTCTACTTTTTTATATTTTTCCTCGTTAATTTTAGTTTTACTCTGTAAATTTGGTGGTTATTTTTAATAAAACCTGAGTTCTTGACGCGAGTGTTAAATAAGGTGAACTAAAGTGAATAGTATTTTATATTAAATAAAAATATCTATCTATGTATAATAATGTATTAAATATATCAGTTATCTAGTACCCATAACACAAGCTTTGAGTAGCTTACTTTGGGGCTAGATGATGCTGTGTGGATTGTCCAGCATTATTTATTTATTTATTTATTTATTTATATCTTTCTAAATCTAACGGATAAACACCGAGAATTTTAACCAAACAGCTATCTTTGGTTTCAAATTGAATTGGCTATTTGACTGTGATTTTGTCACATTGACAGTACTATAATTAATTGAAAAAACTCAATTGTTAAAAACATTTCTAGGAGACAAAATGCCATAAATAAAGAAGAAGAGAAAAACGCTGTCTATTATGCTCTTAGGATGCATTTTAAAGAATGGTCGCCTAAGGACACAGAGTATGGAAATGTGATTTCGTAAGAAAAACAATATGGGCATCATTATCGTGGCCAACGTATTGCCAACGACTCGTACCAATATCGGCATACTTGTTCTCAATCCGTATGTGCCAACCAAATCCGAAAATTCTGGAGGTTAGCACCAGTTTCTGAAGCTTTAGAAGTACTGGGGAGTACGGTGCAAGAAGTTATACTGATTTGTCAAAAGGTAGTGGCGTACATCTACGAGTATTTCATATAATAGGTATGAGACAACTTACACAAACTTAAGGAAGTATCAATTCAAGAGACCTAATAAACTAATCAAGTAAGCACACGATAAAAAAATATCCTTACAATAATAATAAAATTACAAACGTGACCACAAAAACATAATTATTTATGAATTTTTGCAACTGACTTGCCAATGATTTTTGTTCAAACTGGTGCTAAAGATTCACCGAACAGAGAACGAATGAAGATATTATGTAAATATCTGATTGTATGCAGATACAGGTAATAAGCCGTTGCACCACAGATTAAACAGTAGTTATTGTAGTACAGTCCATCTCACTCTGATGATTTCGTCTGACGATGATGAAAGAACAAGCAATATTGATACTTATAATCAGTTCGTAACGGCTCAATTGAGTTTGAAAAATTCCATCATTCAATCACAATCTACCATCACACCATTATATACCCTACAGCATCGCGATACAGACCATCTAAACCACATAAAATGCCTAAAGTATTTGAAAATTAAAAATCCAATTGCAGAATTCACTGCGCCGTATGTAGTCTGAAGCACAATGCAATAAAGGATATTTTTCATTGCAAGCTGAATTGCGGAGACACAATACATGCATGGTTGCAATCGGCGTTCAATTCGTTTACCATAATTAGAGAGACAATAGGGGGCCTTAATAAAGACGTTGGTCCATAAATAGATACAGATCTGATAGCATTAGTAGATACATTGTGGGGCTGTAATAGCCTCGTGTGACTTAAAAGGAATGGGTATTGGGTAAGGGCGGTATTAAGGCATTTATATATTCAGAAAGCTTTCAATATTGCAATTTTGTTTAAGCTTAAGACTAGCTGCGGTAATGGAGCTTAAAAAGGCCTTTGTCAAAAACATAGTAAGCTTATTATGATGGTACCATGAAAATGTAGGTACTCGTATTTTTATAAAGGAACTAGCTGATCCGGCAGACTTCGTACTTATTTAGAAAACGTTTGTATGGGAAATAGAAGAGGGCTATTTTTAGGGTTTTCCCGGCAGTTATTCGAATTTTTCTTACCTTTTAAAAATTCCCTAGACCTCCACGAACATTTCAAGACCAAGATAAGATAAATCCGTTTAGCCGTTCTCGAGTTTTAGCGAGACTAACAAACAGCAATTCATTAGAAGATAGATAGATAAATAAGACAAAATAATAAGGAAGGAATAAGTGACAGATAGACCTTAGACAGTCAATACTTACTTTTACCTAAAGGGGATTCTGATGAACTGACAAATTCATGGATATTCTTTAGGGGATCGGGCTAGGGAATCCAGGTGGACTCCAAATAGCAGCCTTAATAGTTTGTTTTGCAGTTTAAACCACAAGCTGTAGAGATTTGGAGTTTGGTGGGTAAGAGAGTTCTAGAAAATAAATTAAAATGCAGCGGAAGGGAATTGGGATGAAAGTTACAATGCAACTATTACAGATCGCTGGATAGTTATATACATTTCATAAACTTAAAAATAAATTAAAATGCAGCGGAAGGGAATTGGGATGAAAGTTACAATGTAACTATTACAGATCGCTGGATAGTTATATACATTTCATAAACTTAAAAATAAATTAAAATGCAGCGGAAGGGAATTGGGATGAAAGTTACAATGTAACTATCACAGATCGCTGGATAGTTATATACATTTCATAAACTTAAAAAAAATACTACCGCATAGCTTCATATAGCTAATGTTACATGCATCCAACAAGTTCTTTACGAAATACATAAGTATTATATTACGTTGTAGATAATCCATTTTCTCTCACAAAAGGAAAGTTTTGTAACAAAATATTATCACAGCTAAAGCAAAGTCTAGACACGGTGTAAAAATAAAGGGGTTGATACCATGCATATTCTAGAACAAAGTAAATAGGTAATAATATAAGTACATTGAAATTATTAATAGTTTTAAATAGATATTTTGAATGACTTTTCAGTACCCGAATTGTAATAAAATATTACAAAGCAAAGACAAACTCTTGCAAAAAACAACAGCAGCTTTTTGAAATATTTAATAATTTCACATATAATATTAGATGATCGGTTTTAATAAAAAGTACTTGGATGACCGAGCTTTGCTCGGGTTTTTTTTCTGGTTTATCGTGTTTTTTGGAAAATGAAACCTAGCTAGATCGATTTATCGCCCCCGAAAACGAAATTTCAAGAAAATCGTTGGAGCCGTTTCCGAGATTCCGATTATGTATTATATGTATATATATATATAAGAATTGCTCGTTTAAAGGTATAAGATAAAAAAGTCTTCAGCTAAAACTGAGATTATCAAAATTCCTAATGCATAAAGTCACTTCATTTTAATACCAGGTTTCAGTTTTCAGCAGTAGCTTTTTACACCTTTACTCCTCGAAAGCTAGTCGATATGTTCCACCGCAAAGTTTCAGAACTTAGATTTGTATCACCTGAACTTTACAGACTGGATAGAAATCTAGCGGCTATAGTATGGCTAAAGCTTCTTTTGCTATTTTCTACGTTTATTATCTTCGAATGTTTCGGATAAACCTGGTGTTTTAATTAATACAATCTCCCATGTTTAACCATCCGTTTGTCGTGGTGAACTCAGAAGGTCCACTGCCATCTTGACTGCTGTATTCAACTCATCAAAGTTTAACACTTTGTTTATGTTGATTCGGGTCGTATCGTATAGATGCCTTATTAATTAGCCCCTAACTTCTATTTGCTTGATTAGATCCCTTACCAAGAGTTCGCGAAGTACGTTTAGTTCACCATTTATTTAACTAATTGATCCAAACTTTCCACCGTTTACCGTAAACAAGGTCTTAAATTTCAGTTTGTAACTGTGATGGGTCACGGGTGAAATTATAGTGCCGTGCAGAGAAGTATCACTTCAAAATTGATGCTTTGAACCTATGTTGAATCCAATCAAAATTGAGCCTTAGAACCTAAGTGTGGTAGTTCAATTTTCAATTGATTGAGACGGGGCTAAACACAGGAAATTTTCGTCGCAAGAAAACTGACACTTTGAATCTTGCTTGCAAATAAGGTTGAGCTTTACGTTTTAGGTATAAAAGTTTAATTTCTATTTGAAAGGTGAAAAGAGAGGGAAACGTACTAGTACTAAAAAAATTTGAAATTACTTACATGCCTGCTAAATTTATGTACTTACAGCCATAAAACCCGGTGTGTATTAAATTTAAATTTTTGTGTATAAAGCAGATACAGTTCATATTATTTTGTAAAAGAGTTTGAAGTGAGCAAAGCTTGAGCTAGAGTCTTTACTTAGAGACGTAAATAGCTTGCTAACTATGGAATAGGCCTATAGAATACTTGAAAATAATTGACTGGCACTGTGCGAACTATTCCTCACTATTTAAAATACTTAAATTAATTTGAGTATTTTTACTTGTGGATTTACAAGTCGTATCACCTTTTGATAATAAAATAAAAATATTCAATTACCTAGTAAAACAACGTTCAATGGGCTCAAAAGTCACGAGAAACTAAAAATATTTATCGATTTCCATAAAATAATAAGTGAATACTTAAGTTAAAAAATTCAATCTATCCTACTTAATATTATAGAACAGTATTAGTTTGGATGGATGTTTGTTACTCAATTACGCTGAAACGGCTGAACGGATCTGAATGAAACTTGGAATACGCGTAGTCTATGACATGTAATCTACCACGTAAGGTAAGTACCACGCGAGCAAAGCCTCGCGCGGAAGCCGGTCTAAAATTTCTTTTAAAAACACCTTTTTAGCATTGAGTGGTGGAAGTGCTTACAATATAGCTTCATTTGAGTGAACTACCATTTCCCTTGAGTAGTTCTGCTCTATTATTACTCTGCGGGTCTTTTAATCAATTTTACTCTGGATTAGGGAACTTGAAATTAGGGTCTATGCCTCTAGCTTTTGGGTTCCCAAATAGTTACAAATTGAAATTCATATTTACGACAAACCAAGGGTAACTATGATACTAAATATTATTTCATTATTCTAGACACGCTCTGATTGGATTTAGAAATTGTTTGATTTATGTATGAGCCACGTGTTTTGGTACTGGGAATGTTTCCACAATATTCTGGACTAGTAGAAACTCCCCAGACTTTGTTTACGCAATTATTTTTTCACACAAAATTCAACCTTTCACTGCTACTTGTAGACATTGAATTTCGATGATTCCTTGCTTTATGTACGTCTATGTGTTATAAATAATGCAGCCTCCAAATTTTCAAACACATCAAAAACCATGAAAATCGGTCCAGCCGTTTGGTGTAACTAATTTGAATATACAAGCCGATTTTTATTTGGCAAAAAATTTGTTTATGCAATAAAAGTTTAGCACGTTATTAGTGTGCCTATTGGTCCTTTATTAATAACACTAAAGTTCCCTCCGCAACATAAACCAAATCCCTTCAACTTAAAAGTAAAAGGCCTTTATCAAACTTAGCGTTAGCAAACTATGATCAAAATTCACTTTCAAAATTCCTTACTCAATAAACCTATGAAGGGGTAAGCCAAGCCACCGTCTGACGGTTGATTCTTAGACTAGAAACTTCTAAGTTTCGTTGTTCTTTGTAATATGAAAAAAAATAAGGTTTTTTTGCTTATATTTAATCATAATCAGTCCTAACTGACTGGCAGACAGCGCAGCGTATAAACCGCTGGTCGTAGAGACTTGACATTATGTTGTAGGTTACATGGCGCGCATTGAGTATGGGTACTGGCGTTTTGCATGACAGTTTTTTTGCACATTTTCTTTATCAACAAAAAAAAACTTCACACTCTGACAAAATAACATAATATATAAAAAATAGGCACTACCTACGTATTATTTAAAACATGCTGGACTGTTTTGGAAATTTTTTAATAGACTTTTATCAATTTTCACCATTTTCTTGGCCTAGCGTACCGCATGGTAATGTAATCCTCTTGTGCACACCGAACACTCAGCTGTCAGTTGAACGCCTTAAGGATTATTTTGTATTTGACAACTCGAATGCCCTATTACGTGAAGTTTGAAAGAAATTGGCATGTCTGAGGTAAATTCAGTATTATTAGATGAGTTGGTGTGGTAGCGTATTTTTGGGGCTACCAGGTAATACCAGATTCAAACAGTAGTTTTAAATTGTTTTTCTTTCATCACACGGTTTGTTTATATAATATTAGATGTAGTCTCTTCCTTTCCTTTTTTCTAAACTAGTAAGAGACCAAAGGATTTTTTTTGTACAATCGAACCAGTTTGGTGTATCACAATGGTATATGACTACTGTAATCTACGAGTGCATGCAATACCATCAAAATCGTATTAATTATCAATTTTGACACTTCCAATTTCAATTTTGACACTTTTAAAATTCAGCTGTCAGTTTTGACACTTGCAGTGTCAATTGCCTTCACACGACACGTAATACCACCTTGCTATCTTACACCACACAGGCGCCATAAGGGGTGTGTTCGCTCAGTCGTGGTGTTATTGGGTGTTGTAGTAATTAAGACCACCAAACGTGTGAGTTACCTTTCTGTGGGAAAGTTATTAATCAAAATAGCTGTAGCCGGCGACTTCATCCGCCTGACTATAACTTATTTTCCTGCTAATCTGCTATTCAGCTAAAAAATTACCTAACAAAAATAGAGCCCTGGTAGGCGTGGCTAGTCAAATATGCCAAAGAATTACATAAAAAAATTACAGAAGCTTATTACACGTTAAATGGCAATTTAAACCCAAACGTCAAGGGAATAAAATAAACATTAATTATTTTTTGGCAAATCCACGAAAGTGTTTCGATAAGTGAACTTTGGTGTTATGTTTCGCGGATATAAAAATGCTTCTATGTTTTTTCCGTTTACTGTCATAGATTTGGTTAAGAGCAGATGATTTTTTTCATGTAAGCCATAGATTTGGTTAAGAGCAGATGTAAAAAATGCATCTGTCATAAAAATCTAATTTCACCAAATGTGTTACAAACCACACCGAGCTCACTCCACCATAACCTAATTATAACACGTAAAACATCAACAAAAATATCGCCTAGCGTCAATCAATCTCACGGGCCGTCTCTAGCGATTAGTGACGCGCCACTAATTATCAGTAACTATCGACTATCGAGAAATTCGATACCGGTTCGTTGTTTGCGGTTATCGACAAAACGCGGTGTCTCAGCGGCTTTGGCGCGGGTCTAACGCGCGGTCGATGTTTTGTAACGTGGATTGGGTTTCTATCAAATTTGATTAGATATTTGAAGTTTGACGCGTGACCTATAAAATCTTTCTTTGTTAAAATCTCTTGGTGTTTATTGTGACAGCTTTTTTGTTTCAAAGTTATGTATTAAAAGTTATTTTGACATCTAATACTCGTAAATAACCCAACATCAAATCACTACTTTATTAATATTCGTAGAGAAAACTAAATCTCATTTTACTTATTTTTATAATTTATAATTTATATTTTAGTGAACTTCTCCCAATCAACCAAAACTAATTAATTAAACATCTACTTAGTTAAAATAACGAACGATATAAACCCTTCGGTTAAATTAACGAGCGTCATTAATAATTTTCTCGAATTCTATCGACATTGAGACAATCTCCGAATAAAATCAAATCTTTATTATTTACAAGAAAAGTTCTGTGGCATCCGTCCGTCAGTATTAACTTGATTTATCTTATTATCTTTATCGACAAGAACTTTTCCCGACTCTACAGAGCCCAAAGGTCGTATGTCAACATGGGCACAGCGGATTAAGAAGTTTATCTGATCTTCATAAGAACTGTTTGAATTTGTGTATGAAGGAATAAAGAATAGTTTTATCTTCGAAAATTAGATAGCAGATAAGGCGCGTACTATGCTGGTACAAGTATAGTAAGTTTTCATTGAATTGGCATGTTCTTTAAAATAGTTTAGAATCACAAGTGGTGTCACAATGTTTTTTTTGTTCAAAACATGATCGCCACTGTAATCCCCAGTCTTGGTAGACATCAGCTCTCTTTTATCACTTAGATTTTAAAGATTTTTAAAGATAATTTAAACGGTAAATAGTCAGAGACACGTCCAAACTTCATTGGCACAATGCTCTTATTGGGTTATACTCAATTTGTACTTTCCATAGTAATGAAAATCTTTTGTTTTTTGTAGCGATACTGACAAGAAAGTCGAAATAAAAACTTTGTAGAGATTGGCTAGAAGATGTTTATTGAATAGAAGTACTAGGCGAGTATGATTAACCAAGAGTTGTTCAGGCAATTACGTGTGATGAAGATGAGGTTTGCCTAAAAATTAATTAACTCGACTATTACATCAGTTCCAAAAAAAAACATGATCACGACTGTAATCCCCAGGCTCGGTAGAAAATCTCCACAGATCTCTAGTTATTTAGATCTTTGAGGATATCTAAAGGGGTAGTCAGAGACACTTCCAAATATGATATTTGACCACGTTTTGCACAGTAATTAGTATTCCGTTACATTAGTTACAGTAGTTAGTAATCCGTACGTGACAGGCTTTTGTTTATCGAATCAAAGCTCTAAGGCCAATCTGCACAAACTGGAGTAGGTAGGTACCAGCTCGCATCCGCTAAGCCATAAGGTTGCCGCCAGTGGGTGGTCGGGCTTAACGGGTGTCGCCTGGTCGCCTTCAACTTACCATCGCCTACGTCCCATGTCTGAGAGCGTGCGAACATTGGCAGTTTTATTGAAGCTAACTTTAGTTCTTGGGTTTGGTTGTTCGATTTCACTGCTAATGTCGTTTCCTTATTTATTGAACACGCCGAGGATACCTACACCTATAGTTTTGGGGACTTTCAGATAAAATATAAAGCGTTCATTTTGCTTCTTCGACATAGTCTTGTTCAAAAACTTTTGTGTCACGCTACAGTCAATTCTTTTTAAAAATCTTATTGAGTTTATGACTAGTTTACTTTGAGATATCTACCGAGCTTGAGGATTACAGTCGTGTTTTGTTATTTTTATTTTGCAAAATTTAACTCTGTCTGATAAATGTTTTTGTTACTGAAGAAGATCAAATTAGAGACTTGAATAAACTCTACACAGAGACAAAGTTCATCAAATCGTATATCGTAAATTGTTTTTGAAAATCTATAAGTACAACATTTATTTTGGCAAAAAAATATACTGTCCCTACTGATATAATGCATTTAATAAAAATCCACTTACGGAACCAGCATTGAAATAAGTATTATAATTATTGCTCCCAAAAATATTCAGTAAAAAATAATATCACAAAAACGTAACTGAGGATGCAGCCGCAGTTTCGTACCCCGGCAATTATAATCATTAAAACGATACCAAACGATATCATTATTCTGCCAAATAATAATGAAATCATCAAGCTACCTGATTTTTTTATCAAACATCTGCAGCGTGCAAGTGACCGTGCCTAATAACTCTATAATATTTGATACCCTTCAAATACAGGTAATACGGAGTTATGAGCTCAAAATCTTATTATCTATTTAATATTGGCATGAGAATCTTTTCAATGCAGACTTTTTAGTCTTGAGTTACGGTTTTTATGGAACCTTTTCATTTTTTGATTGTGTTGTGTTTGAATTTAATTTGGTTAAATAAAAGCAATATACTAATCTGAAGAAATATCTATCAGGCCTGGGTATCACAGACGTAATCATGTTATGTATAACCATTATTATAAAAGCAAATCATATAAAAAGTACATTTTTGCGAGAATCTAATGATTCAAATAAACTGATTGGTACCTGAGAAATAATAATGAATATTGTGATCACTAATTTGCTATTTTGACTATTTCGATTTTGTAGAGTATTTTGACTTTAGGATTATCCAAAAAGCCCATGCTAGTCTTCAAATTATCATCACTGATTTTTGTTTCTTCCACAGACACAAACGGAAAGTGACCAACCTCCTGCCTTCCAAGTCATCAGCTCACCAGCCTGCTCAGGGTTCCACGAGACGGGCGCCGCCTCCCGCACCCCTATACGAGGATCTACAGGATTTACCTAGACGACCACCACTTCCGCACAGGCCTGACATTGAACCACAGCTGGAGGTAAGGATTTTAAACTTTTATTTACTACGTACATTGAGTATTGGTGATTTAGCGGTAGCACCATTTGCCTTCCAATCCTAAGTTCGTGGGTTCGAATCCGATCGTGCGTCAATAAATTGTCCATTAAAAAATTTGTGTGCAGTGCTTGTGTTGTCGAACGATGGAAAAGAAAACATTGTGAGTTAACCAGCAACTTAGTCAGCTTTGCGCGTATAAGCGTAAAAGGCTTTTTAGGTGTATTTCATTATTTTACCACTTCTCTTGAGACGAAGACTAGATAGCTATTTCTAGGACCATTACATCTAATTGTTATTCTAAAAATATTTATGAACTATCTACTAATTTTATTACTTCGTTAATATTATATTCTATTGAATTTATTTAGTTGCACAAAACAGCCACTTAATTTGCGCCAATTATTTTATCTTGAAGCCTCTTAATTATCTAAATATTTTATCTTAACTTTAACGTTTATCTTTCGTAAATCTGTTTGTAGTCAGTCTAGACTTTATTTACTTGTGATATCTTTAATTGAGTTTATAATTCGTCTGAGGCTTTGACTTGTTTATAAATATTTAAAAGTTCACGAGAAAGGGTTTGTTGATGTTTTGTTTAACTAAATTATGGTCAGCTAATCAGTATGAATAATAATATTAGATTTTACAAAACGAGTCATTTGGGCACGAACTGAAACTGTGTTTATTTTGAAGTTAAGAGTTCAACGACTAATTTCTGATGTCTTATTTTACAGATGGTGGAAACAAAGAGACCAAATTGCCCTGGACGCGTCTTCGTCTGCGGCTCAGGAGGGACATGGCGAGGAGGCAACTCTTGCGGCGGGGACGCGTGTGGTGCTCCTCTCTATGAAGAGCTACCTCACAGATCTGACGACAGTCTACACAGTGACGACCATTTTGCGGAAGACGAACTCAGTTTAGTCGGAGAAGCGGCTCCATGTCGGACCTGTTCCAGACCACAAGCGCCACAATCCTTGCCGCATCGGCCAAGACAACAGCGCTTAGACAGGCGACCGAAATCGCTGGAAAGAAGACGCGCGCACCAACGAATGCCGCGCCATGTCCATCCACCAGACCCATCAGAGTTCCACGAAGGAGTGTTACTAGACGCGTTGCTCAGATTATACCCTCAAGTGGGGACAGTTGGAGCAAGGCCTCAAGGTCCGATGCAAATGGGAGCTGGAGGAGCTTGGCCTGGAGGTGAGCTCCCCGGAATTGCTTGCTGGAGAGGACCAAGAGCGTCTCCTAAACCCCCTAGTGGAGACTCCTCGTTTGGCTCCGATTCAGGATATAGCAATAATACTTGTGGAACGTGTGGAACTAGAGCATCATCTAGGCATAGGTTATCTGCTGAAATTCCGATGTCATGAATGGATTTTTCTCGAGACTGTGCCATAAGGGTAGTGAAATCACAGTGTTGACCTTTTGAATTTAGTAGTTGTTTCTACGGCCTAAGCAATAATGGCCTCATCTGCTCGGCAGTAAGGTTGATGGAGCGATATTTGTTACTGTCGTATATGTATGAGCCCTAATGAAACCTCGTACGTACATCTTCTTAGTAAATTACTGTCGCTTAGGAGAATTTGCCCCTATTTAATGGGGTGTAAGGGCGATAATTATGTAGCATTTTCTTGGCGAGATTCTAGTTCTACTATCTTGTGATATTCTGTAAGCTATTGGATGATTTCATGAAACTATATTAATGAAGAAGAAACGTTTGATTGTAATTATTTCTAATAACTTTCAAATAATTATTCATAAGTAGATTTATGATTTTGTACAAAAACGATGTGACCATATTTTTAAGTAGTGATAGAATTTTCGTCCTAGTAAGTTATTTCGAGCTAGTCCTTTAAAATATCACAGGAATTGTGAGATTTTGAATTGGTTTTGTAAAAAGGATTGTAAAATTGTTTTTATTAGTGTAGATACTGTACAAAATTAGTAAAAAATGAACTATTTAAGATAGTAAGTTGAATTTTATAATCATATCATTATACCCACGGTTCTTAATTAAGACTACATAGCTATCATTAAATTCCTTTCTACATTGTCCTTTAAAGATTGACTATTATTGATTAACTTTCTTTACACTGTCCTTTTAGGAGTAAAATGCATTTTATGTCTTTAGTGCAACGTGCACTGTAAATTTAATTCATCAAATTACCTAAAGCTTTTCTTTTACTCTGTAGTTCTAATACAATATTATATTGTGAAAATTTAGTTAAGTCGTGTTGGTTTTATAAATTTGATTTATCTTACTAATACAAGTAAAATAATTCTGCTTTTATTATTACCTGATTCAGGGTTTATTCAGTTATTTACCTGTTTTTTCTTTGTTTTATAACTTGTAGAGACCAATTTCAGAATTAAACTTGAGCATAGATGAGTCTTAGGTTATCAGTTGTGAGATAAAGAGGCACAATTTGTCTAAGTAAACCTTTACATTTTTTTGTGGCGATGAAGAAATAGTTAGAATAATATACATTTGGTTGTATTAGTAACTTAAAACAAATAACTATGTATAGTTTAACCTAATTTTATTGTAAAAAATCCTAAATCTTTGTGCCTATGATAAAAAAATTGTTTTGTTTCTTATATTATTTGTTTGTACTTACAATATTTATTTTTGTATACTGTTTTTCTTTTAAATTTGACACACTATGTATTACAATTTGGACGGCAAAGTCCAAATAATATTATGAGAAGCACAATAAAATGAAAATAAATACATTTCTAAGAAAAAGTGTTTTAAGTTTAATTTTCCTTTTTTCTTAAGAGTAAAATAACTGTTAGAAAGAAAGAATGAAATAATATTTTGTATTTCACAATTCTGGTAAACAACTCGATTTGAATCGACATCGACATGATATACCTAATTGACTAGATTTCGTAAGATAGATGAACTCTACCAAAAAAACATTTTTTCGAGTCTATGAGAAAGTGAAAAGTGATATTATAATGAAATGTGTCCGAAACATAGGCGACTTTTATAGGATTATTTATCGCTTAGCAATAATTAAATCAGACAAACCCAAATGATACAAATAATTGTTCAAAGTGCGAAGACTATTATTTTTCGCTTTTACCATGTAAAGATCCACTTATGATCAAACTACGCAAGTAAAATTTTAGACAGAAACAAAAACAAACAAAACAGGATCACGACTCGATAGATATCTCCTCAGATCTCTAGAGATCTCCTCAGATCTCTAGATACTTGATCTTTGAGGATATCTAAAAAGGGAAGTCAGAGGCACGTCCGAACATGATATTTTGCACAGAAGTTTTTTTTCAGTTCTGTAGTTATTTTAAATTTATTTTGACATAAAGTTTTATCTCTAGCAATTTAATAACCTCAGAATGATGGCAAAGGCCCAGATTTTCACGGATTATAATACAGCATGCAAATCCAAGACAATCTCCTGAAATAAACCTGAGATTCTGCACTGTCACATCTGCATAAAATGAATACTTTATTATTCGCGCGGCAACTTTTTAATAATAGCCCTGTAACTTCACGAGACACGTACAAATAGAGTAGTATCTTATGAGGTATATCATAATACAGAGACCATTTAAGAATGGCAACTCAACGACAATTTGTACCAAAGTAGTGAAGTGGCAATATGTTGCATTTGGAAAAATAAATTTGGATTAGAAAAAAACGTAGTTCTAAGTTCATAAAATGGTGTAAGTATCTCATATTATGTGTACTGTAGACTTGCAAGAACTCAGCTACCGATGATGCAATTGTAGAGGCCGTTAAGAAGAAATCAATTTTTTTTCAGAGCTGTGTTACTCTCAAAAATCATTCTAGAAGCCCTATGAGTAATTATTTTATGTTTGTTCGTACAAAGACAGTTTGTATCTGTACTGTTTCATTGAAATCTTCTTATTCTTAGAAATAATAGAGATATATCTGGCCAAGCGTACTTATGCTTTTAATATGTCATTGAACACACTTAATATCGATAGATGAGAAGATATTTTTTCATTATACATAGATCTGTAATAATACATTTTCTTTGTACTCTTGTATATCTAGGAACGATTCGATTTGATATAGTTTTTATTATAACCCTTAGTATTATTAAGTCAAAGAATCTATCTTATTGGATCTGCAATGATCCTACTAATATTATAAATGTGAAAGTTTGTAAGAATGTGTGAATGTATGTTTTTTACTGTTTCACGCTGAAACGGTTGAACGGATCTGGATGAAATTTGGCACGGATATAGATAATAGTCTGGAATATGACATGAGCTACTTTTTAGAAAAAATGTACGCTTCCAGTGTGATAGGTTTGTTTTTGTTTTTCAAGGTACCAGGCGGGAGAAGCCGTGAGCGGAAGCTAGTATGTAATATTTTGTTAGAATTCTGACCAATGAACAATTCAAAACGATATTTCTCGTATCCAACTTATTAATCTATGGGCATATCCAGAATCTCTAGGTCTTCGCGGCAAATATTAATAAGCCGTCTGAAGCGTCTGATTTATGTGCTCAGAGCGACATCCTTACGCGCGTATTTTAGCGACAGAGATAGACAGACCAACTTCTGCGTTATGAACGGCTCTGTCACCGGCAATATACCTAAATGCGTGTTAATTAGCACATGTTTGTACTTTAAAGTCTGTTGCACAAACGAAAAGTCGCTCGGTGATATGTCAATGACATAAGATACAAAATGAAAATCATTTAGGACGCTTCTTTTATTGTTATAGTTTTATAGAATGGTGATTTAGAGAGATCATTTGAAATATTTAAAGCAACTGCTAGAAAATACAAAGCCAAATAAGATTTCTGTGGAAATCTTATACCTTTAAAGGAGCAATATCGGAAACGGCTCCAGCGATTTTCATGAAATTTAGTATACAGGGGGTTTCGGGGGCGATAAATCTATCTAGTTAGGTTTCGTTTTTAGAAAACATCGTTTACCAATAAAAAAAACCGAGCAAAGCTCGGTCACCCAGGCACTGACATTTAATTTTCTAAATAATAATGCTTGTTTTATAAAGACTCTATAGGACTTTACAGCATGAGTTCCATCTTGATGTTTGCCTCCAAATATCAAGAATTATTGCATTTAAAATTTAAGAGCATTAAAGCAAGTGAAATTATTGGACAATATCTAGGATCCACACCTTTCGTATTGCAAGTGGTAACCACTTACAAACAAATTATTATGCAATATCCTACTTTTTTCTCCTTTCCTAATCTTTTGATGAATTTTAGGTAATTGAATTTTCCAATAGGCTTACCTATTAGTAAACTTTGAGGCAAAATAGAAGTATAAGTTTTAGTGATTATTTGCGTTCCCTTGGTGCTTGGTTCGTCTCGTGAAGGCGGAGAGGACTGCGTAGTCTATAAAAAACGCTACAGCAAACTTCCCCCCTTTTCCCTCCAGCCAAATTTTTTCAAATAAATCAAAGTTCTTGTGTGGCAATTACCGTCGGTTACAATGCGACTTGTATGCGAGAACAGACAGACAGACAGACAAAGCATTTTTTGGCCTATCTCGAAACTGTGACACTTCGCTCGTTCTGTCAATAAAGCTAAGTTTCCTGAATTCACAGCTAATTTTTATCTCTATCACCGTGGCTCTTTGAGACGCGCTAATAAAAGTTAATTTCATTTTCGCATTTATTTTTATCACTATTCAATTTTGCTCGAGATAGTAATATATCAACAAACTAAACGCAATAAAGTGACGGTGTTTGGGAGAAATTGGCTTCTCGAGGTGCTGAGGTCGTAAAGGTTTATTGAATTTTACATTGTTGGCATTTAGTTACACTGGAGCTAAGGTTTAAAAGAGGTGAAAAAATTCCAAATCGTTCAAATGTGTATTATAAAATGTATAATTATACTTAAGGTGGATTTGATCAACTTCAGATAATACAATAATGTAATATCAAATGCAAGTAAAATGTCAGTTTACTCTTCCAACTACGATTTATTCTGGGGATAACTTCTACTTTGGTCAAATCCACTCTTAAAAGATTATGAAACCGAAAGTTTCTTTAAATATTTAGATACTTATTTGACACAATGTAGTCTAGTTTATTTGTTGCTTAAAAATATAGTACTAGCCAACTCATTATTTAAGTAGATGCCGGGCAAATAAAGTGAATAAAACTTCACACCGACGTTCCCTCAATAACATTACACTGAACTAAAACAACGCGATACACTACTGAACACGAACTAACCACCCCAAAGAGATCCCTCTGCGTAGACTCCCTGATCCATATTATTGGTTAGGTGACGAACTTAGCGGATCAAAACAAACTGGTCTCGGTTTGTACGGCTGAATTCATCAAATAGGACGTGAAGCCATAATTCTTTTCTGGGTTGTTCCTCTTCGCACCCATTTATTATCGTTTAAACTATTAAAATTCAAAGTGAAAATAGTTTTATTCATAAGAACCATTTTGAAACGTCATGGTAAATTTAGGAGCCTGTTTTAGTCTAACATAAATTCAGAACCGTCCGGTTCCAGAGCAATTTTGGTTGAGTTAAAGCTAATATAACCTAATCTGGTAAACCACCCGAAGGCTTCCATCATAGTCTAACTTTTAGCCATTATCGTGACTTCTGAAGCACAGACGCATACGGATATAGTGTAGAACAAGCTTGAAGTCAAACCTGGTTGGAAGGTAAGGTAAAAGGTACCGAGTACATTACCAAGTGCTCTCAAATTATAGAAAGTACCTGGATGACCGAGCTTTGCTCGGGTTTTTTTCTGGTAAATCGTGTTTTTTGGAAAATGAAACCTAGCTAGATCGATTTATCGCCTCCGCAACCCCCTGCATACTAAATTTCATGAAAATCGCTGAAGCCGTTTCCGAGATTCCGATTAAATATATATACAAGAATTGCTCGTTTAAAAGTATAAGATACATTTTATAGCAGAGACAGCTTAAAAAAAACTACTATTACTAAATGAGGGTACCTACTACTAACTGGCTGCTGTGCAAAATGTGGTCATGTTCTAAAAAATATTATATTTGGACGTGACCGCTTTTAAATTCAAATTCAAATTCAATTTATTAGACTCAAATAACACAACAGATAATTATCCAATGCCATGGAACAGCCGGACATAGTAAAGCCCAGAACTAAGAACCGTTGCGTGTCTCATTCAATGATACCATAGTGTCCAGATAATGTATGTTGATAAAAAAAAAAATAAAAAAAAAAAAAAAATATGATCACGACTGTAATCCCCGGGCTCGGTAGATAACTAACTCCTTAGATTTTTAGTTACTTAGATCTTTGAGGATATCTAAAGGGGGTAGTCAGAGGCAAGTCCAAACATGACATTTGGTACATGCCCACATTTTGCACAGTAGTTAGTATTCCGTACGTGACAGGTTGCAAGCCCATCGCCGCTTATAAGAATACTAACCTATGACACATACCTTCGAATTTTTGGTTCTAGGGTATGCCGGTTTCCTCACGATGTTTTCCTTCACCGTTTAAGAGCACTGGCAAGAGTATTGGTTTAATGTATGTTGATGGGTATGTATAATGTATGATAATGTGATGTACCTAATGTATATTGTATGATTTGAAAATTAATTGCATTTACTTATTTTTTTACAATAATTTTAGTATCGAAACTACATAAAAACACAACAATAGGTTCAAGAAATTATTTTCTTTCGTTTCCAGATGGATAGTCTGTTTTGCAAAAATATATACTAAACTAGCTTCTGCCCGTGGCGTCACCCACAAGGTACTTACATAAAATATAGCATTATGTTCATTCCGAAAGTCTATTCTACACATAGGTGAAAGAATTTTTCAAATTGGTTTAGTATTTTTGGAGCTCATTCAATTCAAACAAACAAATCTTTTAATATTATAAAGAGGGATAAAGATAAAGAGGGTTTCAAGTGGAATGGCCCATTCTCCTGTACAGTCTGCCACGAGGAATGCAATTTATAAAAGACAAGCTTGTCTTAAAATTCAGTGAACACTCGTGACGATCCCTGGACTGTGAATGACTATAAATACGTAGCAGGGTCGTATTCTTGAAAATAATATAAAATTTTAATTTTTAAAACAATTACTTAAATAATAAAGCGAAGTTCTAACCCACACGGAAATACATTATTTTTATACTTAAAGTAAGTACTAGATTTTTTGTATAAAAATAAAGTAAGTAAGTACTTACTTAATAGTTTTTTTTTACTACACTTTTGTGTATTTCACTCATATGGGAAATGAACTCGCGACCTAAAACCGGTTGATTTATAATAAAAACAAAACTTTTATTATTTTAACTCACCGTTTACCTTAAATAATTATGCTCATTTCGTAAACTCTAGCAATTAAGACGCCATTAAAAGTAATTTCAGTAACCCGACAGCAAAACTCATTTCGGAAACTTCTTCAATAATTAGTACTATAATAGCTGTTGCCAGTGACTTCGTCTGCATTGATTTTTTTTTTAATTGAATGGCAATCTCTAGAAATATTTGTCAACGCTTTTGTCGAGCATGCTGTCTCATATTCGCACGAGAAAGAGCGAGACAAACTAATATTATTTTTGACAAAATATCATTCGTTTCCGCGTTTAGTAGCGAAAAGTTAAAAATCAAACATACAAACAAACAAACTAACAAACAGAGTTATTTTCTCATTTTTAAACATAGGCTAATAGAGTATGATGTTTTGTGAACGTTTTCTTACAAGAAAATAGTTTATTATTAATATTTTACACTGTGGGACAGTAGCAAACACTAATAATTATTTTTCCTATATAATTAACTGCAAGAAGAATATGGAGTTTTTGTCGGCCATTTTTGAGAGTAATATATCTTTTTAATTTTAATTGTTTTTCTTGTGTTACATAATTATTGTAAGTGTTCTTGTGTTATTTTGGTGCCATTTTAAAACAATATGGCTCGACTATTAAACACAGGTGTAAGATAATAACTACTATTGAAATAAGTGCTTACTTATTTGAGTAATTAATCTTCTTTCATTTTGATAGTTTCTTTGCAAGAGATTTAAAGAGAGTGAAATATCTCACAAGACAAATTTATCCGCAATACTTTCCAGAATAGCATCTTGTAACTTTTGATTGGACATTTCTCGATTTCACTTTAGTGCTTGAGCATTTACGATCTTTGTCACCCTTTGTGCAGTAGCGTCAACAAAACTTACTCCTTTGATATTTCGGCTATTTATAGCTTCATCAGTTATACTTACCGGGTGTCCGTGGTTGTTTGTCAAAGAAGATGTATTACTGAACCAAGTAGCTACGAACTATTTCACTGTCATGGCCACCTAGGAAAATAAGTTACCATTGCAAAGTCTTCGCATTTCAAACATTTTTCTGCAGATCATTTTGCTTGAAATCACGGTTGGAGTAATTCGAAATTCACCGATTTTTCTCCATCTGTCTAGTGAACTAAATAGCCCATTATGAAACACCTCCTTTTGCAAAACCGTGTCTATTTCATAAAAGTAGATTCTTTTTTATATCGGGATATCATACATTATGACTAGGTAACTAACTATTGGAAATACCATTTAGCTTTCAAACCATTTTAAATTGAGGACGTTTTGCTGTCAGAGCATTTTATATTACAGTCGATGTGCAATCAAAAACGTTTAGCTTCCAAAACCTCCTGATCCGAAATGATGAAATATACCTATCTGAAAAAAAAATCTGACCAAATTTGATTATTCTTGCCTCTTTTTTTCAATAAAATTACTTTGTTGGATGGCAAAACCCTCAAACCTATATTAACACGCAAAAACCTAGTAAAAAACAACACACTCTGACAGCTGCCCTCACATTTTAATTAATATAATGAAACTTAATTGCGTTGAAATTATACATTAAAATTATATGTCACGAGATCTTGTAGGCCAATCAGGATGCGGGACTAGGCATGTCTTTAAAGTCGGTTTTTTTAGCATTAGGTATCTATGTATATTTTTCATGCAGAGTGCAGGCAATAACATCATATTTATTTTAATCGAGGATTTTTATTTTTAGTTTATTGTGCTAAATAGGTATGTATAATGTAAATGAATAGTCACCTTTTCAGAAGTCTATTTGCTGTAAGTTATAGATCAATTGTTTGGATACTACTTGCCTTTAATATATATTATAATTACCTACTTAATTTAAATTTAATTTCATATTACTAAAACAAAGAGCCGTAAATTACGGCTATTATATTAAATATCACTTAAAAGTCGGACAACAGACACCACTATTTGAGAAAGGGCAGTTTGTGGGCGGAATAAAACTATCATGTGAATGTCATATTCATAACTAGTGGTTTGGCATGACTTATTTTGAGTAATGGTAAATTGAGCTGTTTAAATTGAAGTTGATAGCTAAATAAGCACCTTTTTAAAAACTACATTATGAACCAGAGGGGTAAGTAAAATGTCCACACCATCATAATAGTTAATAAATAAATAAATAATGCGGGACTATCCCTGTGTGGATTGTACCGCATCTAGCCCCAAAAGTAAGCTACTCAAAGCTTGTGTTATGGGTACTAGATAACTGATAAATTTAATACATTATATACATAGATAGATATTTTTTTACTATACATAGAAAACACCCAGACCAACGGAACAAATTTCTGCAGATCGTACACAAATTTGTTCCGAGGCGGGAATCGAACCCGCAACCTATAACGTCGCAGGCGGACTCTCGCCCGCTGCGCCACTGAGGTCGTCAATTCGTACCTATTTTAAATTATTTTTTGTTCATAGTTTATTATCCGACTATGTACGACATAGTTTTAATTAATTTATTATTTTGTTGTAATATTTATGGTGTGCAATAAAGTATTTTCTATTCTATTCTATTCTATTCTATGTACAATCGTAGTGTGTTTTCTTACGTAATAGAATGCTATGTTCGGTATGCGTTCAAAAATACAAATCTAAATTTTTCGCGTATTCCGAAAACAGTGTTCGCTGTCAAAACAATGTTGTTAACAAGACGCGTCGAGCGATGTTTGTTCCAATGGGTGGTTGTCAGGGCGACAAATTGTGGCAGCTGCGCTTTGGTGACAAAAATACTTTGCAATAAGGATGGGATGTTGTGTCGATGAAGAAAACACTTGAAATATATTTCTCATCAAAAAAATTAAGATATCTCAAAGTTAAATTTTGAAGGAGGAACTAAAATCTAGGGATTTAGTAAAAAAAAGCAACATTCAGTAGAGGGTAATTTAGGCTTCCAAATTACATACCTAGTTTCCACTGCTAGCTATTATAGCTAGCAGTGGACCACTTAAAAAAGTTTCTATCCTATAATAGGATAGCAACTTTTTTAAGTGGAATAAATTTTACACTAGAGTAAAACAACCTGTATTAGAAAATCAAAAATTACGAATAAATTTTTTGAATATACAATAACAACAAACGCAAGTAATAAGTTGAATATCTCTACATCTACACTAATAATATAAAGGGAAAGATTTGAGTTTATATTTTTGTAACGGATAAACTCAAAGGTATGTGTCATAGGTTAGTATTCTTATAAGCGGCGATGGGCTTGCAACCTGTCACGTACGGAATACTAACTACTGTGCAAAATGTGGGCATGTACCAAATGTCATGTTTGGACTTGCCTCTGACTACCCCCTTTAGATATCCTCAAAGATCTAAGTATCTAAAGATCTGAGGAGATATCTACCGAGCCCGGGGATTACAGTCGTGATCATATACATACATATATATATATATATATATATATATATATAAACTCAAAAGCTACTGGACCGATTTCAAAAATTCTTTCACTATCAGAATGCTACATTATCTCGAAGTAACATGGGCTATATTTTATGTTAAATTGATGGATTTTTGCAGACGAAGTCGTAAATAACATAATAAGTTAAGAAAGGTTCATTTGATATCTTAAAGAAGGTTAAAACAACTTCTATATGCGAGAACGTGGAACGTGACGAATAAATAAATTTTCTATTGGTTGAAATCCATATATTGACCAGGTACTCTTTGTTTAATTAGTAGATATTATGCAATCAGTTCAGCGATGCGTATGAAATATTTGATGATTTCATCGATGTCTCAGCTGTGTCCCATCTCTAAACCTACAAAATGACATACAGACATTAAACCAGAGATTATAACCGCCATAATCATAACTCAATTAAATCTTTATATTTATGTGAGTCGTAAAATCAGCAAACGGAGGCTTAAGAATTGGCGACGATTTAGGATCCAACTTAATTATGATGTAGTGAGTTCTAGACTTATTTTCTAAGTTATTTTGCTTTCAACAAGAGTATTAGTATTACGAGTTCATACAGTATTTAATACAAGTTGAATATTATCACGAGTTTTGACGTTTTTACATGATGTAAAAAGGACGAGTAATAATTTTAGGGTGTAATGGGAGAATTATTTCGTCTGTTGCTGGAGTCCAAGCGGCTGGACAGATTTTGACTCGAACGACAACACATTTAATGTTATGACATTGGATTTTCGGGATAATAAGAATGATAATTATGAGCACTGATGGTGTAATAATCGTAGCACCCTTGCCTCAAACCTGGTCGTAAAAAATGTATGTGCGCAATGCTAGTGCTCTTAAACGGTGAAGGAAACATCGTAAGGATATCGCCATACCCTAGAACTCAAAATTCGAAGGTGTGGGTCATAGATTAGTACTCTTATAAATGATGATCGGCAATGAGCTTGTAACCTTGTAACCTGTCACGTACGGAATACTAACTACTGTGCAAAATGTGGGCATTGTGCCAAATATCGTGTCGGGATGGATGTGCCTCTCACTCTTTAGATATCTTCAAAGTGTAACTAAAGATTGGAGGAGATATCTACCGTGCCTGGGGATTACATTCGTGATCATGTTTTGTTTATATACGCTATAAAAAATGAAAAATATGGCGGCTGTAAAAGCTATATTCAATTCTGTCTATTGTAACAATAGCCCCTGAAGTTTGGTAACATCTCAAGGGTGTTTTTCGTTAAATAAACGTGAAAACACACCACATATTTCGTACGTAAACATTTGAATATAAAGTAGTGAATATAAACATGTTTTAAAAGAGCTATCTGAATTACCGACATGCATAACGAGCCAAATTAATATTCAACAGTAACTTAATTGATTGCACCAATTCATTATCATTTTACCGCTGAATTCAATATTATTCAGTTTAAATTAACGATGTGAAAACATCCAATAATATCTGATTACGTCTTTTCAACCACAGTTATATTTTTCGTCTGGTGGAACTGACGACTGTCAATAGATTATATTATTCTTGAATATAAACAAAACTTGTATAAACCTTTTGAACAACCAAAATAAATTATTTTACAATTTTTTTATTTGAAAGGTTTCCTTCTAGGAGCGCTGGTGGTGTAGTGGTAGCACCCCTGCCTCACGATCCGAAGGTCGTGGGTTCAAACCTGGTCGTGCACCAATGAGTTGTTCTATTGGAAAAATGTATGTGCGCAATGCCGGTGCTCGAAAACATCGTGAGGAAACCGGCATACCCTAGAACCAAAAATTAGAGGGTTAGTATTCTTATAAGCGGCGATGGGCTTGCAACCTACGTACGGAATAGTAACTACTGTGCAAAATGTGGGCATGTACCAAAGGTCATGTTTGGACGTGCTTCTGACTGTCCTCTTTAGATATCCTCAAAGATCTAAGTAACTAAAGATCTGAGGAGGTATCTACCGAGCCCGGGGATTACAGTCGTGATCATAATTTCTTTTTTTTTATTTTGTTTCCTTCTACTGTAGGTAAGAGTAAACTAGGTCATCATTATTCAATATAGACGTCAACGACCCTTAGTAAGGTACCTAAATACAATCTTTACAAAAACCGCTGCCGATTCCGCGAAGCCACAAAGAAAAATATTCCATGAACTTTGAATGCTCCAATCGGAGAAATGTGAAGGAACGCTAAAGGTGGCGTCTCGTCCAATTTTCCATTGTGCTCGAGTAAAAAAATGGCCATTGTTTAAATATACGTGAGCGGACTGTGTGCCCGATGGCCTGCGTGAAATTATTATAGCTTCGTGAGTTTTTATTATTCGTTAATTATGCGTTGATGACGTTTGGAAATGGTTTTACTGGAGTACTTGTCATCAGTTTAGTTTGTCGTGTCGATGCATAATTAGAGTTTCACGTCCTGTGTTATGCTTAGATGCTGGGCAAGCTTATTCTGCCAAAAAAACTGTTTCAGGCACTGAGCTATCATTCTACTTAACGGTTTCCACATTATTCGCACCAAAAAGTTTTGTTGTCTCGTAAAATATTAGTTAATTTTAAATGTACCTTTTGTGAAATAACTTATTAGGTATTACCCAATCTTTTATTGCCCCATCTTCGTAGGTACTATCAGCTTGAAAGACGAGCTCTAAAATAAAGGTTTAAAAATGTTGGGTTAGTTAACTAAACGTAGCTGTCTGTACATGGAATAAATTATTGGTAAAATACACACGCTCAAGTTATTTTGAGTTCGAACTCGGTCGTAGTTATTACAAAAGTTACGGTTAAATTTATACTTTAAGAGTTCATCGTAAATTTTCAAACTTGGAGATACCCAGGTATCTAAATAAAACTTATGGATTTTAAGAGTACCCACAATGTACCTGCTAGTGGTGTAGAGAACCACTTTTCAATATTAAGGTCGTGGGTTCGAATGGACTGCCATGGAAGTGCCAGTAGGTTTTTCAAACGGTGAAGGAATACATCGTGTAGAAATCCGCAGCTTAGCACCCACCGTATTGATTTTTTGGGCACAACATCGTATACGTGATTAGGCAAACCTACTCCGTCTCAAAACTGTCAGAGACTCTATTACAGGCGTCTTGTCAGAAAAAAAAAGAGTTCCACTGATGCTGCTTTTTAAAATCTTACTTTTTTTTCCTATAAAGAGACAAACAAAAGAGACATGTTTTATCTCACTCTAGCTGCAAACAGTATATCAAACTTTTATACCATTCTTCTCCTTACTTTTCGTATGCAAAGTTCTTTGTATATTGCCAGTATTATTCTACAAGGCGTTTCAGCAATAAATCTAGGTAGGACGCCTAAAGCTTATATCATAATAGTATCTATTTATCAAAGGCTAGGGATAGTTCAGCCCAAGCATCAATAGAAACTGAATCAAATTCTATTTTTTAGTTGTAACAAATTATTTACAATTGTATAAAGTTCAGATTAATGAAAAGAACCTCACACTTTAATCCATTCAACACACTGGGTCTAAAAAAATACAGTAAGAGAAAGACGGATGACTTTTTAAACATTTATAACATTTGTCCATCTCCTAATGTTAAAAAGTTCTGATAATAACCCCTCAGAATGACAATACTTGCCTTAACACAACAATTTACAATGTCATCTTAACCAATAAGTCCAATGTAAGCATCTTAAACAAACTTTGTTACCCTAACGTTTGAGTGGATTAATTTAGATCTTAGGCTGCATGTTACACCGATGCTGATGATGTACTACATAGTAATTAATACGTACGGTCCCATTTATATCATCTTTATTTACAAGCTTAAGCGAATAATTATTTGCTTTGCAAAAATGAAGCTTTGTATACAAAATATATCTCATTACATTCTAAATACTAAACTTCACAGTCAACGAATAACTAAAATCGTCTGTTTTGAACTGGGTTTTTTTAATTAGACAAGTTGTAGGTTTTTTATTTTTTTGGACTAGACAATAATGCTTTTAGGACAACCTGTGACAATTTTAGGTAACGATAGTATGCCGATCTAAGCGATAACTTTATATAACGATAACTTTATTTATAACTAGATGAAAACCCGGCTTCGCTCGGGTGAAATGAGCCTCATCATAATACACAATATGTGTGTCTGAGCACCATTAGAATTTAACATAACAAATAATAACGGATATTATACTACCAAGTTTGCGATTACCTAGGTACCAACCTACGTAGTGCAGTAGAACACAGAGGTTGGTTGCACTGTTGATCAGTGGTGGATTTATCACCAGGCTGAGTAGGCTGGAGCCTAGGGCGGCAAATTTTAGGGGGCGGCAAATTTGGCTTATTACCTTACACAAAATAATAAATAAAAATTATAATATACACGGAGAAAAAATTTAACAAAATTGCAATATTTTAATACTATACACCAAATAATCCAACGATTTTACATGATAAATTACTAAACGCTAAATTTAATAGCCTACTGGCGGCAAATGTGTAAATCCGCCACTGCTGTTGATTGTACCTACTTACCTACTTTGAGTTTTTATAACCTAAGATGTCATCCGGTGTCAGTGACGAATATGGCGACTGCGATTTGTTTCTCAGCACTATTAGAATTTTACAAAATACTCGACAATCCGAATTTTGCGGATGTAATATGTTGTCGACTCGAAATCTTTACTTTTTTATGTTTTATTACTCAGGTAAGGTTTCGATCGAGTCTACCGTACCCCTTGACTAAATTATTAATATAGATATGAACTTTATTAAATAGTAATAAATATAATAATAATAAGTTATTCGAATTTTTCTTACCTTACAAACATTTCAAGACCAAGATAAGATAAATCCGTTTAGTCTCGAGTTGTAGCAAGACTAACGAACAGCAATTCATTTTTATATATAACAAAGAAGAAGTATAGTATATAGAAGATAGAATATAAGTAACTTAACGTAACTTTTTAGTAAGTAACTATGTTTAAAATAATAAACTACGCTTAATAGCAATTAGGTTTAAGATAATTGTATTTTCTCTGTAAGTGAATGTTAATTATTTTGAGAAAACAAATGTTTAACCTTTAACCCAATGTTTAAGTTTCTCAAAGGTTTTACATTGTTACATCGTTACATATCGGTGTAACAGTAGTCATGCTAATTACTAACTACTTAACGTTTTTCATTTATTTATTCCCCAAACATTATTCGTCGTAATAATTTAAGTCAAAAAGCTTTTAAATGGAATTTCGTTTCCTTAAATTGTTTATTCCTGTTTACGTTCTCGTTATTTGAAGGATGCACTTAAAGAAGACAAATGATTAGGAAATAATAAAATGATCATTGTTTATTTTAATAGGTACTTAACTTATATTCTAAAGTTAGATTTGAGAGCACATACCTATTCAGATATCGGATTGTTTCTGTAAACCTTATGTACCTACGTACATTATAAAGTTTGGACGTGCCTCTGACCAATTTTAAATGTAGAAAAAAAAGAAATCTACCTACAGATTTATGTCTACTTAACGTCCGTAAACCACTTTAGAAGTCATTTAAATTTTGTAATTGTAATCATAGTTATCCAAAAATTTAATATCGATTCGGATCGATTCGATTCATTCGATTTACAAAATTGTCGTTCAATTGTGAGCACCTGGCTTAACCGATCCAATATGGCCAACGTCGTTATTCCGAATTCGCAGGTCGCAAATCATAATAAACATAATCCATACACAACACAGCCGAACGTTTCTGTGAATATTCACACGTATAAACACGTATAAAGTAACGCAAGAGACGAAAGTCGATAAAATGCCAAATGTTTGTTTCAGTACTTTGTAAAAATGTTCCTTGAATGGGGTTTGATCACCTATTAGATAATCTTTGCTATTTGTATTATAATGGAAACTTTATTCTAAAAACCACATATTTATATTCATCATAATAAATTGAATATTACATAGAATTGCAAAAGCTCTTTCACGTAATCACTGAATAGATTAGCGAAGATATAACTTGACGTTCACAAATGTGTTTTGGCTTTAGTAAATACGTTAAATTACCGCGATTGCCCTTACGCCGATGAAACATTTTCACGTTCACATCACCCCGGAGGGAGTAAGGTACAATGCCGGCAAAATTAAATTCTCTCATCGATAATTCCGAATGGGAATGAAACGATACCAAGGCGATAGAAGTGATATAGGTATGGATTGTAGCTCTTCAAATGATAATGGTATTTGCTTCGTTATTCAGAATTTTATTCCATAGATGGAATTCTTTTAGCTGCACAAAACTACAGTGACCAGATAGGTTAAAATGGTAGCCGCGCAAAATTTTGTCGGGCATGTGGTCTTATATTCGTACGAAGAAAAGCGAGACAAAACAGTCGTCAAAATTTTGTCGTGTTGCTATGTTAGTCCGGCAGAAGAGAACTGGTGGTGTAGCGGTAGCAAATTGGAAGGCAAGGCCTTCCAATTTGAATAGTTCAAACCCAGTCGTGCAATTTTTTAATTCGTAAAGTTTAAGTATCTTAGTCCTACTTTATCATTATCATAATTTAGATATTTTGTTCATTACATTTTTGTTATAACGTAAGTTACTTTTGTATTATTAAAACCGACTTTAAATAAATTAATACTTTTAATACTTCCAACTTCTATCGCAGTACTAGTACATTTATAATGAATACGCTGTAACAAAATAAAAGTAAAATCATCCTCAGAAAATGTTTCAGCAAGTCGTCAAAAGTGCAGGATTTCTTGGCATGGCAGAAGTTCGTATGTTAACAATAGCTTCCATTCAAAAAGTTCTTCATTAGCAAAATGCATTTTCCACTTGACACTCCCAGTTGTTTAATTCTAGTTCGTGTCGTGTTACAATTGTTTTCTTGCACCGGTTTAAACGTAGCTTTAATTTTCTTTAGCGTGACTTTGAATGCTACTACTTTCAAATTATCATCATCATTTTCAGCTTGTGTCTACCCACTGCTGGGTATAGGCCTACTCATTGTGTCATAATATAAGTCTTGATACGGCGGATCGCATCCTGGACTTTCCTCTAATCCTCTCGGTGTCATCGATCCATCTGGCAGCTGGTCGGCCGACGCTTCGCTAGCTCTCTCGAGGCGACCATTTTGTCAAGGCTCTACTCCACCGTCCGTCACCTAATCTTGCCTAGTGCCCCTTCCAACGCCATTTAAGATTTGATATTCGGATGATAATGTCTTGGACTTTGGTCCGTTTCCGAATTTCAAATAGAATGTATTAACGTCATCGCCTTCACATTTTGCTTTCAATTCGGTCTTCGGCGTGTCTTCAGTGACACTGAGCGTTTATAACGCTGCGTTCACGGCGTGAGAAACGCTTAGTGTGATAGGAACCTATGGCCCCGGGGCTTGAAAGCGGGCATTTTGTGTTTTGCCCTATTTTCAAACCTGTGTTCACGTGCTCTCTGCAAACAAACACGCTGTGCTGAAAAAAGATTAAATCGATCCGGGCGATAGTGCCTTTTACGTGTGCTAGGTGCCGACTAAACGGTGCCTATTTTTAATCTTACTAATATTATAAACGCGAAAGTTTGTGAGGATGTCTGGATGTTTGTTACTCTTTCACGCTTAAACGGCTGAACGGATCTGAATTAAATTTGGCACAGATATAGATTATGGTCTGGAATAACACAAATATTACATTTTATCTCGAAAAAATGTAAGGTTCCCGCGGGATAGATTTGTTTTTGTTTCAAGGTATCACGCGGGGGAAGCCGCGGGCGGAAGCTAGTGATTCCATAAAGTTGCTTTCTATAATATTCTACCACTTCTTTAAAGATGCTCAATTAATATAATTAGCATTATAGAGTGCTAGAATTGTTTATTAGCTGGTGAGAATAATCGTCTGTTACGAAATTGTTTTTGAGACACCGCGACACAATGATATGTAATAAATAAATAAATAATGCTGGATAATAGTACTAATAATAGTAGTAATAATAATAATAGTTACTAACGACACAAAAAAAAGTTACACTAATATTATAGAGAGGTAAAGTTATGTAGTAAGTAATTTCCGAAACTACACATATGATTCCAAAAAACCTTTCACCAATGTTTTGAATAATTTTTCAGGCAGAATTTTGGTTATATTTTATGTAGGTACCTCACGGACAAACCGGGGCGGAAGCTAGTATGCACATGAAAAGGCACCAGACACATTTTTTTCAATAAATGCTTTGGCAATTTCAACGTAGTTATAGTAAGCTTTAAGTCTATTTTTCAATTTGTACTTGATAGTTGAGATTTTCATCGAAATCTAACACGAAGAATTTCCTGAAATCTTTGGCATTCAAAATTGGCTGTAGGACTTTTAATGTTCAAGCTGTGTTTAGCAATTTTACTTTATGGACAAGTATGCAAGGCCTTTACCCCACAGTGATACACTAAATAAACTAAGCATTTTAATCCTTTTACCACACTGGTTTAAAAAAGCTGGTGACATAATAAAAAGAAAAAGTTAACCTAGTTATTTGATTTAACCCGGCCAAGTGCGAGTCAGACTCGCGCACGAAGAGTTTCATCATAAAAAAATCATGTCTCTTGTATGGGAGCTCCCTAAAATATTTATTTTATTTTGTTTTAATAAGTATCTTATACCTTGAAACGAGCAATTCTTGTATATATATATATACTCGGAAACGGCTCCAACGATTTTCATGAAATTTAGTATGCAGGTGGTTTCGGGGGTGATAAATTGATCTAGCTAGGTTTCATTTTTTTATAAAACGTCATTTTCCCCAAAAAAAACGAGCAAAGCTCGGTCACCCAGGTACTTTGTTTTAAAGCGACAACAGAAATACATCATCTATGAAAATTTCAACTGTCTAACTATTACGGTTCATGAGATACAGCCTGTTGACAGACGGACGGGCGGCAGTCTTAGTACCTAATAGGGTCCCGTTTTACCCTTTGGGTTCGGAACCCTAAAAAACGATAGCAACATAGAATTTCACCAACTACTGTCTTATCTCACCAAATCACAATCATCGATTTGGAAATTTGCAAGTCTAAAACTGCAGTTGACTTTATAATCCCTTCCGATTGTCATACCTGCCGCAGGTCATACCTACATTATTCTCTGTCAGTGGTGTACACGTGACCGGCTTTCAAATACGGCCTTTGAAACGCAGGCTAGTGTACGTACACTGGACCGTTGTACAGACAAAAGCCGAAATTATATAAAAAGCATGTATGTAGAAAGCATTTCCACCGGTTTTTTGAACAACTTCTAATAGGAGGAGGTACTTAATTCGTTTGTATGAACGGATTTTGATGATTCTTTTTTGTTTGGTGTGTCATACTTCAGTATCCCATATAAATTTTATAAAAATTGATTAGCACTTTTTAATCACCAATAACAAAAAATATGACGTTTTCGTCTGTGTGTCATGTCAAGTGTGTCACGTATACATCGTTTGAGCTATGAACTCCGATAAACTCTTTTTTGCAGATCTTTCTATTTTTATTGGAAAATGCACGCCACTGCCAGCCTGCTTTCACCGTAAAAGCCTCCAAAAAGTTGAAAACAAAGGGGATTTACAAAAAAACTTAGTCAGCCGTGAGATTCGAACCCACACCACAGAATGCATAGTAGCCCACATTCAGTTGCATTCAGTAATTTGGTCCATCCAATCTGGTGCGCATGGAGGGATTGGGTTGTTAGAGTTTGAGAGTATACGATGAATATTATGATGAAAGAGAGGCTTAGATAGATTCTTTGTCTCTGTTATTTATTAAATAGATTTAAAAAAAAAAAAATTATGTGGGAGGATAATAATATTACTTTCTGATTGGCTTCTAATAATTTTGATTCCTGAGAGATTGATACTTACCTACATTTCCGTAAAACTTAAAAATTGAAGTTAGCTTTATTTGTAGTTTTTAAAACCTAGTTATCAATCTTTTTTCTATAGTAGGTAGGTACTCCTCCGAAGGGAAGTATATAATTTTCCAGAATCAAATAGCTCCGCCGCAAAGCAATTTATTTCTTCCCTCGTACCTGTTACCGTTTGAGCATAACCATCTGAAGCATAAGTACGTATAAGGTACTTACGAATATTGAAAGTACATCCACAACACATGTGAAATAAGGAAGTTTACAGCAAAGTTCGCTAAGTACCTACAGCGAGGCACTTAGCGTGATATTAAAGCGATGCGGGAACAAGCGTGTTCACGACAGAACTTTCAACTACTTTTAATTGGTAGCTTTATGGTGGAGGCACACTGTCGCGAAACCAATGCGAAAACGCAGTAGTTCCGCCAAGCAAAATTCTCTGTTCAAACGTACTACATAATTGATTATGATTCTCTTTCCCGCGTGGTTTCGCCGATCAGTTACGCCTTCGCGCTCAGTGATAGCGCGCACGAGTGACTTTTGTCGCCGTGACTGTTTCGTCACTCTAGGTTATGTATACAGATGTCACACAGTGTCACGTCGTAACGTGCGCGCATCTATATCTATATAAGAGCTTAACCTGACTGACTGACTGACTGATTGATCATCGCCGAGCCGAAACCGCTGAAGATAGAAAGCTGAAATTTGGAAGGTGGCTTCCTTTTATAACAAAACCACCCACTAAGGCGGGATTTTTGGAAATTCCACCTCTAAGGGGGTGAAAAAGGGTGAAAACGTTAGTATGAAACTTATTAACGCGCGGAGCGATTTTCATGAAACTTTGCTTGTCTCCATATAAAACCACGGACTTGATAGGAGTGACGAAACAGTCACGGGACAAAAGTAACTCATGCGCGCTACGGCTTATTGTTGCGATACCATTTTTGTTTCGCGAGTATATTAGTTGACACGTTGATAGCGTGATAGCACACTACACCCCGCGAAACTCGTGCAAACTTGCGAACTAGCGGTTTCGTTTCATTAATTTATCGGTGGAAGTGTGCAACCGCCCTAACGATAATATGGTTTTTAAAGTGAATATTCACTACAGGATAGGCTAAACATGGACAACGTATTATATAGCCACACATAATACTAACTGGTTAACTCTAGCACCTGCACTGGTGCACAGGTCCACAGACAATGGAGTGAAGTGGCGATGTGCTATTGACTGGGCTCATTGCTCGGTAGTATTTCTCCCTTCTGCTGTAAGCCAATTCAATCCCCACCCAAGACATACATTTAATTTAATACGATGAGCACAGACTTGCTCTGTCTGGGTGTTATTATATATTTTTATTTTTACAAAAAAGTATAAAATTAAACACTGCATCTTTCTCGGCGCCAGTATTGGCTTCAGCGACCAACATTGTGTGAATCGTCCTTTACATATTAAATTCAAAATAATACAGGTGATTTAACTAAGTTTACTTCTTTTTCCACATAAAACACTTGTTGTAAAAGAATAAGAATTGCGGAGTGTTTCTCCAGAGAAGCAGTCGGGTGGTCACCGCTAGTGTTGAGTTTTGACGCTGACGATAATTTGACTATAAACTATGCATAAATTGTACTATAGAAAGGCCACAGGTTCAACAATGATGATAGGTTGCACGCAAATAGCCTCTATCAGGAATACTAATTCCAAAATTTCCACTTAAAAAATGCAGTATCCACATCTTTATTCACTGGAAAATTCTAAAGAACGCATGGATAAAAGATTTCGAATAGGAAAAATAATATCTCATTTCGACGTCCCGCGATCCGTATTTCAAAAGCTCAAGAATTTCTTTTTAGCACCAGATTGCGATATCAAATCAAATAAGCTCACAGTATAAGTCGGTCAATAATTCAGTCGGAATATACCTAGTCATTATTAGCTTCAATCAATATTAAAAAGTTTATTAAATTGTTTATACCTTATCATCAGTCTTCTGCCCTTATTCCACGCTAATTGTTGTCGGCACAAAATGTTTTCTTTCTCACTCCTATCATTCGTAAACTCTAATTCTACTCTTGTTACATTCATATCATCTTCAACACAATCAAATGACGGTAATATATACCTCATAAATCTGAAATAAATTCATTCTGTACAACTTCAGCCTCAAAAAAAATAATGTTGGTATTTCTGTCAAAAATCAAAAACAAAACATAACTGAAACAGTTAAATTCCATTTCACAAGGACAGGCAAATATTATTGAATTTGGTATCTTAGATCAGTGATATAAAGGTCTTAGTATCGTCTACATGAACTGTCAGTGTCAGTCAAGAAATAAAACTGTCAGTAAACTGAGACGATCACGTCAGTAAATGGTGTTAAGAGGACGGACCACTTTTCCGGCGGCCGATCATTAAGCACGATAAATGCTGCGATTTTACTGAAATAAATTTCAGAGTATCTTTCCTTATTTCACACAGTTAAGGCGAGGACAGAACTTACGATACCGAAACGCTGTATCCCAAAATAAGTTGTAACTTAAGGCACAGTTATTACAAAGGGTATTTATTTATTGTGAATTAAAAAATTATGGTCAAACATGCTTTTAACTTATGTTACTTAAGACGCGTCACCTCACGTAAGCTCTCGTCCTGAGCTTAGTAAGGATTTTGATAGTTTACGAAAGGAAACTAAATAAAATTTCAAAAACTATTAGAACCCGTTCCCTTGATTACAATATCCCCAAAGCTCTAAGCAACTATATCCAAGACCGCACGGGTGGACATTATTTTTGTTCTATTATCAATAGTATCCGCAGCGCATGCGATGAAAGACATTTTACGGCAAAAAACATTACACCTTGTGTTACATTATTGAAAGTTTTAGTTAGAAATCTTAATTTTTTAGTAATAAATATAACTTATGTTACTCAGAGATACTGTAGCATTCTAAGGGTAAAAAAATTTTTGAAATCGGACCAATACTTTTTGTGTTTACGAGTATTAATTCGTTACAAACAAAAATACAAAACTTTCCTCTTTATAATATTAGTATAGATAACCCTAAATACAGTTGTGATCATGATATCTTGTTTTCAAAATTTCTAAAATAAAATTTGTATAGGCCAAAAGCAGGCCAGAAAACACGTCCTTGCGGTTATATTCGATATTGCACCATGTGTCTTGCCCCTGCGTAATTCCCCGTACTTTTTGGCAAGGGTGTACGTGTCGCGTACTTCTAGTTGGAATTTACGAGTGAAGTACCAGTCGACCCTAGCACGTGCCCGATAACAAACATCCAGGACGCAGACGCCTTTTTCTAAAGAATTTATAAGCGCAGCGGGTTGATTGGCCATTTAGGTAGGTATACCTAACTTGGTGTAAAAATATTTGTAAGAAAATATATTGAAACTGCCTTCAGCCCGCAACTTGGAACGTGGAAATAAATATATTATGTGCAAATATAGGTACTTAATTAAATATTGGTGTTCTAAATTTCATTTAAATCCATACAGCTGTGAGTAACAAAAATCCAATATCACTTTCATAACAAGATGGCAACACTTTCACTACAAGATAATTATTATATAATCTTTGCCTAGCTACAGATTATATTATTTTTGTTATAGTTCTCACAGAATAATATTATCTTTACTATAATGCCAACATAATAAAAACATTGAGGCTCACCGTATCACCGTACAAAATCGTGAATTCAAGGCAGATCTCTCAGTCCCACACAATGAATTCTAAAGAAAATTAAATCCAGAAAAATGCATTCAAAACTAGCATTCCGAATTCAACATTCTGACACGAATTGAATAGTGCCGAACGAATCGTCCAATGCTGCCAACATTATAAAAAGTTCATTCTTACCAACCTGCCGGCACGTAAGCCAAGAGTGGCGGGCTGAAAGTGAGGTGTCGCGATGAAGAGGGCTTCGGATTACGAATCCGCTCGTGATTCGAATTTTCAATTTTATTCGACTCTAGATTTTATTCGGGTATCTGATTTATTAGGGAAACGGTGATAAGCATGCGTGATTCGGGAACTTGGTTTATTTTAAACTTGGGGTACATACAAATTACGTTTGGGCTCTTTGCTTTTGCGTGTTCTGCGAATTAATAGATAAAGTTAACTTATAATAAGGTAGGTAAAGGGGTAAAGTTTGTTTAGTTGTCAAAAATATTCGAACTACATTACAGAATCAGTACTTACTAAAAAGTATTTTATGATAGCTAGAATATGCAAAAAATTACATTATATTTTTTAGGTCAACTTTAAATTTTCATTAATTTTATCACGATAATCAATACCTACATGGTCCAAAATTAATTATCAAATCCCATGAACTCTCTTTCGTTGTAAGAAGTAAAAAGTCTGAAACTAATATCTATTGCCAAAATTAAAAAAAACATGACTGAAAGTCATTGAAAATAGCTTCTTACAGCTGCCATATTCGATTTTTGGAGATTTTGTAAAGCCATTGTCACTATTGTGATCCTGATGCATTAAACAACACCTCATTTATCAAAATCCGTTCAGCAGTTTGGGTCCCAGCGACAACCAAAGAAACTTGCATACTTACTCGTAAATAGCATACATACCCCTCCTTCGCAGTCAGGTAAAAGATAAAGACATTAAAACGCAAAATCACTCAGAAAATTTCACTAAAGAAGGTGTTACAGACAAAAGTACGCACTTAGTGCCCATTATAGTCTGAGAGCCAACAGTAAAAAGTGAACGTAATTTAACTGCTGTTGCCAGTTTTGTTGAACGAGCATTTTCAAGCACTCGGCTTCGTAGAAGACATTATCCACACGTTCGTGACGTAATGATCCTGGAGAGGCTTTGTAGGGTTGCTGGAAGAGCTATGGCGTTGTGACTTACTCATCATCTTCCTGCCCTTTTTTTACTTACTGTTGAAACTTAAAAAAGTAGTATCATTTTTTTTTAATAAAATTTCGTAATAGCTGTATAATGTCCTAGCTCTATAATTAGCGTAGACACAAGTAACATTATTTTGTATGGACAAAAGTACAATTTTTGTTTGACGATTCAACTCACCTTAAGTTCAAAAATAAAAAAGTAAAATAAAGAAAACGGTCGTATGCGTTTCTATTTTCTAACAATTTTTATTATAAATGGCTAGCCTCCGCCCTTGGCTTTGCCCGCGAGAAAATTGAATAAAATATAGCCTATGTTCATCCTTAAAGTTCATTCTACACATGAATTTGATGGGGAGTTTCGGGGATTACCTCCAACATACAAACAAACTTTACCTCCTTATTATATTATATAAACTATATTCTTACGTCAATGGGGACAAAAGGAAGGATATTTTTGACTTCCCATTGTCCCTATAATGGTGACAGCGTCAATGGGGACAACGGGAATACATCGTTTAGATTGATTCGGGCGTGACTCTGCGGAAATCCATTACACACGATGAATTTTCTCATTGTTTTCTAGTTTTTCTATTCCGCTTCTATTAAAACTAGATCCGCGAACAATGATGGCGTTCTAAAAATGCACTTAGTAACATTACTCATGCAAATCTCGAGTCTGCCGTCATCTGCGCGCCGGTAATCCGATTACCGCAGTGTTCGGACAATCGGCGGCCGTACCCGGGGGATAAACAGCTGTATCACTTTGTTACTATTAGCCTAGCTGTGCTACTTCCATGAAAATTCCACCACCAGGTTCTTATAAAAAAAAAAAATGATTACGACTATTAATCTCCAGGTTCGATAAATATCTCCTCAGTACTTTCATGAAAAAACCACCACCACTTTCTTAAAAAAAAAACAAATAAACAAACATGATCACGACTGCAATCCTCAGGCTCGGTAGATATCTCCTCAGATTTCTAGTTACTTTGAGGATATCTAAAGAGGTTCTTAGGGATGCCTAAGCTAGATACTCTATTATAACAAACCACAATTATGAGGTAGAAGATCTATTCTATCTAAATATACACACTTTATTATAAAATACATGTGAAACAGTTGAGCAATCTAAGGACCGTAACAAACGATCTACTAGATAGTTCAAGTGATCCGGATCACTGCCAGATGAAAAGGATCACCAAAACGCTGGCACGAATGGCAATGCCAAATATGAGCCAGAAAAAAACGTTGAGCCAAATATGAAGCCAGATCTGATGTCCCACGTCGTTTCGATCGGACGACCATTTTGGCCTAAATTACATTAGTTATCCACCATTTTATCCGTAGCTTTAGTCAACACCAATATTCGAGTACATGGCCTCCATAATAAGCTAAAACACCGATCACACGTCAGTTTAGTCAAATCAAGTACTGTCATAATGTTTACGCTAATTTAGTCTTTGGGGTGACCAAAATAAGATCGTGCGTAGTTAAACATTTTCAAGCTAGTCCGCGGAACAAGAGAATTACCACCATTTGTGAGTGTATTGTAAACCCACAAAATGACTGAGCTGCTTTTAATAAGCTATAGAACATTATTGGATGGTAATGAAGGCAATTTAAAACTTAATTGTATGCTTTTGATGGATGCGTTGCGGCTTGCGCCGAAAACAACGCTCGATGCTCTCGGTGTGATTCCTGTCCTGCTTATCGGCATTGAAAGATAATTATTACTGAATTTAAAGTATTCTATGTATTTTTTTCTGAAACAAACTGTGTTATACTCTTAAAATATAAAATTAAATGTAAAATCCAAAAAGGTTGAGAAGTATGTTAAAATAATTATGTAAAAATGCTAAAATATGGTATAATGCTGGAAAGCCTTTAATTGGCACACATTTCATAGTATAATTTAGTGTATTAATGTTGTTTTCTATTTATCTATTTTTTCCGACGTTTCGACAGGTTTACACACTGTCAGTCATCCCGTGACTACGACAGTGTGTAAACCAGTATAAACTGCTGGTAAAATAGGTAAATAAAACGCGATAAATACCCGTTTAATACTAATAATAATGAGGATTACTGCCGAGATTATGTTTTTATTTTTCATCTGACTGAATAAATAACCTTTTTAGGTGAATATAATACGTTATACTTTATTCAACGTAAAACATAACCCTCGTAGCTTTATTCCAAGCGATTTCCCCAAGAAAATTAGCAACCATTCCAAAATGGCGATTGCCATAACCGTTACAAAATAACCAATCGGAAACCCGAAACACTTCAACCCTTCCATTAAACGTGGAGGCTAATAAAAAGCACACACTCGTCAGATTTGAATATGCATTAAGGATTTCTGAGTACATCGGAGGATGCTAAGGGTGATAATAAACTGTGCGGCGCGGAGTTTCAAATATTCAAAACTCATCAGTTTCAAACATTTAAAACTGATCAACTGATCAACTTTACCTGTTCACTTAATCTTCACATTTTTTTATTCAAAACTGATCACGTCCTGCCTACCATTATTTAACCCTAGAGTGGTCGCGTGGATTACATATGTAATCCACTCCTACTAAAATGTAAAATTCTCGAAAACGGCGAACGTAAATTACGCGAGCTTCCAGGTACTCAAAGTTAAATAGTTGAGGAACGCATTCGGTGCTGGGCAAGCGCCGGTCTCACGTGGTTGTGTCACAGGGGGTCCGCAAAGTCGGTGGATTACAATTGTATGCCGCGCGACCAATTACGTCAGTATTTTGAATGCAATATTATAGCCTATTTTTTTGTTTTTATCGTTAATTTTGAGTTACAAATATAGTTGTGTGATTGTTGGTAACAGCTATAATTGTTAGACACTAAAAATTAATTTCCTTTTTTAGAATAACTATGAATAATCGGGAGACTGCTCAGAATGAGGCGTGGCTTGCTGAAAATGAAGGCGAAATGAAACTTTTTTTATGAATATTGTTCTGGTTCCAATGCTGAAGAAGATCATTTAGGAGAGCAAGAACATCTACTTGCTTGGCATGGCTGTGCCAGAAACCACAGCAACAACCTCAGCACAGACACCAACTCGATCCATAAGTCGCTGCCACGACTGCGGAAGAAGGCGCAATAAAAGCACTAGAAAACTGTGCAAAACGTACAAAAAGTTTATTTGTGGCAATCATTCCAGGATTGTATGTCTGTCTTGTTTATAAAACACGAATTAGAATTTAGTATTTTCGATTAGAATTTTTGTGATCTCAATCACACCAAACTATGTGTTTTTTGTGGCATTTTAGAGGTTTTTTTGTTTTGTTGGTTTTTTTTATACTCAGAGGTTGAGATTCGGTTTTGTAATTTTTTTTTTAATAAGATAATCTAAACTAATATTATAAAGAGGAAAACTTTGATTGTTTGTTTGTTTGTTTGTTTGAAATGAATAGGCTCCGAAACTACTGAACCGATTTGAAAAATTCTTTCACTGTTGGGAAGCTACACTATCAGTGGGTGACATAGGCTATATTATATTTTCAAAAAAATTAGGGATCCTTACTAAAACTTCAATAATGTAAGCCAAGGTGTAAAAAAATTACCTAAAATATTCTTTATATCGCGTGCGCTGCGAAAACTATTGATGATAGAATAAAATAATGTACTACGACTTTGTAGAACACATCATTATTTACAAAAAGTGTCGTAATAGCATATGTCCAACTATTATAGTTATGCCACAATAAGAGTTCTTTTATTTTAAAATTTTAATTGAAAGGCTACTCTTAGAAAAATGCTCTTTATTTCTATCTTAGTATTAATCCTTATCAAAATAAATCACATCATATTCTAGACTGCTTCAATACCTTTATATGGTTTTTTGAATTACTCAATTCGGACATTCCATTAAAAAGATACCATTAAATTAAAAATGTAAGCAATAGAAAAAAGTTGCGTGAGAGCCGCGCTAGCTTATGCACTGTAGGCGTCACTGGGTGTACAGGATGTGTACAGGATGGAGTCAATGTGAAAAAATAAATAAAAAATATAAACAAAAAAATACAATATAATAAATTAAAACTTCATTAAAATAATAATAGTAAAACTTTCTATACTTACAATTTTCTTTTTTAGTAACCTGACGCAGGGTATGGTTACACGTGTGTGTATTATAAATAATGAATTTTGAAATTTTTGTTAAATTTGAGAGCACTGGTGGTGTAGTGGTACAGGGGTGCTACCACTATACTACTCACGATCTGAAGGTCATGGATTCAAACCTGGTCATGCACCAATGTGTTTTTCTATTCGAACAATTTATGTGCGCAATGTCTGTGTTCTTAAACGGTGAAGGAAAACAGCGTGAAGAAACCGGCATACACTAGAACCAAAAGTTCGAAGGTGTGTGTCATAGGTTAGTATTCTTATAAGCGGCGATGGGCTTTCATCTTGTCATGTACGAGTACCTACTCAAAGATCAAAGTAACTAGAAATCTGGGAGATATCTACCGAGCCTGGGAATTACAGTTGTGACTATTTATAGGTATACATAAATACCCGTGCGAAGCCGGGGCGGACTACTAGTATTCTAATAATACTATTGCAATAAGAATTAAACATAGTTGAAGCTCAAAATGTATTTTTATTTGAATTTATAAATGGCATACAATAGTAATCCACGCGACCAATCGGGTCAGGTTTTGGTACGCGACCACTGTAGAGTTAAACTATTCTCTTATTTACTAACCACTGTGAGCATGTGCTAAAAATCATGTTTGGATGTGCCTTTGACTACCCTCTTTAGATAATTATCCTCGATCTAAGTGACTAGAGAGAGCCTAGGGATTACAGACGTGATCATAATTTTCTTTCACTGGTTTTTGAGTGCTTTAGATAATGAGTGAAAGGTAACGGGTTCGATTTCCATTTCAGGGAAAGTTTTGTATTATCTGGTGATTTCCAACAATCCATTCAATAGAAAGATTAATATTATACTCGTATTATAGTCAGGATTATTTTGCGAATATTATATTTTATTATGCTGATCACCAAAGCCAGCCAGAAATACATAATTGAGTTTTCTGAATACCAAATCCGTAGAAAAGAAAATGCCTCGTGTATGCTACTCCTTAGAATATATCTGAGGTCAGAGAGACCTCTCTGAGAGGGTCCATTAGTGTGAGTGTTATTGTGACGCCTACAAGTAACGTGAAATTGGAGTTTTGTACAGAGTCATGTCATTAAGTGCTGAAGGGGTACCCCCTTTTGGATGTTTGCGAAGATGGTTTTACCCTTTTCTAGGGGTAGAGAAGGTAAGCTTAATGTTTAATGAATACAACTTTTAACTTGATCCTTCTTCGTTGTTTGAGACAGGTGTGCTAAGAACACGATAAATAATTTTACGGGAGTGGTGCAAATATTATATTTTTTTTAATGGTCACGACTGCAATCCCCAGGGGTCGGTAGGTATCCTCAGACCTCTTGTTACTTAGATCTTTGGGGATATCTACATATATATCTATCAGAGGCACGTCCGATCATGACATTTTGCACAGTAGTTAGTATTTTAGTTAGTTACACAGTAGTATTTTTTTAGTATTTCAATCATTCTGATGCTCCTTACTGCACTTCCAATACTAAAATGAGGTTTAAGTTAGTGAAAAACTCGAATGCAAATGTCGTTGACGTTACCCACTTAAATAATCGTTTCTTTACATAATTAATCTGTGAAAAATAAGAATAGCTTAAACTATGTGCAAAGACTACTATAGAGTGGATCACAACCGACGAAAGACGGCGACTTGGTAGACCCAGAAGTAAATGGCGAGACGAGTTTGATGTCTTTGATGCCTACAGTAGCGATCAATTGCGAGAAGTGGAAGAAAGAAGAAAGGCTTTTGACCTGCAGAGAGACAATATTGGCTGCAAAATAAAAGATAAATAAACTATGTTCACAACGCATCGGCTAGACCAGAGAAAAAAACAAAGAAAGCAGACTGCTATCAGATGGAATTTTTAATGGAAAAGGAACAGAGAGCGAGAGAGCTCAGTAACTTTGAATACTAAGCCTCGTGCAAACCCAACTCACCTTTCAGGAAACTAAACAAAAAGTTTATTCACTTTGGTTTACAGGCTACGGTTCAGGATATTAGCACTCGTTTCTAACGGTATCTTTGACCTTTTGAGGTTATAAGTAGGCGTAAAATTAATGTAAATTGTTGACCAATCATAATTACAAGGATTTCTAACTACGCTTGGCTGTTGGCTAAAACTTTTCATTCTGAAATTGTGCTAGTAGATGGTTTGGACTCTAAAGCTACACTAAAGAGTTTCGAAATTCAACCCCTAAGTTGGGGCGGCAAGGGGTAAAATAATATTGCATGGACAATTGGATATATTCAAATATTTCCGACATTATTGTAGATACAATTAACATACAAACTGGTGCTAAACACACAGACCCCGGCCGAAAACTCGCCGAAAGCCTCCGGATTTGCATCGAAAATGAGTGCTAAAACCTACTTTAAAATGTGCTAATTTCCCTTTAAACCTTCAAAGCGAACATTTTCAGTTTGAACGGCAATTTGTTGGAAAACTGTTTAAGTCTGTCTAGAAGACTGATGCTTTCAATAAAATCAAAGTTTGAATATTCTCTTTTACAGTCATTTTAATTACTTCAACTCAAAATATGGGGCTAGTGCAATGTTGGATATTAAATTAAGTTTGTATTCTATACCAGAAGCAGCTACTAGATGATAATGTTATCATTGAAATAATTCAAATTATGTCTCGTACTTGGATTAGGTTAGACACATAGATTCACCTAGCATTTTACGTTTCAATGTGATCCTTTTCATTTTATTGAATAAATATATTTGGAATTTGAATTTAAAAATAATCTATCTCTCATGAGCCTTCACCCTTACCAGCTGGCAACTCAATAAATAAAATACTTACACACTTTTTGGCTTCGGTATCGTTACGTATTAGGATTGTTCTTTTACCATTCATGACGCAGTAGGATTACGTTATAATACTTCTTTTGCGAGGCTCGACGGGACGGGCACCGTCTTTTATAAACACAGCAAACTCTATTTAATCCCATCCAATATCCTTATCTATTAATATCCACTTTCTGCGTTAGCTACCTCCAGGTATTGGCTACGACAAGTATCGCCTTCCAGTTCCTCTATTCAACGCGTGACGCATAACATTAAGTTTCGAATCTCCGATACATCGGCCCTAATAACTAGAGATGGAATATATACAAATAATTCTGGATTATATACAATTTAAAAAAAAACTACTACTATTTTATAACTGTTTCAACTCAGTAAGTATGCTTATTATATACAGAGTACCTGAATGACCGAGCTTTGCTCGGATTTTTTTCCGGTGAATCGTGTGTTTTGGAAAATGAAACCTAGCTGGATCGATTTATCGCCCCCGAAACCCCCTCGTGAAAATCGTTGGAGCCGTTTCCGAGATTCCGATTATAATTAATATATATGTATACAAGAATTGCTCGTTTAAAGGTATAAGATAAACATAAAAAAATTAATAAATACAAATACTAGTGGATAGTTCACACAACGCCATCTAGCCCCAAACTAAGCTAAGCTTGTACTATGGGAAAGATAGCTGATAATTTAGCTATAAAATCATCCGTTAATTTTGTTAAAAAGAAAAAAAAACAATGTTTGATTCACGCTGACAAGAAGAGAAGCAAGCTAGAAAGAGAAAACTACATTTAGTTTATTATGGAATCTGGATTCATTTTTTTTGTTTTTTTTTTAATTTGTTGCATATTCGGTGTGCCACATTATACACACCGAATATGCAAAAAATTAAAAAAAAACCGTTGACATTTTTATTTAATTTTTTTTTGCATATTCGGCTTTTGTATGCATATTCAGCTCACTTAGTTGCATATAACCGGAGCTCTACTAATAACAGTATCGTAGTATCGTAAAGCTATAGAAATTCGGCTACCTCACCCTTTGTTTTACACAAGGGATGAAGGCAGTCTAAAGTTACAGCCGACGTTTATCTGTTATGACCCGTGCAATCTGAGGGGCGGCTTTTTATTGAAGTAATCTATGGGTACAACAGGGTTGGCTTGCGAATGTTTCGTTTTTGAACAGCTGTCGACTTTTTAGTTCCGGGTGTGCTAAATTACTAATATTTTACGAGAATAGGTGAGCTGTGCGACTTTTGAGGAATTATGGACTTTATTGTAGATAGATAACACTTTATATTGAGCAATAAGTACAAATGGGCGGCTGTAGCGGCGTGCAAATGCAATGATCATCTTGACAACAATATTTCGGATGTAGCTGCTAAAAAAATACAGAGACTAGGTGTGGGAACAATAAGCCAATCAGCACGTATTACGTCATCGTATCGCGTCACTATTGGTTGTTTATGATGCACACTAGCAATTTCAATTCACTACAAGTAGGTATATCCATCGCCGCTTATAAAAATACTAAAGTATAACGCACACTTTCGAATTTTTGGTTCTAGGGTATGCAGGTATCCTTACGATGTTTTCCTTCACCGTTTAAGAGCACTGGCATTGTGCACATATTTTTTTCGAATAGATCAACTAATTGGTGCACGACCAGTATTGAACCTACGACCTTCGGATCGTGAGGCAGGGGTGCTACCACTACACCACCAGCGCTCATTCTTTAAAAGTTACATTTTCATTAATTAGTTTTATAATGTTTTCAACATAGCGTTTGAACCTTAGAGGGGCATTTTTTAATATCACCACACTAGTTTTCAAAAAACTATTGACAATATAGGAAGAAGAATATAGCGACGGTAAAATTGACCCGACACACCGTGTAAGGAAAAATACACGTTAAATTCTGAAATGAAAACTTTCCCATGAGGATACTAAGCACATTTCATGGCAATAGCCTTGGGCTATCGTTTCCTATAAACCATGGTTTTCTATAGAAAAAATAACGCCTGATCAAATGGCCCATTATTCGATATTTAAGGGGCTTAAAACTTTATTTACAGAATCTTACAGAATATAAAGTACAGATTATGTATTTCCTGTCTTCTTCTTACGAGTTGATAATGACCAAAAATTCTTGTAAAGAGCTATGTAAAACAAAGATAATCTACTATTTATAGCTGATCTATCTGATGTTTAAATGAATAAACTTTAATATTTCTTCAACATGGTTCCCAAATTGTAAAAACACGATTTGCAAAAAAATTCCTCGATAGAAAAAACATCTGAAAATAGTCGTTTTGAAACAAAATTGATTTCGATCTCGAGAGCTCCGGAATATTTTACAATTATTTTGCTTTGCAATGAGCAAAGATTCTTTAAACAAACCCTAAAACTTCCTATTTTTGCATCAAATTAATGGTTGAAGCCAAAAAAATGCAGTTCTGAAGATTGGCGTGATTAAAGAAATATTTGTGTTATTTCTCCCTTATCTGTACTTGGGAAAGCTTATCTTTCCACCAAAATGAAGACCTTCAAAGCTTTTTTTACAAAGGGAGAGAAAAGTAATTTTAATGGCTGTATAAATAAAATTGCTCACGTTCGGTGGAGTGGAAAATCATAATGTGATTTTATGAAATAAAATAAACGTGACTGATTTTGTAAACGAGATTTTTTGGGAAAATTGATTTTTCCATCCAATTTATTTTTATCTTCAAATATTTTTAAATATATCTTTAATTAAATAATGTAATAAATATTATAATTCATTACTGCAAGGCCCAACTAGATAGAAATAGAGTGTGGAAAAAATAGGGGAGGCATAAGCCAAAGAAGGCGAGACTAGCAAATAGTTTAAGATGCTAATACGAGTATAAGATGCGCGCATGCTACGACGTGACACTGGGTGACATCTCCATACATAACCTACGACAAAAGTAACTCGTGCGCGCTATCACTATCGCACGAAGTCACGGGTATCAACTAGTGAAGAATATTACGCAACACTGCAATATTGCATAATGGATCAGAATTTCATTTCGAGTCGGCTGCACCGCGAGAACGCAGCGAATTGAACATCCATTTGAATATGGCGTTTGTATGAGATATTATTGCAGCTTGATTGCAGACCTGTGGGAGCGATACGATACTCTATTTGAACAGCTGGGAAGTGAGATCCGTTTTATAATCAGGATTGCATTCTCCAGGTTTCTGGTAGACATTGCTTAGGATATAATAAACCTCAAAACTTCTCAAATTAAATTCTACTAATCCTACTTATATTATAAACGCGAAGAGTTTGTATGAATGATGGATGTGTGGATGTATAGATGTATGTTTGTTACTCTTTCACGCCAAAACGGCTGAACGGATCTAAATGAAATTTGGCACAGAGATAGATTATAGTCCGAAAAAGCCTACTTTTAATTCCGGAAAATTTAACGGTTCTCGTGGGATAGATTCGTTTTTCTTTTTCAATGTATCACGCGGAGCCGCGGGCAGAAGCTAGTAAATTTATATTATTTTTATTTAAAAAGAAGTTGCAATTACAAATAGGAGTAAGTACTTATGCAATTTTTTTTTCGTATTAAGCACTTACAAAATACTAAGAGATTTGATAGTTAATGAAACTTTTGCGTTACAGTTCTTTCTATACGTTTACCTCTAAATCATCTTTTTTTTATGGTACGATTCAGTACTGACAACCAACATAGCACACAGAATTAGCAAATTTAGGTAAGTGGCAGTGGGCGAGGCACAGCTGGTAGTACAGCTGTGGAACAAAAAAGTTATCAAATTTGCGAATTTCATCAATTGCAGCACAGGACGACCCTAACTAGATGGAAAAACGACGGACTAGTAAAGATTACTGGCCATTATTTGCAGGCCTTAAAAGATTCATCGCTCTGGAAATTTTAAGAGAGGCTTTTGCAGGAGTGGATGTCAGTGGCTATGATAATGATGATAACATCCTGTAAAATGGCGTACAAACGAGTATAGCATAGCTCCCAGTATGCACCAGCATTATGCTCCGCTCCAACTTTATGACATAAACAAGTAACATCTGCTTTGTCTTATTGAGTTTGGAACTCAATATCGTGACTCAATAGTAAATATATACGTACCAAATCAAATTTCAACGTGCGCGTACGATATTTCGTAGGTTATAAAATTGGAAAGGTTGAATGCGAGTGTTATTATTTGTCATTTTTATTTTTATTTTTTCTAAAAGTCAGTCTAAAGTCAGCCGATGAAGTAAAATTAAACTAGCATATAAACTGATAAAAATAGATCTAGAAACTTTTTAAAAAAAGTCCTTCAATATCTTTTTTTTCAGACTTCAGTCACCAAAGGCCGGTTTATAGAAGTAATGTCAAATATCTATCCAAAATCCAAAAACAACGGATAGATATAGAATATAAACAGTGACCGTAAGATGATAACTGCTTATTAGGAAGTTGTTGAATATAGTGATATTTTCTTTCATCCTACCATCCGATACATTTCCTAACAATAAATCTCTTCCCATATTAACTTTATCTTTGAAAACCGCACCGGTTCTACTGCAGACAGTAAAAATACCGTACAAAGGGCATTCTTAAAGCAATTTCCTTACTGATCGCGCCTTAGTGCTTCCTGTGATAATAACAGCTAGATCACTCTACTACATTGTAACTGAAACCTTTTTATGGTGTCTGCACAATTATTGTTTTACTAGCTAACTACTTCCACCCACGGCTTCGCCCTCGTGGTGCCTTGAAAAACAAAAACAAAGCTATTCCGCGGGAACCGTAAATTTTTCCGGGACAAAAATTTGCCTATATGTTATTCCAGACCATAATCTATATCTGCCAAATTTCATACATACCCTTTCAGCCGTTTTAGCATGAAAGAGTAACAAACATCCAGACATCCAGACATCTTCACAAACTTTCGATATTACAATATTATATAGTAGAATTTATACAATACTAGCTGATACCCGCGACTTTGTACGCTTTGAATTCTTCAATCTAATTCTAATTCTTCGTGAATCAAAGATTGGTTGCACTGTTGATTACTTTGAGTTTTTATAAACTACTCAAGATGTTATCCGGTTTCAGTGACGTTTCGCTAGAGTGACCAAAATGGCGACTGCGTTTGTCTCTCAGCACCATTGGAATTTAGCGCCAAAAACATGCAATACGAATCTACTCTTCATTTATTACAGGCGAAAAATATAATCAGTATCTGTCAACATATGTACTTACCTACCTATATTACAATTTTTATCTGAGTAGGTAAAAACGTGACATAACGCTATGAGCGTGACATACACGCGTGACAATTAGACGAATTGTGAATGGACTTTATGAAAAAGCCGCGTGACATTTGTAGCAAATTGGGCGTGTTTTAAAAAGCCTAACTGCTTCGCTTCTAACAATGTGGAGTGAGTAAGCTGTTGTTTCCTCAATGGTAGCGGTTTAATCTATTTTAAACCATAACTCCTTACCTACCCGACCAGGAAGAATCCTTTTGCAATGAACCACTTCAAAAGCCTTTGAAAGGGCGAAACGGAAAATAATACAAATTTTCTAGAAAAAAAGAAAGCCTTCACTGGTAGTTATTGAAGAAGAAAACTGAGTTGGTTGCAATATAGATAGCTAACTTTTGAAAGCTTAGGTTTATGTTCTCATATTTTTTACAGAAAAGCACTGAAAGCATTTCTTCTGTGAAATTACCAATTACAAAGTAGAAAGTCTGCATAAAGTTGTGCTTGTGTCTATGGGCGACGGTGAATTAACAACAGATGGGCCGTATACACGTTTGTCTATTTATTTCCACATAAAGGTTTGTTGGTCGTCAGTCAAACAGTTGCTTGATGATCATTAAGAATTAAGATTTTTATCAGTTAATTGGTCTCACAGCTCAGTTGGTAGCTCTGCTTTAAGCTCTGCAGGTTGTGGGTTCGATCCCCACCCAGGATTAACATTTGTGTGATGAACGCAGATGTTTGTTTCGTGTCTGGGTGCTATTATGTATTCTATGTATGTATTTAAAATAAAAAGTAAATAATTAATCTATCAACTATCTGGTTCTCATATTACGAGTTTTGCTTAGTTTGGGACTAGATGGCGTTGTGTGAAATGCCCACCTACAATGAATACCTACACTGTGAAGTTTCAGTTCGGGTTGCACTACCAGTATAACAAAAGTAAAACATGAAACGAACTACTGACACCTGAACAGCTAGTACTAAATTATTTTCAGCTGCGTCACCTTATATAGAAAGCAGGCTACACCTTCGCAGATCTTAGTCACGGTTACGCACTACGTCCGATCCGAACCCGTGAAAATATGGATCTAGAAAATTCGGACCGAATTCGGATATTGCTTACGCACTAGTCCGATCTCTGATACAAATCCAAGCAATTCAGGGGCCACCTTTTGGCATACGTCATGTGACGGAAATGACGAATGACGGAAAGAAATCTGATGACGGTAAACGGATGTAGTGCGTAAGCTACCATAGAAATAGTTCTACAACTACACTCCGAACCATATTTTTACGTGTTCGGATCGGATTCGGATCGGACGCAGTGCGTAACCGCTCTTACGCGGCGAAACGCCAATACATTTTATTTTCTAGTTTCTATTGTCAAAGGAACAACATATTTTTTATATCTTTATTTACAAGCCCATTCGCTTTATAGAACAAAAAATAATATGTATGTGACGGTGAATCTGTCTGTCTGTTACGCTTTCACGCTTAGACTGAACCAATTTTGATGAAATACGGTACAAAGATAAATTAGAGCTTAAGAAAAGACATAGGCTACGTTTTATTTCGAAAAAATGCTTGAAAAGGTTGAAATAAGGGATGAAAGATAAGTATGAAAGATAATTATGATAATCTATGAAAGGAGGCTCTGAGACGCACTTTCCTTTCACAACACTGTTTTGACAGAACTGGTGATTTGATAAGAAGAAGAGGAAGAACCTTATTTTTATGTAAACGTGGCTTAGCAGTTATAGAGAAACGCTTTTGCCGACATAGCATTGATTTATTCATACGTGGTTGTTGGAAAAAAAGGATTTGTGTTGATGTTCTATTGTTTTTCCGCGAAACCTTTTTTCAGACACTATGAAGGATGGTTTTTGCTGGTTTTCGGTTGTATACTATCTCCTTAAATTCTACAAAAGACAACCAGTATGACATCGGTCCATCAACTGAATTTAGTTATTGTGCTATTTTTTTATTATCTACTAAAATTTGTGTTTGAGAGTACATTACATTATTGTATTTATATATTTTCATATAATTTGCTAGTGTTGGACGTGTCTCTGACTACCCTCTTCAGATATCTTCAAAGATCTCAGGAACAAGAGATCTGAGGAGATATCTGCCGAGCCTGGGGATTACAGTCATGTTCGTGTTATGTTACTTCCTTACTTTATTCATCTCATTATTGTTAGTAATAAAAAGAATAAAGAATAAAATAACTTTATTTGTTCGATTAGACTAACATACGAAAACAAAAAAAAACTTATAAAAACAACATAAAAAGTCTAAAGAAACAAAATGGCGTCTGCCTCAGCATGGGTTGGTTGCTAGCGAGCTAGCAGCCAACGCTGGTCTTCCGTCAGAGCCCTTTTTCTTTTTGTTGGCATTACGGACAATCTATTCACACACACAAAATAATAAATAGGTGTTTATCGCGTTTTATTTAACAATTTTTCCTTACGTTTCAACAGGTTTACACACTGTCGTGGTCACGGAATGACTGATTCGTCTTACTACTCATTTCGCCATTTTCCCCTCTCGCGTCCGGTAGTTGCACTTCTTCTTTTGGCTTCCATTAATATTTCTTCTGCTTTACCACAGATACTGTAGTTGCTACATCGGATATCGTAGAAGCTTGTTTATCATTTAAAAAGTTCGGTCTACGCCAACGTATCAAATAAAGCCGTAAAAGTTTACTTAGAAATACTTTCTGAGAACGCGAGACCGTTGGTTTTGAGAATCGTCGACCGTAATTTAACGGTATTAAACAGTAGTTATACATACCGCGTGTATCTGCTATATTAAAAACTTAATTTCAAAAAATCCTTTTACCAAGTGACACGATGAGACGGACTTCATATAAAAAAACTTACTTGCTTTCTCCTCCGCTACTACGGTTGCTGTGACGTCATGCTGACAACTTTTCAGGAAAGTTCTAGAACTTGAAAATAATTTTATGGGTTTCGGTGTAAAACTCAATGTAAACGGAGAAATTGGACATAAAGTTTTATATCCACACTGACCGAGGCAGAGGAACGTTTTTAAATTTAGTTTAAGACCCTTCTAGAATATTCTAGAAAGAGCACTGTATAAAATGGTAACCCTGCCATCAAAACAAAGTATTATAATTTAATTTAAAAAATCAAAAATCAATACAATATTAAAACGACTGTAATTGTAACTGTGGTAGACACTTTTTCAAATCCCTAGTTACTAACCTATCTTGGACGATGATTAAAGATACAAAAATACCCTCTAAAAACAACCGACTTTATCTCATTGTGATTTATATGTGCATAGATAATTTAATTTAATTTTTATTTTTTAAATTTTAGGAAAACTCAGGCAAAAACGGTAGGTATATACATTTAAATAAAGTATTATTGATGCAGCTAGAACCTACATAATATATGAAGGTTAATCACCAGTTTTTACAGATAAATATGTATTAATCAAACTAAGATTAAATAATTTAGTCTAAAAAAACATAGACAAGGCCAATGAATAATCCTAGAAAATAATTTAAAAAATATACCGTGAAAAGCGCAAATTTCAAACAAATCGAGTAAAGAGGTCCATTAAAAGCGCAACAAAAGCAAAAGTTTTAATAGCACAACGATAATGGAGAAAAATATGCGGTCGAGCGAACATCAGCGAACTGCTAGTGGAGCGGACCCTGGAAAAACAGCTAGTGTGATAATGTAATCCGTCATAAATTATTCAAGGAACCATAGGAATTAATTCGGAAAGCTTTTTATTTTCGCGCCGCTTGTGCTGCGGTTAGACTGTGAATTGTCCGTGCCTTATTTGTGGTTCTGACCGCAGACTAACTAAATTTATACTTAAAAACTTAAAAGAGGTACTTATCTTAATGTTCACTAGAAATACCAAAGACAAAGAATGTGGTTGATAGGAAAAAAAATAAGATGTAAGAAACTAAAATTAGGCAAAATGTCACATAATGGCCTTTTTGCCGACATAATTATTCTCATTTAAGTTGAATTTTAATTCGTTTCCCATCAAAAGATACGTAACTTTTATTAACAATAGTTTATTTATTTATTTATTTATTTTAATAAATATTGGTGGACAATTCACACAACGCCATAAAACTAAGCAAATCTTATACTATGGGAACCAGATAGTTGACAGATTAATTATATTGCACTTTTTTTTTATAAATATATACATAGAATACAAAACACCCAGAGTTCATCAGCTTTAGTCAATAGTCAGTTTAGTCAAACTTTCTGAGCTGTCATTTAATGCTGATACAATAAGCCTTTGATGAATTGAGAGTAAGAGCTGGTACACATTAGGCGTTTTGAAGCGCGCACTTTGGTAACGCGCGTTTTGAGAAACAGTAGTTTTTATCTAAGTGTACACATGTAAGCGCGCGTTTCTGATCAAACGCCGTGCTAAGCGCGCTGTATGTACACTACCAACGCGCGCCTAACGCAACGCCAAGCGCCTAATGTGTACGTGGTCTAAATGATCTAAGATAAAGCCATATAAGGGCCAGCTATTTGGTCTCACATCGCTACGACCAGACATTTCCCGAAATGTCTGTCTTAGTTTGACAGCAGCGAACCTACGTGTCCGCAGCAAGGGGCGTCTATGCATCTGCATTAACAAAATGGCTCAGTGTAATGCCATTTCATACCATACGCTCTGCCTTCCATTCGCTCTTTATTCTCAGCAGAGAGATTTGCATTTTTAAAATAACCCAAGTATGCAGTTTAATGGTTAGAACTAGTATTTATTGCAAATATTAAAAAACCAGACTTAAAGTTATTGAAATAGCTTACAGCCGCCATATTGCATTTTTTATCACTCCTTGTGATCCAAAAACTTAATATTTCAAAAAACGTCCAGCTTGTAAAGAACTCGCATATTTATGTACATACATACACCTGAAACACTTTATCCCATCAAAAACATAAATGTGAAATGAGAGCCAAGTTCAATAAGTAGGTATGCTTTAGTCGTTGACTTCAGCGACAAAAGAAGTGAGATTTAAACGGGTGCCAAGTACAATGGTCAGTCCTGAAACTTATTTATAACAATATGAAATATTTTTAACAACTTTAAGATATAATTTCATCTTAAAACTTAGGATATTATATTGAAGCCTAAGGTCTAACTTGGCTAGTTCTCATATACGAATTACCTACTGACTAACTATGTCCAATCGCTAGTTTCTACCAGCAATCCAAATTTTTAGAAGAATAAAATAAGAACTTGCAAAGGCTATACTTACCTAATTTAATTTGTACTCTTAAGAAAACTAGCCAAGTCAGACCTTAGGCTTCAATATAATATCCTAAGTTTTAAAATGAAATTATATTTTAAAGTTGTTAAAAATATTTCATATTGTTATCAATAAGTTTCAGGACTGACCATTGTACTTGGCACCCGTTTAGATCTCACTTCTTTTGTCGCTGAAGTCAACGACTAAAGCATACCTACTTATTGAACTTGGCTCTCATTTCACATTTATGTTTTTGATGGGATATCATTACTTTTTGTACAGAAGTTATTAGTAAGTAGGTACTTATTCTTATATTATTATACTTATATATCTACCTGCAAGGGCGGCTCAACCTATTCGCACATTGTATAGGTACATGTATACCTAAGTAGGTAGGTACTTACTGAATAAGTATACCTACTACCTATATCTATCTTTTATGTGTAAGCCATTATCGTCAAAATAGTGAACCATAAATACAATAAAAACTTACAACCGCGTGCGCGATATTATTATGCGGTCCGGCGGCGGGCGAATAAGTCGCCTGCGGGCGGGGTGGGGGAAGATGTCGCTCATCGCTGAGTAGGAACGCGACCGCCGAATGCGGGCAGACGCGGGGCAAACGTCATTGACGGTTGTTAAATAGGTAGGTAGGTACACTCAGCTAGAGCTACCTACGTTAGCTAGGTAGTATGTACGTACTGTAGGTACTGGTCATATAATAGAACCATATACTTACGCTTAGTATGTAGGTACATTTAAAAAAAAATCTGCCTTTCCTTTCCTAAGATTATGGTAAAATGGTAAATAATCTCCTGAAAGTGAAACTTTAATAGCTAGACAGTGAGTTATTGTTATTATAAGCTACCTACCTATAAAATAACGTAGGTATTGTGTATTTTAGTGTGTCAGATAAGTTGGTACCTACCTACTTATAGTCAGGTAGGTACCTACGTACTTACTTAATTTTACAAGTTAGGTATATATAGTATTCTATTGAGCAAGTGTACCTATCTAGGTACACATACTCAGTAAGTATCTATCTACCATTGAGCTACCTACTTACGTAGGTACGTGCTAATAATTTGAACTGTCCAATGTCCATGTTAGTTAGGTTGCTATGTAAATCCTACTAAACGCGACAGTTTGTAAGAATGTATGGATGCGTGGATGTATGTTTACTTACTTTACTTACTTTTTATCTCGGAAAAATATAAGGTTCTCGCGGCAGATTTGTTTTTTTTTCAAGGTATCACGCGGGCGAAGCCGCGGGCGGAAACTAGTACTGACATACCTACTTTATTAGTCTAAACCTAAATACTTATCTAGTCTTACCTATCTACATAGACGGCTCAACTATTGGCACATTGTATACCTAGGTACCTAAGTAGATAGGTTAGCCCGATAATAGTAGGTACTTACCGAGAGTATACTACTTACCAATCCAAGACACTACGGCCGCCGCCAAGGACATACCTACTTTATTAGTCTAAACCTTAATACTTATCTAGTCATACTTACCTATCTACATAGACGGCTCAACTATTGGCACATTGTATACCTAGGTACCCTAAGTAGATAGGTTAGCCCGATAATAGTAGGTACTTACCGAGAGTACTTTATTAGTCTAAACCTAAATACTTATCTAGTCATACTTACCTATCTACATAGACGGCTCAACTATTGGCACATTGTATACCTAGGTACCCTAAGTAGATAGGTTAGCCCGATAATAGTAGGTACTTACCGAGAGTACTTTATTAGTCTAAACCTAAATACTTATCTAGTCATACTTACCTATCTACATAGACGGCTCAACTATTAGCACATTGTATACCTAGGTACCTAAGTAGATAGGTTAGCCCGATAATAGTAGGTACTTACCGAGAGTACTTTATTAGTCTAAACCTAAATACTTATCTAGTCATACTTACCTATCTACATAGACGGCTCAACTATTAGCACATTGTATACCTAGGTACCTAAGTAGATAGGTTAGCCCGATAATAGTAGGTACTTACCGAGAGTACTTTATTAGTCTAAACCTAAATACTTATCTAGTCATACTTACCTATCTACATAGACGGCTCAACTATTAGCACATTGTATACCTAGGTACCTAAGTAGATAGGTTAGCCCGATAATAGTAGGTACTTACCGAGAGTACTTTATTAGTCTAAACCTAAATACTTATCTAGTCATACTTACCTATCTACATAGACGGCTCAACTATTGGCACATTGTATACCTAGGTACCCTAAGTAGATAGGTTAGCCCGATAATAGTAGGTACTTACCGAGAGTACTTTATTAGTCTAAACCTAAATACTTATCTAGTCATACTTACCTATCTACATAGACGGCTCAACTATTAGCACATTGTATACCTAGGTACCTAAGTAGATAGGTTAGCCCGATAATAGTAGGTACTTACCGAGAGTACTTTATTAGTCTAAACCTAAATACTTATCTAGTCATACTTACCTATCTACATAGACGGCTCAACTATTAGCACATTGTATACCTAGGTCCCTAAGTAGATAGGTTAGCCCGATAATAGTAGGTACTTACCGAGAGTACTTTATTAGTCTAAACCTAAATACTTATCTAGTCATACTTACCTATCTACATAGACGGCTCAACTATTAGCACATTGTATACCTAGGTACCTAAGTAGATAGGTTAGCCCGATAATAGTAGGTACTTACCGAGAGTGTACTACTTACCAATCCAAGACACTACTTCCACTCGTTAGTATTTTCACGTCAAGACTCTATTAAAATCCACATAATGACCGACTGTCATCTACATATTTAGATTGCTATCCTTATATTACAGGCGCTAGTAAGGGTTCCTAAGAGAATCAATTAATTGAAAAAGTACGATAAAAATAAAAAAAATTACAAGTTTCAGATTTTTTCCTTTGTATCCACCCCACTACCTACCTGGATGCCAAATTTGAACGTTCTAGGTCATCTAGAACTGGGTTATAATTAACGTCTATAGATCAGTCAGTGATAAAATTTTCCATAACCAGCCATTTTTGGACGTTAATATCTAAATAACCGTTTGAGGTGTGTTTATGAAATTCGGTGCACATATTTTACTCGCAAGTGGCAATAGATGAGCCAAATTTGACTTGTTTATGTGAAATAGTTTTTGAGTTACGAGGGGGTGAAAAATCACCCAAATGGTTCCCGTAATATTACACTAGGCGCGCATCGCCCGTTCGCTTCGCTTGAACTTGGCTTGACACGCTGCCGCGTGTCTAGATCCTCCTTCGCAGTAGGCTAAAAATGGGGTACTTTGAGTGTTTCAATAAAGATTACGACAAGACTAGGTTTTTTTCACTAATATCAAAATTAAAATAAAATTTGTTTGGTTTTATGTATGAGGTATTCTCCGAATCTATTCATCCGATTTTAAAAACTCTTTCACCAATGCTTAAAAAGAACTTTCATGATGAACATAGGATATTTTATGTAGGTATCTGGCAAGCGAAGCCGTGGATAGAAGCTAGTTTTTAATAAAATGTACCCAGTAGGTACAAACTTTGATCTTCTAATTATATTTACCCGCTACGAAAGTAGGTGCTACGCTTTCTACGAAACCACTACGCAGTCTACGCAAACGCTACGAGACGATTATAAACATCAGCAAAAGCAAACAATGGTGGTGATTCTGTTGTTCCGCTGACTAACAAAAACTAACTAAAAAAATGCTGAAATAAACGCGACCTTATTTTGTTCACATCAAATACTAAATTAGCGTAAACATTTTAAATTACAATTCTAAATTTGACTAAACTGACGTATGATTGACGTGTTTTAGCTTATTTTAGAAGCCATGTAAATTGGTGTTGACTAAAGCTACGTGAAAATGGTGGAAAATTAATTAAATTGATTGAATGATTATGTCAATTTTAGATCTTTTTAAAACTGTCATTCAAAAATGTTACTCTAATTTGGTCTTTATAGTAAGCTAAATAAGATCGTACCTATGGTAGCATTTTTTAAGTTAGTCTGCAAAACAACCGAATTACCACCATTGCCACCGCAAACTAATTCTTCTAATCATGTTAAATGAGATATGTACTTTGTTTCGGTTTGGATGTGAGTTAATAGTTAAATAACACTAGTAATACAGATGTTTGTATCACGCATCCATTACTGCAAATATAAATGAGTACTACAAAACATATTTGTTTCAAGTAAGAGTAACGCTATAAAAAAAACTAAAATCTTCAGTATATAAAAAGAGTAAATTAGGCTATGACGATATTTATATTAATACATTTAACTTACCGAAACGTAACAATAGAGCCTTGTAACCGAGATAATAAATTTCTACTAAGAATCACTTTACCGCAAAAATTCTTGCGGCTAACACAAATTTCACTTAAACAGGCTTTCGGAGGCTTTTATGGGCCTCTGTACGGCTGTAAAAATAACAATGTTGAGCAGTAATAACATATTTCAGTGCGTATTATCCTGTTCCTAGCGAATACTTAAAGTATTTTCCTGAAGATTTTATGCCTTGGTCTTTAATGTTATCCCCTGCATAATGTGTATCCAGCAAGACAGCACTTTAAAAACATAATTTGGAATTAGATACCGCCTAATGTGTATTAAGTGTTATAATTGATAAATTTGATAAAGATGACAAAAAACAAAAATGGCGGATTAAGAAGCAATTTTCAATTACTTCAGAGGCCTCACCGCGAATTCATAATACATTACCGAATTAATATTACAATGTTATTTAGTACCATGAGCTATGCAAATTGTATTGAAGTAGCGACGTTTCTATAATGGAATCGTTTTGGAAGACTTCGTGGTAAAGCCCCAGTCTTGTTCCAGTCGTGTTTTAAGGTTTTAGACGTAAATTCTAGTTTGCTGTTTTTTGTACTATGTATAAAGACATTCTGAATTGTATAAGTTGACCTAAGTTGTTTTTTTTATAAAACTTTATTATTATTTACCCACGTCCAGTCGCAATTATTAACGTCCAATTTCACCCTTATTGTCCTTCCTATTCACACTAAAACCATAATTTTCCACTAAAATATCGTTCTCTTTATTCCATAGCCAAATGTCATAAATGGCCCCATTCACGCCCTTCTGACAAAAGATGTGTATCTAACCCTTACATTAATTAATTTAGGCCTATCTGGTTCACAGTCCACCGCCATCTATTGTCCAGCTATCGTGCTTTCCAGGCTTATGAGTCATAGATTAGTAAATAAATAGTGTACAAATGCTTCACTTGCCATGTCCAAGACATAACGATACATGCTTTCTAGCCAAAAGCATGCTGAATATGACCATGCTCCCACCTCAGTTGGTAGTAGTTCTACCTTCTGCGTTGTAGGTTGTAGGTTCGATCCTCAGGATAATCATTATTCGTTTATTAATTTATTTAGTTGTAGTTAGAGATATTTACGAGACAAATGTACATAGATACATGAAGGTTGATAGACATATTAGTAAAAGTAGAAGAATCAAAGAAGAGATTGATGGACTGTGTAGAAGATGAGAGTATAAAAAGAAGTGAGTGAGATAATGGTTGATCTCTTTCTGTGGAGTCGCAAAAAATGTTTTCTTCTTCTATTGCTCTCTAGAAAATATATTGATGAGAAGAAAGCAAGAAGATGATATTGTAGTATCTGTACGTTATTCTTTGCACAATATGATGAACATTATAGTCGTATATATTTGACATTGCCTTACGAATAGGTCAGCAGGTTTCAATGGACGCGTGTAGCTATGCCTTGATTAACTCCAAGGGACTGGAGTTGATTGCTTGTTAAGCAATATAGACTTACCTATACATACAAATAGAGTATTATATGGTATAAAAGTTTTGATAGTGAGCAAAGGTCAAAATTTGATGACTAGTGTTTTTTATTCGACTGCGAAGCGAAGGAGGGTAATGTTTTTGGAATGTATGTATGTGTATATGTGTATGTATGTAGGTATACAATTTTTTTGGATTCTCGCTGGAAGCCGAACGGCTGGACTAGCTTTAATACAATATACTCGTATTACAATATACCTATTATCAATGGGTTGGACAGATTTTGATAAATAAAGTGTCATTAGATTTGTCTGGATTACAAACATAGGCTACAAAATATCAAAAGAGCTAATAAAATCTTAGCAAGAAACTATTTTCAACTACTTTCAGTCAAGTTTTTTTTATTTTTTTGCAATAAAATTTGTTATTGATTAGTATATTTTTATGAAGAATTTTTATAAAGTAAATAAATTAAAATAGCTTAAAGGTCCTCTATCATCTGTCTTCTCAATACTAGCTCCTTTTTACACAATAGTTGTCTTTCCATCCATATTTCGTATGGCCTACTTCTTTTATATCCATCCACACGTTTCTCTCACATTTAATACGTTTTTGTTCCGACAACATTCTTCTCTTCGCATAACATGTACCATGCCAGCTTATAATATATTGTAGGTACCAAAGCATTTTAATCAAACCTCAAATTCTGTTTGACTCGCAAATTGCAGAAAGAAAGTCTACAGTAGGCATTATCATAAATTTAAATTTAAATTTTAAATGTTTACGCGGCTATATTTTAGGCTTTTATTTTATATCGATGTTGTATACATACTCGTATAAGAAATAAGACAAGCAGAGGCAATGAGAAATATGGCAGTGTCAAACGTCAAAGTCAAAACGCTGACGTACCAAAAAACTCACCCCAATTTTGACAGATATAAACGATCGGATGGCGTTAATTCTGTCAAATTAAAATGCAAAATATTTATGCTAAACTTATTCATCAATGAAACAATTAAGATCATTTTTAATCGTCGTACGTGCTAGATGAAGCATGTTCAAAATAGATTTTTATTCACTAAAATCACAAGGAATATTTTGCATTGTAGTACAATATGCTCATTGTACTATAAGAAAAAAGCCTAGAGTCTACCAGATCCTAGCGCTATTTTATTGATCCATGTTATTTTTAGTTAATATAGGGATATAGACACGTAAATTTGGGATATTTAGGTCGGTACGGAAAATTACCATGAAAACTTCGCATAATAGCAACTCAGCCGTGAGACGCTAGCATTAATTTATTCATATAAATTTGGTCAAAAGCAAAGATGGGGAAAAATGTGTTATCATAAATTTACGTAAACAGGATCTTTTACCGATATGAATAAAAGAGATGCGTAATTTAAACATTTAAATAAAGAAGCGTTTTTTGTTCCAAAAAGTACCGTCTTAATTGTTAGTATATTTTTTTTCTTATAAAATTCGCAACTGGCTTTTAAAAAAAGAATGAAGAATAAGTCCAGACCGATTTTCTGCGATACATTTGACTGACAACTTTGTAGCTCTAGTTTTTATATTTTTTCTCTTGTTATTTTGAATTTTATTGTGTAATTTTGGTGGTTATTTTTCCAATAAAACCCGAGTTCTAGATGCGAGTGTATAATGTTTTACGAATTAAAATGAATAGTTCTTGGCAAAACTTGACACTGGCAAAATTGATCTCAAAAGAGACAGATGCCATAAACAAAGAAGAAGAATCTATTTTTTATAGTCTGTGTGACCGATACCTAATTAGTTTGTTTTCACCTTTTTTTTTCCTTGTTCCATAAAACAACTAACTTAAGTTACCTCACAATCGCGCATATAACACGTAACTTTAGTTACGATAACTTTATTTTAAGGCTAGGTTTTCTAAAAAGCGGTGGCGAAATATAAAATTGTTTTTTTTTTTTTTTTTCTCTCGGCGCTCGGTGGTGCAACACCAGTGCGGAGCGAGTCAACGGTCCTGAGGATGCTTCGTGGAGAAGCGAAATACGTGTCGTCTTTTTATTTGAGGTGTGGTGTTGGGATTATTAATATTAATAATATTTCTATAAGGCATTTTGTGGGGCTCATTAATATTAATAAGCTTAATTAATAACCTCATTAGATAATAGTTTTAGCGGGAAAGTACTAGACATTTCCGTCCTTTTCAAAATTGTTCTTGACAATTTGTTCTTTTTCTTTCATGTAAAGTTGAAATTCACTCTCGTTGGATATAACATGACTGGATGGTTGTTCTCGATTAATATTTTTGGCATTATTTTTTAAAACTTTTTAACTTTCATTTTAGTACTCGTCTTTCAAGCTGATAGCATGGAGATGAACCAATAAAAAAAATATGATCACGATTGTAATCCCTGATATCTAATGAGGGTAGTCAGAGGCACATCCAAACATGACATTTGGTACATGCCATAATTTTTCACAGTAGCTAGTTTTCCGTACGTGGCAGGTTGCAAGCCCATCGCAGCTTATAAGAATAACACACACCTTCGAATTTTACCAATAAAAGATTGGTTGATAATAAGTTAGTGTACCTACATTTAAAATTACCTAACTAATATTTTACGAGATAACCAAAATTGTTTGTTTCGGACAATGACGAATAGTGAGAACAATGATAAAACTGAAGAGGAGAATCGCCGACCGTTATTTTGAAAAGCAGAACAAAGGTTGAGTTTGTGTTAGCCGGTACATTAAGTGTTGGATCAACTTGGCTGTAACGAAGTTGTCGATAGAATGCCAACGTACCCGCTAAGTCACTTGTTTGTGGCCGATCAGAAACCGTAGATAGTGCCAGTTAGTATGTACAGCATTAACAACAGCATTCTCAGCGTGTTCGCCAATCGGTTTGACTGCATTTATATGTACCACTACTCGAGAATGCACGCTTTTACTAATAATAACAATATAATGTATAACTTGTCTAAATAATTTTTTTTTTTTTTCTGGATCCAATTTATTTTGATATTTTCATAATTGTTTGTGTAGATTATTGTGTTTTGAAATTATTGTGTCAATTTTATGTAACATTTGGACCTATGTAGTTTGAAACAAATAAATAAATAAATAAACACATAGACCAGGGTAGAAGCCTTCAAAAATAATAAAAAGTGAAAAAAAATAAAGGATGAAATCCAAAAAATTGAAAGAGGAGAAGAATAATGAATAAAAATGAAAGGATTTTTTTTTTGGTTTCAAAAATTATCGACTCTGGTCTAACAATCAAGCGCCTTACCACAAGCTCTTCGTGCAATATCGAAGTAGTATAACTTAGATATTTCGTACGTTAACCTATAAAATTTGTTTTGAAGTATTGTTACTTCAAGCTTGAAACTTTTACGTTTCTGAAATATGATGCAAGAAGTAACAGATTTACAATATTTGTGATGAACGGTGACTGTTGAATGTTTGAGTCATAAAAAGTCTTCAGCATTTTCATATTTTTTTTTCATTTTACCCGACTAAACTTAGTGAAGAAGGAGGATAATATGTTTGGGGTGTATGTATGTAAGTATGCGGGTTCTTGTAGCTGTCGCTGAAGCCCGAACGGCTGAACACATTTTGACAAATGAGGTGTCATTGGATTTGTCTGAACTAAATAAAGTGATATAGGTTATAAAAAATACCAAAAAATCCAAAATGGCGGCTGTAAGAAGCTTTGTTTAAATTACCTTCAGTGGGTTTTTTAATTTTTACTATATAGGCTAGTTCTTATCATCTATTAGTGTCTTTTGTTTATAGTTTACGTGCTAGTGCGTTTAGTCCCATTAAAATTGTTCTAGTAGTCGACAAAAATAAAAATTCAAAAATAGTAAAAAAATTTTGCTAATGTTTTTATATAATTATTTAAGTATTTATAACTCTAAAAACCCCTTAGTGCACTCGTTGTGAGGAACGAAAGAAAAAAATTAGACGCTTACTACAAAAAAATTAATCATTTGTTTGTCAAACTGTCTGTCTGTGTGTAAACTTCTCAGAGCAGTCACGTTTATTGTTAGTGAGTTCTTTGGAAAAAACTGGAGCGAACTGAAACGCGTGAATTGATTCGCAAAGCGAAATCCCGGCTTGCTTAGCTCACTCTTGTAGTGTTTGAATTCACTCTTATAAATTCATTCGCTTCAAATACCTTTCAAATTAGCTAAATTTTTACGTTTTACAATTAATTTTGTTATCATAATTTCAATGTGCTCGAACAGCCTATTTCATTTAAAACTAATGATCAACACAGGTTTAAGGTGTACTTATAGGAATTTTGGTGAAATTTGTTGATAACTGTACCTACCAGTCATTATGTGCTGTGTATCACATGGTTCAGTAAATCATTTAGAATTCACATACATAAAAAGTGAATAATGGTGAAAATTCGCCCACAACGCCATATTCCCAAACTAAGCAAAGCTTGGGAACCAGATAACTGATAGATTAGTTATACTTTTTTGTAATACAGTAAAATCTAGAATACTAATTTTAACATCTAGACACAGTACAAAGTACAAACATCACAGAAATGTCACACCCACAACCTACAGCGCAGAAGGCAGAGCTACCGTCTGAGCTGTAAGACCGGTTTAAAGTGAAAAGTAAAAGATGTAAACGCTTGCTTATAAGTTAAAAGAGTGCTGGAAACAAAACCGAAGCTACAAAAATTCGTAGTGAGTATTACCTAAACGTAATAGCAGAGATCATGTAGTAATAGTAAAAGCGCCTTGGTAGAGAAGACACGTACGCAGGTTATGAGCGTTGCCAACACGCTGCGGGTAAATGTCGTGTTATCATATGGATGGGTAGGGTGTCTGTTTTTTGGGTGAAGACTGCAGCAGACAAAATAAAATATTTCTCAAAGTTTTTAGGAATAATCGGATAATCACAAAATAATCACTGATAGGAGTGGAAGAAGAAAACATGTTGTGCCGACCCCGCTTAGCGTGGGATAAGGGCAGGAGAATGATGAATCGGATAATCACTAAATAGCTTAGCTTAGAAAGCCAAAAAAATAAATTGGTAAGTATTTAAAAAAAAATAGGTATTCAAAATGGTATCGTTATAAATAAAAAAAAACCTAACATACAAGCTCAATTAGTACTTGTGTTATACGGTTATGCCTCCAAAAAAAAAATTGCTTACGTAACTGAAAAAAATGCAAAATAATGTTTTATATACAGGGTGTCCCAAAAAGTAGTGTCAAGCAAAAGTCCAGAGATAGAACACCCCTTGGGGTACCCGAATCACCCCCATGTATGCTCCGCGATTTTCTATAGTTTTCGAGTTATTATTTTTATTCCGAATTTTTGAAAATTTACGAATTACGAAAACTTAAAACATTCTTACAAAAAAAGTAGAAAACTTTCTTGAGAATTTTTTTTTGCTACTGAATTTTCATGAGTTGTTCTTTTATGCATAAAATAATCAGCTACGTGACTTTGATGAAAACTATGAAAATGTTGGTGTAAAGTGAAATAATTACATTCGGTGAATTATGACTTTAATTTTCAACTTTAAATTAAAAATCATAGCAAGTGATTTAATAAATCTAAAGAATCTATTTTTTAATCAGGTAGCTAATTTTAAGAATTTTCCACCTCGCCGTCTTTGAAGGCCAATTTTAGCCAAAGTAGCCTATTAAGTACTACTTTTTTTTGATGATTATAAAGGTTGAGAGTCTGGAAAATTCTTTAGATTTATTTAAGAACCATGAAATCACTTGTTAAGATTTTTAATTTAAAGTTGAAAATTTAAGTCATAATTCACCGAATGTAATTATTTGACTTTACACCAACATATTCATAGTTTTCATCAAAGTCACGTAGCTGATTATTTTATGCATAAAAGAACAACTCATGAAAATTCAGTAGCAAAAATAAATCTCAAGAAAGTTTTCTACTTTTTTTGTAAGAAGGTTTTAAGTTTTTCAAGTCGTAAATTTTCAGAAATTCGGAAAAAAATTAATAACTCGAAAACTATAGAAAATCGCGGAACATACATGGGGGTGATTTGGGTACCCCAAGGGGTGTTCTATCTCTGGACTTTCGCTTGACACTACTTTTTGGGACACCCTGTATATCAGTTAACTACAAAAACCAACAAACATGATCACGATTGTAATGGGATTTGGTAGATATCTCCTTAAATATTTGAGGTTGTGTAATGGTTGTCAAAGGCACATACAATGCTATTATCAGAACATGAGACACAGTAAAGTACATGAAAGGTGCTTCTGTGCACTTTAATCCTTTCAACACATTGGTTTGTAAGATCTAGTGATATGATAGGAAGAAGGAGAAGAGTACCATATTAGACTTTCCTAGTTTTTACAAAAGCATGCACACCTCTTTGGAGAGTACTTGCTCAAATCACTCATGGGTAAGCGAAGTCACGAGTGGGCAACATTTATCTGTTTCTGCAATTTTTGTGAAGAAAATAAAAAGGTTTTCCTCCGGTCGGTAATCTTTGGAAAAAATTAAACGTTAAAATATTTGGAAGTGATCACTCTCCTGCCCTTATCCCACGCTATGTGGGGTCGGCACAACGTGTTTTCTTCTTCCACTCACTCCTATCAGTCGTCAATTCTGAATCTACTCCTCTTACATTCATATCATCTTCCGCACAATCAAACCACTTCTTCTTCGGCCTTTCTCTACTTGCATCTAGCCACACTCATACTTATAACTCTTTTGGTGGCATGACAAGTGAACTCATGATAATTAATTTCCAGCATGCATGCATTTTGTAGCCACAAAATTGTCATTTTTGATTTTCCAAGTTCACAAATTTAATGTCACTTTTGTCTTTCTTCTTCTTTTTTTATGGCATCTGACTCTTTTGAGATTAATTTTGCCAGTGTCAAGTGTTTAAATTAGAGTATTTTCAATGTCATAAAGTAAGTCAAATTGTCAAGTAAATTTAAACCTGGCTGTTTTGTTCAAAATTCTTGCGATGGATTTAGAAAGAAACTATTTTCTTTTACTTAATTCACACCCGTTTCAAGAACTCGGACTTTATCGGACCATCAAAATTAAGCAATAAGACTCAAAATAATACGAGCAAATACATATATAAAAGCTAGAGCGATAAAATCGACGGTGGAATGCATCACAGAAAATCCGTGTTTTAGATTCTAAAGCATCTTGAAAATGCTGCCCAATTTACCTTTCAGCATAGAATAATCTAAGTTTCAGTCATCATCTTCTTGCCCTTTTCCCATGAGGTCGGCACAACATGTGACCTTCTTTCATTTTCCTCTGTCATTCGTCATCTCAGTATTACTAACTCCTTCTAATCCAAGTTTCAGTACAGTCATCGAATAGTACAAAATTACTGATCCATTAAAAATAAGCAACGAACCACTTCACAACGGTAATTCCCCGAACCCGAACCTCATTCAATCATATCCGACGTAATTTCCTAATAAGGCCAAAATGTTTAATATCCCGCAAAATTGGGTCCTCCAAAGTAATTGGTGACTTACTCAAATGATAATTGGGTACATAATAGTGATATACGGAATGGCCAGCGCCTGCTTGGTTTATGCGAGCAATCGTAAAGCCCTTTACATTAGCGTGACCTAAAAAATTAAGTACCTACTTTCGGGATTTTTAGGGTTTCGTACCTTATAAAGAGTAAAAAAATCCCTTGCAGTATCACTTTGTTGTCTGTCCAGAGCAAGAGCCAATAATTCAAAACCATTAGACTTGTTTTTTTTAACTATTTTGTTTTCTATGATAAAATAAACTTTTGTCTTTAAATAAAACCGAGCATTTTTGATATGTTATTAGGATATTCATTTATTATTATGCACCATAATTATAATTTTATATAAATACGCACTCTGGTGGTGTATGGTAGCACCCTTGCCTCACGACCCGCAGGTCGTGGGCTCAAAACTGGTCGTGCACCAATGAGTTTTTCCATTTGAAAAAATTATGTGCGCAATGTCAATAAGTAAGCTGTCGTATTTAAAAAAATATATAATTATCTACTTATTAGTAGGTAGTAAAGGAAAATATACGATTTTTTTCTGGAACCCGTTTATTTTTCCGTAACAAAATGATCATTATGCTAATATTATTATGCAATTATTCCAACTGCGTCGTGAATAGCAAAGTTACAGTCAAAGTTGAAAATAAAAACACTTACAGTATTGAATTATATTACTTTTCCTTTATGTTTTACCAAAGTCAGTAATTATAGCGTAAACCAGTAGTAACCAGACTAAGCTGTTTTTGCATTTTGCTCGTAACTAAAACCCCGTCCACACTCATTCATCAGCCATGCTATTCCGTCTCTGTACAGTATATCTGTGGAAAAACTCATTTCGACATAATCCCCCGTATAAAGAAACTTCCCTGTGCGCCGTGATGAAAACATGGTTGAAAAAAAGCGGCCGTCATTATCATAATACCAAGTAGTAGGTATAGACGTGTCAGTTATGTAAGTCACTTTGATCAAAAAGATCCTCGCGCCTTAAGAAGGAGGCGCGCCTTACCATCTGGTGCGCCCATCGTGGAGGGCCTTCGGGCTTCCGGGATGGAGCCGCTTGTAGGCGGCTACCGCCGGCGGGGTCGCGGATGTGTGCGAGAGCGTTCCCGTGGCCCCGTCACTAGGCGGCGAGGCGGAAGACGGGGGGTTTTTAGTGGGTATACCGTGGGTCTCATTAGCCTATACGGGAGTCCCACATAACTACTCGGGTGCCCCCTGCGCCCCCGGGTGGTATGCGTAATGCATTTCCGCCCAGAAAAAAAAAAAAAAAAAGGTATCAATTCCAGTCGCATCCCCAGTCCGAGAAACTCGGGGCTGGGCCCTAGTGCTTGTTTTTGTAGCTATTTTGCTATTTTGCAGTTATTTCGAGGTATTTCCACGAATGGCAGATATTTCTTGTTCAAATTTTTTTATGCACAATTTTTATTCCCATGCGCGAGTAAAAATCACATTTGTGTCGTTTGTGGGAACATTCACTTACTTTAGTACTGTTCAAACTTCTTCCAATCACGTCACTAGTTCTATCAAACCAGTGTGGTGAAAGGATTATAGTGAGTCTCTTTCAAACTTAAAGTTATAAATACTTATAAGTACTAGGAGCTACAATAGCTGATACTAGCTCAGTTGGTAGTAGCTCTGCCTTCGGCGCTGCAGGTTGTGAGTTCGATCCCCACCCAGGATAAACATTTGTATGATATTTGTTCTGTGGTTAAGTATTATTATATAGTCTATGTCTGGCTTAGTTTGAGGCTAGATGGCGTTGACGGGCATAGATTGGCGTCCACCAATATTTATGGGCTGAGTGAGGTGTGGGCTGAGTCGACTAAAGAATCATAAGAATCATTCTAATTATGAACCAAGATGAACTCTTGCTGAGGAATCCACCTTGATTTTCATTATATTGCGGCCGTTTTATGACGGTCGCCGTTTTCAAGAGACAGCGGCTTAAGCCAGAGCTAAAACTAAATGTAGTGAGCTAACTTTTTCAACTAAATAATTTATTATGCTTCCCTGTACAGTTTTGTACGATATTTTTGCACTGCGCACTATTTAGTTATTGTTGATTTTATTTTTAGTTTTAATTTGTTTATTTTCTTTCTATAACTTGGTTTTTATGAGGTAAAAAATACAGTATGACGTAACACAAAGTCGCATAATATGCTACTAGCCCGATACTCGCTCACCGGGTTGTCGGCAGTTGGTACACTCTTTTGTTATGCAAATTACAAACATTTTGGGGCAGTTAGTACACTGGCTACCTGGACAGTCGGAGTAAAAAGTGTTTTCTATGCGAAATAAAGTAGTATTGACAAAAATAACAGGATATTTATTACGATAAGTATTGCAAATGTTTTTTTTTGGGGCTAAGTATTAAAATTTATGTAGTTCTCTTGTGAAACACAATAAAAACACTCGTTCGACAATCTATACAGTAAATAGCAAAATGAATACAAATTATACACAACTTCTGTTATAAATAGTGTAACTAACACGACTTTCTTTTATATTATATAGATTTAATTTTTTGATAGTAAGTCAGTTCCCAATTGCTTTACCATTAATTTTAAATCAGAAATTTTAATTTGTCGATAGGTACTAGGATAGCAGAAACGATGGAGAGGTATTTCACTGTAGATCCACAGAGTCGAAAGATCACGAGTCACGAAAACCTCTCCATGGTTTATGCATTCCTGGTACTTGGAAATATGTACTCAAGTGTAGGATAGTGGTTTACATTGTAAATTGTGTAAGTAGTGTTATGGTCAGGAATTTAGTTTCGTGATATTAATAATAACAAAAAAACTGATTCATTATTCATATTTTTTTTGAGTAGGGTTACAGAGATATAGATTGCGTGGGCGCCGGCTTTAAACTGACCAAAAACTCACCTTGTATATAAATAATTAAGTATTTTGCTTACAAGTTTTACTGTTTAAATCTTGTGCTGATCCCACCCACTAGGATAAGGGAAGGAAAATGATGATGATGATTATTGTTGTTTGTATTAAAAACACGTAACACTTTTGCCAAGAACTGTATATTTTTCTGTGCCAATTTCAACCTTAAAGAAGGATTGTACAAACTGACCATCAATGTATGGAATATCAAAATAACTTTTTTTAGGGTCGAGTGTACGTAACGCCGACAACCCCGCTCACCGTACCACTAAAGTCGTTATTATACGAGGTTTAGAAATACATAGGTAGTCAATTCAAGATTCTTTGATGTAATAATATTCTGTTTAACCGTTATATTGCACTTACATCGTGTAAAATATTCAAAAGCGTAAACGGTACAGTCAACATCATGAATATATTATTATCTATGCTTCAATAATATCTTATACCTTTAAACGAGCAATTCTTGTGTATATTATATGGAAACGGCTCCAGCGATTTTCATGAAATTTAGTATGCAGAAGGTTTCGGGTGCTATAAGTCGATCTAGCTAGGTTTCATTTTTAGAGACGTTTTCTACTGTTTACCAATAAAAAATCCGAGCAAAGCTCGGTCACCTAGGTACTACACTAAATACCTACATTTACCAAAGGTGCCGTGAGTACAAATTCCATAGATATCGTATTATTAATAGACACTTTCTTCATTTTTACACGAGTAGGTATAAAATACTAGCTATTACTCGCGACTTCGTTCTCATTGCATTTTTTTCAGGCAAAATGTACCCCTATTTCCTTACCTGTGATAAAATCTATCTCCTTGCTAATTTTTTTCAGCCGTTTCGTTTAACAAACCACAACCTAACAAAGTAACTTTCACATAATTTTTTACATACACATTACCTACGCTCGTAGCTCGTAGATGGTCTACGTCAGCGTCTCGTAGCCATTTCGTAGCTCCTTAATAAACTAGTAGTTCGCCCCGAACTGAGATCTCGCGCGCGATGTCCACAATCCTTATTTGTATTCATGCCCTAAAGCTTTTGGATACACTTTATGTAGGTACTATGCCACGTAACCAAATCACAAACAAATATTTGATTATCCTACCTAAGAAAGGAAAACTATGTCCCTACTGCTATTTATCCAACAAAGAAAAGAAAATTTTGAGTATAGAGATATAATATTATGTATGTACTTGTATATTAGGTACAAATTAGTCCCTACCTATACCTACTATTTACAGTGTATCAATAAAAATAAAACTGAGGCTAATAGAAATTAAAGAGTTTAGATATAAAATACAGATAAATGATTGAGGACAATATTTAGGTAGTCTTCTGTTTTAAATGTTATTCAGAGTCCAGGACTGTCTAGCAGGAGCATCTAGGATAGCTGTTGCTTCAAGGTCTCACGCCACTGGACCACAGAAGTCCCTTAAGATTCTGTATGACTCTGTTGGTCGCGCTGGTAGAAACTAACCCAATTTACTGTGGTTCGTTCCTCAAACTTTCCAAGCTTCGTCCTCAGGGCCTCACCAGGCTTTGTTCAAGATATTGGGTCCAGGATTAGGTTATGCTTTATAGTATTACAGTAGGTATCTGAAATTTAACAGGGCTAGCACTGGACTGGTCAAGGCATAGAGATAATACATATTACTACGTAGATCACTGGGTCAAGGATTTAAAATATTTTCCAGGACTTGAGTTGTTGAGTTAGAGAAATCCTCGGAAGAAATTTTTCAGCGATTCCTCGTAGGATGGTTTCTTCACTCAGACCTTGAGATCAGACCAGCGTCCGATTTTTTATATGTTTATTTTCTATTTTTTCCATCGATGTAAATATTATACGTTTTCTGCTCATTCCTTCAAATATGACGTTTTTTTCATTTGCTTTTTAGTTCGAGATAACAGTAAAAAGGTTTTATTTATAAATAGAAATAAATATTAATACTACACCGATTAAGCTCATATGCTTCCCAGTAAATTTGATTAGCAGTATCTCTAAACCCTCCAAGTTTCATGCAGATTGGATGTACGGTTCTTAAGTTATGCTCTAACAAACATACACGCAAACATACAACGCCAAATCGCATAGCTGCCACTGAGATCTTCGCTCGCTTCGCTCGCTCGATCAATAATTATTTAGTTAGAGTACTAGATATAATTATATAGACTTATCTATTATCACTGTATAATTACTTTTGATAGGTGGTCCTGATTAAGTTTCGAAGTATTCCGTAAGATGGCGCTGCCGGTAACGAGAAGAAGGTTGGTTGAACGCTAACACGGTTCTTAATGTCATTGTTCGCTCTCACGCAAAGAAGCTGGTTCGAGTCCCGTTTTTTACATTTTAATTTGACGTTTTGTCTTTCAATTTACTTATAGATAATTGCATTCAGGATAATAATATATTATTTAGAAAATTTTGTTGCAAAATTATGTAAAAAAAATAAAATTACACAACTCGTTAAACTTTCCATTAATTAAACTGATAATGAATAACTTTATCAAGAAGCGAACCTCTCGTTACGTATTTACTTTGAGATAAAATAATAATTTGGAGACTTTACTCTTTTGCAACATACAGGATGTTTCTTTACAACGTCCTCTGGGTCCTTAAGACACACGTATGCACCCTTTAGTTGGCAACACTGCTATCGCGCGTGGACTTACAACTTTATGAAATACAGACACCGTTCAATGATTTGTTTGTTGTTTGTTGTATTTCAGAATGAAAGTATAATAAAAAAATACGAAATATATAATTATTATAAAAAACTGTATGAAAATACCTATTTATCTGTCATCTTATCGTGTCACAAGTTATTTAGAACCAGTGTGATGAAAGGATCAAAGTGCCACAGACGATCTTTTTGAGCATAAAGAAGAAGAAGAATCAGTTTTCTGATGGTCTAGACAAAGTGATATGCTAATAACAATGTAATTTGTATGGGAATGACATTTCTGATTTCTACTATGTTATTTTATTTTCACAATATTAGAAAAACTAACAGCTAATGCCAGATTAGAGTTTGTTATTAGTATTACGTGGCTGAATGTACCTACCATTTTTGTCAGAATTCAAGAATTTAAGAACAAAGACATCAGTCATTTTGGAAAAGTTCATTTTGGGATTTGTACTAAACGAGTTTAGCACTTCATACATTTCAGTCCAAAAAGACCGCAAACGTAACAATGAAATTATTATTAAAATGAAGCCCTTTACAAAATTTTCATCATTGCATCATCCTGTATGTGTAAAATTTACAGACGAAGTAATCCCCTCCAATGATTCGTTTCAGTGCGATTTGCAAAATTGAAAATCGTACAAGTTTAATCGAAAGCGAATTTTCCATCGTGAGAATTACTCGATTTCTTTTATGACCTCATTTTACAAACAATTAAACGATTTTAAAAGATCGCAGGTATATTTTAATACTTAATTTCCAGTTGCCACCACCATCGCCGCCTCTAGTGGCAATTGGAAAAAAAAACCAGTTGTAGGTTATTGTTACCAGTTATATTTGTACCAGTTATTGGGTAATTGGTTCACTCTATTTTTTAGCATCTGAGCATCTTGATTATTAAAGTAATTAATTGGTAATCGCTATTGTATTGCAATATTTTGAATAATTAGTAAAAATTCAGGGGCGGATTTGACCAAACCAATTTAAGTACTATCTCCAAAATAAATCAAAGATAAACTGACCTTTTACTTGCATTTGACATTAAATTATTTTGAGAATAGTAAAATATACCTGAAGTTGGTGAAATTTAGCCTTATCCCTAAATACTTTAGTACATGACTACAATGTACTCTGTACATCTACTTGAGTAGATACCATTTTTGAAAACAGAAAATTAACGAAAAGGGTTTATCCTTTGTCTACAAAATGGTGTATTCAAAGTAAGGTCCCACCACAAAACTCCTGTTAAATGCCTAAACGATTGTTCCTCCTAAAAACAAATTCAACTCACGAGCGTAAATCTACCCCCAAATTAATAGCCCACCCTTGTTAACTGAAGAATGTTCATTTGCGCCGGTTTTTCGTACTTTGCGCCCTTTTTGCGTCACGTCCCATGTGTCGGTTTGGTTCCAAATTATTCTTAATCCCCCTTTGTTTTATGGTGTTTGAATTTTAATCCTTATGTGTGTAAACCGCAATGTGCACTTAACCGAATTAATATATTTATTCGGTTAAGTGCGCACTGTGGTTTTTAACCACCTGTTTGAAACTAGAAAGTGTGTCATCGGTTAGTATTCCTATAATCGGCGATGGAATGGTTTCTGACTGGCCCCGTTTAGATATCTTTAAAGGTCTAATCTCGAAGCCTAGCCTGGGTATCGTCATCTTGGTCATGCTATTATAAACAGAAAAAAAACAACTTTATTTTTTCCTACTGTCGAATCAATAAAATTTTAGTTAGGTCATTTTATTACAAATAATATACGAATTATACTAATTTTATAATCATTGTTCTAGCTAGATACTTCTGTAGAACTCTTTACTCACTATTTATTTGGGACTTCGTTTTAGATGAAGTTGGCATCACTATTTTCTTAGCTTAGTTAGCAATATACACAGGAAAGACATGACTAAACAGACGATGTTTAAAGCCAAATTGCGCACATTTTTTTTCTAAATTCCGTGTTTGAATGCAACACCGATTGAAAAAAACAGAGTCCTTCCAATACACTGCCAGCGCTTAAGAATGTTTAGGTTAAAGGAAAAGCAACTTCCAAGAATGAAGCACCTGAAAGTTTCAGAGTACGAAGAAACGTGTAGCCCGAAGAGCAACACATGACATTAAGGCCTCATGGCTATAAACAAGACAAGGCGTAACCACCAATTACAATGAGCGTTGGAAACCCAAACCAAACACTGCTGCTGACATTAAAAACAATGGCTTCGAACATTAGCTGACTGACGCTCACACCTAAACGTATCGTTATCACCTAAATATCACCTAAAAAAAATAACAATATGGGGAAATCCCTCAGACATTTACACCCCATCACTACAAATCGATATTATTTGTGTGAAAAAACAATTTTAATTCATGTTTTGCTAATCCTACGAATGGCACAAAACTGTTTTTTCGACTCTTGGTAACAGGGGAGCAGATAGAACTTTGATAATTTGAAAAAGTCCCACCTGTCCCCTCTTGGCACCGGGGAGACAAATGGAACCTTTTAGTCCCATCTGTCAGAGCAGGGGGACAAGTGGGAATAAAAAGTGTACAGAAAACATTTGTACTGTTCGTGGGAACACCTCGCTTCTTCTAATCGTTTCAAAAGCACCTTTCGTGCACATGACACATATTTTCGGACTTTTAAGGTTCTACAGATATGCCAGTTATTTTATTATTATTTGAAATAGGAATAATAAAAACCTTAATGTGGCGCCATCTAGCGTGACAAGCAAAGAGAGTGGCGCCCTCAACTTTTCTTTTTTTTTGTTACATACCAGTGTGATAGCCAGAATTAGTTTGCGTAAGATACCGGAAAACACAACTGGCGTAACACAGTCCGTAATTACACAGAACGATAGTTCCAGTGAGAGTGCGCACTGAATGCTAAGCGACGCTACACTCGCTGCGAATGTTTAATTAGTGTGAACGAGCCTTTATAGAATTGATTTTTTAATATGACTTTGAATTCTGTAATTGGGTTGGGGTTCTTTACTCTGGGTTGTAACAGTTGATACGGAGTAATTTAACTAATAGAAAGGAGGTCATTCAGGTTTCGTGCATAGTTGGGCCTAAGAGCTAAAAAACCGGCCAACAAAACAGTGAAAACAGTGGTTTGCACAGTGGTCAGAATTCCGTACTTGACAGATTGCAAGGCCATCGCCGCTTATAAATACCAACCTATTACACACTTTAGAATTTTTGGTTCTAGGGTATGCCGGTTTCCTCACGATGTTTTCCTTCACCGTTTAAGAAATATTGAAGCTGGTTATAGAGATAAGTCAGCATCTGGAAAACCCCGCCCACAATCTAATAGCGTCATGTAGCCCCTTCCCCCACCCCGCCTTCAGCTCATTCCCCTTAAGTGACGCTCTTGATGTGTGATAGACCTAATTAAGTGAAATGTTCCCCTGTATAGCGCAAGCTTTGCTTTCTTACGTATGTCTACACACGTGACATAACTCCGTGACTGAGGGCCTTATCGAACTTGTGGCGACTATGTACTTTTAAACTACTAAACTTTTAAACTACTTACTTTTTTTTGTGGCGACTATCATGACATATCGCTATCAGTACCTGGGTGACCGAACTTTGGCCGGTTTTTTTTTGGTAAACGACGTTTTTTAAAAAATGAAACCTAGCTAGAAGATTTATCACCCTAGAAACCACCCTCTTTGGATATCTTCAAAGATCTAAGTAACTAAAGATCTGAGGAGATATCTACCGAGCCCGAGGATTGCAGTCGTGATCATATTTTTTTTTTTACTGAAAGTACATTCTACACATTGGTGAATAAAATTTTCAAATCGGTCCAGTAGTTTCGGAGCCTATTCAATGCAAACAAAAAACAATCAAATCTTTCCCTCTAATAATAATTAAGTATAGATATTGTAAAGATGTATAAATACTAGTAAGAGTAAAGAATTTTTCAGTTTCAATAATGTATCGGATACCCAAAGGTAAAAACAGACCAAATCCACGCTATTTTTATCCGGAACTCAATATAAGGTAACTGGATTAGCAGCAGCGTTGTGCGCTCAAATAAAATGCCAATCTGCATAACGCCTAGCATTAGTTTGAGAGCACAGTAAAACTTGTTAAGGCCAAATCCACCAAAGCGGAACCATCAGGAACCAACGGAATCGTTCTGGAAGACTTCGTGGTAAGGCCACCACGAAGTCTTCCAGAACGATTCCTTTTATTAACGTCACATTTGAAGCTAGAAAACAATACAATTTGCATAGGTCATGGTATGAAGCAACAATGTAATATTAATTCGGTAAAGTATTGTCATTGCTTACCGCTAGTGAGGTATACCATTAACATTCTTCTTAATTTCAGAGTTAGACTCTTGTCGGCATAACTGATGAATTTTTCTTCACTTAGTTCTTTCCAGGGCAACTTCCTTGACCTTTTTTGACGACATAACAGCAACTATCTCTTTCACTCGGCTCATATAACTTATTTTCGGTCTTCCTCTTCCTCTCTTTCCTTCCACTTTTCCTTCTATAACGTTTGTGATGAAACTGTCATGTCATTAACATTAGTGCACGAATATTATTTTCTTCAATGAAAAACCTTCTTTTTCTTATTACGTCACTAGTTTTGTCAAACCAATGTGGTGAAAGAATTAAAGTGCGCCTCAGAGGCACCTATCGTGCACTTGACCGATGAGCTTGTGACGCGTCATGTAGTACCAAATACTAGGTATGTAAAAATGTGGGCATAGACTAAATAATTTGCCTCTTGACACCAGTTTTTCGAACCAGTTTTGTGAAAGGACGTGCAGCTCAAAGGCACCTTTAAACACCTTGACAACTTCATTAAAAAAAAAATCATGCCTCTGACTACGTCTATTGTAATTTTCAGTTTTCTTTTAAACTGGTGCTAGCCAAGACACTCGGAGCACTCTGCGCAATAAACCTCAAAGAGATTTTAAATCGAACTTAAATGCAATTTAAAGATGCAATAGCCTTATTAATGGCAATCCCAACTCGGCCTGGTGCGGACATCTCGTTTTGCATCGCTCTAACGCGGCCATGGCAGGGACGTAGGTACTCAGGACTTAGCGAAAGGGGGCAAAAGTGTATTACAGTATTCATCATCATTATGCTGCCCCTATCCCACGCTAAATGGTGTCGGCACAACATGATTTTCTCTTCCAGTCACTCTTGAAACTTACAAAAAATAAAAATATAGTCCAAGTATGTGTATAGAAATCATAATTACGTAAATATGGAAACACAAAAACATGATCGGGACTGTAATGCTCAGTTTGGAACACATTTTTACAGATCTATATACTTGAATCTTTGAGGATATCCAAAAGAGGGCAGAAGCTTGCACACCATATTTGACATAGCCACGTTTTGCACAATTTATTTTATGTAATAATAATAATGAACAACATTACATTGAGCCGTCTGACACGATAATTGAGGTTAAATCACTAGTCTTATTCCCAATCCAAGAAGAACTATCAAAAAACTCACTGCGAAAAAGTTCAACCCCACCAGCGTAGTCCTTCAGCCGTCCCTGCTTTGTCGCTAACTCCAATTTATATCTAGTCTCGCCTCACTTATTAATCCTAGGCTTTGAAGTCTCCTCACTTATTAATACCTCTTAGTTTTCATAGTTTCTTTACTAAGACATTAATTACAGTTAAAACCTTACTAAGCTAGGTTTTAGTTTAGAAAATCACGTTACGGGTCTGCTTGGACACAAGCCCTTCTTGGAAGGCCAAGAAGGACTTGTGTCCAAGCAGAGCGTCCGTTTACGCCAATTTGAACTTTATATATATATATACAGAATATCAGACCGTCCACCTAACACACATTTATAATCAGTTTTTTTGTAGGCAAATACGAGTAAGCTGAGGTACCGGTGAAAATATCATTAAAATGCTTCTGTATCTTTTTGGCAATGCTTTTTAAAATACTCTTGTGAAATAAAAACCATTTTTTACCCGACTGCGAAAAAGGGTGATGTGTTAAGATCGATATATTAGAGTGCCTTTAGGTATCGCTGGAGCTATTCTTTGGTCAAACAGCCATCTTTTGTTTAAAATTGAATTGATAATTTGACTCAGACTCTAGTAACATTGGCAATACTATACATTAAAAAAATTATACTGGCGAAAGAAACCGATGTCATAAACAGAGTATAAAAAGAAGAAGAAGAAGAAGATCACCAGATGAGTTTACGTGAAACGCAGGAAACATCTACTCCTTTGCGAATAATATGACTAGCAAAATAAAAAAAAATAAAAAAAATATGATCACGACTGTAGGTCCCCAGGCTCGGTAGATATCTCCTCAGATCTTTCGTTACTTAGATCTTTGAGGATATCTAAAAGGGGTAGTCAGAGGCAAGTCCAAACATGACATTTGGTACATGCCCACATTTTGCACATTAGTTGCTTGCTTGCTACGGAATACTAGCAAAATAACAATTTGTATTAAAACTGGCGAGTCCCAACGTCACCTGTAGGCACTTAGTTAAGTTTATACGATTTGTCGTAAATTAATAAATGAATAGGGTAAGGTAAGGGATGGTGGCCAGTCCTCTAAATTAACGCTACAATATGTAAGGGGTACTTACCCCAAAGTTGGAGGTCACTGAGTAAACATCGTAGGTACATAAAGTTCACCAACTTACATAACCTAATCTTAACCATCAAAAAAATTGCTGGTTAGTTGTATAGTTTTTATGGGTGCACTTTTAAATCGGCGCTACATAATTGATGTGTGCTCTGTAGAAAATACTACAGATAATACTACCAGCCAGGCTAAAATGGAAGCCGCAATAGAGCTTTTGTCGTGCATTTGTCTCGTATTCGCACGAGAAAGAGCGAAACAAAACAGTCGACAATATTTTGTCGTGGAGCGCATGTTAGCCCGGCTGTTTTACTACTACATTTGTAACGTTAAAATCTTAAATATCAGTGTCAAAAACGTGGCGTAAAATTATTTTTATTTTTATTTCAATGAATACGGGGTTGTAAGTTCTTACAAAACTTTCCACTCATGTAACATCTTGTAAAATATTTTTATTTAAACTGTCTCAACATTGTTAACGGCTGGTTAAAGTTATGGTGAACGATGGTTTAAAGTAGTGACTATCAAAAGGTTGGATTAGGACAGATTTACATGTGCTCTATATAAGCCTAGAACAGTTCTACCTACTCTGAATTCTTTGGAAGTAAACCATTTTTAACTAATATATCCGCAATACGACAGATTTACTGGGCCCTCACCATGAATTCATAAAACATTACCGAATTAATATTACATTGTTATTTCATACCATGACCTGTACAAATTGTATTGAAGAAGTGTTACTTCGTGAGGTTTCTAAAACGGAATCGTTCTGAAAGACTTCGTGGTAAGCCCCTGGCCACAATACATTTTTGACGTTTTCAAATTTAGCATACTGTAAAGTGCCCATGCACATTATTGAAACCATTTTACGTTCCATTCTATACATAAGCTAATTTAATGCTATGTAATACCTACCAAAGTACTTTATGTTTTTCCTATAATTAATATTTAACGTTGTAAAAGTGGTTTTTCAGTTAAATTAAATAGGATACATTATCCATTGTTTTAAAGCATATTAACAAGAATTTTAAGATTCTTTATCTATTACGTCATTTAATTTGACGGAAGATAATCCTTTGTCAGGACATGGTGCAACACAAGACAACTTTAACGAGCTGTTAATTTAGTTAACAAAGCATTGTGAAACTAGTGACCTTATTGTGACCTTATGCTATAGTATTTAAGGTATGTAAGGTTTCAGCGTTTTGTAAAAAAAAAAATATTTTTGCAACTATCAAAACTGTCACTTATTCTGTGAGGGTTTATTTAAATTGCCGTATTATGGGCTTAATGTGTCGTTATGATGTCGGTAAACTTTAATAGTTAGTAGTAATAGTAGGGGTTATGTGCCTCATTTCTCCCTTCCGGATGTATTATTGAGTGAGTTTTGTGTTATTCTCATTATAACGTTGCATTAAATGCTTAGGTCGACCGCACACCGGACGACACATTAAAAATGTGAATTTCTACATAACGTTCCATATAAATAACCATTGACGTTGCGCCCCACATTTTGTGCCTCTAATTATTATATAAACTATGTGCGTCAGAAAAAATTTAACGTTTGTTTGTAACCCAGTTGCGAAATAAGAAAATCTACGTTGCTGGTTACGGATCTGGGGCCTCACGACGAATTAATAATACATTATCGAATTAATATTACATTGTTATTTCGTACAATGACCTATGCAAATTGTATTGAAGTAGTGTTACTTCAAGCTTCAAATTTGACTTTACTAAAACGAAATCGTTCTGGAAGACTTCATGGTAAGGCCCCTGGGTTGCACAGACGCAAAATATCTAGGTTTTAGAAATTAGTTTTACTGTCGCGAGGAAGGTTTTTGGGGAAAAACTTAATAAACTGAGCCCCCAATATTATTTCCCCAATATACAAACAATGACAATCTACTGCCCCTTGTATTCAAAACACGTAGGCTCTACCCCCTACAAATCTAAGTGCCTTTTAACATGCGACCGGCCATCGTTTCTAGACCATCTGGTTTACTTTTTGGAATGTATGTGGCAACACCAACGCCAGGGCAACACTTTTAATATTCCCGAGCGACCACCAAGCGAGTCGGACATAACCTACCTCTTGATTACATTTTTTTGTAAGAAGGATCATACAAAAAAGCGCTAGGACCGAGACGAGTTTCTTGCCTGTTCTTCTCGTACTTGGGTTAGGTTGGAATTGGCACATAGATTCACCTAGCATGTAAGACGTTTCAAAGTGATCCTTGTGATTGTACTGAATAAATATTTTTCAATTTCAAATTTCAATTTCAATTTCCTTAAAGTAGTATTTTTAGGAAATATATAATCATTTACTTACTTAAAAAACTGTACTTAAGTATTTATTATTGGTTTCTACGCACTTTACATATTCTTCAGTTTCCTAAATGTTTATCACTGCAAACGACTGAGCTTGTGTGATCGTAATAGCTCGTTTCACATTTCCAACACTATACATAAATTAATTATCTATACTAATATTATAAAGAGGAAAGATTTGATTGTTTGTTTGTTTGTTTGAATTGAATAGGCTCCGAAACTACTGAACCGATATGAAAAATTCTTTCACCAATGTGTAGAATGAACTTTCAGGATGAACATAGGCTATATTTTATGTAGGTACTTTGCGGGCGACGCCGCGTGCAGAAGCTAGTCCTATATATTTATGTAGATTCAGTCATGAGACACGCTATTTACACCTATGCGTATTCCGCATTTAAAACAAAACCATTTAGACGTCATCCGTGTACATGTTAAAAGGCACTAAATGTCCGTAAGCTGAGAATTAAAATTCTGTATGCGAAACATTTACCAATTGTCTACACAAAATATCCCTAATTATGTCAGTCCTGCTGTTTTTATTGTAGTTTAAGTTATAGGAGAAAGCGTTTTTTATAGCTAATAATCTCTCGTTTGTATCAACTTAGTACATACGTAAGATCTCTAAGTACTCTTCACAATTTACAAAAACATTAAGTACCTACACATTTTTGACAATAACCTATCAACTTTATTTCCGAATTAGTTTTCTCACAGAAATAGGTAGCGGTAACGTGCTATAGACAAAAAACAAAACCGACAAATTAAAAACAAATAAAATTATGTTGGTATGTACGTAAAACGATTTCAGCAACTTGAGAACTCCTTTTTCGTCAGTGAGTATGTAGTGTGTAGAGCAAAACATTTGCAGCGCATAACAAACTTTTTGTACATTATTCAACCTTTTTTTGTGGCAAAAAAAATTATATAATTGGGATAGTCAGACTTTTACAGACTAAAAACCGCACGTGTTACCACTTTTCGTTCATTCACTCATTCGCTCTCGTGACTGGCACCAACCCCTTGTACACTCAAACGTAATGAATGACATTAGGTCTGACAATCATAAGCTTGGAATAATTATGGCTTCCAAAATTGTGAATTTGATAACTACACTCCATGACAGTGTTGAGTTGAAACTCAAGTTAAAGCTGTCTTTAGACGAGCAGTTTTTACCATTCACTAATAAATTAATATGACTGACTGACTGATTTCACCTTTTTTAGGTTTTAACTGACCTTTCAGGATTTTTTCCTGAGGCAGGATTTCCAAATAAAAGTAGGACAAAATATTATAAAATGTAAATTGAATTGCGTATATCAGTTACTTAATTGATGATATTCTATACTGTATGATAATATAATAGGAGTGAGTAGAAGAAGAAAACATGTTGTGCCAACCCTACTTAGCATGGAATAAAGGCAGGAGAATGATGATGATTTTCATTGTTTTAATTAGGTACAATCGTATTAGATTAAAAACGGTAGACTCCCGTTTAGAGCAATTTCACGTAGTAACTTTAAGAATACCGTAAAATAACCCGTTAAAAACAATCATAAAAATAAATAAACAAACTTAGTGCCAAGTGTGATTGAAAAGTATAAACCAATAAAGTGGGAGTCGGTGCATTAAGTGAATTTGCACATAAATCTTCGACGTCAGTGGAACGTTTATCATGGAAGCACGAAACTCCAGGATTGCTGAATCCTTCTCACTGTGGTTTCTCCATCTCCATGGTCTTTTAGGTTCCTCAGTGCAAACTTTTGAAGCCATTGCAGTGAAAGGATTAAAAATGTACAGTCGTGATCATGTTTGTTTTTCACTGCCTTTTGGCGAGATTGATAGGGTCTTGCAGTATAAGCAGCCAATGAATTAGATCGATGGTCTTTTGAACTTTCAATTTTTAGTCATCTCAATTTTGCTACTAAGTTTTCCTTAAATTTTTGAGGTTATAATAAAATCGTACGTAGAAATTTGAACTAAAAACTGCCGTATCTCTTAAACCGTCTTTCACATATCCAGGTATCCGCAAGTTACGAGTTAACTCTTAGAAAAGTTGGCAAAACCCACTCGTTCATAAGTCACCGCCTACGATATTGGAAGTCGGGTGCTTACGGAATTACGTTCGCGTAAGTCACAGTGCAGTTGCTCGGGTTAAATTCATGAATAAAGCCTCGTTTAGACGGAGGACGAATCGTCCTTGATCTCATTAGTCGATTCAATACACCTATTTATTTATTTATTTGTGCCAATAGATCATTGATTTAAGTATCTCTTAACATTTTCATGATACATTTTCCACAAAAGTCACCCGGGATATTTACGTCACTTTTTCACGAAAAATCTGACGAAGTAGAAAAAACAAGATACCAAATGTAATGAAAATAACTGTGTTTTGGTTGAATGGAGGCCTTATCGGTCGGCCACACACCAGAGCGCGCTGAAATCGAAATGAAAATATAACAGCAAAAGTCAACAAAGCACAAAATTAGTTTTATCCGAAAATAGTAAGAAAAAGCAACGAAGCGGAGTGCCGCAGAAATGGGAAATGTTGGCTTGACACCGTCATCACGGTACGGACTCTGCATTAGAACTTAACCCTTTCTCAGAAACTCAGAACTGAAATAATACGTAAGAAAGTTTTGTATCCCATAAAACTCCATAATTGGTAGCACCCTCGTTTTCAAAACCATATTGGTGGAATCTTTGGTAGCACCAATGATTGATTCAATAGATCTTTAATTATCCTTGTTAATTATTAAAGTCCAAGGAGTCTTTCTTCTTTACAATCATTCTTCTTGCATGTCTTGGTAGGACAACAGCGTTAGATAGAACATTACCTTCTTCACCTGTGACGCTTCTTAGAAGCACAAAGAGGTAAATACGTAATTGGGATATTGTTGAGATAGGAACCTTGAAGTCTATAGCGGCTGACTCAGATCCGCAGACGGTTAATGAATAACAATTAATAACACCCAACAGTCACACACAAATGCCTTGTATCAGAAACTACGAGTATTATGGTATCACAACACCCAGATACGAGAGAACTATTTGCAGAACATACAAGCATTTCTCGCGCCGCAAGCATCAAGCCAATACCTCTCTAGCCAGAGACTCGCATACTACGTCATCAATGGATTTCTACATTGGTTCTAACCTCAAAACATTAACGCGAATGCTCCAGCAGTGGAGCTCGATCCTCTGTCATCTCAATTTGACGGGAGATGAGGCCGCCTAGAGGTGACACCGTTGTGTAGTTTTTAAGGTTTCTGGGGCAATTTAATTACGAAACTCGATTATATAATAGGAGAGCTCTTAGCAAATTGTTGGACAGTGTTTCTTCGCTCATTTCATAAACTGTATAAATTTAGTAAGATTTTAATGGCCTATTTAGTTGATTGAAGCCTACTTTACTGAAATTCAGAGCTATTAATATTGAAATTAGTTTTAGGCCTATTTGAATTTGGATTTAGTGGATATACCTTTAGTAACTATAATATATCAACGACTAATCTTGCTTTTTCTTTTACGTTTCTTTGGTTTATTTTTTCTTTTTTTCTGAGTGTGTTACGTTTCTTTTTTCCTTTATTGTATGTTGTTAAAAATATCTATTTCCTTTTTCTTTGCGACTTTTAGCTGTCACTACATCTTCAAGGATCTGCGTTAGTTTATCTGTTAAGTATTTATTTTAAAGGTCAAAATAAGGTGTAAAAGTTTAAGAAAAAGCCTCTGTCTAAACCTTTACTGTTACAATGTCTTTTTTACACCATCACGCTAGCAACAACACAGTAACTTTCAGAAAAATAAAACAGATTGACCAATCAGATAGAACTTTTAAAAGAATCTGATTGGACAAATTTCCAGCATCCGTGGAAATGGCTTCAATTAAATGTTACTTGAAACTGGTCTAATTGGCAATCGTTAGTTTACGAAGAGTGATAAATTGGTTGGAGCGCGAACTAGCTTGACTGAAGAGACTTAAACGCTGAATCATCATGTCAAAATTATGTCACTGCAAGTGAGAAGAGACTAAGCGAGAGTTTTGAACAAAACGGTCATCTTTTGTTGAAAATAATGATTCTGTGCTAACACTTAATTTATAAACATACCTACACACGAAGAAGATGAGAAGAGACTAAGAGTCTGTTAAAATGCTGCCAATAAGTGATATTTTTATGATCACTTTAGTAGTTCCAATAGAGATAAAAATAAAGTTTATAAAAATCATATTCCTCACAAATATAATTGTGAAAATTTATGTAAATTTTTAGAGGTTGTATTTGCTATCATAGAAATTAGCAATGTACGTAATTTATTGGCTGGATTGCACATTGAGATACCAAACGGACTTACAGTCTCGCCTTATAACTTTCACAAAGCTTCTACATTATTTATTAATACTCTGACTATGTTATCATTATCGAGTAAATAACCAGTTCGAAAAAGTTTGTTGTTTTTGAAACAGATATTTTGATTGGGATTCTTCGGAAGTTCTTTCAAAATTAACAATCTTGATTTTCATGTTCGAGCTTAGCTATTTTTATTGAACACAACCTCGAAGCACGCTAGTGCTTAAATGTAAGTACTTATTAGAAACATTGATAGGAATGATCAAACAGTTTATCTACTTGAACGAGTCTATGTACGAGTACATTGTACACATCGCAATACATCTACTTACGCAATGAGCTTCAAAAGGCACGCCTCTTTCTTGCCAACAACATTGTATCACAGAATAATAATAATAAAACATACCTTTGATTTTAGAGCGCTGGTGGTGTAGTGGTTGCACCCCTGCCTCACGATCCGTAGGTCGTGGGTTCAAACCTGGTCGTGCATCAATGAGTTTTTCCATTCGAAAAAATTATGTGCGCAATGCCAGTGCTCTTAAACGGTAAAGGAAACCGGCATACCCTAGAACCAAAAATTCGAAGGTATGTGTCATAGGTTAGTATTCTTATAAGCGGCGATGGGCTTGCAACCTGTCACGTACGTAATACTAACTAATGTGCAAAATGTGGGCATGTACCAAATGTCATGTTTGGACGTGCCTCTGACTACCCTCTTTAGATATTCTCAAAGATCTAAGTACTTAACTAAAGATCTGGGTAAGATATCTACCGAGCCCGGGGATTACAGTCGTGATCATTTTTTTTTTTTTTTGGGTAACGGTAGCTTAAGTTAATTTTACACTATACGTCAGTCTCTTTCAAACAATATGTCTAATTTCTGAGTAAAATAGAAAGAAGATTGTCAAGTATCTCAAAAATAATAACTATCATTCCGTTCCACGATTTTTAAGTGGTTTTGCGTAATCTTGAAGCTTTAAAACTGATAGTTGATGGTTGTAGGAGTACCTTTAGCTATTTTGACAGCTAAAAATTCGGCTGACATTGGTGGTAATTCGGTTGTTTTGCAGACTAACTTAAAAATGCTACCATAGGTACGATCTTATTTGGATTACTATAAAGACCAAATTAGCGTAACATTTTTGAATGACAGTTTAAAAAAGATCTAAAATTGACATAATCATTCTAATTTAATTAATTTTCCACCATTTTCACGTAGCTTTAGTCAACACCAATTTACATGGCTTCTAAAATAAGCTAAAATACGTCAATCATACGTCAGTTTAGTCAAATTTAGAATTGTAATTTAAAATGTTTACGCTAATTTAGTATTTGATGTGAACAAAATAAGGTCGCGTTTATTTCAGCATTTTTATATTTAGTTTTAGTTAGTCCGCGGAACAACAGAATCACCACCATTGCCTTGTCTCTAATATTCATCTATACTAATATTATAAAGAGGAAAACTTTGATTGTTTGTTTGTTTGTTTGTTTGTTTGAAACGAATAGGCTCCGAAACTACTGAACCGATTTGAAAAATTCTTTCACCAATGTGTAGAATAAACTTTCAGGATAAACATAGGCTATATTTTATGTAAGTAGGTACTTCGCGGGCGACGCCGCGAGCGGAAGCTAGTTCTTAAATAAATGAAAGAGATGTGTAATAAATAATCTAAGCTAGTAGTTATGAAGTTAGAACTCGTATTATCACAAGAAACTAGCTTGCATAAGTAAAAAGTTATATAGGCTACAAGTTAAAGATATTCGTATTTCATATATTTTTTTAAGTTGAATAAATTTAACTTTTGTTGATACTACCCAGAATCAGTACCAGTAGTATTAGGTTAGCAGCCTACAGCAAAATAAGTTAGAAATGAGAGAGAACAAATGAATTCGTAATAAAAGAGCAGACATCTCGATAAACAAAACCTTTACAGGCAGTGGCTCTAATTTCAGCGACAACCCGGCCAATTAGCATATTCGAGCTCAGAATACAGAATTGTCAGTACGCGGTATTCTTCACAGTTACTAGGCAAGCTCTTATAATGTGCGTAGATCATCATCATCATCATATTAGTCATCAACATCATTATCATCAACATTATCAACAACTTCGCCATCATAGTAGTCATCAACATCATCATTATCAACAATATCATCATCATAGTAGTCATCAACATCATTTATTATTTATTTATTTATTTATTATTTATTTATTTAATTATTAATTAGAACGGCGAAAACACCAATTACACTAATTAATTATTTACATGCAAATAACAAAACTTAGACAACTACATTAAATTGAAATTATATAAAAGTAAATTAAAAAAAAAAAAAAAAAAATGTCACAGGAAAATTATGTCACAGCAAAATTGTGTGTAATTATATAAAATCTGTGGTAATAGTAAAATAAATAAATAATAATAGTAATAGTAATATTAAATTAATAACATGATAAAATTGCTAATACTATTTGATACCATACAATATGAAAAAGAATAACAATAATAAAACATCATCCATCCCTCTCACAATAGAGCAGACAAATTGACATTAAGTCGCTCCATTCGTCCACAAATATGTCAACGTCTGGGAAAGCCTTAAGTAAGCCGTTGAGGGCGTCGAGAGCGCGAGGCAGCGGTGACCGGTGGTGCCCTACAGTGCGGCAAGGTGGTAGAGCGAGGAGCCTGTAGCTTCTACCGCGAATATAATTATCCGGCACATATAGGCGGAGCAACCCGTTGTGTAGTTCGGGACTGTCAATAATATTCCTAAAGATTTTAATAGTGTTCGACAACTGATCATACGCGCGTCGTGTTTTCAAAGAGTTATAGCCCAAGGAACCTTGCAGATATTTCGTGGGATACATAAATGGGTAATATCCTGCTACGCGCTTGTATAGGTATCTTAGAAATGCCTTTTGTACTTTTTCCAAGAGAAGATCGTATTTCTTTTCATGCGGACTCCATACACAGGAACTGGTCTCCAGCTTGCTACGGACCAAAGCGCTGAAAAGGAGTTTTATGACGTAGTAGTTTCCAAAGTCACGTGCGTTTCTAAGTACAAAACCCAGCCTCCTGTACGACTCCCTAGCTACGACAGAGATGTGGTCGTTAAATGTAAGCTTCCGGTCGAATGTGACTCCCAAATCCTTGACCACAGTTGCTCTGGTGATCGGAATACCGTTGATACTGTAGTCATAGGCAATAGGGTGCCACATGCGACCGAAAGTCATGACGGAGCATTTCAACGGATTAAACTCCATTTTATTTTTGGCACTCCATTGATAGACCGCATCAATATCGCGCTGTAGAGCTAAGCAGTCGGAAAGAGTATTGATGGTCGCGTAGAGTTTCAGGTCGTCCGCATATAAAAGACATTTTGAGTGCCGCAGAACATTTGGTAAGTCATTGATCATTATCAAAAACAACAGTGGCCCCAAGACTGATCCCTGACTTACACCGGATCGCGTCTGATAGCGCGAAGATTCGTACATGCCGAGCTTGACATACTGCTGCCGATTTCGTAGGTAGTCAGCAATTAGCCGTAGAAGATTGGGGGCGAAGCCTATGAAACTAAGCTTCGCCAGCAGTGTGTCATTGTTGACCCTGTCAAACGCTTTTCGGAAGTCAAAGTAGAGTACATCCACTTGACGCCCTCTATCTAGTTGCGTAGAGATGTAGTCAACTATACATAGCAAATTAGTATTTACAGACCTCTTTGCCCTGAAGCCATGTTGTGCGTTACATAAGTATTTTTCAACTTGAACGTATATTAACTTATACAGTACGTTTTCAAATATTTTAGCTGGTGACGATAGGATGGCAATTGGTCGATATTCTTCTACTAAAAGCTTGTTCGAAGTCTTAGGTATAGGGCTTACTCTAGATACTTTCCATTGCGCAGGATAAACACCAGTTCTCAGGGCCAAATTAAAAATATGGTTCAGAGGACGAACAAAATATCTTTTCGCGTGTTTGAAAACTACTGGCGGGATACCGTCGGGTCCAATAGAGCTGCTTGGTTTTAATTTCTGAATGCCTTGGATCACATCTTTGGGTGCAAAGTCAATAATATTTATGTAGTTACTATTACACCCAGTGTCATGATTATTAATAGTTTCAACACTGAGGACTGGCGTATCGGGAAGGAATACGCTCGCGAAGAAGTCTGCAAAAGCTTCCGCTGCTGCAACTCCAGAGCATGAATTACCTTTATACGTCACATTAGGTTCAAATCCGCCCTTGGTTCGTAAACTCGATATGTGGCTCCAAAACAAACGGGGATTTATCGCGATGTTGTTCTCAATCTGCCTCATATGTGCGGCATAGGCAGACGCGACGCGGGACTTTAAGGAAGCCCTGAGCTGAGAGAACATCATGTAGTCCTGCACGGATTTGGTGCGCCTCCAGATAGAATGCAGTTTAGCTTTCAATTTAGTGTCACGAATTATGTTGGGATTAAACCAGACAGGATATCTTGGACTAAGAGATTTATTACGGCATTTTTTAGGTATGCAATCATTGAAAATGCCATAGACGGTACAATAGAGTTCATTCATTGCATTCGGGATATCATTACACTGTAATACATTATCCCACGAAACCCCAGCAAATAGGGCAAATAACTGCTCAAAATCACATTTCTTAAAATTCCAATCTTTGTCCGGGTTAACGTTACTGGGTTCCAGACGGTCCAAGCAACGAGATAAGTCAGTCACGAACTCCACATCGAGGGCCGGATGGTGCAAGTCGATCGGCACTAGGCATTCCGTGCTGCTGACGGCTAGTTCACGCACCCCATCGTCCTCACGGATCAGAACTACATCTAACATGCGCCCGTAAACATTGGGCACGATGTTTTTATCTACTAAATTACAAAACGATAAGAAGTAATAATAGTAATTGGCAATATTTTGCGAAGCGCTATTCATATTAAGGTCCCCCATAATGATCACATTTCCTTTCAACAACTCTGAAAAACTCTCAATTTTACAAAATATATTCATATAATCATCATCGGTGGCACTAGGCCTCATGTAAAAGACACAAACGTAAAAGGTACGCCCACTTAAATTAAAACTTGCCCAGAGATCTTCTCCGCAGTCAGTCTCGAGGTCTCTACGCCGGCATAGTGCAATGGGTGCTCGGGCGGCCAGCAGGACGCCTCCACAGGGAGTTTTTCGGTCTCGGCGGATGACACTCCAATCGGCACACGTGACTTCAGAGTCCTGGACGGAGTCGTCGAGGAATGATTCCGTTATAGCAACGAGGTCGTGGTCCAACAGGGCCAGGTTGTTGCGGAAATTACGAAGCTTGGTTTTGAGTCCTCGTACATTTTGGTAGAAGACTCGGAGGCTCGAAGCTTTATTGTGAGCGATTTGTGCCACGAAAGGGCTGTGGTTGTGGTCGCGGCTGCGCCTGCAACTGCGACTGCGATTGCGGCGGCGATCTGTTGCCTGAATTAGTACCGGATACATCACCCAATTTTGCCGTAGCCATTGGCTTCTTATAGTTTATCCAAGGTTTGATCCTGGCATTAATAGGCCAGACATCTATGGAGTAGCACACGTTGTAATGGACTTCTGGAACTCCTAGTTTGTATGACTTATATTGCCCTTTTGGCGTAAGCTCTTCGACGGTACAAACTCCCGTGGGGCATAGCTTTCTTAGGTATTCAAGAACGTCAGCGGAGCCAGAAGCCATGTTCCAAAGGTGTAGGTATTTGATCAGCTCTACTGCCTTCAGTGATGTTATAGAGGGTCCAGCCGTTCCGCATAGTGAAGTGGGTCCGCGACTTTTCCGTTGTCTTACTTCAGTCCACTGCTGCTGGTCATTTGGGGTCTCACGGCTAGGGTGATTATCGTGAGTGGCCGCTATCACGGAGGTGGTGCGGGCGACTGTGGTGGCAAATGTGACTGGGCCTTGATCCAATACACCTACTTCCTTTACTCGAGACTGATTCTCATGACGTGGTAAATGGTCTTTGGGTCCTTTCTTGATAGGTGTTACCATTATCATCATTATCAACAATATCATCATCATAGTAGTCATCAACATCATCATTATCAACAATATCATCATCATAGTAGTCATCAACATCATCATTATCAACAATATCATCATCATAGTAGTCATCAACATCATCATTATCAACAATATCATCATCATAGTAGTCATCAACATCATCATTATCAACAACATCATCATTATAGTAGTCATCATAAAATAACTCAAAAGAATATTAAGGCTACATTAGTAAAATATTACTTATCATAACTTATTGCAACATATTCATGTACTTAATATTACTATTTTATTTTGCCATAAAAAAGGAGCATCCTCTAGCTAAACTCAGGCGCAGCGTTGTCACTCAGGCAGGATTGCTTGCTGGTGCGCGTGTATAGCGAATAGCACGAGCGCGCGCGCGCGCGTGTGTGTAACTACCTAACTGCACACCGCGCCATACCTGCAGCTAGAATGTGGTGACACCGCTGTGCCTGTGTGCATAGCTATTTTTTAAGCGTGTCTGTAATTTATTTCAGAGAAATCTAGTGTCTAGTTAAACCTAACTTAGGATTTAAGACGCTAACCACCATTTAATGTCATGTTTTTTATCAATAAATGCTATCTATCATCATTATAGTAGTCAATAACATCATCATTATCATCATCTTAAACAACATCATCACCATCGTCGTTATCAACATCATCAACCTATCGCGGTCCACTGGATGCAGTGTCTCCCAAGATTCAATACTGAGCCCCATCTTTGGCTTTTCATCCTCTTTGCCTTATCATTTGCCACTTGTGCGTAGATCTTACCGTCTTTTTGGCTTAGTATTTACTAAGTACCTATAGGCCTACTTTTTTTGCTAGCCTTCATTGAGTCTCCATCTTTGAACCAAATATCGGTGGTGATTCTATTTAGTCAGTCTACCTAAAATTTCTTAAATAAAAACGATCTCGTTTTGTTCATCCCAAAGACTTAATTCATTTTTCCCACACTGATTAGGAAATAAATAGTGAAGAAAAAAAAAGCTAGATTTATCCGCTTTTATCAAGTTTGACTCAATGAAGAGTGCTGCCATTTAAACACTACACCTTATTTATTCTGTGCCACTACTAAATGACCTCTGCTTTGGTTGAAGCCTGTGGTAAGTTTGCGATGAGTGTTATTTTGTTACATGTACGGAGTATTGAAACTTGAACTGAAAGACGTGGTAACAAAGCATATTTCGGATTGCAAGCTCACTTGCAGTGACATTGATGTGAGGGCTCCGGTAACCTTTGGTAACACGAGTGTGATGTTACGAGTATGGAGTGTGATTGTTGTGAAGGTCCAAAAGACCCTCTGTAGAGAAGGCTTTAATAACGTCTACTGTAACTAGAGAACTAGAGACTACAAACATGGCAATTGTGACTTTCAAGCGTCGATAAAGTAAACACTTCAAAGTTAAAATAATTTTGTTTAATCCTACCCTCACAGCTTAGTTGGTGTTAGCTCTGCTTTCTGCGATGTAGGTTGTGGGTTCGATACCCAGAATAAACATTGTGATGGACACAAATGTTTGTTTCGTGTTGTTATAAAAATAAAATTACATAATTATTATTACCTAGTCTATTATCTATCTGTTTTCCATAGTACAAGCTTAGCTTAGTTTAGCATTTTGTGTAATATCCACCAAAATTTATTTATTTAGTTATTTATTGTAATCAAATTACAAGGACCATTTTGGGATGATGTCTTCTGATGTTCTACGACAATGAACAATATCACTATAGATTTTCTTGTGTTATTTTAAATCATATTCTATCTTATTTGACGACCTCAGTGGCGCAGCGGGCGAGAGTCCGCCTGCGACGCAAGAAGCTGTGGGTTCGATTCCCGCCTCGGAACAAATTTGTGTACGATCTGCAGAAATTTGTTCCCTTGGTCTGGGTGTTTTCTATGTATAGTAAAAAATATATCTATCTATGTATATAATGTATTAAATATATCAGTTATCTAGTACCCATAACACAAGCTTTGAGTAGCTTACTTTGGGGCTAGATGATGCTGTGTGGATTGTCCAGCATTATTTATTATTATTTATTATTAACTTTTGTTTCAAATTGACTTAAAATTTTGTCTTTACCTCTGTGACGTTGACAACACTTTATATTCAATAAAAAACAATTGACACTGGCAAAAATTATCTTCAAAGAGACAAATGACATAAATAAATAAGAAGAAGAAGGAAAACTTATATAAACTCAGTGACTGACAACTACGTCGCTCTGGTATTTATATGTTTTCTCGTGTTATTTTGAGTTTTATTGCGTAATTTTGGTGGTTATTTGCCAATAAAGCCCGGGTTCTTGACACGAGTGTAAAGTATGTGAATTAGAGTGAATAGTTCTCTTCAAATTCCATCGGAGGAAATCCCGAAAATTTTCAACAAAACAGCCATCTTTTGTTTAAAATTGACTTGACAACTTGACTATGACTCTGTGACGTTGACAATACTTATAAATAAATACACTTGACACTGGCAAAATTGTTCTCTAAGAGACAGATGCCATAATTGAAGAAGAAGAAGAAGACCATCAGCATCTGACAAAAGGCGAAATTCATTTTTCTTCAGGAAATTGACTTCATCGTTTCATTTCACACGAATTTCATTTCATTTGAGCCATTTATCAAGGTGTTAATAAAAGAATTCTAAGCACTGGTTTGGTAATGGCAACGCTAACTACTGATCATAATGTCGTGGATACAAACCTGGTCCAATTATCACCTAACTTTATTCTACAGTTGCTGTAACTATAGGTAACGTCTCCCAAAACGACTTGTTGCAAAATGCAGAGACTTTCGACTGTGAAATATCTAATACATAAAAACATTACTGACTGTCTGACAATCAATGAACACTCAGCAAAAACTGTAAGTATTAGATACCTTAAACAAGGAAGGTTCCTGTCTTTTACAATTTAAAGAAGCACTGAAAAATTTATTCTTGAAATTCAATACGAGGGTTTAGTAAGACAATCTATACTAATACTAATATACTAATATACTAATACTAATAATATTATAAAGAGGAAAACTTTGATTGTTTGTTTGTTTGTTTGTTTGTTTGTTTGTTTGAAATGAATAGGCTCCGAAACTACTGAACCGATTTGAAAAATTCTTTCACCAATGTGTAGAATGAACTTTCAGGATGAACATAGGCTATATTTTATGTAGGTACTTCGCGGGCGACGCCGCGTGCAGAAGCTAGTAGAATATAAGAATAATCTATCGTCAAAACTGTTATAAATTGTAAGTAACTCGATCATAAAAATTAAACCTTTCTTACGCCTATTTCACAGAGTAAACCTCCATGCGAATGAAGTCACAGGCTAGTGCTTTATACGAGTGTAGAGCTTCTAAAATAGACTCTTGACTCGAGTAGGCGAGATCGATCGAGTACTCGAAGAAACCGTAGATCATGAGTACGGTAGAAGAGGAAAGTTCAGAACTCGTCAAGTATTACGAGTATAATAAATGTGCTGATAATCTTGTCTCCCGGTTGTAGTGTTTGTATCTATGCGTTAGCATCTTAGTAGTCTGTGGTATTTATATTGGATCTATCAGACTATCTGTCTCACGTGCACATGTGATCTGCCAACGTCATACAACTGTCAATGTCAGTGTGACTTTACGGAAAAAAGCCCGAGAACGACCGACGAGTGCAGCGGGAAGACGGAGGAGTGGAGAGGACGCTTGATGCTTAGTGTGAGTTGGATTTATTATAATGTTTTATCTGTTTTGGCGACGTATTTCGGTCAGATGTTGATTTATTGCAAATAATATTTAATTGCATTTTAATTTGTAAAAAAATGCTTTTGTTGTTATAAATTCTGCTTAGGTATTCATCGTTTTTTTTTATATAATAGCGTCATGTGTGCTTTTACAAGATCTTTCCATTGTACGACTTAAAAATCGCTTCCGGCGTTCGAAATAACACCATTCTACATTGTTCAAAGTCTATTGGAAAACCCGAAGTGATTTTACTTCGTGATGTTTCCTTTTGACTGCCAAAGTATTTCAGTAGTGTTGAGTATTCCGTCAATATTGGAGTTTCCACATTTATAGAAAGGCGTGATGGATGTTCACAGGAGAAGTCTCCCTCCACAAGTGTGGAATGTTTGATGTTTACGAGAGCATTGGGTTTTTTGATGTACGAGCCAGGATTGCTTGTTTTCTTTATAGTTTAAACAGTGTTTTTCTATTTTACTGAAAACAAAGTTAGTAAACAGTACCTACTCGGCTTGGCATTCATAACAAGAATCATACCTACTCAAAAGCGGTAGGGCCAGATGAGTTTCTTACCATTTTCGAACCGGATTGACACCTAGACTCACCTAGAATGTAAGATTAGGTAGGTTGGTTTTTACCTATGGTTTTGGTCAAAAAAACGAATTTTCTCATAGTTTCCCTCTAGTACCTTATAGTACCTCATAGTAATAGTACCCATAGATAATGTTGAAAAGTAAGTAAACATACCACTAGACTAGCAGAAGATGCATGCATTTAAATTGCTTGCAATTCACTTTGTTTTCCTGATTGTGGAACATAATGAAAACACACGGGACGGTATATTATAGTGGACGACCGCGTTTCCGTCTGTCATACTTATTTTATTTTTTAGTGAAATAAACTTTTTTGATTTGATTTGAAATAGCTCGGCTCGCTTGTCTCAAGGTGCGTACGCTATCAGAAGCTAAGCGGTAATGCGAATTTAGTACCCAACGAACCCTAAACACACTTTCTCTCTACGTATGCATGCCTGTTTGTTATTTTTACGTACAAAGTGCAAAGCAAACGTCAAAAATCATAAGCATAGATATTTATTAAATAAAATCTAGATGGCGTTATCTTAAGGGAATCTCACTTGTATGTTTCGCTTACCGCATAGGCAGAGGTGCTTTGTTGCGAGCCAGGTAGTTGCCGCTACAATTGCGACACAAAGTTTTTTAGATGAAATTTCCGCGGTTTTTCTTTATTTCCTCGTGGAGTTTTCATTTTACAAACGTCGCATCACACTAATAAAGTTTATTTCAACTTATATACTTAATTAAAACTGCAAAATTGCTTAAAACAGAGTACCTACCTACACAGTTTGCGAGAATTGGCTTGCCTACACATTTTATATAACTAATAATGTTACAATATAACTATTTTTTTAAACGAATTGGTGATTACATATTCAATAATAGAAGCCGTAAAATGTATTGAATACAAACTACAAAACCCTATTTCAATTTTGCTAAATTAAAACTTCTTTGGCTTTGAAAGATACCTACCATCAGTATTTTGACTCGATGTTCACAACGGTTCGTCAAGTGTCTGCTTGAAGACACGCCACGACGTAACATAGTACGATACGGCATCGGGTTGTTAGTATTTCGATGGACCGTAACGAACACTGTAGATTTGATAGACATAATCGTAGGATTCCGCGGTATCGCATCGTGACAATAATTATTACGAGTAAGACAAATGTGTATACGTTTTAGCCCAAAGTCATCATAAAAATAAAAATAAAATAACAGCATTTTTTAAAAAGAGAGACAACTCGGCGCCAAGCGCACCTATTTACTGAAACTTTCTAGAACTCGCGAAGGCCATAATTCATTTTGAGGCATCAGCAAATTACGAGTCGAAAAGCTTGGCTGCAGGAATAATATTCAAGTAACTTTTAATTAGTTCTTCATTAAGCCCCGCGCTGTCTTCGTTTTATTTGCAAATGGTTCTTGTTGTGTCTCGACTTATTCTGAAAGTAAAAATAATGTAAAGCGCGCTGCACCATGAACATGCTAACTAAAAGTCCGAAGATGGCTGCAGCTATAGGGCCAATTCCGTACTAAAACGTCAAATTCAAGTCGTCTGTCTCAATTTTGCGTATTCTCTTGAACTTAGATTGCAAGGTGGATACTGTATAATACTCATATTATATCATCAAAAGTAGAACGAAGCTGAATCTTGTAAACAAAGAACGTAATTATTTTTCATTCGAAAACTAGCCACTATACAAATGATTGCTTTTAGCACAAGCGGTGACAAAATTAAAAAAAAAAAAAAATTACATTGCAATATATTTTATTATTGTTACAGGAATTCTAAAAAAACCGTTGATGACAACAATTTCAAATGGTTAATTGTGTGGTCGAAGACAAGACGTGACAAATTGTACAGTGTTCATACTCGTATAAAAACGCGCTCTGTCTAAAATTATCATATTATTGTTCATAATCTAAGGTGCAGAGGCTGGAGTCGCAAAACTTTGCAGGCTTATTATTGGATTTGAGAATGAGTAGAAACAAGTGGGATTATGCACGGGAAGTTTTCCTGCAAGAATTAAGGTCCTCCCACACAGGCGCGTATCGCGATTACCGGTATTACTACCAGCCAAAAGGCGAAAGCTTTCACTTAGTTTAGCCAACATTGTCCGTCAACATTTAGCTCAGTTAACTTGCTTAGCTTAGTTCGCGGTGAAGCCAATCTTATTCAATCTTGCAATACCGTGCCTTCATAGATCTTACCAAGGGTTGCAAATCGATAAGTACTTATAGACTGAACTAGCTGTCCCGCTCGCGACTTCGTTCACATAAAATATCTAAGTCTAATATAAAGTTTCAGACCAATCGCACCACCCGTTAAAAAAGTCCCATACAAACATTGACCCCCCATTTGACCCCTTTTTAAGAGTTATATTGAAAAATCCTGAAACAGGTATCCATTCATTTTGCATTTACAGTACACGAACAAAGTTTCAGACCAATCGCGCCACCCATTAAAAAGTTCCCATACAAACATTGACCCCACATTTGACCCCTTTTTGATGGTTATATTGAAAAATCCTGAAACACGTGTCCATTCATTTTACATTTACAGTGCACAAACAAAGTTTCATGAAAATCGCTCTACGCGTTAAAAAGTTTCATACTAACGTTTTCACCCTTTTTCACCCCCTTAGAGGTGGAATTTCCAAAAATCCCATCTTAGTGGGTGGTTTTGTTATAAAAGGAAACCACCTTCCAAATTTCAGCTTTCTAGCTTCAGCGGTTTCGGCTGGGCGATGATAAATCAGTCAGTCAGTCAGTCAGGTTAAGCTCTTATATAGATATAGATTATATCCTACTAATATAAACGCGAAAGTTTATAAGGATGTATGGATGTATGTTTGTTACTCTTTTACGCTGAAACGGGTAAACAGATCTGGATAAAATTTGGCACAGAGATAAATAACTATAGTCTAGAATAGCACATAGGCTATGTTTGATGTGATAGCAATGGTAAAAAGTAAGTATATTGCGTCATGGGGAAGAGACTTTAAGGTTTTAAGGCCACATCAGGTTTACAGCTGAAATGATTTAGCTGAGTTGAAAATTAACTTACTTCAGCAAGTTGGATTTGAGTGAAAATGTGCGTGGCATTCTTGGCTTTAAAACTCACATAGAACAAAAATAAAATGTAGGTTCCTCCTTTTGATGTACATGATACTAAATCTAGCAGCGTGTAAAGGCAGACGTGCATCTATGTATTATCGGCTATTATCTGTGGTCTCACGCAGCTGTTACCCCACGCGAAATGTCAATGTCAAAATAACAATGACGTCAGGACAGATAGCACACACTCACACGATAATACTGTCGACATTTAAAAAGAATATAATATACAAAAATATAGTTTTATTCTTCAGCAATTTCACGTTTCGCAAACGGCCGGTGCGGTTTCGTACAATTCTGTAAACCCACCTAATGGGTCATCGTAATGTACAACCGGGGTGTACCTACTAAGTAAATAATTGCTCTGAATTTAGAGATGTAGAGTCCAGTTAGAGAAATATTTAGTTTTTTTTAACCTATTTTGTCCCACTGCTGGGTTTCCCATTTAGTTATTTATTTGGAAAAATAATTAGCTTTATGGAGAGCCCAAAACGAAATTTACAAGTAAGTAGGTACCTATACAATATTAAGAAAGCCCTAAATCGTAGCCGATAGTTATGTGACTAACACTTTACAAGAAGAACGTCAAGAACTAAAAATAATTAATTGATTCATCGTAGTTTTGTGGAAATCTATTACAAAATAGTGAAAAGGTTAACAAATTAGTACCTACTATTATGCTAAAACTATTATCTGATGAGCAATAAACAATGCAGACATAACTACACCCATTGCGTAATGTTATATATCGATGCCTACACAACCGGCCCTCTCGCAAGCCTCTCGCAAATGAAAAACAATGTAAAACTTCAGATGGATAATTCAAAATACTTTTTTTACTGTTGTTTTACATTCGTTTCAGACGAGGCGTTACATCCCTTCGTATCTGCATAGCAGACTAAGCGGCTTAGTTACAAGCGCCTGCCAAAAAAGTTATAGCTTTTGCGGGCTATTGCTATTATAAATGCTGCAGGCTTGCCCAGGTGTTGAGTTTATGATCTTGGTTATAATGAAAAGTTGTGCGATGCGAAGTAGTCCAGAAAGAGCTTTTGAATCATAAAAAGTTTGCAAGTAGATAATTTAGGGTGTAAATGGTTTATTTTTTTATATATTATATCTCTACCTATCATTGCGAGGAACTGATTTGATTGCTTTCCTAGATAGAGGCAATTTTTCAATGGTTCTATAAAATCTATGGCAAATCAACCTGATACCATTTCAACTTGCTAGATCTGAGACGTAGGCAGACATAATTAGACGTATCGTACCTACCTATCTATCTGTGTACCTAGTTGTTTTTTTTTACTTAGTACCTACTATTATTATTATAGTATACCTACTTACTTTATTTACAGAAAACAAGTCTATTATACAATAAAAAGATTTGTACTTTGTATGTTTGTGTCACGAATAAACTCAAAAATTTAATCATGAGAACATCATTTTTTAACCATTAGACTGCTACATATCCCGGAGTAACATAGACTTTTATGTTTGGTATACTGAGGGACCTTTGTGGAAGAAGTCGCGAGTTGTTACTCGCGAGTACAAATAAAAGAAGTATTTTAGCTAAGAACTCGAGTTTGCACCATGATAGCCGAAACACACAAAGATTTTCGCATTAATCTACATGAGAAAAGGCCGTTTAGAATAATAATTACAGGAAATGTTCCGAAAAAATAAGACTTTCCGCACATTTGCGCTCATTAAATTCTGGAGACGCCTCACACACGCTTTGGGACGGAAATTGGCTAAATTCATTTTAAATAGGAAAACTGGTAAGTAAGTAAAGAGATGTGGAATCTTATACCTTTAAACGAGCAATTCTTGTATATATATGTATATATAATCGGAATCTCGGAAACGGCTCCAGCGATTTTCATGAAATTTAGTATGCAGGGGGTTTCGGGGGCGATAAATCGATCTAGCTAGGTTTCATTTTCCAAAAAACACAATTTACCAGAAAAAAACCCGAGCAAAGCTCGGTCATCCAAGTACCTACTATAAATTAATTGTGAATCGTGAAATTCCTAGTGTGTAAAATGTACTTTTTTTTTTTAATAAATAAATATTAATAAATAATGCTGGACAATCCACACAGCATCATCTAGCCCCAAAGTAAGCTACTCAAAGCTTGTGTTATGGGTACTAGATAACTGATATATTTAATACATTATATACATAGATAGATATTTTTTATTATACATACAAAACACCCAGACCAACGGAACAAATTTCTGCAAATCGTACACAAATTTGTTCCGCGGCGGGAATCGAACCTGCAACCTCTTGCGTCGCAGTTGGACTATCGCCCGCTGCGTCACTGAGGTCGTCATAATGAGGTTTTCATTTTTTATTTTTATCTACTTAAGTAGAAAGATTACTATTGGATTTCGGTCAATGGGCTGAGTGAGGTGTGGGATGAGTTGACCAAAGAATCGTTAAATTCTCATTTATGGGAGTTTATATATGACATTTCTAAGCTAAGTTATATTTCCAAATTAGTCTGTTTTCTCACCATTTTCACCAGCATCTCACGGTGATGATTTGAGTCTAAATCATATTTGTTCCACACACTCTTTAATCTCTGATAATGCCAGAACGTGAATCTACGCGAGACAATAGATTTTCTGTTGTGTCTGGAATCTTGGCAAACCACAGGTTAAGCATAGGCTTATTATGCTAAAAAAATCTAAGTCTATGGTTATAGGTATACCTTTTTTAAACTAAGTTATGTGCTACGAGTCCTACACACATCGCTTATGAAGGTTCCTTTTTTCTCGGTATTAAAGTAGACAAGCAGGTACGAGTAGGTACCTAACCCTCGAAGGTGGAGTGTAAAACTACCATTAAGTTAACGAGTTGGTTAGTACCTGCTTACCGAAACTTAACGGTGCGGAAACTACCTTTGGAAGAAGTTCAATTACCAGAGCACTTTATGGTTTTAAGACAGATAAAAGTAACATTCAAAAAGGCTCGGTATCTAATTATAGATTTTAAATTTTAAAAATGAACTATTTAGTTTATAACTTAAGGCATTGAACAAGATTTACAATCATAATTTTCACTTTTGGACCTTCTGGCTATAAAATTTTAGTAGCTAGGTATAAGTATTAAATAATTTACAGAGTTCTGAAATTAGCTAGGTAACTACTTTTTAGGGGTTTTTAGTTATTTTCCATGAGGTCTGAAATAAAACACAGATCGTAGAATAACGCCATCTATATTAAGGCATCAGAACTTTATAGATACCTACCCATTCATAACGTTAGCATTTAGAACATTCGAAACCTAAATTGTTTCGTGAATTGAATAAGTTCAGCTTATTATAATAGAGGTCAGCATAGATAATTTTAATAATAACTGAAAATAGCAATAACTGAAAAATTTAAAAATAACCATGTGATAATTACGTGAGATATTTTGGGTAAGTATTAAATACCCATTAAATATTTCTTGTCATTATTTTTCTTTAATTTTCATGTAATTTATTTTTTATGACATTAAATCCTGCCTAATTAAAGCCTGCAAGTAGCGCTAGCGCCTGTTAATAAAAAGATGAGCAGTGCAAGATTAGCATGGTATGCACACGTGATGACGAGGAACGAAAACCATGTCACCAAAAGAGATAAGTATGAGCGTGGCTTTGTGCGCTAGTAGAGGAAGGCCGAAAAAGAAGTGTAAGAGGAGTAGATTCAGAGTTGACGAATGATAGGAGTAAGTGGAAGAAGAAAACATGTTATGCGTAGGTACACTTAGCGTAGAATACCTCAGAGCAGGAGTTTGTTTCTTTTCAATTATAAGTTTGTGTCCACCACTGTTTGACATTAAACTAAATGTTTGTAAACAGTATCTTATTCCTACTAATACATTCTCCTAAACAAAGTGATCGCAGCTGCTGACGACATAATTAGAGTAGAGGCGTCAATATGCTGTCCTGCGTTAACCCTGCAAGTGTCCTCTGTGTTATTGAAAGTGATGAACGGCGTATCTTGAAGGTCGTAGCTGGCGATTGCTGCATCCAGCTTAGTGGAATCAGTATCTTTGAGGTGTGGGGTTCGGACCATTTTCCATATTTCATCTGAAAATAGAAAGGTGTTAAAACTGCATTTTTAAACAATAAATAATCAATGAGGTATTGAGTCGAATGCTTTTGTAAGACCTAAATGAAAAAAACGTACAAGCATAAATTTGTTATCACGAAGTTCTAAGCTTAGGTACCTACTATTGTAGGTACAGATATTTTCTCTTTACGTCTCTCACATGATCGTTTCCGAAATCTTTGTTTACTAAACAATTGTAAGTACTAATAATAGTTAGTATTATATAACTAACAGTAAGTACCTATACTGATTGTAAACTAAACAATTTGTAAGTACAAAATAACCTTTCTGCTGGTTTTCAAATAAATTTTCAAAGGTTCACTTCGTCCCGAGTGTAACTCATTTGACCAATATAATCACAAGAAAAAACAAAGAATCCTACTAAAACTAATCAGAAACAATTAATCGATTCGTGGTTTTCCGTCCCAGCGGCCGCAGCCTCCATTCGACCAGTAAATTACTAAGAAGTTACTACCGTTTGGAAAAAAAAGTATAACACAACATTTGTTTAACAAGGCGGTACAAAGATTTTTTACAGCTAGGTATCACAAATAAATCGAATGTTGTCGATACTTAATCGACTCTGAATGGTCATGAAGATATTCATTTCTTAAACCCATAATAGTGGAAAATATATTATTAATAGCCGTCGTATCGATAATGTCAAACTCTTTTCTGTTGGTCTATTCTTGGTCACTATTGAGTCAAATCCTTACTTCAGCTGCCATCATGTCGGGCCAAGTGTCCCGCCTCAAATAACTAGACAAGCTGTTATAATAAATTAGTTGGGTACTTAACTTTATCATAAACTAAGGCGTGACTTTGCGGAAATCTATTACAAAATTGTGTCTAGCTGATTAAAGAATAGATTAGCGGAATAATTAGATACTACATAGATAGTTATCATTCAATGACAAATAACGCAAATCAGTAAACTATTTAAATAGAAAAATAGGTAAGACTAACACGTGCTACTGTTTCCATCATCATTATTGTAGCAGGCGAACACGACAGCGTAGTGCTCATAGTTAATGTCCAAGAACGAATAGGTTTCCGTTTTCTGATCTGTGGAGAGAAAAACAGATTTTGAAAAAACAATTGAAGAAAAACGTTTTTGTATGAAAAAGGGTTTATAAAATCTATTTGTATCTCTTTCACACTGAAATGGCAGAACGGATCTAAATTAAATTTGGCACAGAGATTAATTATAGTCTGGAATAATACATAGGCTATCCCGGAAAAATTTACGGTTTCTTTGGGATAGATTTGTTTTTGTTTTACAAGGTACCACGCGGGCGAAGCTGTGGGCGGAAGCGAGTTAAAAAAATTGAATGACGTATATTAAGTTACCTAAACCCTTGATTTTGATATGATCTATATATCATTAGTATGTAATACCTAATGGTAACGATAGCAAAATGACTTACCATCATAGGTAACCTGCAAGAGATCTCCAGTGGTATTGCTATTTGGATCTGGGATCAGTGCAACCGATCCGTTGTAGAAGCTAGCAGTGTGATTGGTGATCCATTTGATAGAGACATCTAACGTGTTCTGATGATCGAAGGTCACCATGGCGCACTCGCCCGATATTTGGAGATCGGTGGCTACAGCTGATAGATACCACGTGCCGTCCATCTGTATTAATAAACAGTGACGAACTTTAAAAATAATTACAAAGGTAGAAACACAGTACACGAGTGTAGCGTCAGACTAGGAACCAAAATTAGTGTTTTTTCAGCCCATGCACACATTATATCTCAGTACCTGGTTGACCGAGCTTTGCTCGGTTTTTTTTTTTTTGGTAAACTTGTTTTTAGGAAAATGAAACCTAGCTAGATCGATTTATCGCCCCCAAAACCCCCTGCATACTAAATTTCATGTAAATAGCTGGAGCCGATTCCGAGATTCCAATTATATATATATATATATACATATATACAAGAATTGCTCGTTTAAAGGTATAAGATAAGATAGTAGGAGTCGAACTCGCAACCCCTCACTTCCCATCCAGACACTCGCCTACCGCACTACCGAGTGTTATTAAATTAATCAAATACACTCACTTCCTTCCAATCCAGCTCTTTTGAAACTACTTCTGGACAGCTCACATTTCTAACAACACCCTCAACACAAAAAACAAAAAGTCCTAAAATCAAACAGATGACCGACATCATAGGACCTTGTCACTAAACACAAATCGCGGAAGGTGACGGGCAAATGAACGTACCGGAAAGTTGCGCTTCTTTTATAAACTGGAGGTCTATTTAGTTCCGGAGATGTCACGAGATTTTTATTTTTTTCTTTTTATTATAGCAAAGCAAATAGTCAATAGTCAATAGTCAAAAAAAGCAAAAAGCCTCTCAAGCAAGTGTGGTCCAACATTAAATAGGACTCAGACGATTCGACCAATGTTTTTAACCCCCGACAAAAAAGAGGGGTTTTATAAGTTTAACGTGTCTGTCAGTGTATCTGTGTATCTGTCTGTGGCATCGTAGCTCCCAAACGCATGAACCGATTTTCATTTAGTTTTTTTTGTGTCATAGATAATTTTAGCCCGAGTGTTTTTAGCCATGTTTCATGAAAATCTGTTCCGCTGTTTGAAGATCATCAGCTCTATAATAATTGATCTGACTACCTTCCATATGTCCTGTTGATTCGTTTGGTACCGTATTACTTCAATGATATTGAAAGAACATGGTAAGGTAACCATGACTTTAAACATGACATGTTAGGGTAAGGTTTAGATGTCGGTTTGAAATTTTTTAATTTTGTATTATTTCTCAAAAGTTCTAAAAGCCGCTAGTATCAACAAATCAATTTATGATTTGTCCTTTCTTAGTTTTCCGTTATGCACAAATAATGTATTATCACCATCACCCATGACATCTTTATCACATTTTCAGATAAAGATAAGATTATAGCAAAAATTTATCACTATTCATTCAATTTCTGTCTGACCTATAGAATATTGCTTAGATTTAAAAAAATGTCGCGAAACATTTTCAGTGTAATTTTAGCTGTTGTTTTTTTATCAACCTTATGTAATGGACAAGTGCTTCAATTTGGAATGTGTCCTGAAGTGGAGACTATGAGATATTTTGATATAGAAAGGGTAAGTAGGCTATGAATAAGTTTTCAAAATCAGCAAGTTGAAGTAGCAATGAGCAGTTAGTGGAAATCTCGGAGAAGTAGTTCAATGCAAATCTTCCAGTCTTTCTTCAGTCAGTCATTCAGTCAGTCAGTCAGTCAGTCAGTCTTGAAAAGGGCGGAAAGTATGTATATAGATCTGTAGGTGAGAAGCATTAGGGTCAAAGTGAAATTTTTCGTTTTTTTTTATTGCAGATTCTTGTATGATATTCGTAGACGCATCGATCTGTGTATTTAACGCGACCATTAGATGTATAATTTAAAAGTTACATTGATGCATAAAGGTCCAAGTATGCGAGGTTTTTAAAAGAAGTAATTGCATTTGGCTGTAATGTTACTTAGTTCCCTATGCAGCTAAAAAAAAATCAAACAACTCGTACTGACTGTCACTTAGCGCCAAATGCAACTGTTTCGCGCGGCAAGACAAGGATCGACATAGACGTGACATACAGGTGTGAGTGAAACGGGTGTTTTATTTTGTTTTGATCATGGTTTGATTTCTACCGTGCTGATGGTAACCGGCTGTTACAAAAGCAACACTTTTTACCAAATCGAGTAACATATTCCGAATTGCCGTATCGAGACAGTTTTTCAAAATAAAGTCTCTATATCTAGCATATTATTTTGAGCACGATAATAAATTAATTTGAAAAAATCTTCTATCCATCATACTAATATTATAAAGAGAAAAGTTTTGTATTTTGTGTATTTTTGTATTTTTGTTTATAACGAATAAACTCAAAATATACTGGTCCGATTTCAAAAATTCTTTCACCGTTAGAATGCTACGTTATCCTTGAGTAACATAGGCTATATTTTACGTAGGCACCTCGCGAGCAAAGCCGCGAATGGAAGCTAGTGCTGAATAAAATCAATTTTTAATCAAATCTTATGAAATAACGGAGAATATAAGCTATGTTAAACAAATAGAAACTAATAAAAAAACAATATACAACAAAAACATTAAAATCACATCATAAAATAGAAATAAAAATCCATTATTTACCTACCTACTTATTATTTAAACCAATTTGTACTAAGTTTAAATATCATTTTTGTCTTATTTGAACAGTGGCTTAGGTAGGAGTTGCATAACCCATAGACATATTACTTTCTTTTTATATTTTGTGAGGCTTTTCGACTTTTATGTATTTTATTAAAGCACAAATTGAAGGTATTAATCATGTAAAAGAAATGGTCGAATTCAAAATTTTAACCTAAAGACTGATTTAGTAATAAAATAATAAAAACTATTAGAATAAATAACAGTAAAGTCCTTCAATATTATTTTATAACACCAAGTCTTTGGGCTGTTTCTAGAATGTCTCCTATACTAACTTGCAAAACGCATGGTGTTTAGCTTACGACGCTTATTGTAAGTATTCACTTTTCTAATATACTCGTAGAAAGCATAACTAATTTTCTGATATTTTCTTGCGATAAATGATGTTCTAAGATAATTATTTTCTAATCTAATCTAATCTAATTGGGTCAAACTGTACATAGAACCACTTTTTTTCAGTAATTTAATATGACTTGGAAGCATTTGGAGCTAACACTCACAATTATTTGCTATGATTTGGAGTAGGTAAGAGGCATATTGATCTATGTGGGCTAGTTGGCACCTTGGTTCTTTAATTTTCCGCGCAAGCATAAGGAACTATCTGCACATGGGGCCTCATCGTTAGCGGTATTTGGCTCTAAGTAGTACCACTTTTAGGAAAATATTTAATTATATATTATTAATTAGTAGCTATAATGATTAGTGAATATACAAAATGTAGCCAGATAATGCAGCTGCACAATGGAATAATAACAAATTGTAGAATGCTAATATACTCAAAGATATTAAGAGATGAAATTTAAAAACACGTTTTTTGGCTCTCCTGAAAAGTAGCAAAAATCACTTTGACCCTAATGCTTCTCAGGCACAGAAATATGAAGACTGTTTTGCGTGGTATTAATATTTTCGATTTAGAAAATAACCAATCCTGTAACCCATGTATTCCAGTTCCTCGGGCAATGGTACGAAATAGCCCGCTTTCCCACATGGTATGAAGACAACGGCGCTTGCGCATACAAACGCATCCAGTATTGTGGGAGACGAATTGAGATAGAGCACGTGTTCGTAAGAGACGGCATACAGTTTGTCTTGCATGTAAATAGCAGTTATTCTCCGGGCGACGAGGCTTCGTTTTCTATCCATGCGAGTAATATTGGTGAGCACTTATTTATTTACTAGGGGAAAATTCCGTGACCTTGTTTGCGTACCTAAAACTTTGAAGTCTCATTTTCTGATAAAGATTTTAACATTAAATTTTTTGCATGTGTGATGTTCAAATATTGTTTATGCATATTTTCAGATCCTGTTGGAATTCCGCTGAGCGTGATCTCTACAGATTATACACACTATGCATTGGTGTACGGCTGCAAGAGAAATGCAGAAACGGATTTGAAATACAGTAATTTCCACTTCTCTACTGCTTTAGTACCTATGGCGATATTTTAACTCATTTTTTTTTACCTTAGTTTAAGAAAAATACTTTATTTCCTCTAAGTTACAGGTCAACCACCTAACTCACTCTTCCTTACTTTCTGATGCTCTAGCAAAAAAAGAACCGTGATAAAAATGTTTTTGCTGTTGTAAATACAAAATAGTTAAACAACACAATTTACTCATTATTTTTTTGTTTCCAGTAAACGCATGGATACTGTCAAGAGAGCCAGTGCTTCCTGAAGATATACTCTTCAAAGCACATGGAGAGCTGAACGCTGTTCCAAACGCAAACGTAGCATTTCTACAGACTGTCGACCAACGGGCAGAGACCTGTAGGTTCCATTGGGTAGCGCATGTCCAGGCTGTTGATACTGACTGAAAGATAAATAAATATATAAATTATAGAGAGTTAAAGACACGTCTAAACATTTATATTTTATCTAATTATGCCTACATTTCGCACATATAAATAAATATTGGCGGTCATTTTACACAATGACATTTAGAATTTAGCTACGGAAAGCTTTTATTCTAAAAGCCAGATAACTAATAGAATACATAAAACTTAGACTACAACAAACATCAATTTTCGTTACACAAATATTTTGTCTAGCTGTGATCCTAAACAGTTGATAAGGTCATCTTTCACTTGTCTGCTAGGTAAATTTGTGTTCTTGATGGAGCGATGACACTAAAGTGGTCGCGGGAAGTCGGTAGATGATGAAGGCTCAAGATCGGTTGTCATGGCGCACTTTGGGGGGAGGCCTATATCTAGCAGTGGACGTCTGATAGATACTCGTAGATAGATAGAGTAAAATAATGTACCTAAGTGCAAATGTTTGCTCTAAATCCTTACATATAAAACCTAGAGGTCGGTATTTTATTACAAAACAACATGTTCAAGTGACAGAAATAACTCCACCGCAGTCGTTAGGATCTGCAATTGCTCCGTCTACAACATAATATACGCAAGGGGACCAATTGGATAATTACCCTCAAGTCCTGGTTCACTCGTTGTTTCTGTCCCGTCGCGGTCAGACTACGATTGCCATTTTCATAATGATTCTGTATATATTTTGCCTGCTTATCGGCAGTGCGCATTGTCAAAATGTTAGCACAAAGTACACTTTGGCTGGGGACTGTCCTGAAATGAAACTTCAGGAGAACTTGGATGGGACGAGGGTGAGTCACTTTACCTTTTTTGATCGTTTTGGTATTTGTTGGCATAATGCTAGCAAATGGCATATCAAACCTTAACAGAATCGTATAAGTATAGGGATGCAGCACTATGGCTACAAAAAGAGATAATGAAGGTAAGTTTTGTTTTTCCACGTAATCTTGATGACTTTTTGGTAATGGCGTTTGGGGAAAAGGGTCCGGCTGTCCGTGTTTTTCCCAAATACGTTATACTAAGTTTTTCCCGTTGCTATGACGTTTTCATTCAAAGAAAGAGAAAAAACATCAAAGTATATCTAAATACTTACGAGTGGACTCTTAATGTTAATGTTTTCAAACATCAGTTTTCAGGCCTTTGGTACAACACCGCCAGCTATGCCAGCGACGATCGTACCATCAACGACTGTGTAACACTGGAGTTCCAAGAGGATTACATGGGGTTCACTCTGAGGGAAACTTACATTGACACAGGCACAACAAACGGAAATAGGACTCAGAAGTCCTACTTCGCTAGAGTTGATCCTACTTTCGATGCTAGGAATAGAGGAAAATTCATCATTAGTTATGAAAATGGCGGTAAGCACAAATCTAAGTTTTATTTGTCCGTTTTATTATAAAAATCTTTAGTACTTAATTGATAGTACCTGGATGACCGATGGACGAAGTCACGGGCAACCACCTAGTATATATATATATATACAAGAATTGCTCGTTTAAAGGTATAAGATAATCGGAATCTCGAAAACGGCTCCAACGATTTTCGTGAAATTTAGTATGCAGGGGGTTTCGGGGGCGATAAATCGATCTAGCTAGGTTTCATTTTTAGAAAACGTCGTTTACCCAAAAAAAAACCGAGCAAAGCTCGGTCACCCAGGTACTATATATATACATATATACAAGAATTGCTCGTTTAAAGGTATAAGATAATATATGTAGTTGTAGGTATGCCAATAATAATAGAATTCGTCAAAGGATGCTTTTAAGGTTTTTAAGGGTTTAAGATTTAAGGGTTTTAGGTTTTAGATCCTATGGACTAAAAACTGCTTGATAGCCTTATTTACTGTTGTTTTCTGTTTTCAGATAATGTCTTGCAGTTTCCATTTTCAATACTAATAACAGATTATGATGACTTTGCAATCGTGTATACTTGCAAAAATATGGGAAGAAAAGCTAAAATGCATTTTGGTAAGTGGTGTTTTATCAAATCAGATTACCGAATACTAACAGAAAAGTTAGAAGCTTGTTTTTTTATCAATTAGATGTAGTAACCACTAGGTAGCAACTCTGTCGTGCACATTGCCATAGAAAACCGGTATATCTGAATCAAACATTAAGGCCCAGAATACTCGTCATACTACTCCTTACGTTAAAGTTACAAAAAAAGTGACATAGGTCCATATAGCAATGCGGATCTCCATGGAATCAGACATAGCACGAAGCGAAATACCCAAATGACAAGTAAGTAGAGTGCGGCATGATAATATGGCTGCTCTGAATTATATAACGAAAGCGACAATTTATAAAAAACATAAATATGTTCAAGTAAATAGCTTATTTCAAAAAAAGGGCTAGGTTGATTTGTTTCAAAATAACTGATTTACATTTATGTGAAATAGAAATTCAAAATACCTTACTGTTCTGGGTAAATTAGGGAATTTCTGAATTTTCAGAGGTGTTTTTGACATGATTTTTAACCAAGGTTTTCTAACTAATTCGTGTTTTAGCTCCGGTTGATTTATCACTTATATCCTTGAGTAGGTATCGTGTAGTTCAATTTCAATGTAATCTATTAAGCGGTAATAGAATGATTAGGGTTGCAATACTTGCAATTTCAAAATTCTGGGCCTTAAGTGTGTAACATAAGGTGTGTTTGTGTTCGAAAGGTAACAACAACAGATCTGAAAATGTCTATGAAAACGTGGATATAACAGCCATGATCATGTTTGCTTGCCTTCATCTACATTAAAACATACCTACAGCATTTTTGTAAGTGTAGTAAGTTACTAAATAACTCTTACTTTTAGTGTTCACGTGGGTACTCACGCGCAGTAAGGAAAAACTCGACAGCGACCGTCTCAAGAAGGTTGAGAATGCTTTGTCAAAGTACACAGAATTAGCTGAGCATCGAACTTCATTTGTTTTTAAGGACTTCAGCGAAGACAGCTGTGCTTTCAACATCAAGCAGGAAATAGATTCATTTTCTACTAACTTCTGGTGATAGGCTTCCATGAGCTGATCTTTCTGTTCTGTTATTGATAATTTCAAATGAAAATTGCAAGCCATTATACTTTGTTAATTAATGACTGTCGCACATGATGTCAACATTTTAAAAAAACATTACCTGTTTTAATTATCTGTTGAGTGGTTTTGTAAAGCCAAGGACACCTTAGAATATTATTAGCGTAAATACAGACTCATTCCTACATTGTTTCTTTTGTTTTATTAATCTTTGATTTTTCTGGGATTTTTCATCTACTCTTAACGTTAATTGGAACTTTTACTCAGATACCTATGTACATTAAAAAAAATATCCCACTAGATAAGTGCTAGTGTTTTTAAATCACAGAATTAGTAAAAACAAATAAGTAGTTACATACAAAAGAACATAGAGAACGATTGCAATTTATTTTTAACGATAAAAATAATCTTTCCAAAACACATTGATTTTCTCGGAATAATTACCTACATCACTATGATTGTAAATTAATAATAATAATAATAATAATATGCTGGACACTATCACACAGCATCATGTAGCCCCAAACTAAGCAGAGCTTGTATTATGGGAACCACATGACTGATAAACTACATAGATATACTTTTTTTTGTAAATACATACATATTATACATAGAAAACACCCAGACCTGAGACAAATATCTGCAAATAATGCAAACATTTGTCCCACGGCGGGAATCGAACCCGCAACCTTCTGCGTCTCAGGCGGACCTTCGCCCGCTGCGCCACAGAGGCCGTCTTGGGTAAATTGGGTCTCTTATATAAAAAACGTAAGTAAAATGACCTTTATGATGAAAGATAAAAATGTATGTTCGCAGTGTTATGCTCGTAAACGTTGAAGGAAAACATTGTGAGGAAACTGGTATACCCTAGGACAAAAAAATCGAAAGTATGTATTGTGTCATTATCATGTTAGTATTCTTATAAGCGGCAATAGGCTTGCAACCTGTTACGTAATACTAACCACTGCAATCCTCATACTTCTTCTTCCATCTTTACAAATCCTCAAAGCTCGAAGTAATTATGGATTTATGGATCTTCGGAGATAATTATCTAGCAAGCCTGGGGATTACAGCCGTGATCATGTTTGTTTCGTTTTTTTGATAAAAACGATTAAAAATCAATATAATATTATCATTAAAGAGCGCTGGTGGTGTAGTGGTAGCACCCCGGCCTCACGATCCGAAGGTCGTGGGTTCAAACCTGGTCGTGCACCAATGAGTTTTCCATTCGAAAAATTTATGTGCGCAATGCCAGTGCTCTTAAACGGTGAAGGAAAACATCGTGAGGAAACCGGCATACCCTAGAACCAAAAATTCGAAGGTACGTGTCATAGGTTAGTATTCTTATAAGCGGCGATGGGCTTGCAACCTGTCACGTACGGAATACTAACTACTTTGCAAAATGTGGGCATGTACCAAATGTCATGTTTGGACTTGCCTCTGACTACCCCCTTTAGATATCCTCAAAAGATCTAAGTAACTAAAAGATCTGAGGAGATATCTACCGAGCCTAGGGATTACAGTAGTGATCATATTTTTTTTTTCTTTTTATTATATTATCAATACTTACCTAAATTATATAAGTACTTACCTAAGTTTTTTTTTATTTGCTTTTGTGTTTGACACTTGTCTATTACACCAACAATAGGTACCTACGAGTACATATTTTATTCAAAAGTTGAAAATAATAATTTTATAGAGTCGGAGGAGTACCTAATAGAAATATATGTAGATGCAAACTGCATCACTGGCGTTTTAAATAAATGTTTTTCCTACTTTCGTGGTTTTTGCAAGGACAATAATCTCCACAAAAAAGATTATTATGAAAAACATAACGAAGTGCCGTTGGACACCCTTCGTCACCTGTGTGTATTGTCGAGTATACCTATCACAAATATTTGACAGTTGGCGGTAACAAAATAATTAAGTAGGTAGTTGTATGTAGTTTTTGAAGAAGAGTTTTTGAGGATTATTAAAACAATTATTTTTTTAACTTTCTAGCCATTACGGCTTAATCTCCTAATCAGTGTAGTGTAGGGTACTTAGTTACATTAAAAAAATAACGTATAATTTGAGTATCTTTGTTTAATCAGTACAGTCTAGTCTGTTTAAAATAATAGTTGCATAAAATAAAACGAAAATGGAACAAAACAAAAATTATGTTTACTGAAATTATTTATTTTGTGTCAAAAAACTACAGTTTACTTAAAAATAATAAAATCTGCGTTTCACATTATCTATTACATTATTTGGTTTCATGTAGGTGCTAAAAACACCTTCCTACTTATAAACAATCGAGTCACTGTGCCAACTATTTACTATTCCAAAACAGGAATGATTACGGTATGCTAAGATGGCTGCTTGGGAAAGGTAGATATTCTTCACTGTTTATTTTGGTGAGTTTTGTTCAGTGATGACGGTGGTACTAGTGAATTTGCAAGCCTCGTCAGAGAAGTCAGTGAGGACCAGTTTGGTCGCGTCGATCTCCTTGGCGTGTTCCTTCAGGAAGTTGTCGACGGCTGTCTTGGCATCACCTTCCAACTTCTTGTTCCTAGAGAGGATCCAGATGGAGTCTGAAAAGATGAGTTTAATTTCAAACGGGGTCACTCAGTTTTTTGTCGGTTGGGATTAAAAATGTAGATTACTTGGTAACGAACAAACTAGATAGTTTGTCAGTTCGGATTAAAAATAAAGATTAATAACGAACAACCGAGAGAGTTTGTCGGCTAAGATTAGATTGCCAACGTGCAAACTAGATAGTTAGTCGGTGAGGATTAAAAATGTAGATTACTAACGAACAAACTAGATAATTTGTCGGTTAAGCAAAATAAATGCTAACCGTCCAACTAGGTAGATAGCGTGGATGGTCGGTTGGTAATAGACGTTTATTACTAGGTTTTTCCCGTGACTTCGTCTGCGTTCGAAAATGACGGACTCCCATTATTAATATCCCAAATTTCATCCCTTATTTACACCTTCAAGCATTTTTTCGCTATAAAAGGTAGGTCCTTTTTCAAGTTCTATTCAAGTAACAGACAGAGCTGAGTTACTTTCGCATTTACATATAATAATTAGATAGAAAAAAGGCTCGTTAAAAAAATTTGCATAACTTCTGAGACGAACTTCATTCCTTTCACCACACTAGTTTGAAATAACGACACAATAAGAAGATATGTAAACGCTCATAACCAATATAAGTTTGCTGTGTGATTGTTCTAGGTTTGGTTACAAAAAACAGGCATCATTTCACGTGTCCTTATACTTCGTGACACACGTTCAAGTACGCCTAAAATACTCTTATCTACCCATTATCGTATCCGCAAGCATGAACAATAACGTGACTTTCAAATAACTGTAATTACCTAGTCACCTTATGAGTTATCTACTTTTTAACTGTGCTGTTTGGGTTTTCAATTTTTCGTGCGGCAATGGGCAATGGGCTTGAAGGGCCTGCGTATACTGTGCAAAAATATAGGCATATGCCAAATATAATGCTTGGATTAGTTTCCTTTAGACACTCTCAAAGTTTTAAGTTACTAGAGATCTGAGGAGATGTTTACCAAACCTAGAGATGACAATCATGATCATGTTATTTTTTACCTACTTAGGTGCTTTTTCCGTGAGCAGCGGTAGCGGTAACGTAAGCGGGAGCGGAATCTGATCGTCCACAGTGCTCGACGGCGAAAGCGAACTATGAACAAAAATCGCTAGTCACAAGCGATTTTGATTCCACTACATTTCTGTATCACAAACGCAGTTTCCAGCTTTTTGACAGTTATTTGACAGCTTTTAGCGAATAGCTAGTACGAGTATACGGGTGTCCTAGTTGGACGTGCCTCTGACTATCCCCTTTAGAAATCCTCAAAGATTTAGGTAACTGGAGATCTGAGTAGATTATCTACCGAGCCTGGGGATAACAGTGGTGATCATATGCGCTGTAGAATCCTAGTTACAGTCAAGATTCGTATTTAACGTTGAAATGTAATGCAAAAATTGATTCCCAATTGCTTCTATTTGCTTCCGTCAATAAGAAATTTGCTTCCTCTATATTTTAGAAGTGACCGACCATGCTGCTATCAGGATGGCCAGTCACTCTGCTGCGTAGATTATGTGAATAGTGAATACTATGTGAACTAGAATGGAATTAGGGGTTTTTTCATTTGATGGTAACTTACCCGAGTGAGTTTTTTTCTTGTCGTCGTATTTGCAGCTGTATGCGATGCCGTAGTTCTGATAGTCAGTAGCGATGACACTCAATGGAGCCGCTCTCGTTTTATCTGGAAGAAAATACTTATTAATAAATACCAGTGGAATGAGCAATGATTTAAATATAAAAGGCAGTAAATCCCTAGTTTAAAAGTATTAAAGATTATATTGTATCACTCATACCTAGTAAAGACAATGTTAGATAATAGAAAACAACTAAATTACTGACTGACAATCAACCCAAAGCTTATACTTGATTTGAATATGAATAATGGTAGGGGTAATGTATAAATCTTTTAGGATCTATAGGTAGTCTTGCCGCAATTCAACCCCTCATTTTGACAGGTATTGCCAACTCCACATTACATGGGATAGGGCAGGGAAATGATTTTGACATGATCTATCTATATTAGAAAGAATAGACATTTGTACGAGTATTATGGTTCAGGTAGTAACGGCAGAACGGCTTTGAATAAAATTAGTTTAGTCTGATAATTGGAAAAGCAAAGTCGCAGACAGAAATAAGTGCGAACGAATAGAGCGGGAAACATTATTACAAAAGATATCAATAAGCTTATCAGCACATTTATTATTTGGGCACTTTTTGTTCATAACACTTTGATTAGATTCTAGCAAAGATAGTTCCGGGTAGGATTATTTGTTACAAGTATGAGTCGTGGCACAAATATTTGACCATTTCATTGCTTAGTGATTGTCATAATGTTTTACGATAAGTTTCGATGCTTTTAGAGTTCCACGCTAAGTTTGCAAGCGAATCACTTTTGTCTATTTCCACTATATAGGTTTCTGGCACTCTATTTTTACGCTAATTTCAGAAACAACTATGAATATTTTTGTCCCTAATGACTTGCTATAACAGCTACAATCCACATAATTATAATATTCAGCTTATGCTACTTATGCTTTTATAAAAAACTGTATCGTGTAGCCACACTAGAAAAAGTAACAAATTGTGTAAAATGATTAAGTGCATGATACTACTTTTTGGGGTGCACTTACTTTGCTTTTATAAAAAACTGCGCATTACATTAGAAATATCTCATAACTACATGGAAAAACTAATACATTGTGTAATATTATTAAGTGCTTGATAGTATCTTCTGTATCCTTTCACCACACTGGTAAGTTCTTAAAAATCTTACCTCCAAAGTTTAGGCTGACGAGCAGCTTGGCCGAATTCTTAGCATCATCAGCGAACTTGGCAGTGCCTTCGATAACGGCCTGGGTTCCATCAATGACGTGGCTGTTCTTGACCTTGACGATATCGCCCTCCACCTTGTACTCCGCGGTGCCACACTTGCCGCCCTTTTCAGCTGGAGTGGGGAACTTCTGGATCTCATACCAGAGACCTTGGTACTGTGGGAATAAAACGTCTATCAGTTTGACTGTACATTTGCTATTCACGATGCGGTGGGAATAATAAGCATTCAATTTATATACTAACACAATCTTAGTAAAGGTCGGGGGTTCAAACGTCGTGTACCAATGAGTTTTTGTATTTGAAAAAATTATTTGCTCAATGCCAATGCTCACTGTGAAGGAAATCATCGTGAGGAAACCGGCATACCCTAGAACTAAAAATTGGCAGGTGTGTCATAGGTTAATATTCTTATAAGCGGCGATGGGCTTGCAACCTGTCACGTAGGAATCATGATCATGATCATCATCAAGTCGGGTTTTTTCGAATACTTATAACTCTAGAACGGCTGGACCTGTTTTCATAGTTTTTGATTTGTTGTATTTGTTTCCGTCCGGAATAGCGGAATAATTATTAAAACATTTGAAAAAAATGCTGATGAAGTCGCGGGCAACAGCTAGTAAAATAATAAAACAATATAACGTGTCACAATAGACCTTTATTCACACCATGTTACAACAAGGAAACCATTATATCACGTGGCTAGTTTAAAAAATTAGGGTTTTTTTTACCAAGGCCATCAGAAACTCTTTACATGGAAACACAGCCTTCTCCAGGTGAAACGTAGGTTTAACATTCCACAAATTGACGGTATCGCTAGGGCTTATATTCGAATAGAAGATAAAGAACATTCAACAGGCTTAAGATAGATTTCTACTAACAGGCTGACATACGAGTAGATTAAATAACTGTTATGATAAAATAATAAACGGCACCTATTGGCAACAAGATAGCGAAATTTGTAAAAGATAAATAATCTCATGTAATTTATTTAAGAAATAAATTATTTTTATATTATAATAAAGCGAATGCGGCCGAGCCGAAAGTAAACAAAAGGAGTAGGTAGGTAACAAAATAAGAATATTGTGAAGCTGTAAATTTTCATACAAAAAGCGATAACGTTTTGCTCCCCTTAAATTTAGTCCAGTATTTATAGTTTTGTAAATAAACTACATTTTATTTTAAAGAAATATTTATTATTAGCATCTAAATATCCATATTTCCAAAAACTTCCTCGAGCGTTTTTTCATTTATTTGAATTAAATGAAACTGAATTCCTAAAAAAAAAACGTAATATTAGATTAAGATGTCCCGAATGAAATGAGACCAGTATTGTTTCATTTCGTAAAGGTTTAGGGGGGTGGGGGAGGGGAAATGTTATCGCCCGCAGCAATATTTTCAGTTTTTATATATTGCTAAAATATAATGCAGTAATTGGTAATCAATAGAACACAAGTAGACCTTTTAGACTGACCAGTAGGTCTACCATGAGTTTTCACAATCTACACTCGCTAGTGACTGTAGTTAAAAAAATGTATGCAAACTTGCCTACAGAGCCTCTAGCGGATAGTTGGGTACTAAAACCTCACGTAGCTAACTATCCTACGTCACAGCGTACTACAGCGACTGTAGTGTGCGCTCAGAATTTGCTTACAATTTGGTACCATGACTAACAGTTTTGACAAATGTCATAGTAACTTACTATTACTACTGTAGTAACGTCAGCCAATCTAAATGTGACAACTCATGGTAGACCTACTGTTGGCTATGAAACTTCTTATTGTGTCTGTAATTTTTCCGAACCAGTGTGGAAAGGATTAAGCTGTGCCTCTTCGTACACTTGGTCATGAAATTGAAAACCAATTGAATGGACGATTGATTTATTCAATTAGTCTATTTGATAGTGACCTTCACGGTCCGGTAATCGGTGTTACCTCAGTCAATCTATCCTGAACTAATAGGATGAGTAACATTGTCCATTTGTAGGTAAACTGGAAAATTGCTCTATTATGCTCTGTTAATTATAAACGGGTTGAGGTGATTGCGGCCGCGGCTGTCACTCCCGCATAGGCCTTTATAGCCACGAACAGAAATGTTCGAGCACTTCGTATTGTTCTTTAGCCTGACGCCACATTAAATCATCTTTATTAGATGTTAACAGGCCAATGATGATGAGGTGATTGATGTTTTAATTTAAGATATTGTTGGAATTGTGTAATTTCTTAAAACTTCTAAAAACTTCGCGTTTACATCTACAAACATGTTTGGCGCGGTCGTCAGATGCTTTACCCTCGGTAAATAAAGGTAGTAGAAAATAACTGAAAGGTCACTAAAAGTATTTAATATTTTATCTCTATTAAAGTTTTTTTGAAAATTTTGTTAAACGTCAATTTTTGGATATATCAAAATACCACTAGCTTTCGCCTACGGCTTCGAACGCGGGGTACGTTGTAAAACCAAAACGAATCTATCCTACGGCAACCGTACATATTTTCAGGTTAAGAAGTGGCTTATGTGATATTCCAGGCTATAATATCTCTGTGCCAAATTTAAACTATATTCATTCAGCCGTTTCAGCGTGAAAGAAAAACAAAAATATATCCATACATCCAGGTGCATACAAACTTTCGCGTTTATAATATTAGTAGGATATTCACACAACTTGTTTGAAGTGTAAACGGCAAATGAAAACAGTTTGATACAACATGTAGAATACAATGTTTAATACCTAAACGTGGGCTAATGAGTAAAATCCCTGCATCTTTTTACATTTTTATAAGTGTCAAGTAGTAATTATAACAGATCACGTGTCAAGTGAAACTTTTTAGTCTCTTGCACATCGCTTACAAGACAATATTTGCCTAGGACTGTTAAATGGATCACGCTTATAAAAAAATAAAATCTTTATCTAGTATCTATGTAAAATAAAACACACAAAAAGGTTGAGACGAAGTAAGTAAGTAAACTCAGACAAAAAGATAACAATATTTCGATAAGTAAATATTTTTTTAGATAAGTAAAGATTTTCGGAATTTTCAAACTATCGGATACAAGCGTAGATTGATAAGGTCATTCTAAACAGTAAAGTTATCATAACAACTATAGTTATCTGAAAAGTTTGTTTGGATGTTTATGTAACCAGGTTTGTTGTTCAATCACGCTGCAACGACCTAACAGATTTAGATGAAATTTCTAATGGTTAGTCTGTGATCTAGAATTATAAGTTATATAGACTCTTAGTAAATTCTGCTTTTAGAAGGCTACTTTTTATGTACTTTTATACTTATGATAAAATTAAATTAATTTACGCGAGTAAAGTTGTGAGCATCTCACTAGTAAATGTTACAGATAAACGCAGGTAGTTTATCTTATCAATCGATGGTACGCTTCTGGAAATGAGGAGTAGACCAAATTAAAACCATAACGGCGATATGAACCTGAAAAACCATGAAGTGGCAAGACCAAACTAGGAGAAGAGACATGAACTATTGGGTGTTCGGCCCTGATTTTGGGTATGATTTTAAACTCATACTTACATTTACTGTCACTGTTATTTCTGACTTTTCTTTTGAACGTTTTTGCACTGCTACATGAAAACATGTAGGATTGCTCAGAGTCACTACCCTTTCTTAAAAGAAGGATTCAGCCTTAACCCATCTCAAGTACTTTCTTAACCTATGTCAAAGATCTACTCGTATAGGCTAATAATGCTCTTATGCTGTCACAAATTGTAAAAAACTATTAAAACGTAAAAACCTAACTGCATCTGTTATTAGTCTGGATCTCTAAAGTTTTTCAATAGTTTCAGAAATATCAAAAAATATTAAAAAAAAACTTACGGCTGTTAAATTGAAGTTCTCAACCGGCTTGATGTCAGGGCAGGCGCCATCATGGGACACCTCAGCCATCGCTGCCGCCGCCAAAGCCACGATCAAAAGCTGCAGCATATTGGTCAAATATCGGTTATCTTTACGACAGTCAGATGAAAACTAACAGCTTTCGGAACGATCCTTCCTTATATAGCCGCGGCATGCTGAGGTCATGGGCATGATACAATTTCAGATGTGAATTATTTAATTGGAAAAATTGCGTTTACTTTGTACGATCGGATGCTTCTAGAGTGGAGTTTTGTGCGAGTATTTGTTACTCAATGATCGTGCTTCCATAATACTGTGGTGTCTGTGTGTTTTCTGATTATTTAATAAAATAAAACATGATCATGACTTTTAAATCCTCAGGCTTTCATAGGTAGTTTTTCTAGTAGATCTTTTCTAAAGAAGAGCAGTCAGAGGCAAGTCTGACATTACTATTTGGTAGGTACTTATAAAGTTTTAATTTAAAGTTATGAGTAAGTAGGTACATACATAATGTTCTTCTTTTTAGTTACTATAGTCCTCCTTAAAATGGTATGGTTTCCTCTAATTTGACCTTGACTAATATATCTGTGGAAACGGCCAACTACATATATGATAAGTACTGACCCAGGTGCTCAGTATTTAGTAAGAAGAAACTTACAATACATAAGTGCAAGTTTTTCCTTTATAATTTTGTGAATAGAAGCAGACAGAAAAAGTTGTAAGTAGGTACTGAAGGTATAGACTACAAGTAGATGTTTTGCTATCAAACCTTCATTCAAAGGGCGTCACAGCTGATCTGTGGTCAGTCAGCTAGTTACTATTCAATGAATAGACAATAACTGGAGCGTAAAGCACTGTTTATTTTACACAAATGCATCCTGCAATGACACTAGATTCAATCTTTCATCGTTGTTCGTAAATTGTAAGTCATGTAAGTTGACCCAAATGAGGATTTTTTTGACAGCGCTTTTTGCTAACCATTACATCCTCGAGGATGATATTCCAAATGCCTCTAGCATTTTCACCTGATAGCTTTCTATCGGGCGATGCAATTACTATGCGATATAACATACAAACCTCGCCTGTATCTAGTCCATCTAATAGCGATTCAGATAGGTGAGGTCAGGGAAGAGTATCTAGGCAATATATCTTGTGATATGTAAAAATATTTTCTAACTTACTAGATTTTCTCGATGCTGCATTGTCGAAATGAGTTGTTGCTTTGATTGCGCCTGTTTCTACATTTAGTCGCGAAAGTAAGGTATTGTAGCCCAAAGAGGAACTTGGGGCCTTCTCCGTTCAGACTTTTGTACCAGTGTTATTGCTACACTTTATTGCGCTGATGGTGGTGTAGTGGTAGCACCCCTGCCTCACGATCCGAAGGTCGTGGGTTCAAACCTGGTCGTGCACCAATGAGTTTTTCCATTCGAAAAATTTATGTGCGCAATGCCAGTGCTCTTAAACGGTGAAGGAAAACATCGTGAGGAAACCGGCATACCCTAGAACCAAAAATTCGAAGGTATGTGTCATTGGTTAGTATTCTTATAAGTGGCGATGGGCTTGCAACCTGTCACGTACGGAATACCAACTACTGTGCAAAATGTGGGCATGTACCAAATGTCATGTTTGGACGTGCCTCTGACTACCCCCTTTAGATATCCTCAAAGATCCCTAAAGATCTGAGGAGATATCTACCGAGCCTGGGGATTACAGTCGTGATCATATTTTTTTATTTTTTTTTTTATTCTAAGTCATACGGTTCCAATAAACTGCCATTTTAGCTCACTATAATTACTTATGTAGTAAATCTACATAGCTTTTAATTATCGATCAGTAATTACTTTTCGCTGTTGGATTTCCATGGAATAAACAACTCGGGAAGTCTCAAGTTGTCCTATTCACTCTTTTTACACCTAGTATTTAATGTTAATTAAAAACGTTCTTTTTCATAAATAAACAAAGGCATATAATATTAACTAAGTATAGCTAAACAACATGAGGTAAATATCTAGTGTTTACGTATTCAATAAGCGTACCACCTTCCGAGAATTATGGTAATTTTTTTTGGCAGTATTTACATTGTTACATCACTATTATTTTCGACTATTGTTTGGATTTAGATAAGTTCACTAAAGTTAATAGGTACCTATTGGTATTTTTCTCTTGCTTCTCCATTTTTTTGTCTAGTCAGTAGTACTTGAAGAGCTCTTTTAACACCACTATCAGCCGTCATTTCGATAGTAACCCCTTTCTCTATTAAGCAATCCAACTCTTTTTATCTCTTATCTCTCTCTACCCCTAGATGTTCTTCCACATCTTTATTAATCTTCATAATGAATACAAACTACATTGTTATGTCGAACATTTATTATGTTGGTAAATGCATATCAGTTCAAACATGTCTCATAACCTCAGCTCAAACATGTATCACCTACACTATTTTGACTAACAGTTTCGTAACGTGAGCATTTCAGACAGCATTTATCTTTACGGAAAAGAAGACAAACTAGCATTACGACAATTGTTCTGCAAAATCACAAACTATAGTTGCTTTGTCGTCTATGAAAATTTCTATAAAAGTAACTAAGTATAGTTTTTTTATTCTGCTAACAATTGCTCATATATTATTAGGGGCAAGTTAATGTTGCTTTCCTAGACGAGACATATCATCATCATTCGCAGCCCGATTTCACCCACTGCTGGGTATAGGCCTCTCTTTATATATGTCATTGTCCACGGTCTGCTGCTAGCTTCATTCAGGTCCGGCGAAGGATGATATGTCGTCAGCCCATCTCGTTACCGGACAACCAACGCATCTATACCCGGTTCTTTGACGCCATTCAGTTAATAATATAATAATAATAATAATAATTTATTTGGAACATCAATACATGTAGGTACAAGTAAAAATGGGAACGTTGAACAACTGCATAAGTTTTAAACTGTGTTGCAGTGACAGCGCCCTCCTCCGAACAGTTAAGCTAAGGCTGGTTACAGTGCTCGACCGATCGTCGGTCCGTATGTCGGTCGCGCTTGTCATTAATATGAAAATCCAAAAATCGTACAGTGCTGGTCCGACCGTACGCACGCGTATATTGCTACGCACTGCGTACGCGGACCGTCGGTCGAACGCGTCCGCATACGGCCGTCGGTCGGCCGACGCGCTATGGAAACGAATGAACGCGTTCAGTGCTGCACCGATCGTTGGACCGACCGTACGGACCGACGACCGATGTCTGTATCAATTTTCATCTGGTCAGTCTGTTGGTCAGGAGAGCACTGAATGATACAAACTGACGGTCGGTCGTGCGTATCGTCAGGACCGACCGTGCGCACCGACGATCGGTCGAGCACTGTAACCCGCCTAAGTTAACGCCTTACTCTACCTGTAATTAACAAATTAAGCTTATGACTTGTTAAGGATATGGACAAACAAGTATTTGACGACTGTCTGCGTAATCCCTGTCGTCACCTCACCTTGCCAGGTGGACGAGACATATACCTACATCAAACTTTTCAAAGCCTGTCTGACACCTACAATTTGCCATCCGTCTAGTCACTATAGTAACAGGTCAGCAGTGCATGAAGCACGTGATCGGAATGCCTTTATTAGATCCCAGCGTTGCAAACATCCATTAACCACTTGTTGAAATTGGATGTTTAAAATGCTTCTAGAAGGAAAAATGATTGATTGTGCTACACAAAGTAGTGTGCTTAGGCTCAAAGGACTAGCAAGTGAAATTATTAAGTGAATGACATGTTAACATGTTCGCAACCGGCTGTCTATAGACGTTTCGAATGCCGGTTTAATTTTATAAAAAAAAATATTAGAAAAGTTATGAGCCCACTAATTTTAAGACAAATATTAAAACTTATTAACCATTTGGCGGAATACAAACCTTACAAATCACAAATTTAAATAAAAAAGATACTTCACTACTTATTATAAAACAAAGTCCTCCGCCTCTGCCTAAAAATAAACAGACATAGGCTGTCTTTTTTAGGTTTTAATATAATGTCAAGTTTTAGGATACATTGGCTAAAATATAAGATTTTCAACGAAAACGCTGCCTAAACCAAAATTTCATGATTACTTTTGGTCGTGATAACCAACGTGAGCGAAGCCGCGAACATCAGTCAGTACTATATAAATACAAGAAACAAAAAAAGCATCAACTCACCATCAACCTCTTTGAGAAGTAAACCTCTTTTATAACTAAGAAGTTTGCATATAAAGTTAGGAAAAGTATTGCAGTATTTTTGAGACAATAGAATCATTGATATAATTATCTATGTACTATATACAATGTAGTTATACTATGTACCTATACTTCAATGAATAGAATATACAAGTAGTTAGGTTCTGGTATTTTGGACGCGCTTTATATAAATTACATCATCAGATTGATTCAAATTATATAACAACTGTGAGGTCTCTGGAATTGTCGATCGTGGGCCCCGCAGATAGTGTAGTAACCAGGCATTACGGCCACAGACTGTAATGTAGTCTCTAGGCATTTACTCAATTGAAAGTCCCGCCAAATTAAATTAGTATCGAATAACCGCTTCCTTCAAACTTTCCAGTGTTGTTGGTCTGGTGATTGTCGTCTGGGGAGGTTTTGAAATAATAGTTAGAACCAGTGATTTAATGTTAGTTACTGATTTTACTATTTCCTTTTTTACATTATTTCACAGTGCTCATGTTAGTAATTCCTGTGGGATCACACCCTTTGTACACTGTGACTGAACGGGAAATAAGCTATCTTGAAATTATAATAATAATTTAGATTAGAAAATCAGTAATTTTGGGAAAAAGTCATTTTTTAGGATTTGTACAAAACGAGAGTAGTACTTTATGAATTTCAGTTTAAACAGAAATATTTTATGCTAACGAATTCCCAGCTCTCAATGACTTTAAGTTAACATAAAGTTTTACATAATTAGATACATATTTACCTACATATCCCAGCAGCGGTTATCGAATAATCAGATTGTTACTAATTAGTTGATTTAGATACATACATAAATGTATCGATACATTGAAAAGACCCCGCTGAGGCGCATTTCAATCCTTTCACCCCGTTGGTTCCGAAAGAACTAGTGACACCATAAAAGATAGATTAAGTATCCGACTGCGAAGAAAAAGGGTACCTAATGTATATGTAGGTATGCATGTTTCTTTGACTGTCGCTGAAACCCAAAAGGCTACAAATTAGGTTGACGAATGAAAAGTTTTTGGATTTTTCTGGATTGCAAGAGTACAAAATGGAAATCCAATATGGCGGCTATAATGATCTATTTACTTTTTTTCAGTCGGGTTTTTTTTTTTTTTTTATTGAATACTAGCTTTGTGATACTCTTAATATTTGTTATCTGTACTAATTATAACTAGCTTTGATAATTATTTTTAGACAACCAGGCCGGTAAGCTTGCGGCCCACCTGATGATAAGTGGCGCCGTCCGACTAATCAACCAATTGCGTCATGCGATAATGACGTCACAAATTCTGGCATGTTCTTACCTATAGGTATGAGTTGATTTTACACAATATTTTCACTTTTATTGCTATCCATCAATCCGTTTTGGTCTCACTTACTCTTAAAGTGATTATTTTATAACTTTGCCTTGTAGCTAGTTCAAATTTCATGTAAATCCGTTTAGCCATTTAAGCGTGATCAGGTAACAAAGCATCTAAACATCTACATAAACTAACACATCTGTACGATATAAAACTGTAATAGGTCAAATTTAGGAAAGGAGAAGGTGAGTAGGGAGGGGTATAAATAGCAATCGCGAACGAAGTCGTGGGTTCAGCTAGTTTATCTATAACTAGCTGACCATCGCGCAACTTTGTCTGTGGGTTTTAAGTGATATATTTTTTCCCGGTTTTGCAACATTTTTCATTAAGGCTTCGCTCCTATTAGTCGCAGCGTGATGTTATAAAGCCTAAAGCCTTCCTCGATAAATGAACTATCCAGCACAAAAATATATTTTCAATTCAATTCAATAATTTCTGAGATAAGCCCGTTCAACCAAAAAAACAAACAAATTCTTTAGCTTTATAATAATATACTAGAAACACTTTTTTTATATATAAAATATAGCCTATGTTACCCGGGGATAGTGTAGCTTCCCAACAGTGAAAGAATTTTTGAAACCGGTTCAATAGTTTCGGAGCCTACTGAATGCAAACAAACAAACAAACAATAAAATCTTTTCTCTTTATAATATTAGTAGATAGTAGATAGATAAGTATATATTTTAAATAAATTTTATAGTATGTATGACCTTTTTTATTACATAGTGTTTTTCTATATCTCAATATCCGAATCTCCAATACAATGCTCGAATGTTTGCGATTAACGAAAAGTAAAGATAAAAGATATCGATAAGAACGATTATAAATGCGGCACATCTCTAGATAGCCGGCATTTCATTAGTTTAGTTATTGCACTGCGAAGTGCTAAATAATGATCTGAAAATGTACAAGTTACTAGTTTTAAGCTTGTTGGCGGTGATCGGTGTTAGTGTTGGACAAATATTGCAGAATGGACAGTGCGATGTCGATATACCGCTAGTGGAGAATTTTGAAATCGATAACGTGAGATTTTTTGTTTTATTTTATTTCATTTTTAGGCCAAAGAAAATTTCATTCCCCTTTCCCACGTTATGTAGGCTCAGCACAAGATGTGATCTTCTTCCATTTCCCTCTGTCATTCATTCTCTCATTTCATTCAGTCATTCATCATCTCAGTATTCACTCCTTTCTTACTCATGTAAGAAAGGAGTAAGAAAGGAGTGAGTACTGAGATGACGAATGACAGAGAAAAATGGAAGAAGATTACATGTTGTGCCGACCCCACATAACGTGGAAAAAGAGCATGAATATGATGATTTTGTTTAGTTTTTATTAAGGTAATCATCATCATTTTTAACCCGTACCTATATTCTCTGCCGGGTATTGCGCCATGTTTTTATAACTTCACTAGTTTTTTCATCTCAGAGGTTCTTTTCATTCGTTCTGATCTATATAATCTAAGTTATACAGGAATTAATGGTTTCATGTTGTTTCTTTCGATAAGTTTCAAATGAATGTTATCTTGATTTGGGCAACAATCGAGTTTACAATCGTTTATCTAACTCTATCCTTGATAGATAAAAGTTCCAAAATAATCATTACGATAACATTATAGAACATTGTGGTGCAAAGAGTACGTATATATTCATATACGAGTATGTACAACAATAATCCGCGAAGTAAATAATTCTATTGATTATAATTGATTTATGTCATCCATCGTACATTATCTCTTATCTTCTTTTCTTCTATAAAAATGAATCCCTATTTCCCTTAGTCAGGGCATCACGCGAAAACGACTAGCCCAATTTCGCTAATACTTTTTTCGCTATCATTGTTATTTTGGAGAAGGTTTTAAGACAGGACAACGTGTATCGGGTCAGCTAGTCTTCTTTATCTATCTATAATATAAAAATGAATCTCTTTTTCCCTTGGTCACGGCATCCCGCGTGAACGGCTGGACCGATTTCGGTCATTATTTTTCTATTGTGTTTGTTATTGTAAAGAGAAGGTTTTAAGACAGAACAGGAAAATCCAGCTAGATCTAAAGCAGCTAGATCCCATATAATTATCTTCTTGTCTAATTATTTGACTATTAGTAGCGGCCTGAGCTCGCGTAGACCACTAATTGTATAAAGTAAAAAAAACCTAATTTTTTTATTATCTCGTCTTAAACTCTTTTACGCAAAAACTACTAAACTTATTTTTTATTGCCTGATTTTGTCATTGATTCTTCGTATTATTTTGTTTTACTTCATCCTTAATTTAAGACATTCAAAGCCTACATTTAGGTACTAGCAAGAAATGTTCTATAGTTTTTAGGTCCATGGAATGAAATAGCTAGAACAGACACGCCAATTGGCGGCGACTGTTCCACCATAGAGTTCACGAGGGCTGGTGGAAACATCACCGTCTTTCACAAGACCGTGAGGGAGAATTTCTACGCAGAGTACACAGGTCTTGCCACTGCACCAGTCAACAGTTCGCGCTTGGTGCTGAGCTTACCATTGCTTTCAAACAGCTGTAAGTTTCCAAAATATTATGTCACAAATTCTTGCAAACTTTCGCGTTTATGATTATTAGTAGGATGTTAAAGGTTTGGATAGATGTTTGTTACTCAACCACGCTGAAACGGATGAACGAATCTGGATAATTAAAAAAAAAAAAAAAATGTTTTATAGAGGTAGATCAGTCTAAAAATGCACGCCCTTCCAATGTGTTTCCAATGTATTTACCTCTACATGCGGTACAAGTACAAGTGGAGAGGCGTGCTTTTTTAGACTGAATCATCTCTACCACGCGAGCGGTTGTTAGTACTTAAATAAAACTCTTGCACAGCCCTAACTATGAGTTCTTTCAGTCATCAAAGTTCAATTTAAATTTGGTAATGAAAGGTATAGAGTTAATGACCAAAATTTCCCAAATTTAACCTATAGTGTCAGTCTTCAGTTTTTACCTATAGAGTCCCGCTATTTATTGAGAACAATGGTGTCGCTATAACCCATTCATGCAATTTGTTTCAGCCATTGACTTTTGGGTGCTTAGTACAGACTATAACAACTTTGCTCTCACTTACGGCTGTGAGAATGTTGGCACCACGCAAAGACGAGGTATATAATTTGTTATACTACTTCATTGGACCTTTTTAGCAAAAAGATAATAGGCTCCTTTGATTTCGTATCTAAAGAAAAAAAAATGATCACGATTTCTCTCCACAGTGTATCTTTGGCAGCTTGGCAGAGCGACCAGTTTTCCCAATTTGATGATACCAACCAGTTTAAATACGCTAATGAATAGATTATTCAATATCACCAACGATGATCTTCGTAACGTGAGCCACAATGAAAACGCCTGCTTTGAACTACCAATCATAGAGGCAGGACAGCCTGTGATCTTACCTGGCCAGTGCAATCCGAACATTACTGGTGTAGCAAATTTCCAGGCAACGAGAGTAAGTAATATCTCCTTCCATGCCCAAAACATGATAAATGACAAGAAAATGGTTTTTCAGAAGTGCTGAGAAGCAAGAGATGTCTTGATTTCTTTTCTGAGTAATCAAGTTTCGTCATAATCAACTTGAAAAGTATCTAAACGATTTGGTGTACAAAAAATAAACCGATACAGACAAAACTTTTGAAACAATATTTTTTTTACCTTATTTCAGTTCTTAGGAGTATGGCACCAAATCCAAAGCTATAGCTCTGACAACGCTGGTGGTGCCTGCAATCGTGCTCAGTACAGTGATGGAGGTGATAGAGTCATCGTGGTAAACAGTCAGATCGCCAATCGAACACTGTTTACTATTGAAGGTTATGCAAACGTGGTCAGCAATGACAGCAGTGGTCAACTTAACGTGGTGCTTGAAGTTTTACCTGGAGGTAAATTAATTGATCTCTTTAGTGAAATTGTGTAGAACTAAATATGCTTAGCAAAATAAAGAAGTTTAAAGGAGAATAGATGCATATTCTAAGTAATTAGTCAAGTGAAATTTTAACTCACTTGCAGAACTCTGTAATACATCGAAAATGGTTTTAGACGGAGTAAATGCTAAGCAAAGGAAAGTACTTATATAGAAAATGAAAATCAATTACCTATCTGCTTTCTGTTATAGATGCGCTTCTTTAACGTAGTGAAGTAAATATAAATAATTTCTAGTCTTAAACTGAACTTGACCAAATAATAATTAACACATTTTTATTAGTTAACGCTGAATCGGAGTTGCTGATCCTGGGGACGGATTACAACCAATGGGCTGTCTCGTACACCTGCAACGATCTCCCTAACAACACCAGGCAAGGTAAGGAGTATGGTTTTGATCCTCTTGAACGTCTTATAATTTCTTTATTTTCTAGCCTAACTTCCACTTTCTTAAGTCTCATCAACTTTTCAATAAATACATTATATAGAATCATAATTTACCTTTTGATTAGGAATGTTAATGCAAGTTACCAGCCGAATCATTTAGCGTGCATAGCTTAGTAAAATTTAAAAAATATTAAATTTGACTTTGAGTGAGACTATTACCACCAGTCCTAAGATGAAAAATTTTAGAGTGAATGTTTTGGCATTGGTTAACACTCCTATGCGGCGGTGGATTTGCAACCTATCACGTACTAAATACAACTTCCTTTACAAATGTAGCCATGTATTATGTTTCGACGTATCTCTAACTAAACCTACATCGTTAATGGTCTAAGCAGCTAGAAATCTCAGGAAGTTGTCTAAACCGAATATGAGAATGACAATCGAAATTATATTTATTAACTTTCTACATAAGTTTTCTAAGGGCCCTAATACCTATCGTAAGGTTTCTGCACGCTGATGATGATAGCTTACTTGAACTTTCATCCCGCAGTCTTCAGTTGGGTTGTGAGTCGAACGCGTGAGCTCCCAGCAGTAGCTCGAGAGGAAGTGAACCAGGTCATCAACTCGCTGGTGGAACTGAACAACTTGTACTACACTACCACGAATCAATCTGATGCCAGCTGCTTCTACATTCCCGAAGTGGTTCCTGGCGAGCCAATCGTGTTTGGAGGACAGTGCGATATGAGCATTCCTGTTGTATCCAACTTCTCGGCTGGAGAAGTAAGTATTTATAAGGTTTCATTTTGTTCTAAAGATCACATTTAGAATTGTTAAAATGACTGATGCAGCTCATAAAAATCTGTTGCCTCTTTTACTCCAAAACTAATCAAAAGAGATAGACATACTTTAAAATTAGCCTGAGCAACTCTTGCCCAGAATCAAGTTCAATAAGTCTTTAAAATTTCCAGTATATGGGACTGTGGCATGAAATCGAGAGGTACCCTACTCCCTTCCAATTCGGGGCATGCAACAACGCATTTTACACCCTCGGAGCTGGCGGAGTAGATGTCTACAACACGCAAGTCCTTAACGAGACATTACTGACTATCAATGGACTGGCTGTGCCCGTAGATGACGGCAAGCTCGTAGTATCCTTCCCGGTTGAAGGCACTAACTGTAAGTACCTATAAAGCTCCGTACTCACATTCGGTATCACTCGATAGTTTTACTCCCAAACGAGTAAATATTAACGTGTGGACCGCAAAACTCACAGCTTGAAGGCTCGCATCTAGTAGTAATCCGCATCAAATGTAGGCTCGACATGATAGCTCGATTGAGCAAAACCGTATGTGAGTACGGAGCTTTAGATTTATTTTCCTTATAATGTTTAATACATTCGAAGCAGTGTGGTGAAACGATTAATGGCTCTTTTTGTGTCTTCAAACTTTTTAGATTCTACAACATACCAGGCTCGCGATGTTTTCCATCATTATTTGAAAGTACTGGTATAAAACTGAGGAATTCCTTAACGACTTTTTACGTTTTTAAAAATAAAAACATTTTGTCTATTATTTTGTAATCTTGATAACCAGTGATCTGTTGTTGATAATACCTACGTAGGTTTATAATGATTTATCTATAAAACGAATGAATGCATCAAATTCTAATAAGCCGCTTATTATAATGATCAAATCATTTTTCAGATTTATTATCGATGCATTTCCATTTTTTGATAACCAAAATGATATTGCAGTGAATCATGCCAAATCAGAGTCAAAAGAAATAATAATGGTGACATCAGCCAATTATCATTGCATAACATTTTTGGAATCCTTAATCCTTTACAACCTAATAAAAAAGAAATTCCTAACCGATAAAATAGATATAGCACTGTAGATTAAATTATTTAATTAGGTTTTATAGGCATAAGTAGGCTTTACTTACAGCGATTAAGAGTTTAATCTTAGTTTTATGAATTTTATCAACCCTCAATCAATGTATACTATTTTACGATCTAAATTACACTTATATATAATTATTAATTATGAGTACATTATTTTTTTATTTTATTTCAGTAACTACGAATACAGACTACTGGGTTCTTACAACGAACTACTCTTCACACTCGCTCGTGTATTCCTGCAGAAATATCAATGACTATCAACAGCAAGGTATGTACATTTAAAAGCATTCAAATTATTAGGTACTTACAATTGTGCGAACATTCTAGATCATAGAGAAAATAAAGTCGGAATACTGCTTTGAACACTTGAAATGTAATTCGTTATTGTGCATAATAGCAAATTGATTGTAATAAATATACCTAATGATTGTAAAATATTTTATGAATTTAAATTCTTCGTTTTGCCGAATGCCGAAACATCCACAGCCAATAATTGAGCTGCGATAGTCTAAGAATAAGTCAAAGATGCTTCTTTCATAATTAGCATCGTTTCTGGTTATTTATTTAGTTCTATTCCACAGTGACCTTTTGGAAACTCAGCCGAAACAAGCAATTGTCTGCCGAAGCGCAAGCTGATATTAACAACGTCATCAGTAGCCTCGACATCCTCAATCAAACTTACTTCATGACCACGGATCAGAGCCCGCAAGGGTGCTTCTACTACCCTGAACCCCAGCCAGGAGTTCCAGTGGTTTTTCCAGGAACTTGTGAAGCCAATATACCTGTAGTTCCCAACTTCAATGCAACCCAAGTAAGATTTTTCAGTACCCCTAGTATGAGTTTTTGATAGTTAACGAAAACTTTTTTCGAATAGTATCCTTTCATACATTTACCTCCATCGGAAATTTTAAGGAACTAAAATAAAGTCGATATCGTGAAAACTTGATTTAAAAATCATTGCTGGGACTGCCGATTACATAATATTTTCGATATTATCGACCTTATTTTAGTTCCTTAACATTTCCGATAGAGGAAAATGTATGAAAGGATACTATTCGAAAAAAGTTTTCGTAAATCAAAAACTCATACTAGGGGATCTTTATTATTATTATTATCTTTATATTTATTTTTTAGATTCTTTCAGTCTCTTTAGTATGAGCATTGGGGCTGAATTTCAAAAACCAAACCATAGATTAATTGACAGTTCTCTATATAGCCTTGGATTGATCCGACGGTGGCAGCATAGATGTGTCCCACTAGAATCACATCACGTCTAGAGCATCAAGTGTGGTCGACGCTTCTGTGCTTAATTTTTCAACGTTCATAAAGTTTTCTATGATAGTTCCTTTGTTATAGATAGTTCTATGATAGTCGCTTTGGCAACATAAACAATTAAAATGGTGATACTGTTACCATAAGGAAGACATTTCTAAAAATTTCATAAACCTTTTCCAGTTCCAAGGTGAATGGTTTGAAGTCGAAGCGTACCCTAAGGATCCTCAAGAAGGCCAATGCGTCAACCACCAGTTTTCAGCTGGTAACGGTTCAGCAGCGCTGAACTTTGTCTCTTCTAGCGTTGACAACCAACTCTTGGGCTCCACCAATGGGCAGCTGACGTTCTACGCTAACCAAACTGGAGGACGATTAACTCTTTCATTTGTTTCCTCCAATGGCACAAGTGAGTTACGCCTTTGTATTTATTTATCATCATGACGCGAGTATCTTTGTCCTTAGGGCGTTGGCATTACAGTTTTTTTCTCTACCCTCTCTTATTAGCCGTCCTATCTCAGTCACCCCTTTCTTGTTTAATCATCTTTCACACAGTCCATCCAACTTTTCTTAATTCTTTGAACCTACAACAACATAACTCTCCTCCCTGCGCTTAACACAACCGATATAGCCATACCCCAGATTATAATACTGCATGACAATAAAACTTATTTTTATTTATTGCAGCTATCTCTTTCCCGTACTACGTCATCGCGACGGATTACATCGACTATGCCCTTGTCTACAGCTGTTTGAGCATCAACTCTGATTTTAGAGGAAGTAAGTGCTTAAATAATTCCTCCAACATTTTAGCCATAAAGAAGAACGTTCTAAACATAAAAGACTATAAATAACTTAGAACTTTAATCTTTTACTGATATGTAACTGTTTTTCAATAGTATGGGCTTGGAAGCTGAGCAGAACCAGGCAGCTCTCCAACAACGCAAACACACAGATCAACAATGTCCTTAACAGCACAAGTGTAGTTCTGAGTAACGATTACTTCGAACCTGTCGACCAATCAGACTATGCCTGCTTCTACTTCCCTAACTTGGCTCCTGGCGAGCTGGTTGTAGTACCTGGACAGTGTGATCTAAATCTGCCTGTTATTCAAAACTTTAATGCTTCAAGGGTATGTATTACTTTCTTATGAAGAATCCAGTTGTATGTAAAGTAAAATGATGGCCACATTTATAATATTAATTTGTCTTGTCCAGTACCTAGGTCGCTGGCGCCTGATTGAAACCTACCCCGCTTTCTACCAAATTGGTGATTGCAACCAGGCGACGTATTCTCTTAGAGAAGATGGAATCATCCTTGTTTACAACAACGAAGTTGTCAACCAGACCCTCAATGAAGATACTGGCTTAGCCACACTAATCGGCAACGGAACGGAAGGAAAACTCAATGTTACCTTCCCCAGTGGTAAGTGTCTGTTTTTTTTCACTGTTTGAGCACTGGTATAGTAGCGCAAATAAATGTTGAGCAGCAAAGTATTAGTAATTTCATTAAATTTTAGTTTATATTGGTATGATAAAGTTCTTACTTTCTTTTCAGTTTCACAAACCGTAGAACTGTGGGTTTTGGACACCGATTACGATTCATACTCCATTGCATACAGCTGTGTCAACGAAAACAACCAGACACGACGAAGTAAGTTTTATTTAACTAGCACTTTACAGATCTCTAAACAAGTTATCATTATACAACTTAATGGTAGTACACAAAAATGCGCTCCAAAACCTTAGAGAAGTAAGTATTATGGAATGCACCAAATGATCAAGACATTTTTTTTGTGATTGCAGTAGTAGTACTTACTCCTGCAAAACTTTAAGGTGAGGTCCTAGCATAAACTCTAATTTGTGAACGTTTTTTGTCTTATTTCAGTTCAAAGTTGGAAACTCAGTCGCACAACAAGTCTGACGCCTTCAGCCGTTGCTGCTATCAACAATGTCACCAGCAACGTAGATGTCCTCAATGACCGCTACTACCTGACCGTGAACCACTCTGATGCTGCTTGCTTCTACTACCCAACTCCTGGCAGTGGACCAAACATCTTCCGTGGACAGTGTGATGAGGATATCCCAGTCGTCACTGGCTTTGATGCTGTCGGTGTAAGTATTTCGGTATTTTGATCATGAAATTATAAGTGCCTTAGGATTCTGTGGTCATTATATAAGAACTATAGTTTCCCATTATTTTTAGATGCTGTAATGGTCAAAACTTGTATAACTATAGGAAATTCTTTACTTGCTTCCTTCAAAGTTATATTCTTAGGTGCCATTAACATTTTAGAAATTATTTTGTACATCTCTCTACGTTTTAATAATATGATTATCCTTTGAAATTATTTAGCTAGACTTTACTAGTTTCTTATTGTTATACGACTCATCAAATTATTCTTATTTTTTTTTTAGTACATGGGTCTTTGGCACGACATCGAATCTTACGCAGTGCCTTTCCAAGATGGCGGTTGTCCTAACGCATTCTACACTCTTAACACAGAACTAGGACGTGTAGAAGTTTTTAACACTCAAGTGTTTAATAACGAGACTCTGGATACTATAAACGGTTATGCTACACTCGTCCCGTCTAACGATTCAAGTGCCAAACTTTTAGTCACTTTCCCAACTGTCGGAATCAACTGTAAGTACTGAGCTATTTAAAATAAAATAAATAATAAAAAAAAACAAAATTAAAATCTCTTATTGTGACATTGTTTGTATTTTCAGCAACAACCCCTTACTGGGTGTTGTCGACTGACTACACATCGTATGCTCTTGTTTACTCTTGTATGAACATCAACGATGAACAGAGATCTGGTAAGTTTTTATTAGCTTCGGGAAAGCCTATGTGACTACTTTGATTAGAGGGTAAATGACCCAAGTGTGCCTATTGGTACCTATGTCTAATATTCTTACTGTCTAATCTTCCCTATTTTTTTTTCTAGTGTCCAGTTGGAAACTCAGTAGAACAAAGTCGTTGAACCAAACTGCAGCCGCTATCATTAACGGCATTGTCGACACTATTCCGGTACTTGACGAGCGATACTACAACGTGAGAGACCAGACTCCAGCTGGTTGCTTCTATTACCCGGAGCCTCAGCCCGGAGTTCCAGTGAGGTTCCCTGGACAGTGTGACACAAATATTACCGTTGTCAACAATTTCAATTTGAGCCGAGTAAGTTTTAGATTTAAGAAGAAGAGTTTATCTTTAGGTAACCCAAAAATATTTGGTAGGTCAACGTGATATAAGATTGCGCAAGAGATGACAAAAGTAAGTGAATATTGAGGTAGGTAGATACTATTCAGGAAAATAGAAGAAAACACGATATGGAAACTTTATAGAGGAAAAAGTTACATTAGTAAAACTAGAATAGGTTATTCATTGAAATTCTTGTCTTTTTTCAGTTCTCAGGCATCTGGCATGAAATAGAAGCATATCCTAAAGAAGAACAAACTGGTGACTGTATCAACCATGAATTTGCCGTCAGCACTAATAACAGTCTTGGCTTGTTGTCGTACAATGTGATCGCTCAGTCTCTCGGAGTGACCGAAGGCGTTGTTTCATTCGCTGGTAACAGCTCTGAAGCCAGATTGACTATTCGGTTCTCGTCTAATGGCACAGGTAAGCTGTCAAAAACTATGTATTACACTGTGTTAAGTGCTTTTATAATCAACTATCTTTCTTGATTCTGTGTTTGTAATTTGTCGCAACCTTTATAAATTTATTATTTTAATAAACATAGTTATTTTTTTCAGTCATTGAAATACCCTACTGGATAATCGACACCGACTACGACAACTATGCTTTGGCTTACAGTTGTGTCAACATCGATGATGACTTTAGAGGGGGTAAGTTTCCATAGTCTTGATTAACTTCCATCATAATCTTCACTCATAACAGGTCTTAGTTGGCCATATTCGGCTCCCAAGCACAATATTATGATGAGTAACAGAGATGCTCTACAAATGTATGATGTCTTTTTCTAAAGCTCGATTTTTTTTGCAGTCTGGAGCTGGAAGCTCAGTAGAACTAAACAACTGAGAGCAGTTGACAATGCTACAATCACTAACGCTATCTCCAACATAACAGTTCTCGGCAACCAATATTATGAGAACATTAACCAGTCTGATGAAGCTTGCTTCTTCTACCCTGACACTGCTCCTGGAGAGACCGTGGTTTTCCCTGGACAGTGCGCTAATATCAGCGCAATGCCGAACTTCAATGCATCCGCGGTATGTGCTTTACTAAATCTTTCAATTTAAAACCTCCAAAGATTAGTTCGTAAAGCTAGATTTCAGGTCGTGTGATAGTAAAAATATTGTAAATACCTCACGACTATCATCCTCAGGCTTGATTTAATTCTCATTAGATATCTAGTTACTTAGAAATATATTACTACCCTTATACAGTATCTCGGCGTGTGGCGTACAATTGAGTCCTACCCATCTGTTTTCCAACTTGGCACTTGTGGCGACGCGACTTACTCTCTCGGCGATGGAGTCGTCGTTGTCTACAACACTGAAGTTGTCAATGCCAGTCTTAGCACCATCTACGGAACAGCAGTGGCTGCGGCCGATGGCACTGGCAGACTTTACGTGACTTTCCCTAATGGTATGTCAGCAATCTAAGTTCCAAAGTAGAAAAATATTTCTAACAAGACGGTATTTTATTGGCTGTCAACATTCAACTAACGAATAATGATCATTATTACTGTATCTACTTTCTCAAGAGTATTTTAAAATAAAGATATTAATGTGTGTGATAATTTCAAATAATGTTTTTCAGCACCAGTCGTTGCTGAATATTTAGTTCTGGACACCGATTACAATACCTACTCTATTGTCTACAGCTGTTTCAACAGCAACAATAGTGATGAAAGAACCGGTAAGTGGATCTAGAATATATGAACGACAGTGATTCGATTTGTTTATTTACATCAGCTTTACTCTATTCTAGCGGTTTACTTATTTTAGTGAGATGAATTTAATTGCTTACTATCAAACATTTTAAATAACTTTGCTATTCCTGTTTTCAGTATACAGTTGGAAGCTCAGTCGCACGAACAGCTTATCCCAAACAGCTGTCGCCGCTATCAACGCCACCGTCAACAGGATCGACGTTTTAGATGAGCGGTACTATCAAATTGAAGACCGCTCTCCAACCGGTTGTTTCTACTTCCCTGAGCCGAACAACTCTACTGTTATCTTCCGTGGACAGTGTAATCAGAATATCTCAGTGCAGCCCAACTTTGATGCAGTTGCGGTGAGGCATCTTAATTATTATTTTAATATTAACAACATTTTTCATTTGACTTCAGTCTAATACGTAGATGACGTGATTATTTCCTATAGTGGTGCTTCAACATTTTTACTACAAGTCGTTTTTTCTATCACCCTTTATCTTCTTTTGTTATATCATGGACTTTTCAGAATATCATAACAATTGTTTGCGACTGTTCATACTATTTTCACTATAAAAGTATGAATAAGCATCACTGATTTAAGGAACTTTAAGAAAAATATTTTCTATGTTCACAGTACACAGACACCTGGTACAGCATCGAATCCTACCCAGCACCATTCCAAGATGGAACCTGCGGTACTGCAACATACAGACTTGACACCGCGACTGGAGTGGTTCTGGTAGAGAACACACAAGTAGTCAATCAAGTCCTAGATGTGCAAACTGGAATTGCTGTAGTGGTTGATAATGCAAAGCTGGCTGTCACTTTTGAAGTTAATGGAGTAAACAGTAAGATAATCTTAAGAATTTATTAACTTTGTCCGGTTACAACAATTCACAAGTTTTTAGTCAAGTTAAGACTCCTCGTCGTGACTGCTGAACTACTCTATAATAGCTCTTAACATCTCATTCAGACATAATTATTTTCTAAAAACTTTTTGCGTTGTTATAATGGCATAATGAATGTCTTTCAATCCAATCATCATTGACTATTGATTTTGTTTCAGTTACAACTGATTACTGGATTTTGGCTACTGACTACTTGACCTATTCTCTCGTTTATTCTTGCCAGAATATTAACGATGAATGGATGCAGGGTAAGAATGTTTAAAGATGCTCTAAAACAACGACCACTTAGAACCTATTCATTAGGTAAACGAGTGGTGTTCATTCCGAAATTCGACAGTCTTTTAGAGCTCAATTTTTCTTTTTTCCACAGTAAATAGTTGGAAGCTAAGTCGAAACCAAAGTCTTACACCAACTGCTCAGCAATCCATCAATAACGTGATTAACAGTGTCCAAGTTTTGGACCAACGTTACTTCGTGCCCGAGGGCCAGAGTGATGATGACTGCTTCTTCTACCCAGACAATCAAGGAGGAGATGTTGTTTTAACTGGCCAGTGTTTGCCTGGCAACCAAGTACCAGCAATCACCAACTTCAATGCTTCCTTAGTAAGTATAGTATTTAAAAATCCTCAGTCTTATTATTAACATAATGGAAAGAAAGATATGAATGAAAGATAAAGGAAAGATGATATGAATGTAAGAGGAGTAGACCCAGAGTTGACGAATGATAGAAGTGAGTGGAAGAAGAAGACATGTTGTGCCGACCCCACTAAGCGTGGGATAAGGGCAGGAGAAAGAATGATGATGATGGAAATGTCATTTAAATAAGACGTAGTGTTTTTATAATAAATTAATGTAACTAGATAAGGAACAGGATGGCCCAAAAATCAGCTTCCTGGGAAAGACCATAACTTTTAGCATTAAGTCCGTTTTGTTGATCAGTTTCCTCGAGTGCTTGTGAATCTGAATAAAATAATATCAACATTCCATAAGACCAATAATGTCCAATAATGTAAAGTATGTCTTATTTATAATTATATTTGCAGTTTGCTGGTGTCTGGCACGAAGTAGCCCGTTTCCCATCAGACCTTCAAGAAGGTGAATGTGCTGCCACCAACTTCTCTCTCGGTGCACAGAACTCTCTAAATATAACACAGACCATCGTGGAAGACGAGTCCCAGTCCATTAACATCATTCCTGGAGCAGTATCTACTGATGGACGAGGAGTGATCTCTGCTACTGTCGGTGGAGGTATGGATATTGGATATTTAGCTAATAAAACGATCATATCTAATTTTATTGATCTTTTTAGGTTAATCAAATGAAAGCTTAAAAAAATCAGACTAATCATAATAAATGTTTTTTTAGAAAAGATTATTTTATATTACAGTTAGGTACTTAATCAACGTTATATATTTTGATTTTGCAGTGCCATTCGATGCTCTCTACATTCTGGACACCAACTACGAAGAATATGCCCTTATTTACGCTTGCAGGGAGCTTACAAACGATACAAAACAAAGTAAGTTATATTTAAACGTGAAACTAAACTATGTGCTTGAATTTCAAGCATCATTGAAAATAACTATTGTTACCTAATTTTACCTTTTTCCAGTCTATAGCTGGAAGCTCGCCAGATCGCGCGCCGGCCTTTCTCCTGCTGCCAACACAACTCTCAACCAGCTTGTCTACAACAACACCGATCTCTTCGAAGGCTACTACTCCTATACCGAACAATCCAGCGACGCTTGTTTCCACTACCCTGATAGTGAAAATCTTGAGGCAGTCGAATTAGAGGGCTCATGTCCAAACACAATCAGTGGTGTGCCAAACTTTAACGCTGCAGCTGTAAGTACAGTAAATGCTTTAGATAAAGACAATTGTTTCCGAACGGCAGACAGATTTCCAGTAGTGATTTATGATACTAACAGATCTACCTCTTTGCAACATGCATTATTCCTAGAGAGATCCGACATCAGCTGATACACTTTTTAGCCTAAAAATTCTTTTCTCTTTTGTTATAATGGTAATTATTTATTTTTTGGGCAATAAAGTTACCTATTTTGTATATATATCATAAAAAAGTGAAAAATAATGTTTAAAAATCCTGAAATTTCCATCCATAATACAGTACTTAGGATTATGGAGAGAAATCGAAAAGTACCCAGAAGCGAACCAGTTCGGCACTTGCGACCGTGCGTTCTACTCGCCGGGTAACGGCAATGTGCTCGTCAGAAATACTCAAGTCGTTGGCAACACTTTGCTAGAGCAGCTGGGAACTGCGGAAGTGGCTTCCACTGATGGCACTGGTCTGCTCAGTGTTAACTTCAATGTCAATGGAGGTTAGTTCTATAAACCAGCTGGTAAACCAGCTTACGGAACATTTGTAGGTAAATGATAGCCAATGGCTGTTTGGAATTTCAAACGATGATTTGAAACACTCAACAACACTTTTAACTTTATTATGAAGTCAATATTTTGGCTCTTTGGTTGCTTATGAAAAAATGACCTTGCCTACCGATTGAATCAAAATGTTATTAACTGAACGTTTGTTATTATTTTTCAGTTGAAGTCAATGCAAACTACTACATCCTCGCCACTGACTACGACAGCTACGCTTTAGTATACAGCTGTCGCAACACCACAGACTCCCTGGGCCATGAAAAGCGAATTGGTAAGAATGCTTTTAAGGCCCAGAATACTCGTCACACTATTCCTTACGTAAAAGTTACAAAAAAAGTGACATAGGTCCGTATAGCAACGCGGATCTCCGCGGAATCAGACATGGCACGAAGTGAAATACCCAAATGACAAGTACGTAGAGTGTGACATGATAATATGGCTGCTCTGAATTACATAACGAAAGCGACAATTTATAAAAAAACATAAATATTTTCAAGTAAATAGCTTATTTCAAAAAAAGGGCTGGGTTGATTTGTTTCAAATTAACCGATTTACATTCATGTGAAATTGAAATTCAAAATACCTTACTGTTCTAGATAAATTAAGGAATTTCTGAATTTTCAGAGGTGTTTTTGACATGATTTTTAAACAAGGTTTTCTAACTAATTCGTGTTTTAGCTCCGGTTGATTTATCGCTTATATCCTTGAGTATCGTGTAGTTCAATTTCAATGTAATCTATTAAGCGGTAATAGAATGATTAGGGTTGCAATACTTGCAATTTTCAAAATGCTGGGCCTTAAAGAAAGACATCTAAAAACTAATATGAGTTTTATGTTTCGCTGACTGTTTTAGCTAAAAGCCAATTAAAGTTCTAGTGACTAAATTCTTAGGGTGTTTGAAAGCATTTGACGGCTTTGTCAGTTTTGAGCAATTGAGTAGATTACAACACAATAATCTAACAACTTTAACCCCATATTTTATGCCTATTTCAGTAAGCAGCTGGAAAATAAGTAGAAATAATACTCTAAGTGCGCAAGCGCAAGCAGCTATAAACTTGGTGATCACCCAGACCCAGGGTCTCTCCCAGGGACTATACCAAGAAACCAGTCAGTCTGATGAAGACTGCTTCTACATCCCCGAATCAAACCCTAACCGTGCGCCGTTGTTCAGAGGAAGATGTGGTACCGTTAACGGTGTTGCCAACTTTAATGCTAATAGGGTAAGTGTATCTATATTTTAGAACCCCTTTGAATAATTCAATCCTATGAATGATCACCCTGATCAAGACTAGAACATAAAAGTGCCGTTTCGTCAAGAAAACTATAATTTGACAATATCATCTTGTAGGTAAACACATAATAACGATTGAATATCACAGCTAAACATTTATTTCTGTTCCAGTTCGAGGGTTGGTGGCATGAGTTGGAGCGGTACCCAGTGGACTCCAATATTGGGGAATGCATCAGCTCTCAATACTCCGCGTCTGGTAATGGCTTCCAGGTTGTCGACACCGCTGTGGCAAACGGATCTGCTACGATCGTCACTGGAACTGTGACAGTGTCTAATGGAGTACTAACGAGAGTGCTGAACAATGGAGTGACAGAAGGTAGGTCTTGGGCTTTTGATCAATTTCCTCTATTGTTTTGATATAAAGTTGAAATCAGAAGCCTTTACGTACACTCGTATTTCATTAGCTAACTGTTTGATTTTTTTTCACAGAAATCGTTGTTCTAGACACAGACTATGATAACTATGCACTGTTATACTCTTGTGTCAATGTGATCGTGGACGGCGAAGAATATAGAAGAGGTAAGTTTATTAGAGTTCCTCATTTTGATATGGTTCAGGCAATCAAACTTGCGATATCAGTGGTATTAAATAATAGTGAACAACCCTCAACGTAGAATTTTATTTTATTTGCTCCAATGCCCTTCAACCTTAAACACAATAGTGTCTTTACCAACTGATTCCCACCAAGACGGATTCTTGCTGAAGTTAACAACCTGACATCCTCTCCAGTGCCTCTTAAACTGTCTAAACCTAACGTAGTGAGACTTTCAGAGAAGTACCTACTTACAAGAGAGAATAATTCGAAAAACGATAAAACATTATCTGAAAAGGATCAACTCCACAAGTTTAACAATATGTAATTATTCCAGTATGGAGTGCAAAACACAGCAAGACTCGTACACTGTCCTCTGTCAACGTGGCCGCACTAAATGCCACCATCGAAAGCAACCAAGTTCTGTACCAACAGTTCTACCAGACAGTTAGCCAGTCTGATCAGAGCTGCTTCCACTACCCAGAGGTTCAGGGCCAGAGAGTTATACTGCCTGGCCAGTGCGATCTGAACATACCAGTGGTTGCCAACTTTGATGTTGCTGCGGTAAGATTTTTTTTAGTTAAATGATTGATTCAGGCGTGACTTCGCGGAAATCCATTACAAATACTGAAAAGGACGGAAATATCTAGTACTTTCCCGCTAAAGTACTATTATCTAATGAGCTCTGAATCTGGTGGAGCAACACCAGTGCGGAGCGAGTCAATGGTCCTGAGGATGCTTCGTGGAGAAGCGAAACACGTGTCAAATTTCTATTTGAGTTTGTGTTGTTAAGCTCATTAGATAATAGTTTAGCGGGAAAGTACTAGATATTTCCGTCCTTTTCAGTATATTTTTAGTTGCCTCGTCATTTCTTACAATGTGTGCGTTTTGGTCTTTGATAAATCATTTGGTAGATTGGAAACCCAAAGTGCTGTTATTGTTCGTAGAAAGATAAGGTCTATTTTAGCATAAATTTTCTCAATCCTGTTGCAATTTCTATTCCAACAGGCATCTGCTAGCTTACAATTGTGACAGCCGTGTGTTCTTTCATCCACAGTACGGAGGCACCTGGTACCAGATTGAGAAATACCCTCAAGTGCACGAGGATCCCACCAGCACGTGCATCGGCGCGCGCTACGTGCTTGACGCGGACGCGGGCGTGGTCAATGTCCTCAACTGGGAGGTCATCGACGGAGTCCTGGAGACAATCGAAGGAACTGCCACAGTGAACTCAACAGACGGAAGCGCGCAGTTGGCAGTGGTGCTGCCAATTGTTGGAACTAACCGTAAGATATTTTCTAACGTAACCGACAAACAACATCATACAACTCCGTGAAGACTTGGAAGCCACTGAGACCTCGATAGACACGCACATTTTTATAGTTGTGGTAAAGGTTTTCGGAATCAATAATAATTAGCATTCCTCAAAAATCTAAGTAAGTATTTAGAAGTCTGAGGCGATGTCTACCGAGCCTGGGGATTACAGTCGTGATCATGCTTGTTTTTTGGAAGTTATAGCATACGCGTCGCCCGTGATGGGTTCATCAGGAAAGTGTCCGAAATAAAAAATTATACCAATAATATTCTGTACATATATGTAGATACTTATTTTTAATTCCACAGAAACTGTAACTACGCCTCTGTACGTGCTGGCCACCGATTACGAAGGATATTCTCTGGCGTACAGCTGTAGCAACATAAACGCATATCAACGATCAAGTAAGCTATTTCCTTATTCAAAGACCAGATTATATAAAAAATCGATTGTTGCTAAACTTATTGCGAGTTTAGTTAATAAACTTAGGTTGGCACCTATCTAGGGGTCTAAACAAAAGACATTTAAATATTTAGGTATTAGAAAGATCATACAAAAAAGCGCTAAGACCAAGAGACGAGTTTTTTGACTGTTCTTTTCGGATTTGGTTTAGGCTGGAATTGGCACTTTCACCTAGCTAGCATGAAAGACGCTTTTAAATATTATGATCATTGAGAATTATTAATTAATTTTGATTCTATATATTTTATTCAGCCTTCTATTTCATAGTGATGTCCGAATGTCAATTTGTCTAGCACCATCTATTTGCTTGCTCTTTCTAATAATTGACTCTTTCAGTCGGTGCGTGGAAGCTCAGCCGTGAACGCAGCATGTCCTCAGCTGGTAATACAGCCATCAACGCCGTGATCGCAACGCGGGAGGAACTCGACCCTCGCTACTTCCGCTCGATAGACCAATCCGGGGGGTGTCCTGAACCTAGTTCCAGTGCTATAGTCAAGACCAGTGTCTTACTAATGCTAGTTTGTGTTATAGTCCAGTTCCTATATTAGTAAAACTATTTGAAAAGACTTGAACTTACAATTCGTTGTTAATGATATTTTGATACAACGCCTATTGTTTAAAAAAGTAAGAAGGTTGTTAGTACTTTGGTACCTAGTAGGTACCTACTTACCTACATAAAGTAGATAGGTAAGTTCTTATTGTAAGAATCTTAATTCTTATTAATTATTTATTAATTAATTCTAGTAGTACTTTTAAGTCTATGAGCTAGATAAAATAAGCTAAAAAATAAATTATTTCCAAATATGTATGTATTTTTGTATAACTACCTACATACGCAATGATTGTTATTTGATCAGACCCTGGGCTCAGACTGTTCCTTCTTTAGCTATTTCACCCACAGTTTTATACCCACCTGGAAGTAGATACTATGTTTTATTCAAGGCCCGGCTATGTCGACTTATTCAGGTTTGGGTCTTTGCATTAGTAAAGCACTTATTACACTACACGGTATTCAGGGCCCGGTAGTAAGGGAGCCTAACTCCTAGCCTCTACGCCTTACGCCCTGACTCTTATTACACCACTCTTATTTAAGGTAAGGGTCCCTGAATTCAGGGTAGTGTAATAAGTGCCTAAACGCGTAGAGAGTTTACTGATATTGTCTCTGTCACACTGAACTGACGTGTAGAAGAGGAAAGAACAAAAGAGACCGAAGTATTATGTTTGTCCTTTTTTGCCCTAAAAAAGTCTACGTTCGAATTGAACAACCGACGGAGTATGATTTTTAAGGACATTTCATGACTCTAACTCAATTTCACCAAATTTCGAATTAAGGTCCTATAACTCTAAAGGTGCGAGTAGAGGTAGACTTAAGAAAAGATGGATGGACTGTGTGAAAGACGATATGTGTAAGAAGGGAGTGACTACTGAGATGACGGATGATAGGGGAGAGTGGAGGAAGAGAACCTGTTGTGCCGACCCCACCTAGTGGGATAAGGGCAGGAAGATGATGATGAACTCTAAAGGTGCGACATACAAATGAAACAACTACGTAAATATTATTATGAAGCATAAGATCCAACGAAAACACTTATATAAGCACAAATCCATTTTTTTACCACAACAATGCACACGTGTCAACTTCAAACCATAGAAAAATCTCAGTGTAAAATAAAAATGACGTTATTTCCTATTCCATACCAGTGGCGCTGACAAATTTTGTTCTAGAAACTAATTTTGTTTCTGCTATCGTGACTAGATGGCGGATTTATCAATATCATAGTTGGTTTCTTGGATATTAATGCTAGCCGCACTTCCCCCAAAGCCGCACTTACCCCAAGTGACCTTACTTAGTTACCTACTCAAAGACTACGTTGAAAACGTAAACATAATATTATAAATGCGAAGTGAGGATGGATGGATGTATGGATGTATGGATGTTTGCCACGCTGAAACGGCTGTACGGATCTGAATTAAATTTGGCTAGTTTCTATTTAATTAACGGTATCTACTCTATTACTACCTACTTTGTAGTACTTAGGAATTAATAAACCACAAATTATTTGAATTACGCGCCTAAGCACTGTCGCATTAACTTTCGTTTCGATCGTCGCGGGTCATGTTCTTCAAACTGTCATTGTCATGCAAATAAATGACAAAAACACATGATTGCTTGATTTGATTGTTTGTTCGCTTGACTTGCTTGAGTGAGTGAATAAAATTGAGTGAAATGAAGTGTCAATTTGAGAAAATTATTCGAGGATTGATTTAGCGTTTTTGCGAATTTTTTTACCGAATTCGTAAATGTTTAGTGTAAAAAATATATATATTTATCCTGACACGATACTTTATGTCGGAATACATTTATTATAGAAAATACCAGAAGAATAAACAAAACTTAGTAGCAATGGCTGGAGTCGAGGAAATTAAAACTCCCTCTGAAGAGGATATCAAAGAAGCCGATGTCTTGAAAACTGAAGCAAATGATTTCTTCAAGAGTAAGTCTTCTAATAGATATAGTAATTACAATAACAAGCTATAAAACATGCAACTAAAAAGTACACGGTTAATGACATAACCTCAAAATTTTAGGACAGATCTACGATCGGGCTATCGAATTGTACACGAAGGCGATTGAAAAGAATCCCACAAATGCCGTATTGTATGCCAACCGAAGTATTTCTAACCTTCGGCTTGAGAACTTTGGATACGCGCTGAATGATGCCTCCAAGGCTATAGAGCTGGATAGGGCTTACACGAAGGCCTACTACCGGCGGGCCGCGGCTCACATGTCGCTAGGAAAATACAAATTAGCTTTAAAAGATTTTGAACATGTAAGTATTATACATATCTATGAATTATACTGCATATTTAATATTGATAGAAGCGCTTACATAGCCATTTTTTTACCATTGGGTAGCTTATGCAAAGTTATAACATTGGATTTCTACAGGTTACGAAAGTAAGACCACATGACCAAGATGCTAAGCTCAAATACAATGAATGCAACAAGATTGTGAAGAGAATTGCATTCGAAGCGGCAATCGCAGTGGAACAAAAAGAAGTGAACATTGCCGACACCATTAACTTAGATTCAATGAGTAAGTTTAATAAGGCCCACTGTATATTAATGCAAATGAACCTTTTAACTGAATAATTCAACATTTGCTGTCACATCTCGTTCGACTAGCATCACTCTGGATGTTCCCAATTTTTATAAAAAACAGCATGCAAAAAAGTGTTTTGAAACAAAAGCAAGACAAGTTTCTAGGCTATTTTCAGACAGGGTTAGGCTATAACTGGGCATCTAAGTAATAAATCTAAAAATAAATAAAAATAAAATAAATAAATAAATATGATCACGACTGTAATCCCCGGGCTCGGTAGATAACTCCTCAGATTTTTAGTTACTTAGATCTTTGAGGATATCTAAAGGGGGTAGTCAGAGGCAAGTCCAAACATGACATTTGGTACATGCCCACATTTTGCACAGTAGTTAGTATTCCGTACGTGACAGGTTGCAAGCCCATCGCCGCTTATAAGAATACTAACCTATGACACATACCTTCGAATTTTTGGTTCTAGGGTATGCCGGTTTCCTCACGATGTTTTCCTTCACCGTTTAAGAGCACTGGCATTGGGCACATAAATTTTTCAAATGGAAAAACTCATTGGTGCCCGACCAGGTTTGAACCCACGACCTACGGATCGTGAGGCAGGGGTGCTACCACTACACCACCAACGCTCTTAATATAATAAATCTAGAATCAACAATAGTCTTTGTGAAAAAAACCTCTACTGTTTTAAATACACTAAATCACTCCTTTTTCCTGACTAGCTGAAAACATAATATTCCTCTTGCTACAATCCTGATAATACCTCTTCTTCAGGTACTCTGTTTACATTCTAGTCAGTTTATTGAGGGTATTCTTTAATTAACCTCTTTCTAAATCTATTTACTAGTATTAAATATTCTAGAATTCCACCATTAATTATTTAGGTTTAAGTTTTTACTAAAAGATATAGCAAGATTGAAAACAATAAATAAGTAACTAAGTACTTACCAAGCAAACAAATTATAATAACTTATATTATTATCGACTAGCTGCTCTCTGTGACTTTCAGAGGTTTTTTCACTTTAGGACGAATCATCTCCAAGCTAGGTGTCCCTAACAATGTTAACAAGGTTCATAATACAAAAGAAGCGCTAGGGCCCAGCGAGTTTCTTGTCAGTTCTTCTCGTACTGGGGATAGGGCTGGAATTGGCACCTAGACTCACCTAGTATGTAAGACGATTCAAAATGATCCTTGTGATATTACTGAATAAAGATTATTGACTATTGACTATTGACTATTTGAACCATAGCACACATTTATTACGAAGTACACTTTTTATATCAATTTACAGGTAGCTTTACCTATATCCATCTACCCTCAAACATCTACACAAACTTATGCATTTATAATAATACTAGCAGTCCGCCCCGGCTTCAAACGGGTATTTATTACCTATACATGATCACGACTATAATACCCAGGCTCGGTAGATATCTCCTCAGATCTCTAGTTCCTTAGATCTTTGAGGATATCTAAAGAGGCACGTCCAAACATGACATTTGACACATGCCCACATTTTGCACAGTACTTAGTATTCATACGTGACAGGTTGCAAGCCCATCGCCGCTTATAAGAATACTAACCTATGACACACACCTTCGAATTTTTGGTTCTAATGTATGCCGGTTTCTTCAAGATGTTTTCCTTCACCGTTTAAGAACACAGGCATTGCGCACATAATTTTCTCAAATGCAAAAATTCATTGGTGCACGACCAGGTTTGAACCCACGACCTTCGGATCGTGAAGCAGGGGTACTACCACTACACCACCAATGCTCTCAAATTAAACAAAAATTGCAAAATTCAAAATTACTCGTATAATACACACACATAACCAACCCTTCTATTTGCGTCAGGTTACTAAAAGAAGAAAATTATAAAGAAAGTTTGAATAGGTATTATTATATTTATTGTTTTATTTTTATTTAAAAGATTTTTTTGTTATTATTTGAAATTTACTCCCCTCCCGTCCCGTACGTACGTACGTACACTATGGTGCTGTCTAGCTAGCCGAGCAGGGTGGGCGGCTACCACGCAACTTTTTTCTTATAATTACATTCTTAATTTCGTGATTTCTTTCGAATGGAATGTCCAAATTGAGTAATTCAAAAAGTTATTTATAGGTATTGAAACAGTCTAGGATATGATGGGATTTATTTTGATAAGGATTAATACTAAGACACTAATTAAGAGCGTTTTTTAACAGCGGCCTTTTAATTACAATTTTAAAATAAAAGAACTCTTATTGTGGCAAAACCATAATAGTTAGACATATGCTGTCGCGACACTTTTTGGAAATAATGATGTGTTCTACAAAGTCGTAGTACATAATTTTATTCTATCGTCAATAGTTTTCGCAGCGCACGCGATGTAAAGAATATTTTAGGTAATTTTTTTACACCTTGGGTTACATTATTGAAGTTTTAGTAAGGATCCCTAACTTTTTTGAAAACATAATATAGCCTATGTCACCCGCTGATAGTGTAGCTTCCCAACAGTGAAAGAATTTTTGAAATCGGTTCAGTAGTTTCGGAGCCTATTCATTTCAAACAAACAAACAAACAATCAAAGTTTTCCTCTTTATAATATTAGTTTAGATTAGTAAGATAATTGAATATCAGATTAAGATATCTATTGATAATTAAGCATTTAGGGTTACCTATATAATAGTCTATTCAGTATTCATCCACAATTTTATTGATTCTGTGTTATTCCCCCATACCATGTTTATTTTGTAAATGTTGTTTGAGGAAAGTGGTTGAAAATACTGAAGGTATGGAATTATGTTCGTTAAATCAGTTGTATTTGTAAATATGGTACCTGTGTTAGAAGTAACCTATATTTTATACAAATCTTTTCTAAATGTGTGAAATGTCCCCCTATATTTATTTTATTATTATTTATTTATATGCCTAAGGGTGTGATAGTGCTCATAAAAGCATAAACAATGTTCACCACAGACTTTTGACCAGATTTCAATTATGTGTATCTTTCTTTCTAGCCATAGAAGATGAATATGAAGGCCCGGAAATAGAAAAAGGAGTAACATTGGAATTTATTAAAAACCTAATGGAACACTTCAAACAACAGAAGAAACTACACAAGAAATGGGCTTACAAGGTACTACTATAATAGTATAAACATACTGCAACCTTATTGGATTTGTTATCATTCTATTTATACAAAAATATGGCCTTACCACAAACTCTTTGGGAAATATCAAAGTATGTTACTTCAATGTTGAAACTTTGACGTTTCTGAAACATGATGGTTTGTAAGAGCTTGTAGTAAGGCCCCAGGGGCCTCACCACGAATTCATAATACATTACCGAATTAATATTACATTGCTATATCGTACCATGACCTAATTGTATTGAAGTAGTGTTCCTTCAAGGTTCAAATGTGACGTTTCTAAAACGGAATCGTTCTGGAAGACTTCATGGTAAGGCCCAGTAGTGCGATTACGGAACTCTGATACAATCAACACTTGTCAAAACTGGCTCAAATTGATTGAATAAACACTCATGACCAAATCACTTGATTACAGTGAAAACGTATTGACATTGATTGTAAGCAAAGATCCATAATCGCCCCACTGGTCTTGCAGTTCAGATTTAAATGAATATTTCTTTTCACAGATCCTAATTGAAGTTAAATCCTACCTCCAAACCATCCCGTCATTGGTTGACATAACTGTTCCATCCACTGGCCAATTCACAGTCTGCGGAGACATCCACGGCCAGTATTATGATCTGATGAACATATTTGAGATGAATGGCTTACCTTCGGAAACCAACCCTTACCTTTTCAATGGAGACTTTGTGGATCGAGGCTCATTCAGTGTTGAATGTATCTTTGTTCTATTTAGCTTTAAACTGCTGTATCCGAATCACTTCTATATGTCGAGAGGTGAGTAATCTTTCTATAATCTCACTATAATAAGTATTGGTGGATTTTTCACAGCGCCATCTAGCTACAAACTAAGAAAAGCTTGTACTATGGAATATAAATATAGGTATAAAAAGGTATTGTCTTTAAGTTTGTATATTTGTATGATAAAACCTATGCATGTAAAATCACGGAAAGCACAGTATCTAATAATATACTTATATACTTTTTTATTAATGAAGCGAAAGAAAATATTATGAGGAAACTTGCTTGTCGTAGAGCCTAAAAAGTTTGAAGACATTGTGTGCACGAAAGAAGCATCTGAGGAACACGTTAATCCTTTCACGACACTGGTTCGTTAACACAGGCCACGAAAAGATAAATACAAAGAAGAATATATAGAATAAAGATTATATTTTGTAGCACACATACAGATGACTAGGGGAAAGTAGCGAAACACAAGATATCTAAGAATTTTAAAACGAAACAAGTAAAACTCTACATATAAAGTTGGACATTGGTCTTTCCATAGGTGCGGCCCAGCCTTAGCTTTATATAGCTACTGACAAGACGCTACCGACGCTGGTTTTCAGTCTGAAGTTCGGACAACCAGGACGAAAATTTTGTTACTCTACTAATGTGATGTCACAAAGTTAGGCTTCAGACAGGACGGTTAGGTTAGAGTTAGGTTAGGAAGTTAGGGTTCAGACTCTGAACCCTAACTTTGTGACGTCACATTAGACTAACAAAATTTCCGTCCTGGTAGTACAGTTTTAAGACCCTTTCCAGCACTTATAGATGCCCTAACGCAACTCAAATTTCAGGTAACCACGAAACGGTAGACATGAACCGAATGTACGGCTTCCGAGGCGAGGTGACCACGAAGTACTCATCACAGATGGCCGATCTATTCACGGAGGTGTACAACTGGCTGCCGCTCGCGCACTGCATCAATAAGCGGGTGCTGGTGATGCACGGAGGACTCTTCAGCAGAGATGACATCACGCTCGATGACATCAGAGATGTGGACAGGAACAAGCAGCCTCCAGAGGACGGTATACAAATTCTCATCATTATTAATCGCGTTTCTGTAGTGCGTCGAGTATGTTTGCCAACGCATGCTTTGATCCTTTAGACTGTCTTGCGCCAGAGGGCGTCTAAAGTTTAGACGCCCTCTGGCGCAAGACTGCGTCACTACTGCGCACGGTGCACGGTGTGCAGGAGCCCCAACACACAATCACTACATAGTATAAAACAAAGTTGTTTTCTCTGTCCCTATATCCCTATGTATGCTTAAATATTTAAAACTACGCAACGGATTTTGATGCGGTTTTTTTAATTAGATAGTGTTTCAAGAGGAAGGTTTATATGTATAATACATGCATAATATAGTAGAGAAACGCTGCTAATATTTCACATTTCAGTTCATATTTAGTGTCAGCATTGCACCCGTGCGAAGCCGGGGCGGGTCGCTAGTCTCCAATAAATTTAACTGTCCTGATGTGGAAACTCACATAGAAAACTCTTAGTTATTAAGTGCTAGCTTCCGCTGATGGCTTCGCCCGCGTGGTACCTTGAAAAACAAAAACAAATCTATCCCACGGAACCATACAATATTCCGAGATAAAAAGGAACCTATGTGCTATTCCAGTCTATAATCTGTGCCAAATTAATCAACCTGTTATTATGTATTTACAAAAAAAAGTATTTAATTAATCTATCAGCTATCTGGTTCCCATAGTACTTTGCTTAGTTTGAGGCTAGATGGCGTTGTGTGAACTGTCGACAAATATTTATTCAGCCATACCTTTGACTTTCAGGTATAATGTGTGAGCTACTGTGGTCAGATCCGCAACACATGGTCGGCCGCGCGCCGTCTAAGCGAGGAGTAGGCTGTCAGTTCGGTCCTGATGTGACCGCCACTTTCCTAGCAAAGAACAATCTAGAATACATCATCCGCAGTCACGAGGTGAAGAATGAGGGTTACGAGATCATGCACGATGGAAAATGTATCACTGTGTTCTCTGCCCCTAACTACTGGTGAGTTTTCGACTACTGCCTCTGAAATAGGCACCACTACTGCCCCTAGAATAAACATTATAGACATTAACCCGTTTACAAACCCAAAAAGTAATATAATCTTGGATATATTTTCTGTGTTTACGCACAAAAACATAGGCCTATAAACTTACATACGTAAAACCTTTTTGGATTTACATTATATACATCCCCACCTCCTTGGACCTACTTGACATAAAATACGACATAAATACTTATAAAAAGAAAACTAGACCACGTAGATTGTTTCTGTAAAAAGTAATGTCATTTGGGGTATTTTGTCTATGCTTTAGGACACTAAAACAACCGAGAACGACAACAATTTATTTGTGTGAGTGAACTGCCGACATCCATTGTTTACGCTAGCCTATGACGTCATCCATGACTTACAACTATGCATATTACCAAAGACGCAAGGAGATATTTTAACGGCTTCTACAGACTGGAAATTTCCCCCGCTTGATAATAACATAAACTTGTTCAAACAAAAGTAAACTCTATCGCACCGAAATTTGAGTTTCAAGTGGCTCGGCTACGCTGGCGCCCCGGGGCGCCTCCGAAAGCTGACGGGTATTGTGTATGTGGTTTGACCAAAAAATCGCTTTTATCGTCACAAGCATTACTTTGTATTCAGTTCCGTAGAAAAAGACACGCCCCGGCTTCACACGGGTAACAAGAGTAAATTATCTATTTTTTTATGTAATATATAGCCTAAGTTACTTAGGGATAATGTAGCATTCTAATGGTGAAAGAGTTTTTAAAATCGGTCCAGTAGTTTTTGAGTTTATTAGTTGCAAACAAAAATACAAAGCTTTCCTCTTTATAATATTTGTATAGATAACTCCAGTGTTGCCGGGCAGTATTTATTTTATTGTCTGGCAACACTGATGTGGAGTAGAATAGAACTGCATGTCCATTTATTATTTGTATCGATTATTTTAAATATCATTTAAAAATTATTAATATTTTGACGACCTCATTGGCGCAGCGGGCGAGAGTACGCCTGAGACGCAAGAGGTTGCGGGTTCGATTCCCGCCGCGGAAGAAATTTGTGTACGATCTGCAGAAATTGTTCCGTTGGTCTAGGTGTTTTCTATTTATAATAAAAAATATCTATCTATGTATATAATGTATTAAATATATCAGTTATCTTGTACCCATAACACAAGCTTTGAGTAGCTTACTTTGGGGCTAGATGATGCTGTGTGGATTGTCCAGCATTATTATTATTATTATTAATATTTTTGTTGTTACAGTGATACCATGGGTAACCTAGGTGCTTTTATCACAATGAACGGCGAAGACTTGATACCTAAGTTCACCACCTACGAAGCTAAGGTAAACCTTAAATAACACTAACTAATAACATCCAACAATCACTTACATATTTCTGACCCCACAAGGATTCAAACCAAATCAAATCAAATTATTTATTTGCCAAATACATTAATAATGGTAACATGTCAGGTCTTATAACTAGAGTAATGTCAAATGTACATATTCAACCCGCAAGCAGGTATGCAAATATTAAAAGTGGTTATTTATTCTATGTCAAAAATCAAAAATAATCAAAAACAAAAAAAAATATTTAAAAAAATAATTCCTTTTATCATGGGTATATTAAACTAGATAATCAGGCTATCGAGCTAACTGTAGATCGTCTTTCATGGTCCTTAGATAGCTCTACTGTTTCATATACATACATACATAAAATCACGCCTGTTTCCCGACGGGGTAGGCAGACACCATGGATCTCCATTGGCTACGATCCGAACATAACTCTTTTGCTTCATTCTCTCTCATTACATTCTTCATACATGCGCGTCGGTTTAAAGTACTCATGACCTAGCCTTTTTCTAAAACGTCCTCATTTTATTATGTATTTAATATATAAATATATATAGTGTACATCACTAAACTGTCCCCACCAGTGGGGATTATGACAATCTTCAAAAAACTTTTGGCGTTTTCCCCACTAACATTTTTATTTCTGGTTGGTGGGGATAGTGACTATTATAAAAATAATGGTTCGTTCTGACGCATAATGGCCACTAATTTAATATAGTTCAGTAGTGCGATTACGGAACTCTGATATAATCAACACTTGTCAAAACTGGCTCAAATTTATTGAATAAACACTTATGTCATACCAAATCACTTGATTACAATGAAAACGTATTGACATTGATTGTAAGTAAAGATCCATAATCGCCCCTCAGGTCTCTACGAGTATAACCTATATATAGACATTATCTATAGCGGCGATGGGCTTGCAACCTGTCACGTACGGAATACTAACTACTGTGGGCATGTACCAAATGTCATTTTTGGACGTGCCTCTGGGTAGTCAGAGATGGAAGTCTTTAGATATCCTCAAAGATCTAAGTAACTAAAGATCTGAGAAAGATATCTACCGAGCCCGGGGATTACAGTCGTGATCATTTTATATATGTACATCTATATATTTTTTCTCCTTAACCAGTTATATAATAATATACTGTTTTCTCTACAGCCTCATCCAGACGTGAAACCCATGGCGTACGCAGGCTCGCTCTTCAGCATGCTATGTCAGTGAGTGCCGCCCGTCGCCCCGCCAATCCAACCAGGTTGTAAGTCCGGTCATTTTAGTTAGCGTAAGTTCGTTTGAATGCGCATTACAATACCAATAATATTTATTACTAGTTAACCAGCGGCTTTGTTTGCGCGTTTTTTTATCACAAAAATTCACTATTGTAACTATTTTTCATAAGCAACTACGAAAGGAGAATTTTTTTTTTGTCTGTTTTTTGTTAACCGGTTATGAAAACGGGAATATCTTTTGTAGCTGTTTATCAACGCACGTGGTTACGATAATGGATTATTTTTTTATAACCGGAAAAAACAAGAAAAAATCCTTTTGTGATTACCAGAAATAGTTGCGATAGTTAATCAAAGGTAAAATTCATAAGGTTCATACCGAAAAGTGGTTGGGGTTAACCCTTTTGCACCTTAGAGGCGATGAAACCAAACCCAGTCACTAAGTTATAAAATGAAGTAACATACAATAAAAGTTCCATCAAAATTAATCTAATAGATATGTGACCATAATAGACAGAAAAACAAAAAGCTACTAATGTTTTAAGTGGATTTAGATTCAATTTCTGTTTATACATTTCTGTATGTAATGTAACAATAGATAAATATTCTTGGTTTTTAAATAAATGCGCATTCAATTAACTTTATTTTTGAATTGAATCCATATTATCTTATTGACTTTGTATGTCTTGGCTTATCAATTATACCTATCATTTATACCTCAATTATAACAAAAATTCGAAGACAAATAATTATGAAATGTAAAATACCTCTTAAAATAGCACTAGCCCAAAAATTGTAATTACCTACCGTTAATTATGTAATGTCACTGGTTCTTTCTTGGTCTGCCAGAATTGACGAGCCCCTTAACATGGGGTAATTTACAGTGGATAAAATATATAACACTTTGTTTGATTAACTTTCTTTTGAAGCCATTGGGCTCTCATGCTAAAGGAGTTAAGTCAATTCTGTAAAGTGACCAATATACTAGTGCGGTGAAAAAAGTGCATGTTCCATTCATGTGAATTTGTAAAAGCTGCGTCGCACAGCTTTTAGAAGTGATATTTGATTTTGAAATCTATTAGAGAAGAAACAGGGGCCTTTTTTGTAAATTAGAAAGGGAAGCAATTCGAGGCCACGAAATTCGCTACGCGCGACATATACGGTTGTGGACGTTTCTACTCAATTTGATGTTTTACCGTTGTATAAAAATAATCAACCTTGATTTTAGAGCTCGTCTTTCAAGCTGATAGCATGAAGATGGAGCAATAAAAGATTTGTTGATAATAATTTATTTCACGAAGTGTACATTTAAAATTAACTAATATTGTACGAGATAAACAAAATTGCTTGCGAACAATCGTTGAGTAGAAAGGGCCAAGTATGAACATACAAAAGACAAACGTGTACCTAATAGGAAATATAGGCCCAAGTATGAACATACAACAGACAAACAGGGGTACCTAATAGGAAATATAGGCCCAAGTATGAACATACAACAGACAAACAGGGGTACCTAATAGGAAATATAGGCCCAAGTATGAACATACAAAAGACAAACAAGGGTACTTATTAGGAAATATAGGCCCAAGTATAAACATACAAAAAACAAACAGGGGTACCTAATAGGAAATATAGGCCCAAGTTTGAACAAACAAAAGACAAACAGAGGTTATAGGTAATATTGTTGCGAGTGAACTTTTTGTGGCGTGACTCGATAGTCTAATAAGAGTAACAACATCGGTTGCCAATGAGCTTGGGATTGAGAATGTTCTTAAGAGCGGGTACGCACTGCGTCCGATCCGAACCCGTGGAAATATGGATCTAGAAAACTCGGACCGAATTCGGATATTGCTTACGCCCTAGTCCGATCTCTGATACAAATCCAAGCAATTCAGGAGCCACCTTTTGGCATACGTCATTTTACGTGACGAAAATGACGAATGACGGAAATAAATCGGATGACGGTAAACGGATGTAGTGCGTAAGCTACCATAGAAATAGTTCTACAGCTACTCCGGACCATATTCTACTCCGGATCGGATTCAGATCGGGCGCAGTGTGTAACCGCTCTAAGGGATTGTACTAGTCATAATCCAAACAATAGTGAATTTATAATTCTTATTATTTTACAAGTAGTTTTCACGAAATAACGGCCAGCGAATGTAGGCTTGAAGTTAGCCGTTTAGATGCGCAGTACAGATTTTTCTTACTAAATTGTCTACTGCGCATCGGGGCGGCTAACTTCACTATGGTCTACATCTGCTGTTCGATATACCGATATTTCGGATCGTCACTAACAAATTCAATGATTTAAAAAAACCTTTATAATTAGGTACATAATAAACCTAAAGCTGACCAGCACAAGAGTTTGTATAAAACATACTGGCTGTTTCTCGCGACTTTGCCGCATTTACATTTATTTTTCAGAATAGAATCTATTCCTTGACAGTTTCATTAAGATCCGTTCAGTCGCGAAAATATAACGTACAGACTTACTACATAGTTACTTGCGCATTTATAATATTAGTATGGATGAAAGTTTTAAAGTTATTGAAAACAATATCGACAAATCGGTACGTGAAAATTGCCAGTTCAAAATATAAGTATTTTTCAATTTATTCATTATTTGTGCACCGCCCAATAAGTTGGGTTAGTGTATCTTCACTTAGAATTAACATTATTCTAAGAAAACATTCTAAAATAATTACATAATTAGTTAAATATATTGTAAGTATGATAACACTTGAGCAATAATTTAATAATAATATTATAATAAGGTAATGAATATTCTAAGTTTTGTCATCTATTTAAGTAACAGTGTAATCAAACTTATTCACACGAGCGCCTTTCTAACGTCCGGAGAAAAGCGTTGAAAATAAAACGAATGGGCTACATCTCTTTTATTCACACGACAGCGACGCGACGCTTTTATCGAGCGGTATCTGATTTAAGGCTGAACACACACGGACTGCTTGCAGCAGTTATTATCGACTGCTTCAAGCTGCGACTGCATAGCAAACTACTGTATTGTGCGTACACACATACACGGAACCGCTCGAGCAGTTGCAACTGCTTCGTGCGGTCAAGCAGTCGCCAGGCATTCGCCGACTGCTCAAGCTGCTCTCGCGCAGTTACCTCCGCCCGCGCTCTTCATTCCACGTCGCACGTCTCCCACCTGCACCCTGTTCTTGTTTTGTTTCACGAGCACTTGTTATCAACTGCTCCAGCAGTTATTAATCGCAGCTTCAAGTTGTCGCCTATGACTGCTCGAGCGGTCCGTTGTATGTTGATCAATGGCTGACTGTTCAAGCGGTCCGTGTATGGCGGCCCTTAAACGCTGGGCTTTGGACGTAAAGTTTAATATACCATACCGACGCTGTGTTTTGAAGCAACCTTATTTGAAAAATGTACTTGTATTTACTTTCAAACGGTGAAGGAAATATATTTTTAAACTTACGCGATCTAAACACATTATTATTAGTGGTCACGGGATGACAGTTTTCCCGTGACCACGACAGTGTGTAAACCTGTCGAAACGTCGGAAAAAATAGGTAAATAAAACGCGATAAATACCCGTTTAATACTAATAATTCTTGGACCCTTTCTCCTCGCTAGTTTGACATGGCGCTCGTGCGGATGAGATCTTAAATTGCTCGGAACAACGAATAAACTAAACAATAATTATTTAAACCTAAAAAGGCCCCTACGAATAATAAACTTTGTAAACGATATTTTTATTTGTCAACAAAATAGTGGTACTTAGTGATATTTGCTGATGCATTTTTATACTAAAACTGACTATAATTTTTGCTGTCCCTTTCTAAGTACACTAAAATGAAAGGAATAGCTAATGTAAAATGAAGCAATAAATTTATGAATTAGTTTTACAAAATGCAACAACAGAAGACCTTGATTAGTATCAATGTTAATGGAATTTTATTAATTCTTATCACGACTATTTTTAATTGTATAATTATACTAGGTGAATTTATGTGTGAACCTCACGACCAAGCCTAACATGATCTGAGTGCCTATTACTTAACACTGGTTGCAATCAATTACAATCAGTTTCTATCAGCAACTGATCTGCGATTGCGTAATTCTGATTCTTACAAACAATAATGCAATAAAACTTCTGTTATACTTCATCGATAGTAACATGAAGCTGTTAGTATCAATGTTTTATTAGTATCAGAATCACGTAATCACTTAATGAATATTAAATGAATTTTGGTATGATACATCTCTATTTAAAAACCACATCTTTAAAATATATTCTTTTTTATTTAACTGTAACAATAAAATGACGTATAACTGCATTTACTATAAAATGTTATTTTAAGGTTCGTTTACACGGTACAAGTACATGCTCAGTCTCAGTTTTTACCTGACAGAAAAGTTAGAAGGAAAAGTTACGTTTAACCAGTCTATTGTGAGTATGTTACGAGTATTTTCCGCCGCTGTGCCGTAGGGTGTAAAATACTTTGCCGATTTTGATGAATGAGGTATTGATAAATGAGGATTGACAATCTATACGATATTATGGTCTGGGTGACATAAGCTACATTATTATCCATAGTCGGATCAGTTTTTTAACTTTTTACTTTCCGATACGATTACGAAAACGAAAATTCATATTCATGAATCACTTGTATCGTGTAAACGGAGTTTTAATTACTAAGTTATAATACTTTTAACGAACGGTATATTTTACATTTTAAAACTATCAAACATATATTTATACACCTCATCAAATTAACAATGGTGGTACCTACGGTTCCAAATATCAAAATCGGCTCAGTATTATCGGCGTGATTAACCTCTAAAAAAATTATAATTTGTACATTAAAATATCCAAATAATACATCACATTAAAGTAAAAAGTTAACTAAAAATACTTCATAGCACAAACCCTAAAAGCGTTAAATAAACTTAAACATCGGAAGTGGGTACATTAAGATCCCACCAAGCTGAAAACTTAACTCATTCACTTAAAGTTTAAGTTTAAGTCTTAAACCATTTAGTTAAATAGATGAAAGCTAGTATTCACCAATACATTTGGCTGTTTGAAAAGTTCATGAAAATCATTTCTATGATTTCAGAATTGTGCAAAAATAAACAAATAAGTAGAAATGTGTCTAATTCGCAATTTTAAAATTCCTATTCCATTCTTTTTTACTTTTCGTCAAAGTATAGAGACACCGGGTTCTACTATTTGTTTAATGTATAGACTATCTGATACCCGCGAGTTCGTATGCGTTAGATTACTTTTTAATATTCTGTGACGAATGGATAAAATTTCAATTCTTATCTCTTTTATTTGTTAACCGATTTCGATGAAACAAAGAATAAGTTTTAATCCAAGCTTATTTCAATATATTAGTGAAAACTGAGCCGTTCAGCCGTAGCGGAGATTAGCGTGCACAAACGCACAGATAAACAGACAGACAAATTTTTCAAAAACGTATATTTTGGGCTAAGTAACGTGTTTTCTTGGTAGCGCTATTTTGTATTTAAAATGATGTATATCAATAGTACAGACTGGCTTCTCATATAGATAGATGTATTGGTTAAAACTAGCCGAGGTAAATCTCTAGTTAAATTTCACGCGGCCTTTCCATACAATTTAGTTACCTTTGGTCGAAGATGTGACTGATCATGCTAATATAAGATATACACTGTCGTAGACAACGTTTAGAGTAAGTTATAGTAAGCTGCAGTGCAAGTTGTGGACGTGGCTTTATATAAGGGTCTTTTCAAACGGCGACAGTCTTGGTAAAATTTCGGTTGTTAAAAATTTTACTACAATGTGAATCCTACATCAATGAATTTTTCAAGCATTTATTTTTTACGCAGTGTTATATCAAGCCACGGACAGAATTGTCTCAAGATGTATCTGTAAACACTTAGGTGGTCTCTGTTCGAAAATAAATTGATAAACCAAAAAAAATGCCAGGGGCTTACCACAAGCTCTTACAAGCTTGAAGTAACACTGCTACATTTCTTATACATATTATGTCACTAGCTGATGCCCGCGGCTTATTTTTTCCGACACCTCCAACAAATATCATTATATTTTAGCTAATGTATACAAAAACTTGACAAATTATATACTAAAACCTTCCTCGAGAACCACTCATTCCATTGATAAAACAGCATGAAAATCGATGCAGTAGTTTTTGAGTTAATCGCGAACATACAAACAGACGCGGCGGAGGACTTTGTTTTATAATGTAGTGATGGTACGAAATATCATAGTTATATTACTTTGATATCGCCCGAAGAGCTTGTGATAAGGCCCCAGATTAAGTACAAATATTTAGCTTAAAAACGTTTAAACTAGCTTATTTCGTTAATTAAATTGTTACCCATTAAATCTGATCCAGCGAAATCACGTGAGGTCGATCTATGGTGAATTATTCACTAAAGTTGGTGACGATTTATAGGCCCTATCTTTAAATTGCAAGTTTAAGTTTGCAAGAGAAATTGTATTAGTTTATTTTGTACCATTTTTGGTGTTTACAATCTCTGTATTGCCAAACTATAGTTACATTTTACGAAGTATCACTCATGTCATGATACTCACCATTGCATTGTGTATCTTATATCGATGTCATAAAGGTCGCTTCGTAAAATGTAAACTATGTTAGAGACCACCGTTTGAAATTATGCTCAACAAGCATAAGCTAACTTCTCTTATTTATAAACAAAGCTAGAGCTTTTGCATATTAATCATTTTATCATTACTTATGGTGTGATCAGTGAACGAAAAAACATAGAAGCATTTCTTCAAGAGAAATATTCATGAAACTTGACACCAAATTTCACACATCGAAACTTGTGGATTTGCCAAAAATTTATTAATGTTGACTTTATTCCCTCACGTTTGGGTTTAAATTGCCGTGTAACGTGAATAAGCTGCTGTAAATTTTTGACATAATTCTTTGGTAAAACTGACAAGCCACGCCCGCCTGGGCTCTTTTTGTAGGGTCATTTTTTTAGCTCAAGGAATACTTCCATGTATTGTCCGTTCACTGGGCGTGATACTTCATGGTCTCGCCACCAGCATTTAAATGTACGAAAATTGTTCACAACCTACGTTTATTAGAAAAATTGAATTCTTGCGTGCAAAAAAATCTGTAATCTGTCTTTAATTACTATGCGAGGTGGGTCAATTTTTTTGCACGCAAGTGTAGTTTGATGATTTATAAGAAATTTGATAACATAGGTGGCGAGGCCAGGAAGAGATTTCCTAGGAGATTTTCTATTTGAAGCTAAGCTTACCGAAATAAGCCGTGTTTATCAATAAGAGGGTCGTGTAGTGATAATGTTAATACTAATGATGTACTGGAATGGTTCGACAATGGATTAGAAAAGCGGATTGGTTACGGCTATACAAGGATTGATTGCCAAGCATATCAGAATGTAGATAGGTTTTGGTGGTGAACATAATAAAATTGTTAAATTTTAAATGTCTTTTCTTGATTTATTAAGATTTTCTTTGTAACCCTGAATACACCTAAAAATAATTCACAAAAAAATGAAATTAATGTTGAATGTAAAATGAAATTCATGTTTCCAAAAGACATGATGAGGGCTAAGTGCAATGTAAAGACAAAAAAAATAACGAGGTATTTATTAAAAAGATGGTAGGTACATAGGTACTTATCACATGAAAATGAGTCAATTTTCACGCAGCGGTCTAAGGGCACTGATTTTTTAAATTTCAAATCTTATTCAGAATACAAAAATACAAGAATTTAAAAATAGTTCACTAGTTTTAATAGAAAAAATAAAACATCAAAAAGTGTCTAAAATAAACCGCTTCGTAAAATCTCCTGTCGATAATTTGTTATTGTTGGTTTATTATTTTTATACTACGCTACGAAGGCATGAGTTGCGACAGCACTTTGATGACTGTTTTCTTGTCGAGCTTGCATTTCGGGTAGAGAACCTGACAGTCCGTATCAGCAAGTCCTCCCGCGGATACTGCCTCGTAGACCGCTGTTCCGGACAGCATGCGTCGGACAAGAGAATTACTGAAATCACAAACGAGAGTTCAATCTAACTATCGTTAAGGTACGAGTTGGCAGCGGGTGACGTGAGGCAGCGGCGGACGATGTGTCGCGGTGACACTACTGGTTTCTACGTATTTCTATGAAACTCCTTTCGTAGTTGGCGACACGACGCGTCGCCCGACCGCAGATCACTGTTCTCGAACACGTCAGACATTTTGTTTCACGGAGCACTCGGAACCAACTGAATTAAGCGTCTGCAGTCGGGTTCGAAATCATGACTGCAGTGACAGGACATAACTAATTGTCGCGGCGACATGAAGCGACGACACGTGGTCGGCCGTCGCCTCACGTCGCCCGCTGCCAACTCGTATCTTTAAGTTAATCGTGAATTAATTTATTAGTTCGTGTAATTGTTCTTTCGAACCAGTGATGAAAGAATAAAAGAGCGCCTCATTTCGTGCATTTGACACATGTCCGAACGACATGCCGGTTTCCTCACGATGTTTTTCTTCACCGTTTGTGAGTACTGGTAAAATGCACATGAATGTTTAGAACCTATGACCTCAGGATTGGAAGGTGAGGTTACTACCACTAGACCATCAGTACTGTAACTGATTATTATTGTACAGGGTGTTACCAGATTACTTCCGAAAACTCAAGGGGGTTAAAGTACCCATCAATATAAACAACTTTCTTTTAAGAAACCAACACTGTGAGGGCGAAAAAAACAGCTGTTTCATACAAAAGTTCAATACATAATTGGCTAAAATGTATGAAATAGCCGTTTTTTTTTTCGCTCACAGTGTTGGTTTCTTAGAAAAAGTTGTTTATATTGATGGGTACTACAACCCTGAAGTTTTCGGAAGTAGTCTGATAACCTGTGTATATTTTTCACTCAAAACATTTGAATATTTCGAGTTTTTTTTTCTGAAACGTGTAGTAAGTACCTAGTTACCTAGACTAGGGTTACTATAATAAACTAGGTAGATACCTGGACAGTGAAGACAGCGTAGCGTCAAAATCCGTAGCATTTCCAGTGATAACATTCTCATTAGCGAGTTGCACGTATGAGCATGTCATCCGCTGCATGCATGACGCAGAGTCTACGTTGTATCGACTCAGGGTCTCGTCCAACTTGTGCATCCAATCGGAAACTTGGCTAAAGTCCGTCTCCACACCTGGGAACGAGGGATTGACATTCCATTAATTGCTGACTGCGATCAGCTTAAATGATTGATTCAGGCGTGACTTTGTGGAAATCCATTACAAATACTGAAAAAGACGGAAATGTCTAGTACTTTCCCGCTAAACTATTATATTATCTAATGCGGTTTATTATCAGTGAAGACAGCGCTGGGATCAGCTTGTTTTTATTATTACAATAATCGATAAAAAAATATGCATTCATCGAATGAAAACCATTCAGGGATTATGGCTGATGTAGGTAACAAGTTAAAATAAATTAAAAATTTTAAAAGCTCCCAAAGTTTGCCCGCCATTTTGTGGTGGCGGCCATCTTGGTTTTTTTTTTATAGTGTAATATTCTACTACTCAAGCCCTTTCATTTATATTATTGAGGGAGTTGTGAAAAAATATGTAAGTAATCCGTCATTTTGTGGTTGCGGCCATCTTGGACCGATTTCATCAAACATAGCTAAGAATTCGACTTTTTCACCTTTTTTCCGACTAATTCACCTTTCAAACACCAAAAACAAAATCTAATTCGGTTCATGCGTTCGAGAGCTAACGATGCCACAGACAAACACACAGAAACACGTCAAACTTATAACACCTCGTCGTTTTTGCATCGGGGGTAAAAAAGTAAACTCACTTCTTCCATAACCACCGCCATAGCTATAGGACAGCGCGTGTATGATCTTTGGTAGGATGACCACAGCTCCGAAGCCCAGGATAGACCCGATAAGGACTCCCCCCAGATCGATCTTCAACGGCCCGTAGATCCCTGGTGCTGTGCTGCCGTAGCCTCCCTGAGGAATTCACAATTTTCTGTTTTAGGATTCCTTACCCAAAGGGTAAAACGGGACCCCATTACTAAGACTCCGATGTCTGCTGTCTGTACGTCTGTCACCAGGCTGTATCTCATGAACCGTGATAGTTAGACAGTTGGAATTATCACATATGATTTATTTCTGTTGCCCGCTAAAACTCTATAAAATACAGAATAAAATAAATATTTAAGGGAGCTCCCATACAACAGTGATTTTTTTCCGTTTTAATACATAATGGTACGGAACCCTTCGTCCGCGAGTCCGACTCGCACTTGGCTGGTTTTATTTTTCTGAGCTGTGAAGCCAGTCGAACTCTAATCGACAACACAGTTGAATTATAACAAGTGGAGACCAACATTTTCTAAAGATGGTCATCCGTCATGTCTTCGGAACTTTTGTATTCCTCGGTGAAATTCATTTTCTCACCTCAATACCTCCACCTCCATAATCAGAGATGCCAAACCGCTGTGACTTGTCGAGCTGTTCTCGTGGGTGACCTCTCACGGAATCGGGATGCCCTCCCTAGATGGGATTTTAAATCATTAAGGCCACATCTGTCACACACTGGTTCACAAACGGGAGATGTGCACTTAACCTTATGTAATGACAGATACGTAACGTAGCGTGATTGTAACCCCACTGTTTTTGTAATACTTACGGTAACAGGCAAAACATCAACCGTCCACGAAATCTCATAAATTTCTCACCTGTCCGCTGCCACCATATGCTGATATCCCAAACCGCTGGGTCCTCTCAGCCTGGTTGTCCTGGTCTTCCCTGGTTTTGTCGACCCTCGCAGTGGGTTCCGCCAGTTGGTCCTCCGTCCTGTAGCTCGGCATAAAACCTCTGAAATCGAAGCTATTTCCCGTAAGTTTGTAACCTCTATGTAAAGGCAATATAAGGATATTCTACTTGGTTTAGATGCGACCTGTAGTGCGATTACGGAACTCTGTTACAAACAACACATGTAAAAATTGGCTCAAATTGATTGAATAAACACTCTTATGTCACACCAAATCACACGATTACAATGAAAACGTATTGACATTTATTGTAAGCAAAGATCCATAAACGCCCCACTGGGATGCGACGAATACTTTTATACTTGCACGAACAACCTAGATAAATACTTATATATCTACGTTTTTTGGAATTGTCAATTGTTAAATGATTATTCATAAGTCACCTTATCGTCCAATCTGAACCCCCTTACATCCAGAGTATTTTTTATTCAAAAAAAAAACTCTCATTATCAATTTTAAAAATAGTGACTAAAATATCTTACCCATCCTGCCCGTACTCTGCATTAACGCCGCACAACACCACCAAAACAAGAACCCCAACTACCTTCTTCATGGTGGAAGCCATGACTGCGTGCACCACGTCCGTGTTATGCTATATACGACTCGTTCCGTAGGTTACCCCAAAACAATCGTACCATGTGGAAATGCGTACTTAGTTTCATTCTATTGTTACGTCAGACTTTTACTGTGACAAAAGGCGTTATGGGCCAGATGTCATCGAAATGGGAAGGAAAGATGGGTTTCCTAATGCCTTACATAGATAGGACTAACCTGCATTCTATCTGGTACATCATCCTAGATACTAGGCAAAGGTTTCCCGAGGATTGATGGTTTGGGCTTGTAGAAAGGATGGATGAAAGGAGACTATCAAAACAGGTGCATAAGGAGAGCGTGAATGGGACAGTTGGAAGGGGAAGCTACCTCGGCGTACGTACCTCGATCGAATTGGGGACGTTTTAGAGAAAGGCCAGATCCAACATGTCAGGATCGTGGCAAGTGGAAATCCGTGGTTTCTGTTTTACCCTTTCGGGAAGCTAGCGTGATTTTATGTAGGTACCTATGTATGTGTCTATGCATAAACATTTGCATTATTTAGTTATGTTCCGGCATAGTAGCCAATGAGATGACGCGTAAGGCCTAGAAATATTAACTTAGGCATGTACATTTACTTACCAACGCTCTCAAAAATAACCGAAACACCATTCCAAGGGTTGATTTATTACAAAATGACTGGGTACACGTAAACAAAGCAGTGGCAGCGCGCTTGAGAAGATGAATCTGGACCGGAATAATCGGTGCTGCGCATTCAATTGTCTACTTGTACCTACTTCTTACCTACATACTTGTTTATAATTACCTACCGAAGACATTTTTGGACAAGAATTTTGGTAGATATATTGTGTTGATTTTTAATACTTATCAGACGGCCTAATTCGAAGTTCAATTCCCTCTGAGAGTCATTGCTTGCATGATTTTTCAAATAAATAAGTAAATTATTTCTATTATTTATGATTAAATTACACAATGGCAGAGTTTGATTTTTCTGGTCCACGTGTGGAGAATACCTAGGTAATAAGTACTAAGGTGTTGTAACGCTTTTAACAATGTTACAGTCTGATCAAAATGTTGATGGGTTCCCCACGAGTCACACCAGATTCGGTCACAGTGTGACTCTTTGGGAGTTTTTTTCCCATCGAGTTACACTGTTACACAAGTGTAACAAGTTGGGAACTCTTCTATAAAAAAGTTGTAACGAGTAAGTGTGACGAACCGTACAATCCTTTACAATACAATGTACCCTCGTCTTACCTATGTCTACGTAGACAGATTATCTACTGAGCATGAACACGATGCACGAAAGGAGCCTCTGAGGCGCGTTTTAATCCTTTCACCCCACTGGTTCGAAAGAACTGACACCATAAGTGATAACGCGCATGAGTTACTTTTGTCGCCGTGACTGTTTCGTCACTCTTAGTTATGTATGGAGATGTCACCCAGTGTCACGTCGTAACTACGCGCATCTCCATAACCACGGACTTGTTAAGAGTGACGAAACAGTCACGGTGACAAAAGTAGCTCGTGCGCGCTATCACTAAGACCTACTGAGCATCAACCTCAGCAGAAGCCAGAACAAAAGTGAATCTAAAAGCAAGAACTCTTATTAAAAATACAGTTATGTACCTACTTTCCCGCATAATTAAAGTACTTTTAACTACTTTTACTGGTACTTAAATAACAATTTAGTCACTTTTATAATAAAACTTACATTTTCATAGAGCCATCATTCAGCGCGTGGGGTGTGAAAAAGCTACAAATTGCCTGGCGATAGAGCTTCGAACTTTTAGAAATGTTAGGTTTAACTACTTTTCAATTCCTTCCAGACCCACGGCACAACCTCTATTCCATAACTCAAGCATTGATAGTAATAATTTGTTTCAGTTTTTAACTACCTAATCGAAAATTTAATTTATGTGATAAAATGTCCTTTTCGCGCCTGATAAATTATGATGATTTGCGAAGATATGAAACTCTTTGCCGGGGTCTGTATTTTTAGAAAAATATGATAATTATGGGTGTCTTCAAATCGAGTGCCAATTGGTTCTTTCTAGGTACCTAAGCGTGCTCCATCGAAGACCTCTGATGCTTAATGAGGCAGAGTGAGGTCAAAATTTGACTACAGATTTGCGTATGACGGTAAACAACAGGTTCGCATTTGACGGGTACAAAGTGCTAAACATTTTTTTGATGTTCCTCAAATCATAGAAGGAAACGGCTGCACCTGTCTATATTGCCAAAACTCTATTATTATCTTTGTCACAATCTTTAATAGTGGCTGCACAGCCTGCTATCTCCAATTACGTGACAATACGCGGAAAAATACGCATTCGTCATGGACATTGAATTACAGCACTACATCTGCAAATGCGCCATAAAAATAGCGTCAAATGGGTGAACGGTTTGGCGGGAGAACCATCCTTGTTTTAATTAGCTAGAATTAGGAACTTAAAATGTTACAAAAGACAATTTTAGTGTTTAGTGCGTTCGGACTGGCGGTGTGCGAGCGACAGGGGAAGCTATTCTCATTTGAGTTCGAAGATCGAGACTTAAATGTGAGTGTTTTAGAAGTGAAAGTGTCTCAACAAACAAACAATTAAGTAAACAACACATAGGTATAAAAATAGTTCCTTTTACTCAGCCATTAAAGTTTTCAACAATTAACTTCTTTCTAAAATCATTAGTAGTTAAAACAAAGATTTCAAAAGTTTTTCAGAATTTAAATTAATATTTTAGTAGGTACCTGCTTAGTCAGTTTTTAAGTTGTTATCGTTTTTCCCGGCTTCTGTTTTTTTGTTTTTATAATTGCATACCCAATATAGTTATGGGTACCTACCTACATAATTGTTGCTTCTTTCTAAAAAAAATAAAACTCCATCCACTTGTGTATCTAGTAAAACATATATATTCTATTCTATTCTCCACTACAAAAAAACAAAGAATTTGCCAATCAGTTTACAAAGATAACTTATAAACAAACCATTATTCGTTTGAGTTTTTAAGTTACAACCGTACCTACTAATATTCGAAATGAATAAAACCTTAAAATTCTAATTTCAGGTTGACCTAGATTTTTCGATTCCTTTTTTATCGATACCCATTAAGAGATCCCAGGACCCCTTTGCATCGGTAAGTAAAATTTGGTAGCATTTTACAATAATACTTGTACCTACTTAATTATACGAAGCATTTTTTATAATTATATTTTTATAAAGCCATACTAAAACATAATTAGGAATGTACCTACTTACGAGTAGATACACTGAATTAATGCCATGGTAGATTAAAACTAGTAAGTATGCCAATGTCTTCAATAAAAATCAATACCTACACACTTTATAAAACTCCATAATTCCTAATACATCTTAAACCCCAAAAGTAGCTGACCAGTATCAATCAACCAAATAATCAACATCGTAAAGACTATTGAGTATAGGAGTTATTGAAAGTTTTAAAGTGTTTCTTGTCTTTTGATGGTGTTATCGCCGTTAGGGTCTGCCTACAATAAACATAAACCCGGCATCATTGGCGCTGGGCGGAGCTGTCGTGCTAGGAAGCGCGGTTCTGCTGCCAGTTCTGATGAAGAACTATGCTGCGCAACCAGGATACGCGAGATATTCAAGATGTGAGTAACCTCCTACCAGAATACCTTCCGTAAAGTTAAAATCCGCGTCTTTGTTGACGTCCATCATCGAACCCAAAGTTTATATTATATCACAGCATCTTTTTATAAAAATATAGAAAAATATATTGAAAGCGACCACTAAATTGTCCTACTTAATCAAACCTCCGTTTTTTATGACTGCCATAAATAAAAGAAGGCTGTAGAGAAACAACAAAGTTTACTTTGAAACAATTTTAAAGTTAGTTCACGGACACGGGCCGCAGCAGCTTTTCTTCGAAGCTTTTTTCTTGGGTTTACTGACAGACGTACAAGACTTTTTACATTTAATTTTAGGTGTCTCCACAATACCAGCGTCGGCCGGAATGTACTGAGTCTCCACATGTATAAAATTCTTACGTTTTCTTGGAGCCAAGTCGAAGCAACCAAAGGGCGGAGTGTATTCGATGTCCCAAGTTGCGTTGCTGGAAAGTGAGCTCAGAGATTCCTCATGACAAATACATTCAGGCTCTTTGAACGCTGGGCAGCTGTCTATGACCCTATCTATTGCTGTTAGGTCGTTGCAGTACACATCCATGTAGGCGCACTTACAAATATCCTCCACAGCTTCTGCCAGCGCTTTCCTGATTTCTGCGTCACGCTGTTTCTTGAGTTTGACCATCTTACGAGCTTCCACTTTGGCCTGCTCTTCAGGACTTCGCTTCTTGATAATCTTGAAGACCAAAGGTTCGCAATCGACGTAGGGATCCTCGTTATGAGCGATTTCTGTCAGATCTTTGAGCGGGTTTACCTAAAACAAACATTTGTTTTTCTTGGTCGATCATTGAACTTTTTGTGAAGGCTTGAAAAGTTTCCTGTTAGAAGTTATGTTAAGTGTTGTTCAATTTCATACCTGAATAGTAAATATGTCTCCTTTTCTCTGCACTTTAAGAGCTGGTTTTGGATCCAATGGTTCGTCAGGCTCAGAGTCTCCACCGCCGACGTCAGCCCCAGGCCTGGCGCCCTTCTTTTTCTTTTTCTTATTTTTATCCTTGTCTGGTCCTCCTCGTGGACATTTAAAAGTCATCAACTTTGCAACGCTCTTTCCAATAACACCAGGCTGCCAACCACGGCGATACTAAAAGAAACAAACTTAATATTTGTTAATCTTCCTTATCAATTACTGATGGTCAACAGTCGATTAAACCATTGGTGTTATACAGGGTTATACAGTATTGGCTGAACGTTTTATTTTTTAAGCTTAAACTTTATTTATTATAAAATTTCAAATATTAGAAAAAGATGATCACCTTCATTCCTGGAACATCCTGGGCATTCCACAGCCACCCCATTCCAGCCGGCACTGGCAAGCCTGGCTTCAAAAACATACATTGCTTGTGGCCAATGTTTACTCCTGCAATAACAGGATGTATGAAAATTCTTCTTTAGATTGAATAAGATCAAAGTTTATTTTATGTAAAAATAATAATATTAGTTCGAATTGAACAAAAAACAAGAATCTACTCGTATTAATACAATTAACCATTAAATATTACTATGCTCTATCTATACTATCGTATTCACTGATTAAAATTTATATTTTTACCTGGATGGACATCCCCGAACGTGTAGTTGTATTTAGAGGCGTTCTTTTTCTTTTTCTTGTTATCATTTTCATCGTCATCTCCCATATTGTCTTACTCGTAATTGATTTAACCGAAACTGATAAACTACAGACAATGGTTTCTTTCTAGTCTGTAAAATTAAAAGTTTGATAGAAGCCTATTAGCCTTTATGTTTACTATGTAAAATTACCTAAATATTATTCGCTAGCTTTAAGTAGATAATAGATAATATCTACGTTAAGGCTGCCTATAACATAATAAAACCACAAATTCAGTTGTGAGAGGCGTGTATTTGATGTTATGAAGATGTTGTTACTTGCGGGTTACAAAATAAAATGTCAATGCGTTGATGTTGTTATTTCTTATCTTCTTTGTACTTCTCCTGTATTGCCATTTTGTGAGAGCCGCAGCATCCCTTCCCCATTAAAGACAGAAGTCTCTGCTCCTTGTCACAGCACCTACGTTCAGTATCTACGTTAAACTTATTGATACACCTAAAGTCACTGTCTTTCTCGTTCTTTATGTACTCTTTTATAGCTTTCTTTATCCTTTCGTACTCTTTGGAGCAGCAGACTTTGCCTGCATCACTGTAGCTCGGTGGCATGGCAGGAAGTGCAGCAGTCTTGTACATCCTAGCAAAGCCATCAGGGACAGAGCAAGGCCTACCCATTACAGGACAAGGGCCGAGCTGGATCGGGGGTAGTCCGTAAGGCAGAGGCTCGGCTTCGTCTTCATCATCCTCTACCTTCTTCTTCTCTTCTTCTACGTTCATCATTGTGACGGGACAGTTACTCTTATGTTTATACGACGGGCAAAAAGGCTTGTGGGCTTTTCTCGCCGCTATATTACCTACTTCGGTGATACAATCACAATCAAAAGTTTTGCACGGTGGTGATGGTTTTGGGGGATCGCACTTACAGTCTTTTTCATCTGGAACCTCTGTACAATTGTAAACAGCCATTTTTCGTCTTGAATCTGTTGTGTTTACATTATACACTGCAGGGTTATTTATTCCTAAACTTCTAGCAGATGGTTTGTTTTCAGGAGGTCTGGTATCAGGGCTACTATTTACATAATCAGTTGTATTTTGGACTGGATTTGGTGGTAGCCTTCGACAACAACATCCACCAGTAGGCCTACTTGTTGATGCCTGACCAGCATCAAGTTGATAATTCGCTGCCAAGTTTCCGACTATAAAATTATTGCCATATGCGAACTCTTTAAAGCCTGTTACTTCGGTGACATAAGCTATGGTAGTTTTACTTCCTTTCGGAGTAGCACCGGTACCATACATCTTTTTCTTTCTGTCTTCGCAAGTTTCGCCTGATTGGACAACGCCTCCGCAGCCCATGCACATAGCTTTATTTGGCTGTCCTTGTCCTTGGTTTTCTGGACATTCATCTCTATGATACCGGTCGTCTTTGCAGCTACACGCACCACATATTTTCTTTGTAGCATCATCCTTTGTACCATTGACCTTTCCAGCTGCTTCTGCCTTGTACGTATCAAGTGCCCTGATATAATTTTTAACTTTATGAGCAAGCGCGCAGTTTGCATTACCACAAGGGCCTGTGATGTCTCCCATCCTAATCTTTTCTATAGCATACTTCTTTGGTTTGGGTTCATTTTCACCACTACCATGTTGACAACTGGGGTCAGCTCCTGTGCCAGCGATGCCACAACTTTGGAGCTCTGTGCATATCTCTATCTTCTTCTGAGCATTATTGACAACATCAGGATCTTCAAGAGTAGTGGTCTCGTAAATACTTCCCACCATACAAAAGTTAGGATCGTCACCTTCAATTCGCTTACATTGAAACATGCTCGGTGCTTTGTTCGTTCTGAAAACAAATGCATCTGGATCTTTCATCAGCTGCTGGAACTCGGTGATGATACTGTCTCCCAAAGCACTAAGACGTAAAATAAAGGCGATTTCTCCAACTTGCTTACAGCAACACTCCGCAAAAAGTGGCGTATTCTGTTTGATGGTCAATGGGTCGTGCAACTTGTTAGCGTCAGTGGATTCCTTCAACATATGGTAAAACTCTGTTTCCCATACCATAGTGCCGATGCCAACAAATATTTCAACTTCATTCTCATCATCATTCCATACTTCTATTTCTAGTGGAAACTTGTTCAGTATCATAAGTACTGTGTCTGGGTATGAAGGAAACAGATAAGATTTACCCACTCTAATAGTTCTAGTCCATTTTCTTCTTCCTTGGCTGTCACATTCCATGATGTCGTCCTTGTTGTCGTCATTGACAGCAAGCTGGCCTTCTTTTATGATAAACTGGACTCTAGGTCCGAACCTTATTTTCATAATCAGGCTCTTGTTGGCACCGCTCTTCTCATCTTCCTCGGATGCGAATATTGTCACTTTGTCAATGAGTATCTCAATCAGGTACATTTGCTCCATGACCTGCCGAGTTCAACATCTGTGTCAGAATATTTGCTTCACTTTGCTTCTTGGTTGAACACAAAATATGCAAACTGATTTAATTTCACTGACAAAAATATTCATATAAAATTTTACACAAAATGTTTTTATTGAAATTATTAAAGACAGCTTATTTTGTGCCCACACAGTCATGAGCAGCACGCGACCGTATTTATCACTATGAATTACTTGTAGCAAAGAAATGTAGTTTGCAAATTAATATAATCCGTAGTATTTAGTTACGTTTTCTACGCTCTAGGACATATTTTACCAACCCACACATTCGCTAGCCAATTAGAGCATGATTTGGTGGCGAACACTAGTAGTAGCTATCTTTTAGTTTGTATCATTACATGGGGAGTGCAGGAATATTAATGAAAAAATACTCACGGTAGATTGTTAAGCTCGGCCCTGTCCCAGATGGATTATTTCATTACTATGGACACTGAAAATTTTATTTTGTAACCCCGAAAGTTATTGTTTTTCCATGGCCTCTTTTATGCAACTGACATTTTGATGGAGGGCGTCGCCGTTCAAACTTAGAACTGTAGTGCCATTGTTTTTTTATTAAGAGCTTCAAAAAGTTTCCATTGCTATTCAATGAAAAAAATCACACGGCAAACTGTCTACTAGGATGAAGATTTTGCAGTGTTATGTAATACATAGTTACTAAAGACATTTTGTGTCTAGTAACTTCGTTACACATACAGATGATTGAAATACTACAAGCACAGAATAAAATACTCTATTTTTAGTGTTAGAAAACACGGACTTCAGCGCTGATGCAGTGATAAACTTCGCCAGTCAGATGCTGGCTGACGGGCGGGGGCTTCGAGGGTGCACTTTGAGGGTAGCCTGCTGGACGCAGCAAGAGCACTACGCTGATCCACCCAAGATCATGTTATATTTTGCAAGGTACTTACCTACTTAGATAATGTTTTCATTTTTACGGTTCCAGTGAAAATTTGGAACCGTTAAGATGAGTTTACATCGTTACAATACTTAACTATGATACCTACATCAATGTGATTGTATGTTCGTCTGTCCATCTTTCTGAGACTATTTTGGCAGGTAGCTGTTGCGCAATGCTATAGAGTTTTGAAACAAAAAACATAATGATTGAGAATACTTTTTTTAACCACGGTATTAGTTAGGTAGGTACTAGTATAGTAGGTACTAGGTATAGTTTTTTTAATACATCACTAAGTTTACTAAGTATATTTTGTTTGTATTTACAGCAACAAGCTACTATCGAGTATAGTAAACGCTACAGCTATAGAAGACGCGATGTTGTCTGGAAGAAACGGCCGTGATTGCGAGAGCTACTCGCCGTGTCCAATACAGAGGCAGCATATGCCAGTAATACTAAATAACCTATCTGGTTTGACCAAGTATGGGATGTTTTAAAAACTGTAGTTTTGATATTAAATAAAATTGTATAAATTATTAATAACATAGTTATGCTAGTTTTATTTTGAATAGGTACCTAAACAATAAAACAAAATGGATGAAGATTTTTTTATTATCTCTAATAATAAATAGTTTGTAATTAGGTTAGTAGAGTGGAAAACGGAAAAATGCGTGCACGTTATAATCTAATGATACTGGATGTTAACTAAGGCAGCCATATTGGATTTCTAAAGTGACATGTTGTACCTACTCTTGTGTTATTGTAAAATCTTAATGAGGGTATCCCTGTTAAGCTTCACAGCGTAGTCCATTGGAGTGAAACTGAGTATGTCTTTTCTATTTTTCATAGCTGCGTTGTCCAGTAAATATTGTGCTATTTCTGGGCAGTTGTACAAAACAGTCTGAAAAAAAACGAAAATTTGCATATTCGTTACACAAACACGTCGTACTACTGAATTAATTCGATGTCATCTAAACTAATATAATATTATAAAGAGGAAAACTTTGATTGTTTGTTTGTTTGTTTGTTTGTTTGAAATGAATAGGCTCCGAAACTGCTGAACCGATTTGAAAAATTCTTTCACTTTTGGAAAGCTACACTATCAGCGGGTGACATAGGCTATATTATATTTTCAAAAAAATTAGGGATCCTTACTAAAACTCCAATAATGTAACTCAAGGTGTAAAAAAATTACCTAAAATATGCTTTAAATTGCGAGCGCTGCGAAAACTATTGATGATAGAATAAAATAATGTACTACGACTTTGTAGAACACATTATTATTTACAAAAAATGTCGCAATAGCACATGTCTAACTATTATAGTTATGCCACAATAAGAGTTCTTTTATTTTAAAATTTTAATTGAAAGGCTAATCATAGAAAAACGCTTTGAGGAGATATACCGAGCCTAGGAATTACAGTCGTGACCATGTATACCTATATAAATACCCGTGCGAAGCCGGGGCGGACCACTAGTTGAATTAATAAACAAATTATGACTCAAAAAGATCTACCATCTAGATTTTTGTGTTTTTGTGTCGTAGCCCAAACGGCTGGACGGCTTTTGACAAATGAGGAGTCCTTGGATTCGTCTGGATCATAAAAATGACATAGGTTATCCAAAATGTCAAAAAATCTAATATGGCGGCTCTAAAAATCTATTTTCAGTTACGTTCAGTCGGGTTTTTTTTTATTTTACTCAATGGTCAATTTTGGGCATTAGGTCATCAAAAGACAAAGCAATGTACAGTTCATCCAACGGATCTAGGCATTCGTGAAGCTAGCCACAGGTGCGAGTTTGCGCAAGTACAGTTCCTTCCCCCCTCCTCATACCTCCAATTGCTCCCGAAAAACGATACTGCGCAGCTCTTGCGGCTAACTTCACGAATGCCTAGATTCGTTGAGCCATCTATAACCTTATGTAACGGAGATTGCAGAAGTTGATCAGGCATATCCAAGTCAGCACCAGCCATCTTCAAAGATTCAAATCTCCTCAACGAAGCATTCTTCACCGCCATGAGCATCATTTCCGTTAGAACTCGATCATCAGCACTTGCTAGATGTGCTCCGCACCTCATTAGGAGCTCTATCAAATCCTGATCATCTTTGTAGACCGCTGTCATTAGTGGACACTCGCCTGAACTGGGGAAGAAATGAAAGGCATCTTCAGTAAAGTCAATACCATTCTTCAAGTTGAGATATATGCACCAGGTTTCTTGGCCTAGCCACTCCATGTATTGACTAACTTTACCTAAGTATAATATAATTATGTAGACTCTAATACCTGGAATGTTCACCTTTATAGAAATAAAAGTCAAATTCCTCATCTCAAATCACCAACATGGCGTAAAGCTCAATAGCTTCAGCGGTAACTTCACATTTTTCGGTTCTGTACCTTGTCTTGATATGCACATTAGCACCATGCGTCAGCAGGTATTCAACGATGGCCATGTCTCCCTTCAGCAAGGCTTCGTGCAGTGGCGTCTTCCCATCAGAGCACTGGCAATTGACATCTGCTCCCATTTCTATAAATATAGTCACGAGTCATGGTACCGCTAAGGACAATTTAAATTGCGAAGTCACGAGACTATTTACGGCAGTCTTCACCTATATCATAAAGGAGATTATTACACAGTTGATGGCAATTTTCACTTATGTCATAGAGGAATGGTTGATGAGTGATTCAATCGATCTTTGATCACCGATTGCAAAGAACTTAATTCTAGAAACTAACCTATTATCTTCTTAACGACGGGCAAGTCTTCTTGCTCAATGCCGTAAAGAAGAAGCGAGGTCACTACCTTCGCTGTGATCTCTGTCAGGATCTTCGGCGATTGGATGTTCAGGCTAGTGCCCAATGCTTCTTTCAGGGTTTGGTCCTGAAGTCAGAACACATAAAATTATACATTTAGTGGTGCCATCTAGTCCAGCATTGGGACACAATTTGAGCTATGAAACAACATTGGAAATAAATTTAAGTTTTTGGATAGACGCAAAAATTATAGCATGTAACGTACCTCTATATCTAACGAGGCAATATTGGTCAGTTCTCCTCGAATGTTTTTAGCCATCATCTGTAATTATAAAGTTTATAATCGTTCTATTTAAAAGCTCAGCTGTGTGTGTGCTTAGTGCAATGGTGGTAGGGAAAGACTGGTCTTCTTTTACACTGGTCTCAATTTCAGCCATACAAAAGAAGAAGTCGTTGTCATTATATTAATTATGTTATTATATTATTATTATTATTATTAATTATATTATTATTATTATTATTAATTATATTATTATTAATTATGTCATCATAATTATAAGGAAGTTAAAAAGACCGCATCAGAGAGAGAAGAACGCAAGAAAATACTGAGTATTTCATTTCACAAAGGGTGAGGTGAGGACTAGATAGATACCACCGTAAGCCAAGTCTTACCTCTGTCTTTTCTGAATACGACAGATCAGTCTTTGCCAGAACATACGAGAGTTTCGTGAGCGCTGCTTCAGGGGTCATGTCCGACCCTGAAACTACTCCATATCTGGCCATCACCTGGAAAATAAATATAAATAAGTTGCGAGCGAAACTTGCGTCATTGGTAAGTATCTCCGAACTTCACCTTCACATTTGAAGATTTCTTAAGATTAAAAAGTCGAAAATTTTTAATTTTAGATTTCACCCCCTATTTATTGTGACAACAAAAACCATAAATTATTATATTTTTTGGTGCACTAAGTTTTTAAATTTGGTTTTTAAGGCACCATAAGCATAACTGAGTTTGAAACCAGTACCTACCACGGCAGAGAGTGCTACAATTATACCACCAGCTATCGCATATTCTAATGAAAGACTAATCAAAGTATAAAAAACTGGTGCAGTCGGTATAGATTTGTGTACAACGCTAAAAAAATATGTTATAAGCAATCTTATAACCTTGCCAGTCTCATACAAAGCTGAAACAGATCCAGTACTGCACTGCGTGATGATGACAATGATCACTCCCCTGGTGACAGCTTCCTCGATAACTGCAAAAACATCTGCACGGTTCGACGGTATGTTACCGGAGCCATAACTTTCTAAGACCACACCTGAAATAAACATTTCAATCCTTAAGCCAGAAAGTAAAACAGTATTTTAAAGAAAAGTCTTTTAGGAAAAAAGCTTAGGTAACAAAAAACATGTAGTTGAACACGATTCCTAAATTACTTATTATGAAAAAAGGTAACATAAAAATATTTAGTTGTCTTCAAACTTTTTAGGTTCTACTAAACATCGGTTTCCTCACAATGTTTTGTTTCACTGTTTGACCGTACTTATTTTTATCTTTTGGTGCATCACCGGACTCAAATCTATTATCTTAGAATCAAAAGAACTTACCATGACCACTATCTCATGCGCGACCACATCTGAACTAAACCGTTACTAATTATCACTTACTGGTTTCGATCTAACTGCTGCAATATTTCAAGCTTACCTTCAATAGGAGGCTGACAAAATGCCTTTATTACAGCTGTGCTGATACTGGGGAATATTCTCAGCAGTCCAACGTTCTTTGACATGTTGGCTTGGACGCTGAATCTTTCTATGACATTAGGTTTGAATATGGCAGCCTTGTTCAAGTCGAAGGCAAGTCCTACTTCAACTAAAGGTACGCAGTTAGGAGAGTTGAACGCATAGAGATTTGTCGCTGAGATTTTTCTTGTTCTGTAATTGAATAATTCAATATTGATCGATATATCACACAACGCATTATAACTCTGTTTGTCTGTTAGGTACGCCCTCACGCTTAAACAGCTGAATCGATTTTGAAATTTGGTACACAGATAGACTAGAGCTTGAAAAAGGATATAGGCTACCTTTAATCCCAAAAAAATGCTTGAAGGGGTGGAAATAAAGGATGAAAGTTAAATGCGAAGCAAGAATCTTAAAAACTTAAAAATACTGCCTAAAGAAACTATTCCACGCGGACGAAGTCACTGGCTTATGCTAGTTATTTAGAGTTTGTAAAAGATAAAAAATCATCTTATACCTGTTCCCTCTAAAAAGTTTACTTCCAAAGAAGATGGTGACTTCTGGTATGTTCAGTCCGCCGGCGATGAGGAGTGAGGATACGAAGTTATCGACTCCATCGCTGCGGGGCTCGAATATGGGTATCTTGAAAGAATATACTTAATCGATTAATTATAAACAGCGAATTATTTATATAAGAGATTAAAAGTGTAAAATGAACCCTATCTCAGCATGATTATGCGGATTGCAAAGCAATTGGGGTATAGTGCGTGTCACAGTCCGCTTAGACTGTACCTAATGTTTCCCTTGCACGGCTTACTGTGCTAGAACCGAAAGGAAACTCACTGATTTAATAGACGACGCATAATATAGGGTGTAAGTGCACACTAAGAAATTGCCGATATTCTACCGTTAGCTAAAAAGTGTTATCATTAAAGTTTGAAAGAAATCGTAAAAAGATAGGTACAGCTTAAACCATTAGTCCTAAAGAGCTGAAATTTAAGGAATATTCCCTTCTGAGTCTAAGCGTACACTAAGAAAAAAATTCAACCTTAAAGGAGAGAGACGGGAGATTGAAGTTTGTTACAAATATTATGCAAACAAATTCATTGAGGTATTACCAGTGTGGTCAAATCATGAAGGTATTTTACCTGAGAGCCAGTAAGCACCACACCTTTGCCAATGTTCTCAAACATAAACGAGAGAGCTGATGCTGTGTAGCAAAGCGTGTCTGTGCCGTGAAGGATCACGAATCCATCGTACACTTCGTAGTATTTCTGAAAGTAATAGATAATATAACTTTATTTAAGCAACTATTTAGAAAAGTCTACGTCCAATTAGCATTATCCAATCGCGTTCTTCTTCTTCTTCATCCTGCTCTTTTCCCACGCTATGTGGGGCCGGCAAAATACGTTTTCTTCTTCCATTTCTCTCTATCATCCGTCATCTCAGTACTCACTCCTTTCTTACTCGCATCATCTTTCACACAGTCCATCCATCTTTTCTTTGGCCTACCTCTATCCTTGGATCCATCCGCGTCCATGATACATAAATAAATAGTAGCTTAAATTTCATTTCAGACTTTATCTATATTTTAAATTCGACGATTGTGTCAGACTGACTATAACTGAGTCAAGCTCGTCATGCTGCATTAAGGCCCAGAATTTTGAAAATTGCAAGTATTGCAACCCTACTCATTCTATTATCGCTTGATAGATTACATTGAAATTGAACTACACGATTCTCAAGGATAAATGTGAAAGTGATAAATCAACCGAAGCCAAAACACGAATTAGTTTGAAAACCTTGGTTAAAAATCATGTCAAAAACACCTCTGAAAAAACAGAAATTCCCTAATTTATCAAGAACAGTAAGGTATTTTGAATTTCTATTTCACATGAATGTAAATCGGTTAATTGTAAACAAATCAACCCAGCCCTTTTTTTTAAATAAGCTATTTACTTGAACATATTTATGTTTTTTTATAAATTGTCGCTTTCGTTATGTAATTCAGAGCAGCCATATTATCATGCGGCACTCTACTTACTTGTCATTTGGGTATTTCGCTTCGTGCTATGTCTGATTCCGCGGAGATCCGCGTTGCTATACGGACCTATGTCACTTTTTTTTTGTAACTTTTACTTAAGGAATAGTGTGACGAGTATTCTGGGCCTTAAACATTACCGTAACAATAAATATACTGTACCGTTATGTTACACTGATAAGAAAACGTTTGTTATAAATTCCAAAGCAATAAGATCATTTTATTATGTATTGTTATGGGTCTCCATTTTTTAATTTATCGGCAAAGGTCTTCCATACTTCCTTTAGCTCTCTTTCTTTCTCAGTTGGTCTAAGTTTTCTATCTTGTATCTAAGTAATTTGTTTTGTCTGACAAAATATGTCCACAAATAAATCAATTCTTAAAAAACACCCAAGTTCCTAATAGTATCGCACCTGTATATCCTTAGCAATCATTATCCAATCAGTCTCCATCATATTAGCTGAGTCCAGAAGATTTTCATACTCGTAGATTTTGTATAGTATTCTCCAGTTTATTTCTTTGGCTCCTAAAAGGAAGTTAGGAGTTATCAACAATATTGAATTATTAAAATGTGATGGTACTTAAGTTTTTACTTGTTGTGGCGCACTTTGTAGTCCAAGACCAAGATTGTATAATTCGGACATCACATAGTAAGGGTAATCATCCGTTCCAAAAAAAAATCACTTCCATCAAGAGGATCTCTTGCGATTCAGTCACATTGACAATAGTAGATAGGTATAGCGCAAATAAAAATTTGAACATTTTATTTTTATGAGAGATATCATATGAGAGGTTTTTTGAGATTTCTTATTGTGCAATCAGTTTCGAATTCAAGAAATCTCTCATTTAGACCTTATAATCGAAAGTGGGACCATACTAGACCATGTAGTATTCTGAACCTAAAGATATCTTAATGGTTTGATGCGTCTTGGGTCTGGTCTTGGAACATACAAGTGCCCAAAATCACGTACTCGGTAATATAAGAAAGGATTTATCGAAGGCCGGGTTTTCCAAACATCGCCTCTCCCAGAGAGCTGAGTCGTGTAACTGGGGGAACTGACGGATGAGATTCTCGAACACATTTTTATGTGGAATCAGAACTGCAAAGAAAAAAGTCAATAGGTACCTGATAGATTAATAAAGACCATTTTACAAGCCATGTCTTAGCTACGACTTATTGCTTATTGTATTCAAACGAGTTTTTTGAGTCGAAAAATGAAAATTGAATTAGTGCACAACCGCGTTCGAACTCATGACCTTAAGATCGGAAGTTACAAGTTCTGCCACTACACCAGTGCTCCAACGATATAAAGTTTAACTCGAGATATCTCAAATTACAAGATACAAACAACATAAAAAACAAACGTGATCACGACTATAATTCCGAGGCTACGTAGACATTTTCTCAGATCTCTTGTACCTACCTAACTTACAAAATATTTGAGGATATCTAAAGGGGATTCCAGCGAAAATATTTGTGTGTAGCGAATCTTTATCTATTTAGCCATAAATTGGGAGTCCGTGAAATGGTTATCATCACGAAGCATTAACTAATTCTTAATTCTTGTTATCAGTTTGTAAACCACATAAATGCCATGTTCATACGACATTCAAATGTTGATAAACCCATTCACTTTTTCTACACTAATTTCCATTAGCAAAGTAGCGTTCATGGAATAAATTAAAAGCTTATCAAAACATTTCATTTCAACATCAAAATGGTTCGGTAAGAACATAAACTAGGAAGTAATTAGGTGCCTATAATATAACTAGGTACCTAACTTCCTAATTCTAAAAGAACTAGCAGTAGGCAAGATTATAATCTTCTGCGAGCATAGCTGGTTAGCTAGATATTACTTATGAGATACTAATTTAACCACACGGATTCGCGCGCGTACTGCCTCTAAAAAATCCAGGTCACAGATTTTTCTGTTCCAAACTTCATCCAAACCCACAAGCAAACATCTAAACAATTACCTACCTATCATTTACAAAATTAGTGAAAAATGTTTTGATGATCAAACTTAAACCTTAGACTCTGAAAGCATTACCTTACGGCCATGATTGATCATCTCTATCAATGCAAATGAAACCATAATAGATTGGAACTTCCCGCGATCGTGTCGGTTGAAGGGTTATCTAGACATTAAGCTATAAGTCAAGTTCAAGTGTGATAATGCATGTGTTTAGCGATCACTATGACCCGATAGCCGTTCTCAATATTCATAAATATCTATCTCTTGCTTTGCCATGAAAGAGTCGGTCATTTTTATCATTTTACATTTTTCGTATGTACTTATAACAAATTTGGGTGTATGATAAGTAGCTCGCTTTATTTTATAGAAACTAAACCATAGTTTTTTTGTTTCAAATGTGCCCCTATCAATGTGGGCGCACATTACAAAGCCTTACCTATTAATTATTTCGGGAAAAAAAACAAAAACCAAATGTTACTAAATAAAACCTCATTCGTATCTGCAACGGCCTTCTTGCAAACAGGTTTAGAGATGAGGTGGAATGTCTTTTAATTGATTGACAGTTGTATGACAACTTTTGAGCATGGTATTTTGTATTTGGTTTAAAATTGTGATCAACTGATAAATATAAATGAATTACCAGTGTAAATAACCCTACTGAGAGTTATGTTATTCATAGGTAGGTATCCAGTAGATACTCTCAATAGACAGCTTTCCAAAACATTGAATGGCAGAGCTCATCATAGAATTTGTATAATTTATATAATTATTGCTCATAATAAATGTATGATCCCTAATGATGTTGTTTTAGCTTGTAGGTACATATTAAGGCCATTTAGACTATTAATGAAAATATTATTTTTAATTTCCCAGCATGGCTCGACACGGGCTGTCATGGGACTAGCTCACTAATCATGTGAATTTGACCTGGCATTAGTTTCCAACTTACACCCATCAGAGTTGTTGACCATTCCAATGGTTCCACCGGTGTAAATAACTAGCACTTTCCGCTCACTGCTTCTATAATTCACCAGAAGTCCTTCCTCATTTCTCTTGGCTTCGTGTTCTTCGGGACATGGACTGCCAACTCTGACTGAGCCATTTTCACAATTTGTACGTGGTAATTCCATATTATGATTTTGTGTGGGAATCGATTGAAATTTAAAAATGGAATGATTTTAGTTCATGCTTTTGTTTAGAAGTTTTATTAATCCTTCGATTGAAAGATTCAAAAATAGAATAATTACTGGTGATTGACTTATTTTTTCATTTATTTTTTAGGTACTAAAAATATTTCACAACGAAAATGCGCGCTGTTACTTCGTGAGTGTAAGCCGCGGACTGAAATAACGCGGAAGCTAGACGTGTAGATACAACCAATCTATTCAATGAAAATAAGATAACACAGATTGTGTAACTTCAAGCAAGTGCCTATTTTCTAAGGGTTAATAACCTCTGCCGTAGTATTTTTAGGTAATTGGTTATGTAGGAACTTTTCCGAACTATAAAAAAAATCTGATAATGTTACTTATGAATACTTGCGTTGTACTACGATTGATACCAAAGAAAAGGTAAATAAACTTTTATCTATCAATAAGTTTCGTAATTTTTATTTAAAAAATGCACTTATTGTATCATTGTCTATAGGTAGGTACTTATACCTGCCTACTAATGATGATGAAATAATAATCTATGATGTAAGAGTGGGATGTAAGTAAACGAAAATACTTTAGGTAGATAGTTTTCTTATGCTGATAAGTTTTTATTGATTTGATAGTGAGGCACCACTCTCTGCGGTATTGTAGAGCTAGAAGATACCGCGACAACGTACGACGGTATGCGTCGGAGTCCGTCGCCATACGAACGCATGCCGCAGCATCCAATAGTGCGACGCGAAGGCTCCAGTGGGACGATTATGGATCTTTGCTTACAATAAGTTTTGCATTGTAATCAAGTGATTTGGTATGACATAAGAGTGTTTATTCAATCAATTTGAGCCAGTTTTGACAAGTGTTGATTGTATCCGAGTTCCGTAATCGCACTACTGATATTCGATCACCGGAATCCTCCTCGATGCTCTACCCCGCTGGTGTGCTCTAGACTTTACTATACTTTTCTAAAGCTTGCCTTGACTCTCAAAGTAAGTAGATACTAGGCTAAGTACTTATTATGTCAAGTAGTTCCAAATAGGTACGTATAGCTTAATTATTTCTCATTGTGCAACATTTGTGCAATCATACAGGAATAATTTTCTAATGATCTGATAATTATGAAATGTATTTCTTCTTATTGCAAACTGTTCTTTATAACAAAGGTATAAGGTTCATGTGTAAATCGGTAACAAAATATGTTACCACCGTGGTCACTTCCAGGTATAGTGTTACCTGTTCTCGAGAGTTACCTTCAGTTGGCTTTGGGCGTCTTAGCTTAGTGCTTGTGGCTTGTGTTGGAAGTGGAAATTTAATCAAAAATGGTAAGTCAGCTAAAGCTAAATAATCGATACATAACTTATTACAGGTACTCGTAACTGTAATTGTAAGACTTTGAGGTCTTTAGGGGACAGCGATTGAAATGGTCGTTAATTCAAAGGTGGAGACTAATTCCTCTGTCTATGTAATAATCAATAATATCTAGGTACTTACCTAAGTTCGAATCGTTAAAAAAAACATCGTGAGGGAACCAGGATGTCTTGTAGGTACCTACCTACTTAATAATCTGAAGTCCATCCAATGTCCAATCAAAAATGTACAATCAAAAATGGACAAAAATGTACCTACATCCAATGTCCTAAAGGATGGAGCATTCGAATACTGATTGTGATGATTTTATTGCAGCAGTTCAACATCCAGGGTGCTCTGGCGCCAGTCTTCACACCCATGGATGATGCTGGAAACATCAACTATGACGTCATACCCGCGTACATGAGTTATCTGGTATCCCAAAATATAATGGGTATTCTTGGTAAGTTAGAGATGTTGTTGAGCTAAGTTGGTCCTTGTAGAGTTTGTCCAAGGTGCTCGTATTGCTCGAGAATAATCTTCTTCTTCTTCTTTTTTTAAATGGCATCTGTCTCTTTTGAGAAAAGGATTGCCAGTGTCGAGTTTTTTGTATTAATTCAATTTCACAAAGCAAGCTTATTTTAAACAAAAGATGGCTATTTTGTTTTAAACTCTCGGGATTTTTCCTGGTGGATTTAGAAAGTACCTAACTACATATTCATTCTAATTCACATTTTACACCCGCGTCAAGAACTCGGGCTTTACTTGAAAAATAACCACCAAAATTACACAATAAAACTCATAATAACACGAGGAAAAATATAGATACCAGAGCGATAAAGTTGACAATCGAATACGTCATAATCTAATAACCATCATAATATTAACGTCTTTACAGACAAAAATGATGCTCAACATATTTTGTGGGTTGTACTGAACAGCTTTAAGATTTATTAAGTAGCTAAGGAAGTTATAAAGTCATTCATTTTTCTTTTTGTACTTTTCGCTCTAATAGAAAATTTTTATGATGGATGGACTGTGTGAAAGATGACATGGGTAGGAAAGAAGAGTACTGAGATGACGAATAATAGAGGGAAATGGAAGAAGATCACATGTTGTGACTACCCACATAACGTGGGAAAAGGGCAGGAAGATGATGATGATGAGAAACATTTTATGATGGTAGTTGGTGGTACAACTGGTGAAGCGGCTTCGCTGAGCGTGTCTGAACGGAAGCAGCTGCTTGCAGCTTGGATGACAGCAGCCAAATCTCGGGACGTCACCGTCATCTCTCAAGTCGGGGGCGCTCCAATGCCTCATGTCATTGAACTGGTGAGTGGAACCAATGAGAAGTTCTCGCGTTTTGAAGTAAATCTAAGATCAACTCTTATACACATTTACTCTTATTTACCTTTCTGTCTATAAATTAGGCACCCTAGAAATAAAATTTAAACGCTATCCATTGGTAAAAGCATCACTTGAGAACGGCCCGCTTTGGCAAATTCTTTTAGATTTTTTTGTAGTACTTATATGTACCTAATTGGTAGACCGTACGTTATGGAATTAAATACTGGAAAAACTGCTGGCCGGAATATTGGGAAATCTATAGAGATGAAAACTTTTCTAACAAGCCTATTAGTTAGCCTAACAGTTGCCATTAGGTAAATAATATTATATGGCGACTACAAAAAACTATATTCAATCACTTTTAGACGGGTTTTTAGATTTTTGAAAAGTTAGTATCCAGGTTTTGGCAGCCCTCCGTGAAGACGGCAATAATGCTAACTAGGAAAAGACGTTTATTACACAAATCTAACCCACAGGCCAAGTTCTCCGAGGAGATCAAAGCAAATGCCATCATGACGTTACCAGAACTGTACTACAAGCCGCGGACCGAGGACCAGCTGGTGATGTATCTCAAGACGGTCTCAAGCGCGGCGCCATCGCTACCTCTCATCTACTACCATTTCCCTATGATGAGTGGCGTTGATCGTGAGAAATCCCTTTTTTACCATATCTGCTTATCATTCTTAGTATTAAACGGGTATTTATCGCGTTTTATTTACCTATTTTCGGTCACGGCATGACGTTCACCCGACAGTCATCCCGTGACCACGACAGTGTGTAAACCTATCGAAAAGTCGGGAAAAATAGCTAAATGAAACGCGAACTAATAATGTGTTCAGATCGCGTAAGTTTAAAATTATATATTTGCTTCTCTTCACATATACTTACAACGGATTTGACCGAACTAGAACGATATATCCTTAGAATAAATCGTGGTTATCGAAAGGTAAACTGACACTTTACTTGCATTTGACATTATATTATTCTCAGAATAGTTATACTTACCAATAGTTGTTAAAATCCACCCAGTACCTGGATGACCGAGCTTTGCTCGGTTTGTTTTGGTAAACGACGTTTTCTAAAAATGAAACTTAGCTAGATCGATTTATCGCCCCCGAAACCCCCGGCATACTAAATTTCATGAAAATCGTTGGAGCCGTTTCCTAGATTCAGATTAATTATTATACATTATACAAGAATTGCTCGTTTAAAGGTATAAGATTAGAACCCCGTACCTATGTCTTTACACTAAAGGAATGTAATAAAAAGAGAAAGGGGTAACTAAAGAAGTGTAAAAGAATACAAATCAGCCATGTCATTGGTGGTTATGTGGTTTCTGTAACCAATAAACGCCGTACTAGAGTCTGATTAACATATCAAAATGTTTTGTTTACAGTAAATATGAGGGATTTCTTCAAAGCCGCCAAAGCAAACATACCAAACTTCAAAGGCATGAAGGCCGACTTGGGCGTGGCCGTCCAAGTAGAAAACCAACTCGATTCAGACCAGAAAATCTTCATAGCGAATCACGTGAGTCTTTAGCGCTCGTCTAATAGAGCGATGACATTTATAATATTGATAAGATTGAAAATCTAATTATTTGGTGGAAATAAAATCCTGTCACGATCGGAGTAGGTACTGTACAAAATGTTGGCATTTGCCAAATATTATGTTTTGATATGCCTCTGATTACCCTCTTTAGATATGCTCAAAAGGTCTGAGTAAGAGCTTGTTCACACATACCTACATCCGTCATTGACGAATCGTTATTTCTACTAATCATGAATGCGTCTTATAATAATGAGACACTTGCTTGGTCACATCAGTGTGTCAATCTGGTGTGACCAGTAACTATTACAGATAGACTTGATTTGACTTGATTTTTGAATTGATTTGAAAATGTGTTTCAGCATCTAGCCCCAGCAGCTTTAATGGGATACGATTCAAGCATAGCCACGGTGACAAACATGTTTGCGCCAGCCGTCAACTCTATTCTGGAGAATGTAAAAGCAGGAGATGTTATCAGCGCGAAGAATGAGCAAATAAAGATGAATACAATTGTCGATACAATCAATTCATTTGGTAAGTGAAGTTTACGTTTTTGCATTCTCACTAATGTAACTACTAAATAATAAATAGGTAAATATGATCACGACTGTAATCCTCGGTAGATATCTCCTCAGATCTTTAGTTACTTAGATCTTTGAGGATATCTAAAGAGGGTAGTCAGAGGCACGCACAAACATGACATTTGGTACATGCCCGCATTTTGCACAGTAGTTAGTATTCCGTTTGTACCACTAAATAGAGATTTATTTCAGGTGATTTCGTACCAGCAATGAAGGCAGCGATGGAGATTATATCAGGGATCAAGGTTGGACCTCCAAGACAGCCACTCACTCGTCTGGATCAGAACCAAATATCTTGTTTGACAAATGAACTTGATCGATTATCTACCCGTTTTTCTTAAAGATGAAGAACCTAGACAATAATGATATACCTACATAGTATCTACTAATAAACTAGCTGCGCGTTCGCAATTTCATCTGTTTTTTTTTTATATTAAGTATGTACCTACTTCCCTATTTGAATCGGATTTTCTTCATAATTTCATGGGTTTTCATTTATTTGAGCCAACCTAATTCTTTTTCTAAAATAAAAGTACCTAGCCTAAATAATAGCATCATCTGTCAGTAAAAGTCTCGCCAAAAACTATCCAGGAGTTCGGAAATTAGCCGAAAAAACAGTCAAAGAAAATAAAAAATGTTGTTTTCTTCTTTTTATATGTATTTAGCAATAAGATGTTACACATAAACCTTTCTATTATATTTATTTGTATATAGGAACCTATAAGTGTAGATTATTTGTATAGAGATTAAATAAATAATAGGTAAAAATACTAAAGATTTTAAATATTATGGTGAATTAGCTATTCCGTCGCGTATTTAGCATCAATCGCCTTCAAGCCCTCCTGCAATGCCTTCATTTGGTCCATGGTGACGATCCTGAGAGGGTCGCGAGTACTTCCCAATCGGATGCCTGAAACTATTTCCATGGCAGTTTTGCAGAACGGGATATATTCACCTGAAACAAAATGAAAAATATTTACAGTATTGTGGTTATGAAGAAAAACACATTATTTTTTCAGTCTTTTTTTGAAGTCTGTTAAAAAGTGTGTAGAGGTCGGTAGGTACATCACATTATTGAATATTTTTTATGGTTTACAGAGTTTCAAGAATATTCTATAAAAAGCCTACAACATTTTCATAGCAATTCCTATAACCAACTTAAATACTTTACTTGTACAAGAAAATACTTTTTTATCAGCAGCGTTGGAACTAGTAACTATAACAGATCACTGGTTGGAACGTTCAAAACAGCGTCAACAAATCTTAATTTGTCCAAACAGATTTGCTGTCAAAAACTTGAAAGTACCTACCTATCAAGGCAAACTTACAAAAAAAAGAAGTAAAAGGCGTTTCCACTCAATTTGATACACTACCGTTATTTCAAAAACTTTTATAACCTTGATCTTAGAGCTCGTCTTTGAAGCTGATAGCATGATAATGGAGCAATAAAAGATCGGTTGATAAATGGTTGATAATAAGTTATTTCACGAAGAGTACCTACATATAAAATAAAATAATAGATTATATTACGAGATAAACAAAATTGTTTGTTGCGAACAATGACGAAACCGTTGCGTAGGAAGATCCATGCGATAATTATAATACCTAATCTGAATGGACTGAAATAAATATATTATCAGCAAAGACATGGTCTAGTTAAATCCTGGATGATGTCGATAATTTACCTGCTGAAGTGATGACAGCCACCCTGGCATTCAACTCATCTTGTAGCTCCCTAGCCTTATCAAAGTTCTTTTTGGCGATGGCTTCTTCAATGCCCAGGAACAACTTTGGATATAAACTGCCAACTGCCGTCATGGTAGAGTTGATGCCCATGAAAAGGTTGGCTGCCTCTGTGAGCTGAAATAAGTAACTTTGATATTTCGTAGCATTTTCAGTTACTTCAAGCTTGAAATTTAACGTTTCTGAACATGATGCTTTGTAAGATCTTGTGTGCCTCTGGATCATGAGACTGACAGTCAAAGCATATCCTGAACCATAAATATAGGTAAGTACAGAATGTTTTCTTTCGAAAATAATTTATGAAGAGGAATAATACAGTCCAGCGGGTTGGAGATTGTTGGAAATAAACATTTGGCTTAACAATCGTATCAATGTCAAAAATATCATAGTATCACTCACATGGGTTGTCATGAATAACCTCTGGCCGAGCTTTACTTGTCCGGATGCTAAAACTGTTAGTGCGGTCGTAAAATCACACTTCATGCCTTTGAAATTTGGAACTTTTTCGGTAGCCTCCTTGAAGAATTTAACCACGTTCACTGAAATTTAAGAAAACTGTGTTATCTATCTTAGTATGCTAAATAGAGGGCGAGGAATTTAATCTAACTCTACAAAGCGCAAAAAGGAATTTGTCAGTAATACTTAGATGGATTGTGGTGCAGCTTGAGGTCTTGCATAAAACTTACTCTTGACTCCGGTCATCAAAGGACTGTGGTAATATATGATGGGGAGTTTGGGCGCGGCGTCAGAGACTATCCCCACGTAGCGCACTACAGCGGACTCTGAAGCAGGCTTGAAGTATAGCTCTGGCAGGGTCAAGATGGCGTCAGCTCCGGCAGCCTCCGCATATTGTGCCTGAAATAAAACAATGACCATGTAAACATTACATCATCATCATCATCATTTTCCTGCCCTTTTCCCACGTTATGTGGGGTCGGCACAACATGTGATCTTCTTCCATTTCCCTCTACCATTTGTCATCTCAGTACTCACTCCTTTCTTACCCATGTCGTCTTTCACACAGTCCATCCATCTTTTCTTTGGCCTACCTCTACCCTTGTATCCATCCACATTCATATCTAACACACTCTTCGTCACATGACATTCATCTCTTCTCATAACATGCCCATACCACGCTAACCTATTACTCCTCATTTTTTCTGTTACCGGTGCCACTTTCAGACTTCCTCTAATATACTCATTCCTTATTTTATCCATCCTTGTCACTCCACACATCCATCTCAACATTCGCATCTCCGCCGCATGCACTCTTTTCTCATCCGTTCCCTTGGTGGCCCAACATTCAGACCCATACAATACGACAGGTCTTATGATCGTTTTGTAGATTTTCCCCTTAATTTTAAGGGGCATTCTCGGATCACACGTAGTTCCTGTGACCTGTCGCCATTTCATCCATCCCGCATTTATTCTATTCCTTACATCCCGATCAATCTCACCATCATTCTGTACTACTGAACCGAGGTACTGAAAATCGGAACAGGCTGGTAGGAATACACCATCTAAGGCAATAGGGGTAAAACTAGAGGGACCACCGAAGTCGCAGAACAAGTGCTCAGTTTCAGTAAACATCACATCATTACTACTAAAAAAATTATCATCTTAATCAGCTTTATCTTTTTTTATAATCTAGGACATAGACAATCTCTTTTCTTATATATAAGAAACAATAGATCTACTTGCCATCGACTCTGTGCTAATCAAGACTCGTACACAAACCAAATCAAAATACAAAAACCCAAACAAATTTTCAAGTTAGTAAACAGACCCTTGCATCAGATGAAGATGTTAAGATGATTAAAGCGTTAAATGGATTTTTTTACTTGCTTACAAAATGCTGTAGGTACCTAGTATCCGAGACATTGTTTTAGATGAAGACTTTGGCAACATCTAGCTAGACCTAGAGTGAACCTACAGGTACACCACATGCTTTCAGCTTAGTCGGCCGTATCCACAGGAGAGACAATGTCAATCAATACTGGGAAGCCGACTCCTTCTGAGCTTCTTTCCAAAGCAGAAATCTATTATTGCACGACCAGATTTAAACTTACAATGACGGCTTAAGTGTTTACTCTATTACACGATACTATAATTGGACACCTGCTACACAGCTCTGGGTGAGACAAAACAACATATTCTGCTCACCATTTCCAAAACCTGAGGTAGTGGTTGCCCGCCAACTTGCATCACCACTTTGATTTCGAGACGCTTGCCTTGCTTCAGCCAGGCATCCAGAAGCCGCTTCCTCTCATCCAAGCTCAAAGACGGACCCTCGCCGGATGTACCGGCCACTGAAACATACAAGTTATTTATTTAAATTCGATGGAGATGCATAAGATCTGAAGAGATTTCTCCCTAGCCTGGAGATTACAATCGTTTGTTTTTTTAGATGGATGACTGCGAGATCTGGAGAGATTTCTCTTCATCCTGGGGATCCCGTTGCTTGTATTTTATTTTATCGTGTCGATAAAAGTGCACCCTATGAAGATCCCTTCGTGCATGCATTTATATTTATGCAACAGCTTTAAAATATCAATAGCTCTATAATATAATATTGACTCCGATAACCTTTCGAGATATAAAAAAACATGGGCCATTAGCTGAAATAAAATAAGAATATTAATTTTAAACTTGCCACCATTGCCCAACGCCATCAGACATAGGTCATCATGGGCGTAGGTACTCTTGAAAGCAGTAGCTGATATGGTAGGTACGTACATAATACCGCATCAACGTGGTTGTGCTTCAAGTACTTGGCATATGCTGGTATGACGTCCACATTGAGCTTCCCTTCATCGTCGAATGGCGTGAAAGCTGCAGGACACAGCCCTTCTACTTCCAAATCCTGAAACAAAAGCTTGCTTTTTTCTCTGTCTCTTTATTCAAGCTTAGGTACCTACTTAGGGCACTAAGAGGAACCAAATGCTGTGACGTTAACTGGTCCCTTGATTATGTATCTTTCGTCTGGTTTACAACTATTGCGCAATTGCAATCAAATCACGCGTTTTTTATACATGATTTAAAAACTATGCACTAAAACTTGAATTCACGATAACGGTGCGGTAGGTACATGCTTGCGATTGATTGCTTAGATTCTGTTATTGCTGTCGCTACTACTACTATTGCGTTAAACCCGCCGTGCATTAGCAGGCCTAAGTTGATAATATTGAGGTCTTCACGGTCTCATTGCATACCCAAGGCACTACTCGTACTCCACTTCAAGTATCCAGCGGTTAATGTCTGATAGACTACTGGCTACTCTTACTGGAGGAAGGTACTAAACGCGTAGGTACCTAGGTATAAAAAGCCATGAAGATAGGTCTGCCTACCACTTTTTACGCTAACAACACAACAGGTATAGGAAACTAGGTCAAACTAACTTTGTCTTTGAGCAACAACTTATACTAAGTATACTTAATTCTGATAGTTTGTTTGCTATCTTTTCAAGACTGCACAGCTGAACGGATCACAATGAAATTTGGCAAAATAAATAATCTACCTTTCAACTTAAAAAATATCCAATGCGGACGTAGTCATGGGCTAGTAACAAAAACAAACATGAACTTAGCAAAATAAGTACCTACCTACCTACCACCTACGTATGGCTACAAATTCGGACGAAAGAAATTACTTACCACAGCATCAGTTACACTAAGGCTGATCACGAGCAAAGGCAATAACATAAATGAAAACATTTTAGATAAAATGGACACGACTATGCTGCTCGAACATTACCTACAACCAGTCTGCACGTGACATTAAGGCTTTTGAAAGTCAGCGTGAGAATATTACGTTATTCCATTCACGCAACGACACACGTTCCCCAGCACAAAGCTAGACAGCCTCCAACCAATACTACATTATTATTGCTTCATTGTTAGCATGATGGCAACAGCATTCTGGCCCTGGTGGCAGGTGGTAGATAACGACCATGATTCCGGTGGGTTACTAACTTGTAACACTAGCTATTGCCAGCGACTACGTCCGCATGATCATATTTTGTTTTCCTATATCCGATTTCAAAAATGGCCTATATTCTGCTCCCAGTTATGTTCTGTCTATCTGTTTAATTGTTTCGGAGCTATGCGCGAACTTAATCAAGACAGAAAAAAATAAAAATCGCCGTTTTGTGTTCTACTCTTCTTTAGTCATCCCCTTTCTGTACAGAATGGACACACCAAGTTCTACTGTTTTATTCATTATTCATCGTTCGGCACAACATGTGGTCTTCTTCCATTTCCCTCTATCATTCGTCATCTCAGTACTCACTCCTTTCTTACCCATGTCATCTTTCACACAGTCCATCCATCTTTTCTTTGGCCTACCTCTACCCCTGTATCTATCCTCATTCATACCTAATACTCTCATTGTCACATGACAGTCATCTCTTCTCATAACATGCCCATACCACGCTAATCTATTACCTACTCCTCATCTATTCCATCATCGGTTTTATTATATTATTCTACTGTTTTATTATAATTAGATAATAATAAAGATAAATAATGGATATAAATATAAATAATTAAGTACCTAGATGATGTTGTTTTTACTTACGATGCAAACGCATGTTTGTGAACCACCTTTCCCACGGCAACAAGGCTCAGGTTCCGGCTCTTGTTCTGGCTCCGGCTCTTGGTCACTCATACGTACTTATATAAACAAGTTTTATATAAATAAGTTTTTTATAAATTTTACTGCCCCGCTGTACAAAAGCTGCGGCGAGTTTTCTAAGTATTACGCGTGACGAAATCTCACTAATCACCTAATTAAGTTATGTAAAGGTTACGCCATGAAAATCGGTAAATCTTCTGTAAAATCCGTAAATATTTCGTTCATGTAATGCTCTGGCAATAATGCAATGACAGCAACTATTAGATCGACAAGCTCTGTTAACCTTATTTTTGCTTTATGTAAAAAGTATTTAATCTTTATGATTTTTCACCTATCTACACTATTCTGCCCATATCTACATTGGCGTGAACCCTTCCTTGAACGTTGGTTATTCTATGATCTGAAATTGGTACGACAATTTTACTATGGTCTAGGCGTCATGATTAGGGACCCTTATCCCTCTTTCTCTTATTCCTTCCTTCTCCTTCTTCTTCCTTTTCCTCTCCTTATCTTTCCTTCTCGTGTTGGGGAAAGGGTCTCTATGAAAAATACTAACACTCGTAATAAGGGATATTACTAGTCAAAAAATTGTAAGTACCTACCTACCGTCTGAATATGACCCATGTGATGCCTTTCAACATTTTGGAAAAAAATTATGAAAAACGTATTGGGAAATTCTACTATTCTATCTGAATAGATCCAAAGGCCAGTTTACATATTGAATTGATTTATTTATTTGCACAGTCCCAATGCACGCAGTTTGTTTTGGATTCTTAACTTGGCTTCCTTTGAGAGTGGCCTCTGCGGCAGAGATGGGGGGCCAACGTTGATGCCTGTAGCTATTTCCATGCCAGCTTTCATGATTGGCACCCAGGGACCTGAAACAGAAGGCGTTGGTAGCTTTTCATAACGATCTTCAAGGGGGTGTCCATACACGTGTGTATGAACACCCCCTTCGTGTTTTACAAAAATAACCGCTCCAAAGCTTAATCTTTAACAAATCTCTGTATCAAAAATTCTCCTACTTCCAAAAGACCTACGTTAAGACACGCAAAGCACGATGGAGTAGAAATATTGCATAAAAATACTTGGGTACGACGGTATGACCTAACCTTATTACATCAATGTGCAGACGTCACTAATACGTAGATAAATAAATCGTGCATCATGATAGGATATTCTGCGAGCAACGGTAACAAAGTCAGATAAGACAAACATGGTGAAATTACCTATAAAAGGCACTTTGTAGGTAACCAAGAACCTATGAAACATTAAGAAATTGTAGCAGTCTATTAATATGTAGGTACAGAGCCTGGGAGTTGCATCAGTGCCATGGTATCTGGTAGATACCTAACTAATACGGAAAATCTTAGCGTGGGGCTGACCCTACACTTAAATTTCTATCATACCCTGAGTGGTTAAAGAACTTTACTCTCAAAAGAAATTAACATTTCACTTAATGAGAATCATTATTTTAAACTTAAGTTATTGATAACAGTAAGCGTACCTACAAGCACATAAATAAGTTAATATTATTTCACAACTAGCTTCTAAAAACAAATCTATCCGACGGGAACCGTGCATTTTTTCGAGATAAGTAGCCTATATGCTATTCCAAACTTTAATCAAATCTGTACCAAATTTCATCCAGATCCGTTCAGCCCTTTCAGCGTGAAAGAGTAACAAACATACATCCATACATCCAAACAACCATACATCCTTACAAACTTTCGCGTTTATAATATTAGTAGGATTGGAACGGGTTTCTAGATCTTACCTTCAACAGTATGCACCTCGATAGCCAAGCTAAGTTTTTCCTGTAGTACTCTGGCTGTTGGTACATCATTGTTCTCAACAGCATCCAGGATCTCCTGCGCCAGTCTTGGGAAGAGGTTGAACGATGTACCGATACTGGATTTGATGCCAAGGAGTGCTGCTGGAGCGATGAGCTAGAAAGGTAATGATACCAGACGCTGTAAAACTAGGTAGTGGCTGGATATATCCAAATGGATCCATTTATTTATGTATACACTCAATTAATGTAGTTACACAGATTACAAAAAAAATAGTGACAAAAGGAGGTCCAGAGGACATTTTCTACCAGCCAACCCAATCTAGATGAGAACTATGTCGGCGCACAATAAAAACAACATAAAAAATTATATTTTAACAAATCTTCAAACACCCTAACCAGAATAACTAGGAACTATTTCTTCTATTTGTCTAATGTTTTGAAAGTACCAAAGTGCGCAAACTATTTCGGAAAACCATATGACAGCACTTCCATAATACAGCCTGGGATACCTACAGCTAATGAATGACGACTGAAATTGAAATTGAAATTGAAAAATATTTATTCAATAAAATCACAAGGATCACTTTGAAACGTCTGACATGCCCAAGTACGAGAAGAACAGGCAAGAAACTCGTCTCTAGTAAATTACAGACCGTATCAGCTCCAAGGAACATCTCCTGGCCGTCTCTTAGGGTTCGCAAGACCTGCGCCCCTTCGCTCAAGTCGTTTGACGTGAACTTGATGCCTTTAAAGTTAGGGATGCGATGCGTAGCTGCAGCCACAAATGCTGGCATGTTTACTAAAACAAGGAAATACAATAGGCTGGCATAATATGTTATGTATGGATGAGACATATTTGTACTTATGTCATGTGACGAAGAGAGTGTTAGATATGAATGTGGATGGATACAAGGGTAGAGGTAGGCCAAAGAAAAGATGGATGGGCTGTGTCAAAGATGACATGGAAAGGAGTGAGTACTGAGATGACGAATGATAGAGATCACATGTTGTGCCGACCCCACATAACGTGGGAAAAGGGCAGGAAGATGATGATGAGTCATATTATTTCCTAACATATGACCTTTATAAGTCTTTAGGGGGCTAGTCACAAATACAACTTATGGTAGGTATCACAACACCCAAAGAGTCAATTCCATTAAAATAATACTTACGTTATGATAACATCTTATCAGCACCAATATTGATGCTGACACCTTGACATCTAGATTAGGTAAAATTATAATAGTGGTTGATTTCACAAATATCTTTTTGGTTTTATGATCTGGGGTAGGTATATTGCCTTAAAGATATTTCGTACCTTCAACTTTACTCATAGCAGGAATATGGTAGTATAGCACAGGTAGCTTGGGTGCCGCCTTTGCAACCAGCTCCACATATGATACCAGATCTTCGACTGATACAGGTTTGAAGTACAGTTCTGGAAGAGTCAGCAGAGAGTTCGCTCCTGCCGCCTGGCAATACTGGGCCTAATAATACCAAATTAAAAATTTTAAAAACCCCCCGACATCTAAACCTTACCCTACCCTAACATGCCATATTTTAAAGTCATGGTTACCTTACCGTATTCTTTCAATATCATTGAAATAACACGGTACCAAATTTCGAATCAATAGGACATAATGGAAGGTAGTCAGATCCCCTCATCAACTATTAAAGAGCTGATGATATTCAAACGGCTGATCAGGTCATGGTTACCTTACCATTACTTTCAATAAGTATCATTGAAGTAACACGGTACCAAATTTCGGATCGATCGGACATAATAAAGTTAGCCAGATCCCCTCATCAGCTAGAAAAGATCTGATGATCTTCAAACGGCTGAACAGATTTTCATAAAACATGGCTAAGAACACTCGGGATAAAATTATCTATGACACAAAAGAACTAAACGAAAATCGGTTCATCCGTTTGGGAGGTACGATACCACAGACATCTTAGATACACAGATACACAGCCAGACACGTTAAACTTAAAACACCCTTCTTTTGCGTCGGGGGATAAAAAGTAGGTTTAATGTGTTAGTGTCCAGCCTCTTATAGCAGAGACTAACAGTTGGAAACTAATGGACTAAAAGCTGGAAAATTGTCGTTGTCTAAAAGATGTAGGTACCTACGTACGTACATAGGTACCTCGATCAAATTGAGGACGTTTTAGAGAAAGGCCAGTTCAAGAGTACCCTAAACCGACGAGCATGTATAAAGAATGTAATGAGAGTGAATGAAGCAAAAGAGGTGTGTCAGGATCGTAGCAAGTGGAGATCCGTGATCTTTGCCTACCCCGTCGGGAAACAGTGATTTTATGTATGTATGTATGTAAAAGATGTGATAAAGCTTTACCAATGCCACCACATCGGCGAGCGGCGCCCCTCCCACTTGCACCTGGATGTGGAGACCTGCACCCTTGCCTGCAGCCACCCAGGCATCCACCACCTTCTTCCTGTCGTCGACACAAAGCGACATGTGCTCGCCTGTTGTTCCTCCCACTGAAATTAAATTAGTGACGTTAGGCGGTAGCTACTTTAAACCTCGAATAACCGAAGTAGATCTGGTGACAGGGCACGTGTACCTACCTATTATGTTCTACTAAGTAACGCATTGGGTAGTGACTGTTATTTTGGTGTATCAATTAACAGAATTTGACTTGTGTATGATGTGTAGACCTACCTACGTAAGCCGCTTTGATTAGTCACTGAGGTGACATTTTGAAAAAGGTTGCCTTCTTGTCTTATATCATTATCTAAGAGAAGAGGCAACCCTATCACCTAAGTCAAGAAGACAACCCTTTTCAAATGTCTTCTAGTAAGTTTCTAGTGATAAGCAACCCAGTCTAGCCGCACGTGATACGTACCGAGAACCGATTTTATTCCATGTTGTGCCAAAAAGTTAGCGTATGGTGGAATGGCTGCATAGTTAACGGTAAGGTCCTCGTTCAGCGGCGTGAATACTGGGGGCATCAGGCCACGAGCTGTGAAGGTTACCTGCAACGATGGAGATCCATGCAAATTAATAAGTACCTACCTCATCATCATCATCTTCCTGCCCTTTTCCCACGTTATGTGGAGCACAACATGTTATCTTCTTCCATTTCCCTCTATCATTCGTCATCTCAGTACCTAAGTAAAAAAATATTAGATATAGGTAGGTACCTACTTACCAATTAAAGTATGTATACTTAAGTAGGTACATATAAATAGATACCTCTAATAGGTAGGTAACTATAACTAGTACCTACATAACTTACTACTAACAAGGATCTAAACAAAGACGATCTAAGTAGGTAGGTATAACTAGCGGACGATTCTACTCAATTTGATATTATATCGCATTTTATTTCACGAAGGGTAGGTAGTACCTACCTACATTTAAAATTAACTAATATTTTTAAGAGATAAGTACCTACCTACCTAAACAAAATTGTTTGTTGCGAACAATGAAACCTTTGAATGGAATGTTCCCTCAACTAATCCAGATCACTGCTAGATGGAAACATCCCCAAGATTAGCGACCTTAACATGATGAATGGTACTTATTGATACGCTATCCAAAATCTTAGTACAAAATAACCGGAATAGAATACCTACACATACATACCATTTTATATTGCTGTATTACTAAATCACGCAACCCACAGCCCACTTGCACGGGAACACGTAAAGCAAGCAACTGACGGCTAGGTAGGTAGCTACCTACCTACCTACTTGTGGGTAGGTACCTACTACCTCCTATCATCAAACTATATACTTACCTAAGTATGTAAAATAAATAACTATTTATTTAAACTTTGTTAAGTATGTTTACATCTCGGTTTCTTATCGTGAAGATAACGAGCTGTTCTTCTTAAACAAAGTTCCTATTTACACAGTAGGTAGCTAGGTAAGTTTTAATTATGTTTGTTATGTAACTCTACTTACCTACTTGTACATATTTATTTTAGGTATGTAGGTACCTACCTACCTACCTAATATTCTCTAAATGAATGGTGCTAAGAATTGTAGGTAGGTACCTACCTACCTAATTAGGAAGGTAAGTACCTACTAGGTATTACAATAATGATAATTATAACCACTTCATTTAGGTACTTAAGTACCTACATAGGTAGCACCTCCATAAATAGTGGGATCAGCTGTTACAAGATCATAAATGAATGAAAACTAATAACGCGGTACTAAAGTACATTATGTACAATACAAGACAGACATGTACTTGATCCTTGGGTACCTCAATGTCTGTCAATGTCAAAGTCAGCTGTTCAGTCACATTCATCAAAATAATGTAGCATTCATTCAATCAAATCAAATTCAATTCAGCAGGCCTTGTTGAATGTTGAGTTTGGTTTGGTTGGGCTGGGCTGAAAAATTAACAAAAGCAAGCACTGAGGGAGAAGTGCATTTTCCAAAACATTCTCATCCATCTTATCTCTGATATCTAATGAATTTATGTGCCTAAAATAAATACCAAACTATTCAAAATGACTACTATTAGCAGTGAACTGAGTATGCATGATCTGGACAGTAAGTTCTTCGAATTAATGCAAGAGGAAGGCAACGCAGAAGAGGCAGCTAACTTTATCTTTGACAGTTTGTGTGATGATGTGACCCTCGGCAATGTTTTTGAGTTCCACCACGGACTGAAAACGGGTCTGACTGAGATACTGGAAGGCGAAGAAGAGGATGAAGACTATAAGATAGTTAACTCATCGGAATGTGATGTTTTCGGGTTGTCTGTTCTGAAAAAGACATTCGATTGTAATTGTTCATGTCCTAATTGCGAGCGGCCAGTTTCCGCTACGAGATTCGCTCCTCATCTTGAGAAATGCATGGGTAAGTGTTTTGTAGTAACAATATTTTTGATTAGCCAGGATGATTGGTAACAGATGTGTTTATGAAATAAATAGTCAGCTGACTCAATGATAACAACTTAAAATTGATAATAAACAAAAATTTGTCTGTGTTTGTAAAACTTCCAAATTTTCAGTTTTACAAGGTTTAATCACCATTTTATGTACTTAATAAGGTTCACATTAGCTTGAAACATCCTTTGTTTGTTTTGAATGTGACTGTTGCTGTAATAAACAAAAACTAGGTATTCTCTTAATAAACTTGGTAAATGGACTAGTTTCTACTATTAAGCTGCAAGTGGGCCCATTTTGCATGTCTCGCAAACAAGCAAATAAATGTAAAACTAAGTTATTGGGTTTATCCAGGGATGGGTCGCAATAGCTCCCGCATAGCGTCCCGTCGCATTGCCTCAAACAGCCGTGAGCCCACTTCATATGCTGGACTACTGAGTGATGATGAAGATGATGCCGACTGGGCCGGAGGACCGCTACCGTCTGAGAGGCGCAAGCGCAAGATCAAGACTAATAACAGCAGGAAGTCCAGTAAAGTTCACAAGTAGGTTTATCTTTATTGTTGTTGTTTATATTTTAAAGGTAAGTGAAATACTGTGCGAATAGTGAGCATGTGCCAAATATAGGTAATATTTAAGTATGCCTCTGATTTAATTACGCTTAGATATCCTCAACAATTTTAACAAAACATCTGAGTAGAACTAAAGAACCAATTCTATAAATATTGACTTCGATAAAATATATAATTTTATTGATTCACAGCTTGCTAGAGATTTAGTAAAATTTTAAAAGAAGTAGTTTAGAAAGAGTTTTTAAATTGCAAGGGAAGGCAAACTTATTGCCTATCAAGCAATAAGATTTTTATATATCAGTTTTATGAGCACTGCCAGTTCCTTTACAAAATAAAAACAAATCCTATTTATCAAATAATAAACCAAATGAAATTAATATCACAGTGGTAACAGGAACAACAATGGTACTCACAGCGCTGACCCCAACGACGGAGGCGCCACCTTAGACTCCATGTCTACAAATGAGAAGAAAAATCTACTGCTTCAGATCTGCGGAGTAGTATCTGAGCACACCAAGAAATTGTGCACCAGGTAATCAATACTTTGATCACACAATAGCCTGGATTAGACTCGTGATCCTGTTTATTTTTTGCTTATAATTCACATACATACCATTTTCAACCATTCCACCATACTGAGAGGTACAACACATTCCCACAAATCGCATAAAATCATCTAACATAGTTTCTGTTATAATTTTTTACAGATCAACCCGCTGCCCTCAGCACACAGAAGAGCAACGTAAGGCCCTCCGTAACACTATCGACGAGCAGGCCGTCGGTATCACCTGCGAGGAGGCAGGATCCCCTCCCGACTCCAGCCCCTCGTCTTCCTGCTCGTCATCCAGCCGTAAACGGGACCGGCATCGCAATTCCAAGCCCAAGAGGAGGAATCCAGAATCCAATGGCAGAGATTAGAGACCGAGCATCCTCACTTGAAATTATTGAAACGTTTCAGCCGGGCTAACAAGAACGCCACGATAAAATTTTGTCGATTGTGTTGTCTCGCTCCTTCTCACGCGAATATGAGACAACATGCTCGACAGAAGCGTCAAAGAAATTTGTTGCGGCTTCCATGTTAGCCTGGCTACCTTGATGAGTTGCAATTGCAATAGTCAATCCAAGGCTTTAAAAAACATCAAAGGTATATGCGAAGCTTTGATCGCAAGTTGCCGTTTTCAGTTATTTTTAATGTAACTAGTAAATGTAGCTTAGTTTAGTCGCTACATTGTAATATTGATCTCTTCGTAGTTTTGGAATCTATTTAGGTATAAGTAAACAAGCGTAAAGCTTGATATTAATATTATTCATTGAGTTTAAACTTGCCAAGTTTCTTAAGTGTAAATTATTATGAACTAATTTACTATTTGAGTTCAGGCCAAATATCAAGTTAAGGCCTCAGTTATTGACCTTGACACTGCTTAATACCTAATTATATTGCTAGCAACTTCATCTGCATACCTTTTTTCTAATTCACTAATATGAAACGTAGCCTCTCCTTCTCCAGGATAGAATTAATATCCTTAATCGTAATGAGGTAATGAACAGAGTTTCTTACGCAATATAATATAGGTACTTGTAGTAGTAGATTACATAATATCTCTTAAAGTTGAGATTTAAAATAATAGATAGGGGAATAAATTTTCTGACAAGACACTATTTTTTCTGAATTTAAGTGGTGTCGAGGTTAAGAAAAAATTGTATTTATGTGTAAAAAATATTTCGACAAATTCAATGTGTGCCATGCCTATAGGTAATAGATATCCTAGCATATAAAAGATGTTTGTAAGAATATTGTTTGGTTCAATCACGCCCCAATAGCTTTCATTGTATCCTACTTAGACCTACTGGATAAAAATGCGAACGTGTGGGAAACACTCTTACACATAACTACTTAGGTACTGAGCAGATTCAGATATATTTGGCAATATTGCAGATTATTTGCCCGGAGTTACATAATTATAATACCTATATTTTATACTCCATTAATCCCTTAGGGCCTTAGGGTGTAAGTTTCCAAAGAAAATTTATCGCGTCTTTGTTACACGATTATGCGGGCGAAACCGCGAACGGAAGCTAGTAATTAATCAATAATGTTAATGTACGTAATCAATAATGTGGATTCTTATTATTTTATTTTGTATTTGAGTTAGAATGTATGGATCAAATTAATTTAAAATCTTCGGTACTATTATACTTGTGTATATTTCTTATGACTTGACTGAGATTAGTATTGTAGAATGTAGTAAATAAATATATTCGGAAAAATTGTACCTATTTCGTTTAATTGAATATTTTCATATTAGCGTTGCATCACTATCTTTTGTAGAGGATTCAAAATTGAAATAAAACATACAAATAAAAGAATAAATCATTATTTTATTGGCATAATACTGCCGTGCTAAGGGGGACAGCCGTAAGCAACATTTTTTCTGAAATTGAGTTAGTACCATATTCGGAATCCTCGTGTCGGGATCTATAACTTTCTCTTTGACAGTTTTTTAAAATAAAGTCTCTAAAGGCATTTTTCAGTTGTGCTAAGCGCCGTAACTACAATTTATTTTTTGGATTTCTTAAAATTACAGCCGTAAACGAACATTATCACTATCCTGCCCTAAACTTCTATAGATAAAACCACCGAACTGGTGAATAAAACTCATAGAGTGCTTACATTAATCGCATTAAAGACATAGATGCATTACACTAAGAATGCGAATTTAAATCTTTAAGTATTTTCTTACGTTAAGCGTGGTAACTATACATTACGGCGGTAAATGAAGTAACAATCACAGCCTTTAGCCCTTTTGATTCCTTAACATGACAGCCGTAAGTTGTGCAGTTACGGCGATTATGCTTTTAATAAAAGATTTCAATCACTATGTTTCTCTATCAAAAGCGCTTTAAAGAGTGTCCCTTACCTAAAGCGCGGTATGTGTCTTGCTTACGACGCTCATTGTAAGTATTCGTCTATAAAATAAAGCAGGCTTCTATAGCATAACGAGTATTTTGATGTTTTAATATAGTAATAATTGTAAACGGAGTTCAATATTCCAACGTATAAAAACTACATTATTTTCTTTATAAAACATTTTTTTCAGATTAAAAAAAAAGTTAATTCTGTAGACGCAATTGACAAAAACATTTTGAAAACTTTAAGCGCCATTTTCTCGAAACTAGTAGACATGCAATTACGGCTGTCACCCTTAGCACGGCAGAATAGTAACTGTAATGAAATATTTACATTAATAATAAAGATATCACATAAAAGCACACCTCACAATGTAAAAAGCGATAATCATCAAAATGTAAGTACCTAAAAATTAAGTACACACCTATCTTTGGAATGGGTTAAGATGTTAGATAGTTAATAAAGTATAAATAAAAAAATTTAACTGAATACAAAATGGTTAGTCGTATGATTCAACAAGTGTTAGACAGTTAGAAAAGGTCTTGATTTGCTGCTAAGTTTTGTGCTAATATAAGCACCAAATGGGAGTAAGGTTATGGAAAAATATATTCTGATTTTGATGTAAATTGGCACAGCTGTTAGGATTATTCAGCAATGTCGGTCTTGCTGATTACCACCATTGCCTCAGGGGCGCAAGCTAGTTAGAAAGGGCACATCGGGTACGCCTGTATCTTGATCTGTCAAAGGCGTGCCGTCAAAACGCCTCTTCAATGTACTTGTATATGTATGAGAATGATGCGACGCAAACCAGAAAGAAAGGGCGCGCCTTCGGGTACGTTATTGGCGCACGCATCTTGTGACATGCGCCTTACATTTACTATGCTCAGTTTGAATAGCACTAAAATTTAAATTATAGGCCAAAATAACTAAAATAACGGCACCGAGCAAGTGAAAGGTACCTTTGGTATTGCACGGGTCTACAGGTCACCACTAACAGGTGGGTCGTTTGCTTGTTTTTTAACTTATGTACCGTACTCATATACTATAAAAACAATAAGTAATTATATAATGAGTGGACTAAAGGGAATAACGTATTTATGATTAGTGCCACTGGTTTTGGACCATTTCACATTAAGTATCTATTATTTCTTTGTAAAAATAAAAACAATCATGTAAAAGATAATACAAATTCATTTTGCACAACAATACATAATCATAGTTGGGCAACCAATTGATACATAAGTACATAAGTGTTTTATAAAATAACTTTTATAAATAACCAATTTTTTATTAAATTAATAATCACCAATTTGCAAGTCTGAAATGATTCAAGTGCCGTTTGCCAGTTTACCAAACTGACAGTATTGCGGCAAGCACGACCAATCAAATTCAAACTCTCAAGATTAGTTATCACTGAGTAGTAACTAAGTATGTTACAAGCTAAAATTTCTTAAAATACGAAAAATCTTATATTATTCATTCCAAAGTGTATTTTTGAAAGGCAGTTTTTTAAATTAGTCATTTCGAAGAACTGGTAACACGATTAGAGGAAAAAGCACCGAAGAACTGAAAATGAGCTAAAAAAACATCGATCACAAGTCAATTAATTCCAATAAAAAAACTAATTAAAATGTTTATGCTAATCAGACTTTGCTGTACAGAAAATAAGACCATTCGTATTTTAGGAAATTTTAGCAAGTCCGGCGAAACAGAATCACCATTGTAAATACTGATTCTTGTGAAGACATTAGATCGGCACCATTCGGTAAAATGCTAACGGACCTCGCATTAACTAGAAGCGTTCAATATTCGATCTCGAGATCCCGAATATACTTACCTATTAATATTTCGATTAACGGGCCATCCATAAATTACGTCACATAGTAAGGAAAGGGGGGGGGAGGTTCAACAAATTGTCACGTGGACGAGTCATACGTGACGTCGGATGTAGACTGTCGTGAAGTTATCCGCATTGTACAGTTGCAAAATATATGACGTCACAGGGGTATTGACGTCACACAAATGCCCAAAATGATTTCATGTAATGTAATTTGTGAATGGCCTCGATTGTTTACTAGACGCACGACTGAGCTCACTTAACATGCCGGAACGTGGATCCACGCGAGACATAATAGATTTTATATTGTCTGGAATCCAGGAAAACCATTTATTGTGGCTTGATTGTAGGTATATTCATTGCATAGGGCCCTGTACCACAGTCACGTCAGCTGTATCCCAGGAATACGTAGTTGTATTTGTCTTGCAAAGCCAAAAAACAATCATGTTCACGACTGCAATCCCCAGGCTCGGTAGATATCTCCTCAGATCTCTATTTACTTATATCTTTTGAGGATATCTAAAGAGGGTAATCAGGGACACATCCAAATATCATATTCGGCACATGCCCACATTTTGCAAAGTAGTTAGTATTCCGCTTACGAAGCCACGCAGCTAATACGCGACGCGTGGCCGTGAGGTTTTATGATAGTTTTAGCACACGTATGTATTGTCTTGTGGATAAAGACGATACATACGTGCTCTTAAACGGTGAAGGAAAACATCGTGAGGAAACCGGCATACCCTAGAACCAAAACTTCGAAGGTATGTGTCATAGGTTAGCATTCTTATAAGCGGCGATGGGCTTGCAACCTGTCACGTACGGAATACTAACTACTGTGCAAAATGTGGGAATGTACCAAATGTCATGTTTGGACTTGCCTCTGACTACCCCCTTTAGATATCCTCAAAGATCTAAGTAACTAAAGATCTGAGGAGATATCTACCGAACCTGGGGATTACAGCCGTGATCATATTTATTTATTTATTTACTTATAAAGACGAGAGTTATTGGTTACTGGTATTCCATTTAAAACATGTACAACAACCTTCAGTAATATAAAATATTTCGTCTAAAATAGATGCAAAAAGCTTGTTTTTATATCTAAGCGCACTATCCCTTTAGTACAAAGTATATTTTTTAGAGAACGCTGGTGGTGTAGTGGTAGCACCCATGCCTCACGATCCGAAGGTCGTGGGTTCAAACCTGGTCGTGCACCAATGAGTTTCTCCATTCGAAAAATTTGTGCGCAATGCCAGTGCTCTTAAACGGTGAAGGAAAACATCGTGAGGAAACCGGCATACCCTAGAACCAAAAATTCGAAGGTATGTGTCATAGGTTAGTATTCTTATAAGCGGCGATGGGCTTGCAACCTGTCACGTACGGAATACTAACTACTGTGCAAAATGTGGGAATGTACCAAATGTCATGTTTGGACTTGCCTCTGACTACCCCCTTTAGATATCCTCAAAGATCTAAGTAACTAAAGATCTGAGGAGATATCTACCGAACCTGGGGATTACAGCCGTGATCATATTTATTTATTTATTTACTTATAAAGACGAGAGTTATTGGTTACTGGTATTCCATTTAAAACATGTACAACAACCTTCAGTAATATAAAATATTTCGTCTAAAATAGATGCAAAAAGCTTGTTTTTATATCTAAGCGCACTATCCCTTTAGTACAAAGTATATTTTATCTACTTTTCGATCAAACACCGATACCACTTTTCGACATTGACCATTTTGACGTTTCGTGAAGACAAGCAAGCGAGTCAGTCGCGTAAGTTTTATAAGTATACGTTAATTTACGCTGATGATGGACTCCCGACCCTGGCCGACGCCGATGTATTTGACTGAAAAGAAATATTTCATTATAAATATGAAAAAAACAACGTTACTTATTACTATTTTTTAACATTGTAAACGAATAGATTTCGTATGCGCAATGATTTTTTTACATACAAATTTCAATCTTCCACTGCAGTGTTAAAGTTATTATATTGCTGTGTTAAGTTATAAAGTTGAAAAGCCCAACTCGAGACCAGTACAAGGCTTTACACTGTAAATAGCCGATACGATTTATATTTACGTTCGCCTTTCATGTTTTAGTGTCAAAAAAATTGTCGTTTCATATCCCATGAATTTCACGATAGCACTATATACTTGTTGTAACAGCTCTAGATAAATATCACTATCGGGCGTCGTATTGCTGATGATAAGCGAAATTTGCCGAAAAGATGGATGGACTGTGTGAATGATAAGTAAGAAAAGAGTGAGTACTGAGATGACGGATGATAGAGAGAAATAAATGTATACGCTACGCTGTCTTTTTGTTTGTTTGTTTTGTTGTCTATTTGTTTTATGTTATTTTTATCTCGATTACATTTTTTGTAAGAAGGATCATATAAAAAAGCGCTAGGACCGAGACGAGTTTCATGCCTGTTCTTCTCGTACTTGGGTTAGGTTGGAATTGGCACTTAGATTCACCGCATGTAAGACGTTTCAAAGTGATCCTTGTGATTTTATTGAATAAATTATTTTTGAATTGTATTGAATTGAAAAATGGAAGAAAACGAGTTGTGCCAACCCCACATAGCGTAGAAAAAGGGCAGGAAGAAGAAGAAGAAGAAGACGCGAAATTTGCCGAGCTTTCGAATTGAAATCGTAGTACTGTATTTCTAGGTATTGTGATACTTACCAGGTATTTCTAGGAAGTCTTCTATGGCCTTGACGTACGCGCACGCCTGCTCGGGCAGTTTGTCCATTTCCCGGACATCCTCTATACTGCACCCCCAACCGGGCAACGTTAAATACTCCACCTGAAAAACAATAATCATCAGCCCTCTCATGTTTTTCATAGTCAGTATTGAGTTTTAGAATATGTACTATGTTTTTTATGTATTTGTGACTCAAATACTTTTTTAGTTTTTTCAGCTGGGACTCTGGCCTACTTTCGTGTGTCTCACTCTCACAATCTCAGATTAGGAGCTATATAATTTTTGTAAGAATGGATTATGCGAATTGGTGAAACGAACATCGCCATCGTCTGCTAAGGCGAACTAAACTCAGGCGCATGTCACTAGCCTACAAAGAATTAATTGGACCATTTTCTAAAGCAAATATTTCCATGTTTAGTGAAACAGATGTGTAAGTGTCCATTTTGTAAAGTTCGAAATATGTCCATGTTTCATTGTTCTTTTTGTGTTTATAAAGCATTTTAGTAGCATAAGTACCTCAACGTCACTAAGTTCTGTCATTGAAGAAGGGAAGTAGTCGATTTTCTTCCCGTTCAGTTTGTAGGCCACGCCCACTTTGATTTCCTTCAACGTATCGAGGATGTCCAGCTTAGTTAAGCACAATCTGAAAGAGATAGTAAGTTTATTATCCAGGTGTCCATTATCCAGTGGTACAACTATACTTGCGTGCAATAAAGTCGACTCACCCCGCATAGTAACATTTTAACATTTTTATCATTTTTTTGCACGCAAGTGTATATGATAACGCGGAAAGCCTTTATGTCGGCGGAATAAAGCTGTAAATATCATACTTGTCTCAGTTTGGATCTTTTGACGCCTAAATGTATTTTACTCTTTACCTTATTGCGGATTTATAGAGTATAGAAAGTAAAGAAGCGCTCAGATGTCAATGCCATTAGCGATCACACACTAGCAAACGTCGATAAACTTTGATTTATTAGAAGCAAGCTACGCAACGACCGTTTGAGTCTGTTAATGAGCTCTTCGAAGCACGGAAGCGCTCACTTGTCGTAAATACAAGCAAGGTACGCTATGAGCGCTTTAGTGAATATATTGATGAGCCCTCCGAAGGACGGAAGCGCTCACGTGAACAGCTACAGAGAAGCTACTTACGAGGTATATCCGTTTACGAGCGCGGTGTATCTGACGACAACTAAGTCAAGCCAGCCGCATCGTCGCACTCGCTTCGTGGTCACGCCAATTTCGTGGCCTCGGTCTTGCAAAAGCTTACCCGTTTCCTGAAATACAGAATCAGATCAAATTTAAGACATTAAATACATCTACTATACAATATTATATTGCGAAAGTACGTGAATATAACTACGAATAATAGGAGTGAGTGGAAAACATGTTGTGCCGACCCCACGCGTGGGATAAGGGCAGGAGTATGAGTACTCACGTCATGGAGCTCGGTCGGGAAGGGCCCGTCACCGACGCGGGTGGTGTAGGCCTTCACCACACCCAACACGTCACCGATCACATTCGGAGGAAGCCCCAGTCCAGTGCACACCCCTCCGATACTGCAGTTGGATGACGTCACGTACGGGTATGTACCTGCAAAAGATCATGAATACCCTGCTTTAGTTTTACAGTGTTGTGTAACTGCAAATAGATATTATTCGATATTATATTTAAATTATTGGGTCATCATGATCACAACTGTAATTTTCAGGCTTGGTAGATATCTCCTCAGATCTTTATTAACTTAGATCTTATCTTATTAAAAAAAAGGCTCAATCGTTTTTATTCAAATTAAGTGATTTACATTCATGGGATATTTAAAATAATAATACCTTACCGTTCTGGATATATTTGGGAGTGTTTGGCATAGTTTTTAATCGAGATTTTATAATTAATTCGTCCTTTACCTTCCATGGATTTATCACTTACATACTTGAGTAGGTATATAATGTAGGTAAGTAGTTCAATTTCAATGTAATCTATTAAAAGATATAATAAACGAATAATTTAGGTTGCAATAATCAAAAGAAAAGAAATGAAATACAATAAGAAAAATGGTTAGACGTGCCTCTGACTACCCCCCTTTAGATATCATCAAAGATCTAAGTAACTGCTGAGCCTGGGGATTACAGTCGTGATCATGCAATACATGCAATATTCAAAATTAAGTAAACCTTGCTAAGTAAACTCGCTTACCAAAGTCGATATCCAACATAGCTGCATTTGCACCTTCAACAAGCACTTTCTTGCCATTTTTGATCTCCTTGTGGAGATAGGAGACGGTGTCCTTGACTAGCGGCCGCACTTTAGCGGCGTAGTCACGGTATAATGCCAACTCGCTCTCGATATCCACCTCTAGTGATGGGAACATACGTTTGTAGTTCGCTGCTAACGTACGGAACCTAGAATGAAATAAGTTTATAGTTAGTGACTTATTGATATTTTGTTATTTTTATTTTGACTGGCCTCACAGCTCATTTTGTTAGCTCTGCCTTCTGTGCTGTATTAGCATTAGGTTGTGGGTTCGATCCCCACTGAGGACAGACATTGGTGTGATAAACGCTAATGTTTGTTCTGTCTGGTTTTTATTATGTATTCTATGTATTTTACAAAGTATATAATTAATGTATCAGCTATCTGGTTCCCACAGCTAATCTTTAAGCTTAAGCCAAGCTTTGCTAGATGGCGTTTGTGTGAAATGTCCACCAATATATTTTTTTTTATTTAGTTTTACTTTACCCTTTTTCATCAAAATATTTCAGTGTACAGACTTTTCGTTCAGAAGTATACAGTTTTAATATTGTTACTAGCTTCCGCCCACGGTTTCGCCCGCGTGGTACCTTGAAAAACAAAAACAAATCTATCCCGCAGGAACCGAACATTTTTCCGGGATAAAAAGTTGCCTATGTGCTACTCTTTCACACTTACAAACATTCGCGTTTATAATATTAGTAGGATTTCATAATAGCTAAGTCTAGTTGGATACTAACTTATCCTCAAATATACTGAAGTCGCCAAGTAGGTCTCCTATGCGAACTCCGTTTCTTGACGCCTTGGACGAGTAGGTCGGACCGATGCCCTTCTTGGTCGTGCCGAGCGAGTTTTTACCCTTCTCAGCTTCTTGTAAGCCGTCAACCTGGAAAATTTATGAGAAAAATTAATCATTTTACTCATATCCTATTTCTCAACTGCTCAACTAGTTGGGCAATCTACTTGAGCAAAAAGGAAGTAGCGATTTCTCATTACCATAAAAGAGTACCTACTTATCATAATAAAAATGGTAACACAGATTGAAAGTTTGTATCCGTATATTTTTTCGTAACGACCAGATTTTTTAACAAACTGCAGGTACCTTTATGAGTCCAAAATTGTACATGACGCCAGAAAGATTTTTACAGAATTTCCATAGAAAACGAACCCTCATTTCATATAATACATAGATAAATATCAAAACAAACCAACTAGTAAGTATAGACTTAAATTCATAGAAACGATTATGTTATAAAAGGCTTCCGGTTTTAACAATAACGTAACTATATTGTTCAATGTAAGTCAGCAAAAAAATATGTAATTCCCCTGAGCTAAATACTTATTAGAATTTTTGCTAAAGTGCTTAGTTGCTTACGTATTCAAACAAATAAATCAACAATGGCTAAGTTATATAAGTCTCTGATTCTATCAAAGTTGTAAACTGTCGTCTTCTCATGAGCATACATATTGGACGGACTAAGAAGCCTTATTCACCCAATTATATAGCTACTTGGCCATAAATATACTTGGCTATAAATATATTTGGCCATAAATATACTTGGCCATAAATATACTAGGCCATAAATGTACTTGGCCATAAATATACTTGGCCATAAACATACTTGGCCATAAATATCCTTAGCCATAAATATACTTGGCCATCAATTAGCAATACGTACACACCTGCTGGTGCAGATCGAACACAATGTGCGCTCGGTCGGAGATCACGAAGCGGCCCTGCCAGTCCTTCATGCCTTTCGACTCGTTCTTCTTCAGCTCTTCGAAGAGACCAGGCAGGTGGATCACCACGCCATTTCCTGGAAACAGTAGGTACTCCAATTATTGCGCTGGATATTATCATTCTACTGCCCTTATCCCACGCTCGGTCGGCACAACATGTTTTCTTCTTCCACTCACTCTTCTTACATTCATATCATCTATCACTCATTCAAACCTTTTTTTTCAGCTTTCCTCTACTTGCGTACCCAGATACACTCATACCCATAACTTTTCTTTTATCCCTCCTCATCACGTGTCCATACCATGCTAATCTAGCACTCCTCATCGTTTCATTAACAGGCGACACTTTCGAACTTCCCCTGACATACTCATTCCTTATCTTGTCTAACCGTGATACCCCACACATCCATCTTAACATTCGCATCTCCGTAACATGCACTGGAAAATTTCAACATAACAAGGACCAGTCATACCAAACCGCTGGCATCAGCTAGTAAACTGTAATCACTGAAATAAGATTACGCCTATTACCATCATTAATTTACATTGACTTTCCACAACCTTAGAGAACAGTATTGACTTTCCATAACCTTGGAGAGTTGATTGTCGTGACAATTTTTATGAAGCAAAGTAAATGAATATCCAAAAATGTTTTAAGTACTTAAATAAATCTGCTTCTTTTTTTTCCAATCGTACTAAAAATTGTTTGGTTTCTTAGCTGAGTGACAACCCTCTTTGCTGTCATATCTTTCTTATCCTACTAATATTATAAATGCGAAAGTTTGTGAGGATGTCTGGATGTTTGTTACTCTTTCACGCTAAATACTACTAATATTATAAATGCGAAAGTTTGTGAGGATGTCTGGATGTTTGTTACTCTTTCACGCTAAAACGGCTGAACGGATCTGGATGAAATTTGGCACAGATATAGATTATAGTCGTCTGGAATAGCACATAGGCTACCTTTTATCCCTGAAAAATGTACGATTCTTATATTTAATTGTTTTTGTTTTTCAAGGTATCACGCGGGCGAAGCCGTGGGCGGAAGCTAGTTAAGTTTCATAAAAGTATTGTTTAATTTCTGTATTTGTGATACAAAATAACCTTCTTTTGATTTAATTTTATACAATGGCGCCAAGTATTTTTCTTTGTATTAGCTTCTTCTTGAGCGCTGGTGGTGGAGTGGTAGCACCCCTGACTCACGATCCGAAGGTCGTGGGTTCAAAGCTGGGCGTGCACCAATGAGTTTTTCCATTCTAAAAATTTATGTGCGCAATGCCAGTGCTCCTAAACGGTGAAGGAAAACATCGTAAGGAAACACGCACATAATTTTTATGAACAGAAAAATCCATCGGTGCACGACTGGATTCGAACCCACGACCTTTGAATCGGAAGGTGAGGCTACTACCACTAGACCACCAGTACTCTATGATCTCAGTGTTAGCAGATACATATTTGACTGATAACAATTATGTAAATCGACCTACCTTAACCTTAACCTTGGATCCATGCCAAATACAGTATCAAATAAATTGAGACCATTTTCAAATATTTCAGCTATTGCGTCTGCGTAACAAACTTGAAATGTTTTGGACACGAACCAAATAAAAAACAAAACAATAAACAAACAAACGAATTCCTCGCTCAAATTAAATATACTTTTGTAAAAAGAATTTAAGGTTTTCGTTTAGACGAATAACTGCAAAAATGTCTTGAAACAGATTCGCGAACGAAACAATCATTTGAACTTTAAGACAGTAATCTACTAATCTACCTTCTGATACCATTTGTAAGTATGGATGAAAAAAGTAATCTCCAAACTACTCATCTTATTACAGAAAATATTTCACTGATAGCTGGATTATCCTTGACACAATCTACATTTTAGTAGAATAGTACTCCATGGGAGTGAAACCGCGGGGCGTGTTAGTCTTAGGCGGAAGCCAGTTTTATTTAGGCTTTTAAACTCCAAGTAATTTGCCATAAAGCATGGAAAGAACAATAATTCGAAACGTGATCAATAGCAGTAAATAGTACCGCTTCATACCAGGCACCATGATGAACCGATGCGACATTAATGTATCTCGGTAGCGAATTACTATTTACGTTCAGGGTCACTGCAAATTATGGTAACAAGTACGGTTCCGGGTTGTGTACTGGTTAGACTCGGTATGCACCAAACAATACTTACATTATTTTATCTGTACACCAGCTGACTCTCACGCAACTTTATCTGCGCGTTTTAAGTTACATATATTTTTCCCGTTTTGTAACATTTTTTATTGATGCTCCGTTTCTATTGGTCGTGATGTTATATAGCCTATAGCCTTCCTCGATAAATGGACTGTACAACACAACAATCTTATACCTTTAAACAAGCAATTCTTGTATATATATATATATATTGTTAGCAATATCGTCCGACGATGAGTCATAGGGGACAGCGCGCCTATAAAAGCGGGCGCAAAGCGAGCTGCAGGCCAGTTGCGCACGAGCCTTCGACGAGTGAACATCTATTTAGTTAGGATTATCGGTGATTGTGAGCTACCTACCTACTTACCTATGTGGTTAGATTACGAGTAAGTTACTCTGAGTTCATGTTAAATTTAACTGTGGTTTGTTGTAAGTTTGATTTGATTCCTTTTGGTTTTCTTTATGTTTAATTTTTATCAAATTGTAAAGGATTAAAGTTAATCCGCCGTCCGTCTGTATTTTTTATTTGAATCATTACTTGGTTCCTAAAATCAGAAGTGGGATTGGTCTGTGTCCACATACAGCTTTCTCTTTCTTTTCTCTGTAAAACGTTACCTTTGCACTGATAAACAACCAGACAAAGGCCTATAAACCAGAAAGGAAGCAAAAATACAACTACCCACAGTTAGTCATTTTTTGTGTTTTGTTGTTTAAATTGATAAATTGAGAACTCGTGTTAGTTCTAGACATTGTTTACGAGGTAGCTCACGCAACCGTACACGAAGTCCTCGTTCACATCTCGAGATGTCACACATATGTGCACATGTCTCGCATGTCGAGGCAGTTCTCGTTCAAATAGATCACGATCCCGTTCCTGATGTGTCATATCGTCGAACGCCGTGGCGCACATATAGGGCTCCACGTAGAAGGAGTGGGTCTCGCTCGTGTCGCGTCTTGTTTGAAAGACGATGCTAAGGTTTGGATATCTGAATGGGTCACCCGCGACTGTTCATGGTCGAACTTTGAGGAAGTAAACCTCTTTGTCCAGGTAAGTTAGCCTTTGCCAATATTTTGTTCGAAACCATGAAGAAAACATCTGACTCATACACCACATACCCTGAATACGCGTGTCGTACTTCACTGCGTTTACAAGCGGTATATGGTCTTAGTGAAGAACTAAGGACACTTATTATTATCCGTGGAATAGGTAACCCTTAGATAAGTGCAGGTGCTGTCTCATGTTTTTGTGGTGGACAAAAGGACCATATTCAGATACAATGTCCCAAGAGAACAAAGGTGAGTAACTACTGACCTCACACCAAATGTCTGCTCATTTAGTAAGAAGTCTAACGTCAATTTTGTATTAGCTAACAGGCAACAGCAACTGAACACTATGTCTCCCTCTGCTGGACAATCTGTGAACAATATTTGTTTCCACCAATTGCTGTCGCTAGTGGCGCTAGTGTTCAAAGGCAACGTGCATTCGGCGACAACTTGGCGATAGGCAGATGACTGCCTTCCGTCATACCGTTTACGGTAACAACTTGCAACCGATCGCGTAAGCGGTCGCTGTTGCTTTGCTGCTGCTGTCGATCTGCTATCACTCTGCTCGCTGCAAGGTTTGACATTGTAACCCTTCTGGTCACGCAGTTGACGATTGTTTTTCAAAAGAGCGCATCTGTAAACAGTCGTCATCGTGTAGGCATGCCCATCCCAATGAGCAGTACTGTATTTCGACTACCCTCGAGTCGAAATTACCTTTCTTCTCCCGCTAATATAACGTGTACTGACTAACCGACTTGACACCAGCTGATTTCGCGTCTAAACGAGACTACTTGATGCTCTGAGTCGACGATCAACAACAGCTGTGATGAATAGTGTTCCGATCAATGTTTTAATTGATAGCAGCGCTTTTACAATCTCATCACACCTGATGTGCTTAAAGTAAACAGTCTGCTAGTGTGGTAGTTATCAAGGTAAACATGTTGACAATCGTATAACCGTTGTTTGTGAGATTTCAGATGTATTAGACAAGGTCAGGTGAAGCCGAGCGTTTGAGGAGTGGAGTACGGCAGGCCGATCGCGAGGCGGTCGCTGTCGCTTTACTGCTTCCGTCGCTCTACTGTCGCTACTGCAGGGTTTAACATAATAAGCCTGCGGGTAAACTCTACTCTGGTATGAGAGGCTCAAACAGTGTTATCAAGGTTTTACCAAGCGACCGTTATGAACTTAAACTACTGAGTGGTGCGCGGGGTAAAACTACCCAAGCCGCAGCTCAGTACAGTACTCCTTTGAAAAGAGAATGGTATCCCAAGAGGTTTGCTGCATTTTAAGTGTGTGTTAATCTGAATGTTTTATGTTGCAGTCACTTATTTGGATCACACATATCCTAGCGGTGTGTATGATGGCATACGTGAGGCGTTTCGCTTCGCGTGGTGGGACGAGCATGCGACGCGAACTTTCTACTTACTGCGCGCGATGCTTCCCTTGGACTTCTGGCCCTGCAGACGTGTTTCTGAACGAGTACAGGTGTAATCCAAGCAGACGCATTTCTCAGTGCGTATGAACTCATGTCTGGCAGACCAGTGGCTAGTGTGTAACACTAGAACAGGTAGACGATATAATCGTCGGTATGTTGGTAAGCTAAGTGTTCCTATTGTTTTTATAAATACCGCCGCGCTGGCGTTATTGGGTAAATTAGATGAGAGACACCGCACAGTGAGCGTGTCTAGTAAGTTTGCTATCGGTGCAGTTTGCAGTTAGTCTCATTATTTCGTGTATACTTCATGGTAATTCACTGTTTGGTTTTATTGAGAAACAATGGTTAGCCGTTTCCAAATTAAAGTTAAATTAACAGAGACTAATAACTGGTAGAGTGAACTACAGGTTAGAGGTTACAACTGAAAACTGTAGGCCAAATTGTAAAGCCTTGCGTAAAATATTGAGATGTCGGACTCGACACCTTCTCGAGTAGAACCAAGTTTACCAAGACGAGTATTCCAAACGGAATAGACGGTTTGCACTTGATGTGATGTGATGACTTTGTGTTCGTGCTTAACCTTTCCTGTTCACAGGGAAGTTAGATCTGAGAGTGCGTGGCCCCTACGAGGTGGTCAACGTTCTGTGCGCTTACGCTGCGCTATCGAGCGGTAGCTGTGGGCAAACCCAGCCTGCAGTGCAGTCATTTAATAGGATCACACGTGTCCTAGCGAAGCTGAACTCCAGGATGCGCACTGCGCAGTCCCTGTGAGGTCGTGTGATCGTTGCCGTATCACCGATACGAGCTCGAGCTATTGGCTGTTTGTACGGAAAGAAGACTCTGACTGCCGCAGAACATTATGGTTCAGTGGTGTGGCAAGTCGACCCTGGTGAAGTATGAAATATTTTTCTGTAGTAGTGAGTTATACCAGAAGCCCCGACATCTATTTGATCCGACAATAACTGTTTCCGGGTTAGTATGACTGCTACTAAATTTACCTACTTTGTCGAAAGGTAGGACCGTAAACGCGTGTAAATCGAGTGATGTAAGTAGGTGTACTTACAAATAGTTTTGACTGTATTGACACTGATGTACAATCTGACCGAAAACATGAACTGGTTAAAGTTTTGAAACAATACACTGACTATTTCATAAACAGCTTTTCAACGACTAGAGTGACAACAGGTAGAGCGCGTTATGAGTGTCCTAAAATCAATGTTGACTGTAGTCGAAACTAGCGAAAACAAATCTTGGCAAGACTCTAATAGGTGAAGTTCAACTGTACTATGAACCGCGTTACTAATGCATCGCCACATGAATTCTTAATCGTTGGTGATTTCGTGTTGTTAGCGAACGAAGAGCGTAATCAGACAAAGTTAGATCCAAAATACAAAGGTCCGTTCAAAGTGATAGAGGTTTTGGATGGTGATCGTACCACATTAAAAGCTTTCAACTTTAGGCGTACTTACAAGTACGCGCACGATAGGTCAAGACCTATGCCGAAGGGACATGTACCAGTCGAAGTAGACAGTAATGATGAGCAAGTTTAATGTTCAGAGTGTAGCGTACTCCATCAGCCGTAGTAAAATCGACCGTACTAGTAGCTATTTCGTAGCCGTAGCCCGGTAGAAATCGGTGTCTCTTGGGGCAACTCAAGTAGTCCGTGGGTGCGCGGTGCGCGAGTAGTGCTGGCGGAGGTCGGGGTCTGTTGAGACCGTAATGTGAGTCTGGAGGATCACATGGCAGCTTAGGCTGGTCGGCCGGTGAGGGCCGTGGTGATGGGAGTACCTATACGCGAGTGTTTTTGTGTTAACTGATTTTGATGTGAAAGCGATGGTACATGGCCCTGGAACAGGCCCTGGCACAAACCCTGACACAGACCCTGGCACAGGCCCTGACACATTGTCCTGACTCATTGTTTCTCAATGATTGTAAATTTGAGATTTTAGTAAAGTTGTACCTACCTACTATAGACTTGATGGCCAATGACAGCAACGACTTAATAGACCTTGACAAGACTAGTAAGACGGTTAACATCAGAGGGAATTGACAAAAATGCGCGTTATGATAGGCAACATTTCGATAGAACTAAGGCGAAACTTGATAAGATATCTGTTGGTGACTTTGTATTGATAGAAAACGAGGAGCGTAACCAAGTTAAGCTGGATCCCAAGTTCAAAGGACCTTTCCAGGTTATGAAAGTGTTAGATGGGGATCGTTACGAGCTTAAGTCGTTAAGTTCAAGGCGTAATTACAAATACGCGCATGATAGCGTAAGACGTATGCCAGAAGGCCAAATACCAATTGAAATCACAGAGAATGACTCTGATAAACTTTTAGTGCACTGACATTTTTAACTGACACTTAATTTGTAACAGTGACCGCACCAGACTGTCTCTGTAGATGTGGTTCATCTAGCGAGAAGCTCTGGCGGGGGTCGGGTCTTGTGAAGACTGTGTATGTCACATGAACTGTGACGGCGATCCATGGGGTGATCAACTCTTGTTGAAGTTAAAAGTAGCTATATGGTCAGTTGTGATTGTCAGAAAAGATTATTTCAAAGATTAATAGTAACAGTAAGAATTGGTATTGGACCTTGTTGGTGGTAAAATTATGTTTACATTTTCATTGTATTATCAGAAGATTTAAGTTAAGAAGGTCAGGAGTGACCGAACCTAGAATACCTACTGTGCTTTGGTTACTTGTTACAGAGTAACACACGAGGACGTGTGTCATCGCAGAATGGCCGTGTCGGATCCGGTCATGAGTACGGACATAATGTCGACAACGGAGCACCAAACGGCGTAAACAACAAGATGGCGTCGTTTGGCGGAGTCTATATAAATCCGTGTTCGACTAGACTCTGCTCAGTCGTCTTCAGCTCTCAGTCGAGTCAACACGGGTCTCTAGAACCCGTCCCGTGTTCCGTTTGTGATTCAAAGTACCTAGTTATAGTCTAAGTTTAATTATTGCTGTATTTGATTAGTAAAGTGAGTTTATAACCTTCATTACCGTTCGTTCGTTATTGTTATTGCCTGTGCCCATCCATCTCGCCCACAATGTCCGAGAATAGTAAAGATAGGCAATCTTTATCCGATAATATATATTCTTATACCTTTAAACAAACAATTCTCGTATAATTATATATATGTATATATGTATATATAATCTGAATCTCGGAAACGGCTCCAACGATTTTCATGAAATTTAGTATGCAGAGGGTTTCGGGGGTGATAAATCGATCTAGCTAGGTTTTATTTTTAGAAAACGTCGTTTACCCCAAAAAAACGAGCAAAGCTCGGTCACCCAGGTACTAATATTTCAATTCCAACCAGCAGTTTCTGAGATTAGCGCGTTCAACCAAACAAACTCTTCAGCTTTATAATATTAGTAAAAATATAAAAGTCTATTTGGACTTTGATATTTGAATTATGGCAGAAACTTCGTTCGCATTGTAACTTTAGACTTATCCAACACTTACGTTACAAACATATCAACGCATAGCCTAAAGTCCTAAAGAGCTAAAGTAAGGGTGAGTTTCTATAGCTGCTCTAAAAATTAATTCCCGAAATTCAACCTCTAACGAGTGCTGTTCGTTGAAGTTTGAAATGCGCGAACGAAGCGGGGAATAACGCTTGTTACATTATAACAAGTGTGACTAATTCCCATCGTACACATTACACGTGACACACGTGCAAATGACGTGGCCTAGGCTGCGCTCTCGATATCGTTATCACAACAATATTGCATCTATGTATTGGTTCAGATAACAGAGTCATATAACAGATATAGTCAGATAACAAATGAGGGAAATGGAAGATCACATGTTGTGCCGACCCCACATAACGTGGGAAAAGGGCAGGAAGATTATTATGTATTGGTTCAGATAACAGATTTATATCTACCAGATTGCCTATCAAAATGTGGCTGCTAATATTTTTTATTAAATTTCAGTTCAATGATATTTCGTAAAAAAAATTAACTTGTTTTTAAATATATCGCCTAGTGCACGGCAATATACCTAAAGACATAATATTTCGTTATTATTCCATTGGTGCACGACCGGGTTCGAATCCACAACCATGGGATCAGAAGGACATTACCACTAGACCAGTGCTTAGGTATAATACCGTCAGCGGTTCTAGACTATTCTGAAGCCGTTTCGATGTGTAGTATAAAAAATGCTGAATTTTTTATTACTTTTCATCAAGGTACAGACACACCGCGCTCCACTGTTTTATTATTATTTATTATAGATGACGTCATACATTAATCGTTGCCTAGTAACCGGTTCCGACTGGTGATGCTAATAAGATGCTCCTTTAGCAAAATCAATCCTTAATAATAATATTATTAATGCGAAAGTAACTCTGTCTGTGTGTTACGCAATCACGCCTTACTGAACTACTGTATAAAGGTAGAATAGAGCTTGGGAAAGGAAATAGGATACCTTTTTCCCGAAAAAATGTACGATTCTCGTGGGATAGATGTTTTTGTTTTTCAAGGTAACATGCGGGCGAAGCTGCTGGCGGAAGCTAGTTTTTCATATAAAAAACATCAGTGTTGTCGGGCAGTATTTTTTTTATTGTCTGGCAACACCGAGTGGACTCGAACTGCATCCTGGACATTACCGTCGCTTTAATGAGGTCATAATGTCAAATGTGTTTCGCTACGCTACGTTTCTTCACTCAGCATTATTATGAACTAGCTTCCGCCCACGGCTTCGCCCGCGTGGTACCTTGAAAAACAAAAACAAATCTATCCCGCGGGAACCGTACATATTTCCGGGATAAAAAGTAGCCTATGTGCTATTCCAGACTATAATCTATATCTGTGCCAAATTTAATCCAGATCCGTTGTGCGAAAGAGTGTGAAAGAGTACATACATGTAAAAGCGGGTGGACTCGGGGACCGTAGAGTAAAACGATCCGACATCATGGAACACTTTGTTTATTTAGATGTTCCTACTTTGAGTTACAATTGTAAAGTGAGTCCACTCTGCACTGTGAGGTTCTATTTATGGGGCACGAAAGACCGCCATGACAGTCAAGCGACGTCACTACAACTTCCTTCTATCAATGGCGTACTTTTTTATAATTAAACTATATTTAATTTACAAAATAATACAATAATAGCTAAATATTTGATTAGAAATTAACTAAGCTTTTTACAATTCTAAAATGTAAATAAACTTATTGTATAACTAAATCAATTGTAATCATCACACTTCCGGTTTAATTTTAATTCCTTTTATGTTCTAATTATTTCATTAATTTTATTTCTTAATTAATAAATTGATAAATCACATTGATTAAATTGTTAGATTATTAATAGATATTTCACCGTATCAATCCAAAAGATCACAAATTATTTGTGATTGAAACGTTTCCGGATCCACCCGACTGAATCAAATTTCAAAGGCGCTATCACGGCCATGCTGACGAGCGGCCCTTGCTGGGGCCAGCGAACGTTTAAAGATCTGGAATGAATACAAAAGTGTTATGCAAGTATTGATTAGATTACCAGACTCAGAGGCTATGAGGCTTGGTCTGGCAAAACTGTCAAACTCAGAGGTTTTATCGTGGCTTGATCTCATCGATTCAGAGGCCAGTCTAAACTTGGTTTGACTGAGATCATAACTTCATAATATTTTTACTGTTAGACCCATTACAAATATCTTTTAAACCAGAATCATAGTAACCATCACGTAATGAATACAAAAATGCTATGCAAGTGTTGATTAGATTACCAGACTCAGAGGCCATGAGGCTTGGTCTGGCAGAACAGTCAAACTCAGAGGTTTTATCGTGGCTTGATCTTATTGATTCAGAGGCCAGTCTTAACTTGGTTTGACCGAAATTATAACCTCATAATATTTTCATTTTACTTACAACTTTCTTACCAATTATCGCTATCACGGTCTATTTCCGTTAAATTGGGATTAGGTACCAATCTCAGGTGTTCATGTGTGACTACAGAACTTTTATTCCGAGGTGATCGAAGGTCTTTTATTTCGTATCTGTGATTATCTAGAACTTCCAGTATTTGACACGGTCCGATAAATTTGGGTCCTAGTTTATTACCCGACCATTGAGTGTCTTTGCAAAGCACAAAATCTCCTTTTTGAAAGGGCTTAATTACTGCGCATTTAGCATCAAAGAGTTTTTTACTTTTGTCAGCTGTTTCGGCCATTCTGCGTTCCGCGTCTAATCGGATTTCATCTTTATTATTTGTATCATTGGTAAGACAGATTTGTTCTATTGCAGGCGGAGAGCAGCGTTTACCTAACAATAGTTCCAGAGGGGAATATCCAGTGGCCTTCGATTTTGTACAGTTTAATGCTAATTGCAATTCTCCTAATTTGGTGACCCAAACCCTTGAATTAGTTAAAGCTGTGGTTGTGAGGTGGTCTTTAAGAGTGCGCATTTGTCTTTCGACTTGGCCATTAGCCCTAGGTGTGCCTCGGGCAATAGCATGATGTTCAATACCGACTGATTTGAAAAAATCTTGGATTTCTGAACCCATGATAGCAGATTCCCTATCGGAGATTATTCTATTAGGGGTACCGAAAAGATTTATTACTTCTCGAAAATATTTTGAAATTAAATTTACACTTTTATCTTTTAATGGATAAAGGAGTATAAATTTTGTGAATGCATCAATGATTACTAGCACATATGCTTTTTTGGTGGTTCCTGTAAGATTTCCCATAAGATCTACATGTACCGTATGAAAAGGAATATTTATTTTATCAATTGGATGAAGTTCTATTTGTTTTTTTCCTGAAGCTCCTTTGCCGATTTTACATTGTAAACAATTATCGCAAAATTTACGTACTCTTTTGTTCATGTGTTTAAACCAAAACTGTTCTCGAATTTTGTCTAAAGTACGCTCCCACCCTGCGTGTATAAGATTTTCATGGTACCTATTTATTAATGAACAAACTAGTGAATCTGGCACCACTGTACGAGTTAGTGATTGTCCTTTTTGATTTTGGATAGTTATCATTAAAAGATTTGACCGGATGCTGAATTTTTTATCATAATCCTCTTTGTTTTTTATAGTTTCCCGTATTTGTTTAAGTTCTTTGTCCCTTTCCTGTTCTACTATGATCCAGGACGGATCTTTTGTCAAAATGTTGATACGCGGGTTTCTGCTTAAAAAATCTACGTGAGCCATTTGTTCCCCTTTACGATAAACTACGTCAAAATCAAAATTTTGTAAATATGCCCACAAACGATGAACTCGAGGTGTAAGTTCCTTTTTATTTTTTGAAGCCTTAAGGGCGTTGCAGTCAGTTACAACTGTAAATTTTCGCCCATACAAGAAATGACGAAAATGTTTTATTGCTCTAACGACAGCTAGTGTTTCTAATTCGTATGAGTGATATCTTGTTTCTGCGGCACTTGTGCGCATACTAAAATATTCGACTATTTTGTGACGTTTATTATCGTCGTTTTGAATGAGCATTGCACCAAGACCTATAGAGCTCGCATCTGTGTGTACTTCAATCGGAAGATTAGGATCAAATATACTCAATACGGGTTCAGATGTCAAAAGTCTGATGACATATTGCCTTCGTCTTTCGCGATCGATGGTCCATTCAAATGGGATGTCTTTTTTTGTAAGTTCGTATAGTGGGGCCATTAACTGGGAAAATTGAGGTATAAAACGCCGGAAATAGCTTGCTAGTCCATTAAACTGTCGTAGTTGTTTGAGTGTTTTAGGTGGGTCTGAAAATTTTAAAGCTGAAATTTTAGCAGGGTTGGGCTTGACTTCACCATTTTCTATAATATTACCGAGATATTCAATTGATGCTTTCAGAAATTTACATTTAGAATAATTTATCGTAAACCCTGCGTCTGATAATCTTTTAAGGACCAAATCTAGTCTTTCAAGGCCTTCTTGCTCAGTTGATGATGGAATTAATACGTCATCGATATAGACTAATGCAATATTATCGCGATAGTCACCTAGAGCTGTATTAATGGCTCTCTGGTATACTGAAGGTGCGTTACTAAGTCCGAATGGCATGGAAAGGTATTCGAACTGGCCATCAGGAGTGACAAAAGCAGTTTTTTCGATAGAGTCTTCAGCTATGCTAATCTGGTGAAAACCTGATTCCATATCAAGACTTGAAAAGAAGCGAGCCTTACCGAGTTTATCAATATGATCCTGTATCAAGGGAAGCGGATAGTGGTCACGAACTGTATTCGAATTTAATTCCCGGAAATCTACACAAAGGCGATCATCGCCATTTTTCTTTTTTACTAGCAAAATAGGGCTTGCAAAAGGGGAGCAGCTATCTCGAATTATATTTTTACTTTTTAGGTCTTCGATGATTGTTTTTACTTTTTCTCTCTCTACAGGAGCAAGGCGATAAGGTCGTCTGTGTACTATACGATTGGGATCCTTTAATCTGATATTTAATTTGCCTGTGGTCACTTTTTTTGTTTTATCAAAAGAAAATAAGTCTTTATGTTTATTGAGAATACTCATAAGCTGAGAAGTGTTTGTCAAATCAGTATCTAAATCGATTAAAGTCGTTTTCGTACAGTTTAAAATGTGACTTACCCTTTCTATGGACGTTCCTTTGTCGGTAATTGAAATTTGGATACCTGGTATTTTAATAGAGTCAATACCTAAGATGACATCATAATTTAAGTCGTCTACTACATGAAGTTTTATTTCAAATGTAACATCGTTTAATGTAGCGGTAGTGTTAATTGATTCACTAGAAGGGACACTACTGCCTCCAAATCCGCGTAAGTTTAAAATCTCAGTTTGACGTTTTCCTTTGATCGACCCTATCTGCAGTTGAACTTCGTTAGGTGCTACTTCCTTTTGAACCGTGTTGACTTCTCGACGTGAAGGTGGTGGGGCGGTTTTGGTAGTTGTAGTTTCTTTCTGTGTTTCTTTTTGATTTTTATGCCAACAGTGGATTGATCGGTGTCCTGGTTTTTTGCAAATTTCACAAGTTCTGTTCTTGCAATTGCGTGAAATGTGTCCCGGTTTATCACAAATGTAACAGGTGTTCGTTGCTGTTGTTGAATTTTCGAGTCGTGGCTGTTTATGACGTGGTTCGTCTAATGTTCCATCTGCAGATCGTTTTCGATAGTTAGTCAAGGTAGCAATCAGTTCAGCTTGTGATTTTGGTGCTGACCGAAGGAGCTCTGCTTGGTAAAATTTAGGTCGAACTCCGGATATTACAGCCTCTATCATCAGTTCAGTTGGGGCATTTGGAGAAATTCTTGAAAAAAGTCGCCATGTTTCTGCAACGTATTCTGGAAAAGATTTTGCTTGGTTTGACGTATATTCGCGGAAAGCATTCACGTAAACAATGTATCTGGTTTCGCCACTAAATTGTGTTAAGAGCTCATTCTGCAGGGCATCCCAATTAGAGAGTGCATGCGCATTGATGTCTGCCCATTCTTTGGCACGTCCTTTTAAACACGATAATGCCTTCATCATGGCTACAAACTGAGAACATCCTCGCAAGTTTATCAAAGAGTTTACTTGTTTGCACCATTCTTCAATTGTTATTTTATGTTCATCAGGATCATAAGTAGGTAAATAAATTTCACTTAGCTTTTGTGTACTCATGCTTTGTCCTCTGAATACCATTCTTTCCAACAATTCAATCTGACGCCGAAGTAAGGTCAGCTCCTCCGCATTGGTTGTTATTGGTCGAGTGGTCGGCAGGGTAGGCGAGTATGTTGATGGGTCCGGCTGGGGCACGGGCACATCCCTTTCTTCTGATGTAAAAGCGGGTGGACTCGGGGACCGTAGAGTAAAACGATCCGACATCATGGAACACTTTGTTTATTTAGATGTTCCTACTTTGAGTTACAATTGTAAAGTGAGTCCACTCTGCACTGTGAGGTTCTATTTATGGGGCACGAAAGACCGCCATGACAGTCAAGCGACGTCACTACAACTTCCTTCTATCAATGGCGTACTTTTTTATAATTAAACTATATTTAATTTACAAAATAATACAATAATAGCTAAATATTTGATTAGAAATTAACTAAGCTTTTTACAATTCTAAAATGTAAATAAACTTATTGTATAACTAAATCAATTGTAATCATCACACTTCCGGTTTAATTTTAATTCCTTTTATGTTCTAATTATTTCATTAATTTTATTTCTTAATTAATAAATTGATAAATCACATTGATTAAATTGTTAGATTATTAATAGATATTTCACCGTATCAATCCAAAAGATCACAAATTATTTGTGATTGAAACGTTTCCGGATCCACCCGACTGAATCAAATTTCAAAGGCGCTATCATACATCCACACACCCTTACACAAACAAACTTTCGCGTTTATAATATGAGTAGGATTAGAAGATTGTACAATTCAAGTAAATTTTCCTTCTTAAATTAGCGATATCGCTATCAGAATGTAACTTTGTCTACGGTTCAGCTATCTCGAACGAACTTACATTACTTACCTATGACTGAAGTGCATTTCGGGTTGATAATGCCACTCGGCAGTAGGTGGAAGTCGAACTCTTTACCCTCGACAACGACGGTGTGCCCCGCATTGTTTCCGCCCTGTAATGCATTATTTAAATGAATATCAAACTTATACTTTATAGATGTTACGATACTCAGTTCTTACGATTCTGCTTGGAAAATATGAGATAACTGAAAGCATTTTGTATAGGACTAGCAACACACCCTGGCTTCACACGGGTAGCAAAAGTATATATATATAAAATAGCCTATGTTACTCAGGGATAATGTAGCATTGTAATGGTGAAAGAATTTTTGAAATCGGTCCAGTAGTTTTTGAGCTATTTCGTTACAGACAAAAATACTAAAATACTGAACTTTCTGCTTTATAATATTAGTATAGACTAGCTGACCAGCCGACAACTTTGTCTGCGGGTTTTAAGTGATATAATTATTATCTCCCATTTTTGCCATATTTTTGCAACATTTTTCATTGATGCTTCGCTTCTATTGGTTGCAGCGTGATGTTATAAAGCCTTCCGCAATAAGTGAAATATCCAACATGAAAAGAATTTTTCAATTCAAACCAGTAGGAGAGGAAAGACGGGAACAACTTTGGCAAGATAACATACAAACAACATCTTTGTATGATACAATTGCAAATAAAGACTTGTGCTGTGTGACCGTGAATGTTAAGACCTTGGTATTTTTTTACTGTAGATTTTCTGACTAACTACCTACTCTCCACTATCTAGAGTTTTTGTGACAAAGTAGAACAAGGTCTTTCTATATTTACACAATAAAGTGGAATAATAAACAATACTAATGACTTAAAAACGCTTAGGTGGGAACACAAGAGGTGTTTTAGATACCTACTTAAAGTGGAAACATACACAGTTTAGACAAAATGCTTACACAAAGAAGCTGATTGATTTGAAAAAAAAATATGGAATTGTTTATGATAGTAGAAACAATTGAAAACTTCAGACTTTGAACTGGTAGAACTCTAAACTGACATAAGAAGATTATGAGAGTGATGAAGCAAAATAAGTAGAGGTAGATCAGTCTAAAAATGCACGCCCCTCCAATATTTCCAGTATTTCCAGTATTTTCAATGTATTTACCTCTACATGCGGTACAAGTACAAGTGGAGGGGCATGCATTTTTTGACTGAATCATCTCTACCTACTTACCTACTTACAGTTATACCTACCTATGCTATGTAGTGTATATTATTATACTATACCTACTATTTATATAGCAATTTGAAATGTATACCCCGAGCCTGCCTATCTCATCAGGGAACAGGTGTGATCATATTTATCTAAGGCAAACATATTAGTATAGATGCCAGCATAATAGAAAAATCATATTAAGAGATAGCTTGGTCCAAATTAGAAAGAGTTCATCTCAACAACCATGACAATAAATGGCCCAGACCTTGGCAAGTGTCCACAATTAGCCATCACATTATTTATATAGCTATAGGTACTTAATATCTAATTATAACTTATTCAGAAATTTGGTATCACTAATAGGTATCATAATTAGAGCTTGAACTAGGTAATTCTATATTTCAGGGGAGAAACATAAAGTTAACAATATCAAATAATCACGCAAATGTATTGCTATGTTATGGCTAAGTGATATATTGAAGAGATAATCAAAGCTGTCTCTGTGTTCACTGGTCTCAGTCATATGACCAGTAGGTACAAAAGAGAATAAAACGAATGTTACATAATTAGATCGGAAAGATTTACGCAATGCTGGACGACCGTGGGTTTTCCCGCTACCTAGCAGCAAACACATACGGTATAGGTACTACACAAAATCCTTACAAAAACATTGTCTACAATTCATGTTTTCCAACAAACCTTGGCGCAACGCCAGCAGCGAAAGGTTATCGCAAATTCTGTTTCCGCGCTCGATAACTAATATAAGCTATTATTTTTGTTAATTTACGAATAATTACATGCAGATACTCGTGCTTCATAACCTCAAAACGATGGTAATCATTGCTTACTAGGAATGAGTTCATAAAATAAGAAATTAAGTAGCTTAGGTAAAAAAATACTGAAATTTAACAATCACCACAAGATAAACAAATAAATGTTGAAGTCAAGAAACAAACCTGACAGCGGCAAACAATGTCGGAGTTCACCGCTAGGAGATCGACCACTTTTCCTTTTCCCTCGTCTCCCCACTGAGCACCCAGCACAACAGTAACTTTATTTTCCATTTTAGATTTTTTACACGGACACGTACTCTCGCCGTTAACTTCTGTTTGCTTCGAATTCGCCGTCGAAGCCATTATTTATTTTAGAGCCCACTCTGGATTCTTACGAAAATGTACAAGACATGCGCGCGCCGAATTCGATTAGAAAAAACTTATGTTTCGTTATGTTTAGAAGTCTTCGGGATACCCTACTCAAGAATCAAATCTGCCTGACTGAATTTTAAATACCACTATTAAAATAATAATATAAATAGCCTGATACTAGTTTAAAAAAAATCTACAGTTAATTTACTAAAAGTCTTGTAGCTTGTATGTTGTGTGTGACAGCTTGGCTTGTAGTCTCTACAATTTACAATACATGAATAAAATAATTTGATTGAACAATGTTTTTTTGTCAAAAGTTCCCTAGAAATGGGGTAACAGTACTTTTATAGAAATATGATCATTTCTTCTTCTTCGTGACGGATACAAACATTTGACAATATTATGTGATGTTACTGTCAATGTCATTTTATCACCTGTTCTATATCATACATATATATATATATATATATTCTCGTGTTATTTTGAGTTTTATTGCGTAATGTTGGTGGTTATTTTGCCATTAGAGCCCGGAATCTTGACGCTAGTGTAAAATATGTGAATTAAAGTGAATTCCCTTCAAATTCCATCGGAGAAAATCCCGAGAATTTTGAACAAAACAGCCATCTTTTGTTTAAAATTGACTTGACAACTTGACTATGACTCTGTGACGTTGACAATACATAGATATAAATACACTTGACACTGGCAAAATTGTTCTCTAAGAGACAGATGTCAAAATTGAAGAAGAAGAAGAAAAACATACCTCAGTAATATTACCACATTTGCTTCCTATCGCTAGATCTAGAACTATTTATTAGCTCACAAATTCAGTGTTTTTAAAAACATGTTTATAATTATGTATTATAATATTCTTTTGAAATACCTTCAATGTCATTCAAATACATCACAATTAATTTCTGGGCCTAAATTTGTCTTAGCTAATTATGAAATTATGTTATGGATGAGTGGAGAGAAGGAAGGGAGGCCTTTGCCCTGCAGTGGGACACTACATTACAGGCTCTTAATAGTAATTATAATTATGAAACCAAACGAAGTGAAATGTACACTACAGTATTGCTGATACTGACTACCGCAATTATAAATACCTACTATTGATTAAATCGTTCGGGAAAATATTTTGCTACTCTCGCTTTCTACCTTAATATGTCCTATCCGTGTAGGAACAAAGTAATTTAAAAAAAAATTGCTTTGAAATTACTTTGTACCTACACGGAGACAAGTTGGTTTGCACAACGGCTACTCTAAGCTACTTAGGCTGTGAAAATTGGCGATATCAGTCCCGGCGTCGTTGGCAACTCTGGCAAGTCAGCTGCAGCTAGCCAGCCCAGCCAGCCAGCCAGCCAGCCAAGAGCCAAGCCAGTCGGGTTGTTTAGTCGGATTGGACGGATTTGTTTGATTTGAATAAAATAAATTGAATTGATTTTTCGCGGCGCGTTTCGTATAACAAAAGTTTGGCTTGAATTATTTGTTTTGTTGCCTTGTATCGATCGTGTGACTGTAGTATATTCTAATAATTTAAAATGGTCTAAGTATATTGTAGGTATTCGTGCGGCCGGCTGTAACTATTGTAATCAGCTTTTATCGCATTGTGATCGAAAAGGAACGCCTCGACAGGTAGGCGGCTGCTGAAATGAAAGCTCTCGCGCACTTTTTATTAATTTACTTGTACATTATCACGATAAGTGGCGATAAAGAAGCCGATGAAGATAACTACAGGAAGAGGATCATAGATCAGCTTACTAGGACACGCACAGTGCTGATAGATGATTACCATTTGGTCACCAGACAGATCGCCACCGATGTATATATGTACAGGAGTTACCGCACTGTGTCTGTTGTGTTTTACCCTGTAATGAGGGATGTTGTTGATGCCCACTTTACATTTCAATCTGAGGAGCTTCACCTGAATACAATTGGTAGGCACTTACTGGCTTACTGCATGATGCTTTATTTTATTTTACTGCTAAAAACTATTCCTAATATGACATACTTATATTATTCTCATTATTACTAACATCTTCCTGCCCGTTTCCCACTTTATGTGGGGTCGGCACAACAGTGATCTCCCATTGCCCTCTGTCATTCGTTATCACAGTAGTCACTCCTTTCTTACTCATATCATCTTTCACAGATTCCCTCCATCTTTTATTTGGCCTACTTCTACCAATGTGTCCATTCACATTCATACCTAACCCTCCCCTCATCACATCACATTATTATTATTACCAACCTATCTATTTTTACTTCTCATTTAACTGTAAAAACTGGGGATACAACAAGTCAAAGCCTTGCACTTGAATTAATTGGTCACTGGCCAGGATCAAACCCACAACTTTAGATTTAGAAGGCAAGGTAAACCACTACACCACAAGGGCACCATGTGTCTATTAGTGTTATAGTCTAGTCTATCTTGAAATTTTAATATCAAAGTACCTAGGTAGGTAATTACTTTATTTAGGTATCTCTGCCTCCAAAAACCTTAATCAAATTATAATTGCATTAATGAGTCATTCACATATAAATAACCTTTTACTAATGCTACATGTAAATTATTTATTAGTGGCTCTGGTTTATTGCACAATAACTTATGTATTAGTTACAAATAAGGTAGATGTAATCAAATAATGTACAACTTAGTACATAGTGTAGGTACATAAATCATAACAGAACCAAATCGTGGTTTTCCCCAACACAAATTATATATACCTATCCTTAAACTACCTACTACTTTTGCAGTTTATAATATTTTTGTTTTATGTTATACTAGTGAAACTCTCTAACTTCGTTCATGTAATGTTTTTTTTCCAAACTTTAACCTGCTACTGTAGAAGAAAGCAAGCTCTAAGGCATAGCATAGATGAGAAACCTTTTGTACAAAAGAGTCTGCAACTTAATGGACTTTTTGTTTATCATTGTTCGGCAGACTAAAAAGTGCAAGTGCAGTCTGTAGTCTGTGGCCTATCTACCTTAAGAGATTGAATTTTAGGAATTCTTTTCTTACCTAGACTCAGTAAGGAACCACATAGGATGGATGCAAAAAGATGATAATATTAGGTTGTTCCACAAAACTGTTTCCGGTCCATACATCATACCAATCAATATTAAGAATACCTACCTAGTCTACCTAGACTTACCTAGCTACATTATAAAAAAAAAAAAAAATTATTAGGTTTATTATTTCAATATTACTTATGCAGGTACTTGAATAAATGAAATATCATTTGGGTACACTACATAATATCTTATCTCACCCTATCCAATATGTTATCATCAGATAACAAACCAATCAATTTATATTCAACGGGGTTCAACAAAATTATTAAGCTATTCTACAAATGATTTTCAACCATAAATTGAAGGGGTTAATGTTGAATTTAGTAAGCTTAAGCCCTACTGTGCATGTGGTATTATTCTTACATACTTTTATTATAATTCAATTCCTCTCAGTTTCCGACAACAGGATCCATAGATCACAAAACTTACAATCATCTGCATCCAGTGTAATTTAAACCTTATTACAAGTATTAATGGACTATTATATCGAAACATCCAAAACTAGGTAGGTAGTCCCTGTTTGCCGAGTAGTTTTATAGTCAAGATTTATTAATTTTAATATTAAATCGTTAATTCATTTTAGTTTTTATGAAAGAGATGAATTCTCCTTGTACACTGAGTCTATAACCTGGATTAACACAAAAACACACCCCCAAAGGGATACAAAGGGGGGATACAGTTTAAAACTCCATAACCACGGGGTGCTGCTTAACGTGTCACTAGTTCTGAGCCAATGTGGTGAAAGGATTAAAATACCTCAGAAGATCCATTCATGCACAATAGATAAGGGGCATCTTATTCCTGCCCTTTTCCCACGCTATGTGGGGTCGGCACAACACATTTTCTTCTTCCATTTCCCTCTATCATCCGTCATCTCACTCCTTACTCATATCATCTTTCACACAGTCCATCCATCTTTTCTTTGGCCTACCTCTACCCCTATATCCATCCACATTCATACCTAACAACAAGATAATAAGCTAGTCTTTCATTTCAGGTTCATGCGATCCCCAAGAAGTTATCATAAACATAAAACATGGCTCCTACCCCGCCGTGAACCCTGACGGATACCACTTCCCCAAGAACTTCATAAACCCAGGCCTGCGGGAGCCGATACACACGTTGGAACTACTGTCAGACGGACAAAACCTAAGTTATACTATACAGAACCCAAAACCGGGAAACTGGTATGCGCTGGTCTACATCAAGTGGGAGGATCCGAGGACGCAGAAGGTGGAGCAGCAAGGTATGTGGAATTTAAATATTTTACAAAATTTCGTAATGGGTTGAAACGTTTTTCGATGAGAAACAAAAATATTTTGAAAGTGGTGCGAAAAATATGAGCTGAATTGAAACACAAATACCTACGCATTTTTTTTGACTTATTACCACGTGGCCTTACCACAAACTCTTCGAGCAATGTCAAAGTAATATAACTTTAATATTTCGTACTACGACATAATATAAAAATTACATTGAAGTAGTGTTACTTCAAGCTTGAAACTTTGCCCCTGAATTATTTTATCCTAGCAAAATAATTCTCTCATTGAATTTCCTTATCTCATTTGAGATACGCTGGGATTTTCTGAGTTGATTATAATGTTTTTAAAAATATCCGAACTTTCAATTTAATCTAAATGGTCACCTTAACAGTCAATAGGCTGACCTCGTTCAATCGCTGTTTCCTGTCATCAATCTATGTACCTACTCGTAGCTCGTCGTATTAATGCCAGCGCACAGCCGCGGTAGGCATGGACATTTTAACACCAACGTAAATTCGTACGTACCTAATGTTAATAAGATATAGATTCTATAATACAAAAATAAAAATTTTAAAATCTCCCGACATCTAAACCTTACCCTAACTAAACATGTCATAATCTAAAGTCATGGCTACCTTACCATGCTCTTTCAATATCATTGAAGTAATACGGTACAAAATTTCGAATCATTAGGACACATGGAAGGTAGTCAATCCCCTCATCAACTATTAAAGAGCAGATGATCTTCAAACGGCTGAACAGATTTTCATGAAACATGGCTAAGAACACTCGGGATAAAATTATCTATGACCAAAAAAAACTAAACCAAAATCGGTCCATTCGTTTGGGAGCTACGATGCCACAGACAGATACACAAACACACAGATACACTGACAAACGTTAAACTTATAACACCCCTCATTTTCGTGGGGGTTAAAAACTCGAGAGACCACGGGAGCGTCTTAAGGGATTTCTCTCTACGGTATTAAAGAGCGCGCTGGAGAATACTATGCGAATATATGCGCCAGAGTTGATTAACATACGAACGCCGGAATGCCACCGCATCCATCGCTATGTCTTCCTTCATCCAAATGTAATTTTTGTCTCCTCTATCGTCGACAAAACCGTTGACTTCAGTGCTTATCCGGGCTCTAGTGTGTTGGCATTGTAAATTGCCAATATCAGCGTGTGTTGACTGGCACAAAGATGAGGAGAGGTTAGCGTGGTATGGCCATTTTATGCGGAGGGATGAATTTCATTTAACGAAGAGTGTTAGGTATGAATATGGATGGATACAGGGGTAGTAGATATGACTAAAGGCTACCACTGACGATACGTCCATTTAGTAGACTTCCTTTTATTTACTTTATTTTTTATTTTATTTTATTATTTTTTGGAAAACTTACAGCTAGATAAAACAGAAATAAATAATTAAATTAACATGTACCTATTTAGTGCAAGTACATGTTTGCTGATGGCCAATTAAAAGCATCTTGCGTTCGTGCGTTTTTGCAACGCCTAGAAGAGTTGTGCGGCTCACGTGGAATATCCGAGCTTCAGTTATTTGCGTCGGCACCAGAATTATTCGAGGAATCTTTATCAGGGACTATCTTTACTTTTTTTACCCGGAATAGCAGCCGGTTAAACTGCTATTGGCGCTCAACTTTAAATATCATTACCTTTTATTAAACTTTATCACAAATATCAGTGCGGTGATTCCATAGGAAGAATGGGAACATATAGCGTTTAACCTTAAATTATATTAATAACTGTGATTAACGAACAGTGTTAGTTATTCTTAATTTTAGTACCTGATTGCATCACAATTCATCTCAAGGGACCCCATCTCTCATTTTGAGTTTTAGCCGAGGCTCATTCATATTCTTTAATTTAATTTAACATACCTACTAGAAACCTACCACTTAAATAATATAACCTTGTGTATAATTATCAATAAATAAATAGAGTATCCACCTTCAAGCAAATATTTTGTTCAATTTAGAATCACTTGACTTTCGTTACCCTCTTTTTTTTCTTTCTTTCTTTTTTTTTGTACCGGAACTTTTTAGCTTGTAACAGTGGCATTTTTGGATGCACTCCAAATGGAAATTTATCCAGATACGGTACCATTCACAATACTTCCATTTGGATGCATGGCGTCACTTCGAACTTTGCAATCGTACGGAACGGAAATAAATAATACTATGGATAACAATACTTTACTGGTGGCAGCAGCTATGTGTAGGTATTTTATTAAAAAGACAAAAAAAACCTAAGAGAAAGGATGAAGGATTGGTTGAAACAAAGAAATACTTTTTATATATTTATTATATATATATATATTTATATATAATTATATTTTTCTATTACTTCCAACACAAAGTCACGCGCGGACAAAGACATAATAAAAAAAAAATATAACGCTTGACAAATACACAGCACATGCACCACCATCGACATCAAAACATAAACTGAAACAATAACCTCAAAAAAATGGACGCCGTTTCGCCCCTTTCACGGACAATTCGGACTGCTTCCATATGGCGTGGCGCACGTTTCTGACATTGACGGACGGCCGCGGATGACGTCCATTTGGCCTGGACGCATGGATTTCAATCCGTTTGGAAATCCAGAGCTGGCTGACGTCCATCCAAATGGAATATTTTTTTACCATTCACGGGACGATTTTGGACGACGACTACTCCATTCGGGTTAATGGACGTATCGTCAGTGGTAGCCTTAAGAAAGGTTACTGTAGTGGAAAGGAGTACTGAGAAGACAGATGATAGAGGAAAATGGAGGAAGAAAACGTGTTGTGCCGACCCCACGTAGCGTGGGAAAAGGGCAGGAAGAAGTGTGCGTTGGCAAATCCTCCTCAAGGTTCTCCCTCGCTCATCCCCGGTGCGCGCTAACCTTTATACGATAATGTCACTGACTACTTATAAACGGCATGGTTATTTGAGTAAGACTTGGCGGTTAAGTGCCTAACCAATTAGGTATATGAACAACCTAAAAACGATTAACACCCACTCACATTTTTGTTGGTACTTAGCTTATTTACGTAATGTTAGTTGAATAGTGGGTGTAATTCTAGGCAGTAGTTTAGATTATATTAAGTATATCACATTCGTTCATTTTCATAGAGAAAAGAGAAAGACTTTGTCTATTCGTATTAAGAGCTCCCAAATTAATATTTTTTGATATGTGTGATGCGTAAAGATGATGCCTACGAGCATTTATTGCAAAAATTAAAAAACCCGACTAAACGTAACTGAAAATAGATTTATACGGCCGCCATATTAGATTTTTTGACATTTTGTGTACCCTATATCACTCTTGTGATCCCGACAAATTTAACGACACCTCATTTGTCAAAATCCGTCCAGCCGTAAAGGACTACAGCGACACCCAAACATACATAGATCCCAAAAAATTACTCTCCGCTTTCGATAGAATCATGCAGTTCAAGTGATTTTGCGTGATTTTGACGGCTATAAAGTACAGAATCCAGAATCGGGGCCAGTCTATACTAATATTATAAAGAGGAAAGTTTTGTATTTTTATTTGTAATTAACTCAAAAACTACTGGTCCGATTTCAAAAATTATTTTACCATTAGAATGCTAAATTATCCCTGAGTAACATAGGCTATAGGTACCTCGCGAGCAAAGCCGCGCGCGGAAGCTAGTATTCAATAAGTCGAGGAGCTCCACTAGTTAAGTAGGCTGACCTCACCACATCCTCTTGCAGCGCACTCAATCAGCGCAGCTCATTGCATCGTCATCGACGCAACGGTAGAGCAGAGGCGGCATCTACAATTACAGTCTTCAAGTGAAGCCAATTTAGAATCATTACCAAACAGGGCACTGGTTGTGTAGTGGTAGCAGCCTCACGATCGAGGTCGAAGGTTCAAACCTGGGGTCTTACCACAAACTTATCGACTGAAGGTACTTACTAACATTTATTTTCGTTCTTTCAGGACTAGTAGCGAACTGCCAGACGATTTTATACACAGATTTACAAGTAAGAAGAGCAGATGACATCGAACTTATAGACTGCTATAGCAACATCGCAGTAGACTACACAGAAATACCCGCGTACTTCAAATGCATATCCACAGATAGCGTGGAGCCTATCTCGATCAACCTGACAATAGTGAACGCATCGACTTTACATAACGAAGTATCATTCAAAGTGCAATCTTTATCGATACCGACTGAAGAAAACTACCTCATAAATTGTGCTTTTGACCCCAAAGATAATTCCGTCCAAACGATCGTATTCGCCCCACACCCGAACGCGTGGCATTACATCCTTATAGATCACGTAAAAGGGAATGTATCTCTTAAAGCAGACTGTGAATCTTACTACCCAAGAGCAGATGAAGAGGAGATAGATAATCACACGATTTTAGACCTTATGCGCGATGATAAAGGGCGCTTTTTCACGTTTGATTACGGACTGCCGACAACCGACCTTCAGGACTCCACCAGTCTAGTCAACTTATCTTCAAATGAAGTCAAAACTTTGCGATTCAAAATAAATCAGTTTTTAGATATTGGTGGAAGCATATCAATAGAAGCCAGTCTCCTAATGAGCTTGAAATACTACATGGGATACACAAGACAATATAAAAGAGGTGCTCTTTTGGCGTTTACAGAAGACAATCAATTCTTTAAGACTGTGATTTGCTTGGATATAGGTCATTCTAGTATACCGCTTGAGAACGGCCGTTGTCGATACAATGATAAGGAAAAACCGGCCTTATTTGTGTTGAACAGTACGGATTCCGAGTCTATTTACGATAAGACTATTATTCCGTTTCCTGAGAGCGGCACTTGGTATCTCACGCTGAGGCTATTCTGTGATGATGTAGTGTGTCCTTGTCGGACATCAGACAACGGCACTAAGTATTATATAGATACAGACGGGTTAGAAAAGGAGGTGGATATTGAAGGTAAGTGAAGATTCTAGAACGAATTGTATAAGTATTTTCTAATTATTTAATAGATATAAAAAAATGATATATCTAAAGAGTGTAGTCAGAGACGCGCCCAAACATGTTATTTAGCACATTTTGCACAGTAGTTAGTATTCCGAACGTGACAGGTTGCAAGCCCATCGCCGCTTATAAGAATGATACACACCTTCGCATTTTCGGTTCTAGGGCATGCCGGTTTCCTCACGATGTTTTCCTTCATCGTTTAAGAGTTCTGGCATTGCGCACATATTTTTTTCGAATGGAAAAACTCATTGGTGCACGACCAGGTTTGAACTCACGACCTTCGGATCGTGAGGCAGGAGCATTACCACTACACCACCAATGCTCTCAGGAAGTTAGTAATCCGTCATCAAATCTTTTAAAATATAAACGGTTTTCATTTTCAGGTGTATCATGGAATAAGACAAGACTGGGAACATCGGAGTGCAATTCCACCGTGTTACTGTCAATATCCTCGACTTCCTGCGTCAGCGGCCGCTGCAGCAATCACGGTAGCTGTCTCCTCAACACCTTCGGAGGGCTGATTATGTCTTTCTGCTCTTGCTCGGGCGGATACGGAGGTATACATTCATCTTCTCCCTGCCCTTAACCACGTTTTGTGGGGTCGGCACAACAGTCTCGTTCTTTAAGTTTCTTCTATCTAAACTAATATTATAAAGAGGAAAACTTTGATTGTTTGTTTGTTTGAAATGAATAGGCTCCGAAACCACTGAACCGATTTAAAAAATTCTTTCACTGTTGGGAAGCTACACTATCAGCGGGTGACATAGGCTATATTATGTTTTCAAAAAAATTAGGGATCCTTACTAAAACTTCAATAATGTAACCCAAGGTGTAAAAAAAATACCTAAAATATTCATTACATCGCGTACGCTGCGAAAACTATTGAAGATAGAATAAAATAATGTACTACGACTTTGTAGAACACATCATTATTTCCAAAAAGTGTCGCGACAGCATATGTCTAACTATTATGGTTTTGCCACAATAAGAGTTCTTTTATTTTAAAATTGTAATTAAAAGGCCGCTGTTAAAAAACGCTCTTAATTTGTGTCTTAGTATTAATCCTTATCAAAATAAATCACATCATATCCTAGACTGTTTCAATACCTATAAATAACTTTTTGAATTACTCAATTTGGACATTCCATTCGAAAGAAATCACGAAATTAAGAATGTATGTAAATATTTGAAAAAAGTTGCGTGGTAGCCGCTCACCCTGCTCGGCTAGCTAGACAGCACCATAGTGTACGTACGTACGTACGGGACGGGAGGGGAGTAAATTTCAAATAATAAGAAAAAAATCTTTTAAATAAAAATAAAATCATAAATATAATAATACCTATTCAAACTTTCTTTATAATAAGGGTTGGTTATGTGTGTGTATTATAATTTTGAATTTTGAAATTTTTGTTAAATTTGAGAGCATTGGTGGTGTAGTGGTAGTACCCCTGCCTCACGATCTGAAGGTCGTGGGTTCAAACCTGGTCGTGCACCAATGAATTTTTGTATTTGAGAAAATTGTGTGCGCAATGCCTGTGTTCTTAAACGGTGAAGGAAAACATCTTGAAGAAACCGGCATACATTAGAACTAAAAATTCGAAGGTGTGTGTCATAGGTTAGTATTCTTAATAAGCGGCGATGGGCTCGCAACCTGTCACGTACGAATACTAAGTCCTGTGCAAAATGTGGGCATGCGTCAAATATCATGTTTGGACGTGCCTCTGAGTACCCTCTTTAGATATCCTCAAAGATCTAAGTAACTAGAGATCTGAGGAGATATCTACCGAGCCTGGGTATTACAGTCGTGACCATGTATAGGTAATAAATACCCGTGCGAAGCCGAGGCGGACTGCTAGTCTTATATACAGTCGTGGTCAACTAATTAGGGACATGCAAGATAGTGAAGAACAATAACCGGTTATGTACATACAAATATAAAACCCTATTGATTTCTCAGTAACTATTATTTGCATAATTTGGTCCGATTATTATGCTTTAAATGGCTGTAAATAAAAGAATAAATAAATAGAAAAAAGTATTTAATATCAAAGGTTGAACATGTATTCAATTTTAAGGTATAATTCTGTAGCTGGACATTTAATTAAGGACAGTAAACTATAATGAAAAATAGAGTTAAACAAAACTAATAATCTGCAGTATTATAATATTTTTAACAGCTCCATTTTATTACGTGTAAAATCAGTACCCAGTAGCAAAACCTTTGTTAGTAATTACCGCTTGACACCGATGTGGCATAGACATTATCAGTTTCTGGCATGTTTCGACAGGAATGTTTGCCCATGCCTCACAAAAAGCTTCCGTGCCAAAGGTGCTCGATTGGGTTAAGGTCCGGGCTATTTGCTGGCCAATCTAGCACCGATACTGACTGACTGGTAAGAAACGACTTGACTGAACGGGCGGTATGTTTTGGGTCGTTATCATGCTGAAACGTCCATATAATAGGGAGATGCTCCTCAGCATAGGGAAGCATCGTTTCCTCCAATATTGCCTTGTATTGATGTTGGTCTAAGTTACCCTGAACTTTCCTCACAGGTCCCACTCCACGTCCAGAAAATGAACCCCACATTTTAATGTTTCCACCGCCATGTTTCACCTGCTTTTTTGTGAATCTTGGATTCATTTCCGCTTTTACTGGACGCCGTACGTATTGCCTTCCATCTGAAGAAATCAAATTAACCTTGGTCTCGTCAGAGAATAATACATGTTGCCATTGGGCGTAGGTCCAATGTCCATATTTACGTGCAAACGCCAAACGAGCATTTCTATGTTCTTTCTTCAACAACGGTACTTTGCGAGCCACTCTTCCGAACAACCCTGCTTCTACCAGACGTCGTCGAACGGTCCTAGCTGAGACACCAGCTCTTTCGTCTGTCCCAAACACTTCGTGTTTAATTAAAATAGAGCCTAGAAACGGATCTTTCTTAGCTAACCAGGCTATCATTCTATCTTCTTGCGGAGTTGTTTTTCTCGATCTTTTTGTTCTGGGCACATTTAAATCTGTGTTATTGCGTCTGACATGTTGCACTGCATTGTATACCATAGTTTTTGAACAATTTAAATGTTCTGCTATCCTTCGGTATGGCCAACCATGCTCGACAGACAACAAACTTCATGATAATTTTTCGTAGTGTTGGATCGCAACTTTTATTTTTACCCATTTTTCTTCAAAATATTTTTCAAAACTTAAAATAAATATCGGGATTGCCGCCAAAACTACCACGAAACAATAAGAGAAGAAGTAAAAAAGTATTGAGATTCAAATTTTGAAAATAGAACGCAATATCTCAGTGTCCCTAATTAAATGGCCAGCCAGCATTATTTGAACAAATAGCACTACGATAATCTATCAGCTATACTGTAAAGAGGTTTAATGTTTAAGAAGTTGTTATTGTTTGTATAATCGGGCACATAAATGACTAATTATACTTACATGTAAGAGATATGGAATATGGTTTAGACTCGTTGGAAAATAAAAAATAAATTCACAATTCGGTTTAACCAAAGAGTGTCCCTAATTAGTTGACCACGACTGTATACAAATTAATGCCAATTCCCTTGGTCACGGCATCACGCGTGAACTGCTGGACCGATTTCTTTAATTCTTTTTTTTTGTGTTTGTTATTGTAAGGAGAAGGTTTTAAGACAGGACAACGGCTGTCGGCTCAGCTAGTAATATTTATATTTCTACTTATCTGTCCAGGTGGTATACCATGATACAACCATCTAAAATCCTATCGCAGCCGCGATGACATTTTCTCAACATTTTTATCTTGAACTAGCTGTCCCGCCAGCGACTTCGTTCACTTAAAGTATCTAAACTGAGTTTCAAACACATCACACAACTCATAAAAATCCTATATTAACTTTGACACCCCATTTGACCCCTTTATGAAGGTTATATTGAAAAATCCTGAAATACGTGTCTATTCATTTTTCATTTACAGTACACAAACAAAGTTTCAAACCAATCGCACCACCCGTTAAAAAGTTCCCATACAAACATTGACCCCCACATTTGACCCCTTTTTGAAGGTTATATTGAAAAATCTTGAAACACGTGTCCGTTCATTTTGCATTTACAGTGTACAATCAAAATTTCATGAAAATCGCTCTACGCGTTAAAAAGTTTCATACAAACGTTTTCACCCTTTTTCACCACCTTAAAGGTGGAATTTCCAAAAACCCCGCCTTAGTGGGTAGTTTTGATATAAAAGGAAACCACCTTCCAAATTTCAGCTTTCTAGCTTCAGCGGTTTCGGCTCGGCGATGATCAATCAGTCAGGTTAAGCTCTTATATAGATATAGATCTATCTCATATTCACAAGAGACAGAGCGAGATGAATCAGTCGACAATTTTTGACATGGCGCTCATGTTTTGTCGCGCTCTTTCACGTGCGAACATGAGACATTCAATAGCATTTGATTCGACTAAATTCTTAATCTCAATTTCAGGCTGGGACTGTTCTGACGACTCCAGAATGGACAGCAGAGCGTATATGCTGATCTCCGTTCTACTCCTCACACTGAGCAACCTACTCTTCTTATTCTCCATCTACGTGGCAACAATAAGATTGTACTATACCGAAGCTATGATGTACGCGTTCACAATGATCTTCTCAACGTTTTACCACGCGTGCGATGCGCCATCTCAAATAGCGTACTGTGTGATAAGAGGTAATATACTGCAGTTTGGTGACTTCTACTGTGGTATCATGTCATTTTGGGTGACGTTACTCGCTATGAGTATCGTAGATGATAAATTGCGATCTTCGCTTCAACTTATAGGGGCGATTATGATAGCTTTGCTGACTACATGGAATATGCATTCGTTTGTATCGTTTTTATTACCTGTAGCTGTAGGAATAGTCGTGTTACTCGCTTCATGGGTGTTGGACTATAGAGCGAATCGAAAAATGAGGTATCCAAAAAGTTATTACACACGGCATATGCCATTTGGTCTACTTTTAGTATCGGTAGGGTTGATTTGTTACGCGTTTTTGCAAACTGAACAGAATTATAGGATTGTACATTCGATTTGGCATATGATTATTGCTTTGGGCGTGGTATTTTTATTGCCAGATGTGAAAAGGGACATTAGTGCACATCCGTTTGTGCCTAGCGCGAACATTTGTAAGTTGCAATTGTGCAATTTTTTTCGGAGAACGCCTGTTGCGGAAGACTAAAAAATAGTATATGAAAAATAGTTAACCCTAAATGTGTTTTGGTACCGGTATTTGTCTAAACTTTCATACCGTTATTTTTATAACTAAATCGTTTCTTCTAAATCTAAATAAATACTATAATATTACCCCTTTTCGGGTTAATTATGTTATATATGAGGCAACTTTTCAATGTGATAGTTTACAAACTCAATATTAATTATAAAATATTACCTACTCTATTAGTAGTTAAAAATGTTAATGTTATTTTAGGCATTCTAGGGTTTTTTTACCGTTTCCAAAAATAACTGTAAGTAAATAATATTCAAGCAATTATAATATTTTAATTGATTTGACTGAAAATAATACTAAATAATTATCAAATAACTTTTGTCATTTAGAAATCAAGTTTCCACTTAAAAAAACTCTTAGTTGAAAAAAGTAACAAATATTATTTAAATTGAAATATGAAATATAAATTATTAAAATCTATTTATTTGGAACTTAAACTAAAGCATATTCATATAAACCACACTGACAAAAGTATAAAACAATAGTTTATGGTGCAATAATTGGTAACTATTAAGGTGCAAATAGATATAAGATTTAAATGTATATTTTCAATTAAATATATTTATGTGGCTAGTCAACAAGTACATATTTTTACATATAGTACTATGACATTATAGGTTAAAATAATTTATTTGAAAAAGTGAACCATTTCTTATTCAAATAAATAGGTCGTGTAAAGTTAAGCTGTCTGTCCCCCTTTTTTTGTGATAAAAAGAGGAAGAAAACACTAAATCGAGATTCAACGTAAAAAAATATGATTATCCTCAAAGTAAATTACAAAAAGGGAACCTACGCGCACCCTTTCTGTACCACTAATTTTTTCGAGATTCTTGATAAGATCAGTTTTTTTTAACAACGACCTGCTTCATTTTAAGTGAGGCGAAACAGCTTAAGATAGAAAAACGGGCAGGCAGACAGACTAACCTCGTCGCCATTGTATCCTTAGTTTAGGGTCCAAGTAAGTACCACCTTTTTGGGTACGGTATCCTAAAATCTTTTTGATTTTTCTTTCTTAATATAAGTGTGACCAAAATAAGCAATCGTATTCGTAAAAGCTAATTGTCCCAAGTGTTCGTAAAAGAAATTATAAATTTAGTTGCAACTAGGAATTTCCATAAAACTGTTAGGTACCTTTTTTTACAAATTCTATAAAGTCAACTCAGGGGCCTTACCACAAGCTCTTCGGGCAACATCAAAGTAATATAACTTTGATATTTCGTACCATGACCTATACAAAATAAATAGAAGTAGTGTTACTTCAAGCTTGAAATTTGTCGTTTCTAGAACATGGTTCGTAAGAGCTTGTGGTGTGTTAAGGCCCCATTTTGAGATGTAGAAAATAAGTATCCTTGCATATTACTCAAGCTTCTTACCAAAAAAACAACTTGTAATACTCGGCTTCTGATTAAATATATTTTAAATAGTAAAACTCCTAAATACATCGTTCGCGTAATGTTTTCTTAATACGAATTTCAACCTCTCGCTGCAAGCCAGAGGTTGAATTTCTTTGTGCACCTCCAGAGAGGAAACTTGTTAAGCATAAATATATGTCAGTCAGTCAGTCAGTACCAGTTTTATATATTCCTAACTACGTCATACTCAAAATATTAGTATTTATTGACTGCATTTATTTAAAGTCTTTTTACATTCCTATTTTATATTTTTGAATGTTGTAGTCTAGAATATTTTGATGATTTTTTATTATTTATTAGTTATTAAGTGCTTGATTATACATAACCACCGATTTTGTGGCGACTCATATAAACTACCATGGAAAAAAAAAACTCAACAGAGTTGACAAGACTGTCTGACAGTTGATCAAAAAAATAACTTAAAAATCACAATTCTTTGTAAATGATCACTACAGGTACCTGTAGGCAAACCATGGATTTCTTCGTTCATCACTATACTAATGCAGATGATTTCGTTGGACATATTATATACTCATACAATACCTAGATAGGTACATAATATTTATTTAAAGTAGCTTGAATTTAAAACTATACGATTCAAAACAAATTTTATATTATATAACGGCTGTTTAAGCTATTCAGAAGTAGATCTTACATAAAATGAGTACCTACCTACCTAGATAATTATAGAAATTATAGGTATCTAAATTATGTACCTACACCGTTTGTTATTTATTGCTTTAAATTATTATGTAGTTTTTGTTATGCACCATTATATATCATGATCATGATCATGTACCTAGATAGTCAATTGGACAAGAGATTATGTACATAGTCTTTCAAACATAAAGATGTTAGATTTTATGATGTTTTTCTTATTTAAAAGTCTATCTACGGATTTATGTACTATAAAAATTACCAGCGCACACCGGAAGATCGTACGGCAGAGTATTTCGATCTTTATACTATCTTTGAAACTACAGAACCAATTTTAAAAAATATTTCCCTGCTAAAAGTCAGGATAAAGAGTCACCTCTCGTATTTAAATTGCTTCTATTTGCTTCCATCAATGAGAGAATTGCTTCCTCTATATTTTATTAAAAGTATTAATTCAACATTTGTCAACTCTAAATGTTGAATTAATATAGAGATAATACTTTTGTATATGATACATTTTAATAATAATGACGTGAACTCTCTGGCGTGCTATCCTCTTATATGCGCTAGTCCTAACAGTGCCTTATATTGTCCACTGGTTAATAAAGAAATTAAGCTTTTGTGCCATTATTAAATAGATTTATTATAATACAAAAAAAATACTAAGTTTTAAGGAAAAATATATAATTACCGATTTAAATTGTATTTATTAAGTTTCATATTTGTTATTGATTCGTTAAATTTCCGCACTGTACTGAAATTGATTTTCGGAATAAAGGCCTAAAGATTAATAAAGCAATATTAAGTTATTTGCTCAAATTGGAATTTTAAGCTATGTTAAGATTTGTCAGTTATTTTTTATTTAGCTATATAGGCACTGGCATGTAAGTCATATCATGTCTAGTGATTTTGCATCCGAGTTGTTAAAGCTACTTATACTAAAGCCTGGGATACACTAGGGGGCAAATGAAGAAAGTTGCGGAACAAGTCCCTCAACAACTACGTGAAGTGTCCCGCAACAATTGACACTGACGCAAGACACGAGCGCTCGCTCTCGATGCGGGAGCAAGCAACGTGCCCCGCGTCACGTACAATGTTGCGGGGCATGTTGCGGGACAATATGCAACGTTGCAGCGTCACGTAAATTAAGTGTTGCGCGTCATGTTGCGGGACAAAATGTTCCCTAGTGTATCCCAGGCTTTACACAATATGAATCAATGTGTGGCATTTTGTAGAATTTGAATTTATATTTATTGTTGTCAATTCGTAAATGTGATTATTATTATATATCAATCTTGATTTACCGAACTTGTTTTATTCATTTTAATGTTTTTAAATAGGTACCTAGAAATTTAGACCACTTATGTATTTTCAGTAGTTAACCTACTTTTTCAAAGTCAGGTATCTGCCATCTTTGAAAATATTTATGGAATGACGCCCCACCTACTTATGGGTAGCAAATAATACTTACGTCTAATTTTGATATTTTCTAAAATAAACAAAATTTTTTGTTATCATACATCTTTTATTCCATCCATTTTCGATGTTTTTATAATTCATATCTAGTTACCTACTACAAAACATTTAGTAGGTACTTACTTATGTACAGTAGGTACCTACATACAGTAGGGAATACCTACCTATATTAATGTCACAGTTGTGCATAATCACAAATCTCAAGTCTTTTATAAACATTCAGTTTTTTTTTGTCTGAATGTTTGTCTCTATAACTCTAATGGTTGAACGAATTTGGATGAAATTTGCTGTGAATTCCAATTATAATTAGGATTAACACTTATAATGAGAATTCCAGAAAAACCCCAAAGGGATAATAAAAAGGGTTTAAAGTATTAAACTGCTAAACTGCACAGCTGGTTACATGCATATATAATAGGGATTGAAGACCATCTCATATAAACTTTGATCTATTAGTATTAAGTATGTCATTTATTCATAAAAATGCATCATCATGCACATCATAAGCTCTCTCTCTACTTGAGCTATTGTAATTGATTAAGATAATATATTACATAATTAACATATCCCTTCGAAGAGATTATAATCTACCTGCAGATTACAGTATCAAATCTCAATCTCTTAAATAAAATAAGACATAAATTATTCTTTGCTAAATCAAAATGATAATTCTACAGATGGGCAATCTCGTTAATATTGAGGCACTATGGTGTGAGAGCTTGAAGCATAGGGAATGGTGGAAGAAATCTTTGCCCAGCAGTATTGGGGCGAAATGTGTAGCAAAATTTGAAAAAAAAAAGCAAGTTCCCTACATCACTTCAACCCTGCCATGCCATACAACATCTGTTTTTGAAGCTGTTCAGCATTGAGAGTACCATCTATACTTTGACAATCCCTATTAAACACACTATATGCAGAGACTTCGCCATTTTTCTTAGGGCGAGTTCTTGTATTCAGATAGATACCAGCAAGGACTGAGATTGTAAAAAATACTGCCCCAAATTGGATCATAATGAAGTATATAAATAAGCTTGTCCAAATAACAGTGTAGAGCGACCATTTAACTATGAAGTATTTCCAGGATTCTTGGTTTGATTCTAAGGTTGATCCTACTTCAGTGATTTCTTCGTCAACTTCACAGGGGTCTTCAGGTTGAATCAGGGGTGGTTTAACTGAGGGCTCTGGTTCTTCATTCATCTGAAAATAATTTTTCATAATATACTTTTAAACTTACGCGATCTGAACACATTATTATTAAACGGGTATTTATCGCGTTCAAATTACCTTTATTTCCCGACGTTTTGACAGGTTTGCACGCTGTCATGGTCATGGGAGTATACCCGTGACCAGGAAAATAAAGGTAATTTGAACGCGATAAATATCCGTTTAATACTAATAATAATACATAGTGCAACAAGTTAAGCAACTGCTTTGCTCCACCTCGCAAATGTGCTCATGGTTTAGGGTAGGTAATGGCCTTAAAAAGGGATTCATGAAACAGCATACTTATATATGACTTACTATAGCTGCATTTACAGTAAATAAAAGGCAAATAAGAACTGTAGTTTTAGGAAGCACCTGTAGGTATAATGATATGTTTTATAGTAGGTAATACATACAAGTAAAACTTGTTCCTCAATTCTCTCGTTCATGTTGTCGGTATCACGCTGTATAAATAGGTATCTCTGTAGCTTTTCCTTGGTTCTTTCAAGACTTCCCTTTGCGTTATCGATTAGTTCCTTCCGCCGACGCAAAGCACGATATTCCTTCAGTTTAGCCTCCATTCGGTGATAAACTTCGGATGGACAAGTTTATTATTGTAAGACCGAAGTGTAATTCCGATTACTAAGTGAATTACGAATTATAACGAAAATAATAGCAACCATCTCTCGAGTTGGGACCAAGCGAATACAATACCCAATGTTCATAAAAGACGCAATGCAGGTGATAGATATTAGTTAAATTTAGTTCTTTGGAGTATTTACAATAGAAACCGTGAATAATCTCAATAGCAGTCGCCACAACAACACAAACTGAAACGTACACAAAATGAACGTAATTTATTTACTTAAGCGTGTAATACGCCAGCACAACACACACACACACCCTCACACATACAACACACAGCAGCTGTTGTTAATGTCAATGAGTTGTCAAAGTTTTAAAACTTTTAAATGTCAGTGTCAAAAATAATAAATTCATATTTCATTATTACAACACTCCTAGTGCGTTATTAAAGAGCACAGATTTTATTTCAACAGCACAATGTAGTAGGCATAATCTCATTTAATGTCACTCTCATCCAACAATTACATACTTACTTTTAATAATAATTATTGTCAGTGGCAACATTGAATTCACCCGCGAAATCCGATCGATATTTTCGCTCCCTTTGTTTACGAACATGAGCAGATACTAAAAATATAAAATCAAATGGAACACCAACCACCAGAAATGGGTGCTTATGGAGAAAATCCAAACGTACAAAACAATGGAAGTTACATAACTATACTTCCCGTTGAATATTCAAGGCGAGGATACTCTATTCAGGCAGAATATCAATACACGTAAGATTCACGACTACATTATTTTAATATTAACTACTTATGTACCTACCACTAATCTAGTTATTGTAATTTTAGGATAATGTCTATTCTATTTATTTTTTTATTGGTGCTGATATGTTGTACTAATATTTAAAAAAAAGTAGGTTGTATTTTGTGTTTTAAATCTTGTTTTTTACTAACTATATTTATTGGCAAAAGCAATTTTATTCATGCAGCCAATAATTTTATAGAGAGTTTCGTTCCCGAGAAGAATATTTCAGCGTTCAAAGCCAAAAACTCCAAGCGGAAGTGAACGCGCACCTGTATTCAGTGTCCCAGAGACTGCCGCATCTCTCCTACAGTCCCCTGGGACGCCACAATGAGTGGGACAAACATGATCCGCACAAACCTTTGCAGCCAGATTCAAAGGAAAGTAACAGCTCGGATTCACTTGAGAAAAGTGTTATGGGTAAGACTATTTATTTAGGTAGGTATTTATTCATGTAGGTAGGTAGGTACTTATACAAGCACGTGACAAAAGCTTTTTTTGCTAGCCAACCAGTCAGTGTTTTATTGAGACCTGGTTTTAATCAACCTATAGGTACCTACCTAGGCAAGTACTAGGCAATTACTTAGTAAGTGGTCTACCAGTGGCGAAGTGTCCTTGTAACATGATTCCTATCTGCTTCCTTTTTGCTGAAGACCCCGGCTCCTATTTGTTTTGTCATAGCAATTTAGTGTGGTACAATACTATCTACCTATCTACGACGCGCTCCGAATACCACAGAATAGATATAATAGTAAATACGGTCTCTAACAAAAGTCAATAAACACTTTTTAACCCCAGCACAAGCCACAAAAAATGCTGAACTAAAAGAGTTTATGTAGTAGGTACTTTTTTAGGGTGAGGTCAAACGAAATTCTGCGACTCACGACTCACAAAATTACGCTCGTTTGGCCTCACCCTTATGTAGTAAATACTATGTTATTCAGAATTATAAAGGTTTTAAAGTGTTTATTGACTTTTGTCGGTGACTGGACCTACCTACCTAAATGAATACGCTCAACACAGGTTTAATTATTATGTATGTTAGACTAAGGTACTTATACAGGTATGATAAAATGTCCAAAATCTATTTTTTAATCAGGTAGATAATTTAAAAAAAATTCCACCTCACCGTCTTTGAAGGCCGATTTTTGGCCAAAATAGCCTATTAAGTACTACTTTTTATAATGATTATGAAAGCTGAGAGTCTGGAGAATTCTTTAGACTTATTAAGGAACCATGAAATCACTTTTTAAGATTTTTAATTTGAAGTTGAAAATTTTAGTCATAATTCACCGAATGGCTACTTTGGCCAAAAATCGGCCTTCAAAGATGGTGAGGTGGAAATTTTTTTAAATTATCTACCTGGTTAATAAATAGATTTTGGCCATTTTATCATTCCTAACCAACATTTTCATAGTTTTCATCAAAGTCACGTAGCTGATTATTTTATGCATAAAAGAACAACTCATTAAAATTCAGTAGCAAAAAAAAAATCTAAAGAAAGTTTTCTACTTTCTTTGTAAGAATGTTTTAAGTTGTTCAAGTCGTAATTTTTTCAAAAATTCGGAAAAAAAATAATAACTCGAAAACTATAGAAAATCGCGGAACATACATGGGGGTGATTCGGGTACCCCAAGGGGTGCTCCATCTCTGGACTTTCGCTTTACACTACTTTTTGGGACACCCTGTATAATATATAATCGGGATCTCGGAAGCGGCTCCAGCGATTTTCATGAAATTTCGTATGTAGGGGGTTTCGGGGGCGATAAATCGATCTAGCTAGGTTTCATTTTTAGAAAACGTCGTTTACGAAGAAAAAACACCGTGCAAAGCTCGGTCACCAGGTACTTATGATTAAAGTAAGGTAGGTAAATAATGCCAAACGTCGTTAATTTCTAGGTTCAAATCTCAGCAGTTGTTCCAATCAGACAGCCTCTAGCAGCCTGGTGGCCAGCTCATTCAGCACCGTGGAACCAATCACCAGTGGCGGTAGTTCCTCCAGTGCCATATCTCCACCCTTACCAGGTAATTGGACGCAACTGTTATAGGCCTCTAAGATATTTATAAGTAAAATAGATTATCGTGCCCTCCAAAACACGGAAGCGCTCAGATTTAAATGTTACAGCCGTCAACCTATTTGGAATAGGTTGACGGCTGTGACATTTAAATCTGAGAAAAACCACAATACTGTATATATAATACTGTATAATAGATACTAGATACCTCTAGTATCTATTATCTAGGTATCTATAGGTATCTATTATATAATACTGCAGACTTATTTTTCATGCAGATCGAATCAATCTTCTGACATGATCAAACAAAATATAATAGCTCTATCTTGTATAAAAAAACTCTGTTTAGATCATTATAATTTTATTGTTAAGTACCGTCTAAGGTTGGATTTGAACAAGCTCTGGTATATTCTTGGTAAAAAGAAATTTCAAATGCATTTAATATATTGTTAGCTAGTCTGATAACTAAGAGTTAGTCTGGAGATAGTATTATAACGAGTTTGGTCGAATCCAAGCTTAATTGGCTATGCCACAAAGTTACTGTAGCCCTGGTGCGTGATCCAGGGTCCTCAGGCAGCACCGCTTCATCATCTTCCACGTCAGCGCCCCCCGTGACCTGCGTGTACCTAATGTCCCGCACCGCAGTCATGGTGGAAATGTCTTCCGAGGAGGTCCTCTCCTGCGTGACGTCACAGCGGTTCCTTAACGCAGTGCTGGCTACTGAGGAGTTGGGACTCACGCAGCCGGCTACCAGGAGCCTGGCGGCCAATGTCTTCGCACTTTGGATGTGCAGTCCTTTGCTGGGTAAGAGAAATTCGTGGCTTAACCAACTCCGCGGTATTGACTATTACTTTCCTGTGCATACGACCGACTAAAACGGGTATTACACTACACGGTATTCAGGGCCCGGTAGTAAGGGAGCCTAACGCCTTACGCCCTAACTCTTATTACACCACTCTTATTTAGGGTAAGGGTCCCTGAATTCAGGGTAGTGTAATAAGTGCTTAAGCTAAGAGTATGATAGAGGTGCTGCTAGGCTAATATGGCAACCGGGACAACATTTTGTCGACGCTGTTGTCTCATATTCGCATGAGAAACAGCTAGACTAAACAGTCGACACAATTTTGTCGTGACGCTCATGTTAGCCAGACTAAAAACATCTTAAAACCGTCCATTCTTACAGCATTCTCTATGTAACTAAGAAAATCCACTTACGCTATACAAATTATCTAAAATAGATTCGTAAAATCAATTAATTAAGTTCTGACGCATAATGATTAATAATGCAGAATTCTCATATTGAACAAACACAATCGCAAAATGTTGAATTCTCAGAATGACCAATACGCACTAAGATATATTAAGCCAAATGCGAATATGCAGAATTAACAATTGGCTAAAACGCATTATGAGCATTGACTAATACGCATTTTGACCCTCAAATTTGACCAGGGGCCTTACCACGAAGTCTTCCAGAACGATTCCGTAACGATTATAGAAACGTCCCTACTTCAATATAATTTGCATAAGTCATGATTAATTCGGTAATGTATTATGAATTCGTGGTGAGGCCCCAGGTTTTAACCAATACTTAGACAAATTTCTGTATTTTTTTTGATATTTTCAATAAAATATTACTGTAGTGAAAATTAACTTACTGAACGTAATCAGAGATCCAGCTAAAGCCACATCACTGCCCATGGCGGATGTGGGCGAGTTGGCAGACCCTAGTGGCCCGTTATGGCCATGCCTCACCATCGCGGCGAGCGAAAGATCAGCCCGTGCTACGCTTGCAGAGAAACATATTCTTCCCGAAGCATCTTGAAGAAGGAATCAAGTAAGATTCTATTGCTAATTATGACATTCCAAAACGGAGTGATTTTTTGAAAATTCTTAACTACAACCTTACACATTCCGATGGTAAACATAGAAGTACTAAAGCCCCTATGCCATAAATTTTGGCTGCTAAGTCCAGTGTCTAAATTTTTTAATGATCCACTGTATAAATTTTTAATGTCATCTTCTAGAGATTCTCGTATCCAAGAGTTGTTGTACGAAGAAGCGCGCTACAACGTAGTCACAGGAAGATATCCTCTCGAGAGCGTTCAAGCCGTCATGCTTGGAGGCCTACAAGCGAGAATTCAACTCGGCCCTTTCGACCCTCACAGACACACTGCCAAGTTTTTCAGGTATGGAAAACAATAACATTATGTGACCTAGTAATGAGTCTTGTGACACTCTCGAAAATTTTGTGTAACAGCTGTGAAGTTTTCACAATTGCAAAGGTATTTAAGCTAAGATTTTTTGGTCTTATTAAATAAAATAATGTAGACTGTTGTTTTATTGTTCCTACCATAAAATTGCAAATGTAACCAGATCAAACGCTTTTCAAAAGTCCAGTTATTGACCAATGCGTCTAGGCATTTTACATTTTTATAAGAAGTGTTGTGTTATTGCAGGGATAATCAAGACAAATACTTACCTCTACATGCCCGTTCTGGCCGTTGGGCGCAGTTATTACCTGCGGGCCGAAAAGGCAGTCCTGAGGCAATGCTATTTGAACAAGCACAGCGACCTCCAGCCGCTCCGCCCAGGAAACTGAGACATAAATACCTGGCCCATGTTCGGACACTGCCTACTTACGGGTAATTATTGATGCATCAGGTTGTATTACTGGCATCCATGAAATCTTCAACAGTTATTCAGTATCATGGTCAAGAATATCTGCAGCATACAAATTTAATACACTAAATATTTCAAGACTTGCTTGATCATAATGCCCCAATACGTTGACAGCTTCGTTTATTTTGAAAGTTATTTTGACTGAATTACATGTTTATATTTTAAGTGCGGCATTCTTCCAAGGACAAATTGAGCAGCCTGTTCGCAGTCTGACCAGCTTGTTAACCCATGAGGATATTCCAGTGTTAGTGGCCGTCAATTCCAATGGGGTTTACGTGATTGACGACACTGAGAGCGTAAGTCATTTTCATCGTGATCATTATTCTTGGCTTGATTTGACTCTTGGATCAATTTTCCCATCTTTAAAATTCAGTGCATGTGCTTTCTGAAAGTCAATGGTTCAAGGAATTTAAGGAGTGCTCAATTTCTCCATACTTGCTCAATATGCTTAAGAATCTATTTGTTATTATATCTATTTCACATTTTTTTTCCAAAATGTATTTTCTTTTATAATCGCCACCATAAACTCTTCTGTCTGATGATGCGGAAGTTAATATTTAAAATAAATTATTTTGTTTTTCTACAGACGGTCCTTCTTGGTTTAGCTTATGAAGAGCTATCCTGGGACATCGGTTTACCTTCAGATGTGAACGAAGACTGCATGCCTTGTCTGTTCCTTCAGTTCATGGTCGTCGAAAATGGACTGAGAGTCTCCAAGATCCTGCAGGTAACTCTATCCTACTATCTTTTGTGGTAGTTATTTAGTTATTTCGCGTGCTTAAATCGGTGCTGTTCATCATCATTTTCCTCCTCTCTTCATACGTTACCGGCACAACATGTTTTTTTAATATTTTTCTCTTTATCCTCCGTCATCTCAGTATTTACTTTACTCACTCCTTTCTTACTCTCATCTTTCACACATCCATATTTTCTTTGGCCTACCACCACCTCAATATTCATCAACAATTATATCTTCACTCATCTCGTCACATTGCGATTCATATCTGTTATGACTCCTTAACCCTAAATTCACTTAGTAAGACGTTTCATATTTTTCTTATGATTTTATTGAACACAGTTATTTTAACATTGTCTTACGGCATTTTGTTGTGGGGGAGTGCTGCAGATATTAATACTATATTTGTGTTGCAGAAGAGGGCTGTTCGTGCAATTTATAACATGGGTCCCAGAGAATCTCTTAGAGATAAGTTTAAAGAAATAAACATCATGACAATGCCATGTCAGTATATATATGAAAACTTGATGTATGTTCACAAAAACATTAATTTATTTAGGAAAAATAGTGATAATCATAATGTTATTATTATTATTATTATTTGTTAATACACTGGCAGCTATTAAGCTGATGCGTGTATATCTTATCAGTGCACTGTTTTATAATGTTTATCGAGTCTGTTTTTGAAAGAGTTCACTGAAGGAGCACTTATCACTGATTCTGGTAGTTTGTTCCAGCAATTTGCCACACGGTTAGGCAAGAAGTGCTTTCTGGGATTGCTTGTACCAGGTAGATTTACCAGTTTTAGCGAGTGGCCTCTCAGTCCGTTGTCGTTAATGTTATAAATGTGTTTCAAATCCGAGGCAGTATAGTGGTCATTTAATATTTTATAAGTCTCTATCAGGTCGCCACGTTGTCTACGTTGTTCCAACGTTGTGAGACCCAATTCCTGAAGTCGGTCCTCATATGAAAGATTCTTGAGTGCTGGTACCATTTTAGTGGCTCTTCTTTGCACTCTTTCAAGAAGATCAATATCTTTCCTGAAGTAGGGATTCCAGATCTGGAATGCATATTCCATTAATGGTCTTATGTATGTTTTATACAACTTTAAAAAGAGATCTTTATCTATATATGAGAAGGCTTTTCTAATGATGTAAATTATGGAATTAGTTTTCTTTACAACCGTCAGTATGTGAGTTTCCCATTTTAGGTCTGACTTAATATTGACTCCTAGGTCTTTTTGACATTCCATAATCTCTAGATGAGTATTGTTTATTGTGTAGGTAATTTTTGGATTTTTATTTCCTATGTGCAGCACTGTGCACTTAGTTGCATTCAGGGTGATGAGCCAGTCTTGGGTCCACCGATATATGGAGTCAAGATCGTTTTGAATAGTTTTGTGAGATATTAATGGATTACCCATAATTTTTGTGTCATCTGCAAATAGTGATAGCTCGGATTGGATGTGTTGTCTCAAGTCTGTTAGAAAAATTCCAAAAAGAATTGGGCCGAGTACAGATCCTTGAGGTACACCACTGTGTACTTTATGGGGTTGTGAATAGGCTTCTCCCACTCGAACCTTGAAGGTTCTGTTTGTTAGAAAGTTTTCTATCCATTTATGAAGTTTGCCACGAATTCCGAAGTGTTCTAGTTTTGTTAAAAGTCTTTTTATTGGTACTCTATCAAATGCCTTTTCATAGTCTAAATAAACTACATCTGTTGGTTGGCGGCTATCCCAATCACTGGTCCACAAATTGATGCAGGATAGTAGATTTGTCACTGTTGATCGTCCCTGGATGAAGCCATGCTGTTCATTTAGCAGGATATGTTCTTTTGTCAAAAATATTCTTATTTCTTGAGCAACTATCTTTTCCATGGTTTTGCAAATTAGACTAGTAAGACTTATGGGGCGATAGTTTGATGCAACTCGTCGACTGCCTTTTTTGTAGATAGGGGTTACAATTGCCTCTTTCCAATCCAATGGGAGTTTTCCTTGGTCCAGGGAAAGAGTCATTATTGCTGCTAGCTGGGTACTTATGACTGTACTGCATTTTTTTAGTAAGATAGCAGGGATTCCATCTGAGCCCATAGCTGTGTCGTCTTTCAGGGTCATAATACATTTCTGTACAGTGTCTGGTGAGAATTGTACCTCTTCTAAAGAGTTATTATATATGTTAATACTACAATTAAAAATAAACTCGCTGTTCCCACGGTTAGGCTCACTAAAGTAAGTAAATCCTTTAAAGGGCAATGTGTACGCTTCTATAACAAGATCCCAAGTGAACTGCTTGATTTATCAATTGGAAAATTCAAAAATGTAATTAAACAGAAACTGTCTAGAAAAGCTTATTATAAAATATCAGAGTACTTAGATGATAAAAAAGCTTGGGATGAATCAGCTCCAACTCTGCTAGGTATTCCTTACAAAATTAACAAGGATCATACAAAAAAAGCGCTAGGACCCAGCGAGTTTCTTGTCAGTTCTTCTCGCACTGGGGATAGGACTGGAACTGGCACTTAGACTCACCTAGTTTGTAAGACGTTTCAAAGTGATCCCTTCTTCTTCTTCTTCAATTATGGCATCTGTCTCTTAGAGAACAATTTTGCCATTGTCAAGTGTATTTATTTATAAGTATTGTCAACGTCACAGAGTCATAGTCAAGTAGTCAAGTCAATTTTAAACAAAAGATGGCTGTTTTGTTGAAAATTTTCGGGATTTCCTCCGATGGAATTTCAAGAGAACTATTCACTCTAATTCACATACTTTACACTCGCGTCAAGAACCCGGGCTTTATTGGCAAAATAACCACCAAATTACGCAATAAAACTCAAAATAACACGAGAAAACATATAAAAACCAGAGCGACGTAGTTGTCAGGCAAATGCACCGCAGAAAATCCAAAGTGATCCCTGTGATTCTATTGAAAATAAACATATTTTGACTTTGACTTTGACTTTTGACAAATATATGACAATACATAATTGACTTCTATAGGTACCTTACTATTATTCTTCAGGTATTTTCCAAGCAGGCTCTGATGATGGACACATTGATAGAACATTTTGCGGGGGAGTACCGGAAGCGACTGGGACAGGAGACCCCCAGTGATCATGCCAACTACGCCGATTACCATTCGGGTAATATAAGCAGTCTTATGTTCAATGTTAGCGTTTCGTTCAATTGAAAGTAATTCCAAAGTAACTTCATAGATTTGCGTTTCGTATAACTTTCTACCTTTTTGTTTACCTTTTGCAGGCGCCACATACGAGTGATTTCGTTTTTGAGATCTATATATTTAGAAAGCATTTCTTAAATTGTGTTTTTATTATTATGAGCCGTTTTTGTCCCACTGCTGGGCAAAGGCCTCCCCCCAATCTTTCCAGATGGCGCGATCCTGTGCTATTTTCTCCCAGTCAGCTAGAAATTTATCGATTTCGTCCCGCTTGCCCCGTTGCCGGGTCGGGGTGCCACTTACCTTCGCCCACATATTCATAAGACTGAATTTAAATCTAGATACTTTCCCTTCCAGATTCTGGCAGCATCTCCCTGCCCCCCCTTTCAAGACCAGACTCCCCCCAGCGTCGTCTTGCCAACAAGTTTTCACGGCTAGCGCTGGCCACACACGACGGCAGAGGCAATCTGTTGGGCGGCGCTGGCGATTGGAGCACCAGTCTCGACCATCCCCAGCCAAGTTGGATATTACCCAAGCACTGACAAGGACCTATAATGTTAATCTGAAGTTCCTTCCTATTATGCAGGTGCCAGTGACTATAATGAAGTAATCACTGTTAGTACTTAAAAACTTATGGCAATGAGTTAAGACTCTTAGAAGACAATAGTCTCAAATCAATAGTACTTTTGCAAAGTGCGAATTGATCTTGACTTGGTAAGATAGCCATTATAGGTGATCCTGCCGCCTGCGCTAATTTATTAAATGCCGCCTGCGCCAAGATAAATTGTTGTGTCTAGTCATTAAACATTATTTTAATTTTACATGCACTTAGGTGAGCCTATTAGGCAAGGTTTATTTATTACATATAAAATTGTGCAAATAGTCGCAACAAAAGATCCAATGATTCTCTGGTTTTCGTTAATGGAGTAACTTTATGCAAAATTAAAAACAAATAACAATCAATACAAAATCTTTTATTCCACAACGTCAATATAAATTTCAATTGTACATAAACTATCAAATCACCAAAAACATAAAATACCCGCATAACAAATTACCAATCGATCTTTGCATCTACTTCATCCTATAATAATACTTCACCCTGGTAAATTCTCTCAATAAAGGATGTTTATCCAAATAGTCCATGAGGATCTTGAATCGGGGTACTGAGAGGTCTCTATGTCGCGTCAATCTTACTTCCAATGAATGCACTTGGAACGCCAATTCAGCACTGGGGGAATCAAAAAAATACGAATGACTCTCTTAAGTCAGATTCTTTTTTCTCAGTATAAGTATTAAGGCTCTAAAATGAGCCAACAATTCTGTGAAAGCTGCTGGTGTGAAATGATCTAAATTATATACAAATTAGGTTATGTCTGAAATTTGCTATAAATCTTAAATTATAAAGAACAGAACGTTTTGTTCATAGACTTATTTTAGTGCAGGATATTGTTGTAACTACCTTCATTTACTAACTTTTTTCTATAGGTATTTAATTGTAGTGGTTTAAGCTTAGATACTGTACCTAGTAGCGAAGTAGGCGGATTCTTTCTCGGGTGTCAGGATAAACTGGTTCGCTAGATACCATAACCTCTTACTCTTGTATTCAGAGTTTAGCTGAAATATAATACAATTTATCATAAATGGATTACAAAGAAGCTTGAAGGAAACCGATTTATTGTAGCTGCATTTCTCAGGTGAGCAAAGTTAGCAGAGCTCAAGGTGTAGGTATAGAGACTTAGTACCTAAGTATAAAATGGTAAGCGCAGCGAACCATTTAGTAACTGATGTGTAAGCATTAAATTGAGGAAACCTTTGTGTTGTTGTGTTTAAACAATAACATAGTTCAGTAAAAACCAACGTATGAAGAGCCTTTTATGTATTTTTAAATTGTTAAATTTCCAGCACCTATCTCTTACCATACAGTGATATCAAGCAAGCAAAACCAAACCTTATCAAAGCGCTCTTGGACTTTTCCAGCACCTATCTCTTACCATACAGTGATATCAAGCAAGCAAAACCAAACCTTATCAAAGCGCTCTTGGACTAAGTTCTGCCTCGACAGCTGCTTTCCTTTAAAGTCGTTAATGCACTGTTCGCGCACTAGCGTGGCTTCCTTCACGCTGAGCATAGACCCCGAGCCGTGGCCCGAACCGAACATGCGAGCCAAGTATGGAGCTAGAGGGTCGATCTCGGCTTCCTTCTCTCTTTCGGTCACTGCAGCCTTTTGCGCTTCCTGATTTGAAGATAACATAATTCATTTAGAATTTTCGATTCTAACTAATTAGTGCAAAAACTTTAAAGCACTAAACAATTATTCTGTTTTTTCTTCACAGTAAGCATATAATTATTAATAAACATTAAAATGATAGCTATGAAAACTCCCATACAAAAGACATCAACGCGCTTCACCAATAAATACCCATTGACGTAAAATTTCTGCCAGCTTTTTCCATACCTGTTCCTTCCATCCCTTCTTCGCAGCTTCATTCCTCTCTGTGTCAAACAATGCCACTGCCAATAACGGTTCAATCAGTTCCTTATGCCTCTGTCTGAGGTAACCATTGATGTCTGTTTCACGATCTCGTATGTGCTTGTTAGTTTTATACTCCCACGTCATATTGTCACACAAAGCGTAGTATATATCGAGTGGGCGGGTCATTTTAGCGCAGGGGTCTGCCTGAAATTCAGTCCAAAAATCCGTTAGCCTTCAAAATTAGGTGACTTGACCAACGAATACGGCAGTACTTACAATATATCCCGAAGTCTTATCGGGATAAAACAAGATCTTTCCTCCTGTCTCCGCCAAATTAGGTTTTATGTAGCTCCTAGTGTTGTTCGTTACAAAGTTGTATGCGTAATGATACAAAAGATCTATAGTATTCTCCTGGATGTGGAATATCTTCTTCCAGACGTCTTGTTTTGCTGGTATATTGAAATTTCTGCTATATGTCTCTACGATATCTTTGACAGCGCGTTTAGGTTCAGCCTTGTTGCCTTCGGTGTAGGTTATTACCCTGGATTCTAACCTGATAATAGAAGTTAATAATGAAGGTTTATTTCGTAGATACCATTTATTAATTCGTCTTCATAACGTTACCTGTCATCCCTCTTGGTGTAGTGCTCGTCAAAAGTAAGCGGGGAACAAACCAGCTTTGAGAGGTGGTCCAAACGCGCGTAATAGTTAAACTCCAGAGTACGCACACCTTCGACGGAGGTGACGGGGGCATCCATTGAATACTCATGTTCTACACAAGGATATATCGTAAGATAAACGTTTACTGGAGATGCAACGAATGTTGAGATCGATGTATGGAGTTATGAAAATAGACAAGATGAGAAATGAGGACATCAAAAAGTAGTGCCCGCAGTGAAGGAAAATTGGAGCGAGGTTAGAATATTATGCAGATTTGAGTGTGGAAGGAAATGGCCTAAACGAAAATGTATGAACTGAGTGAAAGATGATTGTGTAAAGTAAGGATAGAGTGACTATTGAGATGAAGGATGGTTGAGGAGAGTTGAGAAAAAGAACCTGTAATGCTGATCCTACTTAGTGAGACAAGATAAGAACAAGGAGATAATGAAACGTATGACCTTATAGCAAGGCTTACTTACTGATCAAATGATCTTTGCGTCCGATACCAAATGTTTCTCGCATTTCCCGTTTGACATGATCTATTTTCAAAGTTTCCATTAAATCTACTCTGTGTTTATACCACTCATAACTGGAAAAAAACACATTTTGTCAGGATTCTTATATACCTACCTACATAATACTATATTTTATTAATAAATTGAAGCTTGGTTGACTTACGTAAGCAAGGGAATGGTTAAAGCGTAGTCGTCAAAGATTTTGACTCTCTTGACGATACCGTCGCGTTCGGAATACGGTGAGAACTTTTCCAAAATAACCTTTTTATAGTGAGAAACTTTGTGGCTGCCAGGATAACGTTGTTCATACTCTGAAACAGTTGATTCATAAATGGTATGAACAAAATGGGACCAAGCTTTGAACCTTGCGTAACACCAAGAAATAATCTATAGTCTGAAAGGCACACTGCAGTGAAACTAATAACAAATTATGTAAGTTATTGTATTATAATAGTTTTTAACAAATAAAACAATCACTATTTTGACATTTAGAATGAATGATAAATAATGCAAGACTTGATCAAAAGCTATAAACAAAGTTTTACCATCAGCAGATATGTCCAGTTTTTCCACCCAACTAGCAGGCATATCTAGATGCTTGTCGGTATCCACCGAAGTCTTCTTATCGGCGTAGTCGACACCAACCAGCTGTCTTCTAAAAAACGGTTCTCCAGCCAGCAAGTGTTCCCAGCATGTCAGATCACAAACGTCATAATTTAAAGAGCCTGGACCTTCCGTTGAAGTTTGCAGATTTACCTGACAAAAACATTAGTCAGTGAATTATACACATACCATGCATTTTTGATTGTCTTACAAGAGGAAAAGCTATTTTGCTCAATCGAGGAGTGCTTAAGAGTAAGTGGACTCAAAAGCAGTGTTCAAAAGACTCACGTAATAGTTATCACTGTTGTAGATGCTCTCGATCTGGTGGTACTGCTTGGAGTTTATAGGGTATCCCTTTCCTTCACTGGGTTCTATGAAAAATGGTTCCTCAACGTCCATGAACCCTGGTAGGATAATCACCCATGCATGTGTGCGCCATCCGTTTATCTTGTCATCAGGGGGTTTTTCCAACAGCTAAAAAAGAACTAGGTATATGAGTTTAATTAATGATAAAAAGTAGAAGAATGTTAATTTCATTGGGTCTTATCTTTTTCTAAATTTTTAAACATTTGAAATCTATATGAAACTTACAGCAATTTTCTTAATTCGTTCGTTTTCAATCTTATCCAGCTCAGCCTGTTTTTCATCTGCTGCCTTTTGATCCATTTCCTGACAGTACTTAGAGGTGAGGTCAGGAAGCGGCACTAGACGGTACCGAGGCTCTTCATCTGGAGGCGGAGGCACATAGATAACCTGGAAAAGTATCAAATTCAACTCATTTCCTCGAAGGACCCCGATGTATTCACTGTTGGAGCTGATGGCTTATTCCCAAAGTACTCCACGTTTTGGTTTCAAAGTACTCCAAGAAATATTCTCAAATGATGTACCATTTAGTAGGTACCTACTGGTACCTACAACTAGTGCAAAAATACAAGGGTCACCCCGCTTTGTACTCGTACACAACTTTGTACACAACGGGCTTTGTACTCGTCACAACTTAGTCTTGAAAAAATCTATATAAGTATCTTACCAACTTCCCTAACATGAGCAACATAATTTTTGTACCTAATGTCAACTTGTCTTCTCGAAAACAACGCTGATTGTTCATTCTAGGGGGTTACCACAAGCTCTTCGGGCAATATCAAAGTAGTAAAACTTTGATATTTCGTACCATGACATATAAAATTGTATATTGTATTATTGTGTTAGCTACTTCAAGGTATGGTACGTGGCATGGGCATATTATTATGAGGAGATGTAAGTGTCATGTGACGAGGAGTGTGTTAGGTATGAAAGTGGATGGATACAAGGGTAGAAAAAGGCTAAAGAAAAGATGGATGGACTGTGTGAAAGATGATATGGAAGAAGTGAGTACTGAGATGATGAATGATAGAAGGAAATGGTAGAAGATCGCATGTTCTGCCAACCCCACATAACGCGGGAAAAGAGAAGGAAGATGATGATGATTGTATTATTGTATAAAGTAGTGTTACTTCAAGGTTGAAACTTTGATGTTTCTGAAGCATTATGGTTTGTAATGAGCTTGTAGTAAGGCTGGTGTGTGTGCTACCTCTCTCTCGTCCGGCACGTCAGGGCACACGGTGCGGTATCGGATGGCCATGCAGGTGTCTCGCTCGGCGCACCCGACCACCACGTACGCGTCGTAGCCGGCACCGATCAGCCACGACACGAGAACGTGAGCCAGCTCGAACGGGTTCCCGCTTCGCCGGATGATGGCGGTGAACGGAGACATTATACGCTCTGGCTGGAAATAAAAAAAAACAACACATGAATAATGATGACCACTGCAATCCCAGGCTCGGTAGATATCTTCTCAAACCTTTAGTAACATAAATCTGTGAGGATATTTAAAGAGGCACGTCAGAGGCACGTCCGAACATGACATTTGGTACATGCCCACATTTTGCGCATAAGTTAGAATTCCGTACGTGACAGGTTGCAAGCCCATCGCCGCTTATAAGAATACTAACGTACCTAAACTAACAATTCCGAATTTTCGAAACTGAACTAACTCTAACTCTGTTAAGTTCGAAAATGTGACCATAGATGGCGTTAGCCTTAGCTTAAATGAACTTTTGCTTTTTAAAAATAGATAAAGAAGTTTTGTAAAAACATATTATTTAGGTACCTATCCTAGGCTAATAATAATTATAATACTCGTAGATACCTACTTATTGTAAAGGCGAAATTTTTTAAGTTTGTTGGTACTTTTGTACCTTCCTACATAATTAATCAGCTCTACTCCGAAATATACTTACTTAGGTACCTATACTATTATCTAGGCTCTTACGTACAAAAAAGTACCTACTCATTATTTTGTTAAGTATTGGTCATCCGATATTAATGGTATAAAGATGGTAGGTAGTAACCACAAGTGTTTTTATAAAGAAAACTTTTCCCGCCTTTTCACCGCCACAGATTCATAAATAAAATCTATTGTGTATTATGTAGTAGGAGCGCTAGATAGGGCACCGCGCCCGGCCACCCCACCACCCTACAAATTGAATCCAAAGTTAGCGAAAACAAGTCTACAAAACTTTAGCTTCAACTTTCACTTTTCAGTGGTGAACTTTTCAACACTTTCACTATCAATTTTTCATAGATAATAGGGTTAAGAAACTTATTTAGATAAGTGGGTAGGTAGGTACTTGTACCTACATTTATCTAGGTACCCTGTATTATAAAGAAAAAAGTTTTGTATTTTTGTATTTTTGTTTGTAACGAATAAACTCAAAACTAATGGTCCGATTTCAAAAATTCTTTCACCGTTAGAATGCTTCGTTATCCCTGAGTGTCATATACTATATTTTATGTAGGTACCTCGCGAGCAAAGCCGCGAACGGAAGCTAGTTTTGTATAATTCTTTTTTTATCGTGTCACTAGGGGACACTACTTGGGGACACGTCTATTCGGCAGTGATCTGGATCATTTGAGCTATTTATAGATAGTTCGTAACGGTTCTTAGTCAGCTCTGTATATTACCTATATAAAATCTAGTACCCTTATTATCTTCTTTTTAATACTTATGTATAGGCAAAGACTGGTTTGTTCGAACACTTATAAATCTACAGCAGCGGTTGGAAAGATTTTCATGGTGTTCGATGTTGTATTAGTCTCTGTCCCGAATAGCAGAATAACATCTAAAACATTTAAAAATAAATTAAATGCGAAAACAGTCGTGGGCAACAGCTAGTTTATAAAATAAATAAAGTCTTTCTTAGCCAATTAGTAACTTGAGTATTGGTACCTAGGCACCTACTTGCAAGATGGAAGGTACCGTTCGTAGCCAAATATTGGGGATTACGGCCATTATAATTTTGTTATTTTTTTTTTTGGAAATGTTGCTGCAATTCCTTCTACGGTCAAAACGCTTCGGTGGCTTCGTGCCGAGATTTCAAAATGTACGTTCTTGAGTTTCAAGTTCTGACGACCTCAGTGGCGCAGCGGGCGAGAGTCCGCCTGCGACGCAAGAAGTTGCGGGTTCGATTCCCGCCGCGGAACAAATTTGTGTAAGATCTGCAGAAATTTGTTCCGTTGGCCTGGGTGTTTACTATATACTTATAATAAAAAAAATATCTATCTATGTATATAATTTATTAAATATATCAGTTATCTAGTACCCATAACACCAGCTTTCAGTGGCTTATTCTTGGGCTAGATGATGCTGTGTGGATTGTCCAGCATTATTATTATTATTATTATTAATTAGTTGTGTGGGGAATGAACTGATCACCTACCTAATCATACCAGTAGGTACAATATTATTCAGTGCAAAGCGAAGGAGCGTGCAGAACACCGCAGAGCAGTACCCGGCTCAAATCAGACCGTGGCTCGACTACCTCGTAGCTTTGAGTCGCGCTTGACCAAGCGTTATTCGGAGCTCGAACAAGACGCCCTGGCTAGTGCTGTGCCATTCATTGTACAGCTGGCATATCGATATTGATGATGACGTTTAATCTACTTAATTAAATTTCTGACGGACTCGTAGAAGTTCTAGTGTTTACGTTGTTGAGTACCTACTTATCTAAGTATTTTATTTTTAACGTACCTACCTATATTCATTTGAAGTATGCATAGTCATCTATATCGTTACATGTCACTGATGATGACGATGTGTGAGCAAAGATTAAAATTAGACTTCGTAGCGTAGCAGTTACAACTTGGCTCAGCAACTTTTCGACAATCGCATAGAAGATTATGCATCTATATGCATTTTGGCTATCGATAATTTTGGCATGGTACCTATAGAATTGTCCATGCATATCGATATATCGATGCAAGACACTCAACTCGCAAGTATCGATTCGGGCGGGGGTCCAGTTGCGAGGGGGTGATAGGGTGGCTCGCGACGACGCGTACAGACGCCACTCATGCGAGGCCGTGCTGTGCCTCTAATTGAAAGCGTTGTGACAGTTTTTATCGATATCGATAAACTTTATTTTTATATTTTAATGATTTTTGGCATCGAATAGGTTTTATTCAAGTTTTAGTTATAGTAGGTAGGTATTCGAACAAAACTGAAAGGTATACTTAATTATAAAATGAAAATGATGATGTTGGATGATGTTAGACCGAATTAACTCATTTTCAAAATATAATATTTCTTTTTACGTAGGCAGGTAATCAGACTTTTTTTAGTTTGAGAGAAATAGGTACCTACAACAATAGAAATACGATTGATGAAGTAATTTATTAGTGATGGCGTTAGACGGTAAATTATTAAACGGCATTTGTTACCTGAGGTAGAATTAGGTACAGTTTCCTTTAATTCAAGAACCTCGTTAAGCTTACGACGTAAGCGAAGTCACGATTAAAATAGCTAGTACCAATAAAAACTTTTATTTTACCGACAAAAACGAAAAACTCTCTTAGCTATACGCCGCAACCAGCTAGAATACTTGAACGAGCATTAGGTAGTCTTTGTGACTCGCTGGACTCGTGAATTTTTTATCGACAAATAAAAATAAATATACGGCAAACGACCGCAGCGCAAATGGGAGCGCTCTCCAAGAACGGCAGTCCGCGCGAGTGATTTGCGCCACCCGCTGCCGCCGCGCGGTCGCGACGCACCCAAGGATGCGCCGTGATACTTTCGCAAAACTATCGATATCGATGAGCCGTTTTTTTTGTTACCAAGACTTACATAATATTATTAGAACTGATTAAGTGTGAAAATATTGAGAGAAGATTAGGAGTTTCGCCTGCTTCACTTGGAAAGTATATCGGCAGGTCGCGTTTCAACAATGGCCGAGTTAACGGCTTCTAGGTTGTGTGGATCACGTCTCCGGAGTCACGGGGAGCCCGGGGCCTCGTTCGGCAAACAAAGGAGTGTTATTGTCACGCGGCGCCGCCCCCCGCCGCGCGGTCCGTGGCGACGGCCGGCCGGGCACCGCGGATCGATATCGCTCGAGATCTCGGCCTACGCGCCCGCCTCGTCCATTTGCCTACCTCGACGCCTCAGGCTCGTATGTACATAACCCGCCACCCACCACCCCGATACCCCCAGATTACCGCCTACAAAGCAAACTTCATTGGTACGTGCATGCAATATGCGCAAGGAGGCCGAATTGCGCCTCGACAGACCCGGCGAGATTGCTTTGATATCCGAGCCTCCTGTAGTTATATAGGCCAGGCCGTTGCATCTCCTATCTTGGCTGCTAGGCTCTATTTGAAACACTGACCAAACGTGGCCGTATAAGAGTACCTAATACTTATTTAGTTTTCTCTTGGTTTGCAATCGAAATAATTACTTGTCGAAGCAAATCTTTTCCGAGTTTCCCAGCTAGCTATCTTATTGCTAGCTTGCTGATCATCGCTTAACTAAATTCCTTGGTAGTGCAAAAGAGAATTAAATTAAAAAACTTCAAGCGAACAAATTCGCGAAAGCTCTAGTTTAACTAAGTATATTAAAATACTTAATAAGAAATCTAACTTCAGTTAAGTTTCTATAATCGACTAAAACCAAATGTTTTGTACAGTTAACGCAAAAAAACATGGAAGCGTCCTTGAGCTAAAAATTGACCCCTAAAATGGAGCTCTAGATGTTTTTCCGTTCACTGGTTTTGTAATATAAAATGAATTGATCAGCCTTTAAAATGCCTTAAGAAAGTTAATCTACAAAATAAGTCAAGATAAGTAATACGAAGTAAAACTTAGTTTCAGCGATATCAGGTGTAATATAATTTGCAAGTTTTCAAGCAAACCGAGCGACGACATTCGTAAATCGGCCAAGTGCAGTGAAGACATAGTAAAAGTAGAATCCAGTAATGCAGTGATGTAAACCTAAACCTACCATTAAATGGTTCAAATAAGCCTTTAATTTGTTTTTATAACAAAGAAAATATCCAGTTGAGCTATAAGTTAAACTCATAGATCTATTTTTCGGAATTTTCATTACTTTTTTTAACTTGTCCTTACTGGAAATATCACACAGTGCCATCTAGCCTCACACATAAAAAAATACAGACTAAATCTTTCTCGTATTATAACATGCTTGACTAAAAACATTGTAATTTATAAATTGTTGAATGAAAAAATACGAGTTGCATAACTGAAACTTTTATTATGGTGCACCGCACCCTTCACTCGAAAAAGAGTGAAAGTTAACATTTGCATGGCGTCATCGGCGCCGATAACTTCGACCAAACTTTGCACAAATGCTACGGGCGAACACTGAAACTTGGGGTATGCTGAAATTACTAGGTCGCAATCTTTTGCTGAACTAATGAATTTACATGCAACTTGGTAGCTAGCTGTTTTTTTAATGAGCACCTTAAAAAGTATGAAGGTAGTTAGGTGGCAAATAGGTTTTAATCTACATAGATAAAAATTGTAGAGTAAGTACCTACATAATACGTAATTGCTTAATTCTCGCTCCATTTAAAGACTAGTGTACATAATCTCTCTAGTAAAATTAATTAAAGACGAGTAGCTACATCATTACGCCATAATTTGGGATCCGAGGAATTAACGAGAAAGCTCTCCCCGCCATAATAAATAGATCGAAAAACAAACAATAAAGAACTGAATGAAATGAGTAGGTAAGAACGGCGAGTGAATGAGAATGAGCTGCGAGATACGCGCGCCGCGCCGGGGTGTCGGCAAATTCGGGAATATTTTAGCGTATTTCAATAAAGGCGCGACATCTTTAATCTAGGGATCGGGTAGGGGCATAAATCTTGCAAGTACAGGCCGGGCAGAGCCCAGGGCCAGTCCGAGGGAGTTTTGAATCATTTAGTGTGAGCGGCCGCGCGACTTCCGTCCGGCACGTGCGCCCCCCGCGGCCGCAGGGGCGCAGCATAGCAAGCAGTCAGTACGCGCGCGCGCCACCCGCGTCTATCTTGTCGAGACAAAGGGGCGATAGGGCTGGGCTAGTGCTTACATTCTTTCAAAACTTATCGATGGATATAAACTTTTATTTGACATTTTATATTTTGCCGAATTTTGCTGGCTTTAGTTGACAAATTACGAATATTATTTGATAACCTTATCAACTAATATAATTTCTTCGAAATAATTATAGTTAGCTATTTTTAGCCGACGATGAATAAAAAAAAGTTCTCAAAAAGAGGGATGCGTATTTTTTGTGGAATTTAAAGTCACCTTATTAGAAATTACTAATTTAAAGAAAAAAATACTATAGATTTATTGTTTTAAAGTCCTAGCTTTTGGTTTGAAGAACCTGGAATAAAATTATTCCGATAAGTTCGGAATTTACAAACTTATAACTTTACCTCTGTAGCCATTTTATAAGATTTGATTAATAGCATCAAGATAATATTATGTTTATCCTAAAATATTCGATAAAATACCATTGTTAACCCCATCTCTAGCATACGACGTCCGAGCCGCCTCTAATTTGAATTCACGGAGACTCCGCGACGCGTCCGCCGCGTCGGCCGCGCCCGACTTAATGAATCGCGTGGGGGTTGGGGGGTCTCCCACAGGGGGTCACAGGGGGTCGCCGGGGGGCGATCGGACGGCCACCGCATCCTCCGCGTGGATAAGTGACGCCCGTGTTGCTCAGTACATAGGTACGCTTATGTATCTCAGAACATAGCGGCCGGCCTGTACCTACGAAACGCTCGCCAAATTTATGTCCCGCACATGTCTAGAGACCGCGGTGTACCTTCCGAGGGACTTTGCGTGTTTACGTACAAACGGGAGCCGTCGAAGATATTTGAGTCGGAATTTCTCTCGGACCCTTATTGATGAGCTGCGTGGTCGGGCTGAGCTAATCCTGTCCCCAAGCATATGAGCACATACAAATTCATCCGCGATATCTTCATTATATTCATAGCATTTGTCGAACACATTGGGCAGAACGAGGCATTTAGTTAAGGTTAATCGAGGCAAAGGGTTTCGGATAAAATAAATGCAAATGAGCTTTTGAACGGTAGAGAAGCCTCGGGCAAGACCGCTGCTTCGTCCAAATCGAAGTTGACTGTAAACAAAAACTTGCTAATGGCCAATTATGCAAATAACGGGCTCGTGATGACCAATCAAAACGCAGTAAATTATTCAAGCTATCTGAAAACCAGCTAGAGCCGTTTTCGCTCTAAAATTGATGCTGAACTCTTACCCCGTAAGTATTTTGACTTCATTATGTTAAATGTATATAATAAACATCAATGATCCAGTGTCATAACCCGATTCGAATATCCGCCGTCCACTTTTCAGAATTTGAATGATTTTCACAAAAATACTGTGACATCACACGAATCAAATCCTTACAATCGACGAACCTTCGAATCGAATATTTAATTAAAATGTATTGTTATCCACCCTACGGACGGTCAAGCCCGCGGGCAAGCGTGGGAGTTGGCCGCCGCGTCCGCTCTCGAGGCGACGGGTACGACCATTATCATCGATAATCACGCGATATCGATTGACGATGGGACGCACCGCCCTAATTTGGCACGGGAATATACAGTTAGAAAAATCTGTTTGAAAATAACATCGTTAGTGACGAAGAGCACCAGCCACACGCAAAATACTCAATACAAAATCCATACTAATGTTATAAACTAGCTTCTGCCCGCGGCTTTGCCCGCGTGAAAAACAAAAACAATCTTACCCGTGGGAACCGTAATTTTTTTCGGGATAAAATGTAGCCTATGTGTTATTCCAGACCATAATCTATATCTGTGCCAAATTTCATTCAGATCCGTTCAGCCGTTTTAGCGTGAAAGAGTAACAAACATCCAGACATCCTCACAAACTTTCGCGATTATAATATTAGTAGGATTGGAAAGTAACTCTGTTTGTTTGTTACCGTTTCACGACTAAACGGCTGAACGGATCGTAACGAAATCTGGCAAGGTGATAGATTATATCCTCGAAACAGCTGAAATAATGGTTGAAAGTTTGTATAGGAAACGCTTGGTTAAGCAACGCTGGGCTCAGTCAGTTTTTGGATGGGATCGCATTAACCATATCAATAATATAAGAATTAATATGTTATATTAATTGACGACCTCAGTGGCGCAGCGGGCAAGAGTCCGCCTGCGACGCAAGAGGTTGCGGGTTCGATTCCCGCCTTGGAACAAATTTGTGTACGATCTGCAGAAATTTGTTCCGTTGGTCTGGGTGTGTATGTATAATAAAAAATATCTATCTATGTACCTATATCATGTATTAAATATATCAGTTATCTAGTACCCATAACACAAGCTTTGAGTAGCTTACTTTGGGGCTAGATGATGCTGTGTGGATTGTCCAGCATTATTTATTTATTTATTTATTTATTTATATTGATAAATTTTTGTGGACAGAGTGTGACAAAGACAAATCTAGATAAGCATCCCCGAACGAATCCCAATCGTTTGAGTACAAAATTAGTTTGTATAAGTGATACTTTATTATTGACATGAAATTATACTGGCTTAAAAAATACTTCATTGTAAAAACTTCTTGCATTGAACTACTTAGGTACTTACATGTTTTAATTTTTATCTATAGATACTGAACTCGATCTAAAAATAACATGATTAAGTAAGTAGACACAAGTAACAAGAGTCACGTGTAATTTTACTGCCCTATACTATTCCGTTTCCGTAACTCAATACGAAAAAACGAAACCCCTATAAAAAGGGAAACCTATAGAATACCTATAGATTCGCTCACTCTAAGAAAATGCTACAATCCTTTGTGACACAAATGAAGAAAAAAAAACTAAAATTGAGAAATGTGAAGATTTTCAATTGCTACGGAGTGTCCACGTTTATAACAAGGTATTGACCATAAGGAGCATCAAAGTGAATTCATTTATTAACTACATATCTTATACAAATTGTGAGAATAATTGTATCCAAAACTTAAAAAAAACGTGTCAAAGATATGTGTTATATAATAATATCTCTAATTAAGACTCTCTTACACATTTTGATGACAGCGTGTAATATGCCCATATATACATAATATTATGGATATATTTGTATTTGAATTTCCTTTGTTTCATTGCAACATTTACCAGACGAAAAGTGGATTGACTCGTCTACGGAGAGAAGGGTAATGTGTTTGGGATGTACCTATGTGAGATCCTTTGGCTGTCGCTGTAGCCCAAACAAAAAAAAAATTCGTTTGATCTGTTTGGATCACCAAAGTACATATAAAAATATCAACAAAAAAATATGGCAGATGTAAGGACCAATTTCTAGTTACTTTCAGTCGGATTTTTTAATTTTATATTTAAATCCATGTTCTATGAACTGTATGAAAATATCAATCGAAATGCGTTTCGCCAAGATCATCGATAACGATTAGGGCGGCACGCATCCCAATCGATAGGTACCTATCGATTGGGATGCGTGCCGCCCTAATTTGGTGCGCGGGAACCGCTCTGATAGCTCGGACCCTCACGATCTCGGATGGAATCACTCGGAATTAGCAATGGAAATGTGTTTAGAGAACGCATGAAATGGTGTGAGAATGCTATTTTGTTATTATTCTTGAAGCTAACTATTGATAAGCATTAAGCAACGAAGTAGGTAGGTAGGTACCTATACAACGAAGTGGAAATAGCACTAGCACGTAAGACGTTTCAAAACGGTCCTTGTGTTTTTATTGAGTGTTAAATTATTTTAACTTTCGACATGTAGGTATTTTACACCGAAAAATATCGTAAATTTGTTTTAAGCATGGTTTTAAATAGCCAGTGTTCGATTAGGGGAGATTAGGCCCACTCAAGTTAAACTTTTTAAAATTGGGCCAGCAAAAATAGTATAATTAGCAAAACTGAAAAGTATTTTACCCACAATAGAACACAGCTTGTCTATACATTGAAGATAAGTAATATAAAAGGAAAGGGGTCGACTAAAAGAGCGTAATAAAACACAAATCAGCGATTTTTAGAATTATTTTCTGTCTGTTTATTTGATGGAAAAAAGTTATCGTTATGCGCACAAAGTCGCTACAATAAGAAGACTGGCAACGGCTAGTCGTTACAATAAGAAGAGACAATAGACATTTGAAAAGGGCATTCGTTCTAGACAGGCGCTATAAAATAACTGTAAATGTGGCCACTTGTTGCGCCACTTTTAGCCGGAGGGTTGTTTGTTGTCTAACAAAACATCCAGCTTGATCCGGTTACAACTAGTTGATATACTCTTTTTATTTTTACATTGCTTTCTTTTGTTTCCAGAGTAGGGGTTACCTCCAGAAAAACTAACAATATCACTTGCAAAAATAAATCCACCGTGTACAAGTGTTGTTAGAACTATCTTTGCTTTGCTTCGTAACCTACCTGAATAAAACAATTGCCTTTGACAAAATTTTTATTTAAATTTATTTACTTATGAGCACTTATGATACTTCAGTGAAGTTCGATCATTATTGTATAAATCGTTTCATTCGAATATAATCTTATATTTACCTTTAAGGCCCAGAATTTTGAAAATTACAAGTATTGCAACCCTAATCATTCTATTACCGCTTAATAGATTACATTGAAATTGAACTACACGATACTCAAGGATATTTATTTATTTAACACTTTCTCACAAATTATTTATGCTAGGAGAACTTAATGCTAAAAGCATTCTCTACCAGTCATCCTGGGTGTGCTGAATGATGGTGAGGCGTGATAAATATAAAGAAATACCCATAATAATAAACATATATATACCTACCTATTTAATATAAATAAAAATACCTACACAATCTACAATTACTTAAATAATATAATATATAATCCTATTAATAATACCTACTTATTTCTACTTACTTATTATATACTGAAACAATTTATAAAAACTATGAGTTTCACATACACAAAGCGTGAAAAGACATACACAAAGGATATAAGTGATAAATCAACCGGAGCTAAAACACGAATTAGTTAGAAAACCTTGGTTAAAAACCATGTTAAACACACCTCTGAAAATTCAGAAATTCCCTAATTTATCCAAAACAGTAAGGTTTTTTGAATTTCTATTTCACATGAATGTAAATCAGTTAATTTGAAACGAATCAACCCAGCCCTTTTTTTGAAATAAGCTATTTACTTGAACATATTTATGTTTTTTATAAATTGTTGCTTTCGTTATGTAATTCAGAGCAGCCATATTATCATGCCGCACTCTACTTTTCTTGCCATTTGGGTATTTCACTTCGTGCTATGTCTGATTCCGCGGAGACCCGCGGACCTACGTCACTTTTTTTTGTAACTTTTACGTAAGGAATAGTGTGACGAGTATTCTGGGCCTTAAACGAGCAGAGCAATTCTCGTACTTACATAATAATCTGAATCTCGAAAACGTTTTTCAATTTCAATGTTTTTTTTTTTCATTTGTATTTTTTTGATTGAAATTCAATCTATTATTTCCGCATAAACATCAGTTTATTTTTATATTTTGTTTAAGCTACAATTTCTGAACGTCAAAAGAAAACCGTAAGTATCTAATATAACTATAATTGCATGAAAGAAGCCGCACTTCAATCCTTTCACCTCACTGGTTCGAAAGAACAGTGACATGATAAAAATAAATTGAAACTTAACATAGGGATCCTGTAAGTAACAGGAATACATACGTAAAGTAGGTTTATAGTCATAATTGTGACAAAAATCTAATTTTATTTGGCGTTTTCCCTACCAACCTTTTGTATCCTGGTGGGTGGGGATTAAAAGTAGACACGTAGTATTCCTGTCTCCGAGAATTTCCTTTAAAATTAGTAGTCTCGCCGGCTGCAGTTACGCGATCGCGGTATACACCACACCAGGTGCACGCCGCATTGCAATAAAAGGATAGCACCACAGCTGATACAGAACAACTACCTCATTCTACTAAGAACAGGGTATAAAATCGACTGTCCTCACAGCTCAGTTGGTAGTAGCTCTGCCTTCTGCGCTGTAGGTTGTGGGTTCGATCCCCACCCAGGATAAACATTTGTGTAATGAACGCAGATGTTTGTTCTGTGTCTGGGTGTTATTATGTATTCTCTGTAGGTATTTAGGTACAAAAAAAAACATAAAGCTCTTAAAAACCATCATGTTTCATAAACGTTAAAGGTTCAAGCTTGAAGCAACACTATTTCAACACAATATTTGTAGGTAGGTCATGGTACGAAATATCAAAACTATTTTACTTTGATATTATTGCCCGAAAAGCTTGTGCTTTATACAGTCTGTAGATAGAACCAGGGATATTCCGGTTAAGGTTAACCACCGTAATGAATCGGTTGTTTAACACTTTCAATTACGGTATACCGAAACTATAGGTTACCGAAACATTTCTGTTAACATTAACCGAAATAATAAAGGTTTTTATCTTAAGGTTTAAATTGGCGCATTTTCATCATGTACTGCGTGCAAGTAGCGCGGTAGGTAATATGAGTGCGAAGGAAAATAATGTCTCACTCATCTTCTGTCGTGTTAAACCGTATTGTTTGAATTTGTGTTGAGAGATGGGCGCTTACTCGCATACCCATTTTTACCTACCCATTTCGAATTAATACCGGGTAAAAATTCAATGCTTCTTTTTTTTGAGGTTCAACTAATTATATATGCTTTAACTTGTTAGTTTTTATTCCTGTTTGTTTTTTGGGGCTAGATGGTGCTGTGTAAAAATGTCCGCCACTATTTATTTATTATTTTATTTGTTTTTTTTAGTGTTTCGATGTCATCTGGTGTAAAATAATGTAATTATCAGTATAATTTGGTTGGATTATATTTATTTAAGTATTATATTTATTGATTTCGTTATGCTGTGCAATTATTATATATATATATTATATATATGGTTTTTTAGATTGTTTATAATGACATAGTGCGTATACTTATATATTTTTAATCTTTCTGAAAATAAAAAAAGCCTTTAAGTATGTTAAAACATAAAAACGACAGATTACAATATAAAGGCTTTTGTTATTTTTAGAACAATTATATAATAAAAAAATATATAAGTGTATTATGTACCTACTATGTCTTTTAAAAAAATACTCGGCTTATTTTGAAGTAAGTACGATGTAAGATACATGACTGAAAAGATAATTAATGTTCTATTTACACAATATACACTCGCGGGCTTTAAACTGGAATCGCTTCATCAAGACAATTTTTTACAATTTCTGGCCAATGAACTAGAGATTGTGGTAAGTATATCATTTTTTTTTAGCTATCAAAATCTTTGTCGTAGGACGTGACTTGCCTACATAGTATTGACCGACGACGGTTCATATTCTGGTTATGTCCGAGAACAGGACTCGACTCCATTGCTCCATATAATCAAGTGATCGCGAGCAAACTGAAGCCGGACTTGTAGGGCTGGAGACAATTTAGTTCCCATGGCTGGCCTTTTTGGGGTTAATTTCACTTCTTTGTGTTTTCGTCTGACTGTCCACTCGCTCACAGCTCTCCCTCTAACTTCTCTTAGCTGCTATTGGACGTCGACGCCGGTCAGGTGTCTTTTTCGGAGTGAAGTGGTGACAATAAATCGACCATCTCTTGGCGTATTGCATAGCCATCGTCCAGATTCTGGTCTCCGGACTAAATTCCTGATCTCCCTGAATCTCTTGTGCACCTTGGAGACACTGGACTGGCTTGGGTGAAGCTGTCGAGCGATACTACGCTGAGAAAACCCTTGCTGAATTAGGCTGACGATTAGAGCGGCTTCTGTGGTTGTGGTTTCCATTTTTCTTAAGTTCAACTATTCCCAGTAAAGTAAAACATTGGACTGATGACCAATTTTCATAAAAGCTCACTATTTATAGGATTTCAGGACTTCCAAACAGTTGGTGATTTGTTTAATTAAAAAATTGTTTTTTTTCTTTTTACGTTCCATGATACAAGGTGAATGCTTATTGGTTATGATATTCAAAATTTTCCTCCTCCTTGCGTCGTGTTCCTCAATGCTGAGGGTCGTGACCTCCCTTCTACATCACCTTCTCTTTAATAATTATCCTCCATCTGTTTCTGTCTTCGGCGATGTGGAGGGCGTTGGTTGTGAACCGAAATATCAAGCGCGGTTCGGATCTGGTCGGACCAATTTAATGGACTGCGTCCACGAGGCCTTTTCCCGTCTACTTTGCCGATCACAAAGAGCTTTTCGAGGTTGTCACCGTCTTTTCTTGCAATGTGACCGAAATATTCGAGAACTCTGCGCAGACACTCAGTGGACGGACAGTCGCGAGGAGATATTGAGTTCTCGCAATATAGAGACGTTAGTCCGAAATGCTGTCCAAGGGATACGGAGCATCCTTCTCCAACACCACATCTCAAAAGCGTCAATGCGTTTGCGGTCTGCAGCTTCCAGAGTCCAAGTCTCAGCGCCATACGAAAAGATCGAGAAGACTAGAGTCCGTACAAGTCTAATAATAATAAATAATAATAAATGTCCACTGTTTCTAGGTCCAAATCGCCAGTGAGTTCTAACTTTCCAGATCTGTCTACCACCATAACTTTAGTTTTGGACCTGTTTATGCAAAGTCCCATCTTCTCGCTAATTCGCTCCATTCGGTTTAGAAGAGTAATCATCCCCGACTCATTTGCTGCAAGAAGAGTAGTGTCATCAGCGTAGCGCAGGTTGGTGATTTTTACACCACCAACTGTGATACCTCCCTCTCAATTCTCGCAAGTCTGTCTCAATATGTACTCTCCATAGGCGTTGAACAGAATGGGCGATAAAATGCAACCTTGGCGTAGGTACTCCTTGGTGAAATTTAAAGGGTTTAGAAGTTTGTAAGGGACGGGACGCGTGGAGTGGTGACTATTCGTAAATTAGAATACAGTTTTGATTTTTGAAAAGAACCAGCGTGTTTGCGTGCGGACGGCACAGATACTATTTTCCAACTACTCGACTAATACGTCCATCCGCGCTCAAACTGTGGGTAGCTACATTTTATTTTAATTGCAGAAAGAGGGTAACATAGGTAGGTAAGTAAAATTATTTTACTTACAATATTATTTTGTTTAAAACTCGCGAGGTACGTCGTCTACATTCTCCACCCAGTGTCGCGTCCGGGACACTCTTTCTCTACTGGAAGCAGTGCCAAGCGAGTTACAGGTCGGGTTCACACTCCAGTCTTGGTCTGAATTTGAACGGTTCGAATACGACCATCCAATCCCGGGAACACTTTTTCTACCATGCCCTTCGGCCAATTCTTTTTAGGGGAGTTCGGATCAACTATAACTAGGTCTCCAGGTTTCAGGTTTCCTCCTTCTTCGTACCATTTTTCTAGGTATGGATTCAGCGTGCGCAAGCGGCTATCAGGTTGTATTTGTTTATTATTTTTCAATTAATATATTTTTGTAGAAAAGGATTGCATCTGAGCGCTGCGAACTAATAATATTTCTGCTCGCTTTATTAATTCTGTGTCTATTTCTGTTCTACAGGTTTTCTTGCATTTTTCTATAAACAATAGAACGGCAGCGGTGCATCTCAAGAGGCGAAGCCACGAAGAAAATTTCTCGGGATCCGGAATAGGTAAGCTATCGCTCGCCGCTGTGTGTACATGGTGTACCATTTCTAATGTTTCTTCATTAATTTTCATGTTTTCTTTTTCAGGTGCAGGCGTGATCCAGGAGTCGTTCCTCTCATACAAAAAATTAGGACCCGTAAACCATTCACAATCTTTGTGTAATTTAAAGTTAATATTTTTCGAGGCTACGTCGGCAATATTTTTATCTGATTGTACGTAGTGCCATTCATTTATTTTACTCAGGTCATCGATTTCACCAAGTCTATTTGCGACGAATGTTTTATAATTTCTAGTATCATTTTTAATCCAGTGCAATACAGTCATTGAATCAGTCCAAAAATATCTTTTATTTGCTTTCATTCTATGTTCCTTTTGTATAAGGTCAGCGAGACGGCATGCGAGTACCGCACCCTGTAGTTCGAGCCGAGGTATCGAAGTATGTTTTATAGGTGCTAGAGTGGTGACTATTCGTAAATTAGAATACAGTTTTGATTTTTGAAAAGAACCAGCGTGTTTGCGTGCGGACGGCACAGATACTATTTTCCAACTACTCGACTAATACGTCCATCCGCGCTCAAACTGTGGGTAGCTACATTTTATTTTAATTGCAGAAAGAGGGTAACATAGGTAGGTAAGTAAAATTATTTTATACAATATTATTTTGTTTAAAACTCGCGAGGTACGTCGTCTACAGTTACTTTATCAACTCTTACGACTCCCTGGCTTAAGTCATACAAGGTGCGAAGTAGAGCGATAAGATGCATTGGTACGCCAAGTTCTTGTAGGACCTTCCATAAACAACCCCAGTTGACACAGTCGAAAGCTTTGCTGTAGTCGACGAAACACATTATCACTGGCAAATCAAACTCGTATGCCTTCTCAACGATCTGCCTGACATTGAGAATCTGCTCCCGAGTGCCCTTGCCCTTCATGAAACCGGCTTGCTCCTGCGGGATTTGCCAATCCAGGTATCCAGGATGCGATTGTTGATAATATGGAGCGAGATTTTGCTGGCGTGTGAGATGAGGGACAAGGTTTGATAATTACCGCAGCTCTTAGTTGACCATTTCTTGTGCAGCGGTAGAATTACGGACTCCGTCCAGTCTTGCAGCCAATTACCGTTTTGCCAGATGTGTGAGCAGATATTGTGTAGTGTCGTCACACCCAAGTCACCCATAGCTTTAAGCACCTCTGCTGTTATTTGGTCGCTTTCTGGCGCCTTCTCTTTCTTGAGAGACTATAGAGCAGTAGCTATTTCGGAACGAAGAATCATGGGTTCCAGTTCTAGCTCCTTCCAGTTCGGTTAAAAAAGGGATCAGTATATAACTGCTCACAGTAGGCACGCCATCTCTCGGCTAGAATTTAATAGCTAATAAAATATTCTTTCAAATGATATACGACAATCATTGTTCATTGGACAGAAATTGTACAAAATTGTCTTGATGAAGCGATTCCAGTTTAAAGCCCGCGAGTGTATGTTTTCTAAATGACTTTTATGTTGGTTTTATTTGATAAAAACATCTTTTACTCATAGTTTAGGTTTTCTTATATAATATTAAGGCTGCCCTACTTACTACGTATTTTTAAAAGTAATTAGGTTTTTTATTTTCATTGAAAAATATACGTTGAATTTTTACCCGGTATAAATAAAAAATACCCGGTATAAATGGGTATTTTTTAATTTTTACCTATTTTACCCTTTCCTTCCTATTTATCCCTCCCGAATTTTTACCCACCCGCCCATCTCTTAGTTACCTGTATTTGCGGGTTGCGGTAATGTAGTTTGCGGGTATCGCCGTGTTGTTTTTACGCTAACTACCCGCTTTTAGACAGATTATTTCTTGCCAAAGCGGTGGCGAATGTATTATTCAGTTATTGTGAGTCAGTTGTATTGAATACTACAAATTATTTATTCCATTGCTAAAATTGTTTTGAAAATTTAAATTAGACGATAATGTAAAAAAATGGTTACCCCTTTCCGTCGGTGACTGTACCTATTTTATTTTAGTATAACATTTACCTACTGTAATACGTTCCGTCCGACACACTTCAAGCAAAATTTATTCAATTGTTTTATTACTATAACTACTAAAACAGTCTGGTTTGCTAATAATGTATGTAGGTAGGAGGTAGGTGTAGTTACCTACTTATGGTTTGAGATATTTATTTTCTCTTAAGAATTACAAATTCACTTATAGAGAAACTATAACTAAGTAATGTAAGCAGGCCTTTCAGCTTTCTAAATATAGGTACATAGTAGAACTAAATAGTGTTACAATAGTTGGGTCCGAGTAGTAGTTAAGTAGGTAGTTGTTTTTTAACAAATTCTCAGATATGAGGGTAGTGCTAAATAACTTGAGCAGCATAGCATCGCGGTGCTCGGTACGCAAGCGAAGCGATTTGATACAATACAAGTTTATTGTTAGGGCTGTGTTCCAGTGAGTTGACAATGAGATATTATTATTGTATGTTAATAGATATTAGTTATTATTTACTTCTAGTGTTATTAAGTACAGAGGTAAAGTTGGTTTTGATTATGAAAAATCCTTTAAAATGTGTATTTTAAGTAATCTTTTAAATGTGGTTATTGAATCGAGTTCCCTGATGTCTTTAGGTATTTTATTATACAATTGCGCTCCCTCGTAAACAATAGTTTTTTTCCCAGATGTAGTTCTAGTTGTTCTCAGAATAAGGTTGTTGGCTTGTCTCGTAATCATTTTTTGTACATTTTTTCTTTTTGTAAATACTATTTGAGAGTGAATGTCTTTGGTTAGTATTTTTCTTATTAACAGACATGTGTTGTATTTGTATATTTGATTTAGGTTCATTAGTTTAGTTTGTTTGTAAATATTGATGGTAGATTCTAGGTAGTTGTATCTGAATAAAGTTTTAATTAATTTATTTTGTGTAGTTTGTAGGGTTTTTAGATTAGTTTTCGCAGCTGTGCCCCAAATTTCGATCAGGTAGTCAAGATGAGGTTTCACCAGAGAATTATATATTGTGTATCGTACGCTCCTAGGTAGACATCGAACAATACCATGTATGGAACAAGTAAGAGCTGTTAATTTTTTTTGAATGGTTTCCATGTGAGGTTTCCATGTGAGTTTGCTGTCCACTATAAGTCCAAGGTACTTTTCTTTGGTGACATTGGTTATTATTTCTCCGTTTATTGTTAAGGGTAAGTAGCTTTCTATTTTCTTGTTCTTTGCGGTAAAAATAATATAATTCGTTTTAGACGTATTTATAGTTAATAAGTTTGATTGTAACCAAGTATATAAAAGATCTAAATCATGTTGTGCTTGGCTTACGAGGGAAGTTATCGAATGTCCGGAATAGAAGAGACTTGTGTCATCAGCGTAAAGAGTTACAGCTCCATGTAGACCTATGTCACAGATGTCATTGATATATATAAGAAAAAGCAGTGGCCCAAGGATCGAACCCTGGGGAACACCAGTGGTAATTTTTTGGGGATTACTGTTGTGTTTGTCGATTTTGACGATTTGATGTCTGTTTGTTAGATATGATCGGAACATTTCAAGGACAACTCCGTCAATACCGATGTGCTTTAGTTTTGCTAAAAGCATTTCGTGACTCACGGTGTCAAAGGCTTTTTTGAGGTCTATAAATATGCCTAGTACTATTTCCTTTTTGTCGATGTTTACTTTTATCGTTGTGATTAGATCTACAGTTGCAGCGAGAGTATTAGACTTAGCGCGAAACCCGTACTGATTTTTACAAAAGAATTTGTTTTTTGTTAGATATTCATTAAGGCGAAAGTGTAGTATTTTCTCGTATATCTTTGATAAAACTGGCAATACCGATATCGGTCGGTAGTTTCCGGCATCCATTTTATTGCCTGTCTTGTAGATTGGGGTAACCTTAGCTAGTTTTAGAGAGTCAGGGAACCTACCTTCTGATAAGCTATTGTTTATTATGTTAGTTAGTTCTTCAGCAACCACATCCTTAGCACATTTAATCACTTTAGTGCTAATTCCATCTATACCAAGGCTTGTGTTAGTATCTAAGTCACTAATAATCTTTTTTACCTCGGTTACAGTAGTAGGTTTAAATTGCAGTAGTTTTTCAATTGATTGGGTTTTACTAGATAAGTTTTGAATGTGACTTTTAAAATGTGTTTTTGGGATCAGATTTGCTAGTTGGCTACCGATTTCAGAGAAGAAGGTATTAAAGTGCTCAGCTATTTCCTTTGGGTCTGTGATTTTACCGGAGGGGGTGTCTAAATTAGCTATTGTTCGGTTACTTTTCGGTTTGTTGTTCGCGAGAGTATTTATCAGCTGCCACATTTTTAAAGGGTTTTTCTTACATTTGTCAAAAGAGTTTTGGTAGTACATGTTCTTTGCCCTTTGTATATTGCCGTGCGTTGTGTTTCTTTGTTGTACAAATTTGTTTCTCAGTTGTTCGTCTTCGGGATTCTGCTTTACCCTGTGCCATAATTCGTTTCTTGTATTAATATCTTTGATCATATCTTTATTTATCCAGTCAGTTTTTGGTGTATTTTGAACTTTAATTTTGGTAACTTTGTTTTTATCTATTGATTGGCGTAGTAATTCTTCAAGTTTGCCATAATCGTTCATTAGGTCAGTTGTGATGATAGCTTCATTTATTGTTTTATAAAGACTTTTATAGTCTATAGCTTCGTACTTCATCTTTTTCGGTCTATCATTTTTTAGTCGGTTCAATTCTAGATAGATTTGTTTGTGATCTGATAGGGCACTTTCTATGATGGCCATGTGATAGCTATTATATTGCAGGTTCGTGCAGATATGATCCAGTATGGTCTTTGAAGTATTTGTTTCACGAGTACAGTGATCTTTTTCGCACTTATTCAGTAGCTTGAAACCGTTCTGTTTTATCATTAACTTATATTCTTTTATGGGTTTTTCCTTACTCAGTAGGTTTAAATTCAGATCTCCAAAAACAATAGCTCTCTTTCTTTTTGCTAGCTGTGACGAGTACTCTTCAAGGAATTTTGCCGCATTGGCTGATGGTTGTTTGTAAATGGCTCCAATATCCAAACATAATTTGCTCAAATGAATCCAAAGGAAGTGATTGTTGTCCTCGCATTTTTCGTCTAGAAATTTATGTTTAAGACTGTTGTGTACAAATATTGATATTCCTCCTCCTCGTGCGTTTTTTCTATAATTGTAATAGTGGATGTAGTTTGTTAGCGTTATTTTCAATGCTTCATTTTCATTTTTAATCCATGTTTCTGTCATCACAATAATATGTATAGTTGTATGAAAGGTTTCAATTATGCATTTGATTTCATCAAGTTTTCCAGGTTTTACTATGCTGCGGACGTTTGCGTAAAGAAAGTTGATAGATTTTGTGTTCGTTGTTATTTCTGCATAATTGGTTGTTATTTCATAGGTAATGGTGTTAGTTTTCTGGGTAATGGTTGTGCTGTTTTCTGTATCTAGTTTTTTGACTCTTTCTTTATTATTTTAGGTGTTCCTTTAACATATCTAATTGTGATATCTGATTCCCCATTTTCTTGACGTTGCCTAATTTCGTTTCTTAAGTCTTCCATTGCCTTTTGTTGATATAGTGTCTGATCAGGAAATATTTTCACGTCTTGTAAGTTTGCGTTATTCTTGTTACGAAGTATAGTTTTCGCTGTTTCGTTAGAGTCGAAGAAAACCTTTAGTGGACGTTTTTTCCTGGTGTCATATTTCCCTAATCTTTGTACTCTTCTTATCAAGCATTCCGGGGCGATGGTTTTTAGTACTTTTTCTGCCTCAGTTTTATCTTTGTGTTGCCTTTCTGTCGGTGTATCGACTTCCGTCTCTGGTAACCCCACAATAACAACGTTTTTAGCCCTTTCCGCACGGTCCTGGAGTTCAGCAAGTACGTCATCATGCGAAAGTTGTGGTCTTGCTTGCGCTAGGGTCATTGAAGCCGTAGACTGGGCAGATCTGAGATGTTGCACATCGGATTGGAGGACTTCAATTTTTTTTTCGCTTTCCTTAACAGTGTCAGCAAGGACTGTGATTTGTGACTTAAGGATATTATTTTCAGTTATAAGACGCTCAGTTGTCGCCTTTATATCAGATATCTGATCTCTAATCAAGGTTATATTATGGCTGACAGTGCTGAACGTTTCACTGTTACATTTGCTCGATGCAGTTAGTATCTCTAATATTTCCTTCTTAAAATCATCAAACTGGTGTTTACCATCATCCGTAGTTTTCCTTTTTCGAAACGAAGCAATCCTTAGTTCAACCTGGGTAGCATCCAGTTTTGATAGGTCAGGCTGGGAACTATAGCTTGGACCTCTAGTAGAACTTTTGCTTGGGGAGGGTGAGCCACTCATTTTATCAGTTTCGAGGTAGAAAAATTTGATGGCAAAAACAGAAAATAACAGAAATTCTAAAAAGTAACACTCGCCTCTCTCAGCTTTCACTACGGCACAAGCCTTAATATACCGCCAACTGGTTAACGCCGAGTATCTCCGAGTGCTGACGATTAGCTATGCTTCCTTTTCATTCGCTGGGCACGATCAGCGTTTGCACCTTTGTTCGTAACTTCTTTTAGGCGTATGAATCACTATCACCGTGCACTCAAAATTGAACTGTTTGTAATGTATTGTGTGCTCAAATTAGAGTGTTTTAAGTAATGAATTTAGTTTAAAGAAATCGTAACACGTCTGTTCGCTGTGCCGGCCGGCATAAATTTTTTTTTTTACTTAAATACTAGTAATTAGTATAGTAGTTGAGTTACTACTCACTAGTAGTAGTAGTAGGTACTAATATACCTAGTAGTACTACTGTACTACTAGGTATTATTATACCCTCTATTACTATTATAAAAGAAAATCACATACCATATTTAAAAAATATTAAAGTCGCACTCACACTGCATTAATTTAACACTTTCCGCTTGCTCAGTAGTATCCATCCAGTCATCAACTAAGTCGAAAAACATTCGCATACCTAATATCGCACGCACTCAATTTCTACAAAGTATTTGTACCCTAATAATGGAACAAAAAATACAGTTTAAAAAAACCGAATTATTTCGGTATACCGTTTTATTCGGTAACAGTTATTATTTCGATTAAAACCCAATATAAAAGGGTTATCGTTTCAATCGATTACCGTTTCTATCGGTAACCGTTTGAAACGGTTACCGTTATGAATAGGTTTTCCGATCCCTGGATAGAACGGATAGAGATAGAATGAGCCAGTGGTCCTTGAAGATATTTTTCGCAGCAGTTACTGGTGAGTAACGGGACAGATATCTTTTAAAATTATGCAGTCTGTGGATAGAACGGATAGAGTAGAAGAGCAAGTGGTTCATGAAGGTCTGTGGAAGCAGTTACTGTTATGTGTTCCGTGGCATAGCGCAGGGCGGTCGGACCGCGGCGCAGCACCCGCGGGAGGCGTACCTACGTGTCTCCCGCGGCATTCGACCATACATCCGCTATGCCATGGTTGAGCAGCGACTCATCGATATCCATTTAACATGGAAATTGTAATAAAATTTGTGTTAAGTTGCAGGTTCGATAAAATTATTCTGCTGAAATATAATTTAGCGTGTTGAAAATACAAAATTAGGTATAGGTCATCCAACGGATCTAGGCATTGGTGAAGTTAGCCACAGGTGCGAGTTTGCGCATGTAGGTACAGTTCCTTCCCCCCCTCATACCTTAAATTGCTCCCCGAAAAACGATACTGCGTAAATTAACGAGAAAATAAACGAGATTCGTTGAGCCAACTATAGGTAGGTACAGTGGCGGATTTACACATTTGCCGCCAGTAGGCTATTAAATTTAGCGTTTAGTAATTTATCATGTAAAATCGTTGGATTATTTGGTATAGGTGTATAGTATTAAAATATTGCAATTTTGTTAAATTTTTTCTCCGTGTATATTATAATTTTTATTTATTATTTTGTGTAAGGTAATAAGCCAAATTTGCCGCCCCCTAAAATTTGCCGCCCTAGGCTCCAGCCTACTCAGCCTGGTGATAAATCCACCACTGGGTAGGTACTAGTTAAAAATCTCCATACCCCAAGTTCTGGTGGAGGAGAACTCTTTTTAGGATTAATCTGGCCTGTTACTTGCCATTAGCTTTAATGCTTTTATACTTATTGTAATTTTATTTGTGTGAACAAAAAATAAAGTAAAGGTAGATACTATTCCGCTAAATACATTATAAATAATGTATGACAGTAGTCAGCCCACAACTGTACCTATTCTACATTGTTTTTCTTTGTTCCTAATAAAGATTTTTGTATATTTTTTTTGTAATGTAGATAATAAAAAATATACCTACTTACTTTTTATTACACGTAGGCATACTAGCGACCCTCCCCTGACTTTGCATGGGTGCAATTAGATATTAATATCGTGTCAGTGAAGTTATCGATTCGATTTTTCCGATTTCTTCCGACACCTTGAACAATTACCGTCATATTTCAACAATTTAATACAAAACAATATTAAACTATACGTAAAAACGTTGCAAAGTTTTAAGAGAGACAAACTTACCCCCAGTTGGGTAAAAACAGAGAGCGTGCGATGTGACAGGATATTAACCTGGCGTATTTTCCTAGTTCCTGGGAGTTACAGTCGTGATCAAGTTTTCCTTTTCATATTTTATGTTAAGTATTTTTTTTCAAAATAGTGTTTTTTTTATCGATATCGATGATTTCCTGTCACGCCTCTATCATACCGCAAGTGCCCGTATCACGTCGCGGTTCCTCCGCGGTCGGCGTGATGCCGCGGTCCCTCGCGATACGATCTCCCGCGAATGTGCGTAACCGCATCCTGCCCCCCCCCCCCCCCCCACACCGCTGCGCCGGCGGCGCACCCGCACTGTCCTTGTGTCACTCCAAATCGATTTTATGATCTTTTTGTACATTTTCGGTAGACCGACACGCACTTAGACAGTGATTATTTCATAAATCTACTAATATTATAAACGCGAAAGTTTGTGAGGATGTATGTTTGTTACTCTTTCACGACGCTGAATCGGCTGAACGGATCTGGATGAAATTTGGCACATATATAGATTATGGTCTGGCTACAATTTATCCCGGAAAAATGTACGGTTCCGGCGGGATAGTTTTTTTTTTTGTTTTTCAAGGTACCACGCGGGCGAAGCCGTGGGCGGAAGCTAGTATATTAATAACGTTATGGTTGGCCGATAATTGTGGCCTAGGGACAAGTGAATGAACTTACTAAAGACCTGATAGATTCATGTAGGAGGTATCGTCACAGACTAAACAAGATACTTACTAAATATATCGAGATTTGAAAAGGCAATGCCCATTTACATCGTTCCAGTTAGTGGATCCAGTAGTTTATTTAGTGCATTCCGATACCAGCGTTATTCGGCCACAATGAATAACTACGCGTTAAAAATAAAATAGCGTCTATTCAGGAATAGCACTGAACTTTGTAAATGGATACTGTTTAGCATTCTGCGTACGCGCACCCGCGCGAAGATAATGCGCGCGCGCAACCATACTTCCGTCCGCAGCTCCATCGATATGTCACAAGGTCGAGCCCTTCACTGTGTCTGATGCATTGGTGAATAGTGCCCTTCTACGATTATAATTGCTGTGCAATACTGAGTTACGAAATAAAGCCAGCGGGGTGGCTTTAATTAGCAACTCATTTAAAACCCTAGTCAGTCCTACATTCAAAAAGACCAAAGATCAATTATTTTAGTTTGCAAAGTCCATTCTTTATGTTTTAGTACCTAAGTAAATATAAATTATTATGAATTGTTGAAGGTTTAGATGTAGGTAATGATGACTACACTGTTGCATTAGGTTAAGCCTATAAATATGTGTAATAATCGTTTTCTCTTTCACTTGTCTCATATAGCTTATCCTCTGTCTTCTTCTTTCTCTCTTTCCTTCTATGATGTTTTTGATGATACTATCTTATGATGACAAAAATCTTTCCTTTTCTGTTCTCCACAACTTGTTACAGTCTTTTTAACATATTACACATTGATAAATAAATAAAACCTCACAGCCACATACGTAATTTTGACCCCGCAATATGATTCCCTGTATGTATTGTAGGTATCAGAAACTACGAGTTTCATGGAACCACAATACCCAAAACTGGAAGAAATATCTGCAGACAATGCAAACATTTCTGCCGCTACAAGAATCGAACCCTGTAGTTAACTCCCGTCTCAGTTGGACACTCGCCCGCCTCTCCACCGATTTAGTCATGATATGGCCGAACATGTCTGTCACCACCCCATGGCCAGTCGAACTGTGGATTAGATCTAATCTGCCGTAAAGGGGGCTACGCACCTGCGGCGCGCGTGCTCGTGTGAACATCGCTTTATTCATAAAAAGTAATGTTGCCAGCTGGAGGGTGTAATTTTTGCTAGTTTCATCTCATCTAAGGTATCGAAACATTTTGAAAGCCAGGTTGTTTAAAAATACGTCCCAGAAAATATCTAGATGGTAATTATTATTTTCCTATTAATAAATTGTACCTACCTAATAGCTTACTTAGGTAATAATGGTTAGAATAAGAATACTTATAAAAAAGAAAACAATTAATTCAGAATCGGTTATTGGAGGTCATCGAAATGTAAAGAATAAATGTGTAGATACAGACAGTTATTTCTAATAAACTATATATTGACTTTAAAAAAAGAGATACTACGAGTATAACAATAGTTACAACAAATCGGCAAAAATATCGCTAAATCTCTCTCAAAAGTGTCAAAGTTGGCAAGTTCGTAAATCCAATGATGACCCTTAAAAGGGGTTTTGCAGTTCACTTGGTTGTAAAGGGGCATTTTTGTTTTAAGTATTGTTTTATTGTTCGGCCAATATGACCGTAGTTTGGACAAACGGTAGAACATTGTTTTTGGTTAGTTCTCCCTATAAAGTTGTACTCGTAATACGCGGCTCTTTCTTGAATTCTGAAACGTCATTTAGCTTTCATCATCGCTTAGTACATCTGAAAAATTGTGATCCTACACCGTTCCTTTGAAACTCAAGTCAAGTTTATTGACTAATCTATTATGGTCTAGGTAAAAAAACAAAAAAGTATTTCCCATAATAATCTATCTAGTTTAGTAACAAAAATTGTGCTGTTAACAGTTAAAAATGACCTCTTCAAAACAACTTTGAATACATTGGACATTCTTATCGTTAAAAGGGACCTCCTCCAGACAACCTTTGCAAGTGTTACCTGCTAAGAAATGGTAATGTGCCTAGGTAATGTGGAAACGCCGCCGCCGCTGCGCATTTCGAAACTTCCCAACTCAGCAACGCGAAGTAGTTTAAGAGCCGTAATTTCCTCGCAAGACGAGGATTTCAGTTGCATTTTTATCTGTGGGAGGCACGTGTGAGCTTATAATGATATTATGAGTAAGCACTCAGTTGGGGAGGTAGACCGTACAATTATTTTATCACTAAACTTTCTTAAAACGTGTTAGAGTCAATTTGTACTAGCGCAGCTATAATAATCTATACTAATATTATAAAGAGGAAAACTTTGATTGTTTGTTTGTTTGTTTGTTTGTTTGTTTGTTTGTTTGAAATGAATAGGCTCCGAAACTACTGACCCGATTTGAAAAATTCTTTCACCAATGTGTAGAATGAACTTTCAGGATGAACATAGGCCATATTTTATGTAGGTACTTTGCGGGCGACGCCGCGTGCAGAAGCTAGTTAATCATAATTAAGTCCATTATGACAGTAAGCGTGTTGTGAGCTGCTTTGTTAACAAACCATTACAAGGTTAAAAACTGGAGATTAGTTATAAATTACGTGACTCAATGCATAAAAAAGTGTCTTTTGCTTAGGTGCCGGGTTAAAAAAGTTAGGCGTGCCGTACTCGGCTAGAAGAAATCATTTTAGAAAACTAATTAGATTGGCTCCTTATCTCATAAAAGATAGAATAGGTAGGTACCTACTTGTCTTGTTTAGGTATGCCAACTAAGGTACTTTGTGCAATCTTAAAATGAAGAGTCGTAAAAAACGCCCGTCTACTACCTTCAGGCTCAAATTAAAAAATAATAATTTACTACGTAACTTCAGAGAACATTCTTGGAAACGACGCGACGCTCGCATCGTCTCGCGGATGCCGCATATTTTTAACCGTTGCGCTGCCGCGGGTCACCCTACGTCCTGGGGGGTCAACCCCTTGGGGGGTTAGGCGGGTTAATTAGTCGCGAACGCGGTCCGGCAGCACTCCATCTAAGTTGTTTTCTTCTTTATTTGCCCACTTGATACAAATGTGGGTTCTGTCGTACGGGTCGAGAGGGATGAGCTTTCACTGGAAGGTTTTCAAAGGAAAAGTATCGAACAACGTATGAATTTGTATTAGGTAGGCGAGTCACTTGAACCTAATGAGCCGAAGTATATTTTAAAAGTTATATTCAGAATTTATAAGAAGTATTTTGAAAATGGCTGCTTGCAAATGGGCATAACGTGCTAAATTTAATATTTGGACGTAACTTTGATTTCCTTTTGAACATAACAAATACTTAGGTTCATTGTCATTGTAATCCCAGACATAGCAGAAACCGAATCAAACAGCTAAAGCCGCATTTATATTTATCTGACGTGTTGTGTTGTGATGCTCTCTGTCGTGATGGCTACTGTTCACATTGATATGACGTGTTATGATGCATTATGACGGTTTTTTGTATCAGTTCCGTCTTGACTCCCAGAGAGTTCACACATTTGCAATGTTTTTTCTCATCGCGTCAGCAGATAATGAGATTTGTATTGAGGCCAGAAATCGGACCATCTTTGAATTTTTGATTTTAAGTTGCCTAGACTACCTCAAAAAGTAGTTTTCTCGCTTCCTCCTGGGTATTATTAAGGTAAAAATTTGTTACTAAATTGAGATAACTAAATTGCTTCGTTATTTTCCATTACCTAGTTACCAAACTGATTCGCAACTGGTAGTACCTCAGTCAAGTTTATCCCGCAAAGGGGCCACTCTATTTGACGTCACTTATAATTCAGTAAAACATCGTTTATTACATAAAGCCAGACCAGCTAGCTATGAGTGGATGCAAGGACGTTTCGGTGAAATTCGGTGCGGACGGGGAGTTGCGCCGAGTTCGCCCCGCGGGGTCGACCGGACCCACGTTAATGAAGGTGAATATCTTCAAAGCGGTCCGCTGGACCCGCGTCGCCCGTCGCCCGCGGTCATGCTGAATCTTTAATCGGGTCGCGTGAGGGTTACGCAAATGGAAACTAAAATTTTGTTTGACCCGCGGCCATGCTGCCGGTGGATTCGTATTTCATACGAGATTTAAGCTTGATCCCAGTGTTTGCGGTATTCGTTCGATGACGCAAGCTTATAAAATATTTCAACAACCTTTTTATGGGATACATGAAAACGCTCTCAAAATGTTTATATATTTTATTGTCTTGCTTGTGGGATTTTAGCGACAGATTTTCTATACGACAAGGTGATATGATGATACTATTTTAGATAGACGTAAGTATCTATACTTATCTCACCTCTATAGATTGCTAACATAAAGTGCCATAGAATTTTATGACCTATCTACGTGCTTACATACCGGAATATAATCCTTTTTAAAAATTGTCATTTCCACTATCAGTAGCAAGTGGCCTGGGATATGGTAGGTTAGGTATTCCGTCGGTCCTTTAGCTGCGCTCTGCAGAGCTTGAGGAATGGCCGGGGTCCTGGGAGGGGGGCGCGCTGGGAGGGGGGGTCGCTGGCACTGCAACTCACAGCTGACGTTGAGTGTAGCGAGCTGTGGTATAACGTCAAGAAAGCTGAGATGTCGCAGTAGTATCACGTGACATTTTTTAAGAACACCAAAAAGTTTGATCCAAAATTTTCAAACGTGTGGAACTCAAATACCTTTTTACTCAAATGCCTTTGCCTGAAGCACACCAAAAATACTCAGCCAGCCCCCTTACGAAATGTTGAATGCTCGGTTAGTGTCTAATAGCTTTCTTCTAGTATAAAGCTAAATTAAAATTGTAGCTTTATGCGATATATTTGATTTAAAGTTCTCTAATCATCTCCACAATTCAACTTCACCATGGAGTCTGCTCTGTTTATTAAACCTTAAATTTGCCACGCTGTAATTTTAAGGTAGACACGCTTTAGAACCATAGACAAGCAAGACACAAGCTCCGTGATGACATTGTAATACATTCATAACGAGTCATTCGTTTTTCGAAACGTGTTGTGTAAAGAGGCTTTAGTGCAATTGTTGAAAAAAGGGGGAATTTTCAAATTTCCCAGTAATAATATCCCTGATGTCAAAATTGAGTTACTCTACTGGGCCTTGCATGCTACCCTAGGGGTAAGATAACGGACCTACCCTCGCACCGGGCGACCTACATTGTCCAAGATACCTACATTGATTTCGGAGCGGCCGCGTTCGGTCCAATTACTGTAACCATGTTAAAGCTGTTTCTCGTACCTTAGTCGAAAATGTAAGGACTAATGATAGGCGATAACATAACTAAATTTTTCCGTCTAGATTCTAGGGCAAGATTCATCTTGAGGTAAAAAATAAAACTGTAGTGGTTGAAAAGTGGTAAGTAAATAATTTTATGAAACAGTGTTAGCTAAAAAAGTTCAAAATTCGTTCATAAAATAGTCTAAGTGCAAGTGAAATTAACTAGTAAAAAATAAACCTTGTGTTATAAAGACTAAAGAATACGGAAAAAAAACCTCTTATTTATTATTGTTATTTTATTCCTATTTCTAAATCCCATTTCGTGCCGTTTGTGGATATGGAAAAAAAGAATTAAAATTGTTCCCATTTCTGCATACATCATCATAACAATTTAATTGGTAGTAATGGGGTATCTGAGATATTTTCTCATATTATCATTATTTGGTTTTAGGTGCTTATAATAACACGTTTCATGATTTTTGTCAAAAATTTGATAATTGACTAGTATTAAAACCTATAAACTTGAGTTCTCAAGAGAAAGGCTTGTTTACAAAGGCGGCGGCGGAACAAAGGAGGCTGTATTCCAAACGCTATTGGTTATCAGAGGTTACGTATTAGGGATGTTAGTCTGATAGAAAGCCGATGGAACTTCTTGGAAGTAAATATCTTTGCTCCTTGTTTGCCTGGGTCAGTCGAGATGATTAGATTTACTGAACCTACTAGATCTGTACCTACCCCTAGTATGAGGTTTTGATAGTTTACGAAAACTTTTTTCGAATAGTATCCTTTCATACATTTACCTCCATCGGAATTAAGAAACTAATCGGCAAAATCGGCAGTCCAGCAATGATTTTCAAACCAAGTTCTCACGATATCGACCTTATTTTAGTTCCTTAACATTTCCGATCGAGGTTGAAAGGATTAGTATGAAAGGTATGAAAGGATTGTATTCAAAAAAGTTTTCGTAAACTATCAAAAACTCATAGTACTAGGGGTATACTGTCAGTACATGTACATATTACTGACTTAGGATATCGTAGGTGTGTGAAGTGTCTCTCAAACGTTCATTTTGCGATTGTCAATATTTACGTGGATGTGATTGATACGATTATTGTGAGCTATTGAAGCGATTGACATAATGTTCACCATGAATATTTGCACCAATGAGTGTCATTTCCATAAATATTGACAATCGCAGATGATCCTTTGCTCACTTAATTCCTATCAAAGTATCACTAATTTACAACTTTTGGCGTGAGCTAAATGATATCAGTTATAATTTAATATATTCTGTCAGAGATTATCGTGTGTAACGAAAATAGGTCATCTACATCAAAACCATTCGACATGACGACCTCAGTGGCGCAGCGGGCGAGAGTCCGCCTGCGACGCAAGAGGTTGCGGGTTCGATTCCCGCCGCGGAACAAATTTGTGTACGATCTGCAGAAATTTGTTCCGTTGGTCTGGGTGTTTTCTATGTATAATAAAAAATATCTATCTATGTATATAATGTATTAAATATATCAGTTATCTAGTACCCATAACACAAGCTTTGAGTAGCTTACTTTGGGGCTAGATGATGCTGTGTGAATTGTCCAGCATTATTCATTATTCATTATTCATTCCAAATAGGTATGATCCCAACACAAAGGAGTGTAGTGTAGGTACAGCCGAGTTAATAGGTATTGGCGACCGAAGCCACAGGACGCTTGCAACCTCTCCGATGTCCGGCGACGGACGCGAGCCCGCGCTCTAATTAAAGCGCCTCCTCGCGGCCACCCACCACCCTCGCCCGATGGTCAAAGAGCGTTAGGGAAATTGATAAGAGGCGATCAAGAACATCTGCTGAAATTATTAAGATTTTGGTATAGGGAAGGAAATGTAGTGTTGTTTCATTATCATTTTTTGGATTAAGAACTTGTTCTTCGTTTTTTTTATTTTACACAACGCCATCTAGCCTCAAATTAAGCAAGCTCGTGTAATAGAAACTGGATAGCTGACAGATTTATTATAATATACATTTTTCAAATACATACCTACATATAATTACATAATAATACCCAGCAGACATAGAACGAACGTCTGCGGGCATCGAAAATATTTGCCTTGGATGGGGATCGAACCCACAACCTACTTACAACGCAGAAGCTAGAACTACTACCAACTGAGCTGAGAGGCTAGTCGATAGTTGATACCGTAAGAACTTAAAATTACGCAATACTTTAAACCGCTATTGCAAAATAAAATAAAGCAAAATATTGGGGATTCATTTTTAATCTGACGATCTTATTTAAAGTTTTCATAAAGGAGTTATAGGCGATCGAAAGCTCTCTCGTCTCGCGTTGACAATCTAATGACCGTATTTTTCAGAAAATTCCAATCTCGCTTCAGCTGAAATGTGTACCTAATTAGCATAGACGGCTCTTCATATTCATTTTATTCTTTGGAACGTGGATACGCCCGCGGCGATGTAAAAAGAACAACCACGAATACCCGCGAGTAAGATTACTTCGTAAAACTCCATACGTATCAGTAGAAGATACATACGACTACGCTGCATAGTCAGCTAAATTAATGTATCCCTTACTCCGCACAGAATAAGGGTCATGTTAAAACAGGAATTTTCAGGAACAGTGATGTAGATACGTGAAGGGCTCGCGGCTCTTTGGACCTTCCAATTAACGGTTAATCACATCGCCCTGTGGATTGGGCACGTCAAAACGTGGGATAAGCTTTTATCTGATTGCGTTTTTTAATATAACATGGTAGTAAAATAGAACGTGGGTCTTTTTTTGTAAAAATATATATTATTAGGAATCAAGTAATGATTCAAATAAAAAAAATACAGACGGACGGCGGATTAACTTTAATCCTTTACAATTTAATCAAAATAAGACATAAAGATAACCAAAAGGAATCAAATCAAACTTACAACAAACCACAGTTAAATTTAACATGAACTCAGAGTAACTTACTCGTAATCTAACCACATAGGTAAGTAGGTAGGTAGCTCACAATTACCGACAATCGTAACTACTTAGATGTTCACTCGTCGAAGGCTCGTGCGCAACTGGGCTGATGCTCGCTTTGCGCTCGCTTTTATAGGCGCGCTGTCGCCTACTACACTTCGTCGGACGATATTGCTAACACGGCCTCTCCTGACGACGGGTCGTCCTCGGCCCGCAAGCATGGTAGCAACAGGCAAGACTGGTGCCCGGAGCTGTTGAAGGTCCGGCTTCAGGATCAGCATCTAGCAGGGGCGTAGACCGCTGAACCATTGCTGCGGAGTCTGATGAGCTATCCTAGGTCTCATCAGATTCACCTTCTGTGAAAGAACGACATGTATAAATACGTGCGCAGTTTCTTAAAACTGCCACTGGATCAGCATCTAGCAGGGGCGTCGACCGCTGAACCCTTGCTGCGGAGTCTGATGAGCTATCCCAGGTCTCATCAGATTCACCTTCTGTGAAAGAACGACATGTATAAATACGTGCGCAGTTTCTTAAAACTGCCACTGGATCAGCATCTAGCAGGGGCGTCGACCGCTGAACCCTTGCTGCGGAGTCTGATGAGCTATCCCAGGTCTCATCAGATTCACCTTCTGTGAAAGAACAACATGTATAAATACGTGCGCAGTTTCTTTAAACTGTCACTTCATTATTCACTCTCAGTTCATAATCTCTTTCACTTAATTCATACATCGCACATCAATCGTCATCTCATAACTCGAATCTTACAGGCTTCACCTCAGAGACGTCTCAAATAATAAAAAATAGGGCCCTGATACTTTTCTCCATCATGTCTCGACGCAGCATCGGGTCTTCCACAGACCGCTCTGCATCACCTCACGTCGTGAAGGTCAGCGCATGTGCGTCACACGCGCACAAGCGTCTATCTAAGAAAGAGTCTGTCGTCTGCATGAAAGCAATTAGGTACAGGTAGTGTACCCACAAAACACATGGCAGAGGCACTTGCGTGAAGGCAATACAGGTCGCGTGCCAACACACCGACGATTACATCGTCTACCTGTTCTAGTGCTTACACACTAGCCACAGGTCTGCCGTCCACGACAAGGACTAGGGTGACGCACACAGTGCGCCTCCCTACTGCCGACATCGTCTACCCGTTCTAGTGCTATACACTAGCCACAGGTCTGCCAGCCGTTAAAACGGGACCGAGGGCCACCGCCCTATACATTGTCGAAGTACGCATAATAAAGTATAACACATTCAGATGCAACAGTACATACTCGTAAAACCCATAACCATCATGCTTAATAAAACACACTGTGAACGCACGTCACACAGCGACTGATCGGTTTGCAAAGCCGACCAGCTTCCATGGCCATATGTAGACACCATCCAATGGACCGGTTCTACTGCCTCAAGGGCCACACACGCGTCATACCTCAGGGGCCATCGCGTCATACCTCAAGGGCCATCGCGTCATACCTCAGGGGCCATCGCGTCATACCTCAGGGGCCAAACGGGTAACATTTCACCCTCAAAGAAAGCGGAGCACGACTCGGGAGTCCACTCGCCTTTCCACGGGACCATGTACTGCACTGCAGCCTGGGTCTGCCCACAGCTATCGCTCGACAGCGCAGCGTCAGCTCGCACCGACTGCTCGGCGGAACGTTGACCATCTTGTAAAGGCCACGCACTCCCAGATCCAATTTCCTACTACCGAAAAATGTTTCATACTTCACCGGGGTCGACTTGCCACACCACTAAACCATAATGTTCTGCGGCAGTCAGAGTCTTCTTTCCGTACGAACCAGCCAACAGCTCGAGCTCGTATCGGTGATGCGTTAAAGATCACACGACCTCATAGGCACCGCGCATCCTGGAGTTCAGCTTCTGGATTGGTAAAAACAAAACCACACGTTAAAGTACACTGTTACAAAGTCCATATGCGTTTCAAGAACACGTCTGCAGGGCCAGAAGCCCGAGGGAAGCATCGCGCGCAGTAAGTAGAAAGTTCGCGTCGCATGCTCGTCCCACCACGCGAAGCGAAACGCCTCACGTATGCCATCACACACACCGATATGATGTGTGATCGAAGTAAGTGACTGCAATAAAAAACATTCAGATTAACACACACTTAAAATGCGGTACACCTCTTGGGGTACCATTCTCTTTTCAAAGGAGTACTGTACTAAGCTGCGGCTTGGGTAGTTTTACCCCGCGCACCACTCAGTAGTTTAATTTCATAACGGTCACTTGGCAAACCCTTGATAACACTGTACGAGTAGCGACAGCAGAGCGACGGAAGCAGCAAAGCGACAGCGACCGCCTCGCGATCGGCCTGCCGTACTCCACTCCTCAAACGCTCGGCTTCACCTGACCTTGTCTAATACCTCTGAAATCTCACAAACAACGGTTATACGATTGTCAACATGTTTACTTTGATCACCAGTAGTGCGTAAGGCTTACAATGCCTTCAGAGTGTTGAGTTGTCTCGTTAGACGCGAAATCAGCTGGTGTCAAGTCAGTTAAGTCAGTAGGTACACGTTATATAAGCGGGAGAAGAAAGGTCATTTCGACTCGAGGGTAGTCGAAATACAGCACGGCTCATCGGAACGGGCATACACGATGATTACCGTTCTCAGATACGCTCGCGACACCTTTCCCGACTAGGAGTAAGAGAGCGGCGATATCGCAAACTAGCTTCAAGATAACAACTGCCATAGATCACGTCATATGAACGATCAGCGTCACGCATCGTTCGGGAGTATGTAAGACGCTTGTTGTCGTTTCGAGAATGAGACTGAAACCCACTCCTACTCCGTGGAGCCCTATATGTGCGCCACGGCGTTCGACGATGTGACACATCGGGAACGGGATCGTGATCTATTTGAACGAGAACTGCCTCGACATGCGAGACATGTGCACATAATGTGTGACATCTCGAGATGTGAACGAGGACTTCGTGTACGGTTGTGTGAGCTACCTCCTAAACAATGTCCAGAACTAACACGAGTTCTCAATTCATCAATTTAAACAACAAAACACAAAAAAATGACTAACTGTGGGTAGTTGTATTTTTGCTTCCTTTCTGGTTTATAGGCCTTTGTCTGGTTGTTTATCAGTGCAAAGGTAACGTTTTACAGAGAAAAGAAAGAGAAAGCTGTATGTGGACACAGACCAATCCCACTTCTGATATTAGGAATCAAGTAATGATTCAAATAAAAAAAATACAGACGGACGGCGGATTAACTTTAATCCTTTACAATTTAATCAAAATAAGACATAAAGATAACCAAAAGGAATCAAATCAAACTTACAACAAACCACAGTTAAATTTAACATGAACTCAGAGTAACTTACTCGTAATCTAACCACATAGGTAAGTAGGTAGGTAGCTCACAATTACCGACAATCGTAACTACTTAGATGTTCACTCGTCGAAGGCTCGTGCGCAACTGGGCTGATGCTCGCTTTGCGCTCGCTTTTATAGGCGCGCTGTCGCCTACTACACTTCGTCGGACGATATTGCTAACAATATTATTATGGAAATGATAATATATTTTGATACCCAACGTGAGGCTGTGATGCTTCTTTCGCCCTTATGAAACGAATTTGTAAGAAGAAAGGACTTTGTCTTTAAAACGATAAAGTATACTAAGACCTTCAAAATTCATAAAATAACATGAATCTTTAGAAGAAAACTACCAAAACATATTTTTGGCGCCCAGCGTGTGACATACTGGCGCACAACGTGGTACCAATTGATCCGAGCGCGTCTGCTCGGCAAGCCTTCGCAAAGGTCGCAACGGAACGGAATTGATGAGGGTTATTTACGTGCACTTGAAGGCGTCCTCTGACTGTCGAAATACAGTGATCGATACACAGAGCGGCGACACGCGGCGGCCCCGAGGGCGCGTCAATTTGGTCCTTCGCTTCGTCAGCGCTAAATTATCCCGACATCTTTAAATGGAGTTTCGCGGCCCTCGCGTTCCAAAAGTCCCTGGACGCTTTTCCAAAGGCCTTAACGGCGTAAGGGTATTGGACTTTCAGACCGTGTTCGTGAACGTCCCTTGACAGGCGCTATACGCGAGCCGCCACCTGGCTCCCGGCGCTTTCTATACAATATTTTGTTTACTTTTACTGGGTTGGATGGTAATGTTAGGAAAATGTTACGTTTATTTTTTTGTATCTGCTGCTTATACCAATATCTAATAGCTCTCGGAAAAAGAGTCACACAGAAACAGCACACAGAACTGACCAAAAAAGTATTCGTTTTCGTTTTTGGAATTTTTTATAAAAATTACAGCGTTAAATTTAAAAACAAACACTACCAATTTAGAAAACTATAGAACCAAGATACAACTTTAAAGAAAACATCATCCGCATTATGAAGTCAGATCTTATCATCCAACTAGAGAGTAGGTATATAATCATGTTAACGCACCGTCTACTAGCTAGCGGCTAGCGGCAATAATCTCCACCCTCCTCGGGCGATAGTCAACGTCCCGGCATGCACACGCCACCTTAATGACTTACCCACGCCGTTGGCCTAACCCGGCGAGCTCCGGGCAACGCCACCCATTCTAAACACACAGACGCTAGTGTGCATCGCCGAATATCTTGGAGCTTTCGCAACGGGTGGGTTATCAACGACCAACACGCCAACGAGCCAGTGTAATCACCACCGGCGGTGACCGTTCGCGCGTAAATTACGTAGCTCGACTACCGTAACTCGAGCCGCGCGGGTCGCTCTAAAACCCTGGCCCGGAGCTCAGCTTACGTTGGGAAGTCAGTAACCTACGCGTCCTTCGCTAATGCCCGCTTAGGTAGCCCCGGAGCGCGCCTCGCAAACACAATCGTGTGCCTTTTATAGTCCCCTTCTAGAATAGGGATGGCATGAATGTTGTCACTGATTGATTGGATGTGTTTCGAGAGAGCCGCCTGTGCTAATACATTTTGCGACTGCGAAAATGCAGTCCGCCCACGATAACACTACCATTTGGCTCGCAACTTGACAGTTTTAATCACGTGGGCCGTATACTTTAATGGCCATAGACAAAACACGATTTACTCTACAGAAAAAACCAAGATATAAATACGAGGTTAACCTTAAAAATAATTTTGGTCCAGCAAACCATTTCTGTACGCTACGGTAATTACGAAACCCTCGCGGTGTTAGGCTCACTCGCACTTATCCATCTTTGTTTTTGTTTCTCTATCTATGCCTCAACTAGAAATCCTTTCTAACTTAATAAACTCGCAAGTCACAACCGAACAAGCCGGATCGTGCTTAGCCAACCTTATTAAATTACTAGCTCGTCGCCCGGCCCGCATTATCTTGCGACACCGTACGCTGCGTTCCCGCCAAATCCAATATCCGTACGCGTAATAACAATCGCGACCGTCTATCGGGCCGCGTAAATTATGCATGCCTACGGCAAAGAGCCGCGAAGTTTCCGTCAAACCAAAATTATCCTTATTTCGTCACGTTAAGTGCTATGTAGGTGGTATAAGGAAACGTGTCCGCGGACGGTCGCCGACGACGACGTGCCGTACTAATGGCTTGGACCCCCCTTTGTCCGCCTGTTCACCCTGAAGCAAAGCACACGTACTTTACCTACATACCGTAATAAAGAAATCGCTTCATGCCTAATTGTGTAGATATTATACAGTTGAACTTGCCACAACGTTCTTAGATTCCTAATTTTCTACCGCCATTTAAAATAAACGTTTCATTCATTCGTTCATTGATTCATTCATTTTATTTGATTGAACGAATTAAACTCGTTTCATTGTTTCATTCGTTTATTGATTCATTCATTTTATTTGATCGACCGAATAAAACTCATATGCTATTATAATTGCTAGATACAGTACAGCACAAACTTTTTTAGCTAAATTATCACAGCTTTTTTGCCGAAAATTTATTGTATAACTATTAGGTAATATAACACCACTGAAATTGCTTTCTATTTTATCTTTAGACGTAAAGATACCCAGTTCTAATACCTTATCTTCATTTCTAATCAAAAGAGTCAGTCTGTCAGTCCAATTTCGACAATAAGCACGTGCGTTTTTCGCGTCCATTGCACCTTTATTTTCTTTGTTTTTTCGTTCACAAAGGCAAACGAGGGTAACTTCCTTCGGTTCTTTTCTTTCCGCGGACGCCCGCGGCAGGGCTTCGGCGAGCGTAATTATTCTGCCAGTCGCGCTTGCCTGCAGCGTCACGTTTTGCAAACGTAAAACCTCTTTGATTCTTTATATTGTCAAACTTATAGGAGGGTCACATTTTATTGCATTTAGTTGTAAGAATAAGTAGCGAGTATATTTCTGTTTCAGTAAACTGTTTGGTATTATTGTTGAATTATTTTGGTCAAATTGGTTTATCTAAAAATCATTGTAATACTTAATAGTTATAAACTACTGATAGATCACATCAATTTTCCAGTGCGATGATATCTATAACATCGAAATAAGATTCAAAATTGAACAGTAGGTCTACCATGAGTTTTCACAATCTACACTCGCTAGCGACTGTAGTTAAAAAAAATTATGAAAACTTGTACAGCGCCTCTATTCTCTAGCGCCTCTAGCGCCTCTAATTTGGTACCATGAGTAACAATTTTGACAAAATATGTTAGTACTATTACTTAGTACTGTAGTAACGTCAGCCAATTTAAATGTGACAACTAATGGTAGACGTACAGGTTTCGTCAAATAGAGTAACTTGAACTTTTTACCTACATATTTACTAATAGTGCTGGGACTAATAAGCACCTAATCAAAATCATCGATAATCCGGCCAGCGTGGGGCACGACACGCCGCGATGTCGGGTGGTATGACGTCCATTCGCCCACCGCCCTCGCATGTGCTTGCGATATAATTCACATGGCTAGTGTACGCGGTGTACACGCGCAATTTGTGTAGGGCTGTCAACGTCACTTGAATGCGACATTTTTATTATTATAGAGTATGAACTTCGGGGCTAACCTTAGCAGTTCAACATAGATGATAGGTACAGTGACCACAACCAATAATATTTAGTCATATAGGTAGCTAGTTTTTCAATTAAAATAATAATAATAATAATAATAAATATTGGTGAACATTTTACTTAATATATAGATTGATTATACACTCACATTTTTGTAAATTCTTACTAGAATACATCATAACACCCAGCCACTACAAATATCTGCGTTCATCATACTAATGTTTGTCCTGGGAGGGGATCGAACCCACAACCTACAGCTCTCAAGGGAGAACTGTGATAAATATAATAACCAATTGAGCTGTGAGTCAGTAATTTAGGTAATTGGTCTCGTTTTTATCTTTTACTGTTAATTTATTGCTTAGATAGGGTAAGTAATCTGGTTGAGCACATTGCCACTAGGAAAAATAGTGACAATAGTGACACTAGATTCTCTCACAGACTGGCTAGTAGAACGGTGGCATAGTTGGTAGTTTGTTGGCTGGCTCTTGACAGAGACGCGGATTTAAGTGCCGTCCACCCGTTTAATACTGATAATAATGTGTAAAATCGCGTAAGTTTAAAAATATATATAAGGTCCTGTCCGTTCAAATGTTGAATCCCATTTTTTGATACTGAGGTATATTATTAGGTACCTACTGTTATTTTATTTCAGGGCAGCCCTAGCGCGATCGTGCCGGGGACGCGGGCGGCGGCGCGGCGCCTTGACAGCGGCAGCGCCGTTAATTCCTGAGCGCTCCTCGCGAGCGATTGACAACGCGCTTGGAATTTATCGACGCGCACACTCGCCGCTCGCTGCTTTTACTGACGGGCCAGTGATGTGCTTTTATCGATATCGAAAAGCCTAAACTTATTATAATTATTCGTTATAAATTATCACTCTACTTTTATAGCTAAGCTAAGTAACTGATTATAATATTATGAAGGAATAGGTGATTGAGTAGTACGGTATGTTTGATAATATTAAATATAATATCTCTACTTTTTAATAAAGATTTATTAATATTTTTACTGTGCGAATATGGGGTTAGATAAGAAAACATATAATAAACAACAAAAATAAATTAAAAACACTTCACATATTAAAATTAAAAATAAAATCTCCTAATATTACCTACATAATTTACAGCACCTTTTCTACTTTTGTTTTTCGTTTGATGAAATAGTGAAATCAGTAGAATTTTAATGGATACGATTAGCATAGGATCGGAAAAACCACAGAGTATCACGCAGAGTCAAACATGGGTGAATGTGAAATAATTAGATGGATGAATTATCTACATCGATATCGATAAAATAATTCATCGACTTATCACTCCATCACTTCATGTCTCCACTGCGTTCAGTTGCCGTCTAGTACATAATCTCTATGTATTTCGTTGGGAAATAGGGGTTCGTCTTTTAGGTCTAACCACGCGTAACAAAGTCTATATAGTCATAACTTAATAGGTCGTAACAGTTGAATTTGAGAAACCAACTCGCACCAATACCATAACTTACGCGACGGCTCATTTTAAGTTTATCAATGTTTTCAATTATTTTTTTAATCCGAGACAAAGGGTCTTGTCAGACAGACATGCGTTTGATAAAGTATTATTTCGTTTCGTTTGTACTGATTGCTAAGTATGTATTGGAAGAAAACGAAAGTAATAAGATTTATAAACTATCAAAACCCTTACTAAGTCCCCTTCTTTCTTGTGGTATGGCGCTAAAAAATGCGAAAGAGACCTACAATTAAATTAATCAAAAGTGGATTTGTTTAGCACTTCAATCTGAACAATATTTGCTTTGCGTATCTACGCATCTATATTTAGACGAAACGAGTGGTCAGCGAAGTCTGAACTGCGCTTTCAGTAACTAAATAAACAACCCTCCGGACGTATTGAGTCCCAAACGTTTCTTGCCTACCCTTCTGAGTGGACGCACTTACCTACAGATAACAATAGGCACACGGTCCACTGTAGTGAACCATGTCTGTTCGTAGATGTTTTGGTGACCTACTAACCGTGACTACAGGGCGGTCAAATAACAAGACGAGTATAACTCGACGCCGAACAGCATCAGGCCGGCTCAGATAACGTTGGACAAATAAATGCTAATGATATTCCCTATTTGACGTCATATTCGCGCAATTTGGACACGGCTTTATTAGTTGATTTTTCTTTCGTCCTTTCCTCTTTGGTGGATATTTTCCCTGACGCGTACGCGTAAGTTTAGTGGACAATGGAGCTTGATACAGCTTCCTTGCTTCTATCAGTGTAGGTAAATCTGAATACAAATGAAGACATTAGGGTTGCCACGCCGCGGTTGCCGCTCGTTAGTCCAAGCCATTGATATATAACCACTGGATGATGTTCACTAGACAGGTCACGCTATACATGAGTAATAGTTTAGTAGGTATTCATCTCTTACTTATCTTGTCACTAGTTCTTACTCTGATATTGCTTTAGAACAGATTTTAACCGTCGTACTTCAGAATAATAAAAAGCACGTTTCTTTAAGCTGTTTTAAGTTCCAATTGAAACAAATTTAACTGCTGTACTAGGTGAATAAATGAAAATCAATTGTCAGTGTGTTTATAAACATTCTCATTTAACCTACCAAGTAGTGATCTCATGAATGCTGTATATAGACCCTATCCAGTACTTTCAAAGTCCTTGCATAGCTCCCCGTTTGATCTTCCCAACTAGTAATACAAGTTGTGGGGGCTGACCGCTTGACGGACGATGGTACGTTGGTACCGCTTCTTGTACCTCGTTAGGGAGTGAGAAGGAAGCGAGCAAACTATAGCACGTGCCTACTGTTGACAAGCCACTACTTTTTATGGGCGCCCAACGTGTGAACTTATTTGGCGCCCAACGTGGGGCTAATCGAATTGAGTTACGAGTATTTTCCTTGAAAACAAATTTTGAAGTAAGTAATACGTTACAAAAAGTGGATTCGATGTTAGTTAATAGTGTTCCATCAAAATTTTTATTAGCCATTGATCTGAACTTAATCTTTTTGTCAAAAAAATCAAGTAAAGTAATTGCATTGACCAACATAGGCTTTGTCCAGATAGTTTATATAAATATACCTATATCTAATAATACTAGGTAGGTATTAAAGTAATCTGTTCTTAAAAGCTTTAGTGTTAGCGCATAAAAATAAAACAAACAAAACCACATCAGACTTGTATATCTTTTTGTAACCGAAACACATTAAAATACTAGCCGGATAAACCAGACAGCAGATCATTACTGCCAGACAGACTCGGAGACCTACTTACATAATATTTCCTGCTCCGCAACTTTGACCTAGTTCGCGCGCCGCCCAACTTTTTAAACTAACCTACCCGTCGGACGACTTTGTTTTAAACTGTCAGACTTTTTACCGCTTTTTTCTGGTAGAATGACATAAACGCGCAAAAAAATAACTTTGAAACTAGTAAGTTAGTTAATTAAGTAATTTATTTAAAAAAAAAATCTTTTCTGGCACTATATTGAGAAAGAAAAAACCTGTTACGCTTTCTTACTGGAGCGAATTAAAAAAAATCTTAGGATTGAGAGTAACGTAATTTTATCGCATAAACACTAGATATATTATAAACAAATTATTATTATTATTATGTAGCCGTTATCGTCCCACTGCAGGGCAAAGGCCTCTCTTCCCTTCTTTAAAAAAAAAGCTAAAAAGAAAAAAATATATTTTATAAACATTATATTCTTCTTTTAAACTAATATAAAGAGGTAAAGTTGGTTTATTTATATGTAGGAGGTAATCCCATCCGATTTCGAAAATTATTTCACCAATGTTTAGAATAAACTTTCAGGATGAACATTGGTTATCTTTTCTGTAGGTATCTCGAGGGCGAAGCCGCGGGCGGAAGCTACTAGGTGACACTAACACAACCGGTGTATCTATATTTGGGTTTGCGTTTCTAGACGGGCGAGGCAAGCAATAGGTACTTACTCTCTGTGAGCCAGAAAGACGGACGAGGGAATGGAAAAGCAATAATGAGGAAGAAACGTACGCGAACAAAACACCCTCCATCAATTTACATTAATGATTCGTCGAAACATCCGCCGGCCACGCGTAAAAAGACCTTAACACAGGGACGAACTAACGATTCCTTTTTTCCAGGGCAGTTTATTAACTCACAAATAATTATAAATCGCATGCAAACTGAAGTAATTAGAATTCGCTGATGATGGCAATGATGAATATTTATGTAGGTACCTGTCTTAAGGCAAAGGTGCCCCATACGATAGTCCTTAGTGGGACCCTCTAAGGAAATAAAACGAAATGTGGGTCCCCTGAGGCACTGCGTTCCATTCATCCCGCGGGGCGAATCCCTCGCATAAACAAGAGTAAAACACGTAGAATACCAAACAAGTACTTAAAGGAGATCAGACTAATTTGGTATTTCAATACCTTCTCATTATGAAGACTCAACTGTCTAAAACTTCCTGAAGCACGACAACTATAGGACCTATCAAACAATAAGACAAAACTTCTCAACATAAAAAATATTTTTGTCCTATAGTGGCGCCCAACGTGGTGCAAATTCAAGAGATCTTCTTATTCCTTAAAATATCTGTATGATAGTTATGAAACGTATTTTATTAAATACAATGATAATACACTGGGATCTCATTGCAAAGCTCAACTTCTCAAATGCATGTTTACAAAACAAGCAACAAACAAGTACAATCATCACGAAAAGATTATCGGCAGCATTGTAAATCGGAGTCCCAATGTGGTGCAAATTCAAGAAATCTAATTCCTTAAAATATCTGTAGGTACTTATGATAGTTATGAAACGTATTTCGTTAAATACATTACGATACACTGAGATATCATTGGAAAGCTGAACTTCTAAGATGCATGTTTACAAAACAAGCAACAAACAAGTACAGTCATCAAGAAAAGATTATCGGCAGCATTGTAAATCGGAGCCCGGAAGGGAGGCGGAATCCCGCGGGCTGCGTCCGGCGTAGCGTCAATTAGACGCAGGGGGTGGGGTGGCGAGCCACGTATCCAAAGGCTATGGCCGGAAATTCGAGAAGATGTAGTTACCATAGTAGCTTTGAAATAGAGGGCACGCTGCAGGAATACCTACCTACGCTTTTGTACAAAAGGTCGACAGTAACAACGTATTGAATTTTGAATAACGTTATTTAACTACAGTTTTTATTGACTCTAATTTGATTCGAATTTTCGAAACAAAAAATTAGCATTAAAAAAATGATTTTATTTGAATTTTTCACGATACTATCCCAGTCTGCGTTTTCTTTGATGCACTTTATAATCATCTCAGAATAAAAGTATTATCCACAGCATATAACGTGTCCCGGTAACCTCGTTTCGTTCATTACGCTCGGAGGTTTGTAGGTACACCGGGGGTCTACCCCCAACCCCGATAGGTACTCGTAAATCAATATCGGACCCTTATTAATTAGTGCGTTCGTTACGCGAACCTCTCCTGGAGTGACGCTTAATGTTCGCTTTTCGATTTGTCCGACTTTTTGAATTTGCCGGAGAGGGCAAATATGATGTGAACTTTGATCATAACTTATCTATATACTCGTATATAAAAATGAATTACTGTTCGTTAGTCTTGCTAAAACTCGAGAAAGGCTAAACGGATTTATCTTGGTCTTGAAATGTTCGGGTCTACGGAGGGTTTAAAAGGTAAGAAAAATTCGAATAACTGCCGGGAAAACCCTAAAAATAGCCCTTTTCTATTTCCCATACAAACGTTTTCTAAATAAAATGTAGAGTGAATTTATTACTTTTTAATAAAGTTCATATTAAATTATAATCACTCACTGTTGTCTAAGCAATGTAGAAGGCGGTACGAAGTTTGCCGGGACAGCTAGTTGATTTATATTATTCGTTAAACTGTACACTGACATTTCGTCAGGTCGGAGGCTTTTCCACAAGCTTTTACAAACCATCATGTTTCAGAAGCGTCAATGTTTTGAGCTTGAAATAACACTACGTCAATACAATTCATCTAGTAAATTTTTCATGGTATGAAATATCAAAGTTATATTACTTTGATAATTGCCCGAAGACCTTGTGGTAAGGACTCTTATCAATTTGTAATAACGAAATGTTGAGAAAATTATTTTCTAAGAGAACAATTTTATTTCGCAATTTGTGAGGTAAGGTGACTAGTTATGTATGTAAAAAATATCATTATGAGAATCGAAATTCTATTTCATTTTAACTGTAAAGAGATACACATTTTTCAAAAAACTTAACCGTTTTCCATCGTGAGAATGTTCCGGCTTTTCAGATTGTCGTCCTAGCCAGCCCTAGCTCTCCTTATCCCGGGCAGAGTTTTTAATTATCCTGGAGGAAGCAGCTCGCGGTGTTGACACCTAGCTGCGCGGCGACTTCATAAGAACAGCGGGACTTCCTTTGACAGTTTTTACATTGCCAAACAAAGATCCGAGTATCTCGTACTAGAAGTCTTACTTTTTCTTCTTCTTCTTTATTAATAGCATCTGGGTCATAGTGATTAATTTGCCAGTGTCAAGTGTTTTTTATTGACTTCTTTGTTTGATACTGCCAAAGTCACTTTCAGTAAATGTCAAAGTAGTTTTTTCGTGCATTTGACATTTTGATAAAAACAGCCATCTTTTGTTTAAAATTGACTTTACATCTTGACTATGACTCTGTGATGTTGACAACACTTATATAAAAATACACTTGACACTGACAAAATTGTTCTCTAACTAGTGATCCTTGTGATTTTACTGAAGGATTTTCTGCTGTGTATTTGCCTGACAACTACGTCGCTCTGGTTTTTATATATGTTTTCTCGTGTTATTTTGAGTTTTATTGCGTAATTTTGGTGGTTATTTTGCCAATAAAGCCCGGGTTCTTGACGCGAGTGTAAAGTATGTGAATTAGAGTGAATAGTTCTCTTCAAATTCCATCGGAGGAAATCCCGAAAATTTTCAACAAAACAGCCATCTTTTGGTTCAATCTCCAAAACAAAAAAATTACGTGTCCGAGTGAAGAAGTCTACCTTAAAATAATATTTTTGAATAAGATTTTTTTTTGTTGGATAGCTTGGCCTGTAAGCTACCTTGGGCACTCAGAATTATTTCTCTAACATTGTTGTAAGTATATTAAAAAAAATCGGAAACCTCGAAAACTTGATTGCTCTGGGCTGTCCTGACTACAGATTGACTTAAAAAAAATCATCGTAACTTTTTTGTGTTGAAAGATTATGACATTTTCTTTATTTATCTTACATAAAGAAAAGTTATTATTTATGAAATTCAATTAGATTACAGTAATAAATGCATAATTTAGCTTCAATTCGAAAAATAAGTTGTGTCCGCGTGTTTTTGTTTATCGCTCTGGAGCGACACGAATTCGTGCTCACATCTCCAACTGAACGCTTTGGACAATTGGTTTTCACCGTGCGTGCTGTCAACCGGCTTGCTCTGTCTACCGAGGGGGACCAACGTGTTCTGCTTTGCCTCGGTGCTGAGATAAAGAGGTAAACGTATGACTACTCTAGCTTTTAATTTGTAAATGTTTGATTGCTATGGTACATTTTTCTCATTTGATTTTCACTTTGTTTATATATTAATTAAATAATTAGAACAGTTTTAGGAATATATTTAACCTGTACAAGTGATAGCTTTCTATCTTTTTGCATCTCTGTATTATCATTGAATTAGTAACTTTTTTTGATTGATATGGTATTGACCACTGTGGTCAAAAAGACCAGATCCATCAAAAAATTGCATTTTTCTTACTATAGAGTCATAAAATATTACAAAATGCAGATGCTGCCAGATTCTCTAGGCTGAAAATGTTATATTTAAACATAAAATAATTATATTTTTAGATCCTATTCTTTTAACTTGTTTTTCTTTTTTTTTATAAAAATTACCAACCAAGTGGAAATTCCATCTAAATTTTACTTTTTAGATGATCCTATTAGAATTAAGATAATATATGAATAATTTAATAAACAATTTAACTGTTTTATAATCTTTTTTCTAATACAAATCCTTCTTTTATTGACTGCTCTGGCATCAATATTGATTGCTATGGTCTCAAAATTTTCAAAACTAAATATTTTGAAAACTGGTTGAGAAAATTAGGGGCGAATATGAAAATACGCTTATTTAGACACCTCCTTTTCGATATAAAAATACAGAACAGCTGTAATATTAGTATTCAAAAAGCACCAGAGAGGTCAACCGAATACGCTGATTTTGAAGATTGTCCCTTTTGTTTAAAATTGACTTGACTACTTGACTATGACTCTGTGACGTTGACAATACTTATAAATAAATACACTTGACACTGGCAAAATTGTTCTCTAAGAGACAGATGCCATAATTGAAGAAGAAGAAGAAGATTTTACTGAATAAATTATTTTTCTTTCTTTCTAAGAGACAGAATATGCCATAACTGAAGAAGAAGAATGTCTTCGAACTTTTAGGTAACAAGACATGTCTGTTTTCTCACGATGTTTTCCTTTACCGTTATCTTAGGTACTTCCTATCTCTTCTTTTTCGAGAAAATTAGATCTCGGGGAACAAGTGGTGACGCTGATGACGTCATTTGAATTCCAAAATATTATACACACTACTATAATTATGGCCACTGACTTTTATGGATTTTAAGATGTTATTTAACTAATTCTAGATTTAAATTCAGATTCTATAAAGCCTAGGTCATCGAACTCACTAATTACATGCACTACAATAGGTCTCTACATGCCCTACGTGGTCTCCATGCTAAGCCGGAGACGAATGTGACCAGCACTCTAGCCGCATTTAGGTCAGTGGCCGGTACAGTAGAAGTCTAGAGAAGGGCGATGGAGATAAAACCAGTGTGGTGAGAGGATTCAAGTAAATAATGATAAGGTAGAGTGAAGGTTAGTTGAAGCGTGATTTTAATAGTCATTATACGGTAGGTAGAGATATGAATATGTAGGTAAGCAATTTATATAGGCAGCTATGATTTTTTTTTAAATTTTTAATTTTAAAGATTATATTTTTGTTTTTCACATTTCGTTCGTGATTTACAAACACAGGATATGTCGTTTTTTTATTTCTAAATAGTGTTCACGGAACCCTAGATTAGAGGAAAAATTCTCAACTTCTATTCTGCAGGGACATCGGACAAGGGGATATTTGCATCCGCTGCAACAAACGCAAAAAGAGCAAAAGGGTGCTGACACCCCCTCCAACCTCCCCCCGAGCGGACGCAGTTCCGTATATGCAGGGACCTGGCTGAGGAAATATTCTAAAAGAAGAAACCGTTAAAACCATGTTTTTATGACGTTTTTGCGATATAAACCCAGTATTTATGGACGAAGCTTAACTTTTTACAAGCAATCAGAATTTGAAGTTGATTAATGTTGTCGATCTTTTTATTTTCCTCACAAAACTCGAAATTACTCTAGTTTCTTGAGCCGTGCAGAGTGTCATAGTTCTCAGCTGCTTTCGGAATTGTACATAATGACGTCATTCGGCTGTATCGCCGCGCAGCGATCGCGTTTACGAGTCGCCGATGCGCGCTCGGGTTATTGTGACCGGCTAGTGGCCTTCTCCGTGTGATGGACACGGTTGCTATGCGGTTAACAGGGTTGTGAAGCTGTAAAATTAAAAAAAAATATTATATTATATCAGCCGTTAGTGTCCCACTGCTGGGCAAAGGTCTCCCCCCAATCTTTCCAGACCTCGCGATCTTGAGCGATTTTGTTACAATCTGCAAGGAACTTGTCCAGTTCGTCCCGCCATCTCCGTTTCGGTCTGCCGCGTCGCCTTCTAGCTAAAATTAAAAATTGTAAAAGCGATAACGTTTTGCTCACCTTTAACTTAGTCCAATATTAATAATTTTTGGAAATTTTGTAGATACAACGAAAAACTAGGCTTGTGCGTTTTTATTTTAAAGATATATTGCTTAACATAAAAGTTATTAGCGTATGATTGTATCCATAATAGGATATTTAGATTTATGACTTTTATGGGCTTACAACCCCATTGCCGATTGTGGAAATACTAACATATACGTTCGAATTTTCTGTTCTAGAGCTGTGATGTTTTCCATCGCCTTTTACCGTTTCAGTAAAATTTTAAACCTAATGAAATAATATGATCAAAAGTTAAAATAAGTCGAGACAAACCTATACCTTCTTAATCCATATCCTAAATCCTGAATCTAAAACTGGGTCCTGTAAATGTTGCCAATCTCAATTCTGTTTAGAGTGGCTTTTGACGAACTTCTGGTATAACTATTCTCAGAATAATGTAATGAAAAAATTACTATTTAAAAAGTGGTTTGGTTGTGTGAAAGATGAATGTAAAAGGAATAGACTCAGAATTGACGAATGATAGGAGTGAGTGGAAGAAGAAAACATGTTGTGCCGACCCCACTTAGCGTGGGATAAGGGCAGGAGAATGGTGAATATAACGTCAAATTATAAGGATAGAGGGTAAGGTTTGGTCGAATCCAAGCTTAGTGATACAAAGTAAAGTTTGTTTTGATTTGTATAGCAACATGGCAAGTCGGACACGTAATAGAGCCAGTGGAGGAGACCAGGTGAGAGTCAGTGTGCCTGTTTACGACCCCCACCTAACGAGTTCACTCATGATAATAAACCGGGAAGTAAATAAGTCATTCACTACGTGACGATCATCTCACGGAGATTGGGGAATTTTCTCCCGTAAATGGTGCAAAGATGGTGCAGCCAAATCTCGTTCCAGAATGCTGATGACACTAGTGTTTATTTTTTTTTTAAAGGCTCTTAAGGCGCGGCAGCTAGCTAGTGGCCAGCGCCATTACTGCCCGTTGCATGAAAAGTCTAAGTTTTATCCCTTCGAATTGTAATAATTTGAAATAATAATTTGTGTTAAATTTAAATAATAAAAATGAAACACACATTTTATTTATAAGTATATTATCTACCCGTTGGTGTAAAAAAAATATGAAAATGACCTCAACTTTGGAAGGAGAAGCAGATTTTGTTTATTTTATGAGGTTTTTTCGAGAATTTTACTAAAGTTAGTACGACGTTTAAACAAAATTTCAAACTCAGACTTTAGAGATAAAATATTGATTATTTTCAGTGACCTTTCAGTTATTTTCCACTACCTTTATTTACCGAGGGTAAAGCATCTGAAAAACAGCAAAACTCCGCGATCAGCTGACCACCGCGCCTTAATGTCACTGCCAGTGAACGGAAAAAAAACATGAAAGCATTCACATCATTCATTGCAGCAAGCATCTAAACTCTTTCGTGTATTTGCCAAAAATTGATTAATGACGACTTTATTCGCCGGCATTTACGTTTAAATTGCCGTGTAACGTGTAATTAAGCTATTGTAAATTTTTGATATAACTCTTTAGCATAATTGACAAGCCCCGCCTACCAGAGCTCTATTTTTATGGGGTATTTTTTTATCTTAAGGAATGCTTCCATGTATTGTCCGTTCACTGGTCACTACTAATTTCCTCTGACATAATCAGAGACTTTATTTTGGTTTTTCATGTTTCACTGAAGTACAAAAAGTAAAGATAAGTCATGTGATAATTTTCATATTTTTTTAGTTTTCTATTCCGATGTTCGATGTGTGAATATTATCTTGTCTACGGCCTCCGATTTTGGCGTGAGTACGTCGTTCGATTCAGTCAATTTGACGAACCGTACGTCAGATGTATCAGTAGTGGCAATGGATCGTAAACGCGACCGGTTGCCCTAGCGCATGTTGACACTGGGATAGTTACTAGCCAATAAAATATATATCCTACTATCCTACTTCTTACTACTCATACTCGTATTATAAATGCAAAAGTTATAAAGGATGATTGCAAGCTTTTTTGTTGCTCAATCAAAGATATGCCTGGATGGATTTGGTTGGAATTTAATATAAATGTAACCTGTGTCCTAGAATTACATTAAAGGCTAATTTTATTTAGCTACCACGCGTGCTAAAGCAGACAGAAGCTAGTAATTGAATACAATTATTAAAATATCTCGAACATCTACATCCAGCAGTTGCAATGGACTACCATTCTTGATAATTACCAACGACACATTATTTTTAAACGGTTTTGACCTATTACTCTGACATATTATTTCTTTTTGTAAAAAGTCAAACTTTTATTTTTTAAATTGTTGAGAAATTATGCCTCGATATCGTGGACCATTTTAGTAGATACCCAGGTACTCGCTACTCTACTAAAACACTGGACTAGTGTATAATCTATAAGCTCAACACTGAATGTACCGATAAAATCCCCCTTTAGTTAGCTTATACCTCGGATGTAGACTTATGTCAGCGTTACACAGAAATGTTTTTGGAGGGAAATAATTTGAGCGCGAGTAGCGGAAGAAAAAATATTCTGTATTTCAGTCGGGGCTTGGAACCGGTTAACAATTTGCCAGAGAAAAACCAGTATTAACCGGTATTTCGATAATAGCGTTCGGAGCGTAACCTCTTTCAAAACCTTAAATAGAACTTAGATAAACCGGTTAAAGCGAGTTTCGTTTGTCGTCGTAAGAGAGGACGCGTCGCGAAGATCACTAATATGGAAAAGAACAAAATCATCGTTCTAACCGGTTAATTGAGTGAAACCCTTTTGGATTTATCGTTCTTGACTTACCGTTTTAATAGAGGTTACGGTAGAACGTAATCGAAAAGAAAAGGTTGTAGGTATTTAGAGCGATACCGGTTTGAATATTTTCCGGTTTCCAAGCCCTGATTTCTGTAGCTATATTCATTCAAGACGCATTATGAACATCTAGTTGGTAAAGTTAAGCGGAGCGTTTGGTGAGAACTTGCTTTAACTTTGTTCTCCCTCCAAAGGACGGAAACGCTCAGATGAAAATTTCACTACGGTCACCCGTCCACTTGCTTTTCTCGTGCTAGTACTTCCGAGCCAGTGTGGTGAAAGGTACAGTGTGCCTTAAAGGCTCCTTTCGAACTTTTGAGCTAGGGTTCTACAACATGTTGATTTCCTAATGATGTTTTCCTCCGCCGTTTGAGAGTAACATATTTTTTTTTCGAACAGTAAAACTCATTGATTGAAAAAAAAAAAAAAAAAATGAAAAAATATTTATTACAGCAAGAACAGAGTATCCTAAACATGTAAATTACAATAGAAAATACTAGGAGATACATAGAATATCAGAACACTCTTATTCTGCAGAGAACTTAATCTAATCCAAAGCCGTATTATTGGTTCCCTCACTAGGCAATGCCTGTATCGAGGGAGCCTGTGTCTCAGTTTAACAATACAGAGTATAAGCGCACAGCAGACATTGTGATAGGTACTACAGGCAATAAACAAACGGATTTTTTTTTTAATTAGATTTATTAGATTACATCCAGAGATTCAAATCCACGGCCTTAGGATCAAAAGGCGGGGCAGGGCCACTACCACTACACACTACACACTCACAGAATGCTATAAAAATACGTAGGTAGGTGAATCTCCTTACCATGTCACCAGTTCTTTCGGACCAGCGTGGCGAAAGGATAAAAGTGCGCGTCAAAAGCTCTTTACGTAGGTACGTATGAACCTAACTAGTTACCTGAGTTTCCTCTTTGGGAGATATTACGTCGAATGCACATTGGTATTGGCTATAAAGCACTGAATAGACCACACAGGATTGCAAGCTAAATGATCAAAGGCAGTTATTAGTAATACACCAACTCATGGGCAAAACAGACTAATAGGCTTTCCTTGCGTGCTATTGAAAAGTAGCCCTGAGGCCCAGTTTCCACCAAAGCAGAGAGGAGAGGAGATGTGCTGCAAAGCTGGCAGGTTATTTCCACAAAAGCGGAGAGGAGAAGTGTAGCGGAAAGAGATAATTGAATGGATATGTAAGCTAGCCGCGTATGAGTGAGCCGCTCGACTAGATACTTCTTCACTCTGCCGCAGCGCTTGCTCGCTCGCCGCACAAAATTCTATAGAAAAATATAATATCTCTCCTCTCCGCTTGATTCATTTCCGTCGAAGAAGAGATAAACGGAGAAGAGATGTAAAAATAATGAAATCTGATTGGTTTAAAACACATCTCCTCTCGTCTCCTCTCTTCTCTGCTTTGGTGGAAACCGGGCCTAAGTTTTGCTATTTCAGGCTAGTATATTATTATACCAAGTTACATTTATTGCTGAAACTGAACCGTCAAGGAACACACAAGTTAAATTTTATACGACTGATTTTTCTTTTTGTTTTAATCTAATTGTTGGCTGAATGACAGATAACGCACAGCCAACCTCTGGTCGTAGAGACATAAAATTTTGAGGCTACGTTTTTTACAATTAATAGCTAATAAAAAAAATCTAACATTTGATACTTACGGATGCTACGGGGAGGGGGTAAAAGTTACATAAGTTACTAACACAATTTTTATTACCAAATTAAGAAAAAGCCGTCTAAGTCTTCCTATGAAAGGCTTAATCGGCTTACGCGGCAGTTTTCACGTGAAAACCCGACAGAGATAGTTGAATAGTAAGTGTATAAGATCGTACACAACAAAGGCATCCGTCTCCATAGCAACGAGACGGCGCGGCCTATAATCCCACTATTCGGTAGCCCATTTTTGTAAGGCTCGTAGTTCGATGCCAAATAGCAATTACTTATTTACGAGCAGTTGTAGGGCTTCTTGCTGGACTGGTGCGATAGGCCATTTCAATCCTTCTTATCAAACGTAGTTTTGACTTCATTATGTTTTAGCTTCAGCGTAGTTAGAGGCATTACAGCATGAATGGCCTTTCAGCTCAGTCGGTAGTAGCTCTGCCTTCTGCGCTGCAGGTTTCGATCCTCACCCAGGACTAACATTTGTATGATGAATACAGATGTTTGTTCTATGTCTGGGTGGTCTATGTACTATTCTATGTACCCATCGAACCCACAACCTGCAGCGCATTAAGTGTATATAAAAAAAAGTTTAAGTACATTTAATCCTATCAGCTATCTGGTTTCCATAGTACAAGCTTTGCTTAGTTTGAGACTAGATGACGTTATGTGAAATGTCCACCAATATTTATTTATTAAATTATTACATCTAGGTGTCTACACCGAAAAACAACGGTATAATCGGAACAAAATATTTGTCAAATCCAGTCGAATTCAGTCTTTTTGTTGTCAAGTTATCGTATTGTCCGTAAGTGGTGTCCAAAATGATGTTTCTCGATCGTTGAAATGTTAGTCGAAACGATGTAACTTAGACTATTTTGCTCGATTATCGTGCCGATAATATTGTTGTTTGTATAGAAACGCTACTGCGGGCATTTCAAACGGTATATCGGTCCAGCCACAACAGCCGATTGGTTTTGTATTCAAGGTGAAGTTTTGGCACAGACTTAAAAGTGTTATTGTTATGTACCGCGATATTTCCCGCATACACCATAATCCTCCTAGGTAAATTATAAGTATTCTTTGTCTTCGCTCTGTCCAGAATACTCCGCAGCGTGTGCTAGTGATTACAGCGCGAACATCTCATAAATACACAGGTATATAAGCCGTCGCAATCGGGAGGCGGTAAGACGGGCGGCCGCTGCGGGCAGCTTTGTGCTAGCTCCTACCAAAATCACGTCCTGGCCACACTCACAGGCGACGCGGAAAGAGTTTAAAACTTCTAGATAAGTGGTGGAAAGAGTCGGACCCCTGCAGCCTTACCACAAGCTCTGCGGGCAATATCAAAGTAATAAAACTTTGACATTTCTTACCATTTCTTACCCATAAAAATTTATGGAAAAAGTGTTAATTCAAGCTTGATACTATGATGTTTCTAATACATGATGGTTTGTAAGAGCTCGTGATAAAGCCCCTGCTCTCATTCAGCGGTTTACCAGCACCTATCTTTATAAGCTTCCTGAAACATGACAGAGAGCTCTGGTGGTCTAGTGGTCGTTTCCCGTCTTCTGGTCTTAAGATTGGGGCTTTGAGTCTGGCCGTGCACCAAGTATTTTCTGTTCGAAATAATATTTCGTAGTATCGTTAGTATAGGGCGCATATGTACATACATATGCGCCCTATACTCGTCTCAAACGGTGACCTTTCGTGGAAACGGTGGAAGTTCGAAGACATGTGTCAAGCACACGAAAAGAGCCTTTGAGGAGAACTTTAACCCTTTCACCAAACTGGTTCAAAAGAACTAGTGACAGGATGAGAAGAATATAAACAAGTGTTGTGGTGCTTACTGTTGCTATTGCTATTTAAATTGTGTGTGTTATACTAACATGAAGTTGGTATAACATAGAGAATATCCACTAGAAGTATCGAATTTTACTTTCTAGGCTGATTTTAGTATCACGCTGACGGCACGCGCACCGTCAGCGCTGATAGCCCGAGATATATGAACTTGTAGGAAGCGTTTGTGAATGACGCGTAGCTATCAGCGCGCACGCTTCCCACAAGTTCCCATCAGCGCTGACGGTGCGCGTGCCGTCAGCGTGAGCCTAAAATCAGCCTAAAGATTTCAAAATCGCTCAATCTCTTCCAGCAGTCTCTACCTTCGGGGTGGGAGCGTCAGGTGGCTGTATTTTGGTCGGCCGCTCCGACTAGCTGTCGCCGCCCGGTTCAGTTTATGTAACGAGAATACATAGCCTTATGTACCCGCAGTATCTACCTATAACGTAAATAGAGGCCGGACTTCACGACTATATAACAGGGTATTGGAATATGGAGCGAAATGGTTTGGGTATTACTACGCAATATTACTGAAATATGAACAACGTCACAAATCCCGCCTGGAGCATTACCACAAGCTCTTCGGGCAATATCAAAGTAATATAACTTTAATATTTCGTACCATGACCTATAAAAATTGTATTGAAGTAGTGTTACTTGACAAGCTCTGGTGGTGTAGTGGTAGCACCCCAACAAGCAAACTTGTTCGTGCATCAATGAGTTTTTTCATACGAAAAATTTATCTGCGCAATTCCAGTGTTCTTAAACGGTGAAGGAAAACATCGCGAGGAAACCGTCATACCCCAGAACTAAAATTTCGAAAGTGTGTGTCATAGGTTATTCCTATAAGCGGCGATGTGTGACATGAGCCAAATGTCATGTTTGGACGTGCCTCTGACTACCCTCTTCAGATATCCTCAAAGATCTATGTAAGTCATTATAGATCTGAGGAGATATCTACCGAGCCTGGGGATTTCAGTCGTGGTCATGTTTTTGTTTAACTTGAAGCTTGAAAATTGACGTTTCTGAAACATGATGGTTTGTAAGACCTTGTGGTAAGGCCCCAGATTCATTAAGTCCAGGGGCCTTACCACGAAGTCTTCCAGAACGATACCATAACGATTCCATTTTAGAAACGTCACTACTTCCATACAATTTTTCATAGGTCATGTATTATGAATTCGTGGTAAGGCCCCTGTAGGTCTACCATGAGTTGTCACATTTAGATTGGCTGACGTTACTACAGTAGTAATAGTACGTCACTATGACATTTGTCAAAATTGTTACTCGTATCAAATTGTACCAAATTCTAAGCAAATTAATGAGCGCAAACTACAGTCGCTGTAGTACGCTGTGACGTAGGATAGTTAACTACGTGACGTTTTAGTACCCAACTATCCGCTAGAGGCGCTGTACAAGTTTTCATATATTTTTTTAACTACAGTCGCTAGCGAGTGTAGATTGTGAAATCTCATGGTAGACCTACTGTTGACAATTTGGTTTAATTCCCTATTAGTCACATCCCTATATCTTGTTACCGTTTAGTCTGATAACCGTTAGATTCAATTCCCTGTTATAATCAAACTCTAGTAGATAATCAACTCGCTCGTAGACTCGTAGAAGCTCCAAGAATTCTTTTATTCCATTTTCAGCACCTCAGCACTACGCTTTCCTGGATTTGACGATACTTCTGAGGATTGCATGTTTTCCACTGCCGATACTAAAAACTACTGCAAACAAACAAAAGTTCCTAGAAACCCCTCACTCCGCGTTAAAAACACAAATACAAACGTGATCACGACTGTAATCCCAAGGTAGACATCGCCTCAGATTCCTACTTTTTCACTTAGATCTCTAGTTATTATAAATTTAGTATTCAGAGGCTCATCCAAACATTATAGATAGTACCTGGTTGACCGAACTTAGCTCGTTTTATTTTTTGGTAAATCTTGTTTTTGAAAAATGAAACCTAGCTAGATCGATTTTTCAAATTTTTTTTTTTACAAAATTTCATGATAATTGTTGGAGCCGTTTCCGAGATTCAGATTATACACCGTGAAATTTTAATGGTTGTTTTCCCGCGGCAGAACAACTTTTCATGAGGAGTACTTTCGAAACATAGAGTAAAAAAAAAGATGTTTTTGTTTTAAAATAATTTAAAAAATATTCATCAACTCGAAAACGTAAGGAACGATAGTAACATTAGACGTAACTTGTAGGTACTGTTCGAATCGCACGCGCCGGCGCCGCTGGCCGCCTTCGCGTAGGTATCGGGATGAATTAAATTTCTCGGTGTATACTCGTAATAAGATAATTCATCTATGTAGGTTTTGCACAGTATTCCGAACGCGACAGTTTGCAAGCTTATTTCTACTTAAAGATTACCTACTTTAAAGTAAGAAGCGGTACATTTTAGTTAGTCAACTTTGTTATTTGATGCAAAATCCTCAGACCGAAACACTAGCTAAGTATTTAGGTTTTAGTAGGTACTTTGTAAACTACCCATTGCTTAAGTATCAAGGTATAGCTAAGCTCATACAGCTTATTACGCGGGGGTCTATTTCGCAGCAATCTACTCGCGTGTCGACGCTGCTAAAATACCGCTATAGTTGACTATCGTGACACACGGACTATAAGTACACCAAACATCTTATTTTTTAATCTTTTTTATTAATCTATTCGCTGTGTGAATATAGGACTTAATAGGAAATTATACAGCTATACAAAAAAACACTTCAGTCTAAAAATAAAAATTTGAACTAAGGTTAGTATTATTTTCGTAAAAACATCTTGTAGGAGACGTTTAAATTCGTGATATTTTTTACTGAATAAAATCTTATGAACTATTTTGAATCGTCTAATATTTTAGGTACCTAAGTCTAGAACCCGATTCCAGTCCAAGAAATCGCTAGAAAATTGTCTGGCCATTGGAGTGCCTGACTCTATAAACGAATGTCTCGTAAAAAACCGGTAGAAAACTGCACAAAATGTGATTTAAACTTGTGCAGAAATGCGAATAAAAATTGTGCAACAAATAGGGTGTAGAAGAAGTTGTGCCGTTCATGGGAATTACCTCAACTCAAACCCTATCCTAATGCTAGGGGCTGGTAGGTACAAAATAACGTTACGTAAAGACGTTAGTTACGACGAAGTTAGTAAAGCCACGGATCTTCTCTTCCGTCCTTCAGAAAACGATACAAAATGTGATTTTAACTTGTGCAAAAATGGGAATAAAAAGTTTGCTATGAATAATGTGCAGAAGAAGTTGTGCCGTTCATGGGGATCTTCAGGCTAGGGGCTGGTTGGTACTAAATGACGTTTGTGTAAAGGAAACTTTCCGTCTGTGTGTAGTAAAGCCACGGTGGGCAGTGCTGAGCGCGCGACCATTCTGCGATTCAGCTCATTTTCAGAGTGGCGAGCGAGCGGAGCGCGACGTAAAAATATTTTGGCATCCTCTAAAAATGCTTAGGAACATCTTGAGAATAAACCGCCAAGATTCTATCTACATAATCACGATGATGCCTATTGATAAGGGCGTGGACATACTAGGCTAGCTATTTGTAGCTCGTAACAATGCTAGTAGGTACATACATAATTATTGAGAGGAATATTGTAATAATTTGTAGGGACAGTCACAGCATAAGTGTGTGTCTAAGCCCTTATATGGCAAAAAGTATTATAAGTTCAATTCATAATATAAATAGTCATAGCCTGATCATTTTTTTCGGGTATTTTAATGTGCCTGCTAACACTAGTGCCGGTCCATAGCTCTACGTAAGACGCTGTTTACCACAAATGTACGCGCGTGCAAATAATTATATAGCTAGGTACATATAGTTGATACGCGAGCGGCTCGCTTGCATGGGCGAGCTTGGAATACGTGCTCCTCTGATGACGACATAAGGCCGACCACACGGTGATACACTTTCGCGATTTATCAAAAGCAATACGCATGCTTCACTTTTTGAACGAGTGCCTGAGTGGAGACCGCGATGTGACAAACGGAGGACCATTCTACTCAATTTGATATTGTACCGTTATTTTAAAAACATTTTTAACCTTGATTTTAGAGCTCGTCTTTCAAGCTGATAGCATAAAGATGGAACAACGAAAAACTGGTTGATAATGAGATATTCTACGAAAGGTATAATTTAAAATTAACTAATATTTTCCGAGATAACCAAATTTTTTTGTTGCGAGCAATGACTAATAGTGAAAACGATGACGAAACCGTTGAATAGAATGGCCTAGGAATCTATGGCTAAGAGTGATGATCTGCGAAAGGTCAGCTCTAAAATCTCAACAAAATAAATAAAAAGACTAAATCAAAAGATCAACTTAAAGAGCAATCCAACGCGCACGCTCTCTCTTCCGCGTCCGCTTGTGAACATATCCCAGGTCCTAGCCTGCGGCTGGCAGCTGCTGCGTCACGGTAACGGACGGCGCGCCAGCTCCGTGAGACATAAAGGACTTGCATAACGTTACCCAGGGAGATATCTCCCAATACCTACTGCTGTAAGATCGACTGAAATCACACCGCTTCCTCACCTGAATGCACAAGCAACGAATTGAATTTTATAGATACCTATAAAGTGGCTAAGTTCTAAGCAAATTTTAACCAAGGAGGAAAGAAATCTTTACAAGAACATTTTTACTAAATGCGTAATAAGCCTTTGTCAAAGGCACCTTTGCTAATTTATTTTCATAAAAACTTTTCATGATTATATACTGTAAACATCAGATATAAAGGTAGATTTATTAAGTACAGCTTTGTTTACTAACATTGACGCCGCTACGACGCTGTGAAATACAATGAAATGAGCCTTACTATAAACATCATTTTAACGACTATAAAACAAAACAGAATAAAACTAATGGGCGCACAAAACGCTCTCCAGCGGTTGTAAGGGGTGTGGGGGGTGTGAGGGGGGGTGTAGGGAGAACTCTACTACGGCACTCTCGGTTTCATTCATAACTTTTTACAACTTTATCTGTGGCAATAGCTCCTACATATTTATGTGTTTGTGACTGTGGCGGGTCAAAGAAAAAGTTGTAGACAAGACGGGAACTTAGAATGGAATTTAAATTGTCTACTTTGTTAGAACAAAAATAAATGGACAAAGCAGAGATCCGTGAGATCATTTTCAGGTAAATTATTAATAATTAGAGTAACTTCAAATATTTTAAGCTGTACCTTCATTTTCAAAAGTAATTAGGAAATTAAAGTCACATGTTTTTTTCTTCTTAACATAACTTTGTTTGGTCTTAATAGTTAGTACATAGATAACCGAGCTTAGCTCGGTTCTTCTTTGGTAAATCGTGTTTTTAGGATGATAAAACCTAGCTAGATCGATTTATCGTCCCCAAAACCCCCAGCATAATAATTTTAATGAAAATCGTTGGAGCCGTTTCCGAGATTCAGATTATAAAGAATTGCTCGTTTAAAGGTACCTATAGTTATTTAATTTGAAAAATATTGTAGGAATCTAATATTTTGTTAATTTCTATTATAACAAAAGACAATCAACATTATTATTCAATTCGCCACGAAACAGAGTAAATTATACAGCGAGAATAGCAGCTAAAGAATGCGTGCACAAAATACGATTGGCTCAGAAGCGCGCTATGCGAAGTATCTTCACAGAGAGCTATGCCAAACTTCCACGGCGAGCGGAATTGAAGACGCATTGAGGAGTGCCTAGAGTGGGGTCACAGACCAAAGCTGTTTTTATATTTTTTAACTTTGAAATTTTTATCAACTTTCATTAAAAAAGTTAGAGAAACGCAGGTGCTTATGGCGAGTGTTATAATATAAAGAACAAAACATTTGCTTACTTACTCTATATTTCAAAAAAACAACTTGATACTGACGCAACGGAGGTTTGGAGATTCGAACGTGAAAATAACTTCATTCAAGAGAACATTGTATAGGTATTTTTGAATATAAAGAAAAGGGATTTTTACCAGTAAACATCTATTCAACTATAAAATTATTCTTTGACAAAAAGACACGCACACATGCGCACTTGGAAACTGGGAAGTGACGTAGTTAGACACACATTTATAAATTGAAATAAAGTTTGTTTTAGTTGAGCAATGGGCTTGAATGAGAGCGAAAGGGACTGACTTTGAAACCAGCGATTGTAATCGTGATAACTTTCTTTGGTCGCTTTAAAGTGGTGTTTTGATGCTTTAAGCGCTTGAAGCGTTTTGTTGTTTGTAAGTTATGAAAACAGAATACTTTTCAGACTAAGCAGGCATTTTGTAGGCAAGCCTGATTTGTTGATAAATTGACGATAAGTAGGGCTCTGGTTGTGCAGTAGCAGACTGACTTCGACTGGATCGTGGGTTCGAACATGGATTGCACAAAATGGATTTTATGATTTGAAAAATTTATATGGTCTGTGCCAGAATTTTTGAACAGTGAAAGAAAAATTGTGAGAGACCCAGTAGGTACCAAAAAATTAAAGGTGTGTGTCATTGGTAACTATTCTAATAGACACCAATAGGCTTGTAACCTGTCACGTATGAAATAGTGACTACTGAAGAACGTGGGCATGTGCCAAATTTAATGTTTAACGTGCCTCTGACTATCTTTTACCCTTTAAGATATTCTCTTAGATATAGGTACGATATGAAGATCTGAAGAAATGTCTACCAAACAGCGAATTACAGTCGTGATCATCATAGTCGCGGGTTCGAGTCCCACACATTCGAAAATATTGAATCCCATTTAAATTTGAAGTAGTGACCATGTTTGTTTTTTGATAAGACTAAGAGCATTGTGAATCGATTATAATTTAGGAAAAACATGTTATAAACTATTGTGCGCGGCTTCGCACGCCTTGTACCTACCTAAAAGTAGCCTATAATGTATTCCAGATCACATCTCAATCCTAAGACGCGATTGAGTTACAAACAAACATATACACTAGCAGTTTTATTAGTATGTCTTTAATGATACCGTGATATGCGGTGGACGGATCGCTAATGTCATTGCAGAGTGTCGGCCTGTGACTCAAAAAAGTCATGATCAGGGCCGCATCAGGCTTACAGCTATAAACTCACAAGCCGATTGAAGACTTTAGCGGCTTACGCCCGAAATAAAATTCAATCCCAATCCAATTTTTGCTATCTAAGATTGAGGGCACGATTGATATCGTCAAATTAGCACTATTTCAACTGTTTATAAGTTTTCACAGATGTTTTAGAATAACTACACAATCTTCCTAGCTATCTTTAATCACTTTAATGATAAGTACCTCGGTGACCGAGCTTTGCTCGGTTTTTTTATTGGTTTTTACGACGTTTTCTAAAAATGAAACCTTAGCTAGATCGATTTATCGCCGCCGAAACCCCCTACATACTAAATTTCATGAAAATCGTTGGAGCCGTTTCCGAGATTCAGAAAATATATATACCTATATATCTTTTTGTCTTGTTTTGACAGCTGGATGAATTGACCGATTCAAAAATGCATTAGGTCAACTCATCCCGCGGGACAAGTTGACAGCGCCCTCAGTTGACAAAAGAGTCCTGTAATCTCTATTCCATTTATAGGTGTGCTTTTATATTTACTCATCAAAGAGGAATTACAGAGGTAGAGGGGTTCTCTTAAATTCAAGGTCCTTCATGTAACCCACAGTTATGAAAACCTTATGAAAAGCAATAGGTATGTTTCTTTCACACATAACTAGATTAGTCCGCCTTAGGGCTTAGACGACACGGTGGACGGTGTTGGAATATTTTCGCATTCCGTTTCACATTCAGCCTCGGGTTTAATCCGGCTCTGTTTGCGGGTAGGTGACCGTCATAGGTGACGTGACGCACGCGAGAGGCCGACAACAGTCGCGACCGGGAGGGGGGACTACACTCAGGCCTATGTCACTCACGCCACTCAAATATACCTTAATTTGAACCACAGACCATGCTATGCAGTTTATCTGAACGACTCGACCTGTCATTAAATGGTGAGCATAGAACGTGATAATAGAGTAAGAAAGGATCTCCCGATGTGTTCGACCGAAACCTTATTGCTCTTGTTTTTATATTTTTTCTCGTGTTACTTTGACTTTTATTGTGTAATTTGGTTGGTTATTTTTTCAATAAACCCCAAGTTCTTGACACGGGTATGAGATAATGTGAATTCAAGTAATAACTCCTTTTTAAATCCATCAGAAAATTTTCAAATAATTCTAAACAGTCATCTTTGTTTTAAATTGACTTGACATCTGGATTCCCGCCAAGGAGAAAGTGGCGGTTAGGTTAGGTTAGATTAAGTTAGATTATAGAAAACGGAAGAAATTAATTTACGCAAGACTAGGCAGTAAGGTCTATGACTATAAGCCTGCTCAAATGAGCGAATAATTTAACAAAAACAACTTGACTTGACATCTTGTCTATGACTCTGTGACGTTGTCAATACATATCTAGTTATATAAAAATACACTTGACACTGCCAAAACTGTTTTTTAGGAGACAGATGCCATAAATAAAGAAGAACAGATAAGTAATATTGCCTTCAAGATATTCAGAAGGTGGCATAGTCGGAGCAAAGAAAGTTAGGATTTGTTGGCAAAGACGCAGATTTGAGGCCTATTGAAAGACTTGAATCGCCACTACCGTTGTTAAAACCTTCTGCGCTGCAGGTTGTGGGTTCGATCCCCATCCAGGACAAACGCAGATGTTAGTTCTGTGTCTGGGTGTTATTATGCATTCCATGTATTTGAATTATACAAAAAAAAGTATTTGATTAATCTATTATCTAACAGATATCTGGTTCCCATTGCTTAGTTTGGGGGTTTGGGGTTAGATAGAGTCGTGTGGACTGTCCACCAATATTTATTTATACCACGTAAAGTAAAACTTTGTGCGTATCAGGTACTACTATTGATCTGCGGCCGAGTCGCGGGGCCGCCCTTGCTCGAAGGTGACGCGACAATTAACGTCGCGCGGTCATTCCTCCGCGCGGCGCGGCTTGGCGCGGTGTCAACGATTCTGATCATCCTGCCGCGATAGCGGGTGACCGGACGCGACGCCGGCCATCGCAGGGCTGTCGCTGCCTTCACCTTTCTTATCCACTAGTGTTTTTTTTATTTATGTGCGCAATGCCAGTGCTTTGAGCGAAGGAAAACATCGTGAGGAAACCGGCATACCCTAGAACTAAAAAAATCGAAGGTCATTTATAAGTGGCGATAGGCTTGCAAACTGTCACGTACGGAATACTGTGCAAAATGGGGCCATGTGCCAAATATCATGTTCGGACGTGCCACTGACTACCCCCTTTAGGAATCTAAAAAGATCTAAATAACTAGAGATCTAAGGAGATATCTACCAGACTGGGGATTACAGTCGTGACCATGTTTTTTCTGACTAGTGACTTTATTTGATGTAGGTATGTGTAGTGTAGATCAAATGTATGCCTGTTTCCCGACGGGGTAGGCAGATACCACGAATATTTTCTCTACTATCTTGACCTCTCTTGCTGCATCTTCGCTCATTACATTCTTCATACTACGCATTGGTTTAGGGTATTCTTGACCTTCATAAGTTTATTACTATAAAATTATGTAGGTGCCTACAATATGGCATATTTTTTGTAGACGATCTAACTCTTGGTTCTTTAAATGATGTAATTATTGCGATTGTGGCTGTAATTATTGAAAATCGAATTACAGTAATTTGAAAAAAAAAAACTTATGTCTTCGTGTAAATTGTAGAGACGTATCTACCACGGAGAATTGTAAAGAACTCGTATCGTGCAATCAATCAAATTGCACTTACAGCTATCTTATACCTATTTGACCTCGGTCTGTTACACGCCTTAGGTACGTTTCATGCGTTCTATGGGCCGACTGTTTTTAAGCCTAGGGTTGACACCATCGACAGTACCTAGATACTGGGGCCTTACCACGAAATCTTCCAGAACGATTCCGTAACGATTCCATTATAGAAACGTCACTACTTCAATATAATTTGCATAGGTCATGGAACGAAATAACAATGTAATACTAATTCGGTAATGTATTATGAACTCGTGGTGAGGCCCCTGGTCCATCGCCTGATGTCCAAGAAAGTCCCTTGTACCTGTCACGGACCTACCAAGCCAGCATTAATATTACGACTGCACTAACATTAAATGTCAAGTAAGTCACCCTGGGAGTTATTAGGAATGATATCCTCGGGCTACAGTGACATAAACGCTGATTTTACGTAGTTCTTAAGGCAAACGTTGTCGTAAAGTCGGTATGGGAGCCAATGTAATTATACGACATACGTCTCCTAGGCTGAAAATGGTAGAGAAAGTCGCATAAGATTTTCGAGACAACAATTTGACCGTAGGTAATATTTATATTTAAAAAAAATCGCAAACCTATGTATCGTTGCTTAGTATTCTTCTAAGCGGTGATGGGCTTGCAACCAGTCACCTACGGAACATAGTACTATGCAGAACATTGTTGTTTGAACATACCTATGACTAACCCCTCTAGATATCTACCAAATTTAGGAATATTTGGCACATAGCTATGTTTTAAAAATAATAATAACGTAATTTAAAAATAGTAAAGTAAGTATTAAAATGCCGAAATTGAGATACGAGTAGTTTCACCACTTAGCACCTTGCGCGTAAGAGCAGGGGCGTTACCGCAAACTCTTCGAGTAATATCAAAGTAATGTAGTATGTAGCTTGAAGTAGTCTTACTTCAACCTTGAAATGTGACGTTTCTAAAACATAATAATTTGTAAGAGCTTGTGGTACGGCCTTTGAATGTACTGAGACAGTTTGGCTTAGCACGATTGTTTTTACATTTGACCTTCAAAACGGGGTAATTCAGTTATTCTTTAAAATGGGATTATGTAGGGGTCATAATTGACTTAATACGAACGGAGGGCTTGTACCCTAAAGTTCAGTTAAGTCTATCAAAAATTATATTGGTAAGTACGAATAAACCAAAAATCTATTTAGGTACCAGACATCGGTGTTGGGTTTTTATGTAAATCTATAAAATAAGAATAATTTTTTGTTCAAACTGTGTTATGTAGGCATAGATGATATTGGTCCAGGGAAGTTTCAACAGTTTTACCCATTTTGTAAAACATGTTTAAAACTATTATACAATATAGTTATTTTAATAAGTATTCAGAAGATCGTAATATACATTATCAATGAGAAATTTTCTTAAACTATTTTTAAACAAAGTATCTTGAAGAGATTCAATATTGATAGGCAAATTATTATAAATTTTAAAGCCATGGCAAATCAAAAGTATTGGACTCGTCCTGGCGCACTGGCGCATCCATGATATTTGTGACACATTTTAGTACTTATATTTTTATTTTTAAACTTACACGATCTGACTGAACACAACCATTAGTATTAAACGGGTATTTATCGCGTTTTATTTAACTAGGTATCTTTCCCAACGTTTCAACAGGTTAGGTTTACACACTGTCGTGGTCACGAGATGACGTGTCAGACATCTAAAACCTCATCTAAAGTGTAAACTTGTTGAAACGTCAGGAAAAATAGGTATAAATGCTAATAATAATGTTAGTATTATTTTGTTTATTTGGTAGGTGACAGCCCTAGCATTTGGCCGCTAAATTGCGCGGTGCGGCGCGCGCCCTGGCTTGCACCGGAGTTATCTTGACGAATTGATAAACAAAAGGTAAATACGTTCTGCTGGTTGGCAATTTTAAATATTATGTACTAGCTTCTGTCTACGGCTTTGCACGCGTGACACAAAAGTACCTACCTTTATGATTATAATGCCAGATCACAGACAATATCTGTTTCAATATTCAAATTTATGTCTACACGTTGCTGTACCACAACTTTTACGCACATCCAAACATCTACACAAATTTTGGTATTTAAAATATTATCATAACTATAATACCCCCTTTTGTCCTCTCGGAGATTTCTCTGGGATTCAATCTGTAGTCTTTTATAATCTAGGATACAACTATTAATACCAAATTTCATTCATAAATATCCGTTCTTAGATAAAGACACACGCACACAAACTTTTGCATTTATAAATAAGTATTATATTAACGACATGACCTTGTGCTGTTTCAAATGTACAGATGTCATAGACAATAGAGTAAACATTTTTCAAAAGAATGAAGACCTGAAAAATATCTTCGAAAGATAAAAGTCTCTGATGTACGTTTTCCTGTAGCTATAAAAGTTAAGGCCTTCATTGCTTCGTCTCAAAAACCCATCTGTATAATCGTGCCCAGTCACAATGGCGAGCGATATACGTCTCTAAGAGCTCGCACTTCTGCCTCACGTGCCTTGGCTGACATTCAAAACGCCCATCAAACAGCCGAATCGGTGTTTTTCGTCACAGCTGCGATAATTTTCACGATAATACTGTGACGACGCAAACAAATGGTCCGAGCGGGCATTGCACTTTTATAAATTAAATAAGATTAAAAACATATCAATGCCGAATGGTTAGGTGTGGTAGGTGCATAATAGTAAGTAGGTAGGTAAGTACTTGTTTACATTATTTATACCTATATCTACTCGTAATATATTTGTCGATATAATAGATGAAGTTTTGTAAAAGCATTGTCATGAATCATGAAATCGTTTTGTTATATTTTTTTTTGAAATACAAACCCATTTCTCATTATAGTTGTATATATAATGCTTTATTAAAATCCCAAGTGGGCGAAGTCAAGAACATGACTGTATGTAACTTTTCTACGATGTAGCCCAACATGCAAGGTTTTTACATGGCGCTATTGCCCATAGAAGGGATAGGGCCGCAGGTGGAGGCGGCGTAGATCTATCGGTCTTATAAACATGATCACACGCTGTATGTTGCGAACTTCGCACTTTGGAACTAAGGTAGAGGACATGGTGAACGTACAAAGCGGTAGAGATTAAGATCTAACGTCTCTATCGTCTAGTTTAAGAATCGTTTCCATTGAAGTCTGATAGAATGTAAATAAGAAACTAAATTATTCTACCTTATACTTCCACAATAATTTCTATAATTATTTAAACTTTTTAGTATCCGAGTGAACATTTTCGATACGTTCAAACATAAAATAGTGGGAGCCAGCACCGACTCCAAATAAACCCACGCTGAAACACCACCGCCAATTCCGCAGCCGGCGAAATTGGTGCACTCCCATTTCGGCATGTAGCACGCGAGAGTATAAAACTTTATACGCTGGCCGCCTCAATATCAGATAGCGGGTTAAATTTATCCGGAGCTCCACGACTGCAAAAGGCGGGCTCATAAAAAGCGCGGCTCGGTTGATTACAAAGCCCGCGGTTTATGGGCGCGCTTCTCGCGTGCCCCGGCGCCCGGCGCCCGCCGGCTGCGCCGCTCCGACGACGCGAGGGTAGTTTTTCAGTCGGCGAGCGAGCCCCCGCCACATAAATAAGTGATCACGCCGCCTCCCCCCTCCCCACCCGCTCGTAAACTAAGCGCAGATAGCGAGAGGACTTAATGGCTGATCGGATTTTGATTAGCGCGGGCCGGCGACGCAACCCCGCACCCAGAGCCGAATTTGAATAGATAAGTGGGCACCCGAGGACCGGCGCTCGCGACCGTAATTTACATACTTACAGGCTTTCGGCGCACATAGAGGGTGCCAAGTTATGGACGGCGCAAAAACCGATAAAGTTGAAATAAAGCTTCGGTCATCGATTCGGTCGCGTCAAGTGCTTTTTTACAGAATTCTGTTTGTTATCGGTGCGGAGCGTCCCTCGCCGAAATTAATCGTTCGGTGTTGAAACAAAGGCGGAACTTCGCTATCCATTTGCGTTACGAGTTTTGACAACTCTAGCTGCGGTGCGGACCCCGGGGACATAAAAATCCTCCATTGGAAAAGCTAGTTTTATCCTTTCCATCGGTAAGTTGTCACTATTGACGGAGGTGGGAAACTTGGAGACCGTTCTGTGGAGGCCCGGCGCGGTGGTAGGTATCGGCCGGCTGCGGTTTCCACGGGTCGCGGTTCGATATCTCGACAGGGGGGTCTTCCCCCTCGATCGCGTTTGTTTAGTTTGGCAGGTAAAGCACAACAGCTCCGAGGGGCCGAACGTGTCGCGTGGGAGTGATCGGCTGACGCGTTCACCCGCGACGTGAGACGAAACGGCTAATCGGTTCTAAGGTTCTACAAAAGTAGGTACGACGCCAATTTGCGATAAGGAAAGATCTTACACAGCGTATCAGATAAAATAACACTTATTACTAAGAACATTGAGTTCTCCAGCTGCCATCTAGTCTTCAGTTAATTAGTGATTTAAAACGAGGAAATCTTTATATCCGCGCACAGTAATTACTTCAAGCTCATAACTCAAGGCGTTGTCCAGGATAAAGGCAGGTAAGGTTACAACGGGTTTTATCAAATGGCGTATGGAGATTAGATAGTCGCTTATTTGGTCACCGCAAACAGTTTGGCTTCAATCTAAACTAAAAATCTCAGTCATATCAAACGGTCCTGAGAATATTAAAACTGTTAGATACTGGAGGTGGCACCGAGTATATTACTGTATTACTAGACGTGGCCATAAAGCTATGTAGCGGGGGCAGGCAGGGTTGTACTTTGAAGGCTGGATAGGGGGAATAAAACGGAGAAATTAAGGGGTACCTATGGACATTCGATAATTATTATTATTATTGCACCAGTTGCAGGACCAACAGCAACTAGCAGTTGTTACTGTAATCAGGGTGGTTTTAACTGATAAAGAACAATAGTTGTAATACTCGTAATTCACATGGTAGATATTTTCTTTTATCTATGGCATGTATTATCATGCAGCAAAATTAAATGCTGAATTTATATATTTTACTCTATATTACGTTTTGTTATGAAAAATAGTGTGCACGCACTTATTAGACACGGTATGCAATAAATGTTTTCTTATTATACATAAGTACATACATACATAAAGTCATGCCTGTTTCCCGACGGGGTAGGCAGAGACCACGAATCTCCAGTTGCTACGATCCTGATTATTTTTTGATTTATATAATGAACCCAGTCGTCTAGAATAGGGACGACAGGAGGAATTTGGTAGAGACCTTTGCCCAGCATTGGGACAAAATAGGATAGAAAAAATCGGTTGTCTGTAAAGTCGGTTTACTGACGATAGTTGAACGTGACAACGTCATAAGAATGGAACGCCTCAGAGCGAAGTAACGCCGCATGCAGGAGTCATGTTTTTTCGTGCGTGCAGCTGGCTCCATCGAATTATAAGAAGTTGTCACGTCAAAAAAGAAAAAATATTAATGAACCCCTATTAACAAGTCCTGGGTGTAAGGCTGGTGCCAGCGAGCGAGCCGCCGCCGTTCTCTGCGCGCTGTTTAAAAGGCCATCAGAGAGCCGTCTACATAAAACGAGTCCCATTTTACATTCGGCTCGCTAGGACCCGGGTTTATGGGGCCGGACAGGAATTCAGTACGTAATGAGGAAGCCGGGGGGCTACCACGCGAGAGCAAGTGCAGACTCGCCTTTATAGCACAAGATGTTATGCGATCAAATGTCAGAAAGCGAGACCTAAGTACTTCCAAGTTCCAGGGGACAAGATATATTATTATACATATCGCCCGAAATACACAAATATACAATTTTCTAGTCTAGATGGATAAAAAAAGCACCACAAATCCACCTACTATTCTACTAATAGGTATTATAAACGTGAAAGTTTGTATTTGAATGGATGTTTGTTACTCTAAAAAACAAACGTGCTACACGCCATGATCAAAGCTTGTATGTTTGTACCTATACATTTGTTAATATGGTAGGTACTATGTATATTGAAGTTTAGTTACAGAAATAATTATGTATTAATATTGTATATTGTACTCGTATTATGAGTTTGGGTCGACGCTACGCGGGACCACAGATCTGGCTCATATTTGGCTTAACGTATCAGCATTGCCATTCAACGTGGTAATACCGCCAGCGTCTTGGGGGCGCTTCCATTTAGCAGTGGTCTGGATCAGTTGAGCGATCTATAGATCGTTTGTAATGATCTTTAGATAGCTCAACTGTTTCATATATTTATAGGCATAGGGTACATATCTTGCAAATGCTTTGTGATTATTACTAAGTCATAGACAACTGAGTAGAATAAAATGTTTTTTTCAACCACAAGCCGTTGTCTTGCTATATGTACCTACATGCTTTAGTTAGCTACAATATTCTGAAACCCAAATCGGATCCGCTATCTGGAAGGAAACCGGCGGGCGCGGCGTGCGATTTTAATTAAGACCCCCTCGGGGGCTCTAGACGTGCGTGCCGGTCGCGAAGCGCCCAGCCTGCTACCTCGTTGTGCCCACCTATCTAGACACGCGGCAGCGTGTCAAGCCAAGTTCAAGCGAAGCGAACGGGCGATGCGCGCCTAGTGTAATATTACAGGAACCATTTGGGTGATTTTTCACCCCCTCGTAACTCAAAAACTATTTCACATAAACAAGTCAAATTTGGCTCATCTATTGCCACTTGCGAGTAAAATATGTGCACCGAATTTCATAAACACACCTCAAACGGTTATTTAGATATTAACGTCCAAAAATGCCTGGTTATGGAAAATTTTATCACTGACTGACCTATAGACGTTAATTATAACCCAGTTCCAGATGACCTAGAACGTTCAAATTTGGCATCCAGGTAGGTAGTGGGGTGGATACAAAGGAAAAAATCTGAAACTTGCAAATTTTTATATTTTTAACGTACTTTTTCAATTAATTGATTCTCCTAGGAACCCTTACTAGCGCCTGTAATATAAGAATAGCAATCTAAATAGATGACAGTCGGTCATTATGTGGATTTTAATAGGGTCTTGACGTGAATATAATAACGAGTGGAAGTAGTGTCTTGGATTGGTAAGTAGTACACTCTTACCTAGGTATACAATGTGCCAATAGTTGAGCCGTCTATGCAGATAGGTAAGTATGACTATAGGTATGTATACCTACAATGTGCCAATAGTTTGAGCCGTTTATGCAGGTAGATTATATACCTAAGTGTAATAATATAAGAATAAGTACTTACTTACTAATATCTAAGTTCTGTACAAAAAGTAATGATATCCCATCAAAAACATAAATGTGAAATGAGAGCCAAGTTCAATAAGTAAGTAGGTATGCTTTAGTCGTTGACTTCAGCGACAAAAAAAGTGAGATCTAAACGGGTGCCAAGTACAATGGTCAGTCCTGAAACTTATTTATAACAATATGAAATATTTTTAACAACTTTAAAATATCATTTCATCTCATAATTTAGGATATTATATTGAAGCCAAAGGTCTGACTTGGCTAGTTTTCTTAAGAGTACGAATTATATTAGGTAGTTTGCAAGTTCTTATTTTATTTTTCTAAAAATTTGGCTTGCTGGTAGAAACTAGCGATCGGACATGGTAGGTAAGTAGTTAATAATAGGAAGGTAATTCATATAATGAGAACTAGCCAAGTTAGACCTTAGGCTTCAATATAATATCCTAAGTTATGAGATGAAATGATATTTTAAAGTCGTTAAAAATATTTCATATTGTTATAAATAAGTTTCAGGACTGACCATTGTACTTGGCACCCGTTTAGATCTCACTTTTTTTGTCGCTGAAGTCAACGACTAAAGCATACCTACTTACTTATTGAACTTGGCTCTCATTTCACATTTATGTTTTTGATGGGATCTAAACTTACTGCGAACAAATTTCATAAATAGTATTTATTGCAAAAATGAAAAAAAAACCACTGATAGCTATCGAAAATAACTTCTTTTTAGTTTTTGCAATAACTAAAGAAAACCGACTAAAAGTTATCGAAAAATGTTTTTTTGCAGCCGCCATATTGAATTTTTGACATTTTATATAGTCTGTAACTTTGGTATTCCAAGCGAATACAATGAAACCTCATTTGTTGAAATCTGTCCATTCGTGGACTCCAGCGATAGCCAAAGGAACTCGTATTTATATACATGTACTCGTACTCATACGAGTACACACATTACCCTTCTTCGTCGCAGTCGGGTAAAAATAGCAAACATCTTATTTGAATCAAGCTGAACCACTTGAGACATTGTCTGTGGGTTTAAAAAACCTTTGTGCAACAATGTTTTCAGAAGACTTGAAAGCGTTTATGCAATGAACTAGCTTCCGCGCGCGGCTTCACTCGCGTGGTAACTACCCGTTTAAAAAATTGCCTGTGCCAGGCCATAATCTACACGTATTCCAAGTTTCATCCAGATCCGTGAATCCGTTTTAGCGTGATTAAGTAACAAACATCCAAACATCTATCCATCATTGAACACCACTTAGCATGAATTCATAATTCCTTCCTCTCTTCATTATAATTAGCAGAACAACTCAACAGCTTCTGAGCTTTAAAGTAGGTATATGCTATTTCCATTTGTAAACTAGTTGATACCCGCGACTACGCACGCGTTAGATTACTTTTTAATACTCTGTGACTGGGGCCGTACAAATGGATAAGGTTTTTATCTATACCTACCACGAGTATAAAGAGGAAAGTTTAGTAAGAATTTTTGTATATGTTTGTAACAAATAAACTCACAAACTACTGGACCGATTTCAAAAATTAAAATGCTACATTATTCCTGAGTAACATAAGCTACATTTTATATAAAATAAAGTAGAGATACTTTTGCTACCCATGTGAAGCTGTGTTGCTAGTATAAAGTATGTCGAATTCTTATCTTTTTTATTTGTCAACCGATTTCGATAAAACAAAGCCTTAATTTTAATCAAAGCTTATTTCAATACTTTAGTGAAAATTGCATTCGATTTCCTTCAGCCGTTGCAGAGATTAGCGTGCACAAACACAGATAAACAAACAGACAATTTTTTCAAAAATGGTTGTTTTGAGCTTAGTAGCGTGTCTTCTTTAGGTAGCACTATTTTTTTTTGAAAATATCAATTATACAGTCAGGGCATCTCAACGATTATATTATATGTATATAAATTAGCTTGTTGCCAGCAAGATTCGGCCCCCTTGCCGCCAGCTCGCCACGTAGGGTACAGGGTGCTTTCACGGGTAAACCGATTATACATGTAAGTAATGTTAGTTCGCATGGAGCGAGCTTTGAGAACTTCAGATTTGCCGGGCAAAACAGACAGCTGTAAGCTTGAACAAGAACATAAGCAAGTGGTGAAGTGAACCTACCTTGGTGAAAGTACATGAATAATATAATATTCTGTACCTAGTTAGTACATTCATAACCTACATAAAATATTTTTTGAATAATTTATTTGGTTTACTTATTCCTACTAATATCATAAACGCGAAAGTTTGTAAGATTGTGTGGATGTATGCATGTATGTTGTTACTCTTTTTCGCTGAAACGGCTGAACGGATATAGATGAAATTTGGCGCAGATAAAGATTATAACAGGCTGCTTATTATACCGGAAAAATGTACGGTTCGCGTGGGATAGATTTGTCTTTGTTTTTCAAGGTACCATGCGGGCGAAGCCATGGGCGAACTATTAAATGCGATGGATAGATGTATATTACTTAATCACGCTGAAACGGCTGAACGGATCTGGATGAAACTTGGAATACCTACGCGTAATTTATGACCTGTAATAACACATAGGCTTTTTATCCGCGCACGGTAGATAGTATAAGTAATATAAAAAAACTGTAAAGGTAATCATTATTAATAGTATGGTAACTGGGGTTGGCCAAAATAAAGCCATTAAAACGTGTAGGTAAGTAAACGAACCGAATTTCTTTTTTTTTCTGATTACCTAACTAATTAAGGCTGTCGTATATTTAATTGTATCTGGCAAAAGTTACTTCTCTGACGTTCCTGAAGTTTGCTTTCGGGAAACCTTCGCCCTAAATCACATCGATAATTGAAGCCTCCGAGATGAAGCCAGCGATGTATCTCCGTGTAGCGTGTACCAAGAGGCTTGGCGGCGTGTATTCGCCGGCAATTATTGTCCGTCAGCGGGCGGGGGGTGGCGCGGGGTGGCGTGGCGAGGGTGGCACGGGCTAAGATGGCCACCATAATTAATTGACGCGACGCGAGGGGCCGACCGCGGCGCGTCTCGCTCGCTACGCGCGGTATCGCACGTGTGCCCACCAAATGTGAACGGTATTTTGGGACTGTTTCTCCTTAGTTGCCGCTAGTTTTTCTTGGTCACTATTCGGTAGAATAACGTTGAGGTATTGTGTTCCAACGTGAACTAATATTACCCCTGCACCGTAAAAGTTCAAGATAACCCTTTACTCATGCTTCTCAACCACGGAACTGCTTTAACTATTAAAACAGCCATTAACATTAGACATAAGGCTTAAATGGTTCAACTATTTCCATTAGATGGTGTTGGCGAAAAATCCGTTGATAACAGGATTGGATCCCGGCATCAGGCAAAGACACGGGTTCGAGTCCCACTTGACCTAAAATTTTTGATCACATTCGTCAAATTTTGGATCAAATTTTTCATGATATTTGCCTATGGCAGCATTTTATGACAAAACTTTACATACTAGGACATTCGATTGTTGATTTGCGTTGAGAATATCTTTAGACTGCCACGAATCGTGGTCATCGTCTGGCGATCCGACCATAAACGTCTCACCCACACGCTCGAACCCACTGGCCACACGCTATACATACACACTTACTGCCCACCACCCATCCTATCCTGAACCACACCAGGCACCGAACCTTTGAAACCGTCAAGCTTCAGAGGTGCGCGACGGGTCAGCTAGAGCCGGTCGAATACCGATATTGCGCCATAGCATAGTTTGTCACATCTAGAGCTCTGACCGCTAGTGACGCAGCCCCTGCTGACTCCTGAAACTCGGGGGCAGCGGGGGGAGGGGCATGTCGCCACGAGACGGTCCAGCGGGACATACAAATTGCATGGGTGTGAGTGAGTAACGTTAGCCGGACCTTTGCTCGCTTAAGCGTAAATTCAGTTGCGTAAGTCGCAAAGACGTCTGTTGAGGATAGTGAAATGAGTGTGGCGTAGTGACTATTTCATAATCTGTGGCCGCCGGGAGATATTGGACGCAACGGTACTGGGTAATGAGATAATCGGGCATTTCAGTACCGGTTTCTGTTCAAGCGACATACACATGAACGCTTCAGCAACATTTTACGGCAAATTGCAAACATTATTGCGTGAACTTTTTTGTAATTATGGGACGCAAAGCTTTACAGTGCTGAAGTATGAGGCTTCCGTCAACTGGGACCGCTAGGTATTAGGACCGCGGTCCTATTCGCCGGATAGATTTAAGTTTATTATTTTTCTTCCGGCAATTGGGACCACTCTCGAAACGATCGAAAAAATCTATTGTCATGATATAATTTAACCCTAGGTCCGCATTTTCAACCAGTAAACAGATAGATTGGAATAATATGTAATGGCCAATATTCTCATAGCTTTATGGCAAATTACTATTTTCCGTCTATCCATAATTATCTTGCTAGGTACCTACAAATAATAAAATGTTCGTTACTTTCTTATAAGACACGTTTTGGCTAGAACACAAGATGAAATTGAAAACTTAATATTTCAGTCATAATTTCATAGTTACAAGCGCCTATAGGTTATATTACTCAGTTACCATCAGATCGGCATTACGCTGTTTGTTTTTATTTATTGGAACGAAGTTCCTTATCCACTGGAACGTCCGGGCCACTAAAGTTGCCTAAAAATTTGGAGGGTTGCGCGTCCGGGCAACCAGAGTGGCCCAGCCAACTTGTTGGAATCTTATTAGAATGTTGATTTTTAACAAGATTATTTTACTGTGGCAACTGTTATCCATTCGTTCTTTGATATATTTACGTCACTTCATATTACGTCGTTAAAGTTGTAACGACACTTTTTGCTATTATAGTTGTGTAAGCCGTGCGGCGTGCGCGTGTTTCTCTGTCTGTCTCTCTCTCTCTCATAGAAAGCAAGGAAAGGAACTTCGTTCCATCCGGGTGTCCCTTGACACCTCTCAAGTTTTTTTTATTTATTTATTATTATTATTTATTTATTTAAAAAGTAGTTAAGTAGCAATAGTGATCCAAAACTATAAAAGTCGTTTAAAAATTAAACTATTGCGATGTAAAAGCAACAGGATTTAATAGGACACTTCTCAATCGAAATTTCTTCTTCTTGTTTATTTATGTAACTTCCCAAGTACTAATACTTATTATAAATGTGAAAATTTATGAGGGTGTATGGATGTTTGTTACTCTTTCACGCTGAATCGGCTGAACGGATCTGGATGAAACTTGGAATACGCGTTATTTATGACCTGGATATAGGCTACTTTTTATCCAGCTAGGTAGGTACCACGCGAGCAGAGCCGCGCGCTGCTGCTAGAAAGTAATAAGGTATTCAATGACCTGTAGGTCTACCATGAGTTTTCACAATCTACACTCGCTAGCGACTGTAGGTAAAAAATGTATGAGAACTTGCCTCTAGCGGATAGTTGGGTACTAAAACGTCACGAAGTTAACTATCCTACGTCACAGCGTAGGTACTACAGCGACAGTAGTTTGCGCTTCATTAATTTGCTTAGAATTTGGTACCATGAGTAACAATTTTGACAGATGTCATAGTAACGTAGTTGGCTCAACGAATCTAGGCATTCGTGAAGTTAGCCGCAAGAGCTGCGCAGTATCGTTTTTCGGGAGCAATCGGAGGTATGAGGAGGAGGGAAAGGAACTGTACATGCGCAAACTCGCACCTGTGGCTAACTTCACGAATGCCTAGATCCGTTGGATGACCTATACTATTACTACTGTAGTAACGTCAGCCGATCTAAATGTGTCAACTCATGGTAGACTTACCTACTGACGAATGGTGACCGAGAAGAAGCAACTCCATACATTTCGTCAAGGCTAGTTAGAATTTTGATGGTCTAAGTGGATTTTTATCTTACGGTACATCTGCATCTCAGCATGAGCATCTTATTGTTTATGGAGCTCCAAGGAGGAACATAAGCCATGGCGTGCCACTTGAAACCAGCTTGCAATGGAAAATAAACTTTGTTACTCTGGCATTAGCTTCAATATAAATCTACTAAGCTCCCGTGGTAGCTTATATAAATAAATAAATAAATAAATAATGCTGGACATATCATCAGGATCAGGATGATCCCACTGCTTTTTTTTAATAAAATAATTTTGACTTTTTACCCAACTGCGAAGTGGAAATGGAGGGATATGTGTTTGGGGTGTATAGATATGTAGGACGGATTTTAAAAAAATGTGGTTGTTGGATTTGTCTCACAAGAGTGACTAACAAAATGTCAAAAAGCTAATATGGCGGCCGTAAAAATCTATCCTTTTATTTACTTTCAGTCGGGTTTTTATAATATTTTGCAATAAATACGAGTAAGTATACTTGAATGATGATATGAGTAAGAAATAAGTGAGTACTGAGATGACGGATGATAGAGGGAAATGGAAGACAAAAACATGTTGTGCGACCCCACTCAGCGTGGGAAAAAGGCAGGAAGAAGAAGAAGAAGAAATACGAGGTTACTTATATATTTACAGCATCAAGTAGAAATTTTTACACAGGGACTCTGTAAGGCACACGTTTTATCATCCAAAAAGAAACCATGACCTCCAGGTCAATGACCAGGTGCCCAGGGAAAACCCAATGATATGAGAAACTGAGAAACTGTTTTACACTCTGTGCATGCAGCTAAAAGTGCCGTCTGCCGCACCAAGCTTTAGTGATACTAAAATCTACTGTAAATGCTGGAACTGACACGGACTGTACGTATAATCAGCTCACCATAATGTCATTTTTATCTTAAAACTAGTCCGCATAAAACAAAATATCAATATCTGAAGCGGTAAATATCTCCTCAGAACACTAGTCACTTAGATCTTTGAGGATATCTAAAAACATGACGTGCATGCCTGCGTTTTGCACAGTAGTTAGTATTTCGTACGTGACAGCTTACAAGCCCATCACCAATTGTAAGAGTACTAATCTATGACACACCTTCGAATTTTTAGTTTTAGGGTATGCCGGTTTCCTCTCGATTTTCCTTTACCGTTTAAGAGCACTAGCATTGCGCACATATTTAAAAAAAAACTCATTGGTGCACGACCAGGTTTGAACCCACCTTCGGATCGTGAGACAGGGGTGCTACCACAACACCACCAGTGCTCAAAATTACAATCATATTGAAATTATTTTCAAAAACTAATTCAAGGTTTTCCATGACGCCGGCCGGCTGACGTCTGGAGTTTTCATTAGCACGGTCCGTGCTCACGGGACCAGTTCAAGTTATAACTTTGAAACTAAGTAGACCAGCGTAACCTTTCTCCCTAAAGAATTTGACATACTCATGCTTGTACTACTACTTAGGTACACCAGATCCCCACCCATGATAAACATGTGTGATGAACGCAGATGAATAAATAAATATTGGTGGACATATCACACAACACCCTCTAACCCCTAACTAAGCAAAGCTTGTACTATGGGAAATAGATAGCTGATAGATTAATTAATTATTATTTTTTTGTAAATACATAAATACAATAAATAATAACACCCAGATACAGAACAAACATTTAAATAAACAAATAAATAAATAATGCTGGACAATCCACACAGCATCATCTAGCCCCAAAGTAAGCTACTCAAAGCTTGTGTTATGGGTACTAGATAACTGATATATTTAATACATGATATAGGTACATAGATAGATATTTTTTATTATACATACATACCCAGATCAACGGAACAAATTTCTGCAGATCGTACCTACACAAATTTGTTCCGAGGCGGGAATCGAACCCGCAACCTCTTGCGTCGCAGGCGGACTCTTGCCCGCTGCGCCACAGAGGTCAATTTGTTTGTTCTATGTACCAATGTATTTAGCAAAAAAATATATAATTAGTCTTATCAGTTATCTGGTTCCCATAGTACAAGTTTTGCTTAGTTTTTGGGCATTGTGCGAAATGTCCAACATTAATTATTTAGTTAAAGCATTGTGTACAATATTCAACATATTTATACCTTTCGCTCGCGGCTTTGCTCGCAATGTACCTACATAAAATATAGCCTATGTTCCTGTAAGTTCATTCTACACATTGGTGAAAGTATTTTTCAAATCGGTCCAGTAGTTTCCGAGCCTATTCAATGCAAACAAATAAAACAATTATTTCCTCTTTATAATATTAGTATAGATAAAAAAAAGTGATGGGTTCAAATCCCGAAGAAACCCGTAGCTATATAAAACTGCAGGACACAATCGTCGCACAGCAATACCTACGTACTGCAGTGACCTGAGTGTATACTGTGCAGATATCGGTGGCGACACACCGCAACGAATAAATAAACACTATTAGTTGAACAATTCTGATTGCTGCATGCGTTTGCTATGTGATTCACTGCAAATGGACAACCCGCGACTGGTCCGCCATTAGATTAATCTAACTAGAGAGATGTATCAATATACATAAAACATAAAATACATAAAATCTACATAAATACATAAGCTGCCGCAAAACTTGAAAATCTGTTTTTATAAAAAAAAATACATATACCAATGATGTATTATTCTAAAGTTAAAATTTGTTAAATCTTTTAATATAGTCATTATTTTCTCTATTCTACCCATTAATATAATTTTTAATCTTGTTTGACTCACATTATTCCATAAACATTTGTTAGTTTGTCATCATCTCATTATTTCATTGGTCATTAGGAAATATCGTTACATTTTAAAAGGTCTTATTTTGTTTTATAATTTTGAAGATTTTTCAATCGTAACAAAAATGTGTAGGTGAGGCGTAGTAACTGTAATATACATAATTTCTGTTTATTTTAATTTGTTTTATTTTGCAGATACAAAACTTGCTGACTAACATTAGGGATTTTGATTCAACCCTAACAAAAATATGTAGGCGAGGCGTAGCACTATACATATTCTGTGGCGCGGCCCAAACGACCGCACGTGGAGACTTTCAACGCACCCACAGAATAGCAAAGTGCAAGTTTAGCCCGCTTGCTTGGCGCAATCAAGACACTGCGTATGGATATTGCCCATATGCCTTTTTGTGTGTGCGTGCTGCTAGGGTTGCCCCACGCTTAATAAAAATAAAACAGAAATAATGTTCCAGTAGTTATTTTGAGTATCCCGGAGTTTAAAAATATGCATAAGTATAATTCAGTCGAGTTTTTTAAATTTTTACAATAAATCTAATACCTTTAGGCTCCGTACTCACATAAGGTTTTGCTCGATCGAGCTATCATGTCGAGTCTACATTTGATGCGGATGCGAGCCTTCGAGCGAGCTGTGAGTTTTGCGGTCCACACGTTCATATTTACTCGTTTTGGAGTAAAACTATCGAGTAATACCGAATATGAGTACGGAGCTTTAAACGAGTAATTTTTGTTTATATGTATATTATACAATCTGAACTCGGAAACGGTTCCAACGATTTCATGAATTTTAGTATGCAGGGGTTTCAGGAGCGATAAATCGATCTAGCTAGGTTTCATTTTTAGGTAACATCGTTTACAACAAAAAAGCGAGCAAAGCCCGGTTACTAGTTTAAATGAGTGTTTTTTCAAAATTTTAGTTCGTATAACTTCAATAATATATTATTTTGGTTCTACATTAACGCAGCCCTAATCTTTTGCGCGCTGGACGCCTACGCTACGTGCCACATCTGGCGAGTGACGTCCGCGTTCGACGCGACGTCTTGTGCCTGACAACGCGAGCGCAAGCTTTGCGAAGCTCGACCGCCGCTCGGGTGGCGTTTTTAGCACCGCTTATTGCACCGTACTAAAAGTATAGAAGGGCCATGACCTTGAAAACGTGGCAAAAATATGATTACACGCACTCACACATCGATATTCTAACTTGCACTATAGCCCACCGTAACATGATCTCTGGCTTACCGAGTACAGCGGCGGGTCAAGATTCACTAGTTATGGTCGTGCGTCACAAGAGCATACATGTTGTCTCTTTTACGCCCAAGACATTCGTTCTCATTCAATCAAAATTGCACGATATTGTTTGAATGGGATAAAATAATCACGAAAAAACGAATTATGTTCAAAAATCGAGTAATTACCTATGAAATGTTACACCATTAGCTTTGTTGGTATTCCTTGAGTTATTGGTACACTTTTTGAATGCACAGGATGGCATTTTATGACTTTTTTCATAGAAATTCTTTCGATGTAGTACCGTCCGCGTCTGCCAGTCGACTGATTCGAATGGTGAGAGCTCACTCCGTTCAATGTGAACGCAATTTAGAGGGAACCGAGTATTGTAAGGCCTTTCTATACTTTTAGTTCGGTGGCTTATTGTTAATGGTGGTGATTCGGTTGTTCCGCAGACTAACTAAAAAAATGCTGAAATATAAACGACCTTATTTTGTTCACACCAAATATTAAATTAGCGTAAACATTTTAAATGACAATCCTTAATCTGACTAAACTGACGTGTGATAGACGTGGTTTAGCTTATTTTAGTAGCCATGTAAGTTGTTGTTGACTAAAGCTATGTGAAAATGGTGGAAAATTGAATAAAATTAGAATAATAATGTCAATTTTAGCTTTTTTTAAAACTGTCATTTCAAAATGTTACGCTAATTCAGTATTTGGTGTGAGTCCGCGGAACAATCGAATCACCACCATTATCATTCTTAAAAGTTAGTCTTGGTGAGCCATGCAAACGTTGGAGGGACCCTATGGCGGGTGACCTCGAAAAGTGAGAATTTTATCCAGCTGTGGCACAATATAGGTTAAAAAAAAAGATATAAAGTACGTAAATTTTGTTATCATAAAAATGGGTCAAATATATTCAGAAAGAACATTTTACGCAAAGACGAAGACACTTAAATATGCCCTCTTGTCCCGGCGTCCTTAATTACAATTAGGCTTAATCGCCGATTTATTTCTACTCTTTTAATTATACGTATACTTGTGTTAGAAAAATAAGGATCGATTTAATGTGCTTAATTAAGGATGCTCGAGTAGGTGGGCTCTAGTCTCAGGGGCTTTACCGCAAGCTCTTCGGACAATATCAAAGTAATATAATTCTGATATTTCGTACCATGACATTTTTATAAATTGTATAGAAGCACTTAGTGTTACTTTAAGCTTGAAACTTTGACGTTTCTGAAACATGATGGTTTGTAAGAGCATTCATTGGTCGTGGTACAAAATATCAAAGCTACATTACTTTGATACTGCTCGAAGAGCTTATGTTAAGGCGACATAGGTTATACACTACTCTTCTGAAGCTATTGCTAAAGTATAAAAACAATTGCAATAAAATCTACGTAATAGATTTAATCTCCAAGAAAGAAGTTCAGCGTCATCATAATCCGATCCCGAGTCATCAAAACAAATAAACTGAGATAAATCCCGACATCCCGAAAAGCCGGGCATTTCTGTAATAACTCGTCACTTCGCGAAATGCCCGGCTCATATAAGCAAAGGACCGCGCCGACTAATAGCAGGGTTGGTACAATCGCACTAAACCCCGCGCTTTATATGCTGGCAGCCCTGAGCTTAAATAACGCGGCTTGACAACCCTACTGCCGGTTGACGCCGCGTATTTCGTGTTTGTTTATGAAGTGAGAGTTTCGTTTAAAGTGCTTCTGGTTGGATTAGATATAGAATTTAGCAGGTTATGAAAACTAATGTTGGTTCTCGAATGGCCACGGACTGGGCAACGAAGCGTAGGACGCCCCCCCATTAGATGATTTAGATGGACCTATGACACTGTAGGAGTCAGTAGTCGGTGGATGGAAGCAGAACAAAATCGTTTTTCCTATATTGGGCCTATCCTACTAATATTATAAACGTGAACGTTTGTATGTATGCATGTTTGTTACTCTTAGTCTTTCACGCTGAAACGGTCTGGATAAAATTTGGCACAGAGATAGATTATTATTATAGTCTGGAATAGCATAGCCTACTTTTAGTGAGTTTCAGTTTAACCAGCTAGTTTCTTGTCAGTTCTTCTCTGACTAGGGATAGGACTGGAATTGGCACCTAGACTCACCTAGTATGTAAGACGATGCAAAATGATCCCTATGATTTTACTGAATAAACATGGTTTGAGTTTGAGTTTGCGTTTAATCCTGGAAAAAATTACGATTTCCGTGTAATAGATTGTTTTTTTTTTCTAGGTACCACGCGAGTGACTCCGCGGGCAGAGTAACATCCTACTAATACGAGTATTATAAACGCGAAAGTTTGTTACAATGTATGGATGTCTGTATGTATGTTTGTTACTCTTTCACGCTGAAACGGCTGAACGGATCTGGATGAAATTTAGCACAGATATAGATTATGGTCTGGAATAGCACATAGGCTACTTTTTATCCCGGAAAAATTTACGGTTCCCGTGGGATAGATGCCACGGGCAGAGTAACATTCATAATGCTAACCTGCTTATAACATTTTCAGCAGGCAATAGCCAAGTCTTGTTCAAGACGATGTCCGGCTGGGTAGGTACATATTAATGAGCAGGTAGGCGTGAGAGGGTGGGGGGTGGCCACCCTCGGCGCAGAGTAGGGAAGAGTACCTCCGGGTTGCCATGGCAACGCGACGCGGCCTCGGGCGAGGTATTACACAATGCGCGCGGGCTGGATCAGGGATCTGAGCTCGGCTTATTAGTGAACTACGGAATTTCTGATAATGGAAAATAACGTAAAATGGAAGTTTATTTTCTGAGAGACTTGTCCCTACATTTTGTACATAGCATTTTTTGTACAGCGCAGAAATCTTCGCTTCTCTGTAATGAAATATCTTTGATCCCCATAACGACTTAAATTATGTCGTATCTTAAAGTTCAAGTGCCGTACCACAAGTTCTCACTGATCATCATGCTTCAGAAACGTCACATTTTAAGCTCAAAGTAACACTACTTAAATTATTTTTTATAGGTCATGGTACAAAATTTCTAAGTTAGATTACTTTGATATTGCCCGTAGAGTTTACGGTAAGGCCCAAGGTAAAAAAAAAATGAAAAGTCTAAAATAGTTTTTTGGAAATTTCTAATTGCAACTAAATTTATATTTTCTGTCACGAACACTTTGGACAATTAGCTTTTACGAATATGATTGCTTATTTTGGTCTGTTTTCTCGGCGTAAACTGTATCAAAAAGTTTCTTTTAAACAATTCATGCCAGTACCAAAAACTATGACAGCCCTAGAAAAAAAGTTAGTTAAAACACATACATACTGGCCATTACATTTTCATCCGCGTTTACTTTAATTATCGCAAAAAAAAATAGAGATGTTCGAAATTCAAAGAGTACAGAAAAGACTGCTCGCGCCTCCCCCGGCGACTTGCGAGGGTGAGGGTGGCAAGAGTACGTGCGACGACAAAAAAACCATCCGCTGACCCCGGTCCGGCTTCCATAAAGCGCCCCGGAGACCGTAAGCCCGCCGTTGTGGAACGAAATAGCGAGCAGCGTAGCGATAAGCGGTAGCGGAAACTTGTTCAGACTCATGCTTAATGCTTCTTCTTCGTCCTTTTCTTACGCTATGTGGGGTCGGTATAACACGACATCTCAGTAGGACTCTCGGTAAATACAATTATTTATTTTTTTTACGTTACCCTAACCAGATTTTATACAGAAAAAGGGGTCTTACCACAAGCTCTTACAAACCATTAGAACGTCGTTTCAGAAACGTCGTTTCAGGCTTGGTTTAACACTACTTCGAATATGTCATGGTGCGAAACATCAAAGTTATATTACTTTGATATTGCCCGAAAATCTTGTGCTAAGGCCCCTGGATCGATTACAGCTGAATATTATTTCTAGATAGAGAGCTAACTGATCTTTTTACACTGATATTTTACAATTTCACAGAACTTATCGATGTTTATGTTTTTCAGAAACTCCAAATCATTAACATATTTTCGAATGGTGATGTGATTGGTGCAAAGTCGTGCCCAATATCGGCATGGTGGACGCCACGCCTCGCTACGCCGCGTATTTGCGGCCTAATAAGCTCGCAGGCACCAAGCTCCCATTTGCTTGCCTTGCTCGACTGTACGCTCAAAGGAACGCACGACCACGCTCACGTTCTAATTCCGAATCGAATGATCCAGTACTATCGACCCGTTCGTTATTCGAAGACATGAATAGGTATACCGACTCTCGTATAATATGTGGGTCAGATGGGATATTGTTTTTATGGGATGCGGGGCCAATGGTCAGATAGTTTCGGGCTGAATTGATCTCCGAAACTGCGGTAGATGGCGAAATAACAAGCAACTTCAGCCACATTTTTAGCTACTATCTTCCTTTATTCGAAGAGCGGGTATAAAAACAGTATCATAATCCCATAACCCTCGCAGTAACATAGCCATAAACTGTACCTAAAATGTAGTAACATTCAGAATTGGGATAAACATATTTGTACCTTATAGTTCTTACAGTGTCTAGATCTGACTGGTCTCTAGACTGGTTCAAAAGATTCTAGATCTTTTGAACCAGTGTGGTGAAAGGATCAAAGTGCGCCTCAGACTCTGCGTTGTTGAAGTTACTATACCCACGTCCTAGTCCGTAAACGGGTTTCCCAAAACTCAGCGATTAATAAAGCAATAGGTAATAACCTACCTACTGTTTGAAAACAATGGCTGAAACTTTACATAATTTCACAGATTCAATACAATTAAATAACCTACGTTCGTAATATGACCAAAGATTTTTAATCTATTGTTATGTTAATACAATTTTGACCAATCACAATAATAAGACTAGAAACAAATGAAGTCCTTTAGTTCAAAACACTGGCCACAACAATACCTATAGTCACACGGTAACTGAAAAACTTTCCATAATACTTGTAAGGTCAGACTACCAAGTCCATCAAGCGATGGACCTCATTGGGCCAATAGGAAGGGCCATTAACGAAGTTACGGCCCGAGTTCAACAGGTGGTGGTATTCGTTTCAATATCTGCTAAACTTTTCGTAGCAACTCTATAAATCGACCATTTTCATGTGAACTCCGGCTACTTCATCTGATCGCGAGAACGCAACAAAATGTCAAAGGCATAAGGAAATGGTGGTTCATTTTAAACTGGACTACCCTGTTCTTTGCCCTGTTGTTATTATCATTGGTGTTGTTGCTTTGAGCGAATTTAGGCTTCAATTTCAACACAATAAGATCTGTTTTGATGTGAAATTTGAAGTTTGTATTGGGCTGTGTAAACGTTTTCCGTTACGATGGTTTAACATTTTTATGGTGATGTTACAAGATCAGCTGCTTATAACAATTATATAAGTTTATTATTATTTTCATTTTTCATATTTATTTCTCACACTACAAGTTTGTTTTTTACTCTACTGCAAAGCGAAGGAGAGTAATTTGTTTGGGGTTTGTGTAGGTATATGCATGTATGTATGTTTGTATGTATGCGAGTTCCTTTGGCTGTCGTCCAGCGACAAGAAGACAAGTACCTACCTACTTACATACATTACTACATTAATATTAATTAATTATGTACTTAGCGAGAAGAAATCAAATACCATCGATAAACTTCATTTGTGTCACTGTCATTTTGACATTGGCATTTCATGCGAGTAAACAGCTACATAAGCCACAGATCATATTGTAGTTAGATAAATCAGAACAACAAGTGATTCTTGTACATAAATTAGGCATAATTTACCCTTCGTAGGTACCTGTCCGTAATTAGTGAGGCGTGCGACAAAAACCTTGGCTCTCCGCGACGCCGCGCGCCGGCGCAGCGCTGACTCGGTCGTGACATTGAGCACGGATCAACGCACCGCGACTATCCTTCACATCTTATTTGGCATGGAAAATAACTGCACTTTTTATAAATAACTAGCTAAACGGAACTCCCCGTTGACATTGTAATGCATTCGGTTATATTTTGTAGTTTTCTTACTCACTCGCACGCACCGCGCGAGTGACCTCGTACCTATACCTAGCAAAGAAAGAAGAAAGAAAGCTAAGCTCTTTGGATACCTATACCTTGTGTATAGTTGAACAGTAGGTTCTAACTACGTAAGTCGTATGTGATATACCTACTGCTATACTAGCCATCACTGATTAGGTAGGTAATCCATAGTTGTATATTGTGTGTTGTGCAGTGTAGAAGTGATTGTAAATAACTTATTGTACGGTAGAGTGCGCGTGCGCCGCCCGCCGCGCCTCTCGGTCACCACACCACACGCGGACAATATCCGTGAGCGGACTAATGACAACTCGGTATATTGAGGTGCGGTCAAAGTGACCGCGTACAAAGATTTAAATCGTAGATATGCCCGTACGGTACTGAGGCCGCGCCGTTTTGTTTAAATTCAAGTTTATCTATACCTTTACCTACTAATATTACCTAGTTATAAAGAGGAGAGTTTTGTATTTTTGTTTGTAACGAATAAACTCAAAAACCACTGGCCTGTTTTAAAAATTATCTTACCATTAGAATACTACGTTAACATAAAGTATATTTTACATAGGTACCTCACGAGCAAAGTCGCGAGCGGAAGCTAGTACATTATACTGAGCTGTATTAATTACAGAATCCTGCACACATACCATTATATCTTTCAGTACCTACCTACCTTTATCCGCTTGCACAACACACGAACCCGACTCAGCCATCTGTAAGCCGTTTGCTCCAAAAAATATGTCGCAAAATCGCAGCTGCAGATGCCACGCCGCAATGGCCGCGACGCGGAAGCACGCTAATGGTCGTGCAACGCCATCACATGGAGTAGACACCGCACCGCGCCGGGAGAATGGCCTTAGGTACTGTACAGTACCTATCAGGGCCCAAATTCGTCACGAACAACTTGCGCAAAAACAAGCCAACTAAAAACTCAATTTCCAAAAGCAATTCACCATTCACCCGAGAATTATATTATTTAGCTAATTAGTTGATCATTTCCATGGAGAGTCCTTCCACGTTGTAATCCTCACAGCGCTTCGCAGTTCTGCGAAGTGGCCTTTTACTGGATGTAGCCCGCAGGGATTCTAAATTGCCAGCAAAATCTTACGAACTGTTCGCTATTCCACGCCAAGAGCGTACTAACTACTGTATATTCAATGGTTAAGTGGTAGAAACTGGTGGCGAGTGTTGAGAGTATTCAGTGAGGATTCCTTTACCGCACAACTCCTGAAACCGTGTTAGAAACTGCTGGAACCAGTAGCTCGTTACAACTAGTAGCCAAAATCTAAGTCCTAAAACTAAACATGAGCAATTAAGGTGCGCTTAAAGACTCCTTTGCCAAAAAGCCTACCCAAAAATGTCTCAAACTCCCAGACTTGCGATAATCAGAACTACAAATAACCTTCAAATACCATGCTAACAGGAAAAAAATAACACCCTAGATTGTCCAGCCGCGTCAAACTCACACCTAATTATATCGATTAGGTAATCTCTACAACATTAGCCAAAGTCAAAATATATTAATTCAATAATATCAAAAGGACACTTTGAAACGTCTTATAAGACTACGAAAGGCTCTGTAAACGACTAGCTTCCGCCCGTGGCGTTGCACAAGATACCAATTCAATTGTTCATCCTAAAAGTTAATTCTACATATTGGTGTATTCTTCCTTATAATAATCGTATTATACTAGTGTAGATAATAATTCTCAATTGCTAAAGAAATATGAACAAAACTGTAAATATGTTAAGGGGTAAGGAGTGAGTACTGAGATGACAAATGATAGAGGGAAATGGAAGAAAATCACATGTTGTGCCAACCCCACATAATGTAGGAAAAGGCCAGGAAGATGATGATGATGATGATGATGATGTATAGTAGTTTTAAGTAGAAAATTAAACGTTTACCCGATGAAAAATCTTATAAGGAAGTCAGACTGAAGTTAAATGGTGCAGAAAAGGCAAGACAACCGGTACTTATACACTGAGGAATAAACTTTCGAACTTATGGCCGAAGCATCAGCGGAACTTTAACGTGTAACATTGAAGTATTCCCACAAACGGCACAGTTTTACTCTGCACATTTTTAAGAAAAAGAATAAGAATAATAATCATTTTATTGTTCAAACTGTGATAAGTATGTAGGTTACAGATGTTATTTGTCCCAGAAAGTTTCAACAGTTTTACCCGTTTCGGGCGTACAATGTAGTAAACTGATGTAAAATTTTAAATTATTGTTATTTAATACCTGAGTATCGTTTAATACTTACAAAATAAAGTTATTTTTCTAAGTATTCAGTAAGATCGTTATATACATTATCTATGAGAAATTTTCTTAAACTATTTTTAAATAAAGTATCTTGAAGAGATTTTTAATACTGATAGGCAAATTATTATTCTTACTGCATACTTTTTATTCCCATTTCTGCACAAGTCAAAATCGTTCGTGGGAATAGAAAAAAAGAAAAAAAAGAAAAATTAAAATACCTACCTAATTTCTCATTCTACAGGTGAAAAGTCCGGAGCATTGATTATTTTGTAAATGAAAGGATTAATTATCAATACATGTACATTTTATACTATCCTATTAGCCTAGGCAATCAACTAGACAAATCTATTATGTAATTGCTCAAGTTTGTAAGCACCTGTGTAGTGATGCATTGACATGGAGGGAGCAATTAAATGATTATTGAATAATCAGATATCTATAGATCAAGATGGTCTAAACTTTAGATCATATAGATATCTGATTATTATTTAGACTCTAAAGCCAATAATAGGTATGTAGAGTTCGCAACCTCAACAACAACAGACGGTCCTTTAATGACCCTGCATATACGAGGATTTGCTTGTTAGTGTAGCTTATGCTTTATATCGTAACAATTTAATTTAATTTAATGTAAACTTTGGTATGTACAAAGCCTATACCTACAATTCCAGATTGTCAAAATCAAAGCAGTATACCAATGAAAGCGTTGTTCATGATTGTAATGCCATCAAAATTGTTGAAGTGTGCGAAGCTACAAGGAAACGAAAATTTCAAATTTTAAGTTACGTAAGTAGGTCTACCTCGATGGAAGGCGAGGTCGTGGTTAGCAAGCGTTAGAGGGAGGATCACTTAATACCTCCAAGATTAATACCATAGGAAGGATTAATACCACCGAGGACAGATGGCGCATGGCGGTATGATTTGGGGGATACCTTTGCCCAACAGCGGGACAAATTAAGTTAAAAAAAATATAAAAGTACCTATGGCTTTAATAATGTATCTTACTTACTTAAATTATAAAAGTTATTATTGCGTTTTATGACCTACGGTCACAATGGCAACGGCCACAGATAATTATCGTCACTGTCTGGGCGGCTTTGTCCGAACTTTCTAGAAGCTACCTTCGAGACTAAACGCTTTCCCCTGATCTAGAGATGCGCAACTGATGATTGGTCTTCGGCGCGGGCGCAGTTAGAAAGGCACGCGACGCTGGCAATGCCTTAAAACTACTTACATAATATCTGCGGATGTACCTACATTTTGAGTATCCTAGGTACCTACTTCTTTGTAAAAACTACATAAAAATCCGTTCAGCTGTTTCGGAGATGAGCGCGAATGACGAAATAGCAGACAAGACAGAAAAGTGTTCTAAAATAGCTGATTTGTTTTCTTTTACTCTTCTTTTGTCACCTCCTTTTTACCCGACTGTGTAGTGAAGAAGGAGGGTAATGTGTTTGGGGGTGTATGTTTGTATGTGTGCGAGTTCCTTTGGCTGTCGCTGAAGCCCTTACGGCTTGACGGATTTTGACAAATAGGGTGTCGTTAAATTCGTCAGGATTACAAGAGGGACATGGGCTATACAAAATGTCAATATTTCGAATGTAAAAATCTGTTTTCAGTTACGTTCAGTTGGGGTTTTTTTATTTTTTGCCGTAAATATTAGTTTATTACTTCTTGTTATTATACAGACTCCGGGCTTTACTGTTTATTAAATTATATGAAGGTATAGATATGTATATGTATAACGTATTATAATAGTACTTAGGTATGTATTTATGTGCATTGACATAGGTGGTCTATGCTCAGAGAATACATTGAATTTAATTACGCTCACAAGGTCTCTGATTCACAATGAGTTAACCGTGACCCGGCCAAGATAAATTGAACGTTTAGTGAACGGATAAAAGATCCGTAATCCTTAGAACACAAACCATCATGTTTCAAAAACGTCAAAGTTTCAAGCTTGAATTAGCTAAAATTTCCCAAAATACGAACGTTCTTGTTTTTTACCCCAAAGTCTAAATTAGCGTAATATTTTTAAATTATAGTTTTAAAATAAGCTAAGATTGACATTCTATTCTTAGCTTAACTTAGATTTAAAACATTTTATTACGAGACTTCTATCTAAGTATCCATTTATCTATTGCATTAATTTTCCACCGTTTTACCGCAGTTTTTTTTTCAAAAATAATATAAGTACTTAGTTTGTATTTTACTACTTTTCTTTTAATCGCTTTCCCCTGATCTAGAGATGTGCAACTGATAGTCTTCGGCGCGCGCGCAGTTAGAAAGGCACGCGACGATTGCAATGCTTTAAAAAGCTACTTACTATTAGTCTATTACCTTTAGTGTATTTTACGAAATGTTACCTAGTTCGACGAAACAGCAGAATTAATACCATTGTCAGTGTAGGTATCAGCTTCAAATATATTCGGTTGCTACGAACGAACTAATGTAGTGCTAACCTCAACCGTTCGATTCGGCGCTAAAATTACCAACGTTTATTCATACGACCTATAAACAATGTTCCATAGCATATCGAGTTTGAAACGCCAATCGTGTGTACTAAGATTTTAAACACAAGTGTACTAATACTGACAGTCGTTTACTCGTTTCTACTAGTGACATCATACCAATACTATCATAAGCTACATACACACGAGTTCTACTACAAATTAAGTAGGTACAATCAACTCCAAAAATGAACTTTGGTTTAAGTTCCAAATTATCCACGTGAATAAAACATCTGGTTACGTTTTGTACCACGCTGTAAGTTATCGAAATCTGCAAAAAATCAATAAAATCGTTTTTACGTCTCAAAGGAGAATTTATGTTGAAAGAACTGTATAAATCAGAAACATCGATTGTATATCTATAGATTGGTAACATTTGGATTTGTGAGTAGGGCGTCGGCGTCGCGCCCCGGGCAATTAGTGAAATGGACGTAATATAAAGGCGAGCACACACATGTCCGGCCGTCGCGTCCGCGTGAGTCGTGCGCGCCTCCCCGCGGGGCAGCCAACCTATTAATAGCTAGAACAGCGGGTAATCAATATTCACAGGCTAAGGATGAAGCGGGTGCAAAGGAGACCGAATAGAAATCTACTTAGAAGTCGCTTTGAAATTGCGAGATTATTTAGGCGGTTCCCAAGAAAACCAAAACCAGTTTTTTGGACAAATCTTTGATACACAACTTTTTTTGTAATAATAAAAATTTAAAACAATAATATCTTTAGCGAACCTAATTTTAGATAATGGTATATAGGTAATTAGAAGGCCACGTAGGTACAGAAAATTATTTATTGTAGTGCCTTCTTAGAGTACCTAAATGTTACAGAACTTATCAATATGTAGACAAATACAGAGCAAAAGGGAATTTCAACGCCGAACACAATCAAAAGCCATAGCTTTGTTACATAACGTAGGTACTATTACATCTCCAGTTGCAAGTCTCGCTACCCTCACCCGCATATCGCGTTTCCTGGAAGCGCGGCCGCGGCGGGGACTCGGCCCCCGGCGCCGCGCCTACATAAATCTCCAGTCTCCAGTCCCGCCATCGCCGCCGCCGCTTCCTTTGTTTTTTTTCTCGGTAATAAGATCGCGAGCGTCAACGTCAGGTATAGATAGAACGCGCGGCAAACCCATTTGCGGACGTGTCCGTATTGAGCGCCTATTGACCGCTCAAGCGTTCGGACCCTACTTATAATAGCTAGCAAGGGAATTCTAAATAATTCTTTTCACTCAGCTGCCTTATCCCCATTTCGCCCTCATTGCGTCGAGATGACATCAGCAATGTAACTCATTCGTCTTTTACAAAGTGACTACTCAAGTAGTCAAAGATCCACAGCATAACCTCAAAAAATGTTAGACCATAATCTTGATGAGAAATAGAATGCCTCAATTATGCCATAGGAAATATTTACTCCATAGACAGCTCTCTGAAGCATTATTTAAGCCAGTTTTTGTGAATATTCATTGAAAGATCCGACGGTGGTGACGATTAGGTACCCAAATATGGACATTTGAAAGTTCGATCTTCGCCGACGCCAATGGGTGAGTCAGGGCCGGTCGCGGACGGAAATAATTAGTCGCGGAGATAATGCTCCAAGCAGTTTTGCTCGTTATGTAGCGGAGAGGTGACTCGCCCACAGCATTATCGACTCAATGTTATAATTTCGAGCTTTTGTCTGAATGCAACGGCTTTGTAGACGCATTTTAGGCGTAGGTAACCAACCCTAGGGTAGCTTGATACTTGACCAGCTTCTGGTATAACTATTCTTAGAATAATGTAATGTCAAATGCAAATAAAATATCAGTTTACTTTTCGATAGCTACAATTTATTTTGGGGATGTTGCTTAAACTAGTTTGGTCGAATCCTCCCATAATAGGTATATTTACTTCTAATGTGAAGAGTTAAAACAAGTTATCACGTTTTGGTATCAGAGATTATATAACCTAAGTTTTCCTCTGAAACGATATGAACTTAAATAACTATGCTCGAGAAAAATATAAATATATAAAATCGTGTATCTGACTGGCATCAAACGGGCGGCAGTAGGTATTTTTAGCGACCTTCATAAAGGTATCCACTTGCGGTCTAAGAGACATCATAGGCATAAACTTACAAAATATAACTGATGCAGCAGGGGAATTAAAGTTTGTAAGAAAAAGCGAACAAAGTCGTGAGTTCCACTAGTTTAAAGTAGGTACTTTAGAAACGCGCCGTTCCCTTACGGATACCGCTCCACATTCAGGTAATTACTCGCGTACAATCGTGACCACATGTGCAATGAATAATAATGTCGCAAGGCGAACCTGCTCGCTGATAAGAGATCATGGACACTCGCGTACATGCACGATAACGTTAGAACGCAATTGGTTACGTAATCCGGTTCAACAGTCGTATTTTACTTTCCAAGGTTTGTATTTTTTATTATTAAAAAAAGAATCGAAGGGTCCAATTAAGGACAGGAATGATTCGGTCTCACGCGATCGCGACAACGCATTACGATAATTGTTTTTTTTTTTCGCGATCCGCGACTTAACCCTTCTTGCTTCTCAGGGGAGCGTATCATTCCCACGAATATCCGCCGTATCCATCTAGTTATTCTATTCTAGTAATAGTTCTTTGTGGACCGGTGTGCGTGGCCGCGGCGGCAAAAAACGGACGGCACCCTTTTGATAAGACACGTCTCGGTATGCCTTCGAGAAATACTCGTGACAATTATTGGCTGCGTAATTGTCACGTATTCTTTTTAAACGTTTGCCGCAAAACAGATGAACCAGAAGCGCTATCATGCGCGCCACGAGAAAATGTTGTCGTTTTGTCTCGCTCTTTCTTGTGCGAAAATGAATCAACATTTGACAAAATTTTGTCGCGGATTCCATGTTAACCTGGCTGGAGAGCAGTCGCGGTAATTTAACGTACTATTTACAAAAGCAAAAACACATTCGTAAACGTTACGATATTCATATTCCGTATCGTCAAACGTTGAAAAAGTTCGTCTGCGCCAACTACTTAAATTAAAAAAAAGTTTGTTTGACAATGTTTGAAACACTCCGAACGGAACGGTTTAGGGGCTAAGGTTATAGACGCTATCAAAGAATAGTGCGCTAAGAAATAGATATAATGTTTATGAATGTTAATACGTTAAAAATTACCATTTTGCACCTCAGTGAGGCTCATTTAGTGTACGATAGTGTAGTTACCTCATCAATCTTGCGTAGGTGAGCAATAGCCAAGCCCAAAGAACACAGATACCTACAGCTCAAGTGCTCAATATACAAATCTTCGCTGCCTTCATAAATTGGCGTCCGCACCTAGAGGCGGAGCGGCTACACAAATCGTGTACATTATGTTGCCCGTCTGTTTTAGACGAGTAAGCACGGGATAGGCCGACTGATAGAGAAAGCTAATACGGTTGTTGAGCCTTTGCAAGAGCCTAAATAAACCAATACCTAAATCTAAACTAAGTACGAATCATTATAAAGACAGCTTCGTCATCTCCCATTTTAGGATGATCGGCATACCTACCTTTTTAAGGTTCCGTACCTCAAAAAGAAAAAACGACACCCTTATAGGATTACTCTGTTGTCTGTTCGTCCGTCTGTCTGTCTGTCAAGACCCTTTATCTCGGGAATGCGTAGAGGTATCGAGTTGAAATTAAAACGATATACCTACTCAGGTCTACAGTTTCCTGAAGCTGTGAAAAAATCAAAAGATGCGGCCGTTTATGCCGCAAAAAACGTATATTTCAACACTCTCAAGAGAATCAAAATTTATAGGATATTTTCCGTTGACCTAGAATTATGAAATTTGGCAAGTAATACCTTCTTATACTACAATTATGAGCAAAAATCTGAAATCTTTACGTTTGTAATCATTGTAAATCATAAAAAAACATACAAATTTGTACGGAACCCTCGGTGGGCGAGTCCGACTCACACTAGTCCGGGTTTTTATTAATAGATTACATAATCTTAATTAATTGTTGTGTTATTCGAATTGATTTGAATTTATAAGCGTTGCGGGTAGTTTTATTGATTGGCTGATTGACTTGTTTTGAATTTGAATGGTAAGAATATTTTCTGTAACCTACAGACTGCAGTCTTCGCATTACATAAAAGCATTTAACAATGTCTACCCGCGCCGATTGTACCTACAGTATATGAAAGCCCAACTAGGTATGTGCTGGATACTTAAAGCTGTTTTTACGTAACAAGATCGCAGTTGGCGCGACAGCCACGTCCTAAATTATCGCTCGCTCGCGACGACGTCGCCCGCGGCCCGATTCCGCACCAGAGGGAGCTTAGGTACAAGTACCTACAGCTAGTAAGTACCTACGTACCTACCTAACCCGCTATTTGAAAACGAGACTGGAAGTCTTATTACTGGAACTCTTACTGGAATTACTTCAAGGGAATCCGCGAAACTTGACATCAAATTTCACACTAAAATCTATTTTCAAAATTGATTCATATTTGGGAAGCACCGTTGAAAGTCGACTTTCTTCTCTTCTTTCGACGTTTGGGTTTAAATGGCCATGTAACGTGTAGTAACATGTAATGGTAGCTTATGTAAATTTTTAAATTTTTTGGCATAATTGACAAGCCTCGCCTACCACAGCACATTTTTGTAGGTTATTTTTTAGCTCAAGGAATGCTTTCATGTATTTTCCGTTAACTGCATGTCAATATAAATACCATGATCATTATCAATCGTATTCCACGGCCAGTGGATCTAGCTATCGCGAATTTAGCCATTTCAAAAAGCAGTATGAAAAAGCTGCATCGAAACGGATCACTTCAGGATAACCTAGCTTCGCTGCACTGGTCGTGATTCGTAAAATGACACAAAGGGCTCTAGAGAAGATCCATTTTCTATTGGCGTTCACGCTAGAACAAACGTTAAATTGTATGGATATGTTATTAGCTCATGAGATGTCTTGAGCCAAAGGTCCCGCTTCCAATTCCAGCAACCGGCCAATAGTTTCGGTATATCGCAGTTACTCCCTTGGCCTAAATATTTCATACTTTCTGCCGCTGAGTTTTAAATATTCCATGTTTTCATGTGACCGAACCTGGCACGCAGAACTTTACTGAATAAACCCAGTTAAATATGTCAAATATTACGGGAAGAGAGAACGGGGAATATTTATTCGTTTTGCGTCATAACTACTGAACTTCATACATCAGTTTTAAAATGAAGCCACTTGATTATCGCCATTTTGCCGCTGATAGCAACGTGAGCGTCCACGGAACTAATAAGAGGTTATTTCGCTGCCTTTTTCTTATCTGGTTTTACAAAATACGCAAGCTCATGTTAAAAAAAGTTCGTAGTTTCACGTAATACACACAAAATATACAAATTAAAGACTTATTTTTCAAGATTTTCACGTAATAATTGCAAACAATGTCAAATTTAGTACCCGGGGCGCTCGACGACGGCGCTTTGATGCGGCACATAAAATATCTGTCATTTCGAATAGAATGGTCCAGCGTACTTGTATATTCCGTTCCCCCAATTCTAGAGTCTGGCTCCATAGCTGGCGTCTATACATTTACGCATTTCACGCGGCCGTCAGCGCGCGACCGGCCGCGCCCGTCCCCATTAGCACGGCACCGATACGTGCTACAACTTAAAGGGGCACGGCACGGCGAGCACGGGAAATTGCCGCCATCAATCGTGTCCGTATGCGCGGCGACACGCCGATGGGCATTTCATGGGTCTAACATCGCGCCCGGGGTAACTCTTATTGCTTTTGTATCATTTTTTTCCTGGGAAATCAATTTTACGAAATGCGTGCAAAGGAACGACGCGATAGATCAAAGCAAGATGCTTAGGTTGGAGTTCCTTCTTATTTGTCATGGAGATTTTATTCTGGAACATGGAAAAAAAAATACGTTACAGCGCCAAAAAATTACAGCCATGACAACGGCCTACTAATTTGTACCAAATTTCCAAAGAAACATTCAGAAACTTTTCTAGAAGAAACATAAATAGAACAGCAAATAGAAAGGCAGTACTAGATCTTGGAAAGGCTTATTCCCAGTGCTTAATTTCAAAACAACAATCTCAACGGAATCTTTCAAAGGAGTACGTCTCGGCACCTAGCTAATCACTCACACGAATTCATCAAAACCAAAAAAAAAACGTACCGCCAAGTGTGAGTGTGCCATTACCTCGTGGGTTCCATGATATCTTTAGCTATGACTTCACGAAATAATCACGAATCTTAACAATCAACGGCATTATACTCAAACGAATTTAAGAAAGTAAAAAATCTAAATCCTACCTACTTGCTTTCTTAAGTAAATAATAAATAAATAAAAAATACCTTAATCCAAGACCGATACTAACTTTTAAAGAGATTAGAAAAGCCTTTGATTAGAATTTGCTTTCAAAATTGCTGTTCTTATAAAGATATGAACCTACCCAACCATCATTACCTATAGCTTTGATCGTACTGCAATAGACGCAATTTATACGCCTAATAGGTACACGTAAGTAAGTAATTATAATAAATAGCATAGGCTTATAGAACGGAACCCCAAAAACAGGGGCGCATTTATTTTGTGTTTTCACCATGGCGCGGGTTCCAAGCCCTGGCGCATTATAAAAAACAGTACGGTCCAATAAGGCGTATCCAAGTATCCACCAGGTATTGTTTCCGCGATCCGCGGGGCCGCGTACCTGCGCGCCGGCTCATTATCCTTTCGCCATAATTCTTGTTACATCCGTCTACCTGAGAGCGAGAAACGCGAACGATACATCCGCGGTGCGACGTTGCCGTTGTTACTAATTATTATTTTGCACGCGGCGTTGCGACTTTTCGCGGGGCGAATGCAGATGTGTTTGAGTATCTCTTGAGTTACCTATCTATCTACTTCTACTAATGATTAGTTTACTACGTTCTATTATGTAGGTATTTAAACAATGCACATAATGACTTATCTGTATAACCATATATCTCAAGCTTTTATTAGAAGATGTACATACCTTCCTACTTACCTAAACGTAAACTTTTCGGAAACTTTTAGATTGTCAATTAGTATCCTCTCCATCCTTAAGCACTTATTACACTTATTACCCTGAATTCAGGGACCCTTACCCTAAATAAGAGTGGTGTAATAAGAGTTAGGGCGTAAGGCGTAGAGGCTAGGCGTTAGGCTCCCTTACTACCGGGCCCTGAATACCGTGTAGTGTAATACTCGTTTTAGCTATGAAACTATGGAAATACAACCATCTTCGAATCCTAACGGCGCATGAAAAACAGTTTGTTCAAAGCATGTTGGCGTAAACAAACGGACCAGGAAGTGTCCTTAGAACAAATAATTGGCATTTGCTCAGTGACGTCACGAGGCGACGCATTAGCGACACATATGCATCCCATTGAAGCCTATTCGACACGCACGCAATCTTCCTACGACCACCCTTGTCCTACGAGGCCAGCTAACAATGGCAAGCGATAATATAACATCGATAATATACAGCTAGCCCGCCCGCCACCGATGTTGCTTCTTTATGATCCCTATTTTATAAGCTTTTGATTTTTATTCAAGACCACTATTGACTGATAGGTAGGTACCTAATAAATTAACATTGGACGATTTTTCTTTTTTCAAAAACGCTGCTCATGCACTGGCAGAAAAACATTGATGTGATAGGAACTTTTTTTTAATTTGTTTGTTCCGTCTGGTGAAGGTATTTGACAGTTTATTTGAGGTTATGACAATAAACCTAAAATCGATTGGTGGATGATGATTGAGTTGCTATGCTTAGCTCGCTTCGCTTTAGGTAGGACAATGCGTTCAAAGCTTTCACATTTATCGAGCTGATAGAAAAGGGGGACCGCGGACGTGGTAGACGTGTACACTCATTGTCGCTCTTTCCAGGAAGCGATGCCCGCCCGCGATTACGTACGGCGGCCTTGTATCACTTATAACCTGCTTTACACTAAAGAAAGCTTTATTTTTGCTGCTTTAAGATACAATACGGCTTGAGAGCTTTCGTGCCGCATCAAGTTCGTCCGATAATTTTATATCCACACATTTGATTACTGTCAATGTCTTCCAAAGAACGGAACTTTGAACTTTACTACTATTTATAAAAGCTATTAGCGATCAATACTGACAAATGCTGACTTAACTAAGCAGATCAAGCAGAATAGGCAAGTATTCTCTATTAAGAACTCAAGGCAGTAGATACTACAAAAAATCGGTAGCTTGCTTCGCTCTATCACGTAGGTCGGAGTGAAACATACCTTATTGAGTAGTACTATTTATTCTCTGTTCGTCCGTGCGTCCGTCCGCCCGTTGTTAATCATTATCTCCGCGTAAAAACTAATTGAAAGGGACGCGAACCCGCCATTGTTATTACCAGAGCATTACGGGTAAAGGCGATAGAGGCCCGGTGGGAACAAGCAAATAATACATTTTGGATTGTCCAAATTCAGAGAACTAACGTCATAACTTATGCATGCAGTGATAATTTGTTCCCCTTGCATTATTCATTAACGTAATAATTAGCAAGGAAAGTTTTAAAGACGGAATTATGTTCTTACTAAGTATTATATATCAAAATAAGTAAATCTGCTTGTTACCTTTTCACGACTAAATGGCTGAATGAATCTTATTGAAATATAGACATAGACATAAGCTACCATGTCCCAAAAATATTTTCTTATGAAGACACGGGCAACCATTAGTCTACATTAATTGAAAACATGCGAAACAACTATCCATCCGATTCCAAAAATTCTTTCACCAAAGTTCTTGCAAAGCCGCAGGCAGGCGGAAGCTAATACATAATAGATATGTTATCAATAGGTGCACATAACAGAGTGCACTATAGGAGCCTCCGAGGCACTGGAATCCTTTCACCGCACTGGTTTGAGAGAACTAATGGACACAGTTAGAAGAAAAATCACAAATCAGACATTTTATAACCAAACAACAAACAAGAAGGTTAGGTAATTAAAAACCTATCCATTTCTAGTCTCACAAACGAGAGTTTTTTGCGCTTGGCTTGGGCATTTGTGTTTTCAAAGAGTAGGTAGGTAGGTACTATGATTATAGCTCTGTTGAGACCAACATTGTAATGGACGTGGTCACGAGGATGACGAGAATTTGATTGTTCTTCCTCGAAAGCCTTCGTAAGGTGTAATCTGAGACACACAGAATACATAACACTTAGTATCTAATATGCTCTTGCGCACATTGACTACCGCTTTAAAACAAACCAAAAGTACGAAAGGTATGAATAAAAACATTGCAAATTAAATAATGGCTTTTTTAATACTTAAGGTACGAGCTGGCAGCGGACGACATGAGGCAGCAGCGGACGATGTGTCGCGGCGACACTATACTGGTTTCTATGTATTTCTATGAAATGTGTCGCTAACTACGGAGGGAATTTCATAAAATACATAGAAACCAGTAGTGTCGCCTGCGACACGTCGTCCTGCTACCTCATGTCGTCCGCTGCCAACTCGTACCTTTACCCTACATTATGTGCAATTATCCAGATACAAAAAAAACAAATTGGCTGACAAACGTCACTAAAACTGAATAGAGGTACTTCACAATGCAGCGACATCTGTTTTCAACGCGATTCATTTCACGTCATATTTAAAAAAATCACTTGACACTGACAATGTCTGAAGATCTGATGATTTTAACAACGAAAAACCCAAGTAAACCACATGAAATGTAGGCATAGGCAAAAGATCTTTAAAAAAATTTAAAGACAGATGTCATAAATTATTAAAAAGCAGAAGAACGCGAAGGCGCAACGGCTAATGCTATTTAGTGCGCTTCTATAGTAGGCACTTATTTATTTTACGGTATATTAAAAACATCTTTCGGCCACGCCATGTCGGGCATACGTCAATCAAACACAAGTTTGCTAGAAAATTAACACCCGACCTAATACTGAATTGTGACGTTTTTGTATACGATTTTGAAGGATAAAAAAAATAAGGCACGGGATAAAGAATTATGATATCAGCTAAGTGACCTCTCGGACATAATCTAGAACCAATCCTAAAACAGACTCGTCTCACCCCTCCGAAGCACAGAAGTGGTCCTGCATCCTGGCTAACATGAGCGTCACGACAAAATTCGTGCAAATATGAGACAAAAGCGTCAACATAATTTTATCGCAGCTTCCATGTTAACCTGGCTGTAGTTTTGATAATCTGAGGCTCGCATAGCGAGGGCATGACGTGTCCGGAAGCGCGTAATCAGGTAGTCAACCATTCCGAGCTTCGGAGCTCTTACTCTGATTATTTACGAATGTTGCTCATACAATAAAATATCCATTTTGAATCATTATAATGTGAAATGTTTTTCTTTCGCCATCGTTACCAAGCAGCCTAGCTAGACCAAGAGATTCGAACATCTTTAGGAGAATAGGAAACTATAAAGATGCATGGACTTTATCACGTGACTTATCGATCAGAAATGTCATTCCCATACTTTTTTCATTGGGCGTTGATGTTTGTACTTCTTGTCTTTGTTTTCTTCATGACTACGTGTTAATGTGTGCGTAAAGTGTGTAGGGCTGCCGTCATTAGTGCAGTTTGTGCATATTTACCGCTGTTTTCAGGATAAAAGCATAACGTGTTAGCATTCAGCGTGATATTATCAGCTATTCTGCTATGACGAACAATATGTGGATAGATAGATAGTGATCGCAATTATGACAATTACAACAATCTTAGAGAGCAGTGTCTACCGATGATTTTTTCTTCTAATTTTTTCATGCATTAAAACTAAGCCCATTCTCATGTTTAAGTTGACGTATGACACTAACAAACAATTGATACATTATTATTCAAAGTCCAATTTTATCCCCATTGAAAGTACATCTTTCAACCGTTTTCAAAGAAGCGACTTCCTCATTAAACAATAGGTTCCGTACTACATAATAACAAAACAAGAAGGGTCATTGGGATGGATAGAGATATTTTAAATTCTTTGTTCTTGTTTGAATGGGTGATGAAAAAAACGAAGGTTAAGCGACAGTATCGAGTTACAACGGCTCATACAATAGACTAAACTTACTGGTTGATGTTTTTGAAGACAAAAAATAACATTTCAATTCGTGGGTTAAGTAGTTTAGTGTGATTTCTTTCTTTCATGGCTTCTTCTTCTTAATTTAAGAGTTTGACTCTTGTCGGCATAACTGATGAATCTCTCTCCATTTAGTTCTTTCCAGGGCAACCTCCTTGACCTCTTTATACGACATGACAGCTAACTTCTCTTTCACTTGGTTCATATAGCTTATCCTTGGTCTTCCTCTTCCTCTCTTTCCTTCCACTTTTCCTTCTATAATGTTTTTGATGAAACTGTCATGTCGTATAATATGGCCAATCATTTATCCTCTTCTGTTCTCCATAACTTGTAATAGAATCCTTTTCTCGTTTACCCTACGCAATACTAATAAAAATTGCACTGTCAAAATTTGGACTGTAGCCTTACAAAATATCTACACCCGAGCGAAATATTGAGGGATACACTAGAGTTTGCTGTGGCGTTCTATGATTGGTGGCACACATAGACTTAAGAATGTCCTAAATAAATAATCATGTTTATCTTAGCTACAGTTACCGCAGTAGTTACTGGCTACTTCGAACTGACGTATCGCCCATCACTAAGCATATCAACGATGTATGTGTGTATACAAAGAATTTATCATGCATTATTTATCACCATAACATTTTTAAATAATTAACAACCCAATAGTCACATACATAGTTCTATGCTGCGATTACGTAATTCTGATACTAACAAAACATTAGCTTAACTAACAAAGTTACTGAGAGCTTCTAGTTACTAGCCGGTGAATTGTATTATGAAAAGTTTTTTGCCATAAAGTTATTATATTATATTATTGGATAATGTATATTGCCTTAGTTGTTTGTAAGTAGAAGAATTATATTTTAATCACAGCACTGTTGCTGATAGACTGGAAACGACTAGACGAAAAGACGAAAAAACGAAAAGACTATAAACGAACTAAATACGATAAACTAGAATGGAGCAATAAAAGATTGGTTAGGTATTTCACGAAGGCAACATTTAAAAATAACTATTATTTTATGATATTAACAAAATTTTTTGTTGCGATGTTGCGAACAACGTTGAAAGAGAGAACAATGACACGTTAAGTAGAAAGGTCCTACTAATGTGAGTGTGTTGGTTTCTATATACAGTACAAGTTATTATGGCAGTAACCGAGACCTGTTGCGTCCCATGCGCACACCACTAATTAATATCACTTTTATGAGCTTTTGTTTTGTGCTTGGCTGTATATATAGAGGGGAGTTTTGTTTGTCTGTTTATATTGGTTACTAACTGTAGCGCTCGCGACTTCGTTCACGAGTTTTACTAAGAAACAAATAAAAGATAAGTATTACATAAGTATGTTGACAACAAGAATAATAAATAATGCAGAAAAGAGTTAAGTAAAAGAATAAGAGTAAATGTCTATATGTATATCCTTTTTTTTTCAATCAGTATGCATATGCCAAATATTATGTTTGGACGTGCCTCTGACTAACTGACGTAACTTGAGATCTGAAGAGGTATCTACCGAGGCTGGGGATTGCAGCCGTGTTCATGTTTTTTTTATTGGTTCGAAAGAACTTGTGCTACGACATGAAGAGCCTTACCACAAGCTCTTACAAACCATAATGTTTCAGAAAGGTCACATTTCAAGCTTGAAGTAAAACTACTTCAACTCAATTTGTCATGGTTCGAAATATAAAAGTTATATTAGATATGATAAGCTAATGTATTTCTATAAAACATTGTAACACGTAAAGACTAACAATTCACAGGGCAAAATATACAATGAACCCCGCAATAAGCCTAAGTCTGTATGGCGCGTGTCCAAGTGAGAGTTTCACTCGGATATTACTTTGATATTGGCCGAAGAGCTTGTGGTAAGGCCCCTGAGATCTCCAAATGTAGACAGAGACATAAACATATAATCGTTCGTCGAAACATCGCGCGACAATTCGATAGCCGTACAGCCGCTGGATATACGAGGCGGATGTCAGACACTCATTCCGCGCTACTTGGCGACACTGCACTAACGTCCACGTCTCTAACCCATCGCAATAAGGTAGGTTTTCCGTCGACAACCTTTGTCGCCGACCAGTAAACAACACAATAAGTTTTCTCTGTAATTGTTATCGCGACACCGCGAGTGCAGGGACGGCGGCGCATATAGGGTTGTCGATACTAATTATAAATTATTTTTATTTTTATATTGTTTTCGAACAATGTTTCTTTTTAAATCAACTAGCTACAAGATCTCATATACTCGTAGAAGCGATTGAATATCTGTTTTTTGAATGTTTTGCTGATCCGCTCACGACTTCGTCCGCATCCGCACGTATAAAAAGAAATGAAATATCCTAAATATAACCTAGCTTAAGTATTTAGAGATAATCTAGCTATTTGTGAAATATTTTTTAGAATCAGTTCAGTAGTCTAAAGATTACTACAAACATAAGTAAATTTACCTGTTAATTACATAATATTAGTGTGTAAGTTAATTAGTTTTTCACGACCTATTTACTAAATATGTTTTTTTTTTGTTCTTAGTTTTCTTTTAATCGTGTCAGTAGTTAAAAATATATACAAATATAATTAATCGATCAACTATCTGTTTCCCATAAGCTTTACTTTGTTTGAGGCTACATGGCGTTTGAAATGTCCACCAGTATTTCTAGCCAGTGTGGTGGAAGGATAAAGGCTCCACCGTGCAGTTAGTTATAAAGTGGTAGAGGTAGATCAGTCTAAAAATGCACGCCCCTCCAATGTATTCCCAATGTATTTACCTCTACACGCGGTACAAGTACAAGTGGAGAAGCGTGCATTTTTAGACTGAATCATCTTTTTTTCTACCGTGATGGCCCTGTTCGCGACGCGACAGGCGAGGTCGCACGGCTGACGCATAGATAATGCGGCCCAACCCTATAACCTTCAATCGGGCGTGACACCAGTCGGTACTTATCGAGCAGAAGCGCTTCGAAGCTGAAAACGGTGGAGCTCCCGCGTTATTAACCGACTACAAAAAAGCAAGATGTGTATGTTTTTTATGTATGTTCACCGATATCTCCACCAATGACAACTAATTTCGAAAATATTTTTTTTATGTCGAGGAGGTCACGTATGAGTTGATTCATGAGGTATTGATACTTTTACCGTAAAACTTAAGAAACTTCATCGTCGCTTGTTATTTTCTACATTTTATACAAGTACCTACCTATTATTATTATCTGGGATAAGTAGTACCTAGTTAATAAACAACTAATTTTTATTCTATGGTACAACAAGTCTGTTTTCTTTTTAGTTTTTAAACATTAGTTATTTTGGAATAGTATTTTTTAAACTGTCCACAGAAACGTCTGGGATATTCAAAAAAATATTCAATATACCTATCATTATTTTCTTCTTGGCTTTGTCATAATCATAAGAACTTTGTAGGCGCCGGATGGTTCCCGATTCCCGTGTCGTCGAGTAACAAGGCGTCGCGTCGCGAATGAAAATCTATTGTTATGTTATGCTAATTATTCCTATCGTGACTAGCAAACATTATTATAGTCAAAAAAAGAATATAATTAATAAATTTGTTATCTAGTTCTAAGTAGGTACAAGCTTTGCTTAGTTTGATTAGATGGCGTTGTGTAAAATGTCCACCAATAATTTATTTACATTTAACTTTGTTATTTCGTACCATGACCTATAAAATATTGAAGTAGTTGTTAGCTTGAAACTTTGAGGTTTTTGAAACACCATGGTTCGTAAGAACTTGTGGTGAGGACCCTGCACTGCATATAGGTACTAATAAGTATATCTATATGTACTAATAATGTACTAATATTATAAAGAGGAAAGTTTTATATTTTTATTTGTAACGAACAAACTCAAAAACTACTAAACCGATTTAAAAAATTCTTTCACCATTAGAATGCTACATTATTCCTGAGTATATAGGTATAGGTTATAGGTTATAGGTTATATTTATTACTAGAAAAAAATAGAAATCCCTATTTAAACTTCAAGTAGGTACCTACCTGGATGATTTTTTTTGGTAAACGACGTTTTCTTAAAATGAAACCTAGCTAGATCGATTTATCACCCCCGAAAATCCCTGCATACTTAATGTCATGAAAATCGTTGTGGCCATTTCCGAGATTTAGATTATATACGAGTATAGGTACAAGCATTGCTCGTTTAAAGCTATAAGATAATGTAACCAAAGGTTTACGGACGAAGTAGCAGATGGCAGCTAGTAGTATATAAGACATTGCACATTCTATGTAAGTATATAACAGCTACGAGTATTAGACAATCTTTGTGTGCAACCTTGGTCCAAAGAGGACAATGCACCCGTTATCACCGCAACCACATTGACCATGACGTATCATTGTACCGACATGAGTAGGTATGAATGCTGTATTTTTATGCACTTAAATAACGCCTAGCTCATGCCCGCAGCTTCACCTGCATTTCGAGGCCCGCGATCACAACACACATTTCCGACTACGATATCCATAGGAACTAGTATTAATAGTAGTATTCTGAAAGGGAAAGTAACTTTGTTTGTTACTTTTTCACAACAAAATGGCTGAACAGATTGTTATGAAATTTGGCAAGTGGATAGATTATATCCTGGAATGTCTCCATCTTAAGTCTCAAAAAATAATAGTTGATAGTTTGTATGGGAAACGCATGGTTAAGCACCGCAGTCAGTTTTTGGATGGGTGACCGCCTCCTTTTAGTTTTGTAGGTAAGTTTTTTGCAGCGAGCGAAGTTTTAGGAATACATGGCTGCCTTCACAGCAAAGCAGAAATTTGAACGTGCTATCCATAAAGAAATACTAACTACTGTGCAAAATGTGGGCATGTGTGCCAAATGTCATGTTCGGATGTGCCTCTGACAACCCTCTTCAGATATCCTCGAAGATCTAAGTCGCTACAGATCTGAGGAGATATCTGCCGAGCCTGGGGATAACAGTCGTGATTAGATTTTTTGTTTTCTATCAAAAAAGCTTCCTCATACTAGCTATCACATAATCTGTGGCTTAGTCGCATACCTACTTGTAGGATGTAAAAATTCCAGTCGCGGCGTCAACGAGTGCAGCCGGCCGGTCGCGCGCCATCGGGCTAATGAGTGGGGGAGGGGGGGTCGTGGGGGGGAGGGGTAATGCGGACCGTAGAGGCACGGGTACAACTGCTGCACTATTCTGTGACACGGGGTTCTACTGTGTATCTCATGTTTTTAGCATAGTTCGAGAGCGATTGGAAACTCAACCCAACTCACGTAGGTTTAATATACCGTCACTCTTGTGATCCATACGAATCCAACGACATTGTATGTGTCAAAATCGTTTTAGGCTACAACGCAGCCAAAGGAACTTACATACCTACATACAAACATAAACCCCGAACGTATGTATTACCATCCTTCGTTCAGCCGTTCGAGCTACAACGACAGCAAAAGGAACCAACATACAAATATACTCCCCGAACGCATTACCATGCTTCGCAGTCGGGTATAATAGGGTACGTTTCGCAGTAGGTCCTATAGCGGATCGCACCGCGCCGCGCCCGGGTGGGGGGGGAGGTAATGGCGGCGTCGGATGTCGCCAGCGCCGCGCTCGCGATAACAACATCACTAGAGAAGCAAACCGCGGAACTTAGAACCCGAACACCCAAATATAATGGACGGGGCACTGCCATCAGCGAGCACCCAGATATAATGAACGGGGCACTGACATCAGCGAGCACCCAAATATAATGAACGGGGCACTGCCATCAGCCCAGCATCAACGGCATCAATATCAAACCGCTTATCACCGTCCAAATAGTTCACGAAAGGACTTCAATCCTTTCGCCACACTGGCTCGACAGAACAAGTGGCATGAAGAACAAATATGTAGTTCAAATTCACTCGGTTCGATCCCCATCCAGGATAAACATTTGTGTGATGAACACAAATGTTAGTTCTGAGTGTGGGTGTTATTATCCATGTAAACATGTAATTTACAAAAAAAATGACAGCTATCTGGTTCCCATAGTACAAGCTTTGCTTAGTTTAGGGTTAGATGGCGTTGAGTGGAATTGTCCACCAATATTTTATTTTTATCTACTAAGTAGGTTCTTATACAGTTTGTTCATAAAATGACGTGGGTAAGTAAACAAAGGCACCGGAAAGAAGGACCCGCGATCTAGCATGCACAGATGGATGTATGGATGTTTGTTACTCAATCACGGTGAAACGGCCTTACAGATCTGGATGAAACTTGGAAAACGCGTAGTTTAAGACCTGAAATAACACGGAGGCTACCTTTTATCCGGCTGGGAACCTATCACGCAAGCGGAGCCGCGCTTGGTTTCTATTAAAATATGAAGTTAAATAAGTTTCCGTGAAGAATTCCAAAAACTTCCAAAATTTAGTCAAAAATTGCAACAAAATGTCTTAGCATAAAAAAACTCTTTTAAAAGACATCAACGCGCTTAAAACTGTTGACAGGAAATGGTCCAATCACGTAAAGTGATGATGTAAAAGGGTACTTTTAATTTTTCAATATTAGCCTTTTTTTAACTAAACCAGACCTGTCTAGTAATGGTTTGACAAAATCTTTGAACAAAGCCATACTAATGAATGAGTCTTTAATCCCCTTTTCTATAGTATATAGCTTATGAGCAAGAATTTTTGATGACAGCAGACACAATAGTCTCTTCTTTCTCCCATTTAGCATACAAAAAGATCCACCAAGGGCACAGTTGCAAAAGTCAATTCACCCACTAAGTAAACCTTTTGTTTAGTATAATGTACTTAGGTACAACAAGAGGTAATCCCCGTGACTTTAATGTTTTTTCATACATACTTGAACTTACTTTATGGAATGCATCCTCCAAATTTCAAGTCTCTAGGTCCAGTGGTGTAGGCTATTCGCAGTCTGCTCTAGGTCAGTGGCAACAAAGTCCTTTATTTGATTGAATCCACAAAAAGGTATAAGGATCCAGAGATATGAGGAGATAAGTACGAGGGGTTTAAATTCTTGAGAATGTTTTTTTTAATAAATACCGTATCCAGAATATTATAAGTTCGTACTCGTTGGCATTGCCCGAAATACTGTGCGGGCGACGCGCCGTAAATCGCGAGTCGCGAGGAGGGCCTTTATGTGCGGCCTCCGCGACTATACCTACCTACCGACACAACATTTACAGCGCAAGCCACGTTCAATATCAAATACCTATAGATACTCATTTTGGTAGTATTTATGATGCCCAATCAATGCGACGAAGAAACAAACACTAGATACATCAAAAATGGGATTTTATATTTTCGAACGGACGGGACTTGTGCCCGCGTCTTTGTCCGGAGCCGGCCAACGCACCACCAATTATGCCACGGTTCAACTATCCAGCTTGTATTAAAATCTTGACTAGACTTTTTTCCCGATCTACTATATACCTATAGCTGCAAACTATGTTCAGTGAGAAGTTTGTAGGCTCTGTTTTATCAAAAGCCGAAATAGCAAAAGTATATACAATTCCAACATAATTTTACAAAACTCTCTGACCAAGTCCGATTGATTTCCGATTCGCGAAACGTATTTGATACGATTTAATTACGCAAATAAATATGACGATATACTTGTTGAATCAACTCGCCCACACGTCGGGCAATAACGATAGTAGTAAATGCATTTTCATTCATATTCCCTGACCGATTTTCTACTTTCTCTTGAAACTTTCGCAACTTTGACAAAGCGGCGCGGTCGCGATTGAAACCACTTTTACGAGTAGGTACGCTTTTCAAGCAAACCTAATTTGCATTAAATCAAAACTTCGTAATGTCTCGTTAATTATGACGTATAGATAAGTTCTAAAACTAGCCGCTAATCAACCTCAAGTGACCATTAACACCTGTTTACGACCACAAAGTAATTAAATTATAGAGAAACTAGTAATCTACATAATACAAGCACGTAATAATAAATTCCAATCCAATGTCAAAGAATATCGCATAAAATAGCTGCTAGCGAGTTAACAAAGACATCACTACGTAGAGTCTACGCGATTGTAGCATGTGCTACGACTTTTTGTAGCATGCCAATCTATATTATAATATCTATAAATGATATTGTAGTTGATCATAAAACATAACGTTTATTTGTAAATCTCTTATTTTGTGAATTCTAAAAAAAAGAAGATATTGATTTTGTCGGCTTTCGATCTGGAGCTCCCCATATCGCAATAAAAAAAAATACTAAGTATTTAAAACAAACTCTGCCGCACTCCCCGGACAAAAACAAAAGCTGTGTCACGACACGAGGTAGACGAGAAATTAGTCGGCAACTAGCGAACCGAGCGAGACCGGCGCGAGACAACTTATACAAAACAAAGTTTCAGCAAAAGTTGCGCGAAACGCGGAGAAAACTTTCCGGTGTTTTTACTTTTTTATTAATTACGGCGGCGCCGCAGTATAGGCAGTGTTTACGGGGTTCACGGAGAGGGTGGTAAGATGGCGCGGGGGGTGTGCGGGGGGCGCGGGGCGGGCTCGGACGGACACAAAGGAGAGGGCCGGCGCGGCCGCGGCTCGCGGTGTTATCACCGGGCGCGGGCCGGCATTACGTCGCGCCGCGCTCGTCCCGCCGCACGTCCCGCGACCGGCCGCTCTGTGGAACTAGTGCTTACGACTGAGTGTTGCGCGCACTGCGCATTCGTGCTAACTTTTTATTGGTTGGAACCCTCCATTCACACGCTGTTTATTGTTCCAAAACTGCTGGACTGTCAAAAATTGTAAACACGACGCACGTGCACAAAAGCAAGTAAGTTCCACAAAGTTTTTCCCAGCGTTGAAGTTCGGACTGTGATTTGTTGCAACTTACAACAAACATCGATAGGCCACAAATACAGATCCAAAGGCACAAAATTGAAATAGCATCGAATCTAATGTCATTATTTTTCTTTTCAAAAAGATGTACCCACCTAGGTAAAAGTTACCTTATTTTTGGTGATAATTTGTTATTGGCTAGAGATTATTGCAATTTCAACAGTTTTATTTCTGAAATAGCTACTTATCACTGAAAATTAATTTCAACAATTTATTTTATTATTAGTAAAATCAACACTAAACTCAGAAAAAATATAAAATCAACATAAAATAAGACGCGCTCAAGAAGTAGGTAGTACCTACCCACAATAGCACATTTACTTAAACCTAAACAAACAGTTGGTAATAAAAAACGATTATTTTCCAAGCTGTAAGAAACTTAGTAACAATATCGACAAAATGACAATCGAGTTTTTATAAAATCTTTAGACACACCCATATAAATATTTAAGTTAAAATCTAACCCAGAGTTTAGTTTTCTAACCTAACCCAGAGTGGTAAAAATGAGAGATATTTTTTTTATGAGTAAGCTTAGTAGAAAGAATAATCCTTTAATTATGACTAACCCTAATCTCGTAGGCCCGTAGCAGCGTAGAAAGGTCCCGTAGCCTCCTAACTCCTATAGCTTCGTAGCAGTGGGTACAAGTCCTACATTTTAAAATTATATACATACGTACCTATCGACTGTTTATTTTTATTTTTTATAGTTCACAGAAATATCAGCTGCTATACCCAGTAGCCGTGTAATCGAAACAAAATAATCAAGTACATGATTTACCATAACACAACCCAAAAAATAATGATCATGTATTAGGTAGGTATGTATACCTATATACAATTGTTCACATAAAAACATCGTTTAGAATCCACTTGTAACTTTTTGCTGTGATACACGTAATGCCATCTAGCGGTGACCGGCGGAGTGCGCTAACCGTTTGCAAGGTCACCGTGTCAACGACCCGCCAACTTTTGCCGCCTTCTGTTGTCGTAGGTCATAATTTTATGTCTTCTTTTTGTTTATCTTTTCACAACTTTATAGCTTTCCGCCTAAGAGCTTTTATACTATGAACAAGGTTTCGAGATCTGATATTTTGATGATTAGGTGTATTCACAATTTTTGTTTACGTTTTTGTAGCTAATGTGTTTGTTGAATTGTTTTTATGTCGTGCCTATCGTGCCTAATCAGGTAGGTACCTACAATTTGTGCCATTTGTCATCTGCGTTTATCTTTATACGTAGGCAGGAACCAACATTTATTTAAATTTTAGTGCTCCATATCCATAAGGAAGCAGAAGTTTTTATGCAAGAGAGGTCGGGACGAAGTCCTATCACGCTTCACCATTATCACAGTTATCTTTTGTTACAGAAGGCGAAACGCCAAAATGGCGACAAAGGGCAAGCGCCCGATGCGTGCGCTGACGCCCGGCGACAAGATCGAGGCCATCCAGCGCGTCAACGACGGCGAGTCCAAGGCGTCCGTCGCCAGAGACATCGGCGTGCCCGAGTCCACCCTGAGGGGCTGGTGCAAGAACGAGGACAAGCTGCGCTACATGACGTCACGACTCTCCTCCCCCGACACCGATAAGAGCAACGATGGTGAACCGACCGAGAAACGTGCCCGCACCGAGTCTCCGGTCGCACCCACCTCGCCCGCTCCCACCCAAGTGTCGGGTCTCGACCTGTCCGCGCCCGCGCAGCCCGCGCAGCCCGCGCTCTGCCCGCAGCCGCAGCCGCTGCCGCCGCCGGCCGAGGCGCCCGTGGAGCTGACGACGCGGCGTGCCGAGCCCGCGCTCGCGCCGCACGTGCCGCGCGAGCGCCGCCCTGACCCCGGCGCCAGCGTCTCCATGAGCGCCATCAGCCCCCTCTCCGGCCTCGGCCACCTTCCCGGACTCACGCACTCGCATCTCGGCCTTAGCTTCAACGAGATCGCTACCAATCTGTCGCTGCTCGCCCAACTCAACCCGGGCTTATCGACTCTGTCCGCTCAGCCAGCTAGCCGAGCCTTGCGCTCGGTTCGTTCGCCGAAACCGGCTCACAACGGTGTCCATAATCACAGCGAGAGTAAGCACAGAAGCAAATCTCATCACTCGGATCCGTACCGCCACAGCTCAAAGTCTAGTCATCACCACGTCTCGTCCTCGACCGCCAGCCAGCCGGTGGATGACACTCTTTGGTACTGGTTGAAGACACAGCAGGCCATGCTCGACTTGACCGCGCAGACGACGACGGCGCACCCAATGCAGCTTGGCAAGCCGAACGAGCTAAGCCTACACCCGAAACCGGTGCCACCGGCCACGACGCCCATCAACTCTCATCTCGACTACAACAGAAACTCTTGGCTCTGGCAGTACTATAAACAGTTCGGAGGTGCGATACCGCTGCCTGAAGACAAACACAAATCTGCAGCGCAGGTTCCAAAGGACAAAACCGCAGAAAATATTCTGTATTCTCATCTCACAAAGGGCAAGTTGGAAGAGGAGAGGACAGTCGCTACCAGTCCTTTATCTTTGGTTCAAACGCAGCCTCCGAATGAGGAAGCTCGTGTGACGAGCAATGGAGAACACCGCATCAGGGAACCGATCCCAATCGTGAGTCCGGGAATAGGCACCGAAAACAAGGAGCCCGAGAGGAGTCACGAGTCGGGCCGTAGCCAGGCTAAAGCGCGAACCGTGTTGGACAACCTTCTGTTCAACAATAGTAATCAGAGCGCCGCGCCGGAAACGCGGACCCCTGTGGGGACGATCGGCGAGTGGGAAGAGGGCGCGGCCGAGGCGCTGGAGCACGGCGACAAGTTCCTGGCATGGCTGGAGGCCAGCGGCGACCCCAGCGTGACGCGCATGCACGTGCACCAGCTGCGCGCGCTCATGCACAACCTGCGCGCGCGCCGCCTGCCGCCGCACGCGCAGCCCGAGCTGCATGACCTCGCCGCGAGGCGCAAATAGGAGCCGCGCCCGCGCCGCGCGCCGCGCTAGCTACAGGGAATACTTCAATTATGTATATAGTTACGTCGTCGCCAGTAAGCGTTCACTTGTGATATGTGTAGCCAAATTTGCGTTATTTCTTTGTTCTAAAAGAAAAGCTATGGATTATTTTTGTTTAGTTTTTAGGCTTCGAAGTTAAACCAAGACGCGCTAGACTCTCGAGCTCCTTCGCGCTTTCTCGAATTATTGTCTTTGTCGTCGTCAGTTGATCTGTTTCCCGAGTTACATTAGAATAGTGTACAGTACCGATGGGTGTTATAAAATAATCACTATTAACATAAGCAATCGATTTAATTTCCATGCACACAAACTGTTGAATGTTTAGGATAAGTAGAATCGCTGTACGTTGCCATTTGACGATTACATTCCTAGGTGTACCCTTATTAAAATAGTTTATAGTTGAATCCCCTATGTTCTACCTCAAGTCAAAACTAATGCTAAGTCAGGCAGGGCGTCCTTTGGTGTTCTTTGTTAGATTATGAGAGTCGTGTCGTGCCAGGGAAGGGAGGTTGGGTGAGTGGCTAGACTGTCTGCCTACTGATACCAAATAATGAGTGGACTCGACCGAATCGTTGTGCCAATCGTACGAACAAGGTAATATTGTTAAGATTATAGATGAATCTATTACATTAGCGCTAGGCACTCATTTAAGTAACTGTTTTTTATTGCTCAGTATTTTATATGTCGACAACTATCGATGTCTGGAATTGTATTATACGTTAAAATTAACAGTTAAGGACACTGTGATCAAAATTATAAATTATTGAGAGATTATTACTATTGTAAGTACATTCCTAATTAATAGAGATCTTAATGTTAGACTAAGCGATTGTCCAATGGTGTTAATGAAAGAGCTGCGAACATTTCGAGTAGCTCATACAATTAGCCTAACTCTTGAAAATAAACAAAAATAGGTACTTACCTACCTATATCATTCCCATCTATAGATAGAATAATTTAATTTGCATTTCCTGTATAACAAGCTCTTGTGGAAAAACTATTTGAGAGATGATATTTTGTACAAAATAAATGAAAAGTTTGTTTAAAAATATATTGATTTATGATCTCGAAATGTTGAAGAATTAAACTTAATTAAAACCTTTACTTATATGGTTTTATTTACATACCTATTATAAGCTGACGTAAAAATGTAGAGAATTGTAGAAAAAAATACGATTCGGGAAATTGGGTAGTAGAATCAAGAAGAACTTTAGGTATATATAATTTGTAAACCGAACCGAGTGACCGAACAATATAATTAATTGCAAACAGCAACACCACATCAATGCAAAATAGGTAAATACATAATTATGGTACTTAGTCATTCTATCAAATTATTTAGACAGCGTTTAACGCCATCTAGCGACGAGTAGAGTTAGAGAAATTGCGGTTACTAGTAGTACCCTTTTTATAGAGTAATTTATTATAACGTTAACATTCGAAATTATTCACAGATTAGTACCTACTAGATACTTACTAGATAAAATGTAAGGTACTTACGTGCAGCATAGGCTTAGTGAGCGGCTCGTAGTCAAAATAGTCTGAAACGAGAGATGAGATGCCTTGCCACGTAGTCGTATCAGCGTAACATAGTTTGGTCGGCCTGATTGAAGTACACACCATTTTCTAAAAGAAAACGAAGATTATGCATTTTATAAAATGTCTCAAGTATGTAATGTACTAATTTACATTTTCTATGCTTGCAACAAAATGTCGCTAAAATCAAAATTATAGTGAGTATAGTAGATATACTCGTAATCCTTAGATCAGAAAATCTTTGCATACAGCGCCATCTCTTGATAAAGAAAGGTAAGATCTAATGAAATGAATCTACCTGCAACCCACATTCGTTAGGAGCTTGTAGCAACAGCGGCTTCCTCAGTTTGTAGTGGAACTGGTACTGGCGCCTAAAATTTTCCGCATAAGCTAGGAGAAGACGTTCTTTAGTCGAATTTGTATAATAACTTATCGGAAAACATGTACGAGTTTCAAAAACAGGGTCAGTAATCTCAGGCCAACATAAGTTGACGACTCCGTTTTCATAGATGGCATTGTTTAAAGAAGCTACAGTGAGCGGTTCGTAAACATCCTTCAAGCCAAAAATCCTTGGGGAGATCTCTTCAAATTCCCCTTCTTCATGGGGTCGGTCGAATATTTCACTTGCCACATTTTCGTTCACTTCCACCAAGGTATCAAGAGGCAGTTCAGACTTTTTCTCGAACGATTCCGACACTGGTTTAGAAATACTCATTTTTTATTAGATTTTTTAAAGAAAAGTTGAAAATTTTGGTAAGTAAAATAATTCGGTCATGGTGCAAAAAAAAGTGAAAAGTGAAACTAAATCCCAAGACAATTATAACCGTAAATAATCACTATATTTATTAACGTTTATTCACTCTTTCAGCTTTCAGACACCTTTCTTCAGGATTTGGTAGCTTGGCAACAAACTAAACAAGACATCTGTGAAACTGGACTATCTGTGGATATAGACTTGACCCCAAAGATTTAAGATTCGCCTGTACTTTTGCCATCGATTTAAATATTACTGTCCAGTTGGTTGATGACTTGTGTACCTAAGTATGTACAAAGTACATTTACATACTTCCCTCTGGCAGAAATCTGGATCAGCTGAGCTATCCATAGATCATTTGTAACGGTCACTAAATAGCTCAACTGTTTCACATGACTGTATTTTTAGCCATCTTCAAAACAAGAGGAGGTTAATAATTCGAATGTACCTACTTTTTTTTTCTTTGTTTGTTGCGCAATTACTCCGCCAATAATAACTAGCTAGATAGATCTGTAAATATGTAATTTATGGTGTAGGTAATTATACGGTGCAACAGGGTGGCTAAATTACATTAAACCAGATTAAACCCTACATTAAACTTAGCGTACAATAACTTGTTTTAACGTGATTTTTTGACACTGTCAAGTCAAATGTCAATGTCAAACAAAAATCATCATAATTCGCTCTCGCTTGCACGACAGTGTTTCGGATCTCTTGCGGTGCATTTGTCTGACAACTACGTCGCTCTGGTTTTTATATTATTTCTCGTGTTATTTTGAGTTTTATTGCGTAATTTTGGTGGTTATTTTGCCAATAAAGGCCGGGTTCTTGACGCGAGTGTAAAGTATGTGAATTAGAGTGAATAGTTCTCTTCAAATTCCATCGGAGGAAATCCCGAAAATTTTCAACAAAACAGCCATCTTTTGTTTAAAATTGACTTGACTACTTGACTATGACTTGACAATACTTATAAATAAATACACTTGACACTGGCAAAATTGTTCTCTAAGAGACAGATGCCATAATTGAAGAAGAAGAAGAAGAAGACAGTGTTTCGGTAAGTAAAGATCTCTGAGGTAAAGATTTATTCTTGCTCGCTCGCTCTGTCTTAGTTAATCGATTGATGGACTTGCTGCCTTTGGGTTTTTGCGATTTTGCAAATTGAATTGCGAATTGCCTACTGCAGGCGTACAGCAGTGTGCTAATCTCTTCTTAATGTTACGGAACAAAGGGCAGAAAATTATACAAAAGGAAATGATAGGAAGGAAGGTCAAATAGAAATATAGGTGCACTAGGCTAACAATTGCATTCAAAGGTTGATAGTGCGCAGCGGTACAGTGTTCATACTTTGTAATTCGATCTGCGGAAAATCAATTTTTCTCGCATTGTTGCGCCCATAAGTTTCAGTAAAACACGTATATCTGTGAAACGTAAAACAAAGATATTTTTGTTACATTTATTGTGTCTATTTTGATTAAAATATGGGTAATAAATCGTCACTTTTGTTGAGGGAAGAAGAAATAGCTCAAATACAGGAAGAAACTGGCTGTAAGTATAGCAATATGTACAAATAGATAAGAAAGGAAGGATATGGATATTGCCTTGAACTTTATACCTTGTCCTTTGATTATGTACATACCTGCCTAGTTTTATTTGTCGCACAAAATTGTGATTAAATCATATACCTATTACAAACACTTGTAGGTAGGTGCATACCACATTGTTTCATAGTGCTAACAGTTTTCTAATGATTTTCCCAATAATATATAGTATAGATATATTATATATTTATTCTATACTGTATTATTATTAATAATAATAATATAGTATAGATAAATTATAAGGAAAAATCTTCCATTACTGACTGTTAAACAATATATAGCCATAATCATAGGTTCTAGAGTTGTAATTTTGGGCGTAGGTTCCTTTCTGAGTTTAGAGGTACTCTAAGAAAGGAACTCTTAAAACCAAACTCTCAGGCACAGCACAAAATTGAAGGTAATATGAAAAAAACAACACAAATAAAGTCATAGAGATGCACCAGTTTCAAAATAAAACTAGAACATTTAATTTTATTGATATCTATGGATGATATGAATGTAAGAGGAGTTGATTCAGAATTGACGAATGATAGGAGTGAGTGGAAGAAGGAAACATGTTGTGCCAACCCCACTTAGTGTGGGATAAGGGCAGGAGAATGATGATGTTCCCTGTACTCTAATAGTATATAACATTACAGTTACTCCGAATCAAATAGAGCGCCTCTACTCCCGATTCACGTCACTGGACAAGAATGACTGCGGCACACTGTCCCGAGAAGACTTCCTCCGCATCCCCGAGCTGGCTATCAACCCACTCAGTGAAAGAATAGTCCATTCGTTCTTCGCCGAGAGCCATGATGATAGAGTCAACTTCTTGCAGTTCATGAGGGTGCTGGCTCATTTCCGGCCCATCAGGAAGACTAGGGAAAACAAACTGAACAGCAGAGACGATAAGTTGAGATGTAAGTTTTCCCTAAAGGTAATAAAACCTAATTTTTGCATTACAGAGGTAATAAACAGGTCTACTTCCTTCCTAAACCATTTTTTTTAAAAAGCTAATGCAGCATATAGAAACATAGGTTTGTGTTTAAGTCATATAATAAACTTAGGTGTGTTTTGTTCCCAGTTGCGTTCTCTATGTATGACTTGGACAGCGATGGAAAGATATCCAGAGATGAGTTGCTGGCCATACTCCATATGATGGTCGGCGCCAACATCAGGTAATTTTATCTAAGATGCATGTTGCTAAATATTTTTATTTATCATGATCATAACAATGCAACTCTTGTTGGGTCCCCAATACCCATACAAAAATGAAAAGCACAGAGTAGAAATAATATGCCTAGCAATGAACAAGTAGGTATGAAGACTTCCAAGAATAAAAAATATTCCAAGAATTATTATGCCTTCATATTTTTTCTAGCACTTGTAGAACTAAACATTTGTGTTTCATAGGAAACCTCTTAGTTCCTTATTTTTAACACTGTAGCATTATAATTATACAAACTTATCAATATTCAGTGAGGAGCAACTGACGAGCATCGCTGAACGGACAATCGTGGAGGCAGATGTGAACAACGACCAGATGATTTCATTCGAAGAATTCTGCAATGCCCTGGAGCGTACTGATGTCGAGCAGAAGATGTCCATCAGGTTCCTCAACTGACCTCCGAGCTCGTGAACCGATTGCATCAAGTACTTTTTGTTGGCAGCCTTGGGGGGGTTGGTTTACGGCATGTATAATAAGAAGTGATGGACTGGAGTTTTGTGTTAATTTGTAAGTGAAAGTAATGTCACACTAGGAAATTGCATAGGCATATTGTGAAATAAGCCTTAGAGGCTTAGAGCAATTTTGTAGTTGCACAGCAACATTTCTTGCAGTTCTTCAATTAATGTGGAGCATAACAATGTAAAGCTTTTTACAAGAATTTATAGAAAATAATTTTATTTGGTGCATTCCTAGCAGTTTTTACATAGACAATGTTTTTATATTATTGTGGTGTCATATTATTTTTGTTACCATTATGCCTAAGGCATAAGATGGGGTTATAGTTATGGGTACAGCTTTTTAGTCTTCACTTCACTAATGTGTGGAAGAAATTAGCTAAAATCAGTGGTTTTTGTATTATTATTGTTGTTCTTGTAGATATGTTAATACATTTTAAATAAATAATCTGTATTTAATTTGCTATAAACAGGATAGATTCACTCAGCAATGTATAACGGCTAACCAGTTGTTTTGAAGAAATAAATCACGCAAATTAATACATACGGCAAATATACCCGTAGGTGCAAAGTGCACCATCTGTACCTTTTAGGTATTCTTTCTTTCTCCTATGAATACGTTTACGTAATGCTATTTTCTTAAAAATACTTAAAGGAAATAATTTTAGTGCATCTTTGGACCCTAAAAGGAAAAAAATACTCTGTACACAGACCTCAAATACTACCTAGAGTTGTGCAGTGCATTGAAAGTCAGTCAGTCAGTTACATAACGATTTTATTTAAATGCTAGAGGTATGATCTTCAAGCTTACCTATAAATTAACATTACTTGCCATAGTTTAGGTACTACAAAAGGTACACTAGGTACAAACAACAAAGTACCTAATTATAAATCAAGTTTATTTCAAATAAATGAATATACTATTTGACAATTTCATAAACATATTTCCATTATAATTTACACATACAAAACATAACTTAGAACTTATTGCGTGTATCGCTACAATCTTCATAAAAAGTCACATGACACACGAGAACGCTCGAACCCAGTTTAATACAAAAGTATCCTCAGAGCTTGTAGGATACTTAGTTTCTCAAAGTTTGATTCCGTAATTTGAGTGCCACATACTAAGTATCTACAGAAATATTTGATTCGTTTTATCCCAGAACAGTAAATGCGATTTGAGTTTACACTTCTCTTGGCCCGAACACTCTCGTATCTTGTCGACTCTTGATTCCCTAAGCAGTGGAAGACACAGCCAGCTTTTTCAGGTGCTCCATGAATACTTGCAATGAAACGTCATCGGTCAACACGGGGGCGCCTCCGTCCTATAGAAAAACTGTTTTAGTAATGTTCAAAATAATAAAAATCCACAACCGAACCAAGGAAAATTGTGTTTCTCCCAATATACATGCCCTATGTAATATCCAAAAAGGGACATGGTAATGTATATATATATATATATATATATATATATATATACAGTCGTGGTCAACTAATTAGGGACATGCAAGATAGTGAAGAACAATAACCGGTTATGTACATACAAATATAAAACCCTATTGATTTCTCAGTAACTATTATTTGCATAATTTGGTCCGATTATTATGCTTTAAATGGCTGTAAATAAAAGAATAAATAAATAGAAAAAAGTATTTAATATCAAAGGTTGAACATGTATTCAATTTTAAGGTATAATTCTGTAGCTGGACATTTAATTAAGGACAGTAAACTATAATGAAAAATAGAGTTAAACAAAACTAATAATCTGCAGTATTATAATATCTTTAACAGCTCCATTTTATTACGTGTAAAATCAGTACTCAGTAGCAAAACCTTTGTTAGTAATTACCGCTTGACACCGATGTGGCATAGACATTATCAGTTTCTGGCATGTTTCGACAGGAATGTTTGCCCATGCCTCACAAAAAGCTTCATTAAGTTCATCTTAAGTTGTGGTACGATAAGTGGCTACTTTTTTCTTGATTTCGTGCCAAAGGTGCTCGATTGGGTTAAGGTCCGGGCTATTTGCTGGCCAATCTAGCACCGATACTGACTGACTGGTAAGAAACGACTTGACTGAACGGGCGGTATGTTTTGGGTCGTTATCATGCTGAAACGTCCATATAATAGGGAGATGCTCCTCAGCATAGGGAAGCATCGTTTCCTCCAATATTGCCTTGTATTGATGTTGGTCTAAGTTACCCTGAACTTTCCTCACAGGTCCCACTCCACGTCCAGAAAATGAACCCCACATTTTAATGTTTCCACCGCCATGTTTCACCTGCTTTTTTGTGAATCTTGGATTCATTTCCGCTTTTACTGGACGCCGTACGTATTGCCTTCCATCTGAAGAAATCAAATTAACCTTGGTCTCGTCAGAGAATAATACATGTTGCCATTGGGCGTAGGTCCAATGTCCATATTTACGTGCAAACGCCAAACGAGCATTTCTATGTTCTTTCTTCAACAACGGTACTTTGCGAGCCACTCTTCCGAACAACCCTGCTTCTACCAGACGTCGTCGAACGGTCCTAGCTGAGACACCAGCTCTTTCGTCTGTCCCAAACACTTCGTGTTTAATTAAAATAGAGCCTAGAAACGGATCTTTCTTAGCTAACCTGGCTATCATTCTATCTTCTTGCGGAGTTGTTTTTCTCGATCTTTTTGTTCTGGGCACATTTAAATCTGTGTTATTGCGTCTGACATGTTGCACTGCATTGTATACCATAGTTTTTGAACAATTTAAATGTTCTGCTATCCTTCGGTATGGCCAACCATGCTCGACAACAAACTTCATGATAATTTTTCGTAGTGTTGGATCGCAACTTTTATTTTTACCCATTTTTCTTCAAAATATTTTTCAAAACTTAAAATAAATATCGGGATTGCCGCCAAAACTACCACGAAACAATAAGAGAAGAAGTAAAAAAGTATTGAGATTCAAATTTTGAAAATAGAACGCAATATCTCAGTGTCCCTAATTAAATGGCCAGCCAGCATTATTTGAACAAATAGCACTACGATAATCTATCAGCTATACTGTAAAGAGGTTTAATGTTTAAGAAGTTGTTATTGTTTGTATAATCGGGCACATAAATGACTAATTATACTTACATGTAAGAGATATGGAATATGGTTTAGACTCGTTGGAAAATAAAAAATAAATTCACAATTCGGTTTAACCAAAGAGTGTCCCTAATTAGTTGACCACGACTGTATATACCTGCGGAATAGCCATAAAAAATATTTTTTCAGGTTTGTGGTTCCAAAATAAATTTAAAGTTTCGATTGGTGATATAATTGGAACCACAAACCTGTTTACATTAAGCGACATGTATACTTTAATATTCTCGACAGTTGGGCCTGGGGCGATATAACTGGCAATGAGTTTGTGAAAAGCTTATGAAACTTACCTGGGACCTTACCACAAGCTCTTACAAACCATCGTGTTTCAGAAACGTCAAAGTTTCAAGCTTGTAGTAACACAACTTCAATACAGTTTTTATAAATCAAGGTAAAGTTATATAACTTTGATATTGCCTGAATAGTTTGTGGTAAGGCCCCTGATGTGCGTTCAGTGCATGTGCTGTTTAAAGACGCTCCCGAATCAGAAAGTAGACACTGAACGCACCACTGCTGAACGTAAAGTCAACTCCAAAAAAAAAACAGGTAAAGTGATAGAAGATTTGTTTTTTTTTTTGAAGTTGATTAGTTTTAAGCCGATATAATAATATAGTGTTATTCAAGAAGATAGAAGCAAACTGAAATTATTATAGGATTTAAAGCATTGTGTTAATCATCCAACACCAAATCGATGAAGAAATAAAAAAACACTACCGCTGATGGAATCGGCATCGCCTGGATTTCGCCAAACAACGATGAAACAAAAAAAAATAAAAAATCAATTTCACACCATGCTTTGGCATAATTGCAAATCACGACATGCAAAACCTATATGTTACAAAAGAGATTAAAAATAAAAATAAAAAGAACTGAAAAATAAAGACTATTATTAACATAATTATTTACTGCTGTATAAAATGTTATTAATCAGTCAAAGTAAAAATTATTTAATTCTAACAATTTTGAAATATCACGATAGGTGAATTTAGTGAATACTGATTACTTGCTACTAGTTAATCATTTCTACTGGTTTTTTATTTGGGATAGAGATTGTTATTGTATAAAAATATATGAAGTAAATTATGTGAAATAGGCGATATAGATTTACTTACCCCGCCATAAGCGTACATGTTGTTGTGCGTTTGCGACGGATTCACCTTCGACAGGAGGAAACGAGCCTAGAACAAAAACAAGACAGGTTATCTATACATACCTACATACTAACATCATCATTGTTGTATCAACCTACAATTGGATACAGGGCATTTCAATTTGATATTTTACAGTTATTTTAAAAACTTTTTAACGATTTTAGAGCTCGACGTTCAAACTGATAGCATGAAGATGGAGCAATAAAAGCTTGGTTTATAATAAGTTATTTCACAAAGGCCTTCGTGTATTATCAACCAATCTCTTATTGCTCCAGTTTCATGCTATCAGCTTGAATGACGAGCTCTAAAATCAAGGACCAAAAAGTTTTTACAAATAACCGTAAAATTACAAATTGAAATTTCCGATTTTTTGGGGTAAAAATACACTGTGGAAGGGTAAATTTAAAATGAACTAATATTTTACGAGATAAACATTGTTTGTTGCGATCAATGGCAAAACCGTTAGTAGAAAGGTCCTACTCTAAACACCACTTGCTCCATCTCATCTTGCAACCAGTGGCGCCACCTACTTCTAAAACCTCGCTTAGACACGCAATCTCATACGTCAGGCACACTAGCTCAGTAAACGATGTAAACCTTTCACCAAGAAGCGATAACAATGTGGTGTCGCGCTATTCTCGCCGCCATCGCATTATCATGTACGTTCGACACCGTACAAGCTCACGGTTCAACCCAGATAAAAGGTCCCATTCCCAATAAAAACTAATATAAAAGGTCACTCCAAGAATTTCCCGTTACCAGCTTTTCCTTATTCATGGTTTAAAAATATGTAATTTTTCAGATATCGTATGCGTGCTTATACTAAATGGTTTACAAAAAGAAGACTTGGATGTGAACACTCTAAGAAAACTGCAGCGCCACAACGTAAACATTGATGACATGAACAATGAGTGAGTTGTTTTTTACACATTTTCATAAAAGCATTGCAGTTGATAACATTCAGTGTACTTTTAGAGCGCTGCGCAAGGAATGTGAAACGACAACTAAGAATTCGAACGAATTGGCTGATAAAAATACATCTGTAATTATAAGTAAGTGTCTATTCTAATTAATTGTAGTAATACAAAGACTGATAAACAAAATATTGATTATAATTAACATAAAAATGTTTTAGATGATAAAAAAGAAAATCAAAAGATCAAAATGAGTGATTCAAATCTACAAAACATTATCATAAATTATTTCAATAATGTACAGAAGACTAACATGCCTAACAGTGAAGTGAAAACTAAAAACGGTGAAGGCAAACCAAGCACAGACTTACCTATTGTTGAAAACTTTATGAATATGTGGAATATGTTGAGTAAAACAAGTAAACATGATGAAGTAGAACGTACAACAGAGCTTGAAAAAAGTACCACAATTTTAATGCCCATAACTACTACAACTGATACGCGAACAAACGATGAAAATATGGAATACATGAACAAAATTATAGAAAACTTTATTGCTAATCATAAAATCACCACTACAAGTCGCCCGACCACAAAACTTATGAAGTATGATTTACTAGCTAAGAAAATTCAAGAAATATTAGCTAATACTAGCAATACTCAGCAAGATCTTTTAACACAGTCTACAGTTGCTAATGTAAAAAATGAGACTGATCAAGCGAATAAAGTAATGAAAAAAATAAGTAAAGAGCCTATTCAATACTTTGACAATATCATTCGTTTAAATAATCCGTTTAAAATGTTTGGATCTGTAGGGGAAAACAATTCTAACAACATACATTTCGAAAATAAAATCGTACAATATGATACGAAGAGACGGTATTTAATAGACGACGAAAGTCCTGTAAATATTATAGCAAACGGTCCACACGAAGCGCCACTGTACAAAAGTAATATTATAAACAACCAAGTGAAATCAATATCAGAAGATATCATCAGAGAAATATCGGAAAGCGTGAAGAAAAAAGTTTTACAAGATCTAAAACAAGAAACAATCCCGGCTACTAATAAACCTATGGCTGCTACAAAATACACAACCGTGATACCAACTACAGTCATACAAACAGGTAAACCACTAAATACTTGTGTAATTTTTATATTTTATTTTATCCTATTCACATTACAGATAAACCTATAACTATAAATATTATACGTGGATTAAACGAAGGGAAAAAAGATGTAACAGACGTCCTTGAGAAATTCATGGAGATGTTTCAACAACTCAAAGCAAATATCGAAATCAATCAACCGATGCTTACTAAAAACAAACCCGCAGAAGAAATTATTGAAACTATAAACAATGCAACAGTAATAGTGCATCCATCTACAGTCCACTTTCCCGTTAACAAACCTATTCCAGTGAATATAACAACAATTATGATTAACCCATTTAACCCAATGCACAACATACCAGCCTTGCCAAACCAACCATACGCAGTTTTGAATCCGCCTGTACAAATTAAACCAAATGATAAGCATGTACAAAAAATAACGCAACTAAACATTTTTAATACAAAAAACAACTTTCACACATCGCCTATCACTATACAAACGAACTCCTACGAGGTACCGCCGCTGGGTCTGCCAGCGCAACAATCACTTGTTTATCAAAACATTGTCGTGACTACGAAACACCCTTTTGTGAAGGTCAGACACGACTTTCACAATTACCCATCGCACGAGAGCAAATATGATGCCAATAGATACAAGACGCCTTATCAACGGCAACCCAACAATTTTTACGAATTTGACATCGGTAGACACGAAAGGAGCAGACAGTTTTCAAACGACGAATTCTCTAAAGAGATAAATAGACTAAAACCAATCAAACACAAATACGGTCGCGGTCATCCACGTTACAGTGATCGTAATATAGAAAGGTTTCATGAGAAACTTGAGAAAACCGACGACTGGCCTTATTTACCTAGATCACAAGAAAATATAAACATCAACGATGATTACAGACAACCCAAATTGATATCGAGGCACCAGCATCCGCTGAACAATGCGAAAAAACAATCGCGATTTGACGACACACATTTTAGGAACTTCTTGAAAACGCAACAAAAGGTCAACGATATGTTGGAGAAAATATTGGCATCGAAAACGAGTGTTAATGGACCACGCAGTGTTGAAACTACAGTTTAATATAATAATGTATTTTTTTAGAGTCACCATACCATCTACTTAGTTACATTATTAAATACACTGATGTAGAAAACCGTTTTTTTTATTGAAACCTATAAAAGTATACTTAGTGTATTTTTGTTATAGTTTGAAGTGTATTTTACAAGCAAATTTTCAAAAATATGAATGCTGGATATGTCTCAATCTTCATTATTTTTATTAACCCTCCTTAAGAGCCTCGAAAAATGAATAGCGTTTCACTTATCACATACAAAAGATCAATTGATCTGTTAAAAGGTAGTGAAATACGAGCTAGCACAGGTTAGAAATGTAAAGTCTTCTTTTTCTTCTTATTGTGACACTTTCAAACTAGTGTAGCAAAAATTTTCACATGCGCAGAGGCCCTCTTCGTGCAGTTTCGTGAAACTATAAAAAATTGAGTAATAAGTTGCTTTGTTTGATGGTTACCTGTGAGCCGCCATGCTCGGTGTCGATGTAGCGAGGCACAGGAAAGCGGCTCTGCAATATTTCCTGGGCGTCGTCGATGGGCGCACGCAATAGCTGCGCGAAACTTTCGTACTCTTGCATGTCTTGGTAGCGCAAGGCACGCCATTGGGCTATCGTCTGTCAAAAAAATAATTATTAATTTCAAAGCAAATGTGATCCAAAATTTTCGGACGGGACTAATGCCTGCCTTCTACAAGCTTCTACTAAAAAGGGTAATGAGCGGATCTGAGCGGATTGAAATTGTATTGACATCCGCTCATTCACAGTGGAAGCACTCCTATGAAGAAAGCAGTTGCGAGTTAAACGGAGTCCGTACGGAGCCCGCTCCGCTCGCAATTGAAAGCGGGCATTAAACCCGGGTCTGAATGAAAATACGCACTGCCATTTATGCTACAGTTAAAAATTAGGTAAGATCTACCTCGCCGTGGTAGATGAGGATCTGGAAGAATGTGTCCATCAACAGGATCCGATCTGGTTGGATCGAGGAGGTGTCCAGGAGGACCGGCTCCGGCGGCCCCCCGAAACTGTACGAGTACAGGATCGGCTGGATCATGATCAGCGATTGCGTCAGATCTTCGCGCATCAGCATGTGTCTGGAAAAAATTATGACCAAATGTTTATATGCGTGCTTATGAGATCTTCAGAGCATATTTTTAAGACAGTCCCGCCTATAAATGGTCACGTGGAACGTGCCAAAATGAAGTCATTGTAAAAACTTAACATGATCCTTGTGTTTTATACCCAGTAAACGGAGAAAAACATTAGACAGAAACATTTCTTCTAAGAGAAATATCCGCGACACAAGACACCAAATTTCACACATCGAAACTCCTTCGTCGATTTGTCAAAAAATGAATAATGTTGACTTTATTCCTTCGACGTTTGGGTTTAAATTGCCGTGTAATAAGCTTCTGTCAATTTTTAATAGTTATAAATTCTTTGTAATATTTGACAAGCCACGCCTACTAGGGCGCCTCTATTTTTGAGGGGTCATTTTTTAGCTCAAGAAATGCTTTTTGTATTGTCGTTCACTAGTAATACCATTTTGAATTAAGAATTCTGATTTAAATGTTAATAGGCCACGACAAAGGTCCAACTGTCTCATAGCATCGTAACCATAAAAGTGTTCAAATTCAAAAAGTATGTTTCTTGAGCGAGACATTAATAGAGCGCCTGTTTCTATTTCAATGGCAAGAAATTACTACAGTAATCGCAGTCTTAATACTTACCTATAGAAAGTTGTTTCGTCCGGCGAATTATTGAACACTTGCAGAAACTGCGAGCGACGAAGATGGTACATGAACTGTGGATACAGACTGAAGTTCTCAGAGAGACGGAAGCTGTTTGGATCGTCTTTGCCATACTCGCCGAACTTCTGACACTGTACGGAGAAAACATTGAAATTAGAATTCTTACAATCTTCTTTTTCTTCTTCTTATATGTATATAAAAATGAATTGCTGTTCGTTAGTCTCGCTAAAACTCGAGAACGGCTAAACGGATTTATCTTATCTTGGTCTTGAAATGTTCGTGGAGGTCTAGGGAAGGTTTAAAAGGTAAGAAAAATTCGAATAACTGCCGGGAAAACCTTAAAAATAGCCCTTTTCTATTTCCCATACAAACGGTTTTCTAAATAAGTACGAAGTCTGCCGGGTCAGCTAGTACTCGTATAAAAATGAATTGCTGTTCGTTAGTCTCGCTAAAACTCGAGAACGGCTGGACTGATTTGGGTAATTTCGGTTTTGAAATATTCGTTCGAGTTCAAAGAATGTTTAAATGGTGAGAAAATAAAAAAAATTACGAAGAATAGTAGGTGATACGAAGTTCACCGGATCAGCTAGTAACGAATAAAAAAATAGTAGGTGATACGAAGTTCACCGGATCAGCTAGTAACGAATAAAAAAATAGTAGGTGATACGAAGTTCACCGGATCAGCTAGTAACGAATAAAAAAAATGATAATGACAGTAATGCCCACGTTTGAAAGATAATTATCTTCACAGATCTTTAGTTATTTAGATCTTTGGATATAGAAATAAAGATAGCCTAAAAGTACATTCCTTTTATGGTTGAAGTTAGTATGAAACTAGTATTTATTGCAAAAATTAAAAAACCCAACTGAACGTAACTGAAAATGGATTTTCACAGGCGCCATATTAGATAATTTGGCATTTTGTCCATCCAGCAGAATTCAACAACACCTTATTTGTTAAAATCCGTCCAGCCATTTAGGCTGCGACAGCCTAAGTACTGGCATAAATACAAACATACATACACCCCTAACACATTACCTTCCTTTTACAATTCGCAGTCAAGTAAAAAGAAGTAGGCGAGCGATGTCGCGATAAATTCCACTAGTAGTAAGTAAACAAGGTTGTCAACAAAGATTTTGAACATTACCAGTCGGATCAGCATTCTATCGAGCCAACGCAGGACATCGGGAGAGTCCTCGAGCTCAGCGCGGTAGACAACCAGACGCGCCATCACCACAGCCCCCGCCTCCTGGTCGAAACCGGCTGATATGTGATGCAAATGCGCTGATGCGTCCCCCCAACTGTAACCAGTAAAAATCTGGTGTTAGAGTGCTTATTGTCTCTATCTATGTTACACATAAGACGGTTCTACCAAAGCGTTATTATTGTTTCAATCTATATAACTAAATAAATAAATAAAATAAATAAATAATGATGGACAATCCACACACCATCATCTAGCCCCAAAGTAAGCTACTCAAAGCTTGTGTTATGGGTACTAGATAACTGATATATTTAATACATTATATAGGTATATAGATAGATATATTTTTACTATACAAAGAAAAAAAAAACTAAAACTTTTGTTATCAAACGCGTTTACGTGAATTAACATTACTATTTGACGAAGACTTTACAACCGACACGGATCTTGAGTTACTTAGATCTTTGAGGATATCTAAAGAGGGTAGTCAGAGGCCTTCCAAACATGACATTTGGTACATGCCTACATTTTGCACAATTGTTAGTATTTCGTACGTGACAAGTTGCAAGCCCATCGCCGCTTATAAGAATATTAAACCTATGACACACACCTTCGAAATTTTGGTTCTAGGGTATGCCGGTTTCCTCACTATGTTTTCCTTCACCGTTTAAGAAGAATTACCCATTCCATTAATTTATTTATATATTATATATATCTGAGAAGCACATATTGGGAGCGCCTATTGGCGGAAGGGAAAGAGGGGAATTTTAAAAAGGTATAAGCATAATATGCATAGCGCTTTACTTTCGAGCGATGGTCGTCACTCGAACCCGTCGCTGGCCACTGGAGTGTTGGTACTGCGTAATGAGTTGTACGCAGCCGCGCCCGCCCTGCGGCACTGTTGCATGTTGGTTTACTACCTGCGGAAATAAGGCAAAACATTAATCTACGTAGGGGCAGTCGGGTAAATATAGAACAAGACTTACATACATACGTAAGCATAAAATAGTAGGCATGGTAGGCAGAGACCACTAATCTTCACTTGCTATGATCCTGACATACCTCTTTTGCTTCATTCATCCTCATTACATTCTTCATACATGCGCGTCGGTTTAGGGTACTCTCGACCTGGCCGTTCTCTAATACGTCCCCAATTTGATCGAGGTACGTACGCCGAGGTCTTTCTTTTCCAACTGTTCCATTCACGCTCGCCTTATTCGTCAATCTTCTTTCATCCATCTTTTCTACATGCTCAAATCATGAACCAACCAGAACAAAACCTATGTAATAAATGTAAAAATAAATAAATAGAATAGATTATGTACCTCAAAGAATATCGCCATAGTTGTGCTTGGCGTGAAAGTACACATCTTCCATTGGCAGGTATTGCCCATGCCCACTTCTTGATCTGATACATTCGGACTCTTTTGATTCAGAGACACGCACGAACCGATCGCACCCGAAACTGAAAAAGTTAAGTTTTCAGCTTACTTATAAAAATACTAAGAAGATACAGCCTGACTCAAAAATTTGTTTTTACTCTTGCTTTATAAATTTTAATGCACAAAAGGAGGCTCTGAGGCGCACATTAAACCTTTCACCACAATGGTTGAAAGGAACAAGTTGCACAATAAAAAGAAAAAGTTGTAAATAATAAAAAATCATCAGTAAACTTATGAGATGAGTATTATAAAAATCCCAGATGCTTAAAAAATGTTAGTTACTTTTTAATTCGCGACTGCATTTGACTTCCAAAGTTCCATTGAACGCCATCTTGTAATCTCCTTTTTGATCTTTAGCAAAAACTCTCTGGAATGTCTGCTTGAAGAGTGATGAATTGAAGGAATCTCCCATCACCATATGCCCACTAAAACAAGGACACTAAGGTTTATTTTTCTATATAACCTTTAGTTTCAAACTCAAAATAATGTACTTACCCAGTAGAATTGCAACACTGCTTCATTTCCATCAAACCTGTCTGATCTAAGGCACACGAGTAAATATCAATAGCATGTCCATTAGTTGCTGATCTGAATGATAATGCTTCATAATGCTTTATTGCCTTTTTCATGTACTTCGCATTATCCTTGTGAATGTCATGGTGAGACCGAATAGGTTGTTTCAGTTCATCATTCACCACTTGACCAGGGCCTTGTGAGCATGGTCCTCCAAGGAACAGCATGACTCTAGCCCCAGTGTTAGGGTAGGTGACCTCTAGTAATCCTACAGCAAGTGAGAGGGCAACACCAGCGCTACGTAATGGTCTCTTTCCAACTCCTTGAGGCCATGGGTCACGACCTAGTTCACCTAGCAAGTCTGTCAGAGCCATGTCACATTGTTTGACTGGTTGCAAGAACCGATGTGCAGGTGGTTGTGGTGTCGGTGCCCCCGGACGTTGTTGAGGGTTGGGTGTATTAACCCTGCCAATAGCAAGTTGCTCTTGAACTTGCTTTGCACTTAAGTCCTTGGTACCCTTGAATACATAGCATTTAGATATGCCTTCTGTGCCTGAAAAGATAGCAATCAGTCATATTTTTAATAATTTGTGGCATATTAAAAAACTAATGATTACTAAGTATTAAGAAAATCATAGTAAAAAAAATTAAGTTGCCAGTCTGCAATGTTTTCATACTTCTTAGACTAATATTAAAGAAAAAGATGTTTATGAATAACTTACCCAACTCATGTATCTGGACCATTCTGCCAAATGTAATGAGCCCAACCAAGGCATTCTGAGGCATCAAGCTGAGTGAAGTCTGGAGTGAATCCTTCAGCGCTCCCAGTTCCTCCTCATCCATACAAGTGTCCACCACAAGCAGAAATATTGGAGGCATTGTCTGTGCTCGAGTAATTGTGTACTCTATTGTTGAGAAGTTAGGGATCAATTCTGCTGGTTGATGTTGTTCGGATATTGCAGCATATTGAGGTGGAAACTGAAAGTATTGTTAGAAGTATTTTTCTATTTTTATCCCATTTACAGAAAAGGAAATATTTCTGCTAATAGTAAAATTGCCTACCTGCATGAAATTCAACAAATGCAGTGGGTAGGTACCTACTTACCTACAAGTGTAAGTTTATACATATAAAATGTTCTGAAACTACAAACACTCACAGGATTTCTCTGGAAGCAGAAGTTGCAGACCCATAATTTAGCTCTGTAATCAACTTGGCACATTGGGTTAAGTATTGCTCGGCAAGTATTGCGTGTACATAGCACAGGTTCGTACTGGATAGGAGGCAAATCGGGTCGCTCCTTCAATGGCTGATACAGGCAAGCCAGAGGAACGACCAGCCTCGTAGTCTCGATTCTACTCGAAGGCCAGACGTTCCACGTAAACCGTACACCATCCCGGTCTTCATTCTGCTGAATAAACTCTTCGTACGTGGCCATGTCGCCGATCTAAAACCGAAACATGCCAAAAACACCAATGGACACTTAGCAACCTTTATGTCGTTAGTAACCTTTTGCTCTAAAGATATACGTACCAATTATATATACGGCCTACAGTGGCCGTATATGTTGTATCACAACACACCACTAGGAATTCATTCAAAAATTACTACCATTTATTTAGATTTAGTAATAATTTTACCAGACAGACGGGAGAGACTAGCTAGCTGATTTGGCGATCAACTGTCATAAACATACCATAGACAAATCAAATCAGCTGTCACAAATGCCACGTCATTTACGCAACGCGTCTAAATTTTGTGTTTCATAGAAATAAACATTTTTTGTTCAGCTACGTTTAAAATAAATAAAACAAGCTGTATTTATATATTTCTTATGTTTAATTGAAAACGTATGAAAGGTAAAATGTACGTAAATAACTTTAATGCAATGGCTGGCAGCCTACAGAAAAAAAGATGCAGAGTTGAGCGTCCTTGTTTCTGGTGTAACGTTCCATTTCACTCATCAGAAACTCCCTACAAATAATTATTTTCTTCAGTTTAACTTACAATAGATACAGTGAAAACTATAAATTTAAATAGTGAGTTAAATAAAAGCAAAGTATTATTGATGATTTGCAACTCATTAATAAATTATTTATGTTAATTGTACAAAAATGTCAATAATTTTGAAAGCGAAAACTTCGAATGTTGTTTGAAGTTTTTCATTGTTGATGTCAGTAATGAAACGTTAATTGAACGAATATATATTTTTTTTTAATTTTTAGGACATTGTAAAATTATTTCAAATATGGACAATAATTGTAAAATATTCTGTTTTTCATAATCAATCAACAGTTTTCAGATTAAAACAAGTTTACACAAAATAAATGAAATGTCATTGCTTTGTTTCAAGAGCAGGAAGGAAGTTTACGCCAAAAAGTGCGACTGCGCACTGGCCAAATTAGTAGTGTGAAAGAAAATGGCGATCAGCGAAAGGCGTCCGGAGTTAACGTGATGAAAAACATTGTTATAAGCTCAATTACATAGTGTTTTAGTTATAAATTGTGTCAGATGTAGAATAATTAAGTGTTAATGAATAGTGATTGTGTATAAAATGGCTGCGAATATGTACAGAGTCGGCGGTAAGTTGCTGTAATTGGTTATTTTTGTTGTAGCTTCGCCGGTTCACCGCCAGCCGACTAGCGGTGCTTTGCTTTGATTGTCGTACCTTCATTAATTGCTCACTTTAATTAGTTCAATAATATCATAGTACTAATCAAGCATCCCTTGAAGAAACTGCTACGATAATGCATATATTCTCTTGGCGGGATAGTTCGCACGTAATACAGTTTATTTTACCAAATTTCGTCAAATAGGATAGGACATTAGCATTTGCATCTAGGTATCATTGTATCGGCTTGCGTATCTGCGTTCGGTGGTTACACCTATAGCGCTACGAATTATAACGAGACTAGCATATTTCGGGGTTGTTTTGTGCAATTTTGTTGATTTAGACGCGAGATTTTAGGTTATAATCAATGTTGTCAAAATATTTAGATTCGAGATTCTGGTGGTTGATAGGGTCAGGGGTGGGTTGAGTGGTGTTTTGGTTCTGGGGTTATGAATGCTATTGTATGAAGAAGGGTTTCATTGAACATAATGAAAGTTGTAATTAATTTTTGAAAAAGTTTCTGGTGATGCTTATTGTTAGGTATAGTTGCGGGATCCGAGACGCCTCGTGTGGCGCGCTCTGCCTTAGTCGCGTCGAATGCTAATTAGGCTCTACCATAATCAACTTCCTAACAACAAACATAATGTTGTTTTTTTTAAATAGATTGTTGAAAACCATGAAAACAACTCTTTTTCATATCAAACTAACTTTTAGTTTATTTTATAAACTATGTAATCTCATATATTCTTTGTTTATTTAGACCATTTAAATTTCATCTCAAATAATTTAATAAAATTCTGCCTGTTTCCTAGATTATGTCTAGGTAATGAGAGGTATCACTCAGGTATCTAGATAGTACCTCTCATTACTAGCTTGAAAATTATTCATGTGTCATATACATTATACCCATTCAGAATTACTTGGCCTTCATTGTGTTAGCTAGGATTCTGACAAACTCTCAGATTCATTTATTGTTAACTGTTCAACACTAATATCCACCTCTTAAAATTAAATCGCAGATATGAGTTCCAATCATTAGTTTTTATTGCTATAGCAACGATCAGAAAGGTGCTCAGATAAAATCATGTTATCAAAGTTATGTTAACACAAAATAATTTTCAACAATTCATAATAAACAATTACATTAGGTTCCATAGAGATCAACAAAGTTATACATGGTGTACAGTAGAGAAGGGTACCAGACTGGCCTTTTTGTGGCAAGTCCTTTGATGTATTGATGGGTTACCTTATAGCTATCACTTCTAGTTTTATAAATTGGTGAGGCCTTAATGTAGGCCTTTGGGCATTCCATAACCTTAGACACCAGAGTTAGCTGACTAATACAACCTTACATTAACCAATACAACGATTAATTGATGAATTCAAACATATTGATCGTCCTCATCTCATGTTTGTTGTGTTTGTAAAAAGTTAACAACTTAGACATACATTCTACTTCCAAAATAACCTGAGAAGAGATCTGAGCATAGTTTTTATAACTTTTTATTCAGAACTGATAATCTCACACACAGAATATATCTAATAGTTGCATACTCCATTAGAGTTTAAGTTTTTCCATTAAGTATGGCCCTTTAATTTCTATATCACCAATACACACACTAATGGTTACTATATTTATTTATTCAAAATACGACATTATTTACACAGAGATACAAAATTTTAGTATGTTAGTGAACACATACCTTTAGTGGGCTGAAGTCAAGTAGTAAATAAACAAGGAAACACTCATATTTAAATACTAAATTTATATAATACTATACCTACCTACCTCCATACAACATTTGATAAAATTATATTTCAAACTTCCATTCCATTAATCCAGGGGTCGGCAACCTTTTGGCAGGCAAGGGCCACAAAGTGGCAAAATAAACTAAAGGCGGGCCGGGCCGCACTTGTGATATTAACCCTAGAAGCTCAAAATATGGCTCTCAAATGGTCATCTGTGAGACGAGAAGCAAATTTATTTTTTCTTTAATTGACACACTATACGGTCGCTCGTGGTTCGTTCATGCGTTTATCTTGATATTTAACTTATATAAAAAACATTCACGGGCCGCAAGCAAGACGTCCGCGGGCCGCGCGTTGCCGACCCCTGCATTAATCTATCCCATCAAATGAAGTAAAGCAGGCATGTAGTAACTTTTAATTACATTAAGTATCAAGTGTACTGTGATGAAGGAAAACATTGTGAGGAAACCGGCATACCCTAGAACCAAAAATTCAAAGGTGTGTGTCATAGATTATTATTCTTATAAGCGGCGATGGGTTTGCAACCTGTCACATATGGAATACTCACTACTTGCGAAATGTGAGCATGTGCCAAATATTTTTGGGCATGCCTCTGACTAACCACTTTAGAGATCTGAGGAGATATCTACCGAGCCTGGGAATTACAGTTGTGATCATGTTTTTTGTTTTTTTTTCATATATGTATGTACCTATAATACTGGCTGTAGCTGGTACAATAAATTGAATGAAAAATTAAAATGAAACAATAGTTATTTCAGAATACAAAAGGGTACCTACTTAAAATGATTAATACACAATGTTCAAATGCACTAATTTTGATGCTGCTAGAATTTTACAAACGGTAAACCTTATAACAGTCTCCATACTAGACAAGCCTGTATCATTAAGACCAGGATGCAACAATTATTGTTAAAGTATATAATCCCTTTGGGTAAACATACTAAGTTCACATAATTAATACCAACATAACCATATATTAAAAAGTTACTCAAGAAATTGATATGTGTTGTATTATAGAATAATGTTGTATATAGTATTGCAGTCATTTTGGTAAATTATCAAACAAATTAAGCTTAGGAATGATAAAATGGCAAAAATCTGTTTTTTAATCAGGTTGCTAATTTTAAGAATTTTCCACCTCGCCGTCTTTGAAGGTCGATTTTAGCAAAAGTAGCCTATTAAGCACTACTTTTTTTTAATGATTATGAAAGCTGAGAGTCTGTAGAATTTTTTAGACTTATTTAGGAACCATGAAATCACTTGTTAAGATTTTTAATTTGAAGTTGAAAATTTTAGTCATAATCCACCGAATGTAATTATTTGACTTTACACCAACATTTTCATAGTTTTCATCAAAGTCACGTAGCTGATTATTTTATGCAAAAAAGAGCAACTCATAACAATTCAGTAGCAAAAAAAAAAATCTCAAGAAAGTTTTATACTTTTTTTGTAAGAATGTTTTAAGTTGTTCAAGTCGTAAATTTTCAAAAATTCGGAAAAAAATTAATAACTCGAAAACTATAGAAAATCGCGGAACATACATGGGGGTGATTCGGGTACCCCAAGGGGTGTTCTATCTCTGGACTTTCGCTTGACACTACTTTTTGGGACACCCTGTATAAGTAGATAGAAAAGCTTGTACCTACTATTATTGCTCAGCCATTGTCACATGTTTGTATGTTAAATTATTTGTTGAAACATAAACTATTTTCATTTTTTACATTAGTACAATATCCCAAACAGACACTATGTTACCTCATTTTTTATGCAAAGCCAAAAAGAAAAAAAATTCCATAGTACACTAGACCTAAAAAGTTTGACTTTTGAAGAAACCATAATTGCAAAAATAATTTCTACAAGGTTCATAAATTCCTTTCCTTTCGAAAATAAAAAATAGTTTAAATTACAAAGTATAGGATAAAACATTTTCTTGCTGTACCACCAAGCTTAAGGTTAAATAAAAATATTATGTATATAGTTACACTACAGTATAATAGTAGGTACATAACATAGGTAAGGTATAATATACAGGTACATATCTCAGTACCAACCAGCACAGTGCCATAACAGGTTTCGTCAATGTACCATTCAGACGTTATTAATTTAAACATCCAATTTTTAAGGCTTTGGTAAGGAAATTCCAAACCAGCTATTCCTCGTAGCTTTAAAAAGACTAACAAGTGCGAGTAAGACACGCGTCCCAAAGATTCCGTACCAAAGTTTCATTTGAGCCAAGCGAAATTATTTATTTCAACTAGGTACCCACTAGTTGTCAAAGTCAAAGGATTTTGCGTGGCAGACATTCAAGAGGGAAAAAAAATCAGTAGATGTCGCACCTCAAGTGGACGAGAGAAACCTCTCTTGTCCACTTGAGGTGCGACACCCTGAAAATATAAGGCATTTCTAAAACTGTACCTATTGCGAGCGTATCCCTAAATTGTATTCAAGCTCATTCTCTAGAAGATTCTACACGGTTTAGGTAACGTGAGGGTCACAGCCTTACAGGTAGACTAAGATATCGATCACTTTTATTTCGGCGCTACAACATACGACGCATACTCGCAGATAAAACGAGGTCTCCTATTTGTGATATAATACCTAGTTCGTAAGATTGTAAATCCCTCATCTGATTAGATGATTATCTTATCGCTTTTAGCAAACAAAGGTCCATCCGTTGTTCGGTAAAGTCAGCCGTAAGTAAACCGAAATTCAATAAGTACGTTCAAAAATACATAGACTTTTCAAGTACGTCATCAAAACCCCTGAAACCTGTAATTACGAATTAATTCTCAAGCGACTATGAACAACACAGTTTGAATTAGTTTGTTTTAACCATAGACCAAGAAATGTAGGTTCTAGTCCTGTGGCCGCGTTGCGTCTATACACGATCTTCGTAAAATACGTAAATGCTCTCTGTGTGTTCGCGGGGTCTGCTGTATCAACCCCACGTCTACCATGTTGTTGATTCCTGAACTTCTTTACTTAGGATCAAAACTTACTAAATTATTAACAGCTAATTTATAGTGAAGGCACAATATTAGGTACAATAGTTCGGCTCTAAAACTAGTTTCTTTACAATCTAAATAATATCGATACTTGAGAGACTATTGAAAGTTGAGAGCTTTTCATGAGACTGACCTATATACCTAAAAAATTTACAGTAGGTAGTTAGTATTCAAACTCATCGTCATAGTTTTATGTTTTAGAATGACTGGTAGAAAAGTGAAGTGCACGAAAAGAGCCCCTGTGGCTCACTTTAATCCTTTCCCCTCACTAGTTCTAACCAAAAGACAAGAAGAAGAAATGGCAGAAAAATTAAAGACTAACCTTCGAAATCTTTTGATAGAACTTTATTCTCTACCAGCAGCCACTAAAATCAACCTATCAATCTTAATTATAATTTGTATATTTTAAAATTTTAGTATGTAGTACCTACCTATGCAAACACGATAAGATATAATGAGTAGTCTAACTAAAGTAATAGTTTCACCTCCCTTATCAGTGCCGCTTTTGTTTTATTTTAATTTGGGATATATACGATATAGTATATTATATAGTACTAATATATTTACCTTTTGCCCATCTACTCTACATAGCTCAAAGAACCAATGGCATCGAGTCCTACCTGCTTTTGTTCGTGGCAAGTGACCCCGAAGCTTACAACAAAAGAAACGCATTTTAACTTAGGTTGCCGTCTGTCGTCATGAAACCTGACTAAAGATCGAATTCAATCATTCTACGCACTCTCGAATGACGTGTCCAGTCTAAATTTACTATACACTTACTTATTGACACGGTCCAAAAATATACTTCTTGGCAAAACTGAACGGGCGTTAACACGGCTATCAGCCGCATAATGCTCAAACTATAGTAGGCATTCCCTCGTATCCAGAGTGGTACAATCCTATTGACTGGTCACATCTTTGCTACCACACGTCATCAACAAAATAGAACTTCCTGTATGCAGTAAAAATCTAGTCTCTCTCCATGGTAGTGATAAAAGCAAGATAAATTAGTAAAAAGAAAACCAAGAAGCTATTGAACTGCAACGCGCTTACTGATGTACCTACGTATTGAAATTTCATTAATCGAACTGAAATTATCGTGAATTCTATAGATGCTGGCTGATGTTATCATTTGTAAAGGTCATTGACCGTTTACGGTTAGCAAAAAAATATTTTTTCGCGATAAGCTGTTTCGGTCTAAGCTACGAGTAGGTAGTGTGAGTCTGAGTAAGCAATTTGTTAATTATATAGCATTGCTATTAAAAAATTGAAACCAAATAGTGTATTTATTATACACTATTTGGTTTCAATTTTTCAATGGTTTTTAAATAAAACCATACATGTGAAACAGTTGACCTATCTAAGGACTGTTTTTTTTTAACTATATTTAATTACTTAGGTGTGACTAAGATCATTAAAAAAGTTGAGCCATAGAAGTTTTTAAAACTAAGCAGTTTTAAAAACATGAATATTTGAAACATAATTATAACGTTTTTTTCTATCTAATATACGAGTAGGTACTACACATTGAAATCACGTCTCATCGTTAGTTAATTTTAGATCACCTTGCAATCGCAACAGGATGGAAAGTTTCATACGAATTATGATAGCGATTACGTAGAGGTAACTGGTATAAGGAGGCATTAAACTATCTGTCTAAAGATTGGTGCACTTATCACACAAACCTTTATGAAGGAGAGTTCTTATCCCGGAACGAGTATTATCTATCATAACTGATCTAGCGATAGAACGAACCGGTTACTTTTACAAGCCAAGATTAAGCCAAATATAAGTAAATATTTAATTGAACGGTTTTAGATTATTTAAATTCGACTGTTATTTATTGGATTTTATCTTGTTCTGTATTTGAAGCATAGTCGAAATGTTCTGGCCCTCTTTTTTTTTCTAACCAACGACCTCCGTAAAAGTTTTGCATTTGCAATCAGTCCCTCCCTTCATCCATCATCAGTATCCTAAACTCAGTCACGAACGTCAGAACACTGCTCGAAGCAACATTTTTACACTTGCAAAGTAGGTAATACAAAAAAATGTTTTAAATTCCAACTTCCAAGATATTTGGAAGTTTTAATAATAGGTACAAAACAAAGCTAAAGGTAAATCGACCGTCTCGCTCCTAGACAAAATGAAAGGTTCCAAGCATGTCATTATAAGCGCAGCTATTTACTTGCGTAACGGTAAAAAGCACCATTTACATTAGGTAGTTGTCCATGTCGTACAGTATGGTAACATTCGTTGCTGTGCAGAGAGCTGTAGGTAGACTTTTACCCCTACTAATAGTAATTCAATGTAAAGTAAGCTTTATTCAACTAGCTTTAGATTCTAGATTGCTGGGATATGAGAAACTTTATCGGTTGAAAATTAGGGTACTGTTGCCGCTGATTGTCTTTGTCAAATGGAGACAAGCTGACACAGTTTCAATATGCATTTGGTATTCTTACATACGTAATCTCTGTTTCGGTATTGTCGAAGTATGACTTCTGTGAGCAGTAGGTATTATTTCTTCTGTGGTTGCTTGTGGAGGCGCTTGTTCCGCACCGATTGCTCGATATTGGATGCACACAGTTAAGCCTTGCTATTGGTGGAAGATTATGCAATGCACCAAAACAGCGCAAAACCAGAATGGCACCTCATATCTTAAGTTTATATATACCTTGGGTCTGTTCTATTTTATCGAAATATCTGAATCTAACTAAGTTACTAACCTTAACTAAGAGTGACCAAAGAGTCAGTGCATGTCCAAAAAACTGAAGTCCATCACAGATAAATCTGATCACGATTCGTTGTTTAATGTCTTTCGAAGAATTTAATACACTAAATCAAAGACGTCTCAACTAATGTTCAATTTCTTTGTTTTGTCCACAGACTGCGTCTATTTCGAGACGTCGTCGACGTCTCCGTACCAAATCCGGCGGATAGAGGAACTGAACAAGACACCGTCTGGCAATGTGGAAGCAAAAGTCATGTGCTTTTACAGGCGGCGGGACCTACCTAATCCTCTTATACAGTTAGCTGATAAGCATCAAAGTAAGTGTCTCCTCATCTCCTGAATTACATTTATTACTTACAGTCACTCTTTAAATCTTTTTTCGGGTTTAAGTGGAGGTGGACCCACGTAGTTGCCTTGTTATAAATGAAGGGTGTGTAAAATATTAGGCACATGTGGGGATATATAGGCTAAATGCATTGCAGTTGATTTAGATTAGACAGAGGTTACTCTAACGTCAGGTAGGCCATCTGCCGTTCCATCACTTAAATAAAAGCCATGCATGACGCATTCACCCTCGACATTTTTATTCACACCCGCAATAATACTAACAGACATTGTACAATACAACAGTTTAGTAGACTTATAGATTTGTTTTTTCAAAGACCGTTAAATCAACGAATATTTCGTAGCTACCTTAAATCATGTTCGGCGTAGCCAATCATACGTCAGTATCCTTGTAATCCGACTTAATAATAGGACATTGTTTTGTTATTGATTTTCGTAACACAACAGTCACGCACATTCTACGAGTCGGTCTGAAGACAGTTGGTAGGTAGCTAAGGTTAGATTATTTGTGGTGTATATATTTATATTATTTTGCAATATTTTGCGTCACGTGGATAAGCGCGTGTTGATACGATTCTATAAATAGCCGATTATCCCATGTCTGTTACTTGGATTGCACAGTCTCCCAGTTGCTTGATATAAATTCAACCAACACGGCCGAACAGCTTTTTAATATATTGCTGTACAAGGAAATCTGCCGTGAATTTTTTTCTATTCCTAGCTTACATCACGCAAACGCTGGAAAAGATCATTTTAAATCAAATTATGCTTGCTGCTTCACCTTGAAACATCGAATAAGCTATAAATTAAAAACTATTCAAGTTGTCCGTACACTGCGGGAACAGGAATCTTTACGAGGACAATGCTCGAAATCGTAAACTCACTTGAATCGATTCACAGTCTCACCATGCCGGTAAAGTGAGCAACGAAACAAGTGCTCACGCGATACTTTTGTAGCCTTGCTACTTGCCACCGATTGTCCTTGGACAACATATTTTGTGTTACCTTCAAAACTGCACAAAACGTTATATCATGGCCCACTTTTCGCTCTCGTGGAAGATATCGAACGTCGCTGTCGTGACACAAGGACTTTCCAAAAGTCGTTCATAGAGACAGTCAATTATTTCCCATCCTTTGATAAACGGTACCTTTTAAAGCAGTACAATTAAGTCGACACAGCGAGCTGGCTACTTTAATCAATTCTAATTAAACTTAAAACATTCATCTCATCGACTTTCATTAAGCGAACCTCTACCATAGCGTATCGCATGTGTGCCTACCAACTTTGCAGACGTAGTAACGCTTTACGACTATAAAATTATGTGTTTGTGCACCAGCTTTTGTATTAATTTGGTTCTATGGTGTATGAAGAGTATATGTTTGGATTTTGTCTTTCATGAGTGGGGAATATAAGGGTATCGTGGTGTTTGCATGATTACGTTTGACACTCAAACTACTGAAACTGAATTTAAATTACACAAAAAGCCAAACGAAACTGTGGATTTAGCAAGTCCAAATATGGTTACAAATTCAATTCGTAGAACACTAGAGGTATAATACTTAGTACACTGAAAAGGACGTGAAGATGCCAATCATTTTCATTGATAATATAACATAAGATAGCTACCGTAGTGATATTCCAGATATTTTTACCATCAATTTGTGTACCTCAATAAATAAATGCAACGTCAGTCTTGTAATGTTTATCCCAACTGTAAGGATATAAGTCATCGCTACTGTACAAAATACGACATGTAATGTTTCCGGGTAAGATGTCGAAAATAGAAATAGCGAAATGGAATAAAGTATTTGGCTGACCCTTACTCATCGCGAGACGCATAGTTAAGAAGAAAGAGAGAGAATGCTTTTTAAGAGAAGAGATTTAAGCTCCATCCAAACCAGTATTGGGCAGTAGTATCAAGGGTAACTCAAGAAAATTAATCAAAATGTGTCATAAAGACGTTACGTAAACGTAGTCGGGACGCGGCGCGGGTTCGCTTGCTAGTAGGAACGCGCCCCCGGCCGCGTGGTAATGACCCTTCGCGGTGTGGTAAGCAGTCGGCTTACCACCGTCTAGTGTTGAGGGGTGAACTGTTATGAAGATTAACAAAACACAGCACCAATTTAGTTAGCCACGTCTCTTGATAATTATATATTTGTCATACTACAATTTGATGAAATATTTGCAATTGTATGAATTTACAATTAGTGAAAGTTTCATTTATTTAATAATCGAACAAAATGTTAAGTAAGCAATGAAATACGAGTAGAAACACTCAATGATCTATTCAATTCTAGTCTGTTGCGTGATGCGGCTTATGCCTGCGGCTTGGCATGCGTGGTAGCTACATAAAGAGTAGCTTATAAGCTATTTCATAGTAATTGCAGCGTGTTTATACCACAAACTAAGTTACAAACATCCTAACTAATGCTCTAGAAAATAATCTACGTTTAAAAAAAACTTGTTACGCTTACCAAAAAACTTCCACGAAATAAGCTCTATTCACAAATTGTAGCTGCTACATACCTCAACCCGGCCGCTCGGTGGTCAGGGGCTGACAATTCGGTCGAGTTTTTAGGCGATTACCGACGCCCGCGGTGAGGCTCACACAGGATCAGTGGGTCAGCGTTTAATATGTACACAGCTAGATTTCATTAACTAACCCACATAAAATGGTAAAACAATTTACCGCTTGAAACATCTTGACATGTTTTATTTTAGTTTTGTAATCAGTCCATATCAATAAATAGCACTCTTTCACTCTAGATCTAATCGTCAGCTTACGTACTCGGCTCCAGCTGGCCAGACTTGAACCAAACCCAGATAATCCAGCCAGACGTAGGATTATGTAAACTCAACTCCAAGTGCGACCAATCCAGCAATTTTATTTCGCATTCCACCTTTCAACGCATTCGTTCGATCTCGTCGTAGGTATATTCGGATCGATTCCGCTTCCTAGTCCCAATATAAACAAATTCATGAACTGAGACCATACCTGCATACCGAAATCTAAATACGAATCTCACATGGCAACACCGATCGGTGGGGTGGCTATGTAAAGAGCGAGCTTCGGGACAAAGATCGTGTGTTAATTCGGACCGCGTAGACCAGGGGCGCGGGCGGCCGGGGTTAGTAAACATAATCATGGCCTCCTCCCGTCGTACAATTCAGTAGCTAAATGGGAATGAAGAGTTGGCTCGGCGGCCCCGCCTCACACTCCGGACGCTATCTGCCACCTAAACACCCACACGTCTTACCGCAAATGTTAAATTCTACAAAAGTACTCTACTTTTGTGATCTGCTTAATATAGCATTCATCCATCAGCTGTGTATCAATATTGCATAGCACTTTCAATTTAAGACAATCAACATCGACTATCCGTTATTATAATTTTATCTTCTATATTTAGCCACATCCGCCGAGTAGGTAGTTCAGCTTGAGCCGTGTTTGCCTGGAAATTATACTTTTTTCGCAATAAAAATAGAGAGACATCAATAACTCCGTGACTTGTATTCTAAACTCCTTAATTGGATGGCTGCCCCCGCCCTCCCTCAGCGGCTAACCCCCTTGTATCGACCGTGGCGCTCTCATCTCGCAGGTACACGCAACACTTATCCCGGTTTTAATTGTCGCCACGCGCCGATGACCCTCGCCACAAGCACAGATACTATTCACCGTTACGCACACTGCTCACTGCCGTCAATACAGCTCATTCAAATTACCAACTGCTAATAAAAACATTAAAATTTTAAATTATAAATACTCTTAGTATAAAATTCGTTGATAAGGAAAAACTGAAGTTTTTCTTGGAGATAACATCGATGTTGCTGTTGTGTCATCGAAAGGACGTTAGATTCACCTAAAATGTGTTTTAAAGTTCTACCTGAGCTACATGATTGAAAAATTCATAAAAGTTTGTTCACGACTCACATTTCCCACACAGTAGAGTAGTGCCACTTCTCAACTCGACTCAAAAGTGAAATTAAAAAAATGCCTTCTTAATGTACATGTTTTCTTACTTACTTCTTACTTCTTGTTTCTCCACTTTGTTAGGAGTCTAAAACGTAGATAGTGTATTGAAGACCCACCTTCAGTAAACTGTAAAAAGCACCGTCATAACGTTGAAATACAGAATAGAGAAGCTTTTGATGGATATCAAGCAAATATTAATTTTAAAATCCAATAACTAGATAAAAAATTAAAACTTTCTATTGCTCAATCGATTGTGTAATGTTAGGTTTCACTTGATAGTTTTTTATTACATCGTAAAGAAATACTTGTATTATATGAATATGAATGGATATTCTTCATTTATTTGTTAACTCTATGAGCAATGGTAGGAATACCCCTGTCTTCATAAAGTCGGGTTCAATCAAACCTGGTTGTGCAATATCCAGTTTTTTCATCTGAAAATTGTACACAAAATTGTAAAAGGGGAAGAAACAGCTAGAGAAAACCCGCGGCTTAATCATCTCCGCACGTATTAACCATATCTTTCTTGTGGATACGGCAGACTGAGCTGAAAGTATGGTATAGATGTTGGGCAAGACTACTCGAAAAATTCTCCTAGAGGACTTCTTAAGTGAATAAAAAAATCTACTTGGTGCTGTATAAATCACTTAAAATAGATGCATAAGCCATCACTATTATCTGTGCAAAAAGTTGGAATTATTCAATTCACGTGAACATGAAGAAAGTCCTTCTGCAGCTAAGGGTGCAAGTCGGAATGGATCAGTAAAAACCTTTGCCCGGTATCTGATGTACTCCATCCTATCCGCATTGTTTCATTTTGATGTTAGTATTTGATACATAAAATTCTATTTTCTTAGCATAACGCTTTTATCATAGTTTTCTTACTATTTATATATAACAGCTCTGCCTAACTAAATAAGTGGCTGATAAGTTATGCTCCTCTATGATTTAATTATATCTTTGTATACAGCTTTCAAGTTGATAACCTGGACCGCAAAGCCATCCCTTGAAACTCTCTTGGGCTGCGACAGCGTAAATGTACGAGCTGTCTTGTCTATCTCCATGTTAGCCATTGTTTGTCCCAAGTGTTATAGTCAACTCGCTATCAAATCACAATAACCTAGTACCTAAGCAAACTTAAAACAGCGCACAGCTTAAATGGGAGAACTGAGACTTTTGCCAAGTAATCATATGATTCAAGTTCCAAGTTTCTGTTTTTATGACCAGTTTCCTCGTGAAGTCGGTGCACATGTTTAAGCATTTTATCGAGATTCTATGTACAGTCGAGCCTTAAAATACCATCTAGTATTTGCTGAAAAAGCACCAATTTTGTTACTTCACGAATTTTACTCGCGTTTATCCGTATTTTTAAGCAGTCAGACACAATGTGTGTCTACGGATTCGTTTACTTTTCATTTGCACTAATGCGTGATATTTAGCACTTTCTCGAAGACAGCTTGAGGCTCTACTGTTTAATGACCTTCCTTACAACGTACTGTTGTAAGTATTCTAGCTACTCTAATAAAAATAGTCTACTACTAAAAAAGAATCGACTCTGTGCAACCCAATCTATTATCTTGATCTAGTGATACTATTTTCTTTTTAAAGTTTTTAAGTGTCAGAAAATTTCAATCAACATCGGTCTTATTACCCCATTAGGGTCCGATATATCATCTTAATGAGTCCACCGCAGTAGATGTTTACGACGGTGAAAGGAAAGGGGGTCTTCACCATAAACACGGTTCCCATGGACGTCCTAATGAAAAGCACAAATAAGTTCATGCTCCACTGCCTCACAACGTTGCGCGTCGGTCGTGCTGAAGACTGTGACGTCACCAACGACACGGCTATGGCTTGCGCACGGGCACCGGGCACGTGGACTCGTGGAGGCCTCGAGCGCATCGAAAGTGAGACTACAGCGATCAGGGAGGGGGCATGGGGTCAACGAACTCTACGCATCCGGACCGATCTGCACTTGTACAAGACCGTCGCATTGTTTTAACATCCTATATTTCATTCTAGCAACGTATGCTTCCAATCTGGATTAGAATAAAAGTGTCAATGCTCGTATGAGAGAACTGAAGTTCAGTTTAGAGTCTCAGGTCGTCGGGGGCTTCTTACCGGCATCAACATTAGTATTATATCCCAGGGTCGATATCTCAACGATTAGCAACTCAACTTAAGCACGGACGCAAAAAATTACGTAAATGACCAATAATCGACCGGTACAAGATCACAGCAACTTTAAACGCCAACCCATGCTTAGTCAGCAGTTTTAGCAAATGATCGTAGAACAGAAGTAGCTGCTTACTATGAGAGTGATCGACGTGAAAGCGTACATACGTAATGTTTTGTTACAATTATGTGAAACATTGTTGGTAAGGTAAGCATGTCGTACGTTCTAGAGCTATTGTCAACGTTGATGTACATCTGCATCATAGATGCACATAATAAAGAACCCCGCTTACCCGTACTCCCTACCCAGATACAATTCTTGCAATTATCTAGCGGAAGCGAGCAGGTGAAGCGAGTATCCGTTTTGCCGCTCTGTTGGCTACGGTCATACGGCACAAAAGTTGTACGGTGACATCGTTTCCTAGAAGGTGAAAATATAATTATTTAGCCGTTGGTTTTTGTGATCTTACCATCGAAATCGTGGAATGCTGTTGTCTGGGACATTTGCGGTAGCAATATAATATCACATCACTAAACGATTTCTGTATCCATTCGAATGTTGTATGTATAGTAACATAACCCTTTTTTGTCCTATACTTGGTTTTTATGTGCAGCAGTGGATTTCTATCTGCTGATGATGATAACACATGATGTATAATTAACAATTGTTTCCTAAAAGCGTAAATAGCGCAGTTTACGGATTTCCACTTGCTGGGATCTTGATTATAGATTTCACTTCTGATGTCTATGATCTTGATGTTACGGCTAAACCAAAAACAAAATTACCTGGTTCTTTGTGGTTTCTCACGCGTCTATATTGAAACTAGGGATATAAAGCTCTTTGGGCGGCCTATCAGCCAGATTTGACCACTATGAAGTATATCTACTATATAAAAGGATAAGTCCTGACTGATTTGAATAGATACAACGCACAGCCTAAACCGCCGGTCGTACAGACTTGAGATTTAGAGGGTATGTTCGTCTTGGTATGTAGGCGAGCAATAAGACGGGATTTTTGGAAATTCTACTTTTAAGGGGGTGAAAAGGGCTAAAAACGGTTGTATGAAACTTTTTAACGCGCTGTACGATTTTCATGAAACTTTGTGTGCGTAATGTAAATACAAAACAAATGTATACGTGTTTCGAGATTTTTCAATATAACTTTTAAAAAGGGGTTAAATGGGGGCTCAATGTTTATATGGGAACTTTTTAAAGGATGGTACGATCGGTCTGAATCTTGGTTGGGATACTTTAAATGCAAAATGATGTAAAACGTATATCTTGATTTTACAAAATAACCCTCCCAAAAGGGTTAAATGGGGTGTCAAAGTTTTTTCAACGAGTGGTGTGATTTTTTGAAATACTGTTTGTCCTTGGTATGTAGGCGCCCACCAAGACGGGATTTTTGGAAATTCCACTTTTAAGGGGGTGAAAAGGGCTAAAAACGGTTGTATGAAACTTTTTAACGCGTAGTACGATTTTCATGAATCTTTGTGTGTGTAATGTAAATAAAAAACAAATGTATAGATTTTTCAATATCACCTTTAAAAAGGAGTAAAATGGCGGCTCAATCTTATATGGGAACTTTTTAAGGGGTGGTACGATCGGTCTGAATCTTGGTTTGGATACTTTGAATAGGAAATAATTTAAAACGTATATCTGTATTTTTCAAAATAACCCTTCAAATAGGGTTAAACGTAGTGTCAAAGTTCTTTTGACGAGTGGTGTGATTTGTTTGAAACTCGGTTTAAATACTTAATAGGCAAAATAAATAGACACTATTTAGGGTTTTCGAAATTAACCCTTACAAAAGAAAAAAAGGGGTGTCAAAGTTTGTATGGTCTTTTTGACGGGTGGTGTGATTAGTTTTAAAATCGGTAGGTAAGTATAGATAAACAGACACGTATTTTATGGTTTCCCAAAATAACTCTCGCAAAGAGAAAAAAGGGGTGTCCATGTTTATACCTATAGAACTTTTTGACGAGAGGTGTGATTAGTTTGTAAATGGACACTTAACTATTGGTTTAAATACACTACATACGAAATACATACAAAAAGTCGGTTTGTTCGAACACTTATAACTCCAGAACGGCTGGACCTATTTTCATGGTTTTTGATTTGATCTATTTTTATTAAACATAACCATTTAAAAATGAATGAAACGTGGACGAAGTCACAGGCAACCATCTAGTAGTGTATATATTCCAATTCTGCACTACTCCAACGAAAAATGTACAATAATACAGTCAAACAGTTTAGGCACAACAGCTAAGCAATCAAACAAGTTCGCTTTCCCAATCAAGCTATCTACATGACTGAAACATAGGTTATGTACCCATCAGATCGGGCATGTTTTACAATTATCAATCCTCCATTTCGTTCTTATTATTTTACTATTTATATCACAAAAAGTATGTATAATACCGAACTGTGACCGTTTAAGTGTAGCGAATTAATATCAAGGTCATTGAAGCTCTGCAGGTGCCTCTGGTCAGCCAAGAACCGCTTGTACTTCAAACGTTCAAACTCGAGTGGACAGTCTTGACAATCAAGTGGACAGTTTCTTGAATGAACGTGCGCTAAAAAGACAGAAGTTTGTTTTGGCATCTTGCTGGCCTTCATCTGCCATTAGGGTCAAACGACACACGTGCTTCAGTTTCCGCGTTTATAAATGCTTATTTTCTATTAGCAAAACAATCACCTATGGCAGGGCCCTGACATTTCGTTGGTTGTGCATTTGAACTGATTATCTACTACTATGTAGTATGAGCACTGGTGTGTTTGTATAGGTTTGTGTGTGGATATTGTAGGGCAGAGCTAAGGTTGAATGGGATAAGAATATTATATGGGTAAGCAACATAAAATGTTTCTTTTTGTAACAGATATCTTCGGTGCCTATGTTATGAAAGCGATTAAAACAATTTATTCTCTTCAACACTTAAGAGCTGAAATTATAATACGAGATTTGTTTCTCAGGCCAGAGGTATAAAATTGTTACTCCGTTTAAGCATCCCATGCCTCTTTATTAGTTTTTGTATGTATAGTATTTGCGCTATGACGGAGACATTTATTGTTTCAGTTCATTAAATTAAAGCTCAATTTAACAACATCTGTTCTATTAATTGTAGCCCGACCTCCTGGTCAGCAAGTCTCTCATGGTATAAAATGCTATACGTTCAATCTAATGTGTTTGATAGTTATGCCTGACATAAAATTACTATTTAATCCTTGCTACCAAATACAAGTTTAAAATTTACCTACAAACGTATTTTCTGCAACTTTTTGAGTAGATAATGCCAAATTTGCGGTAGTGTCTTTCCTGGTCCACTTCCAAAAATGTTATATACCTGTTGACTTATCTCAACGTTTAGATAGTATATTATTTATTGCTGCGAATACAAGTGGTAAAAGCTCAGGTAGTTCGGTGGGCTAAGTTGGCCAGCACCGATAGAACCCTGTTAAAGTGAGCCGACATCGTGTCATTAGAGGGCGTGAATATTTAAGTAGAGATGGCGAGAGCGGGCCGCGGTTTACTCCCATTCCCGCTTGGGTTATAGGACGGTTGGGATTACCTCCTCATTGAATTAATTCTGTTTGTTGATAAAAAAGGCGCTGCCAGTCGTTTTTAGGACAATGGTACTATTTCAAGTGAACGGAACTGATGTAATGATTTGTAATGATTCCTAAATTTTTCAGACACCTTCATTTTTCCACGCCAATTCCCAGTCGCGGGTTGCTTTGAATGTAAAAAAATGTAATAATAACATTATTTACGTACTATAAAAACTTGGATAACTTGTAAAATCTCTGAGATGAGAGATTATTGTGGACTTCTCTGCGATCTCCGACGATGTCAGCATTGTAGGTAATTTCTGCGTATTATTTTATTTTTACGATTCTTGGAAACGTCGTAATTGTATTCCTTAACTCCATTGTTCGTGCCCCGGTTTGCATTACGCAATCAAGAGGGGTCATTCTGTGCGCGCCCAAAAGTCGCACCCGCGAAGTGGAGAACAGTCATATCCTATCGATTTGTTAAGATGGCGTTCGCGGGTGGGCCACGGGGTGGGGGTGGTATGAGGATGTGAGGGTGATGCGGGGACGAGGGTGGCCACAGCCTCCTGCGGCGCAGCGTGCAGCCTCGCTTGCACCTGCCCGCGCCGTAACCGCCGCGACACGCTAGCGACATCTCACCGAACTAATGTATGCTGTACCTATACACCGATCATCACTCACCGATTCCAAACTCCAAACCAGTTCCCAAATATTTTTACCGCAAATCCGTTACTCATACAATATGGACCACTCAATGGAAGTTCGTGATCTGAGGACAGACGACAACTATTATCTTTTAAGTTCTTGTAATAATATTTTGAACTTCATAATCAGACTCTTTAATGTGTTCAATTCATAGAAACAGCTAAAGTAACAATGAAGAACTTATAAAAACAAACAAAAACGGTCAAAGCAATTTGACTCTATTCGCAATCACTAAACCCGTTAGCCCTATTACATCATGTAAGCTACTAAAAGCAAGCACTATCCAAAGTACAAACATTGTCGTAGGTCGCGCTAACAAGAGCTGTGCAGTGTACGCACTCCTCTAGAGCCGAGAGCTCGCAGCGGAGCGAACCCCTCATGACTAGACCGCTCCCGTCTCCGGTGGCCGTTCATATCTTCAAGGTCGCAGACTCACTCCTGGCCTCGTGGCACACTTTTGTAGCAACATTGCAAATTAGTTTTTCCACAAAAACAGATTGTAAATTCTGAAATAATGTTATCGAGGTCCGATATTGGTTGAGAACTTTCACCACAAGGGGTTTTCTTCATTAATCATAAACCTAAATCAAGATACAAAGCAGCCAATGAAAACTGAAACCATCTTCTACTGGCTGGTGCTTATTATTTCATGTTTGTATCACTCCTGCCAACGTTGTAATTGTGATGCCACTGCTTTCCAAAGTACTTGACGAAACTTTGCTAGACTAGTCTGAAAACCCCTTTACATCATGAAACTCCGAGACCCACTAACCAAACATTGTCCCAGGTCGGGGAATACGAAATTGTGACTCTGGTTAAGATCAATGTACCTAGTTATGAATAGCATAACTGCTAGTAAGGTTTAAGCGCGCCCTTAACCGTTATGCTATTCAAACAATGTTGACGCGGAATATGGAAACGTCATGTTTTTAAGGTACCTATGACGTTGGTTGCTTTCTATGAAAAGGTAAACCGCGAAAATGATTGATGCAACCAAGGGCTTATTATAATACACATTAATTTTTTTTATCTTTACTGAACATACATTAAAAAACATGTAGCTTAAAGATTTCTTTTAATATTGTTACTTAAGTTCGCTAAATTCAATTCTTGATGCTTTAATACAATTTCTAAGAGATCCTGGGAGCACATGTTTATCACATTACAAAGTAAGTAAACAGAATAAGCGATATTAGTATTATTTGATTATGATAGATAGCTAAATTCGTTTGCCTGCCATGTAAAATTCCCTTCATAGTTCACATTTCTGCCACCACTCTTCCTTTTATGAAACAGACAACAATTTTGCTGCGCGGAGAATAGATTACTCGCGGAGTTTTGTTTTTACCATGGTCGTCTCTACCCGAATCCCTGCCCTTCATCAGTGTTCTGATTGCTCTATCTCTATCATCGTTATCATCATTATAATATCATAAAAGCTATTCTTTAAGTTAATTCTTGAAAAACCTCATAGGTCATATACACGTTACACAAACCCTATTAGATACAGAGTAGAGTATACACTCTAGCAAAGAGACAAATACGTGACTAAGGTATAACTACATACAGATATGTGAGAGAGTGCAGTTTCCGCAAATTTCTTGCTGATATCTTGCAGTTCCAGTCCCCGATGCCCCGGGCCGGGTGTTCATAAATTCAAGGTCACCGACTCACTCTTGACATACATTTTCAGGCTCCATTTCAACCTTGCTATTTTTAAATTTTATTAAGTTAACACAGTTCTGCAGCTACAGCTTCTAAAAATATTTACCACCTGTACGTGTTGGCTCTCGTAAAGTTGTAAAAAGTTGCGAGAAGCCCCGCCCGCCCGCACCGTGTATGTTACGGTGGTACTACTACTAGTAGTGTCAATAGTTATTTCGAACGACTGTGGTGATAGGACTAGTGTTTCCCAGAGGCTCCTTTTGTAACTGTTGTGTTGGTGCAACAGCCTTAGAATCTAATCGACAAATTTTATATTCGGACTATTCGGAAATCATTGGTCACCATGACAATAAGTATATGAAAACAGTGGCCAAAGCAATCCTTTTGTACATACTGGTGAACGTACAACAGCTAAAGTATATTATAATTACGTGCATATTCCAGAATAAATTATATATGATCCAGTTCCGATTGGAAAACATTACTATGATGATAGTCTATGTACATAACTTAAAGTAGGTACCTACCATATTAGCTACAAAATCACCGTACATTGAACTAGGTCGTGGAAGTACAGTACAAAGTAGTGATTTCATGACTAAGGTTTAATCAGATTCCGGAGGTGTCAAGGCTATGTTTATCTATGATGTATTGTGATGTGAATTTATAATCCGATCATTGGAAAACGCAGAATTTTCGCAGTAACGCAAAAAAAATACGAATTGAAGAAGGTCGTGTCCGTACAGAAACTGTACATCAAACACAATGCAAGTAGTAATCGGTACGTAAACTGGTCTATCTGTATAGGTCGTGTCTGCAATTTTAAGTATGATTTCTACATTAGATTAGATATACTAGATGGTGGCCTGATCAATACACTAGGTATTGATTGCGCTATTAAAGCTAAGGAAAACGCAACATGGCATTAAAATAATCATAATATAATATTAACCTCAAGTCTCTTTGTATCAACGCCTGAGAAACAATGGCCTGTTGATACACATTGTGGGACTTGTCGAGCAATTTATATCATTTTGTCATCAATTCGCCAATAAACCATTTTAGTCTGACGCGCCGGAAAGTGCTGTCGAGTGGAAATTGTGATATGATTTAAGATGCATCATTCACTAACATAACTTGTTTTTAAATTATGTACAAAAATGTACTCGTATTCTATCAATTAGCATATTATCCGCTATCAACCAATTTGAAAAACAAAGACCTCATTGTAGAACATTCCCCAAACAAAGTAGGAATATAACAATACGACTGGTGACCATTAATTGGTTATGATGATGTTGATGGATGGCGTTTTCTGAAATGTCCTTCAAACTTCAATATTTGATATTTGTCCTTGGAGCAGTTATTAGTCATGCTGTTCATGTTTTACTTCTAGACGTTTTTAGTTACGCACTGAATGTAATATTCTTTCTGACGTTAAAAATATTTTATTTGTTTCAGTGGCCCAGACAGAAGACTCACCAGTCGCAATGAAACTCAAAAAAATATGCCTAAAAACGCCAGTTGGCGAGGAACAGGCCGCACAAGCAGTCCTCGACACAGCTCTGGGTATGTTGATAATATTGGTATCATTTTGCTTTCCTCATTTATCGGTTTCTTCCTAGTGGTTATCTTGCTTGTGCTAGGTCACTGGCCAGATTGAAAACTGGCTGCGAAACTCTGTGACTGTGACTGAGATTGTTCTGCTATTCATAATCATCTCCCTGCCATGGTTTCACGCTGTGTTTATTCTGCTATTACCAGTAGTAAACTGCTGTCGACGAGTTTCACGTTCTCGAGCAAATGTGTGTGTATGTTATGGTAAACTTCATTACAGACTATCTCTCTATAGGCAAGACAAGCCGAGTACATCTGGCCCTCGACTAGCAAGAGAGTTCTTTTATAGGTTGTTCATTGTTGTCTCGCTCGGTGTTTCGAGAGTGTAAGTTTGATTAGGTTTAAGCGTTTTTATCTCTAATTGTTTGACTTCATTGCGGTTACTTACTAGCTTATTTTATAGTAATACACCGATAAGTACATGTGGTATGAGTTGAGTAAGTGAGTGAGAACATTAAGTTATTTATTAACAGTACTTTTATTTCTCATCGGGCCAGGCATCGAGGCTATGATGTCATCGATTTAATTGCGACGGTCACTTCATTACCTTCCTATAAAACGACATTTATTTCCGGCGAAATAAGCTTTTTACTCTAACATGCGGCCGTCCATCGATCTGCGGAAACTTTACGGCGTCGTTATCATTTTACGTATTGTTTCGCTTTTAATGCTCCCTCAATGTCAAGTTTACAATCTGTCTCCTGCGGCCTGTGTTCTTCTTGAGGCTTTGTTTATCCATCTTCGTGGTTAGAGTGCGGCCAGCCACGGTTCTGTATGCATGACATGTTACATCAGAGTCGGCTGCGCGTAGAGTAAGGTGATATGTGTATGTAGACATTCGTGCACAGGTCGTTAATGGTACAACGTGGATCTGTTGTGTGGTACGCGGGTGGAATAACCTATAATTAGATACGCGTACACCAATCCTCAGCCGTGAAACTCGTAGATATGTCTCGTTTATACTACATCCGTTGACACTTTTGATACCAACAATTCGCTTTTATTCCATCTCTTCATTGTATTAGCATTTGAATACTAGTTAATATTAATTTGCTCTAAAAAGTGATGCGTTAGTTAAGTCGTTTTATACATTTACATTTATAAACGTTTATCTAAGAATCAGTCATATTGAGAGAGGTATTTTACGTAGCGCCCAGACAAACTAGTTATTTCTAGAGCCATTTCCACGTGATCAGCCCTATAACTAAAAAGTATACCTAAGTTATGCATAGTACATTAGTTTAGTTATATGTGGTATATTGTTTTCTGGTCTTTAGAAGCCAAAGCTTCGAACTTCTGTTGTTTGAAAGTTCAATGAGAAGAGGTTTAACACGTGTCGTGACTCGTGACTTGACTGAGTTTTTACAATAGTTGCTCATATATTGTAGTTGTATCAAAAAGATAATGTAAGCAATCGTATAGGTAAGTACCTAAGGTACATGTGTGTGAGTAAATGTAAAAATAGGTAGAGATTCGAATCGTATTATGTTCAGAAACTATCAGACATCAGATACATTGGAGAAATTAGATTTTACCTAGGATGAACATAATAATATCCTAGACTACATACAAATTGCATCGTCACGAGGAATGGGGGTAAGGGGGGTTTGTCGAGGGTGGAGCTCGCGCATAGAGTGGATTGATAAGTGATGACTATACGTCAATGTGTTGCATAGGCGAGCATTTGTGAGGACCGCCGCCGGTGTGGTGTATCGGACAATGGGTATCCGTCGTGCAGATTCGGCTATGGGCTGTGCGGGGCCGGCGGCGAGCGGCGCGGGCGGTGGTGTCCGTTTCTCCGACGTGCGTGCCGCCTGCCGAGCCACTGCAGCACTCCTCCACGGCCGGTAATTTGATTGGGCCCGAGCTGTCACCTATGCGCCGCAGTCGCCCGGCCGTCGCTCGCCGGCTATCGATTAGAGCCCCCGTCCCCTGCCCCCCTGCCGCCCGCGAACCGGATCTCGTCACGCCGCCATTGTATACCCGCGACGCTTAAACGCATTCGTTTCTCCCGATGCGAAAACGACGCATTCCTTCCGCGCGCCCTCCTGCCCCGCGCCGGCCGGCCGCGCCGCACCGAACGTCGCTACAGGCAGGACACACCGGCCGACCCTCTCATTACGCTCTTCCCACAAGCCTGGCTAACGGTGGTCAGGCCACGTACTCACCGGTGTTGGCCGTCTACCGATGCTCTATCCACTTAAACGAATTCATAATACCATAGACATAAAACTCGAACACTCCATCCATAACTATTAACTAATAGTAATAACGCTCCGCGTTTGCACTTTACTCTAGAGATTCCAGAGTCGCGTTGATCCAAAATGCTAGTCCATAATCTTAGTAATCTCGGGCATCATATCTAAAAGGAACCCGAATTAAAGGTTAATTTACATTAAATATTATTAATTCAAAGGTTAGTTTCAATTAAATTGTTAGGCTTAGTTTTACTACACGAATACGTAATAGGGGTAACTCCGAACTCCTATTCTGAAACGCTACAGTACCGGCGGTACCTATATTATTGCACAATTTGCATTCCCGGTACATTGGCACAGACAACATAAGCTGATAATACCTGAACAGTATTATTGCGTTAATGCTTAATAGACATTTTAAAATAGCCAAATACTAAAAAAAGTTTCCAAAATTAACTCCCGCAGAGCACGAAAAAACAGATCTCCTTTCCAAAACAAAGACAGCACATGGTAATGGCGATTTGAAATCCTTTGTCTTAGCGGCGCTCTGCGGTTTCACCCGCGGTTATACAGTTTCCAATCTCAACTCCCTTTTCATCTTTAGGGTTTTTTTTCCAAGATAAGACAGTCCAGGTTAATCCATTTACGTTTTTGTGTGATTGAGCAACAAACATGCAAATATACTTACCAACATTAATTTATAATATTAATAGGATTGCATTACCATGATGTTTATGCTTGATTTGAAAACCGCAACAACGTAAAAAAAGTTGCAAGAAATCTACAATCAAAACAATAGAAATCTATCAAAACCATATGAAATATGAGGAAAGAGTTAAGGTACGAGTTGGCAGCGGGCGACATGAAGCAGCGGCGGACGACGTGTTGCGGCGACACTACTGGTTTCTATGTATTTCTATGAAATTCTCTCCGTAGTTAGCGACACGAAGCTAGCGACGCATTTCATAGAAATTCATAGAAACCAGCAGTGTCGCCGCGACACGTCGTCCGCCGCCGTCTCATGTCGCCCGCTGCCAACTCGTACCCTTAAAATAATAAATGTCTTGAAAGAAACAGGTGAAAACATTGAAAGACGAAACTAATAGAAGAGTGGCGGGATGGTTGATGTTTGGTGGACCAAGTTCGTAAAGTGGAGGTATTCCCACCAAACGGCACGAAATTCTTTTGTGTACCGAAAAATTGCATATGTCAACAGGTTGAACACAGCTGTCAACAAAAATCATGTGCCCCTGTGAGCTGTGGTGGCCGCAAACATGCGTATATTCCCCTCATGTCAATCAGGGGCGCATTGCTAATCATGAATACCGGTCAAGTGCGAACAGGTACACGCAACAATTATAGGGTAAAAGAAGAACTACTCTATGGTCAATTTTAATGGTAGTTTTCCCGCGGCAGAACAACTTGCCATAAGGAGTACTTTCGAAACATAGAGTAAAAGTAAAAAATTAAGTAGTTTTTGTTTTAAAATACCTAATTTCAAAAATATTCATCAACTCGAAAACGTGAGGAACGATAGTAACATTAGACGTAACTTGTAGGTACTATTTTAATCGCACGCTCCCCGGCCGCCTTCACGTAGGTATCGGGATGAATTACTATTGGTTTGTGGTCGCTTTCGAATTAAATTTTCACAATGGTATATCTGTATTTTTTGTTTCTAATATTTAATTTGTTTATACAACGATTGTATTACCAAGACAAAACCATTTCGCTGCAGGAAAACAACCATTAAAATTTCTCGGTGTATGTATAGTACGACACATTTATTCGTAGCACCCCTGACTTCGTTCACACGATGTTATTTGACACTAACTTTAGCTTTGACCTGATCGCACAAGGGGGTGAGTTGCGCATATTCCTTTATAGTCCACCTCTAGACACTGAGACACAGTAAAACAACTCCAGGCGTTGCTGGTCAACTTGTCAGCTAGTACAGTAACTAATGATTTAGTTAGATATCTGTATCATCATCATTCTTTTCAGCCTGTGTCCACCCACTGCTGGGTATATCTGTCTAAATGAGTAGGTATATAGAATGTGTCTGAGAAAAAAGTCAAGTTATAATAATTAAAGTTTAGGATTCGTTCGTTATACCAGTTGCGGTATTATCGTGGTACTGAGAAAGCTAATGGCCATCGGTCGGTTTTAGTTTATGGAAAGATTGATTCTCTGTAAGCGTTCACGCCAACGGAATGATTAAATTGCATGGAAGCTAAACTATTGATGTATTATGGTTACAATTCGATGTCTGTTATTGTAAACAAGCTTCGCCCGCGGTTTCACTCGCGGCTATGCCCATTTAAAATGAATTAATTCAGTGAATTGTGAACTTCAACTCCCATTTACATCCCCTTGGGGGCTTTTTCGGGATAAAAGCAGCCTGCGTGTTATTAGATTATTTCAGGATATTATGTACGATTATACTAAATTCACCCTAATCCGTTCAGCTAACAGAAATAAAGACGGACAAACACACAAACTTTCGCATTTATATTATTCGTTTGATTATGAATTGGATAATCCATTTTTTTCTCTGTTACTCGAAAGATTCTAACAATTAGTAACTTGTTAATACTAACTCAAATTATAATAACAAGATTATTATGTTGATGGTAGCGTCATTGACCCCTATGAACGCTTCCTCGTTGCGGCTAAGGTGCCATCATCGGTCGCGCGCATGCCTGTTTTAAGGTCGCGCTTGATGTTCTAGCTTTCTGATGGAAATAATTTCAATTAAATCGGAGTACTCCATTTTTTGCATCTAGATTTAAGCCGGTTCACGACCTTTTCCTCTTTGATGGCAAATAGGCAATAGGAATAAACTCTTTGATCGGGATCAAATGGAGACATTGCGGCCGCATCTTACCGGCCGCCGCTGTTGTCACTGCGGTGTTTCGCGGGCGGGCAGATTTATTTGGACGTACCCCTTCGAGGGGGGTGCGGGACGGGCGCACCACCCACCGCGCCACCTCCACACATTTGACTGGATCAATAAGTAAGCAAAGGATGCCCGAGCAGAAAAACCATACACCCGACCACCCCAAGGGGGCATACGTAACCGACACCCCCCTAAAGGGGGTGGGAGAACTCCGCAGATTGCCATTTTCTCTTTGCCTACGCTTTAATTAGTTGCGTAGTAACGCATGAACATCCGTAATCCCAGATTATTAATTTACCGAAAAAGCTCCGTCCATATTGTTCACAACTTGCACGGTGTTGGCAACGGCATGTCCGTCCGTGCCTTATCGATATTATATCGAAGTATCTGTAACAGGAATCATACCAAATATTTTATCTTACCACCAAACACAACTAATTCCTACATAACTATTCTACCAAAAGTACCATGGTCTTCAATATTTCATTAAAAATGCCACCAAGTATTCGAGATAAGATAGGAAGCTGCATAATATAGATAATGATGGTAAACACAGCGATCTACCTAAAAAATTCAATTTTAAAAGCATTATCCATAACAAAAGGCAGCATAGATTCGTAGCAAGTAACTGGCGATACAATAGTGAAAAAAAGCTTTTGAAAGTTTCAAGACTGCTGGGAATGTCCACATGTAGTTCTCGAATCGCATAATCGCTATGTACTAGACATCTTCTAAAATCCAGTTATAACGGTTATCTCAGGCAGTACTAGATACCTTCTAGATTTTTGAAATATGTACCTAGTTGAAGTAAACCAGTTTCAACGTTTGCACCGTGTCTTCCCTTTTCTATTTAATTTACCAATTGTATTTAATTCCAGTCCGTTAAAACGCTAGTACATAGTAGTATGGCACTGATGAGTATTATTAATATTATAACTGTTTATATTTATATTCATTCGCGTCGCATGTAACCACGTCATTCCGCATTCCATTTACTTCTAGGAATGTTATGAAAACACAAATGCAGGTCCTCATTCTAGTTTGGATTTGTTTTGTATTGCATTTGCAATACACTTCATGGTATCTTATGCTGGCTTCTCATCCGACTTTAAACTTTCAAAAAACGAACTAGATAAATAGCAACACATTTTGCTATTCCGGAAATATAAACCTACGTTTGTTTTGAAGATGCCTCGCCAAAAGCATATACGTTTAACGATAATCACGCCGCTCCAACTGGTTTCATCGTAATCTAAAGAAGCTTTTTTTAATCGAAACAACCCCTGAGAGCCTCCTAATTGGAATTACCAGATTGCTTACTAATTTCAGCCAATCCCTGAGCAAATTGCTCGCCGGAGCTATGAAGTGGTTCGGGTATAAAGCTGTGATTTTTACGGGCGCTTCGCTCGCTCTCGAATCTCTCGATATCGGTTCAAGTACGGGCTTCTTTCTTCGCGATGGCAATCGAAATAATTATCATAAAGTAAATCCCCCGCAATTCGGCCGCCCCCGGGCCGGGGCGTCGCGGTAAATGGCGGGACCTCGCCGTCGCGACGCTCTAGTGATGCCTATCGCCGGCTACATCATGTCGATAAATTAACCTGCTGGCACACCTTAACTTTTCTTCTGCTTACTTTTTCTGGCTTTTTAAACCTAAGTTTATTTAGTTTAGTATTCAACTTATAGCTCATAATTCGTTTCGTAGAGATGTTTTAACTTGTAGTAGAGTGTGCCACAATATCTATCTTTGTAGACAACTTGCATCTGCGCTCAAACTAAATAAATAACACGTGTATTCTATTAGAAGACAACATGGCTGATCCCACGAATGCCTAGCTTTACAACAAATGCTCAATATGCAAATGGTTTTCCGTTTGTTGAAGTAAAAATATCGATGTTTAAAATATTGTGGGTACACCACGAAACAACACACAAACTTAGAGATGGCGGGCGGGGGAGCTCAACAATCGCATTTTCAGTTTTTGTCTCTTCGCCTCCTCTCATTTCAATATTGTCAATGGAATTAAATTCAGCAGCTTGTTTTAATGTATCTTTCCTCTTTGTTGTTCAAGAAATTCTTAATCTCAAGATGGTTTCGAAGCTAGTTTTATAGGAACTAATCAATCGAATTTGTTTTATGGTTTTATTCAACTCTGTTATACAGACAATATTGTCAGCATGTTTCTCTTTAAGCAACCTATGTACCTACTTAAACATTTCATAATCATAATTATTATGATGGACCTGAAACGCACTCTCAACTAGAGTAAATGTGTTTTATCCATGGTTCACTGATGCGCGTTCTGTTGGATGAATCTGTCTGTTCCATTCAAAATATCGGACTATCAATCATCGGTATTGGCACCCAAATTAATCACTTTGCGCTGTATTTTTTGAGATAGCTAATTGCGGTCATTTATGTAATGACGAGATTTCTCGTGCGTCCGGGCGTGATGACGTGGCGTTCGACAGGACCTCGGGCCTATGCCACTCCAAGTTGGCATTCAATGTAAATGATCGCGGTTCGTTTGATTCAACCGAACCACAGTTCAGCAGATGTGGACTTTTTCACTTATGGGTCAAAATACAAGTATTCATGTATACTCGTTATCGGCGGCTCACATCATCTGGTGATCTTATTTTTCGTTATTCCTTTTTGTCACTTTCTGACAGCGGGATGAGTTGACCTAATGTATATAGCAAAATATACATTAGGTCAACTCATCCCGCGGGATAAGTTGACAGCGGCCTCAGTTGACTAAAGAGTCATACTATTTTGCGTGTTTGTTTTTGCTATTATTTCTGGCATCGAGAACTAGCATACTCCGCGGGGATCGGGTCTTTGTCGCTCCGCAGGGAAGGGCGTCCCTTATGTTTACCTATTCGTCGACACGACGACCCTTCGACTTCTATACCATACAAATATAATCACTGGCCATTTAATACCGAATACCAAATAGAGATCAGTCAGGCAGTGTTGAATTTTGTTACAGATTTCTGTTGTTGATTGTTCGTGATTTGCTTGATTTTATATCTTTCGGCGTACCAACTACATAAAAACTTTTTCAAGAATTGCACTAAAACAAATACGACATAGTATATAAATTGGAATTAATTATTATTCAAAGGCTAATAATGGGCAATTCTACTTTAATAAATATTTTAAGGTCGCTGCCATTATTGAAGTTCAAAAGTTAATCGCTTGCAGTTTAATTATGCGAATGCAATGTGAAAATAAAATCCGATAAAAAGGCAGTTTTATCTTTACACAGCCGACCGCGACAGGTGGAAGCGTGGTTGACGTCGTATAAAGAAATTCAATTGCAATACTCCGAGATGGCCAATCGGAACTCGCTATTTGTTAAATGACAAAACGTATTCGCGGTATTTTTACTCGGTTCCGAATTAACTGAACAACCGACGCATTGGTGATACGTAGTACGACGTGTGTCGTAATGGCGGTCAGCTCAGCGGCCCATAAAAATCATAAGTTGACGTGGGCATGTTTCGCAACGCACCTGCCCCTCCACGCGGCCGGGTGCGGCTGCTGCGTGCACCCCAGCCAAATGCAACAGTCTCAATACCTCTACTTTCCATTTTGATAAACGATATTCGAACACGACCATTTCACTCAACGACCGCAATCTATAAAATACTCGAAGTTTTACTATCTGTTAACCTTTTATAGGCCAATTTTCTCTTCAACTATTCAACTGTTCTATCAACGTAGTTAGGATTATTATTATATGCCTTGCACTGAGCCAGTGACCTAAGTGCAGTGGTCCGCGCAAGGCAACCATGTTTCCGCTCTTACGCAAATCGTTCCACCCGCTCGACCGCTCTCGACTCGTCTATGGGACAAAAGTGATTCACCGCCAATATACAGAGTCAGAAACACACAAGATGATGTCTTGCGAAACTATGATGTTGATTGCATTTGCACTAGCTGTAGGTACTTGTAAATAGGCCTCGAGAGTTCGTTAACTCTCACGCACTGTCTTCGAGTATCTGTGTTATACCTGATATGGATGAATCTTGCGATAAGTTTCCCGGTTTTGCTAAAAAATAGTATTAAGGTTTTTTCAAATATCCATTTCGTGTATTCCCGTTGTCCCCGTCGTGTATTCGGGGACAGTGAATTTTTTTTCCCGTTGTCCCCGAAACGTGGATTCGGGGTCGGGGACAACGGGAAGTCAAAATTTCACGTGTCGTTGTCCCCTTCAATCTGTTTTCCTTTTAAAAGCTTAGTTTTTAGCGTGGGAAAAACAAAATTGAGCTAAATCAAAATTTATTTATATGTATTAAAATTTTCACGAGTTATTACAAATTATTACGAGTTCTTGAGTGGAGACCGCGGTTCGGCAAACGTAATGTAGGACGGCCTCCGGCAAGGTAGAGTGACGGTCTGCGAAAACTTGCTGGTGGAGGCTGAACGCGTCGAGCAGAAGACAGGGGGCGCAATGGCGCTCATTAGGGGAGGCCTATATCCAGCAGTGGACTGCTATAGGCTGATAATGATGATGATGATTACAATTTTAATTAAGGTAAAAAAAAATATTTATTTATTTATTTATACTTTGTACACAGATTAATACATTTTAAAATTTAAAACTAGTGGCATGTACATAGGCAAGCTAATAATTGTTGTGTTATTTCTGTAAGTTTTATAAAATTAATTGTAATTATTATTAAACTTACATAAACCACAGAAAAAGGCGTGAAACAGGCGTGATTTTATGTATGTTTGTATGTACATACATAGAATACAATAATAATACCCAGACACAGAACAAACATCTGTGTTCATCACACAAATGTTAGTCCTGGGTGGGGATCGAACCCACAACCTACAGCGCAGAAGGCAGAGCTACCACCAACTGAGATGCGAGGCCAGTCAAAAAATATGTAAAAGTAGATATTGTGCCTCCCTTTCTGTGTATATTATTTTAATTCACAACTTCCTTCGGATGGATCTGGCTAAGACTCTTCTGACATTGTTGATAACTAGTGGAGAAAACGAAACATTATTTCGATTTTAAATTAACGACTTCCCAAACATTTTTATTGTTAAGTACTAAGTAGTTTTTCTTTGCAAGTAGATAGTTTATTACTTTTTTATAATTACTGTACGGGAAATATTATAGTTTTAGTAAGATAAAACACATTTTCAAATATTAAAAATAATAAACATAACTTAAAAAAAAATCAACTTACATGAGTTCCCTTTTACACTTTTACCAACATCACCAGTTGTCAATGTAAAGTTCACTAGTAGCAATGACTAAGTAGATTAAGTAGTAAAGTTTTGTCAAATTTTGGAGTGGGACTTTGCATGAGCCAATGAAAGCACTACAAAAACAAACGCCCTGGCGCATCCTTTTCAAGGTCGCTCCGTTTATCATAATTACTAGAAAACTTAACTTTAATTATAAACTAACTATAATACATAAAAAAAAATTGAAATTGAAAAGTCATCATCATCATCTTCCTGCTCTTATCCCACGCTATGTGGGGTCGGCACAACATGTGATCTTCTTCCATTTCCCTCTGTCACTCGTCATCTCATTACTCACTCCTTTCTTACCCATGTCATCTTTCACACAGTCCATCCATCTTTTCTTTGGCCTACCTCTACCCCTGTATCCATCCACATTCATACCTAACACTCTCCTTGTCACATGACATTCATCTCTTCTCATAACATGCCCATACCACGCTAACCTATTACTCATCATCTTTTCTGTCACCGGTGCCACTTTCAGACTTCCTCTGATATACTCATTCCTTATTTTATCCATCCTTGTCACTCCACACATCCATCTCAACATTCGCATTTCCGCCGCATGCACTCTTTTCTCGTCCGTTCCCTTGGTGGCCCAACATTCAGACCCATACAATACGACAGGCCTTATGATTTGCCCCTTAAGTTTAAGGGGCATTCTCGGATCACACGTGGTTCCTGTGACCTGTTGCCATTTCATCCATCCCGCATTTATTCTATTTCTTACATCCCGATCTATCTCACTATCATTCTGTACTACTGAACCGAGGTACCGAAAATCGGAACAGACTGGTAGGGATACACCATCGAAGGCAATAGGGGTAAAACTAGAGGGACCACCGAAGTCGCAGAACAAGTGCTCGGTTTTTGTTCTGCTGATCTTCAATCCGTCACTCTCTAGTTTACCTTGCCATTTTCCCAGCCTGTTCTGGACCTCGGTTGCGTTTTCTCCGACAAGAACAATGTCGTCGGCGAATAGCATACACCAGGGTGCCTCCTCCTGTATGTCCGATGTCAGAGCATCCATTACCAGGAGGAACAGATATCATCTCCTTTCACATTCCTTAAATGCATTCTTCTTATCTTTCAAAACCTTTTGTACCTCTTCATTCCACCACCAAGTATCTCTATCTATTTTACCTTTCCCTTTCGTTTCTCCAAAAACATCCTTCGCCACACTTCTCATACAAGTAGCCATCTCATTCCAACATTCATTTACTGATAATTCACACATATCCTTCATTTCTATCATTCTATCAACTACTCTCTTTCTTAATTCTCCTGCATACTCCGCTTTTTCAATTAAATGCCATCTAATCTTCGGCGGGGGCCTGGGCTTAATTTTATTACCTTTCACTTTGAACCTCAGTTCAAGTAAAAGTAACCGATGCTGAGAGACTAAGCCCTCTCCAGGTATTACCTTGCAGTTAAGTAATTTCAATAATTTACTATTTCGATCAAATACAGTAGTATATAAAAATCCAATTAAGAACTTAATAACAAAGTCAAAATTCTTTTTTATTAATCTACCGGGTACCAAGACTAATTCACTTTGTTGGGTAAAAAAGAAGATGCCGTCTCATAATACTAATGAAAAATGAAAAAACGGGGACAGCGGGCATAATTTTTGCATATTTTATTCAACTATATTATCGGGGACAGGACTCGGGGACAACGGGAAGTCATTTTAAATATTTAATTAAAGTACCGCTGTCCCCGATAGTCGGGGACACGGAATTCGGGGACAACGGGAATACACGTCCATTTGAATATTATATAATTATATAAACATAGTTACTAAACCACAAGTAAGTAATTATTTCCTATTCTTCAATGTCCATCACTCAAGGAAAATCCATCGATGTAATAATGGGTAGGTATGAACGATCTAAATAAAGTGTTGCTGATAAAACATTGTCCTTGAAAGTGACCATCCTAACCTATCGTTTCCCCCTAACCGTACATCTCTGCGACACAAAGTAATGCTTGTTGTTATGTACCAAACTACAAAAGACATGCGTGTAAGCTTTTATATACTAAATAAATAATCCTAAATGGAGCATTTGCCAACATACCTGGGGCCTTGGGGCAATACAGCTGCCACGTGGTCCTTACAAGTGTTTAACGGTTTTATTTCGACCCCATCAGGCGTATTCACAATGCCATTTCCTCCGATTTATATGAGGTGTTCTCCTTAATGACAGTTTTATAAGCTGTTCAATTGAATATTATTGCACACGGACCATTACTTCATGCTCCGAGACATTGTAACCATTAACGACTTTGATGATCGTGAAAGTGCCTTTACTTATATTCCATTATTGTTAATTTACAGTGGCGATGGAGGAGGAATCTACGGATCTGCCAGGCACAGACGGACTGGCGCCGAAGCAGCGGCACCAAGCCAAACATCGTGAGCTGTTCCTCTCGCGGCATGTGGAAACACTGCCCGCGACGCACATACGCGGCAAGTGCACCGTCACGCTACTCAACGAGACGGAGTCGCTGCTCAGCTATCTCAATAAGGATGTGAGTATGTACCGACCGCGGACGACCCATGCAACTGTTATTCGATGTTCGGTTTGATCTTAAGGTCGACGTGCTACTATGGCTAATGCCTAATCATCATCATCTGCCCTTATTCCACAAGGTGGGGTCGGCACAACAGGTTCTCTTCCCCCACTCCCTATCATTCCTATCATCCGTCATCTCAGTAGTCACTCCCTTTTTACACATATCGTCTTTCACACAGTCCATCCATCTTTTCTTAGGTCTGCCTCTACCCTTATATCCATCCACATTAAAATCCATCACCCTTCGTGTAACATGACTTTCTTCCCGCCGCACAACATACTACGCCAACCTATTACTCTTCAACTTTTCTGTCACGGCGCTACTTTCAAACTTTTTCTAATTTGGTCATTTCTTATCTTATCGATTCTTGTCACTCCACACAACCATCTCAAATCTCAATGCCAAATCCCCGCATCGATTTATTAACTTGCCTATCTTCAGTCAAAGTGTCGACAGAGTCTATGGTAGCCACCGAAACTGCAGGCTCCTATCATAACAAAACAGTAATTATTTCGAGGGAGTTATGATTTAGTCTCCTAAAACAAACAGACTGTATAATGAGATACATTTTCGAAAACTCCACCACATACATCGAACCAAACTAACAGACTGGAAAATAATACATCCAGACTTATAAATAGATCAAAAGTCAAATGTAAACTTGAAAGTCATACGAGCTATTATAATTATTTTATCGAATAGGCATTCGATTTTCTATTGACATTAAACATTGTAGAGTTCAAGTACTTAAATCGAAATTACTTATTACTCTTATATTTGTTATTTGACTTACTGAAAGTAAGTGTTTCCAAGGTTTTGAGAATCGAGATCCGTAAAGGACTGAATCCGTTTTGGTTAATTTAAAAGCTTCGAATATATTCAAGATATCACCGAAAGAAGCAGAGAATGTTACTTAGCTCCTCAACCAATTTAAAAGATCTTGACTGATACATAGCTGAAATATCTCTGAGTGATATCTAGACAATGTTTTAGTACATGAAAGATTTATTCACGAACATTACGCGGGATAGTATTCACTGCGGGTTAACTAGCTAAAGCAACACAAGTCTCTAATCTTCTGAGAATAGTATGAACGAAACTATACGGTTCAAGGTAGAGAACATTAGTCAAGATATGCTGTATGTAATTGAATAATACATGTGCCAATATAAAACTCGACTATTAAACACTTGGTTCTTTGTCATTGCAAGGTCAGGTCACACGTCTGCGAACATATTCGCTAGGATAACGTCACGCCCTAATCTCTTGTCATTTCCTGTACCTATTTGAAATTCTAACAAGTGTACGCTAGACTATTGGATCTTTTTAATCCAATAAAACTTGCAATGACTAGAATTATTCAAACCAACTGAATTTGTATTTAAACTGCCGTATCATGACGGAGACCTTTTACTCCTTCAACTGAGTCCACTGACTCATATGACCGTTATTAGCTTAATAATTCTATGGTCAAACATAGTGTAGAGATGATGGTAACTAATTCGTTTTTTTTTCTATTGTTTCAGGACGCATTTTTTTATTGTTTAGTATTTGATCCTTCACAAAAGACTTTATTAGCAGATAAGGGAGAAATCAGAGTTGGAAGTAGATATCAGACTGAAGTAACTAATTTATTAAAAGAAGGTATGTGTTCTACTAAAGTGTCGGTCGATGCTAGTGAAGAAAGGGAAAGTGAAGTGAACGTGGAACGTATTGTTGTAGGGGAGGAAGACCCTCGGAACAGTGAGGAACTGGAGACCTTAGTGTGGACGCCAGAGCACGGTCTGACCGACCGGCAGATCGATCAGTTTCTGGTGGTTTCGCGTTCAGTGGGCACCTTCGCGCGGGCTCTCGATTGCTCGTCCAGTGTAAAGCAACCTTCGCTGCACATGTCTGCCGCCGCCGCCAGCCGTGACATCACATTGGTATGACAGTTTGCGACATTTATTGATTTACTCGCGACTTTGTACGCGTTAGATTACTTTTACGCGTAGCGTCCAGCGCGCGTGAAAAATAAGTAAAATAGGCATATCTTTTTTATTTGTCAACTGATTACTTTTACGCGTAGCGTCCAGCGCGCGTGAAAAATAAGTAAAATAAGCTTATCTTTTTTATCTGTCAACTGATTTCACAGCCTAAGTTTTAATCTAAGCTTATCTCAATACATTAGTGAAAACTGCATTCGATTTGGTTCAGCCGTTGCGGAGATTAGCGTGCACAAACGCACTGATAAACAGACCAAAAAACTAAACTAAACGTTAAAACTAGACTGGATAACACATAGCCAATAGGTTTTCATGATGGAAACATGATAGTCAATGATGTGAATAAATACATACAGTACAGTCGGCAGATAAAGACTATTAATTAAATACGCAATAATACAGTAGTCATACGAACGTGATAACAATTTTTCCGCTTTTTAAGCTACACTGTAAACCCAGCACTCACACAGTCCTGGGGCCTCACCGCAAGCTCTTCGAGCAATATCAAAGTAATATTTCGTATAATAAATAACCCATAAAAATTGTACTGAAATAGTGTTACTTCGAGCTTGAAATATGACGTTTCTGAAACATGATGGTTTGTCAGAGCTTGTGGTACCCCCTGAACTCAGGCAAAGACTACCTGAGTCGGCGATTTAAGAAAAAACGATTACAGTGCTACAAGGCCGGAATAAATATTCGTAGACATTTTAGATCAGATCAGAATATCTATCTCGCAGTGGGCATCGAACTCGCAACCGCTGACTAGCACTGCACTAGCGAGCCACTTACTTTTTTCCACTTACTGAAAGGTTTAATTTATTTTTCAGTTCCACGCAATGGACACACTGCACAAATCAGGTTATAGCATAGAAACCGCGCTATCGTCCCTCGTGCCCGCCTCCGGCCCAGTGCTATGCCGTGACGAGATGGAAGAGTGGTCAGCGTCAGAAGCCAATCTCTTCGAAGAAGCCCTCGACAAATACGGCAAAGACTTCGCTGACATACGGCAGGACTTTGTAAGTAAACCTTATTCGAAATCAAATCACTCTTAGATATTATTGAGATAAAGGTAAATTTTAATTTGTTCAATGTAACTGAAACGCTTATTGATCTAAAATAAGTTTAATCCATAAGTGTGTGTTTGGGCTGTTGCCAAATTCCACAATACCTACTAAAATCGTCTGCACTAATTTATAAATAGATCACCCATTTTGTGCGTTTCAATGATAAAAACTCAATTTTGTGCGTTTTGTTCATAATCTTCATCCATTTCCGCTCGTCTGTGTGCCTGATAGACTTGAATTTTCCTTCATACAGTTCAGATGACAATACTACAATACTGTTGCACCTGATGAATTCTGAAGGTGGGACACATCATTTCAAGACCAAGATTGTACCGTAGGCAGTATCATGCTTATATCCTCTTTTATCTTGAAACCCTTTATATATTTCGGTCCATGACTGCGTCAATGCAAATGCCTTGAAGATGTTTGTACCTTAATTTTCAACCATGTTTATTCACCAAAAGTTAATAACTATAAATTTGCTGCCCATTTCTGGTGGATACCGTTTAATGAGCTCCCAACGCAAACCTCTGACCAAACGTACAAACAGCCGTACACATAGGTAAACATAGTATTAGCGATTTAATAATAGCATGTTGTTTGTTCCAGTTGCCATGGAAGACGCTAAAGAACCTCGTTGAATATTACTACATGTGGAAAACGACTGATCGCTACGTGCAACAGAAGCGCGTCAAAGCGGTCGAGGCAGAGTCAAAGCTGAAACAAGTGTACATTCCCAACTAGTGAGTGTTTGTACCGAACAATACATTACGATTGTGTAGTATTGCTTGTTTGTTTGTTACTAAACTTAGTGGAGTCATTCTATAAGAAAATATTGTACCGCTCATATTATTTGTTGGCTTTCATTGATTATTACTTTATCGTTTTTTTAACCCCCAACGCAAAATAGACGGTGTTTTATGTGTGTGTTGATTTTGTTTTTTTGTTTGAAAGGTGAATTAATCGGAAGTGTTCTTAGCTATGTTTGATGGAAATCGGTCCAAGATGGCCGCCACAAAATGGCGGACAAAATTTGGGTCGGGGGCTTTTAAAATTTTAAATTTAATTTAACTTGTTTTCTATTTGATACTTGAGATAAACCTATTTATGTTTTTTAACTAAAGATTTGCGACAGAAAGTTTAAAAACATCCGAAAATATCAAAAACTCAAATAAACAACGCTTCGGTTACATGCCCTTAGTAATCCATATCTATAATCAGCGTAATTGTCTCTACCATGATGGGATGTATGTAGAAATAATCAATAATGTTCGGAATAGGTTTGGCTGCTCTTTATTAAGCTATTGATGACTAAAGTTATGGCGGCCCAACACTGATTGGTTTAATATTGTTCGAACTTTTAGTTCTTATACGAAGTGTCGGCTTTCTCTTTCTTTTGAGGGACTATTCGTTCGTAAACTTCTGATATCTAACTGAAATTAATTATCCAAGAAACAATACATTCTGGCAGGACGAATTGTTGCAAACAGGGAATAATTTATAAGTTTGCTTGCGTCGAACTGCTTCTCTTGTCAGCCAAGCTAACATGGCAGCCGCGACAAAATTGTCTCATTCGCAACGAGAAAGAGCGAGACAGAATATCGATACGATTTTGTTGTGACGCTCGTGTTATCCCGGCGCGATAACAAAACTCGTGTCTAAGTGAAATAAAAGCTTGTAAAAATGAATTTTGAATGTTACAGCAACAAACCAAACCCAGCCCTCATCACAAGCAACAACAATAGCGGCAGTAAGACGCCGGCCGTGCTAAACGGCGGCACCAATGGCACTTCGGCTATGTCCGCAGCCATGCTCTGCGCGTCATGTCAAGGTATACCTAATGCCGACAGTACTTATACTACGAGTATTACTATTCTCAAAAAATGACAACAAATGCGAGTAAAATGTCAGGTTACTCTTAGATAATTACGATTTATTCTGGGTTGGGTATAGTGCTAATATATTATGTAAAGTGAGGATAGTCGACTGGTCGATTCAGCCCTAAAACAGCCTAACACTCAGAATAATGTAGCTCTTGTGAAATATTTTTTTAAATGGGTTCAGTACTTCAAAGACAAAACAATAAATGCTAAAAAAAACTACAGAAACGACTTTGATGTAATTTGTATGGAGCAATCGGAAAGTGTTTCAAGGTTATAATAACTTTTTAAAAACTAAAAAACTGACTTCAATGTTGTACTACGTAGAAAAAACCAAACTACTGAAACGATTTTAATGAAGTTTATATGGGGCCAATCGGAAAGTACAATGCCTTCTGTTTATGTTAACAGGGACAAGCTCAAACCAGTGGTATTCATGGGGCCCACAGCATTTACAGTACAGATTGTGCGGGTCATGTTGGCAGTACTGGAAAAAGTATGGAGGTCTGAAAGTTAGTGACGTAAGTAAATTCTACTTTTATTATGCAACTAGTTGATACCCGCGACTACGTACGCGTTAGATTACTTTTGAATACTCTGTGACTGATGCACAAATGGATAAGGTTTTTTCTATAAAATATAAGTATCAAATCCTTATCTTTTTTTATTTGTCAAGCCATTTCGATGAAATAAAGCCTAAATTTTAATCCAAGCTTACATTAGTGAAAACTGCATTCGATTTGGTTCAGCCGTTAGAGAGATAAGAAACGTGCAGAAACGGAAAGTTTTTATTAATATGTACTACACATAGATTTATATTTTTTCTGTTAAACTTTTCTCACCTTTCTATTTTGTTTAGAAGTAACAAACTATTGTATAACGAAGCTTTCTATTCTCTTGAATTGTTTTATGGTTATTTTTTCCAGACGGCCGGAGTCTTTGGTGAAACGGAAATAGAAGTTGTCAAAGGCCCTCGCGGTGAAGGAGAAGAATTAGCCCTCTCTGTCTCACACCGCCCGCATCGCTGCACAGTGCTCAACTGTGCTAAGGTATTACACGCTCTCCCTAGGAATTCTGGTATTAGGATATTGTATGGTTTTTCTTTGCTGTAAGGACATACATAAGTTGGTTCTTAGGAGTTTATCCTAGGAAAAGTTGTTCCTACAACCAGTTAGACCACCGTATCGGGCTCCTTGGTTATTTGTCTCTTAAAATGAGCAGATATTTTGAGGTTAGGTTCGTTGGCCTGGATTGTGAAACGCCTGACTGAATGAGCATAAATGTCTAGATGGAAAAAGTCTTTGGGGACTTGTTTTTTTTTTTACATGTTTAATACATTCATATCAGACTTTTTGATTTTCAAATAGGCGTTTTACAATACGGACCCCATATTATGTTTTTCAGATGTAAGGAAAAAACCGAAATTTAGTTCTGGGGCTTTCATTCTTGTTTCCGTGCGCAGAAGCGATAACCTGTCTGTATGTATCAGGAGTTCAAACTGCGCGCGCACCTAGCGCGGCACGTGGCGACGGCGCACGGCACGGGCGTGGAGGGCGCGCGGCCCGTCATGAAGACCCGCGCCGCCTTCTACCTGCGCGCCTCGCCCTTCACCCGCCTCGCGCGCCGCCTGGCCCGCGCGCTGCGCCGCCCGCGGCACTTTGCTCGCTCACCATTCTCACCCATCAACCTCGCGCAGGTCAAGCACGAATGTAAGTCTCGCACTCGACTTATCGTTGTTCATTATCTTGAATGGGTCTTCCTTCGTTGCGCGCTCGGTCCCATCCGTTTAGACGACGCGTATTAATATTAACGCAATCCGAGCCGAAGATGATGGAAGCCTTCGATCCGTGTCGAAAAAAAAAACCGACAATCGATGGATCGTGCGAACTTTGCCGAGCCGCACCGAGCGTAGTCGTTTAAACGGCGCGGGGCGCGCTGAATCATGAGCGGGAGCCAGGCTCGGCTCGCGTGTTCGCGCGCCGTTTAATGGCGCCTTAATTAAACAATGAAGTGACACCGAGGGTCTCGCCCGCAGGTTCAGTAGCGATGGCGGGCCTGGGAGGCGCGGAGCTGCGCGCGGCGGGCGCGGGCGCGGGCCCGGGCGCGGCGCGCGTGCGCGGGCACGTGTCGGGCGTGGCGGCCCGCCTGGCGGCGTCGCGCGGCACGCCGCTGCCCGCGCGCTCGCACGACTGGCTGCTGCTCACGCCGCGCGACGCCATGCCGCAGCCGACCCACCAAGCCTTCCCGAAGCCGCCCAAGGCGCCAGGTACGACGACCGATCTCCACACCCTAGAGATTGCTAAACGTCCTGTGATCCCGCGTAGATCATGAATGATCGACCGAAGAAAGCTTCTATCTGTTTTTACCCGACTGCGAAGCGAAGAAGGGTAATGTGTTTAGGGTGTATGTATATTTTTTTTATGTATGTGAGTTGCTTCGGCTGTCGCTGTAGCCCTAAAACGGCTGGATAGTTAATGAAAAATGATTCTTCTGGATTACAAGGTGACATAAACTATACAAAAATCAAAATTTTGTTTTTTTAATATTTGCAATAAAAACTAGTTTACTTATTATATTCATATAGCTGATGTGTTGTAAACGTGTCGATGTACGCAGACGGCAGCCTGCTGTACGAGCGCGTGCTGTCCCGCGCGGAGATCGAGGCGCGCCGCGCCGCCGAGCTCGCGCCGCCGCCGCCCTCGCTCAAACGTCGCGCCTACGACGACATCAACGGACTCGACAGTCAGTATCCCACTCTACCTGCTCACTATAGCTTTTGCAATACTACTCTGTACGTCTACCATGAGTTGTCATATTTAGATCGGCTGACGTTACTACAGTAGTAATAGTACGTTACTATGACATCTGTCAAAATTGTTACTCATGGTACCGAATTCTAAGCAAATGAATGAAGCGCAAACTACAGTCGCTGTAGTACGCTGTGACGTAGGATAGTTAGCTACGTGAGGTTTTAGTAGCCAACTATCCGCTAGAGGCGCTGTACAAGTTTTCATACAATTTTTTAACTACAGTCGCTAGCGAATGTAGATTGTGAAAAGTTATGGTAGACCTACGAGATCCCACTTAGTCACCGGCCCAGGTACTAGTTGCAGGTGCAACTAAATAGCCCAGGAATCAATCGCGATTGCGATTTGCTAACCCTAGCTACTTGTAAGAGTAGATATTCCCCCAGTAATTTATATTGATACAGTGCCGTTCAACCTTTATGCTTGCGGTAATAGTACAGTTAAATTGATGAAAAGCCCTTGATAAAACTAGCGTGCCGAATCCGGACAAAACATGATATTATAAAAAAGTAAATTATATTTTCTTTTACGTTATGAGCACGTGACAAGCGCTCTGTAACTTGGCTCACTAACGTGCATCGACCTTTGCATCTATTGACGTAGTTGCAACATCGCCTAAGCACGGCACATGAAGTTGCATATCCTATAATCTGAGTCACAACTCATCTGCCTGTCTAGACACTACGCGAGCAAGAACCTGGCGCAAACATTAGGAAGACCAAGATATCATCCCGCTTCACGCCAGTCTCAATACTATGAATTGCTCATACAGAAATGCATTTTACGCTATGGCTCTTTGGTTAGTCGTTTGCTACGCGCTATTTGAATATTCACTACACACTTCATTTTCCATTATGTTGTTAATATAATTGTACTAAATAGCACCTTATTCTTTCTTGCTTCTATTGGGAAAATAGCCGCCGGTAAGTTGTATCATAAAATATACGCCACGTAACTTTACGCATACTTCCTGGCGCTCATTTAGAAAGACTAGAAATAATGTAGCTGTACTAATTCGAGTAATATTTGACACGATTGATACATTTTAGAATGTAACTGTCTTATGTACGAGTAGACTCATTTTATTTTTGCAAGTCGGGTACTTCATTCCTACTTGCCTACACAAGAAACATTACGTAAATACTAACCACACGATCTCCGTGGCGTATCAGTGGACATGTTCCTTTGCGTCTCATGGTAGTCGAGCCGCGTAAAGTTACGTGGTAAGTCCGTTCAGTAGTTAGGAGCAGCTCCACATTGTCGTGTAACAGAGGACATGTCCATAGGAGGCTGCAACCTAGCGCTGTCCCGCGGGGGGATGGGGGGCGCCCCGCCCGCCAAGCGACCCAACAAGCACCCGGCGCCCATGCAGCGGCCCTCGCGCGAGCAGTACGCCGCCATGTGTGCGCGCGCGCAGGCCACCGGCCAGCCGCTGCCGGCGCACGTCTTCACGCACGTACGTACTGCACGACGCCTCTATTACTGTAAAGTTGGCTCACGAATCTAGGCATTCGTGAAGTTAGCCGCAAGAGCTGCGCAGTATCGTTTTTCGGGAGCAATTGGAGGTATGAGGAGGGGGGAAGGAACTGTACATGCGCAAACTCGCACCTGAGGCTAACTCCACGAATGTCTAGATCCGTTGGATGATCTATGCGGTCCGGAACCCCGTTCAAAAAATGGATTGATTTAAATTTGTGTCTTGACTTGCAGGTGAATGGCAAACCGACAAACATAAGTGGTCGCGGCGGACGCCGCCACGTCATCTCGTGGATGGATGCACCAGATGACCTCTACTTCAGAGCGACTGAAGCAGCCAAGTGAGAGCGCATTTCTATTATCATTCTAAATGTCTTTATATAACTTTATCTATCTATAGGGTTGTGTATGATATCATAAAGTATTCTGAATATGGAGTTAATGCTACTAAAATCAACTTTAATCAATGTCATGTAACATTTTAAGTGTCGACTGCACGACACGTAAGAGCATTTAAGGTAGTCACACGCGACTACAATGTGCATCGCGTGTTGCAGGAATGCGCGACGGAGCCTGAGCTGCGGCGAGCTGAGGCGCGGCGCGCGCGCCCCGTGGCGGGCGGTGCGGGGCGGGGGCGCGGGCGGCGCGGGCGCGGGCCACAGTGCGGCGGGGCCCGGCGGCGCCAAGCCCCTGCCCGCCGCCGCGCCCACGCCGCCCATGCACCTGGTGATCCTGGACTGACGGCCGCCGCGCCCCTACACCATGGAGGCGCTGCTCGGCTGAGCCCTCGGCCCCGCTCCCAGTGACGCGGCTCGTGTACATACCCGCGAATCGAACGTTGTATTTTTGGTAATCGAATCGCCGAGAATGGATTCTGTAGATAATATTTTAAACTGTATTGTTCTTATGTGGTTTGATCTGGCGTCGAGCAAAATAATGTATTTGATACATAAAACGATATGTAAGTCTATTTCATTCGGAGATTCATTGTAGGATAATTTACAATTTTTTTCATAAATAAAGCACAAATTGAAATACTGTGATGTTTTATTTCCTTTTTTTTTACTTGAAATTCACTTGATTTTGCACCTCTTTCTAAACACGGCCAATAAACTGCTGGGTATTATTATAACGCGATAGTAAATAGAGTTTGTGTCAGTGGAGTAACAGAGTACTGCGGCCGGAGATTACTACAGCTATCATTGTAAAATATTAATATATTACATGCATTCAAAATTACATCTCATAGTGATCATTGAAGTACCCATGTGAATCAAGTACATACACAGAATTATGCAAGTATTTTCAGATTCCGTGTCTCAAAAGTACCTATGTATCAAACCATGTATTCTATCAGTTCTGACAAAGCTTAGATAGCTTAGTTGTAATATGCCCACCACTTGTTATTATTATTCTAAGACCATTCCTAGGGTTAATTTCTTAGAGAAAAAAAGATGTAATGATATAAAAATAAAAAAGCAATGAAATACATTATTTGGAAAAGTTATATTTATTCGAGTACATAACTACGTCTTAATATAAGTGGATAATATAACTATTTTTCCGCATGATAAATATGATTCAAGTGGATTTAAGACACGTGCGTCTTATAAGCGCTATCACATTAATTCGAAGTCTGTGGTATAATAATGTATGCATATAAAAATATTTGCTTTTCTATAACAGCGGTAATAAAATATTGCCTAAATTGGGAGTGACCTCTTAACTATTTTACAAAGCAATAAAAACGTATTACGCAAGCAAGTATTCGACAACCCTATTATAGCATCACTAATAAAGAGTACATTTTAAAAAATATTCCCTATTCCATACATACCTAATAAGAAGCAAAATAAAATTTGTCTAATAAATACAATCATCATCAATCAATCTAAACGATTGATAAAATAATAGCTTCAGTAGAATTGTCGAAAAATGGCACTAATATGTACTTTATTATTCTCTATGTAAATATGGAAGTGTAGCTAAGACTTGTTTCATAGAATTACTATAATTATTGGTTAACATGGACACATTACATATTTTAGGAAATCATAAATGTATGAGTAAACAAATAAATAAATAAAGAATAACAAAAATATAAAACTCATCAAGTTTACGCAAACCATAGTTTTATTCGATAGGACAGCCAAAATTTTCGTTGCAATGTATACCTACACAACAGAAAGGCAGACGTGGCAGAACTGAATATCTTTCACTAATATGTTCTACCAAGGTCCTGCCTATGAAATGTAAACAAAAAGATTGACCTACTGAATAATATTATATTATGAAAAATGAATTGCGTAAACTCAAAACATATATTATGTATTAATATTGCAATTATGCTTGAAACCAATGCAGATCACTCCCAATAAGGACATAAAACCAAGTTGTTCTCTATAATGTACCCAAGTTTAAATTGAGCAGATGTATTATAGCTACTTTACACTAGGTCAACTTAGTTGGCGGACAAATCGATCGTCACAGTAGGCCTCCATTAACAACATGCTATTTTTATACAATTCCGCAAACGTAATAGATCAGAAGTCAGTCCCTTACCGTCGCTAACAATCCTTATAATACATAACCCATTGCTTCAACTAAATTGCAGTAAAACTACCACTATGTTTTAATCTCAAAGCACGAGACGTCTCCGCCCTGATACGTAGCGTGCCGACGCTGTGAAATACCTACTTCAAAACGCCTTTCATCAATAAACATAATAAAATACTCATTATAAAAATACTGTACATTACAATAATTATTTTGAAGGTAATAAACTTTTACTCTTAAATCGTAACGCTCTTACCTACCGCGCTTCCATCAATAATAATACACCATTCACATAATATATACAATGTGTCTTTTTTACATGTTACGTAAACACACATAATTTGATCCCAAAACTGTAGTCTTTACCTCGTTTTATTTTCTAAATTAAATAATGAGATCGAACATAAACATTATGGAATTGCCAATGATCGAGGAACAGTATTTAGATAAATAGTTTAAAATCTTGTCATTATATGTCACAACAGCAAATGTAATTATTTTCTTATAAATTTGGACGAAGCCAGTTTTCTTGTTTACTTTTTATTCATGAAACATTTTCATAGTACTTATATACTTTCAAGGCACTGATTGTCAACAATTGATAACTGTTTTGTTTATTAGTTCATCTTACTTTACCCTAAAATAGCCAATATTAAAATATTTTTGCAGTACAAATATATCATAAGAAAATACACACAGGATACATATGTCTATACTAAAATATCATAATCCAGTGTAATATACATTATTTTGTAGATAGGTTTCCGAAGAAACTACAATTTATACAAAAATACTTCTTGCGTGCTTTTCTTTAGTATATTTATAGTTATCGAATAAATACCGCGAATGCGCGATTGAAAAACTCTGATTTAGGTGGGATGTAGATTTTGGATTCGATCACGCGCCGTTCGTGACAAGCAATGGAATGTTAGCAGGTCAGTTGCCGACGTCACAACACGAGTCCACTAGTTTTCTGTTCGATAGCATAATGTCTAAAGTTGAATTTACACGGCTTCATTTGAATATACCGAATTCATGCAAGCTAGGATCGTGTGTTCAGTCTCACGCGAGTCAGACTTGCGCCAGCGCCGTCGTCATTATTCAGTGCTTCGACAGGTTGAGAGGCAAATCTGAAACAATACAAATTGCTCGTTACAACTAAAAAACATACATAACGTACCATCGAAGTAGTTTACTCTTCGATATACTAGATTCGCGCGCGTATTCTCGTCTCAAATGAAAATATAAACGTGAGATAGATCGAGAAATGCAAAGGAAGGTAATGTCGCTCACCCGATGTAGGTTCATCCTTCGGGATGTGGTCCGTGAGCAGCGGCAGCGCGAGCGGCGCCCACGGGCTCGGAGCCGGCGGCACCGCGTAGTGCATCCACAGCGGCGCGGGCGGCGCGCGGTACACGTGCGCCGGCATGTACCCGTACCCGTACACGTACGGCACCTCGCGCGCCCACTCCTCGCGCGCGGCACTCCCCGCGCCCGCGCCGCGGTACGAGCCCGGGTAGGCGCGCGCGGCGTACCCCGGCGGCGTGTACGGCGCGCGGTACAGCGGCGGCGTGGGCGAGTCGCGCGCCGCGCACTGCGCCTGCGGGGACCCGCTCACCGCATACCGGTACCGGTAGCCGTCCGGCGAGGGGCTCGGCGTGGGCGACGTCACGCTCGAGCCGGACTCGGTCTTTATAGAGGGCGGACAGGAGACGTCGCGCCGCCCGTCCGGCGAGCGCCGCGGCGTCGCCTCGTCCGGCATGCTCAGCAACGAGTGGATGCTATAGCTGCTCACGTGCTTGGGCGCCGGAGCGGGCGCGGGCGCGGGCGCGACGGGTGCCACGGGAGGCGCGCGGGGCGCGGGCGGAGGCGCGTGGCTCGGGCCCGGGGACGGCGGGTACGAGGCGGTGCTGAGCGCGGGCGCGGTCTTGGCGCGGCGCTTGGTGCCGTGGTCCTCGAGGCTGACCCGCTCCAGCTCGCGCAGGATGCGCTTGCGGGGCGACACGATGACGTGGTCCTGGCGGCAGTGCGCCAGCTTGGCGTTGACGGGCGCGGCGGGCGCGCGCTCCGCCAGCCGCGCCAGCGCGCGCGCCAGCAGCTTGCGGCGCAGGCGCGGCCGCGTCTTGCGGTACACCCGAGGCTTGCGGTTCTGGTACGGCTTCTTCAGTTTCATCCGGTGGTACATCTCGCGATCGCGGTCATCGTTCGGGCGGGGCGCGGGTCCGTCGACGACGTCCTCGGAGCGCGGGGAGAGCGCATCGCCGTTGCGGAAGCCGTTCGGGCGGCGCGCGGCGTCCGGCGGCTCGCAGTGCCGAGTGTCGAAGGGGCGGCGGCGCACGACGCGGCTGACGGCGTCGATCGCGGCGTTGGCGAGCGTGCTCGGCCGGCAGTAGTACAGCGCTAGCTCCTTGGACAGGTTCTTGCGCGGCGAGGCCTGCTTCCAGCAGTGGTCGCGCTGCCAGGGCGAGGACTGCACGGAGCTGTTGTCGTCGGAGACGGAGAGCGCGGCGCAGGGCGCGGCGCCGGGCGGCGTGCCGGGCGAGGTGCCGGGCGCGGCCGCGGGCGGCCAGAACGTCTTGCGCGGCACCGACACCCAGCCGCCGCCGCCGCCGGACCGCGCCACGCCGCGGACCAGTTCCAGAATAAACTTTCCATCTGAAAAGATACCGTGTTTATTCATTATTTACTGTTTTACTACACATCAGAACAAGGATGTTCACTGGCTAGGCTATTACAATAGAAAAACCATGGGCATGGGTAGAAATTTTCAAGAAAATATCATAATTCTGAATGACTCAATTGATAAATTTTATACCTTCATTAAACACTAGCTAATTGCCTGTCAGAAAATGAGAAAAGGCCACTCATGCATATAATATTCAACATGTATGTAGCTAAGTATATGAATAAGCGAAAATACTGTCTGAAAGGTTATTAATCTTCACTTAAAGCCATCCATGTGCCAAAGTGCATCATAATCAGATTAGTAGTAACAAGCAAACATAATAAAGTATTAATGGATATAGGATAGCAGTAACTACCAACTAACACTTTTATCAGTTTATTTGCATTGCATCAAACTAAAATACTTTTGTCTGCATTCAATGATGATAGTGTATCACTGAGTTTGAACAAGATATCCCATTACACACTTGCTATTTGTTTGCTTATATTACAGAATGTGCTTACTGTTATCTCTGGATGTAGCAAGTCATTTTGTTGCTTATTCATTGTTCTTTTAGACTATACTGTACTTATGAGGTATTATGTAAGTAAATATTTTTGTAACAGGGGATTATTACTTAGGATTATATTTTCATAGGGCCTGTATTATAAGCACTGCTAGAGAGTTAGCCTGCTTAGGGCTTAACAGGATGCAGGTTTGAGTCCCACTTATTAGAAAATTTTAAATTACATTTAAATATAAAACTTACCTCCATAATATTGGCAAAGCTTTAATTTTTCACTCTAAGCTTGTATACTTACTAATTTGGGTATGTTATGAAGTTTTATTAATGTGTTGTGAACGCTGATGTAAATTGGGGAGGTAGATACATATAATTATGTAGTGGGTACATGTTTATTCATGGCCTTGTATTTGATGGAACTCAAACTAAAAACCAATCTTGCAATCCTATTGTCAATCAACTTGATCAATCATTCTACATTATTTATAAGTAATGGAAACAGCCAAGTTCAACAGCATTTTTTATGAATACTTAATATAAATATGCAACAAACTGAGACAATACAATGATGGTATATCACTTGACATTCATTTGTACCTTCAAAACTAACTGGAATAATTGATCACTTTGATTGTATTGATGTATTTAACTATATTTACAGAACATAAATTATTTTTTAAATCACTTATTGTGGTCAGTAATGCATCAATTATTTATTGTATGAGGTTGAATTGAGTTTTGTCCAGCCTTTGAATAGAGGGTTTGAGAAAAAAATCAAACTTAAAAAAGAATAACAATAATGTACAAAAAAAACTATATAGGAATGTATAGCAAGATGGTGCTACACTTTTGGATAGTAACTATCTCTAATAAGTCCACCACATGGTATAGCATTGATTCATTAGTAATCATCATGGTAAGGAGACTTTATGAACTACAGTCACGACAATGTTTTGTGACTTGATTGTAGAACACATTGCAATTCAAAATGATCCTAGCGATTTTATTGAATAAAAAAAAATCCTATTTGAAATGTTTACTAAACTGCAGCAGCTAGCAAGAAATCTAAGGTCTAAGACAACACTGAAGAATGTTATTTGTTTTTTTTTTGTGAAACCAGTGTGGTAAAAGGATTAAAATGAACCAGAGGCTTTGCATGCAATTTATATGCTTTTTATGCATTCAATTGCATTATTATAGATGTTTTAGTCATTGATATTTCAAATTAATTTTGATAGTTAGATGTTGTCACACTTTTTGTGTTATCTTCTGTTTATTATTGATGGCAGACATTAGTCAAAACATTAATTAAACATAACCAACATGATTAAGTTCCGCTACAGTGCTCATACCTCCTTACGAAACCAACAACAATAGCCCAGAGGCTCTGCTCAGACAATTGGCACCGCCAGTGAAATGCTTAGTAGGTATGCTTATCAGAGCATGAATGACTTTCTAGTGTTTCTACTACCTTATCTGGTTATTCTATCAACTTCTATCTTAAAATAAAGCAGCTGTCATCATCTGTTCCGAATTTGAACACAGTACAATCAAGAACTAGTTATAAGAATGCAATGAGATATGTGTACCTTTGAAGAACTTGAGTCTCCCACCACTTGCATTGAGAGAAGAATTATTGTGCACAGGAGCATCCTCACTCACTGCCTTGCTACTGCTGTTACCATTCACGCCATGTCTTCTGTCTACTTCCTCTGTCATTTTGGTACATGTTGTCAGAGTAGTGTTTGTTCCTTCCTGTATATGCATTTCATTTCTGAGGGCTCATACGGCACACGAGCAAAACATCAGTCCGATCCCTCTCGCCATGTCGAAAACAGATTCGGGAACGACACATCAACCACTCGCGAATACGGACCGACATGCGATCTATCCGTCACAGTCCTCATCCTAAGGCCACCTGCGGGCGCGAGCTCCTTGGAATCTATCGCTTAGACACATACCGACACGGTGACTACTGAATTGAGCCACCAATTTGATGATTCTTCTTTTGGTCACGAATAACGTTAGCACTTCCTAAATAGAATACACAACAAAACCGCGACGCCGGATTCCTGATAGTAATCGGGCCCACGACACAACTCAATATAAAGCTGTTCGTTTTTCAGTACATTACATAGTTCATTCACACCCAGCAGCAGCATCCATTTTGATTCGTTCAAAATCAAAATAAACTGTTCAGTTGTTCACTGATCGTTCTTTTGACCGTTTTGACTAAACGTAGTGATTATTTTCTTTGGTTTTGACCATAAACATGGCAGTTGGCAACACTTTTGCATTTTGTTCATGGAAATAGGCTATAATGCAACCTCTTTTAAGAAAAAATACGTAAGATGAGACAACCAAACGTAGTGATTATATTCTCTTTGGAGACAACTAAAGCCGTGACAAAATTGTAGTAGGTATAGTCCGTATAGTCAAAGAGAATATAATCACTGGGTGATTTTCAGAAAAAAAAAACATTGTCTGTGGTAACAAACGGAATGAAGGGAACAGAAAGTTCAAATTTTACTTCAATTACCTTTTTTCTCAATCTAGCTTAAATATGATTTTCAGGAGAGAGGCAAATGTTTGAGTTGTTTTGATTGAATTAATTATGAATGCGCATAGCTCTTTAATAGTCCATTACAATTTTCGTTCGTTCGTTCACTTGCAAAGTTGCAACTCGCGACAGCAATCATAGAGTGAGTGATTAATCTATGGAAATAGCATCCATTGTCAGTGTTTCCACTTTTAAGAATTTCGCCCTTTTTTGAGGTACTTAGTTCATGCATGACAGGGCCATTTTTATTGCGACGCGGATTTAGGGAATTTAAGGGTATAGATTACTTGAGGTGGTAAACCTTTTTATTCTGGGCGGGCTCAATAGCTCTTAGTATTAGGGGATGGAAGACACGAGTGATAATAGTGAGCTAGTAACCTTCTTCATCTCAAGATAAAGGAGAGAAGTCAGCGAGAGCCTGCAAAATGAATGCTTCTTCTTCTTCTGAGTCGTCGAATGAATTAGTTTTGTTTGATTTTTTTTGGATTAAAATGTGCAAAAAATATGTGTTTTTTTAATTATTATTAATGCGCCCTAATTGCGGGAACTAAGATAAAATAAAGGATTTTTTTTGATAATTTCCAAAGAATTTAGGGCAAAAGCAAAATCCTTAGTGGAAACACTGCATCGCATCAATCAATCAATCAATCCGATCAATCCGAAGAAGCGTAACAAACAAACCAAACCATTCCAACCCAACCTCTGCTCATGAGGCTATCATTCATTTCTTTCGAGTTTCGTTTTGTTTGTTGTAAACTACTATCTATTTTAACGAATTGCTTCCGTGTGTAGTGCTTCATTTGATTGAAAGGCCGTATAACTTGGCCTACCTACCATGACTTCGTCGGAAGTGTCGTCGTTCAATCGAAAAATAATATCAGAAGACTTGTCGAATGTTGAATTCGATACAAGCGAGGATGTGGAAGTTATTCCGACTTTCGACTCGATGGGGTTGCGAGACGAGCTGTTACGAGGAATATACACATACGGTAAGTTTCGCCTTTACATTTTTTATCGTTGCGTGTGTGCGTAATGGTACTAAAACTTTCACTTTTCCAGGGTTTGAGAAGCCATCCGCTATTCAACAAAGAAGTATTCTGCCCATAGTGAAGGGTAGAGACGTTATTGCACAAGCGCAATCCGGTACCGGCAAAACTGCAACATTTTCAATCTCCATACTCCAGTCATTGGACACCACTCTACGTGAAACCCAAGTGCTGATACTCTCACCGACCCGTGAGTTGGCTACACAGATCCAGAAGGTTATCCTGGCTTTGGGAGACTTTATGAACGTCCAGTGCCATGCTTGTATTGGTGGAACAAACTTGGGAGAGGATATCAGGAAGTTGGATTATGGCCAGCACGTGGTGTCCGGGACACCTGGCAGAGTTTTTGGTAAGTACAATATCAATATTTAACATTAAGTTAGAAATATACTGGCTGTGATGAAAGAAGCATATTAGATCAGTTTTACTTTGAGACTTCAAAAAATATGTAACTTGGGATGGCATACTACTAAATTTGTATGCAAGGCTTGAATTTGTTGCATTTTGGGTTTATTTTCTATGAAATATTATCTTGTATCGAGGTTTTTGTTTCCTCTAGGTTTGGGCACCCTTATAACTGGTGTAACATTAGATAAAATAATGATTGTGATCATCCACTTTTATGGAGGAAATTTTACAGATACAAAATCCTACTGGCCAGGATATTTCTAACAAACAATTATGTAAGGTCATAAAACCTATATAAATGCATGTCTTTCCAGATATGATCCGAAGGCGTGTACTACGCACCAGATCAATCAAGATGCTGGTCCTCGATGAAGCCGATGAGATGCTTAACAAAGGATTCAAGGAGCAGATCTATGATGTATACAGATACCTGCCTCCGGCGACACAAGTCTGTCTCATCTCAGCCACACTGCCCCATGAGATACTGGAAATGACCTCCAAATTTATGACAGATCCTATTAGGATTTTGGTCAAACGGTAATTTTTTTATTATAACAAGCTGACAAATAAGCATATAGACCACCTAATGGTAAGGTATCTATGTTATTTTGTCTATTGCCCAGTAGTTTCAGTAGCTAAATGTTTAAGTCATTTTAACCTAAACACAATTATGCTTACACACAATCTTTTTTACAGTGATGAGTTGACACTAGAAGGCATCAAGCAGTTCTTCGTAGCTGTGGAACGTGAAGAATGGAAGTTTGACACTTTATGTGACTTGTATGACACTCTAACAATAACACAGGCTGTTATATTCTGTAACACCAAGAGGAAGGTGGACTGGCTCACACAGAAAATGCAGGAGGCAAACTTCACAGTCAGCTCTATGCACGGAGACATGCCACAGAAGGAGAGAGACAATATCATGAAGGAGTTCCGTTCAGGTCAAAGGTAAGTAAATCTTTTGACGACGCCCTTACCAAATTTTCAAGTGCTCAATATTAATCTTGATTTTTTTTGTTCCAGTCGCGTTTTGATCACTACAGACGTATGGGCGAGAGGTATAGATGTTCAACAAGTCTCGCTGGTCATTAACTATGATCTGCCCAACAACCGTGAGCTGTACATCCACAGGATCGGCAGATCAGGTCGGTTTGGACGCAAGGGTGTCGCCATCAACTTTGTGAAGTCAGACGATATCAGGATCTTGAGAGATATTGAACAATACTACTCAACACAGATTGACGAGATGCCTATGAATGTTGCTGACTTGATCTAAATGACACTATTCTACTATGTTTGATCTTAGGGGTGGATCTGTTTGATAAAATTTATGAGTATTTGGTTTATCAATACCCTGAAAACCTGAAATAGCTATGGACACTTTGTATACTGCACTTAGCACCTGGACAACCGGTGAAACACTTTGGTGGTAGGCAATATTGGTCACCCTTTGACTCACTTAACTTGATTGTAAGAGCAAATAATGCTTTCTAGACATAATGTACCAATAATTTCTTAAAATATAGCTTAAAAAATACATGTGGACAATTTTATTTTCTGTTATAGGGCAGTATTTCAGTAAAACAATGATTTAGTAGTGTTTACATTAGTGCTAATTGTTTATTAAACACACAAAGCATTACATAATTCATAATCTTAAATAACAATAATAAAGACTCATAATTTAATTATGCACTATGATAAATGTTCTTGCATCCACTAGTCATGCATTAGATTGTCAGTGAGTGTTCTATCTACAGAATCAATATGTTAAATGGGGCCCACTTCATGTCAAAAGTGGCAAAAAAGAACTTCTATGTTAAAATAAGATATATCTACCTAGAATTTCCATGTTCCCACTATTATCAATACAGCATTATAATTCTTATACTGTACTGTAGTATGGAATGTGATTTTTACTACCTGAGTTTTAATTATAGAAATATAGTAAAAAAATTGAAATCAGTAGGTACCTACATTGTAAGGCTGACCAAGCTACAAATTATTGTAGGCACCTATAAGTCTCGTCCAAGATAGGTTTCCCTTTCCTGCCAATAAGAAATATCTTTCTAAGATAATACTTTAAATATTCAAAGTAAACTGTTCTAGGCATAACTTTTCCAAAGAACCATCATTTGGTGAAAGAGTTTGCAGGTCCACTGATTAAAAAGTACCTAAATGCTAATATTGAAAGCTACATCAATATTGGCTCATTAACAGCCATTACTGTGCAAACCACAACATCATATGATACATATTTATATTACATGGGATAATCTAGGGCTTTATATTTATTTACAATACAATAGTAGGTAGATGTAATGTCTCAGCAGAATCAACTTTTTATAATATCAGTATTTTCTATAACTACTTGTACCTTGCTGTACTGTTTTATTCTTATAGGTGATCTCAAACAAGTACTAAGGTACCTTAATCTTTTTTAATCAAAAATAGTTAACAACTCTTCATCATTTTAATTCATGTTGTTATTTTTCAATCAGTTGTTGTACTTCAATCATGAATTTCTTTTTGTAGGCACAGCTAACCAGATATTTATAGCATTATTTGTTTGCTGATATTTTAGTGTATATACATTTTGCTTTAGTTTTCAATTAATAACAAATTTTAAAAAACAAAAGCCATATTTAAACAATAGCTGGTTGCCACACAGCACAATAAACAAATTGGTATGGCACACTTTGATGGATCAGTATTGTTTAAATGGTTTTGACTGAAATAATAAACAAAAAATACATAAAACACCAACAAGAATTGCTATAAATCCTGAATAGGTAAAAAGTAAGTTTAGCCATTCTTAAATGGGATAGATACTTTTACAATTCTGTGTCAGAAGCGGTGAAATGATTCCAACGTCTGTAAATAAATATTCCGATAGTTCCAACGAGCAGAGCAACAAGTATCTCTGTTAGCTGGTCTAGGAATCCAGTACTCTGTTCTGTTGACTCCAACACCTGTGTCTCTACCTCTTGTACTGGTTCCTCTGAGGGCTTTGGTGCTTGCTCTTCGCCTTTGAATGCAATCTGATTTAAAACTGATTTCTCCTCTTCTGTGATGGGTTTAGCCGCAGTGGAAGATAGCAATGAGGCTGTTTCTCCACACTGTGAACACACCCATGTCTTTGACTTTTTTGCTAGTTTCTTACGTTCTTCAGGAGTATAGTCGAGAGATCCAATGGTCCCTTCAGCAGGTGTTGGCATAAATGCTATCAAGGCCAACAGGGCTGTCCTAATAGACCATGATGGTTGCCATGTTTCAGGGTGATGTCCTGATATGGACAAACAAATCTTCTTATTCACTTCAAATCTACCGTTTGGTGTGAGGAGAATGATGTGGGGCGGATGCATTGGATATTCTTTAGGCAACAGTATTCTGCCATGGTAAATGCCTCCCTCAAAGTCGGTGCCGTTCGGACCCTGCACCGTGAAATGCCACTCGAAGAGGTTGTCATCTAGAGGTCTTGCACAATATTCTTCTGTTGCTTCGGCCAGTTCCATGGCCTCCCTCATTAGGCGTTTGACGCCAGGACATTTCGTATTATATTTCTCACTCATTTCTGCCATGGAGAAACGCAGAAACAACGGACTCCTCGAATTGAAATTAACGTGACGCAATGAGCACTTCAATATTAAAGTAACACGTATGTTTTCGATGTAATCACAATACAATAATTTGATAACAAATACTATGTTCATTCATTTCATTTTCTATTTTCTTTTTACCTTTCGTTCGATTGACGTAAACACAGATTAGATTACATAGATTATTACACAAAGATCAGCTCAACTCGGCCACAGAATGCATAACGATCAGCTGACAGCCGTTTGAAGTACACTAAATAATTAAATCCTATTATTTCTTTTAAATTATTCGCTCATTTGAGCTGGTTATTAAATGTCTTTAGACCTTTAGTCTTACGTAAATTAATTTCTTCCGTTTTCTTTAATCTAACTTATCGTAACCGCCATTTTTTCTAAATTAAATCGTTTTCTATCTAGATTTCTGGCCAATGAGGAAACAATAGACAGGCATAGGTGACAAACTATTCACTATTTTGTTTGAATATTATGATTATTAAAAAAAAACACACTGTCGAATTGAAAACCTCTTAAACAATACAAATTGTTGTAAACGATTAATACAATTCATTTTGGGTTTCAAAGTACTTTGATAGGTAAACAACATAAAACAAGAAACTATGAACTTAAGGCTGATTATCCTGCCTTAGCAGAAAAAAAAATGCCTGCCAATCTGTCAGTCAACTGTCAAGTCAATCATCAAACTGTCAAACAAAATTAATAACCTCGCTTGCTTGTATTGTGTTGTTAATCTTTCTTTACGTTTTCTCTTCTCTTACTAATACTCCCTAGAAAAGTTGTATCTTTACGTGTAAACTGTATGAAAGAAACCTGAACCAAGAAATATAATGGACGGCCCTCCAGGGACGGGGCCACCCACTAGTAACAATGGATCTATGGGGCCGATGGTTCCGCCACCGCCGCCGGGAATGGCAAGCTTTCCCCCGATGCCGCCGCCACCGGGTTCTATGGGGCAAGTGATGCCTATGGGCCCGCCCGGTACCATGTCCCCAGTTAGCTCGTCCGGGTCTCAAAGTATGTCGGGACAACCTAATATCCCCAGTGGACCTCCAAACATGCAAAACATGCCACCCGTACCGCCTAACATGCAAAACATGCCACCCGTACCGCCCAACATGCAAAACATGCCCCCCGTACCGCCCAACATGCAAAACATGCCTCCCGTACCGCCCAACATGCCTCCTGGTATGGGACCACCAGGGATGGGGCCTCCCGGAATGATGGGCATGGGCCCGCCTGGTATGGGTCCGCCTGGTGTAGGCCCTCCGGGAGTAGGTATGGGGCCCTCGATGGGTCCTCCTGGTATGGGGCCATCGAGAATGCCACCTAATATGATGCGCGGGGCACCTAACATGAAAGGGAATTTCAATCAAGCCATGGATATGGGACCACCTGGTATGGGCCCTCCTCCTACCATGCCTCCAATGTGGGATGGGCAAGGCCCTACGGGATGGGGTCATCAACAAGGGCTTGATGGGCCACCAGGTTGGGAAGACCATGAAGAAGAAGGTGAAGAGAATGAAGAAGAAGGAGAGGAGGACCTGGAGGCTTTACATATGATGCAAAACCTACCGTTAGGTCTGCCATCACTGCTGACCATGAAGATCGACACTCCTGAAGAGTTCAGGAACAAAATCCTGCCTGCTGGTGGTGTAGTGTTGCCAAAGGCTCTAGAAGAGGCTCTTGCATACAAGGATCAGAGACAGGCTGCTCTCGGAGAGGAAAGTGAACTGGAAAAAGGTGAATTTGCACATGATAATAGAATGTACCAACTAGCAGAGCAACAATTACCTCTGTCAGTTGGTCAAAGTATCTAAAATATTTTGCCATTGAATCATAAAACAGATATAATAAATAATAACCTAAACATTTTGATGAGTAACATTATTATTTTCAGAATTAGACATAGAACCTGAAGCTCCACCAGCGCCGGTGATCAGCACAGAGTATGATGTGGAAGAAGATGAAGTCGAATCTGATGATGAAAACATTCCTGATGCTCCCGTCCCACCAGTCATATCTAAACAAGAGGTCAGATAATTTTACAACATAATATGACTGACAAATTGACAATATGTATATATATATATATATATATATATATATATATATTCCTAACCTATTTTGTCCCACTGCTGGGCAAAGGTCTCCTCCAAATCCCTCCAGTTGTCCCTGTTCTTGGCTGCATCCCACCATTCTGTCGTAAAAGCTGCGAGGTCGTTCCGCCAACGCTTTCTCGGTCGTCCTCGACGTCGCACTCCCTCAGGTATCCAGGGTGTGCAGATGTTCACCCACCTGTCAGGAGGCATTCGGCTAACGTGCCCTGCCCAGTCCCATTTGAGTCTGCCCAGTCCAATATGTATAGTATGCAAAGTATAAATTTATTTTTTTTTCGTCTACCCCCGTTTATCAGTGCACTTGCTATCTAAAATCTTTCCGTGAAAAAATACTAAAATAATTAGACAAAGTGAAGTTTTCGGTACAAATACGTTAAAATCGTGATAATTACGGTCCAATTAACGTGTGGAAGTGTTTTCTTTACAAAAAAACCATAATTAGTGCCAAAATAATACGATCGTAAAATTGTGTGAACTCAACCGCCATTTTTCCGCGTGCCGCGTCGTGTTCAAAAGTTTTTCGTTAAGTTTTTTTTTTTTTCAACCAAAAAGGTTTAAAATGGTTTCTTGCCTAAAATGTGAAAAACCAGTGCCTAAAATCGATGATAAGAACCCAAAAATAACGTGCCACGGTTGCGAAAGGCATATATGTGTGAAGTGTAGTGGATTGCTTGCTACCGAGTTGCGAGTCGTGGTTCTACAGGCCCCAACCCTCAAATATCTGTGTCCGGATTGTCAGCTAGGAGTGCGTCAGGTTCCTGCTTTGAGAAAACTGGTTTCCCAGATGAAGGAGGAAATTGACGCTTTAAAAAATTCGCAAAACCAAAGTACCAGCCTAGAAGCTGTGATAAGCGAAATTAGTGAGCGCGAAAAAAGAAGTAAAAACATAATCATGTTTGGAGTACCGGAACATGGTCATGGAGTCGACGGCATGGACGCTGAAGCAAGTAAGCAGCACGACCTTGACCAAGTCAACAAGGTTCTAGGTGACATAGTGGAGTCGGAGGCACCTGCTGCAATCATCCGTCTTGGGAAACAGACAGGCCAAGCTCCCCGTCCCGTGAAGCTTATCTTTCGAAGCAAGTCTGCTGCTGTTAGAGTGTTAAAGAATGGTAGAAAGCTACGTAACGGTGTGAATGTAAAAAATGACCTGACACCTTATCAACGTGAGTACTTGCTGAAATTACGTGAGGAGTTGAGCGAAAGGATCAAGAAGGGTGAGTCTAACCTTACCATCAAATATGTGAACAATGTACCAAAGATAGTCAAGGTCAATGACACTCCAAAAAATTGAATTGTTATGATAATACAGATATTACCTTTTTATATACGAACCTGGCATCCCTCATGGCTAAAAGAGATTTACTACTTATTGAAATAAATAAACTGCAACCTACTTTTATAATATTGACAGAGACCCACTTAAAACCAAGTATATCTAATAGTTTAATAAATATTAAAGGATATAACCTATTCAGGAGAGACAGAGAGAATGGAAGTGGCTTCGGAGGCGTTGCCATTTATGCTGCACATGAACACATGGGAATCCCCATTCATATGACTCCCCACCATACATACAATAACCACCAGAATGTAGAGGCACTCTGGTTGAACTTGTCATACGGTAATTTTAAATTACTTATCGCTGGAATTTATCGACCAACCAACTATACTTTCGAGGAGACTGATAAAATTTTATTTGACACTATCAAAGAAGCGGATATTAAAGAAACAGTTTTTATAATGGGTGATTTTAATTTACCAAATATTAAGTGGCCATTGTGTTCATCTGAAGGGTATAACATGTTACATGAAAAGTTTTTAGAAATGTATTTAGACAGTAACCTGCAACAATTAGTTACCGGTATAACCAGGAAGAGAAACACACAAGAGTCACTTTTAGACCTTGTTATGTGTAATGAGGAAAACTTGTGCACAAGTGTAGAACATCATTCTCATATTGGTAAGAGTGACCATCAGGTACTTTTCGCAACTTTAGAAATTCCCTCACAAAATCAACATTTCAAACCAAGCTATCAGACTCCGCGTAGGAACTTTTTTCATGCTGACTTCAACACATTATCAATCGCTATGCAAAAAATAGATATTTTAACGGATTCATCAATGCCAATCTATGCTACATGGGACATCTTCAAGTCAAAAACACAACACATTATAGAGTCTTATATTCCCCTTTTACGGAAATCAAAGAAAGTGAATCATAACAAACCATGGATAGGACCGCAGATAGTTAAAATGTCACTTGAAAAAGCTACATTATGGAGAAAATATCGACTTGAGAACACCAAAGATAGCTACAATAAATACAGAAAAATAAACAATAAATTAATTGCAGAAGTAAGGAAGGCTCGAATGACATTTGAAAGCAAGGTGGTATACAGTGGCCCCAAATCTTTTTATGGCTATGTACGTCAACAGCTCTCATCTAAGGTATCAGTGCCTCCATCGCTATTGGATGACAAAACGAACATTGTGGTCAAGGACCAAGAGAAAGTTGCAAATATATTTGCGAGACAATTTGAAAAATCATATGTTAGAGAACCACCGGGTAAGCCTATCCCACCAATTGCAGCTCCAAGAAATAATAACTCTTTAGAAGAGGTACAATTCTCACCAGACACTGTACAGAAATGTATTATGACCCTGAAAGACGACACAGCTATGGGCTCAGATGGAATCCCTGCTATCTTACTAAAAAAATGCAGTACAGTCATAAGTACCCAGCTAGCAGCAATAATGACTCTTTCCCTGGACCAAGGAAAACTCCCATTGGATTGGAAAGAGGCAATTGTAACCCCTATCTACAAAAAAGGCAGTCGACGAGTTGCATCAAACTATCGCCCCATAAGTCTTACTAGTCTAATTTGCAAAACCATGGAAAAGATAGTTGCTCAAGAAATAAGAATATTTTTGACAAAAGAACATATCCTGCTAAATGAACAGCATGGCTTCATCCAGGGACGATCAACAGTGACAAATCTACTATCCTGCATCAATTTGTGGACCAGTGATTGGGATAGCCGCCAACCAACAGATGTAGTTTATTTAGACTATGAAAAGGCATTTGATAGAGTACCAATAAAAAGACTTTTAACAAAACTAGAACACTTCGGAATTCGTGGCAAACTTCATAGATGGATAGAAAACTTTCTAACAAACAGAACCTTCAAGGTTCGAGTGGGAGAAGCCTATTCACAACCCCATAAAGTACACAGTGGTGTACCTCAAGGATCTGTACTCGGCCCAATTCTTTTTGGAATTTTTCTAACAGACTTGAGACAACACATCCAATCCAAGCTATCACTATTTGCAGATGACACAAAAATTATGGGTAATCCATTAATATCTCACAAAACTATTCAAAACGATCTTGACTCCATATATCGGTGGACCCAAGACTGGCTCATCACCCTGAATGCAACTAAGTGCACAGTGCTGCACATAGGAAATAAAAATCCAAAAATTACCTACACAATAAACAATACTCATCTAGAGATTATGGAATGTCAAAAAGACCTAGGAGTCAATATTAAGTCAGACCTAAAATGGGAAACTCACATACTGACGGTTGTAAAGAAAACTAATTCCATAATTTACATCATTAGAAAAGCCTTCTCATATATAGATAAAGATCTCTTTTTAAAGTTGTATAAAACATACATAAGACCATTAATGGAATATGCATTCCAGATCTGGAATCCCTACTTCAGGAAAGATATTGATCTTCTTGAAAGAGTGCAAAGAAGAGCCACTAAAATGGTACCAGCACTCAAGAATCTTTCATATGAGGACCGACTTCAGGAATTGGGTCTCACAACGTTGGAACAACGTAGACAACGTGGCGACCTGATAGAGACTTATAAAATATTAAATGACCACTATACTGCCTCGGATTTGAAACACATTTATAACATTAACGACAACGGACTGAGAGGCCACTCGCTAAAACTGGTAAATCTACCTGGTACAAGCAATCCCAGAAAGCACTTCTTGCCTAACCGTGTGGCAAATTGCTGGAACAAACTACCAGAATCAGTGATAAGTGCTCCTTCAGTGAACTCTTTCAAAAACAGACTCGATAAACATTATAAAACAGTGCACTGATAAGATATACACGCATCAGCTTAATAGCTGCCAGTGTATTAACAAATAATAATAATAATAATAATAATAATAATAAAAAAATATTGGTGGACATTTTACACAACACCATCTAGTCCTGAACAAACCAAAGCTGTACTATGGAAACTAGATAGCTGTTAGAACAATTTTTTTTTTTTTTTTAAATACCTACATAGAATACATAATCTTATTTTCAGGCACTCGCAAATAAGGCCAACAAGAATAAACGCAAGAAGAAGAAAAAAAAGGAGGCCAAACAGAAGAGAAGAGAAGAAATGAAGAATAATGCTGCAATAAAAGCTGCCACTGTTACCAAAACAAATGAAAAAGAAAAAGCCAAAACTGAAAAGTCTTCCAGTGATAAGGAGAATTCAAAAGAAGCTGAAATTGAGTAAGTTAAAATTAACTCTTGCCACAAACCACAGAATCTAGAAGAAATCTCATTGAACAGTTTGATTTCAGCCTGATCCAAATCTATATCTATATAAGAGCTTAACCTGACTGACTGACTGACTGACTGACTGACTGACTGACTGATTGATCATCGCCGAGCCGAAACCGCTGAAGATAGAAAGCTGAAATTTGGAAGGTGGCTTCCTTTTATAACAAAACCACCCACTAAGGCGGGATTTTCGGAAATTCCACCTCTAAGGGGGTGAAAAAGGGTGAAAACGTTAGTATGAAACTTTTTAACGAGTGGAGCGATTTTCATGAAACTTTGTTTGTGCACTGTAAATGCAAAATGAATGGACACGTATTTCAGGATTTTTCAATATAACCATCAAAAAAGGGTCAAATGTGGGGTCAATGTTTGTATGGGAACTTTTTAACGGGTGGTGCGATTGGCCTGAAACTTTGTTTGTGTACTGTAAATGCAAAATGAATGGACACGTGTTTCAGGATTTTTCAAAATAATCTTCAAAAAGGGGTCAAATGTGGGGTCAATGTTTGTATGTGAAGTTTTTAACGGGTAGTGCGATTAATTTGAAACTTTGTTTGTGTACTGTAAATGCAAAACGAATGGACACGTGTTTTTTCACTCAGGATTTTTCAATATAACCTTCAAAAGGGGTAAAATGGGGTGTCAAAGTTAGTATGGGATTTTTATGAGTTGTGTGATGTGTTGGAAACTCAGTTTAAATACTTTAAGTGAACGAAGTCGTGGGCGGGACAGCTAGTTATAAATACAAATGATCATGACTGTAATCCCCAGACTTGGTAGATATTTCCTCAGATCTCTAGTTGTATATTATATTATTTTGGTGTATAAAGACTATTATAGAGACTAGTAGATTTAGACTAGTATAATACTCGTAGGTACTTATTTAACAGTAATGCAAAGATAATACTATATTATTATATAGATTATATAAAATACATATGAAATGGTTGAGGTATCTCAGGACTATTACAAACTATCTATAGATAGCTCAACTGATCCAGATCACTGCCAAAGGGTAGCATTTAATCTTCATCTTACTGTACTCAGGTATGTCCAAGAAAGCATTCATTTCCACGAGCTAGAGCCCATGTACCGGCAGTTCCATCGCATCTTGGAGTCATTCAAGATAACGGAGAAAAAGGAGGAATTGAAAGAAGAAAATAAAGAGGTCAAGAGTTCCACCAAGCCTGTGGAGAAAGTAACCGATCAGTTCGCAGCTGACGATGAAGCTGCCGAGGTAAGAAAACAAAAACAAACAATTATCACCAGTGTAATGCCCAGACTGGCTAACATGGCAGCCGCGATAAAATGTTGTCTATGTTGTTGTATTCGCACGAGAAAGAGCGAGACAACGATATTGTTGTGGTTGCTATTTATTACCCAGGTTTCTGTAAATAACTTATGCGCTTAAATGACCGTACATTTAGATGATGCATAACTAAAATATGTAGCGACCATATTTGCTATGTTGTATAACATTCATAGCAAAACATTTATAAAAGGACGCCATTTAGAGTGATACCGGTTTGATTTTTTTTTTCGGTTTCCAATCCCTGTGAATGACAGAGGGAAATGGAAGAAGATCACAATACATGTTGCGGCGACCCCAAATTACTTGAAAAAGGGCAGGAAGATGATGATGACTTAAAAGGTTTATGTTCTAGAAAAACGCAGCAGATGAAAAAGACCGCCTCTCAAAACGGAAGCTCAAGAAGCTGTCGCGGCTCTCCGTTGCGGAGTTGAAGCAGCTCGTGTCGCGGCCCGATGTGGTGGAGATGTATGACGTCACAGCCAAGGATCCCAAACTCCTGGTGCAACTGAAGGCGCACAGGAACACCGTGCAAGTACCGCGCCACTGGTGCTACAAGAGAAAGGTATGTTAATATCTATACCAGTGGTTCCCAAACTCTTTTGTTTCATAGACCACTTTCAAAATTTTGCTGGATCCGGTGGACCTGCATCTTCCTTAACTACTTACTACCAATTTCTAAATCTTGAAAAAAAAAGTGAAGATTAGATCTATATTATTAGAACTATGGAAACATGCGTTGTGGCTGAGTTTCAGATTTCGTAAAAAATCTTTGCCATTTCCAAATTACCATTTTTTTCTCAATTTATTTATAAATTGTCTTATTGAGAAGGTTTAATTTAGGTATCATATTATTTAAAATAACGAGCCAACATTTTAGTTCTTCACTATAGAAACCAAATTAATTTTCATGCACCCCTGCTTACGATTGTAGACCCCCATTTTTTGTCACGTCCAACGTAGACCCCCGTTGAGTCTCCCGTGGACCCCTGGGGGTCCACCTGGACCACTTTGGGAATCACTGATCTATACTTATAATAAAATTGTAACAGGTCAAATTCTGTACATCACTATCACTACATATTATAAAACAAAGTCCTCCGCCTCGTCTGTCTGTTCGCGATAAATTCAAAAACTACTGCACCGATTTTCATGCTGTTTTCGTCAATGTATAGAATGGTTCTTGTGGAAGGTTTTAGTATATAATTTCTCAAGTTTTTGTATACATTGGCTAAAATATAATGATATTTGTGGATATAGGAGGGGTTGGAAAAAAATAAGCCGCTTTTGCCACGGGCGAAGCCGCGGTCAACAGCTAGTTAATGATTTTGACTATTTACACTATTTTTAAAATCTTCTGGCACTCTAGAATTGATAATGAAGCCAAAGCTGTATTTTTTTAATATAAGTTTGTTTGTCTGTTCCTGGGCCGCGCATCACGCTGAAATGAAAACTAATGAAAAAATTACTTAAAATAACAATTTATACATTTATCACGTTATTACAAAAGTTACATTGTATATCAAAGAGTTTTCCCAAGTTTTCAAAGTCAAAACATGTTTGTAGGTGTAAACGCGGTAAGAAGTACGCAAATGTGCGTAAATCTATTTGTATTATGTCTTTTCAGTATCTTCAAGGCAAGCGTGGTATAGAAAAGCCTCCGTTCGACCTGCCTGACTTCATTAAGAAGACTGGCATCATGGAAATGCGAGCCTCGCTTCAAGACAAGGAGGAGACCAAGACGTTGAAGGCCAAGATGCGAGAGCGCGCTCGTCCGAAGCTCGGAAAGATCGATATTGACTATCAAAAACTTCACGATGCTTTCTTCAAGTGAGTTGCATTTCAACGGTATTTCAAAGTTCAATTCTAAATATATTTATTCAAAAAATAAATCACAAGGATCACTTTGAAACGTCTTACATGCTAGGTGAATTAAAGTGCCAATTCCAGCCTAACCCGCCTATGAAAATATTCATTTTCATCTATTTTTTTTTACTTATTTTATTTGTTTTGTGAATAATCGTGATATCGAGTTAGTGAACTCTGAAATGTACGATCACGTTAGGCTCAGTGTGACAACTGGCCAAAACTCTTTTTTTCAAACAGGTACTCAGAAGAAAGTTACAGGAATATTATTAATGGTGAGTAAACGTAGCAAAAAATATTAATGAGCCTATTTTACACTTCAAAACAACCTGCTCTGTTTTCACATAATTTATTCATGAAAATTTGACTACAGAGTATATCATCCCAGAATAAAGAGAAGGATAATTACAGGATTAAATAAACTCACCTGGAGTGAGATTCTATCCTGATTATCCCATTCTTTATTCTGGGATGACAAGATCCGCCCACTCAACAGCTATGGCATCATAGCTTCCCATTAATCGGTATTCTCTGAACTAATGATTACTTGTCATGAGACATAATATTTATTTATTCAAATTATTATCATGCACAGATGGCAGACCAAGCCGCGCATGACTATCCATGGTGACCTGTATTACGAAGGCAAGGAGTTCGAGACCCGTCTGCGTGAGAAGAAACCTGGTGACTTGACAGAAGAATTGAGAACTGCGCTGGGAATGCCAGTCGGACCTGGATCTCACAAGGTAACTAGCCTTTCAAATTTAAATTTGATCCAAAAATATCGAACGGTCGGCACTTATCTATGTATTATGTTTGACTGGTACCTTTGAAAAACAAAAACAAATCTATCCCGCGGGAACCGCACATATTTCCGAGATAAAAAGTAGCCTATGTGCTATTCCAGACTATAATTTATATCCGTGCCAAATTTCATTTAGATCCGTTCAGCCGTTTCAGCGTGAAAGAGTAACAAACTTACATCTATACATCCATATATCCACACATTCAAACTTTCGCATTTATAATACTAGCTTCCGCCCACGGCTTCGCCCGCGTGGTACCATGAAAAACAAAAACAAATCTATCCCGCGGGAACCGTGCATTTTTCCGGGATAAAAAGTAGCCTATGTGCTATTCCAGACTATAATCTAATATCCGTGCCAAATGTCATCTAGATCCGCTCAGCCGTTTCAGTGTGAAAGAGTTACAAACATACATCCATACATTCAAACTTTGCATTTTTAATATTAGTTGGATTAAAATGGTGACGATAATCGCACGTATAGAGAACTGGTTCTGACCAGCTAACATGGCAGTCGGGACAAATTTTTGTCAATGCTTTTGTCTCATAATCGCACAAGAAAGAGCGAGACAAAACAGTCGTCAACATTTTAAAACGATCCCACAGTCGCTCTATCTAAAGAACGCAATTTGTTATCGACATTCACTAGAATCTAGATAGTAGATATGTACTATACGAGTACGGCGACCTCAAGTGCATGGTGCGGTCTATAGCTTAGATGCAAGAGGATCTCGTTCGATTCCCGCGACGGGAAAAAAATTACATGCAAATATTTCTTGCGGTCTTGGTAATGTGATACAAAAGCATTCGTAGTGTCTAATATCCACGAAGAGCGCTGGTGGTGTAGTGGTAGCACCCCTGCCTCACGATCCGAATGTCGTGGGTTCAATACTGGTCGTGTACCAATGAGTTTTTCCATTCGAAATAAAGAACCAAAAATTCGAAGGTATGTGTAGTATTCTTATAAGCGGCGACGGGCTTGCAACCTGTCGGAATACTAACTACTGTGCAAAATGTGGGCATGTACCAAATGTCATGTTTGGACGTGCCTCTGACTACCCCCTTTAGATATCCTCAAAGATCTAAGTAACTAAAAATCTGAGGAGATATCTACCGGGGGATTACAGTCGTGATCATTTTTTTTTTTGTTATTTCGTACCATGACCTATGCAAATTGTATGGAAGTAGTGTTACATTAAAACGGAATCGTTCTGGAAGACTTCGTGGTAAGGCCCCAGAACTGTGTGTGACTGTTGGGTATTGTCTATAGGTACCGCCCCCATGGCTGATCGCGCAACAACGTTACGGGCCCCCGCCTTCTTACCCCAACCTGAAGATCCCGGGCCTCAACGCGCCCATCCCCGACGCGTGCGCTTTCGGCTACCACGCGGGAGGCTGGGGCAAACCACCAGTAGACGAAACGGGAAAACCTCTATATGGGGACGTGTTCGGTCACCAAAGCAGTGGACAAGATGTAAGTGAATGTTTGAATCCTACTAGGTATAAAACAAATCTTGTAGCTCTTTTATATTAAAGAGTGTTCCTTTAATTTTCATGAACCATTTTGAAGCGTCTTATGTAATTCTACGTGAATTTATATTATAACTAGCTGACCAGCGCGCAACTTTGTCTGCGGATTTGAAGCGATATAGTTTTTGCCGTTTTTGCAACATTTTGTATTGATGCTTCGCTCCTATTCGTTGCAGCGTATTATAAAACCCAAAGGCTTCCTTGATAATTTTTCATTTATCAATGATAAATTAACTATCTAACAAAAATATTTTTTCAATTCAAACCAGTAGTTCCTGAGATTAGGGCGTTTAAGCAAACAAACAAACTCTTCAGCTTTATAATATTAGTAAAGATATACCATGAGACAAAACAGAAAAATCAATGCCAAGCTCGGCCTGGCTCCTATAGCTTTTCGCATGGTCCGTACAGCCAGAGAAACTATCTCAGTAGGTCATAGTATAATGACAGGTAGTAAAACAAAAAGTATGTTTATTACAGGATAACGAAGATCAAGACATTGACAGGACAATGTGGGGAGAACTGGAGTCGGAATCTGAAGAAGAATCGGAAGATGGTATGATGTTTTTATTTCGGCAAACGCCATTAATTTTTACTGAAATTAGTGATTACCTGTGTTAGCCAAAGTTATTTTTCTATACTTAAATGTCATGATTTTACAGAGGAATCTGAAGAAGAAGGTGAGAAGACCACCGAAGGCGAAGCCGCTGCCGGCGTGGCTACTCCCGGCGAGGGTCTGGTCACTCCTCTCGGAATCAGCTCGGTACCACCTGGCATGGAGACTCCAGACACTATCGAGCTTAGAAAGAAGAAGAACGAAAGCGATGTTGAAGGGTAAGACTACCTCAATGGCTTGTTCAGGTCTTTTGGATGAACTGCATCCTTCTGGCTCCGCCAACTATCTACCGCCTGCGCCAATCACATCATGATGTATCCTACTAATATTATAAACGCGAAAGTTTGTAAGAATGTATGGATGTACAGTTCATCCAACGGATCTAGGCATTCGTGAAATTAGCCACAGGTGCGAGTTTGCGCATGTACAGTCTCCCGAAAAACGATACTGTTGCGCCTGCGGCTAACTTCACGAATGCCTCGACTCGTTGGTCCAACTGTATGTATGTTTGTTACTTTTACGCTGAAATCACTGAACGGATCTGAATGAAATTTGGCACAGATATAGATTATAGTCTGCAATAGCACATAGGCTACTTTTTTCCTGGGAAAATGTACGGTTCCCGCGGGATGGATTTGTTTCTGTTTTTCAAGGTACCACGCGGGCGAATCCGTGGAAGCTAAAATATATGATCTCACGTTTATAATAGAATCAATGAAATGAAAGTAATAGTGAAGTTAAATGAATTTCAAAATGTTTATTTATATTTCAGAGGTGACACACCAGCACTGTACCAAGTACTCCCGGAACGCCGCGTGGGTCTCACTGCAGGCATGATGGCGTCAACGCACGTCTACGATATAAACGCTGCTAATCCAGGTATTAACTAAGTCTTGAAGTTGAAGGAGTAATGTTTTTAATACAAAAGTAGACGCAAAGGGAATACTGACTTTCAGAAATACCGCGCACGGGTTTTGTCGCCGTAACTGTTTCGTCACTCTTATCAAGTTCGTGGTTATGTATTGAGATGCGTGCATGTTGCGACGTGACAACTGGGTAACATATCTTAATGAGTAAGGGAAACAAAAAGCAATAATTTCATACACCTACATACTCATTCATAGCTATTATTAACAATACAAGCTTCTGAAAAAAATATTAATCACCAGTAATGGTGACGTATGTATAGTGCACGACCACACAGCCGCCAGCTCAACTTGTTTATTTATTTTTCTGAAATGCCCTAAGAAATAGTATTCAATTATAATTAATTGTATTGTATAATTTCCAGGCAAGCGAACCATACCAGCGCCATCAGGCACGGCAAGCGAGGGTGTTGAGACGCGAACCGGCGGAGTTGAGGTCGCGTTAGACCCTTCGGAGCTGGAGTTGGAGCCCGAGGCGGTAGCGGCGCGGTACGAAAGGCATCTGAGGGAGCAACGCCCTGGGAAGGCACAAGAGGACCTGTCTGATATGTTAGCTGACCACGTCGCTAGGCAAAAGGTAATTAAAGCAGTTTATGCGAAGCCAGTAGTGCTGGCGCCAGTCCTGCACACAAGCCAGCGTTGGCTTGGCCCCTGTTATTTAGACGAGGCCATTCATTTACGGATTTTTCTTCGGGTGTGTCCATGTTTGAAGTTAAAAAATAAAGAGAGTGACTCTGGCGTGATGCGTCTACACGTGTCCGCAACCCTGGCGTGGGGGTCGTATGTGGGCGGAGGTCACTGGTTTGAAAAATAGACGGGCGCTCTATTCTCGCCAGCGTTGGCAGCCAGCGCTGGCTTGGCTTGAAAAACTGTTTACACAAGGCAAATACCAAGCCATCAAGATGGTCTCGTGTAAACTTAGCTTAAGGCTTTGAGAACACTGACAATATAAAATACTTATTAAGATCTCACAAAAAAAATGAAAGTACATACTAGTCAGTTGATTAATTCTTTTCTTTTTATTTCAGAATAAGAGAAAGCGGCAGCAGAATACTGAGGCGAAACAAGCTAAGAAATACAAAGAGTTCAAATTCTAGAAAAATCAGTATAATTATATTGAAATATGGTGTTATTGTGAATGTACTGTAAGAGTAAAATATTAAAAATGATATTTTTTTCTTTCGTATGAATTACACTATACCTTATAGCCTGAACTGCTGAATTATGCAGCATGGACTATCATCATTACATACTACATTACGCGTCTGCACGATTATTTGTCTATCTATCAAATCATCTCCATCTATCTACCAAACATGTAATGTAACTATAATAAATCAATGTCTAAACTACATTATTATATATATTTTTTACATTCCTTTCGTTCCTATACATTAATTTATTGGAACTAAGTGTTCTATTTATATTCTATGTATTATTTTTCTATATTTCCTACTGAGGCTAAATTATTATGCTAACTAATTTCGCATTCCAATTCAAATTGCGATATCGCAAACTATGACGATATAATATAGGCAATAAAAGAAGATTACATAGTTATTTACTGTATCACGATCATCACGACTATAGTAGTAAGTATGTAATGTCGTCGGTTACATAGTTGTCGGAATTTCCATGTCGCGTTGCTCTGACCGGCCAATAAGACCCGACATTCTATAATCGTGTTGTGCCAGTGCCAGTGCCAAATTCACGGTGCCAGTTAGCCATTTTGTACGGTAAAATAGCGCCTTAAAAACTTACACTCGTACGTCAGTCAGCTCTTGTCACCTCCTGTCAGCTGTGCTGTGTGCTGTCTTGTCTGCTAGTTTCCTTCTAAAACCAAAATCGGACTTCGTCCTCTGTTCAATTGTTTTTGTTAAATTTAATAAAATCGTAGCAATTATTTAGATAAGTTTAGAATCTAAATTATAATTAAGTCAAGATGTCTCGTGTACTTGTTGGAGTTAAGAGAGTAATTGACTACGCCGTGAAGGTAACTAAATCTCTGAGTGCAAAGGTTGTTTAGTTAGATCAAAGATAAATCTCCTAATAATAATATATAATTTCTTTTTAGTTTTATTTGGCCTGATTCAATAATCACCGCCATTTAAATACTTGCTTAGTTACATAAATAATACTAGTACCTACATTATCTTATCATTATCAAGGACCTTGAACTCAAAAGTTATTTTGATTCTAAAAACTTTTAGTGTTGTCAAGTTGATTTCTCAAGTATACCGTTAGCAAAAAAAGTATTTTTCAGGTCCGCGTTAAGCCAGACAAGAGCGGAGTGGTCACAGATGGAGTCAAGCATTCCATGAACCCATTTGATGAGATAGCTGTTGAGGAGGCAGTCAGGATGAAAGAAAAAAAGCTGGCCAGTGAAGTCATCGCTGTGTCATGTGGTCCGGCCCAAGCCCAAGTAAATCTATATTATTACTTAATTAGCCGGCTGATGTTAGTTGGTATCTTGGTATCTTTTATTTTATTAGGATAAAATTATAGTGTAACAATTAATAAACATAATAAATTTGATACAGGGGTAGAGGTAGGCCAAAGAAAAGATGGATAGACTGTGTGAATGATGATATGGGTAAGAAAGGAGCGAGTAAAGCAATGACGAATGACAGAGGGAAATGGAAGAAGATCACATGTTGTGCCGACCCCACATAATGTGGGAAAAGGGCAAGAGGATGATAATGATAATTATAGTGTAAATATAAAACAATATTGTGTGTAGTTTTAAATCAGTGTTGACTGAATAACTATGACCTTGAACAAAAGATCATCATCTATTTGAGTTAATAGGGCCCTTAAATATTTCAGGAAACACTCAGAACTGCCTTAGCTATGGGAGCTGACCGCGCCATCCATGTTGAAGTGGCAGCTGGTGAATACGAGACATTGCAGCCCCTCCATGTGGCAAAGATCCTTGCCAAACTCTCCCAGGACGAGAAAGCTGACATTGTTATTGTTGGAAAACAGGTCAGTAACTTCACTAAAAAATAGTGCAAGAAGTGAAACTTCTCGTTGCTAATGCTCGCGCTGGCCTGTAACAGGTATACTATGCGAATGCGTTCGAGTGCTACGCATTCACTCTCGCTCTGCTTCTTTCATACCCCCTCCCTCCATAGTAATGTTAAACATTTAACGCAACCTTGTTGGAAGTTGCATTAAAAGTTTCACTTCAAAAACATAAATGTGAAACTTTGTATGAATGATTTGATGTTTTGTTTTAATTTAGGCGATCGATGATGACTCAAACCAGACTGCACAAATGACAGCTGCCTTGCTAGACTGGCCTCAAGGAACATTCGCCTCCAAGGTATGTAAGAGTGTTACTGTACAATCATGTTGGAAATCATTATTTGTTGTTAACTAGTGTAACGCTATAATTTTCCAACTTTGGAAATGAGTATTCTACAACCAATAGGATGAAACAATTACAATGCATCTCAAGAGGCTTCAGTATGACGAGTATACATACATTAATAAAATCACGCCGGGGGTAGGCATTTCCCGACGGGGTAGGCAGAGACCACAGATCTCCACTACGATCCTGACATACCTCTTTTAAAACCATCATTGCATTCCCACGAGTATTATTCAGTACTATTACACAGATATTTAAATTTTCAGGTAGAGAAGTCAGACACTGGGCTGACAGTGACCCGAGAGATTGACGGAGGCCTAGAGGTGATCAAGACCAAACTCCCTGCTGTCATCAGCGCTGATCTGCGATTAAACGAGCCCAGATACGCGACCCTACCTAATATTATGGTATGTTAAAGACTTGCGTATGAGCAAGTCATAATTTCGTACATTTCATAGAATTCTAGTGACTTTCACCGCACTAGTTCGAAAGAACTATTACACAATAAGAGGTGATCCATTATTTTCACTTATCAACTTTAAGGACCTAATATTTTTATTACTAAATAAGTAAATGCTAACTAAATAAGGCTCTTTAGTCAACTGAGGCTGCTGTCAACTCATTCCGCGGGATGAGATGACCTAAGGCATATTTTGAATCAGTCAACTACTGTTCAAAACGTGGACATGTGCCAAATATTATGTTTGGACGTACTTCTGACTTCTACCCCCTTTAGATATTTTTAACGATTGAACAAATCTGCTAAGCTCGAGGAGTACTGATCACGTTTTATGTTATGTTTATTTAAAATTTTTATTTCAGAAAGCCAAAAAGAAGCCTCTCAAGAAGGTCACTGCTAAGGATCTGGGAGTGGACCTGGCGGCTCGCATCAAAGTGATATCTGTAGAAGACCCGCCTGTCAGACAAGCCGGATCCATTGTACCAGATGTTGATACATTGGTCGCTAAACTCAAGGAAGGAGGACATATTTAAATTGGAAACTGTAAATATTGTAAAAAGAATCAATTTGTACTGAGGTTTTTAATGTAGTGCCTGTTGTGAATTCGAATTATACATCTATTAAACTGTTTTTTCTTGTTGTATTTTAGAACTCCTAAAAATCCTAATCATCAAAAATTTTTCGTCCCAATAAACCCACTGGTAGAATCACTAGCAAACATATACCCAGTGTTTTTACTAAAGAAAAAAAAAATTGGTAAGCTAAATTGTATCATAATTGATTTGTATAAATAATTTACCAAATATTCATTAATTGTAATATTTGCTATCAATTACGACTTGTATAATTATGCGCATAAGTGCGATAAATGAAAAGGATTTAAATACGGAAATCGCACCAGTAGAAAGGGAATGAAAGAAAAAAATATAATACTAAAGGACTAGCTTTATTTTCTAATGCAGAGCCTCTCCACTAAAAGGCTGGTACCACACAATCTTGCCTTCCAAACAGCCGGAGACCAGCATATGGAACCGAGGGTTGAACTTGGAACATACCACGAGATCAGAGTGGTGTCCGAGGCTCTGACCGATCTCATACATCTCGGAAGGCCCGTCGAAATCTCTTATGACGCTGGAGATTTCACTGCAGTTCTCGTCAAGTGCTAGCAGCCTGATGCCTTTGCCGAAGGGTGAGCAGACTATGCGACCTTCAGCTGAATAGCTCAGCTCCTGGTTTATAAAAGTGTTTATTTATGGTTGTCCTAATTTTTGGTCTAAATGATATCTCAATATCATTATCTGACCTTGATTTAAACTTATCCTTTGTAGTTATTGTGATTAACCCAACTTATTTATTTTCTCGCACTACCGTCCCCTTTTAATAAATCAAATGGGCTTCAAAATTGTGGTTGATTCTCCGTTCGGAAACCCACCATATTATACCAAACACATAATTCACGAAACATCATGAAACGGACATTGGTAGAATTGTGACAACAAGCCACAAAAGCATTAAACAAGAATTGAATCAATTGTTAGGCAAATATGGTGTATTAATTTTTGGACTAAATAATATCTCAATATCTTTTTAGCCAAATACTTAAATATTTCTAGTATATTAATGGTAAGAGCGTTTTGATTGCGCACCCCAATTACCTAAGTATATGTTATTATTACATAAAAAGACACACAGGAACCGTGCCCCTACTATTTGGCTTGTGACTAGGCAGTGGAAGTTGACTACAGGATAGTTTTAAGTTTACTTAAGTAACAAAAGTACAAGACTTACTTTGATAAATCCCTTCCCTTGGTTTGTCTCCTCTTTATAGTAAAGCAGTCTTTCTTTATTCTGTGGTATATGTTTCTTCTGAACTGGCCTTTCCATATCTTCCACGGTAGGTCGCACAGGCGTCATGCCTGATAGTGACGGTCTAAAAAAGACGATCAATGTCGTTAAAATTACTCGTATACTATGCGACAAGCAAGTGCACTGGGAACCACGTGACAAACACCAAACGGACCACTTATTTGTCGCATACTCGTGACTAGCTCAGTGATCTGGCTAAGACGCGAAGGTGCGGGTTTGATACCCGAAGTAGGATAAATGTTTGCGCATATTTCTTCCTGGAGCCTTACCACAAGCTCTAACAAACCATCATTTTTCAGAAACGTCACATTTCAAGCTCAAAGTAACACTACTTCAATACTTATGAAGGTCATGGTACGAAACATTAAATATGATGATAGGCGTAACTTTGCGGAAATCCTTTACAAATACTGAAAAGGACAAATACGGGAAAGTACTAGATATTTCCATCCTTTCAGTAGGTATATCAGGATCGAAGTAAGTGGATATCCTTGGTTTAAGCGTACCTGATGCTGTCATCAACAGTTTGTCTGTCAGACGTAGCGTTGGATCTAGGGGTCGGGGGCGTGATGCCGGTATTAATTCCCGTTATCCGCTGCATGTTAAAACTACGACGCACATTTCCCCTGAGAGAAAAAAAATAAAACAAACATTGACTGTAATCCCCAGACTCGAACCCGCGACCTTCAGATCGCAAGGCTGGGATGCACACCACTAATGCTCCTATAAAATATTGAAAAATAGGAATTAAGTAAAAGGTGTGTATACTAGGTCATTCTAGCTTTACTGATCACTATATCTTACCGTCTAAATATCTCTTGCACCATCCTATGCTGCTTGACAGAAATACTAGCTTCCCACAAATCGTTTTGAATACCCTGAAATAACAAAATAACCAAATTATTTATAACTAGCTTCTGGTCGCGTGCTTGCTCGCGAGGTACCTACATAAAATATAGCCTATGTTACTCAGGGATAATGTAGCATTCTAATGTTAAAAGAATTTTTGAAATCGGACCAGTAGGTCTACCATGAGTTGTCACATTTAGATTAGCCGACGTTACTACAGTAGTAATAGTACGTTACTATGACATTTGTCAAAACTGTTACTCATGGTACCAAATTGTAAGCAAATTATGAGCGCAAACTACAGTCGCTGTAGTACGCTGTGACGTAGGATAGTTAGCTACGTGAGGTTTTAGTACCCAACTATCCACTAGAGGCGCTGTAGGCAAGTTTTCATACATTTTTTTAACTACAGTCGCTAGCGTGTGTAGATTGTGAAAACTCATGGTAGACCTACAGTAGTTTTTGAGTTTATTCGTTACAAACAAAAATACAAAACTGTATAATATATCTTGAAAGTTCATTCTAAACATTGGTGAAATAATTTTTAAAATCGGATTTGTAGTTTCCAAGATTACTTCCAACATACAAACAAACTTTCCCTCTCTATAATATTAGTGTAAATGAATAGCCTATAAGCTCAAATACGAAACTTATTAAAATACTAGGTTCCACCCAAAGCTTCCGCGTGGTACGTACCTTGAAAAACAAAAACAAATCTATCCCACGGGACCCGCACATTTATCCGCGATAAAAAGTAGCGTGCTATTCCAGGCTATAATCTATTTCTATGCCAAATTTCATCCAGATCCGTTCAGCCGTTTCAGCGTGAGAGAGTAACAAACATCCACACGTCCATACATACAAACTTTCACACTTGCGTGGAAAAAAATCGACCCACCCCACATAATAATTAAAGCCTGGAGTAGATTTTTGTGCACGCAAGTATAATAAATATTAGAAGGACTTACTCGGCCGAGTCTAGAGGCCGCTGCGTCCGCATTGGCCACAACCGACGGCGGCGTGGCGTTGGGGGCTGCGCTAGGCCCGGCCACCGGCTCTCTCTGCAGACTTTCCTCTGCCAAACTCTCTCCGTCACTATCTCTCTCCTCTCTCTCTGGCTGGCCCGCGTGTAGGCGGACGCTTCGTCTAGGAGCCTCATCCGTCTGGTTCCGTGGATCCACGCGGTGTATGAAGCGAGGGCTTCTGCGGAGCACGTGGCGTACCCTGCGAGATAACAAATGACTATTAGAGCGGTTACACACTGCGTCCGATCCGAATCCGATCCGAACCCGCGAAAACATGGTCCGGAGTAGTCGTAGAATTATTTATATGGTAGCTTACGCACTACATCCGTTTTCCGTCATCGATGCAAGGGCGGATCCAGGGGGTGGTCATGGGGGTCATGATCCCCCCCTTGGCTGGGTCCAGGACCGAGGTGGACCACTAATTAAAATTATATACCTATAATAAGAATTATAACTTTTTGTGACTTGACCACAACTATGTAACCCCCCTGGCACCAATGTCGCTCCAAGTTGATCCGCCTTGCATCGATGTCGGTTATCGCGACCAAAAGTAATCATGAAATTTTGATCACCTCCAAAAAATATAATAATATTTTAGCTAATGTTTACAAAAACTTGACAAATTATATACTACTAGCTTCTGCACGCGGCGTCGCCCGCGAAGTACCTACATAAAATATAGCCTATGTTCATCCTGAAAGTTCATTCTACACATTGGTGAAAGAATTTTTCAAATCGGTTCAGTAGTTTCGGAGCCTATCCATTTCAAACAAACAAACAAACAATCAAAGTTTTCCTCTTTATAATATTAGTATAGAAAACGTTCCTGGAGAACTACTCTATTCATCGGTGAAAACAGCATGAAAATTGGTGCTGTAGTTTATGAATTTATCGCGAACAGATAGACAGACAGACGCTGCGGAGGACTTTGTTGTTATAATATGTAGTTATTTCTGTGTTTGTGACACTAAATGAACTTCTTTGATTATGGTCCCGCGCGGCATACTAACGGGGCGGCGCGCGCGCGGCGCGAGTGGTGCGGGCAGGTGTGCGGCGGCGAGGCGGCGCGCGCGGCGCTCTTGTCCCTCGTGCTCTTGTTCTGACGCGGGTCCGCCGGCTGGATGTCGTGAATGCACGTCCACTGTAGACACAAAACCGTAGGAAATATTACAAACTAGATAACTAACAGTAACTAAGTATAACTAAAAGTACAGGATAGCAAGCAAATATTGGGGCTCAAGTGGAGTTGGGCAGGACACGTGATCAGGCGCGGTGATATCAGGTGGAGCAGAGTGTTGACCGAGTGCTGGCCTAGAGACGGGAAAAGGAGTGTTGGTCGTCCGCAGACAAGATGGGTCGACAAATGGCAAAAGAGAGGCCTATGCCCAGCAGTGGGATGAGAAGGGCTGATGATAATGATGAAATAACTAACTAAAAATATTACAAACTAGCTTCCGCCCGCGGCTTTGCCCGCGTGATACCTTGAAAAACTAAACATATCTATCCTACGGGAACCGTAAATTTTTCAGGATAAAAGTTAGCTTATGTCCTTTGTCAAGCAAACTTTGCCTCTTTATTATATTAGTTTAGATTAAGATAGGTTGGTGTAAGTTAGTTATACATATAAAATCGAATATGGCGGCTGTAAAGATCTATTATATTTTCAGTTACGTACCTACATCCTTTTTTTTAATTTTCGCAATAAATACTACGTAGTTAATTATTTATTTATTATACATAATAAAGACAAGTACATTGTTATTTAAAAAACTATTTTGAAGTACTTTTCAATCTAAGATATCTATATATATATATATATAGATTATATCTACCAGTGACGTTAGTTTTTACGCAATATTTCTATAAACTATCGGTGTTCATGTTTGTACCTATTATCTAATTATTAACATCTCAGAATGTAACAAGCTATTATTTGATGTTCATCATAGTCCCATGATCAGATGATGCTTGATCAATTGATCATGCTCACCTCTGATTTGTCGTCGTGGCTTATGTTTCTTGTCAACGCAGTCCAACCGTGAGGGTGAATCTGTAAGAAAAAAGTAGCAAATTTAAGGGCATTTTAAGCTTTTTAGGATGCCCATAAACTTGACCTACTCGAAGAAAAACGATAGCCAACATTTTCGTCTAGTGTGGTATAGACTTAAAGATGAATTTATTTATCTATATATTTATACAGATTACAATAATTACGTTTTAAAAACTAAAAAGAAAACGGACTTCAAAGTAGCGCTATGCAAATTTAAGACTTATATGGTTTCCTCATTGAAGCCATTGTAATAAATTGAATGGGACACTAAAAAAAACGAATCATCAAAATCGGTTCACCCAGTCGAAAGTTCAGAGGTAACAAACATTAAAAAAAAGTCTTATTGCGAACCCCCTCCTTTTTTGAAGTCGGTTAAAAATGTGTGACAAAAGGAGGGCTTGCCTATGGGCATTGCTACCAGACAACCCAGTAAGTTCAATAAGAAATATAAAAAAAATATGTATATTTCTTGTTGTGCAGTGACCTAGCTCTAAACTAGACTGGGTTGGACCCCATAGGCAAGCCCTCCCCTTTGTCACACATTTATAACCGACTTCAAAAAAGGAGGGGGTTCTCAATTAGACTGTTTTTTTAAATGTTTGTTACCTCTGAACTTTCGACTGGGTGAACCGATTTTGATGATTATTTTTTTATTCAGAGGCTTGATAAACTAACCTGCAAAGAGCTGACGACTTCCGCATCATTTCCAACGGGGAAGTCTGAAATAAACTCAACTCTGTTCTCTTTCCTGCCCGGGTCAAATAGATGGTCGTACCGCGATGCTACAGGGATTACTTGCTTGCTCATTTGCATCAGGCGGTACAGATTGGGCTGAAAAATAGGGTAGTCTAAAAAACATGATCTTTCATAATCCCCAAGTTTGGTAGATTATCTTCTCAGATCTCTAGTTCTTAGATCTTTGAGGATATATAAAAGAGAGTCAGAGGCACGCCCAAACATGATATTTGATACATGCGCACATTTTGCACAGATTTTATTTTTATTAGTGTTCCGTACGTACTTCGTACGTTCACGTAATATTATTTCCATACATCATTGACATAAATAATATAAGCGGGGAAAACTACAACCTGATTTAAATAAATTAATACCTTAAATCCCATTAAATCATGACACAGCGTAGACAAATTTAAATCATGTATCAGTACTAGCAATCCTCCCGTAGTGGACAACACCATTTGTTTTGAGTCCGGAGAAAGTCTACACCTCATAAGAGTTGATGTGTGGAAAACCCTAAAAAAAAACACCGTTAAAGTGATGATAATAATGTTTTTTATGATATAATCTATATCTGTGCCAAATTTCATTAAAGTCCATTCAGTAGTTTTTGCGTGAAAGAGTAACAAACATACATCCAGACATCCATACATTCCTACAAACTTTCGCGTTTATAATATTGGTAGGATTAAGTAGGTAGTTTACTTTGAGAGGATTATTACAATTCTGACAAGGTTGTTCCTACATATTTACAAAATTTAAACATACCTTTGGTAAGAAATATTTTCTTGCAAATGAGTATTGATGTCCCATGTATAAATGCTGCCGTCTAAACCGGACGTGACCAAGAGTTTGTCTTTTTGTGAGAATTCGATGTTCTTCACCCATTTGGAATGGCCGACGAGAGATCGAATCTTCTTACTGAGGTTACGGACATCCCAGAGCGCGATGGTAGTGTCGTCTGAGCATGTTGCAAACATTCGCGAGTCAATAAACCTGGAAATATTAATTTTTGAAGTAAATCTTCTTTACGGAATGACTGGGGAGTGCTGGTGAATGCGAGACGAGAGCGTTACGAAAAGTGTGACCAGCGAGGCGAACGGAAGTTGAGAGGAGATAGAAAGAGCGAGAGTTACTTTTTGTACATTACTGAAGGGGCAAGAGAGAGAAGTGCTAACAGACATTTTCTTTCTCTCTTTCGCTCATAGCCAGTTATGTTTCATAAGACACAAGTGAAGGCCTACATACATATAGATGGAGCTAAAGACGCTTTACTCCAAATATTACATTTCTAGAATATAGATTCATAACCACTTGTTTTTTTAAGTGTAGGTATGTACATATAACCACTAACCAGGTATATGTACACTATGGTATCTATCTGTACTGTTCCTTTAAAGTGGAACTTATAGAACAAGTCTATTACATTGAATGATCAATCAGTTTTATTGAATCAGAGACAGCTTGTCTCTAGTCCCATCCTAGTCAGAAACTATAACAAAAAAGGAAGTTACTTACTTTACACAATTGATACAATCCATATGTGCATTGAATATGCAGTGAACCCTATGTTGGTTGACCGGGTCAAATATCTGTATAGTTTTCTTTTCACATGCTGCTACCAGCAGTGAACTGGAATTTGAAAAAAATATATTTCATTTTTAAGACTTTGGAATGAGGACTGTGCAAATTAATTCAATTAATAGGGAATATTTTCAATCACATTTGAACATTATGCCTCTAGGAACAAGAGGCCTTTAACACTACATCACTAAAGCATGTCACTATGATAAATGATTTAATTTAAAACACTTTGTATTTTAGTTGTCGATGGTAGTAGCTGCTAGAAACCAGACTGTTTACAATGTTTATGCTGTGGTAAACACTTGATTTTATTATTTATTTATTTATTTTATTTATTTATTTATTGCATACATATACATTATTATGTATTATTAATTATGTATAAAATGTTCATATCAATCATTTACCTAGGTGCATAACAAAGAAAATCACAGACAGTTTCTTGTTGAATAAGAACAAAAACCAACTAGTAAAAAATTACAAGTATTGAGATACAAAGGCTGTTTTGTGATTGTTTATTATGGCACTTACCCTTCCGGGGAAAATTCAAGGTTGAAGATTCCCCCAGTGGGGCCATCTCGATCTGAGCTTGACCAACAATATATCGGCTTCATGCCACAATACAAGCTTTTGGCCATCGCATCTCCAGCCCCAATAGGAGTCTGGTACCCCATGTCCCTGTGCCGCATACGGTAGGGGTTGAAAGCGGAGTACCTCGCCATGAATATATCGTCATTAGTCCCCCACATGTTGACAAGCGTATGGAAAACGATTTGTGGCGTTTATTTAACGATTATATAGGCAGCATATCAATTTATTAATCGATTTTGGAAAGGTTACTAAACGCATTATTTATAGACAAAAACACTAAAGAAATATTCTATTATTTAGCACTAGAGCAGTCATTTTATGCACGATTATTGTATTGACTTGGATGGACTGACTGGCTGCTGGAAATTGGAATCAAATCAAATCAAAATCAAGTTTTGTGAGTTTAGCTTTCGTTGGGCATGACATTTGACATTATGACAGATTTCTGTTCGTTCCATTTCTTTTATGGCATCTGTCCCTTTTGAGATCAATTTTGCCAGTGTCAATTTTTTTTTCGTCTCGATCTCCGACAATCCGTCATATAATCTAAGATTAAAAAAGCTTATAATAATTTGATTTCTACAAAACAAATAATTAAATAAAAAGCCTTCACACTAAATAAGTACTTACCTACGTACCTGCCACAATATTTAAGATAAGATATAAATAAACAAACATCATTATTTACCTACCTAATCTGACTACCCTCTCCTCAAAGATTGAGAAGAGATGGATTAGGTACTTTGATAATAGGGTTTATAGGTGTCCCTTTGATATAATATTTGGCACATACCCATATTTTATATACGAGCCTCAATGCAAAAGAGTTCGTCTAGTACCAAATATTACAAGTGCCTTAAACTCGTAGTAGATAGTAAGACGTATTCCGTTACATCTTACAGGTTGTAAGCTCATCGCCGCTTAAAAGAATACCTACCTTCTATGACACACCTTCGAATTTTGAGTTCTAGAGGTCTGCTGGTTTTCTCACGACGTTTTCCTTCACTGTTTAAGAGCTTTCTATTTTGTCTCGTTTAGATCCTAAAGTATTAGTAAAAATACCTACATTATGTTTCTTGTTTCAAGCGCATCACTGGCTTATTAGAACCTCAACCTGGTACCATTATTAGAACCATACAAACCATTCAAAATCAAATAAGCACTCACAAAATCAAGCATTTTAATCCAACTTAAGTTCAAAATTACATAACAAAAGGAAGCTGAACTTAAAATAAATAAAAATGCAATTACATAATTATTTTTGAACTACTTAGATACAACCATAATTCATTGATACAATTTAATCATAGGTATGGACTTATTAAAAATATTTACAAATAAGAATAAACTCATCACAATCAGTATGGTATGGCTGTTCATAAATTCAATATTTTGGATTGGACTAATAATTGCTTTAGTCTTTGCTTCCAGTATTTAAGTAGACTGTTATACATAAGTAGGTAAATATACTTATGGTAACAAAGTTAAGATTATTTGAATAACACTAAAATTCTTCTATTTACAAACAAGAAAATAGTCATTCAGGTACAATAGACATATTTACAAGCCAAATATGTAAAAGTAATTTATGAATAACCTATCCTCGCTGTACTTACATTTCAATTGTTGTTACTAACAAGTTATTATGGGATAGTCTTATAAATAAATCTTAAGCTACATTTACCAAGTATTTGGATGCATAAGTCCTGTGGGAGGTGGTAAGTATCCAAGCGGTATGTGTGAACTTATAACATTCTGTAGATAAACTTCTAGTCTTGTTTTGGGGCCACCTTCATCAATATTCTGAAGAACCGCCATATACTGTGACTGCATTAATTTTATAATCTTTAAAAACTGTTTACCGTAACTTTTGTAGAATTCCGAACCACATACAGTGAAGAAATCGTGCAGTAATGTAGCACATATGTCCGGTTCAGGTCTCAGATTTAAGAATGATGCTAGCCACTGCCATCCGTATTGCAAGCCGTGGGGATTTGGAGAATTAATGAACTTAGGTGTGTTTGCAATCCAAATGGCACACCGCAGCCTGAAAATACCAGACATTCTTTTCAAAAATTTATCTTGTTTTTCAACTACACCCTCTTCACTATAAGTGTAGCCTCTGGATTGATAAAACTCCTTGTCTGTCTGTCCCTCTTTTTGTGGTAGAAACATTGGTACTAAATATGGGCACTGTTTATGGAAGTAGGCTTCTAATAGTTTGCCAAAGTCTGGGAATTGGGCCCACAGCGCTACAGCTAATGCAGCCAATGGGAAGGCTGCTTCTGGGTTACTGGATACTAGTAGATCGCCTTGCTGCACTATCTTCTTTGCTAAGAGTGCTGTGCAGTAAGCGAGTCCTTGTGGGTGCTGACTTGCGGTCACAAAAGTATCTAGCACTTGAACCTTTTCTCCCTTAAGCAATTTGAAGAGCTTTTCGTATTTATCTCTTATGTGTGATCCGCTTACTGATGACAGGGCATTCACTGGGGTGTTCACAGCTTTTTGACAGTCAAAGCGGAACTTTTTTAAATTGGCATTCTCTAGCAATTCTTTATACTGTCCCTCATATTGTTCTAAAAATGTTCTGAGATCTTTAAAGTAATTGTGATTTTTAGATGAATAAAACATTGGGATGGTCTTTTTGGTTTTTGATGGTTCTTCAACTGTAGTTTTTTGTACTTCTGCTAATTCAATTGCTTTTTGTTGTTCTGCTTTCTGTTTCTCCAATTCTTTTTGTCTCAAAGCCTCTTCTTCCTTCTTTTTTTCTTCAACATCTTGTTTTAGAGCATTTATATCTTCTATAATCTTTGACCTGATGCTTGCAAGGTTTGTTGAGAGTATTGCAGTTTGCTTTACTTCTTTATCACCAGCCTGGTCTGTAGTACACAAGTCCATAATTCGGCCGATGTGAGTAACCACTGCATTAATAGCAGGGATATATTTGTTAATAATATGTTTTGAATATGGGTCAGTGTTGAGGATATTGGTGATTTCATTGTAACAGATGCAAATTTTGGTGTGGTTGTCTGTAATGGCCGCAAAGCGTGCTGTGGCTCTATTCTGCTCTTCCAGTACTCGGTTCATATTTTCTATTCGCTGTTGGTTGAGCATTTGACTTTTCTCTTGATCCAATCTTGCCTTTTCTAATATAGAACAATTGTCATTCGCTTGCATAATTTTTAGTAATTCTAACTTCCGCATTTCAAGGATTTTGCGCTTGCTTTCCTCAGTCTGCTTCAGTTGAGAATGGAGAGATGTCTCCAATGTTTCCATACGTTTCTCGACCATTTTTTCAACAAGGCCTCTGAAGATCAATTCCGAAGCTTCCTGCATTTTCGCCTCGAACTCTTTCATGATAAGTGTGTACCGTAAGTCGTGCCGAAGTTTATCCTCGATTAGAGTTTTTTCTTCTATAAACTCTTCTTGCACGGGTTCGACCTTCACGGGCAGTTCTTTTTCTAGCGGACTGTTAGGCCCTATTGTAGTTTCATGGATATAGGGACTCATTACTGCGGCTTTGGTGAGGGCAGAGATGCGCATCCTCTCAAAGTCGGCGAGGTGTTCACTGATACTCACGTTCCCCTTTTGAGTGTAGCTTGAATTGTTATACAGATAAATGTCCTCGTAAGTGCTATCATCTCGTGAACTATCCATTTTTTTAGTAGTTAACAGGGAAGGGAGAAATTAACGCTCGTTTTTTGACGCACGACCGGCGTCAATTTTTTATTAAGGTAGGTAGGTAGGCCAATCTACGACGGCTTCTACGGCAGAATACCAAAGAGAATAATCACTACGTTTACAGAATACCTTGAATACAATAATACGCGGCATACATGGTCAAAGAGATTAAATTCACCTCTATTCACTATCTTTACTCTGAGATTCACCTACGTTTGCAGGCATGAGCAGTGTTGCCAGTGGCAGATAGTCAAATATAACGTGAGTCAGCTCAAAAAGTAACATTTTCACGAGAAAAGTAACATTAAAAAAAAAAAAACGTGGTCGCGCGCGACTGTTATCCCCAGGTATCCCACGTCGGAACATGACATTTGGCACATGCCCATATTTTACACAGTAGATATTATTCCGTATATGACAGGTTGCAAGCCCACCGCCACTTATCATAATACTAACCTATGACACACCTTCGAATATTTGATTCTAGGGTATGCCGGTTTCTTCACTAATCTTTCCTTCACCGTTTAAGGCTCAGGACTCACGAAGTGGTTTACACTCGCGCCCGCCGCGGTTGCGGGCCCGCAGCCTTTGTAGAATACAGATATTTATGTAAAAAATTAAAGCTTATTTCAAGACGCGTTTTACGCCCGCGGCGTGTGCGATTGTTTGCGGGTCCCGCTGCACCGGCGGTCATCTTGTACTGGCGGGCGCGGGTCGCGGTCCCGCAGCCGCGGCGAGTTGCACCCGCGTGCTCTGCGATCGGTTGGCGGGCGACCGCGGTCTGGAACTCAACTGATCGTTTAACCGCCCGTCTTGCAAAGTTGCAACCGCCCGTCTTGCGATAATCAACCGCCAAGATTGCGAGCGATAATCGCAACCGCGACGGCTGCGTAACCGCACAAAACTCCAGTATCGTGAGTTTTGAAAATAAAACTCCATTCTGCCACCACGGCGGGTGCGGGTGAAAACCGCTCCGTGAGTCCTTAGCCTAGGAGCACTGGCATTGTGCACATACATTTTTCAAATAGAAAAATTCATTGGTACACGACCAGGTTTGAACCCGAGACCTTCGGAGCGTGAGGCAGAGGCAGGGATGCTACTACTACACCACTTTCTTAATTACTTTATTACTAATCGTAATAATTGTTGATCGAATAATCTCTCGCCTAAGCGAGACGGAAGATTGAGAAACAATGCGAGTGAGTGAATATGCGGTACGACGAAGTGACAGATTTTCGTTTGGACGTCGCATCAGTCAGTCCACAAAATCAAGAGCGCCAACATGATGAACAAAAACAAAAATATTCTTGGATATGTTCAGTTTCACAAAATTTTTTGGTTGCTGGAAAATATTTTTAAAGTTTAATTACATTGACCTTTTGTGTTACAAAAGTAACATATTGAGTCGTGTAACATGAAGGTAACATGAGAGGGTCAAAAGTAACGTAAAATGTTACAAAAGTAACATTCTGGCAACGCTGGGCATGAGTACATTGAGTAAGGAAGAGAATATAATCACTACGTTTAGGCAAGAGGCAGCACAACAAGGCAAAAAAAAAAAAAAAAAAGTATCTATCTGAGGTTACTTTACAGAGTTTACAGCCGTTTTTTGAAGGTCCCGTAGTTATTTAAAGCTTGCTCATGTAGTAGGAATATGATGTTGTCAATGTCAGGCATTCAGTCAGTCAGAATTATGTCATTTGTCACTGTCAGTCAGTAGATCAGCTCTTGTCGCTTCCCTTGGTTTACGCGGCTATTTTCATTTTTTGGTTAATTTGTTGATACCAAAATGGTGTACCAAAATACCGGAAAATACAGAAAAGAAAGAGACAATTCCAATAGAAATGATGCTGGTTCATCATCAGGGCCAAGGTTAGTAGGTATACATTGTGTGAAAGCTTATTGAAAAGTTGCTTATTTTACTAAACTACTTTTATTCATTCAGAGAAGAATCTTCAGAGAACCGCATTCGTATAGCATTGGAAAATGATAGAATCGATTCGAAGTATGGATTTGACAGAGTTAGGGACTCGAAGGAGAGGACTGGATACCTGATAAATATGCATACAGTGAGTATATACATATCTACCTCTCTTTTATGAAAGTGCAAACATTGGTTTATTTATTTATACTTACACAAATTCCTAATATCAAAAAAATATTGTACAGGCTGAGTTACTAGATGAGGATAAAAGAATAGTAGCAGCAATGGACTATTACTTCATAGAGATGGACGGCTCCCGTTTTAAAATCTCCCTGATGTTCCAACCATACTTCATGATACTGGCGCGGCGGGAATGTGAGCAGGAAGTTATTCAGTACCTATCTAAGAAGTTTGTAGGCACTTTACATAAGATTGAAGTTGTTGAGAAAGAAGACTTGGATTTGGTAAGATGTTTTTAAATAGCGTTAAGAAATCAAGTTGGGTTGCTAATAGACAGTGTAATGTTCTGATTTCTGATCTGTCACTAAGCAGATGAATAGTTAACATTCTAATTTGACATCACTATCAGTTTTATGAGTAAAAATTAGGGATATTTCCAACGTAGAAAGTTCTATAATTGAAAACCCCAAATATTTTTGGTCTTTTGTCAAATCTCAAAGGAGAAGTACCAACTCTATCCCCTCCACTTTATTTTATGAAGGTCAGTCGGCTAATTCCGGAGAGGGAATTTGTAACCTTTTCTCTAATTATTTCTACTCTAATTTTCAATCACAATCTCAAGGTTCTTCTTCGGATATTAACTTGGGACACGGGTCTGTAGAAAATGATTATCCATGCTCTATTAGTGACATCGACATTAATCATGCTACTGTATTTAAATTACTTAGGTCGCTTGATGTGTCAAAAGGTTGTGGGCCTGATAACATTTCCTCAGTCTTCATAGTGAGAAGTGCCGAGGGCTTAACGTACCCGCTTACTCTACTTTTCAAGCGTTCTCTTGAGCAGGGCTACGTACCTAAGGTCTGGAAGGCGGCAAACATTTCTCCTATTCATAAAAGTGGTAGTAAGAACGATGTTAAAAATTATAGACCCATCTCAAAACTTTGTATTTTTGCCAAGGTATTGGAGAGGCTTGTTTATACTGCGGTATATTCAACTCTCTCAACATCATTTATTCCGGAGCAGCATGGGTTTATGCAAAGACGTTCAACTACTACTAATCTCCTGTCTTTTAATGATTATACAACCTCAAACATGGATGCTGGTGGCCAAGTTGACGCTATTTTTACCGATTACAGTAAAGCGTTTGATAGAATAGACCACCTGTTACTCTTACAGAAACTCTTAAGGGCAGGAATCCATGGTAATCTTTATAGATGGTTTACCTCTTACATTGAAAATAGATCCCAGGCTGTGGTTCTTAACGGGTACTCTTCCTCCTCTAGTTGGGTGAATATACCGTCAGGCGTACCCCAAGGATCCTTGCTCGGACCGCTACTTTTTTCTATATTTCTCAATGATATTCGCCACTGCTTTAGGTTTTCACAATTTTTGCTATATGCGGACGACATGAAGGTCTTTATGCGTATTAGCGATGCTAACGATTGCAGCCTCTTGCAGGAGGACTTAGTTCGGTTCGAATCTTACTGCCAGCAAAATAAGCTAGACCTGAATGTGTCAAAATGTTTTGCTATTACTTTTACCCGTAGCCCGAGGCCTACCCAGTATAGTTACACACTCAAAGGAATTAAAGGTGGTAGATGAGATTCGGGACCTTGGAGTAATACAGGATAGTAAGCTCGCTTACGACAAGCATGTTGATAGCATTATAAAAAGAGCAAATAAAGCTTTGGGTTTTGTTATAAGAACCTGCTCTCAGTTTACTTCTATTAAAGTTATTAAAATCTTGTATTGTGCTTATGTACGTAGCATCCTCGAGTATTGTTCTCAGGTGTGGAACCCTCGGTATGATATATATATAGATAGGATCGAGTCCATACAGCGTAGGTTTCTGCGATATCTGCAATTTAAATGTAACCATTTCGACAATGATTACTCAGCGAAATGTAAAAGACATCACATACTCCCCTTGCAAGAGAGACGTTTCATAGCTGATGTTGTACTCCTTTGCAAAATTGCACAAGGAGAAATTGACTCTGCACAGCTTCTTGAACACATTAAAATTAGAGTCCCCAATAGAACTATTAGACATCCTATACATCTAGACATTCCGTTTAGTTTCACGAATTATAGGCAAAACTCCTTTTTCAGTAGAGCAGTAGCTTCTTTCAATGGTTTGGTCGATATCCCTGAGCTCGATTTATTCGATTCTAAATCATTTAGTGTAAATAAAATCCTTACAAAGCGCTGGTTCGATGCGTCAGCATCTTAATATTAGTCAAAATTATTTGTATCTCTTTTTATTTTGATTTTTTGTACCTACTTATAAGTTTTTAATTGGTTTTTATTTTTTAATTTTATATTATATATTATTACTTTTTTCCATAACAATCAGTTACTGTCCTGTTTTTGTATAATTTTTTGTTAAATATTGGTGTATAATTTGTTATGCTGTTGTTATGTTTTTTATTTTTTTTTATTTAGTTGTATTACTTGTGTAGGTACCTACTTGGTAATTAACAGGATAGTACTGTTCATCCTCCTCCGCAAGCAAGTAGTCTCTTAGCTACTACATGCGAGGACACATCAATGGTTATTAGTTATTTTATGTAAGTTTATTTGTAAAGTGTGTAAAACTGTTTGTTCTCCGAATATAACAAAATAAAATAAATAAATAATCCACTATGAGGTGTGTGGTATCAGAGGGTCAAAGGCACCCCTTTAATTAAGTGAATCATTATATAAATCAATAAATAAAAAACGTGATCATTACTGAAGTCAGTTTAGTAAACATTTTTCCAGATCTCTAGTTACCTAAATCTTTGGGGATCCAAATTATTCAATTATCCATTCTAAGTAGCCATTTTAGGTAGGTATGACTTCACTGCAGATAATTATAATGCCTTCATACTAGCATACTATAGCTTGTTCTATTGGTTACAGCTAAACCACTTATCAGGACTCAAACAGCGTTACATCAAGCTCTCCTTTATGACTCAAAATGAACTTATGAAAGTGAGACGGGAACTTCTTACTGCTGTCAATAAAAACAAAGAAAGAGAGAAAAAAGATGCTATTTATGCTGAAATGTTGACCAATGCGCTGACGAGTGCAGCGGCAATTGAACATGCCAAAAAGACAACAGATCATATGGAGAATATTTTGGATATCAGGTATAGGATTTAGATATATATATGTTTTAAGTTAAGAGTTGGTTTCCATTGAATGAATTTGCAGGAAAACAGGGTCTGATTATGACCAGCATAGTATGGACAGTATCTAGTACTACTGATTCCAAAAACAAAAAGTGCTAAATTTATCATCATTAGCTTATACCTGTCAGTCCACTGCTGAACATAGGCCTCCCACAAGGTGCACCAATTTATTCTGTGCTTGACCTGTTGAACTCAGCTCCTACCGGCGACCTGTCCCATCTAGACACGCGGCAGCGTGTCAGCCAAGTTCAAGCGAAGCGAACGGGCGATGCGCGCCTAGTGTAATATTACAGGAACCATTTGGGTGATTTTTCACCCCCTCGTAACTCAAAAACTATTTCACATAAACAAGTCAAATTTGGCTCATCTATTGCCACTTGCGAGTAAAATATGTGCACCGAAATTCATAAACACACCTCAAACGGTTATTTAGATATTAACGTCCAAAAATGGCTGGTTATGGAAAATTTTATCACTGACTGATCTATAGACGTTAATTATAACCCAGTTCTAGATGACCTAGAACGTTCAAATTTGGCATCCAGGTAGGTAGTGGGGTGGATACAAAGGAAAAAATCTGAAACTTGTAATTTTTTTTATTTTTATCGTACTTTTTCAATTAATTGATTCTCCTAGGAACCCTTACTAGCGCCTGTAATATAATAATAGCAATCTAAATAGATGACAGTCGGTCATTATGTGGATTTTAATAGGGTCTTGACGTGAATATAATAACGAGTGGAAGTAGTGTCTTGGATTGGTAAGTAGTACACTCTCGGTAAGTACCTACTATTATCGGGCTTACCTATCTACTTAGGTACCTAGGTATACAATGTGCTAATAGTTGAGCCGTCTATGTAGATAGGTAAGTATGACTAGATAAGTATTTAGGTTTAGACTAATATCTACTCTCGGTAAGTACCTACTATTATCGGGTTAACCTATCTACTTAGGTACCTAGGTATACAATGTGCCAATAGTTGAGCCGTCTAAGCAGATAGGTAAGTATGACTATAGGTATGTATACCTACAATGTGCCAATAGTTTGAGCAGTCTATGCAGGTAGGTAGATATGGCTAGATAACTATTCAGGCCTAGATTATAGTGTGTCTCGGCTTGTCGGATAGGTAGTAGGTAGGTATACTTATTCAGTAAGTACCTACTCAAGTACCTACCTACCTGCTTAGTATGTATACCTACAATGTGCCAATAGTTTGAGCCGTTTATGCAGGTAGATTATATAAGTGTAATAATATAAGAATAAGTACTTATTTACTAATAAGTTCTGTACAAAAAGTAATGATATCCCATCAAAAACATAAATGTGAAATGAGAGCCAAGTTCAATAAGTATGTTTTACTTAGTCGTTGACTTCAGCGACAAAAGAAGTGAGATCTAAACGGGTGCCAAGTACAATGGTCAGTCCTGAAACTTATTTATAACAATATGAAATATTTTTAACAACTTTAAAATATCATTTCATCTTAAAACTTAGGATATTATATTGAAGCCTAAGGTCTTACTTGGCTAGTTTTCTTAAGAGTACAAATTATATTAGGTATAGCCTTTGCAAGTTTTTATTTTATTCTTTTTAAAAATTTGGATTGCTGGTAGAAACTAGCGATTGGACATAGTAAGTAAGTAGTTAATTCCTACATGAGAACTAGCCAAGTTAGACCTTAGGCTTCAATATAATATCCTAAGTTTTAAGATGAAATGATATTTTAAAGTTGTTAAAAATATTTCATATTGTTATAAATAAGTTTCAGGACTGACCATTGTACTTGGCACCCGTTTAGATCTCACTTCTTTTGTCGCTGAAGTCAACGACTAAGTAAAACATACTTATTGAACTTGGCTCTCATTTTTCATTTATGTTTTTGATGGGATATCTTCACTACACCTAGCCAGAGCTAAATACTCCACTTATTTATTATGCTTAAGTTTATGTATGAGTATTATTTTTGTTTTATAAAAATTATTTCTTATAGAGAACACGACGTCCCCTACCACGTCAGAGTATCCACAGATCTGGAGATCTTCTGCGGTTCTTGGTACACTGTCAAAAGTAGAGGGACAGAGACACCTATATTCACAAAGCGAGATGACATCATCGAACGACCGGACCCTATAGTTTTAGCATTTGATATAGAGACTACAAAACTGCCGCTGAAGTTTCCCGACTCGCAGACTGATCAGATTATGATGATTTCATACATGATTGATGCGCAGGGATACTTGATCACAAATAGGGAGATAATATCAGTTGATGTTGAGGATTTTGAGTACACACCCAAGCCAGAGTTTGAAGGGTAAGTGGTGATCGCACTGATTGTTGCTTAACATAAGATTAGAGCAGACTAACAACACTTATACCGTAGTATAGAGTCGGGTTCTTTCACACATAAATATCTGTTGCATTTTGTTAGGTATTTATTTTCCTAAAGACGCGTGGGTCTTTGCATTTTGTATCTTATACCAACGACATAAAGGTTGTCAGGAAACAAAACGAAATGAACCAATATAACACTATCTGAAACTCTTCATCATGTTTCCAGGCAATTCATAGTGTTCAATGAAGAAAACGAACTAGCTATGATTCAGAAGTTTTTCGACCACATCATAGATGTCAAGCCACATATTTTCGTCACATACAATGGTAAAGAATTTTCAAGTTTCTTTTATTACTTTGTCATCTTTAAAAGCTTAGATCTAGCTAGCTTACATTTTTAGAAAATGCCGTTTACCACAAAAAAAAATCGAGCAAAGCTCTGTCATCCAGGTACTTTAATAAAAACACTTAAAGCATTTTGAAATGTCTTATATATATGCTGGGTGAATTAAAATGTCTATTCCAGCTTAACCCAAGTCTGAGAAAATCAAGCAAGAAACTCGTCTCGCTGCGAACTTTTTGTCTCGTTTACTCTAGCCCAATTTTTATAGTTGCGTTTTTTTTTCTTCTCCTTTCTCCTTTGTCTTTAGGTTCGTAATGGTTTATCTTTTTAGGTGATTTCTTCGATTGGCCGTTTGTGGAAGCTCGCGCAGCCATTCTAGGCTTGAACATGAAGCAAGAAATAGGCTTCGCGAAAATAGCCCTTCGAGACGGCACTTACGCGTGTCGCCCGGCCATGCATATGGACTGCTTATGGTGGGTTATGCTCCATTCGTACACTAACAATTAAATTATTAGTATTAAACGGGTATTTATCGCGTTCTAATTACCTATTTATTTTCCCGACGTTTCGACAGGTTTACACGTTGTCGTGGTCACGAAAAAAAGTATATACTAACAATTAAAGCCATAAGCCAGTCAATCCAGGATATAATCAACATTTAGAGCGGTTACGCACTGCGTCCGATTCGAATCCGATCCGAACCCGTGAAAATGTGGATCAAGAAAACTCAGACTGAATTCGGATATTGCTTACGCACTAGTGTGATTTCCGATACAAATCCAAGCAATTCAGGAGCCACTTTTTGGCATACCTTCATACGTCATTTTACGTGACGGAAATGACGAATGACGGAAATAAATCGGATGACGGAAAACGGATGTAGTGCATTAGTTACCATTGAAATTGTTCTACAACTAAGTACTCCGGACCATATTTTCACGGGTTCGGATCGGACGCAGTGCGTAACCGCTCTTATACTAAAATTTCATCCAAATCCGTTAAGCCATTGCAGAAATAAAGATGGACAAACAGAAACTTATGCATTTATAGTATTAGTAAGATGACGAGTAAAATCTTCATTTACAGAAATATATTTTACAGATCTACATATAAAATACATGTGAAAGAGTTCAGCTATCTAAGGACCGATACAAACGATCTATAGATAGTTTAACTGATGAAGATAACTGTTACAGTTGGGTGAAGAGAGACTCGTACCTACCAGTGGGTTCGCAAGGTCTGAAAGCGGTCGCCAAAGCCAAGCTAAGGTATGACCCTGTTGAGCTGGATCCTGAAGATATGTGCAGGATGGCATCTGAGCAACCACAGGTATACATAAACATACACAATTTTGCTAATATACCCAGTTCGTTCAAGAGTTACTGCTAGCCAACCTTAGTTGTTAATGCTACCAACGGTCACCCACCCAAAAATTGTTTTTTTCAGGTGCTGTCAAATTATTCTGTATCGGACGCAGTAGCCACGTACTATTTGTACATGAAATATGTACATCCATTCATATTCGCGTTGTGCACTATTATTCCGTTGGAACCAGATGAGGTAAGTGTAATCCCATCAAAAACATAAATGTGAAATGAGAGCCAAGTTCAATAAGTAAGTAGGTATGCTTTAGTCGTTGACTTCAGCGACAAAAGAAGTGAGATCTAAACGGGTGCCAAGTACAATGGTCAGTCCTAAAACTTATTTATAACAATATGAAATATTTTTAACAACTTTAAAATATCATTTCATCTCATAATTTAGGATATTATATTGAAGCCTAAGGTCTAACTTGGCTAGTTACCATTATACGAATTACCTTCCTATTATTAACTACTTACCTACTATGTCCGATCGCTAGTTTCTACCAGCAAGCCAAATTTTTAGAAGAATAAAATAAGAACGTGCAAGCTATACCTAATATAATTCGTACTCTTAAGAAAACTAGCCAAGTCAGACCTAAGGCTTCAATATAATATCCTAAATTATGAGATGAAATGATATTTTAAAGTTGTTAAAAATATTTCATATTGTTATAAATAAGTTTTAGGACTGACCATTGTACTTGGCACCCGTTTAGATCTCACTTCTTTTGTCGCTGAAGTCAACGACTAAAGCATACCTACTTACTTATTGAACTTGGCTCTCATTTCACATTTATGTTTTTGATGGGATATCAATACTTTTTGTACAGAACTTATTAGTAAGTAAGTACTTGTTCTTATATTATTACACTTATATAATCCTGCATAAACGGCTCAAACTATTGGCACATTGTAGGTAAACATACTAAGCAGGTAGGTAGGTACTTGAGTACCTACTTACTGAATAAGTATACCTACCTACTACCTATCCGGCATTCCGAGACACACTATTATCTAGGCCTGAATAGTTATCTAGCCATATCTATCTACCTGCATAGACTGCTCAAACTATTGGCACATTGTAGGTATAGGTACATACTAAGCAGGTAGGTAGGTACTTGAGTACTTACTGTATAAGTACCTATACCTACCTACTACCTATCCGACAAGCCGAGACACACTATAATCTAGGCCTGAATAGTTATCTAGCCATATCTATCTACCTGCATAGACTGCTCAAACTATTGGCACATTGTAGGTATACATACCTATAGTCATACTTACCTATCTGCATAGACGGCTCAACTATTGGCACATTGTATACCTAGGTAAGAGTGTAATACTTACCAATCCAAGACACTACTTCCACTCGTTATTCTATTCACGTCAAGACCCTATTAAAATCCACATAATGACCGACTGTCATCTATTTAGATTGCTATTCTTATATTACAGGCGCTAGTAAGGGTTCCTAGGAGAATCAATCAATTGAAAAAGTTTCAGATTTTTTCCTTTGTATCCACCCCACTACCTACCTGGATGCCAAATTTGAACGTTCTAGGTCATCTGGAACTGGGTTATAATTAACGTCTATAGGTCAGTCAGTGATAAAATTTTCCATAACCAGGCATTTTTGGACGTTAATATCTAAATAACCGTTTGAGGTGTGTTTATGAAATTCGGTGCACATATTTTACTCGCAAGTGGCAATAGATGAGCCAAATTTGACTTGTTTATGTGAAGTAGTTTTTGAGTTACGAGGGGGTGAAAAATCACCCAAATGGTTCCTGTAATATTACACTAGGCGCGCATCGCCCGTTCGCTTCGCTTGAACTTGGCTTGACACGCTGCCGCGTGTCTAGATTCACTTAGGGGTCATCCATAAATTACTTCACACGAATTTCATGATTTTTGGTCACATTTGTGAGACTCCCCCCCTCCCCAGTGTGACGTTACAGATGTCGACAGACAAAACAATTATTGGTATCTTATATTTACACAGATATAGGTACATAGTTATATATTTTTTTGAGGTTTTCTTAAAGTACATACATACATAAAATCACGCCTGTTTCCCGACGGGGTAGGCAGAGACCACGGATCTCCACTTGCTACGATCCTGACATACTTCTTTTGCTTCATTCACTCTCATTACATTCTTCATACATGCGCGTCGGTTTAGGGTACTCTGGACCTGGCCTTTCTCTAGTACGTCCCCAATTTGATCGAGGTACGTACGCCGTGGTCTTCCCCTTCCAACTGTCCCATTCACACTCTCCTTATACAGTAAAGTAATAGTTTACTAGAGGTTGTGTTTTAACACTTAGATTTTTTCTGAGAAACCAACAGTGAGTGCGAAAAAAAAACAGCTGTTTCATACATTTAGCTGTTTTTTTTTCGTGCTCACCGTGTTGGTTTCTTAGAAAAAATTGTTTATATTGATGGGTAGATACTTTAACCCCCTGAACTTTTCAGAAGTAGTCTGGTCACACCCTGTATGTATAAATGTGATTATATTTCCAGGTACTTCGCAAGGGTTCCGGCACTCTGTGCGAGTCTCTCCTTATGGTGCAAGCATTCCACGCGAACATAGTGTTCCCGAACAAGCAAGTTGAAGAACTGAACAAACTGACGGCGGACGGACATGTGCTGGAGACTGAGACCTACGTCGGGGGACATGTGGAGGCTCTGGAGTCAGGTTAGTCTGTTGGAGAAAATGTGCTAATCCGGTCCTCACATCGTGAAAAAACCGGCATGTTGTAGAAAATATACAGGGTGTTACCAGACTACTTCAGAAAACTTACGATAACCGGTTAAAGTACCGCGCTAATCCAGCACTCATGTTTATGAGTGAGAAAAAATATAGTGAAGAACCGGCATGTCTTAGAAAATATAGACTACTTTCGGAAACTTCAGGGGGTTAAAGTACCCATTAATACAAACAACTTTTTCTATGAAACCAACACTGTGACTGTGAAAAAAACAGCTGTTTCATACATTTTAGCCAAGTAGGTATTGAACTTTTGTATGAAACAGTTATTTTTTTCGCGCTCACAGTTTCGCTCACAGTTCGCGTCGTTTTCGGAAGTAGTCTGGTCACACCCTGTATATCAAGTGCACTACAGGAATCTTTGAGGCGAACTTCAATCCTTTCTATAAGTGCCACGATGAACAGTCTTGACCAGACTAATGGCCGTTAGATAATGATAATGATGCCTATTTACTTAACAGGTGTGTTCAGAGCAGATATAAAATGCAAATTCAAAATAGTACCATCAGCTGTGGAGAAACTGATGGAAACCACAGAAAAAACCATGAGACACGCCATAGAGGTCGAAGAAGGAGTTCCACTAGAATTGGTGACCAATTTTGATGAGGTTTGTGCGGAAATAAAGGCGAAACTACAACATATGCACGACCATCCTAGGAGAGACGAGAGCCCTTTGATATACCATTTGGATGTTGGCGCTATGTATCCTAACATTATATTGACCAACAGGTGTGTATTAATGTTTGTGCCTTATTGTATTACATATAAGGTTGAAATTACAATGCGTTGATAGTTTATTTCACCTGTATATTATTATTTGGTGCTCTATTTTCTTATACCAATTATCTTAGTACCAAGTACCAAGTAGCTCCATTTTCTTTACCATAAGGTATAAAATGTTTTCATTCTATCCAATCTCTGTGTTTTTTTTATTTATATTGTGCTTTAAATCACTAGGTTTAAGGTGTAAAATACAATGATCTAAACAGTTTCTTTCTCTCACATCTCATTATGCATAATATAGTCTTTATTCTGTTATGTTTACGGTTTAAATTTCAATGTAGAAGTGGTTATTTGTAGATTGCAACCATCGGCGATGGTGAATGCAAGTATATGTGCTGTATGCGACTACAACCGACCCGGCGCGACTTGCCAGCGACACATGGAGTGGATGTGGAGGGGGGATTACTGTGAGTTAGAAATACTTGTCACCAGGTGGGCCGTATACATTGGGATTTAACATTTGAGCGTGCATTGGTTACGGTTACCACTTTGAACGGTGTATATTTTTTTAATGGTTTAGATAATTTTTTTTTGTTTATTTTGTTTTATTTTAATTTCGGTTTATCAATTGTTAAAACAAACAACATAAAGTCAAATATTTTTGAATATGAGGACAAATACTGATAATAATCCATACTAATAAAGAGGAAAGTTTTGTATTTTTGTTTGTAACGAAGAAACTCAAAAACTTCTGGACCGATTTCGAAAATTCTTTCATCATTAGAATGCTACATTATCCCTGAGTAACATAGTAGGCTATATTTTATATAAAAAATAGAGATACTTTTGCTACTCGTGTGAAGCCGGGGTGTGTTGCTAGTATAATATAAAATTCTTACGTTACTGACTGACTGTAAAAGTAGATGTCGTTCGTCTATAAAAACTCGGAGACCCTGAGGCGGCCTAATTACTCCATCACCAGACTATGTCCACTCATACGAACCAACTTCTTAAGTAAACTAATTTTGTTCCAGTGCCAGCCACGAGAAGTGAATACCAACGCATACAGCAGCAACTGGAAACTGAAAAGTTTCCGCCACTACACCCTGGCGGTCCGCAGAGGGCTTTCCACACTTTACCTAAAGAAGACCAGGTCAAGTTCTTAGATGGAGTAGACTTGTCCAGCATCCATAGTATACCCTTAGTTGGCCATAACCACAAGACGTGGTCTATACGTGAGGAACACTTTTCGTAGTGGTTACCTTAACGGTGGAATAGAATAGAATATTTATTTATTAATGGCGCTACAAAGTTTGTATGGGACAATGTGATTTCTTGGTCCAAACTACTTCAAATTTTGCATAAACCTTTTTTAACAGATTTGATGGATGACGTGTTTCGTATTTTATTGAAATTCATTTTCTAACGGGGTTACAAAGATGTTAGGGTTATTTTGGCATTGATTAAAAGTGCACAAAATACACTGCGGACGAAGTCGGGGGAAACAGCTAGTAGGCTATCTAAAATGTCAAAAAATATATGTCCGCTATAAGAAGCTTTTTTCAACTAGTTACTTCTAGTCAGGATTTTTTTTAGTAGTTAATTATTGTAGCAAATAATTATACTAATAGAACAATATTTGTGCAGGCTGCGTATGAGAAGAAGCGCCTAGCCGACTACTGTAGAGTTGCCTACAAGAAGACTAAAGTCACTCGAACCGAAGTGCGCACCACTACTATTTGTCAGAAGGAAAACTCTTTTTACGTCGACACTGTGCGGGCCTTCAGGTAAGTTATCGATCGTATACAGATACACTAATATAAATAGGCAAAGTTTGTATGTTTATTAGTAACTAGCTGATGCCCGCGGCTTCGCCGACGTGGATGTCGGTTATCGCGACTTGAAAACTTACCAAATTATATACTAAAACCTTCCTCGAGAATCACTCTATCCATTGTTGGTGAAAACAGCATGAAAATCGGTGCAGTAGTTTTTGAGTTTATCGCGAACAGACAGACAGACGCGGCGAAGTACTTTGTTTTATAATATTATGTAGTGATGTTTCAATTAACCGATTCTCAAACTATTTCACTTATAGATGAAATGATGAATATTGTATGGAAGTAGTGTTACTTCAAGTTTGAAACTTGACGCTTCTGAAACATGATGGTTTGTAAGAGCTTGTGGTAAGGCCCCAGCTAGTCCTAATATTATAAACGCGAAAGTTTGCGAGGATGTCTGGATGTATGTTTGTTACTCTTTCACGCTAAAACGGCTGAACGGATCTGAATGAAATCTGGCACAGATATAGATTATGGTCTAGAATAACACATAGGCTACATTTTATCCCGAAAAAATGTACGGTTCCTGCGGGATAGATTTGTATTTGTTTTTCAAGGTACCACGCGAGCGAAGCCGTGGGCGGAAGCTAAAATAAATGAAATATAAATATAAATGTTTACAGAGACCGTCGCTACGAGTACAAGGCGCTGAATAAGCAAGCCAAAGCGAAGGTGGCCGAGGCGGTCGCGAGCGGCGACGCGGCCGAAGTCAAGCTAGCGAAGAGCAGAGAAGTTCTGTACGACTCGCTCCAACTCGCTCATAAGTGTATTCTCAACTCTTTCTACGGATATGTCATGAGAAGAGGGTATGTACTATGTAATAATCACAGTTCAATAGTCAATAATCATTTATTCAGTTAAATCACAGGGATCATTTTGAATCGTCTTCATACTAGGTGAGTCTAGGGGCCAATTCCAGTCCTATCCCCAGTCCGAGAAGAACTGACAAGAAACTCGCTGGGCCCTAGCGCAAGTAACTAAGTGGTCTAGTGGTAGTATAGTATGTATGTATGTATGTATGTATGCTACTTCCTTCGACTGTCGCTCTCTGTAGCCCGAACGGCTGCACGGATTTTTACAAAAGAGGTGTCGTTGGGTTCTTTTAGATCACAAGAGTGACATAGGCTATCTTATACCTTTAAACGAGCAATTCTTGTATATATAATATATACAGTCGTGGTCAACTAATTAGGGACACTCTTTGGTTAAACCGAATTGTGAATTTATTTTTTATTTTCCAACGAGTCTAAACCATATTCCATATCTCTTACATGTAAGTATAATTAGTCATTTATGTGCCCGATTATACAAACAATAACAACTTCTTAAACATTAAACCTCTTTACAGTATAGCTGATAGATTATCGTAGTGCTATTTGTTCAAATAATGCTGGCTGGCCATTTAATTAGGGACACTGAGATATTGCGTTCTATTTTCAAAATTTGAATCTCAATACTTTTTTACTTCTTCTCTTATTGTTTCGTGGTAGTTTTGGCGGCAATCCCGATATTTATTTTAAGTTTTGAAAAATATTTTGAAGAAAAATGGGTAAAAATAAAAGTTGCGATCCAACACTACGAAAAATTATCATGAAGTTTGTTGTCGAGCATGGTTGGCCATACCGAAGGATAGCAGAACATTTAAATTGTTCAAAAACTATGGTATACAATGCAGTGCAACATGTCAGACGCAATAACACAGATTTAAATGTGCCCAGAACAAAAAGATCGAGAAAAACAACTCCGCAAGAAGATAGAATGATAGCCAGGTTAGCTAAGAAAGATCCGTTTCTAGGCTCTATTTTAATTAAACACGAAGTGTTTGGGACAGACGAAAGAGCTGGTGTCTCAGCTAGGACCGTTCGACGACGTCTGGTAGAAGCAGGGTTGTTCGGAAGAGTGGCTCGCAAAGTACCGTTGTTGAAGAAAGAACATAGAAATGCTCGTTTGGCGTTTGCACGTAAATATGGACATTGGACCTACGCCCAATGGCAACATGTATTATTCTCTGACGAGACCAAGGTTAATTTGATTTCTTCAGATGGAAGGCAATACGTACGGCGTCCAGTAAAAGCGGAAATGAATCCAAGATTCACAAAAAAGCAGGTGAAACATGGCGGTGGAAACATTAAAATGTGGGGTTCATTTTCTGGACGTGGAGTGGGACCTGTGAGGAAAGTTCAGGGTAACTTAGACCAACATCAATACAAGGCAATATTGGAGGAAACGATGCTTCCCTATGCTGAGGAGCATCTCCCTATTATATGGACGTTTCAGCATGATAACGACCCAAAACATACCGCCCGTTCAGTCAAGTCGTTTCTTACCAGTCAGTCAGTATCGGTGCTAGATTGGCCAGCAAATAGCCCGGACTTTAACCCAATTGAGCACCTTTGGCACGAAATCAAGAAAAAAGTAGCCACTTATCGTACCACAACTTTAGATGAACTTAATGAAGCTTTTTGTGAGGCATGGGCAAACATTCCTGTCGAAACATGCCAGAAACTGATAATGTCTATGCCACATAGGTGTCAAGCGGTAATTACTAACAAAGGTTTTGCTACTGGGTACTGATTTTACACGTAATAAAATGGAGCTGTTAAAGATATTATAATACTGCAGATTATTAGTTTTGTTTAACTCTATTTTTCATTATAGTTTACTGTCCTTAATTAAATGTCCAGCTACAGAATTATACCTTAAAATTGAATACATGTTCAACCTTTGATATTAAATACTTTTTTCTATTTATTTATTCTTTTATTTACAGCCATTTAAAGCATAATAATCGGACCAAATTATGCAAATAATAGTTACTGAGAAATCAATAGGGTTTTATATTTGTATGTACATAACCGGTTATTGTTCTTCACTATCTTGCATGTCCCTAATTAGTTGACCACGACTGTATATATAAAATCTGAATCTCGGAAACGGCTCCAACGATTTTCATGAAATTTAGTATACAGAGGGTTTCGGGGGTGATAAATCGATCTAGCTAGGTTTTATTTTTAGAAAACGTCGTTTACCCCAAAAAAACGAGCAAAGCTCGGTCACCCAGGTACTATACAGGGTGTCCCAAAAAGTAGTGTCAAGCGAAAGTCCAGAGATAGAACACCCCTTGGGGTACCCGAATCACCCCCATGTATGTTTATTTTTTATAGTTTTCAAGTTATTAATTTTTTTCCGAATTTTTGAAAATTTGCGACTTGAACAACTTAAAAAGTTCTTTAAAAAAAAGTAGAAAACTTTCTTGAGATTTTTTTTATGTTACTGAATTGTTATGAGTTGTTCTTTTATGCATAAAATAATCAGCTACGTGACTTTGATGAAAACTATGAAAATGTTGGTGTAAAGTCAAATAATTACATTCGGTGAATTATGACTAAAATTTCACGGGTAATTCGGGTACCCCAAAGGGTGTTCTATCTCTGGACTTTCGCTTGACACTACTTTTTGGGACACCCTGTATATTAAATGCCAAAGAATCCAATATGGCGGCTGTAAGAAGCCATTTTCATGTATGTATGTATGTATGTAAGTATGTATGTATGCATGTATAATATATGTATTTATGCGAGTTCCTTCTCCCGTCGCTGTAGCCCAAACGCTGGAGGGATTTCGACAAATGAGGTGTCGTGATTCGCTATACAACAAAAAATTTAATATGGCAGCTGTAATTATCTATTTTCAGTTACATTCAGTCAGGTTATTTTTAATTTTTGCAATAAAATTTCTATTTTTAAACTTACGCGATCTGAACACATCATTAGTATTAAACGGGTATTTATATATTTATGAAACGTCGGGAAAAATAGGTGTATAAAACGCGATAAATCTTCCTGCCCTTATCCCACGTTATGTGGGGTCGGCACAATATGTGATCTTCTTCCATTTCCCTCTGTCACTCGTTATCTCAGTACTCACTCCCTTCTTACCCATGTCATCTTTCACACAGTCCATCCATCTTTTCTATGGTCTACCTCTACCCCTGTATCCACCCACACCACCCACATTCATACCTAACACTCTCCTTTTACCAACATGTTGGCTACAAATAGATTAAAAAAATCACCGTTTATATACGGTTTATTTGTCGCTATATGTCTGTATGTGTGCTTGTATTCAGGGCGCGATGGCACAGCATGGAGATGGCAGGTATCGTGTGCTACACTGGCGCCAACATCATCATGAAAGCCAGGGAGATCATCGAACAAATCGGCAGACCGCTCGAGTTGGACACTGACGGTGAGCAATACTTAAGGCCCAGCATTTTGAAAATTGCATGTGTTGCATTGCAACCCTAATCATTCTAATACCGCTTAATAGATTACATTGAAATTGAACTACACGATACTCAATGATATAAGTGATAAATCAACGGATCTAAAACACGAATTAGTTAGAAAACCTTGGTTAAAAATCATGTCAAAAACACCTCTGAAAATTCAGAAATTCCCTAATTTATCCAGAACAGTAAGGTATTTTGAATTTCTATTTCACATGAATATAAATCAGTTAATTTGAAACAAATCAACCCAGCCTTTTTTTTAAATAAGCTATTTACTTCAACATATTTATGTTTTTTTATAAATTGTCGCTTTCGTTATATAATTCAGAGCAGCCATATTAACATGCCGCACTCTACTTACCTGTCATTTGGGTATTTCGCTTCGTGCTATGTCTGATTCCGCGGAGATCCGCGTTGCTATACGGACCTATGTCACTTTTTTTTGTAACTTTTACGTAAGGAATAGTGTGACGAGTATTCTGGGCCATAAACACTCTTCAATACAACCGTTTTCATAAGAGAGGTTTACTTTAAGTTCTACATCATTTGAAACAAAACAGATCTATGGCTTTAACACGCGATTTTCGCGATGCATTCGACTGTCAACTTTATCGCTCAAGTTTCCATATTTTTTCTCGTGTTATTTTGAGTTTTATTGTGTAATTGTGATGGTTATTTTTCCATTAAAGCCCGGGTTCTGGACGCGAGTAGTATGTGAATTAAAGTGAATAGTTCCTTTATAAATCCATCGGAGGATAAATCCCGATAATTTTGAACAAAACAAACATCTTTTGTTAAAATTTGACTTGACAATTTGACTATCTATTACTTTGTGACATTGACAATACTAGGAACTAATTTAAACACTTGACACTGGTGGTAATTCGGTTGTTTTGCAGACTAACTTAAAAAATGCTACCATAGGTACGGTCTTATTTGGCTTACTTTAAAGACCAAATTAGCGTAACATTTTTGAATGACGGTTTTAAAAAGATCTAAAATTGACATAATCATTCTAATTTAATTAATTTTCCACCATTTTCTCGTAGCTTTAGTCAACACCAATTTACATGGCTTCTAAAATAAGCTAAAACACGTCAATCATACGTCAGTTTAGTCAAATTTAGAATTGTAATTTAAAATGTTTACGCTTATTTAGTATTTAATGTGAACAAAATAAGGTTGCGTTTATTTCAGCATTTTTTTTGTTAGTTTTAGTTAGTCCGCGGAACAACAGAATCACCACCACTGGCAAAATTGATCTGAAGATAGATGCCATAAAAAAAGAAGACTTTTACACGATTTGTTGATAGCATGTATTATACTGATGAGAGGATATGGGATGCTCAAGCGGGATTTCGAAAGGGTATGGGATGTACGGATCAGGTCTTTTCCTTGCGATGCATAGCCGAGAAATTTTTGGCCAAAGGTCAAAAGGTCTACTGCGCTTTCGTAGATCTGGAGAAGGCCTATGACAGAGTGATGAGGAATGAACTGTGGTCGACACTGTCGATGTATGGAGTAAAAAGCAACCTGGTGCGAGCCCTGAAATCTCTCTATGAGGACTCCAGGGCTTGCGTTAGGATACATGGGTCATACACTGAATGGTTTAACATCCAAAAGGGTGTTAGACAAGGATGTGTAGCGTCACCATGGCTTTTTAATCTTTTTATGGACAGTTGTTTGCAAGATATGAAAGATAGTGATTGTGGATTAAGAATGAATGAGTTACTCGTCAAATGTCTTCTCTATGCTGACGATCAGGTAATACTTGCATCGTCGGCAGAGGAGTTACAGGAGATGGTAACAGGCATGCATGAAGCTTTTGACAGGAAAGGGATGAAAATAAATGTAAGTAAGACGAAAGTAATGGTTTTTGAAAGGGAAGAATGCATGACAGAATGTAATATAATGATTAGAGGAGAAAGAGTGGAACAAGTGAAAGAGTTTGTTTATTTGGGTACGCTGTTTAAAAGAGATGGAAAACATGATGACGATATTGAAAGGAGAGTGAATGCTGGAAATAGTGTGAATGGGGCACTTCACACATTTATGAGCAGTCGGATCGTGTCCAAAAAGGCACGACTGGCTGTGCACGGTGGAGTGTTAGTGCCGACATTGATGTATGGTAGCGAAAGTTGGGTATGGCAGAAGAAGCATCAGAGTAGAATAAATGCAGTGGAAATGAGAGCTTTGAGAAGTATGTGTGGTTTAACTTTGAATGATAGAGTAAAGAACAGTGTGATAAGAGAACGTTGTGGAGTGAAAGAAGACGTAGTGATGAAAATTGAGAAGGGTATGCTAAGATGGTTTGGGCATGTAGAAAGGATGGATGGAAGGAGAATGACGAAACAGTTGTATAAGGAGAGTGTGAATGGAACAGTTGGAAGGGGAAGACCACGGCGTACGTACCTCGATCAAATTGGGGACGTACTAGAGAAAGGCCAGGTCCAGAGTACCCTTAACCGACGCGCATGTATGAAGAATGTAATGAGAGTGAATGAAGCAAAAGAAGTATGTCAGGATCGTAGCAAGTGGAGATCCGTGGTCTCTGCCTACCCCGTTGGGAAACAGGCGTGATTTTATGTATGTATGTATGTATGTATTATACATGTTTGTAGATGTACACGCAAGGGCGGATCCATGGGGGGGGGGTCATCAGGGGCATGACCCCCCCTGGGCTGGGTCCAGGACCTTGGTGGACCACTAATTAAAGTTATATATTATAAGGATTATAACTTTTTGTGACTTGACCATGACTCTGTGACCCCCCCCTGGCACCAAAGCTGGATCCGCCCTTGTGTACACGAGAGGTTAGGTAGTAAAGTTTCAGTACTCATCTTTTCCGTCACCGGCGCCGCCTTCAAACTTCCTTATACTTATACCTAAATACTTTTTAAAGCTCTCTACATTTGTGTCAGGTATCTGGTGTGTTCTGCCTTCATCGTTCCCGGAAAACGTGACGGTACACACAACGCATGCAAAGAAAAAGAAAATCAACGTTTCGTTTCCAAACGCCGTCCTCAACTCTATGGTCAAGGTATTGGCTTTTCTTTGTTATCTATATAGTATTAATGTATAAAAGAAGCCTCGGTGGGCGTACTGTAATCCTTTCACCACACTGGCTGTACAGAACAAGTGTGGTGAAAGGCAGGATGCTTCGTGGAGAAGCGGGTCACGTGTCGAATTTCTATTGAAATTTGAAATTGAAATTGAAAAATATTTATTCAGTAAAATCACAAGGATCACCTTGAAACGTTTTACATCTATTTGAGTTTGTGTTGTGTTAAGCTCATTAGATAATAATCGGGAAAGTACTAGATGTATCCGTCCTTTTCAGTATTTGTAATGGATTTCCGCAAAGTCACGCCTGAATCAATCATTTATTTTGTTCAGGATCACTTCACAAACGATCAATACTTCGAGCTGACCGACCCTGAGAGTAAGAAGTACGAACAGCGCGCGGAAAACTCGATATTCTTCGAAGTAGACGGACCGTACCTCGCCATGGTGCTGCCGGCTTCCAAGGAGGAAGGAAAACGACTGAAGAAGAGATATGCTGTGTTCAACTTTGATGGCTCTTTGGCTGAGTTGAAAGGTAAGGCTTTATAATATGTATATGGGGTTCAAGACTCTGCTCACTGAAGGAAGTTCATCTCACTCGCCAAATCCGCGTTCTTCAAGTAATTCAGCTAACGCAGATGTATTGCGGCTATTGTCTCAGACCATTTTCTATGATCTTATTTAATGTTGATCAATTTGGTATTTAGTCGGTTATCACGGTATTCACAATTGAGTATTTGAAAAAAAAAATGTTGATTTTTTTATGCATTTTAAAACTTTATTATCAAGAATATTGATATTTAATGCAAAAAACTTAAAAAAATAAATTTTCAATTAGTTATAAACAATTAAAAATTGATGAAATTTAAAAATAAGTCACGTGACTATAAACGCGCCATAATTGGGTCACCCCGGATGTGACGTCCCAATGTTAAGGCGGGTTACAGTGCTCGACCGATCGTCGGTGCGCACGGTCGGTCCTGACGATACGCACGGACCGACCGTCAGTTTGTATCATTCTGTGCTCTCCTGACCAACAAACTGACCAGATGAAAATTGATACAGACATCCGTCGTCGGTCCGTACGGTCGGTCCAACGATCGGTGCAGCACTGAACGCGTTCATACGTTTCCATAGCGCGTCGGTCGGCCGACGGCCGTATGCGGACGCGCTCGACCGACGGTCCTCGTACGCAGTGCGTAGCAATATACGCGTGCGTACGGTCGGTCCAGCACTGTACGAATTATGGATTTTCATATTAATGACAAGCGCGACCGACATACGGACCGACGGTCAGTGAAGCACTGTAACCAGCCTAATAGTACAGGCGGATATGTAATCTTATACCTTTAAACGAGCAACTCTTGTATATACAGTCGTGGTCAACTAATTAGGGACATGCAAGATAGTGAAGAACAATAACCGGTTATGTACATACAAATATAAAACCCTATTGATTTCTCAGTAACTATTATTTGCATAATTTGGTCCAATTATTATGCTTTAAATGGCTGTAAATAAAAGAATAAATAAATAGAAAAAAGTATTTAATATCAAAGGTTGAACATGTATTCAATTTTAAGGTATAATTCTGTAGCTGGACATTTAATTAAGGACAGTAAACTATAATGAAAAATAGAGTTAAACAAAACTAATAATCTGCAGTATTATAATATCTTTAACAGCTCCATTTTATTACGTGTAAAATCAGTACCCAGTAGCAAAACCTTTGTTAGTAATTACCGCTTGACACCGATGTGGCATAGACATTATCAGTTTCTGGCATGTTTCGACAGGAATGTTTGCCCATGCCTCACAAAAAGCTTCATTAAGTTCATCTAAAGTTGTGGTACGATAAGTGGCTACTTTTTTCTTGATTTCGTGCCAAAGGTGCTCGATTGGGTTAAGGTCCGGGCTATTTGCTGGCCAATCTAGCACCGATACTGACTGACTGGTAAGAAACGACTTGACTGAACGGGCGGTATGTTTTGGGTCGTTATCATGCTGAAACGTCCATATAATAGGGAGATGCTCCTCAGCATAGGGAAGCATCGTTTCCTCCAATATTGCCTTGTATTGATGTTGGTCTAAGTTACCCTGAACTTTCCTCACAGGTCCCACTCCACGTCCAGAAAATGAACCCCACATTTTAATGTTTCCACCGCCATGTTTCACCTGCTTTTTTGTGAATCTTGGATTCATTTCCGCTTTTACTGGACGCCGTACGTATTGCCTTCCATCTGAAGAAATCAAATTAACCTTGGTCTCGTCAGAGAATAATACATGTTGCCATTGGGCGTAGGTCCAATGTCCATATTTACGTGCAAACGCCAAACGAGCATTTCTATGTTCTTTCTTCAACAACGGTACTTTGCGAGCCACTCTTGCGAACAACCCTGCTTCTACCAGACGTCGTCGAACGGTCCTAGCTGAGACACCAGCTCTTTCGTCTGTCCCAAACACTTCGTGTTTAATTAAAATAGAGCCTAGAAACGGATCTTTCTTAGCTAACCTGGCTATCATTCTATCTTCTTGCGGAGTTGTTTTTCTCGATCTTTATTTATTTATTTATTTATTTATTTATACTTTGTACACAGATTATACATAATAAAACTTAAAACTAGTGGCATGTACACAGGCGAGCTTAACCCTAAAAAGAGTTCTCTTCCAGCAAACCTTGGGATATGGAGATTTTAACTAATTGGTGGGTATATTGCGTACAAAAAAAAAATGAGAAAAGAAAGAAATTAATAATAACTAACTCTAATAACTAACACTAAGAAAATGAGAGGAAATAAAAAGTAAAATAAAAAATCTTATTTAATTAAAATAAACTAAAAATACACTTATACTTATATAGGTACTAACATATAAATATGTATATATTATAGGAACTACTTATATATATGTATATATATATACAATATAAATAAATAAATAATAGTAATACATAAAAAAAAAATATCTTAACACTTACAAGGAGAGATAGTGCTCTTTGACTTTTCGCTTGAAAATAGCAAGCGATGGACTGGCGCGAATGTCGTGAGGGATAGAATTCCACAACTTTACAGACTTAACTGTAAATGAGTCACCATAGCGACTAGAGGAATGGAGAGGAATTTTTAGAAGAAGAGATTTAGATGTTCTGCTCGGCTCACCACGGGGGACAAGGAAATTAAAGCGCTCATAAAGATAGGAAGGAGAAAGAGGATTGTTAAGAATATTATAAAGAAGAGAAAGGGTATGTAGATCACGTCGCCGACGAATGGGAAGCCATCTTAACTGGGCTCTGAATAATGAGACGTGATCAAACTTGCGCAGGCCAAAAATGAATCGGATACACAAGTTTTGAAGACGCTCCAACTTGTTGAGGTACTCTTCAGAGGCATCTATGAAGCAGCAGTCAGCGTAATCGATTAATGGTAACAAGAGAGATTGAGCAAGAATGACTTTAGTTTCATAGGGCAAGAATTTCTGGAGTCGCTTAAGGGATTGGAATGAGAAGTGGACTCTTTTGCTAATTTCATTGATATGATTAACCCAAGACAATTGTGAGTCAAAAATAACACCCAGGTTCATAGCGGTGGTTGTGAAACAAATTGTAGAGCTATCATAAACAAGTGAGGGCAGGGGAGATTTATTAATTAAATTCAACATATAAGGGCTTCCAAAAATGAGAGCCTGAGACTTGGCTGGGTTAACCAGAAGACCAAAAGCTTTCGCCCATGAGTGTATATTACTCAGGTCAGCGTTTATCTGGTTAATGCCAACAGAGGTCTCGCTCACCTTAAAATGATTATAAATTTGCAAATCATCAGCATATAGATGATAATTTGAAGAAATTACATGAGTAATAGCATTAATGAAGACAGAGAATAAAAGAGGGGAGAGAACACCACCTTGAGGCACGCCCGCTGTGATATCACACCAATCAGAAAAAGAGTCTTCAGAACGTACACACTGCGAGCGGCCACAAAGATATGAGTTGAACCAAGAGATAGCCTCGGGGGAAACATTAAGAGAGGAAAGAATGGAAAGAAGAATGTCGTAATTAACAGAATTAAATGCACTGCTAAAATCAAGAAGTACTAAGACAGTTAAAAGTTGGTTATCCATGGCCCACCGAATATCATCAGATACTTTAATCAGAGCACTGACTGTACTGTGGCCGGGACGGAAACCAGATTGGAAAGGACTTAAGAGGTTATTTTTGTGAAGGAAAAGAGAAAACTGCTTGTGGACAACATGCTCTAGGATTTTTGATAAAATAGGTAAAATCGAAATAGGTCTAAATTGGGATGCAGAGGAAGGATTAGAAGTTTTGGGCAGAGGAATTACAAAAGCTTTTTTCCAGATGGATGGAAACGAGCTCATAACAAGAGAAAAGTTGATAATGTGAGTAATTGCAGATACGAGCTCCAAAGACAGAATCTTCAGCATACGGATATGAATGCCATCCACACCGACAGCTTTAGTAGAGATAGATTGAATGAACTTTAAGACTTCCCCCTCAGCAACCTCCGAAAAACAAAAAGCAGGACAATTGGGTTTAGAAAGGCGAGATAAGTAATCGATAGTAGAGAGCTTTATTCCAACATCCAAAGACATAGGAGAACAAGAGAAATGAGAGTTGATAGAATTTAAGTTGAAAGAGATAGAAGCCTCACAAGAGTCCTTTCCAATACCCAAAGAGTTAAGGAACTTCCACATAAGCGGGGTACTACAATTTTGAATGGAGTTATGTATGTGGTGTCTCTTAGCGTCCCTACACATCTTGGAACAACGGTTGCGAAGCTTCTTGTAAGAAGCCAAATGTTCAAAAGTTGGAGTCCGTTTATAAAGTCGTTTTGCTTTGTCTCGCTTAGACATAGCCAATTTAATAGGTTTCGTCAACCAGGGAGCAGGTGGGTGCTTGATTTTAACTCGTTTGAGTGGGGCGTGAATATCGTACAGATTAAGCACGATTGAGTTGAATGCAGAGACCTTGTCATCAATGCTGGTCGCATCAATGACAGGAGACCAATTAATTTCACTTGCATCCATTTTCAAACGATCTAGATTAATATCATTGAAACTACGAAGTAATAGAAATTTAGGCTTAGGTTTAGGACAACGGATTTTATATGACAGGAATAGTAGATCATGGTAGGAAAAAGAAGCCGCTAATTGCCCATGTGTGGCCACTCGGTCTGGGTCAGAGACAATAATTAGATCAAGAAGAGAGGGAGAGGAATGGGGAGCGTGGTGAGTAGCAGTGAGAGGAAGAATGTGTAAGTTGACAGATGAAAATAAAGAAGTAAGTTTCCTAGCACGTGAGTCACCTTTGATGAGGCACGTATTAAAATCCCCAAGAAGGAGGGTATGACCATAGAGAGGAGTGAGAGATTCAAGTTTTATTTCTAGAGAGGAAAAGTAATCAATACGGCATGAAGGAGGATAAAATACACCTAAGAGAATTTTTGTTTGGTTTACTACTATTTCAATAAAAAGGTGTTCAGCAGAGTTGGACACCTGCATGGGTGAATGATCAACAACTTTAGAGGGAATGTCAGCGCGAAGGTATATGGCCACCCCCCCCGCACCCTTACCAACTCTGTCATTTCTGATAAGTTTGTAGCCAGGAAGAGGGTATTGAGTGGATGGCATTGCAGGTTTCAAAAATGACTCTGAAACAAGTATAGCATCAATCACTTTGTAATCAAAAGAAGAGTGAAAATCATCAAAGTGAGATGGAATGCTTTGAGCATTTACATGGACAATATTTAAATTAGTAGGGTGACTAGAGAAAGCAATTTCAAGTTGGTCACGAAGGTGAAGGGAGACATCGCTACCAGCACTAGCAAAGTCTTCAGAAGAGCAAGATGAGGAGCATGAGAAAAAACTATCATCAAATATAACCGACATAAATAAATAAATGCTAAGGTATATGAATATATATAAAAAATAAAAAAAATAAAAATAAACTTACTATTCAATAAATAATAAATAGGTGCAAACTAAAACAAAACTCAGTCAACCAATCTCACACTAGGCCAATCAGTCCACTGAAAGAGAAACACTATTACCAACAATCTAGCGTGAGTACCTACTCACAAACAACAAAATATGACAAACGAAAGAAAAATACAAATTAAAATAAAAATAAAAAGTTTTTGGTAACATACACGTAAATAGGTAATTATAACTAAGCAATCACTCGTACCGTACTCAAATTCTCGCAAAAACAATTGACCAACTTCAATGAGGTAAATAATAAAAAAAAAATAAAGAACTGTTATGGTACCATGGAAATGTCAGTGTCATTTATGAATTTACTGTTTTTGACTTTGACGTTTGAGTGATTGACATTGACAATTAATTAATTGAAGGTAGGTTATGAAATTCAACAAACAAAGTAAAATGAAGTGTAAAAAAAAATTTGTCTACCCAATACAAGAAAATAATGTAAGACATTTTAGTGCAATACTGCAAATTTACGAAGTACACTTAAAGGAAACACAACACAGTAGATCAGATTCACTTTGCAGCACGCTTGGCCTTGGTTTCGGCTCTGGCAGATCGTGAGGCAGGAAGTGCAGAGGACTTCACCTTGTCTCGGGAAGTCCCAGGTACCAACAAATCAGCCCCAGACGACATCGGATACTCCAAAAGAAGCGGCTTTAACTCGGACATAGATTCAAGTCTGTGGCGTTTGTTGTCTGGCGAGACGATTACAATCTTGCCCTCCGAAGTCCAGCATTTCCTCAAGCCGAAATGTTTACGCGCTGCAGCAAAAACTTCATGCCTGGACTTTGTCAAAAATTCCGAGACAGTGATCCCAGAGCTTTTCAAAGCCGTCTTGGCGTTCCAGACCTCACTACGGACACGATAGCTCACAAACCTGACCATCACAGGCCTAGGTTTACTAGAGTTTAGACCCAAGCGATGACAGGAAGCAAAATGTTCGGTGGAGATATCACACATCTTAAATTTGCTGTGTAATAACTCAATGATTGAATCCGCTACAGCTGTATCGCTGGATTCAGCTAATCCGTGAAATAGGAGCACCTTCCTCCGTGAAGCGGTCTCTTGACGATCTACGCCTTGAACTAGAAGCTCTAACTGCAATCTCATGGTGCTAAGTGTTTTCCAAACTAGTGACTTAAAGTCAGTGAACTCACGAGATAGTGCAGTTAAGTCCCTGTGAGGAGTCTCAGTGGTGTTAGTGGCAGAGAGAGTCTTGAGATTACCCTCATATACCTGCATCCTGGAGTCAAAGGAGCTTGCCAGCTCCTCCATGTTCAATGACAGCTTTGCATAGAGGTCCATAATTGTTGAAGTGTTGCTCAAACAGTGTATATAGTGAGTGGAGAGGAGATTTTAATATTGGCGAGTGTGGGAGGGACTAAGTTCAACAACTACCACTAGTAGTCATAAAGTAAGCCCCTTTTAATAATTTTAAAATATAAATAAATAAGAAGAGAAAAATATATTGTGTTGTTACTCAAACTACCCCCAACCAAAAAAAACTTTCTTCTTTTTGTTCTGGGCACATTTAAATCTGTGTTATTGCGTCTGACATGTTGCACTGCATTGTATACCATAGTTTTTGAACAATTTAAATGTTCTGCTATCCTTCGGTATGGCCAACCATGCTCGACAACAAACTTCATGATAATTTTTCGTAGTGTTGGATCGCAACTTTTATTTTTACCCATTTTTCTTCAAAATATTTTTCAAAACTTAAAATAAATATCGGGATTGCCGCCAAAACTACCACGAAACAATAAGAGAAGAAGTAAAAAAGTATTGAGATTCAAATTTTGAAAATAGAACGCAATATCTCAGTGTCCCTAATTAAATGGCCAGCCAGCATTATTTGAACAAATAGCACTACGATAATCTATCAGCTATACTGTAAAGAGGTTTAATGTTTAAGAAGTTGTTATTGTTTGTATAATCGGGCACATAAATGACTAATTATACTTACATGTAAGAGATATGGAATATGGTTTAGACTCGTTGGAAAATAAAAAATAAATTCACAATTCGGTTTAACCAAAGAGTGTCCCTAATTAGTTGACCACGACTGTATATACAGGGTGTCCCAAAAAGTAGTGTCAAGCGAAAGTCCAGAGATAGAACACCCCTTGGGGTACCCGAATCACCCCCATGTATGTTCCGCGATTTTTTATAGTTTTCGATTTATGAATTTTTTTCCGAATTTTTGAAAATTTACGACTTGAACAACTTAAAAAGTTCTTTAAAAAAAAGTAGAAAACTTTCTTGAGATTTTTTTTTTGCTACTGAATTGTTATGAGTTGTTCTTTTATGCATAAAATAATTAGTTACGTGACTTTGATGAAAACTATGAAAATGTTGGTGTAAAGTCAAATAATTACATTCGGTGAATTATGACTAAAATTTTCAACTTCAAATTAAAAATCTTAAAAAGTGATTTCATGGTTTCTAAATAAGTCTAAAAAATTCTCCAGACTCTCAGCTTTCATAATCATTAAAAAAAAGTAGTACTTAATAGGCTACTTTGGCCAAAAATCGGCCTTCAAAGACGGTGAGGTGGAATTTTTTTTAAATTATCTACCTGATTAAAAAATAGATTTTGGCCATTTTATCATTCCTAAGCTTAATTCGTTTGTGAACTAACGAAAAATTACTGCAGGAAAGTAAGATTTCATTAATATTTGAAGGTTTTATTTATTTAGTTTAGCTAAATTTATGAAATAAAACAGCAAGTAAAATTTATGAATTTTTTACAAAAAGTTTTCAAAATTTCAACCTTCTAGGTCGATACAAATCCTACATCGTCTTAAAAAGGTTTCCTTTAATCGTATGAAAGCTATTTTAAGTTCCTTAATTTTTTCTTCGGCCCATCTCAATTTTTGTTCTTAATTCGGCCATATTGCTGATTTTTTTGGCATAAAGTAATTCTTTGTAGTAATTTTTGGTTAGTTAACAAAACAAATTAAACTTAGGAATGATAAAATGGCCAAAATCTTTTTTTTAATCAGGTTGCTAATTTTAAGAATTTTCCACCTCACCGTCTTTGAAGGCCGATTTTAGCCAAAGTAGCCGATTAAGTACTACTTTTTTTTAATGATTATGAAAGCTGAGAGTCTGGAGAATTCTTTAGACTTATTTAGGAACCATGAAATTACTTTTTAAGATTTTTAATTTGAAGTTGAAAATTTTAGTCATAATTCACCGAATGTAATTATTTGACTTTACACCAACATTTTCATAGTTTTCATCAAAGTCACGTAGCTGATTATTTTATGCATAAAAGAACAACTCATAACAATTCAGTAGCAAAAAAAAAATCTCAAGAAAGTTTTCTACTTTTTTTTAAAGAACTTTTTAAATTGTTCAAGTCGTAAATTTTCAAAAATTCGGAAAAAAATTCATAACTCGAAAACTATAAAAAATCGCTGAACATACATGGGGGTGATTCGGGTACTCCAAGGGGTGTTCTATCTCTGGATTTTCGCTTGACACTACTTTTTGGGACACCCTGTATATATTGACTTTACACCAACATTTTCATAGTTTTCATCAAAGTCACGTAGCTGATTATTTTATGCATAAAAGAACAACTCATAAAAATTCAGTAGCAAAAAAAAAATCTCAAGAAAGTTTTCTACTTTTTTTGTAAGAATGTTTTAAGTTGTTCAAGTCGTAAATTTTCAAAAATTCGGAAAAAATTAATAACTCGAAAACTATAGAAAATCGCGGAACATACATGGGGGTGATTCGGGTACCCCAAGGGGTGTTCTATCTCTGGACTTTCGCTTGACACTACTTTTTGGGACACCCTGTATAATCGGAATCTCGGAAACAGCGATTTACATGAAATTTAGTATGCAAGGGCTTTCGGGGGCGATAAATCGATCTAGCTAGGTTTCATTTTCCAAAAAACACAATTTACCAACAAAAAAAGCCGAGCAAAGCTCGGTCATCCAGGTACTACTTACTAAAGAGCGGTAAATAAATAGGTACTCACATCGAAATGATCTTCACAACAAAAAAAAAATCAATTTTGTTTTAGAATTATCACGCTGCTTCAAACCATTAATTTCGACGTTCGTCATCTTAGGGAACATATAAAAACATTTTGTTAGGAGTTTTTTTCGTAGTATTCGTACAGGTACATCATTGTTATCATTGTGACGTCACGCGCGCTCGGGAGCTGTCGGCGTGTTTTCGGTACTGGGTTCAAAGTATAATTTTTATTTTGAAATAACTTTTGAATTATTGCGAAAATATAAAATAAAAAATAGTTTTGTTATAAAACTTATATAATATGATCTTTCCATTTATCACAAAAAAAAACATTCAAATACTCAATTGTCAAACTGAAAATAAATCATAGTTTTAAAAAACATATTCATAGAAAATGGTTAACGATTGTCGCAAAATTCTATCTATTCTATCGCCCGGGCGAGACTAACCACGAACTCACTGCTTAGTAAACTTGTTTATTTAATACATAATCCACCTATCAGTGCCGACTAGCGCACGAAAGGAGCCTATAAGCAGCTTAATCTCTCACCACACTGGTATATTTAATTTTAATGGTCATTTTTTTTTTTTAGGTTTTGAAGTAAAACGGCGCGGAGAATTACAGCTGATAAAAATCTTCCAGTCGTCAGTATTCGAAGCGTTCCTCAAGGGCAATGACCTGAAGTCCTGTTACGGCGCCGTGGCGAAGGTGGCGGATTATTGGCTCGATGTTCTCTACAGTAAAGGTATTGATATATTTTTGTTACGTCATTATTTGTGGAAGTTATACATAGCGCCATCTAGCCGCTAGTTATAGTAATTCCTAGCTCGCGATTTCGTCCGTATTTAATTCATTATCAAATATTTTAATATTATAACTCTACGACTATTTAAAGAAATATGCAGAATTATCATAATTTATAAAATAAACAATGAAACAGTTGAGCTATCTAAAGACGTTACTGCTATTCGAGGCGGAGACAAATTAAATCATGAAAATCGGTCCGGCCGCAATCGAGTACACTATTTATAAATAGTGTAACTAACATGAATTTGTTTACAGTTTTATTTGTTACTAAAATCGATAACATGGTTCCTAAGAACAGATCTTCGTATGTCTTATAGCTTCAGACTTTCCCATACTGACCGATCTAAATATATAGACCGGCCTCACAGCTCAGTTGGTAGTAGCTCTGCCTTCTGCGCTGTAGGTTGTGGGTTCGATCCCCATCCAGGATAAACATTTGTGTGATGAACGCAGATGTTTGTTCTGTGTCTGGGTGTTACTATGTATTCTATGTATGTATTTACAAAAAAAAGTATATAATTAATCTATCAGCTATCTGGTACTATGTACAAGCTTTGCTTAGTTTGGGGCTAGATGGCGTTGTGTGAAATGTCCACCAATATTTATTTATTAAATTTTACAGTCTGTATATTAACATTGACCGAAAAAAAACAATTTCGTTCTAGGCTCCAACATGCCAGATTCAGAACTATTCGAGCTGATCTCCGAGAACCGGTCCATGTCAAAGAAGTTAGAAGACTACGGCGGGCAGAAATCCACGTCTATTTCTACTGCGAAAAGACTGGCGGAGTTTCTTGGCGACCAGATGGTGAAAGACGCAGGGCTAGCATGCAGGTGACCTTATCTCGGTGACTTAAGATACAAAATACATTCTCACACTTCGTGACACCTATGATACGCTTCGGCAATCCTCGGAAGAGCTCGGCAAATCAAAGGATTGCCGAAACGTTTGTTTTGTGATGATATAGTAATTCGTTTTAGATGTTTGTAGTCAGTTTTAATTTTTTTTTCTTATAAAATTCACTGTGTCTTACTGTTAGTTATATTTAAAACCAAAATATTTGTTTTCATGCAACTGTTTTCAGAGGATGTGAATGATATTCTCAAAAAGATATGGTATGTTCAGTTCAAAATAGATTTTCGTCAATAACATTTTACAATAAAGTTATGGTGCTAAACTATTTCTTTATACAATACTTTTTTAATCAAACAATGGCTTAGAATTAAATCTTGAAGTGGTAATTTATGAGGCGGTTTAATACAACAGTATGAACAGTTTTAAATGTTTTCTAGGTTCATAATATCTCGTAAGCCAGAGGGCGCGCCTGTGACCGAGCGAGCCATCCCCCTCGCTATATTCCAGTCGCCCGCCGCTGTGAAACGTCACCACTTAAGAAGATGGCTGAAAGACAATAGTATAACTGAGGATATTGATATCCGTGATGTGTTGGACTGGGCGTACTACATTGAGCGGCTGAGCGGCGCTATACAGAAGATTATCACTATACCGGCGGCCATGCAGGGAGTTAGTATTCAGATTAAATGGCGCAGCCGCCTTGGATTTAGCTGCGCCAGATTTTATATACTTATTTCTAATTTATTATTTACTAGCTTCCGCCCACGGCTTCGCCCGTGTAGTACCTTGAAAAACAAAAACAAATCTATCCCAATGGAACCGTAAATTTTTCCGGGATAAAAAGTAGCCTATGTGCTATTCCAGACTATAATCTATATCTGTGCCAAATTTCATCCAGATCCGTTCAGCGTGAAAGAGTAACAAACATACATCCATACATTCTTACAAACTTTCGCGTTTATAATATTAGTAGGATTATGAGCCGTTTGTGTCCCACTGCTGGACAAAGGCCTTCCTCCATTCTTTCAGGTCGATTAAATTCAATAAAAATGTATACAAAATTAATTGCTAGCTCAAGTCATGCAAGGAGAACGCACATCTGGCCGAACCGACCGTAACAATTTTTGGAATTCTTTGTAGCGCCTTTTCGTGTCGTGCTAGTTCTTCATAAACAATGAGGTGAAAGATTTAAAGTGCGCCTCAGAGGCACCTTTCTTGCAATGCGCCGAATAGCCGGTAAAAGTTTGAAGTTGTCTATGTGGACAAGTGCGCGTTCAGCTTTATAAACCTCTGTCTTTAAAATTTATAGCTCGATAATCCAGTTCCGAGATGCCAGTACCCGGACTGGCTTCACAAGAAAATGCTCGCGAAAACGGACAAATTCAAAACGAGAAAGATCACCGACATGTTCTCGGCGCAACCGAAGGAAGTCAGAACAAGGGACGGTGAGGACGACGAGAATGGACTTATGGTAACTAAATGTGCTAATGTCGATAAGGGCGAGTTTCCTTCAAAGTGGTAAGACGTTGGTGAACGATAGTCGTGACAACATTGTTTGAAGATGACGTCATGTAGTTTTGACTGGCCTCACAGCTCAAGTCAAAAGTCAAAATATGTTTATTTTCAATAGAATCACAGGGATCACTTTGAAACGTCTTACATACTAGGTGAGTCTAAGTGCCAGTTCCAGTCCTATCCCCAGTGCGAGAAGAACTGACAAGAAACTCGCTGGGCCCTAGCGCTTTTTTTGTATGATCCTTGTTAATTTTGTAAGGAATACCTAGCAGAGTTGGAGCTGATTCATCCCAAGCTTTTTTATCATCTAAGTACTCTGATATTTTATAATAAACTTTTCTAGACAGTTTCTGTTTAATTACATTTTTGAATTTTCCAATTGATAAATCAAGCGTGTCACTTGGGATCTTGTTATAGAAGCGTACACATTGCCCTTTAAAGGATTTACTTACTTTAGTGAGCCTAACCGTGGGAACAGCGAGTTTATTTTTAATTCTAGTATTAACATTATGATTATCACTATTTTTCCTAAATAAATTAATGTTTTTGTGAACATACATCAAGTTTTCATATATATATTTACATGGCATTGTCATGATGTTTATTACTTTAAACTTATCTCTAAGAGATTCTCTGGGACCCATGTTATAGATTGCACGAACAGCCCTCTTCTGCAACACAAATATAGTATTAATATCTGCAGCACTCCCCCACAACAAAATGCCGTAAGACATAATGCTATGAAAGTAGCTGAAATATACAAGTCTAGCAGTTTCTACGTCGGTGAAATGACGGATCATTTTAACTGCATATGCTGCAGAGCTAAGTCTCTTCGACAATTTATCAATGTGCGGGCCCCATTGAAGCTTATTATCTAAAGTTATGCCCAAGAATACTGTGGTGTCCATAAGATCTATATTTTCGTAATTTATTTTTATATTGGTATCTAATTGTCGAACATTTGGTAGTACAAAACGAACACATTTCGTTTTCTTTTGATTTAGTAATAAGTTGTTTACATTAAACCATTTTACAATTTTAAAGATTGCATTATTCACTTCGTCAAAATTAGTCATACGCCGCTTTTGTTTAAATAAAAGTGACGTGTCATCAGCAAACAGTACAATCTCCTGATCATCCTTGACAAGTTTGGGTAGATCGTTTATATATATTAAAAACAAAAATGGTCCTAATATCGATCCTTGTGGTACACCCATTGTTACCACTGACCCCGGAGAACGTTTGCCATTTACGTTGGTAGTAGCTCTGCCTTCTGCGCTGTAGGTTGTGGGTTCGATCCCCACCCAACACAAACGTTTGTGTGATGAAATCAGATGCTTGTTCATGTCTGGGTGTTATTATTTATTCCATGTATGTATGTATTTCTGTCTGGTCTGGTTCTCATTGTACAAGCTTTGCTTAGTTTGGGGCTAGATGGCGTTGTGTGAAATGTCCACCAATATTTATTTATTATTTATTTATTAGTTGAATTCACACGTTTTCCGCTTTATTGGATACTAGCTTCTGCCCGCAGCGTCGCCCGCGAAGTACCTACATAAAATAGAGCCTATGTTCATGATCTCGAAAGTTCATTCTACACATGGATGAAATATTTTTTCTAATCGGTCCAGTATTTTCGGAGCCTATTCGATGCAAACAAACAATCAAATCTCTTTATAATAGACTAGTTAAATCTGTTTTTTTTTTTTTTATAAAATTGTTATGATAAGTTAGTTGTCAATTTATTTCTTCTGTATCTAGATAATTAGGTACTTAAAGAAAATCATAGATTGAAGGATGCATATGGCTGAATGATATTTTAATTCTACAGGAAACAGAAGACATGGAAGATATAGGCAGAGACAAAACGTCTACAGAGATCCGGCCCATAGTGCACACGACTAAGCGGAAAAGGCAAGAAACTCCGCCACCGGAAGCTACAAGTTGGCGGGAAGCGCTAGGACCCCCGCCGCCATTTGGCAACACTAAGGCATGTACTTATGCAAAACCTGAGGCCTTACCACGAAGTCTTCCAGAACGATTCAATTTTAGAAACGTCACTACTTCCATACAATTTGCATTGGTCATGGTACGAAATAACAATGTAATACTAATTCGGTAGTGTATTATGAATTCGTGGTGAGGCCCCAGGACCAGTTACTTAAAACACAAAATTTTTTTAATGAAAAATGTGTTTAAAAATATTATTAAAAAGGAGCGCAATGGGATGTCAAAGTTTGTTTGCATATTTTCTTAATATAAAATGTATGTCTCAAATAATTTTGCAAACGAAATTATTATTTTTTGTATATTATTACAGAAAGAACGTACTCAATGGATACTATTCCAAAAGAAGAAATGGCTATGGCAGATGGAACGGAGAGGGTACAGGAGTCGAAGCAAGAAAGGTGACTATACTCTACCTGAAAGAAAGAGAAGAAATATAGTCTTTTTCACTTCAAATCTGTAATCCCAGGCTCTGCAGATATCTCTCCAGATCTCTAGTTACTTAGATCTTTGAGGATATCTAAAGAAGTTAGTCAGAGGCACGTTCAAATATGATATTTGGCACATGCTCACATTTTGCCGTACGTGACAGGTTGCAAGCCCATTTGTTTATAAGAATACTAACCTGTGACACACACCTTTGAATTTTTGGTTCTAGGGTATGCCGGTTTCCTCACGAACTTACGATCGTAATGTCGAAATTTGAGCTACGAGTCAATAATCTTCTTGTCCTTATCCCACTAGGTGGGGTCGGCACAACAGGTTCTCTTCCTTCCCTCTCCCCTATCATCCGTCATCTCAGTAGTCACTCCCTTCTTACACATATCGTCTTTCCATTCAAATTACACATTCGTAGCATCTTTTCTTAGGTCTACCTCTATTCTGGGTGTAACATTTTCAGGCAAAACCGATCATGACTCGTCGATGCCTCCGCCACGGACGATCGGCTCGACAACGAACACTCTAGGAGGGTTCATAAAGCGAGCTCAGAGGACCCTTCTTAACACACCGTGGCAGATTATACAAGTACATATAAATACCAAAAAACATGATCACGGCTGTAATCCCCAGGCTCGGTAGATATCTCCTCAGATCTCCAGTTACATACAGCACTGGCATTGCGCACATAAATTATTCGAATAGGAAAACTCATTGGTGCACGACCAGTTTTGAACCCACGACCTTCGGATCGTGAGGCAAGCGTAAAATTGTAATTGGAAAGCGAGGTCGTGGTCGGTCGCGCAAGCGTTGGAGGAATGATCTCGATACCTTTGAGAATAGATGGTGGGAGACCTCGAAGGATAGAGATGGTTGGCGTGATTTGGGGAAGACTTTTGCCCAGCAGTGGGACGATATCGATTAAAATAATGTATCGAGGTAGTGTTACTTTAAGCTTGAAACTTGACGTTTCTGAAACATCACGGAAGAGCTTGTGGCTTACGATTCAGGTGGCGGAAACAGCCGAGCCCGGTCTCTTCCGGCTCTGGGCGCTGGTCGGCTCCGAGCTGCATCAGATCAAGCTGTCGGTACCGCGCGTGTTCTACGTGAACCAGCGCACGGGCCGCGGCGCAGACAGCGGCGCGTACTGGCGCAAGTGCAGCCGCGTGCTGCCGCGGGCACATCCCGCCTTGCATCTCTACCAGTACTCCGTGCCAGAGAGCTTGTATAGAGAGCACCAGGAGTGAGTGTACATTTGTGATCCAACTTATAATTCTGTTCCACGTGATCCAACTCTTGCATTAAAAAAAATGATTACGACTGTAGTCCCCAAGCTTGGTAGATATCTCCTCAGATCTCTAATTACTTAGATCTTGGTTAGTCAGAGACACGTCCAAATATTTGGCACATGCCCATTTTGCAAAGTAGTTAGTATTCCGTACGTGGCAGGTTGCAAACCCATTGCCGCTTGTAAGAACACCAATATTATGACACACACATTCGATTTTTTATTTTTTTTTATAAACATGATCCAATTTTTGCATAATATTATATTCTGCATGATCCAACGCTTAGGCACATGTTGTATTCTGTGCGATTCAACGAGAAAAAAATTTATATAAATACTATAAGCGTTGGATCAAGTAGAATACTATAGTTATAGCGTTGGTTCACCGTAAAACACAATATACAAGCGTTGGATCACACAGAACACAAATTATAAGCGTTAGATCACGTAAAACACAATCTGTAACGCTTAGATTTAGACAATATATAATTTTCTTTAATTTCAGAGAATTAATGGGAGAACTGTCTGCTCCAGAAATCGAGGGTATATACGAAACTCAAATGAGTTTAGAGTTCAGAGTTCTAGTTCAACTTGGCTGTATTTGTGCAGTTGATCAGAAGGAAGCTAGAAGGTAATTTCGACCATGTTTTCTACAGTTTAAGGTTTATATTTCGTAATATAATTCTGGATATTGTTTTTTTTCAGATTGGTCCAAATAGGTTCAAACACTGATACATTCAATCTGAGTCAGCTTGTTTTCAAGAGCGTCGCCCATCAACCTTACTTACAAAAGCAGGTAAATCAAATATTCATTCAAAATTGCACTTTAATCCAATAACAGTACGTAATATTTTTTATTATACGGCCAGCGGAACTAGATTGTCGTGAAGTTAGCCGTTTGACATGCGCAGTGAATTTTTTTCATACTAAATTGTCTATTGCGCATCTAAACGGCTAACTTCACGGCACAGATCCGCTAGCCGTATGTAACTTGTTTACCTTAAAAATATACCTTACAATCGCGTTGTTAAGGTCCATTTTATATTTTCAGGACGGTGTAGCGCCGATAAAGCACATATTCCTATATCAACATTCAGCGCTTAATTCCAGTCGAAGTATGTGGTCGTTGATATTAGGACCGACGAAGAAGGCTTATATATTCGTACTCGACACAGTGAAAACGAATCAAGTTCCTAATATGAATACATTGTATGCAGCGGAGAGAACCGCCAAGTAAGACATCTTCTATGTGTGTATCCTTATTCGCAGTCGTAAGAATAAAACAACAAAATAAATATTTAAGGGGGCTATAATTTTACGGAACCCTATGTGCGCGAGTCGACTTGCACTTGGCAGGTTTTTTTTTATTCATCCTTTGAGAGTGATGGTATAGAGCATTGAGTGATTATTAATATTAGTAAATTTTCACAGAATTAATCTAGGTACAGATGAAAGTACCTTGCCCACATCGGAGCTGTCCTGGGAGGTCGCGGTGGAGACGGAGGCCCGCAGTGTATGGAGGGGAGTGCAGCGCGCCCTGCAGCGGTACAAGGAGGAGCGAAGCGGGCACACTGCTATAGCGCTGCAGACCTCGCTCTCGCCGCACGCTTTACTCGCGCTTATGCCTGGTACGTGTAGCTAGGGGAGTCATGACTTCGGTCGATTGTCCTCAACGATTTCATAATTGTTCGCAACAGACAATTTTGGTTATCTCGTAAAATATTAAATATAACTTTCGTGTAATAACTTATCAACCAAACTTTTATTGCTCCATCTTCATGCTATCAGCATGAAAGCCGAGTAAAAGTTTTTAAAATAACGGTAAAATATCTAATTAAGAGAATCGTCCGATAAATCTTTTCCGACATCCGATTTGAAACAAAATTCCTCAACTGTGAAAACTATATGAAAATATTTTTTCACAAGTCCCTCAATATAGGTATCAAATAAACCGGCTGGAGTAGGAAAATACTATATACTATGACAATTCAAAGATGGCCGCCACCACAAAATGGCAGGCAAAATTTGTGTAGTGAGTTTTTTAAATCTTTCAATTAATTTACTTGTGTTCTAAGTACTTAGGTAAAATAGACTGGCTGACCCAACGTCGATAATTATTCTACCTGCCATCTTTTTTTCATAGCTTTGCTTAGTTTGCCGATAGATGGCGTTCTGTGTAATGTCCAACATTATTGATTCATTCAGTATTGGCTGAATTCCCGTTGGTTCCCCTGCACGTGCGCGACGTGGAGACGTTGTACAACACGCTGGAGTGGCAGAGGATCGGCGCGAGAGCCATCGTGCGGCATTACCTTAACTTGGAGTCCGTTCTACAGCTCACAATAGAACAATGCAGGTAACTTTGACATTCCTTTTGACCGCCACGATATAGTAGATTATAGATTACTAGCTGATGCCCGCAGCTTCGCCCGCGTGAATGTCGATTTTTCATACAAAATTTCATCCCTTATTTTATCCCCTTGAGGGTAAAATTAATCAAAATCCTTTCTTAGCGGATGCCTACGTCATAACATCTACCTGCATGCCAAATTTCAGCCCGATTTGTCCAGTGGTTTGGGCTGTGCGTTGATAGATCACTATGTCAGTCAGTCAGTCAGTCAGTCAGTCAGTCACCTTTGAATTATATATATTTAGATAGTAGAATATAGACTTGAGTAGTAGAATACTAATACTATGACAAATTTCAAATACAAGATGGCCGCCACCACAAAAAACTCGATGAAAAGAAAAAGCGACATTAAAAAGAGACAGACATATAAATTCATAAAATTTAGCGTGGGAGAAAATGAGATAGCAAGCATTATATAGTGTTTCCTATTTTCGTGGTACTCTTTGTGCTCTGCTTCGTACCCGAATTATCTTGAAGCCAAAATTTTTGGAGGTTTCACTTCTACCACGTTTGAATTGCGCACATGCTTTTTTATATAATTTAACTTGTTATTTTATTCATTTATTTGTAAAAGTTCGTGATTGGTTCGTTCCAGGTATTTCCACGTGCCCCTCGGCAACATGCCCGCGGACCCGACGCTGTTCGGCGCGGACCTGTTCTACGCGCGGCACCTCATCAAGCACAACTTCGTGCTCTGGTGCTCCAGTCTCGAGAGACCCGACCTTGGCGGCCGGGAGACCGACGACAACAGGCAAGATTCACTTCACTATTTACACACACGCTCACACACAAACCCTGCCACTCACCTCATCTCTCGCCACACTGGTTCGAGTGACGTGATAAGAGTAAGAAGGGTGACAAAAGTTTTTATGTACCGTGTGCTACCCCAGTTTTCACTACCTTTTAACCGACTTTAAATATAGGTGGTTGTTCTCTATTCGTTTGAACATTTTCTTGAATGTTCCCCGATCACTCACAGACGCCTGGATGGACTTGGTAAATTATTTTCTTATGTGAAAGGATACACATTCTGAGTGCTGTGCACGCGTGGGTTTCGAGCCCACGCGTGCATTTCGATCCCATTCTCGTCGCCAATTATGATATCTAATAAAACTGCCTAATTAATTAGGCGTTTATTCTTAGGTGTGCGGACTGCACCGTAAAACTAGACAATTGAAAGAGAGGTAATGAAGTATCACAGGCTTTCATTTTAGTTTTTAATGCGTAACACATTCCAGTTTGTTAAAAATATAAATATAATTAAAGAAAATGGACATTATGAAAATGAGTTGTGCCTTGCAGGCTAGTGAGTGAAGTGGAAGAGCTGTCGGGCTGCAGCCACAACGCGCCCGGCGCCTACAACAGCGTGTGCGTCGAGCTGGAGAGCGACGCCCTGGCCGTCTGCGCCTTGCTGCAGGCACCACAAATTCTACAGGTACAATACTACCTAGACCATCGTGAAGTTAGCGTTCGACATGCGCAGTGCAGTATTTTAATACTAAATTGTCTACTGCGCATCGACACGACTGACTTCTCGATTTTCTAAATCCGCTGGCCGTATAGCAACTAACTAATGACGAAGTTTTTCCATTCAAAAATGTATGTGCGCTCATAAGAATACTAACATATGACACAAACCTTGTTGGTGGTGTACTGGTAGCACCCCGGCCTCACGATCCAAAGGTCGTGGGTTCAAACCTGGTCGTGCACCAATTAATTTTTTCCATTCGAAAAATTTATGTGCGCAATGCCAGTGCTCTTAAAAGGTGAAACATCGTGAGGAAACTGGCATACCCTAGAACCAAAAATTCGAAAGCGTGTGTTTAGTATTCTTATAAGCGGCGATGAGCTTGCAACCTGTCACGTACGGAAAACTAATCACAATGTCATGTTTGGACGTGCCTCTGGCTACCCCCTTTAGAAATCCACAAAGATCTTAAGTAACTAGAGATCTGAGTAGATTATTTACCGAGCCTGGGGATTACACAGTCGTGACCATGTTTTTTTAATGATTAAAGTAGAAAATGTAGAGGTTGTGAGAATAGAACCAAAACCTTCATCATTTCCCTGCCCTCATCTCTCGGCACAACATGTCTCCTTCCATCTCTCTCTATCAGCCACATCTTTGTACTCATATCGTCTTTCACACAGTCCATTCATCTTATCTTCGGCCTACCTCTATTCTACATCCATATTATTCATCCACAGTCACCTATCACTCTTCTCCTCACATGACATTTATCCCTTCTCATATCATGCCAGAATGGAACCGACACCTTTCGGGCGTTAGTGGACCAGTACAGTGTGTTACATTGTTCATAATCAATGGTGCATTTCAGATGGAAGGCACGAGTGTGGCGACGTCGTTCGGCGCGCAACACACAAGCATTCAAGACGTTATGGCTAATACTGGTTTGTTATATTCATTAGAGTGCATAAAAGGAGCCTCTAAGGCGCATTTTAATCCTTTCACCACACTAGATCAAAATAACTATCAACACGATAAAAAAAATTATTCAGGCGTCACTTTGCGGAAATCCATTACAAATAATGAAAAGGACGGAAGTATCTAGTACCTATCTAGCCGAAAGAGAAGTGTTCACTCCTCTTTCGGCGCTCCGTGAAGCAACACCAGTGCGGAGCTAGTCAACGGTCCTGAGGATGCTTCGTGGAGAAGCGAAACACGTGTCGAATTTCTATTTGACTTTGGGTTGTGTGAAGCTCATTAGATATTAGTTTAGCGGGAAAGTACTAGATATTTCCGTCCTTTTCAGAACACGATAAATTATAAAGTCATGAATCTAGTTAGAAATAGAACTATAGCCAATATTTATTAGGTCTGTTAAGAGCACTGGTGGTCTAGTGGTAGTGGAATTCCGATCGTAAGGGCGTGGGTTTCGAATCCAGTCGTGCACCGATGGATTTTTCTGTTCGAAAAATGTATATCCGCAGTTCTCTCAAACGGTGAAGTAAAACATCGTGAGGAACTGATGTCGTAAAACCTAAAAAGTTCGAAGACTTTGTGTTACTTTAACCCTTTCACCACACTAGTCCGTAAGAACGACACGAAAAGTTAACGAGAAAAGTGTGAACCTAGTTAGAAGTGAAATTTTAAAGCCAATATTTAGATAGGATGTGAATATTGTAGGTTCGAACGCGTCGGTGAACTACGACGAGACGGCGCAGTGCAGCGCGGCGTTCAAGATCTTGCGGACGATGATAGCGTCTTGGCTGCGTGACGTCACACAGTACAAGAACGTCTTCGCCGATTACCAGATCTCACACTTTTACAGGTGAATAATTTACTAAATTAATCATCATTCTCCTGCCCTTATCCCACGCTAAATGGGGTCGGCACAACATGTTTTCCTCTTCCACTCACTCCTATCAATTGTCAACTCTGAATCTACTCCTTTTACATTCATATCATCTTTCTCACAATCCAACCACTTCTTCTTCGGCCTTCCTCTACTAGCGCACCCAGCCACAGTCATACTCATAACTCTTGGTGACATGGTTTTCATCCCTCCTCATCACGTGTCCATACCAAGCTAATCTAGCACTCTTCATCTTTTCAGTAATAGGCGCTACTTTCATCATCATCATCAGCCTATAGCAGTCCACTGCTGGACATAGGCCTCCCCTAATGAGCGCCATTGCGCCCTGTTTTCAAATTTATGCTACTTTCAAATTTACTAAATTAAATATTAAAAAAATAATAATAAGCACCTACCTGGATGACCGAGCATTACTCTGTTTTTTTGGTAAATCGTGTTTTTTGGAAAATTAAACCTAGGTAGATCGATTTATCGTTCTTGAAACCCTCTGCATACTAAATTTTATGAAAATCGTTGGAGCCGTTTTTGAGATTCAGAAACATAAGTATATAACTTACATACATTATATTATACAAAAATTGCTCGTTTAAAGCTAATAGATTAAATATTCCCCTCCCTACCCGCTTTCTCCTCTCCTGTCCCGTTAATACAGAGGGTTGTGGTGTCTGTATTTTTGTTTGACTACAAAACCGATGATCTTGAAATATTTACAAGACAATCCTTAAAGTACCTTCTTTCTAAAAAAAAAATGAATGAAATTGGATTACGCGTTACAGCTAAATACACATTTTGACTTTCATCCCCTCCCCCAAGGGAATCGACCTGACTTTCGGGATAAAAAGTGTCCTACGTCCTCGTGGTATGAACTCAAATCGTGCAGTCTCATATGATTTCATTCAGCAGTATTGGCGTGATGCTCGCCCAAATACAGACAGAAAGACAGACAAACAAAAATTAAAATAGTTTTGGCTTCAGTATCGATTTTATAGTGCCCTCCAAAAAACAATGTCATTCAAAATATCTTCAATGTACAGAATTTGACCTGTTACAGTTTTGTTATCTATTCTTCTATTCTAAATGTTTTAGAGAGGAAAGTTTTGTATTTTTGTATTTTTGTTTGTAACGAATTAACTCATTTCCGATTTCAAAAATTCTTTTACCATTAGAATGCTACAATAACCCTGAGTAACATAGGCTATATTTTTGGTACCTTGCGAGCAAAGCCGCTAGCGGAAGCTAATAAGTATATATTTCTGTCTCAGATGGCTCAAGACCCCTACATCTCTCCTGTACGACCCGGCCCTCAGGCGGACGCTGTACAATCTCATGAAGAAGCTCTTTCTGATGCTGGTCGCGGAGTTCAAACGGCTCGGCTCCGTCATAGTGTACGCGGACTTCAACAAGATCCTGCTTTGTACTAAGAAGAACTCTGTTATGGACGGAATCGGTATGAATTCTAGAATATTCGAAGCTGTTCTAGAACTTTCGATAACCTCTTAGGATTTATAGAAAGTTTACTTATGTCAGTTTAAAGTTTAATTAATTAACACACAGATGGTTCTCACTAGATCTCTATATCGTGTTATCAGAAACTAAGAGTATATTAGACTATGAAGAAATATTTGCAGACCATGTAAACATTTCTCACGCCGTGGAAATTCGCAACCCTCGCGTGTCAGCCGCAGTCACATAGTCATTCCAACAGTTGCACAATTTGTAAATGTCTGAAATATCTGTCCTTAAACCAGTCAATTTAATATCACCATCATCAGATTTAGTCACACTCAGTGAACGCAAAAAAACATGGAAGCATTACTTCAAGGGACATATCCGCGAAACTTGATACCAAATTTCACACAACGAAACTCCTTCGTGGAATTGCCCAAAATTTATTAACGACTACTTTATTCCCTCGACGTGTAACGTGTAGATAGCTTATGTGCTTTTTTTTATGTGCCTTTTTGTGGCTTAATTAACAAGCCCCGCCTACCACAGCACATTTTTTAGCTCAAAGAATGCTTCCATGTATTTTCCGTTCACTGGTAACTACAGCTGATGAACTTAACGATCAGGTTACGTGGAGTTCGTGGTGCAGAGCATCAGGAACAAGGAGCTGTTCCACGGCATCGACATCCAGTACAAGAGGTGTTGGGCCTACCTGCTCTGGCTGGGGGAGGCCAACTTCGCGGGAATACAAGTGAGTATCCTACTAATATTATAAACGCGAAAGTTTGTAAGAATGTATGTATGTCTGGATGTATGTTTGTTACTCTTTCACGCTGAAACGGCTGAACGGCTCTTATTCTCTATTATGGTCTGGAATAGCACATAGGCTACTTATTATCCCGGAAAAATGTACCTACGGTTCCAGAGGGATAGATATGTTTTTGTTTTTCAAGATACCACGCGGGCAAAGCCGCGGGCGGAAATTAGTAAAACATAAAAATCTATATTATCCAGGTCGCGGGTTCAAATCCCAGCAACAGGCGTGTATGCGCATTCACATACTAAGAACAGTGAATCTAAAATAATAAATAATAAAATAAATATGTGGACATTTCACACAGCGCCATCTAGCTGCAAATTAAACAAAGCTTGGACTCAGGTTGTTGATTTATACTTATGACGATACATTTTTTAATATTGTTTTAAACTATTTCAGGGCAAATTACCTGAAGGACTTACTGAAGTGGGTTCATCTCAGCTACCAGCTGCCTCTGAAGAAAATGGTACTCAAGAGGTAAGTTTTTAATATCTTGCCTGTCGGTAAATAGTTACCAGATTAGTTGGTGTCGTGTTTTTTAAAAGAATGATCAATTACTATCCTACTAATATTATAAACGCGAAAGTTTGTAAGAATGTATGGATGTTTGTTTGTTACTCTTTCACGCTGAACGGATCTGGATGAAATTTGGCACAGATATAGATTATAGTCTGGAATAGCACATAGGCTATTTTTTATCCCGGAAAAAATACAGTTCCCGCGGGATAGATTTGTTTTTTTTTAGTTACTAAAACGTTCCTTCCTTAATGATTTTTAGTTTTTGTACTTTGTGTAATACATCAATTCTTTGTATTTTCTCGGATGCTGTTGTAATTCTTCTTGTTCTTGTTCTTGTACTTTTCCCACGCTAAGTGGGGTCGGCACAACATGTTTTCGGATGCCGTTGTAATTGTACTGAATAAATAAATACTTTTAGGAGGGTTCGGTGACTATTCAATGTTTTCGGATACTGTTATAATAGTGCTCAATAAATAATTATGTTGTAGGAGGGTTCGGTGACAATGCAGTGGAACCTGGCGAACTTCCTCCCCGGCCCAGTGAGGGAGCAGTTCGCGGCGGCCGTGGCGGGCTTCCTCAGCGCGGCCTACGCGGAGCCCGCGCGGCTCAGCTCACTCTTGCAGGGCGAAATCTCGCAGAAGCTATTCCAGTTAGTAACTTCTTAATATCTTACTTAGCTCTTAGTAGCTTCTTATTACTAATTCTTTCGAATCAGTATGGTAATTGCTTTGCTTGTTATTTTTACCCGACTTCGAAGCGAAAAATGAGGGTAATGTGTTTGAGGTACATACATAGTTATACAATGTTAATAAAAATATAATATGGCGGCTGTAAAAATAGGTCAGTTACGTTCAGCTGGGTTTTTTAATTTTTGTAATAAATATAGTTTATGACTTCACTAGATTTGGCCACTCATACCTTATTCTCTTTCGCAGAGTGACAGAGAAGATAAACTCTAGAATGCCATCCCTGAAGCATTCCGACATAGGGCCGCAGCCGGGCTTGAAGGCGGATGCGCTGTCCGGTGACGTCACACCCGCCTTGCTTTACGTTAACGCGGTCTGCAAAGTCCTCTCTCTCGACTCTACACTGGAGGACGAGGTATGCTCTTTTCTAGCTTTTCACTACAATAATGAATATCCTGTTAATTCAGTATTCTTGCGAGTATAGAGCGGCTGGACGAATTTTGATTCTCCTTGCTATCGTGTCAATAATTATTACGAACCAGTGTGATGAAATAACTAAAGTGCGCCTCAGAGGCTCCTTTCGTGCCACTCAGGGGCAATTCACCATGACTTATCCAGAACGAAAAACATTAGTGCTGCACACTAAGTAGTATCCGAGTTAGTACTCGTATAGATCAATTGGTCTTAAAGAAGGTCTATTTCTATTGTTTGTTTGTATCAGAATCCAGTTATGAAATATTAAAAAAAATAAACGCAATATCATTGTTCAATATATACGACTCACATCATAAGACGATTTCTTCGCTACTATTTCGTGTTTTTGCCGCAGTCGTAAAATAAAAAAATATCGTACGATAAAAATTAGCTCGTTAAATAATTGCGCTATCTATCAGGTGACACTCCTCCGGCGCAACCTGCTCCGGCTGATCGGCGTCGGCGAGTTCAGCAGTAAGGCGGAATGGCGCGAGCCGTGCAACAGCTGCGTGCTCTCCGAGGTCATCTGCAAGGTGTGCAACCACTGCCGCGACCTCGACCTATGCCGCGACACCGGGGACACGCTCAACAACGTGTACGTTAACTACAATAACATTATCTATCATATACTTTGAAACTAACGCGATCTGAACACATTATTATTAGTATTAAACGGGTATTTATCGCGTTCTTATTACCTATTTATTTTCCCGACGTTTCCTATGACCACGACAGCGTGTAAACCTGTAGAAACGTCGGGAAAATAAATAGGTAATTAGAACGCGATAAATACCCGTTTAATACATACATACATACATACATAAAATCACGCCTATTTCCCGACGGGGTAGGCAGAGACCACGGATCTCCACTTGCTACGTCCTTACATACCTCTTTTGCTTCATTCACTCTCATTACATTCTTCATACATGCGCGTCGGTTAAGGGTACTCATGACCTGGCCTTTCTCTAGTACGTCCCCAATTTGATCAAGGTACGTACGATATTAATATTAATTATATTTCATTTATTAATAATAATTAATACCTATTCAATGAAAACAAGCAAACAAACAATAAAATTAATACAATAACATCCTACTAATATTATAAACGCGAAAGTTTGTAAGAATGTATGGATGTATGGATGTCTGGATGTCTTCTCAAAGAGAAAGCAAAGGGGATAATTGGACAAAAGTTCCACAATTTACATTTATTTACTTTAATGTTTTTTTTTATAGTAGCTCTGGCTTCTGCGCTGCAGGTTGTGGGTTCGACCCCCCACATGGGATAAACATTTGTGTGATGAACGCAGATGTTTGTTCTGCGTCTGGGTGTTATTAACGTATTCTATGATATTAAAAAAAAAAGTATTAATCTATCAGCTATCTGGTACAAGCTTTGCTTAGTTTGGGGCGTTGTGTGAACTGTCCACCAATATTTATTTAATTTGTTTATTTATATTAGTAGCTGGATGACAGATCTATGCTCAGTTATTTTTAAGACGTTTGCTAAAATGAAACCTAGCTAGATCGATTTATCGCCCCGGAAACCCCCTGTAACCCCCCATACTAAACTTAATGAATATCGTTGGAGCCGTTTCCGAGATTCACATTATATAATATACTAGCTGGCGCTCGCGTCGTCGCCCGCGAAGTACCTACATAAATTATAGCCTATGTTCATCCTGAAAGTTCATTCTACACATTGGTGAAAGAATTTTTCAAATCGGTTCAGTAGTTTCGGAGCCTATTCAATTCAAACAAACAATCAAATCTTTCCTCTTTATAATATTAGTATAGACTAGCTGGCGCTCGCGTCGTCGCCCGCGAAGTACCTATTTAAAATATAGCCTATGTTCATACTGAAAGTTCATTCTACACATTGGTGAAAGAATTTTTCAAATCGGTCCAGTAGTTTCGGAGCCTATTCAATGCAAACAAACAATCAAATCTTTCCTCTTTATAATATTATTATAGATTATAGGTAATCTATGCATAATGTAACATAACATAACACAAGCTTTGAGTAGCTTACTTTGGGGCTAGATGATGCTGTGTGGTTTGTCCAGCATTATTTATTTATTTATAATGCTTATATTCTAGGCCCGTGTGCGTTTGCCCCACTTGCGGCGCTGCGTACGAAAATCAAGAGCTCGAGTGGAGGCTGATAGAGATTATGAATCGAAGGACAATGACGTACACATTGCAGGACCTCATTTGCAGCAGGTGTAATCAGGTCAGTCGTCACCACCTACTCTCCCTATTAGTATAGTCTGGTATAGTAAACAGGTCTTTGTGGCTGATACATTTTAGTGCATCACTAAGACCCAGGGAGGAACCTACTGAAGCTACCCTTCCAATTTCAGCTGTCTAGGACTTAAGGCTGTGTATTGATCTGCCAGTCAGTCTTACAGAGTCTATAGGCCTTTGCAACTATTCTAGATGATTTATATATATATACATTATCAAGTGTAACTTTTTTTCACTTTTATGCTTGCCTGGAACATGTTTAAATGGAATAGAATGATATTTTACCTATATTTTATATTTTTATTTTATTTCCGTACATAGGTATGTAATAGTATATATCCGTTAATAGGTACAGAAATATTTTAAAGAAATACATGCTGAAAAAATATATTAACAAGAGTATCTATAAAACATTTTGATGATTATTTTAAAATACCATCAGAGGTTTGATTTCCATTTACTTCCATGTTATTTTGATTGTTAATAAGTGAGATGAAAGTTTTTTTTTATTTCTATTTGCTGACTACAACATGCTTGTTTTCTTGTGCACAGGTGAAACGAGAGAATCTATCTCTAGTCTGCGACTGTGCTGGCGACTTTTCTCTAATGGTCTCCGGCATGGAGATACGCACCCAACTCACTACCTTCAAAACAATCGCAGAGTATTACAAGATGCCTCTTCTGCTGGAATTGATAGATTTTAATTTGAACAACATGTGATATTGAACTTAGTTTTAAGATTTTAAAATGTATGTTAGTATAATAAAATGGTTTTTATATTATTTGCACCTTTGCAGTTTTAAACTTTTACTAAATCTTCTTTTCATCTCTTTAGTGGTTGTTTCTGGAACCTTCATAAATCTACAATCACCGTGGTCACGAGTAGACACTACTCGTGACCACGGTGATTGAAATATCATCGAAACGTCGAGGTAAATAGAATGTTTCACAATACGCGATTAAGTCCCGAGAGTATATATTTAAACATGTTTCCAAGTCGCGATAGTTTAAAAAGTGTTCTTCATTAATCTATGCCCTAATAATTTAGTTGCATTGTACTTAATGCTGTCAAAAAAATTCATTATCAGCATATTTTACATAATATTTATTCATTCCAAAGAAAAAGATGCACAATCAAAACAAACTCATTTCATTTGTATGTATTCATATTATATTACTATCAAAGAATATTCACAGATTAACCAAAAATAAAATAAATGCAGAATGTTAATTACATTAAAGAGTGCTTCTCTCATCATTAGGGGTCTGCCCCAGGCCTTTAGCAACTTCACTTATGCATAACCACTGCCCGTCTGTTCCTTCTTTCCACAAGCTCACTTTGTTGTCTCCTCCCGACACCGCCAGAATGTTACCGGTCAAGGACCAACTGACGCTCCACACAACATCATCAAATGTGTTCAGTATTGTCGGGGTCCAGGAAACATTGTCATCACTTGTCCAAATGACTACTCGCTTATCTTGTGAACAGCTGGCTATCATAGAATGTTGGAGACCAAAAGAAGGAGCCCAAGCTACATCTCGGACCCAGTCCATGTGCATTTCTAGCCTATTTTCTTCTATCCATTGATCTCCCTGTTCTCTCCATATCTGCAATATACAAAAATGGTTAAACATTGGTTTGGTTTAAAGAAATCCAAATCTAAGTTTTGAAGCAAACCTTGATTAAGTTATCGCATCCTCCAGTAACGATCCTCTTAGGAGCTTCTTTATTGCTGAGAGGGTCCAAGTTCAAATCAGCTGAAATAGCTGGACACCAGCTGACTGAATTTACTCCAATAGCATGCCCCCCTGGAATTCTCTTCACATCCCAGTTGCCAGTTTCCTGGACGTATGTTATAACAGAAATGGAACCGTCGGAGCTGCAACAAGCGAGGATTAGGCCGTAGTCGGCGGGCGCCCACGCTACCGAGTTCACGGAGCTCTCGTGGCCTGCGTATTCGTACAGTTTCGTCCATTCTCCGGACTCTTTCCAAATAATTACTTTTCTATCGTAAGAGCATGACGCCAGCAGGTTGCCGTACTTCGGGTGAGCCCAGGCGATCTGCCACACGGGCCCAAAGTGCCCTTTCAAGTCGGCGACATGTGTCTGTGTTCCGTTCTTGATGTCGTAAATCTTCACTGAATTATCGGACGAGCATGTAGCCAGCCGCAATCCATAGTAGTCCAGTTCGGCATCATGTATCATGTCCTCATGGCCCGTGTCGATGGTGTTTAGAACCGTAATCATTTTGTAACTTTGTAAGAACTCTAAATAACAGCCGCGAATAGATTTACCAACACAACACGAAAGAAATAGCTGTCAAAGACTTGACAAATAGTTGACGTGGATTTTTTAGTACTGCCAGGGTAAAAAATAATTCCTGTAACTTACGCTCGGCGGCGCTCCCACACTTGTTCGTCTTCACTTTATATTATTAGTCTGTGCCCTGTGCACTTCGATATTATTAGCTAGTCTAATAAAAATGCTTATATTTATCTAACAATCTGGTTCACGAAATGTTATTCTACAAATATGTAGAGCTTACAAATTAAAGAACCATATCCTAACTGTGTAGGATAACCTTCATTTTCTAGAAAATAGCTATTATGTACTGATCAATTCTACTCAATTTGATATTTTACCGTTATTCTAGAATCTTTTTATAACCTTCATTTTAGAGCTCGTCGATAGCAAGAAGATGGAGCAATAAGAGATTGGTTGATAATAAGCAAAGAAAGATAAATAATCACTACGTTTATGATAATAAGTAATTTCACGAAGGGTACATTACCAAAATTGTTTTTTGCGAACAATGACGAACGGTAGTGAACACTAAAATGAATGACGAAACCGTTGAGTAAAAAGTCCGTACTACATAACCATTTTGGTCACAGAAAGTTTTGTTTTGTTAAACGTCAAGTTATGCATGTCATGCATGTCATGCATTGTATGTTTATTGTCAAATCAGCTGACAAGTTGATTGACAAGTGAGTTTCTCAAAACCAAAATTATCGAAATATTATTTTTGAAAATTATGATAGTTTTGTACCTCTGAGAATAATAAAATGTCTGAGAAGGGTGGAGGAATAATATACAATGCACAAAATTTGCTACAGCAAGATTATCGCGGAGTAAATGTATGTAATTAGTATATTAAATGAATGTCACGCAAATAGATGTTTTTTTATATATTTTGCTATTTTCAGATAGCGGTTTACGCTTTGGCGAGTGCTGGCCTAGCTGTGTCAATATATAAAATTCGGCCCGTGAGTAGAATATTTGTCTCCTAATAAATTATAATTACATTACATAACTTTATCAAATTTATTTTATTAGGTAAGCAAGTTTTCAAAAGCAAGCAAAGTTCCTGACCACTTCATAAGACAACACGAGCCGCTACGAGGAGTGTATGCGGGTGTGCAACATTCTCCAGTCAGAGTGTTGGTAGACCACCGAGCACCTATTTACTTACCACTATGGCATTCCAGCAAGCCACCGCTGCCAGTCAAGGTTACAAATCACAGTTGCATTGACCTTTGTTAACCTATGCTAAGATATTTTTAACCTGAGCTTGTTTTCACAGCTCTGGGGAGTTGATATTGTGAGTGGAAATGCTATATTGTGGCTAGAATGTGTGGCAAAAGGCCACCGAGTTACTTTAAAACCCATTTGCAGAGATAAAGATGATCTTGTGTCTACAGTTTTACTGCATTTACCACAACTACAGGTAATATTTTAAGGAACTAGTATGTTTTATGCAATGTCAAGTCCAAATTACTAAATAATTTTATCTTTTTCAGAGTAAAACTGTGGAAACTTTAGACATTGGCCAGAAATTAGTGGAACTTGGCTTTGCAAAGGCTTCCGTACCACAAGGCATTAAGAAGAACACAATAGAGTCTGAAATTGCTCCAGGTATTTTATCTGCTGAGGCTAAAGCTAAAACCTTCCGGAATGGAATCTGGTCTGATAAACTGGGACCTGTTCCTACTCATGTCATCTACTGGAGGAAAGGAACCCAGCTGTCTGCGGAGCTTCTATTGTTGACTGGAAAAAAGATGTTGCAAGCACTTGGGTTTGCTTCAAGAAGTGCCTTTGCAGGAGTCAAGTACCTTGCCCTCCGACCCTTCAGACCTTCACCGAAAGTACAAGCAACATGAGCATTTATTTTTTTATCGTTTTTTAAATTACTAGTTCAGGGTTGCATCGAATGTGCTGTTAAGTGTCATTATTTACTTATTTCAAATGAAATGATACTCCTCTATTTTATTCAAAAATATACTCGAGAATATATTCTGTGTATATAACTGTTGGCCAATAAAGTTATTAATAAAAAGCTGTAGTTTGGACGACAATATTATAATTATCCAAAAAGTAAGGTTGTAAAAAAATATAAGTTTGTAAAAAAGCACTGTTTATTCAAATTAAATAGTATATATTACATTAAAATATATAATCTTAATTAAAAGTAGCAAAAGAAATAATACAGCTCTACATATTGAAATAATATCCATATAACCAATTTTTGAAATACTTAACAATATCATAACACCAATTAATTTCGCCATAAATGTAGATTTTAAAGTAAGCTAATTTACAAATAAAAAAATTACTGAAGGGAATACTGTGGATGAACTACCATATAGGTCTAAAAGATTAAAAGTTACAGTGGCTTATATAAAAATACAAAAGCCAAGTTGTGGCCAAGTCCCTCAATGTGTACGCAACCGTCAATACAATGGTCAAAAAATATACTTGAGATGAGCACTGAAAACCACTACTAAAGGTATGTGGTGTGCGACAGCATTCAAAAAGGAAATGTAGAGAAGAACAACTTAATTAATTTGAGGGATGTTTTATATGAACTATTCCTGTACTTTATGCACACAACTTCACATCAATTCAACAAGTTTTCTACCCATAAAATAATAAAACGGAAGAATTTTGAAAAATACTATTTGTATTAACTTTAGTGGGGATGCCTCTACTACAACGATAAGCTGAATATACATTCTTCGTCAAGATATAGCTAAAAAAATCAGCCTTTCAAGTGATATTATTTTACAGAAAACTAAAAATAACTTTTGATATTTTTGAATAAAATCAGTCAACTGTACACTAAATGCCCCATTTTCTACTTTTATCACTATTATTCTCGTAAAGCAGACGCCACAGGGATACATCGACTGATATTACAATTTTAAATCAAACAGTTATAAATAAGTCAATGCTTTTATTGCACTTGTAGCTCTTAAATTGCTTATTTCAATTGGTCAACTTGTAAAATAAACTAATTTCCCATCTCAGATTTTCGATAGATGTTCTCGGCAAATAATATGGCACCTTCAAAAAATATTGGTCACATATTTTAATATTTAGCCAATAAAAATTATAAAAAAATATTTTAGCGATGTGCCATATTGATTGCCGGACACTGTACACGAACTTATGCCTCGTCCAGACCTAGGTACACAGGCATCATATTGGTATATTTGCGTCGGCTGGGCAGTGGGTGAGGCACCAAAGGCTGTCAAAAACTAACTAGGCTTACGACTTCAAGATATTTCCTTGAAAGAATATTAGCAGCTTGTACAAAACAACCTTTACCGAGTAGGCTGGCGCTTATATAGATTTAAAATGCTAATAAATTCTTTGCTAGGGAAAATGGTCAATATTGAAGGGTCTTGCTGGGTTGCTGCGTTGGGTAAAACTATAGCAATGTATTCACTAGCTATAGGCCAAAATGTCCCGGGTATTATGTCGTGCAATATCACACTTTGACGGTCGACTTTATACTCAACGCTAATTGTCGCTTCGAGGCAGTGTCAGAAAACGATTGGGACTTTAAAAATGGCGGGCACATAATCCTTTGTGGCCTAATGAATACACGGTTTAAATCTAATAATGTTTAAAAGGGGTATGTCCGCTATGGCAACACTGCGTCACATCGGTGCGGGGCGTGCGTCGGCGCAGCCTGCGTCAGAGCACGGAGCAGCGCGACAGCCATGAAGGAGGCTTGCGTTGCGTGTCGTTGGCGCGCACCTGGTGAGTGCCCGGCCTGGCTTGGGGATTACTCGCTTCCTAAAAACATGGGGGATATAAATTAGTATTCAGGCTTAGGCTTATAAGGCTTAGGTTCAGGATCAAAGGTATTAGTCTAGGTTAGGATACTCTTCTATATGTGCACACTACATACAGAGCGGTCGGTAAGCGGATTCTAGAAAAAATATACATTTCAAAATAATTTCTGCAGACCGCATAGGTAATTAGTCCAAAATCAATAAACAAACTACATAGTTTCGAATAAATTAATTAGGTAAATTAACACGTAACGCCAAAACGTCAGACATTAATTGGGAAAACAGGGATAATGGAATGACTATCGAATTCTAATATAGTACTGTAGTAACTCTAAACTCTAGGTATCCAAAGCTAAACAAATGTTCGACAGTATTATTCTATGCTAGTGAGTAAACTTTCAGATTTGCTGCGAGATACTCAGTTTTAAGGATTATAGAACGATTCAAAGGTACTTTTCGATGAGTTTTAAACAAGCAACAATCGATGGGAATCGATTAATTAAGAACTGTTGGTGACTTATGAACTTTCCATAGCAGTTAAGAAATTGATTTGATTGCGTCATAGTTTTATCGGTGGTATATAATTATCAGTTTCATTCTGTAGTTATATAGCATTATCGGTGAGATAAGAAAAGCGTACAATCAATGCTATGGATGACATAATATCCATCCATTACACTTAAGGTATATCACAATATTGATACTGTACACAATGAAGCAAGATTTAGCTCTAAGCAGCTTTGTATCAAAAGAAAACATGCATGATGGGAACCAGAAAACAAAAAAAACCACTGAATTAGAAGTACCTACTATAATGTAGTGTAGAATATTATATAATAATAAAAAATGAGGGTGTCTAGTCAACCAATATTTAAACCGACAATTAATTTAACCATTGGTTAATAATCGGTTATAACATTCAGTTGAAATAAAGCATTTAAGGCCGGTCTTCACCAAAGCAAAAAGACGAGTTAAATCAACAAAATCCCGAATGGTGTTCTACCTATACATTTTTTCGATTTGGTGATAACCAACCAATAAAAAAAGCAAAAAATACATGAAAAATGAATCAGGATGATAAAAATATATCACAAAAATGCTGACACAAAATGACAAAACAAAGCAAGAGTATTAGGGCATCCAGTTACCTTCTGTTTTCGACAAGGGAGCCATGAAACAAGATAAACATATTTTAGAAAGTGCAAGAGTATAAGTAGAGAAATTGTAATAAATATAGATATAATATAATACTATAGCTCTCTTATGTTATTGAAGTGTTTATGTTTAGTGGTAAACAATATTTCTTAAATCTAAATCGTCAATTCTACCTAGCTTGTAGTTACACTGGCACCGTGTAAACAAATACAAAATGAATAATAATACTGTAGGAGGCTGAAAGGAATATCTCCACAAATGTGTTTATGAATTAGACCTTGGTACAATTATGACGTAGGTATTATGTAATGTTAGTCTGTGAATTAGTTGTGCAGCACAGCTAGCGAGTGATCGAAAGATGCGGGTTCGAATCCCACTGAAAGATTTTCTATGCAGAGTAGAGCTAAGGACCTCTAGCTAAATTCTCAGTCCTTTGTGTCGCGTATTAAGCAACGCAGGACGATTAATAGTCTTTAATTCACCATAGATTCCACCATATAATTTAATCCATCATTATTAAGTTCCCTAGCTTTGTTGGCACGCCAATTTATCTACTTTAGAGGTTGGCATGAAGTAAATGCTCTTAGCATTAAGCCAACCTATAGTACACTTTTGTTTTGCGCATTAAGGTACTTATATTACAAATACCAATTAAATTAAATCTTACCTGTTTTTTCTCCATTTTCGCTTTGATATCTTTCGCCAGAGTATAAAACGCCCCCTCTACATTAACAGAGTCTTTCGCCGATGTTTCAACAAACTTAATCTGATATTCTACAGCTAATTGTTCTCCCCGCTCTTTTGACACCTAGAAAAGACAAACATCTAATAAACTAGAATACATTTAATTATCTTCGAACCCAATGCAACACAAAAGCGTTCAGCCATTAATGACAATAGCAGCCAATCAAATGATGACCACACCTAGTCAATCTAATAAAAGAAATATCACAAGTGTACATACATTTTAATCCTACTTATATTATAAATGCGAAAGTTTGTGAGGATGTCTGGATGTTTGTTACTCTTTCTCGCTAAAACGGCTGAACAGATCTGAATGAAATTTGGCACAGATATTGATTAAGGTCTGGAATAACACATAGGCTACATTTTATCCCGGAAAAATGAACGGTTGTCGTGGGATATTGTTTTTTGTTTTACAAGGTACCACGCGGGCGAAGCCGTGGATGGAAGCTAGTAGTTTTATAAAATGAGTGAAGTATTTTGTAGGCAGATGTTTTTTACCCAGATAATAATGGATTCATTTGATACTCAAAAGCTTCCTGTAAAGTAGCAGTACCATCATTTAACTTTGAGTCATCATAATGCATATTAATGAATTGTAATACTGTATTGTATAATTTGTCAACTATTTAAGTTTTACACCTACTTTGACTGGCAGACAGATTAACTAACAAAATTGTGGTTGTGGGATGGTTGTGGGCCTATTTATCTATTATTTCAATAAGGAAAGTCTGTAAATACTACTAATATTATAAACATGAATGTTTGTAAGAATGTATGGATGCATGGATATATGTTTGTTACTCTTCAATGAATGAATGGATTATGATGAAATTTGGCAGAGATAGATTATAGTCTGGAATAACACATAGGCTACTTTTTATTCCAGATAAATACATATATATTATGTAATGTAAAATAAAATTATGTAAAATATATATGTATATAATTTTGTGTAAGTCTGCAAAATTGTATAAAATCTTTGAATAGTGTATTAAGTAGGGATAGAACAACACACACCTTCTCAGTCACAAGCGTCTACGTCAGTGCATGTAATATGCTTCTGAGGCAAACTTTAATCTTTTCACCACACCAGTTTGAAGAAACTAGTGACACACAAAGATGATCTTCCTCTTTATAGTGATTATACAACTGTGTGCAAAATCTTACCTGTCGTTTTGAATCTAAATCACATTTGTTGCCAAGTATCATCTTCTCCACATCTGCGCTCGCATTTTCCTCAATGTTTCTAATCCAGTTCTTTATGTTTTCAAAGCTCTTTTCATTAGTTACGTCATACACGAGCATGATGCCCATAGACCCACGGTAGTATGCTGTTGTGATTGTGCGGAATCTCTCTTGTCCAGCCGTGTCCCTAGAAAACAGATACCAAGCTGTGAATCATCGAGAACAATTGATAGCAAAAAAAATTACCAATAGAACAAAAAATGATGAGTCAACACTATACAGTATGTTAAGTACTTTTTAAAAGTAGTTACTCTTTGATAATCCAGTTGTCTTCATGTCTCACCAGTTTATAGATAAGTACAGTTCATCCAATGGATCTAGGCATTCGTGAAATTAGCCACATCACTCTTCATACCTCCAATTGCTCCCGAAAAACAATGCTGCACAGCTCTTGCAGCTAACTTCACGAATACCTCGACTTGTTGGCCAACTGTACATATTTTTCCATCAATTTTGTTTATGTATAGAACAGAAGGAAAAACACAGGGGAAAAGTGCCAGTAAAATTAATTTATTACAGGCATTAAAACCAGCTTGTTTTAATGATTCAGCATATAGATATGATATATGTGGATCAAAGGTCCGGACAAACCGGACTGGAAATAATGAATAAACTTACCATATCTGTAACTTTACTTTCTTCCCATCAAGGTCTATTGTTCGTATTTTGAAGTCTATACCTGCAAACAGTGGACTCTTGTTAGTGAACTCGGAAGCTAACTAATTATAATTAATGTATATGATGTCATGAACTCTTGTTTCGTTTAATTCGATAAGGGTCATTTCGTGCCGCGCCCTCTTCACTATAACCGATACAAATCTCAGTCTCAAAAATCACTATGAACAAAGGCACAAAAAATCTTGTTCCATGACATTAGCCGTATAAAAAATTATCTCCCGACAATAACCTTTGATTGTCTTGAAGCACTTACCAATTGTTGATATAAATGAGATATTGAAGGCATCTTCTGAAAATCTGAATAAAATCGATGTTTTTCCCACACCAGAATCACCAATCAGAAGTAATTTGAATAAATAATCATAAGTTTTTGCCATTTTTTACAACAATATGATTACGATACACTTGCCCTGCCATTCATTTGGCAATTTTGGCATTTTATTTTTGACTAGCTGAGTAGTCAAGCAAGTCAGTTACTAGTGATGTATGTCAAAGTCTGTCACTTGCTCGAATGCTCGATCGATGAGAGGATAACAACATTGTATATTTTTAGTATACATTGTATTCAATTAGCAAAATCGATTAAGAATACATACAATTCTTTATTCATAATAGTTTTTCGATCTTATAATAAATTTATTAACATTAATATAATTATGTAACTATTCGTTAAAATGATTTTAACGGCTGCCCTCTATCCCTAATTTCATTTGCCGTCCTTGGTGGTTATCATTTTAATGACAAGGGAGCTTAAGAATGAAAGCAAAATATGATTGAATACACTTTATTAAAAGCATTGTTTAACTTGTTTGTAACGTTTCTGCCAACACCACTTTATTATGTTGTCTAAATAAATAAACTAATTTAGTTAAGTATAATTATTTACCATGTAATATAAAGTAAATTGTAGCTGACTTCTAGCTAAATCTGATGCTATACGATATAATTATAATCGAGACAAAGCTTATTCAAGAAAACCAAGGTTAAAAGAGTTTTGATGAAGCAGTTCGATAACTTCAAAGGCGAACAATGGACATCACTATTCTAATGATTCATAATCGATGACCTCACTTTACGGATGACATCAATGACACTGACACATAGATAAATGAATTACGTAGACATTGACATTAACATTACAATATTTTTCTACAGAGTAATAAATTTATTTATACTCTATAGGATGCGTGTGTTGTGAACTGTGTTGCGGCGACGTAGTGATTATATTCTCTTTGTTGCGTCGTGCGTGTGTGTGTTGATTTGATTTGGGTGTTGAGTTTGAATAAATCTTGTTTTGTTTGGTTGGATTAGAATGTTCACTATTGACTGAAAAAACTATTTATCAAAGTAGAATAAAATGATCAAAAATTACTAAGCAGATAAAGTAATAATTTCCACAATGTTTTACCACGTAAGTAGTTTGAAAATCTGATTGTACTCATTGTGCAATTTACGAATATTTCTGTGACAAAACCCGTTGTATTTCAGATTTCTTTAGAGCACGAAATATTATTGCATCCTCGATACTTCGGACCACAACTACTAGACACTGTAAAACAAAAATTATACACAGAAGTGGAGGGAACTTGTACCGGCAAGTATGTATTTATTTCCAGTTCACTGTTTATAAGTTTTATTGATTTATACCTAATTTAACTATAATTACGTTTCCAGATATGGTTTTGTAATAGCAGTAACTACAATAGACAGTATCGGTGCAGGTCTGATACAGCCGGGGCAGGGTTTTGTAGTATATCCTGTAAAATATAAAGCAATTGTATTCAGACCATTCAAAGGGGAGGTCCTTGATGCTATTGTCACACAAGTCAATAAGGTAACTGACTACACTCTCCTCTCTTATTAGAATGGCAGTTTATACATTCAAGATATCATCTCTTCTGTACCCTGCAGTTTCATCTTCTGCGGTTGTAAATCTAGATCATAATCTACTTTCTTACCAAAATTCTATCCGAAGCCGTTCTGCTGTTTAATTTATGGATAGATTTGGATTTTGCTTTTTGATTGTTAGTAGAAATGCATTACAATAACCTATGACAACTATTTGAACTCAATTGGTAAACAATAGCCATTCCTAGTATAAATAAATAAATAAATAAATAATGCTGGACAGTCCACACAGCATCATCTAGCCCCAAAGTAAGCTACTCAAAGCTTGTGTTATGGGTACTAGATAACTGATATATTTAATACATGATATAGGGACATAGATTGATATTTTTTATTATACATACACACCCAGACCAACGGAACAAATTTCTGCAGATCGTACACAAATTTGTTCCGGGGCGGGAATCGAACCCGCAACCTCTTGCGTCGCAGGCGGACTCTTGCCCGCTGCGCCACTGAGGTCGTCAACTTCGTATTACTGAAATATTGTTATTCTGTTATATTTTAAATCATATTTGTTGGTTTTAGGTTGGAATGTTTGCACAAATAGGACCCCTCAGCTGCTTTATATCTCATCATGTGAGTACTACTCTGTTTTAGTCTTTGGTACCTATGTAAGAATATGATTTCATAAGATTTTAGGAATTAGAAACCAAAATATATATGAAGTTCTTTCATTGCAGTCTATACCAGCAGACATGGAGTTCTGTCCTAATGTGAATCCCCCATGCTACAAGAGTAAACAAGAAGACAATGTAATACAAGAAGAAGATGTCATCAGATTGAAGATAGTTGGAACAAGGGTTGATGCGACTGGCATTGTAAGTAATTAACATTCATGAACATGGGTGGTTATCAGTACCCTACACCCTACACTACAACATGCTTGCAATTTATACCTATGCCTTTATACTAAAGTTATCTCATTCTTTTTGATTGGATGGTGTTATACATAACCAGTTATGAAATCTTAGTTACAAACGTGGATGAAGGGTTCATCCACGATGATTCATTCATGATGGTGATCTTGGGGCCTGACTGCAATAGGTATACAAGTAGTCTTTGAAATGCTGCTATGATGATCCAATATACACAATCGGAAAGCTTGAAGCTACTAACATTTGTTATTCTTGTTTCAGTTTGCTATTGGAACTTTGATGGATGACTATTTAGGGCTGGTGACACAATAAATTTGATAAGTGTTAAGTATATAAGATGAGTGAAAAATGAGTTTCTCAAATAAACAAATCAATATATTTCATAATCATTTATTTGGCATTCAAATAATGGGGTAAAATTCCATACACAATGTAACAAAAACAATGCATCAAAAAAATGATAAAATATTTGGACACTTTCAGTCTATTTGGGCAGTATAGTGTGGTTGTTTAAACCTCTAGATTTGTGGTATCTTGTCAATTATTACTGAACAATAAATTATCCTAAGTAAACTTAAACTAAGAAAGGAATTTGTTGTAATGATAAAGTGATGAGTTATGAGGTCTAGCTTACAATGTTTTTACCATCTATTAACTGAATACAGTTCATAAATAAATGGATTGACTCAAACTATAAGCCACAAGCTATTTATTTCATTAAAATGCCAAATATGTCGTATGTACTTCAGGCTCTAATATAATAATATACGAGAAATTCACGTCATTGTGTACATTATCTTTAAATTTATATACAATTTTTACGAAACAAATGAAAAATTATAATTAATTTCCAAAGGTCAAAATTAAGTCTTTGGTTTACTAAATATTTACAAAGTCATCTCAAAAGCGGAAATTATAAATAAACCTAATAAAATAATATTGCTCATCATAAACACAAAATATGGCATCTAAATAAATAATACTCATTATGAGATCAGAAACACAAGCTAAGCAAATCTGATACAAGCACCAAGTATAGGTCATCCAACAGATCTAGGCATTCGTGAAGTTAGCCACAGGTGCGAGTTTGCGCATGTACAGTTCCTTCCCCCCCTCATACCTCCAATCGCTCCCGAAAAACGATACTGCGCAGCTCTTGCGGTAACTTCACGAATGCCTAGATTCGTTGAGCCAACTATAATTTTACGTAAAGGGATACAGTAAGGGCTGTGCGACACTATAACATTATAAGTTTTCTTATTCAATTAGTCTACAGTGTTCAAATATATTTTTATTATAAAATATTGAGACATAACATTGTGCAATATAATATGCAATAGAAGATATAATGTTCAAACAATCACTAATCATTTGCAGTCACAATAAATTTGCACAAACGCTCACTGAGCAATAATGCTTGCTGACAGCCAACAACTATTTTAAACTCTGTAATTATTATAGCTATTACATGAGATTTCATACTTCAGCGGCTTTAGATCAGCAAGATTATTACAGGACAAGGCACAAAATAACTATTAGGACTGTTTTATTTTTTCTAGAGGAGAGAAACAGCACTATTTTTATTACTATTGGAAGATAGAGCTAATCACAATGTGATTTATAAGATTGACTAATATTTCGAATTATATTTCCACTAAAAGTATGTGACACCGAGACTTGACAAAATTACATAATTAATTTCTGTTTAAACATTCTAAACAGAAACTGTAAATAATGCGGAAATAAGTACTTCGTAGTTTTGCGTTGATGTACCACGAAATTTTTTTTTTATTCACAATCAGTTCACAGGAAGTAAAAGTGCTTGGGGTTATGTGCTATGAATCGAATGACAATGCATTTTGATTTTTCAATTTGAACGATAATGGCGTTTTATTTTAAATGCAATGTTCCGCTTTCACTGTACCTAATCTATGCGGTGACTAGAATACGGGGGACTTAAAACGGGCTTCGATAGTTTACGAGACTTTTTTATATATTTATGCACTGCCGATTTTAGTTCTTCAAAGTTCCGCTAAAGGCGCAGCTAAGGAAGGAAACGAAACAATCCTACTAATATATTAAACGCGAAAGTTTGTAAGGATGTCTGGATGTATGTTTGTCACTCTTTCATGAAAAGGCTGAACGGATCTGGATGAAATTTAGCACAGATATAGATTATAGTCTGGAATAACGCATAGGCTACATTTTTTCCCGGAAAAAATTACAGTTCCCGTGGGATAGATTTCTTTTGTTTTTCAAGGTATATCGCGGGCGAAGCCGTGGGCGGAAGCTAGTAAACTATAAAAATCCGTACTAAGCCCCCTGCACACCAAAAGCAGTCCTACCGCAATGAAAAAAAGTCCCATATTTAAATTTATTATCTGCGTTAAACTTCCTGTGAACTATTTTTGAAAATTGTTATCCATAGTCAAAGCGGGGAAATAATTGATTAATTTATTACTATCTAATCAATACCACAAAATCTTAACACTTAGCTCATTCTAAACTGCAACATTCTGTAGTAGAGTTATTTTGTTTCACAAAGACAGATGAATTATTGAATTTTGAATCTTATGTGAATGACATAAGGTCATTGCACCAGCTTTTATGAAACAGATGAACTCTATCATACATTAACATGTATAATACTGGCATAATTTTAATGCTATGTCCACACTGACTTACCAATTACAAACTTGATATTTGAAATTACTAGCTAAATGATTTGTTGAATAGCTACAACCTATTTCTTACACCCTTTCAAGCCAGGTTTAGCCTCGGCATTAGTTTAGCTTCGGCGGGCTTTCTCCCTTTTTGTCATTTGGAGAAGAAAAGAGATAGGGCTAATCCAAACCAGACTAAAACCTGATTTGAATAGATGGATTATAGTTATCAATAATGTATAAGTTTTAGCTATTTCACAAAGCGAAATACGATCGCCAAAATAAATTGGCCTTACAAGTTAAAATATCGTGTCAACATTATGGACATAGCCTAAGAAAGTCAATATAGAACAGGAATATAATTTATATTTAATTATTACGGATTAATATTGTGAGCTATAATGTGAGCTAATAAAGTCTATTGTCCTTTTGCTTCCCCGTCTTCTGGCAACTGTAATCGTCTATTCCAACACTCAAAACCATACACTTTAGTCCTGCATTAAGTAAATGGTGATTTTTATTGTTTCTAAAATAAATATGTAACTAATAATGTAAATAACACAGTTTCCTTGACGCTATCGCTCAACAGTTTGAGCGATTTAAACCTTATGCGAGGGCAATAAGGTTGTATTCTACTAATCAACATTTACTTCCTCAACTGATGTTAACCATGGACCGAGCACACCGCGAGCTTTTCATCTCCAAGTAGTTTGCTTATTAACTAACTTATTACTAAAACTTGGGGAGATTCATGAACCATGTTACGTTTCACGCGTTTAAAATATTGCGGCGAACATTTTTGGGATTAAAACATAAAAAAAACACGAAACTGACTGGATAAAGACAATGTTTTGTACCAAATTCGTAAATGAGCAACCGTCTCAATAGAGACGCATCTTAAAAGATTTTTAGTAATTTGTGCAAAACCTCACTTCACTATCAGCAGTGTGAGAATGAAAAGTTCAAAGCACTCACACTACGAAGCTATTCAATCAAACCATGATTGATAACTCACGTCACCCGCGTGCAAGTCATTGTATAGTACCCGGTATGGAAGTTTAGTGATATAGTGTATTGTACATTTCCGGTGCCGGACACTAAACAGACTCATCTGACATCGTAACACGGTTCGCTCGCGTCCTTCGTTACACACCGCACTATGTAGGCGCCTACTTCACTCATTTCTGTCGACACTTGCCAATAATGCTTCTGCGTACAAAACATATTTTAGAAGTTCAAATGTTTACAGAAGCTTATATATGTATTTGGTGGTGCAATGTATTTCGCTTACCCGATAAGAGCTTCAGATTAGTAACTTCGGATATTTTATTTGTACTGCAGATAACATTATTCACACGTGTCGATCTAGCCCCGTATATCAGAAACTGAATCGGCCTTAACAGCTATCAATAGGTCCGTTTCAGTAGATCTGCGATACTGGCTTGAGCGAGTGGGTAGGTGCCTAACGCCTGACGTGGAAGCACTGGCACTAGGCGGCGTGTCACGACGCGTCGGGCGCCGTCGCGGGCGACACGGGCCCGCGCACGGCCTCGATGTAATCCTTGATCAGCGTCGCGATTTGATATGCCTGGGAAAAAAAACAAGCTCAAACAACGAATCGGAACAAAGCAGGTTAACTAGAACAATGTATCACTACTTTACAACTTCAGATGGTATTTGATAAAAAGATCTAAATGATGACTTATTAATTCATACGAGGCAATTTCAGTGTTTTGATGGTTGAATGTTTGGTTATTTTATGGTTATGACTCATCATGGCACTAAAAATTGTTGGCGCCTGGAACTGAACTAAATAAATAAATGAATAAATATTGGTGGACATTCCACACAACGCCATTAACGCCCCAAACTACGCAAAGCTTGTACTATGAGAACCAGATAGGTGATAAAATAATTATATATATATATATTTTTTGTAAATACATAATACCACCCAGACAGCACAAATATCTGCGTTCATCAAATGTTTTTCCTGGATGGGGATCGAACCCACCTACAGCGCAGAAGGCAGAGCTATTACCAACTGAGCTGTGAGGCCGGTCACAACTCACAAGTCAACTAGTGATCGATACAGTGATTTCAGACTAGCGTATTTTTCTGTGCGTATACGGTCGTTTCAGCATACGTGTCGTGCGGCGCGGCTCGAGATACGAGCTTAGAAGCGCGTCAACGCTCGTACGAGTTGAGCGTGTACCAAAAGGCGCGCCTACATGATCTTCCAAAAACGAGCGTATAAAACGCTAGTCTGAAACCGCTCTAGTGTGTAGTAAATGATACCTGGTCGGTGGAGAGCACCAGCTTGGCGTGCTTGGAGTCGGAGCGCGTGACGAGCAGCAGCGCGCGCGGCGCCGGCGACACGGCCAGCAGCTGGGCGTGGTCGTGCGACACGAGCGCCGCGCGCGCGCCGCGCCGCAGCAGCGTCAGCCCGCGCGCGTCCACGCCCAGCCACAGCGCGCGCGGCCAGTTCGACGTGAACGATTGCTGTTAACAACGTTACGATAATATAAATACAAAATACAAAATCTTTAATAGGAACAAAGAAAAACAATGTAGAATAGGTACAGTTGTGGGCTGACTACTGCAAAAGTTAAAAAAAACTGTGTAGCAGAGTCAGCGCCCTCCTCCGCTAGAAAGACAATATTATGTTCCATCTAAAGATATTAGAAGACAAAAATAACTAATCTAATCTAATCTAATCTAATAATTTATACATTACAAAGTTAACATGTGTGAGGGTGTGTGTGTGTGTAGGTATTTAGGAGTGTCAAGCTCCTGGGGACACCGGTCTCATAAGAGTCCGTATAGTATGGTAGTACAAATCTATGGCGGTACCTTCCTAATATATTTTAGCGCGGTACTAATACACGAGCAGAATATTCTCGAAAAATACATGGTGCTTTCTCTTTCTATACTAAAACTTTTGCATGGTGCAAAGAAGAGAAAGCATTATCTAGTTCTTAAGGTATTCCGGGTTTTAGTATTAAGTGTAAAATTTTAAAAACCCGACTGAAAATAACGTGGTGGACAGTTCACACAACGCGATCTAGCCCCAAACTAAGCAAAGCTTGTATATGGGAACCAGGTAGCTGGTAGATCAATTATATGTTTTTTTTTGTAAATACATAATAACACCCAGACACAGAACTAACATCTGATTTGACATGAATTGACACTTTTGATTTTAATATGTGGGTTATTTCTCGTAACGATAAATAGTAAGAACAGCAATAATAGAAATGCTGTAGGTTTACCATGAGTTTTCACAATCTACACTCGCTAGAGACTGTAGTAAAAAAAATGTATGAAAACTTGTACAGCGCCTCTAGCGGAAAGTTGGGTACTAAAACGTCATGTAGTTAACTATCCTACGTCACAGCGTACTACAGCGACTGTAGTTTGAGCTTCATTAATTTGCTTAGAATTTGGTACCATGAGTAACAATTTCGACGGATGTCATAGTAACGTACTAACTATTACTACTGTATTAACGTCAGCCGATCTAAATGTGTCAACTCATGGTAGACGTACAGGGGCCTTACCACGAATTCATAATACATTATCGAATTTGTATTACATTGTTATTTCGTACCATGACCTATGCAAATCGTATGGAAGTAGTGACGTTTCTATAATGGAATCGTTATGGAATCGTTCTGGAAGACTTCGTGGTAAGGCCCCAGGACTAGTTTTACTGTGTGGGTCATTTATCGTAACGATAAACGGATAACTCCACTATGTTGAAATCATGCTTACCATGACGTCGAAGATGGTGGCGCGGGTGAGCGGCCAGGAGGAGGCGAGCGTGAGCGCGCGCTGCATGGCCGCGTGCGGCGGCGTGCCGCGCAGCGCCAGGTGGTGCAGGCGCACGGCGGGCGCGGGCAGCGCGGGCAGCGCCAGGCGCGCCGGCAGCACGGCGCCCGCCGCCGCCGCGCACTCCGCGCCGCCCGCGCACTCGCCGTGCACCACCTGCGCGTGCAGCGCCGCCAGCATCACCTGACCACACCATCCACATATATAAATAATGCTGGACAATCCACCCAGCATCAGCTAGCCCCAAAGTAAGCTACTCAAAGCTTGTGATAAGGGTACTAGATAACTTCTTCTTCTTCTTCTTCCTGCCCTTTTCCCACGTTATGTGGGGTCGGCAAAACATGTGATCTTACATGGGTACTAGATAACTGATATATTTAATATATACATAGATAGATATTTAATATAACCTTATATAGTTTTTTTTGTTTTTATTATAAGTACATAGAAAACACCCAGACCAACGGAACAAATTTCTGCAGGTCATACACAAATTTCGATCGAAAATCAAAATTCGAATCGAACCCGCAACCTCTTGCGTGGCAGGCGGACTCTCGCCCGCTGCACCACTGAGGTCGTCAATATATGAGGTATTCAAACCCGGCAACATTGACTTGGAAGAAACCGCATGTAAAGTTCAAACTACGCAGCGTTATACATCGCCATTTTGTTTAACCGATAGCACATCGCAGTGTTAACACAAAAAACTATAATATAATGAATCACTATTTCCTTGGTCACGGCATCACGCGTGAACGGCTGGACCGATTTCGCTAATTCTTTTCGCACGCTTAAAAATAAACCGGAGTAACTCAAAAAACCAAAATGTTGGGAAATCGCGTTTAAAGTTTTGTGACTTGGAGTATTTGTATTCAATCACGATTATTGATTTTATTTGTGTGGATATTTCATTATTTTATTAACCATGGCACGGTCAATAGATAAATCTTTAATATCACTATAGAAAATCATCAATATTATTAACAGTTTTTTATTAACAAGGCTTTAAAAAAAATATTGCTGACTTACTTCTTTTTTCGATTAATACCTGGAATTTTATTCAAAATCTTAACAGTTGTATGTATTAATAATGCTGTTTTCTTTTAAAATATATTTTAATGTCTAAAAATACTACGATATACTTCCTTTTATAATTAATGAATAAATGGTTAGATTCTTGTATGTCATAATATTTCAGTTTTACATTGAACTGTGTAAATCACACTGGAATTATGGTTTACTAATAAAATGAAATACTATAAATTATAAATGAATAATGTAATTAAATACAAAGAAAGAATGGTAAAATCTTTGGACTATTTTAATTAGAAATATTTTCTTAAGAATTTTATCATCAAATCATGATTAAAAAGTAATTTAATTACATACATAAAATCACACTTGTTCCCGACGGAGTAGGCAGAGGCAAGATCTCCACTTTCTACAATCCTGACATACATCTTTTGCTTCATTCAATCTCATTACATTCTTCATACATGCTCGTCGGTTTATCTTACTTTTGACTTGGCTTTTGACTAAAACCTCCCCAATTTGATCGAGGTACGTACGTCAAAGTCTTTCCCTTCCAAATTTTCCATTCACAGTCTCTTTATGCACCTGTTTTGTTTATCTCCTTTCATCTATTCTTTCAAATTACTCAAACTATCCTATGATACCCTTTTCAATTTTCATCACTACGTCTTCTTTCAGTCCACAACGTTCTCATACCACACTGTTCTTCACTCTATCATTCAAAGTTAAACCACACATACTTCTGGAAGCTCTCATTTCTACTGCATTTATTCTACTTTGATGCTTCTGTCATACCCATCTTTCGCTACCATACATCTAAAAATAATTAGGTAGTACTGAACTGGCTTATGATATTACAAAAAACAATGCATCAATATACACTAGATAAAGATCAACATCTCTGTTTTCTTAAATAATGTATTTATAAAAATTTTCTTAGTAGTACGGAATCAACGTCTTGGACCTTCATTTCCATTTCTATAATATTTGATCATCTTCTTCCTTTTATTTCTTAATACATTCCTTTGTTATAATAATGATGTTGTAAAAAAAATATAGTATAGTTAATAAAATTATAATATGCTATGTAGTTGGATCTGTTGTTTTCTATCTGTTTTTGCTTAAAGTCACCGTTATAAAGTTCGTTATTATTGTTTTCTTCGTCTATATAATTATCTCGTCTCAAGATGATTCAATGTGTTTTTTTATCATTGAGTACTCATTTTTTTATTCCCATGATTTCCACGCTTGTCATTAACCGTCATTCCGGTGTGATTTATTTAATTTATTATTTAAATAGGTATCATTTTATCAGTCGTCCAAAATGCTTTTAAAAACACTAGCAAATTCTTATTTAATTGATTAAGGTGATGAATATCTAGTATTTTCCCGTTAAACTATTATATCCAGACTCCTGCATCACCCACCCACCCGTATATAAAAAGTGCAAAGCGTGCAAAGCACTTATCGGTTAGGATTTATTAGATTATGACTTATGATTGATTATTTGATTACGACTTAGGATTGTGTGTGAGGTTGTCAGCCTAACACACAATCCTCACAGGCAACCTCAAAAAAAAAATAGAGTCAACACGAGTGTTTCGCTTCTTCACGAAGTACGTGAAACTTCTTCACGAAGATTTCTAAAACGCTTCGCTTTGTTACCAATTCTTCATGTCTTAAGTTCTCTTGCGTCTTTTTTACTCTGTCTCTAGTTCATGGTCAGAAGAATCTGAACTTGAAGGATTAAGGTTTCTTAGTCTAGCAGCAGCATTCGATTATTTTTCTGCACTTAGCAAGAGTCTGCCACATCATCATCAAAATTACTTTCGTTGGCATAATTAGGAAGAGTTTTATTAGCTTGGCTTATAAAATCACTTTGTTTTGATCTTAAATTCATTTGTAGGATTAATTCTCTATAAACTCATCTTCCAATTCTATAATTTGCATGTTTGTAAAACCAAAAATCTCCACTTACTATGATCCTAACATACCTCTTTTGCTTCTTCATCATAATTTCATTATTCAGATATTATGTGCATCGGTTTAGGTTACTCTTGACCTGGCCTTTATCTAAAACGTCCCCGATTCTATCGAAGTACGGACGCCGAGGTCTACCCGTTCCAACTGTCCCATTCATACTCGCCTTACTCGTTGTTTTTCGCCTGTTTCGTCGGTTCCCTTTCATCCATCTTTTATAGGTATATACCGAAATCATCTTAACATACTCGTCACAACTTTCATTGCTAAGTCTTTTTTCACTCAAAAAAAAACAAGTAAAAACAGATTTAAAGGAAAAAGTAAAGCTAATTCATTAAAGCTAATCTTAATATTTAGGCAGGTGGTAACTTACCTCCATGTACATTTACCAGCATAACAAGCTTTTCGCACGCTTAATAATAAACCGGAGTAACTCAAAAACTCGGTGTTTTGAGATTTTATCATACACAGCATTATCTCAACACAATGCGTAGGATAGCTTTGACAGCCAAACCAAAACGAGCAATAGAAAGAAAATAAAAGGTCGGTCATCTCTTTTCCATTAAATGCGAAGCTCAAGTCGATTCTGTTAAAGTGCAATATTCAGTGTTGTGCCCTCAGTCATGGACTAAAATCGTATTTTGTGCGGGAATAAAACTAAATAAATCTGTACAGTATTAAAAACAAGTACTTATTTTGTATATAAATTAATCTTAAAATGGTACAGTCTGTTTTATTTCTCTTTTTGATTTAAATGATGGCAATATTTGCATCATCATTAAGATTTATTTCCTTTTATTATTAAAAACGAAAGTGACTACTAGTAACTTTTTTGTTTGTTTCCTTTCATTTTTAAAAGCTTTCATCCATTTGAGAAGTAGTACGATATAGTTCCGTTTTTTAGTAAATCTAGTTCTAGAATCAGGGGCAAAATTAAAATGTAATTCTTCTTACAATTAATTTGTTACTTTAATATTTTAAATTACTTCTATAGAAGGAGTAAAAAGCTTGTTATGCTGGTAAATGTACATGGAGGTAAGTTACCACCTGCCTAAATATTAAGATTAGCTTTAATGAATTAGCTTTACTTTTACCTTTAAATCTGTTTTTACTTGTTTTTTTTTAATGAAAAAAGACTTAGCGATGAAAGTTGTGAAGAGTATGTTAAGATGATTTGGGTATATACCTTTAAAGGATGGATGAAAGGGAACCGACGAAACAGGCGAAAAACAACGAATAAGGCGAGTGTGAATGAGACAGTTGGAACGGGTCTAGACCTCGGCTTCCGTACCTCGATAGAATCGGGGACGTTTTAGAGAAAGGCCAGGTCAAGAGTAACCTAAACCGATGCACATAATATCTGAATAATAAAATTATCATGAATGAAGCAAAAGAGGTATGTTAGGATCGTAGTAAGTGGAGATTTTTGGTTTTAAAAACATGCAAATTATAGAATTGGAAGATGAGTTTATAGAGAATACTTCTGAAATTAATTCTACAAATGAATTTAAGATCAAAACAAAATGATTTTATAAGCCAAGCTAATAAAACTCTTCCTAATTATGCCAACGAAAGTAATTTTGATGATGATGTGGCAGACTCTTGCTAAGTGCAGAAAAAAAATCGAATGCTGCTGCTAGACTAAGAAACCTTAATCCTTCAAGTTCAGATTCTTCTGACCATGAACTAAAGACAGAGTAAAAAAGACGCAAGAGAACTCAAGACATGAAGAATTGGTAACAAAGCGAAGCGTTTTAGAAATCTTCGTGAAGAAGTTTCACGTACTTCGTGAAGGAGCGAAACACTCGTGTTGACTCTATTTTTTTTGAGGTTGCGTGTGAGGATTGTGTGTGAAACTGACAACCTCACACACAATCCTAAGTCGTAATCAAATAATCAATCATAAGTCATAATCTAATAAATCCTAACCAATAAGTGCTTTGCACGCTTTGCACTTTTTGTATACGGGTGGGCGGGTGATGCAGGAGTCTGAAAATAATAGTTTAACGGGAAAATACTAGATATTCATCACCTTAATCAATTAAATAAGAATTTGCTAGTGTTTTTAAAAGCATTTTGGACGACTGATAAAGTGATACCTATTTAAATAATAAATTAAATAAATCACACTGGAATGACGGTTAATGACAAGCGTGGAAATCATGGGAATAAAAAAATGAGTACTAAATGATAAAAAAACACATTGAATCTATTCCCAGAATTGAATCACTTTGAATCATCTTGAGACGAGATAATTATATAGACGAAGAAAACAATACTAACGAACTTTATAACGGTGACATAAAAGCAAAAACAGATAGAAAACAACAGATCCAACTGCATAGCGTATTATAATTTTATTAACTATACTATATTTTTTTACGACATCATTATTATAACAAAGGAATGTATTAAGAAATAAAAGGAAGAAGATGATCAAATATTATAGAAATGGAAATGAATGTCCAAGAGATTGATTCCGTACTACTAAGAATTTTTTTATAAATACATTATTTAAGAAAACAGAGATGTTTATCTTTATCTAGTGTATATTGGTGCATTGTTTTTTGTAATATCATAAGCCAGTTCAGTACTACCTAATTATTTTTAGATGTATGGTAGCGAAAGATGGGTATGACAGAAGCATCAAAGTAGAATAAATGCAGTAGAAATGAGAGCTTCGAGAAGTATGTGTGGTTTAACTTTGAATGATAGAGTGAAGAACAGTGTGGTATTAGAACGTTGTGGACTGAAAGAAGACGTAGTGATGAAAATTGAAAAGGGTATCTTTAAGATAGTTTGAGTATGTAGAAAGAATGGATGAAAGGAGATTAACAAAACAGGTGCATAAAGAGAGTGTTAATGGAACATTTAGAAGGAAAAGACCTTGACGTACGTACCTCGATCAAATTGGGGAGGTTTTAGTCAAAAGCCAAGTCAAAAGTAAGATAAACCGACGAGCATGGTATGAAGAATGTAATGAGATTGAATGAAGCAAAAGAGGTATGTCAGGATTGTAGCAAGTGGAGATCTTGCCTTTGCCTACCCCGTCGGGAAACAAGTGTGATTTAATGTATGTAATTAAATTACTTTTTAATCATGATTTACTGATAAAGTTCTTAAGAGATATTTCTAATTAAAATAGTCCAAAGATTTTACTATTCTTTCTTTGTATTTAATTACATTATTCATTTATAATTTATAGTATTTCATTTTATTAGTAAACCATAATTCCAGTGTGATTTACACAGTTCAATGTAAAACTGAAATATTATGACATACAAGAATCTAACCATTTATTCATTAATTATAAAAGGAAGTATATCGTAGTATTTTTAGAGATTAAAATATAATTTAAAAGAAAACAGCATTATTAATACATACAACTGTAAAGATTTTGAATAAAATTCCAGGTATTAATCGAAAAAAGAAGTAAGTCAGCAATATTTTTTTTAAAGCCTCGTTAATAAAAAACTGTTAATAATATTGATGATTTTCTATAGTGATATTAAAGATTTATCTGTTGACCGTGCCATGGTTAATAAAATAATGAAATATCCACACAAATAAAATCAATAATCGTGTTTGAATACAAATACTCCAAGTCACAAAACTTTAAACGCGATTTCCCAAAATTTTGGTTTTTTGAGTTACTCCGGTTTATTTTTAAGCGTGCGTTTTTACTACATCTATAGAAGTAATTTAAAATATTAAAGTAACAAATTAATTGTAAGAAGAATTAAATTTTAATTTTGCCCCTGATTCTAGAACTAGATTTACTAAAAAAAGGAACTATATCGTACTACTTCTCAAATGGATGAAAGCTTTTAAAAATGAAAGGAAACAAATAAAAAAGTTACTAGTAGTCAATTTCGTTTTTAATAATAAAAGGAAATAAATCTTAATGATGATGCAAATATTGCCATCATTTAAATCAAAAAGAGAAATAAAACAGACTGTATCATTTTAAGATTAATTTATATGCAAAATAAGTACTTGTTTTTAATACTGTACAGATTTATTTAGTTTTATTCCCGCACAAAATACGATTTTAGTCCATGACTGAGGGCACAACACTGAATATTGCACTTTAACAGAATCGACTTGAGCTTCGCATTTAATGGAAAAGAGATGACCGACCTTTTATTTTCTTTCTATTGCTCCTTTTGGTTTGGCTGTCAAAGCTATCCTACGCATTGTGTTGAGATAATGCTGTTTATGATAAAATCTCAAAATACCGAGTTTTTGAGTTACTCCGGTTTATTATTAAGCGTGCGTTTTGTTTTCATGTCCGCCTGTGTAAGAAGGTTTTAAGACAGGACAACGTCTCTCTGTTCAACTAGTAATATTATAAAATGTACCACATCCGTTTAGACATTCACAACTCTATCCTCAGTGAATCTTTATCTGCATTTGAGTTTCAGCTGGCGCAGATAACCTATCTAAATATCTGCAGAGAAAACACTGTAAATAACAAGAGAGTATATCAAGAATTGAATAATAGATCGGTACATACAGCCTCGTCAGTCTCGATAGGAAGCCGGTCGTGCCGCACAGAATGAAGCACTTGGTAGTACAGTAGTTCCATCTCAGCCACGCACGCCGTCTGCAGCGGCCTTTCTCCCAGGAACAAACGCTTCTTGAACACTAGCCTGCAGTAGAAATATCGATATGGTTATCGTACATTTCTATACTTATAAAAGGCTTTGTCCTGCGTGTCTGACTGACGGATCAACGCACAGCCTAAACCGCTGACCGTAGAGACCTGAAACTTAGAAGATTTGTTCTTTGGATGACGTAGGCATCCAATAAGAAAGGATTTTCCGAAATTCTACCCCTAAGGGGGTGAAAAAGGGGGGCAAAGTTTGCATGGAACAACGTGATTCCTTGGTCCAATCTACTTCAAATTTTGCATAAACCTTTTTTAACAGAATTGATGAAAGATGTTTGGTATTTTATTGAAATCATTACTTAGCGGGGTTAAAAAACCAATTAAAATTCTTATTAGAACTGTTTTCTACTTTTACGCGGACGAAGTCGCGGGCAAAAGCTAGTATATTATACCAACGTATAGGTCATCCAACGGATCTAGGCATTCGTGAAGTTAGCCACAGGTGCGAGTTTGCGCATGTATCTTCCCCCCCCTCCTCATACCTCCGATTGCTCCGGAAAAACGATACTGCGCAGCTCTTGCGGCTAACTTCATGAATGCCTAGATTCGTTGAGCCTACTATATAAGTATTTAAGCTTTTATAGACAGGACGTAATGTATGTTACCTGCAGGCGGCGGCAGTGGCCGGTGCCTTCTCCCAGCGCGCCAGCACGTCCCCGACGCGCTCGGCGCCCGCCAGCGCGCGCTCGCCCGCGCCCGCGCCGCCGCCGCCCGCGCCGCTCGCGTTTGCGCACACCTCGTACAACGCGTAACCTGTACAACGAACAAGAATATTCAAGGCACTTTTTATAATTTTATGCAAAACCGACTTTTCTAATGTTAGAATATATTTTTTTTAATATCTAACTAAATAGTTAAAGCAGGCATTTAAGGCCCAGAATACTCGTCACCCTATTCCTTACGTAAAAGTTACAAAAAAAAGTGACATAGGTCCGTATAGCAACGCGGATCTCCGCGGAATCAGACATAGCACGAAGCGAAATACCCAAATGACAAGTAAGTAGAGTGCGGCATGATAATATGGCTGCTCTGAATCATATAACGAAAGCGACAATTTATAAAAACATAAATATGTTCAAGTGAATAGCTTATTTCAAAAAAAGGGCTGGGTTGATTTGTTTCAAATTAACTGATTTATATTCATGTGAAATAGAAATTCAAAATACCTTACTGTTCTGGATAAATTAGGGAATTTCTGAATTTTCAGAGGTGTTTTTGACATGATTTTTAACCAAGGTTTTCTTACTAATTCGTGTTTTAGCTCCGGTTGATTTACCACTTATATCCTTGAGTATCGTGTAGTTCAATTTCAATGTAATCTATTGAGTGGTAATAGAATGATTAGGGTTGCAATACTTGCAATTTTCAAAATGCTGGGCCTTAAATTGTCTAACTTTTCCCTACCAATGATGATGACCGTGCTAAAAGTAGCATAAATCTTAATGTATAAAACAAAGTCTGGTTTGTTCGAACACTTATAACTCGAGAATGGCTAGACCCATTTTCATAATTTTCGATTCGTTGGATTTGTCTCCGCCCTGAATAGCAATATAACTATTAAAACATTTGAAAATAAATTGAATGCGGTCGAACAACAGCTAGTTATAAATAAACTACAACAAAAGTGTGTAGTCTAAGGGGACGAGTTGGCAGCGGGCGACACGAGGCAGCAGCGGACGACGCGTCGCAGCTACACCACCGGTTTCTATGTATTTCTATGAAATGCGTCGCTAGCTTCGTGTCGCTAACTACGAAGGGATTGCATAGAAATACATAGAAACCAGTAGGGTCACCGCGACACGTCGTCCGCCGCTGCATCACGTCGCCCGCTGCCAACTCGTACCTCAAAGCTGATCTAGAAATACTCATACCGGTGGCAGAATCGTTGAGTCCGATCTTCTCCCTGAGCATAGTTACGAGATGGTCGGCCGTGGCGGCGGGCCCGAACACCAGCCCGTGCTGCTTGCCGTCCAGCAGCAGCACGCGCACGTGCAGCGGCCGCCGCGCCGCCGCGCACAGCACCTCCTCGCGCGAGGGCGCCGCCAGCCGCCGCGGGACCTGGCCTATGCTGAGCGCCACCTGTTCGACAGAATAAATCTCTTTATATATAAAAATGAATTGAAGTTCGTTAGTCTCGCTAAAACTCGAGAACGGCTAAACGGATTTATCTTATCTTGGTCTTGAAATGTTCGTGGAGGTCTAGGGAAGGTTTAAAAGGTAAGAAAAATTCGAATAACTGCCGGGAAAACCCTAAAAATAGCCCTTTTCTATTTCCCATCCAAACGTTTTCTAAATAAGTACGAAGTCTAAGTAGTCTAAGTAAGGGTCAGCTAGTAAAAAATAATAATACTGGACAAACCACACAGCATCATCTAGCTCCAAAGTAAGCTACTCTTAGCTTGTGTTATGGGTACTACGAGTAGATAACTGATATATTTAAAACATTATATACATAGATAGATATTTTTTATTATACATAGAAAACACCCAGACCAACGGAACAAATTTCTGCAGATCGTCCACAAATTTGTTCCGCGGCGGGAGTCGAACCCGCAACCTATTGCGTCGCAGGCGGACTCTCGCCCGCTGCGCCACAGAGGTCGTCGAATGCGAATGCGGACTTAACAACTCTGATTAAATATACAAAATGTAGGCCAAAGAAAAAAATGATGGACTGCGTGAAAGATGACATGGGTAAGAAAGGAGTGAGGATTGAGATGACGGATGATAGAGGAAAATGAAAGATCATATGTTGTGCCCACCACACATGCGAGTAACGTGGGAAAAGGGCAGGAAGATTATTTATTAAATATACAGCATGAAGGTCATAACAAGGTCATAACATGCGCATGTTATGAGGAGAGATGAATGTCATGACGAGGAGAGTGTTAGGTATAAATGTGGATGGACACAGGGGTAGAGGTAGGCCAAAAAAAATATAGGTGGACAGTGAAAGATGATATGAGTAAGAAAGGAGTACTGAGATAACGAATGATAGAAGGGAATGGATGAAGAAAACTTGCTGTGCCGATCCCATATAGCATAGGAAAAGGACAGGAAAAAGAAGAAGAAGAAGGTCATAACATAAGCGGCCTACAGCGGCTCATACGAACTTACAGTACAAAGGGGGGCACCAGTCACGAGTAACACTCATGATCAAAAACTAACATCAAAAAAAGTCAATACTGCCATTGTTAATGGATAGGTTATTCGTTATTACGAAGGTGCATAAGATTAGGTGATTAAGTTAATCAAGAAAACGTTCTCAAAAGGGTAATTCGATATTATTTAAACTGGCTATTTAGGGCTACTTGTTGGATTTAGCTGCTGGATATAGCTACAAAATAATGTGTTAATGACCTGTTCAGCTCGGCGGGCGAACTTGCCCTCCTCGCCAGTGTGCAGCGCCGTGCCGCGGTAGCGCAGATGAGCTAGCAGCAGGCGGCGCAGCGGCTTCACGGGCGGCAGCGCCGCGCCCACCGCGCAGCAGAGTAGCGCCCAGTGCCGCGCCGACACGCGCGACATCGGCTCCGGGTGATCTGTCGTCTGGGGGAACATTTAGTTAGGATTATTGTTGCGAAACGGTCAACGTTGGCAAAATAATAAAGGTAAACGCAATAGAAATGAACAGAAATGTTCGAGCACTTCGTATTGTTCTTTAGCCTGACGCCACATTAAATCATCTTTATTAGATGTTAACAGGCCAATGAGTTGAAACGCGATATCGATCCGTTATAGTATAAATGTGTGTACCCATCCTACGAGACCCATTTTTTATTTTTTTTTAACGCCTCCCCCCCTTGGTGACCCCCCCTAGTATTTGCTAAGGAACACCTTCATTCTCGACTTTTCTCGTTGTAATTCAGAAATATGGGTTTAAGTAATGTTTTGCAAACAGAAAGTTAAAAAGAAAATTGTCTCACGTTTACGGCGCTTGCCGTGACGCCCAGAATGCGTGCATACTATTATTACAAATGGAAAAAATAAAAAAACGTGATATTTTCATCACGTGATATTCGCCTGCGCGAGCGCCACGCGGTCGTCGCCCTCCGACTCCTGGCTGCTGCTGCTGTTGTTGTTGCTGTTCCAAACATGGCGTGAAGCACATGCGCAGGTACCTGCTTGATGAGCTGGACATACAGCTCGCACAGCAGCGTGTCCTTCTGCAGGCAGCGCTGCAGCAGCGCCTGCGCGAGCGCCACGCGGTCGTCGCCCTCCGACTCCTGGCTGCTGCTGCTGTTGTTGTTGGCGAGGTTGCTGCTGCTGCTGCTCGTGCTGCTGCCCTCGCCCGTGCTCAGGCCCGCGTGGCTCATTATATCCTGGAATAGAACATTATCTTTTCATCCCATCTATTCGAAAAGGACGACTTGGTTCGCCTTTAAGTGCACCCAAAGTTGGTGTTTTCTATAAGAAACATAAGTGCGCCGCAATTATCTTAGGGCACCACATAAAAAGTTGCTATTAAAACAACCGGTTTGACAATTCGATTCCTGAGCATACTCTTTAAACTTACTCGTAAAAAAGGATAAACATGATACATGATCAGTAATCCCCAGGCTTGGTAGATAATCTCTTTAGATCTCTAGTTACTTATATTTGCGGATATCTAAAGGAGGTAGTCAGAGGTACGGTCAAAGATGATATTTGGCACATGCCCACATTTTGAAAAATCTAGCTAGGTTTATTATTTAGAAAACGTCATTTACCAAAAAAAACCGAGCAAAGCTAGTCATCCACAGGTACTATTTATTAAAGTGTTACCTGATTATACTTGTATTTAACATTCCTTAACTTGAAACCAGACTGTCTCGTTTTAGTTCGTGTTCCTTCCGGTCTGCAGACTCAGTAGTTCTTTATGTTTTAGTTCCGTATGCACAGTTACCTTGAATATCTGCATGGCAGCCACCTCCTCCGCCTCGTTGAGCCGCGTCAGGCTGTGCGGCAGACTGCGCGCCCAGCACCAATAGCCCGCAGGAAAGCCTTTGTAGCACTCGCCTTGTGTCTCCGCCGCCATGTCCAGTCGGACCCTCTCGAGCCGGTGTTTGCTCAACCTGGGATTAAATACAAACAAACGTGTACAAAATTATACCTGAAAGTAAATCTAAAGAAAAATGTAAAGTCGCGGAATGAAAAGGTTGACAACATCATCTTCCTGCCCTTATCCCACGTTATGTGGGGTCGGCACAACATGTGATCTTCTTCCATTTCGCTCTATCATTCGTCATCTCAGTACTCACTCTTTTCTTACCCATGTCATCTTTCACACAGTCCATCCATCTCTTCAAAAAGTTGACCACCTTAAGATCTGTTATTGCTTGCTCAGTAGGTATTAGTTTGATTACCATTTGATAAATATCTGCTATGTCAAAGAACATTGAATACATAATTTTCAGTATAGCACTCTCGTCTAGTACGCAGTAAAGGTAACATGTGCTTGCAACGCGTTAACGAACTTATTTGAAAACTGGTCAACGTTTTCATTCTGACTGTACATGCATCAAGAAAAACATACCTCCTCAGAGTATTTCTCAGGAAGTTCCCTGTGGATCCCTCGATTGGCCGCCTCAGCATGCCGGAGTCGACCAAAGCGCGGCGTGCGCCCTTGAGCGCGCCGGCGAGACGCGAGCGCTCCGAGGCGGGCGCGGCGCGGCGCGGCGGCTCGTCCGCCAAACCGTTCGCGAGCACGGGACTGTACGCCGCCATTAGCCAAGCCGCTTCGTTCTTTTGAGGGGATTCTAGGACTATGCATCTGTAATGACTTTTCTATTAGTACTTGTTTTATGTGTAGCTAGTTCTTTTGAACCAGTGTGGTGAAAGGATTGAAGTACACCTTAGATAGAGAGCCCTTTCGTACCGCTCCGTATGTACCTTTCACAGAATATCCCAAAAAAAAAAAAAAAACCCATAATGTCCTCATATTCTGAATGTCCCATTCACAAAATAAAAAGTCAATTATGTACATAACTCATCAATCATACTGTATCTGAAAAGAGCACTGGTGGTGTAGTGGTAGCACATCTGCCTCACGATCCGAAGGTCGTGGGTTCAAACCTAGTCGTGCACCAGTGAGGTTTTCTATTCGAAAAAAGTATGCGCGCAATGCCAGTGCTCGTAAACTGTGAAGGAATACATTGTGTGGAAACCGGCACACCCTAAAACTAAAATACTAGCCACTGTGAAAAATATGGGTATTTTCCAAATGTCATGTTTGGACGTCCTCTATTAGATTTAGGTTTTATCTAGTGTGGGTATCATAGGCAACCGGAACCATAATCTTCATTCAGCAACACAAGCGACCGAACTACTGATACTAGGCCGCAAATTGTACCTACCTAATTACCATATTTATATAAGAATTTCAATCTACCACTTTATTTGTTAAAAGCTTATAATATACATAAGTGATTAGTCTAAACAGGTACGCAAGAAATGCCTAATTATAAGAATGTATTTAGTTTCTACTTAATTGTTTTTGCTGCAAATAAATATTTTTTTCATTTTTTCATTTTTTTTTCAGATATCCACAAAAGATCTAAGTAACTAAAGATCTGAGGAGATATCTAACCAAGCCTGGGGATTACAGTCGTGATCATCTTTTTTTTAACTACTAATACTGACCGGTGTCCGTCGTGCTGTCCATGGTGCGTGAGACTGATGGTGAGTCCGTTGTCGACGGGGTCCATTAGCAACGCTGCTATGTTGGTGTACGGGTACTCCGCTAGGACGACCTTGTCCGCCGGCCTCACTAGAACCACGCCTTCAGATCCCACGCCCAGTAACACATTTGGACCTATGGAGTAACAGGGATCCATTTTAGTTTATTCTACAACAGCTATTACAATGCAGCTACAGGATACAGTTCGGGCAAAGAAAAGATGGATGGACTGTGTGAAAGATGACATGGGTAAGAAAGGAGTGAGTACTGAGATGACGAATGACAGAGAGAAATGGAAGAAGATCACATGTTGTGCCGACCCCACATAACGTGGGATAGGCAGGAAGATGATGACCCTTCTATTTCTAAAGAGAAGGTAAAAAACCAAAAGCATGTGGAATACTCACCATGAGCCCAGTATCCCTTGTAAGTGACAGGGAAGAGTGTGACTCCGTACAAGGGGTATTGCATAACACACGAGAGGTACAACGCCTTCGCAGTCAGCTCCACGCGGCCCGCGCCGTACTGACGGTGCGCTTGCGCAAGTATATTGGCCTGTGGATTCATAATGGCATTTTTTACTACTGTAAGTAATATTTTAAGCACCAGACTCTATCGTAGACCTTGTTTTTTTTTAATTTAACTAAACTAGCAAATGCCCGCTTCTTAATCTGTTTGTGTCAAATTTTATTAACACCCGTTCAGTCGTTTAGTGGTGAAAAGGTCTCAGAGCCTCAGTTACTTTCGCATATGGCATGAATAAAGGTTCAGGTCAACGGTAGCATAAGTGTAGATGAATTTTCGATATTATCGACCTTATTTTAGTTCCTTAACATTTCCGATGGAGGTAAATGTATGAAAGGATACTATTCGAAAAAAGTTTTCGTAAACTATCAAAAACTCGTACTAGGGGTACAGTAGTTGTATGTGGAGAGGACTCACCCACTGGTTGTTGGGGCGCGCGCGCGCGATCCTCTGCGGCAAGAACTGGTCGGGCTGCGCGTAGTAGGCGCGCGTGTGCGGCTGCGGCGGCGCCGGCGGCGGCTCGCCCAGCGACACCTGCGCCTGCAGCCCCGCCAGCTGCAGCGCCACCTTCTCCGACACGGGGAACTCGTCCATCTGGTGGAACAAAGGTGCTTTTAAACGCGGAGTAGCACGATCCTCCGCGAGCCATGCCGTCCGTGGAGATGCGGCATCGCACTGTCCACTCTGTATAGTGGGCTCAACGAATCTAGGCATTCGTGAAGTTAGCCGCAAGAGCTGCGCAGTATCGTTTTTCGGGAGCAATTGGAGGTATGAGGCGGGGAAGGAACTGTACAATTGTACATGCGCAAACTCGCACCTGTGGCTAACTTCACGAATGCCTAGATCCGTTGGATGACCTATACCATCTGTTTAGGCGGCGCGTATTAACACAAGCCGAGCAGAAGATGGCGCGCGCGCCTTTGGTCCGTGTCGAAAAACCGACAAGTGATAGATCGTGCGAACTTTGCCGAGCCGCGCCGAGCGTAGTTGTTTACACGGCGCGTGGCGCGCTCAATCACGAGCAGAGCCAGGCTCGGCTCGCGTGTTTGCGCGCCGTTTAATCGCGCCTTAACGTGGTCTTGTAAGAACTAGCTGTTGTTAACGACTTCGCCAGCATGTCAATAACTTTTTCTGATCCACCTAAAAACTACTTAATTACACGAAAATCTGTTCAGTGAACCAACATATAAACAGTAGTAAATAAATAATCAAATATTGGTGGACAGTTTACACAACGCTATCTAGCCTCAAATTAAGCAAAGCCTGTACTATAGAAACCAGCTGGCTGATACTAATTATACTTGTATACTTCTTTTACATTACTTAGAATACATAATAACACCTAGACAGAGAACAACATGGTGGTGATTGAACACCCAAACAGCGCAGAAGGCAGAGCTACTACCAACTTAGCTGTGAGGCTAAATTATACCTACATACAAAAAGTATATATTTTGCTCTACCTAAAAACTACATCAGTACATGAAATTTTTTTCTGTGAACAAACAAACAATCAGACAGTTTTTTAATATTTTTTGGTATAAATAAGGCGATAAATAAACTTATTTAAATTAAAACAACGGTATTTAAAACGAACCTTGACCACGCTGTGCACAGCCTGTGCGTACAGTAGCGCCACTTCGACGGGATCGTGCGGCAGCTCTCTGCCGCCGCGGAACAATCGCCGCTTGAACACGAAGCGGTTGTCCGCTGACCCACCGCCCGGTCCTTGTTGCCTGACAAATATTATAACCTATTAACTGTGTGTAACCCTTTAAGTGATTACTTACACAAGTTATATACTGTACCTGGTTGACCGGTTTTTTTTTCTTTTTTGTAAAATGAAGCTTAGCTAGATCGATTTATCGCACCTGAAACCCCCTGCATACTAAATTTCATGAAAAACGTTGGAGCCGTTTACGAGATTTAGATTATATATACAAGAATTGCTCGTTTAAATGTATAAGATACCGTTTCAAAGTCAAAGTTTTAAAACTACTATCATCAAGTTATTACAATTGATAGCTACATTTTGTATATTTCTGTCAGGTAGTTATTTATTTCGACATTTACGAGTACTTACATTTCCCAAGCGGCAATAACATCATACAGATACTGCGTAGCCCGAACATGCTCCTCCTTGCCTCCCCGTTGTTGGTACACAGCCCAGCCGGCTCGCGAGTTCGGTGCAAGCCCAAGTTTGTCCGCTAGTCGCGCCGCGGCCGCTGCGGCCGTGTCCGCTGGGTGGACGTCGATGGCTTTTGTGCGGCCATCGAGGAAGAAGAAGCGGCAGACTATCGTGCCGAGTCGTCTCATGGCCTATGTAATGAACATTTGTTTTAAACAAAAATCGACAATAGAATAAAAAGATAATCTTTGAGTAGTTCTTCTTTCTTGTAACTTATTTAACTTCGCTTACTCGGTACTGTAAGATATTAACGGTAGATTTGAACAACTTCTGGTATAACTATTCACAGATGCAAGTAAATGTCAGTTGAGTCTTCGATAACAACGATTTATTCCGTGGATAGTGCTTATACTAGTTTGGATGAATCTGCCCTAATTAATAATACAAAAGAGCGCTGGTGGTGTAGTGGTAGCACCCCTGTCTCACGATCCGAAGGTCGTGGGTTCAGATCTGGTCGTGCACCAATGAGTTTTTCTATTCGAAAAATGTATGTGCGCAATGCCAATGCTCTTAAACGGTGATGGAAAACATCGCGAGGAAACCGGTATACCCTAGAACCAAAAAAATCGAAGGTGTTTGTTATAGGTTAGTATTCTTATAAGCGGCGATGGGCTTGCCACCTGTACGGAATACTAATTTCTGCGCAAAATGTGGGCATGTACCAAATGTCGTGTTTGGACGTGCCTTTGATTACCCTCTTTAGATATCCTCAAAGATCTAAGTCACTAGAGGTCTGAGGAGATATCTACCGAGCGTGGGGATTGCAGTCGTGATCATGTTGTTGTCTTAAATAAATAAATAAATAAATAATGCTGGACAATCCACACAGCACCATCTAGCCCCAAAGTAAGCTATTCAAAGCTTGTGTTATGGGTACTAGATAACTGATATATTTAATACGTTATATACATAGATAGATATTTTTTATTATACATAGAAAACACCCAGACCAACAGAACAAATTTCTGCAGATCGTACACAAATTTGTTCCGAGGCGGGAATCGAACCCGCAACCTCTAGCGTCGTAGGCGGACTCTCGCCCGCTGCGCCACTGAGGTCGTCTTAGTAAATAATACAAATGGTTACAGCGATCTCCACAGTGCTGGGCGGCAGATGCCTCGGCGCGGCTCCGCGGCAGTTGTCGAGGCACCACTGCGCGCAGTGCGCGGCGCGCGGCGCGTGCGGCGCGGCAGCGTGGCGCGCGCGCGCCCGCAGCCACGCGCAGTAGAAGCGCGCCAGGCCGCGCGACGGCTGCCACGCCACCGCGCACAGGCACAGCACCAGCCACACGCGCTCCGCCCACTCCTCGACGGGGCATTCCGTGATCTAGGAAACAAAAAGCAAAGTAAGACGCAAGTACAGAATTACAAAAAGAGGGAGAGAGATAGATATGTGTATACATATATGAGAGGAAAACAAAAGACAGAGCAAACGTGAATATGGACCGAACGCAGCAGCGTGCTATGCGCGCGCTAAATACCTCATATTATTGTTCTCTATCGACTAAAAGCGTCTACACACCACCCTGAAATCACAGGCAATATCGGGGGAGGACCCTAGATCGTATCATAAATCGCGTCGTGTGTAGGCAAATCGTACCCGATTTTTATCGTCCCTAAATCGCTCCGAGCGAGCTCACGATTCAGGGACAATTATCGTCTAGGGAGCGTTGTCAGTACGTGTGTAGCGAAATCGGGATTGATTTCTACGCAGTCTGCGCTTGAGTGCCACGACGATACGACGTGCTTGCGGCTATAATTGTTTATTTCGCGCGAAAACATGGCGAAGGAGAAAGATCGAGAAGCGTGGACCAAAGCTATCGATCTATTCAAGGATTTACCATATTTGTGGGATAAAAAACATAAAGATTATTTGAACCGAAAATTTTTATTTTTAATTTTTTTAGAAAATTTTATATTTATGTCTCTGGTTAGGTGGCACCGTAGTAAGTGCCAAAATAATGCCTATTTTCTGCTGTTTTGTGAGTGTCGGCGGCATCTCGGAACAACGAGCAGTCTGTTGCACGGTCGGTTTCGTACTAACTGGCAGGGACGTGTGTAGAGTAGTAGCCGATATCATCCCCAATACCGCTGTCCCGATATCGCCAGTGACTTAAGGGTCGTGTGTAGACGCTTTTACATGTTACCTACAAATGCATCATCATTCTCCTGCCCTTATCCCACGCTAAGTGGGGCGGCACAACATGTTTTCTTCTTCGTCTCTCATTACTCTTATCATTAGTCAATTCTGAATCTATTCCTCTTACATTCATATCATCTTTCACACGTGCAAACCAATTCTTCTTCGGCCTTCCTTTACTTGCGCACTCAGCCACACTCATACTCATAATGTTACCTACAAATAAATAAATAAATAAATAAATAAATACTTCACGGGTTTTGCTCACCTTTCACTACTGCCGGGGGTCATGCATATATTTATGTAATTGATATTCATACCTGTCTCACGCACTGCACTAATATTTCATCGCGTAACTCCTCTCGCTCCAACCCCTTGGCGATCAGAGATTGTATAACTTGCGTCTCTTTCAGCTCTCCGAGCTCGCCGCGCATGTAACGGCATAGTTCCTGATGAGAGATACACATTTTATTGCTGGAAATGTATTACAAAATGAATAATTACATTCGGGTCTAGAGATGCACCAACAAAACAGTCACGACAATTCCAGGTTTGATAGACATCCACATAGATCTCTAGTTGCCGTACTTAGATATTTGAGGATATCTAAAAGGGGGTTAGTCAGGCACATCCAAATAATAAATAATATTTGTCACATGTCCACGTTTATCATCAAAACAATTTTCGAAATTTAACTCCTCTGGGAGTACAGTGTACAAATATAAGATCAATACTATAGAAACATATCCACTGACTTTTTTATTTAGATTATAGTATTGTATAGAATAAAGTAGTATTCATTGCATCAGCATTTGAGATGTGGGGTTCGAGAAGAATGGAAAAAATCAGCTGGACCGAAAAAGTGACAAATATCTATTATCACTCTATTACAGGTTGTGGAGAACAGAAGAAGGAAAATGATTGGTCATCTTATACGACATGACAGTTTCATCAAGAACATTATAGAAGGAAAAGTGGAAGGAAAGAGGAAGAGGAAGACCGAGGATAAGCTATATGAGCCGAGTGAAAGAGAAGGTTGCTGTCATGTCGTATAAAGAGGTCAAGGAGGTTGCCCTGGAAAGAACTAAGTGGAGAGAGATTCATCAGTTATGCCGAAAGAGTCAAACTTTAATATTAAGAAGATTGAAGACATAGAGTAGAGATTGCCTCCACTTACTCGGAATATATTGACAGCAGCGGTGACACTCTCCGGGTCGTGCAACTGAAGATGCGAGGTGGGGATATTGTTGCCCTTGTGATACGTTATCATTTCCTCCTTCGTCAGCAGCTCCATGGATTTACTTTTGCGGGTAAGTGTGGCCATGATCGTTCCTGCGAAGTTATATCCATTTATATTAATTACCTGTTCTTTATTTTGTTTTTTTTCTGTTGTATGTGATTTGACCAACTTCTGCTATAAGAATGGCGCAAACATAACCGCGGGACATATTCTAATCGAATATCGCATACAAGTATTTTATTGTAAATGTCAGTTTACTCTTTGATAACTACGATTTAATCTAAGGATAGGGCGTAAACTTGTTTGGTGAAATCAAAGTTTAGAAAACCGAGATTTATTACATTTATTCTGGGGATAGTTCTCTACAAATGCAAGATTAATCTTATTAAAACTTTGATGTAACTTTCATTAAACTTTATTTAAATCAATGTCAGCAAAGTCAGTAAAATATTGCAATAAATGTAAGTAAAAGGTTGTAAGCAACAGTGTGTAGTGGTCTCTTACCTTCAGGAGATCTAGGGTGGTCATTGAAGTATAGTTTAGCAAACTCAGCCAGATCCGTGGTCGCGTCCGCGGGGGGAGTGGTGGGGGGGACAGCCGACGCGGGCGGGGAAGCCGCTTCCATCTGACGCAGTTGACGCTCCACGCGCTCTTTGCGGCGCGCATTGCGATCTGTGCTCTGTTACGAACGATATAAAGTTTTTTATTAACTAGCACGGAGTAGAAAGTTCGTTTACGCTACCCAGCTGACGTACTTGCTCTTTGCGTCGCTCAATTTGCGCTATTAGTGTGAGAATAAGTGCTATAATTGAATGGGAGTTGCGAGTTTTCCGTACAAGCGTTTCAGCCCGCATAATCAACTCTATACCTTAAAGATAGAGTTTTGTTTCGTATACCAGCTTTTATACTTACAGTCGAGTCTCCGTTCATCATCGGCGGTGGACTAATACAAGTATCCATTGGGATCGGTGGCGGGGGCGCCGCCTTTTCTTTCGGCATAATATTTTCTAAAGGGGACGCGGGCGTTTCTATTGTATCTGACTCTGGAGCTTTGTGTATTAAACTGGAAATAAACAAGGATTTGTAACAATCCATTGGAGGGTTCAAGATTGTAACTTAATTTACGTCAACTTGTTCCCAAATTATTTCCGCAGTTGAATCCAAAATTCACAGTGAGCATTTAACTTTTGGATTTGCCTTATACTATGCTCATAATAGATAACCGCAGCATGAAATGTCAGATCAGAAGCTAATTTTTTATATCATCGACTTACTGCTGACAGTCAGATAAGATTGTATTATCCTACTTATTTATTGACCTACTATTGGAGAAGATATCACAGCGCCATCTAGCCCAAAAGTAAGGAAAGCTTGTACTATGGAAACTATTGATAGAACACTTTTTTAAATACATACAAAGACACAAACATACATATTATTTACCACACACTAGTTTATCATCATACAGTTAGAATACTCACCCATTAGCATTATTGTTGTCCTGTGGGAACATGGGCGGGGGCGGCGGTGACGTCACGGGCGGGCTGCCAACAGTGGCGTCAGCATTCGGCCGCGGTATCACCGACTCGTAAATGGGCTCCTTGCCGTTCAACACTGTCAGCTTGCCGTTTGGTATCACGCCGTTTGTAAGCTCCGGTGGCGTCGTATCTGAAAGTTATAAGAACAGATTTGTTATACAGGTAACCAAAAACGTATTTAAAAATTGTATCAAATTGATACACATGCAGGCATGAAACTGGCATACGTGTTGGAAAACTTCCTAAAGTAAAAGTTGACGTCCACAAAGTCCTTCCCCGTTTTACCATGGGTAGCTATTCTCAGAATAATCTTAATAAAACAAAGTCGGGTTTGTTGGAACGCTTATAACTCTAGAACGGCTAGACCGGTTTCCAGTTTTTGATTTGCTGTATTTATCTCCGTCCCGAATAGCAAAATAACTATTAAAACATTAAAAATGAATAAACACGGACAAAGTCGCGGGCAACCACTATTGTCATGTCAAATGCAAGTAATTTAAGTTTACTCTGCGATAACTACTATCTATTCTGGGGATAGGGCTTAACTGAGTGTGGTCGAATCTGCCCTAAAGCGGGTATTACACTACCTAATTTTAATTTAATTTTAATTTACCCTAACTAAGAGTGGTGTAATGAGTTTTAGAGTGTAAGGCGTAGAGGCTAGGTGTTAGGCTCCCTAACACCTAGTGTAGTGTAATACCCGTTTAAGTAAGTTCGTGTTACCTTTAGGCGGCATAGGCGGCGGTGGCGGAGGCCCGGCGGGCTCCGGCAGAGTGTAGGCCGGCGGCGGAGGAAACTCCGGCGACTGCAGGTCTTCTGATGACGTCATCGGCGGCGGCGGCGGCGGCAAAATCAGCGATGACGTCATCGGATCTCCATTCACGGAACCGTTCATAGACGTCGCCATCTCGTTCATAGACGTCTGCATAGCTCCGTTCATAGATTGTGTCATGGTATTCTCGTTCATAGAAGACCGCATAGCGTTGTTCATAGGTGTCATGTTTTCATTCATGGAAGAGCGCATGGCGTTGATAGATGTCGTCATGGAGCCGTTCATGGATGACGTCATGGCGGGTTGCATGATGGACGTGAGGGGGAGGGAAGACGGTGGCGCGGGGGGTATCGCGTCGGAGTCGGCCCCGTCGGGCTTGCGCTGCGCCTCCGTGTGCGCTTTACTTAGCTCGTTCATTTCCGTAGCTAGCACGTGCTCCAGCTGAAACAAAATATATTATGACGAACATTATAGTCTGTGTTAGAGAGAAAGAGATTATTATTATTATGAGCCGTTTGTGTCCTACTGCTGGGCAAAGGCCTCCCCCAATTTTTCAAAATAAAGAACAAGAGAAAGAGATACAAAATAAATTTAATCCTGTGTTCCATTTGTTGTTTTCGTTTCTAATTATAATTTTTGACTTGTATTTTTTTTCTGATACTGAAAAGTAGCGTACCTACGCGACGTACTAATTTAATGGGTGAGCGAAGCAAGCTACCCAGATAACAATATATGAATTTGGGCTGGTAGACGTCAGGCTCACCATTTGACTGGTGTATCAGCTAGGAATGTTCTACATTCATTTTTATCAAAGATTCTAGGTGTAATTGGCTCAACGAATCTAGGCATTCGTGAAGTTAGCCGCAAGAGTTGCGCAGTATCGTTTTTCGAGAGCAATTGGAGGTATGAGGAGGGGGGAAGGAACTGTACATGCGCAAACTCGCACCTGTGGCTAACTTCACGAATGCCTAGATCCGTTGGATGAAGTATACCTCTTGGTGCAAATCATCAGCCAGCCTCTCCATGGAGTCTCCGATCTCCGCTATGGTGGGTTGGTGCGCGTCGGGCTCGCCGTCGGGCGCGCCCCGCTGCGTCGGCACGTCGGCTAGGAAGTCGAACAGGTTGTCGAGGTTGATGGACTCGGCGCGCGCGGCGGGGCACGACAGCCCTCGGAGCTGGTCGGCCATCGTCTCCAGTTCCGCACGCTCTTGATTTGCTTTCTCGGCGAGGCTAGATAATAGATATATACTTTTAAACTTACGCGATCTGAACACATTATTATTAGTATTAAACGGGTATTTATTATTTACGCGTTCAAATTACCTTTATTTTACCGACGTTTCGACAGGTTTGCACGCTGTCGTGGTCACGGGTAGTCACGATAAATACCCGTTTAATACTAATAATAATAGATCATTGTGATAAGGAACAAATTAAGAAACAATACGACGAAAACAAATATTCAAAAAAACAATTAAATAAGATTTCCTCATAAACTAATTGTTGTAACTGCTTCCAAACTATGTTTGCGAAATACTTTTTTATGCAAACTTTAACCCTCCGTTGCACCCCTTAGAGACTGACTTGAAGACTTCCTTTCTTAGTGCACTTTGAGACCCAGAAAGGAAAATGATCACGACTGTAATCTCCAGACTAAATAGATATTTTATCAGTTACTTAGATCTATTTATGGATATCTAAACAGGGAAATTTTAGTCTGTTTTTTTTTGTATGCTTGTTACGCGATTACTCCGCCAATTATGAACGGATTTTGGTGATTCTTTTTTTGTTTGGTAGCTCATACTTCAGAGGTAGTCTCATATAAATTTCATTGAAGTTGATAAGCTCTTTTTGAATAAAAAATCTAAAATAAAGAAAATGTATAAATTATAGGTTAATGATTGATGTTTACGACCAACCTGTTTCTCTCCTCCCTAATTTTGATCTCCTGGTTCACCCTCTTCATTTCCCTCAAGGCTGCCGCCACCTCCCTGGCAAAGGCACCTCGCAAGTGTCGCTGTAGCGTTAGAGCCGAGCGACGCAGTCTCAGGAAGTGCGCTCGCTCCTTCCACCCGCGCCACGCAGATTGTAGCACTATGGCGGCGTTACGCCAGGTGACGTACTGGCGACGTTTTACTGTGCCTTTGTACCACTGTGGAGAAATATCGTTTTTGAAGTAAGACTTCCTTACGCACGCTTGGAGAGTAAGCTGGTGAATGCGTGACGAGAGCGTTACGAAAAGTGTGATCGGGCGAGGCGAACGGAAGTTGAGAGGCAGATGTAAGTTACTACATTAACGTCGGCGTATAATAAAAACGTAAGCTGGTAAATGCGTGACGAGAGCGTTACAAAAAGTGTGATCGTGCGGTGAACGGAAGTTGAGAGGCAGATGTAAGTTACTACATAACGTCGGCGTATTATAAAAACTTCGTAAGTCCATCGGAGTGAACTTTTCAGGTGGAAGAAAATAACCCTCATTAGACACCACATAATAAACAAAATGTACCTTTTGTAAAAGCAAAGCTGAAGACTGTAGGAGCGCTGTCCGCTTCGCTTCAAGCGGGGCGTGTACAGACGAACGCATGAAAATCTTCGTTCTCCCAATCTGCCAGTCGTTGATAGGCGCTTTCGCTATCGCCGTTATTTCACTGTAATAAAAAAATATGATAACGACTGTAATCCCCTGACTCGGAAGATATCTCCTCAGATCTCTAGTTACTTCGATCTTTGAGGATATCTAAAGAGGGGATATTTGGTACGTGCCCACTGTTGCAGTGGTTAGTTTACGAACGTTACGGCTTGCAAGCCCATCGTCGCTTATAAGAATACTAACCTATGACAAACACATACAAATTTTTGATGTTTTACTGAACGTATCAGGGGTGCTATAACTAGATCACCAGAGCTCTCTTTCACTGTAATAAGAACCATATTCAATTGCCTGAAATTGCAACTACTTTCCAAGGGACGCTGCAAGACAAGAGTAACTCTATAACCTATTGTGTAAGATTAAATTTGTATTTACGCAATTTCTGGATTGGCAGGTCGCGGATGCGGCATCAGGCATCTGTAGCGCGCTTGGAATTTCGGGGTTGGGAGATGCACCGGATACCCGTCACGACGGATTCTCACTAAAACAAATAATAAAGTAATAATATTCATATTATCTTGTTTCATATCAATGAAGCGTATGGTAGACGCGGGTTCTTTTGTTATTTTGATCGTGACGAATGTTTTAAGGGTCTCCGAAACGGTCAATTACGATTGTCAATATTTACGTGAACGACACTAGCTGATGCGAGTATTTATCGTTTTAAACGATCAATAAAACCCGCTGTAGCGGAAGGTTGAAGCGGAGGAAATAAGTTTTTATGAAAAAAAATACGGGAACGATTTCGGGGGAATTAATTACTCTAGTATTAGTATAGATATAATGCGAGTCTTACCTATCTCGTTCATCCCTAGATACCGCAGCTGTTCAAGCACTAGTTGATCGTTGAACTTGCCGGCTTCTTTCATGTCATTCGGCTTAATACATCGCACATACCTGGAGCAGAATATACAGAAATAGAAAAATTGAAAATACAGAAAAACGGAATATACACTATACACGTCAGTTTTCGAGTCACAATAGTCCTAAATGGGATAATGGTGATGATGTGTTAATGGGGTTGGTCTTATCTTTGACACCAAAGTGAAGGTATAAGTAATTCCGTATAAGTAATTGACGCAAGTGGAATGTAATTGCTTCATGACATATATCCTGGCGAGTAAGAAACGAAACTAAGTTATTGGAGGTTTACTGCTGCGCTTGGCGAGGCGACAGTTTTACGTCACTTTTTAAGCCAGTAGTAGATAGTCTTCTATTGATATGATGATGATTTAAAGAGGAGATGATTAATTTTAAGAAGTCGTCAAAGCCTTGACTTAAAAATCAGCGCGGAAACTTGTTTACAGCACATTTTTTTTTCACTTTCCGTCCAACTTTGCTCATACGCATTTTTAATGTTAGTGTACTTATACGGAATTTGAAATAGTTTCTCTAAACTTTGTGTCTATGTTTATGCCTATATCTATGTTTATGCCCAAGCCTAATAAAACTGTCTCAGGAACTACAGCATGCTATATGCGAGCAAAGAGTTCCACTTAATATACATATGTATACTCGTATTATCGCAGTATAAATCATTTAGAATAGTAGAAAAGGTCTGTGTATATGTTTATCTATGATAAAATCTCACCATACGTCAGTGACTTGTAGCATATCGACGAGCGACTGCAGTTGACACCTAAACGTATCGACGACCGTGGGCCGGCCTTTGGACGTGCCTCTCTGTGTTGTGCCCGTCGAGTTCGGACTAGACAGCGACAAATCCTGACAAACGGAAAAGAAAAGTTAAAAAATAGCATTTAAAGGGTCGAAAATTTATAACAGTTGTTGCAAATGTCACCTTCTTCGAAGATACTATACCTACTAATAATAATAACTAGTAATTATTTCAAAAATCCCAAAGCCCGACTGAAAGTTAACTGTAAATAGCTTCTTACAGGCCATATTGGATTTTTTGACATTTTGCATAATAGCCCTTATCATTTTGTGATCTAGACTAGACGATTCAACGCCACCATTTGTCAAAGTCCGTCTAGCCGTGATACAAAGGAACTCACATTCATGTATACTTATTTAAACATACTCGTACATACACCCCAAACACTTTACTCACTTTCGGAGGGAAGTAAAAAGAAAGTATGAGGGTGATCTCAGTAGGTACTCAGAATCTCATCCACAGCCGATTTATTCAATTAGATTAGTCTTTTTAGAGTCTGAAAGATAAACTTACATGACTAGGAGGCGCCAAATCCTGTACATAATCCGCGAGCTCCCTCACAAAGGGATTGGCGGATCGGCTCAAATGGTCTATGAACGCATCTTGCTGCGTATCCCGGTTCTTATCCACAAATCCCTGAACACTGTACGAGACTGCGCCGGCGTAATGCTGAACACCGAACTCCTCTTCCCACTTCCTGCGGGACCCCTTGACGAAGCTCTGGTGCTCGCCGAACTCTCCTTGAATGTTCGTTAGGTAGGCGCCGTCCGAACCCTATTTGAAAAGATTGATGGGTCAACAAACAACGGTTGGTAAATGGTGGTTGCTTCATAAAAAGTTGTGTTTTGTGTCATTCATGTGAAAGTTCGTGTCACTAAAGTGAAAGTTTGTGTCATTAAAGTGAAAGTTTGTGTCCTATAAGTGGAAGTTCTAGTCATTTAAGTGGAACTTCGTGTCATAAAAGTGAAGGTTCGTGTCATTAAAGTGAAAGTTAGTGCCATAAAAGTGATTGTTCGTGTCATGAGAGTGTAAATTCTCGTTGGTTCGTGGGGTAGTCAACGTTACCTTTGGCATGTGACACTGCTCGCTCAACAGCTTGAGCAGGCTCCTTGGTGGCTTCTCTAACAGTTCCAGACACGCTGCGTTATCAGTGAACTGAATCTGATTGTAGACTATACTCTCTTGTCGGTACTGAAACAAAGACAGACGTATTAGAAGATTCAGTTGAGTTGTCTGCCGCATCTAAGAGTGCTCATTGCTGCTAGGGAGGTAGGTAGAGAAAGCTAGCCATCTATTGATACATTCATAGTTTCTGTATAATTATTACTTTTCTTATTTTTAGGCTGTTAATAGTTCGTAAACATGTGTCAAGTGACGAAAGGAGCCTCCGAGATGCACTTTTATCCTTTCACCACATTGGTTCGTAAGAATTAGTGACACTACGAGTTTATCATTATCTTCCTGTCTTTATCCCAGTAGGTGGCGTCGGCACAACAGGTTCTCTTCCTCCATCCTCCCCTATCATCCGTCATAACATATCATCTTTCACACAGTCCATCCATATTTTATAAGGACTACTTCTACCCTTATATCCATCCACATTCAAAGCAGTATAAGGATGTTACAAAATTCACTTACAATTTCTTGTTCCAGCGCAAACACGTAGTTATTAAAGAACATGTGCAACTTTTCATTCGCGTAGTTAATACACAGTTGCTCCAGAGAGTTTGACGCGAAGTTTTCAAAGCCGAATATATCGAGCACGCCCATGGATCTGGGAGCTTCGCGGCCGGGCGCGGAACAGCTGTTGACGTGACGCACCAGCCACGCGAAGGTGCGGGAGTAGAGCGCGCGGGCCATCGCGTGCCGGTTCTCGCGAGCCTGTGGGGAAAACCATGTTTGTTTTTGTTACATTATTCGCTCATTTGAGCAGGCTATAGTCTATAGACCGTACTGCCTAGTCTTACGTATTAATTTCTTCCGTTTTCTTTAAAATATAACCTAACCTAACCGCCATTTTTTTTTCCCTCATAGGGAAAAGCAGTTGATATAATGTAGAGTTTTTGGTAACATTTAGCAACGGACGGGACTTGAACCCGGGTCTTTGAATGGAGTCGGCCAACGCACTGCCAACTACGCTACCGTGACACTAACCATCATCATCATCATCAGCCTATAGCAGTCCACTACTAGACATAGACCTCCCCTAATGAGCCAAATGAGCCCCTAAACTAGCCAGCCGCTATGAAAATCTCGATACAGTTAGTCTGTATCGAGATTTTCATAGCGGCTGTTTATCGGATGGATGGGACTCCTTAATGGACGAATTCCTTACATTCCTAACTTACCTCATGTAGTCTCAGAGGAATATCAGTGACGTTTCCCCGAACATTAATCTGCCTTTCCAATAATACTTTGTGAGTGGTAGGCGGCGCCAAACCGAGTAAGTTTGCCAAAGCGTCTACTGCGTCCGCGTCTTCTGGCGCCAGAGTCGTTCTTTCGCCGTCTACATCCTGAAAGTGTTGGTTTAGTTAGTAAAAAGTATATGCTTGCGTCCATACTATGTTAACAACACTCTGGTTTAGATCAGCAGTTGAAATTAAAAATGTATCTACATTAATATTTTAAAGAGGAAAGATTTGTGTTTTTGTATGTTTGTAACGAATTAACTTAAAAACTACTTCCCCGATTTTAAAAATTATTTTACCATTATCAGTAGGTATGCTACTTTATCCCTGAGTAAAATAGGCTATATTTATTACTTACTAGAAAAAAATTAGGAATAATAATAAAATAGAAAAGTTATTCATCCTTACTAATATAATAAATGCGAAGGTACTGAACCGATTTTGATGAAATTTGGCACAAAGATAAACTAGAGCTATGGCCTACTTTTAATCACGAAAAAATTTACGGTTCTTGAGGGATAGATATGTTTTTGTTTTTCAAGGTAACATGCGGGCGAGGCCGCTGGCGGAAGCTAGTTATTAATATTGGTGATGGATTTTTGCGGAAAGTTGCAGATAAGTTTCGTCAGGAAAACGTTTACCTATGAAACAAGCAACTATTAGCTAATAACATTGCATCTAAAGAGTTTTAAATGATAGAGTGAAGAACAGTGTGATGAATTAACGTTGTGGTGTGAAAGAAGACGTAGTGATGAATATTGAGAAGGGTATGTTCAGATGGTTTGGGCATGTAGAAAGGATGTATGATAGGAGATTGACAGGTACATGATGGGTGCATGCACCTGTTTCGTCAGTCTCTTTTGCTCCATCCTTTCTACATACCCAAACCATCTTAACATACCCTTCTAACACTTGGTTCATACTCAATTGTGTTCTTACCTGAAACTGTATATTGCCTAGCCAAAGGACCGCAGCTAGAACTTTGAACAGTCCCTCGCACATATGCGGGGGTACTTGTAAGACGGTCAGCGCCAGTTGCAACGCCTCCAGCTTTCCCTGTTCCCCTCCTCGACCTTTCCTCGCCTCCTCGTCTTCTGGCCTGAGGTATTTGAAGTGGATATTGTCGTGGAGGCGTAACGTGTTCTTTAGTTCTGCGTTGTGCTGAAAATTTGGAGAGACCGAACGAATGCTATTTTAGACTTTATTGCAAACAAACTAGGTGTTTATGGTAACTTTCAAATTGTGATGCTTGCATTATGGTCAGATAACGGAACAAAACATAGACCAAATTTCTCACATCGAAACTCTTTCGTGGATTTGTCAAAAATTGATAAATGTTTATTTTATTAACTCGACGTTTGGTTTTAAATTGCCATGTTACATGTCATAAGCTTCTGTCAATTTTAGATAATAATTCTTTGGCATATTTGACAAGACACGCCCACCAGGGCTCTATTTCACTGGGGTCATTTTTTAGGTCAAGAAATGCTTGTTGTTCACTGATTGCGGTCGTTTTATCTAGAGATGGTTCTAAATAATCGCCCAATATTATTTGACAACCTCTGTGGCGCAGCGGGCGAGAGTCCGCCTGCGACGCAATAGGTTGCGGGTTCGATTCCCGCCGCGGAACAAATTTGTGTACGATCTGCAGAAATTTGTTCCGTTGGTCTGGGTGTTTTCTATGTATAATAAAAAATATCTATCTATGTATATAATATGTATTAAATATATCAGTTATCTAGTACCCATAACACAAGCTTTGAGTAGCTTACTTTGGGACTAGATGATGCTGTGTGGATTGTCCAGCATTATTTATTATTATTATTATTTATTAATATAACTATAAGAGCAAGTAATGTTTTCTCTTCTCTTACCTTAGCACCTTCAACGAGCTGATAAAACACATGATAGTTGGTTTCCCTCGGCGCGGGCCCGGTGATTCTAGCTCGTTCTAGAAGAAAATCTCTCAGCACGGCTCCTTTGATGCCCCCTCGGTGATCCAACCGAACCTCGACAAATTTACCGAATCTGGATGAATTGTCGTTGCGAACTGTTTTTGCGTTACCTGGAATGAAAATAAAAGAGATATTTGGTATGTTGCCATAAGATAATTTGGGTAGTGTTATAGTTTAGAGCAATTTTGCAAAAACGGTGAAGGAAAACATCGTGAGGAATCCGGCATACGCTAGAAACAAAAACTAGAAGGTGTGTTTCATATATAAGTATTTTTATAAGCGCCGATGAGCTTGCAACCTACCACGTACAGAATACTAACCACTGTGCAAAATGTGGGCATTTGCCAAACAATAATATTATGTTTGAACGTGCCTCTGACTACCCTCTTTAGATATCCTAAAAGATACAAATAACTAAAGATCTGAGAAGATGTCTGTCGAGCCTGGGGATTACAGTTGTGATCGTGTGTAATTTATTTTTTTGCAAAAATAATGAAAGAACTTACCAAAAGCTTCTAAAACTGTATTGGCTTCTAAGATCTGTTGTTCCGCCCATGACGCCGTGCCGCCCGCCGCGCAAAGGTACTGCAATATCAGTTTAGTGGTCTCCGTCTTACCAGCACCACTTTCTCCTGATATCACAACTGACTGGTTTTTTTCACCGTTCTGAAAATATTGGGAACCTCTAAAACTGTAATTCAGCAGCTCATCGTTTAAAAGGATCAGCGCTGATGACGAAACTTCTGTAGTCGTTTTTCCCGAGTTCAAGAGTAATCATCTAAGATTACCAAGAAAGATTAATAGTTATATTGAGTCACCGTCTGATTCATAAGTCTTGTGAATATCTCGGAATGATCTCCACAGATTTAAGGTTTTGAGATATAAGACTCTCGCATGGAAAGATGGAAAGTTATTTTTTGTGGTAAGATTCCCTTTCTGGTAAGTATTTACGCACACCCTCACACACTAAGTGCTAATTAAGAAGCTTAGTCAGGTAATACATAACGTTGGGTAAAGTATTGGTGTGTTCTACGCTCTATTAATTACGCCTACCACAAGGATTACTTTCCTTTAGCAAAAGTTATAGCAATCAGGGTCATTACCACAAGTTCCTACAAACCATTATGTTTCAGAAACGTCAAATCAAGTTAAAGTCAAGTAACACTACTAAAATATTACAAACTACTAAAATTATAAAAGTTATATTACTTTGATATTGCCCGAAGAGCTCGTGTTAAGGCTCCAGGTTTACCACTTGACACCCGCCCGCTATGCTTCACTCAGTAAATCCAATGTTATAACAAACTCACCTGCAGAGAGCTGTACGCAGATTCAGCCAAAGCAAACACATGGGGAGGCAGCGAACCGAACGCTTTGCCTCTGTAGTTCTGCATTTCCTCCTATGAACATGCCAATTTCAATATGTTACTTACTGAGCAGAAAATGGATGAGAGAGCCGAATACCGGACAAGGTAGTACGTATTGGGAAATGCCTATACCCAGCAGTGGACTGACGTGGTCTGATGATGATGATGATAATGATTTACTATCTTGCTATCTCAACTTTTTGACGACTGTTCCACTTATCCCTACCATTCTATCCCCACTGGTAGGGAAGAATTACTAGTAAAATGTTACCTTATCGAATATTAATTCAATTTGATTGTCTCTAAATGAATTTGCAATAACATGTCTGTTTTTTGTTGAATAAAGGAAATTACAGCTAGAAATAGAAAGTGAGAACTCATTGTGTGATGATCGAAAGATAACAAGAAGTGTTGACGCATAACCAATCAGCAGGAACACTTTTGCTTGGCGGATTATTAGTTTTTATTGAATTAACATAAATGGGAAGTGGATGAAATTATTAGATAAATGATAATTTTACTACGACTATGTATACAAGTACACAAAGATATTCATCGTGTATGAATCAATATTTGTAAACAAACTACTGTGCAAAATCAGGACAGTGTCAAATATAATGTTTGGACGTGACATTGACTGACTACACCCGTTTAGATATCCTCAAAGGTCTATATATGAAATCTGAGAAGTTGTCTACCAAGCCTGTGGATTACAGTTGTTAATTGTTTAATTTCTAAAAATTTAGGTTTACTTAAAGTATTTACAGTTTGCATTTCATCTCTTTGGAACATTAAATGACGTACTACCTATTTACTCGTAAAATGAGATATCTTCACAAGTCTTCAGCTTGTCAATGGCAGAAATTCAATTTGCGATGACCTATATAAGAACCTTTAATGATTAATGTCACCAAGACGGATCCATAAAGCTTATACCCCACAAATCCTAACAGCGAAAGTTAAATCCAGAGAGGAGTTTAACTTTAGAGAAATAAGGTGACATAATAAAGTCAATTCGGAATTTCCACATTATTCAGAAGCTTTTTAATTAAAACTTGATCTTAATATTCTTATTAGTTCCAAAAGAACAACCTTTGCTTAGTTTGGAGCTCAATAGTCAATAGTCAAATATATTATATTTCATACTAGGTGAGTCTAGGTGCCAATTCCAGTCCTATCCCCAGTCCGAGAAAAACTGACAAGAAACTCGAGATGCTAGATGGCACTGCGTGAAATGTCTACCTACCTATATTTATTTATATTACTATCTGGGCTTTAGAACTCTCTATGTTGCGCGCTAGGATAGCCGTCCAATATTGCGCCTCGTAAGTGCAAGCATAAAACTTCATTAGCCTCATTGTTAGTGTCGGGTATCCCGAGATTTATGTTTACGTATTCGCCTTTAATGAAGAAATAAACCTCAGAGAGTTCAATAAGTGCAGCGAACTATATACTATTAATAATCATGCTTGTAGCTATAGTGTCTGCAGTAGTCTATGTTACTTTACGGCTGCCTGGTGCTAACTGTTGAAAAGATTAATTTATTCTTTTCTTAGAACTCAATAGGCACGGCAGTCCTTTTCTCGTTAATTGAGTAAGTTGTCTATTTCTTTCGTGTATTTTTCCTTACTTCTATTTCTCATAGTGTCACTAGTTCTTTCGAACCAGTGTGGTAAAATCATTAAAGCGCGCCTCAGACTCGAAGGTAACTCACCATGGTGTAACATCCCAGTTCTTTGTATGGATTCACTGCGACTAGAATGGACCCCGTGTATGTCTGTGTATTGCGCTAAGGAAAATAATTTATTGCAAAAATTATATTACTAGCTGGAAATTAGTTTTGTAATTACTAGGTACTTAAATTATTTATTACACTAACGCTGCAATTTAAACTGCGCATACGGAATACACAATGTTGAATTTCCTCGAGCTATTTTTATAAGTAGGAAAATAAAATACAATTTATTATCATTACATTCATAATAGTTTCACATTATGTATTGTAGTGCGATGGTAATCTATTGAACTTTTTAAAATTTGGTAGCTGAATTGCTGAAAAACCTTGAAGTGACTGCTTTAGTAGCTGCTGGTAAGAAAAGCTGGATGTTCGTGGATATTTGATATGCAACGCATTATCAACCCTATTTCCACTTCAAAAGGATACATAAACCAGATCGTGTATGTATCTTCGCTTGAGGTTGTCCCTGATGGCCTCCTCCGTGATCTGCGGCATCATCGTCATATCGGGCACGCCGGGGCCCGCGTCGGATTCTTGCTCCTCCATCTTGTCTGTGGACAAAGAAAATACGAATTATAAATAATAATAAATAATTATTTTCTAAAGAATTAAAATTATATTTTCCGAATTTCGGCTAAAGCGGTTTCGCACTAAATCCGATTAAAACTCGAGAAAATAATGGTCGGGAGTAGCTGTAGAACTATTTATATGGTAAGTTACGCACTAGATCCGATTTCCGTCATCCGATTTCTTTCCGTCATTCGTCATTTCCGACACGTAAAATGACGTACTTATGCCAAAAGGTGGCTTGGATTTGTATCAAATATCGTAAGCAAAATCCGAATTTGGTCCGAGTTATCTAGATCTATATTTTCACGGGTTCGGATCGGACGTAGTGCGAAACCGCTCTTAGATCACAATAAATTCGGATATGGATTGAACCGACGCTTTAGAAAATACTTGTGTGGTTACGCACTCATAAATGAAAGGTTGTTGGTAGCTTTTAATTTATTATGACGGATTTCTATAAAAGCAGGACGATACATGCTGTGACGCAATAAAAACCGTATTACTCCCAATATTGTGTAGACTTAATTAATACCATAATTTATTTGAGATAATAAAATTACAGTAGCATAATAATGTAAGAGCCGAGACGCAGCTAATTTTATTATAAGCCACTTGAGGTTAAGACTTACTGACAGTATTATTTCCACACCGTCTAGACTAAATGCAATAAAGAACGTGGAAAGGGTTATAAGACCTAGAATCACTTGGATGCCTGTGCGTATAAATGTAGTGCAACATCTTTAAGATAATTTGAGAAAAACAGGAAGATGAGTCAACAGATACTATTCGTACGTATGTAGTCTCGTTTAACCGATTTTTTTCCTGGAAGGAATAGCACTTTGGGATAATTTAGCTTTCCGTGAAAGTATTTTTAGAAGTTCAGTACATTTTTACATATTATATTTTCAGTAGGTATGTAATTAGATTGTGATATAAACCCACTTTTGAAAACACGACGTTGATGAATATCAAAGACACAAAAACACAATTTTAGAACCTTAGAGAACATGATATTAGGATAAGCAAAGCACAATTAACAAGACCACTCCAAAGCTTTCCCGGTACAAACTGAAAATATGGAGACTTTACTGAAGGCGATTACTTAACGCAAAGTCAACCGCGCATGCTATGTCTTCCTACGCGCTATCAAGTCGTATCAAATAGATGGTGTTCGTTCATCAGACAAGTTAGATGTCAGTTCGTTAGCATCATCGCCGCTTCAATAAATAAACAGTATCAAAGATATTACCATGATTGAGCTGATAACGCTACTGGTATCAACAGAACACCTATATTAGTTTAACTCTACACAAATTATGTATGCTTATAGTTCCTCACCATTCAAAATGGTTTTCGTAAAGTCGAAAGCAAATAACATTACATACATACATACATAAAATCACGCCTGTTTCCCGACGGGGTAGGCAGAGATATCACGGATCTCCACTTGCTACGATCCTGACACACCTCTTTTGCTTCATTCACTCTCATTACATTCTTCATACATGCGCGTCGGTTTAGGGTACTCTTGACCTGGCCTTTCTCTAAAACGTCCCCAATTTGATCAAGGTACGTACGCCGAAGTCTTCCCCTTCCAACTGTCCCATTCACACTCGCCTTATGCACCTGTTTCGTCAATCTCCTTTCATCCATCCTTTCTACATGCCCAAACCATCTTAGCATACCCTTCTCAATTTTCATCACTACGTCTTCTTTCACTCCACAACATTCTCTTATCACACTATTTTTCACTCAAATAACATTAATATCATTAAATCAATAAAGCTCAGAACTTTCCCCTTTGAGGGACGAAATGTTGTCTCAAAGTCGACCGTTTGAAGCGGATTCTTGAAAGCGAGTTCAATTATAGTTTCAGCAATAGAGTAACCGTTTTTTGGTTTTCTTTATGCAGGGTTTTTCGAAATCTACCCATTGGGATTTCCGTTAGTTGTAAAAAAATATGCTTATAAGAAACTTTAACTAACTTTAGAACCTCCGAAGTATTGATGCAAATCCTATTATTTAATTAGCTTTAAGTCAACCAAAGTTTTCAGGGGTTATCATGAAATACTAGCAGTACCTACGAAGACACAAAATTTGTAAGTTTATGCTGGAAATGAACCATCAGAACACTTAGTTGTACAAATATAAACGGGCCGCGCTGATTACTGACGACCCTTTTCACTTGTTGCATAAATGACCTCTCGCCCAGAAAGCCACTCAAATCACATAGCGCGGGGTTTGATAATAACCCCCCAGATAGAATTTCAATTTATGTTCAATGTTGATTGCCGCACGAACCACCCCGAGGCACCCTTAATGCCGTTTTATATCATAAATGCTAAAGTTTGATTGTTTGGATACATAATATTTGTGTTTCAGCAAATATACACCACTAGGCTTATTATCGTAATAGAACGCGTGGGCAGAAAATTGCTTTTAAAATTTTTTGATGTGATAAACAGCTGTTGATGTAATGGCTCATATAGAAATATGTAACGTATTTACAAGAGATTTGGTTTAATTTTTCAAAGGATTTTTTTAGAAAAACTTGGGTTTGTATCACAAAGATAATATGAAAAAAGTTTCAAAAATAATTACTCTAGGATAATGATAAATCTTCTAATAAATAAATAATAAATAAATAATGCTGGACAGTCTACACAGCATCATCTAGCCCCAAAGTAAGCTACTCAAAGCTTGTGTTATGGGTACTAGATAACTGATATATTGAATACATTTTATACATAGATAGATATATATTTTTTATTATACATAGAAAACACCCAGACCAACGGAACAAATTTCTGCAGATCGTACACAAATTTGTTCCACGGCGGGAATCGAACCCTCTTGCGTCGCAGGCGGACTCTCGTCCGCTGGGCCACTGAGGTCGGCAATCAATTGTGTAATCATTTACAGCCTGACGCTTCCATTAAAATCGTATTTTTTATCTTTTCAGAATGCCACTGTTAGACCATGAAAAAGCATGAATGAAGATCTCACTTTGTCCTTGACATGGCTAGTGAGGTTACCACAGTTCAGTCAGCAAAAGTAAACTTATCGAGCGGAAATGTCACTTGTGGATGCTACGCAACGTCACACCGCGCCCTCGCATTTGCTATCAGTATTACATTATTTGCACAGTTCCTTTTGCTGCCGCGCTTATTCATGACTAAAGCCTGTCCCGCGGTTTCACTCGTGTAGTAAATACTTGTAATACAGTGCGATCATTGAGACATAGTCTAAAGCACTCGGGGATAATGCAATGATCGGTTCAGTTGTTTTAATATTATTCCTTGCAAATAAACTTTCAAACTACCTTTGTATAATATTAGTATAGATGAGACATGATACATCCGTCATTGATATACATATGATAAACTAAATAACCGGTCTGTTTTTGGGAACAATTATTTAGAACAGCGGTGATTTTACAGAAAAAGATTTAGACTTCCTAAATGCAATAAACAATACAAAAACCGGATATAATCAAACAGCAGATTGGATTGTAACTACATTAATAGATCACAACGAAACAGAAATTCAATCAGAATAAGTAAAGGGAAGTAACCAAACTATATGTACCCTTCTTAAAGAAAAGCTCAAAATACCTGCAGCTTTTTGTATAAAGCTAACGATGGTAACATTATAAATAGATTACAGATATGATAAAGTAGGTTACTCGCGTTAGATGTTCGAACAAGGACACAGCTGAGTCAATTTACCGAACTTCAAATGAAAATATTTATTGAAGTCTGTAATCGAGAGACGGGTCATAAGACAATAGTTCGATTTACGTAATGTTGTCTAGCCCGGACAAAACTTGTGTGAGCACCGCATCGATCCAACTGAGGACCCTTTACTTGTGTTCATAATCATATCAAGTACAACATGCCAAGGATCTCGCACAAACGAAAGAGAACTTTATCAGCAGGATAATCATTACGTATTTATTTAAACAACCATACCAGGCACGCCAATAATAGCTATCCAGTTAAGGTTAGTACAAAATATTGTAGCTACCTTTATTGAATTAAAATTGAATGCGTTTTCTATTGAACCTAGAGAACACCCGCTGCGAAGAGGCGCCATGTCTGTCCACTAATGCTATTATACCAAGCAGATATGGATGAATGAATGCCACCAAGAACCTAAGCCCTTATGAAGAACTTAGTCACGCGCTGGGTTCTTTTGAGCGCTACTTCAATTATGTCACTCGTTACGTTAAGGATATTTGTCATTACTTTTCGGGATAAGACGGATGGGTAGGGCAAGTCCCCTCAGTGATGAGGAGCTGAAAATAATTAAATTGTGAGTTGACGTTTTTATATTAGGGGGACGCTAACAGATTTACGTTTGGGGTTCAAACAGTTTATTTGATGAATTTAAGCTCGTAATGCCTTGTTTGCTATTAAGTACAATCTTTTTTTGGTGAACAAAGGTGTTAGCTAGTCTTTTGATTTCCCAACAAAGTGGCACCACTTGTTGACGCTCATTTGCCTCATAGTTTTAGAACAATTTAGGGGACCTCTATTCAATTAAATGATGCCAATTCTAATCGCTGACCTTAATAGGACTAGGTACATTTTAGATGTATTGTTGCAAAGCTTTGTTACAGATACAGAATAAAATATTTAGTTGTGTTTTGCCATGCTTAGATTTAATCAACTTGGACACCGGTTTATTATCATCAGTCACTAAATTCTAATAATTTGGTATGTACTTTAAATTTAAATGCAATAATGATCATTGTAGTTGTAAAACTCCTTCAGGCAACATTTCTAGCTAAATGTTATTCCAATTTTGATTTACTGTAATTTAAATAAAATAAATCTGGAGAATCAGCACATCTTATAAATACAAATTACGCATTACTTCGTGGAATAATACGCGCGTAGGCAGCGGTTGACGATAAGAAAATCCAGGTTCGCTAGTAAAAAGGGACTAACAAGGTCGGCTGGAGGACGCGTGGGAGCCAGGCGAAAGTGCCAAGTCCCGGCAGCAATTGGCAATTTACTCGTTTTTATCCTGCTCTTACGAGACCTTCAAGGACTATAAAGCAACAACTTGGTTTGTCGTAAGGGATATAAACGACAAAAAATGACGATTGAAATGCTTGTCTTGTCTTTTACTCCGATAATTACTTTCACGTAGGAAAATTAACTTCCTACCTACCTTTTACCTTTAAATTTTAGGTTAGTGCAGTAATCGTTTTATGAACTACGATTATTATACCATGTTCATGTGACATTGATACATAAACATGGTAAGAGGTAACCCAGCATCTTGTAGCTCAGAAGCTCCGCGATCGTATATCATGTCAAAGATACTCTACATTATCCCGTATATAATGTGATAAAGTATAGCCTACGATCGTAAAGTATTACACTGGACTACCAGAATAAATATCAATTTACTAGTTAAGATTTCAAAATGTTTTCCAAAACATCATAAAGAAGAGTTCGGGCTTTGAGTGGTTTGTCACGCTATAATACCGCACAGGTAACAGATGTACCTACTTAGAATTAAATAAGTAAAGTTTATAGCAGGATTAGTGTACTAACGTGTTAACTACTTTTTAGCTAAATAGAACGAAGGCACGAGCAGAAAGTGGTTTCATAATACCTTTTAAATAACATTATCATATCATCTACCTTTGTCTTTACAAAGTCAGGGACGCATGACCGAGACCACTGAACCCTGAAAACTTGAGGTCATCCAGGTGAGAACCCTTCCATGACGACAGTAAAAATAAAAGGATTAGATGTAGTTCGTCTTTTCATTGTCTCTATTTGATCACCAATAGAAGGAGCCATCAACGGGTGATCAGAAAGTAAGAACTAAAAGCTCGTAATACTAGGAAATCTGTTTGGAATTTAGTAAGATAGATTTATGTAATAGGTTGCAAGTTTATTGCTACTTGTCCTAATACTATTGGCAAGACATGAGCTTAGGTATGTAGCTAGCGTTATGTTTCATATACTGCCTTTTAGTTTAATTTAAACGCTGCCATTTTTTGGTTAAGTGGAATTGGATTCTTGGCTTTTGGTACCGTATCACATTTATAGTCAACGTTTTCAGTATGGTTAAAGGATTTGTTTATAATACTCGCACCAGCTATAAAACACGCGTATCGTTCCTTCAGAGCCTCAGATCATAATGCGGCAGGTTTGACCTAATTAAATGAATTACAAAAGCCATCGGATTCCTTTTAAAAGCCTGGATGGACTTTTAATGGCTTATCTGGATGCAGATTCAAAGCTAGATTGTAAAGCGACTTGCTAATCGCTGCACTCGACTAGAATATTAATTGGCATAGAAAATACGGGGTTTCTTTACTATAATTGTTCATTCGTTGTATCAATGGCTCTTTTCTGGTAACCTTGTATTAATTCAGTGGCCAAATTTACGTAATATGGCCCTTGGACCTGCCTTATAATTGATGTTCAAAGAACCCAGTTCTCAATACTTAAAGTAATGACTATGAATTTTTAGTTCATAAATATTCCGGTTTCTGATGTCGTTACTGTGTTTATATCTGTGCAATGTGCAGTGTTCGTTTTCATACTACAGTTATCATTACTCTGCGGATGTAAGCAGTACTTGGACGAGCTCTTAATCTGAGCTTTATTGGTTGTTGATGTCAACTTGAACATTAAATAAGTGTTCTTGACCCCTACACCAAGAGTTCCGATGTTATGGTTGAAACACAAACATGTGTGTAAACCAATCTCTTTAGTAACTATAACAGATCACTGGTGTAAACTGCTCAAACAATCGTCCACCCACAAGACCGGAGCACACAATCGCTACGTATTTGTATAAGTTTGATTACGTTTGTAGATTTACCTATCATCTACCAACCCAACCCCAATGAACAATCTACCCGATACTACTTTACAATAATAGTACCGACTACTTCGTCCACATTCCTAAGCTGCATTAATTACGTAACCTTAACGCTATGTAAATGCGTATACGTACAATATTTATGCACACACAACCCAGTGAAACAATGAACTAAATATGTGTAGGTATTATAGATCAAAAGCATCTGGATTATTTCCAGATGTTTAGATACGACTAAAAACACTCCGTGATATCCGACCGTTTGGTCTCCATTCGAAAAGTTTTCGTGTTTTTGCCATCTGGCAGCTTGCGATTTAGCAATTAGTACCTACTACGAGTATAATATATGTAAGTTCACACGTTTGCTGAGCATGACAGCCCTTACGCGTGCATGAAATCATAGCTTTCGATCAGACAAAGAAAATTATCTCAAATCAGATATGCATAACGATGTTTATAAGTATTATTGTGAGAAGCGATCGTCCGTGTCTTTGTCGATGTGAAAATATGTTAAAGAGTAAGTATCATTGTTTAAAATTTATCAAAATAAAAACATAATAAGGTTTGCTTGGAACGAAGAGTTACCTGCTAGCACTTTTTATTACGTAGATGAAGAATACAAGTTCAATTTTATCCTTTGAAACCTAGCCAAGTCTCCAGGACGCGTGCGCCCGCAAAATGAGAAGGGCACTAGAGACGGAGGAAAGTGGGAAGAGAAGCGAGAGGTAGGTACATTCCTTTGCCTTATGTGGAAGACAATGGTCTCAGGGATCATGTGAAAGTTATTTAGGACCCTGTCGGTGTGGCGGGATGGCTTGATACACAAAAACAAAATACGTTTCAAAGACTTGAGCAACGAATCGTGAAGGAATTGATATTGAGAGGAACAGTACGCGGTTTGAATAGATTATGGAAAATATAGAGCTTTTCTGAGGAGTATACCATATATACATGAGCATATTTGTACAAGTGTAAATTTAAACGTGGGCAAACTGAATGCGTTACATTTTTTAGTCTATCTATACCATAACATATATTAGGTCAATCACCAAGATAAGACACATATGAGACACCATGTGCTGTATGATGAAACTCCTCAGGCTCTTAAGGTAATTATTTACTCTTATTTATACTCTTTCTTTGCCCTAAAGCTTATGATCGCATACTACTGTTAGAATGTATTTCGTTAGGGTAAGTGGCATATTATGTTATAAATACTCGTATAAAAAGTTTACGTAAGAATTGTATTAATTTCATCAAAATACCCTTTTGGCCCTGAGGAGAACCCTTCATGGAATACTGTAACAAAAACATTCTTGCGGGTTTCCATCAAACCGGTTACTCCGCCAGACAGATTGGTCTAAACAAATCCAATTACTTTTGCAATAGCCCTTTGTTTACAAGCTGGATTAATTTTAGAGTTCCGTCCCAAATTAGTACCGCTCGCAACTTCTCTTTTTACGGTCACCAATCAAGGGCATTAGTCTGACGACTTCAGTCAGTGGGAATAATCTGTTAACCGCTCTGCAGTTAAATAAACACCGTGAATTGTACTGCGGTACTAGTCCCTACCACGAGAAAGAAGTTAGATCGAGAATACGAAGTGTTCGAGGAAATTTTTGATATACGAGAATATTTTGGCTAGGCTTATCTAGGTTCTCAAAAACAGGGTAAAACCAGTAGCAAAAATAAAAAAATCCAAATGAAAGTAATGGAAAATAGCTTCTTACAGTCGCCATATTTTTTTTTTGACACTTAGTATAGAGTGGCATTACCACTCTTGTAATACAGACAAATCGAATTGTCATTCGATATAAAGTTTTAAACAGCTGATTAGCCATTTGGGTTCCAGTGAGTCAAGGGAACTCTCATACAATACATACATGCAAAACCCAAACACATTACCCTCATTCTTCGCAATCGGGAAAAAAATAGAGGAATAATGAGAGTAAAGTGTAGTTTTTACAAAATGTTGGTTCAGCCAGTTATACCAGTTGTTTAAATATGAACAACCTAGTGTGTAGGTGAAGTCTCAGTACTTTCTTGCTGCACACTCGTAGTAAGGGCATCTCACTAAGCTTATTCCCAAACTTACAAATGTTTTGTTATCTACTACAATAAATTTGGTCGGTCTCCAGAGGCGGAGAGGCTTATATTTGGCTTTTTCCTCATTAAGCTACTAAGGATTTCAGTGTTAATTTACAAAAAAATTCAATGTAAAGACGTATCAATGATTATGATGATAAATCTCTGTGAACTTTATGTATGTAAATGATTTACAAATGGGAACCAAATATAATTCAAGTAATATTTATCTTATTACTCCTATTCCTCCTACATCAATACCGCCTACATAAAGTTGGTTCACAATTAATTTTATATCACATAAACCAATGAATAAATAATAATAAACGAAATTTAGAAAATAAAATTCGACGAACTCAACTAGAACAACCAAGGCAACGCTTGAGAAAATAAAATAGTATACTCTTGATAGACAGTGGTTCTCAAGGTGGGTCACAGAGTCTTGGCTGGTTTTGGTTTCAAAGAAAAGCGATGGCACGACTCAGAAATTCTTCACGTTTTTACATTATGGTTCTTACAAGGACGAAACACTATGTTGGCGTCCTGCCTGTGATACATTATTAACCCTGTTTCGGAATGCAAGCTTAAAGTTTGAAAGCCCTCGGAAGGCATTAGAATCGTGGAGCGAGACGTGTGGGTGTCCCCGTGGGAGTTTCATCGTACCACAGATTATTTTTCTGCCTGAGAACATGGAATAATTGAAAGGAAAGAGAACGTTTGGGAAACGTATGCGAAGCAGCGCGTAAAAAAATGTGCATGTAGCGAAAGATTGAACAGTAATATTAATAAGTGTCTGTGACTGTATAGTCCACATGATAAATCTAATCAGCCATCTTTGAATTTATGGCACAGAATATATATAACAGGTTCGTTCTTATGGCAAAGAAGGCTAAAGCTAAAGCCGTGCCTGCGCTGTCGCGCTGGTTTGCCCGAAGTTTTGTGTGAATTTATTTTGATATTGATGAAGTATTTCTCAATTTTCTCATGCTATCAAAAGTCGATACCGCTTCCATTTTATTTTCACGCCTCCACAGCGCCCGGTAATACCAACTGCCTCGGGCGGCGCGGGCGGCCTGCTTGGAACTTTATGAGGTGCATGTACTTAATGCAATAAAAGACATTTCAAAACGTATTTCCGAATAAAATATTGATCGGTAATTTGTTGCACTGCAATCTGTTTTGTTTTATGTTACTTACAGTAGTTTTGTTAGTGTCGATAAAAATTACGTATGTTCGTTCTTAATAAAAACTAGCTAACTATAAGAAATACAATAGCTTTAAGTTTTTACTTTTAGAAGCCAGCAAGCATCGTATAATCTAGTAATGTTCACTAGAAATGCTCTTTCGTATTAAACAAGATGAAAAAACAAGAAAAAAGTACTGTAATTGCGACGAAGTCACAAAAAAGTAATAATTATAAAATTTAATATTTTTAACTGAACTTGGTGCTTTTCCTGAAAGAATTTAGTAACAAAAACTGTTTTTAAAACTTTTCATCGCCTGCAGACAATTCATTTATTTTGTCGCCAAGTCGCTCCCATTTCCTGCAATGAATTTGCAGAGTTTCCTGGAGGCATATCATTTCTGGCACAAATATTATACCAAGTGTCCTATGCGATAATATTCAACCTCGTTCTTTCATAAATCCAAATAAATACTGCGTAGTTATCTGTATATTATAAAGAGGTTAAGTTTCTATATCAGTTAATTTGTCGGAACTGCCGAATTTGATTTTTTCACATAAAATATATGTATCCTTGATTTTCCTTGACTGTTATGCTTTAGTGGAATAAGTACTAAGAAATAAATAGATTACGGGGCAGACAGCAAAGTCAGTGATAAATAAGCACAGTAACTTTTAAGTAAATATTAATTCAAAAAATGTATAAAATAGCAAAATTTGGATGACATTTATTATAACTAAACATTATGTTTATCTTTCGTGATATAAGTATAGCCTCGTTAGCTTATTTGATAAAAACCATACCTGGTTTTTGAACGCCTATATTACCATAGGCGTTTAGTTCTAGCGATGACATTTTTGACTCCGCATTTTCCTGCCGAGATTAATTTAGGTGAGGTAGCCTAGATCTAGTTTTAAATAGCGGCCTTTTAAATTTTCACGCTATTGGTCTGACCTGGAGACGAGGCGTGCTAGATTAAAAATTAAGCGGTTTAATATTGCAGTTTTAACTTTGAAACTGTGAAAGCGAGCCGTGTAAAGTTCTTAGCATTAAAGGTTGTAATGAGTTTTTGTATGTTTAAGAAGAACTTTGAGGTAACAAAACGCGATAGTTTTCAAAACTTTAGTGGTAGGTAGGTACTTGACCGATTTCAAAAATACTTGATTCGATGAAAGGAATCCTACTAATATTATAAACGCGAAAGTTAGTATAGTTAGTATGTATGTATGTTTGTTACTCTTTCACGCTGAAACGGCTGAACGGATCTAGATGAAATTTGGCACTGATATAGATTAAAGTCTGGAATAGCACAAGCACATAGGCTACCTCTTATCCCGGAAAAATGTACGGTTGCCGTGGGATAGATCTTTTTTTCAAGGTGCCACGCGGGCGAAGCCGTGGGCGGAAACTAGTAAACCATAATTTCTTAGTTTAAATCTTACTTATTTTTGAAGTATGTAACTCGGACTCGTAACTATTTTTCGTTCTTAGTGGAAATTACCACGAACAGAGAATCTCGGACTGGTCTCGGAGTAAGGTCCTTGTTGCAGCCACAATCATTTTATGATATAACCGCGGCTGCACTCAAATTATATGGGCACTCAGCCAGCAAACAACGAGTTCTTCACACTGAAACTACTCTGTGCTAGTACACGAGTATGCTGTACTTACAGCATACTCGTTCGTTTCAGTATTGACATTGCTATTTAACTTCCGTCCATGACTTAATGAGAGTCGCAAGGCAAAAGTTCCCTTTCCTATGCACTACTAGTAGAGTGCAGGGAAATTTTACTTCCCCGTACCACTACTATTCTTATTGGCTTAAATTGGCATATTATAAAATATCGCGTGGATTAACTCATTACTAATGAAGGACACTATTAATACTAGTACTTATATCAAAGCACGATAAACAAATTCTTCGAAAAAGACCACCCGATTTTCGTACATTTTCCGAGTAGGTACACCGCTGTTCCAGTACCTTTTACCATCTCATGTGAGGTTTGTTTAAATAAGGTCTATTTTCGCTTAAATAAGTATGTTGCGATTTTTACATTTGTACTCACGTGCTAATATCCCAGGATGATATTCCAAGTGGCACGGTTCTTTGCACTTCACCGGGCATAGCGATTTGAAACCAGGATAGTTTTGCTCGCTTACATGGATATACCGCTTTATTTCTCTCATCGCAAATAATAAATTATATTAAAAATATTTTGTAAATGCTCTACAAAAATTGCTGCTTCGCGTGACAGATTCGCATTGATTACATCCGTCAGTGGTCAAAAGTAGGACGCGGGTTCAGGTTAATTCTATTTTCAAATGTTATTTTAATTCGTTTTAAGGATAACAAGTTTTTAACCACTTGCCAAACATAGAAAATCTGAATGAGGATTTATTTTGCTTACTTTTTTCAAGATCGATCAAAAAAAAATATACAACTCTCCAGGATTTTTAGAAATTCCAGGTTTAGGCTGTCATTCATTGAATTAATCAGTAGCGTAAGAGCAGCGTAAGAGCAGTTACGCACTGCGTCCGATCCAAATCCGATCCGAACCCGTGAAAATATAAATCTAGAAAACTCGGACCGAATTTGGATATTGCTTACGCACTAGTCCGATCTCTGATACAAATCCAAGCATTTCAGGAGCCACCTGCATCTGCATATGTCATTTTACGTGACGGAAACAAATCTGATGACGGAAATCGGATGTAATGTGTAAGTTACCATAGAAATAATTCTACAACTACTCCGGACCATATTTTCACGGGTTCGGATCGGTTTTTTTCTCTATGGTAAGAGTTTGTTAGATTTAGGTGTGTAGCATCCGTTCAGTCGTAATATTTTAATATTTCCCAGTAGCGATCGCGTGTGGATGTGCATGCCGCCTTGTAATCTATCTCCTGTTATCTAATAACCGTAAAAACTGGCGCGTGCCTCCGTAGTCGCTGCGCCACTGCGCTCATGTCTTTGATAGGGTGATGTGTATTATAATATGTAGACCATACTCTGTGAAACAGAGAGCTATCTAACGTACCCTGGGGCCTTACCACAACCTTCGGCAAATATAAAAGTAAGTACTTAAGGCCCAGAATACTCATCACACTATTCCTTACGTAAAAGTTACAAAAAAAAGTGACATAGGTCCGTATAGCAACGCGGATCACCGCGGAATCAGACATAGCACGAAGCGAATTACCCAAATGACAAGTAAGTAGAGTGCGGCATGATAATATGGCTGCTCTGAATTATATAACGAAAGCGACAATTTATAAAAAACATAAATATGTTCAAGTAAATAGCTTATTTAAAAAAAAGGGCTGGGTTGATTTGTTTCAAATTAACTGATTTATATTCATGTGAAATAGAAATTAAAAATACCTTACTGTTCTGGATAAATTAGGGAATTTCTGAATTTTCAGAGGTGTTTTTGACATGATTTTTAACCTAGGTTTTCTAACTAATTCGTGTTTTCGCTCCGGTTAATTTATCACTTATATCCTTGAGTATCGTGTAGTTCAATTTCTATGTAATCTTTTAAGCGGTAATAGAATGATTAGGGTGGCAATACTTCCAATTTTCAAAATGCTGGGCCTTAATGTTTGATATTTCGTACCATGACCTATAAAAATTGTATTGAAGTAGTGTTATTTCAAGCTTGATATGTGAAGTTTCTGAAACATGATGCTTTCTAAGGCCCCTGCACTAATTTGAGCCAAGCTTTTTTCAGTTAAAGCTTGTGACATATCCGTAGAAGCGTCACTCCCCATTTTCCGACTATTATAGGCTAATCGTGCGGTTGCGGTCAGGATAGCCAAAACCCATAATTTGTATTTAAAGTCTGGGATTATGTTTCGTCACGCCCCGATGTTTAACGTGAACTAATGGGACATGTGCTTTATTAGTACTACGTTGATTTACGAAGGAATTAGTTGAGACAATAGTGGTAGGTACTTATAAGTATTTATATGTTCGTCACAAACAAGTATGTATGTAAGTCTAAAGACAAAGATAATAATCATATATTTGACAAGCTAGTTTGCAGATTAGATTAACCCAATTCCAACGCCTGGCAAATAAAAGTAGATCACACATGTGAAAAATTAAACGCCTTACATTATAGCGAAATTTGCTATTAAACAGTGAATATCCCAGAGCTTTATTAAGGTGTAGTAAGGTTTAGAATCGGATGATACCGATGAGTAGAGACAATTGCGATGGTTTGGAGGAGAGACAATTGCGTTGGTGTCCGCAGATTGAATAAAGCATTTAACCCGTGACTTGGATACTTAAGAATGGAAGAATAGCTGGATAATTGTCTGGAAGTTCCTTTAACTTTTTTTTTAATGTTAGCTGCATATATTTAGGTACCTACAGAATAAAATTAACGGCTGTCAATACTAGCCACTACTTAATTAAATTTAGTAAGGCGATAAGGAGCCCCCCATGTCCTTACCATAAGCTACAATTTAACTAAAAAATAAGGCGGAAGTCGCGGGCGACAGCCAGTAATAAAAGAAACATGCCTTCCGATTTCAAAAAAAAATAAATGTAAAAACGCGTTCCATCAGCATGCGTAGTGTAATGACAAAGCGACTATGTAGTCGGTAATACAAGAGCGTATGGCATGAATGGGCTGCGATTGGGACTCAAAGGGTTCCGTAACATTCTAGGGTTCGCATTCCAGACAGAATTTTGCTGTTTCATTTCCCAAGTTTGCGTTTCGTATTTCTGTAATTGATATTTACTACTTTACCGATGTGGCAATCACTGGTTGACATTGCAAATTCATGCTTTTTCAGAATATGTTTGTTTCCCATAACCTTATGGTAGCCTAAAAACTTTGCCACAGCAAGTGATAGTTAGGGCATAATCATGATTTCTTAGATTCATCTCACACATAACCATGGCATGAAAAGTGCCTTTCAGGCGCACTTAATCTTTTCACCAGAACTAGTTCAATTATACTGGTAAAACACGAGTACTACACAATAAAAATCAGAATTATTATGATTCGAATGCATTGGTGGATTGGGAATTTGGATCTGCCAATAGCAGTCGATGTGCAACCAAGAACGTTTAGCTTCCAAAACCTCCTGATCCGAAATGAGCGGTTTTATACCTGTTATGTATGAAATGTCTGCAAATCATCATCCCCCGGCTATTATCCCACTAAGTGGGGTCGGCACAACAGGTACATTTCTCCATATAAAATGTGTTACAATAACCACAAAGTGTGTTTCCACGCTGTCTAGTGTAGTCCAACGCATTTTTCGCATTGTGATCGTGAGGCATTATGGTGTTGTCGCTTTGACTGAACTTCTGAAGTTATGAATGATTTTTCGGCTTTTTTGTGACCCCACATTTCGTTTTTAAGATCGTTAAATCACGAAAGCAGCCTCTGACGCGCACTTTAATCATTTCACCACATTATTAAAAATAAGTAATGACACTATGTCAAGGTCTAGAGTCTAGAGATATAAAAGGAGTTCCCGAAATACAACCTCTAGCGGAGCAACGGGAGGTTGAAGTTTGTAAGAAAAAAAGTTTGCTTGAACAATGCGAAGACTTACACTAGTATACCTAACATTAAAAGAACCGATGGATTACTCTTTTCAAAAATATATGTGCGCTTTTATACCTACTCATAAACGGTGAAGCAAAACGTCGTGAGGAAACCGGCAAGTAGTAAATCCTAAAAAAGTCATGTGTCAAGTGCACGAAAGAAGCCTCTGAGGTACACTTTAACCCTTTCATCAAACTGGTTCAAAAGAACTGGTGACACTTTATGAAAAAGAATTACATATTGCGAACCGTGCCAGCTCTAGTCGGTCGGTCTACCATTGTTCCATTCAGCTTGCAGACAAAACTCCTCGGACAACCGTTACTATGACACAGGATTTTATGATGCACAGTTAGTACGGCTAGACGCAATCATTTCGTCTCCGCTTTCAATGTGCTCTGGCTTCGGGCGTCTGGACTTTGCATTACGCTCGACAAACAGACTGAAAGATCGGCGAGATATGCGGCCGTCGCGCGGGCGTGCTTTTGTTTGTTGAAAATATGCTAGCAAAAGAAAAAGAAATAAATGTGGAAAGCTTGAAAAATACTTAATAAATAGAGTAAAGATGGAGACGAACAACTTTCAAGCACAAGAACTGACTATACCTCATAGTTTAGTGATAGGCAATTAATTATGTCATTATTGTACCTATTTTTATAGGAATCACAATTCTATACTATACTGTAATGAAGTAGCAGTTCCTAATAGACAGTGGCCCAAACCATCGTTCGGCCATGAATAAATGTCTGAGCCTTCGCACAGCATAATAACTCCATGAGAGTTGGTCACTAACTGAAGTGATATTAACCTTAACCATAGTACCATGCTGGATAAAACACTGGAAATCACTAAAAATTTCAACATCAGTCAAAGTAAATCATCAGGTTAGTTCTTGATGTGTGAAAGCAATTCAGACTCATATTATCTGGTCGGGATGAGCCGTAATTGATAGTGCAGCAACCAGAAGTAACGTTTGTGAGCAATAAATCTTTCCAATGAAACTCATGTAAGTGCATTATTAATAGCTTTTTAAATAGCAACCATAACGATTAAAACAGACCAGCTAAAAATACAAACTGAATTGCACTTTATAAACTAATACCCCAAGAATCATTTTGATTTGTCTTAAAAATTAGGTGAATTTACGCCTGTTTCTGCCTAATCAATCTGTGGGCCACCCGTAACAACTTCAGAGATAGAACGTACTTTTTGAGTGGTCTTTCTAACTCCCACAGCTGGGGCGCTGACCCACTTTTGAGCGATAATAGGGTCCTCCTAAAGATGCCGTTTTCCTTATGTTGTCCTTATCTTATCGTAATTGTATAAATAGATTCCTGAATGAAAAAAATCATTGGGGCATGCCCGCTACCGTAGATTTGAACGCACAATTATTGGATGTTGTGGGTATTGAGTACTGAGCCAGAGGTCAACATGGCTTTACTATTCTAGAGCCAAAATATGTTTCAGGTAAGTAATTCTAATGACTGCGCTGGATGCTGCTAAGTAAGTTGACTGTTAGAGATGCATATAGGTATGTATGTTTGTATCTCGTATTAATGTTAATTTTTTTACCTCAATAATACTCGTATCACAATAATTTTAACAGTAGTGGTAACTGTGTACTTATATTATTATTGTCCTTATAACAAATTCCGGTCCCGGGAAAGTACAATACATAATACCATTTCATACCTATTCATTTTGCATTGTATGTAATTAATAATATTATGTTTAATAAACCTAAATTTTAATTAATAATATTAATTTATTATTTTATTAAAAACTTTTCTTTAGAAAAATAAAGCAAAGGCAATACGTTTGCTTGCAATATAACATGTATCACGTAGGTATTGCCTGTCCCTTTATAACCTCTAAATAGTTTGCATTTGTCTCTGACTAACCCTATGTTCAGTCAGATGCCTATCTTACTAAAAGCAGTCTTGAGACTACTTGTCTCAGCGGAAAATAACATTTTACATAGTTTGAGATGAACTCTACATAGTAAGGCATACTCAGTTCATACTCGCTCCTTAGCCGCATCGAATCAGGTCAGAACCACTCCCAACTCCCAGCTATGCCCTAGATACCCAATTATACAAGCTATTCGAAATGCACTCGATTTGAAATACCCCTGTAAACTACAAACTTGCCGATCTTTATACCTATATACATCCTACTAATACTATAAACGCGAATGTTTGTATGGATGTCAGGGTGTCTGGATGTGTGTTTGTTACTTTTTCACGCTTAAACGGCTGAACGGATCTGAATGACATTCGGCACAGATATATATTATGATCTGGAATAACACATAGGCTATTTTATATCCCGGAAAAATATAAGGTTCCCGCGGGATAGATTTGTTTTTGTTTTTCAAGGTATCACGCGGGCGAAGCCGCGGGTGGAAGCTAGTATTATAATAAAATCGTTGAGAAGCCGTATCTGTACTTTACATATTAAAAAAATATTGCTACCTAAAGAGGACATGCTCCTTAGTCTAAAACAATAGTTTTTGAAAAAAATGACCGTTTATCCGTTTGTCTGTACGTTCGTCCGTGCTAATCTACACAACTGCTAAACCTAAATTAAAACTTAGGTTTTGTTTCATCGAAATCGGTTGACAAATAAAAGAGATATGCTTATTAAACGCACGCGCTGGAGGCTACGCGTAAAAGTACTGTAACGCGTACGAAGTCGCGGGTAACGGCTAGTCCAAATAAAAATCTTCTATGCACTGAAACTGATATAAGAACTAGGAACCTACTCTTCAAATTTCTGCTCTCTAAGACTTACTTTACGCTGTGCTATAACTCAATCAGTATTTAAATGATGTCATATCCCGCATAATTATTTATGTAGGTCAGTCACATAATATGCTGTAGCTACAGTAATTTCACAGGTGTATAGCATTAATTCTGTGAACATGACCACCACACCTATAACCCGACCAACTGACATGCAATACGATATCTAGCCGGGCATGTATAGGCTATTTTGTAAACATTTTAACTTGTAACCATAACAATACAAACAAGTTATTGTTATCCAAAAGTTCCTTGTAAGCTACGTAGTTATTATGCAGCATTTTATTACTAACGCCACCGCGACGGGAAATCCAAAAATGGTTTTGTATTATCGATGTAACTACAAGTTTGCCGTACCTACTGCATTATATTCACATTATAAATGATAATTATTGCGATCTAAAACTTACTCAGTACAGGAAAATGTGTCTACTGCGACAGAAATAACTATAAAATAACTTAAATTCATAACTTTATTATAACTTATTGTGACAACACTAAAGTTTTTATGGACAGGACAGAGAACGCCTCATTCTATCCAAATTTGTCTACTAAAACAAAGGCACGAAAGGTGCTTAGTCGTGGTGCTAAGCATTGATCAGCGCGGTCATAATTGCAACAATAATGATGTGTAATGTTTAGTTAATTCCCTGTCTATTTACGTAAACCACAAAATAAAACCACATCGACGTTAGGAGAATATAATAGACGTTTAAATTTTACATTACAGAAATAACAATAAGTTTAAATACAATTTGTAACGCGAAACTAACAGGCAAAATATTGTTGTATATTTTTTATCATCATTATTATTTTTTTAACGAACCTCTAAAAAGTTGTACAAAATTGCGTTTTTTTTTCATGCAAAAGATAAATCTTTTCCTCAAGGTATGGTCGAACGAATACTCTTATCTGTAGGTAGCTAGAAGGAGTTTCAAAGGGGTTTGAGCCGCAATGGCTGCCTGCAATTTCCACTGTCAAAGCGTCCTAGTTTAACTTGCGACCGGGGCGCAGTTGTTTGCTCGAGGAATGATGTTTGTAACAAAAACTTTTGGATTTGCATAACGAATTAAGCTTTCGTGGTCTCACTTCTTTTTAACGAAATAAAAAATTTATACATGTTGGTTTCACAAATAATTTTAGTAAGTACCTAAGTTCTGTACCTACTTGAGGGACTCGACTTCCGACGAGCAACTAGAAATATAGAAAGTTCACAAATATATTTTTCAATATATTATAACGCTACGTTTGATCCCTAGTTCTAGTATTATGTACTTATTAATAAATTGTGGCAATATAAAACAAATGGTTTCCTCTGCGTCGAAATTAAAAATCTATAAAACGTCGCACCAGCCGCGTTAATATGTAAGAATTTTTTTCCCACTTGCGTTTTCCTTTCCATCAATGATCTTGCCCCATTACTATTCCTCGATTTATCCTACGACTAAATAACATACCGAGCACTTCGAAATGGAAAACAATTCTCCCGAGGCGTTCCATTAACTCTACGCCAAATTGAAACACTTGTGCTTTATAGATATTATACTTGAAAATACCAACCAAACTAAGAAGTTATCGGCTAAGGAGTTTGGTGACCGCTCTGCAAAATCTGTGCGTGTTTGCTGAGGGTAGGCTGAGGGCAATAACATTCGCGTATTACTTTTGGGAAAATAATGGTTTATGAATCAAATGAGTACCAATTAGGGTAACAAAAATGAGATCACTTGCCTTGGCATAGCATCATTCTACGTCACCAGGGTCAGCCACACATACGAATTTCATTACTTATTGAGAAGAAAAGCTTATCTAACCATCACAAAGTACGGAGCAAGCTCAAAGAAAATAAACACATTCTTTGGCTGTTAGTTCCACGAACAAAAGACGTGTAAGTATTGTCAGATTCTGATAACGCTAAGTATATTGATAGAGTAAAATAGAAAAGCATTTCCAATGGCATTGTGTAAATGCTGGGAAAACTGATCAGCAGATACAGGTGAGAGAGTAATTGCAATATTTTAATGGGAAAATTCTGCCTTTCTCTGCATGGTAGAAGGATAAGTAAGATCTGACGAGGAATATTACGATTTTATTGCGAGATATGCTTATATCTGCACTATCTGCAAAAATTTGTTATAGTGACGAACATTTAGTTTGAGCATGTTATGAGAGATGAATGTGCATGGATATAGAGGTAATGATAGGTCAAAGAAAAATTTGATGGATTATGTGAAAGATGATATTGAGAGTAAGAAAGATGTGAGTAGAGACAGACAGAGATGACAGATGAAGTCAAAAGAAAGAGGTAAATATGAGCCAATCCGACATAACGTTGAGAAGGAGCAGGAATATGATGTTATAAAATCGGTTTCTATATTCTATCTATCTGCGGTATTTGGACTTTGGATAAGCGAATAGAAGTAATGTCAAATATCTATCCAAAAAGTAAAGATAGATAGAATATAGAAACCGGTCGTTAGTCACGTGCGAGTACAATTACACTAATAAACAGAATATAAGAGTACGTTTACATGTCGTGAAAACTGATGTTCAGCGGATAATTGACGTCTCTGAATGGATGTAGAATCTGGGGCGCTCTCGAGTGGCCCTAGGAGCTGGCAGCGTGCTTCAACTTCAGCTTAGAAGCAGTTTTACGGTTACTGAACCCGACGCGCATGCTTTTTGACGAGTTTTAATCAACCTACACAACAGTTATCACCATAGAAAAGCGTCTCTTGAGGATGAAAAAAGATATATGATAGCAGCCTACAGATATAATAAAATGGCCAATCGCAAAAAGTGTTAGGAATCTGTACGTATCTCAAGAAAATACCGAAACTGGCAATAATCACTTTGTCACCCGTCCGACTCACAAGAAAATAGAAATTAGGAATTAAGTGTGGGTAGAAACGGGAAATAAGTGTAAATGTTTTGGGTCGAACGGAAAAGCTATCGTATTTTTCAGTAAAGACCGAAGTTTTATTTAGATACTGCTAGTTAAATATGTTTTGCATAACTCCTAAAAAACATCAAGTATTAAGCACTTTTGTTACACGCGAAGAAATAAGTGAAGTGTTTAGCTAAACTATAAAAAACTTTTTGAGTGTTTCCTTTTACTTAAACCCTTGGACTGACACGCAAGACCCGAAATAGTGCGTGCCTTTTATATGCTAATTTAGGTGTATGTTGTCGGCACAGCTGGAGATATGTAAAGCAATTTGGGTTTGTTTCTGCCAAAGTCTATAATATTAAGACAGAAACTGCGTCCTTTAGTTTAGACAAGAGCATAATTGCTGGCTTTTGTGTGTCAAACGTATGCTATTACAGCTTTAGGAAAATTATTCTACAACTAGATAATGATCAAACTAGAAATCGGAACAACAAGGCTGGCAAGGCTTTTATTACAGTAAATGTATCGGAATTTTGCAGATTATAAAATTCTTACCAAGCAATCGCCGTGGTTCTATCAAGGGGCATACTCGCAAAAAGATTTCTTTTTTACTATTATGCTAGTACATTAAGATGAACGTATTCTTATACTCGTATCATAAGTACCGGTGTACTATTATGAATGGTCACACAGACCCAGTGAGTGTCCCATCGGTCCCTTGGACACGTTTACACTTCCGCAGCCGCCATCAACCGGAATGACAATGACTATTGTCTATTGTTACGTGTATGGTGCGTAGTGTGCATGCGTCTTTAGTCCTGACAGGTGCGTTTTGCATTTTTATACTTAGTTGATTGCAATCGCATACTTATGTATATACATTACATAATGATTACGGGTTTAAAGACAAGGGTTGATCAATTTTTGGTAGTTGTATTCTGGATATTTTTTAAATAATTTCTTCGAGTAAAAATCTAATTTCGTGCATTTGAGCTCTCAAAGATTTTTGAAAACTTGTATTTTTAGCCTCTATAAGGTGCGGCCCGTTCGTTTCCGCAGTTCCAGAGGGCCGAAAGTTTCCGAAGGTGAGATAGTATTCGGCTCCTTTGCCAAACCGTTAAATAGAATTGGTACTTGATATGATAACCCATTGTTTATTGTGTGTACGATACCAATTGTTTGTAGCTCGTATTTCGTATTCTATGGACAATATACTCCTGTCAACTTTCAATTGTCTGTGTGATCGAGCAGAGTTTAGGGTAACCGCAAATTATTGTCCTTGAAATTGCGGAAAATTGTATTCTGTTTAGCATTAGTCACGGCTTCATAATTAACGAATAAACATCGGTACTTTTTACCTTGATTAGCGAATGGGTAGCTTGTCCCATGTGCATTGAAAAGCCTGCGGGTTATTATGTAAATTGAGACGTCAGCGAAGGGAACGTGTCAAATACTATAAATGACCATAAAGGCGGTCACCCTCGTCAATACACACCTGCTGTTGATGCCTCGTCGAGAAATTAGATATTCGTCACGGCTGCCTCATCGTCGTTCAGATCTGAAACAAGAATAATAAAGAAAAATAAAAAACAGAAACAGCTTAAAATAATAAGTTCCGTCTACATGGCTATGATAATTTCTGTACACGACGAGAAAAAGAATTTTCAATTTTCAAACTGTGCGAAATACGAGAATTCAATCAAACTCATCGATGCGAAACTGGGTCAAAAGCGACGGGTAATAAGTAACAATATTTTATTGTAAATATTGGATTAAACACGTATCGAAAATATCATGGAGACGGAGTCATGGAATTGCAAGAAAAAAAAACCTCGGCAATCAACGTCGGTTCGCCGCGAGAATATTTTTAGGACTCCAAACAGGAAGCGTGCACCCAATATTAGGAATGCACGCGATTGAGTCACTGCATCTATTAAAACTTCGTTACACAGTTATTTAAGCACAAATATTATAATGTAGTCAGCGGTTTCCTTTCTGGTGGGCGCACCGGAAAATAGCGGCCTGTTGTGACTTGCGCCGCCGTGTGCTATTAGGTAGATTAGGTACCTATTTAATCCGTATTTTTAGGGTTTAAGAATTGCCAAAAATCCTTGTTTTGCTGTAATGACACACCTTTTCTTGAGTATAAAAATGCATATCGCAAACTTTTATGGGCAAATATAACTATATCTGGGGCTGTAGTAGCTGTCGACAAAGTGATATCCAATGAACGATATGGAAAAAAAAATGTTGAAAATGTTTTGGAATCAAATCACGATGTATGGCGAATATTTTACTCTTCCCTATTTGCGACATCGGTATAAGAATAAAATGTGACTTTGTTTACAGGCTTTGGTAGCGCTTTTCTTCAATTTGCTTACATTTAGTCCTGGATTACTGCCCAGAGTCCAGACTCGACAATTGCTGTTCGCTGAGACGGAAACTTAGAAGAAAGGAAAACCCTTCTAGCGCACACATTAACTCACTTATTGTACGGAATTCTCAGCGCTTAATAACACTCACACTTGACAGTTTTTATTGTATTTTTGCTTACACACTAAAAGGTTTTTGAACTTCGCAATCGTGTTTTGACTATAAATCCGTTCCATTAATGTTTTGATCGGATGTTCCGATTGTACGAAACGAACTGTAGGTAGTTAGTAGGTAGGTAGGTAGTAGGCTGTTTTATTATTGTGCCAGTATGTAGTATAAACGGTATTCGGTAGATAAGTAAGTATTGCGTCGACTGCCATTTAAAAACCAATGAAATATTTCAAGAGTGATAAACAAAATGTTACGCACATCATCGCGTTTTGAAATAAGTAATTTTGTTTTGAAGTATTTTCTACGAATTATTGACATCAAATCAAAGTTATAATTTTAATTGCCTACATAACTAGTAACAGTTCGGAGAATGTGTTGTATAATATTTCTTCACCCAATAAGCAATTATATCATTATCTTTTTACCGCGTTGAATTTAATGCATGCATACCTAGGTAAGTTAATTTAGGTTGGTAAGTTATACTCTTTAGAATATGAAGATATTTATGATGTTTATGTAGTAAGTACAATGTGTGATTTTCTTTCAGAATCTTGTAACTCAACTTTTTTAATTAGAAGCCTTGCAAACCCCGGAAAGTGAGAAAGTGGGGCGGAATATTAATATTTATTGTTGTCGCTTCAGACGTGCAAAGTCAGAGGCGTTAAAGAAGAATAATGAAGGCTATTATGGCTGGCATAGTTGCCTGCCAGTTACTCGTTATTTGCTACAGTCAGTTGTAAGTAACAAAAATTGTACTTTACACGATCCTAAAAGTGATGGCGTACCTAATTTATTGACATACATTTTTAGAGAAACTTATAAACATGCGAGCAAGAAAGAAAAAAACGACAGTGATAGGCGACTTGTCTTAAAATTCTTTTAAAATAAACAACAGGATTCCTCCCTACGCAGACTCATTAAGCTTTCATAAGAGCAATAGTCATTAAAAAGTGTAGCAATGAGCAATTTCCGCTGATACCTCGGGTCGATGGTTGAATGGGGCTGTATTCTTAGCACGCGAGCGCCAGCACCATGTTACCCTCAACTTGCTCGTAGATATAGAGGTATTCGTCTGCAAAATAAAACAGAACGCCCCGTTTTCTATTTTGTGTACGTTGATCAATCTCCGCCAATCGCTAACCGATTTCCATGATTCTTTGACTGTTGTGTAGAGAATTATTCTAAAGTCCCTGTTATTTCCGATGGATTGCTACTTTTCCCGTCATCTTGTTTTTGTGACATCACAACTAGCTTTCGTTTGTTCAATTTTCTTATCAAATTTTGTTTATAAATAAAAATTGGTCATAAAATCTGAGAGCTTTGGCATTTAAATAATATGAACATTATTCTGGAATATTTTTTGTTTGCTCTGCGATAACTTGGAACAAATCCAGAATCAGAGAGCAACAACCATTTGAAATAAACCATTTTCTTCATAAGCTCTTTGTTCAGACACGCAAACAATGTTAACAAACACCAGAAGCCAAAGAACAGAAAATATCGATTAAAAACAGTTATTTCACTGCTAACCAACGAACAGCATCGTCATTCTCTTTTAATCACGTAAAAAAGGTGCACCAAATGATAATTTCTCTAAATATTGTCCATAAAAGTGTATAAAAAGTGAAGAAAAAAAGTGTAGACTTGGACGTTGGCTTTATTTCGGAATCTATTGGATAGAAGTAGACATATGAAACTAATGCAATGGAGACGATTCATCATTCGTGGATCAAGATTATGAATGCATTTTGCAACACTCTCTCTTCACAATAATGATAATAGACAATACGTGACGTCAGCGAGATAAGAGGAATGCTATTTAGAATATTCTGAGAATTGTGAAACACAACTTAGTGTTGACTCCCCCCCACGTTTGGGATAGATTCATTTCTTAGTACATTACGAGTAAGTATAAGGTGCTCATAGGACGATCATTCTAGGACATTCTAGAAAGATTTTTTGCTTGTCAGTGTCACAATAAACGCTGTAAAGAGCAGATGCCGATATCAAAGATGAGGAAGCCCATATTTTATCCAAGGATCAACATCAACAAAGTAATCAAAGAATTTAATAAAAAAATTAAAGGAAAACTTTAACGAGACAAGTTATAAGCTGATTTGCATTTAATAGCGGGGCAGATGTTGTGGTTGTCTGATACTGGTTTATTTTGAAAGGTGTGTTTTTGATGGGAGACTCGAGTTGTTTTGTTGTAAGCAAGCTGAGGCTGACCAGGATTCAAAGAGTACAATTTGGCATTCACAACGAATGAATCGGACCAAACGATTTGTATCAAAGCCTTTTTCATCAAACATAATACATATGATCGTTAACATTTCGTCAGTGCTTACTTTGATAAATTGGGTACGATACATACGAAATCGGTGTTAAGCGCTGGTTCTATCACTATTTACGATGGATTTTTGGAAAATATTATAGTCAGACTCAGTAGTGTTGCTTTTTATTATAGTAATACCAAGCGAGCAAAAACTGGGGTGAAAGCTAGTACAAAACAATATAACAGACGTCTATAATGTTAGCAAAACAAAACGCTTTAGTGCTATTTTGTAGAACCTATCCAAAGGCATTAAAACTAATAGACCGTTTAAAACAGTTTTCACATACACTCGATATCGGTTTAAGCGAGACAAATGAATGAGGCTATACAATACATGTGAAATGTAACACATTCAATACACCATGGCCGCTAGTGAATGTGTGAGAAAAACACATACCTATTAGGGCTGACAAACTGACAGACGTTTTGTAAGAGCCTTGTTTTTTCTCGTACCTCAGAATGATTGATGAAATTAAATACGCCTATGTGACAACCCTGTACTACATTTTGCATAGACATAGGTGTATGTCTATGCTATCTGTCTACAATCGTGATTAGGGCGGGCGTAGTCGAATGGAGGCGAGGTATTTGCATTCGTGTCATCACGCAAAGCTTGCTTTTCTCGTTTACACGAACTCTTTTTTTTCAGGACACACCCTTCAACACAGTTTTGATATGTATGATTACCTATTTCAGGGACTTCGTGACAAAAATTAGTAAGTATTTCATTACTGTTTCTAAAAAATAATCTAATAAGGTAGAGTTCTAAAGCAAATTCTGGGCTTGGTTTATGGAATTTATGTTACAAATATTAGGGACGGCACCCTCTCCCTAAATACGTGACTGTTAACAATTACAAAAGAAAGATATAATTTAAGACTCCTTATTTTGTAACAAAAAGTATTCAATCAATCAAAATAGACAAATTAATATGTTCAAATCTAACGGTGCGTTAAACAAGCGTAATTGACGGCCCTTACACAAAAAAGGCTATAAATCTGAAACTTATTTCCTTGCTGGACGCTCGAGTGGCTGCCGAGTGACTATGAGAAAAAAATCCAATGAACGGTATCATACGAAACGTAAAAAAAGTATTTGATGTAACAATTATCTGATTCTCGGATGTCTGAGTGGTGGTGCAGTAGTAATAGTGAGTCAGTATCGCGTGTTATTAGCACGCGCTGCCGTGCGCGACTCTGCACGCAACTGGTCAATTCTATTCGAATGCAGTTCCGTAACTTTCCGATATTGGCAGGTCCATCTCGGTAGTAAAGTTCTGTATTTAGTTCTAGCAATAATCAAGATTCGTTAGGTCATGAAGGAGGCCATCGGGCGGCCTGTAAATACGTTAGTAAGTTGGCCTTTGGGAAATAAAATTTGAACAGCAGTTGAAGTGGATGTCAAACGAAGAGTGCCGCAAAACTTTTAGGATAACGATTTACAAATATAGGTTTTAAAGAATCGGCCATGTTAAAAAAATAAACATGTCAAGAAATTGTTGAATCACTCCTCTTGAATACGAAACTCTATAATAATTGGGTGATTCTCATACGAAGCAATGACTGGTTAAATTATATTCATTACGACAAAAAGCTCGTGATTCGTATGTAAATTTAAATAACTATGCGGTAGTCCATCATTTGCCTACACGTATGTTAAGGCGCTGTGCAGACGACGGATGGGGCCGACTTTCTCGTCTGTAAAATACAGTGTAAGTAACATACACACCAAAAAAAATATACTCGGTGTCGGATAATACAGAAGTAATTGACAACGGTCATTTATATTTGTCAAAAAAGCCGGTTGTGCGTAAAGCGCTTAAATATGAGTGTCCATGATTTTCACAGTAACTATAACAGATCACTGGATTTTCATAACTATTCATCAAAACGGTTTTATTATCCAACCATACAGTATGTCAGTATTCAAAACCCTATTTGTAGAAATACCTACTCTACAAGTCGACAACTCTGTAGAGTATTTATTATGATGTACCTACATATTTAAGAGTATTTATTAGTGTAGATCAAAGTTGTAACAGATTTGAATAGTATTTTTTCAATTTCCAGTAAACAACGCATTGAAGAAGTTAATAAAGTCATCCATCGCTACGCAAACTTGAATATCAAACAAAAGGTACCAGGGTACCATCAAGCGTGAGAGTCCTCGAATCAGTTTGCTTGGGGTTTGTACCACTTCAGTGGTGTCGGACGGGCAAACAGCTAAAATGGGGCATTGAGTTGGACATGATGCTTTCATTTCGTTGCTAGCGTTTATGGTACGCGAGCTGCAGGAGTTTGAATGGAAACGTGAACGCAAAAATCTAAACTTTTACATGAAATAAGTAATTATCTTCTGCCGTCAGATTGACCGCAATGGACGATGAAAACATGTACCAAACCTACATAATGTAAGTAAAGGGCAGGAAGATGATGATAATGATGTCAGTCATCAAGCCTTGACACGATAATCAAGGTTTACTCTATCTACCAATAAAGGAGTATGTTTTGCCTTGAATTAGTCTATAATTGGTTTCAGAAACATGTTCAATGTTTACTAGTTACAGTAGTTGCCATCGCTAATAACAATTACAAAGTTATCACAAAGCCATCAAAGACATAGTGTCCTACTTCTTTCATAGTTTTCTAATAACTGTTCAAAATCTTACTCTTAGCTATGTTTAACGTAGTAACTGTGATTTTATCTGTATAGGATTTAATGTTTTTTCAGTGCAAACATTCTAGAGTATTTATCCAATGCCTGAACGCATGTGTAGCGTCGAGGGGGTTACGATATTCGACCATCGGGTCATCGAACCGACCACGTGTACCTACTCGTTTCATTAGCCATAATTCGGCGGACTATAAATAGTTATTAATTTCTGGGTCATCTGCATCACGACATTAAGAAATCTAGTGCAGGGAACAAATGCTTTGCGTACAGCCATTTTTGCGACATAGCGCTGTCTTTTTCAATCGCATTAGTCTATTTAGCAATCCATTACTAAACCCTTTAAAGCAATTTTAAGCTTTAATTTTTTTTTAAAATTCTTTAGACGTTTTTTTTTTTAAATTATTTTTTTACTACAAACGAAAAAACTAGCGCTACTAACGCTTTCCTATAAGAATCAACCGGAAAAAGTTAATTTTTGCAATGTCGGGGGATGACATTTTTATTGACGGTTTACAAACGAAGTTGGCTCTACTATTATATCCAATACTAAATATCAAACAAAACAAAAAAGTTTAAATTTCCAAAGTCCGGTGCCATGTTCACATAATTTCAAACTAACTTGAGTCCTTGTTTTCCCTTGAATGTGTTAAAGTTTTACAACTAATTTACGTTCAATCTTTGTATACTTACGGTTTAATGCCCAAACATCCGAAAGATTCATCCACCTGTACTAATTCCATGGAAATCGCTTCAAATACTCTCTGGGATTGTTTGTTTATTTGGAAGAAATCGTAAAGACCTTATCGTTTTAAGAGCCCATAAAAATAGCTAGGCGCCCACTCTAGCTTGTAGGGTGACATAACTTTACTAATAAATTAATTTATTGATTTGTTTATGAGATTGCGACTTTGTGCGATATCGCATAGCCCTTTTCGAGCATCCGTATTGACAAAGATTGTAATAGCTCAGACTAAAATACTATAATTATTATAATTGACACATTGCATGTTATTGCATGTTTGCAGAGTATGTAACTGACAAGTGTCTTATCATCGGTTAAGTATTTCCTCAGTCCACGTTGTTATGTGCACAACTATATTAATATAGGTAATTGAATTGTATTACCATAGTTACCTATCTACACTAATATTATAAAGAGGAAAACTTTGATTGTTTGTTTGTTTGAAATGAATAGGCTCCGAAACTACTGAACCGATTTGAAAATTTTTTTCACCGTTGGGAAGCTACATTATCAGCGGGTGACATAGGCTATATTATATTTTCTAGATATCCTCAAAGATCTGAGTCAATAGAGGTCTGAGGAGATATTTACCGAGCCTGGGGATTAAAGTCGTGATCATGTTTGCAATGTACGGTTGCCGTGGGATAGATTTGTTTTTGTTTTTCAAAGTAATACGCGGGCGAAGCCGTGGGCGGAAGCTAGTATTATAACCGCGGAAGTTTGTAAGACTGTATGTTTGTTACTTTTTCACGCTTAATCGGCTAGTTTTACATATATTTTTATTTGTCAACCGATTTCGATGAAACATAGCCTATGTTTTAATCCAAGCTTATCTTAATATAGGTATACTTATCTTAATATAATACTTATTAGAGAAAATTGTGAAAAATTAATTTATTTAATTTTATTTGAAAATATCAAAATTACAGACACGATTTCTCGACGATTTTATTAAATGTATCGAATTTCTATGTTTATGTTAGGTTCAACCTTTTTTAATTATATCTGAGAGAGTTTCAAACATGACATGTGTCAAAATAAAATGTTTTTATAGCAAAAGCACTAAGGAGTATCGATATCAACTTCGAAGCAAATCACCACCAAAATAACTTTCTACCCCTATTTAACCCCGTTAGGGGATGAGTTTCAATAAAATGCTATATAGGTCTTTCATCAATTCTATTGAAAAAGATTTATGCAAAATTTCAAGTAGATCGGACCAAGGAATCACGTTTTCCATACAAACTTTGCCTCCCTTTTTCACCCCTTTAGAGGTAGAATTTCGAAAAATCCCTTCTTATCGGATGCCTACATCGTACAAACAACACACCCTCCAAGCTTCAGATCTCTACGATCAGCGGTTTAGGCTGTGCGTTGTTTCCAAAGTCATTCAGGACCAAGTTTTTTATGAGTCTTTGTACCCCTTTTTAACCCCGTTAGGGGATGAAATAAAAAAAAATGCTATATAGGTCTTTTATCAATTCTGTTAAAAAAGGTTTATGCAAAATTTCAAGTAGATCGGACCAAGGAATCAGGTTTTGCATACAAACTTTGCCCCCCTTTTTCGCCCCTTTAGAGGTGGAATTTCGGAAAATCCCTTCTTATCAGATGCCTCCGTCGTACAAAGAACACACACTCCAAGTTTCAGGTCTCTACGATCAGTGGTTTAGGCTGTGCGTTAATACCTCAGTCATTCAGGACAAAGCCTTTTATATTATGTATAGATTAAAAACGCGGGTAGGCGTACACCTGTCAACATTGTTTACTTTTGCTCCTGTAATTTAAATTGTTTAAATAATAGTAAATCCTTAAAATTCAGTGAAAAAACATTTCATACATAATTATAAATTAATTCTCTTTTGTCTGAAAGAGTAAATTTAAATTTTGAGTGTCTCTAAATGTGTATGTGAAGGTGAACATTTTGCACTAACCTGCTGGCATAACCTATATCACTGTGATGGCTCAGTTGCAAGAACTTTTGGAAACACAGCGGAACATGGAAGCTTCCCTTTCATTACGGATGGATGCTTATGAGAAGTCTCTGGCTGCCACTGCCACTAGAGACAACCAGCCCAGTTTAGAGGAACTGGCACTTGACTTCAAAAGTTTTAGAGAGATGGCCTGGTCATTGTTGCAGTCAATGCGCTCTCAGATCCAAAATATTCTACTTCAAGTTGATGACATAGATACTTACAACAGGAGAAATGCTTTACTGTTCGGTGGCATTCCAGAAACTGAGAATGAGGACTGCACTGTGGCCATTCTGAGTGTTATCAACTCCACAATGAACCTCGGTGATATTGAGTCGAACACTATCCAGCTATGTCATCGCTTGGGCCCTAAAAAAACCACTGGGTGTCGGCCAATACTGGTGCGTTTCTCTAACATTCAAGTTCGTAACCACATTTGGACAGAAAAGAAGAGGTTGAAGTCTACACCTACAGTGGTTAGCGAGTTCCTGACTAAATCTAGGCAAGCCATTTTCTCTTCTGCTCGATCACATTTTGGCATTAGAGGCTGCTGGACACGTGACGGCGCTGTGTTTGTAAAACTCCCCAATAACGATCGCAAGCGGGTTGTGACGGTGGAGGAGCTTGACGCGCTTATGAAGAAATATCCAGCTGCGACAAAGACCAATTCACCAAGTAGGGCAACTGGCACGAGCTTGCAGCCACTACAGGCGGGCACATCGGCGGCGCCGGCGTCGGCATCGAGCTACGGACGTCTGCCACCGCCGACGTCGCAGCCGCCTGCGACCCGAAGCAAGGCGACTTCGCGCAAGGCCAACAAGTGACCGGCCGGCTAGTTTCCACACTGCTCATTGCATAGTTTGTACCGCCTCCAATGAACATTCAGTGTTATGGGTGTCCTAAACATCCACTTTTCATTATTTTCACTACCCACACTGTTCCTTAGCACATTTTTATTGTTTTTTATTGTATACCTTCAATTCAACCTTCTAATTCACATTTTCATTCTCGTTAACTACGCTACTTTCTGATATTTCTGACTGTCACTGTCAGTCAGTCAACTTAGCTGTCAAATACTCATGTGTAAGTCAAGCAAGTGACAGCTCAGGTTTAGATGTTTACAGAGCATATACCTATAACTTTAACTAATTTTATTGTTAGATTACGTTTGGTTTTTACATGTTTCTTGTTTATTTTATCTTTTTAATTATTATTATTATTATTATTTTTTTTCTTATTTTTACCGAGATCACTATTTATCACAAAAAAGGAAAAGATATTATAAATGGATAGAGAATTATCTTAGGAGGTAAGTACATTTCATATTGTATCTTACTTTTAGTTTTTTGTTTTTGGCTGGAACTTCTTTTTATTTTTAACTTAGTTTGTAACTTAGCCAGCAGGAAGTGCATTGATTTACTGTTTCATTGATACCTTGTCTTTTAGAGAGACAGGTACCTACTTGTTCTTTTAGTTAGATAAAATCAAATCATACATTTTTTTCTTTTTTTTTTAAATATTTTTAGGGATTTACTGTTAAATTAGTATAATTATATTTAAGTAGGTAATATACTTAAGTAGCTATACTTTTATTTTTATAGTAGAATATATACATATTTTTTGGTAGTTATACTATAATTACCCAATATCTTATCTATATCTATATAATTTATTTATATATAACTAGGCTATATTTTAAGTTTATTATTGTTTTTGCATTAGGTACCTACATACACAAAGTTTTATTATTATTATTTTTTCTTTATGGCAAGTAGTTGCAGTGATGAGGACTCGTTCTTAACCGCTGAGTCATTATCTGAATCATCTTTTGAGAGTGCTAGCAATGAAAGTCTATCCCTGGGTGAGACATTAAAAGGAGTATTTGCTCAGTATTCTAATACTCTAAACATTTGTCACATAAATGCTCAAAGTATACCAGCACATCTTTCTGACCTCCTTGAAACTTTTAGCTCGGGCTGCATTGATGCAATACTTGTGTCTGAAAGTTTTCTTAAGCCTACTCTACCATCCTCCTTTTTTCCTATCCCAGGGTATGTGCTGGTGCGTAATGACCGTACGGGGAAGGGTGGTGGTGGGGTCGCTATCTATCTCAAAAGTCACTACTCTTTTAAAATCCTAGGTCAGTCTCCCTCAACTTACAGTGCCTCTGCTGAATACTTGTTTTTAGAAATCGATATTGGGGTCAAAGTTCTTTTAGGGGTAGTTTACTGTCCTCCGACTATTGATTATTTCAATAAGCTAGAAACTGTTCTGGAGGAGCTGACATCTGAATATGCTCACTCTATAATTTTGGGAGACCTTAACACCTGTCTCATAAAGTCAGATTGGAGGTCGAAAAAACTCATTAATATAATTGAATCGGTTAACCTCAATATAATTAACTCTCAGCCCACTCACCATACTTCCACTTCTGACACACTGATCGATCTCATTATTTCGGCTAACGTCGATCATGTAACTAATCACGGTCAACTTACTGCTCCTGCTTTTTCCCATCACGACCTCCTCTACCTTACTTATAAAATTCGCCCACCTAAGCCCAAGCCAATCACCTTATATCAACGTAACTTTTCTCGTCTTGATGTCACCAAACTTATCAATGAGGCCAGCGTACGGGACTGGACTCAAGTTGAAAATCATACCTCAATCGATGAGAAAGTTAACTTTCTCAACTTGAATATCACTTCCTTATACGACAAACATGCGCCTATTCACGCGGTTAAACTCAAACATGCTCCTTCACCCTGGCTGAATGACACCATCCGGAAAGCCATGGCCAGGAGAGATCGCGCATTTCGGAAATATAAGCGAGACCGATCTGATGACAACTGGGCAGCTTACAAACGGATGAGAAACCGCTGTAACATGGTGGTGCGAAATGCTAAAAAGCGTCATATCGCTGAGCAAATAGAACTCTCTACGCCGGCAGGCCTATGGAGATTTCTTAGATCTTTGGGAATAGGGAAGCCGAAGTGTCCTGACGTTAAGCTTAATGTGGACCTTAACTTGCTTAATGCTCACTTTACTTCCAGATGTAAACTGGCTAACAAAACCACCGCCATATCTGAGATTACCGACCTATCCGTTCCCAACATTGAACCTTTTATTTTCACGACTGTGGGAGAAGATAGGATTAAGAAAATAACTCTTTCGTTTAAATCCAATGCTGTAGGCTGTGATAACATCAGTCGAATTATGATTTCCCATATCCTTAACCAGATTATACCTACCATAACCCATATTGTTAATTTTTCACTCAGCTCTTCACAGTTTCCTGATCTTTGGCGAATGGCCCATGTAATTCCCCTTCCCAAAATTTCTAACCCAGTCCTCCTAACTCAATTTCGTCCTATTTCAATTCTCCCTTTTCTTTCTAAAATAATTGAGGCTGTCGTGCATGCTCAGACGACAGAGTTTCTCTCAAATAATCAACTTTTAAATTCTTTCCAGTCTGGTTTCAGAAAAGGTCATAGTACTACTTCGGCACTGCTAAATGTAACTGAGGATATTCGCACGAATATGGAGAATTCTCATGTAACAATTCTGGTATTGATTGATTTCAGCAGTGCATTTGATGCCGTTGATCACGACCTTCTTTTGACCTTGCTCTCTCGTCTTAATTTTTCTTCTTCTGCTGTTATGTGGTTTACTTCTTACCTCACTTATCGTCGCCAGAGAGTCCTAGATGGTCAAAACTTCTCTGAATGGTTTGGAATTGAAGCTGGTGTGCCTCAAGGAGGTATCCTCTCCCCACTTCTATTTTCGCTCTTCATTAACCTTCTCTCTCCAAACCTCCATACTCAATATCATATGTACGCCGACGACCTTCAACTCTACACTTCTGCTTCCGTTGATAATTTGGCTAGTGCCATCGAGATTATTAATAACGACCTGTCTCGACTACTTTCGTGGTCCACTCGCTTTGGCATTAAGGTCAACCCAACCAAGTGCCAGGCTATCATGATAGGCAGCTCTCGCCAACTTTGTAAGGATGAGATCTCCAATGTTCCGCATCTCTTTTATGATGGGTGTATCATCCCCTTCTCCTCTACAGTTAAAAACCTTGGGGTTATTTTCGACCCTAAACTTAGCTGGATACCTCACGTAAAAGAGATCTCTAGAAAATTCTACGCGACGTTGCACTCCATAATCCGTCTAAAAAATTTCCTACCGATACCCACGAAATTGACCTTGGTAAATTCGCTTCTTGTTCCTATCATTGATTATGCTGATGCCGCTTTTTTGGACTTGAATGAAGAGCTGCTCAACAAACTCGATCGACTTCTTAATACATGTATCCGCTTTATTTATAACCTACGTAAGTATGATCATGTGAGCCATTTCCGTGCCAAACTTAAATGGCTTTCAATTCGCAAGCGAAGAAATCTAAGATTATTGTGTCTTCTCTTTTCGGTGCTTAAGGACCCAAACACCCCTTCCTATCTAAAAGATCGCTTTCATTTCCTTACCGACGCACATGACAGACAACTTCGTTCAACTGACAACTTCTTACTCTCGACCCCATTGCACAGCTCGTCATTCATGTCAAATTCTTTTTCTGTCAGAGCTGTTCAACTGTGGAATGATTTACCTCTGAGCATAAAACAGATTGATACGAAGGAGTCGTTTAAAAGAATGGTACGGGAACATTTTCTTAAGAATTAGGTAATTATTATTATTTTTTTTTTTTTTTTTTTCTTTTTCTCTTTTCCTTTTTTTTGTTTTTTTTTGTTTTTTAATGACAAGCGTTTTTCTCGTCTCTCCCATTGCAGGCACATAGGTTTTTCACGCTTTGTGTATGTAAAACTCATAGTTTTTATAAATTGTTTCAGTATATAATAAGTAAATAGAAATAAGTAGGTATTATTAATAGGATTATATATTATATTATTTAAGTAATTGTAGATTGTGTAGGTATTTTTATTTATATTAAATAGGTAGGTATATATATGTTTATTATTATAGGTATTTCTTTATATTTATCACGCCTCACCATCATTCAGCACGCCCAGGATGACTGGTAGAGAATGCTTTTAGCATTAAGTTCTCCTAGCATAAATAATTTGTGTGAAAGTGTTAAATAAATAAATAAATAAATAGATTAGTGTAGATTATGCAGGCGAAGCAGCGGGCGGAAAAGTAATAAATAAATGGCTCGCAGAACACGCTCTAGGCGCCATTATATAAATAGTACTCTAGCTCTACCCAAGACCATCCCATCCATACAAAATGTCATGAATTTTATTTGTTCGAGCCCATGTTCGCAGCATTTAAGCTTTTAATGATCAGGATACGATCATTAGTTCACTACGAAGCTAACTTTCTTACAAAATGCCGACCGTTACATGTCGGACGAAATATAGCGGAGAAAACGTTCTTCGACGGGCACGGCTTTAACCACTGATATCTGTGACCTAAGAGTCGTTAATCTAGAGTCCAGTTAGTTTATGTTATGAACTCTGTCTCAAAGGGTTGACTGAGTTCAAGACTGCCCGAAACTCGCGACAGAATATTACGACACCCAACGATCATAGCTTTATAGTAAACATCGCTTTAACTACGAAGAGCATGTTTTAAAATAGATAAAAATAAAATCGGATGTCCCGTCGTTGTATGTTATTTATTATACGACTATGGAATAAATAAAAGCATCGAATCTAAAATAGGAGGCGACGACAATAATTTTCCTTTTGAGTTACAAATCGTGGACACCAGCTTAGTTGGTTACTAGCAGATGATTTTATTTTTAGGTTTTATTGAAAACTAGCTTCCGCCCACGGCTTCTACTGACTTGCTAGCCTATTTGTTGAGTGCTTCCCCGTTTTGAGCACGCTTTAGTTTATGTATTTAGAAGAAAATATTTGCTCTACGCTCTTCAGCTTAATATATTTTCATTCACTATCTGTATGTATATGAAAATGAATGTATAACAGGATCAAAGGCGTAAGCGTTCGGGGCTAATTAAGTTTGGGCGACGTCAAACAAGCTTTGAAGAATGATGAGGACCGAAGACATGGTTTGAATATTTATAGAGAACTGAAAGATTTTGATTATACAGTTGTGCAATTAGAATTTAAAAATCTATTATTGTAGTATCTGTAAATTTCTGTACATAAAATAGTGTAGATCATTTTACCTACATTAGACACTACTGTAGAGGACATTAACAAACACTGAACAAAAAAAATAAGGAACCATAAACCATGATTTTTGATCGAGACCGAGAAGGGCATTACGGTCGTCGAAAAAAAGGGGCAAAAAATAAGGCGCGTGCACACCTGTTGTCGGACAGATAGTTACACATCTGCCTCCGTTGAATATTAACGAGAGGTTTGGTTGCAATTTGCGATTCTGTATTATGGAAACTTTTTTTAGAGCGTTCTGTACTTTTCAAAGAAAATTATAGTGTGATCGTGAGGTTTCAAATAATCACAAAAGTTATACCAGTAGGTTACATGAGTAACAATTATGACAGATGTCATAGTAACGTACTATTACTACTGTAGTAGCGTCAGCCAATCTAAATGTGACATGGTAGACGTACTGTATTTAGCACGATGCATTGACCAAACACTGTCCAACTTGTATCTTAGTATCCAGTCGCGTATATACGCAACCAAAACATGCCTCTAAGCTATCGATTAATTAGAACTTTTACTTGGGTCGTTGTTAACAATCCATTATCAAGCGGATCGTGCCGGGGCAATGAACAGACAATGCACATTGTGACATTTACTTCCATGCGATAGCGAAGTCATGCCTCGAGCTTGTAGCAGGCTCACGTCTTATGTTTCACCCCTAACAGGTCGTCTTCCAATGTGCTTCAATCGTTTTTGGAATAAGTCGTGATAACCTTAATCGGAGTTTTTCGTAAAATGTTTGTTAAAGTAGGCTGGGGTTTCTAATTTGATTTTCTTTACTTTAAGTTTTAGACAACCTAGCTTAGTCTCTCTTGATTAAGCATGCGCGAGTAGGAGCGCTGGTGGCCACAACACAGTGGTAGCACCCAATGATTATAGAATAAAAAATACGTTGAAAGAATTCGCTCAGAAGTGCGCTGGTGGTGTAGTGGTAGCCCTTCCTCATGATCTGTAGGTCGTGGGTTCGTACCTGGTCGTGCATCTACGAGTTTTTCTGGTCGAAAAATTTATGTTTGCAATGCCAGTGCTCTTAAACGGCGAAGGAAAACATCGTGAGGAAACCGGCGTTCTCTAGAACCAAAAATTCGAAGGTATGTGACATAGATTAGCATTCTTATAAGCAGCGATGGGCTTGTAACCTGTCACGTACGGAATGCTAACTACTGTGCAAAATGTGGGCATGTGCCAAATGTCATGTTCGAACGTGCCTCTGACTACCCTCTTTAGATATCCTCAAAGATCTAAGTCACTAGAAGTCTCTACAGAGGCTGGGGATTAAAGTCGTAATCATGTTTTTTTTTTCATAAAGCCTAGTCGAAGATGAACAGCGAAGTGGGGGCTCCTACTATCTAAGCGCACCGTGTCTCAGGCACACTGACCTACGTCACCTTAGGGCCAGGTCAGGCGTGTCCACCATAAGCCGTTATGGGCAAAACCGCGATTTTATCGCGTTAGTATCTGTTTTGTAACCCATGTATGTACTTTTAAACTTACGCGATCTGATCTTATTAGTATTAGACGGGTATTTACTTTTTTATTTATTTATTATTTTACGGGTGTCTACCCGTGACCACGACAGCGTGCAAACCTGTCGAAACGTCGGGAAAATATAAGGTAATTTAAACGCGATAAATACCCGTCTAATACTAATAATAATTGTAACCCATGCTTGGCTTTTAAGAGTGGCATGGCTTGCCCACACAGGCCGCAACGTCTCTCGTCAAATATCACATTAAAACCCACAAGTTTCAAAGATATAAATTGGTATTGTTTACAAGCCCACGCTCAAGCGGTAGGTAATAGTTAATATTCAGAACTTTTGAATTTTGTACCTATCTAATATATTTAGTTAGTAAGATTCAGTTTCATTTCAAAAGTTGTTTTAGGAGGTAGCAAGTAGCAACATGTAACTTTTTCTCATGTCTTCTTCATATCGTGTCAGATAACTTTGTTATGATAAAAAGTGACGGCGAAAGATCTTAATTAGATTGAAAGTTAATGTGAAGATCACGGAGCGTCTAGTCGGTTCGTAAGGATGATTAATCGTTATTTAAAAAGGATCCATCTATCAAACAAAGCCAGAAACAACCATAGAAAGCTAAGTATTATAATTGTATATTTAACAGTATTTACTTGCTTACTTGAAGTATTTACGAGAAAGTATAAGTAATCTATCAGTTATATTTCACCAAGCTGGTTCGTATAAACTAGTGATATGGTAGGTTGTTTGGTTCTAATAGTACAAGCAATACTTAGTTTGGGGCTAGATGGCGATGTGTGAAATATCCACCAATATATTATTATTTATTGAACGAGACTCTTGATTAGAATTCGTGTTATATTATTCAGTCGTTGATAGAAAATCAACTAAGTAGCGTACTTATCTTATACCTTTAAACGAGCAATTCTTGTATATATATTTATATATATATAATCGGAATCTCGGAAACGGCTCCAACGATTTTCGTGAAATTTAGTATACAGGGGGTTTCGGGGGCGATATATCAATCTAGCTAGGTTTCATTTTTAGAAAACGTCGTTTAACCCAAAAAAAAAACGAGCATAGCTCGGTCACCCAGGTACTTTGGAATTAAACTCTACCGGCTAATACAGATGTACCGAGCAAGTAGATCTAGGAAGTCTAAGCCTTTTGGGAAATATTTGACTACTGCAGTCTCTGTTAGATTTGCCATGAGACGAGGTAAAAATCATCTTTCGATATTATATCTCGCGCTATATATTGCGTGGCTACCAATGTTGTAGCCTTCTCTCGTCTTCTCTCGTTCGGAAAATTTTCTCGTAACCGGGAGCCAATAGGAAATCCTATTGTCTCCCGGTTACGAGGAAACTTTCCGAGACAAGAGGTCTCACTGTGTGGAGCACGCTTACCAAGCTTCAAGCACCACGCTTTTATTTTGATACTATCTTTAGAGCGTTCAAACTTGTTTGTTTTACAAGGCGAAAACACCTTGGACGCGGTCGCTACTGTTTTACTGGCCATCGTTAAATTTAAAACGTTTAGTCAGTATTACAAAGAGCTAAGGTTTATTATCATCAGGCTTATTCGTATTCTGTAAAACAAAACCGCGAGTAGCTGATGCTGTTAACAGCGGGACGTTGTCATAATTAAGCTTGAGTCTGCTTTGTTTCAGATTATGTTGTAGACTTGATCTAGCTACATAATGTAGAGTAGGTAGGTATCTAATATATAGTAGGTATCCCGCAAGTGTGTTTTATTTTCAACTGCCCGGATACAACGGGATGATATGGGTGTATGATGGTATGGCGTTTGACATTTATTTGCATGAGCTAATGTAATATATTCAATCGAAGTTCAACATGACATATATTACTTATCGTCTATGGACATCAGGAAAGAGGTAAAAATAAATACAGAATCGCGCAAAGCTTAATGTAGGTAATATAGATAGATGGTTTATTTTCACAGTAAGTTGGCATTATGTATTAGCTTAATGTGTAGTATTTTTTTTGTTTTGTTGTTAATTAATTTAAAAAACTAAAAAGAAAACCGACTTCAATTCAAAGTAGCACTTAGAACAACACGTAGAAAAAACCGGACAAGTGCGATGTCGGACTCTGGTTTTCTCATGGACGCCATTGTCAGAACTGGACCAAATTGAAACGGGACCACACGGGAAGCACCAGCTTTCAAATAAAAAAGAATCATCAAAATCGGTTCATCCAGTCGAATGTTTTTAGTTAACAAATATTTTAAAAAATACAGTCGAATTGAGAACCTTTTTTTCAGGAATCATCAAAATCGGTTTATCCAGTCGAAAGTTTTTATACCTATAACAAATATTTAAAAAAATACAGTCGAATTGAGAACCTCCTTTTTTGAAGTCGGTTAAAAAAGCGTATGAATGCTGTTACAACGAACTTTGGTAACTTTTCGTAACAGTTTGTCGTAGAAGTAAAGTGGCGTTATCGCCAACAGGAGTAAGTTACCTACCTACTTGTTCAGTTATGTCCACATTCTAGTTTCGTCAACGCTGTCTCATATAACAGTTTGTTCATCGTACCGCTCGCTTTTATTTATTCTAATGACTCGTAGCGGCTTCTGACAGCGATATTACGAGTAGGTACAGGCCTACCTATGTAACGACATTTTCTCCGAAGTTGCACACCGGATTTGTGAATAAGTGACGCATTATTCTACTTTTAGTGCCGGTAGTGCTGACGTCATACACAGGTAGGTACTTCTTTCGAAGGAAACGAGGTTTTGGTCTTGTGAGAAAAGTAGGTCATTGACAGGTAAAACAGTTACCTAACTTGGGAAATTTCTATGGAGTACCTACCTACGATGACGCGGTCACCCGGCCAAACTTTCAACAAAAAAAATAATTTTGCGAACTAATTCACGCGACAAGCGCGGGTGCCGGAATGAGGAACGATTTGCTCAAAGTTGGGTTATACCAAGTCGCTTTTTTTAGTAGTTTAGAACTTTATATCTATCCTACTCTGCATAGAGCCAAATATTGTTTGAAAAAGAGAGACTATATTGCTATTATCTTCGTTTATCTGCAGCAAGTCGCTGAAATGGTCGCAAAATAAAGGTGATCGCGAAACCCGCGTAATGACCCTACTACCTATCCATTATTTCACATTCTATCTACACCTTTGTCTGATTCGAGATCATTTTCTGGGATAATGAACCTGAGACAAGTCTGCTGGAAGGTTGTGCCAGTAATTTTTTTTTTGCTCTTTTAACTCTTTTGTCCAGAATACTGGACAGTTGAAAAAAAATACAATTTAAAGGTAGGTACATAGGTACCTACCTAGATTGGGTTTGCGGTAGACCTCATCATTATCCCGTAATCCTCACACATTAGCGGCGATAACCTTGCAGATCCATTGATGTTGAAGACAAGGATTACAGATAAGAGGGATTCCACGGTCAAACGCTTGAGACGTGAGTCATCTCGATCCCGTATTGTCTGTCCAGCATGTCGTTTTTCTAAACAAGTTCTTTTCTGACTCATGATTTTTGTATCTACTATTTTTGTTGGGAACTTACGGTAAGTAGGTAGGCACATACCTACCTGCCTACGGAGGTTACTTTGTCATTAAAAAGACCTATTGGTGGTAAGTAGCTTACTTAGTTAATGGGCACGAAAATTGTGTGCCTACATCATCAATCGAATATTATTATAATTATTTCATTACCTAGTAATAACAATTTATGAATTGCCTATATCTTTCCTAGCCTACCTAAGTAGGCAGATGCGAAATTATACCTGTTAATTTATGCTTTTGATCAATGAATAAATGCAATGCGGCATGTTCAACGATTTATCCCGGAAAATTGTCGTAGCTCTCTTGCTCGCAATTTTCAGAAATCCCCTGCGCAGGACACATGAGCTCCACCTACATAAATACGATTATGTAGCTTTAGATAAATGTTCACACATGCATCCGCATTCAACGACACTGAAACTGGTAAGTATTCTAACCCCATGGTAATAAAACCCTAACACAATCGACCAGCCCTTTGCGAATTGCTGAGGGCTGTGCCGCCCGGGAGAGGGCCGTGTATTGTGCTTTTGGGGCCGTTGTGACGCTCATGGTAAAACAATCACAGATCTACGGAAAAAACAAACTAACGTTTAATTAATCCCATCACCTAAATTATAACTTTTCATTCATACATACCCGCAAAAAGGGTGAAAACTATAGATGAAGTTATTGATCACAAAAACACAAACCATAAAAAACCAAATAAATAAAAAGTTTCACTGAAGTTTGTATTGAAATTATATACACAGTTGTAATATCACATAAAGCACAAGGTTTGAATTTTAAGTCATAATGTCTAATCACAACAACATAATTTTCGCGGAAAATCACATACGTCCAACCTCGTAACAAGCTTCAGAGCGACTGAATGAAATGAATGGAATGGAATGATATCTATAATGTATGTATGAATGATTACAGAAGAACGAACTAAAATATGTTTCCCCTGATTGGTCACTAAGTTCTTTTAAAATCTTTATTGTAAGAGCAAACCTGAGGAGCAAACAAAATAATACATAATTAAATAGTAATAAATATTATATTATTATATAATATACATAAATACAATAAGTCAATTGTTACATTGTCAATTGCCAGGAAAAGAATACGCAAAAACGCCATCTAGCGGTGAGTAGTGTAGTGATTCCGAAAGTAGCTCTATGGTTGGTTTTGATACAGATAATGTAATAATAAACAATGTGGTTTTGTCTTTGACGTCGACTCGAAACTAACTTCATTTTAGTGAAGTGAAGTTGAATTAGGTGAGTCTAAATTGTCACTGTCAATGTGTAGTCAACTCTTCCCATTTTTTCAGTCAGTTTTTCATTCTGAAACGTCAGAAATGGAGGAGGAACGTCTTTTTGATGAAAGAGTTTCTATTCGGGAATCAGCTCGCCCCTTGAAAAAATATGGAAGCACCTGCAACCACATGAAGAGGAACGAGGAATACATCAAGCATGTGATGTGTAAAGGCGATACATTACAGGGGCTCGCCCTCAAATACGGTGTAACAGTAAGTGCGAATACTTGGCAATAATTACTGCTAGTGACTCCTGGCTGCATAAAATACCGTTTCTTGTTTGTTTGCCGTAGATGGAGAAGATAAGGAGAGCGAACCGATTGTTCGCTACAGACAGTTTGTTTTTGAGGGAGTATCTATTGATACCAGTCACCAAAGAATCTCCTTTCTATGAGAATGGTGAGCGTGTAACGGAGCCCGCACCGTCGAGTCATCGTGCCTCGATCGGGGGCATGCCTACCGCGGGAGATTTCTCACCGGGCAGTCCAGATGAGAAGAAAACCTTTGATGAGTTTCTCAATAGGCTGGACTCTTCACTAGCTGATATTAAGAAACATGTCGAGAAAACCAAGGAAAATAGTGAGTGAGTATATTTTTTTTTTTTTTAATCCTAGGTACCTCTAGTAAGCTACTGACGGACTGACTTACACATCAACGCACAGTTTAACCATATGTTCTAGAGTGCTGAAATTTGGATAATAGATTCCTTCAAAAGATCTAAAAATTCACTAAAAAATTAAATCTATAAAAGCCACAGTAGGAGAGTGATGTTAGTATGGAAAAACATAATGTGAATATTATCACAGGGAGTTCTACTAGTTAGTTTATAATGTTTGTAATTGTGGACAACTACGTTCATACTGAACCTAGCACTAACCTTGTCCTAGCAGCATAAATCCCTGAACCCAATTGTATCAAAGTTTCCTAGATATCAGCTAAGTCTAGTGCGGATGCTGACAAAATTACCAATAATTGGTTCATAAAAATCTGTAAAATAAATAGGTACTTATGGTTTATTATACCTCTATTTTTCATCTAAAACTCACTCGGGGAATGTTCATTCCTATCATGATAATTAAGTATTGTTGCAACGCCTACTATAATATTTATCTTATACAAACATATTTATCAAGAACCTCCAATTGATCACCAGCATGATATTATGTATTTATGATAAAACATGGTTCAATATTGAAACATAGCAGAATTATTTTATTTTAACTAAATGACCATTTAATTTCGATGATGTAAACAAATATTTTAAAATATGAGGAGGTTTGGTAGTGGCTAATAGATAATGTATTTTTGAGTTAAGTCTCATTATGTTACTCATTCATAAAGCATTGATTAAATTTATGAAACACTAGTAAGCACCTCAGGCTTTTTATTTTGCCATGCAATGCGTCACATCAGAACAAGCCAAATACATGCCTATAATATTTGAATGCGCCTCTTGCTTCAACTCTTTATATAATTCTCAAACATCTAAGTGACTAGATATTTGAGATGTAGAATTGTATACCATCAGTTTGGTAAACCTAACCATGCATTACAACATGTTTTTTTTATTTGATTAATTTTATACTCCAACAATGTAACTCTTGGTAATTATATTTGAGTGTGAGCAAACATTCAGAATTATTGCTCCAGAGATAGTGGGTTTGTGTAAATAATGATAACATAATAATTAATTCTTTATAAGCTTGTCACATATGCACCACATACACATATTTAAGGTTGGTAAATATGCATGAAATATCTTGCTCTAGAGTCTATTTTGTAGAGCAGAACATTGATGAATATAGGTTGAAAATAATCAATTATTATTTTTTATCTTATCTAACTGATATAACTATTCACTAATCTGTTGAATACGTTAAAAACTCTACTATAAATAAATGTGAAAGTTTGCATGTTTGTGGTTCAATCAATGACTAATAGTAGAAGGTCACTTTAAGCCACATGAGCGAAGATATGGATTAACTAGTTTTGACATTTCATGATGGACTTATAACAAAACTATAACTTAATTTTGATCATAAATGGAACTAAACATGTCAAAGCATTAGTAGAAAGGATCATTGTTCACGCTTCACTGTGTGTCACATACAAGTAAGTCATGTTGAAATTGAAATTGAAAAGTAATTTAGTCAATAAAATCACAAGGATCACTTTGAAGCATTGGCTAGCTAACCTATATGCTGAGCAAGTGAGCTAGGTATAACCTGACAAGGTTGTTTCTTCAATCTTTGTTCAGTGATCTGTGAAAATTGCTGCATTATCAGCTTAGTGCCGTACGGAAATTTCCAAGTTGACAATACAACTCCTAGGTATTTACTTAGGAAAAAATTGGACTCAGCGTTTTTTTCCAGTTTAAGATCTGAGTCAGTCAAGGTCGCGCCGCATAGCTACCACTCTTTATTAGCGAATATCGGTCGATTTTTATATGCGCTTTCGCCGCTAAGCCGTCTCAGTCACATTATGTTTTGTAAGAATAGTAAACGTCTTTTTGCTTTGAACAATATCGATGTAGTTTGTAATAATATTTCTATCGCCTGTAAGGGTTTCAAATTGCAGCGAAGTTCGAACGGACTTTTTAGAAAGAATTTAATTTGAATGTTGCTGAACTGACAAGTAAATGCACTCCGTTTAAATTCAGTGTAAATGCACTCGTCAAAATTGCACGCAGAAAATGTGATGTAGTTTTGGCACGATTGGGGACTGGACCGTATTGGTTGACATCGCCCACCTTTTCTCCACTCCGTTTCGAATAATGTCCCACAGGCATTATTAGGCATATTATTAAACAAAAGGATAATTTTACCTGGCGTCAGTAGACCTTGATATTCGGGTCTGTGTCTGCTGGATCAGATGACATACAATTGAAATAAACTCAGTTTGAGTCAGTTTTTAAATTAAGACAATGTTGTGAGACAAAGCTGATTCCTAGAATATGTAGTCATGTTCTTATTGTGAGACTAACAGGCCCTGCCTACTGAAATCAACTTCAAGGGGAACAGTTAAAATTTTATACGACTCAAAGCGATTTAAGACTTTTCAGTAGTTAGAAAAAATATATTTTATCATGTTACTAGCTGACTCTCACGCAACTTTGTCTGCGCTTCATATTAAGTATAGATTAACCAATCAAGTCGTCCAATAAACCGTGCGTTACTGTTAGATCATTCAACGCTCTAACTTTATGTAACACTTAGCAATTTACGGTGTGTGAATCGCATAAATGAATGCTACATTTTTATGTATGACTGTCTATTAAAAATATGGTGAATTATGTCATGATTCATGATACACATAATCACACATTCTTCGTGTACCTATCGATGCTAAAGTACTACGCCTATTTGAAATATCTAAAGAAATACTACACTTGTCTATTAAAGAATTTGAGAATTCCTATTATTTATACTGTAAGTAAGGATAGTTTAGCTTGTTGGTTGGTTCTCTCTCTGAGCTTCTTCGCACTTACTGCATAAATACGACGTAGGTACCTACTGTGCAGGGGTCATCGGCCGCGACACCGGCATTATCACTACTTATCACAATGCTTCTGAGTTGACCCATGTGTTCTAGACGTTTCATAGGTACTTATAAATCAAAAAACTATTCTATTAGTTATCTGGTCCCGTTAACTTTGCTTAGTTTGGAACTAGATGGCGCTGTGTGATTAGTTTCATAGTTTTATTTATTTAATAACTATGAACGCTGTTTTTTTTCCATTTATAAGTAAATTGACTTGCCAGTTGTGATATACTATTATGAGTACCTAAAAGCATAGGTAGATCAGTCTAAAAATGCACGCCCCTCCAATGTATTTGCTACACTATTACCCTCTACATACGGTACAAGTACAAATGGAGGGGCGTGCATTTTTAGATTGAAACATCTCTACTTACCTATGCTTTTAATTCTATGTCAAAATGCAAAAAACCTGACTCTTGTTATCAAGCAAACGAAAAATGCTTGTATTAATTACCTTTTTTTGATTGACCTCACAGCTCAGTTGGTAGTAGCTCCCAGTAGATCCTTACACAGGACAAACATTGGTGTGATGAACGCAGATGTTTATTCTGTGTCTGGGTGTTATTGTGTATTCTATGTACATATATCTTTACAAAAAAAGTTGTATAGTGAATCTATCAGCTAATTCTCATAGTGCCTACAAACAAGCTTTGTTTAGCTTGAAGCTAGATGGCGTTGTGTGAAATGCCCACCTATATTTATTTATTTGTACTCGGAACCACTGTAATCACATTTTGCAACTAAATATGATTTAGCCGATTGATTAAAAGTATGTAGGTATTCATACCTCGAAAATAATACGGCATAGGTGTGAGTACTATTTGAGAATTGATTCGTTTGCATTCGTTACTGTTTCTACATTTGAGTTCTACAAATCTATGCAGTAAGTACCTGGGAGTAATCCAGGAATAACAAAACCGCGAGTAGATGTAAATCTAGCACTATTATTTACTACCGAACTGATTCCACCATTATATCTATTCTATCTATTTACGGCCAAACGCCTCGCACATAAATATGTACCTAGTAAGATCTTTATCAGCTATAAACTGGTTACAAGAAGAACTAGAATTTCATTTTAAATATCGTATTTTAAACTTAGTTGCATCACCCTATCGCAATGTTGGATACGCGGTTTTCCCTTGAGATAGTAACTTCACCCCACCTAACTCTGACGTCATTCACTGTAAAGGTCTTGGCATTTTCTATTGTTTGTTTATATTACCCGACTGCGAAGAAGAAGTGGTTGGGATGTGAGTTCCTTTGGCTATATCTTTAGCCCAAACGGTTAGACGGATGAGGACAAGTTTGTTGAGAGTGTCATATTAAGCTATATTCAATTATTTTCAATCAATTTTTTTGTTTTTTTTTAATGCCCGGTGTGCAGCTCCGTACTTTATTGCCCTGCCCCGTTAACACTGCAGTATTTGGCAGAGGCTTATAACGGCCCGCAAAAGTTATTTAAACTGAAGACCTTTTCATTTGGACGACTTCCAAATCTTTTAAGGATAGTTCACGAAAACCGTTCAAATGCTGGTTTAGCTGAGCCATAAGTTGCCGGTTGTTGGTGACAGATGTTTTATACCTTAGCTATCTCTGTTACTTTTTATCTGCTGGCTCATACATAATAAGAAACTGTGAAAAAAAAACAAATTACTGGCTGCACTCTGCGATTTCATCCGCAGTTATACAGTTTTACGTTTTAACCTTTTTCATCCCCTAGCTAGTGGTTTCGATCCTGTGTAAAGAATAACCTTTTTTTTGACCCAGCGAAATCCTTTATGGATACCAACTATCTAGGGGGGCTAGAAGGTTATGTTGGACTGCTTATACCAACTAAAACCCTGGGGTGTTCCTCTGCGCTGCTTAGGACGAGGTTGCGGGATCGGTTTGCACCGCTACCCCGTCAGCAATTGTCTTGCGGACCCAACTCCAGAAAAGCTCAGAGCTCTCGTTGCCGAAGGCACCCCGAACACTAGGGTGCCTTCCGCTCTTGACCCTCGCTGTGCGAGCGACCAACCCCCCGGTCTGTTGCCCGCGGGTCTTATTATTGCGGCATTCGGGCAAGATAGGCCCGACGCTGCCGGCCGTGCCTTCTGCGGCGATTCGGGAGTGAGTTCGGATCTTGCTCACGCTCCTTCTCCGCCGCTTCCTTTTGATGATGCGTCATGATGTCCTCGCAAAAGGTCTTCACCGCATCCCAGGGTATAAAGAATAACCGTCAGCATACCGTGTTAATCCAGGGTATGCTGACAGACGAAGCTCGTGAAAGCATGCCATCACGCTCTGGCGATAAGTAAAATGAAATAGTGCCAAACTTAGCATCTAATCCACTCGCACATACAACAGACGTAGGTTATATTGACGGTTTTGTCTCTTACATTTTATCGAGAGCATTCAAGGACGGCTGTATCAAAGTTATTAGCTGTATTTTGATACATACAAAGTATTCAGGTCGACTAGATAATATTACATACATAATATTATAAATGTGAAAGTAATTCTGTTCGTAACTTTTCATGACTAAACGGATCTTAAAAACATTTGAGGAGATAGATTTTAGCCTGGGGAAATAGGCATTTTGAATAAAAAGTCGTGAGCAAGTTCTATGTGTGACTACTGACTATGGCGGTCAAAGGGTAAATAATGTAAATATCTAACAATTACTTAGTACTTAGTATATCGCCACACCCTAAACATCTATCTAATTATATAAGTCATCATGGTCGTAAATTCAGTAAAATTACATGTACGTTAGGTATATTAGGGTGGTTACTTTAACGATCGGGGTATTAGGTCATCGGAATGAGGTAACCATGCCTATTTATTACTTTGCAACATGTTTACAGCGTCGTAAGGTAAAACGCGAGTTTAACTCAAAACTATAGCCTCGAAATAAGAATAAGATTTTTTTTAATCAGATGTTCTAGACAAAATGTTTATAAATACCGATGTCGCATGGGAAAGAGCAAAATGTATGAGAATGATATTTGTGATCGATAATTCACGTGACAATTTTCACACATTTTAAAGTTTTCTATCGATGTTTCTTGTATCGATTTTTTACCTTGTCTTCGGCCTCAAGTCAAATTTGTTATAACTTAATAGTATATGTAAGTATTAACCCCTGGTGTAACAAATGGTTACCATTACCATGTAAGTAACTGTTATTGATGTTCAGCCCTATTCTTCCTCAGCCCTGACTCACTATCAGAACAATGAAAACCCAAATTTATTTTCAAAACATCACAAATTTTACTGTTGGTTTGTTCCATTCAAACACCCAGAGTGCGATATTTGTTTATGTATTTTAATTTCAACCTCGCGCAGTCATGATAAGGTTAGTTTTTGATTGGGATGAGAAAAGGATGTTTGTAATTTCATGTCTTCGGTTTATTCCGTTTCGTATTCGTTAAAATTACTTATTACTTTACCTTAGTACCCACCTACTTGCGGGGCGAGTATACAAGTAAATACTCTTTAATTAAATTATTGGTGGACATTTCACACAGCGCCATCTAGCCTATCTACTAGATAAAGTGCTAGAATAAATTTATTATTAAAAGTTTAAAACTTAAACTGACCCATATCCAAAACACAAATGTTTTTCGTGTCCGGGAATCGAACTCACAACATAATTATAGTGCAAAAGGCGAATTTACTACTGAGCTGAAAGGCCAGATATACCTCCTTTATTGAGTTTTTGTATGAGACCCACGCAAGTTAGCATATAAATAACTCGTGAGGACGTGAGTAATTGAGATTCTGGAAGCTACCAGAATACGGACGGTGGAAATTACCAACATCCTTTGATACCCGTTTCATATCGTCATTCGTTGCGGTAATACTAATATTACAAATGCTAAAGTAACTCTTGTTTACCCGTGTAACCGTGTTATTTCACGACGATAAACGGATCAAGAAGGTATGTATATTGTATCCTGGGGAAGGACATACATTAACTTTTCTCTCAAATTCAATGCGGATAAAGTCGCCGGCAATACTCATACAAAACTCAATCAAAATACAAACACTTTTTTAAAATAGCATCAGCCTCCTTTCAAATTCAAATCGCACTGATAAATTTGTAGTTGACCGTATAGATAGTGTATACGTGGACTCTATTACAAGTTGTGGAGAACAGAAGAGGAAAAATGATTGGCCATCTTATACGACATGACAGTTTCATCAAGAACATTATAGAAGAAAAAGTGGAAGGAAAGAGAGGAAGAGGAAGACCAAGGATAAGTTATATGAGCCGAGTGAAAGAGAAGGTAGCTGTCATGTCGTATAAAGAGGTCAAGGAGGTTGCCCTGGAAAGAACTAAATGGAGAGAGATTCATCAGTTATGCCGACAAGAGTCAAACTCTTAAATTAAGAAGAAGTATAGCGTGTCCTAAATATAGAACTATCAAACACTAGGTAGAGTTATTTTGTGAAGATTTTGAAATGGAAGCTCGTTACCCTGACCTTTCATACTACGAGGCTCCCAGTATCATTCCGCTCTCGAGGGGCCACGTTTTCGATAACTTGATATAATGAGTCCATTATTATGGCACTGGCAACTTTGACCCGCTCTAGATTAGCGTGAGAGATTAAACGCCGCGCTGGTAGCACACGTGGGTGAATCATTTGCTATTATTTTTGAGCCCTGGTTTAAACGCCAAGCAGACCGCCCTAGTGGTCGGCTTTCTGCGTCGCTCGTAGCGGTCTGATGTTATTGTGTGTGTTAGATTGTAACCACTGCATAGATTTCAGTGAACGCAAAACACAGACCTCGCCGGGGCGCTGTGCTCGACGTCTAGTACTTTGGTGTACTTATGTTATTATTATAAAGGTAGGTACTTAAAAAGAAGAGGTTAAAGAATTGAAAGGCCAAATGGAAATAATTTAGATACGAAAGAACTTCAATAATATTTACGAAAACTCAATGCACTAAATTGTTTACATTTTTAAACTTAGAATTTATGAGCTGTTCATGTTTACGCGAACCGAATCGAAATAGATCTGCAGTCATTCATCACAACAACTTCTATTCATAAGCCCACCCACTTATGTTTTACCATCAAATGTTACTATGTAATACACGGTGCTACTGTAAATCACCAGTCTGTGCCATTCCACTGAAACCTTTTCAAATATCATACAAATTCGTTTCAATCGGTTGCATGATATCTAAATATCACACAAGTTTCACATTGTGAATTTAACCTGGTAAAAATATCATTTAGTGGGTTTACCCGTAATTTCGTTTTCGAAATGTTATTTTCAACAAAAAGACTTCATTTCCTTTTTTTAGTATTGTAGAAGACAAGTAACAAAACCTCCTTCTGCAAACGAGAAATTGTCTCTAGTTGCGACAGCGTAGGCGGAGTGAGGATGAAAACTGAAGTCAGTGTGACTTCAGTCTCTAAGACCAAAAGTTTAGGATTTGCGTTTTGTTGATCCATTTTATAAACAATATTTTCAATAGCTTTAATTTCTCAATTCTAGGTTCGTGAAAGATCTAGACGACGGCTATGTCAGGCATAGGCCGACAGCGCGCCTACGGCAATCGGCATCGATGGGTGCGTCAACGTCAACGTACAACGAGATTATACCACCGCCACTGCCGCCGCCGCCGACTTTGACGCAGGGCAGGCGTGTAGACACGTCCTTACGCCGCCTGGAGAGGGCGCACGACGACTTGTTCCAGTTGTAGCGGCCGAGACAGCGCAGGTGAGATACTTCTTCTTCTTCTTTTAGATATGTCTGTGGTTTAGTTTTCCACAATTTTGCCAATGTCGATGTCAGCAAGATTTAATTATGTAAGACGTTATAAAGTCTAGGCAAATTGAAAGATGTTCAGTTTCTCTGAGGGAAACTCATTAATTTTGCACCATGTTGATTGTTTCATTGTACAACACAGATTATGGCTGTCTACAAGAGACATTACAAAGATAATACTTGCCAAAGCCATGACCACGGTGTCTATCGTGTCGTGAGCGCATGGTCGATCCCCACCCAGGACAAACAATAGTGTGATGAACTCAGATGTTTGTTCTGCGTCTGGGCGTTATTATTTATTGTATGTATGTATTTACGCTGTATGTAGAGCGCTGGTGGTGTAGTGGTAGCACCCCTGCCTCACGATCCGAAGGTCGTGGGTTCAAACCTGGTCGTGCACCAATGAGTTTTTCCATTCGAAAAATTTATGTGCGCAATGCCAGTGCTCTTAAACGGTGAAGGAAAACATCGTGAGGAAACCGGCATACCCTAGAACCAAAATTTCGAAGGTATGTGTCATAGGTTAGTATTCTAATAAGCGGCGATGGGCTTGCAACCTGTCACGTACGGAATACTAACACTTTGCAAAATGTGGGCATGTACCAAATGTCATGTTTGGACTTGCCTCTGACTACCCTCTTAAGATATCCTCAAAGATCTAAGTAACTAAAAATCTGAGAAGATATCTACCGAGCCTGGGGATTACAGTCGTGATCATATTTTTTTTTTTATTTATTTTATGTATTTACAAAAAAAATAGTATTTCATTAATCTATCAGAGGGTGTTGTGTGATACGTCCACCAATATTTATTTATTGTTTATTTATTTACCTTGTTGCATACGATTCGAGTCAAAAGTTTTGTTTACCTATTTACCCGACTGCGAAGCGAAAAAGGAGGGTAATGTGTTTGGGGTGTATGTATGTTATGTATGTTTCCTGCTATTGGCTGCCGCTATAGCCCAAACGGATGGATGGATTTTGACCAGTGTCCTTTGATTGGTCTGGATCACTGGAGGCTGACATAGGCTATACAAAACGTCAAAAAATCTGGGGGCTGTAAAATCTATTTTCAGTCACGTTCAGTCCATTTTTTTTAATTTTTGCAATAAATAAGTTTATTTATTTTTCCAGATATGCGCGACTTCAATGAACGCGGCGGGCCTGCGTTATGTTGAAGGCACACTGGGCGCACGCGCGCCGAACATTGCGATCAGATCTGCGAACGCGCGTTCGTAACACTGATCGCATTGCGACCGGTGAGTTAATGGACTGTAGTTTAGAGTGTTATATATTATCCGTTGAATAATATTAAAGTGTTACTGAAACACTATTTGCCAGTAAGTTAAAGTGAATAATCTGAACGTAAACTATATCACTCTATAAATTGAGACTTATAAGTAACAAAATATACAATTTAACTATAGCCAAAACATAAAAACTCAAGCTGATTTATAAATGTGTGTTGATACTTTAAAAATTACTTATATATTAAACCCATAGGTATAAAATAGAAGAAATATAACCTAGAAAGTGATATAATAAAAGTAATGAAGTAATGATAGATAATATTGTAACCCCAAAATGATATAAAAATATTGAAGTCATAAAATCACGACTTAACGTGGGCAACTCATTATACAGATATTTTCACCGAAGGTGATAGTGATGTTATTATAAAGCAGCTTTTCTTACTATAAGTACATCCATTATACTATCATAATAATGTTGGTTATTCTAAATAATAATACCTCATACTATGTAAAGTCATATTTTATACTCAATAAACTGAAATAATTTTAAAGTTGAAAGTAGATACATTAACATGTATAGTTTTATTTAAGTACTAATTAAACTCCAACGCGACTATTTTTGCAACCCTTAGAAGTTGAATTGAATTGCGGGAATTATTTTCTTAGCAAAAACCTTAAAGCAATCTACCCTCCAAATTTCTTAAGATTTATATATTTTATTATTGTTCATTATGTATGTCATGACGTTCATTGGTCATGTTGTTGAGCTCACAAAAATATATGAAAGTTATTCAACATAGAAGTATATTAATTTTGGAAGTTACGAGTAATTGTGTTGAATCATTTACAATTTCTAAAAATGTTGTAGGTTTTGAATGTGTATTGCTGATTATATAGTATGTTTTTCACCTAAGATAATACTTTTTTTGCTAAATTGCAGTTAATTTCTCACTCCAAGCAGCTGTTACAAAAGTAGTTACTAATTTTAGTGTCAATGTATGTAGATAATGTAAAATCTGCTATTCACCAAAACATTTTAACACGTGTGTGTTCATATATAATTTCAATGTGTTTCCACGTGTTTGTAAAATATGTTTTTGATGGATGGCGATCAGTCAAAATATAATAAAAATGTTGCTAGTGTAAATAATAGGTAGAAATGTATGTGTAGATTATGTAGTTTAAAAGGTCCCATTGTGTATTTATTCGGTAAGATTTTGAAGATAAATCTTGTAGTGTACTACAATATGCGAAACATCCGCAATCTTCAACACTAGTTTCTACATCTAGATTTCCACTGTGTGGTAAATGCAAATTATGGCAACTTTATCGGAAATTAATGCTTCTAAGTTCGTAACCTTCGTAGGGTTAGTGCAGATTTTTAGCTTGGTGTAGTCCCAACTTTAAACCTACGAGATAAGTGCCTTGTGATGTTTCTGCAACTGTTATACGAATTTCTTTCGGGCTTTTTAGTTTGACTACAAAATGGTGCAGTAATACCAAGACAGTCCAAACGACTGTCTGCATTATCTGTTTTACTATGTTTGCTAATTTATTCTGAGCTGTTTTTAGTATACATTTATTATTTTGTTTAACTAACTGGTGCTATCAGATAGGTTTATTTGCTTGTCACATGTTTTCATTATCTGAGTTTTGATATTCCTACTTTTACGAACTGACTTTGCATTCGGTGATACGAGTAATTGTACATTTGGTATTGCCAATTAAAATTTCCGAAATGGATTTGCGATATTTTCCAGATTGACCGCCTTATGTTATTGTAACATTTTTTTTACATATAAATATTATGAATCAATAAAAGTGCTGTATGTGATATTTATCATTTTTATTTACAGTACGCATAAACTGTTATCGTAACAAAGTATGTACCTAACAGTAGTGTTATTTATTAAAGTTTTAGTAAATCACGTTGTATAGCGAACAATCATTAAATTAAGTTGCGAGTTAGTATGCTTCTACCCTTATGTGAATTATTAATTTTGTTTATGTATGCTAGTTAAGCTTTAATAAATAATATTTTATTACTCGTTTAACAGGTGTTTTATTCTATAATATCAGTAATGAATCGTCTTAACGTATGTACCCGCATAACTTCGTAACGACTGACCCATATTTGATAATATTTTTATATTATGTGTTTGTTATTGCCAAGAACAAGGTTTGTACAACTATTTTTTTATGTTGTCTCAGCTAGTATAAAATATTGTTCAAGTTATCAAATAAGTCAAAGACAGATTGCATGAGATATAACGGCAAAATAATACACAAATTCAATAGTAAAAAATTTATTGTAAATAAAAATATATTGTACCCGATTTAACATAAATTATAATTTGTATATAACTAACCTTATCTAAGTATTTACATGCAACGTATTTACAATCATATTTTTACAAAATTGTGATGCTTGATCCAGTAGTTACGTAACAGAGTTAATAATGTATTATAAATTGGCTTTATTATGATAATTTTGATTTATATTATTCGTTTATTATATAGTTAAATATACTTAGGTAGATTTTCACTCCGAATTGATGCCAGAATTATAGTAGTTTTTAAAACCTGGCTTCATAATTTTATCTTTATTTCGTTGTTTCATTGTTTTCTATAATGAAAATATATACTAACATAAGACGAGCCGCAGTCTTACCATATTCTTACTAGTAGGACTTCTGGGAATTTCCTTCTCAGAGCTACTCATAAGACAACTTTTTTTAATAATAATAATAAATGTTTTTATTTCGTTTTCAAACTTGGAAATATATTTCCAATAAGAATATTCTTAGTACAGAATATGCCCAAAAAATATAGCGGGATAGTAGTGTTTTAGCAATTTTATGAAAATCTCTCATGAAGTAGGACTATTGGGAATTACTTTCTTGTTGGCCCAACTAAAAAAAATACTAACAAATTGATTCTCGGTACTAGTTAGAATATTTGGTATGACTGATAACTGCGTCAGACTAAGAATAAAACCACATATTTTGTTCGACCTCGCAATAAAATTAACTGAGATTATTAAGTGTTATTAATACTGTGATGTAAAATATCTTATAACTAAAATATAAAGTTTTTTGTAGACGAAAATTGTCAAACGAAACGACTTTATCCCACGGTCCATATAATCTGCTTGGTGTACCCTCAGCCTAACACTACGATCTAACCTATCATACACAGAGCGTCTACTCTGCAAAACGACAACGAAATAATCGGAACTGAATGTTCGTCAGATTCCGACGAATTAACTTATAAATTCAAATTGTTGTGTTGTAATAATAAAGTCCATTTTCGAGATCAATATTAAAAAGGATTGTCTGTCGCTTTATCGTTCACATGACAGTTGAAACGATGTAACTTTGAGTAGGGTTGACTCGACTTTTATGCCGATAATATCGCTGATGGTTTTGCACAGTAGACGCCCAGATCAAAACAGACAGAGACATCGAGTGATTCTATAAGGGTTCCTTTTTCCTTTTGAGGTACCTACGGAACTCTAAAAATACTTACTTAATACTAGGGAACCTAACTAAACAAAAATGATCTTTTGGTTGGAGCATATTTTGTTGTTATAATAAATATATCACAATCAGTTTAAAACTATTTAACGATATATTGTTGTTAATATTGTAGTAATTATGGTATATATTTTTAGTGTTAATACATACAGTATGTCGTAGACAGGGAATAATTATTTTACATAAAGTGTCTATATACTGTTTTAAGTTTACAAAAGTGTTTTTAAAAACAATAAAATTTTCTTTAAATTACTTACACAAATACTTATTATCAAAATAGTGTTATGGTCAAAGTCATATACCTAATGGATTAAATAGATTTCTTTCACCACAAGTTCGAAAAAAAATTGTCACACCTTAAGAATAAGTCGATCAAATATCTAATGTTTGGCACAAATTGGGATTAATTTGATTCGTAATTCTTAATATAGACTCTTTAAAAACATTTTGTTTAGACACTTCAATAAAAAAACATATTGTATCGCAAAATGTGGTACAGGGCCGTTACCACAAGCTCTTACAAACCATCATGTTTCAAGCTTGAAGTAATACTGCTTGAATAGGTCATGGTACGAAATGTCAAAATTAGATTACTTTGATATTGACTGAAAAGTTTATGGTGGCGAAAGAAAAATGTACTTACCCTTTTAGTGGCGACTTCACATTAAAAATGTTAACTAACCTAAATTACTAGACCAAATAGATCACTTTGACCATAGCAGTTACACTACTGACTGCGGATGCACCCTTGTTTCCTTAATCACTAATAAAAACTGTCATTTCTACCTAAGTAGGTGCCTCTTCAATTTGGTCGGGTATATTACTTGATTCCAAAGTCCTGTTTAAAAGAAAATCCAGATCATTTGATATTTTGTTCAGCATCCGATCTGTTTCAGGGGAATCGTAAGCTCTATTCCACTCTCTATTCACTTGTTCTATGTCAGATTTCTTATCATCCTTCACTTCGATGGATGGGAGCGATGTGGAAGTGAATTCTGATTTGGATTTCTTCAAGCAGCTTTTGATCGGAGGCGAGGGTATTCTAGACACGTCCGGGTTCGATTGCACGCATATAGTGCAGTTTTCTTTGGACGTGTCGAATCTTTTGTCGTAAGGCTCGAAGTCTACTGAACAGGTGAGAAGGGGGGTGTTAGTTTTGGGTGGGGGGGTGTTGAGTACGCCTAGCTCTAGACACACTCTAGCCATGTACTCGGGCTGGAGGGGTGGGTGGGGGATGAGGTCGCAGACGGCGTGGGTGACGCGGCTGCCTTCGTAGCGCTGTGGGCTAAGGGCGTCTTTGTATTCGACGCAGCGGACGATGTCTGCGCGACTGTCCGGGTTGGATACTCTTCTGTAACAAAATGCAATCTATATTACTTTGATTTCTGGAAAGTTACACCAGTAATGACAAAACAAAGGTATTTATAAGATATAACACATTATTGAAAGTGCGGCGATGGGCTTGCAACCTGTCACGTACGGAATACTAATTACTGTGCAAAATGTGGGCAACAAAGATCTGAGGAGATATCTACTGATCCTGGGGATTACAGTCGTGATCATATTTTTTTTTACATTATTAAAAGATCTAAGTATGTAACTGAGGAGATGTTTACCGAACCTGAGAATTACAGTAACGATTAAGATAGTTTTTTGTCTTAAAATTTGGTCTACATTGATGATTAACTTTACAATATTATTATACTTACACTGTATCATTAAATTAAATTGATTTTTATTTTAATTATTATTATTCTTTTTCATTTTTTTTCTCGGTTTAACAACATGTAACATGTGGTTTTGGTCACCTTTACCATTAAAGCCATCTTGTAAAAATTTTATTATTATTATTTTTCCTTTTTTTATCATAAATTTGCGCTGGTCACCTGTTTAGTCTAGCAGGACTCTCCAGTCTTGGCGCTCTCCAATACGAGGTGATTGGAGACACCGGTGATGAGGAGGATTCCAGGATACCCACCCCTCCTCTGCTCTCCACTTCACCCCCTTGCTTTATGTACACTGAAATTAATAACATTTTATTACTTCAAATTTTGAATTCTCAAAAAAGAACAATGCATATGTGCATGTCTGGCTTTGAACCCACAATATTAGGATTAGGCGGTAGTACTTCTCCGGTTCGCAATATATCATCATACGTCATTCCACTGCTGGATATAGACCTCTCCCAATGTGAGCCCGATGTTCGGTTCTTCTCAATTCTCATCCGGTTTCTGCCCATTTTTGTAAGTCATCGCCGCTCTAATGTTCGTTTCGTACCGTTTTACTCCGCAAAACGAAAATGATATAATCGGAGCCGAATGTTCGTCAAATTTAGTCAAATTACTGTTAAACATACGAAACTTCCAGTTTGATAACAAAACAACCGTTTGTTTCGTTGTCGAATTGGAAACTCTGTGTTGTCCGTAAGTAGGTAGGTAGTGTTGCAGTAGGTTTACAAGATCGATTTTCGAAAGTATTGTTGGTCGTTCCATCTATCAAATAATAGTATAAACGATGTAACTTAGAGTAGGTTTTGCACGATTATTGTGCCGATATAACTATCGTTGATCGTTTTGCAGAGTAGACGCCCCGAACCTTCTATTCTTTTCTATTCATATGTGGTACTTACAGCTGAGAGACGTGTCGCCCGCCGGCGACTCCTGCCACTCCTTACTCGAAGGCAGGGAGAGGACCCTCCGAGCTGAGCGCAGGCACTCTTCATCACGAATCACGTAGCACACCAACATTGCAACACCCTTAAAATAAATAATATTTTTTTTTAAGTTAAAGCACCCCATGGAGGCAAATTACCTATATTATATTATTATTCCAGGCAACATGGCGTCTAATTATTACTAATTAATATTATAACGAATATTAATAACTGAGCAAAATGTTGGCATGTACCAAAATCATGTTTGAACATGTTTCTGACTACCCTCTATAGATATCTTCAGTAGTTAAAGATCTGAGGTGTCTATCAAGCCAGGTGATTACAATCGTGATCATTTTTTTCTGACATTGCGTCCAGCTTTTAACTAATAATGTCATGTAGCTCTAGTTATGTAGTGCTACAGAGTATAAGGGTCACTGTGTTCTACTCACATTGAGGAGTGCGGCGGCGGAGAGCGCGGCGACGTGCGCTATCTGCCGCTCGCCGGGCTGCGCGTACGCAACGCCCGCCGCCTGCGCAGCCGACGTCGTGAACAGGAGGATAAGAGTGTGACGAACCACCCGGGCCCTGTAAACATGGCTCTGTAAAAACTACTGTAGGTATGTATGTATATATTACTCTATTTTACTAACTTCTTGTTTTTATGGTGTTCAATATAATGCATTATGCACTAAGATGGTTGCGTGCTTTTTCCAGAATATGACCTAACCTAACCTAAACAGGTGCGAATTTTGCTCTTGGCGCATTCGCAAAAGGATATATAATTGATTACATAGATACTAACCTGTCTTTAAGAAAATTTCGTCTCTCCGCCGGCACCTTGTGCGTGATAGTGCGCAACCGCAGTGCGGCGCAGAGTGCCAGAGCGAGACAGAGCACCGCTAGTAGCGCGCAGCCGCCCGCGCACACCGCCGCCGCGGCTGCGCCCAGCTGCAGCGGCGCGCCGCCCCACAGCCGCGCCGTCAGCCACGCTAGTGTGCACACTCCTAAAAAGATTTGTAGAACAAATTAGGTTGGTTCTCGAAGTTGTATATCAAGTGGTCCATCGAGCCAAAATTATATAAAGTTCTATACCAAGTGGTCCTTTAAGCTGGATCACAGTGAGACAAAAAAAGTGTGGTCCTTTTAGCCATAATCGAAATTTTACATCAAGTAGTCCTTCGAGCAAGAATTATGCAAAGTTCGAAGCCAAGTGGTCCTTTAAGCTGGATCGTCGTTACGGTTCGCTTACGATACTAACAGGTAGGTTGCATTTAAATGAAAACACCTACATACCAGCTAACAGTCCTACAGAAGGAGCCCTCTGAGCCCGGCCCGCCAGCTCGGCTTGTAGTATTAAAGGCTGAGCGCAGAGTGCGGCGCAGCCAGCGCACCAGCACGCGGCGCACACCCACCCCAACGTACCGGGGCACGCCTCCTCCTGAAAAACAAGCATTAAACATGTCTTATACTGTAGGTTAAAAAACATGAGATACGCCGTGCGACTTTTTGGCTGCCGTAAAACGTGCTCAGTATCTGTATCTCACTCGCGCGTCAGCAACCGATCTAGAACAGTTGTTTTGTTTCATTCGACCAGTAGTTCTATTAGTTAAATATAGGAAAAATGTCCTACGCTGCGCTACAGAGTCTCGCCAAGGTCTCCAGGTTCAGATATGAGAACCCTAAGTCTTATGCCAAATGATTAAAAAACCTGTGTGGTGATAGTAATTAAATCCAGAGCCAACTCAGAACCAATACCTACTCTAGGTCCTTGTCAGCTTAGTTTAGCAGCATACCTGTCTTGTATCACATTCAAGCAGGGTCAGCATAGCAGCAGAGTGGGTTCCTGCTGTAGCAGCCTTCAGCAGCACTGGTAATCTGTCTTTTCTTCCAGGAACCAAAGCCAAGATCTGTAATGCAGCGGCAGCCAAGCACATGGCGCCCCCTAAACTTGCGGTGATCTTAACGATGCCACGAAGATCTTTTTCTGCATCTGTCTGAAATGGGATGAATGGAAATATTTACCATAATACAAGGACGTAATTACATGTTATGCGGAGGGATGTTATGTGACGAGAAAAGTGTTACATATGAATGAAAATGGATATAGAGGTAGAGGTAGACCAAAGAAAAAATGGATGCATTGTATGAAAGATAATATGAGTAAGAAAGGTGTGAGTGCTGAGATGACAGATGATAGAGGAAAATGGAAAAAGAAAACGTGTTGTGCCGGTCCCACTAACGTGGAAACAGAGCAGGTAGAAGAAATACAAGGAGCTAATTAATAGAAGTGTATTCTATAATACTGGTTTGTTAGTTGAAACATATTTTCCCTCAAATAAATTATTTTAATTTCACTTACAAGAGTAGATCTAGCTATGGTGAAAAGTGCAAACGTGCCGAGTCCTCTACACCGGCAGCTGACGTGCACCGGTTCCGTCACTCGCACCTCACAAGCCTTCGTGCTCCAAGCTCTTGGCTCCGAAGACGTGCGGAGACCACACGCTAGTTTTGACGCTGAAATTATAAAAAAGTGTAAGGACTTAAACATTGCAGTCTATTTTAGGGCTGTAGCCAACAAAAACTATTTGTCCTTAAGTTGTCTTACCAATAGCACTGTAGTTCTTGACATGCGTAAAGACCAGTTTGACATTATGCTGCAATGACTTGTCCACGCCAGGCCCGCTGACTACCAGCTGGATCTGTTGCGAGGCTATCAGGTACTCCATCTCCCGTCCAGTCCTGGAAGACGTATGGCTACAAGAGAGTGAAGTGGGAGTAAAAATAAAAATAACAAACAAAAATAAACGATGTAGCGGAAAGAATGGTTATGATAATGGTCGTGATAACTGATATAAAAACAATGAAGAAAACAAAGTGCATACTGGGATATTTCGTTAAACCACTTTACAATTTCAAAGTACCTAAGTATACTTACTTAAATTCAATAGATCGCCGTAAAGATGGCAACCTCGTCGCCAAATTATGATACAGAACAGCCACCACTGAAGCGTTTCCTATTCTGGAAATCAGTTCCACACCAGCTGACGCCAGAGTCCATTCTTCCGTTCCAATATGTGTGGACTGAAGGTCGAAGTGGGCTGCTTCCTCTCGCGGGATCTTGGTCTTGATGGTGAACTCATGGTAACGGTGGTCGAGACTGTCTTTCATTCCAGCTGTATCAGCTACTGCATTTTGGAGGTCGTAGATTTTCTGGCAAATCAGGCAGATTAGTTTAAGATACTTAGAATTGGCGGTTTTTAAGGAATGGAAATTCTCCCAGTGTGGACACAATAAGAATAAGATTGATTACAACATCAAAAAGGTTAAGGAAAACCTCCAAAAGACAATGTGCTATATACCAATCGGCATAGGGTTCCATTCGCTTGAGACCAAACTAGCACCCCAACTGTGGAAACTTATGTAACTAATGCTGATCCTGATGATCTGGACAACATAGAGTTCGTTACGCATTACCTCCTCATCCAAAAACGCGTCAGGATGCTTCAGAAGTGTATCGTAGATCTTCAACAGATGATCGGCACTCTCCAACCTATCCTTGGGCTGTCCAACAGAAGACAGCAGGTAATACAGCATGTCCCTGGAATGTTGGAGGGGTTGTGTGCCCTCCCCGGGGTGGGAAGGGAGGGAGCGGAGCACCGCCCCATACTGACGAGCCACGTTGGAAACGTTGCCCCAGGAATAGCCGTACGATATTTTTGAGAACTGGAAGGGATGGAAATGCTGTCAAATATAAGTTTGAGCATTTGGAACACTGCTAATTGGAGTACTTGGATACTGACATAACTTGTCAGGCTTGGTCTAGAGGTTCTTTTATGATTGTTACCTGTTCATAAATATCTTTCAAAGAATCCGCGACGCAACCTGAAAAATCAGGAAGCATCCATTTGACACCGTGTTGTCCAGTTTTTGATTCACAGAACCTGAAACAAGAAACGCAAATCATCGTCATCATAAAATAAGGCCGTGGCTAATTTGGATGATACTGAAACTGCAGGAATAGTTCATGCTTCTGACTTGGAAAAATAACTTCATACCATAGGTAAGCGTTAGTAGGTAAGGTTAAGGGTACGAGTTGGCAGCGGGCGACACGAGGCAGCGGCGGACGACGTGTCGCGGCGACACCACCAGTTTCCATGTATTTCTATGAAATGCGTCGCTAGCTTCGTATCGCTAACTACGGAGGGAATTTCATAGAAATTAATAGAAACCAGTAGTGTCGCCGCGACACGTCGTCCGGCGCTGGCTCACGTCGCTCGCTGCCAACTCGTACCTTATGTCAGTAAGCTGTTAGAATCAAATTAGGTCAAGTCTTCTCTGTTGATGATTTCTTACAGGTCATCCAAAGGATCTAGGCATTCGTGAAGTTAGCCACAGGTGCGAGTTTGCGTATGTACAGTTCCTTCCCCCCCTCCTTATACCTCCAACTGCTCCCGAAAAACGATACTGCGCAGCTCTTGTGGCTAACTTCACGAATGTCTAGATTCGTTGAGCGAACTATACCTAGTAGTTTCTCCATTATGTCCTGGCGGGCAGGAAGCTGATGCGTGGGCTCCGGGAGCAGTCTTCGGCCAGCGCAGTCCGTGGGACGCGTCCGTGTCGCACGCCTCGTCGTTGGCCCCCAGCGCCCACATCGTGACGCCTCTTGCGTTGGTCCCAGCTATTGAAGACACTTGACAGCGAAACTCACCAGATTTCTGCGAATAAATGCATTGAGGTTTAGATAAAATAAGTAGCTATTTTTATGGACGAGGCTCGAAAGAACTAGTGAAGAAGAAAAAACAAGAATTGGAATGACAAGGATTTAATTAAACCTGGGGATTACAGTCGTGGCAGTCTGTAATTAAGGAGAAAGCTATTAAAGTCAAAATTTACCTGAACATTATAAAGCTTTAACACACTGCCGGCAGGATAAAGGTCCTCCCACACCTCCCGTCCCGGCGCTAGTGGGAGTAACGTCCTCTCTCGAGCCCAGCTGAAACCCAAAACCCCGTGGACTCGACCAGCTCCGGCTAAGCACGTTATGCTTACGTTGTCACCCTGAAATTATGAAGAAGATTTCATGACCAATACTTGTCATGGTCGAGTCTAGAACACTAACACAGTCGAAAAAGTCTGGTAATAAAGTGTGAGTAAGTAGGTACATTTCGCATTCACACTATACAGATGCTGACTATGAAGAAGAAGCAGAAGCTGATATGTTAGTCAGTAACGTAATAGTTAAATATATTTCTTTGACGACCTCAGTGGCGCAGCGGGCGAGAGTCCGCCTGCGACGCAAGAGGTTGCGGGTTCGATTCCCGCCGCGGAACAAATTTGTGTACGATCTGCAGAAATTTGTTCCGTTGGTCTGGGTGTTTTCTATGTATAGTAAAAAATATCTATCTATGTATATAATGTATTAAATATATCAGTTGTCTAGTACCCATAACACAAGCTTTGAGTAGCTTACTTTGGGGCTAGATGATGCTGTGTGGATTGTCCAGCATTATTTATATATATTTATTTATTTATTTAGACTAGCTGACCCGACAGACTTTGTCCTGTTTTACCTATGAATATTGGTTTTTTCAACCTTCTTACAATAAAAAACAGAATAAGCGAAATTGGTCCAGCCGTTCACGCTTAATGCCGTGCGTGAGCAAGGGAAATAGGGGTAAGAGTTATATCATCATCATCATCATCCGCAGCCCGACTTCACCCACTGCTGGGTATAGGCCTCTATTTGCATATGCCATTGACCACGGTCTGCTGCTAGCATCCAAGTCTGGCCCGCGACATAATATGCTATGTCGTCAGCCCATCTCGCTACCGGACGACCAACGCACCTATACCCTAACATTTATAAAAATATAACGATTGTATTACCAAGACAAAACCATTTCGCTGCGGGAAAACAACTATTAAAATTTCACGGTGTATAGTTAAATATATTTAAATGTATAGCGATTGAGTACCTTATTAACAGTCAAGGTGGAAGGCACCAGTCTGATGTCAGGTGGCTTCAGTACTGCCAGCCTCAGCGCCCTGCACCTTCGTCTGCCAGCGTCATCAGCCGCGCATGACCACTTGCCCCCGTCGGGTGATTTGGCTTCAGAAACCCCTAGGACCGACATCCGTCTGCCCAACGCGTCTTCCGACACTGTCCGTGTCCAAATGTCCCTGAAACAGAGGAAATTAGTTTGTATTGACTGAAGTTAATGCCTAAGTAATTTGTATCAAGAGGCACTCTTATGAGATTTCTGATTTCATTCATGAGAGTTCAGCCCTAGATGTGTGCAGTGTTATATTATATTTTACTTAAAAAGCCTATGCAAGGCATGTACCTTACGTATTATCCTTCCTTCTAATTATAAACGCGAAAGTTTGTAAGAATGTATGGATGTCTGGATATATGGATGTATGTTTGTTACTCTTTCACGCTGAAACGGCAGAACGGATCTGGATGAAATTTAGCACAGATATAGATTATAGTCTGGAATAGCACATAGGCTACTTTTTATCCCGGAAAAATGTACGGTTCCCGTGGGATAGATTTTTTTGTTTTTCAAGGTAGCACGCGGGCAAAGCCGTGGACGGAAGCTAGTTATCTAAGTATACTACTCGTATAACGGATCTATCACCTTTACCTGTATTATTCCGACGATTCGACCTACATTAGTAGGAATATAATTTTCTTATATGCTTTACATTACATCGTATTCGTAAGTAGGTAGGTACCTACTTACCTACATCATTAAATATGTACCTACTTGATTCCTGTAAGTAGGTACCTACACATAGCTACGTGTCTAAAACGAGTGAAAGTATATCGAAGTTTAATTTAATGTCGTATATTATAGCCCCTCTGGAACATTCTTCAAAGGATATGCGTGAATCGGTTTAATAGGGTAATAATATGGTTTTATTAGAGCCGGTTCTCATTTCCCGAAACCCCACTTCTATCTCAAAAGTAAACGTGCTTTGTACAATTCTACGAGTTTTTTGCTCACTTAAAGCTTTACGCGAACAATAGAAACGACAACAAAATCCTTTCATCTGTATTTCTCAAATTATATCCAGAGCGTTAACAAACTGAAAGCAAACACACTTGCCAACGAAAAGCTTGTGCGCCATTACCATTTGTTTGTGAATCCCGGTTTTACAACTTATTTGCGGGTTGAATATAATACGAGTAATGATCCTAGAGTTATGAAGTTTTTAAGTAGTTATAAGCTTTTATTTATTTTAAAAATAAAAAAAATCCAATAAAAAAAATCTTTTTACAGCCGCCATATTGGAATTTCTGACATTTAATACAATAATCTTCAATGACAATAATCCATGTCACTTTATAATTCAGAGAAATCGAACGACAACTTATATTGTCAAAACTTCCAGCCTACAGTGACAGCCAAATAAAATAAAAAATAAAAGGAATACTTACATAAACATAAACCCCTCATTACCATCTTCAGGTAAAGAGTAACTCCAGATTTTAAGCCTTATACTTTTAGGAATAAAAAATCTCAAAGATTCATACCTAATTCCTAAATCCTTAGCCCCAAATATAAGTCGCCTAGGCAACTAAGTTAGGTAACCTGACACTTCCCCCCCCGGGCTGACAAAGTGCCTCTACACCCTCGCCTGCGTGACGCGATAAGTTCCAGCTTAGTGCCAGAGCATTAGGTACCTCTACATAATAACAGGCCTTTGTTAGTTTAGATCTGCTTTAGAAGTTAAATCTATATCTCTAGCATCAAGTAGAGCTTTTTTTCACCCACAGATGCTGTAATGGCTGACTTGGCTTTAAGACGGAGTAAGGGTTGCCCAGTAGGTACCTACTAGCTTAGTCTACCGTATTCATGTCAATACATACGGAGTTGTCTATTCTGACTAAGCCGGGTTTCCTTACGATTTTCCACAACGATTCTATTTCTAAATAATTATTACGCTTATTTACATACATAAAATCACGCCTGTTTCCCGGCGGGGTAGGCAGAAACCACGGATCTCCACTTGCTACAATCCTGACATACCTCTTTTGCTTCATTCACTCTCATTACATCCTTCACACAATGCGCGTCGGTTTAGGATACTCTTGACTTGGCCTTTCTCTAAAACGTCCCCAATTTGATCGAGGTACGCTTTATTTACAGAAATATATACATAAAATACATGTAAAACAAGTTGGGCATTCTAAGGACCGTTAGATTAATTAGTTGTTTCATAAAAAAGATTAGCTTCAGCTGTTAGCACTTATCTCGAGTAAGTTTAAAATCTTACTGTAGAGATGTGACAGTTCGAAGTGGAGTTTAACTCAAGCATTCCTACTCGACTTTGTGTTTGAAGTAAGTACTAACGAGTGCGGGCTTGAGAAAGTTAGACTTTGTAGGCGATTGTAGCCGCTTCTGACTCATTACATTATTGTATTGTTCGAATTTTTCTCAAACAACTTACATGATTATTTATTTATTTATGATGAAAGAGCCTACGGAAGGCCTAACTTTGTCATTAAAGTTGATCTAACCTTACCTAAATTTTGATTTAGAATGATGTGCATAGGCAAGTGCAGACTATCTTGGAACAACTGTTTTTTTCGCGCTTACAGTGTTGGTTTCCTAGAAAAAGTTGTTTATATTGATGGATACTTTGACCCCCTGAAGTTTTCCGGAATTGCAGAATAGACCTAAATGGCTGTCTGACAAGGATAATGTAAAAATTGGCAGTCTAGTAATTCTAAAACAGGACAATATCCCAACAATGTCCTGGCCAATGGCTCGAATTGTAAATGTGTTTCCTGGACATGATGGAAAGGTTCGAACAGTTGAAGTTAGGATGCCTAATAATAAAACACATGTACGAGCAATTAATAAAATTGCTGTACTGCCATTACAAGACTAAAGTGTCAATTTTAGAATTTAAGTTAACTGACTGTTCTAGTTATGATAACATATTTTAATAATACATATTAATGTATTAATGTAGTTAAGATATTTCAATGTTGAGCTTATCTCAGCAGACATGTGGTGTCTACACTTACTGATAACTTTAATTTGAAAAAAAACATGAGTATAAAATAATATTAATTTAGCTTTAAGAAATTTTATAGTAGATTTTAGACGTGTGGTGATTTAGACACTTGCTGATAACTTATAACTTTCATTAGAAATGTTTGACTGATTGTTTATGTTAAAATAATAAATATGGCATACATAGTAATAAGATTAGTAAGTACCTAGTTAATTACTAATAAGTATAATTTGATTAATTAGTCAATGCTGAACCTGTCTTGACCAATGTGTATGTTTGATACCCATACCAATAACACTTTAACCTAGGGTGATAGATTAAGTTTACATAATTACTGGTTGATTTCATAACCTGCATTGCTTATAGGTAATTAAAAAGTTAAAATTGTTTAGTATACTTTTGTCTCTAATGATAATTATGTCTTTGTAAATGCAAGGTTTAGTTAACATAATGGTTAATTTCATAAATAACTAAGTAATTGAAAAATGTAAGAGTTAAAATTGTCCAGTGTACCTAATTTAGAATTGAGTATTATGTAAAATGATAACAATCTAATGTGATGTCCTATGTACCTACACATAATTTAAAATATTTAGAGAAATAAGTAATATGAATCTTGTGAGGCCGCAACATGCTGCATAAAACTATGGCAACATTGAATGTTAATTTCTACTAGATTATTTAGTACCTATAGAGCAACACTGTTTCCTGTTTCCTCTCTCTTCCGTCCGACGTCTATGAAGGCGTAGTAAACGTTCTAATGTAAGTTACCAAAACTATTTTATTTACTAAATCCAGACTTACTCAGTACCTAAATTATAGGATATATACAGGCTGCACCCAACAACCGTAACGTAAGTGTTCGACTAATACGAGTATAACTTTTATTCCGAAGTTTATCCCATCTCTAGCTTTGAGCTAACACCGCGGAAATTAAGAAATACCGAGTAGGCAGGTACGTAAGTAATTAGAACTTTAATTAGGTGCTACGGTCTAAGAAAATCAGTCGAAAGTAGGCTTTACGTTTTGCCAAGTAATACTCGTATTATGCTTACGAAGATCTTAAGATCCTTATTATGCTGTGCAAAACGTGGGCATGTGCCTTATGTGGGTATATTACCCACCTAAGATAGATCTAGAGATCTGTAGAAAAGTTTACCGAACTAGAGATTGCAGCCGTGATCATGTTTGTTTGTTTGTTTGTTTGTTTGTTTGTTTGTTTAGAGATCGTGAATATTGGAAAATATTGTAGTTTTTACCTGACTGCGGAGAAGGAAACTAATAATGTGTTTGGGCGTATGTAAGTAGGTAAGTATTTAGGTGAGTTCCTTTGGCTGTCGCTGTAGAACGGGTGAACAATATGGCGGCTGTAAGAAACTATTTTCAATAACTTTCAGTTGGGGTTTTTGATTCTATAAATACTGTTACCTGGTGGTTCCATTGAAGTTTATCTTGACGCCGTCCTTGTACCACGTGAAGGCGATGTCTGGGGAGCCGTAAGCCATGCAGCTGAGGATAAACTCTGAACCTTCCCACACTTCCGGTCGTTGGTTTACGATCAGTGCCTGAAAAAAAATTGGAAGACATTTCATAAAGCGCCATCTAGTCCCAAATTAAGCATATATATGACTAAGATATTTGTGGGATACATATTATTATTTTTTAAATACTCATTTTTACCCACAGGCTTGCTAGCTTTGGCTTATAACTATATCATTATTATCACAAGTTTTTAAATAACTATTTGATATAAACTGCTACGTCATAATTTATTTAATTTACGTTTTGGACTACTCGTAGCAGGTCAACTTACATTTAAAAAACCAATAATATAACTCGTATTATTTTCAGTTACTAACAGTCAGGTATTTAATTATTTTTAGAAACTAAACGTAACAAAATACCAAACAAAATTTACCATATAAAAACTGCAAGAGCCTGAAACTAAAGTAGGTATTACTCCCTAGAGTATGAATAAAACACAGATGCTTAGTGCGAGTGTATGAGCCGTTTCGTCTGTAGTTTACAGTCTTGGATCGTATGTTAATAAGTGCGAGACTCTTTGACATTCAAATGTGATTCAACTTGAACAATGGCACTAACAAAGCTGAAAGAATATCTGTAATATCTTTTTACCATGAGTAAATTGGTTGAATAAAGGCACTTTGTTCCACACTGACGCAAAATTATACTTGAATAAATATTTTGAGTAAAAACTGGTCCAATTTATAAAATGACTTTTAAAAGCTCTTTTATAAACCACTTAGGTATTTACTCAGAGGAATCTTTGATACAGGTTTACAGAGAGCATAAAGTGAAGAAAAAACCTCAGACGAAAATTCAATGCCCTACAAAAACACCTTGTCCCATCAACCGAGTGAAGTGTTTGACTCTTGACGTAAAAGGCTGCTGGGTAGGTACTTAGAAAACTTTTCTTCTCGCTCGATTCAACAAGCCTTTTCTAGCCAACAATTTCCTACAAATATAATTTCCGCAACATAGCTCTTGTAACGTAAGTCTTGAAAATATTGTTAATTAAAACTGATAAGTGCTTGTTATTTTTCCAGCGTACAAAAGAGGCACGTAATAAACAAGAGCTGGCAATACTAGGAAACATAAAAATGAGTTATTGCACCAGGTAACAAGCTGCACACAATTAAAATTCAGCGAGAACATTGCGCGATGATGGCAACACTGGTGCTGCTAAGTCGGGTTTATGAGGTTTTTGTTACCAAATTTAAGCGGCAGTTTTAAATACACATCCCCTTTAATCATTCTTCATGTTGTACATCCAGTGTTACCTACTCATACTTCAAAGAATAAGTGGCCTCAGTGTTGGCACGTTGTTGGAGCTTGTGACAGGCAGACAACAGTAACTGTGCAGACGACAACCGCAGTGCATGTAGGTAATGGTTAGGCACATGTGTTGTGATGTGACGTTATTAGACGTACCTACCTACTCGTATCACAAAGTAGTGGATATGGATGCAATTTCCGACAGCTGCTGTATACTAAACAAGTGTGTTTTAGTTTTCATTTGTTTATGTATAGGTACCTACAGTGCCAATATGCCGAATAAAAAGAAACCTTGGCAATATTTTTATTTTTATTATTTAAATTTTTATTGGTACGAGTAGGTAGGTAATTGAGACATAACAAAAATGATAATAGGACGTCCGATTTAGATAGGTTCTTACGCAAATCCTAATTTTGAGACAATAGCATTGTATTATTTGAGTACTACTCGTAGTAGGTATGAATTTAGATATGAATATATTTCTGGGAATCCTGGCGAGAACTCCTAACTGGCTCTGTGCCAACTCTAAGAAACTAACGCTAGAAAATTCACATTTCAAATAATTAAAGTTTCACCGAGGACATTATTGGAGCTGTGGGTCCCGGTTTTTATTCTTTAATTAGAGAGGAAACTTGGGCGTCGCATGCGAGGATTTTGTGATTGTCCGATCTCGGTTCTGACACTTTCTTTTCCACTGGTAGAGTCATCAGCCCGGTTTTTCAGATTTCTAGAAATACTATTCTTCATATTGAAATCCCCAAAGGTGGTGTGGGGCTTTGTTTTTTGCAAATATATAAAGAAATAGAAAGATGCCTACAACTGCTACTTGTAACGTTATGATCCTTGCCTAAATAACGTAATAAACGGTGCGTAGGTAATAATATAACAATCACACAGCCAGCAAATAAAAGTCAGCCTTTATTAAATAACGCAAATAATAGGTACGCGAATGTTTTTCAAATATTGTTTATTCGTTACCATTAAACAGCCCACGTAAAAAGGCAACAAAGGGTTCATTCGCGGATGTCAGACAGAAACATGAAAGTTGAGCGAAAAATGAAAAAATCTGATTAAAAATTCAAAGCTCCGAATCAACTTATTACACTCCACCGCGGCGGAAAACGCTGCCGTTGTTTTACACATTTTTTCCACGAAAAAAATTTGTAAAACAGGACGCAGGTTCTGTATTTTTTCTACGTTTTAGGTAAATATTGGCTGAAGAGACACTACTTACCAATTTATACGTTTTTGTAGAAAAGTGAAGTAGCCGAAGAAAATTCGCTTCCGAATTTCAGTAAAATAAAAATGCTGGTTTCGTTGAAACACAGAAACAAGCGAAGTTATATTAAAAATCGTTCCTGACTAATATTGCATTGGTAATCCAACAAACGAAATGATTCTTATTATTTTTCTCAGGAGATAGAGACTTAGTTAGAAGACGGGTTGGTAATTTTGTACCCCTTTTGTTAACGAGTCCTTATCACTTTTGCAACTTTTGCTTCCACATGACACTCGTAGAATACAGACACTGCTTCTACACATGTACCACTGCTACGATATAAAGGACAGCTTCAAGAATAAATTGTTAATTTTATCACTTTCTCTACCAGACACACACAGAATATAGTATCATAATACTTTGAACCGTATAACCAAAGAGTAAAGAAACTAGAAATATGTTCAAACTTACTTCATCTCAAGTAAACTCGGGCGGTACAGATGCAAATCGCGAACATTTTTGCGTGATAGACCACTTAAAACTATCCTGCCTGGTGTGCGAAACTCCAGATTGTATTCGAGGAAAAACTAGAGAGATTTTAAACTAAAATCAGACAGACTGCAGAAGATATTTACAAATACAAAGGAATATTTTTCGAGCATTTCTTTCAGTGATAGCTAACTAGATTATATCTGAGTGTTATAGGCTGTGTTTTAGTGGGATTACTTATTCCTTGGGGATGAAACCGCCAAGAAGGCAGCTGGTAGATATGTAGGTTATACCTATAGGTACAAAGAAGCAAAACAAAATTACCGATAAATAATAAAACATTTCAGACAATGTCAGCTAAAGTCGTAACAGTGATAACTTCTTAATACTCGTAACTAGCCACATTTTACGATGTTATTTAATTACGTTATTTAACTATTATTTTTGTCTCTAACTGTTATTATGAGAGTAATAAAATACTCCTAACTGATCTAAGTCATTTTTTGTATTTTATTTTCTTTGTAAGTTGTCAGTCGGAACAGTTTCAACAGTAGGTAAATACCTACTAAGTACTATACATAGTAAGTCATAAGCTATACTTGGAAAGCGTTCAATTCATTTCGATGCAATAATTTAGACTAGTAGATTGTCTTATAGAATTACAGTTCATAAAATAAATAAATAATGTAAGTATTCAATTTAAAGACGAAAATTATTTAAGCCAAAAATATAACAAAAATCTTTCTTATCTAATAAAATTCTCAACCCGAAACCAAATTATACCGCGATAGGATCTTTAAAAACTCGCAAACTTCCACAAGATTACTTTCCTAATTTCGCTATTAACCAGACGAATTCCTTTAAGAGGCCTCAGTTGTGAAGGTAAAACAGCAGAGTATGAATAAACAAGTGTCTTGGCGAACTTAGGATACGAGTAGGTATGAACTTCTGCTGACGGTATTTAAATTAAGGGACGTCAAAAGAACAACGCTTTAGGCGTGTGGTACCTAATAACACAATCTCGGACTGAAAAAATGAATTAGCCTACGGCCCACCTGTTTATAAGTGGTTACCGTGAAATACCTATGGACGTTTTCAATATCAGCGGTGTTACTCGCACGTTGCTGAATGAAGATAAGACTTAAATTTGTTTTTGAAATTGCCACAAATATATACCAGCTTGGAGTCAGAATATAGTGCAGTGGACTAAAAACTGCATTTAGGTGATAAATAAATAAAACTATGTGAACAAATAACTGATACTTACTTAAGTGTTTTTTTCTATTTTTTTGTGAGGTATGTATATAGATATCTCATTCGCGCTCTTCCCTCTTACCCTTACTCTGAGGGTATAACGGTATAACAGTCTCAATCAAGAGCCTTGAAGTTTCGCAGCCCGGAGTAAGAAATTGCCTCATTTTTCTTCTCAACTTAGAAATATGGTCAGAGAGAAGTTTAATTGTTTGAAATGTGATTCCTCTTGCACTGTTCGGACAGTTAATGGGATCTAAACTTTTATTGGAATGGAAGTTACGCTAGTTAATGTAGGTGAGAGGTTGTTTTTTAAAATTTGGATATTGACGATTGTAAAAGATGATTTGAGCGAACAAGTATTTATTGCAAAATATAAAAAAGACCCGATTGGACGTGACTGAAAAAATTTTTTTACAGCCATCATATTTTTTTTTTTGACATTTTGTAGAACCTACGTCACTCTTGTAATCGATTCCCGCGCGGTCCGGGGCAATATAAAATTGTTTCGTATTAGAGTTTACTTTGATGATTTTACGGTAGTTTTTACAGAATCTTTAGTGTTTATGTCTATTAGCATTATTATAATGTCTGTATCTATGTATATACTATGTCTGTTGCTAAGTAGGTAGGTAGGTACACTTACATGTAAACTCAGTGCCGGCTGCATATCAAAGTGCAGGGTAGCCGGGAGCAGCCTCAGCCGGTCAGTCCTCGACCTGGTGGCCGCCAGCCTCGCCAGGGCTGCTCTCAACGCGCCAGCTTCCTTTCTGGAGCCCCAAACACGCAGCCAGACTGTCCGAGCACCGTTCGGTTCTACAGAACTGGGAGAACATAAAGAAAATTGGAAGCACTCTATTACATAGCTCTACGCAAACGAGTTTTTTTATATAAAATACTCGTTAGAGATAACAATATTATGTTTACATAGGTACGTAAGTATAATACTATTATTTGGATACAAAAAAAAACCGACTTACTTGCAACCTCTTCATTAATTGGATTCGGTTTAACAGAAAAATATTTTCGGTAGAAAACCTTTTTCTTTACAACCATAATAGATACATGCATAAAATGTTTTCTATGAAAGTAGCATACCTAATCTGGGATTCAAATATCGAACGCCTATGAATTTTCAATTCACTCCCACTCATACTACGAAATCGGCGCCGTGACGAGAGCCGTTTCCGTAGATTCCGTTTCGCGCCAAACAGATGAAAATGGAGATTTGAATGACTCACCTTATATTTAAAATTTCGATTTCATCTTCTAAAGTGATATTTGAAGCTTTCAAATAGCTCGTTATCTGAAAACGTTCAGTAAGTTGAGTTCGATGGAGTATCAGGTGGTTCCTATAGTTCCACTAATCGTAAATTTAACATGAGTCTTACCTAGACATAGTAAGTAGGTAAGTAAAAACTTTTTGTTAAAAACTGTTTTGTTTTTGTTTTATTTTTAAGTAGATACATAATCAACAAAGTTATAGGTATTATGCAAATCTAGAAAGTAGATACTAATTTAAGGGTAAAACTGTCAGAGTACATTAATAGCTTTTAATGCTTTATTGTGATTAATAAAAAAAATACCTGTTTGAGTACTTCTTGGGATATATTAACACTTGGCTGGTCCACTACTTGTAGCCTTGTTTCAAAGCGAGCGGATGCTGGAAAATTAAATATTTTGTCATAATTTTCATATTCATACATAGGTCTTACAAACCTTACATAGGTACTTAGGTATTAGATACAAACCTACCGGCTTAGTTTACCTACTTATTAAAATCGAAGTATAAACATTAGGAACATATGCTGTTTCGTACGTTGGAAGAGAGTTTGAGAACTGTGGACCTAGTTGGCTTAATTTTTTAAGTAGTCCAAAAAAGTCTTTTGCAAAAGTTGCAAAAGTAATGGTACGGAACCTTTCGTGCGCCAGTCCTACTCGCACTTGGCCGGTTTTTATTTGTGCATTACGTCATTAGTATTTACGTCCTAGATACATACCAACATCCGTGTCTCTTGGGTTGCAATCACAACTCGCTCCATCTTTACATCCTTCAGAACATTCTTCAATGCCACACTCTGAAATTACATTTATACCTATATAGTTGGCTCAACGAATCTAGGCATTCGTGAAGTTAGCCGCAAGAGTTGCGCAGTATCGTTTTTCGGGAGCAATTGGAGGTAATTGGAGGGGGGGAAGGAACTTTACATATGCAAACTCGCACCTGTGGCTAACTTCACGAATGTCTAGATCCGTTGGATGAACTATACCTAAGTCACCAGAAATATGACTGTAAAGTATACACCGGTATTACCATAGGCTCTTCGGACAATATCAAAGTTACCTACTTATATAACTTTGATATTTTGTACCATGACCTAAAAAAATGTACTTATTGAAGTAGTACTACTTCAAGCTTTAAATGTGACGTTTTTTAAACATCTTTGTAAGAGCTTGTGGTAAGGCCAAGGGCAATAACAATAAGGCCCATCAAGGTCAGTTAGTTACTGACTTCATAAGAAATTAGGTACCTACCTACCAGAAATTTAACTTAGAACTCTGTGTATTTTTTTAAAACTGTATAGAAATAACTTCTCTAGCAGTTGCTTTTAATTAAGTGACTACTATTGGTGTATTCAGTCTGCCGTCGTAATAAAAATAAATGTTCTTTTCCACGTTTCATCTCGGTTAAAGTTTCGATGTCTGTTTCCAGAACAATCCTTGCCAGAACACTTGACAGTTTTCAATTGACAACAATTTAAAGAATCTTTGAAATACAAGTCGCTGGCTGGCTTTTGCTATTAGGGCAGTATAGTTTTGGTGTTAAGGTTCAAAGAGTAATGAAATGAAAATGTTGTTGTTATGTATTTGATTCTATCATCATTATCTTCCTGCCCTTTTCCCACGTAAATTACTAACAAGAACATTGTTCTGAGTTTAATTGCTCTGCAAGTTCAGTAAATGTGAGAGGTACCTACTCACAGCAAGTTGTAGATAGAGGTACCTACATTTCGCATAGAAAACGAGTGTGTTTTTATCGCGTCTCAAAATAATGTAGGTACGCTTAACCAAATAGAACTTAGTAAACGAGTATACGTTTTCCATGAACATAAATCAACTAGTTGATCTGAGGAAAACCTCCTACGTACTCGTAATTTCACGGCACTTTTCCCTCGCACAATGTTTTTTGTAATTCTTCCTACTGTCTTCACATTTTATTATTTAAAGAGCTTCGCATACATACCTGGTGAGGCAATCTGCGATTCACAGAGGTCTCCGGTGTACCCCGGGGCGCATATACAGCTGACTGCGGCCGGTCCCATCTGTCTGTCGAAACATTGCTTTTACATTCAGTCGCATGCCAATGTTGAAGAGAAAAATGCTTCAAAAGATACGCATAGATCAAACAAGGCCTATGTTATTACGAGTAAAGGTGCATACACAATGACGAAAACACCGACGGGATGGGGTCGGGTGAGATGAGCACGCGTTATTCTCACCATAGGCCGGACGAGAATTTTCCGCAAGTAATTGTATCGTAAATATCACGTTAACGAACTGTGCCGCTTTGTATTCTGTGATCTTCGATAGGACAGGATAATAGTTTGTAGGTCCCAAGATACCCAAGGTACCCAAGGTACCCAAGATTAAGTATTACGTGTCGTCTCCACACGTTTTTGGGTACCTCGCATGTCAGTTGCATTCCTCTTTGTTGCTATTGGAATTCAGTTAATTAACTGCGGGACAACAAACGCTGTGATAATATCATCGGAAGAGAGTTGTTCACTCTCACTACTCATAAAAGATACGCTTATCATGATTTCGGTTAGATTAATCGCACTGTGCTGATAAGTAGTTAAATCAAATCAAATCAAATCAAATCAAATTATTTATTTGCCAAATACATTAATAATGGTAACATGTCAGGTCTTATAACTAGAGTAATGTCAAATGTATTCAACCCGCAAGCAGGTATGCAAATATTAAAAGTGGTCATTTATTCTATGTCAAAAATAAAAAATAATCAAAAACAAAAAAAATAAAAAATAATAAAAATAATAATCAAGAAGCAAAATTACAATCGAAATAAAATGGTAAAATATAATAAAATCCCCTACTTAAAACTCATTTTATTGGTAGGTACATTAATTTGTTTTAGTGGTCCTGCGGGTAGATACCTTAATTGTTTTAAAGGATTATCTTGAATCAAATTATTACCTACTGTAATTTTTCCTGTTTAACTTTCTTTATATTGTTATTTTTTGTATTCTTTGTGAATTGTGTGTCAAGTATCTTTATAAGATGTAGAGTTTGTAATAAAAAATAGGTGAGTAGGTATTGTAAGGTTCAACTCCCAATCTTTCTCAGAACAAACTGCGCTTTTCGACATCAATTCCACCCAAAAACAAGGAGCGACTCACCAAATACCGTTACAAGCGTTACAAGCTATCGTTTTCAGCTCGTTCAGTGCACCGCTGCACTGTAAGCCTAGCAAGATCGAGCAAAGGATCGCAAACAATGCCTCGCCTTTGCTGGAATCTTGGTATCCAACGGGTAATGGATTAGGAAGCATCTCTTGCGTTCTGACTGGCGGAAATTCTGAAGGTGTATAAGACGACCTACTTGTATTCCTTTGATTAAATCTGTAGATCATCGAATCATCTATATCTGTGCCTAATATATGTACGTAGAGGTATGATTTGCTTCAGATGGTAAATATTGTCTGCCCGTAAGTACTTAAAATGCATACTTAATAATTTTTAAATAAAAACCTACAGAGTTCAAAAAAAGTTTTCGAGTTTATAATGCTTTCTAAGATTTTTACTAAAACCCAGTTATTTTCTTATTTTTCAAAATCCAGACAAAGGGCTCTTGAGAATGCTTCTGTGAAGGAAGACAAGTAATAAAACTTGGAAAAACTGACAAGTTAAGTTCACTTAGCTTTCTTTAAGACTCACAAGATTGGAGCTGAAACGACTCATTTCCATTTAATTTATTAGCATTTCTAAATGAAAAGCTAGTGTGTAACTAAGTACAAATAATATGGCAGGCGCTATTTTAGTAAAACCTTTTTTGTCCCACGACCTACGTCGACTAAGTAATTGGGGATATTTTGCGTAAAAAGGGTATGTTGGGACAACAACGAGCCCAAATAGGAATACAACTTTTTTTTCTGTTGACTTTTAAATAACTGAACAAATCGAAGTATTTGTTGTTAGTACCTACCTTAGTTGCTAATTTGTTTGGAAAGGTCTAAGTACGAAAATATTCCGGTTTCTGACAGGAAATTAGAGCACTGAAAAAAACAGTGAGATAAAAATTAATCTATACCTATATAAGAGCTTAACCTGACTGACTGACTGACTGACTGACTGATTTATCATCGCCGAGCCGAAACCGCTGAAGCTAGAAAGCTGAAATTTGGAAGGTGGTTTCCTTTTATAACAAAACCACCCACTAAGAAGGGATTTTTGGAAATTCCACCTCTAAGGGGGTGAAAAAGGGTGAAAACGTTTGTATGAAACTTTTTAACGCGTGGAGCGATTTTCATGAAACTTTGTTTGTGTACTGTAAATGCAAAATAATTGGACACGTGTTTCAGGATTTTTCAATATAATCTTCAAAATGGGGTCAAATGTGGGGTCAATGTTTGTATGGGAACTTTTTAACGGGTGGTGCGATTGGTCTGAAACTTTGTCTGTGTACTGAAAATGCAAAATGAATGGACACGTATTTCAGAATTTTTCAATATAACCTTCAAAAAGGGGTCAAATGGGGTGTCAATGTTTGTATGAGAACTTTTTAACGAGTGGTGCGATTGGTCTGAAACTTTGTTTGTGTACTGTAAATGTAAAATGGATGGACACATGTTTCAGGATTTTTCAATATAATCTTCAAAAAGGGGTCAAATGTGTGGTCAATGTTTGTATGGGAACTTTTTAACGGGTGGTGCGATTGGTCTGAAACTTTGTTTGTGTACTGTAAATGCAAAATAAATGGACACGTGTTTCAGGATTTTTCAATATAATCTTCAAAAAGGGGTCAAATGTGGGGTCAATGTTTGTATCGGAACTTTTTAACGGGTGGTGCGATTGGTCTGAAACTTTGTTTGTGTACTGTAAATGCAAAATTAATGGATACGTATTCAAGGATTTTTCAATATAACCTTCATAAAGGGGTCAAATGTGGGGTCAATGTTTGTATGGGAATTTTTTGGCGGGTGGCGCAATTAGTCTGAAAGTTTGTTTGTGTACTGTAAATGTAAAATGGATGGACATATGTTTCAGGATTTTTCAATATAATCTTCAAAAAGGGGTCAAATGTGGGGTCAATGTTTGTATCGGAACTTTGTAACGGGTGGTGCGATTGGTCTGAAACTTTGTTTGTGTACTGTATATGCAAAATGAATGGATACGTATTCAAGGATTTTTCAATATAACCTTCATAAAGGGGTCAAATGTGGGGTCAATGTTTGTATGGGAACTTTTTAACGGGTGGTGCGATTGATCTGAAATTTTGTTTGTGTACTATCAGAATTTTTTAAAAGGGGTTAAATGGGGGGTCAATTTTTCTATGGGTACTTTTTAAAGGGTGGTGCGATTGGTCAGAATTTTGGTTTGAATAGGTACTTAAATGCAAAATAAATGGGAACGTATTTCTGGATATTTTAAAAGAACCCTCTAAAAAGGGTAACATGGGGTGTCAAAGTTAGTATTATGTTTTTTTTATGGGTATGATTTGTTTGAAACTCAGTTTAGATACTTTAAGTGAACGAAGTCGCGGGCGGGACAGCTAGTATATTATAATTGTGAAAGTTTGTATAGATGTTTGGATTTCTAGATTTGTGAACGTCATTAGTGAGCTCGATTGTAAACAAACCCAAAGGATCTTGAACTAAACTAAGAACTAACAATGTTTGTATAATTGACAAAATGCATTATATTTGATTCAAAGGATAACGCTAACCAACGAATAGCCCAGGAATAATTTCCGTGAACTCTTTTCCACAGCCAGCAGAGTTTGCATAATTAAACTGAACGAAAGACCGACGGAAATAGAGTCGGGATGAGGTGCCTTCATAATATCCGACTTTTTGTCGGAAGAAGTTTGCATGATTGTTTTCTGTTGATTATTATTAATGAAATTGCATTTAGGTATATGTATCTATATTATGATCATAACGAATGACATTGGAAATTCAGAAAACAATTTACTTTTGGTAGAAATTATCAAAGTAAGCGTTTTAGGTAGCTTGGGGGGTCTTTAGTCAACTGAGACCGCTGTCAACTTATCCCGCGGGATAAATTAGCCTAATGCATTTTTGAATCGGTCAACTCATACAGGGACCTGAGGACGTCATTCATAAAACTGCTTTGTCTTTGATGGGATAACGAAACTAGCAGGCATGGTAGATAGTGAAAATGATTTTTACGATGCTTTCGTAGATTTCCACGACATGACATCGCAACGTGTCGCGATGTGACGTCGTATCGTGTTAGGCTTTTAGGCTTATTGATTCCATCACCAGAGTCAGCTCATACGAACGAACTTTCCTTCAAATTCTTAATTTTTAAAGAATAAGATCTCCATGATGGAATCAACGATGTCTCTTCACTAGTGAGAACCACAGAAGAGACAGCCTACACCCTACAGCAACACAAAACGTTACTTAAGTGGGACGGAACCGCTCCAGAGTAATGTGCATTTAACTTGTAACGAGAGAAAGTTCCTGGCAAATATTGAAAGGAATTCCGCCGCGATCCCACTCACTCGTAGACCACAAAATTCGTTATGCAGAGGAAATTGCTCGACATTAAAGGAAGCGGGTGACCTAATGAATGCTGCTAATGGTTGGTAGCATGTTTACTTCCTGTGAACATTACCCTAGTTGAGTACGTATGTCTTGTAACATTACTATTGCGGATTTGAAATCGCATTGTAAATAGGTACATAGTGTGTGACATTACACAAAATTTACCTGTGTAATCGAGTAATAGAACCGTGTAACTTTTTTTATCGGAAAGTGGGGTGGAGCTGTTACCACTAGACTATTAATGATCTTTAATTAGACCACCAGTACTCTTTTCGTGATCAACTCTACGTCTGATAAAGTTGAAAATACTACAGCAGGTTTGAAATTTCTGGGCAACTGCGTGTACCTACGACGAAGGATTTTATTCTCTACTAAGCGATATTGTTTGATTTACATGACCCTTTAACCAGCGGTCACATAATAAAATCTAAATGAAAGGTTGCTCAATAAATCTCACCTGCAGGTGCCTCCGTTTTTGCACATGTTGGAGGTTCGCGGGCAGAGGGGGCCGACGCCGCAGTCCACACCGGAATAACCCTCGAAACAGGAGCAGAAGAACTCCCTGGAAGAAAAGAATATATTGGGAGATTTAAACTAAAAAACAAGAACATACGACAGTTTTAAGACCCCAGTTTGGCAGGTATATCCACAGATTATGTTTGTTTTGTTTTTGTGATGCAAACCCCAACGCTATTAAAAGATTTATTTATAGTTTTTACAGAATACTTACGTAAAGTTACAACTAAAGCGCTAACTATTTTAGACTACCTAAAACTTAAATACATTCTCGAGGCTACGATCAACGAAACAAAAAAAAATACATTGGTTATGAAATGACTGTCACCAAAATATGTCGATAAGTTGGACCTCGTGAACATACGCACTAAGGAAAGTCAGCGCCCTTAAAGTTGGCGTATTTTTTTATCAAGATTACCTAACTACCTATAACTCTACCAAAAACCATGAGCTTTTTTCACAAGCACATAATAACCCACAATTGATTGTGTGTGCGGAACGTGTTTATGTCCGATCAGTCATAAAGTTTGGCGCCGATAAAACTACCTAAGTCGAGTTATTCAATTCGTCACGAATTTGCAGCCAAGAAATTGGGCAATTTCCTGCCTCAGAACGCGTTTAGCTAACATTTTATTGAGTTTATTTGGCCCTCATTTTAGACATATTCTGGCAGCAAAATACATTGATCAATTATTCATCACTGAAGCATAGCACAAAATAAGCTGCAATTACACCAAAACTTCAATATATTTTGCTTTAAAATAAATGAAACAAATGTCAAAATAAATTCAGCGCGAAATGAAAGCCTGCAAATACAAAATGATTTTTTGTACCTACGCGTCGTATGCGACAAAGACACAAAGAGTCCCTGTGATGTGCGCTTTATGAGGGGGTCGACTATTATAGGAATGCAGTATTTATTCTTTATGTATATGAGATCGTTTAGTCTATTGAGTTAGTCTTTTATTGTAGAGTTGGTTTATAAAAAGTTATTGAACATAAACAGAATAAGTACTCATAATTTGTATAAAAAAAAATGTTTGGGGTTAAATAAATTTTCTATATTTTAGCCTGCCAAAACGTGCGAACAAATTTTAAAAATAGGTTACTACCTAGTAAAAATATATAAACGGTTGAGAACTAGCAAAGACTTAGATAAAATATGTAAGATGTTTTTTTTATCAAATACGTTTTGTGTATCAGACTTCTGCATAATACGTAAAAAAACTGAATAATATGCTCTTTAGTATAATTATGATATAAACACATAAAGTTATTAATACTGCTCCTACAGAAGAACGCCTATCAGAGTAGTAGCTACCTAATTTTTGTACAATATTTGAAAAGCAAAATGGCTCACTACCCTTGTTGGCAGCTCTCTCACCCAATCTACCCTTCACACTGAATTTTCACACCCTATTGACTGCTCTAATGGGTTACCAGATTTCACCGAATAATTTCCCGATTTCCAAAATCTGACGTTTATTCGATTACTCGTAAAATGCATCACGTTGAAATTTGCTGAGTTTTATTAAATTGAGTGGTAAGTATTCAAATTTCAAATTACCCTTCAGTCGTGGTTTAATGTGGTTAGATATTTTTATTTAAATAAATTTAGTGCACAAAAAGAGCGTCCCAGGCGCACTTCAATCCTTTCACCACACTGGTTTAAAAGAACTTGTGACACAATAAGAGAAAGAACTTAATGGGTTAAGTTGCTAGGCTTATTTAGGTAGGCTACGTTACATCTAATCTAATCTAGTTCTAAAACTTTAGGGGGGTTAAAGTATCCTTCAATATAAACTTTTTCTAAGAAACCAACACTGTGAGTGCAACGGCTCCAACGATTTTCATGAAATTTTGTATGCAAGGGGTTTCGGGCGATAAATCGATCTAGCTAGGTTTCATTTTAAAAAACCTTGTTTAAAAAAAAACCCAGCAAAGCTTGGGCATCCAGGTTAGTATGTTTTACGAGTCAAACAATTAACTTACTGAAAGTCCTGTCTTGCATTACAGTGGCCGAGTAGTCTACATTCGATGGCGCTGCAGGAGGTGGGCCCGGGGGGATCCGTGGGTGCCCTCACTGCGTAGGTGACGTTGAAGCCAAAAACGGAGAGTAGACCCAGTGCCCTTAGCTGAGTGCCTTCTAGCCTGTTCAGGGTCAGCTCTACCACGAGAACTGGGCTTGTAACCTGCGGACAAAGATAGTTCTACTTATAGTGTTTTATGACTTTTAGACCAAGGAAAAGAAATCATTCAATGCTATTTTAACAAATTAGATAATGGTAGTTTCTAAACTCCGTAGTTGACTATGGCTTAAGGACTAGCCAACCACACTGCAATAGTCAATCTTTGAAAATAAATTCTTGGGTGCTAGTAGGTACGCGGGCTCTAATGGGCCATCATTATTATGTCAGATTGACTGGCGACAGTGGCTACCGCAGCCCAGCCGCCTAGTGCGCGCTAAGCCTTCGTTTGTATCACTCCCCAGTTCTCCGAGCGAAAGGACCCATTAAGCCGATTTTCTCTGAACTTAAACACACACAAAAGTACTTGGTATCAGCTCGATTTATTTGCTCAGTGTTCCAACACAGCGATATTAGTCTGAAAAGCTCAAAGAAAACGCTTCATCGAATTATTTATGAACACATTCATCACAGAGGCGTTTACACGAGGACCAAGAAAAATTTGGCCCACGGCCAACATCGAAATTGTAGTTTTTTCCCCTATTGCCAAGTATAAGTCTGGAAAACTTTGTCGAAATAATGTGTTACGAAAATCCTTTCAAAGTTATACTGTGGAACTGGGCAGCGCCAACAGTAGCACGTAGAATTGTTTGTGTAAGAAAAAATGGTTTTAGTCATAACATTATACCATAATCCGTAACGGTTGTAATCTATAAGCGCTACATTAGGTAACATATACATAACGCAAAGTTTAAAAAAAAGATATTGAAAAATCGTTTCAGTATTCGATACATTTTCTAAGACCCATGGTATTACAAATAATCCAGCGCAAAGCAGTGCAAGAAGCAAAGTAGTGAAGCAATGAGATTGTTCAATTCACGTCTTAACCCAATTTGCCTCGTCGTGTTCTATTTAACATGCTGCAGGACAAACCTCCTCTAATATTCTGGTCTTTAGATAGCTCCTTAGCACCAGCTCACACTTTTTTATCAAAGCATAGCATATTATAGCATTGACAAATTATTTCAAGGGAAAATAACGCTTTTTTAATGGTATAGCATAGACAATATTTCCAGGAGCAACCAAGTCAAGTCTCAAGAAATAAGTCGTGTTCAATTTTGAATGTTTTTGTCATAACTTAGAAATTGAATAAAAATGTTTTGCTACGGGGGAAATCCCGAGAATTTTGAACAAAACAGCCATATTTTGTTTTAAATTGACTTGACAATTTCACTGACTTTGTGACAATTTTAATAATTTACACTTGGCACTGGCAAAATTGATCTCAAAAGAGACAGATGCCATAAACAAAGAAGAAGAAGTAGTTATGTTGCTTAAAAAAGAACTCCAGACGTAGCTTGGGATTTTCTGCGGTGCATTTGCCTGACAACTACGTCGCTCTGGTTTTTATGTGTTTTCTCGTGTTATTTTGAGTTTTATTGTGTAATTTTGGTGGTTATTTTGCCAATAAAGCCCGGGTTCTTGACGCGAGTGTAAAGTATGTGAATTAGAGTGAATAGTTCTTTTCAAATCCATCGGAGGAAATCCCGATAATTTTCAACAAAACAGCCATCTTTTGTTTAAAATTGACTTGACAACTTGACTATGACTCTGTGACGTTGACAATACTTATAAATAAATACACTTGACACTGGCAAAATTGTTCTCTAAGAGACAGATGCCATAATTGAAGAAGAAGAAGAAGAAGACGTAGCTTGAAATTTTTCCTAATTTAATAATTGACTTATGGGAGGAACTCGCTAGAAATTCAATGACGCCTAAACTAGTGCTAAAGCCATATTCGTATCGCAACAGCTCTAGCTTCTAACGGCATAGGACGTGGGGCTCAGATAAGCGACGTAAACGTAATTCTATAGGGTACAATAATCCTATGCCCCAGACTAAACCAAATGTTTGGCAGAGATACACGAACACAGTTATAGCTTGAATTAGGTAAACAGTGCGGTGCGTGTTATCTTTGCGGTTTAGAAGTTAGGAAGATTAGGTTTGGAACATTTTATCCAATTTGAAACATCTTGCCTCTTCCTTTATGTTGTCTAGTAGTCGTCGGCTCTAAGGGCTCTAAGGGCTAAACTTAATTCGTAGACGAATTGAGGCAAAGCTTGATTAGGTGTGATTCTAAATTGTATATGGTCTGAAGGTACTGCTCAGCGGATGGGTAATAGGATCTCACAACATGCTTATTTGTTTCCACGGACAGGACAAAGTAAAATTGTAATAGTTATTTAAATAACGTAAATGCAGTGAGAAAAAACATTACGTCAAACTCGAGCATTCTTCAATTATTTCTAAGCGTTAATTCACGGGCGAGCATCGTTGAAATAAACGTAAATTTTTCGAAAAGGTTCCTTTATTTTTTGTTTATTCATTTACGTTTGCGGATACGAAATTGCGCCGGAAATTACTGACTCGCGATAAATTGCAGCAAGCATAATCCTGTGCTTATGCGCCATTGACGCAGCGCAGCTTCGCGGCTTTAATTTTATTTATTTTGAACAGTTGCATGCTGAGTGTTCGGAACAAATTGTACTCGGTGCTAAACATTTTCAAGAGGAACTTAAATCGTAATAATGTGGCGTTACGGCTGACGCATAATAGCAACAATTGGAGCTACTTAATAAAGGAGTACCTTGCAACCTGGCCTTACCAAAGATCTTACAAATCATCATGTTTCAGAAACATCAAAGTTTCAAGCTTGAAGTAACACTACTTTAAGTATAATTATTATAGGTCATGGTACAAAATATTAAAGTTACAAGTAAGTATAAAAAAAACATGATCACGACTGTAATCCTACTAATATTATATCTAAACGCGAAAGTTTGTAAGAATGTATGGATGTGTGGATGTATGGATGTAATGGATGTATGTACGTTTGTTACTCTTTCACGCAAACACTTATGAATGGATTTTGATGAAATTTGGCACGGAGGTAGAATATAGTCTGGAACAACACATAGGCTACTTTTTATCCCGGAAAATGTACGGTGCCCGTGGGTTAAAAAGCTAGATGTAAGGCCTATGCATGTTAAACAAATCATATTATTGTAACTGAACTCGTATAATGGCACTATAATAGTTTTTGGTATATGAATAGCATGCTAATGAATTAAGCACATAATTCATAATAGACTTGAATACTAATTCTGTAAACAAAAACACAATTTCATACGGTTCAGGTTGTTTATTACCCCGCGTATAATTCATCCAGTCACTCGACAAACTTTCGCAATTATGTGTACCTACTTTAACCAACTTGGAGCTCGACAATAAGTTACTCGTTTGCTAAGAAACTTTGAGTAAGGATGTAAACAGACTATCGTGTGTTCGCATGATCAAATTCAGATAAGTATTTTCTTAGATTTCATATTGAAAATTGTCTACAATCATCGAGTCTGGTAACCGATATTATATTATATACAAGAATTACTCGTTTAAAGGTAAAAGATATAGACAAAGAATCCTTGATTATCCAAAAATACAAAAATGTTATATAAGTACGGTCCCTAAATAGCTCAACTATTTCATTATGTCTTTTATACATAGTATACATATTAAGATAGATCTGTATATTTCTGTATAAGTACAAAAAAAATTACTTAAGCAATAAATACGGTACAATAATGAATTTTAATAGACATAAGTAGACATAAATAAAAAATCTACTTATAGCTATAGCACTTTCAGTAACCGCAAAATTGAGTAAGAAGACTGGGTTATCTTGAATGTTATTATTAATTTTATATATTACTTTCCCAGCCCGACCATCTGCGCGCCTTTACCACGTAAGTAGTCATTGTTTATTTGAACAAGCGTGTGTTGAATTTGACTCAATTAGCAATGTCAGGGTAAATGCTTCTTTTGTTACAAAACAACCTGACGAAAGGCGATATGGCAACGAATGTGACAGAGTCTACTTAGCAATTGCGGTTAACTTTTTAAAAGTAATTATATAAAATACGTTTTGTGAAATGGTATTCTGCAACAAGACGGCTTTTTGTAGGGCAATTTCTAGCAGTAGACTCTTTTAGGGTGATGAAGATAAAATAATCTTATTCTTTGGAACAAGAGTTGTATAACAAAAATATTTTTACTTACAACCAAAGGGTACAAAACCAAAGTGTTCACACTAGTAACTGGTTTCAACAGCTGGTCTGCTATATAAATTTCTATTTTCCCGCATGGTAGCTACATGTTTTGCAGAGTTTGCATTAACGAAGATTTATTTCGGTAGTATTTATTATACAGCAACCATGGTCGGTCTTTCAAAAGGTTTCCTTACAGAAGGAAATCTGTGCCGTTCCCTCCACCCTATTACGGGCCTTAGTTGCTGAATCACCCCATCTATCCAAATATGTTAATGCAAACACTGCAAACATAACAAATGATACCACAATGCGGGGATATAAAATGGAGCATAGAGTATAACATTATATTTCTTACATACCAACTAAACCGCATAAATGAAGTGGCGACCACGTAAAAGTGTTATAATACGCGCCGAGACTCAAAGCGCTCGTTAGAAACCGCCGCCGACATGAATATTACAACTGAAAAAAAAACTGGACACAGACAATGGTACAACTTCAGCGCTGACCGCGGACATGAAATAGTTGAGACTGGAAATGACAAAGGAAACATTAAACTGTGCAAGCACCATTTGGTTTCGCTAGAGAGAATCGAATATTGATTAAATGTTATTCTTCCTATATTTATATTTTCATAAAATATCTCACAATCTTCAATTTGATGAAGATTGTTTTCGGGATAAAATTACTCATTTTTTAATCCAAGTCTGTCTATACACCCAATTTCATAAAAATTGGTGCAGCTGATACGAGTTTGAGTAACATAAACATCTGAACGGCCAAACTTTCCCATTAATAATATCAGTCAAACAACACTTAAGTTCAGTACACTGGTCTCTTGCGACTCTAGGAGTTTAACTTCTTCTTATCATTTGTTCTGATAACTTGGAGCATCGGTTCCACCCTTCACCACAGCCGTATTCACGCACACACTCACACCTCACATTCTATTTCCGCGATCTTTCATTTTGGGTGCTATAAATGCAAAGAGTCGGAGCAATTTCGCGTCAGAGCGCTCTCAGCTATTACTGTGGTGCTTTTGATTTCGGATATTGCGCTTAATGGAGTTGGATGGTAATGGCCAAGGTCCATTTTGATTTGGCAGTTTAAAGATGATGTTGCATTGTCTGGATTCCATTATCTGATTTTCATACAAACGTAGCGAGCTATCGGGTTTTGATCGTAGCTTTATAAAAGCGTCAGTATAGTTTCAAAGAAATGTGACAAGGAACATTTGAGGATTATTTCTGCCATCTTCAAGCTCCAAAGAGTAACACGCTATAAAGTGGACTATCATAAAGCAAAATTAAATGCAGCACTTAGCTTGCTGCAAAAAACAATTCCTTTTGTTAGCGTTTGCGGAAAGATTAAAGTACTAGAATTGCAAACAAAGAGACAAGTTATAAAAGTAGCTTTTTTTTAAATCTCTATTTACTAGCTTATTCGCTTTGCGAACATGGAGCTAAAAAGTAGCTTCTCCAACCTTGGAGAAGTAAGTACGGTGGACGCAAAGCATCAATATAAAAACTTTTTTGCGGGGAAAGTACACTAATAAATAATAAGGCTTAGTTTATACGTAAGCACGCGTAAATAATACAGTTCAAACTCTGAACAAAGGAATCATATTTCGATTGAGTTATTTTTGCCGCCATGCAGTAAATCTACATTGTTGCGTTCCGATGTGTAAGTGAGCGGATGAAATTACAGACACATGAATGAAACTCTTCATTCTGTCTCTCAGGAAGACACTAATAAGGTTACACAAAAAAAGATTGCATTAAAAGAACTAAAATATTGTAAAGTCAACTTTTGATAAAGAGGTTATTCTATTCTTGTAGTGTTATTCTGTTATTCCACCAGTTTACTCCAATATGCTGACATAGGGCCGTGAAAACGTAGACGAGTGAAATGATTGTGGATATTCGCAGTTCCGTCACGAGCTCTTTAGCGCAGCTGAAATGCTGATTGTATAAAACTGCCGTTTGGCCCCACGCCAGCCCGTTGCACTCATCTTCGTTTCGTCTGGACGTACAATGACCTATTGTGATCGTGAAGTTTATCTAAGGGTGGTGACCGACCCAGGCTTATGCAACACAGATACATAATAAAATAATAATAAGTAAAAAAAAAGGACTAGGCGGGCCACATCAGCCGGTTGTCTCCAGGCAGATAAGCGAATGCCGTAACAACCTGGAAGCCCGTCGGAAGGCGAGGTCGTGGCCGGCCACGCTAGCGTTGGAGGGACGATCTCGAAACGTTCGAGGAATGGTGGGAGACCTCGAAGGATATAGGGATGGTTGGTTTGGTTTGGGGGAGACATTTTATTTTGTTTGCGCTACAGTGGGACGAACTAGGTTATAAAAAAAAGTATTAAGTAAGAGTTAGGTACAATGAAACAGTCTTCAAAAAGGTTTTATACGTCAGTATTATTGACTACTGGTGCATTACACAGGGCCGTGTGCACAATTTCAAATGTAGTTTTATTGTCTGTAGCTTTAATTTGACGATAAAAAATGAATCGTATTCATTTATTCATTCAAATGAATGAAAAAAGATTTCGCACAAACAAATTGAACTCAAATTATTTGAATGGCTGAATGAATGGAACGGAGCCGTCAAACGAAGTTTAAAATAAATAAAAAAATTGAAAGGATTTCTCCGATGAAAGCTGTATCTGACGTGTTCACTAATTCGGGAATTTACTCGGAAAATTGTTTTAAAAGTAAAATGTACAAACCATTGGATCCTTCAGTAAAACACTTGGCGGAAAATGACTTTAACGTTACAGTTAGTCATCTTAGAAGGGTAATAGCTAAGTAGTACTGAATGACGTGATGGTAGGTATGTAGATTGTTCCAGGTACCTGATAATCGCAACATGCATGTCGTCAAAATATTCTTTATAATATAATTGTAAATTTTGAGATTTACAAGAGATTTCATATTGAAATGAACTGGTGCCAAGGATCCTAAATAACAAGTCTAACGGTCCAACGACTAAATTAAGTAATTATAGTTTGAGAGCTAGAGGCCATTGTAGTACAAATATAATACAGTATTGTTGATACGCAATATGGGCTTGTCATGAGGAGGAATGAATGCCATGTAGAAGAAGAAAATGAAAAAAAATGTGTAAGTATTTAAAATTAAAAACTCTTTATTTATGCCAGTGCTCTTATACGGTGAAGGAAAACATCGTGAGGAAACCGGCATACCCTAGAACCAAAAATTCGAAGGTATGTGTCATAGGTTAGTATTCTTATAAGCGGCGATGGGCTTGCAACCTGTCACGTACGGAATACTTACTACTGTGCAGAATGTGGGCATGTACCAAATGTCATGTTTGGACTTGCCTCTGACTACCCCCTTTAGATATCCTCAAAGATCTAAGTATCTAAAGATCTGAGGAGATATCTACCGAGCCCGGGGATTATAGTCGTGATCATATATTATCATTATTATTATTATTATTTATGTATTCCACTAGAAAGAGCTGTAAGTACAAAAAGGACTAAAACATATAATATGTATTTATATATACATAGAAATACCTATAGGGCTGGTTAAAATACATTTTTATTACGGTCAATATCAGTGAGATAATAAAATGGCTGACTCTTGATCTATTTCCATTCTCTCTGCGTTTAATTTAAGGAAAACCAACCGCAAAAATAGAGCGTTAACAATTTAAGACGAACGAAACGCACATTAAAATTACAGTCACTGTAAATTAAAGGCCATGCTTGTCTGTAATTTCTTGGAAAATAAAATTCCTATTTTATTTTCCAAGAAATAAAATTCCTATTTTATTTTCTTCAATCCCATTTTGTTTTAGGAAGTTGATTTTACCAAAATCTAAAATTACTTACTAAATTGAACGCTACTCCTTGTCTCAGGGGTTAGAATTCGAAACCTACTTAAATACATCTTTTTTAAGGATATCTAAAGAAGGATAGTCAAAAGCAATATCCGAACATATTTGGCACATGCCCTCATTTTGCACAGTAGTTAGTATTCCGTACTGTCGACTCAAACAGTCCTTTTATATATTAAAAGATCGGCCTTAATATTTGAGAAGATTGCCAATACCTACTATTCACGAGCCATTAACATCCTCGATGCAGGATCACATAACCCTTGAAATTTCCAATCTTGATCCTTACAATTTTATAGCTCGGGATTGCGTATTTTTTCTTCGGGTGAGTTGGAAGTTAAGACAGAATAAAACGTGAGTAGGTTGAGTCTCACTTCCTTATTCTCTAAGAAGCCGCGATAGAAACGATACGACAATACCACTGCGGCGAAAACGTGTTGAACTCAAACAGAAAACAGATAAGATGTTTTCAGATACAATATAACAATAGTTTTATCTGTTTCCTATTCATATATTAAAAGCTTTTTTAATTCAATCCATGTAGAACAATAGGTAATTGTGATTTGCCGCAATTTAATTTTTAACGGACATTTTCATGGGTGTTTTGTTGTTTTTATGTTTAAAAAGTTAGTATACCTGGTTGACCGAGCTTAGCTCGGTTTTTTTTTTTGTAAATCTTGTTTTTGGAAAATGAAACGTAACTATATCGATTTATCAACCCCGAAACCCCCTGCATACTAAATTACATGAAAATGGTTGGAGCCGTTTCCGAGATTCAGATTGTATATACCTATATATCCATATATAAAAGAATTGCTCGTTCAAAGGTATAAGTTGTAGAAGATCTTCAACTTCACTTTAAGTCAGCTGAAGATTGGCAGTATGGGAAAACCGTAACACCAAGTAAGTGGCGCTCTGTACTGTTTTTCGTTTTTTACGATCTGTGTGTCCATTTTCTCGAGAAAATCAGAGAAGTGTTAAGTAAAAATTCTAACTAGCTCCGCTTTTTGGCGTTACGTTACTAAGTATTATTTTCACTTATTTGTGAATAAGAGGGTAGAAGTACATTAATCTGGAACTCAAACTGGAACTAAATAAATCGGAACTTACGCCGCGAACGGGAATTAGTTCCAAGTTGGATTCCGTACAGTTATGAAATTAATTAATGTAGCTTTGGAAAAGTTCTTGATGAAACTTTAGAGTGATTTATTGGGGTAGGGGCTTAGTCATAAGATAGTTTATCATACCCTTATCTCAAATGACAGATACAGTATCTGCAAGTTGTCAGTCAAAGAACTAATTAGGGGTATTGCAACCGGTATACATAGACAAGTAACGACGCATCTGGAGATGCGTAGTTACTGACGATATACTCGATGGTGAATATACTCGTACATTGGAAGACGCAATGTAGAACATGGATAGAAGCGTGGCATTGTGCCGGATAAATCTTATAAGTCGGCATCTGTGTATGACAAAATGTAAAAATAACACCCCTGAGTACCGAACTTGCGTTCCAGTACAAATTTCTCCTAAAAATTCAGGACAAAAATTACTTACAACATGTTTCAATCAAAAATTACTTAAAACATGTCGATCGAAATATATTTTGGAGACTATAAGTTTAGATTTGATTCACAAAATTATTTTTTGTAGCTTTTCTACTACAGATGAACGTATGTTACTTAACCGTCTTTGATAAAATATAGATCAGTTCACCTCTTTACAAATACGTGTGGGTTTACACTTTGACCCTCGGACCAGCAATTTAGGAATAATTCTGTGGGTACAACGCATCTAATATTCAGTGGAGCTTGCCTCGGGTAAACACTCTTAATGTATCGTAAGTGCGTTCATGTACACTAATAATTGCGAAGTGTGCCTCTAGAGGGTATTTCTCTGTGGGTGGGACAGACCTTGGGCCCATCTTGAAATTATCCACTCTATCCTTATAGGCCAAGTTTTGTACAAGTCATAACTATTAGTAAAGTCAGTAACTGTTGACTTGTGAAGTGACTAGTGTAGGTACTATTCGATATTTTTACTGACGCTAATTTGATGCGATTGTGTAAACAGATTATTTGTATTCAAAATAGAAGTTGGAGAATTTCGCTATCCTCTCGAGTATGTACTTCATTCACACGGATTCGCACTATGTAACATACCTAATTAAAAATCTTTATTTTTTTAGTTCAGTGTATACTGTATAGTGGCTTTGTGGTCTCGTATGCTCGTAAGAACTTCAAGCAAGTATCTATAATTTGGAACGCCAATATGTTGGTCAAAAGTAGGGTTTAAATTGGAATCGAACGTCGGTAAGCCCGTGCTAGGGCCGTCGAAATTGCGGGCCTCGGGCGTACATATAGCACTCCGTTCCTTTATGCAATGGAATTTGAACCTTATGTGGTAGCTCGATCGAATCGCGGAACTTAGGTCCGGCAACAAGTTCATAGGCAAGGCTTTGTGTTCGTGTATTGCTGCAATCCGCTTTGTATTGGAATGTCAAGATGTTGATACTGGCTTAGAGTCTCTTTTTCAAGAAAACATTGGTCGTGATTTTAGTTTACTGATTTTTTAACAAGATTGTTGAGTTATGCCATAACGCTAGTGTAAGTATTGAGTATTTAAAAAGGGGTATTCGTAGAAACAAAAAGACCAATAATTGTTGATAATTGTTTTGGAAAATGACATCAAATTACAAAATTCTTAAAATTGAATTTGAAAAAGCACAGCTTCCTATTCAAGGCCACCTGGGAAATCCCGAGAATCGCATAAATATTCAGAAATTTCCGGAATATTTTAGTAATTCTCGGCTCTTGTGTTACCATTGTCATTGCTGGAATCCACTTTAAACGTCATCTATTCAAGCAATGAGTGTTCTTCCCTTTCTAATGTTTTTTTTTATGATTAAGTCCGCAACTCTCTTATAAATTGTTTGTCCCTTTCTATAACTAAAATAGAAAAGCGAGAGAGCCTGTTATACCGAGGTTAAAATTACTGAAATTGTTTGTGATCCAACTACTGAATAAGCACTCAACTGAAACGGCGATCCGCCCTATACATTAAGTTCGATCGGCAAAAAGCTCAATAAAAGGACAAGTTTATTGAAACTGATTGGAGCCTTGTTGGAGTAGGTACCTATTCAAAGACGGTACTGTACAAACGGTACATCATGGAAGGTGAAGAAGTAGGGTACTCTTATTGCAGCCGACACTTGTTTTTAACGGATCCTATAGCTACGTCTTTATAAAAGAGCTGTCAACTAGTTGCAAAATATCTATCCATCGCGTACCATTCAGGTCAAACATTTATGCACTAGGTATGTTGCACACAACGCGTTGCTAAAAGCAAATAAAAATATCTTATCTCGTGAAAAATCATGCTAGAGTTGCAAAGGAAATTGCTTGGAGATTTCAATGTTCAATCTTATAAACTTTGCTGCCGCTATTACCTTCAAATCAAAACAAACACGCTTTGTAAAAGGCTTTTACGGTAGTGTCTCGCTTTGAACGTGAAATGATGGTAGTAGGAAAAACGGTCCACTGAGGACCAATTAGAAGAGAGACAAATTAACAATTGAACTTTGCTATGGAATAAATAACTTAAAAAATGTAGGGGAATGACACTGCCTCAATCTCAGACACAGACACGAGACTTTTCAATTACTAGAAATGTCACTCGCATACACCTCTACATTTTTTAAATTTTCAATTCCATATCAATGTTCGTCTGCATAGAATAGAAACCTAACTCGGGTGAGCCTTTTTTGATGGTTAACTAATCAGATCTACGTAAAGTGTTTGTAGAGTGCGGTCTACACTAGCTAACTTTGCCTTCTTTTTAAATCTAAATAAACTAATTAATTTTTAACCCCAACAACTGCTCGGGTTGTTAAAGGCCCAAGCACTACAAGACAATAGTATTACATAATGGAGCTCGAGCGGGCCCTAATGACCTGAGATGGCGCTACACAAGGATTAGGGGCAACGCTGAGAGCATCTGAGTGGAAGACTATGCCGGAGATGGTGGTAAGCGGAAGCGTTAGCGGGCTAAAGGCGATTATCAACAAAAGCAAACTTCAATCCAACTGTGAGGCTAGTACAGAAAAGTAAACTTGTAAAAATTTCAAAGATTTCAAACTACAAGGTAGTCAGTGATGCGAAAACCTCCAAACCAGTGCTAAGGGTAAGTTTAAAACATCTTCCGGCAACTTGTTTATCTGTGCCTGGCAATAATTATTCTTGTTTGTTGAAAAGTTCGTTGTGGAATTATTTGTTTATATTTTACACGTGAAATGGGAGTTTTCTGCGAGTTTAACTCTGAAAATGTAGCAGGTTGCTTTGTGATTTAGAAAATGGCTTTTGGTTAGTGCCTCCTTACCTACTTTAACGTCCGTCTTTACTGAAAATTGTTGAAGATAATAATCACAAAGATAACTTCGAACAGACTTTGTGCCTAAATTTACGTCTGTTTATACTAACTACCGTGCACAACGTGGGTATGAGGCAAAATCTTTGTTCGTGCTGCGTAGCCCTTCGATAACCCAAAAGATTTCAGTAACTAGAGAACTAGATCTGAAGATATTATACCTATGTACCGAATTTGAGGATTTGTTGGTTTTAGTTTTTTTATTGTCACACATTAAATTTTATTTTTACCGATTAACATTTTTAAAGATTCAAAAGTCTAAGGAAAATACTACCAATTTTGATAGTTACAGCATTATGCATTGTTTTTTTATATCGAAGAATATTTTATTCTGTGACAAGCAAAACACGCAATAGGTACTTGGATCTTAACCTACGTCTTCTTGATTCCTCTTATGTACTTACCTACTTAATAAATTTAAGACCCAGTAAATTTTCAGAAATTCCATATCATGCAATGATAACTGGAATAAATCAAATACCAAAAACCCTTCTGATTTATAGCTCTATTCAACAAAATCATCCTAAATATTAAAGACAATTAATTTTAAATTGTGAAGATCAGAAGGACTAAAGGTGTTATAGCGTAGATTATTTAATATTGCTGTGATACCGATTTGTTAAGTTCTTAATAAACGGTGGCCGTCATATCACGGTAATCGCTGAAGTTTTTTGAGATAATGCCCAATCTGTTGGTGATATCTCAAATGCCTTTGAATGATACAATATCACGAGAATGCCCGTTTTTACGAGGTACGAGTATTCCCACGAACGGCACAAATTTCTTCTGTTCACTTCTTATTCCCATTACAGCAAAATTTCAAAGATACATTTTGTGTCGTTCGTATTCTGTCAATATACCAGCTTTTTAAAAAATCCTAATAAATAAAAAAACTGTTTTGTTCTAAATTCTATAGGTGTCGAAACAAACTTAAAATAGCGTTAACCTAAGCGGTATTTTCAATGCCCATCACGATAATTCGATTAGCGCCTCGATCGTTAACGTTTTGATCGCTACTTGTCGAAGAACCAGTCGGTAATGAATTCAGAGGTTGCAAATTTCCATTTAGACGGTATCTGTGTATTAGAAACTGTCTTTTACGCTGTGGTATTGAAGGGACACTTTATATAAGGCTATGAATATTAAGTTTTGGTTTGGTGCGATGGAAGATAGGATATTGAATTATAACATTAATACTATTGAAGTAATTTATAAGAAAACTGTTTTTTAAATAAATTTGAGATTTCCTTAGCCTAGTTTCCGTGAATTTATGTAAACAGGCATAACCTTATTTATGTCCTTTTGGAAATCACAGTAAATCCAAGGGGAAATTCTAAAAATATTTTTATCTTTATTGAGAGAGAGTGAGAGAGAGAGAGAGATTTAATGACAACATGGCAGTTTTATATTATTTTTTTTGCTCGTCTCCTGCGTCTATAGTTCCACAAATACCAGTATCAAATATTGTCTTGGTGCTAACCTGAAATAAACTGATTAGGTGGCATTTCTACAAATCCTTTGAGCCTTTTAATTAAACAGTAGGCATGGAACTGATTTAATTCCAGGAATTCGTGGTAATCCTTTGAGACTGGCTGGCTTAAATTCTCAACTTACGATAGCAGTTCGTTGAAAATCAAATCAATATCAATTTGACAAGTTCGACACGCTCCGATCAGCCACGTTCTGCAATCAAATACCTACCCATTTCTGAAACCGGATGTAAAAACTAACGATTACACTATTTAGACTATTACTATAATATAGGATAGTTAAGTTCTTTAATTATTGCTTAGTTTGTCATGTAGTCATCATTTATGTATTGCTAGAGATTTGAATACAGCAAAAACTGATCATAAGGAAAGTGTATTTCATTTTACTGACGTAATAATATTTGAATAACGAAACATTTCTTGTAAAACAAAGTAACGTTACCTAAAAAATGTTTTTAATAAAGATGTCATTGCGTCACCATTTTGCTATAAAAAATACATAAAAAATGTTATTAGCCTCTGTTGTTTTAAGTAAGAGTAACAAAACGCACAAAGTATACATACCAACCCTAAAATAATATTTATACGTATCAACTTCTCTAATATTATAAATGAAAAGGTTTGTGAGTTTGTCTTTATAGTTTTTGTTACTACGAGTATTTGACGCCATTGTCAACTCGTTTTAAACGAATTGTGATAAAATTATATGTAAATTGTATTAAATCGCCTGGAATTGATTAAATTATCGTATTGTTGGTAAGTGGTGATATAGGAATTCATTTTTCAAATTCTTATTCAAATTTATTTATTTATTGCTTCATGTTATACTCGTAGTAGATCTTACGAGATCTTAAGTAGGTTTACGAGATCGATTGTCTAAAGAAATGTCTCTCGTTCCATCGATCAAATTATACTCGTAATCAGTGATCTGTTATAGTTACTAAAGTGCTCGTAATAGTCAAAACGACGTCACTTATTTTATAATTCGAAACTCACATGTGCTTACGGTTCATACTACGGCCTTCGTCTTAATTAAGTTCACTCCCAGTCGTAAGTAAACATCAGGAAGAAATAAAAGAATAAAAGCTTTCAGTTTTATTTTTTTGTCCCCTCATTCTGCTTGCTCTCGTGGATAATTAGTTGTTTTTACTATCTTCCTATGTTTTACGGAGAATCTAATGGTAGTTACAAAATACTTTTTATTTCCTGTGTACCAGTATCCTTAGTAGGTAGTTATTGTTTTATTGCTGCTTATATTAGATCGTCTTTGCAATAAATTATTAGTTCCAGGTCAAAGAAGCCCTTGAATGGGTGACTGCAATGGCATTTAAATCTAAGCTTTCTTGCTTCGGAGGGCACAAATACAAAGTTGTAAGGCCTATCACTTCAATCACAAGAGGTAAGCACTGTCTCATATGAGTTTACTAATTAAAAATCAGCTCTGCCATAAGTGCTCGGAAGAAGCCTCTGCAATCCTTTCACCGCACTAGTTAAAAAGAACTGCTTACACCACCAGTAGTAGTAGCTCTGACTTGACCCTCTAGGCTCACCGTAGAGACTTCTTCTTTGTTTATGGCATCTGTCTCTTTTGAGATCAATTTTGTCAGTGTCAAGTGTTTAAATTAGTAGTATTGTCAATGTCACAATTTCACAGTCAGTCAATTTTAAACATAAGTGGCTGTTTTGTTCAAAATTCTCGGGATTTCCTGGGTTGGATTTAGAAAAGGAACACTTTAATTTACAATTTTACACTCGCGTCAAGAACTCGGGCTTTATTGGAAAGAATACATTAAAATTACACGAGAAAAAATATAAAACTAGCGTGAAAAAGTTAACAGTCGAATACATCGTAACAAATCCCGAAGAAAAGTCAAAGTAATATTAATTTGTATAAAAATTACGCTTATGCCGTCAAAAATGTTTCTTTGTCTTGGCTTCGATAGAGAAAAAATGCTCTCTATGATTTTCAAGCTAAGAGAGTTGCACAGTGAGCCAGCACGGCTAGTTGTCAGAACACCCCCCAGTCTCAATCATGAGTTGATTTACATCGACGTGGATATATTCGCAGCTCGTACATAAATTACTATGCAGACCTGTCAAACCTCGCTTACCGGGTAAATTTTATTTATCGGGATAGTCTGGGCCTGTGCTAGCAATATCGACAGGTTTAGCTCTGTGTGATCACAAACTATCTTAGTACAAATATTTATCATCACTTTACACACTCTTGTACCTACACAACATGGCGCGACGTGTGAATAAAAGCAACTAGTATTATTGCAAAAAAAAACTCGTCTGAAAGTAATTGAAAATAGCTTCTCTCAGCCGCTTTATGAAATTTTTTGACATGTTATATAACCTATGTTACACTTGCAATTTGTCAAAATCTGTCCAGCCGTTTGGCCTCCAGCAACAGCTTAAATAACTAACATACATACATACACCCCAAACACATTACCCCCTAGTCGTGAAAAACAAACAAACATAATCACGACTAATTCCATGGTTTCATAGAAATGAGAGCGCTGGTGGTGTAGGGGTAGCACCCCTGCCTCACGATCCGAAGGTCGTGGGTTCAAACCTGGTCGTGCACCAATGAGTTTTTCCATTCGAAAAATTTATGTGCGCAATGCCAGTGCTCTTAAACGGTGAAGGAAAACATCGTGAGGAAACCGGCATACCCTAGAACCAAAATTCGAAGGTATGTGTCATAGGTTAGTATTCTTATAAGCGGCGATGGGCTTGCAACCTGTCACGTACGGAATATTAACTACTGTGCAAAATGTGGGCATGTACCAAATGTCATGTTTGGATTTGCCTCTGACTACCCTCTTTAGATATCCTCAAAGATCTAAGTAACTAAAGATCTGAGAAGATATCTACCGAGCCTGGGGATTGCAGTCGTGATCATATTTTTTTTTTTTTTTTTTTTTTCATAGAAATTTTCTCACTTATCTCAGATTTTTTAGGGTAGTCTATAGTCTGGTCTTCTACTTGTAGGTCATAGGCATGTTCAAACATTATTGACACATTGTATCAGACAGATTATAACTACTATCTAGTTGCTCAGGTTTTGCACAGTAGTCATTGCAAATATCTTTTTTAAATCTCAGAAGTTGCCCGCGATGATAACTTAATTTATTGCATGTCCGATTCGCGTTTCTGGAATTATGTTAACTTGCAGTAAGACAGTTTTCCGTCGTCACTTGGCGTTGCTCCAACGTATCGAAACGTTCTACGAATAGAAAAAAGATCGTATAAGCACATGACAATTTTGTGCAACGAAATAAAATTAAAAAATAAAACAAATAAACGAACCAAAACTTCATACATACCTTCATACATAACACCTAAGTACGTTTTGTATGTTTTTATTAAAAGTTCAAAAACTGACCTTGGATTATGAACATGGTAGACTACGAGTAAATCTTGCAAAGATTCCTAGGCGCGCGTGTGAAGTGTTGACAAATCAAACTGATTTCTGAATATCTTTGTGTTGCTTGCTATGATTAACATTTAGTTCGTTGTAGAGGCATCGATATAAATATTACTTGTTGTAGGGTTTGTGATAACATTGTCAAACTGCGGGCACGTGAGTTGCATTCCTTTAACACAATTGTTTTTGTCTTAATGCCAGCGCGTCGAGCGCCGCTTATTGATTCAAATTAATGCCTTCAGAATACAATTGCTTTTGGAGGAATTTTCAAAAGTAACCGTTTTAGGTAGGTCGATGACTTACGGCCGATTTCTATGGTTGTTGGATTTTGTATAGGTATTTGACATTAATCCTATAGAAGTAGTGTTATACACAAAAGTGTCTCGAGCTCTGTCATAGGTTATCTCTATGTGGTGGCTGCGTCCAGTCGTCATATTCCAGTACTAATATGCGTACACAGTTATATACTGACTGAGTTAGACGAGCTAGACGTGGCTACTAATGAATGTAAACACTCGTACGTAAGTTTATGTACTTAGTTCTATGACTGAAATTACGTGTGCTGCTTATGTTTTACAGGCAGTTAATAACAAAATATTTCGTTATATATATTTCGTTTACTGCGAAGAGATCAACAACATCTTAGAACGCGTTGACAATAGTGACAAACTGCGTGGCCGTGGCTCCATACCTTATCAAACACTCGTGACAATATGACAGATTTTCAAGGGACTTCGTGAAAAAATCAGAGACATTTTGCTGTGCGTGACAAATGGCGTTTTGCGGGCACAGACACAGTCAGTCACGGCAGAGCAGTGAATTGTAATAGTTACTAAAGTAATTTTATCTCTATGCGGCAGAGTGTCACAGTATGGACCTACGCTCAACTCGACTTCGACATGTTCATTGGAACGTTAAATCCAAGTCGCAAAGTACAGAACCACTCCGGAAGGAATAAGGAATTGAACGCGTTGCACCCACTTTGTAAACGGGGCTTAGGAGCAGATGGAGTCCAGGTGAATAATGCATTTCGTAGCTCCATCCTCGGCGGACAGATAAACTTTCTATACACTTGTCGCGGATAAGCGATGGCACGGAATTTCGTAGACGTTGTAGGGGATTTTCTTGGCTTTGAATTTTAATAGGAAAGTAGTTGCTGTAACAAAAATGGACTTAGTAAAATGGGTCTCATGTAATAGTAACATCAGGAAGGTAATATATTCATTTATTTCGGTACACCATCACCTAGAATAAAGTCTTAGAAACTTAAAAACCGAATAAGCTACGTATGTAAATGTAAACACTAACATAGTGATGACAAATAATAAATCGTACTTTATGAAAAATCATAGAGTGCTCGTACTAAAAATAGTGATGAAATATTCCCTATATTACTCTGATTTAATAATAAGCTCTTCTAGAAGTGCTGTTTGATGCAGAATACGTTAAAAGATATTGACACAATATAATTGAAAGTTGGCCAAAACCTTTTATATAAATAATAAATATTTCAAGTTGAAGGCAAATAACTTGCATCAGCTTCTAACAAGCAATTTAGGTTGGATCGAGAGGGAATTATGCAAGTGAGAGCAATTACTAACGCTCGATAGCCTTATCGACAGCTCCACCGGGACCTATTACATTCACAAGTTATTTTACACTTATTTCGAAAGACTTTCATTTGAAAATAAACAAAAATATACGTAGGTAAGGGATCTAAATTTTAGATATCTAGTTTTGTAATTTGTAATTGTAGAGAAAAATCGCTTAGAAGCTCTTTAAGAGTCTTCGATGAACCTAGCGTAAGAACGGCCCCGCCTGCGTTTCATAAAGCAAAGATGAAATCGGGACGCCATTATGCAGTCTGAGCAAACATGAGTTTTCATATAAGTATTACTATTGAAAAGAATTCCACTCTTTTCTACGTCTATGTATTATAACCCGTTTGAACAGGAAATTGACTTGGAGCATAGTTTTTTCAAACAAATAACGATATACGGAAATGAGTAGGGTCTTGAGGAAATAAAAATAACACTATTATTTATAATAGCTGAAGTTGGATGTTTGCATGTACTAAATAATGTCGTAACAGCTGAAATGTTCTTGATGAAATTTGGATATATAGATAGACTATGACCAGAATTGAAGTTATTTATCCATATAAACAATCTCATTGATAATTATGTTTGTATGAAAATAACCATGCGCGAGCAAAGTCGCGCATCTTCTGCGCGAAAGCTGCCTCTTTGCACGACGAGTATCTTGAGAGGTTACTTTAATCCTTTCAACACACTGGTTCGAAAAAACTAGTGCCACAATGAGAAGAAGAAAAAGAAGACGACGAAGTGTTTATACCTAGGGGTACATCTAATTCTATAATTACCTATCTTATTCTAGGCGTTGCCTTTGCTCAAAAACAGTAAAATCTCTGCAATCTAAATAGATTCTGTCATAATAATTAGGCGCAAAGATAAGCGGAGAGGAAATCGGAATTAGGAATCGTGTTAGAATGGCCTTTACATTACCAACCATTACCTATTCGAATTTCCACATGTCTGCACACTCAGCGTAGGTAGAAAATGGGTCGTAGGTATAGGTACAGACTCTTGAATAGAAATGAAACCATTACGACCTTTAAGAAACACTAGTAAAATATTTGCGTCTTTGGTCACGGCACCGGTAACTTTGTGCCCATTTTACAAAGGCGGATAAATCATCAAAGACGATATGAGTAAGAAAGGTGTTAGAGCTAAGATGACGCCTGATAGAAAGAAATGGAAGAATATATTTTATGTGTTGTGCTGACTCCTCAATAAAACGGATAAGAGCAGGGAGATGATGATGATGATGATGATGGTATGTCGACAATCAGCAAACATACATATTAATATTTTTTATGTATATCTACCTCCCTATTATATAAACATACGGACTATTGCGTAGAGCCTTAGGGAATACCAACAATGGTGTTATTGTTTTGGTTGTGTAAACAGATTTATTCATCCATAAACTAAAATTTAAGAGCGCTGGTTGTGTAGCGGTAGCACCCCTGCCTCACGATCCGATGGTCGTGGGTTCAAACCTGGTCGTGCACCAATGAGTTTTTCCATTCGAAAAATTTATGTGCGCAATGCCAGTGCTCTTAAACGGTGAAGGAAAACATCGTGAGGAAACCGGCATACCCTAGAACCAAAAATTCGAAGGTATGTGTCATAGGTTAGTTTTCTTATAAGCGGCGATGGGCTTGCAACCTGTCACGTACGGAATACTAACTACTGTGCAAAATGTGGGCATGTACCAAATGTAATGTTTGGACTTGCCTCTGACTACCCCCTTTAGATATCCTCAAAGATCTAAGTAACTAAAGATCTGAGGAGATATCTACCGAGCCTGGGGATTACAGTCGTGATCATATTTTTTTTTTTTTTTTTTTTTTTTTTTTTAAACTAAAATTATATTAACCCGTTACTACCTACGGACTTACCGTCAGTATTTTTCATTACAAATACCTATTGTGGATGAAAAAAGATTTTTTTCGAGCTTTTCGAAACGCTTTGTAGTAATAATTTTTGATAAGTACATCGATTTTATTATACCTACATGCTCTTAAGGGTGAAATTACAAAAATCAATGGTTTTTAGGTACCATTTCAAGAACCAGGAATCACAACTGTAAAGATGCTATGTCATCAAATTAAATGTCAAATATTCATCTTTGCGGGTAGCTAATAAAAACTGGACAGTTCTATACAACATTTTCATATAAATATGGTTTTACCATCGCAAGATGCTCAGTGTGACTCGTTTGGGTGGTACTCGGTAGGAAAACTATTTGGGTACTTAAGTTTGCCAAGTTAGCAAAGTGTGATTCGTTAGGAAAAAAATCCGCTCGCCTAAAGCCCGCGTAATGCCGTCACAGGCTGTCAAACAACCTAACATACAGTGAGTCCACATCATAAATTTAATTTCATAACTTACCTATCTGACCTTCAAGTACCAAGATTAGCTTAGGTATAAAATCGAGCATCAAGCGGCTTCAATGTGTGCGTGTGCACTTTGCTGTAGTGTGCTGACGCGGATAGCTGAATTCGAGTACGTCAAAACTGTAATAACGTCCTTAAAGTGAACATCCGTGGCCTTTGCCTACCCTGACGGAAAACAGACATGATTTTATGTAGGTGTTCAAGCTTGAATGCTAGCTATGAAGTTGATTTTCTATTTTATCTAGCTTGTTATTTTAAAAAGACACTTATACGCTTGACTGTTTTATTTTTAACCCGGATTACGGATTACGAACTACATTGGTACGAGAAACAACATTGGTACCGATGGATTTTTTCAATAGTTCTCTTATTGTTCAATACGAGTACTAATTACTGTTCATAAAATATATTTTTGAATCTTGTTACAACTGTTGTATGTAGGTATATCTGCATTTCTCTCTTGCGGGGTTTCCAGTGTCGCCTCGGGCGTGAAACGATCAAAGAAATACGCACTACGTAATATAACCTGTTCTGTAAATACTTAACGCAAGATTATTTTTCATGAGTATCTTATAAACTTGTAAGTTTATCATAATTAAAGCTCGCACACGCAGCTTGCCTCATCTACTCGTCTGAGTATTTCAGTCACGTTAGGGTTTTGTTTCTAGTAGAATTCTTAGGTCTGTAGGTTTGTTAGCGTATATAAATTATTCGCCCCCGGGGTAAACCTATTTAGTTCTCATTTACCCTTACCGGAGCTCTCTTAATATTTCAAACACTACCCCTTTAATTATGCACCAAAAACCGTAGTCTCGAAGGCAGACTCTAGAGGCAGCTAGGGTAATTACATGGAATCATATTGTATTCAATTAGGCAAAGGTATTATGCCTACGAATACTCAGGAGATGTTTTAAGCTGAGATTAAGAAGTCAAAGAGTGTGGTTAGGCAGCTTATAAGCTAAAGAGGCTTTTACATTTAAAACACTTACAGAGCGTAAAATATACTTATTTTAAATTGTGGTCTTCTTATGTTACTAATTTAGAATTTAGATTTGTATTTTATACCGTAAACTATAGATAACTAGCTAGAGCTATGTGGTTTTTTCTACCCGAGTTGATGCAGTTAAATCCCTTTTCACCCTCTTTGGTTTTTTTGAGATAAAAGTAGCCTATGTGTACTTTATATCCAGAGTATAAAGTTATTTATCTTTTAGTCTTTTATACAAATCCTTCCAGTCGTTTGAGCGTGTAGAAATAAAAATGTAACACACACGCACAAACTTTAATACTTATTTATAACAGTGTGATTCAAATATCAAAATAATTTTTTTTCATTGATTTTTAAAATTGATTGCACCAAACTGGTACCTTAGTTTTGGTGCGGATATAAATCAAATAAATAAAAAAAAAATATTATAAAGTCTTTGAATAAACCTTTCAGAAACGAAAGTCGTGAATGCTAAAAATGAAATATGAACAGTTAAAATGTTCTATCTAGTTATTCACAAAACGGTGCTGAATTTACTGAGATTGTTTAAAACAGCTCTGAAAAGTGTCCGGTTACTCGCAACTTCCGAGTGTTTCAATTATAATAGTTTTGACGGAGAGTGAACGCTAAAGTTTATATACCTACTTGTTATGGTAATGGAAAATGGAGATCTCTATCAGAAATTTTATCCATCATCTAAAAATATAGAACTGTAATCTATACTAATATTATAAAGCTAAAGAGATTGTTTGTTTATTTGGTTGGAAATTTTATTCCTTAGATCTTTGAGTGATGCATTAAAATTTTTATGCTACCTAGTCGGATGGTTTGAGTTGTAATAATTTTGCTCCTTAATAAATGTTATTAAATACAATGGAATTAAACTAGAGACGGATAAGTTTGTCCGGCTAAAAAATATTTTAATAAATCTGAAAAATAAAGATTTATTATTAAGTAGTTTGTAGTTTTAAGAACATACTTTTTTCATCTACACTAATATTATTAAGGGGAAAACTTTGATTGTTTGTTTGTTTGTTTGTTTGTTTGTTTGTTTGTTTGAAATGAATAGGCTCCGAAACTACTGAACCGATTTGAAAAATTCTTTCACTGTTGGGAAGCTACATTATCAGCGGGTGACATAAGCTATATTATATTTTCAAAAAAATTAGGGATCCTTACTAAAACTTCAATAATGTAACCCAAGGTGTAAAAAAATTATCTAAAATATTCTTTACATCGCGTGCGCTGCGAAAACTATTGACGATAGAATAAAATAATGTACTACGACTTTGTAGAACACATCATTATTTACAAAAAATGTCGCGATAGCATATTTTATGTCCAACTATTATAGTTATGCCACAATAAGAGTTATTTTATTTTAACAATTTAATTGAAGGCTACTCTTAGAAAAACGCTCTTTATTTGTATCTTAGTATTAATCCTTATCAAAATAAATCACATCATGTTCTAGACTGCTTCAATACCTTTATACTGCTTTTTGAATTACTCAATTCGGACATTCCATGCGAAAGATACCACGAAATTAAAAATGTAAGTATTAGAATAAAGTTGCGTGAGAGCCTCACCCTGCTCTCGGCTAGCTTTATGCAATGTAGGGGTGTACGGGAGTCAAAGTGAAAAAATAGCAAAAAAAAAATATGATCACGACTGTACTCCCCGGGCTCGGTAGATATCTTCCTCAGATCTTTAGTTACTTAGATCTTTGAGGATATCTAAAGAGGGTAGTCAGAGGCACGTCCAAACATGACATTTGGTACATGCCCACATTTTGCACAGTAGTTAGTATTCCGTACGTGACAGGTTGCAAGCCCATCGCCGCTTATAAGAATACTAACCTACCTGTATGACATACACCTTCGAATTTTTGGTTCTAGGGTATGCCGGTTTCCTCACGATGTTTTCCTTCACCGTTTAAGAGCACTGGCATTGCGCACATAAATTTTTCGAATGGAAAAACTCATTGGTGCACGACCAGGTTTGAACCCACGACCTTCGGATCGTGAGGCCGGGGTGCTACCAGTACACCAGAAATCTATGAGCTCGTTACACAAAAACTCCGGCTTTTTTATTTTTTCCGGTCTTCCATATCTTTTCTCTAACTCCAAAAGGAAGTGAATTTTGCTTGGAGCTCGCAAAGTTTAACCAGGTTATTTATGCTTTCCGAAAAACAATTTATAGGCTGTGGAGGACACAATTATGAAGTAGCGTCCGGTGGTAAGAGGCGCGGTGTTAATTGTATATCAAGTTCTGTTCGTTGATGGAGAAAGTTTCAAATAAACTTGATTGTTTATAGGATTCTCTTGGAATTGTTGTGTTGTATTTGTAGAGATGGCTTGTGATGTGTCACCATTTTTCACTACGACTTGAACCCCTCCCGACTGCAAGTGAAGGAGGGTAACTGGCCAACAGCTCAGTTGGTAGTAGCTCTGCCTTCTGCGCTGTCGGTTGTGGGTTCGATTCCCATCCAGGACTAACATTCGTGTGATATACGTAAATGTTTGTTTTGTGTCTGGGTGTTAATGTATACCTACTGTTCATGTATTTACAAAAAAAAGTATATACCTAATTAATCTATCAGCTATCTGTTTCCCATAGTTCAAGCTTTGCTTAGTTTGAGAATAGATGACGTTGCGTGAACTGAATAGCAATATTTATTAATTAATTAATTATGTGTTTGTGTGTATATATGTATGTATGTATGATGCGAGTTTCTTTGGCTGTCGCCTTAGCCCAATCAGCTGGACAGATTTGACTAGTAGATTTAGGTTAAGATTTAGACTCTACATATTACTCGTATAAAGTTGGAGAATGGTCTTTCTCCATGTGTGCGGCTAAATTGATCCAGCCCCAGCATGATGTTGCCACTGAAAGAGGACAGTACCGACACTGTTTTTCAGTCCGAACTAACTGATAAACTATAACTGGTAACTGGTAAACTGTAAATAAACCCTTCTATGTGTACGCCAGCAGTAACTTGTGTTCGCGTCCCGACTATTCGTTCGGTAGCAGGTGCTAGGTGTGATCGTTTTCACGCGAATTGAGTTCCTAACTTTCCGAAACACCTCCTACATTGTCACATGTTTACTTAAATGTTACGGATATTTTTCAGGAAAACTGTAAAGTTCGTAACTTTTGCATTTCTTGTTTCTTTAAGAAAATGGGTAGTCTATTATCTCACGAAGTCTTGTGCGATGACGTTTATGACATTGATATAAGATTCACAATCGAATAATTCATTTTGTAGGTAGCTCGCTGGACTTTATTTAGTGGAAAAACTCTAGTATTGTTAGTGCCAAGGGATTGTTTGCTATTGAAATAGTCTTTTGTATTATTTAGTTGCTGGAGATTTCGTTTGGACCCGCAGTTAAAAAATATAAATATGGAAAGCATTTGTCATAAAAACCTTACAAAAACAATTCGTACTGCAGAAATACTTACAGAAAAATAAAACCACATGGGTTATTTTAAATCTAACCTGCATTTTGTGGCAAAAATAAAACTTCACGACGTAAAAACATTTCCGAACGTAAAATTTCCAACTTATATTTTACAATAAACTGCCCTATGTGGCGCCGGTTCACTCGCCGACGGAACTTCAATACCATTTTTAATAGCTCTTCCTGCGGCTTTTCCCGTTTATCTAGAGTTTGCTCTTCTTTTCGTGTGAAAGTTGACTTTTGGCACGGCTTTGTGTGTTTCTAACGACTAATAAACTTCGACTTTGTTTATTTAGACATTGCGATTTTTTATTAGCTTCGACCGACATGTTATGGTAATTTTTGATTTTCAAAATATATTCATCAATATATTTGATAATGATAGGAGTGAGTGGAAGAAGAAAACATGTTGTGCCGACCCCACTTAGTGTGGGATAAGGGCAGGAGAATGATGATGATGATGATTCATCAATAATCAGTTAAGTACTTACTAATGCTATTTTTTTATTATTTTTAGTATTGTGTGAAAGATGATATGAAAATGCTATGTTTTTAAATTATCGCCTCTGTAATTTTTGTACAAAAAGACTATTCAAAATAAATGATACTTACACAAAGCAAAATTAGCACACAGTAGAAACAAAGTGCCTTCAAAAAACTCGTCAGAGTACAATATCAAAGAAAGTTGCCTTCTTGACAAATGTTTACCGTTGTAAATGATTTGTATGTATGAGGGTTTGGGTATCCACGTGTGGATTGATTGCTTATCTTTCGAGTCTCTGGAGGGCGAAGATTTATGTGTGAAAATGTCTGCGTGAAAACCGGCTTTCGTAAATATTTCGGTCATGCCTTGTTGAGAAGAAAACTAAATTATTTTTCGACGAAATTCAACGTTTCTTTTTTCCTGCCACGGACAAAAACTAAATAAAAATCCAAATCAATATTGCATTTTTCGATATATAATTTATACAAATAAAAATAACATTGTTTACAGTCTGTAGCCAAAATTGATAACACAATAAAACTCTGCGTGATAAAGTATGTAATAAAAATAAAAATGCCTATAAAAAGTGCATTGAGAATAAGCAAAGCCGGCTAAAAGTAAAATACTATCCATTATTATTGTTTAAAAACTTCCATTCACGTATTTAAGTTTTCCGTTTAAAATTCAATGTCTACATTCCCTAGGGGGTGTGGAGGGGTTGAAAGTAATAACAAGGGTGGTGCGAAAAAGTTATGCCACATTCTCTGTATACCTACACAAGTTTGTGCCCCAGAAGTAATCATAGGAAACACACGAGCGACATTACCAAAAGATACGTTTGTTTTAGTAGATTTGTTCTAAAATGAAATGTTCGCACCACAAGAGCCGTAAGGACATCGTAAATAAAGGTTATTTTACATTATATGCTTAGTTGGAGTCCACTCAATCATATATTCCAGAGTATAGGGAGAAAGTCCTGCGATCCGCCGTATCAAGCAATCAGCCAATCATGCCAAATCAGGTAATATCAAGCAAATATCTAGCAATTAAATGAGTCTGGTATTATATTCGTCAACTGGTGTTATATTGGTCTTTTTATATATTCCAGACGATTTATAGAGCATCAATGGATTTTGAGCCAATCATGTCATACATGAATTTTTACAAAGGATATAAAATAAAACTGCTCCCTCAGAAAAATCTAACATCTTTCAATTTGTTAAGACCTTACATAATTAAATCTTGTCGGTATCGCCATTGGCGAAACTGTGGAGAACACAACCACAGACGACATAACCAAAAGAAGATAAAACTAATCAAAAAAGATTGCAAGTTTATCATTTCTTTTATTCTGGTTAGGTACTCATTCAAATGATAATAACAATTTTGCTCGCGCGCGTACCCTATTAATACGTAGGTAATTTTTATTTTATTTTAGTTCTTATAAATATAGATAGAATGCAGAATACAATTCTAAGCTAAAGATTTATTTTTTACCCTACTGCAAAGCGAAGACGGAGGGTTATGTGTTTGAAGTGTATCTATTTATGTTTTTATTTATGCGAGTTAATTTGGCTGTCGCTGTACAAACGACTGGATGAATTTTGGCAAATAAAGTGTCGTTGGATGCGTCTGAATCACAAGAGTAACTTAGGCTAGACGCAATGTAAAAAAATCGAATATGGCGACTGTAAAAATCTATTTTCAGTTACATTCAGTCGGTTTTTTGAATTTTTACAATAAATTTTAGATTCAAAACTTCTTTGAAATCCGTTCAGCAGTGTAATTGAACAGCGAACAAACACACACTTCCGCATTCAGACATAGAATAGACATAACGGTTGGTGCTCCGTCTTTTCCGAGATAGCCTGTAGAAAATATAAGGCAACTACACAAAATGACAGCTTCATACAGCACCGACTACAATCTGACTAACAAAGTCAGGAAGATAGATGGCGCCCCGTTCCGCTTTCCGTACTCATATTTCTACGGAACGCTGAAATGTGAAATGTAATAGAAACGTGTGGGGTGGCAAATAAGACGTTCAGTTAAACGCATAAGGATTTTTTTTATAAACATTGAGTTTGCAAGAGCACCCCTGCCTTCCAATTTTATGGATTCAAACCTGGGGCCTTAGCACAAGCTCTGACAAACCATCATAATTCAAAAACGTAAAATTTTCAAGCTTGAAGTAACACTTCTTCAATACAATTACGAAATATCAAAGTTATATTACTTTGATATTTCCCAAAGAGCTTGTGGTAAGACAAACATTTATATCAAAATAAATATTATATATAAGGAAAATATATGTATTATACTAGCTGATGCCCGCGGCTTCGCCCGCGTGGAAGTCAGTTAACGCGACTTAATAATATATAAATATTAACAAATTATATAAGTACTAAAACCTTCCTCGAGAACTATTCTTACCATTCGTGAAAACAGCATGAAAATCGATGCAGTCGTTTCTAAATTTATCGTGAACAGATCGACGACAGATGCGGCGGAGGACTTGGTTTTATAATATGCAGTGATAACAAAAATATAAATTGCAACCAAAATACCATAGAACCAAAAATTCGATGGAAAGTCTAGTAATTCCTATAGTAAGTGGCCAGGCTCACAACGTGTCTCGTTCCGAATGCCAAGTAGATACTGTCTAAAAATGTGGGCATGTGTCAAATATAAGGATTGGACGTGCGTCTGACTACGCCCTTAGGGCATCCGTAAAGATAACTAGAAATATGAGATGTCTAGCAAAACCCGACAAGTATTACCAGTCGTGTGCATGTTTGTTTATTGAATTACTAGCTTCCGCCCGCGGCTTTGCCCGCGTGGCACGTTGAAAAACAAAAACAATCTATCCCGCAGGAACCGTACATTTTTCCGGGATAAAATGTAGCCTATGTGTTATTCCAGATCATAATCTATATCTGTGACAAATTTCATTCAGATCCGTTCAGCCGTTTTAGTGTGAAAGAGTAACAAACATCCAGACATCCAGACATCTTCACAAACTTTCGCGTTTATAATATTAGTAGGATTAGTATAGTAGCATAGAGATTAGGTAATAGGAATGTATAGATAAACGTGGGTTCACACTTGTGAGCCAGAGCGCTGAAGAAGTGAAGAGCACTGGTGGTGTAGTGGTAGCACCCCTGCCTCACGATCCGAAGTTGTAGGTTCAAACCTGGTCGTGCACCAATGAGTTTTTCTATTCGAAAAATTTAAGTGCGTAATGCCAGTGCTCTTAAACGGTGAAGCAAAACTTTGTGAAGAAACCGGCATACCCTAGAACCAAAAGTTCGAAGGTGTGTGTCAAAGGTTAGTAATCTCATAAGCGGCGATGGGCTTGCACCTTGTCACGTACGGAATACTAACTACTATGCAAAATGTGGGCATGTGCAAATGCAAATGTCATGTTTGACCTCTGACTACCCTCTGACTACCCTCTTTAGATATCCTCAAAGATCTAAGTTTCTAGAGGTCTGAGGAGATATCGACCGAGCCTGGGGATTACAGTCGTGATCATTATTATTAGTATTAGACGGGTATTTATCACGTTCAAATTACCTTTTATTTTCCCGACGTTTCGACAGGTTTGCACGCTGTCTACCCGTGACCACGACAGCGTGCAAACCTGTCGAAACGTCGGGAAAATAAAAGGTAATTTGAACGTGATAAATACCCGTCTAATACTAATAATACTCGTAATGTGTTCAGATCGCGTAAGTTTAAAAGTACAAGTCGTGATCATGTTTATATTTTTTTATATAATTGATTGGCCGAGCGAAGCGTAATAAATAAGTACTACTAAGCTCTTCAAAGGCATGACAAAGAGCCTTTTGAGTACAATTTGACCATGTCTTCAAACTTTTTAGAAAAAAGCAAAGCACCTAATGATGTACCTTTTGACTAAAAATCTTTGATCTTATGCTCACTATTTTTGAATATGGAAACTTGTTATCGCACCGAGAAATTCAGGTTTTCCCACCCAAGCAATGAAGATATAAAATAAACATCCACATACGCGAGCACCCAAAAATCATGACCCTCTTCACAGCCCAGTAAAAACACGTCGAAAGTAGGACATAACGTTCCACTTTGGCCCCACTGGCATTGAATCTCGTATTCACCCCAGCTTATGTCTCATGAATATAAGACGACAACCTTGCCAAGATGGAATAATGTACTTATAATTGCAAACTTAGACCCCCTGCACACTACAGATTTTCTATCGGCCGATAGTTTGGAAAGGTTGAATGCTAGCGTACGCACTCTGGGCGGACACAAGTCTCGTTGGTGGTGTGTGGTTTACTGTCAGATCCGTTTCATTCAAGGTAATTGTGTATTCAATCAAAATTTTTCGACCGATAAATTCTATCATTATTCTGTGCGCATTTCATACATCTTCACGATTAAATTAGTGAACAATAAAAAGTCTGTAGTCTGTTGTGTTATAAACTAGTTATGATTTTTTCGGTCAGTCTTCAGGCTTTTATAGTCAAGAAACAATAATAGTAAGTATAGGGCTGTCAGCCAGAAAATATCTTGAAAAACCTTGAGTACCCGTAAAACACTACTATACAATACACCGACATTTCTGTATAATATGTACTCATCATTGCCTTTGTTCTACTCGTATATCATTAGACAAATACATGATATTTTGTTATGTAGGTAATGTAGGTAACTGTACGTTTCACTTTTTGTATTTTCAGACACATTATGATGAAAAGACAGAAGAAAAACAAATAATTCCAGAATAGCTTTTTCGTAAAATTATTACCACAATTACAGTCTAAGGTACTTATAATAAATGTTGTAGTTAGTTAGCGTTGGGGTTTTAATACAATACCCGAGGTTGAATTTGTATTATTAAAACTAAAATTCTGAAGACAAATTCCAGAAAATCTGAAATACAAGAGTGAAATATACCTACTTCAATTTACTTTTTCTAAGTAGCAGTGTCTCAATAGTTCTGTTTGAAGTGAACCTTGTGAAGTCTATACCCACTCTACCTTTTGTGAAACGAATAATTTATGAAAGTAATCTTTAAATTCAATCAGGCCACTCCTAACCCTCCGAGTTCATACTAAAACATTGACTCCATTCGAACACAACTCTCTTCAATGACAAAAGAGAATTAGCATAACTGTCTTGATTGCCGCCATGTGCAACTCATGATTGCGAAACTCTCCGTCCTTTTCTATCCCCTTAGTACCTCCTTAAATAAAAACGGGATAAGATAAATATCATCAGGAGATAACCGGGACACCACCCACTCCATACTTATGCAAATGAGAGATATAATTTCGTGCCCATTTTGCCTTGACGGGTTTTTTGGTTATATTTTTACGCATGCAGTGTTTTCTTGAGTTTAGTGCTACCTATCTTTTGGGGTATTTTAGAATATTAAGCTTCTGCCTACGAATTCGTACGTGTGGTGCATATACCGACGTGAAAAGTAGCCTACTATCCTATAATCTGGATCGTAAACTTTATTTATTTAAATTTTTATCCAAATCCATGTGATCAAAGATGTGATTGACAAACAAACATCAAAACATATGTAAGTATTCATAAATTAATTATTTTTTGGGATCAAGGTAGTCCTTCTCCAATCTTCTTCAATTCCAAATATTATTAAGTGCCGTTCAGCCGTTTAGTCCTGAAAAGGTAACAAACAAACATACAAAGTAACTTTGGAGTAGGATTCGGAACCTTTCCAACTTGTTTTTATAAATAGGGGTTTCTACTTATTACGGGTATTAACTTTATGTTAATAAAATTGCAGAGAGCGAACAATGTTGACTAAACATGTTTTGTTAGTTTTTGTGAGGTTTGGCAGCGGACCCGGCTATGCCGTAAAGGAGCTTGGAAATGTTGGTGCAGCGGTCTCAGAACGACACTTGAACCTTTTCAAATAAGTCACGGTGTCACGGCCGGGTGATTGCCACTTTCGCCCATCTCTTTTTTACGAATTTGGCACCATTCACACTTTAAAGTTTCTCTACGTAGAGCCGTGTAAAGTACTTGTCTGCTATCGACAGAATACAAATTGAACAAATGCGGCCGCATTTGAAACTCAAGACAGTAAGTAGACAGGATTTCATCCTCTCAATATGATTCTAGGAAATGTCTGGCTCATTCACAAAACAATCCGAGAGAAATGGATGTGTTGGAAAATATTTGGCTTCGCAGCTGATATTCTATTTTGAACTTTCAACCTCAAAATCTCAAAATATTGTGCTGGTTTACGCAATTAGCTTTGCCTTAGCTTTTAATTAGTCTTCAAGTATCAGGGCTGTAGCCTAGGTGGATAATGTTTAAATGTTTAAAACAACGCACGATTGACTTGACAATTATTTTATTTTACTTTTCGTGGCACATCGCATGAAATATGGCCGTAGACTCCTTTTAACACGAAATTACCCTCATAATTTTACAAAACAAAATCTTATTCTGAGGGTAGAATTAGGGAATTAAACAAGTACCCTAATCTCCAAACAAATATATATATAAAATCGAACGTATTAGTTTTGCCTGTTTCATAAAGTAGGTAGATAGTCTGAGTCGCTAACAAGGGCTCTCCATTAAAAAATATAAAGGGAACATTGAAGGGAAACATTCCGAGAGTTGCTGCCCCAAACCTTTTCCCATCATCCCAAAAAGCTCATTCATAGAAAACAGGAAATTCAGCAGTCCCTCAAAGCACCATGTCGCTCCAACATTATTCCTCTAAACGGCCCAGTAGCGCTCTCACATCTCCACGATCACAATCAAGGATGCCATTCAACTCGATAACATCTTTGAATACAGAAGACGATTATCAATTAAGCCACGCGATTGAAGTCTTTGAACTCCACTGTTAAGGTGGAAGTTCCTTTGGTCGGTTTACGCTGGTGAGGCTGTAAAGGCAATCGATTCCCCCAATGTCATTTGACGAGCTAGTTCTGAGACATCGTCCGAGAATTGATGAATAGCTCTAAAGTTTGTGAAGGTTTGGTGGTGATTTGAGCATGAACGTTTGTTAGAAATTGTTTGGGTACCTCGTATATTACCGACAAAAACTGATTGATATGTCCGATCTACTGCCCAATTTATGTTTATTATCGTGTATCTGGCATAATTTGGCATCGAATCAATCACAGAGACGTAAACCGTAAACACTTGCGTTTCCTGCACTGCATAGAATATAAGAATTGAGCCATTTTCCGTAAAAACGCTATAATTATCAACTATTGCATGATCAAAGTATCAAGAAGTAGAATGAAAAACCCACTATTAATACTTTCAACTTATGTCCCAAGTTTTAATCGCTTCACTAGTCACAAAGCAATTCAAGAGGAAGGAACTGAAACAGTCGTAAATCTAGGAGTGCCGCCGTATAGATTCTAGCTGTTGCTGTGGCACGTTTCCGAGATTGGAGATCTACTCGTACTATACATAACATTGGTGCAGCATTACACCCACCGGCCTTACCGTTACCACAAGCTGTTCGGGCAGTATCAAAGTAATATAACTTTGATATTTCGTACCAGTGGTTCCCATGCTGACCTCCGAAAAGCTGGATTACAGAAAACGCCACGCTCTCAGTCTGTTCATTTGTGCTGCCATCACAGCGGTCTTAGCGTTACTTTTAAATGTGCCATAGAAAACGTCGGAAACTATTACTGCCCAGTTATTCCCAGTAACTCATTGGTAAACTCTCAGAGTTCTCACAATGTCACTGGTGGGGTCGAATGGAGAAAGTTATATGTTTACTATGCGAACAGTTTCAGTAGGTTAATCTGAATTATTTCAAAATCCCCACCAAGGTGGCACACCGGTGAGGAGATATCTACCGAGAATCTCCAGGGGATTACATTCGTGAATGTTTTTTTTTATGAAATAGGGAGAGAAATTATTACTATCTGAAATTTGATTAGATAGGTCAATCAGAATGAATTATATTTTTTTTATTTAAGTAGTTAAAAGCATAACATGAGAAGTAAGGTTGAAAAATAAATTTCCATGTAGGTTTTAAAAATTGTTTCATTCATTTCAATTTGGCTGTTAGGTACCTACTTTTTACATGAAACGTGAACGAAAATATAAAACCATTTTATTTGAAAATAAATTATTTTTTCTCACTTTTTATTTCTAAATCGTGACAACGCAATTCGCAAATAAATTCAATTTATTTACGATAGCAATCCCAACGTTTTACAGGAAATAGAAAATAGAACTTGCATACCTACTTATATATACGTAGGTAACAATAACCACAGCTTATATAAGTAGCAGCAAGATCACACCATACAGTTTCATTACCTATTCACTTATGGTGTCACTAATTCTTAATTATTAAAAAAAAGCGAGGGCATCGTGCTTAGGGCTAGTTTCATTGTGGTCTGTTAAGGCCCAGCATTTTGATAATTGCAAGTATTGCAACCCTAATCATTCTATTACCGCTTAATAGATTACATTGAAATTGAACTACACGATACTCAAGGATATAAGTGATAAATCAACCGGAGCTAAAACACGAATTAGTTAGAAAACCTAGGTTAAAAATCATGTCAAAAACACCTCTGAAAATTCAGAAATTCCCTAATTTATCCAGAACAGTAAGGTATTTAGAATTTCTATTTCACATGAATGTAAATCAGTTAATTTGAAATAAATCAACCCAGCCCTTTTTTTGAAATAAACTATTTACTTGAACATATTTATGTTTTTTATAAATTGTCGCTTTCGTTATGTAATTCAGAGCAGCCATATTATCATGTTTTTTTCAAACGTCTGATTCCGTGGAGATCCGCGTTGCTATACGGACCTACCTATGTCACTTTTTTTGTAACTTTTACGTATGGAATAGAGTGACGAGTATTCTGGGCCTTAAATAAAATTTCAGTTTGTTAGCCTTTTATTTGCCTGTTAAAGTTGTTTTGTGTTCCACAGTGTCCTGACAAAGGATTATGTTCAGTAGTAAATATAACGGTAACTTTAACATTCTTGTTAATCTTGTTAAGCCTGATAAAGTAATGTTTTGTTAACAAAAGTTTGGTGAAATTGGACCTTAGTGTGACCTTAGTACTTCGTTTTTATCGTAGATCAATCATATGTAGTTTTTTAACAAAATGGTCACTAACATCTGAAATGGTCTAGCCATTTTCTTTCTTCACTGCCGTACTGTTTACAAAGCTTTCTTATACAATGTCCGAATACAGAGATAGTAGGATATAGCTTTTTGAAAACGTTAAGCCTCTGGAAATGCAATACAAACGGAAGTATAAAGGATAGACTGGATTTCTCCACATGGCCGGGATTTTGGAGAAACTTTTTCACGCTCTTTGACGATTCTTTCAGTTGGACGATGCTTTGGAAAATGGTAATAGATTATCCGACATATGTTTTTGAAATGGTGTATTTCGAGCGTTAGCACAAATTATAAAATGCGACGTGCTTGCGCGTTGACTAAACTAGGGACAAAGTTTACTTTCACATACTGAAGCCAAAGGTTCCCAAAGAGAGATCTCTGTAAAGTAAACTGATACCTATCGTTAGCAGATTATAGTCAGAATATAAGTGTACGTTGTTCTTTAATGTTTTATGAGGGAGTGAGGCATGATGGAGTTTAGTCATATCGACCCTACACTAATTATTGATTAAAACTTTTATGGAAATAATTGAATGCCAATTTGTACGAAGCGAAACTTTTGCGTACAAGCTTTGAAGTATAAAATGTTTATCACCCCTTCACAGGTCGCCCTTTGTTGGGTTAAAGCCAAGCTACCGCCTGAACTCTATTTTGTGTCCATCCACTGATAAGCCTTATCTACTCACTTCTGGCGCTTTGCGATACCATCAGAACAACTTATGGTTTGCCCTTTGTGATATACGACGCTATGTAATATTTGAGGTAATTCCCTTTGTTTCTTATCACTTCGAGAATAAGGTTTATTATCCGCTAAAGAAAATAAACGGAATCGTGGAATAATGGCAATATTATGCCATTTTCATGTGGTATTTGATTTTACACCTTTTGTTTTTTTCTAGTATGGATATAAACGAGAAGTTATTTTTTTTTAAACGGTTTTAGAAAATAATGAATGGTTTGAAAGATTGTTGGTACGAAAAGTACTCGTAGCGGAAAAGTTGCGTAGCAGAAAGTTGCTACACACGCGAGTATATTGTTAAACACCTTAATCATTTCGTCATTCATTCCTGAGTCCCTTTTTTAATCTATGCCATATAACATTATCTGTGGAAGTTTATCAAAACTGCGATTCATTCATTCATTCATGAATTCAAATTTATCATTCTAAAAAATCATTGTGCCGGCCGGCATCTCATATCAAGAACTAAATCAAAGTGCGTCCTTCCCACCTATTACCAATTAGGGTGCTAAGTTAAAACTCCCATAACATTATCAAACACATTGAATTGCGTAGCCAGAGACTGACCACAGAAAAAATCCATTCTACGATTAAATAAGCGCGATTAAACCTATTACGATTAAATAATAGCAGTAAGCTACGCGCCCTCCCTAAAGATTGATAACCAGTGTGCTGAACTCATTGTAAAGCATATTGCCGCTATAAACTCTGCGCAGATTAATCAAGTTATAGTTAACTTTGTAATTGGATCTAGTCAGGAAATAGTATAGTTACTTTATGAAGCGAGAGAAATAAAGAATTTGATTAGTTTGCGAGCTTGTATTGGAAAACAATCGAAGAGATGTCTGATTGGGAAGAAACAAGGTTTTTTTGAGAGTGTTCCAATTTAACTTCGCCCTAACGAAATGTCTTGTACCTTATTTGACAGCTTGAGATATTCACTTATTTTTAAATCAACCTGCAGAATAATTATTAGCGTTCATTGATACTTTCAGTCTAAGGCTGGTTTTAGTCTTACGCCGACGGCACGCGCACCGTCAGCGCTGATGGCCGAGTTATATCAACTTGTAGGAAGCGTGCGCGCTGATAGCTACGTGTCATTCAAAAACGCTTCCTACAAGTTCATATATCTCGGGCCATCAGCGCTGACGGTGCGCGTGCCGTCAGCGTGAGACTAAAATCAGCCTTCCGTTGTTTGCCGCAACAACCTAAATTCAATTCAATTACACACGTGCTTATTAAATAACGGCTCTAAAGCAATACGCGCTATTGATTATTAGATTATAGGGAACCTTTTGAAGAGCCAGTAAATGGAATGTACATAATGTTGTATTATCATGTTAGTTACATTGTTTATGCTATTATGCTAATGCTTATAACTAATCACTTGCTCCGCCGGTTTCAGCTACGTGTTTGAGAGCACTGGTGGTCTAGTCGTGGGTTCAAATCTAGTCGTCCACCAATTACACCAATTTACATACTTTCAAACGGTGAAGAAAAATATATTTTTAAACTTACGCGATCTGAACACATTATTAGTATTGAACGGGTATTTATCGCGTTATTTACCTATTTTTTACCGCCGTTTCGAAAATAGGTAAATAAAACGCGATAAGGTAGCTCAGTGTGTCATGTACATGTAAAGTTGCCTTACGCTTTCAGACTGTTTACTTGGCCCAGAAGCAAGTGGGGAGTTTGATAACGTCAAACTAAGGAACTGCGCTCGAGGCGATGAGTTAGGCCAAGTCACTTTATGAACACCTACGTCACTGAATAACTAGTTATAACCTAATAGAATGGCCACTGCCCCTGCTGTGTTTTAGATATATGTCCCACATCATTATAAAATCGTTGTAAGCTCTACAAAGGCTGTCATCTACGTCATGCTGCAATTCTACAAACGGAAATCATAAAATGTGACAATAGGATGAGTTGAGTGATTCAAAAATGCATTAGGTCAACTCATCCTGCGGCCTCAGTTGACTAAAGAGCCACGGCCACAAACTGTTAGAGTGACGTAGCAGCCCTAAATACTTCCCTCTACTATCCTACTAATATTATAAACGTGAAAGTTTGTGAGGATGTATGGGATGTTTGTTGCTCTTTCACGCTGAAACAGCTGATTGGATTTCGATGAAACTTGGAATACGAGTAGTTTATGACCTGGAATAGGCTATTTTTTATCCGGGTGGGTAATAATATTATAAATGTGAAAGTAACTCGGTTTGTTTGTTATCTTTTCACGACTAAACGGCTGAATAGATCGTAATGAAATTTGGCAAGGAGATAGATTATTTCCAAAAGACGAACATAGTTGAAGAAATAGAAAACATCTTGGAAGGATGAAATAGGGCTTGAAAGTTTGTATGGGGAACGCATAGTTAAGCAACGCTGGGCTCAGTCAGTTTTTGGATGGGTGACCACCTCTTTTTGCACATCATAGAAATGATGGATTTCTGCGGATGAAGTCACGGGTAAAAGCTAGTATTTTCATTCCGATGTTCAGCTGTTTAGTCGTGAACAGAGTCACTTTCGCATTTATAATTATTATGGTATGTATTGGTATGGATGCTACACACTTTATATCCAAATTTTGTGTTGACACCCAATTATCCAATAAAATTCTCAAATTTTCAGCTTCATACGGTGTCGACCAACGTTAATTAACAGGGATAACGAGCTTCTACCGAGAACAATGAAGTTTGAAGCCTGTGTCAGTTACCCCTTTCAGGACTAAAATAAACCCTACCACCTGACCCTATGAACTAAATTCCCACAGAAGTAACATAAACCCCATCCTAGGTATGATGTTTATTAATTATTAGCACTCGTAGAACATAACCCCGCGACTTCGTCCGTGAAATAGGTATTGCTAGGTATTATAGGATAGACACAGATTTGTAATTTAATTGATTTTGTAAATTGTACTTTGGTATAGGAGAATTATTAGATTTAGTGGTGGAATTCTCTGTTTTGAAAATACATACATATATGAAATACGCTCGATTTTATTTTGTTCGCCCCAAAGAGTAAATTAGCGTTTTAAACATTTTGAATGACAGTTCTTAAACTGGCGTTTGATCGTGTTTTAGCTTATTTTAGAAGCCTACACTGCTTCTAAAATAAGCTAAAAGTTTTAAATCAGAAGAGTTTATATTTTATTATACATTAAACGATTTTCACTATCATCCGGTGACTTATTATACACTTTTACTGCCGATTTTAGTTTATCATTCCCGCAGGGGCGCTGGAGGTAAATTCATGAAAGGAATCTTTTTGTAAACTATCAAAAACCTAGGGGTATTAATCGTATGTTTATGCATGGTTCCGAATTTAATATTCAAGCTCAGATTATATAGGCGCATACAGTGATCTGTAGCGATATATGCGCATATAACAGTTTTGTCTCTTTGATTTTCTTTTGACGATCAGGCGAGTTAAAATCTCAAACAACAACGTTGGTGAATACTCTTTCCTTTCAGATTAGCTTATCCTGCATCACGTTTGAGAGTTTCCCAGCGGAATAGAATTTAATAGTCCATAAATTCCAATCATTATCTAGTGTTTGACGCATGGCCGCGTTTTCCACTCAGTGGTTAGAGTAGCACTATTCCAATCGCATTTTTCAATCGAGGACACAAATGCTAGTGCTGCGCCGCGGCTGATTTATTTAATCTTTCAATTTTAGAGGCTTTTACTCGCGAGATGGTTCAAGTGCTTTTTCCGGTGCGAAAGTAAATTTATTGCGGGTTTATCGTGTGCTATGTAATCGCGTCTCGGTCGACATCGTCGATTGAAAATGTAAAAACTCCGCTTTTTATTTGCTATTCCATTTATCAATTAGAGTCAGCGTCTGCAGAATTATTTTGGATTTTGCTAATATATTATTTCAATTTAAAATTTATACGTTTTCATACAAACTGATGTAATAACACCCAAGTTCAAAATATCTTATTTCTTTAATAAAGTTGATTTACTTTGCTGACTACCAAAAAGTTATTATTAATTTAAGCATTCACCCCATTTTCGAGGTAGTACAATTTTCATAATGGGGAATAACTAATAATGCCTTAGAATTAGTAGTGGCATATGCTGTTGAAAATAATAATGTACCTATACTAAAGTACTTTAATCAAGTTAGATGTGTTTTGCATCCTCATCAATAATAGGAAAATCTTCCAGCCCTACCTTTTGACTGGCGCTTTAATCACTACGGGATGGATTGAATGCGTACCTGTGGCCCCGTTTGAAAAACTACCGTACGGATGTGACGTGCCATCCGGGATTAAAAGCTAAGAATTACTCGTATAGTGATGTTTATTCACAAAACTTAGCTTTGGATGAAAGCCGTTCTAAGTTTTGTCAAAGGTTTAAATTTTGAGACACACCAATGACAAGCAGCAATGAAGAGCGCTGGTGGTGTAGTGGTAGCACCCCTGCCTCACGATCCGATGGTCGTGGGTTCAAAACTGGTCGCGCATCAACGAGTTTTCCATTCGAAAAAATTATGTGTGCAATACCAGTGCTCATAAACGGTGAAGGAAAACATCGTGAGGAAACCGGCATGCTCTAGAACCAAAAATTCGAAGGTGTGTCATAGGTTAGTATTTTTATAAGCGACGATGGGCTTGCAACCTGTCACGTACGGAATACTAATTACTGTGCAAAAATGTGGGCATGTACCTAATGCCATGTTAGAGTTTGCCTTTAGATATCCTCAAAGATCTAAGTACTTAACTAAAAAGATCTGAGGAAGATACCTACCGAGCCCGGGGATTTTATTTTAGAGGCGTGATCATATTTTTTTTACACCAATGACAGTACCTGCAAATAAACTTGTAGGTTCACTATGATTTTTTTTGTAAGTATAGGTTAAAATGTATTTTATGGTAAAAGATAAAATTCATGCTGCACTCCTTACTTTTACAGTCTCATATTTAATGTCATTTCGTTTTATTCTGCGAATCCTTTTTCATCTGTTTTAAACATTATTCTAAGCATATAAAAGGTATCATCTACATTACCATAATAAAAACATATTATTTTGTCCTCCATTTGCAACGTAATTTTACATGAATCCTCGAGAAATTCTTTACATTGTGCTCGATTTCATATCTCATTTTTCTTTGTTTTGCTCTGAAAGAGTTTAATAATGTTTTATTGCAGGATGGATATTATCAGCTTCAATATTAATAAGGATTTTTTATTGAAAGTTTAACGTAGAATTTAACCTATAAACGCGAAAGTTTGTAAGAATGTATGTATGTAAGGATTTATGGACTAATCGCCCCGAAACGGCTGAATGGATCTGGATGAAATTTGGCACAGAGATAGATTATAGTCTGGAATAGCACATAAAATATAATTCAAAAAGGTAATTTTTATATTTGACATAGGGATGAGAATGTACCTACGCCATCGTGTTTAGAGTTTACCCTTGTATAATTTAATTGTTCAAATCACTTAGTTTTACTAATATTACAATATAATAATTTAGTTTGCTAGTTGCTATGAAAATTGTATACGTGGTCGGAATACCTAGTGCTGTTCCTGCTTCAGCGAGTGGTTTTCAATTAATTCGTAACTATTAGTTCGTTTTAAAACATTATAAATTCTCAATTAACACCTAACAGGTGTTTTTTTTTAAATAGGAGGGAAATTCGTACAAGAACTAAGATCAGTAACATACTGCCCACACATGGACATGCTGAATCAGTGGCAATCTTAAGCATACAGTTTCACAGAACCGACAAACTCAAGGGAAACGAAGGTTCCGCGAGATAGAAGACGAAGTATGAAACATACATTCCTTTTTGTTTTTTTTTGACAGCGGGATGAGTTGACCGATTCAAAAATGCATTAGGTCAAGTCATCCCGCGGGATAAATTGACAGCGGCCCTTGACAGCGAGCGGTCCAGTGTTGCCAGATACACTGTAATTACAGCAGATCCACTGTACACTGTAATACAAAAAAAATACAGTGTATGGGAACACTGTCATCTTTCAACGGGAAAAATCGATTCACTGTATTTTTTTTTACTTTTACTTTAATTTTGTATCAAACACTGTAATTTTGAGCACCAAACACTGTAATATAATTTGTCTCTTCTGGCAACACTGCAGCGGCCTCAGTTGACTAAAGACCCGAGATCTCCACTTTATGGACCGATGACATAGTTATGTTTGCGGTTTATGTCCAGCCATTTTTAAGATTTCGCACTAGTTAATAACGGACACATCATTTATATACTTTACCTTTGGAAAGTGAATTGAGACTTTCGTTTTTTACCTGTAACAAAAAATAAAATATTCATTAGTTTGGATATAATATTAGAACTAACTAAAATATTAATCCACTTGAATTCAAAAGGACTTTTAAGTTAAAATTCATGAGCATTCATCCAGCTTGCTGCTCTAATTATAGCTTAGTTTCATTAAAGTAAATACAAAAATTAAAGTTAAATTATAATATAATTCGGTGGAAGTCATTTCCCAGCGGTTGAGATAGCCAATTTACAATTTGAGCCATAGCTTTTAGCGGCCCGGCGGCGGATAGTAGTGAGCCTTTGCTAAAGTTCGACGATACGATATTTTGTCGTGTGAGATCGTGCAAGGACGACAAATATCGTGTACTACCTAAAATAGTATCGTATCAGCTAGTGAATAGACTGAATGTTATGAATTCACAGTGGCTATAATCGCCACCGCAAATGTCCTTGGTTTTACTACAACACTACAGCCAAACAGGTCGTTTCTAATAAGTATATCGTTTCGCTTTATAACGTTTTGTCGTGTCGTGCCGCAACTACTGGCATTTTAAGTTGCACCACCGCGTTCGTTTCATATTTCCTAAACGTCAACCTTTTGGCATTGTACGCATCGGACGCATCGCATCTAATGGATGAATTTTCCACAATGCATCCACCTGATCGGCAGCGATCGCATTTGCCGCCGCAACTACCAGCAATCGGATTGAAGACGCCACTTCATTTATGGTGTTCGGGCGGGGTGCGTCCACCTGACCGGCATGACATCATCGGCACGCATCGCAAAAGTTGCTTCTCAAAGTAACGGCGTCGGCATTGCAAGAGCAGATTCGAGCGATCCGTACGATGCGGATTGGAGGACGCACTTGTGTGACTTTCTATACAAAGAATATTACGATCCGTTTGATGCGATGGGTCCGATGCGTACGATGCCGAAAGTTGGGTGCTTAGCTTTATAGAAATGAAAAGGCAAGAAGAGTCTTAAATAGCTTGGATATAACAGAAAAATCTGATCGGAGGTAGTAGTGAAGGCATGTCCGGTGCTAGAAGCGGGTTTAGTGGAATATTCTCCGGTGATTAGCCGGTAATTATGCAAAATACCCCGGTTCGGCATTTACATAAACACACGGTTACAACAGGTTGAGCCAAACTTCCCCATACTATGAAGTAATTACAATTTTACACAATACTAATAAGTAATGGGTTATAGTTGCTTAGGTATCTCATTAAAGATTAATGCACGTTGTAAAGTTGGTTAATAAACATTTTTTTTTGCTTGCAACAGAACTTCATCATCATCATCCTGTCCTTATCTCACGCTAAGTGGGGTCGGCACAACATGTTTTCTTCCACTCACTCCTATCATTCGTCAACAGAACTTATCCTACTTATATTTTAAACGCAAAAGCTTGTAAGAATGTATGAATATAATTATGTTTCTTACTCTTTCACACTGAAACGGCTGAATGGATCTAGATGAAATTTGGCATAGATGTAGATTATAATCTGGAATAGCACATAGTCTACTTTTTATCTCGGAAAAATGTACGGTTCCTGTGGGATAGATTTGTTTTTCAAGGTACCACTTTGGCGATGCTTTGGGCAGAAGCTATTATAAGACTATATAAATAAACTGCTAAAAATTAGCTGACTCAAGTCCGTTCGACCGTCGACGTAACATTAAATTAATGTTAATCAAAAATAATTAACATTATAAACTAAATAACTCTATAATGGGCGGCCTTATCGCTAAGTAGGTAAATATCTTAGAACCAGACAAAATGACTATCTTATTTATTAAATTTTAAGCAAACAATTCCTTAGTAAAACCATTTGAATACCAATTTCTTGATAAAGTATATTTCTGACTCAACCGAGAAATTTAATTACACAATATAACCGAGGTATTCACATTTTGCTTTCCGTTTTATAAACAGTTTCCTACTGAGGAACATGGATTCACTCACTGCTGGATCAACGCAGAGTGCAAACAGGTAGGTACAATCCAGACTTTTTTTTAAAGAGTTTTTTAACTATTTTGCGAATAAATGTCATAAAATCATAAAATGCTTTCATAAATATGATATCTTTTCAGCCAAGTTAATCAATCAAGTTAAACCATGATTACAGACCTATTTAAAAAAGCATGCTTAATTAATTTTTAATCCTACTAATATTGTAAACGTGAAAGTTTGTAAGTATGGATATTTGTTACTCTTTCAAGCTGAACCGGCTGAACGAATCAGGATGAAATTTGACACAGTCTAGATTATAGTCTGGATTAGCCCATAGGCTACTTTTAATCCCGGTACGGTTCCCGGGGATAAATTTGCTTTTGTTTTTCAAGGTATCACGAGGGCGAAGCCGTGGCGAAAGCTAGCCATGGGCGAAAGCTAGTTTTAAATAAATTAGCAAGTTAGCTAATTCTCGCTTTGGTCTATAGTAACTTCCAAACATTGCATACATACGTTTGTTTATATAAAAACCAAAAACCAGCTAAAACGATGGAACAATAAAAGATAGCTGTGACACCCTGTGGTAGAGTCCATTGGTTGTTTAGTCGTTGTTCTCTAGGACGCTGGATGAATAAATGAGAAATTTATTCAAGAGAAGGAATGGGTGGGACCAACTTTGTCAATTTATTTGTTGGAGTTCCGCGGTTGGTCCAAAGCTTGGCGAGTTGGATTAGTTGGACCGCACTAGAAGCAGGTAGCACGGGCTAGATGAAATGAAAACGTTAGATTCTTAAAAAAAAAATTACGAGTCTCTGATTTACATAGATACATAAAATCACGCCTGTTTCCCGACGAGGTAGGCAGAGACCACGGATCAAAACCCAATTGTTTTAATATTATGCCATAAAGAACAAATCTGATCTTGAATCCCATAGACTCAGGGGATTTAGGGTTAGAATTTTTAGGTTTTTAGTCATCTCAGGCCGCTGTCAACTTATCCCGCGGGATAAGTTTTTTGACGAGTTTTTAGTTATTATATATTATTATGCCACAGATAACAAATCTGATCTTGAATCCTATAGACTCAAAGGATTCAGGGCTAGATTTGTTGACGTGTTTTTAGTGATTATATATTATTATGCCTTAGAGAACAATCTGATCTTGAATCCCCATAGACTGGGGATTCAGAGTCAGATTTTTTAATGTGTTATTATTAGTTAGAATTAGTTTTAGTTATTATTCCAAGAAACTGCACTAATTAATTATTTACCTATCAATTATTATCGTTAAAACAAATATCATAACTATTTAATGTTGCTTAATAACCGAATATTACAAGTAAATGATAACCAACATCAACCAAAGTAGGTTATAAATAAGATAGGTATGTATCTCGTTTGCGGTATTAAATAATTCTACGGTAAATGGATAATGGCGTAAATAAATAGCAAGAAAGCCAATGACTGTCAACAGCAGGCAACACCACATTGTAATTATTACAGCCATTTGTGCCTCACGGCCCGTTGAGTAGCGGCGCACGTTATATCAATCTCTGATTAGCCCGGAGGGGCGATAGCGCGTGGTTTATGTCCTAGCCAGGGCTATTCGCTAAATCTACTCTACGGCTTTTTATGTTGCGGCTACCGACATTTGACGGCGATGATGAGTTACCAAAGTAACTTATTGAAGTTACCTTGGTAACCGGTTACCGAAGTTGCTTTTGTGTTTAATTTTTTTGTTGAATATTATTGTATGTTTTTTTATTTAGCACCATATTTGCACAGCAAATAGACAAAAATATTGTCACCGATTTATATAATTACGTCACAGTCATCGCTGTAGTGAGTTCGTTCGGGGGACTTACCATAACCTCTCATAAGCCATCATGTTTCTAAAACGTCAAATTTTAAGCTTGAAGTAACAACACTTCTTCAATACATTGTTTTAGGTCAGGGTACGAAATAATAAAATAATATTACTTTGATATTCCCCGGCAACGTCCTGGAGCCTTACCAGAAGCTCTTGAAATACCATAATGTTTTAGAAACTTTTTATTACTTTGATATTGCCCAAAAAGCTTATTGAAAGGCCTCCGGTCTTTCACAATCACATAAAAGCTCTCAGGTCTAGCTATATAGCTCTAGGTATGGTCAAAGTTCCATTCGGATTTTGCAACTCCACAAAACTTGACTAACTTTGCCCTTAGTCGGAATAGCGACAGCTATAAGACGGTCACCGTTTTTTTCGATAACAAAGCTTAACTTGGCCATTCACTAAAGTCGCATTCAACCCGCTTCAATCTAACATTATTACGTTTTGTGAACACACTAGTTTCTAGTTTAGCGTTTAGTTTCAAAGCTTTTTATGTGAGTAGCTCGGTAATTGCTAGAAAATACAGTTTCAGTAAAAACTTGTGGAGCGTGCTTTAGTTTTTACAAGTTAAGGTACGTTTAGATAGGTGACCCATACGGGTGACTACACTTCTTAGCTCTAGCTAGTATATCTACGCCGCTTCCGACTTTAGCATTTAGGCCTTTTGTTACGAAGATTTTCGGCTGACCTATGAACTCTGACATCAGAGTTGGCTACTTTCTACTTTCTTTAGTAAAAACTTGCCGTCTGGCATTATTACTTAAGTTGTAGTTCCTTAAGCATCTGTGTTCAACGATTCAGAACATTCAGTGTTCATAAGATTTCTGCTCTTGATGTTCCGCAAGCTTCTTATGGTTTGGATTGAGCTCTCTCAACCGTGATTTCCACTATGATTTCTTTGACATCCCTTAAATGCCTCATCTTGTTCTTACCCTTGGCAGTGTCTCACCTAAACGCGTCACCGGCGTTTTCATCATCATCATTCCAGCCCGATATCATCTACTGGGTATAAGCCTCTTCTAGCTTATACCATCATTCTCAATCCTATGCATGTTGATGACGTCAACGCACAGCTCACTGATAGGCAACCGAGATTTCTACGACCTCGTTAAATTGGATTTATCAGTAGGTAATTTCAAATTACAATTTGGCTTACATAGTATGCAAGCTGTCTCTCAACGTGCGCCCATCACATGGCCGCCCGGCTAGTATACGATACGACCCGTACATTGTGGTCGCGACTACAACTCTAATATTGTTCGACGGACCATTCACCATTTCTATACGGAAAGTTTAGCTCCGATATCTAGCAATTTATAGTCGTGCCGTGCGCGGGACATCTTTATGCGGTCGTTTAGGGCTCTTCTGTTTTGTAAATATTATTTTGGGCTGTAAGTGGCTATGCTGGCTTTGAAAATTTTATTTCTATTCAGATTGTTTTTACAATCCAGTAACGCTTGCATTATAAACACTAGCAATAAATAAGTCAGAAACAATTAAGTTTTTGTCGTCATGTTACATTTGGCATCTTTTAACCCTTGTTCTGTGAGCCGTTATCCACGCACCAGCAGTTTGCCCGTTTCCTAAAAGTCTACTCAAAAGCATATTCATTGCCATCTTGAAATCTCAAATGCCATCAAATCAAGTTGCATGATGAAGATGGTGTTTAGTGTTTGAGAGAATCAAAGTATTTTACACTAGATCATTGATTCTCGGCAAAATATTCTAGAATCTCTAGATTACTATCCTGTTTCTGCTCAATTCAGAATGCAGCACATTCGCGTGTTTGATCTAACGGATACCAGCCGTGTGATTCTGTAAGACCTCATTTTAAACTTCGAATCTGAATCCGCTGTGAGATTCTTGATTGGCATTCTAAAAACTCGGTTGATAATTCGAATTGACACTAGCGCTACTCTTGCGAGCGTGTCAGCGAGTTGAACTAAATTGACGGAGATTTTGACAGATTTGAGAAGTATCAGATGACGTAAGAAGTGGCATTCTATACGGTAATTCCCAAGTCACTTCGACGCTCGCTTCGCACTCGAACCCGATTCAAAGTGTCAAATGAAAAGCGTCTTAAGCGAAGTGAGAGTGAATAGCGATGTGAGATGCGAGTTGATGTTTGAATTTTACAGAATCGACGTACTGCGATGCGTGGAATTACAATATAGCACTCGTGTAAGTAAGGAATGCTCTGGTCTGTTAGCAATCAATGAGGTATAGACGAAGTGAAGTACTGGGGCAAATAAATTAAATCAAATAAAACTATTGCGTATACTAATGTAACATATTAATTATTGAATTGAAATCTCGTTTTATAAAAATAGAATATCTATACGAGTAAATAAACCAAGCAGAAATATAGTACCGCTGTTTGACGATTTACGATTCATTCAGTTGCATTTAACTACGTGCGTGTGCCCGTAATTGCAGTAAGTAGGTAAGTCCTATAGTGGTTTATACTTGTAAAGTGTCACTTTTTTACAGTATAGCTATTTAAAATCTTATACCTTTAAACGAGCAATTCTTGTATATATATATATATATTCGGGATCTCGAAAACGGCTCCAGGGATTTTCATGAAATTTCGTATGTAGAGGTTTCGGGGGCGATAAATCGAACTAGCTAGGTTTCATTTTTAGAAAACGTCGTTTACCCCAAAAAAACGAGCAAAGCTCGGTCACCCAGGTACTGTACATTAAGTGACACAACTTTATACTGCAACTATGTAGTATGAATTGCTAAACAATAATATATATAATATCCGACTGAACGCAAGGGAAAATAGATTTTTACAGCCACACTATTTGATTTTTTGACATTTTGTTCAACCTATGACACTCTTGTTTAGGCAAATCAACCTCATTTGACAAAATCCGGCAAATCAACCTCATTTGACAAAAGCCGTTTGGGCAACAACGACAGCAAAAAAAACTCACATACCCCAAACACATTACCCTCCTTTTTCACTTTGCAGTCGGGTAAAAACGTGTGGTGTCACTACAGGGTGAATGGAGATTTATTAGATGATTATTATTATTATTTATTATTATTATTATTATTTTCCGTAACCTATGAATGTGAAGACAAAGCAGAGTAGCTGTGGAAGTAGTTTAGGAACTCTACCAGTCGTCAATCGACCCCCAAACTTCCCCATCGCCTTGCATAGGTACAGTCCGCGACATAAATATACGAGTATAACTCAATTTCAAAAACTTTATGGAATCAGAAGAAGAAACTGAAACATTGATATTGTCAAATTTATTAAGTGATATTATTTCTAGTTACGTAGATCTTTTGTGGATATCTAAAGAGGGTAGTCAGAGGTAAGTCCAAACATGACATTTGGCACATGCCCACATTTAGTACGTGACAGGTTGCAAGCCCATCGCCGCTTATAAGAATACTAACCTATGACACACATCTTCAAATTTTTGGTTCTAGGGTAAACCAGTTTCCTCACGATGTTTTCCTTCACCGTTTAAGAGAACTTGTGAGTGTGTGTGTATTTCTACTAAATTAATTATTTATTTATTGCCTTGTTGAAATGCGAGTCCTATTGAATTTTCATTTAAACAAGGCGATCACGAATTTTATAGCTGATTGTACATTGCAGAAGTGAAACCACGTCACGGGATACCATGGAGTTTTGATTGAATTGCAGCGAACCTTTGCGTCGTCGCCAGCATTAAACCATTTATCAAGATTTGTCTCGGCAGCATCGGAGTTTTGGAATCCTTTCGGATTCCAATTGTCTTTGCTATCTTGATCTATGTTTGCTGTATGTTGTTCGACTCCATATGGATTAAGTAAGAGTCGTATTGATATAACAAAACTGTATATACTCCGCGTAGTGTTTTGTTAACCAACGAAAAAAAAGTGGAGGTTTTAAGGTCAGAGCATATTTTTTTATCATGCCTTCCTATAACGCTTATCCTACCAATATTATAAACGCGAAAGTTTGTAAGAATGTATGGATGTATGTTTGTTACCTCTACACGCAAAAACTACAAAAAGTTGGCGCTGTGATAAATTATAGTCTGGTGTAGCACATAGGCTTTATCTCGGAAAAATGTACGGTTCCCGTGAGATACATTTGGTTTTGTTTTTCAAGGTATCACGCGAGCGAAGCCGTTGGCGGAAGCTAATATACCTATAATAATGCCTAAAGTCTATAATTTTTTTGGCAAAATTAATAAACTCATAAAATATTGACTATTTTACCCTTCGGTAAATGGATGAATTTTTAAGAAAGTAAAGAAAAAGAAAATAATCTCAAAAAGAGTTTTCGAACTCAATTTGTTACGGAGAATATGCAAAGAGGAAAGATTAGGCCCAAACAAAAAGAGCCAATCAATAAAATCCATCGGAAAACTTACAAACGAAAGCTTTGAGTTCAAAGCGACGCAATAGCCAGTGATCCTGTTCAAACTTAATTTATAAAACGACAAGTCGGAGGGATATACTTTAGTACTTTGAGTTTATGCTTATTTTCCATTGAGTTTATTATCTGACAGTCGTTTAGAAGGCCGCTATGGGCTTGGCCGGCAGTAAACCTTCTTTATGTGAGCGCGACGAAAGTGAATAACACTGACAAAGATGTACACATCATACCTTTGGATTTATTTGGCACCGAAACGCAGGATTTTGAACTTAAAAGCCCAGGTATAAGAGTGATGGAGTAATAGGAAGTAAGATGAAACGGTAAATGGCTGTAAAGGATTTTTTGTTGCAGACTCATCAAAGCTACGCAAGTCTATAGCCGATTTACTTTTATTGGGTACCTTTACGTATAGCTCTATGGGTGCTTAGGGCATACAATGCGAATCTGAAACCCTATTACCGAGTTTGAAGAGTTGTTTTTGTTTTTACTTAGCATAATTGTCGAATACAAATAATTTTACGTAGATTTTTCACGTGAAATTGATTATATGACGAAGCAGCGCGCTAAGTAAGCTGATATTGCCACATGTCAGGGCCTTACCACAAACTCTTACAAACAATGATGTTTCAGAAAAGTCAAGTTTCAAGCTTGAAGAATACAATTTTTCTTTCTGTGAAATATCAAAGTAATATAACTTTATTATTGCCCAAAGAGCTTGTGGTAAGACCCCAGGTTCGTTCTTGTTAGTGTAGCCGTAAAAGGTGGTTCCATACGTTTGAAAGCAAACGCGCTCGCCACCGCGCTACCGTCAGGCTCAGGACTAAGCTTAACCGCAATAGAAAGCTTCCGAGTGTAGACTAATAAACAAGTAATTACAGAACGAAGACAGCGCCGCACTGGCGGGCAGTAAGTTATGACATCGTAAATTTGTCGGTTGTCAGCATTACTGGCGCGTGGCGTCAGCATAATCTGCCCGAGTGCATCGTGCTTAGCGAAAATGGGAATAGCCTTATTAGAAACTACACTGTAGCCAGTTGCACGAACAGTTTTATCGCTGTTTATAAAAAACAGGGCAATATTCTAAAACCACACTCAAACTCAAATAGAGATGAAAGAATCTAGATTATTTGACAGTTTTATACATAAAGGTTCTCAATAAATATACGACACGTGTCTTCATGTATCTGCAAGGAAATGTAAACCGAAATAATATAGTAACAGCACAAGCAAAATAACATTACTTTGATATTTCATACTATAACCTATAAAAAAATATTGAGTAGTGTTTCTTCAAGCTTGAAATGTGACATTTCTGCAACATAATGGTTTGTAAAAGCTTGTGGTAGGGCCTCAGGACAATCAAAAATGGATTATTTACTATACCATGCATATATATTTTATTGGGTGCCAGGGATAAAAAAATAGAGCATTCTCACTGTAAATAGCTAGTTTTCAGAAGTGACTGCATTGCGCAACACTAAAACCTATTAATTCAGGGCTCTCAGAACAATGAAACTGAAACTCACTACATCCGCATCCGCATTCATTACTTTCGACCTCTCCAAATATCCGCCCTTTTAATTAGTACCCAGTGACTCTGTTCTTCTCTGTAGAACCTTTTTGAGGTAGACTTTAGCTTAATTACTTGTTTACTTACATGGGTTGATAATTGAATACAAGCCCGCTTGTTCTTTGATTGGGCGTCACCTTGTATCTTCACTATACTTCTTTGACCGGCGTCTTGCTTTTTTGACTTTCTATTGACAGCTGCATCATGTGAACTCGAATTTGATTTTTGGACTATAAGATTAAATGCAAGCCTATTTAGCTTATTTAGAATCAAAAACAACGTACTACAAAACAGCAATATTTGGTACAAATTAACAGCATTTCCAGGGACGTATTCCTCTGGCAGTAATTTGGATTAGTTGAACTATCTATAGATCGTTTATAACGGTTCTTAGATAGCTCAACCGTTTTAAATGTGGTATAATAACTATTCTATTTTCTGTACTTACTATAATGGTATGTTATTATCTTCTTATTTTTATAGTCTCAGTAGTTCTTTCGAACTAGTATGGTGGAAAGGTTAAATTTCATGCACATTTGTATGTGCCTTGCAGGTATTTTAATTGTATATGGTCGTATATTGTGGGAAGTGCACGAACTTCTTAAGCGATTAAAGAAAGTTTATAAGAATCTACGAGCAGGTGGTCTTAACTTCTAGAGAAGTAGCCGGCTACCTCTAATGCTTGTATGAAGTACTTTAATATTTCATGACGTGGTCAGCGAAACTTAGCAGGATAAACTTTAGTGTCATGTTATTTTGAAACTTTCTTTGGTGGGAATCGTTTTATTTTGTACATCGTTTTATCTTTGTATGATATTTTGTACCCTCTATCTATTGGAAATAAATTATCGGACTCTGTTTTTCGGACGTTGAGAGTAAAGGCGTGTTTTTAATTTTTTAACTAGCCTATTCGCTAAGCTAATATGGAGCTAGTCTAAAAAATATACAACAAAAACCAAATTAAAAAAAAAAACATAATACTACCTACTTACTATTATTGAAAGTAAAAAGACGTAGGTATGTAGAAGAAATTACATCAGCCTTCGCAGCATGATCACCATTCAGCCGTTTTAGCATCATTGAGTAACCACCATTCAGCTACTTAGAATTACTATATATAGAATTATTATAATTACTATATCCAAACTTTCACGTTTATGATAAAAAACTATTTTAACTTAGATAGTAAATGTTTTAAGTTTCTTGTGTTGGAGCTTTGGGGCTCACTCCCACTACGCCACCAGGGCCCAAGGCATAGCAGAATGTAATATTAGTTTAGGACCAGCCACTAACAGTATATTTGGACAGTTTAATTATTACGCGGTACTTTGCTTTACGAGGTTGAGGAAATGTTTGTAAGAAATTAATTAAAACCTACACGTAAAATGGTATAGTTTTACAACGCTCACATGTTATCTTTACCTATAAAAAAGCTTAACTGACTGACTATCTGATTCATCATCGCCAAAACCGCTGAAGCTAATAAGCTAAAATTTGAAACATTCCTTTTATAGAAAAACCACCCACTAAGGCGGATTTACCCCTTAAAAGGGTGAAAATGTTTGTATGGAACTTTTTAACACGTAGTGCAATTTTCTTGAAACTTTGTTTAAATGCCTAAAGGAATGTACGTGTTTCATGATTAAACCATAAAAAGGAGCAAGATGAGGTGTCAGAGTTTGTGAGGAAATGCGATGCGATTTAAAATTCTCAGCGTGAATTTCACCAGATGAGTCTTTTTTTTAAATAGACTATCAAAAATACAATGTCTTTAAAGTTCTAAAAATCATGGTAGTAAAGTATCAACATACTCTGCCTTCTAAAACAAACTTCATTATAACACCCAACCATTCACTAAAACAACGTAGGTAGCGTGACAATTTCAATGTTCCAAAAGTTTCTCACAAGCACCCCACCCTTACCATTTGTTAATTTAAAATGGCTACAATCAAGCTCCAACATGTGCACTTCCTCAACTAAACAGTGCTAAGCACCACTAAGCTCATCCGAACTAAATAATGGCGACTCGAGAAATAATGGCGGAGTTGGGAATGAAACAATTTACAACAAACCTCCATTTAGTTAACCTGCTTCTAACGTGCTCTACTGTGGCCATCCAATCCGAAGGCAATTCTTGTTTCGCTGTAAAAAATAGTTCTATATAAGTGGGTGAAACTCGAGCTTATTCTATCAACCGACGAAAAACAAAAGAGGTTCTCAGATAGTCGCATATACTTTTCATCTATTTCTTCTTTCATGAAGAATCTTTAAAGTTTTCAGCTCAATCTTTAGACAATCAGTCATCTAACTATGTTATACATTTAGTTAAATGTAACCCAAGTCGCATGCGAAGTTTTTGTTCATGGGTACTTATGTCAGTTCTCTTGTTTTCCTTATTTCCATAGCTCGCAGTATTACGTAAAAAGGTTAATCCAAGTGGAAAAGTTCATTGATGCACGAGAAATATAGTAAAAAATAGTTATGTATGCAGTGAGTTGAGTGGGCTTCGTAATAGAAGTCAAGTTTTCTAAGGGGCGCACGTAAAAGCAACATTACTCAGTGTCGCTTACTTTATATCCGTTTCAAGGTGCTTAGTTTGCGAGGTGTGAACTAGTTTGAACATATCAAGTTGACATAAAATGCTGTTAACTTCAACAAATAATTTTTAATTCAAACAATCCCTTGGAAAAACTTTTTACTAAAAAAATCCGGAACAATGAATACGGCTAGTTAGTTTGAATAGTTAGAAGGTAATTTATCATAAGTTGAGTTTGACCGTATCGACAGCGGACCAAAGTTTACACTACGACTACAGACCCTCTTCGTTCTCTAGAGAATATCCCAAACTGTTTATTATTCATCTAAACTTTCTGAAGACTGATATTGACGTTTAAAATACTTATTTAGTTCACTTCAGTATGATTTATCTGGCAATGAATGGTAAGCTACGTGTTTTTACCCGACTTCGAAGATGGAGGGAAATAATGTTTGCGAATTCCATGGGCTGTCGCTATAGCCCAAACGGCTGGACAAATTTTAACAAATGAGGTGTCGTAGGACTCTCCTGATTAATGAATGTGACAAAGGTTCTACAAAAATAAAAAAATCCAATACTAATGCTGGAAAAAACTATTTGAATTTAATTTCAGACGCGTTTTTTGATTTTTGGAATAAATTCTAGTTTAATTCTGTGGCGTCGATAGATGTATTGACTAGGTATTAAAAAAGTTTCAACAGTAAGCTTCTCACTTTAAGTGTTCCAATGTTATACTAAAAGACAAGGGTAAGATAGATTTGAGCTTAGACATAAAATATACGTTCTGAGATGGGTCACACACTTGTAAATAGGTTGTCGCAATCTACACCGAGTCTAAAACCTATAAATATTGGGGAACCCCTGTCAATTCCGATCTCAACCTCTCTTTATTTATCGTGGTTTAATTGATAAAATCAATTATAATGGTCAAATAATCAGATTGCTGAATTGAGCAGTGGATTTCGAGTGTGAAATCTATGCGGACCCTTGTCAATTATCATCAAAACATCTCTTTATTTAACGTGGTTCCGTTGAAAATCAATAATATTAGGCCAAATAATTCGATCATCTGAGTTCAACTTAAATATTAATGCACTGATTGATGATGAAGGGTCGCGACTCGTGGTCCCACTGGGATTGTACCACTATTACTCGTGGTCCCACTATCCCTGAAATGACCAGACTGGTGGAAACCGGGTATATAAAAATTAAAATATAAATGTAAATATTCAGAAAGTGCAAAATGGTAGTGGGTATGTGTCAAATGTCATGATTGGACATGCCTCTGACTTCCCACTCTAAATATCACCAAAGATCTTAGTAACTTGAGATCTGAGAAGATATTTACCAATAAGGCAAAATCACGCAAAAAAAAATGTGAACAAAATAATGGACGCTATGACAAGGTGTATTGAGCAGAGATATTGAGTAGAACCTTTACTCGATGTACCTATTCGTATTCCTGAGAGCCCGTTTCCAATATTTCGGTAAAGCAAAATATGGAATATTAGCTCGTAAAAGTTAAGGATCTTTTAGGATAGAGCCCAGAATAAGGCTTTATTGAAGACTCGCATAACAATGCTGACAGTGTTTTTTAGGCTTTGAGGAACAATAAAGACTACGGGAACTTACTGAAAAACTATAAACAGAATTATGTACTTATGTACATTATGAAAACCGGTTATGAAAATGAAAAATCGTCTTTCGTAGTAGCTGGTTACGAAAAATTGTTACGATGTGGTTGACCATAATTTAATATTTAATTTTACTGTTAAAAATATCTCAACGTTGTAAAACTTAACTATTCTATGAGCTAAACTTAAAGCATGGGTTCCTATTCTAGGGGTATTTACCCCTTCGGGGGTAAAACAGCTGTTCTGTGAAGGTAATCAAGCTGGTTCTACAGTCTTCACCTATTATTGACCAAGAGTGTTCTCTTGATTTAAAATAAAATTATTATTCAGAATATTTTCATGGCTTAATAAATTCATTCCACGCAAAAGAAAGTTTAGCGGCTCGTTTGAATTCTGAATAGGTCTTCATGACCTATAGATACTTATTTAATAACTTCAAAATAACATCGAGTTCAATGGACTTTGACTGATTTACAGTGAGTGTCAGGATGGCTGGACCACATGAGTTATTGAATTCAAAACATGCTCAGTATTTAGGTACTACTTATTTGCTACCCTTAATTATATTTTGAATTCATTATGATAATAGCATCCGTCGCAAACCCGTATGGGAACAATGTTACGCCTAGGTCTATATACAGCAATCGATGATAATGTCAATTTTAATATTTACAATATATTTGATTGTAGCCTATATTTTTATCGTCCCACTGCTGTGCAAAGGTCTCCCCCAAATCACGCCAACCATCCTTATTTTACGTTAAAGAAAGCTTATAGAATTATTTTAGGTTTAATAATTTATTGCGGTAAATATTTATGTTGCTAATCCAATTTGTTATTCGTTAAAATGAAACCCAAAGGTACCGAACAAATAATATGAGGTAGGCACTACAAGGGTATACAAGTTTATCAATTTATTTACTGCCAACAGTACCTATAAACATAACAGGAGAATTTCTTTGTACGATGCTCATCTGATTTTCCCCATTAGTCTTCCTGAATATTCCTAACCTCACCAATAAGATAAAATAGGTAATTTATTCTATTACTAGCTTCCGCTCGCGGCGTCGCCCGCGAAGTACCTACTTACATAAAATATAGCCTATGTTCATCCTGAAAGTTTATTCTACACATTGGTGAAAGAATTTTTCAAATCGGTTCAGTAGTTTCGGAGCCTATTCGTTTCAAACAAACAAACAAACAAACAAACAAACAATCAAAGTTTTCCTCTTTATAATATTAGTATAGACAAACAAATTTGTTCTTTTCATACAAACTTCAACCTCCCACTGCACTTTTTAGAGGTTGAATTTTCCCAGAGTCCCAAAGTGGAACCTACTCTTTATGACTTCAGTTACGAAAGACTTGAATGTATTTTTATATATTTACTAGCTTTCTCCCGTGGCGTCGTCCGCATGGTACCTTGTTAAATTATAGCCTTTGTACTATTCCAGACTATAATCTATCTCTGTGTCAAATTTCATCCAGATCCGTTCAGCCGTTTCAGCGTGAAAGATTAACAAACATCCATACATCCGTTTATACAAACTTTCATTATAATATTACTTGGATTATTTCGAGTCAGCTTAGGAAACGACCTCTCAAAGTGTTTTCCACATTTTCCTTCCAATTCTTCGAAGCCTCGATAAGGGATTATCATTTTTCACTTCCACGCACGGCATCCTGTTTCCAATTAACGCAGTGAAATATGGCTGTGCATCGTCTGTATCTTTTTGATTGTATTCTCTCGATATTGCCCGTTTATCTGGATCTCAAACGGTGCAATTTATTATGGGTAAGAGATATACTGCGTTTTATTTCGCATTGTATTTAGAAAACAAAATGTTTTTATCCTACTAATCCTACAATTTTATATAAAAGTTTGGATGGATGTACGGATGTTTGTTATGGCGCTGAAACGGCGCAAACTTAAAAGACGCGTAGTTTTTGATCAGGAATAAGATAGGCTACTTTTTATCCGGGTAGGTACCACACTAGCGGAGTCGCGCGCGGTTGCTAGTTAGAAATAAAGTTGACGACTAAAAATCATAAACTATTTTTGGTCATTGAACGTCTTGTTACCTTGGGCGGATTCAACCAAACTAGTTTAACCATAATCTCCAAAACAAATCGTAGTTAACAGGGATTAAACTAACATTTTAGGTACTTGCATTTGACATCATTCTGAGAATAGTTATACCAGATGTTGGTCAACTCTACGTATTAATCGTAAAATGCTTATCTTTGTGTTAATTTTATTATACATTTTACTTTATTCCTCTCACCACCCTGGTTCGTAAAAACTCGATGTTTGGGCCGATTTTTTTGCACGCAATTATACTTTATTTAGATTTATTCGCATAGCTAATACAAAATCATATAATGCATTGTTTGTCTATATAATTCTGTAGAATCTGTTGATAAATAAACTATTTTGAAACAATATGTTTTGATTTGTGAAGTTTTAACAGTTTTGAAGCATTTAAATGGTAATAAAACATTTATCTTCCAGTAATAGCTGTTCTTAAAACAAAGAGAACTCTTCGAAACAATTTGATCGGTCAAACCTATTTGTTATGTTACAGGTCGGGTTCAGTCGTGCGCGGCAACCCAATGATTTCTATAACAAATAACAAAGTAGGTACATCAGACACTTACCACACTTGGTTTTTACTATTTATTTAAGGGAAAGTATAAATATTATAAATCAAACCTTCTTCTTCCTGCCCCTTTCCACGCTATGCGAGGTCGGCACAACACGTTTTCTTCTTCCATTTCCCTCTATTATCTCAGTACTCAACTCACACCTTTTTACTCATATCATCTTTCACACAGTCCATCCATCTTTTCTTTGGTCTTCCTCTACCCCTGTATCATCCACATTAATATCTGGCACTCTCCTCATCACAAGACAGCATAATAAATCAAACCATTACTAAGGTATTAATTTACTGATATTGGATCAGTTTACCTATTTGCAGATAGTTTGTCGGTCCTTAGATTGCTCAACTGCTTCATATGTATTTTATATATAGTGTAAATATTAAGATAGGTCTGTATATTTCTGTACTTAAATAAAGACTATAACTAGAAAATAATTTATTGATCTTTTATAAAATTTACATTAAAATTTTAATAAGTATATAATTAGGTGGTCCAATCCAGGATTATCGCAATTTGCCAAAGACAATATTTTATAATTACGAATATATTATCGTGTCATTGAAGCGAGTTTAAACGTAATTGTTCAACCGTCTAAATGCAGCCTCGATAAGGTACGAGTTCCACTTTAGCAAAGCCAAGGGCACTATAAGGTTTTCATAAGGTTTGTGTTATATTTTTAACCGACGAAATAAAAAAGGTCATTCTCAAGTTGACACGTATACTCGTATTTTCTTTTCGGGCGGATAAATAACTCATTTGTTAAGGGTAAGCTTAGAATAGTGACTCATTTGTTTGTTCCTCAGATCACCTTTAACTTATGGTGTTCTGGTGATGAATGGGTTGTTTGTTACAAAAGTCGATAACACTTTCTTATACCATCAACTCTTGTTACGAGAAGTATGTACTCGTAAGTGGGCGGTTCTCCTATATATTAAGGTTACGTTATGTACGTCTTTTGGTCATCCTATGTAAGTTAGCTTTAATTAATACTAGTATTGCCCGCGACTTCGTTCGCATTTAATTCATTTTAAAATGTTATTCTGCTATTAGAGACAAATCGGACAAATCAAAAATCATGAAAATCGGTCCAGTCGTTCTTGAGTTAGTTATAAGTGTTCGAACAAACCTGACTTTGTTTTTATATTGAGAAGATTTCTTAGTAAGTTTGTAATAATAGAAAAATACTTTTTAAGAAACCAATAGCAATATTTTTAGTAGAACCTTACCCTACACAAAAAATACAAGAAACAGTTTACGTTTCACAAAAAAAAACTATCTGGAAAATGTAATTTTGTACATTGCTATGGTAGAGCAATGTAGGTAAAGTCGCAAAAAACACAATCTCTTCTACCCCGGCTGGTTACGTATGAAATACATTTTTTTATCAAATTTCTCTTTGATTCTGGCTGGGCCGCTCATGATTTCCACATTGAATGCTGAGTCATTCCTTTTTGTAGAGTTCGGAACAGAAAAGATGTTGTTATTTTTTGTATTGCTCGAGATAATGGTTTGTTTATTATTCGAGACGGAGATGTTCTCTAAAAACTTCAGCAACGTTTTTATCAAAGGTTGCTAAGTGATTTGATTATACTCGCTATAACTTGTTTCTTAAATTAACAATACAAATAAAATAATAACAGACAGCATTCACATAATAAATACAAAGACAGCATTCAAATAATATGCAGACACAGTTCAATGAAACAAATAAATTTTTCAGGCGCGGAAGTCCCATAAAATATTCAAGTAATGTTACATGTATACAAAAAAAAACAAAAGACAATATTAAAAATATAAATAAAAATAAACTTAAAATTTATTAAATTACTACATACTTGTAAATAAGGCTAAGTAAGTACTTAGATTATAAAAATCTATTCATGTCAGTTTCGAGTCTTATTTTTTATTACTGTCCAGATGGTCAATAATACAGTGCTTGTAAATATACTACATTTGAAAAAATATTTTTAGCACGTCGCTAGTTTCTTCGAACCAGTGCGGGGAAAGGATTAAAACGGCGAGATTTCTTTCGTTCAATCATAATTTCATTTGCAAACTTAAAATAATAATGATAAAAAAAGCCGGATCAAATAAGCCGAAAATAACGCTTGGATGTCGATTGTTTGCATTTGCACAAGTATAAATATAGCATCGAGTAATTTTACATGCTTGTGCGCTTTATTGGTACCGAAAAAACAAAATTACCATCCTAAAAGTCCACAGCCGCTGGCTGGTTCGAGATTGAATTATTCGTCACATCCATCGCCACTGCCGAAACGAACGAGCTCACATTTGACACACACTCCATATAGCAACGGAGACATTGGTTATTTTATAACACCGTATAATCAAAACAAACTTTGAAAAAAAAAACAGGAAATATATAAAATTTCGCCTGATTCATGAAAGGGTGAGCAGCAACCACGGATTTAGGTACGATCCTGACACGCGTATTTTATTTCATTAGCTCTCATTACGTCTTTATACAACGGTATAATGTTTATATGCTCCTAAACTTTAAATGTTAAACAGTTTATAGAAATAGTATGCTTAGAGTGCTACAGAGTACTACGGGATCTACACGTCACATCGTCGAAGGCACTCGTCGCAATACCGCGATAACATCGCCGTGTGGAGACACGCTATAATTTCACTATAATTTCGCCGCGATACACTCGCTCGTTAAGATGGCGCCTTAAAGCTGTACGTCGATTCTGTAACATCAACTCGCATCTCACATCGCTATTCACTCTCACTTCGCTTGAGACGCTTTTTATTTGACACTTTGAATCGGGTTCAAGTGCGAAGCGAGCGTCGAAGTGACTTGGGAATTACTGTATAGAATGCCACTCCATCTCATACTTGATCTGTCAAAATCTCCCCATCAATTTAGTTCAACTGGCTGACATGCTCGCAAGAGTGACGCTAGTGTAAATTCGAATTATCAACCGAGTTTTTAGAATGCCAATCAAAAAACTCACAGCGGATTCAGATTCGAAGCTTAAAATGAGGTCTTACAGAATCACACGGCTGGGCTGGCTGGTAAGAGAATGAGCTTTGGCTCTTGAGCTGCTTTATCAATACCAAACGGGTCCGCCAATAAAAGCTTGTTTAGACAACATTTGACACACGGCGACGCGACGCGAGCTCTCTCGAATAGTAATGTCAATGTTGTTTGAATCTGTAACAGCTGCTGCAGTTTTGATTCAGAGAAAAGCTAATTGTAGATGTTTGAAGATTTTCAGACTATTTTTTTAGAATTAATCTCTAAAAAAGTTTTAATGTCACTGTTGACCCTGTTTATTTCTTTTTTAAGATGATTTGCTTGACCGGTCGCTCGCTGGACAGAATCACGGAAAAAGTAAATATGATTCCACACAACGCAAAACTTCGTTAAGCTAACAAAGAATAGTGCTGTTTATGAATGTTCCGACTCACGTACTCTATATATTATTATCTCATAAACGATTCCCAAGAAGAAAATGTTTTGCTCTGTTTACGTCAGTCTACGCAGGAACTGTACATCCTGTCAGAACAATGACAGGATATTGACGTATTGACGCGCAGAGCACTATAGATGGGTTGTAATATTGATGAGCATGGTCTCGCTATTTATGCTATAGGTATTATCCACGGCTTTGTTTGCATTGTTATATTTTCTTATGACTTTAGAATAAATAGGCAGTAAGAAAATTAATGCTGGAAATATTCGCTGGGTACTTTTTTACAAAGAATGGCAGCGTCTGTGGAGTATTTAGGGGATGATGCAAAATACTTAAACAAAACCATTTGGCAGCTGATACAACCGCCCAACCCCTGACTTTTTCCCGATGAACATAAAGTTCAAAATTGAAGATATATCGAAAATTCAAAGTATGAACACTTTTGAAGAGTAATTGCCAAGTTCAGCCAAAAAAATCAGCAGAACTTTTGGCAAACTGTGGTGCGTGTAGATTGATATTTGGCAGGAAAAGTGCTTTCGTAATTTTGTTCGCTTTCTCATACGAGCAACTCGATAACTTTTTTGTTTTCGTTCTTCTTTTGTTTTCAAAATGTGTAGTATTCTGAAGACAAGACTCAAGTTCAACCAATTGTTGAAAGAAGAAGAAGCTTGTGCTTCTGTGAGCAAACAACTTTCCGATTTGCATGAGCAACGCTTATTACAAAGCACTTCCATGCTTCGATGGGAATACATAATTATTTATGTAAGCTTAGTAACATTAGTTAAACATCGTGAGGAAACCGGCATTTCGTAGAACCTTTAAAGTTCGAAGATATAATCTCAAATGCACGAAAGCACTTTAATCCATTCACTACATTGGTTTAAAAGAACTGAAAACAAAATATGAAGAAGTAGACGATAAATAAAAGAAGCAATAGACCAAGGCTAATGAATTAATATCTATCTAAAATTCAAATACCTCCAGAAAAGTGAAATAACAGTATAATAGACGCTGACGTTAACACCTATTCAGTGGTAGTCACGGAAGTCAAACCCTAGCTTAGCTCTCCTCTAAGCCGCAGACAAAATAGAACCGCTGGTACAAGCTGTAACTTTGAAAAAAATATTTTTTTATGGGATCTTCACGCGGAATGAAACGCATTTGAGGTAACTTTCTGTGATAAGTAAGTTCTAAGGCCCATATTTCTGAACTCAAACTTAAATAGACTTTGCATTAGTTTTTCATTTACAACTGACAGAAAATCAATATTCAGTTTTCAATCTGAAGTTCAGTCTTGTTCTGAAATAGATTCAGTTCTGGTCTCTAAACGCCATTACTTGTCAATGGTAACTTGTAGTACGTGATTGTATTATTGGATTGCCAAAGCAGAAAAAGTAGCTTGCATGAAAGCTGTTTATATCTTCTTTGAGCTGCTAATTGAGTTGTTTGATCGGTCTCTATTGAAGTGCATTTCATGATACCGTTTTGACATTCAAATTACTGAGTCGCAATCTGCAACCAGTCTGTCTCAGCACTAACCACCGTTTAATTTGGTGAATCGTTGTTTGATGTTTGAAGTTGCTTTGAATAAACATTGCCTTAGTAACCACGCCACTACCATTTAGCACTGGGCGCTTCTGAACTGCCCGCTATTTGATGAACTTACAATATTGTAAAAGATAAAATGTAATAATAAGATTATAAAGAAGAGGAATCCCCTATACAGCGGGGCCTAACCACGAAGTCTTCCAAAACGATTCCGTATCGATTCCATTATAGAAACGTCACTATTTCCATACAATTTGCATAGCTCATGGTACGAAATAATAATGTAATACTAATTCGGTAATGTATTATGAATTCGCAGTCAGGCCCCTGGTCACACTCTTGGATACCTAGTAAATTTATCTCTATGACCTAGACGTTAATCTGTCAGAATAACGTACGTATGTGGATGACATATACGTAATCTAGAGGTTTGAAAATCTTCAAAGAGATAATAACTTCCTGGTTCAGAGCGACATGAGCCTGGTATATAGATAGAGGGTAAGGCAAAAGAAAAATATTACTTGAAAACTGAGATGAAAGCGGCCGAAAATTGTGTCATTATTTATAGAAAATTGGGGTATATTTGCCACAGAAACTCCGCCTGAGAAGTTTGGCCGAGTTGTACAGGATTGCGTAGTTTTACGGAACTTACGTGAGAACTAGTGCGTGGTAAAGTGCGTTGCGAATAACGGAAGGGACCTTGTAGGATATTATTACAAAAAATTCGTGACTTTTCTGACTAACTGACCATTTTCTAGAAGTATTTAGAGTTTAGAAGCCCTGATTCATTAGAGCGTAAAAATAAAGCCCACCATGTGATGGCTCAAAGTCGGTTTTATTAAGACTATGAGCCTAAGTGTCAGACCACACTTGTGACATTTTGCCGTGACTGTGACCGTGTTTATGCCCAAAACACGCCCACTTTTTGACGAAGTCCCTTGAAAATGTGATAAATTGTCAAGGCAGTTTGTCAGTCAAGTCGGGACGCGTTTAGCGGGAATTGAGCATAGCGGAATAACCGTTTTAGAGAGTGGAAGAGAAGACAGGAGACAAATGAATGGAGTATTTATGATTTCATCTCTAAAGTGTAAGAAATTTAGTTTAAAAAAATCCATATAAGCAAAGACACGCGCGTTTCTCTAGTGCGGTGAAGGAATAATTGAAGAACTCGTGCTGGTTTCGTGACTCAGCAGTGAATCTTTAGTGCTGAAATTAAATTGTAACAACGCTCCAAATCCCATTAGTTTACTCTGTTACTTAGTGCATATAATATGAAAGCCGTTTATTTCTAGGCAAAAATATTATAGCAAAAGTAAGTATAAAAAGAAATATGGGAATAGTGGCCCGGAAAGGAAAATACGAAAAAACTGAAAGTGCTTTAATGAAATTCGGACAGGACAACGTCTGTTGGGTCAGCTAGTTAAAAATACACATAGATATAATATAATATATAGAATGGATGATCGCATAACATAGTTTTGAAGTTTTCGATGTTCGAATGATACTTTGTCTAGACCCTATATAATCGTATGCCATCCATCAAGTTAGAAGGTAATCCTTCTCCATTCATCTCAAATGTTTGGCAGTTCCAGACAATTTATGAATCAGTGAACCCGCTACTAAAGGATTACAATATGCTTTATCTAATACCTACACATAGGTACTAGTACAGATTATGTTCAAGGTAAAAAAACAAAAACAAAAAACATAAAAATGATCACGACTGTAATCCCCACGCTCGGTAGATATCTCCTCAGACCTCTAGTGACTTAGATCTTTAACGATATCTAAAGAGGGTAGTCAGAGGCACGTCCGAACATGACATCTGGCACATGCCCTTCAAAAACTGTGTGTTCTTTTCCCAAACCTTTTAAACTGTGCGTTCATTGGTTGATCAACTTTGAGAATAACAGGAAAACGTGACGAAGTGTCTCATTCACAGTTCACAGGTAGCGATCTCTGACCTCATATCGCAAAACCAATCTATTCTTATACCTTTCCCGGAAGAATAGTAAAAAATCTAATAAAAAGTCAAGTTTGGTGTTCTAGTAACGATGATCAAAGGGATACATTACCTGCGGTCAGTGACTTGAACTTTGTTTCTTTGTCGTTGCAAGTTAAATTAGATTAAAAATTTTAAAAACCCCCAACACTAAATTTGCCCGCCATTTCGTGGCGGTGGCCATCTTGGATTTGAAATTTTTGTTGCGGCGGGCCATCTTGACCGAATTCCATCGATTATAGCTAAGAATACTCCCAACTAGTTCAACTTTCAAAGAAAGAATGTCTTTGAACGTCGCTATTAGTGATTGTTCTCAGCCAGCTTAGTCTTGTGTCTCGTCAGTCAGGTCACGAAAGTCGGACTTTAATCCTTTCGCCACACAGGTTCGAACCAATAACCAAAAATTTTTTTGATTATATTTTTTTTCGTAGGCTGGCATAACTTTTTAATTTAATTTCATTTAATTTAATGTTGTAAAAGAGATTTGTAAAAATGACAATAATTTTTTTCGTATTTATTTTTGTAATTTTCAAAGTACCTAAATAGTTGCGAACAACGGTCCCTCGCAAGTACCTTGAAAACCGCTGTAAATACGCTGAGAAATCATAAATTCGTTCTCGGTCATGTCCTTAGGGAAATGCGCTAACCGCGTATTACCTACGTACTTCCATAAGAAATGGACTCTCAGAAAGGGTCTTTGTGGACTCTAAAGGCTCACTCGTGAATAGTCCTTTATCTCAAAGAAGTCCGTTACAATTAAATTTGTGCTGGGATTATGGTACTAATAAGCGGCGAGTGATAATTATAAAAACCAACTCAGTTACAGAATATTCTAATAATCTATAGTTTGGGTGTTGGGATAACGAAAGTAGCCTCAGAGATGGACCCTAATCTTTTCAGCAGTCAGCACACTGGTTTGAAAGAATTGCTGACACGAAGAAGAAGCTGAACAAATTTCAAATCCAAGATGGCCGCCACCACAAAATGGCGGGTAAAGTATATAATGTATCTACCCAAATCTAGATATCGACATAGTATGATTGGGGAGCATTGTTAGTGTAGGTAGCACCCTTGCCTTCCAGGTTTTGGTTTGAACCTGTCCGTGCCGTAAAGGATTTAAAAAAATAGGAAATATTAAAATAATAACATACTATGTACCTATAGGTAAATATAATAAAATCGTTGAGATGCCGTGACTGTACTGTAGATATTTTCAAATAAAAAAGACACGCTACTTAGCCCAACACAACTGTTTTTGAAAAATATTTTTGTTTTTCTGTTTATCTGTGCGTTTGTACATTGTACTAAAAATTGATATAAGCTTAAATTAAAACTTAGTCTTTGTTTCATGGAGATCGGTTGACAAATAAAAAAGATATGATAATTTTACTTATTCCTCGCGCGCGCTGGAGGCTATGCACAAAAGTAATCTAATGCGTAAAAAAAGTCGCGGGTTACAGCTCGTATAATAGTAAAGAGTTATCTAAAAAACTTGTAGATAAGACCAATGATCAAATGATTGGTGTTAGATACTTCAGTCAAAAAATCAGTATAGCTATGATAACGTTGCCTTTTGGGTACATTACCTGCGGTCAGTGACTTGAACTCAGTTTTAAAAATATTAATTTGTTATTACTGTTTAATTCCTTTTAGCGTTTTAATTTACATGAACAAAATCAAGCAATATTTGTGCAGGTAAACAAACTTAAAGCAGACGTAAAAATACATTGAAAAATTCAGGGGTTTCGAGCAAACAAACTTTATTGAGCAGTGATTCCTCGAACCAGTTCAAATACATGCAGTAAAATGTTAATAATGTAGTTACTACCTACAAACTGAAATCTCGCCTGTTTTCCAAAGGTGTACGTACATACAAAGCGACAAAATTACACAAAATAAAAAAAAACAAAGTTTTCTGTCACTAGCAATACTACCGCAGCTTCCGGGCTTTTATGGTACACAAAGCACCAGTTTCTTAAGTAAATAAAACGCAACCTAGTGCATTCCATTTTGGCGATCGAGATTTTTGTTAAAAATAATAATGATAAGACTTTGTCGACGAAGCGACTTGTCGCAACTTTAACACAGAATCGATAATGGTGGTAATTAATTTTCCACCATTTTCACTTAGCTTTAGTCAACACCAATTTACATGGCTTCTAAAATAAGCTAAAACACGTCAATCGTACGTCAGTTTAGTCAAATTTAGAATTGTAATTTAAAATGTTTATGCTAATTTAGTATTTGATGAGAACAAAATAAGGTCGCGTTTATTTCAGCATTTTTTTAGTTGGTTTTAGTTAGTCAGCGGAACAACAGAATCACCACCAATGTCAGAAGGTAGTGCTAAAAGTACAAAACAGCCGTATTCCGTAGTACAGCACTCGCGGGGCGCGTTTGACGCAATGTGTCATTATACCGTGAACGTCCCGAATAGCACAAAAGGCACTTTTGAATGAGTTTAAAATAAAAACAAATTACTTTAGGGCCGGTAAGTGTAGAGACGTAAAATCTAAATATAAATACTGTCTAACTGGCGGACCTGTGGCCTTACCACAAGCTCTTACAAACCATCATGTTTTAGAAACGTCAATGTTTCGAGCTTGAAATAACACTACTTCAATACAATTTTTATAGGTCATGGTACAATCAAAGTTATATTACTATGATGTTACCCAAAGAGCTTGTGGTAAGACTGACTGACTGACTGACAGTAAACGCGCAGCTCAACTCTATATTAATGTAATCTTCAGAGACGTTAAGCGTTTTATTTACGTGTTACACTTTGGTGTGCATATTAGCTAGTTGGCAATATGAGTTAGTCCGACGAAATAACAGAATTACTACTTTAGTCTAAAACCACGTTATGTAAACACAGTGGCAAGAAAAATGTCGCACGATATTTCTTCGCACATGTTTCACAACTTTTCCCCTTAGTGTACCAGGAGCTTTAGTTAAAATTACCTAGTTCACTGTTTACATTTTGTAATGTCACCCAAACTTTTACAATTAACATTTCATTGATGAAGCTTTTTATTTCCTTTGTACGGTACTGGAGCAATTAACGTGAATCCACCTTTTGCTGTAACACTTAAGTGAGATAAAACTTTACAAAGTAAGAATCGAGTTTGTCTGCACTGGAAATTTATTAGCTCCCCTTGTAGTAGCTTAGCTACTTGTAAATGAGAAAAGTCTTGTTTTAATTTTACAACCTACATTCAACAATACTTATAAATGCAGGTATTTTTTAAACAAACTCGTCTGAAATGGCACAATAGGCATTGATGGCACAACGGGCATTGGGCATGTTTGCACAATTTTTGGTTCCTAGAATATTGCGCCGTTATTGCCGTATGTTGCCGTATGAGCCACGTTGTGGCTCGTATCTAAAAACAATATCGTTAGGTATTTATTATAGACAAGTGAAAGGTTCACGCTGTAGGTAAGTTTTAGTAGACACTAGTGAATAAAATGAACATCTTTTTTTAACACGACTAAGAATATTCCATTCACATAAATTGCCTGTTTAACGGAATATCAAAAACAAACATGATCACGACTATAATCCCTAAGCAACTTGATCTTTGTACTTAGATCTTTGAGGATATCTAAAGAGGGTAGTTAGAGTAATCAGAAAGTACAGGCAACCAAAACAGTATGCTGTTCTTTGATATTTTGAGCTCCGATATCCCTTTATTCATTCTATGAAATTGTATCGCAGTAAAATTTTAAATTGTGAGATATTTTGGAGTCGAGTCTTTGCGATACTGGATTTGTCTGGGTTGTTATATGTACTATATTGTATAACAGTGCACACGACTTTATTAAAAATTCATTGTTTTTTAATTGTATCAAACCACACAACAAAGAAAAAGTTAATTGAAATTAAATGTTGTACTTTATTTTCCGCAACACAGGCAGCTAATAAGTATAATGGATTTAATCACGCCCATACCAATTGCCTCAGGGTTTTACCACAAAAATACCATTAAAACTAAAAATCAAGAACAGGCCAATGGCTCAGAGGTCATTCAAATCTGAGAGGGTCGATGACACCAAAAAAGTCAAGAGCAGCTTCGGGAAGTGTGAAGGACCAAAATCGGGAGAAATAGCGAGGGTAAAACCAAGAGCTAGTAGGTACGGGATAAGTGATAGGACAAATGTTTCCATGATCTTCAAATATTTGTTCCAGGTTCAGCACCTAGCCCTAGCCTTACATTAGTATATTTTGAAATGTTACTACCATAAATCCTACAAGAAAAAAAAACATGTGGCTGCTTTCGTCAGGCGGAACCAATTTGTTCCCAATTTGATTTGTCTACACACCCGTGAGAATATTAATCCATAAGAAGCACAGACAGCTAACGTTCGAACAGCTTGCTCAGTGGTGTACGTGTTGAACTGATCCCATCAAAAACATAAATGTGAAATGAGAGCCAAGTTCAATAAGTATGTTTTACTTAGTCAGTGACTTCAGCGACAAAAGAAGTGAGATCTAAACGGGTGCCAAGTACAATGGTCAGTCCTGAAACTTATTTATAACAATATTAAATATTTTTAACAACTTTAAAATATCATTTCATCTTAAAACTTAGGATATTATATTGAAGCCTAAGGTCTAACTTGGCTAGTTCTCATATAGGAATTAACTACTTACTTACTATGTCCAATCGCTAGTTTCTACCAGCAATCCAAATTTTTAAAAAGAATAAAATAAAAACTTGCAAAGGCTATACCTAATATAATTTGTACTCTTAAGAAAACTAGCCAAGTAAGACCTTAGGCTTCAATATAATATCCTAAGTTTTAAGATGAAATGATATTTTAAAGTTGTTAAAAATATTTCATATTGTTATAAATAAGTTTCAGGACTGACCATTGTACTTGGCACCCGTTTAGATCTCACTTCTTTTGTCGCTGAAGTCACTGACTAAGTAAAACATACTTATTGAACTTGGCTCTCATTTCACATTTATGTTTTTGATGGGATATCATTACTTTTTGTACAGAACTTATTAGTAAATAAGTACTTATTCTTATATTATTACACTTATATAATCTACCTGCATAAACGGCTCAAACTATTGGCACATTGTAGGTATACATACTAAGCAGGTAGGTAGGAACTTGAGTAGGTATTTACTGAATAAGTATACCTACCTACTACCTATCCGACAAGCCGAGACACACTATAATCTAGGCCTGAATAGTTATCTAGCCATATCTACCTACCTGCATAGACTGCTCAAACTATTGGCACATTGTAGGTATACATACCTATAGTCATACTTACTTATCTGCTTAGACGGCTCAACTATTGGCACATTGTATACCTAGGTACCTAAGTAGATAGGTTAACCCGATAATAGTAGGTACTTACCGAGAGTAGATATTAGTCTAAACCTAAATACTTATCTAGTCATACTTACCTATCTACATAGACGGCTCAACTATTAGCACATTGTATACCTAGGTACCTAAGTAGATAGGTAAGCCCGATAATAGTAGGTACTTACCGAGAGTGTACTACTTACCAATCCAAGACACTACTTCCACTCGTTATTATATTCACGTCAAGACCCTATTAAAATCCACATAATGACCGACTCTCATCTATTTAGATTGCTATTCTTATATTACAGGCGCTAGTAAGGGTTCCTAGGAGAATCAATTAATTGAAAAAGTACGATAAAAATAAAAAAAATTACAAGTTTCAGATTTTTTCCTTTGTATCCACCCCACTACCTACCTGGATGCCAAATTTGAACGTTCTAGGTCATCTAGAACTGGGTTATAATTAACGTCTATAGATCAGTCAGTGATAAAATTTTCCATAACCAGCCATTTTTGGACATTAATATCTAAATAACCGTTTGAGGTGTGTTTATGAAATTCGGTGCACATATTTTACTCGCAAGTGGCAATAGATGAGCCAAATTTGACTTGTTTATGTGAAATAGTTTTTGAGTTACGAGGGGGTGAAAAATCACCCAAATGGTTCCTGTAATATTACACTAGGCGCGCATCGCCCGTTCGCTTCGCTTGAACTTGGCTGACACGCTGCCGCGTGTCTAGATTACGCAGAGAAGATGCTCATTTGATCATGTGAGCGTGAACCTTCAATCGCAAGTATCGCGTAGGAGCTATATTTCACGCACTGTGGTAGAAGGAAAAGCCTGGTAAGTACAAAGATAAACTATAGTTAGTGATACGCTTCTGACGCCGAACTTCGTGTATTGAATTAATTAAGAACGATCCAATATCATGTGCCTTCGTTACTCGCGTAAAAGCAATTAATCGAATACTTAGATAATATTGTAGGCCTTTTCGTGTTTAATTTGATATTGCTGAAACTGTTTTTACCGCTAAGATATAAAAAATCGATATTACTACCTTTTTTAAAAAAAAAATATATTGTCCATGATTCAAACAGAGAAAATACATATATAGAAAAGAGCAATGCGGCCTTAAAAAATTGCGGAAAAAACATACAATAGACAAACAAAATACTCGTAAGAGTGGCAATGATATCTGGCGAGCTGATCGAAATATTACAACGATACGATAACATCTACAAAAATATGGTTAAGAAAAAAACAAAATATAAGGTAAAATTTTGTTCAGTAGCTCGACATTTACGAAGAGCATTTCAAATGTTATCTATGGAAGTGTGGAACACGGAGCTAGTGCTCATATCAGTCTCCCGAGATGGCCGCACGCTGAAAAATGGAGCTCTTTGTCATTTCGATTATTAAAATACGCCGGGTCCTCCGCTGAATAGAGATTTATTCGATTTTCATATTTCCCAAACGGATTTTTGAAGTAGGAAACGTTAATAATCAGGTTTGTGAACAATGTCTTTTGATTTTAAAGGGAAACGTGTTTTTAATAGTAATTTGGTCAGAAAAGACGAATGTGTCTTTTACCTGCCAGTTTTATTCAGTTTCATTAAAATCGGTTTGCTCATTCGAAAATGTAAAAGAGGATGAAATATTTGCCTTACCGTGCTATTGAGTATTTGATCACCCCGCCAGCCATAAGGTACTACTGACATTCTTAGGCCTTAGCTATATTGAACGAGCGATGACTAGCGTGGGCGCAGGCACAAAACCGGCCGCGGCGGTCGTCAGAGTAAACCGCACGTGTTCTCTTGATACACTCGCATACAATAGACACTGGCATGGCTATCTACATGTTATGGCCACTCTGATAGTGTAGTTACACGACGGAATGGTTTATTTGACTAAACGCACACTAGTTAGGCCAGTACTGTCACTTATCGCACCAGTCCCTTATCCTGCAGTATGGCCAAAGGCTTACTGGCATCGGCATTGCCGATCATTGTCGTGCCTTTGTCCATTGTATATTCACAGGCCGTTTCTGACAAGAGCCTTAAGGCTCTTCTGAGTTTCAACTTTTGTTCGACAATTTGTTTTCCAAGTTATGCAACTTCTAGGATTTTTACAATTGTTTTCCAAAATGAGCAATATGAGAATCTTGTTTTTTTTATGAAATGTGGCAGCGACGTTGAACAAAGAATCCAAATATTTTTAAATGATTTATAGATAATTTATATTAGTTTGTATTTTTTTTTTTTTATAAATATTGCCTTCATAAGTACTGAGATGAAAAGATGCCGAGTTGTGAATAATCTGATAGTACATCATCAGTTATATTTTGACTTTGGCGAAATTTTCGTTAACTCAAAATCCTTCCGATGATATTAGTTTGCATGTTAGCTTGATCAGGTTAAATTAGGATTAAACCTTCGCCGTATCAACGATATTGGGTAATTGGGAAATCTCACGGTTTAGATAGCATCAGCCAGAATGATCATCGAGAATTAATCATTAATTACAATAAATGACTCTTCTACAACAGCCTAATTTGCAATAGTCGTAAAAGTTTAGTAAAATTACCATTCGCCGGAACGGGTCCAAACTTTTCCCTTTATAGTTTAAGGTTTAGGGTAATGAGGGTCCAAATGTGAGATCGAACGACATTTGTGAACCAAACTTGAATGGGTTCTCTGGAATTTCGCTTTGTAATGTGTTAAGCGTACTTCACCAAGTTCCTACTTAAAGAAGGTACCTTCTATTTTGTAATTCAAGAAAAAAGGCATCGTAGTTTATGGACAACTGATTTTATATTTGAGCACTCTCACTTCAAAACGCGTAGGTATATATGCCAGATAACAGAACTAAAGAAATATCCCGATACACTAACCCGTAACACTTTATTTCTATTTCTAATATTTATTGACGGTCTCTAACCCTTAACCCTTGTCTTCGTCATGAGCAGACGCTAAGTTGACAAATGTGTCTCGAAGGCCCGATAACTATTGCTTACGATACACGATAGCTGGAAGTGTCTTTTCTTCAGTTTTATTCGCGAGTGACGATTGATCGCGGTGTTGTCTGGAAATATTTTAAGCTTAGTTTTTTCGACCTGACGGTACCTTAGTGACGCTAATGCGGTAACGTCATTATCATAGACAAAGATCATAGATGTGGTCAGCGATTGTAATCGAGTACAAATATACATTAGCAGGCTAGACCTGGATGATGCTAGCAGCAGACCGTGGACAATGGCAAAGACAGGCCAGCAGGTAAAGTGACGGACGATGATGATGATATCATTCTATGCATGCATATCATGATTAGGGAAATGTATGGGGGAGAATTTGAAAAATGGTACCGAGTCACTCTTAAGTTATCTATAGAGATGTCACCCAGTGACGAAACAGTCAGGGCGACAAAAGTAACTCGTGCGCGTTTTTAACTAACAGTTTTCCGATGTAATTTTGCGCCTGTTCGAACATCCCGTGAAATAAATTGGTCCAATTATAAAGATCTAGATCAAAAAAAATTATTTATAGCCTACTTTGTTTGGGCGGTATCGTCTAGTAGATCGTAAAAATAAAATGAAAGACATAAATTCAGTATGATTATGGTTGGAGAGTAAGTTCGTATGAGTTACTGGCTAAATCTTCGACGCCATTGTCATTTTGAAGCGATTGGTTAGCAGGAACTCGGCGCAAGAGGGCGGCGCTCAATTCAATTATTTCTACGCCGTTCAATTTACAAGACAAAATTTTTGTGTTAGTATTTTTTTGTAATTTTTATTGGTAATTCTGACAGTGTTTTTATGCATAAGACTTTCTGGTATTTGGACTTCCTACGAACTGGTCGATCTGAGGATTTAAAACTTGGTGACCACTGGATATTTTGTCTTAAATGGTGAAGGGGATTAGCATGGTATGGACACGTCATGAGAAGAGATGAAAACCATGTCACCAAAAGAGCTATGAGAATGAGTGTAGCTAGGTGCTCAAATAAAGAAAGGCCAAAAAAGAAGTGGTTTGCTTGTGTGAAAGATGATATGAATTTAAGAAGAGTAGATTCAGAGTTGACGAATGATAGGAGTGAGTGAAAGAAGAAAACACGTTGTGACACCACTTAGCGTGGGACAAAGGCAGGAGAATGATGATGATAGATATTTTGTAATAAGCTTTGTACTCATGCAAAGCTAATAAAAAGCATCCGTGCTTCTCACAGCTCAGTTGGTAGTAACTCTACTTTCTGTGCTAGTTTGAAGGTTTCTATCCCACCCTAAACTAACATTATGTGGTGAACATAGATTATTATTCTGTTAATAGGAGTATAGGAATATTCTATCAGCTATCTGGTTTCTACGTAAAGTACCAATACAAGTTTGGGTGAGAAATAGCAATGAAAAAATGTCCACATACTAACCTATTTTATTTAATTAGGTTTCAAATTCATTACTCAAACTTATTCTTCTTCCAAAATTCTTAAGATAAATAGGAAACACCTATAGAGATACGTCTGAAAATTCCCTAATTACATACACATATTAACAATAAGTATTGCGGCAAACACGGAAAGCGTCGCGGAACGATCGTAAAATTTAATTAGAAGAATACATTAAGGATGTACATGGTCGGATTTAGGGTAAGTTTTAGTGTGTATGCGCCTTCATAAAGAAAAATATTTATTTAAATAAGGTTCCATTACTTCGCTTTTGACTGTTTCATTCTTTGAGTGAACACAGTACATTTTGTTGTTAAAACTTATGGCGCATTAATTGCTTGCATTATAATCAAACGCTACTATGCAAAAGGTGGACAAGTGCCAACTATATAAGTAAGAACGTGTCTTTGACTCCTTTTTATAACCTAATTTTTTTTAATGGCTAAGATCTCTAGAGAAGCGACAGTTGCGAACGTGTTGATTTTCAAATCAAATGTCAAAGTTCAAAGAAGCCTTGAAGTTTACATAAACGGATAACCTCAAGCAGATTTTACCTTGTATATGGGTATTTATTAATTTGCTTTGCTAAAAAAATGTGACTTTTTCCTCGTTTTCTCGCATCCCTTTTAAGTAATCCTGCTACGCCTCTGGTAAAGAAAATTTCACAGGCGTGCCAAATTAACTTTTCGAATTTCCCCATCCGAGGCGGCGCGAAGTTGTTAAGTGAATAAACGCATGATTATGTAATTTTCTACTTAAACCTATACGAAAATCTGTATGTACCGTGTGTCGAGAGTGAGATTATTGGATATTGGACAATATTGGTTTATATTGCTTTATTCGCCATCGTTTATTGCCGACAAATTAATTTGAACGTAACAAAATTGAAATTTACTAGTTTCAAATGAATATTCAATTAAATTTAAGTATCTGGGTCATCGAGCTTTGCTCGGTTTTTTTCGCAAACCACGTTTTCTAAAAGTTAAACCTAGCTAGATCGCTTTATCGCCTCCGAAATGCATACTAAATTTCATGAAAATCGTTAGAGCCGTTTCCGAGATTCAAATTATATTATATTCAGGAATTGCTCGTTTAAAGGTATAAGATAAGCATTGTCTTTGCCAGTAACACTTGTAAGTAAGCTTTGTAAAAAAAACACAATTGTAAACTTATTCCTCATAATGTATTATTGTAGTATAATTGTATTAAGTATTTTAAATTATATCTTTTCTGGTTTCAAAATAATAAGCAAAAAAAGGTATTACATTGTACTAAAGCTAAAAAGGCTCCTTGAATTTAATATAGGGTGTCTCAGCTGCATCGCAGCCTATCACGTAGGGCCCATAAAAAGGGGGAAAGGGTAGGTGTTTAGAATTTAAAACACTCCAATGCGAACTTGTACGAAGTCTCACCCTTCCCTCGGGATGGACATCGCATCGCTCCTACGATACAAAAAATCCTTGAATTTATCCAAGATAAGATTGACAAGAAAAAATTACAACCGATCCGTCATCACACCAGTGCAACTATAACCATCGATATAAATATTACTAAAGTCGATGACTATAACCATGCATTGTCAAAAGCACAGAATCTTATTAACCTATTCATTTTTATTTCCTTATTTTTCACTAAATAAACATCACCTCATCTTTAGCCAATAATTAATTAATAATGCTTGATTAATGCTTTGTATGTCTTTAGATAAATAAATAAAAAGCTGGATTACTTCTAATGGGACAAATATAATTTTATTTAAATATTTATGATTTTTTAAATTCAAAGAAGCTTACATAATGTTAAATCAAAGACTAAATGGCGATTGTATTTTTAAGATAAAAATAATATAAATGAGCTCGTAAAAGGGTTATAATCTCGAGCAAGATAAGAATAATAAATTATAATATAAGTGTCGTAGAGCCCGGAAATTCACTTGCTTCAGTAAAATTGTGTAATAGTTGAGCTATTTAGAGACAAAGGATCTATAATTAGCTCAAATGATCCGGATCACTGCCAGAGGGAAGGGTCCCTAAGGCGTGCAATCCTGGAACAAGGACTTAATAATGTAATACTGTTCGAATTTGTTTACCGTTTTTATTGAGTGTGCTTTTAGCGCGCTTTTGATTTCTCCGCTCTACGGGGTGCTATATACCCACATACGTACTCGTATAACAAGGGTTATGCAGAAAAACGGGGTCCATATTTAATAAAGATTACCTGATGCTCGAGTAGCATGGATTACCCGAGCTTATCTTCGGGTCAGATGCTTTATTAAATGCGAGGTTTTATAGCCCTACGCTTTTTTGGAAAGCTTAATTCTATTGAGAATGGAGGTAAAAAGAGTTCCGCGGTAGCCTTTGTATTACTTCTCTATAGAAAGGTTTCCTGGTTGAGATTGCTGTAAGTGATAAGGCCGCCTATTGTATGACCTTTTAAGTGTGAAATTGTTTTGGGTATGTTTACGTGTGGTTAATAGAAATGAATTTAGATTCACTTGCGGCTCAGTGCACTTAGGAGATTAAAGATTAAAATGTTCCATGTATGTACTGGCTCTGGTTATGCAGTTATGAACTTAAATCCTTTTTATAACTTTGTTTTTTTTTTTGTATAAATTATTGCATAATTATACATATTATATTACACTACCGAGCTGACCCGCTCCCGCTTCGTTTGCGCGTACTAAACCACCTCCAAACCAACTTTCAAACCAATAACATTAAAAAATGCCATACTAACTTTGACATGGGGTGTCAAAGATAGTAGGACATTTTTTTTACATGTTCACCCATTTTAGAGAGTTATTTTGAAATATCCTGAAAGTCTTGTTCATTCATTTTGCATGAACAGTACAAAAACAAAGTTTTATGAAAATCGCTCCGTGCGTTGGAAAGTTTTATTCTAACGTTTCGCTTTTTCACCCCCCTAATGTGGGTGGAATTTTCAAAAATTGGTGGTTGGTAGTTTTATTATAAAAGGAAGTCACCTTCCAAATTTCAGCTTTCAAGCTTCAGCGGTTTCGGCTCGGCGATGACGAATCAGTCAGTTTAGGTTAAGTTCTTGTATATGTATAGATAAATCTGGGGTATAATCTAAATTCACACCAAATTTCATCTAAAGCACGCAAACTTTCTTATTTTTACACGCTTTATATTAGCTTCACCTGTATGTTTGTATGTTTGTTTGTAACCGACTTCTTTGGGCGCGATTTTGACCCACTTTAAACGGCCAGATTTCGTTCAAACTTTGTAGATTTATCGAGGACCCATGACAATACACTATTTTGATAAAAAAATTCCATTTTATCAATTTGAAAAAAAATTTTTTGATCGTAAAGCACTCTCTGATGCTTCGCATCATGAGTCGTGCAATAGTTTAAAATAAAAAAAACACGCTATTATAAATAAACCAAACTAAAAAATATAAAATAAATAATAGTTTAAAAAAACTAAAAAACACGCTTTTTATAGAAACCGAACTAAAAAATAGAAAATAAATTTAAAAAAAGCGTGGGGTGCTTTTTAAGATATTATCGAAATGATAATCACTCTACTCATATCTGTCAATAAAATATTTATAACTATTGACACCATGCACCCCACACTTTTTTTAAAATATTTTTTTTTAAATTTATTTTCTATTTTTTAGTTCGGTTTCTATAAAAAGCGTGTTTTTTAGTTTTTTTAAACTATTATTTATTATTATTATACTATGATGTTACTAGTAAAACACCCAAGACAAGTTTTTATTCAAATTCATGTGGAATATACTTTTAAAATACCTACATACTTGATCCATATAACTTTGTAGCGAGTTTCTGCACTCGAGTGCCATCAAATTTTATGTCAGTGAATATTGTCAATTTTGGTATCTAACGTTCAGCGGTTAAATGGAACTATTGAGTAAATTGCTTTATTCACACATTGAGGCACTATCGGAATTCTATTTGTAACAGTTCTATTGAGATCAATATATAACTATATATTGATTGAGATCAATATATAACTATATATTGATCTCAGTAGAACTGTTACAATCATTATAATACTAATATAGTGAAAGCAATCGTAAAAATAATGTAATTATACGACTTCTTATCAGTTTAAGGGTGGATTTGGCCTACTTCTGGTATAACTATTCGCAGAATAATATAATGTAAAATGCAAGTAAAATGTTAGTTTACTCTTCGATAACTAAGATTTATTCTGAGAATAGCGTTTAGAGTAGCTTGGTCGAATCCGCCATATAAATATTTAAATATGTGGATAATATAATCTAAATATATATAACTCAAAGGTGACTAACTGACTGACTGACTGACTGACTGACTGACTGACTGACTAACTGACATAGTGATCTATCAACGCACAGCCCAAACCACTGGAGGGATCGGGCTGAAATTTGGCATGCAGGTAGATGTTATGACGTAGGCATCCGCTAAGAAAGGATTTTGATTAATTCTACCCCCAAGAGGATAAAATAGGGGATGAAAGTTTTAAAAAATTCTGCCAAAAATCACTATTTCACGCGAAAGAAGTCGCGGGCACAGCTAGTTTTAATATAATATGGATATAAAAAAAGCTCAGAAAACAAGTCTCTTATTTCATTTTAGTGTTAAGTATAAGTAAAAGGAAAATTAAAATTTCTTTTGCTGTTGTGAAACATGAGCGGATGATAAAGGAAAACCTCTTTTGTGTTGTGTTGTAATCCTCTTTCGTGGCAATTCTGTATTTGTTAATGTACATCACATTTCAAAGCTCATAGCTAATTATGAATTCAAATGTCAACGGTATGATGTTTTATGTTCTACTTGTGTTTGTGGTTTTCAGCAGTCGCAATTTATTTTCACCATATTCTTGGTTCAAACCCAGATTAAATACTTTCGAATTTCAACATCTATCCGCTCTGATTATACAGAGTGTCCCAGAACTAGTATGTTAATCCTGAACGGGATAATTCAGACAATGTAAATGAACAGTAGGGAATTCTTATGAATTGTACATACCCCATGTATGTATGTACAATTCATAAGAATTCGAACTTTAGATTTGCATACAAATCTTTTTATTTTACTTTAATTAATAAAATTGACAGCCCTTATTTATCAAAAAAGTTTCTATATAGCATGAAAAAGTTCTCTGTCGCTATTTTCTTCTGATGTTTTCGACTGAGAACTTATCCCTCTAGTTATTATATTTTTTCTCGTGTTATTTTGAGTTTTACTGTGTTATTCTGGTAGTTATTTTTCCAATAAAATCCTTTTTACACGGGTGCGAGATAAGTGAATGTTCCTTTCTAAATCCATCAGAAACTTTCCAAGAATTTCAAATAAAACCACCATCTTATGTTTAAAATTAACTTCGCAATTTGAATGTGACTCTGCAACGTTGACAATACAATTAAATTAAAAACTTAACACTGGTAAAATTGATCTCCAAGACAGATGCCATAAAAGAGTTTTGTCGTGTTAATAAATAGTACCTGGGTGACCGAGCTTTGCTCGGTCTTTTTTATTGATAAACGACGTTCTTTAAAACTGATACCTAGCTAGATCGATTTAATTAAAGTACCGCTGTCCCCGATAGTCGGGGACACGGAATTCGGGGACAACGGGAATACACGGATTTATCGCCCCCGAAACCCTCTGCATACTAAATTTCATGAAAATAGCTGGAGCCGTTTCCGAGATTCCAATTATATATACACAGGGTTATAGGTATCTAATCAATAACCTCTTAAAGGCGACTTGGGTAAATCAAGACTAACAACTTTTGTTCTATGAAAAAAATGAAAAAATGAAAAATGAAAAAATATTTATTTCACTAAAATAAAGTTAAGTTACACAATTTAGCAACGACCTCCACACTAGGCAAAGCCTGTATCGTGGAGACCAGTAATGAATTTACATGCATAGTGACGGACCACTAAAGTAAACATCTTAAAATAATAAATATAACAAATATGAATCAAAATAACAATGGTTATAAGCATTTAAAATTAAAGTTATGAAATAGATTAGGAAGAGTATCAATAAAATCCAAATCAAAAACTAAAACTAGTATTAAGTGAGTAGCAAACAGTAACAATAACATCCCTCAGTTGACAATTCGTAGCAAGTCCTCTGTACAGTCATAGGAAAGGGTAAACAGCCATTGGTTTATGCAGCGCCTTGCTTCATAGAGTGACTTACCTTGAATGCAACAGTGCTTCGCAACAGTATTGTATATAGAAGCCTTTAGATATTTGCCAAAACGTTGGGCAAACCGCGTTTTACACAGGGGAACCGGAATTTTATAGACTCTTTTACTGAGTAGGTGTGAACTGTCAATATTGGAAACAGATGTCAGAACAGATTGATGAACAGAGACCGAGATTCTGGAGATAAAGAGCCGACGAACACTCAACACACCACTTTCTTTATACAATTCAGCCATGGGGAATCTATAAGGTTTATGGAGCATAACTTTGAGGACGGAACGTTGTGCCCTTTCAACTTGCAGCAAGTGAGTTTTGGCAGCACTGCCCCAACAGGTGATACAATATAGCAAAAGAGACTGACATAGTACGTAATAGACAGATTTTAATAGATCAGCGTCTGCAACGTCTCTTAGATTTCGCATGATGTTGATAACTTTCCTGGTTCTTGATGATAACATCTCAAGGTATTGTTTAAATGAGAGGTTTTCATCCACTAAAATTCCCAGATATTTGATCACCCTGGTTCTCATCAAAGTTTCACAATGGCAGGAGCTACTCTCTGTACACGAGGCGTGAATTTTTATAGCTAAACCAGGAGGCGGTGCCGAGGCAGCTGTTTTGTGGAAACATACATACATGGTCTTTCGAGCGTTCAAAGTTAGAAGGTTATGTTGAAGCCAATAATTCAATTGAGACATTCCATTTTCCGCCGCGCTAGCAACCTGGCGCCAGGTCGGTCCGAAGAACAATACTGCAGTATCATCGGCATAACATGTAACATCAGCATTTACTATGGGAAGCTCATGGATATCGTTAATGTACACATTAAATAGAGTTGGACCCAGAATACTCCCTTGTGGTACCCCATAATGTATGGTTTGAGGGCCGCTTACCACGTCGGCAACCTTAACACACTGACTCCGTTCCGTCAAGTAGCTAAAAAACCATTTTAAGGGAGTACCTCTAACACCTAGACTCTCAAGCTTACTCAGTAGGATTGGGACGGAAACGGAGTCAAAGGCTTTAGCCAAATCCAGGAAGACCCCCAAACAGCACTGACCCGCATCCAGATGAGCCGACACCGTAGACGTTAGTGATGACAACGCATCCTCCGTGCACCTACCGGCCCGAAAGCCAAATTGCTTATTGGAGATTAGATTTTGGGACTCAAGAAAGTAAGTAAGGCGCCGATTTACAATTTTTTCTAATAATTTCGAAGATACACCAAGAAGCGATTTTTTTTTTTTTTTTTTTTTTTTTTTCAATAACCTCTTAAAAGGCGACTTGGGTAAATCAAGACTAACAACTTTTGTTCTATGACTTTTGCCAAAACGTAATAGATGTCAAGTTTTAATTTTTTTTTAGTTTTTGTGAGAATTTCTATCAATTGTTAGCTCTATGTCTCGTAAATACCTACCTATGTTTCATTTATTCGATTCTGACGTATGCACAGTCAGCTGAGTCACGCTGAGTGCTACGTCTTTTACGCAATCGCTCGGCCGAGTGTGATACACACACAGCATGTACCGACTTGTCTTAATCTGTGACCGCCTAGAAAGAGCTAAGACGATTAAAACTGGAAATTTGGCTATTTATTTTTTTGTATGGGAAAAAAATCATTGTTTTAGAAAAAATCGTAGAACAAAAATTGTTAGTCTTGATTTACCCAAGTCGCCTTTTCAAGGTTATTGATTAGATACGCATAACCCTGTATATACATATATATATATATATATATATATATATATATATATATATATATATATATATAAGATAGAGTCTGGTGACCCTTAAGCTTTTAAAAAAGTCCGCACCGCTGGCATTTATTCAATCATGCGCTTATTGCGTAGTTCCTGTCTGTACCGTAATAGCGGTCAACTGACGAAGGTTTGCCCGCTTCGACCCCTGTCAGAGCCATACGAGACTGGAAAAAATGTAACGGCCAATAGAAATCATCTCTTTGTGAAGTCATGGCCGAAACGAGGATCAATTTAATTTACAAATAACTGGGGAAAATGAGCAAATAAGCAACCCGTCTCCAGACATAGGATTTTTCTTTATCTATTTATCTTTATTTTTACGAAGAGGTAACTTTTGTAGCATTGCTATTTTGTAAGTTTGTATGTTTAATTGAAAGGTTTAAGTAATTAAGAAACTTCTGATCGATTTCTAAGAATTATTTAGTTATCGATAGCTATATCCATGAAGCTATGTTTTCTCCACGGGTAAAGTCGCGGGGCGAGAAGCTAGTCTGCACTTTAATAATTCTTCGTTTCTTGATTTTTCCGTCATAAAATAAATGTGGTGTACTTATTTTCAGTTTAAATTAACTGCGGTATGATTTAATAAAATTGAAACAAATATTAGGTACTGCTAGCAACTCATTTATGTGATTCGATATACTGGAAACAAACTGCTCATTCGCATATGCTATGCTACGATAGAAGTATTTCATTTAGCTTGAAGGTATACTTTTAGCTTGTTGTGAATAAGATGAAATATTATTTTTGCTTTCCACAAACCGTTGCTAATAACATCAATTGAAACTTTATTTTGTTCAGTTCCCGCAGGAAAATAGATTTAGCCGTCGATTTTGGTACTTGTATCTACTCACTTTTTTTCCAAGAAACAAAAAACACAACACGATTAAGCATCGATTTCTTTACCAATGGTTTAATTACACAAAAAAATTACGAGTAAAAGCAATTATCGAATAAGAAACAACTCCACAGATCTCCAGATACAAAATAATAAAATTAATAATCTATAACAAACATTGTACTTGGTATGCTTACATTTTGTACAGTATTTAGTATTTTAGTCCGTACGTGATCGTCCCTTATAAGAATAATAACCACACACACTTTGAATTGAAAACTAGGTATTTTCAGCTTTCGAACAAAACCAGACTCAATTTAAAGGAAGATATTCCTATTACTAGTAATGTAGCACAACTTTGGTCCAACTCGACAAGTTAGTGAGTATTTCTAACACGTTCTATATTTTCATTTGAAGTGGGTTTGGGGCTGCTTAGTATTCAGCATTTGAACAATTTACAATTTAGTTTTGATATTCAAAAACTTTTAGCTGAACGCCCTTTGAAGGTATTTGAGAGTTTAGCAAATTATTCTGGTGTGTGATGTGCGTTGAAATATTTGCAATAAATCTATATAGTATTTCAACTATTTTCTTATATTTTTTGGCACAGAACAAACATCTATATTCCTCACACAAATGTTTATTCTGTCAGTCTGGCCAGTCTAATTCATATTTTTTATACATACTTACAATCTATTACTCAGATGACCATGAGTGAATCGTCAAATATCAGTTTTATTCAGTGAAAGAGAAAAAATCCGAGAAGAGGTAATCAATCACTCCTGGAGCATATTTATAGCATCGGGACTCGGTGCAATTAAAACTCTATTGAAGCCATTCATCATTCAAGCAGAGAGATAATTGTGTGGAGAGATTCCATTTTGATTTTCTTTTATTATTGAGTGAATACAGTCAACTTCATCATTAATAATACTGGTTTGAAAGATCAAGTAACAGGATAAGAAGAAAAAATCAACATCAAAATAACAATTGGTTTATACTTAGTTCCAAATTAATTCATAGCACAGAACTCCCAAACTACAAAGATACCTTTAGGTAAGCGTGAAACAGTTCAACTAAAGAAATCAATTCAAAAAACTTTTGTGATTCCTATGTATTCTAGTGCCTGTATACATGAAATCTGGCGCTGGAATTAAACGCTGGACTTACCTACTAAAGTCATGTTTTAAAAGACAACAGTTACCTATATAATCACACCCTAGACTGTTTAATACTGATAAATATTGGCATACGCCCAATGAGTTTTAATTCTATGTTGTTTTTGTCTTTTTCCTATTGCAATAAAAACAGAAACAGACCTTTATAAAACCACATGGGCTTTCTCAGAAGTTTTACGACACTTAAGTTCATAAGCACCCGAGGAGTCGTAAATGCAATCACTACAAGGTGTCACGGAATGTTTTAATAACTTCAAATATTTTTTTTATCTAATGTTCAAACGAGACTCGAGTCTTTTGTCACTAGACTTGAATCCTAGATTAATGTTCATCGGATTTTTCCCAATAGTGTCGACGATGATATTTTCAGTCGTTCCCCATCTCACACCGAAAGTTTCGTACCGAATAGTTGAGTTGGCGAATTGCAATATAAGCCCTAAAGACACTTAATTATGAAACAGTGAATAGCAAAGACGATTGACAACTTTCTATTTCTATTCTCGCTTCGTTTTTATTTCGTTTGAAGTTTGTAAGAGACGTCATGTTGAATACGGTAGTGCGATTACGAAACTCTGATACAATCAACACTTGTCAAAACTAGCTCAAATTTATTGAATAAACACTCTTATGTCATACCAAATTACTTGATTACAATGAAAACGTATTGACATTGATTGTAAGCAAAGATCCATAATCGCCCCCCGGGTCTACAGAGCAAAATACCTACCTCGCCCTTAATTATAACGTAGTCTTTGGAACGAATGTCATTTGATTTGACGAATGTGTTTGATTGAGTATTCAAGCTACAACCAGTGCGACTTTGCGCTGTTAAGGGTGGATTTGACCATCTTCTGGTATAACTATTCTCAGAATAATCTAATGTCACATGCAAGTAAACTGTCACTTTACTCTTCTATAACTTTGGTTTATTCTGGGGATAGTGCTTAAACTAGTTTGGTTGAATCTACCCTAAATCAAAAACCACAAACTATCCACCATGTAGTTAGTTAACATGGACACCCTGTACCAAACAGAGCACTTACAGAGTTATATATCCGTTGCAATAAGTGCATGGGAGTATAAAATGACAATAACGATTAGCTCTCAGAAGCTATAGGGGCCTTTGTTACTAGATAAAAATATATACGAGTATATCTAATAATAACCAAATACTTACCTACGTATTATAATTTTATTAGTTTAAGAACCAACCAGCTATCTAGTTTTTATAGTAGTTCTGCTTAGTTTGGGGCTAGATGGCGCTGTGTAAACTGTATACTAAAATAACACATAAGTACATAGTACATGATGAGTATTTAAAACTCCAGAAGCAAATCTCATCAACATCAGACCTTCTCATCCCACTGCTCAGCATTCTCATAGGTCTTTCTTCGCTTTCGCCATTCGCCTCTATCTTGCACCAACCTCGCCCATGTGGCGATACAAATAAAGAACATTTTTGCATTGTTATTAAATTCTCGTATAGCCCATATTTATTTATATTTTACGGGTATTTCGTCGAAAGAATAGAAAGGTGACTCGCTATAAATTCTAGTTACATTAGTAAATATATCACGTTCTTTTGGGAAATGCTTCGCGTCAATAGGTATAGTGTAAGTGCACATATCAATGAATTATTATGAAGTAGAGCTGATTATGATTCACATCACGTAGCCGGCCGCGCACTGAGACCGCCGCGGGAAATGCTAATGGAAAGTATCTACCTACAATAGTGTATAGAACACGTCCAAATAGTTGGGCGAAGTACTTTTTAAATTTTAAACCCTTCGTTTGGCTGAATTGTTATAAAATATTTTTCATCACGCAATTTTTTTACATAATTATATTTTTTATACACTAGCTACCGTTCGCGGCTTTGCTTGCAAGGTACCTACATAAAATATAGCCTATGTTACTCAGGAATAACGTAGTATTCTAACGGTGAAAGAATTTTTGAAATCGGACCAGTAGTTTTTGAGTTTATTCGTTACAAACAAAAATACAAAACTTTCCTCTTTATAATATTAGTATATATATAGATTAGTATAGATGTAAGTATTTGGAAAAGAAAAAATAATGATTTGCGGAAAAGGTTTAAATTTATATGAAAAATAAGCTTATCATAGAACGACAGTCGGCTTAGAAATGACAACCACAAAGGCGAAAAGAAACGATTATATTAGGACTAACGCTAAGAGGAAATAAAAGTTTTCCAATTTGGCAAATCTGACAGTCAGCGCTCCATCGAAACGAGACCTTTCAGCCAATACGTCCATCCAATAAACTAAAGCGCTCTAAAATTGCACCCAAATGTCGCGAATGGTACTGTTTCAAGTCGCATACGACTGTCATTGCATACAGCCAGTCTACAGAGCCACAGTTGAGAAATGCCATTCAGCTGGTTTAGCCCCGCTCGAATTAGCTCCATATTTGAAATCCAATGTGGAAAAAACACAAATGGTAAAATAATAGCTAAATAGATGTATCTGCCTGCGATTGATACAATACGAGCGTCTAGCGCCGGCGCGGGCGTGACGCAGAAGAGTTGCTCAAACACATTCATTCTCAAACATAACCTTGCTGTAGGTTTCTATGTTTCTATTCTTTAGCAATTGCACCTAATACCATGATTTTTTTGTCAGTACCCCTAGTATGAGTTTTTGATAGTTAACGAAAACTTTTTTCGAATAGTATCGTTTCATACATTTACCTCCATCGGAAATTTTAAGGAACTAAAATAAAGTCGATATCGTGAAAACTTGATTTAAAAATCATTGCTGGGACTGCCGATTACATAATATTTTCGATATTATCGACCTTATTTTAGTTCCTTAACATTTCCGAAGGAGGAAAATGTATGAAAGGATACTATTCGAAAAAAGTTTTCGTAAATCAAAAACTCATACTAGGGGTACAGTTTTGGAAACATGTTTCAGATTTTCGTCATTCGACGTAATAAATTTTTTCAATCTCGATTGGATAACTTGATGTGGGTTAAGTACTCCTGCTATTCTTGTTATTTCCTGTGACCGTAGCCACTAGTAAATATTTGATTTAAGCTCCAACCGAACGTTTTACGCGTCGGTGTTTTTCAATGGCCTTAACACGGAATACGTAACTGGTCCGGCCAAATATCGCCGGCATTTCCCGATGCGTTCGGACTATGGACTCGTACTGGTTATTCCATTTGATTCGTTCTGGTTTGATGAGCGATGAGCTTAACACTCCAGTCCGCTGAACTACTTAATTTTACGTTGTTTATACTTAATTAGATGAAATTTAATTTTGAATATTACCGGAAAATGCTACTGTTTTAAACCGAATAATTGTAGATGTGGAAACGCCGAAATAGTCTAAAGCCTAATGTCCACCGGCCTATGTTTTTTTTTTAATTCTTATTCCTATCGTGCCACTGGTTCTTTCGAACCATTCTTTTTCTTTTTTTTTACTAGGTACTTACACATCTTTGAGATATTTACGTTAAGACTAAGTGGCTCCAGTTCTGTTACATTTTTCCCTTTGTCCGTGCGTCATACCAGAGTGCTTGCATACGAGGTAACAACACGCGGCATAGCATTCTGCCGTTACTGAGTAAACAAATGTTGACTTCGGTCTAGTGGTCGGCCAAAACGTGAAAGGTCACGTCGCGTATTCGGTTTTAGCTGCTGCATAGAAAATGTTCACATGGTTTTTGAATATATGTTCTTTTCATGGTGTTATGGTACCCGGTGTATTGGTGTACTCGTAATTTTTGATACTATTCATAAGCCATGAAAATACATGATTATTGATGAGGATTGATTTGGATGACTTTATTTATTTTTGTATTATTTGAGTTTTTGAGAAACGGCTTTCACAGAAAACATAAGAAAAATCAGCGGATTTTATACAAAAAACAATATACCGCTGGTATCCTCGTGTGTAAGAGCTTTGAGAAAATTGCCGCTTTGCATCTCACAATTATATTGTTAACAGCCTTGTTTTCCGGTCCCCGTTACAGAGATGCTCCAAATATTACAAGTGTTACCATTGTTATTTTCTTGGTTCGCATAATTTCATTCCTTTGCTGCTGTTTTTTGCCGATTTATTTGTTACGAAAAGCAGACAACTTATATAATGTTATACCCACTATTGTTTTTTATTGTCTAAAGAACATGGTCCTAAACTATGACATGAAAAGAGGGTAGTCTTACACTAAGCACGCATCCACTTTTTTTATAATATGTGTATATAAATAAACTTGTTTCAAAACATCCAGCAAATTATCCGTTAACCGCTGAAACATCTAATTTCATTACACAAAACTAAAATAAAACAGCTGAAAGCCAACATGGGTTTTAACTGCGCAAAAAGTTAAAGACTGCGGGTAAAGGTTCAACTGAAAATGCTATTTCCATCAGCTGAGTTGTATTTTCCGAAAAATCTAAATATATTACCGACTCGACTCAGAACGCCATTTGCGTTTTGGAAAAGCAACTGACGTTATGAAGAAAATAAATCATTTTTTTAAAGATATATCTCCGTTCAATCCGTATACACTGTAATTTTGTAACGAATACGGAATTTACGTATCCTTCTTGTAAACCTACATAAGGATTGCAATTCAACGATTTTTGAGATATTGAAATTGAAATTGAAATTGAAAAATATTTATTCAGTACAATCACAAGGATCACTTTGAAACGTCTTACATGCTAGGTGAATCTATGTGCCAATTCCAACCTAACCCAAGTACGAGAAGAACAGGCAAGAAACTCGTCTCGGTCCTAGTTCTTTTTTGTATGATCCTTCTTACAAAAATTTAATATATTTTTATTCCCAATTATAATGCCCTCACCGGTAACAGACTTGTTAAACAAAACGTTCTCAATCTCCCCACTAGTAAAGTCGGAGAAGAGGCAACTGGAAATGTTATTTTTTTCTGTTTCTGATGGAGCTTTCCGAGACGTGGATATATTTTATCGTCATAATAAAAACCCATGGTTATACGTCTTCATACCTCGCGGAATTGCGGCTTCGTGTTATGGATATATCTCGTTATATTTTAATTAAACTAGCTGTTATTGCTTTGAGGAATATTCGGTTTTATTAAACTTCATTTTATTCAGAACTAGCTTCCGCCCACGGCTTCTCCCGAGTGGTACCTTGAAAATCTATCCCTAAGAAACCGTACATTTTTCCGGGATAAAAGTAGCTATGTGCTATTCCAGACTATAATTTATGTCTGTGTCAAATTTTATCGAGATCCGTTTAGCCGCTTCAGCGTGAAAGAGTAACAAACATACATCCATACATTCATACATCCATATATTCTTACAAACTTTCGCGTTTATAATATTAGTAGGACTAGTTAACTCGCTCTTACTTACTCTTGTATTCAAATAACTACAAATAATACCTACATGACGACGCGTGATTTTCATTAAATCAATTGTAAGTATTCAAATTAGTTTTTTTTTTTTTATATAACTAACCATTTAAATGATATTTTACCGTCGTTGTTTGAATTTACAGTTTGGTTTGATTTAAGACGATAAAATATTCATAAAAAAACAGAATTCAAACTTGCACTTCTTGCAACATAACCAACCAGTTTTTGGGCTACATACAAATTAACTGTTATATGTATAGAAAATACATTGTATACATGAGTTGTCCTTATTATATACTTTAATATAAATTCATTTCTAATGTTACCTATTCTATTTTCATTTCCGCTCGTAACATTACATAATAATAACAATATTTCAAACAAATTCAATGGTTTATTGTTTATGTCAGTGTTTTACCCACATTATCCTAAATTACGACGCCGTTGAAACTTCCAGCATTACAGCTCGTCATATGCATAAATATATTAGATAAATGTGAATATATGACTTACCTGAAGCCATTTTATCCTCGTTATATTCTCCTCGGTGACAGTAAGAGCTCTCCTCTCGCCCAACTTGTACGATTCATCATAATACATGTATTCAGTAAACGACAGACCGCTAGTGGTGTACTGCTGTGTGAAATATATCGATATAGTCCCGTTCACTATGTCGTGCTCGATGATCCACTTGCACTTTATAGGGACGGGGAAAGGGTTGGGGAAGTTTGGGGTCTGGATGACACCGACGGGGCCCCGCAGTCGACCCCCGCAGGTTTGGGGCCCCTGGTGCTCTCGGTCTTTTTGGGAGTACACGTGGTCAACGGCTATGGTGATAAGTGTGATGCTTAGAAGCCGATGCATGGTTAGCCTGAAACAAAAAAAAAGTTTATTAATCAAAGTTCTGTGATCGACTGTACCGACTTGAACCTTTCATAACGATGGGAAAGCAGTGGACTATAGTTTTACATGTAGCTCAGCTGTTCAAATGTTATTTTTATATTTTTTTAGATATGTATATAATTGTAAATAAAATTTCCTTAAAAAAAAATATGATCACGACTGTAATCCCCGGGCTCGGTAGATAATTTCCTTAAAGTATCTAAATATATAAAATTCTTCCGTTACTGACTGACTGACTGACAGATCAACGCACAACCTAAACCCTAAAGTCTTAGAAAACTGTTGGAGAGTAGGTTTTTTTTGGTAGGTTGCACTAAAAATATAATTCCCGAAACTTTTAAATTTAGAAACGGTTCAATTTTGTAAAGAAATATAACCCAAACGAAGTCTCGGGAAGTCCCCCTAGTTTAAAAAAAAATTGCAGTACAACTCTATTACTAGATGGACTGTACTTTAGGTACTGTGTGTACTGTGTTTTGATGACGGTAAATTTTAATAATTTGAACATGACCTCAATTCTGATCACAAGTGTTAGCTTGTGTAAATATTATTATAAAGTCATTGTGTATTTTTCTAAATTACTAATTTGAATTATTGTTATTTTTAATTATTGTACCGATCCCAAGTGAACATTTTATTCATGACTGGATTGCTTACAGTTGACTAGACAACTTCCGGTTTCTTGGAATAAAAACGTGTTCACTTGGGAACGCAGAGCAGTCGACGCCGAAGTGTTGCAGTGTAAAGTATTGTAAAAAGAAGTAAATAAAATCAAAGTTATTACCTAATGTGACGCCGTATTATTTTGACATAAGCCTACAGTTCAGAAGTGGGATCACACCGAGGATTGTAAGTCTTTATTTTTTTTGGACAACCTTGGTGTACTTACATGTCCAGAAATATATTAAAGAACCATGAACGTCGACACAAACAAAAGGCGTGCAGGCACTCCTGAGACCGAGTCGCCAGAGCACAAACGGAGAAGGCCGTTACTCCAGTCACGTGAACGCGAGCACAGTGGAAGGCGCAGCCGTCGCCGGAGCCGTGGTCAGAGCAGCACCAGGTGCAGCCGTCGCCGGAGCCGTAGTCAGAGCAGCACCAGGTGCAGCCGTCGCCGGAGCCGTAGTCAGAGCAGCACCAGGCGCAGCCGTCGCCGGAGCCGTGGTCAGAGCAGCACCAGGCGCAGCCGTCGCCGGAGCCGTGGTCCGAGCAGCACCAGGCGCAGCCGTCGCCGGAGCCGTGGTCCGAGCAGCACCAGGCGCAGCCGTCGCCGGAGCCGTGGTCCGAGCAGCACCAGGCGCAGCCGTCGCCGGAGCCGTGGTCCGAGCAGCACCAGGCGCAGCCGTCGCCGGAGCCGTGGTCAGAGCAGCACCAGGCGCAGCCTTCGCCGGAGCCGCGACCAGAGTAGCACCAGGCGCAGTCGTCTCCCAAGTTTAGATAATGCAGGTACAAGTTCTAAATTACCAGTTTCACCATTTACTGGCGAGCCGGACGTAAAAACTTCGATTGTACAAATGTTTAAAGATCTTGTTCAGACCATGAAAACTGACAGACCAGAGAGTAATGATCGTTTTCCCGTCATGAATGTTGTCCCCGAATTTGACCCGTCAAAACGAAATCAGAGTATTGAAATGTGGATTTCTAAAATCAACGAATGTACTGAAATTTACAACTGGTCAGAACGACAGACTATTCATTACTCTCTGCCTAAATTGGCGGGTCTAGCGCAAAAATGGTATCAGGGGCTTCCAAGTCTTATGTTTTCCTGGTCTGAATGGCAGGATAAATTACGTTCAGCTTTTCCTAGTGATGAGAATTATGCGCAGTTGTTGACAGAGATGCTTGCTTGCAAGGCTCGTTTTGGTGATTCACTAGAAGAATATTTTTATGAAAAGATGATTTTGATAAACCGATGTAAAATATCAGGTAAAGATGCTATAGACTGTATCTTGTTTGGAATTGAAGATCGTTCTGTAAGAACTAGTGCAGAAGCAGCACAGTATTCCGAACCTGATAAATTACTAGTATATTTGAAAAGTGTTAAAATGTTTAAGAAAACTGACAAAACGAGTACTCAACTACCAAGCATATCTGACAACAAACGTAATACTAAAAATTCAAAATTTACGACTAATAATGGAATAAGTAAACAAACGAAATGTTATAATTGTGGGGAAGAGGGCCACCCATTTTACAAATGCAAGTTACCAATTAAAAGATGTGATATTTGTAATAAGGTAGGCCATATCAATGCTGATTGCTCTCAAAAAAAGGATACGACACCAAAAACTGTTTTGCGTATATCACAAGAACAAGATAATGATATAAAATATTTTAAACCTGCTATTGTAAATGGTCAAACCATAGATTGCTTTATCGATTTTGGGAGCCAGTGTTCAATGCTTAGAGAAACTACAGCAAGATCTCTAACTAACATATGGGCTGTAAACGATCTGCCTATTTTGAGAGGGTTTGGTAATTCAGCAGTTAATTGCTTAGGTAAATGTGAAATCCAAGTAGAAGTTGACTCTGTTAAAGCCACCCTATCAGCATTAATCGTTCCTGACCATTTGTTGCAAGTTCCGTTACTTTTGGGACAAACTTTTACTGAACAAGATCACGTTGTTGTTTACAAAACCAATAACTGTCTTAAAATTTTAACAAAATCAGCAGAAGAATTTGAACGGGTCTCATTAAGGGTCTCTGGTGATACAGATGTGAAAGGGTATACCGTAGTTGATGTATATTCCCTTCCGAACTTTAGCGGTGATTTACTCATTGAACCCAGTGTTTGTCAAGAGTCTCGTAAAGAATACGAGTTGGTACAAAGTCTCATTAAAGTTGCTAATGGTCAGGGACAGATTGTGTTGAGAGGACTCAACCCTTCGGGCTTTGTCTTAAAAAAAGAAACTCTGATAGTACGCGCACTCCCTTTAAAGGAAATGAAAACATGTAATGTTAATACGATTCTGAGTAATGAAAATAAGTTATCAAACACGTCTTTAGAAAAATCCATGATCAACGTGGAGGACGATTTGGCCAATAGTGATCATGAACTGTTGTCAAATTTATTGATGGAATATAGAGATTGCTTTGCGTTTTGTACCAAAGAGTTAGGATGCATAAAAAATACTGAAATGGACATTCAATTACATGACAAAACTCCCGTAGTTTATAGACCTTACAGATTATCTCACTCCGAACGCGAGATTGTTAGAGGAATGGTACAGGAACTAGATGATTCTGGTATAATTAAACCTTCAACTTCAAATTACGCGTCCCCAATTTTATTGGTAAAAAAAAAGACTGGTGATTATAGACTTTGTGTAGATTTTAGAGCCTTGAACAAGAAAACAATTAAAGAACACTATCCGTTACCAAGAATAGACGATCAACTAGACAATTTATCTGGTTTTAAATATTATACCACCCTCGATCTTGCTTCTGGGTATTACCAGATACCGATGTCTGATGCTTCAAAACATCTGACTGCCTTTGTAACTCCGGATGGACATTTTGAGTTCAATAGGATGCCATTTGGTCTAGCAAATGCCCCATCGAACTTCCAGAGAGCAATTAATAATATTCTTGGTAATGCACGGTTTAAAGATGCATTTGCATATATGGATGACGTAATAATACCATCCAAATCAATAAAAGAGGGGTTTGAAAAATTGCGAAAAACTTTAGACTTATTCCGAGCGTCAGGCATAACTCTTAAATTATCAAAATGTAATTTCTTTATGCGTTCAATAAACTATTTAGGGTTTGAAGTAAGTGAAAATGGTGTTAGGCCAGGTAAAAAGAAAATTGAAGCAGTAGAAAATTTTCCCCGTCCAACTGATCAACACAGGGTTCGCCAGTTTATTGGTTTGGCCAGTTTCTTTAGGCGGTTTATAAAAGGATTTTCCACAATTGCTAGGCCACTAACGCAACTTCTAAAGAAGGATTCAAAATGGCTTTGGGGAAATTTAGAAGAAGAAGCTTTTCAAAGTTTGAAACGAGAGTTGGTAAATCGCCCAGTTTTAGCTTTCTATAATCCAACTTATGAAACACAAGTTCACACAGACGCTTCTAAATTAGGAATCGCTGGCATCCTCATGCAAAGACCGAACAAAGAAACTCCATTCAGTGCTGTAGCTTATTATAGCCGACAGACCTCTCCCGAGGAATCCCGATTTACTTCGTATGATCTAGAGACACTAGCCGTGGTAACTTCACTTCAACAATTCAGGGTTTATCTACTAGGTCTAAAATTCACCATAGTTACCGATTGTAATTCAGTCCGAGCCACATTCGAAAAAAAAGATATGTTACCACGTGTGTCCAGGTGGTGGAATATAATACAGGAATATGATTTTAATATTATATATAAACCCGGAACTAACATGTCTCATGTCGACGCCCTCAGTCGAAATCCAATACAACATGACCATAATTATGTTCAAGTAAGATTTATTGACTCTAATTGGGTAGCTACTGCACAACAAAATGATTCTGAATTACAAAGGATAGTAACAATACTTCAAGATAAAGAAAGTGATAATATAATTGAAATTAAAAACAATTATGTTGTAAAACGTGGATTGTTGTATAGGAAAACGACTGAGGGTGATAGGTGGGTAGTACCTAAAGGTGTCAGATGGCATCTACTCAAAGCAAATCACGACTCTTTAGGGCATTTTAGTTTCGAAAAGACCTACGACAAAATCAGAAACCAATATTGGTTTGCAAAAATGAGACAGTTCATAAAAAAATATGTAGATTCATGTTTTGAGTGCGCATCTTCCAAAGCTCCTGCCGGCAAAAAGGCTGGAGAACTACATCCAATACAAAAAATTAACCAACCCTTTCATACAATTCATATAGATCATCTAGGCCCGTTCGTACGCAGTAAAAAGAAAAATTCATATCTCCTTCTTATCATTGATTCATTCACCAAATATATAATGTTGGTACCAGTAAAAAGCACCAAAACCACCCATTCAGTTAAAGCCTTGAAAAACTACTTTCACACTTTTGGTGTAGCAAAACGATTGGTATCAGATCGTGGAACCTCCTTCACTTCGAAAAGATTCCAACAATATGTAGAGTCATTAGGGATTAAGCATATTTTAAACGCCGTAGCTACGCCAAGAGCAAACGGGCAAATAGAGCGCTACAATAGAACTGTTTTAGCTGCCCTTACTGCTAAAAACATTAATAAATCGGAGAAACTATGGGATGAATCTGTTTCTGAAGTACAGTGGGGTCTTAATAATACAGTGAACAAAGGGACAGGTAAAAGTCCTGCACAGGCATTATTTGGGATTAATTTAGTTGGGACTAACGACTCTGCATTGTCTCTTAATACTATAAGTGATGAAACGTACGATGAAAATGCAGTGGAAACTGTTCGAAGTGAAGTGAGTGAACACATTGCTAAAAACCAAATGAAACAAAAACAGTCCTTTGATAAACACAGAAAAAGAGTTAAATATAGCATAGGTGATCTTGTCAGAGTTGAAAGAGAAGTTCCTTCTTGTGGTCAAAGCAAAAAACTGGTTCCCAAAATTCGCGGCCCTTATCGTATCACTAATATATTTGAAAATGATAGATATATGGTTGAAGACACTCCTTTATCTCAAAAAGGAAATAGACCGTTTAAAGGCATATTTTCTGTAGACAAAATACATAAATGGCTCGTTTTTAATAGAACTTTTGAAGAAAATGAATCTGATCATGAAATTAGTAATATATCTGATGAAGATGACAATGATGTAGGTAATGAGGCTAATAATTATGAACATGATGATGTTGTTTAGTGTAAAATGATTGTTTACCTAAAACTAATACTAATAATGAATGTAATAGATACCTAATTGTGTATGATTGATGTATCTATATTGATTATACTATTGAAAACATGAAGGGGTTTCAATAATAACAATTTAATCAATTAATATTGAAGACATGCAGGGGCTTCAATATTTTAATCGAATGAGCTAGCTGCTGAAAACATGAAGGGGTTTCAGTAGGCTAGTTGACTTATGATTAATACTGAAGACATGAAGGGGCTTCAGTAATAAAATGTTTTCTTAATATAGAACATTATCTGTACAAATATAGCTACAATATTTTTCTATACATTTTGTTATTATTATAATTTCGCATTTCACGAGACGTGAAAGTGTCAGGAAAGGCCGACTGTTAGCTTGTGTAAATATTATTATAAAGTCATTGTGTATTTTTCTAAATTACTAATTTGAATTATTGTTATTTTTAATTATTGTACCGATCCCAAGTGAACATTTTATTCATGACTGGATTGCTTACAGTTGACTAGACAACTTCCGGTTTCTTGGAATAAAAACGTGTTCACTTGGGAACGCAGAGCAGTCGACGCCGAAGTGTTGCAGTGTAAAGTATTGTAAAAAGAAGTAAATAAAATCAAAGTTATTACCTAATGTGACGCCGTATTATTTTGACATAAGCCTACACAAGTTCCTATCGCTATCTCGGCTGACCATGAGATTCTAGACATATTAAGGAAATTGATAAACCCGAGGCAAAAATGTGCGGCATTTCCCCAAATAATATAACTCTTATAAATTACCCAATCAGATATGGATAGAGAGGGTGTGAGATATTCTATAACTTATAGCTAATACTACTAGACGATGTTATTGGTTGGGCAAAGCTGTCCTATTTGTTATATCCGCAAAGTATTTACCAACTTACTCGTAATTTGAGATATTTGATTTGTCGATATTTGAGACTTAATTTTTACTAACAAGCTAGTTTATCAAACCCTGTAATATTTTAAAAAATCTATATTTTAATTGTATTCTGATAAATTACTGAATAGCTCCCTTATTAATAATCATATTTTAACCTCAGGCTAATGTATTGTAATTCTGTTGTCATCTTTATTCATATGGACAGACTATGCTATATTTAAAAAATAAATAAATAAATAAATAAATATGATCACGACTGTAATCCCCAGGCTCAGGAGATATCTCCTCAGATCTCTAGTTATTTAGATCTTTTGAGGATATCTAAAGAGGGTAGTCAGAGGCACGTCCAAACATGACATTTGGTACATGCCCACATTTTGCACAGTAGTTAGTATTCCGTACGTGACAGGTTGCAAGCCCATCGCCGCTTATAAGAATACTAATCTATGACAAATACCTTCGAATTTTTGGTTCTAGGGTATGCCGGTTTCCTCACGATGTTTTCCTTCACCGTTTAAGAGCACTGGCATTGCGCACATAAATTTTTCGAATGGAAAAACTCATTGGTGCACGACCAGGATTGAACCCACGACCTTCGGATCGTGAGGCAGGGGTGCTACCACTACACCACCAGCGCTCTATTTAAGCCTTCTAAAATAATCAATAATTACGATTCAATATGGGCTTGTGTGCTGCATATTGCTTAATAGTTGTTTATTTTCCGACATCCAATTTTGATGAAACAAAGCCTATATTCTCAAATCAACCCTGTCTACATGTGAAAACTACACGATAATACATTCAATAGTTTCTGTGATGGATGCGAACAAACAAATAAACAAAAAGTTTGTGTTCTATTACTCTTCTTCGTCCCTTTTCTTTTTTAACTTGTCTATAGTGTACGGATACTGGCTTTTACAGTTAAATTATGTAGATAATTGATTAGTATCTATTAGTATCTATTGCAAAAAGGCAAATTAACATTTTCATTTCTCGGATACCACGGCGTCTCTATGAGCGATTACTGGCCATGAAGGAACTGGGTATCTCATTAGGTACTTCGTCTACCTTTATGATTGATTTTATGAGGGATTTTTTTGTGGTCGCTTTTGGGATACATTTAGGTACACCTTTCATCCATTAATTTATAACACAACCTTGTTGACTATGCTGATAAATAGGCTGCTTGGAAGTCTCTGATATGGTATAATAACAATGTACTTACCTAAGCACTTTGTTGTGAACACCACAAGCTTTCAGTAGAAGCCTATTTTGATTCATGATTCTATTATTTGTGAGTAGGTGTAAATACTATTCCATTAGGTTATTTTACCATAATATTTCTTAGAAAAGTGTACTTACACCGTTTTTCTTGGTCCTATTTTTAAGTTATATATTATTTTTAAATTATTTTTAGGTACACACTTTATCCACCTATGCTATAGCTTCTCCTTAGTCTCTAAGGTTTGCTGGTAGAAAGCTCTTGTAGCTCGTCTTTGTACAAGTATTTTTTCAATAACTCGCTTGTAAATATTTTACTGTGTATCTACTACAATAAAGAATTACAAGAGCTCTGAAACAATTTGAAAAATAAGAAAAGTATTTTACTACCTTGAAAGGCTCTTGGTTTTATCAGCTGACAATGAGATTCAATTTACTGGGGATTTTAAGTAATTGCGCTATAATGTCAATACTTATCCCGTTGATAGTAAAATAAAGCTCAAAACTGGGGTTAAATCGCTTACTTTTATATCTATTTTGTCTGGCTGAGGGATAACAACGGTCGACGCGCCGACGCCGGCGGTCACCCAAAATTAATTGGACATTCAACTCCCAAGTCAACATGCTCAGAGGTAGCTACCTAAATCTAATTAATTATCTCCCTTTTCATTCAGATTTACTTAGCCGGGCACAATGGACTTTTCAATTGAATGGGATTTACACCTTGGATTTTACTTGTTTTCACTTTCTGGAATCACTTCACTATCTGTTATCCAAATTTTAACTCGTACTTAAGATCATAATATAACTATAAGGGTCGGTTCACATCTCAACAAAGATACGTTGCGTTTTATCGGTCGCCTAACGCCAAAACAGACAATTAAAATTTAAAAAATCAACCTTTCACACTCAACCGTTATGCGTTAGTTAGATCGTTGATATGCTCGACGCGTCTTCCGTCAGATGTGAACCAGGGTCGGTTCACATCTGACGAAAGATGCGTTGTTGCAAATGTTGAAAATATTAAATATTCCTTAATAACATCTCGTGGCTAATTGAATTAAGTACAGTACTATTAAATATAGTAATTATTTATTTACCAGAAAAAAATCCTATCAAGACGTTGTAATAACTGAACGTTATGAAACCCTTAAACTTGATCACAAAACGCAACAAGGAAACAAGAAAAGTTTTAATACACTTTTTGAGGTCTTTCATAATGGTTTTAGTATACACAATAATATAAAAGCAGAATTTCGTCTCAACTTCATTATCAATTCAAATAATAATGTTTTATAAAAGTTTTATTAAGTCAAGGAAAAAAACTTTTTCTGAATTAAAAGATTCTTGTGAGTTTATAATAGGCTTACCGAAACGACGTTTGGCCGTTATTTTATTTTACTTTACAGCCAATAATCACCATTACATTTATCGATGGTTCAAAGGCTGTTTAGTGTTTCCAATTTATTGATTTACTAGCTGACCCGGCAGACTTCGTACTTCTATGGGAAATAGAAAAGGGCTATTTTTAGGGTTTTCCCGGCAGTTATTCGATTTTTTCTTACCTTTTAAACCTTCCCTAGACCTCCACAAACATTTCAAAACCAAGATAAGATAAATCCGTTTAGCCGTTCTCGAGTTTTAGCGAGACTAACGAACAGCAATTCATTTTTATATATAAGACTAGCTGTCCCGCTCGCGACTTCGTTCACTCAAAGTAACTAAACTGAGTTTTAAACAAATCACACTAATAAAAAAATTCCATACTTTGACCCCCCCTTTCACCCTTTTTAGAGGGTTATTTTGGAATATCCCGAAATAGGTGTCCATTCATTTTGCATTTACAGTACACAAACAAAGTTTCACACCAATCGCACCACCCGTTAAAAAGTTCCCATACAAACATTGACCCCACATTTGACCCATTTTTGAAGGTTATACTGAAAAATCCTGAAACACGTACCCATTTATTTTGCATTTACAGTACACAAACAAAGTTTCATGAAAATCGCTCCACGCGTTAAAAAGTTTCATACTAACGTTTTCACCCTTTTTCACCCTCTTAGAGGTGGAATTTCCAAAAATCCCGCCTTAGTGGGTGCTTTTGTTATAAAAGGAAGCCATCTTCCAAATTTCAGCTTTCCATCTTCAGCGGTTTCGGCTCGGCGATGATCAATCAGTCAGTCAGTCAGTCAGTCAGTCAGGTTAAGCTCTTATATAGATATAGATTAGCAATTCCAAGGCTTCTAACTAAAACTCCAGTGACCTTGATTGATCTCCCCCGAGTTAAATAACTAGTATCGACAGTCGACAGTCGAAATAACATGTAATTTTATATGGCTGAAGTATTTAGAACAGATAGTACCTGTAATCCGAATATAGCATGACAATAAGCAAAATTTTAAGGGCTCACAAGTAATATTGATTTGGAAGATACTAGCATACAAATAGTACTGGTAATTCTATTGTTCCGCAGACTAATTTAGTCTTTGGTGTGAACAAAATAAGATCGGGTGTAGTTAAATATATTTTAATTTAGTCCGCGGACCAAAAATATTATAACCAGTGGTAAATATAATTTAAAAAATTGTAAATTGCTGTAATAAACAGCGCATCGCATTGCAAAAGTCGTAGGTATATACTTACTACGCACATTAGTGCCTGCCAGCTCACAAGTTCACTACCATAAATTGCTCATTTTAAATCGACTTCAAAAGGAGGAGGTTCTTAATTCGTCTGTTTTTTTGTTTGATAGCTTCAGAGGTTCCATATAAATTTGTCAAAAACTATTAGCACTTTTTGAAAAAAAACAACAATAACAAAAAATATATACACAGATGACGTTTTCGTTTGTGAGTGTTATATCAAGTGTGTCATGCAGACGTCGCTCGAGTTATAAACACCTTCGATAAACTCGCGGGTTTAGTTTGCACAGTAGTTTGCAGCAACAATACAATAATTACGATTGAAACTGTCAGTGTATGCAGTCAACAGCTGTCTGTAAAAAATAAGTACTTCATAGACTTTATATTCTCTATCTTTTCATATCTACATATATATATAAAAATGAATTGCTGTTCGTTAGTCTCGCTAAAACTCGAGAACGGCTAAACGGATTTATCTTATCTTGGTCTTGAAATGTTCGTGGAGGTCTAGGGAAGGTTTAAAAGGTAAGAAAAATTCGAATAAATGCCGGGAAAACCCTAAAAATAGCCCTTTTCTATTTCCCGTACAAACGTTTTCTAAATAAGTACGAAGTCTGCCGGGTCAGCTAGTTATACTCGTATCTATATATTTCTCCCAAACTTTGAAGATACTTACGTAAAAATAACTAGGTACCCATTAGGTAGAGTAATTATTGAGAGCTTAGTTACAGATGCCAATTTCAACGAGACAGACTGTTCTACTTAGTTATTTTCTAATAAAGAAAGGGTTGAAGAGGTCTTCTTTCACAGAAAGGACGAGATATCGGGTTTAAAAGAACAGATTTTTTTGTTTTATGGCCTTGGAATGGTAAATACAACGCGAATAATATCTTTATTTACAGAAATATACATTATACTCGTATATCTCAATATACACATTATACTTAAAATACATGATCAGAATTAGCTAGCTAAAGACCATTACAATCTATAATATTAATATTAGAATAATATTAGCTAAAACTAACTAATAATCAGATGATATTATCATTGTCATCATCATCATCTTCCTGCCCTTATCCCACTAGGTGGGGTCGGCACAACAGGTTCTCTTCCTCCACTCTCTCCTACCATCCATCATCTTAGTAGTCACTCCCTTCTTACACATATCGTCTTTCACACAGTACATCCATCTTTTCTTAGATCTTCCTCTACCCTTAAATCCATTCAAATTCATCACCCTTCTTGTAGCATGACTTTCTTACCGCCGCATAACATGCCCATACCACGCCAAACAGATTGGGCTACTTAATAGAAGTTTCACATTTTCAGCAAAACCGTTTATTTAGAAGGTCTATAAAACACTGTAAAAAAAGTAAATGACAAAGTAAATCTCGAGGGAGGAGATTCCAAAAGTAAAATTTGAATAAATCCGCTTTTTATCTAAAAAAGTAGCTAGGTTGTTTACAGCTGAGGAATAAAATCGATCGGTGGGATATGCTAATGCAATCATCTTCATTAGCAACTCGACTTTACACACCGCTGGGTATTTGCATATCATATTTACTACGATTCGCTGCTAGGTTCATCCATGTCCAGCTAATGCGACACACATTATGTGATCGTGTCAACAACCTAATTAGTAAGTACATTTTAGTCTAGCTTCTATAAACTACCTCACTGAGTGAAACAGCGGTATAAGTTTTTGACTAAAAAAAACTTCAGTATCTTGTGTTTATTGTACCACTTATTCTGTTCTTGATCAATGATTTTTCTATTTTTACACGTCCAATTTTATAACCTCTGTATTTTCAGAGACAAATCTAGATGCTCTTTTGCGAATAGGTTCACATATAAACGGGGAACTTCATTATTTGAGCATTTGTAACAATGACAACAAAATATTTTAGCACAAGGTAATTTCCATCTCAAAATATCTTGGTATTATGGTAATGAGCCTTGTACGCCAACGCCACATTTAGTCTATCCAGCAGGAAATGTACCGTGTCTACTATCTCACGCGTGTTATGAATGCTGACGTCAACATAAACACAGTCTCTCAAATGGTTCATCATCGTAGATTATGTCGCAATATCATAACTTTACTGGATATGACTTCTAATTTATACAAACTTCAACTTGCAAAATCACGGCGAGTATTTATTATGTTATTCATTCTCAGAAAAAAACTTCAAAAAATAAACGAAAATCTCAAGTCATTAGCTCATTAACGCGCCATAAGATAAAGTGAATATATTTATAGAAATACACAGATCTAATACACGATATATAATATACATTTGAAATGAAATCTAAATATATCATCATCATTTTCCTGCCCTTATCCCACTAGGTGGGGTCGGCACAACATGTTCTCTTCCTCCACTCTCCCCTATCATCCGTCATCTCAGTCAGTAGTCACTCTCTTCTTACACTTATCGTCTTTCACACAGTACCTATACATATGTATATGGTTCATTTGAAACAATTTAATCGACACTAACGATTTCTTGGCTTGATTTAAACACGATCGTAACAGATATTTTGCCACCCAAATCTGACATGTTCTAAAAGCCAGTTTTATTGGCCGTATTTTAAGGATTGTGACATAAATTTTAGGGTATATTCCGCCCCAAAGTTTGACGTTAAAACCCGAAGTGAGAAGTGATAAAATAAAATAAATATTGATTTTTATGGTTAAAGTGATTTCATATGACTGTCTAACTTTTATTTGCATGACCTTCATAAAAATGAAGTTTCGTTTGAACGGACGGGTACGGAAATCTTATTATTACCCTTCCATCACGCAATTTTTCACAGTTTTATTTGATCCTGCTAAAAATAAGTAAATGCTGAACTAACAAAGAATGTGGACTATTTCAGGTAGGTATTTTTTTTCATCTATTGACTGGGCCTTTATCCTTACTCAAATATACTTATTATAATAAAAAATAATTTATAAAAAAGTTGGGACCTGACTATAATAAACACGGCACGCTTAGCGCCGGTTTGTGCGTCCGCGGTCAATCAAATTTAATATGAAATATCAACGTCCATGCCGCGTTATTTATCGCGCTACATAATGAATCTACTACCTAACAAATCAACGTTATATGTGTGGCTAAACATTGCGCTCAAACCTTGCCGTATCTAGTAAGTCTCCAGTCATTGAATACACCTTCCCTTGTCTAAGTGAATATGTAAATATCACGTGATACGCCCCAGGGTGTATTACCTCTTAAAATTGTCACATCACGTCGTCTTGGTAACAGTTCTATGTTATTGTCTTCGCCTTAGAATATTAACCGTTTCACGATAGCATAAACGGCTGGTGAAAGCTCGGCTATGGTCGGGACCGACGTTAGGCACGTACCTAAACGCTTTGTTTTAAATGCCACTTATGCCATCTTGTATTGGTGACTGCACTGAATGTTGCTCTGATTGATTTGTTAGAAGATATAAAGTATGCCAAAAGTATTGCTAGTGTGTTAGGGCCAGGAATTAGCTAAATGGTCTTTGTAGGTAATAATAAAAAAACGGTGTGTTCGAAACTTAATTTAGTGTCCTGCATCACGCTACTTTTATTTACAAAATTTAATGAATAACATGATTAAGTATTTTCATGCTGTAAACTCATAGGGTAGAATTGGTTCAGCATTAACAAGGAATCGGCATTTCATTGTTCTGCGTGGCCATGACGATAATTACCTACCAAATACGAACAAAGCTACTACGAAATAAGGTTCAAAATCAAAGCAAATTGGCCCAGCAAAGTAGCGAGAGGTTTCCCAGGAGACCGGCCGTTCAACGCTATCGGGTGGTTGTAACTGGTCTTTGTACTTTATACACTGTTCACTATACTTTGGCCGCTATATATACGTATAGACAGTGTTTAAATCATTTCTTATCTATACCTATATAAAAACTTAACCTAACTGACTGACTGAATCATCATCGCCGAGCCGAAACCACACCTGATTTTCATGAAACTTTGTTTTTGAACTGTAAATGCAAAATGAATGGACACGTGTTTCAGGATTTTTGGATTGATTTTGATAACCTTCAAAAAGGGTCAAATGGGGGTCAATGTTTGTATAGGTACTTTTTAACGGGTGGTGCGATTGGTCTGGATTTTGGTTTGGATACTTTAAATGCAAAAAAGTGGATAAGTACTTATTTTTGGATATTTCAAAATAACCCTCTAAAAGGGGGTGTCAAAGGTAGTATGGGGTTTTTTATAATTGTGTGATTTGTTTGAAACTCGGTTTAGATACTTTAAGTGAACGAAGTCGCGTGCGGGACAGCTAGACTTTAATATTACTGTTTATACTAAAACTACAGGAAAAGTAAATCGTTTTTCACAGATCATGCTCAGTTTTTAAAACACGGCATCTACATTTACATCTGTGCCCAAGACTTTTTGGAACGTGTTTCGATTTATAATAGATTGAGGAACAACTGGATGTAGGTACTCGAAGCTTTTGACTTATCTTATTACATAAGATTTTTTTACAAAACCTGAGTGGTTTTTGTCGAGAACTAAGCTTATTTTAAATCAAACTCACGTGAAATTATACTAAACTAGCTGTCCCGCCAGCGACTTCGTTCACTTAAAGTATCTAAACTGAGTTTCAAACACATCACACAACTCATAAAAATCCCATACTAACCTTGACACCCCATTTGACCCCTTTATGAAGGTTATATCGAAAAATCCTGAAACACGTGTCCATTCGTTTTGCATTTACAGTACACAAACAAAGTTTCAGATCAATCGCACGACCCGTTAAAAAGTTCCCATACAAACATTGACCCCACATTTGACCCCTTTTTGAAGGTTATATTGAACAATCCTGAAATACGTGTCCGTTCATTTTGCATTTACAGTGTACAATCAAAGTTTCATGAGAATCGCTCCACGCGTTAAAATGTTTCATACAAACTTTTTCACCCTCTCAAAGGTGGAATTTCCAAAAACCCCGCCTTAGTGGGTGGTTTTATTATAAAAGGAAGCCACCTTCCAAATTTCAGCTTTCTATCTTCAGAGGTTTCGGCTCGGCGATGATCAATCAGTCAGTCAGTCAGTCAGGTTAAGCTCTTATATAGATATAGATAAAGTTGTATGAATAAAATAACCTACCATAATATTTTTTTGAACGATTTCCATGAAATTTAGTATGCAGGGGGTTTCGGGGGCAATAAATCGATCTAGCCAGGTTTCATTTTTAAAAAACGTCGTTTACCAAAAAAAAACGAGCAAAGCTTGGTCATCTAGGTTATTCATTCACGTCAACGTACCATCCAAATGTGTCCGGATATGTGAAAAGTGAATGGAAATCCCATTAAAAGCAATACTTGTCGTGCAATAAAATTTATATTGTCAAAACAAAATTGATTACCTTTTTATTAGCATTTTGGTGTAACAAATACCATAAAATATTTTATTGCTTTATTTACGTCATCTCTATCAATAAGCTTCCCCCCGGTCAAATAATACTAACCTACCTTTGTTTGTGTCCTTTTTAATTTATTTATAGAAATATAATGTTTGTTCGTACGTGTGGGCTACATCATACCACAGTAGTTGATATGTACCCGGGCACCGGCTATAATGCAATACTCGTAGTGGTGAGTTTATAAACTACTAGCTTCCGCCCGCGGCTTCGCCCACGTGGTACCTTGAATCATCATCATCATCTTTCTGCCCTTATCCCACGTTATGTGGGGTCGGCACAACATGTGATCTTCTTCCATTTCCCTCTGTCATTCGTCATCTCAGTACTCACTCCTTTCTTACCTTGTGTGGTACCTTGAATAACAAAAATAAATCTACCCCACAAGAACCGTACATTTTTCTGGGATAAAAAGTAGCCTATAAACTATTCCAGACTATAATCTATATCTGTGCCAAATTTTATCCTAATCCTAATCCTTCAGCCGTTTCAGCGTGAAAGAATAACAAAGATACATCCAGACTTCCTACATCCATTCATTCTTACAAACATTCGCACATTGACGACCTCAGTGGCGCAGCGGGCGAGAGTCTGCCTGCGACGCAAGAGGTTGCGGGTTCGATTCCCGCCGCGGAACAAAATTGTGTACGATCTGCAGAAATTTGTTCCGTTGGTCTGGGTGTTTTCTATGTATAATAAAAAATATCTATCTATGTATATAATGTATTAAATATATCAGTTGTCTAGTACCCATAACACAAGCTTTGAGTAGCTTACTTTGGGGCTAGATGATGCTGTGTGGATTGTCCAGCATTATTTATTTATTTATTTATTATTTATAATATTAGTAGGATTATTAATTTTGGGTTTTTTGTTGAACATGTAGATTAAAACCCCACTTTGACGATAACTTCAGAAACTGGTGCTAGTCTCCGAGTTGAGTATGAACATTACCAGCGTTACATGCACAAATCGTATTTTAAGCCTATTTAGGCCGATTTAATTTGCATGTTAATGTAAAATTTGCCATCCCCTAAATTTTCTACGCACGGCCCAACGTGTGACTTTCCGGGATGCAAAACATTCTGTTATTAGGTATATTAACTAGCTTCCTCCCGTGGCTTCACCCACGTGGTACCTTTTAAATGATAGGCTATGTACTATTGTTTTGACGACCTCAGTGGCGCAGCGGGCGAGAGTCCGCCTGCGACGCAAGAGGTTGCGGGTTCGATTCCCGCCGCGGAACAAATTTGTGTACGATCTGCAGAAATTTGTTCCGTTGGTCTGGGTGTTTTCTATGTATAATAAAAAATATCTATCTATGTATATAATGTATTAAATATATCAGTTGTCTAGTACCCATAACACAAGCTTTGAGTAGCTTACTTTGGGGCTAGATGATGCTGTGTGGATTGTCCAGCATTATTTATTTATTTATTTTATTTTATTTATTCCAGACTATAATCCATCTATAATAATCTATACATTCATATACGTTTAGCTGTTTCAGCGTGATAGAGTAACCAGCATCCATCCACTTTCGGATTTATAATATTATAGTGGATTTCCGTTTTTATCATGTTTATAAAAACCCCAGATTTTTTTTAGTTTGAAAACTGTGAATGAAAATGTCGTGGAGAACCAAAAATTGGAAAGTGTTGAAGGTCCTGCTAACCCCACATGTTGTGCAAATAAGGGCAAGATGGTAATGTATGCTAAGTTAAAACCAGCATTTGTTAAAATAGTCTAAAAAACCTACTGAAAATAGCTTCAATAGCTTTTTACAGCCGACGTTATTGATTGTGATCTAAAGAAATCTAGCGACATCTCATTTGTCAAAACCTGTCCAGCCGATTTAGCTCTAGTGACAGCCAAAGGATCTCACATACATACACACACAGATACATACACCCCAAACACATTACCCCTCCTTCATCGCAGGGTAAAAATAGTGTTTTGCATATTATGTACGAGTAGGTAAGTTAAGTATAGTAATATAATGCAAAGTAAAGTGAAAATTTGATCTAACAGTGTGGGATCTCGAGGGAAGATCCTTTGCTCAAGTAATGGATCACTTGTTTCCCCGGGGGTGACTGTGAGGCAGGGTGGATCGGGTTATCCGTTGTTTGTTTGTGTGAACTTGGGCTTTCAACGTTTTATACAGTAGTTTGTAGGGTCTTGTCGAACTATATATCAGTAGGCTGCCCAAAATCAATAATTATAATGCTCAGTAGGTCTACCATGAGTTTTCACAATGTACACTCGCTAGCGACTGTAGTTATTTTTTTTAATTAAAACTTGTACACGCCTCTAGCGGATAGTTGGGTACGAAAACGTCACGTAGTTAACTATCCTACGTCACAGCGTACTACAGCGACTGTAGTTTGCGCTTCATTAATTTGCTTAGAATTTGGTACCATGAGTAACAATTTTGACAAATGTCATAGTAACGTATTAATACTACTGTAGTAACGTCAGCCGATCTAAATGTGATAACTCATTGTAGACGCATACGAAGTATTCCAGAACGATTCCGTAACGATTCCATTATAGAAACGTCACTACTTCCATACAATTTGCATAGGTCATGGTACGAAATAACAATGTAATACTAATTCGGTAATGTATTATGAATTCGTGCTGAGGCCCCAGGTTCTACATTATTACATGCTAGGTAGATGAGCAAAATACTATACGATGAAGTTGTCTCTGTCAATTTGAAAATTTGAAAATTTGAAAGATATTTCAAGATAAAAGGCAATTGTTTTATTTGAAATTTCTGCTCAACCCTTTGTACGAGTATAACAAACCCGCAGCATCTATCAAAATATAATGTTTTTAAAGAAACATCCTTAATAAAAACAAGAAAGAGATTACAAATTGAGATACCAGCTTAATCCTGGATTACCCACGAAGACGAGGGCTACTTAGATCATAATAAAAATGGATAGTCTCCAGATAAAAGCTTGCGGTTACGCAACGACATCTGCGGGCGCTACGCCAAAACTTTGCGAGTTGGCAATCGTGCCGTACCCTGCTCCGACGCTGAGACACCAGTTTAAGTAAATACTAAAACCAGCTTCTATAGATGAAATGTTCACTAGCATCAGATTGCTTTGATAGCAAAATTTAGTAAAGATTTTTAAATAAAACATAAGAAATAATTTTAATAAAGTAGTTCGTCCACTTTTTGGTATCTTGATGGCGAGCCAAGAAAAGCTCCGAAAACTTTGCTTAGACATAGATATAAACTAAGTTCCTCCCAGTGTATCCGTCCTGCAGCAAAAATCTCGTGCCTAGCGCTAGTCCTCTCAAGGGAAAGTTTCAATAAAAGTTCCATACACCGCGTTCGCTTGGTTTAACCCATTCAGAAGATCGCCTTTGTGTGGCCTGCGCCGTGGACATATCGAGACCCACAGGAATTCTGTGCGAAACACAAAGAGAACAGAATCATCTCGGCTAAGGTTTCCCAAAAAGCGGTGAGTGTAAATAACGGCGATGATATAACACAGGGATACTAGCGCCTTCATAAACCGACTGCAACATCTTTAGAATTCAAGGCTATTGCAGTAAAGCAAAAGCAGGAATTCTCAAAACTGCAATGCAAATAGCTTACGTAAAATGGCATTTGAACTTTACCAGAATTGGCTTATACATCTACCTACTGGTTTTTGGGATGCGTGTTTGCAGAAGTTAACTGATATCTAGTCGAAACTGCCGATAAAATGAACACGCTATCAATTCGGCATTCAAATTTTTATTTTTATTGATAAAAAATGCTTTAGCCAGTATCGGTAGTTTTTATAAAGCAGCGATTATTTGTAACACTGAAGTTGAACACAGTTATTCCTAAAAACGATTTGAAACAATTAAGTGAATATACCTACGAAACAGTGGTTTATATGTGCTAGAATCATTTTTTTACATGCGCTATAAAATTACGCTGCATTTCCGGTACTTCAAGTATGTTTAGTTGTACCATTCATGGTACTAGTGAGACATCAATATTTATGATGGTACTACTGATCCTAAATTATTGTCACTAGTACCATTAACTAAGGATACAAAGTGTAACTTGTACCATCAATGGTACAAATCAATGGTACTACTGACACTAAGGCATTTCTAGAGGTGTTATCCCAAATTTATAAAGCTACTTCCAGAATTGTGCTAGTAAATATCCCACTTCTGGAAAGTAAATCTTAAATGAATTGAAACAGGACTCAATGCTCGTTGACCGCTGATCAGCGCCTAGCCTGCGGTCAGCACGATGCAGCCCAGCCTAGATTACATGCATGAGATACTACGGTGAAACTACAGTCAACCTCAAAAGTTACTTTTGAACAAAGCTTAAAAAGCCATTCGAAACTTTTGAAAACACAGTTATTTTAAACTAAAACATAGTTAATTTTGTGAGATAATAATAAAGTAGAATAAAATTAATCTTACAAAGAATTTTTGAAAAATAAAGTTGAGAAAACCTACATACATTGCTGTTGTGATAAGAATTGCTAATATCATAAAAAACTACGATTTGGGCCTATTTTTGTCCATAATAATGAAACATAAATGCAAGCACACATAAAATAATGAAACGCAATTTAATTACTGTAACCTAATAACCTGATTATAGTTATTGTAAAGGCCAAATTATAATGCATCATATAAAGAATGTTGTAGCATAGATAGAATTTTAGTTCGTTAGGATGGTTTATTAGGCTGTGTGTTGATATCTGTCAGTCAGTCAGTCCGTTAGTACCTAATGTCTCTTATGTATTAACCATATCACACAATATGGTTACCTGCTAATTTGTTTTATTTACAAGCAATAGTGAAAGCCTACAAATGGTCGGCCATTCATTGATCCGTGTTTCATTAATTTTCCGCTAATTACGAACGTTGTGTGAAGGTGAAGCTGAAACAATAGCTCTAATTATAGGGTTCTCTGAGCAAACGTCAAGTCGTCTTATCAGACCCTTTTAGCAAAAACTAGCTTACATAAAACGTGTTTCCACTATCTAACTAATTAACTATCTAGGGATCTGAGATGTCTTCAAAGCCTGGGGATTACCATTGTGATAAGTTTTTTTTTACTATGTCATAGCGGTTTTTTTAGCGGGGGAAGACAGATACATATAAAGAGCATTGGGCCAAGTGAAATTTGAGTGCAAATAGATAAAAAGTAACTAGGTATAGTCTAAATTCGGTAACAGAGATTGTTTGATACCATTGACCTGACACTCTGATTTGCAAGCATAATTATGGTCACTATCTACGCGAGTCTAGGCTACCATGAAGTTAGCTGTTTGGATGCGCAGAGCAGTTTTTTTCATACTAAATTGTCTGCTGCGCCTTGAAGCGGCTAATTTCACGATAGCCTAGTTCCACTGGACGTAGAATAAACACGAAAGCGTATGATTGACGGCTGGATTATGTAACAAAAAAATACAAGCTTACGCAGAAAGTACTTTATTACAGGAAAAAATCTTACGTACAAGGGGTAAAAAATAATTTTCCATCTTACAACTTGGCCATCGGTTTACGAGAAAGTACAGTTGGCCCAACGAGTCGAGGCATTCGTGAAGTTAGCCGCAGGCGCTGCACAGTATCGTTTTTTGGAGAGCAATTGGAGGTATGGAGAGGGGCGGTGGGACTGTACATGCGCAAACTCGTACCTGTGGCTAACTTCACGCATGCCTAGATCCGTTGGAAGAACTGTATACCCATATCACACAGGCAACAAACGGCAACTGCTTGAGAACTTTTTTCGTTCTTCTAAGTTAAATCTGAGTTTTCTGAATTCCCAAAGAAACAAATCTACCCTTAATGTCTTGTACGTTCAGATAATACAAATTCCTAGAACTGGACATAACTAGAAGTCATCACGAAGTTACCCAATCACGGAGACAAACATAGTGTGTGATCCGGTAAATTAGTTTGAAAGTTCCGTGTCGCTTCGAGTTCGACTCCCATTTAAATTGGATCCACTAATAAACAACTATGACTTGCAGTTGTGAAACTTATTGTTTACTTTGTAAGCTATGCACTTATCTTGAAAGAAAATGAACCGAAAATACTTTGTTGTATCTACAACTTATTAACATAAACAATTCTTTGGATCTGTTTGAGATCATTTTATACAGCTTCAAGTAAATACAATGTTTTGAGTAATACTTCCTATTAAATTGTAAAAAAAATAAATTGGATAATGTCTCAAAAACTAAACTAATATTTATTGCGATAATTATAAAAAACCCGGCAGTTACGTTCTATAACTGAAAATAGACTTTTACAGCCGCCATATTCGATTTTTACATTTTGTATAACCTATGTCACTCTTGTAATCCAGATAAATCCAACGACGTCTTACATATTTGTCAAAATCCGTCTTAGACGACAGGCAAAGTAACTCGCGTCATACATACAAACATACACCCAAAACACATTACTCTCCTTTTCGGTTCACAGTCCGGTTACTCGACAGAGCGCTGGTGGTGCAGTGATAACACCCCGGCCTCACGATCCGAAGGTCGTGGGTTCAAACCTGGTCGTGCACCAATGAGTTTTTCGATTCGCAAAATTTATGTGCGCAATGCCAGTGCTCTTAAACGGTGAAGGAAAACATCGTGAGGATACCGGCATACCCTAAAACCAAAAATTTGAAGGTGTGTTCATAGGTTAGTATTCTTTTAAGCGGCGATGGGCTTGCAACCTGTCACGTACGGAATACTAACTACTATGCAAAATGTGGGCATGTACCAAATGTCATGTTTGGACGTGCCTGTGATCCGGTAAATAGGCAAATGTAAACTATTACTCTACTAACTGCAAAGAGCCTACCTACAGCATACCTACGTATATACATACTATATAGTAGGCACGTGATGTATGCGGTTAGTGGTGGAATGACGAGGCAGTTCACAGGATGTGCCGCTAGGAGCTTCCGGCATGGTAGCTCACTTCATCGTATTTTTTATAAAAGCTTTGAAAAGTTGCAAATCGCTTTTATAGAGCACTATCGCGAATTATTTTTTAACCGACTAAAAAACAGAGGTTCTTAATCGATGCGTATTGTTTTTTGCTGTATGACCACTTATATCTTTATACAGAGTAGTCTGATTTTGTTTATACAATTTCCTCCATTGCACCTTTTAGACTAAGTTTTAAAATAATTGAAATTCAATCTCTAAAGCTTAGAGGTTGAATTTTAGAAATTCCTTTTTAAGTACACCTCTAGACCTTGCGGGAAATCTTTCTCCAAAGTTTATCTCTCGGTTTAAGCTATGTGTAGATCTGTAAGTCAGTCAGTCGATCAGTATACTCGTAATAAAAAATTATGCAAACTTAGATTATTATCTATGGACAATAATAATGCGCGGGCAACACTGCTAAAATATGTACAAACTTGGAAAATCACCGGAAGTATCACACGAGCGTTGCAAACGCGCCACGCACGCCATTATATCTGTCTCATTTAACCGTTCGTTTTATTTAAGATTTAGGAGTAACTTTTAACACAAAATTAATGTTTAGAGACCATATAGTAAAAATTTGTAAAAAATCCTTCAGGAATTTGGGTTTTATACTCAGAATGGCGAAAGATTTTACAAACATTAATGCGATCAGAGCCTTGTATAATGCTATAGTTAGGAGCCAACTAGAATTTAATGGAGTCATTTGGTCCCCTCATGAAACAAAATATGTTCAGATGTTGGAGAAAATTCAGAACAAATTCATTAGGTACTTATATATGAGACACTATGGGGTATATCCTATGTATCCATTGATGTATCCTACTCTTTTTATCTTGGGCATGGTTGGATATAACCAGCTAAAGGTTAGGAGAGAACTAGCACTGGTTTTATACTTATTTAAGGTACTTAGGGGTCTGATACATAACAGCGATATTCTAAGCCAAATATTGATTTGTGTGCCGAACAGATATGTTTGGAGGCGGAGGCGACCGCCACTAGTGGGGATACCGCAAGCGCGGACTCATCTGCTAAGCGAAGCGCCCCTGACGCGCGCACTCCGCACCCTTAACATTGTCGCCACCGAGACGGACATTTTCTGTTGTACTATGAGTGAATTCACAAAAGTAACTCTATATGTTTTATGTTACAAAATTTAGTTTTAGATTAGATAATTTTGTATTATTAAGGACTACAATATCGTGTTAGGTATAGCCTGTAAAGATATTGTTAGTGTTTAAATAAATAAATAAATAAATAAATAAATAAATAAATAAATTTTTCCTGGCTGCTCACATTAAACCATGACGCAGTACCTACCTGATGCTTTTGTACATCTCCAGGTATTATACTCCAAGGGTTATAACGCTTGGAGTATCCCTTATAAAAAATGCCTGCTTATAAAAAAGAAAATTATTTAAGATCTATAATCCTTCTTCTATTTATTTATTTACATTGGCATAATTGCCAGTATTGACTGTATTTTTATAAATATAATGTTGTCAACGTTACACAGTCAACGTAGTGATTATATTCTCTTTGGTCATAGTTCAATTGTCAACAAAATATGGCCGTTTCGTTTAAAACTCTCGGAAATTCTTCGGATGAAATAAACAGGAATAATTCACTATTCATTCTCATAAATCACATGTGTCAGAAACTCGGGCTTTATAGAAAAAATAATCATCAATACCATATAACAGGTCGCGAAGAGTAGAAGCAAGACTATTGCCCTGTAGTGGGACGATAATGGTGAAAAATAATAATAGTAATAAAATAAAACTCAAAAAATTTATTATAAAGAGCGTGAGATGTTCACTGTTTTAAAGAAGTTTTCTTTTATTCTAGCGGATCTGTAAGGTTTCAAACCTCAAAACGGCTACTCGAAACAATGCAAGCAAATTCGACCTCATTTAAACTTTACCCCTAAATTCAAATATCGAATACCCTTATCTTTTGTTTACGCTAACATTTTGACATTGCAAACCATAGAGAATACAATGTCACAAACTATTTCGTTTTAACTTTATCAATGTTTCCCTTTGTTGGTATAATTTTCACTAAACTATTGCAATGTAAATAAAATTACTAAGCGCAATGAGAACGTATTATTTGATTGCATACGCGTTTCAATATTCTGTTGATTGTTTATCTCGATTAAATTACATAATTATCCACATACAGCAGGGCATCTAAACAACGCTTTGATTATTTAATCAGAACAGTACTGTTTTAGCCGCGTAAATATTTGCAATCCGTCTAAATCTCTATTAGTTAGATGCTTGAGGCAATGCTCTGGTAGCCAGAGCCAATTCAAGTCCAAGATTAATGTTTGAGACTATTTTACCAAGTGATGTCAGATCCACAGTTACGGGAAACTGGTGAAACTACCCTCGGCTTCGCTGGCGTAGGTAGGTAATGTTTTTTTTTTTTCATATTGACTTTAACTTCCCGTTGCACCTATTAGAGGTTAATATTCTGGATTTACTTCCTTCCGTACTTTACCGGGAAAGGAACCTCTCTTTCATAGCTCTCTAGGACTTATTATTTAGGCTGTGTGTTGTTATGTCAATGTCAGTCAGCCAGTCAGTACGAAAGAGGTTTGTTGATATAGATAATCTTGACTTCACAGAGTTCACGAGGCCAATGATTATTCACTATCATTATTTGTCAAAAGAGTTGAACGAACTCCTTTTGGGCTCAAATGCCAAAATGGCGGCTAACAAAAAAAAGGTATGAGCACGTTTGGGATGTGACTCTGAGTATTTTTCAAATATTTTTAATAAAATGTGTGGAAATCAGCTTTTAAACCTTAAAAATCAACTAAAATAATGCATAAAATAGAGGCTTGGTACGCTAGTAAAAAATACTCAGCCTGACTTTCCAAACGTGGTCATAACTTTTTTTTTATTGGCCGACCCTTTGTCATTTTGGACCCAACCATGTATGAAACCTGAATGATCTCCTCTATATATTTATTGTTATTTTTCTTCTATTTGTGACACAATAAACAATATTCATAATGATTCTCAATCTTTTCTCAATAGACAAACTTTTGACAAGACAAGTTCATCAAACACACTAGGCTTTTCTCACGCAAAAACCGATCAATCCAAAAAGTTTGTTATCCGCTCCATTCAAGATTAGAGTCACACAACCGATTGTTGTCTACAAATAGGAAAGAGTTTCCCAAAACTTTCCAAAGGGTGAAGTCGCATTTCTCAAAAACGTCCACCGTCATAATTATGCCGGACTGTTATTATCACTACCATCAGATTTTAAATGTCCAATGACAGTAGCTCTTAAGAATGCCGTGAAAAGCTTGAGCCATCTATCATCTTCTGCAGCAACATTGCAATCAAGTCTGCCGGCCACACTTTCCGATTTATGATGGCCATTCAGAAACCTATTTTCCTAGCTATTGATAGCCCCTTTGGTATTTACGCTGAACTTTTGGTTTAATATTGAGTACCTGCCTTTTTAAAACTTGGTTGACACCAAAATTGGGAGATTGTAACAATTTCGGTCTAATTTTAGCCAAACAATTTTATTGTTCTGTCCGCCTAATCTCTCGTCAAAGAGATAAAGGCAACTCCTACTTAAGCTACCATCCAAATACGACAAAAATGATACTAGCCTTAGTCCAAGTTGCTTTAAATAAAAGGTAAGTAGATAATATAATGGGTTTCTATTTTTATTATTAAAATGTGAAGTGTTATTAATTTGTTTTTCTTGTATACCTATTTTTCTATTCAGTCCCATATTCGCACAGCGAATAGATAAGTAAAAAAGATTAAAAAAAGAGATAAATGTAAATAAAATCAATAACTTTCTAGAGTCCGTCTGCGTTGTGACGGTCACCGCTTTTTAGAAATTAAAGCTCGAGATTCTTTCACTCAAACTTCAAGGTTGGGGTTTTGTGTAACTTTTCCAATTTATGGTAGTTCCTATTCATTGTATTCAAATTGTCATTTATTAATGTCTGTGGATAAAGTCTTAGCTTCACTGTGCCCTTGTATCTGACATCACAGTGCTGTATAAAACAGCTAGAATAGTCGATGTTGACTCGATCGTTATGTAGTGTATCTTAAGCTTAGTTTGGTGACCGCCTGCGCTTGTAGGCTGGTATTATAATACATAAATGTTCTTAGCGCTTTAATCTGTTCCGGCTATAATCGAATAGGCTAGCATGTGGTTTTAAAATGATGCTTATGTTTTTATTGAATAATTTTTTTCAAAATTTTTGTATGAATTATGACATTATAGGCTCAGTACAGGTTTTAATAATTTTCAAAACATTATTTATTTTCTTTAATTTTCTTCCATACGCTGCCGTATTGCAGATTTTAGTTCATGAAAGTTTCCACTAGAGGCGCTGCAGGTAACTGTATGGAAGGAAAGGAAACAGAATAAAGTTTCTTAAACTATCAAAAGCCGTACTATATTTCTTGACTATATTTTTACGATCAGAAACGCCACTAAGTTAGACCTGCTAAGTTAGAAAAATATGTTTCTTTTAACTTAGCAGGTAATAACAAAATATTATAATTCTCTAAGTATATCTATCTGTATCTCTATACTATATTCAATATATATTATACTGCAAAAAATAACAACACATTTTATTGTATACGTTATGTAATCTGTAATGTTTAGCTAAAGCTTTAAAGTGTTGCCACATTATTACCCTCTTGCGAGAAATGCCTCTTACCGCTATGACAAATAAGATTTATCGACACATACACCCTGAAAGCCTACCCCAAATGTGAATGTTTACGGTCGCGGAAATAAATCAAGTCAGAACCGCTTTAGAAAACTCTTTTGTTAGTCGCAAAAGCATTGGTCATTGAAGGATCAAGAAGGGTTCTGCTGGGAGTGTTTTTATTGATGTGTAACAATTTTTCAGGAGCCTTGGGAGACTTACTGAGACTAACTGAGAAACATACTTTTAAGGGTAAATTTCTTTTACATATTGATTTTTACGAGGCAGTGGGATTCTTGCCAACTTGATTATTCAGATTTGAAGGGTATTGGAGCCATTGAAATTACTATTTATAGACAAAGTATCTTTGTCTAAGTCAACCCGCGTTACAGTAACTTACTATCGATAGGCCCCATCGTATCAACATGAATCCTTTAACATGTAACTTTTTCTCAATGTCACTTTTAAAAGCTATAAAACGGTAGTGTTTTAAAAAATCCATTCTGTCTTTACTTGATTTCCATGTCTGGGAACAATGGGTACGCGTTTCGCGAAAGTGTTACCTTGTCGCTCACAAAATATTAGCTTTCTTATTGACACACTAGTAGAAATTCTTGCGACTTTGTCTGTGTAGTATATATATTTTTTTTTCATATTAAATTTAAGTGTCTGCACTATTTTAGCGGTTGAATTTTTGGATTTTCTTCCTTAGTGTGCGTCTACACTCTACAATTTAGACTTATTATGCTTGTGCGTTGTCTTTGTGAAGGTGAATCAGTCAGTTTTATTTTTATATATGTTTATATTTTCCCTCAATATCAGACTACATTGGTTAATAAAAAAGATCTTGAGAAAAACATAACTTTTGGGGCTGTTTTTATAGATTACACATTCTGTTACAATGCAAATTGGCACGCTCCAAATTTGCTTAGCAAATAAGCTTTTACTAAAGAACATAAACATAAAAAAGAAAGCATTTATTGGATTTAAAACTAATTCAGGTTGCAGAGGTCATTCAAATAGGGCGGTTGAGCGATATTATATAAGGCTTTTGATTTGCTATGATTGTTGTTAATGATTAATTTTGGGCAAGGCAGCTTTCTTATTTTACTTGACTGCGCGTCGCAAAGGAGGCCAATGTGTTTTTACCCTACGTATATGTGTTTGTTCTTTTGTGACGCTCGAGGAACTAAACGCGTCTGCTAATTTTGAAGGTCTAAAAATAATAATTGGTGGTGAAATACCTCGAATATTTTGAGTGACAAAGCCCGGTGTTTGAACTCATGACTTTTCGTCGGTGGTCGCTGCTCCTGCGCCACTTGCTCTATTTTTAGCCTCGCAATACTTATATTTACATCCCCGTCCTTACTGTGACATAACGCCTTAAATATTTAATGCTGGGAATACTACAGGAATATTCCCTGTTACTGGAAGTATGCCGCTCGTGGAAAAACCGACTGAAATCTCGCTAGAAAGCTTTGTGCATAGCAAAGCAGAAAGTGATTGAGACTGTATTGGCTCACTCGATTGATTGGCTTTCGAATATTTATTATAGGTCTGAACGGAATCAGCTGATGTTTTTGTAAGGCTTTTGGGTTGTGTAAAGTGCTTACTGCAACAACAATTTACTTTAGGTCGTTACAAAAACCTTATATTTTTTTAACCATTGTGAAGTTTTTGACACTTATCGTGTAAAACAGCTCTGTCCCTGGTTTGAAATAAATAATGACGCTATAAGAAGAAAAAAATCTAATCCTATCTTACAGTTGGAATTTGCTAATCTGTGAATTAGCATACTATACAAAAAACAACCTCATAATTAAATATAAAAAGCACACATGCAAAAACTACAAACTTTCATGCTATTTTTTTCGCCATTGGAATTTATGTCAAGGAGGACATCGTACATAAGTGATGTCATCTAAAATTCAATTATCCTTAAACAATACGAGGCTACACAATTTGCTAACATTTAAATCACACAAATCTCTCTCAAATAAATCAAGAGAAGCGAGAAACCGACTCACTAAACATGGCGCTTATCCTCATCAAAATGGTTATTTTAATTATGCACGACGCAAGTTTCCCTGTACATTCTTACATGCGATACACACAGGTGCTAACATTTGCAACAAAATAGTGGGTATTCTGATGCCCAAATACTGAACAACCATTCATCATCTTCATCATTCTCCTGCCCTTATTCCACGCTAAGTGGGGTCGGCACAACATGTTCTCTTCCTCCACTCACTATTCTATTACACCTATAATTCGTCAACTCTGAGTCTCCTCCTCTTACATTCATATCATCTTTCACACAATCAAACCACTTTGGCCTTCCTCTACCTTGCGTACTATACAAATACTAAACAACCACTCAAACAAATAAATAATGAATATAGGTGGACATTTCACACAACGCTATCTGGCCTCAAACTAAGCAAACCTTATACTATGAGAACCAGATAGTTGATAGTTTAATTATATTTTTTTTAAAATACATTCATAGAATACATAATATCACGCAGTCAAAAAAAATATTAATTAGAACTTAGTAAAGTATTTGGGCATAAAAAATAAAATTAGGTGTATTCAATTAACATATAATTTAAAATTTTGATATTTTTTAAATAGCAGGTTCATATTTGAAATTCTAGTTTGTGATTAAAAGTATAAAATGATTTTGTAACTCCAAAATAAAATGTTTTGTACCGCAAATTTTATAAACCATTTTTTTACAAAAACACCATTACCTAATATCCGGAAATGAAGATGTTTCGTTTACAACTTAAAGGAAAACTATCCTCAAACATGTCAGTTACCTGAGAGGAATCACTATAGAAAGTAACGAGAGCACCACACAGCGGGACAGGAACAAATCGGTGCCATTAATCTTTATCTGCGCAGTTTGGTCACGCGCCGTTTACTATCACAGAACTTATTACTTAATGTCTTACATAATAGTTTTGGTGTTTGGACTTGGCATGCGTAGCACTCTCTACGCACAGTGATCGTAGCATGTCTACGCCGTAGAGGGTGCTACGGTCGTAACATGAAAATCCTAAAATGTTGTGCTTCTTCTTCTTCTTGTCACAGTGTGGTGAAAGGATTAAAGCATACCTTTTTGCACTACAATTTAAAAATCTAAATATGAAACATAATAAGTTATTTTTTTAGGAGGCAACTTTTAAAGTTCGTTTCTGCCTAAAAACCTTCACAATGTAGCGACTGCTAATAGCCATGATCGATCAAAGCACTATAAGGTACAAAAAGGTAAAAACCTTAGTAAAAGTAGTTCATTCGAATTAATTTGATAAACGGTTATGCGTACAAGCTATGTCGCAAAATCAAAATTTAGAAAAGTTTGCCAAATTAAAATGCCGTGTGTCACACAACTTAGCTCACCTAATCAAATTGTTGGTGCCAGAGCGAGCGTAATCAGAGACGCTATAAAGATAACAGGACGAGTGCAGCAAACATTACGTAGTATTAAGACGGTTCATTACGTTGCTTTTAGTGAAACCAGCAATGGACGTCGAGGCGATAGGATAGAGGAGATGCCAAGTGACGCCTTGCCAAGTAATTGAATTTAAGTAGGTAACTGTTGCAGTCTCTATTTGAATGCGTGTTGATTAGAGCGTTCGTGAAATGTAATTTTTCTTAACTGTTTATATATTGTTTTGCACTTTCAAGTGTAAAAATTAATGTAACGTATGCTTTGTTGTGCTTTGTAGATCAGCAAGGCAAAATTACACCGTAGTAACTAATTTAAACAGGATTTTACTATATAAGCGACGCTAGGATTGCAACCTGTCACTAAGAACCGTACAAAAACACGTCGGTTTCCGCCATTTATGTATTATAATGTATAATGTAACTTAATTTTTAAATTTATCTCAACGCTTCTTTAGATATCCTCAAAGATATAACTTTAACTTAACCAGAGATTTATTTAGATACCTATCAAACTTGGTAAAACTAGATTCTTTAGATAAGTAACTTTCATCTGATGATGATCTGGATCAGTTGAGCTATCTATAGATCGTTTGTAGCGGTCCTTAGATAGCTCAACTGTTTCATATGTGTTTTATATGGTGTGCATATTAAGATAGACCTGTATATTTCTGTATGGGTAATGGTAAATAGACCGCTTTTAAAAATATCAGCGAGTGTGTACTAGACAGTAAGTACACCAAAGTACGATAAAAAATACGCTAATTTCCTACATCATTTTATCTACAAGTCTACTAAGTAAGTGTCGTTCCAAGAACAAGATTATGCCAAATAAGGAATGAGCATAGAGGAAGTTTGAAAGTAGCGCCAGTGACAGAAAAGTTGGCGTGGTATGGATATGTACATATATGATATAAATCATGTTACAAGAAGGGTGACTTTTAAAAGTGGATTGATATAAGGGTAGAGGTAGACTTAAGAAAAGATGGATAGACTGTATGAAAGATATTATGTGTAAGCAGGGAGTGACTGATGATAGGAGAGAGTGGAGGAAGAGAACCTGTTGTGCCGACCCTACCTGGGATAAGGACTGGAAGATGATGATGATGATGATATGTATAGCTGGAAAAAGTTTCTAGCTATACTCTATTCTAATTGCGTTATAAGAGAAACGTCTTTGTGCTCAAACTATATGAGTACATCTTATATAAGATCACTTTGAGACAATATTCTTACAGTCTGGTGAAACTCAGAGCACATTCTACTTCATTATATTCATATACTAGCTGCTGCTCGCAACTTCTTTCGCATTTTATTCATTTACAAGTGTTTTAATAGTTATATAAGTGTTAATGTGCAATAATGTGTTTTCTATTTACTTACTCGTATCATCATTCTCCTGCCCTTATCCCACGCTAAGTGGGGTCGGCACAACATGTTTTTTTATTTACTTACTGGTATGTAATGCTGTATTTCAAAAAACGACGTTCATAATATAAACGGAGATAATTTGACGACGTTATTAAGTTGTTTGACGAATTTTATAAAACTGGGGTTTAACAAGAAACAATTAATGTTCTGCTGCTTGTGGAAAACTTAAAAGTTGAGCAAAATTACGCAAAACTTGAGAAATTTACACAATTAATAAGATCGCAAGAATTCCGCTGAGGTTACTAAATATCCGAATGGGCCAAGGTGAATGTTTTTTTATATTTTAGGTGAAGTTTTTTTAAAAAGAAGTTCGATCATATTATTTTTATTGGCATCCTGGGTCAATGTATCCTGTATTTGTTGAGCTATTTTATATCTTCACTATTTTGTTCACTGTCTAATTGAGTTGTGTAAATCTTAAGAACTATTGATTGTGATTTGGAATATTATTTAACTAGCTTCCGCTAGCGGCTTCGCCCGGTACCTTGAAAGAATCTATCCTACGGGAACCGTACATTTTTCCGTAATAAAAAATTTATAGTATTATGTAACTTTAGGCCCAATTTCACTCACTTGTTCATTTTTTGTAGCAATTGAATATTTTATTCTACTCTATCCTGACAAAATTGGTAAGTGTCTATCCCATTTTAAATGTGAACCAAGGTGACCAAGGGAACGTTCTTGATGCCTTCTTCAGACTATAATCCTTTTCACACTTGGACGTTCACTAATCAAGTGGAACCCTCAGTGTCATAATGAATCATCACTTCAGCAGCGAGACCCACACCCTTAATGCGTATAGGGTAAGGTTCATAATAACACTGGTTGTTCTGGAATATTCCATAAATCACTTGAAGATTAAAATGTCTGATGTCGACAGATGTTTAAGATGTCTCACCGTCTGTACTATAATATTAGCAACTCCCACACGCGCACTTTAATCCTATCACTACACTGGTTTGAAAGAACTAGTGATACAATAAGAAGAAGAAGAAACCCCATATGAATATTATATCCAATTTCATCTACTTACTTATTTATACTTTGAGTATTTGCGTGATCATCATCATCTTTCTGCCCTTATCCCACGTTATGTGGGGTCGGCACAACATGTGATCTTCTTCCATTTCTCTCTGTCATTCGTCATCTCAGTACTCACTCCTTTCTTACCCATGTCATCTTTCACACAGTCCATCCATCTTTTCTTTGGCCTACCTCTACCCCTGTATCCATCTACATTCATACCTAACACTCTCCTTGTCACATGGCATTCATCTCTTCTCATAACATGTCCATACCACGCTAACCTATTACTCCTCATCTTTTCTGTCACCGGTGCCACTTTCAGACTTCCTCTGATATACTCATTCCTTATTTTATCCATCCTTGTCACTCCACACATCCATCTCAACATTCGCATCTCCGCCGCATGCACTCTTTTTTCGTCCGTTCCCTTGGTGGCCCAACATTCAGACCCATACAATACGACAGGTCTTATGATCGTTTTGTAGATTTGCCCCTTAAGTTTAAGGGGCCATTCTCGGGTCACACGTGGTTCCTGTGACCTGTCGCCATTTCATCCATCCCGCATTTATTCTATTTCTTACATCCCGATCAATCTCACCATCATTCTGTACTACTGAACCGAGGTACCGAAAATCGGAACAGACTAGTAGGGATACACCATCATGCGTGATATTAAAATAAATAAAATAAAAACCAATTATTTGTTTATTTACCCCTTTTTACCCCCACTATACAGAGTAGCGCTGGATGAAGAGGGCCATTTGTAATAAAGATCTTCGCAAACTAAATTTTGTGAGCTTTTTATTAGTAACCTATTCTTAAAAGTATTGGTTCATAATAATACATTTTTCGCCTACGTAGCTTTTATGTTCACGAGGCATGCAATAATGCACAAACTAATAATCCCGTAAGGCTGTTTTATGTGAAAAGTTCTAGCTCATAACGACATAACTGATACGTTGCTGTTATGAAGACTTCATAAAGATGCAGAAGAGACGTAAAATGTGCATAATATTGACGTATATTAATCTACGGTACTATTTTGGAACTACATATTTTGAAAATATACCGTACAAGTAACGGTTATGCCCAATTCGTACACTTCATAGTAATAAAAATAGCAATAGAAAGTTTTATGCAGAGATTGTCTAGTAGATTTTTATTGAACTGAAGTACCAGGCGAGTATGACTAACTAAGAGTTGTTCAGGCTGTAATGTAAGTAGTGAAGATAAAGTATAAGGTTCGCCTAAAAAGTGAAGAACTCTTGGTTAGTCATACTTGCCTGGTACTTCATTTCAATAATATCACACGAAATATCTATTCCTTTTACGATATCGTAGTGATGTGAGGAGATTTCTACCAAGCCTGGGGATTGCAGTCTTTAAAAGTGGTACACATGTCTAGCAGCTAAAGCATAAAACTATTATTAACCAGCAAACGCGCGCGCCTCCGCTCGTGTAGTACCTACCCGGATAAAAAGTAGCCTATGTATAATTCCGTCAAAACTACGCGTATTCCAAGTTTCATCTAGATCCGATCAGTCTTTTCAGCGTGAATGAGTAACAAACATCCATACATCCAAACTTTGAAAACTAAGATGGTAGAATTGTATGTTTTGTTGTTCTTTTCCTGGGTTGTGAAGAATTTGTTATGATAACGTTTAATTTGTTGTGATAACGTTTGTCATTGGAGTAATTTTTACTATTTGGCGTTGTCAACTCCGCCGAAAACATCTTCGTGGCGATATTAAACGCTGAGAACTTTCAGCAGTCTCACGTTAGACATGACCTACATACAGAGATCATGCTACCCTAGTCCCCCAGGCAAACATAACCTAAATATATTCTCTGCCAAGTCAGTTCCTTGCAAGATAATCCATTATGCACCTCAGCCATTGGTAGGTACTTTGAGTATTAGCTTCTTTAAAACTTTATTTAAAAAAAAACCGACGCCGTTTTTTCACATCCGTCATAACAGGGAACGGAAATTAAGACGACCCATGTACCGCAGTGGGAAACTGGTTGAGGCGCGAGAAATAAGATAAATGGTTCTCATGCCGCCGGGTAACATGGGTTCGCGAATGAAGATCTAGTGTTAAGTTATTTAATTATTACCTCTTATTAAAACACACTGAATAGTGCAGGTACTTTTTTTTAATAAAAAGCAAAATCACAGATGATTGGTACGTAGTAATGAAACAGACAAATAATAAACGGTTGATCCTGATATGAGTACTTACCATGTTTTCTGATACCAACAAAAAATCTTAGTGTAAACACAGCTAAGTAGGAAACCGTAGACCATAAGCAAGTGCCGGAATTTTAAATAATAAATTTCAAATATTCTCCGTTATATGACGACAACACTTTTTTGGGAACCTAAAGCTTAAGCTTCGAAAGAATTACCCGCTGTCCTGGGTCAGGCTATAAACCGTGATGCATCACTCCACTGTGCACCTTCTGTATCCTGGATTTGGTGAGTCAACTTTTATGTGGTTGGCCAATCGCATCCGTATTTCCACAGTAAGCTAACGGATCTCGTGGCCGACCAATCACGTCCCAAGTTTCTGTGAAGGAAGCTAATGGATCGTTTACGATGCTTGTGTCATTTGTTACCTAACTGCGGCAGAGCAAAGGAAGAATGGTTTTAGCAGTCTGGCTTGTATTTCAGGTAACAAAGATCATAGACCTTCGTAACAATAGATCTGTGAAGATATCTGTCGTGATCATCTTTGTTTTTTTTGTCATTGAGGAAGTAAGTAATTCAAGGCTATAGAAAAGCCTATATCATATACTAGAATATCTTTCACTGAAAGCTTTAACACCTGGTTTATTACACATAATATTATAGTACCTGGATGATCGAGCTTTACTCGTTTTTTTTTTGGTAAACGACGTTTTCTAAAAATGAAACCTAGTTAAATCGATTTATCGCCCCAGAAACCCCCTGCATACTACATTTCATGAAAATCAGATTCAGATTATATACAAAAACTAGCTGTCCCGCCCGCGACTTCGTTCACTTAAAGTAGGTATCTAACTAAACTGAGTTTCAAACAAATCATAAAAAAATCCCATAATAACTTTTACACCCAATTTTACCCTTTTTAGAGGGTTATTTTGAAATATCCAGGAATACGTTTCCATTTATTTTGCATTTAAAGTATCCAAACCAAAATTAAGATCAATCGCACCACCCTTTAAAAAGTACCCATTGAAACATTAACCCAAAATTTGACCCCTTTTTGAAGGTTATATTGAAAAATCCTGAAACACGTATCCATTCATTTTGTATTAACAGTACACAAAGTTTCAGACCAATCGCACCACCCGTTAAAAAAATCCCATACAAACATTGACCCCCTTTTTAGAGTTACCTATATTTAAAAATTCTAAAACAGAAAACAAAGTTAAAGGCCAATCGCACCACCCGTTAACAAACATTGACCCCCCATTTGATCCCCTTTTTTAGAGATATATTGAAAAATCCTAAAACACAAAATTAAGTTTCAGACCAATCGCATCACCCATTGAAAAGTTCCTATACAAACATTGACCCCCCATTTGACCCCTTTTTTAAAAGGTTTTATTGAAAAATCCTGAAACACGAAACAAAGTTTCAGACCAATCGCACCAGGTTAAAAAAATCCCATACGAACATTGACCCCACATTTGACCCCTTTTTCAACGTTATATTGAAATATCCTGAAACACATGTTCATTCATTTTGTATTTACAGTACACAAACAAAGTTTCAGACCAATCGCACCACCCGTTCAAAAGTTCACATACAAACATTGACCACACATTTGACCCCTTTTTGAAGGTTATTTTGAAAAATCCTGAAACACATGTCCATTAATTTTGCATTTACAGTACACAAACAAAGTTTCAAGGCAATCGCACCACCCGTTAAAAAGTTCCCATACAAACATTGACCCCACATTTGACCCCTTTTTGAAGGTTATATTGAAAAATCCTGAAATACGTTTTCATTTATTTTGCATTTACAGTACACAAACAAAGTTTCAGGCCAATCGCACCACCCGTTAAAAAGTTCCCATACAAAAATTGACCCCACATTTGACCTCTTTTTGATGGTTATATTGAAAAATCCTGAAACACGTGTCCATTCATTTTGCATTTACAGTGCACACACAAAGTTTTATGAAAATCACTCCACGCGTTAAAAAGTTTCATACTAACGTTTTCACCCTTTTTCACCCCCTTAGAGGTGGAATTTCCAAAAATCCCGCCTTAGTGAGTGGTTTTGTTATAAAAGGAGGCCACCTTCCAAATTTCAGCTTTCTAGCTTCAGCGGTTTCGGCTGGGCGATGATAAATCAGTCAGTCAGTCAGTCAGTCAGTCAGTCAGTCAGGTTAAGCTCTTATATAGATATAGATAGATAGATTGCTCGTTTAAAGGTATAAGATTTGATACTAGGCTATTAGATGTCGCCACCGGCTCGATACGTGTAATATTATTCCGACTGTACCTATTATTCAAATAAATAACGCAATACATTTGAACCAAACTATCCACGTAAATTGAATGATAAAATCGACCTACACTGAGGTCCCAACTCGCGCCATTTATCATTTTGCCATTGCTATTCACGACGCCTCCACGCAATTTGTGCTGTAAGACAAACTTGCGAGCTATTGCAACCGTTTAGAACTACAACTTAGAAACTATTGTGAACGGTTATTATTGACTAGCTGCACGCCCCACGGTTTCACCTGAATTAAGAAAAATTACTTAATTGGTACTGAAAAGATGAGGAGTGCTAGATTAGCATGGTATGGACATGTGATGAGGAGGGATGACAACCATGTCACCAAAAAAGTAATGGGTATGAGTGTATCTGGGTACCTACGCAAGTAGAGGAAGGCTGAAGAAAAAGTGGTTTGATTGTGTGAAAGATGATATGAATGTAGTAGTAGATTCAGAGTTGACGTAAGGTGCGGTAAGGTACAAAAAATGTAATGGAGGATTGTAACATAACTTATTGTGATAACTTGGAGCAAACGCGGGCATACCAACATGCGGCTACCATCGTTAGTTATTTTATGGACATTGGCAGAATTGTGGCATAAGTCACAAAGGCCAAAATAAAGTAGCCAAGTAATGTGACATCGTACGGGGGATATTAACAAATTAAATACTGGCAGATTGTTGAAATATAGGCTATTACCATAGAAATTAAATTAAAACACGCAAAAGGGGCCCGCATGCGGCCTAATTGCGGAAATCAGTCCGTTCACCAAGTACCAAGTACCATCAAAATTCATCTGTGCTCTACATGTAGTTAATCCCAAACTGACCGTTTTCTTCTTCTTCTTAGTTCTGTAGCTAAGTATCTACATACCACATAAGTACTAGTGTTAGAAGCTATAACACTTTGAGCTCTACGAGTCAAAGAGTCAAACCAATTGGAACCAGAGACCAATTGCACCATATACAGTAGGTACGGGCAAGCTACGAAACTGTGTTGACAGATCAATATTTTTTTTAAGTTTATAATAATCCGTATTTTTTTAGATTATTATATACTTTATTTACAGAAATATACAGATCTATCTATGTATATAAAGACTATAATATGTAAAATACAATGTGAAACAGTTGAGCTATATAAGGACTGTTACAAACGGTCTATAGATAGCTCAACTGATCTAGATTATTATTATAATAATAAAATAGGTAATCCGTGTAATTCCACAACGTGTCACTTAAAATCATTAAGCGCATTCAATAAAAATAAAGTACTTTAAGTGATAGAAAATGAGAGTTGTAGAGTGTTTTCTTTACAGAATGTTAGGCGCCAAAAGTAATTCTATAAATTAAGCCCCTAAGGTGTGATGTGGGGGGTTAAATGTTCAATGAAAATGACATTTCGGAAATGAAGTTGTGGGGAGTTCCACTTGTAAACGTACATGACATTGAAGTAAACAGTGTCAAGGCACTGCTTCCTACTTGAGAACTAGAAGAAATGGCGATTTGAATAAAGTGTCACTATAATATCAATGGAAAATAAATATTGTGAGATCAATCCCATACATAGTTGTATTTGAAACTAGCTTCCGCTCGCGGCGTCGCCCGCGAAGTAACTACATAAAATATAGCCTATGTTCATCCTGAAAGTTCATTGTAATCAAATCAAATCAAATCAAATCAAATTATTTATTTGCCAAATACATTAATAATGGTAACATGTCAGGTCTTATAACTAGAGTAATGTCAAATGTATTCAACCCGCAAGCAGGTATGCAAATATTAAAAGTGGTCATTTATTCTATGTCAAAAATAAAAAATAATCAAAAACAAAAAAAATAAAAAATAATAAAAATAATAATCAAGAAGCAAAATTACAATCGAAATAAAATGGTAAAATATAATAAAATCCCCTACTTAAAACTCATATATTCACCTACACTATAGAAACATTTTTCCAGTAGCCAATCATTTAATTTTTTTTTAAATAGATGACCATTGAGGTTTTTAATTGGTTCTGGTAACTTATTGAATATAACTATGCACATATTGTAAACATTCTTCTCATATATCTGCTTGTGGCATCGTGGATTATATAGCAAATTGTTGAATTTTTCTCTTTTTTGTCGAGTGATAATATCCTTACGTTTGGCAAAGTGTTGTGGGTAAGATTTTACAAACATGCATATATCTTTAATGTACATGCAAGGTAGAGGCATAATATTGCAGATCCTAAACAGAGGCTTGCAGGAGTCACGATACCAAGCCTTGTTAACAACTCTGAGGCATCTCTTCTGTACTCTAAAGACTCGTTCAACATCGACAGAGTTTCCCCAGAGCAACAAACCATAGCTCAGAACCGAAGACACGTGCCCATGGTAAGCTGCTAGAGCCGCATCAAATGAGATAGTCTGACGGATTTTCTTTAGGGCAAAGATAAAGCGACCCATTTTTTTGCAAACATCACTAATATGAGCTTTCCAGTTTAAGTGTCTATCTAATGTCATACCTAAGAATTTAAATGACATTACTTCGTCTACTTTTTCATTATTATAAGAAATGTCAAGTGTTAGTGGGTTAGTGTTATAAGAGTCAAATTGCATAATTTTAGTTTTGGCAATGTTTAAAGCTAAGTTATTGTTATTGGTCCAGTTCACAATATCAAAAAGTGCAGTATTTAATGTCGTTTGGGCCTGTTGTCTGTCAGTTTTAATTAAAACGGTGGTATCATCTGCAAAAAGTATACATCTATGTGTCACAAAGTCCGGAAGATCATTGATATACAATAAAAAGAGAATCGGTCCCAAAATGCTACCCTGCGGGACGCCCCGATTTTTCAAGATAATGCTCGATCTAAATGTTTGCTTAGTGACATTTTTAGTGTTGGTGTTGCCATTAAACTTGGAATTTGTTATAACCTTAGTTATTTCGGTACATTGTTCCCTGTCATGCAAGTAGCTCGCTAGCCAGTCGATAGCTTTTCCACGAATTCCATAATGTTCCAATTTGTTTAGGAGTCTGTCATATTATACAGTCTGTCATGTACACATTGGTGAAAGAATTTTAGAAATCGGTCCAGTAGTTTCGGAGCCTATCAATGCAAACAAGCAAACAAACTATCAAATCTTTCCTCTTTGTAATATTATTAGTATAGATTTTCTATTCTTGAGTGTTACCTTGTTGACGGCCTCAGAACACTATGTAGTAATGTAACTGTCAAATGTGACGTTATACCTTGCCTGTGCTGGTAGCTAGCACAAGTTCAGTCACGCGCGAACTTAATAAAACTGGTCAATAGCGAAGATCCTTGCTTGCACCGTGGTTCCGTATGCTGATAGAATATAGAACGGTTTGAAACAGTTGTTTTCGGAACATTCGACGGATATTAACTTTGTTCAGGTGTTGTTTTAATCTGAGTACGGACGATTCCATTATTTGTTTAAATAAGAAGAAACATTTACAAACACATTGAGCTAAATTGTTATAAACTTCTATATACTGTCGTTCAAGAAGTGTTTGAGAATTAGCTACATAATGTTATTAAAATAGGAAGGTTTATGATTTATATTGACAATACAAGTCTTCTTCTTCTTCAATTATGGCATCTGTCTCTTAGAGAACAATTTTGCCAGTGTCAAGTGTATTTATTTATAAGTATTGTCAACGTCACAGAGTCATAGTCAAGTTGTCAAGTCAATTTTAAACAAAAGATGGCTGTTTTGTTGAAAATTTTCGGGATTTCCTCCGATGGAATTTGAAGAGAACTATTCACTCTAATTCACACTTTACACTCGCGTCAAGAACCCGGGCTTTATTGGCAAAATAACCACCAAAATTACGCAATAAAACTCAAAATAACACGAGAAAACATATAAAAACCAGAGCGACGTAGTTGTCAGGCAAATACACCGCAGAAAATCCGACAATACAAGTCATTTTGCGATGTAGGCTGTCGTTTTGCGACTTAGTCATAGTGTGATCTGAGAGATTTGGCCTTTATATCTAGTAACTCTGAGATTTAGTCTTTTTGCGATGTGGTAAGGCAATCTGCGTCCAAATCATTTTGTGACCGTAAGTTAAACCGGAAACGTTTTAATACAATATAAGTTTTACGTATTGCGCAGTTCCTATTACTTCACAAATCTTATCCATCATGTTTTAGGTATTCTAAAACTGTAGCATAGAAGAATACATAAGTTTCCATAAGTAAATTGTTGCGATGCACAGTTATATCCAACAGTCTTAAGGTAGGTACCCAAATATAGCACAAGACTGTCTCGTTCACAATAATCTAGGTCTCGGTTCGCGATTGTAGACTTACGTGACCGTGCTTAAACTTAGTGTGCACTTTCCTTATTTCTAGAGCAATATATTGAATCACGTATTATGTCGCTTATATTGCTTAGAGACGTAGCATACCTAGTTGGCAATTTGTCGTATCTTGATTTGTCGTAGCTATACCCAGTTGGTGATTCGTTGCATCTATAAATAGATGGCTTTTAGTGGTATATACTCGTATACTCAGTTGTCGATTTTTTGTATCTATACATACATAAATACATAAAATCACGCTTGTTTCCCAATGGGGTAGGCAGAGACCACGAATCTCTATTTGCTACGACCCTGACATACATACCTCTTCATTCACTCTCATTACATTCTTCATACATGCAAGTATCTATGCTTAGTTGAAAATTTGGCATCTACACCCAGTTGGTGATTTTTGGTATCTGTACTTTGTACTTAGGCATATTCATTTATTGGTATTCCTTTGAGCGTGTCCCGCATAAGGTCCCGCACTAGTGGCACTGACCACTTTTTTATTTTGGCAGTTAATTAAGACTAGCTGTGATTAAACTTGGTATTTTGCGCTTAAAACTGCTGCAAACATTTGGGTCTCTGTTTGAGTTTTCCAAATATTCAGATTTCAGATTTTTGAACAGCTATAAATAAAGAACCGTCAAAAGATCATAACGGGTGGGTAACATGTGTACATAAATTTCAAATAATACATTCTTTTAATTGTCTTTTTTTGACAGCGGGATGAGTCGACCGATTCAAAAATGCATTAGGTCAACTCATCCCGCGTTAGTAACTACAACAAATCACTGCCTTTAATTGTCTTTTTTGACAGCGGGATGAGTCGACCGATTCAAAAATGCATTAGGTCAACTCATCCTGCGGGATGAGCTGACAGCGGCCTCAATTTACTAAAGAGTCAAACTTACCTATTTGTGAATTTGTATTTTTACTTTAGTGCCTACTCTATTTTCTAAACTCTAAAAGACATTTAAAATGTCCGACATAAAATACTAGCTTCAATATCGCCATAACGTAGGTACCTAAAGCTGCTTTCACACGCGCTGTTAACTGCGAGATTTACAAACGCTTTGTCCGCGTTCCGCTTATCAGCGCTCTTTGTCCTAACGCAGGGCATTTGCATTGCGAGCTGTGACGTCATTAATGGCTCTACTGAAATGAGTTAGGCAGTAACACTTGGGTATCATGCCTATCTTGGCTTTATTACGGTCTATGGTTTTATTCATATTAAGCCTCGGGGAAACTGACCAATTGTATGGCAAATTCTCACATCTGGCTGGACACGGAGAACATAATACTGCTATTCAGCGTTGTAGTTAAATCATCATCATCTACAGTCTAGCTTTTTGTCCACTTCTGGGCATAAGCCTTTTGATTCTATTCATAAACACGCGTACTCAGATCCAAGTTATGATGCAAGATTGTGTTTATTACATTTTGCATCTTATGTCATTGAGATAAATATCAACAGATGACTCTTGTTTATTTAAGTTAATGCTACCTCAAATTTGCACCATTTTGTGGTCAGAAATTACTCTTAATTGAAGTCTTCAATACAATGAATCCTGTGATTTTGAGCCGAAACTTGCGTGGCTGTTGTTGCGACGATAAGGTTTAATTGAACGTCCACGCGCTGACTGCAGTAAAGAGTAATTACTTTTACCACAACCACCGGAAATGCTGAATAAAGGATATTAAATTCCTGTGATAAATTATTAAAACTGGACAGCTAAATATTTTGACACGTTATTACTCTTTAAAATGCAGCGTCAGGGAATACGTTGTCATTTTTTCACGCTTTACATTTTTTGATTATGAAAGAACCAGAGCAGATGAAAAAATGTGTATAAAAGGGAATTATGAGAATAACTCATAGTTGTTACCAGCTATGTATAAACTATTTTGTTTTAAAGAAGTTCTGATTAAAACTAGTTTATATTGCAAAAAATTAAAAAGCCGACTGAAAGTAACTGTGTAAATTAGGTTCTTATAGCCGCCTTATAGAATTTTACGATATTTTGTAACCAGACAAATCCGACGATATCTTATTTGTCAAAATCTGTCCAGCCGTTTAGGCTACAGGGACAGCCAAAGGATCTCGCATACAAACATACACTCCAAACGATTACTCTCCTTTTTCGCTCCGCAGTCGGATAAAAATACTCGTTCCCCTTTACACATTACACGTGTCGGCACCACAGGTGTTGGAAGCGTAATTGGCTCGCTTTAAACTTCGATCCTTACAAATCGGCTGATCTCCCTACCTACAACAGTAAATGGCTATGTATCGATTGGAGAGAACATTCGACCGCTGTTATAGGACAATGGCGATCAATCAACTCGTAACGGGAATTCGACAAGGTAACAAATTGCCATGCTATATTGTTAACTTTAACATTAATATTGCTTTAGTTGCTGAAGCATACCTACCTCTTGTAGAATGCCTGTTTTGTATTGTAAGATTTTTCATGCAGTATTTAATTTTGCGAGTTACAATAATTTTTCAGGCGCTGGTGGTGTAGTGGTAGCACCCCTGCCTCACGATCCGAAGGTCGTGGGTTCAAACCTGGTCGTGCACCAATGAGTTTTTCCATTCGAAAAATTTATGTGCGCAATGCCAGTGCTCTTAAACGGTGAAGGAAAACATCGTGAGGAAACCGGCATACCCTAGAACCAAAAATTCGAAGGTATGTGTCATAGGTTAGTATTCTTATAAGCGGCGATGGGCTTGCAACCTGTCACGTACGGAATACTAACTACTGTGCAAAATGTGGGCATGTACCAAATGTCATGTTTGGACGTGCCTCTGACTACCCTCTTTAGATATCCTCAAAGATCTAAATAACTAGAGATCTAAGGAGATATCTCCTGAGCCTGGGGATTACAGTCGTGATCATATTTATTTTTTTATTTTATTTTTACAATAATTTAACTTTCTACCGTGTTTATACCAATAAGTAGCGACCACTACGGCTTTATCGGTTACCTTGTTAAAGTCTTTTTGAGAGCTGTTTATTCGTTACCGTCAGGATGATGAGTCACCGGTCCACCCTGACGTGGATGGCCGGTCACCTTTAAATGTTTAATTTCTGCTAAAATATAGAGGAAGCAAATCTCTTATTGATGGAAGCAAATAGAAGCAATTGGGAAGCAATTTTTGAATTTCAACGTTAAATACGATAGGTGACTCATCATCCTGTCGGTAACGTTTATTCACAGAGGACATAAGTAATAAAACAAGAGTAAATGCGGAATATTTCAAACTGGTGCCCGGCATTCTGTGCAAAGCCACAATATAAGCTAAATGTCTTGTAAGCTGTTGTTTGTAGTATTAGCCTTTAATTTTTGTTTGAAAGCCGCCAGCTGTTCAAAAGCTTATCATAAATAACTTAACAGGGTTGTAGTGATCGGTAAGATTTTATATAGGACAATAACAAAAAAGATAAAATATTTATAATATTCAAAACAGCTCGTTTGTATCTCCCGAGGAAAGCTAGAAATGCAGGAACAGTCGATGAATAAGAAATGAATTATTCCGGTTTCCGCCAAAAACAGCGTTCAAATCTTTTGCAGAGAATTTTTTCTTTGATGATGGAATTTTTTGTAATCAGCCTACGTAAATCGGCGTAGTCACCATTAGATATGGGCAAATAGAGCTGCACCCAAATAGGGTGAGTTTTAAACTTTAAGTTAAAATCTCACTGTATTACTTACTTTTTTTTGATCCTCTTGGTGGTTTTTCCGGAAATACTGAAAAGGACGGAAATGTCTAGTACTTTCCCGCTGAAACAATTATCTAATGAGGCTATTATCAATAATCCCAACATAATACCTCAAATAGAAACTCGACACGTGAATTATTACACGAACGTTATTGATGATAGCCTCATTAGATAATTGTTTCAGCGGGAAAGTACTAGACATTTCCGTCCTTTTCAGTATTTGTAATGGATTTCCGCAAAGTCACGCCTGAGTCAATCTTTTGTTTTTCCGGAATGAAAAGTTGCCTATGTGTTAAACGAAAAAAATTTAAGTATATTTATGAAATACAAGAATGATGAATATACTCGTATGTAATAGTAAGTATAGTTTATTTAAGTGCTTTATTTTTCTAAGAGATTTTTTCTATCTTCAAAAGAGTTATTGCAAGTGTACTCTTAAAAAATAATTATACAAAGTAATGGCATAATAGTTTATACCACTTATACCACTTATTTCATCAAAATCGAAAAATACTTTTTTGCTAAAATAATATTTCAATTTTGGTCTATTTTCACAGTATTTCAGTATCAAGGAGGGATATGAATTTTATAATAAAATATGACGTCACGTAGTTTTCAATTATTAATGTATTATTTTAATGCTCTGTGAATTTACAAATCTCTGCTTTCTGCATTGGTGAACAGACCGGTAATGAGGTCCACGTGGGTCATATTGCAATGGCCCCATTTTGTTGACTCTTAAACGAATTTCGAAGCCCATTTTTTTGTTTTTGCCTTATGTATAGGTACTTTCAACACCAGCAGCCACTGGTAACTATAAGAGATCACTGCCAGCAGCACGTCAGTAAATCAACAATGAAAATTATAGTCATCCACGTGCTGTAAAACTGGCGTGTTCCATATAATGAAATTACTAAGACGCCATTTTCAAATCTACGGAAACATCGAAACACCTTTAATATCATAGTATCTCATTTTTCTAGGAAATGAAAAAAACAAAAATAATACAAAAACTTTTGAGAACGCCATTTATCCAAAAGCACCTATGTATGTATCTGAGTGACACTGATCCACGACTACCTACGGGCATGTTAAGAGTAGGTATGGTAGATACCTACATAGGTGTAGGTTCAAGTTCTTTAATTAGTTTAAGTAAGGTTCTATGCTCAAAGCAGTTAGCTGAAGAGGCTCTTTGCTTTATCAAGACAATAGCGTTTATCTCAAGTTATGTCTTCAATGGCCAAGGTAACAGGATCCAGCTCTACTCTACCATATTCTGAATTCTTAGCATCAGTTGTTCGATGATTATTATTAATATTGAATCTGCGGAATTTCCGATGACTAAGGCTTATGGTTAATGCTTATATCCGTCTATCTACCAGTCAATCAACAACGGATGAGTTTAATTTATATACATAAAAATATATATATATATACATATAAATTAAGAATTTTAGGAAAAATTGTTATGGACATATTAAATACAAGAATGATGTATATATATACAGTACTCGTATATAATGGTATATTTTATTTTTCTAAAACATTTTTTCTATCTTCAAAAGAGTAATTACAAGAACTCTAAAAAGAGATCACCTTAGATCACCTGGGTGATTAACTTATTTGGAGTACAATAAACCATCTGATAAGAGCATATTTTGATGACATGAACTTTTGATTATTGAGATGGCACTGACTATAAAATTATATTGTCTAAAGTAGTGCTAGCCTGATGGCTGCGCTATTCGTCGCAGAGAATCTTTGAAGAGGCTGCATCAGATGTCAGGTTATGAGTCGAACTACGGAATGATCGCTGCAGACTGATATTTACATATTGCACTTTATCGTAAAGAACTTAAATGCAGCTGTTAGGACTTGGCTTGGTGGCAGAGATTACAATAGAAATACTATAAGGTATATTTACGGTATATGCTATATTATGTAAGTAATATTATCCGTATAGCGTTTTATCATTATTATGGGTTTGGAAGTTTCCTGACTAATTGCATCAAGAAGTAGATTATTTTCCTAAAACGGACTTACAAGGTTTTTGATTTTTGCCGACGATATGCGTACCATCGTGGGTTTTAATTTAGTTTTTTTTTATTAATATTTTCAAGCAACATAATGTTTTGTATGAAATAATACTTTAATAAAAAAACACACAGTAACACACTTGACCGTGGATCCGTATCGTGACAAACACGCCTGCAAATTTGACATAATTTCATAGGATTTGATGATTTTGCCGTGACATGTACAAACCTGCGTGACAAATGTAGGCGTGTTTAGGACACGTACACGATCACAGTCACGGCAAATTGACATAAGTGACGTTTACAGAACATGAAGAAGAAGAGTATAGTTGACCAATTTCCCTCAACAGCACCGTAAAAAGCCGTTGGATGATCCATCCGATGGTCGAATGAGGTCGACAGTCGAAAATAAAATAACCAGTTCGCGATTTCAACTCCGCGAAATGGAAAATACATCAGGTATTTTGAGAAATTTCATTCATTGTTTCTAGTGTTTTTTTTTTAGTTCAGTGAATATTCAAGTGAATTGAAGCCGTACAATTGTTCAGCCAATGTAAAATAAAGTAAATGCTCCATTTGAGCAAAGCTCTCTCTGTCTATGACTAATTTTTATTATTTTTGCAGAACATGAATTATATCGCACATTGATAAAATATTTCATGAAATTATTAAAAACAGTCCAGTTGATCAGATAAATTTTAAGAGTTGGACCGTGGAAGTTTTTCTACTTCTGAGTACAACTTTTAAATACAAATTTGCTAGAATTAACAGGTACCTACTTGGAGAAACAAACAAAGTCTTTAACAATAACTATAAGCAAAAAGCGTTGAAATACTAATTAATTCATGCTAGATTCGCCGGTCCGTCTGTTACTTCTACACTGGGAGTCTAAAATATACAACTATTTATTCAAATTGCGGTAGCTAGGTACTCGGTACTCCTTTTTTGCTGTCAAATTCAAGTTATGGTACCGTCTGTAATCGGTGTTATATTACGATATTTATTGTCAAAAGTAATTGTCTGTCGTTTCATCGTTCAATGATAGACGAAACGATGTTAAGTAGGTTTTGTGCGATTATTGTATCGATATTATAATTAATCGATCTGCAAAGTAAACACTCTGAATAGCCTAGTTATAGGCAAATGATTGATTTGCTAATCTGCTTGTAATATAAAATTTTAAAGGAAATGCCCAGAGTAATCGTTTTAGGTTGGCTGTTTTTAGAACAGATATGTTTCTGAAACATTAAAATAATGTTAAAATAAGTAAAGTGATGATGAATTGATGCCACATTCTATTAAAAAAACATAATGTTTATTTTTCTTTCCTGAATATTTGTTATTAACGAGCTTCCGCCCGCGCCTTCACTTGCCTATTATCAAATGTAGGTACTTAAAAACCACATAACTCTAAATGAAGGCAATAGTCTGGAGTAAAAAGTGTCCCATAAAAAACATAAATGTGAAATGAGAGCCAAGTTCAATAAGTACCTATGTTTTAGTCGTTGACTTCAGCGACAAAAGAAGTGAGATCTAAACGGGTGCCAAGTACAATGGTCAGTCCTAAAACTTATTTATAACAATATGAAATATTTTTAACAGCTTTAAAATATCATTTCATCTCATAACTTAGGATATTATATTGAAGCCTAAGGTCTAACTTGGCTAGTTCTGGTTCGCCCGTTCGCTGAACTTGGCTGACACGCTGCCGCGTGTCTAGATTCAAGGCTATTTTACTTGATAATTTCATCCTTATTCGTGCACTCGTTGCAACGTGAAAGTCAAACTGTTTTATTATATATTTCTAGAACTAGGATTATAGATAACATAATAGAAATAGTTATAAAAAAAATAACCGCAAACAAAAACCAGATAAGTAAGTATATTACAAATTAATAATAAATTGGATTGATTAAGTAACTTTTAGATGATGTATGAACCGAATGTGCAGTTAAATAATGTTCTGTATAATGTGTAGAGCAAACAATTAGCCAAAAAAACGGCTACATTTTTAAACAATACAGATTTTTTCCTTACTTATGATGTTTCAACCAGTTTTTTACCCTGTTTTGTCTGATTTTAAGTGCGAGTTCTCATTTACTACTCCTAGCAAGGTTTCGTCACGTCTCTTGATAGACATTTTAATTAACGTTTTGCTACTTCGTTAATTAGTTATGACGTAACGAAACTAAACACCGCAAACGGCCATAGCAGTTTTAGTTAATGTAAAAGCTTTCCGATTTTAATTAATTATTGAACTTTATTTTTGACGTAGAGCACTGATGGTGTTGTGGTAGCCCTGCTTCTCGATCTGAAGGCCATGGGTTCGAACCTGGTCGTGCACTAATTGATTTTTCTATTCGAAAAATGTATCTGCGCAATGCCAGTGCTCTTAAACGGTAAAGATGAAATAAGAAAAGGTGTGATATAGGTTAGGCTTACTTATCCAATCCAACTAATAATATAAATGCGAAAGTTTGGACAGATGTAAAGATATTTGTTAGTCAATCACACTAAAACGGCTGTACGGATCTAGATTAAATTTGGCACTGAGAGATCATAGTTAGGAATAGCACATAGGCTATAATTTAACACAGTTTATTTCTCTTTTTTTGCCATTATGCTTTCTGAAAAAGTTTGAATTTCGTTGCTGAAAATGAGGTCACTAATCTAGTTTAAAATAACTGGTGACATGATAAGAAAAAAAGAAGGGGTACATAAAGGTTAGGCCCCAAATGATTGTTGTAACCTCTCACGTTCGTGCTTTTGAATATGGAACAGAATAATAGCGTAATACCTCCTTAGCATTAATAAGTAACGTCCTGACAGAACCAGATAATGTTATGAGAGCTACGAAGCCGCGGAGGCTTTATTAGTTTTGGCACCGGCTTATGACTGCGAGTCTTATGTGAAGCTCCTTACTTGAAGCAGTGGATTGTATCATACTCGTAGGTATAAGAAAAACTATTTGTTACTTACATGTTTTTTTTATAATTAATTTATATCTGTCGTATCTATATTTTGTTGCTATATAATCTGCGATCGGTGATCATAAACAATAGGTACTTAGTGTTTTTATGTTTTGTTGTAAGTATATATTTTTAATAGGTCTACGTAATAGGTCTAGGTAATTACTTAATTGGTTGCGATTGTATTAAGATAAAGTTCGATCGAGTTTACAATAATTTGTGTTACAACGATTAAGATTTAAAAAAATTCTATATTAAATATATTAAAAAAAACGATGCTTTGAATGGTTTATTTTTAAGTTTTTCAATTCATTATTTATGTCTACTTCCATTGATCGGACACTAAAACAGTAGGTCAAATAGTACAAGTAAGATAATAAGTCTCTATTGAAATTGTTATTGTCTGGTCAAATTTACTAATATACAAATCTAAGTACAATCACGCGCAAAATTAACCGTCATGTACCCTTAACAAGAAATTATTCAGCATCCGAGACGCACAGTAATTTCGTTTGCGGGAACTGAAACGCAAATTATTAATTAGTTGCACAAGCCGGGATTCAACAATAGAGCCTGGATACGACAGTCAAAATAATTTGTGTAAGATTACTCAAAGCAAGATTCATTCTTCCCCGCGTGTTAAATATTGTAATAATAGAAAGCGGTGGCCTTCCTTTTCGTTTGTATGCCTTCGTATGATGTACATACTAGATTCTACAGGGTTCAATAATAGAGCCTGGATAAGACAGTCAAAATAATTTGAGTAAGATTACTCTTTTACAAACAGTTAAACTTTCGTTTTTTTAATAATAGTGTGTAACAACATATATTTGTTAAGGATTGTAAGAATAATAGTAAAATATAATATAAATATTATAGGATGTACTAATTATTATGTTAAAATTTCCAGTCGATTTTTTTAATGTCGGTGGCTTTAAACTGCTTAAATAGTCCTTAAAATTTATTTTGTAATTTTATATTTGATTTGCTTCTCTTATTATGCACTTCTTTTGTAGTAGGTATGTCAAAAACACGCGAAATGATTTTATTGAAACTTTTCGCTTCGAAATTTTCCGCAATATTTTGTAACCGGCTGAACACTTTTTTATCAATGGCTTTGCTGATTAAATTTACATACATTGACCTATTATTTACACAATTTTTTGTGTCAAGTTTAAAACCTGAAAAAGAAGAATCATTTTTAATTTCGTCATCATCATCCGCAGCCCGACTTCACCCACTGCTGGGTATAGGCCTCTCTTTGCATATGCCATTGTCCCCGGTCTGCTGCTAGCCTCATCCAGGCCCGGCCCCGCGACGTATGCTATGTCGTCAGCCCACAGTCAGACTATACCCGGTTCTTGGACGCCATTCAGTTAACGCCTTACTCCACCTGTCGTTACCTCGTAATTAATTAATTTAAATTTAAATAAGTATATAATTTACTAAAAAATCTATTCATTTGTCAAAATCCGTCCAATCGTTTGAGCTACAGTGATAGCAAGAAATTACAAACATACACCCCAAACACATAATAATACGCTTGTCCTACTCAGGTTTGATAATAAACTTGTCAAAATAAACGTCAAGCGAATATTTGAAGATGGCTTTTAGCCATCGCTTCCAATATGAGCATCCATTACGTCTAGCGAGTGTCCCTACGGTATGCGACCTACTCTATCATTAGTTAATAATAATTATCTTAGTTGCAAAGTGGGTAGCGGTCAAAGGGTTCCAACTACGGAAGTTTTGCTAACGATTGATTAAACCAACGCTCAAGTAAACCAGTTAACGACTGGATATTTTAACCAGTGGTTACGATAACATTAATGTTAGACAACCGCGACACCAATGCCTATGAGTAAACAGTACATTTATTCTGTTGGTTAACTTTTAAAGTGAGGATATACTTATCGAAGTTAGTTCCTAGGGCACTTTGTACCACAGTTTGTCTTATTAATCTCATACCTATTTGTAGAGTTTGGGTGGTTTTCATCTCGTTGGTACTTAAATGGCCGTTTATATGACTTATTAGTTACCTACCCAACGCTTTTTGCAGTACGTACGCGAAGCAATATAATTTAGTAACATTAACTTTTCGGCATAAGCACAACACAAAGTATGTACTTCTAAATGTATGTAAGTGCCTGCATTGTAGGTAAAAAGTCAAGTTTTTTAACAGGCGCCAGCGCAAACTTGCGCAAAAGTTTTATAACTTGCATCTCGGTAAAAATACCTTCAAAAGTTTTTTTTTATAATTTTAATTGCCAATGTCTATTTCACTTATCTTAGTTTGAATCTGGCAGCTTTCATAATAAAAACAGGTTAGGAAGCTACCACCGTCGTTACAAAGAGATAGACATATAAAATATTCTTATTTCCTACAGCCCTTTTGTTCATTAGGGGTAAATATTAAGCATTTCAATAGTGGCAACACATGACTAGGGTATCCCAGGGAAAACGCTGCCTACACACGGTCCGTTGTAATAGCTCCTTTACGGCGTTGCGGTTTTATTCCTTTGTAATATAAGACGGGGCTAAGCCGTATTTTGGATGGAGTAACTATCATTTATACCGTGGCAGTGGTCAATGAATATCAGGGGATGGTTAATTTAGCTCGGGAGGTCGGGATGTTATCAATACCATGTTACTATGAACATAGGTATATCATACGTTCGTAACCTATATCATACGTTCTCAGAAAGGATTAATTAAACTCTGTGGTTATTTTGGTTTTGCCATACAACGTGGCAAATTGGCAATGCCGGTGATGATAGTATTGACTGGATTATTAAGGTATACTCGTAATTCAAAATGTGAGCCATACTAAAATGTTAGACGAGCTTCTGACCATCCGTAAATTGGAATTAGAGTGCCTTTATCTACCTAATATGTTGTTACGCAAGTAGAGGAAGGCCAAAAAAAAAGTGGGTTGATTGTGTGAAAGATGATATAAATTTAAGAGGAGTATACTCAGAGTTGACGAATGATAGGAGTGGAGGAAGAGAACATGTTGTGCCGACCCCACGGCTTAATTAGCGTGGGATAAGGGCAGGAGAATGATGATGATTTTACGAGTCTTTTTTACAACGTTATAATTACTCGTATGTCGATTTTTTGTATATAATTTAGGTTCAGCTTAGGGGTATAAGATAACAGTATATCTCCATTCGCGACGCTAAGTTAGACGACCATCTAGCACACAAAACACTTCTAGATCTTTAGAAGAAATTCAGCCCAAGTTTAGTAAGCTGTTTAGTACAAGAAAGTAAAGTCCTCCCTCAAACGAAACTTTCTTGCTTGGACAGTCAAACATGCTTGCACGCGTTCAAAGCAAGCAGTTGTAGCGAGTATTTAAATAATCTAAACTAAACTGAATTTTGTACGTAAGTAGTAGTTTTTAACAATATCAAGTTACTAGTGAAACCGTTTCCTAATGTGTAACTCTTATGTCAAAGTTAAGCGAAAATAAACCCATGAAATTTTATCATATTTAGTTGATTATACACAATGTTGGTTCAAGTCTAAAGCACTTATTACACTACCCTGAATTCAGGGACCCTTACCCTAAATAAGAGTGGCGTAATAAGAATCAGGGCGTATGGCGTGGAGGCTAGGAGTTAGGCTTCCTTACTACCGGGCCCTGTAAGTCTAAACTAAGTAACTAAAAATCTGAGATGTTTGCCTAACTTGGGAATTACTACAGTCGTGATTATGTTATTTATTTGTGTTTTTATTGCTATACGTGGCCTAAATCTCGACTATCATTTTGAGCTATACATCCAGTGATTTGTTATACATAGTTACTTTATGCATCTGCCAACATTTGTAATATCAAACTCGCTGGTAATTTAAAACCTCACTAGTGCTAAGGTCTTGCAATTAGACGGTTAAGGGAAAAGTTTCCTCTAAAGGGTGCAGGTGTTGAGAACTTCGCATTCATTGCTTTTGTTGTGCAACAGAGTGGAGGGCCGTAGCGTACCGGGATTTCTTTGAATCTTTTGAAACCTTGAGAAGAAAATATCGATGAAAACTTGGTTGCATCATAGTTGCCCTACGGAATTTGGTGCGCTTAATCCTACCAGGTGAATTGGTATTTGTAGTTAGACTATGGACTCCGTGATCCTGGTATCAACTATAAACAAATTAATAATAAAGTCCGATGGATCACACTACGCGATCCTATGCCTAAAGCCATAATTGTTTGTCTTCTTTTTCTTCCTGTGCTTTTCCCACGCTATGTAGGGTCTTCAAACACGTTTTTTTCTTCCATTTCCTTCTATCATCCGTCATCTCAGTATTCACACCTTTCTTACTCATATCATCTCTCACACAATCCATCAATTTTTTCTTTGGTCTACCTTTACCCATATACCCATCCACATTCATATCTAACACCCTTTTCGCTACATGTCATTCATCTCTCCATAATCTATGAAAACAAAGTTTCGGAAAGATCCATTAATTATAATAATATCCCGTTTACTTCAAAGAATTCAACGCAATCCAAACGATTCCTTGTACCAAGGCTACGGCTAGCCTGCAAACGAGTTACAGACAGGCATTGCACGGCAATAACATTACAAATGCGCATCTAGCAGCCACGGAATGCAATCATTGGGTATCTCACCTCGTTATATGCCTTTGACGGGTAATTTTCTGGTGTGGAACACACGTTATCGAAGTATAGAATGCGTTTGAATCCAAAACTACAGATGCGAAGTTGTAGATGGGTTTATTAGCTTATGCCAGTGATTTTGCACGCGTAATTTTACGAATATGATACAATATGTAGATAGTCTGATATTCTTGCACTACAGTAGATGGATACAAGGGTAGAGGTAGGCCAAAGAAAAGATGGATGGACTGTGTGAAAGATGACATGGGTAGGAAAGGATTGAGTACCAAGATGACGAATGATAGAGGGAAATGGAAGAAGATCACATATGTTGTGCCGACCCCACATAACGTGGGAAAAGAGCAAGAAGATGATGATGATGATGAGTTTAATTTGGTCAGGTGAAGTGAAAGGTTTCAATAGTTTTTAATTGGACCTTAGTAAAATTATAAAACCTACCAACATTTTGACCTCTACTATTTTAATATAGTACTAGCGGTGCCCCACAAGTTCATCCACGGTTATAGAGTTTTAAACTTCATCCTTTCATACCCTTTTGGAAGTTTTTTCGGGGCATCAAATGATTTAATCTGTATGCCAAATTTCAGCGAATGATGGCGAAGCGAAGAAGGTGTATGTATTCGTATGTATGTATGCGAGTGTACTGTATCCCAAACAGCTGAATGTATTTTGACAAATGAGGAAATTTCGTTGGATTTGTCTTGATTAAAAGATACATAGACTATACAAATGTGTATTATAATCCAATATGGCAGCTGTAAGAACCTATTTTTAGTTACTTTTTTGCAATAACTATGTAGTTTTATAATGATTTGTGATTAGTGCATTATTATTTGTACTATGAATGTTCAGATTTAAAGAAAAATAGTCATTAATAAATTGAATGACGATTCTAGCGTCGCTGGTGCTGAATTAGCATTTCAAAAGCCACATTGCAGCCAGAGACAAAGCCAAAGAGCTGCAGTTAAACGGAAATAAAACCAGACAGACGCGAGTTATGATTGCGCGCCAAGGATTCCGTATGCGGCATCCTAAGTTATGCCGTTAAGTATCGTATGTTTTCTTGAAAAGTTCAAATTATTTATTGACTTCTTCTTCTTTCGAGTCAACGATTAAGCCTAAATCAGATTTTCTGCGGTGTATTTGCCTGACAACTACGTCGCTCTGGTTTTTATATGTTTTCTCGTGTTATTTTGAGTTTTATTGCGTAATTTTGGTGGTTATTTTGCCAATAAAGCCCGGGTTCTTGACGCGAGTGTAAAGTATGTGAATTAGAGTGAATAGTTCTCTTGAAATTCCATCGGAGGAAATCCCGAAAATTTTCAACAAAACAGCCATCTTTTGTTTAAGATTGACTTGACTACTTGACTATGACTCTGTGACGTTGACAATACTTATAAATAAATACACTTGACACTGGCAAAATTGTTCTCTAAGAGACAGATGCCATAATTGAAGAAGAAGAAGAAGAATAAGCCTAAATCTTATTTTCCCAATATTCGGCGACTCTTACGCCCCTTTCTGTTGCCTGGTTAAGGTCCTCTGGTGTGCAGGTGGTCGGGCAGAGAGGACATGAGAGCAGATGCTCCATGCTCTGTATGGGTGCTCCGCAGTTGCACTCGCTCCGGGATGGGTCGATGTAGCCCCACTTAGCCAGGTTTTGACGGCAGCGGCCAACTTGACTTCGAAGTCGGTTCAGGGACTTCCAAGTTGGCCACGGCAATTCGTGACCAGGAGGCAGGTGCTCCACTGGAGGAAGGCAATTGGGTGGGGCTGGGTGTTTGCTAGACCATAGTTCACACCTTACATTGTTATGGTTATCGTCTGTGGGCTTCGTGCAGGAAACTTTTACGGCTCTTTAAGCGGCTCGGAGGCAGTTGGTGGCCATGAAGGGGATGCCGATTGTCACTTTCATGTTTGCTCTTTTCTGCGCTACACGCAACCTCAACCAATTATTTATTGACTAATGGAAATGCAATTGATTGATAAAATACCTTGTCAATTGATTGACAAAAGACGCTGCGTCGGTCTTGAAATTTTAACTAAATTTAATGTTTTTTATCCTTAAAATGACAAGGCAGAAGTGGATAAAACTCAAAAGAAATAAATAAATAAATAACACTTTTTCGGTACGACAATTTAGTAATTAAAAATATTAAGCGCCATTTTTGTTAAAGTGATCCCTTACTTACCGTCATAACGGTTGGGAATGATTAAAGTGTTTATAATAATGAACTAAATATACTTATTTACATAACATAACTTTTTTTAACATGCTTCTACTTACATAACATAACTTTTCGACTAGCGCATTACTTTTTGAGTGCCAACCATATTTTACCAAAATTACAATATTGCACTATGTTGTTTTTTCACGGAACCCTAAACGAAGCCACACGGCAAAAATAGCATGACGTCACAAACGGGATAGCGCTTTGAAGGCTCCAACTGCCTCCGTGATTACTAACGCTTTGCGGCGCGCGCTAATTTGAATCACTCTAGACAATTACCAACATCTACCATTGCGTAAGTATAACGAAACTAAGAAAAGTCTTGGCAATTATTATAGCAATGATTTACTATTCTGCTATTCACTGCGCTGTGTAACCTAGGATCGGGAAATCCGTTTTAATTAACAAAATTTACCAATTGTTTCAAATCTTTATATACCTACCTACACACTACTACCCTACTATCCTACTAAATTATAAATGAGGAAATTTGTATGGATGGATAGATGTATAGGTACATTGACGACCTCAGTGGCGCAGCGGGCGAGAGTTCGCCTGCGACGCAAGAGGTTGCGGGTTCGATTCCCGCCGTGGAACAAATTTGTGTACGGTCTGCAGAAATTTGTTCCGTTGGTCTGGGTGTTTTCTATGTATAATAAAAAATATCTATCTATGTAGATAATGTATTAAATATATCAGTTATCTAGTACCCATAACACAAGCTTTGAGTAGCTTACTTTGGGGCTAGCGGCTAGATGATGCTGTGTGGATTGTCCAGCATTATTTATTTATTTATTTTATAGATAGCTGCGTTCAGGTGTTTGGTCAAACAAAATGTCACTATTGACATGACAAAAATGTTGTCTTATCTTCTCTTTATCTTCTCTCTTTATATATACTATCAAGCTGAAACTGCTGAACAGATCTGAATGAAACTTGGAATACGCGTTGTTTATGACCTGGATTAGCACAAAGTTACTTTTGAATGAGATACAGTTGAGCCATATAAGGACCGTTACAAACGAACTTATAAATTGTTTCTATTACGTGGCATGGCTTGTTGTATTTTTAAAACGTCGATCAATCTTGAGCTCGACTACCGTCGCAATATTAATTCATGCCCAATGACCGTGGCGTAACATTATTTTGCTGCCTGCACCATTAGGCTTTTAAAAAAAATTGCCAAACGACACGATATGTCACACCTTTTTGCTTCCTTGTTATATGGAGAGTGACATAACTGGGACCTTATCACAAACCCTTCGGGCGATATGAAAGTAATATAAAGTAACTTTGATATTTCGTACCTATATGAGTGAAAGAAGACGTAGTGATGAAAATTGAGAAGGGTATGTTAAGATGGTTTGGGCATGTAGAAAGGATGGATGAAAGGAGATTGACGAAACAGTTTTATAAGGAGAGTGTGAATGGGACAGTTGGAAGGGGAAGACCTCGGCGTACGTACCTCGATAAAATTGGGGACGTCTTAGAGAAAGGCCAGGGTACTCTGGCCCTAAACCGACACGCATGTATGAAGAATGTAATGAGAGTGAATGAAGCAAAAGAAGTATGTCAGGATCGTAGCAAGTGGAGATCCGTGGTCGTACGTCTTACTATCTTGAAACTTTAACTTTTCAGAAACATTATGGTTTGTAAGAGCTTATGGTAAGGCCCCTGAATTAGACTTATTCTGAATGACCTTATTCTGAATAAGACTTATGTTTATGCGTCATATTCAGAATCACTTTGTTTTTGTTGATTTAGCGAATCCAATTTGAAAGATGCAGTAAAACAGAACAGATAAAACGCTAAAACAGTTTGGGTAGCTGGAAAACTTTACACTAGAATTTCAATTTTAAGGAATTCCCCCGAAAGCAAATGTTTCCTGTTATCCCAGTTAATTTAATACAATCCATTAAAATATATTTTACAAAATTCAAAGTCTTCCTTTTGTTTCTGACACTACTCGTATATTATTAAGCGAAAAATAATCCTTATAATGAAGCCTTTGGATCGTAATGATATAGCTACAGGGTGATAATTTTTCTCGTGTAACGGGTTCGATTCCCGGTTTTAACCATGTTATTATTTAAATATCTATGAATGCAGTTTAAATTGTTTTTTGAATTCAAATAATACATTCTTTCAGTAAAAAGTTCCATCTACAATATTCAAGGTACTTTCCCTTCATGTGGCATATCGGTGGGACCGACACCCTGTATAAAACAAAATCGTGTTAGTTTACACGAAGACGGCTGGACAGATATTCACGATTTTTAATTTATGTCCGCTCAAAACAAAAACCTATCAAAACTTTTGAAAATGATTTAAATGCGAACCAAGTCGCGGGCAACAGCTAGTACGATCATATAATGATTCATCTAAAGAGGCGACTTTATCCCGCTGTCACTTTCAATGAATCGTTTTTATTTTTCTGATTTATCATTCTTATTTATTGCTGATTCAATTCTTTTACAAATGGAGTGAATACCAAATGAATTCGCTGGGGATACGCACCAGATTTACTCTCGCAAATAAATGATCCTTCTCTTTACAGGGAATCAGCATGCCGGAACTGAGGCAGATACTTGGAATATTCAGTGATTTATTAATTTAGGCAAATTTCGTTTTTGAGATTTTAGTATTAAGTGCTGTTGTTTCGCAGACTAACTTCAAAAATGTTAAAAGAGGCAAGATCTTAGTTTTTTCAACATAAATACCAAATTAGCATAAAATCTAAATGATAGTTTAAAAAAAAGCTAAAATTGATGTGACATTTTGGTTTAAATTGATTTTTTTTTTCACCCTAAATCTGATTAAGCGCTTAATTAATTTACATGAATTCTAAAATAAGCTAAAACACGATGATCACTCATCAGTTTAGTTAAATTATGAATTGTTATTTAAATGTCTACGCTAATTTAGTCTTTGGGTTTAACAAAATAAGATCGTGTGTAGTTAAACATTCTGTACGTTAGTTCTGGGAACAAGTGAATTACTTACCATATTTTTTTTAATAGGTAAATAATAAAATTACCACTCGGAACCATCAAGCCGTTGAACTCTGTCACTAAGCTAGTGCTCTCAAGAACTTTATAATGAATAAATTCAAACTGTATTCGTAACTCTGAACAAAACATTATTTACTTTCCCGACAATTCCATTAAAATGTATTCATCATTGGAATCCTATTTGTGGCTTGATCCAGAACAAAACCAGTGAAATAATGGACCCCTGGGTAACATCGCTACGTCGATAATTCCATTCAAACATCATGACTACAATTGAATTGTTTAATATCAAAACGTAGGAATGTTGGATGCGGCATTTATACGACATTTTATACAAATGATCTTCCAAGTCTATAGGTAACCTGTTTAATTCAATAGATTTTCAGTCATCGTTGAGCTTTCGATGAAAGTTTTTCAACAAATACTTACATACTTGAAACGTGACTTGCTGATCCAACATATTTATTTTGAAGATATGAACGTAGAAGGGTTTATATATAGAAACTTTATAGGAATTTTGACATGTTCCTAGAAGTTTTTATGACATTGATGATTTGGTATACCGGTCCCATAAAGAAAAAAATAGACTGTTAGAATTCAGTTAAAGCTATCAGTGATAATTCTATTCACCTTGTCGTTGTTGTCAATAGAAACACTAAAACGATTTAAAAAAAACTAAGTGCATATTTCTATACATTCTATCCCCCCTTTAAAGATTTAATTAGGTACCCCATTAGCAACTCTATACCTCCCTTCAACGTTACTATTCGCCCCGTACTGGACTTCTATTGACACGGTAGTTCCTATACACCCCAATCTACCGGTACATAAATTTAATGTGACTGACATTTAAAATAATGATCCATTAAAAAGTTGAATTATTACATGTTATAGTTCAGCTAAATACTTAAAAAAGCTCATAAAACCTGAAGAATAAAAACGAGAAAAAATATTTGATTTACAAAGAAAAAAAAAGGCATCCAAGATCAATAGACACTAGATTATATACTAGTACATAGATCCATACCACACGTTATAAGTTAGGGAATATTTTAGTCACGGTTTTTTTTTTATCAAAGATTTATAGAGAAAATTAATTCAAAATATACCAAGAAAAATTAATTCAAAATATACCAAGAAAAACTAATTATAAATATAAAGAAAACAAATTCAAAAATTAAATTCATAATGTAGTTGGTTTTACGATCGCTAAGTCTAAATAAGAAAACGTCTAAGTAGCAAGACGTCCAATTTGGTGTAACTAATATAATCTATACTAATATTATAAAGAGGAAAACTTTGATTGTTTGTTTGTTTGTTTGAAATGAATAGGCTCCGAAACTACTGAACCGATTTGAAAAATTCTTTCACCAATGTGTAGAATGAACTTTCAGGATGAACATAGGCTATATTTCATGTAGGTACTTCGCGGGCGACGCCGCGTGCAGAAGCTAGTTCGTTAATAAAAAGATTTTGATTTATTTCATCGTGATAAATAGATTTGATTGTTGAAATCCAAAACGAATACCTACACCATTTTATAACTCCAAATAAAAATAAAGATATACATCCACGGTTCGTATGCCAGTTCCAAAGCTTCCGCGTTGTTCTTGTATAAATTTAAATTACTCAGAGAAGCGTGCTTACAGTAAATGATAAATTTCTGATTGCAGAACAAAGGGAGCCAATAAGCATAAAGAGTTCGTATACGAGTGACTTGAAACAAAGTTTTTCTTATATAAAATATATATTAAAATAAAAATTATATATAAATTAATATATGTATGTATATTATAAATATATTTTTTTTTTTTATATATAAAACCGGTGCGTGACAGCTGATTTGAAATCTTGCTTTTGGAGATGTAAAATCAATATTAAGGTGCTGACACACTGCAGTTATTACATTCCTACCATAATGTTAGATTTTATTACGAATCGTTAAATGCGTTGAACGCTAAGAGCGTTGCTGATGAAAACGTTTTATAACTATCAGTTTGTATCTATATTCCGAGGAAGCTAATCGTAAATGCTACAATATGTTATACTTACTTTGTTGCTGTTTGTTTGAGCAATTCTTGTATATAATATTATATGTTATCTGAATCTCGGTAATGGCTCCAACGATTTTCATGAAATTTAGTATGCTGGGGATTACGGGGGCGATAAATCGATCTAGCTAGGTTTCATTTTTAGAAAACGTCGTTTACCAAAAAAAACGGAGCACAGCTCGGTCACCCAGGTACTTTACAACAGTTATGAACATTCTTACAATTTGTAGTAAAATGTTGACTAAAAAAATTTTCAATAGCGTTTGAAACTGCAATGTGGTAGCGGCATTACGCGAACGATGCGGGGACTTTTACTTGAATGCTTATATATCTTATACCTTTTCTTGTATATCTATATCTATATAAGAGCTTAACCTGACTGACTGACTGACTGACTGACTGATTGATCATCGCCGAGCCGAAACCGCTGAAGCTAGAAAGCTGAAATTTGGAAGGTGGTTTCCTTTTATAACAAAACCACCCACTAAGGCGGGGTTTTTGGAAATTCCACCTTTAAGGGGGTGAAAAAGGGTGAAAACGTTTGTATGAAACTTTTTAACGCGTGGAGCGATTTTCATGAAACTTTGATTGTACACTGTAAATGCAAAATGAACGGACACGTGTATCAAGATTTTTCAATATAACCTTCAAAAAGGGGTCAAATGTGAGGTCAATGTTTGTATGGGAACTTTTTAACGGGTGGTGCGATTGGTTTGAAACTTTGTTTGTGTACTGTAAATGCAAAATGAATAGACACGTATTTCAGAATTTTTCAATATAACCTTCAAAAAGGGGTCAAATGTGGGGTCAATGTTTGTATGGGAAGATTTTAACGGGTCGTGCGATTGGTCTGAAACTTTGTTTGTGCACTGTAAATGCAAAACAAATGGACACGTGTTTCAGGATTTTTCAATATAACCATCATAAAGGGGTCAAATGGGGTGTCAAAGTTAGTATGGGATTTTTATGAGTTGTGTGATGTGTTTGAAACTCAGTTTAGATACTTAGTGAACGAAGTAAGTCGCTGGCGGGACAGCTAGTATATATATATAATTGGAATCTCAGAAACGGCTCCAGCGATTTGCATGAAATTTAGTATGCAGGGGGTTTTGGGGACGATAAATCGATCTAGCTAGGATTCATTTTTAGAAAACGTCGTTTACCCCATAAAAACGTGCAAAGCTCGGTCACCCGGGTACTTTTTTGTTTACAAGAGAGCGAAGATCACGTAGGAATTACGTAAATGGCGTGCACAGAAATTTTATTTATATTTCCGCTAGCTTATTTGAAATTAACTGTATTTATATGGATTTCTCGGATTTCAGATGTATCGATATTTTAAAGTAAATGATCTGTGAATGAATGCGTGCGAAACGTATGTGCGTGGCGTCTTTCTACTAAGGTACCGACAGAGCCAAGCAAGCAAAATGTAAGCAATGGACTTTTAAAAAGGTATATTTTATTTTCTTTTTGTGTGTAGAATATTTTTTACCCGACTGCGAAGCGAAGAAGGAGGGTAATGTGTTTGGGGTGTATGTATGTTTGTATGCGAGTTCCTTTAGCTGTCGCTGTAGCCCAAACGGCTGTACGGATTTTGACAAATCAGGTGTCGTTGGATTTGTATGGATCACAAAAGTGACATAGTCTAAATATATTACATTGTAAAAATCAGTCTATCAGTCGGGTTTTTTAATTTATGCAATAAATACTAGTTTATTTCTAAATAGATCTCGTGTCGGAATTAAAGGTATTATTTATATCATAAATATGTATTTTTAAGAAATTTATACCAATAGTTTTACGTAAGTATATTATTGTCATTTGTCTCGTTTGAAGTTGTTGACCCAAAACTATTAGAAAATTTGAATGAAATTTTCCCTTCATTCAAGATCAGTCCTTCAAAGATGTGAAAACAGAGGTGTGCTCATTTAAAGTAACGGTTAAAATAACGACAACCGGCAGTTTCTATAAAGGAAATTTCATAAACTCTACGAAAAAGCATAAATTTAATTCCAAAATGAAAACAGGTAGGTTTATCTCGAAGATCTTGTAAATTGGTTTTTCTTGTTTAGGGCGGCTAAAGGTTAAGCAAGAAAGGCTAGATACACATTTTTTATGCAAAGGAGCCTCATTTTCAGCCGACAAACGAAGGCACTTACTACTTTTTGTAAGCGCTCTGTCGAAATTATACAGTAAACTGAATTTTTGGGTAAAATATTTAAACAAAAGTGATATTAAAAAAACATGTTTTTATTATTTTTAAACTTACGCGATCTGAACACATTATTATTAGTTTTAAACGGGTATTTATTTACCTATTTTTTTCGGACGTTTCGACAAGTTTACACTCTGTCGTGGTCACGGGTACAATGTTTTTATTACCAACACTAATTTAACGGAAGGTTCAATTTAGTTTAGTGCAGTTCTGGGTAGGCTTTATGGAGGCCTATATTGAATATAACCTTTCAAGATAACATAAAACCATAAGATTCACGGTCCTATTATTTTTTGTGAGCTATCATAAATTTATTAATATAAACGTACCTATAATCCTTTTACTACCATTATACTTACCTCAAAATAGATATTCAAATAAAACCGAATGGTTATTTACCTTTTCTGCGCCTCCCTTTTTCCTGTTAATGTACTGGATGTCAGCGAACACTTTATATCCTTCCATTTTCTGGGGAAATTTACTCACCTGAAACAAAGAGAACTGATTGTAGTTATGTTAATTATTTATTATTTTACCTATACATACATAATATACATACGTATTTTATTTGTTTAAACATAATATAAAAAAATTACGATCGCGACTGTAATACTCGGTGGATATCTCCTCAGATCTCTAGTTACTTAGATTTTTTGATGTTATCTAAAGAGGGTAGTGAAAATATGATATTTGATACATGCCCACATTTTTCACAGTGGTTAGTATTCCGTACGTGGCAGGCTGCAAGCCCATCGCCGCTTGTACAAATACTAACTTATAACACACACCTTCGAATTTTTGTTTTAGGGTATGCAAGTTTCCTCACCATTGTTTTCCTTCAAAGTTCAAGAGCACTGCCATTGCAAACATAATTTTTTCTAATTGAAAAACTCATTGATGCACGACCAAGTTTGAACCCATGACTTTCGGGTCATGAGGCAGGGACGCTACCACTACACCACCAGTGCTTTTACATAAAATATTTCACAAAATAATCATAAAATATTAGAATTGAAATACAATTTCAATATTAATAAACATATCTAGGCATATATTTATTTTTTATAAATACATAATATTCTTTTTGTATTATTGATAAAAGTATTGTATACAAAAGAAACCACTCACCTACTAGTGCACATAAGGAATCTGGAGGGCTACCTTAATTCTTTCAACAAACTAAAGAACTAGTGACACAATAAGAAGTATGTAATTAATATTAGATAAAATTACAGTCTTACAATACAAACGCATGATCTTATGTATACTGCCTACGCGCAAAGTCTCTGCAAACAGACACTAAAATCTGAACTGAAATCCGATCGGAATTTTCAGAGTAGGCCCTGTTTCGAAACTTTGCCAAGAATCCCTTTTGGAATTTAACAAAATGCCACTCACAACTTGGGAGCATAATTAATTACTCAATGTAGTATTACTAAGGTATTCTGTGATCAAGAGCAAGGTATTAAAAATTAAAACTAATTTATAGCCTAAGAAAATATTTGGAATTTAATGGAAATTGAAAACCTGTCAGTATTTTAAATTATCTACTAAGTTAATTTTAACACGCAATTTTGTTACTTAGGAGTACTTACTTAAAAGAAGTGTTATGTTTAATTATTTTAATTTGTGAAAAAAGTATAAAGGGAACATTCATTAAATAAAGTAAAACAATAAAAAATGGTACGAAATATCAAAGTTATATTACTTTGATATTGCCTGAAGAGTTTGTAGTAAAGCCCCTAATCTAAACACGATAATACTTGTATACTTAGTCCTATATTCGCATAGCGAATCATCATCATCATCATCATCTTCCTGCCCTTTTCCCACTATATGTGGGGTCGGAACAACATGTGATCTTCTTCCATTTCCCTTTATCATTCGTCATCTCAGTACTCACTCCTTTCTTACCTGAATATATAATATAGTATTTAATAATATATAATTATAGCGAATATGCTAGTAAAAAATATTAACTATAGAAAAAAAACTTGTATTTGTGATGATACATACAGATGATATATACAGCTTGTACTAATGCTGAAGAGATCTTGGTAAAGTTTCATGTAATGTTTCTTTTTAAAAATCCTCGCAAAGTTACCACATTTCAGTTACTAGTGTGGCTTTCACATGGTAAATAATGCTTGTGAGGAATGCGGTCTTTGTTTCCGATTCTACTCGAATGCAGCACTTTTAATTCAAATTAAACATGGAGAACATAACTCAACAATTCCGTTGAATTTTCGCAGCCATATTGAAATTCTTTCATACGAAAATTACCTAGCTACAATTTAAATAGTTTTAGAAAAAAAATATCCGTACAATTCTGCAATCTATCTAAGGCTATTTGGCTATTTTAAAAGGGACTGCGACTACTAAAGTCGAAAAGTAAATACATTTAAGTCTTTTTTTGCCTCTAATAAAAAATTGAGTCCCAGCTCCTAAATAGGCCCTTTTCAAACACGACTCATTTATGCGCACCTACTTAGGTACTAACGACTCAACCTCTGAGGAAGTTGTGGGTCTCTCTGAGCCCTTTAATCTCCGTTTGAAAAATTACTTTTCACAAGACCATTTTTTTCAGTGTAAAAGTTTTACCATTCCGATAACATAGATATAAATCAGATGGCGTAGTAAAGAATTTATGCTTCCAACCTTCGAAAGTACAATGGTTTTGTTATAGACCATTACGATGTTAGATTAATCTTCGGAAAGAGATAAAAATGAAAATGGAAAAACGAATAAATTATGAAGATAAAATTAAATCCGCACCTTTAGCACAAGTTTCTTGCGCAACAGTCGCAAGTAATGAGGACTAATCAAAATGTTTAAGTATTTTAAACCCATGCCATAAGTAATAGTTCAAAGAAGCCTATAAAGCCTACAAATAGAATTTACATAGTAGTTAACAAATCTGTTTGAATATCTCTTCTTAGTAAATTAATTAAAAAAAGTTCCAGAGTCCTTAATATTTCAAAATGAAAATAAGTTCATGGATAGAAACTTTCAGGAGAGATTACTTACGCATAATTTTATTTGGCACGCTTTGCGACTGATGGCATACTTAACAAGATCTGCAAAGGAAATATTAATATGGAAAACTCGAAGTGAATTCATCTTACTCTGATTGAAGCAAGCAAATTGGGTTTCGGCTGTTTTACGTTCCTATTAACATGAGTTATAGCGCTGTTGATACGCCTAGGAATAGAGCATAACTGAATTCTTTATGAGACTTTGCTTGTTTCTCTCTTGCATCAGATTTTTTTATGCTATTGATGGAGCAATGAATATGCTGCGTTCGATCTCCTTCAAAAAGCGGTCGCGCTTAGCGTCTGTCACACTTGCGACATTTTATAACAAAAGCGTTCACTTTTTTTTCACGCGTGTTTACGGTACGGAGACACGATCGCAGCAGTTTGTTACTAGTGTGGACGTACACTTAGAAATTTTATTGCTCCCATTACGGTATCAGATTGAAGGGCTATTATTCTACTAATCTGTACTACGAGTATACCTTACTCCACTTTGTGAATCACTGTAAGCTAAACTCACGCAATAGATATTTGATTGTGTTTGCCTTGGACAAATGACCTAAATAGTAAGCCATTACACAAATGGGACAGATTTGCGGGAACACAAATCCAACTGCGGCCACTACCCTATAAAGATTATAAGTAAGCTTCCGCCAGCGGTTTCGCCCGCATGGTACCTTGAAAAACAAAACAATCTATCCCATGGGAAATGTATTTTTTTCGAAATAATTTGCCTATGTGCTATTCCAAACCATATAATATCTCTGTGCCAAAATTGAACTAAATCCAATCGTTTCAGTATAATTGAGCAACAAAAATCCATACATACATCCATCCAAACTTTCGCGCATTCAGTTTATTTTAGATAAGTTAGAAGTACAACCGCCAGAAGGCCCAGAAAACTATACATACGTATATATACTTACCCAGTTAGATTTTCACGCCTTGGACAATTATTTGAAAACTTTCGTACAGTTGACACATGTCTTTAAACTGTTTCAGTTCAACAACACACTGAGAGTTTGAATACATTTTTCTTATATGAAAACTCATTAGTTTGAATTCGAAGCCACCTAAGGATCGAAAAGCGAGGCCACCACTAGACCACCAGTGTTCAAGAAGCCCTCTTCTTCATATCATTTTCGCATTATTACTCTGTCTGTTTTATTTGTACGTCACATCGTATAAATAGGTATAAATATAATACATAGTGTATGTATGTTGATATCGAAATTAAATTCCACTGCAGAATTTCCTCACATCATCAAGTACCATTGAAATATCACCCTTATCCGATTATGACACGTTAGATATTTGCATATTGGAGCTCAAGCACTCGAATACTCTCCACGCCCACACGCGGCAGTTGATTGTTGCGTATCCTCAGTAAAAATGTAATTAAAATGGATAAGATAAAGCCTGAGCCGCACAAAACGCCCAACGGTTAACTGACTGGCATTATTATGAAAACAATACATCACATCAAAAGCTTATTTTCTTCTTTGCTGACACCGACACTTACAATAATACGACTTCTGATATAAATATGCAATATTTAACCAATTTAAGTCTGTTATTGAATTTTATAGTATATTGTGCCAACCAAATCCTATAAATTGCAATAACAGATAGGAAGCCCCTAATTTAAAATCGGTTTGCCGCAGGTTTTATTCCGCTCCGCATTGTGTAGCAAAGGCTTTACAACAGGATCTATCTGAAGAGTCTCCAGCTATTAATATTAATGAACCCGTGAGCAAGGTGTCGAATGATTTAATATCTTAAAGTCGTTATAAAAGGTTTTCTTTGAAAGTGAGGATTTGTTAGTTTTAATTGGAAAAGCTATCGATTGAGCTCTTGATTTTTTTCAACTTTCTGCATTATGGTGATAGAGTAATAGTAATCCCATCAAAAACATAAATGTGAAATGAGAGCCAAGTTCAATAAGTAGGTATGCTTTAGTCGTTGACTTCAGCGACAAAAGAAGTGAGATCTAAACGGGTGAGTCAGACCTTCAATATAATATCCTAAGTTTTAAGATGAAATTATATTTTAAAGTTGTTAAAAATATTTCATATTGTTATAAATAAGTTTTAGGACTGACCATTGTACTTGGCACCCGTTTAGATCTCACTTCTTTGGTCGCTGAAGACAACGACTAAAGCATACCTACTTATTGAACTTGGCTCTCATTTCACATTTATGTTTTTGATGGGATATCATCACTTTTTGTACAGAACTTATTAGTAAGTAGGTACTTATTCTTATAATTATTATACTTATATTATCTACTTGCAAGGGCGGCTCAAACTATTGGCACATTGTATAGGTACATGTAGGTATACCTAAGTAGGTAGGTACTTACTGAATAAGTATACGTACTACCTATATCTATCTTTTATGTGTAAGCCATTATCGTCAAAATAGTGAACCATAAATACAATAAAACCTTACAACCGCGTGCGCGATATTATTATGCGGTCCGGCGGCGGGCGAATAAGTCGCCTGCGGGCGGGGTGGGGGAAGATGTCGCTCATCGCTGAGTGATACGCGACCGCCGAATGCGGGCAGACGCGGGGCAAACGTCATTGACGGTTGTTAGATAGGTAGGTAGGTACACTCAGCTAGAGCTACCTACGTTAGCTAGGTAGTATGTACGTACTGTAGGTACTGGTCATATAATAGAACCATATACTTACGCTAAGTATGTAGGTACATTTAAAAAAAAACCTGCCTTTCCTTTCCTAAGATTATGGTAAAATGGTAAATAATCTCCTGAAAGTGAAACTTTAATAGCTAGACAGTGAGTTATTGTTATTATAAGCTACCTACCTATAAAATAACGTATTGTGTATTTAAGTGTGTCAGATAAGTTGGTACCTACCTACTTATAGTCAGGTAGGTACCTACTTACTTAATTTTACAAGTTATATATAGTATTCTATTGAGCAAGTGTACCTATCTAGGTACACATACTCAGTAAGTATCTATCTACCATTGAGCTACCTACTTACGTAGGTACGTGCTAATAATTTGAACTGTCCAATGTCCATGTTAGTTAGGTTGCTATGTAAATCCTACTAAACGCGACAGTTTGTAAGAATGTATGGATGCGTGGATGTATGTTTACTTACTTTACTTTCTTTTTATCTCGGAAAAATATAAGGTTCTCGCGGCATAGATTTGTTTATTTTTTCAAGGTATCACGCGGGCGAAGCCGCGGGCGGAAACTAGTACTGAATAAGTGTACCTACTACCTACTTACCCGACACACTATAATCTTTGCTCTTACTTATATTATAGGCGCTATAAGAGTTCCTAAGAGAATGAATTAATTGAAAAAGTACAATAAAAATATAAAAATTTACAAGTTTCAGATTTTTTCCATTGTATCCACCCCACTACCTACCTGGATGCCAAATTTGAACGTTCTAGGTCATCTGGAACTGGGTTATAATTAACGTCTATAGGTCAGTCAGTGATACGATTTTCCATAACAAACCATTTTTGGATGTTAATATCTAAATAACCGTTTGAGGTGTGTTTATGAAATTCGGTGCACATATTTTACTCGCAAGTGGCAATAGATGAGCCAAATTTGACTTGTTTATGTGAAATAGTTTTTGAGTTACGAGGGGGTGAAAAATGACCCAAATGGTTCCTGTAATATTACACACTGTGCGCGCTTCGCCCGTTCGCTTGAACTTGGCTGACACGCTGCCGCGTGTCTAGATAATATTACACACTGTGCGCGCTTCGCCCGTTCGCTTGAACTTGGCTGACACGCTGCCGCGTGTCTAGATAAGAAGTAGCACGCCGTGCACGAAAAATTACGAAATTAAATTGGGTGGATGTGATGACTCTTTGTTTATTGGCTCATTTAAAAGCGCTGACGGTGTAAGTGGTAGCACCCCTGCCTCACGATCCGAAGGTCGTGGGTTCAAACCTGGTCGTGCACTAATGAGTTTTACCATTCGAAAAACTTATGTGCGCAATGCCAGTGCTTTTAAACAGTGAAGGAAAACATCGTGAGGAAACCGGCATGACCTAGAACCAAAAATTCGGAGGTGTGTTTCATAGGTTAGTATTCTTATAAGCGGCGATGGGCTTGCAACTTGTCACGTACGGAACACTAATTAGGTACTTACTGAGCAAAATGCGGCCATGTACCAAATGTCATGTTTAGACGTGCCTCTGACTACTCTCTTTGGATATGCCAAAGATCTGAGGAAGATATCTACCGAGCCGGGGGTCGTTACAGTCGTGATCATATTGATTTTTTATTGATATTTTTATTTTTGCCTCATTTGGGATCCATGGACAAAAGGAAACTCGATTATTTAATTAACAAAACCATAGAACTAATTCCAAACACAATATACGAAACAAACGTCCGTCTATTAGTATTCGTTAGTATTTCTCTAAGAAATCTGTCAATTTTATATTTCTTAGTGAAATAAACTGATGAATCCTGTAAATTAATTTCAAAAGTTAAATATTGAAAATCTAAACAAGCTATTAAAATTTCAATAAAATACTGATTAAAGTGAGCGTCTGAAAAGTTTTACTCGATGACACAAGTTTATTTAACATGATACAATCTCTTCAAGAAACTGACTGATATTGAAATAAATTGAATTAATATTCCAAACTTTTTGATGAGTTTATTCATAAATAAGTCGTTTATTATTTTGAAACTTTTTCTATTATTCATAATTACCTTGACGTTTTGTAAAGCTCTTTACCAAGAAATCTGTTCTTGTATTTCAAAATTAATAGATTCCAAAAAGGATTTTTTTGTTTTGTTTTTTTTTCATACTGATGGAACTCCTTGGAATAGGTAATCTTCGTTCAAATACGGCACCCTTCAAAGGTTAAAATTTGAGGATTCCTTTCTATCTAAACCGCTATACCCCGAATGAAACCTACCCAAATTTCAGCTCTCTAGGACTTATGATTTAGATAAGACTGTGTCAGCTGTCAGTCAGCCAGAGTCTAGAATCTGAATATTCTGAAACAAGTTTAAATAATATAAGGAAATATAAAATAAATTAAAAGTTACTTTTAATTACGGTCTGTGAGCTTTGCGTATTTCACAAATAATCCAGTAAACAAGTTCACGTTAAACTTATAACATTTGCAGGGCCAACCCCAGTTTTTCACACAGCCTCTAAGTTCTGACTCCAAGGGTGAACCAGACACAAAATATTGCCCATCCACCCTACATTTGGGTCGTCCCTACCCTTTACTTTTGAGGCTGCGTAATGAAAACGTAGTTCTTATTGTAAAACTAACCTGAATAATTAAAATGGCGGTCTTATTGTTCGAAGAGATTGTTTTAATAAAATTAAACCGGTATCATGGCCGTTCACTCAGGTGAAACTTTCAGGCCGGCTGAATCTCCACGCGAGTCATAGTTACGGGGGTAAATAACCCTTAGAAACCTTAGCTTTATGGCATGATTGACGCAGTAAAAAATAAATTGGCAATACATACATACAGAGCGGAATTGTATCGGCTGGCCCGACGGGACACATATGCATGAAAATGTTCTATTTATTGCGGGTACGTTACACGTTTAATTTGAAAAATGGGCTGCCGCATTGCTTGGATTATGTAAAATGTATATTCAAACTGAATACGTTCACTGCGACAACTTTAGCTCTTGGAAGATGAACAACTCAGGCAGGTTATACTTACTCTATAGATTTCTTAATATACTAGTAGTTTGCCCCGAATTGAGAATTCGCGCGCGACGTCCACAACCCACTTTTGTATTCACGTCTTGAAGATTTTGGACACACTTTATGTACTACCTACAGGTAGGTGCTTATGCCTACGTAAGTTGGTCTTAGTCAAAAACAAATATTTCATTTTCTACCTAGATAGATACTATAGCCGTACGAAATATCAGCGGCATTCTTATTTTTATTATAAAATGTTTTTTTTATTAAACTTCAGAACCCAATGTATTTACAACCCCTTCACCGATTAAGCTCATACGTTATATTTACAAATCTGCATAACAGAATCTCTAAACCTTTCAAGTTTAACACAGATTGGATTAAAGGTTTTAAAGTATTGCTCTAACAAACATATACACAAACATACAACGCCAAATCGCCCTACTTGATGCCTACATGCAACTGAAATTTTCGCTCGCTTAGCTTGCTCATCAATAAGAGTTCGTAATTAAAACTATACAACAGCCATTTTAGTGCTATAGAAACAGCAATATATTTCAATGTGGGCTATAAAATAGCTTGAGTAATTTTATACTGTCCTCACTGTGCTTCCACATAGTGTTGGGTTCGAAAGCCTCATCTTTGCGGTTGTGAGAGCTATTACGGTTGTAATTTTGGTAGTACGGTCAAGTAGTTTTACTGCCTTGGCGACATAAACATTTGTTTGATGAATTGTTAGTAGTCCCTGTCAAAAGTAGCTTCACGTCTCAGTGACCAAATATACCTTTGCATCGCATTCAATCTAATGATATAAAAAACAGCTTGAATGTTACGTGTTTGTCTTTATAATTATTATCAGATCATTTGCTTAGTAATTATGGCTAACTTACAACGACCCCTTAACTTTCCAAGAGTGAATATTCTGTTGTAATGTGCAATCTAGAGACTACGATTCTGACTACCACCTTTAGACATCCCCAGCTCTTAGCAACCAAAGATTTTCTTAGCAATGTTAATTTTTTTGTCAATAGTTAAAGCTGAACTTACACAGCTAACTTAAAAAAAACTGTAAATGACTATTTTGGCGCGCTGTTCATTAAATATTTAAAGCAATGCTAAGGCGATTTTGAATGCAAAGATGAACAAGCCACTAGAGATGCTAAGCAACTTCTGATGTTGATTGTTCATGTTATAGGGCCATCGTTCCGGACCGTTTTGTTTTAATTAAAACGTGGTTTGCATTAATGCTGCAAAGTGTTCCGTATCCCAAGAGATATTGTTGTATACTGGAACTATATGCGTTGTTGAGTTAGTAATAGCATGATAATGGATTTTAATGATTAAAAGGATTAGGGTTGAAATTGAAAAGCATATTGGTATTTAACCGATTTTAAAAAAGGAGGCACTCTATAACGCCTGGATCGGTTGGGAAAGTTATGTTTTTATGTGAAAGAATATACTTTCTAATTGGTTCCATAGCAATTTCATCAAAATGGTTTTGGTATGGGTTTTTTTACGTAGTGTCATTGTACATTGAAGTCGGGTTTTTTTTGTTTTTAAAACGTAATTAAGTATGTAAGATCACGTATGGTCGGTGTCCAAAGACGACGAAGGTTTAGCTCATTCTAGTAGATAAACGGCGATGGGCTTGTAACCTGTCACGTACGGAATACTAACTACAGTGCAAAATGTGGGCATGTGTTATGTTATCATGTTTAGAGGTGCCCTCTTTGATATCCTCAAAGATCTAAGTAACTAGAGATCTGAGAAGATATCTACCGAGCCTGGGGATTGCAATTGTGATCATGTTATTTATATAAAACACCGTAGCAAAACTGAATAAAATGATCAAAAATATTCACTATTTCACTATTTCCATCTCATTTACCAAATCATGTGTTTTATATCGAATAGAGTTCTCATGAATAATGTATATTGCTCTCTGATAAGTTCAATCTGTCTCGAGACTACAGGGATTCTAGCTTTTCGTCTAAATCTTTGATTTACAACCTTGATGGACAAAGGCAGACTGCTAAACGAGACGTGAGTAACAACGTTCTGAATAATGGCCTCTATATAAGTTATTTTGTGAATAAATCTAAGATCTGTAACATTAGGTATGATGACAGTATTAATGAAACAAAGAATAAATGATTATAGAATAAAATATACGTTGAAAGGATTCGCTCCGAAGAGCGCTGGTGTAGTGGTAGCATCCCTGCCTCACGATCCGAAGGTCGTGGGTTCAAACCTGGTCGTGCACCAATGCACGAATATTAAATATGATTGAATAATAATACAATATAATTTATTCTATTTAAAAAAATAAAGCCATTTTTAGAATGTATCACATTAAAAAAAATTAAAGGATTTATAAAGGAGTCTTTGCTTCAGTTTCATTCTTTCACCACACTGGTTAAAGAAAACAAATGTCACGATAAGAGGAGGCCCGTTTCAATCGACAGAAAGTAACAATGAGCCCGCATGATAAGTGAAAGTTTGAACCAAAATGAAACAAAACTATTTCGACGGGCGAACCCGGCAGCTCCGAGACCGAATATAAACGACTTAAAACTTCTGCCTAACCCAAAGTTAACCGACATAACAACGGTTAGCTGACTGCTATGTGAAGAAGTTACTCTCATCTGTCCCCCTGATCTGACCCCAGTTGGGAATAAAAAGTTCTATCTGTCTCCTTGTTTGCAACGGGAGAACAGATAAACCTTTATTTTTGATTCAAAAGATTCTTACTATAAGCCGCTATTTGCAACGGTGAGAGAGATACAACTTTTATTGGTTGAAAAGGTTCTATCTGTCCCCTTGTTTGCAACGGGGGACAGATAAAACTTTTATTAATTGAAAAGGTTCTACCTGTCCCCTCGTCACTAACAGCGGAACATACAGGCTATTTATCAAACGGCTGGTCGAACTTTGATAAAATAAAAATAAAAAAACATAAAAAAATAAATAAAAATATGATCACGACTGTAATTCCCGGGCTCGGTAGATATCTTCCTCAAATCTTTAATGACTCAGATCTTTGAGGATACCTAAAGAGGGTAGTCAGAGGCACGTCCAAACATGACATTTGGTACAGTAGTTAGTATTCCGTACGTGACAGGTTGCAAGCCCATCGACGCTTATAAGAATAATAAACTATGACACACACCTTCGAATTTTTGGTTCTACGGTATGCTGGTTTCCTCACGATGTTTTCCTTCACCGTTTAAGAGCACTGGCATTGCGCACATAAATTTTTCGAATGGAAAAACTCATTGGTGCACGACCAGGTTTGAACCCACGACCTTCGGATCGTGAGGCCGGGGTGCTACCACTGCACCACCAGCGCTCTTTGATAAACTATATTGTTAGATTTGTCTGGGTGACAAAAATGACGTTAGTTGACATGTTCAAATGTGAACAACCCTCTTTTTTCGTAGTCGGGTAAAAAAGTCAGGCTATTCACATAACTACCTCACTTACTTCAGTGAGCTTAAACCTAAACACAGTAATGCTTGTACACTACTGCTAAGAGATAAAATATATCACTGCAGTGGTAACCACATAGACGGACTTTTGGTAAAAAGTTCTATCATCTGCTAACCTTACTGGAGAAAAAGTAGCTAAAAGGTAGCGATTTGATTCCCGTAGCAAGTTAAATTTTATATCCACAAAACTTGTGTTACAAAAATCAGCATAATAAAACTGTTTGTCTGTCTGTAGCATGCCAGAATCGTTCGCACAATGGAAATGATGACTCAATTAGCAAAAGTCGGCTAACAGTATCTACAACGATACGTGCTTGGTGACTTGCCAAGTAATTATAGATTTTAGTATGAGTAGATCGCTAGTATTAGTGAATGCAATGAATGTACTCCACAGCAAAACTGCGCTAGCTATTGATAAAGCTACAGCAGGTCTAAAAGCACCGCTGTTGGTGGACAAAATCGCAAAATATGTAAAAAATTCAATCAGAGAAAAACTCAAAACAAAATCATAAAGTTTAAGCGGCATTGCTTTAAGTAAATAAGTGGACAAAATACGAAAAAAATGAAAACTTGCATAAAAATGCTAGTTTTTATCCATGTTTTCTAAAGAAAATGTAGCATGTGGAGCTTTGAAATTAGTTATATCCTGTAACACATAATGTTGAACTAATGTCTAATGAATCCAAATGCTTGCTCTTAGGCATTTAAAACTATTTTAAGGTATTTTTAGTAACTATTTTTATTTTCGGTGTGTCCAATTTGTTTCGCACCAAATTTTGCACAGTTATTCTTATTGTTTGTATGTAACTGTTGAAAATCCATTTGTTTCGAAAAGTATATAATTACAAATAAGGTGTCTATGTAAAAACACTATTTGCTATTTGCAATAATAAAAAATAACTTTTTGATGATTACAGGATGATACTAAGTATCTTTCACCTGTATAGTTCACCGATATTATTTTTCTACGCATTCAAGTCACGACATTCCATCTAGGTACTTTCATCAAAGAGGCAAATTTGAAGGTCATTTTTGATTAAGATCGTTCGCCTGTACCGTCACCTAAGTAACCGTTTTAGGTATGCAGGCAACAGCGTGTAGCAAACGTAGTAGGGTTACGCCGTAGCTGTTACGACAAGCTACGAGTCACAAGACTCGTAGCGTATAACATTTTATATATATTTTATATATATATATTTGATAGTAACAAAATCACTTTAGATCTAACTAGAGATTTGAGGAGTTGTCCAGTGAGAAACTGCCGTGACTAATAGTGACCCTGTCTCCGTACCGTAACAAACACACGTGACAATCTGACAGATTTTCAAGGTATTTCGTGAAAAGTGGGCATGTTTCGGACACAGTCACAAGTCACAAGTGTGGATGGACATTTAGCTGCCAGTTGCGCTCATAATATTATCCTTGACTAGCTGACTCGGCAGACTTCGTACTTATTTAGAAAACGTTTGTATGGGAAATAGAAAATGGCTATTTTTAGGGTTACGGCAGTTATTTCTTACCTTTTATGGAGGGAATTTTTCTTACCTTTTATGGAGGGAACACATGTTGGCCCTGGCCTGCCGGGCGAGGCCCAATCATGGCCAACGCCCAGCGTGTAGTGAGGTGGTTGGCGTAGGGTCGCCGACGCCTGTACAGGCTGGCCGCCGATCCCGTCGAGTGTCGGTTTTTGGGCCAAGATCAAAGAGAGTTGGCCGCGCGGCCCGCCTGCCATCTACACGTTGGCTTGCTATTCAGTCTCTTGCAAACTAGCGCACGGGACGGACGTGCGTGTCTACTCGCCGAATGCACTATGATACGTGTCGCAAAATGAGCGATAGGTCCAATGAACGTATTTGATGTTCATTGAGCTACTTTTTTATTTATTTATTTAGGTATGATCAATAAATGTAAGTAACTAGGTAGGTTCCATAGGTACAGCGCTGGTTTCCATAACATCGCATAATGTAGGTGGTAGTCATAAAATATAATAAGTATAAAATAAGTACTTAGACTTATTTTATACATAAATAATGCATTCAGGAATAGGTAGAAAAGGTAGGTAGCCATTTTTACTTAATCTACCTACATTACCTACTAGGTATGTACGTACCTACTGTAAATATGTGATATGATGGTAATAAAATAAGTACCTAGACTTATTTTATTTTATGTAATGCATTCAGGAATTGGTTTATAGGCAGCATATTTCATTCCATCAATGACATCATTTTTCTTAAAAAAATATCGATCGTAATTCGCCGGTGCGCCGAGTCGAAATCGACGTGCGCCTTGTCTGCCTGATCGGAGCGCACTGAGGCGAGGGCCAACGTGTGGATGGCACGCCGGGCGTGGCCCGGTGTTATCGCCATCCTTGTCTAAATTTTTTGTCCTTGTCACACTGACCAATCATCACCAACATGTGGAGGGGCTATTAAACCTTCCCTAGACCTCCACGAACATTTCAAGACCAAGATAAGATAAATCCGTTTAGCCGTTCTCGAGTTTAAGCGAGACTAACGAACAGCAATTCACTTTTATACATATAGAGATTATCCGTTGTAAGAAAATAAAATAAGTTTTCCCAATCACTCGTTTAGGTACTTCAGTGCCCCAAGTTCCTTCATACTTCTAGTTAATTGGAATTCTTCCATACATGTTCACATGCCAACCTCATTGTGCTGCTATTATTTATTCTGTGTGCTGAAATGTGAAGTGGCGAGAGAGAGACTTTGATTAACGAGTGTATTTGCTTGCGTTGCCTTATTTCAGACCCATTTTTAAAATTAAGAAAATATCTCGTATATATTACGCTAATATAAAAAAGGCTAAAGTTTGAATATTTAGGTTTTGTATTAACTACTTATTTTATATTTTAAAAATCAAAGTCCTGGCTGACAAACTCACTTGTCATATAAAAAACACAGCCTAAACCGCTGGTCCTAAATAATTGAAATTTAGAGGGTATATCTTTCTTGGTTTGTGGAGGTGTACTAAAAAGCTAATTTTCGAAATTCAACCTCGTAAGAGGTGCAGCGGGAGGTTGAAGTTTTTATAAAAAACATTACGCGCACTAAGTCGCGGGAAGTCCTAGTCCAAGTCTAGTGCAAGTAATACTATAAACTGAAAAGTTTTGGCACATGCCCACAATTTTCAATAGTTCCGTATATGACAGGTTGCAATCCCATCGCCTCTTATAAGAATACTAACCTTTGACACACCTTAGATTTTTTGGTTCTACGGTTTCCTCACGATGTATTCCTTCACCGTTTTTAAGAGCAAGCTTTCTAAAGAAATGCGGTAAATAAATACATTAGGAGAACGCGTAAGCAATTTGTCGGCGACAGTAATTCTTGCATTTTTCACGAGATTCCCGAGGCTTACGGAATGACATATTTATTTACTCCAAAACAAGTTTACGGAGCCCCCTTTTTAAATAACTGGGATGTCTTCGTAACACCCTGTAGATGGGGACGTTTTAATTATTTAAACAAACAACTTTATTTCCGTTTTTTACAGTTCTTCAAGACAATCATTCTATCCTTGAATTCATTACTTCCCATTATCTACGCCAGGCGCCATTTCTTTTTGATGCTAGCTGTTTGTTTTACTAGCAAAATGTGGGAATGTTCCAAATATCATGTTTAGCCGTGCCCATAATTACCCTCTTTAGATAACCTCAAATATCTAAGTAACTAGAGGTCAGGGGAGATCTACCGAGTCTAGGGATTACAGTCGTAATCATGTTTGTTATTTTGCTTTTAGCAGTTGAACGCGTGGTTAATTTGTTGATGAACTAGGTAGTAAACTACCAGCTAGTTATGTTTCTGTTGCTTCAAATTTTAACTCACCAGTTTGTACTAAACAACAAAACAAGTTTAAAACGGAAATTAAGTTGTTGCTACATCTAGGCCCTAGAGATAAGCGAAAACACGAGAGCTGTCGTTTGCAATACGGCCGCCGTGCACCCGAGAAGATGCATTACTAAATTTAGCTTCCATTCCATTCCGAAGTACTTCTGAGATATGAGGTGCTATCTTATACTGCTGACGTAAGCTTTCGGTACACAGAAAGTGTGTTAGCTTAACATAGCGTCTTCGCACTTTACCAGCGAGGACGCCGTTTGTTAGAACTTTATGAAGAACGAGCGAAACTAATAGCATTTTGTCGACTTCACTTGTTTTTGTTATACTTCTTAATCACATTTGTAATCCTGACCCAATAAAGTTTCCTGTAGTATTAGGAAAAACGTATCCACCGACATATGTCCCATGACATTTATTTATAGAAATATTAATAAGCGCGCGCGGTTCCACTCACGTGGTATCTACCCGAATAAGAAAAGCATATGTTTTATGATTATAAACTACGCGTAATCCAAGTTTCATTCAGCCGTTTTGGCATGATGTTGTATCAAACATCCATACATCCATCGATCTATTCATCCATCCATCCAATCTTTCGCATTTTTATGATAGTAGGATTTATATGGTCTCACAGGTCAGCTGGTAGTAGCTCTCTCTTCTACGCTGTAGGCTGTGGGTTCGATAACACAGGATAAACATTATTGTGATGAACACATGTTTGTTCTTTATCTGAGTGTAATTATGTATTCAATGTATCTATTACCAAAAAATAAGTATATAATTAATCTATCAACTATCTGGTGTCCTATACAAGCTTTGTTTAATTTGGGACTAAATGTCGTTGTGTGAAATGTCCACAGTATATTTATTTGCCCATTACGCTATAGGATAATTTTTATTTTTTTATGTATCTTGCCTAGAGAAAAAACCCATGTACAGGCGTATATACCTGTACGTGGGTTTTTTCTCAGCCAGCCAGTAGACCACTCAGCCAGAGTTGTCATTATTGCACTACTGTGCATCCAAGAGCATGATTATTCGTGATACAACATACAACTTAAGTGCTATGCATTACATTACACGTGTGTTCAAGTCCCAAGTTTGCATATTCAACTAAGTACATCACCAACGTGAACCTGGCTCTACCATGCTCGCGTTGTTTCTATTGCCATGGAAGAACGAGTAGTGTTTTTGAAATATGTCTCACTACAATATGAGACCTGTAGTGCGATTACGGAACTCTTATACAGTCAACACTTGTCAAATATCAATCAAATTGATGGAATAAACACTCTAATGTAATACCAAATCACTTGATTACAATGAAAACGTATTGACTTTGATTGTAAGCAAAGATCCATAATCGTCTCACTGGTTGTCTTCGCTAAACAATCAATGATAATTATCGGCACAATAATCGATAAAAACTACTATTAGACTGGCATTCTTGTGACATTCTACCGTAACCGTGACTGTGTCTGTATCCCAAACACGTCCTCATTTGTCACGCGGGTTTTTACTTGTCACGGCGGCATGTCTATGCTTTTTCAGTCGCTTGAAAATCTGTCAAATTGTCACGTGTGTTTATTACGTTACGGAGCCACATGCAGTTTGTCACTAGTTTAGAGTCACGCGTTTTAAGCTACATAATTTTGACGATAGTCAGGCAGACATTCCTTTTGATAATCAATCTCGTAAAACTTTTTTTTTTAATTTTACAACAAAACAACCATTAACTCGATTGAATTCGACGAACATTTTCATTCCGATTATATCGTTACGGAGTGCCTACAGGTCAACGTCAAAATATATTTATTCAATAAAATCACAAGGACCACAATTTTAAACTTCTTACATACTAGGTGAATTTTAGGGCCAATTCCAGCCTAACCCAAGATCCAGTAGACTAATTCGCTAAACAAAGTGATGGCAGGTGAAGCTGGGTCTTGATCAGGAAAAGGCCAAAGTAGCAGAGGTTAGACAAAGTTCGATAGGTCAAGGACATTACTAAAGTCAATGGCAGCTTCTGGCGTTAAGCACAAGGAAAAATTACGTAAACAAAAAGAAGGCCTACAACCAGAAGTAGGTGATTAAGAGTTGTGATTGATGATATCAAGTTAATTCCACACATCATTTTCACAACCTAAAATGAGTGCACGAAAGGAGCCTTTAAAGCTTACTTTAAACCTTTCACCACACCAGTTTGGAAGAATTAATGAAACGATAAAAAGGTAGCAAATAAAAATATTTTGTCGGGGCAATATTTTAGTAATATAATTTTGATATTTTGTGCCATGACCTACACAAATTGTATTGTAGTAGAGTTACTTCAAGCTTGAAACTTGACGTTTTTGAAACAAGATGGTTTATAAGAGCTTGTGGTAAAGCCTCTGTACGTGACTACCAAATTTTTCGATTGCTTAACTACTGGTGAACTAAACTAAGCGTAATAAAGTTCATTTTACACTGCAACCCGGTATAAAGTGTCGCATGCCCGTTGCACTGGAATTCGTAAAGGCTGGAAAGCTCAAAGCAAAACTTTGTGAACAAAGCATAAAATATAGCAAGATATGCGACCCTCTAATTCAGGCACTGAGTTTATATCTTTGAAATTGTATACGAAAAAAACATTTCAATTATACCTACAATAATTTACCGTCGCTCAATGAATGAAAACAGTAGCAATGTAAGGCCCGGGGCGCGCGCCTTGCTTGATATTTCTCGTGCCATTGCGTAACTAATTAGTAAGGATCCAAAATAAAAATTATGTTCTGTATTTTGCTTCTCTTTGTAGTCAAACTGATTGTTTCTATCTAAATTTATGGTTAGAATTGTTTTTATAAAATTGTATCCATAACATTACAAGCAATTTTTACGCTAAGTTAAAATACAAATTTTCAAATAATTATACTTCTCCACGCCGTTCAAGAACTGGCAATGGAAACGTTGGTGGTTAGACAATGAAGTAAGACCATGGTCTGACCACCTGAAATATTGGTCATGACCAACACCATAAGGCATGCTTAATGATCTTCTGGAATGCCTATGACTGTGTGATCCGATGTTACCTTTTTATGTGTCATGGCACATTATGAGTAGAAGCATATACCTATCGGTAAAAACATTTTAGTAATGATGAAACTGCACACTCAGTGCAATTTAAAATGATGACCCTGACACTTCCACGCTCGCAATGTATGAAATGCCAAACTGATTGCAATAAGTATTCAAAATCAGTCGGCTGTGAAATAGATGGTGTGCCTTCATTCCTAGGGTTGGCAAAAACATATATGAAGTCCTCTCAACCAATCAAGTTTGGCGCAAACCTCAAACATTGTCCCTAACTTAAAAAATCATGTCGAAAAACGTGATTAGTTCAAATGTGTGTAGTGTGCTATGTATGATAAAAAGTTGACTCATAAATATCAGTTTTCTTACACCTGCCAGCCCTAACACGTCCCATTACTCGTATAGGGACGTACCTACATTTGCATTTTATTGCATTTCTTGTGGAAAGGTTAATTGAGTACCGCGCTTGTACGTCTTGAATCCACTCAAGATATTGACGTCGTTCTAATAAAGGACATTTTATGTGCGGGGGAATATAATAGTGATAGTAGGTCGCTTTGAGATTGGACGTCTATTCCACTTTAACATGACTACTAGTACGATTCGCCTTGATTACGTTCATGTATTATTATTTTCAACTTTGAGTTCCCATTTCATCCCTTAAGAGTTTTTCTTGTATTCTATAATTGCAGTCTAGGTCATAATCTATAATTTAACAAATTTCATTCAAATTCATACAGTTATTATGAGCACTGGTGGAGCTGTGGTAACACCCCTGCCTCACGATCTGAAGGTCGAAACTTAAGTCGTGCACTAATAAGTTTTTCCATTCGAAAAATGTATGTGCGATGCCAGTGCTCTTAAACGGCGAAGGAAATCATCGTGAGAAATCGTGCACACGGTAAAACAAAAAAATCGAAAGTAATGTGTCATTGGTAAGTATTCTTATAAGGGGCTTGCATCCTATCACGCAAGGAACACTAAATGCAAAATATGGGCATGTGCCTAATACCATGTTTGGATGTGTTTCTGACTCATTAGATATCCACACAAGAACTAAGTAACTAGAGATATGAGGTGATATCTACCGAGCCTGAGGATTACAGTCGTGACCATTAATTATGTACAGTTCAGATAAAAAGACGTATGTGGAAAACATCCAAAGATCCAAATTTCTGTCAGCTATATAAACGTATATATAAATATATTCAAAAAAAAATATGATCACGACTGTAATCCTCAGGCTCGGTAGATATCTCCTCAGATCTTTAGTTACTTAGATCTTTGAGGATATCTAAAGGGGGTATTCAGAAGCAAGTCCAAACATGACATTTGGTACATGCCCACATTTTGCACAGTAGTTAGTATTCCGTACGTGACAGGTTGCAAGCCCATCGCCGCTTATAAGAATACTAACCTATGACACATACCTTCGAATTTTCGTTCTAGGGTATGCCGGTTTCCTCACGATGTTTTCCTTCACCGTTTAAGAGCACTGGCATTGCGCACATAAATTTTTTGAATGGAAAAACTCATTGGTGCACGACGTATATAAACGTGTTTCATAATAAACTATTTATTGCTTCAAAATTATAACTTGTTAACTTCGGTCTTAAGTCTTACAAGCTCGTAAGAACTTCATTCAATTCTTAGTTAATAGCTTTATCGAGAATGTATCGTATGAAGATCCGATAACATCGTATAGGTAATATGATTATTATTAAGTTATTAGTATGCAAGCGCTCCTACAGTTTCCAATAGTGAAGCAAGCAGATATGGTACATAGGTATTATGATCCTTTCAAGCTCAGTATAGTATTAGTTATACCTAATTGGCCTACTTAGCAACCCGATGCTTTACAACAAGCTCTTACAAACAATCATGTTTCAGATACATTTCAAGCTTGAATTCTACTTCAATACAAATTTTATAGGTCATGGTATGAAATATCAAAGTTATATTACTTTCATATTGTCCGAAGAGCTTGTGATAAGTCCTCTGTCTTATTTTAGACCATTTGAATACCATACTACATCCTCTACGCCAAAAAGCTTAGTTAATGATATTGTCTCATCGTCAGTGTTATGTCTTTACTAACTTCGCGCAAGGTATCTACATCAAATGTAGCCTATAGTAATATTTCGAATCAATTTTCATCAAAATTCGTTTGTTTAGCGTGATTCAGTCACAAACGAGACATCAACACAAAATTTCGCATTTATATTAAAATTTTACAACTTCATACAATAAGATCATAACAATAAATAAGCCCAATGCCGAGAGTTAAGATAACTCATTTGCCAATTAAATACAGCCTCAATTAGGGTTCTGACTATCATAAAATAGCAAGGCATTAAGGTTTGTGTAGACTTGGACGTTCATTTGCCAGTGAAAATAGCAAAATGTATTGTCGGCATGGTATCCAAGTTTGGAAAATAAAATCGAAAGCTTTAAAACAGATCAGTTTACCGGTAGATCAATGAGCACAAACTTTACGTGACTCGTGAAAATATATTCATGTTAGGCGAATATGCAAGGAAAAGTGAGATTAGAAAGAGATGACATCAAATCTCGATAAAAACTGGTAACCAACGCTAAGGCACAGATTTAACATTATCATTTATAATTATATTTATCTCACTTTTCTGAGGATGGGCCCCTGAATATATTTATAATACTTATTTTTTTAGACCTCTATTTGGTACATCTCGGGTGAAATTTCGACTTACTCGATCTTGGCCGTCAACTGTTACACCGAGATCATCATTCTCCTGCCCTTATCCCACGCGTGCGTGGGGTCGGCACAACATGTTCTCTTCCACCACTCACTTCTATCATTCGTCAACTCTGAGTCTACTCCTCTTACATTCATATCATCTTTCTCACAATCAAACCACTTTTTCTTTGGCCTTCCTCTACTTGCGTAACCAGCTATACTCATACCCATAACTTTTTTGGTGACATGGTTTTCACCCCTCCTCATCACGTGTCCATACCATGCTAATCTAGCACTCCTCATCTTTTCAGTAACTGGCCACCTCTGTTAGACCGAGATTATGAAGTTAATTTGACATTCTCATGGCCTAGAGACCCGAGGTTCGTCTCCTCCAAATGCAGGATCCAGTCGAGTGGTAGCTTTAGGGGTCTGGGTTCAGTATTAATAAACCTTCGCTCGAAGCGGTCAAGTCGTTGTTTAATTTCCGGCGTGCGTAATTGTCTGAGGCACTGATGCTCAAAGAGTGTAACAGCAATTGTGAACTGTGTTACAAGGTCTGCATTTAAATTCATTATTTTCAGCATTTCTTTGGAATTGGGATGGTTCGGTCATCGATTTGTTTTTTTCTTTAGGTCAATTGCCGTGTTGCAGTAACGGAAACAAGTTTGATTTAAAAATTCAATCTAAAAATGTGGTCGTCCCAAAAACTTTTTCATTCTATTTCTCAATAATCTCTGAAAAATAACTCTAACAATATTCAATTTAGGAAAATAAAAAATAATAACTCTGACGAAGCAAAGACTATGCCGGATAAACGTTGTTTTTTCTTAAATCTTATCACCAAACACAGGCATGCATTACTACAATGTTCCGAGACATTTTCATAGTTCCAATTTCGAATCGATCCGCTTAAAGCCCCAAGGGCAATGTTACGCAGATTGAGAACCACTGGCCTGGAAGTCGGGCGCTCGTAAAATGTGAAACGGATTTAACTGATGACAATTGAAAGGTGCTAAGGTATGAAGGATACCGGTACTAAATCGGTATCAAATAAGGGTACACACCGTAAACATACGTGATAATTTAGTGGGATTAATTATAACTTTAAGGCTTTTGTAAATATTTTTGTTTGTATGATAAGACAGCTTTATTATTTCAAAGTACATAATATTGTACGTTGAATGACGAAACAGGTGCATAAGAAGAGTGTGAATGGGACAGTTGGAAGAGGAAGACCTCGGCGTACGTACCTCGACCAAATTGGAGACGTTTTAGAGAAAATCCAGGTCAAGAGTAGGTACCCTGAACCGACGCGCATGTATGAAGAATGTAATGAGAGTGACTGAAGCAACAGAGGTATGTCAGGACTGCAGCCAGTGGAGATCTGTTGTCTCTACTTACCCCGTCGGAAAACAGGCGTGATTTTATGTATGTATGAATATTGTACGTAAATAAATTATTTGATTAAGTTGACCTTGATATATCTCTCTAAATAATATCTATTTCCTTACGTCTCCGTTTACTGTCCCGTGTGTACCTTCTATACCGTCTATATAATACTAGGTGGTTGCCCGCGACTTCGTCCACGTTTCATGTTTTGTATAAAACAAAGAAAACAAATCAAAAACCAAGAAAACCGTTCTGGAGTTATAAGTGTTCGAACCAACCCGTCTTTTTCTATGTACATACATACATTCATAAAATCACGCCTGTTTCCCGACGGGGTAGGCAGAGACCACGGATCTCCATTCACTCTCATTAAATTCTTAATACATGCGCGTCGGTTTAGGGTACTCTGGACCTGGCTTTTCTCTAAAACGTCCCCAATTTGATCGAGGTACCTACGTACGCCGAGGTCTTCCCCTTCCAACTGTCCCATTCAAACTCTCCTTATACAACTGTTTCGTTAATCTCCCTTCATCCATCTTTTCTACATGCCTAAACCATCTTAACATACCCTTCTCAATTTTTATCACTACGTCTTCTTTCACTCCACAACGTTCTCTTATCACGCTGTTCTTCGATCTATAACTCAAAGTTAAACCACACATACTTTTTAGAGTTCTCATTTCCACTGCATTTATTCTACTCTGATGTTTCTTCTGCCATACACAACTTTCGCTACCATACATCAATGTCGGCACTAACACTCCAAAGTGCACTTAATCACACTATTTCTAGCATTCACTCTCCTTTCAATATCGTCATCATGTTTTACCCAAATATTTAAACTTTTTCACTTGTTCCACTCTTTTTCTATGTAGTGTATTAAAACCAATAAATAGTGTCCATTTATTTTGCAATTCATGTACTTATCTAATTTGTGTTTCAAACTACTATCTCACCTTTCGTTAAAAAGTCCTATAGGTCTAAACTTTGATACCCTTTTTTTCCATTTGTGAGGGCTATTTTTTAAAACCCTTAAATATGTGTTCATTTATTTTGCATTTTAAATATTAAAACCGAGTTCTCGTCAAAAGAACTTTGACACCCCATTTAAGCCTTTTCGGAGGGTTGTTTTGATAAATCTTTATAAACGTTTTAAATTATTTTGCATTTAAAGTATCCAAACCAAGATTCAGACTGAACGTACCACCCCTTAAAAAGTTCCCATATAAACATTGAGCCCCCATTTTACTCCTTTTTAAAGGTTATATTGAAAAAACTTGAAACATGTGTACATTTGTTTTGTATTTACATTACACAAACAAAGTTTCATGAAAATCGTACAACGCGTTAAAAAGTTTCATACAAACGTTTTTAGTCCTTTTCACCCCCTTAAAAGTGGAATTTCCAAAAATCCCGCCTTAGTGGTCGCCTACATACCAAGACAAACAGAGTTTCAAACAAAACACACCTCTCGTCAAAAAAACTTTGACACCCCATTTAACCCTTTTTGAAAGGTTGTTTTGAAAAATCGATATATACGTTTTACATCATTTTGCATTTTAAGTATCCAAACCAAGATTCAGACCGATCGTACCACCCCTTAAAAAGTTCCCATATAAACATTGAGCCCCCATTTTACCCCTTTTTAAAGTTCATATTGAGAAATCTCGAAACACGTATACATTAATTGTTTTGTATTTACATTACACACTCAAAGTTTCATGAAAATCGTACAGCGCGTTAAAAAGTTTCATACAACCGTTTTTAGCCCTTTTCACCCCCTTAAAAGTGGAATTTCCCAAAATCCCGTCTTATTGCTCGCCTACATACCAAAACGAACATACCCTCCAAATTTCAAGTCTGTACGACCGGCGGTTTGGGCTGTGCGTTGTATCTATTCAAATCAGTCAGGACTTATCCTTTTATATAGTAGATTATTATTTAGGTACGCCCTATAATTATAAACCCATAATTTCGTGTTGATGCCAACGCGACCTTATATAAAAATGTTTTTGAGTCTGTTGTTTATTATGGAATTCATCATGTAATAAGTCTGTTTTCATTTTATTGGTGTAATAAAAGCACGCTTAGTTTCGGTTGGGAATTACGGTTCTCGGTGTGAATTTAGTGTGCTGTTAAACTTCGTAAGTAATCACTTTTAAATGTACTTACCCACTGTGAAAAGTCTTGGTTTGTATACCAAAATAATGTACTACTTAGTTAATAGTGTGAGCCCTAAACTATTAACTTGTTGTTTCCAAAGTCCTAAAGATACTTCGTGGAGATACGAAACACGTATATTTTTGAGGTTGTATTAGTGCGAGTTAAATGCGTTTTTCTTTAGCTTTTAAAGTTTTTTTATTATATCGATGGATGGTCCACGAGCCTACGAGTTTGTTTAGGTCATTAGATAATAGTTTATTGAAAGATATTCGTCATTTAATAATTATTGGAAAATCACATAATTTTCTATAGCATCAGAGAGCCAAATAAAGATAATCATAATGTGAATTTAAATGATTTAAATGTAATCCTTTCCAATATGTTTCAAAGTACACAAGTTTCAGTTTTAATTTTGATTAATAATGAGATTTTCCTAAAATTTCAAAAGTAAAATGTGTTACAATTTATCGGCTGGTACACTTATCCCTACCAAGCTATCCCTACTGGTAGGGATAAGTGCACGTTTGTGTAGATCTATTTCTACCGGTTTGGTGTTTCGGAAGTACCGGTCTTGAAAAACGGAACACTTATTGTCTTGTTCCGGTATTATGTGTCAATCGCTATATCGTGCAGCTAAACCAGGTCGGTATGTTATAAGAATTATGACAATGGACAACAAAGCGATTATTGATTATTATCTCCGTCCTGTAACTGTAAATCCAGAAAATTAGCTTTATCTCGTGAACTACTTCTGCTTGGCATCAACGTGCACTCAACTTTACACAACTTCAGTTTTTCCTCTGTGTGGTCCACTTTATTTCCACGTGTCTCATGCATTTTAAGCATCGTCGCGCATAGAAGAGGAATTGCCGCACGTTTGAGCGGTGTAGTCGGCCAATTTGCATGGTTTATGTTCTGCATATCCTATACTAAAGTTCATTTGTCGTTCAGCTATTTCTTGGTCAATCCAAGTTTGACCAGACCAATGTATGATGATGCTTAAAGAGATTTGTTCAAGCTGCTACAGGCGTTATATTGTTGTACATTTCTGCCACTATCGTATCGTGCCATTACGTTTGTCACGCGATTTGTGATGCAAACACTACACAATTGAGCCTCTATGTATAGCATAGTTAATTGTTTAGGGTAGATTTAACCAACTTCTGATGTAACTGTTCTCAGAATAATGTAATTTCAAAACGTCATTTTACTCTTCCCTACGCACATTTATTGTGGGTATAGTGCTTAAATTAGTTTTGATCGTACCACCCTTAATTTTAGTAGGTAGTGATTAGTGATAGACAAAATATATTTATTATTGAGTTAATTGACGCGCATGGGCGATAATATATTATGTCTCAACGTTAGCCAGTGACATAGAAATGTAGTTCTTTCCCCCAATCCACAACTAAGTAGGTACGAGTAATACGAGTAAAGTTTTAAAAAGTCAAAACAGCCGATGCAATAACTGATACCATATTGTAATAAAACCAATGATTTTGAGGGGTGAAAGCTAAAAGGTAGATCCAATTTAGCTTTGCATATGAAACGATCTGCGAATTGAATGCCGCGTGATAAATTTTCCATTTTGAAGATTGTTATTCAGTTTAAAAAATCGTTTCGTAACCGTATTACTTGAAAATAGTCTTTAAAACTGACATTCCAAAAAAAAAAGGCAGTCTACTTTATTGAGCATTTTTTTTTCGTTGCTGTTGACACTGCACCTTATTTAAGTAGCCTTTTACTATATTTTTAATAGATTTAACGTCCGCGTTTTAGCGGCGAAGCTGCATCATTTAAAATTCTAGGCCGATGAAAAATGCACAGCGAGTTACGGAAAATGAATTAAAAATACCTACGCGTTGAAAATCCGAGCAAATAGAATATTGTACATTTTGTATGAGACATCCTAAACACGTGAATACTAAGAATTCAGGCAGTTGTAGCAAATGTGTGCGTGATTTGAAATACCCATTGTACCTATTCACCTATTTGCTGGATGGCTACACATTTTCAATATTTGCACTTAGCTCCTCATCCATTAACTACCTACCTGCAAAGTTTCGGAACGTTCAATTTAAATTGTATTTGCTTCCGCTTCAGATGAAAAACTCGAAGAATAAGCGAACTTCCTCAAAGAACAAGCAAAGTTCGCCTTTGTGATAACCACAAGGCAGCTGATTGAGACAACTTTTAGTATTTAAATAGGTTGCGTTAGCGCGGAACACTCTTTCCAATCTCCGTAAATAAATACCTAATGGCTGTAAGATTGCTTGCTTTAAAAGAATAATAAATAACAGAGTGGCGAAACGCGAAGAGCTACAAGGTTGAACAGATAAAAAAATAAAGTCATTCGTGCCCGCCGCGACGTGATATGATTGAAGATATCCACATGATTGAGACTGTTGCATGATATCACATCTGTCAGTGTCAGTCATAAAATAAAGAAGAAGAAAGACTGCTGGCCCAGTATTACTCCTTCTTCTTTATTTCATGCAAAGACATTTTCTCTACTGACGTAGTAGAAAGTCCTCAATATCATGTCAAATATTTGTCTTTATTATTTTGCCAGCGTCAAGCATTTTGTTGAATATATATTTTTTTACATCTATGTCTATATAATATAATAATAATATAATCAATATAATCATAATCAACTTTCAAGTCTAATCTAAGCGTCAAGTTAATTTTAAGTCAATACGAATTTTAATTTAATACAAAAATATCAAGGCTTAAGTGCAATTATTATGGTTACTCTAGTAATGTAGGCAAATTGCTTGTGGCGACGGGCGACGACGACGGCTGACCAGTCTTCGAACGAGGCTATTGAAGAGAACATGATTTTAGGGCACTTTCAAAAGGACACGAGCTTTTGAGAGTGTAGTGAATTTAACTAGATAGGTCATAAAATGGACATTTTTATTTTATATACTTAGGTTATAAATAAAGTACTTAAAAAACATATTTTTATAATGTCTTAAGATTCATGGAGGTATGCACTTTTAATTTAGTGAAAAACTATTTGTATATAGAGGTGGTAATTTCAAAAATCAAGATCTTAGGAGTCCTTTTTTTTATGGCATCTGATATAAGTAGTGTTGTCGACCGGACATCAGGCGCTTTAGGTTTTATCGATGCATGCTAATTATGTTGATTTATGTCTAAAACTATTTTACAATTATTCATAAATAATAATAACATTTGTTTAATTTTAGTTTAAATTAAATATAGTAGTAGATTACGTTTTCCAATGTGGAACCTTGGAGTTTTTTCTAGTCTCGAATGTGTACCTAAATTCATTTTTTCTGTTTTACTTATTCCTTTAATTCGAATTTCCCATGAAATTTATCAAACATGATAAATTGCTTCTTAGTGGCGTGAATCATTGTTATGGGCTCTCAAGTATGATCATTTTGTAATTGCTAATTGATTTACTATAATATTTAGATTTATCTCAAGCGTCCCCTGCATTTTCCTTACTTATAAATATTTTGGTACTTACCTAATTATCATGTCGTAAGGTACCTAGTCTTAAAAAAAACTTGAATGTTTATTTTCGTTATATTTATAAACAAACAGTTATATAGCTGGACAAAGTTGTAGGTACTTTGTTCCCTTATTCGTCTACAGCTATTGACACAACTATTCACATAACTCTCTTTGATCCCCGAAGTGCTATAATTTCTCCTTATTTATTTAACTTGTTTACACTTTTATTAGAGGCGTGATCAAAAGGGACTGCGTCAAAGGTTCTCACAAACAATGTTGTAAATAACGTTTGAAGTGCGAAAAGCAGATACATTAATTTACACAGAATTCTGAATACAATTTTGTGTTTAAAGAATTGATCGGTGTCGGTGACCCGTCTTTATAAAACGGTTAGTTTGGATTTTTTTTATAAAAGACATTCATTTTGAATTCCTCACACTTATTTAAGTTCATGCCAACACAATTTGTAACTTGATGCACAAAATGCAATTGAAAATGATGGTTTCCCGAAAGCCGATGACACAAACACAATATAGTGATTGATTCGCTTGATGTTGCTAATTATGCAGCATAATTGATCGTTTGCTTGTATAATGATCTGGTGCCAACATGACTCTGTTAGTATTAGTCGACCTCTACAACCCCTGACACACATCCAAATAACATTATTTATTGAAGATGGATTTTAACTTTCAGAAGTGGTTTTGAAAAAAATAATATTAGAATAATAACAATATTCTTGAATATGCACCCTAATCCAAAGGTTGTGGGTTTCATTCTCGATCGTTCAATTCTCATTATAAGTACCATTATATTTTAGAATAGATCAGACTTCAGCTTTTACTCTACCTACATAGTTAATATAATTTGGAGGCTTATTGTCCTTAATGAGTTCAATTAGGGCCGTACATTATAATTAACAGCACGGGTGAAGTGTAAACAACCAAATGATTACAGTGATGATATAATGCGGTTGTTGAACTGCTTATTAAACATTCAAGGAGTGCGAGTGAGAAAGGCTCACAGTTGACTCATTTCAGACTGAAAGTGTGTACGTAACATTTTATCGCGCAATGTTGCTTGGAATATAAACCCATTTTCTTCTATCTATCTATCTATCTATACATATAATAAAACCGTTAAGAAGCCGTGTCTGTACTTTGATATTTTCAAATAAAAATTAGTGCTACTTAAAGAAAAAGTAGCCTTAAACAACAATTAAATATAATTTATTTTACTGTAAAAAGAAAAGCACAAAACATAATTTCAATTCGTTAGACATTTTTATTCAAAATTTATTTAACCAAAACCTATAAGGAATATGTGAGAACATGTAAAGAAACGTCTTCTTATGTTATAACTGCTGACTTTATATAATTTCTCTGTGTACATCTGATTATAAATAAATAGACATACAGAAATCCTTTAGTATAGTGTAGGACAAATCATACACTGCAGACGTGCCTCGAGATAACCATGCCTCCAGATATAGCCTCCGGGTCATATCTGCGTCTGGGGCATTTGGCAAGCACAGCCAAAATTAACTTATCGTGAGGAGTTGTGGACTGACGTTATTTATAGCTGTCTCACAGTTTTAAGCAAAACTTTCCTAACTAGCGGTGCCGTCATACAACAGTTAGACTTAGCGACAAAAAGGGCATCAGAGTGCCGTTGCTTTTTGGTTGTAGCGTTTCTAATAAAAGAAGAATCCGGTGCCATTTATTTTAATGGCATAAGATACAAAGTGCGATGATTCAGACTCTTATTTTATTGAACAGTTTTTAGTTACCATCATACCAGCTGCGATAATACCCAGTTATTAAGTTAAGTTAAAGTAGGCAGCAGAAACTGAGTTTCTATCATGTTATCCCGCCTACCGCTCGAACAATTAATGAACTATAAAGTCATTTCTCACTTTATAGTTCATTAATTGTTCGACAAAGGGTTAGCTGTCATTTGATTGCTATTGCTATCGCTGCTGGGTGGTACAAAAACCGATAAACATGATTTTGCTTGTTTCAAACAGATCGCGAAACACTATAATCACGGACTCTGAACAAAAATAAATACATGCAACTATCTGAACATGGTACATATCGAAATACTTCAAAATAAACATTTCTTACAGCGAAAGTAACGTTTCTGCATAGACACAGCTCGTCACTGGAAAGCATTAGTAAGATGATGATGAAACGCTACGTAAGTTTTGTAGATGGAGATTGTCTTTAAACGCCGTAATAAAACGGAAACAGTTTCTCAGGAAAACAAAGTTTTAGTCACTGGTCAACGCTGTGCCAATAACTTACGATAAGAAAATAAGATGAATGGATACTGTCGAAGCAACATTAGGTTAGTAGAAACCGTACAAAAACGCACAAGAAAATATCCCGTGCGTACGAGCTTCTCCGTATGACGTGATAAACTTTTTTCCATTTTAATCACATCATTGTGTGGAGCTAGAATAAGGCTAAAACGCAAATCTCAACCCCCCAAACGAGCCATGAAGTCTTTTCTTTTATTCATAACAATGACTAAATATTAATTTTGCCAGTGTTTTTGTTGAGTATTTTTCAAGTCACAGAGACAATCGTCAAATTAATTTGGAACGTAAGATAATGATATGAGAAAGTACCTCGAATATCCCATTATTGAATTAAAATCGTTATTATGATGTGTGCAGAAATGAGAACGTTTTTTTTCCTTTTTTTATTCCCACGAACACAAAATGTGCAAAAATGGGAATAAAAAGAGTCGAGAAAAAATTTGTACCATTCGTGGGAATACCTCAACGAGTGTGGAGTGATAATATAAAATAAACTTAAGTTATTTTTATTGTCATAATCTCCACCAACCAAAGAAAAGATGGATGGACTGTGTGAAAGATGACATGAGTAAGAAAGGAGTGAGTAATGAGATGACGAGTGACAGAGGGAAATGGAAGAGGATTACATGTTGTGCCGACCCCACATAACGTGGGATAAGGGCAGGAAGATGATGATGAATCCCCACCAACCAGGATACAAAATTGAAAATTGGTATAATCCCCACTGATGGGGACAGCTTAGTGGGGGTTATGACAATAAACCGACAGTACTGCCTGTGGCCACACAGTCCGCCTGTTTCTTGTATTTACCATAAAGGAAACTATCGCAGATACAAGTACATATGATATGTGCAGGGAACATGGTTATTGTACATTGTCCGCCTCCCATTGTCCTCGATGCGATCCGCGTCGTGAAAAACAATGACGCGTAAGGCTTAACGCGCACAATAATTTCCTCTTTCCTTTCAGGGCTCGGCGTAAAAACGAGTGAGGAAAATCATTTCGGGCTGTAAATCCTTGGTTTTATAAGAAACGGTAGCCGTAACCTACGCACTGCTATGTAACCGAGGCATTGTAACATTCAGAATTTGTAACTGGCAACATTTATTTAAAGAAAGTTTCTCAAAACCTATTGAAATGATATTATTGCGGAGACACAATAAGGAATCTTTCGTAGATACACGTGCCAAAAATCCCATGACATTTGGCACGAGTTGACGTATCGTAAAATTGTAATATTTTTGTTTGTCAGCTCGTATTGTTTTTGAATATGTTTTTGGTTCATTCATATACAAAAATAAACAAAGGAGTTTTGTGACTGCGCTCATTGTACTTTTAAACTTACGCGATCTGAACACATTATTATTAGTATTAGACGGGTATTTATCGCGTTTAAATTACCTTATATTTTCCCGACGTTTCGACAGGTTTGCACGCTGTCGTGGTCACGGGTAGACTCTACCCGTGACCACGACAGCGTGCAAAAAATGCGCTCATTGCGTTTTAAAAAAGAGCTTGCATGTTACAATGTTAATTTCGACACGTTACAAACAGTCAGCTTTCTTTTCATGCCGTATTTGGAGAACACTCGAGGGTCCAGCTGAGGGCAATAATACCCAAACCATCCCTCTGGATGCGGGCAATCTTAACAAATACGCCTTTTTGTCAAACTATAGCTGATGCGGGCCAACTGACTGAAGTTTGCCTACTACGGCTGTGACCAATTTATGAGAGCCTGATGTATTGTTTTAATTTTGACCCTTTCGTATCTTAATCTAGTTTTTTAACTCTAACGCTACTTTGCGATGTTAGGATGCAATTATGTTACTTTAGTAATATACATAATACATAATACACATGTATATTGTTGGTGCATATGATTTAACTTTTTGAACTCATAACATCAATATCTCGGCCATTCTACTCAAAGGTTTCGTCATTGTTCGCAACAAAAATTTGTTTATCTCGTAAAATATGAATGTACCCTACGTGAAATAACTTATTATCAACCAATATTTTATTGCTCTATATTCAAGCTATCAGTTTGAAAGACGAACGTAAAAATAGAGGTGAAAAAAGTTTTCAAAATAACGATAAAATATCAAATTGAGTAGAATCTACATATTATCCGATCGGGCAACAAAACTTATCATAAAAAATGTATCTAACTTTTTTAATTGATCTTTATTTAAAGAAAGAATATTTAAAATGTAAGATATTATATTTCTATGTTTTATTCAATGTAACACTGAGTTATCGAAAAGTTTCCTGTGTGTAGGCGGAAATTTAATATTTCAAAATACCATATCTGGGTTTTACTTTTGGTTTTTCCGATCCAGCTGTAAAAATAATATAATTTATAGAAATAAGAAAATGGAAATCATGTTACTCTAGACACTTTATATTACCTATAATATTTAACGACGAGATTAAAGTTGTTCTTTCAATTGAAGTCTTACTTATTCTTAATTCAGTGAGCTTGAAATGTTATAAGGAGAGATGAATGTCATGTGACGAGAAGGTATGAATGTAGAAGGATACAGGGGTAGAGGTAGGCCAAAGAAGAGATGGATGGACTGTGTGAAAGATGATATGAGTAAGAAAGGAGTGAGTACTGAGATAGCGGATGATAGAAGAAAGTTGAAGAAGAAAACGTGTTGTGCCTACCCCACATAGCGTGGGAAAAAGGCAGAAAGAAGAAGTGAGCTTAATTTTTTTTTTAAACCTTTAGGCAAACGTAGGTATACCTCTGAGTTAGTTTTTTTCAGAATATTGAATAACATCAAGAATTTCTAAAACCATCTCAATTTACTCAGTTTAAAATACATAATTACTGGAAAATGTTGCCATAACAGTTAATTCAAATTATTATTATATACTTGCCCATATGCGGTCGCTGGGCATCACTGGGTTAAGTGGTAACCGTTACATAATATATAATGGGCGCTGCTTGCTATACCAGTGTTGCTGACCCCAGACTCTGATTATTTACTATCCCAACCTTAAACATAGATACATAAATAATTTATGTAAATAACAAAGTCAAAAGACAAAGCGCCCTTATGGATAAAAAAGAAGAAGCGTCCGTCAACTCCATACAAACTTTCAAAATTAATTGGTCATTGAATAGTCGCCTTTAGCGACATTTCAATTTAATTACACAACTTCCCAGCAATGGTAAAAGTTTAATCCATTCAGCGATCTGTCTCTATCTTTGACCCTCCAAAACTAACTATTCCTACCTCATTCAATAAACTTTCACCTGATCTGAGAGTTCAAATTGAAATAAATGGTCTGGAGTGAATAGATAAGTAGCTAGGGCTGATATTTAGGGTTCACATTCATATTCATATTCATTCATATATTGCTTTACTAGCTTCCGTCCACGGCTTCGCCTGCGTTGTACCTTGAAAAACAAAAACAAATCTGGGATAGATTTGTTTTTGTTTTTCAACGGGAATCTACGGGAACCGTAGATTTTTCCGGGATAAAAAGTAGCTTATGTGCTATTTCAGACTATAATCTATCTCGGTACCAAATTTCATCCAGATCCGTTCAGCCGTTTCAGCGTGAAAGAGTAACAAACATCCATACATCCATACATACAATATTAGTAGGATGTAGGACGTCACATAATATTCTGGGTCAATTGATGTATCTACATAATATAGATCGTTTGTATCAGATATTAGATATTCGTAGCACGTGTAGCTGTTCACGTGTATTTTATATTATAGCGTGTAGTGTATATTAAGATATGGTAAGATGCGGTATATATGCTCTGTCTCTGTCTACATTTGACATCTAATTATTGGCCTAAACTTTCAACTTATTGTATTCCGAGTATTCTCAGAACATTTCAAGGAAATGGGTCACAAAAAAGCTCGCGATCGTACCTAGATATAAATTATTACTAAGTTTTGTAGTCCAACAAGAAAGGACATCACCATCATCATCGTTATCTGGTAGAAGTCACCGTCAGGTGGACGTATGGTCTGTGCCGTGGTTAACCCTATCTTTTTTACAGTAGCTAGTCAAACAAAATGCCAGTATTATAAAAAATACCCTATTTACAGTCTGGAATCTCAGTAAAAACCACCCTTAAACGATTTAAGTGCCATGAGCGAGCTATAAGGGGAATATCAAATTTCCATAATCCATGTAATTAAGCGTGTCTACAGAGTTAAGGCGATTTTCGAGAAAAAAGCTTTTTGACATTCCCGCCCTTAAGACCCGATGAGTAATAGCAGTTTAAAACATTTAATTTTGAAATATACTGCAAATTCGTCTTCCGTGGTGCAAATAGCTTTTTGCAGAGGAAAACTAATGTGCCACGTCTCTACTGGACTCATTTGCGTAAGTAAATAATGCGTTTTGATGAATAATATTTACATATAACATGATCACGACTATAATCCCGAGGATTGGTAATTTATTCAGATTTCTAGTTCTTAGATCTTTGAGGATATCCAAAAGGGTAGTCAGAAGCACGGTCACACATGATATTGGTATATGCCTGCATTTTTTGCACAGTAGTTAGTATTCCGTACGTGACAGGTTGCAAACCCATCACTTGTTATAAGAATACTAATCTATGTATGTTGGGTTATGCTACATTATATTTGTACACTCTGAACAAATAAAAAGCCAAAAATTTCAATTTTAATTTCCATACATTGATGCTCAATTCGTAAAAAACTTTGATTGTGATTTTTACTTATCTACGTATAGTTAGGCACCGCTTTTCAATACACTTCGATTCGATTGGTCATTACAAAGAAAATTGCATTTTCGCAAAACAATAACTATAATGTAATTCTAACCAAATAGTCAAATGGCAAAATCGTTTGATATAAAGCTTTTTGTGCTAGTGAATAACCTTTATTTTACAGTCAGCGGGTTTTATTTACAAATACAGCAGTTAGGCACACTGCTCACTGAAGCGTCGCGTGTGACACTGCTATTAAGAGGTAGCGCGCACGGGTTTCTTTTGTCGCCGTGACTATTTCGTTACTCTTTTCAAGTCCGTGGTTATGTATGGAGATGCGCGCATGTTACGACGTGACACTGGGTAACATCTCCATACATAGCTACGGACTTGATAAGAGTGACGAAACAGTCACGGCGAGAAAAGTAACCGTGCGCGCTATCTGTAATAAGACAAATCAGAAACCTCTTGCTTTCTATACTTTAACAATCTAAGTATAGTTAGGAATAGCACATAGGCTCCTTTTTATCCCGGAAAAATGTACAGCTCCCGCGGGATTGATATGTTTTTTTTTTTCGAAGTAACACGCGAGCGAAGGCGTGGGCGAAAGCTAGTACTAACATAATTGACACATGCCTTTGAATTTTTAGTTAAAATTTTTAGGTTAAAAATATTACCCATGTTAGAATACCTACTTACTGGAATTTCTACGTGGATACCCATAGTATCTACATCTGGTAATGATATCCTTCATGAAATGCGTGAGTGCGCGTAAACCCGCGTAATCTACATAAAGCTGCGGCCAGATCGACGCGGCTACGCACCTGAAAATGACTTGATGATTACTTTTGTTTTGTTCTGTCAGTGACGAAGTGTCGACATCCTACTAATCCTACTAATATTATAAACGCCAAAGTTTGTAAGAATGTATGGATGTAAGGATGTATGTTTGTTACTCTATCACGCTGAAACAGCTGAACGGATCTCAATGAAATTTGGCACAGATATACATATGTTATAGTCTGGAATAGGACATAGGCTTTTTTTCCCGAAAAAATGTGCGGTTTCCGCGGGATAATTTTTTTTTTTTTCAAGGTACCACGCGGGCAAAGCCGTGGCAGGAAGCTAGTTTATTACTATTTTTTGACCGGACAGCGTAACGCGACTCCGATTACGGGCACTTTGGTTGCGCTGGTTTGTCTGTAGCTTTAGTGCTTAGTGAGCAGTATGGTTTCCGCAATTTGTCTGTAGCTTTATGTCGTAAAGCATTTGTGCGCATCGCACCCATGAGTGATTAAGCTAGGGTTGTCCAAAGGACGTGTATTCACTAGGCACGCCATGTTTTCCGAAATCGCACAATATGGACAAGCAATTATTTTCTCAAGTAGTCTAAAGCAAAGTTTTTATAAATGCGTGTGTTTTAGAACCAAGAAAAGATAAGGTTGGCACTTGCCTACTCTCGCACTAAATACGTGCGTGTGACAACCCTGTAATAAGAGTTTTTAATGTCGTAAAGGTAAGATGGGCTTCGAAGCAAAATTTATGGTGTGAAGTCAACGATTGCATATAATAAAATAAAAATGTGCAAAATTATCTGAGAGAAGACGTTATAGCAGATTGCTTGGGTAGATCGCTCATGAGCTCCATTTTACGTCATTATCGTAAAATATTTATTTTACATACTTACGTAAATACCTGCTAAGACGTCTAGACGTATTCGATATTATTATTTGTTATTAGGGTGTAAGTAGCTCCAATTAGTAAAAAAGACACCTTTCGCATTAAACTACTTTTCTATAGTTAGATTTAAAAAATTAGTGGTAGAATACCTTAGAACTCAAATTCCCAATTTTGACCCTATTTTTGACTCCCTCTCTCTTTAACAAGGTACCGTATTTTGTCCTTTTTTATCAAATTTATAAACATTCTTCTTACAAACAAGGTTGCTAATAAAGAAAGCAAAGCGAAGACCCCCCCAAACTTTCCTCCATAACTTTAGGCAAATGCACAAGCGACGGCGCTCGCAAGCGCTGTCGAAATATTTCAGTTCCCTCTACTGTTATTTATTCTACGGTCCCACGCCCAACTTTACACCTCATAACCAGCACAACAACTTACATAAATAATAATACGAGTGTATAGAACTGAAACAGTACACAGCGCGCTAACCACACGGTCGCTACATACATATACCTACGTAGCTCGTAGGCACAAGCGAGCAAGCGATATATACAATGCGTACGATAATTATATACAAACTCCATAGAGTACAGCCTACCTAAGACGGTTACTTTGAGCAAGTTCTCAAACTGTTTCCGTAATTCCCAGTTTATTTTAATCATTATGACCATTATGATCGCAAGCGGCGCTTTTAGACCCGTAGTAGCCAGTCTACCTATTTGCAAAGTTATTCAAAGAAAACAAATGAAGCAACACTTTAAGCGCGCGTTTACCTAGTAAAACGAAGCAGTAAACTGCCTATTTTGCACAAGAACGCCCAAAAAAATAATTAGTTCAAGAGTTTCATAGAATAGTCGATTCTATTCACCGGTATTTAGAATTTATTTTATGACTGCAACAGTAATTTCCATCTATAAACACCTCGGTCCGCCATATTTCTTTTTTATTAAGACGTAAAATATCCGCCGGGTACGCCGCGGTCTAGGACACTTGAAAAATATACTTGTAGTTTATCACAAGTTGCAATTTAGACCGAACTCGATTTATAGGGGTTTTATTGAATATAACAGAGGAACAATCACGTTCGAGGACTCTAAAATGACGGTGTGACGGAGCCTCACAGCGAGGGTGCTATATATTACGCTTCTATGGCCGTAAAAAAGGAAGTGACCGTTATTTTTACCGTGGCTATGTCACAAGAAACAGTTTTTCAATCTTAAACGAGCCTTATCGTCTTTATTTAAAAGTGTGTATTAGATTGAACTGTTAAACACTTAAACAGAGTTCCGTAAATCTTGTACGCAACGAAGTCATAAAAAAATAATCAAGTGGAACACGTTATGATATGGGTTAGTGTGCTCACGCGCCGCCGGTCGGAGCTTTAGTTATTGGCTGCAATAATGCGATCAATATTATTGACATTGACCTTGGATTTGGTCTATCCTATTCTACTTTCTACTAATATCATAAATACGAAAGTTTGGATGTATGTTTGTTAATCAATCACGCTGAAACGACTGAACGGATTTCTATGAAATTTGGCACGGAAATATATTTTAGTCTGGAATATCACAGGCTACTTTTACCAAGCGGGCAAAGCCGCGGGCAGAATTGAATATATAATTTGTAAGCTTTGCTTAGTTTGAGGCGCTGTGTGAATTGTCACCAATATTTATTATGTTTTGTTAAGTTAATGTTTTATTGCTTCGCTGATAATGTGTGTTTCAACCCAACAGTTTCTCACCACTTTGATTTTATTTCTGTTTCTCGTTGAAATTGTTGGCGTTTCAACCCACTATAAAAATAAAATTGTGATTGATTATATGAAAGAGGAAAAAAAACTTCCCACGCACTTCAAAAAGACAATTTTCACAGCTTCACCGCGTTTCATAAATCGCGTACGCGGCGAAGCCATAAAAAGAGAATCAAGTGAGTCACGTCAGTAATATGGGTTCACGTTCCGCCGATCACGAATCTGTAGTTATAGGTGCGGTTAGCTTTTCGTAGCTATTGGTCCGTGAAAAACCTCGGAATTTCCAATACACGATGATCCGGCCTCGGAGCTAAGGAATTAATGTAATTAAAGGAATACTGGGTGAGATATTGAGATATTACACGAGTATTATAAGAGGAAAGATGATTGGTCATCTTATACGACATGACAGTTTCATTAAGAACATTGTGGAAGGAAAAGTGAACGAAGAAGAAGCTATATAAGCCAAGTGAAAGAAAAGTAGCTAACATGTCGTTGGAGTCCAAACCGGTGGACAGAATTTGACAAATGATGTGTTGTTTGATTTTTCTAGATTACAAGAGTGACATAAGCTAATATAAAATGTCTAAAAAATCAATATGAAGCTTTTTCAATTACTTTGAGTCGGGTTGTTTTATAATTAATTCTAAACAATGTTTTTATAATTAAATATCATTGATGCTAAGTTATTATCTCAGTCTTGTAACTACCAAACTATCTAGAATTCTGTTTGTGGATCGTTAGTACGTATGTTTGATCTACTGCGGAATGTGGGATTTGCAGTAAGTACCAAGCCTGAACAGAACATTGATCACTGAAGCTTATTCTTACAGTTACCGGATGTTGCTGTGACACACGAAGGATATGCAAGCCTTTTGTTTAATCAAATAAAAATATTTTTTTTATTAAAAACACGAAACGGTTTAATTTGAAAAGTATTTCATTCTACATTAATTTTATGTGCCGGGAATTTGAACTTGTTAAAATGCTAGACAGTAACATTACTTTGTAACATTACTTGATATGCTAAAGATGTTGTTACAGGTTTTGGAACGTAAATTGTTTTAGTTCCTCTACTTAGCACTAGGGGCGCTTACCACTGCTTACCCGTTTCACAAAATAAATTACAAACACAGTAATTCTATCCAAAATAAGTTTTACAAACGCTCTACTAAATTCACGAGACACTTTATGCTATGCGTGTTCCACAGGAACAGTCGACCACTATACTTGTTTACAGTAACGTGGTACCGAAGAAGCTCTAGTCGTTAGCGGTAAGAATTGAACACTACCTCCCAATACCGTTTGCTAAGCTGACTTGAATGATAATATCGGTGAGCTATAACTATTAAGGTACGAGTTGGCAGCGGGCGACGTGAGGCAGCGTCGGACGACGAGTCGCGGCGACACTACTGGTTTCTATGTATTTCTATGAAACTCCTTTCGTAGTTGGCGACACGAAGCTAGCGACGCGTCGTCGAGCGACAGACCGCGGATCAGTAGTGTCGCTCGACCGCAGATCACTATTCTCGAATACGTCAAACATCTTGTTTCACAGAGCACTCAGAACCAAATGAATGAAGCGTCTGCAGTCGGGTTCGAAATCATGACTGCAGTGACAGGATGTAAATACGAGTCGCGGCGACATGAAGCGACGACACGGCCGCTGCGTCACGTCGCCCGCTACCAACTTGTGCCTTAATAAACTACTTTTACTTACATCAAAATACTTATAATTTTGCTTACATTTGAAATAGGCTTGTCTGTTTCGTAATTCGAAGGAATATTCGAATATGACACCTCGTATTTCTTCTTCTTTATTAACGTCAAGATCAATTTATTTTTGCAACGTCAAAGAGTCAATTACTTTTTATTTGCAAGCAATAGAAGTGACAAAAATTCGTCTATAGATTTTCCGAGAATTTTAAACAGAACGGCCATCTTTTGTTTAAATTAAAATTGACTTGACGATTGGACTGTGACTCTGTGACGTACACAATACGTAAGTACCTACTCTTTAAAAACAATTAAAAAAATGTGATTTTTAGTTACTCAGATCTTTAGTTACTTAGATCTTTGAGGATATCTAAAGAGAGTAGTCAGAGGCACGTCCAAACATGACATTTGGTACATGCCCACTTGTAGATGACCATTTTGAAAAAAAAAACACTTTATACTGTCAAAATTACTATTTATAAGACAAAATGCTATGAATAAAGAAGAAAACAGCGTCACTCAAAGCTTAAGCTTTGCACAGCACTGCAATACGTTTATAGCTTTGTTTCATTCACTTACTGATTTCATTCATAAAGTACCCTTCTTTGGATCTACACGTGGAAACTATGCGCTATGTCATGAAATAATGATCTAAAAGTTACTCCACGAGTTTAAAAGCACAGGAACAACGAAACGTCGAGTTCGTTTCCCTCTAGGCTCTCCCCAAAGCCGGTTATTTGGCTGTAGATCCTACGCGTCATCCAGTAGCATTATAATACTATTTACCTAGATTCCACAATTTGGCTTCACGCCAGAACGACGAGCCACTGAGTGCGACATCTGAAGTTACATTTTCCTACAAATATTAATGATGTTACAAGCACCCCGGAATTGAATTTCTTTATTTGATTTACTGATTTTAATTAAGTTCCTTAAACATGAAACTTGCGAAGGACATTGAAACATTTTTTTATGAAGGTTATATTTTATTTTACCTCTTGTTCCTTTCATCACATTGTACTAAACATACTCGTACTTAGTATTGCCAGCATCTAGAAGACACTATTTTATGAGGTAGTCGGTAGTACCTAAATCGATAAAATTCAGCTCAATACCCTTTCATTTTCACGCTGCATTAGTCGTAGGTACCTAATTATTAAATATTCAGTTAATTTTCTGTATTTTTGGACCTCACACGAATTTGTAACAAAGTGAGATATATAATATTCTTACCAAACCTACCCTGTCGCTCCGCAAACATACTGAAAGGGGCTAAAATCTCTTGCAGTTCGTATAAAGTTTACGACTTGGAGTGGGTCCAGTAGACTCACGTATTATATCAGGTCGGAAACAATCCTGCAAAATGCTACTCATTTTCTAAAATATATATTTTTCTAATCATTTTGTTTTTTGTCTCAATCTATACAAAAAGTTATCAGAAACCGCGGTTTATTAACCTGGCCAAAATGGTCCACAATTTGCTGTTATTAATTAGATTCGAGATAATAGAAAAAGTGGACGAGTGTCGGCAGCTAAACGCAGCCACTTCATAATGTACGACACATTTGGAGCCACTGCGTTGTGGCTGAACCCCGCGATTGCTCTTCCCCACCCCTCCCCCAAAGTGGCGAACATTTATGTTCTATTTTTAATTTTTTTCGACGAACAATGAAAATTACTGAAAGAATTATGGCGCGTCTGGTTTTCAGCGCGGTCCTGCACGGCCGCCGAACAACCAAAGGCTTTCAATTTTATTCGCCCCGAGGACGAAACCTAGAAGTATTCAGTCACTGGACTTGCAATATCAGATAGTCTATGAGGCGCACTTTCACCGCAATAGTTGTTTTAAGGAACTTGTGACACGATAGGATGAAGAATATGAGGTTGTGGGGCAATCACACGATCATACATATATATAATGTACCGCAGTATCACCCAACAGATACACAATGCACTAAAATGCAATAAAAAAATTAACAGCTTCGTAATTTATACATTTTATTAAGTACCTACTTTACCGACTACTATCCCTGAATAGAAAACTTATCCAACCATTTTCCAAAAATATTAATACAAATTAATTCGTAATAGAACCTTACTCGTATTCTTACTTATTCGTAATATAAAAGTACTTTTTTCCTTTGAAAAAATCCTGCTGTTGCCATAATCCGATGGGGAAAGAGAAAAAAACTTCTTTCGCACGTCCAGTGCGTACACCCTTATCGGTCAAACGATAAAAAAATTCCCCAAAACCGCCTGCCTTTTTAGTAGTCCGAAAACGTTATTACGTTCGCAACATCTCATAAATGGTAGAGCTTTGTGTTGTTTATCTATTTGCTATAAACTGAAGCGGTAGCTAGAAGATTGCAGATTGAATTTAGCCTGAGTAGCTTTTTCTTTCTTTTCTTTTGCTTAGATTTTCTATGGTTCAATCAAGTCGTAACTAAATGGATTTGGATCTAACTTAGTATTTGATTATAGGATAAATAACTAAATTTCTTGACCTAGTTTAGAAAGGTTGCATCATATTTAAATATTTACAGCACCAAACTATCAAGACAACGCAGTTTCATTTTATATTATCTGCTACATAAAATACTAAGTAGTAACAGAAACACAATGCATAAAACAAGAATTCCATTTAATTTTAATTAAAATGAAAGAATCCTTCTACACCTGTACTGTTTTAATGTAAGAGCTGGTACATAGTAACTGTTACCTATGCTGTGACACCGGTCAGTAATTACACTGCGTATGCTACCTAATGAGCGTGAATATAGTCCGACGCAAAAGTTGCTAAATGCCCTTGTTTATCGCCCCTAACTCAACGGCATAAGGCTTATAATTCAAATTAGTTTGGTTAACTTTACATTACAAGCTGAGCACAGTCGGAATTTGCCACTGTGTCACATGTTTATTGTAAGTGGTGACGAGTATAAATAAAAAAAATAAAAAAGTTCTAGAATAAAATCAGGGACGGTTTTTAGATCGTAACAAATATTAGTTTCAATATTATGCTGTGTTAGGTTGCAATATCATAAACTGAATTGAATTGAATTAAACTGAATCAAATTGAATAAACTAAATTGAATCGTTCGAGAAACAGCAGACAACCTTTGCATGTTAAAATACTAAGGTAAGCAGAGCTTATTATCATGCGAATGTTTGTTTGTAGCTCGTTTCCAAAACGAACCACTTCGTTAGTTGATTCAGCCGTCCTGTGTGTTGTGTGCTTACCTGAAACAAGACATTATACAATATAATTTCAGTAAATAACTTTGTCAAATTCAATTTAATGTTTGATGAGCTTAGTATCTTGTGGATAAGACTGACTAAGCTAAGAGGCAGATGCTATGCTGGACAAGCTAACTCCATCTAAAACATATCCCAGGCGCAAGCAACATCGGCTTGTAAACCTATGTGTAAACATTTCCACAGAACGCTGAATAAATCAGCTAGAATAAATAGCATAAGTATCTAGTAAATATAAAAATCTTACGTTATGTACTGTCTGCTGACTGACTGCCGTACAGCCTAAACAATAAGACTGAAATTTCGAAGTTAGGTTCTCTTCGGTGCTTTAAAAAATAACCTTTTTTTTTTTATTTAATAAATAATGCTGGACAATCCACACAGCATCATCTAGCCCCAAAGTAACCTACTCAAAGCTTGTGTTATGGGTACTAGATAACTGATTATATACATAGATAGATATTTTTTATTATACATAGAAAACACCCAGACCAACGAAACAAATTTCTGCAGATCGTACACATTTTTGTTCCGCGGCGGGAATTGAACCCGCAACCTCTTGCGTCGCAGGCGGACTCTCGCTCGCTGCGCCACTGAGGCCGTCGTTACCCTTTAATGGGTGCAGCAGGAGGTTGAACTTTGTATGAGAAAAACATTACGCAATCAAAATCACGAGGAGTTTCACTAGTTAAGGAATAAAAAGAATAGGGTCTGAAACTTGCGCCCATGACATAAAATTGAGATAAGTCTCAACGCTAATTACGATCGTAACTCATAATTATGAAGGTTACAACGACCAAAATGTTCAAAGTTTGACTCCGAAGAGCCCAATATCTCTTACAAGCGTAGTTTCCCGTTAGACATTATCAGGCAATAAAGTTATTTTCGTTGTCCGGATCACTGAACTTCCGTTTAAGGTATAAAAAAATAACTTTGATCTATTTGTTGCAGGCGTTGGAGACCTTTATTTTTGTTTTTTTCCTCCCTTCTCGTGCAAAAAACATTGGTGCCATAATTCTAGCTGTACCTATGTAGATGCTCGCAAGCGCAACGACAACAATTTCGTTAGGGCTACTGAAGAAAAGTAGAAAAAGTACTTAAAACCACAAAAACTCGTGTGTCTAATGGAATAACTATCTTATCAAGATACCACAATTGCAGACCTAAATCTAAAAAATCGACATTGTAATCGGGTAGGTAAGTTCATTCAATAACATTACACACGATTCAACATAGGTACGAACGAGACAGCTAAAAAGTTTTTAATTTTTAACAAACGTAGCTTTGTTTTCCAATTTCCTTGAAACAGGAGCCTTGTTTCCTAACAAGGTATTTTTTTTTAATTTTTAACAAAATAAGCTGTATACATAATAATAAGAAGGTATATTTTTGACTGTTACTTTTAAATAGGTTTTCATAAAATATTCAATTATTTTAGCTTTAAAAAGAAACTTAGCGAATAAAGCGGCTTCTATGCATTATTTTTAATGAAATAGCAACATCATTTGGTAAGTTTAAAGCTGCAAATACACCCTATCTGCTTGCACAATGTAGTACCTACTAAGAGCTAGTATCTAGTTACTGGATCATGTCAGTTACTTACATTAAAAAGCATGAAAATTATCAATTTTAACAAGATGCGTTGGCGGTGGAGAGTTTTGGTACTGAATGCACTAACACATAATGTATTCTGACATCACCAAGCCAACCACATAAGTACTGCATGTACCTACAATGTAGCCACTTATCCAATTTGTAAAAAAATTAAGTTGTGCATAGTACACTTGATTAGAATGTTCATAGGTACTTACATAATACAGATAAACTTGTAGTTAACCTATGTAGTTTGATAGGTAGGCAGTCTCCAAAACCTTGCTCGTAAATACAGTCAAATATAAGTACACAAACGTAAATATTTGTGACCTTATCAAACGCTTTACAATATTCTCGTAACATTCAAACTTTGCTGAGCTAAATGTGAAGTCAACATGCAATAAAATTTGACATTTCTTTGTCCTTAACAGATGTAAACATAACAATTATTCAAAAACGATCTAGTCTCAGCCGTTGTTTCAATTATCCTCGGGACGGGGTCAGCCGACACTCAATTCGACCCATGCCTAAATAAATACAACGCAGGTAAAGTATTGAAAAATAGCATACGTAACGACAAATTAATATGTAGACATAGAGTTACTAATAATAGCTTTATTGTTTACTAGCTTCTGCACGCGGCGTCGCCCGCGAAGTACCTACATAAAATATAGCCTATGTTCATCCTGAAAGTTCATTCTACACATTGGTGAAAGAATTTTTCAAATCGGTTCAGTAGTTTCGGAGCCTATTCATTTCAAACAAACAAACAAACAAACAATCAAAGTTTTCCTCTTTATAATATTAGTATAGATAATCAAACTCTACCCGCGCCATTTATTGAGTGTTTTAATTTTTTTATTTTATTTTAACCTATTTTGTACATAGCTCGTAGAACTGACTGCCGTTGAGGATGAAAGGTTTTCGGATGGAGACCACGCGGTGGAAATCGCAAGTAGAGGACGGCCCCCCACTAGATGGAAAGACAACCTAGTAAATGTTGCTGGGAGCCGTTGGGTGCAGGCTGCGCAAGATCGATCACTCTGGAAATCTATGGTTGAGGCCTATCATGTTCAGCAGTGAACGTTATGCGGCTGATATGATGATGATTATGAACCTATATTGTCCCATTGCTGGACAAAGGTCTCCGTCAAGTCCTTCCAATGCTCCCGGTCACCCGCCACCTCCCACCAGCCTTTCTGAAGGGCATCGAGGTTGTCCTACCAACGTTTCTTCGGCCTGCTCCGCCTTTTAACGTTAAAGTGAAGTTGGGCGGGACACGTCACACAATGGGAATTTATTTTTATACATTTACTAGCTGATCCGGCAGACTTCGTACTTATTTAGAAAACGTTTGTATGAGAAATGGAAAAGGGCTATTTTTAGGGTTTTTCCGGCAGTTATTCGAATTTTTCTTACCTTTTAAACCTTTTCTAGACCTCCACGAACATTTCAAGACCAAGATAAGATAAATCCGTTTAGCCGTTCTCGAGTTTTAGCGAGACTAACGAACAGCAATTCATTTTTATATATATAGATAGAATAGATAATAGATAATAACTTATACTCGCGTCAAAATAAATTAGCCAAAAGTTTTTATAAGCCTTGATCTAGGCAACTAAAACAGATAAAGCACATAAAACTCGTCAAGGTAAATAAAACTCAACTAACTTTATGACCTTTCCAAAACTTTTTCGCTTCATTTCGTCTGCGGTCAACTCGTGAAGATTTCTCAAATTTCTAAAGTAACTGAGTTTGATACTAGCTTTTATTGATCAATTAAACTTAAATAGATATCTTATCTTTTTTTTGTATTCAAATTGGATTTTTATTAACTTTTGATTTGGTACTTTCTTTCTGTCTTGAGATTGAGAAAGTGATAGTACTGATCAATTAAACTTGAATAGATATCTTATTTATGATAGTACCTACCCTTCTATTGTCTATCCACATTCTTTTGTTTTTAGGTAAGTTTCTAAATCTCTTATTCTTATTACAAAATCATAGGATACTGAGACTTATTGTAAATATCTTGCCTATATTTTGAATGCCTACTGTCCTTATGAGATTGAACTATTTTGAGAACAACATACGAGCTTAGACTCAAGTTTTAGGCTCAAGTAATAAATTATACTTACGTTCCTATCCTATTACCTATAAGTATTTTTATTATTTTACTCTTTTTCATTACATGGGTAAGAAAGAGAAAGGAGTGAGTACTGAAATGACGAATGACAGAGAGAAATGGAAGAAGATCACATGTTGTGCCGACCCCACATAACGTGGGATAAGGGCAGGAAGATGATGATGACTCTTTTTTATTTCACATATTATGTTACTTGTTATTCACCAAGGATATTTATGTAGACAGAAAGTTACAAGCAAAAACAGGAATAAATAACTTTGACTGGCTCAAGGCCTATTCAAATAAGGAGCCTACAAATATTTATCATAACCTGTTTCCTATATAAATTTAAATATTTAAACATTCAGTTTTACTATTCAGTAAACAACAGGCAAACAATATTCAATCAATCAAATATTAGACTCCCAAATGCGTACTACTTAGGAAGTTATTTAAAAGTCTGCCGCACAATTCTGAATAAATTGTATATTTAAATCTGTAGGTACCGAGTGTAGGGATGTAGTTTATTTTGTACTTTAGAAACACAAAGTGGGTCATTAGTCAGTATGCGAATTGCCCGGATAGCAGGCAGCACTAGGCAAAGCTACTAACAGATAGGAAGCTTCGTATAATTAGTGAAAGGACGTATAATACAACACATACGTGCTACTACGACAGAATAATAAAAAATACAAGTTTGTGATGCATTGCCAAAGAAAAAACAAACAAATATGATCACGGCTATACCTAATCGCCAGATTTGGTAAACATTTCAGGATCTCTCAGTAGTTATTTAGATCAACAACACCCAATATACACTCAATATTTAGGTAGTACATAAATACTATGATTGTAGGTATCTAAAAATACGCGCAATTTTTTTAAATCTTTATTTATTAGCTTATTTGCTGTGCGAATACCGAGCTTGGACATTTCTTGCTAGGTAAAACAACTTTTAGGCCCGAAACATTCGACTTCGCTTTCTTTTATCGTTCAATTTGGGTACTTAATTTTCTTATTTGGTTATGTCAGTGTCATTTGTCGTTTTAATTTTCTTGTTGGACCAGAATTCCAAATTAACTAGCTCCCGCTCTGCTGAACACATCCTCGTGTGCCTGCCCCGGGCGGTAGCAATCGGACGGTCTGACATCCCGTGCTCATTACTCACACACCCGGCTTCTTTGTTTCACGGCCAATATAAACTCATTTTTTGCCCCCAACTAGGACGAGGATTAGGTCCAGTCAACATTGTTATTTATTATGGAGCGGTCAGAATGCGCAATAGCTCTTTTGCAAAATTATTCTTTGCGGTATTTTGAAAGTCATATTTTTATTACCTACTAGATTTCTAAAGCGCAATAAAGCTCTTTTGCAAAGTTTTTCCTGTGTGTTTTGAGAGTCATGTTTTTGTATATTTATGAGGTTCTTAAGACGCATTGTTTTACCAAAGTTAAGGCAAGTTAAAGATCTAACTTACTCATGACAATAATGCTTGCATATACGAACATAATTCTGCCGTCAGTTTCACTTCTATTTGGCTTGCTTAGAAAGGGTTAGACCGTTATTTATTACCTATCTACCTTCGTGAGGTTGCCAATTCACCTATTTATGCTCACATCAATAACCACAATCGACATAGAAAATGTTTTTAAGACTGTGTGGTCTCTACCGAAGAGTATCTTTTACATAATTATTTCTCCTATCTGAATAAAATATTGTTTATTAATATCTACTTCAAGCATATCAAATGGGCCGGATGCTTATAAAAATGTTATCTCACGAATTCACTGTAATTTCTCAACTCATTTACGATCTTATTGAAACATTTTCGAGAGTCGCATAACTTTCGATTCAAGAGATTGATTAAGAGCCTCAAAACCACTGGGTACTTTTCTCGACCTGTCATTTGTCAAATTCCCAGACGACTCAGAGGTAGCCTGAAAATAAAATGAGGCCACAGCTGGGACACTGGCTGAAACTGTCATACTATGGTTGGTAAAATGGCTTTTTGAGGTTCACGACATTAAGTGATCTTCAATCTCGAGCGGATGATTGGTCAAACGAAAAACGCAAAATCACTGGTGCTTTAACAGATACATTATAATAGTACCAACAGAAAAAACGTGAAATCCGACTGTTTAATTTCAGTATGCCGAATCTCAGTTACTTCTACTCAGTTACTAGTACTTAATTGTTTTTTTAATTTGTTTTGTTAATGAGTACTTTTATAGGAATGTCTTACATTAGCATGATAAAAGAGTTAACATAAATGCAGTTCTAACTGTGCCTATGAAAACTGTAACAGCTTTAACACAATCCAAGCATCACTAGACGCTCGAACATCGTTTGCTCAAAAGCTCGCACAAGGCGCTCTATTTCGTGACTAAAACCAAAAGAACCAAGAATATTGTGTTGAACCACTTATAAACGGGAGCGTGAATACGAAGTGAAATTTTGATTTGTGTAAGTGCATAATCTCTGATAGAATGGCTCGACACCTACGCGAAGCAGCTGAAGTTAGTTGAGAATAATGAGGTGTTCACAGTCGAGGAAAATTTGTCGAGAAACTGAAAGCCTTCTGTCCCTTTGTCTGTTATTAATGGCCGCGAGACGTCCCGGATCGCTCTAGATAATAAAAGAACATTGTAAATGACTCCTTTTACGATTTCAGTGTTGAAAAAATGAGCGATTTGTGCGTGTCTGTCTCTGAAAAATTACCTACGTTTCGTCCAATCTGGCAAAGTGCCAACGATTCTCAATGGTGGTATAAAAAAACTGCAACAGACCCTACAAAATAAATGTTTTTCAATACCTATTATAATAGTTATAAGCTCTTTAGAAGGTTACTCTTGCTTTCATGCAATATGCCTAGCAAATTCAAGGAGCCAATCGAAAACCAGAAACTAGGCAACTAGTCTTTACTGCAAACATTTAAAAATTCCCGACTGAACGTAACTGAAAATTAATTTTTACTGCTGCCATATTAGATTTTTGAATAACTTATGTCAATCTTATGATCCAGACGAATCCAACGACACACGACAACTCATTTGACAAAATCTGTTCAGCCGTTTGAGCTACAGCGATAGCAAAAAGGAACTCGCAATACATACAAACATACATTATGTACATATCCTCCTTCTTCGCTTCGCATGATTAATTGGTAGATTGCTATCCTCTGAAGCAATATTCATTTAATTACATAACTGTTATTGTGGTTTTTATTGGTCGTCCAGTAAATTTCAAGAGGCATAAGCTATTATGTATACTTACATCTAGGTATGTAAGTAATCTATTTGCTGAAAAACAAAGCGCACACGGAACACTAATTAACTTTGTTTCATTAAAATGAGGCTCGACTCCTTTGTAAAAGCAATTATTTGTGATGGCTGTGGTTTCACTACCCAGGTACATACAAGTAATTTAAAATTATGTGAGTGCGTATAATTGTACCTAGGTACGTTTGAAACTCAACCACCGTGCAGCAGAACCGATTTTGATATAATTTTACCTACGGGTATACTATTACATAATTATTAAATATGAAAACCTTAAAGTAACGGTATTTTTAAATGAAATGAAAAATCTGAAATTATGGCCACATGTTCTATTGTTTCATTGTGTGGGTGCTCAGGCGTTTGCTCTGAAAAGTTGTAATTTGAAATTCTTTTGGTGCTCTATAGAATTGAGGAAAAGTAAATAGAAACTCAGAAGTAATCCTATTTTATTTCTACAAAAGTAACATGTTATTACCTGTATTATGTAAATGATGTATATTGTTAAATACAGTGTTCAGAAACAGCTATGTATAACCAACTTAAAAAAAGAAAGAATTTCAGCCGTAGGTATGTTTTATTGGTTCAGTACCCACTGGACTGTTTTGTGTTTAGGACTCAATATCTCCCCCAATATTCCACTAATTTTGATGCGCCACAACAGACATTATAGAATCGTTATCTAAAACCTCTAAATTTCATTCTAAAGCTTACATTTTGGACTCCATAAAATCCTACTAATATTATAAACGCGAAAGTTTGTAAGAATGTGTGGATGTCTGGATGTCTGGGTGTATGTTTGTTACTCTTTCACGCTGAAACGGCTTAAGGGATCTGGATGAAATTTGGCACAGATTATAGTCTGGAATAGCACATAGACATTTTTTTGTTGTTCAAGGTAAACGCGGGCAAAGCCGCAGGCGGAAGCTAGTTTTGTATATTATACCAGTATAGAGTAAGAGCGCTGGTGGTGTAGTGGTAGCACCCCTGCCTCACGAACCGAAGGTCGTGGGTTCAAACCTAGTCGTGTACCAATGAGTTTTTCCACTCGAAAAATTTATGTGCGCAATGCCAGTGCTCTTAAACGGTGAAGGAAAACATCGTGAGGAAACCGGCATGCCCTAGAACCAAAAATTCTAAGGTATGTGTCATAGGTTAGTATTCTTATAAGCGGCGATGGGCTTGCAACCTGTCACGTACGGAATACTAACTATTGTGCAAAATGTGGGCATGTACCAAATGTCGTGTTTGGACTTGCCTGTGACTACCCTCTTTAGATATCCTCAAAGATCTAAGTAACTAAAGATCTGAGGAGATATCTACCGAGCCTGGGGATTACAGTCGTGATCATATTTATTTATTTTTTATTTTTATTTTACCAGTATAATAAAACAGATAAACCAAAAGTGCACTCATACATTGGAGACAAATAAAAAAAAAAGGAAGGGGGTGACTAAGCAACAGTAAGAAATTACTGAACGGATTTTCACGGGTAGACAGAGCACAATAGAGAGCAGAATGTAAAATGTCGGAAAAAAGTTATCATCCTGCGTACAAAGTTACTGGCAACAGCTAGTTATATTCTAAAAGGTGACCCGAGATAGCATCATGCTGTAATTTTCTCAAAATAGGGGTTGAAAGAAAACTACGACCATATTTTCTATGCAAATGAATGCAATTCTTAGCTCCACAACAAGGGTTTGTACATAAAGTATTATTTATTAGAATGTTTTCCTACCGCTATGTACTCATGGGCGTAAACACCGACGTACTCTGCACAGTCTTGAATCTAAAGTTAAGAGAAATACGGTTCATTTTACAATATATCATGTTTAAAAATGACCCGAGTCTTTTAAACCTGACGTCCAATGAAGATTATATAATACAGGACTATGAAAAAAAATATCACGACTGTAATCCCCAGGCTCAGTAGATATCGCCTCAGATCTGTACTAGTGACTTAGATCTTTGAGTATATCTAAAGAGGATAGTCAGGCACGTCCGAACATGACATTTGGTACATGCCCACATTTTGCACAGCAGATATTATTCCGTACGTGTCAGGTTACAAGCCCATCGCCGCATTGTGTATTAGCTCTATTTATATATTGATAATACCCTCTTAGATGTTATATGTATTTAGGTGTTAGATCCTTGTTTATATCTAAAAGGATTATCAGAGGCACGTCCAAACTCTATATTTGGAATGTAGGTGCACCATTATGTGTGCTTATGTTAGTGTAAGTATACCGTTATTTTAATCTTTACACCGCAACTACAAAGTTTTGAATTTGCTAAATTGCTAGGCCACTAAGGATAATACCCTCTGAACTTAGTCTAACCATATACCTGCGGTTTACTCTGCATATTGCCAGTCACTCGGGTACTCATTAATGTCTGAGTAATTTAGCGGCCGTCATTTACGAAAACTTGGGTTTTATAAATAAAACACATTTATTTTATAGAATAACATAATAGTTGCTACAGTATTTAACTTAGACCAAACAATTCCAGCTCGAGCATTATAGTTAAATAACGGGAAAACTTCAGATAATGAGCCTTGCTGGCTTAGGCAGTCGGCCAATCAGCGGCTGTCGGCATGTGTGAAAGACTCTTATTTTCGCGTAATTTCATCGCGTATTATGAGGCGAAAAAGTAAAAGTTAAACACGAGAATAAATTAATTACTTACTTTGTTTGGGCTTTTGAGAACATGTGTAGCAACTTACCGTCGAAATTAAATTTTTAGCATTTTGCGCAATTTTCATTTAATGGTACTAAACTACGGTAAAATTTGTAACAGTTGGTGTGCAACTGTTACAAATACCTGCTAAAGGCGTGTTGTATGAAAAAAGACATAGAAAACTATAAATAAATAAATATATTGGTGGACAATTCACACAACGCCATCTAGCCCCAAACTAAGCAAAGCTTGTACTATGGGAACCAGATAGTTGATAGATTAATTATAAAATTTAGTAAGTACTTTTTTTTAGTAAATACATACATAGGATAGAAAATAACACCCAGACACAGAATAAATATCTGCGTTCATCAAACAAATGATTATCCTGGGTGGGGATCGAAACCACAACCTACAGCGCAGAAGGCAGGGCTACTACCAACTGAACCATGAGGCCAGTCAATCTATATATATAAGAAAAGCATTAAAAAAAAATCATGTGATGAATTATCTGATGATGGTAAATTCAGCTCTATATGCATATTTATATGAGTATTTTTGTTAGATCAGCTCTGGAAAACTGCCAGACAAACAGACAGATACCAAAATGAGGCCATTAAGGTCCAGTTTTTATAAGAACTCGGATCTTTAAACTCAGTTTCTTGAACCTCCTTCGATAAGTACCTACTGCAGTGCGTTGAAGTCTTAAAACCTCGTTTATTCTAAAGAATGTCCAACTTTAAAGTACCCACTACATAGTTCAAAGAATTAAAAGTTAACAAGGCGCCGTGGATTGGAAAACTTGTTTTCTTTGTTGTATTGGAAAGTCTCTAAGAATTCATTATTAGATTTTATTGTGAGTATTTATTTCAAACTATAATTTTTTTAACCCCCGACGCAAAAATGACGTGGTGTTAAGGTGTTAAGTTTGAAGTGTCTGTCTGTCTGTCTGTGTGTGGTAAGGGTGTGTGTGTGTGTCTTTCTGTGGTATCGTAGCTCCCGAACGCGTGAACCGATTTTGATTTTGTTTAAAGAAATTTTGAATTCCCGCTGTCCCCGTTGCGGAGATACAGCTCCGAGAAATGAGAACGGCAGAGAAAATAATGACCTCTCGTTGACCCCATGACCGAGACATGGTTTATGGGGACAACGGGAACACAAAAAAAGTATTTCTGGAAAAGTGTCTAGGCATTACTTTTAGTTATAGAGTATGACGGTTTCTTCACAATGTTTTTCTTCACCGTTTAAGAGCACTGGCATTGCACACGTACATTTTTCGAAAAGTAAAACCCATTGGTGTGCGACATGTTTAAACCCAAACCTCTGGATTAAGCAAGGGTACTACTACACCGCCAGTGCCCATACGCTTGTAATAATCGAGTATGCAAAAGCCTACCTACGTACCTAGGTATTAAGAGTCAACCGCATATCTCCGTATATAAAACGCTGCAGCACGTTTTCTAACCACAAAGGCATTTAGAAGTCAGCCACATAATTATATCCGCACGCTTCATTACAAGTGCATTAATTACGGCACTAGTCTAACGTTTTGAATGCGACAATGACATATGGATGCCCTTTTACTCGTCCTACAGTCTAAAATGATAGTGGCTAGCTCATTCTATCACTTTCCTCTTTATCCCGTATCGATATCGCGAAGTTCTCACATTTAGCAATGGTCACTTTGGCTTTCTATTATTATTTAAAGAGAAAAAGAATGTTTTTTTAATTCCCTTGCCAGGTTTCACCGTACCAGCGCCGTTTACCTCATGCATGTATTACGATTTTATTGTATTACGAGTACACTATTCGTTACATGACATTAATCCGGCCAAGTAAGCGATGAAAATATATCATTTATTTTTGAAATCTTCAACTGGTAAACGACCCAGTTTTTTGCGTTAGTAGACGATGGACATGTCCTGACTTTAACCTGTGACTTTAACTTATGTAATATTGCACGCAGTGATCCAGCTACACTTTGATGAGCTGTGATCGCAGTACCTCATTCTCTAAGGATTTTCATAAAATTATGCGAAGCGAGGAGCGTTCTTATTGAAAGAAAATGCCTCACTAATTAAAATACTTTATAAAAAGAATGTGAACCAAAACTAGGACGGGGTGCCTCCGTAATGAGATACGCGAATTGTAATTAGATTTCAAAAATATGTTCAAACGAATTTAAGCTCCATGCAGCTTTAAGCAAGGAAAAATATGGCGTTCGCTCACGGATGTGCTGGATTTCAGATTGCGAACTGGAATTTTAATCAAGCTATTTTTAACTTCTTAATTCCTACAGCTTAAAATGCTGCATTTCAAACTACTGGATGTTAGCTCCATTTCAGACTTCATGAACTTATAATTCCGTTAGGTAATGAAAGATTTTTATATTTAATCAGTATGGTTCGAGCAAAAACAGATATACCAAACGTGTGTAAGAGAGCTTTACATAGAGCCAGTTTAAAGTGTTACAACATATACTCGTCGGCCCGTGTTCAATTCCCAACCATTACCTTCCATTTCCGTTCCGAAACCCTCGAGACTCAAATCCTGAACTCGTACTAACGAGAGCAGCTTTCATTTGCATTCTTTCTACTGTCGGAAACACCTTTTAAACAGCACAATAGCCAAGCAACCCTCAACCTTGTTACGACAGTTTAAAGTTTTAGTTTGGGTTTAAGCCTGTTTAAGTTCTCAATAAAAACTAATTTGCTTCTTTTGATAGCGCTTGTTTGTAAGTATCAGTGGCATTTAGTTTTACGTGATTTACACTGAAAGAGTTCATACGACTGTCATAGGCTGTTGTCATTTGTAAGACAACTTTTAACTTTTGTCTTTTGTTTATAGTATCGTTTACAATTCCAAGTTTCTCATTTCAAGCAATTGTCGCTCTTCTGATCAAGGCCAAGAGATACCTATATGGTAGAAGTTTCCACTTATCGTCAAAATTATTAGTTACTCTACTATTTGTCAATGCGCACGGTATTTTCTAAGCGCATTAACGAGTAAAGTGTTCAATTCCGACAACGCAGAAGTTCTACGATCTGCAAATTTAAATATTTGTACAAAATTTGAGCGTTCATTGTACTAGGGTATGCATGTGCATTAGATTGAATCTAAAAGTTCTCTAGCTTTAAGAGCCAGTAACACCAAGGAGAGGAAATGTTTAATTAAAGACATATTCTACTTAAAATAATGACTACAGTAAAATAAATTGTGAACCACCTCATACAATCTAATTCAAGGTTAAACAATTATTACAGCAAAATCTGCTGTTTCATAAATTTAAGAGGCTGAGAAGGTACTTTGCCAGCAGCTTAGCAAAGGTCAGTTCTCCTGTTTAAGATTAAAATATGAATCTTTGCATTAGTAACTTTACTTTGTATTTTGTGGAATATTTTGAGCGAGCTTTGCATAATCCATAATTTAGGGTTGTGATCTTGAACGTTAAATGTTAACCTAAAGAAAACCTTAGAAATAAAATCTTTTTAATCCGTAAGTAGGTACACTTACACCGCCGTAAAATACTTAGCTTTTTTTTATTTATATTTAGAAGAGGAGGTTTTCAATTCAATGGTATGTTTTTTTGTATGTTTGTATTGCGATTATTCCGCAAATTATGAATTGATTTTGTTTTTGTTTTTGGTAGGTCATACTTTGAAAGTGGTCATACAAATTTGATCCTTAAGGGTATACTCGTATATTTTTTTTAAGACAACTTTGAAAATATTTTACGATTAGATTAAACATTATTTATTTCACATAAAATTAACAAAATAAATAACATACGGAGAAACCTTATACGAAGGAAGTAGGTACATATTTTATTTTAGCTTACTTTGGGGCTAGATGATGCTGTGTGGATTGTCCAGCATTATTTATTTATTTATTTATTTATTTATTTATTTATTCAATAGAGTGAGCGTTTGATATTTTATACCTTTAAACGAGCTATTCTTGTATATAATATAATATATATAATATATAATCTGAATCTCGGAAACAGCTCCAACGATTTTCATGAAATTTAGTATGCAGAGGGTTTCGGGGGTGATAAATCGATCTAGCTAGGTTTCATTTTTAGAAAACATCGTTTTCCCCAAAAAAACGAGCAAAGCTCGGTCACCCAGGTACTCATTATTTAAGTTAATAAAATTGATACTTATCACGTTCAACAAAAATTAGAAAAATTTGGGATAGTTTTGTCGATCATGCAGACAAATACGCAAAACAGTTTTGTTAGATAAAATGGATATTGGATAATGTTTATAACATGGTAAATTTATCACAACCATATTTTTATCTAGCAAAGTAGAGTATAATAAATTTAACTGTATGCATGTATACAGACAAGGTTAATACTCTACCAATCCCAATGTCCATAACTATACACACTTACCAACATAAAATGACACCATAAAACACACGAGCCTACTTCACTGTGTAGATTATATTAATTCTTAATGTGATAAATACAAAAAAATTGTTTTTCTATGCGTTTATGCACGCTAATCTCCGCAACGGCTGAAACAAATCGAATGCAGTTTTCACTTATGTATTGAGATAAGCTTGAATTAAAACTTAGGCTTTGTTTCATCGAAATCGGTTGAATAAAAAAGATAAGAATTTGATATATGTATTTTATTTAAAAAAACTTTATCCATTCGTACATCCCTACTCGCAGAATATTAAAAAGTAATCTAATGCATACGTAGCCGCGAGTATAAACTAGTCCTACTAATATATTATAAACGCGAAAGTTTGTAAGAAATTGTATCTGGATGTATGTTTGTTACTCTTTCACGCTGAAACGGCTGAACGGATCTAGATGAAATTTGGCACAGATAAAGATTATAGTCTGGACTGGAATAGCACATAAGCTACTTTTGATCCCGGAAAAATGTACGGTTCCCGTGGGGATAGTTTTGATTTGTTTTTTAAGGTACCATGCGGGAGAAACCGCGGGCGGAAGCTGTAGGAAGGTAGGGACGCGTGCTTGAATTCGGGTTACGGAATTCGAACTCTTGATAAGGTAACCGGATTATGATTTAATATTATCTCAAATACATTCTGCCTTTATAATCTAATCGTGTTGGATACGAAATGTCGCAGGCTTTTTGTAATTCAATGAAGCTTCCTCCTGTCCCCTTCTCAAGGTTTTCTTGGAGAGATTGCTTCTGACAAGGGAACAAACTGACCTATGTCACAGAAACTAATACTTAGATATGTAGAATGGTCTCTCCCTACCTTTGCCAAGCTTTACCAAAGAGTCAAAATTAAGGACTTTTTGTAATTAAAAGTGAACCAGCTGGAATACGTCTAAGAAATCATTATAACTATAAGAACTTTAATCACTGTCTACATTATCTACAGACATTAGGTACGCATGGTACCGTAGCGTACCACATTCATTTTACAGTCTATTTTTCCTGTAGTATGGTTGACAAATACCGAGCATGGTGAAAAGTTTTGTTTCAGTATGAATGCAAATACTGGCTTGGGACCGAGACCACAGTCTGAATATGGTCTGAATAGATCAGTCGGGCAAAGCTTTATAGCTGACTGTTTACCTTGAATTGGCATCTAATACTATTCTGCATGGCATTCACGCTGCGCGTTTTCAATTTGCATCCAATTCAGTTCAAACACTCAAAGGAATTTCATCAGCCAACTGGAATACCGTTTTCACATTACGTACATGTAAATACCTAAGTATGTTATATTCGACATATTTTTAGACAATTCGAGGTTTCTCTATTTGAAATGACTTTTCTTTTGCAGCTTTGATATAGCCATTTGCTTGTGAGCTGTGACAGAAGGCTGGGAAATGAGAGTGGGATCACAGAGTAGTGTCGCGAAAAAATACGCATTTGTTGAAAAATAAAAATTGAATCTAGGTACTGCATTAAAATTCAATTTGAATTTTTCAGCGGCCGGTGCGGTTTAATTTGGACTTGAGGTTGGGTTTTGAATAGATTTAGGGTAGGTTTATACACCGAGAAACTTTAATGGTTGTTTTCCTGCAGCGAAATGATTTTATCTTGGTAATACAATCGTTGTATAAAAATATTAAATATTAGAAACAAAAAATACGGAATTCCCATTGTGAAAATTTAATTCGAAAGCGACCACGAACCAATAGTAATTCATCCCGATACCTACGCGAAGGTGGCCGAGCGGCGCGTGCGATTCGAATGGTACCTATAAGTTACGTCTAATGTTACTACCGTTCCTCTCGTTTTCGAGTTGATGAATATTTTTTAAAATTTCTTAAAACAAAAAAAACTTTATTTTTTTATTTTTAATCTATGTTTCGAAAGTACCTACTCCTTATGGCAAGTTGTTCTGCCACGGGAAAACAACCATTAAAATTTCACGGTGTATATCACATCAAAGATTTAGAAATAAATATCAAAGGTGCCAAGGTAAAAAATGTAGAGTAGTTTCACTTGCCTAAAAGGTTTTACAGTTTTTTAATAGTAGGTACTTATATAAATCATGACTCATGGAACTAGCGAATGATACCTACTAGTGAGATCGGGCGCTGGTATTTTGCCGATTTTTACAAAACGTTACATTGATACGAGTATCATCGAGCATTCCCGTTCCGACCCACGTCTTCAGGACGTGTGTTAATCCGAAGTAGGCCAAATGCAATCAAAGACGCACGAAGTGATTGGATCTCAGAGATGCCCCTCTATTTTGCCGTCAAACGTTTCGGATCAACACTCAAATTTGGATTAAAACCTCATGTGGCGGATTTTTTTTGCCGCCAGTAATAGGCTAAGTACTCAATTTTGTAGCGTTTAGTATTTTTCATGTACAGACGTTGGAGTATTTGGTATACTGTATAGTACTAAAATATTGTAATTTTGTTAAATTTTTGAAACTTCTTTTCTCCATGTATAGATACCTAATAATTTAAATAACATTTTGATTTCTGTAAGGCAAATAAAGTTTTGAGTTAAATTTGCCGCCCTAGGCTCCAGCCTAGCTAGGTTCTATTTGTTATCTTTAATCTCTATTTACATAATGTCAGTTTGTCAATAAATAGTCTGCCAATTTAAATATATCATGATAATACACAAGTACCCACGTAAGCACTGCCGCCGGCGAAATTTTCTAAATTTATCATCACCTAGAGTTGCGGTAATTTCGACCTTATTTCTAATCAAACAGTGCTTCAGTTAGTGTGTACTTCTAGTCGACACAGTTTTAGATTTGTGCATTTAATTAGACTGGTGCAAAATTTTGCACCAGCATACATACAATAGTCCATTCCATCATGTTACTCAATTTATTTCGAGTACTTTTTGTTTCAACTCACAATTTTTCAACCTTTTTTTTCAACACATCTAATTCGGACAAAGCGACGTTTCGACCGATTCGGCCAAAATGACACTTTTAATTTTATAGCAAATAGGCTACTCATCAACAAAATTTAAAAAATAAAACGATTTACTGCGTAATTGTAAAATATAGCGGGGAGCCCCACGACTTCGTCCACGTATTTTTATTTTCTTACAAATCTGACGACTTTTATTTCCATGTAACTATAACTTTTGTCTTTCGAGATAAAACGACATAATCAAATAAACAAAACTTAATCGAAATCGTTTCAGATAATATAGCGTGGGTCTTTCGTCAACTGAGGCCGCTGTGAACTTATCCCGCGGGATAAGTTGACCTAATGCATTTTCAGCGTGATGGAAGAAACAAACATTCAAACTTTCGCCTTTATGTTATTAAGTTATCTGAGATTTTTCTTACGCTGCGCAGATCTTAAGAATTTTAATTAAGTAATGTGAGATTTTCTTTAGAGATGAAGTCACCGTTTTTTCTATACCTACCTTCTTCATTTAACAATCCTTAAAATATAAGTAATTTAGCAGACTCCATTTGGTTTTTAGATTTTTGGTTAATGCATAATTGAAATTGAAGCCGGTAGAAACTTTGCGAATAAGGTCGAGATTGTTTTTTAGGGTTCCGCTCTTCACAAGCACAAGCGATCACACATAAAACTCCTGTTCGTCCGTCGAAATCTTTTTAGATACTTACTTACTTTACTTCATACTTACTTTATTGGATTTTTAAACTTTATTTACTTATATCATAATTTATACTTAGACATAGTTTTTTTAAGCAATTTTCTATTCGTAAAAACCGTTAATTGGTTTCTGTTATTATTAAGTAATCTATAAGTTATCTTCTGCTGTCAGTTTTCCTATAAAAAAATAAATATTTAAAATACATGAAACAGATGAGCTCTACAAGGTAGAATGTCTACGTCTGTACAACATGCAAGAAGTAAAAATGTAGCCAAAACTCAAAGTATGGAACTTGGGCTTTAATCTGAAAACATCCTCGGGCTAGTCTGATTCACGCTTGTCCGTATTTATATGAAGTTGTCTGGCGAATGAAGCTCGAAATGATTTTGATTAGCCTCAATATATGCGGCTTCTATAAAAGTATTAAGGGGAAGTTCAATGTTTTTATACGAATAAACCGAAGTTTTTGAAGAATGAATTGACTAAAGAAGTTCTTAGGCCTTTTTCTATCAATGGCAAAGATCCATGGTGAGCGCACTGTAATCGGCTGCTTAACTTTGTTTTTTTTTTGTGATCGTATTGAGTTATTTGTAATTAAATTTACATAGTTCCCGCATCAATATGAGTACATTCCGCAATTTTTTTCCTTGATATATTAGCGAAGATGTCTCTATTTTTTCTTCTTGTTATTGTGCTATTTCGAACCAGTGTAAAATACGCTTCAGAGGTTTTTTTCGTGCATTCGACTCATGTCTTAAAACTTTTTAGGTTCTAAGACATACCGTTGATGTTGAATAAATAATTCTCGTTATAACGATGTCGTAAATCTTGTATAGTACTCACGTAGTGTGGGTGAAAACTTGAAACTGTACAATGGGAATAACCCTACAAGAGTCTGACTAACCTTAATATTAAGATAGGCCATGAGCGCTTTTAGTGTACAAAGGAAAGGTGATTCTGATAATTATAAAAGTAGAACATAGCTTGTAATCAAAAGCGAACCCGTCTGAAAATAGACCATTCTAATTGAAAGTTCAATCGGTCATTGTTCGTAGCGCTGACATGCTAACCAAACGAAAGGTGGCTCAAGACTTTCTGTGTATCGTATTTTTTCATATCTTTATGTATCGTTATGCTTTGATTTCCTAAAAAGTAGCCTTCATACCTACAGAAAATCAAATCAAATCGAATATAAAAAATCAAAAATCGAAAGATTCCTGTTCTTTCTTTGGGCCTCACTATTTGATTCATCCTCTCTATCTGAGAAATAACGTACATATTTCTACACTTCAGTAGTAGCTACTGATATAAACATCTAGAAATTCAGCAATCACACAGTTAAATAACATTATAAAGTTTACGTAAAGTCGGAAGAAAAACCTTTAGCTCTCAGACTATTTCGTCTCACTGAAAGTAGCAGCCAATTCAATTAACTTTATTATACTTAGGCACAAACACCCAAAGCATTCGTTTTCACATTTTCACCTCGTTGCCGAGCGCGATGCAAGTAGGTATCGAAATATGGCGAAAACGTTAAAAAACTTAATATCTACAAGTATACACATACCTACTTATATATAATAATGCATTTCTATCCAATCAGCTTGTCAATAAAACATAAAATTAATACAAAAAGGGTCAGAGATAAATAAATAAAACATACTAAAAATCTAACTGAGGAATCGAACTTTGTCAAAAGTCAAAAACGCGTGCTTTACTCTATGCCCGTGATTTACTCAAGACTTATTGCTAAGAAGATGAATGAATAGAGTCTGAAGCTTTCGTCTAAACAGTCTTCAAATTTTCCAAGAGATTTCTCCAACTCTACATTATTCGCTTTTACGACGGTAAAAATGACACTGTAAACCGAAAAGTAGTTTTAAAGAATACTTAGGTACAGTGTCATTGTTCCTTCACTTTATTTTCACTTGAGATTTTTGAGTCTACTTACACTTTTGACAAACGCATAAGTACACTACATGAACACAAAACAATGAATAAGAACATTAAGAGGTAGGTAGTTAGATCATTTAAGTACGAGTATTATTATAAGAATCAAGTAAATAAGTAGGTAATCAATAAGTCCTGACTGACATACTAACTCACTGCCACATAGACTACGCACAGCTAATACCAATGGTCATACAGACTTAAAATTTAGAGGGTATGTCTGTCTTGGTCCGTTGAAATGTACTCAGAGAGGATTTCTTGAAATTCAAACTCTTAGAGGTTCAGCAGGAGGTTGAAGTTTGCATGAAAAACATCACGCGAATGAAGTGGCGGGAGTCTATCTAGTAATAAATATGTAGCAAGAGCTATGTATTGCTTACAGTACCTAGGAATATTGTATGAAATTGAATGATGCCCGTACCGTTCTCTAAGCGATAGATGCTATAAAGAAAGAAGATGAACAAATTGATTGTCAAAAGTAACTTCTGTCATCCCACCGATCAAATAATTTTCGAAACGATATAACTTAGAGTAGGTTTTGCACGATTATTATACCGAAAAAAATCGTGGATCGTTTTGCGGAATACACCTGGAAAGCTTGTTTGATCTATGCGATAAAACTAGCATCATCATCATCATCATCATCAGCCTATAGCAGTCCACTGCTGGACATAGGCCTCCCCTAATGAGCGCCATTGCGCCCTGTCTTCAGCTCGACGCATCCAGCCTCCACCAGCAGCCTTTCGCAGATCGTCACTCCACCTAGCCGGAGGGCGTCCTACACTACGTTTGCCGAGCCGCGGTCTCCACTCGAGAACTCGTTTACCCCAACGGTTATCGGTTCTTCGACAGATATGGCCAGCCCACTGCCACTTCAGCTTGCTAATTCTCTGAGCTATGTCGACAACCTTAGTTCTGTGTCGGATAGTCTCATTACGGATTCTATCTTTCAGAGAAACTCCGAGCATAGCTCGTTCCATAGCTCGCTGAGCGACTTTAAACAGGTGAACTAGCCGTACCGTGAGTGTCCACGTTTCGGCTCCGTATGTCATGACAGGTAGGACGCACTGGTTGAAAACTTTCGTTTTCAGACATTGTGGTATGGGTGACGAGAAGACTTGACGTAATTTTCCAAAAGCTGCCCAACTACTAACTACAAAAACTAGCAGGGTTTTTGGAAAAACCACAACCAGGTGGTCAATTTCACAACTATTCAAACATCAAATGCGTAAAAAATAAATTTGGGACCACGCTCGTCAACGACAACTACTTCAAAGGTTAGTAGAACTGTGGGTAGAGAAAACGGATTTAGATCAGAATATAGTTCGTTAACTAGTAGGTGGCATACATGCAACACAATTATTTATACTTACTAAACTGCTTTATGCTATTTGAGCTTTAGAGCGCCCACGCACTTTATGAAAGTACACAACTACAATTATTATTTAAATAATGTTAGTGTTAGCCTATGCCACTTTATACTCAATAATAATACGGCTGATTAAGTTCAAATTCAAATTGAATTCAAATTCAGTTATACTCAAAATAACATAGCAGATTGTTACCCAATGCGTTATAGTGGAACAGAAACATTGCAAGACATACGAATAACGGCTGGACCAATTTCGCAATTCTTTTTTTGTTGTGTTTGTTATTGTATGGAGAAAGTTTTTATATATAATAGTTAAAACAGGACAACGTCTGTCGGCTCAGCTAGTAAAATATAAACTAACATACCTACTTAAGTATATAACAAAATAATAAAAAATCTACTAGTATTAATACAAAAATTAAAATTGAAGCATTACAACAAAAATAACAAAATTCTTCAGAAACAAAAAAGGTGTATATCAACTAATATTGTACTCTTTATTATCTTAAGTTGAAAGGATGACAGACGCTGGGCAAGCATACTCTGACTCGACTGAAGTAAATGAAATAGCTTTTTAATTTTGGTGGTTATTTTGCCTATAAAGCCCGGGTTCTTGACGCGAGTGTAAAATATGTGAATTAGAGTGAATAGTTCTCTTCAAATTCCATCGGAGGAAATCCCGAGAATTTTCAACAAAACAGCCATCTTTTGTTTAAAATTGACTTGACAACTTGACTATGACTCTGTGACGTTGACAATACTTATAAATTTTACATTATACACTTGACACTGGCAAAATTGTTCTCTAAGAGACAGATGCCATAATTGAAGAAGAAGAAGAAAGCCGCCGTATTAGATTTTTGACATTTTGTATAGCTTAAGCATAGGTCACTCTTGTAACCCAGTCGGATGCAATGACACTTCATTTGTGAAAATCTCTCCAGCCGTTTGGGCTCCAGTAGCAGCCAAAGGAACTGGCATACATACATACACCCCAAACACATTACCCTCTCTCTTCGCTTCGCAGTCGGATAAAAATTGACGCAAAACGCCTGTTTAGTTAGATACTTATTTGAACTACAGCAGAGTCCTCTTAAAAACTTCCACTGTTGTTGCCAAAAAACATACACGTATAAAATACCAGCGATTATTCACAAACACTTGCCTATTTGGTACACAAATTTCAAAAAACGCGTATACGTGGGGACAATAAAAAAGGAAAAGTACAGTCAACGTCACATTTTATGGGCATCGTTTGGCAATAAAGCGGTAAACACGGAGGCTGCATTTATTCTGCTTGGCTGGCATTTGCATGGCCACTGCCTAATGGGCACGCAAAATTTACATATCGTTAAAAATACCACACATTTGTGAAATTTATTTTATTGGAACAGGAAAGGGTACGCATGAACTGTTTGACAGGGATGTCTGTTATTGTCCTAACATGACTAGCTAGCAATCGTGACTCACTAGTAGTTCTAAAATATCATCCGATTCTTGGCCCTAAATTTACTTTTTAGAGAAAATATTGCAGATCTCTTTTTCTTTCCGAACTAACAACATAAAAACATTGAAATCCCATGGTAAAACAACAGGAGCATCGTTGATTCAATACTAGTAAATTCCTCTTACATTCATATCGTCTTTCACACCACTTCTTCTTCGGTCTTCCTTTACTTGCACACCCAGCCACTCTCATACTCATGACTCTTTTGGTAATATTGTTTTCATCCCTCCTCATCACGTGTCCATAACATGCTAATCTAGCAATCCTCATCTTATATAAATGTGTATGTTTGAGGAAGTCTGAAAGTAGCGCCTGTTACTGTTTTCAGTAACAGGCGCTACTTTCAGACTTCCTCAAACATACACATTCCTTATTCTGTCCAACCGTGTCAATATAAACACAACAACACGGCTTTTTAAAAGGTAGGTCAACCACTTCCAATCTTCTAATATGCTCAGAATTTCTCTCCCATCATATGTCAGAGCCATCACAAGTGGACGTAATATACACCGACTACAGCAAATGCTTTGACCGGATTGACCACCTAATTCTGCTTCGTAAACTACAAAGGATTGGCATCAGAGGTAACTTATTTAGATGGTTCTGTTCATATGTTCGAAATCGGTGTCAGACAGTGGTTCTTAGTGGATATTCTTCCTCGCCTATGAATATACCCTCCGGCGTACCCCAGGGATCACTGTTAGGTCCTTTGCTTTTTTCAATTTTTATCAACGATGTGTCCTCATGCTTTACTCACTCTAAAATCCTTCTTTACGCGGATGATATGAAAATTTTGCATCATATAAATAATATAGAGGACGCACAACACTTACAAGATGACTTGGACAATTTTTTCAACTACTGTACCCTTAACAAGCTTGATTTAAATGTATCCAAATGTTATATCTGCTCTTTTACTCGTAAACCTGTACCTTTTATTTATGATTTCAAATTAGGTAGTTCACTTCTGTCTCGAGTAAATTCAATCAGGGATCTTGGTGTGACATTTGATGGCAAGCTGCTTTTTGACGAACATGTTGATAATGTTATTAAGAAGGCATCTCGAGCATTAGGATTTGTTTTAAGAATGTCATCGGAATTCTCCTGTATAAAAACATTTAAAATATTATATTGTGCGTATGTACGTAGTCACCTAGAATACGCCTCGCAGGTATGGAACCCTTGCTATGACGTTTACTCAACTAGGTTGGAACGTATTCAGAAAAGGTTCCTTAAATATTTACAGTTTCGTGCAAACATATTTCTACCAGACTATTTAGCGAGATGTCGTAAATTTCATTTTCTCCCACTATCTGAACGAAGGGCAATGGCTGATTTAGCTTATCTCACGAGCATTGCGAATGGCACAGTGGACTGTCCGGAGCTGTTAGCGTTAATAGGCATACGCTGTAACACAGCCTCTCTAAGGAAACCTAACACACTTTACATTCCCTCAGTTCGGACAAATTACAGACAAAATGCTTTTGTGATCAGGTCAAGTAGCTCGCTCAATACCTTGGTGAAGTCGGGTGTGGACATTGATATTTTTAATACCACAACACATACGCTGAAGCGATTATTAGGGGATAGGTTCTTTAATGATGATTAGCATGTATACACATAGTTAAATTTATATTTTTGTGCTTTGGTCTAAACTTACATTTATTTTCTGTTTTTGTACCTACTTCTGTGTCGTCTACATTACTATTCTTCTTTTTTTTAACATACTTTTTCTATAAGTGGAAACTTTTAATTGGCCATCAGCAAACATGTACTTGCACTAAATAGGTAGGTACATGTTAATTTAATTATTTATTTCTATGTTTTATCTAGCTGTAAGTTTTCCAAAAAATAATAAAATAAATAAAATAAAATAAAATAAATAGGTTGCATTGTTTTTTGACAGTGGCCAATAGCAAAACTCAAAGCTTACTGAAATCGTTTGCAAAACTCGTGTTACGCCTATTACAGTAATGCGAGTTCAATGATTTGTTTCGCGCACATCTGGCGGCCCACGGAACGCGAGGACTCTGATTATACAATGTTCACATGTTCCGCTTTTATTGGTCGTAAAGTGAATTTAGATTCGTAGGATATTTCAGATCTTTGCTCCGAAACTAATAAAAGCAATAAAGATCGCTTATTTTCTTACATATTACGCTATTTAAGTTAGTGGAAGGAAGGATGAGAGGTATTTGCAGTGGGAATCACAAATAAATAAATTATGGAAAAATAAATACTTACTTACTAAGTAAATTCTAACGTTATTGGAGTACGGCGTGCTCTGCTTCCGCTCGAATAACAGGAAAAAGGCCCTGAGTAGATACTAATATAAGCCAAGCTTTGATTTATTAATGTTTCATAAAATAAATCATATTAATTGAAAATCCTTGCCCAAATTAAAAAGTAAGTAATTACAACATGAAACGTCTTGAATTTGTTTTCAAGATCTGACTTTGCGAATCCCAAATTTATTTTTTCCAATTTTCTCTATCAGACGGAAAATACACAAATACTCTGGTAATCTCCGTTCATCAACATTGTCAGTCAATTTGCGCCCTGCAGGGTGACTGGGTGGGCGTGTGGCACACGAGTAAAATGAACAGAGACTAAGATAGAACTGCTCCGAAATAGATCTACCTTGCTTCGCTCTTGTCAGCGTTCAACGTACATACAGTGTTAGTTTATTTGCTGTTGACCAAAGTTATTTTTTTACTGATTGAGAAAACGCTGCGCTGTTTTAAAGGGTAGGTTGCTATAATTTCCAAAAAAATATCGTTAAGGTCATTGTTTTTTTCCTGTATATCATTTGCCAGAAATTTTAATAAAATCGTAACTATGAGACTAACTCACAGAACAGTCAACGCCTAGGCCCCAAACTAGAAAGTTCTAGACATCGAACTACTTTCTGATCGTGATTTACTCGTGTGCCTGAGATATATACGGAAAACAATGGACGAGATTGGCTCGGTTGTCGAGGATCGAGGGTGTGTGAGAAAAATAATATACCTACCTACCTACGCACAAACTTGGCATACCTATCTCAAAAACAGATGCAGAAAGTGTCCTACATTGACACTTTTACGTTTTGGCAAAGCAGAGATAGTATTTCGGCATTTGATACAAGGTCATTCCTTACGAAAATATAACAATAATTGCACGTATTTTGTTTTTCAATATTTTTCACGCGGACGATTGGAACGTGCTGAAATTAACCACTCATGAGTAACCAATTTCGCTGGGACAATTTGGAATAAATAGTTTCCTAACGATGATGTATTCCATTTATAATTAAAATATTTTTACATTTGGCTGGCCTCACAGCTCAGTTGGTAGATTAGGTAACTCCGCCTTCTGCCCTGTAGGTTGTGGGTTGGATGCTCACGAAGTATAATAATTTGTGTCATCAGATGTTAGTTCTGTGTTTCTGTTTTATTATGTATATATTTATTAAAAAAACTTGTTCAACAATATTTATTTATTTTATTTCTTTTTGCTTTACTCAAGAACAACAACTAATTCTTAGGTAAACAATTGTAGATAAACAAGAAACAAAAATAATGATGTTTACAATGGGAGGTATTATCGCTAAAAGCTATCCTTTACGATTAAACAAATTGAAAATAAATCCTTGAGACAAAAACTAACTAGGCACATCTACTTATACCTAGATATAATGTTTTGAAAAACTGGCTGATGGATCGAGCTGTCAAAACAAACAATGACCCAAACAAACCTGCCAAGTCGTGAACCGCCCTACAAAAAGTATAATATATTATAGGCTAGGACAGCGACAGAAGCCACGGTAAAAAGCTAGTCCGTAAAATAAATATACGGCGGTGGCGTATCTGGCCCTCGGCCAATGCGTGACATATTCAACGCGGTTTGAAAACCGCGTGGACGGGTACAGTCAGTGACAAAAAACGTTGAAAATGGAGACGAAACGGGAACGACATCAATTTATCACAACACGATAGGTGTCCCAGGCGTAGACGTTTTTCGGATGTCCATAGACAGATAGATTTTTGATCATCATCATCATCTCCCTATCCTTATCCAACTTCATGTGGGGTCGGCACAACTTGTTCTTTTCTTTCACCTCTATCAGCAGTCGTATCGATATTCACTCCTTTCTTACTCATAAGCCTCTTTCACATAAGTTTTTCTTCTTTTTAATTTCTGTTTTATTTTTCGGTCAATGATTATTTCTTACTGCTAATACTATACTGGCTGAGCACTAACCAAATCATTGCGCGTCGCGTCAGGCCTACAAGGCACCACAACATAAAATATCATTTTAATTCCTGACAGCTCTTTGTTTAAATAAATGACTTAATTTAATTTTAAAATCTGCCATTTTTTTGCCATTTGTTTGGCAAAAAATACAGAAGGTGCCATCTTTAACCATTAATTAATCAGTGCTTATCCACAAAGCAAAAACAATATATTATTTGGCAGTTGAAAACAACAACTGCTACAGTATCCAGTAACATAATTAAAACCGTGTCGGTTACAAAACGGTCCCTAATAATTTATTGATGAGGATTTTGGTGTTTGTGTATACACGGTATCTGTCCGAGCTAGGGTTAACGCTTTAGTGACAGAAAGCAAAGTAGCCAGACTGCTATAATACCCATATTAAGAAGTTTCGTTTTCCCATAACGACTAAGAGAATTTGAATTTAATTTGATAATTATCAAAAAAGGCACTTACATAATATTTAATATTGAATCAGGACAATGTTTTTGACATGTTAGGAAAATGTTAGATATACGGTACAATAGGTGTTTACAATTGGTGACATAATTAGGTGTGTACGTTGCATACCGATCGCTGCCAATTGTACTACAGTACAATTAATACCTGACGATGGTGACTCTGCTGATAGAGGCAGCCCTGCTTTCACATAGATTAAATATTAATTTGCGGTGAATACGCGTAGTAGTGATTGCTGGTGCGAGCCTCATCAAAATTCGAGGTGCGAATGCATATCGTTGTCCATAGCGCATGCATATGCTATTTAAACCGTAGCAAAATGGCGGTTACTTTTCGGTTGGATTTATTGTTTTTTCATGAATTCCTACTGTATTAACTGCTTTGTATGTTGGTGTGCAACCCTAGACCTCCAGAGATTTATTTTTCTTTATTACCCACAGTTTAGGTTGCCATGATTTCAACATAGTTCAACACTTCGCACACCTTGTATCGCCATAAGCAGAGACATTTTTTTACAGGTCCTCATTGACATTGATGGATTGGCTGGATAACTTCGGTGACTGATCAGACATGTTTTGTCCATCAGATGAATTTATGCGGAGCAATCATTGGTCCATGATAGCACTGCTGCCTACGCATAGAATATCCTTTATTATTTTCCTGACCAACACTAAACATATGTAGGTACTTAGTAAAACTTGAAAATTAATTAATAATCAAATTGAAAAGTTGTTTGTTATCTATACTAATATTATAAAGAGGAAAAATTTGATTGTTTGTTTGTTTGTTTGTTTGTATGAAATGAATAGGCTCCGAAACTACTGAACCGATTTGAAAAATTCTTTCACCAATGTGTAGAATGAACTTTCAGGATGAACATAGGCTATATTTTATGTAGGTACTTCGCGGGCGACGCCGCGTGCAGAAGCTAGTTTTTTATAAATAAGAATAAAGAAATAAACCAATAGAATAATATCAAATTATGTGTTATCTAGTTGCATTTGTTAGCATTAATTTTATTGATTTCACACATCTCCAGCCTAACTGCCCTTCAAAGAAGTCGTACCCTTAATGAGTCCACTTCCGTCTATGAACCATGACTATAATTGAAATTGAAATTGAAATTGAAAAATATTTATTCAGTACAATCACAAGGATCACTTTGAAACGTCTTACATGCTAGGTGAATCTATGTGCCAATTCCAACCTAACCCAAGTACGAGAAGAACAGGCAAGAAACTCGTCTCGGTCCTAGCGCTTTTTTGTATGATCCTTCTTACAAAAAAATGTAATCAAGATTATCTAATAATAATAACATAAAAACAAAAGACAAAACAGAACATCTACTATATAAAAGGATAAGTCCTGACTGATTTGAATAGATACAACGCACAGCCCAAACCGCCGGTCGTACAGACTTGAAATTTGGAGGGTATGTTCGTCTTGGTATGTAGGCGAGCAATAAGACGGGATTTTTGGAAATTCCACTTTTAAGGGGGTGAAAAGAGCTAAAAACGGTTGTATGAAACTTTTTAACGCGCTGTACGATTTTCATGAAACTTTGTGTGTGTTATGTAAATACAAAACAAATGTATACGTATTTCGAGATTTTTCAATATAGCCTTTAAAAAGGGGTAAAATAGGGGCTCAACGTTTATATGGGAACTTTTTAAGGGGTGGTACGATCGGTCTGAATCTTGGTTTGGATACTTAAGATGCAAAATAATGTAAAACGTATATCTTGATTTTACAAAATAACTCTCCCAAAAGGGTTAAATGGGGTGTCAAAGTTCTTTTGACGAGTGGTGTGTAGGGCATGCAATTATCGAAACTTTTCGATAATCGATAATCTGATATTAATCGCTTTATTTTTCGATAAATATCGAGAATTATCGGTTTTGGCGAAAGTAAATATCTTTGTTTCGGTTTCTAATTTAACTGCTCTATTTGTCCAATCTGCTGCACTCAACAAGAAGATTTAAGTTATGAAGATTTCCTAATTTTAAATTATAAATTTAGCTATTGATAAATGATAATGATAACTCACTATATACTCAATAATATAGTTTTATTATACGTATAAATCCTTGGATCATCGAACTTAGCTCGAATCACACTCAACGAAACAACCAAATTCTCACTGACACTGACCACAGTGAATAAAGGCAGAGACAAACTGGTCCCACGTACGCAACGTACGCGATGGATTATGACATCTGTGGGGCGATTATGGATCTTTGCTTACAATCAATGTCAATACGTTTTCATTGTAATCAAGTGATTTGGTATGATATAAGAGTGTTTATTCAATCAATTTGAACCAGTTTTGACAAGTGTTGATTTTATCAGAGTTCCGTAATCGCACTACTGCTCTATGAAAATATAATGCTTAGAAGCACACTTGTCATACGCAACGCTGTCCCACGCGTCCCATGCAACGTTCGACCTGTCGCGCCAGATCGGCATGGGACGTGGAGGGCGTATTCACACGCGGCCCACGCGTACGAACAGTGTGTTTCTACATCTTTCGCACGCACAGTGCAGTTTCTACAGCACGCACTGTGGAAAAATGGCAGATAAACAACTCATCGATTTGGTTAGACAACATGAAGCTATTTATATTGTTCTCTAAGAGACAGATGCCATAATTTAAGAAGAAAAAGAAGAATATTAAATGTATTGAATATCGTGATACTACATTATGCAATGCAGCATGGGAAGAAATAGCAAAACTGCATGGCAAGACTAAAATATTCATTTAAGAATAACAAACATAGATCGTTCTCAAACTCATTCTCAGAATCAGAAAACATTGTTTAATTTTCTCTAAGACGTTGTACACCTGAGAAATGACAACAGCGTCTGATGCTTTATACGTCGTATACGTGGGACAAATGTGCACACTAGCTCTCCCACGTTGCATCGCATACGTTGCGTACCTGGGCCCAGTCTGTCTTTACGTCGAACGTTGCGTGGGACGCGTGGGACAGCGTTGCGTATGACAATTAGTGTGCTTCTAATCATAATATTTCCATAGACTAGATGTCATAATGCATGGCGTACGTTGCGTACGTGGGACCAGTTTGTTTCTACCTTAATTTTAAACACCCGCACCGAGAATGACGTGTATTGATGGGAATTATTTGAATAATAAATTATTTATGAATATATCGTTTATCGATATTTTTTATCGATTTTTTCGATAATTATCGCTGACGAAAATGAGCCGATTACCGATAATTTATCGATTATCGATTATCGGTTTGCATGCGCTAGTGGTGTGATTTGTTTAAAACTCGGTTGAAATACTGTTTGTCTTGGTATGTATGCGCCCACTAAGACGGGATTTTTGGAAATTCCACTTTTAAGGGGGTGAAAAGGGCTACGTGTTTCAAGATTTTTCAATATGAATTTTAAAAAGGGGTTAAATGGAGGCTCAATGTTTATATGGGAACTTTTTAAGGGGTGGTACGATCGGTCTGAATCTTGGTTTGGATACTTTGAATATAAAATAATTTAAATTAAATTTAAATTAAATTAAATGTATTTTATTATTAAAACAGGAGTGAACAGAGTACAAGTTAAAAACGATGAAACTGCTAAAGTTTAAAAAAACTGTGACGCAGTCTCAACGCCCACCTCCAGAACTGATGAGTAGGTTCTATTTTTCAATTTAACCTTTAAAAAGGGGTAAAATGGGGGCTCAATGTTTATATGGGAACTTTTTAAGGGGTGGTACGATTGGTCTGAATCTTGGTTTTGATACTTTAAATGCAAAATGATTTAAAACGTATATCTGTATTTTTCAAAATAACTCTCCAAAAAGGGTTAAATGGGGTGTTAAAGTTTTTTCGATGAGTGTTGTGATTTGTTTGAAACTCGGTCTAAATACTTAATAGGCAAAATAAATGAATACGTCTTTCTGAATTTTATAAAATAACTCTTCAAAAAGGGTTAAATGGGGTGTCAAAGTTTGTTGGTCTTTTTAACGAGAGGTGTTATTAGTTTGTAAATGGACACTTATTGGTTTAAATACACTACATACGAAAAAGACGGGTTTGTTTGAACACTTACAACTACAGAACGGCTGGACCGATTTTCATGGTTTTTGATTTGATGTATTTTTATTAAACAAAACCATTTAAAAATGAATGAAACGTGGACGAAGTCACGAGCAACCACCTAGTAAATACATAAAACAAAAGGACAGCGTTTACATTGCAAATTGGTTAGCTGTCGGAGGGCAGAGCGACATCGGGCCATGAGTTCCTATCATCAATATATTCATTTATATTATAATATGCTTTCTTTAAGAGATTATTTTTAATGAAGGCTTTGAATTTTCTAACAGGAAGTTTAGTTGCATTTATAGGAAGTTTATTATAGAAACGTCGTTAATATAATGTCGTTATCTGTTGAAGCAATTTACGTACAAACGTAACAAAGTAATAACAAAACTATAATACCTACGAAGTTTGTTTGACAATATATTGTTAGATCCCCGAAGCAAAACTACAAAACATTGACACTACAAACTTGTTTGTCCGCCAGCCGGCCAATTAGTCTTGGGTTCAAAATCGCACGCCAACTTTCAGCATTCCTTTTACTGCCAACTGAAAAGACTGTTTTTCCCAACTCCATGCAAATTCAGTAGGTGCCATTCGGGATTCAATATAGGTACCTAGCAAAGCAAACTTAGCAGAAGTTTTCAAACTTTTAATTATTGATTGGGTGGATATAGTTTGGAACTTTGGAACTAGACTTCGGGAAATAATGGAAACTTTGTTTTTTTGTTTTTTACATCGTATTGTTGGTGCTTTCTTCCAACGAAAATAAATAATGAAATTGCAGAGTCTATAAAATAGTTGGCTGTGAACCCATAGGTACTATGTAGCTAATAATAATCGTCTTTGAAATAACATTTTAAAATATGCGAAAGGCGAGACCCGTAAGTATACAAAAATATTTGGGTACATACTGAAATACATTATGTAAATCTAGAAAATATCAAGAAAAAAGAACAAGAACATACTATTTTCAGGTTTTGTGAATAAAAGAAATTTAAAATATCCTTTATTAAGTGTACGTAATTTATTCTGACTGGCAATGACCATTATTCAGTACTGTGTTGAGCTAAAATCAAGTTCCGAGACCTGAAATTTTGAGGAAGTCAAAGCTAAACTTGGCTTCATCTGCTACCTGGATAAAAGGGCTCGTGTGTGGGCCCATTAATGCCATTACCGCATCTGATTTCGCACGCTCCACACGATGCCAGATTAACCTGAAGAAAAACATAATGCCTTTCTCTAATCACCAACCCTTTCCTGCATTACATTTTCATTAACCTTGATAGGCTCTGATAACGTGGCAATAACGACCTTATTATGACACTGCTAAGGGTCACTTCTGATCTGGCTGTACTTAAACAGCCGTGGAAAAGTGGCGTTATTTTTAAGGTGTTAAAGTTGAAATTCCAACGCTTGTGAGTGACATTGCGTGAGCATATTCGTGGATTTCTCTGAATGTTGGTTATGTATGTACCTACTAGATATGGTAATGACGTGGGAAATGCTGTGAACCTGTGTCAATTGTCACTTGTGGTTTGATCGCAATATTCGCGATGTTACCTAAATGTTGGCATACCTAAGTACTTACCTAGATCTACAGAGGGGATGTTTGATTGTGTTCATTAGCGAAGGTTACAAAATTACTGTAGAAACACAACAAAAGTAGGTAGAGATGTTTCAATCTAAAAATGCACGCCTCTCCACTTGTACTTGTACCGTATGTAGAGGAAATAGAGTAGCAAATACATTGGAGGGGCGTGCATTTTTAGACTGATCTACCTCTACCTACTAATATCGCATTTGGGTTTAGAAAACAGTGAGTGGTTTCTTTTTAAATACATCGGAAAAAAATCCCGAGAATTTTAAACACAGACATCTTTGTAATTGACTTGACAATTTTACTGTGACTCTGTGACGTTGACAATACTGTTAAATAAAAATCCATGACATTAACAAAATTGATCTCAAAAGAGACCGATGCCATAAATACAGAAGAAGAAGAAGGTACAGCTGTAATTTTTACTGCAGAAACAACTCAATCGGATAAAATGGCGATTGTAGCGAAATACCGCCGCGTTTTCTTGAGAAGTGCTCATTTGAACATAGCGCAATGGCTTGTAAAATATAAATAACCCAAAACGCACATTTGGCCGAACCGCGCAGTGCATTGCGTCTGCATCCTATGCTGGTATTTTCTAAATGTACGTCCAACTACTGCATACCATGTTCTTACATTTTATTTTAAAGCACTTTATTAAATTACCTACTGTTATTTTTATGTGATGTTGGTCATCAGTTGGAGTACTTACGTATGTAACTTTATTGTTCCATTAATGAAGGTCGTAAGTAACGGGATATTGTATAAATCAAACGAAACCGAGCCATATTTTTTTACAAAATACGCGAGTCACGATGAAATGCTTTTAGATTGATAATACCAGGGTCTCAAAAATTATAGCAGCTACTAACGTCAGTAGATAGAAGATCCTTGGCTACTAGTAGGTAATTCTTCGTATTCTTTATTTATGGCATCTGTCTCTTTTGAAATCATTGTCATTTTTTTTTTATTTCCTTCACTTCTTGGCTTTTCGAAGTGACTAATACCGAAAGTGACATTCTGCATAAAAAAAAAATCTTTTTTTTTTCCACGACATTTGTATTTTTTTTTATTCAGTGATACATATTATAATACCTTCAGACGAAGCATTCATATAATTATGATACTCGTAAAGCTTCTCTTACAGGTAAGTTCGTTTAATCACTAATTATATGCTATGTATAGCGTTCGCCTATCGCTATCGCTCTAATTAGTAAATAGATCTACAGCAATGTAGTGTACCCAAAATTAGGAGCAGGCTAATAAAGTTAATAATTAAACACTGCAACAGACGTTGATAGCGAGTATTACAGCCGTGGAACCTGTAACTATTCTGTACCAGCAGGCGATGTGTCAAAGTAACGGGCAAACTTATTACATTACACACAATAATGGTAATGTCGGCATTCATTACAATGTTGGGATGAAGCATATTCGGGTTATCCCTTTAATCGATTGTTTTGGCCTAGATTATTATTACTTATATCTTCTTCAGACGGCCGAGTAACTTCCTCACTAGAACCGCCGGGGCTAACATTAAAACCACGACAAAATTTTGTCTGTTTTTTCTCGTGCTAGTATGAGACAAATGCACATGACAAAATTTTCTCCCGACTGCGATACTGTTACCCTGGCTGGCCACACATTCATAAAAACTTTATGGTAGTGGTTCTACAGTAATTGCCTAAAATACGAAGTTTCTTATTTACAGTCACGCTAATGACCAAATCAGCAATAGGCGATAGGTACACAAGTACACACTTTACGTGCTAAATAAGTAAATTAGGTACCTACGTAAGTATAAGGCGCTTTGCACATGGAGCAACTATTGCAGCAACTGGCAACTAGCTTTTTACATATTATCAATTGGTACAGTTTGTGTGCAAACTGTACCAAACTAGCAGTTTGTAATAACCTTTTAAAAAGTTGATAGTTGCCTCAACTAAAGTTGCTCCGTGTGCATTAGCGCCTAACCGAAAAAAAAAGTATTTTTAGTATTCTATCACTATATCATAATGACGTTTGAAGATTATATCGAGGTATACTCGTACCTATGAGTTAATGCCAACAAACATTAAAATGAGTAAGTTTTTATTTAAGTACCTACTAAATATTATTTTTACTTGACAAAGGGCTCACCGCTATCTTAAAAAGCAAAGCTCCATTAAAAGCTCTAATTTTAGGATAGGTAAAAGGTAGTTAAGTACAAAAAGACAGTTATCTACATTATACAGTATCAGAGTCCTTGTTTAGGCTCTTCTTATCGGCCGGCTATAATTTACAACATTATTATAATACCGTCTTGAATAATGAAGACGACTCTAAAATAACACAGAGACTAAATTATATCTCAGCTGCTTCATTTCTGATTCACTTTGCCTCGCTTTCCAGCTGATATTTTGTCTGTTCTCTCTACACCTTCAGAATGGTTTGAGCATATTATTATTTAAGTTAAAAGCGGATTGTGGTGCAACAAGACTCGTGCCGGTGTCAAGGAAATAAAAAAATCTATATTGGGACTATTTTGTATTGTATTTTTTTTATATTATTCCATGAAAAACCTGTGTAAATTATTATGACTGTGAGTAAATTACATAGGGCAAAACAAGCATTTATTTTATGTACCAACTTTTTTCTGATTAGCTGTGTTCTACTCAGTAGATGAGTTACCTACTGTTTACGAAAACATGGAAATGTAAGCGTGGAATTATACATAATGTCGCCGTGAGCCTAAATATGCCGGGGTGCGAAAAAATAGGTAGAGGTATCTTAATATTTAAATAGGTAGATGTCCTTCTAGAAAAGGAGCAAATTATTATGAGATAATATTTGTATAATTCGGGACCTGTGGAGGTATTCTACTTATTCGAAACGGGTACCATTGAAACGGACCCAAGAATGATGAAACAAAACGAACTTTTGTCTTGCTTTTACTCAAAATAATGTACTAATGACACAGAATCGCCATAAGGTCGAATATGGCCTGTCGCTCTTCAAAGGTTTATATTCAAGGTATGGAAAAAAACATATACATATTTCTAGATACTTTTTCGGCTCCTTATTAGGTACCATGTTAGTAGGTCCCAAGAGTCATGTATCCCGCGACCAAAACAGTAAAGTTTGTGCAAAATCATCTAAAATCTAACCCCCTTGACTGTTATTGAAGAAATCTTATCTGCAACCTGAGTTAAGCCGTTAAAGGTCGAATAATTTAAATATTCACTTTAAAAGCTACGAATCCAGACCATATTTTTGTATAAAAAAAGAGCATTCGCCATAAAATAAATAATAAAACTACTACTCTAGAGTCGGCACTCAACGGTTTGTTTCTTTTGTTAAGTGCAACTATTAACTACGAGTACAAGTTACAGTTACAGTAGGCAAAGAGTTGCAGGGAAATTTACTTACCCATCTAGGTACTACGAGTATACTCACCTATATAGATCGTTCTATACTTTCAAGGCAAAGTGCTCTTCAACATTTTCACCGAGCAACTAGTATTTTATTCGCCGCTATCAAAACTAATATCAAGCATTGTTCTTAAACGTGCAACTTGAGTGTCCCATTCACTTCATTTAATTGCACACAATTCAAGTAAGCAACCACTGGAAAATAAACCGTAATATTCTCTGTTTAGGGATGTGTATTCTTTGATAAAATCAAGCTCAATTTCGCAGAATGGTACCTTAACTGGATTACGTATGAAAACGTACTTAATCCTGTTTTCATAATAATTTAAACTAATTTACCGGTAATAGGGTAGAATGAGATAAGCATTTTAATAAATGCTTGCAGGTAAATTTTCCGGAGAACTTAATTTGCGAAAATGATTGCTATCACGTAGGAACCTAAACAAATATATATTAACACATGCTCTTGCATTTTTAAATGTATCTTAACAATAACACAATAAAATCGCAACATTGACTTATTTAAATACTAGAAGAGTTGTTTGGACAAACTTTGAAGAAACTAGGTTTATAATAGCTGCTTTCAGTAGGTCCTGTCTAGCATTTCGGCAACCATGCTACCAGTAGTATGATAACGAACTAACTCGATCGAAAGCTCGTTTAATAACATGAAGTGCTAAAATATACCAAGTATGTATTTATTAATTTTAACTCCAATGTTGCCTGAAGTTCACAAATTATTTTTTTTTTAGATTAGAAAATAGTTTTTTTATTAGGGTAACACTTTAAAAAATACGCTTGACCAATTACATAAAAACACGATCTGTTACAACACATGATTTGATGAAATATCTGGATTCGCACCACGCGAGGCGGAGACCGATAATTGGATTTGAGGATTTGTGAATATTTGATTTGACTACTCACACCGTTAGACCTTACTCCATGTGTATGTATTTCAGAAATATTCAATTAATTGCTATCGAAATATTATTTATGATGACAATGATCAATACATAACTTAACCCTGGGTTAGCAAGGGTTAACGAAAATCTGTCTATTATTTATTTCTGTTTTCACGCTCGAAAATTCTTAATTTTAGATCCAAAAACAACTCCACTAGGTTCTGATTTATTTGTAGGTAGGTACTACTAAGGGTACTTACATTATAAAAACCAACTCTCCAAATTCTTATCATCACCAAATCCAGCGAGTCGAAGACATTATTGCTAAATGGATAAAGTTCGAACTGCGTCCAACTTGCTTCATTAGTCGGCGGAATCAGAAAACAAATTCATAAGTAATAGTTAGGTAGGTACCGTTTAAATAAACACCAAAGTTTTGATGTTTATTCAAACGGTCAGAGACGCAACAAGGATTAAAAGCTACTGTTATAAGTCTAATTTTTGTTCTTAATTATTATAAATTGTTTATTTGAATAAGTCGATTTTTTTTCCACTGCAAAACGTGGACAAGTGCCAAATAATAATGTTTGGACGTGCCTCTGAGTAAAAGGAGATATCTTCAAAGATCTACATAATTAGAGATCTGAAGAAATTGTCTACAAAGCCTGGAAATTGCGGCAGTGATTACTGTTTGCTTTTTAAAATAATACTTAAGTGAAAATCATACTTAGGGGGCAAAATATTCACTGGAGACACAGTTTTATACAGCCTTATGCCTAGTTCTTTTGAACCCCGAAGAGATTAAGAAGGAAAAATAAGGGACAGTTATATCGTGACGGAACACAAATATTAGCTCAGGACGCTAGGGAATTAATTTTTTTTGCTCTCATGAAAAGGTTGAAAATACAAAAGTGTTTTTGTTTGCGACCACAATTTATGGTTGTTGGTCACGGTAAGGCAAACAAGGTGTTATAAAAAATCTATGTTTTTTAGGTCAATCTCTGGTTTTCCATAAAACGGCGACCGCTATGACTGTTGTTATGTACAAAGTCAAGTATACGAGTGCTAAGGTAGCAAATGATGTAGTTTGAATATTTTTAATATAATAATCATGCATAATAAAATATTTGGACTATAAAATTGTCCAAACTGTTCAACTATTATGATAGATGGGAATACTTAGTAAAAGTACTTATAAAATCAATGGTAAAAATAGATATATAAAAATATTGACCGCTTAGAGACCTAGTTACGAAACACTTTACTTCAATGAATACATAGACTTCGGGGCATTTTGAGCATAAATTCTCTGACTTCACTAAATATGAGACTAAACTAAGCAAAAAATGTTTTCTGAATTCTCATTTGAATCATCATCATTATGATCAATATGATACCTCTAAAGCGGCATTTTTAAACCCACTGAAAGAAAAATTGAGATGAGGGATCCAGAATATTGAATATTGTACTTTGAGTTACTTATTTAGTTTTATTTTAATTTTTCAGGTTGACCCAAATGCTTTTTGCGGAGGGTCGAGCCTCTTAACTTCCCCTATCGGCTTAACAACGTGAAACCTAGTATGCGCAATGACTAATGTTGATGATCATAATGTTTTGTTTCCTTCCAGTTATCGAGTTAATGACGTATCTCACATCTTTGCAATTTTATAGCCGCCATAAACATAGATGTTCATTGGGCAATTAAGTTGCGCCATGTGTTCAAAAAACCGATGATTTCTGGTTCAAATCTGGAACGGCTAATAATAATTACAACATCCCCATATTGTTTAAACATACATTACATTATGGCTTAATTTCGTGACCGGTTGCAAAGTAGGTAAGTGGAGCCGAATATGAGCTTCAATGAATTACTGTTTTTAAGTTTGAAAGGCACGGGTGAAGTAAATAATTGAGCGAATCTACATTACTACCTACAAATAGTTATGAACTGTATTTGCAACACGCGTGTGATACGTAGGTAGGTACTTTGTGTGTTCGGTTTTGTACTTATGTGAAACACAGAGAGGACTCATTAGCACAAGATCTCATAAATTTATTACCTTCTGTAATTTTTCTGTTGTTCTATTTAACTTTTTATATTGTAACTTTTGCTAGGTTAAGTGTTTCGTGTTCTCTGTGTATGTGTGTCCAATAAACAATTTCTTATTCTCATGTGGCCGGCTCGATTGTATAAAAAATTGCCATTGATGTCCTCGGCGACCTCGGAGCCTCTGTTGGCTAGTTAGTATCTACATATATCCTTTACAGTGAGGACACCTCAAAAGTCCTAGTACATACTTACTTCAATTTCGCAACCTTATCTGAATGTTATACCTACCTATCAGCGCTTATTACAATATGTAGGTAGCTACTATGAATCATTCATTCATAGACCTTCCAAATTAACATAAATATTGTAAAGGTATAATTATTAATAACACGAACATACATAATGTTAGACGAGAACCCAGAATAAGTATCAAAGATGGTCTAGTCTAGGTCTATTTTGTTACGTCAGAGATAATAATTTGATTATTCCGAAACAGAATATAATGATAACAACTTACATATTTGGTTATAATATGAGGGATACTCAGTTATTTATACACACTTACCTAGACACTTTATTGCAAAATGTAATTACAAGATAATTGTGATAAAAGGAAGGCTTAAAATAACATATTTCGGGATATTGACGTTGTGCCCCACATGTTGTGCCCTGAATTATTTGTTCATACTCTGCCAGATAACCCGAGCTAATTATGAAAATTAGATCGACGCACAATTACGTTATAAAATGAAAAATATATACTAGGTACCTATTTAAAACTATATTAGGTACCTAAACTATCAAAATATCGCATCTATCGCATCTTTATCACAAAAGCAGACAAAGACAATACAAATATTAAAAGTTCATGATAATCGTAATAAAGTAACATTGTGATCGAAGTGCCCTAGAGGAGATCAGGCTGCAAAAACTAAACCTACTCCTACTCTATAAGATCCCTAAAATGTACCGAAATGAACTATAAATTAGTATGAAATAAATAAGCCTAACACGGTGTACACCGGAATCTGAAACCTGTGGGTGTAAATAACACGGGTAATTCTGGAAGGAAATCGGGAAGATCTCAATCCCCAATTAACGTGAACTCCCCGTGACGGATGATACACGTTAATCAAGTATTAATTAATGGGCTTGACACACTTGTGTTAATATTTTAATTAGATTACCCAGTAATTTATCTTCCTTGCCAAAATGTTCTGTTATGAAAGAGTAGTTCAATACTAAGTGAGTTTGTTTGATAGATAAACTCTGTGTTCAACTCAACTGACTAAAACCGGCATTTAATAAGTTCAAAAAAAGAAAAGAAGTTCCTTTCACCACACTAGTTTTTTAAAACTAAGATTGAATCAATCAATAGCAATCAGGTTACGAACACTAATGTAAGCTAACAGATACCAAACATGAGTGACCTTAAATATAGAGGGGTTAAAGGGTTTCCCTAATCTCACACCTACCCTTAACTAATGGAGCGTACTCTTGGGAGTCCCGTAAATACGTCGGCCGGCACAGGTACAAACGCCAGACAAAACTGTTGTTGTAAAATAGATAACGGATACTTTTTTGTTAATTTTGATGGCCGATCAGTTAATGCTTTGTTAACAAAAGTTTGATGAAATTTGATAAACCATAAATTTTAAACAAAACAGCCATCTTTTGTTTAAAACCGACTCACCAATTTGACTGTAACTCTGTGACGTTGACAACACTTAATCTATAAAAATACACGATACATAAAGAAGAAGAAGAAGAAGAACATACATAGAACATACACACTGTTCAAGTACCTAATGTCTTTCAGATAGTTTCAGAGGAAACTCAAGTGACGCAAAAAAATTCAAAGTGCAGAGCAGTCATCAGTTGAGCAACGAGCCTCGTGACAAAACAAGGTCAAGTTCGGCTTTTTAATTGTTTTGTATGCACGGTATTCAATTGCACGGTAGTAATGACCAACGCCATTTGCCGCTTCTAATTTTAACATTGATGCGCTGTTCTTTAGAATGTTTTGTTTCATCATTGAATGAAGCTGATAATGGCTGTTTATTTTTACTCTAGATATTTTTACACAATGCTTTACTGACGTTATTTTTTGACTCGTGAATTTACAGAGCGAATAACGTCGGTGACATTTCCTGGGAAATGTTGCAATAAGTAATCCCCGCAACATGTTCCGTCACCGGGGACATTATTGCATGTTGCAAGCAGCTATACCAACATTAGAGTACAATAATGTCCCACAACCATATCCTGGGACATTGGTTTCTACATTATTATTATAAGGTTTAACAGACAGGGACTATTCTGCGTTTCATAAAAATAAAATAAAAAGAAACAAACACAATCACGGCTGCAATTCCTACGCTTGGTCTATCTTCTAAGATCTCCAGCCAGTTACTTAGATTTTTGAGGATATTTAAAAACCCCTTCAGTTAGAGGCAAAAAAATATTTATTTTTATACTATTAACTAGCTGACTAACAAACTCTTCAGCTTTATAATATTAGTAGGCATAGATTAGGTACATCTCACCTATAACTTTCTTTAACAGTTGTGCATATTACAAGTTGGTAGGTATGGTACGCTAGGTGTGTTTGTTGGTAGAACCCCGCAGAGATTATTCCAGTTTGGTTTGTTAAGGGAAGTTAGCACGTCTCGCCAAACAAAAGAATGCTTAATCAGATCCTCTGCAACCCGATTTCACCCACAGCTGGGTACCTATGGGCCTTCTGTGTGTGCCATTGTCCACGGCCGCTGCTGGCCCCATTCATCTTTATGACAAATTTAACCAACCACTGATTTCAATAGACAGATTATATTTACACGGTACATTTTGTATTTAAATGTTTAATCAATGGCTATGATTAAAACTATCGGATATGGGTACTTACGCCCACTTTCATAAGTAACATTATCCAATATGTAGTTCCTATAGTGCTTTAACTTTTATTTTGATAACAGGTAGGTACATTACAAAACAACAGATTCAAACGTAATAAGGTACCTACTTCCGCAAATACGCAGTTGGCAGCTTTTTGCGTATCAATTTACATAGTACTAAAGGGTCATTTACATGGAGCGAGTTTATCTCCTCCAATTTGTCTATTGAATACATCTACTTGTACCTTCTGTTAAACCTTGTACCTTCTAGATAAGTACTTACCTATTTATAAACAGTATCATGTGCGGTTCTTGCATTCGAATAGCGAGAACCGGTTGACCTTTAAGTACAAATAAATAGTAACCGACCTATTGGGATCATACTATTTCTAGCTTCAGAAGTTTCGGCTCGGCGATAATAAATTAAAATAATAATAACAATCAACAGTCAGATACATAGTTCTGATCCCATCCTAGAATTACCTGTATCGTATCGTGTACTCTAACCACTTACAAAAGCGAGTTTTTGAACGAAAGAACAGAAACGTGATCAATATCGATTTCTGATCGAAACTCGCTTGTGCAAGCTCTTACTTATTTTCGCCCTTCATAACCATAATGACCATAATATATATAAAACATAAAGTCCTTACCGTTGTTATCCGTCGAGATAGTTCTAGGAATTACACGACGTAAATTCGTCTGTAAAGGAGAACATAAACAAGAAAAATATACCTACGCATTGCAGGTACAAGTTTTGAAGTTGCTGTGAGTAGTAAAACGGGGTTAATTGGTTCAATCTTCAACTGCAATCTAAACCTTCTTCCGTAACGCATAGGGCATTTCAAAGTATACATAAGAATGAGAATTAGCAAGCTGAAGTGGCAGTGCGCTGGCCATATCTGTCGAAGAACCGTTGGGGTAAACGAGTTCTTGAGTGGAGACCGCGGCTCGGCAAACGTAGTGTAGGACGCCCTCCGGCTAGGTGGAGTGACGATCTGCGAAAGGCTGGTGGAGGCTGGATGCGTCGAGCTGAAGACAGGGCGCAACGACGCTCATTTAGGGAAGGCAGTGGACTGCTATAGGCTGATGATGATGATGATGTGTGGTAAGTTCTTTTAGATATTAATTAGCTTTAGATTCCCAAATTATTGTTATATTTTGTCAATTTCCACAAAAACTCTATTGGATTCCAATTTACCCCTGACGGGGATAATTGGTCCAAGTGAGAGGTTAATTGGAGTTTTAACCAGGGCTGTCACTATCTATTCAGGTACCTAATGATTTCATCAAGTTAATATTTCATTAAAAAAATACCTACAGAGTCTGTATTGTTTATTTACTGTGACTTGGCTTTTAGGATTGGGTAGAACGGGTATAGGTACTTACTATATTTTGGGTCGAAAAGGGAAAAATAATACTGGTTAAAAAAAATACGGGTTGAACGGGGAAGCACTCTTAGGTAGTCAAATCTCGCCTCAAATATTTTTCTTGTAAACGCAGCGTTAGCACAAGCGACCATGTAAACATTGCATTCATTGTCATCATTGTTGTATTGTTGAGAATGAGTTAACAGTAAAACCTACTCATCTAGTAAGTAGGTAGTTGATCTGGCATTACAATGTAAAAATACCTAGATAAAGATATAATTTATATGTAGGTACTACTTACCTATCTAATAGATACCAGATAATTTACTGCCGTATTAAATAGCAGTTAGAACACCGCTGTATTAAATAGTAAGTAGTTTTTTTTTAGTTTTAAATAACTATAATCTTTAGTAACTATTACAGATCACTGCCTATAATGGTTAGGTGCGTATAGTTTGAGGTAGGAACTAAGATACTAAGGTACATTTTCAAAAGTACACATACCTACATCAATCAGGGCCACTCTTTACAATTTTGGTAAATTACTGTCATGATTTGGCTGATAATTTAATTTAATTTAGCCTTTTTTTATAAATATGACAGCTAACGATTGACAGCGACTTAAGTTACAGAGACATGCCCTCAATAATCTCTGATAATATTATAAATACCTTTAACTATATTTTATAATATACTTGAAACTATGATTTATATAATACTTTTTTCAATGAGTTTAATCAAAAGTTCAATGCAATTTTTAAATCCAAAACGGTTGTGGTCTCTAGCAGTTCTAAATTTTGTGAGTGGGCAACAGCAGGTATTCATAAAAGCAGGCGCACTTTGTATGAACTATACAGTGAAAAACAGTATAATTTTAGTGAAGAGTTTAAAACTAAAGTTAAAAATTACTCAAAAATTTTTAAGAATGTTTGTCGATTTGCAAAGTCTCAGCATATAAGTTCTAAAATTAAAACCAGTCAGGATAAAATCAAAACTACTTGGAAAATTATTAATAGTGAGACTGGAAAAGTCAAAACTCATAGTACTGTATTCAATTTAAACATTAACAATACTACAATCAACCAAGATAATGATGTAGCAAAGGCATTTGAAACATTCTTTACTGACATTCTCTACTACAAAATCTTTAAACTCTTCACCTGTAATCGCGCAATCTATATTAAAAGATAGTTTAGCGGAATGTGATGTAACATTCCATTTTGATTATGTGAACAATAACGACATCATTAAGGCATTTAAACTGATTAATGTTAAAAAGACCACTGACCTCTGGGGCGTTTCTGTTAGCGTTGTAAAACCATTGATTGAAATTATTGCACCTGACCTAGCTTTTATATTTAACAAATGTATTGACAGTGGTGTCTTTCCTAATTTAATGAAACATAGTAAGATTACACCTTTGTTCAAATCTGGTAGTCATTCAGATCCTTGTAATTTTCGACCAATATCAGTGTTACCTACATTTAGTAAAATATTTGAAAAACTTATTCTTAATCAATTACAAAGACATTTTAACATTAATAATTTACTTGATAAAAAACAATTCGGATTTACAAAGGGCCGCTCAACCACTGATGCCGGTGTTGAGTTGGTATCACATATTTTCGATACCTGGGAGGAATCTCACGATGCCTTAGGTATTTTTTGTGATCTATCTAAAGCATTTGATTGTGTGCACCATGAAACATTAATCATGAAACTCCAGCACTATGGTGTTAGGGGGGCTGCACTTAATCTTTTAACATCTTACCTCACTGACAGACTACAGCGAGTTGAAGTAAATGGGAAACGTTCTCCGGGGTCAGTGGTAACAATGGGTGTACCACAAGGATCAATATTAGGGCCATTTTTGTTTTTAATATATATAAACGATCTACCAAAACTTGTTAGGGATGATCAGGAGATTGTACTGTTTGCTGATGACACGTCACTTTTATTTAAACAAAAGCGGCGTACGACTAATTTTGACGATGTGAATAATGCAATCTCTAAAATTGTAAAATGGTTTAATGTAAACAACTTATTACTAAATGAAAAGAAAACGAAATGCGTTCGTTTTGTACTACCAAATGTTAAGCAGATAAATACCAATATAAAAATAAATAACGAAAATATAGATCTTGTGGACACCACAGTGTTCTTGGGCATAACTCTAGATAATAAGCTTCAATGGGGCCCGCACATAGATAAATTGTCGAAGAGACTTAGCTCTGCAGCATATGCAGTTAAAAAGATCCGTCATTTCACCGACGTAGAAACAGCTAGACTTGTATATTTCAGCTACTTTCATAGCATTATGTCTTACGGTATTTTGTTGTGGGGGAGTGCTGCAGATATTAACACCATATTTGTGTTGCAGAAGAGGGCTGTTCGTGCAATTTATAACATGGGTCCCAGAGAATCTCTTAGAGATAAGTTTAAGGAAATTAACATTATGACAATGCCATGTCAGTATATATATGAAAACTTGATGTATGTTCATAAAAACATTAATTTATTTAAAAAAAATAGTGATTTTCATAATGTTAATACCAGACATAAAAATAAACTAGCTGTTCCCACGGTTAGGCTCACTAAAGTAAGCAAATCCTTTATAGGGCAATGTGTACGCTTCTATAACAAGATCCCAAGCGACATGCTTGATCTATCGATTGCGAAATTCAAAAATGTAATTAAACAAAACCTGTCTCGTAAAGCTTATTATAGAATATCAGAGTACTTAGATGACAAAAAAGCTTGGGACGAATCAGCTCCAACTCTGCTAGGTGTCCCTAACAATGTTAACAAGGTTCATAATACAAAAAAAGCGCTAGGGCCCAGCGAGTTTCTTGCCAGTTCTTCTCGTACTGGGGATAGGACTGGAATTGGCACCTAGACTCACCTAGTATGTAAGACGATTCAAAATGATCCTTGTGATATTACTGAATAAAGATTATTGACTATTGACTATTGACTATTGACTAGGCACCTACTTACCAACAAAAATATTGTAAGCAGGCCATTCCAACGCAACGGTATTCTATACCTTCATTGAACAACATTATAAGAGTATTTACTCGTCTAAGTAGGTAAGTACTTATTAAGTATATTCAATCAACTGTAGCTACTTTCATTTCGTACAACGTACAGTCATCAACACAAGTCAATAAACACTTTAAAACCTCCACAATAAAATAAATAAATAAACATGCTCACGACTGTAATCCCCAGACTTGGTAGATATCTCCTCAGATATCTAGTTTCTTAGATAGGTTTAAAGAACTTTCGATCGTTGTAAATATCTCTAGAAGGTAGTCAGAGGCACGCCCAAACATGATATTTGGCACATGCTCACATTTTGCACAGTGGTCAGTATTCCGTACATGACAGGTTGCAAGCCCATCGCTACTTATGACACACACCTTCGATTTTTTGGTTCTAGGGTGTGCTGGTTTCCTCACGATGTTTTCCTTCACCGTTTAAGAGCAGTGGCATCCGTAATTCCCATACAACTTAAACCTCAAAAGTAACTGATCAGCACTAACTACAAATTATGCTAACAAGTTTTCATTGACTTAGGCAATGCATCGTGGGTGCTACGAAAATTACCAAGATCCCACAACCGAATAGCTTCATAACTACAGCTCAGAAGTTTCCCATAGTTGACAACTAAGAACTACATACAATCGCACCCTTCAGCACAACGCGGCTGTTGTCCCATTCGTGGAGATGTCGATAGACGCGGGACCCAGCCGACGTGGCCGCTATCTTTACGATTCCTATGGAATACATAATTTTATATTTTACAAGGTAACATGCGGGCGAAGCCGCTGGCGGAAGCTAGTTCCGTAAAACAGACTTAGTGCGGGTTTTGATACTTTATTTTGAATGATAGAGGGAAATGGAAAAAGATCACATGTTGTGCCGACCCCACATAACGTGGGAAAAGGGCAGGAAGATGATGATGATGATGATGATGACTAGGCTTTATTTCTTTTAATTGTCTTCTATACATTACCTAGAGCGGACACTCCACTTACTGCAGTGCAGGTACGGAAAGAAACGGAAGAAAGTTTCGTAAACTATCAGAACCCGTACAGCCCCCAGGCATTTAGTATGCAATGCTGAAGAGGACATTGTAGAGTAGAAGGACCCTACTGTAGGTCTCGGAACTAATTGTTTAATCAGTATAATATAGCCCGAGTCCAAGCGATTGCAGCTTCCACCTGAGAGAACATCTTGGAAGGGTATTTGTTAACAGTGTTGCGTTGCTACAGCTGCTGATTACGTCAATGGGGACATGGGGAAGGAAATTTGATGACGTCCCTTTATCCCCATAGCGGGAAAGGGTCAATGGGAACAACGGGAATACATTTGCCGAGCTACCTTAGCATATGTACCTACTGAAAACTGTGCACTCACTGTGCGACATTCAAAATGGCCTTTGTGATTTTATAGTTTTTTGCTATTAATCCCACCGGTGGGGTTGACGGCGCAAAGAGCGGTGTAGAGCGCTGGTTGTGTAGTGGTAGCACCCTTGCCTTACGATCCGAAGGTCGTGGTTTCAAACCTGGTCGTGCACCAATGAGCACTTTTGAGGATAACTAGAGAATGTAGTCAGTATCCTCTTTAGATATCCTCAAAGATCTAAGTAACTAAAGATCTGCGGAGATATCATCGGGCCCGGGGATTACAGTCGTGATTGTATTTTTTTTTTTGACGGCAATTTGTAAAAAAGCTCTGTCATGGTGTCGGCGTTGGCTGTGAAACTGGTTGCAAAAGAATTCTTTTGCTCCGTGCGCGAGCGCGCGCAGTCAGTGAACTCTACGATCAGGAAGTAAAGTGCAAGTGACTACAGGCTGATCCAATAATGACGCCTAAATATTTATTTATCTTAATATATACGAGTATAACTCAAAGGCGACTGACTGACTGACATAGTGATCTATCAACGCACAGCCCAAACCACTGGAGGGATCGGGCTGAAATTGGGCATGCAGGTAGATGTTATGACGTAGGCATTCGCTAAGAAAGGATTTTGATTAATTCTACCCCCAAGGGGATAAAATAGGGGATGAAAGTTTGTATGAAAAGTCGCGATAATCGACATTCACGCGGGCGAAGCTGCGGGCATCAGCTCGTTTCAAATATTATCGCCAATAGCTTATTGTACTATATTTTACATTATATCTTGTGCTTTTACAGAAGTCAAACAACACAACATTGACTTTACTTGACAACTGACACACTCAACACTCAACAAAAACTTTGAAGGATTCCAAATCTTTTGTTCGGTTGTGTCACTGTTTTTGGCTTAGTGCTCGTAGTTTGCAATTTTTCGACTGAGTACTTACTTTCGAAAGCATGTCTAAGATCCAGTTATAAAGACCGTTCTTATACTTGCTCCTCTCCGCTTAACTATTTTCACACTCACTAATTGTCGCACTCGTGGTCTCATACCCGTTGGAAACAAGGTATTACATATTAATATGTAATGGATATTACAATCCTATTATTACTAGTAATACATAATGCAATATGTCTATTGTGTGTCAATGTCAAAGCTATTCACACAATTATTAAGGTAAACCTACTGTTATGAAATGCATCACAGATCTATCAATAGTATAGGTAGGTACCTATCAGGTAGGTACAGGTGCCTACATAACATATAGACCTCACAGCACACTGAACACACAATGTGTGACAGCATAACAAGTTAAGAAGGTACTTGCAAAAGGCTTTTGAACCTGGCTGTAGTGCAGCAAAACCGGCTACAAGTACCTACTTACCTACTTTGTACTTTGGATATTTAAGGCATTTATGAGCTAAGAATTGTAGAAAACTATACATACCTTATATTAATAATATAAAACAAAGAGTTTGTTCGAACACACAAAAAACTCGAGAAAGATTTCCATATTTTTTGATTTGTTGGATTTGTCGCCGCCCTGAATAGCAGAATAACAATTAAAACCTTTGAAAATAGATTGAATGCGGACGAAGTCGCGGACAACAGCTAGTGAAAAATAAAAGAAGTAAAGTATTTTATACGTATGTTTATACTCGTGACATAACGCCATGACCGTACCAAACACGCGTGACATTCACACGGATTGTCAGCGGACCTCGTGAAAAAGCCAATGGAAAAAGCACAGACACTTTGCCGTGACTCGTACCGCATGGCATTTGTAGCAAATTTAGAATTTGTTTTAATGAACATAATAAAATAGGTTTAGCTAATAACTAGTTACCTAACCTTGAGGTGAAGTTGGCAAACTTTAAACGAGTCTCAACAAATAATACTTATGTCATTAAGAAAATTAAAAAAGTTTAACCTGAGCGTAAACTCTTTTACGTGATAATTTTTTTTTATTTGAAAAATATAGGTAAGTTTTACCGATTACATTTCAAATTTTAGATTTGTGCTATCTGTGCCCGCCTATCCACGTTTTTTATTTCTATAGGAAACGCCAACTTGTGCATACAGAATAAGCCGAAAAATATGGCCATCCACTAAACATCAATTACGTCAGAAAAAAAATCTTCTTTCGTAACTAGTAATGAAAAATAGTACCTACATACCAACCTAATGACGATGGACGGAAGGGAATTAGGATAAATTCAATAAAAAATAAAGGCCACAGATCCAAAATAGAGTGAGATCATGGCAGAGGCTTTTAGGTGGCTTAGACGTCACCAGAATTGGCTATTTGACAGTTTTCAAAAAGATACTTATAAATATACGTAAGTTTATTTTAAACCTCTTACAATTATCTTTTCCTCAAAAAAAGCGTTATTTATCAGAAAAAAAATATATTTTCCACCAGTGATTTGTAATTCGCGCGAAAACAGCCGGTCACGTGACATTTCTGACTGTGACGTCACGGGTCTCGGACGGATAAAAGGATAAGTCCTGACTGATTTGAATAGATACAACCGCTGGTCGTACAGACTTGAAATTTGGAGGGTATGTTTGTCTTGGTATGTAGGCACCCCCCACTGAAGGCGGTGCAGGTATGAAATGGTGATAAGTTGGATTGTGGAATGTTTTAGTCAAACACTGGGTGCGAAAATATGATTTATTCGCGAAGAAAAACTAATTATTACAAAGTTAAAGGAAGGAAGCACACGGCGCCCGCGCGCTAGGCTTGTATTAGTTCGACTGACTACCCTATTTTATTTTATTAATTGCGCACACGGGAGCCTTCCCCGCGCGTCTTACATACCCCTCGCGCTCCTAGCACAATTTACGATACAATATAATTACAATTAGGTAGGTACACATTATTGTATTGCTCGCGTTGCTAACACCCCACTAAGACTGGATTTTTGGAAATTCCACTTTTAAAGGGGTGAAAAGGGCTAAAAACGTTTGTATGAAACTTTTTAACGCGTTGTGCGATTTTCATGAAACTTTGTTTTCGTAATGTAAATACAAAACAAATGTACACGTGTTTCAAGATTTTTCAATATAACCTTTAAAAAGGGGTAAAATGGGGGCTCAATGTATATATGGGAACTTTTTAAGGGGTGGTACGATCGGTCTGAATCTTGGTTTGGATACTTTAAATGCAAAATAATTTAAAACGTATATATCGGTTTTTCAAAACAACCCTCCAAAAAGGGTTAAATGGGGTGTCAAAGTTTTTTTGACGAGAAGTGTGTTTTGTTTGAAACTCGGTTGAAATACTTAATAGGCAAAATAAATGTACACGCATTTTAAGGGTTTTCGAAAATAAACCTAAACCAAAGGAAAAAAAGCGGTGTCAAAGTTTGTATGGACTTTTTGACGAGAGGTGTGATTATCTATACTATCTATACTAATGTTATAAGGAGGAAAGATTTGATTGTTTGTTTGTTTGTTTGCATGACTCTGAAAATACTGGATCGATTTCAAAAAAAAATTCACCAATGTGTAGAATGAACTTTCAGGATGAACATAGGGTACTTGTATTTAATGTAGGTACTTCGCGGAAAATGCCGCGAGCGGAAGCTAGTATTTTGTAAAAATGACAAGCTAAAAAACTTGTGCCATGCCTTTGTGTAAAAGTACTACAATTAAATATCCTGACAAATTGTTTATACGCGTTCCTAAATGTCCGAAACTCACATTCTGAAACTCAGCTGAGCAACCTTAAATGAATCGATTTTTGGCTGATTTGCACTATCAGCTTTTATATAGCCTGGCTCCATTTTGTGGAACTTCTCACAAACACAAATTAAAATTTTTTAGAGTAAATCTTTTCAGCAAACTGCCAACGATAAAACACACGACATTTTACCATTGAGATGCATTTTACTGTGACACTTAGAGAAGTGACGTCACACGATGGTCAAGCATGGCCGCCCGCGTTTCGGCTTTTGTAATCCACGGACAAAAAAACTCTAATGAATTTTTCAAAAACGATACATTTACAATTTATTTTAATGCAAAACACATATTGTATGAGTATTGTGAACCTATAAGCTAATGTATCTAATATATGAAATATGTTATTGTTACTATTGTCAAATAGCCAATTTGACCACGAGCTGATAATAAAATTTATTTTCACAACTACTATACTATACACTGAGACCTACATAGTCATTTATTTTTACCTCGCCTGTCCGAGTAATAGCCCATAACTATTTTCTAGGTTCGGTAAGTTTACCAAATACAAAATAACGAGCAATACCCAATTTCCCTGAATACTTTTCAGCTGAGAATTAGCATCTAAACCGATTTTCTTTCGTATCTCCCCTTAAGATTTGCGACGTTGATACATATTTTTTCAAAGTCGTATTATTTTACGAGTTTCGAGCTTTTATGAACCCCAAGAAAAGAGAATTTATATCTTCCGACCTTCGTTGATAGGGATGCCCTAAAGACTCATCTGAAACTTTCAGGCTTTTTAGATTTCCGGCCGAGACCTTTTTAGTTAGGCTAAAATTACTGACTTGATCTTTTAAAAATTACGACTAAAGAAAGCTTAGGACGACGACCGAGACAGGTCGACGTGGTACTTGATGAAAATATTGTAGTTGAAGAAATTTCAGAAACCGAGTAATGAATAGCAGAATAATAAATTTATTTTCGTAACTTGTTGTGAATGACAGCTACAAAAATGGACTAAATTTTCTTATTTGATAACCGGTTATGAAAAAGAAAATAATTAATCTACACTCGTTGCTGGTTATGAATAACACAGCTACAACAAAACTGTATTAAATTTTCTTGTTTATAAATTGTTTATGAAAAACAATTATGTACCTACGATAGTGGACCAAAAAGTATATTTATTATGATTGAGAAAAAATAGTAACCTTAGATTCTTTGAATAAACGTACCTGATTGAAGAATTAAAATCGAGTCAGACATCTAATTGCAATTTATGTTCATGAAAAGTAATATTTTTTCTTTAGCATTATCCAACACTGTAAACTGATCTCAATTCTTATTATAGGTAGGTTTTGCGAGGTATTTGAATTTGGAAATGTTACATGCTAGGATTTTGATTTTGTTTTACAGTGTAGAAAGTGGAGTTACTAGGATAAATGGGTCTCGTAACTTTGGTTCTAAATGTGATAGAAATACGGTTATTTTTTGCATAACACGCGGCTGAACATTCAATTAACAATGACGCAAAAAAACGTCTTCAAAAAAAAATGGCTCATACTTACTAGGTTTTGGTTTGGGACAGCCGTTCTGGGTATCTACTGCGTAAAATCAATCAACGATAATATCGGCACAATAATCGTTTAAAAATTTACTCTAAGCATCATTTCGACTATGATATTAATTTTGACGACCTCAGTGGCGCAGCGGGCAAGAGTCCGCCGGCGAAGCAAGAGGGTTCGATTCCCGCCTCGGAACAAATTTGTGTACGATCTGCAGAAATTTGTTTCATTGGTCTGGGTGTTTTCTATGTATCATAAAAAATATCTATCTATGTATGTACCTATATCATGTATTAAATATATCAGTTATCTAGTACCCATAACACAAGCTTTGAGTAGCTTACTTTGGGGCTAGATGATGCTGTGTGGATTGTCCAGCATTGTTTATTATTATTTATTTTCTAACACCACTTGCGGACGATACGATAATTTGAATTTGACAACAAATCAATCGTCGATTTTACTGAAACGAACATTTTATATCGTTTTCGTTTAACGGAGTGGATAGCCTAAATATCTGATTAGTATAAATTATGGTGGCTTTTTAGTGTTACTTTGAGCTTAAAACTTTGACGTTTCTGAAACATGACGATTTGTAAGGCCCCCTGACACATACCGGAAATGTGAGCACATTTTAGATAAGGTATGTAGGTGGTGTTGCAGGTACTTACATACCTAAATATTAGTATAGTAGGTAGCTATGTATATAATAACTTTATCTAAGTGACTGATTAAGCTTTGCTTAAGTGTTTGTATGCAGTTGTTGAGTAACACTATCAATCAAAGTCAGGCATCTGAGAGTTGATTCAAACTATTTATTTAGATTAAGTATATGCATTATTATTACATAAAATACTACGCACTACGTGGACATAAACAAAATCTAATCTGACTATCCTCTTTTACTTAAATAATTGTCAGCAAAAATTTAAGTAACTTTATTTCTGAAGAGATATCCACCCACAGAAACTGAGTATTTCAGTGATCATGCCCGTCTTTGTTTTTATTGCTGAGTAACTGATGATATACATAAGTACATATATACTTAACCTGTTTAGATTAAAATAGTAGGTAAGTTTCATATTTAGTGGTTTACATTGCCGTACCGAATTTCCAAATTAAGTAAACTAATACATCAAGGCGATAGACTAGATTAATAATGTCAAGTTTTTAGCATTCTTGTATCAAACAGTAAGCCAATTGCGTCGTAAAATCAACATTGATATCAAATATTGTCATAGATAAGAGATTATCAAGACGTTGAAACACGAGCACATGCCAAAGTTTGTAGTGAAGGGTGGTATCGAAAGGCAAACAAAGCGAGCATTGTACAGTTGCCAACACGTATATCTCACTATTGTCGGCAGTGATTACAAGTGACAAGATCTGCTGTCAGCTTCTAGGGTATATTTTAGGAAAGTTCAAATTACAACTTCTGTAATTTTGAATAAGCTATATTTAGACATTGAGAGAAATAAATACCTATGTTTTATACTTATACTAATATTTATATCGATGTTTATACTAGTATTTATTGCAAACATTTAAGAAACCTGCTGAACGTAACTGAAAATAGATTAATACAGCCGCCATTATTAGGATTTTTCAACATTTGTATAGCCTATGTCCATTAGAATTCAACGACACTTTTTTCTCAAAATCTATCCTGCCGTTTGGGCTACAGCGACAGCCAAAAGAATTAGCATAGGAACATACATAATTACATGCATAGGTAGGTACACCCTAAAAACATTACCCTCCTTCGCAGTCAGGTAAAAAAGATTGCGGCGAATTGAGAACCTCTTCGTTTCTTTGAAGTCCATAAAGTACGAGTAAGTTCATACAGATTCTGAGACCGGCTAAAAAAGCCTGAAAAGATTTACCTACGTAGCTTCGTTTAAAAGGAGCGCGGGGTCAGGGGTTTTGTTCGCTTACAAAACCCATCAAAACTAAAAAGATAATTTATAAGTGTACGTATGCCTAATAAGATGTTAAAATAATTTAAAATTTACCTACACTAAATCGTAATTTAGAGAAAAAAAATGTACTTACAGCTATATTTTAAAAAACAATCTAAATATACATAACTCAAAGGTGACTGACTGACTGTCTGACTGACATAGTGATCTATCAACGCACAGCCCAAACCACTGGACGGATCGGGCTGAAATTTGGCATGCAGGTAGATGTTATGACGTAGGCATCCGCTAAGAAAGGATTTTGATTAATTCTACCCCCAAAAGGATAAAATAGGGGAAGAAAGTTTGATTTTGTTTTTTAATGTACCACGCGGGCGAAGCCGTGGGCGGAAGCTAGTGTTTTATATACCTACAAGTTAGGTCAAGTATTCTTATCTAGCTAATAGCAAATATTTAAATCGTAGATATGCCCGTACGCTACTAAGAACGCGCTGTTTTGTTGCCACACGAAATGAGATAGCTCGCTCATTTGGCACACCAAATACTTTCAATTTCAGGGTACAAAAGGACTAAGTAAATTTTTTAAGGAAGATCGTGCATTATAATTGCACAATAAATGGTGAAATAACTGTTTGGTTCATTTTTTACTAATCATTAGTGTGCGTGCATCGGCATTTTGTTAACACACACAAGTAAAAACAGTGCCAAAGTTTTTGGCGTCCGGGCATATCTACGATTTAAATCTTTGGCTAATAGTTGTAAAGTAACATGTAGGCGATACTTTAAGCAAAGCTTTTAGTTTTCGTCCACCAGCAAAGTTCAGTTTTGCATGAGCTGTGGTAACGGGTTTAGTAGCGGTTTCTTTGAAGCTGAAATCTGCATGTTAAGTATTCTTCTTGTGTGCTGCACGTACCTACCTACTAACCCTTAATCTGTACATACCTAGTATGAAATGAAGTAGCTTCATCTGTAGATTAGTAAGTACTAAGATCTTTTAAAATAAACATGATCACGTCTGGTAGGTACCTAATACCCAATCTCGGTAGACATCACCTCAGATCTCTAGTTACTTAGATCTTTTGAGGATATCGATAGGAGGTAGTCAGTGGCACGTCCAAACATGATTTTGGTATCTACCTACCCACGTTTTTTACAGTAGTAAGTATTTCGATTGTGACGGATTGCAAGCCCATCGACTCTTATAATATCTAATACTAACATAAGTACCTAGGTACTTACTTAAGTAACAGTACCTGGATGACCGAGCTTTGCTCGTTTTTTTGGGGGTAAACGATGTTTTCTAAAAATGAAACCTAGCTAGATCGATTTATCGCCCCCAAAACCCCCTCTACTCGTATACTAAATTTCATGAAAATCGTTGGAGCCGTTTCCAAGATTCAGATTATTATATATATATATACATATATATATATATATTATTAAGAATTGCTCGTTTAAAGGTATAAGATAAGACACATATGTACACCTCACGATGTTTTCCTTCACCTTCACTGGCAATGCGCACATATTTTTTTCGAATAGAAAAATTCATTGGTGCACGAGATTTGAACCCACGACCTTTGGAACGTAAGGCAGGGGTTCTTAAAAAATATTTAAAAAATCTTTGATTTTGGGGAAACTTACAAATGTTTTCACCTAATTGCATAAACTAGATATTTTATTTTAACACAATAAAAATGTAAATGACGGGTAAATAATAATTGTGATGGTAAGTAGATAGGTACCTAACGTACCGTACCAACTACGAGTACATACCTACCCATAATTTTAGTCATCACTGACCATAGTAGTACCTACCATGACGTTTAGTGCACTTCACTTTATCTGCCAAGGTTATTTACGCATATTTATGTGATACTGTACTTAGGTACCTACCTATATTCTAGTTGTAAATACGAATACGTATAATTTAATAAATAGAATTACCGTAGGTAGGTATCTATATGTATAAACCACATGTATAGGTAAATTAACTCAAAACTTATTCATTAGTTATTTGTTGAATAAAAATAAGTTGAAACTTTATGATTTCTTACATTTTAGCGGCGTCAATGCAAGTCTAATCCTTGCTCCAAAAACCACGGCAAAACACTCACAATTCACAGCATTCACACTTAGAATCAAATACTGCACTCGACATCGTAATTCATTCACTCGCGATCGTAAGTGACGCAGTACACCCGTCCGTCCACTTCGGCGTTTGCCGGGGCACTGAAAATTCCCGAACGGGAGACTTTTCCCACCCCTACTCACGTTCCGCCACTTCAAATCGCTTGACGCACTGACGGTTTAGGGGGAAAATTATTATATTTTTTTAAGTTTTTTCCATCTCTCACTTCATGTCCAAAAGAAGCTGAATAGAGTGTGCAGCAAGCACACTTACATGCAAGAAGTGGGTTCGATTTCCGCAGCTCAAAGTTTTAGATCTAGGTGTTCGAGCAAACTAAGTAAGTTTCTTATGGTAATCGAGTTTTATCGATATCATGATACAAACTTGTGTAAACGGTTTTGGTAGAGATGAGTACTGAGTAGGTACGTAGGTACTGACGATGAGGTACTAACCTTAACTTTGTAACAATAATAACAGCTTCGACCACAAAATATAAGTAGGTACCTACGTACCTATATCGATAGAGTACCTACCTATATGCTTAATAAATGCCCACTACTTAAGTAATATAGGCGCTGCAAGTACCTACCTAATGGTACAGTCAACCCTAAAAATATCTAACAGGTACAAAATACACTTCGTTTTCATGAAAATAGCAATACCTACACGAACGAAGTAACAGGGTACTTAATATAGGTACCTACTTATTACTCCTTAAGGTTTTTAAAAACGATTTCGACAAAGCCAAAGCCGCATTTTAGGCTCGCTTATCCCTTTTCCGAATGCTTTTCCGTCGTTATTATTTCGCAAATCTCGATTAGGCCTCACTCACTCCCGTTTAAAAAATCTCCCGTCGATGTTTATCTGTGGAGCTCTGAAATCCATTAATCTGACACTGTAGATAAATGAACATCGATTCTGAAAATTGGCTTGAAAGCGCTCTAGAGCAAGTTTATAATAAGTACCTACAATGACAGGACAAGGAGTTTTCAATGCGAAAAACCCGTATCTGTGTGGCCATAGTTTTAATCAAGCTGCCTCACCTTGAAGAGTTTAGGTACCTACGTAGAGTAAGGTACACTTGCTTGCACCCATTAGAAGTGAGAGCGTCTTTTCGTTATTTTTTCTAAATAAGCCCATCAAAATATTGTATTCCTCTCACTGAAATGTTTATAAATCGGTGATATGGTTTAATTTAATTTTATCATGAAAATGCGTTAATGATACATTATTTTATATGATACATATCAGTCATGTGGTTCCCATAATACAAGCTCTGCTTAGTTTGGGGCTAGATCATGCTGTGTGATAGTGTCCAGCATTATTTATTTATTTATTTATTTTACTTGTTATATCTATTCAAATCTCATCATCATTTAATTTTATCTATGCCAAAAAAATTAATCAGTCATGCCGTCAAGTAAAACTCTTAAATTAAGAAGAATCGTATCCGATCTAGTAAGTATTCGATTCATTTGTCTAGAGGGGCTGGTGCTCGATAATTGATGGTTTGATTCTGCTTGATTGACCATCCATCACTGGTTTCTGGATTGAGAAAGTCGCTGCTCTTGAGAGAGTGAAGTTGTTCTGTTTTGGTGATAATCATCTTTTTTTACCATCAACGAACCGTTGAGTACATTGTCAATCCCATTCTAATCTCGTCGCACAAAACACAGAATGAAATTGTAAAGTGATGCTGGAAAACATTTCAAAGACATGTTGGAATCCTATGACCACCTACCACACAATGATTTACAACGCAATTCACTCCATGCATATTATATATATAGTCCTCCTCATCGATTTCGATGACGGCGACCCGGACTAAGTAATTTATATTTTTTTTTTTTTTTATGATTATTATTATTATTTTAAACTACATTATTTACATTTACATTTACATATGATATTAAAAACAAAATTCTATATAGTTATTTACAAATTAAAGTTAACTTATTTACAACCAATTTATTTCTTTATTTCCTATCGTGAGCCCGAATGTGGCTTGCTAAACCGAACTTTGTTTTAAAGACTCTGTCGCAAGAAATGCAGTAGAGTTGGCCTTGTGAGTTGTAAGTATAGGTATAGGAGGGCTTGGGTCTTTCTTTTTGGATTTGGCGTTTTAGGTCGAGCGTTTGAAGGCGATTGTCCTCAAAAGTTTTTATATTTTTATTGATGGTAGAGCGCCATGAAGACCTCTTAGAAGCTAGCTCCTCCCAACCTGTAGGGTCAATAGTGCAAGCGTTTAGGTGCCTTTTGAACACGTCTTTATAGCGCAGATGTTGACCGCCGTGCTTCCGTTTACCCTCTGCTATCTCATGTATCACCTTAGATGTCTCAGATCCATCCTTAAGATCAAGTGGCAGGACCGCGTACCATGCATATTACATAGGTACCCTTCGTACTAAATTCAGGACTGGAAGCCGTTTGCCACTTGAAACTTTTTATGAACCAAAACAGATCCATTATAACACCAAGTAGGAATTAGCACACTTCCGATGCTACCTTAATAGTTTCAATCTATATATATATATATCTATATAAGAGCTTAACCTGACTGACTGACTGACTGACTGACTGACTGATTGATCATCGCCGAGCCGAAACCGCTGAAGATAGAAAGCTGAAATTTGGAAGGCGGCTTCCTTTTATAACAAAACTACCCACTAAGGCGGGATTTTTGGAAATTCCACCTCTAAAGGGGTGAAAAAGGGTGAAAACGTTAGTATGAAACTTTCTAACGCGTGGAGCGATTTTCATGAAACTTTGTTTGTGCACTGTAAATGCAAAATAAAAGGACACGTGTTTCAGGATTTCTCAATGTAACCATCAAAAAGGGGTCAAATGTGGGGTCAATGTTTGTATGGGAACTATTTAACGGGTGGTGCGATTGGCCTGAAACTATGTTTGTGTACTGTAAATGCAAAATGAATGGTCACGTCTTTCAGGATTTTCCAAAATAATCTTCAAAAAGGGGTCAAATGTGGGGTCAATGTTTGTATGTGAACTTTTTAAAGGGTAGTGCGATTCATTTGAAACTTTGTTTGTGTACTGTAAATACAAAATGAACGAATACGTGTTTCAGGATTTTTCAAAATAACCTTCAAAAAGGGGTCAAATGTGGGGTCAATGTTTGTATGTGAACTTTTTAACGGGTGGTGCGATTGGTCTGAAACTTTGTTTGTGTACTGTAAATACAAAATGAACGAATACGTGTTTCAGGATTTTTCAAAATAACCTTCAAAAAGGGGTCAAATGTGGGGTCAATGTTTGTATGTGAACTTTTTAACGGGTGGTGCGATTGGTCTGAAACTTTGTTTGTGTACTGTAAATACAAAATGAATGGACACGTGTTTCAGGATATTTCGATATAACCTTGAAAAAGGGGTCAAATGTGGGGCTAATGTTTTTATGGGATCTTTTTAACCTGGTGCGATTGGTCTGAAACTTTGAACTGTAAATACAAAATGAATGGACACGTGTTTCAGGATATTTCGATATAACCTTGAAAAAGGGGTCAAATGTGGGGCTAATGTTTTCATGGGATCTTTTTAACCTGGTGCGATTGGTCTGAAACTTTGTTTCGTGTTTCAGGATTTTTCAATAAAACCTTTAAAAAAAGGGGTCAATGTTTGTATGGGAACTTTTCAACGGGTGGTGCGATTGTTCTGAAACTTAATTTCGTGTTTTAGGATTTTTCAATATAACTCTAGAAGAGGGGGTCAAATGAGGGGTCAATGTTTATATGAATTTTTTTAACGGGTGGTGCGATTGGCCTTAAACTTTGTTTCCTGTTTCAGAATTTTTCTACATAACTCTAAAAAAGGGTTCAATGTTTGTATGGGATTTTTTTAACGGGTGGTGCGATTAGTCTGAAACTTTGTGTACTTACTGTAAATACAAAATTAATGGACACATGTTTCAGGATTTTTCAATATAACCTTCAAAAAGAGGTCAAATGTGGGGGTCAATGTTTTTATGAGTACTTTTTAAAGGGTGGTGCGATTGGTCTTAATTTTGGTTTGGATACTTTAAATGCAAAATAAATGGAAACGTATTCCTGGATATTTCAAAATAGACCTCTTAATAGGGTAAAATTGGGTGTCAAAGTTATTATGGGATTTTTTTATTAGTGTGATTTGTTGGAAACTCAGTTTAGTTAGATACCTACTTTAAGTGAACGAAGTCGCGGGCGGGACAGCTAGTTGGAATATAAGCTAGTGGCATCGTTCTCAGATAAACCAGTAAAAAAGTGATTAGTTAGACCACCTTTTTGAAACATTCAATACAAATAAACATGTCTCCCAAGGCGTAAGTTCCTGGTAGTAGATAGGTGCCTTACCTACCCAAGCTAGTTCGTAAATGACTAAAGCCACGCTCAGACGAATTTCCTAAGTAGTTACCCATCATAATGGTAAAAGCCGGTTTAGCGACACAAGTCCTTTACATCATTCTTTATTTGAGTAGGTAGGTTACCTAAGTTAAGTACCTCTTAATTTTTGGAAATAATTTTATTTCTATTTGAGACAAAACTTTTCCCTTTATACAAAATGTATCTTTACATAATTCTTTATTTGAGTAGGTACCTACCTTTTCATTTTTGAAAATAATTTTCTTCCAATTTGAGACAAAACTTTTCCCCTTATACAAAATATTTTTATTTATTAAAAGATCATTTTGAAACGTCTTACTTAATTACAAGCTGAGCCTTACCCAAATCCGAGAAAAAAGGAATAAACAATGAAATTCCCGCGATATTTCAGTAATTATACCCTGCAAACAATTTCAGTTTCTAATTAGGTAAGTAAGTAGTAGTACTAACCATAAACCACAAAACAAAAGTTACACTTGGTTACACTGAATGGCGTACAAATTCACTTTGTAGATACGAATACGATCCCCAGGTTTGAAACTTGTTTGAAGAGAAGCCATCCAAATTATATAGGTAAGTATTTAGGTAATAAGCAATCCCATCAAAAACATAAATGTGAAATGAGAGCCAAGTTCAATAAGTAGGTATGCTTTAGTCGTTGACTTCAGCGACAAAAGAAGTGAGATCTAAACGGGTGCCAAGTACAATGGTCAGTCCTAAAACTTATTTATAACAATATTAAATATTTTTAACAACTTTAAAATATCATTTCATCTCATAATTTAGGATATTATATTGAAGCCTAAGGTCTAACTTGGCTAGTTCTCATTATACGAATTACCTACCTATTATTAACTACTTACCTACTATGTCCGATCGCTAGTTTCTACCAGCAAGCAAAATTTTTAGAAGAATAAAATAATAACTTGCATTGTATAGCTAATATAATTCTTACTCTTAAGAAAACTAGCCAAGTCAGACCTTAGGCTTCAATATAATATCCTAAATTATGAGATGAAATGATATTTTAAAGTTGTTAAAAATATTTAATATTGTTATAAATAAGTTTTAGGACTGACCATTGTACTTGGCACCCGTTTAGATCTCACTTCTTTTGTCGCTGAAGTCAACGACTAAAGCATACCTACTTATTGAACTTGGCTCTCATTTCACATTTATGTTTTTGATAGGATATCATTACTTTTTGTACAGAACTTATTAGTAAGTACGTAGGTACTTATTCTTATATTATTACACTTATATATCTACCTGCATAGACGACTCAACTATTAGCACATTGTATACCTAGGTACCTAAGTAGATAGGTTAGCCCGATAATAGTAGGTACTTACCGAGAGTAGGTATACTATTTACCAATCCAAGACACTACGGCCGCCCCGCCAAGGACATACTTTATTAGTCTAAACCTAAATACTTATCTAGTCATACTTACCTATCTACATAGACGGCTCAACTATTAGCACATTGTATACCTAGGTACCTAAGTAGATAGGTTAGCCCGATAATAGTAGGTAGGTACTTACCGAGAGTACCTACTTTATTAGTCTAAACCTAAATACTTATCTAGTCATACTTACCTATCTACATAGACGGCTCAACTATTGGCACATTGTATACCTAGGTAGGTACCTAAGTAGATAGGTTAGCCCGATAATAGTAGGTACTTACCGAGAGTACTTTATTAGTCTAAACCTAAATACTTATCTAGTCATACTTACCTATCTACATAGACGGCTCAACTATTAGCACATTGTATATCTAGGTACCTAAGTAGATAGGTTAGCCCGATAATAGTAGGTACTTACCGAGACTACTTTATTAGTCTAAACCTAAATACTTATCTAGTCATACTTACCTATCTACATAGACGGCTCAACTATTAGCACATTGTATACCTAGGTACCTAAGTAGATAGGTTAGCCCGATAATAGTAGGTACTTACCGAGAGTGTACTACTTACCAATCCAAGACACTACTTCCACTCGTTAGTATTTTCACGTCAAGACCCTATTAAAATCCACATAATGACCGACTGTCATCTATTTAGATTGCTATTCTTATATTACAGGCGCTAGTAAGGGTTCCTAGGAGAATCAATTAATTGAAAAAGTACGATAAAAATAAAAAAAATTACAAGTTTCAGATTTTTTCCTTTGTATCCACCCCACTACCTACCTGGATGCCAAATTTGAACGTTCTAGGTCATCTAGAACTGGGTTATAATTAACGTCTATAGATCAGTCAGTGATAAAATTTTCCATAACCAGCCATTTTTGGACGTTAATATCTAAATAACCGTTTGAGGTGTGTTTATGAAATTCGGTGCACATATTTTACTCGCAAGTGGCAATAGATGAGCCAAATTTGACTTGTTTATGTGAAATAGTTTTTGAGTTACGAGGGGGTGAAAAATCACCCAAATGGTTCCTGTAATATTACACTAGGCGCGCATCGCCCGTTCGCTTCGCTTGAACTTGGCTTGACACGCTGCCGCGTGTCTAGATTACAATAATAGAAGGATTTTACTTCCATTATTTAAAGTTAGACTGTCTGTAGTTTTGATATTTACGACGTGATAGGAATAATTATCATAAACATGATCATAATTATCATAACAATAGATCTTTATTCGCGTCACCATGTCACACGACGCGACGACGGCACGGAAACCATTAATTTTTAATAATCTAACCCATTTTAACAATAGTCAGATAAATAAGGCCGGAATTCCATTCTGAATATCGATTCATACTTATATAATTTTTATATCACACATTCACCTACGTTTATTTCCGACTACGGTGGTGGCCGGCCTAACCTGTCTATTGTAATATACAGCGCAGAAAGCGGAGCTAAAGTACCTATCTACCAACTGAACTGAGAGGCTAATCAGAAGATGACTCAGCACTATGATGTAAGTAAAACTTAAAGCCATAGGTACGATTGTCCTAAGCAAAGACCTTGAATTATTCTAAATCTGTAGAGATATTGCATTTGTCTTACATTCTTTGTTCTGGTCGTGACTTTACATTTTAATTTAAACAATACGCTGGCTGTTATTGTCTAAGTACAATGTTGTAGGTTGGATGCTGAAACGGTTGTCTCACAGTTCCGTAGGCATTACACGGAAGCTAGGTAGGTACCTATGTTCCAATAATGTAATTTAGGTACCTACATACATAGGAGAGCGGGTAGGTACAGTCCCGACTATCATAGTCCATATAAGGCCACGGAGGCCTTCGATTGATCTACCTACATAGGTATTAAGTCATATCTAGATTAGGGTTGGCCTTTAAACTTGACTTTTACTAGACTTTTTTTAGTACCTATAGTTGCAACATGACAACGATTTTCGGAAAACGAACGGTAGAAGCCAAAGTAAATGATGAACTTTTTTTTAGAGAAACGCTGTCTGTTCGAGCATGACTCATGCATGACCGTCCTACGGTGCTCTCTCATCAAAAACGGATCGATTTAAAAAGTTTTTGTAGATTATGTCAAAACAAAACCCGTGCGTGACTATTTTAGCTGCGAAATTGTAACAAGGTTTTTTCTAAAACTATGGGGTAGACAAGTATTAATTACAAGTACCTGGGTGACCGAGCTTAGCTCGAGTTTTTTTTTGGTAAACGACGTTTTCTAAGAATGAAACCTAGCTAGATCGATTTAGCGCCCCCGAAACCCCCATTATACTAAATTTCAGAGATTCAGATTATATATATATATAATATATATACAAGAATTGCTCGTTTAAAGATATAAGTACCTGGGTGACCGAGCTTTGCTCGTTTTTTTGGGGTAAACGACGTTTTCTAAAAATGAAACCTAGCTAGATCGATTTATCGCCCCCAAAACCCCCTGCATACAAAATTTCATGAAAATCGCTGGAGCCGTTTCCGAGATTCCAATTGCTCGTTTATAGGTATAAGATAAGATATATTAATTACAATATTTTAAAACCCGACAAAGTAGTTGAAAATCGCTTCTTACGGCTGCCATATTGGATTTTTTTACATTATGTAATTGACACTCTTGTAATCCAAACGAATCCATCAGCGACACCTCATTTGTCATTTGTCTAACCATTTTGGCTCCATCGTTATCCAAAGAAACACACATCCATACATCAAACATACCCACTTAGGTACACACAACATACCCATCCTTCTTCACTTCGCAGTCGGGTAAAAATATTATCAGAACAAGTACCTAGGTAGGTCAAAAGGTATTGGTCTAGTCTGCTTGGAACTACGGTCACGCGCCGTGGACGTGGTCAGCTGGCGAACATTATTACCACCCACCTGACCGGCGAAATTCTGTTCCACACCTAATAAAAGGAAGTTTTCAACAGCCGACTTATTAACAGACTCGGAGACTGGAGACAGTGCATCCGCAAAATAACCTATGCTATCATATTCCATGGTTGCTATTCAGGCCACGTATTTTTGTAATGTGTGTATGCGAGTTCTTTGGCTGTCGCTGTGGCCTAAACGGCTGGACGGTTTTTGATAAATGAGGTGTCGATTGATTTGTCTTGATCGTTAACATAACGCCACAGGAAAAAAAATATGAAATATCAAAAAACAATATGGCAGCTGTGAGAAGCTATTTTCAATTAAGTAAATACCTTAGATCATTTATTATAGTCTCTATTTGCAGTGGAGTATTTTGTTTAAATAAATAGTAGGTTCTTACTGACCTAAGTACTTACTTGTTTATTCTACACACAATAATTTCCAAGCTTTCACTAATTAAACTTTCAGATCGTGTAAATCTTTGACCCGATGGAGAATTGAACCCGCACCTCTCACGTGTCTACCAGACAGCCTGATATTACTGAAAGGTCGTCAAAAATCAGCAAAGAAATTAGGGAGGGTCTTAGTTTCTTCTTTTTATTTTGATTAATAGATCATGTTCACAATAAAATTAGGGAGCATCTCATTAAAGGGGTGTTATGAATAGACGATTATTTTTTATTCTCTCGCGTGATCAGAAGCAATTTGCTTATTACGTGATTCAGCAAAAAACAATAACATTATGCTTCTTGTTATTTGAGATAGCTTGGGTAGATAGGTAAGTACCTAATAGGTACCTAGACGCAAATGCATAATTTTACACCGTTCATACAAAAAACGTTTTCATGTGTGGACAACCAGTGCAAAAAAAGGGAATAAACGTCATCTCAATTAACTCATCATTCTCCTGCCCTTATGCCACGCTAAGTGGGGTCGGCAAAACATGTTTTCTTCTTCCACTCACTCCTATCATTCGTCAACTCTGAGTCTACTCCTCTTACATTTATATCATCTTTCACACAATCAAACCACTTTTTCTTCGGCCTTCCTCTACTTGCGTACCCAGATACACTCATACTACCCATAACTTTGTTAGTGACATGGTTTTAGATAAACGACACGACTGCGTGTAAGTCAGACATCCCCTCAAAGTAGGTAGGTCTCAGTCTACCAATCGCCATAGTCCTGGTGCAAATAAAACCGAATCCTTCACAAAGCCAACTGCCGAAACGTTTAAACTCTAAACAAATGCAATGAAAAGTCTATTCGAATTATCCAAGTACAATTTACGTCTCAAACACTAAAATGCCCGGCTAACATAAATAAACAAGACGGATTGTGTAATAGGTGCCAAGTAAATATTCTAATTAGGAGCAAGGAAGCGCAGTCGCAGAGATTTACAGTACCTAAGTCTCTATTCCAATGAGTTTTATCTAAAGATGGGTCATTGCAATAGGACATGACGCGTCAGTGCTACTCAGTCCTGAAAAAAGATCAAGTTTCTAAAAGTTTATTTGCTTAAATTGTCTTAGATACATTTAGATTTTAATCTTATTCGTAATGGTACGAGCATCTCAATAATCATAGGCGGCGTGGCACAAGCATATTGGAACATCGGCCCATCGTAGCTAGCTATTCGTCTAGCGAGATTTACACACAGGCGGCAGAATTTAGATGAGAAAGATCGGGCCTAGAAGCTCCGAGTACCTACCTACCTAGATTCTTGGGTGAGACAATTCAGCGAGTCATAGTAAAAAGACGTGACAGGAACGGTAATAGAACATGTTTACTGTAGGTATCTACGTAACACATGTAGGTACCGTACCTACTAACACGTCTATAATATCACTTCATTGGCACGCTCGCAAAAACACTCCTCACAGCCAACTACGGCTCTTATACATAATTCCAGACACCCAGGTAGAGGGAATTCGTTATACCTAGTTTAATTCTAAATGCTCGAGTGTGAATTAGAGCGCCGCTTTACGACGATGATCTTAAAGGTGTTCTATGCATCTGATCTTTTTATTTACAGGCCGCTTTAGTGCCCGGATCTATTTGAGTAGATTTGCCCAGCACATCCTCTTTGCTTAGGCGGCAGTATTTATAGATAAGTTCTGGAAAAGTCAGCTGCTGATGCGAGTTTCGTCATTGGTAGGGCCAAAGGTGGCCTTACACTACTAGTCCTCATTTAAGTACTCAGTAATCTAAATAAATCCAGTACCTACTTAGACAAACTCGTTACATTTTTTTGACCAATTTTTTGTGATAGTCAGAACCGAAGAGTGTTTAATCGCTTTGATATTTACCTAAGAACTTACCTAATTAAAATGTAAGTAGATAGGCAAACCCCAATTATACAGGGTGTCCCAAAAAGTAGTGTCAAGCGAAAGTCCAGAGATAGAACACCCCTTGGGGTACCCGAATCACCCCCATGTATGTTCCGCGATTTTCTATATTTTTCGAGTTATTAATTTTTTTCCGAATTTTTGAAAATTTACGACTTGAACAACTTAAAACATTCTTACAAAAAAAGTAGAAAACTTTCCTTAGATTTTTTTTTTTTGCTACTGAATTGTTATGAGTTGTTCTTTTATGCATAAAATAATCAGCTACGTGACTTTGATGAAAACTATGAAAATGTTGGTGTAAAGTCAAATAATTACATTCGGTGAATTATGACTAAAATTTTCAACTTCAAATTCAAAATCTTAAAAAGTGATTTCATGGTTCCTAAATAAGTCTAAAGAATTTTCCAGACTCTCAGCTTTCATAATCATTAAAACAAAGTAGTACTTAATAGGCTACTTTTGCTAAAATCGACCTTCAAAGACGGTGAGGTGGAAAATTCTTAAAATTAGCAACCTGATTAAAAAATAGATTTTGGTCATTTTATCATTCCTAAGCTTAATTAGTTTGTTAACTAACCAAAAAGGACTGCAGGAAAGTAAGATTTCATTAATATTTGAAGGTTTTATTTATTTAGTTTAGCTTAATTTATGAAATAAAACAACAAGTAAAATTCATTAATATTTTACAAAAAGTTTTCAAAATGTCAACCTTCTAGGTCGATACAAATCCTACATCGTCTTAAAAAGGTTTCCTTAAATCGTATGAAAGCTATTTTAAGTTCCTTATTTCTTTCTTCGGCCTGTCTCAATTTTGTTCTTAATTCGGCCATATTGCTGATTTCTTTTGCATAAACTAATTCTTTAGAGTCGTTTTTGGTTAGTTAACAAACAAATTAAGCTTAGGAATGATAAAATGGCCAAAATCTATTTTTTTATCAGGTTGCTAATTTTAAGAATTTTCCACCTCACCGTCTTTAAAGGTCGATTTTAGCAAAAGTAGCCTATTAAGTACTACTTTTTTTTAATGATTATGAAAGCTGAAAGTCTGGAGAATTTTTTAGACTTATTTAGGAACCATGAAATCACTTTTTAAGATTTTTAATTTGAAGTTGAAAATTTTAGTCATAATTCACCGAATGTAATTATTTGACTTTACACCAACATTTTCATAGTTTTCATCAAAGTCACGTAGCTGATTATTTTATGCATAAAAGAACAACTCATAACAATTCAGTAGCAAAAAAAAAAAATCTAAGGAAAGTTTTCTACTTTTTTTGTAAGAATGTTTTAAGTTGTTCAAGTCGTAAATTTTCAAAAATTCGGAAAAAAATTAATAACTCGAAAAATATAGAAAATCGCGGAACATACATGGGGGTGATTCGGGTACCCCAAGGGGTGTTCTATCTCTGGACTTTCGCTTGACACTACTTTTTGGGACACCCTGTATAATAGAAGATGGGATCGAATATTGTGTAGGTACCTAATTGAGAAATTGTGAATACTAAATTACATCTTGCCTGGCCCGCACGGTTTCAAATTGGTAGTACCTACGTTTCTTGATTTATAATCTCTTATTTCACTGCTATCGAATTGAATTCGCTTTCTTCCGGGACTCGGCGTAAAATTAAGGATTTATTTGGTGTTAACTTCTCATGTTTCACTTGAAATTTTTATGGCTTTTCATCTGAGACAAAGTAAAATAAATTGGTGGCCGACTGGGTGATTTATTTTAAGGGTGGTTCGTGGTTCATCGTGTCACTGGTTATTTGGTCAGTGAAATTATATTAAATATCTTTTATGGTCATTGGTAAAAGAATATCCTACAACTCTGGTTATAAAGTGATCATCACTATCTAAGTAAGTCACTCGTGACCTTGTAGTTGATAGTAAGGACCTAATTTTAGTGACGCAACAAGAAAGGTTCAATCAAAAACGAAATGAACATCTCCTTTTCATAATATTATATACCTACCTATACTCGTACCTACCTACTTAACTACATCGCCAGTTCGTCTTGCATGTTGAACATCATAATTTCAGCAGAAGTAGGTAGGTACACTTACTAATGGCTAACGATGATGGGCAAATTCACGGGCATCGATACTAGTTTTTTATAGAGTAGAGTTATAAAAACTGTTGAAAGCATTTTTTGACACAGTGGGTTCACATCAATAATAAGGTCAGTTGCCAGTTCTTCTCGTACTGGGAATAGGACTGGAATTGGCACCTAGACTCACCTAGTATGTAAGACGATTCAAAATGATCCTTGTGATATTACTGAATAAAGATTATTGACTATTGACTATTGACTATTGGTCAATAAATATTCACGCTTAGGGTTCTAACAAAATCGAAAGAAGGTGCGAAAGAAGATAAAAGACGTCTAGGTAGTAGCTGGGGTAGTAGGGGTACCTACCTATAGTTGATGTAGGTACCTATGATTACTTATCAGTTTTGTCCACAACTGTTTCACCTGATCGAACTTTCACAATAAGAAACTGCCCTACTTATATGAAATTCTCTTTTAGTGCAGCCAAAAGAGCTACCCTTCCTTTAGGACACATCACTTGGTATCTAGGGCTCGGTGTCCTCGTACATCAATAGAGCCTCTTGACCCACTAAACTAACATTCACTCATTTCTCGTTTAGACTCGAGCCCACCTCAAAGGTTTCTCCCATAAAAATTTCATGAAACGACTTCTCTGTGGGAACGACGTAGGTACCTAGGTAACATCTTTTTTAAATTGTCGTACCCATAAACTGGGCTTTCAGAATTTTCATATAAATTAAAGGATATTCAACTTTATCTCTTTAATTATTCAGTCTAATATGAAAGAGTGTTGCTGTAGTTTTTTATGTTGAGTCATAAAAATAATCTTTTGAGGGAAATCGCGACGCAGTCATTCCCTGCGCGATAATTGCGGACGAAACTAGCGGCCGGATAATTTTATAATGTGCTTTCACCGAGAGGATTTTAACGGGAATATGATGACAGCGTATTTTCACATTCAAATTTAAACTCGATAATACCAAGTCCATGACTTTGTGTGTGACCTGTATATTATATGCTAATTAATGTGACCGCGGATTACTTCAAACAACCAATAATAAGTAGGTTAGGTACCAACTCATGAGTATGTAGGTACCTCAATCAAAAGAAAAACCTCGCATACGTTGTTTTTAGGTTGTGTTTTACAATGTCATCTGGGAGTCCCATTAAAAATAATAAGTATTGTGTTTTCTTCTATTTGCCGAGTAAATAATTCATTATGTTGGACTGCTAGTAGGCACCTAGTCATTATATTTGTTTGGCTCTGTTTGCGTATAATTTGCCTTGTTTGTATCTCGTTATAGGATCACTAACATGCAAATAATGGTTATAAGCCGCTGTCAATCAAGTAAAGTACCTACCTAAGTTCAATAGAGTCCCGTTAGCTGGCGTGAAATCTATAGGTACCTACTGGTAGGTATTCATTTCCTTATGTTTTAACATACTTGTCAGCTATTTAGTTAGATCCTTATGTAGGTAGGTACTTAAATATTGTAAGAGTACCTAAGTATCGAAATAAAGTTCTCTTGGGTAAAACTCAGTGCCAGCGCTCTCAAACAGAAAACATCGCGAGTACCTAAACATTTATAATATTTGTGACGGTAAAAGTGACATTTTGCCCAATCACAAATTAAATGTCACTTTGTCTTCTCTTCCGTAGAATACTTCAGAAAAATGGTGTCTGCGGCGCTCATAAGGGGAGCTGTAAGTGAGTAGGTACAAGTCCCACTCGAAGCTGCATGAATCATCTAAAATAGATGCAAAGGCCTGTTTTTAAGTGTAAGCTTACACAAAAAACTTTAATAATGATTGGTTTAGTAAAAGACAGTGATTGTGCAAAATAAACAATGGTTCACCCTCGTTTAAAAATTCAATTTAAATTTTAAGAAAAACACCAACAAAGACGTTCTGAAAAGAGAACGTTGCAACTGAGCACCATTATTTTTACCCGACTGCGAAGCGTAGGAGGGTAACTGTAAACGCATTCTGTCGGTCCGGAATCACAACATATAAATCACGTCGTACGAATCTGAGCTTTATTTTTTGTTAGGTAATAGGTACTTACAATAATTTTTTGACAACTATGTTACACAAATGCGATATAGTTTTATTAAACTCAGTTTTATTTCAGTTTTTCATCACAATTATTTATAAAAAAGTGTGTGTGTACCTTTACGATATAATTAAAACTGTAGCCTACTCAAGGTCTGTAGTTACAGGGTAATGTATTCAACACCATTACCTAGATACCCTGACTTTTGACTTACATACGTCTCCGGGGAATACCTAAATGGAGTTATTACTCGTGATTCTTATTCCTTTTATTGATTGGAAAAAGAAAATTATGCACAACGTATCTTAGAATGCAGAGACACCTTATTTATACATAAACTATGTAGGTAAGTACTTATCATAACAAAATATTATTAATTTATTCTCAATAAAACGGATCGCCAGTTTCGGTTGAAGTTATGATCGTTGTCCTTCTAGTGGTTGTAGTCGGCGTTGTGGTTGTTATAGGGGTAGTGGTAGTAGTAGTGACTGTGGTAGTGGAAGTGGTAGTAGATTCAGTAGTCGGAAGGGTAGTAGATTCTGTGGTTAACAGGGTAGAAGAATCTGTATTTGAAGATTCTGTATTTGAGAGCGAAGAGGAATCGTTAGTTGAAAAGCTAGACGATTCGTTAGTTAAATGATTAGAGGATTCATCAGTTGAAGATATTACAGATTCATTATTTGAATGGGAAGAAGATTCATTAGTTGATAGGTTAGACGATTCGTTATTTGAAGAAATTATAGATCCATCAGTTGAATCAGATGATTCGTTAGCTGAAGGAGAAATAGATTCATTCGTAGAAAGGTTAGACGATGCGTTAGTTGAAGAAGTATTAGATTCATTATTTGAATTAATTGAAGATTCATTATTCGAATTAATAGAAGATTCATTATTTGAATTAGTAGAAGAATCATCAGCTGAATGGATAGTAGATTCATTATTTGAATTTAAAGAAGAACCATCATTTGAGTTTATAGACGAATCATTGTTTGAATGAATAGAAGATCCATCAGTTGTAATTATAGAAGATTCAGTGATTGAATGGATAGAAGAATGATCAGTTGAATCAATAGAAGATTCGTTACTTAAAGGATTAGAAGATTCCTTAGTATAATCTAAAGTATTTATCGAAGTATTTGCAACAGCGGTTGAATCAGAAGTTTTCGTAGTAGCTGCAGCAAGTGAAGTAGTTTCAGCAACAGTTATCGATTTTTGAGCAGAAGGGTTTGCCTCTGTCCCAGCAGCTTTCGGAGTTTTATATACAGTTTTCGTTGTTTTATATACACCTTCGTTATCAGCCACGTTCGTTGCTCCATCAAGTTTGTCTTTTGTAACAATATGTTTTTCTTTTGTCGTTAAACCGGTATATTGTTCTTTCTTTTTCGGAACAGTAGCTTTTAATTTACTATGTTGTGACCCTTTTGTAACTGTAGTTTTTAATTTCGCTGTGACACTTTTCAGTACGGAACTGTCTTGTGTAGTTTGCGATGAGATAATATTGTTATATGATTTTCCGGAAACTCTTTTTAATGCAGAATTGCTTGGTGTAGTTTGCACTAAAATAGTATTATCATTTGCTATAGTAGCGATACTTTTTAGAACAGATTTACTTTGTGTGGTTCGCATTAGCACAATACTATTTTTTGTTTTAGTCACTACCCTATGCATTTTTGAATCAGCACCGTATGCTTTGGTAGTTTTCATTACAACTATCCCAGTATGTTTATGCTTGTGTTTATGTTTATGCTTATGGTTATCATGTTTTGTGTGTTGGATATCATGAGAGTCCTTTATAGGAGCAAATAGATTAACGATCGGTCCTCTCGTTATTGCTTGCCTCATCTTGTATGTTGTGATCTTCTCATTCGCTCGCATTTCTACAACTTTTTTTAAAATACTTATAGGCACCCAGTGACTCGGTAAGCCCGCTTCAATTGGGTTGCTTACATAAATAAACTTATCTTCTGCGGGCAAAGGCCATTTTCCGCAAATGCATGAAGCCGTTACAAAGCTTACGACGAGGGGTAATAGACGCACTGTGAAATAAAAATTCTTATTACAATTATAGTGAAGTAAACACAGTAGATTGTATTGAATTTAAAGCTATTTACAGGATAATCTAATAGAGATTTAATTATAAACTTTGAACATTGATTATTAGCAGATTTGAATAGGTACGTGGCAGTTGGCTTTTGTAGCATTAAGTTCATATGAGTTACGTAGTGAACTCAGGTTTACATTTATTTTAGTAGCATTCAAATAGGTAAGGTATGAATAGACGAGGCAACTCGGTCAGCCATCGACATCTGATAAACAATTTATATTAGGTACCAATAAATTTGTCCATCCCGACATCTAGTTTGACAAATTCTTGTATAAACTTTTGGCTTTCATTTTGTATCGGAATACCCTCAACATTATTAATTACCTAACTTACTGTCTTTAAGGTGTCACGCATTTTGATTTTTCTTCCCCACAAATTCTCGCATTATTCCTATATCATTTTTGCTTTCGTGAACACAATTCGATTATGAGAAGGTACTTCCATTGGTTTGATATCATTATGGAAAGGGTAATTTTATTATTTGGTCTGTCATGCGTAAAAACCGATTTAATCCTTCATTGCCTTTATTGGCAAATAGCATAACAAACCAATAATATAGGTAGTGACTTTCATTTGTCTCCGACATTCTTTGTTTCATTATTATCTGTTGTACAACATGAAACACTTGTGGCGTAATTCCATAGAAAAACTAAATTTATTATTCTCTCGTAGTACCTACGTAGCTTAGCCGTTCCTAATAGATTTACTTAAAATAAGAAACATTCAGAGTACCTACTCTCAATTTGGATGGGTGACCACTTCTGTGCTTTTGAGGGTACAATGAGCCTGGTAGCGACCAAAGCTGTCGTTAGGCGGGATGCATTGATACAATCTACAAATATTAATTCCTAGCGTAGATATTAGTAATAATGGTATTACTAATATCTACGCTTTTTACCATGGGATAAAAACTAAACTGATAACCACAATACAGTAGAACATTTTAGTTTGTCTAGGACTGTTGTATATGAAACAATTTGGCTGTGTTATAATAAGATAAAATATTTTTTGTACTTGATTGAATTGCACTTTATTCACTAAAATTACTAAATAATAATTTACCTAAAATCTAGTTATCCCATTTCTTGGATTGATCAATGTACTCTCCATCAGGCGATTCATAGTTCTTAATTGGCGGTGTTGCTACAGGTCCCTTGATCGAGTAAGGTATCAACTCTAGGTCTGGCTGCAAGAAATTAAATAAATTTTAACGTTAGCTTAATGGTAAGCAATAACTTATCCCAAATAAGCGTTGAAAAACTACTAGTCTAGGGCTTTATGTGGCGCCCTGAGATATAGAGATGAAAGTATGTATGTTATGTACTATCAAACCTTATAAAGAGCTTTACTTACTTTCAACAAACTTTATGCAGATTGGTTAAAGAACCACTGGTCGTGCACCAATGAGTTTTTCCATTCGAAAAATTTATGTGCACAATGCCAGTGCTCTTAAACGGTGAAGGAAAACATCGTGAGGAAACCGGCATACCCTAGAACCAAAAATTCGAAGGTATGTGTCATAGCTTAGTATTCTTATAAGCGGCGATGGGCTTGCAACCTGTCACGAACGGAATACTAACTAATGTGCAAAATGTGGGCATGTACCAAATGTCATGTTTGGACTTGCCTCTGACTACCCCCTTTAGATATCCTTAAAGATCTAAGTTACTAAAAAACTGAGGAGATATCTACCGAGCCTGGGGATTACAGTCGTGATCATATTTTATTTTTTTATTTTATTTAAAGAACCAGTGTCAATGAGGACTTTATGGAAAACTTTATGAATAATTATTTAATACATACACCTTTAAGGAGTTTAGTAATTATACTATTAGAAATGGCTAGTTTTTCTTACCATAATAGCCTCATTATAAAGGTCCTCTGATTCCTCATACAATTTATCCAAAGCTCTCCGCTGAGCTGCCATGATTCTGTCTAATTGAGCTACATTGGCCATGTATTGTTCCCGCTTGTATCTCGTCCATTGCTTCTGTAGTAATGCTCGGGCTTCAATTTCTTCTGTTGTCAACTGTGGTGATGGTCTTTTGCGTTTTCTGTAAACAATTTTTTAATAGTAAAATAAATAATATGTTAATGAGCTATTTTAATTTAAGAGTTTGTTTGTAGTACATCAGATATCTGGATTTTATATAAAAATATGTAGTTTTAAACCTGTTTGATCACAATCAAATCATGATTATGATCATATTATGATCACGACTATAATCCCCATGTTTAGTAGATATCTCCTCAGATTTTTACTTACTTACATCTTGGAGGATATATAAAGAGGGTGGGTAGTCAGAGGCATGTCCAAAAATTACATTTGGCATGCGCCTAGATTTTGCTCAGTAGTTAGTATTCTGTATGTGACAGGTTGCAAGGCCATCGCTATTTTTATGGAAATTATACTAAAATAGTTTAAACCCAGTGAACAATTCTATTTATATGTGCTTTATATTATTATGGAAAGTGGTATGAAAATAGCATACCCTATCTGATCAATCAGGTCCAATGGAACTTCCAATTCGTCAATAGGCTTCAACTGCCGTGCATTCTTCTCAAGCCTCCGAATCTGTTTCTCTATCCTCTTGCGTCTACGATCTTCACGAGCTTTAACAATCTGTGGGTCTATCTTCTTCTTTTTCTTCAAAGGTTCAGCCCTGAAATATCAAAGAATCCGATTTACCATGAAGCTACAGGTAGATTTGAAATATTTATCAAATTCAAAATTATACCAATTTATTTCTTACCATAGCTGGTTTGTTACTTTGAACTGTAGAATTGGTATTGTAGAAATAGTCCTCGCACTTAACTGTACTTTAGCAGCAGGGCATACTGTAAGTCTAAAAGTTACAGAAAATTTACATAAACACAAGAAAATAAGGTTATTTTTCTAAAATGTTTATTTTGTGTACCTCGTGAATTGCCTTAACACCGATAACATTGTAACAGATACGGCTCCACTCTCTTTTTTACACTGGAATTAAATAATATTCATACACACGATAAATGCGAAATTACGAAAAAAATATGTAGGTAATAGATTACAAATAATTTCGCTCGCTGTTTTCTTTTTTTTTTTGTTACAAAACAGTTTGGCAGTTGACTGACTTGAGAGTTGACAACAGTTTGACAGTTGACTGACTTGAGAGTTGACAATTGAAAACATCAATCAAACATCACCCGTCAAAATTATAATCAAATTCAAATTCAGTTTATTTAATTTTTCATCGAAGACTGAAGACAAGGATTTTCTGCGGTGTATTTGCCTGACAACTACGTCGCTCTGGTTTTTATATGTTTTCTCGTGTTATTTTGAGTTTTATTGCGTAATTTTGGTGGTTATTTTGCCAATAAAGCCCGGGTTCTTGACGCGAGTGTAAAGTATGTGAATTAAAGTGAATAGTTCTCTTCAAATTCCATCGGAGGAAATCCCGAAAATTTTCAACAAAACAGCCATCTTTTGTTTAAAATTGACTTGACTACTTGACTATGACTCTGTGACGTTGACAATACTTATAAATAAATACACTTGACACTGGCAAAATTGTTCTCTAAGAGACAGATGCCATAATTGAAGAAGAAGAAGAAAAACACAATCACCTTTTGTTTAAAAATGACTTGACAATTTGACTGACTTTATGACATTGACAATACTACTAATTTAAAATTGATCCAAAAGAGATAGCAAAGAAAACTTTTGAAAACCTCAGAGTAAAGATATAAAGAAAACGAAGAAATATTTAAAATAAGTTGTTATTCTACCTAGGTACCTACGTACTGATTTTATATAATAATGTACTACCTATACGTTCTACGTTTAGTTGCATGGTGTCATTCTGTGGTCTAAAGAAATTTATCTATGTACCATCGATGCATTATGTAGGTACTTACATTTATTTTATTCCTATTTTTTTTGTATGTACTAGAGTCCGCACCACCATTGAAGTCCGATAGACGCGGGGCGCTGCTTTCTTCGCAGAACTAAATGTTGCCGCTGTAGTTCCCGAGTAGTTCCCGCTTTTGCCGTGGTGGCGAGCACTCTACAGTGTAGGTACTAACGGCTTAACCCACTGACTGACAGCCTACTAAGTGCCCCAACTGGTGACGTCACATCACATACATCGACTAAGTAGGTAGTACCTACTTAGTCGTAGTAGTACGTACGACGTATACAAAAAGGTACCTACTAGGTACCTTTTTGTATACGTCGTACGTACGTAACACAATAATAACCTAGGAACCTATGCCTACTTACCAACTTTACAAAAATGTTAAATTTAGATTTTAGATAAATAATTATCTACTTACTTACTTAAAAGTGCTTAAAGCTATGGAACTTCTTTATCTACGTAGGTAATATTGATTTTTTATGAAAAAAATAAAACCGTTTGTAAGTTAACCTACGCATTTTTTAAGAGCGCTGGTGGTGTAGTGGTAGCACCCCTGCCTCACGATCCGAAGGTCGTGGGTTCAAACCTGGTCGTGCACCAATGAGTTTTTCCACTCGAAAAATTTATGTGCGCAATGCCAGTGCTCATAAACGGTGAAGGAAAACATCGTGAGGAAACCGGCATACCCTAGAACCAAAAATTCGAAGGTATGTGTCATAGGTTAGTATTCTTATAAGCGGCGATGGGCTTGCAACCTGTCACGTACGGAATACTAACTATTGTGCAAAATGTGGGCATGTACCAAATGTCATGTTTGGACTTGCCTCTGACTACCCTCTTTAGATATCCTCAAAGATCTAAGTAACTAAAGATCTGAGGAGATATCTACCGAGCCTGGGGATTACAGTCGTGATCATATTTTTTATATTTTTTTAGGTAGGTAGGTAATAATTTGGTATTAAGTACTTTGATATTCAATCGTAGTAATAAGTAGGTTATCCTATTATCTCTTTAGCTTAGGTAGGTATATACCTACCTTCCTATATACCTACCAACTTACATGATTAGGGTAATTCAAGAACTCTGTATAGGTATTTTGCAATGATCCCAACAAGTAATAGGTAGATAGGTACTTTTCTACCAAAATAACGGAGCAGAATAAGACTTTTCTTATATTTATTCAAATCACATCACAAAAAACAAACAAGACAACCAGTTATTACCATAATGATGTTCCGTAATGTTAGGCTGCTCATTCTTGACCATGTATCAGCACAAGTGACAGTGTTCCAAAACGACTGTTATTCAAAGCAAAAAACTTACTTTTAAAAAAATATTTTAAAACGCATTGACATGAATAGTTAGGTAGTTGTTACCTACCTACGAGTATTTACATTACCTTTAATATAAATTCAAACCCAATGGATGGACTGGAGGCAAATGTGAACCGAAGTGTTTATAGAGTCATAGATTTTTACGAAGTTTACAGGTCTAAAGAATGGGATAGATTACTAACATACAAATATGTGGGTTTTATATTAGGAGCTATTATTATTCTAAGTAATTTGCCAGTCGTTGTGTCTAGTGGACTTATTTTGAGAAAAGGTATGTTAAAATGTTGGGTTGTTTTCTATAACACGATACTTAGGTCTTGCTCTTACACAAACAATGATCAAAAGTGAAAACTTAAAAACGAATAGCTTTAATTCGATTCCCGGATCGGAAATTAATCTTCAAAAAAATTGTTCTAAATAATGATTGCTTGATAACTAAATGTTTATAAATACTTCATTTGAGTAGGAGCACTAGGTAGGTAGGTAGGCACCTAATTATTTATTTATAAAATTGATAAAAACTTAAATTCAACAGGTCAAAAACCAAGAAGCACCTACATGCTACTTGGCAACGTATCTTTGGCAGATACTATCGTCGGTGCTTCACTTATCTGCGGGGTTTTGATAGATACTGCCAAAAGCCCTAGCAGTTTATGCATTATTCAAATAGGTAGGTATAACCAGATTAATAAACCTATCAGATTTTACCACAAACAGTGGCAATTACTTTCTTGCTTATTATAATTTAAGTGTTTTAAATATTTATATAAGGGGTTCTAATTAATTCTTCATTACAGGTATGATGGCGTGTCCTGCAATGGTGTCAATATTTAGTGTAGGACTCATCGCCGTTGACCGATACATCTACATACTCCACGGACTTTACTATAAGAGGTGGTTTAATACAACTCGAGTTCGAATTGGCATAGTTTTGATATGGATGATTGGTAAGCCAACTTACACAATGTTTAAATTAACTGTGTTAACCAGTCATCTTGCAAGATCTGGCTATTGGGGTCATTAAAACTATTCCTCATCGGTGTTTGGAAACGCAGATAACTATTACCTACTCAGATTTAGAAATTGTGGTTGCTAGATGCATTAGATTCATTTAAGTAATTCACAATTTTAGGCTAAAAGGTAGGTACATTATAAGGATCTGCAACATGATCCTTGCAAGGGCACTACCTAAATGATATATTATTACTGATGAACCTATTTTTTTCAGGTATTATTCTCGGGTTCATGCCAGCAACTGGATGGGTCAGTGAAGAACTTAATATGACAAGATGTTTTTACGTGTCACTGTTTCCCGGAACGCTCATATTGCTCAATTCCTTTTTAAGTATTATACCAATTGCACTTGTTGTTGTGCTATATTCAATAATATTAGTCAAAGCCTTACAAACTGTTAAGACTATTAATGGTAGCGTAAAAGTTAATGAGGTGACTCCAGTTAGTGAGAAGCCCAAATTGAGAATGAATCGTGGCACAGTGGTAGATAGAAATACGAAAGTGCACTCACACTTAAAACCTGACGCAAAATTGAAAAGGAGTGCTTCTTTTACACTTGGGACAAACCACAAAGTTAAATTCAATGGCAGATCTAAGAGTATTGAAGATTTATCTGAAGAAAATAGATTTGAAATAAAAGATGCAAGTAATGGTAAAGGTCGACCTGATTCAGATTTTAGTATTTATACCATTGAATCGATAGCTTCATTTGATTTTTCAATAGGTAGTGAGACTGTTGAAAGAAAAATGTTTAAGGCGAGAAGTTTTTCAAAAGTTCGAAAAACAAAGGAGCCAAACAGATGGCGTGCAATCACTGTAGTTTTACTAACAACAGGGGCATTTATAATCACTTGGATTCCATTTTTCATAGCTGTTATATTTTTTGTTTTCTGTGAAGAAAAACGGACGAATCCAGAATGTATTCACTTAAGATTTTTATTGGGAGGTCCATTTCCATTTCTGGCCTTTGCTAATAGTATGGTGAATCCATTAATTTATGCTTGGTGGCATAAAGGCTTCAAGACATCCGTAAAATTATATTATAAGAGATATTTCCATAAGTACTTTTGTCATGACGTTTTATGATGTTATTTTCAAAATATATAAATATTTACCTACTTACCTAAAAACTTTTTATACAGGGTTATAGGTATCTAATCAATAACCTTGAAAAGGCGACTTGGGTAAATCAAGACTAACAACTTTTGTTCTACGATTTTTTCTAATTCAATGATTTTTTTTCTTATACAAAAAAATAAATAGGCAAATTTCCAGTTCTAATCTCCTTAGCTCTTTCTAGGCGGTCACAGATTAAGACAAGTCGGTACATGCTGTGTGTGTAGCACACTCGGCCGAGCGATTGCGTAAAAGTCGTCGTAGCACTCAGCGTGACTCAGCTGACTGCGCATACGTTAGAATCGAATAAATGAAACATAGGTATATTTACGAGACATAGAGCTAACAATTGATAGAACTTCACACAAAAACTAAAAAAAATTAAAACTTGAGATCTATGACGTTTTGGCAAAAGTCATAGAACAAAAGTTGTTAGTCTTGATTTACCCAAGTCGCCTTTAAGAGGTTATTGATTAGATACCTATAACCTTGTATATGGTCAAACGTAGGGTAGGTAGGTATTTTGGATTCAGTTATTAGCGTACCTAATTATAAATGGAAATTTTACCTATCTACGCACTACCTAATAACTAAGTAGGTACTGTAAGTTTGTTTTCCAATAAGTAGGTACCTACATCTACATAGATACCTATAATCATTAAAAATAGCTGTAATTTTGATAAATAATTGGCTTCCTACTTAAATCGATTAAGTAAGACATTTTCAAAAATGAAGTTGGTTCCGTAATAAATTGTCAACCATAATATTTTTACAATAATTATTGATCTATCTAAAAAACGCAAAGTAGGTACCTACCTACCTACTTAACACTTTTCCGTGCCAAAAATAAAAGTAACTAATTAATTATTGTAGGTAAGCATAGGTAGTGTAGAAAATACTAACCTAAATGATATTATTTTTTAGTAATCTATAAATCAGAACCTAAAGCCTCATCATAATGCCGCAAATATAGGTAGATCATCAAACTGAAAGCTATACCGTATTGCATAGTTACATCTACATAATACCTTCAAAATCAAGAAATGAGAAATATGAAAGTTGTGATCATGAAGGTGTAAAAGATAGCGGAAACAAAGAGCAAGAGAAGAAGAAGAGGAAAACTGACTGGGGATTAATATTCGAGAAGATAAAGAACATTGTGTTTTCAGAAGAACCGTTGGAAGTAAAAGTGGTAAATGTGTCAAAATTTGTATTTGAAGAACTAAGTTCATTTATTTTAAGTATGTTTGCTGAAGGCGAGTTATTCAAAAGAATGTTTCGGCATTCTTTTGAATGTTCATAGCAGAGGGCACTAATAAGAAAACTGAAATCAATATATTTCAGTGGAACTGTCAAAGTTTGAGGCCAAAAGTAAGTAGTTTTGAAGCCTTATTACTGCAAGAAAAGATTCACGTAGCTATTTTGAGTGAGACCTGGTTTGATAAGGACACAGTTATAAATATTAACGGGTATAACATCTATAGGAAGGACAGAAGTGACTCTTACGGAGGTGTTGCTATTTTAGTGCATAAATCGATGCATTCCTATTCTTGCCCTATTATTCTAACGAACCCAGGTATAGAAACTGTTTATATTAAAATATTAAATTGTAGCAATTTAGAAAATATTATATCAATATATTGTCCGTCGTCTATAAATACGCGGCAAGCTGATTGGGATGCTCTTTTTTCGATTGCTTCTGGAAAGAGTCTGGTTGCAGGTGATTTCAACGGTCACCACACCAATTGGTCGTACAAGATAGATCAGAGAGGTAATCAGCTGTTAGACTCATCCTTAGATAATAATTTAATATCACTAAATAATGGAGAAGTAACAAGAATAAAGTTAGTAAATGGAAGTTTACAAAAATCATCTCCAGATATCACCTTCGTCTCTGCTGATGTTGCAATAAACTTCAGCTGGCAAGTTTTGAATGAGAATTTAGGAAGTGATCATTTAATACTTAAAATTACTTTGGATGTTCAAGATAGATACGAAATGATTAATAAACGTAACTTTAAGAAGGCTGATTGGGAAAAATATAGTAAAGATTTATTAGAGTTATTTTCTGAATGTACTTATTGTCCCAGTTCAATACAAGAAAGATACAATAGTCTAATAGAAAAAATGACGATTTCTGCCGATAATAATATTCCCGCACTAAAATTATGTAATAAGCCGTCATCAAAATTTAAACCTAAAGAATATTGGACCCCTTTGTTATCAAAATTAGTAGGCGAACGTAGATTAGCATTAAGTACATTTAGAAGAAACCCAACTCCGGATAATTATAAAAAACTTGAGGAAAAAATAACACAAGCTACTAAAATGATCAAAGAAGCTAAATCTAAAAGAAGTGAATCCATTAATTTATGCTTGGTGGCATAAAGGCTTCAAGACATCCGTAAAATTATATTATAAGAGATATTTCCATAAGTACTTTTGTCATGACGTTTTATGATGTTATTTTCAAAATATATAAATATTTACCTACTTACCTAAAAACTTTTTATACAGGGTTATAGGTATCTAATCAATAACCTTGAAAAGGCGACTTGGGTAAATCAAGACTAACAACTTTTGTTCTACGATTTTTTCTAATTCAATGATTTTTTTTCTTATACAAAAAAATAAATAGGCAAATTTCCAGTTCTAATCTCCTTAGCTCTTTCTAGGCGGTCACAGATTAAGACAAGTCGGTACATGCTGTGTGTGTAGCACACTCGGCCGAGCGATTGCGTAAAAGTCGTCGTAGCACTCAGCGTGACTCAGCTGACTGCGCATACGTTAGAATCGAATAAATGAAACATAGGTATATTTACGAGACATAGAGCTAACAATTGATAGAACTTCACACAAAAACTAAAAAAAATTAAAACTTGAGATCTATGACGTTTTGGCAAAAGTCATAGAACAAAAGTTGTTAGTCTTGATTTACCCAAGTCGCCTTTAAGAGGTTATTGATTAGATACCTATAACCTTGTATATGGTCAAACGTAGGGTAGGTAGGTATTTTGGATTCAGTTATTAGCGTACCTAATTATAAATGGAAATTTTACCTATCTACGCACTACCTAATAACTAAGTAGGTACTGTAAGTTTGTTTTCCAATAAGTAGGTACCTACATCTACATAGATACCTATAATCATTAAAAATAGCTGTAATTTTGATAAATAATTGGCTTCCTACTTAAATCGATTAAGTAAGACATTTTCAAAAATGAAGTTGGTTCCGTAATAAATTGTCAACCATAATATTTTTACAATAATTATTGATCTATCTAAAAAACGCAAAGTAGGTACCTACCTACCTACTTAACACTTTTCCGTGCCAAAAATAAAAGTAACTAATTAATTATTGTAGGTAAGCATAGGTAGTGTAGAAAATACTAACCTAAATGATATTATTTTTTAGTAATCTATAAATCAGAACCTAAAGCCTCATCATAATGCCGCAAATATAGGTAGATCATCAAACTGAAAGCTATACCGTATTGCATAGTTACATCTACATAATACCTTCAAAATCAAGAAATGAGAAATATGAAAGTTGTGATCATGAAGGTGTAAAAGATAGCGGAAACAAAGAGCAAGAGAAGAAGAAGAGGAAAACTGACTGGGGATTAATATTCGAGAAGATAAAGAACATTGTGTTTTCAGAAGAACCGTTGGAAGTAAAAGTGGTAAATGTGTCAAAATTTGTATTTGAAGAACTAAGTTCATTTATTTTAAGTATGTTTGCTGAAGGCGAGTTATTCAAAAGAATGTTTCGGCATTCTTTTGAATGTTCATAGCAGAGGGCACTAATAAGAAAACTGAAATCAATATATTTCAGTGGAACTGTCAAAGTTTGAGGCCAAAAGTAAGTAGTTTTGAAGCCTTATTACTGCAAGAAAAGATTCACGTAGCTATTTTGAGTGAGACCTGGTTTGATAAGGACACAGTTATAAATATTAACGGGTATAACATCTATAGGAAGGACAGAAGTGACTCTTACGGAGGTGTTGCTATTTTAGTGCATAAATCGATGCATTCCTATTCTTGCCCTATTATTCTAACGAACCCAGGTATAGAAACTGTTTATATTAAAATATTAAATTGTAGCAATTTAGAAAATATTATATCAATATATTGTCCGTCGTCTATAAATACGCGGCAAGCTGATTGGGATGCTCTTTTTTCGATTGCTTCTGGAAAGAGTCTGGTTGCAGGTGATTTCAACGGTCACCACACCAATTGGTCGTACAAGATAGATCAGAGAGGTAATCAGCTGTTAGACTCATCCTTAGATAATAATTTAATATCACTAAATAATGGAGAAGTAACAAGAATAAAGTTAGTAAATGGAAGTTTACAAAAATCATCTCCAGATATCACCTTCGTCTCTGCTGATGTTGCAATAAACTTCAGCTGGCAAGTTTTGAATGAGAATTTAGGAAGTGATCATTTAATACTTAAAATTACTTTGGATGTTCAAGATAGATACGAAATGATTAATAAACGTAACTTTAAGAAGGCTGATTGGGAAAAATATAGTAAAGATTTATTAGAGTTATTTTCTGAATGTACTTATTGTCCCAGTTCAATACAAGAAAGATACAATAGTCTAATAGAAAAAATGACGATTTCTGCCGATAATAATATTCCCGCACTAAAATTATGTAATAAGCCGTCATCAAAATTTAAACCTAAAGAATATTGGACCCCTTTGTTATCAAAATTAGTAGGCGAACGTAGATTAGCATTAAGTACATTTAGAAGAAACCCAACTCCGGATAATTATAAAAAACTTGAGGAAAAAATAACACAAGCTACTAAAATGATCAAAGAAGCTAAATCTAAAAGTTGGAGAAAATTTTGTAATGACATTAATGAAAATACGTCAGTCTCGGTTATGTGGCGTAAAATGCGTTGGTTTAAAGGTTATCGTCAGTCTAAATTTTCAAATTCAGATACTAAATTGAGACAACTGTTGCACTCGTTAACTCCTGACTCAGTTCAAAATCAACAACCAAATATTACGTCAAGAAATAACATATTAGAAAAGACTATTACTATTCAAGAATTACTACATTGTTTAAAAAGAAAAGATACGGCTCCGGGTAGCGATGAGATAACGTATTCCATGATTCATCACTTGCCTCTAGTTGGTAAGCAAATTTTACTTCAGATTTATAACGATATCTATGCATCTGGCTATATCCCTACGCAATGGCGCAATATACTTGTTATACCGATACCTAAAGCTACTGTCGACGCAAGTTCTGAACAAAAGTTACGGCCTATATCGCTTATTTCATGTTTGTGTAAAATACTTCATAATATTATTATTAGGAGACTTGAATGGTACATTGAGAAGAATGGAATCCTTTCGAACAACACTTCTGGTTTTAGAAGAGGTCAATCGTGCCTTGACGCTTTGGCTAGATTAGTCACATACATACAAATAGGTTTAACTAATAATAAACCCACAGTAGCTTGTTTTCTCGACATAGAAAATGCCTATAATAATGTTTTGGTTGAAAAGATAGTAGGCACACTCGACGAAATTAATGTTGGTTTTAAAATGTGTAGGTATATTTGGTCATTTTTGAGTGAAAGATGTTTGTTAATTAGAGCGAATGACAAAAGCTATATTTCACGATGGACAACCAAAGGTTTAGCTCAAGGTGACCCTATGTCTCCATTGTTATTCAACATAACAACTTATAAAATTTATAGCCAGCTACAGCAAACGATAAGAGTGTCCCAATATGCTGACGATTTCGTTTTTTATTTGCGTAACAACAATTTAAAAGTATGTGAAGATAATATACAATATGCATTAAATGTAATGGTTACAAACTTAAGAGAAATAGGTCTTGAACTGTCTAGCAGTAAATCAATGGTGTGTTTATTTAGCAGGGGACGAAGAAAAAATAGAATTAATTTAAGTGTTAATAATTTGTTATTGAATCAAGTAGAAAATGTTCGATACTTAGGAATGTGGTTGGATAGATCTATGTTGTGGAATAGACATATTAAAGAAACCACCGAAAAAACATCTAAATACCTAAACTTATTAAAAGTTCTTGCTGGATCTGGTTGGGGAGTACATCCTAAATACCTACGCACGTTGTTTATTTCACTGATAAGGAGTAGAATCGACTACGGTTGCTTCTTGTACGATACTAGCGCAAAGGTACATCTGTATAAATTAGAAAAAGTGCAAAATCAGGCATTAAGAATTATCGGTGGTTTCATTAAAAGTACACCAATACATGTTATGGAATGTGAAACATACCTACAGCCACTACAGATAAGAAGGTTATATTTAGCTTATAAATTTTGTGTTAAAAGTATGTCGTGGGAAAACAACATAACAATACAGCTCCTTGATGAACTGTACTCTTTGAGAAATAACAATTATTGGCATTCTAAAAAGACACCGTTACTTGTTTCAGTTTATGACAGATGTAGGCATTTTGATATTTATACTTCAAATATATTGGATATGTACTCATTAGATATTTGGGTTACATATATTAATACGGAGGGGGTTATTATTTCCAATTTAGATTGTGTTAAACGACCTAAAAGAAGTTATGAAACTACTGAATTAAAATACGATATGATTAAAGAATTAAATGATAAATATTACGGAAGACACATACTTTATACCGACGGATCAAAGAGTGAAGTGGGTCAGGGAGCTGCCTATTTTGACACGACTTATTCTAGAAATGGTATTTTTAAAATTGATTCTGTTGTTTCGATCATGACACTGGAACTCATTGCAATTTCAGAAGCTTTAAGTTCTGTAAATGAAATAAACAATAGGGGAATAGTTGTTTTCACAGACAGTAAAAGTGCACTGCAACATTTAGCTCGATGCGCCTCTGGTTACAGAGGTGTTTCGGTAGCTTATAATATTTTGAATAAAATTCATAATCTCGCACTCAGGGGGATAAGTATGAAGTTGCAATGGGTTCCGTCACATATAGGTTTGAGAGGTAACGAGGAGGCTGACAAATTAGCAAAATTAGGTTATACAGAAGGAATTTCAATTAATTTAAAACCGAACTATACTGATAAAGTTCTTTCATGTAAAAAAATATGTTATGATGCATACAAAGAATATTTTGATGAGCGAAGTAAAGAAAAAGGTATATGGTATAAAACCATTCAATGTCAGCCGCCTTGTATACCATGGTTTGTTAGAGGTAAGATAAGCAGACTTGTTGTTGTTATTGCTCATAGGTTACGATCTGGTCATTTTCCATCAAAGAAATTCGGGTTCCTTATGAAAAAAACGGACTCTCCAAATTGTGAGGTTTGTGGAGTCCTGGATGATGTGCACCACATCTTGATGGACTGCACCAAGTTCAAAGATCGAAGGGAGGCACTGATCACTGAACTTAACTTAAATAGATTAGATTTAGGAACATTTATTAACATATTAGCGGAACCAAATTCATCAGCAGCTATTTCACTCTTTAAAATATTTATGAATCAGTGACTCCCTTGGAATATTAACCTACAAATTGTTGACTAATTAGTTTAGTTTTATTGTTGTTTTTTTTTTTCTTTTGTATGATAATAATAAGTTTAGGTTATAATAGGACTGACATACTTTGTAAAGTAAAAGTCCTTAACAATAAACAAGATTAAAAAAAAAAAAAAAAAATCTACATAATAATTTTATTATCATTGTTACCTTACCTACTTACATGATAGTGGATAACATTAATCAACGGATTAAATGCAAAGAGCTTACCTTTGCTTGGAATCGATCATAGTGTACTAAAAATTCGGTACCCTACACAACGTGTAAAATGTCTCGACTGGTGTGTGTGCTGCTCCTTGTAGCCCTAGCCCAAGCCCGACACGAAAAATATGAAGGGTAAGTTGCTTGCAGCTAAATAGGTACCTACCTTTGCATAAACTCACTGGTAGATTAATCCAAATTTAGATAAGTGAGTACTACTCCAAAGTCCGAAACTCTTAGTGACCATATTTTTTCAGACATCAACTCTATCGTGTTTCTGGCCCAGCAAATAAGTTGGCAAAACTTGAAGAGCATTTAGATGTTCTGTCAGCGACATCCGCTTCTAAATCTACTACTGGCCAGTTAGAAGTCCTATTAAGGCTAGCTCCTGAAGATAAGGAACAATGGCTGGGATACTTTGAAACAAATAATATGCATTACAGATTGGTTGCTGAAAATCTTGCCACGTAAGACCAATGAATTTCACTCCCGTATTTTTTAAATACATATTAAAAAACAGGATAAAAATACGTAGACGTCTTGTTTTTTTTCCAGTATTTTTAGAAAAGAAGAGGAACAAATGAAAAGCAGGAAGCTAGCAGCTGCACGAAGCGGTAAAAATATCAGCTGGGATACTTACTATAGGCATGATGAGGTGACTTTGCAACACATAAAAATATAGTTTAATAGTTGTTTTATTAAACGAATACGGCGTTTTGCTCTACGGAACGGACCACCTAATCCGTATTCGAATATTAACTAGTAAACCTATTAAGATTAACCATTACCACGTTGATTGACATTTGATCTCATTTCAGATCAATGATCATCTTGATGATCTGGCAGCGCGGTACCCCAATTTGGTAACAGTTATAAACGCAGCGCTGAGCTATGAAGGTCGCCAGATCAAATACGTCAGGATCTCCACAAGCCGCTTTGAAAGTCCCATGAAACCAGTCATTATTATTGACGCTGCAGTGCATGCCAGGGAGTGGATCACCCCACCTGTGGCTCTTTATATTATCAACCAATTGGTTGTTGATATTGTGGATAGTGATCTCACTGAAAATATTGACTGGATCATCATTCCGGTGGCCAATCCTGACGGTTATGAATACTCGTTCGAGGAGGTAAAATCACAAAATAAGTTTTCTGTATCATGATGACCTATTGCCATGACTTGCTTGGTTATACGGTATGACCTACTCTTATAAACTCCATAGAATTGTTTATTAATTGGTCCCATAAAAGGAGTTTTTGGTGCTTAGCAATTTACCTTCAAAGTCAGCAATAAGACGTGAGGGTTCACGGCTAGGAACTGATGTAGCTTATTTCAATGATTTGAGCGGCAGTAAAGAAGGCAACATCTTCCAGTAAATTAGGCAGATATCAATTCTATCTACAAGATGGACTGACGTTTACCTAGGTACTCGATTAATAGGTACCTAATCCTGAATTAAGTCTGTAATTGGGTACCTACTTTTTAAACTTCCGTGATTTGATGACATAATTATAATTGAATAACGGGTATTTATCACGTATCTATTTTGTTTTTATTCCCGACGTTTCGAACACATTACAGCGTTCGTGGTCGCGGGCAGACTGATGTGCAGCGAGCTAGTTTTTATTATTGAGAGTAGAATCTGTATCTACCCTCAATTCGTCGTCAGATTCAGATAAGGCCAGGTTCACACTACGACACACTATACTTATTGTATCAACTTGCGGCAAGCACGGGTCACGACGCACACATTTATTAATAACTGGATTCCACGAGGCCGAGAGCCGGAAACCATCCTCACGATTAAAGTTTTTCGGGTGTTAAAAGTGGCACAGCAATTAAGAACCCCGAAAGATACAATACCTCTGCAAATGCCAGGCGTTTACAAGATTGACTGCCGCTGTGGCCGTTCTTACATCGGGCAAACAAAGAGAACAATAGCCGAACGAGTCAAGGAGCATATTGCAGCAGTCAAAAATAGGCAAATCAACAAGTCAGCGATAGCAGAACACCTGCTGGACTCAGGAACGAACCATTGGATTGAGCTCCATGATCCTAAGGTTCTCTCCAGTGAACGCCATTATTATAAAAGGATAGTCCGAGAAGCGATTGAGATCAGGAAACACCCGAAAAACTTTAATCGTGAGGATGGTTTCCGGCTCTCGGCCTCGTGGAATCCAGTTATTAATAAATGTGTGCGTCGTGACCCGTGCTTGCCGCAAGTTGATACAATAAGTATAGTGTGTCGTAGTGTGAAGACCTGAATCTGACGACGAATTGAGGGTAGATACAGATTCTACTCTCAATAATAAAAACTAGCTCGCTGCACATCAGTCTGCCCGCGACCACGAACGCTGTAATGTGTTCGAAACGTCGGGAATAAAAACAAAATAGGTACGTGATAAATACCCGTTATTCAATTATAATTATGGGTACCATAATCATAATCATAATCATAATCACCTACTGATTAATACCTATTGTTTTCTTAGGACCGTTTATGGCGCAAGACCCGTTCCTTATCTCATGCGGATTCAGATAGGTGCCCAGGAGTCGATGGGAACCGTATCTTTGACCATTATTGGGGCACCAGCACCACAGCCACCAATCCCTGTTCTCTAACCTACGAAGGGCCCAGCGCATTTTCTGAACCTGAAACCAGGGTTATTAGAGATGTAGTCCGGCAGTACATTGATCGAGCGGCTCTGTACATCTCTCTGCACAGCTATGGAAACATGTTCCTGTACTCTTGGGGCAACAATGGTACGTGAAATAAATAATTATTCAGTTAATGGTTCAGTAATCGCTTTGTTAAAAATTAGGTGCCTAAGTACCATTAAGTACCTAAGCTCACCTCATTATTATGATAAAAATGGAGGAAAAATAAATTTCAGATAGAGACTAAAATGCTTCCTTTGTGGTGTTATTATTTATTTGATATTTATGTTTGTTTTATCAAAAAACTAACATACTATCTCTGTTGCAGGCACTCTTCCCTCCAATGGATTGTATCTCCACCTGGCCGGTGTCCAAATGGCTACGGCTATAGACGAGGTGGCTCTCGCCACAGCTGACCGTTACATAGTTGGTAATGCAGCTACTGTTCTCTACTACTCCACAGGAACCTCTCGTGATTGGACCCGTGCAGCTGGCATCCCTCTCACCTACACGTTGGAATTGCCTGGCTACGATTACTTCTTTGAAGTGCCTGCGAATTACTTAGAGCAGATTGTCACTGAAACTTGGGCAGGCATAGCTGCTGGTGCACGATTTGTATTAGTAAACCAATAAGAATTATTCTTTGTACCTAGGTACTTAATAATAATTTATCAAATTATTATTACATTTATTTTCGTCCTAATCAGTCATTTTTATTATACACTTTTATGTCCCTTACATCAAAACCGAGTCTCGGTTCATTTGAACCTATTATGCATAGTGTCTGTTAGTGATAAACCGACAAACTATCGCATTTAAATAAATCGTTATTAATATCTAGGCACGAAATAATATGAACACGTCTATGTAGGTACCTACTACAACTAACAACGTGATGAACTATAAATGTACCTAGGTAGGTAACTACTGTTCTTGTTTGCAAACATGGCATTGTTAACTTTACACCATCGTCTGTACTTGATAGACAAGACAGCTTGAAGAAGGTATTCTACCTAATTTAGTCACACCGATCTTTTGTTTGTTTGAATATAAGACTGTCTCACGGGTTTGAGTCAGTCCCACTTAAATTAAGTTGACAACAGGTTGACAATGATAGGAAAATCTATTTCACTGAGCATGATAATAATGCTATCATGTATTAATTTTGTTGCGGGAGTAAAATTGAGAAGGACTATCCAGGGTGTGGGAGAATGGTATTACAAGATTATGATGGCTCTAGGAACCTGTAGAGGTAAGATAAAAAAATATTTGTAAGTTGACACTATACCTAAATTAGGTAGTTGCTTAAGTTAACTTACTGTTAATAAAATACGTATTTAAAATATTATTTTCCAGGAAAATTGTTATTTTCCGAACAGCAAATCTGGGGACGAGTCCGAATGAATCGGATTTTTGATATATATTACGAAAGTAAAGATGGTAAGAGAGATTTACTTACGATTCTACCAATGCCCTCTTGGCTTTATTAATAAGTAGGTACTATGCATACATTAATAAGTAGCTTTTATGTAGGTAGGTAGGTAGGTATTAGATATTTAGTTACATATTTACCCACTATTACATCTATGTAGGTACCTACTACCTAAGTGTCTAGGTAATGGGTAAGTAGGTAGTTCTTTAATCTACTACCTACCTTCCAGGTACTTACCTACTTTTATAATTTTAGCAACTACTTATCTCCATAAGGGCACCTACTTTAATATTAGTGCCCCCATGACAAACGAGGTGTTAATAATTTCAGGAAATTTCAAAGTTTCAAAAGTTGAAATAAAATTAATTGTGAACGAGTCCAACGTGATGGCATATTCAGAAGAAGGGGTTGGCCATGCTAAGTTTAGAGCCACAGTCTTCTTACCGCTTAACACTTTTGTAGTATTCTACAGTCTAAATATATTCACCTGCAGTGTTCCTCAAAAAGAAAATTGAGGTTAACCCGAAAGTACCTACCTACTACCTATCTTGTCATATTGGATTTTCTATGTCGATAAGTAGGTAGAGATGATTCAATCTAAAAATGCACGCCCCTCCACTAGTACTTGTATCGCATGTAGAGGAAATAGTGTAGAAAATACATTGGAGGGGCTTGCATTTTTAGACTGATCTACCTCTAGGTACCTGATTTTTATGACAATCGAGATTTTACAAAATGCTTAATTACCTAGATCAATAATTAAACAAAGGGTTAATAATAAGGTACTTATTATATAAAATAAAAGTAATGTAAACCAACAAACAGCAGTTTTCATTTCTTATAACTTAAAGCAAAGATTTAAATCTTTGCCAATAAGACACATTGCGTGTAAAAATAGGTAGGTACCTAACTACATTACCTACATCCTCGGGGTAAGCACTTAGGTAGGCATACATTTAAAAAAAAAATAACCGCGAACGTTAAACGGAACGTGCGCATTATCTTCTGAAAGCTGTCTGTCAGTGTCAGTCGTTACTGACAGCTATTACATCTTGCGTGAAAAGGAGCGTAGTGTAGTGTTTATTTACGTTCGCAAGTCAATCGCACGCGAAAATCACAATAGTCATTACGCACAAAATCAAAAATTCTCAAGTGTGATGCTGATTGAAATGAACTGAAAATGTTGTGGTATCTGCCATGGTCTGAGAGTATTAAAAAGCGAGCCTGCAGGTACCTGCTCCAGCGTTATCTCGGCAACTTTCTAAAGGAAAAACTAACATTAGATCAGCTTAGTGTGGACCTATACAATGGAACTGGTACCGTTTGCGATGTCAGCCTTGACTGCGAAGTGAGTTATCATATATATTTTACTTTCCTATATATTTTTAATCAAATTATGATAAGCATTTAAATTTTAAACCCTCAATTGCGTAGATATCTTGTAGCGCCTGCCAATACTATTTGCGCATTACGGCGACATAAACACGTGCTTATTCATGAGTTTAGACAAAGAATAACACTTATTTTATCACCATACGTGAACTCAATAAACTCATTACACTTCTGCATACTTGTCAGCTGCATAAATAATGCAAAATTATACATATTCAAACTTTTTCTGTTACATATTCTTTATTGTTTGTTTATAAATAAACAACAATTAAAAACCATTCTATAATGTGGTCAAGGTTACTAGAACTATGCTAAACTGATAACAAAGTACACTGCTCAGTAATATATGTACTATATCAGTATTTAAAACAAATACAAAGAAAATAGAATTACATAAAAACAATTTACTTGATTACATTAGATAGCAATCTTACTTTTTTTAATCTAATTACTAGCTTCTCCCGCCCACGGCTTCGCCCGCGTGGTACTTATTTTCTTTTCAATTTTATTTTTTCGTCAATTTTCCAATGGTTTTAATAATCGTTCTGCTATACGGGACGGAGAGAAATACAAAAAACCATAAAGCATGAAAATCGGTCCAGCTGTTCTAGAGTTATAAGTGTTCAAACAAACCCGACTTTGTTTTATATATTAAGATTAGCTACAAATCATTAACTTCTAGGCTCTCAATGAACTGGGGGATGCCCAGAACTGGCCACTGGAGATAGTGGATGGGCACATGCATGAGATCACAGTGACCATCCCTTGGTCCACATTGCTGAAAGATGACTCCATTGTACAAATCAATGGCCTCTCCCTCACAGTTCAACCAAAAGTGCGGGCAGAACCAGGTATTTCCTTTGTTATTAAATTAGTAGGTATAGTATATAATATACATTCATAATAATGCTATGCCTATGTTTAAAACACTTTGACAATCATAAATTTCTACAGACTTGTACCATCTTATTTTGTATAGCTAGTCTTTTCTTCAAATAGATAATATTCTTAATTCATCATCATCATCATCATCAGCCTATAGCAGTCCACTGCTGGTCATAGGCCTCCCCTAATGAGCGCCATTGCGCCCTGTCTTCAGCTCGACGCATCCAGCCTCCACCAGCAGCCTTTCGCAGATCGTCACTCCACCTAGCCGGAGGGCGTCCTACACTACGTTTGCCGAGCCGCGGTCTCCACTCGAGAACTCGTTTACCCCAACGGTTATCGGTTCTTCGACAGATATGGCCAGCCCACTGCCACTTCAGCTTGCTAATTCTCTGAGCTATGTCGACAACCTTAGTTCTGTGTCGGATAGTCTCATTACGGATTCTATCCTTCAGAGAAAGTCCGAGCATAGCTCGTTCCATAGCTCGCTGAGCGACTTTAAACTGGTGAACTAGCCGTACCGTGAGTGTCCACGTTTCGGCTCCGTATGTCATGACAGGTAGGACGCACTGGTTGAAAACTTTCGTTTTCAGACATTGTGGTATGGGTGACGAGAAGACTCGACGTAACTTTCCAAAAGCTGCCCAACCCAGCTGAATCCTCCTCTTAGCCTCTTTCTCAAAGTTGTCTCTACCTAACTGTAAAATCTGTCCAAGGTATGTGTACTGCGAAACAACTTCAAGAAGGTTGCCATTAACAGCGACAGGTCTCGGGTCAATTCGGTTATTAACCATGACTTTGGTCTTATCCAAATTCATGCCGAGACCCATCATCCGCGAGGCTGATGCTAGGTCGTCCAGCATCTGTTGCAGCTCCTCCAGCGACTCCGCCAGTAAGACTATGTCATCTGCGAATCGTAAGTGTGAGATGTGCTCGCCATTTATGCTTATGCCCATGCCTTTCCAGTCCAAAGTCTTAAACATATCCTCCAGCGCGCTTGTGAACAGTTTCGGAGATATTACATCTCCCTGACTCACTCCTCTGCGCAGCTGGATGGGCTTAGACTGCTGGTCCTGTACTCGGACACTCATGGTGGCGGCTTCGTACAGACATCTCAACACTTCGATATAACGATAGTCTACTTGGCATCGCTGTAAGGATTCCAGAACAGCCCAGGTTTCGACAGAGTCAAAGGCCTTCTCATAGTCCACAAAAGCCAGACACAGGGGCTGATTATACTCTTCTGACTTCTGTATAATCTGCCTCACTGTGTGAATGTGGTCTATGGTGCCATATCCTCCGCGAAACCCGGCCTGCTCCGGTGGTTGGTATTCGTCGAGTCTTCTGGCGAGACGATTCGTGAGAACCCGAGAGAATAGCTTATAAACGTGGCTCAAGAGCGAGATGGGTCCGTAATTTTTAAGAAGAGTCTTATCTCCCTTCTTAAAAAACAAAACCACCAAGCTCTCGTTCCACGCCTTTGGAGTTCTCCCACAGAGAAGGACGGAGTTAAAGAGGTTCTGCAGCTCCTGCACAACAGGAGCTCCTCCTGCCTTCAGAAGCTCTGAGGTCACTCCGTCTTCACCGGGGGCTTTTCCATTTTTAAGCTGTCTCAGGGCCAACACGATCTCGTCTTTGCTGATTTCCGGCAGGTCGTCGGTGTAGTGGCGGGTGAGGGTGGCTCTGGAATCGTGGCTGTTACGCTGGGGGCAAGGAGCATGTGCCGCATATAGCCGGCCATAGAAGTCCTCGATCTCTGACAATATCTCCGGCTTTGACAATACGGTTCGGCCATCGCGTGTTGTTAACTTCGTCAGATGGCTCCTGCCAAGCTGCTGAGTGAATACTTTGGACCCTCGGTTTCGCTCTATTGCCTCTTCAATGAGACGTGTGTTGGAGCTCCGAAGGTCGCGCCGTACCATCTTCGCAATTCGCTTGTTCAGGTCTGGCCTCTCTGACGAAGTGGCCTGAGTGGTTTCCCGTCTTTTTGTCATTAGCCGAAGAGTCTCATCCGACAGTTTGGACTTCTTGCCTTTAGGCTGCATTTGGCAGAATTTGATGCCCTCGTCCCTTAGTGCTCCAACTACGTTTCGTAGGGCCTCATCAACGTCCTCGGTGGGTTCCGCAGCAACGAATCTATCACGAAGAAGCTTCTGAAACTTTTCGGTGCCCGCCATGATCTGGAGCAGATTGGGTCGGAGCGTGGACTTCATCAGACGGTTTCTTTCAAGCTTAAGATTGATATTCAGAGTGCCTCGGACAAGTCTGTGATCAGATCCGGTATTAAACCTGTTGATCACGGAGACATCTCTGAATATGTGCCTTTTATCCGTCGTAATGAAGTCAATCTCGTTTTTTGTCACATTGTCGGGGCTTCGCCACGTCCACTTCCTGTGGGGCTTCTTCTTAAAGAACGAGTTCATCAAGAAGAGCCCCTCCTTCTCTAGAAAGTTGACGAGCATTTGCCCCCTGTGATTTCTGCTTCCATATCCATGCGGGCCCACTCTGGATTCGTCACCAACTCGGACTCCCACTTTGCCGTTAAAGTCCCCCATAACAACGTTGAAGTGAGCCTTCGTGGTGTTATGCATATGTCTTTGGATATGTCCTCGTACATATCCTCCACCTCATCATCCAGATGTGCCGAGGTCGGTGCGTATGCCTGAATGATCTTCAAACTATACCGCTTGGATAGTCGAAGGATCAGGTACGCTACCCTGTTCGACACACTGGAGATTTGTAGAACGTTGTTACAGAGGGCCTTATTGACGAGAAACCCAACGCCACCCTGTGATTTTTGGTCACCCTCGCGGAAGTACAGAAGATGGCCCGCGTCTAGGGTAATGGTGTCCTCTCCCTCTCTACGGACTTCACACAACCCCAGGACATGCCACCTTATGTTCTCCAGCTCCACTTCCAACTGCGCTAGATGTTCGTCGAGCCTCAGAGTTCGTCCATTATACGTTGCCAGGGTCAGTTGTTTGAGGTAGCCTTCGGTAGCCCGGTGATTCTTAGCACCCCCTGTCACGCCGTTACCATGGCCGCTACCATGGCCAGGAATAGCGTGACGGCCGGGAACTGGGGGCCATTTTCTATTGGTGCTTATCATAAGGGGGTTTATGCCCATAATCCCCACGCTGGGCAAGCGGGTTGGGGATCGCAGGACACAGCTTATCGCACCGCCAACGCTGCTACCCGTCGACGGCCAGAGTGTTTAGCTGTGCCGATGTAGGCTGTGCTATGCCGCCATCAGCCGGCTGCCAGAGCCTCGTTTGTTATTTAGCAGGGTGCACCACGTGCAGGTGAGATTGGCTTGGGTACCGAAGATGGTGGATGTTGGAACCCCGTACGGGGTGTACGGGGTTCCAACATTTTAATTGGAGCCCTTTTAACACTTTAATCTGTAGTTATAAATCAATACCAAGTTAATAAACTTAGATTTTTTCTATGTATAATAAAAAATATCTATCTATGTATCTAATGTATTAAATATATCAGTTATCTAGTACCCATAACACAAGCTTTGAGTAGCTTACTTTGGGGCTAGATGATGCTGTGTGGATTGTCCAGCATTATTTATTATTTTATTATTTGATGTGACTATAAAAAACTGAAAAAGACTTAATTTTATTTGCAGTTTCATCAATGCTGGAGTCAATGTGGTCTTCCATGTCATCATCCATGCAGCTGGCTGCAGAGTGTCTCCGGGAGGAGGATGGACCCCAGGAGACTCATCCAGTTGAGGGGATTGAAATGTTCGCACATGCTATTGATTCAAGTAAGCTATTTTTTATATCTTTTTTATTGTTAGAACTACTTTTCAAAGAGGCATGTGCCAAACATTTTTGATGTGCCTCTGACTAGGCATTTTCTAATTGTTATATATAAGTACTTAACTAAAGAAAAAAGACAGGTTAATGATGCGTGTTCTTTATTATTCCTTGCAATAAGAAATAAAGGATAGGTGGACTACCAGGCAGATAGGCAGTTGTTTGCTTTCTGTTAATCTCTTGATCACTCCGACTATCGCTTTTTGTTTCATAAGTAACCATAATATATTTTTTTTATTCCAGTCTTGAGTCGAGTAAAAGTGAAATTCGTAAACACAAAAATACGAATAGAGCATGTACCCAAAAACGGTGACAGAGGCATTGCTCTTGAGATCCACATAAAGAAGTAAGTACATACATTGATTCGAGATAAAAGTTAGCCATGTCCAATATAATCTATATCCTTGCCAAATTTAATTATAATCCATTCAACTGTTTAGTTGTAAACAGAGTTGCTTTCGCATTTATAATATTAATAGTATATAGTATGGATTTGGGTTGTAGCCATTCATATTATTTATACCTACTTACTATTTAAAACATTATGTACCTACTTCCTGGTGCTTGTGACCTCTAAAAATACAAGTGACTAGAATAACTTCAGAGCATTGTATCCACAGCCTTGATGACAATACTAATTGAAATGAGTCATCGTCTTTTAAATTGTATGAGTACCACATTTTACTACGTAAAATATCCAGTAACTAGCTATCCCGCTCGCGACTTCGTTCACATAAAATATCTAAGTCTAATATAAAGTTTCAGACCAATCGCACCACCCGTTAAACAGTTCCCATACAAACATTGACCCCACATTTGACTCCTTTTTGAAGGTTATTTTGAAAAATCCTGAAACACGTGTCAATTCATTTTGCATTTACAGTACACAAACAAAGTTTCAGACCAATCGCACCACCCGTTAAAAAGTTCCCATACAAACATTGACCCCACATTTGACCCTTTTTTGAAGGTTATATTGAAAAATCCTGAAACACGTGTTCATTCATTTTACATTTACAGTACACAAACAAAGTTTCAGACCAATAGCACTACCCGTTAAAAAGTTCCCATACAAACATTGACCCCACATTTGACCCCTTTTTGATGGTTATATTGAAAAATCCTGAAACACGTGTCCATTCATTTTGCATTTACAGTGCACAAACAAAGTTTCATGAAAATCGCTCCACGCGTTTAAAAGTTTCATACTAACGTTTTCACCCTTTTTCACCCCCTTAGAGGTGGAATTTCCAAAAATCCCGCCTTAGTGGGTGGTATTGTTATAAAAGGAAGCCACCTTCCAAATTTCAGCTTTCTAGCTTCAGCGGTTTCGGCTCGGCGATGATCAATCAGTCAGTCAGTCAGTCCGTCAGTCAGGTTAAGCTCTTATATAGGTATAGATTAATTCAAAATCATTCATCTAATAATCTGTAGAGACTGAGGAAGAAGGAAGTATAATAAACTCTAAAGTTTAAACAACATTTTTTATGTGCCTTTATCTAAAATGTACGAGTAGGTACTAGCTACGAGTATATAAAACTCTTACGTTACTGACTTGCTGATATAGCAGCGAATAGCCAAAACCATAGGTCCTCAAGACCTGAATTGGGTTGTAGGTTAAAATTAAGAAAATGATTCTTCAAATTCAATCTCTTACCTACTCTAATTTCAACCTTGCTGCACCCAGTTGAAGGTTGAAGTTAGTGCGATCAAAGTCGCGGGAAGTTAATGCTAGCTTCACATATTTATATTATTTTTCACAATTTCCAGCATCGATTACTTCGACGAAGCAGGCACCGAGCCAACTCCAGACATGACAAACCCTGAAAAATCTAAAACATACGTGGTCGCCACATATACAAATAAAAAAATCAAATTCGACGGAGTCACTCTGTACACCGACGAGTTCCCTTCAAAACTACGAACAATGGCCCGAAGTCTGATAATGGAGAAGTCCGTATCATCGCAAGCTGATAAAACGGAGAGCTGTAACACCGACACACCAGACATAAACTACTCGAGTACTATATCGGACGTTTTCTACGAGACTCGTAGCGTTATATCGACTATTGAGCCGGATCCGATCAAAGAGATCATAGCCGATGATAAAAGTCGTGCTGAGTCGCGAGAGATGACCCCAGACGAGAGGTCGAACCAACCAGATCCGATACTGTTCGCTAAGCTGGAAGGGCAGCAGGAGTTAGCTTTAAAAATCAAGCATACCGAAGAAGTGGAAGGGCCTAAGGTGGATATCAGAGTTCTACTGGGATCGCTTATAGTCTTTCTATCGCCGAGACAGCTTCATACGTTGATTGAGCTCATTGATGCTTTGAACCAGCCAGATCTAGAAGACACAAGGTAAACAATTACGTTTTAAAAACTTAAAAGAAAAACGACTTCAATGTGGTACTACATAGAAAATTACAAGCGAGGTTTTTTAAGTTTTACTGGAAAAGTATAAATCCTTTACGAATCAAAATTATATGAAACGACCTCGAGAGTATTTTTTTATATAATAATCAACATTTTAAACAAAAAAAATTGAAATCGGTCCGCAATTTACGTAGATATCGGTTAACGTACTTAAAAAAAAACTTACATGCCGTTGAACATAGAATAGAATACTTATAATTTTATTCAAACACACGGACACATAGTTACATGAAAAATAGTCGAAGCTCCTTTTTTTTAAGTCTGTTAAATAATTTTTCATTGAGTTTATTTTAAATAATAAAACCTTTTGCAGTAATATTCCAATGAGGCCGAGTGGAATGAACATTCACTGCAAACCAATGAAGCAAGCTGATTTCCAGCTCATAGAAGCGCAACTCCTGGGTAACCTGGAACAACAAACAGTCAAGCCTGCTGGCAAGTATGGCTGGTCTGGACCTAGTTTAGGTAAGGCAATATTTCATAATTTACTAATTAATGTCCGCGACTTTGTCAACATTATATTTTTTAGTAACAGTTAGCACAGTCTATCTCCTTAGCATTCATTGAGATTCGTTCAGATATTTAGCGGTAAAAAGATAACAAACAAACAGAGATACTTTCGCATTTACCATATTCGCATGGATGGATTTAAGCCAAAGTTGTTTTTTATATGCATAAGAAAATCAATCAATCATTTCTCATTTTAAAAGCGTCGTACAATCGCCTTCATAATTGTTCATACTCATAACGTGGAAAAAGGGCAAAATGAACAGTCATCCCGTGACCACGACAGTGTGTAAGCCTGTTGAAATGTCGGGAAAAATAGGTAAAAAAAAACGCCTACCTACCTGTTAAATACTAATAAAGATTTTTATACTCATTGGATTTTTTATTTTGTGAGCGAAGAGTCTCTATGAGGTAGTCTTTAGTGATACTGGTAAAATTTTCACCATTCAATTTTCAACAGAGGACAGCGATGCCGACAGCGAAAGGTTTCATCCGATGACGTCGAAAAATCAAATGACTGAAAGTTTCACTTCGTCTGTCAGTTCAATGAGCACTAGTATGACGTCCAGTGTCAACATGCCGACCGTCCAGCCCAGAGTAAAGCGAAATAAGAAAGGTACAGTTGGCCCAACGAGTCGAGGCATTCGTGAAGTTAGCCGCAAGAGCTGCTCAGTATCGATTTTCGGGAGCAATTGGAGGTGGACGATGGAGAGGGACGGTTGGACTGTACATGCGCAAACTCGCACCTGTGGCTAATTTCACGAATGTCTAGATCCGTTGGATGAACTGTACATACCTACATACTTTTGTTTTATATCCTACTAGCTTCCGCCCGCGGCTACCTTGAAAAACAAAAACCAATCTATCGATCTATATATATTTTTAACGGGATTAAAAGTAGCTTATGTGCTATTCTAGACTATAATCTATATCTGTGCCAAATTTCATCCAGATCCGCTCAGCCGTTTCAGCGTGAAAGAGTAACAAACATACAGCCATACATCCACACATTGATACATTCTTACAAACTTTCACGTTTATAATACACTAGCTTCTGCCCGCGGCTTTGCCCGCGTGAAAAACATAAACAATCTATCCCGTGGGAACCGTACATTTTTTCGGGATAAAATCTAGCCTATGTGTTATTCCAGACCATAATATATATCTGTGCCAAATTTCATTCAGATCCGTTCAGCCGTTTTAGCGTGAAAGAGTAACAAACATACATCCATTCTTACAAACTTTCGCGTTTATAATATTAGTAGGATATTAGAACTCCCCGGGATATTGTTCGCGTAATATAACGTAACGTTTACGAAGATGTTTTGGCTTTGGTGAATACGTTAAATTACCACGATTGCCCCCCCCTTTGCTACCCCGAGTTCCTCCCGTTAAACTACCCCGATTGCCTCCCAGTAGTAAATAAATAAATAAATAAATAATGCTGGACAATCCACACAGCATCATCTAGCCCCAAAGTAAGCTACTCAAAGCTTGTGTTATGGGTACTAGATAACTGATATATTTAATACATTATATACTATACATAGATAGATATTTTTTTATTATACATAGAAAACACCCAGAGCACCGGAACAAATTTCTGCAGAACGTACACAAATTTGTTCCGCGGCGGGAATCGAACCCGCAACCTCTTGCGTCGCAGGCGGACTCTCGCCCGCTGCGCCACTGAGGTCGTCAGTAGTGAAATCAGATATAATCCTTTATTGCATTTCAGTGCCACATATTGATGGTGATCCAACGGCTGAGGTGTCTCATGTCAGTCTGCGGATAACTTCCTTGTCCTGTGTGTTACTTCATAAGGTAATTGGTTTTATTTATGAATTGAAAACTAATAATTACAGTACAACGATTTCAAAATGGCGCCTTGGCAACGTTCGTATTTTCGTGTCAAGAAAACATAAGAGTAACATGTAAGTATGTATATCTCACGACTGTAATCCCCAAGCTCGGTAGATATCTCCTTAGATCTCTAGTTATCTTCGAGGATATCTAAAGCGGGTGGTTGAATTTTACGATTACACTATAAAAATAAAATTGTTGTAACAGCTCTAGATATATCACTATAGACGTGATATATCTAGATATCGACTATTCTGTCGTTAGACGAAATTTCTCGATACGGCTTAAATCACAGTTTCTGTTGTCCAAAAAATAAACCTTTTAATTACTCAAAAGTTATTTGTGTACGTACATGAAAAAATATACAGAAAATGGCAACTTGTTTGATTCACACTATGTTACAAAACTTTTCAATGTTCTGCAATTTATCTGCATAGTTCTTAATAAATTATTGCGTGTTCCAGGATATTCTAATAGGGTCTTCAATCGGCTCTGACTGCATATCACCGAACAGCGCGATCAGAATGCACGAAGCGGCCTCGCAGTTCTTCGAAAGGTTAACGACCCTGTATATCAGTGAAGGCGATGTCTTCAGTGCGGTCAATGACGCTATCGACAAAGCTGCTAACTCGAATCATTTGAGGTAATGGTCCCACCAAAAAGATTTTCATGTAAAATGTTGCCAATACGAGACCTTATAACTCATCATTTGAGGTAAACTCTATGGTCCCAACAAAAAGATTTTCATGTAAAATGTTGCCAATACGAAACCTTATAACTCATCATTTGAGGTAAACTCTATGGTCCCACCAAAAACATTTTCATGTAAAATGTTGCCAATACGAGACCTTATAACTCATCATTTGAGGTAAACTCTGTGATCCCACCAAAAGCATTTTCATGTAAAATGTTGCTAAGACGAGACCTTACTCGCACTGTGAAAAAGTTATCTGGGGCCTCACCACAAATTCATAATAAATTACCGAATTAGTATTACATTGTTATTACTTACCATGACCTATGCAAATTGTATTAAAGTAGGTTACTTCATGACGTTTCTAAAACGGAATCGTTCTGGAAGACTTCGTGGTAAGGCCCCAGATCCCGGGTAGAGCCAAGCTTCTAACTCTACACGCTCTAACTCTACAAGGCCTAACTTTACAAACTCTACACCTCAGTCAATACATGTGGCTAGTTATGTTTATGTCCCAAGATAGACGAGTGGAACTTTCCGCGACTTAGTTTCGAATTTTTTATACAAACTTGCACCTCTTAGCGGAACCTAGAAAGAAATCCACACACTAAATCTCTTATGCCTTTACTTGTGCGTTGATCTATCAGTCAGTCTGGAACGTAAAAGTTTATATATGTTTAGATAACCTATGAAATTCATCTTGTTGCCAATACATATATTACTGCTATTTTTCGTTAAACTGTTTTCATATTCTAAACAGGTTGCTTACAACCGACATAACACTAGACGGAAGTGAGAAAGTGACGTCACACGGCAGTCAGACAGTCTGCGAGGCGGCTGTGAGGAACACACTCTTAAGAGAATGCCTTTACACGCCGGTAGCCGGTGAAAACGGAAAACCTCAAAGCTTTGATCTAATACGCTTTGAGAGTAAATGTAAGTTTGTTTACTAACTGTTTAACGCACTATAAGGCACAAGTCAGATAGATAAGCTGACGTAAGACGAGGAAGGGGTGCGGACGAAAATTTTTAAACCAAATGTCAATTTTAACTCCTTTTAAAACGTCATGGGCAAATATTACGCTTATTTAGTCTTTTTAGTGAACACCATATTTTTTTAAGTTAGTCTACGGAACAACAGAATTACCACCGGTATACGCTATCCAAGGCTAAAAGTATACCTGAATTTTTAATAAAATTGTTGAAATAAAAATTACTGGTATGTACGAGTATTATCTGTTGCGTAGCTGAAGATGACGATGACACTTCAAGTCGGCGAGGTTCGTCCACTACACCCAAGGCGAATATTCGAGTGAATTTCAAGCAAACTTCCAAATTCGTACGAGTTGCGGGCGAGAAGAAACTCGTGTACCCCACAACTGATATTGCGTAAGTTGTAAATTATAATTACATATATACAAATATAAACTCTATTTATAAAGGGTAAAAAGATATAGTGGGGCATCAAGGTCAGTTTGGGATTGTTTTAGCTTACTTTTATTGGCTTTAGTTGTTATCTTCTATTATAACAATGTTAACAAGGATCGTAATACAAAAAAAGCACTAGGGCCCAGCGAGTTTCTTGTCAGTTCTTCTCAGACTGGGGATAGGACTGGCACCTAGAGTCACCTAGTATGTAAGACGATTCAAAATGATCCTTGTGATATTACTGAATAAAGATTATTGACTATTGACTATATTTTCAGAATAAAATGCACCCCTTTCTACGTGGACGTAGAACTGACGTTGATGGAGCGAATGTCTGCTTTGTTCTTCGGCGGAGTGGCAAGCAGTGGTCCGAATGTGCCGACACCCGTCACTGCGCAGAATCAACTTAACTGCTCGCTCCAATGCCCTAACCTTTATGCTATACTCAGGTAAAGGCAGCTTTTGTCATGCATGTACATAAGTACAAATAAGGCCACTGGAATTTATATTGTTTATTATGTTTTGGATTGTTGACGTCAGGCAGGCGGCCGGTTGTTAAACACCAAGCCAAAGCCCCCTACAACATGGATATAAGATTATGATGATGATGTTTAGGATTTTTTCAAATGACTGCAAAAGTAGATTACCTAAGCTTTTCTTATAATAGCCTGCGTATGCAGTCATTTTATCACTATTATATTTTGTCGGCTTAACATGTACACAATACAATAACATTATAATATGCGTACTTACTTTATATTTATCTAGAACAGACCTATCTAAGGACGATTACAAACGATATAGATGCGATGAGCTATACAGCTCAACTGATCCAGATCACTGACAGTGGGAAGCTTAAAAGTAAATATCCTTCCCAGATTCCCAATAGCCGACCTCCGCCCAAGCTTAAGTCGGGAAGCTCGTCGCGTCCGACCTGACTACCTGCTGTTCAAATTCGCAAACGCAACAATAAGTTCTCAACAGTCACCCAGCGTCCGGCCGCTGCCTACAACAGTCACTCTTAAAGCAACATCGCTAGATCTGTATTACCATGTAAGTGGACCTTAGTTCTCAGCTGTAAGGTTTAAATTCCCTTGCAAGAAGCACAACTGTTTATACAGTAACATGTCTCTCAAGTGAGATTTGGTTACAGGAAAATGATACGTTACCGGCAACTCACATAGCTAACACGACAATGGACAGCCACTCAAGTGAAGGAAACATTTTAAGTGGGAACATACCATCTACATTGCTTCCCACGTAAGTGACTGTTAAACCCATAATGGCATTTTACCGTTCTAGGTCGTTTGTAACATTAAATAAGGAAAGCTTATCTAACCTATAGTTTATATTTACAGAATATCACTAACATTCAAGCCTAAAAACCCGAACAAAGGTCCATTCGACAATCTCCAGGACGAGTCTTGCTTTGCCCCTGCCTCAGTGAATCCTATGACGACATCGATGTACATAATGTCTAATCTACGCAGCACGCAACCCAGCCCGTTCAGTGGCAAGAAGTGCGCGCATCAAAGTGTCACTAAACACGAGAGCAGTCCGCAGCAAAGTAAGTTTTAGACAACCGATTATTTTGTCGTCCAATCGACATAAGTGAAAACTCGTAGGGACCATATAGAGTTATGAAAACTGTTATCTGTAATGGTTTTATTAAAACTTTAAGGGTGGATTTGACCAACTTCTGATAGAACTATTTTTTTTTTTTTTTTTATTTATTTATGTTTTGGGAAAACTTACAGCTAGGTCTTAATAATAGTTTTTAATATAAAAACATGCCAGTGATGGACATGCATGCTGAGGGCCAATTACAAAGTTTCCGCATATATGACAAAGTTTCCGCATATATGTATTCTTAGAATAAATGCGATTAAAATGCCATTTTACTCTCCTATAACTATGATTTACTTTGGGGATAGTGTTTAAACAAGTTAGGTAGAATCTACCCTAAGAAAACTGAAGGTACAATACAAGCTTCAGGCCAGAATAAAGAGTTTTTGTAAATAAAAGTTGTAATTGCATGCTTACCTTATTGGTTTCAGGTCAAGAAGAAGAGCTTATTGTACCAGGAAACGATGAGGAAATGGCTGAATTCACAAGCAATTCAATAGAACTGTCTTCTATACATCTTGAATTTAGCTTGCCTGTTCTTAGCTTACAACTTGAGTAAGTTTTTATTCGTGCAAGACATGATTGCAATGTCGTTTCTATCATAGTGAAAATTGTCCTGTACTCAGAAGAACAGACTGATGAGTAAGTTTATTCATTAAACTTTTCAGATCAAAACAGCTTTACGAGATAATCTACAATAGGATCAACTCTGATCTGCTGCTATGGGAACCGCAGATTGCTGATCCGTTTGAAATCAGCCCTCTCGCGTGCGCTGCAATTAACCCTGCCTTTGGCATGTGCAAAGCGAAAGGATATGGTAAGCATGTAATATCTCATAATGGTATCATCATCATCTTCTTGCCCTTATCCCACTAGGTGGGGTCGGCACAACAGGTTCTCTTCCTCTACTCTCCCCTGTCATCCATCATCTCAGTAGTCACTCCCTTCTTACATATCGTCTTTCACACAGTACATCCATCTTTTTTTAGGTCCAGATCTACTCTTTTATCCATCCACATTCAAATCCATCATTCTTGTAACATGGCTTTCCTCTCGCCACATAACATGCCCATACCACGCCAACCTATTACTCTTCATCTTTTCTGTCACTGGCGCTACTTTCAATCTTCCTCTAACTAATATGCTCATTCCTTATCTTATCCATCCTCGTCACTCCACCCACACATCCATGTCGACATCTCATAATGATATATAGGCAACAAATTAATGATTATGATAATTTATCTTATAAATTCCATTTGGGTTTTCTTACATGACATATAGAATAATTTCACCATATTGATTCACTGTCTTTCTGATATTTTTCCCCTACTTAGGGTAAGCATTCACCGTAAGTTAAATTGAACAATACTATGTTAGAGTTTTTAAGAAATAAATATAGAAAAAAAAGATTCCATCTTACTTTGTTATTAATTTCACAGATTCAGACTCTGACAGTTCGTCATCAGAAGAGGAAAACCTATACTATTCCACGTACGATAACAAACTTAAGAAAGGACTAGGAACACACAAACCAGCTCCAGAGAAAATTGACACACACAATTTCTGTCTCACATTCAAAGTTGGAAAGGGCCTACTGACCATCTACGCGCCTGTTAGAGTAAGTATTTACAGATTCGAATATATTTAGATCACTTCCGCTGAGGAAAACACTGTCTACGATGCTCATGCAAGAGGGCTTACCACTTTGCATGGTTATATGGTTTACATTCATTTGAAATTAGGTTTTAAAATTATTATATTAAGACTCCTTTTCATTCTTTTAAGATAATGATCGAATTCAAGAAATATCTTCAACATTTTATATTGACACATATTTTTATAATCATGTTCATTCGAGTATTTGATCCATATATTTACAGTGGCCATCAAAGTCAAAGTCAAAAGTCAAAATATGTTTATTTTCAATAGAATCACAGGGATCACTTTGAAACGTCTTACATACTAGGTGAGTCTAAGTGCCAGTTCCAGTCCTATCCCCAGTGCGAGAAGAACTGACAAGAAACTCGCTGGGCCCTAGCGCTTTTTTTGTATGATCCTTGTTAATTTTGGAAGGAATACCTAGCAGAGTTGGAGCTGATTCATCCCAAGCTTTTTTATCATCTAAGTACTCTGATATTTTATAATAAGCTTTTCTAGACAGTTTCTGTTTAATTACATTTTTGAATTTTCCAATTGATAAATCAAGCATGTCACCTGGGATCTTGTTATAGAAGCGTACACATTTAAAGGATTTACTTACTTTAGTGAGCCTAACCGTGGGAACAGCGAGTTTATTTTTAATTCTAGTATTAACATTATGATTATCACTATTTTTCCTAAATAAATTAATGTTTTTGTGAACATACATCAAGTTTTCATATATATACTGACATGGCATTGTCATGATGTTTATTTCTTTAAACTTATCTCTAAGAGATTCTCTGGGACCCATGTTATAAATTGCACGAACAGCCCTCTTCTGCAACACAAATATAGTATTAATATCTGCAGCACTCCCCCCCAACAAAATGCCGTAAGACATAATGCTATGAAAGTAGCTGAAATATACAAGTCTAGCAGTTTCTACGTCGGTGAAATGACGGATCTTTTTAACTGCATATGCTGCAGAGCTAAGTCTCTTCGACAATTTATCAATGTGCGGGCCCCATTGAAGCTTATTATATAAAGTTATGCCCAAGAATACTGTGGTGTCCACAAGATCTATATTTTCGTTATTTATTTTTATATTGGTATCTAATTGTCGAACATTTGGTAGTACAAAACGAACACATTTCGTTTTCTTTTCATTTAGTAATAAGTTGTTTACATTAAACCATTTTACAATTTTAGAGATTGCATTATTCACTTCGTCAAAATTAGTCATACGGCGCTTTTGTTTAAATAAAAGTGACGTGTCATCAGCAAACAGTACAATCTCCTGATCATCCCTGACAAGTTTGGGTAGATCGTTTATATATATTAAAAACAAAAATGGTCCTAATATCGATCCTTGTGGTACACCCATTGTTACCACTGACCCCGGAGAACGTTTCCCATTTACGTCAACTCGTTGAAGTCTGTCACTGAGGTAAGATTTTAAAAGATTAAGTGCAACTCCCCTTACACCATAGTGATGGAGTTTCATGACTAATGTTTCATGGTATACACAATCAAATGCTTTAGAAAGATCACAAAAAATACCTAAGGTATCGAGAGATTCCTCCCAGGTATCGAAGATATGTGATACCAACTCAACACCGGCATCAGTTGTTGAGCGGCCCTTTGTAAATCCGAATTGTTTTTTATCAAGTAAATTATTACTGTTAAAGTGTTTTTGTAATTGATGAAGAATAAGTTTTTCAAATATTTTACTAAATGTAGGTAACACTAGTAGTTAACACAAGAGCGCTGGTGGTGCAGTGGTAGCATCCCGGCCTCACGATCCGAAGGTCGTGGGTTCAAACCTAGTCGTGCACCAATGAGTTTTTCCATTCGAAAAAATTATGTGCGCAATGCCAGTGCTCTTAAACGGTGAAGGAAAACATCGTGAGGAAACCGGCGTACCCTAGAACCAAAAATTCGAAGGTGTGTGTCATAGGTTAGTATTCTTATAAGCGGCGATGGGCTTGCAACCTGTTACGTACGGAATACTAACTACTGTGCAAAATGTGGGCATGTACCATATGTCATGTTTGGACTTGCCTCTGACTACCCCCTTTAGATATCCTCAAAGATCTGAGGAGATATCTACCGAGCCCGGGGATTACAGTCGTGATCATATATATTATATATATGTATATATAGGTAACACTGATATTGGTCGAAAATTACAAGGATCTGAATGACTACCAGATTTGAACAGAGGTGTAATCTTGCTATGTTTCATTAAGTTAGGAAAGACACCACTGTCAATACATTTGTTAAATATGAAAGCTAAGTCAGGTGCAATAATTTCAATCAATGATTTTACAACGCATACAGAAATGCCCCAGAGGTCAGTGATTTTTTTTACATTAATCTGTTTAAATGCTTTAATGATGTCGTTATTGTTCACATAATCAAAATGAAATGTTACATCACATTCCGGTAAACTATCTTTTAATATAGATTGCGCGATTACAGGTGAAGATTTTAAAGATTTAGTAGTAGAGACTGGAATATCAGTAAAGAATGTTTCAAATGCCTGTGCTACATCAGTATCTTGGTTAATTATTTTATTGTTAATGTTTAAATTGAATACATTACTTTGAGTTTTGATTTTTCCAGTCTCACTATTAATAATTTTCCAAGTAGCCTTAATTTTATCCTGACTGGTTTTAATTTTAGAACTTATATATTGTGATTTTGCCACTCGACAAACATTCTTAAAAATTTTTGAATAATTTTTAACTCTAGTTTTAAACTCTTCACTAAAATTATACTGTTTTTCGCTGTATAATTCATACAAAGTGCGCCTGCTTTTATGAATACCTGCTGTTGCCCACTCACAAAATTTCGTACTGCTAGAGACCACAACCGTTTTGGATTTAAAAATTTCATTGAACGTTTGATTAAACTCATTGAAAAAATTATTATATAAATCATTTGGATTGTCATCATTATATAATAAGTGAGGTAAGGTGGTAGCTAGGTTCAATTTCATTTTTTCCAAACGATTTGTGGTATTTTGACTATTGTTTCTATGGTGACTAATTGACCAAGATGGTCTGATTGAATATTGCTGATTAAATTTTTCCTTATTTCTTTTATATTAGTAAAAATATTATCCATCATTCATATTTATCAATCAACATTTTATTAGATAGTCCCAAATAACTACAGACAGCCAAACATAAGATCAAAACAGTAGGTTATTCTGCTGTAGCTATCATCCATTACCTCATTAGTCTCTTACACAATTTTCTTTCTTATTTAATCCCAGGATAGCAATAAACGCGTAGTGCCAGGTCAGATGGGGGAATTGGTTCTCGAAGCTCACAAACTGTCCATGTGTGAAGTCAGCGGTTTGAACGGACGGCCCAAGACGGCTCAGCTCTGCCTACGAGCCGGAAAGGTCACTCTTTATCATGACTGTAAGTATTTATATACAGCTTCGCCCGCGTGGTACCTTGAAAAACAAAAACAAATCTATCCCGCAGGAACAGTACATTTTCCAGGATAAAAAGTAGCCTATGTGCTATTCCAGACTATAATCTATATCTGTGCCAAATTTCATCCAGATCCGTTCAGCCGTTTCAGCGTTAAAGAGTAACAAACATACATCCACACATCCATACATTCTTACAAACTTTCGCGCTTATAATATTGGTAGGATTTATGTGTAGATGTGCAATTTATAAAGATCTAAAGTTAGTGTGGATGTTTATAATAGCTGAACGAATTTGGATGAAATTATTGCTTTATTTTAAATGTTAATTTCATTTTAGCACTCCTGTCAATACCAACTGAAAAACCACCGTTGCGGGTTTACGGAACTGGCCTACCACTGAACCTTAAAAGTACTATCTACCCTTCCGGCAAAGGAGTAGTGGTGAAAGAACGACTGGCGCCAAAAGACATGTTCACATTAGCACTTAAAGTGGACCCTGATTCTGAGACGCCTAATTTAAAGGTAAGTCCCTACAGATAATGCCTACAGATCAGTTTTAACACACACATTCATATGTGTTGTGATCAGTTTTAACAAACACATTCTAATGTATTTGTTAAACTGATCTGTGGGCCTGGGCATCGACAACCTTTTACAACGATAGTTACAAATTACAGACGCTGCCGTAGGATTGAAATTCATACATTTTAGAAAGACTAACAATAATCTAAATAAATATAACTTAAAGGTGAGACTGACTGACTGACTGTCATATTGATCTATCAACGCACAGCCCAAACCACTGGACGCATCGAGCTGAAATTTGGCATGCAGGTAGATGTTATAACGTAGGCATCCGCTTAGAAAGGATTTTAATTAATTCTACCTCCACGCGGGCGAAGCCGTGGGCGGAAGCTAGTAAATAATAAATATGATCACGACTGTAATCCCCGGGCTCGGTAGATATCTCCTCAGATCTCTAGTTACTTACTAATAACTTTACAAAAACATAATAATATAACAATGTTGCACTGAATGATGTGTTTTTCTGGCGCAGCCTTCGGGATTTCGTATTAAGTTTCTACCATAGTTGTTTTGCAGAGATTTAATAACTTTTTTTTACACAGACGATATGTATTGCTCTTGGCATAGAGCAAGCAACTCTGCGGCATCGAGGCGACAAAGGGATCGCGTGGCTAACGCAACTGATGGATGTGCTTGATGTGCTGGACTATCCTGTGCCAGGGTACACGCCGTCCACTGTACTTTCAGAACTTCACGTTCATGTGCTAGACGCTAGCGTTGACTATAGGTGAGTTAAAAGTTTTATTAGCTAGGAAGGTAGTTACACTTATTACTATATAGGTGAGTTAAAAGTTTTATTAGCTAGGAAGGTAGTTACACTTATTACTAGATACATGTTACTATCATCAGTTAATTTCATAAACTTTTTAAACTTCCGTGATTTGATGACATAATTATAATTGAATAACGGGTATTTATCACGTACCTATTTTGTTTTTATTCCCGACGTTTCGAACACATTACAGCGTTCGTGGTCGCGGGCAGACTGATGTGCAGCGAGCTAGTTTTTATTATTGAGAGTAGAATCTGTATCTACCCTCAATTCGTCGTCAGATTCAGATAAGGCCAGGTTCACACTACGACACACTATACTTATTGTATCAACTTGCGGCAAGCACGGGTCACGACGCACACATTTATTAATAACTGGATTCCACGAGGCCGAGAGCCGGAAACCATCCTCACGATTAAAGTTTTTCGGGTGTTTCCTGATCTCAATCGCTTCTCGGACTATCCTTTTATAATAATGGCGTTCACTGGAGAGAACCTTAGGATCATGGAGCTCAATCCAATGGTTCGTTCCTGAGTCCAGCAGGTGTTCTGCTATCGCTGACTTGTTGATTTGCCTATTTTTGACTGCTGCAATATGCTCCTTGACTCGTTCGTTGCGGTAATTTTGCGAAAATCTAAGCTACCAAAGTCAAACATTTCATCTGAAGAACGGCAAGCACTAAAAAACCTGCGGGCTAATGCTGACATTCTTGTGCTCAAAGCCGATAAAGGTAATGCTACCGTCGTGATGAACGACTCTGACTATGACAGTAAAATACGGGTTCTGTTAAGTGATAACAACGTATATAAGCCAGTGTCATATAGCCCTACTGCGAGAGTGACCAAACGAATTAGATCACTTGTTTCAGACCTCAAGGATATGTTTACGGAAGAACAGTATGACCGTCTTTATAAACCATGTATAGTGCAGCCGCCGAAGCTATATGGTCTACCAAAGGTACATAAGAGCAATGTACCATTACGCCCTATAGTGAGTCAAATTGATTCACCTACATACCACCTGGCGAAACATGTCACTTCGATACTGCAACCTTTGGTAGGAAAGACGTTTTCTTTCGTAAAAGACTCCCGTCATTTTATCGACATTTTAAAAACCATAAGACTGGAGCCAGACGATATCATGGTGAGTTTTGACGTGGAGTCACTTTTCACAAACGTGCCGCTGCGTGAATGCCTTGAGGTCGTGAAGGAAAAGCTAAAGGATAACGAGCTACCGGACCAGTATGTTGTTGTACTTGAAAACTGTTTGGACGGTAACTTCTTTTTATACCGAGGGCAACACTACCTCCAGATTGATGGAGTGGCTATGGGCAGCCCAGTGGCGCCAGTTTTAGCCAACATCTGGATGGAGCATTTTGAGAGCCAATTGAACCTAACAGCCAGCGGTGTAAAAATGTGGAAACGGTATGTTGACGATGTTTTCTGCATTATGAAGGGTGGTCAACGGGAAGTACAACAACTTACACATACATTGAACTCCATACACCCAAAGATCAGGTTCACACATGAAATGGAGCAAAATAGGACTTTAGCTTTTCTAGACGTGAAAGTTTTAGTGAAGTCGGATGGCTCACTTTTGCACACTGTCTACAGGAAACCAACACACACGGACAGATACTTGAATGCCGCATCCCACCATCATCCGCGCCACTTACAATCTGTGGTGTCTTCTCTCATCAACAGAGCACATGATCTATGTGACCCTGAACACTTAGAGGGCGAACTCGAACATGTTCAGGAGGTACTCAAATCCAATGGATATATATGTAGAAGACAACGAAGACGGATGAGCCGTAAGAAGCCGGAGGCGAGCAGACAACCTATCTTTCTGCCCTATGTGAGAGGGGTAACGGATAAAATTGGAAACTTAATGAAAAGATTTTCAATAAAGTCAGTTTTCACACCCCTCTCAAAAGTGGCACAGCAATTAAGAACCCCGAAAGATACAATACCTCTGCAAATGCCAGGCGTTTACAAGATTGACTGCAGCTGTGGCCGTTCTTACATCGGGCAAACAAAAAGAACAATAGCCGAACGAGTCAAGGAGCATATTGCAGCAGTCAAAAATAGGCAAATCAACAAGTCAGCGATAGCAGAACACCTGCTGGACTCAGGAACGAACCATTGGATTGAGCTCCATGATCCTAAGGTTCTCTCCAGTGAACGCCATTATTATAAAAGGATAGTCCGAGAAGCGATTGAGATCAGGAAACACCCGAAAAACTTTAATCGTGAGGATGGTTTCCGGCTCTCGGCCTCGTGGAATCCAGTTATTAATAAATGTGTGCGTCGTGACCCGTGCTTGCCGCAAGTTGATACAATAAGTATAGTGTGTCGTAGTGTGAACCTGGCCTTATCTGAATCTGACGACGAATTGAGGGTAGATACAGATTCTACTCTCAATAATAAAAACTAGCTCGCTGCACATCAGTCTGCCCGCGACCACGAACGCTGTAATGTGTTCGAAACGTCGGGAATAAAAACAAAATAGGTACGTGATAAATACCCGTTATTCAATTATAATTAATTTCATAAAAACATAGGCAAGCTTTACTTATGTTGATTTGTGTCAAAATTGTGTTAATATTCTATACGTGACAGGTTGCAAGCCCATCGCCACTTATAAGAATACCAACTTATGAAACACACTTTCAAATTTTTTGTTCTAAGGCATACCTTAGCTTCCAGGTTTTCTTAAGATGTTTTCCTTCACCGTTTAAGAGCACTGGCAATGCGCACATACATTTTTCGAATGGAAAAACTCCTAATGTATTTAAGCTTTAATAAATAACTTTATCTACAGGCCACTTTACTTGCCGATCCGCACAGTTCTCTCTCTCGGCAACTTCAGTGTGTCCAGTAACCTCATCGCTGCCACCAACACCTCCTGCCTCCGCTTCCTGGCCCAGGAGTGTATGCTGTTCCTCAATCACCTCCAAGGCACCAAGTCCAACGTGGCAATACCGCAGGACGACGATAAACAGCCAGACTTGAACAAGGACTACGTTTGTGTTATGGATCTGGGATTATTCGAGCTGTCATTACGTATGGAGGACAAAATTAATGGAGTAAGATTTTATAACAGTGCCAAATGTTTCAAGAAATACTCATGTATGTCTTAGTTTATCTTGTTTGGTCGATCCTACTCATCAGTCCTTTGAATTTGTGACTATAGTTTGTCCAACGAAACGAACTAATAGGGAAATCAAGCGCTGAACATCATTGGTTGGAGATAAGGAACTTAGGGCGCGTACATGTTGAGTCCGATTCCTGTCTCTTGAGTGGTGCGGACATGTTATACGTTTGACCCGGCTTGTTTACTGGACTGATTCCTGATTTAGATTAGCAATGTAAACGCAGCCTAACATTTTCTTGAATAAGTCACGCCCAATGACCAATCCTGACAGTTTAAGTCAGTGCTGCATCCTTATCACTTTCACACAATTGTGCAAGGGAGAGAGCGCCATATTAGCTCGTTTCGTTGGACAAACTATAGTCTGACATTTTATCTGAGTACTTTCGCGTATCAAAAAGTTCTAACTATCGGCCTACTTACTTCCACTTGCAAATAACTTACATACTACCTGTTTTTCAGTAGCCTAACATTAATTTCTTCTTATTTAAGACCAACGACCAGCCTCAAGTGGATCTTAGTGCTTCGAACAACATGGTGAATCTCTACACTTGCTGGGACTCGGCGTCTGCTCTTTGTCGCCTCCTAACTTACGCTGCTTCAGACGGAGACTCGCAAACTCCCTTCGATCCATCCTCAAGGCATACTAGCATATGCTCTGATCATCCTTTAGAACCTTTAGTAGGTAAGCAAAATATTTGAAAATACATTTTTATAAAGACTTAAAAGTAATGAACCCAACATACTGCCTTGTGGTACTCTATACGTTATTGACAGAATGCCTTGCGTTATGAGAGCTTGTGTGTCCAATGCCTCCCCAGAGTTAAGGTTGATATAAAATTTGTATTATAGGGCTAGAAGAAAGACCCATTGAAGAAATTAGAGAGCTATCGCCCAGTGAAATACAACAAGTTAACGATCTAATGGCGGAAGCAATGAAGGAGAGCCCAAAAACAACTCGTAAGTTATCTTTGATTAAGTTATAGGTACTCTTGACCAACTTAAAAACCTTAATTTTCCTGTATCGTATTTTTTACAGTAAACGACGACGAGCTGAACAGCTCAACCGAGAAAGAAGGTGTAGAAATATTCTTCTTCCCCGACGAATCCAATATTAAACGTCAAATCATAGATACGACAGACCTTGAAGAAACCAAGTCCATAGAGTGTGATGATAATGTGATGGAAACTAGTCAAGACAATAAACCTATGAATGTGCAAGTTGCCAAAGACTTGGGAGATCCAAGTACTCCTAAATCTACGCCGAAGAAGGTCAAGCGGAAAAAGGTAAGTTTTCTGATGAGTGAGTCTGAAATAACACTAAATAATTAAACGGACCGCCTATGAGATTTTCTTGTCATTGAATAGCCTTGCCTTACGAAACAAAAGCACGTCTAGGTAAAAAGCTTAGGAATTTATAGAATCCATTAATCTAGCAACAGTTTTCTCTAGGCATAAAAATGTATTCACAAACTTTTGGAATCTACATTGATTTAGTTTTTTTGGATGAAATCCATCTTATTTAGGGTTTTAATATTATATTATTCACGTGCCTCCGTGCATCAAAACTAGTCCACAAAACTTGGCCGTAGATTAAGTTAATTAAAATCTTGTTACTTTTTCTAATGTTGAAATAAATCTGTCATTTTGAACCGTCCTTTTTAACGTAGTGTTAATTCCTTCAGATGAAATCCACCGGAGACGGGAGTAACACAGACGACGAATACTGCATAATAGAGACAACACGTCACCCCGGGCCGGATAACGAAATGGACGAACCGATCGTTAACTGGCTCGGTCCAGGGCCGGCTTATATGTTTGATAATCACTTCACGGTGCCGGCGGCTAGGAGCGATGTGCTAAAGGCTCCTAAGAGCTTCCCTCTACCTATACTGAGGTGAGTCTAGCTACTGAATATGTCAAGGGCAGTGAACGCAAAAAACATGGAATTACTTCAAGGGAATCCGCGAAACTTGACACCAAATTTCACTGATCGAAACTCCTTCATGGATTTGCCAAAAAATTGATTAATGTCGACTTTATTCCCTCGACTTTTGGGTTTAAATTGTCGTGTTAGGTGTAGATTCTGTAGCTTATGTACTGCTTATGAACATTTTTGATATATTTTTTTCGCATAATTGACAAGCCCCGCAGCACAATTTTTTTGGGGTCATTTTTTAGCTCAAAGAAATAGAATGCTACCATGTATTTTCCGAACAATTCGAAGTACTAGAACATTTTTTAGCTCAAAGAAATAGAATGCTACCATGTATTTTCCGAACAATTCGAAGTACTAGAACATTTTTGTTCATGGTTAAAAAGCCATAAAATAAATGATCATGAAAATAAAGTAATAAATAATTCAAGTGTTTGCAGGAAATTTATGAAATTATATAGGTATCTAGTAAAGAACTCATCTAGATAGAAATATAATATTACTAAGAGGTATAGTTCTAAAGGGTAATTTATTGAAACTACAAAACCGCGTTTTTTCGAGACAGTGAAGAGTAAAGTAAATGCTAAAAGGACTCTACAAAAATTCTTAAAATAATTGGAGAAAATCATAGTACCTTTCTACCTACCTGTATATTGAAAAAAAATGTGTATTTAATTGTCAGTACAGCCAACGTCAAAAGTGACTTTTGTGTTTAGATACACCCTACACGAGATGAGCATAACTTGGAACATGTACGGCGGTAACGACTTCCGTTCCGGGTCCGACCCGACGCCGGTCAAGAAATCCGTCACCATTGAGGACACTCGGAAACAGAGCCCGCCTAATACTATCAAGTAAGGATGTTACCAAATTATTCTAAGTATAACCTGCTTAGGGCGATTTATATACCACTAGCTTCCGCCCACGGCTTCGCCCGCGTGATACCTTGAAAAACTAAAACATCGCTATCCCACGGAAACCGTACATTTTTCCGGGATAAAATGTAGCATATTTGTTATTCCAGACCATAATCTATATCTGTGCCAAATTTCATTAAGATCCGTTCAGCCGTTTTAGCGTGAATGAGTAACATCCATCCATCCATCCATACATTCTTACAAACTTTCACGTTTATAATATTAGTAGGATAATGTCAATTGTAAATACTCTTCCTGACGGTAGACTCGAGTAAAGACAAACGACACAAAACTCTTGTAATTCTTTATTGTACACAGTATATTAACAAGCAAGACGGAAATAAAAATACATGTACAAAGGCGAGCTTAACCCTACAAGAGTTTTCTACCAGCAAACCATAGAGATTAGGAGAAGCTATAACATAGGTGGATAAAATGTGTAACTAAAATAACCTAATAACTCTTTCCAATAGCCTTAAGCATATTCCGCATCGATTGATAAATGACACCTTAAACATCACCCTTAATCATAGAAATGTATATAATACATGTTAGTATGCCAGTGCTATCGAATGGCGAAAGAAAATATCGTGACGAAACCCTCGGCTCAATCAACTCCGCTCCTATTCAACTATCCCCAGAATAAAATACAGTTATCTAGAGTAATTTGATATTTTCACTGTATTTAACACTAGTTTCCGCTTGCGGCGTCGCCCGCTAAGTACCTACATAAAATAGTGTATGTTCATCCTGAAAGTTCATTCTACACATTGGTGAAATTATTTTTCAAATCGGTCCCAGTTGTTTTAGAGCCTATTCAATGAAAACAAACAAACAATCAAATTTTTCCTATTTATAATATTATAGTACGTATAGATAACTAGTACCGCGAATGACCAAAAGTTGGTCAAATCCAACCATCACCATTAGCATGAGATTACTAGGAATTTGTCCAAATAAGTGTATTTTTACCCTAGGAATAAAGATTACGAGCCCTACGAGAGTGGCCGCGTCCTAACAGCGGCGTACAGATCGGGCGGTGTGAGCTGGGCGCCGGGCGCGGAACGAGTGCGAGCGAGACAGACACCGACAGCTCGCCGCGAGCTACGGACCCGCGGCGGCGTTCACAGAGACCACCACACGCGAGTCAAACTCTGCTTGTCCAAGGTGACCCGTCTTTTTAACCCCTGACGAAAAAGAGGGGTGTTATAATTTTACGAGTCTGTCAGTGCATCTGTGTGTCTGTGTATCTGTGGCATCGTAGCTCCTAAACGGATGAACCGATTTTCGTTTAGATTTTTTTGTGTCATAGATAATTTCATGAAAATCTGTTCGGCCGTTTGAAGATCATCTTTTCTAATTGATGATTGATCTGACTAACTTCCTCTACGATATCGGTTCGAAATTTGGTACCGTGTTACTTCAATGATTTTGTAATATCTTATCGCGTAATGTGTAGTAAACCGTATGTATTCGGTACTGAGTAACGGGTACGCCATCTAGAACCGAGTAATGAGACTTTACCCACGAATGCATCTACTCGCATCTTTTGTAGTATTGGAACCTAGTGTCATAGTTTGTCAGACAAAGCACTTGTCCAGTCCGAAAAAAATGGTTCAAAATACGGAAAAGTGAAAAATTAACCTTACGCAGTACGGTATGTTTTCTACAAATCACGAATGTTGCGACGCCGCGACGTCATACTGTACGCAATACGACTCAATTCGGTGCTTTAACATAACAGCATTTTATGTATAAGGTATCAGAAGTAACGAGTAACGTATTCGATAGAAAGTAACGAGTACCTACTCATTGTTATAGTAACGAGTACATACGGGTACACTTTTTATGGTTACTTTTACTCCTCTACGCGTTAGATGCTCCTTTCGAGCACTTGACTCCGTCTTTAAACTTTTTTTAGGTTCGACCACATGCCGGTTTCCTCGCGATGTTTTCCTTCACCATTTGAGAGTACTGGTACGCACAGAAATGTTTCGAGCCTTAAAATCCATTGGTGCACGCACGACTGGCGGCTTACTTCACTATAGCCTACATCCGCTGGCGGTTTTGTTTCTAGTCTTGGCAAATTGTGTCTTATTGTCACAGGTTAAGTTCCAATATGAAGTGTACGCGCCGGGAGTGACCCACGCGAGCAGACAGACGCTAGCTATCAGCAAGATAGAGGTCATTGACCAGCTAGTGTGCAGTGATATCAACAAACTGCTCAGCCAGTACAAACTGAAGGATGAACCGGAGAGGCAAAACGCGCATATGGTATAGTACCTTTATAAAACACTACCTTCCGCGCGCGGCTTTGCTCGCGAGGTACCTACATAAAATATAGCCTATGTTACTCAGGGATAACGTAGCATTCTAATGGTGAAAGAATTTTTGAAATCGGACCAGTAGTTTTTGAGATTATTCGTTACAAACAAAAATACAAAAATACATAAATACAAAACTTTCCTCTTTACAATATTAGTATGAGTATAGAAGTATTTATCTATAGTATACATATAATAAAATCGTTGAGATGCCGAGTCTGTACAAATGATATTTTCAAAAAAGAAATTAGTGCTACCTAAAGAAGACACGCTACTTAGCTCAAAACAGCCATTTTTTTAAAAAAGTCTGTGTATCTGTGCGTTTGTGCACGCTAATCTCCGGAACGACTGAATCAAATCAAATGCAGTTTTCAGTAATTTATTGAGATAAGCTTGGATTAAAACTTAGGCTTTGTTTCATCGAAATTGGTTGAGAAATAAAAAAGATAAGAATTTGATATATTTCATGAAAAACCTTATCCATTAGTACAGCCCCAGTCACAGAATATTTAAAAGTAATCTAACGCGTACATAGTCGCGTCTAAAACTTTGCGAAATGTGGGCACGTGCCAAATATCTGATCTGTACACATTTATATTCGTTATTATTTCCACAGTTGATAGTAAAAGCTGTACACATGCGTCCGGAGCCGGCCCTCTCTGCGCAGGAGTGCTGTTTGAAGATCTCTCTGCTGCCGCTTTGGTTCAACTTAGACCAGGACACTCTTGCGTTCCTGGTCAGCTACTTCTCTAAGCTTGGAACTGATGAGTCTAATGGTATGTTTATCTATCATCATCTTTCAGAACTCTGGCAATTTCAATTCTTATGGTGTGACTTCTTGTTCTCAAAAAAAAGCTTCTCAGAGTTGAACCGATTTCGATAAATTTGTAGGCTTGGATTAAAACATAATTACTTTTTATCTTAAGAAACAACCTTTACCTACATATATAATTATGTATTATCAGTTGTATGCTAATAAAAAGTATAAGTAAAAGTATAAATAATCGTGAATAAGTCCTAATAGCTAGTAGCAATTCCGTCTGAGCGCTTCCGGATGTCCAGGGAGTAGTCAGAGGCACGTCAGAACATTCGACACTCTAATTTTAAATCGTCCCATAAATATACATAGGTATATATAGAATATATGTACATGAAAGGTGAATATATATACCTCACAACCTGATTTGTCTAATCACACATACATATTTGTTACCACTTTGTTCCCAGATGACGACACAAAAAGTTTAAGCGGCCTATCAACCGACTCGAGCGGGTCTAAACAAACGACCCCCACGCACAGACCCCCCGTCATGAGCATAGCGAGCCATTTGAAAGACCCCCCACCGACGCCAACGTCACTTGGAGACGCCGATTCCTTATCTCTTAATGAAAATGGTAATATTGCTTGCAATTCAAAATGAGCTTTGCCTTGATAACTTTAGATTCAAAATCGCTCTCGGACGGGCTCCGCGGTGCCACAATGAAACTTTAATCCCATCAAAACAAAGTCTTACTGCACCAACATAAAATTCATTTTCCAGTGATACGCGACGACGAGCCTCTTATGGAGACATACGAAGCGGAAAGACTAGTCTCTGAGAATCTTATTCAACTGGAACAGGACTTCAACAAGCTCCGCATTGAGCAGGAAAAGCCAGCGGCTAAACTACCCGTGGATAACGAAATGGTAGACGACTCTCCAATTTACTTCAGGTACGATTAAATTCAACCGCCTTGCAAATAAAGTTGAAATTCCGACTTTACTCTGTTATGGCGAAAGATTGAAAAGAATGATGAATATCTAGTACTTTCCTTCTAAACTATTATATCTTCTTCTTCTTCCTGCCCTTTTCCCACGCTAAGTGGGGTCGGTACAACATGTTTTCTTCCTCCATTTCCCTTTATCATCCGTCATCTCAGTACTCACTTCTTTCTTACTCATATCATCTTTCACACAGTCCATCCATCTTTTCTTTGGCCTAAATTATTATATAATGAGCCTAATACAATACACACCACATGCCCGCCCGCATATAAAAAACCATGCAGAAAAGAAAGCTTTGTTTTCGCGCTCGGTGAAGCGGCAGCAGTGCAGAGCGACTCAATAGTCCTAAGGATGCTTCGTGATCGTCAAGAAGCTAAACACGTGTCCAATTTTTGTTAGGAATGTATGTGCGGATTGTGTGTACATACATACATACATGAATAGAATAAAATAGAATAGAAAATAGTTTATTGCCAAAAAAAAACACAGAATAAAAAATGTTGACTTAAGTACCTATTTAAAAAAAAAAACAAGTAATTTAAGGCAAAAGGAGTAAATACAGCATTTTGCTGCTTGCAATGATACGCAAGCAGCGCGCTGTTTTTCAATTTACTCCTCTCGGATAGCTTGTCACCGAGAGATTAAAGAGATTGCGGGATTACAATATTATAACATAAATAAACGGCGTTTAAACAATCACAATACGCATTTACAGAGGCTGGATATTATTACATATTTAGGAAAGTCTAAGGGTGTGTAAAAAGTTATGTAAGTACCTATACAAAAATAATGTTGTAAATCTTAATAATAAATAAAAAAGTGAGAGGGTGTGTGTGTGTGTGCGTGAGGGTGGGTAAGGGTGTGCTTGCTCTCCCGAGGCACCAGTCGTGTGAGTCTTGGCAGCGGGATAACAGTGAGTGTGTGTGTGTTGTGTGCAAAATGATCTGATACTTTTGTAGGTAATTTTTTCTCTAGAGTTTAAAGGTTGCTTCTACCATATGGCTCTGTCGCGCAAGTAGTAAAATTTTAAGTTTTTTTTTTAAACGTTAATGAATTTGTTTTTATTCTCAAAGGTGGTGGGAAATTATTCCATATCTTTGACGCTTGGTATTTTAAACAGCCTTTAAACCCTTTGGTTTTGTGATTGGGGATCGCAAGAAAGTTAGTGTGTTTGGAGCGGGTGTTACGATCATGAGTATCTTTGGCCCAAGTAAACCTTTCAAATAGGTATTCAGGTTTCTTATTCCAGAGAATTCTCTGAGTTATACATGCTATATGAAGCTCCCTCCTGTCCTTCATGTTAAGTATACCTTTTTTTGCTAGGTATGGTCTAATATGTGCTCTCCTAGGTATACTGTAGCAGAACCTCATGCATGCATTCTGCACTCGTTGAATAGCGCCTTCCGTCTTAGTCCACAGCCTAGGACCATATACTGAGCTGCAGTAATTAAACGGGGAAAGCACAAGTAGGTCGCAAAGCAACAGCCTAACCTCTTCTGAGATATACTTCCGGATAGTGTAGAGTACTTTGAGCTTATAGAAGGCGTTCTTTATTTTCTCATTTACGTGTTTAACATATCTCATTTTACCATCGACAACGAGACCCAAGTTTCTAGCGTCATATTCTATAGGAATAACTATGTCGTTAATCTTAAGCACTGGATTGAGATTTAGGGCTTTCTGGATCTGTGACTTAGTACCGAGAAACATCATTTTCGACTTAGCAGGATTTAGAATAAGCGAATTATTTGTGGCCCATGAGAAAATCTTATCGAGGTCTTTATTTACCAGAGCCATTGCCTCATTCGTATTGGCCGGATCAAAACTGTGGTATACCTGTGTATCATCTGCATATAGATGATATTTGCAAAATTCAATATTATCAGCCATGTCTGCTGTGAAAATGGAGAATAGGATCGGACTTAATATAGAGCCCTGAGGTGTGCCCGTCGGCACCTTCGTAATGTCGGAAACTACTTTCTCGCCACACTGTTTTTCAAGCTCTACATATTGTTCTCTACACGATAGGTAAGATCTAACCCACCTGCAAGTATCTTTAGAAAAACCGTAATAACCTAGCTTAGCGACAAGTAGATCATGATTGATGCAATCAAAAGCGCGAGAAAAGTCAACATAGACTTACATAAAATCACGCTTGTTTCTCGAGGGGTGGGTTTGTGTAATATTGTGTGTATGGTTTTTTATATGCAAGCGAGCGGCTGGTGCACGAGTCTGCATTGTGTGCTCAGTATAGTTTAGTGAGAAAGTAGATACTCATCATCCTTTCAATATTTGTAATGAATTTCGGCAAAGTGACGCCTGAATCATTTAACTGTAATTCTGTTTGTTCTCAGGCGCGTGGTATTTTCCCCGCAAGTGCCGATAAGATTGGACTACGTCGGCAAACGGGTGGACCTCTCCGCCGGGCCGGTGGCCGGCCTGCTGATGGGACTGGGCCAGTTGAACTGTTCCGAACTGACGCTCAAACGGCTCGATTATAAGTAAGTTATACTTACAGCGCTGATTCAACGTTGGGTGAGGTTCGGAAGTGTGCGAGTATTGTGTTTTTCTACTGGTAATACGGTGTGTGCGTGAGAAAGAGAAAAAAAAATATAATAACTAAAGAAAGTCCCCGCAACCTCGAACTAAACTTCGACCTCAAAAGCCCTTGAAATTTCTGAAATATGGAAATAGATACGTGATCGGATTGTCCCATCTATCTGATGATAATTTAACTAAGATAAAAAAACGTATTGACAATTGTATAAAGACACGGTCTCACGTAAGATCATTAGGTCTTTATTCTTCACCAACAACATCTTATATATTATATAATCTTATATATTAATATAAGATGTAGGAATCTGCCAAGCACGATATTATATAGCGGCCGTGACTCATCTAACCACGATATTACATTATAGCTTTCACCTTATAATGTAGGCTGTGTGTTGACTTGTCAGTCAGTCAGTAACGAGTATATATATATTTCTAGATCTAACTTTCTCATTTCACAGGTTGGGACTGCTAGGACTTGAGAAGCTGGTACAATGGGCGCTCCACGAATGGCTATCGGACATCAAGCGACACCAGCTACCCGGCCTACTCAGCGGCATCGGGCCAATGCACTCTCTGCTGCAACTCAGTTAGTATTAAAAATTCTACCAATATTATAAACTAGCTTCCGTTCGCTGCTTTGCTCGCGAGGTACCTACATAAAATATATGTTACTCAGGGGTAACGTAGCATTATAACGGTGACAGAATTTTTGAAATCGGACCAGTAGTTTTTGAGTACAAAAATACAAAACTTTCCTCTTTATAATATTAATATAGACTAGCTTCCGCCCACGGCTTCGTCCGCGTGATACCTTGAAGAACAAAAACAAACCTATCCCACGGGACCCCTACATTTTCCCGGGATAAAAAGTAGCCTATGTTTTATTCCAGACTATAATCTATGTCTGTGCCAAATTTCATCAAGATCCGTTCAGCCGTTTCAGCGTGAAAGAGTAACAAACATACATCCAGACATCCTTACATTCTGACATCCATACATCCACACATTCTTACAAACTTTCACGTTTATAATATTAGTAGTCAACAATATTTCGTTTGTTTTAGTTACCGGTATCCGCGACCTAGTGTGGCTGCCAGTGGAGCAGTGGCGGCGGGACGGGCGGCTGGTGCACGGGCTGAGACGTGGTGCCGCTTCATTCACCGCGCGCACCGCTGTCGCCGCTCTGGACATCACTACAAGGTTGCTGCAACTGATACAGGTCTGTACATAACATAGTGCAAGATTATAGGAACGATCTGACTAAAACATTTGAAAAGACGACAAGCTTTTTTTATGGCAACATTGTGGTATCAATTCGGCTTTATGATTTTTGGTCTAAGCTAATCAATGGAAAATGCGCATTGATAAAAAGCTCAAATGAATAAAGGAAAAAAACATCATTCTCCTGCCCTTATCCCACGCTAAGTGTGGTCGGCACAAAATGTTTTCACTCACTCTTATCATTCAAGTCTGAATCTACTCTTCTTGCATTCATACAAATGAACCACTTTTTCTTCGGCCTTAAAAAATAAAAAATAAAGTAAAAAATATTGTGAACAAAATCGGCATGTTAAAAAAATTTAATCCAAAGATATGCTATCCACCAATCTGGATTGGATTCTAGAACTTGTCACTTGGTTCCATTATATAGCAAATCATCTTATACCTTTAAATAAGCAATTTTCGTATATCTTATACCTTTAAACGAGCAATTCTTGTATATATATATATATATAATTGGAATCTCGGAAATGGCTCCAGCGATTTTCATGAAATTTAGTATGCAGGAGGTTTTGGGGGCGATAAATCGATCTAGCTAGGTTTCATTTTCCAAAAAACACGATTTACCAAAACAAACGAGCAAAGCTCGGTCAGCCAGGTACTACGACCTTTACGACGAGGTTTACGACCTCAGTGGCGCAGCGGGTGAGAGTCCACCTGCGACGCAAGAGGTTGCGGGTTCGATTCCCGCCGCGGAACAAATTTGTGTAGGTAAGATTTGCAGAAATTTGTTTCGTTGGTCTGGGTGTTTTCTATGAATAATAAAAAATATCTATCTATGTATATAATGTATTAAATATATCAGTTATCTAGTACCCATAACACAAGCTTTGAGTAGCTTACTTTGGGGCTAGATGATGCTGTGTGGATTGTCCAGCATTATTTATTTATTTATTTACTGATTCTTTATATTGCGAGCAGGCGACAGCTGAGACGGCATTCGACATGCTAACGCCCGGGCCGACGCTGCAGCTGCAAGATGCGTACAACCGCCGCGAGAGGCGCCGCCGTCGCCGCGCCGACCCCTCCCGCCACCCCTCCGACATACGGGAGGGAGTTGCGCAAGCTTACACCACCGTCAAGGAGGTAAACAAACACATCCTGACATTCGAGGTTTACGATCCATGATATCTCAAATCTCCATCTAAACTATGACACTAGCATGAATACAGACATTGGCAGAATTGTGGCTTATTATTATTATTATTATTTATTTAGCCGTTATAGTCCCACTGCAGGGCAAAGGCCTCCCTTCCCTTCTTCCACTCCTCGCGACTTAACGCAGTGACACAGAGGCCAAAAATTAAAAGTGAAGTGATATCTCGAATCAACAATTACAAATTCAAACTTTTGTATTGCCTTATTTTTTGCAATTTGGTTACACTAGAATGGAGAAAACTTTCAGTTACGAGATAGTAACAAAATTTTACGAATGTTTGCGTGTGTTAATTCGTCCAAGAAGTTACCTCAATTTGCTTGGTCATTCTAAAGATTCGGAGATTTGCGCGAACAACCAAATCAACGGAATTCTAAAAATTGCTTAGTTATGTTCTATTACTCTTCTTGGTCACCCTTACTTTTGTTATTACTCTTTTCAATGTATAGTCACACATGCACCTACTGTTCATACTTTAACTAGCGACCCGCCCCGGTTTCGCACGGATGCAATGCTGATACTAAATATGCTAAAATGTGTTTATTTACGACATCACATTAGAAACCTCTATCAGTGTTCCTCTACTATATTATGTATGTATTATACCTATAAACCTTCCTCTTGAATCACTCTATCTATTAAAAAAACCGCATCAATATCCGTTGCGTAGTTTTAAAGATCTAAGCATACATAGGGATATAGGGACAGAGAAAGCGACTTTGTTTTATACTATGTAGTGATTAAACGGGTATTACACTACACTTTCTTCAGGGCCCGGTAGTAACTAGTAAGGGAGCCTAACGCCTAGCCTCTACGACTTACGCCCTAACTCTTATTACACTACTCTTATTTAGGGTAAGGGTCCCTGAATTCAGGGTAATGTAATAAGTGCTTTAAACTAAAGAATGTACCGTACTACCAGGGTTTCGCGGACACGGCCGCCACGATGGCGCTGGCGGCGCGCTGCCAGAGCGGCGTGGGCGTGCTGCGCCACCTGCCGGGCGCCGCGGTCACGCCGCTGGCGCTGGCGGCGGCCGGCGCGGCCGACGTGCTGGGCGGCGTGCGCGCGCACCTCGCGCCCGACACCAACCGCGACCGCGCCGACAAGTGGCGCCGCCACGCGCACCCTGCAGGTAACCCGCCACCTTTTTTTTTGGCGTCGCATTATTTATTCATAACTCACCACCTTACGCACCTTACTCCTTATCACAAGCTCTTATGCCCGCCTTCCACTAAAAAAAGGTAATGAGCGGAAACTGAGCTAATGACGACCTCTGTGGCGCAGCGGGCGAGAGTCCACCTGCGACGCAAGAGGTTGCGGGTTCGATTCCCGCCTCGGAACAAATTTGTGTATGATCTGCAGAAATTTGTTCCGTTGGTCTGGGTGTTTTCTATGTATAAAAAAAAATATCTATCTATGTATATAATGTATTAAATATATCAGTTATCTAGTACCCATAACACAAGCTTTGAGTAGCTTACTTTGGGGCTAGATGATGCTGTGTGGATTGTCCAGCATTATTTATTTATTTATTATTTGTTAATTATCTGACCGGATTGAAATTGTATTGAAATCCGCTCATTCACAGTGGAAGCACTTCTATGATGAAAGCCGCGAGCTAAACAGTCTGGATGGAGCCGCTCCGCTCGCAGTGGAAGGCGGGCATCCACTGCGAGCGGGGCGGGCTTTTAGCTCGCAACGGCTTTCATCTTAGAAATAGAAATGCTTCCACTGTGAATGAGCGGACGGAGCGGATCAAAAGAGTACAAAGAGTTAGTTAACTCCGCAAAGCCCTGTGGCAGTGGAAAGCATAATCTGAAACTCTTTCTTAGTGGAAGTGTACAACTATTTTTACTCCGGTCCGCTCAGATCGTTAGGTCAGTTTCCGCTCATTACAGATTTTTAGTGGAAGGCGGGCATTAGGATCGGTTCACTTCTCACATCGCGTTTTATCGATTGCGTAACGCCAAAACAAACAAATTAATAATAAAACATTCAACCATTCACACTCAACCGATGATGCGTTAGTAAGATTGTTGATACGCTCGACGCATATTCCGTCAGATGTGAACCGACCCTTAGATAACATCAGACAACGTACAGAAACGTCAGTTTCAAGTTTGAAATAACACTACTTCAATACAAATTTTATAGGTTATGGTCGGTAATATCAAAGTTATATTACTTTGATATTGCCCGAAGAGCTGATGCAGCTCACTACAGCTAGACGTAGATAAAGTCTTCAAAGCTTACTTTGATTTTTTGTTTTGCTTGCTTTCTCGAGATTTTTAGTGACCAGAGTTTCGCTCTGATAAAACATTTCATTCACAAGTTACATATTATGTTTGTTCCAGATTCGGCATCTTATCATTAGATGTACACAATCAACGATTGCTTGATCTCACGGCCCTACTGGCTCGGGATTGCGCCCGAATTCCATATCTTAAACCAATAAGATTCATGAATATTGCTCAGTTTAATCAGTCAAAAACATCGTAACTGCCCAGAGATTTAAATCTTTGGTAACTGCCATCGTACGTGCACACAGGGTGTCTCATTTCTGTACTTTATTCTCAACGAAAGCAGGCCAGAATCCGGTCCGGTTTCTCACACTAATCTACAACCCATACGTTTAAAATTTTTTTGGAATGTTAATCATGAAACGCGGGTCTTCGCCAGTATGAAACTATTGCCGTTTGGGGCATCCTGTAAACGAAAGTAACGTAGACTATATTTTTTAATAAGGGCTAGATGCAATGTATCGGCAGACATCTTAAAGATTTCTACTTACTATCAAATTGGCATTTTTTTTTTCAAAGCTACAGAAACTTTTGGCCCCGAGTGGCACATTTTATTTGAAAATAGTAGTTAAGACGATATTATTATAATAATTTCAAATATTCTGTTGAATTTAGTAAAGAATTGCGTAATTTGTTTCTTTTTATTTTATATAGCTGAAGATAATAGTGTGCAAGACGTTCTTATATATTATATAAGTTAGTTCAAGTCTGCGATTGACGAAACATTTATCATATGATATAAAATATATAAAAACTAAACGATTTAGTGGTAGTATTAACTAAATGTGATGTATTTTTATACGAGGATTGGTAAATTTAAAATTAGTTGTACTTTTAAACTCGGTAGTTGGTCGGTTGGTACTACCAATAGAACAGTTTAACTTTTAAATTATTGATAGTCACGCTAACGCTTTTACGCTGCTATTTTACTAACCAATCCAATACTAGACATAACTACCAGTTTTGGATTCCTCCAGCAAATCCTAAAGCTAATTATAATTTTAGAATAATATTTTTCACTCAAAATATTTTATAGTTATTCATAAAGTCAAGTAGAATATATTATTTCTTAATTAAAATATTATGCTTTTCCTATTAGTCAAGTGCACATTGATATTTTTATCTGCAAAATTTTGAATTGAAAATTTAAATATAGGTACCTATACAAACTATTGATGGGAATTTGTGCATTATACCTAAGACTGTGGTGCTTGTTTGTGAAAGGTCCTTTAGCATTTTAGAGCATTTAGTGGCTATTACCCTTTAATATTAATTTCAAAGTAAAAAAAAATTAAAATGTGATAAAAGTTAACTAGCGCGAGGATACTTTCGGCTTGTGAATATTATTTTCAATTTTATTAAATTGTGTAAATATTTAAATATTTCTTTCCAATTGTAAATGGGTGCCATGGCTGGAAGAAAAATGTTTTTAACCAACAACTTAATAATATATTATCATATTATATTTTATAGGAAAACTTGATATTTGTGTGATGTCCCAATATTTAAATGGTTAGGAAGATACATTTTGGTTTGTTTTTTAAACAGGGATTCTTTGTTAACAACAATCATATCGAAATAAATAATTTAAATCATTTCGTGTTCTTATTTTTATATACTTAGTAGCTTATGGTTGATAGGGGTGATAGATATGTATTTTTAAAATATTTGTAAAACAAATCATCATCATCATCATCAGCCTATAGCAGTCCACTGCTGGACATAGGCCTCCCCTAATGAGCGCCATTGCGCCCTGTCTTCAGCTCGACGCATCCAGCCTCCGCCAGCAGCCTTTCGCAGAACGTCACTCCACCTAGCCGGAGGGCGTCCTACACTACGTTTGCCGAGCCGCGGTCTCCACTCGAGAACTCGTTTACCCCAACGGTTATCGGTTCTTCGACAGATATGGCCAGCCCACTGCCACTTCAGCTTGCTAATTCTCTGAGCTATGTCGACAACCTTAGTTCTGTGTCGGATAGTCTCATTACGGATACTATCCTTCAGAGAAACTCCGAGCATAGCTCGTTCCATAGCTCGCTGAGCGACTTTAAACTGGTGGACTAGCCGTACCGTGAGTGTCCACGTTTCGGCTCCGTATGTCATGACAGGTAGGACGCAGTGGTTGAAAACTTTCGTTTTCAGACATTGTGGTATGGGTGACGAGAAGACTCGACGTAACTTTCCAAAAGCTGCCCAACCCAGCTGAATCCTCCTCTTAGCCTCCTTCTCAAAGTTGTCTCTACCTAACTGTAAAATCTGTCCGAGGTATGTGTACTGCGAAACAACTTCAAGAAGGTTGCCATTAACAGCGACAGGTCTCGGGTCAATTCGGTTATTAACCATGACTTTGGTCTTATCCAAATTCATGCCGAGACCCATCATCCGCGAGGCTGATGCTAGGTCGTCCAGCATCTGTTGCAGCTCCTCCAGCGACTCCGCCAGTAAGACTATGTCATCTGCGAATCGTAAGTGTGAGATGTGCTCGCCATTTATGCTTATGCCCATGCCTTTCTAGTCCAAAGTCTTAAACATATCCTCCAGCGCGCTTGTGAAAAAGTAAAACAAATACACTTTACTAATAATAATATTTATTAAACACTAAAAATATTTAATTATACATCATCTAAGCTTCCTTTTCGACTACCTCTTCAGGGTATTTATCTGTTAAGAAACTCTTCACTTCTCCATAATCAACTTTCAATTGTTGCCTAATTTTCTCATGATTTCTATACTTCTCATATTTTTTCAAATAGATCTTATAATGCGGCATTTTTTCGTAGAATCTGGGGAACTTTTTCTTTTTCAATATGACTCTGTCATTCATAACGTAGTTGTTGAAATCTAGAGTTTCGCCTTTAGGTATTTCACTTTTAGTTCTTACTTCGCTGGGGCTGGCTACCACTTTGGGGAACAATTCATTTTCAGCTCTGTATTCTACAAGGTGAAGTTTCTTTTCCTCTGCTAATTGTTGATGTGTCCTCTGTAAAAAAATGTAAAGCTCTCTAAAGGTAACGACTAAATAAACTCTCTATTTGAAAGCATACTGCTCTGTGCGAATGTGGTAAGTATGTACATGATTGCAGGAACATAAGTTTCTCACTATGTCCGATCCGATTCCGATCCGAGCCCGTGGTCTGTAGTAGTTTTAGAACTATTTCTATGGCAAATAATTTTTTTTATTTATTTATTCACGCACTAGATCCGATTTCCGTCGTTCGTCATTTCCGTCACGTAAAATGGTGGCTCCTGAATTGCTTGGATTTGTATCAGAGATCTGACTAGTGCGTAAGCAATATCCGAATTCGGTCCGAGTTTTCTAGATCCATATCTTCACGGGTTCGGATCGGACGTAGTGCGAAACCGCTCTCATTGTATCACCATCAAATTATTTAAAAAGTATTTAAAACACAATAAAAATATAATGTTTTACCTGCTGCAACAATCCAATGAAGAATGCTTTCACAATATGCTGCAAGTTATTGGATCCCTCGAGCTTTGCCCTCAAGTCCTTGATGCCGATAGCCTGACAGATCTCACGGATTGCTCTGTGACAACTCAGACCGTAACCTTCATTCTTCTTTTGTACAAAGATTTTCGTCTTTCCAAATGCTGTGTAGAAATCATGGTAAACTGAAAAGAGCAATGGAAATGGTTACCCCAGCCCAGACCTGGACTGAACATGTTTGTGGGGTTACTTATATAATATACTTACAAATAGTTAATATTGTTATACTGTCAAGGGCTATTGAAAAATCCACCTTTGCTACTTATTAAGTTTTAAGATAAATATAAACTTTATTAAAAAGATACCAAAGGTGGCTTTTTCACTAACAATGATCTCTATGAATGTTAACTAACTTGTGTGACCATTGTAGATCTCGAAATTCATCAGTTTCTGTCCAGCTCTGTTCTTGGCTTTCCTCAGAGCTGCTGGGGCTTCCTTGGCTCTCCCTAAACCGAATCCTGCAAGTCCTTGTCCATTGCCAGTCACCACCTGTGAATAGTTAATTTGTGAATAGTTTGACAATCTCATATTTGCAATAATCTTTAAATAGCAACTAACCATAGCTTGGTAATTCTTAGTTCGCCCAAGACTTCCTTTCATAATAAGAAGAGATCTAAGTTGCAATACTTTTGTGTCAAATCCAGTGAATTCATCTGAAATTCAATTTAAAACAAAGTTTTTTAAAAAACAAACTTAAATTATATGATATCACATATTATCGAAAGAGCACTTTGAGAAGAGAGAACAAAAGAGAGTGCTTTTAAGTTGGAGCTCTTTTCCAAAAGGATTTAGATTTGCAACATTCATTCCATGACTTAATTGAAAATCCATTTCTATGTTTGAAACACATACCTTCACCAATGGCATCTGGAGGACCAATACTCCGTCCAGGCATGCGAGCACCGGACCAACCCCTCTCAATAGGACTTAATTTCAGTTTACGGAACTTTGTCATGGAGTCTCTTATCTTGATCAACTTTTCCATTCTAGAAAATATGAGTAAAAATTTCCCTATTTATATTCAATTTACCTTATATTACGATTTACCTATTTATTTGATATTAGTAACACGACCCTGGCTTCACACGGGTAGCAAAAGTATCTCTATTTTTTTCATGTCACCGGGGGATAGTATAGCTTCCCAACAGTGAAAGAATTTTTGAAATCTGTTCAGCAGTTTCGGAGCCTATTCAATGCAAACAAACAAACTTCACTTCACTTCTTTATTTTTGGCCTCTGTGTCATAAGCCACAATTCTGCCAATGTCCGTATTCATGCTAGTGTCATAGTTTAGATGGAGATGTTGCGTAAAAATATGATCGGTTGACCAACATTTTAATATCAGAAATGATTTTTCTAAGTACCCACAAAAAATATAAAAAAATTACAGGTAAATAAATATGGTGTCTAATAAAAATAAATACTTTAGTGGATAGAGATATAGGAGGTAAATGAAAATATTAAGTAGATATATATAAATAATATTACAATTTAATGTTATTCATGTTAATAAATTAGCAAAGAATACATATGATAACTGGGTCAAAGGTAAGGGCCAATAAACTTTTCAATGAAGTAGGACGGGGCATTTCTGATGGAAGAAAATCATAAAGAGAGTGTCTCAGTTTTGGACAGCTAAAGAATATGTGGTTAACGTTTCCTTCATCCAGACCACATTAACAAACAAACAATCATCTTTCTTCTTTATAATAATAGTAGATACATTACTGAATTGATGTTTTACTTTTAATTCAATTTCATACCTTTCTGGGTCATCAGGCAAGCGCTGCTGTTTCAGAAGTTCCCTGCCTCTTATAACGGGAGAAGAGAGACCTGGCCACAACATGTTGATGCGCCCTACACCAATCATCTGCCCACGGTTCAAGTCTCGAATCCTGATCCGCCCCGCGCCTCTACCACGACCCTTCTTTGCGCCAGCATTACTGACCGATGTCACGGATTTCCAAAGCTTTTCCGCTGGCACTAAAAAATTTGAGAGAATGTTAAAAGTTGTACACAATTGAGCTGATAAATTATTGTAACTAGATACATTGCAGCTAAGCTAGTGTAATGTGTATACTTACATTTGTTGAAGAAGTTTACACAAGCAATATTTGAGGTACTGAAACAGCAGCTATTGAGGTTATGAGCAACATGATTTTGCTTCAATACGAAACCTATTGGTTTATATATAATTCTCCCCAAGGTTAACAATTTAAAAGTCATTGTCTTAAGGTATTAAGGTATATATGAAACGCGGTGTTTTATATTTTAATTATAGGAAGGAATCAGATTTATTTATTTTGGAGATTCTTCCCCACCCCAAGGGGATATAATCACTAATCAGTAATCAGTAATCACTAATCCTCGCCACAGAATAATAAATAATACTCTACTCCCCTCCCTCACTACCCTACATCTGAAAAACATAAAAGCAATTTGATTTAAGCAGTTCGAATCATCATATTGTTGCAAGCACCTAAGGTCAAAGGTGTTCAAAATATCTTAGTACTCATTTTTCATATTTATATGAGCAGTCAGGGTGTTCAAAATTATCTTACTCTTAGTAAACAAAGCTCTATAGACACTCATATCAATTTGACGCTGACTGTACGTATCGTATAAATAAATATATACTCTATGGTCTGATCTGTCGCTCCGACTGACAGAAGTGAGTGAGTGTAAGTATTAATATTCTGTGCGATCGGCGGTCGATTTTATTTTACGTGGCCTCTGCTGTGTTTTATTTCTCTTCAAATTTTTTAGCTCTCGATTTTCCTACTCCCGTGTTTCTCCACATGAGGATTGTACGATTTTATGGACTTACATATTATTTGAAATAACTTCACAATGGGGCTCTGCAAATGCCCAAAACGACGGGTTACCAACCAGTTTTGTTTTGAGCATAGAGTCAATGTTTGTGAATATTGTATGGTGATGAACCACCCAAAGGTAATTTTTAACTTCTTAGGTGTGTTATCAGATGCTGCAGCATCAAAAAAGAAATACATTAACTTCAACGTTTCATAATTTCAGTGCATCATCCAATCGTACCTTCAGTGGTTACAAGATAGTGACTACAATCCAATCTGTGAAATTTGCACCAAAAGTTTGAGTGAAGGCGAATGTATACGGCTTACATGTTATCGTAAGTATTCAAAGATACTCCATCACATTCATCATATTCGTCGTACAGAGTATTAAAAACTATGATGATACTCAACTTTCACTAACAACTAACAATGCAAGTTATAAGTAGTAGATACATTTAGATCAACCTATGACTTACCTTTTCTATATTTTGTATGTAATTTGTAATTTTACATGTAATTTGTTGCATTCACGGCTGGTTGTTGCAACAGCTTTGATGTTAAATGTAACTCATGAGTGTTCTATTTGTTCATAATAAGTAAGCCTATTTTGCAGATGTATTCCACTGGACATGTGCGGAGTCTCGTTACCGAGCACTGCCTCGCACAACTGCACCGGCAGGTTACCAATGCCCTTCTTGTGCAACTCCTGTATTTCCACCATCCAACCTGGTATCACCTGTAGCCGATGTCTTGAGGGATAAACTTGCTGGAGTCAACTGGGCTAGGGCTGGACTGGGCTTACCATTGGTATGTTCATGCTAATATTCATTGAAATATAAAACTACATCAGTACTGATTGATGGATCCATGCACAGCTTTATTATTAAGTCCTTTCCTTTTTGTCTTTTTTTGACAGCAGGATCAGCTGATCGTTGACATACTTTCAAAAATTCATTAGGTCAACTTATTCCATGGGATAAGTTGTCAGCGGCCTCAGTTGACAAAAGAGTTTTTGTGTTTTCTTAGTGCAAATCTAGATTTGCACTAAGAAAATTATATCCTCTAAGAAACAATAGAGGGTTGAAATTTGTGTGAAAAAATCATTATGCAAACAAAGGCAAGGGGAGTTCAACTTATTATATTTAAGTACTTATAATAAGATTAGTAGTCTCTATTAAATTTCTAAATATTTTTTACAGCTCTCGGAAGACCAAGATATGAAAGGTGCAGCTGGCAAAAGAAGCCAGTCACCCATAGACCCTTCACAGTACTTTAATTCCATAGACAGCCAACGCGGGACACCCGTAGGAGCCAGTGATGACGAATCCTCCAGCCGCTCTAATGGCACACCACATTCCGTTGTCCAAATGTCTGATGAAACAATCTCTATTAATGATAACACATATTTGAAAAGGAGTGATAGTTTACAAGGTAATTTGAATACATCATTTCTGGTAAACATTACATCTTCATCATCATCAGCCTATAGCAGTCCACTGCTGGGCATAGGCCTCCCCTAATGAGCGTCATTGCACCCTGTCCTCTTACCATTTCATTTAACAAAAGGCTAATTAGCTAGGATTAAGATTTAAGCTTATTACCATATTAGTGTCTGCCAGTAACTACATATTATCTCTTTACACTAATTGTATTATTTTGACATTGTCTAATGTAAAAATTATTAGTAGGTAATATGATTATTGAAATAATTATTTACAGGAGGACAGGCAGCTCGTAAGATTAGTAAAGCATCTGATAATACTAAAGTGAGTGCAGCCTTTGATCATGATGAAAACAAGTATAAACAGAAGTCGACTTTTGCCTGGATTAGTAGATGGTGGAAGTAAGTACCTACTTCACCTATCAAGACAGCCCTATTATTAAATGTTATTAGATCTCAATATTTTTTTATATACTTATTGATTTTTATGGTAATAGATTCTTATTAGAATGTATGTTCACAGGAACTCCCTTCCTACATCCCGTGTAAGACGAACTGGAGGCATCTTCAGGCGTTACTGGATGCTAATCTTTGTAATTGTAGCATTGCTTACCATCTTTCTCCTCCTGAGCCACAGAGGCGATGATGATGAGAATCCATTTGGGGTGATACAAGAAGAAGATGGCAGAATACTTCAGAAAAACTGATAACTTCTTTATTATGTATGTATTTATAAATTCAATCAACTTATAAGTGATTTGTAAATTAATTTACTATTGTATAATTCCATGCATTATGTTAATATTAATCTTATAATAAATTATAGCCATTAGTTTGTGATAAGGTTTTATTGAATACTGAAAAGGTTTAGTATAGTATTAAATTACAGGCCATTTGAAAGCACCATGATTATGAAAGCTTAATAATCAAAATATGAGTGTAAAGTAATTGTGACTACAAAACTTTTGAGCATGTATCTACTTCTTTGTCTAAAAACATTACAGAGAAAATGTCATTGTAAAAATCTGGATAATATTCACAGGCGCGGCGACAGTCAGGCATCCAGTTTACTTCCAGTAACAGAGGCTGTATGACAGTTTGAGTGCCCTCCTTTTGCCAAGATAACATTATATCTGCAGCATACAGAGCCCTGGATTGAGGACTCTTGGCCATACCTGCAGGAGGTTCTTTGGATGTTGCTGCACTAAATAGTTCAGAAAACATTTTGAATATAGACTTTTCAATATCATCCCAATTATGGTCCCCATACTGTTTCGCCCATTCCACCTTGAAGTCTTCACATAACATTCTATGAAGAGTAGCACCTTCTGCATAGTTCATCACAGTAAAATGTTTCTCATAATCATCCAAATCATTCAAATCAAAAGACTTATTGGCAAATCTCAAAAAGAAATTTTTATAAATGCAAACTTTGGTAGGGTTGACAGATTTGAGTATAATTACATAACGGATATCAAACTTAACCAAGCCAATGTCTGGCCTCTTGAATAATACTGGATTCTCAATATACTTCTGGGCTATTTTTGGACCACTCAAAGGTAGGCGGCATAGGAAATCCAAGTTATCTGTGATGTAAGTGTCCAGGCCTCTAGCAAGATTGTATGGTTTGCAAATCCAATGGTTATCTAGTCCAGATTTCTTTCTTTGCATGTAGTATGCAACTAGCTTGGTTAATTCAGTCTTCAGGTTGAATGTTGTCGGGAGCCAACAAGGACTACATTCAAGACAACTTTTATCTTCCCCACCTCCACATCTCCTGGCCACAACAGCTAAGAGATCTTTAACTGTGACAACATACTCAAAAGGGAATTGGTTCACAAACTTATGAGGTGAGTTCACACTGAGATCCTCATAATCCATAAAATGTTTTGTGTACCATAAAATATCAGCATCATTTTCATTGTGCACTATTTGAAACTCTGGAGCAGTGAGATGTTCATTGATGAATCTGTATTCTGAGAACACTTTCAACTTATGAGAATTGTTTTGCTTATTAGCTAATGATTCCAGATTAGGGAGAGTTTCCACCATATGCCCTTCTAGGAAATAATTTGTATCAGGTTCTTTTTGAGCATAATCTAGACCAAAATGCTCATAATATTGCCATGGAATAAGCATCGCTTCTCTATCTAGATTATCTGGGTAGGTACCTTCAATAAAATTCCTACTTACTATTTCACCTTCTTCTAGGTCCTCAATAGGGAACAATAGTGTATAAGTCATCTGATCGGGCACATTGATAAAAGGCACAGCCCTAAAATTAGGGTTATCAGAATGGTTAATACCTGAGCCTAGCTCATCAAGGACATACCATACTGGTACTCTGTCCTCTACGGAAAATTCACTCCCTCCTATAGCATAGCAGTTAGCATATTTCCATACAGCTCTAGAAACATTTTCAATCTGTTCGTCCGTCGTCTTCCCGCCAACATGCATGAGGTTGCACATTCTTCCTAACAGCCCTGGAACGTTTCTGAGGCTACTTTTAATACCATTCGGCTTGAAAGTCCAGGCATGGTCCACTAGGAATATATTCGCGGGATTGGTCCTGTTGATGCCGCGAATGGTAATGACGGTCCATACGGGATCGTAAGGGGACTTCTCTACATCTTCATAGTCAATCTTTACGAGCTGAAATGCTAGTCCAGAGTCAAAAATTTGATCTCGAATCTTTTTACATAGAGCAGGCCAAAAGTGTTCTGGAACTCCAGATAACACTAGCTGTGGTTTGTGAAGGGCTAAAAAGCTGTTGTAGCTTGAAATTCCGTCCATTTCTACTGCTAGCTACATACATCTAGGCAGAAAATAGAAATAAACTATTGAACGACCTAAATATTAATCAAATGAGTGGGTGAATCAGGGTGGAGAATGGGTGATGGTGCCAAGAGGTGAAAGAGGATATAATCACTACGATGTGACAAGAGTAATGAATTGAATGAGTGAAACTAGATTGACTTTGACAGACGACACGAGAATACTGACATAGAGAGTCCCAGATAACAAATAATATATGGAATGTCAGATGAGTACGACTTGCAACCTTTCTGATCTCGATAAAAAAAACACCTAGGTAGGTACCTAAAAATACCTACGTCAAAGCCTAGACTACATATTGTACGTAGGTACCTACTAATTATATGCACACAGACACAATGTCACCGGGCGATTGTCAATAAGAATGGACACAGCCAGTTATTTTCAGATGCCCACCCTGATTCCTATACAAAAAAAACAAGCATGATCACAACTGTAATCTCCAGGCTTGGTAGATATCTGCTCAGATCTCTATTATTTTATTTTATTTAATCTTCTCAATAATATAGACCGGTGACATATCCATAAATGCTCTTGATGTCTACTACTCGTACAAGGTGTATAATTAAAGATGGTGTTAATTTGTGAATAGATAGGTATAATTTGTTCCATAAGAGTTGTTTCGAGCGTACTAATAGCTGTAGTGATAGCGCTGCCACAAGACACCAGCACTCGTATGCGACCGCGTCATCGAATATAATACGCCTTACAATCCATTCTGGGAACTTTCAATACTTATTAGGTACTAAAGTTGATAACAATAATATTATATATCACATACCTACATACTACCTACATTTTTTTGTAATCTTAACATAATAATTATATAAGCCCAACTCAGCACTGCACACTGCAAGTTGCAACACAAACCATTACCTACTAATTCTCAAACCAAAGATGGTCCGAATACTCTTACCAATCATTACCAATCATGTTTTAAAAATTACAAATTTCAAGCTTGAAATAACACCACTTCAATTAAATTCTGATAGGTCATGGTACATCATATCAAAGTTATATTACTTTGATACTGCTCGAAGAGCTTGTGGTTAAGGCCCCTGCACTAAACAAGGTTAATAGATTTGCGTTGCAGACAGCGATCTATGCTGATTAGCAGATTAACACGAGAGATCTTTAGTAAATAGTTTTACAATATTTAAAAAATCACACATAAGACAAAGAATTACAAATAATTACAATGACTCATGCCTCAAACACTATTAGTATAATGCTATTCATGGCATGTGTTTTCATATCATTTATCACAGTATAAGAAAATTATTTACTGTAAAATAGTCTTATTTATAAGTAGTGTTTCAATTATAATATAACACAGCTCTAGATTCATAGAGGACACTAATTATCTGAATCTTTGAATGGTTGACAAATTTGACAATACTTGATTGAAATGTCAAAATAAAATCATTACTTAGAATAAACAATTATAGTAACAAGCTAATGGTATGGAAATTTACACTGAGCTTATCAAACTATTGCTTTTGATAGTATTTATCTGAATGAGCCTTAACTAGCCTAGTACGCTCTATGAATCTGGGTCTTACTAAATCTTAAAAATAATGGTTAAAGATGAAGTCAGAGTTCATTAAAAACTCATTTAGTTATCAGTGCCGTTGGAGTCAGATTCTGTATCAGAGCCCATGTGATTTCTGTAATTCCTGCGCGCTTTTTTCACACGCGACCGTGTTGCTACCGCGTGTTTCATTACTTGATACGCGGGATCGTCAGACACCTCGTCGACAGGTACATTGTTCCGTGTACTGCTGCCGGCGACTGTACCCACGCCACTGTCCGAATGTTCCGGCGTCCGATGATCGCGAGTACCCCATATGCACTGCGCTGAACTATCCTCGCTGCTTTCACCTATCTCACTCTCGTTCGTCTCGTTCATAAATCTCGCCGTAGATTGACTGTATCCCGGCGATAAACGGTCATGCGTCGACGTGCTGGCCTGTTGGCTGATTTGCCTAGGCGGCGGCGTTTCGCTAGAGTCGGAACGTTGAAAACTAAGTCTTCCGTTTCTTCTGGTACGTCTCAAATTCCGTCTTTCGTGCGGGGGTGACTGGCTTTCTGATTCTGGAGGTTCGACCGTCAGTGAGTCGCCGAGTGAGTCCCGTGAGCCGTTGATCGGCGTGGGTATGATACTGATTAGGTTGTTAGGAATGTTGTTAACATTGCTATTGCGGGGGGATATTGTTTGGCTGCTCGTTGGTTGGTCGTCGGCATCGTCAGAATCCGCTTCGGCTATTCTGAATAGCCCTGCTGTTGGTTGGCCTCTGTAACCTACAAATTAAGGTCATATTTAGCTTGAAACTTTAAATAAATCGACTATTGAAAAAGTACATTGTATGTAATATTACGAACCTGAGCTAGTGCTTGGTTGGGCATTGTCCTCAAAATTATTATCGTAGTTTAAAAAAATGTTATCACTACTGTCTTGTGCTATGGCGTTTCCTGCAATATACAATAAGCATTTGAATATGTTTTTCGAATATTTAAACTTTTGTAACTTTTGTTTAGGAGTGGTGCTTACCATTACTTCTCAAATTCATAGTTTTTCTATAGCTAGTGACTTTAGTTTTCCTTTTACTGGCTGTGCGCGTCATGTTGATACGTCTACGTAAAGGTCTAATAATCTGAAAAGTACAATTTCATATAATAAGTCTGTACACTCTACTCAAAGTAAGAAACTGTCCCATAGCAGGTTGCTGCCAATTATTTTATGGTCATTGTCTTTCTTAATGTAAATAGTGGATGTTGTAACACTCACCCTGCCAGAGTTTCTGAACAGAAGCGCGTCGTCAGAGTCAGTGCGCTCGCTGGACGGCGCGGATATCCTCGAGTGACTGCCCAGTCTCAGCGAGTGACTCCGCCTCAATCCTAGCGAGTCAGTGCGCCCTACTCCCAGCGGATCCACTAGATGTGACACGTCTTGCGTGAAGGTGCTGCCGTGTGCTGTGTAGCTGTTGGGTATGTTTGTGGACCGCGGAGCGGGGCGCCGCGGGCCGCGCGTGCGCCGCGCTGGCGTGCGCTTGCCTTTAGTACTGGTCCCACTAACGCCTTTGGACTTTGACTTGCCGAGAATCGTACTGGTGCGCGAATGTTTGCTGCGACGACTGAAAATATTCATGTTCTTTGCTTTATTGTTACATAACATAGCTTGATTCTAACTGTAGTCCTCAACTTCTTAGACATTTAAATCTCTATTATTGCTATTAAATGCAAGGATTATAATTTACCTGTTGCTATTGGATCCTCGTTTCTGCTTCGCGTAGCGCTGGGCCACCAAATGCGCCAGTCTGTTGGGACATCGCTGGCTGCGATTTCCAACTAACGCAGAAAGTTACTATAATTATGATGGAAATAAAAATACATTTTAAGTAAAAGGTCCTAGCTTCCTCTGTGAAAGTCAATATAGTTTTATACGAAATCACAAGGATCACTTTGATGGCCTAGTATCCAGAGGCCCAAGTCACAAAAGTACAAATATCAGATTATATCGTGCTCAAACGCTAAATAATACCTAATAATGACTTGATTTCTAGAATAGGCTCTTGCCTATTCTAGAAAATCCTGTATCAAAAATTAAAGATTTGTATTACCAATTCTCACCTCGTTTAGGTATCCGGAGAAAATCTGCTACAATCTGATCATTGTTTGATGAATCGGAGTCATTGCCTTGCTCGGTATTACCACCACCCGTACTGGAACCATCGAGCGAGTCAGTTTCCTCCGCGAGGCATTCCAACTCACGCTGTACGAGCGAGTCGAAGAATGCCATCATGCGCGGATCTTCACTCGTTGACTGTTCCGCATAGTTGTGAGATATATACTGGAAATAAATACAATGCAAGTGAACTAGGAATACTATTGAGTATCAAGTAGGTATTTAATTTAATTTTATATGTAAGTAATGCTTTGCGAGTAATTAGTAAGATCTGTGTTTGTTGAATTTGGCGCAGCCGGGAGGGATATTATTTTTACCTGTCCACTATGATGAACCAACGACACGTATTCTTCGTGGCTGTAAATCTCGCGCGGGTTGTCAGAGCCCCGCGCTTCTTCAAGAAGCGTACCGCGCATTTTCGGGAACTCTAGCGCTGACCAGATCTAGAAAATAATTGTTTCTATAATATCCACTCAAAATCCAGGCACCTAATGTAGGAAAAATAAAAAACTAAATGAGCTATAAATACCAGATTTTAATATACATGAATTGAATACATATCATATCAGAATACATGGTTGGGCCCAAAATACCAAAGTGCTGGCAAACTAAAAAAAAGCTGTGGCCAAAGTTGGGAATTTATTTATTAATAAAAAATATTTGTTAGTATAAATGACCTTTAAGTACCTTTCTGGATTCTTGTGCATAGAAATGTTGTAATGGCAATTATTATACTATGCATTAAATATATGTACCTTGATGATCTTTTCAACTCCAGAGGATGCAATGAGGCAGTACTGAGGATTGTAGCGTACTTGGTTCACTATAGATCGATGTCCATACAGCACCATATGAGGCAACATGATTGTTGCACCATTGTATCTTCCTGAAAAAAATGGTCAAATATGTATTAGTGGAAAATTAGTTTTTCACCCATTGACTTAAGGTTCAATAATGATTAGTATATCCTTGGTCTAATTATCAGACTCCGTAACTCCAAAAATAATATTTTTTTACACTTTACGCCATCTAACGTATAATTTAAAAACGCGTCCGATGAAATACTTAGTTTATCTCGCGAAACATTGCCTCAAAAATTATTTGAATTTTATAAAACTACGTAACTTCACGTTGTCATTTTATAGTTTTAAAACTACGTAACTCCCGCGCTGATCGCGTGATCAAAAAATGTTTAAACATTTAAACATGCAATCTAAAATATAAAATATGACATAATAGGACTATGCGAGATTCGAAGAGAAGGATACGACATTCAAGAAGACAACGAAAACATATTCTGCTCTTTTGGACAAAAAAAAGGACACCTTGGCGTTGGGTTCTTAATATTAGAAAATACTTAAAAACGCAAAATTGGACAAGCGTCGCACAAGACCGCAATAACTGGACAAAACTGGAGGAGGCCTTTACCCGAGAGGGGTCCTAACTACTTACAAAATATTAATATTAAACTCAATCGAAAATAGTCTATTGACATTCAATAATAAGTAGCTACATTAGTTATTAAGATCACATATTGACATGAATTCTTTGTATACTTGACATAAAATTACATTAACTTTAAATTACGACAAGCTATTCTCTATATATGCACGATTGAAATTGTTTTCTTAAGGTTATGGAATAAAAGGCTTTTTTATTTTTATTTTTATTTTATTTTATTAACTCCCGCGCTGTTTACGGTTTAGAAATTCCGTGGCGAGGTTATATAGTTTTGCAGGCCCGATATCTATTCTTGTGCTATCAGTTAAGTCAGTTTTACTGAACTTTGTCGTCTATTATGATGTCTCAGCACACCTCTCTTTATTTTTTCTTAGAAATAATATTACAAAAGTTTTCAAAAATCTTTTGTCTTTCTTCTTCTGGTATTTTATCACAGTGCATCTTGGTATCCCCTTTCCAGCTTAATTCTCTCTAGCGAGCTTAGGTTCAATAAATCCCCATTTATTTTTTACCTTCTTCTTTCCTAAATAAGCTTTTCCTTTTTCTCTTTATTCCTTGTTTTTATGTAAATCTTATCTTTTCTTCTGTTTTTTTTAAGTTGTTCATCAGTTTAAATATGTATATACTCTCGGGACTTAATCGCGTATTGTGAAACATTCTATTTACCTCGACGTTTCGATGATATTACAATCACCGTGGTCACGAGTATACTACCTACTTGCAGCATTATACTTAACAATGATGGCTCTCTTCAACAAAAATCCACACGCCAATACTCTGCAAGTAGGTAGTATTTCTGTATTACTTCCTCGTCACCATCACAGACCACCGATACTGTTTCAACAGAACTCCCTAACGACGTGTTAATTAATGAAAATGAGAGCATAACAACTGATGAACAACTGATGAACAACTTAGAAAAAAACAGAAGAAAAGATAAGATTTACATAAAAACAAGGAACAATGAGATAAAAGGAAAGGCTTATTTAGGAAAGGAGAAGGTAAAAAATAAATGGGGATTTATTGAACCTAAGCCCGCTAGAGAGAATTAAGCTGGAAAGGGGATACCAAGATGCACTGTGATAAAATACCAGAAGAATAAAGACAAAAGATTTTTGAAAACTTTTGGAATATTATTTGGAAAGAAAAGAAGGTGAATGTTAAAATGTCTTAAATAACTAACAAAAATATAAAAAGAGAGGGGTGCTGGGGCATCGTCTAGCTAGACGGCAAAATTCAATAAAATTGATTTTACTGATAGCACAGAGATAAATTTCGGGTCTGCAAAACTATATATACCCTCGTGACCCTCGTATTTTACAGAACCTCAAGCACACCACGGATAAAGACTAAAACTAACTAAAGCTTTTTACGATAACCTACCACATAAAAAAATAAGTAAGTAACCCTTTTGTGATTTCTAGATCTGATTGGCAAAACGAGTAGGTACGTCGCGTTACTGTAGTTTTTTTAAATTTTATTTCAAAGAATGATTAGTTGTTAGTTTTCAATTTATGGTTTATGGACTGATTAAAGTTTTAAAACTGGATATTGTGCCATTAAAACTAACTACTTCAATAATTATAGGCGAATTTGATGAATATGTTACGATTTTTTAATAATAAACATAAGTTGGTTCACAGAAAACATCCATTTTTTTAAACTACCCTTTAGTTTCAATTATTGTATCAGAAAACTGCGTAAGTCATCTGCGTTGTAGTCAAAATGATTGAAATAAAAGTAAAACTACGTATATTCTATAAAAAGCCGTAAGTCCAACTTGACTAAACATGAAAAGTTCGTAAGTCCATTATTTTATTAACTACCTGCAAAATCAATAATATTCTTAGTAAAATATAAATCTACATACATTTTATACTCAAAGTAAGAGTAACTTATAAAAATTTCTCAAACTTAGTGAGAAAATCGGTTTTTTGTTCCTCCTGTAAAATTTGCTCAATTTTGCTCATTTGGAGTTACGAATTCTGATAATTAGGCCGACGATATGCAATATTGTGTTTGAGGTGAATTGAGTGAAGTTTGTTCAAGAATGTTTCAAGTTATAACTTAAGATTCAATATCTCTCTCACCCTTTTCTGATCCGAAACTAGAAACTTGCCACATGTATAGATTGAAGTCATCTGACCCCGATAAAACGAATTGGTCACCCTCGCCGGCGAAGGAGCAACTTTTCATGGTGCAGGAGTTGTAGTAATCTTGGTGGTAAAATTCCACAACAGGGTCTGGCGACTGAAAGATAAACATATTTATGACACTACAAAACTTGGACAACATGTATGAAACAGCGGTTTACTTTTCGCGCTTACAGTGTTGGTTTCTTAGTAAAAGTTGTTTAAATCGATGGGTACGTTAACCCCCTGAAGTTTTCCGGTAGTCGTCTTTTTACACCCTGTATAATGTGATGTTATAATGATCAGCTTGATGTAATGTAAACATTACGCCTGTTACTTATAGTGGCCTTTTAATTGGCGGCGCCATCTTTAATAAATTGTCTTAAATACAAAATGCTTTTTTACTAAACTGGACCAAATAAAGTATATATTTATTTAGGTATTTTATATATCACACAACCTTGCTTGATGCTTCAATAGCGGTGATATTAGTACAACTGGAAGTACGAATTAAAATTAGTACCTGGATAACCGAGCTTTGCTCGTTTTTTTGTTGGTAAACGACGTTTTCTTAAAATGAAACCTAGCTAGATCGATTTATCGTCCCCGAAACCCCCTGCATACTAAATTTCATGAAAATCGTAGGAGCCGTTTCAGAAATTCTTATTATATATATATATACAGTCGTGGTCAACTAATTAGGGACACTCTTTGGTTAAACCGAATTGTGAATTTATTTTTTATTTTCCAACGAGTCTAAACCATATTCCATATCTCTTACATGTAAGTATAATTAGTCATTTATGTGCCCGATTATACAAACAATAACAACTTCTTAAACATTAAACCTCTTTACAGTATAGCTGATAGATTATCGTAGTGCTATTTGTTCAAATAATGCTGGCTGGCCATTTAATTAGGGACACTGAGATATTGCGTTCTATTTTCAAAATTTGAATCTCAATACTTTTTTACTTCTTCTCTTATTGTTTCGTGGTAGTTTTGGCGGCAATCCCGATATTTATTTTAAGTTTTGAAAAATATTTTGAAGAAAAATGGGTAAAAATAAAAGTTGCGATCCAACACTACGAAAAATTATCATGAAGTTTGTTGTCGAGCATGGTTGGCCATACCGAAGGATAGCAGAACATTTAAATTGTTCAAAAACTATGGTATACAATGCAGTGCAACATGTCAGACGCAATAACACAGATTTAAATGTGCCCAGAACAAAAAGATCGAGAAAAACAACTCCGCAAGAAGATAGAATGATAGCCAGGTTAGCTAAGAAAGATCCGTTTCTAGGCTCTATTTTAATTAAACACGAAGTGTTTGGGACAGACGAAAGAGCTGGTGTCTCAGCTAGGACCGTTCGACGACGTCTGGTAGAAGCAGGGTTGTTCGGAAGAGTGGCTCGCAAAGTACCGTTGTTGAAGAAAGAACATAGAAATGCTCGTTTGGCGTTTGCACGTAAATATGGACATTGGACCTACGCCCAATGGCAACATGTATTATTCTCTGACGAGACCAAGGTTAATTTGATTTCTTCAGATGGAAGGCAATACGTACGGCGTCCAGTAAAAGCGGAAATGAATCCAAGATTCACAAAAAAGCAGGTGAAACATGGCGGTGGAAACATTAAAATGTGGGGTTCATTTTCTGGACGTGGAGTGGGACCTGTGAGGAAAGTTCAGGGTAACTTAGACCAACATCAATACAAGGCAATATTGGAGGAAACGATGCTTCCCTATGCTGAGGAGCATCTCCCTATTATATGGACGTTTCAGCATGATAACGACCCAAAACATACCGCCCGTTCAGTCAAGTCGTTTCTTACCAGTCAGTCAGTATCGGTGCTAGATTGGCCAGCAAATAGCCCGGACCTTAACCCAATCGAGCACCTTTGGCACGAAATCAAGAAAAAAGTAGCCACTTATCGTACCACAACTTTAGATGAACTTAATGAAGCTTTTTGTGAGGCATGGGCAAACATTCCTGTCGAAACATGCCAGAAACTGATAATGTCTATGCCACATCGGTGTCAAGCGGTAATTACTAACAAAGGTTTTGCTACTGGGTACTGATTTTACACGTAATAAAATGGAGCTGTTAAAGATATTATAATACTGCAGATTATTAGTTTTGTTTAACTCTATTTTTCATTATAGTTTACTGTCCTTAATTAAATGTCCAGCTACAGAATTATACCTTAAAATTGAATACATGTTCAACCTTTGATATTAAATACTTTTTTCTATTTATTTATTCTTTTATTTACAGCCATTTAAAGCATAATAATCGGACCAAATTATGCAAATAATAGTTACTGAGAAATCAATAGGGTTTTATATTTGTATGTACATAACCGGTTATTGTTCTTCACTATCTTGCATGTCCCTAATTAGTTGACCACGACTGTATATATACTTTAAACTTTAAAGGTATAAGATGAATACGTACTCGAACGTTATACAAGACCGGTGATTGACGACGTCGGAGCGCCAAGATGTGTGACCCAGTAGCGTTGAAACGGACGCTCATGCTGTGATACTGATAGTTGCCGCTGCCTGTCGCGTAACGGAGCAATGGGCTGTGAGAGAAACAAGGTTTTGTTAGTTTTTATCTACACTTTTCTAAACAGCAATGAGTATAGTACAGTCACCAACAAAAATCAAATACTCATATTGTATGGATTTATCTTTGATCAGAATATTTTTAGCATGTACCGCTCAGCTACTTTGAATGATGTAAAGGAGTTATGGAGTTTTTAAAATGTCATTGATTTTATGGTGACTTTACAATATAAATGGACATATTTTCCGAATTTCATAAACAATTTCAAATAAGAAGCATATCTAAATTTTATTTGAATTAATATTTACGTTAGTTCTATAACATTTTTGTGCAGATAAAAAGCTTACTGCTTCGGAGATCGTATATCCCAGAGTCCGATACCGTCGCGCGCATTAGCAGATACGACCAAGCCTGCTTGTTGCGGGTGGAACATCACTCCATGGAATGACCTGCGGCTACGCGATATCACCAATGATTCTGCAATTAGAATATGACCCTCTTTTAGATGTTTGTTACTTTGATTACTTAGTTTATAGGTAAATATCTAATAGGCTGTGTGAATGTCCACCAATATTAATTTACTTTGACAAATATTTGCAAAGGAATATATTCTAAAGTCTACCTATATTACATTGTTTAAACTGGACTTTTTAAAAAGATTTAATGTATGAACATAGTTGATAGATTTTTCTCGAATAAAAGCAGCATTATAAGGTAATCCAGGGTAAAACCTACATTCAAATTTTTATATCGAATCTGGCAAAACCACTTCTACCTTGTGTGCAGATACTTCTAAAAAATTGCGCATGGCGGCGGCGGCTGGTCAATATGCCACATTGAGAATTTGTTGGTTAGTTAATCCCAAAATAATTAAATAATAATAAAAATTCAATGTAAACCTACCATGCACAGACTGTCTGGTATCAAAGAGAAGCAGTCGTCCATCATTTCCAGCGGTAGCAACCACTTGCTGGTTGAAGGGATCTATGCTGAGACAGCAAACTGCTCTTTGATGCTGGAGAACTTCAAGAGGAGTCTTGGTTTCTATATCATGGACTATCACCTGTGTTTAACATAAACAAAGCGATTCAGATTGTATCTAGTCTTATAAAGTCAGTAAAGTACTGATGTTGGTTGCAAGTAGTTAGGACTGAGGATCATTGATGATCTAGTGATAGTTATTCATCATCTTCCTGCCCTTTGCCCACGTTATGTGGGGTCGGCACAACATGTAATCTTCTTTCATTTCCCTCTATCATTTGTCATCTCAGTACTCACTTCTTTCCTTTTCTTTTACTATCTAATGATAGTGTTATAAATTATAATTATTCATTTAAATATTATTAATATCATCTAGCTCTGCCTTCTGATCCTTAGGTTGTTCTAAAAAGTTATGTTTACCAGTGCTTTCAAACAGTGAAGGAAAACATAGTGAGGCAACCTGTCAGCATGTGCAGAAGCTAAAAAGTTTGAAGACACTGTGTCAAGTACACAAAAGGAGCTGCAGAGGCACACTTTAATCTTTCCACCACAATGGTTCAAAAGATTGTGAAGGTAAACATTGTGAGGAAACCCTTGAACCAAAAATTCGAAGTGTGTCATACATTAGTATTCTTATAAGAGGGGATGGGCTTGCAACCTGTCCTATAGAGAATACAAATCACTGTACAAATTGTGGTTAAATCCTTATCATGTTTGGAAATGCCTCTGACTACTCCCTTTAGATATCCTTAAATTTAAGTAACTAGAGATCTTAGGAGATTATCTACCGAGCCTGGGGATTACAGTCGTGATGATGTTGTATTTATTGTCGTTGGAAACTAACACAATATCACAACTTACAATATCATCATTCCCTCCCGAGAAAATTTTCTGATTATCATTTGTGATGCCTAGACTGAATATGTTGGATTGATGGGTTGCCTGCATGGAGACTGGAGTCCCATGGTCCAGGAGTGTCTGGCCGAGCTGCCATAGCATCACTCTTCTGTCATCTCCTCCTGTTGAGAAAAACTTATCTTATTGTTGAATGAAGACGAGACGAATAAATAGATGGAGTGTTAAACCTTTGTAATCATGAAGAAGTCACGGTAGGTATACTTGCATAGCAAAGTGTCCAATCTGTGTTTAGCAGAGTATTATTTAAGGTACACGTTTGGGTCTTTCTTAAAGTGATCTTAAGTAAGTTCTGATTTTACGAACAGCACTTGGTTTACCCAGGACAAGTTGTAATGCTACGTACTTCTACATAAGTTTCACCAGGCAGCTTGGAAATTCAATAATTTTGTTTTCAAGTGTCTATGTAGATCCGGCGATATATTTGCTACAGTAGCGTGTAAGTCGACGAAGCTATAGGCATTAATATGATAAATAACGGGAATGTTACAAACCTGATACCAGTAACTCGCCATTGTTGGAAAACTCTATAGCATTTACACAACCAAAATGACACGATAAGTCTTTTCGATACAAATTTCTGGCAGCATGTAGACGGTTGTTGAAAAACTGAGATTTAACTGCAGGGATGAGCCCATATTCTCTCCTATTTATATACGGTAATGGGCTCGCAATATTCGCCGCCATAGTTACAGAAAAACCACCATATTCTTTACAGCTAGCGAGCTAAGTAGATAAAGACACAGACAGGACAGACAGACAGACGAGGCGAGACGACGAACGACCGGACCGAGAAACGACCGACTGACATAATTAATTGACTTAACTTGACTTCATTCAATCAAAGTGAAAAATCTTCAATCAAATTGGTACAGCTACGTATAAAAAACAATCCAACTAAAGAAAGATGTCCAATTTTGACTTCACTCACTCTCCAGTTACTTCATTCACTTGGGTTTATCTCTCAATTTATCTGTTGTATAATCGTATGTGTGTCTTTTTGTGTATTAGGTATCGGTCGGTCGGTACGGTTAAACCTCAGGTGAATGAAACATAGTGATTATATTCTCTTTGGGTACATACGGTATTGATCGGATCGTCCGTCTCGTCTATCAACTCTATTATTATTTTATTATAATGTAAAAGATATATTCAAGAAAGATCTGAGTATTTATCAATAAAAAGATTTCAAGTTAGCCGGGAAAATGAGCGAAACCACTTTAAAAGTATTTGGTAAGCTTTGATATGGATAACCAAATAATTTTATAAATTTATAGTATAAACGTGTTTTCTGATTGATTTTCTAGTGTCCGATTCAGATTCTTCAAATACAGAAGAGTCCGAAGAATTTGATTCAGGAAATGAAATGGAATCTGGCGAGGAAGATGTTGAGGCTGATGCAGAAAGTATTGCCTCCGATGAAGAAAACAAAAAAAAGATGTTGATGGTCCACAAAGGTTGGGGCGACTCAGTTGCTAAAATTCTCGGATCCAATAAGCCTAAACACAAAAAAACTTTAGTACTATCGAGAGCCAAAAAACATTCCGAGAATGTAAAAGCAGAGATAGATGTGAAACCCTCTTTTGAAGTCATTGGTGAAAGTGAAAAAACAGAGCAGAAGGCAGAGGTGGAAAACTTGGAAACAGAAGAATCCACAGAGCCACCGCAAAAGAAAGTCGTAAGTATTATTTTAATGGTTTTGTATGTCATATTGACGACAAATTCATAAGTAGGTACATTAGAAACTGGATATTTTTGTTTTTTCAGAAACAAGAAAAAGCTTCAATCAGGCAGAAACCAAACATATTAGAAAAAGACAGAGAAAGACTACTAACTAAAATAGCCACAAAAGGTGTAGTACAGCTATTCAATGCAGTAAGCAATCAACAAAAGACCATGGAAAAAGAACTGGTCGGAAATAATGCATCGGAAGTGAAGAAGGAAAAGTTATTGAAGAAATTTGACAAGAACACATTCCTAGACACATTAATGGGAAAGAGTAAATCAATAGTGGTTGACGATGCCAACTCTACTTTGAAAGACGAAGTTAAAGATGAAGAGAAACCAAAGTGGAATGCGTTAAGGTAAATTCTATTAAAAAGCATCACATAACTTAATTCTATTCCAGAATGTTTGGAATATGTAGTTGTACCTGTAGCCCCCCTAGAGTTAGTATTGCAGACAGTGTTTTCCATTGACAAAAGTGTCATTGTTATTTGGCCAAATCACAATGGTCATATCTCATCCATAGTGCTCATGCATCATCATCATAGAGCCTTATAATAGACATGGTTTAAAATCCTGATGAACTTTTATTTTCAATAATGCAATTAGGATCATTTATTGATAGGTTTGCAATGCTATATCTAACATTAGCTTCCATTAGCTTCCAAATTATATAAATTATTTCATTTTCAGGGATGATTTTATGACAGGTGCAAAAATGAAGGACTGGGACAAAGAATCAGTGGAGTGAATAGTTTTTATTAATATCTATAAATTTTATAACTTACATAATAATATAACTGTATATCAAGCTTAGAATCACATATTTAGTTGCACATTAATTTTAATTAATCTAAGGTAGACACTGAAACTCCTGTAACCTCCTACTCATACCATAAACTAAATAAGTCAATGCCAAAAAATTTCTTGAATTCGATAAAAAATAAAATAAATACATAATGAAATAAACAACACTTCAAGATATGCAAATTGTCTTTAACTGATTAATTCCACTTATGTATGATAAGTACATGAACATAGGTATCTAATTATGAATATTTACAAAAATTAATGCTGCCTTTTTTACAAAAATGTACATCATTTGAATATATTTCTGAATTATTAGCTCAATAGAACTAGCAGATAATATGACTTACATAAAAAAATAATTATTTTATAAACATAGTGTAAGCATCATTGCCTACGGAGTGCTGAGTGATCTGCTTGGGTAGTGTGGAATATATCTTAACAGGCAGATTCCAGACCATGGTCTCAATTGGCACATTAAGGGGTGCATTCCAAACTTCTTCATTGTTGGGGATGATCCTTTCGTTAGTTGTTACAAATTCAAAGTGTAGGCGCCATTTTAGTGATACTGAAATAGGATGCATGACGTGAGCACAATTTTATTCTCATATACCTTTATAGAAGCAATTCTTGTATATTATATAATCTGAATCTCGGAAACGATTTTGATGAAATTTCGTATGTAGGGGGTTTCAGGGGCGATAAATCAATCTAGCTAGGTTAGAAAACATTGTTTATAAATAAATTATCAAACATAAGTGACATTCCCCTGTAATAGGTAGGTGGGTGTATACTTTCATCTCATAAATCTTATCTTACACATGCAAATATTACACAAATATAATAATTAAAACGGAAAAAAATGGCATTAGCAGCCACACAAAATTAGGTGCTGATTATTAAGATATTAAACTTGCCTTCATCAACATCAAAAGCAGGTGTAATATGCAAGGGTATGGGTAGTATCAGCTGTGAATGGGTCAATCCAAGTGTCACTTCATGGTACCGAGCCACCGTCATAGACCTGCTGCTTGTATCTTTACTGACATTTTTTGTAGGGGATTTCGACTTCACTATTTCTTCTGGTTGTAGTGATACTGATACCTAGAATTATAGAAGAAGTATACTATAAAGAATAGAGTACAAAAGTACAAGTAGAGAAGAGTTGAAAATAGGTACCTGCATACATGTGACAGTCCCAACTGAAAAATCAAATGTTCCCACAATATCTTCTCCTAACTTATAAGCAGATTTGAATAAACAGAACCTGCCGACTTTCCCTCTAGTATTTGTTATCATGTACGAATTTGGACTTCTTCTTGCTGTAAGATTCTGAAAAGAATCATGTATAAATATAATAATATGAAATATTGCGAAAGAGGATATGAGTAAAAAAGGCGTGAGTACTGAGTTGATGGATGATAGAGGGAAATGGAAGAAAATGTGTTGTGCTGCCCCTACATAGCATGGAAAAGGGCAGGAAGACAAAATATAAAATAATATTTTTTATACGAAATAATAAGCCATAAATTTTGATCATTTTGCATTACTCTTACAACTCAACCTGGTTCTCATTTTCCACACATACCTGTAAAACTTGCAAAGCCATAGTCAAAGGAGTTTCTACTTTCCTCTCCTCAGAGAATGGGTTTGTTGGTTGAAGTTCTTCTGTTGTCTCATTACCACATAAAGCAGCTAGATCCTGCATGTTCATTATTGGGCTGATTGGCAGTACTCTGAACGGAATGCGGGCCATTTTGATGTGGGAGCCAACTTTCTGTGTTGCAATGGTGATCTTGTAGGAATATTTTACTGATGTGCCTCTGTATGATGGAGGAGCTTCTATTGGTAAAGATTCTCTGTACCAAACTGTAACATTGGTTTTAGTTATGCTTTTTGACTCCTCAACTATTATTTACTTAATAATCAAACATAGTAGTTTTCTGCATTAAAATGTTGCTCGGTATCTTACTTACATTCTTTTGTCTCTCCGAGGGGGATAGTTAGGTCACAGAACAGTATTTTGGGTTTTGTATGGAACACCACATTTCCAATATCACAGTTATTGACCTCCAGTGAAGTGGTCTTGCCTATTGTTGGCGTCTTGTCACCTGCATTTCCAGACGTTGAGTAGAAACAGTGTATTTGGGCAGATGCCCATGCTAAGTTTTCTAGCGCATCACTGCAAAGGGAAAGTAGGTGAGTGGGTACCTAGTTATTAATGTTTTTTTACCTACTATTAGAAGTGATGGTATTATAATCTTACCAGTGACTTTGCGAGTTCCTGTGCTCAGGCTGAGTTGTGTAGCAAAACGATATACAGCATTCTATTGCTTCTCCAGCTAAATACACTGTGCCAGTGGTAAGTTTTGCGGAAAGCTCTATCATTGTGAAGCTTTAAAAATACAAGACAATACAGAATAAGTACTTAAAATTACTGTAAAGTCTAATATCTCTTGAAACACTGTTTTTTGTTGATGTGCAAAAGGCACCGCACCGACCGACCAAACAAAATATATACAATTACACGTATTCAGTAGTCAAGTCACTTCATTTTTTTCCGCTAATCTCTTGATTACCAAATCAATCATGAATCAATGAATGAATGTGCGTGTTTGTTTACTTTCTTTACTGGTTAGGGGGAATGTCACAACTGTCAATGTTCGTTTCGTTCTTTATTTCTGTCATTTCTCACAGGGCCAAGGCTACCTACTCACTCTACCATCAAGAGAGTGGTACAAAAATCGCTATAATTTATCTCATACATACATACTACCTACGTAATACGTATTGTAGAATTCTATCATGGTAAACGAAGGACTGAAAATGAAGACAAAAAAACAGGTAGTAGGTAGGTACCTATCTACTTGATTTATCTCAACCATGACTGTACAATAGTAATGTATTTTTTTCGCATTTCATAACGTTCGAAACCATATTGTGTTACTAGCTGTCCCGCCCGCGACTTCGTTCACTTAAAGTAGGTATCTAACTAAACTGAGTTTCAAACAAATCACACTAATAAAAAAATCCCATAATAACTTTGACACCAAATTTTACCCTTTTTAGAGGGTTATTTTGAAATATCCAGGAATACGTTTCCATTTATTTTGCATTTAAAGTATCCAAACCAAAATTAAGATCAATCGCACCACCCTTTAAAAAGTACCCATAGAAACATTGACCCCACATTTGACCCCTTTTTGAAGGTTATATTGAAAAATCCTGAAACACGTGTCCATTCATTTTGTATTTACAGTACACAAAGTTTCAGACCAATCGCACCACCCGTTAAAAAAATCCCATACAAACATTGACCCCTTTTTTAGAGTTACCTATATTTAAAAATTCTGAAACAGAAAACTAAGTTTAAGGCCAATCGCACCACCCGTTAACAAACATTGACCCCCTATTAGATCCCCTTTTTTAGAGATATATTGAAAAATCCTAAAACACAAATTAAGTTTCAGACCAATCGCACCACCCGTTGAAAAGTTCCCATACAAACATTGACCCCCCCATTTGACCCCTTTTTTAAAAGGTTTTATTGAAAAATCCTGAAACACGAAACAAAGTTTCAGACAAATCGCACCAGGTTAAAAAGATCCCATACAAACATTGACCCCACATTTGACCCCTTTTTCAAGGTTATATTGAAATATCCTGAAACAGGTTTTCATTTATTTTGCATTTACAGTACATAAACAAAGTTTCAGGCCAATCGCACCACCCGTTAAAAAGTTCCTATACAAAAATTGACCCTACATTTGACCCTTTTTTGAAGGTTATTTTGAAAAATCCTGAAACACGTGTCCATTTATTTTGCATTTAAAGTACAAAAACAAAGTTTCAAGGCAATCGCATCACCCGTTAAAAAGTTCCCATACAAACATTGACCCCACATTTGACCTCTTTTTGAAGGTTATATTGAAATATCCTGAAACACGTGTCCATTTATTTTGCATTTACAGTATACAAACAAAGTTTCAAGGCAATCGCACTACCCGTTAAAAAGTTCCCATACAAAAATTGACCCCACATTTGACCCCTTTTTGATGGTTATATTGAAAAATCCTGAAACACGTGTCCATTCATTTTGCATTTACAGTGCACACACAAAGTTTCGTGAAAATCACTCCACGCGTTAAAAAGTTTCATACTAACGTTTTCACCCTTTTTCACCCCCTTAGAGGTGGAATTTCCAAAAATCCCGCCTTAGTGGGTGGTTTTGTTATAAAAGGAAACCACCTTCCAAATTTCAGCTTTCTAGCTTCAGCGGTTTCGGCTGGGCGATGATAAATCAGTCAGTCAGTCAGTCAGTCAGTCAGTCAGTCAGGTTAAGCTCTTATAGATAAATATTTTTGCACTAATTTATTTCGGAATTCATCGGTTTTTAACATTATTGAGATATTAAATCTGGTTTTGAACGAATATAAAGTTTACGTTCCATTACATGCATCTGTATTAATTAGACGACCTACCATACCATCTGATATAAACTTCTTATCTTGGTTCAAAGATAAACCTGACCTGACACGTGTAACGAAACGTAATAAATTATAACGAACGAATGGTTTGATTTGAATTGAAAAGTTGTGGATTGGATTTTTACATTACAAATGCAGAAATAAACAAAATGCTCCTATCAGATGGAATAAATCACGGTAGACTGCAAACCATAATAGTGGGAGAACTGAAAAAAGCTGGATTAAAGCATCGTCTAAAGAAAATAATTTTGAAAAATGTGAAAGTATGTGAAATTTGGCACTTCCGCTGTTATTCCTTCAAATGTGTATTTTTTCTTTACTTTTGTTTCTCATATTATGATATATATCTTTCAGGATCACAAAACAGTGTTTGGAGCACCTCTTGTGAAAGTGCCTTCGTGCAGTGTTATTTGTTGTGGTAGTACTTTGAGTGTTCCTATGGTTGTTACTGAAATGTCTTCTGTGCTCAGAACTAATGCTCATATTGAGGGATTATTTCGCAAAGCCGGTTCGCAGAACCGCCAAAAAGATATCAAGGTATCAGGAATTTTATGCACATAAAGTATTACTATAATAAATTAGGTGTTTATAGTAAAGTTTCGAGCAGGCATTTATGCCTCTGCCTACCCTTTAGTTTTTCTATGGAAAAAATTCGTTCTAATACTTTTTGAAGCTTTGGCTTAACTTGCTACTCTGATAAATGACCTCAGTGGATTTGCTCATACAATAGTTCATTTGCTCAAGACAAGAATAACTAAAAGTAAATTTGAGTATTTTTAATAATTTTAGTAAAATTTGTTTACAGCGGCTTCTAGATGCCGGTGGGTGCGTATCAGATGGCCACCATCCAATAGATGTAGCGAGTGTACTGAAACTGTACTTGCGATGTTTACCTGAGCCACTAATCAGTGCAGAAGTCCAGGACCTACTACTCCGGTGTAGGATCACTGCCGGGGATAATGCTCTCAAACCAATACTACATACATTGTTATTATTGCCTGTCTTACATGTGCACTTATTGCATTATATTATGGAGGTAAGACATAATGCTAACTTATTCAACTGATACTGCTGTTAGTGTCATTTGAACCAGTGTGGTGAATGTATTAAATAGTATCTTCCACCCACAGCTTTGCCCACGTGGTACCTTGAAAAACATAAACAAATCTATCCCGCAGGAACCATACATTTTCTAAGATAAAAAGTACCAGACTATAATCTATATCGGTGCCAAATTTCATCCAGATCTGTTAAGCCGTTTCAGCGTGAAAGAGTAACAAACATACATCCATACATTCTTGCCAACTTTTGCGTTTATAATATTAGTAGGATAATCAAGGAAAGAAGTCTTATATTAGCTTATAATCAAATGTGTTTAGTTTGACAGCAGAGTAATGTACTGTAAGGGCAGATCATTCTTGGATGGGCGACTACAGTGCCATTTTTATAGGTGCTTCTGTGCATCAAAGTATTAACGCACTCTGAAGCACAGCTGTTTTAAAAAGTTGCATGGTCATGAGTCATGATTACCCTGCAGTTGGATGATAATGGCTTAATAAATAAAAACATAAGAAACACTTTGACTTTGGGTCTATGATGAAATTAATAATTTCAGCTGCTGAATTTCATCGCGTCTAGACATAAAGACAACCGGATGGACTCATCAAACTTGGCGATTGTGCTCGCTCCCAGCGTTATGCCACTTCCGGCAGCGGCCTCAGCACAAAGGCTAGAACACCATGTTGCACTTGTCAAGGTTTGAATATTGTCGCTTTTATAATTTTTCTCACCTAAGTTTATTCTACAACTAAGCCATAATTTTTTACATTGTAGTAATATAACATTAACTGTATGATGTGATGAAACCCAAGTTATATTATCATTATAATTACAAAATTCAGCTATAGTTTTATCTAAATAGCCAATGAACAAATCAATTTTTTTATGTAAATCAGTTTTTGAACACTTAGTGCTTTGAATCCAGTTCATTCAAAAGTTGTCAGGAAAAAGTAATTGTTTGTCAATTTAATGCTAATTATGGTTAGTTTTCGTAATAATAACGATGTATTATAAAGAGTTTTTTATCTATCTAGATGTTCATAGAAAACGCTCAACACATTGGACTGCTAACTGAAGACCTCATGCGTCAACTGGACGACGATTCTGATGTTCATCGGGCAAGGCGAAAAAAACGACGCAGCGGCTCACTCAACCGTAAGTTTAATCAACTACTATACATAGAATTTGCAACCTTGTGTAATGTACACAACCAACAGCCTTCTTATGAAGGATATAAAAAATGTATTTAATAAAATAAAATTTGGCAGGCATGTTGAGCGGCCTACGTAAAATGGTGTCCGGCAACGTGAACACGCCGGCGACAGTACGGGAATGCGGGACTACTCCAGTCCTGAGCAAGTCCGCCAAGCGCAAGTTCGATACCTACGAGGGACTTTCTGCTAAAACTAAGTAAGAGACTATCAGTTAATTAAGAGTATACTGGCCGCCGTACGCCGCAAAAAGGTCTATGTCAGCACTGAATATTCATGCATCTACAAGCGCGGATCATCGGCCTAGTCTACGTTTTGTCATCAACAATAAGTGCATAATTGTTTGTACAAGTAGTATTAATGTTTGTGGTAGACCTCAATGTTTTTTTTTACACAGGAAAGAAATCAATAAAGAGCTAGCACAGAAGGAGATCACCTACAACACACCAATGAAAATGTAAGCATAAGTCCATGTAAACTTTCCACATTTCAAGTTATAATTGTGTGTGCATGTTTATTTAATCAACTGTAAGTATTTTTATAATTTCAATAGCCTTATATTCATCTTGAATGTTTATTCTTCACAGGGGTATCGAACGGAAACGGCTACGGCTCAGTCTCATGGACGCAAGGAGCACTCCTATGATAAACAAAGATTTCAGCTCAAACAAGAACTCTGAAACTAGCGTAAGCAGCGAAGACATGCTGACGTCACCCGAGCATTTGTTCAGCACTCACGACACTATAGACCTCTCCCCTGAAATGAAACAACAAGACTATGTGAGAATTTCCAAACAAGAATACGAGGAGATCAAAAGCAGAGTGTCTGCTATTGAAAACAGATTGTCACGAGAATTCACAGATGTAATTCCCAAAATAAAACCGCTACAACAGGTGCAAAATGTCTACGAACAAACGCTGGAAGATGTCGCTATGTATAACAACTGCCCTAATTCAGATCATTTGGCCAGACGTTTGAGCAAAGAGTTGAAGATAAGACCGACCACTGAGGCAAAAATTATTAGGTCTCCGAGCGCGAGGAAAATTGGATCGATTCGACGCCGATCTAAAGAAAACCTCACTAAAATAGTAAGACATAAGTCATGGAATGTGTCGTCACAATCGCATGCTAGTCAAATCGCGAGTAGATTTTACCCGTATATAGGATTAGGGCGCCGTGAAACAACCAACTCGGCTAAGACCGATCCAGAGCCACCAAAGATGCAAACGTCTAATGATTGGGACGTTTCCATGTCGGAGTCTCTCAACAACTCCGAAACTAGTCAAAAGTATCAACAACGAAAACGAACTAGTCTAATATCATGCTTCAGCCCCGACAGAACAATGAACAAACTACCAGCGCGCAGGTCTTTGAACCTTACCGTCAATAACAGTTGGGACAAAACACTTTCAGAAACCTCCATGAACAACACTCTAAATTCTACCGAAAAACCAAATAAACTGAACCAAATGAGTCGTAATGACTATTTGCTTAGTAAGAATTCTAAACTTCCGAAACCGAGTCCCTCGCATTCGCAACACAAGTGGCGTAGTGCAGCAGCTTTCTTTATGGACAAGACTGGTGAGCTGGATGGCACCGGACATTCTGGCAGACCGTCCGTCAACAAACTAAGGAAAAACGCCGGCGCGGTATTAGCTAAAGCGAAGTTGTTCGAGTCGAGCTCAGACAAATCGTCGGAGAGAACGGAGAAGACTGCTAATACGGGATTTGCGAGGAAACCTAGAGTTAGTGGACAATATCAGTACAGACCGCAGAAAAGTACGAGTTCTAACAAACTTAAAGAAAACGTGACGCCGACAGCTAAAAATGAGGTAGCGAATGGGCATGTTCATCTTAAACCTCTTAGAGTAAGTGGCCAGAGCAGAAACGAGCTGGAATGGCGAACAGATAGGAAGACTACACCCCCTCCCAAAAAAATAGTTTCGCCCCAAACAAACAACGTCACTTTAAGAACACCTCAGATACCCATTATGAGAAAGCCATTGGTTACTCCTAAAAGTTCGCGACCAGTAACATATTCAAATGATGCGAGAAAAGCTAACACACCTCTGAAAGCTGTTCATGTCTCTCCTCGAAGGCGATCCCCCAGGCAGAAGTTCCAAAGGGCGTACAACTAATGACTGAATCTTAATTTACTTATAGAGTATCTTGAACACTATCAATGTATAACATTCAATTAGGAGGTAGGTAAAGGTGTCAAATTGTATTATCAAGTGGCCATTTGTGTAAATATAATTTAATATGTCAATCAATAAGTCTTTTGATTAATAAAAATATTTTAAATCATACTTTATTTTGGCTATATCTGACTCTGCGTACAGCAATCACCTACTAGGAAAAAGGTTACTTTGCCATGGTTTCTTCTAAAGTTGACTAAGTTCGTTTTTCAACTTACACAAATTGCTCGAAACGTAAATTTTGCTACAATTAGGTAATTTTAGTTAGGTTGGTGACAACCAAGTTGCCATCAATGTCAAGTTAAAATTAAGGGTGGGTGGCCTAAGTAGGTAAATAAAATTCTAATGTATAATACTATATGATGTATTATCACGGCTTTTACAGTGGTATTTTCGTGTATAAACAAAATATCCAGATTTGAATTCAATAAATTAAGAACATTCTGACAATTCAATAAATAATAATTTCCATGTTCAATTCAATATATAATATATAAAAGCATCGGCGCTCTAAAATTTTGATGAAAAAATTACAATGATAGAGTAACTCACATTAATCTGACTGAACATGGTTTTTCAAACTAAAATATTTTCACTTAGACATTTAGCGATGATCACAGATTTGAGGATTATAAAAAAGCAGATTCAGAACATACCGTGCTATGAAAAGACGATTTAAACTTGCAATAGTGATTACTGAGTAATTTAGATTTCATATAGCTTATCGGCTAGACTTAAACTATCAGCACTGAGCCCGTACGCACGGCACTTCTTTTCCTAACATTGCTTCTCGATTGATATCAATACCAAAATTTAAATTAAAAAATAATAAAATATCAATTTTACCTAAGATCTGTTCCGCGTACATACGCACATTCCATACTAAAAGAGTTGGCCGCGAGGGCGGCTATGATATCTCCGGACTAACTACTGGCTCACAGGCGACACGTGCCTCGCTCCACGCAAGCCGGGCCGGAACGCGCGAAAAGCGTGCCCGTTCCCGTTACTGCGTTACGTACGTATTTCATAAAACTAAACATACACATTGCGATCAATAATAAAAATATAATGATACATATACATTAATAACTAAGTTTTCGATTATTGTGTGACATAGATATTTACAAAGCCCATTAGGAGCGCCACAATATTTAGGCGAGGCAGACTCCCAGACGAGAGAGTACTCGCGCGCCAGCTCTCCCCCCGCTGCGGCGGTCGCCGACCCCTTCCATCAACCTTCCATGTACAAATATCTTTATTAACTAAAACGTCTCAACAATAAGCCTTATTGTCAGGAGAGCTAACGAATAAATGCCCCAAAATAAAAAAAATAATCTTGAAGTCAATTGTTAAAATTGTAAAAAGGATATAGTTAGGTATAATTATTACAATAAAAGCTATCCTGATCATCATAATCGCTGGATCAACTAGAACTAAATATAATTATTTTATCCAATATTTGAAGAAACAAAAATATAACTTCCTCATGACTATGAAACTATGAGTTATAATAACATTATACGCTCCTACCGGTACATCTTACAAAATGAATAACATTATTCTAATGTCAACGTGATCTCGAGTTAACTGTACGATTACAATTTGGGAATGCATGATACTACGCGACGAGTTACAATAATTATTAAGTACCAATGATTTAAAAAATTCCCTACATACATAATCAGATAGCGAACAATGTCCGAAATACAAATTTCGTCAACTATAATGTACGAAGATACATAATATTTAAATATGGTTACATGAGTGTGACCAGGTTGCCGCTAAAACGGCTGACAAAATCAGCGACTCGCGATTACAATAATACGAAGTTTTAGATAATAAAAATAATCGAACTAGAAACAGACGAGAGACGTGCCCGTAGAGTTAACGGCACGGGCGACGCGACGTCTCGCCGAGAGATAACCCTACAGTGGGGCGCGTGGATACGGGAGCTGGGTACCGGCTTGCCAATCCATTGGGTTAAGCAAAGGAGCAAACTGTGGCGTACCGTTGCGATGCGGCATTGCAACGCTAACGTGCGTGTATATGGCAATGTTTACTGTTCGTAGCGGAGCAGTGCCGCACCACGCGTGTGTACACTACGCCTCAGTGCGCCAAACCAAATGTCAAGTTAGACCTAGCCTTTGCCTAACGGCAAGCGGGTAGGAGGCGACCCCCGCTATACACCATCCACATGGCAGTCTTGATACATGAGTGGGTACCCGACCAGAACATAGCACAATACTGATGCAATTATGGCGTAGAATATTGGCTGCGTTTACAAAGTGCTACGGCGCCAACATTCTCTGTCATAATTGCATTACATATAGACATTATCAATTATAATACTATTTGAGACAGTTTTAACAATGTATAAACATGTAAAACAATTAACAGCAGTCAGCAGATGAAAACAACTGGACTTTGAAAAGTATATCATATTTTGCTATTTCAATGGAAGAATCGATAAATGTATGGGTTAGACATAAGCATTTATCATTGCATTATATTACAAAAAGTTACATACAAAAAACACAACCAATACATTTTATCAGTTTCTAACCTGCCGGATTGAAGGGCTTGGAAGAAAAACATTTTCGAATTCGGAACATTTTGTCTAACCTAAAATTGTGCTCTGAAAAATGGAGCTGGCAGTATTTTAAATTGATGGGGGTAAGGCACATTACACCCTTGTGGGATATCACATGGATGACGATCTATCACCCCGCATCTCTATCGTCCTGCTCGTTATTTTCTAGCAGCTGGACTGATTTGAGCAATGCTGCTTGCATCCGACCGCAGTCCAGCAAGCCAAGTAACTGAGCTGTGGCATCATTGGACTGACGTCGTATACAAGTAGAATCTAGCGTAGGGGACATGTACTATAAATACTGTGTGACGTCAGTGTGGGTTCATCACCCCACAGAATATTCGAACCACATATACTCGTAAGCGTTCCGTTCTGGTGGGGTACTTATCGCGTCACGGCGAGTTAACATCTAAAAATAAATAACGAGGATAGTGTGTACAATACTGTTAGAACCAGCGCTCACCGACAGGACGCCAAAAACTTGAGCAGCTTTGGGCCTTATGCCGTCCTGTTTGCGTGCGGTCTGGCTTATCCGACAGGTGGCACGGTGGGTGTGGGTCCTCAGTTGACCATGAGCGTGTGGGACTCCATGGGCGCGGCGGAGTCGTAGAGCGTGTCCGTGTCTTGCGTGGGCTCGCCCTGCAACTGGCACTGGTTGGAGAGAGTGCCCGCGCCACAGTCGCAGAAGAATCTGGAAAACGTGGATCTTGTTATTAAATTGCAAAGGGTTTCCTGTGTCTAAGAGTATCTGCTGTCACAAACACTTATGGTATACACACTCACACAATTCATGAGATTTGTAAAACTTATTACAATTTAGCCAGAACCAAAAATGCTGCATGCTTTAATGTAGTGAATGGGGCTTGGCAGGTAGAGAGATCGTTTTAGACTCTGAATGAAACACCTGATTGTTTATGTTTTGTAATCAAATATCAGAATTAAATAACAGCTGCATGAGTCGTATAATTGTAGTAAGATAATAACTATTGATTTCAAAATAGAAGATTAACCTGTCATGGCGTATGAACTCTACATCGTGACCAGAGTGGCATGTCTTGATGCAATTGACGCAGATTGCGTTGCGGTCTGTCGTATTGCAAGTCTGGCACCTGAAAATCAAACAATACTTAGCTATTATATTGCTACTTATTGAACTTCCTGCCAGTTTTTTATAGCTGTTTCCTTGGTCGGCGTCCTTTGGCGCACGACGCACAGGGCTGGTATATATAAATAAATGATACCTGTAGAAATCGTGCATTGGGAAGCTAGTGTAGGATGATATTTTGTAGAGGCATTGCCCGCCGCCCACTGCTTTTTCTACTGCATCTTGGTTGCTGAAGATTTTGTTACCTCGTACGAGCGGCGATACTCCTGACGCTAAACAAAGACCTGGAAAGTAAGTACGTAAATACATAAGTAAAGAGAAATAAATATTCCTCTAAGATACTAAACACGGATTCAGGAATCAGGGAAAATCACTGCGTAATCTAACGATAGCATTATTTGGTAAATTGTAGGATGTTCATTCACTAGCTCGCGTAATTGACGACCGAATTGCGTCAATTGTTAAATTGCTCTATCATCACATCATGCATGAAACATGACATATCTCACAAATGGCTATACAACATGTGTTGTAACTCTAAACATTTTAGGATAAAACTACCAACAGTACTTTAACAATACTTTGAAATTCAATAGAAACTGGCATACATGTTTTTTCATTGAAAAAAATATTGTTCAAGTTCATTGGTTTTAGATAAACTTTTGATGTTGAACTGACTGTTGAAATAAATGGTTTAGATATAAAATGTTTTTTAATTTTTTGTAAATAATAACTCAATATCAATATTGACTTACCTCCAAACCTATTGTTGAATATCTGGTTGTGCTCCAAAGTAGCAGTGGCGTTATTAGTGATTTCAACGCCAGCTGCCAGTCCGTCGAATATGCGATTGCGTCGCAGCACCGGGTGACTTTGTGTTGAGATCAACACGCCCGCTTGTGCGTTGCGAAATATATCATTCTCTTCTAATACTCCCTGGGGACAGACAATTTTAGAATCAGCAACCGGTTTCATGGAAGACTGAAAGCGTAATGTTTCTTATGGGCATAGAATACAGTACAAACCTTCCCTCCATTAAAAATACAGATACCCCCATCACGCCCATCAAAAATCTTATTTCTCTTGAGCGTTGGGTTGGAGTCAGTCTTTATCCACACTCCGGCCATGGCATTGTCGAATATTTCATTTTGTTCCAGAAGTCCTAAACCTCCGTTGTAGACTAGTACGCCGCCGTTTTGTCCGCCCCAAATCTTGTTACCCCTTATAACGGGGTTGCTGCCTGTTCGAATTTGGACGCCAGAGTATAAGTGATTAAATATGTCGTTGTCTTCTAATTTCCCATGGCCGTTGTCGTAGAAATAAACGCCGACCTGAAAATTACTTCGGATATTTATTGGTAATTTGAAATGTCTAATGTTCATTTGAAATGCCTTATAAATTTTCAACAGCATGTGCATGTAACACTTAACACTCTTCCTCATTTTATTTCAACCAATACTGGTAAGTATAGTAAAATAAAATAAAAACATTTTATGCACTGGTTTCCCTATGTAACTTAAAATATAACATAGGTTTCAAACTTATCACAACTATTCAAAGTTAAAATCAAATAAACGAGTTACCTGTTTTCCAGAGTGTATGCGGTTGCGGCGAAGGACGGGCGTTGACCCTGTGGTTATCCACACGCCGGCAAGCGTGTTGGCATACACCTCGTTCTCCTCGATTAGACCCTGGCCCTTCTCGTGTACGTAGATACCGCCGTGCTGGCCGTGGTGAATCTTATTGTGCCTTACTATAGGATCGCTGTTGGTGCGGATCTGTGCAACATAAAACAATTTATTGGTATATGATTTAAGCTCTGGATAAACTAGGGGACGTATTTTATTAACGTATGATAGCACGGGTGGACCACGGAGCAAAAATAATAATAACAAAGATATCAAGAAAAGAAAACACTTGAATATTATTATGATTTACCTGTATCCCAGCTAAAGCATTCCCATAAATATTATTGTGCTCGATAAGTCCACGGCCTTCTCCAAATATGTACACGCCTCCTTGATGTCCATTATAGATCTCATTGCGGCGAATCGTCGGGTTACTGTTTGAAGTAATCCAAACCCCCGCAAAGTTGTTGGAGTGTATCTTATTGTCTATGAACTGTCCGAGGCCAGATTCGTGGACGTAGATTCCTCCTGTTTGTCCGTGGTGTATCTCGCAATGGACGACGGTAGGGTTGGCACCGGCTTTGACCTCGAACCCGGCTATTCTGTTGTTATGGATGTCGTTCGCTTCAAAGTAACCCTGTGAAATATTGATGGTTTACATAAGGATGTTCATTTGTGCTAATGTGGTGTAGTGGAATGGAAACCACGAGCCACGGCGAACTAATGCAATATAGTTCAAATAATCGGTACCTCGGTTCAGTAGTACAGAATGATGGTGAGATTGATCGGGATATGAAGAATAGAATAAATACTGGATGGACTGTGTGAAAGATGATATGAGTAAGAAAGGAGTAAGTACTGAGATGGAGGATGATGGAGTGAAATGGAAGAAAACGTGTTGTGCCGCATAGCGTGGGAAAAGGGCAGGAAGAAGAAATAAGATTGTTATTTGAACTCACCAATCCATTTTCAAATGTGAATATACCGACGTCTCGTCCGTGGTGTATGTGATTGCGGCGCATGATAGGATTAGCGAAGTTCTTCACCCATATGCCGGCTAGGGCATTGCGGGAGATCTCATTGTCTTGGTAGGCGCCTTGTGCATAGTCCGTGACGTATAGACCGACGTTCTCACAGTCGCTGATGTCACAGTGCTTAATAACTGGGTTGGCGCCGGCGCCGCTTACACACACTGCCGCACCCACTGTGGATCAAACAGTACAACACGTGACCGATGTGTTTCAGAGACGAAACTAAGCGTGAACTTACGGTTAGTTTTGTCACAGAATTTCAGCCTTTATGGTTAAGTCAGTTAACGAAGATTGTATACAAATCAGCTGCCGGCTTAATATTCATCGTAATTGTTCAATCGGTTTATCGGTAATCGGTTGTCGTTTTTTTTTATTAATAAGATAAAACAAAATCGTTAAAATAATATAAATGACTAAGGTAGGTTACGGCTATATCTCAGAATGAGAACGTAATTTGTAGGTTTAAAAGTTTCGAGAAGCAAACAAAACCGTCATGATAACTACTATAAATGATTCATTCGGGCGTGACTTTGCGGAAATCCATTACAAATACTGAAAAGTAAAAACGAAAGGGAAAATACAAGATATTTCCGTCCTTTTCCGTATGATAACTACTGTAATTCCCAAGCTAGGTAGACATTAAAATTTCTTGATACTTAGATCTTTGAGGATATCTAAACTGGGGTAGTCAAAAGCACATTGTACTTGGCACATGCCCACATTTAGCACAAATCCGTACATGACAGGTTGCAAGCCCATCGCCGCTTATAAGAATACCACCATTGGTATACCACCAGGTTTGAACTCACGACCTTTGGAACGTGAGGCTGGGGTGCTACCACTACACCTTGTTTTCTTCGAGTAGCGTTTAAAGCTTAATTGTCGTTTTAATTCATAAGTTTATTAATTTTAATATTAAACTTACGTAAGCATTTGTACCGTTTCTTAAGACCTAGTTAATAAAATAAAGAACTTTTAAAATTGAATTTAAATCAGTTGATTCTACAGTAATAGTAAAATTATGATGTAGTAGTTGATACTAGCTTATTACTCACCGACACTAACACTACGTATGATGCAGTGGTCGATGGTAGGCGAGCAGTTGTCCGACACCTCTAAGCAGTAGTGTTTATGATGCTGCATGGTACTGGTCGCGTCTGGAGAGAACTTGAGTGTCATATGTCCAGCGTAAGCGCGGCTTGCGCCCTCTGCGAACGTGAGGGTGGACTCTGCCTCGCGTTCCAATATCACCGACTCGGCTACGTTGCCTGGGGCACAACCTAAGGGACGAAAAACAGTTAGCAATCACGATTGCACAAAATCACGATTAGTAGAGCAATGTAATAATAATAATATGATCACGACTGTAATCCCCGGGCTCGGTAGATATCTCCTCAGATCTTTAGTTACTTAAATCTTTGATGATATTATATAAAGAGGGTAGTCAGAGGCAAGTTCAAACATGACATTTGGTACATACCCACATTTTGCAGTAGTATAGAGCAATGTCTATAATCAAAATTGTCCTTCCAAAACTTAAATAGGCGACTTATGATTTTAAGTGGAGTTTTTTTAACCATCTCGTAAGACATTCTATACAATCTCGATTCCATTTGAGAACCGTCGAGATAAAATTTTCTCTACAGAGTAGACAAAACGGCATTTATTTACTAAACCAAGTGTCATTCTCTAATCTCCCACAGAGAATCCAATGTTTTGTCTTCATGCTAGAAGTATTTATCTAGTGTCTGAACTTGAGATCAGAGAGCCTATTGAGTACTGACCAATAAGTTGCACATCGGTGTCGATAGCGAGGCACTCCTCCTGGTAGAGGCCGGCATGCACGAAGACGAGTGCGGGCGGGTGCGCGGAGGCGGCGCGGCGACAGCTGCACGCGGCCGGGCCGCACGTGCAGGCCGCACTGCCGGGCGTGCTGCCCGGGGTGCCGCCGCCCGCGCTCGAGCCGCTCGCCGGACTCGATGTGGCGACACCACCGCGCTCCTCCACGTATTCGAGAGCGGCCTGCATGCAATGTACTTAGTCATTTAAGCACTCGCGACGACAAATAATGACCAGTTCTATTTTTAACGACGAAAAAGGAGGGGTGTTATAAGTTTAACGTGTCTGTGCGTGTATCTGTGGCATCGTAGTTCCCAAACGGATGAACCGATTTTCGTTTAGTTTTTTTTGTGTCATAGATAATTTTATCCCGAGTGTTTTTAGCCATGTTTCATGAAAATCTGTGCAGCCGTTCGAAGATCATCAGCTCTTCACTTACTCTGATAGTGTTGAAGTGTTTGATACGTGAATCCTTCTTAGCGCGATGGTTGGCACGCACGTGGATACCGTAGTATAGCTGCCGGAAGCTCTCCTTCCAAGGGTTATCCGCGTCGCACTCGTCCGGCGCTACGAACTCGAACTGGCACGGCGCGGGGTGCATGAGTGGAGTGTCGTATTCAAACACTGATTGGTAGAGGCTCTTCCTGTTAACCAGACGATTTCCAAAAGAGGTAAGCAATAGCTCTAATTACTTAATTATATTAATGTCTACGAACCTACGAAAACCACTCAAATACTAAAATAATTGTGATAATATTGTATTTGTTCCTATTAGTTTATTCAAAAAGTTGAAGCACAATGTTTTTCATGTTGTAACTAACTATATAAATATGTGTACAAAAGTGGTATTGATTCATGTTTTGCACAATCAATAGCAATTTCTCAGATCAGACTTTTATGCTTTCGCAAAACTGCTGTCATAAAACTTACCCTGTAAAATAATTACTGAATGCAGTAGTCAGTCCATCTTCACATTCAAGGTTGCCCGATCACCGCCGTCAAATTCGCTTTTTAAAAGTAAGTATTGCGAATAGTTATAAGCGCATATTCGATTAATAAACAAAAATGACAAAAAATGATTTATTTTGCGACTTGTGATTGTGACTGGTTTCTCAGCAATAGCTGTTTGTACTGCTATGTTAACGTGATAACCCTACGTTACCAACACGAGTGTAGACTGCAGGATCCCTAAAATCTGTACAATCTCACCATAGCTCAGTGTCGTTGGCAATAGTGTTGAAACGCTTGCAGACTTGAGAGACGCGGCAGAGGTCGCGTTCGGCAAGATGCGAGAGGATGCAGAGCAGCACTTCGTCCGGCAGCTCGTACTGCAAGTACTGAGACACGTTGCACACGTCTACGCCTTGGGACAGCGATCTGAAATTCAAAAAGTATGAATTATTGGCAAATTTTGGTGAAGGAGTCACCGAAGACCCTCGTCAAAGCCTTATTTCTACAAGCCAGGACCAACCACATAACGTATCCTCCGAAGTACGGAATTGCTAAATTGGGTTTTCGAATAAACAATTAGGATAATCAAAACTTGCTAACATCCGTTCAAGCTTTATCTAAAGTGATCACCAAACGCCGTCAGGGCCGTTATCATCATAACTTGAAATAATATTTCTTCAAAACAGACCCATTTAAGGCAAGGTTCTTTGGTCCGTCGTCGTGAGATTGGTTCTTTTTTGTTGTGCTTTAGAAAGTTACCGGGTTGAGCGAGATACATTTTACCGTGCCACGCCCATAGTTTACTTATTTGCATTCATTTATGGTTAAAGTTTTCAGGTTTACCTTCTAAACCATCGGTGTTTGAAGTTACACACAATGAGATTCCATCAATTTTAATTCAAAACCCAGTACATATTAAGGTAGCATCTTGTGGTCCTAACAAAACAACTCACGAAAAACATCACACCAATAATTTGACGTCGGTCGCCACTGATTCAATTGCAGTCTCTATCTTCATCAGCACAGTTAACTAACTATGACATGATCACCTTAATAACAAAATTAAGTTTTATGTAGAACACAATCTTTAAAAGATCTTTGTCTATAAATTGAACTTGAAAAAACTATTTTTATGCCATGAATTTAGCTGGTATGCAGGAAAGTGAAAGTGCAAAATGATGATTTGAGTATAACATTTATTAATCATACTTTTAACTTAACCAGTCATATTGAAACAAATGATATTTTGGAATAATTATTTAGATTTGAGTCCTATGGTATGGATGTTCAAATTATTTGTGTACTTGCATAGTTGAATACCTATTTTGTTAGATGAGCAATAATAATATTATGTAAGTTGTTGTTTATGCAAAACAGCTTTTTTTGTAACACGTTGGAACATCCATTTGAGTTTTACCGATGCGAACAAGGGGTGTGGCAAGACGTAACTAACAAAGAAATGCAAATACTCACGTCCTAGGCCGCTTCCTAGCGGGTAGAGAGCAACTGCCTGACGGTCCTGGTTCATGGTACGCTGGCGGTGACTTTCGACGCAGATCATAAGGGCTGTGGTGACCGGCAGTGGTGGCTGGAGCGGCCGCTGGTACCGGCGGGGAGCCACCTCCACCACCGCTGCCACTAGGGCCAGCACACGCTGCTGTGGCCGCCATAGCGCTACCAGGTACGTTGTTGGGGCACGGCACTTCACATGGCTCACCTGTAATATTATTAGGTATTTCAATGAATTTATTTTTGTACAACTTTTACGACAAAACATAGGCCAAATACCTACTAAACCACTGAATCTTTGTGACATTATAAAAACATATTTATTAAAAACATTAGAAAAACGTATGGATAATTTTAGTTCACCACAGATTATTTACAGTTTGTTCATGAATATTTTACTTTTAACTGAAAAATTATATAATTTCTTTAATTGATTTTTGCATCACATTCAAATTCAATTGAGCTTTTCGTTACATTCTTAAGCACAGTTCAATAAATGTTTAGTGTCTGTTGCAGTTTCTCATTGGTATTTTTAGTTATTTTGTTGACCTACCACAACATTATTTTTACCCTTTTATTTTAAAGACACAAGTGTATCATCTTGCTTCCCAATAGTAAACCTTATTACCCAATTGATAAGATTATTTCATTAGATACTTAGATTTTCATTCTACTTAGCAATAATAGATTGTACTTTTGATTTGTTGCCAAAATGTCCGACCTGTTTTAATAAAACAAAATTAAGTATTTTTTTTTTTTTTTTTTTTTCCGTGTTGATCTGCAATCAGTCTCGCGACTATAAGCGGATGTGTTGTAAATCTGTTGTGGTTTGTGGCTCGTGCTCCACTTCTGGGGCGCGACTCCTTAGGCTTTGTCTAGCTAGATTCTTTTATCCAGCGTTTGGATGTCTTGTCTTTTTAGTCTTTTTAGATAGCTCTGTTGAGGCAGCTGTGCCGCTAGCTGGTTGGGGTGATGTGATAGGCGCTCTTTGTATTTAGCAGCATTCGACCTGATTTCCTCTTTGATTGTGCTTATTTGCAGGTGTTCGTGTACTTCCGTGTTGGTGATGAACCAAGGGGTGTTTGCTAAGTATTTTCTAAAATTGTTGGCTTAAAATAAATGCTACTTCAATTTTGGCCATGAGACAATGTTTACTAAGTATTTCTTTACAACCAAATTCTAATTGCTAAAAAAGTGGTGTTTTCAAAACAAAAAGTTTATGATCACATCAATAAGTGAACACTGAATAGGTACATAATAGTTCTGATTGTATGATTGCTAACTAATCAAAACCAAAACAATTATTACAACATACTTAAATGATTGTACCTACTTAAATTACTATCAAACATGTCTTGTAAACAAAGATTACACTTGTATTGTTGTTATGTAGAAAACCTCTATCATAACTATGATAAAATTATAAGGTTTATAGGACAACCTACAATGTTAAGAAGAATTAAAATGATATGTATAATTATGGTATGTAGAAGCCTCAGTCAGCAACATTATTACATACCTACTTACTTAAACAAAAATCAGCAATAAAATTCTACCATTGTATAATATATTAGACCAGCAGTCGGCAACACACGGCCCGCGGGCTGCACATGGCCCACGGGAGTCTCACTTGCGGCTCGTGAATGTGTGGGATATGACCAATTATACGTAGGTATATATTGGGCTTCCAGGGTTAATATCATAAGTGTAACCAGGCTTGCCTTTAGTTTATTTTACCACCTTGCGGCCCTTGCCTGCCAAAAGGTTGCCGACCGCTGTATTAGACTAATAGAGTCATACTTCTAAAGTTATTTTAATTTATCAGTTTTGTCTATAATGTATACTAAAATTGATAGTACTAACTTCAAATTAGGTAATTTCATGTAAAAAATGTAAGGAGGTTATTTTAATTACACCAATAATGTTAGCCATGACTTTAGGTACCTACTGTGTTTTACATTTATGTTATTTTTAGAACATAAGACAGGAATCTAGTATTTCTACATGAAATGCTGTCTTAGAAGTGTGTTTACATTGTAAACACAATAATCATGTGAGAATATCATTCACATTATGCACCTCAATGTATGTTTCGTAATTACATACAAATAGGTAAGTATCAAACGGAAGTTCGAGTGCGAAAACAGCTGTTTCATCACTTCATACAAAATGGGTTTTCATCTTGGTAAATCAATACCGTACATTGCGCAAAATGTCACCGAATTGCGCTACTCAATATTGCCATGAGACGTGGAATGTATGTTACAAGAATTTGCATGCCAATCAACGTTCGAAGAACAATGATGAACGAACAGCCTTGCGAGCTTATTCATTTTTTTTTCTCTGCAAATAAACTGATTTAGCCAAGCCATGCCCTATGGACACTCATTATGTAGGTACTGATTTTACATCGAGTAAATTAAAGTAAATTAATAAACTTTAATGCCGTATCATGGGAATCAATAGAGACTGGCTGAAAATTATTGGGACGGAAGACTTCTGCCGACCCGGATTACTTACTCGATTGTGTCCTGGAAGGTAATGGTATTCGGTGTCCGCCTTTTCTTCGCGATCTACGGACGTAAGAACGCGAAGAGGAGAATGAGGCACTAGGCATTATTTCTTTTATCACTTAATTTCACTAGAATTCAGCCCTAAACAAAGGAGACACCCGCACCAACACTGTCGGCCATTTTCTGTTTAGATTAGATTGGGGAAGACGAAACTGGAAACGTTAGAGCTGCATCAACGAATGCAAATTATCAATTATATAGAACTCCGGATCTGACACTTATCACAGGCACTAGAAATGCGTAAGTTATCTGATAAAATTCATGATTTTATTAAATTTCCAATAAAATTTACACAACACTCAAGCAATGGGACGACTCTCTCGGCAAAATATGGCGGATTTTAAACATGGCGGCGGCAGATCTATTGCGCCACCTATCGGAAGGAAACTTGTTTTTGGTTAATAAAAAAAGGTTTCTGTTGGTTTCCGTTTCTATTTTTAGAGAAAAAAAATATTTGTTATTTATTATTCTAAATATAGGTTACCTACATTCTTTACTAAAGAATGTTTGTTCATAGAACAAAATCAAAATATGAGTGCTGTAAGTTACAAAGCAAAGTCAAATAAAAGTAGGTAGAGTAAATAACCGCAAATAATGTAGATAGTAAAAAATACACGACTAGTCAACTTCTGTCAACTCTATCACTCATTTCATTCACTTGAACCACAACACAACAATGCAATACTACATGACAGTGACAGTGACAGTTTCATTTTGGAACATAAATACACACTAGATGGGAGGTATACGTCAATGTCATGTCATCAACCAACGACCAACTTTGATTCTTTCGCTCGACCGACAAGCAAAAAATTGTTTTATTTACTCAAACATGGATTTAATCAAAGATTATTTGCCTGAAAACAACTGTTCCTCTTCTGTTCTGGCTTGCGTATTGCTAACTGTGTCTTACGTAGCTAGTTTGTATGTATGGAGGACAAAATTAAGCAGGTATCGTCAAATCAAATTTAGATTTATATGAACTGTTTCATGATTGTTTCCATATTGTTTCAATGTTTACCTTTTTCATTTCAGAGACCACCCGTCGACGATCAAGAGAAGATTTTTCAGTGTTTCATGTATGATGGTGCTCACACCATTCTTCAGTCAGTACATGTTGACCGAAAATTCTCTCAATAAAGGCGATATATTTAAGCATTTGGGCTTACGCTTGTCAGGAATTGTACAGGCTGTAGTTTTACCCCTATTTATGACTGGTACACTGTTCTTGGGGCCATTGACAATGCAGTTTATGTCTGGGATTTGGAAGTTGTACACAGGTAAGCACATGTAATTTTTTTTTTTTTATTTAAAATAATTGTCAGAAGTTTAGAGAATATTTTAATTGTTTATTAATTTTCAGAACCAATATATTGGATACAATGTTGGCAAGATCTGCTTTGGGTGAGAAATCATATAATGGCACCGCTGAGTGAAGAATGGGTGTTCCGTGCCTGTATGTTGCCAATGCTATTGCAGTGCCTTAAACCTATGACTGCGGTATTTGTTGCTCCTTTACTATTTGGCATAGGTAACTTTCATAGTTTATTACTTATTTCAATGTAGAGGCAATAGATATAGTCTTAAAAAAATAGCTTACAAATCTTTCTATCAAGAATAATTAGTATTAAAGCTTCTAAAAAGCTGATGCCACTAAAATATGAAAGTTAGATAATAATGGTTTTATTCTGAAATGTCCACATTATGTGCATGTTTCAGCTCATTTCCACCACATGCTGGAGCAAATCAGATCTGGAGTTCCATACATGACTGCATTGCTGATATCAAGTAAGTTTTTTACCATGTAATATTATTTACTCTTTAGTATTAGTAAGATGTAGTATCTCAGAGATATGTCTGTCCATATACTAATTTATAGTCTTCAAACTGTAAGAAATATAATTATGTTTTTTTTAGCATTTCAGTTTTTGTACACAAGTATGTTTGGTGCTTACTCTGCCTTTCTGTTTCTAAGGACAGGTGAGTAAATAATATTAATCCTACTTATATTATAAACGTGAAAGTTTGTAAGAATGTATGGATGGATGGATGGATAGATGTATGTTTGTTACTCTTTCACGCTAAAACGGCTGAACGGATCTTAATAGAATTTAGCACAGCTATAGATTATGGTCTAGAATAACACATAGGCTACATTTTATCCCGGAAAAATATAAGGTTCCTGCGGGATAGATTTGTTTTTTTTAAGGTACCACGTGGGCGAAGCCGTGGGCGGAAGCTAGTATTTTCATAATATAGAAGAACTGATTTGGATAAAATTATAAGAATACGTATTTGTGGTCATATCAGACACCGCTAACTAAGCATAAAAAGATTGTTCTATGGAAACCAGATAACTGATTCATTAATTATTAGTATCACACTAATGTTTTGTTCTGGATGAGAATTGAACCCATACAGACCTCAAAGCTATGTTCTATGGAAACCAGATAACTGATTCATTAATTATTAGTATCACACTAATGTTTTGTTCTGGATGAGAATTGAACCCATACAGACCTCAAAGCTACAAGCAAGAGTTGTAGGTCAGTAATTGAAATAAAAAAAAACTAGAGAAAGGCACCGTTAACCCTCTACATTAATTCCAGGACATTTTGCTGCTCCCCTTGTTGCCCACATGTTTTGCAATCACATGGGATTTCCAAACTTCGGTGAAGTTTTTCAGTATCCAGCTCTGCAGAGGGTAGTTATAATTATCAATTTTATTGTCGGATTTACACTATGGTGCTTTATGCTGTACCCATTTACTGATCCGCAGCTATATAACAACAGATTATATTGGGAAACTTGAAAGTTATAAACCAGTTTTTGACGCACGGGTTACATACAGTTTTAAAATTTAAATCAGATTTAGAAATTTACTAATTTAGTATGTCAATAGGTATGATTATATTAAGGGAATGCTAAATAATATAATACAATAAAGTATTAAATATTATTAATTACATACAATATAATAATTAATGAAATAATACTTACTAAACTCTTAAAATTTCAAATAAAAATAATATTAACTTAATTTTCAATATTAATATCAAAGTGACAAAACAAAAAACATTTAAATTATTTTTCATAAACTGTGTTAGTAACCAAATGCTAATGTAAAACTTTTGCGAAATTCATCATTACTGCTTGCAGTTTAAAAAATTAGGTTTAAGTTTGTTATAATATATTTTCTAAAATACCAAATTTGTTATGTTTGTTGTAGAGCTACATAATGTGCTAGGCTTTTGGTCGTTCATGTTAAAATGGGTACATAACCAGTTATCTGATAATTATTTGTGTGCCATAATACCTATTAAGTAATCTACCTACTCTGAAACAAATCTCAATCATAATATTAGCGTCAGAGCCCACTACATTGCCTGTTCACTCATTAAGATTAAATCTTGTTAAAATCACAAGAAACGAAAGAAGACGATGTGGTGAAGGCGTGTTCATTTCACTCAATTATCTAAAAATAATTGTAAGATCTGGAGGGTTTTTGTAAATGATTACGCTTTTAAATTATACAGGGTGTCCCGGAACTTGTATGTTATGCCTCCCTTAGGCATAACATACAAGTTCCATACTAGTTCCGGTTCATTCTGTATTATTGGTATTTTTTTTGTAAAATCGTATAATTTGTATAGATTCAATTTGTCGAGCTAGTCTGTATGCGCAGTCAGTGGGATCCAGAATGCAACGTTAACGTAGGTCATAAAGTATTTTATGTTATTGTAACATGTAAGTCATACAAGTATTGAAATCTAGTAAATCCAAGGTTGTAACTCGCTAGTCAATAAAGTACGATACTGTTCGATAATTTTGGGTTTACATTATTTTTAATATAAGTACCTACTTATCAGTTTAATTTATGTACAACATAATATTTACTTACATAATAAATTATTTTAGTCCAGACAAGACTTAATAGTTAAATACTTATTAATTTAATGTAAAGCTGATTGTATATCTTTAAGCATAATAGGTGTACAATCGGCTTCGACTTTGACAACTACCGGCCCAATTCATAGGTTAAGTTAATAGACCGTAGGTAATCGTAATATGATCAAGTTTTGAAATAAACATTTTTACCAGCAAAACCGCCTTTCTTTATTAGGTGACCAACTCATTCCTCATATTTTTTATTACGTAGGTAGGTAGGGTACCTTTATTATGCTCGGCTCGACGAAAATCGACAAATACTGCACCGTGTCACCGTCGCCAAACTTATACATAATATACCTATTATATTATAATCATACATAAATATCGGTGAACATTTCACACAACGCCATCTAGTCCCAAACTAAGCAAAGCTATACAGTATGAGCTACACTTTTTGCAAATAGGTACATACCTACATTATGTAGAATAAGTACCTTAGTGTACATACTAGCACCCGGACACAGAACATAATATATCTATGTTCATCACATAATATCCTCGGTGGGAGCTACTACCTACCAAGTGATCTGAGGCCAGTCATAAATAAAACAAGTATTTTTCTTACATAAATAGTTTTAGCTTTATTCGCCTCATATCTTATGTACATAATACCTTTATTAAAAGCTTTAGTTTATTCAACTTTAACAACAACATTAAATTCATATTCAATTCATAGGTACAAGTTTTCTACAATAAATTCATCTAGCGAAAATGAGTTTCACATTTCTCTGCCAAAATGTTGGATTTAAAATTCAAAATAAACAGAAAACTATATACAAACAAAACTAATCTACTGCAAAATAATACCACAAACATATACCTACCTACCTATGTTTTGGGGTAAGTCATGCACTTAACGTGTAGAGATTGTGAAAACCGACCAAATTCTATAGCGTGAAGACGCGACATCAAGAAATGACTATATTGAATTGGTTGATTTCACAGTTGCAAATTGGCACAATATTCAGATCCAATGTTGTAGGTAGAGTTTCTGTTCTGACACCTAAGACAAGGTAGTAAGTTGAGTAGCGGCTTTTGAACGTTATATTACTAGTATAATAGGTATCTAACTCTAGGATTGATATGGTTACTTCTAAAAACATTTTGCTATAATGTCATGATTTATATAGAAATTTGTGATAAGCCTAGTTATTTGGTACTTATCGGAAATTAATATTTAGTAGTAGGTCCATATATGTTGTATTTTGAATAGCGGTGTGTTGTGTTTAGTGAGGTAATATACAATTTTGTTATTTATGAAGTATACAACAAAAGTCATAAACCTATTTTACAAAAAGGTGTTTAATTCATTTTATATTTAAATATTTTGTAAGTGTTCATTAACATAAAAAAATATAAATATTTCTAATTTAGGTCCATAGTTCATTCATGTCCTAAGTATGATTGAGCTTTTAAATAAAATCAGTCTTCTGCCACTACTTGCATGGCAGTATCTGCTTACACTCCAAAATAAAAATATATAATGATTCTATTCTAATGATATTGTTAGTTTGTATACTGAACAGAATTATATTTCAGCGAAATAAGAAACAATATTATTTTTATTGCGGTGTTGCCAGTTGCCATTCGTAACCAGAAGAGCTACACCCTGTTTCTACTAGTGTTTAACACCCCGTTCGTTGAACACGCGCTTCAAGGCCAGTTACTGGTTGTATCTGCCCGTTGTAAGCCTCTTGACGTGAAGGACACTAGTGTTCAACAATGAAAGTGTAGATTCGACACAGCACGCGGCACAAGGCTTGGCCTCATGGTTGTATCGGCCGGTTGGGTGACGGCGGCGCGGGTGTGGTATCCAGGTCGCATGCAGTCAGTAGTCGGACGAGCTCGTCAGGAGTCGGCCCGCCTTCTGGTGCTGAATAGTCTTCACCTTCTGTGGAAATAATGAGAAACGTTAAACCATTGTTTGTTATAGAATGAAGCGAGACACGAAAATGAAAAACAGGAACAATATTCAACAGGTTCGTTGGGTCCAGCAATTTACCATTTGTTCTAGTCCAGCCTGTTACGTCTTATTCCCAATTAGTCAAATCCCTAATTATGTTTAGTCTGATTCCCTGGTCAAGGAAGGTGAGTCATGTCATGACATTTAGTTGAACCTATCAACCTACACCCTTTGTTTAATGTTTTAAAATATAAACTGATTATAATAGTATTTGGCTCTAATTCTACGCTACACCCTTAGCAGTTGAATGTTAAATGTTTCTGAAGACCTCATAATATTGATAGAAAGATAGTCTCCATTCAGTAGCTCTATCATGAGTTTTCACAATCTACACTCGCTAGCGACTGTAGTTACAAAAATGTATGAAAATATTGTACAGCGCCTCTAGCGGATAGTTGGGTACTAAAACCTCACGTAGCTAACTATCCTACGTCACAGCGTACTACAGCGACTGTAGTTTGCGCTCATTAATTTGCTTAGAATTTGGTACCATGAGTAACAATTTCGACAGATGTCATAGTTACGAACTATTACTACTGTAGTAACGTCAGCTGATCTAAATGTGACAACTCATGGTAGACCTACTGGGCTCTACATCTAACGGTTCGGATTTTTCGATCCCAGTCGATGATTTTATATCGATGATGTTACCTGCAGTTCCTGCTGGCGTGGGTTGCGGCGGCTTGGCTGCCTTGTCAATAGGCGCAGTGAGGTCCCACATCTGAACTGCGCCAGAGCGATGGCCGCATAACAACAACCTCCTCGGTCGTAATGCGCCTTCGCATTCTGCTACCACGAAGCAAGATACTGCCGAGCCATCGACTGACCGGATTGTGCATACTCTGTGAATATTATATGTATAGCTATCATAGTTATTCAATTTCACTGAATTATTCCATTTTTAATCATCTGGTCACTGTATGTTTATTCGTGATATCACGAACTTTAAGTTCGTTTGCTATTTTGGTCTACCATAAGAGAAGATGGAAGGGCATAAGAGTAAGTACAATTTGAAAAAACTACTTATACTACATTTTAAACTTGGATACCATATAGCAACTTCATTTTCGTGTTTATCCATCATCAATACAAAACTGTATCTAAAAGATGTTTTACCTCTTTCCGTTAGAAGCGAGCCGCACGTACAGCGTATCCGTGTCGGGAACTACTTTCTGTATGAATATTTGCTCTTCATCTTGCTCGCCGTAAGGACCTGGAATATGCAATTCAATTTATCGAAAGCCGACTTTACAGTTAGTCGATTTTGTTACATACTCTCTTTATTAAGTTTATACTTATTTAGAATTACTATTGTGCAAAATGTGGGCATGTGTCAAATACCATGTTTGGATGTGCCTCTGACTATCATCTTTAGATATCCGCAAAGATCTGAGGAGATGTCTATCGAGCCTGGGGATTACAGACGTGATCGTTTTTTTTATTTCGAGCGAGTTAAAGATAATATTACCGCAGTCATTATGCGCTTGCGCGGTAGGTGCTTCCAGTGCCAAGACATTGAAGGCTGCTTTCGGTGTGGTGCCTGGCTGTGTTGAGATCATTCCTCTGAATCGCGTAACTCGCCACGATCGCACGTGGTTGTACTCACTGCATACTGATATTAGGTAGTTTTCTGACAGGGACACCTGAAAGCAGAATTACTTGGTACCTACTTGAATTAAATAAAGCTATAATCTAACTTTTCACCTGCTCTTTAGCACGGACACTGGTAGACAGCTTACTACTCTATGGAAGAGAAGACAAGGTAACATTTGTGACAGCAGAAAAGTCATTTTATTTTTAGTCAATTTTACTTTGTCTAATCTTTCATAGAGAAAAACGCTGCCTAAAACGCTACCAATACTACGTCCTCTATTAGGTTATGGCCCCAGTATATGTTTTACCTTAGAAATAGGGCTCTGGTGGACAGTGAAAGTCTGGAACAGCTGTGGTCCATGGCCGACCGTTTCTGGATGTTGGACAATAACGCGTACAGCACCGCTTCGTGTGCCGTACGCTATCTCAATCCAGTTGCCGCAGAGATCTGCAATATTCAACGCATTAGTATTACCATCCTACAAGTATCGCTTTCGTTTTGATCTGGATCATCGATTGGGAAATTAAAAAATGTAATTAAACAGAAACTGTCTCGCAAAGCCTATTATGGAATAGGTACTATCTTCCGCCCACGGCTTCACCCGCGTGGTACCTTTAAAAACCAAAACAAATCTATCCCACGGGAACCGTACATTTTTCCGGGATCAAAAGTAGCCTATGTGGTATTCCAGACCATAAAAGCTTAGGACGAATCAGCTCCGACTCTGCTAGGTGTCCCTAACAAAATTAACACGGATCATAATACAAAAAAGCGCTTGGGCCCAGCGAGTTTCTTGTCAGTTCTTCTCGAACTGGGGATAGGACTGGAATTGGCACCTAGACTCAACTAGTAGTGAGACGATTCAAAATGATCCCTGTGATTTTACTGAATAAATAATTATTGACTATTGGATCATTTGAGCTATCTACAAGCAGACATGTTTAAGAAATTGCTCAATTGTCTCAAGAAAATTGATAAACTTACTCGTTTTCGGAGTGAGATACACGGATATAGCAGTGATCGGCTCCTGTGTGGGATCTTTGTAAAGCTGTGTGACTAGCAGATCATTGTCTTTCATGCGCAGCGGGAACTTTTGCATATCTGGAATCACATACGAAGTAAAACTTACTATCTTGTGTCTTGTCTGCGTTTTTAAGGCAGCTCGTTGAACAACAATAAATAGTTGTTCATACATACATACGGCTTATACGGTTCATACATACGGCTTCATTCACGTATACCTAGTTATATACTTATTTTTTGACGTCCCATTTCTATGAATAAAGATCAGTGTTTGAAATTAATATTTCTTTAAGGTGTAAACACCTGGCTATGGAATGCAAGTGATCCTAATTATCTTATATATAAAAATGAATTGCTGTTCGTTAGTCTCGCTAAAACTCGAGAACGGCTAGACTGATTTGGGTAATTTCGGTTTTGAAATATTCGTTCAGTTCAGGGAAGGTTTAAATGGTGAGAAAACGTATATTACTTACTTAAAACGCGCAGACGAAGTCGCGCGCGGGTCAGCTAGTTTTTTTTATAATTTTTTGTTGTCTTTTCTTTTTTATAATCTTATTTAAAAGGATAAAAGCAACAGCTATTTGCCAACTGAAAAACGAACAAAATAGCCCAGGCTTGCCGCGCGCGGCTAATGCCTCGCGAGACTGCTCGCTCTGTGTGGACGCGCCTATTTACATGAAGTTCGCAGTTCAAAATAGTCGACACGACTTTCATGTTTAGTTGTCAAGTACCAATATAGTTGATAGCCCCAGTAGCGGTGCCCAGTAGCAGAAATGAGCCGGCGGTGTCGTAGGTGGTAAGGTGTGCCACGTCCTGCGTCTGCCAGTGCTGCGTGCTCGTATGCCAGACGCCAGCTTTGCTGCGGCTTCCGGCGCCGGACAGCGCGACTAGCTGCGGTCCTACGAATAGTAGGTGCTCCACGCGAACTCCCAGGTTGAACGTACCTGGAAATAATACATTAAAATTAAAGTATCTGGATGACCGAGCTTTGATCGGTTTTTTTACGTTTGCCTAACAACGCCATCTATAGTTAAGTAGCTTTAGTGTTGATATATCGGTAAAACAGTAGCAGTTTTTCATGGCCTGAAAACACGGATAAAATGACGTTTTCTAAATATTAAACCTAGCTAGATCGATTTATCGCCCTCGAAACCACATGCATACTAAATTTCATGAAAATTGTTGTAGCCGTTTCCGAGATTCAGATTAGATAATTGCTCGTTTAAAGGTATAAGATGAAGTAAGGCCTACGGACCTACGGACACGTAAGCCGTCACGTCTAAACTACTTTTAAAGCCTGGCTAAACCAAATTAACTTGTTTCTGTCATCACATCCGTACTCGACGAGTTTCTCGCCTGTTCTTCTCGTACTTGGTTTAGGTTGGAATTGGCACATAAATTCACCTAGCATGTAAGACGTTTCAAAGTGATCCTTGTGATTGTACTGAATAAATATTTTTCAATTTCAACTCCATTCAAGTATAGGTCATCCAACGGATCTAGGCATTCGTGAAGTTAGCCACAGGTGCGAGTTTGCGCATGTACATTGTACAGTTCCTTCCCCCCTCTTCATACCTCCATTAATTTACTACGTTGATCTGTTAGAACCCCTAACTCAGCTAGCTATTTCAAAAGCGCTTAGTTTGCGCAAAGTTTTCAACAAGTGGAAAGCATAAACTCACCAATCAAAGTACGCCTAACAGGCTCGCTATGCGTCGAGAAGGCCCATAATCGCACTAACGGTCCACTCGCGACTCCTAGCATCACATCTGTGCCGGTTGCATTAGTCCCACTCGAACTGCCGCCTCCGGTTTTAGCGTTCAATGCTATCCTTTCTATAACAGCCTCTTGGACTGGCGACTGGAATACGACGTACCAACCACACGAGTCCGTTAATCTGGAAATAAGAAGCAAAACATATCTAGGCTGTCAAGTGCCTACTCGATAAGTAGACGACATTGTGAGGGTTGTAAGAGAAGGATGTGACTGAGACAGACGGGATTCAATAACTATTAAAGTAAAGATACTCGCGTCATATTATAGTGATATATGATGGAATTCGTAAACCAAGTTTTCGCTACTTCACACACATACTTTTCAAACCTATTTTTTTCAAAGGGCTGACTAAATATGTTTTAGTTTTCTTTAGGGTTCCCCCAACTTAATAATATAAATCTACAGTTTTACATTATCTGCTTTCTATGTTTGTTCTTAAACTGTATGCTAAAATTGTATACCTGTATCCAGTCACAAAGTGAGTGTATGCGACCGCAATCCAGTTGTGGTGAGCTTTTATAATTTGAACTTTGAATGAAGTAGCTGTAACAAAAAGTACTTTTTTTTACAAGATATAAAGAAGAATTATTGACAAAGAAATGGTCGAAATACGCACTCTCTGGAGGCCTGACTCCTTTGTTCTGACAATCTGCATTGCCAAGTGAAGCTGCCCTAGAATGACCTCTGCCGCATCGGCTGAAACAAAGCAATCAAAGTGTAGAATCTATAACAAGCTACTGGTTTTTCTGGATGACATTGGGTCTGGATTAGCAACCATCCCATCCATTGCACAAAAAGGGCCCAAAAGTGGCCTAATTGCGGAAACTAATTCACTCTCCAAGTAGGTACCAACCAAGAAGCTAATATTATTCTAATGAAATACCTAATTTGGATATTATTATTTTATTTAGTGAAGTATCATCATCACTCACTGAATAGGAGTTTAAAGTTCTTATTTTATAGTGCTTTTTTGAACCATTATATTGTACTTACCTTGTTCTTTCTTCATGTTTCATTTATGACCATGTTGATGATGCAAAAATAAATAAATGAATGACAAACGAAAATTTGGTACCTTAGCTGATCTTGCGAAGGTATTCTGCCAACAGTCCTGAGATCAAGTGATGAGTTTCTGGAGTGGGTTCTATTTGTAGACACATCTGAGTTTGAAGCTGTAGAGTTCTTTCTTGAGCAACTGTTGCCATTTCTTCCATTGTTACCATTAGGTACACTCACTGAAATAAATGATTTAAAATATTTAAGCTCTTTTTAAGCATGAAAACTGGTGAATTAATCCCAGCACCTATGCATGAAAGTCTTTTGAATCTTAGTATTGAAATCACTTAAGAATAACTGAATGACGACATAATTATTTTCTATTGTTTTTCTAAGTATTATCAGCTCTGAATTAAATCTAAATTGATTTACATTACTAAAAAGTGACCAATACAGAAATATCCATCTATAAATTATCATTATCTACAAGGAATACAATGATAGTACCCTAAGATGGAGTACAAATAAATATGATAACACCAAAATACCCAATATATGGTTTACTTGATGATAACATGGGAGACCCTGAACAAAGGTTCAGGGTACATAAAAAAGAAAATGTATGAAAAAAAATACATAAAATCCCTTATAAAAACCTTGGTCTCTCACCATTCATAAAACTTTCCATATACAGGTAACACTGTTCATTTTGCCAGTAACCTAAGTAAAAAATATTACTAGGTCAATAGTATTAGTGCCAATATGGCTACAACCTGCTACATGATATTTGATAAGAACATCTTATGTTCCAAGTTTTTTGGCCATAGCTTGAGAAGTGCCTACCTAATACAATCTACACTTTACTATTATATATATGGAAAGATTATGCATAAAGGTTACACTTACATGGAGGTGGTAGATATCCATAAAATAGCACATCACCACAAGAAGAATGGTTCATCTCATCACACAAAGCCAGCCTTCTGCTTAATGGAGTGATTCCAAAGTAGTCACATTCATGTTTTAGTGCCTTTATGTTTACATTGTTAAGATCTATATCCCGTGTGCGAAGAAAGTTAAGAATTAGTCCAAATAGTTTAGGGTCTCTGTCTATAAATATGGCTCCAGTCTCGTCTCTTACTGTAGGTACCCTGCCACTCAGTAGGGCAGTAAAAAATGTATCTGGGACCCAGGTCAGTGTGTGCCATGATGTAGCGAATCTGGAAAGATATCGTGGTTAGTCGCTACGCGGCTATGTGTATGTAGGTTTACTAATTCAATTTCATAGCGACAACTAGCTGTTATTCAATAAATTTTGCATAAATCTAAGTAAGGTAGACGGAAGACGAATTAATTTGCTGTTTTCATGTATGCGGTGCTATTTTCACAAACGAACTTTCTACTATATAAAATTTAACGCTTACCTGGTGCCACCAACATTAAGATTAACAATTTCCTGGTAATTAGTCATATGTAATTAATTTAATTTTACAGAAAATTAAATAGAACTTTGTTTATTTTTCACTCATTTGTTAAAAAATCTAATGAAAATGTCAACGTCAACAAACATTGTACAGCTGACTCTGTCAGAGAGAGAGAGATGATAAAGATTAGTGCGTAACCTGCGTCGACCTAGTTGGCCGGTTAAAATTTTCTTAGTAAAACGGGGTATGAAGCGACGGGTGAAAACCGATGTATTATCCGAAAGAGAGGTACATCGAGAAATAATTTTTAGTTGGCAATAATTTTCGAGAGAGACGTGTCCTGTCCGCTCTCGTCCATCCATCCGTCAAATCAAATCTTCAGAAGTACATGTAAAAGTCAATTCTTCTTGAAATTGGTTTGTTGGATTGGAACTGATGTATGAAAAATAGAGCTACTGTGAATAATCGGGGGACTCGAACAAAATTTTAAGCTCTAAGATGCCGGCCGAAGTGGCTGCGAAACCGAGCGAAGGCCGTAAAAGGGGGATATTCAATAACACGGCCGGCTTCAGTACTCTCATCACTGTTACCGTGCTAACGTTGGCTTGGCTGGCCGGCTTCGCATCCCGGCTCTTTGCTGTAATACGTTTCGAGAGTATTATTCACGAGTTCGACCCATGGTAAGTTCAGAGCATCGATTTTATGTTTATAACCTGTCGTAATGCAAAATACTTTACTCGCTCCCTTGTATGTTTTAGGTTCAACTACCGCTCGACAGCTTATATGGTCGAGCATGGATTTTACAATTTCCTCAACTGGTTCGACGAGCGAGCTTGGTATCCCCTTGGTCGGATAGTTGGAGGCACAGTATACCCTGGCCTTATGCTCACATCGGTTACCATTCACTGGATACTACACTCACTGCATATTCCTATACATATTAGGGATATCTGTGTGTTTTTAGCTCCTGTGTTCAGGTAAGATTAAAAAAAAAGTTTTTTTCTCAAACTGAGTACCTACTAAGTATAGATAAATCATTCATTATACCTCTGCAAAGGTATAATAAAATTAATAATCAATTTCGCTTTAACATTCCCATTGTTTTCAGTGGTCTGACAGCTATATCCACATATTTGCTGACATCAGAGATATGGTCCCGAGGGGCGGGTCTGTTTGCAGCATGCTTCATTGCCATGGTCCCTGGCTACAGCAGTAGATCTGTGGCTGGCAGTTATGATAATGAAGGCATTGCCATCTTTGCCCTCCAATTCACTTACTATTTGTGGCTGAAGAGTGTTAAGACTGGATCAGTTTTCTGGTCTATTTGCACAGCCTTGTCCTATTTCTACATGGTAAGTTAAAAAATTAATCAGAGCATGTTACCATATAACAAAGAAAGCTGATAGAAAAAAACTAGATTTTTCACTAACATCTCCATTCTTGCAAATCTCCATAATTCTATAAAACATCTCTAGCCAATAATGCAGTTTTAGAATCTTATATAATTTTTGGTATATATAATTATGTACTAAAACAAAAATCCTCTATTCTAGTGTAACTTATACAAGTTTGGTTGAATCCACTCTTATAGGAATTAAAAAAAAACCCCAAGGTTCCATGATAAAAAATTCCATAACTGTGTAATAAAAAATCTATCAAATAAAACCTCAGCCTACTTACAACAATTTACTATATTGTTTTTTGTTATCAAGGTTTATCAACTTGTTACTTTGTTCCAGGTATCAGCATGGGGTGGCTATGTATTTATTATAAACCTAATTCCTCTGCATGTGTTTGCACTGCTCATCATGGGGCGATTCTCCCAACGCCTCTTTGTCAGCTACTCGGTCTTCTACATTGTTGGACTGTTGATGTCCATGCAGATACCGTTTGTTGGTTTCCAGCCAATTCGTACTAGTGAACATATGGCTGCTTCTGGTAAGAACTTTTTAAATAACTAGGAAAAAGGTAATGATCATTTCTTTTTGGCATCAAGAAAAAGTTTCAGTGTGCATACACTCATCAGTTTTGGTTTACACAATCATTAATTACATTTTCCTTATTACTTTGCGTAAGTATAGGCAAATTGTAGAAAGTAAACTTTCTAATTGCATCAGTAATTGGTTTGATAACTGGTATTGAAGTGCATTCAGAAAACACTAAAAATGTGTAAAGAGAAAATGTTTGAAAATGCTTGCTATTGTGTAGCAATAAGGTGCATATTACTTTGTATTTATGGTAAAAATACCAGCAACTGGTATCTGTAAACAAATTCATGGCACACGCTGGTTTAAATTCATGGAAAAATAACTAACAAACATCAACATGTTCACTTTAGACTTTTATAAACACTGGCTATTACTGTTAACGTCATCCCCAGACTTTGCTTGTTTAGTTAAAATGTGCCTCAATTATATTTCAGGGCATTTACACCATGAAACTTCCTCACCTAAAATATTATTTAACTCACTTTCTAAAACCACTATTTTCTGTTTGTTACTATCCATCTTATCTGTTTTATGAAGTTTCTAAATGTAGGTATGAGTAAGTAAAATACAGTTGTGTACACTTTACATAATATGCTAGAAACTGAAATACCTGTTAATAAGCAATATTTTTATATCCAGGTGTGTTTGCCCTCATTATGGCAGTCGGCGCCCTGAAATACATGCATAGCTTGAATCCCAAAGGACAGTGGAAACAATTGCTGGTTCTGTGTGGCATAGGTGCTGCTGGCTTGGTGTTCCTTATTGTTGTGCTCCTTACTTATACGGGAGTTATCGCTCCATGGAGTGGCCGGTTAGTATAAACCAATTTCTTCTTGCTCCAAATCCTTCATCTCATATTTAAATGACGCGTATTATTTGAATAACTTTGAAATTTAAATATCTAAGATAAAATATGTAATGAAGCAAATAACATTTACAGATTCTATTCTCTCTGGGACACAGCATACGCTAAGATTCACATCCCCATAATAGCATCAGTGTCTGAACATCAGCCCACAACTTGGTCATCATTCTTCTTTGACCTTCATGTCCTCGTATGCACTTTCCCCGTGGGACTGTGGTATTGCATTAAGAACATCAATGATGAGAGAGTGTTTGGTGAGTACCTTAAAATGAGTTCAGTTGTTATCCAGCCAAAAACATTGCGGTGACATCTAAAAAATTGCGCGAAAACTTGTTCTGAATCAAAAACACTTCAAGTAATCAAGCTAATAGGCCTTAGACTTCCATGAAAGAGTTCGATATTTATGTTATAGTGGCTCTGTACGCGATAAGCGCGGTATACTTCGCTGGCGTCATGGTGCGTCTGATGCTAACGCTGACTCCCGTGGTATGTGTGCTGGCTGGGATCGCCTTCTCCATACTTCTGGAATTGGTGTTGAAGGAAGATGACCTGACAATCGGAGACGACGACACCAAGAATCTCTATGACAAGGTACGACCTAACATAATGCAATTCTTGTAAATTATAATGCGAGTATAGAGCGCGAATACTGAGATGACGACGGGTAGGGAGAGAAATAGTACGTCTGTAGCCAAGTTAATGGCAAGAAAATGATGAGTATTCGAATCAATAAAATTACGAGCGCTACACAGGTTGCTTATAGTAAGTTATTGTTTCAGTCTGGAAAACCCAAAAAGCGTCCGGTCGCCCCAACCGATTCGCCGACCAACAGCGCCGCGCCAGAGACCGGTCTCGGTATGAACGTGCGTTCCGGAACTCTCATCGCGTGTATGATCCTGCTGATGTTGTTCTGTGTTCACTGCACCTGGGCGACCTCCAACGCATACTCCAGCCCGAGTATTGTGCTCGCTAGCTACGGGAATGATGGGTGAGTTAATATAAAACGAAAATGTGCCTACATTAGGTCCCACACTGTTCCTTAAGATTTATTAGGCTCTTGTTTACTTTCATCTTACCTACAGTAGCCGTTCTTCTAGTAGGTGTTAAAATGATGTTAAAGAAAATACATTGTTTTGTTGCAGAACTCGTAAAATCCTTGATGATTTCCGTGAGGCGTACGGGTGGTTGTCGCAGAACACCGCTGAAGACGCGAGAGTTATGTCATGGTGGGATTACGGATATCAGGTAACTGGAATGTATTTCAGCATAAAATAAAATAACCCATCATCATCCTTGATAACTTTCTTTATTTATAAAAATAAAATGAAATTTAATCGCTGGCGTAACGCAGGGTTCCCTTTTTGGGCCGTTATTGTTTATTGTTCATTATTCAATATTGTATGAGTTTGAGTACATTCACAATTTCTAACATTGTTTCTTCCTTTTCAGATAGCGGGTATGGGTAATCGGACGACCCTGGTCGATAATAACACGTGGAATAATTCCCACATCGCTCTCGTCGGCAAAGCCATGGCCAGTAATGAGACTGCCGCCTACGAGATAATGACCATGCTAGACGTGGATTATGTGCTGGTTATATTCGGAGGAGCTATCGGGTACTCGGGAGATGACATCAACAAGTTTATATGGATGGTCAGAATCGCGGAGGGGGAGCATCCTAAGGATATACACGTGCGTATTGAAGCCAAGTATACGAAGGGGGCCTTTAAAATGGCTCATTTTATTTCTGTTTTTTTCACACACTACTTACCAAACGTCTGTCTGTACCTACCAAAATTGACTCTTTCTGAATAATCTTACCACCTTACAAACTTAAACATCCACTCAATTATATAAAGTCATTTCTCTGTTCATAGGAGCCTGATTACTTCACGGAAAGAGGCGAATATAGAGTTGATAATGAAGCTTCTAAAACGATGTTGAATTGCCTCATGTACAAATTGTCCTACTACCGGTAAGTCCTATGATTTATAACATAATATTATTTCGGAAAAATCCAGTTAAATATTTTAATAATTAGCGTTGCTTTGTGGTTTTATCTGCGATTTAAACTTAAATCCACATTTTCATGTCATTGAAGTTTTGTCCAGGATAAAAAGTGATAGGATAAATAGACCTTTGCATTTATTTTAAATGATTTTATACAGCGTTTAGTAGAACTTTTACTGACTTAGATGGAGTAGGCAGTGTGAGTGCCCAGCACCAATATTATCTTCTCAGATTAGTTAGTTTGTCCTTCTAATAGGTGAAAAGTAGCTTATCTGTTATTTTAGTGCTTAATCTACACTTATACAAAGTACCGTTCAGTAGTTACAAAGCTAAAGAGGGACAAACATACACACTTACGCATTCAAAATTTTAGTAAGATATAGTGAATATTACAGTGTATTTATTTTTGTTTATATTCAGATATGACAGCGGCGGCAGCCCGCCTGGCTATGACAGGACGCGAGGCGCATTGCCCGGCAACAGAGGGTTCAAACTGACTTATCTAGAAGAGGCCTATACTACGGAGCACTGGCTCGTCAGAATATACAGGTGTGTATTTGATATTCAAAGCTAGGCTAACTCCGGTGACTGATGTCCTAACAACTGTTACTATGTCTTGTCGCGTCACTAGTTATTTCGAACTACTTGTCAAACTCGGCAAACGCAGTGTAGGACGCCCTCCGGCCGGGTGGAATAACGATCTGCGAAGGCTGCTGGTGGAGGCTGGTTGCGTCGAGCTGAGGACAGGGCGCAATGGCGCTCATTAGGGGAGGCCTATGTCCAGCAGTGGACTGCTATATGCTGATGATGATATATCTACCTAATTCTTTCACACTTATTGTTTAGGTTACATTAAAAATAGTTTAAGTTGTGTATTAAACAGTGACCAGTTTAGATTATCAATAAAGATTGTCATGATAAATGTTCAGTTGTACTACCAATGCCGCATAAGGTCACTAGTACTACTGGTAGTACTAGAGATACAAGTTTGTATCGTTTGTACTACCAGTTGAACTTCTTAGTAGAACTATTGACACGGAGGCGTAAACATCTGTGATTTTAATATGTAGGTACACTAACAATATTATGTTATCTGTTTAATTAATAATTGTAACAAATTGTGATTTGAAATGGAAACATGATTCTTAGGCTTATTCCAAATATTGGTATTTTATTTTTAACTTAACGGGGATTAGGGAACTTTTTAGTTCACTAATCCCCGTTACTAGTTCGTATCAGCGTCAACGGGGAAAAGTGAACAAAAAGTTCACTAATCCCCGTTAACGGGGATCGTCAACGGGGATTAGTGGAATATGCCTTGTGATGAAAGTACGCTTTAAAGACTCGTTTCCTACAAAACAACTGTTAAAGCTTGGACCCAATATATCCAAAGCAAGGTGTTTAGATGTTAACTAAATTATCCTGTTTTATTTTCCAGGGTGAAAAAGCCTGATGAATTTAACCGTCCTCGCTTGGCGCTCTCTAAACGTACAGTGGCCACAAGCAATGCTATTTCTAAGAAGGTCAGTGCAATTCACTATTATTTTTTTAGTGTTATGCTATACCCTTGTTAGTAAATAATCAAACCAGTCATTCGAGATTCAAGATGTCTAATTGCATAAATTAATTGAATTATAACGTAAGTTCTAATATTAATGACTTTTTTTTTATATGGAGCCTATGCTCGACGTCTTCATCTTTTTCTACTCCAGAAGAAGATTAGAAGACCAAGTACAAAGTTAAACGTCCATGATAAATGAATGTAGAATGCTAAAAAGAGACGTCTTGATAACTTGAAAACTTATTAATACCCTACTGGAGTTGAGCTAACATTTTAACCAAGCTATTAGTTTAAGGCTCATAGGTTTTGTAGTGCTAGAAAAATATTGACACAACCCGTTATTTCCAGACAGCATTAGGAGATGGATCGATGGTATAGTAATCAATAGTAAATACACGCTTTTTTAGATATTGTTGTATTGTCTCGTATTGTTGTTATGTTGGAATGTTTTTGTAGTGTGTAGTTATTTCATTACACGAAGTTGCATTCTATTTTGTATCTTAAATCAACGAATTAAAGATCACTAGACGAGTCGTAAAATGCACGTTACGATATTGGATGTTGCTGTAAAGTAACTACGCAACTTTGTGAAGTGCTTTAAAAAATACTGTACTTGTTTATTTTGTTCGATAATAACAATTTGCAGATAACATCGGGGGTCTTACCACAAGCTCTTCGGGCAATATCAAAGTAATATAACTTTGATATTTCGTACCATGACCTATAAAAATGTATTGTAGTAGTGTTACTTCAAGCTTGAATTAAAGTTTAAGATGATTACATGATACTTTGTAAGAGCTTGTGGTAAGGCTTACGTAGTGCGTGCGCCGTACTGTATGCTACATTGCTTCATAGCTATTGTTGGATGTTGTTATGCATTTTGTATATTTACGTTTTCATTTGTTTCGTATCAGTAGTGCGATTACGGAACTCTGATACAATCAACACTTGTCAAAACTGGCTCAAATTGATTGAATAAACACTCTTATGTCATACCAAATCACTTGATTACAATGACAACGTATTGACATTGATTGTAAGCAAAGATCCATAATCGCCCCCCTGGTATGGTCTTGTGTTACGAAAGGCTACGAACGAATTACAGTGTTAAAAGTAGGTAAAAGTCAATCATGCTCTTATCATTGATAGCGCGCCGTATTTTTGGGTAAACATAACCTAGAGGGATCTGACTGAGTTATGTTTGCACACACATTTTATGCTTTTACTTATTATCACTGTATATAAAAAGCTCTATAAAGTACTAACTGCATCCCGCGGTTATGCTGTTATGATTTTTGTTGCGCGGAACCCTGATTATTTTTCTAAAATAAAAATTACCAAAGTTTTTTCTTATAACTTCAAATTTCTGCCAGTGAAAGTCCCGTCAAAATCGGTCCACCCGTTTCGGAGATTATCCAGAACAAATAGATCAGACAAAAATCGTTTATTTTTGTTATAAGTACCTATACATTTATAATGCTATAAAAAAATGTTATTTTGGTGTTGCAAACAGACACATCACTTTTATTTATTTGTATTGATAAAATATTGTGTCCTTGTTATTCAAATGTGAATAAATAAAGATGGCTAACATCTTTCTTAACGATCATGAATATGGGGGTTATCGTGCATATAATTTGTATTGTATGGAAAATGAAACATTGCATGTAGCGGATTGTTCAAGTTTCACGTAAAGTGCGCATGAAACTCAGACTTTATTTCCTACTAAATAAAGTAGATATTCCTACTAACAGAAATTCCGTATTTCTAGACATCGAGAAGAAGAAAAGGCATCCTAAAGAACAAGCCGACAGTCGTGAAAGGGAAGAAGGTCAGCCGACTGCAGTGACGCTGTCGCCTCGCACATTACAAGTATCTGATGTATAGACATTAGATGTATGCTCCGCCGTCGGTGGTCCAATTGCAGTGTACGTATGTTTTAATTTATTCATCAAAATAATAAGTACTCTAGTATCTCCGATGTTAAATATTAATTTGTATATTTTGGAAATATTGCCCATTTTATAATCTCATTAGCTCAGTGAGTACGCGTATGCTGCAATTTAATTACCGATAGGTCCGATGCGGTAACTTCATAAGTGTTTTAATTCCATGAACATAATCTTAATCTGAATTTATAATCGAATAGTTTCCAGATCTACTTATTAGAAATATAATAAAATTCTGACGTTACATACTTACTGACTGATTGACATACCCATTAAGGCCTAAACCTATTCTTTGAGGTGCAGCGGGAAGATCCGCCAGTTATAATAAGTACCTGGTTGACCGAGCTTTGCTCGTTTCTATTTGGTAAATCTTGTTTTTTGGAAAATGAAACCTAGCTAGATCGATTTATCGCCCCCGAAACCCAATGCATACTAAATTTCATGAAAATCGCTGGAGCCGTTTCCGAGATTCCAATTATATATATATATATATATATATATATATATATATATATATATATATATATACAAGAATTGCTCGTTTAAAGGTTATTCACTTGTGACGTTATTGCTCGGTACTTGTAATTAACAAAAGAATGACTGACACCAATTCTTTACGTATTAGTCCATTAGATAAAAAGGTTTTAATAAAATATTTGAGTAGGTAATTGGTTTAGAACTAAGTGCGCGGTGAACGTGACTGTTGACTTCTAATAATAGAAAAGATAGTAAGTATTTATTATTTACGAATTGTGATTGCAATATCTGACGAACGGACAATAACTACACACCAATACGACACGCGAGTAAACACAAGGTTTATGTAGAAATAATCATGTAATGTTAATGTCAATTTATGTGTACAATCTTAATAATTTAGTTAATGCTGAAGAATATTCTACCGTAGATCACCGCTAAATAGACATTCATTATACCATGAAAAACATGTATTTGTAAAAAAACATATTTCTTCTTTCTAAAACCTATTTTCTTTTACCATTTCTTACCTGTGACTTGTAACGTGTCTATTGAGCACGTTTTATTCCGCGACTTACGTAGTAAGAAATACATGTACCTAAACATTTCTGTTTATTTATTACACATATTTATTAAAAACCTTTATTGATCATATTATTTTAAACCTGCACTACAAAATTTGTAAAAAATATTGAAAATAAAACAATAAACTTGTATTTGTTATATTAACTACCAAAGTAACTTTTGTAAAAGTGGCGCAAATGTATCTACTGATTGTATTTCTATATTATATTTATATTATTTATTTATACATCTCAAACGAGTCATAGCATCGTGTCTAGATTTTGATAGTTAAATTTGTCGGTTTTGTTTCTTCACCGTCGGATCCTTCGAAGTTTTCTCCTCTCGAGTTGATTCCACGCGAAAGTTCTGTGTTTTGTAGAAATAATAATAAGCTCTAAGTACGAGTGTGCCCTCAGATATCGAGTGGAACTAATCACGGGAGGTTTACTTGTCACGAATTTTAATATAGCCCGTTTGTGGCATAATTGAGTTTTTAATTTAATTGTTGTCTGCACTATATTGTTTTCGTGTTTGTAACAGAGTTTTATCGATCTGTGGTTGAGCCGTTGCTCCGCAATGTTCTTAATAAACGGATGGAAATTATTTTTTGTTTTTATAAATTATATTATAAGTACCTTATATATTTTGTATAAATAAAGTTTAGTTTGGGTGGGGTAAAAATAAAAACAAATCGGCAAAACCTTCACCATTATGTTTATTAATAAAGACAATCTAAAAGATCACTTAAAAGTAATCATCTTAAAAAATTAGTTACCCTAATAAATTTATCAATATACATATGAATAGATTTATAATTTATTGTTGAAGGATATGCTAAGAGTGCGCCCGCGGGCCGGGAGGGGGAGAGGGCAGAGTTAGTCGTTGTATGACGTCATCACATTCATTGTACACACATGTACATTATGCAATACTTCCCACTATTAACTACTCCAATGTTTAATTTAAATGCTTAATAAATTTTGCCTAATGTGTCTACGCGAAGAATTGTGCTAATCTAATCTATTAAGATTCTACAAGTTTTTTTATGTAATTTACAGAACATTCAAAATCACAACACAGAGTGTAATATCAATTATCGTGCAGTTTGGCACGGTTACACGTCTACAATATTACAGTACGTATCAATTAGGTACGAGTACCTTCACGAACAAAAGAACAAGAACGACTCCCTGGACTTTTGTTCATGACCGTACAGAGAAAGAAATAGGGCGAAACGCCATTTACCTTACATAAGTACTCGATACAAAATTAGAAGAATATAATATCCATTTAGACTTACAAAATATTAATACTATAGTATTTTTATGTGTTGACACAAATACTGAAGTTACTAACATGTACGTAAAGTGCCACAGTTGGACATACACAATACAGTAGTCTTCGACCAAAGTCAAAGAATGGACAGGTCACGGAACATTCTGTAAAGATCTTTTGAACTCTTTTAAATATGGTACAACTACACAGAGATAACTACGCTAGGATATACAAAAACACTGATTACTAATAGAAATATATAAGATTTCAAAAGATTTGTTATTTGATAGACTTGTCCACTCAATATTCGGTCGAAGGATAGGTTTTTTTAAGTAAATAAGATTTATTGTAATACATTTTACTAAAGGTAAGCAGACAAAAGGGTAACCGTAAACATTTATTTGGTAAATAATAGCACTGTGTTTAGCAGAATTTATATAGTTTTTCTAACTAATTTCTTTTGTCATGTAGGTACTCTTTAGAATTGACCTCGTAGGTATATTATTCGTAGACTTCTGATTGAAAAAATATACTATTTATAATATCTAAATTAAACCACAAAATTTGCAATTATAAACAATATTTCCGGATCAAAATCCTAGTATAAATTGAATCGAAACAAACTTCATAAAGTACTTTTTATCTTAGTGCGTATTGAATATTTTTCAAAGCTTTTTGTTTTTATTCATAATTAAAATTTAAAAAGGTATCATCTGAGTGATACACTGAACAAACAATAAATAACAAAACAAAACTAGATCCATCTTATGCTCTGTTCCGGCAGAGGTTAGCAGATCTTAATAAATGCAACATACTGTGTTTTGAATCATATAAAATAAAAAACAAAACATTTCGTATAAAAATTAAATTGTAAGGCACTTCTATACCTATTTAACTTTGAATTACTTTTCAAATCCTACTCGCATACTTACTCGTAGCAATTTTGTGCATATTTCCTAGTACGTAGTAAGTTTTCTAATGAATCTATTTGTCGTATGAACGCACTAAACACAGAGCTTCTACGAACAGCTAGGTTTAATAAGTTATGGAAAGGGGCACAGTGAGCGAACAAACTATAGGCCCTGACTAGAAGCTTGGCACATGGAATGGGTTAATGACAACATGATAAACTAACACTTATCGTTTACAATAATGAAAAGACACTTAAGAAAAGTACAGGGTGACCCAGAACATACGAGCAAGTCGAATCGAAAACAGGGAGGTGCAAAAAAAAAACACGTTTGAAAAACATTTACGGGAGAGCCGTGAATGAGGTTCTGCGTCTACCTGTTTCTACTTTGCTGTCTTGGGACACCCTGTAGCCATAATTTGTAAGATTACAACCAGAATTTTACTACAATTTACAAGTAAACAACCATTTCAAGTAGGTACATACATACTAAGTATATTTTTTCTACACAGTTTATCTAAGACAACCAAAGTTTCAGAAGAGTAACAACCAATTTTCAGTATTTATTCCCATTATCAGTATGGTAACACCAGATTCCTCCCGTCAGTCTTACAGCTAGCGAATTGATTAAAATTACCTCTGGAGGGACTTTTATTCAATAAATATTTGACGATCTCTATTTCCGACACTAACCGTAAATTTATTATGAAAATATCTATTGTTTAATCGAGAGACGCTGTTTATGAAAATGATGTAGGTACTTAGCTGTTTATTATTCAAACGTTATTTGTAAAATATTCGCTGTATAGATGATACTTATTTTGGCACTTTCAGGAATAGGCAAGCGAAATAATTACGATAACCCATCCGAGTTCTGTTCATAAAATAGTTAAATCTCAAATATCTACTGATGGTACTTATAAGTAAAACATCTTTAGAAAGTCATTGTCACTAGTATATTTTGGCAAAATGGCATTTTGTTGGCACATATTTGAGAAATATTTTAGAAAATTTGTCAAAGAAGACACAACCTAGTAATCACACACGTACCTACTAAATAGTGCACCGTTATATTTAATTATTTTTATTTACTGCTATTGCTTGATTTAAGTGTACTTAAAACTTTTATGTTGATTTTATATAATATTTAGTGCCAAGTCAATAAGAATTACGAATTTGGCTATAGATTAGTTAATACTGTAAACGCTACACGTAGGTCATTTGTTAATGTTAGTAATATGGTTAGTGATCAAAACAAAACCTAGAGTTAATATGTCTTTTACGAGGAATTCTGCCCCAAAATTAGTAACCTAATATAATTAGGAAGACAAAAAATGATTAGAGACATCACAACCGCATAATCGTTATTCGTAAGTTTTCACTTGGGGGCAGCGAAGTAAGTTCTCCTTAGAATAGATTATCTCATAAAACATTGAGCAACTTACTGCCTTTTGTACCAACAAATAATACACATTTTATTGAATAAATCATGCATCTACATATCACAACAAGGTACACGTAGAAACATTCATTTAGAAATTATCTTTACAAACACTTAGAATATTTTATATAAATAATAGAACAACAAGGAACAAGACAATAATATTAATACCAACTTAAAATATAGAACATTTGAGCATTCAATATAATATTCACGTATAAAAATATTATCCCTCCATTACGTTATTATTTCTGTTTGTGTGAATATTTTGGAATCAAGTGGAAATTATTTGATACTTAGCTTCGACTAAAACGTCAATATTTTTAACGCATTGGATATTGCATGTCAATCTTACTTTACTTTAATTTTAGGGTTTCATTCTTCAACAAGTAGATATTAGTTATTTTATCCAACATCGCCAAAAATAAATTGTTATGCGCGTTAAAAGCTATTGGCTAATTATTTTCCTTTAAAAAAAGAGTATAAAGATGTAGGTAATAATATTATATAATATATTGTCATGGATTGCATTCCTACTTGATTCCAAATACGAACAGGATACGATTGTTTAAACTGGCTTACTATCGATATCTGACTAGTACTAGGTATGTAAGTGCAGATGCTTATTTAAATATTATGTTCTCCCATCTGTGTACTTATTGGGCAATAAATGTTGAAATTTGTGCAACAAAAACGTCATTAAGACTACAAAAATATAAAAAAATGGACGAGCAAATAAGCAAAATAAAACAAAATCGAGCTGTGCTCAGAATAAAAGAAAAAATGAATAATAACGAGGTAGTGTAGTTACTACACGATGATGTATCACACGTATTAAGGTAAGTACATAAATAGGCCCTGAGTGAGCTCGCGGTCCGATAGTAGCTTTAACAACACCTAATGTTCCATATTTACATCACACTGGCAAGTCACATCAAGAAGTTTTCTCTTTATATCAAAACCTGACAAAGAACTACTTTAGTATCAATCGTTATACAAAATATTTTCAGCCATCTCTCATACCTAACGTTTAAAATTTTCAACGATTTTTATATTCCGGTTTCCCCGAAAACTAACTCTCTCTAGCTACTACTCTATACCTACTTCGTTTTCTAGGTCACTTTAAATTTAATCTATGACTATTTTGCAATAGTAAATGCTTAGATGCACCTGTCGTAATAAATCAGTAACTGCTCATGACATCGTATGTTGGAGTCGGGGGCGGGTGCCGTGGTACCTACTAGCGATCGCGGCACGCGGGCACGCGGGCACGCGAGGCTACGAGTGATGGCGATCATTAGTGCGCTCGGGCGGAATGAGTGAGCGAGGGTTACTGAGCTGAGGGCAGTTTGTGTTTGTATTCAGCGGTCGCGTGCGTTCTGTCGTCAGATCTCTCGACCTTTTCATAAGGCTTTTCGAGTTTTGGCTTTTTTGGCTCGGCGTCGAGTGGCCGGTGCGACTTCATGTGCGCGCTACGACTTTTTACTTTGTTAAAAACTCTGAAACATAACAGGGTAAATTAGAAATTGCAAAATAAATCATTGAAATAAGCCGAAACAAAACAATGTGTAAAAATGAAAACAAAGAGCAGACTGCGATAAAGCAAAGCGCTAAGCGTTAGTACCGTTGAAAACATTACACACAATTTAATACACAAAAATGTCAAATGTTACAAGTACATTCCTAATCTAAACACTTAAAATAAATATTATTTCAGATAAAGTTCTTATGCAATGGACACAAATTACTGTAGTAATATCGAATAAAAATATCAATTATCATAAAGTATTTACAACGTCGATGCTTTAATTATAAAAAGGTAAATTTAGCCGTAGCATACATTCAAAGCTAGATATATAATAGATAGATATATCTAGATAATTTTGTAGAAATAAATAGATATCCTTATTTTACATAAAAAATCTGAGGCCGGTTTGTTTTTATAAATTGTAGAAGTATTTTAATAAAACATTTAGCTTGTTTATTATATCAATAATAATCTAGTCCGATCAGATCTTCATTGATTTTATATTAGTTACTGAAGATATATTTAGTCATTACAAGGCCAATGTGTGGCAACGTTGTCAAATTAATTCAACGAATATTGAGAAATCTGTGAGTCATTATCGCAAATAATGATGCACTTAGATTGATTTTCCGTACACATTTACTTAACCATGCGATCAACATCAAAAATATCAAGTCTCCAGGCACTGGTCAAACTATAGCAATACTACGTTTTCACAATTCATACCCAAAGCCATATTGGACCAGTGCACAATACATTATTTCCTTTCATCAAGTTAGTTACCAGCCCTAATTTATGTCTTAACTTATACATGCGCAAGAGGCAGTTATGTGAAACCTAAATCTTCGAAAGCATCACAACTTCTCTAGATAGACAGATATAAATCAACATGTTCGCGTAAATCGCGCTTGCGCGTATGAACTTAGCCGATGGTAAAGCGGCATTAGGTACTGCGTGCTCCCGATTTGCACTTACTTTCCGCATATTCTGCATGGAAACTCCTCACTGTCAAACGAACTCGGTGAAGACACACTTAATGTGACGGCGTGCGTCGCTTGCCCTACCGAACCCTGAATGAAGACAAGTATAACTAGTTAACAATCCTCCAGTTTGAAGATAAAGTGCTGCAGCCCCTGACTGATGATAGTGCTTACTTGTGATTGCTGATCCATACTCCAGCTCCGTAAGTATTGTGTTTTGTAGTCTTTTGTCACTTTTTTCCAGAAGTAGTAGAATTGAACACACTGCTTCGAGTCTTTAGTCCGTACCTGTAGACAATAGATAGTTGTGTAAGCAATCTTTCGTTTTTAAATGTTTTGATTGGTGATTAGAAGTATTAAAGTGATTGATTAACATACCAGTTTAGAAATCTTATAAAAGTCCTTATCGTAATGGGTGAGTCCATTTAAGAATGCTTCCACTTCATCTGGAGTCCAACGCGACTCAAACGGCGTGGGCGCTGCAGGTCTCGACATGAGTTTGAAGGTCGCTGCGCGGACATCGCCTCCACACTCGCCTAGGGTATGCAGGGCGGCCTCCCGAGTGTGTCCGCCAACGGGCATGGCGGCACACATTGCTAGCTCCATGAACATTCTCACTGAAACAAAACATGAAAGATACAGGACTCATACAATTTTCTGTTCAGCTCCCGCTCATGAGGGTCATAAAGGAAAGGGCAAAGGGCTCTAGTGCATATAATATCGTGTCAGTGATGACAATTTCGTGGATTCTTAAAACTGTGGCTCACCGTTTAAGTAAAGACCTACATAATCAACTGGTATTCTAAATATAGATAGCATACCTTCATTGTCATGGAGGATGTCGTTTATGCCTGGGTCCCAGAGCAGCTGTTCAGGAGCTCGATGGAGATCGATCCGATTTGTGCAAAACTCTGGCAAGTCTGCCTGAAAGTCTCGGCCAACGTTAATGCGGGGTTGCCGAGGCTCTTCCAGCTGCGCTAATATGTCAGTTTCTGTTGCTGCAAGACCTGGAAGATAGTTATTTTTAGATGAAACCATTCCAATAAAATTGCTCATGGAAAGGTTTTGTGACCTTTATCAGGTTTTTTGTCACTGATGGAACTGTGTTAAGTAAATAATAAGTAAAGGTAAACGAGACCCGCTATAGTTTTTAAATAAGTGTGAAGAAAGCTCATCAATTTGAAACGTAAGCATTTAGATTACAAGACAAGAGAATTTATGAAAAATAATCTTGTACTTATTAAAGAATAAGTAAAGCTGAATTGAGTAAATTACCAGCAGTTAGCTCTATGAAGAGCCCCGATCCATCTCGGTCCGGAGGTAAAATAGGCTGCGGTGTATAATGAAGACTGGGACGACGCATGCGTGAACGGTATGGCCCAGCAGGTGACGCTCTGCGTTTTCTACGAGGTGATGCAGGTACACTGTTCGGGCTCAGGAACACTGCTGGCACTGTATCACGGCCTTCTACGCACACCTGTAAACGTGAAAAAGAAATATTTGTTTAGTCTTTTTATCGTTGATAGCCCAAAATCATATTAAATGCAAGCAAATGTAAGTAAATAATGTGTGTAAGATTATACCAAAACATTAATTACCTGAAGAGACGAGTTGTCGTTTTGCCATTGCAGTTGGCTTCCCATCGAGGATGATCCCAAACGGTGTTGTCGTCGCATCGGTCTTTGGTGAGAAAAATCACGAGGGCTGCTAGACAGTAACGGATCTTCCGAATTGAGCATTATACGACGGGCAGTCGGTTCTAAGGCATAGGCATCTAGCGATCTACATTCTTCTGGCAATACTTCCTCTAAGGCCTCCTCTACCTGAAATACAAAAAATAAGCTGCATTTTAAAAAACAAAAAATAATGTAAAATAAAAATAAAGTATAGAAATTACTTCTTCTTGACTTGACATAGTAGCAGTAAAGAAGGCAGCGGACAATGGTGATGATGCACGTGGTATGGTGTGAGCTGGTGAATGGGCATCGTGAGATGCTGGTGGCGTCGGAAAGGCCAATCCAGGCGATGGCTCTGGTTGGTTCGAATATCCTCCACTTGGCGAAGCGGCGGCGTATAAACCCGGCGAATCCCCAGTTGTGTACGACAATCCTGGTGAGTTAGCTGTGAAACCGATGCCTGGTGAAGGAACCGGTGATCCTCCATGGCATGCTCCAAAATCGGCAAGCGATTCGGGTAGAGGTGAGTTCAGCACCGCGGCTAGCCTTCGGTTGGACGGAAAAGTGACCGGTGATCGCTCTCCTATTGATGCTGCGACCGTTGCGTAGTCTTCCAATGCGAGTTCATCTAATTGCTCAGGTGTGGTTGTAAATTGGAAAGTGTCCTCGTTGAGGGCAGGCGAGAAGTATCCATCATCAGAGTTAAAAGAAACACCGAAAAGTTCTGGTCGGAAACTGAAGTCCTGCTGTGGTGAATTTCCTGGCTCTGATGCTGACCTTTTCACGGCCCCCTGTTGATAAAAGAAAATTGGTTGGAGGTTAAGTGCTGAGATTGCTTCATGCGAATAATAATTTAAGATGAAGCAGGAAAGTACCTTCGTATTTCCTTTTTTCAGTAGTTCGATTAGGGTGGAGTCTCTTTGCGTAGCGGACATATTTGTAGATACGTTTGTGGTGACAGTGACAACGGACGGAGCGCGCGGTGGCACGAAATGGGTCGCAGTGGAGGATGGGGCCGGGGAAGCCGCAGAACGGATGGATGACAGCGGCGGTGGCGCCGGTGCGGCGAACCCTGCGCGAGTTCCGGACTCCGTGGTAAGTTGACCTGTTCATTACAAAGACATACACGTCTATTTCTACTTTTTCCAACGCATTAGATGGGCACTTCTTAGCAACACTAATTACCTGTTGTGGCTGTGGAAGAAGCTGTAGCTACCCTGCGACTTATGATTTTTTCTTCAATTAACGCTCTTACTGATACTGAAGCAGTTTGTAATGGAGGCCCGGTTGATTCTTTTTTATCCAGTTTCTTGTTATCAGAGTCCTGCAAAATTTATTTCATATCAAATTGGTAGATAAACTATTTGTTAAGAATCTTAAAGCTCATCGAAAGTTTACTTACCTTTTTGAAATATCCGCCATGTAATCTCATGTGGCCATTAAGAGCTGGTATGTTCTTGAATTTGCGATGGCAGAGGTTGCATTCAACTTGCTTGACATCAGCGATGCGGGTAGTCCCTGCCGCGGCACTGCCCCCCGCTGCGCTCGTCGCTCCGCTACCACCCGCACCACTCCCATTCTTCTGACTCCCCTGCTGCGTCTGTGAAATTCACGATGACTTTACAAAAGTTCAAAAGACTTGGGAACCTATTACGTTCTTCGGAACTTCAAGGTATAAACTTTCGATTTACGGTGGCTCGTTAATATTCCAAGTTAATTACTGGATTTTGATGGACTGGGCGTAATCCGCGCCCCTTTTTAAAAGTAAATCGGTAATTATAGGTTAATCCGAGTCCTAAGTAGGTTGTGAAAAGTACGATGTTCGCCCCAATTTCAATTTTAATAAAATGTTGGTATAAAGTTATTATGTGTTGCGCAAAATATCTACGTGGAGGCGCAGTGCAGTTCTTCATTCATGTAGAATTTTAATTAATTGCGGATTTCCGCAGAGCCGTGGTGCGACCGTGGTGGGACCACGCGTAGGTAGGTATTAGCAGTTCTGGCTAAATTCTAAACATTGAAAATAACTACATACTATAATCAATTTAGTTAATTTTGCATATTCATAGTTAAAAGGAGTAACTTTATGTGATTTTTCAATGAAAATACTTGGTTGCCGTTCCAATTTGGAAAAAAAGAAGACAATACAAAAATTATGCACTACAAAAAATAACCCAGAACTAACGTGTGCTTAATCGCATAAATTTAAGTACCTGGGTGACCGAGCTTAGCTCGTTTTTTTTATCGGTAAACAACGTTTTCTAAAAATTAAACCTAGCTAAATCGATTTATCGTCCCCGAAACCCTCTGCATACTAAAATTCATGAAAATCGTTGGAGCCGTTTCCGAGATTCAGAAAATATATATATACTTATACATATATACAAGAATTGCTCGTTTAAAGGTATAAGATACATACATTTTTGACGTAAGTATTAAAGCACCTACAATTTCAGAGCACAGCAGCGAAATAAGCATAACATAACTGCCAGGTCAGGGCTGGCACCCGAAAGTTTAGCAGGAATGCCTACCATTGTCATCTTGCAAACAATATTACTTGAATGATGCCCTCGACACAGTTTGAGCAGGTGAACAGGCGGGGAGGCAGTTAAACGCCTTTATTGCTCAAGAGCTGTTTGGCGTGTAGTTTTGAGTTTTTGTTTGAGAGCCCTTTGTGGGGTCAAAAGGAAAAGGGTCACAGAATATAAACGGCAAAGCAAGAGTATTTTGTTCCTAAAGAGCTTAGGAAAGTTTTTGTGAGCCTGCCGAATAAGACGTTTGGCATCCATTTGTTAAAATATACCTACAGAAAAATGCTGTTTCATAGAATGGTTTATCTATAAACCAGGTTGAAAACAACATAAATTTTCTTTTATGCATATTTTTCCGTTCCAAGTGGACGAATGCACTGAACTACTTACATTTTAAATACACATTTCCTTTAATCAAAAGTAGTAAATTAACTTTCTTAGCGGCCAAACGTCCTGAAAAAAATAGAAACTTCGTTCGGAGCAATTTATTTTGCGCTGGAATGGATAAAATAAAATTAAAGTACAAATAGTTGGTCGTAAAGACAACACTAGGGTTGTGCTGTTTAGTACTAAAGTTTTATTGAATCGTTTAGCTCTTGATTATGAGTTAAGACCTAGACGCTTTTAGTGCTTAGCACTCGAGTCAGCTCGTACCTACTCGTATGTACCTACACTAAGCTGAAAAGTTGTTTTTGTTTCAAATTGTCTGCGATAGTGTGGTACGGTAGTAGTAAATGTATAGACAATTTAATACAACAAGTTCCACTGGGTTATGTGACTCATATTTTTGTAAATCAGTCAGAGAAAACAAAATTCTGGGTGCTTTAAAAAATATACAGGTTTATTATTTTTTGTGTCAAAGTACTTATATGTTTTTATTTTATTTTTTTGTCTGTATATCATGAACCACTGCAAATAATAATACAAATAAAAAGATACTCGTAGCTAAACCAACAAAAGGCTGAACTTAAAATACCTTGCTTGTGCAACAATCATGCCAATAAATTAAACAACCTATCAAAATACATTTATATTCGAAAAAAGCGTATTTGCTCTCAAATGGAATGGAATAGAAAAACACGAGGAATCAACCCTGCACGTCCCTCTATGAAAATATATTCTAGTAAATAATATAGTTCTCGTAGTAACTTTCCTAGAGGCATATTAATCAATGCAATGCATCTGCGTAGCGGTTATTTAAAATCGAGTTGAGTGCTATGTAACCATGTTCAACAGAACATGTTTGTTATTCATCCATCAACCTCGGCAAAGTTCTGCATGCCGCAGGGCTACAAAAACAAACGTACCACTGCATTACGTCTTCATTTGTCGAGATAACCGTGTTTTGTCAGTGGGCTGATACCAGAGACACATGTTGTAAAACTGGGTCGGGGCGGGTTATTTATTTGATTTTTTCTGTGTGTGGCAACCCTAACGCGTGCCATTAGGGCAGCTCGTTAGGTTAATGCGCGGTAGGTGTGAGCAGATGGTCCTAGTCTCGGCGCAAGCGAATCGCGGTTTTTGCAATACATCATCTATGTGCAGCTTAGCTCTAGTATTGTTGTTTTGGGAACCTAGCCGCTGGTTGCATTGTTTTTACTATAATAAATTGAACTGAGTTTACAGCCGGTTTATATAACTTAAAACATGGAGAAAATCTCAGTCTGAACAAGAATAACGCAAGTAATGAGAGCTACTACCACAAAACCTAAGGTACTTACCACACGTTTGAATGTACACAATTAGGTATCAATCGTAGCCGTAGAATAACCTAACACTTGCGTTCTAAACTCTTTAGAGTTCCATAGAACAAAGAACCCTGACTTAAAACCTATCGACGTCAAATTTTAAACATTTAGGTAACTCGAAGTAGAGAATACCATAAAAACTGTTCGAACAAAAATATCTAAAATCTTACCTTTACTTTAGTGATTGCGGGTGGTTGAAAAAGCTCCGATATCCAATCCATTTCAGAACAGCACCACACATTTGAACTCAAAGTGCACTTATTCCGATGTTCATCTCACGGTATTCCAACATGGAATGATGGAATGTGTGGGAAAGATAGCGAAAAGATGACCCCTCGATTTAAACCTCGCGAATCGAGATGAAATGACCAGTCGTCGAACAAAAGCAATAGCCGTACCGAGAATAATTTGCATATACTTAATAGGTGCTCTCCATTCGATCTAAAAGACACCTATGTGAATATTAATTTTATTAAAAACTCTACTTTTGTGTTTTGTGAGAACTGCTGAATGAATAGGCAAGTAGAATGTGTTAGTTGTTTTCTTTATCGTACAAAATTGAATTATTTAGACACTAAAAACCTTATGCATACATACATAGGGACAATGTTAGACCTTTGATGAATAGAAAATCTAAGGTAGTACTTACCTACAATCAGCTACTTACTTTAAGTACGTACCTACTTGTTTAATAAGGGATTTCGTTTAGTTGTGAATGTTATTGTGAGTTGAATTTATTGCGGTGATACCACTAAACCGGCGTTCGTAGTGCAGTTTTCAGGCATCCTGCCAACTTGTACTAAGCTGAATCAGCGTACGTCATAATATCTAGCTTTATCAACTCATTCAAAATCTTATTTAATATTTTAAATTTTATTTGTTTCTCTCTTATTTACGCTATACTGTGGTTATAAAAAAAACCTAATTTATTTGTAGTTTCGTTCGAAACTTTGATGCGGAGCGTGGCACAATCGCAGAAGTCGTGTGAGAAATGTAAAATTATGTAGATTTTCTTCAGCAAACAAATGAGGGTCGCGTCACGCACATAACATTAGACGCTAGAAGTGAGGGGGGCCACGTGGCGAGGTCACAGGTCAACTCAGCACAAAAGGTCAAGATTACTTTTAAAATTAAAGTAGGGTGCGTTTCAATTTGCTTCTTCATTACGTTTAATTGAGAATGCTAATGTTTTATTAAAAGCGAAAAGATGCGAAAAGTGGTGAGAAATATTTACCTACTTTTATCATAAAATGTGGTTTCAAACTCTGGTATTACCTATATTGTATAGGTAGGTATAATTTTAAAGAAAATTGAATATCACGTAAGACTCGTTTAGGGATATTTATATCCACCTATTTTGTACAAGCTAAAATTAATGCATTTGTTTTATCTCAGCAAAACATACAGCCTCGAAACAAAAAGGAAATGACACCCCATATTTTCTTCAGAATCTAAGGCTCCGCGTGTGTTAAAAAATAATGTGTTACAAAGGCCAACAGTGCTGTTTAACATAACTGAAGGTTTTCGATATTTTTTTATTCAACAGTAAAATATCAACCTCTTGTGTTACTGAGTGACTGACATATCAACGTAATGCCTAAATCTTTGTTTCTAGATAAAATTTGGAGGGTAGGTTCGGCGTTGGGGTCAAGGCGTTCACATAGAAAGAAATCATCGAAATTCAACTTCTATAAATAAGGTGCAGCAGTAGGTTGAAATTCGTATGAAAAGAATTAAGAATCAAGTCGCGGAGAGTTCAACTAGTAAGTACAGTATAATTTTGTCATAACAACCGATAGTACCTAGTACGAGTATAACAAAAGCTAAAAGCCCGTTTATATTTCGGTGAACTTTTAGCTTAGGTGTGCCTAAGCGTCACGGTAGGCACACGCCTTCAATTATGCATCGGCGTTTATCGGCGAAGCGCGCACCTGCTCCCGTGTCACCCTGCATTATTAATGGACACTGCGTGGCGGATAGGTAAGGCTGATGTATTGTAAAGTGAAGAAGAATGGATTGGTAATAGTCGATTAATCTGGAGAGTAAGGGCTTTGTGACTCATCTTTTCTCCTTTCGGCCTATAAGCGTACACAGCTCGTAGCCCTGCTAGATAGGTACTCAAAGGTGCTTCAGAAGCTTTTATTTTCTCCGTTTTAAGCGGATAAGGAAAACAACGTGATGAAACCGCCATACCCTAGAACCAATAATTCGAAGATGTGTATAGGTTCTTATAAGCGGCGATGAGCTTGCAACCAGTCATGTACGGAATACTAACTACTGTGAAAAATGTGGGCATGTGAATTATGTTTGGACGTGCCTCTGACTACCCTCTTTAGATATGCTCAAAGATAGTAGAGTAAGTAATTAGAGATCTGAGGAGATATCTACCGAGCCTAGGGATTAGTGCTGTGATCACTTTTTTTCTGCCTTGGAGATTACTTAAATTTAAAGCCGTGTTTAATGTTAACATATAAAATAAAGAAAAAACACTAAAGAACGTTAAAAGAAGATACCTAGTTAGGTACTCGTACATATTTGACAAAAAAAATCGTTTAGGTTGTTCTCTTCAAACTGTTTATACCTTGACCCAAACATTAGCGACACAAATTTGCCCTAGTGTGAGATAATTGTTTTACCCTCTCTTTCTTCTCTACAACAACAAAATTGTTCTAATATTTTAGTTGATGTTTATTCATAAATTTGAGAACAATCAGTTTTTATTTAAATGAAAATGAACTGCCAAGTGCCAACCCTAAAATAAGAGCGTGTGAAGACTATTCGGAGAAGGCGCTGGCACTGTCGTGTCGGCTTAAAACAATGACTCTGTCTTTATAAACGATCCCTTTTCAACTCAAATTTATGAATTTAACCAAACAGAAACCTGAGTAAAACGTCACTCCCATTCACAGAAATCAAATGAAAGCCCGTCTCTCCAGCTTGAATCGAGGGTATAGAATAGACTTTGACAAAATCTGATGAATTTCGTTATTAGGTACTTTTTTAGTTCTTGAATACGGATCTAAGTTTAGACAGCTATTGAAAAACATATTACTAAGATGAATATGTAGGTGAGAACCGGAATATCAAAAAGCTTTATATACCAACTAAATAAGTAAGTAGGTATATCTACCTATAACTTATCAAAGCTGAGTCCAAGGAAAAAATACATTTCTGAAAAACATACTTACTTACTCAGTAACCTAGCAACAAGTTACCAATTTTTATTCCAACATATAAAAACTTAGTGGACGAAATATGAAAGTAAATAATAAACATTTTTCTCGAAAGTTAGCTACTCGGGCACTTATTAAATTGACTGACAATATCAAAGTTCCAGCAGGGTCCCAGGATGGTTATGTTATCATCATTTTCGCTATTCTGTATCGAAGATGTAATCTTCCGAACTTTGACTTATTTCCTTATGGGGGGGGGGGAATATGAAATATTCACCGCTTTACTGACAGACGGAACGAATCGAATTTGTGGAGTTCGACGTATCTGCGAATATTACCCGCATTTTGCGAGTATGTACATTTACACGACATTTTTTGAACAAATTCTTTTGAGACATGCTGCAGACGTATCGGTGCGGTGCCGAATAAATAGACTTGTACGTATTGAATTCGATAAACCTCTCAAATTGAGCTTACACATCTAAAAGCATACCTAGGTATTTCTTGACTTTGAAGTGTTCCTCTGTTGTAATGGCTTTTCCGCTGTATATCTATCTGCTAGTAGAAGTATATTTTTCCCGTCGAAAATATACTTCTACCTTTTCTTGTTATTCTGTTTCATGTCTAAATACCTACCTACGTAGTTTTTTGACTTGTTTTAATTTAGATGTTTAAAGTCACAAAATATCAAGTTTCTAATGGACCACGAAAGCCCTAGGATTTGGATGGTGGTCATGAATGGTCAATGGCCACTACAACCTCTTAATAGTTTTATTCTCAACTATTTTACAACGTTTTAGCATCGATATAAATATGTAGTTATGCGTTTTAATGTACCTACCTACCTAGTTTTACTTAGGTGCCATTTCTAGCCCTAACTTCATATAAATAGTTCGAAATAAATCGACACGAAAACTAGTTTTGGTCTAGCTTTTTTGTATAATGAATCCCCTTTGTGGTGCTAATATCTATAACCTTACCGCGACCCTAAGGAAACTATTATGTATCTATAAACGAATGAAAGACCTATGAATGAACCAAGAACGACAAATGAACGAACGTACTAAATTTGTAGGATACTAAAGAACCTGTGCTGCTATATCAGATCTTGTTCCCCATATTTCCTCTTTATGGCTGTGCTTGCGAAGTGTGGAGCCAGCGGGCGGCCTTGCAAGGCGGCAAATGCAATTTGTGGTCCGCAGCAGAAATTGCAGTTTCAGGTCTTGACTCGGCTGGCCCAATCTTCACTTATTGGACACTGAACATCGAACCGCAGGCCACCTGGGATGCCCTAAACACGTATTACCGTGCCGTCCTGTCCACGTGGAAATTGGTTTCTATTTAAAATTATATTTTGAAGGCTTTTATTTTTATATTTCGATTTGTACATATTTAACCTTCTACATTCTTATCTTATCTTATACCTTTAAACGAGCAATTCTTGTATATATATATATATGTATATATATATATATATATAATTATATTATTGGAATCTCGGAAACGGCTCCAGCGATTTTCATGAAATTTAGTATGCAGGGGGTTTCGGGGGCGATAATCGATCTAGCTAGGTTTCATTTTTAGAAAACGTCGTTTACCCCAAAAAAACGAGCAAAGCTCGGTCACCCAGGTACTTAAGGCCCAGAATACTCGTCACACTATTCCTTACGTAAAAGTTACAAAAAAAGTGACGTAGGTCCGTATAGCAACGCGGATCTCCGCGGAATCAGACATAGCACGAAGCGAAATACCCAAATTACAAGTAAGTAGAGTGCGGCATGATAATATGGCTGCTCTGAATTACGTAACGAAAGCGACAATTTATGAAAAACATAAATATGTTCAAGTAAATAGCTTATTTCAAAAAAAGGGCTGGGTTAATTTGTTTCAAATTAACTGATTTACATTCATGTGAAATAGAAATTCAAAATACCTTACTGTTCTGGATAAATTAGGGAATTTCTGAATTTTCAGAGGTGTTTTTGACATGATTTTTAACCAAGGTTTTCTAACTAATTCGTGTTTTAGCTCCAGTTGATTTATCACTTGTATCCTTGAGTATCGTGTAGTTCAATTTCAATGTAATCTATTAAGCGGTAATAGAATGATTAGGGTTGCAATACTTGCAATTTTCAAAATGCCTTAAATAACTTAAACTGAAATACTTCTCATGTACCTACTTAGGGGAAGGTGGTTTAAAATGATCCCCCTAAGGGAAAACTGCTGTAACTCGAATGTTTATTGCTTTTTATTTGACTTAAAGTGTTTAAAGGTTATCGATAATATCAACCTACAAAATTTGTTTCGCATTTTACAGCACAAAGCTGATAGAAAATTATTTATTTAGGTTTTTGTGGAGGTCTACTAAAAAGTCACTTTGAAAAATATCCCGGGATCATTTTACCCCAATGGGGTAATATGATCCCCGGATCTTTATACCCCATTACTTAGGGTTTTAATAGAAATAAAATGTTCAATAATTATGGAGTTTTTTCAAGAGCCTCAACTAGAAAAAAAATCAGCAAAATAAAAAATGATGGGACACAAATAACGACTTTAAATTAATAAACGTGTTGAGCTAGTTATCAACAACAAAACAAAATTTTATTTAAGAATTCCAAGGAAATATTTGTTAAATTCTTTTACAAAATGTTTTATATTGTTGCTGATAACTAGCGTCATAATTCAAAGTCACGATTCGTACTCCACCCTGTACAAAGTTAGTTGAAAACATCGAAGGATCTACCCATCCACACCAAAACCGGGGGTAAAATGATCCCGGGATCATTTTACCTTCACCACCCAGGGATCATTTTACCCCCAATGCCTTATTTACGCAAAACAACAAAATACAACCTATGAGTTATAAATGCCGTAATAATAAACGGTGCATTCCATTGCTGAATGACAATAGAAACTGAGGAAAACACAACTACTACATAAAATGTACGTGTACTAAAACTATGTAAAGTCAAATAATGGCTTACTTTACATTAAGCACAGAAATTTTAAACAATTTGTCCTTAAAACTTTTCCACTGTCACCGCCGCCATGACACTAACTGAGAATGCATGGTTCAGCCTTGGGAACACGAGGTTCACTTAAAAAATACTAGAAGACGCCTCTAAGTCGGTAAATCAACCAGTGATCGTTTTACCCCCAGGGATCATTTTAGAACACCTTCCCCTAATTCAAGACGTCACGAGATGGAAAATATTTGCTATTTTTTAATCTAAAGGCAGTTTATAATATTTGAAGAGTGGACGCTTGTATTAAAACGAAACTGTTTATTTTGTGTATTTGGCAACTCTGCATTGGTTGGCACAAAGTAAATGAACATTTTCATAGAGTACCTAGAGATTGCACTGAATTTGCACACAAATGGTTTTAAATTTTAGATTGACCTTATGTTAGTGTATATTTTCTGGTTCGTTTAGCTTTCTACGGCGTAATTCACGAAAAATTGTACAATGATTTTAGTGACCTTTGTTTTACGAAGTTCGTCATGACCCACCAAGTGTTGAGGTCGTGGCACGATGGCCGCATCAAAGGAAAATTAATTATTTCCTCTATAAAAGGAAGTTGCTTAGTAGGTAGGTACTTAATTCAATTTATTTCCGGATCTTCCTCGCGAAAAGGTAACATCAAACGAAGAAAAACATTATGGAGATATTGTTAGATAGGATGTTCCAAGATTAATAACGTAGCTAATTACCTAACACAACCTGGTTAACAAGTTGCCGAATCCTACAGGTTTCTGTAGGTATGTTATATTAGGGCGTAATCCTATAGGTAATCATACCTACTACAGTAGACGCTTAGGTTAATATTAACTCTAAGGATGGTTTCAGTTTTTATTTTCTTGCAAGCAGACTAGCTTTTCGTCGTTACGGCTATATAATCTAAAGCCGACTAGATATATAATTAGATATTGACCGGAATTCTTTGTGATACCAAGCATTGTATCAATTTTGTATGTTTATTGTAATAAATTTTGTAACATGAACAACATTCATAGACGTAGGTCAGACCTAAGCGCCATTCATAACTAAGAACCTACCTATATTTTGCTCAAATTTATTATAGCAGCCGTTATATGCTTATTAAAAGCACACCGCTAACCGAGCGATGGCGCAGCGGTTGGACATACTGCCATGAAATTGAGTTACGAGTAATTATATTAATATTTCAATCAATATTATGGTTTGATTATATTAATGTGTTTTTGTATAAAATGGATAATTTATAAAAAACCCAAGAGTGTCCAATGAGTTAAGTATGTATGGTTACATAGAAATACACAAGGGTAAGTAGTTAGCGTCGTCTTGGTTTGTAGAAGCTTGTGTGATTGAGCCTTTGTGATATCGATATTTTATGCTTCAAAACGTCTCAATTCTCCATTATACTAATTAGCTTATTAATCAGTCTTTGATATCGCGGCAAGTAATCAGGTGTTGACATCAATACCTATTGTGAACGAAAAGTGGCTTAGGTTTCAATAGATAAACAAAGGAGAAAGCTACTCGTACCTACTCTGAAATTTTGTTTGATTGTTAATCTTTCACGTTGTTATCATCTTAATAACAATAAGATATATTTTGAGTCTTTGTTACATTATTATACGAGCAAAGCTGAAGGCCGAAGCTAGTTTACTTAGCACTAGTAGGTAGATAGTTGATTAAATAAACACTGAAAATCAAGTCAGCTGGAAAGCTAGGCACTTAATAAACTTAGGTTGTGTACCTACGTACCTAAGTAATTAATATATTATTTATACAACTAACTTAAAGCTGGAACTAGTAGGTATTCATTCATTGTAAGCGCCATTTATTGATTCTTACAGGTACTTATACAGTTTATGATGAAACATTTAATCAAAATATTTAATATCGAAACATTCAATATCGGATTAAAACTATTTTGCAATATTCCTAGATATCGAATTCAGTAATAATTATGATTGAATTCGCTGAATGGTAGCTATGCGATTCACAGTATCGATGAATTCCCTGAATAACACGCGTTTAGTTTACATCGAAAACATACATAAATGTGTACCTACACAAGCGGTTGCGGTTCCAATACAAATAATGAAATGGCGAGAGCCGATGTGTCAAAGGCATACCGATGTCAATACAAAACGAACACAACAAAGTGAGGGTGTAATTATGAGCCTGTGTTTGTGCTGCCCTTTATTACTTCCCTAGCCTTCCTGCAGGTGACACCGACTGCGATCAAAGTGAACGCTTTTAATAAAGTCACCAACGCATCACCGACCACCCAACGTAGCCCTTTCCCTCCCCAATCTCACTTCTCAAATTTATGCTAGTGTTAGAAATATCGTCCGACGAAGTGTAGTAGGCGACAGCGCGCCTATAAAAGCGAGCGCAAAGCGAGCACCAGCCCAGTTGCGCACGAGCCTTCGACGAGTGAACATCTAAGTAGTTACGATTGTCGGTCATTGTGAGCTACCTACCTACTTACCTACCTGGTTAGATTACGAGTTATTACTCCGAGTTCATGTTAAAGTTAACTGTGGTTTGTTGTAAGTTTGATTTGATTCCTTTTGGTTACCTTTATGTCTTATTTTGATTAAATTGTAAAGGATTAAAGTTAATCCGCCGTCCGTCTGTATTTTTTTTTTAATTGAATTATTAGTTGATTCTTAATATCAGAAGTGGGATAGGTCTGTGTCCACATACAGCTTTCTCTTTCTTTGCTCGATAAAACGTTACCTTTGCACTGATAAACAACCAGACAAAGGCCTATAAACCAGAAAGGAAGCAAAAAATACAACTACCCACAGTTAGTCATTTTTTGTGTTTTGTTGTTTAAATTGATGAGTTGAGAACTCGTGTTAGTTCTAGACATTGTTTACGAGGTAGCTCACGCAACCGTACACGTAGTCCTCGTTCACATCTCGAGATATAACATGTCTCGCATGTCGAGGCAGTTTTCGTTCAATTAGATCATGATCCCGTTCCCGATGTGTGTCACATCGTCGAACGCCGTGGCGCACATATAGGGCTCCACGTAGAAGTAGTGTGTCTCGCTCGTGTCGCGTCTTGTTTGAAAGACGATGCGAAGGTTTGGATATCTGAATGGGTCACCCGCGACCGTTCATGGTCGAACTTTGAGGAGGTAAACCTCTTTGTCCAGGTAAGTTAGCCTTTGCCAATATTTTGTTCGAAACCGTGAGGAAAACATCTGACTCATACACCACATACCCTGAATACGCGTGTCGTACTTTGCTGCGTTTACAAGCGGTATCTGGTCTTAGTGAAGAACTAAGGACACTTATTATTATCCGTGGAATAGGTAACCCTTAGATAAGTGCAGGTGCTGTCTCATGTTTTTGTGGTGGACAAAAGGACCATATTCAGATACAATGTCCCAAGAGAACAAAGGTGAGTACCTATTGACCTCATACCAAATGTCTGCTCATTTAGTAAGAAGTCAAACGTCAACTTTGTATTAGCTAACAGGCAACAGCAACTGAACACTATGTCTCCCTCTGCCGGACAATCCGTGAACAATATTTGTTTCCACCAATTGCTGTGGATACCGTTTATGGTAACAACTTGCAACCGATAGCGTAGCAGTCGCTGTTGCTTTGCTGCTGCTGTCGATCTGCTGTTGCTCTGCTGTCACTGCTGCAAGGTTTGACATCGTAACCCTTCTGGTCACGCAGTTGACGATTGTTTTTTTCAAAAGAGCGCATCTGTGAGCTGCTTCATTGCGTATGCCCATTTCAATGAGCCGTGCTGTATGTCGACTACCCTCGAGTCGATATAGCCCTTCTTCTCCCGCTAATATAACGTGTACTGACTAAACGACTTGACACCAGCTGTTTTCATGTCTAAACGAGACTACTTGACGCTCTGAGTCGACGACCAACAACAGCTGTGATAAATAATGTTCCGATGAGTGTTTTAATTGATAGCAGTGCTTTTACGATCTCATCACACCTGATGTGCTTACAATAAACAGTCTGCTAGTGTGGTGGTTATTAAGGTAAACATGTTTACAATCGTATAACCGTTGTTTGTGAGATTTCAGATGTATTAGACAAGGTCAGGTGAAGCCGAGCGTTTGATGAGTGGAGTACGGCAGGCCGATCGCGAGGCGGTCGCTGTCGCTTTGCTGCTTCCGTCGCTCTGCTGTCGCTACTGCGGGGTTTAACATAATAAACCTGCGGGTAAACTCGACTCTGGTATGTGATGCTCGTACAGTGTTATCAAGGTTCTACCAAGTGACCGTTATGAACTTAACTATTGAGTGGTGCACAGGGTAAAACTACCCAAGCCGCAGCTTTGTACAGTACTCCTTTGAAAAGAGAATGGTACGCCAAGAGGTGTACCGCATTTTAAGTGTGTGTTAATCTGAATGTTTTATGTTGCAGTCACTTACTTCGATCACACATATCATATCGGTGAGTGTGATGGCATACGTGAGGCGTTTCGCTTCGCGTGGTGGGACGAGCATGCGACGCGAACTTTCTACTTACTGCGCGTGATGCTTCCCTTGGGCTTCTGGCTCTGCAGACGTGTTCTTGAACACATATGGACTTTGTAACAGTGTACCTTAACGTGTGGTTTTGTTTCTACCAATCCAGAAGCTGAACTCCAGGATACGCGGTCCCTATGAGGTCGTGTGTCGTTACCGCATCACCAATACGAGCTCGAGCTATTAGCTGGTTCGTACGGAAAGAAGACTCTGACTGCCGCAGAACATTATGGTTCAGTGGTGTGGCAAGTCGACCCTGGTGAAGTATGAAATATTTTTCTGTAGTAGTGACTTATACCAGCAGCCCTGACATAATGGCTATTTGCTCAGACATTTAGCAGTTTGCTATTCCTAGCTTCGACATTTTTGGCTACCTTTTTATTCCAATAATAGTTACCTGGTGGCTTTGCCATTGTTTTGGTAATGATCGAGGTCCAGAACTCCTTCATTGGTGAAACAATTTGCAATCTGCAGCTTATTTAGAGGCGGTTGTTTGAATATACGCTTTTGCTTTCTGTATGACAGGAATAGAAGGTACCACTCCTGTTCTAAGGTCTCTTGTCCGCGACGTGGCTCTAGAGAATAGCCACCCGAATCGTGAGGCTATGATGACGCTCCGCAGGCAACGAGCGTCCGAACTCCTGACTGCTAACCAGCACCGGCAGGACTGCCGTGTGAATGAGAAGCGAAAGGAACCACATCCTTTTGCTGTCGGCGACTTCGTCTTCGTCGGCAAGACTTCTCAGGCTACTGGCAAGCTTGATTCAGGCATGAGAGGTCCGTACAGGGTTGTACGAGACCTCCCTCACCATCGTTATGAGCTCGAGCTTATGGCTGGCTCATATGGTAAGCGAACTCAGGCAGCAGCTGAGCATATGGTTCGTTGGCGTGGCGAATGGACGCCCGACGCCTGTGTTGCCTTCTTTGAAGGTGGTGGTAAGTTGACGTCAACGCTGTTTTGTTATGACCGGTTATGTTTTGTTTTGTTGATAGCGAGCTCGCTCGGGACGTTGTTTCCGGGACTTACCTTCATGTTGATATGTTGGTTCGTCACTGTCGAAGATGATCGTTTGATCGTCTGTTTTCGTGGCAAGCGAATGGGATGCTTCGTGTCGCGGGGCATATTGATTGCATTTATAGATCTAATGCTTTCTCTATGCGAGTAGTGGCCATACTATGCGAATGGGAGGCCTCTGGTATGGTCGAGGCAATCGTGGCAAGCGAATGGGATGCTTCGTGTCGCGGGGCATATTGATTGCATTTATAGATCTAATGCTTTCTCTATGCGAGTAGTGGCCATACTATGCGAATGGGAGGCCTCTGGTATGGTCGAGGCAATCGTGGCAAGCGAATTAGATGCTTCGTGCCACGGGGCATAGCAAATGCATTTAAAAACCTAATGCTCTTGCGATGCGATACGGCGACGGGAATCCGGAACCTGTCGTTCGTATTTCGATTTAAAAAAAAAAATATATTGAAGTTAGGCTTCTTATTTCGATTTGATAGGGCTGTCGAAAATATTAGGAGCTTAGCAGTAGACAGGTCACTTCACAATCTGAGTGAAAGCGGATTCGTGTGCGATGGCTTGAGAGCTCGCTTGTTATCGTTATGCGAAATCGTAGTAACTCGAAAGCTAGTTTACGACTTTTCTAAGTGATGCTCTTTTCAGATAACGATCTGTCTGATGATGGTGTCTCAGATAGTCTGGAAGAAGCTTCTGCTGGTGAAGCGGTCGAGGTCGCCGCAAGGTCAGGAGAGGCCGTGTTAGAAATATCGTCCGACGAAGTGTAGTAGGCGACAGCGCGCCTATAAAAGCGAGCGCAAAGCGAGCACCAGCCCAGTTGCGCACGAGCCTTCGACGAGTGAACATCTAAGTAGTTACGATTGTCGGTCATTGTGAGCTACCTACCTACTTACCTACCTGGTTAGATTACGAGTTATTACTCCGAGTTCATGTTAAAGTTAACTGTGGTTTGTTGTAAGTTTGATTTGATTCCTTTTGGTTACCTTTATGTCTTATTTTGATTAAATTGTAAAGGATTAAAGTTAATCCGCCGTCCGTCTGTATTTTTTTTTTAATTGAATTATTAGTTGATTCTTAATACTAGATAATATGACAGAGGGGTCTTCTCTAACTGGTCATTCGCCTCGTAGCTTGGCTATAATAAGTATGACTCGATATTACGACTAAAACAGTGTTATGTCTGGACGAAGTTTTATTTTTCATCATTCAATGGTTTGTTTCACAAACAAAATAAGTGTTTAACTTTCTATAGTCATACAAAGCTGAATTATACTCATACTAATATTAATATTATAAATGTAAAATTAGGTCTGAAAACAGCTAGTAAGTTTTATAAGTTCAATTGGCAAGTTACCGTCGCGGTGATTTAGTATTTAAATCTGCTGATGTTGAACCATGTTTGCATTGGACCACGTTACCCGATCAAAATTAGAAACAGATGCTGCTGCAGAATTTTAACAAGTTATATTTCTAAAGAACTTGTTAAACAAGTGTAGCTAAGTGGTCTCACCTAGTCAAGCTAAGCGAGTTAATGTTATGGGTGCTAAGGGTTAGTTTCCCATATTTTGTACAAAGTAATAGGGTGCCAAAGAACAGGTGTAGTTCGAATCCCACGATGCAGGACCGCAATTCGCGACTCCCCTCGCTATAATTCTCTTTTGATAAACGATATTGACCTACATTCTTTATTATGCCGTACGTACCTATATTTTACGAAGCGATATTGAACACATAAATACGCTTGTAGGTAGACTTATTAAGCTGTAAGGATTTGAGGTTTAGTTGGTTGCATTTTGTACAACGTTTTTTATAGAAAAAATTTAGTCTAGTAGCTTTGTTATAATCTCCTCCTAATAACCCTAAAGAACTTGTATAGATAAGTATACTTTTCTTGAACATCAAATAAATTAGAAACATGCTTTGGTACTAGAAAATCTGCGTTTGCTTGTTTTACAGCACACACATGCATAAATTGTCAATTAAAAAAAAACAATTATTGACATTAAAATTCCATTCGAATGAAGATTACATAAACAAAACATAAAACGAAATCAGGTCGTTTGAATCCAAACAAGGGCCGACCTATATTCAAATGACGCTATAGTCCAAGGGTCCACCGCATCTAAATTATTAAATACGCACAAAGGCTGATGAATGGCCGATTTAATCCCGTGGACGTTTCGCACCGATCCGCGATCTATCGGTATTAGCATAAGAATTCACTCCGCCCTTTCCCACGGTAGGTACAGTTTCAAAGTACCTACACTATCTACGATTCTTTAAATAAACCTCGCTGCGTTATGGTAGCTTTTAATAATAGCCAATTACCTTTGAGCGGGAGCTTTGGAGTCTGCGGTTGATTGTTGCAACTGAATGCGCTTGTTACGAATATTTGTAAAGTGCTTTATGAATTTACCTACTGCTATGCAACATTATACTGTTCCAATAAGTTAGCGAATTGTGTAATATAATCATAATATCATTAGTATACCTACACTGTACTAGTCCATTTAACTCGGGAATAGTATTTAATAGCAAACATCGGCTTAACACACCTAGTTCAAACTTGGGAGTTCACCAGTTTAGGTATACCCGAGTGATTCTTGCTGAACAATACACACACAGCGTAGCCCAAATGGAAGTTAACATTTGTAGACCTAGTGCTACGCAAGCCATAAAACTTTGTTTGGTTTTGCTACAGGATGCTACGTCGTAGCACTGAGTTATACGCAGTTCAAACGTAGGTGGTAGACGAATGACATTTTTGACCCACATCACATAGATGCGAATACTTTTTGTGAATATGACCTTTATCCCTTGCGTGAAAAGGTCGAATATCGGTTGCGTCGATTTTGAATTGAAATTCATAACGAGTACAATGAGCGATTGACTTTTTCCAACTAAAATAAATTGTTTTTTCCATGACAGCTTTCGATTTGAGTTTGTGTTGTGATTACTCCTATGAAAGACAGATCGGGTTGTTTTAATTGTAAGGTAGGTACGAGTTGGCAGCGGGCGACGTGAGGCGGCGGCGGCCGACCACGTGTCGTCGCTTCATGTCGCCGCGACACGTAGTTACGTCCTGTCACTGCAGTCATGATTTCGAACCCGACTGCAGACGCTTCAATTCAGTTGGTTCCGAGTGCTCCGTGAAACAAAATGTCTGACGTGTTCGAGAACAGGGATCTGCGGTCGGGCGACGCGTCGCTAGTTTCGTGTCGCCAACTACGAAAGGAGTTTCATAGAAATATGTACATAGAAACCAGTAGTGTCGCCGCGACACGTCGTCCGACGCCACTTCACGTCGCCCGCTGCCAAATCGTACCTTAAGAGGCGTTGCCGATCATGAAGAGGACATTTGTGAATTTAAAATCCAGTTACTCTTCAATAACGTTAGGTACAGTATTTTGTAGATATTATAAATAAATAACTTACCGTGGCAGATTTAGGTCTGATGGTGTTGGACTTGCTTTTCGCCGGCTTAGCGGGCGGAGTTGGCGGCGCGGGCGGCGTTCTCGGAGGACTGCAGTCGCTCCCGCTCCCGCTGCCGCTACCGCCACCGCTGCCAGTCGCGCCCGCACTCCGCCTCTCCAAGCTCGAGTTGCTCGACTGCAAAGGTGTCAACTTGATTTATCGTATTGAATAAGTTCCTTTCGGCTCGCTACTCTCGCTACTATTGCGGTATCGAACTTGGGAACTTTACGGGAATCGCAAGATATATCGTGCCAATGAGAGAGCTAACTGCCTTCGCGGTTACATAAACTGTATTGACACTGTGATGTATCGCATTGATATGGCCTACTTTTGTTATTTCTTTCATAAACAAAATCGAAGCTTCTTCCGCATCCAAATGTAACAGAATAAAATTTGTAAGTTATATAAAGAAACATGCTCATTATTGTTTTGATTCTGTAATAGTGCATAATTATAAAAAGTGAACGAATCTTACATTTGACTATCTTAACTCTCATTTTTCTTAGTCATATTTATAGGTAAGTAATAGTTTATTTTCTCGCAGAATATACCTTCTTCTAAAGGTTAGAGTTTAGATATAATCGACTGTTTATAAAATATTATAGTTTCGTTAGTTTGTGACTACTCGTAGATTGTCAGTTAGAGAGTCACTTATTTTTCTATGTACGTACATAGGTGTTGTAAAGACGACGAGAAAAATGCATATAATTGGCTTTCCAGACAGCGCAAAAAACCCTGTTGATTCAACTGACCAATGTTTGAGGGTCAAAATAAATGAATTGAGATAAACACTGGCTGGTCGCCTAACTTTTTTCGAGGGAACCTTTAATGGTCGCGCGAAATTAAAAAGCACACACAACGCAGATTTAGGCTAATTGGTTAATTAATAAGGGTTGTCCGGGTTGAATTTTACATGTGCGGCCAACTGGAAGTGTGCCAGAATTACTTAAGTATAAAAAGCTAGATTAATGAAAGCTTCACACGTACAATTACTGACCTCACAATATGAAAGGGAATGATAATGCTAGTTTAATGTGAACCTTTATCGGACTCCATTCGTTGTGACAAATAATATGTCAGGAAAACACATTACACTATTGCGATTGCCACGTTTTGGTAGACACCTTCCATATTAACTTAGATGTTTGAGGTTTTAAAGAGTAGGTACTAAGTATTGTGACTTATATGTCTGATGAGGAGCCATGCCTCTGGTTCCCGTAGACCTAAAGTTTCTTCCCCAAAAGGCATAAATATGCACACATCATCGATGTTAAATAAATGAATAGATCTAAGAATTGTCCACGGTTTTAATCGCAGATATTCTTTACCTCTGAATGCGGTGGGTGATTTCGTCTTGGTGTAAGAGGAGACGACACCCGGTGGGTCTCGCGGTCGCTTCCGCTTGAGTTCCCGCTTCTGCTTGAGCTGGTGCTCGGTGAATCTGAAACAAAAGTATATCGAGACATAGTACACTTTGTTGACGGCGGCTTCGTCTGCATTTCATTTTTACCTATTTCGTTTTTGAGACTAAAGACGGGCAACCCTACGTCTTTTCACGATATAAAAATGAAATTAGGCTAAGAGATAGACTCTTAGCCTAATTTCATTAAGACCTATTCTTTGTTTATTTGTAAGAAGGAAACAAACAAACAGAGTCACCTACCTTCACATTTATAATATTTATTATATTGAATAGATGTATCTGGAATTTACTAGCTTCGTATGTGCACGGGAGTACCTAATAATCTATACCTAGGTTGAGATTGCTAATGTATGTAGTTTTTAATCTTTAATGATGGGCTTATTCTAGGCTCGTAATATGCTATCAAAAAACCACAGAGAAAATTAAAACGCGTGGGAACGCTATGAGTGGGTAATTGCGTTAGTACATGGGAGTGGATACAACTAGGTATGGAAACCGAAGCACGGAAGCGCTCAGATAATAACACCACTACGAGTACACTGACTTCGCAGAATTTCGTTGATATATTACTCGTAGAAACATCTAAGTTGGCAGTACCTCATTGTCACTTTGATTACTATGACACAGCTGTCTTCAACTTGCTTGCTGAATTCTTCAGTACTAATTTCACGATTGTCTATTCCTGTAACTTTGATTCGAGTTCCTAGATATCCACCTATCTAAAAGCAGGTATTTGCGTCAAAGGTAACGTCTCTATGTGTCTTGTAGAAGATCTGATTACGCCTTGATTACTCGCTTTGTGCTATACTCGTGCACAGCAATAACTTTAGCACACACTAACGTACATGTATGCTCTGTTACGCAATAATTATATTTGAATCTGCTGAGTGCCATGGAATTAATACGAATAGCGTAGTGCGAACGGGTTTAGTCCATGTTCTCTAGATTACATTGGAGATAGTCGGAGTAGTTGCAAAACACAAAACAAATATGCAAAACTACCCAGACTTTATTTGTTTGTCCTATAAATATTTGAAACCTTACTTGTTATAAAAACCTACATAAATATGCTGGGTGACTTACAATTCCCGAAGCACTTTCTAGACATTTGGAATGGGTCCTGCGGTGTGCCTAACTTAGGATCTTAGGGCTATTAGAATGCGTATTACATCATAATTTATAGCAATAAATTATATTGTACCCTTTCAAAGACAGCAGTGGTACTCAAGTACCTACTCATAAGTCACAGATAGCTGTCGCATGGTTGGTGGTTTGGGAAATAAATCATAGATAATAATATTTTGCTAAGGCACTCTCGACCAAAACCCTAGCAAGCGTGGCTCTATATCATTTTTAGATCTTGCATCTATAATAATATTGAGGGAATTCAGGTACCTACGTCGAGTAGGTACCTAGACTTGACAGTGCAATAAATCGGATTGATAATGATATTGTGCATCATTACTATAGGTTTAACAACTATTCTCATGTACCTAAGTGACTGTTTTTTTGAGAATAAACATCTTTAAACCTAAACCTAATAAGTACTTTGTGTTCGTTTTTCGTAGATACTTACCGAGGCCATGTCAAGAAACCGTTCTGGTTACAAAGCCCTAAAAGTATGAATGAGCATCATAAATAAACTAGTGAAACTCCCCGCAACTTTGTTTGCGAAATGTTATTTTCATACAAACTTTGTACCCTAAAGGGGTAAATTTCGGAAACTCTTTTCTGAGTGTGCGCCAATACCTTTTAAAGAAACACCAGCCAGCGGCTTAGGCTGGCATTCATTGTGTGTCAGTCTATCACTTACTATTATAATACATACGTGTATCTATTGATTGATAAATACGTAAAATAAATGATGTTTGGCACTACAGATAAACAACTTACTGGCATCAGGAGGTTGGTGATGATTCTCTGTGTGCCGGCGCAAAGATCTTGCATCGCAGTAGGACTTGCCGCATCCCTCAGCTTTGCACTCATACGGCTTTTTGTTCCGATGAGTAAGCATGTGTCCATTTCTGTACATACATACAAGATAACATTGAATGTACAATAATACGTAATACAAATCCCAATGTATAAAATACCCCGCCAAAGTCTAAAAATATGTCATGGTTTCAAGGGAAATGCACCAGTTTTTTCAACTCAAAAACTTATACGAGCGTATTTACAATTGTGATAAGAACGCTCAAAAAAAAACAGCTACAAAGGCTGTGAAGTCCATTCATAACATCACACCCGAATACATAAAGCGGTATAACGTAGATTACGCCATGATTATCCCAATTTGTTTTTTAACATCAAAATCCGATGGGCACATAAAAAACTCGTAAAATCTCACACTCTGTCGTTACGGCCACCAGCGCTAATAACATTTATTAGATTGTGGATGACTACTATCTGCCATGCCAAATTGCACCTTGCGGTGCGACAACTCGTCAACACTCTCCCATTAAACTGACGAGAATTGGAGGCTTTGCAGGCCAGTTGAACACGTTTAATTCGACTTAACTGGGTCAGATTCAGTATGTTCACTGTTCAGTCAATATATAAGCATTATGGCCAGTTCGCATTAATATTCATAGGGTAAGCTGAGGCGATTAAGCGACACCTTGTGACCGAAACTGTGCCAGAACATTATTAGTAATTGTGCCGGAGTCAGGTAGAAACTTAGATGTCTAATGATAGTAATTTGCCAGATAATCTTGGAGTATTTCTGCAAAACCTACACTTATTTTTATCCAATTTGTATACTTACAGGTGATCTTGTCTTTTGAATGCCTTTGCGCAGGTTATACACACGTACTTCCGTTCATCGCTGTGTGTGAGCTTGTGTTTTGCTAGTGCTGACGCATTGCCAAATATTTTGTTGCACACCTGTAACAAGACAATACAGGTGCTAAACAGACAAACAACTTGCGAGAAACACAAGCTGTTTTAGGGCTTAGTTCCTTAAAGCTTTTTAATACGTAATTTTTTTGTAGATACTGTTCATATTCTTGGGGTACCTTTTTATAAACATCTTAAATCCAGCGACGTAGGTATAAAAATTGTTGAAAATTTTTATTTTTATTTTTGCTCTCCTTTTACCTACCAATATTATTGAAAGAGCAAAAATCGTACGGTCAAACTCTTAACAAAATTCATGGCTACCAAAAGTAGTGCATAAATATATTTAAAACGGAGGCAGCTCAATAATCTGTGGGCTGTAGTATTATCACGACAATGGAAGATTTCCCTGGGCAATATCGATTAGAGATGTGACATCATCGTAGTTCAAACATTGAATGTATTCGTAATTATGCGTCAATAATTACCCATTTCGATTGTACAACAGTGAAATAATTAATTTCACTAAAATAACAACAGGAACTCTAACCCGCTAACTCAGTCGTTCATAAGTCAGTTGTTCACAAACCAGTTGCTTGCATACTGTAATAAATAACAGTACTCGTATAGTTTATCGCTTTCATGAACGATAAATTTGACCAGTAAAATCTCGTGAACACGTCGGAGTACGAGCAGCAGCTCTACATCTCTAGCACTGACCCTAATCTTAAGTTTGTTTCTCGTCTAATTAGGGACCTTTTCGTCTCCTTATTATCCTGTTTTTATCCAAGCCCTCTTGGGCATACTTATCTACACTGTTTACGACTAAGGTAAAATGGTAATGCAACTGTGGTCTGTGGCAGGTAACATGGTACGAGTATACCTACACGTCGAAAAGATTTTAGAGACGGTGAAAACAAAATCAAAGCCGGAGTTGGCATCTGGGTCACGTGAACCTAATTGGCGATGTTGAGTAGACAAGTACAAATATGACAGAAATGACATGTCTACATCTCAAATATTTATACCGAGCGGGTTAAACACCAAATATGCAAGTGGCTTGACCCCTAGCCTTTGTCTGTGTTATAATACCCAACATTTGAATATTTTACGGCTGACCCGGGCACCTGCTAACGTGTTTTTTGCCGACTTGCGTACAGTTAAAGAAAGTGCCAGACCAATTTACGTCTTTATTCCCAAGCGTTAGAATTCAAAAGTGTTAGAGCGCTTTTTTACTTTTACAGGCTCTCTGTGGATATTATTGTAAGAATAAAAAGGTACAAAGTGGGTCGTCGCATTGTTCGGCGTGGGAGGGTGTACACATACCTATTTTATTAGAGTTTGGGGTTAGCAAAACAAGGAACCTTTTGAGAAAACTTTACTGAACCAAACAATCTCCCAACTGGAATTACAGAGATAACTGGGTGGTTCTTTGGTGATGCCTCTATTTGATTCTGTTTTAAAAGTGGGCAGATGTAACGAGTTCATTGATAAAGGTTTGATTATTTAAATGTGCTGGCAACATTTCTGTCCTAGAAACTGTTTATATTCACACATTACTTATATCAACAATAAATCACATTGCCAGCAGTCCAATGCGATGTTATCGGAAGCTGAGAGGTCGTATAAAGGCCCCTTTGCACAAAGGTCTCTATTGTCCTAGTGCCCTCGGGCCAGCCCATCAGATTCTATGTAAGTAAGTATGTACAAGGTAAGTACCTACCCTATGTACACATGTACGTACAGTAGGCTGCTACATTTTCAGATTCAAAGCGAGCCTGTGAAGATTGCCGTAAATCTGTATACCTAACTGTTGTTGAAGAATGTATGCACTTTCAAGAAATTTAAGCAATTACTTACAATGTGACTTAAAACAGATTCTATATTTATCTCGCAAAACATTTTTAATAATTTTAAAAGATTTTTACTTTTCTTTTTATTAACGCCAGAGGTAGTGAAAGTTTTATCTAGCTCTACCAAACGGTGTGTTCTATCGTAAACCAACCAATTTGTACTAAATCCGATTCGCATTAGATCAAAAATTGGCGTAACTCACTTGGAAGCCATCACTGTAAGTTTATAACTCAATAAAACCATATTCTGGCCCATAAACATCGATTCGTCCCGATATCTCCGCGGCCCGTACGGAAGCCATTACATATTTTTAGATGACATTCTCTTTACAATGGACGATCGCGGCCCCCAACCAATTAAAAAACAAAGCTAAAATTGTATTTCATTCGTAAAGCCATGAGATATGAGCTAGGTCATGAGATTAAAATTTAAACTCAACCTTTCCAATGCAAAGGACTGTTTCCTATTTAATTCTTTTGGGGTAGAGCGTAACGACCGAGCCTTATCGATTATTACTCATTTCCTACCTTCTTCCGCTATAATTTTCTGTATTTTATTGAATTCTTTTATGGCGCCTTTATGCTCAGTTGGTTTTGAATAGGTATTGTGCGGTGATCGGAAAAAGCTCTTGTGAAATTTCTTGTGATATTGAGTTTTAGTTGAAGATTCAATTTATTACTAATTGGGTTTGTTTTAAATAATATAATATCACTATTTTTTTATTTTAGTAGGTAGTTAGGTACTTGGTGGCAACATGGCTGCGCTTCGTGCCGCGACCTACTTCCTAGAGAGCGGGAGCCCGTGACCCACATTGTAACGTGAATGAAAAATCGGGTCGAGATGCGTAATCATGACACTTTTAAATGTATTACAGTTTCAGGAAAAAGCATTTTAATGCGGGCTTTTTTGTAGAGTAGGATTTTAATTTCTTGTTTTTTTTATTGCAAACATTTGAATGGAAAAAAACTATCAAAAATAAGTGTCCAAAAAACTATCAAACTACCTAGTGCTAAATTAGCTATCTATATAGTAGGTAGGAACTAATTCAGTAACTAACATAAACAAAGCAAAGTTTTAATCTAAAATCAAGTCGAGTTTACATCATTATTAGGATGCCAAAGCTCCCTTCACAAGTCAATTATAAACTACCTCTCCATTTGAAACAAGGTGCTAAGCCTCCCCAAAAAACCGTAGAGCTGTTTTTTCGACACATCGTTCGGGGTGGATCTCAGTAAGCTTCAGGCAGATCGGGCGCACGCATCAAATTTTTCGATGACTTAATCTTTTGGATTTGTTTCGTCCTGCGAGGCGTGAGGTGAGTTGCTAAGAAGTTGGGGTTGAACCTTCGTCTCCACTAAGCTCTTTTATTTCATGGACAAATGTTACTTAATAAGTACGTGCATGGTGGGTCAAGTCAACAGTTAAAGCACTGGGAAACGGAAAACAACTTTAACTATTGATTGTGTTTTGATTCAATCGTTTGTTTAATTTAAGCTTTGAGGAAATAAGTAAATAATCTAAACGACACTTCATATCGGTGACGAGTCGTGTCGGTGCTACGCTTACTGAATACCAATCGCTTCCAAACGTAATGATTAAAAGTAATTCATTCAACAAATGCACGATTTCGTCCTTTTGGGGCCTTTGCTAAAGTAAAACAGTCACGTTCCTCGTATTCGGCAAGCATAACTATGTGGGCTGCGTAGCTTTTTCAGTCAAATGCCTCGGGGGGGCAGTCAGACTGTGGGTAAAAGGCTTGTGTGGGTCTTATCAACGATTTATATACCTACCTAGTATTTTTCTATAGGTAATTAAGGCGACGGTACAAAATTACCCATTTTATCAATACTTACATATTGTACAATATGTTTACTGATATTCACTTTTGATTTGTTATGTTGTGTGCGATTCTGAACAGTATCAACATTGGTAAAATCCTTTTGATATAGCAGTAAAAATACTATGTTATCGGCCAGTACCTAGTTGCCAAATAATCCAGGGAAACCGTTCGACGAATTTTCCTTTTATATTTCGTCGGAAACCTGGTGAAGTGGTCTATTGTTGGTTCAGCGCAGATTTGTATTTTGTACCTTGTTTTTGCTGTTTTGTTTGAAACCACACCATGCCGTGGATTATTGAAATTTGTATCTTATGTCATCGACTTAAATGTGACAAGAATAATTTGTTTTTTATTGAAGAGACTTTTCCATTGTTTACATACCCGTCGTAAGTTTGATAGCTAATTGGGGAAAAAAATAAACTATACCTTAGTAGAAATATAGCACAATGTTTGTGGTATTCAATTACTTTCATATATAACAGACTTGTAACTTCGGCTGCGCTTCCTTTTAATTTCCGCTTTGAAAGCATGACTGCCAAGGCCAAGAAACTGTACTACTTGGCCCGCGAGTTTGCCAAGGCCAACGACTACCAGTACTGCTGGGTATCCAATGGAAAGATCTTTTTACGGAAACGGGAGAAAGCACCATTGCTTCGTGTTGGAAACGAATCGGACCTCACGATCTCACCAGGCAACAAGTGACTGGACGTCTTGGCACACTCTAAACATAATTTATGTCACTTCCTGTTACTGTTAATATTTTTTATATCTAGTTTACTCTGTCCGAATACTGTAAGTCCAACCCATCACACATACACACCTACTGCGCTTCACCACACAACATCACATCCCCATTACTCTCCCCTCTCACACACCCTTCCATTCCACAAAACGCCTGAGTTTGCCTGCATGAAACCCTTGAATCTGTTGACCATTATTCCAACCGCATATCTATCTATAACTTTTTACTATATTCCAATGTCCCTTGAGCCAGTGTTGAACTGTAACTCCCAATATGGATAAAATTATCAATGTTGCAAATGATATCGAAAATATATCTATGTCTGATTCTCTCTTCTGTACTCCTGAAAATGCCTGCCAGTACATTCCACGTAACGACTCTCTCAAACTTTTTCATGTTAATATAAGAAGTATAAACTGTAACTTTAATGAACTCCTAGTTATATTACATAGAACTAATATTCAATATGACATAATAATTCTTTCGGAGTGCTGGCTAAGCAAGTGCCCCCACCTTCCAAACATTCCTGGATTTGTCACATTTGCCTCCGATTTCAGTTCACAAAACGAAGGTGTGGTGGCATTTGTAAGAGATACTCTTAATTGCAATGTTGTTACTCCAAACATAAAAGGTGCTAATAGTTTGCTTTTAAAACTTGATAACAAAATTGCTGTATTGGGTATTTATCGATCTCCGTCCACTAAATCTGCAAACGAATTCTTGGAATATCTTGACAATACTCTATCTGAGCTAAGAACCTTCCCTACCGTCATCATTATGGGTGACATCAACATTAACATTATCCCAAATTCTGATGATGATTACTGCGATGACTATCTTAACCTAGTTTCCTCTCATGGAATGCTCCCAGCACACGTACTGCCTACGCGTATAAATAATTGTCTCGATCATATAATTTTTAAATCATCGGGATCTGCAGTAGCCTTAGTCAATCAATGACCATGCCCCCACTATATTCTCAATTAATCTTAAAGTACCAAGAAAATATTCAAATAGACTTACATCAAAGCTTGATCTAGATGCCACCATCAAAGAAATTGAATCCTTGGACTTTACTTCTATCGTGACTTCAGCCGACGCAAATATTGCATGCGAGTCTCTTGTAAACCTAATCTCGTCTATTGTTTTAAAACACACCCAGGTCAAAACAGTGTCTAGTAGAAAACGTATCCTTAAACCCTGGATCACTCCTGGTCTTCTTCGCTGTATCCGGCATCGCGATCGCCTCTACAGAAAATTTAACAAGAATAAAAATAACCAGTCTCTCAAACTTATATTTACACGTTACCGTAATTTCTGTAACAACCTGCTAAAAAAGGTCAAGCGAGATTTTGAACATAACGAACTCGAAAAGGCCAAGAGCAATACCAAAGCCACGTGGAATGTTGTCAAGAAAATGGCTTATCTTAATCGTAAACAAAATTCATCCGAGGAGTTACTTAAATTATCTTTCAATCCTTCCACTTCAGTCAACACAGTCAACCGTTTTTTTGCAGGCGTGGGTCAGAACTTTGCATCCAAAATAAACCAGCTCCCTTCTAATATAACCTTTCCCAAAAACACCATTACACCGACCGGATCTATGGCCCTCCTACCAACTGACGGCGTCGAGATTGAAAATATCATTATGAATCTCAAAGATCAATCCGCCGTCGGCTGGGACAAAATCCCAACCTCAATCATTAAAAACACCAGGCATATTCTCATACCGATCTTGACCCATCTCTTTAACTTGTGTATGATGTCTGGAACGTTTCCCACTGTCTTTAAAAAAGCCTTAGTTCATCCTATACACAAAAGAGGCGACAAAACCTGTGTAGACAACTATCGCCCTATTTCTGTTCTTAGCGTCCTTTCTAAAATATTTGAAAAAATAATAAACAGAAGACTCATAGACTACCTTTCTGAAAATGATGTCTTAGCTGATCAACAATATGGCTTTAGGAGATGTCGTTCAACAGAGGATGCAGTTGTTGAATTAACGAGAACAGTAGTCATGAACTTTGAGAAGAAGCTAAAGACAATTGGTATCTTCCTTGACTTGTCTAAAGCGTTTGACACCGTCTCTGTGCCTCTCCTCCTGGACAAACTCACTGACATTGGGATCAGAGGCATCGTCAACACTCTTCTCAAAAACTACCTCTCAAATCGACGTCGACTGGTTGTAATCAACAATACGTATAGCGAGGAGGAGGAGGTAACTTTTGGGGTCCCTCAAGGAAGTGTACTTGGCCCAACTCTCTTTCTTGTGTATATAAATGATCTGGTCAAGATTAGTCTTCCTGGTTGCAGTGTTTTTGCCTATGCTGACGATACAGCTTTACTCATAAGCGGACGTTACTGGCCGGAGGCAGAAACACGCGCTATAACCGCCATGCAAACGGTCCTTGCCTGGCTCTCACTCAATCTCCTAACTCTCAACATCAACAAAACTAAATTTATCACCTTTTCTCCAGTTACCAGAACCCAACCTCCCACATTTGTTTATATCCATTCTGTTTATATGCCCATACCTGCAATCTTTCATCCACTACCCCATGTCAATGCCCCCCCATAGAACGTGCAGACACCATTAAATACCTTGGTGTCTGGTTGGACTCCCCTATTTCATGGACTCCTCATATAGAGTGCACAGTTTCTAGAGTCCGTAAATTAATTTATATTTTCAAAAATTTAAGAAACAGTGCTGACTTGACCTGTTTAAAGATGGTATACTATGCCCTTGCTCAATCAGTGCTGTCCTATTGCATTGCAGCTTGGGGTGGCTCATTTAAGACCCATATATTGAGAGTTGAGAGATCCCAGAGTGCAGTCCTGAAAGTCATTTTATCTAAACCCAGGCGATTTCCGACTACCACCCTCTATGCGACTTGCGAAGTGCTCTCTGTTCGTCAACTCTTTATTCTCTCTACAGTATTACGCAAGCACTCCCAAACCCCATTTGATCCTATGCTAATAATAACAAAACGCAGATCTGATATTGTGTGTAAGACAGAGCTATGTAGAACTGCTGTCGCCAGCAGTCATTTCCACTATCTTAGTAACTCTCTATACAATAGAATAAATAAAATCCTAACCATTTACCCTCTCCCTTTAATTAGATGTAAATCCAAGTGCACATCATGGCTTCTCACTCTGACGTACGAAGACACAGAAGAACTCTTGCAATCTCTTCAATAGGTTTAATAGTTACCTGTAATTTGTTTCTGGACTCCTCCTTGTTTACTTCCCACATTATTCTTCTGCCCACCTTTTCCTTTCCTTTTCCACATTTTGTCCTCACACTTCCAAACTTTCATTTTAGGTCACTCACCTCGCACCCCTTCTCCCACACACACACTCACTAACACGCGGGAACTCCTGTTTCCCGAACTCTTCGAGATTGGTATTCACAGGAGTTCCAACAACACAACATAATACACACCCCCACACTCACCCTCACATTTCCTATCTTCACACACAGACACTACCTCATTCACTCTACCTCACCACACATCTCACAATTATATTATACTTACATACTCACACAGAGACACAGTATTCTTTGTTTCATAGTTGTTAGTTAAATTAGACTATCTTTACATTTAAGTATTTTTTTTACGTTTAAGATTTTTTAATGGAACCTTATCTTAACTGTTCGGAGGAGGGCGCTGTCACTGCAACACAGTTTAAAACTTATGCAGTTGTTCAACGTTCCCATTTTTACTTGTACCTACATGTATTGATGTTCCAAATAAATTATTATTATTATTATTCAAAAGTGATGTCTTCCCGTATGCTTTTATGTAGGTGGGTATGTCTCCAGTTACTCGCACATCGCAAGGCCATAGTAAAGTAACTTGGAGTGTGAGTGAGTAAATTGGAGACTGGAATAATATGGCATACCTACGTACCTACATAGGCAATCTTAAATTACAAGGCGCACCAAATATGTGCTTCTTACCTATCATTACAATTCAATTCATCGCAGTCGCAATGTAAAGAAAATATAACCTTTAAATCCTTTGTAAAGACTATACAACGATTTCAATGATTAGATTATAATTATAATATACTAGCTGTCCCGCCCGCGACTTCGTTCACTTAAAGTAGGTATCTAACTAAACTGAGTTTCAAACAAATCACACTAATAAAAAAATCCCATAATAACTTTGACACCCAATTTTACCCTTTTTAGAGGGTTATTTTGAAATATCCAGGAATACGTTTCCATTTATTTTGCATTTAAAGTATCCAAACCAAAATTAAGACCAATCGCACCACCCTTTAAAAAGTACCCATAGAATCATTGACCCCACATTTGACCCCTTTTTGAAGGTTATATTGAAAAATCCTGAAACACGTGTCCATTCATTTTGCATTTACAGTACACAAACAAAGTTTCAAGGCAATCGAAGGTTATATTGAATAATCCTGAAGCACGTGTTCATTTATTTTGCATATACAGTACACAAACAAAGTTTCAGGCCAATCGCACCACCCGTTAAAAAGTTGCCATACAAAAATTGACCCCACATTTGACCATTTTTGATGGTTATATTGAAAAATCCTGAAACACGTGTCCATTCATTTTGCATTTACAGTGCACAACCAAAGTTTCATGAAAATCACTCCACGCGTTAAAAAGTTTCATACCAACGTTTTCACCCTTTTTCAACCCCTTAGAGGTAGAATTTCCAAAAATCCCGCCTTAGTGGGTGGTTTTGTTATAAAAGGAAACCACCTTCCAAATTTCAGCTTTCTAGCTTCAGCGGTTTCGGCTGGGCGATGATAAATCAGTCAGTCAGTCAGTCAGTCAGTCAGGTTAAGCTCTTATATAGATATAGATTTATAATATTTAGCAATAGCTTTAGCAATACGAGTATTATTGCCATCAATATTTGCGCATCAGATTGAATTGGCAACGAATTTCAGCTGAAGTTGTATGTATGCACTGATACCGGGATCCGTTTCCATCAAAAAAATAATTAGCTTTTTTTACAAAAACCATATGTACTTACCTACCCTCTTGAGCAAACCTTTATGTCTAATTATAATGTTAATAGTACAAATACCTACTTGTATAATAAATAGATAACTTACTACACGTAGCAATATTGACTAATTTTTTGTAAATTATTTTTGGGAATTCAGTGATGAGATATAGCTATTTATCTAATGCTTTATGCCAGTGAAGGGTCGACAAGATCTGACTGGCACTACCTACTTAGGAAAACATTCCGACCGTTCTTTGTGCCATTTTAAACTAAGTTATTCGAGCAAAATACCTTTCTCTTCTTGCGTCTAACGACGGAGACGCAGCAACTGTCTTTATTTCTGTATTTTTACACCAGCAAATTCATTTTTAATAAAGAGCGTTATGAAGGTGTATTTTTATTGTGAAACGACAATTTTCTTTGTTTAACTAACCGTCGCACATTCTTCCTTGTAATAAAATTGACCTTTTTTTCGGTGGCACGCGTGAACATTAATGTGAATTTGCCAAGTAAATTCAACACCTCGTATTAGTGTAGGTTTTTAGTTATTAGCAACTTTGCCACTTGGGTGGTTGGGATTACCTACTAGTACCTACGTCTTCTGGAAGTATGCTCACGTGCTTTCGAAATCCGGGATAAGTCGTACTTAGCAATAAAATACCAAATTTATTATTCAAAGTTTAAATAAGAGAGTTCTAAATTTTAATAAGTGTCATTTTTGCTGCCGTTTTGTGAATTTTGTATTCTGCTCCATCAATCACGTTGTATACTAAATAAGCCCGCAGGTGTTTTCATCACTGTTAAATCGTATCACAGTATTTGACGTGACGAAGGTTTATAGGTATATTATTCGCCCACGGCGCGGCGCGCAGCGGCCATCCATCTCATTTGGGACAGTGTTTATTTAATTTGGTATCTTTCAGTTTCGGAACTTCGCAGCACCTAAAAAGAGCAGTCGAGTGCTAAATAAGTGGTTGTAATTGCGACCCACATGGCTAAGCGTAAAACGTTAGTTGCAGTAAATTCGGGTCGCAATTTCTGAACATGACCGTTGCGCGGTCGCGGCGCTCACCTGAAGTGGTTTGGCAAGCGTCCAGCTGCTCGCGGGACGCTCTTTAATGTGAATCGCCGATGTGTAGCTCCGAACACTGGATCCAAACGGATTTACTGCCGTCCAATCTAGCGATGCTCACAAAGTGATATTGGATTTATGACAAACATTACCCGCCGGCTTTATGCTCAAAAGGATCGTCTCCCAAAAGGCGCGTGTTTATCTGGGAGATTAAACTTTAGATATCATTTCCGGGAGCGAAAACTCCTTTGTTATTTTATCTGGACGTAGCTATTGGCCGCTGCTAAGTTTGCGTATCCTCTTAACTGTTCTCTCGTGATGAATTTCGGGATCTTACTTTAGAGATTATACCGCAATCAAGTCATTGACGCCACAAGTCCAAGTTTATCCTCAAACTTCGTATGATTCTCTACTCGAACTTATTCACATGAACTCACAATTAACAATGAGATACGAAATTTCTGAAATCTACAGCTAATAATCGAAACTTGCTTTTATCTGCTCCACTCGGTTATGTACAAACTTGGAAAACAACACAACTTCACAAATAGGGCTGATGCATGTTCACTTACACTAACCAGTCGTTTCACGGCTATTTTGCCGATTACCATTGACTTGTGTTCGTAAGTTCGTAAGTACAAGCTATAATTTTATCCAAAAGTAACAGAAACCGCCGTTCAATGAGTTGGAGAACACCAGCCAGTTGCTCACATTTCTTAGACTTGATTAAATAAGAAATATGTATGTAATGTTCTGTGTTCGCTTATCGTGGCCTGGCAGGCACCCAACACCGGTGGTTGGCGGAGCTGAACCCTGGCTTTAGTCTAAACACAATTCTGGTTTCTGGGTCACCAACTAATAGGTCCTACTTGGAGGATTCAGAAATGTAACCTTCTAAGCCGATGAAATAAAAGTATATTATATTTGAACCTATCACGTAGTCATACGTACTCGTAGTAATAATCGTTGCCTAGTTTTAACGTTAGTAGTTTTAAACGTTTTTGTATCAAGTATGTGAGACTGAGGAAGGGCATGGATGTTTTTGTACAGTTTATTGTAGAACACTAAGTAGCATGGTAAGAAACTTAATTCAAAGGTAGCAAAAATGCTATTTAAAGTAGATTATTTAAGGTGGACTATTTAAAGTAGGCTATTTAAAGTAGGAAGATCTACCTACTTACTTTATAACCTCTAAAATATCCAAGTAATAAAACAACGTCCCCTAAACATTGTTCTCTTTAAGGAAACGAGTTTGTTTATTACTTCCTACTTCATAACAATTTTATTACACGTAGAGATTTAATTTATGTAAAACGTCGCCGAACTTTCCGGGGTATGAATGAAGCTTTCAAATTATTATTTTGCAGAGAGCCTCGAGCAACATAAACAGCTGTTACCGGCACATCCTACGCGATAAAGTAATTGAACACGAATCCTAACACTGGGGACGTGGTGGAGACATAAAAACTGAGTAGGTAGGCGTAGAATACTTACGTTAAATATATTGTGTTTGATTGAGTGATCAAAGTCTTAGGTTAAACTATAGAAGTATGACGTACCAAAAAATTAGTAGACCTCACAGCAGTAATTTGGCCAATGTTCTTATAATATTTGACCAATATCTTTCCTATAGTAACCCTAAAACATTAACGAAGAGGCGGATAGAAAATCCATCATAATTCAAGCGCAACTTCAAGCGTGTTTTTTGAATTGGATTGTAATGGAAGAAGTCCCTCGGGCGCGCGTTCCCTAATTAATTCCCGGGATTCTGTTGAATGGACGCAACCTGTCTCGTATCGATTTTACAGGTTTAGTTGTGAATTGGTAAAATGATACGCGACTGATGCAGGAGGTCTGTTGCGAGCAATTAGGACCCATTTCGGGATTACGGCTGTCGATCTCAGTGCTGGGGTTTCAGCAGCTGGCCAAACAATGATAGTACAATTAGCTGAAATTGCAACGTTTGCGCGAAGAGACAATTTTGTTAATCACAGTTAGTATGTAGGTACTTAGATGATATGCGAAAACACTTATAATTCATTACAGAGTATCCTCGGGTGTTTCAGGCATTAGCTACTCAGCTATGTGATCCCGTCCGTGTTTTCAGTGTAATAAGATTTACGCGGATCAAATTATAACGTAAATATTAGCCGTTTTGCGGATATTCTTAATTGCTTGATTAATTATTAGCAGAGAGGAACGGGGTTAAAACGAGATGAGGGTCGACCCGAAGATCTACAGTGAACGACATCAATAAGGTTAAATTGGCATCGGCCATCGGAGCTATTAGCTCGCCGGCCCAATTAGTGATATCAGACCGAATCTCATCCGATTCCGCAAACTGGTTGTGTCTATAGCAAGTTCAGCATTCGGACCGAGTACATAACATAGCTCGACAAAGAGTTTAAAGTGTATTAGGCAACGCTTTTTTCAACATTTAAGGTTTCGCTTCACTGGTCGGAGTCGTTTCAACAAAAGTACAGTTCTATGGTTTCGCCGAAGATTTGGTCGTAGCTTTGAAAATGTAGGTAGGTAATCGATTCGGCTCCCAAATATCTATGCCTCTAGATGGCATTCGACACAGCAAACCGGGAGCTGTGATTGTATGGAGATGTTTTTGATCAATTTTGTGAATCGAAACAGTGTGTGAGTTTAAATATAATATAAGTTTTGGCTGCGAAATAACATACTATTAAACATAATTATGTGCTTGAATGCATCTATACATATTTGAGAATGATTTTCTAGATCTGTGTAAAGTTAAATTAAATGTCTACCAAGAACGCAGGGTAAGAAAGGGTGGCTTAAGTTTGGGGTGGTGCCCCCTAACTGGGATCTTCCTTTGTTGATATTCGACTGACCTACAAACACACTTTCAATCGGCATCCGGCCCTGTCTGAGTAACGACAACTTTATCTGTTGACGAATGTGCTGCAATCGTTGAAGTGTTTTCGCTAATAATTGAAATGTAGGTATTCGTTTCTAGAATTTGGCAGGACTTTTAAAATGGTGTACCTAAGTACCTAGGTATTAATATAACTGTTTTGACTTGAGTTTAAGGGTCGGTTCACATTTGACGGAAAATGCGTCGAGCGTATCATCAGTCGCGTCTATTCGGTCAAATAGGGTCATATCTGACGGAAGATGCGTCTAGCGTAACTTCGTTTTGCCACATTATTACGCGTCTATTTAGTTTTTGCATTTAGCATCTACAGAGTTGTGCAATGTCCGACAATGCGTTGACGGAAACGGAACAGACGCTGTACGCTCGGCGCACTAACGCATCATTGGTTAAATGTGAATGGTTGGATGTTTTCTCATATAATTGTCTGTTCTGGTGTTAGGCGACCGATAATACGCGACGCATCTTTGGTCAGATGTGAACCGACCCTTAATATAATGTAATCAAGCTAGGATATAGGTAAGAAAAAACATCAAGTTTAGTATTCTAAGTCATCATGATTTGTACAGACTATTGTAATAACCATAAGCTTCATTTTTGCCACAAGTTTGCTCTGCGACTACACTACACCATGTCGTGTACTGCTCTAACCTAGTTTCGCTACTGAATTCACTTGTTCAATAACCATTTTATTTCGCGTCCCGCATTTCAGCGGAGTCTGGGATCGCATGACGCAATAAAACGATCCTGGAAATGAAACACTCACCGCCTTTAGTGACTGAAACGTAGAATTTTCGCATTTTTAAAGTTATTTTTATGTATCAGAAAATACTAGAGCTAGGTAGTTACATATATGTTTATAAATCATTAGAATGGTAAAATGATTATTGTTTAGAGCTGTTGTTGTAAATAAGATAGTTTGTATGTCTAGGATTTGCTATGCCATGTCTATGCTGTTTCAAGGCAGAATATGAAACGAAAAATTGATTCATCATCGATATGACGAAAAAAAAGAGTGATTCAGTTGAATAAAAACTAAAAATAGCGCTAGTGGGTAGGTCAATAAATTAATAATGGTCCAAAAAATTCAGTAAATAAAAATAGGACGCTCCTATGTCTATTTCTTACTTAATAATGTCACCATACATTGGCTGAGGCGACTTCATGTTTATTTTCCCAGGTTACGATTCCCCGTGGTCACATCGACGGCAAAACGAATTAAGTCTTGACGAGGTATGGTACCTACTGCTTAGGAATTGTGTATATTACGTGGCAAAGAGTTAGAATTCTACGAAATAAAACAAATTATCCATAAGGTTATATTCATAAGTCTGATAAGTTCTGAGGTAACCGCTCAGAGGTATTGAGCTGAGTTTGAGTTTTGTCCCGAAATTCGGACCCAGAGTAGTCAGACAGAACCATTTAGTTAAATGTTATTCAAGGTTTTTGTTTTGAAAAGTGTAATTGAAAGCTCACGAATCGTCCGAACAGTTACGGACCAATTAGAAAGTGTTTACGAACCTTCGTTGGTAAATATTTAGTGAGTTGTTCCCAACTAGGTGCAAACAAACCCATTTTTAATAATAAAATTAACTTGAATATTCCGAACGAATAAAAACTTGTTAATATAAAATATTAACGTTTCGTCAATATAGAATCCCTAATATTATTTGAAAAAAAAAGAGTTATCCGTACATTTTACCTACGGGTTTTCGTAGATATAAATACATCTACTCAGGCGTATTTTGGGGGAAAAAACTGTCTGGGACTTTTTTTAGCTCAACAACGGTTTATAATGTGATAAGAAACCTGAGAATAAAGAATACTTACTCTATTTTATAAAACAGTTTCATGAACTAAGCATAGGAATAACGTTGGAATGTCATTAACATCAAATTACACATGAATTCATTGCCTATTAATTAGTGCCTATATACTTATCAATCTAAGTACAAACATTTCCCATTCATAATGCCAGCTCTACTGTCAAAGGCTTCAAATTATATAAACGCCTCGTAACCTCCACATTTATACACATATAAGCCTAGCTACCCTCATATTATTGTGTTCGTGTGTGTTATCGTCTATTCCTAGAGTCTCGATATCGTCTTAGTGTGCGTCATCCTTTGTACAGTCAGAAGACAAATAGAGGCAATCGTCACGGTCCATCGGTCGTTATGAAGCGGAAACTAACCGGAACACCAATACTCCATGACGTGCCTAAGTTCACTACCAACCCTGTCCTTGGTCCTTTCTTGTTTGCGCTACTTGTTTGCTTTGCTATAGATCTTAGTTTGGAAGTGGTAACGAAAGCGCTCTTTGCTTATTTAGAAAGAAACGTAAGTACGTACTTGAAAAATGAGTTATATTATGGTTGACCAGTGAGAACTGACTAGCCAAACAGTTGCGCTCAAAATACTGCATGCAGTAGAAACCAGAAACCATAAATATTTTGACGAGTTTGCCAGAATTGTTTTTTTTATCTAAAACTGTCGGTTCAAAATGACTGCACTTAGAATCGTCACCATAGGTATGTGTAGGTACATATAAAACTTATTCGTGCCGGGGCCATTGCTTTCGTCCATTAAGTCTGTAATTAGTGATGTTAGCTACTCCGCAAAAGTGAGCTTGCGCTAAAGTAAGTTTAATGTTTGGAGCCTCAGCCTTCCTCTTTAGTTATCCTTATGGATCATAAGTTGAGATCTGAGAGGATTCTACCATGAGAATATTATAGGTGCCACGAACGCACTAGGTATAAAATAGTTTAGAAAAATGGAAAAAAAGAAACACCAAGAAATCATACAACTATAGGCATTTTTGACTTGCGTTCCTTCACGATCTCGGAGTAATAGTTACTTACTTGACACTGTTGCGGTCCCTGTCGATTCGGCGAGGCTGGCTTCGGACGGACCCTCTTCGTAGTGATTACCGGCCGGGTTTCAATTCCTCTCACTGCTACTGATACCGTTGTAATGCCTCGTATCACGCCGCTAGACGACCGGGTGCAGTCTGGAACAATAGAGAGGTAGATATAGATTGGTGAGGTGCCGATACGTTTGTGTATGGAGCGTGTCAGCGCAATTAGGAATGAACAAATATTACACAGTACCTACAATAGGCGCAGAGTTTTCTTGCATCGCACTTCATGCTATTGCTGGAATGGCGTGCATTTTTAGACTGAATAATCTCTACCTACTCTACTATTACTCAACCAACGCATTGTTTGTTACATAACATAATTAGCGAGTTCAAATTCACGTGAAAAAAGAATTCACTTCACACAATAGGTTCTGTGCAGATCTTTCTTCTCATTGCTAGTATGTTTATGAAAAATTAGTATTTAATAAATAAATAAATAATAAATAATGCTGGACACTATCACACAGCATCATCTAGCCCCAAACTAAGCAGAGCTTGTATTATGGGAACCACAAGACTGATAAACTACATAGATATACTTTTTTTTATACATATATATACATATTATACATAGAAAACACCCAGACCTGAGACAAATATCTGCAAATAATGCAAACATTTGTCCCACGGCGGGAATCGAACCCGCAACCTTCTGCGTCTCAGGCGGACCTTCGCCCGCTGCGCCACAGAGGCCGTCAAATTGTACTTCAGCATTCTATTTTTTTTGTGTTGTGTTTTAAATATTTTTATCTATTTTAATCGCAATAAGCAGAAATTCAAATAGAACAAGCATTTGTACGATTCAAGCAAAAATGTACCCGAATCATGAATAAAACAGCTCATCAGCCGCAATACAATACAGTCAGCATTATCGGAACATAATTCCGCTGTCCCTAATTTCCAGCGTTCGATATTAATTTAGACGAAGGAGCGCAAACAGCCAGTATCAAAATGTACGCAGAGTTCAGTTATTCCTTTCTAAGAGCCGTGGAAAACTGTTGAAATAAGCGAACGCAAAGACTTTTCGGGTAAAGAATCAATTTGGTTAAATTGGAAATTTGAGTTGTTTTGGGCAATCCAATATAGCTGGAGTTGGGACATTTAGTTCGTTAATAATACTCTAAAAACTCTTAAAATTAAGAGTCTTTAGGCTTCAGAAAAGTAAAACTAGGAGAAATATCTCAGTTGCCATGTATTAGATGTGTATGAAATAATGTAAAATTTGTGTTTATGTTGTTTCGGACCGTGCAGAAACTTATGCGACTTACCTTAATCTTAACCAAATTTAGGACAAGTAAGTTAACTTGCGACTTGTAACTAACAGCGGAGACGCTGTCGTTTCGTTCCCGTAATTACTCGTAGATTACTAATACGATCGTTTGACTGATCATTGACTAAGTTAGTAACCCTGTATTTGTATTACGAGTACGAGCACAAACACTCACTCCAATCCCTAGTTCTGCAACTTGGATCTTCCTGCATTAATTGCTGGTTCAGCGAACGTTGAAATTGGTTACCTATAGCATCAGATCTCCGCAAACAGTAGCGATATCGTGTTTCTCTGTGCCTGACTGGTGTAAAACGATGCCGATGCCGACGTTGTACTCCCTTTGTCTACGGCATAGTAGATGCAGAGAGAATTGATCATTGTATCAGAATGCAATAACTTACTTGAGTCTTGAACACTATAGAGCGTACCTAGGTACTAATTTTGATTATTAATCAAACACCTAGGTACTAATTTTAAAAGACTACAGTGTTTTGAAGGGGTTACAAATCTAAAATAAGCTCACGTTTGCAACTCTTATTTTATATCAGCCATCATTTTTTTGTTAGATCTAAAGTGCTTAGATCGATGAATATGTAGTAAGGAGCAGCGTTTCTTTAAAATTTGCTTTTAGGGTTGATAGCATAGCCGTTTAGCTATTTCGATTTATGTTTTTCATAAGAACAAAGATCAGTTTAATATTTGAAAAGGATATCAGGTTTAAAAAATGACAACACGAGTGGAAAGTTAATTCTAAAATGTTAAATAAATACGTGCGTAACGCCTCCATGTAAAAATAAGTACGGCGGCGGCAGTTGCCCCAATTTCGAACAAAGGATTAGCAACAACACAAAAATACAAATGCTTTACTACCTTTATCCTAACGCTCCCCTACCATCAAAGGATCTAAATCCATAAAGGTCTATATTGATTCGAGGTCTCCGTATCGTGATGGGCCGTTCTTTGTCACTGGATGGACACCATTAGTTGTTTATGTTTGTAGACCGCGTATCCGTCTCCACTGACCGATGCCCACTAATGGAGTACAAGAAAAATGATGCCCGTACCCGAGGAAGAGACTGAAATATTTACCTAAGTGTACGAGTATAGTGAAAGAGCTTTGCACTAAGTATAACCTAATTATTGAAAGATATTTCTTGTTGAAATTTCAAAAGAAAACAACTGGACTCGTCGCGTCGTCAAGTCAAAAGCCTACGTGGGATTAAGGTGCTACGTTTACTTAGAAGTTCACTACCTACGCGACACAAAAATACCGTAAAAAATGTACATAATTTGTGTCAATAACTAGCTCTTCGACTACAAGTAACAAAGTGGTCGATTTTCAGCGCTTCGCTCGATGAATAAGTAATGTTCGGAAGATCTTGCAGCCCGCAGTCCGGCCCTGAGGCAAGTCGGCCCGATTTAATTATGTTAGCTTTCATGCCCACACAATCGTGTTCGAAATATTCTTTGCCTTCTATTTAAATTAAATTTTTCCGTTCTTGACTTTGATTTTCGTGGGGGGGATAGAAAATGGCGGTGAATCCCTTGAAACTAAAATTAGCCTTGTAATAGACTATAGCCTATTTTATGCAAATTTAGCAACTCTGTGTTTAGTTATGGGTTCATACAAAAGGTATGTAGGTATAAGTACCTGCCTGAACTGAATAGCAGCAAAAACAGATTGTTAGGTCACACTGTCCTCTAAAAATTCAAACGGTGTTTCACGCTTTTCCGATTTGTTTCAGCATCCAGTGTCCCGTTTTTTCGTAGGACATTTTCATTGTTATGCGTAGGCTTATAGGCGGTGGAGAGAATATCCAAGTCTCTGAACTAATACTGTTTTATTTTATCACTGTGGTGTCTAAGTGTCATAGGTATAAATGTACCTAGTCTATATTTCTGATGTAGGTAAAGAAATCAAAGCTTTTTTGAGATAAATGTATGCGTGACATAAAAATTGTATTTGTGTTCAAATACTATATGTTTTATACCGCAGGCAGCAACATAGATAATAAATTGAGAATGTGTTTATCAACTATTTTCAACCTTTTTTTTGCTTCATCTGTAAGTAGATACTTTATTTAAGTACAAGGCTTTGTAGCCACTTGTACCCCTTTACTTTACTACCCAGTGTAGTTCCATGGACAAGTTTCCTATTCAGTTATTTTATGAGCCTGAAGTTGGCTTAGTTAATAAGAGGGTCTGAGACCTCCGTTTAGGACGCTTGGTTGAGTCCCTCACGACTTCGACTCTTTAGGATTAAAGCACCCTTCTAGTACGCTTCGGTTCTTCTGTTCACATAAAATGTATTTTTTCAGTAGCTTTTTAGGTAGATTAGTAGAACGGTAGAACCTACACTTTGAAAATAGTCGCGTTGTATAATATAAGTACCTACCATCGATGTATTAGCAGGTATTAGGTATAGTTACTATCTATTAAATGATTAGTTTAGTTTATTCATTAAATATTACAAGATTCGTAGTACCTTTCTATTGATTTTATGTTGTGATGTTTTGACTGTTTCCCGAATTTGCAAAAATGAGTCGTAGTTTTTTTTCAATAGGTGTAGGTAATTATGAAACTAAATGTAGCCATTCATAGTCCAAGATTGTTACTATATCCGTTCCCAGTTTGATAACAGAATAGGAGCGTAATTCGAATTAATAATAGCTAACGCTATTTATGCATAATCTCGCTAAACACTGAACAGGTAGATAATATACAAAACAAACTTAGATCCATGGATTATTGTTTGATAAACAAGCAAGTCGACGCTCATACATTTCGAACTTGGCCTTGCAAGTAAGCTGCCAAAGCCGGCCTTGTAAGTAAAATTGATTTATGCGAAGGGACTGATCAAACCCTATGAAGGTAGGCGTTTAAGTTTTTAGTAGGTATTACTTAATCTGTGTTTATGTACTGTTTGCTGTTGTTGCAATTATTTTGGTAATAGGCTCAAATTTCAAGCTATCCAATCAATAATACAGTTGATTGCGCCTTTCGTATCTATTTATAGCCTCCTTATAACCATTATGGAAAATTTTACCAAGAAAATTAAAGAACCTGAAACGCAGTGGAAAATATCAAAAAGAAAATAATCTTTGTTCGTATTTATCTGTTTTCTTTACCAAAGACAATGGAAAATGAAAATAATATGTAGGTACTAAAATCAGACACTGTTTTTGTTTTTATTTGACGTTAGATTATGTTACCTATCCATAAATGTTTTAACGTTGTCGAGATAATACTCTGCTTGATACATGCCTTGGAGGCTTTTCAGTAGATTATTTCCAAACCTTTAGAGCTCTTTTCGAGATTTAGCCTCTTTGCCTACAAACTTCACAATCCCATTTTAGGAATAAAATTATTTTCTAAGTTCCCAAATGATTCAAACCATTATCATAATTATAATATTGTATTATGATATATTTATATAATATAATGAATCAAAACCTGTTGTTAGATTCGGCTAGTTTAAACCACAATAAGCCTCAAACTTCGCTTTATTATGGAACACCATTATCGAGTGGATTCAAATTGAGTAATAATAGGCAGATCTATGCATTCACAGTTACTACCACGCCATCTATAGGGCTTTAGTACGTAAACCTGTACATTTGAATCAGTCCAACCGTTCAGTATGGTTATTGTTTGTCAGAGAACAATTGAAACGCGCGCGAACGTACCTACCTATATATATACGTATACGAGTAGAATCGGGGGCCTACGGAACGAGCTAAATAATAGCTGATTCTACACAAATAAAGTGTAAAAATGTTTTCGGTTTCATATCATTTACATACGCATCATTTACATCCGGTGACAGAAAAGATAAGAAGTAATAGGTTAGCGTGGTATGGGCATGTTATGAGAAGAGATGAATGTCATGTGACAAGGAGAGTGTTAGGTATGAATGTGGATGGACACAGGGGTAGAGGTAGGCCAAAGAAAAGATGGATGGACTGTGTGAATGATGACATGGGTAAGAAACACACCTACACCTACTCTTCACTTTAAAACCATAATTATCGAGCGATCAACTAAATTTGTACCACCTAAGCATTTTATCACTTAAGTTAATTAAGTATTCTCATTTAAGTGACTACTGTCTTTTGAGAATAAATGTCTTTAAACCTAAACCTAAGAAAGGAGTGAGTACTGAGATGACGAATGACAGAGGGAAATGGAAGAAGATCACATGTTGTGCCGACCCCACATAAAGTGGGATAAGGGCAGGAAGATGATGATGATCATTTACATACGCATACGTAGTAGATAAATCTTTCCATGCCAACGTTTAAAACACTGTCTCAACACAAAAGGTGATGTAAAATGTAATTTGGTTTTAACCAATTAATGTTAGTACATTGTACTTTGTTTTAGTGGTACTAAGTATTAATGTTTAATTTTGCATGACATGCATGGCCATTCCAGACTAACTAGATTTTGAAAACCAGAGAGATGCGAGTGTAAAGTTGCCAAATTTTGCAACTGTGACGTGTAAAATTTTAGTAATTACCAGAGGAAGTCAGTGCAACTGCGTCCGCGTAATTTTATTTTTACACAAACTTTAACCTCCTGCTACGCCACACAGTTACCCTGCCAACTACAGCTCTCTATGACCTAGGTACCTATGGTCTTTAGGTTGTTCGTTGAAGTCACCTATCGATTTATTATTTTAGATTTTACAAAAGCTAGTAGCCCTTGTTATAATAATACCTAGGTACCCGATTTATCATTTACTTTAACAGCGATTTTTCACACTTTGATTTGGCGCTATCTTATACCTACCTTTAAACGAGCAATTCTTGATAATATAATCTGAATGTCGGAAACGGCTTCCTACGATTTTCATGAAATTTAGTGTGCAGGGGGTTTCGGGGGGCGATAAATCGATCTATCGGTATTAGTATATTATGTGTAATGCGTATTGTGTAGGTATACATCAGATATTCTAGTACGATACGACTACCCACCCCCCCGAGGGTTGCCCGCCTTGTCGTGGCGGGGGGGCTTAGTAACCGTGGATTGGTCACCCACGGTGAAGCTAAGAGGTAACCAGGGCCGGCCTGTTTGGGTCGCCGGCTGGCCCGAGGAGGGCGCTCCCAGCGGGCTGAACAAGTCCGCTGCGGACGCGCGTGGAGAGGGGACCGCAGAAGAAGAGGAGTGCCGGTATTGCGGTGCGTCGTTCTCCCTATCTTCCTGCGGCCGTGGAGGGATCGCAGGGGGAGAGGCGTGTTGGTATTATGATGTGCCACTCTCCCTTCCCCCTACGAGCTGGCGGGGCCGTTCCGTCGAAACGGCACTGGTGGGGCCGTAGAGGACGAGGCATGTCGGTATATCGGTGCGCCGCTTGTCCTATCCTCTGCGGCCGAGGTGTGGTAGGTGGAAGAACCACAGACCTGATCTGCCACCGGGTACCAGTTATCTGGTATCCATGGCCTCCTAGTAGCAGACTCGGGGGGAGTCTGCTACAGTACTGGTGGAGGCCGAGGAGGGAGGCGCACCTTACTATCTGGTGGTGGTGCGCCCATCGTGGAGGGCCTTCGGGCTTCCGTGATGGAGCCGCTTGTAGGCGGCTACCGCCAGCAGGGTCGCGGATGTGTGCGAAAGCGTTCCCGTAACCCCGTCACAAGGCGGCGAAGAGGAAGATGGGGGGGTTTTAGTGGGTATACCGTGGGTCTCATTAGCCTAAACGGGAGTCCCACATAACCACTCAGGTGCCCCCTGCGCCCGGGTGGTATGCATAATGCATATCGCCCCGGGAAAAAAAAAACATAAAGTACGATATGACTACTAGTAGTAGGTATCTATGGTTTATATAAGCTTGGTAGTTTTGTGTTTATACTTTTAGCGGTTACTTGGAAAAAAGGGTCTTGACGGACCGACAGACAGATAGAACAAAGTGATCCCGATAAGGGTTACATTTCGTATCTTTAAAAACAACTACAATATACCTACTGTTTTGTTTGTGTCTCAGATTTACTACATATTCAAAAATAAACATTTGTTTTTGAAGTAGAAATCCAAACTTTTTGCAGTTAGCGACTCGGTATTTGCTTGACATGCTTTTTTCAGGCAATTAAAATGATAGGTAATACTTGTTTATGATTATGTGTCGTTCATTAACTTCTAAAGTTCTTAAACAAAAAGCAGTAACCAATCTTCAAACCAAATTGAATCTTACATTGAGTTTTGATATCACGTAACTTTGAGCGGTCCTTGAGACGTTTAAAGACTATGACGTTTTAGGGTCAAATTAAATATAGGTAAGCTTTACAGTAGGTACGCTTACTAAACGCGTAATTATTTTATCTGGAATATCATTTGAATCTTTAGTGCGATAACAACAAGACATTCAATACCTATTTTTCGAATGTCAAGATTGATAAACACGATGGCAGTTAAACCCGCAATTAGGAAGGTCACACGAAGCTTAGCAAAACACGCCAATCATAATATTCTTGAAACAATTTTGAGCTTAACTTGCCATTCTTGCGAATTCACTAAAATATCGACTTATTGAGATCTTGCCTTGATAACTTCAGTAATTTTAGTTGAAATTAAAGTATCCTTTTTCATTAAAACATTTGAAATACACTTGCTATTATTTACATAATTCAGAAAATCATTATCCAAACCCAAATAATCCAGAGATAAAATTAAAATGATCCTTTTTGAAGTTGAGACCGCCGCGCCGACAGAACGCCAGTAACGTACAAAATGACTTTTACAACTTATACAAGTCCACTGTCTTGTACTCGCTCTGTCCTCGGGTGATGCCGAGAGTTTTGATATAGGTAGGTACATATTAAAGTCTTTGTACTTAGACGCTGTGAACTTTTAAGGCTTTCGCGACAGTACGGTAAAATCTTCTTTTCTCTTGACAACACCGCCTTCTGTCCGAAATTGTTGGAATAATTCAACAACAGGGAACCTTTTAACATTTTTGTCGAGGCTCATCGATTTTCAATGATAGCATTTTTTAGGATTCATGAAAATCTTCAAGACAATGTATTGTTTTCTGTTGTCCTTTGTGCTTTACCATGGTGACCTATATAAACCATGAACACAACAAAACATCTTACAACAAAGAATAATATTTATTTTTATAAATAGGTTGTTATAACATAAATATGAATGATAACTTAACTCAGAGATAATTCATAAAACTGCGCAGTTCATGCGTATCCAGTCACGTTTTCACCTCTGCGACAAAATGAAAGCTATCACGGGTGTGTGTGTGAAATACATTACAGTCATACGTGTATCTTCTTTCAAAGATAGAAGCTATATAAATTATTTCAACAATGTTTCGCTGTGTTAAAAACCAAAAACCTACGAAATTTATTTCGTAAGCTGCTCCTGGCACTCGAAGCACACCTCACGCCCTAATCACTTGACAGCGAACATGGGGATGCAAATTAATAACCAGAATGTGTCACATAGATGTTGGCTTATCGGCATTATCATGTGTCTTGAGATGGTGTTTGGTAGAATAATAAATTGAATTAAACAGATGAAACGCCGAAACGTGGAGAATTATAGTATAAATATTTATTAATTCTTCAGGTTCAATGAAGATTAAAAATTCATAATTCTATTTTATGCGGCACTAAACCCAGCTTCTGGATGCCAAAAGTGAGACAACTTTAAAAGTTCTGCAAGTTCTCGCTTTAGCTATTAATTATACCAATATTTAACCTCTTAAAAAGGTTTAAGTTTCGGCGTTGGATGCCAACAGGCCGGCAAAGTTCTGCAGTAATTTGCTTGAATATAAAAACTCTAGAAAGTACTTGATTGCTTTGCGACAGTTATAAAATTAGTATTATGGTAAATACTATTTATAAAATATTCTGTGGAATTTATTCTAACTACATAAGAGTGGTAGTGTCAAACTAATAACAAATCCACACACGGTCAAATAAATAAGCTATGTAGGTAAGAAATAGGTAACCGAGTCTCAAGACTTGCGCCTAACTTCCCCAATTTTGCGAACGCTCGTTCGTGTCTGCTTGTTCCGAACAAATACATTCAAACTCTATTATACTACCTCACTTAATTAACAAAGGAAGAAAACGAGAGCACCTACATGTTAGCTGGTACTTTCGGAACACAAATTATTAGGTTTTTAGCTAATTAACCAAAATAGAAAGACCACTAAGCTGTAAGTGCGTTGGGGAGTTTGATGCACGAAATGTATGCTATTGTAACGTTTGCAATACGAGCATAGTTTAAACTCGTTTCTTGTTCTTGTTAATTAACAGGCGGTGACTAAATGCAGCGTGTCACACAGAGCGTGGCTGCTAGGTTGTTTATCAGGCTTGTCACGTGTATAAGCGAATTTATTGCGTTTCCCAACTTGCCTGACTCTACACGACAGGCGAGATTCACTCGTAGAACAAACAAGCCTTTAAATTAATATTTAATATCAACATATATAATTTAAATCCTATAATACATACTTAGGTACAGTTTCAGTTTCAGTCAAGTAAAAGTAGAAGTATGTACATTAAATAAATAAAATAAATAATGCTGGACAGTCCACACAGCATCATCTAGCCCCAAAGTAAGCTACTCAAAGCTTGTGTTGTGGGTACTAGATAACTGATATATTTAATACATTATATATACAATACATAGATAGATAAATATTTATTATATATAGAAAACACCCAGACCGACAGAACAAATTTCCGCAGATCGTACACAAATTTGTTCCGCGGCGGGAATCGAACCCGCAACCTCTAGCGTCGCAGACGGACTCTCGCCCGCTGCGCCGCTGAGGTCGTCAATTGTAGATTTTGTTTTGGAGTTAATCGATGAAATAGGCTTGCCAATCGTGCCCTATCCTGGCCTATAGTTTCATATAGGTACAATACATATATACCTATTTTATATTTTTTTTAAATACGCCTAGCCTATAGTTTTCTATTTGATTTGACCTCGATTTCCAAACGTCAAGCAAGCAATACTTTTAGAACCAATAACGACGTGTTGTGAGACATGTGAAGGCTGTACGTAGTTGGATAGTATTTTACTGGAATCGAAGAGTTCTGATCTTTGACGTGTTCGTAACTAAAAGAACGAAGCAAAATGTAAGTTGTATAGAAATTCAGGTTAAAAATAGCTCGTTCCAGAATGTGCCCTTCTTTGTCACCTATCTCTACCATCTGGTGCCTGAAAAATTTAAGAGCACCTTTGCCACTTACAAACTTCTTCGAATGTAAAAGATTTGGATTCATTACGAGGATATTTTTGTGTTTTTTAAACTTTGATTTTATTGTATGTAAGTACCTACTGTATAATGAGATGTTTAAAATAAACAGAAAATGTATTGTAGGATTTATATGTATACTTAGTTTGTTGCTTTGTTTACAAGAAAAACAACTGCACCCCTAAATATTACGGTAGAATTCATGAGACATTTTATCTAATGTAATGTCTCAACGTGAAAGTGGTTGGATAGATATGTCTACGTTACAAACATTATAACTCGGCGCCGTAAATGTAGTCATTTTATCATCATTACGTAAACTGAGCGTAAAAAAGCCATTTTGTCATGTTAGCTTACCTACACCTTGTGGAAACTGCAAATTTATTGTTTGGAGTGCTCACATCGCGATAAAACGTTATTTTTTATAGTAATGCAAAAAGTTGTTCAAGGACGAGTGAAACATGCGATAATAAAAACTTTAGACTATGCATGTTACTGCCAGATTACTGGCGCACCTACAGTTACTGCTTTGCACTTTACTGGCGTAGCTACGATCGACTACAAAGTATTTAAAATAAGAAAGGTTAATAAAACGGGATAAAACTAACATTTGCCTTATATGTTATTCCTTCAAAATCACATATTCAAATACCGTACCGTAGAGAGCTAATTTCATTTATCAACGAGCATACTCCTCCGATGCATTTCCGATTGCCGAAGTAGAATGGTAGAGACTCCGTACCGCCGTGATAACGAACAGAAATTAGCCATTCTGAGCAGATGCATACGAACACATGCGATTGAATTTGAAACCGTTCGCTTTGCATGCAATTCGAGGTAATTGAAACATGAAACTATTGGAAATATGCATTTTAAAGCTTTTCTGTTACCTTTTCGATTTTACGATAGTCTAAATTCATATATTAACTCAAACCACGCCAAAGCATGGTTACACTACTTGTAACTTTTAATTAATTATTATATTAATGCGGAAGAAGCGATTTCATGGATCTCCAATCTTATATTAGAAAACTACACGACCTTCTTTTGATTTTTCGACAATCTTCTTTTGTTTCCTAAACTGGAGATAAACCACATTGTCTGTCGAGCTCTCGAAGTCCCTACAACGCTTTTCCTATTTCAAAAAGTGGGACAGCAACATCGTACTTTGTTGTATCTATATCAACAGCAATAATGCCCTCGGGCCTGTTGACAGTCGCTGATGGATCGCGATCTTCCTTTCGCAGTTCACCAGATAATATGAGACAACCACAAAACGCAAACGCTACACCAATTATTATCTACAGGTTAGGGCAATACAACGGTTATACAGGGGAACACCACTAGAAGTCGAGTGCATATAACAGGAACCTATATCATGCGTGGTATGCCTCACATTTTCCTCATGTATATACTCGTAGTTTCGTTTTGCGTTCACGATTGCCGCTTATTTAAGATGGCTGTTCTCAACTTGCTTCATTATTCATTACGTGGCCTTCGCTTTCGTAAAGTTTGTTCGTTTTGGGACTTACTTGGGACGTTTTAGGTGGATGGATGTGGTGTAGGTATTTTAGCGGTCAAAAAACTATTTGGATTAGAAGGTTTTGCGGATTTGAGAAAGTCAGTTTGAAAAACTATGGTAAAAACCGATATACGAGGATACATACGAGGGAAATCTAGATAAAGGTATGAATATAAATTAGAAATTCAATTCAGGAATATTCCATGCATATCCGACTTCCGTAATGATCAGCGTAGTGGTTTGAGACGCTCATCTCCAAGTCCAGCGATATCGATTTGTATCTAGGTACTTTTAACTCTCTGTGCCTTGATCTCATTAAATTTCTTGAAAGTTATCGTTGAAACATTTTGTAGATTCACCACTAGCTTAGCTCGGTCGCTCAACTATATTTGTCTCATCAAAAGAACGAGTAAGTAGCAAAACGTACTGTTTTTCTAGAATCGATTGAGGTTCATTCGCTAAAGAGGTATACGATGCGATACTTATCTGGAGTGCCCCCACAGGATTTTGGAATATATCAAATGATATGCCTTGCCTCTTGAGACTCACTGAGCATAGTTGTTTTGTATTGTACTCGTAGAAATCTATTTTGAATAAACTTGAAGATAATAGAATCAAGGAATACAAGATTTTCTTACAACATTCTGTTTTTATTTGAACGTTCTTGGCAATTTTAAAGTCTCTGGAAAATTGTAAGGTCTATTACAAACAAAGCACTTTTTGAAATAGCATTACAAGTTAGTTTTTGAAAAATATAAAACATTTCGCCAACACTAATAACCAGATTTGCTTAGAGGACAAGTACGGCATTCAAATTTTCATAATAGTATGTAAACTAGATGGAACTGAATATAGTCACAATTGTATGTAATTTTGTGGGCATGTTTTTCTACCACACTAGGTTAAATATTTTTTTAAAGATTTTTCCTTATAATTTACCAAAGCACTATCTCCTCGGTTTCATACAGTTTTGATGGTCAAGCAAGTGGTAGAAACATCCATTAGTTGTAATGGATTGTCACAATGGGCGGTATTCTACCGTCAATCACGACTCCAAGGGTAATTTGCGACGAGGGAATTAGTCTGAGTATGGGAGAAATGAATTCACTCCTATAGATTACCAATAAGTTAAGTATACATAATAGTGTTAGACTCTCATGTTACTCTTTGTTATTATAATATAGGTATGTTTATATACCTAGATAGGTACGCCATTTAAATTTGGATTGTAAAAGAGGATTAAGATTTAACACAACATAACTGAGTGGCAATGCTTGCTTATAAACAATTATTTCTGATTTTTGCGACTTTGTTTTTGTGGACTTCTTGTTTTACAATCTGAGTAGGTATTCGGCAGAATAGATTACTACGCTATTCACTTTTACAAAATTAAGTACCTAATGTATCCTAAAATTAAAGTCTACCAACAGTTTAAGTTGTGGACAGGAATTTAATTTTTAGATAGAACTGCATGTGCTCAGGGGCCTGTCAGAAGGTAGGAGTGATTCGCCGTCGCCAAAAGCGGCGCCATCGGGCGGAGTCAGGCGGTGCGCATGACGTTGACGTTGCTCCGGGCGTTTTACGAAAATTGTTTCGTAGTACGGGTACGCAAGGGGAAAAATAGAGAACGGTATAATGTTTAGTTATTAAAATGTTTCTAAAAACAAAGTCTCCGTTAGGCATTTGAAAAGTCCTCTGCAAAATAGGTACCTAGCTGTGAATAATAACCCTGTACCAAACGAACCGTTCTAACTAAACCCGATTCTGAGAGGTGCTTGAGATTTTGATGCCTATTCATAACTTTAGTAGTAGTTAGCTTGTTAGAAAGTTTAACTGCTGTTTTTAAAAAGTTCCCTACCGTTATTACGCCATGAATCATAATACCTTCTTCAGTATGAGAAGTCCCATTAGAAGTACCAAAATTCACGTAACAGCTTGTGACAAACGTTTCATAATATTTCACATCTCTCAAGCCGTAAACTGTAAAGTCTCACCCTTGTGGTGCTAGTAAAGACTGCTTCAAACGTCATTGCGCAACGGAACACATCAATCTTTCAATGTTCCTTAGGGTGGAAAGCAGCGATCAGTCGAAGCCGGCGCTACCTATTCATCTTAATATTTAAACCTGCTATCATCAATCCACGCAGAGCCGAAACCAGCTCATTAGTAGATAATCTATACATATACCTATTATAGGTACTGCTACGCACTTCAACTTTATTAATAAAATAAACCACTAACGACATTAACATTGTTTGTTACGAAGAGCTCTTTGAACAGCATAAGTTTGAACAAGACAGAAGCAAATCCTTAGTCTTTACTGACCTTAAAATTGGGTTGCTTTTATAAAAACGAGTTCAATTTCAGAATTGTAATAGAAGGTTAAAAATTTCAAATGAAGCTATCTTTCATAATAAAAACCGAATGAATTTGCTTTTTACTGTTAGCTGTCTCTGTACAGAATAAAATGTTAGTGCAAAAGTATCTGTAATAAAAATAGTACCGTGCAAATACTCCAGAATATTCGAAAATAATTTTATAGTTTCTCATCAAATTTCTCTGCTGAGTTTTATTTATCTATATTTACAGAAATGTTTGGGATGAATAATAATACAACAAATATAAAACTTGCGGATTTTACAAATTTTGTTTGCTTTGTTTTCTGTTTGAAACGATTGAACTGACTAAACAAACACAAGTATATAGTAGGTTATTCTGGGCTAACCAATAACAATCTCGTTATGCTAATCTATCTTGTTCAGAAACTATATCTGCATGTCATTATCTAACGAAGTCCTGTGCGAAGACATAATATAATGTTATAAGATTTAATTAAATCAAATAACTCACCTGACTTTGTGAAGAGGATAACAAGTGCCCAAAAAGGTCACGATGATGATTAAGAAAGGTAATCCTATGTATTTCCTATGTCTATACTAATATTATAAAGAGGAAAGTTTTGTATTTTTGTTTGTAACGAATAAAGTCAAAAAATAATGGTCCGATTTCAAAAATTCTTTCGCCGTTAGAATGCTACGCTATATATACTCGCGAGGTATCTACATATGTATAGGCATATGTAGATACCTCGCGAGAAAAGCCGCGAACGGAAGCTAGTGTTATATAATCCTGAAAAAACTAGAATTATCTTATTTGTTTTTGGGCGAGACATTTTAAGTTTTAGCATGGAATTTTAGTATACCATTAAAACATTTCATCAGATACACAATTATTATAAACGTTGTTCCGCAAAAAAGCAGTCATGTGACACACATCAGGAAATTACGTAAGCAGAGAACATTAAAAAAGCAGTGTAACAAGAATTACTGTGAGAGTCCGAGCTGGCACTGTTATTTAAAAAGTATGCAAACTCTGGTAATTACTTGGCTACGTTGCTGCCACTGCATTTACAGTGTAATTTTTCCCTTTTTTTATTCAATACTTACCGTTGTCGTGGTCTGGTAATGGCAAGCTGTCAGAAGCGTCAGAGGCGAGCGCCAAATCCGGCGAGGCTGCTCCCAACAATGCGCTAAGTCCATCGTGATCACCATCTGAAACAGAAACTTACTTAGTTTGCTTATGCACAAACCGCACTTTGAGGCATCGGCTGTAATGTACTTACAGAGTTTTAGCCACTAGTGCAGCCACTCTAGCATAGGTTATTAGCATAGCCTTTGGTATTTTAAGCTTTATTTGTTCATATCTTCATATATAATTCCATCATTTAAATTTAGTCGCGAATTTAAAGCATTATTATAACTTACGGTTTACGGGTCCTGTGATTTTTCAAATATGTAGTAAGTTATACAGGTTTATCGTATGATAAAGTGCTATGTTCGTATGGTTTACAACTTTTCCTGAATTTCATTAATAAAAATGACGTAGCAATATTGGATTACCGAGTAAGCTAGCATAGCCGGCTCTGTTATTGATTAAACTATACTTATCCACCGGCTTACAGAAGTACTACCCGAACTCCTCTAAGAGATTAACGTAATCAACAATATTAAATACCTAAATTTAATTACGCCTCAAGCTCTGGAGTTGATGAAATACTCAAGTTTTGAAACTTTGTCGTCATTTATCAAAAGGATAATTCTCCCAAAACAACGATGAAATATTATGAAGGTCTCTATGGTCCCTAGTGAGTCGGGCGAATGGCCGCTTGAGATATACTCCGATTTCCACATCATTAGATACATACGTACAAAGTGAATAGTTAAAGTCTAAAATTTGGACCGAATTGAAGTTTAGTTGGACTGGCTATTCAATTAAAACAAATCGGATCGGCAATCTCGAAATAATTGACATACTAGTACTTAGGTGCCTACCTACTAAACAGCGCAAATAGTATAATAAAGCAAGTACTTACACAAACAATACTACTAGAAAACATTTATCAGAGCGATTTGCTAAACAAGAACCGCTCAAGCAGCTTTTCTTGCTAATGCTCGATGGTTCAACTAAGTGTACAGTCTGTTAAAAACATACTGTTCCTTCTCTTGCTAAGGTGGATGTGAATAAAATAATCTGACTCCAATTTTACTTGTTTTAATGCGTTCTTTACAAAATATACTGGTTTAAAATATTAATACGGATGATAATAAACGTGTGGTTGTGATGGCGTCGTCTCTGTCAATCTCGGCGGTGCGCGGGCGACCCCTCCCATTCACTCATTCCGCGCTACCCTAGTGATGTGCCGGAACATGATCCGGGGCCTTGGAAGCCTTGGATTCCAAAGTGTGGTCATCTGCAGGATCAAGAAGGGGGCAAAGATACTTGACTCCTCGTCGAAACGTGCCTGTGGTAGTCTTGACTTCGGCAACTCGAGTTATGCCATCCTTCCCTGGGAAGGTGGAAGTTATGCGGCCAAGCTTCCATTGCATGGGAGGAGAATTGTCATCTTTAAGAAGCACCAAGTCTCCTTCCAGTAGTGGCCTGTTGTGAGTGCGCCACTTGTGTTTCTCCTGCAGTTCGGCTATGTACTCAGTCTGCCACCGCTTCCAAAAATGCTGTCTCAGTTGCTCGAGCCGTTGAAATCGATTAAGTCTGCTCGAACTCAATTTATCTAGATCTGGTGACGGCAGCGACATAAGCGGCCGTCCAATAAGGAAATGCCCTGGGGTTAATGGATTTAGGTCGTTGGGGGAAGACGATAATGGACAAATGGGTCTGCTGTTGAGGACAGCTTCTATTTGACTAAAAAGAGTTGCCAATTCCTCAAAGGTTAAGTGCGTATTACTAAATATACGTTTTGCCACGCTTTTAGCTGATTTGACGGCTGATTCCCAAAGACCTCCAAAATGTGGTGCATAAGCCGGTTGAAAATTAAACTTAATACCTTCACCTGATGTGTAGCCTACAATGTCATCAGTATGAGAGGTAAGAAACTCTCCTATCTCTTTCGAGGCAGCAACAAAATTACGTCCATTGTCACAGTACATCTCAACTGGGCGGCCTCTGCGAGAGATAAAACGACGAAAGGATAAAATAAATGCGTCTTTAGACAGTTCGCTAACTGCTTCGAGATGAACGCACTTGTATCTGAAGCAAACAAATACACATAAATAGCATTTACTAATTTTACAGCCTCTGCCTTTTCTATCAGTGATAAGGAAAGGTCCAGCGAAGTCGACACCGCTAGTAGCAAATGGAAAACCTGGATTGACTCTCTCTTTAGGTAACATACCCATCATTGGAGCGGATGTGTTACCACTAGCCCTTCTACATACAACACACTGTCTAGCCGTGGTGCGAGCTAGATCTCTGCCACGTATTGGCCAGGCTAATTCTCTGATCGAAGACAGTAAAAGCTGAGGACCAGCGTGAAGAAGTCGAACATGCTCCTGTTGAAATAACAACTTAGCGAGTTTGTGTTTTGCATGTAGTAACATGGGGTGACGTTTATCAAATGGATAGTTAGAGTTGTCTAAACGCCCTCCTACTCTTATAATATTAGTTTCGGTGTCTAAGAATGGGCTTAGCGATAAAATATGACTCTTAGAGTTGAGTGATTTGCTTGAACGAAGAATGTTCAATTCTTTTTGAAAGGATTCCTCTTGTGACAATTTAACTAAATATCTGAAAGAATTCGAAAGTTCTTCAGGCTGTAAAATACCAATGCTCTTGTTAGATGATTTCTTACAATTATTAATGAATCTCAGCACGTATGCAAATGTGCGCTGTAAAAAACTTAATTTTGAATACCTATTAAAATCTATTATGGTCGGGTTTGTACCTACCTCGCCACTCATGTTTATGTTTATCTTTATTTCAGGCAAATCATTAACACTCATAGAAGATTTATCTTTAAACGTAGAGGGCCATTCTGACTCAGGCTCTCTTAAGAATGTGGGTCCGTTCCACCATAAATCACATTCCTTGATTTTACTTGCATCTAAACCGCGTGTGGCTAAGTCAGCCGGGTTTTGATCGGTGGGAACGTGACGCCAAACATTGTGTTCTGTAAGCTCTAATATTGCACTTACTCTATTTGCTACAAAAGTTTTTAATTTGTCATACCTCATACCTAGCCAGGATAGAGCTATAGTGGAGTCCGTCCAATACACCTTGCGCTGAATGACACATCGCAGAGCGCGACATACGGCGGCCGAAAGTTGAGCTCCAAGCAGACATGCACATAGCTCTAGCCGAGGTATTGTCGTTGGCTTCACAGAGGCTACTCGAGCCTTGGCGCATAGCAGACGAACGATGACGTCACCCTGCTCGTTCGTGGATTTTACAAAAACTGTGGTGGCCATCGCCGCAAAGGACGCGTCGCAAAATACATGTAGCTCTGTATACACAGATAATTTACATAGCGCATGCCTAGGTATGGTAAGAGTACGAAGGTATTTCAAATTATTAACAAAGATATTCCAATGTTCCCGTATTTGATCTGGCACTGGTTGATCCCAGTCCAACTTTTCAAGCCATAATTTCTGAATAAGAATTTTAGGTATAATTGTTACTAAACTCAACAAACCGAATGGATCAAATATTCTACAGGAATCGGATAGTATAGTTCGTTTTGTTGGACGGTCCGTTCTATTTTCATAGTTAGACGGGAAATTAATGATATCAGTATTAGGATTCCATCCAACACCTAATGTGTGAGAAGATGAACTTATAGTTAAATTGCTTTGATTGCCTTGTGTATGATTTGCTAAGACAGACGGTAAATTAGATCGATACTTCCGTAGATTGAAACAACCTGTACGCAACGCGACTTCTACGGACTGCTTTATATATAATAATTCGTCACCGTCGTCACTTCCGGTCAAGAGGTCATCGACCAGGAAGTCCTTTTGAATTATTTCTTTTATTTTTGTGTCTACACACTCTTCGCCTATCTGCCACAAACAGCGCGTACTTAAAAAACTTGAACTAGTATAGCCGTAAGTTACCGTATTCAATCTTAAAAGCTTAAGTGATTCTTTTTCAGAATCGCGCCACAATATGATTTGCAAATTACGATGGTTTTCTTGCATTTCTACTTGTCGGTACATTTTCTCTATGTCTCCTGAAATTACATAAGAATACTGTCTGAATCTTAACAAAATATTAAATAAGTTGTCTTGAATGTGTGGACCAACCATTTGCAAATCATTTATGGAATAAGATGATGTTGATTTTGCATTACCATTAAAAACAACTCTTAAAGCTGTTGATTCACTATTTGACTTATAGACTGCATGATGCGGTATAAAATATGATGGTTGTGGCACCTGGCTTATTTCTGATAAATGCCCTAGTTCTGAATATTCATTTATAAAATTAGAATATAACTGTTTGAGCTCTGGATTTTTTGTTAGACGTTTCTCGGTAGCTAAAAATTGTCTTTTTGCCTGTTTTATTGAATTACCTAAACAATCAGGTTCGGAAATAAGGGGTAATGTTACACAAAACCTGCCTTCTTTATTTCTATATGTATTCTTGACGAAATGAGCCTCACATAAAATTTCCTCTTCCGTTTGTAAACTATTAGGCGCAGGAATTTGCTCTAATTCCCAAAACTTTGTGAGACCTTCATCTAAAGATTCATTGGAAATACAATCTTGACTGGATTGAATGGAAATATGATTGCATCTTATTGACTTATTATTGAATTCGTTCATTGTAAAAATTGGGCCTGCCAATATCCAACCTAGCTTAGACTTACGAGCTACTGGCTGATTGGGGCCAAGAAATATTTGCTCCGATTCAATAAGATACCAAAACATGTCAGCACCCAATAGCAAGTCTACTGGCGCGCTACGATGAAACGTGGGATCGGCCAATTTGATATTCTGTGGTAAGTTTATTTGGGAAATATCTATAGACTTATTGGGTAACCTACCTGAGATTTCTGGCAGTACAAGACATGATAATAAGTATTCGAAACTACTTGTCTTCGATTTCAACTTCACGTTACATCTATGTATTGCATTGGATGCATGAATATTGCCTACACCTACAATATCGACCTGAGTTGGCTGAGAAGTCAGTTGTAATTTAGTTTTCAACCTATTTGTTATTAGAGAAGACTGACTTCCGCTGTCTAGCAAGGCTCGAACTGTAACGTGTTCGTTTGTATTTGGATTGTATAAATCAACCAACGCGGTTGATAGTAACACACTATTATTGTTGATGACGGACATAGTGACTACATTATCATCAGATGTCTGCTCGCTTACTGAATTATCTGCTTGAGATGGTTGCACATTAGATATATTTACAGCCTGAGAAGAAGTCCTATGCAACAATGAATTATGCCTTTTCTTACATTTAGAACAAGGGCCCAACCTGCATTGGTGAGAGGAGTGTCCCTTACGAAGACAGTTCATGCACAGCCTCAGACGCATGATCTCAGCTATCCTTTCTTCAACACCTTTCCCAAGGAACGAAGAACAATCGTAAATGCGATGACTTCCATTACATAACATGCAAACTGGAATATTGGTACTGGCAGCTGAAACCACACATGAGTTTGTATTAGATTTTTCAAACTTACGAGAAAAAGAATGGGCTGGATTAACTTGTTTTTCAATTTTATTATTGCGAACGGACTCCAAAATGTTTGCTCGAGAATTCAGAAACTGGAAAAAGTCCTTTAAAGACGGGCTTTTACTGAAAGTATTTTTATGTTCTTCCCATTTGAAATTAGACCCTGCGTCAAGCTTGGCTGAAACCAAATGAATGACAATAGAATCCCAATGCTCGGTTGGTTCGCCTAGTGTGCTCAATGCACGCAAGTTTTTGGAAATATGATCAACTAGAGCTCGTAAATCCTTCGCTGAATCTCGAGGGACAGGCTGTATATTTATCAAAGAATTCAAGTGATTATTAATAAGTTGCTTTTCATTGTTATACCTCTCGCAAAGAAGACGCCAAGCCTCCTCGTAGTTCACAGCACTAACCTCTAAATTGCTGATGACATTGGAAGCTTCCTTCTCGAGATATGAATTTAAATAGTGAAATTTATGTATTGATTCGATCTTGTTGTTGCCATGGATGAGTGAAGTAAAAGTATCCCTGAACTCAAGCCATTTATAGTATGTTCCATCGAAAGGTGCAATTTTTATAACAGGTAACTTGAAGCTTACATTGTTATTGTTCTGGCATGTATGATTACAACTCGATTTTGCTGAATTGCCATCTTCGTTTCTAGATGATTTATCGCGATGTTTGTCGATAAACAACTTGCACTGTGCAATTAACGCAGAGAATTCTAATTCAAATTCATCGCGAATGTTTATTTCATCATCTAAATTAGAAGAATTTTGCAATTCAATTTGAGATTGCAACTCATCAAAACAGAAAGATAAGTCTTTGAACCTATCGTATCTCTGCGTCAACATACACAGATCGGTTGCAGTTACTGAATCAGCAATTAGAAAATTATTTAAATAATTTTTAAACTTCGTAATCCGGCCTTTAACTGAACTACGTTTTGTATTTAGATCCTTCAAATTACCTAAAGATGGAACATTTAAACTAACGTTTCCCGTAGGTGACTTTGGCCCTGGTTCCATGTTTGAAACAGAAACAATAAATAAGTAAAGATAAGGTTTACGTGAATACAATAACTATACGTAACTTTTATCCGGCTTATGCACCCCAGTATGATGTCGTTAGGCGATCAGCTGTTTGACTCTCGGCAAGTTCACTATGGATGGAACGGACAATGACCTCAGCCGATCAGCTGTTGGACGATTGCTATGTTGCTGGAATGCAGAAACGGAAAATATTAAAATGTTGCGTTATCTAATCTTAAATACTGTGGGATTTGAGAATAAACAATAAATGATGTGCTCATCATATAGCTGCGATTGATAGAATACAAGAATAAATGCAAATAGACAGTAAGTAGGTATTCGGGATGATAAAAATAAAACTTTGCACTCAAAATAGGCAACAGAAAGAAGTAGCTCGTGATTATTTCACGATATAATAGAAAAATAGATGCTAGGTGCAAAAGAGAAATGAATAAATTGCAGAATTATGCAGATAAATTGTTCAAAAATGCGTTTGAAGCTTGCGTGGCAAAGAAAATGTGCTGCACGAACGAAGCTTAACGTTAAAGTAATAGGTATGATTTTGGAAAGACAGAGATTTTGCAGATTGTAGAAGAGGGAGGATTAATTGTAGGAATGAATGGGCACTTTCCTTGCAAAGCTGGGCTGAGGTGCTGAGCTGCGATGTCGTGAATGTCGTCGTCACGGGCACGGCTAGCTATCCTGGCTGCTTGATACAAGGGCTGGCTAATGTTGGCCTCTTTGTCCTCTTCTCTTTTCTCCAACACGTTGTAAATGCTTGCAAAACTTTACGGTTCCTCGGCAACACGTTAGCACCGTCCTGGTTTCATAAATTGTCGCAAAACTTTCGGTTGGTTCCAACGGTCGGTGCTTCAACAAAATGGCGTGTCCGTGGCAACTGCGTAGAATTTTGTATCACGTCGGGGTCACCATGTTCCTTCTCTTGCTAAGGTGGATGTGAATAAAATAATCTGACTCCAATTTTACTTGTTTTAATGCGTTCTTTACAAAATATACTGGTTTAAAATATTAATACGGATGATAATAAACGTGTGGTTGTGATGGCGTCGTCTCTGTCAATCTCGGCGGTGCGCGGGCGACCCCTCCCATTCACTCATTCCGCGCTACCCTAGTGATGTGCCGGAACACATACTAATGGGATAAAGGGATAGATAGGTAGAGTGTATTGCAAATATAACTTGAATAATGGTTCTCTTTATGTAATAGAATAGAATATAATATAATATCTTTGCTGTAAACAAACAAATAAATATAAAAATACAAGACACCTAAGCATAAATATAACAAAAATGTGCACGCAATGGGCGGCTTGCTAAAAATCTCGTTTAGGCAACCTTTGGATGGAAAGGACATTATTTGAAAGTTACTAACGGTGGCATAATAAAAACAATCGAAGGGAAAAAAAAAATAACTTATAAAAATAAACTTATAAAAGAATAACTTATAACTAAAAAATAAAAAAAAACGTAAATATACCTAAAATACGAGTATACCTATCCGTATGATATATGAATACAATGAACAAAAAAGACATAGGTACCTCAGGGCGCGCCTCTAAAGTTCCGTGGTATTATGTTTTTAAAACTTTGGTTTACGATAGACCTATCTAGACATACCATGTTTAATTACACGCGTTTTATCTCTAATATTACAATGGTAACAGTCAGATCGCAAGCCATCAGTTGGGCCGTATGTTTGTTTTCCGGATCGGTAATAAAAAAAGTCAGTACTAATTTTAAACACTTATAAAGCACCCACAGATCTTCAACTTTATTATTCTTCATTGCATGTCTCAATGTATTCAGTATCTGCGGCAATAATTTTAGCAACGGAACGCTATTCACCGAAGAGCACTCAAAACTTGTGCAGCTTCGAAGTCCTATAAATAATTTATATCAGTCGGGTAATTTCCTTATTTGTCGTACAGTTAGCATGACAAGAATCTACATTTTGATATTCATTTATCAATGTCAAATTAATGTTCTTTCGCTTAAAACGTACTCGTACCTTATGAACATTTTTGTAACAAACTCAGGTTATAATGTATTTATTTATTACAACATTCGTGATGAGAATGATACGGAAAACTAAGTACCTACTGTGCAAAATGTGGGCTTGCGCCAAATATCCTGTTTGGACGTGCCTCTGACTATCCCCTTTAGATCCTTAAAAGATCTAAGTAACTAGAGATCTGAGGAGATATCTACCGAGCCCGGGGATTACAGTCGTGTTCATGTTTAGGTTTTTATATTTTACATTCTTGATTCTGAATTGAATAGGATGATTATAAAAAAATAAAAAATCTAGTACCTACCACTATTTACGTATCTTGTTAAACAACTGATGGCTCACTCACTGTATGCTTGTTTCAGATCGATCAACATCTAAACTCCACGTTCCTGAGTTCAAGATATTCTGAATAACGTTCCGTATCGATCTACTTATTCATAAGAACATAATTGTATCACTACTAAACAACCTCTTCCGATAAAGGAAAGGTTTGAGAACCTCTTGAATGTGTTCCGTGAACCTTGGCCTGCTATTAACGAGACTAATTAAATTACGCCTTAATTTAACTATGAATTCCTAAATTTATCTTGTGCTCAAGTGCCCACTTGTATTTAATTTAAATAATTTTGCTTGACGACAAGGCAGCTTGGGAGAAATATTAGAAGTTAACTGATTTTAGACGTTTTTGTGTTATTGCTAGTTACGAGTGCCTATCATGATAAGTTTGGACCTTCTTTGAATTTCCAATTTAAAATGAAATCAGGTCAAGTAAGAATTGATTTTGTAATCGTTGTTTGCGTCTTTCAGGCTGAATGTTTATATCTTCAGTTTGGATCTAGAAATAGCAGAATATCCTTATATCAATAAGAATACTGATACGTGCTCGGTTTACGTTGAGAAAGCGAGATCTTTGGCAAGTCAGAGGTGTAGGTTTCTAAGAAAAACTTTATGAATTTTGTACTACTGTTGGTTTAATAAATACGATTGACTTAATTATATAACCTTTCGTATTTATAAACACTAAAAGCCTTCTGCAATAAAATTACGAAAGGGGCATCGCTAATAAAATAAAATGACACCGTTTTATTTGACGAATACGGCGAGAAACTCCATGCTTCTTTCTTTCTAGTTATGGTACCTCTACAATGAGATATTTTTATGTAAAGAGATAACAAACAAACAGATATCCCATCTGATGGAAAACTATAAATGTCGACATATGTACGACATATATGACATACCTACGAGTACAACAGATACGGTTTACCTGTTAGAAAATTTTTATCTCTTTAAAGCTAATGTTAAAACCCAATGGATACAAATAATTAGATTGCGCTATAAAAAAATACTCCTTTTTTCAAATCCTATCGCCTACAATGGTACATTGACTGTAATATTTATTACATGTTGCTTTGTAGTTATCAGGAACCAATTAGATCACATCCTAAGTTGATATCATACCTATGCATAAGTTTTATAACAAAAGTGAAATACTAGTTTTATTCACAGTATGCAAGTTAACTAATGGTTTCATAGTAGGGGCACAGAACAAAGAACTGTGGCGCTTTTTCGAGATAATAATTTTAAGAAAACTGCCTCAAGAGTTTTTTCTTTCATAATATCGCTGGAAGAGCGGAACGAGCCAAAGCGTAGCGCGGTCCCATAAAGTTGTAAATGAAGTAATATCGCGGCTTGACTCACCACCGAAAACTTACTTCAGATTCTCCGAAACTGCTTTCAGTCGCACTCGACCACAATAGACAGTTGCCGATTTGCACTCGCTATTTACTTTGCGTCATTTAATTAAGCTGAACAAAGTGGGAGTAGCCGGAACTTGCTGCCCTAGTTTGTAATTAATATTGACCATTCCCAAGTACCTACGCTGGGAAGTCGAACTGTTGTGTGCGGCTTTTGTTCTATTATTAAAATGCGTTCGTATTGTTACACACGTAAGTTCGAGTTACTTTCTATTTTGTGACTTATTTCACTCTTAAAATTACCATAAAAAATATGATACCATATAATTATGATAATAGGTTTTTTATAATTTTTCATCATAGCATAAGAACGTGAATTGTCTAAAAAATATGAAAGGTAAGAAGGTTAAGAATGTGTCAATATACACTTTCATATATGGCTTTCTCAAATTATATTCTGGGACTTGTCGTCAAATATCCGTCGGCTTTTAGGAATATTTATGGCAGCCCACCCACAGCAATAGATATTTTATTACCCCATATTTGGCAACACATAAACAAGATGATAACTGAAAACGTAGCCCTGTTTTGGGAAGTTTTTATTGCTACAGACGGTACTCCTGAAAGTTTGATTGATTGTTCAAACATTTATTTATACTATTTACTATTAGAAATCCCCGCGACTTCGTTCACGTATTGCAACTTTTATATAATTTTTGATGTCCCACTTTATTATAACAGAACAGAGTTTTTTTGGGATAAAAATGATTCCGTATTTCAATCCAGATCTAATCTATCTAAATACTTGTAATCGAAATCGGCTTTTACGATGTCAAACATAAAGACTTTCGCCGTTTTCTTAAAAAGTCGATCCAAATATTAATGTGATTTTGTTTGTTCCACAGTATACAATATGTATCTCAAGTTAATAATCAGTGTTAGATTACGATGCACGTGATTGCTCTACAGAAGTTTTCTTATTCACCTCAGACTTACTTTCCTTTTGATATCAATGAAAGAAGGATAATAGCTTTAAAGGATCCAAATCAAAATCGTTAAAAAATATTTTTCCTAAAAGCGGTACCAAAATCTCGTTGTTAACGAGCATTTGACTGAGAAGAATGAACACAAAGTCAAATAGAGGTTAAGTAAACACGGGCCCTTGTCGCCCTTTATTTCAAGACGCGTCTCAGGTTTCGAAGGACAACTCTGACATCTGATATCGCTTTGAACTTCTTACAAGAGTTTAATGCGAGTGGGTAGGTGAGCGATTACTGTAATGACTTTATAGGCTCTAACGAGATTGCTTTGAGCACCTTGGCGTGTTGACTGGCGGAGCGTGATTCATTATTTATAACGAATTAGGCCTTGTTGTGACGCCATTAAAACCATCAGTATTTCAGGATATTTGCTCTGCGGACCACCTGCAAACCAATCGTAGGTCATGCAAGAAATGTTTTTTCAGACCTTTTTATTTATAGCACATAATAGCCATGAGATGCATGATGTATTTTTATAACCCTTTCATATTTTGTGTGCTATTACGGCCTGGAATCTTATATGCTAATAGATAAGGCTTAAAGGTGAGTAGACGATGGCCTAAGCCTTCTCGTGGGTAGCGGATCTGACAGGCTTTTATCTTTTACGTCTTTGAGACCCATTCCAAATACAAATAGCCTGCAGAACGTTTGAAGAAAATACTTACAAAAATAATGTTATCAAAACAAGACGAAACGCGAGTTACGAACGAAGAAATAAAATAAGATTTCTATTAGTTGTGATGCTTATTGAATCTTGTTTATATTTTTTTTATATAAAAGCATTAGTAAAATTATACTAGCCAAGACCGTGTCTCTGAGCGTAGAAATTCAGAAAGTGGTAGTATTTTGCTACGCCGTAGCAGTATTCTACAAACTTGCTACGCATGTTTTTTTACGTGTTGATTGCAAAGACAGTGCAGTAGTGATTATTTTGGCAACTATACTCGTAATTAACTATCGTTCGCCGTAGTTACTCGTACAATAGCTGAAAGACCATGTCGATCATAAAACTTCTCCAGCGAGTTTTTGCGGCCAAAATTGTGACGCGTTTATATATTAACTAATCTCAACTTGACTGAGTTTCCATGCAAAAACGTGCTGTAAACAACATTTATGAATTCATTTTAACGGCCGTACGTTTGAACAATGCCGGTCAAATTTCACGTGAAACTCATTGTTCTTATAAATTATATCATATTTTGTGTTACTGTGCATCAACTTTATGTTTCATAACGGACTTATTCTTTTAGCAAGTTTAGTATGTGTTAATAAACCACTAAGTTCTGAATGATTTTACAACTTTGTGTACATCAAAGTAAGACATTTTTACGTATTATATTGTTATCAAAATATTTTCCACATTGTGCGTTTAAAAAAATATTTTTCTTTTCATTTTCAGCGACAAAAAGCAATAAGGAGAAACAACGGCACCTAAACAATCTAAAACGCAAGTGGTTTACATATTTCATGCGCGGCGGTGCCGTGGAAACAGGCACTTAGAAAGATGAATTGTCACTCCGTACGATTGCTTGGAAGCACAGCCTGCGTCCGGTGGCGATAACCGACACTGAATTCACAAGATAGTAGAATATATTTTTAATTTCAATGCGGTCAGTGACCTGGGGTCTCACCACAAACTTCTTGGGCAATATCAAAGTAATATAACTTTGATATCTCTTACATGTAAACATTATATTGAAGTAGTGTTACTTAAAGCTGGAAACTTTGAATTTGATGTTTCAGAAACGTTAAAGTTTAAAGCTTGAAGTAACACTACTTCAATACAATTTTTATAGGTCATGGTACAAAATATCAAAGTTATATTACTTTGACATTGCCTGAAGAGCTTGTGGTAAGTAAACTCTGTTTTTTATCTGTAAATAGTTTGTTAAATCATAATAATAGAGTTCAACTTTTTAATTCAGGATACGTGGAGATTTTTTTAAATAATGTTATTTATATTGAATAGTGTTAAATGTTATTTCTAGTATTGACAATAAAAGCGTATGCAATTCTTACAAAAAATATGTAATTCCAAGAAGATTTAACATTATGTTATTAATTTTAGCTCTGAAACTGATAAAAGTAAATACTATAAAACGATATTCTTTTGATTCAAAACAATGCCTGTTAGTCAGCAATCAGGAAGTTGCACGACCCTCCGGCCAAGCTGTCTGTAACTTGTTTGTGACAGAGGACTACTAGGGTTTAACATATTCTAAAGGAAATTATCACAATCTACTATGAAGGTTGTCAAGGAAATGAACTCACGAGGATGTTTAATACTTCTTTAAGCGTTGTATGTTGCTACTTAAGTTAAAGGTTATTTTAAGGACACTCACTGATGTTTTTAATCTAAATCCGTCTAGGCAACACAAACAAAAATCTACAGAGAAATTTTTAGGGGAATAGAGTATACGCTATAATTTACTCGTAAACTTTAGATAATTTTACGTACTCGTAAAGATATTCTCTATATTATACACTATGTACATATTTGTTTGCTTGTAGTAGGAGGTTATCTCCAAAATTACCCTTCCGATTATATAAATTCTTTCGCCAATGTTCAGAATGAACTTTTAATACATGGTCTATATTTTAAGTAGGTACCTCGCGGGCCAAGGCGCGGGTGCTAGCCTATTATATTTGACGAAGTCCAGTGAATTATTTGATTTTGAATCTTGAATCAATGACATTTAATATCACTTGGTGAGATAGGATGAACTCTACTATTCGATTTTATGAGTTGTGCACGAGTTTATTCTGAGAACCATTTTTATTTCTATTAATTATAACTAAAAATACAGCAAAAGTTGTGGAATGTCCAACATACAATATTACACTGGGATAATGAACATGTTTACGTATGTTAATTAAATACTTACTCCACACGGGATCGGATAATGGAATTCACATATTTACCTACGAGTTGCGGTGACGTGGAAATGTTAATACTGCCTAGGTACCTATGTATATAATAACTCAAACAGCGTGAGTGTCTAGAAAATTGCTGAGTAAAACTAGTGTTGCTAGTAAAACTTAAATTAATGTCTTTTTTTTGTAATGTGTTTTTTATAAGTTTAGTTTTTCGGATCTGCTGGAATAATTACGATTTCAGAAAATAGTAACGCCATATACTTATATTTTTTAAATCTCCATGTCTATCGGCTAAGTTTTCTCCCAGACATCATAATTAAGTAGAGGTAGATCAGTCTAAAAATGCACGCCCCTCCAATGAATTTCCAATGTATTTACCTCTACATGCGGTACAAGTACAAGTGGAGGGGCGTGTTTTTTAGACTGAATCATCTCTAACATAATATTGTTATGGGTAGGCGTACTTACTAGATTTATTAAATGTCTGTGTAATGTAAATACTTGGATTTATTTCACAGTTGTTTCTACATCGACGTCAACATCGTCATATAGTAGTGTTTACATGTTAGCCGTTGATTCTGTGTTACAAACACATCGAAAGGACGACCACTAACTTATAGAAACTTACTTACTTGCTATGGACATCCATTAACTAATTCGAATGGTGCATTACAAGCAACGCTAATTCAAATGTCAGAGCCACTGAGCCCAGAATGTGGCTAACTAGACGCTTGGCTAATGAGCGTTCGGTTCAGCGCGTAAGTTAGCTATTGATTCAAAGACCGCTAATTAGTTGACGCACAAATGCGCTATAATTATTGCCATGACTGATTTATGTAACAGTTCAATTAATTCAAAGATGGTTTAGTAAACCTTAAAATATCATGGTAGCTTCACACTATTTTTTTTTGTATGCTAACAAGATGGTGTTAACTTTTTAGGTTATAGACCATAGCTTTTCTTAAGCGTATCGCACTTCAGAATTTCGTGTGTGTTGTGACATGCGCTTCGCCAATAGGTATAATTAGAAAGAAAACTGGATAAATTAATCTTTGTTCCATTTCAGTAAATAAACTGTCAAAGCGCTAACCTATTTTAAAATTAAATAACAACTTCTTAATTGAAATGCGCAGCAGTTAGATCCTTTCCAATTTACGTTTTCTATAATAAATACTATGAGAGAAATTTTCATCTCTGGCTCAAGAAAATCTAATTCAATTACTGGCTTTGGTGCTCGTTTGCATGACTTTGCATTTTTAAACAACATCGAGACGTTTTCGAGTGAATTTTGACAAGTTGACGTCCAGCGCTCCCGGCTCTCAGAATGCTAATGAAGAGTCAATGTTGACGGACGTTGCTATAGTCATCTAATATTTAGTCACTGTAGTTTTTTTTAATAAGCTGTTTTGTCGGAAGCAAATTTAAGAAGTAAATTTGTTTAATTTGACCTATGACAAATAAATACTACAAATTATCAATAATTCATCTATTACAGTTTTTTATTGGAAAAATATACAAAAAAAATATATGTCCAAATGGTAAAAAGCTATGTCCGCAGTCCGGCCAGCGCAAGCGATGCTCGAAGGCAGTTTCAAATGCAAAATTCTATATTTGAATTTCAAAATAGCGAACATGGCGAAGGCTTGGGCAAGTCGCGGGTATCTCATGATTCTTCTCCCAGCAGTGAAATAAAATAAGTTGAACGTGTATACGACATCTGAATGCCAATTTTGTTGACTGTAGTTTAACGGCTTTTACTGCTCGAATATCGGTCACATTCTCCCTGGATATTAAATCATCTGCTTCACACTTTGGATTTTATGATAAAAATACTTGAGGGATTTATTTTTTTTACAAAATTCCAAATGTGGCGCAGTGTTATGTTATGAGAAGGGTTTGAAAAGTGTTTATTCTGAAATCACGTGTACGACTCACCGATGTCGACGCTAGCGTGCAATAAGTCAGCTAGCAGCTCGGGCTGGTGGCAAGTGATTGCGATCCGGTCGTCCAGCTCGCCCGGCTTGGCCTCTCTGAGCTGCAACGCCACGGCCCCCTCGCCGCCGACCGCCGCGCTGTACATGAGCACGGCATGCGGCGAGAACGCTGGGAGTGGCATCCGTGACGACGCCACCTGCCGACAAAAGGATTTCGTCAACTCACTGCAAAATACACGTGTAGATGACTTCTATAGTGTCTTTAGTAACTATTACATATCACTGTTTAGCGTCAACTGAAACTTTTAGGATTCTGTGGTGGCTGGGGTTTTTTATATGGAGTAGGCTTGCCCCAGTACCTATAATATCCTCTCACCCTAAACAGCCACTATACAATGATAAATAGTCATGTAATTAGTTAAACAAAATCTAGAAATAATTTCGTTTAAATTACTTTAGAGTGACAATCTACATAGTTCTTAGCGAGCTTATGAATTCCGTCGTCGTTTACAAATTACTGACAGCACTCAAGAAGCAATTTACCGATGACATGTTATGAGAACAATATCAACACGGACTCATAAACAGCATGAAGCAATTACGGCCCATCATCACACGTCACACGCATGCCTCGCGAGGATACTGACATAGTACAGCTCATTAATAGTACCACAACTCTACGAGCCCTGCGTAAAGTTCGAACGATTTAACTTTCACCGTAGTTATTGTAAATTCCGAATCATGTAGATTCATTTTGATATTTCAGATAATCAGATCACGAAGCTTTCGAGAGTGGTTCAGCGCGTTCTGATTTATTTAGCTTATTGTGTTTCTAATTACAAAACTATATAAAAACCACTCGTCTTATTAGATAAATTGTATTTCTGTAGCTTACACTCATAATGTTATTTCCAATGAGTTAAAGGCATGTACCTACTTTAAACTTTTGCTGAAATGCCGACTCAAACCAGCAAAACACGATAACTCAGTAGTTAATTATTTAGTTCTATAGTAAAGTAACGTTAGTTATGCGAGCAGTGTGAATACAGATTTTAATGTTGTGGTTCCTCAAATTGATTCAGAAATTCAAATCTATTGGCATAGAGTAAGTAATATTAATTTATATGTGGCAATGCTTTCCGCTGATGGAATTAAATTTTGCGTAAGCCGCATCTAATAAAAATAATCATAAAAATAATCATCTAATAAAAATTATGTTTCTCCCTTCCATTACATAATATTTTAGTAAATGGATGGACAACTTTTTAACTGACTTCTAAAAAAGAAAGAGATTACCAAGTCCGCTGTTTTTTTATCATATTGTATGTGTTCCTTGATATCTCTGCCAGTTCTTGTTTTTTAAGATTTTTTAACTGATAGCGAATCATCTCAGTGGTCCAATTTAAATTTTATTCCCGAGGTATCTTTACTTTTTGAGTATACCCTTATTAATAATTTATACTAAACAATATCAAAAAAATCTGGAATCACGACTTGCTGAAATTTTTTTATGGCGATTTAATATAGAGTAGCTTTATGTAAAAAAAAATTACCAACACAAGGAAAAGGATAGATTTCATAACGACACGCGATGCGCTACTGGTTCTTGCAAACACACACAGCCACAAACTCACACTGGTTAAATTAAGGCCTTCTTTATCTGTGTAATCTTTTCAGTAGCTTCCTTTGCTTCGCTGAATGGATACAAGCATCACTAGTTCGGTATCTATTCAGTGGAAAGACAAGTTGATGTTACAAATACTTGTGTAAACACTGGTCTTTCCATAGCCTAAACATGTTCAGTGTGCTATCAGTATTGCGTGTAGTGCGGGTCCCATGGGCGGCCTGATTACTGCATAATCACCCCCAGCCGCCCGGTAAATAAACACGCTGGGGATAGCCCATTTGGCAAAATTATTCACCAAATGTATCAACGACCTATTAGGTACCTTTTTGTATTGCTTTAATTCTATCAAAATTTAAAATTTTGATAGAATTAAAGCAATACAAAAAATAATCTCTACTTTTGAATAGATCATGTAAGTATTTAATGTAATTAATGACCTTGGTGGTGTGGCTGGCGACTGTCCGGCTGAGACTTGATCAAAAACTTATTTGAAAATATATTATGATGCATCACATCTATATCTAAATCTATACTATAATATTATAAAGAGGAAAGTTTTGTATTTTTGTATTTTTGTTTGTAACGAATAAACTCAAAAAGTACTAGTCCGATTTCAAAAATTCTTTCACCGTTAGTATGCTACGTTATCCTTGAGTAACATAGGCTATATTTTATGTAGGTACCTCGCGAGCAAAGCCGCGAACGGAAGCTAGTAGTATATAAGAATATTAACAAACATTCACAAAAAAGGAAAAATTCTGTAGCTGGTTTATCAGAAGTTTGCAATTTACAATGATAAAGTTGTTCTTTTCACAATTCTAGAATGTTTTAGTAATTGATTTCTAATGCATCCAGATACTCAATGTTCCCACTCATACCACAAACTATGTGTACCTTACTAAATAATTTAATTTAAGGCGAACTCGGTTTATTAGTTCATAGTCAAAGTTATCCCTGTTTATTACAGTCTGTTTATGATTATTGAATCTTTGGTGTGTAATGTGTGGCCTTTGTTTTGTTTAATTGAACATATGCAAGTAGATAAATTGCTATGAGAGGCACAATAACGCCTCATAAATAGTCATATTATGTTCTCTAGAAATTAGAAAACAATTTTATAAACTTTTTAGATTAGAGAGGGTAAGAAATATTATCGAGTCCATTTCCATAAACTTTTTCAAGCATTACAAGGTTTATGCCCTGTAGCCATAGCCCATAAAGCGAGCCAAATACCTGGTATTTTATTTTCGCAAATAAAATTAACCCTCTTTTACAATCGAACGGGCATCGAAGCAAAAAGCGGGGTTAATGCCGGCCCCACTCACTCAGGATTTACAATTTTTCTTTCCGAAAAAGGAGGCAAACAGAAAAATAAATACATGATGCATAATGATATAGAAGAGGAACTCGTTTAAATATAGGTCCTTTAACACGTGATTATTACCATACTTTGGTTTTTATTTAGGCAGGTATTACGCCAAACTGATTTTTATAGGTTGCGCTTCTGTAATCCGCACGGTTTATTTAATCTCAATAATCAATATTTCGACCCTCGCTGACCCAATAAAACTGCCACGTTGTACGGCAACCATTCTTGAAAGGATATAATTTATCCAGGAGCCGGAATCAGGTCAAGAGCATACACTAATCTGGGTGTTCTGGCCCCTCTTAATCCGGAAAATTCCTGTATCTGCGATGATTACACCAGACTTCCCTCATTTGTCCGTGTTTCGCGAACGTTATAATGACTAGGTACTTAGCACTGGAAATTAATTTACTTGACGAATAATTGTTATTTTATTTTCGTGTATCTATCTTATCTTATCTTATTATATACGAGCAATTCTTGTATATATATTTAATTGGAATCTCGGAAACGGCTCCAGCGGTTTTCATGAAATTTAGTATGCAGGGGGTTTCGGGGGCGATAAATCGATTTAGCTAGGTTTCATTTTTAGAAAACGTCGTTTACCCCAAAAAACGAGCAAAGCTCGGTCACCCAGGTACTTTATATTATGCTATGAATGCTATGTGCTATGAAAATTTGCTGCGAAGCATAATTTATGAGCTTGATCGGTGAAGAGGTTGTAATGATATTGCGTTTTTAAGGGGGTTTAAAAAAAGTTTTACAAATGCATTTGTACATCGAAAAATGATTTTTATTTATGTAACTATAGTTTTTAAAATACAACGGCGAAAAGTAAAATTAAGAAAACTGCTGGCGTTTTAGCTCAGGTACTAATTTAGGTAGGATAACCAAATATTTGATTTTATGATTAGGACTAACATAGGCAGTAGGCTCCTACCTACATTAATAAAGTATTTACACGAAATGCAAAATAAACTGACTGTGGACATCGCGGGCTAGATCTCACTTGCGGGCGAACTACTAGTTTACTTAGAACTTTTTACAAACCGGGAACCATAAAAAGCGCTGAAGACCAAGCCGTACTTGCAACCTGATTCTTCTTCAAAAATTGAACGCTGAAAGGAAGTTACTTACAAAATTACTGTTTTACTTCTTTAAAGCTCTTCGCTAAGCCATTAAAGAGTTCTAAATGTACTCACTAGTGAATTATTCACATAGGTACCTAATCTAAAATCAAATAAATTAGGATGTCTGCGAGGTATAGTGAGATGCCTCCCGCTAAAGGTCAGATATGCTATATTTAACTCCCTGCGTCAAAAACACTGCGTCAAAAACAAGCGTCCAAAAACTACAAGTTACACAAAACAAAATAGTTAAGGTACTGTTTCACTACAATTACCGAACTCCAACTACGACAATCTATAGAGATACAAAAATTATGAAAATATCGCAAATATATTATTACAGCACGTGCATACTTATACGGAAAATACTTAATAATGATAAAGACTCACAAATATATTTAAAAAAAAAAAAAAACGTCCATAAACGCAACTTAAGAAGTGCCAATAATATCCACCTACAAAAAGTTAGAACCAACTATGGAAAGAGAAATATTACGTTCGAGGGAGCACAATTGTATAACGCCTTACCTAAAACAATAAAAGAATTAACAACATTACCCCAATTCAAAAGATTCCTTAAACGCCACATTTTGGAATGTTATATCGATGACTGTTGTCAAGAGCAAAGGAAGGAGAAAACACCCAGTGTGAACAGACACACGCTCACCGTCCGCGTGTTTCTATAATAGTTTTTATAAGTACCCACGTTTGTGATGTTATGCCTACCCAATATTTTTCTGATATAACTTTTAGAATAGTTTTTAGTTCTCGTAAGTGATTTGTAATCTTGAGAGAATTAATAAAGATCTTACCATATATAAATACGAATAGGTAACCAAACGTAAACGATATAAAACTTATGTCAAACGTAATTTTCAAAATGAAATAGTTTCCAAAACCGAATCTTAAGATTAGGTATTTACTGATAAATCTTCCGCCTTTCTTTATTGTAGTCCATTGCATTACAATATTTTAGTGAATTGATATTTTATTGAATACTTTCTATTACACGAAAGCATGATATTAGCGATCGCGTGAGTGATTAACGCTGTATTGTGCGAAAATGGTTCCCAGTAGATCGTGCTACAATGGAGCTCGTCCGACATTTTCGTAGCTATACTTTTTCTTTCGATATTATGAGCAGAATATTCATTGACCTTGGTATTCATAAATTATTATGTGCCCATTGTGTGAGAATTGTTTTTGTTTTTTATATATATATTTATATACATCATATCAATTATATACAAAGATTATTAGTCGGCAGGAACTAAAGAAAACAATCCAACTTTGCAACGGTAATTGAATCTCACCACAGTTTTGTGCTTATTCTCCTAGTTTCAGCGATAAGTCTCGGCTTTGGAAGGTATTTATGAATAACTAAAATCCATTATCAAAGAGAAAAGCTTCGTGTGTCGTAAGCGGCAAGTCTCCGCGAAGCGGCTTTGCGTACCTTACCTACTACACTGATTAATTGAAGCTTACTATATTGATTTTGTATTACGGAAGCTGCAGAAACTTATAGATATTATTGCATATACTCGTAAGTACTGTTTATTCATATGAATTGTATCTAATAGTTTAATGTTGTACAAGAACATGGTATTCTATGTTTTGCTTGTCGTTGAGCACTTTATAAACTTAATAAAGCCATTGGTTTAGTTTAGATCCGAAAGCAGCCATGTTTGTTTTTAGTTTGTTCTATTTTTAAAGTTGTAAATGCAGATTTTATTCAGGGTTGGTCAACAGTTTTTTCGCCCAGAATTAAATTAAGACAGAGTTGTTTTTCCTTTAAAAATTCTTTTTTTTCTCAGTCGAGCTTTTAGAAATGTTTTATTTAAATAGGAATTGAAATTGAAATTGAAAAATATTTATTCAGTACAATCACAAGGATCTCTTTGAAACGTCTTACATGCTAGGTGAATCTACCCACTCCGAAATAATATTATTTTTAACTTTTTTTAAGTGCTTTTTCTTTTTGATTATACAGAATGTTCTATCTTGAGGAGAAATCTAGCATATTGAATTTGTAGCACCGTTCCATGATTTCAAGAAGTATATATAAATATATAAATCTATTAGCTTCGGAGGGTCAAAACCGCGCTAGCATACTTGTCTACCCATCTTGTAACAAAGCTCAAAGCTTTGCGCCGAGAAAAACATCACATTACGGCATTCCTGAATCATCTGAACAATGTTTGCGACAGTTATGGCTGCGTTCTCTTGAGTTATTGTGTTCCAGACTCAAATTTACTGTGATTTAATGTCTACCGGTCGTTATTTTTCTTACCATTTTCCTTATGGCTCGCGAGTGCCTAACCCCCGAGGTAACGTTTCAATGTGTAATATAGATGCCGCAACACGTTCTGAATAATTTGCTGGTTTGTATAAAAGACGATTAACATTTACAATTATTTTATGTAATCTGAAGAATAAAATGGAAAAAAACTATTTTAATAATGTTTTTCAAAAATATCAAACTTTTAAAATATAAGAATTGGCCGTTGAAGTTATAAGTCAGGATATAACGAACAGAATAGTCTTTGTGTCATAAAATTAGACACTTGTATCTCATTCGCTCCTACACTCGTGATTCTTTCATACCTATTCGCTTTCGTTTATATTTTTCGCATCGTTTCACTAAAACATTTTTATCAATTTACATATATTCAAACGAAATAGTCACAAACAAAATAAAGCATCAAGTCCACAAAAATTAGACAAGCGAACAATTATTACGCTTGATTTTCCGTTTGCACGGGCCATTTAACCCAATAAGTTTAGACCATTACCCATGTCCGAGGTCCAGCTATAGAGATCGTCGGGCGTCGGTGTCGTTTTGAAAACTCATTACGTTTTTACCGAAGACATCAATGAAATTAATTTTGGTAATTGGGGGTATAATTGTTGGGTCTATTTTACTGAAATGGGGTCATGTTGTATTTTCTTTACGTGAGCGAAAAAAGGGAAGCAAGGTAAAATAGTAGTACTGTTTGTTTTTTATTATTACCAAGTTAAATCCAAAAAAGACTACGTTTGGCATATTTCCTTCGTGTCTTGTTTTTTTTTTCAGTTTCTGTACTATAATGTTATTCTCGTGGTATAATATTATGTAGTGTGTCACCTTTTCCGTATCCAACGGTAAGGCGTAGGATATATATCACTAAATCTGGCAGGAATTGAATCAAACGGCTCTCCTGACGGGCTTTCAACGATAATGGGCGATTTATGCCCTGCATTGTCCCAGATACCCTACCTGAGTTGAGTAACTACCTGGTGCTTGAAATTTTAATCATTTTGTAATTGTTTTACCGTCTGATAATTGAGCTTTTCGAGCACAAATTGCTACTGAAAATTAAACACGTCCTAAATTCTACAAAATATTACACTTAGAGAGAGTGTGAGAAATAAAGGTCTGTAAACATGCAAAATCAGTTCTATATGACAGTAGGTACCTATTACATTCATACTCCTAATTATCATTGATAATAATTTATCAAAGTTACTGTATAAACTAATATAGTAGACCGTCTGCATAAGCTATGCAAATTACTGACTTTTTAGTACGAATATTGTTGTAATTTTGGTGTTTTTATTTCTGATATTGACCTGTGCCAAATCTTTTTCAGATTTTGTCAAGGTCACCGTTAGGGCAGGCGATCTCATTTCATACTGGGTACTCCGTAGGAACTAGACGTTTATAGAGATTGATGACTTGGATTTAGGGATGCTGATTACGATACGGGTGCATGAAGATAATAAATACTTGCTGGCCGTTAACTCCTAGCCGTAAATCTAATAAGATAAAATATAAATACCCACTCGTATATTTATGTACATATTTGACTACTAGCGGCTTCACACGGGTTGAAAAGTATATAAAGTTTTTTTTAATATAAAATATAGGCTATGTTATTTAGGAATTTAGCATTCTAATGGTGAAAGAAACTTTGAAATCGGTCCAGTAGTTTTTTTAGTATATTCGTTACAAACATACAATGATATGATTTTTTCCTCTTTATCTTATCTTATACCTTTACGCCTTTAGTACACCTACGCAATCGCATGCGGCAGCGAAACGACGAAAAAACTGTAAGTTGTATGGCAACGTTTCGCATGTGTTTTGTCTCGCTCTAATATATAGCTAGATGTAATAGTTGCGTCCTTGTCGGTATTGTTTCGCAAGTAACTGCGAAATGGCTGTTACACAGACGCAGCCGTTTCGCTAGTGGAGTTTCGCATCGCAAGGCGTCACCACGCGTTCTGTCGGTGAGGACAGAATTTCGCACAATGGAAGCCGAAAATATTGAATTATTATTGAATTTGATTCGAAATTATCCCGAATTATATTTAGTTGGGCATGTTGATTACAAAAATGCATACAAAAAAGAGGTGGCATGGAGGAAAATTCAAAAAATTCATTCTGAAACGACGTCTGCACCTACATCCCACGAAAGCTACAATGACATTTCCTTGCGAAAAAACTGCAGTGTACTAACGTTCCGCAGATATTTCGCTACCGCAATTATTTCGCAAAGACTCGCAGCCGCATACGAACGCGTAGGTGTACTAAAGGCGTTAAACGAGCAATTGTTGTATACAGGGTGTCCCAAAAAGTAGTGTCAAGCGAAATTCCAGAGATAGAACACCCCTTGGGGTACCCGAATCACCCCCATGTATGTTCCGCGATTTTCTATAGTTTTCGAGTTATTAATTTTTTTCTGAATTTTTGAAAAAATTACTACTTGAACAACTTAAAACATTCTCACAAAAAAAGTAGAAAACTTTCTTGAGATTTTTTTTTTGTTACTGAATTTTAATGAGTTGTTCTTTTATGCATAAAATAATCAGCTACGTGACTTTGATGAAAACTATGAAAATGTTGGTGTAAAGTCAAATAATTAGATTCGGTGAATTACGACTTAAATTTTCAACTTTAAATTAAAAATCTTAACAAGTGATTTTATGGTTCCTAAATAAATCTAAAAAAAATTCCAGACTCTCAGCTTTCATAATCATTAAAAAAAAGTAGTACTTAATTGGCTACTTTGGCTAAAATCGGCCTTCAAAGACGGTGAGGTAGAAAATTCTTAAAATTAGCTACCTGATTAAAAAATAGATTTTGGAAATTTTATCATTCCTTAGCTTACTTCGTTTGATAACTAACCAAAAATGACTGCAGGAAAGTAAGATTTCATTAATATTTGAAGGTTTTATTTATTTAGTTTAGCTAAATTTGTGAAATAAAACAACTAGTAAAATTTATTATTTTTTTACAAAAAGTCTTCAAAATGTCAACCTTCTTAGTCAATACAAATCCTACATCGTCTTAAAAAGGTTTCCTTTAATCGTATGAAAGCTATTTTAAGTGCCTTAATTTTTTTTTTCGGCCCGCTTAATTTTGTTCCTAATTCGGCCATATTGCTGATTTTTTCGGCATAAACTAATTCTTTGTAGTCATTTTTGGTTAGTTAGCAAACAAATTAAGCTTAGGAATGATAAAATGGCCAAAATCTATTTTTTAATCAGGTTGCTAATTTTAAGAATTTTCCACCTCACCGTCTTTGAAGGCCGATTTTAGCCAAAGTAGCCAATTAAGTACTACTTTTTTTTAATGATTATGAAAGCTGAGAGTCTGGAAAATTCTTTAGATTTATTTAGGAACCATGAAATCACTTGTTAAGATTTTTAATTTAAAGTTGAAAATTTAAGTCGTAATTCACCGAATCTAATTATTTGACTTTACACCAACATTTTCATAGTTTTCATCAAAGTCACGTAGCTGATTATTTTATGCATAAAAGAACAACTCATTAAAATTCAGTAGCAAAACAAAAATCTCAAGAAAGTTTTCTACTTTTTTTGTGAGAATGTTTTAAGTTGTTCAAGTCGTAATTTTTTCAAAAATTCAGAAAAAAATTAATAACTCGAAAACTATAGAAAATCGCGGAACATACATGGGGGTGATTCGGGTACCCCAAGGGGTTTTCTATCTCTGGACTTTCGCTTGACACTACTTTTTGGGACACCCTGTATATATATATATATATAATTGAAATCTCGGAAACGGCTCCAGCGATTTTCATGAAATTTAGTATGTAGAGGGTTTCGGGGGCGATAAATCGATCTAGCTAGGTTTCATTTTGAGAAAACGTCGTTTACCAATAAAAAAAACCGAGCAAAGCTCGGTCACCCAGGTACTAATATTATTAAGTGTAGATTAGGTATAATACTGATAATATGCAATAAATTGCTAATAATGAAAAAAAGTAATTAAATGTTTTGGAAAGTTTCAAAGCATCATTCACCAAAGAGCTCTAAAACATCTTTAATTATTAAGTAGTATTTTTCAACGAGCGGAAAAATCAAGATTTTTGATAATGAAGCACTTAACGATGTTTCGGAGCTTCGGCCTCATTAAATTTATTCACCATCTTAATTAACATCTTTGATACAGTAAAAACTTGAAGGACTTTACACTTTAAGTAGCGTGTTTAAAAGTAAATGTACTTGTCTAAATTCAGGGTCTTTTTGACATACGAATACCTATAGAATTAGAGAAGTGCGCATTTGTTTCATTATTATTTAATTATAACAGAGTTTTCGCTATATTTTTTTTTACCTACGTGCGAGTATGCACTATTTAGCTATACTTTAGTTCAGTGCGTAGGTAAATGCTTCAGGGTAAGAATTTCCTTATAACAAACTAGATTCTATCTTCGTCTTTCACCTTCTTTATCTATCCAAACGCGATTCTAGAGGTTTATTACGTCAAAGTGAAATAAATGTTGGCAAATTCAGCGAACGACGGAATAAATTTTGGAAAACCTATCGGGAAAAGAATAGTGCGCCTAAATTTACGGGCCAAAAGAGAGCAGTAAAGCCTCGTTATATTGAGCTATGTCCCAGCTGAGAGCATTACCCACTCGTATATTGTACCTACATATAGCAGCATGCTGTGCTGGTTAAAAGCATTATGTTTAAATCTTTTAATGCTGATGATTTATGCTTTTATTTTTAACTTGGATTAGAACTGCCCTGTAATTTATGAAACTATATTGACAATGTCCTTGTGAGTCACAAGGCCGAGAACAGACAACAGTCTTACGATCAGCCTAAGGTATGAAAATAGCATTTTGCAAATGAATTTGCAGGGACTTTAAACTAGATAAGTATAATTATAAGAGACTCTCAATTTCGATCGCCTTTCAGCTAGATAAAAATGCGTTTATCATCTTGTCAATTACAATTCGACTGGCGAGCCGCCAGGGTCTTATTCATCAAACATTATAAGACCACGAGTTCGCAATTAGAAATTTTAAAAACCAATTTTTTTTCTTGATTTACATTTTTGCTTGTGAAAAAAGTGTAGGTGCACATAAATCGCAACATGTTCATTTGTCTTTTACACAGAAAACAGTGCGAGTGGCTTACACTGATATGTTTTTATAAGTATAGAAAAGTTGACCACATCAAAAAGTTTTTGACTAATAATTAAACTAGTGCTGTCTTCGCAGAACGTGCCTGTGGGCGGTCAATTAACTCCATCGCCAGAGTTGACCACTGAGTCACACGACCTTTTTATTTTTTGTAATGGGCAACCCGTCTTTGCTAAATTAATAGATCTGTACGCTACACAGTAAATTTATGATAATTTGTACAATTTGTTGATTGTAATGAGATAATAGAAGCCAATGAGGTGGTAATTAATTTAGTACGTGTTGAGTTTTATTATCACCGTCTATTTTCAGAGTCACCGTAGTTTATACTTTCTCGGGTGATGAAAGTTTTTTGATCTGCTACTGAAAACATAGATAGGTACTACATGGATCAAAATGTTGGCTGTTTGGGGGACTAGAAGAAAGTTGATGTCCCAAGAGTAAAGATACAAAAGACGCTGATTTTCCAACACCGATGCCTTGTGTGTAACCTCAGCACAGCGGCGGGTGCGAATGTGTCGCAAAATATCATGGAAAGGCAAGGCTTTGTGAAAAAGCTATTTAGTATTAAGAGTACTATAATACTGCAAGATTATGTAACAGTAAAAAACTTAAGGTTAAACTTTTTGGTTTAAGTAAATTATTGTTATTCCTCTATTCAATTTCAAAGGTTTAAAAGTCGGCTTAGTGTCAGTAGTACCATTGATTTGTACCATTGATGGTACAGGAGACACAACTTTGTATCCTTAGTACCATTAAGGAAAAATGAGGATATTCCCCCGCAACCTTCCACTTTTAATTTCTGCGACATCACCAGTTTAATCCGGCTTAGAAGCTTTAGAAGTACATCTTGACTTTACTAGATAGCAGTTGTGACTAGAACCCTTTATTCTCCTGTTCATTTTTTATTTATATTTTACCTCTAAACAATCTAAAATCACCTAATTTCTTTGAAAATAGATGTCGAGTTTGAGTTGGGACTAATTTTTGAAGATTCGCTTTTAAAAAAATTTACGCAATTTTTTCAGGTGTCATTCTTCTTTCTACTTTTCAGGGCGTTTTGTCAGTAGCCAGTTAGTATTTTCAAGGAAAAAGACGTGCCATATATGTATATACTAGGTGGTCACCCGCGACTTCGTCCGCGTTTCATGTTTTGTATAAAACAAATCAAAAACCGTGAAAACCGTCATCTTCATTCACTCTCATTAAATTCTTAATACATGCGCGTCGGTTAAGGGTACTCTGGACCTGGCCTTTTTCTAAAACGTCCCCAATTTGATCGAGGTAATTACGTACGCCGAGGTCTTTCCCTTCCAACTGTCCCATTCACACTCTCCTTATACAACTGTTTCGTCAATCTCCTTTCATCCATCCTTTCTACATGCCCAAACCATCTTAACATACCCTTCTCAATTTTCATCACTACGTCTTCTTTCACTCCACAACGTTCTCTTATCACGCTGTTCTTCACTCTATCATTCAAAGTTAAACCACACAAACTTCTAAGAGCTCTCATTTCCACTGCATTTATTCTACTCTGATGCTTCTTCTGCCATACCCAACTTTCGCTACCATACATCAATGTCGGCACTAACACTCCACCGTGCACAGCCAGACCTGCCTTTTTGGACACGATCCGACTGCTCATAAATGTGTGAAGTGCCCCATGTGCATAAACTTTATACCCTTTTTTCCATTTGTGAGGGCTATTTTTGAAAACCCTTAAATATGTGTTTCATTTTAAGTACTCGTATTAAAACCGAGTTCTCGTCAAAAAAACTTTAACACCCCATTTAACCCTTTTTGGTGGGTTATTTTGAAAATTCCAGAAACATGTGTCTATTTATTTTGTCTATTAAGTATTTAAACCGAGTTTCAAACAAATCACACTACTCGTCGAAAAAACTTTAACACCCCATTTAACCGTTTTTGGAGGGTTATTTTGAAAAATCAAGATATACGTTTTAAATTATTTTGCATTTAAAGTATCCAAACCAAGATTCAGACCGATCGTACCACCCCTTAAAAAGTTCCCATATAAACATTGAGCCCCCATTTTACCCTTTTTTAAAGGTTATATTGAAAAATCTCGAAACAAGTATACATTTGTTTTGTATTTACATTACACACACAAAGTTTCATGAAAATCGAACAGCGCGTTAAAAAGTTTCATACAACCGTTTTTAGCCCTTTTCACCCCCTTAAAAGTGGAATTTCCAAAAATCCCGTCTTAGTGGGCGCTTACATACCAAGACAAACAGTATTTCAACCGAGTTTCAAACAAATCACACCACTCGTTGAAAAAACTTTAAAACCCCATTTAACACTTTTTGGAGGGTTATTTTGAAAAATCTAGATACACGTTTTAAATTATTTTGCATTTAAAGTATCCAAACCAAGATTCAGACCGATCGTACGACCCGTTAAAAAGTTCCCATATAAACATTGAGCCCCCAGTTTACCCCTTTTTAAAGGTTATATTGAAACACGTGTACATTTGTTTCGTATTAACAATACATAAACAAAGCTTCATGAAAATCGTACAACGCGTTAAAAAGTTTCATACAACCGTTTTTAGCTCTTTTCACCCCCTTAAAAGTGGAATTTCCAAAAATCCCGTCTTATTGCTCGCCTACATACCAAGAGGAACATACCCTCCAAATCTCAAGTCTGTACGACCGGCGGTTTGGGATGTGCGTGATTTGTGTGATCCTTTTATATAGTAGATCATAATTTATTCCATTACAATAATTTAAAAAGGTTAGAAACGTGCTACATAATCGTTTGCGGTCTGTTTGGACTGAAATCTATGTTTCTTTTTATTTACTACTAGCTTCCGTTTGCGGCTTTGCTCGCGAGGTGCCTACATAAAATATAGCTTATGTTACTCAGGGATAACGTAGCATTCTAACGATGAAAGAACTTTTGAAATCGGACCAGTAGTTTTCGAGTTTATTCGTTACAAACAAAAATACAATACTTTCCTCTTTATAATATTACTAGCTTATGCCCGCGACTTCGTCCGCGTAGAAATCGAAAATGATGAATTTAAATAAAATACGAAACACGTCTTCGTATACGGGTATTGAGTATTGCGTTTTATTTACCTATTTTTCCCTATTTTTAACGTTGGGAAAAATAGGTACTTAAATAAAACGCGATATTTACCCGTTTCATTTCGGTTTTGCCTATTTTTACATAGCAACATAACGAACCTACTGTTCGGGGTAAGGCAATTCGGTTTTGTATATTTTTACATAGCAACCTAACGAACCTACTGCTCGGGGTAGGGGTAGGACATAGTGGAACTGAGCATCGCAAACATTGACAACCTCTTTTATTTTGTACATAACATACCATACATACATAAAATAACGCCTTATTCCCAACGGAGTAGGCAGAGACCATAGAACTCCACTTGCTACGTTCCTACATACATTTTTGCTTCATTCACTTTCATTACATTCTTCATACATGAGCGTTGGTTGAGGGTAGATACTCTTTACCTAGCTATTCTCTAAAACGCGCCAATTTAATCGAGGTCCGTACGCAGAGGTTTTCTCCTTCCAACTATCCCATTCGCACTCTCCTTATAAATTGAGAAGGGTAGGTATGTTAAGATGGTTTGGGTATGTAGAAAGGATGGAGCAAAAGAGACTGACGAAACAGGTGCATGCACCCATCATGTACCTGTCAATCTCCTATCATACATCCTTTCTACATGCCCAAACCATCTGAACATACCCTTCTCAATATTCATCACTACGTCTTCTTTCACACCACAACGTTAATTCATCACACTGTTCTTCACTCTGTCATTTAAAATTAAACCACACATACCTTTCATAGCTCTCATTTCCACTGCATTTATTCTATTCTAATGCTTCTTCTGCCATACCTAACTTTCAGAAGGTACCATTATTTCATTTTGTAAAAAGATTTAATGTACTTACCTATTTAAACTAAGTTTCAAGCCAATCACATCACCCTTACCTATAAGAAACATGCTACATACACATACTTTCCGAAGATAGAACTATATCTACTAAAAACATACTAAAATAATTAATAAAAAGACGAATTGTTTATCTACCCATAGAAAATCGACATAAAATGACATTGTCAATAGACTTAGTGTAGTGTCACTGTTATATGAACAAAAAAGGTTGGTTGCACTGATTAATTTGATTTGAATCTAAGCCCAGTACTAACTATTTCATATTATGTGACTCTTTATTATTTTACATAATTTATCTTTTATATTTGCCAACCGATTTCGATGAAACTTTGTTTCATTCCTATGTTTTAATCTAAGCTTATCTCAATACATTAGTGAAAACTGAATTCGATTCGGTTCAGTCGTTGCGCAGATTATCGTTCACAAACGCACAGATAAACATAAAAACAAAAAAAAGATTTTTTTTCATAAACTGTTGTTTTAGGCTACGTAGCGTGTCTTCTTTAGGTAGCACTAATTTTTTGAAAATATCAAAATTACAGACACGATTTCTCGACGATTTTATTTAATGTATAGAATTGCTATGTTTTTAAGTGAGTTCAACCTTTTTTAATGAAATCGGAGTAAGTTTCAAACATGGCATGTGTCAAAATAAAATGTTGTTTCAATCAAAAGCACTAAGGAGTATCGATATCAACTTCGAAGCAAATCACCACCAAAATAACTTTCTACCCCATTTTAACCCCATTAGGGGATGAGTTTCAATAAAATGCTATATAGGTCTATCATCAATTCTGTTGAAAAAGGTTTATGCCAAATTTCAAGTAGATTGGACCAAGGAATCTCGTTGTCCCATACAAACTTTGCCCCCCTTTTTCACCCCTTTAGAGGTGGAATTTCCGAAAATCTCTTCTAATCGGATGCCTACGTCATACAAAGAACACACCCTCCAAGTTTCAGGTCTCTACGATCAGCGGTTTAGGCTGTGCGTTGATTCCTAAGTCATTCAGGACAAAGCCTTTTATATGTATTATTAGCATAATTTTTCCGATTTAATGTAAATTGTGACGTCACCCGACCATCAGGTATAAATACAGCCGCTCTGGCGCGCTCGCATCATTTTACGGTTGGATCTCGAAGAGTAAGGTCGTTGAAAAGGTGATCGGTGCAATTTGCAGTAAGTCTGTTATCTTGTTATTGATGTACATATGTACCTAACTATTTGTGTGATTTACTGAGGGTAGTTTTGTTTGAATCGATGGCTTTTTGTTATTTCGATGATTGTGTAAAATAAGTTTGAATTAAGAAGTAAAATAGTTTTAGTTGTCAAATTATTGTTTTTTTTTAATTAAATTCACTCCTGGTTCCTAAAATCAGAAGTGGGATAGGTCTGTGCCCACATACAGCCTTCTCTTCTCAATAAAACTGATAACAAACAGCCTTCGATTTAAAATATTGTGATGCCACGTTCGTCTCGCTCGCGTGAGAGATCTAGTGAGTCGCTGAGCCACAAGGCAAGGCGGACTCGTAGCAAATCGCACCGACACCGTCATAAGCCTCGCTCACGGTCTCGTCACCATAAGTCTCACACACGTGATCGTGACTGTTCTCTTAAACTAGCGATAGGATCTATAGTGGATAGGTTAAATGCTATTGAAGAAAGTACCGCGAGTGTATCACAAACCCCGTTACCTCCTACTACGCATGTAAACACACCTCAACGTGTTGATGACACCCCCTGCATGACAAAAACTTTAACAGATGCACTAATCGCAGTGACTAAAGTAAAATCACACGACTATTATGTGTCCAACTTCGATCCAACCATCAGTAACTTTGAGGTGTGGTGCGGCGAAGTAGAACGTGCTAGGATAGCCAATGGCTGGGGGGATTTAGAATGCCTTTCGCGAGTTGGTCATTGTCTTAAGGGAAATGCCAAAACTTGGTTAGGTGAATGGACAACTAACGATCGCTCATGGTCCAACTTCACAAAAGATTTTAAGTCCCTTTGTCCACAAAAAATTGACTACGCTCAGATACTTTATGAAGTGATAAACACTACTTCAGACAAATTCCCCACTTATGCTGAGTACGCGCGTCGAACCTTGCTACGTCTACGTACGATTCAGGGTCTAAGCGAGGAATTAATTGTCCAAATAGTGATACGCGGCATAAATGATGCACAAGTTAAGGCAGCAGCCGTTAATGCTAACATAACTACAGACAACTTGGTGTCATTTTTAGCCATATATGTAAAGCCTGGCCGTGGTAAACTAGATAATCGTCAGTCATCTCAATTTCACAATGTGGCAAAGAAAAGAAACGTCGAAAAAGCCGACGGTAAATGCTTTAACTGCGGCCAGACTGGACATATAAGAATTAACTGCTCTAAAAAGCTTAAGGTCTCCGACAACAACACGAAAACCACGACATGTTCTTTTTGTAAAAAAATCGAACACAAAGAAAGCGATTGTTTTGCTAAAGCTCGATCGGAGGGTCAAAATAATAATCAACGAAAAGTTAACTTGTGCAACGAACTCGCGAATTCCCCTCACAACAGCGATATAATCACAGCAGTGATACAGGGTATTCCTGTAGATGTTTTGATAGATAGTGGCGCACTTAACGTTTCTCTCATATCATCAGCTGTTCTAAAACATTTTGCTTGCCAACGAAAACCAACTTATCGTGTTTTGAAGGGAATAGGTAACACCGATGTTATCGCTCGAGAATATATTCCGCTTACGATCGAGTTTAGTAACATTGCGCTTGATGTCGATTTTGTCGTAGTACCCGCATCATGTATGAACACACCGATCATTATTGGAACCGATGTCCTCAATAGGGACGGTGTTACTTTCATTCGGACAAAACACAAACAATATTCAACGCATACCCTCAATCCAGTTTCGAAAGTAAACTCTGTTGAAGCTAATGAGCCCAACACAGTAAATACGCCTCTTCAAGGCGAAGAACTCTCTTCGCTCATGTCCGTAATAAATGATTTCAGTTCATTCCTTATTTCCGGCACAGCCACTACTACCGTAACGACCGGTAAGATGCACATCAATTTGACGAGCGATGTCCCAGTAGCTTATCACCCTTACCGTTTGTCGTACCAGGAAAAACTTAAAGTTCGCGAGATAGTTAGTGATTTACTGGACAAAAAAATAATAAGGGAGTCTGACTCAGAGTACGCGAGCCCGATAATCCTGGTTAAAAAGAAGGATGGTACCGATAGGATGTGTGTTGACTTTCGAGCACTCAATCGCATCACTATCAAAGATCGATATCCACTGCCGCTCATTGAGGATCACATTGATCGCCTTGGATGCTCGAAATTCTTCACCAGCCTAGACATGGCGTCAGGCTTTCATCAAATACCGATTGATGAAGCCTCTATCCATAAGACTGGCTTCGTAACTCCCGAATCTCATTATGAGTACCTCAAAATGCCTTTCGGCCTATGCAACTCGCCTACGGTATATCAGCGTATCATTAACAACACTCTTCGTAGGCTGATCGAGTCTGGTAACGTCCTAGTGTACATAGACGACGTTCTGATACTGAGTATGTCAGTTAGTGAGGGAATCAACCTATTGCGCGAAGTATTAGAAACCCTAACCGAAGCCGGATTCTCGATCAACCTCCGAAAGTGTACCTTCCTTAGTACCGAGGTGGAGTACTTAGGTCGGGTCATTTGTCATGGTCAGGTTAGACCGAGCCCCCGAAAAATCGAGGCGTTAGCAAACTCTCCCATCCCAGCTAACGTTAAACAGGTTCGTCAATTCTTAGGCCTGGCGGGGTATTTCCGACGCTACATTGAAAGCTATGCGACAAAAACTGCAAGTATTTCACGGCTTACAAAAAAAGACGTAAAATTCGAATGGGGATCAGAACAAGATCAAGCCCGAGAGTACCTTATAAAACAATTAACCAGTGCTCCAATACTTGCAATTTTTGATCCAAGCTTACCCACCGAACTCCACACCGACGCCAGTAGTATAGGCTACGGTGCTGTTCTTATGCAAACGCACTCTGACAGTACAAAAAAAGTAGTGGCCTACTTTAGCAAGGCTACACAAGGAGCTGAAAGCAGATATCACTCGTACGAGTTAGAGACGCTGGCGGTCGTCAGAGCGCTGCAACATTTTAGACACTATTTGGTTGGGTTAGAATTTAAAATCATTACCGATTGCAACGCTCTGAAGGCCACCGAGCGAAAAAAGGATCTGCTTCCAAGGGTTGCTCGCTGGTGGATTTATCTGCAAGATTTTAACTTCAAGATGGATTATCGAAAAGGTGTAATGATGGGTCACGCAGATTACCTGAGCAGAAATCCACCAGTGACGCAAGTCAATCACATAGATAGACCTTTAAATTGGGCACAAATGGCTCAATCCGCCGACACTGAAACCCAGGGTCTAATACAGAAACTAAATGATGGTCTTTTAGATTCGCGTCGCTATGTGTGTCAAAATGATGTACTGTACTACCGACACACACCGGTAGGAGAAGAGTCACGTTTGTTGTGCTATATCCCTAAAGGACACCGACTCAGTTTATTGCGGGTCTTCCACGACGAACATGAGCATATTGGAGCGGACAAAACATTAGACCTTATTTTGAAGCACTTTTGGTTTCCGGGCCTTAAGCCCTTTGTCCGAAAATATACCGCACATTGCTTAATTTGCATTTCCAAAAAGCGTGTTCCAAGAGCCCCTCATCAACCCATTACTTCATGGGAAAAGCCCGATGTCCCCTTCAATACGGTTCATGTCGACGTACTAGGACCGTTGCCAGAGTCGAACGGGTACAAATTTGTTTTGGTACTGGTCGACTCATTTACAAAGTTCTGTTTGCTGTATCCTATGTACAGACAAGATACCGTCGAACTCAAGCGTGTCTTCAACACCGCAATTTCATTGTTTGGCACCCCAAAACTGTTAGTTTGTGACCGTGGTCGCATGTTTGAAGCCTCTAGTTTTACCAGCTGGATATCTGAACTAGGTTGCGAAATCCACCACATAACGCCCGAAATGCATCATGCAAATGGACAAGTCGAGCGTTATGTGCGCACTGTACTCAACCTGATTCGGGTAGAAAGTTCTAATAAGAATACAACTTGGTCTGAAGCCTTACTTAAAATTCAGTTAGTACTGAACATTACTAAACAAAAAACCACCCAGTTTTCAGCTCTATATTTGTTAATTGGTACTAATGCGACCACTCCTGTGATCCGCGCACTGATTCGTGACATTGCCATTGAAAACACGAGTCCTAACCATGAGGCAATGAGAGAGCTCAGTAGAAGTCGAGCCAAGGATTTGTTGAAGAAAAATCAGGATAAACAAGATTCCCACGTGAATCGTCATCGACACCCTCCCAAAGTTTTCAAGATGCATGACCAAGTATTCGTCATAAAGTATTCTCAGTCCACAGGAAAACTTGACTCGGGTATGAGAGGCCCGTACCGTGTAGTAAAGGTCTTGCCAAGTGACCGATATGAGCTGAAATTATTAAGTGGGGCACGTGGTAAAACCACACAAGCAGCATCTCAATACATGGTGCCCTGGAAAGGAGAGTGGTGTCCTGAGAGTTGTTCGGCATTTTTTGAAAGTAGGTGTAATGTTGTTTTTTATGTTACAGAGACACTTACTTGGTTACCGACGCATGCATGACGCGTGTATGCGAGTGCGTGCGTGTGAACGGTTATGGTATGGAGCTAGTCATCACAAGACCTGCTTCATGCATCGGGACAGCTGGCAGACGCATTCCTCAATGCGTACAGACTCCGGTCTGGCAGACGTGTCTAACGCGTACAGGTGCTGTCCTGGCAGACGCATTTCTCAATGCGTACAGACTCCGGTCTGGCAGACGCGTCTAACGCGTACAGGTGTTGTCCTGGCAGACGTATTTCTCAATACGTATGGACTCATGTCCGGCAGACACGTGTGGGGGGGTTTTAGTAGATTTGTACGTACAAAGTAAGAGAATGTATGACACTTGTCAGAAGATGTATGTTGACACGAAGAATGTTAGTGAAGGACTAGGTACCTAGCTAAGTGTGTTTTGTTGAAAGAGGGCCTCGCCAGATGATGAATGAAAGAATAGGCAATTGCTTGTGATGTTATAACTTAACCCGTGTTTTACATCAACAGACTCTGACGATGATGACGATTCTGAAGCTGGGCCATCATCCGCTCCTGACAACCTCATGGGTGCCTCCAATGATAACACCTCTAACAATGCGTCCGAGGACGGCGCATGATCAGGAGAGGCCGTATTAGCATAATTTTTCCGATTTAATGTAAATTGTGACGTCACCCGACCATCAGGTATAAATACAGCCGCTCTGGCGCGCTCGCATCATTTTACGGTTGGATCTCGAAGAGTAAGGTCGTTGAAAAGGTGATCGGTGCAATTTGCAGTAAGTCTGTTATCTTGTTATTGATGTACATATGTACCTAACTATTTGTGTGATTTACTGAGGGTAGTTTTGTTTGAATCGATGGCTTTTTGTTATTTCGATGATTGTGTAAAATAAGTTTGAATTAAGAAGTAAAATAGTTTTAGTTGTCAAATTATTGTTTTTTTTTAATTAAATTCACTCCTGGTTCCTAAAAGTATAGATTATTATAGACTAGCTGTCCCGGCAAACTTTGTACCGCCTTCTACATTGCTTAGACAACAGTGAGTGATTATAATTTAATATGAACTTTATTAAATAGTAATAAAGTTGAAATTGACTCTACATTTTATTTAGAAAAAGTTTGTATGGGAAATAGAAAAGGGATATTTTTAGGGTTTTCCCCGCAGTTATTCGAATTTTTCTTACCTTTTAAACCTTCCCTAGACATTATATATACATCAGTTATTCAATATTATTTCTATGTTAGCAAACACTAGCACGTAGTACTTATGCATAAAGTATTTTGAATCATTTTAGAGTAAAACTAAGACTGCTTAGGTACGATTAGATACTTACAGATTTTCACAAGTATCCAATACTTTTTATAACCTACTCTCAACATGTCAATAACACGGCCCGAGTATGTTTGAGAGCTCTCTGGGGCTTCCATACTAGAAATAATTTCTCCAATATAATGCTATATTTCGGCAAAACCTACTTTATCATCACATGCTTTATAGATTGGTAGGTACAGTCATGGTTTGCTTTACTATCAATCATCACTTGTTTTTAAAAACGACCGTAGTTTTGAAGAACAAATAAACTGGCTTTTACTGACAATGTAAAAATAACGCAGAAGGGCAAAGGGCTCAATGCATCTATGATAGACGGTCTATGATATAACGGTCGCAGGATCAACGGAAAACTTTGGTGACGAAGTAAATAGGCCACCATAAGGCTGTCATGATTAACTTTTAAAAATCCATACAAAAATGTCACTGTGGCCGTCTTCGTCAAACGTCGCTTAAATACTCGTTTATTATCTTTGATGATCTATTAGAAGCGATTGATTTATGCCACGTCCCGTGCAAAATTGATAACTAATGGCATACATCTGTGGTTGGTATAGTTATGCCTAAGTATGTTTAAGCTTTCCTTCTGAATAACCAAATTGCAAATGTAAGCCTAACGCTACAAATAAAAAGTCTTTACGTACGCCTCGTACAAAAACATTTTCCCTTCAGAAAATGTCGCAGTACATGTTAACGTAATTATGCCTGTGTTTCCAGCTACAATAGAAACATTTGTAGTAAACTTAGTTTGAGAATTCCGCAACGCCCGGGGCCAATTTTGTAGTCTCATATTATGAGAATAATCAGGTGAAGTGGAGCGAATGTGATGAGAAATGTAATTATGATAAAAGGGTAATTGGTAGGTATGTTATGCAGTATAGGTGAGTACCTAAAACTAATCATTCATAAAAACCCTAATTTGTATTATTTAATTATCTAATATAAATTTTATAATAATTTGTGATAATGTTTAGAGAAACTCGTTCCATGCAAACTTTTTTTCGCTATTCGATCGTAAAGAAAAAACTGCTATTCTCTCAAATTCACGTACTAATGCTGGTACCCCCTTCTTTCCACCTCTCTCGATACTGTGCTAAGAATAACGTGATATAAGCTAATTGTTATATAAGTACTATACGTGCGAATCCACGGACAGAGCTAGTGAAAATTACAACTATTTTTGAACATTTGTAATGCGTTATACAGAATTTCGTCATAAAAATATTTTTATTATTGTGGCTGAAATCCAGCGAATTTTTACACTTTTGTGATTTGCTGGAAGTAGTCCAACAAACTTGGGACGTAAACATGAAAGTGTCCTTTGCAGTTGAGTCCAGTAAAGTGAACAACAAAGGAATGACAAACTGACATGAAAGGCATTATATCACGATAAATACTCTAAAGTTTAACAAACTGCCTAGGTAGGTAGGTACTATTGTTGTAAACTGACACACTTTAATATTTGATCTGTATAAAGAGTTCTTAGTAAAAACTACATTTATGGAAGAATATTTTTTAATAGAATGAGAAACTACTAAATACTTTAGGTAAGTCCTACTATGTTCCGCGGACTAACTTTAAAAACATTTAACTAACACACGATCTTATTTTGTTCACTCCAAAGACTAAATTAGCATTTAACATTTTAGATGACGTGTAGATCGGAAAAAAAGACTTAACTTTTAAACGCCATTTAGAATGTTACGCTAATTTGATTTTTCAATTATTTGGTTATGTTATGACTTATGACAAAGTTTATGATATGTCATTTCGAAATCATAGTCTGTAGATGTAGGTAAGGTATTGAATTAACCTATTATGCTAATGTGTTTATGGATACGCACATAATATCTCTGAATATTGATAATCTTGACAGATCAAACATGAAATTATACGCTTGATACGTACCTAGCGTAGTAGTAGGCACTTAGTAGTTAGCTTTTATATATACCTAAATAAACAAAGAAAGTTTCATCTTCGGAAAAGACAATATTATATATTGATCAAGTAAAAACCCTTCCATGAAAACGTGGATCACTCTCGAGAACCCGAAATCAATAACAGTTTTCTCCAGAACAAAGGAAACGGCATCACGTACACAGAAAACCAGAAAAACGGAGATGCTTGAACGATACTACAAAAAATCTAAGCTGAGCAAAATTTTTTGTTGAGTTGCCCTCTTGACAATCCTCGGGTTGCGAAATACAATGCTTGTACAACTAAACATACGAGTACTTTCTATATTCCCTTTATAAATAATGTAACATTTTAGTTCTGCGTTCCTGTACGATTGAATGCTCTGTGGTTCTATGTCCATGTTTACTCTACCTGCACCAATATGATGATAAGCCCACTCCACGTCACAGTAAATCCTATCCCAACACAAAGAATCCTTTTTTGCAATCTCTGTTTTATTTACGAGTCCTATTCAGTGTGGTTTTTTCAACGATTTTACTGTTGGGCTCATTCATTATAATTATAAGACCTCAATAGCTATAGTGTTATGCAGTAAGTTTTTGATTTGAATATAATGTAGGTTATTTGTTTTTTTATTTTATAAAGTGGTAGACTTATTACACATTACCGAACTAGGAAACGATACCGCATCGTTCTATCGCTGTTCTGCTTTTCCTTCTCCGTCACGGATTACCTAAGTAGGGTACGATTCTTTTTTCATAAAAATAATTCGATTCCTCCGTGTAATTTGTCACTTAGGAGCGTGACAAGGCCGCCGTCAAAACTTCAGAACAAGACGGGATCACAGGAAAACCTTATAAATAATTAAATGCATCAGAGGCAGAAACTTTTTTATTCCACGCCTTACCTGGCTAAGTACTTACCTACTTAAATATATTATGCTAAAGTGACAACGAAAAGAAAAAAATACATATCAATAAAAAACGTTAATTATTATAAAGATTTTTGCATTTCAGTCTGAATTCAGACAAGTCTCGGCTTCCCTAGCCGCGAGGAAGTTACAAACTTGCAATGCTAAAAACCTACGCACAAATAAAATTTTAAGAATGTTCATTGTCTAACCATATTACAGATGCGTTTTGTTAGTCTTGTTGTGGTTCACTTTTGTTTCGGCTCAACGTTGGTTTCCACTAATATCAGAAGTTTAGCATGAGCCATTAGGGTTACACCGCTTTTCAAAGTCCACATATTTGGAAGTTCGGATGCAAACCCAAACATTGAAATACTGGTCCATGTGCAGAACGAACAAAGCTGATGTGAGGTTTACTGGGTAGTAAACAGATATTTAGTGGTTAAGTTTCAATCAACATGACTAAACGTAATCGGATAGGCGTAATTATAGCTATTTTAGTTTTGAGCCGGATCAAAACATAAATTCAGTGTTTTGTTTTGATTAGTTTCAAGTAGAGTTTTGTATTTCTCGAACGTGTTAGAGAATTCATCTAGAAAACTTCTTTTGGCGCTGTTGATTTGTGCGTTCACCCTAAGGAAGAAAAGACGGATGTGATGTTAGAAATTTGAGTCCGTCAAAACAGCATGAATAATGAAGTAGACAGCGAAGGTCATGGCAGAACCTTCCATTCCCAAACTTAAGTAAAATATTAAACACTCCGCTCTCGGGCCGACAGCTTGCTTAATAACTTAGCGTTTTTAGGCGTTTGCTGTTCTTCAATAATTCACATGTTTAAAATGCTATTTATAGAACTTTCCACCAAGATAGAAACAAAATGAATACTTTTATTTCACACGGAAAAGTAAGACATGGAATGATATTATTAAACACCAACAGCGATGAAATAAGTCATATTAATTAAGTTAGGTACCTGATTATAATGGGGTCACCAACCGAGCTTAAGGAATAAATCTTATTAGAAATAAGGGTGGGTTTCCCCACTTTATGCGTACCAAATACTTATAAACAAGTCTGCACGTGAGTTGTAAAATTAATCCGAAGGATTCGTCTTAATCTCAGTGCGCTGCCGCAACGCCGGCGCCGTACCTATATCATTTCCGGATATCTCTGTACCCTGAGGAAAGGGTTATATCCGTAGTTAAAGCGATGAAAGTATCCTCAAATACCTATACTTCACTGGCAAGTAAATTATTTTGATCCTATATAGTTTCGCATAATATTGTTAGGATTAGGATTAAGGTCGATTATGATGTTTGCAGATACATATGTAGGAACTATTTTAATCCTTTTTTTTCCACGAACGGCGTATAATATGTTTTGTTTTCTTTTGTTTTAATACGATTTTGACTTGTGCAAAAATGGGAATAAAGAGTATGCAGAAGAAAATTGTGTCGTTCTTGGGAATACTTCGAATAAATCATAAGCAAATGTTAAATGAGCTTTAATTTACATTTTTTTTTTTTTCAGTTTTTATAAAAGACACACCTCCCACGTGAACCGCAAAGTCGTATCATTTCCGCATCTACACGACTCATGGCGCTCAACTTTGACAGTTCCGTATTGCTTATGAAACGTCAAATACCAATAACTGAGGATTAAGAGCAGGAATATCTATTTTATAGAATAGAGGTTAGAACAAATGAAAACCTGTTTGCATTCGCGTTTGCCAAGTGTGATTATAAGATGAATTAATGCCCATATATTTTTAAAAGATTAGTAGAAAAAATGAAAAACCGGCCTTTTTTTACCTAAACCTATATAATACGGTAAACACCGCAGTTAACTGACTTCAGAGGGTCTACCATGAGTTTTCACAATCTACACTCGCTAGCGACTGTAGTTACAAAAATGTATGAAAATATTGTACAGCGCCTCTAGCGGATAGTTGGGTACTAAAACCTCACGTAGCTAACTATCCTACGTCACAGCGTACTACAGCGACTGTAGTTTGCGCTCATTAATTTGCTTAGAATTTGGTACCATCAGTAACAATTTCGACAGATGTCATAGTTACGAACTATTACCTACTACTGTAGTAACGTCAGCTGACCTAAATGTGACAACTCATGGTAGACCTACAGATGTTAGTACATCACATTATATTAATACAACGTACCTACTAATCTATGATTTAGCTTTTACGTCAAGTGGAAATAGCTACTAAATAATGCAGTTTTCTGGAGAATTAGCTTACCTATAGACGCCGTAATCCAAAAGAAGGAGTACCTACGCTATTTTTTTTTCAAAAATGTTTATGTTCTATATATTTTTATTTTTACATATAATTTTGTTTTAAAATTGTGAAGTGGGTATGTTGATATACCTATCTGAGAGAGATCCAATAGCTTGGTAGAAAACCTAACGTTGCATAAAATGAGACAGAATGCTTTGAACGGTGCTGAAGCGTCTTTTTAATCTCAATTCAAATAACGCTCCTTTATGCTCATAATATCGGAATTTGTTTATAAGTTTTCAGGATATTATTGGAAATATGTAAGTTAGGTATAAATATTATTTTTACCAGAGAAACTACGACATAAACTGAAAAAGTCTTAAAAATGTTCAACTTTCCATCAATAATGTATCATTTAGGCTTTAAAAGAATGAATAGACTTCAAGACAAAGAACTGATGAAAATGTTTTCAAACAAAACTTTGTAATACAATTATGAACATAAAACAGCAATTAAGAGCTTTGTGACCGAAACCGTGTGGCTTCACTCGTGTCTGTTTAATTAAAAACGAAACACCCTCCCTGGAGCTTTAATAACCTCAAAAAATTAATTAAGAGCACATTTTAACCGACGCAAAACTAGAGCGTGGAAATTGATTTCACGAGCGCGGTATCGATCCCTTTGTGATTACGGATGTTGATTAATTGGAATAGTTTATAGTTTAATAATTGTATGACAGAGTGTTACACTAGCTTTAACTAAGTTTGAAGCCGTACTACGAAAGGAATGAACGTTATAGATTCAAAGTATTTTTATTTTGATCTCATTACACAGGTAAGGGCAATGGCGCTCATTAGGGGATGCCTATGTCCAGCAGTAGACTGTTATAGGCTGATGATGATGATGATGACACAGGTAAGTACAGCTAAAATACTTGCAATAGACTGATGCACCTACATCAAAAAAACAAAATTAATCCCAGGCTTGGTAGACCTTAAAATAATGGGGTAATCAGAGGTCCAAAAGCCCAAACATTATATTTGGCATATGTCCACATTTTACGCAGTAGTTAATATTCTTTACATGACACGTCACAAGCCCATCGATGCTTATAAAAATGACCTATGACATTTACCTCCGAGCTTTTGGTTCTAAGTAATGACGGTTTTTCACGATTTTTTTCTTTGCCGTTTTGAGCACTGGCATTGCGTACAATTTTTTTGAATAAAAAATCCGTAAGCGCACGACCAAGTTTAAACCCACGATCTATAGACTGCAAGGCAGGGATTACACCAGTCATAGTTACTTCAAACCAGTCATACATCATCATCTACCGGCCTTTTTCCCACGTTATGTGGGGTCGGCACAACATACATTTATAGCAATAAGTTACCTAGCTATCTATTGTTTATATGCAACTTGTCTAAACAAAATTTAATTAGATATTCAGTCATGAAGTTGTAAATGGAAAGGGCCAGTTAGATTGATGGGGCGACGTCCTCCACAACAACCAGGCAGATAATTGATATTCAGTAAATATTGGCGGATAAAATAATCCGAAAATTGAGTTTCCAAAAGCGGCCCAAAATTAATTTACAACTTCATAACAGCTTCGTGTCGACGTGAAATTTTTATTAAAAGCAAATCCCAAGCTTCATTCGACTCTGTGGCCGACGCACACAGAAACAAACATTAGTTGGAGGTTTTAGGCGGTTCAATTAATTGGTTACGAGATACCATTTTACTCTTTTATTGACCTTTTTTCTATTGAGTTTCCGCCTGCGACTTTGTTCGTGTACGTGTGGTACCAATAAAATAGTAGCCTTTTATGTAATTCTAAACAGAGTATAATATAACATATTTCAAATTTAATTCAAATCCAATCGAACGTTTTCCCGTGATTGAGCATCAAACCAACTTACAAACATCCAAATATTCAATAATTTTAGGATAAAGCAGTTAAGTTCTCCAATTGTTTCTAAGGATATTTTGATTATTGTCAATTTTAATTGTAATAGTTGAATTGAATATTCGTATGAAATGTATGATGTCATCTTATTATAGCTTTAAACGAGAATCTCGGAAACTGCCCCAACGATTTTCATAAAATTTAGTATTTAGCAAGTTTCGGGGACGATAAATTGATTAAACTAGGTTTCATTTTCCAAAATACACGATTTACTAAAAAAAAAACCGAGCAAGGCTCGGTCATCTAGATACTTTTACTTATATTACTTTAGTTTTGCTGCGTCACTATTTGCATGAATGCAGCACAGAGTCAAATAGAATTGTAAAGTGTATTTTTTGCATAGTCTTGGCTGCAATTAGTTCACTGAAAGTGTACAGCGGTAAGAAAATAAAGCAGCGTCACCACCGACGTTGCTCCGTTCCACTTGTAGGTAAGTAATAAACGGGCAAGTCCACCTCCAACTTCCACTGTCCTGAACAACTCAAGTTTATGGGTCGTGGTATCACAATGCATTCGCCGCCTAGAGACGGGGCTTGTTTTTAAATTAAAAATGGTCTGCTCGACAAGTGTGCCATCTTGGGTGACTTACATCAATGGCTGAAGAAATATATGTATCGTCGTGCACACTTCTTTTCACTAATTTATAATAATATATTTTTTCCAAAAAGATAAAATCCTATTTCCAAAGTATTTCCATACAATTTCCATGCGTAATTGCAACCTCAACCTTTTATATGTTATAATTAAAATAAAAGTAAATTGTCCACAAATAATTGCATCAGCAAGTTGTGATTGTAAGAGATAATGACGTTTTTTAAGTTTTCGAAGAAAAAAGAAATCCTCTGAAAATACAATTTATAAGGATCTCTGTATACAATATAATAGTTACTCATTAAAACCGGTTAGAAATTAGAGGAGATTTAAAAGAAAATACACACAAAATAGATAAATCTGCTGGGAAAAAAGACCACATGTCAAACGTAGGACCGTAAAAATTTTATAATGAAAATAAATTACATAAATGTAATGTATGTACCACATGCGGGTACTTACTGGAAAAATGTTGCAGCCTGCACACACTATTTCCAAAGTTGCCTTTAGCTTCGCTAGATTATTAAACGGTAGAAACGGCTAATATGAAGAAGCAAATGCTGCCAGCTCCCACCTCGGTCCAGCTCAGTTATATTTTACCAAAATGCAATCTCCGAGCCTTCCGACTTACGGTTTGCAGGTCCTAAGTGCTCCATCCGTTTAAACCCGTGTTAGGAACGTAGTGGTCTAGTTCATAGAGCGACACGTTTTAGAGATTAAGTTATATCGTGATTAACGATATTGCTTATCAATTATCAAGTATTACATCTGCATTGAATGCGATTGAAAGAAATAAAGCCAAAACATTCTGTTCATTCATCAAAAAAGTATTCAGAGTTTATTAGTAACATGATAAACATATTTCGCAATCTGAATCTAGATAAAACATTTCTTTTTTGGATGATAAAACATATCAAAATAAGCTTTTTCACAGAATTTATTTTATTTCTGCAGACTACTTTTTTCGCTGTTTTTATTTAAAATTTATTTAACAAAATATTAATAAATTATAGTACTGTTAAGTATAGGTACCTATAATCTGTTATTAACTATTTAAAGTGCTTACATTCAACAAAATAAAAATAATGATATTTCTGATGCTTCTACACTGAGAAGGCTTGCTACTGCTACAAGGGTCTACGTGCTACGCCCTACAAGTGTGTATGTGCTACGCTTGATGAGCGTCTACGTGCTACGAGAAATAAATCCATTGGTAACAAACACCTCTAGCCGAGCGCAAGCTTTTAGCGAAACCAAGATGTTTTCATACTTTGATAATCAAGTTATATAATTTATATGTATATCATATATTATTATTATCTTATACCTTTATATTAATTTATATATATATAAATTTTATATATATATAATTGGGATCTTGGAAACGGCTCCAACGATTTTCATGAAATTTAGTATGCAGAGGGTTTCGGGGATAATAAATCGATCTAGGTAGGTTTCCAAAAAACAATATGTGCCAGAAAAAAAACCGAGCAAAGCTCGGTCAACCAGGTACTTATACCTTTAAACGAGCAATTATTGTATATATGTATGTATATATATAATCTGAATCTCGGAAACGGCTCTAACGATTTTCATGAAATTTATGAAGGGGGTTTCAGGGGCGCTAAACCGATCTAGCTAGGTTTCATTTTTAGAAAACGTCGTTTACCAAAAAAAAACGAGCAATGCTCGGTCATCCAGGTACTATAATTTTATATCAATTGATTTTTATACCAAACTCTTATCAAGCGAAAATCTGTAGTCTCTGCCTACCTAAATATCGGGAAACAGGGGTGATTTTACGATATCGTGCAAAAATACACAGATGACCGGTTTTACGTGATATATTTACCTGTAATTATATCAACGTTGACCTTTTATTTGATTGCTAATTAACCACAACCGCAATACATATGTTCTAGTTGTGGTTGTATATACATGTATATGTATAGCCACATCGTATTGACGGTTTATCTAAAAAAGTTCCACTTCCCACTCTCAGCAGTGACCACCTTCGCGCTTAAACATCGCCTTATCCCTTCATCCGAGCGATTGCGATAAGGCACCTTAATGCGAGTAGTTGAATGAGTTCGCATTTACCAAAGCTCATCCTAACCTACTTACGATTTTCGATTCGCTGGAATTAGTTGGTACTACGTTGGAGAGCTTAAATTGCAAAAATCTGGTAAGGTAAGACTGTAAAGGTACTTTTTACGATTTTTTTCGATTTCTAGATGCAGTGACGGTTTTTTAGTAAAGGAGCAGTTGCTAGAGATTTTGACTCGAACTTGCAGATTTTCCAAGTCCGCAGTAAACAAAAAACTTATTTGTAACGGATAGCATCAATATACACATGAGATTTATTCGCTTAGACAATCACACTCGCATTCGTCTCAATTACACGGACGGGCCATCTGTCAATCACGGCTCCCGGTGGAAGGATTCGTTACCGATTTTATTGGAAGGAAATGTATAAGGGATGATTTGTAATATTTAAGAAATTGACAAATTTATTGAATGATATGCTTTGGTATCCAGTTTCCATCGGGAATTTCCGATTTCTCTTTCCAATTGTTTTTAACTATTTAAAATCTTAGGAATAGTCTTTGCCATACATGAATTTACTGTATACTTTCAAGGTACTAATAATATGACGAGTACGCCTAGTAAAAGGTATGTCCACACTTGAGACATTACGCCGTGACCTATACCGTGGTTCTGTACCATAACAGACACGCGTGACAATCACACGGGTTGTCAACGGACTTCGTAATAAAAACATTTTGCCGTGGCATGACCAACACTGCGTGGCATTTGTAGCATATTTTGCAAGATGCATGTAACTCATGTAGTTTGAGGAAATGCCAGCTTATTTAGATACCTTTTATTTATATTAACAAGACCGATTTAAACACTTCATCATTCTAACACACGTATTTCACGGTTACTTTCAAACAAATATTTTTTGTTCAAAACAAACATATCACTTGTTGTTTATGTGATTCTACAGCTGAGCTTGCCTATCAACAAACACGGTTTTCATTTACGTAAACTGTTGCTATGATCTACTCGATGTTTAATTATAAAAGTCAAAGATTTATTATTTGAGGAGGAAACGGTTACATAAAGAGGGTTGTTAGCCTGAATCTCATTATAATGACGACAAGGTTTAATAAAATAATGAATTCACAATTCGCCACAGTGCGCTTTTTTTATAGCTGTTTATGTTATTGCTCTTTAGTTTGCAGTCATCGGAATGACACCTCTAAACGTCACAATGAATACGACCGGCACATCTCTGTGTGCCAAGGAATTTTCTGCAAAAAAGTCATTTTATTAGTTAAAGGTTTTTTTTTATCAAAGGTACTCTTGACTTCGCCACAATAGACAAGGTCGGTACTATTATGTTTCATCTTATTATTAAACAATGTGAAACTCTTGATTATGTTTTTATTAATATTATTTATGTTGTAAATGCAGATTTATAATTTTTCACTTACACTTAGTGTAAAGACTAATAGCTTGAATAGTTATAAACGGTTTAAATGCATAAGAAATAACGAAGGACCAAACAATGTCGCACTGCACCGTACATAATATCGTCCTCACTGAAACTTGTTTACTAAGGTTATGGCATGATTAATGTATATTTCATATCGACCCGATAAATAATGTACAACGGTTGGCGATGGCGAAAAACTGGGCGAGCACGAGTGTCCATAACTCACGAAATTTAATCATGAGTCGGCTAAGTTCCCGCAAGTTGAGAACTCCATCGAGGTTAGAAAAACATGGGGCGCTGCTCAAGTTTACACAGGACCACGCCATCTTCTTATATCGCGCTTCGTGGTTTTCAAGCTTAGCGAAAACCTAAAGCATCTAACCCGACCAAGGAGTTATTATGAATTGATCTTCTTCTTAATTTTAAGTTTGAATCTTGTCGGCATAACTAATGGATTTTTCTCTAGAGTAGCCTTTTTGACCTTTTTATACGACCTGACCACTCTCTCATTCACTTGGCTCATAGTGGTCATATTACAAATAAATACAAAAAAGTTTATAGTGAACTTATCAGCTATCTAATTCCTATATTACAACCGATATACGAATTTCATCATTCGGTTTGAGAGCCCTAAAAATGTACAAATAACAGTCATAATCTAAACAAAATCTCTGTGCAAGAAATGGCACATAAATTGCGTGTGTCTTACGTGACTGGTCGTCCGACGCCTCGTCACGTCAGCAATATAAACTAACCTTGGCCATAGAACACCTACTTATTAGAAGCGAGACTCACAAGGTAGGGATCTTCCCTAGCGAGTAAACTAAGCGAAAAGATGTATAAATTCCACCAATGACATACATACCTATACTTGGCAATTTCTCATATTTCTGCTAGCCTTTGATGTGCATCAACCTCTATCATTATAAAGAAAAAAGTAGTAAGGTGAGATAAAATTAAAAGTTTTATAGCGAACACAGTTTTACACTATACGTTTTACTCGTAGCTGTATGAACGCTTTTTGTAAAACAGAATTTCTTTGTTTATTTGACAAAAGAGCTGATGCCAGTCATATAATAATATGAAAGTAAACCCACTACTTACCGAGGAATTAAAACAGAGTTTCGATTCTATAATCTAGAATTTACGTGTTTTAATAATTCCGCTACGTACTCTGCTACATTAATAATACATGCCTGTCCTGAAGTACCAGTTACGCGGCCATAACAATAATCTTGCTGTAAAAACAAAGGTTTACTGCAGCGATTGTTATACTAAAGGGGTGAACAACAAGTGTCTATTATATTTTAAATGGTGTCATGCTTGATTTATCGAAGGCATTAAGTATACTAATAAGTTAAGTTACAATGGCGAGCACCAGGATCCCATACATACTCGAATGCCTTGAAAATAAAGTTTATATTAATTTAATGAGCGTATTCCATCCTGGACCCTGTAGGGTTTAGATATCTCGTGTGAATCGTCTTTTGAGCGTAGCTCCATCAGTTATTCATACCGCGTCAATCAAATAATTTGCACATAGGTAGGTATCATATAACTTTTGTTTTGTATCATATCGCTACTCGTGTATTGAAATAGTTTGCAAATTGATGTGTGTTCACAACACAATGTATAATCACATTGTAGGTACACACTTGCGAGAAATACACACACAATAAGCTTTCCGTTGAAAAGGGCGGCTTTGTGAATCTGCGCTTTCACGATAGTCCTCAAAACTTATCGAATAATATAAAGGAATGGAGATGTGTTGTGATATTTCTTCGATAACAAGCGAAGTTTGGTCCTCCGACAGTATCCTACTACTTGTTTGTCCGCGGTTGAACTCCTGCCAAGAAAAACGGCTTGGGTACCTACCTACATTGCCTCATAGTAATGATTGAATGATAATTATGTTTTCATTTCCAGTCGTCGAGTGGCTCGTAACGTGAACCACCTGATACTCATAAAATTATATTATTAGAGGATCACTAAAATTTACCTATTAGTACCTAAGTATACTTGATTGGTAATAAATATATATCTATACCTAAAGGTAATAGAAGTTTGCGGAGACCGGATCAATATCAATATAAACGTCTAATTAGTTTTATCTATTTCGGTGTCATGTTTACGTGTCGACAATAATATTTAATTAAACTTGAAAATTAAGCTAGAAGCCGGCAACGGGACTCCGTCAAATTGCTTTGGATAAATTTTGATTCATTTTGTGTAGCTTCCACCTGTTCGAGATTTAATTAAGTCTGAGTTTGCTTGATAAGTAGCTATCTCATTTCACATTAACCTGAACTGAAAACTTCATTATTTTATTTAAGTATTTAGTCATTTGGCTGTAGCATAAATGTGTAGCATGTGATTGTTTTTTATAGTTATGGCTTGTTCTTTCATCAATAGGTACAATAAATCATGCTTATAAAAAAAATTAAGAATGAAATAGAAAGCACTGTCAGTATGTAAGTATATCATGTTTTATATTCGAGTTAAATTCCTAGTATTCGCTCGCTAGTGCTCTACAATTACATACTCTTTGACAAATAAGTGGCAATTACATACCCTCGAAGGAAATTCTACACGAAGTGTCTTGAAGACATCATTATAACTAAACATCGTCAGATATTCATCGTCTGTGATGTTATTTGCCCGGCGGTAAGCAGTTATTTCATTTCGTGCCGTCTGATTGGCTTGACAAACATTTGTGAGGAATTGTTCACATTCTTGCTCAATATTGGAATTACAAACTTCATAAAGATTTCAAAGTTTGCGAGAAAACGAAGGCGGCTCAAAACCTATAGGCTGTACGTGGTACGCCTATATTATAAGACATTTTTTCTTTTAACAACAAATTAATTAAATGTTAAAAGAGAGTAAAAGACTCGGCATGTTGTGAAGTAAATTACGAGTATGTAGAAGAATCATTCTGTGAAATTTACAATTGAGTTACCTTAGATACGGCGGACTTGTCAGGTGGACCACGGGTCAGGAACCACATGTGCATATTATATTAATTGATACTTTTCTAAACATGTCTGTTTGTTTTTTTTTTAAATAGAGATAAAAACAACCTCGCTTATTATTATTACCCACCCAGCATCAAGAGGTAAGCCGAAAGAAGTTCAACTTATTCGACCAATTCTGGGCTACAAAGCCGACAATTTTTCCCGCCATTCACACGGAAGGGTGGTTCCCTAGTCTTATTAGAAATAAGCGAATTCTGCAGGAGACGGAAGTAGGTCGCGATGTTTTATGAGCGTCCACAACGCTAGAGCTCCTACCTGTTTCATATAAAACTCTGATGGTATTGGCAGTTTGCGCACCGATTGCTGAGTTCTACTTATTTGCGAATCTTTTTAATATTTCTTATATTTTTTTTCAGAAAACGTGTTACTATTACGTGTTTTCATCAAGAAAAAACATGTCTTATAACTTAGACGTCCACATTACGTTCTTAAATGTTTTATGATACCGCCATACTTTGACCTCGTTTGCAAACAGTTGAACAGTACAGTTAAACAAAACAACGGCTCCCATTTCTACATTATACTTGTAACATGACGCCCGTCGCATACGGAATGAACTAAAACCAACAAACCGAATTGCCGTATGTTAGGTTAAGTGTTTCGTGCTGCGTGAAAGCTCACATATGTATGACTCAATGAAAGTATCTTTCCTAGCGTTTTTATTGCAACGTTTAAATAACTAGAGTTGTAAACATTTTTATAAGTTCAAGCTCTAAGAAACCTGCAACACCAGAACGTCTAACTATATGTTAGTTACTAGCTGTCCCGCCCGCGACTTCGTTCACTTAATTAAAGTATCTAAACTGAGTTTCAAACACATCACACAACTCATAAAAATCCCATACTAACTTTGACACCCCCATTTTACCCCTTTTTGAAGGTTATATTGAAAATCTTGAATCACTTGTTCATTCGTTTTGCATTTACAGTACACAAACAAAGTTTCAGACCAATTCACCACCTGTTAAAAAGTTCACATACAAACATTGACGTCCCATTTGACCCCTTTTTTTAGAGTTATATTGAAAAATCCTGAAACGCGAAACAAAGTTTCAGACCAATCGCACCACCCGTTAAAAATTTCCCGTACAAACATTTACCCCCCCTTTGACAACTTTTTGAAGGTTATAATGAAAAATCGTGAAACACGTGTCGATTCATTTTACCAGTACACAATCGAAGTTTCAAACTAATTGCACCACCCGTTAAAAAGTTCCCATACAAACATTGACCCCCGCTTTGAACCCTTTTTATAGAGTTACATTGAAAAATCCTGAAACGCAAAACAAAGTTTCAGACCAATCGCACCACCACCCGTTAAAAAGTGCCCTACAAACCTTGACCCCCCATTTGACCCCTTTTTGAAGGTTATATTGAAAAATCCTGAAACACGAAACCAAGTTTCAGACCAATCGCACCACCCGTGAAAAAGTTCCCATACAAACATTGACCCCACATTTGACCCCTTTTTGAAAGTTATATTGAAAAATCCTGAAACATGTGTTCATTCATTTTACATTTACAGTACACAAACAAAGTTTCAGACCAATCACACCATCCGTTAAAAAGTTCCCATACAAACATTGACCCCACATTTGACCCCTTTTTGATGGTTATATTGAAAAATCCTGAAACATGTATCCATTCATTTTGCATTTACAGTGCACAAACAAAGTTTCATGAAAATCGCTCCACGCGTTTAAAAGTTTCATACTAACGTTTTCACCCTTTTTCTCCCCCTTAGAGGTTGAATTTCCAAAAATCCCGCCTTAGTGGGTGGTTTTGTTATAAAAGGAAGCCACCTTCCAAATTTCAGCTTTCTAGCTTCAGCGGTTTCGGCTGGGCGATGATAAATCAGTCAGTCAGTCAGTCAGTCAGTCAGGTTAAGCTCTTATATAGATATAGATTAATGTTTACTAGCTTCTGCCGGCAGTTTTGCACGCGTTATACCGACTTATAAAGTTGTTAATGTTATTCCGCATCATCCACTAGGTAAAAAAAGTTCCGAATTTTATCTTAATCCTTTATAAGATAAGATAAGATAAGATAATTTATTTGTAGCACACACACAGATGAACAGAGGGAAAGTAACGACACAACAACACAATATATCTGGAGGTTTTAAAACTAAACTAAACTAAGTAAAACTATACACATGACAAAGATGGACATTGGTCTTTCCCTATGCGTGCGGCTAAACAGGTCCAGCCTCAGCTTAATGTCGCTACCGGCAGAGGCCGGTACCGACGCTGGTTTTCAGTCTGAACCCTAACTAGGTGACGTCACGTTACGAATAACGGTCCACAGGTAAAATAAAAATATCAGTAAGAAAAATTCAGCAAATGGGAATATGGTATGTGCAAAATATAAATTATGTACCTAAACCATTATCATTATTACTACTATTAAGAGTCTGCAGTGTCCCACAGCAGGGCAAAGGTTTTACATCCTTCTCTCCAATTTAAACAGTAATCAATATAAATTTATTTAGAAAATATATTGAGATAATTAAATAAAAATAAAATAAAGAATAAATAAATATAAATGCATTAAGGTCTGTAGGAATTCCTAGGTACTCTTTTGGATGGATAATAGATGTTTTTTAAACTTGAATTTGAACGTATATAATGATTTAGTGACTCGCAGTGGGGGAGGTAAATCATTCCAGCAGCGAGAGGCTGCGAAACGAAATGAACCTCGGAAAGCCACAGTTCTATGATTTTGTGTCAACAGGATCAGATTAGAGCAAGCTCTACGTGGGTATCTAGAGTTAATCTCAGACTTCCAGTTAAGCTTGTTGTATAAGTAAGGGGGAGATTTATATTTAATGACACCGAACAATAGAGTCGCCAAGTGCAGGTTCCTACGTGCCTTCATCTTCAGCAAGTCCGACATGTTCAGATAAGGCGTGACATGTGACCGTGGTGGAATGCAAAAACAGAATCGTGCGCATGCATTCTGAACTCGTTGGATAAGCTTCTCGGTACGACTAAGTAAACACGGCCCGAATACCACATCGCAGTAATTAAGTTTCGATAAAATTAAAGATTCGCATAGGGTAATTCGGACAGCCTCACTCAGGTAAGGACGAATTTTGTAGAGAGTTTTCAGCCTATAAAAACAATTGCGTACACTTTCGGCTACCTGTGTTTCAAACTTCAGTTGGGCGTCAATAATCAATCCCAGGTTTCTAGCTTCAGAGACACGCTTAATAAGCTCACCACCAACAATAATGTTTAGATTATCTCTATCTAGTTTGAGTAGATTAACCCTCGATCCGGTTAGGAGAAATTGTGATTTTTTGGGGTTAAGAACAAGTGAATTATGCAATGACCATTCATAGATCTTTTCTAAATCAATATTTATTTCATTTACCGCTCTGAGATAATCAGATGGGAAAAAAGAGTGGTACAGCTGAAGATCATCCGCATAAAGGTGAAATTGACATTGCGAGATGTTATTCACTATGTCGGCACTATAAAGAATAAAAAGAATAGGGCCAAGAATAGATCCTTGAGGAACGCCCCGAGGAACGGGCTGGAGGGATGACCTTACAGTTTTCCCATTAGCCAATTTTAGCTCTACACATTGCTGTCTTCTATAACGTGATTAAGCAACAAAAAAACTTGAAAACATCTAAACATCCTTTTGGTATTTATCGTATTAATACGATTTATTATACATCGCTTTTACACTATTATCCCACAGTTGAAACTGAAATTGCTCACTTATTCTCGACAATGTAGAAGCAAGAAGGCGATTTAGTCCAGGAGTTCCACACGGCGTCCGACACAATGATGTATTAATGGGATGTGGGAAAACTACTTCAGCTCACGGAAACCTTAAAAACCGCCAAGGATATACCTATGTATCTTAGTGAATTGAAAATACATGACTGCTTTCTTATATATCTGGATCTGAATATCGAAACCAGTTTGCGTATTTGTATATGAGGTTCTTGGCTTTTTCCACAGTACCTTACCCAAAAACTGTACATCACTACGTGTCCCAAAGTTCTACAGTAGCCTTTTTATTAATCCTGATAAAACAAGTGAGATTTTTCTCCTCGATTGTCTTTTCATGGAACTCTAATCTGAAACAGCACTAAAAACACTGCGCAGACGTGCTCTATTGTATCAACACGACAATCGTTTATAGAAACAATGGAGGAAATTTTTAAAGAAAATAAACGTGCCACTGAAAATAAGAGACGCGATGTCGCGAACATACTAGTTCAAGACGTTTTGAGGACCTCGCAGAACAGATTAAATAAAAACCATTCCGAGAAAACACGAAATAATATAAGTACGAGTAAAGTACCTTCAGAAAATGTTTATCTTCATTTTGTTTTATTTGAGGTGTTTTCATTTAATTGTTTCTCATTTCATGGTATTGTGTTTTACTTAAATTAGCAATAGTTTGTTGTAATAAAAATGCCAATTAGACGAACAAATAATTTCAAAGCAGTCAAATTCAAATAGGTTTAAAACAGTTTTGTTCAGAAACATTGCCATGACTATTTAGAAACCTCCTGTATGCTATATACGCCTATTCCATTCTAACAAAGCACGAAAATAATAGGTAAGAAATTCGACTTGTCCTAGTACTTTTTTAATTTCTATTTAACAAAAATTATAAAATTACATTCTGAATATAAAATAATAATGGGTTTTGTAGATAGCTTCACGAGTTATTTTAACTATGTGAGTCTAAGGTGTTTTTGATGAACCATAATTTAAGAAGCAAATTATTCACCTTTTATGATCATTTTTCTTTTGTAAAATGGCTAACACAAAATGGACATTTTACATTTGACACTAGGATTAGTGTCACTATTAAAATTATTGCTGTATGATATACTGAATATTCATAAAATGAATGTCTTTTGGCAGAATCTGCTGACATCAAACATTGACCGAGTATCCGAATAGCACAGGTACATCAAGAGAGCCATGTCACTGGTGTTTCAAAATTGCAACTAGTATAAAGCTTGCCCCAGAAATCCGCTGGTGTGTTTCGCTGGCGGCACTAATAAAATGGCGGTTCCGAGCCATTAAGCTTGCGGCTACCCTTCGAACTCTTTGTTTCTATTATGCGTGGCCTGAACGTAAATTACCTGTGCAGGCAGTGAGGATGTAGTTGTACCTACAACTATTTCAATTATAACATTCTGCCGGCAGATTTATAAACATGAATTAGTTAAACTTGTAACAACGTAAAACTATTTTTTTTGTTATTTACATGTACAGTCGAGTTTGAAATTATTTTGTCTTGCTTGATAGAAAGACAAACGGAACATAAAATTCAAGGTTCTTTCTACTGTTAGCTTTTGAATTACAAACCCTGAAAATGCCTCACGTAAAACATAATTAGCGAGCTTAGGTAATTTAGGTTTAATAATACACTAATGAGCCAAATGTTTGGGCTCTTATGTCGAGTAAGGATTTTTACTAAATTATGTTAAAATTAGCATTCGAATATTTTAATTTAAATTATATAATTGCAGAAAAATTAATACTTTCTCTCTGTCGTTGTAGGTTTATAAAAATACTGCATTTTACGTGTTTGAGCTCGATATTTGCGTTAAACCGTGCACAAGTATAATTAATTTAAACTGCAATAACTGCTTGATTTTATTTATTATTACACTTACTGCAGTAATATGAAGAATAATTAAACGTTTACTTTCTATACGGAAACATATTTTCGAATCTCATTTAATCTTATTTAAATCACACATGTACCGCAAGCAGTGTGTTATGTGTGTATTTAAGTTATGTATATGTAAAAAAACCTAAACATTACACATTACTGTCTAAAGATTAGTTTTTATGGTATATTATCTATGTACAGAGTCTGTCACTGTCACACAGTCTGACAGTACAACAGAGGGAACATACTGTCAAATTGTGACGTTTGTCGAAATAAAATCCCACATGTGAGAAATTACAAATAAGTTTGTAATTAAGATATTTTTTGGTATTTAATAAGAAAGACCTGAAATAAAGGCATTAAATGTTGTTTTCTTTTGTTTACAGGTTAGTAAATACTAGTATAACTTATTAACATAGTTAATCTTGTAATGTGTGTAAGTAATTAAAACTTTTGTTTACAGAGAAACGCAAAGTCTTTATTTTTGATCTTGTTCCGAATTTAAGTGGAAATCAAATAACATTATTATACATATATATAATACGTCATGTATAAGGAATATGTATGTATGTTGGTAGGCAAATGTGAAATCAACAATACTTGGCTTAGAGGCTTATCGAGGCGGCAGGGTCGTGCGTCTGACAAAACATCGATGTCGCTTGATTAGGCAGCTCGGAGGGTCGACTCAGATTCAATCATTCAATATACCGGTACAACATGTTGAAATGTTTGCCAAGATTTGGTAAATACGTCTTGTGTAGGTACCTACTCCTGTGCTTACATTGTGAAAATTCTTACTCTGTCGAGGAGTTGAGTGGCTAAGTTGGTATCGCATCCTTGAATTCAGGGAGAGGTCTTTATATAAAATCCATTTATATTAATCAAAATCTTCGTATCCAGGTTAAAATTCCGTTTAGATTTTATATTTTAAAACAATTACTTATGTTTTTTTTAATGAAGCTGAAGCTGTCATGTCGTATAAGATGTCCAATCATTTTACCTCTTCGGCTTTCTATTGTTTTAATAAATACTTATGTACTTATGTATATTTTAAAAGTATTTCCATGTACTTAGCAGTGATTTGTTATAGTTACTAATGTGTACTTAAGTAAGTTCAAGAATGAGGAATTTTTACACTTCACCCTCAAATTCTTCGTCACTGTATAGAACAAGACCCAAACCACAGTGCTTTACCATGGAGTTTATACTCCTGTACATTCATATTTATGTTAGTTAAATAAAGCGACTGTGTACATAGTTTGTCAATAAAAGCACGTAAATCTATATAAACCATGAACGCTTTGATGTTTGATACGTCAAAGCGATATCGTGTTTCTAATACGAGGTAGGTACCGATTGCAATGATTCGTTTCCCCCATAAAGTTTGTAAATATTCGGCAGAATCCCTACATGAAAATGATAAATTTAAACTTTGCGGATTTCGTATTTACAAATATTTGTTGAAAAATTCTGTTTTTATTATTCGAAATGTTAGTTATGTATTATTTGTGCATGATGTTTAACATTCGTTTTGAATGACATTTTATATTAAAGTTCAAAGTTTACCTATCCCATGGTTTTATTTTTGAATCTGCAAAAATAACTCTATCAAAGTTTTCGGCCTTTTTACAAAAATACATTACATTTTACACTGCCGGGACAGAGAGTTATCAAAAATTAAGTTGGCTCATTTATGAAATGTAAAATAAGAAAAATAACCAATTTATACTAATCTATCCATTTCTGGAGATTTAAATGTTACGTAAAGTTACGTAACTAAACTTACGAAACCTCACTGGCAGATTACCTTTAATTCAGTTTACTTTTCCACAGTGTTCCTTAGAAATGGTTTTTGTATTTAATCTCGTCCCAGGTCGGGGGACGTTGCCTGGCGATTAAACACGTCTTTAGAAGATCGATGGACTACCCCGAACTGTTTACTTTAGTTGTTTCTTTGTGATTTGCGATGTAAACAGGAGATTTTACTGAAAATGTTTCTTGAATTTATGAAAATGTGCATGAACTAGTCATCGTGTATGGATACTAAACTTGTTATGATCAAAAGAGACACTGCTAAGTTCTTTCTTCGTTTGTTATTGATTGGTGATTTTTGCTTGAAAGAAAAATAAAATCCCATCAAAAACATAAATGTGAAATGAGAGCCAAGTTCAATAAGTAGGTATGCTTTAGTCGTTGACTTCAGCGACAAAAGAAGTGAGATCTAAACGGGTGCCAAGTACAATGGTCAGTCCTGAAACTTATTTATAACAATATGAAATATTTTTAACAACTTTAAAATATCATTTCATCTCATAATTTAGGATATCATATTAACGTCTATAGGTCAGTCAGTGATAAAATTTTCCATAACCAGGCATTTTTGGACGTTAATATCTAAATAACCGTTTGAGGTGTGTTTATGAAATTCGGTGCACATATTTTACTTGCAAGTGGCAATAGATGAGCCAAATTTGACTTGTTTATGTGAAATAGTTTTTGAGTTACGAGGGGGTGAAAAATCACCCAAATGGTTCCTGTAATATTACACTAGGCGCGCATCGCCCGTTCGCTTCGCTTGAACTTGGCTTGACACGCTGCCGCGTGTCTAGACCTATGCTTGATTATAATTGCAAAAGACGTAAATTCGAATACAAAGAAATGATGTACCTACTAATAAAAAGGCGACGCAAACTCAGCGCCCTTGTGAATCACGAACGCATTTGTCGAAAACGAATAAACTTTCAGTGCTCGCAATGTTGTCCAGCGCAGAGAAACTACACTCATACTTTAGTGAGGGAACATGAGTTTCCTGAGTACATAGCAACATGAGTGTCTGAGCAAAAAATAAGCTTCACATTTAGTCATCTGTATTGAACAGCTTCAAACAACGACTTATTTTATAGTTCCCAAATATCACCAAGGCCTTTTAAACGTTAATTGTTCGGCAAACTATAAAATCTTGAAGTTGGCATAATATTTTCAAAATAAATTATACCCAGGTATACCTACTATAACCTACATAACAAAGCCAACGCCCCAAATGAGAACATACTAAGCAGCTTAGGTATAATCATATTTCTTTTGAGAGTTTGTCTGATGTTGGACATCTTTACACGCAGACATTTACTTTCCTTCAAATTTAATTATTTTTTCGATTATAATAAGAATGGTTTGGATGTAAATCTGCCAAGTCTAGCAAGTAGTGCATTGTAAGAACATGTACATAAATATGTAAGTGATTGGAGGGTTTTAGAACTACCTGGATTTAATGAAATATTCAGATCCAGTCCCGGAACTAAGTCGCACTCAGAAATTTATACGTTGCATAGAATTCACATACCTACAACTAATTAAGTTATCCAGTATCCTTTTGCTGAGCTAGCATCTCCATTAACGTAGGTAATCCAACTTTCATTATTAAATGAACTTCATCCACATTTTGTACGTACCAGCTTTTGAAACCAACGAAACTGTTGGCAGATCGCGTTACGAGAGTATCATTCAATTAACTTTAGGTAAACCACATTAGACGTGTTCGAATGTCTTTATATATTGCGAAGTTTGCTTTACCAAAGCCGCAGGGCAAACAGGCGATGCGCTGAACTAAAGCGAATTTGCATGTTGACACACAAGCGCCTTGTTTACACCGTTGGAGCTTCATTGAAATAAGTTTCACAAATACAACGACGGTACAAATATTAGACGATCGAGCTTGCGGCGCTCTATAAGCAAAAACAAGAAATGTGACGAACTATCGTAGACGACTCCGATGGTTTGGCACGCATTGTTTGCGAATAATATCGAGAGTAAGCGCTGATTCAGGGAAATCTGATTGGAGATCGGAAACATAACGCATGGCCTTTGTTAGTAGATATATCACATGCTTGTAGTTATGTTGTTGCTCTTGAATTATTTGATTTACGTTTACGTTTTTGTTACGTATATACTAATATCAATTTTAGTTTTGTAACTTTGTAAGTTCGAAATTTTTGAAAGTGCTAAATTTATTTAACAAAAATATTTTACCTACCTAGTTCCCTAGATTATCCCTAAGTCCTACCTAAATGTGTTACAGGTACAGTAAGTATTTCACGCGGATGAAACCGTGGGACGGCACTTAATATTTTGTTTTGCCTTGATAAGAAGGCATTTTTTTCGCCATCGATTGAAAATAAAAAATAAGATTTTATTTACGTTGCTCAGCTAAAAATAATAAAGTACCTATATAAATAAAACGAATACCATTCAGCACGGTAACGAACTAAGTGGCATTACTGGTCAAAGCGATCTCTAGCAGACAACTTTCCGAGCTCAAACAGCATTCATCTAGCTAAATTCTGTTTATTTAAGGCGTTGGTTTTTGAGGTCGCTCGCCCACATGCCGCATGTCTAAGGGCGACTTTGTCAAATTGTGGACGTGTGTCCCAGCTGTAGGTATATGGTACTATTGTAACTACGGAAGACGCGTTTTATCTCGTTTCGGTCTACCGAATTATCAAAATACAAACATCTGCTAGTTCCCGAAACCCGTACAAAGAAAAATAAAATTCCACAGCAAAAATAATACCACGAGAAGAATCGATGATTTTTAGGGAAACTGAATAGAATGTGTTCCAATACATTCGGCTATCAGTTCCACGCGAGTAATCAGGCTCAATGTCCTTTCAATTACAACAGGAGGTAGGTAAATATAAAGCGGACTGGTTTTAAGAGCGTCCCGCGGGGCCGAGAGGATCCTTCTGCTCCGACGACATCTTTGCCCATTCTATAGATGATGGAATATCCATGTACTTAGTACCTATCGGGAATTATTTAGCCTGTTTCGGACAGAAATAGGGCAAGTTAAATTTACCGCGTAACTTTCTCCGTAAAGGGATGTAGTGTTTAAGGTATAATGGCAACGGTTAGCTAAGTGGTCGTTGAGTTTTAGGTGGGATCCGACCTTTAAACAAAGGACGCCGTTTTAGAAAAGTTGATGTGCCCTCTTTAGGAAATAAGTAACCTTTGACCTGTGTAACAGGAAGGCTCAACTCGTATTCATTTTAACTAAGTATCCTCTTAAGCTGTTCGTTTAGTTTTTATTTTAGCCAACTAAATTTTCTTAGCGAATATTGTCTTACCATAACTGTAGCACTACGAGTAAATGTTTACAAACCTTTTGGATAATAGATTTTGTCATAGGGTAGGTACATGAAAATAAGCGCATTTATAAAAAATACAACAACAGCACGATGCAAATGGTAGTTTTTTCATAAAACTCCTGGTATTGTTCTCATCACGTCGGACGTTTGTGCTGTAAAAGTTGACATTACTCATTACGAAGTTTAGACAATGAGTTGTCGTGTTTATCACGAAACTTGGGCAATAACGAAAAGTTGCAGGCATCTGTGCCGAGAGATTAGAATTGGGTCAAACTGCACTACTTTATGCCTGTAGTGAAACAGATTTCAAAGTGTCAAGCGGCCTAAGTTATTGTCATCGATATTGTTTTGCCTTTGGAACTTTAAACCCGTACTTGTAAGGACCTACCTACGAGTGAACTATTTAAATGTGAGCCCAAAAGGTGTTTTAGGATTATTGTAATTTAAAACTAGCGTGTTTCTTTGCTCACTATAATAAAAAATCCACGTGAAATAATGCTGTCGTTGAAATTGTTTGAATAAAATTAATTGAACGCTTAATCCATGCAATAAAACAAAAATTGTGTAAAATCTAAGAATGTCCGTTTCGATTTTGCGATGCCAGTAATCGTAAAACTAAGCCGTTTTCGATTGGTAAAACTTTGTAAGGTATAAAACCGGTCGTAAACTGAAAACATTTTTTATAGTCGCAGCTTGCGTTGCCAACTGCGTGTGTGGTGCCTTATGAGCACCTGTACCTAATGTTTCTGAGCCTTGTTTTCTTAACCTGTCTACGGGCCTACCTATGTTAAAACTACATAATTTATTTGAATGCGTATAGATAAATTATGGCTGCTAAACAACTAAAAATTTCACACCAAGATGGTTTGTTTTAAAAAAATATTGACTTCCCTTAACTCCAAAAGCTCCATTGATCCAAACAATCAATTTCCATAAAACACAAAAGCCTGCCGAAACCGCCAGGAGATCCTGGGTAAGTCGTCGTACGCACGTCCCAAATTATCCAGGCATGTCTCGGGGAGACGCGGATTTCCTCGCGGGATTTCCTTCCGCAAGGAATGTAGCGAATATCGACATAGGCAGTGTGGGTAGTTTTCAATATTTTCCGCCTATTTTATCTGCGTGGAATGCAATGAAGGTATGATAAAATGGTTTTGGTTGGCATTGATTGAACATTGCGGATTCGAATAGTGCTATGTAAAGAAATGTTGAAGCGTCTTTCAAGAAACGTGTGTGATGTGTTTAGTTGGTTTTGCCTAGTTTAAGTTCCTAATATCCATGAGATGACCTGGAACCTTTGCTAATCAAAACATGTGATTGAACATCATAAATATTAATACCAACAGCATAAAGTTCCGCTTCCAGTAAATAAGTCTTTTAAAATCGCGCCACGAAATACAAATTACGAGTATGGTATTTTAATTTCAAATACTTACTCATAGTAACAAACTTTTAAAAGTTCATAGTAAGTATACATGCTTCTGTTATCCAATTATTCTTAAGAACAGATTTAATTACTCTGTCGGTGAAAGATTAAGCTTTTATCTTTATGAGATAGTCTTTTACTTTTACGTACCTACTTGAATTACCAATAGTAGTTTTGATTGAACGATAAGTTTATTAAAACTTAGTTGCCGCTGGGATTTATCCGCCCAACGTGCACTTTTGCTAGGTATAAAAGGTGTAGCAATTTCTGCGGAATTCTTTGTTTCCGTAACAAGTTGGTCCGGTCTACGGGTAGTTAGTTCGCTTCAATTGAAAGTTCCTGGTCCGCAATTTCCGTCAAGCGCCATTGAAATTAAGACAGCTTGGCGTTTCTAAAGTTTATTTTTTCTTTTTTGCGTGGAAAAATGTTGAGAAGACTTCAATTTATTGTTTGTTATAAGTTTTAGCCTCAGAGTAAAACGAGAACAATAAAACAAGAAAATCGAAATTACAACAAATTATTGGAACCTTTTCTAAACATGGATGACATTCATTCATCGCCCTTGCTTCTGATAAAAGGTACAATTTCATGTACTAATGACAAAATTCAAGCTCAGCCCATGCCATTAGCGGAATGGCTCAGAAACGGATTCTTTTATCGTTAGCGTCTTCAGGAAAACGAACAAGTGCAAAAAAGATTCGCGTTGTGTTGGTTCCGTACTGTTACTTACAATTTGTTCTTACACTTTCTATGCTCTTTTTGGAAATCATAAATGGTTGGAATTTAATTCTTATATTCAGATTTTGCATTGTAATAAAAATACTCTACAAATAAGTTTGCATAATCTATATTACAAAACAACATTCTGAAAAAATCTAAAAAGTATCTTGATTTTTGGCTTCTAATATCTCATTCTGGGCTGAGGGAACCTTGAGTTGAAAAACCCGAGGCTTTTGTAAAAACAAGTTGCGCCATTTTACAAGTAAATCCAGCGTTAATTAATTTGAATAATAAATCGGATACGCCTACGAGTTGTATCGTTTACACAAAGCACATTTTTCTTTGTTCGAATAAAAATTTACTAGGTACCTACTAATGATGTGAAAAACCAAGTAATTTTCATGGACCATCTTTGTGAGCTAGTGTAATAAAAATTAGAAACTCTTAGAATACTGCTCTATAATGTTGCCTTCATTCGGCTTATATCTAATTGAAACATATAGAGAAAACCAGTTAGATGACCTGCCCGATTACGGAATTCAGGAAAATGTTTTGCACATATATTTTTGCCCATTGTCCTTTGAATTTGACCATAAAATTATTTTACTGTACGCAATTGCAGCTTATCAAATAAATTTGTGATACAAACAAAATTGCAAGCCAGTTGAACGAATAATCCGTAGGTAGGTATATATGCTAGATATCCTGTTATCTAGCGGGACACGTCGCTGGCGCCCATCCAATCCAGCCATTTCTATCGCGGCAGTGACTGGCTGAATCTATATTGCTAGGCAGCTTCGTTTGAAAGGCGAGGGACATGAACGACATCAGTGGCGCAGCGGCGATTGTCGGTTTTGGCTGAGATGCGATTACGGGTTCAATTCCCGCGGGACTGGGTATCTGCAAATATTTATGCCAGCAGTAACAGGTTACAAAGCTATATTTTACTATATAATTTGAATAACTGTATTAACAATATTATCTAAATATATATAACTCAAAGGTGACTGACTGACATAGTGATCTATGTTGATAGATCACTATGTCAGTCAGTCACCTGTTTGGGCTGTGCGTTGGCACAGCCCAAACCACTGGACGGATCGGGCTGAAATTTGGCATGCAGGTAGATGTTATGACGTAGGCATCCGCTAAGAAAGGATTTTGATTAATTCTACCCCCAAGGGGATAAAATAGGGGATGAAAGTTTGTATGAAAAGTCGCGATAATCAACATTCACGCGGGCGAAGCTGCGGGCATCAGCTCGTAATACATATTTTGCAAAAGTAATCTCACACAAAATAACTCTCAAACTATTAATGTGGACAATATTATCACTCAAAGAACATACATTTACAGTTACCTGGATACACATATACATCATGTAGGTACGAGTATATTTTGCTGTAGCGTCAATGATTTCCATTCACTATAAACAAATCTTTTAATCGCATTCATCACCATTAATTATGACGAACACTCGCCTAAAATAGTTGGAAGTATATTTCAACTGCAGTAATTTTACCTACACGCTCACGCTAATTTCGGATGAATGTGTGATGTCATAGAAGTGATGATGTGTGTTTGATGCTATTATATTCATACTTAGTTTCTTTTCAATCCGTAGAGCGAAGACAATACTACCGTAACACTGTTTAACAGGTTTTATTTTTTAGACAATTCCATTCCAATTAAAAAAAAAATTGGCCAACAAATATTTCAGACGTGCGTCCTGGGGCGATTCATCCCATTCCCGTGCCTTTTGAATCAGCTCACCAGCATTCTCTTTTATTTATTTTAGGTTATAAGTACTCGTACTTGCAAGTACAACAAATGGTTACTCGTAATATTAAAATGTACGTTTCTAATATAAAAGCCCCGGATCGTATCACATTAATCAAAGCAACACCCACGGTACGATAACAAAGTCGGAAACCGGTTAAAATAATATGTAGAAGTTCGAAATAAAACTATAGCTGCCAATGTGACCCAGATCCTGCATCGAATGTGTCACGCACGATCTATTAAGTATTTTGCAGTGTCAAAAGATATCTAAACGTTTACGGCGTTAAGCGACAGATAACGGAATTTACGCTCTTGGGATCAATAGCCACTTATTATCTGCAACACACTGAACAGCCCTGTTAGGAACAGCCCAGAATGTGGTTGCGATAAAAAACGCCTTTATCTAAAATGTTCGGGAGAGCATATGGCCACAGCTATAATATAAGACTTAGTGCGCCATTCTATTTTTTTGGATGCCCTTTGACATTATAATGTAATATCATTCGGTATGCCTATATGGTTGAACTATACAAATTTGCCATCCATACAACTCTAGGTAAACTCCTCTATCTACTTAATTAAAAACACAACCTGTCAAAAGGTATAATTAATTATGCAATTTTCTATCAACCAGTCCCATATTGAAAAAATAAATAATACCTAATGCATGGTGGCAATTCCGGTGTGTTATATGGCTTTAAAAAAAAAAAACAATAGAATGCTAGAATTGACACCCACCTCAACAATAATAAACGAGTTGATTTCATTAGCCGAATCAGAACAACACTGGACTGCCATTCAGATTAACAAGATGGCCCTCTAAATGGGCAATCGACCGAAAACAATAACATTTTGCTTGTCGTATTTTTAATTAAATTGAAATATTCGTTCTTACTCAGACATTCATCTGAGGACAAAATTCCGAGCAACAAAGGGACCCCAGATTAAATTTCCGGCGGGGTCCACTTCTGCCCTAAAATGCTCTTTAGTACCCCATTACAAAAGGATTCGTTGTAGCTCTAGAATATTAGAATACCTCTCATTTATTTGCTCGATGAGCACTTTTGTTGTCCACTTCGGCATTTCACAACGGATGTCTCCTCCGCATAAGCTAGAGGGTGTAGAAAGGTTCCACTTCAACGGTCAGAAATGCCTTCTCCGTGACATGAAGAACTTTTGTCGTTATTTTTGAGTGCAAGAATGTTTTGAACATCATGAGTCTAATCTACAGTCTATTTACGCAGTATTTATTTACTTAGTTTTGTTTAGTTTTAAACTTTTGAAAGTATAAATGGGTAGACTTGCATGTCACAACTGTACCGTTTTATTTATTTTATCTCAGTTTGAACCATACTAATAATATTCAACAAGCTAATGCTAAACAATATAATTGCATCTATGTATCTTAATACGGGCCCGCAAACCGGGCTATGCTCCCCGAAAATTCGCAACTTTCCAGGGCCTATCTAACTACGGCCCTTTTATTGCGCGAACAATATCCTCCTTAGAACGAGGGTGTTACACATAACACCGTTATTTGAGCCTACTAGCGCTTCCTTAACTGCCACTAAATACTTTTAGCCCGAGGACTAGTGTTTGTTTTTTATACGTGCTTCCAAAAAACGACACAAACATTGAATACATTGAGCCAATTAGATTCACACGTTATATAATTAACTATCGTATTATAATTCAAGGATATGGTAAGTAAGTAAGTTACTTTTTGTAAGGAGCATCAGCAAAGTATAGTACTTAAGCTTAGTAAACATTATAATGTAAATATGTCACCACCTCGCTCTCGCGCTACTTTCAGGCCTATTATTGCTACCGTAACTGCCTCTAAACACTTTATTAAGCCACAATAAACTGCTTCTAAAATCATTAAAGTTATTATTGACCTAATTTTGATATTGACACTACTGTGTTCGTTTAGATTATCTAATGCGACGTGATAGCCGCTCTTATTGACAGTAGGGGGTAAACCTTGGGTAAACACATGACTTCGTCCATTCCTTGTTATAGGGGCATAGCTTTTTATGACTTAAATCTCTTTTATTTGGTCCATATTCATTTGGAATTACTGCAGTCATCTAAAGATGAAACAGGAAAGGGGTCGTACGATGACAATTTAGTTTTATTATACTGAAAAATCTCAGACATTACTAAACATACATCGTAAGGAGAATTATTAAACAAATGTAGAGTTTTGTTCAAAAAACACTGACCCGTATACCGTTTTAAGCACCAAAGTATACACTCAACTTTGCAAGCAGAAACGTCCTTAGGGCAAAACAGTCTTTTGATCGTGCCGGGTCTGTACCTATTGTCATTTTATTTGTATTTCATAGCTAATTAGAAAACAAGTAAAAGTTGTAACTCCAAAAGTAATAAAAATGTCATTACGGCGGTATTACATCAGGGCATTAAGTAACGTAAGCTAAGCCGGGGAAGTCCCGCCCGAGTAGTATTTATAAACAAAACGTCCGCCCCTCATTATCCTAATCCTCTTCGATGGATTCCAACAAACTCAGATTAAGAGGAAACTTCCATTTTTCCTTCCCGAAGCTTTTCCAACGTTTTAAAACGTTGTTTGATCGCTGATAACTTGTAAAACATTTGGAGAGCTCTTTGTCTTCTGAGTTCATTGTTTTGTTATCGAACGTAAACTTAATAAACTGATATTTTTAATGAACAACTGGCAAATTGTAGATGGTTTAGATTGTATCTGTCTACTCCAAACTTTTAAATGGGTTAAAATTAGTTTTTACTAACATTTATTCGATCACAGTGGTCGATGTAGCAAACAGATTCAAATAACGTTTTAGTGTTCCGTACGGCATAAAATTAAACGATTCATGTAGAGTTCCCGTCGTCGATTCAGAGTCGTCTCGACTGAAAACTAATGCAATAAAAGAGGAAAGCCAATTCGTGGGGTTCGGGATGAAGTTATGTGAGGTTAGCTTTCAGAAAGTAGGAGTAGATAGTTTAGAGAAGACCTATTCGTAGTTTCTGATTATAGTATGAATTTTATTTGTTTTGTATTGACTTTTGGTGGATAAATTTTGGGTTGGATCGAGAGACACTATAAATGTCATTTCTACAATGTCATTTACCCGTCTCGACCTTGTATAGAAGGAATCTCTTAGAGTGATAAGAGCGTCAATTATACATACGCAATCATATATTGTTTTCCCTTTTCATTTATTTGGGTATTGTGTGGTGTGGAGTAAAGAGTGTTCTATCTTCCTATGTTTAACTGAACTCTACACCATGAACTTGTACTGAGCTGTCTATACCAAACTCTATGGTTCGGATTATAATCGAGTAGTAAAGTAGAGTATTATATTCTAGTATTTTCTTTGTTAAGAAGAAATAGAGTGAGGGGCAAGTCTTAGCTGGCACATGCTCAAGCTTCAATCCTTTTGATATCGATTGAAATGATCGAAAGGAGGAAACGACGCACGTTCTATTTAGATTTTACGCATCCTCTGATCAAAGTGAAGTGGCAAAGGAGTTGTTATTTTCTATAGGCACATCGCTTTCAATATAATGTGGGTTCCGCGATTAGTTCGGGCCCCAGTGACCTTGCCGACCCTTATGTTAGTCAAGTTGAATTTGTGAGGATGTAATCTATTGCCATTGCCTGCCTTTGGGGAATCCACTCATTTGGCCCGGAAGTAGAAAATACACAACGCTAATGAGGTCATTTTAAAGTCAGGATTGTCTAATTTTTGTCTAGTTGAACTTGAATGGATTTCCTAACAGGTTTTATGGCATGATTTTGTCCATTTATTTGTCGGTATTTTCGAGCAAGCCTTTTAGAGGTGATTATACGGGTCTACTTCATGTTGCAGCAAGCAGTGTAAGTTATAGGTAAGTATCAGTGATTAATTATAATATTGTTTACAAATAACTTTTTCAGTGACACAGGTATCTCGGGATGTAGCCAAGATTTACAGTTTCAAAATAAATAACGTTTTCAGCTGTTATCATGTGTTTGTCTTGAAAAGCAATATAAACGATCAGCACTTAAACTGACTTTTACGATTGCTGCTTCAGATCTCAAAATTTATTTGGATGAGAAATACACATATAGTAGTGATTATAACACATAATTTCCATTGAGTCTCACTTAAGTGGAAGACGGCTATTATATAGTATGTATTTTGTACGTACATCCAGAATACTGAAATAATATTATATTCAGATTCATTTTTCCCTTTTTTCTGAGATATTGAACCCTTCTCAAATGCGCGATTAAAAATAACCAATTCCAACGAACTCCAAATTCAAAACACGTTTTACAAAAGATTATTTAGAAATAGATGAAAGCCATTAACCGGCTATAGTCGAACTGCACTCGCTATTTAAATGCGATGTGATTTGGAAGGCGTCCATGGCGAGCCGTCCGGAGCTAACGCCATTATGCCTTAACCAGCTTACCCTGACACCCTTGACTCTTTCGACCCCCAAAAATACCTGTAAAACGAAGCTAATACTTAACGCTGCTGGTTCAAGCTTACCTGGGCACGTTATACCTGCGAGAGAGCAGTGATGAGCCAACTCGCAGTGTAACGTAGTTCAATAGCTGGCTGTTAAGCTAGAAACGAGGCCTTATGGTAGAGAAAAAGGATAGCAGATAAAATAAAGAGCTAAGTATAGCGGCTATGCTCAGTGATGGTATAATAGTCTGCTTTGCTTTTAAATTCAAGTCATCTCTTTGAATGTTTTCGGCACGTTTCCATTTGCTGGTTGATAAAGCCTATATCTTAGGAGTAGACCAGGTATATTAGGCGCATTAGCTACGCCTTTTCATAGTTAGTTCCTGGGTGACCGAGCTTTGCTCGTTTTTTGGGGTAAACGATGTTTTCTAAAAATGAAACCTAGCTAGATCGATTTATCACCCCCGAAACCCTCTACATACTAAAGGAGAATGGGCAAAAATGTATGGAGCTTGGTCCAAATTTCCACCACAAATGAGACCTATGCCCTATAATGGAGCACTGCGTACTGAACCGTTATGAGAAGACCGCAACCAAAAATATTCACTCAGTAAAAAGTTATGACCAAATGAAAAATTACGATTTTTAACATTTTTCTTGTATGTACGTTTCTTTATTTTACTATATCTTCTAAACCACTTGACCGATTTAGATGTATGAGGTATCGTTGTAATCCATACGTCATCCTGGGTGACATAGGCTATATGACGTCAAAATGAAAACAATATGGCGGCTGCGGTAGGTACCTAGCTATGTCAAAAAAATCTAATCCTATCATGTGGGGTATCAAATAAAAGGTTTATTAATACCTTTCTACCTATCTATACAATTCTTACCTACGATATCATAGAAATCGTATCCATAGAAAATATGGACCCTCCGGCTACCAACTCTAAACTTGGTTATAGTTTTTTCGTTACTTTTTGTTTAGTCGGGTTTTTTATTTTAAAATAAAACAAAAATATTTCACAATACTAACATCTACAATCACATTGTCCAGATTTGCAGCTGGAAGTAAAACTGTGGGTTGGTGTCTCGCCCATCCAAAATACTTTTAGTGCGATATCAAACCGTTCAGTATTACATTTTTGTACGTGTAGACTTTTTGGACGATTTGAGCGCGTTACGTAACAGGAGGAATGTGTTATCGTTGCTACAATGTTCTCACTGCTTAAAAGAGCCGGTATTTGCGAAAAAATATAAAATAAACGGTTAAATGAATTAAAAAAATTTGAAATAAAATTTTTTTTTCAAACAGTCATAACTTTTTACTGAGTGAGTTTTTTTTTTCGCGTAATTGTGAAAATTGTTTGGTATGTAGTGGACTTTAAGCCTACATAGGTCTCGTCAGTGGTGGAAATTTGGACCACTTCTGCCCATTCTCCTTTCATGAAAATCGTTGGTGCCGTTTCCGAGATTCCGAGATTCCGTATATATATATATATATATAATCTGTATATATATATATATATATACAAGAATTGCTCGTTTAAAGGTATAAGATATCAGGCATTGATTTAGAGTTTTCGTAGATATTACCCATTACAAAAAGTGACGACCCCATTTCTTGAAAAATGCCACGAAGATCACGTACAACGACAATTTGAGAACTCATCAAATACAAGGTGCTGAATAGACACTGCCAATCTGCCAATTAGTGAAATAGGTGGATGCCTATATTGGGCCAAATTTTCACGACGGATTATATCTTGATAATGAGAACGGTAGCTTGATATTCCGTTGAGTTATTAATAATGATAAGCCTGCATTTGAAGGAGCTGTTCCCCTCGGCATTAAGTGATCTCAGTGGTCTCAATGCTTATTGATATAATTGATACCTTAGGCTGTGTCTCCTGCAAATTACTTGCTCTTAGCATTACATTTATTTTGCTATGTTTCAAGTGAAACCATTTGCAGTAAAAATAATATTTGCAATAAAAGTAAAGTTAAACGTAGATATTTTGTATTGTGTTGGGAACACAAGACTTTCAGAAAAAAAACGGGTTTTCTAATTACAATTTAGCTTTACAAAATGGTGACTGCTCAATAGAAAAATAACGTACGAACGAATCAACTTATTTAGCAGACTTCGTGTTCTATATGTAGTTATAGCTATAAAAGAACTGTAGGAGCACGTTCATATACTGCGATACTGAGCCCCGCCGCGTCGCCACCCTCGGAGCGCACCCCAATCACTAATTGGTAGAGCTAGTGTACGTGTGCTTTCTTTTTTACAAAACCGAATCTATTTTCTTTCCGTACATAATCCGCATCGACAACATGAACAAACTTACCGAATTAACAGCAGCCATAGCGACAGCGCGTCGCCAATCTTTCTGCTACCCGAGCATTCTGAAACAAGCCAAGAATCAATTAATTACGTGCCTACAAGATGACGCAATAAAAACGTTCAGTAAACATGGCCATTTAACGTTAAAACCATGGCGAACGTTAATGTCAATCGTAAAATTAGTCTGAGAGACTATCGTCACTTAGCTTTAGTAATAAATTAGTCTAAAAGCAATATCGTTAATGCCTGAAATCGGGTCGGCCTTGTTGACATCTCGCTTATGCTCGGGCTCAATGCATCGCACGACTGGCCCTCGCGGCCGACCGTCGCAATATAGAACAGGAGACATGACATTGTTTTGTATTTCACCATTTTACACTAAGAGATGAACATAAAATTGTGACTGAAGTACCTCAATACCTAGAGTGACAAAGTAACATTGAATAGAACACTTTCGAAATGACATTTCTAATCGATAAGTAACGTTATTTACAGTAAATACTTATTTTAGGGTACATAATTTTTTTTTTTTTAATTTTTTTTTAACATTTATTGTTGTTTGTTTGGTTCAATATAACATATGATTACCTACCACTACAGCATCATCAATGATTGGTTTTTAAGTGAAACTATGTCAACTTACATAATATAGATAGGCTACCGAAGGTACGTGCAAGCAAATGTGCATCTAATCACTGAGGTGTAAGCAATTGACTCCGTCATCCAGCCCCGAATTGAGATACGAGCGTATAAGTAAGTATATTGTCTCGGCGTGTTCACAGTCAGTGGGGAAAACGTCCAAGTCCATTAATAAAATTGAATCACACGGACATTCCGAAGCACAATACGTGCACGTGTGGAAATAAATAAAAAACGAGTGTAGTAGCCTAATGGGAGTCGGCTCGGTTTCCTTCCGAGGTGAGTGACTCTCTAGTCGCTATGTAAAATCTTGACAAATGTCAAAGGATTTCACTGACATACTGAAGCGTGTACAAAGCGCAGACTTGCTAAATAGTGGTACTAAGATACTACTATGTTTATCGGTTCATCGTTGCACTTCAAGATCAAAATATAAAAAGGACAAAAGAAGCTTCTGATCACTTTAATCCTTTCTCCACACTCTTGTTCAACAGAACTTAATAAGAAAAAGAGAGATAGAAACGTTTGATTTTGCCTACATAGTCACTTCTCCGTTTAGCTGAGATAATAACGGGCTTGGTAGGTTAGGTATGAGTATATTGGAATCGTGTTCGAACTTAGAAACTCATCCTTTATGAGTACCAATTTCAAGAACGTGTGCTTTGGAATCTAATCGTGATTTTACTATCAAATTGTTATGTACATATGTCGTACGAGTATCAACAATGAAGGTATTTAAAAGGGAACCTAATAGATCATGTTTTATGTAAATTAGTAGGTAATAGTTTTTAGAAAATAGTAAGTATAAAATAATAGGCACTACCTACATACATTTAAAATGGGTAATATGAAATTAAAAAATACAGTCATGATGCCAAGAGGGTAAAAATTGGTCACGGCGTATATAAATACCGCATGTTTTATTTAACGATAAAAGCGAGCTCAGGCTTGAAAAGAAAGCTAGCTTAGCCATGAAATATCATAATTATTCTTCGCGAATTTTATCTTAATTATTTTATAATCGGCTCTGAAGATGAACAATGACTGACAGCGGGGGTTAAAATTCATTTATTATCATTTTGTAAGCCGCTGCCAAGTGCTGGACGATATGATTGATGTACTGTCACGACTCGGCTTACGAGACGATATTATTTAGGCTGCATGCGTAATATTCTAAAAATAGCAGAAAGATTAACAATTTACTTTCATGACTCGATTCGAATCGAATCCTCGAGTCTTATAAGTACCAAAATGACACTTGTTTAGGTTTTATAACAGTGTTATACCAAAATTCGACTGTATGCCCATTAACGTGCCATCATGGCCATCATGGCCCAACACGGGCCGTGAGACTTGGGCCATCATGGGCATAACACGACACGACGCAGTGGGAATAATTAGCAGAACTTCAATAGACTTCTCTTTATTCGCAACGCCATATACACGACGACACGTGAACCGTAAATACTTACTACAATTCTTGCTATAACATTTATAGTTATATTCCATAAAAAATCACCTATAGAAGTTTTTTAATATTTTTAAATGAAAAGAAAAACCGTCGCTATATACTTAGTAGATAGGTACTTGCATTTTCTCCCGAGTTATATTTCCTCCCTCATTACACGAAAAATATGTAATAATATTTATCACAACAAAATAAAAACACTGTTTACCCTGTTACGAAGGCATCGTCATTTTTATCGCTTTGCATGAAAACTTTAATAAAGTAGCGACACTACGTCCCGGCAGTAAGTTATTACATTTTGATGTACGGGGGCCTTAATTTTCTTCTGTGCTAACTACATATTTTAAACACGCGCAAAGAATAACATGACTATAATATAAAAAAACCATGACAAAGAATAAAAAATTGTGCAGGTAGGAAAAAGTAAGAACCTACTGTTTTTTGATTGTTTTTAATTAATCAATATACCTTTTTCTCTTTCATAAAAAAAGTAAAAACATCGTAGGTATATCAACATGATACGTTTTTGATCAGATAGAATTTGACGTCACCTTTTGTATGTAATTGAATACAGGACGAACATAAAAGCCTTACGAGTGCACCGAAGCAAAAAGCCAGGGCCATTAATAAAATTGAGTTGGCGGCTGTATTGGATGACAATAGCGCTTCAGCACCGTAACAAAGCAATGCAATCCCTGAACTTTGTCAAGTGTAGCTTTTAGAATAGCACAAGCGTTCAATTTGATTAAAAATTTAAAAGTTTAGAAAAATTTAGTCTCTCTTAGAAATACACCAGATAGAGAGGTTCCCTCGGAAACTATAAATGAACATGAAACATTTTGAAAAATTTACTGAGTGTAGTTTGAGTCTGATTAGTGCAGGTACTTAGGGTAGTTTTTACCAACTTCTGGCATAACTATAGATATATACCTATATAATATATAGGTTTTAAATTAAATATTGAGAAATACTTACATAGGCTGGCGAAGCAAATCATCATGTACATAACTGCGATAATATACTCGTATAACCTAACTCAATCTAATGCATAAACTTTTAGGATGTCCACGGATCCCTAAAATATTGTTTGTATACTGTGCTCGCAAAAAGTAACAACATTATTTTGTTTGTCAAAGGCTAACATAGAACTCGATGTAGGATAATAAAAAATCTGGCTCTGATAGCAAAAAGGATAGGTTTTATTTTACCTCCAGTTTATGGGGTGGTTACATACATAGCATACATACATGGTATGTGATGCGCTACTCGATGAGATCTGACGCATTTTTTTTGTTTGTTGTTAGGCGGACGGACTCATGCAGGACGTGGGATAAATATTGGAACTGGACGATGGAAATGGACAAATAACAGAATATCAATACAAGTATAATTCGCTGTTGAAAATCGTAAGTACCTATTTTTCCTTTTTCTATCTTCACCACTACTACTCGTAGCTCCTATAAGTAGAACTTTTGTTGCAATTGAATACGTCTGTTATTCTAGTGATTAGTTAGAGCATGTAATAAATTGAGCTAGAATAAATGAGTCGTTTACATTGTTCTATGTTTATTTTGGAGACTCACAGACTCTTGACCACAGGTTTTGTTTTCCTCAAGTGTAACAGTATCAGTCACAAATTACTCCAGCTATTTTCCCCAGTGCTAAACGAGTATTCCCACTATAAAAGTGCCCGGCAAAGGTCAGGCTCGCGTCAATGGCAGTCTACTGCCGTGTTTACTCACAATAAAACACTAGTTTACGACAAACACTGAACTTTACCAGGCGCTCTAGTACCTACCGATGACTACACAGTTCTTATTTCTTTTTACACACATAAAAATATCGTCGCAGTATGTTTATTTTACGTTCCGAAGCCAGGGACATCATTAAGGTCTATTCAGATACAAGCTAGCTTTTGCCCACAACTTTGTATGCGTATGTGAATAATGTTTTTATATAAATTAACAATAAATACTTGTCTCATTGCATCGGCCATTAGGATTTCAAATATGAATGAGTACAAATGTCTTTAGTTATTTACTAAAATATTAATTATTGATGGCGCTGGCGCAGCTAGGACTATTTCTCTGGGAGTTCACCTCACAGTGATAAAAAGATAGAAGACAAAAAAATATCATGACTGTAATCCCCAGGCTCGGTAGATTATCTCCTCAGATCTCTAGTTACTTCGATCTTTGAGGATATCTAAATAGGATAGTAAAAAGCACTTTTCCTTATCGTGTACTTTTTCTTTTGTAATATGCAAAGAATGGATTAAAATGCGCCTCATCAGTTACGTTTACACCATTCAAATTGATACAACAACTACACTTTGCTTTCCTTGCATTCACTGTCTAATTAAAAAATCGTTATTTAAGTACTGACTAATTTTCTAGGCGTCATTTTACGCTAATATTTATTTTTCAATAAAGTATGTTTATTTACATTGCGTTTACGTCAGCAGAATTGAGTTAAATCTTTCACAGGCGTACCTATGCTCGTATTCTTTGCGTCATACTCCACAAACGCTTTATCAGAATTTATAATAATACTTGTAATTAGAAGGGTATTCTGTATTTGTACCTAACCATGATGTGTTGGCTCTACCACATACTCAACTAGAGAAATACGAAATCTCATAATAACTAGCTGCCTGGCGCCGTGGTTTCTTACCCCACTAAAACATTATACACAGCGTAGCATATAAACAAGTATTGCACTTAAGTATGATCTAGTTATATATCAGAGAAAATAATCACCTCCCAACAATCTTTGCCATCATAAGAAATTGGACTGTAGTTTTGGTATTAATTTTCTTTTTACGAGTTACCGACGAGTAGATCCTGGTCATCCACAGTAACACGTCACGTGCTTATTCAATTCATACTTCAACATACTTGTAGAAGATAAAAATATTTGTGCTTGATCTCCACGTCCAAATAAAGCCATCAATAAGCCTAAGGTAGCCTAGTATCTCTACCTTAGCCCTACTAGGCTACTAGGTTACTTATTAATATAAGTAGTGCAAAGTGCATAACATAAGGTCAGCGATTAAATAGATATAATGCAAAAGTACGTAAGATGATGGATGATAGATACCAGAAAGGGACCAATGAACATTAAAATTAACAACACAGCTATTTCTGTGAGTACGGCTATTTTACTGCTTTATGGATTCCTCTTTGGCTATTCCTCGGCCCAAGATGCATTATTATTACGAGTAAAGCCACATGGATGTCGTAAATTTTATGTTAATTTTGTTGTATGAATACTAAGGAATCCACGAGGCAAGATGTCATGTCGTAACGTTTTATAACTCAACGTTTCGGTGGTAGATATTCCTGAAATATGAACATTATAAGTAAGTACATTCCTGGCATTTATTATGCAAACAGTCAAGCACCCCTTTCAGCAGTGCATATATGAAACAAAGGGAACATTTGCGTTTTTAAGTAAATACAGACGTATAACTCGACGTTTACATGTTTCGGAGGTTTATAATATAGAATGTAAGTAGTTTGGTATGTCGTGATAGTGAAAAAACCACTTACATGTACCTTCTTGAAAAGTTATTGCTAGACCGATGATAGCAAAAACTTATTGGTGCAAGGACGTGGATAGAGGGCGGTGGATTGACCTGATAAATGTTACCTACGTCTGGAGGTTAAATGGAAGAATCTCTTTAGACTAGGGCCTTTCGAAGCCTTTTTGTCGAATAAAGAAATTGCTATGGCTACTAGAATTAAATATTGGACGTTATTACATTTTTCTTATACCTTCCTTATGAATATAGTTTCTTTATGAATTGTTGGAATATTGTAGAATATTGTGAAAATAATAAGCTCAGTCTCTTGGCGGCTACTGTGGTAGCCAGAAACGTATAGATAATAATGTCAAAAATAAATTATTCCATTCTCATTCTTTAAATTGTCTCAAAATGATCTCTGCTGCGTATAGAGACAATGGTTATTTTCGTTGATATGACGTCACCTGTTCTACATTCCGTAGCCACATTAGCGGCACGCTATTTGCGAAAAATAGTTTTTACTCAGACTTATTTCAATTCCGCTTTTAACGCCCACAGCTCAGTGACATTGGTGCTGTCACTTTATGTTTGGGTAAAAGCATCTAAATCTAGAAAAAAAAACATAACCTCATGCATAAGCCATGATCATGCCGATTAAAGGTGCGCCAAAATAACCAATAAGCATCCAAGTACCTATAATATACACCTACCTACATCATTGTAGAGCTTGAAATGGGTATATTATAAAGGCTTATAGATTATTGTCAAAGTAGAATCGTCAGTCAGTAAAGAAAAGTTTCTTTTTTACAACAAACTAGATCCTAACTGGATAAAATTTAAGGTTTTTATGTACATTATGCACATGATTTGACCCGTCATCATTTATTAGTAGTAGGTAGACAACTCCAATTCTTCTCACATACGTCATAAATCGGACGTTGCTTGTTGTTTTTCGGCTTCGCATCTCCACGCTGCCGCTGAGCCAAGAATATAATCCATTTAATGGAATCGTAAGCGATGTATCAACACGCACAGAAGATTTCTCTTTTATTTGTTTGTTTGTGCAAATAACTTATAGTACTTACGTTACGATAGCCGTGATGTTTTCTTCATACAGTATATGTAATGTATGTGGTAAATACGCAAAGAATACTTTTATTTCTTCACTGGCCTCACAGCTCAGTGTTCTCCGCTGATAGTTTTCTGTTTTCTGTGCTATATTACATACTATATACAAACTTTGGTAAGGGGAGTTCAGTATTTCTGTCTGGCTGTTATAATCGATTCTATATACTTATGTAATAACAAAAAATAGGTCCCTAAAATGTACTTACATACGTATCAGCGATATTAATATCTCTTTCATTCATAGTTGAAAATAGTCTGATAATATTACGAAGATGGAGTGGCCTAAATGGAATTAAATGAATCTCTCCAAACTTATTCTAGTTTCAAATAAGTTAGTTTTTAGTAGGTACAACATAGGTATTATTGAAACTGCGGGACTAATAATAATTTGGTTACCCAGATTAACTTTAAAACTATTTAATTTTCGTAAACAGGGATTACCTATGTAAATTGTGCAGACTAATTATTGTTTTGTGAAAGATTTAATGTATAGTACAATAACAGTGGAATAATTACGAATATATAACAGTGCACAGTGTAAATTGGCTTTGGATTATTTAAATTTGCTCGACTGCTAATTATTTTGTAAACCTAGTACGTACGTATAATATATATACAAGCAGAATAGTTTTACCCATGTTAACCCTTGTGTCTGCTACGAAGGCTAATTTATTTCTCATTTCGTTCGCAGAACGTGTCGTGACACACTCAATAATTTATTTATCGGAAGATTTTAATCCTGCCACTGTTTATTTAAACGCGGAATTGGCTTAATCGATGGAAGAGAGGTGTAAAAATCACTCGCCTCGGCTCAGTTTGCCTTGGTTCTTCCGACGACAAAACACATCTTACACTTTTGACATAAAAACTATTTACAACAGTCCTAAGGTGATTCCACAAATTGAAGTGCTGCATCTATAATTTCTTTGTAAATTTTTAGTAGAAAACATGGTATGTCAATGTAATAACCTTGTATGTATTGACACTGTAGAACAGATTTTCTGCGGTGCATTTGACTGACAACTACGTCGCTCTGGTTTTTATATTTTTTCTTGTGTTATTTTGAGTTTTATTGCGTAATTTTGGTGGTTATTTTGCCAAATAAAGCCCGGGTTCTTGACGCGAGTGTAAAATATGTGAATTAAAGTGAATAGTCCTCTTCAAATTCCATCGGAAGAAATCCCGAGAATTTTGAACAAAACAGCCATCTTTTGTTTAAAATTGACTTGACAACTCTGTGACGTTGACAATACTTATATACAGGGTGTCCCAAAAAGTAGTGTCAAGCGAAAGTCCAGAGATAGAACACCCCTTGGGGTACCCGAATCACCCCCATGTATGTTCCGCGATTTTCTATAGTTTTCGAGTTATAATTTTTTTTTCCGAATTTTTGAAAATTTACGACTTTAACAACTTAATACATTTTTACAAAAAAAGTAGAAAACTTTCTTGAATTTTTTTTATTGCTACTGAATTGTTATGAATTGTTCTTTTATGCATAAAATAATCAGCTACGTGACTTTGATGAAAACTATGAAAATGTTGGTGTAAAGTCAAATAATTACATTCGGTGAATTATGACTTAAATTTTCAACTTTAAATTAAAAATCTTAACAAGTGATTTCATGGTTCTTAAATAAGTCTAAAGAATTTTCCAGACTCTCAGCTTTCATAATCAACTAATTCAGATTAGGAATGATAAAATGGCCAAAATCTATTTTTTAATCAGGTAGCTAATTTTAAGAATTTTCCACCTCACCGTCTTTGAAGGCCGATTTTAGCCAAAGTAGCCAATTAAGTACAACTTTTTTTTAATGATTATGAAAGCTGAGAGTTTGGAAAATTCTTTAGATTTATTTAGGAACCATGAAATCACTTGTTAAGATTTTTAATTTAAAGTTGAAAATTTAAGTCGTAATTCACCGAATGCAATTATTTGACTTTACACCAACATTTTCATAGTTTTCATCAAAGTCACGTAGCTGATTATTTGATGCATAAAAGAACAACTCATTAAAATTCAGTAGCAATAAAAAAAATTCAAGAAAGTTTTCTACTTTTTTTGTAAGAATGTTTTAAGTTGTTCAAGTCGTAATTTTTTCAAAAGTTGGGAAAAAAATTAATAACTCGAAAACTATATAAAATCGCGGAACATACATGGGGGTGATTCGGGTACCCCAAGGGGTGTTCTATCTCTGGACTTTCGCTTGACACTACTTTTTGGGACACCCTGTATAAATACACTTGACTCTGGCAAAATTGTTTTCTAAGAGACAGATGCCATAATTGAAGAAGAAGAAGAAGACACTGTAGAAGCATCTTCGTAGGCTTAACAAACACAAAGAGGTTTTACGTAAAAGAGTAAACAAAAATAAAGCACAACGTTGCAGGACATGACATTATCACGACATCTCCACTACTTATTTAGGTCTTTGAGCATATCGAAAGGAAATTCCAAACATAACGTTGGGAACATCCCTACGTTTTTAATAGTAGTTAGTATTCCGCAGGCACGTGACAGGTTGTAAGCTCATTCGCTTTTTGTAGTAATGTGACAGTACAATCTGAATGTTATTTTATTTATTGGTTTTTCAGTTCACTGCAGTGCAGAGGAAAACATAATTGGACACCAATTACAAACATTCAATTAAGCAATATTTAATACTTGTCGCAGATTTAATGTTTAACGCAATGTAGAACAAGAGACACGTTTGGTCTGTTGGAATATTTTAATTACGCATTAAAATGATCATTATTTTTACGGTTTGTGCACGCACACGACTCTCAATAAGCAATTATACACTTGACAAAAGCGTAGTCAAGTTAAATTATTCCTTTTTGTTTTAAATACCAATTTAAAATTGTCCTGTGCTAAAATTTCTACTGTATAGAAAAAAGGTAAACCACTCGTTATGAATGAAAAGTTTTGAACGCTGCCGTTATAGCTGCTTGGATGTAATGATTCCACTAGGCAATGGCGCAGTGATTCCGTTTTACTAAGAACTAGGTATAACGTCACAATTAATTGTCTCCAGAACAAGGATATTCGATATTTGACAACACAATTATTCCCAGCTTCTCTTTGAAAGTATTGAGATCTTAAAGTTATTATAATCTATTCTACAATTAATTAATCTATCTACGCAGGTACATATGTACTCACATATAAATTATTAACTTTTAATAAACATTTGAATATATTTTTTAAATTTTGGGAAAAGGTTTGTTACAGATTTTAGGAGTCCTAATGCTCAGCACTCTAATTAGAAGCATAGTATTACTGCAAGTCATGTCTGTGTTTCTATTGATTATTGGAAACTCAGCTGAATACACAACGTCTGGTTAATGGCGTGATTTTGAGACAGACCTTTTTTGAAACCGTTTTCGTGACAATATTTGATGTTGTTCATTCCTATTATCGTAATTAATAAATGAATATGAGATATCTTTCCATGGTTTCCATTTAAAATCTTCTTACTAGGGCACAGCTACAGAATAAATATTAGTCACGATGTAGAAACAAGAAAAAAAAATTAAAAAATTTTGTAAATGGATTCGTCTTTCATCTAAAAACAAATAGAACCAGTAAACACGCAAAGCGCTCGTAATCTGTAAAATATTACGACAGTAAAACGATGAAGACTTTTCTATTTACAATAGCATGAGTCTATTTCTAGTTTTATTGCACTTTTGTAAAGTGTGACAAAGTTTTTGAGGCCAGTGCTTCTACTGCATGACCTTACCTATTGAATTTGTTTTGTTTTTGATGTTTTTTTAAGTCCTTACTTATAATTATAAATGCGAAAGTTTGAATCCTGCAGTAGAAATGTAGGCACCAATCCAATCAAAGTTTTTATGCCAAAACGCATCGACAACGCGTTTTGTTTTTTTTTCTCAAACGCCATTTAGTTGCGTTATTAAACTCTTTGGTACCCGCTAATTCTTAAGCCCATAATTTCATTCTGGACTAAATAAAGTGGTGATTAGTAGGTGTCTACTTAAGCTTTAACAGAAAAATAAAATGTTTCTCAGTCCATAATGGCTTTCCAACAGAATTGCCAAAGCAATTAAAACAAAATATAAATTGAGAAGTTTATGAATAGAACCGTCATTAATTTTAGGTCGGGCCGAAAGGATTTTAATGTAGGTTTGTTGGTTTAGGAGTTGCAAACTAGTTTGAAACAAGTCCTGCTGACCGGCATCACCTGGAGCCGAACTGTCTCTAACTACTTATGTGAGTACATCGTACCTACTACCAATACCTACATTATGTGGTAGTGGCACTACCACATAATGACTTTCGTAGTAGCACTCGCACTGCCGCGCTCTCGTTTTGAATAGAATTCTGATGAACAGCCGGACACTTACATATATCCCCTGGTAGTAGTTATAATTTGGCAAAGTTTACAATAATATAAAGCTGAGATTTTTCGAACTAACTTGTAATCTAAAGACTGGTTCTACGACATTTCTTCATAATTCAATATTTGACATTAACTACGCGCTGACAGCTATTCGAAAACAGAAAAATATTCTGCTGAAATAACAAGGTGATACTACGTAGGCCCAAAATGCTCTCATTAGATGCTCACTTATTCATCACGTACCTTTGTCAAGCTCAAGTTAGAATACGTCACGTGCGTAAACTGTGTACCTTTGTGTACCTTTAGCATTCGTTTCTGACTTTTGTTTCGAATCGTGAGATCGATAACGTCATTTTCTATGTGCAAGACATTGATAATTTATATAGGTAGTTACTAAAGTAACATCAAAATGATATTGTGGCTATCACCTTGAGTGGTCGTATTGGTTGTATTGAGAAACGCCAATAATCTAGTTCTTCAAACTATAGATAAATTATTGATAAGTATTAGATACCTACATCGTCGTTGGTCAAATTAACTAGTAAATAGACAATAATAATCTTCCCACGAAAAATTGCTGTTGCGTCAGTTTTTGGTTTGATTTTCCACAAAACATTTGTTTTTTCTTGGTATTCACTCAATTTACTGTGTCCTTTAGCGCGAGGCTTTGTTATTTTGCTTCGATTTTACTGAATTTAGAACATTCCAATTACTCAGTAACCTGAGGTTCGCGAACTTGCGCCGAGGGTTATTTTGGGTTATTTTGTACAACTCAGGGCGCTTATTGGAAAAATACCAATTCTTTTTTGCCTTTGAATCTAATGGTTACTGCCTTACAAGGGCAAGAATAAATAATGTACCTACATACCAAGAATTTTTGAAAAAGAAGAAATAAGCTTTGAGCCAAACCACCAATTGTTTGGGTCGAAACTCGTTTTCGGTACCTTTAAGGTACCGAAAACGATTATTTATATAAAAGTCAGGTAAGTACTATCGATCCTGCCTTGAGTACCTACGTATGCTATATTATTGCCATTCAATTATTGAGCTATAGTTTCAGTAGCTGTACCTATGTATTTTTTGTTTTTGAAACACTAACGAATACCTCATCAATTTGAAAATACCATGTCAGATTATAATAACCGGCCAAGTGCGAGAAGGGTTCCGTAAAACACCCCTTATATATATTTTTTTTGTTTTTTTCGTAATTTGTTGTTATAGCGACAACAGAAATACATCATCTGTGAAAATTTCAACTGTCTAACTATGAGATACAGCCTGGTGACAGACGGAGAGACGGACGGACGGACAGCGGAGTCTGAGTAATAGGGTCCCGTTTTACCCTTTGGGTACGGAACCCTAAAAAAATACAACAGTTCTGCAATCCTTACGATGGTGTAAGAAACTCGTGCTAAGACTACCGCAGTCTTATATTTCAGGTTGTTTATTAAAAGTTTCGAAGGCAACACGGAACCAGACTGGTTATTAAAACGCTAAAATCGATTTTAGTCGCGGTAACAATGGCACTTCAGTTGGCTACCTACCAAATAATAGTGTTCGACTCAGTTCATTGCTGCGAGGAAATTTTGTGTTGTTCACAATTAATTTACGATACCTATGAGTGTGAAGTTGGAAACCTATTAAAGCCATTTAATTGTCACTGATGTTTTTATACATATGTATGTTTGAATGTATGCGAGTTACTTTCGCTATCGCTGTAGCCCAAACGGTTGGACGGATTTTAACAAATGAGGTGTTGTTAGATTCTTTTAGATTTAAAAAGACAATAAATTTAATATGGCGGCTGTAAAAATAATACTTACTTTCAGTTACGTTCAGTCAGGTTTTTAATTTTTGCAATAAAAACAAATTTTGAATCTACTCGTACTTGCGATTAGACGAATCTTATTAATATAATTAATATTATTATTACTTTTAACTATTACAATATTAAAAATTAAATGAACGCGGACAAAGTCGCGAGCAATAGCTAGTATTTGATTAAATTAAATTAACATACAAAGACGATGAAGTGATCGCCTACGATTTAAAGACAATACCAGGGCCACTCTATGAATGAGCCAGCCGTATATTATAAAATAAAATGTTTTTCACAAATGTTTCTCAGAACAGAAGTGTAGGTATTCTTTTGATATACGAACTGCATGTGTAGCTATAAATTTGTTTTCATGGTATAAATGGATGAAGCTAAATAAAAGTCTATTATCTTTATTTATCTTATATTTTCATCTTATTTTTATAGGATATCTTTATATTTTCGAGTTTAAAAATTTCTTTAACATTACAAAAATCTAAGGTCGTTAACCTACGTTAGTTATCACGTGGTAAGCATCACGTTTACTTGGAAGTTTATAAGTATTAAATACCTAATTAAACCTCCTACACAATAGTCTAACTGCACACAATGGGATTTCGTATCATGGGTTACAAAACACGTACTTACTCTAATGCATATAATATAGCTAGCACCTACCTATAAATTCTCCGATAGGATTGGACGATTTTGAATAACGTACTTATAAAATACGGGCGTCATCCAACTCCACTTAATTAGAGTTTTGGAAACTTTCAACGAAAAGCTTCAGTCATTGCCGCTAAATACGATGTGCAAAACATAATATACGAAGCATGCTCGTAACCTTTCGCTTCTCAGCCATTACCTACTCGATAATTTTAAAATCACCATCGACCTCTACACCTATCTATAATAAGATATACCTATCTATATATAAGTAGTAATTGATTGATGTCTCTATGGTTTGACATTACTGTTCCGTTCTTAGACCTACAATTTTGAACACAACCTCATTTTTAAATCTAATTGAAAATGTTTCAATCTAATCTAACGTGCTACGGATAACATACAATGGAGCCATTACTACGCCCGTTCTAGTCGCATTTTCACAAATCTCGTTGTAATGTTCGGGTATGTGTTACTAGCAAAACCCTAACATTACGATATATTAAATCAACTCACAGAAATAGGAAGGTTCGATCCAATACACACATTTTGGTAAGTAGAGCAACGCAGAAAATGTATTACAGAACCCGCCTAAAGGCATACCGACCCTAGACACACATTTATATACAAACAACCAGAAAATATCCGGATCTCTCTCGTATTATGACAAAAAATCTAGCTGAAGGAGACTGAATTGACCTGTTGAAATTTGACCGAGAGGCAATAAAACATTGTTAGCAACCTTACCTCTCGATACAAGATGATACAAGAATAAAACGTTTGACAATGACAAACGCAACGTAACGCTAAATGTGGACTGACGTGAACTAAACACATACACATGACACGTCGTCGTAATGTGGCACGCTGCGACGTCGTGGAATCTTACAATGTCGTGTCGTGAAAATCTACGCACAATGCGTCTCCCAGTCGTGTCTATGTGTCGTTAGTGTTAAAGCAACAAATAATTCTTAATGTCAAAACAATTTTGTGTAGATATTTAGATGTGTAGATTATCACTGTTACTGAACAACATTAAACGTTCATAACAGACTCGTTCGAGATTGAAAAACGCCTAAACTGTTGCTGTTCCTCAGTTAATTTTCCCCTAAAGCTCAAGCTTTCTCCAGTTGATTTTTGGTTCAACGAGTCGCGAGCCAGTGATCCGAAATGGCTCTGATTGGATAAAGGGTTCCGTACAGAGTACAGATCTTTATTTTGGAATTATTTATGAAGCTCTATCCTGTTTCTTTTGTCATTATGTAGTGTACTGTTGTTTTGTCTGTACTCTGAGACTATTGTGAAAAATAAAATGGTTTCTGGAATAAATTTTTTCTTTTAGTACTTAAACTTTTATATGAAACTCGAAAAACAACTATAAATGGCATATTTTATACTAAAACTTATTTTATATAATGGATACTAGCTGTCCCGCCCGCGACTTCGTTCACATAAAATATCTAAACTGAGTTTTAAACACATCACACAACTCACAAAAATCCCATACTACTTTGACACCCCATTTTACCCCTTTTTAAGGTTATATGTCCTATGTCCAGCAGTGGACTGCTATAGGCTGATGATGATGATGATGATGATGATGAAGGTTATATTGAAAAATCCTGAAACACTTGTCCATTCGTTTTGCATTTACAGAACACAAACAAAATTTCAGACCAATCGCACCACCCGTTAATAAGTTCCCATACATTGACCTCCCATTTGACCCCTTTTTTAGAGTTATATTGAAAAATCCTTAAACGCAAAACAAAGTTTCAGACTAATCGCACCACCCGTTAAAAAGTTCCTATACAAACATTGACCCCGCATTTGACCCCTTTTTAAATGTTATATTAATAAATCCTGAAATACGTGTCTATTCATTTTGCAATCACAGTACACAAACAAAGTTTCAAACCAATCGCACCACCCGTTAAAAAGTTCCCATACAAACATTGACCCCACATTTGACCCCTTTTTGAAGATAATATTGTAAAATCCTGAAATACGTGTTCATTTATTTTGCATTTACAGTACACAAACAAAGTTTCAGATCAATCGCACCACCCGTTAAAAAAATCCCATACAAACATTGATCCCCCATTTGACCCCTTTTTAAATGTTATATTAATAAATCCTGAAATACGTGTCTATTCATTTTGCAATCACAGTACACAAACAAAGTTTCAAACCAATCGCACCACCCGTTAAAAAGTTCCCATACAAACATTGACCCCACATTTGACCCCTTTTTGAAGATAATATTGTAAAATCCTGAAACAGGTGTCCTTTCATTTTGCATTTACAATACACAAACAAAGTTTCAGACCAATCGCATCACCCGTTAAAAAGTTCCCATACTAACTTTGACACCCCATTTTACCCTTTTTAAAGGGTTATTTTGAAAAATACTGAAACACGTATTCATTCATTTTGCAGTTACAGTGCACAAACAAAGTTTCATGAAAATTGCTCCACGCGTTAAAAAGTTTCATACTAACGTTTTCACCCTTTTTCACCCCCTTAAAGGTGGAATTTCCAAAAATCCCGCCTTAGTGGGTGGTTTTGTTATAAAAGGAAGCCACCTTCCAAATTTCAGTTTTCTAGCTTCAGCGGTTTCGGCTGGGCGATGATCAATCAGTCAATCAGTCAGTCAGGTCAAGCTCTTTTATAGATATAGATTCTATTAACTATTTACAAGCACAACTAGTCTGCAATACCTTACATCATTTTTATATTTTGGGGGGGTATAATTAAATTCGAATGCCAATGGAAAGACGTATTAAAAAAACTAACCCTTAAAATGTTGGTACTAGATTAATATGGGGTTTCCGACCGTGGGCCACCTGACAAGTTCACATGGGGCATTACGATTGTAAGACGTTTCTCAAAGTTCTTTACATAATTTTCAGTCATTTATTCAAATGACGATTTCTCTAGCATATTGACCGGCCTAGCGAGCAAGACTAATAGGTCTAGCAGCGTACTAGTTTACCTACTCGGCACTACTAATTAACCCCATTTATATAATGGTCAATATTGGAAACCAGACTATTCATAATGATTGGATCAAATATCGAAATAAAATACTGCACGTGTAGCATTCGCCTAAGCATAATAAATGTGACATCTCAGTCGATTTGATTCAAGCTAGAAACTCGCGTTAAAGGTATTAGGTACAGTTTCCATCAATCACGCTCTGGGAGAGTTGCCAGGAAATAATGTTTCTTGTGAGATATCGCGAAATGCTAAACCACAAATGTAATTGTTAAATTAGTCACAATGAAAATTCAGGTTCGGACGTTATTGAAGGTCTGGGTGTCTACTCCGCAAAACGATTTAATATTATGTACCTACATCATTTCGACTATCGTTAGAACGATGGAATGACAGACATTACTTTGACATTCGATCTCGTAAACTTACTATGACACCACTTACCAACGACACAATAATTAGAATATAAAAAAAGATACGTAATTCGACTGAATTTGACGAATATTTCGTTCCATTTTTATGGCTGTTGTTATGCAGAGTAGACGCCCTTACTATGTGTAATGAACGTAAAACAAAGAAAAGCTAATTTTCAGCCGGTTATCGAAAAATGACAAATATATTATGTGAAAATAAGCTAACTTGTACTATTTACATAGATAATTTAAAAAAAACCATTTGCTCTCTAAGCTTCGTGTTGATAACCATCGTATTCAATGGATGTTCTAATTTTTCGTGTTTTTATTTTTACCTATCTATCCAATTGTTTTATTTGAGTAGGCGTCGCCGCTACGCCGCGGCGCCGAGCATGAGTTAGTGAGCAACAGATGTTGGTATAGGAACGCATTCCGCTCACGTTGGAAACTGGAATAGATCAACTTTAATTTTGGAATGACAATTTTCAATTCGTTCACTAAAATCCACAAAAAATTCTACCTAGTCTTTTTCATGTACATACAAAAAAACAAATAGATTGAAAAGCGGTTTAGTTGTTACCTACATTTCGAAACTAAGCAAAACAAATCACTAATATGATAATGGTATCATCATCATCATCTTCCTGCCCTTTTCCCACGTTATGTGGCGTCGGCACAACATGTCATCTTCTTCCATTTCCTTATATCTATCTCTCTATCATTTTCTAATAAATAGTGGTATATAACTCAATTTGCTTCATATAAAAAGTCACTGTATATATATATGAAATTACGATAATTCAAGAAAAGCTCCAGTACCTATTTATGACTTTTGTTCAATCTCAGACAATGCTTATTGACTATTGTGTATAAACACTTGAAACCGCTAAGTGCTGGTTCAATAGATGTTCTTGTAGACTAAATAATAATAAACAAGAATAGAGAGCACTTGATTCTTTTCATATCATCTCGAGCTGTCTGCGGTATTGTTTTGATTGAAAAAATAATACCTACCTACTGGAATAGATGCATGAGCAGACTGAAGTTTGGTTCACAACAGATCTCTCTATATGTAATTCCGTACATCTCTCTATCTACAAGATTGTAGCTGTTTTTATTAGTACGATGGGGCTAACTAAAGTAAGCTACAATTACTTAGGTCTGCACTGTACCTAGGTGCAAAATCTGCAGAGCTTTGACACAACTTGCACGTGTAGACGCGATAAGCTTGCTACAACTTTTAATCAGACTTTTAATGAAATTAAAATTCACCAGTGCGAGATTTACTAACTTCCATTTCAGTTTTAGTTCATTAATTTAAAATATTTAGGTGTGTTACTTAGAGTTACTTGCCGCATCATTGATTTTGAACTTTTTGTGTTGTAGTATAATGTTTGAAAACCTAGCTTCATAAGCGTTATAACTTTACATTAGGCGTTTTAACTTTTAACTTAGTCCCACGCTCAGCGAATAGACTAAAATAACAAAGATTAAAAAAAATTAACATATTTGGTTTCTCGGAATTTGGAATAGCTCAAAAATATACACGTTTGGGCAATGTAAACGCTTCTATAACAAGGTCCCAAGGGCATGTCCCTCCCTTTATTTGACATTACCTAGATTTGACGATTGGCAAGTATAATAAAAAGTATGCGGCTCTGCTTCCTTATCACTATTTGTGACAAGGATTAAACAAAAAGAGCTAGGTTTCGACATTTTTTTTCCGATTTCTTTTTGTAAGAATGTTTTAAATTATACTTGTCATTTGATTGAATAAATATAATTTGAATTTGAATTAAATAAAAACTAAGAAGTATAAACCGCCTTATCTGCAAAGTGGTTTTGAATCAATTTGTTTATTTTTTTACTTTAATATTTGTCCCAGCACAATTACAATCTTCTCATAACTATAGTAAACAACTCAAAGAAGAGGGCTGATGCTCAATAAATACGTAGGTAGTTCAATGAAAAAATACTTTCTAGACTTTTTTAGACAGATAGATTTTAGACTTATACAAAGAAACGCCTTTTGTACTTAGATGAGTATCTTACTTCAAAAGTTCTACTTACCTACCAAAGTAATAAAAAAAATCCTCCTACCTACTTCTAAGAAAACTAACCAGAGTTCTTAATATTTATAGGCTGTTATTCGGATATTGCGTTTCTAGACCCCAAAAGTTTCTACCACTGGCTGCGTTGACTGATACGAATGAATATTTTTAGAGAAAAAACGCGTCGTATCGGGTGGTATTGTTTAACCGTTAAAACAATGTCGACCCACATTCCTAATTAATTGTATCACATTCCCTCTGATATCATTGTTCTGTGTACCGCTGAAATTAATTTAAATAGACTCGAGTAGGTACCTCCCTGTCTTTCCACTCAACCGAGCGTAAGTCGATTTGCAATCCCTCCCGATAGCTGTTACATTCACTGACTCAAACTTTTACTACCGGATTTAAATGAACTTTTGATTTTTTTGTTTCAAATTTCCGGTGAAACTTTGTCTGTGTTTATAACTTTGGTATGTTTTAAAACCCGCTGCTGTGATCCAATATGTACCTGATCACATCGGTCCCTTATCGGACAATTACTTACCTGTAAATAAAAGAAAGGCATTTTAATAATTTATTTACATATCATTCACGGATGTTATAACTTGTATTCGTGAATACTCGAATTGATGGCGCACTAAATAATGTTATACAAAAATGATAGTTTAAAAATCTATACACATATAAGTACCAGTAGACTCCAACAACGTGGCCGCGGGCAGTTTAATCTGGGTAAAATTTTGTGTGACGGTTTATCTATAGGCAGCAACTTTTTAAATTTTACTACAGGTGCAATATGTTTTGTATCAAATATTATAATGACAAGACCCCATTGAAAATTAATACCTTACTTAGTCTAATAGTCACAAAGTACTTACATACAAAATCAAAAAATACAAACTCATAAAAAATGGAAAGAAAGTCTTCTTTGAGAAATAGGAGAGTCAATACAGTGATCAAAATCGATATAAAATTCAGTCGTAAAACGAGAGACAAAGTTACCACAATGTTACCGACTAACATGTGGACGATGTTACGAGCGGTACACAACACAAAGTAGCCGTCAAAATATCTAAACATAATTCTCAAGGAAATGTCGGGTGAAACGGGACGTGATGGAACAAATGGAATCGTGTCACAGATCGTTCTAAATATCGGACAGATGAGCGGTCACTCGAGCCGGCGGACGGCGCGTCATCTCCGAATAAACATGAGTACGCATTGAAACTAAAATATTATGCGATCGCATTTGAAACGCACGAGCTAAAATAGACTTCGTGTGTCACCGGCTAACTCCGTGGTGGCCTACTACGGTAGGTAGAGTTAACGACTAGAAGACTGACGACTGAACGACTGGAGTTTTCAAACGACGTGTATAATCGTTAATATGTTTATTCATCTACCATCATCAGTGAGACCTTCCTAAAAACCTCTAATGAAGCTTCTCTAGATGAACCACGACTACAAACGCGAGTTATCTATATAATTCATAAAAAAGCCCTTAGCGTGTGAATTTTCAAATTATCAACTAAAATCCTTTGAAATAAGAAGCAAAGTCGAGCTGTTCCTCACAGACGCTTTGTTGTTTATTTTTGAATACAATATGAAATGAAAACCGATTTGACAGTCAACTTCCACGTTCAAATGTCAAAACGGGTTGGCAGTAGATGTCAACCTGTTTCTACGTAAATGCGCCCCCAAGGATTGAGATAATACGTATATTAAAACAAAGTAATGGCTATAAGGGCGCGGGTAATCTCATGGATATCCAAGCACAGGGCTGCCACGGTATACCCGTAGTTACTTTTATGGCGATGAACCGATATACGAAAATTGTAGAGATGACAGGCTGTATATTTTTTTATAAATGGACCATGTCAATTATCTTTTCTATAATATATCAACATTACACACCTAGGTACCAAGTCTGGTTTACGATAATATTCTTTACGAACCGCTAGAAGGTATCACTCGCAAGACATGGTAGGTACACTACTTAGTTACCAAATTATGCTTAGATTTAAGCTCATTAGCGGCATTACGTAGGTAAATAACGTTAAACATATAATCTTAATACCTCATTATGAGCCAAATATCTAATAGTAAACTGTAAATACATGAGGTAGGTACCAATAACGTAAAGTTCGCTTCCCAGCCCTGCCCTAGTTCGTGACACGCATGTAGGTGGGCTCCTAGCCGCAAAGGCGACCCGCGCCAAGTAATTTCTATTCAGGCCTATGCCAGCTACAGGGACCTAAGTGCTAATAGTGATAACGGGAAGTGTTCCGCCACAGCCAATAACACTAGCAGAATTATATTCTGGCCTTATTACTCGGGGCTCGGTTACTCATATCAGTATTTTAATAATACGAACCAGCGCGATGATATGGGCGGAAAGAAATTCGTATTTATCTCAGACAGGATGATACTCGTTTTATTTGACGACACAAATCTAAAAAAAAATATTTTATTTAGTAGGTAATACCCTATTATGGTGCAGGAAAAAGTGGGTACCTTTCTCTCTTTTGGCACCAGTACGTCGATTCTGTAAAATTGAAACATCAACTCGCATCTCACATCGCTATTCACTCTCACTTCGCTTAAGACGCTTTTTATTTGACACTTTGAATCGGGTTCAAGTGCGAAGCGAGCGTCGAAGTGACTTGGGAATTACCGTATAGAATGCCACTTTTTGCGTCATCTCATACTTTATCTGTCATAATCTCCCCGTCACTTTAGTTCAACTGGCTGACACGCTCGCAAGAGTGGCGCTAGTGTAAATTCAAATTATCAACCGAGTTTTTAGAATGCCAATCAAGAAACTCACAGCGGATTCAGATTCGAAGTTTTAAATGAGGTCTTACAGAATCACACGGCAGTATCTCAAAGTGCTTAATGAATCATTGATGATACTGATTCAAATTAGCCTGGAATTCAAGGAAATAAAATCGATGCTTTCGGACTATGAGGTATCTTATCGTTTTAGATGGGTAGAGCACTTTAGAGACACAGGGTAATGTGTCAGCCAAGTTCGATATTTTTTACAGGAAAGTAAAAAGTAACTAACCGTTGGACTGCATTGGCTAGGCTATACAATTTAGGTAAGTATAAAGAATCAAAAGGATTTTGCGTCAGTGAATTTAAGTAGTTTTCACTTATTTTTTACTTCTGGACTGCACTTATTATAATATTTTTTTATTAAATACAAACTTTTTTCCCTTATTTTATTGAATCAGACAGAAACCACCCTTGAAATAAAAACCGTGTCACAAAATGCCGGCTGTAAGATTAATGTCATGCTGGTTTCGTAAATTTATGTCAAACAAATGACACTTTCACGGTGAAAATCTGATGGGACGTAGTGAGGACGAAAAACACAAACAGGCTTTTTATGGTTTAGTCATGGTTCAATGTTGATCGTAGGTATATTGTTTTACTTTTTAGCACATAGAGTCATTTTAGGCATCTCGTAGTTTCAAATAGGTACTTTCTGTAGAGCACTGAAATATGTAATTTAGATGTATTGAATATATGTATTGAATATATGAATATTTCTTTTTCTTCGCACTCTTATATCCATTGCGTAAGGGTCATTACTGGCCGGAAACTGAATCTTTTGGCTTCTTTACATTCAGTGAAAGGTTGAAAAATGAAAGCACGAAAGAAGAAAACGTCAAAGCTCAAAAATAAGCAGTTATTCTAACGCTCAAAGGAGACAGCTGCTTATGAAATCAATGTCCTCCAAACTCAATATCGCTGTATCTTTGTAGATGGAGCCTGAAAATACGCTGTTTGAAAAGATTAAAGCTCAAGATGTTTTGATGGACAGTCGCAAATAGATCCTTTAGATGCTAAATTCCTTTCATTTCAGTTATGTTTAATCAAATAATCTTTCAGAAGGAATACTTACAAAAGACAGGTAGGTACCTCAGCATCAAACTATTTACAAAATGGCACACTTCAGTTGAAAGCTTAGTTGGATACCCGCATTAAACTCGGATGCTGTTAGTAACCAACAAAGCAGGACTTTTCAACTGCTGCTACTACGAGTAGATAGGTCAGACCGTTTGAGCCATCTTTGCGATAAACGCTTCTGAGCTATAAAGTACTAGTACCTACTTAATTACAAACGCTGGCATGATCGCGTGCGATGCAAACATATTTATACCATCCGACACGATACAACAAAGTCTACTACTACTTTGGTGTGTAAAGTTCGAAGGGAAATCTTTTTCTTCTTATCGTGTCACTTGTTCTTTCGAACGGATGTGGTGGAAGGATTCAATTACGCCTTAGAAGCTCATGTCGGCACGAAAGTTGTTAAGAAATAGATAAGACAAACATTAGATAAAACACGAAGTACTAACTACGTATTTGCCCGTCTTTGCACGATGCCTTAGCTGAGTCAGTCAAACTCTTAACAGCAATTAATTTGTCAGCAAATAAAGTAATACTCAGCGGCTCTACTTTCGACGCCGGACCGAGATACCAAGCAGTCAATGTCGTGTCGGCACAGTGTGCAATCAAAACGGTCATATTGCACAGTTACAATCGAACTCATATATCCCCGCGTCGCGAGTGGGCGTAGCTATTGTATTCCTCTTATACTTTTGGGAAAATGCCAGAACGAATGCGGTGCTATGAGCGTGAGCAATCCCCTTAATAACCTGTATCGGTTAATCAACCCGCCGAAGGTTGGCAATTAGATACAAAAGCCACAGAATATTAAGAAACGCCGGCGCACTTGGAGTTTCCATAGAAATACTTACGAGTAGATATTATATAGACTAAAGTGTAATTTTACAGCTGAAACATTAGCTAAAAATAATATGTAGTTGTTATAATGTAGCTGTTAATAAAATTGTAATGAAGCTATCTCCATCAGGGAAAAACTTACAAACTTTACCTCTTCATTAACTATAATAATTATTTACATAACAATTCAGTTCAAACAGTTTCTGTTGGATGAAGTGATAGAGCCGTTCTTGCTTAGCTACGATGTCGGGGAATTATACCTTTCAGAAATAAATCTGAGAATATTGGAGGATAGTAATGTAGAGATGGATATATTGCTATTGTCTCCTACCTACCTGTTCCTAATAATTTATGGTAGATTGGTGCGAGTATGCCCGATATATTAGTCTGAGCGATTTTTATGTTAGTTATACATACTGAATGGAAAACTAGGCTCCGGCTGTCACAACACAACCGTGCCCAAGCTCGATTTAGTTTTAAAGACTTATCATCTATCTATATCTATATAAGAGCTTAACCTGACTGACTGACTGACTGACTGACTGATTGATCATCGCCGAGCCGAAACCGTTGAAGGTAGAAAGCTGAAATTTGGAAGGTGGCTTCCTTTTATAACAAAACCACCCACTAAGGCGGGATTTTTGGAAATTCCACCTCTAAAGGGGTGAAAAAGGGTGAAAACGTTAGTATGAAACTTTTTAACGCGTGGAGCGATTTTCATGAAACTTTGTTTGTGCACTGTAAATGCAAAATGAATGGACACGTGTTTCAGGATTTTTCAATATAACCATCAAAAAGGGGTCAAATGTGTGGTCAATATTTGTATGGGAACTTTTTAACGGGTGGTGCGATTGGCCTGAAACTTTGTTTGTGTACTGTAAATGCAAAATGAATGGACACGTGTTTCAGGATTTTTCAAAATATTCAAAAAGGGGTCAAATGTGGGGTCAATGTTTGTATGTGAACTTTTTAACGGGTAGTGCGATTAATTTGAAACTTTGTTTGTGTACTGTAAATACAAAATGAACGGACACGTGTTTCTGGTTATTTCAATATAACCTTCGAAAGGGGTCAAATGTAAGGTCAATGTTTGTATGGGAACTTTTTAACGGGTGGTGCGATTGGTCTGAAACTTTGTTTGTGTACTGTAAATGCAAAACGAATGGACACGTGTTTCAGGATTTTTCAATAACCTTCAAAAAGGGGTAAAATGGGGTGTCAATGTTAGTATAGAATTTTTATGAGTTGTGTGATGTGTTAAAAACTCAGTTTAGATACTTTAAGTGAACGAAGTCGCGGGCGGGACAGCTAGTAATTTTATAAGAGTAAGTAAACTCAATTTTATAAAAGAAGAATCGTGAATTATTGTATTTTGCATCATTGTCTTCTATACTTACTAATATTATAAAGAGGAAAGATTCGATTTCTTGTTTGCATTGAATAAGCTCCGAAACTATTTAACCGATTTTAAAAATTATTTCACTATTGGGAAGCTACATTATCCCCGGGTGTTTTTTTTATATTCTAAAAAAATAGAGATATTTTCGCTACCCTTGTGAAGCCGGGGTGTGTTGCTAGTTGATAATATGATGGGTCACTGATGATCTTAGATAAAAGACTACGTATGTATTACTGAGTAAAATTTCGTCATAAGAGATAGAGATTCGCTGGAAGTTTGGTTTAGAAACACGAAATGAATGATCTTGTCTCAAAATAATTTATGAATTTACCTGTCATAAGTCTCTAAAATAGAATAATCTCGTTTGCGCACGCGATTTACCGACAGACTACGTGGGACGTAACCGCATTTCACATGAACCAATAGTATGAACTTGACCGATTTATGTTTATTTGAGTAAAGCTTGGATTGCCGAGCTCGTCTTCGTATTAGCAGTAAGGCGCCACCTCCACGAGCGAGTAAATTGCGACGATATTATCGTCGTGCCACGTAACTGTAAAAACTCTATGAGCGTGTCTCCACACAGCGATGTAATCGCGGCGTTGTGACAAGTGGCTTTGACTAGTAAAATGTCAACAACTCGCCGCAAGACACAACCACATCCCAACGTGCTCTTTGCAAGACGCGACCTCTCGCCTGTCACCGAACTAAGCTCTACCGAGTTGTTTCGGGCACACGGTAATCCGTCGCGACTCGCAACGGATCGTCGCGGTCTTGTGGCGATTTGTTGCGAAGCGCGACTATGAAATGGCCGTTTTGTGGAGATTACCCGACGATAGAAGAACGGATTCGCTGCGATAAACTCGCTCGTGGAGGTGGCGCCTAAAAAAAGAGTATTTATTAAAAAAAACTTTTTCTGTTTTAGGTGTTACCATACTTATTCATAGTTTAAACTAAGCTCTTTGGAGCAAGATGGTGCGCCTGAATGAATATTAAAAAACTCGAGTTTGTTATAAAATAATGTGACATTTCATAATATCTCATTATTAAGAATTGACAGAGAGATTATGCCATTGTATAAATTATTGTGATGTCTAAAATCAAAAACAGAGATTCTAAAACATTAGAATAACTTAGCTGGATAGGTACTACGAGTATTTTAAACAAAGGAAGTTCCGACTGGAACAAAGTCAGATAAAATGAACTCATATTTTTTAATGGTGCATTGTAGTGTAATACTTTTATTTTTGTAGTCATTTGGAAGGAAACCACGATAAGCGAAATTGCCTTACTCTCATAACAGGTAAAAGAACAATTGTATAATACTAGATTGCTTAGAGAGCTTAGTATTTACCATATACTTACCCAAGTACCAGGTAACCATCTTTATTTTTAAAAACATTGAAAAGTCCTTGAGTGATCCATAGTCAATCTGCTTTAAAAGTAATATAAGTTCCTCGAAAGTAATTTCTTTGTTCAAAATAGCAGTAGTATATACACTAGGGGCCCAAACATAACAGCTACGCTATTCAAGGCAAATGGACCGTGATATAAAATTAATGGATTCAGTTAGCGTGCCAGGATAACATTATAATTATACATAATATTGCAAAAAAAATATAACGTTTTTTGAAATAATTTTTGATGATAAAATTTAATTCAGACAGTTTATAGCCTGACGGTCCCGTTCTTAGCTCTCTTCTGTAGATAGATATATAAAACACATAACTTCGTTGACGCTATGTGTTTTACTTAGCTATGCTAAGTTATGAAATTAAGCGATCTTATTGGTCAGTTTGTCACACATCTATAGCTAAGCAACTTAGCCCATTTCTGGTGATTAGGCAGCTTTGCCTATAACCTAGAGTAAGGGCCTATTTTCCGTGGATAGATGTTGATTTCCGTGGATTGATTTAAAATTGGAATATACAATAACGTTTTCACAAGAGAATCTTTCAGATCAATTACAGGTGGCTTACAAAGTTATGATTCCGATACGATTGGCGGAAGCTGATTTATCTGCTTGCTTTCGATTTAATTATTTAGCGGGATGTTTCAGTTAGGAAAAGTTTGTCGCGTACTAAATTAAAATTGACGAGGTGCGGGGTGGTGTCTGGTATAATTCGAAAGGAAACGTTGCCTTTTGGTTCGTTTTACATTGGGTTAATTAATCATGAAAATGATCATTTTATAATAACACTTAAAAATTGGTTACAGGTATATTCATAGTAAAAAAAAAAGAACAGCCAAAAGTTGTGTCTTTGCAATAAGATTTAGGTATGCCGATTTGAACAAGCAAAATGTGTTCAATGAAAAACAAAGTTTATCATACAATATACATGACTTACCTATTTTTATATAATAATGACGTTGTAAAGAATTATTTGGCAGAATTAGAATTAAATTGCAAGTTCAGCTAAACATGTGACTTAACAGCATTAAAAAATCCCAGTGTGAAAAACACATTTAATAATAAGTGGAACATTACACGAAGGAAAAAACCACGTAGGTTCCTACATATTATATTGCTTCACCGTGTGGTTGGCCAATGGGAGCATCAAAAAGCTTGCTACGTCTTGCTACGCCGTAGGCACAGTAGTTTCTTAAGAGTCTTAGTGTCAAAACGTTAATTTACGTTTACAGACCGAAAATAAATAGTAAGAACCTTTTCAGGCCCTAACGCTTGTAATACTGTTAGGTACTTTAACTTAAATAATAACAATCCTAAAATAAACACGTACTCGCATAAATGAAAAAACTCATACATTGTAATAATATTCTCATTCTGACAAGTAAAAGGGAAGGGGTAACAAGGCCGCAGCGATATATGTAAAAAAAACAATGGTCGTCCACGTGCGTGAATGTTTCAGGACCCTTCGAGTCCAACATGTTAAATTTAACCCTCGGTCAAGCAATGATGGTGAACCTAAACTTTGATATATGACGTTTATGAATATTTTATAAACGTTTACCGAGTTATAAAAAAAATGATTGAACAAAAACAGTGTAGTTAGTTCAAAAACATTGAACGTGTGTACGTACAACGTATTTGCGTAACCTACACTCAGACGTTTTTTGTAAATAAGCGATCTATTCAATTGTAACTTGCGGTTAAACAAGACTACATACAATTGCTAAGTCGTCATCAGGGTCAACGTACAAGGGGCGAACGTCACATGGCTTTGATGATGCAGTTCGAGTATTTCTTAGAATGCTATCAATTACGTGTCTACCACGAAAAGTTTTTATGTCAACAGCGTAACTGTATTGCAAACTTGGTCTATGAGCAATATCTTTGCAAAACTAGAATGTAGATTTTAGCACTGGCAACAGTGTAACGCTTAGTTGATATTCCAGCAACGAACATTCTCTCAAACAGTGTTATATTCTGCACAGGGCTTTAAATCTCCACTAAAATAATAGATTCACGACGACGACATAGGATGTCTTTGTTGACGTTTTGGGACACAATGGCAAGTGGTTTCTTGAACAATATATACTCGTACTTATGTACTGGTACGGTCATTGTTTGTAGTATGAGTATACATATATTATATACGAGTATAATGATCTATTTTTTAAACTGGCGTTTACTTATAAGCTTTTTTGTGTTCTCGATAATCTCATAATTCACTTGTAATTTTAGAACTCAGTCTATTCAATGAAAAGAGATATCAAAAGATAAAAATATGGGGTAAATGTATTGGTGGACATTTCATAAAACGCCATCTAGCCCCAAACTAAGCAAAGCTTTTACTATGGGAACCAGATGTTCGATCTAAATTACAAACTTCGAAGCTTAAAAAGGAAACGTTTTAAGCTTATTAGCTAAAATTCAGTCTGTAAATCTATTAAAAGAAGGCAAGCCGTGCAGAGTTAGGGATTTACCAATTTAACGGTCAATGAGTCACTAGTATAAGTGAATTGGCGTCTGGCAAGACGAACCGCCATATTGGAATATGAAATCCCCACAAGGGTGGCTAGTGGTACTAGCAGAGCAGCTAATTCACTACGTGGAAAAAATAACTACCCCAATTTGTAAAACTAGGGTTATTATGTTGATTAGGTACTTAATTAAACATAGGGAAAATAATAACAATCAGTAGGTAATAAGTGTTTCGCATTTTACAAAATAAGTGACAGTCAATCGTGGAAAGCTTTGTGATTCATCAGATAAAGGTTTTGCTGAAAGGATGCTGAGTTCGATCAAAACGTGAAATAATATAGTTAGATTCTATCTCGTACGGTTTTTCATCGTCAATACGGTGGAGTGAACCAGCTGATGTTCCCAAGCTGCGTCGCTACGGGGGCAAATTGTGGCTTTTATAGCCCGACTTTTCCCGAAAAGAGTTGCCGATATCTCAACCCCCTTGATAAATTGTGTTGTTTTCGCCAGGCCGTTTGCTAGGGATCTTACGAATCTTACCCACTTTTGGTGCTATTGGTTCTGGGTTAACGAGACAACGCCGGCGCCGATTTTGTTTGTCCCACTGATAGCGATAAAAAGTGTAAGGTGCTAAGTTTGGAAACTCTTTAGCAGACGTAAAGTGAGGAGAGGAAAATATTGTTTGCGAAATGGAATGAAAATGTTTGGCACAGATATTTTCTATTACTTATTTAGAGTCTATAATAAATTGTAGTATTTTTTCGTAGAGATTCTACTCGTATAAAGTTCAAAAGTAGGTGTTGTTGTAGCATCTCATGTAAATCAAGCCACAAATTACCTGAACGCTTACAAAACTTAGCCCTCGTTAGTGGATCGATTGCGCGTCCAATAACAATAACTGGGTACAAGCCTACACAAATCGAGGGGAAAGTCGTGGTAACTACTTCGATATATCGGTGCCGTGTCGCTTAAAATACGTCGCTCGCTAATGACCAAAATATTAACACTACAATTTCTAGATTGCTTCAAATAATCTGAGAAGAGACTAAGGCGAATTTAGATAAATCTTTGTTAACAGTCGATAAAACGTGATACTTCTTTTTACCCTACTGCGAAGCAAAAAAGGAAAGTAATGTGTTTGGGGCAAAGTTTGGGGTATGTATGTTTGAATGTATGCGAAGTCCTTGTAGCCCAAACGGCTAAACAGATTTTGATAAATAAAGTGTCATTGGATTTGTGTGCATCTCAAGTGTGACATATGCTTTACAAAATGTCAAAAGAACTAATTAATGCGGCTGTAAATATCACTTTTCAGTTAAATTCAATCGGGCTTCTTAATTTTTTCAATAAATACTAGTTTTCTAGTTTTCTCTGATTATCATATAATTATACGCAATATTTTTCGTCTATCTAATCTATAAACTAATGAGACAACAAATTCATAATTATTTAGTTTAGTAAATAATCTTCGTTTGAGAACTTCACAAGTTCTATAAAAACACATTTCAGTTCCACGCGTACCAATTAATTTGTTTTTCATCTCGGAGCTGAGTGTAAGGGCACGATTACACGATGTGATGCATTACTTATTTATGTAATAGAAAATATTTTACATCCGATTCTATAAACTTTGCCATTTTGTATTATATCCTTAACAAAATGTATTGGTTGTAAGTCGGGTAACTTATTTCAACATAACTTGTGGCCGAGTCGTGAAAAGACCTGAAATTTCTGATTGAAAAATCTTATTGGTCAAAAATACTCATGATTCTTAAACTTTAAAAAGATTACATGAGGTGTGATTTATATTTGGGGATAGATTGCTTATTTGCTGGACATCTTCATCTAGGTATAAAAAATCTGACATAATACCTCCTATTTAGAATCCGAATTAATGATCTAAGCTAGAATCATGACATTTATATTTTGAGCAACTTCTCGCCGTGAGACATTGCCCTAAGTATAAAGGTTCCTCCTGAGGGTTCCCGCGACACTTCGAAAGGAAATGGAACTTTCAGCTTTGATAAAGTTTTAATATATTCTTCGGCAAGTTCGCGAGTTGTCTCGCAGGGCGGCGGTTATGATAAATTCCATGTGTGCCGCGTCTTTTTGTTTTACTATAGGTGTTCATCGTCAGCTCAGTAAGTTTGGTCATGAAGCTTCTTTTTTTGTCATGTCACTAGTTCTTTGAAATAGTGTAGTGATAGTATTATAGTGCGCTTCAGAGGCTCCTTTCGTGAACGTGACAAACGTCTTTAAACTTTTTTCCTGTACTGTATGAGAGTTCTGGTACACATAAATTTTACGAAAAGAAAAATCCATTGATGCACGAACGGGTTCGAACCCACGACTTTAGGATTGAAAGTCCACAAGACCACAAATGCTCTATATGTCATGAAACTATAAAATTATAACTAGTGTTACTCCCCGCGACTTCGTTCGTTTCATGTTTTTCTTCATACAAACCTCAAGCTGCACATTATTGGAATTCCTTGCATTGTAGTACTTCTAGACCCCGTAAGTTCAGACCCGTAACTGACAAATACTTGCATTTAGTTTATGGTCCTACAGGTCTAGCTCATAATAAAATGTATTCTTCAACTTTTTAAAGCTCTGTTCACATATGAATGAGATATTCCACAGGGTTCCGCAGCTTTTATTTGTCTTCAGATGAAAGTTTGAGACCTTCTTAAGGAATAATGAGCTGCGTTCTCAAGTTTTTGATTTCTTTCTTTTCAAGTTAGTGAATAAAAAAATATGGAGAATGACGGAGATGGCGATTATCGGCTAAACTACCTTGCTTGTTTATTTACTGTTTTTGAAATGTACTGATTTAAGTAAAATAAAATTTTAAATTGATACTATTTTATTTGTATCATTATTTTTACTGCATAACTGTTGAAGAAATTATTTAACATTTTCCATAGAAGAGCCTTAGTACCTACTAGGTACAATTTACTTCCAACAGTCAAACGCAGTTGGAGCAATCACCTCGCCTAGTTTTTAGCTACGTCTAACTTATATTGAGAAAGTAGCGTCGCTCGCTGTCGAAAAGCAAATTAGAAGAACTGTTTTTCTTTTTTCATCCGAATTACTTAAGGTTCAGAAGTCCAACAAGGTACCCTTATAGTTTTACCATGTCTGTCTGTATGTCTCTCTGTCCGACCCAATTAGAACCATTCCTCGCAGACTAGTCATTATAATATATTTTTCATAGTAATATTTATTATACCTTACCTATGTAGAGTATTTTATTTTTCTATCCCGTTACAGTCTATACAGGGTGTAATCGTTAAGTGTGCACAGGCGATTATTCCGTAACTATTGCAGATATCAAAAAACTTTAAACTGATATCGAAAGTACTTTACCTAATGAGTAAAATGACATTAATAACTTTTTAAAAATAAAACGAGAAATATCCAAAAAAAATACATTAATCACTCCCATACATTTAGTATGAGATAGTAGAAAGGTTTTAGTTTCCTTATTTTAAGTGGAATAGTACCTACTCATTTTACCCTTGTCATTTTATAATTATGTACGATATGAAGGTATTAATGAATTTCAAGTAGATACACGTGTAGATTAATTATCTTACCACTTCAAATTTATAATAAACCTTGTTTCAATATTGTATTGATTTGAACTAGCTGAAAAGCAACATACTAAATAAAAACAAAAAGAAAGATACTCTTTGGTGTTCGTTCTAAATTCAAATTCTTTATCGCGGGTTCTCGTTCCCGCCAATTTATTGTATTTTTCAATTTGCGTTAATAATCGTGATTGTTGCATTTATTGATTGAAAAATGGCATATTCCAATACAGAAAAGAGGGACATGTTAAAAATGTACTACAAACATGATTGTAACAATAGGGCGGCCATTATCGCCTACAGAAGACGCCTACGTGTACGCTGAGAGAGTACACAGCCTAGAAGAGTTACAGAATCGTGTACGTCGTGCAATTGCTTTAATTACTCCGCAAATGTTAAGGAAAGTTCATTTAGAAACTGTAAATAGAGCTCGTCATTGTATTGCACAAGGAGGACGTCACTTCGAACATATGCTTTGAACACAACATTTTGTACTTACTAAGAAATAAAATGTATGGGAGTGATTAATGTAATTTTTTTGGATATTTCTCGTTTTATTTTTAAAAAGTTATTAATGTCATTTTACTCATTAGGTAAAGTATTTTCGATATCAGTTTAAAGTTTTTTGATATCTGCAATAGTTACGGAATAATCGCCTGTGCACACTTAACGATTACACCCTGTATAAAGGACACTTTATCGGTACAAAGAATGGTGTCATATATTTGAATAAAGCACTGTAGGTACCTTAGTTACTCGTAATATTTAGTGGTAAGTAGGAAAATGTCCCAGCCAGACAGTCTGAGAAACGCCGATCTGTACCTACGCGTTCCCATTACTCCGGCGTCGCGACAAACAATGCTGATAGCTTCATACTATAGCTTCTAAACTGGGGCAATCCCGATATCTATCCTTGTCACTCACGCCTCTAATCCTGAGTGTCTCCCTCGCGCTGTAACTAGGGCTGTCTATCTCCATTTATGTCACCTGGTAGGTATATGGGCTTGAGAGATACCAAAGACTGTGGAGAGTAATATTAATTTAGATATCTAAGGCGATACATGACAGTTTCTGAAGGCAGATTATAGAATGTTTTCCGTTAATGTAAAAGGAAGTTGGTTTTAGATTTATTTTTTATTTATTGCCCTAAATCACTTGCAGTTAGGTATAACTGATTTAGATATTTCAGCAGCGTTATGTCGGCGTGCAAATAATGTATAACTCAATTGCATATCAGTATGTACCCCATGTATTGTGGTGCACTGGTTTAATATGGACAAAGAAGGTAGGTATAGAAATGTCGACAGCCCTACACCGACCCGCAATCACTCGACGCTGCCCCAATGATATTTGTGTTCGATTATAATTAAACGTATGTCCTCTTTCTTTGAAATGTCAAGCTGTATTTAATTAAAGACCGAAGTTTAATTATAGACCCGTCCTTTTTTATCTTCAAAGTCGAGTGAAACAATGAGTGGACAAGATAGAGTCGCATTTCCTTTTTCTCCAATTTTTAATTAATTGACTAGAAAACAGGCGGAAGCTGTGATTTCAAATGCAAAAAGTCAAGTGGATATTAGACACTTTTCATTGGAACATTAATAGATCTATGCAGGATCTATGAACAGGCACCACCCTACTCGTCTTTCTTTTTCTCGTCTTCCTACCTATACGTCTTCATTATAAAACTACATTGTATCCATAAAACGCACTATGAGTATATTAAATGGCGTTTGCCAGTTAAAATACTTTTGAAACGTGCGTAGACTTTATTTTAACCTAATACAAGCAAAAGCTCAAACCAAACTTTATGCTCAGCTGAATTTTATCGCAAGTTTTCCCTCGCCATACAGCCCTATAAATATTCATGGTAACGACCGCAGGCGGGTTGGGTCATACTCGTAATATCAAGCAGGCTGCCGTCATCTGTCTACCGTTCGTCTTATAGTATTACTGGTTTTTTGTGGTCAGTGACCAAGTTGTCAAATCGTGGAACTGGAAAACCGTGTGTCTTATGAACAATTTCCTTACCTTTCTACCGGTTTATTATCAACTGGTTAAAAATATAACGTCGGCATGTGCCGGTAAAATGCTGGCAGTCTGGTTTCTACGCAAAATTTAGCTTTATTCTGGTAATACTCGTAAAATTTACTATATCAGTAAATTAATTGGTTCGCTTAATTGATGCTTCTACCACCTTGCAGTATGTTATGGCTCATTTTATATCTCAGCCAATAACAGTTTTACGACTTTATCGTTCCTTCCGGTTCCTAATCGGAAATCAGGGTAATAAAGTTGAGATGCTCATGAATTAAGTTATTAATGTTTAGCCTACGTGGCTTTGTTTTTGATTAAAACTATTTATGCGTGTATTACCCCAGAATGAGTGCAAAGGAAACTTATACGAATATCAAAATTAAATGATCATAAGATTACAATCTACCCGGAGGCATATTTATATCATAAGATACATATTATATACCATGCAATATAACTCAATTCCAATATTATTTAAGGTAGGTACCCAATAAAAAATAAAAAATGGCTAACATTTTATGTTTATACCCGGACTTTATATAGAATAAGGACAGGAGGATGATGAACTATAACTTACTACTAAAAATTTACACAGAGTGTTATGGAACAAAGAGATAAAATTCAGGCCACAACAAGCCAGCAAAACGTGAAGGTTAACAGGAGAGCCTTCGTCACCCCTAATCACACACTCGGTTGACTCTCAAAGAGGTTATAAGAGGTCAGAAATCTCTGGCAGACTAATGTTTAATTACAGTAAATTATTATACTCGTTCCAAAAGAGGTACCTTTCAAATAGACAGCTAGTGTGTAGGGCTCTTTCAATTTTGAAATTTTGTTTTCACCCTTTGCAGGAAGCATGAAAGGCGAAATTTTTTCAGGCAATAAGGGTGAAAATCGTACAATATACCCGCAGACTTTCCAACCCATAAATTTGAGCCTTTGGGTGTTTATAAGGAATGAAAGTTTCTTAAAAAATTGATTGCGTCTTTGTAACATAATGGAGAAAGATAAACTTCGAGCAGAAGCTAGTAATTCAAAGTAACTTGCCTTTCATTGTATTACATTAAAGATTTATAAAGTTCACTTCTGATAAAGCTACTCATGCATTCTTTGTTTCTTTCATAATTCTTTGTACGTATTGCAAAGTAACATTTCAAAGTGAAACAAAAAGCTCGCTTGATCTCTGCAGATTATATTCCTGATTGTTTTAGAACAACAAGAGTACGAACAGTGATCAAAGAAAGGTGCGCCTGTTATATCTATCTCATTTCCGGTGTTTCCGTGACGGCTAGAAAAACATGACAAAACAAAACGATAGGAAAAAGCAAATTAATCATTCTCGCAAACATTCGTAGAGATAGCTTACGCATCCATTGTTTACGGCAGAGAGGAGAGTCGGAGAAAAAAACATATAATTCATTATGAAGTGGGATAAGGGCAGAAAGATTATATTTCGAGAATTGCACACAAGTTTCTTTATATATTGTACCTATGCCGTGATAGTCAAACGTAAATTTAAAAAAATGTGTAGATAAAAGTCTCTATTTTCTCTTGGCAATCACAGCATAACAGAAGGTAGGCCTGAAAAAAGTGCACCGTGCAAAATCTCTATAAAAGGGGTCATGGTGATTTATTGCACGCGCACCAAAAATATAGGTCAATTGCCCCCTGCCCGAGGGAGCACGATGCCACCGTGCTGTGGCGAATGACAAAGACAGAGAGATCTTAATTCGTTCAGGTGACGTCACAAGAGCTTCGAGAACGCTTTCTTTTACAGGCTATTTGTTTTGGAGGCAATCATTTATTTACCTTTGTATCGAACCATGTATGACGAACAAAACTATCGAATGAAAATGTCGACTTCCGTCCTAAATTGGGGGCTTTATTTCTGTTATTAGGTTAAAAATAATGACGGGCCCAGTAGTACAGCTTGGGGACAAATAGCTTTCAGATTCACATAATTATGTATTTTATGTAGGTAGTTTTCACAAAGTTCGTGCTTCCAAGGTTTATAATGCTATTCGTAGACAATTTGGGCTGCATATTTGACTACAAATGGGATTAAAAACCTTGTTAGAGCAACCTATTGCTATGATACCGCATTTATCCATTTGTTTAAAAAAATCAAATAAAATTCATGATATTAATTAAGGTTCAACGACACCATTAACTTTAGCCAATTATACACAAATTACTAAAACTAAAGACACCGTAAAAAGAGTCATAACTATAGAGTTAGCACGAGAGACCCAGTTTCTTAACCCGCCGTAAACTGAACCGCGGGCACGTGACCGGAGCAAGTCTAGTAGGGTTGTCACGATTGGAAATAGTTTTTATGTTGTAAATTATTTGGTAGATGTATAATTCAGAGCATAATTAATAGTTTAAGTTTAAATAGGATCAAAAAAATTCAAAGACCTAGCCTGCTTCGTATAAAAGTTTATATAAAAGAGTTCTTAAAGCGTTTGTTATTTAGTTAAAAAAATACAAATATAAATTCAAATTCAAATTCAAATTCAAATTTATTTATTTGTGATACACAGGTATATAATTGCCTGAACACAGTATAATACTGTTTGGGCTCAATTAAATGTTTGAAAATGTTGTATGAGCTGCCATATAAGTATAACGCAATTGTCAATAGAAATAGGACATCATAAAAAAGTCTTAAATGCTACCAGTACAACCCTAGAAATCAACTCCAGAAAGCAACCCACTTTATTGACAGTGCGCGCAAAAATTGCGGAATATGAGCGACATCTGGCACGCTTTGCAACCAATAAATCTCATGCGGTGCGGATCTCTTTTTACCGAATCCAGTGCGTACGTGTCGCGGTGAAGCTAATGCCTCGTATTATCCGCATTGATAAATCATTCGTGTCGATTCCACGGTTTTTGGGTCACGGTAGCGCTTGCAACTGCTTTGTGAGCGTTAAAACAAATAAGTAATAGGTAAAAAAGTTCCATGGAAACGGATTTTATCCTGCCGAATTCATATTTTGATTCATTTAGCATAATATAAAACATGCATTTCAATTTGCAGGTAAATAATTCTTGCAACGATGCGAAATGAATTATACAACCACTCAAACTCATTACACAGAAGTCAAAATAAAGCTTCAACCGAAATGTAGTGATCAGCCGTAATTAGGTATTGCAGCATCCAACAAATCGGCGCTCCTTGCGTAACGGACATTTATCATTGCGACTGAAACGAGCGTCTCTCCGAGTTACTACATAAATCATTAACCCCCTTTCCCCCCTTTCAGGGGTGCAGTGATTCATCAGGTCATCGCCAGACGCCAGAGTGAGGATGCCAATTTTGAAACAAAACACGAATTAATAAAAACAAATGACAATGACAGATCTGCCCACCCGGTTTCGCGCGACTTTTTCTGCGCAATGCTATTTTGTTTCGATTTATGCCATATTCGTCCCTAGAAAGTTCGGCCCACATGAAAAAATCTTCGTTTGTCCCACATTGTATGCCTTACTCGGCCCATAATATATTTTATATCATAAAATCTTATTTCGTCCCACTTTTCTGCTCCACATTCGGCCCACGTTTTTTGTATAGGCAAATTATCATTGATTTAGTACAGTTGAAGCAATAAGTCTTTACTTGACTTTTATATTGTAAGTATGATATGAACAATGTTCAGAAAGGTAAACTCTATGGGTAAACTCAATTTAAAGCGCACGTTTTGGGGTAGTCGATGCAAAAGAAAGCTGCGGCTAAGATTAAATTAATAGTTTTTAGAAATTATGACTTTGGCTGATTAGTGTTTACGGATTCATACTGAATAGGTATATAATTAAACGTTAAATTTTTAAACTACATATTTAATCATCACCTCGGAAGTTCTTTTTTCTATAATACTTTATTAAACGAAATGTAAACGGATGAATATTAATAAAAGTGTTTTATAAGCCTATAATATGTATTAAGGCCCAGCATTTTGAAAATTGGAAGTATTGCAACCCTAATCATTCTATTACCGCTTAATAGATGTAATCTATTGAAATTGAACTACACGATACTCAAGGATATAAGTGATAAATTAACCGGAGCCAAAACACGAATTAGTTAGAAAACCTAGTTTAAAAATCATGTCAAAAACACCTCTGAAAATTCAGAAATTCCCTAATTTATCCAGAACAGTAAGGTATTTTGAATTTCTATTTCACATAAATATAAATCAGTTAATTTGAAACAAATCAACCCAGCCCTTTTTTTGAAATAAGCTATTTACTTGAACATATTTATGTTTTTCTTCACCCACCGGTGGGTGTAGGGATAATTCCTGTTTACCCGTGTACCCACTACGATATGGTTGGAATTAATTATCGATGAAAAAAATACAATAATAATACGATAAGTTAATTTGTTGAAAAAAATGCATTAACTTCAGGAAACATGTAGAAGTCCAAGTACCAGGAATGCATAAACCATGAAGAGGTTTTCGCTACCCGTGATCTTTTGGCTCTTTGTGATTCTACAGTGAAATACCTCTCTATCGTTTCTGCTATCCTGGTATCTGGTATGTATTAGTTCATTAGTTTGGTATATGGTTGGAATTAATTATCGATTAAAAAAATAAAATAATAATACGATAAGTCAATTTGTTTATTAAAACTACGAAACTAAAGGAGACTGGATTACATTTAACATTTAACATTAAGTATACTAAAATAGCAGTAAAGAATAGTGGAAATTTTCTGTGCGCCTATCCCTACCGGTAGAAATAGATCTACACAAAGGTGCACTTATCCCTACCAGTAGGGATAGCTTGGTAGGGATAAGTGTACCAGCCGTTTTGGTCGTGGTGATTACACTTATGACGTTCACTGTAGTTTCAATAATTTTGGTATGAGGGACGAATGTGGACAAATATTATCATGAGGGACAAACAAAGACTTTTTAATGGAGAGGGCCGAACATTAGGGACGAATATGGCATAAATCTTTGTTTCAATTTTATATTATTTCCGGTTTTAATATAATTTTAAATTTACTTTCGGACTTACTTCATTATAGATTAAACCTTCTTCTTCTTCTTAGTCGTGACACTCTTGACAGAGTGGTCGTGATCGTCATGTAGTACTGATGGTGGCAGATTTAATGCGCCTCACGATGACCCGCCATTGCTCCCTGTTCGAGGCCATCCTGCTGCACTCGTTCAATGGATCTCCCACTGCAGACTTGATTTGGTCGGTCCATCGCATGGGAGACCTCCCGCGTGGTCTTGTGCCTTCCACCTTTCCTTGTACGACAAGGCGCTCTATGGACTGGTTATCTCGACGGGAAACGTGTCCAAAGAAAGCGAGTATCCGTGATTGAACTGTGGAAAATAGACGCTGAGTTCTTGAAGTATCGAGACGTTCGTGCGAAACTCGGTCCACGAAACCCCAAGCATTTTCCTCCAGCACCACATTTCCAGCGCGTCTATTTTCTTCCTTTCCACCTCTCTCAAAGTCCACGTTTCAGCAGCGTACAGAAATATGGGAAAGATAAGTGTTCTCACGAGCCTGGTTTTCGTGGTTTTGGTAAATTTTTAAATTTTTTGGTAGATTAAACCTAAGTATAGGTATAAGATTTTCATAAAAACTTCCGACTTCATGTTTCCTTATAAAAAATTATGATTATAAAATACTATTTCGTCTTGGAACCTATTTCATTATTTGTGCAATCCAATAATCGGGTGCCTACAGGTATATGAATCCCCCGTGATGAGGGTCCAGCCCAAGATCGATGCAAAATTTACTATCGCACTTTACGGCTGACCCAAATCCCTCCTTATTTATCTTAGACGCGTCACCTGCCATGTCATTATGGAATGAGGATGTTCAATCTATACATATAAAAGGCTTTGTCCTGAATGACTGAGGTATCAACGCACAGCCTAAACCGCTGATCGTAGAGATCTGAAACTTGGAGGGTGTGTTCATTGTACGACGGAGGCATCCGATAAGAAGGGATTTTCCGAAAGTAGAAAACCTCTGCGTACATACCTCGATTAAATTGGCACGTTTTAGAGAATAGCTAGGTCAAGAGTACCCTAAACCAACGCTCATGTATGAAGAATGTAATGAGAATGAATGAAGCAAAAAATGTATGTCAGGAACGTAGCAAGTGGAGTTCTATGGGAATCAGGCGTTATTTTATGTATGTATGGTATGTTATGTACAAAATAAAAGAGGTTGTCAATGTTTGCGATGCTCAGTTCCACTATGTCCTACCCCTACCCCGAGCAGTAGGTTTGTTAGGTTGCTATGTAAAAATATACAAATCGGAATTGCCCTACCTCGAGCAGTAGGTTTGTTAGGTTGCTATGTAAAAATATACAAAACCGAATTGCCTTACCCCGAGCAGTAGGTTTGTTAGGTTGCTATGTAAAAATATACCAAACCGAATTGCCTTACCCCCGAGCAGTAGGTTCGTTAGGTTGCTATGTAAATATATCAAAAACCTAATTGCCTTACCCCGAGCAGTAGGTTCGTTAGGTTGCTATGTAAAAATATACAAAACCGAATTGCCTTACCCCGAACAGTAGGTTCGTTATGTTGCTATGTAAAAATAGGCAAAACCGAAATGAAACGGGTATATATCGCGTTTTATTTAAGTACCTATTTTTCCCAACGTTAAAAATAGGGAAAAATAGGTAAGTAAATAAAACGCAATACTCAATACCTGTTTAATATTTATATGATGGAAGACGTGTTTCGTATTTTATTGAAATTCATCATTTTCGATTTCTACGCGGACGAAGTCGCGGGCATAAGCTAGTGTAGGTATAAATATTTGTCATGATAATGTTACCGTTGTTATGTAATATAAACAAACATTTTCCAATTAGTTGGTGTTACTTTTATTTTATTTACAAACTTTCTGTTTAGTACCTTTATTAGTTATTCTTTATTAGTCTTTTATATTTAAAAAAAAAACATTTTATTTCAAGTTTATTCTTAATTAAATTGGAATAAATAGCTATAAATGATTAGTAAATGAATAACACCAATAATGAGTAAAGTGATTTGTGGAACCTAATGCTCATAATTAATCTACGAAAGAACCTACCTATAGTTGTCGGTGTTTGGTTTCAAGTGGTCAGATAGCTTTGTGTAATATTTAGGGTAAGTAAAAACTCGTGTACCTACATAATAAGCATCGTTACGGAAAACCACCGCATTTCGGCACGTGTAAGTTAAGTAGGTACCTACAGACATGGACGCTCCCAGCGGAAGATACAATCTCGGCTTTTCGGAGAAACATCGCCAGGTTTCTTAGCTTATGAACTAATTTAATGTTAGATATTTTGGGCACAGTAGATACCAAGCTTTAAGAATTTTTCAGAGGAGAATCTCGTGTGTAAATTTCTGCTAGTGATGATAGGATAACTTAGTTTTCTGGTCACCATATAACACTAAATAACGAAAATGGCAACCAAATAATTTGTAAAATGAGCTCTGCAAATAGCGAAAACTACGAGTAAAACCGCAAAATTGACCAATCACAAATCGGCATACGATGAAAATGAGACAATACTGAACAATTAGTAGGTAATTAATTTACTCGTCTGGTGTCATAAAAATAACATCTAGTGTGGTTCGAAAGAACCGTGAATTTTGCACTTGCCAGATGGTAGGTCTCTTCAGCAAAAATACGTCTTGGGTAGCACCACAAACAAATTATTAGAAGACAAAAATACATAAAAGTGTTTTTTTCACTCAGTCCCATATTTTTCTTTAGAGATTTTGACAAAAGAAAACTAGATTGGGCGCTAATTCAATTCGCATTTGTTTATTTTGCGAATAAATCCGCGACAGAACTTTATCATTTCAAACATCAGAGCAGTTTTGCATTGCCACACGAAATGTTGCAGTGGATATAGAATGGCTATAGTAGTTGGCTTTTTTTTTGACAATTACACTGCAACAAGGCTAAACCACTCCCGAGTTTTAGCACAGTTAAAATTAATAAAAGTGACTTTTACCACATACACTCGTGTGAAAACAGTGCCTTAACATAAAGTGGAGCTCGGAAGATAATTAATTTTGTGAAATAGCATAGTTTTGAACGTGAAAAGTGCTAAATACCAAGTAAGAAACACAGATTGATTTTTAGAATTACCCTCAAACTGGAAAATAAAATTGACAACGAGTTGACATTGCAACCTAACTGTCACATTACCATTGAGCTGTCACTAAGACTTAACTGACAGCAAGGTACATCTGCCAATTCAATAATACGTCAAGCTACGCCAATCAGTGGTCAATCTAAAGTTGCCAGAGTTGGACTTTTTCCCTAAATTTCGGGTAAAATTCGGTAAATCGAATATGAGTTGCAGCGGCTGTCCTAATCAAGAATTAAACAATAAATGTCTTACATGCAACACATGCAAGTCAATTTATTGCTATGAATGCCTAAATATTGACGTTAAGTGTGTGGAGAGCCTAACCCGAAAACAACTAGCCGCTCTTAAATGCCCCTCCTGTACGTACGTCACCCGGCGTAGGCTAAACGACGATAACATGCCCGTGGGAACGTCCCCTAGTAGGAAGATGGAACGCAGCGCTCCTGGATCTCACGCTCCTACACCCGTGACGCCATCATCATCGCTTGGTGAGCTTTATTTGAATCTGTTAAACGCTAATTATGACATTGTGTGCCTGACGGAAACTAACCTCAATAAAAGCGTTTTTGATGGTGAAGTTGTAGATGCCCGTTACAATATCTTCAGAAGGGATCGCGTAGATTCCTCCTCCGAGAAACAAGAAGGTGGTGGCGTTTTACTGGCTATACTTAAAAAGTATGAGGTGGTCCGTCAGGCCTCATGGGATAGCGACTTGGAGGATGTCTGGTTAACTATTGTACCGGAGTCTCGTGACTTTCCGCGCTTGAATATTTGTCTCTGCTACTTACCTCCAGACACTAATCATATTATTAGGGATGAATATTATTCACACTATCATAAGTTGATATTGAATGATTTTTCAGATGATAATTTTTTAATAATTGGCGACTTTAATACCCCAGATTTTTACACTGTCTCTCTAACTCTCAACTCTACTCTTTTATCGTCGGAGCCAGCGACACCTAGTAAAGATTGCCGCATTCTGAATGAACTGCTTTCCCTATGTAATTTAAAACAATATAATAATGTTCTCAACGCTAATAGTCGCTTATTGGATCTTGTACTTTCTAATCTCGATAACATTTCTGTTAGTGAAACACCCTCTTTGAGTCGCTTGGACAAACACCATCCCGCCATTTTAATTGATGTACCATTTTTTAAGGCTTCCAAAGGCCTTAAACGTTGCAAGTCAAAACTTCTGAATTTCTCTAAATGCGACCTTGATGAAATAAGATCTGAGCTGAGCTCTGTTAGTTGGCACGACATTCTGGATTTCTCTGACGTGGATTTTTGTATTGATGTCTTCTACGACAAACTATTCGAGATAATCAAGAAGCACACACCTTTGATGTCTATAAAACATTCATCTTTTCCTATTTGGTACAGTAAACCGCTAATCAAATGTAATGAGGAAAAAAACAAATATCACAAGTTGTTTAAGAAGTTTGGTAATCCTCGTGACTATGACACTTTCTCCTTGCTTCGCTCTAGATGTAAAAAACTCGCTGATGAATGTTACAATAAGTATATATTATCTATTGAAGACTCTATAGAGAAGGATATTAAATCGTTCTGGAGGTTCATCAACAATAGAAAAGGTCAAGTATCAATCCCGCTCACTATGTCTTTCCGAAATACATCTTCATCTGATGGCTATGGAGTAAGTGAATTATTTTCGCAGTATTTTGGTTCCGTTTTTGATAAAGATTACAGTCCCGAGACTGAAACAGGTGACGGTATGGTTTCTGTTGATGGCTGTTTCTTGAATACATTGTCAAGAGTCTCAATAACTGTAGTTGATATTATGTCTAAAATTAAGCAATTAGATACAAACAAGGGCCCCGGGCCGGATTTACTTCCTACATCGTTTATAAAATCATGTGGCAAAGAATTATCGGTTCCACTTTGCATTTTATTTAATAAGTCACTTAAGTATGGCGTTTTTCCGATGCGCTGGAAGACAGCACATATTATTCCAATCTTTAAAAGCGGTGACAAATCTCGGTGCGAAAATTATAGACCAATCAGCTTATTATCATGCTTTGCTAAACTGTTCGAGTCCCTAGTCTATAGTCATCTTTATGGTCATTTCAAACCAATCATTTCTGAAAAGCAACATGGCTTTGTAAAACATAGGTCAACTGTAAGTAATCTGTTAGAATATAAACATTTCCTTTGTCAATCTTTTGCTAATCGTGGTCAAGTTGACTCTATCTATACGGATTTTTCGAAAGCTTTTGATAAAGTAAATCACCGTCTACTATGTCGTAAACTGTTTTCATACGGTGTTCATGGGAGTCTGTATCGCTGGCTCTGTTCCTATCTGGACAAGAGAAGTCAGCTAGTGGCTTTAAAAGGCTTTACTTCTACACCGGTGGTTGTGACCTCGGGCGTTCCACAAGGATCCCACTTGGGACCGTTACTCTTCGTGATTTTCATCAATGACCTCATTAAGCGTTTAACCTGTAATTGTCTTTTATATGCTGATGATTTAAAGATATTCAATGTCATTTCTAATCCTAATGATTGCGAGACTCTACAAAATGACTTATGTATTGTATCTCAATGGTGCGAAAGCAATCATATGTATTTGAATATCGATAAGTGCTTTATTATCTCGTTTACAAATAAGCGTCATAAAATCATTTACGACTACAGAATCAACGATCATGTACTTAACCGTTCTTATATTGCAAAAGACCTGGGCATTCTCTTTGATGATAAACTTACGTTTCGTGCGCATTACCAACATATTATCTCTAGAGCTAACCAACTACTAGGTTTCGTATTAAGATCTACTAAACATTTCAAAAAGTCTCGTACTTTATTGTATCTTTTCAACTCACTTGTTAGAACCGTGCTTGAATATGGGAGTCCTGTATGGTCTCCAAACTACAAAGTTCACATTCAAAATATCGAAAGAATCCAGAGAAAGTGTCTCAGGCTTCTTTGTTATCGTCTGCAACCTGGTCGGCTTTGTTTAAGTTACGAGGAGCGGTTGTCCATATTCGGAATCCAATCGTTAGAAACTCGGCGTTATTATTTCGATCTTCTATATCTCTATAAAATAGTGCACTTTGTAATTGATTCACCTTTGTTGCTGTCGGTGATATCTTTCAATATTAAATTTAGAGCTCGCAACTCAAATAAAATCAATCTCTTTTCTCTACAGATTTATAAAAATAATATTTCGTTTTATAACCCAATGACAAGAATGGCTCGTCAATATAACGAACTAGCTTCTAATAATATAGAACTCGACATATTCATTCCAAAGTTAAGCCAATTTATCAGAGTTATTAAAGGCATCCTCCATTTCTACAACTTGAGCCACTCTGACACCAATTAGGTGTTCTGAGTGGTTCAACACATAGGTTTAGTAGGTACGTTCCCGTACCTACTGTAGATATTTAGTACCTACCACTCATTATAGTATAATTATTCTCTTCCGTTTTGTTCAATAGTTGATATAATTTAGTAATAAGTTTTTGTAGTTCTGTTCTGTTTTTGCCTTAGCTTAGATGTGCGCACATGTTTTATGTTACAATCAAGTTCACAACTTCTTTGTTTGATACAATATTATATTTTGTGGTTGTAATGTGTTTTGTGCGTCTAAATAAATAAATAAATAAAAAAAAAATAAATAAATTAGTTACTTTCATATTAGGTAGATAGTAATATGTATAGGCGATCAAGAAATTGGTTTACCACTTTTGATGACATCTCCCAGTAACATAATTATTCGCTAAGGATTACTGTATTACATTAACGTTCAAAAAAAAAACAAATCAGTTCTGAGTTTAAATAAACAGGAATGACAGATTCTGAAGTAGCAGTTATTAATCTGTCAAGTGAAAATAGCCCTTGATGTTTTGTACGTGCAAATGATATTCAGCCTTATAGTGGTAAACCAATTTCTTGGTCGCCTATACGTCAGCGGTTTTTATCACATAATTTTTGCATCATTGTTATTCTTATAAATTTATACGTCTACGACACACGCACATCATAGATACCTACAGAACCGTTAAAGGAAATACGTACATAGATATCTACGTCTATAAATAGCAAGCCATAGTATCGTATAGACATCCTTTGCGTCACTAATTACGCATAAAAGCAAAGTAATAGAATGAAGTTTTTCGACATTTTTGATTCATCATGCCTCCATAATAGCGAAAGATATTAATTAAAGACTTATTGAGCTAACTATTCTCCTCTGAGCTATGTGGCATCACAGAACGAGGAGGCGGAGGCGCGAAGCCCTGAGCCATACCCGTTTTACGACCCAAACAAGTACTCGTTCATTTTAATATTCCCAAGTTCGCAAGCACGCCGAGCCGTCATTAGCGAAGGAAAGAAACGCAGAAACTAGGCCAGCGGGGATCTCCCTTCAAATTCTCACTCTATTAGATATTGTTCAAACCTGCGAACTTCATTATTTCGGACATAGAAAAGCTTGATACGTAGGTTTCGGACTTAACTATATTATGTCCTTTTTCGTCGTGAAAATAATGCTTTCTCTAAAACTGTGCCTAGTTAAGTGTTAGGCTGGTTACAGTGCTTCACTGACCGTCGGTCCGTATGTCGGTCGCGCTTGTCATTAATATGAAAATCCATAAAATCGTACAGTGCCGGACCGACCGTACGCACGCGTATATTGCTACGCACTGCGTACGAGGACCGTCGGTCGAGCGCGTCCGCATGCGTCCGTCGGTCGGCCGACGCGCTATGGAAACGTAATGTACGCGTTCAGTGCTGCACCGATCGTTGGACCGACCGTACGGACCGACGACGGATGTCTGTATCAATTTTCATCTGGTCAGTTTGTTGGTCAGGAGAGCACTGAATGATACAAACTGACGGTCGGTCCGTGCGTATCGTCAGGACCGACCGTGCGCACCGACGATCGGTCGAGCACTGTAACCCGCCTTAGGTACAAAATAACACAGGGCAAATATTTTTTTAAAAATTTAACGAAATGTAACAACTATCCTGCTTATTGTGAACTAATTTCGACGATAATAGACTAGATTTACGATTTTAAAAGTCCTAATCTTGTCGTAAAATAGTTTGGATATAAACGTTCTCTGCTGTCTGATGGAAATGGGAAACGTCACAATTGTTGTAGGTAGTTGCACTGCGTCATGAAAATTAGTTTAAAACTGCAAGCAAATTTGTAGAGGATATGAATCGCACAGCAACAGCAGCACGCAACTGAATCAACATCATGAATTTAAAGTTTATAATATTTTTTAAATTATTAGGTATTTCATTTTACGACCACGAGACAGTTTTAGATGGCGGAAAAATAAAGCTTTTTGCTGCATCGTAATAGAGGCGTTGATTGGCTTGCAACCACAGCTAAGGCAAGAGTGGTTCACTCATTATAAAACACAGTGCTAAACGTAGGAAGTTTTCTTTCTTAGGTTATTCTCAAGACATAGTGTACCGATGTTTTTATATATTTTTCTCGGCCTTATATCTATACAATCTCTTAGGCGCTGGACACACAGAAAAGACGTAAGACGCAGACGGGGCGCGGACATTTGTCTCTTCCACGTCCCTTTCATATAAAATGTATAGAAACGTCGTGACGCAAAACATACAGAATAGACGGGGCGCGGGCGCAACGCTTTTACGTCTGCGCCTTTTGTTCAAAACACACAGGAGAGACGGGGCACGGACGCGGCGGGGGCGAAGACGGGGCGCGGGGTGGCATGCCCGCCGGGAGGGGCTCGCTCGCGTCGCACAGTCACGTGTACCGTCTTGACGTTGAATGGTTGCGTCATGTTTTGAGTTGTTATAATTTTTTTCATAAAAATGCGTGACGACCTAGCTTTTAATATTCAGTTTTGTGAATTAATTGAGAATCATTCTGTTATTTATGATTACAATAGGTCTGACTATTGTAACAGAAATGTTCAAGACCAAGCTTGGGAATCGATTGCCAGGACAATAAACGAAAACGGTAAGTAGTACCTATTCTTTATTTAAAAAACATCAACTTATCCTCGTGCGTACCTACATCTGTTCTTTACGTAGTACATTAGAAATAAAAAAATGTGTACTCTTTGTTTTAATGGTAAAACAGAAATATTTTAATGTAATATTAATGTAATATTTTCTTAATTCCTCTGCGTGTTGTGTGTATGCGTTGTGTGAGTGTGTGTGTGTGCGAGGGTGCGGCGTGCGTGCGTGCGCGCGCGTGTGTGTGTGTGTGTGTGTGTGATGGTGTGTGTGTGTGTTTATACATTGTGCCTATTTTGGTACGGAATAGGTGCCCGATTTACAAAATAGTTGGTGAGGTATTCCCTGACACCATCTGCAGTTTCTCTGTATAGTGAATCAATTCTTGTTCCAACCAACGTATTTTGGATGTATGGCGCTGTAAATTTTCCATCGCATCTTCGAATAACATTGTGCAATATACACATTGCTTGTATAATTACATCAGCTTTAGCAGGTTCACAGCACATGGGCATGCTCAGTCCTTGAAATTTAGTCCTTGCCATTCCAAAGGCACATTCTACTGATTTCCGTCCTCTGCTTAGTCTGTTATTGAATATTCTTCTATCATTTGTCAATTGATTCCGCGAATAAGGTTTCATTACGTTTTTTTTCAGAGAGAAAGCTTCATCTGCCACAAAATAATATGGCATAGGTTGTACTTCTCCGGGCAATGGACTATGGTCCGGTAAATTAAGGTCTTCACGCTGCATTGCTTGTCCGAGAGCACTGGCTTGAAATGCACGCCCGTCACTATTTCTCCCGTATTCCCCAACATCTATCGTTACGAATAACCCGTCAGCGTCTACCAATGCTAATAACACAATCGAAAAGTATCCTTTGTAATTTATGTACGCTGATCCCGTGTTAGATGGAGCTTTTATTCTAATATGTTTGCCATCCAGACTTCCCACACAATTCGGTAAATTCCAAAGAGTATGGAAACGCGCAGCTATCTCTAGCCATTTTTCTACATTGGGTGTAGGCATATATTCGGGTTGTAATGTTTGCCATAGAACTTGACAGGTATTATGTACTATTTCTCGAATTGTAGATTTTCCTCGTAGAAAGTAAACTGACAGTGATTTAAATGAACACCCATCTGCGAAATACCTGTAAATAAATATACAAATATAAATTAGGTATACATATTACTATACTGTGCACCGTGATTTTTTATTCGCGGAGGCTATTGAGCCAGAAAGTAACATTCTTAATTCTTTACATAAGTAGGTACTCGTATTACTGATATAGGCTCTATAGTCTCTGCGAATAAAAACTCACAATAAGTAATTCACTTCATTATATTTATTCGATGATTTGATTGTTTCAGTACAAGCTTGCAAAGATCGTTGGAAAAACATAAGGAACAGATATGCAAAATACAAAAAACTTCTATCACTTCCATCTGGCTCTGCAGCCAAGAAGGTAAAAGAATATTACCTTGCCCAGCACTTGCATTTTTTGGATAAATATTTGAAATCAAGACCTTCCAAATCTAATCTAGAACCACAATGCAGGTCAGATACTCATACGGACGAAAGTGAACTTGATGAGGAGGAGTCAATGTCGCCGTTTCGGCCTCCGTCCCATTCACCCTCTCCACAGGCTCAAAATCATCCTTCGCCGTTATCATCGGACTCGAGTAAAAAAAGTAAAATGCCTACTTTGAAAGACGTCAATCAATCTGCTTTTGATTACTTTAACAGAAAACGACAAAATAGCGAGAAACAAATGCAACCTCTTGATACAGATCTTGCCTTCCTTCAAAGCATGTTGTCTGATATGAAGGCCATGAATCTTGTTCAAAAACGAAGGTTCAAGATGGGAGTAATGCAGTTGGCGGCGCAAATCTTAGATGGAAACGAGGCAGCATCGACATCAGAACCAGCATATTCTACCCGCATTTCTCAAAACAACATAGCCACGGTGTCTTCTATACAACAGCCGTTTCATAATGTTGCACCTCCATCGACAATAGAGCAAAATCAAAATGTTGCACCTCCATCAACAATAGAGCAAAATCAAAATGTTGCACCTCCATCAACAATAGAGCAAAATCAGAATGTTGCATCTCCATCAATATCTGTGCAGGATGAGAATACCCCAACGTTTTTCACTCTATCACCCTATTCAACAATTAGTTCAGTTTCGGCTGCACACGTCACCAATACATCTTTTTTGAATGAAGAATTACCTCTGAACTACACGTACAATTTTTCTACACCAAAGTAATCCATCGGATTACTTTAGTGTAGAAAAATTATACACATCAACATCGGTTTGAGCGTGCACATATTTCAAAAGTTAATTAAACCTTATTATGTAACACAATTTTCTGTTAGTATTAAAGTAATTAAAAAAGATAATGTGTTTCACTTACCTTAACGTTATAAGTAATCTTTCTTCAGCACTAATAGATACTCTCCAATTTGTGTGCTTTCTCTGTAAAGCATTTCTCACTTTGGACATGATAATATTAAAACACTGTGGAGTCATTTTATACACTGTGACAAAACGATCTGGGTAATTGTGTAGGTCCTCCATTATTTTAAAAAATCGATTGTCTTCATTGCTTAGCCATACCGGATGTACCCAGTAACGTCTAACCCTCTGTATATTAGCGAGATTTACCAGTGCTAGTACATCTTCATCTTCAGAAGAAGACATGTCGACGTGACAAAATCAGACTGTTGAATGCCGAAAATAGTCCTGACTGCGCGACTGCGTCGCGTCCGCGCCCCGTCTCTTCTATATAACTTCAAAAGTCGCGTCCGTGTCTCGTCTCCGCCCTGTCCGCGACGCGTCCTCGTCTTACGTCTCTTCTGTCTGGCCTGCGCCTTAGAGTAAACAAGCTAACTCATTATAACCTGCTCCATTTGACAAATAGCTTCCCCACGGGTTATGTACTGCGAAATCATACTGTGTACAAATAAAACATGACATCCATATTCATACAGATTATTATTGCTGCTGCTGCTATTTTATTGCCCTAACTAGCTCGGGAGTTGATGCAAAAAGCGATTTACCTAGTAATTATGATTTTATCTTATATTTCATGCCTACCGTAGATCGTATGTCACACAGATAGATGATATTCATAAAATTTAATAGGAAATTACCAATAATACCTACTATTGCACCATCATTGTAGACTTAGGTTTCTACTATAACATCCAAGCCGTGACGATTGAATTCGCTTTTTCATACCTATTCCGTCAACATACAAACATTTTAACATTTTATTCTTTGTTTTGCTTTTGCTTGAAGCGCATCAGCACTGCATAAAATGCGAAAATTGGATTGCCACCGTGCTGGTGATGTGACGTGACGGCCGGCTACATGTGCTATGATGGTAGATAATGTAATGGATGGTCCGTTACTAAAAACCGGCAAATAAGTAGGTATGCTGGTCTGTAATATTTTACAAAAAGTTAAAAACTACTTCATACACTGACCATCTCAATCGTAAATATTGTATTGTTGTACACTAATGTGCAAACGCGATGATATCGAAGGAGGAGCTGAACGACGTCTGCGTGACACACTCGTCATGACACTCACAAACGATAACGTCTATAAACAAAGTTCTTATGAGTTTCAATAATATTTATATGGATCCACCATATAAATAAAAAAATATCAATAATAAGAAATAGTACCTGGATGACCGAGCTTTACTTGGCTTTTTTTTGGTATAAGACGTTTTCTGAATATGAAACCTACCTACATAATATAGATCGATTTATCGCCCCCGAAACCCCCTGCATACTAAATTTCATGAAAATCGTTGGAGCCGTTTCAGAGATTCAGATTTTATTACATTACATAAATACAAGATAGATTATATTACATTATATACAAGAATTGCTCGTTTAAAGGTATAAGATATGGAACCACCTCTGAAGTATGACCTATCAAACAAAAAAGAACCTTCAAAATCTGTTCATAATTGGCGGAGTAATCGCGTAACAAATACAAAAAAAACATACTTGAACTACTCTCAAATTTGAACCTCTCAAAAGAATTAAAAATCTCCTCCTTTTGAAGACGTTTAAAAACAGATAGTTTTACATGACAGGCTGATGATGTTGACAAAGGTCTGAACTTAGCTATAACTACCTAGGCTATCAACATTTGGGCCATCTTCCAGAATTTTTATTTTTTAACAAAACGCAATGTCAAAACAGTAATTGTGCTCATGTCTCACGCGGTTTAAAAATAATCTTGCTGTTAGACGCATTTTCTTCGAATTAAATTCTTATTATTTTCATTTCAGACATCTGCCGGGTATATTATACATGCCTGGTAATTTTTCTGATTGCCGCCGATTTCTGATCTGCATTCTATTTCTTCTTCCCTTTTTAATGTCAATAAAAAAGGAGTTCTTTTAATTTAATAGTACCCTCTCAAAAATATCGAATTCTTTGATTTTCCTAAAATATACGAGTTTGAACTGAAAATAAGACTTTAATAAAAAAATAAAAAAAATAAAAAATATGATCACGACTGTAATCCCCGGGCTCGGTAGATATCTCCTCAGATCTTTAGTTTCTTAGATCTTTGAGGATATCTAAAGAGGGTAGTCAGAGACAAGTCCAAACATGACATTTGGTACATGCCCACATTTTGCACAATAGTTAGTATTCCGTACGTGACAGGTTGCAAGCCCATCGCCGCTTATAAGAATACTAACCAATGACACATACCTTCAAATTTTAAGTTCTAGGGTATGCCGGTTTCCTCACGATGTTTTCCTTCACCGTTTAAGAGCACTGGCATTGCGCACATAAATTTTTCGAATGGAAAAACTCATTGGTGCACGACCAGGTTTGAACCCACGACCTTCGGATCGTGAGGCAGGGGTGTTACCACTACACCACCAGCGCTCTTTAATGAAGACTATTATAATGGATAGTTTAAATAGAGCAAAAAGCAATTCTTACAAAAGTTATTATTTCCTGTATTCGCAGCTAATTTGAATAATTTTGATCACTTCTTCTTATCGTACCACTAGTTTCAGTTTTTGAGAACCATGTTAAAAGGATTTAAGATCGGCGTATAGGCACCTTTAACGAAACACGACAATTTATATTTTACAAAATGCATTTGCAAATTTATAACAAACGAATATTTTACAAGTTGCTGATTTCAAACTATATCAAAGTAAATACTACTGCTACATTTATATTTACATTCAATTACCCACAGAGTTATTTTACAGTTCAGTTATTATTTCATTAATAATCAAGAATTTTACTTAATATTTTTTTTCAGTTTACATAACATTTTTAGTGTTTACAAATTATTAAATAAACCTTTGTTTATAACAAGCTCGATGAGTGGAACTTGTAAGGTGATTTCTTTTTTTGAACTCGTAAAAAAAACTCAACGACAAAAGAATATAGAAACAGTGACGAATCCACGACAAACGCACTGTCTATTTTCGTCGTGATTCTTTCCGTCACAAAACCTTGAGCAATGAAATAACTCAGCTATTTACATTGGCGGATATGAGGTTTGTTTTATTTTCTCTTCAATTTAGATAGATATACTGGAAGCCGCTAAGTGGGTACTACATTTTTTACTACTTACCGCTTTTTAAATACTTGCCTAAAAACTACTGAGTAAAAATATTATTTTATATTCAATATATTTTTTAATTTTAATATGGATATTATGTGATATTGAAGTTCGACAAAGAAAATTTGACACAACACTGGCCATCGTTTATAGAATTAATACAGACTTTGCTAGTTTCATATCCACTCACCCAGTACTTAAATATCGTCGAATGATGGCGGCCACATAATCTGATACCCATCAAAACCCAGTTGGCAGCACTATTACCATTTGCGCTCTCCATTGTCAGCATAAAATACTCGTGATACGGATGCAAACTACACTCGTAGCCTATCTTAAGAACCGCTATACTACTCTACTCATTCATCAATGGACGTGCGGCCTCAGTATTTCATATTATTATGTTAGCTTTTATCAAATACATGAAAAAAGACAGCTTGGAATATCAATTATTTACTGTTACCTACATTACTTTACTTTTTTTTTAATGAATATAGAATTACAATAACAGGGGTCTTACCACACGATCTTCGGGTAATATCAATATAACTTTGATATATTGTACCATGACATATCAAAATTGTACTGAAGTAGTGTTACTTCAAGCTTGAAACTTTAACGTTTCTGAAACATGATGGTTTGTAAGAGCTTATGGTTTTAATGAAAATACTATTTTTTTTGGAACTAATTAAGCAAAAAAAACATCCTTTACGAAGGAACGTAATGGTAGTTCCTGATGTGTTTGGGTTCGTTCAATCAATCATCACTTTGGGATTTTAATGGAGAACAAACGAGCTATTCCAACAAGCTGTGTCACAATGAGTATGGTTCGCTCCGAAGAGTCGTTATGTTCCGCGTCGGACGGACGATGGCTTAACAGTTGTCAGTGAGCCAAATCTCGTCGCAGTAATGTACTATAACTGCCAAGGCGAATTCTATCGGTATGATACAACTGTGACCTTCTATTGTCTCCCAGACTGGGACATTTCTAGAGTGTCTCAGAATTATGTGAACTTTATGTGGATTGGGCTGGCGTAACCCGCTACGATGTTTCTTCGTAGCGGTTTCGTAGCTGCTCTACGTTCAGTTTCACCATTTGTTTTTTTCTGTGATAAGTTATCACTTGTTTTGTATTTCATTTTGTACCTACCTATATTTTTATCAAAATGTTCCTTCTGAGTATAATTTGAATAAAATTAGTATCCGTGTTGTTCCCACAACAAAATACAAGTATCAGGATCATTACTCTGATATCTATAATTTACCATCATTTAGGTACCTATGGAATCATTTGATGCGCCTGTTACTTATTTCAACCAGTTATGGCGCGTTTTTACATCAAATGTTTAAGTACAGTTTTTATAACCTAACCTATCCCAAGTTACTACGGTAGGTACAGTTTTATTGATATCATGAAATTGATAGATAAGTTTAATTTCATTTTAAATAATATTAATCTTACTTATTTTTATCTTAATATTTTAATTTAACACATCGATACCCGAAATAATCTCACACTTCAAGCAATAAATATTAAAAATAGTACAGTGAAACAGTGACTAAGGATGGATTTGACCAACTTATTTAACTAACTGGTATAACTGTTCTTTGAATAATGTAATTCCAAATGCAAGTAAAATGACAGTTTACAATTGAATATCTAACTACTATATAATCTGGGGATAGTGCTACTTTGATCGAATCCGCCTTAAATAGGTTTATAATAAACAATAAAGCTTACCTTGTTAAAATGGGCGCAGAGATTCCTCCAACGTGGAGCACAAACACAATAAATGTCCAAGTACATACACTCGGACAGTAAACATACGTTTGTGCTACATCTGAATACGAATGGAGCTTCCCAGTTTTTGCCTTTTCCAGTTTGTTTATAGTAGAAGTCACAACCTCGAGGGAAATTATCGAGGAAACGGGCCACGAATGCGAGACACCCTTTATATCAACGTTTGTAACCTAAGCGGTAAATAACTCCAACATTCAATATAAATTAACATTAATCACAACATGAAGGAAGAAATTTTACAACCAGATTCAATTTGTGAGCGATATAATCTTGCACTTTGTGTTTTGCTAAATCACAACCATACCTTCCACCAGTCCCGAAACACCGTCCCCCAATGGCACTACATCGCTCCAATTATTCTACACTTAGCTAAGTTTTTCACAACACCGAAGAGGTAAACATTTTTAAAGATTCACATTTTTTAAACATTCCACGTCTCAAAAGCTGTCCATTCCATATCAATTCGGCGATACATCACTGAAAGCCCGGGCGCGGTAAAAAAACATAGTTGCAGAGTTTATTTGATAGTTTTGGCACAATAAAGTTTGTTGTTCGCCCCACGTGAAGAGCGATCTGAACTCAGTTACGCGGGAACGCGATTTTCCCACGTCCACTGCCGACCGAATACTGAACACACATCGCTTTAAAGATCATACATTTATAAATAGAGAAGTATATCCGATTCACTAAATATTTGGTGGTGGAGTTCAAAGGACACCGGTGACTGTCAGGTGATGTCGGAGCTGTCAGTGAAACTGTTTCGTCTTCCGGCGGGACGTGTGCTCCTCGCACTGTTTGTGCCCTGGTACTAGAGGCACGCGCTGTACTGCAACTGCTGAAAAGCGAAACCTGTTGAAATGGGACAGGGGACCGCGTGCAAGAGAGACGAGAACAGTTTAGAAAGCACCGCCCCAATTTTCAGGCGCTTTATTTTGCTACGCTTGAGAGTGTGCGTGAAAAGTTGCGTGAACTACAAGCACGGTTGTGGAAAACTCTCGTTAGGGCGTCTTCACAAGGACAATTTTCATGATCTCTCGGCGGCACCCTAATAGAATCTATTGAATTTTGTATGTTGTTAAAAAGTTTTTGTCTTATGTTTACGGCTTGGAATCTCATTTGTGTTTATTGTTTATGTTGCTTAGCTGGTTTGACTTAAACATTAATTTAGTCCCATACAATAAAGGTAAAAATGTAGGTAAGAGAAAACAAACTTCCATATAATTTAGATATCAATTAAGCACTCAAGTAATTAAAGAGGTACTTCCATGACTTACTTAAGCGCTGAAGTACAAAACAGATCATGAAATTTGAAATGGATCTCCCAAAGTATGAGCATAGTCCAAATCATTTCGAAGGTGTCGTAAGAATTAATCAATTTAAAGTAGCATCAAGTCCAATATAAACAAGGGGCCACACAGACGCGAACTACCTATAATCAAACACGCAGCTTGCATAGTAACGCTTACTTAATCTGCGATGTAACGGAGGCTGTGTGAGAGAAGTTAGAGAAAGAGCGGTAGAAACTCACGCAACGTAAATGCGCACGCATACCCCTCCTTTCCACCCAGCGCCCTCCTCCCCTCCTCTCACACCACTCGATGATCCCGAAATGGGCGACCGCCTCTGACAGTTCCCTCCAATGTTACGATGTACCCTTCATTATATCGAGAATCAATTGACAAATGGCCACCGGCTGGCCTCACAAACATTGCAACTAAGACGAGGCAAGGGCAACTTTTGTTTACGTTCATAGGTTTTTTTATCCTTTTCAGTAAATAAGAATGCGTCTGCAAAATTAATAACCCTCGCTTTTTGAGTCTCCTTGATGTTATAACGGAATGGAGCTCAAGAAGCTTTTGTATTTTTTTCACCCTCTTTCTTCTTCAGCACCATTTTGTGTAATTTGTTCGCTTTATTTGAAAAGGGTTGTGTATTGGGAATAGATAGCAGAGTATCCACTTTCTTACATTCAGCTTCATTTATATAACCCTAGTTCGTAAGGTCAAACAAGATTTTACTTGATATAATTTCATCTGGTCAACCACCAGGCTCACTTTTGAAAATCTTAAGGATATTCTATCGAGGTGTAAGTAAAGTACAATCTCAAGTGTATGTAAATATAAAAAAAATACACTACCGTTTTACTTAACACCTTTAAGAAGTAGATATATTTATTTTTTTAGGCTCACAAAATAAAATTCATTGAATAGTTAGTCATTTTGTGTGTGTCTGTGTGTATTTCGTCTCATCAATGTTGGGCAATTATTTTATGCGTCTAATTTTAACAGGTGCTCTATCTCTCAGTTCGCTAATCGTTTTTATATTTAGTTAATGAGAAGAAGGCTATCAAATGTTTGTTAAATGAACTTCAAAAAATTTTGATGCGACGCCAAGAGTTGTAGCAAACATCGGCGAAACGTCACGATATTTGTTCTAAAATAAATGTCTATTGTTAGAGGATCACTTGAAAGTCCAATAGCTAAATCGAGTTGTGTAAGTTGACACAAAGTTGGTTAAATAGTATATTAAGAAAATCAGCAAGTAACTTGGAACCACACAATTAATCTACCGTACCAGTGATATTGTTTTATTTTTATTGAAAAGTAAACCCCCACATCTCAACTAATAACCATAATATTATACCTACTTATAGGTACTATTATTGCAGCCTGAGCTTTTGTACTAAGTAGGTATGTATTTATCTGTGTATCAGCTGAATCTAATCCTGATTTATTTGCAATATCAATTAAGAACTTAACCATATCCAAGATTAATAACATAATCAAAAGGTAATATATGTAGATACAAAAGTTATGTGTGGGAAGTAAATATATACTAGTTTTAGATAATTATTATTTATTGCATTGAAATAAATCCCCTGCTAAATATCTTAATTGGTCGTTCTTTAAACAAGTAGGTACCGTTATATCGGCAGGTTTTGGGCAGTTTTGTCATCTTATCAAATAGGTACTTACAAAATAAAAAGCGTGGTGTTATATTTATATTTTCGTAGAAGTTTGTTTCCCAAAAAAACTCATCTTATAAGACATGAGGAAACATTTTAATATTAGTCTAGCTAAGTGTTATGAGGACACAAAATTGCAACAAACAATTTTCCAATTAACATGCCAGAGTAAATTGACATTCCATTTTCCTTATTACCCAGACAAGTCAGATGGGAAAAACTCAGTGCAACCACGAGGTTCATAAATCAATGGCTATTGATTTACATTGTTTTACCTTATTTATGTTATTTATATAATACCTAATAATTACCTAGACAGATTTGGACCTTTGCCCAGCAGTGGGATAAAATAGGTTAGGGAAAATAAAAAACAATAATAATTACCTACCATTTATAATTGAGGTACGTAAGTACGTACCTCAATTATAAATTGTTTTTAGGTAAGTAGGTACCTAAGATATTTTTTGATGATTTAAGAGCGCTATACCTACCCATCTGTGTGGTGGGTAAATAACTAGCATGCTTAAAAAAGGTAACCTTAATTTTACAACTAAGTTTCGCCAATGCTAACTTATTATTACAGGTTATATTAAGATTACAGTTATTAATATTTGATATCATAAAGTTTTCAATGAATCTGTAACCCCACACTAATGATAACGGCATCAAATAACGGTGACTGCCACAAAAAAAAACAAAAAAAGTCTAATTTTGAATTTGAAAACTATAAAATTAAGATTACAGTAAAAAACAAATAGTAGCACCTGTTTTATTATAAGAATTATTTAAATCACCTGCACAAGATGTGCGATAAAACATTTCTAAAAATAAACAAGGACTGGTTAGGTACTAATTCGTGCTGTTGAACGATGAACGTAGGTATGGTTTTAATAACCTGTATTCTACGAGTATATAGGTAGGTACCTATAGAGAATGGAGTCACTAACTACATGAATGCGAAGTAAATAAACTCGTATAACGTGTTTGCATGCTGCCATTGCTGGCATTAAGATACAAAATTATGACACACAACAGGAAGAATAATTACGCTCATACAGGCAAATAAAATTACTGCATCAAACACCATGGGATTCTGGAACAGGCAAAAGCAGTGCCATTGCACTCCATTGAGGAGACTTGAAAGTGTGTAGTGTTAGCATAATTACCAATACATGCACATAATTAGGTATATTATGTAATTTATGCCAAGTATCTACTCGTAATTATTTATTGTAAGTAGGTAATCGATTCTAGTTGATTTGAGCGTAGAAGAGTAATGAGTGACAGTGACATTTACAAACGGGTCTTAGTGTTGTTGCAATTATTTTAAAAACTATTGTCTGATTCTCTGATTGGTGATTCGTGATTATTGCTAGATTGGAGGACGCGCTAATAATTTTGTGTGTGATTGTTTTATGATTAAAAATATAGAACTCATTCTGAAGAACTACTGGCTATTGTTATTGAAAGTCCGAACGTTTATATCTCAGAAGTGGGATAGATAAGCCAGGCTCACAAATACTTCATTGTTTTGAATGTTATTTCTACATTTGTTTGTTTGGAAACAACAATGGAGAATCAAAATCTTGATGTCCGAAAAAACAGAAATGAAAGCTGTACAACGCCTTCTCGCCAAAGATCAGTAATTGTTGTTCCAATTAATTCACCAGAACGAGCTCTACGCAAAAGTAGAAAGCGCACTCGCAGTCGATCAAGTGAAGTGAGTGGCTCTGATCATCGCAAACGTAGAAGACATCCTAGTGAGACGAGGTACATACGCCGAGTTCCCATTTCGCGGAGTACATCTCGTCCAATGGATAGGAAATCACGTTCCCGAGACCGACGGCAAGGTTATGACCGAAGAATAAAAAGCAGCCGCAGGCGAATGCATGAAACTCGTGCGAGTAGAAGTTTGGAACGGAGACGAACCCAGGAGCACAGGCGTCGACATAGTCGGAGCCGCAGCCGAGAGCGGAGTCACTGCAGCGAGCACCGTTGTCGTCAGGACAAGAACTGCAGCAGCCGAGGCTCGCGCCACCATAGCGCGCACTGTCGCTGCCGAGACAGGCAGGGCAGCAGCCGTGATTCAAGTCACCACAGCGGTCAGGTTCGTCGTAGAGATAAGCACCAGAAATATAGTGTAAATGAATCACGAACTCAAACAAATGAGCCCGTAAGTTGTTCTAATATGTATAACAATGACACTAAAATGTTTTTCGAAGAATTAGTTAAATCCTTGACCAGCAATCGACCACAGGCAAATAAATTTCCTATGTTAGGTAACGTAATTCCAGAATTTGATCCAATGGTTAAAGGTCAAACCATTCATACCTGGTTGGTTAAGGTAGATGAATGTGCTAAACTGTATAACTGGGGTGATGATCAAATTATACATTATGCATTGCCAAAATTAACAGGTGTCGCAAAAGCATGGTATCAGGCTTTACCAACAATGTCATTCACTTGGTCTGAATGGAAGTTAAAATTAGTTGAAACCTTTCCGAGCAGTGATGACTATGCTGAATTATTGACAGAAATGCTATCAAAGCGCGCTAAGTACAATGATTCGCTTGAATTGTACTATTATGACAAAATTAATTTATTAAATCGTTGCGAGATACAAGGTAAGCGTGCTGTAGACTGCCTACTATATGGGATTGAGGATCGTTCTTTACGTTTAGGTGCAAAAGCTGCTAAATGTGATGAACCAGAGCAAGTTTTACAATATTTTCAATCGATTAAACAGCAGCCTCGCGACAGTGACAGATTTAATAAAATTAATTTAGAGAAAAAGTCATTAGCAAGCACTTTAAATAACTCTAATACTAACGCTAAGCAGGTAGGAAACAATGATAATAAGAGCACTAAACCACCAGCTAGTTCATCTGTTACGTGTTACAACTGTAACGAGCCCGGGCACTATAGTTTTCGGTGTACAAAAAAAATATTGAAATGCAACATTTGCAACAAATTGGGTCATTTGACAGTTAACTGCCCAAAATTACCCGAAAACTCGAATAATGTCAATAAAAATGTTGAAAAATCAGTCATGCAAGTAGTTACCAAAAATAATGAAGACAGTAAATATAAGATACAGTTAACATTGAATGGTACAGCAATGGAAGGTTACGTCGATTTAGGTAGCCAATGCACCTTGCTAAAACATAGCGAAGCAGTTAAATTAGGAATTTCTTGGTCTGAGATAAACTTACCTACAATGAGGGGAATAGGTGGTAACATTGTTATGCCCATAGGTTCAGCAAGTGTAGAAATACAAATTCAAGATATTCAAGAAAAAGTCGACGTTTTAATCGTTGAAGATAGTGTAATGAAATATCCGGTTTTGATAGGTCATAGTTTTACAGAAAAACCTGGAGTAATAGTTGTAAAAACTACAGACTCATTAATTTTTAAGCGAACCGCTACAAGTAAGCTTAAATTGATAGCACAATGCAATTTGACTATTCAACCGCAACAAATGATGGTGATGCCAATCACCTATGAAAGTGATTTTACAGGCACCATTTATGTAAGGGGATCTTTACGAGGAAAACCAGGCAGTGAATACTATTTATTGCCTGGAGAGTATAATCTTGAAAATGGGAAGGGTGGAATTTTAATACAAAATGTGAGTACTAACCCTGTAATGCTGCAAAAAGATAATATATTAACAAGAGCTTTGATTTTGAATGACCCTTTTCATGTAAACCTACTTGATTTTGACCATGAAACTGGTGACATAGATTTGAATGTTGCAAAAGAGTTAAATCCAGACCAAATAAATAAAATAAAGCTATTATTGAAAAAGTACGAAAACTGTTTTTCTAGTAATTTAAAAGATTTAGGATTCACAAATATTGTTCAAATGGAAATTGAATTAAATGATACACAGCCTGTTGTTTATAGGCCTTATAGGTTATCTTATCCTGAACGTGAATTAGTTCGATCAATGGTTCAGGAAATGATTGATGCGGATATTGTTTGTGAATCTAATTCACCTTATGCGAGCCCGATCTTACTGGTAAAAAAAAAGACAGGTGAGAAACGACTCTGCGTAGATTTTAGAGCTTTAAATAACAAGACGAAAAAAGAGCATTATCCCTTGCCATTGATTGATGATCAATTAGATAGGTTGGCCGGTCATAGTATATTCATTAGTCTCGATTTGGCATCGGGCTACTATCAAATACCTATAGCGGAGAACTCACAATACAAAACTTCTTTTGTGACTCCTGACGGCCAGTACCAGTTTAAACGCATGCCGTTTGGATTAGCGAACGCGCCTTCTTTATTCCAGAGAGCTATGAATAAAGTGCTTAAAAAGCTCCCCTATATCATAATTTATATGGATGACATTTTAATTCCCGCACACTCTTTCGAAGAGGGTATGATTAGACTGGAAACTGTACTAAACCTAATAGAAGAAGCAGGACTAACACTTAAATTAAAAAAATGTCACTTTTTCGAAAAAGAAATAGACTTTCTAGGGTTTCGCGTCAGTGGTGAAGGAATACAACCTGGTTCTAGAAAGACATTAGCAATATCAAATTTTCCGCGGCCTAAAAATGTCCACGACGTGAGAAGGTTTATAGGCCTAGCCAGTTTTTTTCGAAGGTTTGTCAAAAACTTTGCAATCATAGCCCGACCTTTGACTGACCTTTTAAGCTCGAAGTTTGAATGGAAGTGGACCAATGATCATACAATAGCTTTCAATACCTTAAAAGAAAAACTAGTTGAAAGACCTATACTTGCTTTGTATGATCCAAAGCTCGATACAGAATTACATACGGACGCCTCGAAGTTAGGTATCGCTGGAATACTCATGCAGCGTGGTATAGATAATTTACTTAGACCAGTGGCGTATTACAGTCGGAAGACAACAAATGATGAACAAAAACTACATTCTTTTGAATTGGAAACCCTTGCGGTAATCGCTTCGTTAAACCGTTTTCGTGTTTATTTACTGGGTCTACAGTTCAAAATAGTTACTGACTGTAGTGCCTTGCGAACTACACTTACTAAAAGAGATTTGATACCCCGCATTTCGCGGTGGTGGGTACAATTTCAAGAGTTTAACTGCGAAATAGAATACAGACCTGGTACTCGTATGACACATGTTGATGCCTTGAGTCGTGCTCCTGTTGCAGATTCAAATACCAAAAATGATTATCATATTATTGACGTATTGAATATAAATGTTAAGGACTGGATCGCGACGGTCCAAGATAATGACGATGAAATTAAGCGTATTAGGCAAATATTAAACGATAATGACACCAAATATGTAGCTGAAGTTTTTAAAAATTATCAATTAAAAGGTGATCACGTTTACAGGAAGCTTGATAACGGAATACGATGGGTGGTACCGCGTAGTGTAAGATGGCAAGTTCTACGAATGAATCATGATGACATAGGCCACTTTGGATTTGAAAAAACCTTAAGTCGTTTACAAGGTAGTTTTTGGTTTCCTAAGATGCGTCGTTTTACTAAAAAATATGTTGCCTCTTGCTTAGAGTGCGCACATCACAAGGCACCTGGGGGACCAAAGGAAGGAATGCTTCACCCAATTCCTAAGATAGAAATGCCATTTCACACACTGCATGCAGATCATTTAGGACAGTTTGTGCGCTCAAAGAAAGGAAATATGTACATTTTAGTTATAATAGATGCTTTCACTAAATATATTAACATTCGAGCAGTCAAAGATACAAAAACCGCGACAGCCGTTAGAGTTTTCAAAGAACATGTCAGCTATTTTGGGGTGCCATCGCGATTAATAACAGATCGTGGGTCGTGTTTTACGAGTGCAAAATTCAAAGAATTTACCGAGCAACTAAGCATTAAGCATATACTAAACGCCGTTGCCACTCCCAGGGCGAACGGACAGGTTGAAAGATTTAACCGTACGATCTCAGATGCATTAAGTACTAAGTGTCACGGTAAAAATGATTGCATGTGGGATTCGTTCATTGGTGATATACAATTGGGGATCAATACCACTGTAAATAAAACAACTGGGAAAAGTCCATCGGAGTTGTTATTTGGATGTAAACTGATAACTTCATCTGAAAATTTGTTAAGTGATATAATAACAGAGACATCTTCACGTGTTAGTGGTAATGAGTTAATGCAACTGAGATCAAATGCCGGCGATAAAATTTGTAAGCAACAAGAGGCTTCAAAAAAAGCATTTGATAAGCATAGGAAGGTAGCAACATCCTATAAAGTAGGTGATCTCATTCGAATAGAGCGAACATTGATCGATAAAGATCATATAGGAAAGTCTAAAAAGTTAGTACCCAAGTTTCAGGGTCCTTATAGAATTATGAAAATATTGCCCAACGATCGGTTTCTGGTCGAGGATACGCCGCTCACTAGGAAAGGAAATAAAAGATATGAAAATGTTGTAGCTTTAGACAAAATTCACCCATGGCTCAATTTTAGTGGGTATCATAGTGGGGGTAGTGAAACTGAGAAAGATAGTGATAGCTCCGATACAGCTGAATAAAAATTTGAAGTTATGATAACGATTATATATAATAGTATGTAATCGGCTGTTTTGTTAGTGTGTTTTGTTTGTGTAAATACCTCGTATATTAAAATTGAGCACAGGCTATGAGCGATTAGTGTAGCAAGCAAATGATGTTGAGAAATTGATATTACACAGATGGTCGCAGATCATAGTAGACTGGGCAAGAAAGTGATTCTGACTAATATACGCTATAAGTACTTAGCATAGGCTATGAGCGGTCAGTGCAGATTGCGAATGGTATTGATTGAGTAATCGATATCGCACAGATGATCGCAGATCATAGCAGACTGTGCGGTACTATGAATAAAATTTTGATGTCCATACAGATTCGAAATTGAGCAGTAATAATGTATGAGCAATCAGTGTAGGTACTATCAATGCTACATAGATGATTGCAGATTAAGAAACATTAGGATATTAATCTTACTTATATTTTTAAAAATAACTTACCTACTTATATTTTTTTAACCTAACTTAAAATGTGAAGAGACTCACCCTTAAAGGATGGCCGAGTTGTTAGCATAATTACCAATACATGCACATAATTAGGTATATTATGTAATTTATGCCAAGTATCTACTCGTAATTATTTATTGTAAGTAGGTAATCGATTCTAGTTGATTTGAGCGTAGAAGAGTAATGAGTGACAGTGACATTTACAAACGGGTCTTAGTGTTGTTGCAATTATTTTAAAAACTATTGTCTGATTCTCTGATTGGTGATTCGTGATTATTGCTAGATTGGAGGACGCGCTAATAATTTTGTGTGTGATTGTTTTATGATTAAAAATATAGAACTCATTCTGAAGAACTACTGGCTATTGTTATTGAAAGTCCGAACGTTTATAGTAGGTACCCACTGATTACCGCCGATATCAAGGATAATATTTGTAATACTGAACTGATTCCGGCTGGTACACTTATCCCTACCAAGCTATCCCTACTGGTATGGTAGGGATAAGTGCACGTTTGTGTAGATCTATTTCTACCGGTAGGGATAGGCGCACAGAAAATTTCTTAATTTAAATGCTGTTGGTAATAGGTTATGTAATGACTGTGACATTTTTATAACATTTAAATGTGTAAGCGAAGTCACATGCGGGACAGGTAGGTAAAGTTATAATAAATATCTGACATACAATTTCCGTGCTGCTATGCCACATCAAAGGGATTTCATGAAATGGCAAAACGAATAGGCATTTCAGCAGGCCGGAAATAAATCGAAATGTTTATTTGTATATTTTACTATCTACATTTCAAATAACATACTAGTGGTTTTTGTTAAACTTATAGTCATCGATATAACAAGGTAGATAGTTTATAATATAGTCATAGATTGCGTAACTTTATCGTTTTTGAATAGGAAAATAAATAAATAAGTAGGTATCTAAGTAATTACAGTGTTTAATAAATTAAAGCCTAACATTACATTCATGGTTATTATCGACTATTTGAATAGCATAAATGCATTTTTACAACACTAATCTTAGTACCTAAGTAGGTATGTGTACTTTTTTATGTACTTTTGTATTTGTATAATTTGTATAGGTACCTGAATATAAACTTTAAATTACAATGTATCCTAAATAAAATTAAAACAAAGAACTAAACAATAATTTTTCTAGTTATAAACAGAGATAATTTACAAAAAAAAAAATATGCTATATCTACATACATTTGAAGCAGCTTGGTTTGAAGAGCGCTGGTGGTGTAGTGGTAGCACCCCTGCCTCACGATCCGAAGGTCGTGGGTTCAAACCTGGTCGTGCACCAATGAGTTTTTCCATTCGAAAAATTTATGTGCGCAATGCCAGTGCTCTTAAACGGTGAAGGAAAACATCGTGAGGAAACCGGCATACCCCAGAACCAAAAATTCGAAGGTATGTGTCATAGGTTAGTATTCTTATAAGCGGCGATGGGCTTGCAACCTGTCACGTACGGAATACTAACTACTGTGCAAAATGTGGGCATGTACCAAATGTCATGTTTGGACTTGCCTCTGACTACCCCCTTTAGATATCCTCAAAGATCTAAGTAACTAAAGATCTGAAGAGATATCAACCGAGCCTGGGGATTACAGTCGTGATCATATTTATTTATTTTATTTTATTGGTTTGAAGCTCTGCAAGTGGATTCCATTTATAGTTATCGTAGCACTTAGGTTCATTTAATTCTAAAAAATATTATCTCATTTTAATCACTTTTTAACCGAGACTAAATAAAAAGTACCTGATTTTTCGTTAATAATCCGCTGATTCAGGAAAACAAAACCCTCCTCTCTTGACATATCCACTAGGACACTTGCCAACACGGATACCAAACCTATCGTCCAGTGTCGCTTCTATCATTTTGGGGTTTTCTGGTTTTTCTGTGCCTATGATAGCTGGAGACACTGGAGCTGCTCTTTCAAACCTCTTATTAGACAGTACTTTTTGGTTCACAAGTGGATTTTCTTCACGTAACGTAGGTGCTTCTCTCCTTAGCCTCGGGAAAGAACTTTTTAGTGTATGCTGGTCACTTTCTTCCAATATCATAGCAAGATCGGCATCTTCATTGAGTTGTAAATGTCGAGCCATGCGACTCGCCATAATATGTTTTTCCTCTCTCACAACGGTACAGTCAAGTACCTTGACAAGTAGACAACACAACACAACGTACGCTAACATTTTGTTTCTAAGCTTGTATACTCTGCAGAGAAGTCTTGTAAGGAATGAGTATTGGTTTAAATGTCGCAGCTTATATACAAACTGGTAAAATAAGGACACCTAGCTCGATTTAATATCACAACAAGCTTCAAGGTTAACTTCCTTGGTGAATTAATTTTTACAACGTTACTATCCAAGATGAACAATACCCACTTAAATAATTAATAATTGGGCAAACATTTAGGTTCTTATTCATATACCTACTATAGACATGTTTCTGCCCTTTTCTTTGCACACCCAATAGGTAGGTAGGTACACTACAATACATCACAATTAAACAGGCTATATCTACCTATTCTGAATTTCATACAAATCCACCCAGCTGTTCAAGCGTGATTTAATATCACACACTACACGCATTTATAATATTTGTAGGATAGGATAAGGAATCCTTGTAAATTATTGAACAATATATGTATATATTTTCTGAAAGTCAATTTAGTTCTGAAGTCATAGAAACGGCCAATTGAAATTCACGTAGGTCGATATAGCAACGGTTCTAGTAGCTACCCCAAATCGTTCCTGAATGGGAAACATTTAAACTTTCCACTCTGTACTTACAATACTACAGGGTAAGTTTAATTAGGTACATTATAGATCTATATAACTTAAGTAGGTACCTACTATAATAGAAGACTACTTATAATATTTACCTACTGTGAGCTAATACTAGGTTCTCTGAAAAGACAGTGTCCAAGATGACGTTTCATCTTTTGGAGTACCTACATACCTACTAGTAGAAACCGCAAACAGAAATCACCCCAAAGAAAATGAGTCAGACAGAAATGTTGTCCTCGTTGTGGCTGTCGGCTGTTCTGTTATTGTCAGTGTTGTCAACAACAGTGCTGACCCTTTTGGCTATCTAGAATAACACCTAGCCCTCAGAATACCTACAGCTATTTCCTGCTCTCCTTATTTGAAATCTAGACCGAAATTATCGTCGTTTAACATTTAACTATTTTATTTCATACTAGCTGACCCGGCAGACATCGTACTTATTTAGAAAACGTTTTTATGGGAAATAGAAAAGGGCTATTCTTAGGGTTTTCCCGGCAGTTATTCGAATTTTTCTTACCTTTTAAACCTTCCCTAGACCTACACGAGCATTTCAAGACCAAGATAAGATAAATCCGTTCTCGAGTTTTAGCAAGACTAACGAACAGCTATTCATTTTTATATGTATAGATTATGTAATTATAAAATATATTATAAATAGATTATTGTTTTATTCAAAGGTAATTTTCTTAGGAAGTACCCAATGGGGGATAAACCCAACAAACATCAGGTAGGTATTGCTGTATTATTTATAAGTATAGAGTAGGTACTAGGTAGTCATAGAATTTTATTTGCATAATATTTTTTTGCTGAAATAATAGAAAAATTTAATTAACTAAGTTACCTGCACAAAATATAAAAGTTACTGACATCTGGATCTCCTGAATATGGCATAGACGCTGCCGCCGCACAAATATTTCAAAGGTGAAAATACTTATAAAAAATCTGGTTTTAAATCTAAACTAATATTATAAAGAGGAAACATTTGATTGTTTGTTTGTTTGTTTGCATCGAATAGGCTACGAAACTACTGAACCGATTTGAATAATTCTTTCACTGTTGGAAAGCTACACTATCAGCGGGTGACATAGTTTGTTATATTTTCAAAAAAATTAGGGATCTTTACTAAAACTACAATAATGTAACTCAAGGTGTAAAAAAAATACCTAAAATATTCTTTAAATCACGAGCGCTGCGAAAACTATTGATGATAGAATAAAACAATGTACTACGACTTTGTAGAAGCACATTATTATTTACAAAAAATGTTACGATAGCAACATTATACATTATATTATCTAACTATTATAGTTATGCCACAATAAGAGTTCTTTAATTTAAAAATTTTTAATTGAAAGGCTAATCTTAGAAAAACGCTCTGAGGAGATATACCGAGCCTAGGAATTACAGTCGTGACCATGTATACCTATATATGTAAATACCCGTGCGAAGCTGGAGCGGACCACTAGTATTTTATAAGCCGTTAGCCGCAGAAGTTGCTATACCACTTAGGTCATCATAATATAAAAAAAAACCTTGTTCCAATGTGACTCATAGGTACCAGACATCATACACTCAGCGTACCAAAAAAAAGCAAAAAAAAAAGCTTTTTTAGGAACAAGTATTTTTACACAAACTGGCTTTTCGCTGTGGTTAGCCATTCCGCTTTGCACATTATTGAACGGTTCATTCCTGTTGATGAAAAAGACTAAACTGTGATAGGATAGGTGCCAAGCCTACTCTAGATCTCAAACCATGTCCAAGGCATAGGTAATAGAGACCTATAAGGAGACCTTTAAGTAAGTAAAAAGGTTCCACTTTACGTGGTATAAAAATCTAAGAATAGGTATCAATTGAATAAGATCAATGGTAGGAGGAAGGAAGGGATCTCTGCCTTGCTGTGCGAAACATTGTTCGAGAATTGCATTCCAGTTCGTTCGTAGATATGACGCTATTGTATAAAACGTCTCTTTCTATTTTGTTTTATACAGTCATACATTGAAAGCTCGAATAAAACTTATCGTATGGTTAAAATAAGTCACAACTAAGTAGGTAATTATAGAGCAACACAATTTTATTTTAGCACACAACATTATTACTTATTATTTACTAGGAGAGTACCTACTTATTAGTAGGTCTTATAGATTCACTTTTTCTTTCCTACCCGTGTGGTGAAAGGATTAAAGTACGCTTCGGGGGCTCCTTCCCTGCACTAACATTAGTAGAGTAGGTAGATAATAATATTATTACGTAAGGGCCTAATAACTACTTAGTATTGATTTATACACAAAATTTTCTAGGTACCCTGCAGGATTTACAAGGTCTAAGTAGGTTGGGTTGGGTTACAATGAACGTTGTTACGGGTAATCTGGAGAATTGCTTTCTTCCACACAAAACTTTCCGAACTTAAAGTAACCTTCAGGACACGGACGCGCCTTATTGCCGTCTATTCCATCCCTGTCGCCTAATACGATGACATCTTTGCTTGAATCAGCTGATGCTGTTATCACTGGACTTTTCGGCACAGCTCTGGCTATTCTCGCTGTTTCCTGTTCATCCGCGTCAGTCTGTGTCTTCCATGGGTAACTGTTCTCGATATGGTGCGCCAAGTGGTCATGCCTCAAACGTAGCTCCTGCTGGTATGTTTCAACAGCACGACACTCGATGATCCTTACGAGCAGTAAACAAAACAGAACGTATGCGAACATTTTGAACACGCAGTACCTAGATAGATACTTTATGGAAACGTAAGACACAATGAATGGTGTAGCGGGTGCATCAGGCATTTATATACAGCTGATGGGAAAATATAGGATTTATTTTTATTTTATTTACCTACAGTAAACAACTTAGATAGTCTATTACGTAAATAGTTTGACGCACGCACAATGACATTAATTACTTATGTTCATACTATGTGACTTCCTTCCTACTGTACCTCAGTTACCTACTCTATGCTCCTTAGTGTACCCCTTTGTTTTATCGGAAAATATTAGGTACCTACCTACATAATTAGGTTGGTATATATGAATCGTTTCAGGGCTACCGCGTTGAGTCTAACTAAAGCTTGTATTTTTTTTTCTAGGATAAAATTACAATCCGAGAATTAGAGAGCATTAGAGAAAATCCGAGCATCTTACTTGCTCCATTGGCAACGATGCCTTCCGGTAGTTTCCTACCCACTTTGAAATTTCATTATGTAGGTACCTACAACCATTGTTGTAGGTATTAAATATACTTACTTAAATACTATCGCAACTCAATATTCTGATTTTGACACTTTCTTAGCTACATCCGAAAAAGCAAGGAAAAAAATTATATTATAGCTAGAATTAATAAAACTTTTCTTATTAGGTACGGTATTAATTTGTAAATTTTGTAATCTTAGATAGGTAGATACATCTCATACTAACTTTCTTAAAATATAAATGCAAAGTTTTTGTTGGCTAAATGATGCCTTAATCGCTAGGCTAGACGGATTTTGATGTTTTTTTATAATAGATAGGTACCTACTAACAAACCACGTCTGCGAAGCCGTGGGCAGAAACAACTTAACTAAGTACTTGTTTCAAACAAGTACTTAGTTAAATAATTACTACCTATCACTAGTGATTTACACATCTAGTTAAATACTTATTGAAATCCCTCGCCAGAAGATAGATACATACCTACCTTAAACTGTTACCTAAGTTCCTAAAAAATGCCTTAGTTTCTCTACACAAACATTATAAACCCACATTTCTACCCAGGTATTTCGTGTATTGTTAACACTATAAATGTCATGGCATTACATCACTCAATATTCTAAAATCACTTTGAGTTTATTTCATGATCAATAGTCATTGAGGTCGGACACTGGAAAACAAAAACTCCCAGCCTTGACGTAGCCCGAAGGACACCCATTTGCTGTGATTGCAAACCTGTTCTCAATGTCTACTTTAGTTTCACCTTTCTTCGAATTAGCAGAACTGCTGGGTGCTCCTCTTGCTTCTCTCGTTATTCCAACTTGTGTGTGCACTGTATTTATCCACTGAACATCATCGTCAGCTGCCACTTGATTGACTCCCAAACTTTCAGGCTGTTGGTGAGGTTTGAACGGATTACTTTCTATAGTGTTCAATAGTAAAGCACATAATACAATGAACATAAACATCTTGATATCGCCTTGCCTTGTCGCGCGGATTCTTAGAGGGTGTGAGGTACAATGAGTGGATACACGACCGTTTTCGGCCTTATATAGGTAAGCCAGTTGAGGCAAAATTGTTGGAAGACGGAGGTCAACTACTTGAACTACGTTGAATCTGAGAATTATGGATGGACACCGCGGCTTCGTTGAATCATGCAAGTGGCGCAACTAAATTATAATATGACAGCTAAAATGCTAATCTATAGGAACTTACCTGATACAATACCTACTCTTTGAACTCACTGTGCTGCCGAAGGAATACCTATACATAAATGCACAACATAAATGAAAATATATTTGAAAATTTTAATTAACAAAGATAAGGTATTTTATGTCTTCTCAGGTACCTACTTATCCACATTAAAGTAAGCAACTACTTATAAATATTAAGTAGGTAGGTACCTACCTACTTACAACTAAGTAACTACTTATACTTAGTTGGTATTGTTACACTAGTTTTTTACATTGCTACAAAATCACATCGGTTACTGGTTAGTAGCTAGGAATCTGCAAGTACCTACCTACTCAATTAAAAAAAATAGGTAAGTACCTACTGCTTAAAAACTTTTTTTTTATTTTTTTTTTTAGTTTTTAACTTAAGTTCCTTTCATATTGTTGTAATGAAACGAATATTATTCAAGTAATAATCATATTGTGTAACAATTCATTTATTTCAGTACATAAATACTTATTACTAAAAAAAACACTCAAACTCTCCCCAAGTGAGTAGGTAAGTAGGTACCTAAAACTCGCTAAATATCTTCAACAGTCAAAATAGATAAGTAGATAACGCTACTACGTTTCAACTGTTTAATAGTCAACATCTGGAAAACAGAAAGTTCCGTGCTTTTTGTATCCTGCAGGACAGCTGTTGGGTCCTCCCTTGATAGAAGTCCGGGTTTCTAACAAAGGGTCTTTAGGCTTGGGCGTGTGAGCCACCACGGCAGGGGCTGATGGCGCCGGCGCTGGCGTCGCCCTTCTTAGACGCAATGACTTCTCATCATCTAGTCCTGAGTCATGTTCGATAAATGACACGTGAGAATCCCTGATCGTGTAGCTCTCAACGCAGATAAACACCGCCAAACACAGTACTGCCCCAACAATTTTCGACATCTTTTAATGTTTTCCTTTTTGAATTTTAAATGTGAATGGCGTCCACACGATAGGTTTTGTGCAGTAGTGTGACAGACTTCGGAATACATTGTTCTTTTATATCGAGCCATTGAGGTAAACAGTTCCTTGCTTTACGAGTATTTCATTTTGTGCGTTTACACAACAGCGATCCCTGTTCGACGACCATGAATCACCATAGGTACTCTTAGCTAACGCTACGAAATTTACATTATATTTAAAAAACACGAGTATCACCAAGATGCTGGTGGAAATACCCGATCGAATCTCATCCAGTATCTAATTGAAATTCAATTGACACTTCAGTTTCCGACTAGACGTAGGTATCTAAACAACCTTGCGTGATTTGTTTTGTTATTAAGGATTGTGGTCGATCATATTTAATCATAAGGTCTCCAACACTTCTTACTTTTTTTTTTGTAAGTAAAGTATCTACCTATGCAATGTTAAATAAATAACGATACAAGACATTAACTACGAGAGTCACGTGGGGCCGATTGCGTCCCCTAGAGTTTCGATAAAGATGAAAAACGGGAGGGTTTCCAGATTATACTTACGCCAATAAATATTACCTACTGAAAATATGCCACGTATAATGGGCACTCGACCTCAATCCCTGGAGACTTCCTCCATAATTCCACTTCCACTCAAATTGCACTGTAAAACTACTCTTTTTTCGCTAGAGTAGGTACCTACGTGGGTGGTTGTTTACGGATGTTTAAATAACTAAGGATAGGTATTCAGCTCCTATATTTCGACATCATCGTCAATATCTTCTTCCACAGCTTTAAAAATGTAAAATAAAATTCCCGTCACTGGTGATGGTAAATTATAATTTGTAGCCGCTCGTAGAAGTATCGTAGACGCGCTACGCGTAGTAGGTAATAAATGTGCAATAGTAAGTTCCTACATAAAAAAATCCCGTTCGCTGACGCAAACCAAGGATTGTTCATAGACGCTTGTAGAAATATAGGTACATTTATTTTGTAAACGCACTACGCGTATTAATAGTACCTTAGTATAATATCCCCATTCGCTGACGCAAATGAATGCCCGGTGCAATGAATGATGTCCCTTACTTTACTTGGAATGCTCTTTCACGCGTGTCTGCCGAAGTGACCGACCTAAAGAGTAGGTACCTACCTACATAGATGTCATACAATCGTTAACGTAGGAACTAAAGCTCATATAAACTACTTAGTACTAGAGAAAAAAATACATTTCTTGTTAGTGAAAACTTTTAATTGAAACATTAAAGTATTACCCCGTATTACCAAAACGTATCTACCATAATCTTGTTTTGAATGCATACAATAAATAAACCATCAAACTACTTACCTACTTGTTTTCATTAGGTAGTTAGGTAACACACATTAGTTTGTTACATACCTACCTACTTTCTTTATCGACATAAAGTCCTTGTAGATAGTTAGCTTTTCGTTGCCAAGTAAAAAAATGTAGGTTGGTACTACTATAAGGACACCTACTTTAAACTGCTGTGTGATTCGCAAAGTCATTCTCTTGATGAAAAAATATTTTGCAAGGTTTCTTAGGTCGCACTCGCAAGTCACGATTATTGATTCGCGGTGCTTTCGTATTTAGAAAACTTTTTAAAATGATAATCACGCAAGGTTGTTAAGTTATACCTTTAGGTAATGATCGAGGTAAGTAAGAGCTATTTTTATTATACCTATTATCGGTTCATTAGTTCATAAGATTAGGTACCTCCTCTAAATAAAAAAGGTAGGTACCTACCTACTTACAAATTTTACGTTTTTGTGTCATTAGTAGTGTAAACAGTAATTACATTAGTGTAGACAGAAAATGCGTCCCGCTACCCTGAGGCATTTGCGTCTACCAAGTTTCACCGTCAAGCCATATTCAAAAAATTACTTTTTTTTTGATAAAATTTCGTACACGAAGCAAATAGTAGACAAAAAGTATCCACTGATAAGTACAACAAACGATGGATGTATATCTTTATAGTTCAGGGCGTCATGGGCCGGCTTTGCATGATACTTACATTTCAGGCGCTCCTTATAAACAAGATCTTCAAAGTGTTTTGCCAAAAGTCCATTAGAGGCAACGTTCAATATAAATTTATTATAGTGCTTAACTATGACTGACCCAAGACGAAAGTTAACGGTTCTCAGCATAATGTATAAGGGATCACCTAGTTTGTAAACATCTGAACTGCATCGTTCATCTACAAGCATCCATTGGTAAGCTTCAAAGAGCGCCTCACTTATCAATGTATAATGCATTCGGTCTTTGCAGTTCATGACCTCATTCAAACATTCCAGTCTATTTTTACAGCCATTCATATTTAGCGACGGTGACGGCGCCCAATCTTCAGGCACGATTAGCTGATATTTTTCATTGATGTCTTCATAAATCTTCACCTCGAAACCTTTTATAGGATGAGTTTTAACACTGTACAAGAAAGCTTGAATAGAGTAAGGTAATATAAACACCGAAAATAATAAAGACGAGAGTATCAGAGTTGCAGTAACACCTCTTTTCATTTCACGCACAGATAATGTGTTCAGGAATAATCCAAAAACGATCATAAAGTCCCGGATAGGATCTGTTTTGCGCGATGGAAACAGTACTAAGAGATATGCTAGAACCGAAAAAATTATAATGAGAATAAAGATGAACATAATGACGTAAAAAGCCTTCTGGAATATAGCTTGCCACGTATCATAAAATTTTGCTTTAGGCATGATCAAAACCATGCGATCAATCAGTATTGGATATGCAAAGGAAAACTTTCCTAGCGTATCAACGCTGACAAAATATCCTCCAATAGCGCCTTCCACTATGCCAGAATGAACCATGTATGGTATGTCCACATAAGTGTAATTCTCAACTATTTTACCAAGTTTGTCGATTTTAAAGTATTTAATTAATTCGATGACCATGTCGTGTCGTTCACTAAAGATCTGCATCATTCGCTGTTCCAATCCTTCTGACTTGTTGTTATCCATGTTGACCAAGGGATAAAAATTGTGGGCGACTAATTTGAAATGGCAGCCACGAAGATTCCGTGCCTCTATCTTTGGAAATATGAAGGACTCACCATCATAGGTTGAGCATTGAGTGATTCTGACCAGGTGAGGACGTTGGTTACAAGGGTGAATAGGCGAATGAAACGTGTATATCGTGTAGTCGTTTTCTTCCGGCACAAGAATAGACACGTTGTAAATGTTGTTAAAGACCAAGAGCTTAGTAACATCATTTAATTTGTCTTGAAGATTATTTAAAATTATAATGAAATTAGAAATCGGATTCCAATATTTATCTTTCATGGTGGCATCGAAGCCCTTTTTCATATCATTGAAGTCCATAAAATTCATCACGTAGATGGTGATGTATATTTCTTTATTTTGCCAAGATCGTGTTTTAGTAACAAAGCGGGCTCCTTCTATCCCCTGTAGATTTTGTATTAGAACATCTTCACTATCTATTAAAGCAACATCAGCAGTCATGGCTTTGAATTCTGTTATTCTTGACAATATTTTTCTTACACAGATTCCGACATCAAGATCTTGGTAGGAGTTGTTGAAAATGGCATTCACTGTTACGATTCCACATAGTACGACAAACAATTTTATCAACATTTTACACAGGGACTCCTAGGTACGTTACCCTAGAGACACCATGAGCTGAATAGATAGGTACCTAATTTTTTTCTACCTTTTATAAGAAGAGTTAGGCAGGTAAGTGAATTCAATAATTTGATACAATCATAAATCACTAGGTACCTAAACCTACCGGAACAATAAACGGATTCCCATAATTAGTCATACAACATCGTGGTTTTATGAGGTGCCACTGATAATAATCAAATCCTATTGTTGCGTTTATTTAACATTAATGTAGGTAGGTACCGTTGACATGGAATAAGTCATTAGTAGGTAGGTAGATACTACACGGTATTCAACAGGATTTTTTATTAGCCTGATCACTTAGGTACATAAGTAGGTAGGTACCTACCTTTTGTCCATGCTTTCTACCTAGTTAAGTAGGTAGTTATACTAATAAATTGATCTAGCGAGCGAAGGGAGCCAACATTTAGTGGCAACTAGTGCGATTTGACGCTGAAGGTAGGTAGTACTTATATAATTTGTATGTTTGTATCCACGTATATGTTATAGTTAAGGTATTATGATGGTACCTATAACATAAGAACGGTTTCTGGTATGTCAATAGATTGTGGAAGATTTGCTGGAGGAAACTTGGAGGTTGTAAAAGATTAGGTATGGATTCTCAAGAGGGTAAAAAAAAGTCAAATGCTGACGTTTTAGCACTGGTGTACCTACCTACCTATAAAGAGTTATTCTATGCCTATAGGTAATGTCCTTGGTATCTAGGTACGTATACGCAGTGGTTATATTCTCTTTGGTACGTATAAAAAAACAGCTTATCCAGCTGTGTTAAAACCATTATTACCTAGTATAGTTTTGAGAAGTTCACAAGGACAAGAGGTTTATGTTGATTGTTATATAGCTCCTGCTGTCTGCATGCTTAGATAAGTAGGTAATACCTACCTGTTTCATTCGTTCAGTTATATGCTGAAAGCTATCATTTTTCCCGCTTATGTAGGTAGGTAGGTACATCCCTACCTAGTTCACTATTCTCATATAAATAACACTCGTATCAAGAATTCAGGTTTTATTGAAAATAATATTATATTGGAAATAAACACCAATACGAGTAGAACACAATACAACTCAAATTACGACGTAATCGTAAATTATTAAAAGTTATGTTTTTTTTTCTTTATTTTGGCGTCCGCATTATTTATGCATTTGCCATATACAAAAAAAAATAGGGAAACAATTAATATAAAAAAACGCAGGATTATGTAGGAACGGGAGACGGATCAAGAGAGTTATTAAAGATAATAAAGAATGAGAGTTATTAGAGATACATATCATGTATTTACAAAAAAGTTAAGCAAATTGCGCTATGCTCATTCTCTTCTTTTTCTTCTCTATATTATGGCATCTGTCTCATCTCTTTTGAGATCAATTTTGTCAGTGTCAAGTGTTGTGTTGTACTCAATGCTCACTCACTTGCGTGTGTTTCAATCACTGCTAAAAAAGCAGATGTTTGCTTGCTGTCAGTGTCTATGTTGTGACATTCTCAAACAAAATTCAGCTATGTTGTGTGAGTGAGAATTTTCTTACCACAAAATTGAAATAAAACTATGATCTCACACTGGTGTATTAGCTTTTCTCTTTCAAATAGAGCTTCCTTCGTGTAGTGTAGTGGCCAGTTTTAAGTGCTAGCGGAGAGTCATGCAGCAGTCTCCGTTTGAGAATATTTTTAACATAATTGGGGGTTTATCTGAAGGAAATGAAAAACCGATGAAACATGGCTTTTATAACGCTTTTGCGCTTTTCATATTGGGCGTGTGCGTTGCTGCTATTTACGTGTTGTTTCTTATACTTGAACCGTTTTTCAAGCCCTTGTTCTGGGCGCTACTAGTGGGTTCTCTACTGCACCCCTTCAAATATAAGTTGTCTCAGAAACTAAAGTCATGGTTTGAGAGTTTGAGCAAATCAAATACGTCTGTGATAGTAGGCCTGATGGCCCTACCAATAAATGCAGTCAATTTTGCATCTGACACAGTAGGCCATCAGTTTAGAGAACATTATAAGGTCAGTGTTCTGTAGAAGCTATCAACAAATTCTATATAATATAATGAATTCACCAGAAGTATTCTTGCATTGTGTTTCAGACTGTAATAGGACTGCTGTCAGCAATATTTGTGTTCCCATGGCTATACAACTCAGTGCCGAGGGGACTGTCATGTCTTTTCTGGCAGTTTACCAACTTTGTGGCCCTTTCTACCACATTACTCATCAGTGTGTGTAGCTCATATATTGTAAGTATTGCTTAATACATAAATGAAAAGGTACCTACTTACTTAGTATTATAATAATAAACCTATTAGCTGTTAAATATGTAACTCTAACCACATTTGAACTAGTTCTGTACTTCCAAATATTCAAACAAAAATATGATAATAATAATGCTTAGGTACTTTTTAATTTGTTTTTGAGTATAGTTCAAGAATACACCCCCCAAAGCCTCAGGTGCAATTCATGTTATGAATCTTACATCATATCTTCCCAAGCTTAACCTTGCTACTAAAGTGAAATGATGTCATTGCTCTTTAGGTCATACATATTCTTTATTTATGCACCTATAATACATAATTATTATATACATGTTAAACTAATAGTAATGAATTCATTACCTACTAATAATAAATCAATCTACAAAACCATTGAAAGAAACAATCAAAATGAGAGTTATAAGCAATAATTACAATAAAATACCCCTTCTGAACACTAAATTAGCCTAACTAATGATTTTTATTATATTTCAGACTCTAACTGTAGTTCTGGCATACCTGATTAGTGTATACATACTGTGGACTCCACAAAGAGCTGGAATCTTCAAGGCCACATCTCAGTTTTTATGGCTTGTCATCATCAGTTGCCTTGCAAAGGTTATTACTTTTAAATTATTTATTTAAATCAGGCCCACCAACAGTTTATTGTATAGCTCAAGCTAAAGCATAGGCTTATGTGTTGCTCTCTACATAATGTACATACAGAAGCTAAATTAACGGCAAACACAATATTGAATTATGTGACATAGTCCTGATTTTAATCAATACTGTAGACCAGTGATTCCCAAAGTGGTCCAGGTGGACCCCCAGGGGTCCACGGGACGTGACAAAAAATGGGGGTCCACAATCGTAAGCAGAGGGTGAAACATAATTTGGTTTCGATAGTGAAGAACTAAAATGTTGGCTTGTTATTTTAAATAATATGATACCTAAATTAAACTTTCTCAATAAGACAATTTATAAATATATTGAGAAAAAAATGGTAATTTGGAAATAAAAAAGATTTTTTTTTTCGAAATCTCTTAATCTTCGTTGAAACTCAGCCACAACGCAAGTTTCCATAGAATATCTTATATAAAAGATAGAAAGATCTTATCTTCACTTTATTTTTTTTCAAGATTTAGAAATTGGTAGTAATGTAGCAGGGGGTCCACCGGATCCAGCAAAATTTTGAAAGTGGTCTATGAGACAAAAGAGTTTGGGAAATACTGCTGTAGACCATTAGTAAAAGAAAAACATCAGATTTACAGTTTTTATTTGGCTTTGTACATGTTCTAGTCATCATCATTCTCCTGCCCTTATCCCACGCTAAGTGGGGTCGGCACAACATGTTTTCTAGTAAACATGAAAATAATTGATAAAATATATTTGATTTCCAGCTAATGGGCTCATTCCAAGTTTTCACATTTGTGATATTACACTCTTTGTGCCTTGCCGGGCTTGCACTCGAGGTTCTAGATGTACATAAAAAGTTATTGCAGTCAGGTTAGTAGTCAACACACCATTCATTTAATGCAGACATGAGAGGAACAAGCTGTGATAATGATAAGTCTATGGTTTATTATAACTTTTTCAGATCCTGAAGCCACTTTAGCTCTAGCTATGTTAAAAGCCATAAATAGCACACACAAAGAACCCACAGAGCAGAATCCTCCAGAGGTTTCCCAATCTGATGGTGCAGAAACAGAACAGGAAACTACACCAGATAAAGATACTCCGGCTTCTTCGCCAGTCACTCCCGACACCGTCAAAAGGGCCAGTTGGACTAATGACCAACATTCACCAAGACACGCTAAATTGTTGTTCAAGACTAGAACACTGTCTGCTTTACCGCTGGGAAATCTAAAAACGAAAAGCGAGAATCGATTCTTAGCGAATTTGAAACAACGATCATTGGATGAGAATTACATGAAGAATACTTTTGATAATGATGAAGAAACAGCACTATACTTCAAGCTTTTATTCTTTGGATGTCTTTGTATGCTTGTTTGGAAGCATATTTGGCTACTGCCAGTTATGCTTTTCTTCTTAGCAATTCATGGGCTGAAGATTGTGTTGGATTATTTCGGCGTTTGGTTGTTCTTTGAAAATCATTACAATAACATCATGGGAAAATTCAAGTGCTGGTGGTATAATAGGTAAGTGAAAAAAATTCAATAAAGATTCTAGATTTGATCAGCATGTGAACGAGAAAGTTGGCTGAACTGATAATCTAAGTTGATTATTAATGTAGCAAGATACAGACGTAAATTCAATTCGAATTTAGTATAAAAGTTTGTTTTTATTTATTTTAGAGAAGCAGCCTTAGTCCCCGCCCACATCCGAGGCTTTGGAAAGCTGCTATCGATATGCAACAACAGCATGACTGAAATGGCATATGCGTCCGTCGATACGGTCTCCACTTGCTTCGTCATAATCGGCCTTATCACGTTCCTCACAGTGGCTACAATATTTATTTGTATACAGGTATAAAGTCAACTATTTTATCCGACTTCAATCTTGTTTATTACGCGATTACTCCGCCAATTATGAATGGATTAGGATAATTATATTTTCTCTTTTTTGTTTGGTAGGTCATACTTATAAATACCTTATAATTACAAATACCCTTATAAATATATCGAAATCGATTGAGTACTTTCGATAAAATCATAAAAACAAATGAGTTTTTAATTATTAAACGTAATTATATTCCAGTCCACTTTTAATCAGTTCTTGTTTCTTCAATAAAGTTGAGGTTGTAAGTGTATTCAGTTCAGAGTATGTAATTTGAAGTTGGTTCAACTTTTTGTAAAAATATTATTTTTCAATTTGTTTACCAAACAAAACTATAGTATTTTATCTATAATTAATATACTAATCTGAAAAGCCCACTGGATCCCGCGTTGGGCAAAGGCCTTCCTTCCTTTCTTTCATTCCTCGCGTTGGTAAGTGTCCATTGAACAGTTCAGGCACTTCGCCTTGTGGGACCCTTGTGTATGTTATTATATGAATCAAATATAAGAATATTTGATTCATATAATAATAGATTGATACCATATTATTATATTTCAGATATACTCCGAAGGTATAGTGGTCGTTCAACTGAGCGGTAGTCTGCTCAATAGCACTTATGTACAGAACAGCGAGCTTCACGCCTACCTGCCCGAGGGCTGGGAAGCGAAACTCGACTCACTGATAGACAATGCGTATACCTACGGCAGGGAAGGAATTTCTACAGGGGTTAGTAGATAAGTATGGATTAAAACAGTTATAATGATCACTCTTATTCCAACTCCCTCAATACAGTAGTGGCGAGGAACACAACCTAAAGGCAACGTTATTTACCTTTGAACTTTATGAAGATTCAAATTACAGTATTTTGTGTATACGAGTATTTAACTTAGACCCTATTGTTTCTAGTTCTTCTTATAAGCTTTAAATGTGCATTTCTTTTTATTCCTGCTTGCCGTTGGATATGCCAGATAGATAATGTTGTAAGTGCTAGATAAAGTCTAAACTACGTGCAATACTGTTCGCATGTAGGTGAGTATATTGATTGTAAACTGTACCCACTTATTCCCACCTTATCAAGACAGCAGATATTATGCACACCACAACTTTCGTGCGGGCTTTCACAACTAACTCGCCATTCGAAAAAATCCAATCCTTTCAAACTAGAGTTTAATGCGTTTAATTTTACAATTCCTTACCTAAGTACAGTTGACCAAAAAAAACTGTTTACTAATTTGTTTGTATGCGCTAGCACCATCAACAGTTTTCTCCTGCTGTAAAAAATAATTAATTGAACTTGTGTTTAATTTTGTCAGGTGAAGAGCATTCTCAAAGAAGGCGATCCGTCAAAGATAGCCAAAGTTGAAGAACAAATTCTAGAGTTGTGGGACAGAGTGTACCAGAGCTGGGTGTCGGGCCACTTCACGTCGCAGGTCGGCCCGCAGGTGGACGGCAACGCAGTGCAAGACTCGTGGGAAAACTTTGTCAATAACGTGTCTAACACGCCTGGTAAAGATCGCCTACTCATACTGAGTCATTCATTCATTCATTAATTCATTCTCCTGCACTTATCCCACGCTAAGTGGGGTCGGCACAACATGTATTCATGAGTCCACTCCTCTTACATTCATATCTTTCACACAATATTCTACTCATACTGAGTATAGCCTACATTTAGATGACACATAATATAGTAGACCTATTCATATTTTACCATTATTTCTGAACAAACCCTAAAGATAGGTAAATTGTGTTGCTTTTCAGAAAAAAAAGTTTAATTACTCACTAAAATCTATATCTATATAAGAGCTTAACCTGACTGACTGACTGACTGACTGACTGACTGACTGACTGACTGACTGATTTATCATCGCCCAGCCGAAACCGCTGAAGCTAGAAAGCTGAAATTTGGAAGGTGGTTTCCTTTTATAACAAAACTACCCACTAAGAAGGGATTTTTGGAAATTCCACCTCTAAGGGGGTGAAAAAGGGTGAAAACGTTAGTATGAAACTTTTTAACGCGTGGAGCGATTTTCATGAAACTTTGTTTGTGCACTGTAAATAAAAAATGAACGAACACGTGTTTCAGGATTTTTCAAAATAACCTTCGAAAAGGGGTCAAATGTGGGGTCAATTTTTGTATGGGAACTTTTTAACGGGTGGTGCGATTGGTCTGAAACTTTGTTTGTGTACTGTAAATGCAAAATGAATGGACACGTGTTTGAGGATTTTTCAATATAACCTTCAAAAAGGGGTCAAATGTGGGGTCAATGTTTGTATGGGAACTTTTTAACGGGTGGTGCGATTTGTTTGAAATTTGGATTATATACTTTAAGTGAACAAAGTCGCGAGCGGGACAGCTAGTCTAACATAAATAATCAACTTTGCTATAAATTTCCTATTTTTCTATTTGTATATGTTAGTTATTTGTGTTTATAGAGTTCGAGGGGCCATTCCAGATTCTTCAGCTATACAGTTTCCCAAGTGCTTTTATAGATAACATCAACACCATAAAACAAAGTCTGATAAGTGAGATATTTTTTTGATGAGTGTGTGTGCTGAGTTCATGTAGTAAGTAGAGAGTTGCAACATGACCTTGACCCTCCACCTGCCTACAGCACACTAGGGCTCATTGTAAATTAGGAACTAGAATATCTTAGCCTCTGTCAAACTGCTTTTCCTACTTTCTGAAAAGCGGTGTATTTCCTAATAGTCCTTTAGATTGTGTGTGTGTGTGTGTGTGTTTTTTTTTATTTTTTTCTTTGCCCCGAGGCAAATAAAGTGTTATAAATTTGAAACCTTTGTTTGTCCCTGGCGTAGTAAGTTAGATAGTTCTCAAACGGATGAATTGGTTTTAAAGCGGTTTTCATTATATCAAGTTCATGAAAGCGGAAACCAAGTTTAAATGAGAGATTATTATACGAAAACACGTGCAGCTGTTTCTTAAATAAAATAAAATTTAAAAAAAAATATTTTTTATATAAAATTAAATAAACATTGCTGTACATTTCACACAGCGCCATCTATTCCCAAACTAAGCCAAACTTATATTAAGGGGACAAGAAAACGGATTACTTACTTTCATTTTCCTTTGTGAATCTTATACCTTTAAACAAGCAATTCTTGTATATATATAATTTAAATCTCGGAAACGGCTCCAAAGATTTTCATGAAATGTAGTATACGGGGGTTATCAGGGGTGATAAATCGATCTAGATAGGTTTCATTTTTAAAATACGTCATTTACCAAAAAAAAAACGCGAGCAATGCTCGGTCATCCAGGTACTACTTATTTATGCTACATAATAATATTCAAATATTTGTCTTAGATTGGATCTAACCTATAACCTACAGCGCAGTTTATTACCTTACAGGTCTATTTGACTACTCGGGTATAGTGAGCTGGGTGCAAGAGAACCTGGGCACACTGAGCGCAATAGCGACCGGCATCTGGGCGCCTCTGGCGAGCAACGTGTCGCTTCTCGCCGGCTCCGTCGGCGCCTTTACTTCCTTACTGCTGTGCGGGGGCGGGGCGATTATCAACTTTATTATCAATCTGGTATGTCTTTTTATTGAATAACATTTGAACGTTTAACGCGATGCAAAATCTGTGTCTGAAATACAAAATGATCAAACAAACTACTGATATTTTTATTCTGTAGATAAGCAGGCGCATCCAAAATCTTTTAGTAGTTGATCAATTAATAATACAAAATTAAAAATTTTAACATCCCCGACATCTAAACCTTTCTGAGCTGATGATCTTCAAACGGCTGAACAGATTTTCATGAAAAATGTCTAAGACCACTCGGGATAAAATTATCTATGACACAAAAAAAACTAAACGAAAATCGGTTCATCCGTTTGGGAGCTACGACACCACAGACAGACACGTCGAACTTATAACACCCCTCTTTTTGAGTCGGGGGTTAAAAAGAAACTACACAGTCTAACTATTGGTTGAGTACCTACCGTCTACAATGCAGTTTCTGTCCTGATGTAGGTGGTGTTTCTAACAACGCTGTTCTACTTGCTGGCGTCAAGCAACGCGCTCTACAAGCCGGTGGAAGTGATCACACAAATTCAGCCCAACTTCGGCCCTCGGCTGGGGATCGCCCTCTCAGTTGCTATAAATCAAGTAAATTTTGTGTATTTTTTTAATTCTTCCTATATTTCCTTAGCGTCAATATATTAGGGGACTATTATGTACAGTCAACTCTCAAAAAATACATAGGTATTTGATATTTGACACATTGACCAAACTTTACCTTGGCAAGTACATAACATACATTTTTATTTATGTTCTGGTAGCCAAATGTAAAAATTACCATGTGGTGAGAAACAAAAAAATATTATTGCATTTGACTTTTGGCTTTAATCAGAAATACACCATAATGTAAATCTTGGATAATCTTGTAAGGTTTTCTAGTTGGCAGCCTAAGTATACGAGCAATTGCATAAATAATCAGCTGTCTAAAAACAATTTAACTTTGTCGTTTTGTACAAGGTGTTCAGAGCTTCGTTCAAGATGGCGTTATTCTACGGACTTTGGACTTGGCTGGTCCACAACCTTTTTGGCGCCAAAGTGGTGTATCTTCCTTCAGGTGAGTTAACTGGCCAATACTAATAATATCCTCGACATACCGGAATTTGTATACTTAATGCATACTGAGGTACCTCCTCCTTACCTCCGCGTTTACCTACATCGTATATCTTATACCTTTAAACGAGCAAATTTATCCTCGACATACCGGGGAGATGGGCCTCGTGAGCATTGTGCTGCAACCCGTCTAAGAGAAGGACACTCCGAAATCAAACCCGGGGAGATGGGCCTCGTCAGCATTGTGCTGCAACCCGTCTAGGAGAAGGACACTCCGAAATCAAACCAAACAACTGTCAGGGAGCAAACCCGAGAACAAACCCCGATCCAAGGTGTTAACCGAACCGTGCCGATGGATTCGTAGCCAGAGTGTAAGCTGGTTGCTAACGGTGGGTGTCTGTGTTGGCGGTCACAGGACACAGTGCTGATCCGCCTTACCCCCGTAAAGGGCTCTGCGGGGGTGGACTTTTAGTTCCCTACTACTCGTGGGAACGCAATGATGATTTCAAAAAATAACAATCGTCAACATGACGGCGACGTCAGTGGTGGATTTATCACCAGGCTGAGTAGGCTGGAGCCTAGGGCGGCAAATTTTAGGGGGCGGCAAATTTGGCTTATTACCTTACACAAAATAATAAATAAAAATTATAATATACACGGAGAAAAAATTTAACAAAATTGCAATATTTTAATACTATACACCTATACCAAATAATCCAACGATTTTACATGATAAATTACTAAACGCTAAATTTAATAGCCTACTGGCGGCAAATGTGTAAATCCGCCACTGGGCGACGTGGTTCGCCACCCGTCACGTCTCGTTTCTCGCGGGGGCGAAAAGTGGCTCACGGAAAGCCGTTTTGCTACGCTGAATGTAGCAGGAGGAATGGAAGAGAAACTGAACGAGGTGTGTCAGATGATGAATGAAAGAAGAATTGATGTCCTTTGTGTGAATGAAACGAAGCGGAAAGAAAGTGGCACCACCAAGCATGGACCCTACACGGCATACTGGTCCGGAGTACCTAATGCTGCCAGAGCCTGCCAGGGAGTCGGTGTCTTTCTTTCTGCGCCGATGGCTGATTGTGTGAATGAGTTTGAATGTGTGAGTGCAAGAAATATTTGGATAAGAATGTAAGTAGGATTAACCCGTCTCTTTGTTGTAGGGGTGTACGCCCCTGTAGACTCAGGACCGGGTTCATCCAAGAAAGGACAAGAAGAAAGAGAGGAATTTTGGGAGAGTCTGAGAGATGTCTTAAAGTCATGTAAGGATAATGAAAGGCTAATAATGTTAGGTGATTTCAATGGATGGGTGGGAGTGAAGCGTGATGGATTTGAAAGAGTACTAGGAATGTTTGGTGACGAAAGAGAGAATGAGAATGGTAAAAGTTTGCTTGAGATTTGTTTGGAACGGGACCTTTGTGTGACAAACACTATGTTTGAGCACAAAAGGATCCACATGTATACAAGAGAGGCGAAGAATGTAACGAGAAGTATGATAGATTTTGTGATAGTAGATGAAAGAATGAGAAAGAAAGTGCTAGACACAAGGGCATATCGCGGAGTCGGCATCCATACAGACCACTTTCTGGTAATAAGCAGAATAAGTGGTCTTTTCAAAGGATGGCGACATCGAATACGCGAGACCACGAGTGTTCTAGAGAGAATAAAAGTAGAAAATTTGCAAGATGATGCAGTGAAAGAGAAGTATAAAAGTAAATTGATTGAAAGATTTGATGGACTTGATGACATTTGTGAGATTGAGAATTTGTGGAATGTGTTTAAAGAAGAGGTTGTGAATGTAGCTTCGGAAGAATGTGGTGTGAGTAAAAGAAGAAAAGGAAAAATGGGGAAGCATGTATGGTGGGATAAAGAGGTGCAAAAGGTAGTAAGTGAGAAGAAGAAAGCTTGGTTGGATTGGCTAGCTATCAGAGCTAGTCAAAGAATCCAAAAAGCTAGGATTGAGGATGTGAATGATGCTAAAAGCGAGTATAAGAGGATAAAAGGGTTGGTGAAAGAAATGATTGCAAGAAAGAAAGATGAACAGAAAGATGAGTTTGACAGAAGATTATCTGAGGATTTCCAAAAGAACATTAAGTTTTTCTGGAAATCCATTCGTTCAGCCAGAGGGAAAATTCAAAGCTCAGAGTTGAACTCGATCAGAGACCAGAATGGAAGTTTAGTGAAAGGTGAAGAATGTGTGTTGAAAAGATGGAAGGAATATTTTGAAAGCTTGTTTGAAAGAGAGGAGGCACAAGCGCCTACCTCGGTTACGAATGAGAATGAATACGAAGACGAAAGTGATATTAGCATGTGAGTGCATTGAAAAGAATGAAATCAGGGAAAGCTGCAGGGTATGATAGGATTACAGTTGAGATGCTGAAGGCTGGACATGGCGTCATTGCGAGTCAGCTGTACCGCCTTTTCAATTTATGTTGGAGTGCCGGCCGAGTACCAAGTGATTGGTGCAAGGCTGTCATAGTACCACTTTACAAAGGAAAAGGGTCACAGCAAGACTGCAAAAATTATAGGGGCATTAGCCTACTCAGCATCGTCGGTAAGCTGTATGCGAAAGTGTTGATCGAAAGAGTTATGAAAGAAACTGATGAGAGGATATGGGATGCTCAAGCGGGATTTCGAAAGGGTATGGGATGTACGGATCAGGTCTTTTCCTTGCGATGCATAGCCGAGAAATTTTTGGCCAAAGGTCAAAAGGTCATTGCGCTTTCGTAGATCTGGAGAAGGCCTATGACAGAGTGATGAGGAATGAACTGTGGTCGGCACTGTCGATGTATGGAGTAAAAAGCAACCTGGTGCGAGCCCTGAAATCTCTCTATGAGGGTTCCAGGGCTTGCGTTAGGATACATGGGTCATACACTGAATGGTTTAACATCCAAAAGCGTGTTAGACAAGGATGTGTAGCGTCACCATGGCTTTTTAATCTATTCATGGACAGTTGCTTGCAAGATATGAAAGATAGCGATTGTGGATTAAGAATGAATGAGTCACTCGTCAAATGTCTTCTCTATGCTGACGATCAGGTAATACTTGCATCGTCGGCAGACGAGTTGAAATATTTTTTACTGTCTTTGCCACGTTTTGTATAGGTACATTTATTCTTACAACTTGTTTCTTTAAACAACAGCATGATAACAGGTATTCTACATAATGTGTGGTGTTACAACACATAGATCAATTACAAACAAGAGAACATCCATTGTCGATTACCATTAAATATATTACCTAACATTTTAATTATGTGCCATGTACATATGTAGGTAGGGCATTGAATGTAGGTACCATAAGATTCAGTAACCTACAGTCTTCCCCATAAAGATTGTGTAAGCTCCGTAGGTAACCTATCACGCCATTGCAAATCTGTTACAAAACATGCAATACGCAAAAATCAATAGGTTTATTGTACACTGATAACAGACACTCGTGGTTTGATTTCCTTAACAGAAAGGTCAGACTAGGTCGAGCTAGTTTTAGCTATCGTCAAGAGTGACCTCGTGAGTAGGGACCGAACCGCTTGATATCTTGTCCTCATAATAGGTATTTTAGGCCATTTAATAATCTCAACATTCTTAATTCTAAAGAGGCTCGCAAAATGTACAATCTTGCTTTGTGTTATTTTTGTAGAGATTAGTTTAAGTTTGTCTTCTTTTTCTTTGTTTTGATTAGTTAAATATTGTAAATATGTACCAATTATGTGTGGTCGCTCAGCGACAAAGCCTTTAGTTTTGTGTGGAGTTAAATAAAAAAAACATACCCAATAAAGTGTGTAAAAAAGAATCCCATAGCAAACTACATACTTACATAAAACAACGCCTGTTTCCCGACGGGCAGAGACCACGGATCTCCACTGACTACGATCCTGACATACCTCTTTATATACTTAATTCATTCTCATTTCATTCTTCATACATGCGCGTTGATTTAGGGTACTGTTGACTTAGCCTTTCTCTAAAACGTCTCTTTACTAGATAAATGCACATACCTACGCTATATATTATATCATAACTACATCATAATGATCATAATATATTAACCTTTATGAAGATAACAGCAGGTATAGAAAGAGTCAGTTACAAAGTTGCCAATAATAAATCTTTGTAATTTACGAGTTATTAATATAATTTACTGCAAAAGCTTTCGTGATCTTTTACTTTTTGTAACTCCCGTCCGAATCGGAAAACAAGCAGACCGCCCACCTCAAGGTAAGTGGTTACCGTAACGTATGGGCGCTTTATTATCAAATGTACAGCACGCGTGGCCGACCATAGACAGATATGTTGTCTATTCGCCCATTAATTTCACTTGTTGTAATGCATAAAAAAAGACAAAAATATTTGTAGGTACACTTTGCTTGGGGACAGGTAATCTACCAGTGTTACCTACTCACTATTGACCAACTTCCGGTATAACTATTCTTAGAATAAAGTAATGGATAATGCAAGTAAAATGTCACTTTACTCTTCGATAACTACGATTTATGCTGGAGATTATTCTGTGCGTAAACAAGTTTGGCCGAATCTGCCTTAAGTAAAGTAAGTAAGTAAAAAAGGGTCGAGTCGATATACTTTAAATAAGCTAAACGATAGCTTTTTTCTACGTTCTGTTTATCTCTGGATGGTCATTCACGAACGATGTAACAGTTCTATCGGTCGCCTGGACTGATAAAAGCAGTGAATAAAAGTGTCAAAATGACTGGAGTGTTTTATATAGTTTTTATTGTGATCTTTGGGTCGACTATTGGTTTAAGGATCAATTTTACTAGCTGTCAGTACCCAGAATGGTCTTGTGCCAATAATGCACCTAATGAAATTGTTTATACGTGTTCGGTAACTAGGAATAATGTAAGTACTATATAATAAAATGACAACCAAAAAAATTACTAAAATATACTTACTATAAATAATACTTAAAATTACTTCTATTATACGAGTAATAACTCAACCAAATACTAAATCTCACAAGTACGCTTTTCCGATGTAAAAAATGTCTTAAATTTCTAACATATCGTGTAACGTTGAAAAATGATTAATTTGTTGTAGGACCACATAATACATCTCAAGGATTACTACACAGATCACATTACGAGTGTGACCGTGCAGAACTGCAGAGAACTGAGAGTGGTACTTGACTGCCCTATTCTGCAGAGGAACTCGAACCTACAAAAAATTACTATCAAAAATTCTGATAGACTTGAATTTGTATCATTATCAAGTAGCTCCTTACTGCAGACGCCTCCAGAAGTAACCATAGAGAATGTGAGAGAAATTGTGGCTTTTCCCAAAAAGATATTTAAGTCCCCGAGTTCCGATACAGAAAGAAAATGCTTAGGAACCGAATCTCTACGAAAAATAAGAGTGGCAAACAGCAACATTAACCTCATAAAAACAGGGGCATTCCATAATGTAACTGATATAAAAAGCATCGAATTCGAAAATGTCACAATAACAAACATACAAAGTCAAGCCATAGAAGCTATGATGAGTAGCGATGATACTGTGTTCAAAATTGTGGATAGCAGAATTAATAACATAGAATATAAAGGTATAACGGTCCAAGGAAAATCAGTTTATTTATCCAAAAACAATATTGGCAATGTGACATCGATTTCCGTAAACATAACATCAGAATATATCCTAGTAACACAGAATAGATTCAAACAAATCAATGCTAACGGGCTGGTCCTAAAATCTGTTATCACCGACTTCCAGAGAAACGATTTTAATGTACTTAAAACAAACGCATTGAACAGCGTAAAATGTGCTCGAAGGAGAACAGGCAAAAAGCAATTCAATTTCTTCGACAATAGCGTTGTAAATGTCGAACCGCACTCGCTAATTTTCGACTACGCTAGCTGCAAATCTGCCGGTGCGGTTGTCACGTATACCGATAATAAAATCGACTGCAGATGTCGGAACATAGCCTTTCTCAATTACGCGACAGAACCGAACAATATAATAATAGATACGGCGAATAATAACACTTGTTTATCAGCACCGTGTGTACTTCCAATCGATGTGTTGAAATTATTAATAGAAAGCAACATGTGCAGGCAAGACCTTGACCTGCAACTGATGTGCTTACTGTACCACGACAGACATGCCAATAGCGAGATCACTTCGTACGAGGACGTCACCGAGCCAGCCTCGACATTTTACCTTATCCGACCAGCTAATTCTCCGAATGGAATGGCAGCAATGACTGCGGTCAATAAAGATGACTTACTGCGAGACAGTAACTTGAACATGACGAACAGAACAGCTATCAAAGTAGTGTTCAATTCTTCGAAAGACTTCGTTGAGACTTTGAGAGGTATTAAGAAGCCTTCTGAAGATACTAAGATCCCACCCATGGAGGAATACATCAACCGCTGTGTTGGCCCCAAATGTCGGAACAACGCATCTTATGATCGACAGAAAGCACTTGATTTTTACAAATATGTATACGCTCAACTGAGGTCCCCAAGACAAAACGATATTAAGAAAAAGAAAACTTAAGTGTTAATTCCTTTGTATCACTTATTAAAATGTTATCTGCTTGTTATTTTATTGTTTCATTGACTTTTACTCAACTCTTTCTTATCTGAAAGGCCATACGGTTTTTTTATAAATGTATACTCGTATAGGTACAACATTATGTCAGGTACTATATACTGCATATGAATGTGGCCTATGGTAAACTTTGTGCAAAAGTTACCACGGAAAGGTAACTCGTTTTTCTTCAAGTAAAATGTTTTGATTTTGAATATTTTCGTTTTGATATGATCGGTGTCGTATTTCAGTGTTGGCAGCAGTGCTTGGCGCGGCTCCGTTCCTAGGCCCGTACCTAGCGGGCCTGCCAGCCGCGCTCGACGTGTGGCTTCAAGGCAGGCCAATGGCGGCTATAATGCTGCCCATAGCGCAGGCTGCTCCTATTGCTTTCTTGGACGCAGCTGTCTACGCTGAAATCAAAGAGTTAGTATCTTCATTACCTTCCTTCAAAAAATTACCAAAACTAATATCTAAGTTATACAGATATCTCTAATGTTTCATTCAACCGATTTTTGTTCCTTAGAAGTAGAAATTGAGCCTTACTTATCTTATTATTACAGCGGCGGGCACCCATACGTGACTGGCCTGGCCATCGCCGGCGGTATATTCTACCTCGGGCCCGAGGGCGCGATCCTCGGGCCGCTGCTACTGTGCTGCATCATGGTGGTGCTGAATCTCTCCTCAACTTTCCTCAGAGACACGCCTTCAGAAGAACGCGCGGCCTTGCATTCACGTGTCAGGTAAACTTTGAAAGAGTTTCGTAGAATAGGTATTATTTATAGAGTTTCTTGAAGCATTTCGAGGATGTAAAGTTCTGAACAGTTAACCGACTTCGGGTTAAGAATTCAGAGGCAATTTTACAAGAAATTCAATAATTCAATCATGCTAACACAATCAGGATTAAAAAAAAGAATTTCTACGAATTGATCCGTGTGAATCACGAAATAGTTTTTTCAAACTTCTAAAGTTTTGAATGAAATTGTTTGGTAAATTTTGGTTTGGTTTGGGTTGCATTGCATACAAATTATGAATGAGAACTCACATAAAAACTGCCACACAGAGTCAATTAATATTTCTAACTTTTCAGTATAATTCAGAAATAATGTGATTTGGTATTTTCCTAAGTACTTATGTGAATCCTCAATTGCAAACACAAGTTTGACTTGTAAATACCTATCTATGTTTTGTAAACCTGTATACATAAATTTAATACGTTTTTCTTAATGTTTTCTATATTTAGGTCGTTATTCGGATGTTTGTAACGTAAGGTGTGTATCGTAGTCGCATCGCACTCTTCCCTTACTTGAAAGCACTGTTAGTTCGCTGTCAACAATACGTCAAAGCACATTTGTTTGCACTTGGCTCGGTTTTGGCTTGAACCCTAAAATGTTGGCTTTTTGAACAGTAATCACTCCATTTAGCATTTCGTTTCATGGCAGACTAAGTTTTACACCAAAAGATAACTTTGGTGTCTCAGTCGTAAGTAAATGTTACTGTATCTTTTTCAACATACCTACATAAAAATAAATATAAAAATCTAAGCATGTCTGCATGGATCTATCTTTATTTTTAGTATTGCATGCACATATCTTTTTTAATTTATTGTTTTTGAGCATTTTGTGTTTTAATTTGTAAATGATATATGTTCAATGTAAATATTAACATAATTATTCTGAATATAATCTGGATGTTTTTTTACAGGCTCGGTGCTTATCTGTGATGGTCTTGCATGGAAATTAACAAGCGTCAATGTAATTTGATATAAAAACATTACAATAATTTATGTAGAATTATGATATTCTCATTGTTATGTAAATGGACCTGCTTATAATGTTATAATATGGTCTCCGAATGATAGTGTACAAGCTATGATTGATTTATGACACGCAGTCAAACTGGCAAATAATGTGAAGAGTGTAAAGAAAGAGACGAGGCTTTATAATAAATGCTCGCATTTACTCTATGTAGCTTGCTTATTTTTAACTCAGAAATCATGCATGTCCTAATTTATATGTAGTAGATATGTGTCGTTCGTTCAATTTTAGAGATCCGTATCGATACTGACCTATTTAGAAAACGATCCGGATCTTTCGACCCGTTCAATCTAACTATTACTTCGTTTTGTTTCATTTGGTTCGTCGGGCCGGGAAGAGTGCGAATGCCGTGCCGGTCTGTGGCGCGCGCGCGGTTGGTGTCTCGCTCGCTCATTCGATCGAATGAACGCCTGAACGAGTGAGCTACCTGGCCGCCGCGAACCGATTGCTTGAACGAATCTTATTTACTAGAGTGACTCTCTCATTCGCGCGGATCTCACGACCCGGGTCATTCGATTCGTTCGATCGCGAACGACACATACCTACTCTAATGTACAACTGTTATTACGCTAAAATGTATAATGTAAAAAGCATTTCTAATTTTCTAGTCTCTCTACAAGAAGTTTGATAATCACATTAAAAACAGCATAAAATATTGTTGTTTGTATTAAATCTAATTTATTAATATTGTTTGTAAGTTTATTCCTTCTGGTACAAGTCAATGCAATTTCTAAATTGAAATCTTAATATGATATTTAAAAAACATTATAATGCCTGGTCATATAAATTAGAAGAATAATTTTGTAATTTTTGATACTTATAAGAACATAGTACTTGATTTATAATTAAATTGCCTCTAAGGTGTTGAAGTATAGGTACTACATCGTTGTGATACAAAAGAGATTAGGGCAACGTAAAACGCCAACAAAAAAAAACAATTGCGTATATTAAATAAATAAATAATACAAAAAAATATATTATATTGTATGTAAGATAAAATAATAAAACAAGTTAGTGACTTTGCATTTTATTGGAAAACTTGGTCGATGTTTTTTCTCCGACGCTAAAATGTAAAATGCTTCCGAAAAAATAAGTAGCTCGTAGCTAAGATTTTTAATTTTCATATTGCTCGCGTTCTAAAACGTCTCTCAGATGCTGTTTGCCTAAAATATTCTTAATGCTAAATCTTTAAATGAAATCAAAGATTTCGCATTGAAAATTGCATGTACCTATTAGATAATAATGAGCACTAAACCGGGAATTATACGAGGTCTCATTAAGACAACCTATCTCAAGTTTAAAGGTGTTTATTCGATAAGTAAAAGTAAAACGCTTTACCTATATATATATATATATTTCTAATTTTAGATTAAACCTATCAAATATTAACAATACCTAACTCGAGTCTTGACCCCAAGCGGTCATAATGCACGAATAGAGACATAAAATAAATAACTTTCAGAAACACTTCTGTTACCAATAAATAATAAAACTTCTGAAATAAAAGTTACTATGATGCGATGCGGTGCAGCGATTGTTGTCTTTTTTATCGACAAATAGTTTACGTGGCCAATCTAACTAATTAAAAAAATGTATGTATAAGTATTTATATTATAGCTGGTATGTATACCTACTTGTTAAATTTTTACTTAAAAGCCCTTACCAGTTCTAGAATTGTCGTCCAAAGATAATTGTTATTGTTGATTTAAAGTATATTGCAGGTATTGTTTATAATGAGTTGTTTTAAGCACGCATTGTAAGAAACGAAATAAATGTATTACCAAATATATATTTTGCTTTTGTATTGAATTTGCTTTATTTAAAACAATCGGTATGGCACACGAAAAGGAATACAGTAATATTATATTTTATTATTAAGTAGGTAAGTACTTATATATACATATATAGCTACACAGGTAAGTTTAATACAAATAATTTGACTTCAATTACATACTCATTACAAATAAGAAATCTTAGCAAATACTAGTAAAACACAAAACACATCTTATTGCTAACAGTCTAAGAACAATATCGAACTACCTTTATATAAACTTCTATTGTACATAATACTGAAGCGTAATAGATTTCTGTAAGTCCTGAGCATTCAAGTAGATCTTTGTGACGTACTTTATTCGGGTTATTGGTTGTGTTAAAATCAGACCATTTTCTTGAAAGTACCCGTGGCCGTACGTCGTCTCGAACCAGAGAAATAGCACTATGGAGTCCGTTGTGATGTCAATGTTAAATTCCGTTCCATCGCTTCCTTCGTGCGGACATTGCGATACGACAAACTGAAATAAAATAACAGCTATCTTATAACATAAGCTTAATTATTTTGATCGAAAGTGGTCCCTAGTTTTCGTCGGCTTAGTGTGCGTGGTGCATTGCCCGGATGTTTATAATTTAGAGAATAACTCACTTGAATCTTTGGTTCTTTATATCCTTTGATCGATTTAAATGGTTTCGGGAACACGAAGTTCAATGGACACGATGAAACACCTTCCGCCTTTAGCGTAAACTTCAAAAACACTTCTTCCTCATCATAGTTCTGCCACAGATCAACTTCTATATCTTGTTTCACGGAGCTCAGAGGTTTGGCGTTCCCAGTATATGTTTGACTTTTGATTGGGATAAGACTAGTCCAGTTGTAAACATCGACAATAATGTCAGCGTTTATAATGGGAACGAACCGATCGTTCAGAAGGTACACTTCGACTTCACCAGTTAGTAATAGTCGTGGGGAGACTAGGACAGGCGCGAAGAAATTCATGGCAAAGTAATGGAGCATCTTCCAGTTGCCAGTGTATTCTGGAATAAGATAGCATTTCAAGAAACCTACGTCCTTTTTGCTGGAAATGAAACGATGCACAATAATCTCATTATAAGAAACTTTACCAATACTAGACCAAGTGGGTGCTTGCCAGACGTCGTTCAGCTGCCAGTACAGAGCGCCCATGGTGTACCAGTCCGCTTGACTTTGTCGGTAGTATTCCGATTCTGCTTTCATCGCCATAGCTTGCGATATCTAGGTATAGAATATTAGCGTTTAGATCAAGAGTCTTATATTTAAGTATAAGGCAACTATGGCTGTTGACGAAAGGTATAAAAGAAGGTGTCATCGTTGCACAAAACCAATGGCTTTCCTTTTCGATTGTTCAAAATGCTCAAAATGTTCAAATGGATATGTATTTGTATTGCTTTTGTCGTTTGTTCTAAGATGAACTAACAGAACTAACATCTGAAGTTAAAATATTAATTTAAATTAGAAGTAGTATACAAAAAATATATTTTGACTTATAAACAGTGCATCAAACTAGTATTTTGCTAAGGTCAAACAGGTTGTTGGCCTTAATATAAAACAAATACCGAATTGTTAACCAAGTTTGTTAATTGTTTCATCAGATATATTTATTTCTGTTGCTGTGCATCTCAAATTATCTAACAAAAAGGAGTTTTTAATAAAAGTTTTGATATCCAAGAACGTGTCTTGAGGCAAGTCTGATAAAAAAGCGTTCTATAAAATCTGACTTACCTGGCTATAAAACACGAACTTTTTAAAATGATTTGAGTCATTTCTATCTAAATCAAAATGCTTCAGAAATTGGTTTTCTATAAAGGTGTAGCCATTTGGGCTGTGTTGTCGGTGTTTCGAATAATCGCTATCAATGCTAAAGTCGTTTTCTTCCTGAGTCGCTGTCTTCATGGCAGCCAACGTTGGTAATGACTGAAAACCATATTCAGACGCAAATCTTGTTGGCGGGTAAATATTCTGATCCCAATTGTCACCCAAGTAGTTGTAGTAATGTGTGTCCCCGTAATGTGAGTCATATGGATTTTCTGCTATATAGCCTTCTTTCTCTGATTCCAGACCATTTGATGGGCTGGATACCAAATACTGTCTGCCAGGGTCCAAGGACTCCACGATAGGTTTTATAGTTTGTACGTAGAGCTTGATATACTCGTCTTTGTATCGGTTGAAATATGGTTGAGTGTTGTACCAGTTTCCACGAAGGGCGACTTCGTTTTCGTTGTTACCTGCCCATACAGCGATTGAAGGGTGGTGCTGGAGACGAATCACATTGTGTTCCACCTCGGTTTTCACTGATCTGATATCATAAGAGATTATTTTAATCCAAAGATTCACTGTTGCTAAATTCTAGTTCAAAAATATCTTGGGAAGAATGAAGGTGGCTTTAAACATTTCTAATCATAACATGGTCCGTTGTAATTCAAATCACACCAATAAATGACGGCAGTATAAACTTACTCCAAATACTCAGGGTCGGTGGGATACATGGCGCACGCGAACATAAAGTCCTGCCAGATGAGAATGCCGAGCTGGTCGCATCTGTCGTAGAAGTAGTCGGATTCGTAGACCCCACCTCCCCACACGCGCAGCATAGCCATGTGTGCGTCCTTCGCTGAGTTTAGAATGTTTTCCACTGAAAAAGAGAAGCTCGCAAAAATTAGCTATTGAGAAATTGAGGTATCATTTCTTCCTTTACTTATGTACATCTTAATTGCCTAAAGATAATCTTCAGCTATAATACCACTTTCAGTTAAAAATCGTCCCTATGCACCCGCAACACTTCAAATTGTCTTTTAAGAGCTAGATCCAGATCTAGACAGACATGTCTCGATTAGCTCTCAGTTGCTACAGTGTACATGCATGTAGGTGGCCAGTGGCCACCTCTTCTCCCGTGAGCTCCTCACGCTGTTTAAGTTATGTTAGCATGCAGTTGTAACCACGTTAAAACAATTCAGTCGTAGTCAGTAACTTACGTAAGACATAAAACATAGTTACCTATTGTGTCGGGCAATTATTCTTCTTTATGACTTTTCATAAACTGATAATAGGAATATAATAGATAATTTTACCTGTTTGTTTATGAACCCCTTGTTCTGGCAAAATCTGTGCTGGTATCCAGTTAGAACCTTTCATAAAAAGAGGGTAACCGTTCACTTTGAAGTAAAAGGTAAGCCCTTTGCTTGCCGTTGTGTTACCTGTAATCACATACACTTTTAATCACTGTCAGGGCAATTATGACACGCGCCCGAATATGATCACCATCATTCAATACCTATATGCTAGCCTTCTATCGGCTTATATATATGTACTTCGAACAATTAGACATACTTATTTACTAGACAACTAGATGAAATACATTTTTAATCTTTAAGTACATACTCGTATAAAACTCACCAAGAACCGCCGTTGCTTGTTCTTCAACGACTTCAATCGTACGAAATCCAATCTGCTTATTTACGTACGAAGCTTGGTCGATGTTGCCTTTCGAAGACAAGCACAAAAAATACACATCCAAACTGTAGAGGGGTTGCTCACCATAACCATTTGGCCACCATAGACTTACTACATTCTGTGAAGGGGTTACGAAAAAACTTTATTAATATTTGCTTTACAATTATGATATGGTAGCGCTAAGAAAAGTGTTGAGATGAAATGGTTGAATTTATTATTATCACCTTCCAAAAACAAATAAAGATAGAAACTCACCTCACTGATGCTCATATTGAGTTCAGCTTCAATGGAGCCGTCAGCCCTCGTCTCTATTTCCAAATCTTTTTCTACTTTGATAGACTGGTTTCCATCCACTGCGAGTGTGGCACTCAGGTATCCCTTAACAGCTTTCTTACGCAAACTAGACTCTAAATACGCCCTGACGCGCACATCCCAATTCTGATCTACTTTTTCGATGTGAGTGGTTACTGATCTTACTATTGCTCCATGGTAAAATGATATGTATGCTGGTCTCCTGTAAAAAAATATTAGCTTCATGTGTCAGACTTCTACAAAACCGTATCGGTTAGCATCATGTCAATATCTAATTATTTTACAAGCTTTTATTTAACTTGCATGCAATGTACGAGTATATAATGTTTGTCCAGGTGGAATCTTGCAACTGAATTTTAAATCAGCTACCAGCTGATTGAGCTGAAATTTGTTATACTTACACGCTTATTTTCAATGACAATGCAGGCTTAGCTATGTGACGTCATTCTAATCCCAATATGGCGGACCATCCAAGATGGCGGTTTAGTTATTTTTTTGCACTATGAGTATCAATTGAAAGGGCTTGCTGAAAAGCTTGTTTTTAAGAGTTTTTTTAACCATTAATTTATTGTTTTGTAGATAAGTTCTTACCAGGTAAAAATAAATCTTCGGTCAGTTAACAGTAGGTAAATAATATAAAAAGTATTTCATCTGTGCATGCCGGTATCGGTAGGGTTTCGATTATAATCCCTGAAAACGTGCTCCTAATACAATGTACTTACTATAAAATAGCGCTAAAAATTAATTCTATGCGTGGCTGTTCGTAAGTACCTATAGGTATAACTATAGGCACATACTGTGTGCAATACTGCGACCTACAATGCTAATTTTTGCTGATGCGAATACTAAGACCAATTGCAATCAATTGTCTCGGCCCGCTATTACAGTAATAGCCCGGAGTAAGAAGGTATATACCTATCATCATTTAAAAACACCAACGAATATTAAGCGAAATGAAAGTATGAGATTTCAAAGTACTCACCAAAGTCCAACAGAAGGGAATGCCGGTCCCCAGTCCCAGCTGAAGGAAGCCTGCATCTTGCGAAGCTGGTTCGCATGGCACTCCCCGTGGTACTCGTCGGGAACGCACGCGGGCGCGGTGAAGTGCCGGTCGGAACGTATCTTGGCTGTTTCCACTGGAGACGCGAAGTGAACTTTCAACTCGTTTTGCCCTTTCTGTAATTTTTCGGGTAAAATCATAAGATTAGGTACCTAATTAAAATTCTTGTAAAGCAACGCTTTATGGCAAACCATTGTCAAAATCAGAGTCTTTAAATTTATAGGTTAACGCCTAATAATCAACATCTTATTAGTTATGCTAATATAAAAATTTTAATACTTACAAAAAAATCTACCCAAATATTTAACGTGAAGGTTATGCCTACTTGATAAACAAGTTCGTATTTTATTCTTCAGATCACATTTTTATTAAATGCATAGTGCGAGAGCCATGCTACGTTTTTGTACCTTACCTTGAGATGTGGCTTGACATCAAATATGTATTTGATAAACATGTTGTTTGTACTTCCTATAGGACTGTCGTTTAGTTCTACATAAGCAACAGTATCAACTCCCTCGAATACTAGATGGGCAACTTCGTAAGTGAGATCTTCTTTAGACACTGAAATGCAATACCAAAGATTGAATAACCTTTATTTTAAAAGCCTTTTTTACCATAAGGTAATAAGTAGGTATGGTATATTAAAAAAAAATGTTTTAACCATACACACCGACAAACTGTGCCGAATATGTCCAAGAGTCGTAGGCCACCCATCGTGTGAGCACGTCATTGAATCTGACTAGGATATCGCCAATAACGCCGGCATTTTGTAGGTCCGAGTACACGCCCCCCGGCACAGAACCTGCTACTGAGATCGCTGCAAAACAAACTCAAACTAGACTCAAACATTATTGCCGAATTGTGGATTGATATCGTAAAGTTTAGTAAACCAGTAGTCAGTAGTAGTAAACTAGTTACTAGAACTAGCTCTCTGACTATGAGACGGTAATTTGTTAAAGTGACCAATCATTGTAGGCAAGCGCACAACTGCTATCTAAAAGCTAACGAATAACGATTCGATGTCGATTTTATCAGACCGAAGCAGTAGTATTTTATTTATTTATTATTTTGTGGTCGTACGCTAAAATATGTAGGTACCTAAGATCGTACCTACGGTATAAAATATACCTACTAATGAATCACAAACTCAGTTAAGTGCTTAATTATCTAATTACACGCTTCATTACCTAGTGCATACCAATTATTTTTCCATTCTTAGTACCTAACTGCAAGCAAGCGCACCTACTTTATAAATTAGGAAAATAAACCTCGCGTGCTATCGACTTAAAAGTGTTTGACTAGCACACAAAGCTTGCAAATACATTAGTAGATAAAACATTGGCTACTTACATCCATTTTTGTTTTCTAAAGTCCATTTAACTTTTTTATTCACTGAATCTAAGGCAAACCTTCCCTCTGCGTTACAGACTGCCATAAGAGCCAAACACGAGAATAAAGTCAACGTGTTCATTGCTCTAATATCAGCGGCATTATGGTGTGACGAGTCCGTTTTGATAGCAGATCCGGCGCAAGCTTAGTAACCGCTGTTGCTTTTAACAAAACCTATCAATTGATGAATAAGCTACTGAGTAGGTACTTACATACCACGCTTGCGGGTAATAGTTTTCTTACAAGGATAACTTTTATAAAGTTTGTCAAGCAAGACGAGTTTAGCGACGTGTAAACTGTCGTCTGTATAAAAAAAGAGTGGCACGTTTTTTGTTTTAGGTAGATGGATTAAATGTATTATTTTAATGAGTTTAATAATAATGGTTCATTGCCTGCACGGCCGTTGATACGAAGCCCCACTAATGCGGTTCAGCGCCTATCGGGCAACGTTGTTGCGCCAATTTTATTATTTTCATGATTGCCGTGCATACAAAGAGTATTTAAAATACTAATTTTGTCCCGTAGGTACACACGAAACATCTACTCGTAGGTATATCTAAAGGTAAAAAATGTCTCGGATGCTACGCAACTGACTAGCGAACAAAACAATGGCTTATTGTGTTGTAAAAGGAAACTTTAGATGGAGAAAATATCGACGTGTGGTGTAATAAGACACGGTGTCTGTTGTTTAAACCGCAAATTAGGTACCTCATTCATTATAGGTATTTATAGCATTATTTCGAAAACTGTCCGGCGGATAGTCATTTAGGACAAATATTGAGTGGGTGGGTAGATAGGTTACCTACCGCGCAATGCATTTACATAATCTAGCTGCAATCTACACGCTCTTCGCACGTAAGGTAACGTGTTCCAGCGATCATGTTTTGATAACAGTTTCGACCTTCATTTACAATGACTTTATCTCAAGTGGTGCTGTGGGTCTTTAGGTATATACATGCTTGACGCTGGCAAATTAATCTTAGACAGATGTCATAAATGCTGCTGGGAGATGATTTTTATTTATATGTTGTGAGATATCTGATGATTTCATTTGAAAATGGACAGAGTTACGTTATTTGAAGAGTATAGATTAATAGAACGTAGTGAAAACGAAGTAAACATAGCTTGGAAAGGTATAATATCATCAACTACCTACATCAACATGGTATTACGTATTTCTGCTCAATGCTGTTCATTTTCCAACAGGCGCTCACTTACTGCTATTCTTCTTGGCGTTTATTTTCGGCTCCTTCTGCACCTTTTGCTTCCACATGCTAATGTACTTGTTCGATGAGAAGTGTGTGCTATTCCCTAAGCTATTGTCCCTCGCATCTTTACGACATAATGTGATCTACGAGTTCATTCCAGAGCATAAAGACAAGTCTGACGGTAAGAGTCATGATATAAATATAAAGTTAGCATTTTGTTTACAAATAGGTCTAATAATAGTAAGCCGTTTTAAACAGTGCTTCCGGTGGATTTTCTTAGTACACAATGGGTCGAAAAAAGCGCATGCTACCTACCAACTTATGTGCCCCTTGTGTCTGGGATCTTCGGGCTCGTTTGGACTACCATGTTTTTGATGTGTTCTACTGGAAGCCGGACCCTTACTGGGTTAGTACTTATTCGTAGGTACACCCACGGTTCGTACGAGTGTTTCGCTAGTTATTTGGGGATCTCCTATGCTAAAGGAGCAGAGAGGTGACCATTCGTAACAACGCATTCGAGGCCCTGAATGACAATTCAGAAAAGCACAAGTTAAGATTTTGCAATTACTTTACCTCATATTGCCTCATTTGCCAACGATATCACAACAATTAGGTAAGCACCTACTTGTATCATTTTTGCAAAGGCCATTTTCACTCTCAATTCGGAAATAATTACCTATTAAGGTTTATAATGCAACAACGATTCATTGCAAGAATTACAAAGTTGACCCACAACTTTTTCCACGAAATAAAGGTAGTTCTACTTACCTTTTGCGGGTGTTTTATCACGAGTAGCATCAAAGAGCCTGTTAGTATTTTTACGAGGTACTGAGACACTGACCAATGTTCTCGAGTTAGAATGATGACCCAATAGTTCTAGCTAGCTCAGACCTACGGATTGAATGACACATTTTTTAGAATTTTTACTTTTACACAGCGGGTTCTTCGCAGTGTTCTCCTTGACCCTTTGTAAAGCCCCGACATTGCGGACAATATTCGGGAAGGATAGATTAATTGGCTTTTACATACCTAGTTATGTTTAGTTTACAGCGTCCGTGGCGGGTGGTTCCACCTGTTCTCGTCTTCTCCCTAGCCATGGGCGGTCTTTGTATCTACTCGTCTACAATGACACATTACGGTCTCCAAGAGCTGTGTGTCAAACTTGGAGAAATCACCGGCAGTTCTACGTGAGATCCTACTTAAATATTCATACAACTTTATTAGTTAACTGTAGTATGATATACCCATATAGGTATATCATCCAAGCAGATGTATAATGTAGGTACCTCAAGATACTATTCCATCTAAGCGCATCACAAGATTACTTTTACCTTTATTGTTCAACAGTCGCATAGAACAGACCACCAGACCTAACAGTTAACACATTTTAGATGTTCATACACTGTGAACGTAGCTACTCTAGCTTACGAGCGACGTATTCGAGGGGTGTACCAAGCGACCCGCCTCACGATCGTCTCCGCCTGGTTGCACACCTGCTGCTGGCTGCTGTCTGCTCTGCTGGCGCTGGTGAGGATCTTGCTGGCCGTGGACTTCCAACTAGTGCGGATCAGCGTGGATTTACTTGGGGACTTGGATAAGATGCTGGTATGTATTTTCAGTGCTGTAAAGTTATTAGAGACCTAGCCTTTCCCACACGGCTTCGCCCGCGTGGTACCTTGAAAAAAAACAAATCTATCCCGCGGTAACCGTACATTTTTCAGGGATAAAAAGTAGCCTATGTCCTATTCCAGACTATAATCTATATCTGTGCCAATTTTCATCCAAATCCGTTCAGCCGTTTTAACTTGAAAGAGTAACAAAAATACATCCAGACATCCTTACAAACTTTCGCGTTTATAATATTAAGTATGATTTCGAGATTTTTATTTCATGACTTCATAGACACTGTATTATGCTGAAATTTTGCACAGTAGGTAGATAACCTACTGTGCAAAATTAAATTATACGAGTATTTATTAATGAAATTATCTAAAATGGGGCAAATCATTAAATATTAAGTAGGTATACGTATTGCTTCCGACGCCAATTCAACTGCTGGTGTTAATAGGAGAGCCGCGAAGAACAAATACGCACTGTGTCTCCGAGTAACGAGATGGATGTTGAAAGCACTTCAGATGTTTCTGCTTTATCGGAAAGCAGCACTGAAATTCAATTCAGAAACAAGTCCTTCGACACGGCAGAATCTCTCGCCAATGACATCGCCCTTCTGTCTAAACAAAGTGACATACTTTATTTTGCCGATGAACAACCTCCACACACTTCAGAACTGTCGTTAGTTCCAGAGGAACGCAATAAATTGGCCAGACTAGAAGCATATCAATCCGTACCTAAGGACAAGCAGTTCATCGTTAAGATATTGTACGATTTGGTAGACAGTATAGAGTTGCCTGAAAGCCCTGCAGATTCATCGCTCTTGAGTTCATCGTCTTCCAGCTCAGCAAAACTAGTACGTGAACACGATACTTTGATGATTGCCAGACAATATGGACAAGAAACAATATCTTCAAAAGCTCCCGTTTTAGGTAATAACAATGAGTTCGAATCGGTCAACACTCAAGAAGCTGCCAAGGTAGCAAAAGAAATTAAACGACATTTACAAGAAAGATTATACCGACAATTAATTGAATTGCCGATTACCGCTGATGATTCGGCTCCTAGCACGTCCAAAAAAAAAGGGCACATCGCTTTCGAGTCATCTATGAATATTACATTAGAAATGAGGAAAACTTTAGAAGAAAACCTGAAAATGGTTTTAAAAGATAGTGATTCAGATAAAGACGAACCAATAACATCCAATAAAAAATCCAACCTGAAAAACATTGGTGTTCAGACTCATAAGCAAAAAAAAGATACGAAACTCAAACAAAAGGTGACAATATCAGAATCTAAAAGTACTTACAGAGATGACTCTTCATCTGAAACCACTGAGAGCAAAGAAGTGGATCATAAGGATACGCAAACACAACCCAAAGAAAAACAAGATTAATAGGTTAGGTAAAGTAGGTATGTAATTATATTATGTACTTCACACACAACGATATTGATTTTATTTTGCATGCCAACTCGACCAATTATCAGCTTCATTAAAAGTTTTGCTATATTCGGTGAGTGAAAATCTCAGTGCAAGTAGAGCGATTTGGCGTTGTATGTTTGTATTATTTTTGAGAAAGCATAACTTAAGAACCGTTATGAAAATTTTGTGGGAAGCAATATGTGCTTAATCGGTGAAGGAGTTGTTATATTGGGTTCACAAGTTAAAAAAAATGTTTTTTAAATTTATTAAGTGGATGGAGTAACTATGGGCTTTATTTGTAAATTGCATAAAATTTTATGGATGGAATGGAATGGATAGTTTTTGAAATATAACGCAAAAAGGAAAATTAAGATAACCACTTACTTCTTACCACCGGTAGAAGTAGGATAGTCAAATATTTGTCATAATTGTTTTGAATTGGGACCAAATTACGTAGGCAATAGGCACCTACGAGTACATTAAATGTATATTCATAAAGTGTGACCAAAAAACTTCAGAGCATAGATTGTGGATATTGCGCGGGAGATCTCAGTTTGGGGCGAACTACTATTTTATTTTATATTCAAATTGAAAGCCTAAAACCGGGAAACACTATTCTAGTACAAATCACTGAATATCAGTATGAAAGTAACCAGGTTATTACCAGACATTATCGAATATCCAGTGCTTCTTCTTGAGAGTGCGCCTAAAAGTCATAATGCTGCTGTGAATCATGGAAGTAATATTCTTACAGCACAGAGTAAAGAACGTGGATTTGACAAACCCTCAAAAATGCAGAACATGCCTTTTCGCCGTCAATAAGTAACGAATAAATAATGTTAAATTTGTGGATAAATCATGGTCATTGAGCCTCTCTCCAAGTTTATCGACTCGGTCAAGGCTAATGTCGAAACTTATAATTTAAATTTCTTGTTTTCCACGCATTTACAGACCGCTCTGATTCACCAGCTAGGTACCTCCCAGTTTTTCCTCGCGTAGTGTAAAATTTTCCCAATTATAAACATAGATAGCACTCATCAGATTTATTTTCGTTGAAAATTGTCTCATTGTTGTTCAGTTTCTTTAATTTAATCCACACTCCTCCATCTGCTGCGTACACAAGAGATGATGGCTTTATTTTCATTGGCACTGCGGTTCTCTCAGCTAGATTTATCTCGAAATTGTGGAGTACCTTTATAAGTGCCAACTTAGATTGTATGTACCCTTGTCGTATTCCTGAAAGCATAATACTCGTTGTTGTCGTTGTCATTGTTCGACTTACCTACAAACTTTTTTCCTTCTTTGTAATTTGCTATTATTTCCGTCACAGACATCCGTATCATCATTGATGATACCGGAAGTAACACGTACCAATATAGATGAGTTTATATTAAACAGCCTTGTTTTTTTATCTTCTATGAACAAACAGCATTGCAATCGAATAAGCAGATTAGATATTTGTGGGACATTATACTGAATCATCTTTATGTAATATATGTAAACGGGCCAATAATGATGATGAGATTGAAAGCTGAAAAAAAATTGTTACCTAAACATTTTCTTGGTCCTTCCCCAAACGGCATCCAATGACAAGGATGCAGCTTTGCTTTATTTTCTGGACTAAACCTTTCTGGATCAAACTTCTCTGGGCTTGGGAATATTTCTGGATCCATGTGTAAGGCATGAATGGGAATAAACACCAGAGTGTTTTTTTCTATGAGCAAATTATTATTTGTTAATTTGTAATCTCTGTTACATCTTCGGAATAACGCTCGCATCGATGGATGCATTCGCATCGTTTCTGAAAATATCGAGAAACATAAAATGAGCTTACCTATCGTAAAAAAATAAATGAAATTTGTATATGAGAAAGGTTGAAATATATATATAATATGGAAATTCGTTAAAGTATCTCTTGGTGACTTACCATCCAGTACCATGTTTAAGTAAACCATTTCGTTTTGAGCCTCGTATGTGCATTTGCCGTCGTATTTTGCTAAAACTCTGTCCACTTCTTCTCTAGCTTTGATCTGTATATGAGGGTTGAGAGCTAATTGGTATGCAGCGAATTGTCCAGTTGTAGCCGATGTTTCGTATCCAGCGATCATGTATAACATAGCGTTTGCGGCTACGTCCGTCATTGAGAACGGGAAATCCTTGACGTGTTTAATTTGATCTGCAAATAGCAATATAAATAAATAGTTAAAGATTAATGTCCATGATTAAGCATAAGATATAATTTTAAGAATTTAGGTATTACATTAGGCGTTAGCTACTACTTTTTTTGCAAAATTCTGAAATCCTTCGAAATATTGGGTGGTCATTTTATAAAAAAGTCGTAAATGTCGCATAATTGCGGTCAGGTGTTCAAAAATTATCAAAATGTCTTATTGTACCTTTTTCATCAACGACTTGACCATTCTTGAGCTCAATTAAAGATTGCAGAAAGTCGTTACGTCTGTAATTGTGTTGCAAGCGGTGGTCCACGGTGTTTTTCACTATTCCAAAATAGAAGTTTTCTATTTGTGAACTAATACGTCGTATTTTCAAAGAATGGAATAAATCTGGAGCAAAAAACGCAAACGCTCGTATTGTCCTCCTATAAAATAAAATAAAAGTCTAGTTACCAATTCAAACGTGACAAAATTAAGAATTAAGTTTATTTATAAGAATAAAATTAGGACGACTTACCAGTAAAAAGATTTATGGTCGAAGTATTCGTGTCCTTGCACATAAAAATCCGATTTAGGGTTGTTAAACCCATTGCACTCAACACCGAAACCTATGCTTCCGATTATTTCCATGGCGTATTTGGAATAAAAATCAGAAAAGTTAATTTCTTTCCCATGAGATTGGAGTATTGAAATATAATTCAAAGCCTGATTGGCAATGTCTTCTACTATCGGATACATAGTCTTCAGTTTACCTGGAGTAAACGTAGGTGTCATTTTCAAACGCAAGCTTTTCCACCTGCTGCCGTAAATATTGAATAAATTAGCCGCTAATCTGTCCCCAACACCGCCCGAATATGTTCCTCGAGATTGGAAATTTTCAAAGTCCTTGATTAAAATCTGCTTCGCTATATCCAAATCATTGATCAAAAGCACAGGTCGATGAAACGAGTACATACCGACGTACGGCAAATGCTTGTATTTGAAGTAACTGTTGATGTATGGTTGGAAAAATTGCTCCTTCTTTCTGATTACATCTTTAATATTCCCGAAAGGAAACACGGGTGTAGGTCCAGAAACTCCTCTTCTGGACCAATATGTGAACTTGTGTTGAAACCATATGTAAACAAATGCAGAAACTGCTATTGTTGAAAAAAATCTTTCATAAGTCAATATGGATGTAATTAGAGATATCATTTTTACGTGCTTTATTTACAATTTAGCGTACTTATTTTATAACTTTTTTATTTGATTGGTTTTTTTCTTTGCGATATGCATGCCTACGGACATGAGGGACCGTACTAAAGTGCTGAGCAAAGCTTCACTGCTCAGCCAGCATCGTTACGCCGATAGTTGCATAATTTGCCCATGACCCAGGCCTCTAAAGAACTTGCGTCTTCGAATGTGTCTTTAAAATACTTGCTTATAGCTCAAAATTGCGCTCGAAAACTGACCATAAATTATTATGCACATTATTAAAGTTGTACCTATTACGTTATATTATTTCAAGGGCAGCATTGTGCAATCATAATTAAATAACGAAATATACTTGTAGATACACACCTAAGTTGTGCTTTTTAATAATACACAACAAACACATCTAAAAAAATATTTATCAAACATTACATTAATTTATTTATGCACTTAATCTTATAGGAGTAAATTAAATACTTTAAATATTTTATTTCTACCTCGTAATCTTATTCAGTAGCTAGAATCCGCTCCTTCCCTTTTTACGACATCCCTTCTCAATTTGACCAAATGCTTCAAATACTCTGTCGGGGTCTTTGCGGGAGGAACTTTTCTGTCCGCTTTTCTATAGTTCGTGAAATCATTAATATAACTTTCGTAGTTATCAGCGGCGCTATCTAAATCATTACATGAATTCAATAAATTTCTTTCTATATTTTGATATTGAGAACACGGTCTATTATTTGCACGCTTAAATCTGCGTTTAGGTTGATCTTCATAACTTTGGCTTAAATTATCACTAGAGCTGTAGTTATTACTTCCATTATCATCAGTTGAAAAATCATTACATGCTTCATTTTCCAAGCCTAAAAATTCTCTATAAAACTTTGCACTTGTTGGTCTGTATCTAGGGTTCGTTTTGTAAACTGGAGTGTATTGATATCGTAAATTATTCATTGTCTTACTCGCAGTTGATCCTTGTTTCCAAATAAATGAATCTGTTTCCACTTTACTCGCATCTGACGAGTCTGAAACCTTGCTTTCACTTAAAGCTAAGTTGTCCACTACCTCTTCATTATTTGAATCCCAATCAGTTTGCGATCCCATATCAAGAGCACGAGTTGCAGAATCACCTTTAAAAGTAACAAGCCGCTTTGAATCTCTTTCTTTCGCAGGAGAAAGCACAATGTTATAAGGATACATATTTGTATTGCGACCCAAAATTATATTTTTAATCTGACCAGAGCTCGTTGTTCCGTACTGATCAACCGTAACTCGCGGCAAGGCACGATCTTCTAAGTCAGGAAATTCTTCAATCAGTTGCGCTGATTCTAGAATATTTGTTGTTTTTTCTATGTCGTTACTAGGTATTCTTTGTAAAACTTCTGCATCGTTTATAATAATAATATTGGGTTCAGTTCCTTCAACAATGTTCATACCGCAATGATTAGTCAATAAATCGGGGGTAAGTGTGACTTTTTTTGGTGTGTTATTCGTCACTGGTTCAGCATTATCATCAGAACTTTGCGATTCAGAGTCTACAGTATAAGTCGAAGATATATTAATATTAATAACTGGACTAATGCTTTCTTCTTGACTGGGTTCATCATTGTTTGTCACATACTTTGCTAGATCCAATAATGCTAGTCTTTTTCGCCTAGGTGGTGGCACAATTAAAGTTTGGGTACATTGTTCACACTTTCTCGGGACATCTGTCATCATAAAAGAGTTTTTGCAAACAACTTTCTTATTTTCGGTAATAGTAGATCTGTCACTGAGATTGAGTGTGCCATATTTTGATCCCACTGCTACTTCTTTACAACGCGGTGTCATAGGTATAGTTTCAGTTCCCACGTCGCGGTATAGTTTGAAGGGACGCTTGCTTTCAGCAATATATGATTCTAAGTCTGACTGCACATCGACACTTTGGTCCTTGACTCGTATGACTGAAATTCTTGTTTGTGTATAAGCCGGAATACCTATCCTTCTTTTATTTCGCATAGCTTTTTGACTTAATTCCATCAATCTTTGTCGGGCGTTTGTGCAAATCCTCAGTTCGCTAAGAGGTTCCATAACTTTTTTATCGACCATCGATCCTATTTTAGACACGGCCGCCTCTTCTTTCTTTTTTAGCTTTGAATACAATCTATCAGTAACCGATGCTACGATTTCTGCTCTCTGGCTATCGTGCAGAATTGGAACACGAGGTACTTTTGGTTTTTGGCTTTGTTCATTTCCGTGATTTTGACTTGGCAATGAAGATATAGAGTTACTTTGATGTGGTATTGCTTCATCAAGCTGTAATATTTCTTGTGACCTATACTGTCGCCTTTTATGCCTGAGTGGTGCGACTACTTTTAGATCACTGCTGCTACTGGTTCTTTCCAAAGCTGGGACGAATAGTTTATTCACTTCCTTGTTTATTTCTTCTATAATTTTGATATTTTTATCTACAGTATTAATTACATCCGAACTCCCGCTGGCGACTGATGATGCTGTCGACTCAGAGTCTACTTTCGGATTAAACTTGTTCATAATAGAACCTATTGTTGCTTTCGGGCTTTCTACGTCAAGATTATGATTACTTACATGTAGCTTCCAGTGATGGTCATCGTACGAGATTTTTCCTGTTTCAGGTGTCTGTCAAAGTTTCAAATCATTAATTAACACTCATCAATTTTCGATGCTAAAAAGGTGTTAAAAACTTACATATTGAATAAAATTTCTCGAGAGTTCAGCGATGAGATGATTCAATTGCCTCTGAAGATCGGCTTTGGATGTAACATTGATTCCGCTGGTGGGTAGTTTCGGTGTCGGTAGTTGCCGAGCGCGCTCCGACCAGCGTAGCGTGGATGCCGATTCTCCGTAACAAGCGATACTTGGAGACACCGCTATAAATTCATAAAAATAGATCAAAATAATAAGCATAGCAAAAATATCACACAGTGATTTCGAGGAATTTCAGGAAGATCTTACTTGCAATGATATAGGTGCTTGCGCCGCCTGTGAAGCAATCTTTGAGCAGCCAGGTCAGTGCGGAGTCACGATAAGGTACAAATCGACCTCGCCCGTTGCCGCCGCTTACTAAAATGTGATAAAGACCTTATTAAAATATAGTTTCATTTGTCGTTTGGCTACAAAACTTTATAAATCAAAATAATGAGTAACAAATAATGGGTTCGTCCTTCAAGTTCGCACTAAGTCGATTCATTACGTTACGTTATAATTTTTCTTTGAATAGAACATCAATTATCTTCTGGATGAAACTATCAACATCAGGACATGCAAAAGGATGATTAAAAGCTAGTTTATCATTTTCTTATGTATACACAATGAGCGACACCGAGGTATTGTTGACTGCCGGTAAAGTTATTTGGTACTACGATTTCTATACGAACTATCTGTAGGACATAAAAACGGGATACTTACCGTAATTTTCAGCAGCGTAATAATAAGTTCAGAAGCTAAATAATTATTTTAGCTTATTTACTACTTGCTTTTTTTTACGGAATACTAACTACTGTGCAAAATGTGGGCATGTACCAAATGTCATGTTTGGACTTGCCTCTGACTACCCCCTTTAGATATCCTCAAAGATCTAAGTAACTAAAGATCTGAGGAGATATCTACCGAGCCTGGGGATTACAGTCGTGATCATATATATATATATATATATATATATATATATATATATTTTAAGGAAAGCTAACAGCTTATTTAAGAGTAGGTACTTAAAAAAGGTATAATAAAGGCTAGTTACTTGTTAATAACGCATTTAAAAGTTTACCTAGAGCTGAGATAACGTTACTAAGTGCCACTAAAGACTTATTGATGTTAGATCCTTCTTTTTGCCTGCCGCCGCCAGTGCCGCAGTCTTCCCAGCTCGCTTTTTCGCTGCAACACAGAAAATACATATAATCAAAATTACCAAAAATACTATACTAGCTATACTTAGGTACTTATTCTTTGCCAAAATCACCTAGTTAAAGCGGTTTCGCACAACTATAACAGATCACTGGTTTCGCAGTACATCAGATCCGAACCCGTGAAAATATGCATCTAGAAAACTCGGACCGAATTCGGATATTGCTTACGCACTAGTCCGATCTCAGCAGAAATCCAAGCAATTCAGGAACCACCTTTTGGTATAGGTACGTCATTTTACGTGACGGAAATGACGAATGACGGAAAGAAATCGGATCTAGAGCGTAAATTATCATTTAGTAACTATTACAGATCACTGTAAATTACTTTAGAAAAAAATTCTACAACTACTCTGGATCATTATTTTCACGGTTTCGGATCGGATTCAGATCGGACGTAATGCGAAGCCGCTCGAGTTTACATCCGAGACGTATAAAATCTGGCATCTATGGTCTTTAGTACCTAAGTGACCTAAAACAAATAGGGCTAATAATAGTGAATAGGGCTCTAAAAGGCTAAGTGCAATTGATGCTGCACTGTAGTGCACAGAGCACGCGCAGGCGTTTCTGCAAGACCTTGGCCGGACACACTTATACAACTTTGCGTAAGCATTACCGGAATGCACCGTTAAGGATTCAACGTTTAACCTACTTGGAAGCTTGTATGCATGCCTACCGAGTTGGTAAGTACCTACTAGTTTTAACTCATTTACAATAATTATCATTAGATATATTCGAATGCCTGAGATCACCGCGTCTGTTGTTGGAACCAATAGCCAATTGTTAGGTATTTACCTTGATTTGGCCTAACCTTGTGGTGCACAAGAAGGTGTAAGTAATGTAGGTACATAGGTACTATACTTATATTACATACCCAACTATCATGGACTGCACTCGCAGGTACGTACAGTTTCTTATTTCAAACTATAGTAGAAGCTATCGAGATATCTTCAATGCTCATTAGGGTAGACTGGGTACGGTTGTGCCAATTTTCATTTGATCGTCTATAATTTCATAACTATTCCAGTTAGCTGGAGGAAAAGTGTATTTCATAGAAAAATGGACATTTCTCTACATATAAATACTTTAATTTTTTCCATAAAGGCAAAGGTTAACCCATAGCAGCCATTTGAAAAAAAAGAAAAAAATGTCACAATCGTCCCCACCCCAAGGACGGTTGTGACAGTGCCTGGGGTCGAATGTGACAGGTTCAAAAACGCACATAAACGGTCGTAAACCAACTTTATTGCACGTATTGTATGTCATACAATCACCTATAAATGTTTTACAATAAATTTATGAAAATATATAGAAAACAGTAACATTTGTATCACTTTATATAATAAGGCTCTTTAGCATCTTTAATTATTAGGTAAAAGCCTTCATATTAATTCTAATCAGGTATATAACAGCTTAAATAAACATTTTTGTAGGTGCTTAAACATGCAACAACAAAACCAATAAAATCTAAGGAAGTTCTTACTTTTAAAAATTTAACCTACTGAAATCTAGTCGGATTTTTCACAGTTATGACAAGTTTCACTGCTTGATAAGCGTTTTCATATTCTTGCAGGTAACAATGACCTCTTTCCGTCTTCCTTACATGTCGTTGCGGCATCTAAAAGAAAAAAAATATTGTTTAATTATGTCACAACCGTACCCAGAAAATTTGGCACAAACGTACCCATGGTATCCATTCGTAAAAAAACAATTGCTATGAATATACCGACTAATCTACGTTCAAAGTAATCACTGCTATTTAACCACTAATGTTTAAGTTTTTACGACAATAAACACTTATCACTCTATCTGTACACATAAAACAACAATCACACAAAGAAATCGAACAAAAAAACTTACTTTCCATCGAAAAATAGTAATGTGGTACTCTGCAAGCCGCTACGTCGCCCGCCGGATGACTCAATACTGTGAAGCATATTCGGACAGGCACGCCGCTCCTTTCTTCCCTTGCACCCAACCCCGTATTCCTTATAGTTTCGCCAATATGACGACTGTCACTACCGTACCCTGGCACAAACGTACCCAGTCTACCCTATCTATGTAAGACTCAATAAGTTTTGTGTTGATAAGATCAGCCATTTTACGTCTAAGTATATCTGCCAAAACCTGCTGAGATAACACACATAGCAAAGCTTACAAACTTAGCTAATATCCAAGATACCAATGCTTACCTTCCTGCAAGATCCGCTAAGTGTAGTGTGCCTTGAGGTAGCACTATATCAAGCAGAGCGTGGGATCGTGATGAGGTGGAGTTGCGTCTGGTGGATGCGGTGCGTCGCCTTCGTGTCCCCTCGCTGACCAAAGAAATAAGCGATTCTACGTCGTTCACTGCTACACGACGAAGATCTGTCATGTACAAAAACAACGTGCTATCTATAATGGTTTTCACATGCCTAATAGCCTATCTTGAATGAGTGGGTATGATAACATTTGGTACAATATCGGTTCCTCACTTTGCACATACGGTCCTCTTGAAGGGTGTTCCCTCACACGAAGGTCTTTTCTTGCGTTGCCTTTTCGTCGAGGCAGGGAATGGCAGGCAGGGTTCGCCTCGACTAACAAGTCGTGAACTCGCTCGTTATAGATCTCGAGAAAACTGTAATCAAACACAAAACGTGCCTCATACATGCCTAGTGAACATTCTGAATCAGGGTACAATCATATGAAGACATCTATGTGCAAATAAATCAATATGTTGACCACGTATTGGATACTAGTGGAACATTGTAGGTTTCCAAATCAGGTATAAGTGTATTATTAGATGGGCTCACGGTTATATTCTAGTGAAAGTTCAAAACTCAAATCAAAACAAACAAATGATTTATTAACGAAATTACCTCCTTCTCATCAAAGATGGCAAAAGTTAACAACGAAGTGGCTTTATATTAGGTAAGTTCCAAAGTCGCAGTCGAACAACGACATGCAATAAAATATGTTGGTGGTTGGGGCCAAACCTAGACATAATAAAAAGTATCACGCTGTGGTGTCAACCGAAAGTTGTTATTTTTAGGTAGGTACTTACTTACCCTCTGTTGGATTTTAAAGTAGTTCAATCAACTCTTATTAACAAATTGTATCTTTTCCCGTTTCAAATTCAACCGAAGAAAACATTATAGATTACCGACCTGGGTATAATTGTGCCGGTAAGGGCCGATCTAATCTTACGTGAACACAAGTTCTACCAAAATGTATTTAACTATTTATTTATACTTTATTGTACAGAGATTACAAAAGGAGGGCTTAATGCCTAGGAGGCATTTTCCTTTAACCCAGTCTAGTTGATCGACGCACAATTAAGAAACATAAAAAACTAACTTAATCTAAAGCGAAAACATACCAAGAGCGAATTATATATTTACAAAAAAATATATTATACGAGTATATACATACCTACTTACATACTAATCATATACACAGCATATAGGTATCACAAACATTAAAAACGTAAAAGGCTAACTTCACGTAGGTACGTAGGTACTTACCTAACCATATACTAGCCGTAGGTAAGTAGTGTACACATTACACACATGTGGTACACATTAGATATTTTCCAAAAGAATGTAAAAGTACCTAACCATATACCTATGTAGGTATATAGGTAAGGACCTATCCAAGTTTCTAGTAGTTAGGTACCTCCTTAGGAGAACATACCTTGTGTATAACCTACCTTAATAAGTATTATCCTTAATGCTGGCTGAAAACGAACACAATTTCAAACTTTAAACTGTAGGTACCTATACCTACTGGAGGGCGGGCGGGCGATAGACACAAGGGCGGGCGGCGCGGCCGGGTGGCGAACGAAACCTAACGGGGATTGAAACCATACTAAACTAAAGACGCGCGAACACTGCTATAATAGGTAGGTAGGTATAGCTCTTAGGTTATCGCATTATTGTAAGACAAAGGACAAAGAAAAGGAAATTCTTTAACATTTTAAGGATGTCTATTGAATTTTGTAAAAAATAGGTACCTAAGAAAGTTCGTTGATTTGGCATTTTACAGCTTCACAAGGGGCCCAAACCCAATAACATAAAATGCTTCTTTTCAGATATTGTAAAAATGTCGAACCTTATGAACGCATGTTGTGGGATCTGCTTTAGGTAAATAGTTACTGGGCACAGAAAAAATGGTATTAGGTACATAAGGTAGGTAAGTAAAATGCTATCTGGCCTAGACCATGTGTTACACCTACATCCGTGTGCATGGTGCATGCATCGTCATTAACCTTCATACCAGTGGTTCCTAAACTCTTTTTTTTGTTTCATAGACCACTTACAAAATTCTGCTGGATCCGGTGGACCCCCTGCATCTACATTACTACCAATTTCTAAATCTTGAAAAAAAAAAAGTGAAAATTAGATCTATCTATCTATGGAAACTTGCGTTGTGGCTGAGTTACAACGACGATTAACAGATTTTGAAAAAAAATCTTTTCCATTTCCTAATTACCATTTTTTTCTCAATTTATTTATAAATTGTCTGATTGAAAAGGTTTGAATAAGGTATCATATTAAAATAACAAGCCAACATTTTAGTTCTTCACTATCGAAACCAAATTCATTTTCATTCACCCCCTGCTTACGATTGTGGACCCCCATTTTTTGTCACGTCCATCGTAGACCCCCGTCGAGTCTCCCGTGGACCCCTGGGGGTCCACCTGGACCCCCAGGGGTCCACGGGACCCCTGGCACTTTGGGAATCACTGCTTCATACCATTGTATTGCAATCTTCACCCTTAATGTAGACAATATGGAATATTAGCAGAGATAAGCCATGACGGCATCAGGGTGTGAATTCGCGTGCCGCCACGGCCTTGGGTCAGGAACTCGGGCCTCCATTTATTGCCATTCAAACTTAATCAAATACAACCTACAATATATTACACAAGTGTTGCGAACACAATCGTAAAAAGTTGATAGTTAAACTAGCTGGGGTTGGCTCGAGGGTTAGAGCAACCGTTTGAACTTTTTCAATTCCCATTAGATTTAGTGATTTCTGATTACACGTTTTGCACTTCGATTTTATGGCGAAAACATTATCTGGTCTAGGCAAGCAGACTTGTGTCTTTGTTGGTGTGCTTCTGTCTACTTGGTGTGAAACTCATTTCATTTTGTTTTTAAAATAGGATCGCGTGAGCTCACATCATGGATTCTTCACACGAAATGCACGAATGACACAAACAATTTACACGACCAATTTCAATACTGCAAAATTTAACACGCTATTTCAATACCTTGGCCGTGGTAATAGTTGGTAAAGTTACATAAGAGGCCAAAATTTAAACAACAAATTTAAGCTAATCAAGTACTCTGACATAAGTACCTAAGTAGATACTATGACTACTATGGTAACTTATAAACTTAAGTAAGAAGCTACCCATTATTGACCTCATTTAGAATCTAAAGGGTAGACTTTACAGTACCTGACTGTCAGTTCGATGGGTTGTATGTCGGCGAGCGCCCGGCACAGTCGCGGCACGAGCCCAGGCTGTGCGTCTGTTCCCATCATGGTATGCGTTTTCCCAGTGGCACTTTGCCCGTACGCCATCACACAGGCTGAAGAACCTTGTAGCACGCTCGCGATAACCTCCCGACCGATGGTTTCAAACACCTGTCAATAATTGTCAATTTCCAATAACCAAGTTATGGCTACCTACGTATGAATACTGCATCGAGCTGACTCATCTAAATACCCCCATATATTGTAAATGGACTCGTTATAAGGGTCCATTTAACCTCCTTTCGGCTTTACGGGTAGTTTTGTAACACCCTGTTTAACTCTCCCCATCTAAATAACTCTACATCCATCAAGGTATGAGCTGCTTGTGGAGAGGGAACGGAAAGAGCCGAACGCCTCCATCCAAATCGATGGGTGATTTGGATTTGTGGGATTGGGAATGAGGACTCTCATCGAAGATCCTAAATTACCTGTCTCGTACCTGTACTTTACAAGAATCGTAAAAAATGTCTTTAAAACCGTAGTTAAGTTAAAAGTTTCTATGAATTTATTTACATTACACAGGTGCCTAACAAATGAGTTAAGCAATTGATATTTTACACAATAATTATGTAAGTAAAGGTACTTCATAACATGGCAAAATTTGGTAGTGGAGGTACACTACCAGTTTATTACTTACCTTTTCTTGTGAAGCATACGATGGTAGATTGATGGCACAAGCACTGTCAAATGTATAGTCCGCATAATACCGTCGGACTCGCTTGCGGCTGTCCCCTGCACCTGACACGCTGACCTGAGCAAAATACAAAAAAAGGCTTAGGTACTTACCTACTTTTTGTAACTAGTGGACGCTGGGAGTTACTATAAAATGGAATCTTAAGGATAGTCGTCTCACAAACTAAGTAGTTACCCACGTACCTAGGAAGGTACTCGTATAGGAACAATGAAATGTTAGGTACCTAGGTATCGACCGGATCGAAATAACGACCGAAATTCAATTTGGTCAGGTAGGTACCTAGGTAAATCGCTAGAAACAGGGGAAAAAGCATTCACAGTTCTACTGGGTACTACCTACTATTAATTTGTTAGCAAGTACGCGAAGTAGGTATGTCGCCATGAACGTCGTATGACCAAAAGAGTTATGTGTATGAGTACGAGTGTGGCTGGGTGCGCAATTGGCTATTTGACAGTTTTCGGAAAGATACTTATAAATATACGTAAGTATAATTTAAACCTCTTACAATTATATTTTCCTCAAAAAAAGCGTTATTTATCAGAAAAAAAATCCTCCAGTGATTTGAAATTCGCGCGAAAACAGCCGATCACTTGACATTTCTGACTGTGACGTCACGGGTCAAATTATCTAAAGCTAAATAGGTAAGTACGCGCGTACGCGCCCACTTGACGTTTTACTTTGTAACTAGTTACGTCACTCACGTCACACGATTTTTTTTTGTTTGAGCATCGCGATGCTCAAACATGGCTCACGCGTTTCAGTTTTTGTAAGCCACAGATGTAAAAAACTCTAATTTATTTGTCAAAAATAAAATATTTACAATTTATTTTAATGCAAAAAACATATTGCATGAGTATTATGTACCTATGACCTACTCGTTTATGATACTGTATTTAGTATAAATATTTTATCGTTACTATTGTCAAATAGCCAATTAGAGGAAGGCCGACGAAGAAGTGGTTTGATTGTGTGAAAGATGATTTATGAATGTAAGAGGAGTATATTCATTGACGAATGATAGGAGAAGTGGAAAAAGAAAACATGTGCCGACCCTACTTAGCGTGGGCTAAGGGCAGGTTAGTGATGAGGTGAAGTATGTAGGTAGATGCCTACATATATTTTTTGATGTGCTGTACTTACTTTTGTATTGGTGATTGTCACTGTATGGTCATCGACTACATTAACCACGGGTATACAATCTTTGTCTGATTTCAGCTCCCTGAAATTAATGTAGATAATAGATTATAATTAAAAAATTAGCAATCTGTACTTCAGGCTGTGGGCCGGTCGTATCTCGCGATGGCATATCAGGCAGATGCTGGATGCGGCAAGCTGAAGACAAGCAGCTATGGCGCTCATTCATTACATTAAGGGAGGCCTATGCCTAAGGAAGGACATAGGTAAGCCCAGCCGTGGACTAATATAGGCGGATAATGATAGGATTCAAAACGAATATCAACGTAGGTTACCTACACCTTACCCGCTGCTAGGGTGGGATACATCCTTCTAAATAAGTAGGAAAGTAGATACCTATCATAAAAGTATATAGGTAAGTAATAATAATAATGGTAGGTATTACCCCTACTTGAAAAACTAGCACTTGCCTGTCTCTAAATGGTCTCACTCGTATCGCCAATTTTACGTTAGGCATATTGAAAATATACTGGAAACACGTAGTAAACTCCTCGGTCCCACCACCACACAGTCACGAAATCTCGTGCTGAACGAAACTATTTTTGGATCCTTCGTTTCCTGTCGACCCCGGTTAGGGATAGAGTTTAATAACCTACTTAATCGTTGCATTTTGGTAACTATTTCATCGGTCAACATTTCGCTCATTAAATTCAAAACGGCCACATCTCAAAAACTACAAATTGTTCAGGGGAGCCTTTTAAAGTTTTGGTGGTCGTTTTTTTCTTTTATTTTGAAAACCCTATTTTCTATTTAAATGTATTATATATCATTCGATGCGTATTTTAAATCATCATTTACCTATAGTATTCAATTTATTGCACTTTCACCCAGAATCGTACAAACTCACATAAGTCTCTTTTGTTTATAAAAATGGTCGAAATCTCATATGATTTTTTTTAATAGAAGGCCACAAATCATACAAAATTGTACACTTTTGTACGTGTTTTACATCACTGTTTTGTTAAATGTAACATAAAAACAATAGTAAACAATTACACAAGTTGTGCGAATACTCAGTAGTAAAAACATAGAAAATCAATCAACAAAAACAATGTTTAAATTGGAAAAGCTTGAAAGAAACAAAAACGAAAGTCGTGTTTATAGTAAAAATGCTATCAATAATCATGAGAACACTATTAATTAGTTAAGTTTATGATGTTTATTAGAGTTTTGAAACAAAGTTGACTATATCATATTAAATTAAATAAAAAAATTAACCAGTAGTTGATGAAAATACTATATTTTATTTTGAAAGTCCAGAAAAAAGACCATTATGCCAAGCAGCGATACGTAACCACCTAGCTTTGATGTTTAGCCAACCAACATTAAATCCCAGCAAACCAGTCCTGAAACTCCGGCTGGGTTTCAAGACTGGGTTGCTTACGACGAGCGTAGATTACCAGTCGCCTAACCTTGATACAACGGTGGAGTTCACTGAGACTGTTTGAGACTGCAAAACAGCTCATGGTGGCTGGTTATCATCGCTTGGTAACTGGGTAACAGCGCTTGGTGGCTGGATATCAACACTAGGTGGTTCGGTAACAACGCTTGGCTTTTTTTCTTCTATTCCTGACTGCTTTCAGCTTCTTCTTTCCTAGCTTCAATGATTTTTATATGAAAGAGGGTCCAGCTTTTGATGATAAATCTTCATTCTAGTCTAAATTAGAATTAATGAATAATAAAATAAACAATAAATAATGCTGGACAATCCACACAGCATCATCTAGCCCCAAAGCAAGCTACTCAAAGCTTGTGTTATGGGTACTATAGATAAATGATATATTTTAATACATTATATACCTATATAGATTTTTTTTATTATACATAGAAAACACCCAGACCAACGGGTTAAATTTGGAGTCTGGATCCTTTGCGCTATCATCCTGATGAAATATCTTCTGTACTGCTGTCAAACAGCATTCGCAGACGAAGATTCTTTAGAATTGCTATCTGAATCGCTTTCCTTAATGAACATCGAAATTTGGTCTTTTTTCTGGACTTCCAAAATCAAACACAGTATTTTTTGGAATTTGTAACACCAGTATCATCAGATACGACGGGGACGACAACCGTTGATCGGCGAAGGTGGAAGTTGACTCGAACCTTGTGTTCTGTGTTGAAGTGGTTTAAAGATATTCGTTTTTTGTTTTGACCATGTTTAAAATTCTATGTGCGCGGATATTTATGTATTCATTCTATGAATAAAGAAAATAAAATTATGAGTTTCTGTATCTAAGCCCCAAAAATAATTAACATGTTACCAAAACAGGTAGCTGACGCATACACAAACAGGCAGAAAGTTGACCCTTTAATAGATTATTTCGCATCTTCAAAATAAAAATTGCAATACGTCAAAATAGTTACAAAAAATTTATATTTAACAGTTCAATATAATCATCAAAATAAAAAAATGCACTTTAGACTATAAAACTTTTTAAAACTTCATAGCTAACAAGCACAAAAACAGTCGTTAATCAAAAACGGCAATTTTGTTTAAATAATTTCTACCATAATCTCGATAAACTTATACGGAAAACAGTCATATTTCAAAAAATGGCTTTTTTGCTTATAAATATGATATTGTACTCACGTGCTTTTAATATTCAAGACGGTCACATTTCAAAATATAGCGCTTTTCACTATAATTATTTGTGGATATTCAGTTTTTTTTCGGAATATGGCCCTTTTTCACAAAAATTACCGCAGACTACTGGTCGTAACTGGCAATATGCCAGTTTTGAAGTAAAATTAGTCATCAATGTGTCAAAATGTAAAAGAGGCAGTTGTTTGAACGGGCCATTTTAAACGCTAAAACAATGGGTGTCTCTTTCAAATATAAAAATATGAACAGTTTAGATATGATTTTTGCAATAAAAACGATTTTGATTTTTTTTGAGATGTGGCCCTTTTGAATTTAATGAGCGATTTTATTTCTCTACGAAGTAACAATAGAAATGAATGTTACTAGTTACTACATAGGTACCTACCTAGCTACCTAGCTACCCTTACTACTGACCAAATTACATCTCAATTGAAAAAACGAGCCACACCTGCATTTTTCATATAAGTGACGACGTATTCTTGGTAGGTAGAGGTAGATCAATCTAAAAATGCACGCCCCTCCAATGTATTTGCTACACTATTTCCTCTACAAGTACAAGTGGAGGGGCGTGCATTTTTAGATTTATTTGAATTCAGTATGTATCGATAACAAAACAAAAGTAGGTAGCTAGTACAGCACTATTTTATCGATATCGGTAGTTCAGTTTGCACAACACTATCGTACAAGTGACACTGACACAAGTCTGCATCATCTGCCTTGGCGCATGACGCTAAATCGGATTGTGTAGTATTTTTTTCTCTATGATGGATCCGAATCCGACCATTCAATTCAACTTCACTCACTCACTTTCAATATTTACACTTACCTACACGTAGTACCAAAATAACCGGAAGACTGGTGGGCACTGGTTCAAGAACTAAAGTTTCCTTTTCTTATTGAATTTTATTTCCATTTTGGCTTTCCATTCCAGTACCTACCTACTTAACCAAGCTTAAAAATGTAAGTTCTTAACTAATATTAGGTAGTTAGTTTTACGTAGGTACCCTAATGTATTGTTCATGTGAAACAGCAAGTCTCGGAGATAAACAATCAAGTAGATACCTACAAAATATTTAAAGAATTGTACCATGTACGAAAGTAGTTTCCGACCAAGGTGCACAATGTTTATTTATGACATTCACCTTTTTAGTTGCAGATAATAGGTATGTACCTACTATATATAATAGATAATTCAAATTCAATCTGATAATAATTGGTAGATACTTAATTTACATTGCCTGTACCTATTACCATAATAAAATTTACATCACAAAGCTTGTTTCTAGCATAGAATATACCTTTTTGCCTGTATTCATACACAGTCTTTGATATTACTAGTTCTATGAAAGATGCTGATCCGGAACCTAAAATGGAATCTTTGGAGACCCACCCGATTCCAAAAGAGATTTTTGGCATCGGAGCCAGTGAAACCACAACCTGATGTCAATGATGGAGTGGAACCTTTGCAGGTAATTTTATAAAATATAATTCTAGAGGTATACACAATTTTTTACACATAGTTTACACATATTTTAATTTTTAGGCTGAAGCTCTAGACAAAGACATTTGCTTGCTAGTAGATGAAAAGGACACATTCATTGGCACAGCCACCAAGAGGGACTGTCATAAAGTGGGACCTGACGGGAATGTCCTGCTGCACCGTGCCTTTAGCGTGTTCCTGTTCAACAAGAGGGGAGACATGTTCTTACAGAGAAGGGCAAGCCAAAAAGTAAGAACAAAAATTACTTTTTACTGTTCAATCATTAAAAAACCAGTAGATCAATAGTCAATAGTCAATAATTATTTATTCAGTAAAATCCCAGGGATCATTTTGAATCGTCTTACATACTAGGTGAGTCTAGGTGCCTATTCCAGTCCTATCCCCAGTCTAAATAGAACTGACAAGAAACTTGCTGAGCCTTAGCGCTTTTTTTGTATTATGATCCTTGTAAACATTGTTAGGGATCCTGCATCTTCTGTACTTAATTTAAATATTTATAGGTAACATATCCGGACTATTATACAAATGCCTGCTGCAGCCATCCATTGTACATAGATGACAAGCAAGAAGATATCATAACCGCAGCCCGACGTAGACTGAATCATGAACTAGGCATACCTCTAAATGATGTAAGTATCTGAGACAGTCATTATTATGTCAGTTATGTAGAGAAAAGAAGAGAAACAAACTCAGAGTGGCCCCAATTACCCCGTAACAGATATTTAAGGAAAAGTTATGAAAGGATGGGAGGAAGATCTTTGCAATGCAGTAGGTCACTCACTACATACTTCTAAATAATAATAACTGCATAAATATAAAAGCTCAAAATGATGAAAACATGTCAACAAACTAGCAGAGAGACTAGTGTCAGAAGTGAGAGCATTTACTTGTACTTTATTTAATAAAAATATTACATTTTTAGATGGATCCTGAGTTGTTTACATACATGACGCGCGTGCACTACCACGACCCCGGCGACGGCGTGTGGGGAGAGCACGAAATCGACCACGTGCTGTTCTTTCAGAGCGACGTAAAGGTCAAGCCTAACTCCAATGAGATTTCGGAGTATTGCTTCGTCCCTAAAGCGGAATTCAATGCGTAAGTAGATAAATTAAATATCGCTAAGCTTAGTTTATAAACAAAATATAAATAGTGTCTTGTTCAGTACTGATAATCCTGAAAACACCAGAAGCAAGCACGGTATAATAATATCATATCAGATACTGTAGTATCTAAAAATTTATTATATAATCCCATACAAATTGACAACTTGTTGATATATAAAAGTTTCGGCCTGGGCACCTATGATGCTGTGCACTGATGTTGTGATTCTTAGCATTGCTTATTTCCATTAAGCAATGTGAACACTAGCTATCATAACAAACATCTTTTTTTTATTAGGTTCCTTCCCACCCTAGAAGGACCCGCCACACCATGGTTCAACATGATCCGACGCCACCGACTGAAACTCTGGTGGGACAATTTGCATCGCCTTAAAGACCTCGCCGAACCAGATAAAATTCATAAGTTTTTGAACGAAAAATAATATTTTCTTAATAATTACGGCCAAAGCAAAGCAGTTGTTACGAGCTTAAACCACGGCAAGAAGTTTTATATAATTCTTCACATAAGTTTATTCGATTTTTTTTTTGACTGAATGGTAGCGGTCTCGTACCTATTATTGACTTAGTTAAGTAAGTATATTATTTGACTGCATTTCATTTATAAGTTATGTCTCTAATTTGCGGTACATTAATCCCTTGATAAACCTAGATAAAGTTGTGCATGTTTCAGTTACAATAATTTATAAACAGTTTGTGCATAGTTTGTGAAACAAACTTTGATAATTTTATGAATTAAGTTTATAATTATTAGTTATTTTAACTGAGCAGCCTGATTTCATAATGCATCCTATATACCTACCTAAAAATGTCTTTATTATAAGAGGGTGCTTAAAATAAATCTAAATATTCAATTATATTCATATTATAATATTTTTATTTGGCGCATGCGTCGTGTGGTAAAGTATAAGTTGAAGGAAATACGAGTACCTACCTACTGTTCTGATGATCATTCATAAATAGGTTTTAACAACTCATCAGAACTGCACGCGTCAGATCCCGAGGAGGTCGTGAACCGTTTTTTCTCGGTCCTGTACCCGGTGACCCACTGAAGCGTGCGAGTTTCTCTAGGTTTCCGCTTTCGGTATACTTTCTTTTTAGCAGGGCTCTTGGGCGCTTCGGTGTCGGTAAGCGAGCGAAGTAAGTACGCCGTGCAGGCGAACTTGTTGCCGGCGTGGAGACCGTTCTTGTAAGCAGTGTGGAGGTAGCGTACTGCTATTATTTGCAATATCTGTGGACGGATTTTATAAATAAGCTGGCTTCTAGGTCTATCTACCTCTACTAGTTCCTGAGTAACATCATTGAAAAAAGTGTTGGTATCATCATCATCTTCCTGCCCTTTTCCCACGTTATGTGGGGTCGGCACAACATGTGATCTTCTTCCGTTTCCCTCTATCACCTCTGTCATCTTTCACACAGTCCAAGTGCTGGTAGGACACGGGATAATAATGATAGTAGGTAGTTACTTACCTGCTTGTGGTATACTCGTATAAACTCACCATGGCAATGATGATAAGTGCCATCACAGCATTGAATCTCCAGGAAACAGACATCATTTCATTGATCAACTTCTCTTCGCAACCATCCTCAGATATTGTGAGTTGCTTCTGTAACCCCACGTTTACACTAAAGTTTAGAAGGTAAGGTGTTAAGGTATTTTAGACAAATCTTCAACGTTTTGATATTATAGAGTATCAACCATGTTTGTAGATAGAAACGCGAAATAATAAGGAGTTGAAAAAGAAATAAGAGTCGAAAGTAAAATAGTTGCAGCTACTCACAGCTGGGTCGTATTTGTAGATGGCGCCCAATTGGGTGACACCATGATGAATGCATGGATAAAGCGCGTCTATAGAACAGCAGCTGTAGGGTACATTGTCTGCGACGAACTTGCGATCGGCACTGTTAATAGGGGGTGAAAGATCAATAATTTAACTACAATCATAGAGTAATACGAGTAGGTACTATGACTACGATGATTTAAGCGCATTTAATAAGCAATTGGCATTTACTTACAATGCCTTCGTCTCTCCGCTCTCTTCAGTTGCAAACCAGGGAATGAAGAACCACTCCTGGGTGGAAGGTGATTAGCGATTATGTACCTATGACCATCTCAGTCGTGGGGCGTGTCCTTGTTCTAAAATGATCTCCGGAATAGAGAAAGGGAAAGAAGAGAAATAACGTAGCTGAGTGAGTTATTTGTGAATTTCCAGTTCATGCGTAAGTCATACCATCCCCTTTGAATGAAGATGAGCTATCATCGGCTAGAAAGCTTAGTGTTACGAGAAGCTTGAGTGGGTTGCTTGCATCTGTAATCACCTGATAGCTAACCCGTCCGCAGCAGTGGAACCGCGTCTGCAACCGATCGATCGCCACTTTGGAAGGGAGGTGGTGAGCGTACCGCAGCATGGCTTTTGTAATACCACCTTTTATTTTAGCTGTTTGCAACAAGAAATATCAGGTATGTGGCAAAAGTATACTTTTACAAAAGCGATTACTTAGTACCTAAATTTTTTATTGTCCTTGTAGTTTCATGGTGCAGTGAGAATCATAATACCATCTATGACCACCGTGTTATAAGGATACCTAGGTAATATAGATATATTATGAAAATTATAAAAAAGACTTATTAATAAGTTGGAATTTATAGGATTTCACCTCTTATAATAGTAGATTGAAGTCCCGAGTAGAACATGATAGCAAGAAATATTATTATCATTATGATAAGCGCCCAAATGTAGTAGAAAAGTCCATTTGTTACATTATATTCTTTTTTTGGTAGTCCTGCTTTAAAAAGTTGATAGAGTCCATATACCTGGAGAATGCCAGTGAAGAAGTTTTAATGTGAGGAAGGTTGAGAACTTCCTCAAAAATTAGTGACCACTAAGCACCTACAAGTTGGCTCAACTAATCTAGGCATTGGTGAAGTTAGCCGCAAGAGCTGCGCAGTATCGTTTTTCGGGAGCAATTAGAGGTATGAGGAGGGAGGGAAGGAACTGTACATGCGCAAACTCGCACCTGTGGCTAACTTCACGAATGCCTAGATCCGTTGGATGACCTATACCTACGTAAAGCTTTCCATCGGAGTTTTGGACAATCAACTCACCTCAATAACCACAGCAATAATAGAACCACATGCGATTATAACGGGGATCGCGTTACCATCAGGCCAGCACACCAGGTCCAGCAAAGTTCCTTCTTCGCTGCGTATGCCTTCAGAAGTGTTGACCAGCCAAATCAGGTAAAATATAACAATAGGCATACAAGCCATCAGAAGCATTCGTATGTTATTAAAAGAAGCCCAAGTAAGATACATCTTCAGATATTCTTAACTATATTCGCGGTAGGCAGGTATATATAGGTAGGTACCTACCTATACTGATTGCTTTACAATGGCTTTACAAAGCTTGCTCTTCTCCAATAGTTATCATAGATTATTCACAATAACTCTAGAAACAGAACATTTTTCAAAAATACCCGCCCGACCTGACAGCACAGATAACATCCGTTTGAGAAAGCCGAGCAATCGAGACCAAAGACTGACGTAGTAACATCGAGACACTGACTGAAACCTTATAGCATTATTCTCTAAGACTGAAACGGAATAGATAGACCGGTGCGTATCTACTAGGAGGCAAAGAGAATAATAATCACTACGTTTAGGCGTCGGTACACCTATTTAATTAAATGTACACAAATTATGAAAAATGTGTGACAAAAGGAGGGCTTATGGCTAGAGGGTATTTTCTACCAGTCAACCTAGTCCAACGATCGATCGGTTGCAGACGCGGTTCCACTGCTGCGGACGGGTTAGCTATCAGGTGATTACAGATGCAAGCAACCCACTCAAGCTTCTCGTAACACTAAGCTTTCTAGCCGATGATAGCTCATCTTCATTCAAAGGGGATGGTATGACATACGCATGAACTGGAAATTCACAAATAACTCAGCTACGTTATTTCTCTTCTTTCCTTTTCTCTATTCCGGAGATCATTATTTAGAACAAGGACATGCCCCACGACTGAGATGGTCATAGGTACATAATCGCTAATCACCTTCCACCCAGGAGTGGTTCTTCATTCCCTGGTTTGCAACTGAAGAGAGCGGAGAGACGAAGGCATTGTAAGTAAATGCCAATTGCTTATTAAATCATCGTAGTCATAGTAGGTACCTAATCGTATTACTCTATGATTGTAGTTCAATTATTGATCTTTCAACCCCTATTAACAGTTCCGATCGCAAGTTCGTCGCAGATAATGTACCCTACAGCTGCTGTTCTATAGACGCGCTTTATCCATGCATTCATCATGGTGTCACCCAATTGGGCGCCATCTACAAATACGACCCAGCTGTGAGTAGCTGCAACTATTTTACTTTCGACTCTTATTTCTTTTTCAACTCCTTAATTATTTCGCGTTTCTATCTACAAACATGGTTGATACTCTATAATATCAAAACGTTGAAGATTTGTCTAAAATACCTTAACACCTTACCTTCTAAACTTTAGTGTAAACGTGGGGTTACAGAAGCAACTTACAATATCTGAGGATGGTTGCGAAGAGAAGTTGATCAATGATTTCCTGGAGATTCAATGCTGTGATGGCACTTATCATCATTGCCATGGTGAGTTTATACGAGTAGGTATACCACAAGTAGGTAAGTAACTACCTACTATCATTATTATCCCGTGTCATACCAGCATTTGGACTGTGTGAAAGATGACAGAGGTGATAGAGGGAAATGGAAGATCACATGTTGTGCCGACCCCACATAACGTGGGAAAAGGGCAGGAAGATGATGATGATACCATACCAGCACTTTTTTCAATGATGTTACTCAGGTATAGGTACCCGTGCAACGAACCCAGTGAGGGCGGCAATGGAGGGTTCTGGAGTGGCTTGCCACTCCGGGGAAGGGAAGCGGCCTGCAGCATTTTCCTAAAAGGGAACCGGTGCGTCCCGTATGGAGATCCCGGATCCCTTTGACATACATTGAGACTGGTCACACCGGGGAGGTTTAGTGGTGAGCGCACCGTCGTTATTTAGACGGACAACCTTGCATATTCCGCTTGCACCCTCAATGCGAGCGGAAATCTAGTTACAAATCCCTTTTCATCAAAAACAAAGTGTATTTTAAGAATGCTATTCCGCTTTTTTAATTAGGTCAGTGTTGCCAGTGGCAGATAGTCAAATATAACGTGAGACAGCTCAAAAAGTAACATTTTCACGAGAAAAGTAACATTAAAAAAAAAAACAAGGTCATGACTGTAATCCTCATGCTCTGTAGTCCTCAGATCTCTAGTGACATAGATCGTCAAGGATATCAAAAGAGGGTAGCCAGAGGCACGTCGGAACATGACATTTGGCACATGCCCACATTTTACACAATAGATATTATTCCGTACATGACAGGTTGCAAGCCCACCGCCGCTTATAATAATACTAACCTATGACACACCTTCGAATTTTTTATTCTAGGGTATGCCGGTTTCTTCACGAATTTTTCCTTCGCCGTATAAGAGCACTGGCATTGTGCACATAATTTTTTCAAATAGAAGAATTCATTGGTACACGAGTACACGACCAGGTTTGAACTCGAGACCTTCGGAGCGTGCGGCAGGGGTGCTACCACTACACCACTTTATTTATTACTTTATTACTAATCGTAATAATTGTTGATCGAGTAATCTCTCGCCTAAGCGAGATGGAAGATTGAGGAATAATGCAAGTGAGTGAATATGCGGTACGACGAAGTGACAGATTTTCGCGCGGACGTCGCATCAGTCAGTCCACAAAATCAAGAGCGCCAACATGCCGAACAAAAACAAAAAAATTCTTGGATACGTTCAGTTTCACAAATTTTTTTGATTGCTGAATAAAATTTTTAAAGTTTAATTACATTGACCTTTTGTGTTACAAAAGTAACATATTGAGTCTTGTAACATGAAGGTAACATGAGAGGGTCAAAAGTAACGTAAAATGTTACAAAAGTAACATTCTGGCAACGCTGAATTAGGTAGGTATGTAAGTATAATTTTACAGTCTTGTCACTGTCAGTAGCGTCAATCATTCACCCACCACGGCACGTACTGTCACAATCACTGTGATTGTGTGTCACAGTATCACACACAACTCAGTTCAAGTTCGTACTTCAAAGAGTTTACTTTATTGAATGACATAAGATTCAATGCGTTTGTACATGTTCTATTATTTATTTACTTTCAAAATACGTTTTTGTAATTCGTTTTAGTCTTGATAAAAAAATTGTGATAATATTATAGTACGTGCCGACTATTATTACTATGAATGAACAACAAACTCGACAGTTATGGGTGATAAAATTTTGTCTAAAAGTTGTCTATCCAAAGTACAACCTCTACGTTTTTCTTGTGTATCTCGCAGTAAAGTATAGAATTTGGTGGCTAAGGAAACTATCAGGTTCAAAAAGAATGGAAACTTATAGATTCAAGACCATTCCACAGTACGTTGCTAATTCCCTGCTCAAAAACACTTTAGAAGATTATTTACCTGTCTTTGTAGATAAATGTGTTATCATTTCAAAAGAGCAATTCATACAGCTTTGTAGTGAGAACCTATACTACTTAGATAATGGAGTTTTGTGGCTGGCTATGAAGCTATCAAGTGATAGCAAAACAAAGTTCAAAGAAAAAAATAATGATAAGCAAAACAACAAGAAAAACCTGAACTCACTAACTTCAGAGATCCATAAGTTGCTTTGGACTGACAATAATTCAGATAATCTGGATAATATCAGAATAGTGCCAGTGATTGGCTCTAACACTGTCCCAGAAGGGGAAGCATACACAACTGAAAATGAAATGTATAATATATCTTGCACATTTGCTTTGAGAAACCAAGAGTTCGAAATAACATTCCATCCAATTCCTTCACTAGAATATGAACCAAAAATGGCTACTTCAGCAGAAGTTAGTCTTATTTTAAATGAATATGAACTATCCACAGAATTTTTAAGAGAAATTTTAAATAACTATTTTGAAAACCCGAAAGCACTGAGTGTGAATGATGTTTTTAGCATAGAGCTAAGTCCTGAAATAACTGGTCATCACCTTTACAAGCACCAGGACTTGGTTGCTGCTGCTGGAAAAGTGTACTTCAAGTGCAAAAACCTGACCTTTGAAGAGAAGACTGATAGTCAAAAAGATGCAACAGAGGAAAATGATAAAAGTTCACTTCAAAGTGTCACAACCAAAGACAATGAAAATATTATTAGAACATACTTCATAGCAAAAGGTGAAACCCAGATGTCAATGAGTGAACCTTTGCACATGCTAAAGCCAAAAGATGAATTCTTTGTTCTTCAAGGATCAGAGAATAGTAATGTATTGCATCAATGTCCAACTGGACTGAAAGAAAAGTTTGATCAAATTCAAGAATCCATCCAGCCTTTTCTGAATGGAGATATAAGTAAGACTAAGTTTGTAACATGTTTCTTACAGTTTACTATATTTGGATATGAATTAAATACATTTTATAAATATATGTTTTTCAGCTGAATTGTCTTCCTCACTATCAAACCCTATCATTCCAATGCTGCTACTGACTGGATCTATTGGATCAGGAAAACATAGACTAGTTAGAACAATAGCTAAGTGTAATGGTAAATATTGATCATAATGACTGGCAAATATGAAAACTATAACTAATAATCAATAAATGATCCAAATTATGTTTTCAGGGCTGAGCTGTCTTCCAATAGACTGTAGCACAATAATGAGCACAACAGCAAAGCAGACAGAAAGTAAAATAGACTCTACAATACAGAAAGCTAAGGGTGCAGCACCTTGCATTGTCATGCTAAATCATTTTGAGGTCAGAAAATATAGGATAATTTACTGGTTGCATGAGCAAATTAATATGTTGGTTCAATGAAACATTTCTTACTTCATTAGATAACATCTTAACTTATTTTAGGTTTTTGCAGTTGACCCAGAGAACAATGAAGACTGCAGAGTAATAGAATACTTTATGAACACAATAACAGATTTGTACCAAAACTACACTAAGCATCAGATAGTATTCATAGCAGTTACAGAAAGACAAGATCTGAAACCAAATATACTCAGGCTATTTTTGGATAAATTCCATATTTCTAGGCCAAATGCTCAACAGAGGTATGAGACACTAGAATGGTTTGCAAAAGCTATGCAGCTAAAGATAGATAATTCTAGCGAATCAAGTAAAGATGGCAGTTTAAGTAGTGCTGCTGTTGAAGTACTCAAGAAGATTGCGGCTAAAACAGAGACATTTGGGTATGGAGACCTGGATGCACTTATGCACTTTGCTCTTAGAGAGTCTTATTTGAAACAACAAAGTAATTATGATAAGTTGCTAAAAGACCCTGATTTAACATTGGTAAAAGAAGATGATTTCAATTCAGCACTAGGTAAGAGGAATTTGCTTATAAGGAATGCACAATTAATGTTTCTTTTATTTTGTTTTCAATTTGTAATGTTTATGTTGTAGTCTATCTTCTTACATATTTCATTCTCAGAATCCATACGAAGTTTGCAAAGTCAACATTTGGATGCACCTAAAATACCCAAAGTCTACTGGAAAGATATAGGTGGTTTGGACATTCTAAAGAAGGAGCTGATGAAAACAATAGAATTTCCTATAAAATACCCTCATCTCTTCAAGAACTCTAGTCTGAAAAGATCAGGTAATTTTATTTTATAGTTAACAATTATTCTTTTAAAAGTTTTTTATCATTTGACGTGAAGTTTTATTTCAGGGATACTTCTGTATGGCCCTCCCGGATGCGGGAAGACCTTAGTGGCCAAAGCTGTAAGCACAGAGCTGAACGTAAGCTTCCTGAGTGTAAAGGGACCTGAGCTGCTCAACATGTACATTGGACAGTCTGAAGAAAATGTTAGAAAAGGTGCACATTTTTATTATTACAATGAAGTACTTTATAATTTGTTGTCTATTTTTATATTATTACTAACTAAATACACATTCTGGATCTGTTACATAATGCTTTTTAAAGTTATATTTCAGCGCTTTTGCATAGGAATTTGATATCATTATATTTATTTTAAGTAGGTAGGTACTTAATTCATCACACAGTAAGATCCTGATCAACTCATAAAGTTAATCAGATCCAGAGGTCAGCTCCGATGTCATGCTTTGAAACGTTTTGTGATTTTTATCGCGCATTGAGTTTGCTCATAGCCTTTTTATATTATTCATTCAATTCCTGTAGATATCTGCTACAAACGAATCATAGAATATGAAGGGGAAAAAACTCTGATTCATAGTTTTTCTTACTATTATTCTCTCACTCATGTAATTCCGATTGCTTGTTGGTGCATCATAACAAAGGCAAGAGCAGCTTGTGAAATATGATCTGCACAAAAAGCTATTTCCCAGCAGTAAGATTAAGAACATCATAGACTGTAGAATCTATGGATGATCAATAATTTATCAATCCATAAAATGTGTTTCAGTGTTCGAGTCGGCCCGTGCTGCATCACCTTGTATAGTGTTTCTGGATGAGTTAGATGCGTTAGCGCCACGGAGAGGCGCGGCGGGTGACTCGGGCGGCGCTAGCGACCGCGTTGTCAGCCAACTGTTGGCCGAGCTCGATGGAGTCACCTCTGAGGAAGGTACCACATAAAAACTTAATGTTTCAAACCAGGGCCCAGGGCTTGGAACCGGTTAATAATTTATCAGAAAAAAACCGGTATTAAACGGTATTTCGATAATAGCGTTCGGAGCGCAACCTCTTTCAAAACCTTAACTCGAAATTAGATTAACACACCGATTAACCGGTTAAAGCGAGCTTCGTTTGTCGTCGTAAGAGCGGGCGCGTCGCGGAGCTCACTAATATGGAAAAAAACGAAATCATTTCGTTCTAACCGATTAATTGAGCGAAACCCTTTTGGATTGATCATTCTTGACTAACCATTGTAATAGAGGTTACGGTAGAACGTAACCGAAAATAGAGGTGTAGGTATTTAGAGTGATATGATAACGGTTTAGAATTATTTTCCGGTTTCCAAACCCTGTTTCAAACTGCTATTTACCACTCTACATAGACATTAAGGTGCATTAACGCTGTAAAATAGTGATTCTGTGTCTGATTGGTGTAAGAATCATCTTTCTTATTATAGACGCTGCCACGTCAAGCTTCGTTTTCGTGATGGGCGCGACGAACCGACCTGATCTGTTGGAGCAGTCACTCCTGCGGCCGGGTCGTCTCGACAAGCTTATCTACGTGGGGCCTTATTCCGGCTCCGACGAGAAAACGAGCGTGCTCACCGCGCTTTGTAGGAAGTAAGATACACACACCACACATAAAGAAAATACTTATAAGATTATGAAACAGTTGAGCTATTTTATAAACAATCAATATAATATACTCGTAGATCATATAGAATATAGGTACTTCTGTGTCCGGGTGTTATTATGCATTCTTCATTGATTTATAAGCTCTTTAGTCAACTGAGGCCACTGTCAACTTAGCCCGTTGTAACATTTTATGATTTGTATAGACACAAAAAAAAGTGTTTCGACATAAGATTTACGAAAACAACGCAACTGCAATGTTATTTTTACAGACACAAACTGCGAGAAGAAGTGAGCCTCGCCGCGGTAGCGGAGGCGCTACCCGAGCGATGCACGGGTGCCGATCTAATGCAGGTCGTGAGCGCTGCGCGCGCCGCGGCTGTGCGCAACCTAGTTAATAAATTACGCGAAGGTATGTATCTTTGTTTAGAAACGAAACTACGCCGCGCCTGTTGTCTATACTAATCTATACTAATAATATTATAAAGAGGAAAGATTTGATTGTTTGTTTGTTTGCATTGAATAGGCTCCGAAACTACTGGACTACTGGAAAATTCTTTCACCAATGTGTTAAATGAACATAGGTTATATTTTATGTAGGTACTTCGCGGGCAACGCCGCGAGAGGAAGCTACATAGTTATATCTATACTTTTAAATAACTGGCTACTGCCCACGGCTTCGTCCGCGTGGTGAAAAACAAAAATAAATCTATCCCACGAAAACCGTACATATTTCCGGGATAAAAAGCTATGTGCTATATGTGCTATAGCCTATGTGCTTTTCCAGGCTATAATCTATATCTGTGCCAAATTTCATCCAGATCCGTTCAGCCGTTTCAGCGTGAAAGAGTAACAAACGTACGTCTAGACATCCATACATTCTTACAAACTTTCGCGTTTATAATAATATAGTAGGATTTATACACGCTCTCAATTCACTTCCTTCTGTGATTATAAGACTTAAGAGTTTTATTTTTTTCAGGTCTCGTGAAAGAAAGTGAACTAAGTCCAGATTCGGTGGTCCTCGGAGTATCGGAGTTGTGGCAAGGAGTAGAGTCCTTCAGGCCTTCTGTCACGCATGAGGAATTAACTTACTACGAATCTTTAAAAATGCAAATGTAGGGTAGTTTTATAAAGTGCTAAATATAAAGCTAAATTGCGCAAAAGAGCCGAAACAGTTAAAAGGTTGCGTTCCTACTAGTTGTTTGCTTGTGGGCTTGTGATTTGCTTAGCTTTATAAAAATATGGGAAAAAATATAGATTTGGGTATTGTAAGAGGTAGACCTACATGAGCCTTTTTAAATTATAGGCAGTAACACCAATTGTAGGAATTATGACAATTTTGTATGTACCTACGAATGCAATGTAAATAAATTAATGCTGGGATTCAAGTATCAAATTAATGTGCCTTATTAAACTTTCCCTAATAATACGATTCCTTTAACTACATTGTTTGCAGGTGAGTTAAAGTTGCAGAATTAAGTACATACAAACCTACCTACCTACCTGTTAGAGCAGGCAGCATCTCTGCTCGTAACCATTGGTGCGAACGATGCCGGCCGATGTGTGGATGATGCGTTTATTATAGCATTTAACTATAGGACCTATATAATCTGTAAACAAGTCGCTCATAGAAAAACGAGAATGACAACGATTGTCATTCTTGTCCAGTCCAACCATAGCCAATGAAAAATATTTTCAGATAATTCACGATTATTACTAACTATGGTTTCCGAACGCATTTCTTAATAACATTGTATAATTTAAATCTATGTTTTGGAAAATAAATATGTAGTATGGAACTCTGTAAAAGTTTTTATAATCGCAGCAGACGGCATGTACACTGAATACTTACATAGTAATAAACTGAATTTGAAAAATAATATATTATAAAAAACGGATTAATTATGTTTTGGTTTCGAACGAACGCAAATGCCAAATTGACAACTGACATTTGACGAACCATAGTCATTTTTGCTCTGGCTTTCTTTCCGGTTTCAAAATGGTGAGTGAGCTGATCGTGTTTCTGTAAATTTCTAAATTTTCGTGATTCAGATAACTCTTGCCTGTGCTGAAGTGATTGAAATATACATCGAAAATCAACGAAAATTCCTTTGTTTCTAATTAATAAGTCCATTTCCGTAAATTCCCGGCGCATCAACGAAAGTGAGTTCCAATGGCACCATGTGGCGAAGTTCAACTATGTTTTTATTGTTTTATTTTAGCCGCCCAAGAAGGATACGAAGTCTTCGGCCAAGCAGCCGCAGAAGACCCAAAAGAAGAAGGAGGGGTCCGGTGGCGGCAAAGCCAAGAAGAAGGTAAATAACTAGTTTTGTCAAAGTGAGGTTAGGATATTATGCGTGCCTTGGTATGAAATAAAACCATTACAAGTTATGTATGTAAATACTGTCAGATGATTATCCATTTTTGTCTTGAAATCATGAGAGTACAAGTGAACTGATATATTGAGGCTGATGGCAGTAAACAAAACTTTATTAATGGTGAATTTGCTCGTATTTTCTAAGTACCTACTTACCAAACTCGTTATTTTATATTTGCAGAAGTGGTCCAAAGGAAAAGTCCGTGACAAGTTGAACAATCAGGTCTTGTTCGACAAGCCCACATACGAGAAACTGTACAAGGAAGTGCCCCAGTACAAGCTGATCACCCCCGCCGTCGTGTCCGAAAGACTGAAGGTCCGAGGATCCCTCGCGAGGCGAGCGCTCATTGAGCTTAGAGAAAAAGGTTAGCATCTAATATACTTGTCATACCACATCATCATTCGCCTGTGCTAAGTGGGGCCGACACAAAGTGTTTTCTTCTTCCACTCCTATCATTCGCCAACTCCTAAGTCTATTCCTCTTACATTCATATCTTTCACACAATCAAACCACTTTTTCTTCAGCCTTCCTCTACTTTTGTACCCAGATACACGCATACTTGTCATACCACAATGAACATGAAAGTATTTTAAAGTTCACATGAAACAAGCTTGGGTAAACAGGATACCAATGGTTTTTAATTTGAACAAACACAAAATTTATACCAATGCAACCTAAAGTTGTGCATTTTTTATTGCATTATTTGTGATGAACCTTTTATCTGGATAAACCATGACAGTTCCAAACTGATATATTGAGTCTGATTTTATCTTAACTCGAACAATGATTGTATCAGAAGTTTCTCCTGTATAATAGGCATTTTCTTGTTACAGGACTAATCAAACAGGTAGTTCAACACCATGGACAGGTGATCTACACAAGAGCAACCAAGGGTGATGACCCTGTTGCCTAGGTTTATAATATAAGGACAAAAAATAAACAAAAATCCAAAAATTGCAGTTTCACTTTTATTAACCAGTAAAACAAATATGGGTTAGAAAAACGAATAATACAATTGTAGAAGACTATCATAACAGAATTTATGGGTCACAGAATTAAAACTTTAAAACACTGAAATCTTATTTTACCGAATAGCTACTTTGTGCTTATCATCAAGATCTATAACTGCAAATCTAGCAGAGGGGTACAGGTCTCGAAGGTGATCCTTGAAGTTAGTAGCATGCTCTTCATTAGCAGTCTCCACTACAACATTCGCCTGAAACAGTGAAATTTTCATTGTTTCTGAAGCAACTTGGTAAAGTTAGCAAATCCAAGCATGAGTAAAGTTAAATCATCTGAATAATTAGTAAGACAAAACTAAATGGAAACTGGCTCTTAATAAGTAATATAGTGGGGTTCAGAATCGTTTTGCCTTTTGTTGATAAATTGAAGCTTGGGGTAGGTAATTAATAACCATGCGATATTACCCAAGTTGTTCCGACATCGCTGTGCACCCACATCTGTTCGGTAACCATGCTCTTGAGAACAGCGCTCTCATCCGCAATCGCTTTGGCCAGTTGCTCCAACCCGCCCCGATGGTCGGGCACCGCCACTGCGAACCGAAGCAGCCTTCCACTGGCCCCCAGACCGCGCTGGATGACGCGCGATAATCGGCCCGAGTCGATGTTCCCGCCGCTGATAATGCACACCGCACTACGAAACGACAGGACGATAATTGTATATGAAACTTTGAGTTCTAGTATTTGTTCTAGTCCCATAATTATTACAAGTTTGAAATGCAAATTTGTAGTTCCATGGTAAGGAGAGATTTACAAGCCTGAGTGTTACGTGGATAACACTAATGGTTGGCTATTAAAAAAAGTAGATAGGCTACCGTTTCCCCCGCAATTCAGGTACCAAGCCCTGCATGACGGCCGCAACAGTGCACACCCCGGCCCCGTCCGCTACTAGCCGCTCCCGTTCGAGCACCGCTATTGTAGCGCGTGCAATGAACGCTTCGTCTACCACCAACTGGAAGAGATTAGTTAAATCGGGATTTATACAAGCTCTTACAAACCACCATGTTTCAGAAACGCCAAAGTTTCAAGCTTGAAGTAACACTATTTCAATTCAATGCAATTTTTATTAGTCATGGTACGAAACATCTAAGTTATATTACTTTGATATTGTCCGAAGAGCTTGTGGTAAGGCCCCTGAACTCCAGTCAATTACTTAGTAACGAACGTGGGCTTAACACTAGAGTGCACGCGCCCGAAAATACTCCTTAAGCGCACGCGCGGGCTACAGGCGTAGCCCACTTAAGGTTCAACCAATTCCCTACATCAGAAATTAAATGAGTAAAAAACAATATAGAATTACATAATATCTATATTTTTATTATAACGGTATAAAAAAATCCCAAAATTTTGCTTTTTAATTATAAATTGAAACAAACATAAACTTCATTAAAATCAACTAAATTTGGAATCATAGAGATCTATGAGTCATATTTTCATTCAGGAACATAATAATCTTTATAAAATTGATTCTTTATCATCTAACTGAACCAACTTATTAGTGCAATGGTAACAAATCACTCTGTTGGCGTACATTCAGGACATACGACTGCTTGATGTTTGCCACAAATGCGCCTCATACATTTGCTGCATTTCTGCGCGTGCTGAGCCCTGCTGCAAAAACAACATCGACCATATCCTCTCCGAATAGGCATATTATGTTGCGGGGGTTTATCTGCCAGCCCTAGAAGTAGTCTTGCGGTTTTCACTTCTTCACTTTCGGTCAAAATATCGTCGTCAACGTTATCCTCCAACAGTCATCTCTGTACTTGCTCACACAAATCGTTGGAGCTACCAGATATCAAAAAAAGTAAACAAAACATAATTAAAATAGATAAAAAATCTATAAATACAAACGAGAAATACATACAAAATAAATTTACAGTATTAAATATAGTAACACTACAAAAAATATATATTATTTACCTTAAATTAAAATTCCTCTAACGCACGCGCGGGGTACAGGCGTAGCCCACCAACTTTTAAGTCGATTTTTGAAAAGATCCGTGTGCCGCAAGAGTCGGCACGCTGCCGTAGGGAGCGGGGGTTCATACTCGAGGAATACACTAGAGACGATAGCCCTGTAGTACGCCTAATTACGGAAATATACCACACTTTTTCACACTGGGTTACATACAGTCGTGGTCAACTAATTAGGGACATGCAAGATAGTGAAGAACAATAACCGGTTATGTACATGCAAATATAAAACCCTATTGATTTCTCAGTAACTATTATTTGCATAATTTGGTCCGATTATTATGCTTTAAATGGCTGTAAATAAAAGAATAAATAAATAGAAAAAAGTATTTAATATCAAAGGTTGAACATGTATTCAATTTTAAGGTATAATTCTGTAGCTGGACATTTAATTAAGGACAGTAAACTATAATGAAAAATAGAGTTAAACAAAACTAATAATCTGCAGTATTATAATATCGTTAACAGCTCCATTTTATTACGTGTAAAATCAGTACCCAGTAGCAAAACCTTTGTTAGTAATTACCGCTTGACACCGATGTGGCATAGACATTATCAGTTTCTGGCATGTTTCGACAGGAATGTTTGCCCATGCCTCACAAAAAGCTTCATTAAGTTCATCTAAAGTTGTGGTACGATAAGTGGCTACTTTTTTCTTGATTTCGTGCCAAAGGTGCTCGATTGGGTTAAGGTCCGGGCTATTTGCTGGCCAATCTAGCACCGATACTGACTGACTGGTAAGAAACGACTTGACTGAACGGGCGGTATGTTTTGGGTCGTTATCATGCTGAAACGTCCATATAATAGGGAGATGCTCCTCAGCATAGGGAAGCATCGTTTCCTCCAATATTGCCTTGTATTGATGTTGGTCTAAGTTACCCTGAACTTTCCTCACAGGTCCCACTCCACGTCCAGAAAATGAACCCCACATTTTAATGTTTCCACCGCCATGTTTCACCTGCTTTTTTGTGAATCTTGGATTCATTTCCGCTTTTACTGGACGCCGTACGTATTGCCTTCCATCTGAAGAAATCAAATTAACCTTGGTCTCGTCAGAGAATAATACATGTTGCCATTGGGCGTAGGTCCAATGTCCATATTTACGTGCAAACGCCAAACGAGCATTTCTATGTTCTTTCTTCAACAACGGTACTTTGCGAGCCACTCTTCCGAACAACCCTGCTTCTACCAGACGTCGTCGAACGGTCCTAGCTGAGACACCAGCTCTTTCGTCTGTCCCAAACACTTCGTGTTTAATTAAAATAGAGCCTAGAAACGGATCTTTCTTAGCTAACCTGGCTATCATTCTATCTTCTTGCGGAGTTGTTTTTCTCGATCTTTTTGTTCTGGGCACATTTAAATCTGTGTTATTGCGTCTGACATGTTGCACTGCATTGTATACCATAGTTTTTGAACAATTTAAATGTTCTGCTATCCTTCGGTATGGCCAACCATGCTCGACAACAAACTTCATGATAATTTTTCGTAGTGTTGGATCGCAACTTTTATTTTTACCCATTTTTTTTCTAAATATTTTTCAAAACTTAAAATAAATATCGGGATTGCCGCCAAAACTACCACGAAACAATAAGAGAAGAAGTAAAAAAGTATTGAGATTCAAATTTTGAAAATAGAACGCAATATCTCAGTGTCCCTAATTAAATGGCCAGCCAGCATTATTTGAACAAATAGCACTACGATAATCTATCAGCTATACTGTAAAGAGGTTTAATGTTTAAGAAGTTGTTATTGTTTGTATAATCGGGCACATAAATGACTAATTATACTTACATGTAAGAGATATGGAATATGGTTTAGACTCGTTGGAAAATAAAAAATAAATTCACAATTCGGTTTAACCAAAGAGTGTCCCTAATTATTTGACCACGACTGTATGTAGCCCGTGCGTGCACTCTAATGTTAACTACCCTCCTCGGTATTTCTGTGAGACGAAACTAGTACCTACCATCCTATCCAGTCTTCCTTTCAGCGTTTCAAAGGCGTTGATCCCGGCAGAAGACGCATTGAGACCATCAGCAAGATTAGCCACCACGGGGACTGAGACGGGTCGCCCTGATTGGAACGCCTTCATCATCTTTGGCACTTTCGAGCATTCTGCACCCTGAAACGATAATAATGCTTCTAGTCGCGAGCAAGTTAGAAAGCCATGTGTCTTAGCGACTGACGTAGCTTACTGGCCCTTGTAACTAAGCTGCTAAGCTGGCTAGGTACTCACATACACATCCCCTGCCAAACAGGGGACTATCCCCTGCCAAACAGGGGACTTTTCGGTCCAGTGGGCAGTCGGAGTGAGGGCTTCGGCTGGCCGGGAACACGGACCGAAAGGGCAGCGGCCACTAGTGGCACTGTGCCGCTGTAGCACTGCGAGGTGCTGGGGGTGTGGCGTGTTTGTGCCCCCCCGGGAAGTGCTTTAGGGCGAAGTGCGAGAGGGGCACCGGATCGTTCCTTCGGGAGTTACCGGAGCCCCTTGAAAAGCACCGAGGCCGGCCACCGCCGAGTTTTTAGTGAGTCGTCGAGTCCGACAACCTCACACACCCCTGCCGCACCCTTCATGCGGCGGGGACGGTCTGTTAGCAGATTTTCTCCGCGACACAAAAAAAAAAAAAAAAAAAAAAAAAAAAAAGGTACTCACATACACAAGACATGAGCACTTAAGTTTCTTGCAGGCCACGAGCACGGCAGCCAGTAAGGCGCCGGCAGCCGCAGGCACTAGCACGGCATCAACTTCAGGCAGTTGCGTCACTATTTCTAGTCCCACTGTACCAAGTCCTGCCATGACAAGGGGATCGTCCGAACTGTAGACAATAATTTTTAGTTTGAAAAACAACTAAAAAATTGTATAAGAATTATTTAACTACCTACTAATAAGGTACTTACCTTAGCATAATCTGGCGACTGTCCTTCTGCACCTTTTTGGAGTATGTAATCGCATCGTCAATACAATCTCCACAAAGAACAACATCTGCGCCAAGTTCTGAACACCGCTGTGCTAGGGCTGGAGGTGTGCGCTCTGGCAAAACCACAGTAATCTAAACAGAAACAAAAAAACTTCTATTAGAAACCGCTGTACGTACCTACCTACTGCACGGCCGCCCAGCAATAATCATAAGAGTCCTTCAGCTTGCGTCAATTAGATTTTTTTCCGGCAACGGGAGTCGTACCCGCACTTATCACGCCTCAACCGCGGATACCTAAATCCCACCGGCGCTGCGCCGCGCTGCACCGATGTCATTACTGAGAGGTGTCTCGTCTCACGAGCAGCTATTTATTATTAATACTTACCTAACCTATAGCGCGCTCAACGACTATACCTACTCAACTAGGCATTCGTGAAGTTAGCCAAAAGAGCTGCGCAGTATCGTTTTTCGGGAGCAATCGGAGGTATGAGGAGGGGGGGAAGGAATTGAACATGCGCAAACTCGCACCTGTGGCTAATTTCACAAATGCCTAGATCCGTTGGATGACCTATCTCTTCTATAAGACAGGTAACTATGTCTACCTATATACTTACGTAAAGAAACTAATTTACCGGCACACCCAAACTTTCGCCATGATAAGCTGCTCCAAGCGCCATGTTTCCATTTGAAGGCACGATCATGCCTCGCGTACAGCCTTCCTCTCCGTACGCTATGAGAGCGTTCCGTATCCCACGTTCTGCACAGCTAGGGGGCAAACATTAAGAGTTCTATAAGGGCAAATCTATTACCTAGGTATGTACTTACCTAGTAGGGTAGGGTCTAAAGATTTATGACATAGAACTAGGTATGGAAAAAATCTAGATAGACGGTAAGTACCTACCAACCTATATAAGCAGGATCAAAGGGAGCTGATTTTAAAATAAAAAATGTAGAACTTACCTTCCCGTGTACTGTAGGTTTTCACACTTGAGATAAATGTCGTAATCCATATATTTGCTGTGCTTTGCTTCCTGTAACATTATAATATTGTACCTACGCAGGTACATAGTCAAGGTGCCAATTCTCAGATGCAATTTATATCATTAAAATACCTACATAGAAGGTAAAAAATGACTAAAAATACGTACACAAAGAGGAGTGTGTATGATACCACCTTCTATTCTTTCCGCTGCTTGTTTAATTTCGTTAAAGGATAATATATGTGGATGCTCCATTAAACATTCCGAATTTTCCTGAAAGGAAACTTATTATTACCTAGCCAATTATCATTGAAAACGGTGGTGAAACTATTTTTTACATAAGTAGGTACCATAGTTTGTTGATCTGTCCTAAAAAAATTGAAATAATAACTTAGAATTTACCAATGCGAAATTCACACAAAAATAAGAACGGTTAAGTGGTTAATATGCAAAATGACTATGTCATGTATGACGTAATGAATAACAGGCTCCATAGAAGCAAAATTTTAGTGATAGCAGAAACACAGAATAGGTTTAGGTAGGTATTCTACTTAAATAATTTATATTCTTAAACTCGGAAAACGTCAAACTGCTTCCTACAATAGGTACTTATGTCAAAAGCTCTAAGTATGCTAAGCTATGATGCATTTTTACCCGACTGCGAAGAAAGAGTGTAGTATATACCTACCTATACTTTGGTTGTCGCTTGATCCCAAACGGCTGGTTGGATTATGACTATTTATGACAAATCAGGTTACTGGAATCGTCTGGATCACGATACTTAAATACAGCGGCTGTTAGAAGCTATTTCAATTCATTTCAGTCGGGTTTTTTGATTTTAAAATAAATACATAGTTACTAGTTTATTTTAATTTAGAAGGTAAGTAAATTATTTATTTTTCAACAATTCTGCCAATTGTAAAATGTCTTGCAGATAGGTACCTAAACTACCTACATCACAGGAATTTCAATAAATAAAAGGCTATTAGACGCTAACACTGGACAGTGCATTCACAACATGATAAAATTTGAATTCGGGTAGTCTTTCCCCAGCTTCTTCTCCAGTTCTTTGGCATGGTGCATGTCGCTCGTTTCAATCAACATGTTTACCTGCAAAATATCATCATGTAAACAACGAGCTTACATAGTATAGTACTAACATGTTTTATTACTTAGTTTTCGTTTTTTAGTTTTTAAATTTGTTATTGTACGCCGACCTGGCTCTAAACCGGAATGAGTTGGCTGGTAGAAAATGCCCCCTAGGCATTAAGCCCTCCTTTTGTCACACATTTCTTTTGTGATTTGTGTACAGTAAAGTATAAATAAAATCCGCAAACAAAGCCAAACTTACGGATATGGTAAAGATATCGCGACGCATCCAAGCACGTTCCGGCACAAAACTTTTCACGTCAGCGCCCGTGTCCGTGACTTTAGTGAGTAGCCTGGCCATAGCGCCCGGCACGTCCGCCAGGGTCGTGTGGAACTTCACCAGGCGGCCCTCGGCGGCCATGCCGCGATCGATGACGCGCGACATACGCGTGCTGTTGATGTTGCCTCCGGTGAGGACGCACACAACGCTGAAAGGGTAACAAAAACCAACGTCACTAGCGGAGCTAGCTATGATCGCTAAGTAACCAGGCACCTACTTTTTCCCGCGAAGTTCGGGAATTTTCCCCGCCATGACTGCGGCGACGGAGCAGGCCGCAGCACCCTCCCAGCTACCTAAGTATTTTTGTGATCGCTAAGTAACCAGGCACCTACTTTTTCCCGCGAAGTTCGGGAATTTTCCCCGCCATGACTGCGGCGACGGAGCAGGCCGCAGCACCCTCCACCACCATCTTCTCTCGCTCCATAATGTTAATCATCGCGCGGGATATCCAAATTTCATCCACAGTTATCTGAAAATAAAAATATTTTATTTCACTGTGTGACTATGATAAACGAGCTAATATGAGGATAGAAGAAACGAACCATTCTATCCAAATATCCCTTGATGATGTGATAAGCGTTGCTGCTGGCTATGAGACTAGCCACGCTGTCCGCGATGGTCGGGCTCATTTGTATCATGACTGGCTTCTTCTCTTGTAGTGCCCGTGTCATGGTGGGAGCCGCGGTACATTCTACACCCTGAAATAGATAAACGACACTTGCTTGTAAACCATCTCGTCACCTCTCTACTACCATATAATTTGCCCAAACCTGGGACTTAAATTCTTCGAGATAGGTAGGTACGTACCTAACTGCCGTACATACTCACGTAAGTAAAAAAAAATATGCATATTCAAACCAAAAACTGTTCAGCCAGAACTTTTATTAAAGTCAAGTAGGAAGGTAGGTACTTATGGTAGGTGTGTAGAGATGATTCAGTCTAAAAATGCACGCCCCTCCTCTTGTACTTGTACCGCATGTAGAGGTAAATACATTGGAGGGGCGTGCATTTTTAGACTGATCTACCTCTACCAACCTATAATAATAAATAGGTACTTAGGTACCTAAAGTTTATTTACGAAAAATAGCTCTTACATAAACAAGACAATTGGGCTTGAGGCTCTTCACAGCGAGGATGAGGCCGGCAACCAAGCTTCCGCTGCCGACCGGGCAGATGATGGCGTCCATCTTGTCCAGTTGCGTGAGCAGTTCCAGGCCCAGGGTTCCGTAGCCGGCTATGAGGTCCAACCGATCTGACCTATTGTTTATACAGACAATAAGTACCTATCTTTATACTTTGTATAAATGTAGGTACCTAGGTGGGTTAGGTAGCTAGGTACCTATCATACTATCTAGTTCTACGAAACCTACCAATCACCGAATACTTTTAGTTCGGTGCTACCAATGTAATATATATATCTCCTACAGGGCATCAGGCAGGTGCTTGAGCTTCTAGTGTTAAAATAATATTAGGATAGAAACTAGAGCAGCCAGCATCGAGATAAATTACTACGTACCTACATTATATATAAATCTTTGGAGAGCAGTCAACTGAAGTAGAAAAGTTACAAACCCATGGACATAGTTGGCGCCGATTTCATCAGAATAAGTAAGCGCATGCAAGCTCGCGTCATTAGAATCGTTACCATGAACTTTTAATATTGCAAAGTTTTCTTTATATCGTTGTTTATCTGTCAAAGGACAGTCTTTTGAGACTATCACGTTGATGGGAACAGATTGCTTGAAGCCATAGTGCGTCATAGCGAGAAGAAAGTTTCTTCCGGCTGCGACTGTGATGCCTTTACTCTTGTCTGATGGCGACATGCTCGATAGGACGTTACATGCTCCTCGCGCTTTGAAACTGAGGAATGGAAGCGGACAATTTTAGAAGCAAATAGCTACCTATATTATAAATACGAGTAGGTAATCTAATCACCCTATTAGTTAGGTACCTAGGTACTAATTAATTCGTTAATTTAAAAACCTGAATTTCTGAGACATGAGTGTAGGCAGGTACCTACTTATTCAGAATGATATACTGTGGTTCAGGTTTAAGTAGGTAGGTAGGTACATAGATTACCTGCCAGTGTTTTGTAAGTTTTCACATTTCAGGATAACATTGCAAAATCCTTTTCCGATATGTTTAGCTTCCTGAAAAAATACTTACAGTAAAGATTCCGAAGGATGGAAAAATTATAATAATTAAGTCATTATAATAGTATGGTACTTACGATGATTGGTGTAAAAACAACATCATTTTTTATTCTGCTATGAGCATCTTGAATGTCTTGTAATTTTATTTTGATCTGGCTTATGTTAGATTTATTTTCTGCATGGGTTGTTTCCTATAAGTAAATGTAAAAGAGTTTTTAGAGTAAGTACATGCTTTTTCCTAATAGTACCTATCATAGTTTTATTCTCATTTGCCAGGCTGTTTCCAACCATATAGTACACCACTGAATATAGAGAGTGGAGTACCATATAATCTTGATACCTTTGACTAGTTCAGTTCGCCAGAAATGTAAAGTATAGATCTGACTCGTATAAGGACTTTGAAGATCTCAAAACATAAAAATTAAATGTTAATTATATTACCTGAGGGCCAAGTTCTTTCAAGCATGGGAAAGTATCCCCAATCATGTTTCTCATGGTTTCATTTATTTCCTCAGACATGGTTTTATGATATACCTGTTCAGGGTCAGAGTGAAGAATAGTAGTATGACTAAGTATCTTCTGATATTGTCTGCTTGCATTTGAAAAGTGGTTATTGTGGATTTATCATAATTTGGAATAAAGGTTGTGTCTTTAAAGGGTACAGATTTTTGATTATGTAAAATAAAAACTAACATGGCTCTGATGGCACTGACAACTTCAGACAAAAAGAGATTTTATATACATTTTATCCAATTATATAAAAGAGATTTTATTTGGTGATAATATTGAGGATGAAGGAATCAGCATTTTAGTATAGACAAACCAATACTTAGTTACTATTACATTCTAAAGAAGATCATCAACATAAGATGTAGAAACCTAAAATGTAATGGCCCTTCAAGTTGCTACATACTTCTTGTAATCATTCAACTTTATGTTGTTACATCTACTAGCTATGTTGATTACAGTAGGGTTGACAATCAACTTTCAGCATGTTAGGCCAATCACAGTAACAAGTTAAGCAATTCAGTCTTGGCTAGCTTTGCACAGTGATAAAACAGTTCAACTTTATTTGAAAATGCAGAGCTATACAAATCATCAGGTAAAAATAATCATATTTTAAACTACAAGGTAACAGTTAATTAAATAAATCACAAAACATTTTGTTTAAAACGATGATTTATTACATGACTAACCTAATTAATAGCGAGGGCATCATTCTGGGCTTCCTGTGCTAACTGCACTTGAAGATTCAAAAGCTTATTTTTCAACACCACAATACCCATAAGGACAATGTTCTCCGGTTTTAAGGCTCCTGCAGACTCCACGTTGTAGAAAAATTTGTTGGGTTTTGCCTCCCAGTTAAATTCTGCCTCATATTGATCTTCATCAAGCTCTGTGTGCTCACTCTTAGGCCATTCATCGGGCTTTGGGAACAGTGTATGTCTCATGATGTTGTCCGGGTCATACTCAAAACACACACCCGCAGTTGGGTTCCATTTTGCATGCTCCTTCCCAAACCCTTTCTTAGCATATGCGCGGAGTTTCAGCTCTTGTCCTTTTCGCAATTTAATAATTAATATTTCATCAGTCTCACCATAATCAGCCTGGTCTTCATCTCGGTGACGTGACGTCACTGGAACTACCCGAGGATCGCTCGACTTCAAGTCTGCTGTTGTGACATGTCTAGTTTGTTCATCGGAACATTTTACATCCAAAGTGAACTCGACGCTACATTCCGAACAAAAATCGGCGCACATACAATCACGAGAATACCTGATTTTATCTACAACATCGTCAGATATGAGTGGAATGAGCCCAATACGATGGGCAAGGAACTCGTCACTTATAACAGTAGAATTGGCTTCCAGTTGAACCCAATCGATAGCCATTGTAGGAGTCTCAGCGATGAAGACGCGCCTCATGCTGTTGGCGACGCTCAGCTCTGTATCTTCAACAACGAATTTCACATTGTCATCAGTAAGCTCGGTGATGTGAACGGATGGTTGATTGGCGTACGGCATTTTGAGGTGCGTAATCCGCACTGCACTGTCAGATTTAATGAATTTTTTCTAAGTTTACTAATTATTTTCAACTCTGAAAGTATTTACAAGTAGCTAATGTACTGAGTGAGATGGAGATTGATTTTGTTTGTTTTGCTGCGTGCGTGCGGCGCGATTTCCCATGAGTGAGACTGAGACACGACAATGACACTGACAATGACATGCACGACAGAACAGAGCAGAGCAAACAAGCTAAGACAGACCGGAATTTTATACGTAACACAAGGCGGGGATTTTCTGCGGTGTATTTGCCTGACAACTACGTCGCTCTGGTTTTTATATGTTTTCTCGTGTTATTTTGAGTTTTATTGCGTAATTTTGGTGGTTATTTTGCCAATAGGGCCCGGGTTCTTGACGCGAGTGTAAAGTATGTGAATTAGAGTGAATAGTTCTCTTCAAATTCCATCGGAGGAAATCCCGAAAATTTTCAACAAAACAGCCATCTTTAGTTTAAAATTGACTTGACTACTTGACTATGACTCTGTGACGTTGACAATACTTATAAATAAATACAATTGACACTGGCAAAATTGTTCTCTAAGAGACAGATGCCATAATTGAAGAAGAAGAAGAAGAACACAAGGCGGTCTGTTCATAAGACTTTAGCCTGCTCAAATGGGCGAACAAAAAAAAAGAGAATGGAATCAATTTCAAACAAAAGAGGGCGGTTAGGTTAGTAGAAAACGGAAGAAATTAATTTACGTAAGACTAAGCAGTAAAGCACTTATTACACTACACTTTCTCCAGGGACCCTTACCCTGAATAAGTGTGGTGTAATAAGAGTTAGGGAGCAAGGGACCCTTACTAGGGTGTCAGGGAGTACCCGGCAAGCCTTGCTCCCTTGCAAGGGGCCACGCCCACCCTTGCTACAGGGCCCTGCCAACCGTGTAGTGTAATAGGGCTTTAAGGTCCATGCCTGCTCAAATGAGCGAATAATGAAACAAAAAAAAAATTTACAATAAATAACAATTATTAACGAAATCTGGTTTTAGTTACGAGGTTTTATAAAACGTAGATAGGCACAAGTCAAATAAATAGGTTTAGAAACACGGTGCAAGTGGGCTGCGAAGTGCGAACACTGAAGTAACTATAACAAATCACTGGCTGCGAAGCTACCCAGTTTATAGTTATAATATTATATTATATTATATTTACCATTCTTATGTATAATATTTACCTATCTATATTAAATACCTATGTGTTTAATGTAAATTTATAACTGCCTCGCGTAGCTTTAACAAAACAAGCCAAGAAATTGATCCTTGCGTTAAGTAACATCGCCGGTTACAACGTAGGTACACCGTAGTTACATACGTAGATATTTTGTACGTAGTAGGTATACTTATTATACTTAATAATAATTATGTACTACCTGCTTAGGTAGTAGCGAGGGCGGGGATATTGTACTTACCCATAAAATAATAAGTACCTACCTACAGGATTAATGTTGTGGTTGTCGAACTGTAGATTGTAGGTATGTCTGCTGATAGTGAACCTGTCTGTTGGAAGGTACCTACGCATTTTAATCTTTGCGCATTTTAATAACTTTATCTCAGCTCGATGCGTAGGTTTAATTTACTGGACCCATCAATAACTACCTACGTTCTTATTTATAAATCACTATCATTGTATAATTACTAATTAGTTGGTACGTAGCAGTAGTGTATAAAAAAATAATATTCAGTAGCACCTCACCATCGCGCTTGGTCAGAGACCTATTGAATTAGGTACCTAGTTGATACGTAGCGTACGATCGTGGATGAGATCTTACTGCTACTACTTATCAGACCTACCGCAGTCTGTCATCATCATAATGGAACAATATACATAATACAAGTGAACCCTCAGTGAGTTTGTTTATTTACTTTAGGTATCTTGTTAATTATGTATGTTTATGCTTACCTACTTAGGTGATTATTAGCATATTTTCAGAGAATTTACCTAGGTAGGTTATTATTCTGTTCCTAACTGCTATGGAATAAAAATCATAAAATGTATGGGGATAATATTACATCATGATGAGTCACGCTATTATATCATTACCTACTCATTTAAGTTTTCTTTTTCATAAGTAGGTTGGTACTTACTGATTTTAGGTAGGTAAGTACTTACAGCCTCAGCTTATATAGATAGAGAGACCTATTGGTCAAGCACCATTATTCATCATAATTAATTACTTACATCAGTGTGCTTTGAACTTTGCATTGCATCCCCATATACCTATCTGGATAACAAGGGCATAGAATCTAAAATACTTCGGTACATTAGGAAGGTTACTATATTATTTGTAAATTAATAGAGCATTGAGATAACTATTGGATGGTAGATATAGAGATAGAGATTGGGAATTTATCTCATTCGTGCGCAGAAGTCGCTGCGGGTCGGATTACTAGGCATGTGCTATATCTAATTATTATAGTTATCATAACATAGTGAGCATGGTGTTCCAGACGATCGAGTTCGATCCTATGTGCGACAAGGAGCATCCTCAAAAAATCACATTTGAAGATGTCTCCGCCGCTGCCTTCAGAATACAGAGTGGGATTGTGAAAACGCCATGCGTGGTAAGAAATCATTTCTTTAGTTAGAAGACAACTGCGTTAAACATGAAGGTATGTGTTTATTTTTCATTATCTATTCCAGAAGTCCCACATGTCTGCTATCTTCGGCATGGACATTTATCTCAAGAACGACTTCTTGCAACACACTGGGAGGTAAGCGGCCTAGCTGCGTTTTAGATACCTAACTGTATAGGTACCTACTTACCTACCTACCTACCTACCACATTTTTATTTCCTGTAATTTTAAGACTTCCCTGTCTTGTATTGGTCCTTCTTTTTACCCACAGTTTTAAGGAAAGAGGTGCCCGAAACGCTTTACTCCTCCTGCCTAAGGAAGCCAAGACACGTGGTGTCATATCTGCTTCCCTCGGTAACCACTCCCAAGGGTTGAGTTACCATGCCAATCTATTGAATGTACCCACAACGGTGGTGATGCCGAATGTCGCGCCCATTATGAAGATCCAGAAGTGCCAGTCGTATGGAGCCAATGTGATCGTGCATGGAAACGATATGAAGGAAGCAAAGTTCCACGCCATGAGCCTCGCTAAGGAGAAGGAACTGACTTATATCAATGGGTATAATAGCACATTATTCTTTGAACTACCGTCGTCCACTTTGATATACCTACTTACTTACAACTTTATCGTCAATCAACATACTATCAGCGGTTTATGTACGTACCTAGATACCCATTTGCATCATGGTGTGAAACTTCTCACTTCACGTTATACGATTCAGATACGACCACCCTCATATAATGGCCGGACAAGGGACCGTTGGCTTAGAGATCGTAGAGCAAGTACCAGATGTGGACGCAGTACTGGTGCCCGTAGGAGGAGGGGGACTGTTAGCGGGAGTAGCTACCGCCATCAAACATCTCAAGCCGCACGTTCTTATCTACGTGAGTAGGAGTTGTCACGTTACGTCTGGGATCGCGAGACCATCTACAGCTAATAGAGATCTCGCTCACTCTATCAATCAATAACTATAAATAAGTACTTACCTAGGTACTTACCATGGTAGGTAAATAGCAGCTAGAGTATACGTAACTTGCGCGTTTTTGTTGATAATAGGTACCCCAGATAATATATACATAATACCAAATCATAAGATCTAAATTGCTCGTTCGATCTATTTATAAATCCAAATTAATTACGTTCCTCACTATTTTATTCCAGGGTGTGGAAACTGAAAAATGTCCCAGCATGAGAGAGGCGATGAAGCACGAAGAGCCAGTGAGCGTTAACATTCGGTCCACACTAGCAGACGGCCTCGCAGTACCCACGGTTGGGTACAATGCCTACTTCACCGTCAAACGAAACGTCGATAAACTGGTGAGGCATTAACATGATACTCGTAGGTACTGTGTTGGAACCCAAATTTTTGACGTGCCTAACTAGTATTATCTTTTTATCGTGACTATATTTTGTTAATACACAATTATCTCCTTTTACGAAACCTAAACTGAAAAAAATTAGACGACTAACCTCTTCATTAACCCTGCGAACCCAAGCAACTGATAAGTGATAATAACAGCTGATTACTGCGTGATAATACTGTTCAGACGGTTCAAAGCGAACAAAGAGAACAGATTACCTACTTATGTTGATGCATTAGTTTATCTAAGTAGTACATAATTAAGTACCTACCTACTTATGTAATGTATGATCGAAATCGGTAGCTAGGAAGGTATTTAAGTTTCCAGGGTACGAGTTTATGCTCAGCAAGACTGGTGTACCCCAAGGTTGAGTTTTGTTGCCCACGCTTTTCATCGTGCATATAAGGGACGCTGCACAATCTTTGATACTTTGGGAAAATGTCTCCTGATGGTAATTTATTTATTTTATTATTAGTTAACATACCTTTGTACAATGTCCATTCAACAGATTACAGTAAATGAAGACTGGTTGGCGCGAGCAATCTTGAGACTTGTTGAACAGGAGAAGTATGTTGTGGAAGGTGGAGGGGCAGTAGGAGTAGCTGCTATCATGGCAGGACTTGTGCCCGAGCTGGCTGGCCAAAAGTAAATATCTGATTATGCCTGATATACCAATTAATTTGTCTTTTGGACACTAGTAGGTAGGTATTTATTTTGAGAACCAAAGTTACCGTCATAAGCAAGCTGAAGTGACACACACATATTATACTACATATGTACATACCTATGCCGCAGAACCGATGGCCATTGGGGCAGACTGGTTCTTGAGTGGAGAGTGGTGACCGCATCAGACCGCATGTCAGCAATTATAACGCGCCCTATAGCTAGATGGTGCAATGATATTCGTAAGGCATAATATTGATTGAAACTTGTGACTAAATGATTAAAAACTAGGTATAGGTACCTAATGAATGATACTTATCAGTTATCACTGTTCTCTATTTTAGAGTAGTATGCATTCTCTCAGGAGGTAACATCGACACCACAATCCTGGGCCGCTGCTTAGAGCGAGGATTAGCAGCGGAACAACGACTGGTCAAATTTAAGGTCACCGTGAGCGACCGCCCCGGAGGAATCGCGGAGCTGTGTAAGCTCATCTCATCTATAGGAGTCTCGATAAAGGACATTATTCAGGAACGAGCTTGGGTGCATGGGGACATCTTCAGTGTAATGGTACGCAATCATTGTTTAAATTAGGAGATGATTATTTATTTGTTAAGTCATTTTATGAGTTTGTATTTGGTTTTCTAGGTAAAAGTTGTCTGCGAGACACGAGGGCCTGATCACATGGAGCAACTGAGAGACACGATCACTTCAGCCTATCGGGAATGGGAGTTCTCGCGAGAATTCGACAGACTTAGCTCGGGTCGCAGCGAGGATTCATTGGATAGAGTTTCTCATTGATAAACCTCTTTCTAAATATAACGATCAAAATATATAATTCACACGATCTTTGTGTACCATTCGAAACCATCGATCTAAAAACCTATTGTAACTATTTGTACCTACACCTATTTAATTAAAAAAGAAAAATACTAATCAAAAGGATGCCAAGTGTTTTATTGACACTTCATATTTTATTATGAACTTTCATACCTATACCTAGTCGGTACATTCCTGTTTTTTTCGGATATTTTTTAGGAAATGGTTGTTTAAATTTTTGTCCGTATCCACATTATTTATAAAGAACAAAACAAAATGAATGAAGTAAGTACCTTACCTACCTACTGCTAATCCACTTATTACACAATAAGTATTAAATAGGATTATTAGTTAGAATGCAATAATTGAGTATATTGTGTTCGTGTAATGTTTTATTTCAGTGTTCGTAGATGCTTTTCTGTAATAAGAATCTCGGTTCGTACAGAGGTGGCGGCCGGAGGCGGCGGCAGCCTATCGTCGGGGAAGCACTCCGTTAAGCTTTCATCAGACCCATGTTTTTGCAACTAACTTATAATTGATTTTATTCTAGGATATAGAATTCGACGAATTTTGCGATCCAAATAACCCACGTAAAATTAAATATGATGATATTCTCGCTGCATCCAGAAGAATAGTCGGAGCTGTAATCCGAACCCCATGCACGGTTGGTAATTTAAACTTATCCTGGGATGTTAAGTTTATGGTCAAACTCATACTGTATTATGATTATAGAAAGCTCACATGTCGGAAAAGCTGGGAATGGAAATATACCTGAAGCAAGAGTTTTTACAGTTCACTGGATGGTAATACAATTTTATCTTATTTTTCCGGTCTTGGAAAATTGTTTTAAAATGAAATAACATAATTTACTGTTACTGTAATTATCAGTTTCAAGGAACGTGGAGTACGAAATACCATGTTGTGTCTTTCTGACGAACAAAAGAAGTATGGCTTGATCACAGCTTCTACTGGCAACCATGGTCTGGCTATGAGCTACCACGCGACTCTATTAGGAGTTCCCTGTGTGGTGGTTATGCCAATAGTTACTGCTATCACCAAGGTTAACAGGTGTGAGCTGCTAGGAGCTAAAGTTATACTGAATGGAACTAACATGGCCGAAGCTAAGCTTCATGCTATGACCATTGGAAAAGATAAGAGGATGACATACATCAATGGGTAATTTTCTGCATATCACTTACTTATAGTTTCAAGTCTTCCACATTATTTGACTAAACTTATGTTTATCTGTAGCTATGATCATCCGAACATAATAGAAGGCCAAGGATCGATAGGAATAGAAATAATAGAGCAAGTTCCGGCTGTTGATGCTATTCTAATCCCAGTCGGTGGAGGCAGTCTTTTGTGCGGTACTGCTATCGCTGCAAAACATTTAAAGCCAGATACTGAAGTATACGTAAGTTATCAAAATAGTGGTTGTTGGGCGCTCTTTAGAGCTCTAAAATGATTTTAAGTTTTCTTAACTCTGACGAAAAATATTACAGGGCATTGAAACAGATAAAACTTGTAGCATGGTTGAAGCGCTAAGGAAGAACGAACGTATACACCTTGATATCGACACTACCATAGCAGACTCTTTAGCTGTCAACATGGTTGGAGTTAATACTTTTCAAAATGTTAAAGGCCTTGTGGATAAAATGGTAGGTGCTAATTTTTAAGCCAGTCAGTACCTAGATTGAATAGTAGGTACCTAATTTCAATAATGAAAAAAAAAATTATATTTTTTTAGATTGTAGTAAAAGAAGATTGGGTGGCTCGCGCCATCATGCATATCGTGGAAGAAGAAAGATTTGTGGTTGAAGGAGCCGGAGCAGTAACTATTGCAGCTATCATGGCTGGGCTGTTTCCTAATCTGAAAGGAAAGAAGTGAGTAACCATACAAAACTTGACCAATACCTAGGTTGTATGCTTGTATGACGTCATTAAAACTTTTGTTTTGCAGAGTGGTCTGCATTCTCGCTGGAGGCAACATTGATACGACAATCCTGGCTCGTGCTTTAGAACGAGGCATGGCTGCTGAAGGTCGCCTGGTGAAGTTCAAAGTGACTGTGTTTGACCGTCCCGGCGGTATGGCTGAGATGTGTGCTTTGCTCGCCGGCATCGGAGTCACCATGCGGGATTGCGTACCCGAACGGGCTTGGGTAAAAGGCGATGTCTTTAGTGTTGAGGTAAGGTTTGACGCGTTTCTTTACCTCTTGCACTGTTGATAGACCAAAATATTATCGCATTGCAGAATTTAAATATTAATACCCTGGTTAGGTAAATACATAGGCACATGCAATCTTGGTTTGGGAAAAATATAACATACCTACATACATAAAATCACACCTGTTTCCCGACGGGGTAGGCAGAGACCTCGAATAATAAATGTTCACATTATTGGTTTTCAGCTTAAAGTAATCGCAGAAACCAGAGGATGGGACCACACGAAAGAGCTAATCGAACAAGTCAAGAAACACTATAAGGAATATTACTTCCAAGACATGAGCGAGCGCCAGGACAAGACTGCTGGCACTCGCCGTGGACCGTGCCTCGCTCCTAACCCTGTGTGTATGCAGAAGTAAATAACCTTTCTTCAGTCAAATTGTCTGCTCTCGTCAAATTTATAAGACCATACAACTGTTACTAATAATGAATTATCCTGGATAAAGATTTCTAAAGGCTAATTTTGTGTTTTATCTGTGGTTTATTTCATCACAATGTAAGTAGTATAGGTTATTGTAGTAGGTTATTACTTATTTTATTTTTCATGAAAACAAGTTTAAGGCTCATCAGGTTATAGGTAGGTAAGGTACCTATCTGGTTCTTCCTGTAGGGAGCTACACCAATCTCCAAGTAAAAACTATAGATTCTCAATTTGAAGACTGATCTCCTTGATCAAACTAAACAAGTTTATAATGGTGATTTTTGGCATAGATCAAGTTGTTTTTGTTTTAGTTTTGTATGTAGGTACAACTTTATTTGGGAACTTCTGATAAATTTCCAATAATGTCAACAACAATCAAATAGGAAAGTTTAAAAATGAGTTAAGACCGCATAGCATACCGACCAGCCAATATTGATAAAACCCTCACTTTATCCACTAGTTTCCGATATGCAGAAACAACAAGCTGAAGCTTTACCTTCAGCGGATTCAAAACCCCCGTTGGGAGAAACACCAGCAAAACTAGCCAAACGAGAACTCGTAAAACCTACTCAATGGTGCCCAGTAAGTACCTATTTTACCCACCTGATTAGTAGGACTGAAGTACTTACACTCAGTGAACACCTCGACGTAGGATAGTAAGTACGTAGGTAGGTACCTAGTGGTATCTCTGTGGTAAGTACTTATGTAACTTAATGCACGCGGGTGTATGCTAGTTGATTTACATTACAGTGTCTCACTTCAATGTGTTTCATTATTTACAGAAGCCTGATATTGAATTCGATACCTTGTGCGACCCTGATAATCCTAAAACTATAACCTTTAGAGATGTTTGCAAAGCCTCAACTTTTATAAGCCAAGAAATCCCGAAAACTCCGCTTACTGTTAGTATCCCAGGCAAATATTTCTGGTACTGTACGTACTTGATTGATTTTTTATCACGGTTACATAAGAACACCTACTTATCATATTTTTTCAGAGATCCAAATGCTGTGCCCAATTTGAAATGGAATTATATTTTAAATATGAAATCTTTCATAGGACTGGAAGGTACTATGCAATTATAATGTTGAGTAAGCAGGTAGTTAGATACTATACAACTAGGTTACCTATATCCGTTTCACTTCTACGATGTTTTATTCCAGTTTTCATGAAAGGGGAGCGCTGTACTCCCTATCTATGCTGACTGAGGAACAACGTCGAGGAGGAGTCTACACAGCCTCAATTGGAAACTGGGCTATGGTGAAGACGCTTTTCAAGAAACCTTATTTACCTACCTCATTCATGATGATTTAAATTACAAGTCCTGATTTTGAATTTTAGGCCCTAGCATTTCATGGTCAAAAATTGAAAATACCAATCACTCTGGTATTCCCAGTCACCTCTAGCAGAAACATAGTGGAAAAGTGTCGGTGTGATTTCGGAGCCTCTGTAATATTGCATGGCAAAAATCTTGCCGAAGCTAAAAAACAAGCCTTTGCTATGATGGCAGGAATGGGAATTGGGACTTACATTAATGGGTAAATATATTTAAGTTTCGCAACGAGAGACCACCAAAATGGGAAGTTCTGGCAGCGAATACTAATTCGAAACTTTGACAACTTCAAGAGTAGTTTTTTCGTTCGCAGATATGACCATCCTAATGTGGTAGCTGCATCAGGTTCTATAGGTCTCGAAATATTGGAGGAGTTACCCAATGTTGATGCCATTATCTTACCGATCGGAGGTGGCGGTCTTATAGCTGGCATCGCAACTGCGATCAAACAAATTAAACCTGGAGTTCTTATTTACGTAAGTTTTCGCCTTAATTGGTTTCAGTTTCTTAGAAAGACAACGTTGTTTTATGGTTTTTCAGGGTGTAGAACCTGATAAATGCTGCAGTTTCTTCAAAGCGATGGAAAATGAACGACCTTTCAAGACAGAAGTAGAAAGAAGTCTTGCGGGATCTCTAGCCGTACCCACTGCTGGATACAACGCATTTCACACCGCAAGATCTCTTATAGATAAAATGGTAAAGCGAAAATTTCATTGAAATATTTAGCTAGTTTAGAAAAGTAATAAGTACTTAATGTTTTTTTAAGGTTTTAGTTGATGATGACTGGATTTCTCGGGGTATTCTACATTTGGTGGAAGAAGAAAAATTCATTGCTGAAGGCGCCGGCGCCGCCAGCTTGGGTGCTCTATTAGCAGTTCCAAATATTCTACCTGAACTTCGAAACAAAAAGTAATTTCTACCATCATAATCTTGAACCAATGAATTTGTATGCCTATTTGACTTTTTACATATTATAAGTAAACTGGACCTTTCTTAGGTAGGTACTTATTTAGGTAAGTACTAATTTATTATAATAAATTATTTATTGCAGCGTGGTTTGCGTAATCACCGGCGGTAACATCGACTATTTCGCACTGCCGCGGGCTTTGGAGCGCGCGAAAGCAATTGAAGGTCGCATTATCAAAGTGACTGTACGTGTCCTTTGGCTTCATAGTAATTATGTTATAACAAAAAATCAGAAAGAACGCGAGGGTTTCTAATAGTAATGGTTTGCTACTCGCTCTATTTACTACTGTCTACAGATGACCATGCCAGCTCAAGATACAAAATTACGCCTGAGGCTTTTGAGTGTGATTGCCAATGTGGGCTGCAGTATACGCTGGAGCTACACTGATCGCGCCTGGTTGTGTGAAAATGATTTGGAGACCATTTATGTAACTTACTATGATTATTTTTTTCATATAACTTTACATCAACCGTGAAGAACCTACCTACATACCTACCATATAATGATTTGATGAAAATTCAATGAAGGCATTTTCATTGTAAATTCACGGTGTTTGGTTTTTATGTCATACTTAATTGTGCAAATATCAACAAAAGGGGGAATATTTTTTAAGGCGTACAGGGTACCTAAATACTACCTAATTGCCAAAGACACACTAGTTCTTTCACTCTGCGAACCATATACCTACGTACATATTTATAAACGTATTTGATTATTTTCATATTGATTTGCTTCTTTTAATTTTATTTAGGTGAGTTTGATAATTGAAACCCGAAACTTGGAACACTCCTGCACTCTCAAACGAGTTATGGAAACAATATTCCCTGGCGTGTGCGAATTTTTGGAAGAACCTTTCAGCCCTATACCGATATGCGCTTGTTTCCCTAAACGACTATAAATGTACAGGTAAAGGAAGAAAAATAAAGGTCTACCTACACAGGTAATTTCTCCGGTAGACCGTAGCGTGTATGGCTTACTTTATACCTACTCGTAGTTAGTTATAGGTACATACCTACGTGAACAACCTCTTTAAGTGGATTGTAATCAAAACCTTCTTCCTGAACTTTCAATGTCTTTTCGATGCTCAGTCAGTCATCTCAGAAGGTCATCATTCTACATTTTGACAATACTCGTATTAGCAGGTCCAACATTCCCAATGACTTTTGAATACTCTAAAATTACAGGTTATATTTAAATTCAGTAAGTAATGTAAAAATTACCGAGGTACATTATTTTAAATTATTTGTGATTTAAATCCAACGAAATGTCGCGAAAAAATGTAAGTAATAAATGCATTTCATTACTTTCTACGCACATTTAGTATAAGTAGGCAAAATGATATACATAAGCTTACAGGCTTAACACAAGAAGGTGGCATAGTAAAAATCATAGCTTGTTCTCTAAAAAATTAACAGGAGGACTTTGACGAGTTTTGCGATCCTGATAACCCCAGACTCGTTAAATATGAGCAAGTCATGGATGCAGCAGATCGTCTAAGGCCATTCATCATAAACACTCCATGCATGGTAATATAACTCTCGCCTACGTACCTAAAAAATAGGTACTTACCTAGTTATATAGCTTTTTTAAAAAGACGTAATGCAAAAACTGTTAACTTAAGTTAAAGTTGCACTATTTCAGATATCACATTACCATCGGGAATTCGTTATGAACCTTTTTTATAAGCTGGAGTTCTTACAAAAATCTGGCAGGTACCAAAATTATTTACCTACGTATTTCTTGGTAAGTTTCAGCTTTATAATTAGAAAACTGTACTAAGTATGAATCGTACGAATGTATTATGCATGCTCTCATTTCAGTTTCAAAGAAAGGGGATCACTGAACGCGCTTCAGTTGTTGCCCCTCGACAAAAAGAAGCTTGGGGTCGTAGTGGCCTCCATTGGTAACGATGCCGCAGGTCTTTGCTACCACGCTTCCAAGATAAATGTACCGGTTATCGTGGTAATGCCAAATACAACTCCACTTGTAAAACTGCAAAAATGCCACAGCTTGGGCGCCAAAGTGGTCGTTCAAGGAGGCAACTTGTTGGAATCGCAAAAATACGCTAGAGCCATTGCCAGAGATAAAGGACTTACTTACATCAACGGGTTTGAGTCTTACGTACTATACCTACATACCTTTAAACAAATAGAACTATCCAAATAGGTAATAATAATAACTCTCACTTTCATAAGGACAAGTTTGTCAGTTTATTTTTAAGGGGAGGTAAGCACTCTTTGGAACCACTGAACCAAATCTAAAAATTGTTGAAGCCGGAATCAATATTAGCCCTCCGAAATAGACTACGAAAGCGTTTAATTGTATAAGCCGTATTTTACAGTGACTAACTGATGATACCCTGATTGTTGAATAAGCTATTTAGGGATTGAGAAAAGATAGAACAGAGCAGGAAAACAGTCTGATCCACCCACGTAAGTAATGATTATATTTTTATTTTGTTTTTTGCAGACGAGATCATCCACACGTGCTCGCCGGCTACGGGACCATAGCTCTAGAGATCCTGGACCAAGTACCGAATGTGGAGGCTGTCATCGTGCCGGTCGGCAGCGGCGGGCTGGCTGCGGCTATTACCGCAGTTATCAAACACTTGAAACCGAACTGCCTCGTTTACGTTTGTATTGCGACATTCACCAAATTATCGTTTCCAAACCGGCTTTCAAATAAACTTGTTCTACATAATTGAAAATGATTTTTGGAAGTGCAGTCATGGCCTTCTGATCTAGCGACCGAGGCAGAACAAAGTTATAATTATGAAGGTAGGTATTGATTATACCTACTGTATTATATGCACAGCAAATTTGTTTAAGACTTATAGTAACTCCCCTTCAATTCTTTCGAGTAGGAATTGTTATTTTTATGACGTGTGATAGAGGGAAATGGAAAATCGCTGTTGTGCCGACCCCACATAAAGTGGAATAGGGCAAGAAGATAATGATGATGTTTTTATGCAAACTTTTCGTCCCCTTTGATTCCCACAAACCAACCTTATCGAAATCGGTACAGCTGTTACGTCATCGAGTAGTTTTGAAATAAACTAAGATTGAGTTGCTTTCACAGGGTGTTCAAGCTGAAAATATGCCAGTATTTTTCAAATCATTGGAAAATGAGGATCCAGTAACGACTCCCATGAAAGCAACAATAGCTGATGCTATTGCTGTGACCAGTGTTGGCGTCAACTCTTTCGCCAATGCACAACCAAAATTGGATAAAATGGTAAAACCAAAGAGACTACATCTACCCATGAAATACATAAATTATGAAATTTGGTCATAATGTGGGCTTTTATTATTTCGATCAGCTACTAGTGAACGAGGATTGGATAGCCCGTGCGATCCTGCACCTCGTGGAGAAGGAACGGTTTGTGGTCGAAGGAGCTGGAGCATGCTCCCTTGCTACGATCATCGGAAACTTGGTGCCGGAGTTAAAACTTAAAAAGTACGACCCATTCTATTTATCCTAATTACTTACGTATTTATAATTATGAAAAGTTAGAATATCAAAGTACCTACTTCTTAGTGAAACGCGAATAAAAATAAGTACTGACTTTAAACTGCCGATGAAACAGTCCAAACTTTATCGAATTTCATGGAAATCGGTTCAGCTGTTACTCCGCTAGGGACAAGCAGGTCAAGGTGGACTCGCCATAATAGCGTCTACTTATCTACCATTTTTTACACAAATACGGGTTTCCCACGTTTTCAGCGTTGTTTGCATTCTGAGCGGTGGAAATATTGACAGCCTACTGCTCGGCCGGTGCTTGGACAGGGGCCTAGCAGCGGAAGGACGTTTAGTGAAATTTAGCGTAAGAAATATTTATTTACCTATTCAACATAAATGATGTCACTTGAAATTAACGTGACCATAATTTCGTTTCATCAATCCGTGACACAATCGGACACTACGAATAGCTAAATTGGATAGGGAATTCCCTGATTTAAATGGTTACTCATCAATAACACTAACAAGGAAAACGACCCACACCGCCATTCAAGCATTTGCACGGTTTGTGAGCTGAAATATTGATGGAACATAGATAGATATATCTGTTTTTCCTTCTCCCAAAAGGAGCAAACTTTGTAAATCACTATGAATCCAAGTACGTTTTTGATCGAGGCACCCGTTTTGTTTTGACTGGTCTTCACGATACGGGCTTTGCCTAGTGTGAAGACCGCTGACGACTACATATTCCTGAAATCCTAGAATTAGCAATCAACTTTAATAATAAGTATAACAACTATTATCTATGTTTGTATCTAGTTTTAAGTTTTTGGCTAAAATAAATATTTTTTCATTTTTTTTTTTTTTTTTCAACATCTCTCGCCAAAGGCTTTTTTATAGGCAAAGGTTGCATTTTCTATTTCAGGTCGGAATAAAAGACGGCTCAGCAGCGAACACTCAACTACTGCGACTCCTGGCAAATGGGGGATATAACTTAGTCAGCCAATTTCAAGACCATGTATGGATGGATGACGAAACATACACTGTTGAAGTAAGTTTATGAACAAGTTTAGACACAGATAGAAATGAAAGTACCAATGCGATATTATGTCGAAAGTTGAAACCTTATCCAATGCAGCATAAATAATGAAGGTATTTTAGAAAAACCTAGCTAGAACTTTCAGAGATTCGTTTCTGACATGCTGTGAGCGCCGCGCTCCGAAGCAGTCTATGCCATGCAGCAAATGCCATATGCATTTGCTGCAGCACGCCTCGAGCCTTAAAGGCTTCGTTAAGAAAAAGTAGAATACCGTCATAGTACAACACAATTTGGCGCTATAGCGCGGTGTCAACTTAGCGCACTGACGCGGCCGGGCGTAAACAAGTACGCGTTCTGTTTGTCGAAGCTTTAACACCTATGTATATGAAGGAAGATCATATGATTGTGTACTCCTCAAAAAATTTTTGTTTGGTTCATGAAGTATCAACATTTTAATAATATAACAAATATTTTAGATGAAATTGGTATGCGAGACCAAAGGCCTGGAACATGCTTTAGAATTGAAAAGGATTGTTGAGAGAGCCTACCCATGCTCTACTATTTTTGAAACTGAGCCCTTCAACGACCGCAGAACTTGCCCATGCTATGTTCGAAAATCTATGTGAAATCAGTGATAATCAATTTGTTACTGTTATATTTCCGAACCACATTAAAATTGTTTTTGTACAGATGAAGCAAGTACTTATTTAAAAAAACTATTAATAAAAAAATGACCTCTGAAACTTGTTTAGTTAACATTGTTATGATAATTTTGATATGGAACAATATTGTACTTATCTAGGTACATAATTTCTGATAAGTAAAAAAAATGTGCTTCAAATATCGTAATTTAATATATAACCAATTATTTAAACTTAATTATTCATCTATATAAGTATTTTCTTTATAAAGTTATGCACAACAATAACAATAATAATATACTTACATATTTTCAAGTAGGTAAGTAAAACTAAGTATTGTCAAAAATTTTCTTTATGCCGATCAATTCATATTCTTATCCATGAATGTAGCCATTCTGACATCTCGTTTGCTAAGGCCATTTACATCATGTGAAGAGAGGGTCACCTGGAACAATATTCATTATCATTAAACTGTTACCTAGGTATATACCTTATTCAAGTTTGTATTAGTGAATATACTTACTAACTTATTATACCCAAGTATAATAATGATATCATATAGGTACCTACCTATAGAAACATACCTGCAATTTATTATAAACATTAAACCACTCTGGGTGGTGGTCCATTTTCTCAGCTAATAAAGCCACCCTGGACATGAAGCCAAAAGCCTCATTGAAGTCCTGGAATTTAAACTCCTTTTCTATAGCATCCCTATTGCTTTGGATCTTCCAACCGGACTTCAGGAGTGGTGCCAGCAGGATTTCGCGCTCCTCTTGAGTTAATTTGTCTGCCTGTTGAATATAAAAAATAATTAAATATAGACAAAGAGGGAAGGACATCAGTACCTAGCTGTCCTTGTAGGTAGTGAAATATTACGTACCATTTTCCTTTTACTGGGCGAGGTCGACACGCTGGCGCTGGCGTAACCGGCTACGGCTCGAATACCATTGATCGCAGCCTCCGCCCGAGTGCGCCCCGCCGCCGGCGGCACCGCGGGGTGAAAGTGTATCGCTCGATTCGATAGCGAACGCGCGCAACTCCAACTTTTGTTTACAAACATTGATACCTACCTTAACTTCGGTAGAACTTCAATTGGCTAATAATCAATAGCCACTTTTTATTTGTGAGAATAACTTGTAGGTTTTGATTGTAACTGTTTTGAAATAAGCTCTAGGCTGTTTGTTTAGTTCATAATTTCGATAAATCAGGTTTACGAGGATTTACTTTACGCACCACTTCACTCACTCACTAGATTTTTTTTTCTACTGTAGTCATCTGTCTCTTAGAAACCAATTAGCTAGTGTCAAATGTATTTTGTTTATGTTGTCAATGTCACAGAGTCGGTCAATTTCAAAAAGGCTGTACATAAGTAGGTAGGTACTTATCTCAGGTACTTATGTAGGTACGGTAGCCAGTAGGTACTACGGATGAGGGAGGATGCAGACCTAGCCGTGGACCATTATTTCACCTGCCAATGATTGACGATGACCTTATATCTGGCTATAAAAAAAATAAACAGTTATGTAGATATAAAATATATTACTAACACAGATAAATTGGTAGGTAGGTACTTATCTTGTATCTATGTAGGTACTTTAATACATACCCTGCGAACTTAGAATAAACATTATCACTGTAAATAAAGGACTACTTTTTCTTTTATAATATCTATAATTAATTATTACTTATATACCTACTTTACTAACTTAACAAAAAGTTTTCAAAAGTTTTCTGCTGTGCATCCAAGTTCTATCACCATTACAAACATCACACACAATAATACCTAAGTTAAAAGCTAGTAGGTACTTTGTATTTGCATCAGACTCCTTTTAAACCTCCAGCTGTGATAACAAATTTAACAACAGAGTTAGGTAAATCTGGGGCAAATATAACTGACAATTCTCTCAGATGGGAACTATATTCAGTATCAGCCTCCTTTATTTTCACCATTTGCAATTTTTTCTGCAGGTGCAATCTAGTAGACACCATATTTGACCATGCCAGACCTAGTGATGGCACCACGTCGTCTGCCTTGTCTACTGCTCCAGTAACTTGGTTAATGCATAGAACAGCTACATTGAAGTCCTGAGCCAAATTGAGTAGAGAGATAGCTACTTCTCTCATTGCCTCAGCTCTTTGTATATAATTTGTATTGTCTACTCTAAATGGAGCAGCAACAGAATCTATCACTATAAGTGCAAACTTGTTTTGTGTCAGCAGTTTAGGTAGCCGCACTCTCACACATGACAATAAATCTTTAGACTCGGTGAGATGCTCTACAAAAATTATAGAACCATAATCAATGTTATTCCTGAATTGAGGAATTGATTTTTTTATTTCCTCGAACCGTTTGATAGGAAACAAATCCTCTGTGGATATATAAGCACTACAGAGTGGCCAGTTATGTGCTGCAGCTTGGATTCCTATCTGAGTTTTTCCTGATCCACTCTCTCCATATAATTCTGTGATAGTTCCTCTTCTGAGACCACCATTTAAAATGGTATTAATTGCCACACAACCAGTAGATATTCTTGTATTTGTCTCATCTAAAATGTCACAAGTAATAGATTTGGGACAAGCAAGCTCTGAAATAACACTTTTTAAGAATTGTATATCTTCATTGCTTAGATTAGTTAACTTTTTGATATCCCAGAAAGAAAGTAACATTATTTGTCTGGAAGTTGCTATACCAGCTCTGTCAGCCAATTCAAATATTTTTGGAGGAAGAAGTTTTTTTAATTCATTCATGTTTTTATACAAGCCGCCCGTTTGTCTCAATCAGCAGGGCCAGCCGGGAATCCCCAAGCTAACTTTCGATGTTCCTTGAATTTAAATTAATAAACGTGGCGTGTACATGCGTTGTGCTGCATTTTTTGAGGACAAGAATTTTATACAAAACAGCCACCAGCCACCTTTCTCAAAGAGAATATAAACCTTTTAAAAAAATTGACTTGACACTATGATGACTGACTTTGTGACATTGACAATACTACTAATTTAAAAAAAATTGATCTCAAAAGAGACAGATGCCATAAATAAAGAAGAAGATTTTAGGATTGACTTGACAGGGACACAGAGGCCAAAAATAAAGAAGTGAAGTGAAGTGACTATGATTCAGGACTTTCTGCGGAGCATTTGACTGACAACTACGTCGCTTTGGTTTTTATATTTTTTCTCGTGTTATTTTGAGTTTTATTGCGTAATTTTGGTGGTTATTTTGCCAATAAAGCCCGGGTTCTTGACGCGAGTGTAAAATATGTGAATTAAAGTGAATAGTTCCCTTCAAATTCCATCGGAGGAAATCCCGAAAATTTTCAACAAAACAGCCATCTTTTGTTTAAAATTGACTTGACTACTTGACTATGACTCTGTGACGTTGACAATACTTATAAATAAATACACTTGACACTGGCAAAATTGTTCTCTAAGAGACAGATGCCATAATTGAAGAAGAAGAAGAAGAATATTTTTCTTCGTGGTTTGTTTTCTCAATAGAATATCGGGAATTTAATTTTAATGCCGCGTATTGTAAATTTTTTGATTAGAGTAATGGTATCAGGATATACAAAACTTTTAAACTTCTATAATTATTACTTGAATGGAAAGGTAGGCACCTAACTACTTAATTTGCTAATGAAAGTTATAGGTACCCAGACCCCAATTCTAACCAATTTTATTCTGAAGACGTGATTATTGTTTTCCTATAACTCAATCAGCAATAGTTATATAGAGTCGTAATACTGTACATCAAATAAGACCATCGAATTCAAATCGACTCTGGTAGAAAAATAATTTTGTTTTTTAGGTTTTCTATTCTATTTCCAATTCGAGCCGCCGCAGAGTGCGATCTGTAATCGATATGGAGCTAAAATGTCGAGAGAATCCTGTTGTCACCAAACTTGAAACCCCTGAATTCATAAGTATATTTACGCCTGAAGTAGAGGAATTAAAGAAAGTCTTTGATAAACACCAATTTGAGATCAGAATTGCCGGTGGAGCCGTAAGGTATGAAGGAATATATTCTAAAACCAGGAATCCTTTATTTTAAACTGAACAGGCATACAATTTTAGCTAAGGCACTATTTTTATTGGCTATTTACCTCTATCTATATTTTATCTCTAAACATACTTATTTTAATAAAATTTCTCAGAGACCTTTTAATGGGAAAGAAACCAACAGACCTTGACTTTGCCACTACAGCAACACCTCAAGAAATGAAAGACATGTTCACAGCTGAAACTATTAGAATGATAAACATGAACGGAGAAAAACATGGCACAATCACAGCCCGAATAAATGACAAAGAAAACTTTGAAGTGACTACTCTCAGGATTGACATGGTCACTGATGGGCGCCATGCAGAAGTGGAGTTCACCACAGATTGGAAGCTGGATGCTAATAGAAGAGATCTGACTATTAACTCAATGTTTTTAGGTGCTTTTTTTAATTTTAATTATTATCCTATATTTTTTTGTTTCTATCTATAGTCCCTATAAAATGTTTTCTGCTTAAATTTTCCAGGGTTTGATGGTTCAGTGTATGACTACTTCTTTGGGTATGAAGACTTACAACAAAGAAGAGTAACTTTTGTAGGTGATGCAGATGTAAGAATCAAAGAGGATTATCTTAGAATAATGAGATACTTCCGCTTTTATGGTAAAATTGCAGAAAAACCAGATAATCATGAAGAAAAAACCCTGAAAATAATTACAGCCAATGCAGATGGCCTTCAACATGTTTCTGGTGAAAGAATATGGCTGGAACTTAAGAAATTACTGCAAGGAAAGTTTGCAGGGAATCTATTGAAAATTATGATAGATGTTGGAATTGGAAAATACATAGGTATACACTGCAATATTATAATAATGTCTGAATTTTAGTGGTTTTAGGATAATAAAAAAAATTGAGGATACCCACATATTTCAGGGTTGCCCCCATCACCAAACATGGAGGAGCTGGATAGATTGCTCAAAAGATCAGAACATTTGAATCTCCACCCTATGAGCTACTTGGCTGCATTACTTAGAGACATAGATGAAGTCACAGTGCTACACAGTAGATTAAAGTTCTCCAGTTTTGACAGAGACCTAGCTTATTTCTTAGTGGAACATAGAGAGGACAAAGTATCTTCCAGACCTTTGATGTAAGTTATTTAATAGATAGCTGCTGGTATAGTACTAGAAAGAAACTCATAATCTTCTTGTCCTTTTCCTGCATTATGTGGGGTTGGCACAACATGTGACCTTCTTTAATTTCCTTCTGTCATTCATCATCTCAGTACTCGCTCCTTTCTTACCCATGTTACCTTTCACACAGTTCATCCATCTTTTCTTAGGCGTACTTCTATCCATCAACATTGTTTAATACCTAACACTCCATAATAACATGTCCATACCATGCTAAACTATCAGAAAGTTAATGAAACTATGTTGTTTAAATTAAATAATCTTTTATTACAGGCCTTATGAAAAACTTGTTCTCTTCACAAAAATAAAACAAAAGGATACTGTTGAATATGTGACTGAAGTTTTGAAATATAGAGGAGACACTAATCTCTTAGAACAGTTCAAGAAATGGCAAATACCAAAGTTCCCAATAAACGGCAAGGTTCTAAAAGACTCTGGTGTATCTCCAGGAAAATCATATGGTGCAATAATTTACAAATTAAAAGAAATCTGGATTGAAAGTGAATATAAGCCTACATCTGAAGATTTAGTTAAATTTATACCTGAAATAATAGACGATTTTAAATAAAAAAATCAAATATGAGCATTGAAATGTTTACTTATTTGGAAAAGGTAAATATGTACTTGGTGAGCGGACTGGTTTCTGCAATTAGGTCACAAGTGGGCCCTTTTTACATGTCGGGTGGAAGTGGTAGCTACTCCATCCATCTAATGTCCTCCAGAAAGGCCCCAACAGGTCGCTGATGATGGTTTAGGTAATTATCTATGTGATACTATCAAATTATCATTGTAAAGGTCTAGCAAATCCTCAATTACACCTCCAAGAGGCACACGCGCGAACCCCTTTTAGGGCAGAGGAAGTCCAGTATTGCAGATAAAAGGGAACCAGAACAGATCAACCATCTATGTATAATACACAAATGTTGGGAATCAAACAACACCAAAGAGCTGTGGTCTATCAATTGTCACTCTTAGGTGGTTGATATGGTTCATATCTATTACAACCATCATCATCATCCTTGTGGTCATTGAAACAGCGTTTGCAAAACAAATATCTACAACCAAGACATCTCATTTTTGCATCTTCATTGCATATTTCACAGAATGGCAACTCATCATTTGTTGAAGGTGCAATGTCCTCTAGTAATGCTTCTGTTTTGAGCTGTGAAAAACAAAATATTTATAAAAACCAATTCATTTAGATAAGAGTAATTCTAAAATTGCTATAGGGATTTAACTACTTTTCTGTATAGCTTTAACAACAAATGAATCCACTATATATATACCTTTTCAATAATTTTCTTTAGACTCTCATTTTCATCATCTGATTCATATGATTGAACTGGTACACCTATAGGTGTAGCACTTTTTGACCCTGAAGCTTCAGAAGTAGGGTTGGCACCTTTCAATTTCTGCAAACGTCCTTCCATATCATTGATGACACTATCAAACTCATCTTTATACTTGCAATCTATTGCAGTGTTCTCCAGATACTGCTTCATCAGATCTTCCACTTGTTCTTGCTCTGTTCTCAGGTCTTTTTGCATTAATGCAGGCTGTAGGACAAAGTAGTGATTAAATATCTTTATTCATAAACATGTTGTATTATAACAGCTGCAACTATCTTGACAAGTACAAGCGTAGCTAGTTTTATAATGACAAATCTATCAAAAAGAGTACTGTATAATTAAGTTTATTGTCCTAATCCCCACTAAGCTGTCCCCACCAGTGTATTATTGTAATACTTTATCAACTTCATGATGTTAAGAGTATTTTAATTTGGCTTCAGAAATACCTTGTTTTCTATAAATGGTATTCCCCTTAGTTTAGCCAACCGTGCATGTAACTCAGCATCTGATGTTATAGGCACTATTCCCTTAATTTTTTGTAACCTCTCAGTTATCTCTGCATCAGTATTGGTTTTTTGTCCTATACTTTGTTCTGTGACATCCTTTTCCCTTAACTTATTTAACCGTTCACACATTTGATCATCTATTGAGGAGCTTTGTGCATTAACATTTTCTTTACTCTCAGCTTTACCAGATCCATCTTCCATTCGTCTGAAGATTAAAAGAAATAATATTTTTATAGTTTGATAACTGCAAGTGATTTTTTAGAACACAATGAACTTACTTAAAAAACACATCTGGAGGAGAATAATCATTTTTCTTTTCATTAATGTTGGACATTGAAGCCTTTTTGCATTTCTGACAAACCTGGAAATGTAATGCAGCATGATTAATGCTACTTATCATACATACAAGCATTGCTGAAGGATAAGTACCAACATTAGTTGGGTATTCTTTCTAAAAATGGTAAAGAGCCGTACTTTTTTACTTGCCTTGTTTTCAGACTTCAATCTCGGTAAATATACTTTGTAGCCTAAGCACTTGGGGCAGTAGCTAAAACCACAGGAAGGACATCCTCTCTGTAAACAATATATTATATTGTTTATATATCTTATCAAAATCAACCAGTCAGGGGATGGGACATGCAAGGGGTTGGCCGTGGGACATTTCGGGTGTTAGTTCAAAACCGAAATAAGTACCTCTGGGCGTAGAAGTGAAAATGAACTATAACAACCATTGCATGACATTTTCGTAAAATCTTGATGAGTAGGTAGGCACACAACAATCGTTTTTGTTGACGAACCCAATGTGGGTGCGTTGCGTTTGGTATTGTTCCATCCAAGTCATCCAGATCCAAGTGAATTGTGTTTCTATGATTTTTTATTGTGTTGTGTGCGCGTGAGCAAAAGATTGTGAGCGTGATGTGATGCTGTACGTACTGTACTGTACTGTCCAGTTCCTACTGTCAGCTGTGCTGTGCTGGCAGACTGATGACTGATGATGTGATGGATTCACAGACGTACTAGGGGATGGATTGGATCTCTTCTTCTTCTTCTTCAATAGAAGAAGACGAAGATTAGATTGGATCTCATGGATCTCTTCTTCTTCTTCAATTATGGCATCTGTCTCTTAGAGAACAATTTTGCCAGTGTCAAGTGTATTTATTTATAAGTATTGTCAACGTCACAGAGTCATAGTCAAGTAGTCAAGTCAATTTTAAACAAAAGATGGCTGTTTTGTTGAAAATTCTTGGGATTTTCTCCGATGGAATTTGAAGAGAACTATTCACTCTAATTCACATACTTTACACTCGCGTCAAGAACCCGGGCTTTATTGGCAAAATAACCACCAAAATTACGCAATAAAACTCAAAATAACACGAGAAAACATATAAAAACCAGAGCGACGTAGTTGTCAGGCAAATACACCGCAGAAAATCTTCTTCTCTTCTTCTTCTTCTTCAATTATGGCATCTGTCTCTTAGAGAACAATTTTGCCAGTGTCAAGTGTATTTATTTATAAGTATTGTCAACGTCACAGAGTCATAGTCAAGTTGTCAAGTCAATTTTAAATAATAGATGGCTGTTTTGTTGAAAATTCTTGGGATTTCCTCCGATGGAATTTGAAGAGAACTATTCACTCTAATTCACATACTTTACACTCGCGTCAAGAACCCGGGCTTTATTGGCAAAATAACCACCAAAATTACGCAATAAAAGTCAAAATAACACGAGAAAACATATAAAAACCAGAGCGACGTAGTTGTCAGGCAAACGCACCGCAGAAAATCCAATCTTCTTCTCTAGTCATAGTAAATAAGACAATGACATCTGTCTCAGACTCAGAACAATTTTGACAGTTTCAACGTCACGTCACAGATTAGTCAAGTCGTCGAGTCATAAATGATCAATTAAATAAAAAAAAAAAATTGATGGATTTTGAAATAAACTGTCATTTTTATTCTCCTATATAGCAGCGCCGCCCCGTGTCAAAAACTCGGGCTCAATTTAAAAAATAACTACAAAAATTACACAAGAAAAAATATAACACTAGAAGGATAAGTTCTCAATCGAAAGCATTAGAAAAAATCCTTGACTCAAAGAAATTAATGGATGGGAGGGATGGCCGACTGAGATGCTGATGAATTGACACTTGCTTGACGGATACGCAATGAATGAACAACTTGTTTTATATCCATGATCTATGGTTACTTTTTTTTAATAAAGGGTATACGTGCCGCTGACCACGCCATCTGTGATCTATAATTACGAGACTTCTTTTCTTCTTACCTTACGCCATTCGCAAAGTCGTATAATACGTCTTCTGTATATACCTACTAACATTGAAACCTTTTAGATAAGGGCATAAATCAAACGTAAATAAAGATTGAATAAAATTCCTTTATTTAGATTACACTTGATAAAAAATATTCTACCATCACTTTCCACCCATCAAACTGTTCATACCACTGGAACCTTGCTGGAGTTGTCTCATCATATTATGGAGACCAGACATACCGCCCATTTGTTGAAGGATTCTCGGATCCATCATCTTGGCCATCTGTTGGTTGAGTTTAACCATCTGCGTTTGGTTCACATTCTTTGCCATATCACCTCCTTTGAATAATCCTTTGATACCGCCCATCTTTTTGACAACTGCTGCAAATTTGGTATACTGAGTGATGAGGTCTTTTACATCTCGTTCTGTGACGCCAGCACCATTTGCCACTCTCGTTATTCTGGTGGGTTGTTTCGAGAAGAGTTTAGCGCCATCTCTGTGGTCGAGTTCACCCTCGTTCATCGAGTCCATAATGGTCATGAGGCGCTTCAGTTTCGCCATCGACTCTTGTTCACTGCCCTTCGTCATTAGGTCTTGAGAAAATCCTGGGATCATGCCCTGAAAAATATTATATATGCTTAAAAACAATAATTATGCTTGGCCTACATCAGTGTTAAATCGTGAGGTGAGGAGTCGAAGGAAGGAAGGAAGGCCTTTGCCCTGCAGTGAGACAATAATGGCTGAAAAAATAAGTTAATAATAAATAAATGCTGTTTTAAATTAATAATAAATGTATTGGGTACTTCTGTTGGCCCTAAGCATACTCTCAGTCTATAAACTGTTTCTTACCATAATTTGTGAAAATGGTCCCATTTTCATAATATTCTGAAACTGTTCATACATAGCTCTTAGTGTGAACTGGCCATGTTTAAGCTTCTCCAACAACTCGTCATTGTCATCTAGTTTAAGCTCATTGACTTTGTCAAGAAGACCCTCAATGTCTCCCATTCCTAACAGTTTATTTATGAAGGGCTTGGTTTTGAAGGGTTCTAGGTCATCAATGTGCTCGCCTGTACCAATAAATATGATAGGAGATTGTGTAGCAGCCACACTGAAAGAAAAGCCGGTGGTTAACATGATTTTGCTGTGTTCCACTTACACTACTAAATAATTTTACCTCAAATACTATAATTAATAAGAGAAATATTAGATAATATAGAAGCTATAGGCTTTTTAAACTTACGCTGACAATGCACCCCCACCCTTAGCATGGCCATCTAATTTAGTGATGATGACAGACCCAATGTCCACCTTTTCTTTGAAAGCCTTAGCTTGTGCCTCACAAGCCTGACCGATTGTGGCATCCATCACAAAAATAATATTGTCTGGTTTCTGAAAAGTATTTCAAACTTTATATATTCTTAGGTACATTTGTATTTTGCATATAATAATAACAATTATATACTTTGTTGTTTGGATCTTGATGTTACTATTAAACTGCAATGAGAACTGTAAAGCTATTGGAACTGAATAGAATCTAAAAGGTTGTACATTGGTAAAATTTATTCCTTGCGCTTGTCTCTAATTGCTGTATTATTGAATGATAAATCTTAACAGTAATGGGATTAATGTTAATAAAAATCATTCCTTGACTTAATGTAACAAACTACAAAACTTACAATAGCATTAGCAACTGCTAACATCTCTTCAAAGAGTGATTCTTCCTGTTTATGGCGACCGCTGGTGTCCACAATGATCATCTCAAAGCCCTCTTTCTTGAACATCTCCACACCAGTGGTAGCAATAACTACCGGATCTACTTCTGTGTAACTGGAATTTAATTAATGAAAATATATCTCAGGATCGTAGCAAGTGGAGATCCAGGGTCTCTGTCTACCTCACTGGGAAACAGGCATGATCCTACTAATATTATAAACGCGAAAGTTTGTAAGAATGTATGGATGGATGGATGGATGGATGGATGGATGGATGGATGGATGGATGGATGGATGGATGGATGGATGGATGGATGGATGGATGGATGGATGGATGGATGGATGGATGGATGGATGGATGGATGTATGTTTGTTACTCTTTCATGCTAAAATGGCTGAACTGATCTGAATGAAATTTGGCACAGCTATAGATTATGGTCTGGAATAACACATAGGCTACATTTTATCCCGGAAAAATATAAGGTTCCCGCGGGATAGATTTGTTTTTGTTTTTCAAGGTACCACATGGGCCTCTACATGCAGTAAAAGTACAAGTGGAGGGGTGTGCATTTTTAGACTGAATCATCTCTACAAACATTATGGATCTTTGAAAGTGAAAATGTGACTTTATTGACTCCTTGACTTAATTAAATTTTTCAACATTATTAAGTTTTTATATTGAGTTAAGGAATATTGGTCACATTCATTATTCAGAGATTTGTTTATGATAAGATGAAAAAAAATCACAATATTTTCATACCAGGATGAAAGAAATAGCTACCTTCCATAAAACGGTATTCTAGCCTTTGTACAATTCTGCTTGACCTGGTCATAGGCACCAGCTCTAAATGTGTCAGCGCAAACAAGACAAGACTTCCAGTTCTTCCTGAGATAGTGGTATGCTAGCTTTGTACATGTTGTGGTCTTCCCTGAGCCCTGGAGACCTACAAACATTATGATATTTGGCTTGCCCTTGATGGGCTGGTATGGCTTTACTGCAGGATCTACAAGCTGAAACAAAAATACACTATACTTAATAATATCAGAGGGTAGAATAATACATACATATTGTGTAGGTCCAGCAAGTAAAAACTGATTTCTTTAACTGCTTCTATTTATGAAAAAACAAAACCAACCTTGACAAGTTCTTTGAACACAGCAGATTGGATCATCCTGCGTTTATTCAGCCCGCCAGCCATTTCATCAAAATCAATGACTGCTCTAACATTTTCACGTAGGTTTTTGACCAGGCGGATATTCACATCAGCTTCCAGAAGTGCAGCGCAAATTTGTTTCAGCATAGAATTCAGAACCTAAAATAGTATAATAATATAGAACGTAATCAGTTGGTAAATTGAACAAGGTTAGGGTTATGGGGCAATCCCCAATAAAAACAATTTCTTACCTCCTCATTTATAACGGTGGCTCTGCTTAGAGACTGCAGAGCAGTCGTAATTTTACGACCTAAATCTGCTAACACCATCTTTACAAGCTAAATAGCTACAAGACAAAAAATATGTTGTCAGCTGCTTTGATGATGCACATTAAATTGCACACGCAAGACTACAGTTTACGTATCATAAACGGTGGATAGCGCCAAGTATTTGTGACATTATAATATATTAAACATTTTGTTATTTTACTGGGGAGGGGAAAATACTTTCTCAAATTAGTATTTTACTCGTTTCCTTCACTTCCACAATGTTTTTCACTAACTTTTGGTTGGTGGTAGAACAATAAAATTGTATGATAGGTTTGACATGACAGCCAATTGACAGCACATGAACACGACGATTTTATTGTATTGTACTCGTCAACAGAGCATTTCTTCTTCTCTGAGCTAAGGCATCTGTCTCTTAAAGATCAATTTTGTCAGTGTCAAAAGTATTGTTGTCAACGTCATATAGAAGAAATAGCACAGAATACACCAAAGCATTCAACACTGTCCGGTCCGTCCCCCTGAAAATGCATGTTGTATGTTCATTTCGCTTCGAAACTTATTTACCTGTGGGTGCTTGTTTGTGAATTTGCCTCGTAATCATTCATTCATCATTGAGTGTGAAATTCTGTGGCGGAATTTATGCTGAGCGTGAGGTGATATTTATTTTCAACAAATTATCGATTGAATAAAAAGGAAAATAGGAATTCGAAAGAATGGTAAGAAATACTAAATATAAATTGGCTTATAATGTAGCGATTACGAGTAGTTTCTTAGAAATCCTGAGGTTTCTATTGTACGATACAGGGTCAGAATCAGTCTGGTGGTGGGAGCGGCGGAGACAAAAAAGATGACAAGGATAAAAAAAAGAAGTACGAGCCCCCGATTCCCACCCGTGTAGGCAAGAAGAAGCGTAAAGCGAAGGGTCCTGATGCCGCGTTGAAGCTACCTCAAGTGACGCCACACACCAGATGCAGGTTGAAGCTGTTGAAACTAGAAAGAATAAAGGATTATCTACTGATGGAGGAAGAGTTCATCCGAAACCAGGAAAGGCTCAAACCTCAGGAGGAGAAGATTGAAGAAGAGAGATCTAAGGTGAGTATCTTTGTTTGGTGTAATTATAATGGGGTAGAGGTGGAAAAATATCAAAATTTATTCTGGGAGCAACACAAACAGAATGATATTCATAACATATTTATCAAGTTCCTGTTAGTCCAAGCAATACCAGTGTAGGCTCTTTTGTATTTCATCAACCATCATTCTCTTAATATTTATTACTCTTAATATCTTTATAGGTTGATGACTTGAGGGGAACACCCATGTCAGTGGGCAACCTTGAAGAAATCATTGATGATAACCATGCCATTGTCTCCACATCAGTCGGCAGTGAGCACTACGTCAGCATATTGTCATTTGTCGACAAAGATCAACTGGAACCTGGCTGCTCTGTGCTTTTGAACCACAAGGTATTCTTACAAAAGTTTTCGGTTTACATTATATTTGATCATAATTCTAATGAGTCTAACTTTACCCAATTATGCCTATAAATGAATACTAATATCGCATTAAGTATTTCCATAATTTGGTTATGAGTGTTTGTTCAAATGGCAGGTGCATGCAGTGGTTGGTGTACTCGGTGATGATACAGATCCTATGGTGTCTGTGATGAAACTAGAGAAAGCACCTCAAGAGACTTATGCTGATATTGGGGGACTGGACACTCAGATCCAAGAAATAAAGGTACTTTATCTTAATGTTGCATCTTACTATGCCTTATAAACCATGTATGCCAAGCATGAGAGTTGCTTGCTTCTATAAAATAAAGGGCATCAAAGTTAACTAAAATGTTTGGTTCCTTTGCTAGCAACTTTCCTAAATAGTTACTTTTCAAAATTATAAATAACTAGCTGTCCTGCCAGCGACTTCGTTCACTTAAAGTATCTAAATTGAGTTTCAAACACATCACACAACTCATAAAAATCCCACACTAACTTTGACACCCCATTTGACCCCTTTATGAAGGTTATATTGCAAAATCCTGAAACACGTGTCCATTTGTTTTGAATTTAGAGTACACAAACAAAGTTTCATGAAAATCGATCCATGCGTTATAAAGTTTAGTACTAACGTTTTCACCCTTTTTCACCCTCTTGGAGGTGGAATTTCCAAAAATCCCGCCTTAGTGGGTGGTTTTGTTATAAAAGGAAGCCACCTTCCAAATTTCAGCTTTTTATCTTCAGCGGTTTCGGCTCGGCGATGATCAATCAGTCAGTCAGTCAGGTTAAGCTATAGATAATATCTTATAATTCAAGGAATCTGTGGAGCTCCCTCTGACCCATCCCGAGTACTATGAAGAGATGGGTATCAAACCTCCAAAGGGGGTGATTCTATATGGCCCTCCTGGAACTGGCAAGACATTACTGGCCAAGGCTGTCGCTAATCAGACTTCAGCCACTTTCCTCAGGGTGGTCGGTTCTGAGCTAATTCAAAAATATTTGGTATGCTGTTCACTTTACTAAGGTACTATTTAAGTTATTTCTGTCATAAGTTTTCTCATTAGTATTATTTTGCAGGGTGATGGTCCAAAATTAGTTCGTGAATTGTTCCGAGTAGCCGAGGAACATGCACCTTCCATAGTATTTATTGATGAAATTGATGCTGTTGGTACTAAGAGGTATGATTTATACTATCTTCTTATAGATAAAGTATTCAGTTACATATTCTTTTGACCCCCCCATTTTGGATATCCTAATTATGTGCAACTGCCTTATCAAACATTCAATCCCCATCAAAAATTGTTTTTGCAGGTATGATTCAAACTCTGGTGGTGAGAGAGAAATTCAAAGAACTATGTTGGAGTTATTGAATCAGCTTGATGGGTTTGATTCCAGAGGTGATGTGAAAGTAAGTACCATTAGATATACATATGTACTCATTATGGAATACTCACATTCCCGTGTGAATTGCAAAAATTAATAAGCATTCCTCACGGCTACGCGCCGCGTTCGCGCCTTGTTTCCCGATTTCCATGTTTTTAATTGCGAAAAAGGGTCTGGAAAGTCCAAATTTGGCCTTAACATGACTAGGCACTTTATTTGAAGGCATTTGAAATAACGAGTTATTGTTCATTCATACGTCTAAAGTTCTAAACGAAATGCTTAGTGACAAATAGTAAGATACTAAATCATTGTTGTCCTTTTATAATTGAGGGAGACTTTTGCCCAGCTGTGTTGGACAAAACAGGTTAAATATAAGTCTAAAATTGTTTTTTTTTTTTCAGGTAATCATGGCCACAAACCGTATTGAAACTCTGGACCCAGCACTGATCCGTCCAGGCCGAATTGACAGGAAGATTGAATTCCCTCTACCTGATGAGAAGACTAAGCGCAGGATCTTTACTATCCACACTTCAAGGATGACATTGGCTGATGATGTCAACCTTTCTGAACTGATTATGTCTAAAGATGATCTCTCTGGAGCTGACATTAAGGTAAGTTTCAAATAATTCTATTTTCAATAATAATTTTCTTTTTATAAGAGCGCTAGTGGTGCAGTGGTAGTACCCCGGCCTCACGATCCGAAGGTCGCGGGTTCAAACCTGGTCATGCACCAATGAGTTTTTCCATTCGAAAAATTTATGTGCGCAATGCCAGTGCTCTTAAACGGTGAAGGAAAACATCGTGAGGAAACCGGCATACCCTAGAACCAAAATTCAAAGGTCAAGGTTAGTGTTCTTATAAGCGGCGATGGGCTTGCAACCTGTCACGTATGGAATACTAACCACTGTGCAAATTGTGGGCATGTACCAAATGTCATGTTTGGACGTGCCTCTGACTACCCTCTTTAGATATCCTCAAAGATGTAAGTAACTAAAGATCTGAGGAAAATAAATAAAATAAATAAATAAATAATGCTGGACAATCCACACAGCATCATCTAGCCCCAAAGTAAGCTACTCAAAGCTTGTGTTATAGGTACTAGATAACTGATATATTTAATACATTAGATACATAGATAGATATTTTTTACTATACATAGAAAACACCCAGACCAACGGAACAAATTTCTGCAGACCGTACACAAATTTGTTCCGCGGCGGGAATCGAACCCGCAACCTCTTGCGTCGCAGGCGAACTCTCGCCCGCTGCGCCACTGAGGTCGTCAAAAGAAGATTTTTTTCTTTTTATATTAATATACCTACCTACTTACTAGTGAAGGCCCCTGGTAATGTAGTTTTAATCTTTAACCCCCACATGTTTCAGGCTATTTGCACAGAAGCTGGTCTCATGGCTTTGAGAGAACGTCGTATGAAGGTCACGAATGAAGATTTTAAAAAGTCAAAGGAAAGTGTACTCTACCGCAAGAAGGAAGGCACCCCTGAAGGCCTCTATCTCTAAACTTATATTCATGCTATAATATTTTAATATTTGATTATAACATAAAATAGTTATTGTCAAAATCAATTAGGAAATGTTCTGTAACTCAAGCTGAATATACCTATTAATTGAATTAAAGATTTTTCACTATATTATTTTCATGTAGAAGTACCTAATAATTAGAAATAACAATACGGCACAATGGCTTTAACCCTAGAATGGGAAAAAGTCAAAAAAATAATAACAGACAGAGTTAAACCCCAATAATTACCTACCTATTTAGTGTGTAACCAATTAAATTTTTCTGTTCGAGAAATGTAGGTATGTGCGTTAGTGAGTAGGTACTCACAACGGTGAACATCGTGAGGAAACCGGCATGTCGTAGAACCTGAAAAGTTTGAAGACAGTGTCAAGTGCACGAAAAGAGCCTCTGAGACACTTTAATCCTTTCGCCACACTGGTTCGAAAGTAGTGAGTGACACGCTATGAAGAATTGAATTGAAAAGATTTTTAAAAATTTTTACCCTGTGGGATCAGTTCTTTTTTGAAATAAGTCATTCATTTTAGCACCTGTTAGTTTTCATTCGGTCTACTTTCTGTCATGTTTGTCAACGTCAAAATATACGATTTTAATTCAATCAATTTTAATTTTGCATGTTGCTTGCTCTTGTTTTCCTTCCACTTTATTTATTTTTGTATGTTTTAAATACATTCATGGTATGTACTAAGAACAGTTTGAAATTACACCGTAAAAGTGTTGAGAAAATGCTAGTTAAATACCAAGTTTATGAATGAACGACACAAGTAGTGATTCATCATTTGAGGCGACTGAGCAAACTGCACTGATGGACGGACACATAGCAGAGTCTCGTCCTGATAGAGAGATCGCGGAACGTAATGCCAGGAAACGGAAAACTAGAACTGAAACCCAGCGGTCCTATGGCGTGAGTGAAATTCAAGCAACTATTTAGAGATCTGTCTTGCTATGACATATCTAACACCTACAACTTTTTATCCTTTACATACTTACCTATTTTATTTATTACGTTGTCTGTAATCTTTAATCTTATACCTATGCATCGTAGCTATATAATTGAAATGAACATTTTCAGAGTGTGGGAGAATCAAGTGGCTCTGCACCGGGCCCGGGAGGTAATGCACCCCCTCAAACTGCTCCTGCCCCTACTGAATCTATAACAGAAGAGCTAGAGCTGAAATATGGAGCTCGGCATGTCATTAAACTATTTGTGCCCGTCACACTGTGTATGATGGTTGTGGTTGCGACTATATCATCAATTAACTTCTATTCAGTCAAGGATGTCTATTTGTAAGTTACTTTTGTTTTTATATATTTTAAGAATGTAGGAAGGTTGAAGGTATATTGGTATATTATTATGGTTGGTTCATACGAACATTGGTCTATGCTCATACATTTACTTGCATGTACAGATGCTCCACTATTTTGGTCCAGTTGAATTTGGTACTAAGTAGGTGTGCAGAACACATTTTTGGGTGTAATTGGACATAAGCAAAGGGTGCGAAGGGGTTAGGGATTTACCTTTTCTACAATGAACAACAGTTGAAAAATGACTGATTAATGAAACTATTTTAATCAGGACTTGATGAATAAACTGATTTCCGCAATTAGGATACAGGTTGGCCTATTTTGCATGGATTTTATCTGGTATAATATAGGTATTGACTTCATATTCTCTTGTAAGATAGTGTGTAACTGATCATTTTCAGGGCATACACACCATTCCATGAAGAAAGTCCAAATGTATCAACCAAAGCATGGAACGCTATTGCAAACTCTCTGATTCTCCTGGTAGTGATTGTGATCATGACAATTCTGCTCATTGTGCTCTACAAGAAGAGGTGTTACAAAGTCATCCACGGCTGGCTAATAATGTCATCACTGATGCTATTGTTTATATTCTCATACTTGTATATTGAGTAAGTTTAACCAGTATAGCTCTTTTACATTGCTATTTACAAAAAAACTTAAGTAATCTTAATCTTGACAAATCCTATAAACTATGTAGATTCAATTATGTCATTTGCAATCAGATTTTTTATCTTGATTATTGATTTGATTCAATATTTTGGTTTCATTATGGTGGTGATTATGTAGTACACTGATTTACTATGATTTTGTAAAATACAAACATTCTTTTTTACTTCATAGAAAGAAGTAAGTAAGTTCATATGACTTTGTAATTGACATTCCTAAAATTAAATTTGTTAAGCGATATTCAGGTAGTTTTGGCCAATAACCCAAACCTGTATTACCTGAAGCAACAAGGAAACATTCCTGTTTCATTGAAATTACTTAATTTTAAAAATGTCATTATATGTTTATTTATCATAGTGAGAATGTTATAAAGAAGTTCGTATTTTACGAAATTTGAATAAATCGGTAACTACAGAATTACCACCAAATGTAAACATTGATTTCCTTGATTTTGGACTATTTCCCAAGCAATGACTGAACTCTCTTTTACTTCATTGTTTTGTTTCACAGAGAGGCCTTACGAGCATACAACATCCCTTTTGACTACATAACACTTGCTATAATATTGTGGAACTTTGGTGTAATGGGTATGGTGGTAATTCACTGGAAGGGACCGCTGAGGCTGCAACAAGCGTATCTGATCTTCATTGCAGCTCTAATGGCACTGGTTTTTATAAAATACCTGCCTGAATGGACCACATGGGCAGTGCTTGCTGTTATATCTATATGGGGTAGGCTATTTTCATTCAACATAAAAAATAACTAGTATTTATTTCAAAATCCACACAAAAAGATGGAAAATAGCTTCTTTCATTCGACATATTAGATTTGTGGACGTTTTGTTTAGCCTATTGTGTCACTCTTGTGATCCAAACGAATCCCACAACACTTTATCTGACAAAATCCGAATAGGCGTTTTGGCTGCACAATGGCACCCATAATAACTCATCTACACAAACATACATACTACATACACCCTAACATTACCCTTCTTCTTCGCAATTGAGTGAAAATACATAAAAATCATCCCTGTTTCCCAATGGGATGGGTAGGTACATATTTCCACCAGATTCTGACATACTTCTTGTGCTTGATTCATTTACGTTATATTATTTTTAGATACACTCGGTTTACTCTTAACTTAGCCTTTCTATATATTAATCTTCCTATTTACCTACTCATATTTTTTTATTGAAACAAAATTTAGTACCAACATAATAAAAGTGTACTATGGTCTCTGAATCTACATGCACCTTGACTACAACCATGAGCCAGAGTCCAGTGTACATAATTATGTGTAACTAGCTATTGCCCGCGACTTCGTCCGCGTGAATCAGATTTGCATGGGGATATCAAGGGAAAATGTTTTTTCTTTTATATTTTTCGTCAATTTCCCTATGTTTTTAATAGTTATTCTGCTATTCGGGACTGAGACAAATACAACAAATCAAAAATCATTAAAATCGGTCGAGCCGTTCTAGAGTTATAAGTGTTCGAACAAACCCGACTTTATTTTATATATTAAGATTTGTTTTTTATTTCCTTATATTTTTAGATTTGATAGCTGTGCTAACACCAAATGGGCCACTTAGGATATTGGTTGAAACTGCTCAAGAACGAAATGAGCCAATATTTCCTGCCCTCATATACTCATGTAAGTTTTATAATTTAACAAAATAGGTGTCTAATTATATTCAAAGAGTGGATTCTTATATTTAATCCTTATAAATTTAATATCTTAAAAAGAAAAAAATAATCAGATCTTTAAGAATATCTAAAGAACTCAAAATCACACAAATTTTTTTTCGAATCGTGAAACTCATTCCCTCACGACCTTCGGATCGTTAGGCAGGGGTGCTACTACTACACCGCCAGGTGCTTATTATCTAATCAATGTGTAATGTGTTATTGTTTCAGCGACGGTGATATATTCTCTAGCGGCCATGTCGGTGCCGTGCGAGGGGCCCGCGAGGGCAGGTGAGCGCGAGCTGCGCCCTCTCAACCCGCACGGTCCGTTCTGATCTCTCCCTCGATCCTATCTCCCATCATACGTTGCGATGTGCTTGCTTGTGCCCGGTTTCTAATACATGCTTACATCCCATAGTACTAGTCGTTCACTTTGGCTGGCTGGTGGCGTGGATGTGCTATTTTATTTGATGGTTTAGAAAAATAGCAAAACATTGAATCATAAAACAGACATAATAACATCTATTTTGAAGCTTACGCGATCTAATGTGTTCAGATCGCGTAAGTTTAGTAGTATTAAACGGGTATTTATCGCATTTTTACCTATTTTTCCCGTCGTTTCGACTGGTTTACGACATCTTTCCCTAACATCATCGATCCCTAACATCTCATAGGTAGGGTACTTAAATTAGATATTTGTTCAATTGTTATAATAACTTAGAAACCGCATGCGCCTTCGCTCGCGTGGTTACTACCAGAGAAAATCCTATCTCAGGCGCTTATTTTAGTACATTTCATGTAAATATTTTTATAACAAGAGCTCTTCACGGTCACTAGACCAATACCTACACGGGTCATGGTCGTACAACTTCGGACAGATTACAGATTTACTGTTCAGGCGATAACTATTGTAGCTATTGCACTTGTTTTCATTAATATGTTGTTCACCGCAGGTTTGGACGGCGCAGGCGCGGCCGGAGACGCGAGCGCAAGCGGCGGTGCGGCCGCGGGCGACGCGGCCGGGTTCGACGAGGCGTGGCGCACGCGCGCGCGCGCCCCGCCCGTGCCGCGTGACCTGCGCGTCGAGTCCACCGCGCCTGCGCAGTACACCACGCGCGTCGAGCGGCCCCCCGCCGCGCGCCCGCAACACCCGCAACACCCGCCGCAAGACATGGAAGAGGAGAGTGAGTACAGTATCCTACTAATATTATAAACGCGAAAGTTTGTAAGAATGTATGGATGTCTGAATGTCTGGATGTATGTTTGTTACTCTTTCACGCTGAAACGGCTGAACAGATCTGGATGAAATTCGGTACAGATATAGATTATAGTTTAGAATAGCACATAGACTACTTTTTATCCCGGAAAAATGTACGGTTCCCGCGGGATAGGTTTGTTTTTGTTTTTTAATGTACCACGCGGGCGAAGCCGTGGGCGGAAGCTAGTAATACTGTAAACTCGTAAGTAAGTACCTAACTAAGTTCGTGCTAGTTCGTGCGTAGCTAGTGACTTCAACCAAGTTTTATATTATAAAGGACTTGCCATGCCATTTTCAATAACACACTCGACCCTTCAACCAGCTTAACTTATTAGTTGTGGTTTGTCAGAGGGCGTTAAGCTGGGGCTCGGAGACTTCATATTCTACAGCGTGCTCGTGGGCAAGGCCAGCTCCTACGGCGACTGGAACACGACGCTGGCGTGCTTCGTGGCCATCCTCATTGTAAGTACAGGTCATCTAACGGATCTAGGCATTCGTGAAGTTAGCCACAGGTGCGAGTTTGGGCATGTACAGTTCCTTCCCCCCCTCCTCATACCTCCAATTGCTCCCGAAAAACGATACTGCGCAGCTCTTGCGGCTAACTTCACGAATGCCTAGATTCGTTGAGCCAACTATACTATACCTTACCTACACCTTCACGGAGAGCCGACCGTGCCTCCTAGGCAAAGTAACATTCAAACATCCTTTCAAAAATATACACGAATGAAACTTAATTAAGAAATCCCATTTAAACAATGCTGTGTCTTTATTTCCCCAAAGAATTTTGTTCACGTGTGTACATAAATTTCAAATAATGCATTCCATTTTGTTTTTTTTTGATAGCGGTATGAGTTGACCGATTCAAAAATGCATTAGGTCAACTCATCCCGCGGGATAAGTTGACAGCAGCCTCAGTTGACTAGAGACCCTTTTATTTTTGATTTGTTGCATCACTTAATTTACATAGCGATGATCGAATGTTTCTTTACTACAGGAGCAGAACCCCGCAATTCTTGCTAATGACTGGAGTTTAAATATATTATTATTTCGGAAAACAAAATGCGTTTGTATGCAAATACAATATACGATCAAAGTCGTGGGGATTTCCACCAGTTATAAATTTTAGTATTTCACTAGAAAATACTCATCTCCTCTGTAATTCAATGGGAATGTTCCTAATTACTTATTCTTTTCAGGGTTTGTGCCTAACCCTGCTGCTGCTCGCGATATTCAAGAAAGCGCTGCCGGCGCTGCCCATCTCGATAACATTCGGACTGATCTTCTACTTCACCACGAGGTCCGTTGTCAAACCGTTTGCGGACGCTCTGGCTGCTGACCAAGTATTCATTTAGCTACAGGCCCACAATAACAGCTTACAGTAATAATGTCCTTGTGTGCGAGAGTCGGCTGATACGATGTATAATACATACCTAATATTATGTATATAATAGCCACTAGTCTCGCAGTCTCTTAAGGATAAGTGTAAAAACAGGATTTCTGCACAATCCTATTCAGCTGTTAAGTACATAATATGTATTTTAATGTCAATAACATGAATAATAAAATATTTTTCAAGTAAAGTGGGCAGCTATTAGGAATTTTGGTTGGACCTAGATTACATCTACCTTATTTTTTTTGGTTCAAAAGCACCCTTGATTAAAAAGATTCAACTATACTCGCAAAACTTGCGGTATATTATGTTTACCATACTAAGCGCCAACGATACTGGCATAGAAAACTCTTTTAATGGAAGGAACACGGAGTTGTCACTAGTCTCTGTCTCAGATGATGGTTGGCTCAACTTTCCAATAACCTTTAGCGGAAGTAAACTAGCCGAAAGAATAGTATTGCATTTTTATTTATATCTAAATAATTCAAATCAAATGTTTTGTAGATGTTGTTGTTCAAAATATACCTACCACTTTAACTAGGTACAATAAAATAAATAAGCAATGTAAATACTCGTACTTACAAAGAATTAAAAATAAGCCCACTCACTCACTATGACTTTACTTTAGATTTTGCATAAACCATTTTGAATACCTGAATATAATGCGTAATGTAATATACTTACTAATCATTATTATTTTACATTTACTCACGAAATTGGAGCAAATAATACAGTGTGTAGGTCTACGCCAGGTTAACTTGTACCTACGATGTATGTAATGGCGTGGAAAGAAGTACCTACCTTAGTAAATAAAAACTGCTAGTGTACATAGTGTAATGTCTATTGGTTATTGTAAATTATTATTTAAATAAGTAAATGGATATAATATGCGGTAGTGCACTATTTTTTACATTCCATCTTAAGCATCAGGTATGTGCTCAATTACAATTTCCATAAAATTTTCAATGTACAAACGAACGCCGATTGCCTGTTGAGGAGAATTAATTGCTATTAGTAAATTAACAATATACTTATTAGATTTATGACCTAGGATTAATTCAGTGAAAGACTGTACACTTTTAATGTTAAAAATATGTTAGCATTGTGTTGCTTTATAAAAAATAAATTCAAAATGTATGCTGCTCTTATAATTATGCTGCTCTTATGTTTATGTACTATTGCTTCGGTCGGTAATTCCATCGGCAGATCCATTCAAACGCAAAGTTCGTAGTTTGATGGACGACTGGTCTGAGTGGTCTAGTTCTTCGGATTGCGCGAGAAACATTAGTACTTAGCTTTCCGATCAGTGTGTATAGGCAACACGAAAAGGGATTTTGTAGGCGCAAAGCATTGTTAATCTTCTTCTAAAATGTCTTTGCGTCCATTAACTATACTTCACGTTTACCGCCGTTTTTTATGCATAAATATTCCGTTTGTCCAAACTTGGTACTGAGCTTATATAACACAGTAAGGTTCTTTATGGTCTCAAAAATAGGTCGCTTAATTAAAGCTTCGCACTGATTGTATTTAGTAATAAGTAACCACTCACGCAAAATGGTATTTTTTTCTAAATTCATAAATGCACAGAATGACTATATTATATTACATCAATGGCACAGAAACGCAAATCTAAAACCTTGTAAGTCACAAAACAAGCAGTCTTACTGCAGTACTACAGAGCTAAAATGGATGGACCGCCTTACCAGTAGGTAATCATTATTTTCTACGTATGTTTGAAATAATTGTAAACTTTATTTTGGTAACGAGATAATGCATTACATGGCTCTTTGAAGTTTTGTGACTTTTTCCATCGTATTTACGACCGGGTGTGTGCGACACAAAATTAACTTACTGTGTTACCGGTTTGCTCTCTGGATTATTATAATATCAGTCACTTTAAGTAACAAGAGTTTTTCTGTATCCTATTGATGTCACAAATAATAATTGTTATCCAATATGTAATGTTTTAATTTTTTGACAATAAAATTGAATGTTACAGCATACCTACTGTGTTTGCGTGTTGGCATACGGCCGGGCTATAATTACCTTATTTGGTTATATCTTCGCCTTTGCCTACCTATTACCTTCGAAATTAGATGATTAAACCAATAAAATGATAAAAATATCATTAAATCATTTAATTTTCAAATCACAAGCGGCGTCATCAGTAAAAATAAACAAAAAAATTAATAAAATCTGTTTATGACATAAAACTATATAAAATCATAACATAGTTATAATTTTTTTTTGTTTATGGTCTGTTCATTCTCGACTTTATAAATTATAAATAATTATCAAATATTTTTATTGCGTAGTTTACCACGTTATAAATGCATGATCCCGTTGAGTTGCTAGTTTATGACTAGTCGGGGAGCTCAGTGCCGCATGCCGTACCTACCGCGTCTAGCTCGAAAGAACTATTACATCACCGGAAACACATAGGGTAGGCAGAGGTAGACTTTCGTCTTGAGATTGCAGACAGACGTATTGATCGGTGGACTGCCTGAGGCGCAGTCTAACTTTATAGAACTTTCGTATGAGTATAACTAGGCACTTACTTTGTTAGTTAGATTTTGTTTACTTTTAGGTTTCTAATATTTTTAGATTTTTGTTTCTAAATAAAATAATTGTAAATGGATTAAGCAGGTTGTTTAGATTTAGCTGACATTTAAGTTGTTGACATAAGACATGTTAACTTACGAGTAGCACTCGTAAGTTAACACTGAAATGTTTAAATGAACTTAGAATAACAAAGTAGGAAAGAAAACACTTATGTATTTAAATATTGCACAAAATGAATAATCGGTAACCAAAACTTAAATATTGTATAAATTTGAGAAACAGTATCTAACCGTCCTTAGGTATAGATTAATATCGATTGATCGTTATACTTGATATTTAAAGAGATTAATGTGACGAGCTAATCAAATGCAATATTTTCATTTTCAAAATAGTTACTTACCCTATTTTAAACAATAGGTAATAATGGATGTTACCTATTTATTAATCATGTACTTATTATTTATTATATTTAAAAAAAAAAACAATTTATGCGATCAGCGTTCAAAAGTTAGTACGAATTTCTAAACGTGATAGACTAAGATCGCGAAAAGTTATTATATTACATATGCTTCCTAAATGTGCTCTACTTCAAACTGTGTAGTGAAATCAATACTAATTTCTCGCGGATGAATTCGAAGGAGAGACAGCTAATGTGTAAATGTAATATTTGATCTATTTTAAAACAATTATCTCTAAAACCCCTTCACAAATATAAAAATTGGTCCAAAATGGGTTTCTAATATAATAAAGAATAAAAATTAAAGACATAATTACAATATATAAATACTTAAAGGTTTAAAATGCATTATCTAGTTCGAATGTAAATATCTTGTTCAACAAACTTTTCTATAAGTATTACGAAGCAACTACAAAACTTACGTCTAATTTGATATCTTTACATTATATTTTGTGGCGTGAGGCACTTGTATAACCACAGTCTATCGTATCTAGCAGAAGTTTTGTATTCATGAGATTCTTTCTTGCCTTTTGGAATGATTTGGAATGTTGAATTGTCGCAAGGTTTTCAATACTAAGATGTGCCCTATTTTAGATCCTAAAGCTTGCTAAAACCTACATTTTTTAAATTCCCACATCAAACATTTTTCTTATATCAATTTTAACAATAAATTATAAGTCTTGCATTTTCATAAAAACAAATGTCGACAAAAAAATTAGATTCATCATGACTCCATATTAAGATCCATCACCTATTAATTTTGATAAAATATAAACAACTATGTGAACCACAACCACGAAACAGATTAGATTTTCTATTCCATGCACATTGATACCGAGATTTTAGAGCTGTGGGTTAGGAATCTCTGCAGGCCCGTCCTTTTTTATAACTTTCAATGTATCTTTGTTCGGTTTGGCGGTGTCCGACGGTATTTCTTCCCTAATAGGAATATTCTCAGGAGCCAGTTTGTTATTTATTTCTTTAAGCTCTTCTTCTTTACGCTTTATAACGATGGGCATTTCAAATTCAGATTCCGGCACTGTAGGCTTAGCTTGTTTTACTTGTGGTTTAGGAGTTGGTTTTGTTTCTGGAGTTTTTTTCGCTGGTAGAGGAGTTTGACTGGTAGGTTTGGCAGTTGCTTTAGTAGTGGGTGTTTTGATTTCCGGTTTAGAAGTTGGTTTTTCCTGTTTAGGTGGTGTGGTAACTTTCACGGGTTCTTGTTTTGAAGGACCAGGCTTTTGTTCAGATGGTTTTGGCTGTTCTGTTGGTTTAGGAGTTACCGGTTTCTGCACGGGTGAGGGTGGCGGAGGCTTCGCGGCTTCTGCAGGCTTGACTTGCTTTTGCGGCATCGGTTTCTCTTGCACAACTGGTGGCGGAGGCTTCGCAGCTTCGGCAGGCTTGACTTGCTTTTGTGGAATCGGTTTTTCTTGCACAACTGGTGGCGGACGCTTCGCAGCTTCTGCAGGCTTGACTTGCTTTTGTGGCATCGGTTTTTCTTGCACAACCTCTTTTTTGACTGCAACTTTAGGTTTTTCTGTCACTTTTGGTTTGGGTGCCTCTGTAGGTTTCTTCTGCTGTTTTGCATTTTCTGCTTCAGCTTTATTGTCGAATGCCTTTTTTAGAAGTGGGGGGACAGGGACGGATCCCACATAGTTTTGTAGGTGAGGACTGCCAGTGAGCAACCTGTTGTTGAATACTATAGCGTCGCTGATGTGCCCCAATGAACCGTCTGTGTTGTAATAAGACTCTAAAACTTTGCCATTCCAATCAACAACTACCAATCCAGTTTGTTTTGGCAAACTACCCGATATGCTTTTAAAGTGGCCAATCTGAAACAAATAAAAAAAAATAAGAAATCAGCTGCTGCAAAACTACTTACCGATTTTACTTGTTTATAACTTACGTGATAAACGATATCTTCCAATATGACATGTGGGTAAAGGTTGTTGAGATATTCAAACGGAATCTCTATGAGCCTCTGCACTCGCGCCAACAGTTTCCTCACGAGCGGAGTTGCGGCCAGAGAGCGGGTGATAAGCGGGTTGTCGTCGTCATACGTCACGTACAATGCCACCAGCATGCCAGAGCCGTCAGGTAGTGCACGAACATTGTCAGGAGTACCTGAGTAAACAAACATATACATATAAGTTGTAATTCATTTAACACACAGAATAGAACAACGCAACATTCATTTCACAAGCATACGCACAAACATTAAGGCAGGCCTTACAACTGTGCAAACAAAGTGTACAGCAAAGTAGTCGTTTGCAGTATTTTCACTTGGGACTGATCTCGGGTAAGAATAATGGGTTTCTTAGGATATCGTTTCGTTTTTTTTATTATTATATCAAAATGCGCTGCCGAAGTGATGTACACAAGCGATTTTAACATCCGCGTGGAGCCAGGTGGCCGGACGTGCTTCTTCGAGGCGGGGAAAGCGGGCCAGACGATGGAGGTGTACTATCAAGTAGTGGACGGACAACATGGAGATTTGGACATTTCACTGGACGTCTTTGATCCCAAGGGTAACAAAATTGTCACCGATTACAAGAAGTCCGAAAACGCGATCATCAAGGAGCTGGTTTTAGATGGCGATTACTCGTTCTGCTTGGACAATACTTTCAGCGTCATGAACTCGAAATTAGTGTTCGTCTACGTCATGATAGAGGATAAGAAGAGTGAGCCCATTCAGGAGGAAGCCGAAGTGAGTGTTATAGATAAAGACGGAAACGAAATTAAACAAGAAGAAGCTCTTCATTGGGAAGGAAGTGACGATAATGGTGAACCATACTATATCCCCGTGGCAGCCATCGCCGATTCTATGTCACGTACTTTGAAACACGTAGTCAAAGCGCGCCATATGCTAGACATGTACGCGGCGAGTAAATCCCGAGACTCTTACATAGCCTTTGAAGAAACGTTTGTTGTGGACATGTGGTCAGGAGTCCAGATTACTTGCATGTGTGTTGTGGCTTTAGTGCAAGTTTACATGATAAAGAATTTATTTAAAACCTCTAAAGATTAATGAACTTAGACCTTTTATTAATCAAAGGCTATATGGATATCTTGTCTAATGGATAGTGAAATATTGAACCTACATATTTTAATTATTATTTTTATCTATTGCATTTACCTGGTAACCCAGCAACCAACACTTCAGATTTTCCTTTCTTAGGTCCATCAATGTAATATTTTAGAAGTCTGAATTGGAATGTTTCAAGAACAACCACAAATTGTTTATCAGGTGAAATGGTCACACCATTGGGGAACCATAAATTGTCCAGCAATACCTTGCTCTGGTTTGTTGCTGCACTATATTGGAACAATCTGGAAAAAAATCCTATCGATGATAAAACTGTATTAACATTGCCACACATTTTAAAGAAAAATGATTAAAAGCAATTACAAGTTGAAATGTATTTTGTTTAGCTGATTTAGCTTGTCAATCCCAAAATGTAACATAATTAAAAGCTAAGCATCAAAACGAAAGTGAGAAATTACCTTCCAGATGGATCAGTAAGTGAGCTAATGGCGCCATCTCTCAAGTAAAAATCACTAGTAGAATCTGTCCAATAAAAGTCGCCATTCTTGCCCAAAGCAATGGAGTTCATCAGTTTAGGTGCACGACCTTCAATGGCTAACTGCGGGGGGACCAGCAGCTGTTTCTTGTCATTCTTGAGGTTGACCTTCCATAAGCCATGATAAGCATCAGTTACATACAATACATCATTTTTCTCATCAATTTGGAAACCAAGAGGTCTTCCGCAGATGTGGTCTTGAGTTAAGCCAGCTATAAAATAAAATTATGATTTTATTAATTGGTTGGTACATCATGGGTTAAGTAGGTAATTAGAAATATTTTGATTGACAATAATACTAGGTAATATAATAAATGTAAAAGTTTGTCAGAATGTATAGATGTTTTTTACTCGGATCTGGATGAAACTCGGAATACATATATGTAGTTTATTGTAGTTACTTGAAATAACACATAAGGCTACCTTCTATCCAGTAGGTACCATGGAAGCAGATCTGTGAAAGCTGTATAATTATTGGTTCAACTAAATACTAGTAAATACTTAAATAACAACCAAACTAGATAGGGCAGATAAACATGAAATTTTTGATTTTTTTCGTTTTATAAGCAAACTAAGTTTTATAGGAAACATAAACTCACAGCAAGGTTGCCCTAACTTAGTTACAAAAGTAACATGACCACCCGGAGAGATCTTGACGATCTCCCCCGTAGCTAGGCTGGTGTATAACTCTCCCTTGTACACTTGGAATGCTTCAGGTCCCAACAATTTGTCAATGTACAACCTCTCTGCATTGTTAAGAGCTCCATTTGGTGCTAGAGGGCCAACCCTAGGTTGCGGAGACTCAATGCTAAAAATAGATATATTTTATAGACAAAAGTAAGATTATTGTATTAGTATATTTTTATAGTGTACCCATGAAACTATTAAAAAAATACAGACTTACAATATACTGGTAAACTTTGTATAGGGTGGCAAATTAGGGATGAAAACAATGATAGCCACAAGTATAATAAAATAGACAGAACATTTTATGAGTCTCTTCAATAACCCAATAATCAATCCCATTGTGCTAGTTGCAACCTGAAACAATATTATTAAAAATAGATGCACTTCAAGTCTTATCAATGCATTTAGAGGGCAAACTACACATTCTCAAGTCATAAAAATGATTATTACTTCTGCAATTACTGTATTCTCACTTCAATGTAAGGTTATGATTATGTATTTGGGGCACATTTTAGCCACGAAGGTGAGTGAAAGAATGAGTAGGTAATAGGTGAAAGTAAAAAGAAGGCAAAGAAAAGTGGAATCAATAACCACCTGTTATATATGTATATTTTTGTGAAAGAGTATTGAGTATTGAGTTAAATAAATGGAAATTATAATGTAAGCAATTGTCTCGTTTTTCTGTGTTTGTCATTTTATAAATATTCTAAATAAGAACAATACCTACTTACCTAAACGATGACGACTGTTTGCCGACGCTCGCGGCTGGAAGAAAGAAATAGGTAGGTACCGTAAGTAGTTACAAATGATGAAAAAGTGCAATGGTGATATAGTAGTGAAATGTACTTACTTAGTTATCTGAAACCTTCTTTCCAAACAAGCAAATCCCCAGTGCATGTAACAATTAAATTAGATAAATAATTAATTAGTGTTGTAGAGCTATGTAGATACTTTCTTCTTCTTCTATAATTGTGGCATTGGCATATATAGGTTAAAGATTAATTTTGCCAGTGTCAAGTGTATTTTTAAATATGTTTAGTCATAATCAAATTTTATTGTTAATTCAAAATTATTAAAACAACAAGGCTTTTTTGTTTAAAATTCATGGGTCTTTCTTTCTACGGATCTAGAAAGTAACTATTTATCTATTTTATTTTACATAGATTATCTACAGGTGAAAGATTCTCTTCAACGGTCATTGTTCACAACAAACAATTTTCGTTATGTCAATAACTTTTTGTCAACCAATCTTATAATGCTCCATCTCCATGCCATCAGCTTGAAAGACAACCTCTAAATTAAATGGATAAATCTCAGAGTAAAGATAAAGGATAAATATTGTAAGTTCTAAAATTGGTATACTAAACGTCTTTGGGAGAATCTTATCGTTTGACATTGCCATAGCCAACAATGTTCATTCATTATCTATCGGTCTATAGTTGTGGTCTGTGGTTGCGTGTGAGTGATTTGGATTTCCTTTCAATTTGTGCAATCTCCATTTTGGACGTGTTCCGCATTTTGTGCTGCAAAAAACACATCATTTATCGCTATGGGTCACGCAAATATCTGGTATTCCCACCCTCGTAGATACGGACAGGGATCTCGATCATGGTAAGCTCTTATTAACGTATACACTGTCGAATACCACAGATTGATTGGTTATAAACACGTGTGTTTGATGTCCTATGTTTCTCCTTTCAGCCGGGCCTGCTCCAACAGGCATGGGCTAATTCGCAAATACGGACTGAATATCTGCAGACAGTGCTTCAGAGAGTACGCTAACGATATTGGTTTCAAGAAGGTAAGAACAGTTTATTATCATCTATTCATTGTAGATAACCACTTTACGAGGTAGTTACAGACAGATCCCCTAGCATAGTACCCTAGTACCGTAGACAGCGGTTTTCGTTACGGTAGATAAGACAAAGTGACATAAAGTTGTGATCTCTTGTAACATCACAAAATAGATCACTTAATCTTCTGTTCCATAGTGAAAGACTGTCTACCATCCCTAAACGAGGGAGCTTGCTCCACCCTTACCCAATTATTTAAAAAAGAATAGATACACTAGGCACATCTTGAATTGTATCTAATAGTTACCAACCTATTTTAGTATTTTAGAGAGGCAAAATATATTTGAGGGGATAACTTTGAAACTACTAATTTAACTATTATAAATGTATATCCTTGTAGGTTGTATGTATGTGAGTTTATAGGCCTTTGTTTTTGTGCTTATAACATAGAAAATATATCCAAGATTATATTACTTTTTACAGAAACAAGCTAAGTGATCTAGTTTTATTTTTATAAGTATTTATATGAAGTAGGAATTTGAAAATTGTTTGAATTTTATCGAACGATTTACGCCATAGACTTTATGTTATATTGTGAGTTTTTCTTCATTGCATGAATGATGTAACAAGTGGGGAACTTTTTTTACATACTTTGTAGATTGTGATCTTTAGCAATTCTTGAGCCATGACAGCAGTGACTTGAGAGTCATTAAGTTACCTGGTTACAGACCAATGGTACACCTACCCTGAAAATAAACAGTGTCAACCCAGAGCCTAAATGAGGTGCATTTTAAACCTAAGTGACTTTATTTATCGCAAATATTAAAAAACCAATGAATGCAAATAGATTTTGCAGCTGCCATATTAGATTTTTTGACCTTTTGGTTTGTTCAGCCAATGGACTACAGCAACAGCCAAAAGAACTTTTATACAATACATAAATACACCCGAAACACATTACCCTCCTTCATCCCTTCACAGTTGGGTAAAAAGGCAGTCCAATAGAGTATTTGTTGAAGCTTTCTATCAAATGATTTAAATTAATCAGTTTTTTCTTTTGTTTCAGCTGAACTAAATGCTTAATATGATTAAAGTTTAATGTAAGTAATTCTGTTGTTTTTGTTTAAACATTACTGTAATGCCAAAATTCCTTCTTAAAACAGTGTTGAAGTGGTACATAAAGAAAATGTAAATACATTAAAATCTATTTCACATGGAAAATAATTAAAACAACTGAATTTTTTTACAAATACATACTTTATTTAATAACTGTACAAAAGTATAAAAATATTTTACTCTACAAAAAACCTACTCAGCTCATCTCAGGTCCCTTCAAGCTTTGTTGTTATTGTTTGAAGGTTGTCCGAGGTTCCCAAAAGTAGAGCCAACTCTCTGAAAAAAAAAGTAACATAAAATCAATCAATGAAGTAGGTAAGGTTGCATCAGTCAGTGGCCAACTCTGGTAATGGAGTCGGTAGACCTCCTGAGGTCTCTATCATGACCTTACAATGCTTAAAAAAAGTTGGGACCAATGGTTTCAGGTGCCCTCCAAAGCATAGGAAAGAACAATGAAAATGCCATTGTGGTTACCCATCCAGGTAATGACTTCACAGAATGTTGCATCATAACTTTAATAATTTGCTAGGAACAACTAAAATAGCTATGCCACAGCCACAGGTAAGGACTATACATAAGTATAAACTGTTAACAGCAATAACTACTACCACTACAACTATATTGATAGTCTGGAAGTATGTAGGATAATACATTGGAAGCATTTTACTAGTGTAATTCTCTACCTGTGAGACTCCAGCAAGTAATGCCAGCAAGCTGCGCTGTGGCGGCCGGCAGTGCTTCTGTCCTCCTTCTGCGCAGCATAGGTTGGGGAAGCAGTCCACACTGGAACTGCATTTTTGAGGGAATACGTCGTATTGCGGCGGCGGCGTGCATTGCAGATACTGCTCGAACATTCTCACGGCTGAAAGAAGTCTTATTATTATAATTCATACTTATTTCATATTACTATTATTTATTTATAATAACGACGACCAGCCAAAAAGAATTCTTATCACAATGCAACTCAATAAGCTAATTATGCTTTAAGTTATGCGTTAATAGTGAATGAAGAATACATAATAATCTAATACATTTAAACAATAAAGCAATTCTTGTGTGTAAATGTATATAATATATACATTTACAAACTCATATAAACATTTACATACCCATGCATACCCCGGAAAAAATAGGGGGTTTCCGGGGCGATAAATCGATCTAGCTAGGTTGAATTTTTAGAAAACGTCGTTTACACAAGAAAAAAACCGAACGAAGCTCGGTTTTACAGGTACTAAACTTTAATAGTGAAAACTTATATAACTGCAAGTCGTCTTGTTAGTCACTCTTACTAAGAAGTGATAGGCCTGTATGTTATAGTGGTAAATAAGGAGCCTTGCAGCAAGGCTGGGTCTGTTATGTAAGCGGATACGCACGTCCGTCGATCTGGTTGGCGATGGGGACGAGGTCGAGGCGCGCGCGCGCCGTGCGGCAGTAGGACCGGGTTCCGTCGGGGCAGCACACCCGCGGCCAGCAGTCGGCATCGCTCTTGCACGTCTGCACTTCGAAAAGCAGTTCTCCCAGTGGAGTCGCCGGACATTCACGTGGGATCACGCCCAGTAGAGCTGCCAACGAACAACTTTACCTGTCTTAGTTATCTTTCCTACGCCTTACGTCACTTATATATTCTGAAGCCATAATCAAGAATTTAGTTGAATTGACGACTTTAGCCTAGATATTTATTAGGACGTTTCTTTTTTAGATTTTGAATGATAACGGGGTTTCAAATATTTGAGATAATCCGAACAAGCTCTTCAGATCAATATTAAACCAATAAGTTTCAATGCTAACACTTTTTACATCTTTACGATTAATCTTACGTTTAACCACGGTGCCATTGAAGTCTTAAAATATAAACATTAAAAATTATAAATGGAAAGTTCGTTACGTTGATGCGGTTTCGGCGCTGGAGTAGGTTTCGGTGCCGGAACTCCCTGCACGCACTGACCCGCGCAGCAGACGTGGTCCACACTGCTGCTCGAGCGACACTGCGAGTTCTTCTCGCAAGGAATCGGGAACAGCACCAGCTGCCTCTGACCCGGCTTAGGACACACCAGCTTCAGCGATTTTCCTGCAATCGAATAATCCACGTACTTACCATTGAAAAAGTAGAAAAGTTATGCCTGTGTGAAAAGGTTACATCATTGTTATGTAGTCGCTTGCAGACAATAGGCAACGAGTTCAATAGCAGGGCAGTGATTGTTGCTTTACTTGACCTTCCAGAGTCTGCAGGCAACTTGTTTTATGTAGGTAGGTTAGGAAGTCAGTGCAGTGTGCATTGTTGGTACTAGATTCGGAAAATGAGACTAATATTTTAGAAGGGCATGGTTGTTGAAAATCCCTGCTGTATGTAGTCCAATCGTATCGGTTAGATAGAGCATCGATGGTCTAGCTGTAGTGGCCCCGACTTTCGATCTTGAGGTTTTAGGTAAACGTAGTGATTATATTCTCTTTGGTTTTAGGAACGTAGTGATTATATTCTCTTTGGTTTTAGGTTTGAATCCGGTCGAGCACCAATGGATTTTTCTGTTGGAAAATTTTATGTGCGCTATACCCGTACTCTCAAACGGTGAAGGGAAACATCGTGAGGAAGTATGTCGTAGGTCATTACCTACGACATACTTCCTCACGATGTTTCCCTTCACCATTGTGAGGAGGCATGACGTAAAACCATGTTCAAAGACATGTCAAGTGCAGGAAAGGAGTCTTTGAGGGGATCTTTAATCCTTTACAGTGGTTCGAAAGAACTAGTGACACATATGTATACTTTTAAACTTACGCGATCTGAACACATTAGTAAAGAACACATAGTAGGTAATTAGAACGCGATAAATACCCGTTTAATATTAATAATAACTAGTGCCACGATAAGGAGATCGTGTCGGTGAGAGTGATCCTTTTGAACATCGAGGTAAACTCTAGTAGGTAAGTAGGTAACTATTTATATCGATGCTTTTGAGCAATAACTGAAAAGTCCCTCACCTGTCCTAGTCGGAGCGCTCGCTTTCACTGTGGAAGCCTCTGTCCTCTGTATCGGCAGCAACTGCAGAAACGGCTGCAGCGGCGCTTCCGTCGGCTTAGGCGTTGTCGGCCGCGGGGTCGTCGTCGAGCTGGTGGTAGTGGTACTCGGAGTTGTACTGGTACTTGTCGTGGTGGTTGTACTTGTAGTACTTGTAGTGCTTGTAGTACTTGTGCTCGTGCTAGTGCTTGGGCTTGTGCTATCGGTACTCGGCTGACCGGTACTGCTACTATAACGAAAGGCGTATGCATCGATCTTATAGCGTGTTTTGCTTGAGGCGTGATTTTGTCTTTTTATATTATTATGCAGGTGGGTATTATGCGTTAATTGTCAACAATTACATAAAGCATACAGTTATAGGTAAATTACTTGTATGTACAATCATTTCCATTCGGTTGTCTAGTAGAAATCGCTTCATAGCGATAAGACCGCCCGGTGTATGGCTATGGTTTTGAATGTTATAATGTCCACTTAATGGTGTCTGCTAACCTCCTGTAGGTATGTAGTAAGTACCTAGTAGGGTACCTACATAAATCTTAGCTTTAAAACCCGAGGTAATTAGGTAGGTACTCGAAGTATAATGCATTCGCTGCAGCCTTCGATTCGATCACAGATAACTGCGATTGAAGGTTGCAGCTCTAGGCTTGCTCGGAAACATCATATTGAAAAAGCACTACTACTAGGGCTTAGTACGAGTTTCGATAATTTACGAAACTTTATTTCGTTTTTTTCATTCAGTTACCTGTGTATCTGCCGCACTGCAATGTTAGTTTTTCATAGTTTCCGCTAAGGGATGGAAACTAATCGAAATAAAGTTTCTTGAACTATTAAAACTCGTAGGCAGGCTTAGGTATATCGTAGCTCTACTAATCGGTGGTGCGGTGATGCTGCCTAACTATTCTACGTTTAAGACAGGCGTGTTCTGTGGTTGTTGCTCGGTCTTGCTCCGTCTGTGCTTGCTATATTTATTGTGTAGGTAGTTAAGTAAATAAGGTACCACTATTAGACGTAGAGTAAACACTATATTTAGATAACTAGTGGAAGCCGTTCAATTTGAAAGAAGTTAGTAGGTACATAGGTACCTATTGCTGCTATGCAGTTGCTATACCTACTCATTTGACCCTGATGGATAATGCATCATATTATCTGAAAGTTGCTGTACCGTGACCAATGTTCAAAAACAGAACTTAGTAGGTCATAGTTACAAATTAGTGTGATTAGAATCATAACGTTGAAGTGGTCTTTTACCTTGTCGAGACTCGAGATTGATTTGCTGTTGTTCAACTTTCATAAAAGCTCTATAACGATCTAAGAACCGCTTCAGTCATTTTGTCTTAGAGGAAATAATCTTAGTTGATTACTAGGCAGGCTGTAACATGTCACTTTACTGGCAAATAAAAATAAATCTTACCATAACTAGGTACCTTCATGCACATTATTGGTTTACGTAAGTGTTTCATAATAAGGCGTGCTGGCAGCGCTACAGGCCAACTTACATTATGATGGCAGCTGATTTAGTTCCTTTGGTGCAAAATCCTTTGCAGCAGAGATGTCTTTTGCTCATGACCTTGCATTCTGAGTGTTTCCTGCAGGGTAGGGGAAAAAGATCCAACCATCCGCTACTCGTTCGCACTGCTGGACAGCCGAGGGTCTGGCCATCCACTTCTGAAAAAAAAACGAGTTCAAAACAAGTTTGTTACATACTCCTTTTACGACACTTACTTTTTTGACATGTTTGACGTTAACCACAAAAAACAGCTGTTCGGTGAACGTAAGTATTTATTATTTTAGTTTGGCGCAGCACAATCTGCCTGTTTTATGACTTGGCTGCTTACAGATGCTTAATTTCAGATTTTAATTGTATAATTACCTAATTTTTATGCGGAGCACACATTTTTATTGGCCGAACAAGTGTTGAAAGATGGTGGTAACAAAAGAAGTGGATCTTCCGCTGTACCAAGCATTGACGGTGCCGGAGATTAACTTATCTACCGCGGCATTGATGACCGCCGCTCCTTACCTCGGCAAACAGTGTGAAGGAGTCAACAGTGAATTTATGTTATGCCGGATGGAAACTAATGATGCGCGGGCCTGCGTCGAGCTCGGGAAGAAAGTCACATACTGCGCTATGGAAGTGTTTAAGGGCATTAAGAAAAACTGCCTTGAACAATTCAATCAGTACCAAAACTGCCTTGATAAAAGTTCGGGAGATTACGGCTACAGACACTGCAGGAAGACTCAGACGGTGTTCGACAACTGCATGGACGACAAGATGTGTGTGAAAAGGCCTGATTTCGGTTATTTTTGTCGCGGCCGAGTGCATAAGACCTCGAGTGCGCCGCCGCCACCGCCACCCTGCCCCTGCTACCCCAAAGTTCCTGACGCCACACCATCTCTGCCGGACTGCAAGCCGCGTCCGCCTCCACGTTTTGGAAGCCGCTTTTTCTGGGTGCTGGAATAGCCTTTATGTACCTACTTAATATTCTACTATTATGTATTTGTATATTAAAAAATTAACAATGGGCATTCAAACATTTCTGATTGTTTTTATGCAAATGTTAACAACAGCAAGTAATATAGGCACAAAAGTAGGTAGGTAGGTACCTACTATGTACCAACTAGGTACATGATAAAGGCATGGTAGAGATGACAGTGACAGTGTGTTGTGCTTTTGTAATAGGAGGGAGTATTATTTTATGCGACTAGTATTACTCGTAACGTTAAATAGGCGAATTAATAAGCGACACCTCGACTCCAATTTAACCGAAATCAATTCGACAATTTTTATTGTTAGGTACCTACATGATTATTACTCCGCCAAATAGTTAATGGATTTTGATGATTCTTTTTTTGTTTGTTATCTAGGTCATACCAACTTAGTATGCAGAGGTGGTCCCATATAAAATTTATCGCAATCGATTTATTACTTTCGATAAAATCAGCCACAAGTAAGCCACAGTAAAAGTTAGCGAACTAAGTATGACGATCGAAACTGTTTAGAATTGCAGCGAGCGGCAGAATCCGGCAGCTGCAATGCAGAAGGTCATCGAAAATGCACATAAAGTAGGCTAACCGCTGTAGGTGTAATCTGCGTAATTGAAGGTGTCGTAACCTTTGCCCAATGCATTATCGTAAATTATATGAACTTAAAAATAAGAGTCCTAACCTGTGCAATTTGCCCACTTGCACCTCTGACGGAGATGAAATCACGGTGCGCGAGCGCTTATTCGGATAACATGTTTGACACTTCAATATAGCTGGCTGTTGCTATTCTTGCTATATCATATTAGAGTCAAGAATAGGTACCTACCCTAAACCGACGCGCATGTAGGTACCTATGAAGAATGTAATGTGAAGCAAAAGAGGTAGGTACCTATGTCAGGATCGTAGCAAGTGGAGATCCGTGGTCTACCCCGTCGGGAAACAGGCGTGATTTTATGTATGTATGTTCACAAATAGCAATGCAGAGTAGGTACCCAGATCTTAATAATAACGCACGTAAAGTTATTTGGGTAAGTTGGCACTTTTTAAATGTTTGTCCCGCAATAACTCCGCAACGTTTTATTCATCGGAGATAATTTAGGTAAGCGGACGATCCATTTTTTAAACGACTTTAAAAATGAAATGTCTTGCAAAATCTCAATTTTACTGTATATGTAGGTACCTACCTATGTTTTTTTAAAAAGGTTATTTCCAAAAGGGGAAGAGATTGATCTATTCTAAAAGGATTTCTGCCTTGATTCGTTATTATTCGTTAATCAACTTTCTAACCTTGTGCTAAACCTAGATTTAAATTTTGAACTGCCGCGAGATTTCTGAGTAGGTAGGTACCTACCTACCTACTATTTAACTATGGTTGACCGATGTCTACAATACCGGTTAATCAGTTTTCACTAGACGACCTTCAGTTATTAGACGAAGGGCGCCGCGTAAACATACAAAACGGACAAGTCGACGGATTCGTCTGTTACAAAACTTACAAAGATGTTTCATTTCTTGGAATCACAACTGGCTGAAACTATTTTGTAGTTTTTTTCTTGTTGCCCGGCTGCGAAGCGAAGGAGGATAACGTGTTTGGGGTGTAGGTTAGGGCGTGTAAAAACCGGGTTGTTTAAAAAAACCGGGTTTTCGAGTTTTATTTTTCAATAACCGGGTAAAAACCGGTTATTCGGTTATTTTTCCAGTTTTTTAATACAGGTGTCTCGGGACAAAATAAAACCTTAAATTTTAGTAAAAATGAACTAAGTAATTATTTTAATAAGCAAGCACCAATTAAATTTTAAAATATTTTAATATAATTATGTTTAACTCACTCTTACTCGAATAAAGTAAAAAAATTGAACAACATGATAAGGTCTTATCTAGGTAATGTAATTCACTCTTTTATACGGCAGTATTAAAAACTCTTTCTCTCTTACTCAAATGAAACCATAACAAGTTAAATTAAATTAAAATTTTAATAAACCTCTGACACAAATTTTTAAAACATTTTCTTGTAATATAATTCAGCAAGACTGCGAAAACTACAGGGGCATTAGCCTACTCAGCATCGTCGGTAAGCTGTATACGAAAGTGTTGATCGAATGAAAGAAACTGATGAGGATATGGGATGCACAAGCAGGATTTCGAAAGGGTATGGGATGTACGGATCAGGTCTATCCTTGCGATGCACAGCCGAGAAATTTTTGGCAAAGGTCTAAAGGTCTATTGCGCTTTCGTGGATCTGGAGAAAGCCTATGACAGAGTGATGAGGAATGAACTGTGGTCGGCTCTGTCGATGTATGGGGTAAAGAGCAACCTGGTGCGAGCTCTGAAATCTCTCTATGAGGGTTCCAGGGCTTGCGTTAGGATACATGGGTCATATAATTAATGGTTTAACATCGAAAAGGGTGTTAGACAGGGATATGTAGCGTCACCATGGCTTTTTAATCTATTCATGGACAGTTGGTTACAAGATATGAAAGAAAGTGATTGTGGATTAAGAATGAATGAGTTACTCGTCAAATGTTTTCTCTATGCTCACGATCAGGTAATACTTGCGTCGTCGGCAGAGGAGTTACAGGAGATGGTAACAGGCATGCATGTAGCATTTGACAGAAAAGGAATGAAAATAAATGTCAAGTAAGAAGAAAGTTATGGTTTTTGAAAGAGATGAATGCATTACAGAATGTGAAATAATGATCAGAGGAGAAAGAGTGGAACAAAAGAAAGAGTTTGTAGGTATATTTGGGTACGCTGTTTAAGAATGATGGGAAACATGATGATGATATTGAAAGGAGAGTGAATGCTGGAAATCGTGTGAATGGGGCACTTCACTGATTTATGAGCAGTCGGATCGTTTCTAAAAAGGCACGACTGGCTGTGCATGGTGGAGTGTTAGTGCCGACATTAATGTATGGAAGTGAAAGTTGGGTATGGCAGAAGAAGCATCAAAGTAGAATAAATGCAGTGGAAATGAGAGCTTTAAGAAGTATTGTGTGGTTTAACTTTGAATGATAGAGTGAAGAATAGTGTGATAAAAGAATGTTGTGGAGTGAAAGAAGACGTAGTGATGAAAATTGAGAAGGGCATGCTAAGATGGTTTGGGCATGTAGAAAGGATGGATGAAAGGAGATTGACGAAACAGGTGAATAAGGCGAATGTGAATAGGACAGTTGGAAGGGGAAGACCTCGGCGTACGTACCTCGAGCACATTGGGGACGTTTTAGAGAAAGGCCAGGTCCAGATTACCCTAAACCGACGCATGTATGAAGAATGTAGTGAGAGTGAATGAAGCAAAAGAGGATCGTAGCAAGTGGAGATCCGTGATCTCTGCCTACCCCGTCGGGAAACAGGCGTGATTTTATGTATGTATGTATGTATGTAATTAGGTGGACAATTATGGCCGTTCCAAATAAAGTCTGCAAGGCGTAGTTTTAAATGAATTTGTCATAAATTACTCATTAAAAAAAACTCGAAAAACCGGGTTTTTTGCCAAGAAAAAACCGATTAAAAACCGACGTAAAATCAGTCGGTTAATCGGTTTTTCGGTTAATCGGTTAATCGGTTTACATGCCCTAGTGTAGGTAGGTATGTTTATATGTACCTACCTAGGTACTTATGCAAGTTCCTTTCGCTGTAGCCCAAACGGCTGGACAGAATTTGTCTAATGCTGGCCATACACCATACTTCCTATCGTCCAATCGGCAGCAACGGTCAGTTGAAGCCATGGCGTCACCGGTGACAGACGACGATGTTTTAGCCGTTTTGGGCGTTTTACTCGTAAAAATGAAACAAAAAAAAGAAAAATTCGAGCAGAATGGTGCAAAAAATGGTTAATGAAAAGAAAACAGTTTACTCATACAAATTTATTACAAGAATTGAGGACTACGCCTAAAGATTATTGTAATTATTTACGAACTAGCTTCTGCACGCGGCGTCGCCCGCGAAATACCTACATAAAATATAGCCTATGTTCATCCTGAAAGTTCATTCTACACATTGGTGAAAGAATTTTTCAAATCGGTTCAGTAGTTTCGGAGCCTATTCATTTCAAACAAACAAACAAACAAACAAACAAACAATCAAAGTTTTCCTCTTTATAATATTAGTATAGATGAATGAAGAAACATACACGACGATCGCATACCGCCATACACGGTCCAATCGGCATGATCCAATCGCCATGATCAAGCCAAAAGAATCGAAATTCGATTGTTCCGTCAAGTTTAACTGTCATGCCAAATAATGCCAATCCACTCCCACCCCACACACGGTCAGTTTAACTGATCCAATCGGTAGCGTCATGCCGAATGGACGATAGGAAGTATGGTGTATGGCCAGCATTAATGACGTGTCGTTGGGTTCTTCTGGATCACAAAAGTGACTAGGCCAAAATGCCATTACGTTCAGTCGTTTTTTTTTCAGTCGATCCCATTTTTCGTCGGTTGATAAAATAAAGCTGCTTATGTACTTACCTATATATGTTACAAATATACCTACCTATGTTTCCGGAAAAGGAATCACATCGGGGTCGGCAATCTTTTTACGTTCGATGCTTAGATCATATTGAAGTGTTGTAAAGTCGTAAGCCAAAATAAACACCCACAAGACATTAAAATTATATTTTAATTTGAGTTATGTAACATTACAGCTCTCGGTTGCATACGGTGACCTGTTGCACGTCCCACTCTAGAGAGCGGCATGCGGCATCCATCTGGCTAACTAAGACACGCTGAAGTGTGCATGGGAGTCGTAGTAGGTACTACGAGTAGTAAGTACTTATAGCTACTTACCTCTATCTTCCCATAACTACGTCACACATCACCTACCATAGCAGCTGCTGGTCTAGTGGCAATAGCCCTCCTTCCGATTCTAAGGTCGTGGGTTCAAATACAGTCGTGCACCAATTGGTTTTTCTGTTCGAACAATTTGTGCGCCATATCAGTATTTAGTTAGGTACCTAAGTACCTACCTACTCTCTTAAAAATATCGTGAAACCGACATGTTGTACCTACCTACTTAGATCCTAAAAAGAAAAAAATTAAAGACAGTGTCAAGTACCTTGCCTTTATGACGCACTTTAATTCTTTCACCACACGGGTTCGTGTCACTAGACACGATAAGAAGATCACCAATCGACATTCGTTTGCCTTTAGGTACCTACATCTTTGGTACCGTACAAAAGTTTAAGTCAGATCCTGGTTTATGTTTCATCATTGGAGGTTTCCCCGGTAAAAGTATAGGTAGGTAGGTATAATATTGGTGAGATGTCGACATTGAAGTAACGTGAACTTTTGCTGCATCATGACAGCAAAATATGATGAAAATATTATGAAATATATCCAATTAATAAACTCTTTGGACTTAATAACTTTGAAATCGCGACGATTAATTTTAACTACGTGACCTTGTTGAAAACAAATTAATAACTAACGGTACCTATCCTATGTGGTAAATATACCTAGTGCTTTATTTAGAATTTAGATAGCTTAGTATTACAAAATAATTAATTGTGATTTCTATTATTATGTAGGTAGATAGGTAAGTACGTACCTACCTACTGCAGCATGCAAATAATGATTGGCAAGAGCATGTCGGGCTTCGCCTAGATAAATATGGGTTCCGCCAGAGCGATAGTGAAAACCTTCGAAATACTTATTTTGAAATATCTACTCTCGTCTGTGATCTTGGCTGCGTCATATCATTATTTTCAATGCTCAAAGGAAGTCCGGCCGCCCGCCGCCTAACGGATTCTAGGGCGACCCCAATGCCGCGCCATCCCGCTGTCGAATATCCAGAAAATATGTTCCATCTGTGCACCTATCGGGAGCATTCGGCTAATGTGCGTGTCCCGCCAGGATATCTTATATTTTTATACCTGCAGTTTTCTCTCGATCGGCAATATACCAGTGCACAAAGTGGTGTTTCTAATGCAATCGCTTCTCGTAGAGTCGAAACGGTTCGCTCTAACCCTATAAGAGTTTAGTTAGACCGCTCTACAACCCGGCCAGCGGCCGTTTAGACTGCTACAACTATTAGGTATCTGAATGTACATGGCAATCTTATACTGCGCTTATCTTACCTAGGTACATTGCGATGTTTTAGTATGATGATCGGCTGACCACGGACGGATATAGCGAAACTACTAAAAGTTGGGGTTTTTAGTAAAAGAATATAGGTAAGTATCTTCCTTCAGGCTAGGCCAGAGAATATTAATATTTATAGGTAAAATGACTTACCATTACAATTTCAGTACCACTCATCATGATAAACGTAGGTACATGTTCGTAGAGTAGAGGTACCTACAACTGGTAGGTGTAGAGTAAATGATCGAAGGGTGATATTTAACCTACCTACTGATTATAAAGTCGTTTGTTGCGCGTTGATGTCTTTTGTATGGTGCAAGTGACCACTGTAGCGGGCAGGCGGTGAGGCGATCAAGTAGTACAGTACAGTACACAAACGAGACAGTAGATAAACAAAAGTAAAAAAATAAAGTAGGTAAACGAGATACTTACCTAATTATATGTAATAATAATAATAATATACCTAACAATACCTATGACGACCTCTGTGGCGCAGCGGGCGAGAGTCCACCTGAGACGCAAGAGGTTGCGGGTTCGATTCTCGCCTAGGAACAAATTTGTGTATGATCTGCAGAAATTTGTTCCGTTGGCCTGGTTGTTTTCTATGTGTAATAAAAAATATACATCTATGTATATAATGCATTAAATATATCAGTTATCTAGTACCCATAACACAAGCTTTGACTAGCTTACTTCGGGGCTAGATGATGCTGTGTGGATTGTCCAGCATTATTTATTTATTTATTTATTATAATTATCATGCCTAAACCTAGTCTGTATGTCTGCTAAAAAAAATGAACTCTTACCGAAATTCAAGAATCCGATCACAAATAACAGTCCGAGAACAGAAAACGGCAGATCTTGGTGCAGCTTCATTTTAGTAAGTTTGTGTTCATTCACAAAATGTTCTATCCGGCACTGAAGACAGATAAGGGTAATTGTGCGGTTTAGATTGTTACGTCGCGTGGATAGCAGCTGGGAGCGCGGTGGGCACTGATGCTGGCGATTCGAGTGGCATACCTCCGCTTGCCACCCGCCAGCGCCGGCGGCGTAGCCATTGCATAAGTAGGTAGGTAAGTAGTAGGTAATACTTTGTTTGTACCTACCTACTACAAGTTGATACAGATTTATCATTTATGGGGGACAAACTTTCGCTACATCGCCAGTCGCAGACCACACCACGCAGCAATAACTAGGTTTCTTTAAACTTTTTGTTAAGTACGTTCAATTAACTTACTATGAGTTGATTTATGTACTTACCTAACTTCGATTAGACATTCAATGCACCGTGAAAGAGTAATGGTACACGCATGACATATGTATGTGTGTATTTAATAACAAGGTACCTACTTACAGTCATCTACAAAGGAATAATTGTAAAAATACAATTACACGTTTATCTACTTAAATAAAATATAGTAATCCTGTCCTAAATACGTGGAGCACGTCAACAATTAGGTAGGTAAGTACCTAATTCAACCCTTAAAAAAATTATTCCTCCGCCTAATTATGGCTCAAAGTGTAGTTCATCTGAAATGAAAAAAGCCATCTAGGTAGGTACCTACGACTGTTTTCAACAGCAGTAACCGTATATTAGGTAAGTACCTACTCTAAGCGACCAATTTGACTTTTATTATAATTTTGCTGGTTTTGCTCTAGCTAGCTAATACCTATGCAAGTACCTACGTAACTATATCTACTTACCTGCTGACTTCAAATTTAGAAAGTGCTCAGATATAATGCAACTAGGTCTAGGTCGGATTTAGTAGATCAAACCAGGTTTAGAAGTTGAAAATGTCAATTTAATTTGTTCAGTTCCTCCAAAAACGATTTACATTTGTCTCTTAAAATTTTAACTGCTTCCACGAAAATAACGTTCGGCGTCATGGCTCCAACTGACTCCACGTTAACTGCAAAACATTTTATACAATGAATTACATCATTAATTTAATAAACAGTTAAAAGAATTCAATAAATAATTATTTAATTAAATTTACCTACACATTGCCATGGGGGTCAGTTTCGTTATCCCCACTTAAGGGTGCTTAATATGATTTTAATACACCAAACTCTTTGGAACTCTATATATTTTTATTTAAAACTTTTGAACAAATATCGTAACAGAGTAATTTTCATTTTACAAACACGCGACGGTGTTTTTATTTATTGCATTCTATCTCGTGTAGCTGTTGCCCGCGCGCGATTTTTCCAGCCGTTGTTCTTTTGAATAATCATAAATCATAATAAATGATGCAACTAACACGACTTTGTTTGAGAGCCTGTGTCTGTCTTTGAAAAATTAAAAAAACTGTATGTACGTAGGTGAGTAAGTACATTTGTAAGTATTAAAATAATAAAATAAACACTAATTAGTAGGTAGGTACTTACATATAAAGTGATCTCGAACTCTACTTAATATGACGGCGTCCTTGATATCGTCATATCGGTAGACGTTACGACTGCAGCTGTCATAGCGCGAATCCTTCACGTATGCTCGCCCCTCGGAGTCTATATTAATCACACCAGGTGAAAAGCAGGTTTGGAGCAAGGTGGCTTCACTGCCATTCACTTCCCTTGTCAGAGTTATTTCTGGCAATAATCTGTATGAAGCAGTTGCTGAAAAAATACTTTATGTTGATAACCAATGATACTTTCAAAGGACATAATATAACGTCATTAAATCCATCAAAAGAAAATTAAATTTTATGTGTCCAATCTCAAGAATAGAGCTACCCTATCAAAGTCTTCACACCGTTACGTATACTGCAGTTTAAGTCGTAAAGGTACACAGGAGACAAGAATGGTGCAAAAAAATATACTATTGAAATACGAATAATATATTGGGCTCTGGATTAAACAATAAGGTTCAGTATCGTAACTGTTTGCGTTGTTGATTGACTGGTAAAGGGTTAAAGTACAGGCAACATACCAACAGGAGAAAACTTGGCATGATCTCTACCAACACCTTTGACAGCGACAAGCTGCAGGTCCAACTCATGCCCTGGACGCATTTTAGAAATGAGGATGTCTTTATGCACGGGCCCAACATTTGTTTCCTTGAGAACAGATGCTTGATTCCCAACTGGGTGCCATTTCATTTGCGAAGAGTAAACTGAAAAGGACTCATGAGATTACTTTGATATGTATGTATGCATTAATTATTATTTACATTTTTCAATAAACAACAGTTTAGTTAAGTGATAGTGATGATTATGGCTCAATCAAAAACTATAATAGGAAGAGATTGATTTGATAATGCGTGCATAAGTACCACTGTGATTTTCATACAAGTCTTCAGCTCTGTAGGAGTCTTTAGGCTGGGATTTATTTGAAGTGCACTTTACTTTAAGGGAGAATTCCAGGGTGTTGAATTCATTGCCATCTGTTGCATCTGAAATAATAATAACAACAAATGTATTACCTATACATAAGAGCAACTTAAAGAAAATAAAAATAAAAACATGTAAAGTTACCTTCAGGGCGATATTCAAACAATCTAGGATCTGCCTTCAGAGGTATAAGTCCAAGTCTGTGAGCCAAAACTTCATCTTGTATAATAGAAGTATTATTTTTGATCATAACTTTTTCAATAGCCATACTGGGAACCTCACTGAGCATAAGCCTGCGAAAGGCATTAGCAAAAGCAGGCTGTATACCAATTAAATCAAATTCCATTTCATTGGAATCCATTTTGACAACGACAATGCGAAATTTCTTAGCAAACTTCTTGAAATTCCACTTTTCATCAGCCATTCCAAAATCTTCAGCCGCATTCTGAAATATAAGTCTTTTCTTAGCAATGAAGCATTAACATTATCACATCATAGACTTACTAGAGTACCTATTTGAAGTAGGTATTATTAATACATTCTAATTACATATTGTATGTACACATAATAATGTACATTTTGTTGAGCAGATCTTACCTACATACTTAGATAGACGATAATGAATTTAGAGGCTTATAGCCAGCTGTAAATAGATGTTAATGAACTAAAACACTATGCAAAGATATAAATTACAAGAAAACAAATGGGTATACTGTATACATAATATTATTGCATTTTTTACCTTTAGGCGAAACTCTTCTAGATAAACTCTTGGTTTCTCATCTAACTGAGGCATTATGGTATTATGTAGTGCAGAGAGTATTTTTATTTATGTTTTCCTCCCTAAAATAAAACTGATGAGGAGTAATTATTTAAAATGGTAACTTTTATAAATTTGTAGGTTATCAACACACACCACCACCGGCACCACCTTATCATAACATCAATATAATGAAAATAAATTTTAATTTTTAATATCCAATCACTCTCTGACGAGACTCTGACATCCAACCAATCCAATCCAATCACCCACCATGTATTTACCATTTACCCTCAGAGTAAAGACATTTACCAAGCAATATCTTCGTAGGGAATTTATGGCCAGTGTGACCAACTCTAAAATACAGATCCTGCCTTACTTTTTTTAAAAACCTGCCAAATCCTGCCAAAGTTGGTAATAAAAAATGCCTAAATATTGCCAATTTATGCAATTACTTAATAATTAAACTAAGAAGAGTAAAAATACACTTATTTAAGCTATATTTTTATATGCTATATTTTTAGCGCCATATTGTTCATTTTCTTCATCTCTAAACATAATCCATGTTTAGAGATGAAGAAAATGAACCTAGTTAGAGTTAGACCTTAGGCTTCAATATAATATCCTAAGTTATAAGATGAAATGATATTTTAAAGTTGTTAAAAATATTTCATATTGTTATAAATAAGTTTCAGCACTGACCATTGTACTTGGCACTCGTTTAGATCTCACTTCTTTTGTCGCTGAAGTCAACGACTAAAACATACTTATTGAACTTGGCTCTCATTTCACATTTATGTTTTTGATGGGATTGTCAATGTCACAAAAGAAGATGGCTATTCATTCTGTGACAGATGCCATATTAATTAATAAACAAAGAAGAAGAAAAAAAAACATTCAATCAATCAATAAAACAACGTAAAATCAAGTCAATTAAAACGATTAGTATATTAATATTATGAATAAATAAATAGATTTAATTTCAAAGTAAAAAGTGGTTTCACAACAATCCTTACATCGGAAATGGGAAGTTTAGAGAGAGCAACGTTGTGTGGATTTATCTGTAGATTGTGCTCTGAAATGCATCGTGTTGTTCTTCACATCTACGGACAAGAGGGACTACGACTCTGTGTATCGGAGAAAATCAGCCGTTACCTCTCTATAAACGTAATTATAATTTAGATTTAGATTCAAGTCATTCCTACACATTGCGCTAGACAGCCAAGTAGGATAGCTCATGGCCATGGCTCAGTGACAATAAATATCGATACCTTAAATAAGAGCTCTTTTTTAGGGAGAAAATGATGTGTGATGTGAATTATGCAGACATCAACTTTCTCCTCATGTCTCAAATTAGTTTGTCTGTCCAGTCCATCATCCAGACTGTATTAAGCTCATGTATTTGAGGCTAGTGACAACCCAGTGATTCGGATTGATATTAGTTGTTTCTGAGCACATATTGCTAGTTTGCTGGTGATGAGACACTGGCACCAAACAATTAAAAGGTCAAAAATGGACTGGGTTTCTCCACAGTAGGTACAACCTACACATGAGTACATTTAAAAATTTAGAAAAGAAAATAAAAAAGAAAGAAACATGCTCACAGCTGTAATCCCCAGGCTCGGTAGATACTTAGATTTTTGAGAAATCTAGTCAGAGGCACGACGTCTTAACATGATATTTGGCACATGCCCACATTTTGCACATTAGCTAGTATTCAGTACATGACAGGTTGCAAGCCAATTGTCTCTTATAAGAATACCAACATAATGTATGACACATACCTTTGAATTTTTAGTTCTAGGGTATGCCGCTTTCCTCACTATGTTTTCCTTCACCATTTAAGAGCACTGGCATTGTGCACATAAATTTTTCAAATACAAAAATTCATTGGTGCACAACCAAGTTTGAACCCGCAACCATCAGAGATCATGATCAGATCATGTGAGGCAGGGGTGCTACTACTTCATCAAAAGTGCGTAAAATTTAGTAGGTAATCAATTAATTATCTTAGTTGCCTCATAAGTAATTTTATTTTTCAGATTTCTCAGTCTGATCCACTTCCAAAAACCATCTGCAGTAATTGTTTAGAGCGCTTAGAGAATCAGCACCAACTGATGGTGGTTATGGAGCGAGCCACAAATATGTTGAAAAGCCGCCAAGGAGGTCATGGATGTGGTCACTAGAGAATTTATTTTTGTTTAGGACTGTCCAGCAACAAAGCTTTAACCACCTATGAAATGACATGTTTACATAAAGAATGTAAAGATCAACTTTAATTTTGGTAGGTATGTATTTGTAGGAAGGAATGACTCATAATGACTTGTAAATATACTTCATCTCTGATCTCCATCATGAGTTTGTGTACATATACCAACATAACATATAGGTACCTACATACATAAAGTTAATGTATTTGCCAAAAATTACATTATGACAACTAAATTGAGACTAACTTACAGGTAGAATCTTTCTTTATGAAATTAAGACTTCTGGAAGTATGTATGTACTCTGTACATGCCTGTGTACATTTATCTAGGCAAATATAAATTAATAATAGTAGGTAAGGTACTAGCTACTGTTATGTCACATCCAAAAGAATAGGTAACCCTAGAGGGGGCAAAAAGTTTCATAGTAAGTATGCTCAAACAAGCACATTTACGAAGACGCAAGTCAAATTAAATTAAATAGGTTGGTACTAGAACCTCCATAAAACACTGAATAAAAAATAGATAAAAGGTCTTGTAAAATAAAAAAAAACATGATCATGACTGCAATAGGTAGTAAGAGGCGATTCCAGATAATGATGTTTGGCACATGACCATGTTTCCACAGTAATTATTATTCTGTACCAGATAGGTTGCAGATGCGAGCTGTCGATTATAAGAATACTAACCTATGCTAATTATGACGAATGATGATCGTGTCACTACTCACTACCTACATAGTTAGTTCTTTCAATCCAGTGTAAGAGTAGGTAGATAATAATAATGAACTGCATAGGTACGGTCTACCTACCTACTTATTATGAATACCTAATAATATATTACGAATCAATCTGAACTAAAAAATTATGTTATCTACAATTTATTGCACATTCCCATTTATGAGTAACTTTTCAATCCTAGATGCATTCTTGTGAATCAATATTTTGAGATCATCGATTTTATCACGTTTCTCTTGAATATCAACATCAAGCTGTTTCAATCGTGTTTGTAGCGGGACTAGTGTTTCATCATTTGCCCTGAAATGCCAAACAAAATATTATAAAAGCACGTTATTTAAAAAAATAAAAATACAAAAAAATTAAACAAAGTTTTTTGAATACAAATGAAAAAAATATAGCTTCATGTAGGTATTTGTTGTATAAGTAGGTAGGTAGGTAGATCTTGCTGTGAGAACAAAATGAAATATAGTTATAATAGTGTCTTTCACTAGGTTGGTAGGTAGGTACTGACGTTTTCTGTTTATGCATTTCCTTGGAAACCTCCTCGTAAACATTAGTCCACTGCTGAAGCTCCTGACGCATCACTTCCGCGTCTTCTTGAATGTGGTCAAGCAGTTTACCCAAAGGATTTGCCACCCGGGATAAGGCTTGAATGTTAAACCGCAATTGTTCCATTTCTTGATTTGCTGCATCTTTCACATTTTGAGCTCCAAACTGCCATTCCTTTTAGACAACAGAAAATGGTCACTTATTTCTATGCACTTATGTAACTTCTTAATTTATTGCGACTTACATTATTTTTATTGCTCCATAATCTACTTAGCCTAAATAAGACATAAATACTGGCACAAAAAAAATAAAAAAAATTAGGTAGGGTTAGGTACAAGTTACTTACAAAAAGTACCTATTGTTGTTTAAATTGGTAAGTACCTAATATATTATATAAAAATTATACAATACAATTATGTAATTTAGGTTGAAGTCAAACTCTTTATACTCGTATATGAATAAGTACTTACTATTTCAGTTTTTCCAACTTGAGAAAATTCTTTTTGAGAATCTAAAATTTGCTGGACAAGATGACCATGTTCGTTTGAAGATAGCTGTAAATGCTTATCTAGCGTCGATTCATCAATTGTATGTTGCTCTAAAATTATAATATTCGTGTCTTCTTCCTGAAATCATCAAAATAATAAATAGTTAGGTACCTACCAATTTTTTTAGCCATTTTTGCCAATGCTATAAAACATTTTTTTAAAGACGAGAGTTTTAGGTAGGCTAAGACAGAACTTACATCTTCAATATTTGTATTTTCAGCTATAATATTCACTTTAGCCAAAAGTAGGTTATCGTTATCGGCTATGATATTGTCAATCTTTTCTCTGGGCCTTGGAGCTCCAGGTCTAGAAGAAGGAGGTCTTACACTTGGTGGTCTTATATCACCAGATTTTTTCCTACTCGACGAAATATTGACTGCATTTTCAATGGATTTACTCTTTTCTAACTCGTTTCTTCTGACGGTCAAATCAGTGCCATCATCTTTAGTTGAAGCCAATTCAGTGCTTTTTACAGGTAAAGTTTTGCTGTCCTTCTCAGAAATTGAGTTTTGTTTGTGGTTAACATGAGCTTGATATCTTGTGTCATTAGCAATATTTCCTACATCTGTTTCAGTGAGCTGGCCACAATTTTCGACCTCCATCAAATCTTGTGAAGAAAGCGATGAATTAAGTTCATTTTCACCAATAGTATACGAACTGTTCAATTTTCCATGAAGATCCTGCTCAGTATTATGAATTTTGTCATCTTTTGAAGTCGAAGTGCTTATTTGATCATCTTTATTTTTTGTGCTTTCGGCGTCAAAGGACAAATTTAAGTGATCGATTTCTTCGTTTATACTACTGTGATCCTGTTTATTATTCTTTACTTCGTCCTCAGTAACATTTTGATTTTCTTTCAAATTCGGCAATGGTTCAGTTTTGCTTGTAACTGCTGTGTTTTTGTTTTTAACAATATGCTCTGATTTCTTTGGCTGAATAACATTTTTCGGAACATTATTTTCCAACTTCTTTGTTTTGGATTCACTGTTTTTATTTTTATCACTTTTATTTACAGTCCCATGTTCTTTTTTGTTAGTTGTAAGTTTTTCATTACTTTTTGATTTAAGTTTTTTAGTCTCCACAGTATTTCTTGTAGACTCTTTTTGTTTATTATCTGAAGCCAATTGTGCTTTTGAATTTGCACTGTCTTTGTACTTTAGCACAGCTTCATTTGATGACAGTTTGTTATCCAAAGCGAATGCTAAACATTGAAGTAGTTCATTTGTTTTATTTGGTTCTTGTCCTGCTACGATTTTAGAAGATTTGACCGCTAATGATTTCCCTGTTGTTAAACCTGAATAAAAATATGTAGGTAAGTGCTATTATTTGGTAGGTACCTATTTAATATTGGTAAGGTATGTAAGGACATGAACCTAAATTAATTAACAACACTGTGTAGGTATTCACTGTTAGTGAATAACAGTGTTAAAAAGTCGCACTAGTATTACTTACGTCACGTCCACGATACCTTTATTCGACCTTCATTATAATCCACTTACCTATTACTGATATTACTTTGTCGAGGAAAAGTAGTTTGCTTTCTCTGTCTTTTACATTTTCTGATATTAGTTCATCTGCTTCAAATAAGCCGTCAAAGAACCCAGTCGTTTTATGCACCTGAAAGTTTTCAAATAGGTAAAAAGGTTGCATTTCGGTAGATAGGCATATTATTTTTTAAACTATCACGACTTGAAAACATGTTTAAATATTATATTCTCGGGACTTAGCGTATTGTGAAACATTCTAAAATAGAAAAATAGAACTCTAAATAGAATATTTCACAATACGCGGTTAAGTCCCGAGAATATATATTAAAAAAGATATAGATAGGTACTTAATAAAATAAGTACTTAGATTTTTTTTAATGTAGGTAAGTATTTTTGTGTATTTTATGTAGGTATTAGGTAGGTACTTACTTTACCTATTAATTATCTTAAATATATAAACCTAATTTTTGACTTACATATAGGTAACTAGCTTCCGCCCACGGCTTCGCCCGCGTGGTACTTTGAAATACAAAAACAAATCTATCCCGCGGGAACCTTATATTTTTCTGGGATAAAATGTAGCCTATGTGTTATTCCAGACCATAATCTATAGCTGTGCCAAAGTTCATTCAGATCCGTTCAGCCGTTTTAGCGTGAAAGAGTAACAAACAAACATACATCCATAGGTACATTCTTACAAACATTCGCGTTTATAATATTAGTAAAACTAATCATTATTTTGTACGAGTTGGTTACAGTTTAATCCCTTTGAAGATAGTATCGTAAAGGTATTAAACTGTAACAAAACTCGTAAAAAAGAATGATATAGGTACCTATTTAGTGTTAAAAAATAATAAAACTGGTAAACTATTAAACTGTAACAAAACTAGGGTAGGTAGGTACCTACCTACACAACAAAACTATACAAATATAGGTACTCTAAGTAAAATGGCATTTTTTAAATATGTACTTGATAACTACTTGAAGGAAATAATATAGTAACGATAATGACTGTAGGTTTACCTATCCATCGTTGAAAAGGGAAGGTCTTTGATTGAACGGTACCGAGCGATCTTGGGCTCTGGTTTTTTTTCGGACACAACAAAATGCTCAGTACCTACCTACTTAAAAAATATTAGCTATGTAGTAGGTAACAATCTGTTACGCGGACTAGGGTCTATTTAGTCTTGCTCGTAGTACCTACTTGTAGTTTATTAGGTACTTTATTAGCTCAAGCTCTCGAGAATGCTCGGCTCTTCTATTTTTAAAACTATAGTTCTTCTCGACTGCGTATAGATGTCGCCAGCTGACTAGCCATATTAACGAACTGCTGCAGTTAGTACAATAATTATTAATTTACTAGCTGACCCGGCAGACTTCGTACTTATTTAGAAAACGTTTGTATGGGAAATAGAAAAGGGCTATTTTTAGGGTTTTCCCGGCAGTTATTCGAATTTTTCTTACCTTGTAAACCTTCCCTACCTCCACGAACATTTCAAGACCAAGATAAGATAAATCCGTTTAGCCGTTCTCGAGTTTTAGCAAGACTAACGAACAGCAATTCATTTTTATATATATAGATTAAGACTCCGATCGTTATGTTGCTAGCTGTAGGTAGGTAGGTATAGTTTGTTTGTAGCCATTGGGCACTTAGGGCTTGTACACAAAACTGCGAAGCGAACGTCGCATCGCAAAAATCTGCGATCTAGCCCTATCTTTTGTCACAAGAAATCAAATCGCGTCGCACCGATTCGCAGTTTTGTGTACAAGCCCTTAGGTTGCTATTTCGTAGCGTGTAGGTAGGTACTCTCATGTCGAGTATACCTTACCTATGTATTTTTTAACCGATTTCAATATGTACTTATACTTACGGATGATACAATGTCGTGCAAGAATCTGAACGGAGGTTTTCTGAGTAATTTTTCACTCAGCGGAGGACGTTTCACGTACTTTCCGAGCGATGTCTGAGTCGCTTTTATAACATCTGCTCCCAATTCCTTTTCCATTATGCATGTTTTAAAATAATTGCATCAAACTGGGAGCACTTTAGGCAGTAGGTATTGTGACCTTTTATTGTGAAAGAGACGTAGGTATACTACTGCGTTAGCACTGGATGTGCCGACCGACGGTGCTTGATTTATTGACTGAAAAAATGTTTGTTTGTACTCAATATTACCATGGTAACCTTCCTTACAAAAATAACGATGGAGTATGAGAATAGCTTCTGATTAAACACTTTTTGATAATTAATTTATACATGTGTTGGTAGACCTAGTACGTAGGTACCTAACATACCTACATAGATTTTTTTGAATAGGTACCTACGGTACGTAGTGATTATATTCTCGTACCTACCTACCAACAAACAATGGTAAGCTGTGTGCGGCTATGTGTAATCAATGTGTAATAAGTTTTTTTTATAGTTTTGAAGTTTACCGCCGGCTGGTGTTATTTTACAAAATAATTTGGCATGAATGTACTATATCCCGCGGTGTTATCATTTTCTTTTGTGTTGCTATTTTTCTCTATGTTCCATTTTAGAACCTTTTAGAAAGTTATGTGGTAAATAAACTAAATTTGTAGTAAAAATGTGCCCCTAATATTAGTCAACATTATTATAGGTACATTATGTACATACCTGGTTCCTCCGCAGATCCGGTTCCTCCGCAGTGTGACCAACTCTAAAATACAGATCCTGCCTTACTTTTGTTAAAAACCTGCCAAATCCTGCCAAAGTCGGTAGTAAATAATGCCTAAATATTGCCAACTTTAATTACTAAATTATTAAACTAAGAAAAGTAAAAATACACTGAAATATGCTATATTTTTATCTAATATTAATTAAACTATACAGTTAGCGTCATATTGTTCATATTCTTCATCTTTAAATTATGGATTTATTCATTATTTTTTTTATTGTCTTTATGCAATGCAATCGCCGGCGCGGGGCGCCGTGCTCACCAATGCTTATTTAAGGCCCGGAATACTCGTCACACTATTCCTTACGTAAAAGTTATAAAAAAAGTGATACCTAAAGGTCCTTATAGCAACGCGGATCTCCGCGGAATCAGACATAGCACAAAGCGAAATACCCAAATGACAAGTAAGTAGAGTGTGACATGATAATATGGCTGCTCTGAATTATATAACGAAAGTGTCAATTTATAAAAAAACATAAATAATAATATATTATGTTCAATTAAATAGCTTATTACAAAAAAAAGGGCTGGGTTGATTTGTTTAAAATTAACTGATTTATATTCATGTGAAATAGAAATTCAAAATACCTTACTGTTCTGGATAAATTAGGGAATTTCTGATTTTCAGAGGTGTTTTTGACATGATTTTTAACCAAGGTTTTCTAACTAATACGTGTTTTAGATCTGGTTGATTTATCACTTATATCCTTGAGTATCGTGTAGTTCAATTTCAATGTAATCTATTAAGCGGTTATAGAATGATTAGGTTTGCAATATTTGCAATTTTCAAAATGCTGGGCCTTAAACGTGCAGGATAGATGCTACATGAATGTTTATAAATCTGTTTTGTGTTTTTGTCTTGATTCAATTTATTTGAGGGAATATCCTGTCGAATGCAGCGTTAGACATTGGTAAGCACAGAAGTCATTTTGCGAAATTGGCAATATTTGAATATTTTTTATTTTCTACCCCAATACTGCCAAAAACTGCCAGTTTTTAAAACTTCAGCTGATAATGCCAAAGTCTAAAATGAGAGGCTAATGCTGCCAAAATGGCAGGAACCTGCCACAAATGGTCACACTGTTCCTCCGTTTCAACACAGACTAATACGTGTGTCCATCGCTTTAAATGATTTTTTTTTTAAACTTACAATGAAATAAAACATTGTTTGTCATGTCATTGTCAAATATCAGTTATTTTGGTGATGTGGCGTTTCTTTACGTGTGCGCGACCTTGATGTGGACTTGCACACAATGCTGCCAACTTATCTAGATAAAAGCTATATCAAGCGAATGCATATCAAGTTTACGCTACAAGGCTACATTTATTCCATAAAATTATGACAAAACAAATAGAAAACATAGGTTGAACACTTACCTCAGACCACTCCCTTTCATTTTACTAGCAAGAGCACGGAGTGTGATATGCGAAGAAATGGTTTCATTTCTGATCAAAGAATCTATTACCTACTCTATTTTTAATTTTAATCTAATTAATGTATTTACTTATCAGTATTTTGACATAAGATAGCTATTTTACTTCATACTCGCCTGAGCTATATTTAGATCTTAAGGCAGTGGGTGGTCTATAGGGACCCGGTATCTAATAGAAAGTATCGATACTTTACTCATGAGTAGTATCGAATAAAAAGTATCGTACTCATAAAAGTATCGAAACAAAAGTATCGATACTTCAAAGTATCGAGTACTTACTAAGGGCAGGTCAATATCAGTCAGTAAATAACGGCATTTTAACTTCAGTAGGGCAGGACATGAAAAAACAAATGGTATCGGTACACAAATTTAATGCATTAATGGAAAAATACTATAAAAAGAAAGAAATAACTTCAAAAATTTAAAAAAAATGGGAACAAATTAAACTATTCAGTAATTTATGCACACAAATTAAAGTTCCCATTCCTTTTCCGTACAATCGCTCTAAAATATGATTTTATTGTAAAGTTTTAGAAGGTTCAGAACGAGTGAACTAGAGGGATTAAATTGGTAATTTCTAAGATTATCCATTTAAAACGTATCATCTTATTCGATACGATACCTGCCAAAAAGTACTTATTGAGTAAAAGTATCGAATGCAAAGTATCGAGTACAAAGGTATCGGCATCGAATGGAAATGTACTCGATACTACAACGTATAGAATACTTTTTTAAGATACTTTTTTCGTGTCCCTCCCTAGTGGTCTAGTGGTTGAACCATAGCTATAGAGAGAGACTGCATCATTTAACAAATGTATAATAATCTTTTATTAATTGCCCTGCAGTGGGACACTACTGGCTCTTAATAATAATAATAATCTTAGTTTGATGTGGGCTAATGAACGGGAATCTATAATAAATAAGTACTTATATAAAAAACAAGCTGTTTTATCTATTCTAGATGATTATAAACACCTGCCACGCGCTGCTGCTTCAATATAAATTGCCACGTTTTATAAGCGATAAAATTAGCAATTTGAGTAAAATTAAGCTGGTAACATTTCTGTGCGCGCCTAGTAAAATGGTGAAGCAACTATTCGCCAGAGAATTTTGATAAACGTTGTTCTTGTTTGTTATTCAATCAAGCGCCTTAGTGAAAGTTAGATCAAAAGTTAACTTCGTATGCTTTATTATTATGTACAAACAAACATAGAAGAAAATGCCACCAAAAAGAAGAGGACGCCCTCCAGGGACAATGAAGCTAGACCAACAAATTAGAAAACAAACTGGAGAAGAAAAGTTGATAATTTTAGTTGGAGGTGATGAAATCGATGACAGTATTATTAAAGAAGAGTGCTTGAGCAACGATGATAGCGGCAACTTTACCTACGGAGGTGATACAGATGATCAAGTTGAAATGATTATTCCTGGAGAGAAAGCCAAGGTTAGTTAGCCCGTCCAATATTAATACCTACCCATTTATGGACTTTCTTGGACTTATAAATTGTAAGCGGTCTTCAAACTAAGATACATTATAGGAACTCTCTTCAGTAACCAGAGTCCAAAGTAGTTTACACAGATCATACTAAATTAAAATCAATCTAGAGAGTTTCTATTTTGTGTAGTTAGATACTACTAGTGGCTCTCTGTGTTTATTCAGTTTTAAAGTTTAATCCCATTTTTCATCCTCTTGAGGGTCTTTTCTAGAATAAACAGTCTATGTGTTCAGTTAGGGTACCTATAATCATTAAAATTCATCCTACCATCATAATCTTCATCTTAAATACTCTACCAGTGACCACAACAGTGTGTGAATGTGTCGAAACGTTGGAAAAAAATAGGAAAATAAAATCTGATAAATACCCGTTTAATTTTAATAATATTGTGTTCAGATTGCGTAAGTATATTTCATCATGATCTGTTTTAACAAAATGATTAAATGACACATGATACAAATATACACTCTTATACGTTTACAATGTTTGCATTATATTGTATAGTATTTTTCTATTTATTTATAATGTCTTCCTACTGATAACCTATTGTTAATTTTGATTTAATTTCCAGGTATATAATTGCAAAGTGTGCCAAAATAAAAATTTCAAATTGAAAAAAAACTTTAAAATGCATCTGCAAATGGAACATTCAACAATACCTGGCAGTATTCCTTGCAAAAACTGTCATGTGGTCTGTCCTGATGAGGAGACGTTATTCAAACATGTTTTGAAAACTCATAAAAATCCAATTATTAAATGTAAACATTGTTCTAAGCAATTCACCAGACAGTCTCATGTGTTACGGCATATGGCGCAGAAAGGTTGTGGTAAAAAAATGGCTAAGTTTCCTTGTGAGGTGAGTTATGAAGCAGGACACATTTAGAATATTCAATATGGAAATTATCATGTTGTAACTGTTTTTTTTTCATGACTAAAAACTGAACCATATTATTTTAGATATGCAATGCAAGTTTTTCTAGAAAAGACAACTTGATTGTTCATCTTCGCACGACCCACCTAAGGAGTAACAGGTTTTCATGTAAATATTGCCACTTTACTACCAAAAATTTTACAAAGCATACTCGGCATTGGCATGAACAGCATGCAGGTAAGGATATTAACCTGACTGTTGCTAAACTAATTATTATTTTAGGTTTTAAATCAAATTCTCCAATTAAATGTGTGAGTGAGTATGTATCACATTTGTGTTCCATTTCATGTAGGTAATTAGTTTTAGCAGATGCTTTCAGCTGAATGTAAGAAAAATCTTAAATGCATAACAACTACCATATTATGTAGGTACTATCCAAAAATTCCATTCCTTTTACCAACATCCAATTTTAATGAAACAAAGCCTATTTCTTCTCCCAATAAGACACTGTCCACCTGTGAAACTACATTAAAATCAGTTCAGTAGTTTTGCAGATGTATGCAATCTAACAAACAGACAAAATAATTTTAAAAAATCGCACATTCTTTTTCTGTTACTCTTCTTTAGCGACTTCATTCTGGGTTCAATTGTTTTATTGTTTTCAGAGAAACCAAACCAATTTCAATGTGACTTGTGTGGCAAGACAACTTCATCGCGTGCAGCCATGTCTAAACATAATGAAATACACGGCGAGAAGAAATATGCTTGCGATGTGGTAAATACATTTTAAAGCTCACCTTATGTACGCTAAGTACTTGTGGCGCAGCTAACGCAGTCATTCCTAACAGATCATCGAGATACGAAGTTCTGCGCGGTCTTTTCATTTACATCTGAGCGCTTCTGTGACTCGTAGGGCACGTTAAAGTAGACCATAACAGCTACCTAGTACCTATTAACTCTCGCTCTAGCACCAGAGTTAGCCACTGACTTATAAAAAAACTTACCTTGCAAAGACATAGCTTTCTAGATAAGATACTGTGATACTCATACTCATAATCAAAGAATGAAATACTTAGTACTAATATATTTTTTCCTTGCATTCATCATGGAGGATGTTCAAAAGGGTAAGTGCAAGTTATTTATGTGCCACAGGCTGCCCCACTGCAATGTCGAGTTACCGCCTATTTATGTTTATCTCGCCCTGAGGTCCAGCTAAATGTGCGGATGGCACGGCAAAGTTTTCAAACATTGATTATTGCATGTTTTATGAATACCTACTGCAATACCGAAGAACGGCCTGGGATAGTTTGTGTAAATAATAAAAAATCAAACCACCGAGGTACCTAGCAAAATCAAGATGAATTTATTATTATTATAACAGCTTCCGCCCACGGCTTCGCCCGCGTGGTACCTTGAAAAACAAATCTATCCCGCGGGAACAGCAAATTTTATCGGGATAAAAAGTAGCCTATGTGCTACATATTCCAGATTATAATCTATATCTGTGCCAAATTTCATTCATATCCGTTCAGCCGTTACAACGAGAAATAGTTACAAACATTCTTACAAACTTTCGCGTTTATAGTAGGATTTCATAATATATCATTCCGATTAATCAAGGAACTCCCCACATCAATTGCGGCGTGGCTAATGATATTTTTTACAGATCTTCAAAGACAGCCGCGGTCTCTAGGGAATGGCATATACAAGCCACGCCTCGGTGTTGTCGCTTTCTGTATAAGGAGCTCCTTGGTTATAAATTAAAAACTTAGCACTTCAAAATCTGCCAAGGTGCCATCTGCCGTGCCCTCCGCCGGTGTGCGCCGGTGCGGTGCTCCCTGAGAATATCGTCATTATCTTATGTTATAGTTAGTTTGGGGCTAGATAGCGTTGTGTGAACTCATCCTCATCATCATTCTCCTGCCCTTATCCCACGCTAAGTGGTGTCGGCACAACATGTTTTCTTCTTCCACTCACTCCTATCAGTCGTCAACTCTGAATCTCTCCTCTTACATTCATATCATCCTTCACACAATCAAACCACTTATTCTTCGGCCTTCCTCTACTTGCGCACTCAGCCACACTCATACTCATAGCTCTTTTGGTGACATGGTTTTCATCCCTCCTCATCACGTGTCCATACCATGCTGTCCACCAATATTTATTTATTTATTTATTTATGTTTCAGTGTGGCTACAGCACGCACACAGTGGAGGTGATGCGACGTCACGTGCTCACTCACGTCGCGGACAAGCCCTACAAATGCAACCTGTGCAAGCACTCGTACATCCAACGCTCGCAACTGCTGCGCCATCTAGAGACACACACTGGCTTTGTTTGCTATCACTGTGAGAAGCGGTTCCCGAATAAAGCCAGGTGAGAATTAACTGAGATAACTCTCGTCATAGTCACCAGAATTATTGTGCCCCGGCAAACAAAATGATGTAATCGATAGCAGATAGACAGTTCGCTATTTGAAAAAATAATAATAATAATGAGCACGACTGTAATCCCCGGGTTTGGTAGATATCTTCCTCAGATCTTTAGTTAAGTACTTAAATCTTTGAGGATATCTAAAGAGTGTAGTCAGAGGCACGTCCAAACATGACATTTGGTACATGCCCACATTTTGCACAGTAGTTAGTATTCCGTACGTGACAGCCCATCACCGCTTATAAGAATACTAACCTATGACACACACCTTCGAATTTTTGGTTCGAATTTTGGTTGAATTTAGGGTATGCCGGTTTCCTCACGATGTTTTCCTTCATCGTTTAAAAGCACTGGCATTGCGCACATACATTTTTCGAATGGAAAAACTCATTGGTGCACGACCAGGTTTGAACCCACGACCTTCGGATCGTGAGGCCGGAGTGCTACCACTGCACCACCAGCGCTATTTGAGTAAAGGGAAATTAACATGCATTTTCAACACTATCAAAACTCTGAAAACCTATTTTTATATTTCAGTTTGTTGGTGCACAACAGGAAGCACGAAGGGCAGACAAAGCTGTTTTGTCCATACAATATGTGTGAATATGCCAAGAAAGAGTTCAATACTGAAGAGAGTTATGAGGAACATTTAAAAACACACAGTGATGAAGAAAAATGTAAGTTTTGCCTTGGATGAATATTAGATTACACACTTCTGAGTATTTAATTACTACTAGCTGACCCGCGCGCAACATCGTCTGTGCGTTGACAACCTACTTTACCCTGTTGTGAGGTTTATTTTGAAAAATCATGAAATCTATTTATTTTCTAGTTTTCTATTTATTTAGTATCCAACCAAACTTCAAGTGAATCGAACCAATGAATAAAATTTTCCATGGAAACTCAATGTGGAAACTATACATCCTTATTTAACCACTTTTATACTACATTATAACAATCAATTTTTCGACAATGAACCCCTAAGGTTCATTTTGATTATTATAATATGTATTATTCCGAAACCTAAGCTATCTATATTCCAAATATCATCAAAATCGGTATAGTAGTTACGGTGGTACGTGGTAACAAACATACCACACTGACAAACTTTCGCATTATAATATTAGTAAGATTGACTGTGACAAACCATCTAGGTTATTTAGATCAGTGTTGCTGAGCTGTGGCCGATGTACTTAATTCAGTATCCACAACTTTAATAATAAGTGGTTAGAATCGCGAGCCCGGACGAGATGTGGTCTCTCGTCACGTGGTACACGTTATAATTTCTAGTGATTTATTTATTTAAGTTTTGGGAATACTTACCATTAAAGGTCATGTGTGCTGAAGGCCATTTATAAAGTTTCCGCATAATATTTATATAGAATAGAAAATTATAAACAGTAAATAAATAAATAAAATAAATAAATAATGCTGGACAATCCACACAGCATCATCTAGCCCCAAAGTAAGCTACTCAAAGCTTGTGTTATGGGTACTAGATAACTGATATATTTATTACATTATATACATAGATAGATATTTTTTTAATATACATAGAAAACACCCAGACCAACGGAACAAATTTATGCAGATCGTACACAAATTTGTTCCGCGGCGGAAACAGTGAAAGAAGACGACTTTATAGATACTAATAGTTCCCTTGTCCGCTGCAGTGTTTTCGTGCGAGGTGTGCCGCAAGCAGTTCATGAGCGAGCAGAACATGCGGCGGCACATGAGCACGCACACGCTGGACCGGCCGCGGCGCTGCATGTACTGCGTGTCGGCGCGCGCCTACATCCGCGGCATGCACCTCGTGCGCCACGTGCGCCAGTTCCACCCCGACGTGTTCCAGGCGCACCTCGCGCACGTGCGCTCCGTGCTGGTCGGTACCGATCGCATCGTCAATACCGTCTACACGGGGCCCGTGCCCAGGGCCCCCCATCCTCAGGGGGCCCCGAAGGACCTACGATTTCTCTCATAATATTTATTCTCAAAACATTTTTGTCGAGCACAGTTACTAACAGCGCCACCGTCAAAATATCTTTAACTAGCTTCTGCACGCGGCGTCGCCCGCGAAGTACCTACATAAAATATAGCCTATGTTCATCCTGAAAGTTCATTCTACACATTGGTGAAAGAATTTTTCAAATCGGTTCAGTAGTTTCGGAGCCTATTCATTTCAAACAAACAAACAAACAATCAAAGTTTTCCTCTTTATAATATTAGTATAGATGACATATTATATTGTTTATTTGATTACCCATAATAAATGGAAGATCATAATAGAAAAATGTAAGTATAATTCGCTATCTTTACTTTCCAAAAGGGCCTTAAATTCTTGTGTGCCCAAGGGCCCCAGCATAGTTTAAGACGGCCTTGCTCTTAAGGCGCCATAATACGCGAGCCGAGCCTGGCTCCGCTCGTGATTTAGCGCGCCACGCGCTGTTTAAACAACTACGCTCAGCGCGGCTCGGCAAAGTTCGCACGATCCATCATTTTGTCGGTTTTTTCGATACGGGTCAAAGGCGCGCGCGCCATCTTCGGCTCGGCTTGTGTTAATACGCGCCGTCAAAACAGATGGTACAGAGCGCGCGACGAAGGAAGACCCATTTAGTTTTTGTGAAGCCGCATCTCCACGGACGGCTCGGCTCGCGTAGGATCGTGTTACCCCGCGTCGTTTAAACGCACCTTTACTTGCATCGTCGTGACTCGTATTCGAACCATGAGGGAGCTTCTAACAGCCCCAGAAATACGTTGCACTACATTATTATAACAATGGCTTGTTTATATAGGACCTTACAAAAATAGCAGTTTGTGACTTACTCACTTTTTAGGGTTCTGAAGTCTAGCAAGGAAACATTGCAATTTCGCTATGTCCTCTGTCTAATCTGTGTCTGACCCTAATCTAAGTTACCGTTACTCGCAGATCGTACTGCCTTATTACTTTATAAGGAAGTAGTGCTTACAATGTTATGAATAAAGTTTTTTTTTATAAATGAAGTATGAAAAAACTAAGAGGCATGTAATGTAAAGAATGTAACCATGTATTATGTACTAATTATTTCTTTCAGAATAACAGCATGAGTGTGCAAGAAAAGCGCGTGACTAAGTCCGAGCTAGAGTCGATCCTGAACGTGCTGGACGCGGAGTCCGAGCGTATCCTGGAGGGCTGCAGCGCCGGCGGGCCCGTGCTCTACGGCGGCATGCAGGCCGGCTTCGACGAGCCCGAACAAGAACTCGAAATAGAGTTCACTCCTAGAGTCAGTCTCTCTTCTCTGTCTTTCATAAATATAAGTCTCATGATAGAGGGAAATGGAGGAAGAAAACATGTTGTGCCTACTCCACTTAGCGTCGGAAAAGGGCAGGAAGAAGAGGTCTATAAGAAGTCTATAACAATTTAAGTTTAATTGTTTTCAGTATTTTCACCAGCCTCTTATGACGCGACGAGAAGCACTAGTATAAGAAATAATTCATAGATTCGTGTCCAAAATAAACTGTGGGTACTTGATTGATACTACAATTTTTTTATTAGTAATATGGGCGAAAAAGTTGTATATTTAAACATTGACTCGAAAGGCGAAGAACAAGTGTTAAAATAGTAGCTGGTCGGTTTCGGCCAACAAGTAGTTATATTGATGCCGTAATAAACTGTCAATTTCAGTCGGAAAGCAATCCTCTCATGTCGGAAGAGGTGTTGGCTGAGCACCTCACCAAGTTGCTGGAGCAGCTGATCGACGCAGACACCCTCGAGTGCCTTGGCTGGCCTGAGGAAACTATTGATGTGGTGAGCAAAGGACTTACAATACAACTTATAGTACAGTAAATACACCACACATACAGTATGAATTCAAATTCAAATTGAAAATGTTTATTGCATTCATGTGAAACAATATGAATAACGACAATAAAAATATGGTAGAAATATAATGGACAAGCATAGTACTAGTGTAGTATTGATGGTCTATCTATGTCAACAATGACTAACTATGATTGGCTGACATAGATTTTAAATCGTGTTATATATATCATACATTGTGCAGAGTTAAAATTTAAAAAAAGCATATTCAGTACATTAAAGGTCGATTCACACATATCAGTGAAGTCACAGTTCCTTTGTTCAACACTTGTTTTGTTTAGCTCTACCTAAACTGGGTTTTACAATGGAAAACACACAACCTAGAACCAATATTTCGAAGGTTGGTTTGCAACATTCCTGTATTTCAGGTTGCATGCATTTGTATAGATACAAATATATTTGTATAGATGTACTAGCTTCCGCCCACGGCTTCGCCCGCGTGTACCTTGAAAAACAAAGACAAATCTATCCCACGGGAACTGTAATTTTTTCTGGGATAAAAAGTAGTCTATGTGCTATTCCAGACTAAAATCTATCTGTGCCAAATTTCATCCAAATCCGTTCAGCCGTTTCAGCGTGAAAGAGTAGCAAACATCCAGACATACACACGTCCATGCATTCTTATAGGGCTTCCACATGTTGGCGATGATTGGTCAGTGTGACAAGGACAAAAAATTTAGACAAGGATGGCGATAACACCGGGCGAGGCCCGGCGTGCCATCCACACGTTGGCCCTCGCCTCAGTGCGCTCCGATCGGGCAGGCAAGGTGCACGTCGATTTCGACTCGGCGCGCCGGCGAATTACGATCGATATTTTTAAAAAAAAAAATGAGGTCATGGATGGAATGAAATATGCAGCCTATATACCTATTCCTGAATGCATTACATAAAATAAAATAAGTCTAGGTACTTATTTTATTACCATAATATCACATACTTACAGTACCTAGACTTACATACCTAGTAGGTAGATAGGTATAAATGACTACCTACTTTTTCTACCTATTCCTGAATGCATTATTTATGTATAAAATAAGTCTAAGTACTTATTTTATTACCATTTTATATCACACATTTACAGGTACACTTAGGTAGGTACATACCTAACAGTAGGTAAAGTAGGTAATTGAAATTGAAATTGAAAAATATTTATTCAGTACAATCACAAGTATCACTTTGAAACGTCTTACATGCTAGGTGAATCTATGTGCCAATTCCAACCTAATCCAAGTACGAGAAGAACAGGCAAGAAACTCGTCTCGGTCCTAGCGCTTTTTTGTATGATCCTTCTTACAAAAAAATGTAATCAAGATTATCTCATAATAATAACATAAAAACAAAAGACAAAACAGAACATGAATACATAAAACAAAAGGACAGCGTTTACATTGCAAATTGGTTAGCTGTCGGAGGGCGGAGCGACATCGGGCCATGAGTTCCTATCATCAATATATTCATTTATATTATAATATGCTTTCTTAGGTAGATTGGTTAAAATGACTACCACCTACATTATGCGATGTTATGGAAACCAGTGCTTTACCTATGGAACCTACCTAGTTACTTACATTTATTGATCATACCTAAATAAATAAATAAAAAAGTAGAATACGTTCATTGGACCTGTCGCTCATTTTGCGACACGTATCATAGTGCATTCGGCGAGTAGACACGCACGTCCGTCCCGTGCGCTAGTTTGCAAGAGACTGAATAGCAAGCCAACGTGTAGACGGCAGGCGGGCCGCGCGGCCAACTCTCTTTGATCTTGCCCAAAAACCGACACTCGACGGGATCGGCGGCCAGCCTGTACAGGCCTGTACAGGCGTCGGCGACCCTACGCCAACCACCTCACTACACGCTGGGCCTTGGCCATGATTGGGCCTCGCCCGGCAGGCCAGGGCCAACGTATGGAGGCTACATTACAAACTTTCGCGTTTATAATATAGTAGGATAGATTTGACTTAGTTAAGAATGTAAACAATAAGTATTGCAATTAGACTGGCCTCACAGCTCAGCTTGGTAGTAGCTCTGCCTTCTGCCCTGTAGGTTGTGGGTTCGATCCCCACCCAGAATAAACATTTGTGTGATGAACACAGATGTTTGTTCTGTGTCTGGGTATTACTATGTATTCTATGTATGTTTATTATATTTTATGTATGTATTTACACAAAGAGTATATAATTAATCTATCAGCTATCAGTAGTGCGATTACGGAACACTGATACAATCAAACTTGTTAAATGTCAATCAAATTGATTGAATAAACAACCTTAGGTAATACCAAATCATTTGATTACAATGAAAACGTATTGACATTGTAAGCAAAGATCCATAATCACTGGTTCCCATAGTACAAGCTTTGCTTAGTTTGGGGCTAGATGGCGTTGCGTGAAGTGTCCATCAATATTTATATTTATTATTTCTAGATGCTGGAGAAGGTGATAGAGCAGTGCGGCGCCGCCGTGGTGGCGGACCGCAGCCAGTGGACGCGCGTGCAGCGCCTGCGCGAGAACGCCAAGCACCTGCTGGTGCACGTCGTCGACGACAAGAACGTCGCCGCCATGCTCGACACGCACACCATCGACCAGATCGTCAGTCACATACTCGACCAGTTCACCGGCGATCACAAGGACATCATTGACATAGCTGACCAATAATATTATATCCTCGGTAATATACTTCTCGCTGGTAGTTTAAGATTAACTAACAAAATCGGTAAACCACGTTTACTCGTTTTACGGTTGGTTTATATATTCTATCTGTGGTTTTTGGATTTAGGATAGGTATTTGACATTACTTCTACTAGATTAATGTCAAATAAGTACCTATCCAAAATCAATAAACTGCAGATAGATAGACTAAAGAAACCGAACAATGTTTCGATGATTCTATTCGAGAGCGAACGCAACCTTCGCGTCCCATCTATCGCTACTCTTTTCAAATACTTTCAGTTTTTTATTAATAAATTCCAAGGTGATTACCAAAACGGAGAAAGCCGACGGTTACTGCGAATCGTAGAAAGATAACCCCGAGGTATAGAGGTAAATCCGTCCACTCAAATTAATTCCGGTCGTTACTCTAACTTTTTGGGATGGGTTTATTGATTGGCTCATGCTGGTCGAACATGTTTTGCTTTTGTTTTTTTTTTGCGTTAGCTGCACCATTAATCGAATTGTAAGTATATTATTTTAGATATTAATGTTATAAATCGTGTTACAATGATAATCAATTTTATTACTTAAGTACCTATACATACCTACAATTATTAAAAGTGGTTGAATGATATACTGTTTTAGTTTATCTAAATAAATAATAAGAATAATAAAATAAATTATACATTGTTAAATTATATTTTTAAGTGCACCTACAAATTATGAGTTTGCAAATGTATAGCTACATATGTTATGGTTAAGGTTTATAAGAATTTATTAGAGTAAATATAAGAGGGTATGTGATGTATTGTATGTGATTGATCTATCTTTGGCTTATGCAGTTAGTTCAGAAGTTATACATGTTTTACTGTTATGTTTAAATTTTTACAATTATTAGATTAAACCCTATCATTTGTGCACGATACTCTGGGGTCTCTATAAAATATTATGTATTCAAACCATTCCGGTTTAAGATATGTATTTACATTCATGTTTCAATTTGTGATGATTATGTAATAGGTACCTAGTAATTACCTAACATGTAAATGAATATTACAATTTCAGTTTAAAAACATACTTTCTGACTTTTTATAAATATTTTTATTTGGTTGAAGTAAATGTGTGCATAATTTAATGTTAATTTAAATGATTTTAGTTGTTTGTTATTGTTATCTCGGTAGGTACTTGTACAAGTGTCTTGATGCGATAGTACCTAACTCATTATAGTAAAACAAAATAAAATAAGTAATATATAATTATAACTAAGTACCTAGTACATAATAACTAATATCCTATGTGTCTGTCTTTTTTATTACATTTTAGGTACATTGTTCCAGTCTTTCATTTAAAAATAAAACCCCTTTCCTTCAATGAACCTACATAGGTACCTACTTAAACTTAGGTAATTTTATTCTAGCTGGTTATTTATCCCTACATTATCCCAATGCTGATCAAATTGATGTAGCCCAAACACTTTTTATTTCATAAAATAGAGTTTATTGATAGAAAAGACGTAGTGATGAAAATTGAGAAGGGTATGCTAAGATGGTTTGGGCATGTAGAAAGGATGGATGAAAGGAGATTGACGAAACAGTTGTATAAGTAGAGTGTGAATGGGACAGTTGGAAGGGGAAGACCTCGGCGTACGTACCTCGATCAAATTGGGGACGTTTTAGAGAAAGGCCAGGTCCAGAGTACCCTAAACCGACGCGCATGTAAGAAGAATGTAATGAGAGTAAAAGAAGTATGTCAGGATCGTAGCAAGTGGAGATCCGTGGTCTCTGCCTACCCCGTCGGGAAACAGGCGTGATTTTATGTATGTATGTTATTTAAAATCGGGCTACTCTGTAAAATAGATGCGTCGACCTAACGCCGCATTTTTAGTTGACGCACTGGAAAAAAATTGATGCTAAATTAATTAGATAGCTAAAATAGTTAAATAAATAAGAAGAAACATTAAAATCCTCATAAAGGCCAAGAATTAAATTGTGAAAATCATTTCATACGTTTTTATTGTTTTGTAGGTAGTGTTTTTTAATCTATGGTAAATTAGAAAGCTAGAGATAAACGTAGTGATGATTATACATTCTCTTTGGCAGAACTAAACTAAGGTCAGTCAGTCAGTCTCAGTCGGATTCCGATCGTCAATAAGCTCAGCTGTTTTAATTTTGACACCTTCCTCAATAATATTATGTGCAAATTGTAAACTTTTCAGATTCGTAGGTTTGTTTATTACTCACAACCACAAGTGAAGTGACCGACGACCACAACTATAAAGAACTCTTGAGGAAGGACGTGCTGCATTTTAATAAAATCTATATAAAAATGTCCAACGTTCCTCTTATTGTGAGACTCCTAGCTTCCTCTGTCTCTGTTGCTAACAGGGCCGGAAAAATTGTTCGCGATGTAATGACCAAAGGAGAACTCGGTATTGTTGAAAAGGTACGAACATTAATTTAATATGTATCTACCGTGAACAATAAATAAAACTTGATTCCATAAAACTTTCACAAAATTACAGAGTGAAATTATTTAACCAACCTTCCACTGCAATTTCAGATTTACAGTTTGTTCAGGCTATGCCAGATCATCAGTGCTACAATTAATTTCGTTGTTATAGGGCAAAGATGACTATCAAACTGAAGCTGATCGGTCGGCACAAAGATGCATTATTGCATCACTTGCTGTCCAGTATCCTAATGTTAAAATTATTGGGGAAGAAGACAATCCAGAAATTGAGGTTGATTGAATCATATTTTGCCAATACAAGTATTTCTAAGGTTTTGTGCATTCAATAATGTTGATTTTATTGTTTAGGAAGAGGTGCCCAGTGATTGGATTGTTGTGGAAGCTGATAAAGATGTGCTTTCACTTATATGTCCCCCAAGTCTCAGTAGTGCAAAAGCAGAAGACATAGTGGTGTGGGTTGATCCTTTGGATGGAACCTCTGAATACACTCAAGGTTTGTTAACTTTCAATAAAAAAACCTTGGCAATCTCGGCACCTGATCTGATTTCTAGCAAATTACAGTATTTACCTACTTACCATTATAATTATTTTTTTTCTAGTTTTAATTGATAATTAAATGAAAAATAGGTAGGTAGGTCACATGAGCTATAGTTTAGATTTAAAAGATGGCTAAAAAGTTTTTGGAAGTCTGGGATATTATAAATTTTCATAGAGCTGTGTCCAATTCTAGGTGCCCTAATGTTGAAGAAAGATCCATGGGAAAGATGGAAAATGTATTTAACTCATCCATTTATTAGTATGAAGTGGTATTTAAGCTTGCTCCAATCAAATTATGGTAAATTAAATATAAGATCACATTAGACTTTATTAAAGCTTTGCATTAGTGGCATACTAACAGGTGTTTATTTAAATTGTTCACCAAAAGGTAAAAAATACAAGTATTTATTTTTTTCTGTTAAGACTAACAAGGCATGATTATCATGTTTATTTGTACAACTAAAGGTACCTACTAAATTTCATATGCCACCTTCATGTAATATTACTTGTTAATCCTGTCTATCTTAACGTTGTCTGCAAGATGTTTTGGCTTTTGGCAATAACGTTATTGTAGTTCGACAGTGTCTTCTTCTCATTCGTCATAATATGAGAAATTCAAATGAAATTTAATTAGTACAGTGGTTGTTAATATGTAAAGGTAATAATAGTTATTGAAAGATGAACTAGATGCAACAGGCTTAGGTGTGTCGGTAATCACTTTTGTACTTGGGGGTTCTTACAAACTACACCCTTTAAATCACCTTATTTTGCACATTGCATGCCATGTTGAGGCACAAGGTGTTGTTTCATAAATATATATTTCTACATTAATTATGAATTGTTTTAGGATTCCTTGAACATGTGACTGTTTTGATTGGAATATCAGTGAATGAAAAGCCAGTAGCCGGAGTTATTCACCAGCCTTACTTCAAAACCATGGTTGGAGAAGAAAAGAAGTTGGGTAGAACAATATGGGGATTGCAAGAAGCTGGTATTGGAGGCTTCACTCTAGCCCCACCACCAGACTCCTTAGTTGTCACTACTACTAGAAGTCATTCCAACCCTGTGGTGGAACAGGCCTTGAAAGCCATGAATGCATCACAAATCGTGAGAGTTGGAGGGGCAGGTTACAAAGTATGTTATCATTGTATGTAATGCTTGCTAAATAGGTAGGTTATTAATATTTTATCTTTTCTGAAGCTACCTAACCATTATTATCTGTGAGATACTGACTGATAGTAGTGAAATGACAATGCTTTATTATAATAAAAAAAGAAACAATTGTTGTCAACAGATCAGCCAGAACAAAGCTTTACTTAAGGTTGTGATCTCTGCTTATCTCATGGCAATGAGTCTATTGCTATAGATAGGTGATAGATTTGTAAGAAGTAGGTACCGAAGAAGTACCTATGTATGTATATACACTTCAATTACTTTGTTTGAGATTACTCAAATGTTTTTTTAGGTGCTGCAACTGTTGGAGGGAAAAGCATCAATTTATCTGTTTGCAAGCCCAGGGTGCAAGAAGTGGGATACTTGTGCGCCAGAAGCAGTATTGGCGGCGGCTGGTGGCAAGCTGACCGATGTCATTGGAAATTTCTACAAATATGGAGCAAACGAAGCAAAACCTAACAAAACAGGCGTTTTAGCCGCCGTCAACGATGAACTGCATAGTTATGCACTCAAAAGTTTACCACAAGAGCTGAAGGACACATTAGCTAAAAAATAATTAGTTAACAATCCTCTCAATTAGGGAGTTACCTATACATATAATGTGTAAGTATGTAAATAAAATTAATAATTGTACAATAAATTGTTTAATCTCATTATTTGCGTAAAACAAACAAACTTAAAAAATATAAAATACTAGTTTGTACATTATTATGTCTTGTTAAAGCTTACTCTTCACATTATTCTTTAGCATTGTTCTCAATTCTCGTCTGAGAATTTTTCCAGACGCGTTTTTTGGTATTTCATTGATGAAAAGCACGCCGCCACGTAAACGTTTCGCTGACGATACCTGACAGCAAAGATAAAAAATAATGAGTAACATTAACATTGGCTCAACTACCTAAGCAGACAGACAGTAGTCAGATACAATGAACGGAGTGTGACGATAAGTTGTCGGAGGCCTTAGGGCGGTTAGAGCAGCTTAAAAATACTGTCGCCGAAAAGAGATGGTCAACTTAAATTAGCGTCCCATCAGCAAACAATACAAATCATAGAATTTTAAGAAGGAAATACACATTCAAATTAAGACAAGGAATGCTTAGCCTAGCTTAGCTCACTCACTACCTAGGTATATTTAATATCAATAATAGATAACTAAATTGCTCTTGAAATCGGAAAAAGTAAGAGGCAAAGTCAACCTAAGGAAGTGATTGGGCTAACTAACTAGCCTTCGCACAGCGAGCGGCTGATAGTGCGTAGTACCTACCTATATTGTAAGAAAACAACAAAACACTTTAGCTGCAAGGTCACACGCTATGTCAGTATGACGTCAGGAAGTCGTGGAATTTTGTGGGTGAGAATATTATGCATGCAGTGGTATCATTGTCGATTGCCCTGTGAGTCGTGCCGTGCTCCACCAGTGTGGAGGGTATTTATATAGGTCTGCGATATTTTCGCGGTCGCGTTAAGGTTGGACCTACTTTGGAAGCGATGAACTCTACAAGTTCGGTCTCGGTAACGTTAGCGCCGGGTTGCTTCACTATAAAGGCGACAGGGAGTTCTCCGGCCATCTCGTCGGGCAAGCCCACGACGCCCGCCTCTGCTACACCGTTGTGTTGCAGTAACAATGCTTCTAGTTCCGCAGGTGCCACCTTGTAACAACATAATTTATGTTTAGTACCTGGATGATCTTGACCTGATGGTTTCTTTTTTGTAAACGACGTTTCAAAAATTGAAGATCGATTTATCGCCTCCGAAACTCCATGCATACTAAATTTTATGAAAATAGTTGGAGCCATTTTCGAGATTCAGATTATATAGAATTTTTCGTTTAAAGGTTTTAGATAGATAGATAGATAAAACTAATTCTAAAATAATGCAAATGTGTCAGCAAAACAAAGACTGCTAATTAATTGTATTAATAGGTTACCTATTACAGAAGCTAAAGAACACTGATTACCTGAAAACCTTTATACTTGATGAGTTCCTTTAGCCGATCCACGATGAAGAAATAGCCATCGGTGTCATAGTACCCTATATCTCCCGTCCGCACGTAGCCCTCTTTATCTATGAGCTCGTTGCTGGCCGCTTGGTCTCCCATGTACCCTTTCATACGGAGCGGAGACTTTATCCAAAGCTCGCCTTCTTGATTAGGACCCAGCTTCTGGCCATTCTCTATGTGGACTACCTGTAGGTGGATGTTAACATTTTGAAAGACACCGTCTTGCACTCAGTAAGGAGAACTGGGATTCCCAAATAATACAAAGTGAATGATGATTCTACTGTGAGTAGGTAATGCTCATTATTTCGAACTATAATTATTTTGTTATTGAACTCAAGTTATTTGAGTACAATAGAGGTACCTAATAATAAAAGGTTCTCATGGTACGATACAATAGCAGCATCTATTAAAGTTAAGTGTGTTTATACTCAGACCATGATAAAGTAGTTATACAAACAAACAATGGACTAGAATTTTGGGTTTACTACTAGGTTTTTTTATAATTATAAAATATATAATATAATAACAGAAGAGGTAAAGTTTGTTTGTATGTAGGAGGTAATTTCCTAATATACTCATACTATTTCAAAAATATTTTTACCAATGTTTAGAATGAACTTTCAGGATGAAAATTTAATGTACTCGTAAGTAACTACTCGGGCGAAGCCGCTGGCGGAAGCTAGACTAAACTAAGGCACAAACTACAAATACATAGATTGGTAGATAGCTTTGTTTGAGTAGAATGTACCTACCTAGTTACCTGCATTTATCCGCATTAAGCAGTTCTATTGCATCTTTGTTAGTTACCTTAATCTTCATGCCAGGAGCAGGGGTACCACATGAGCCTACTTTCTCTCCGCTCGTTAGATCCACACAACAAGCCATTGTTACTTCTGTGAGCCCATAACCCTGCTTTATGAAATCTATACCAGTCCTGCAAGCATATTAAGTCTCTTTTACATTCCTACAAAAAGTATCTACTTTTTTATAATATCCTCATAACATGACATGAATTATTGGACCAAAACTTCCGTAATAGCCTAACGAGACGTCTAAAAGTGAAATGGAACACTTGACATTCATATGTGGTGGTTTGTTGATTGTGTAGTGGTCTAGGCTGTGCTATGTTTATGAGTATCTTAATACTTTTTAATATTGATAGATAAATAAATACAAGGGTCAAAAATACATAATATCTTGCCTTGATAGAGACATAGAATTTTGAGTATCGTTTTTCTTCTTGTGTTACAGAACTCTAAAATAACATAATATTATGTAGGTAACCTTTTCGAGACAGCTTTCTGTATTTCGCTGGACAAGGGTGCGGCGCCGCACCAGACCTCAATAAGTGACGTCAGGTCATACTTTGACACTAGGGGATGCTTCGCCAGGAAAACTGCTAGTGGAGGTACTATGGTTGTCATGTTAACCTGAAATTAAACATTGTAAAAGTAGGTGTACCTACTTACATGTACTTGTGATAAGGTAGTAGAAAGGAATTACTTGCTACATTTATTATACAATGTGAGTACCTACTAAACATTATCAATTGTGGTAGGTAAAACCCTATTCCAGATCTAAAGTGCAAGATCAAAGACTGGTCGCGATTGTGATTGTCAATAATTTAAGTTCAAGTAAATTTTCACAATTATAATTATTATATTTATTATATAAGTACTATAATGCCCTAACTATCATTTTATGTTCACACAGGCATGTCTGTATAATAATCATGTGAAATTAAACCAAGAGTTTGTATGTAGGTATCTTCTGTGACTGACCTTATAATTTTGTATTGTCTCCAAGAACTGTTGTTCCTCAAAACGAATTAAAAAAACAATTTTAAGGTTCATAGCCATTACAGCAAATGTGGTGATGAAACCATAGGCATGGAACCAGGGAATTAAAGACATGCCTGTTATGATAGCACTGCCCTTAGTCTCCTGTGATCGTTGAAAGTAATACCTGGAAACAGGGTCAATTAATCAGGGACTTTTACAAATAAAACTAATGAGTACTCACTTAGGTACTACTATTACATAAGATGGAATGCTTCTGCAATAGAACTGCAATACATTTCATTCTGTTACTCACTTCATATGTGCAGCCAATGTCAGGAAGTTGACATGAGTGAGCATTACTCCTTTAGGCAAGCCAGTGGTCCCCGATGAACACATCACAGCAAGAGCATCTTCTGCTCCATTCACATCCTCCATTACAAAACTGTCCACATCAACATGCTCCTTTATTATGTCATTGAACATAAGTCCAGGGATGACTTCAAAATCTCCAAAAGTAATGACGTGTTTAACATATGGTAGGTCTTTACTACAATCATGCAAGTTCTGTGCAGTGATTGGAGATGTAAATATTACTTTTGGTTTAGTTATGTTCAGGACATGTGTTATTTCACCTGTGAAAACAATGCAAAGATAAAGCACATTAGTTAGGTCCTTATTCCTACTATTACTACAACATAAATACCTACAAGTAAGTGTGGTCGCTCAGTAACAAAGCCTTTTGTTTTGTGTGGTGTTTAATTTATTTTACAATTAATGTTCACAATACAAAAATAACTTTATCATCTTTATTTTGTATTTCAATAATTCTGTAATTTAGTTTTAAAACTGTTTATTTTGTTTTTCCTGTTGTACATAAACTATTTTATAGTGATTTTAAGTACCTAGGTACTACCTACTAGGTAGTAATGTAAGGTATCAGGGTTCTCGAACCAAAGTATTTATTTCACTGCATATCTTACCAGGTGAGTATGTAATATTCAGAGTGGAAAGCACGGCTCCACAATACATGACCCCCAGAGAGGCATACATAAACTCAAATCTATTTTCACTGCTCAGTGTTACAACATCTCCTCTCTTTACTCCCAACTGCTGCAGTTTTACAGCCAAGTTGACACTGTTTTGCAGGATATTCCTGTAAGTGACAGACTCTCCTGTTTCAGCATTAATCTGAAAGCAAGTAGGTGAAAACAGCACAGTTGGTAAGATACATAACTTCGGTCAAGACCAGTAGATAAATTTTTTTTTTTATTTTACTTACAAGGGCAATATTGTCTCCTCCATTTCTCAATTGGTCAAACATAAATTGGCCAAAAGACAAGTGAGCTGGGATAGGTTGTTCTTCTGGGCCCAACACAATATTGTTATTTATTGTGATAGACATCTTTGTAGTAGGTATGTACTTAGTTAATAGTCTTCACAAGTACCTATTAGGTACCTACTTCTGAAAAAGCGAATGAAATTCAGAATACATACACAGCTAAACTATCTTGTGTGACTCAAATTAAATTCAGAATGTGGGTGCTTGCATAATCTTGAAAAAATGTACTTTACCAAGTATTTTAGCTAATCTATAGACTAGTTAGGTACCTACCTGATAGCAATACAGAATTATTAGCAGTTTTTAAACCTCATAATCCTATTTATCACTGATATCAAACATAATATTTGTAGGTATTTCGTTTAACGGAACGCCGTGATAATAAAAGTGCCTTTAAGCCCTATTACACTACACGGTTGGCAGGGCCCTGTAGCAAGTGTGGGCGTGGCCCCTTGCAAGGGAGCAAGGCTTGCCGGGTACTCCCTGACACCCTAGTAAGGGTCCCTTGCTCCCTAACTCTTATTATACCACACTTATTCAGGGTAAGGGTCCCTGGAGAAAGTGTAGTGTAATAAGTGCTTTTGCCCTACCAGTTATTGCATCACGTAAGTTAGCTCTTAACATACCAAACTTAGGTACTTATGTACTTGTACATTTTGAAGCAGCGTTATTGTAGGTAGGTAGGTACTTACCTTTCTGATTGAATCTTCCTCTAGGCTTAACATAATTTATTATCTAGCAAACTCTTCTATAGACGCTTAGAGTGAGCTGCTCGCTGTCTTAGGAGTTGGGTTTGGGTCAGGTCATGGCAGGGGTAGCTCAGTACTCAGCAGCGGGCTGTTGTACTTGTCGAAGGCCAAGTTTATCTTGCTTGAATTGTTGGCTGTATGAAATTAAAAGCCTGCCGTATCGTATGGATAACCTCCAAGAATTTCTCATCGACTACATCAAGTCGTCAGAGGCGGTTAAAATGTTTCAAGGTTATTGTATGGGTAGGTACTAAAAATATAGTCTTTGTTAAATAAAATTGTATGTAATGCATAAAGTAAATAAACATATATATTGTGTTGCCTTGCCTGTCAGATTTGCAAAATAAAACAAAAACAGAAAACAAACAAACATTTTACTCACTGGCACACTGTGGACGACCGAGACCGACCGGACCGGGTAGGGATATTCGATATACATCGATGCATCGAATTCACTCGATGTTTACATTACGATACATCGAATCGATCCGATGTTTTGAAGAGCTGTTGATTTATTCGATGTATCGATATATTTCATGAAACATCGAATAAATCGTTACTACTAACTAGCTACTAGCTAATTTGCATTTTAATGATTCAATTGCTTTATTTTAGACGACAAAAAAACATATTGGTGGCGCTAGTTAGCGGTTGGCGGAATCGGGAAATTGGCATTGGTCAGTGCACTGCGTGACAGCAGACATTGAATTAAAAAAAAAGTTAGTTGGTTGACCGTTGATGTTGTTGTGTTGTGTTGTGTTTGGACAATCTGATTATATAATGAAAACATTTATTTTATTTTATTTATATTTAATTATATTTGTATTTATTTGTGTCGTAAATTAGCAATTTGCATACCTTGCAGATCAGAAGAGGATTTTTGGATGATATAAATTATTGATTCAGGCGTGACTTTGCGGAAATCCATTACAAATACTGAAAAGGACGGAAATGTCTAGTACTTTCCCGCTAAAACTATTATCTAATGAGGTTATTAATTAAGCTTATTAATATTAATGAGCCCCACAAAATGCCTTATAGAAATATTATTAATATTAATAATCCCAACACCACACCTCAAATAGAAACTCGACACGTGTTTCGCTTCTCCACGAAGCATCCTTAGGACCGTTGACGGTCAACGATCCTGAGGATGCTTCGTGGAATTCTATAAGGCATTTTGTGGGGCTCATTAATATTAATAACCTCATTAGATAATAGTTTTAGCGGGAAAGTACTAGACATTTCCGTCCTTTTCAGTTTTAGGATAATAATAACTGCTCATTATCTATTGATTGGACAAGTAAGTAGGTAATGTAGGTAATAAAGTAAGGTTAGGTTACATTATTATCTTTTTTATTCTCATGTAAACTAGAATTAAGTAAATTAAAAATAAAAATCTAATTATGTTGATATTATTAATATTATATCTATTGATTATGATATTTAATCCATGAATGTAAACTTTTGTACTTATATTGCACAATTTGTTAGTAATCAGTGGTTTACGTGGTTGTTGATGCATATAATTTTCTACGTTTTATCATTCCACACATTTTATCAGTTCACAAACATGAATACACATTCCAGTGTATTCATGTTTGTGAACCCAAATAAAATAAATAAATAAATACTGAGTTAATGTTGAGAAATGTATGAAAAGGATAATGTATTCATATCTATTAGACGTGATTGTACTTTTTGTTATAAATATTTGGTTATAATAATGATTAATATAATAAAGATGTATTGCATCGAAAAAAACATCGATGTATTTTCTAAATGGACACCCCTAGGACCGGGCACTCTCCATCCAACCAAACCAAACCAACCTCCATCCAGGCAAAGGCACAGACGAGTATTGTACATAATAAATTATTTAATGTTCAGTGACGTAACTATTACAATTCACTGTCAGTGACCCACAGACTAGGTAGGTACTAGTTTCTGCTAATTAGCCAGTATTTGACAAAAAAAAACAAAATAATAGCGGAAAAATCAAAAATCGCCGTAGATAGGTAGGTACCTAGTATGATGTTGTGTGTGAGCCGTGAATATGTAGATAGGTATAATTTACCTATGTATCATATTGTTGTTTGATACATAGGTTTTATTTTCTACTGCGTAGATCATCGTTTCTGGGTTAGCCAAACAAAGCCTGAGATGTGGTATGTATTACCTACCTAAAGATAGGTGGGTAGGTACCTACCTACTTACCTACTGTGTATATTTTGTACATTATCAGTTAGGTATCATTTTAGTATTACATACAGAGACGGACGATCAGTATCAACAGTAAAACAGAGAACGTATTATATATAACGCTAGGTACTGATACATTATCAGTGGTAGGTAGGTTGGTACAGCTAGTGCGGCTGTACACTAGGTACAGAGGTTATTCGCATTGGTAGACGCAAAGTTCGTACAGTGAATACAATAAGTAGTGCTGTATTAAACTAACAATGATTATAAACAAAGTGGTAGACGGTGGACCAGCCTTGAAGGTTCCAGCTCATTTATCCCTTGGGCAGCATGTTATTGACTGCCTTAGGAAAATATGCGAGAATGAGGACTCCGTAGCTTTGGTAAGCATCTAAGTACTTATGAGAATCTTTAAAAAATCATAAAAAATCATTAAATTTTTACTTAAATCCCAGGCCTCATCCATTCACTATTAAAGCTCGCTCAACGAATCTAGGCATTCGTGAAGTTAGCCGCAAGAGCTGCGCAGTATCGTTTTTCGGGAGCAATTGGAGGTATGAGGAGGGGGGGAAGGAACTGAACATGCGCAAACTCGCACCTGTGGCTAACTTCACGAATGCCTAGATCCGTTGGATGACCTATAGGTACATATAAGTACACCATACACTACAGGTGGTTTTCCTTATTTATCATTATTGTCATTGACTATTAAATGTCAACGTGAACCTTCGTTATTGAACAGATTTATAAAATAAATGGCCAAGTGCGAGTAGGACTGTGCAAAGATTTTTCAAAATATTTTTTTACAGTAGGTATTCCGTAAAGTTGAATTTGACCGGTTTTAAGTCATAATGTTAATGGTGAAAAATTATACCTAGGTATAGTTCATACAACGGATCTAGGCATTCGTGAAGTTAGCCACAGGTGCGAGTTTGCGCATGTACAGTTCCTTCCCCCCCTCCTCATACCTCTAATTGCTCCCGAAAAACGATACTGCGCAGCTCTTGTGGCTAACTTCACGAATGTCTAGATTCGTTGAGCCAACTATACCTACTTACATTACATCAATTTACAGATTAACGGAGATACTGGTGAAAAAACGACGTACAAGCAACTCCTGCAGGGAACCGTCGATGTCGCCACCGGCCTCAAGGGGCTGGGCGTGAGGCGCGGCGACGTGGTGGCCCTGTGCGGCGAGAACCGGCCGGAGTACCTCATCGCGGCGTTAGCCGCCCTGTGCTGCGGGGCCACTATCACTACTCTCAACCTAATGTACACAAAAGGTATTTACCTACCTACTTTATTTCTGTTACATACTGGTGGTGATTCTGTTGTTTCGCGGACTAACTAAAACTAACTAAAAAAATGCTGAAATAAACGCGACCTTATTTTTTTCATATCAAATACTAAATTAGCGTAAACATTTTAAATTACAATTCTAAATTTGACTAAACTGACGTGTTTTATTTAGCTTATTTTAGAAGCCATGTAAATTGGTGTTGACTAAAGCTACGTGAAAATGGTGGAAAATTAATTAAATTAGAATGATTATGTCAATTTTAGTTCTTTTTAAAACTGTCATTCAAAAATGTTACGCTAATTTGGTCTTTATAGTAAGCCAAATAAGATCTTACCTACAGCATTTTTTAAGATAGTCTGCAAAAAACCGAATTACCACCACTATCACAGAGCGCCATCTAGCCTCAAACTAAGAAACCAGATAGCTGATAGAGTATTATATCTTATTTCCAAAAATCTCGTCTTAGTGGGCGCCTACATACCAAGACAAACATACCCTCCAAATTTCAAGTCTGTACGACCAGCGGTTTAGGCTGTGCGTTGTATCTATTCAAATCAGTCAGGACTTATCCTTATATAATAATAGATTTCTTTTTCTACATAATTACTATAACTCTATTATATGTACAGTCGTGGTCAACTAATTAGGGACATGCAAGATAGTGAAGAACAATAACCGGTTATGTACATACAAATATAAAACCCTATTGATTTCTCAGTAACTATTATTTGCATAATTTGGTCCGATTATTATGCTTTAAATGGCTGTAAATAAAAGAATAAATAAATAGAAAAAAGTATTTAATATCAAAGGTTGAACATGTATTCAATTTTAAGGTATAATTCTGTAGCTGGACATTTAATTAAGGACAGTAAACTATAATGAAAAATAGAGTTAAACAAAACTAATAATCTGCAGTATTATAATATCTTTAACAGCTCCATTTTATTACGTGTAAAATCAGTACCCAGTAGCAAAACCTTTGTTAGTAATTACCGCTTGACACCGATGTGGCATAGACATTATCAGTTTCTGGCATGTTTCGACAGGAATGTTTGCCCATGCCTCACAAAAAGCTTCATTAAGTTCATCTAAAGTTGTGGTACGATAAGTGGCTACTTTTTTCTTGATTTCGTGCCAAAGGTGCTCGATTGGGTTAAGGTCCGGGCTATTTGCTGGCCAATCTAGCACCGATACTGACTGACTGGTAAGAAACGACTTGACTGAACGGGCGGTATGTTTTGGGTCGTTATCATGCTGAAACGTCCATATAATAGGGAGATGCTCCTCAGCATAGGGAAGCATCGTTTCCTCCAATATTGCCTTGTATTGATGTTGGTCTAAGTTACCCTGAACTTTCCTCACAGGTCCCACTCCACGTCCAGAAAATGAACCCCACATTTTAATGTTTCCACCGCCATGTTTCACCTGCTTTTTTGTGAATCTTGGATTCATTTCTGCTTTTACTGGACGCCGTACGTATTGCCTTCCATCTGAAGAAATCAAATTAACCTTGGTCTCGTCAGAGAATAATACATGTTGCCATTGGGCGTAGGTCCAATGTCCATATTTACGTGCAAACGCCAAACGAGCATTTCTATGTTCTTTCTTCAACAACGGTACTTTGCGAGCCACTCTTCCGAACAACCCTGCTTCTACCAGACGTCGTCGAACAGTCCTAGCTGAGACACCAGCTCTTTCGTCTGTCCCAAACACTTCGTGTTTAATTAAAATAGAGCCTAGAAACGGATCTTTCTTAGCTAACCTGGCTATCATTCTATCTTCTTGCGGAGTTGTTTTTCTCGATCTTTTTGTTCTGGGCACATTTAAATCTGTGTTATTGCGTCTGACATGTTGCACTGCATTGTATACCATAGTTTTTGAACAATTTAAATGTTCTGCTATCCTTCGGTATGGCCAACCATGCTCGACAACAAACTTCATGATAATTTTTCGTAGTGTTGGATCGCAACTTTTATTTTTACCCATTTTTCTTCAAAATATTTTTCAAAACTTAAAATAAATATCGGGATTGCCGCCAAAACTACCACGAAACAATAAGAGAAGAAGTAAAAAAGTATTGAGATTCAAATTTTGAAAATAGAACGCAATATCTCAGTGTCCCTAATTAAATGGCCAGCCAGCATTATTTGAACAAATAGCACTACGATAATCTATCAGCTATACTGTAAAGAGGTTTAATGTTTAAGAAGTTGTTATTGTTTGTATAATCGGGCACATAAATGACTAATTATACTTACATGTAAGAGATATGGAATATGGTTTAGACTCGTTGGAAAATAAAAAATAAATTCACAATTCGGTTTAACCAAAGAGTGTCCCTAATTAGTTGACCACGACTGTATATAATAGGTACCCACAAGGCAAATAATTATGTAAGTTGACTAAAGTATGTACCTTTGAAGGTATTTATTTAAAAAAACAAACATTTACATGAGTGTTCATCATGCATGTGTTTGTTTCTAAGTGGAAATACATATCTACTACCTAGGTACAGCGCTGAAGGCTGAGCTCCTACCAACTGTATTCCGTATCTTTTATCTTTAGGGGCAATGATCTAATGATAGTAGGTACGGGCAATCAATTATAATACTTCAACTAAGTACCTATCGGATTAAAGATTACACTTTCGGTTTCAGAGGAAGTTATTCATGTTCTAAAAATTTCGAAGCCAAAGTTCATGTTCTGTTCGGAATCGGCATTGAAAGAACATTTAACCACTCTGAAAACGGTTCCGAGTTTGAAGAAGATAATTCAGCTGGACGGAACAGTAGTAGAGCGTGGTATAAAGTTGTTAACCAGCTTGGCCGTGGCCGGCAGCGATGTCCAGGCCTTCGAGCCCGTGCAGGTGGGCGGCTCCGACGGCGCTTTCATCCTGTACTCCTCTGGCACGACAGGTCATCCCAAAGGCGTCCTGCTCTCGAGCCTTAATGTTCTATATTCGATAGCATTATTTGAGTAAGTATTGATCGTATTCACTGTATCATCCATCCGTCCACTGCAGTGGGCTATTATATTAATACTATTTTGTTTCAGGGTAGATGATTATGAACAAACGTCTCTGATCTCTATAGTGCCTTGGTATCACGCGTATGGCTTGATGTCCACTATTAATAATGTCTTGGTTAAGTGTATGTTGGTTTACTTTTCCGAAGGGTTCAATCCTATGACTTACCTTCAAGCTATACAAGAATATAAGGTAAGTTTATTATTATACCTTCTTAGTTAAATGTGTTATCATCGTCACCAGCCCTTCTTTCTCACCAACTTTTGCCATTCGCCTATTATCTTACGCTAACAATCAAATAATGTTAACCCCAAATCGATAATCACTACGTAAGTAACTTTAAAATAATAACATGTACTTTTAACAGATTCGTAGATTGCTGGTTGTTCCACCGATTGTCGTCTTTTTGGCCAAAGCTCCATTCGTGGAAGAGTTTGATCTCTCATCGGTCGAAAAAGTTTGGTGCGGAGCGGCTCCACTGAGTTCGGAAACTATAGCAGCTGCCATGAAACGGTAACAACGCAGACTGCCGAAACATTATAAGCATGTATGGAAATTGTTATATTTTCTTATATTTCCAGCATGCCAAAATGTATTGGAATATTTCAAGCCTACGGTATGACAGAAACATCTTTGGCTGCTACTAAAGACAAGACTGATAATAGCGTTGAACGGAAACCCGGCAGCGGTGGCTACCCTATTCCAGGACTCAAAATCAAGGCAAGTGATTTCTTACAATCGGTAATAATTAACCATACTTTTCATTCTTAACTTCTTACTTTACATTTAGTAGAAAGGGGGGCTCTTCAGACGACCACTCTCTTTGAAATCTGACTCAGAGCTTCTACGACTACGTCATAGATTGCTCCAAATCCTTTCTACGTCGTATATAGTACTCCACTCGTAGTCTTTCTACGTCGTAGATAGTACTCCACTCGCAGTGCTTCTACGTCGTAGATGGTACTCCACTCGTAGTCTTTCTACGTCGTAGATAGTACTCCACTCGCAGTGCTTCTACGTCGTAGATGGTACTCCACTCGTAGTCTTTCTACGTCGTAGATAGTACTCCACTCGTAGTGCTTCTACGTCGTAGATGGTACTCCACTCGTAGTCTTTCTACGTCGTAGATAGTACTACACTCGCAGTGCTTCTACGTCGTAGCTGGTACTCCACTCGTAGTCTTTCTACGTTGTAGATAGTACTCCACTCGCAGTGCTTCTACGTCGTAGATGGTACTCCACTCGTAGTGCTTCTACGTCGTAGATGGTACTCTACTCGTAGTGCTTCTACGTCGTAGATAGTACTCCACTCGTAGTGCTTCTACGTCGTAGATGGTACTCCACTCGTAGTGCTTCTACGTCGTAGATGGTACTCCCCTCGTAGTGCTTCTATGTCGTAGATGGTACTCCACTCGTAGTGCTTCTACGTCGTAGATGGTACCCCACTCGTAGTGCTTCTATGTCGTACGTAGATGGTACTCCACTCGTAGTACTTCTACGTCGTAGATGGTACTCCACTCGTAGTGCTTCTACGTCGTAGATGGTACTCCACTCGTAGTGCTTCTACGTCGTAGATGGTACTCCACTCGTAGTGCTTCTACGTCGTAGATGGTACTCCACTCGTAGTGCTTCTACGTCGTAGATGGTACTCCACTCGTAGTGCTTCTACGTCGTAGATGGTACTCCCCTCGTAGTACTTCTACGTCGTAGATGGTACTCCACTCGTAGTGCTTCTACGTCGTAGATGGTACTCCACTCGTAGTGCTTCTACGTCGTAGATGGTACTCCCCTCGTAGTGCTTCTATGTCGTAGATGGTACTCCACTCGTAGTGCTTCTACGTCGTAGATGGTACCCCACTCGTAGTGCTTCTATGTCGTACGTAGATGGTACTCCACTCGTAGTACTTCTACGTCGTAGATGGTACTCCACTCGTAGTGCTTCTACGTCGTAGATGGTACTCCACTCGTAGTGCTTCTATGTCGTAGATGGTACTCCACTCGTAGTGCTTCTACGTCGCAGATGGTACTCCACTCGTAGTGCTTCTACGTCGTAGATGGTACTCCACTCGTAGTGCTTCTACGTCGTAGATGGTACTCCACTCGTAGTGCTTCTACGTCGTAGATAGTACTCCACTTGTAAAGAGCATCTACATCTACACTAATATTAAAAAGAGGTAAAGATTGTTTGTATGTTTGTAGGTAATCTCCGAAACTACCCATCCGATTTCAAAAATTCTTTCACCAATGTTTAGAAAGAAATTTTAGGATGAACATCGGCTATATTTATATTTTATGTAGGTACCTCGCGGGGAAAGTCTAGTAAGGGCTAGTCGTAAATAATACATAATAGTCTAGGGATAACTTTGCAATGAAAGATGCAAAACCAAGGACTCTTTTAATAAAATTTTGCTTTTATGTTGCAGGTAGTCGACATAGACAAGCGTGTAACGTTGGGCCCAAACCAGCAAGGCGAGATTTGTATCAAGGGTCCGACCATCATGAAATGCTACGTGGGCAATGAGAAGGCGACGCGGGACATGATCGACGAGGAGGGCTACCTCAAGACCGGCGACATCGGCTACTACGACGCTGACGGCGCCTTCTTTATCGTAGACCGACTGAAAGAACTTATCAAATATAAAGGCTATCAGGTACAGATTACCTTTCGTTAATGCCGCTTAGCGATAACCTCTTTAGAATCTAAAATTGTTTTTTTAAGTACAAAATTGATATACGAATTGAGTTGATGATAGGAACTCATGGCCCGATGTCGCTCCGCCCTCCAACAGCTAAACAATTTGCAATGTAAACGTTGTCTTTTGTTTTATGTATTTTTGTTTTTTTTTGTCTTTTGTTTTATGTTATTATTATTAGACAATCTTGTTTACATTTTTTTGTAAGAAGGATCATACAAAAAGCGCTAGGACCGAGACGAGTTTCTTGCCTGTTCTTCTCGTACTTGGGTTAGGTTGGAATTGGTACATAGATTCACCTAGCATGTAAGACGTTTCAAAGTGATCCTTGTGATTTTTACTGAATGTTTACTTCTAAACTTATGTAAACTTATGGTTTTCAATTTCAATTTCAGTAAAAAATCGAAATAAACATTGCAGAATATAAGAATTGTTGTGAACAGGTGGCACCGGCAGAAGTGGAGAGTGTGATCCTCCAGCATAGCGGCGTGGCGGAGTGCGGCGTGGTGGGCGCGCCGGACGAGAAGGCCGGCGAGCTGCCCACCGCGTTCGTCGTCGCCAAGCCGGGCGCCGCGCTCAGCGAGCGCGACCTGCTCGACTTCACAGCCGCCAGGGTGAGTGCTCCAACCCGACACGCTACGAGTAGTGGTGTATCGTCTCGCATCGCGGTTTTGTGGAGCTCCTAAGGTGGCCTAAATTCATCCAACGGATCTAGGCATTCGTGAAGTTAGCCACATGTGCGAGTTTGAGCATGTACAGTTCCTTACCCCCCTCCTCATACCTCCATTTACTCCCGAAAAACGATACTGCGCGGCTCTTGCTGCTAACTTCACGAATGCTTAGATTCGTTGAGCCAACTATAATAACAGTCTTCGCGCGCGAAGACGTCAGTTTTGTCATCATGCTCACACAAATAATATCTTAGTAGTACCTACTCAGGTACCTACATTTTGCTAATGATCGTTAACTATGACAAACATCAAACTCACACAATACAAAACATAACAGCAAAGTAGCTTTATCCAAACGTGGTAGCGTCGCTTGAATTACTTTATGCACCTATTAGCTGGCCCGCTTACCTGAGCGTTTTAAATAAGTATAAGTACTTACCTACAAACATACCTCAATTTCAAGTCTCTACGACCAGCGGTTTAGGCTGTGCGTTGTCTATATGTCAGTGAGTGAATGAATTAATGAAAGTCAGGGCTTTGATTTTTATAATAGGTTATACTCGTAAATACATAAATGGATAGATAATGTTTGTTTCAGTTGTCACCCACTTCGCGACTTCACGGCGGAGTGATTATTGTTGACGATATCCCCAAGAATCCTTCAGGGAAGATTCTGCGTCGTGTGCTCAAACAGAAACTTTTGAGCAAAAAAAAGAGCAAACTATAAAAAGTCCTACAAAAGTATAAAAGTACCTAACTAACTAGGTACACATAACTTTTAATGTACCTAGTTCGAATGACGCACAATAAAATAAAATAAATATACAAAGTAAATTAGTCAAGGTTCAAGGTCCAAGTTCTACTACGAGTATATTGTTTCGGTAAGAAAATTTTGGAAATATTTTGTAGGTAGATTTCATGTACCTACCTAGGTGGGTACTTTTATTAAAATTGGTGAGGAACTTTATTAAGTTACATGAAAGTTGTAAAAACATAGTCTACTGATCGAATCCAGCGCTGGATTGCATCTGGAATAACGTCAATATACCTACACTATTTATATTTTTTTTTAAATAAAGTTGTTCAAAAAAATCTAACTATTTTGATTATTTTTAAATTAACTAGTTAGGTAGGTATAGGTACATAGGTACACATTCAAAAGCACCTTCTCAGATAAGTTTAGGTCACTTTACCGGACCTTGTTGGATAATTAATAATAAACAATTAAGGTACAGTTCATCCAACAGATCTAGGCATTCTTGAAGTTAGCCACAGGTGCGAGTTTGTGCATGTACAGTTCCTTCCTCATACCTCCAATTGCTCCCGAAAAACGATACTGCGCAGCTCTTGCGTGCGGCTAACTTCACGAATGCCTAGATTTGTTGAGCAAACTATACCTAACTCCTTCCTGTAATTTCTGAGATTTCTGTAAGATGGTTTTATTTTAAAATAAAAAACCCGGCTTTGCGTTTTTCCAAATGAGTTTGTCGAACTGATTATTATATTGCCTAGTATACCTACCTAGACCGGGTTGAGTATTAGTGTGAGTGATAAAAAAGGGATGAAAATGGGGTCTTGGTTTAAGTGCCTAACCATTTTTGACATTTTATACATTCAATACTTTACTTATTATGACTATGCGTTCTTTTGTTTACTCCAAGGAATTCCGACCAAATACAATTGAACCCACGCTCATTTATCATGAAATTATCATATGTACATAATTTATTTTTATAAAACCAACAGAATATAATAAATAACATCAGTAAGATTTAAAAGCCCACCTAGTAGATACCGCAAAACAATTCAAAATGATATCAAACAGGGTTGTGAGTGGTGGCCCTGCATTACAACTATCACCACATTTGTCTTATGGACAGTATGTGATAGAGAATTTAAGGCAGTTTTATGGCAATGGAAGTCAAATTGCGTTGGTAAGTAAATGTACGTACTAGTGGTACCTACTTAAACATTGGATATGAATACTCGAAGTACTTATTAGGCCAAATAACAACTTTTTACTGATTTCCTTAATTGAATGTGAAATCTAGATCAATGGTGACACCGGTATACGTATCACATATAAAGAATTGTTGCAAAAGATAGTGAATATTGCGACTGGTCTCAAGAGTTTTGGTTTGAGAAAAGGCGACGTGGTTGCACTTTGCAGTGAGAACTGCAGCGAATACATCGCGGTCACCGTAGCTGCTAGCTGCGTTGGCGCCACCGTAACCGCTTTTAACATTAAATACACCAAAGGTAAGCACTCATATTTTTACATAAGACTAGGTTTTGTGCTATAGGCCCACTGAGATTAGTAACTATAACAAATCATTGTATAGGCCATAAATATTAGATAGATACGCATCAGTTTGACTATCAACTATAATCAGCTATCATACTCACATGTGTTTAATTTTTAGATGAAATGTTTCATACGATGAACATTTCGAAACCGCGTTTGATATTCTGTTCGGAAGCTGCCCTCAAGAATTTACTGACAACTTTTCAAGAAACTTCTTATATAGAGCACATTATTCAGATAGATGGTACAGCAGTATCGACAGATGTGCTAATGCTGAACAGCCTAGAAGTGGTTGGAGACGTTCATACATTTCAATCTGTAGAAGTGGATACAATCAATGATACTGCTTTCATTTTTTACTCATCCGGCACCACTGGTCTTCCTAAAGGCGTCGCGCTGACACATCGCGGTTCAGTGCATGCATCTGCTTTTTTCAAGTAATTAATTACATATGCCTACTTACATAAATGTTTTGAACTTTTCATTTTGATATACTTGGGTTCAAAATTTTAATTTTAATTTTACAGTTACTCGACCAAAAGCAAGTCACGAATGCTGACTGTCACACGTTGGTACCACGTATATGGATTGATGACGGCAATTCTGTATTTATGCACCGGTAATTTAGTGGTGTACCTCTCGCAATTAAAACCAGAGACTTATTTACACGCAATAGAAAAGTTTAAGGTAATTTAGTAAGTAATTGTACTGTGATGTGTTTTTTCCTTTCTGATGACTTCAAACTTACAGCAGAAACTAAAAAACTTAATATATTTTAATCCAGATCACCGAAATCATAGCAGTTCCCACTATAGTGGTTATACTTGCGAAGTCTTCTCTGTCAGAAAAGTATGACCTGTCTTCAGTTGATTTGGTTTGGTGTGCTGCTGCTCCACTAGGAGCGGAAACCATTAGACAAGCTTTGAAAAAGTAAGTCCGAAAAAATTAGACCGATAACAGTACAGCAAACCGGTTGTTGTTAGTGTAAAACCAACCTCACCAACCCATCCTTACAATTAACCAAACGATGTTTTGATATTTCCAGTTTGCCTGGTTGTAAAGGAATATTTCAGTGCTACGGACTAACGGAAACTTCTTTGGTTGTTATTAAAGAGCCTGTAGGTAACAGTGGAAAATCCGGCAGTTGCGGTCTACCCTTGCCGGGTATTGAAGCAAAGGTAATCTGAAGAAGAGATGTTTATGATAGCAGGTGACACGAGTTGTGTGTTCCCAAACAATCTTTCTTACCACAACAATTTGAATTATCGAAAAATAAAAATAACTACTCTTCCAATCTTTACACCACAATCCACTTAATTCTGGTATTTTTATAAACCGAGTAGAACTAAAACTTTAAAACAATTTTTACCTCCTTAATAATAATAAATAATGATACACGAAGGTAATCACAATAATTATATTTTTCGCAATAAGGTGGTAGACATTGAAACTCGTGAGAAGTTAGGACCGAATCAGCAGGGTGAGGTCTGTCTAAGGGGTCCGACGGCGATGAAAGGCTACGTCGACAACGAGGCTGCAACAACAAATATGTTCGATGACGAAGGGTTTATAATAACTGGAGACATTGGGTACTACGACGCTGATGGCTGGTATTACATTATTGATCGAATAAAAGAGATCATCAAGTACAAGGGACAGCAGGCAAGTTATTATAATGCGCAGAGTCAAACGTTGCAAAAAATCAAGTCATTCGTAGTTACTAAACGTCGCCCATTTTGTTAAACAGGTGGCACCAGCAGCAGTGGAAACAGTGATCTTAACACATAATGGCGTTGAAGAGTGTGGGGTCGTCGGAACTCCAGATGAACTAGCGGGAGAGCTCCCCACAGCGTTTGTGGTCCGCAAGGCAGGGTCAGGCCTCACTGAGGAGGAACTGCTTGAATTCACTGCTGCCAAAGTTAGTGTTAGTCGATCCTACCGCGTGCCGTGCCGTTATAAATATCCACGAACCGATTTCATTCAAATAATTTGATGGATAATGAATTGGACGATTCTCCTCTACAGTTTTATCATTTCACTTTTAAGTTTTCTCACTTACGTCATTGTTCGCAACAAACAATTTTAGTTCTCGTAAAATTTTAGTTAATTTTAAAAGTACCTACCCCTCGTGAAATAACTTATTATAAAATAACGACAAAAATATAAATTGAGAAGAACCATACAATTACAGATATAATTGCCTAGTAATTGTAATTGTGTCGGAGTATTGTAGGTAATAAAACGTACATTGTTCTAAAAAATAGGTACTTTAACACGTCATTTCCGCTTATTGGTGACGTGAGCTGCTTTCGACAAACGGATTAGGCAGTTTTGACTGAAAATATTCCCACGTTTTGTTTACAACTTCTCCCACGTCAATGTCGTTGAGCTAAAACCGTGTCTTCTGAAGGATGAGAACTTCGTTTTAAAGACAATACTAAGGAATATAATTACCTATAGGTACTTAGTGTATTATTTAATTAATCTATCAGCTCCCATAGTACAACAAGCTTTGCTTATTTTGGGGCTAGATTGCGTTGTATGAACTGTCCACCAATATTTATTATTATTATTATTATTTATTATTAATTAAACCTTCGTAGTAACTCAAGAAAATTTAATTAATTGAACAAGAGGGAGTCTAACCAGATAATATGCTACTATTTCGGAAAATTTTGGAAAGGACATGACTCCAACAAAAAAATTCCAACAAAGCTTAAAATAATTTTACTAAACGAACCACCTGTACCTATTTAAAAAGTGTTAAAAAACAATTTTTTATATTTAAAAGACTATCGATTCGGACGCAATAGAGACGCAAAATAACAAAAAACTCTTCGCCACTTTCCATGTTCAAAACTTAAAAATCTATGTAGGGGAGGAATCACCAAAAACATAATCAAATATGTATTTCAAAAATAAACCAAGTAGGTACCTACCTAATTGTAATTTTTTTATTTCACTACATGCATTGTGGGCGTCACCAATACGCAATATCTTCCAAAATTTCAATAATAATGCTGGAGTAACCAAAAAACGGATAAAAAGAAAAAATTACAAATAATTTGCAAGTTCGGTTGCGCTGGATATGTTTTTACTATGAATATTTCAATTGATAAATTTCTTCTAAGTAGATTTTCAACTTGGTTTTCAGTTATCACCTGCATCCCGTCTTCGTGGAGGTGTGATATTTATTTCCGCGATTCCCAGAAATGGCTCTGGAAAGATTTTACGACGTGAGCTAAGAAAAATGCTTCCCATGAAAAGGCCTCTCTCATGTAATGATGATTAAATAAAGTATAGGTAATATGAATGGAGTCGTATTTTTGTTTAATGCTGTAATGTTTCAGAAGATGTCTGTACGTAGGCCTGTATCTGCCTAAAGATATAAGATACCTGTGCGAGTTTGTACCTAGGTACTTTTCATATCCAGCCTAGGAATCGCGATTTTTTTTGGTTCACGGGGCAAACAGTTATTTTTTATTCAAGTCCACCAATATTTATATCATAAATGATTACAAACTTCGATATACTTTATGGTCACATTGCATGCGATGCGAGCTAGTTACTCTATTACGAAATTGCGATGAATTCCCTTGACAGAGCGGTCGCTGCCTATACCTCCATCGACAAGATTGATTGTTCACCTATTCCTACTCCGCGACAAGCGATACTATATACGGCGCACGGCGACAGCGTGGAACGAACGATCCAATTATATCAAATGGATAAACTTTTTATGCAAAAGTAAGGTGGCCTCGAATTAAGGTTTGTAACTTGTAACCAGTGTGGTGACAGCAATACTATGTAAATTATATAATACTTACGGATAAATGCAAGTTAGATTCGCACTCGCATCTAGAGATCTTACTGGAAGTTATTTGAAATAGGAATAGTCCATAACAGCATAGGTTCACACCGTAATAGAATATTGTATCTCTACGTATATAGACAAAACATTATTCAGTGATCAATGGCTTTGCCTGTATCTTACGCTGCTGGCAAGAGTTAGTTGAATATTATTTAGTACCTACTTAGTTAATCATACTAGCTGTTGCCCGCGCCTTTGTCCGCGAGAATGTCAGTTATCGCGGAACCCATTAACATTTTGTATAGGAAAATGTATTTTCCTTTATATCATTCTGATATTTGGGACGAAGACAAATACCTACAACAAATCAAAAACCATAAAAAACGGTCCAGCCGTTCTAGAGCTAAAAGTGTTCGAACAAACCCGACTTTGTTAATATATTAAGAAGATTTACATTGTATTGAGAGTGAGAAGATGTGAGCATCCAGAAAAAAATTACATAGGTACTTGAACTAGGTAGCTCGTAAAGTACAATATTATCTCGGCATGTTCGCAGACATGAATTTTCGCAACATGAATGAGTACATACCCACCAACATCGTAATGATCATCTTGCGAAGGGAATAAAGTTTAATGTGCTCATCGGTGCTGTACTGGTAGCATTCGTAAATCTGTGACGTATGTAGTTGATCGGTTTAGCAACTAGCAAGCACGCGGGAGCCGCGTCCTCAGCGGGACCGGGCGGGCGAGCGCCACACTCGCTCCATCCATTCGCAGATGATACACGCCTCACGCGAACTTCGCTATTTTTTAAAGAGCGTTACATAAGTGTTAACATGTAGCGATAAAGTCACACTATGTCGGTGTGCGGTCAGAGCGGACCGGCGGAGGACGACAGCGGCTCGGAGGAGGCGACGGTGGGCACGTCGGCGGCACGCGACCTGTACAAACAGAAGCCGGCCAGCAAGGTGGTGCGCGTGCTGACGGTGCTGGCCTATCTGCTGTCCGTGTCGCTGGCGGCTATCCTGCTGTCCGTGTACTACGTGTGCGTGTGGAAGTCGCCGGAGCTGCCACCGCTCGGCGACGGCGAGCCCGCGGCCAGCAGCCAGCTGAGCGCGCGCCAAGGCGATCTCGCAAGCCATGCACCAGCTGAAGCCTCACACTATGTTACTGGTAAGGTTTACCCGCTCTATTAATCCGTGTTTTCAATCATTGTGACAAACAAATTCCTCTAGAATTAAGTCCTAATTGAAATGTAAAGGTAAACGTCCAGTTGGCATAGAGATATCCTGTGTGAATGCGTTAAGTGTGGTTAAACTATTCATCATAGTTGGAATTTTCATGATTTAGTTGTGATATTATGAGTAAGTAAACATTTAAGTAACATGTATGGTAGGTTAGTATCTATTTAAGTATTAACCTGTAGTTTACCTGGACTCCAGTCTAGAATACATAATAGATACTGGAATTTCCAGGTAGGTACAATGGAAAATCTATTAAGTACCTATGTCTCGAGTGGATCCGGCATGTCAAAGGTTAAACTTACATAAATTAGTTAACGTATTACATACGCCTGTTTGAAATTTCAATCCGATACTGTCCGGTGTGGTAAACAAATTATATTCCCTAAGAACCTACAATTTATATTATTCACATATTTATTTATTTATTCAAAAGAGATAAAGAAAGATAGATTAGCTGAGTGGTAAATTAGCACTGGTGGTATAGTAGTAATGGCCCCGTCTTCCAATCCTAAGGTCATGGCTCCAAATCCCGTCGTGCACCAATGAATGTTTCTGTTCTAAAAATGTATGTGCCCTATATAGGTAATCTACTTTGAAACGGTGAAGGAAAACACCTACAAGTCGTCAAATCTAAAAAGTTCAAAGACTGTCTCGTGCACGAAAAGAGCTGCTTTGCTGCGTGTTTTAATCCTTTCTTTTACCACATTGATTTGTTCAAAAAAACTAGTGACACGATAAGAAGAAAAAGCAGAAGAGGTTAGCATTTAAAAACTACCAGTGATAGGTAGGTATGCCACCTCTGGACGAGCTTCCCCACTAAAGGTAATAATAATAATTGGCAGTCGTTTAGATTGCTTATTTTATTGAACAGACTCAAGCAAAGTAGATAGTGAAACTATTTGTAAAGAATGAAGTAATTTAGAAACTACAAACTGATCTTTATATGCCCAACCAGGATTATAAATGAAGTCCGACTGCACTTCTTTAAGCATTTGATCCGATTCACGCGCTGACTTAGCATTGCGTCGAAGTAAATAGTTCAACAAGGTATAAACGATCTCAACGTTTACCTGGACATGTGCTACATTTGATGGTAGATAGATACCTATTTATGTATATCCAATACTGAAGGTGCTCTAAGAAAGGAGTTCCCGAAATTTAACGCCTAAGGAATGCAGCGGGGTGTTTATGTTTTTATGAAAATTTAGGCGAAATAAGTCACGGAGAGTTCCACTAGTAGGTAATATCTACGTAGGCTGTTATTGCTTTACATAAAGATACTTTTTCGAGCTGCGTTTTCCTTGTACTGACTTTAATTTGAGATACCTGTAACTATGAGTTCTGTCTACTCTCATTATTTTCAAGAGTAGGTAAACACACGAACTACATTCACAATATTAGGTTCGACTCGAGGGGTTTCCTGTAATCCAATTAGCTTAACCCAATTGTGTCGAAAACTGAACATCAATTACCTAGGTAGGTACCTCGAATAAGTACCTGCCTATTTTAGTGAAGAGTTTATTGATAGATAAAAATAGAGATTATTGTAGAGTTAAAAAATTGAATCGAAATAAAACTTTCATAACTTACTTAACTTAACTTGTTTCAAATTAATTGTGTTTTTACGACAATGTGAGTCGTTGGGAACCCATCGAATAAAAGGGGTCTCGAGTCTGCTTGACTGTGGAGTGGAACTGACTGAGAAGTTTCCCATATCATTCTGTCAGTTCCTATTCAAAGTAGATAAAGAAATAAGTAGCAGATTTGCCAAGTCGTCTAGAAATATACAGACTATTAAAGATGAAAATTTAAAATTTGTACTTCTGTATCTAGCTACCGTTCATTCTTGGTTAAGTGGTCGAGCACTCTCATTTTTATGTCGGGAGTGTTGAATGATGAAGAATAAAGCTGAGTTTTAAATATCACGCATATATAAATAACTTATTGCTAAGTGGTTTAGTTATATACTCAGAAATCATGATATTTATGAGAAGGTAGGTGCGAGTTTCTTGTAATGTGGCATAGAAACGTACCTACATAGCTTTGTATTACGGCCACGCTGCTGGGATGGTCCCAAAACGTGTGCGCTCAGTGCGTTGGCGTAACCCACGAGATACGTAACCTACGCACGTTAAAAATTACGTATCTACCTACTCGCTTTACTAAGGCTAAGTACTTACAACTTTCAACAGCAATTAATTCTTAATTATTCTTAGTTTTGTCAACTGTTAATGAATGTTGTGAATGAAGCAAAAGAGGTGTCAGGACCGTAGCAAGTGGAGATTCGTGATCTCTGCCTACCCCGTCGGGAAATAGGCGTGATTTTATGTATGTACTAGCTTCCACCCGCGTGATAACTTTGAAAAACAAAAACAAATCTATCCCGCGGAAACCTTATATTTTTCCGGGATAAAAAGTAGCCTATGTGTTATTCCAGACCATAATCTATATCTGTGCCAAATTTCATTCAGATCTGTTCAGCCGTTTTAGCGTGAAAGAGTAACAAACATACATCCATCCATACATTCTTACAAACTTTCGCGTTTATAATATTAGTAGAATGTCAACTGTTACAAAAAAATATTATATAGTACATCATACATACGTGCGCGAATTTTCCCGTAGATAGTGCCTGTTGCCGTGCGACATTTTATACCCGCAACGACGACAATGACGGAGCTGAGAAATTATGTGATTTTCATTACATAATAATGACAACTTTTCCGTACAATAAGGCTCTGGCATAATCTATAGTAGATACTTACATAAATGCTTATAGTAGTAGCTTTTTCTTCTTACCTACGTACTACGTGGACGAAATATTATCCGAAGTGTACCTAAGCGTGCAGGACAGCAGTAGTTAACAATCAAAAGTTAAATGCTGACGTCAAAATGCATGATATTATTTTGGTCTTTCTATTCAGTTTATGTTAGGAAGTTTATAGTACAAACAACTGTCTACGCGCTGTGTAATCATAAATCAATCTTTGCGATTGCCTATTAACCTTTTAAATAAACTGTACATTTCCTCACAAATCTTACGCTAGCTTAATGTTGCAATAAAAACTACAATGCAGTCGGTTGAACTTCATTAAGTATTTAAATTAATACCATTGAAGCTGTTCCTATTACATAGCATGTCTTATACGCCTCCTCAAAAATAGATGCTACATTGAGGGTTCATTTGACCAACTTCTGGTACTTACTTACTTGTATTTTTTTTTCAGAATAATGTAATGTCAAATGCAAGTAAAACATCAGTTTACTCTTCGATAATTAAGTACTATTTACTCTGGGGTTAGTTATTATTTTAGATGATTTACCTACCAACTTATTGCAAATGATTTCGCGAATGTAAGTTATTTGTTATTGATCTTCAGAAACGGGTGGGCGGCGACTGGCAATGCGCGACGCCGGCGCGACGCCGCCGGGTCCACCGCCCTCCACTCTGTTCCCTCTACTCTCGCCTGTCAATTTGCGCAAACATAATAACGCGCGACACACTTTTACCGAATTGACTTCGTTTATTTATTGTTTGCAACCCCTCGACCTCAAGGAACTAGGGTATAACTTAACAAAGTGAAAACGCTCTACGATGGACAATAATTATCAGTGGTAGTAAGTAGGTGTAAAACTTAGCATAAACATCCAGGCACTTTTGTACCCGACGGTTCATAAAAAAATCTATTTCATCGTAATTTGAAGTATCGATGAAATGTGTAAAGTTCGTAAAGTGGAACAATGAAAGTTCAGGGGCCGGTTCCTGACGGACAAGACGCGATCGTCGGCCGCGTCACACTAACTGGAATAGAATCGCGTTCCGAGAGAGGAATTAAAGGATAAACAAATGAAGTTCGAAGCGGGCGCCATAATAATGAAACAGCAGTCCGCATCAGGAGGTGTCAAGCGGTAGACACGAGCGGCGTGATCCAAGTCGGCGCGCGGCGCATCCGGCGAACTGGGGCATATCAATAAGCGTGTCCCAGTTACCTGAATCGGGCGGTCGCCGGCGCGGTGTCGCAGGGCGCAGGGCGCGCGGTGCATTCGGGCGGAGGCGCTCGTCGCGGAGGCGAGGACGATGTCGGGCAAGTCGTACGCATCGGGCAGCGTGCGCTCGGGCGCGGGCTCCGTGCGGCTGGGCACGGGCGCGCACACCTCCAGCGGGCACGAGGTGGTGCTGGACGCGCTGTACGAGCGCAAGCGCGACAAGAAGACGGTCCGCGTGCTTACCGTCATCGTTTACGTATTCTGCGTGTCGCTGGCGGCGATCATGCTCTCGCTTTACTACGTGTTCTTCTGGGAGCCCAAGGACGCGCAATACGCGCAGCGCAAGGTGTTGCACAATGTAGAGAGGCAAACCGACACTACACCAATGCCCACATGCTTTATGCCCCTCACTGGTAGGTCACAAGACCGACACGCTTATAAATCTCGGAACCTAATTTACAGCTGCAAACATTGACCGCGCAGTTGTTGATAGAATCCCGCATAATTGATAACACAAATGACCTACCTTTTCTATAGTACATTGTAAATCTACTAATAAACGTAGCGAGCTTAAACATTGCAAGCGAAGAAGAGTTTATAACTCTAATAGATATGATACCTGATAAGAACTAGGTAGTACCTAACTGCTTATTTTGAACTAATGGTACTGCCCGCGACTTGATTCGCGTACTTACTATTATGTACTTTCATGCAAACTTTTATATAACACTGCACCTAGGGGGTTGGATTTCGGGATCGGGAGTTCTTCTTTAGTCCGTCTCTAGACCTTGAGAGATACCCTCCAAATTTCCAGCTCTCAGACCTACGGCTCACTTTACGCTATACGTTTATTGTTAGTCACCAAAAAGCTTTATCATTCTATGTTTTAAGAATCTATATGAACTAGATTTTTATCAACATAATATATCTAATTATATGAATGAACGCCCAAAAGCCACAATTTTAACCAACTTTGCCGGCAATACCAAAATACATAGATGTCATCCAAATATCCACTTCTCCATACAATGGAAGTTCTTGCTTCGTCCCGCTGCGCGCTGAGCCGAACATACAGATTCCACACAGTCGAAGTTCTTGATTATAAGTCCAAATAAAATAAACCGTAGATATATTCCAATAAATCATCACGTGTACCTGAAACATTTTATTTTTTGCAATATACTCGTAAAACGAACATTAATTTTCAGCTACGAGTACCTAAGTATAATAAAAAAGTAATTCACCCTCAGGCCCACTTGCGCTACTAGGTATCATAAGAAAAAATAAATCCGAGGGATACACTTCTGATGAACCATGTCCGATGTTTTATTGATGTTATCTGTACTCTTAAGTACGAGTATTAATAGAACCGAAGTAAATCAAGAAGTTCGACTGTGTGGATTTGCATGGTCAGTCACGCGCGCAGCGGGACTCGGGACGGGGTGTCGTCGTCGGCCGATTGGGAAGACTAGCACAAAGAGTCTTCTAACGATGCAATTTTGCAATGACTTGAAAGTTATTTCAGTAGGTTTTGATGAATGCGTTATGCAACTGCGCTCCATTCAATATGCAGCACATAGGAAATATATAAAAAGGAAAATATTGAGGAAAACCTCAATTAAAATACTACTGCTGCCGTTTTAGTACTGCCGTTTGCCTTTATTGGACGCTTAATATAAGTTGTTGAATTTCAGGAAATTAAACAATCAAGGGATCACAGCATAGGAAGTCTTTCCTATTATTTTTAACAGTTCTCCATTTTTAGCTTGATGGTTGTCCGAGTGTCACGAGTTTCAGCACGTAGATTGTAGGCACTTGGGTTACCTGCGTACCTACTTATGTTATTTTGCTTCTTATCGTGTCAATATTTTTTTCGAACCAAGTGTGGTGAAAGGATTATAGTGCGACTTAGAAACTCTTTTCGTGCACTATGTTATTAAGAACTCTATGACCCGCTTGCAACTTCGTTTTCGCGTACCAAACCGTATCCAAATCAAGTTAAAAATCAATCACATTACCTTCATGTAAAAATATCCCATACTAACTTTGACATCCCATTTTACCTTTTTTAGAGGGTTATTTTGAAATATCCAGAAATACGTATCCATTTATTTTGCATTTAAAGTATCCAACCCAAAATTCAGCAATTACAGCACCCGTTAAAATGTTACCATTCAAACATTGACCCCCATTTGACCCCTTTTTGAAGGTTAAATTGAATAATCCTGAAATACGTGTCCATTTATTTTACATTTTGCAGTATACAAGCCACCTTCCAAATTTCAGCTTTCTCGCTTCAGCGGTTTCGGCTCGGAGCGATGATGAATCAGTCAGTCAATCAATGAGTCAGGTTGAGCTCTTATACTCGTATAGGTATAGATAAACGATGGCCTGCAGCGAAAGTAGCTTCACCATGATCATAAAACCATTAAATAGTTTTCATAACTAAAGATTGGTCATAAATCAGCTATAAAATACACGAAACAGAGATCCATTAAATAGCTGGTAACTAACAATCAATAAAATAGTGGTTTATAAAAAAAGCTTAAAATGAAGTAACACGATTTCAAGCCCAGTTAACCAAAACATCAATGTTTGATTGAAGATGGAGTGTTCCAGAACGCGGAACAACGTCTATATATAGCTTTGGATAGCAAGCGCTTTAGAGCGCTCTCAATTTTAAGTAAACTGTCAGTACTAATACATATTATGTACATACAACGAAACGTCTATGAAATATATTAATACCTTTAAACGAGCAATCCTTGTATATATTAATATAGAATTTCATAAAAAGCTCCATCCAACGATTTTCATGAAATTTAGTAAGCAGGGAGTTTTGAGGGCGAGAAATCGATCTAGCTAGGTTTCATTTTTATATAACGTCGTTTACCAAAGAAAAACCGAGCAATGCTCGGTCATCCAGGTACTAATTTGTGTATTAGTTTATTTGTTTGAGCGATAATAGCGTTCATATTCTACGGACGTTACCTTTAAAACATCAACAAGGAACGACGGTACCTATGTTAACATTTTATTTCGAATAAAAAAGCACAGACGATATGCAAAGTCACGTTATGTTAAAATCTTGGTAGGTACTTAGGTAAGGTAAAATTCCCACATAAAACCGTTTCTGACACATGTGGTTTATCTATTGATTTGTAAAATTAAAAGTCCAAATAGAACACGTTACCTCTGCTGATTTATGAATGTGATATTGGCTCGGCGTCAGCAAATGTAAATAAATATGCAAAACGCGCCTGCACAACATCACAGTCGCCATAAAACGTGGAGCCACAGTTAATGAACTTTAACTGCTGCGAGCAGTTGCAGGTTTCAATTTAAAATACCTTTGGCTTAAATATGTTTTATATTCGTTGAGTAAATTTATATGTTTGAAAATTTCCATACAGGCACTTTCTGTTTCCCCCGTACGTATATTTTTTTTTCCAGGCATCTTATCTAATATCATCTTTCCGTATTTAGCCTACTACGTATTCTGCTGCAAAATAAATACAGTTCCAATCTTAAAAATACAGTACCTGGATGGCCGAGCTTTGCTCATTTTTTTATGGGGGAAACGACGTTTTCTAAAGATGAAACCTACACTCACCGGCACGGAAACTTGGCCACCCGAAATTTTTGCTAAATTTTACGAATTTTTATTTTTTCTTTTGTATCAATTATAGTCAGAGGTTCAAAAATAATTTACAGTATTCTTTATTGCCTTCTGAAAAATAAGGCATACCATATGAAAACCACGAAAACTCAAAGGAAACGAAACGACAACGAGCTACTCGGTGCTGCCTGGGGAGTTATGGGCCACGCACTGGTCTACGACCTTTTAAATTTACTTCGTCCATTCGTCTTCTCGCCGTGCGCTCGTTCACATGGATGCCTATGACGTTTTGGAGCCGCTGTCGTCTCTCAAAGGCTGTGAGGAAGCGGTTTCTCAAAATTTTCAAGACAATAAACCTGTCGTCCCGAGCTGATGTGCATCTTCCACCTGGTCGCCGGGTGTAGTTCCCGGTCGCCTGATATTGTTTCAGGGCATACTGCATGGAGGAACGTGCTACGTTTAACACAATAGCCACTCCACGCTGTGTCAGTCCCTCGTCGACTAATGCGACGGCTTGGGCGATCTGGTCTGCTGTTAATGGCATTTTTTTTTGTGATACAGGTTGTTAAGATACCCGACAACAAACACAAAATAAAAAAAAATGATAACCTTTAGCTAAAGATTTTAAACACACAAAATTGAAAAATCGTCTAACTCGCTGAAATGACCGTTTTCGACTAAATCTCAAAAAGTGGTGTTAAATTCCACTCAAGCTAAATGAATTACCCTCTCAAACGTAAACTGATACTTTTTTTACCTACCTTCATAGTAACCATTCATCAGAAACACTTGAATTGTTTGTTATCGCATGTTTTGCGCTTGGCCAAGATTCCGTGCCGCTGAGTGTAGCTAGATCGATTTATCGCCCCCGAAACCCCCTGCATACAAAATTTCACGAAAATCGTTGGAGCCGTTTCCGAGATTCCGATTATATATATATACAAGAATTGCTCGTTTAAAGGTATAAGATTATTTTGCGCGTTTCCGACTGTCGACCCAATTCAAACGCCAAGCCGTAGATATCGACGTGTTTGATTTACATTAAAATTGTATCAATCAAAAATATTTTTACTTGACACTACTTGCTTTTACTAGTTAAGTTATAAGTGGCCATGGAATACAGATATTATAATGCCATTGTGACTGGAAGTGAGCCTTACTGAATATTTTTAAGTTGCTTTCATTTTTGTGTTTAACCTTTTGAGTGAATGACCGCAGTTGACGGATTATGTAATAGTAGGCAATTACAGATACAGTCAAGTACGAGTAAGACACGCACTCTGAGGTTTCCGTTCCGTAGTGAGGACCTCTATCTAACTATCGAAACTCGCCTGTGCAGTCAACCCCCAATACAGAATCACCCTCTCAACTCGGGGATTGAAATGTAAAATGTAAAGAACCAGCAAGGGGGGGTTTTAAAATTTTATTTATTTTATTTTTTTAAATAATATATATTTTAATTTCACAGGAGGAGGCGGTAGCACAGTGATAGCCGCCACGGCTCCAACTCCAGTCCCCATCGTCGATGGTTTAGAAAACGCAAACTCCACGACAGAAGCAACGTCCGACTTCACGTCTACTTTAGAGACGCCTGTTTTGGATAACACGACAAGCTACGCGAGCACAGAGGACTTCAATGGCACCGCAGGCACCGCCAGCGTCACATGACAGCGCCATCTTGTACATATGGCATAAGTTGTACAACACTTCATATTTTGCATTTTTGTAAGCTTGACCCTGCCAAATCCTATTAGGCCTCGTAGATAGATTGCTTTAACAACAGATGTACTGTCATAACTTATATTATTGTAAGGCCCGCATTGTGTTTATTTCATCAAAAGTCAGTTCCTTACAATAAGTCTGATAACACAGCTATTACTAGGCATTAGTGAGATTCGCGGTTCGTGGAGAGCGACCATAAGTCGAGGCAGTGACTAGTGGCAGAAAGATATACTCAAATATTACGTACGTTCTTTAGACAAAGGGATAGTAAAATGGTAATCATTCAACATTATTCTACACTGCAAATAGGCACCAATTGTTAAAAAGCCAATGATATGATTTTATCCAACTATTAACTCTAGTGTGTAGCTCGAATATCATTCTTATTATTTTATATGTATAACGTATTTAATTATATTATTATAATCTGATCTCGTCTTACTTATTAACTAACTAACTTTAGTTTAGACTATTGCAATTATATTGTCATAAAATGTTATTGTTGTAAGTAGTAGGTGCGAGTACGAGTATGACTTATTTACTGAATGTGTTCGATCGGCTGCATTGAAATTGTCAATGGCGATTTGATGCATGTCCGTCCAAGATAATTGAACTTTGTACACCAAGTAAATGTAGGTATACCTATTCGACAGTTAGCCTTTTGGCTAAGCGAATGTAATGTGTTATAAATAATTTATGTACCTATAAGTATTTTAGCAGAAGCCTATATTGTATGGCGAAACAATTACTTAACTACTTAGTTAGGAATGGTTGTCAGGTAAAATCGAGTAGGACGTTGGTCTCAAAAGAAAAGTCGGTAAAAACTAACGTAAATTAACAAGTTATCTAGTACGAAAAATTAAAGTCGGTTTTACACTGCAGCACGAGTTTGTGTTAGTGTGAGTATACTATTTTATTACTTGAGTATTTGCAGTTTTATTTATTTAATTTTCTGGGTTCTAGAATGTGGACCGCATATCAATCAACAATCCCTTGTAAGCTGGTCCTTAATTCCGTTTCTTGAATGTTTGATAAATAAATATTTTTTGTCGCTAACTTCGAGCAAAAAAAAATTATATTTCACGACAAGCTCTTTTCGGCATTACCACAAAACATAGTTGTGTCTCGAGAAGTGCTTTAGACAAAATAACTAAGCAACTCGTAATAGACATAAATCTATCTATTCGTATGTTAGTGTGAACGAAAACCAATGCCATCTCATCCCTTAGGTTTGCGTGACCTAACCTAACGCATGCTCAAATATCGCGCGCTTTGTTTGTAACTGTAGCCTATAAGGGAAGATTGACGCTTGGGTTATTAAAGAAATATGTTTAAATATATGGGTATATTTACAGTTATTTGTCTCCCGTGACGTACATATGCACTGCCTTGTCGGAACTCATAATTCTAGCGACTCGCGCAGCGCCCAACAGGGCACTCACTTGGTGCAGGTCGTATTTGCAGAATAACACAGTCACCGTCATATTATGTTCGCTGCCGCCGTACTTATTTTGATTCACCTCCTGAATCGAACAAATAATCGAATCAATTAATTGTACCTACATACATACAATATAATAAGATGAACAGTGTACAGGTATGAACACGAATACCATCCTATAGGAAGCGGTATAGCCCTTCCACATGTTGGTGATGATTGGTCAGTGTGACAAGGACAAAAAATTTAGACAAGGATGGCGATAACACCGGGCCACGCCCGGCGTGCCATCCACACGTTGGCCCTCGCCTCAGTGCGCTCCGATCAGGCAGGCAAGGCGCACGTCGAATTTGACTCGGCGCGCCGGCGAATTACGATCGATATTTTTTTAAGAAAAATGATGTCATGGATGGAATGAAATATGCTGCCTATAAACCTATTCCTGAATGCATTACATAAAATAAAATAAGTCTAGGTACTTATTTTATTACCATCATATCACATATTTACAGTAGGTACGTACATACCTAGTAGGTAATGTAGGTAGATTAGGTAAAAATGGCTACCTACCTTTTCTACCTATTCCTGAATGCATTATTTATGTATAAAATAAGTCTAAGTACTTATTTTATACTTATTATATTTTATGACTACCACCTACATTATGCGATGTTATGGAAACCAGCGCTGTACCTATGGAACCTACCTAGTTACTTACATTTATTGATCATACCTAAATAAATAAATAAAAAAGTAGCTCAATAAACATCAAATACGTTCATTGGACCTGTCGCTCATTTTGCGACACGTATCATAGTGCATTCGGCGAGTAGACACGCACGTCCGTCCCGTGCGCTAGTTTGCAAGAGACTGAATAGCAAGCCAACGTGTAGACGGCAGGCGGGCCGCGCGGCCAACTCTCTTTGATCTTGGCCCAAAAACCGACACTCGACGGGATCGGCGGCCAGCCTGTACAGGCCTGTACAGGCCTGTACAGGCCTGTACAGGCGTCGGCGACCCTACGCCAACCACCTCACTACACGCTGGGCGTTGGCCATGATTGGGCCTCGCCCGGCAGGCCAGGGCCAACGTGTGTTCCCTCCATAAAGATAAGCTGTGAGTTTTAATGCTCTAAAAAATGTACAATTTAATAGCTAGTAAATTCATTTACGATAAATTAGAAGGTTCAGTCAGGCTTCGTCATGGGCTTGTAGGTACTCAGATGGAAATACAGCCTTGTTTCCGTGTAGGTACATGTGTATGTGGTGAGCAAGCAACTAGGATCCAACCGAATTTCAGATAAATACATTCCCACAAAAGTTCGTCTTACCTGCATCAAATTACACATTTCCGAGAAAAAATGTGGATAGGTAGGCGGCTGGTAGAATATTATGTGGCGTATTCCTTTTATTCGAAATCTTCGGAAGAAGTGAACCCTTTCAGAGTATAACAGGAAGTGAGCTTCTGTGTGGAAGAACATGTCTCTAGCTCTCGCTATTTTACCATCCTGAAAGTTTAGAACATTTGGTCAAATTGAGAGATCTAAAAACCAACTTAAGGACTCGATAGTGTGGGCAATGCAGGGCAAAACGCCAATTAAGTGTTGCAGAAAGGACGAGAAAACACAAAACAGAAATGTTTAAAATAATCAATGCAAAAATAATATATCAACAACTTTAGGAGCGTTTATTTACCTTGGAATATTCACATATTTGTACAAATCCAATGTCCTCTTTCTTGAAATAATTCCTTAGCCGTACATAGTCGAAGTAGCTAGGCACGTATATGAGGGTGTGGCTCATCAACGAGTCGCGCTGTTTCGCCAAGATTTCCTTCACAAAGTAATCGAATCTGGCGTCTACTGCTTGCAAGGGGCTGGCTGCATTGAACCTACAAGAAAATAAAAGCTGTAGGCATATAAGCATTCATAGGTGATGAAACAACCGGAGAAAGTACATCTTTCTGTACCTGTGGAACACCTGAGGCACTTGTAGCAGAACCTGCTGAATGCTCCCCACTTCTACACGGTTTTCTACCAGTACTTTTCCGGCGTAATTATGGCATTTCTTGTTTATTATAGCTTTGATCTCAGGAAGCATCACTGAAGAGAAAACCAGTGATTGTCTGTATTTAAAAACAAAATCATATAAATTATATAATAATTATATTATAGATAGTAGATTCTAATTTAGATCTCAATTTAAACATAATAATATTTTAATAATAAAAAGAAAAAAAACAGTCATTGTTTTGACTTAATAATAACAACAATTTAATTATAATACCTATAATATTTAGCCCAGCCATTGACAGCCCAAGACCTAACTCTAGAGAAGTCAGTTCCGTGGGTCTTTTTCGGCTGCAAGTGGAAGTGGTCCAGGACATGCAGTACATGGTCCCAGTTCTGCATGTAGAACACGTCTGTCTGGTCCATGATCAGCAATTCTATGGAAGCCAGGAAGTCGTAGTCGCGATCTTCTTCGCCTTCTGCCCCAACAATCATTCTAAGGCCAAGTGGTGATGTTACTATGATGTCTGATGAATAGAAATCTGTATAGAGCTGAAAAATATATTATTTATATAATATGTTCATATTAATTTATTTATTGCAGTAATTGTTAAGTGATTAATTTAAGACAAGTGGAGGCTTTTGCCGGGCAGTGGGATGATAATGACTAAAAATAATAATAATCATAATAGTCAAGTACTTACATTTTATGATGCAGTAGATAAAAACCCTATGATAAAGTACAGTATCAAACCCTAAACCCCCACAACATAATTATATAGTTATAGTCAAATTATAGTGTTCTAGTGAGTGAAGACATATGAATGTTAGCATGATTGTGTTCAAAATTTAGTTCATACCTCAAGTGTGATATTGCAGTATCTGCTAGGTATGAAGCAACAATATCATCTGTGGTTTGAAGTAAAAGTGGACCATTGAATAGGAAAAAACTATATTACTTAAAAAATAATAAATATTTTCTAAAATTGCAAGTATTTGCAAATTCTGATAAATTTTACTATATGCAGTCAGTATTCTACATTTACCTTGAGTGTTTTTTTAGTAACAGTCATGCCAAGCCGAAATGTATCATCAGTGTTGCCAGTGAACATCAACTCGTAATCCTCAGGTTTAGGATTCTTTCTGGGCATGATGAGCTCACCACCAGTGAAGTCATTTTCAAATCTGTTCTTATTTAGAACTTGGCCGGCCTCTTTTGGCACTAAAATGTCCATAATGGTCTTCACAACTCTGTAAGCTGCATCTTTAAACGGGACCATTATCAAAACCTGAAAATAATTCGAAAAATATTCAAAACATATACAAGAAAATCGAAAATTTTCTTCTTCTGATGATAAACAACAGTTAAAATATTTTTACCTTAGGTCGAACTAGGCCTTGATCACGATATTCATCAGATATGTCATTCTTTTTAGACAGCTTGGCATTATGGTGCAGGATTTTGGTCCTTGTTTTTAACATGTGATTAACAACATGAAGGCAATATGTATATCTTATTTCATCTGCATTGTTAAAAGTCCTTTCAGGATAATATAGATCTTGATAGTTATTCATGATGCCAAATAGCTCCTTTTGCAGAGGTGTGAATACTTCAGACAGTTCAAGATCTCTTTTTATCAGATTTGTCTTATTTGCTGAAACTATGTTACCTTGGATTTGAGATTTTAAACACAACCGGGTGAAATCTATATGATTACAAATATGAGGCACAGTGCCAACTGCAGCATAAGTTTTTTCTTCCAATATTGATATTTTGGGTTTTACTTTCTTTGAAACTGTTTCTAAAGATTTAGGTATGACTATAGATATGCTTCCAAGTACTGGCCATGACTTCTTGATGATATCTACAGACGGTGGAGTATTAGAAAGTGAAACAAGTAGCTCATCTTCAAGATCGTATTGAAGGTGTTTTGTAAAAGGATCATCTGCTGTTTCCTCTGCCTCAGTATCAGTTTCAACTGTTACCTGAGCAAAAAGTAAAAATAGTTAATTCTATAATAATAATGACTGAGGAAAAATTACAAATATTTGTTGCCATAAATGTGTAGTGTTTGCGCTGAAGTAATATTTTTGAATAGATATAACATGGCAAATTATTATTATGACATTTCCTAGTTTATATTATTGTTTGGATAGATTTTGTTCTTTCATAGTCTTTCAAGGTTTTGTTCTTTCATAAAAATCATAGGAAAACTTCCAAAAAGGCCCATCAGCTAAACAGCCCTATGCAAATAGCCATATTATGGCTATTGTTGTTTAGCCGATGGGCTTTTTTATAAGAACCTACAGAATTAAGTGTGTACACACGTAGGTTCTTACAGTAAATTTATTAACCTACATGTTCATTAGCAACATCGCTGTCGTCTTCATCGGTGTCGTCCTTCTTTTCTGATAAGTTTTCTGTTATCATTTCAGCATCAGATTCATTATTGGCCTCCGATTCATCGCTACACGACACCGGCCGCTGTCGCCGAGACGTGCCGCCAAAACACGATAACAGCCGGCCGTACGCATCTTCTTCTTCTTCTTCACTTTCTGAATATTCAACTTGCATCTGCTGGAACTTCTTTTCCATTACTTTTTTCTTCTCCAGTACCTCTTCAATTTTCTGTGCGTTTTTGTAGCGATTGAAAATTGCTTTTTTGTTCACATATTCTTGTTCTTTTGAAGCTTTTCTTTTCTTTTTTGTGGTAGTTCTTTTCTTGTTAAAAAACTTCTTCGACTTCTTCATTGTACCTATCAGTTATATTTTGACTCCAAGACAAGAGGTTATTAAATTTATTCTATTCACAACATACACACCACATACAATAAAGCAAGTCAAAATACAATATCGGTAATACAATCCAATCCAACCAATCCAGCCCTGTCCATGCATGAGTCCAAGACCCAAGAACAGTGTGACCAACTCTAAAATACAGATCCTGCCCTGCCTTACTTTTGTTAAAAACCTGCCAAATCCTGCCAAAGTCGGTGGTAAAAAATACCTAAATATTGCCATCTTTAATTACTGAAGTAAGAAGAGTAAAAATACACATAAATATGCTATATTTTTATTTATTATAAATTAAACATCACAGTTAGCGTCATATTGTACATTTTCTTCATCTTTATACACGGATTTATTCATTAAATTTAACATTTTCTTTGGTTGGTTTAAATGCCGTGTGAGCACTGGTGTGAGCATTTGTGAGCCAATGCCTAGTTTAACGTGCGGGATAGATGCTACATATTTGTTTCTAGATCTGTTTCGTGTTTTTGTCTCGATTCAATTTATTTGAGAGAATATTATTTCAAATGCAGCGTTAGACATAGGTAAGCACAGCAGTCATTTTGCGAAATTGGCAAATTTGAATATTTTAAATAATATTTTATTTTCTACCGCAATACTGCCAAAAACTGCCAGTTTTTTAAAACGTCAGCTGATAATGCCATAGTCTAAAATGAGAGGCCAATCCTGCCAAAATGGCAGGAACCTGCCACAAATGGTCACACTGCCCAAGAAGTTATAATTACGTCTTTCTTCTTTTTTTTTCTGTTTATTTATGGCACCAGTCCCTTTTGAGTTAAATTTTGCCAATGTCAAGTGTTTCAATTAGTAGTACTGTCAATGTCACAAAATCATTCAAATAGTCAATTAATTTAAAAATGATGGCTGTTTTGCCAATAATAAGAATTAAATAGAATTATTTTGTTCAACAATTCTTGGTATTTCTTTCAATTGATTTAGAAAGGAACTATTCACTTTAATTCATATATATTACACTCGCGTCAAAATCTCTGATTTTCATACCATGGATTTCCAGATCGGTACTGTAATTATTTTATATCTGTGTCGGCCGTGTCGGGATCTCAGAGGGTCGGGATCGTAGAGTCGGGATCGTCGGGCCGGGGGTCGGGGTACCACGGGTACCACCCCCGCCCACAACCTCAAACCCTCAGCTCAAACCGCTCAAACCTCATGTAGCGAACACACGTTGGCCCTGGCCTGCCGGGCGAGGCCCAATCATGGCCAACGCCCAGCGTGTAGTGAGGTGGTTCGCCTAGGGTCGCCGACGCCTGTACAGGCCTGTACAGGCTGGCCGCCGATCCCGTCGAGTGTCGGTTTTTGGGCCAAGATCAAAGAGAGTTGGCCGCGCGGCCCGCCTGCCGTTTACACGTTGGCTTGCTATTCAGTCTCTTGCAAACTAGCGCACGGGACGGACGTGCGTGTCTACTGCCGAATGCACCAAGATACGTGTCGCAAAATGAGCGACAGGTCCAATGAACGTATTTGATGTTTATTGAGCTACTTTTTTATTTATTTATTTAGGTATGATCAATAAATGTAAGTAACTAGGTAGGTTTCATAGGTACAGCGCTGGTTTCCATAACATCGCATAATGTAGGTGGTAGTCATAAAATATAATAAGTATAAAATAAGTACTCAGACTTATTTTATACATAAATAATGCATTCAGGAATAGGTAGAAAAGGTAGGTAGCCATTTTTACCTAATCTACCTACATTACCTACTAGGTATGTAAGTACCTACTGTAAGTATGTGATATGATGGTTATAAAATAAGTACCTAGACTTATTTTATTTTATGTAATGCATTCAGGAATAGGTTTATAGGCAGCATATTTCATTCCATCCATGACATCATTTTTCTTAAAAAAATATCGATCGTAATTCGCCGGCGCGACGAGTCGAAATCGACGTGCGCCTTGCCTGCCTGATCGGAGCGCACTGAGGCGAGGGCCAACGTGTGAATGGCACGCCGGGCGCGGCCCGGTGTTATCGCCATCCTTGTCTAAATTTTTTGTCCTTGTCACACTGACCAATCATCGCCAACATGTAAAAGGCCTATCAAACAAACTCCGCCCACCCACACCACAGGCAGGCAGGAGTAAACGTAGTGAGTGATTATATTCTCTTTGGTATCTATTATTTTCACTCTGAGATTATTTTATTGTTCTGAGCCATACGTAGTATCCCTAGTACGTGTGTTCTGAGCTGTGATCAACAAAATTCAAAAGATTACAATTACTAATAATAAAATAACACTTTTTTACATTAGTTTGTATGTACATACATTATTCGTCTTGATTGCCGCTATGGATGAACCTTTAAAGACAATTTCGAAAAGAACGTGGAATCGTCATATCGAGACAGTCAAAAAGGTAATACCTATCTACATACCTACCTACTGAAATTAATTTTGGTCATCATAACTTCAATAATGATTTATCTTCAAACCATATATATTTATTTCATCATCACAGGTTGGTTATAAGGATGGTGCATCAGAAGGACAAAACTCAGTGTTTCAATCCAGCTTTGATTTGGGATACAAGCAAGGATTAGCCTTTGGTTTTGAACTAGGAATCACAAAAGCAAAGAGGTATCTAGCAAATTCAATATATATTTAATTATTCAAAACCTATTATGTACATTTTTAAATTAGCCAAGTAAAAATGTAAAATAAATTCTTTATAATTTTTCCAGTATGCAAGCGCCGGTTTATTGCAATGAAAGAAACTTAGGAGACCCTAGAAATATTAACTGTCAAGCCTGCTTGGATAACTCACTGTTACAACAGAATGTTGGAAGTATGGATATTAAACAACAGGAAAAAAATAATGAAGTACTTAGTACACACCTACAAAACTAAAAGTTAAAAATAAGTATACCTATAGTTGGCTCAACGTAACTAGGCATTTGTCAAGTTAGCCACAAGAGCTGCACTGTATTGTTTTTCGAGAGCAATTGGAGGTATGAGGGGGGGAAGGAACTGTACATGCGCAAACTCGCACCTGTGGCTAATTTCATGAATGCCTAGATCCGTTAGATGACCTGTACTTAGTAATGGATATTATTACTAATTTTATGATGTTTCATAGTTTCAACTTTATAGTAGGTAGGATGTAAGACCTTGAGATGATTATGAAACTGGCCTGACTAAATATAGGCATCCTTTGGGCTGGCAGTAATTTCTTGTAGTACCTATGTAATAGATTTATTTTACTGACTTCAACAAAAAACAATTATATTTAATAAAAAACCATTTTAAACTTACCATTTATAATTTTTTTAACTCTTACAACATAATTACAACTCAAATAATAGCCTACTGCAATCATCAATTAATTCTATCATACTCTTGGCTTCTTCTCAGGTGGCGGTTTCATATTCTCCTGCTTAATTTCAGTTTTAATTTCAGTGTGTGGTATGGTGCCATTTGTCATTTCAGAGTTACTAGGGTCGAGTGGCTCTTGCTTTATGGTAATATTGTTAACAGCTCCATCTGCTGGCTTATCACCATTTTTATCATTGTTCTCTGTTTTTATAGGAGCACCATTTACCTAAAAAAATGTATATATATGAGTAGCAGTCAAGTACCATACATGCCAAGAATTACTTATAAAAAAGTCGCAAATACTTTGATGTGACTGATATGATGATACTACGATGTGTTCTTTACAAATTATTACCTGAGCTGCTTGTGTGACTGGCAACGGAAACTGTCTGACGAGCTCTGCCAGTAACATGTCCACTCTCTGTCGTTGGAAAAGTGTAGAAGGCTCTTCTTTTGGTGCATTGGACACATCTTTGGGTGCTTGCTGCGCTGAGTTGAATGGACTCAAACCTAAAAGTGAAATTTAATAACAATTTATTATGCTATTATACTTTCCCCTTTATTTTATTCAACTATATGGTTTAACAATCTTTTCTTCCAGCACAAACTCATACATCAACGAAAATGTATTTTTTATAAAAAATATCAATTTAATCAATAGATGATAATACTTAGTTTAACCTCCCTAACTATGGAGCACTTACTGGATTGTCCTTGCCCTGATAATTAATACCAGAACTAACCTAAACAGCTCTTCAATGCTTCTGAAGCTGTATTAGGATACAACTTCATACCCCTGAAAGTTGCAAATGAAACCCAAACATCGTAAGTACTTATTTCAGTTCAGGCGATTGAACCTTACCAGGTTTAGTTGCTTTGAAATCCCACCAATATCCTTTGCTAGGATGGTATCTAGAATATGACATGGTTTCCTCAAATGAGCATTGTAAATGATGCACTGCAGAAAGCTATAAATAGAAAAAAAAAATCGTAACTATAGCAAATCCCACAAAAATTACTATGATATCAGTTTGTTTATAAATTATACTAAGAAAGAGATAAATAATAGCATTACCAATCTAGAGTTAAGGACACTAGCTAAGTCAGGGGCTTGATACACTATTCCAGCAATAATGTAATAATCAGTGAGAGGTATCACATGACTCGGACTTGATCTGTGTTGTTTCCGTATCACATACAATATGGGGTCCTGGACGTGAAGAAGGATGTACTCCAGACCAGTCATATTTCTGTAAAAAATATTTAAATGGATACTTACAAACCTAGGTTAAGGCTAAGCAAATTGTGACAAGAATTAAAAAATCTTACTGAAGCTGGTCCATGCTGAGACGTTGCATTTTAACGACTTCATTGTTACATGTACGATCGAAAAAAGGATTCGAACGCTCTGAAAAATAGTCCATTATATTTGAAGGACTCAACAACGGTATCCAAGCAGAGTCATGCCAGGATAAACCAAGTGGATTTTCATTAGAAATAGGTAGGTTTCCGATTCTACCAGACATCATTTTTATCGTACACGGTAAGAGCTCACTACAAATTTGCAACTCTACTGCTCAGAACGCCCCAAAGCATTATAAATTAAAGAGTGTGTGTTTCGTAAATTGCGGACAGATTTATACTTTATTTATTTTATTAGGTAAACTGACTGCTGAACATGAACGAAAAACATCGCGGACGTATGCCCACAGAATACTAACGATTCGTTCAGTTACCTATGGTTCGTTCGTTCGTATGTATGCCATATCGCATTCTTCTATCATGTAAGTATGGCATGGCATTGCAATTATATTATAATTAATAATGCTGCCAGTGTCAAGTGTATAAGTTTTGTCAACTTCACAAAGTCAAGGTGTCAAGAAGTAACAAAAATTTAGACAAACACACTCAGTAGTTAATTTCACAAATGCTGCTTTGTATAGATTATATATATTATTCACTATCTGTACCATCTGTACTATGGTTTGAAATGCCGACATATTTCGATGAGAAACAAATAAAATCTAAGTGATGAGATACTATGGGTTGAAATAGGAATTCTGAGCAGCAGAATGGTAGGTACTCAAAGTAAAGATCAAAGACCTTGTATTATTAACTAAACTGTGCACTATGCCGAAAAAACCGGTCCGCGTGAGAGGGTTACGTCTTTCTAACGAGGTGACCATAACCAAACAGAACACAGGACAAATTGCTTGTAATGCGGCTTCCACAAGTTGGTGAGTATTGGTCAGTGTGACAAGAACAACACTTTTAAGACAAGGATGGAGATATCACCGGGCGACGCCGGCGTGCCGTCGACACGTTGGCGAGGAGCTCAGTGCGTTCCGATCAGGCAGGCTAGGCGTGGCGGATGTCGATTTCGACTCGGCGCGCCAGCGAATTACGATCGGTATCAGTACCTAAACATCAAAATAGGTTCATTGGACCAGTCGCTCATTTTACGACACGTATCAATGTGCTTTCGGCGAGTAGACTCGCACGTTCTTCCCTTTCGCTATTTCGCAAGAGACTGAATAGCAGCCAGCGTGTGGATGGCAGGCGGGCCGTGCGTCCAACTCCCTTTGATCTGTACTCAAAAACTGACACTCGACGGGATCGACGGCCAACCAGTACAAGCTTAGAGCATAAAACCAACTTGGTTTAATGCTCTATGAGTACAAGCCTCGGCGACCCTACGCCAACCCAGGCAAACCACCTCACTACACGTTGGGCGCTGGTGATGATTGGTCGTCGCCCGGCCAACTATCGCCAACGTGTGGTGCCGCTATCAGTTTGGTGCATTTGCCATTTATGAAAAAAATATGGAGACAATTTAGTGATAAATTTATTATTTTCTAGATTAGAAATTATGCACGGGATTAGGTGATTATATTCTCTTTGGGATTAGGTAGGTACGAACGTAATATTATTTTGTGAACTAAACCACAGATAAGAAAAACACGCATAGGTATTCATAGTTTTTTATTATTGATAAATTTGGCGTTTCCTTTGGTAGTGAGTGATTATATCCTCTTGGAACATGTACGGCTACGGCATGCGCAGGAAGGGCATCCTTATTTAATTGCTATTAATTTTTACGATTATATAGTATTGATCTTATTCTAAATTGCTTCATGTTGCATTCATTATTACTTATCGGTATTTTTCAGTAAGTACACCTATAATATAGGGTACCTAATTACTTATTTACTCTGTGTGCAGTATGATTTCCTAGTTCATTATTTACCTACTAGAATTCTAGAATTACATAAACCAAAAGGTAGTACCTACATAGACATACCTACACAATTATCTACTGCCGGATTGGGATATTTTTATACAAAGGGCAGTGCTCGAGCTAGCAATCGTCAGATATTTAAAGCACTTAACCCTGGCTTTAGTGCTATTTATTACACCTCAAGGCACTCATACAATCCTAGTTACCAAACAGTTGCACAGTGGCACTCATGAATATGGAGAGTTTTGTCCGTTGTTATGCAGAAATTGATATTGAATCATATGACTATGAAAAAGTACATACTGATACTTCTGGAGACCAGGTAATCACTATGATAATGATATTTATTACACATGTTTTATAAAAAAAAATACCTTTAAAGTTATTTAAATTGGATCATTTCTTTTATTTTCACAGCTAATTATACTTATAAATTTCAGATGGATGTGGAAGATACCATAAAAAGAATATACAGGCAATTTGAAAAAGAATCATCCATTGATCCAGAATTGCCAAAACTTAAAAAAAACCTCCACATTAAGCTATTGAAAAGTTGGCTCAAGAATTTGCCAACAAATTATGAATGCCTCGATGCTAGCCGAACTTGGCTTATTTATTGGATTCTTCATTCTTTGTGGATACTAAATGATATGCCTGATTCTGAAATACTTACCCATTGCATTGAGTTTCTAAAAAAATGTCAGCATGAAGATGGTGGATACGGTGGAGGGTATCTACAATACCCCCACCTTGGCACCACCTATGCTGCTGTAAATGCCCTGAGCATTATTGGCACTGATGAAGCTTATGATTCTATAGATAGAAGCTCTTTGCAAAAGTTTCTTTGGACCGTGCGCAATGTCGACGGGTCATTTGCTTTACATAGAGGTGGAGAACAGGACATCAGAGGGGTTTACTGTGCTATTAGCATAGCCAAGATCACCAACATTTACACAGATGCTCTGTTTGATAAAACAGCAGAATGGGTAATAAGTTGTCAAACTTATGAAGGTGGTTTTGGAGGTTGTCCTGGAATGGAAGCTCATGGAGGGTATGCATTCTGCGGGATTGCAACCTTGGCATTACTGAACAAGACGCAGCTGTGTGATGTAGACGCCATGCTGCGGTGGTGCGTGAACCGACAAATGAGGCTTGAAGGAGGATTCCAAGGCAGAACTAATAAACTTGTAGACGGATGTTATTCATTTTGGCAAGGAGCTGCCCTCCCGATAATTAGTGCAATATTATCTAAACAAGGTATATAGGTTTATTGTTTAATTTACAATACTTAAATATGCAAATTATTATTAAAAAGTCCTCATTAACCGAGGCCAGTCTAATGATGAGTAATGTTTAATATATGCATAACTAGCTGTCCCGCCCGCGACTTCGTTCACTTAAAGTAGGTATCTAAACTGAGTTTCAAACAAATTACACTAATAAAAAAATCCCATAAATAACTTTGACACCCAATTTTACCCATTTTAGAGGGCTATTTTGAAATATCCAGGAATACGTTTCCATTTACTTTGCATTTAAAGTGTCCAAACCAAAACTAAGACCAATCACACCACCCTTTAAAAAGTAATTACCCATAAAAACATTGACCCCACATTTGACCCCTTTTTGAAGGTCATATTGAAAAATCCTTAAACACTTGTACATTCATTTTGTATTTACAGTACACAAAGTTTCAGGCCAATCGCACCACCCGTCAAAAAAAATCCCATACAAACATTGACCCCCTATTTAGAGTTATATTGAAAAATCCTTTAACACGAAATTAAGTTTCAGACCAATCGCACCACCCGTTGAAAAGTTCCCATACAAACATTGACCCCCCCCATTTAACCCCCTTTTTTAAGGTTTTATTGACAAATCCTGAAACACGAAACAAAGTTTCCGACCAATCGCACCAGGTTAAAAAGATCCCATACAAACATTGACCCCACATTTGACCCCTTTTTGAAGGTTATATTGAAATATCCTGAAAAAAGTGTCCGTTCATTTTGTATTTACAGTACATAAACAAAGTTTCAGACCAATCGCACCACCCGTTAAAAAGTTCACATACAAACATTGACCCCACATTTGACCCTTTTTTGAAGGTTATTTTGAAAAATCCTGAAACACGTGTCCATTCATTTTGCATTGACACTACACAAACAAAGTTTCAAGCCAATCGCACCACCCGTTAAAAAGTTCCCATACAAACATTGACCCCACATTTGACCCCTTTTTGAAGGTTATATTGAAAAATCCTGAAATACGTCTTTATTTATTTTGCATTTACAGTACACAAACAAAGTTTCAGGCTAATCGCATTACCCGTTAAAAAGTTCCCATACAAAAATTGACCCCACATTTGACCCCTTTTTGATGGTTATATTGAAAAATCCTGAAACACGTGTCCATTCATTTTGCATTTACAGTGCACAAACAAAGTTTCATGAAAATCGCTCCACGCGTTAAAAAGTTTCATACTAACGTTTTCATCCTTTTTCACCCCCTTAGAGATGGAATTTCGAAAAATCCCGTCTTAGTGGGTGGTTTTGTTATAAAAGGAACCCACCTTTCAAATTTCAGCTTTCTAGCTTCAGCGGTTTCGGCTGGGCGATGATAAATCAGTCAGTCAGTCAGTCAGTCAGTCAGGTTAAGGTCTTATATAGATATAGATAAGATTGAATACTATGTAATGAATGACCTATGGGATTTAATGTACAGTCCAAGGAAAATTCTTATTGGAGGATGTTATTATACTGCTATCCATTAACAGTATCTACCTACATTGTGTTTTGTACTAAGTGCACACATTTTTGTTTTCAGAAAAAAAAGATTTGATTGAAACCATTTTCTTTGATCAAGGTGCCCTACAAGAATACATAATTATTTGCTGCCAAGGCCGTGATGGTGGGCTTATTGACAAGCCTGGCAAGTGAGTAGCCAATGATGGGCTTTATTTTAGTATTTTACTATTATTTCATACCAACTACATTTTTTGTATGCTTTTTCAGGCACAAAGACATCTACCACACTTGCTACACCCTCAGTGGACTATCAGTGGCACAACATGGCACAGGAGCAGGAGACCCATTTGTTATTGGCTGTCCAAGCAATGAACTCAACAGAGTTCATCCAATCCACAATGTTGCACCACATTTTGTTTATAATGCTGTTCACTACTTTATCAGGCATCCACCACCGGTGAAGGATAAAAATTAAAATAAAACTAAATAAAATGAATATAATATTAATTCAAATCAAGTTTCAATAAATAATATGCTTCCAAGACTTACAGAGAAACAAATGTGGTCTCCACAGTGTAGTATATTTAAGCATAAATAGTTAACACTAAATAACTGTAATAAACAAGTGAAACTAAAGACATCCAATTTAAACTAGTACAAATTCTTCTGATTCAATATCTGTATCACTATCTTGAATATTAGGGACTACCCAATTCTGTTCTGTTTCAAAAATTGAATATCTAATATTAGGTATATCCATAACAGAAGCACGAGATCCATTGCTCAAACTAAACATAGGATATTCATAATTTGCTGATACCCCTTGTGGAACTAAGAATGTTTTGATAACATTTATGTAAGTTTCAAAGTCATGTTGTGTAGCAAAATAGAAACCAATACAACAAGATGGGTCCATCTTGCTTAAGGGCATCTTACGAGGAGATCGACAGTGAAATGATTGGAGTGTAAAATTAGGCTGCCAAACATCTACCATTTCTTGGCAATAATGTGGGTCAAGGTGTATTAGCCTATCATCTTGGTAACCCACAAAGTACAAGGAATGTTTTGGTCTTCCACCTATTATACCAATACAGAAGTCCAAGGTAAGAAGGGAAGTGAGACAAGGTCCATAGATAGGGTTAAATTTGTCTGTTCCCAACTTAACAGGCACCAGCAATATTAAAGATTTCCATGCTCCATGTGGTAGTGTACACAGTGAGTACACATCTTGAATGTAGACAGTTGATTCCTGCGCAACATATACTTCCAAATTGTCAAATTCATAATTTTCTTTCGATGCTGCAGCCATTACAGCTTTTAGGCAATGGGCCACTGAAGCAGGCCCATACCAGTCACCAGGTTTCTTACCTAAAGATTCTCCGAGACTAACCATTTGATGAATAGAGAGAGGGCTGTTGACTGAAGATTTATCTCCAAACCATTTTAATATCATTCGATGTAGACAATCCTCTTGAAACTCCCTTGCATTCTGTATGGGTTTCTCAGGGGCCCACCTCCAGGACCTTCCGAGAAAATGGCACACCAAAGCTTGAGCGAGCAGCATTTGGCCACTCCTCAGCATGCACCCCCAGCCGCAATCCGTGGTAAATGTGGAACCAGCCATAGTTGGGAATTCCCTTCTGTATGTCATCCAAACCCTGCTGATAAAATCAGATTTAAATCCTTCTATCCCCTCACCGTATATCTGTTCCATTGGTTGATGTGCTGTAGCTTCTGTTCCAATCTCTGTTGAGGATTCCAAAGAGCCTGTTGGGCTCAATTTACGGTGATAACATCGTCCTAGCAGCCACACAGGGGACTCTTTGGAAAAGCTGGTTTTTAACTTTACAGTCCAACCAAATTTTACGTTATTCCACATCGACAACAACTTGGATTCAACCTTTCCTTTGAGGTCCACCAATTCATCACTGTTTTCGCGAAGACTTGAGCTCGCAGGAGCCTTGTCGTTCTTGATAGATGTTGCACACTGTGTAGGTGCATTGGCGGAATCCGGGGGTTCAGAACTTATCACAGCAATGCTATTTGAACCGTTCATTGTGTAAAATAAAAATAACACAGAAGTTACGTCGCACCTACAATTACTTGGAAAGGCTCTAGTTTAACCTTTCCATAATAATATTCATAACAATTCCATAATGTACGTTACTTTAGTCTGTAAAAGCAGAGAGAAGTCAGTCAGTAGGGCAGCATTAAACAGGAAATATTTTCACAACACTGCTGCTCGCCTTCTGTCTGTTTTGATTTTGAAGTGATTGAAGCAGTGTTGCGTTGCCGGAACTGAAAAAGTTCCACACCCAAGGCTTAAAAAGTCAGAAAATTGATAAATTTGACGAAAAAGTCTCTTTTAGTCAAAATACATAAAAAAAAATTACCTAATTTAGGGATAAAAGTCATGTTTTACGCGACTGATGATAACCGCCAAGGAAGGGTTATGTTTTTCTAGCGTATCCTATAACGTTTCTTTCTTTGTAAATTTATTTATTACCTCGTACTTCCAAACGGCTGGATGGATTTCGAAAGTTATGGTATCGTTATATTCGTCTTAAAAAACCCAACTATCCTATAATGGTGCATGAAATAAAAAATCAAAATGGCGGATTTTTAGCGCGAAATAGTGATACGTTATTGAAAAAAATATAAACCAAACCTATCAAGTTCCTATTAAAAATAAAGAAAATCAAACCTTTCAAAAATAAAGGAAATTAAAAAGGATTACAGATACTAACGTAAAATTTGCATCTTTCAATATAATTAGGAATAACTAGCTGACCCGGCAGACTTCGTACTTATTTAGAAAACGTTTATATGGGAAATAGAAAAGGGCTATTTTTAGGGTTTTCCCGGCAGTTCTTCGAATTTTTCTTACCTTTCAAACCTTCCCTAGACCTCCACGAACATTTCAAGACCACGAAAAGATAAATCCGTTTAGCCGTTCTCGAGTTTTAGCGAGACTAACGAACAGCAATTAATTTTTACATATATAGACTAGCTGACCCGCAAGACTTCGTACTTATTTAGAAAACATTTGTATGGGAAATAAAAAAGGGCTATTTTTAGGGATTTCCCGGCAGTTATTCGAATTTTTCTTACCTTTTAAACCTTCCCTGGACCACCACGAACATTTCAAGACCAAGATAAGATAAATCCGTTTAGCCGTACTCGAGTTTTAGCGAGACTAACGAACAGCAATTCGTTTTCATATATACAGAATATAATAAATACATAAATTGGTTTAAAAAGTTTTATTTTAAATTTATAAATTATAATTATAAAAGATGGAAATAAGATCGAGAATAAAAATCCAAATTATAATTTATCAAAATAAAAACTAGCAGCTGGGGGTTGATCTAGTCTAACCAACAAAGAATTAAAAATCTCAAGAGTTTTTTGATATAATATGAAAACTCAAATTATAAAATAAGTCACAAAGTACATCAGTCAGACAATGCCAAAAACTTAGAAAGATAGATAAAATCGTAGACAAAGAAAGCAATAAATTCAGCTTAGTTCATGTCTACGAGTAAAAAAGCCCGAAAAAGGTCCGCTGACCCCTGAAAAAGTCCAAAAAGTCCGCACCGGCAACACTGGATTTTACTGATGTGTGTGTGTGTGTGTGTGTGTGGAACGGATCTGATTTTTTTGTTCTTGTGCCATTGAAAAATGTCCAAAATGTCTTTGCCATTGTCAAAATTTCAAAAGTGTTGCAACGACACAGAGTCAAAAGACAGAGTGAACTAGATACAAGATGGCTTTTTTTATTTGACCATTATCGTCCCATCGTAGGTACTACCTACAATGCACATGACATTTTTTATTTATTTATATTAGAATAAAAGAAATGTGTGACAAAAGGAGGGCTTAATGCTTAGGGGGCATTTTCTACCAGTCAACCCATTCCGAATTATTCATACAATCAGAAAGGAAAGGAAGTTATTAGGTACGTTCATGAAGTCTCAAGCTGTAAACATACTATCGGATGCGGCTAATAAGTTGCGGCTTATGGACGTGTCCGAGAGGTATCTGGACAATGAAATTTCAGTCTTGCACACTATCGGACGAAGACGTAAGTCGTGCCCTTGGCTGACCTTGAGCGTTCAGACGTCCGACAACAATCTGGTATCGTCCGCGGACGGTGTTGCCAGCAGTGTTGGATTCAGACCCTTGAAAAATTATTGTCTATGGAACTTAAAATAATATTAATCGACACTCACACTTTCACTAATCGACATGTTTTTTCGTCTACACCCGTGCTACCAGCCGAAGATGGATGTTGGTTGTATGAACTTACAGAAATATGAATAATTTAGTAATATTTTCGATTTTTGCTTGGTAATAAAAGTAAACTTCTGGCAACACTGGTCTACATAGTTGTCTATGGAATGGGCGTGGCCAGAATCGTCCGAAGACACCTTGCCGCATCAAGCAAGCAGCAGCAAGCGCGGGAAGGATGAGCCCGCCAAGGAGAAAATGGCGGTTAGGTTAGGTTAGATTTAAGTTAGATTATAGAAAACGGAAGAAATTAATTTACGCAAGACTAGGCAGTAAGGTCTATGACTATAAGCCTGCTCAAATGAGCGAATAATTTAACCAACAACCATCAGCCGCATCCGTCAGCCGCGGCTTATGGACCCTTTCCGACCGTATGTTTTTAATTGTGTGTGGAACATGGTCTAAGTAGAAAAAACAAGTAGGATGAAAAAGCTATAGATACTTACCTATTGTTTAATTATTTATTTAAGTAGATAATCGGAAAACCAACCAGCTTACAAAATCTTCGCATATTCTTCAAAAAGACAAAGGTTTTTACAGAGTAATTTAATATAACAAAAACAAAATGTATTATTATACATACCTACGTAAGATTTTACACTTTAATTCCAATGCGACTGCACGCATTTTTACGCCCGCTCGTCTCACCAACAATAGATAGGTACAGTTGGCCCAACGAGTCGAGGCATTCATGAAGTTAGCCGCAAGAGCTGCGCAGTATGGTTTTTCGGGAGCAATTGGAGGTAGGTATGGAGAGGGACGGTGGGACTGTGCAGTGTACATGCGCAAACTCGCACCTGTGGCTAATTTCACGAATGCCTAGATCCGTTGGATGAACTGTAGGTACGTAAAGTACTGACAGTTGGAGGTTAATAGTAGTGTGTATGTAGGTACCTACCTAGGTACCTCAGAACTCAACTTTATATTGGGTAATGCTTTCTTGATTTGGAAAACTACAGCGTAAAATAAACATATTATTATTAACTTCAGGGGTTGTTTCTAAAGTTTCCAAATATCCAAACCAGTAAATTACTAGTCCTGGTCCAAATCTATTCCAATAACAGAGAAGTTGCTCTTTCAAATATCCTGAATGGTTCTCTTCATCTCCAAATAGAGCTTTACTCTCGATCCAATTCACAATGAAACCATCAACTGCAATGGGCACATCCAGTTTGAAGTCCGGAGTCTTGTCGTATCCTCGCGCTCGCAGTATGTTTTCATCAGAAAATGTTATGTTCATCAAACGGAGTTCTTTTTCTAGCCTCAGCTCATATTCTAAGCCAATGGATCTGAAAAGAATCTTGTTTTTTACCCTCAGATAACATACAGGTACCTAAAAAGCCCTAAACATGGCTAGTCAAACTATTTTGGATAACTTCTTGCGGGTACTGATAAAGAGATCTAGGTACTCACTGTTTTATAATATCTGCATAGGGACCATATTGGTTGTCATTCATGATTCCCTGAAATAGAAAGAAAAACCTAAGTAGGTATTATGATTATAATTATGTAATAAAGTCTTATCAAAAACATAATCAATAAAAATAATAGTCTGAATTCAGAATCTTATTACATTCTTGCTAACTAGAATCATTAAAATATTATTAGATCACTATTATTGACACTTTCATTGCCAAAATTAGTATTGAGCTAGAGTAGGTAGGTACCTAGCTAAAGAGAGTAATTTTATAAGTATGTTGTAATATAAAAAAATTAAAACCTTGGGGGTTTGTAAAAGACTCTAAAGTAAAAGATGTTAAGTTAAAGAAAGATTAGGTTAGCGCATCAAATCAAGAATAAAAATAAAGAAATAAATTAAGTTCGGGCGCCAGATGCCTACCTAAATGTAAAGAAACACAATAACTAACCTGGATAGAAAGTCGGCTAAGTTGAAATTTTAATCTTAGAGGCGGGGAGCTAAATTAAATCAGATGTTCGATTCAGGACCCAACCCAGGAACGAAACGATCGATCCGTACACTAAATCATTCAATAAAAAAACCAACTGTCATACTCAAACTAACCAAATGTCAAATGTCAAAACTGTCAAGCAAAAATGATGAACTCCAACGTGAAAATATCTCTTGAAACAAATATCAGCTGTAAACAAGATATAAATTATGAGCTTGCAAAACCATGTAACGCTGTACAAAAGCGGGCGTTACAATGTACCTACCTAATTTTAATAAGTAAAAATAAATTGACTAGAACTTACCAGGAACACTTGATAAGCTAAATCCTTGTCCTCAATAAGAGTAGTGTCTTTAAAACATTTCTTGGCCATGGTGGGGTCCGAGTAAGCACCTTGCAGTAATGATCGGGCAAACAGAGCGGGGCTGATACCTTGACTATCTGAAAGCCTAAGAGAAAAAACATGATTAAGTATTTATAAAAATTTAATATGTAGCAAATTTAAATTTTAATGTTTTACATTAATATAGAAATCCTACTAATATTACGAGTATAAACATGCAAGTTTGTAAGAATGTGTGGATGTCTGGATGTATGTTTGTTACTCTTTCACGCTGAAATGGGTGGACGGATCTGGATAAAATTTGGCACAGATATAAATTATAGTCTGGAATAACACATAGGCTACTTTTTATCCTGGAAAAATGTAAGGGTCCTGTGGGATAGATTTGTTTTGTTTTTCAAGGTACCACGCGGGCAAAGCCACAGACGGAAGCTAGTTATGTTAATATAATAATGCATGAGTCTACGAGATGCACTTTAATCCATTCCCCACACTGGGCTGAAAAAGCTAGTGACATAAAAATAAGTAATTACACAGGTATTTTGCTAAAGAAAACTACAAAGTAGCAGCTGTGTACATACACTTGGATAACATTATCCTTCTTCTTGTCCTTCATGATCTGGTCAAATAACTCGTGGTATCTGCTCGATATAGAAGGTGATTTTCTGTAGCTCTGCTTCATTGATCGTTGGATGAGTAGAGATAGAATACTTCCCAAGGTTGAGGGAGCTATGCTTAAAAAAAATATACAAGTTATGTACCTAATCAAATAAATTATATTCTATAAAACTACTGTTTTATAACTAACCTACATAAAAAACTCTAACTCACACTACCTACGTATTAAGGGTGAAAGTTCTGTGAGGTACTTTTGTATAATTATATATATTTTGCATCAGATTTCTATAATTTGAATACATTTTGTGGACAGCAAGTCAGAACAGAACTGTTTAAATTTTCTGGGTTAAATAATTAGTTAGTGACGCTGTCTGTACTTACTTTGTATACTTCTTTTTAAGCTCATTTTCTGCTTTTCGACCATAGGAACTCAATTTGCCAAAATCTTCCACTATAGCCTTGTATTCACCCAAACTCATTGGCCTTATTTCCGACATGTTATTTTGTTTACTTTATCGATACAAAACGTAGTACTGTCAATTCAATTCAATTCTTGGTTTATGGCTACTGGTAGTACTGTCTGCTGTACCCACGCACGGTCGGTACCCGTAAACAGAAGAGTTTCTTTTACTTTTACTACAGAATTTGACGTTGACGTGATGTGCGATTATTTATTGGTAGGGATATTCGATATATCGATGCATCGAATTCACTCGATGTTTACATTACGATACATCGAATCGATCCGATGTTTTGAAAAGCTGTTGATTTCTTCGATGTATCGATATATTTCATGAAACATCGAATAAATCGTAATTAACTAGTTACTAGCTAACTTGCATTTTAATGATTCATTTGCTTTATTTTAGACGACAAAAAAACATATTGGTGGCGCTAGTTAGCGGTTGGCGGAATCGATAAATTGACATTGGTAACACTGCATCAGTGCACTGCGTGCGTGACAGCTGACATTGAATTAAAAAAAAGTTGTTGGTTGACCGTTGATGTTGTTGTGTTGTGTTGTTTGGACAATCTGATTATATATGTGAAAACATTTAATTATATTTGTATTTATTTGTGTCGTAAATTAGCAATTTGCATACCTTGCAGATCAGAAGAGGATTTTTGGATATAATAACTGCTCATTTGATTCATTGGACAAGTAAGCAATGTAATAAAGTAAGGTTAGGTTACATTATTATCTTTTTTATTCTCATGTAAACTAGAATTAAGTAAATTCGTTAATGAATAGAATAAAAATCTAATTATGTTGATATTATTAATATAATTATATCTATTGATATGATATTTAATCCATGAATGTAAACTTTTGTACTTATATTGCACAATTTGTTAGTAATCAGTGGTTTACGTGGTTGTTGATGCATATAATTTTCTATGTTTTATTAATTGTTTAACTAAATAATTCCAGTGTATTCATGTTTGTGAACCCAAATAAAATAAATAAATAAATAATGTTGAGAAATGTATGAAAAGGATAACATTATCCTTTTCATACATTTATTTTTTATATACATTTTTGAATACATATTCATATCTATTAGACGTGATTGTACTTTTTGTTATAACAATAAAGAATATTTTCACTCTTTACCTTTGGTATTTTTAAAAAATACCTAATGTTAGAAAATGTACTCGATGTTAGGAAAACATCGATGTTTTGAACCGATGTATCGAAAAGCATCGATGCATACTCGCGATGTATTGCATCGAAAAAAACATCGATGTATTTTCTAAATGGACACCCCTATTTATTGGCCCTTGTGGGAGGAGCCACAATTTCGATAAGAGCACAGAGCACACTTCGGCCACCACAGTCCACAGAACACATATCCGTAGCTGCGATTCCACCGATTGACATTTGTTCGTTTGTTCGTAGAAATAGTTAAAAGGGTTGAGCCGATCTGGGTATTTTATTTCATGAAAGTTAATTTCATGTAGAGTAGAATCCGAGCTGAAATTTCATTTTAACATTTTAAAAACCTAAAAATGGTAGTAGGAGCATTTCCTATCGCAAAACTATCAGTTTTGCTAATCAAACAAATAAGTAAACCCATCGCAAATTTATGTAAGGAACGAGCCAAGAACAGTCCTTTTTTCAGGACCTATGTTTGTATGCCTCCAGCTCAGTGTAAGTAAATCTATATACTTACCTACTTATATTTATTATAAATTTTCTAATCCTGAATCGGTATTTACTTATTTTCAAGGCAAGTAGGTATGTAAATATATGCTATTTTTTTTTATTATTAGTTTATGTACCTATCTCTTTCAGTTTATAACTGGTGTGAAGTAAAAGCAAAAATGTGGATCCTCAACCTAGGAAAGCCTGTTAACATCCCAGTGCTCAGCCAAGAAATGGCCATAGAACTTGGTGCTAACCTTCTTGGTGAATCAGTCATTTTTGTGATCGGTGCAGGATTACTTATTGTAGAATATAACAGGTACATAGGTACATCACCTATACAGATACAGCCTTTTCTGCTATAGATAATTACATACTGCATACATTCCCATTCAAAATATTATAACTATAATTATATCTACGTAAATCTATGTATTTAAGAAACTGCATTCTAAACACTTGCCTTCTTCCTTTAATTTATAAGATTTACATTCATTCCAATTTGTTTCAGACAAAGTAAAAAAGAAACTGCCAAGGAAGCTAAAAGAGAGGAAGAAATGAGTCACATTTCTAGTACTATTACTGATCTATATTTCACAGTCCAAAAGCAACAAACCCAACTCCGAGAAATGGAAAGGATAATTCATTCTTTGAGTAAGACATCTTAATATATTATTTATATAATATGTGAATAGATGAGAAAAAGAGATCTTACAGGAGAGTTGCAATGCAACTATTTAATTGCATGTGTGTAGTAATAAGAATGGATAAAAAATAAAGTAAAGTAGGTACCTAGCTTTATGAGAGGAAGTTTAAATGTGGCACTAGTGATAAAAAGGATAAGGTTAGCATGATATGGGCATGTATTGAGAATTAATGTCATGTCACATAGAGAGTGTTAGATATTAAGATAAAGGTAGGTCAAAGAAAAGATGGATAGATGGACCATGTAGAAGATAATACAAGTATTAAAGGAAAGACTAATTACCAAGATGATAAATAATAGAGGAAAATGAAAGAACAAATGTGACTTCATATAACATAGGTCAAAGGTAGGAAGATGATGATGATGATGTTGATTTTATTATCAGGTTTTTGAAATATGAATGTATATTGATTGATATAAACTTTTCTTTGGCAATTAGGTACTCACACTGCATATGTAATCCAATTCAATGTTAATTTAGTTCTAAGTTGTTATATTTACTTTTACAGGCGGTGAAAAACCAACTGAGCCCCCAAAATTTCCCGAGGGAAGTTTTCCACCATCAGGACCTCCGCCACCCCCTGCAGCACCTACCCCAGTGCCTCAAAATGTTACTAAGCCAGCATATAACAAAGACTATTCTGCTCCCACCCCTTACCCTAATAAGGGTATCATACTCCAGTCACTGAATTACATTCAAATGGATGCTTTTAGTTCATTATTTTTAAATAATAGAGTAAATACCATTAATGACAACAGTAATGATACCGGAACAAAAGTAAACATACATAAACGGGAACCTTCAATCCTTTCAGTGGCATTGTATAATATAGAGAATAACTTCACAAGTTTGTTTTAAATGTGTAAATAGTTTATATTAGTAAGTGTTATTTAAAAGATTACCTGTTGTAGTAAAGTTTTTTTTGTATGCTAACCATTGATTTTGTATTATGTGTTATATTAATGTATTGAATCATACAGTAATAATGGGAAACAGCTGCTTGTTAGTTTAGATTCAATAATAATATATATTTAAAATTAAACAATTTTACCTACTTGTGCCTGCTTAGTAGGAAATTCATGTTGAAATAATGAAACAATGGATCACGATGGACCGTCGGACTTGGTCCATCGTGAGAATACTACATACCTAGATGGATAAGGTATGTATGTTATGTAATGTAACTAAATTGGAATCCTTCCTATAATTATGACATCAAGAAACAAATTATGGAAGACACGATGTTAGTCAGTATTGATTTAAGGCAGTTTAAAATAAATTTATTATTGGTGAATAATCTGCCTAGCAGCAGGATGTTTGTAGGTACCTAATATGTAGTGTGAGGCGTGTTAAATGTGGTAGTTGTCAGCGTGGCTGGCGTCGTGGGCGTATCTGGACACTTTATTTTATTGACGCCCTTCCCTACCCATGTTGATTGGCTGAGCAATAAAAAATATCATGAAACGAGCAGAAAGACTTTTAAACAATCCTCTGGTAGGTACTTAGATATTTTATTCAAGCTTGATGTCACTTTCATTTGGCCTAATGGCCCATTGGATGGGTGCTTAGCAAAAAAAGTGATTACTAGTTCTTGTTTGTATAAAATATATTTTATAAATTAAAGTCAGCTTCTCAATTCATAATTGAGCATTTATCAAACAAGCATTGTCAAATTGAAGCCAAGTAAACTTAAATATATTATTTCACTAGGTTTCAAAACAGTTCTTTATCAACAATTACTTATTATTCCAACCATTCTTTCATATAAGTACAGTCTTGTGGTGTGACAAGTCCTGTTGAGCTGCATTTGTGTATTAGTGTGCAGACCCCACAAGGTACCTGCACCAATCCTGGTGGGGGGATGAGTGGCTCTATAGCCCTAAACACTTTATTTCCATCAGGGTATACAGTACTTTCTGCTTTGCCATCATAAACCAGTGTATTAAGGATGGTGATAACATCCTCTACGTCCAGGGAAACCTTAAAAAAAATAACACTTATTCAAATAGTGTTTAATAGGGTTTAAAGCAGGGGTCAAGCTGAGCTGTTACATATGAATGAATGTAACAATTTTTTACCCCAATTTTATATTAAAATAAGTTGCATGCAGACTATTCTCAAAAGGATATGGTTAATCACAGAAGAATAAGTGTACTGTTGGTGTAGTGGTAGCACCCCTGCCTCATACATTATCTGAATTGTGGGTTGAAATCTGGTTGTGCACCAATGGATTGTCTATTTGAAAAATTTAAGTGCACCATGCCAATGGTCTTACATATTTAAAAAAACATGATGAGAAAACTGGTATGTCTAGGGTATGCCCTAGAATCATTATTACCTATTGCCATATCATCATTCTTCTGCCCTTATCCCACACTAAGTGGGGTCAGCACAACATGTTTTCTTCGTCCACTCACTCCTATCATTCGTCAACTCTGAATCAACTCCTCTTACATTCATATCATCCTTCACACAATCAAACCACTTCTTCCTCGGCCTTCCTCTACTTGCGCACCCATCCACGCTTATACTCATAACTCTTTTGGTGACATGGTTTTCATCCCTCCTCATCACGTGTCCATACCATGCTAATCTAGCACTCCTCATCTTTTCAGTAATAGGCGGCCACTTTCAGACTTCCTCTAACATAATAATTTAGTATTCTTTTAAATGCTGATGCAACCTGTCACTTACAGAATAATAATTACTGTGCAAAATGTGGGCATGTGCTAAATATAAAGTTTGTGAAAATCTTAAGTTCTCTAAGTTACTAGAGATCTGAGGAGATATCTACCAAGCTTGGAAATTGTGATCATGTTTGTTTTGTTTGTAAATATAACTTACTTTGCTTATCCCTAAATCAGTAATATACTTTTGGACTTCGGCTGCCGTGGCATAGGATTGAGTCCTTCCAATGATTGGGCCTCTTGGGTTATTTTTAATCTTATCAGCTTGCTGATTAAGGAATCTGAGACATTGTACATTCAGAATATCAACAAATTCTGACTCAAAGTCTTGATCTTGGTACCATGCTCCACCAGAAATAGATCTATCTGGTTCTAAGTTATAAAGCATATAAACTTTTTTTTTCGATGCCTGAAATAAATATAAACATTAATTTTCAAAGCTTTATTTTGAGCTAGGGCATATCATGTGGCATGTGGGCTGAGTTCATAAGATGTTTACTTACATTTACACATTTCACAGCTTTTATAACTTTTTTCCCTTCAAGACTTTTAAGTACTTTTATAAGCTGTGTATTGGCTAAGTTTGAGCGGACTCTAATATCTCGTATCCATATTCCTTTATTGCTAGCTTCTTGAATCAAATTATAAACCACTTTTTCTTCATTGTCTGCTCCTTTCACAGCTTGCTTACTGGTTTGGGTTTTAAGCCTGGAAAAAAATACAAAACACTTTGACCATTACCATTTTACTTCTACATCACACCAGGGGCCTTACCACAAGCTCTTAGAAACCATTATGTTTCAGAAATGTCATAGTTACATGCTTGAAATAACACTACAATCGATTTCTATAGGTAGGTATTGGTACAAAATATCAAAGTTTTATTATTTTGATATTGCTTCAAGAGTTTGTGGTGAGGCCTCTGTTCTGAACATGGTAGGCAGAGACCATAGATACCCACTGGCTGGAATAAGTAAATACTAATTATTATTATTTGTAGTGGGTCCTACATTTAGGCATTGTAAAGAGGTAAAGAGACATGGGAGGCATTTATTTATTGATCAATAGATTGTCAAAGGTAGCCTAGGTGTGTAGGTTTAGTGCTATGACCATAATGAAAAATTGTATCTTTGCCATGTGTGATGTGATGATTCATATTTTATGTTGTTTTTGTGATGAAGTACCTACATATACATAAATATATGTTATTTTATTATTACAATTTATAATATTAATTTTACAACCTGTATATAAGAGATCCTCCTTGATTGAATAAATCAAAATGTTCTTGTTGTAAAAGTTCATTGATAGCTGTAACTAATTCTGCGGCTGATACATCAGGTATTGCAGCTTTGATATCATTGTGCGATATTCCTTTTGGATTACTTTTAGCAACAAGTAAAACTTTTTCCTTTAAATTTTCTGATAAATTTGAAGTCATGTCGTAAAATGGTTGAAAACCAATCATAAACAGAGTGCCCAAGACCAGTATTATTATATTTGTTTGTATTTTGTAACTATCGCCGCACGATCAGCCCGATATATTAAAGTACTCTGTGGATCAGCCTACCGCAGTAGGCAGAGAGAGAGAAAGAAAGAAACAAGAAAAGAAATAACGGTTCAAAAGGATATAATCACTCCCAACGAACGAATGCCATTTTGAGGTTTCAGATACACTGATGTTGACATTGAAATAATAGGTAATTTTTTTTTGACATACATATTGAATTGACTATTTAAAAATAACAACTTATTTTTGTTATTGTTTGTTTTATTTTTATTGCTAGATGGCTGTATACAACTTTAGCTTTGTTTGTATTTGATTAACTATATTTTATTTTTTATGCTAGTAGTATTGAATGTAAAAGTATTTACCTTTTCTTTGCACAATGAGAAGATTGTCGTATAAAATTGTGTTAGTTTTATTGCTAGCCCTTGTAGCAACTGTTTACATGGTTTGGATCTTGAATACCCTATCAATCGAACTGTTAAGAGAAAAGAGTTTTGAATCAGCAAGGTAAGTAAGCAACCTACCTATTCTAATCACACATAGTGTATACATACATGATCATCGTCGTTTAGCCCGTTGGTTGGCTGTTTGTCTGTTGGCGGTGTCTAGGCCTCTACCCTTTTTTCGGTCCACAGCAAGTCTCAAACTCGTTATTCTCCTATTTTATTTTATACCATTTTTGGCACGTCTTGCCAGCCCTTTCAATAGATAAAATTACTTAATCTTTAAACTACTTAATTTTTAATCTTCTAGCATTTTACTCATTCTACTAAATTCCATTATTATTTTTCAGGGAACAATGGATAGATACTAGACCCTCAACAACGCATAAAGTACATGATACCACTAGAATAGTGATATCTTTTGTGGTTTGTGACTCTCGATTTAATGAATCAATGAATGTAGTAAAATCCATTCTACTCTTTACTAGAGTACATCTCCATTTTGTGATATTTACTGATGATGTTCTTTGGAGCAAATTCAATGAAACTTTAACAAAGATAAGAGCTACAACAAACAATCAACTTGGATTTGAATTGCACAAAATAAGTTTTCCAGAACCTAATAGAGAAGACTGGTTGAACTTGTTCAGTAAATGTGCAGCTCAGAGATTGTTCATACCGGTAAGACTAAAACATAAAAGTTAAAAGTCAAAATATTTTATTCAATCACAGGGATCATTATGAATCGTCTTAAAATACAAACTCTACTTAGAATTGTCATACTTAGTAACCAACAAAATCTTCTGAACACAAACAAAATTATTTAACACTTGCCGAACCATACATTTTTCCAGAATAAAATGTGGCTTATGTATTATTCTAGACTATAATCTATAACTATGCTTCAGCCGTTTCAGTGTGAAAGAGTAACAAACATACATTCAGATATTACAAACTTTCGCGTTTATTAAAAAAGTAGGATATCTGCAGTAATCATTTTATTATTTCAGAAACTAATACCTCATATAGATGCCATGATTTATGTAGACACAGACACCCTGTTCCTGGGTCCAGTGGAAGAACTGTGGAACTACTTCACCAGGTTCAATACTTCTCAGATATCAGCTATGGCACTGGAAGACGACAACCCTAATGTTTCATGGTATCCACGATTTGCTAAGCACCCATTTTATGGGAAATATGGTCAGTAATTTGTTATACTTACCTACTGTATCTAATGTCAAAGTCAGAACATTGGACTCAGTATGTTGTTGCACCTGCTGCAGGGTCCTATAGGTACATTAAAATATCTTTTAGTTTAGTTTAGTGAAGTTATAAGTTAATAAATTAGTGATCTTTTATCACATTTGGCAATATTTTCAGAAAATAACTAAATAAAATAATAAATAAATAATGCTGGACAATCCACACAGCATCATCTAGCCCCAAAGTAAGCTACTCAAAGCTTGTGTTATGGGTACTAGATAACTGATATATTTAATACATGATATAGGTACATAGATAGATATTTTTTATTATACATACATACCCAGACCAACGGAACAAATTTCTGCAGATCGTACCTACACAAATTTGTTCCGAGGCGGGAATCGAACCCGCAACCTCTTGCGTCGCAGGCGGACTCTTGCCCGCTGCGCCACAGAGGTCGTCAAACTAAGTATTGTATTTTATTAAATTAGAAACAGGTGCATAAGGCGAGTGTGAATGGGACAGTTGGAAGGGGAAGACCTCGGCGTACGTACCTTGATCAAATTGGGGACGTTTTAGAGAAAGGCCAGGTCAAGAGTACCCTAAACCGACGCGCATGTATGAAGAATGTAATGAGAGTGAATGAAGCAAAAGAGGTGTGTCAGGATCGTAGCAAGTGGAGATCCGTGATCTCTGCCTACCCCGTCGGGAAACAGGCGTGATTTTATGTATGTATGTATGTATGTATTAAATTAGTAAGTAAGTAATAATGGTACGGTTATTAATATTAAGTAGGTATAAGTATTTATAATATGATTAGTATTTATGTATGTATAGTATAAAATTGTTAAACCAGACTGGATTGGCTGGTAGAAAATGCTCTAGAGGCATTAAGACCCACTTTTGTCACATATATTTTTAAAATCTGTGTACAATAACGTATAAATATATGACTTTTTAATTGGTTATAGGTCTGAACTCTGGAGTGATGCTGATGAATCTAACTCGAATGAGAGAATTTGGATGGACTGACTATGTCACTCCAATCATGCTGAAATGGAAACTATACATTCCATGGGGAGACCAAGTAAGAGCGTTGTTTAGTTCATACTCGTATAACAATAAAAGATTGTTGTAATCACATATTAAAATACTTACATAAGGCCGAGATAGATTGCAAACTAATTAACATCATGCTCATGTCCAAAGACAAATTTGTATTTTGCGCACTTCTCAAGTAAGACTTAATTCCAGTATCAAAATTCTGCCTCTAAATTTCATGACATTTGAATGCCACAACTATTTTATTTTTAGCTGTCTCGAATAACTCGTTTTTCAAGATTTTTTCTTCATCATTCCGAAAAGCTATAGAATAAACATTAAAATAATTAACGAAACTTGTAAAACCGAGTGCAGTGCCACGTGATTGTTGTTTGGCGGAAGTTGCATATCCATTATCTAGAACCACGTCTGTTTCGTGAATTTTCGATTGTTGCCTTAGTAATGATTAGGTGCTTTTCAGGACATAATAAATATAATATTCCACTTCCACGAGCGTGCGGTGTACGAGCTCTCCTGTCGATACAACTACCGGCCGGATCAATGCATGTACGGCGACGCATGCGCGGACGCCGCGTCTAAAGGAGTCTTCCTGCTCCACGGCAGTCGGAGAGCATTCCACAATAACAAGCAACCTGCATTTCAGGTATCATTATCATTCGTTAATCATTGCCATTCACTGTGATGATAATGTTCATAATATCATTATATTAAGTACCTGGGTGACCGAGCTTTGCTCGTTTTTTGGGGTAAACGACATTTTCTAAAAATGAAACCTAGCTAGATCGATTTATCGCCCCCGAAACCCTCTGCATACTAAATTTCATGAAAATCGCTGGAGCCGTTTCCGAGATTCCAATACAAGAATTGCTCGTTTAAAGGTATAAGATAAGTAACTAGCATCCGCCCACGGCTTCGCCCGCTTGGTACCTTGAAAAACAAAAACAAATCTATCACGCGGGAACCGTACATTTTTCCGGGATAAAAAGTAGTTTATGTGTTATTCCAGACTTTAATCTATATCTGTGCCAAATTTCATCCAGATCCGTTCAGTCGTTTCAGCGTGAAAGAGTAACAAACACATCCGGACATCCATACATCCACACATTCTTACAAACTTTCGTGTTTATAATATTAGTAGGATTGATGTGCGACGCTCTAATAGCACACAAAATGGTTATTATATCTCTTTTAGACCATAATAAACTAAATGAAAAAAAAACTCTTAATAATAAAGTTAATATCGAAGGCCCTTTGATCTGGTTACTAGCTGGTTAAACTTTGTTTGCTTTCAGGCTATTTATCAGGCGATAGAGCTATATGAGCTTGGCACGGATCCTTCAGAGACACTGCTCTCTAACATATCGAGGTACATAACGGAATCTCCGACTTCAAATTGTGGAAATTTAAAAGCTAGTTTTCTTCGAGTTCCTACAAATACGTTTAAACTCCTATATTCCTTACCAGTTAGGTAGCAATAGGATGTGACTCATTTTTATATTATAGACACCTATTTATTAATAACACACAATACTCAATACGTTTTGCTCCTATTAATTATATAAAATGATTTATTTACGCGTGTCTACCTACTCATACGGCCTTCACATAAAGTTTAATAGAAAAATATCTGCCTCATTAGCAAATATAAGAGTTATTTTTAGCATAGGTATAAGCACTACGGAAGTTTTATTATTTTATAACATGTAGGTACGTCATATATTTTATTTGAGATTTTAAGAATAGTTATTTATAACTACGTGACCTTTCAGCCGGCTGTCCGTTCAAATTGCAATAAGTTCAATTTTAATTTTTTCCATAGTTTTAATTTTTATTTTCCTTAAAATGTTTTTAGCATTGAGTTTATTGTATGAACATAAAAAAAATAACCATTCCTGTCCCGCCCTTCTCAAGTGATTCGCTTATTTAAAGAACAACATTTTATTGATAAAGCGAGCGAAGTGACCGAAAATTTAATGATAGGTTCACCACCTAGGTAAATGATAAAAAATAATCTTAACTACATTAAGTGAAGAAAGAAAATCTATTGAAATTGTAACCTTTGTATAAAACCTATACAGGTTTTTTGAAATGATTTTGAGATTGACTGCAATGTAAATAAAGCTGAGGTAACCATTGTATACTTATGTTTAAAACATGATCACGACTGTAATCCCTAGGCTTGGTAGATATCTCCCCACATCTCTTGTTACTTAGATCTCTGAGGATATCTCAAGAGGGTAGTCAGAGGCACGTTAAAACATGATATTTGAAACATGCTCACATTTTGCACAGTACTTATACTTCTAAAAAATAAACAAAATAGGTAGGTACAAAATAAACTTTATTTACATTAGATATTATTATGTAAGTACTACAATTATTTCCTAGGTTTTCTTACATTAAAGTTTCGTAAGCAACAATCTTAAAAATATAATATTGTTCAAGATTAAAATGTCTATTATGTTCTCTTAGACGTAAAATGGGGTTGATTTTATTTATGGTCTTGGTGTTGGCATATTCTTAGATAGGTCTCTCAAAGTTCACAAATTTTGTTTTTTCCTTCAGTAAGTAGGTAAGTAGGTACCTATTTTATTCTTTTTGACTTAAAATTTGCAAGGGATTTTTTTAGTAAACTGTGCTTACAATGACATTTGATTGATCATAATTAAATAATCATATTTTTTTTAAAAAACTGCTTAGTCTACTCAAACTCGAATAGATGCTCGCGCGCATTTAAATTTAAACTTCCTTATGACGTAGTGGATGTAGGTACACGTACACACACAGGTCAGTCAGTTATTCTAAATTCGCGAGTCGAGATACCTTATACATAGGTGCTAATAATGACGTAAGTAGACCAATGTTTAGTAATAGTAATGGTTAATATCAAGTATTTTGGTACTTTTATTTTTCTATATATTATTTCATAACCATAGTACTATTTTACCTTGGTAGGTTGGTACTTACATCAAATTTTAAAAACAATCTTTTCTACCAGTTAACCCATCCCAAGCAAGCCATAGCACTAACCCAAGTCGTAGGTAACCGATGACTTATTAGGATGACTCATACATAATAACGACTCAGTTAATAGCTTATTTGAGATTAAACAATTGCTTATAAAAACACCAGTGTGTACCTATAGGTAGGTATCTAACACCTTACCCACAATTATAGCTAATAATATATTACCTACTCTCTTGCCATATTGGAATGCAGTCTTACATAGCATGCCATAGTCTCACAAAACCATCACGTGGCGTTTTACAATCATTAGTAGATACTTAGATGACATAAGATATAGGTACCTTATTACCTACGAATACTTAAACTACTATGCCAAGTAATCTAGTAGGTGCCTACAAACTTACTGTCTGCCAACCTGTCTTTCAGGAACCAACCTCATCATTTAATTCGGTATTACAAAATAATCACGATGTTCCTGCTCCCCATTACAAGCAAGAACTTACCCAGCTATAGACTAAGTAGAAAATTACAATAATTATACTTATTATGAAATTAGCTTTGAGTAGCTTACTTTGGGGCTAGATGATGCTGTGTGGATTGTCCAGCATTATTTATTTATTTAATGGTTTATTAAAGCGCGAGGAAAGCCACAGGTAGAAGCTTGGGTAATAACTGATTCATCACAGAGTTCTTTGAACTGATTTTAGCAGGAAGTTGGAAACACTAGTTAATTTGCGTATGGGTAGATAAGGTACCAATTTAATCGGATGACAAGAGGATGAAGAAAGAATAGCTAGGTATCTATCTATACAATAATACCACCACTTACCTACTTATCAGTGATTCTAACAGGAACTTGGAAACACACGATATCATTTTTTGCTAGATCTTGCAAGGACCAATGCACTTTGACTTGAAAACTCGGATAAATTGAGAGGATGGGGAAAGAATCTTTGTACGTGTATTTGACGCCGGCACTGAGGGGACAGGACGCCTGCTCCCCGGATTCCGTGTATATCTTATCACATATAGAGTATCCATCGACCCCTACGAACGGGAGATCAACACCGAATAATTCGGCTGTCACGTGGTTATGCAGAACTGGTATGTCGGTCTCTGTGGAAACAAGAAGCGTGTAAATCATTCGGTAAATTTAAATATAGAATGTGCCTGTGCCTACCTACCTAAATAAAGATGGAGGGTAGGTCAAAGGGGTAGGTTTGTTTCTCTCCGGGCTTGGCCCGAGGCGCAACCTACACATGCAGTGGGAGATAAAGTTTTTAAGAAAAAAGTTAAGATTGACGTAACTTGTTTCTGTTTCAGACAAGGTTTATTTAGGTTATTTCCTAGTGACGTGCTCGTATGCCTCAAATTTACCCATGTAAATGAGTAAGTAAGTAGTTTACTACTTACTTTTATTTTTTTTACATTTTAGATAGGTACAACTGTAACTGAACGAACTTTGGGTGTCCAAAAGACTCGCTTTATGCAGCGATAGGTAGTCAGGTACCTTAGGAACTATACTTGATGAAAGTATGAATAATAATTGCTTTGGATCTATTGAATTTGCTAAAGACAGTGATCTGTTATAGTTACTAAAGCTAAAGATCTGCTGTGTAAGTATATAAGGATTCAGTGTCATTTACCCGGCTTAAAGTTGATGGTGATGTGTTGGTTTGTCCCCTTCTTCAGTTTGCAGGGCAATTTCTTGCAAGGAGTCAACTGGACGTCACTGCTCAGGCCGGCTATCGATCTACCTGAGGGAGGTAAAAAAGTACTTAACTATTTGTTATTTGCAAGCATTGAGATCAACCTACTTATTAACTTACTTTAGTAACTACTAACTTCCGCCCACGGCTTCGCCCGCGTGGTAGGTACCATGAAAAACAAAAATAAGTCTCCCGCGGGAACAGCACATTTTTCCGGTATAAAAAGTAATGGGGATTGTGGACATCGCGCGCGAGATCTCAGTTCGGGGCGAACTACTACTATATTAAGTACCTATATAAATATACAAGAATTGCTCGTTTAAAGGTCTATGAGAATAAACGGATCGATGTTAGCAAGTAGGTACTTACGTCATCTAATTTTACGATTTAAAACTTATAGGAGGGTTTAAATTTAAATTTTGTTTATTTGCTACATACAGCGCTAGTCTTCCTTGACGCCGCGCTTTCATAATTGATTTTATCATGTCTAAGTAAACTTTACGTTTATTCCTAGAGATACAGAGATAGCAGAAATTAAACACTAGGTACCACAAGACCGTGTCGACTTGATCACCTTATTGAATTGAGGACAATCATCAACAGTGCAGTAGTAACCATTGTAAGAAATGCTATTAGTAGTTCTAGTGGGAAATAAATTGTAAAATATCTTAGTAGTACCTAAACTTAGATCACTCTAACTTCTAAGTACTTACCTAACCTAATAAATATGTACCTACTTATAACCTAGTAAGGCACAGTATCGTGCGTGACGCTGAACAGTAAGCCACACCCAAGGTGTCTCTAATGTAACTCTACTTTAGATCTCTAATGTAAGCTGTCTCTGCTTGCTTACCTAGATACCTAATGAATATCAAAATTCTATAGCGAGTTCTGAGAATTTTTGAGTGCACGTGCGTTCATAAAGTGAATTCAAATGGTACTTACAAAGGTAACCAACCTTCCTACCTACCCTATTGAATTCAATTAGGTATCTAAAAAATGTGAGCTGAATTCTTAATTCATTTTGTTTATGATAAAATGGTTTTTGGAAGTCCTACCGATTTGCCTCGGTACTTTATTTACTGACTTATTGATGAGCTGTAGAAAAAAATTAGCAGTGCGAGCGAGACTCGCGCGCGCCGCGTTGATTCAGTTCTGTAAATATTATGAGCCCATTTCTATTTTCAGACAGACACTGGTATTATCCCTCCAACCTCCATCATCATAATTCTCTATAGTGAAAGTCGTAATTTTAGACTTTTTCTTTTTTTGTGGTAAGTATAAGTTTAAGATAGTTTGTCCATGGTTTTAGATAATATACCTACTTACTTCATTAGGTATCTACCTATAATAATTAAGTACCTACCTACATAAGTACCTACTTTTTGAAATCAAGACCATGGAGTCGCGAGAGGTCCAATTGCGAATTATAAAATCGAACTTACTTATCGAAATAATTAGTATAAAACTCTTTATTTATTTATTTTCTTATGTAGGTACATAACCAAAACAAAGCCAAAGTTGCTCCGAGTCTAAACCGTAAGTCAGGAAACCCAGAAACCGGCGCGCGGCGCGGGGAGTCCTCGCCTGCCTGCTAGAGACGCGCTGTATGTAGGCGCTAGAGGCGCTGTGCAAGTTTTCATAAAAATGTTTATCTAGCTAGGTACAGTTGCTAGCGAGTGTAGATTGTGAAAACTCATGGTAGACCTACCGATGATGGAAATTACCGCCAACAGCAAAACCGGGACCTAAAAACTGACCTTGATGCAATGGCCGTGTAGGTAGTTAAGTGCCTAGCTATGTACCTACTTACCTGCTTACATTTTATATTTAGTCTGGACAAAAAGTTAAAGATCGCGTTGCAAAAACATTGGTTAGGTAGGTAGATACCTACTTAGTTTAAATTCGCGTTCATTCGATGTTTTATTATTGGGTTCCTAGAGGTAATTAGGTGCTGGGTAATATCAGTTGCCTTTTTGCCTAGAAGATTTAATTATCGTAGTCACGTTATACTATAAAAAGTGTGTCTAACTTTGCTCAGCCAACAATAATTTTATAATTGCCCTGTCTGCGTTAAGAGGTAGGTACTTGCTTAGGTACCTACTCTACATCTATATAACATTAACATTGATTTTTGATTTCAAATATAATTAAGTAGATTCTCGGGTAAAAATAACTTTTCATTCCTACCCAATCGGTAATTTTTGGGCCGTAGGTATAATAATAATTAAAGGAACGAATTGAAGAAAAGAAAATTATTGCCCGTGCTAAGTAGGTAGGTACCTACTAATTATTGGTTGGTACACGGGCAACAAACTGGTAGGTACCTACCTACCTACCCCTACTAGTAGGTAAGGTAAGTTTTTGATTTTTTATGAAAATCGGTCGGAGTTCGAACAAACAATGCCGATTCGTCCACCAACCAAACCATAGAATACCTACTTACTTACAAGATACAGCATTTAGCACAAAAGCGTCACTCACTCCCGGTGGGAGTGCGTTACCCAAACCCCCTGGACGATTCCCTCTACAGAACAATTTTGGTTATCTCGTAAAATAGGTACTTACATATTAGTAAATTTTATACTAAGTAACCCTTCGTGAAATAGCTTATTAGCTTATTCTAACCAATATTTTATTGATTCATCTTCATGCTAACTATCAGCTTGGAAGACGATCCCTTAAAAGTTTTTAAAATAACGACAAAAATAATGAATTTGAGAAGAACCATCCCCTGCCAATTTAACGTCCTTTGCGCGGTGGAAGTAAGTAAACCATAGAACATAAAAAACAGTTAACATAACAACTGTTTTTTATGTTCTGTGAAGTAAACATCATAATTTTACAATTTTACGTCGAAACGTTTTTGAAAATCTTAAATTTGCTTGAGTTTTACTGTAGGTAGAATAGCATGTTTTTGTCATCTAACTAAGGGGTTCCGCCCGGTTTGACCAGACTATTCTGAGTGGCATAGATAGATCATAGATCTAACTAGCTTTCCTCGTTCGATCAGTAAAATATTAGAATAGTAGGTAGTTGGTCCCAGAATTATCTCACGATGTTCTTGCTCTCACTAAACGAAACAGTTTTTTTAGTTAAGTACTTAGGTATATATGATTGAACGATCACTTACGTATATCTCTAGGGTAGGTATAAAACTGAACGTTAGTCTGATTTCTTATAATTTTTCTCGAACTAGGTATTTGCGTTGCGTAAAAAATGCGTTGGAAGTTTGCAACGATCCTATACTTAGGTAAGTACATAGAACTGCTTACGAGACAAGACGTGAGAATTGAATACAATAATGCAACGAAAGACGAGATAAATGAGACGAAAGCGGGTCGCAGTTGACCTAACGGACTTATGTAAAGGCTTACCTGGGCATTGCTGCACGTCAGTGGCCACAGCAAAGGCACAGAATGCAAGGGTCAACACGACTGAGCTCCGTGATGCCATTGTGACGTCTGATGACTATCAGACTTGCTAAGTTGCTAGCTACACTCTACACAGACAACAGTTTACTCCCGTACGCGTCTTACTTCACGGATGTTGAATACTGCCTGCTCATTCAAGCATCGCCGACTTAGTTAGACCCACACCACACAGCTTCTTGCATGATCGTAACTACGAGTAGGTATGTGCAAAATACAACGGCAATGGCACGGATCGCATCGCATGCGATCTGCTTTGTTGAAAGAACAGATGGTACCTACTTACCTGTCTCATTCAACGAATATTTATGCTGACTAATCAAAATAATATCCAACAAAACGTACCTACCTAATACCTAGTAGATAGATAGATACCTACTTTAGGTTCCTACGTATCATTGTTATATAAAATAAACACCCTTTGTTCTTTATTTTAGGTTCATTAAAACTATTACTTATTTGGGTAATTAAGTAGGTTAGATACCTACCTAGGTACTTTACTTACACAGCGTAATTAAATTACAAAATATCGCAATTCTTATTATGGTAGTAGGTACAGTAGTCATTGACTGGATGCTGACATCAGCCTCTTACCTAGGTAGACATTTATGAAAAGCTATAAATATTTGTCAAGGCTCTTTAATTATCTGGGTCAGTTATTATTAGTTCTAAAGAACAGTTCATAAAAAGGTAAATAATGAGGAAAAAACACTGATCTTAAGGCCCAGAACTTTGAAAATTGCAGGTATTGCAACCCTAATCATTCTATTACCGCTTAATAGTGTAAAAATGCATAGTTTCGAACCGTGTACCGAAAAGGAAATTTTAAACATAATTAACAACCTTGACCCAAATTGCAGTGTTGGACTTGACGGTATAAGCACAAAAGTCATAAAATGTATAAAAGATTTGATTATACAAAAACTAACAGCATGCATAAATAAGCTTTTACTTGATGGCACCTTCCCAGACTCCTTAAAAATAGCAAAGATTAGTCCTATCTATAAATCGGGATCGAAAACTGACCCTGGTAATTACCGACCTATCTCTGTGTTGCCAGTTTTGTCGAAAATTGTCGAAAAAGTACTACATACAAAACTAGATACATTCTTAAGTACCATTAATTTTATCTCAGAGCGACAATATGGGTTTAGATCTAAAAGTAACACACTCACAGCAACAATTGATCTTATTACAAAAATAAAACATAATATTGACAGGAAAAATGTAGTTCTTGGTATACCTATTTATAGATTTAAAAAAAGCGTTTGACACTGTTAGTCATAAACTCTTACTGAAAAAAATAGAGGCCATTGGCATTGCTGGAAAAGCCTTGCAAATGTTTGAATCTTACCTTACAAAAAGATTACAAGTCGTTAAAATCGATGGCAATGCTCAAAGTGACCCACAGCCTATAACATGTGGAGTCCCACAAGGCTCAATTTTAGGTCCTCTGCTCTTTTTAGTCTATATCAATAACATACATGAGCTAGGCCTAAATGGACACATAACTTTATACGCTGATGACACTTGCCTGTTACACCTAACGAGTACAGTGGCGAGTCAGTGTCCTCGGCCGAGTGCTCGGTTGGTATAAACAGTTTAACGAGTGCTCGGCCGAGTAGGTACTCGGTCGAGAAGAGAGGCGAGAGAGTCACTAGAATCCCAATTTGTTTACTAGGCCGAGTACCCACCACCCCGCTTCATTCTTCTGCCTCCGCAGCGACTCGCTATCCCGCTCGGCACGTATAAACACGCACTCGCTTGTCACTCGGCCACTCGCCGCTCGTTCGTTATTCGTCATCAAGCAGTGTGCGTGTTTGTGTATTTTTTCAAACAATTTATCAAAATCTCAATTAAAATGGCCGCTAATAACAAATGGAGCTTGGCATTTCGCCTTAAAATCCATTTTCTGGTCCAAATTCGTTGATCTTCCTCTTCTAATAAATGCCACAATTCGTTAATAATATCTGGTAACAGCCGATTTAAAACCCGTTTAAATTATTTTTTTTTTCGATCTATTGCAGACGTCGTGATCAAAACTGAACTGACTCGCCACTAGTGTAAATACGTGTAAACACCCACTCGGTTCGGCAACTCTCTCGGCCGAGAGCTTATTTACTGACTCACCACTGTACTCGTTAGGTGTAATCGACCCTTAAGCGTCAGTACCTACACAGCGAGACGGCAGCAATGGAGGACCAAAAAATTAAAAACCAGTTCCAAAAGATTATCAAAACAGACATCAGGCATCCGAAAGTAATTTTCGTAGTCGTCCATTTCATCGTTAAGGCGAATTTCGTCCAATAAATTCAGATGTGTATACTTTTCTCTCTTTTGTAGCCAATTCTTCATCCATCGCTTTCTTTTTACTCGTTTATTAAAGACAGGGCTACAATTATTGCCACACAAGCTCTAATTTTCCTCCGTCTTGGGTCCATCACGTCTGGCTCGCATAAAGAACGCTTCAGTACTGACGCGATACGTATTGATGGTGTAGGGTGTGCTATGATCCGTCCCAAGATACATAAGTAAATATCATGATAATTATCTCAATATTTATTGACGTGTAGCGTTCGCCGGGGTTGCAAATTTGTATGGGGAAACCATGGTTAGGCAACGCTGGGCGCAGTCAACTTTTGGATGGTTTACCGCCTCTTTTTGCACTGCATAGAATTTTTTTCAATTAACCGATATCAAAATTATATTGATGTGTTTTTGCGAACGAAGTCGGGGCGCCCCGCGCTGTTGCTAGTTAATAATATTTAATACTTTTCTTACGTAAAATATGAAGAAACAACAATCAACGGAAAACAGCGGCATCTATCGAACAGGCCAGAAATTATAGCAACAGACCTCTAGGTACCTATTGTACTCTAGTAATAAAAAAAAATACTGACTTATTATTACAGTTGGTGCATGAAAAAAAATATAATGCAATAAAAATCTTGCTTTTAATTAATGCAGTGCATTGATCCTAGTGCGCCTAATTATTTACTCTGTGCTCTAAATGAAGAAAATTTAGCGTCTGTGGTAGCCTGTGGTAGCGTAGCGTATGTACGTAGTGCTTCCTCAGAGAGTGGTTCTATCTTCTTGCTTGCTCACACACAGGGGGAATGGAAAGTGCTAGCTATCAAATTCAATCAGTGTCAGTGCCATGCCATGCCATGTGTAAGTGGCAGAGGTTAGATTAAGTTAGATTATAGAAAACGGAAGAAATTAATTTACGCAAGACTAGGCAGTAAGGTCTATGACTATAAGCCTGCTCAAATGAGCGAATAATTTAACAAAAAACAAACAACAGTGTAAGTGGCAGTTACTCTTAATAAGTGGTTTGCACGGTTGGATTGCAGTTTGCATTACACCATTAATAAAACATAACGTAAACGTAAATAAACAAACAAAAGTTTAAAATAATAATTATCTTTGCGTGCAATTAAAATTCTATTTGTGGGGAATTTTAACAAAAATGATTGAAAAATCTATTTGTTTTGCAATGGCAGGGAAAAGGAGATACCATCTGTTATTCAGTTTGAGGTTCCTACATAATAATAAAGCGAATCCACAGAATGATGATACGGAAACTCGTAAAGTTGATTCAGAAGTGGCAAAATTCATGGATAGTTCACAGGAGTATCAGCAACTAAAAGATAAACTGCCTAAGAGCCTACTGAAAAAGTATAAAAACCCTGAAAGCATGTATTTGATCAACAAAAAAACGGCAAAACTTATAGTCAATGCAATAAGTGATCACATAGGAAAAGAATCTCCTATAATAGAAGTCAACCCGGGCCTGGGAATCTTGACCGAGGAATTAATTCAGTGCCAGCAAAAACATATATATATGTATGAGACTCTAAATCATTTTACACCTATTTTCCAGGTAAGTGCAAATTTTTAAATGAACCTAGTAGGTACATAATTTTACTTTATATAAAAGACTCGATCACGCTGAAATGGCAGAAAGGATCTGGATAAAAATTTCGCACAGAGCTAGATTATAGCCTGGAATAGCATAGGCTGTAATTTAGCAAGCTATCAAGTGGGTGAAGCCTCAGGTGGAAGCTCATTATTAAATAAGTGTTCTATTTTGCTTTCACTGCAGGAACCTCTATTGTTATTTTAGAGTAGAATAACAATATATGTTTATTTTGCTACCACAATACAAAATTAGTGACTCTTACTCTTCATAGATAATTTTCTATGAATTGATGAGGACTCTGGAAGAAAGATTTATGATAGGCCTGAAATTAAATCAAATAGATAATAATGCCTAATTTCAAATTGTCATTTATGTATATTTATTTTGTTTATTTTAGTTGAGTTATGAAAACTTGTTTATAAATTATACATTTTATAAAATGTTCCTAATAAATATATACCTACTCTTATACATCCTAATCACCAAGAAACTTCCTGACATTAATACACAGCTTGTGAATTTAACTTTTGAGCAGCTTAATCAAAGTACTTAGTGTTTTACAGACCTTACAAAAAAAATATCCTGATCGCATCACATTCAAAATTGCTGACTTTTTTGGAATGTGGAAGTTAGCGTTCAGAGATAAAATGGATGGTGGGAACAGGATTCAAGAATTACTGGGAGACCTTGCCACTGAAGATAATGGTATGTCATTGAAATTTATGTTATATATTATAGAATATATTTACTTTTATTAGGGTAGATTTGAGCAACTTCTGGTAAACTATTCTTACTATGGAATTCCAAATATAAGAAAACATAAGTTTCATAAATATGATTTACTAGCTTCCACAGCTTTGCACGCATAGTACCTTCAAAAACAAAAAAATCTATCCCACGGGAACCATACATTTTTCCAGGATAAAAAGTAGCCTATGTGTTATTCCAGACTATAATCTGTGCCAAATTTCATCCATATCTGTTCAGCCGTTTCAGCATGAAAGAGTAACAAACATACATCCAGATATCCATACATCCATATATTCTTACGAACTTTCCCGTTTTTAATATTATTAGGATTCTAAGGATAGTGCTTAAAATTAGTTTGGTCAAATATAGGCTTACAATGATTACTTGTCATTAATTATCAGCTATGGTTGAAATTCATTGCTTCAAATAAATATTGGTTCACTATCTCATACTAAGGTTCTCAGTTCTCAATTTATGTACCTAAAAGCTTGGGATGTAAACCTTCATAAAATTAATTAAGTAGTTTGGGCTAGCGGTGGCTAGGGTTCAGACTTGTTACAGTACCTAGATACTTCTTCAGTCAGGCTTCCTTGTTTTTATAATAAGTACCTGGATGACCGAGCTTTGCTCGTTTTTTTTGAACAACGTTTTCTAAAAATGAAACCTAGCTAGATCGATTTATCGCCCCGGAAACCCCCTACATACGAAATTTCATGTAAATCGCTGGAGCCGTTTCCGAGATTCCGATTATATACATATAATAATATATATACAAGAATTGCTCGTTTAAAGTATAAGATAATAAAATAATTGTAATTTTTTACAAATTTACAGAAAGAATTGTGAAGATCGTAGGTTCTATGCCTGGATTGTCATTTGTTAAGCATCTTATAAATAATATTGTATTTCACAACACATCAAACCAACTGGGACGGCCTGATCTTTTTATCACAATGCCAGCACATCATTATAAGGTAAGAACTATATTACCTATCACTAAAGTTATCATAGTTCTCATGTATGTATGTGACTTGTGAAATGTCTTTCACAGAACAAATCAATTTAAACAAAAACAAAATTATAGAAATTTTATACAATGGCGATAATCAATAATTTAATTGATAGAAAGAACTTCAAGCTACACAAAATGCTACTCCAATTATGTATGAGAATAGTTTGAGTTTACAACACTCACCCCAAATCCAAAATGAAAAAAAAAAATGGATCCAATTAATTATTGGTAAAATTAACTTCACTAAAAATTATTTTAGTTTCTTACAGATAATGAAATTCAGCAGTCCAAGCACAAGTCCATTCCTGCGCTATTCCAGCTGCTATTCAGTTGCAAGGTGATCACATCTGTGCCAAAAGTTCATTTTCTGCCATGGACCCAACTGCCGACCAATAAAAGAGTTTCAATGGTAAATAGTTACTATTCCTACTTAAGTTGATTTCAAAGTCGTTGGTAGACTGAGCGCTGGTTTTATTTCTCCGTCATTATAATTTGTCAATAATAAGATGCAATCTTAAACGCACAGAACACATTACCTATCCATTTTATTTGTATTAGGTATACTGAAGGGCTATATGTTTTTTTAACAGAAATGATCTTTTAGACCACATTCCCAGTTAAAAGATTTCGAGACGAATTCAACTAGGATGGGCCATGGGCCGCCTTTAGTAAGTTGGAATACGTCCTCAAATCAAAAAATCCTCACCGACCAAGAGGCACACACCACCCGCCCATTGCGATGATGGTCAGAGATGGTGATCGTCAGAGTAGTCGGATCTCTGGACAAGACTTGATGGGGACTGGAAAAAGTGGCCTAGGTAATAGAGCGGAAGCCTATACCCAACAGTGGGTGCAAACGAGCCGAATGATGATAAGGGCGTTTACGTACCTAGTTGTTTAGTAAGGTGGCAACAGGATCGGTAGCTTACCGCCCGCGTTACGGTCGACAGCTAATGTTACGGCAGACCAGAGTCCAGCTACCGCAAGTCCCATGCTAAATGGCTCATTTATCTTTTAGGTGGATGAACACAGTCTTTACCTGGTCAACATCACTCATAGAGAGAAGCTGCCGTGTCCATCGGAATATTTGCCACTGCTTTGGTATTTCTTCAAACCACACATGTTCTCTAAAACTACAAGAGTTATTCCGATGTTAGAGTAAGTAGCGAACGTTTAACTCTGATTATGCCTAGCCATGATATGCAGTTATTTCTTGTTCGGAATAAAGTTTATTACCGTGCCATTTCAGACAGTGGATTCCCGGCTGCGGTGTCTGGCTCATCACGGGACAAGACCCGCCTGACACTAACAAAGAGTTATCTCCAGGAGTGGACGACGCCGAACTACCTCACATGACTATTTTCACTGAATTCGGAGATCTAAATTTAAGACAAAAGATAACTGTATTTAAGAAGTAAGTAGTGAATATTTAACTAAGAGAACCTAACCTACGTATAATTCAGAAGGTAGGTATTATCATGACACTGTTTGTTGTTCTAGATTCATATCATGGCCTGAATTTGAACAGTGTCAATTCAGGATAACAATGGAGAATAACTTGCCCAAATTCGTTACCGCTCTAGAAGAGGATGGCAAGGACAATATAATTACTCATATCGACGACATGGACCCCACGGACTCTGAAACCGAAACGTGATTCAAACAATAAAACATGTTTTTTATGGATATATATTTGTATTTTCTCATTATTTACATAATCAACAATTATAATAAGGCATGTGAATACAAAACAAATAATAGGAGTACGAATTATGTACCCATGTAAGTATGAATGTGCCAACTCCATGACTGTTTCTGAAATTATAAATTAAATACTGATTGCAAATGATGTAATACGTAATTGGTTTCGCCTATGTACATATTCCTATCGACAAAAAATAACCACTATCTATGTATTTGTTTTTAGAGTGTAAGCTCACTTTTATGGAAATACCTACTTATACTTACTATGTTTTTTATAATAAGTACTAAAGAATTCCAAAATGTTCAGATACAACGAGAGTTGAATCCGTGACTTCTCCTTAATACGGGAAAAGTTTTTAGGATTATATAAAAATAATGTAATATAGGTACCTAGTGTAAATACATAGTATACCTATCTAAATGATAATAATTAAGGAGGGTAGGTGTTTAAAAGCGTAGACACTTCATAAAGGTGACATGATCTGGAGCATTTTGCACGCTCGTCAGCAAACAATAGATACTTTCGTTCTCACTGTGCGACACGATACGGGATACGCATGGGTACTCACTTCGCGAACGTCTCGGTCGAGTGGCGTGCGCGATAAATTATCGTGTCGGACAGCATGTACACTGTCTAAGCTTAAGAGTTAGAGAAAAAAAATCATGCTTTCCTGTGAGTTTACTGATATACAGAAGAAAAGTTGGCCAAAAATAGCGCTATATCTCCGTCATTTTCACCCAAGGAACCTTAAATTAAATGTAAGTTACCTACTATCCTGGTAATGCTAACCTGCTAGCTAGCCCAGCAGATAGGTATATCGAATTTCTGCTTGAGCTATTGATTGGTGCTACGTATCTATATTATGATAAAAAACCTAATTTTACAATAGTGCAGAATATTATACAAATCCGCGAGAAAGTAAAGGTTTTTCCCTTTAGATTCTAGTTAGTATGTAGGTTAGGTACTCAGTAGGTTCTTATTTGCTCTTGTGTTTCTTGAAATGTTGAATAAATTTTCGGTTTAAATTCTAAAAATATTACAATTTACATAAATCACAATGTTCTACCATAACTATTTCTACAGAAATACAAATCAATAAATCTACCTACCTATGTATGTAGTTATGTAAGTATTATTAAAATATTGCTTTTACACAATTCACTAATTACAAATGAACATGTTGGTATAAATATAAAATAAGTTATGTATGGTTAAAGTAAAAGGACGGTTCTAAAGACCACAACCTACACATAGGTAAGACTGAACAAATGATTGATGTCGTACTTACCTAATGTGTAAGTGGACGCACAGTGCATTCTAGCTAAGTAACTTATTTTAACAAACAGAACTATTCTCTTAGAATAGTGATAAATTAATATAAACAAAACAAATACTAGTGTAATGTAATGGCTCATTTACACTAGTTCGGCAGGGCGACCTCGCTTCCCCGACGCAAGCGGCAGCCTGGAGTAAACGGCTAGTCGTTAGACGGCTCAGTTCGCGGTCGAAGTCGATTGTCGGGCATAGACGACGCTTACGTCATCTATGCGTAGCAGACTAAGAGCGCATCGACCGCCCAAGGCAGCAGTTGCCACGTTGTAAGTTAATTAGGGAGCGCTGTGATTACGGCTTTCGACGAGTAATTTAGGCAGTCGTAGATAGTCGATTAAGTTGTAGAGCAAAAATGCACGGATATTACATTTCTAAACGATAAGTAATTCACATGATAATTTCTATAATGTTCCAATTCAGTGATGAATAGAATATGACATATTCTGCTGCACTACAGCAGCCCATCACATGATTATTGCTAGTGTGTAAGTGAGCCATAATCCTCCACCATACCTGTTGTGTTATGTACAGGGTACAGACAGACGCAAGTTATTGTAATAACCAACTATTATTAAGTACATATACCGATATCTTTTTTAGCGTAGCGCGTTGTTGTTATAAATTCTGAAAGTGCCTTTCATTGTAAGCATTGTGTCCACTGGATTTAGGTGTAATATAATTTAGTGTAGGAACATCGAGCGGTGCTTTACTATTTTTTGATGAAAACTTATTTAAACTGCTACATTTCTGTATATTTGAGTTCGTGTGAACGTTTAGACTTATTGTATTCAAACCGTTCTGTGGTTTTACGCTCGGACTCGAGACGAATTCGGTCCATTCATCATCATCGACAAAGACCGGCGCTTTCTTTGGCAATGTTTGTTTAGGCTTGCTCGATACAAATTCTCCCCATATGTCGTCTTCTGGTAGCGGGTTATTAACAGCGTTCTTTTGAACATGGACAGGCGATGCACTTTTGCTAGTACCACCAACGCTGAGTTCGGTTTTTAATGAATTCAGTGTCTCTACTGGGTTGAATCTAGATAGATCTTGCAAATCTATTCCAGGATTGGGCCAGTTTATTTGTGAATAGCTCTCTAAAGACAAAGGCTGCAATATTTGAGCTGTTTTTTGATTTTTTTGTGATGCATTGGAGTTAAAAGGCAAGGGCTGCAATAAGCTATTCCCAAGTGGAAGTGAACTTTTATTCAATGTAAGCTCTGGAGTTGTTAAAGCTTTGTTTGGTCTTATTGTATTTTCAACTGATATGCTGGTGTCAGACTTATTACTATTATGTTTCGGGAATGAATAATTGCAATCTTTAATCAAAGGACTTTGACTTGTACCCTGGTTTGTAATGTTATTAAATTTGGTTCTACTCAAATCTTCTGAGGTTAGATCTCCCATTGACTTATTCGGAGGTAGAGCAGATTGAAATGTATCAAATTCGTCATTGAAACTTTCGCTGCTCTTTGTTTGGGGCGCTTCTTGATCTTTTTTTAATTTAATAGTTGTGAGTGTGTCACAGATTTTTTCTAAAGTATCAGATTCCACAATGTCTACACTTTCTTGATGTGACGTGATATGTGTTTGTTCATTGTTCAATGATGTTTTTGACACAAAGTCTGAAAAGTCTTCAAATGTTTCTTTTACTTCACCGGGATCCGGCCAGTTAAGTGAAGGTATCAGAGGTTTCATTTTAATTGGTTGTAACACCTGAGTTTGGTAACTTCCACATTGTTTGGAAATATTTTCAGGTGCTGGTTCAAAGTGTTGATCTAGTGATTGGAGAGCACTGCCTTTGAAGTCTTGAAACTCCCAGTCATCATCATCATCTCCATCATTTTTGTCATTTGATGTTTCAATATTTTGTGTGTTAAAGCCTTCAACTACTTTTGTACTTTCCAAAGGTTGCGGTAAGAGCACAGGGGGTCCACTGTCATAATGAATAGTTTTAGATCTGGGTGTTTCAGAGTCCGTTGGAGTGAAAATATGCGTGTCAGGCAGATTAATTTGTCTCAGTGGTTGAACATTCAAAGTGCTTGAGTAGATTTTGTCTGGCTTCGTTGAAATAACAGCTTCAAAGACGTCGAGATCAGATGGTGTCACTTCTACAACACTTTCGTTTTCTGTATTAATGCAAGCTGGAATACAGAAAAATAAATTATTGTTTAGGTTTGTTTTGTACCATTCTATTCTAAAAAGCAGTGTTGACAAATAATTTCGACGACCTGCGGTGTTAAAGCGGGCGAGTGCCAATCCAAGAGGCGCGAGGTGCGTGTTCGCTTCCGCCTGCGGGACAAATTATTAGCATGTTTGTTCCCGGTCTGGCCGAATGTCATGATAACTAAATATATTTTCTAAATAAGCTATTGTACTTTTATTTCAACTGTCCATTGTCCTCAGTCTACAACTACTTTAATTACAAAAAAAAACATGATCACAATGTAACTGTAATCCCCAGGCTTGGTAAATATCTCCTATGATCTCTAGTTACTTAGATCTTTGAGGATATCTAAAGAGGCTATTCAGAAGCACGTCCAAACATGATATTTGGCACATGCCCATATTTTTGCTCAGTAGTTAGTATTTTGAAAGTGACAGGTTGCAAGCCCATCGGTGCTTATAAGAATACTAACCGAATTTTTGATTCTGGGGTATGCCGGTTTCTTCGCGATGTTTCCTTCACCGTTTAAGAGCTCTGCCAGAGCATCGCGCACATAATTTTCTCGAATATAAAAACTTATTGGTGCACAACTAGGTTTGAACCCACTAACTTTGGATCGTGAGGCAGGTGTGCTTTCCAAATTCTATTCAGAGTGTATCTAGGTATTGAACTTAAATTACACATTCTGACCACCCTGTTGCACTCAGTTGTTTTAAACCTAAGTTCATACCATGTTTTTGGCTTTCTATAAATGTAGGTAACCACATTCTATCTTATGAATACCACTTACCATGGGAAATTAACTCAGAGATCTTGAGGTTGGAATGGTTTTGAGCCATTTGGTCTAAGGTGGCCATGAGGTGTTCTAAGTCTAGGAGGAGGGCTTCGGCATAGGTAACTATAGGATCGGGATCAAGCGTAAAATTTACAGGTGGGAGTGAAATCCATGTGCAAGACATGCAAAAGAAGTTTACAAATGTGAAAATGTTAATAAGCTTATAGTCACAATTTTGAAGAATCTTCCTTAATTTTGATGTGTCAAATACTTTGTGCATTTGGCTGTGTCTTGTTGATTGAGCTTATGAGTGCCTTTTTAATCCTTTACATCAGGTATAATTTAATAGTGTTAATCTAAAGTAAATGAATCACACTGACTTACATTCTTGTCCATCTGATATGAAAGGATCAACCCATCCACCTAGTTTAGTTGTTTTCTCCAAAGACACAGGCTCATTCTGTGAAGAGCTTGATGGGTTTTGTGGTTTCTGCGGCTGCAGAGGTGCATTGCTGAGGTTCACTGCATACTTTGGCATGTTGTAGCTCCATTTTGGGCCGAACAACTAAAATTAAAATAATTATGTCATGAAAATCATATGGAATCAATACAAAATCTTTGGATTCTAGATTGTACCTAATATCTCACTGAGTGTCTGTCACCTAAGATTGCATCATCTGTTGGAATGTCCTAAATACTACTTTATTTACATTAGATAAAACATAGAATAAAATATGAAAATACTTACTATGTTTCTAGAGTCTATACATAATGCTCTTAGCAAAGTTTTCTGTGCTAATGAATTGTTCCAGTTTACAATGTATGGCTGTCTCACATCAGTCTCTCTCAGGTGCCTCCATGTTTCACTGAGCATAGCCTCAAGCTTGGCTTCAAACTCAGTTTCTGGCTCAGTAACTTCTTCTTCAAATATGGAACTAAGAACATTTGCAATACTTTCCATAACCTGGCTCTCATTATCAGATAAATTAAAATGTATGCCTGGTCCTTGTTGACTAGATGATGCATTTTCTGATCCATGTTTTGTATCATTATCACCTGTAGATGACTTGAAGTCATTAAAATCCCCAAAATCATCTTCATCAGTGGCATTTTGAAGTTTATTATTGCTCTCAAATCCTGCTTGTATAAATCCAGTGACAGGGTCAGGTTTAAAATTTGTTTCATCAACAGATTCAAAGTTTGCAGTAAAATTACCAAAATCACCATTTTCTGTTGAATTACTTTCCCAAGGGTTATTACAGGTATCTATGATGAGTGAAGGCTTGTTCTCAGTGGTGGTGAATTGGAAGTCATCAAAATCACCAAAGTCATCATCATGAGAAATGGTGCTTTCCTCCTTGGGTGGAGTCAATATTTCACTGCTATAGTCTTGTTTGGCCTCAATAATGGATGTTTTATTGAGCTCAGTAGACAGATCTGGTTCAAAAGTTGGTATTTCCTCTACATCTTCACTCAATAAAATTTGTTTCTTATCTTCTATGCTAAAAGATTCAACTGAATTATCTTCAGTTGCCAGACTTAGTGATAAAGCTCTTAGATGATCGTCTGTAACTTCATTTACTACATCGATTACACTAACAGATGAACCAAGACTCAAGCCATTTATCTTTTCATTCTCAACTTCTACACTGTTTTCTTTACTTTCTTCACTGATTTCTAACTCTAAATCTTCTAAATTAGTATCTTCATCACATTTTATTTCACCTGGTATTGTGATGTTGGGCCCACTATGATGTTCATCTTCATTACATTGTTTGATGGATTCAATTTTATTTTGTTCTTTTTCCTCGCAGGGTGTCAAGACTTCAATATTTTCAGATAAGTTATAGTCATTCTTGATATCAGCACTAGATTGAATGTTGTTGTATGAGGAAAAGTTGCCAAAGTTGTAATCATCATCTTCATCTTGTGATACTGTAATAAAAAAATCGTAATGCTTAAATTTAAAACTTATCTATATCACTTATAATAACATCTTGTGTAAATCAATGTTATTTATCTCTAATTTAAAGGACGTAATAAATTAACGATGAAAATCTAAGGCATGACTAGTTTCCTTAAATTAGGTAGTAAGTATATGTGTAGTCCTGAGCACTTACAACTATACGATAAATCAAAATCTTCAGGATCTTTGTCTTCCTCACACTGATCGGGTGGTGGAGGAGTGCTGCAAACCAGTGGAGGAATCGACATTCTACAACTTTATCTGTCCAAGGTTTTCAAAACACTTTTACAAATATTTACACACGTTATATTCGTTTTGATTGCCTACATAATTAAAAACTCAGTAAAGGACATAAATACAAAATAAAATGAGGACAGCTGTTTTATAATTGACAACTTTTAACTAGGATAAAAGAAAAAGCATAAAAACTGGCTTTTGTTATTTCTTAGATCATCATGACACTTTAATGACATGAACAATAACGCTACACTACACACAGCAGAATAAAAGCAAAGAATAAGGATATAAATGGCAGAAGAATTTTAATAATAATAAAAAAAGTATATGTGGCAAAGATCACTTCTAGAGGTCTTTTGTATTAATTTATTGGACATATTTTAAATACCACCCCGAGCGACATAATAATCACGGGTGTTCACTCACTCACTCATTTGGGCTTAAGTGCTGTGCTTAGTTGCTTGCTTGCTTGTGTTGTATTGACTTATTCTGTGCACTGTGCATTGTGTGTAGGATTTTGCCTATTTTACATTTTTGGTAAGTAGGTAATTACAAAAAGAACTACACACTAGTCTGAATGTTTAAAATGAATTGATACATCTTCGTTATAATCTAGACTACAACAAAAAATCTACGTTTAGTAGTAAAAGTTTACTAGTCGGTAAGTTATTTTTCTTACTTTCCATCCAGCGAAAGGTATGTCAATAACATGCATGTCCTTTGACATGTGTCATTGCTTACGTGTCAGCCGATACCTTCGTTTTGTCGAGTTGTTTTACAAAAATTAAAATAGCAGTCTCAACAGGAAAGGTTCTGTTTTTAAAAACGCCGCCGCAAATTACTTTGTGCCCCTATTACAGGATTATGACAAATAAACTTAATATCGAGCTAAAACTGTTAAAAAAATCATTATAGTGAATCTTCCGAGTTATCATCGTAAAGCGGTTCAACTATTACAAACGAACCGCAACCGCTTGCGTTTTCGTACCAAGGTAAAACTGCATACTTTTCGGTTTAAATGTTCACCCTAATTAGAGATTTGGGTTATAAATTGAATTTTATCGGTCGGTTCTCGTATCTAGCATGGATACAGTCCGTTGTGATGTGCTTTATTTTTGATGTTGCTTTGCCAGGAAGGCGCGTGCCGCAGATTCGATGGAGCTGCAGGCATTGCTAGTGTTGTGCGGGCTGGGAGTGGCGGGGATTGCTATAGTTCTCCTCATGGGCCTGTTCTCCAACTCTGGCACAAGCTATGAGGAAGCTATTGCACAGCAACGGAAAGCCACCTCTGAACTCCTAGCTTTGGCCGAGAGCAAAAATAAGTCTAAGAAAAGCAGTAAAAAAGCTATCAAAAAGGTTAGACTCTAGTATACCTATTATTTATATGTATATATACCTATTAGTTATCTGGTCCAATCTCTAGTTATTTAGATCTTATACATCATTGCTAGCAAATAAGGCTTACCAAAAGTATGTAATTAAAATTGTTTTTGTACCCCACATAGGTACAATACATTACAACCCAGACATGGTACAAACACTATGTGGGTGGGAAATAAACTCGGAAGCCACAGTACAGGAGGCAGAGCTATTATCAATAGAGCCCATGGGGCCAATGACCATTATATCCTTATTTTTATCAGTTTTCCAATTACAAAGATTATGTAATTTATTACCCAAAACACTAGATTCTAGTCCTACAATAAAGATACTAGAGCTTGTATAAAAGAATTCCAGTTAGGTACTTATTTATTTAAATGATAATGGAATCATTTTAAATATTATCTTGTCTTTTTAATTAGCAAGCCAAAAAAGAGAAAAAAGAAAGCATTACAGCGGCTACAGGCAGCGAGCCTGAGAGTGAAGCCCCAGCTGAAAGCAGTGTTGAAGACGAGCCTACTCCGGAGGTGGCCAAGGGTCATGTCGAGTTCAGCCCTGCTGTGGTAGTGGATGTACAAAGAAATGCCCCACCAAATGTCAAGGTACTATCATTATTTAACATTTTAGCACAGGTGGAGGGCCATAATCTGCCGCACATTGCTACTTGGGCATGCTTTGATAATAAATTGTCGAGATACCTAACTCCAATTGCAGTGATTAGGAATCCAATTATTATAATCAATCAAGAGAAAGATTAGTAGGAATAGATAATGTCAGATAATAGCTATCCCAATAATAATGAATGAATACATTTGTTATGGCAAAAATTTATTATAGCTATAAAAAGACATCAATTAACAAATACTTAATACCTATTAATAGTACTTAATTAGCCTTTATTTTTAAATTAACCTTTGCATAGTTGGCTATTTTATATAGGCTCTCTATATTTTATATAGGCTCTCTATCTAAACTAATATTATAAAGAGGAAAACTTTGATTGTTTGTTTGTTTGTTTGAAATGAATAGGCTCCGAAACTACTGAACCGATTTGAAAAATTCTTTCACTGTTGGGAAGCTACACTATCAGCGGGTGACATAGGCTATATTATATTTTCAAAAAAATTAGGGATCCTTACTAAAACTTCAATAATGTAAGTCAAGGTGTAAAAAAATTACCTAAAATATTCTTTATATCGCGTGCGCTGCGAAAACTATTGACGATAGAATAAAATAATGTACTACGACTTTGTAGAACACATCATTATTTAGAAAAAGTGTCGCGATAGCATATGTTCAACTATTATAGTTATGCCACAATAAGAGTTCTTTTATTTTAAAATTTTAATTGAAAGGCTACTCTTAGAAAAACGCTCTTTATTTGTATCTTAGTATTAACTCTATCAAAATAAATCACATCATATTCTAGACTGCTATAATACCTTTATATAGTTTTTTGAATTACTCAATTCGGACATTCCATTCAAAAGATACCATTAAATTAAAAATGTAAGCAATAGAAAAAAGTTGCGTGAGAGCCGCGCTAGCTTATGCACTGTAGGCGTCACAGGGTGTACAGGATGTGTACAGGATAGAGTCAATGTGAAAAAATAAATAAAAAATATAAACAAAAAAAAACATTATAATAAAAAAAAGTTCATTAAAATAATAATACTAAAACTTTCTATACAATTTTGTTTTTTTAGTAACCTGACGCAGGGTATGGTTAGACGTGTGGTATTATAATATTGAGTTTTGAAATTTTTGTTAAATTTGAGAGCACTGTGGTGTAGTGGTAGCACCCCTGCCTCACGATCTGAAGGTCATGGGTTCAAACCTGGTCATGCACCAATGTGTTTTTTTATTCGAACAATTTATGTGCGCAATGACGGTGAAGGAAAACAGCGTGAAGAAACCGCATACCCTAGAACCAAAAGTTCGAAGGTGTGTGTCATAGGTTAGTATTCTTATAAGCGGCGATGGGCTTGCATCCTGTCATGTACGAGTACTAACTACTGTGCAAAATGTGGGCATGTTTGGACGTGCCTCTGACTACCCTCTTTATATCCTCGATAACCTCAAAGATCAAAGTAACTAGAAATCTGGGAGATATCTACCGAGCCTGGGAATTACAGTCGTGACCATTTATAGGTACCTATATATAAATACCCGTGCGAAGCCGGGGCGGACTACTAGTATTTTATATAGGCTCTCTATATTTTAGGGTGTTATTATTATAATATTTGGATTGTAATATTGTATGTTTATCTATTATCATGGTACCAACTAATGGGTGTAGTATTTTAGATCATGCTTTGCCAGAGCCTATATATTCACAATGTTAGTGTGTGTGCAAAGTAGCATATACATACTGGGAAATGGAAATCTTGGTAATAAAGCAAACGGTGTTTCATTACTTCATGCATGGGTTAAATAAAAAATACATCATATTAATTCAATTATTAGGAAGGAATTAAATTATAGTCTTTGACTAGTTGAGATCACTCCAAATAATTCCTCCAGTAATTTCTAAAAATACTTGCATAATATTGATAAACTTTTGCACTAAGTATATAGTCGTACTATGCTTAGTAATTTATTTAGGTGTGGGTTTACAAAAATAAAACGAAAAACAAAACAAATTTTAATCATAATAAATTAATCTATTTGCAATCAATCTTACAAAAAACATTTGCCATCGGCAGAGATGACGCAAAGTACTTGTAACTTGTATGCGTAATAATAATGTACACATGTATAATAATACTTTAAGTACACTTACTTCTCCCTTAAATTGCAATGTTACTCTTTTATGTGCATGCGTTTTGCAATATTAAAAGATCTCTTGATATACAGTTCACAGTTAAATTTAATAATAACTATGGTAGGTTCCTACTTAATAGTGAACAATTGATCTTTTCATATTTGTGTTATCTATACTCGTAAATAGAAAAACTATCTATGCAGATTCGTAAACGTGGCAAGGATCCTAAAGTAAAGCCTATTCTGGTAAACAAAGAGGATCCGAGTTGCGTAAGCGATCCGGCCGCCGCCCTCTTGGCCGCCGCCTCGTCCAATGTCACCAATCATTTTGAAGAGATGCACCCCAAGGATGAGTTTGAATTGCTGCAGGCCACACTTACTACTGAAAAAGTGAGTGGCACATCTCAGTGTCAATTTGTGATGTGCTTTTGGTAGCTAGGTAATCATTGTCTGGTTTGTTTGAAAACTGCTTCTGTCACTAATTGGTGCTGTTGGGTTGCTCTCATTTATTAGCTTTTTGAAGGTTTGAGTGTTTGCTAATATTATGATTTAGTACTGCCTGTACTGTACCTAGTACCTACACAAAATTATATGACTGTTTATTTAAGTCCATTATGTATGTCTAGCTTAGTTATTAATTATTATTTATCTAATACTTATTATTATTTAAGTACTATATTTTTATTTTACCAAAAATAGTGGCACATAACCTGTAAGATTATGTTGTATATACAAACAGAAAATAAGAATTGCCATGTCCTAATTCTAAATGGTCTAACTAACGTAAGTTCATAATAACCCATAATAATATAATTTTATTTATGTTCTGAATGTACATACTTTCATATTATACATGATATAGGTCATATTATACAAAAAGTCGTCATTAAAAAAAAAGCATTAAAAAACCAAAATGCTAGTTTTCATACAAAAATCTTAAAGCCACTTATGTGCATTGTGTTTATGCAGAGCATACCTCCTAATATACTTGTAATAATGTAATGGTAAAAACATAAACCTTCCTTGACAGTCTGATAAAAACATCGTTATAAACTTTTATCAAACACAGAGTTTTTAATTTATGTTTTATTGTACACTATTGTCTGACTTTAACATTGTAAAACTTTTATATCATCGTGTTTAATTAAAATATTTATTGGATTATGCATGATAATTACTATTTGTTACTAAGCACATAAAGTCGATTATTCAAATGAATATCTTATTGTTACCAAGCACATAAAGTCCAATGTAAAGTGAAAGTACAGTTGATTTTATTCACTAAATGATTGCACAGTTGGTTACACAACTGTCAATGAAATGGCACACTATCGTAACAACCTCTGTTCGCCTATCTACGTATGCTCCGACGAGAACGCACATTTGTCAACTATTGGCTACGAATATTATTTTATGATGTGCAATAATTGCATTGGATTCTATAAAAAATCTTATTTTTCAAATAGCCTCAAGAGAAGATCGAGGAGGTCGTAGAGAAGAAAGAAAGCAAGGTTACCAAAACTAAGGGCAAAGCAACGGCTGCAAAGGCAACCTCTTCGCTCGTCGAACCTGTGAAAGAAGAAATGGTGCGCGAAAGGCACAACAGTGGCGAGCAAGCACCGAAAGAACAGCGCAAAGGTAAAAACAAACAATGGTACTGTCAACATGAAAAGTACACATTGAACACGTACCTACAGCGTCGCAGCTGATCACACCACGCGCCGTACCTCGCTCGCATGTGTTGTGTGTAACATTGTTGTTATCTCTGACCTTTGAATATGTTTCTAATTGAAATTGAAATTGAAATTGAAAAATATTTATTCAGTACAATCACAAGGATCACTTTGAAACGTCTTACATGCTAGGTGAATCTATGTGCCAATTCCAACCTAACCCAAGTACGAGAAGAACAGGCAAGAAACTCGTCTCGGTCCTAGCGCTTTTTTGTATGATCCTTCTTACAAAAAATGTAATCAAGATAATAATAACATAAAAACAGAACATAAATACATAAAACAAAAGGACAGCGTTTACATTGCAAATTGGTTAGCTGTCGGAGGGCGGAGCGACATCGGGCCATGAGTTCCTATCATCAATATATTCATTTATATTATAATATGCTTTCTTTAAGAGATTATTTTTAATGAAGGCTTTGAATTTTCTAACAGGAAGTTTAGTTGCATTTATAGGAAGTTTATTATAGAAACGTATCACGTTCCCCATAAATGACCCGTTCACTTTTTGTAACCGAAACTTAGGGATTAATAATTTATGTTTGTTCCTAGTATTGATTCCATGTACATCGCAGTTTTTCTGAAGTCTATCCCTATTCTTATGAGCGTACAGTAAATTTTCGTATATATATTGTGCCGCTACTGTGAGAATATTAATTTCTTTAAATTTTTCTTTTAAAGAGCCCCTCGGTTTCATTTTGTAAATGGCACGAATTGCCCTTTTTTGTAATACGAATACTGATTGTATATCCGCTGCTTTTCCCCAGAGAATTATACCATATGACATAACACTATGGAAGTAGCTAAAATAAACTAATCTAGCTGTAGCTTCATCCGTAAGCCACCGTATCGTACGAACTGCATATGCAGCGGAACTAAGCCTACCAGAAAGTTTATCGATTTGTGGTCCCCATTGCAGTTTGGCATCAATATTGATACCAAGGAAAACCGTAGAATCAACAAGATTCATTGCTTCCCCATTAATTTTAATATTAGTTGGCCTATGCACTACGTTGGGCAAAGTGAATTTAATACATTTTGTTTTGTTAGCATTCAGCAGAAGATTATTTACAGTGAACCAGTTCAGAATCAATGATAGTGACTCATTTACGTAGTCACAACTCGAATTGGTTCTGTCAACTTTAAAAACTAATGAAGTATCGTCAGCAAATAAAACTATGTCACAAATATCTTTTACAACAAATGGGAGATCATTAACGTACACTAGAAATAAAAAAGGACCCAGTATCGATCCCTGCGGTACCCCTATCTCAATAGTTGAACCTGAAGACCTTTCCCCGCCAACGTCTACTTTTTGGACTCTATTCGATAGATACGACTGTATAAGGTCTAAGGCCTGGTTTTGGACGCCGTAATACTTTAACTTTGAAATTAAGTTTGCATGACTCACGCAGTCGAAGGCTTTAGACAGATCACAGAATACACCGATTGCATCCTGCGACTTCTCCCACGCATCAAATATATGTTTCATTAAAGCTATACCTGCATCTGTTGTTGATCGACCTTTGGTAAATCCGTACTGATTACTATGAAGTAGTCCGTTAACGTTGAAGTGAGATAATAGCTGATTAAGAATTATTTTTTCAAAGATTTTACTTAGCGCGGGCAATATCGATATTGGTCTATAATTAGCGGGATCTCTTTCGCTTCCAGATTTGAACAAAGGAATGAGTTTACTATGTTTCATAAGGTCGGGAAAAACTCCTTCGTCAACGCACCTATTAAAAATATAAGCTAAACAAGGAGCAACATCTAAAATTATAGTACTTAACACCTTTGTAGACATTCCCGATAGATCTTCCGTATTTTTTATATTAAGTAATTTGAATGCTTTTACAATACTAGCTGCGTTTATATATGTAAAGTTAAACACACGTTCACATTTAGCAACATTAGATTCTAATAAAGTAAACGCATTAGAGACTGAAGAGTTTAACGATTGTGTCACAACTTTAGGTATATTCGAGAAAAAATTATCGAAAGCGTCTGCAACTTCCTGTTCTTTTGTTATAATTGTGTCATTTATTTTTAAACTTATTTGGTTATTGCGAGATTTCGATTTACCTGTTTCATTATTAATTAATTTCCACGTTGCTTTTATTTTGTTTGATGAATTTTCTATTTTATTTCTTATATGTAAAGATTTCGCTGCATGACAAACTTTTTTAAATATTTTTGAATAATTTTTAACGTGCGAAGTAAACGCTAAATCGTGTAGCACTGATTTCTTAGCAGCGTATAGATCATACAACTTATTTCTACTTTTATAAATACCCGGTGTAGCCCAGTCAGCAAACTTAACACTATTATTAACTTTGCATGTCTTAAGCTTGAATATTTCCGAATGTTCTTTGCTTACCAAGTTAAACAAAGTGGTGAAAAGGTCATCAGGATCATCGACGCATGGTATAAGGGACATTTTCTGTTCAATATTGGTTTGAAACTTCCTAATGCGGCTCTCTGTAATTGGTCGGTAGGTAAAGTTCTGAGCCTCATCTGCGAAACTACACGTGAAGATGGCGCTGTGACCGTAATGGTCAGAGCTAAAATGATTAACCACAAACTTATGTACTGGAGTGCAACTGCAATAAATATTATCTAAACAAGTGGCGGAAGTTAGGGTTACCCTTGTTGGTTCATTGAAAAGAGGAATTAAATTAAAACATTTAAATAAGTTTAGAAGTCTGTCTGAAAAATGATGAACCGGAATATCTACATTAAAATCACCGCAAACTATTATCGACTTATTACATACAAATATTTTGTGCAATACTTCTTCCATAGTGGATTCATACAAGGCGAAGTCTGCGTCGGGGGGACGGTAAACGCTCACAACGACATGTCGCTCCAGCTCTACACACGACAGTTCAATAACTCTCTCAACGGTGAGATTAACTACGTCTTTGCGCTCCCTGTGTTTTATGTTATTTTTTACAATAATTAAAGAGCCACCACGTATGGCGTTCCTACGTTTATAACAGCTAGCAATTTTATAATTGTCATAAAATGGAAGTAACTCTGATTGACCTATCCAGTGTTCTGTTATACACATGATATCTACATTAAAACTCTTTAAAAACAATTCACATTCTAATATTTTGCTGGGAAGGCCTTGCATGTTTTGGTGGACTATATGTAAACTGCATGGCTTTTTAATAAAATTATTTAATTTTAAATACTTCTTAATTTTGTTACTCCCATGGAGCATTGAGGATCTACCTTTACATTTAGGTGTAGTGAGGTCTATAAATGAGTGATTAGGCTCACAGACTAATAGTTCTGTTTGTAAACTAAGCCTATTATTGTTCTTGGTGGTCCGAGCTTGTTTGGACTCTAAGTCATCAATTTTAATTTTGCACTCTGAAAGTTCCTGTTTCAAGTCCTTGTTTTTGTGTAGCACAATGCTGTAGGCTTCATGGCAGCTATCCACTGACTGAAGCATGGACTGCTGGCTCTCCAGCCGCTCGAGGGCATGTTCATACTGACTGTGGAGCTCGGCAAGTTGCTTCTTGAGAGCCTTATTCTTGTCCAGGATACTTAGCATTTCAGCCTCACTCTCATCTTGTTCTTGCAGCAGTTGCCTGCGAATCTCATTAGATTCTTTCAGCTCCAGCATTGTTGCTTTGAGCCTTGCTTCCAAGTCGCATGCCCGCCGTGTCATGGTCATGATTATTTTGGCCTGAAACACACCGGTAAGCAAGTGAGTATGGATAGGAAAGAGTGAGAGATAAGATGAAAAGTAAGAAGTTAATAGTAAATATAAGAATGATAAAAACAAAAGGGGGAGTGGGGTAGAAAGTTATTAGAAAAATAGTTTTACTTTGGAATTAATAGTTAACACTTGCTTATTTCTAGGTAAATCTAGGTAAGTATACGGAGTTTAAATTGAAGTTGTCAGTAGGTAGGTGAGTATTTTAATATAAATAAAAGCACAGCATAAAATTAAACAGTTGATATCTTTAAGTTAGTAAGTACCTTGAACGGTGCTTTGTCAATTTTTAATATAATTTACTGTTATTTACAAAACTAATAACATTTATTAGGCATAATAATATATATCTGCTTTCCTTTATTACAAAATGAACTTAGTAGATGGGTAAAAATACACAATAATTAGGTAAGTACCTATCTCAAAGATAGATAGACCTTTGTATTAGTTCTAGTGATTGTGTTAATGTAGTAGAATCTGTGTGAGGCAAATGTTTTGGACATCAACTCAAGCTTCCACTAAATAGTCAAGCTGAGAGAGAATAAAACGGTGCCTGGTGTGTGATGCGTTGTGACGTGACTCATCAGTGCCGATGAGCCGGTAGTAATGTTGTTTGAATGTTTAGAATTGTGTTGGTTAATAAAGTAATGAACACAGGTACTCCCCGGGATTATCCAATGTTTCCGAGTAGTTTAATTGTAGTTCACAGCATCAATCCTCTTCAAAAAACAGTAGCGAAGTTCAAACGACAACGGCCGGTAGGTATCGAGATCGTTGTCAACAGGTCCAAAACACTTGTAATCTTGTTATTTCTTACTTATATTGTTCAGTAACACTAGTTTACTTTATTTATAACGTTTAGAGTGTATATTTATGTCGAGTTATAGTAAATTCACATTAAAAACTTAAATTTTAGTTAAAAAATATTAGAGCAGCTGATTATTACGTCAGACCGCTAGTGTTGCCACACGGCGAAAAAAAAAGTGTAATAATGACGTCAATGCGGATTAAAAGCTCCAATACACAATGAAGATGACCCAAGATACATTTTCACTGCATTTACATTACATTGTCGGAAAATGATATTGAACTCTTTGATATGGCGATTTCACCAAAAAAAGGATTTTACGATGCATAGTATTTAATTTAAATTTCGTTAATTATATCATTAAAATGTTCCACAGGTAAAAAGGCAGAAAAAAAGTCTGAGAAGCCAGTCGAAGAAACCATCGAAACTCCCCGCGAGGAAGTGGTTCCCCCATTGAACGCTCCGCAGCCGAGTGAGCTCACTACCGAGAAACTGCTGAAGCAAGCTCTGGCTAACCCGCCCACCGCGCCTGCCGCCGCTTCCTCCACTCCGCCCGGTGGCAAGAAGAAAAAGAAGGCTGAGCCTAACGTTCTGACGCTAATGGGTGAGTTTTAGTATATGTATACTAAAAACTAGGTATTCAATCTTGAAATTTGAGTTAAATATTGTTCATTAAATTTGACTGTAACTGAATCTATTCAGCAACTTTAATTGCGGTCGTCATTTAGATGAGTGATGGCTAATAATATTGACATCTGAGTGGTGCCGTCCTGTTTGATAAGTTAGAGATGTTATAAATAGCCAAGCTGCACTAAACGGGATGTGATCTTGGAATCTGAACTTCACTCACTGCTGGGTATAGCCATCCAGGTCGGCCCGCGACGGATGCCATGTCGTTTGATCCCAGGCGGTGACAGCGGCGACGTGAACGTGAACGAGCTGGTGCGCGTGGTGCGCGAAGCGGCGCTCTCCCGCACCGAGATACAAATCCTGACGGACGCGCTGCTCAACAAGCACCACGACCCGCTGCCCGAGCACTCGGAGTGGACCGAGGTATGAATGTGACGAGCTGGCGCGTGCAGCGGCGCTCTCCCGCACCGAAACTGTTATACGCTGCGCAATGCTATGTTCTTTGTTTTCTGTTTCTTGTTCTCGTTTAAGAGAACCGAACATTGAGGTGTTTGCAATAGATACAATTTAAAATATTATGTCCAGCTGCAATAGCTAAACATTACATGCAACCGTTTCTTTCTGGTGTCCGTATGTAACATTATAAAGCGTACGTTTTATGCACTGCCTTAACATTTAGTATGCCGGAACGTAGGTCCACGTGAGACATAATAGTAGCTATTAATACTAACTATTTTCTTTTAGGGCCCTAACGACCCCATGCAGAAGTTGAAGAAACAGCTTGCTGATAAGGAGAAAGCTCTCGCTGACGAGATCGAAGCATCGCAAGGTTTCCAAGCTAAACTAAAAGAGTTAAGGTTAGTAGTTCTTTCAAAGTCTAAAATATTATTCAACAATACTCCTTAATTATTGTTACCCATTTTAATCATCTCGTCTGTAGGCTAGTTGCTATAGTGTTGTCTCATTCGTTACGTAATCGGTAAGTCGGGAATAAGCTAATCAGGTATTCTGTAGGTCTATCATGAGTTTTCACAATCTACACTCGCTAGCGACTGTAGTTAAATATTGTATGAAAACTTGTACAGCGCCTCTAGCGGATATTGCTCCCGATTTCTCCCGAAAACAATACTGCGCAGCTCTTTTGGCTAACGGAGTGAAATGAGTTTACCTCCTCGTAGGGCGACGTTGAACGCGGAGCGCGCGCGGGCGACGAGCGGCGCGCGCGCGGCCGAGGCGGCGGCGGCGGCGGCGCGCGCCGAGCTGCACACGCAGCAGAGCCGGCTGCAGCGCCTGCTCGACGACAACCACGCGCTGGCGCAGGACAAGCTACTGGTATGATATCCACCGTTCTTTGCACAGCCGGTGGACAGGTAACCGAATCATGAAACTGTTCCACATAGTGAAAGATATTATAGTACAACTGTGGCCTCACCACGAATTCATAGTATATTACCGAATTAATATAACATTGTTATTTCGTACCATGGCCTATGCAAATTGTATTGAAGTATTTCTAGAAACTTCGTGACATTTCTATAACGGGGATCATTCTGGAAGACTTCGTGGTGAGGCCCCAGATTATTCGTCTACGCGACATGTTCCGAATCACAGGTGCCGAACTGATTATGATGGATTCTAGGATGAGTCAGTTTCTTCAAAATGTTTTCCTGAACCGTTTAAGAGCATTAATACGCATATACATATATTACTCATAAGATTCTTCTCGAGACTTACGAGTACCTACCTCTTCAAATCAATAGAAAATTGAAACTTAAGTTAGGCATTGGGTACAGCTGAGCGTAATAATAATGATTAACTCACAAGTCATAACATTAATTTCTTAACCAGATTGTCCAGATTAGATGGCCGGGATGTCAATTTGATAATTACAATATATTATTTTCAGCTTCAATCTAAGCTCAGTGTTGAAGGCGAAGTACAGGCGCAACGAGTTCAGATGGAGATGCATATTCAGAGACTTTCAGAGGTAATTCTGTTAATTTAAATAAAATGCAAGACGTCATATGGCTTGGTTTCGTTGGGTCACAAACCCATTTACTATCAGACCGCCCAAACGTAGACATATTAAGACATCCCCTTAAGAATAGTGTTGGTTTTGGGTGCAGGCTGAAGCGGCGCTGCTGCAGCAGATAGCGGCGTTGCAGGCGGAGTGCGGCGCGCATGCGCTGGACGCGAGCGCCGCGCGCGACTCCATGATCATGGCGCAGCAGCACGCCGAGGCCATGGCGCAGCAACTACAGGTAAAGTTCATCCCACGGATATAGGCATTCGTGAAGTTAGCCACAGGTGCGAGTTTGCGCATGTACAGTCCCACCGCCCCCCTCCATAATCTCCAATTGCTCCCGAAAAACGATACTGCGCACTTGCGGTTAACTTCACGAATGCCTCGACTCGTTGGGCCTGTAACTTGTACTATTTATATTCTACTAATGGCACACGATCGTTCAACTGAGACGCGAAAAGTGCAAGTTTGATTTCTAGTGTAAAACAAAGCAAACAAATCTATGTTAATTCTGTAAAATAATATGATTTTGTAATGTGTTGTATTAACCGAGCGGCGTTGTTGGCAGGAGGCGAACCGCACGTGCGGCGAGCTAGAGCAGCAGCGGCAGCTGGGCGTGCTGGCCGAGCAGCGCGCGCAGCAGGACCTGCGCCAGCTGCAGGACAGGCTCGCCGGTCAGTAGCCGCGCCGCGCTGGGCATCACCGTCCGCTTTACATTGCACTACGTCGAAAGAGACATTCTACAAACATATTAAAGCACTTACGCCCACGGCTTCGCCCGCGTGGTTACTTGACAAACAAAAACAAATGTATCCCCCGGGAACCCTACATTTTTTCGGGATAAAAAGTAGCCTATGTGCTATTCCAGACTATAATCTATATCTGTGCCAAATTTCATCCATATCCGTTCAGCCGTTTCAGCGTGAAAGAGTAACAAACATACATCCAGACATCCTTACAAACTTCCGCTTTTATAATATCAGTAAGATCTTAATTCACTGTTATGAATCCATTATGAAAATAATATTTCATCACTTATGTAAAAGTAAAGTATAATTGTTTCGTTGTAGCGCTGGCTGAACTTCAGAATGAAGTGCAGAGACTATCGGCACGCGCCCAAACAGCTGAAAGTAATGCTGAAAAACTTAAGGGAGAAAATGAAAAGATAAAAAATGAATTGGAAAAAGTAAAGACGGAAGCTGAAAAGTTAAGGGCAGAGTTAGACAAAACAAAAGCAGAAGCTGAAAAAACAAAGGCAGAATTTGAAGAGCAAAAGAAACAGGTTAATATACATTTATTTGTATCGTTAAATGTATGTTTGTTTGTAATATCCCCTTGAACTTTTTTAATGTGATACAGTTGTCGAGCGAAATCGCATCTCTTGGCGAACTGTTAGCAGCGCGTGAGTCGGAATTGGCTGAAATCAAACAAATGAAAGCGGTGCCCGCGCAAAATGGACTTCCTGTGAATGACGTACATAAAGTAAGTTTATAATTTTACAAATATTTATTTGGATAGACAGGTGATGTGCAACAAGGCTAGATTTAGTATCGCATTAATTTATTATACTTATTATTCAAGTAAGACTCAATCACTCCTGTTGGAGAATAGGTTTTTAAACTTACGCGATCTCACGCATTATTATTAGTATTAAACGGGTATATATCGCGTTTTATTTACCTATTTTTCTCGACGTTTCAACAGGTTTACACACTGCCGTGGTCGCGAGATGACTGATAAATACACGTTAAATACTAATAATGATGAGAATAGGTTATCGTCCTAGCAGATGATACAGATGGGAGTATCAGTAGGCTGACGATTGAGTTGTGTGCAGGCAGGCGAGCTGGCGCTGGTGTCGAGCGTGGTGGAGGCGCTGCGGGGCGAGCTGGCGGCGGCGCAGCGCGGCAGCCGCGACCAGCGCGACCAGCTGGCCAGCCTGCACGACCAGCTGGCGCACTACCAGGACAAGAACAACGTCAGTGCACACCCTGCCCTACACTCACTCACAACTACCACCGTCATGTGACACACATTCTTTTATACCGCTCTCCATCATCCATCCATAGACCATACCATATACTGAAATAATATTATGTAGAAATAGAATAGAAAACTGAAAAAATATGGGAGTTAAATATATTATGTAAAATATAAGTTACGTAATCGTTCCTATATATTGTCGTAGTGTTCTATTCTCTAGCTTTTGTGGATCGAACCAAGGAATAACATTTTCCATGGAAACTTTACAACCTTGTTACTTTTTTAGGGTTTAATTTTCGAAAATTATATTAACCTATGTATATGTTATTCTAGAACTAGTATGCTATCTACATTCCAATATCACCGAAATCGGTTTAGTAGTTACGAAGGTACATGGTAACAAACACACGCACACAACACACAAATTTTCGCACGAATAATATTAAAAACTAGTACGGGTGGTTAGGAGCCGTCATACATAAAGCATGTTTATCGGTGCCGGCTAGTGATGCAACGGAAGTGTCTTAGCGGAAGCAGAAACAAAAGCAGATGTCAAAAGTAAATTTTAACGGAAGCGGAAACGGAAACGGATGCGGAAACGGAAGTGTAAATAATATGAAAAAAAACTTAAATTTCAGTGGCAAGTGCCCAACCTGCCACTGAAATTTTAGTTTTTTTGAAATTTTAGATTTGTCTGTTTATTATAGTACCGTTAATCCAATCTCCATGAAACTTGGAAGGTCTAGAGATTCTACTATGTAGATTTGCTGGAAAGCATATGAGCTTAATCGGTGTAAAGGTACCTACAGGGTTCTAAAACGAAAAAAACTTTTTGCCCAGCAGTGGGACACTAATGGCTGATATATAATAATTGAGTGTGTTATCAAATAAAAGATCTTTACTTGAACATTCCAAAATAATTTTAATTTTCTAGGATGTATAGTTTATGAAATATAACGTAAAAAGTGAATTTTACGATTTTAATCTTTGAAAATTAAGAAAACCGCTAACATCTTATAGCACGGATATAAGTACCTACCTATCTAAGTAGGATAATCAAATAATATTCTTTTTTTGTTTAGGACTTATGTAGGTACATAAAGAGTGTCCAAAAACATCAGGACTTGAATACAAATGAGGATTGTGGCATCGCGCGTCTCATCATCTCGGTTCGGGGTGAACTAATAGTTAATATTCATAGTTAAGTTGCGGTAGGTAAGTTATATTATATGAAAAGTAGTTTGGCCGCTTTTGCCTAACAATTTTTTCGGTGTTCGTCGCATATTATAAGACCAGCTCTTACTAAAACAAACAACAGCAGAAAATCTTAGTCGCTTACACTCAAATCGCGGCGCGACGTAAACTAAAAAGTACGTAGGTAAACAAACAAAGTTGCGACAAGTAACGAAAGTCCCCCGCGTGGACTTTCGTTACTTCACCGTCAAACGCGCGCCTCGCCGCCCCCGTGCTCCTGCGCTGTCAACCGCCCCGCCATCGATGACTTCCGTTCCTATTTCCGTTAAAAAAGTTGCGGAAGCAGAAGCAGAAACGGATGTCAAAAAGCATGCGGAACTTCCGCAGTTGCGGAAACGGAAACAGATATCTGTTGCATCACTAGTGCCGGCCCGGGTCCGGTGTGCTTACGTGCAACTTTAACGGAAGTAATGCTTAAAACATCTCAAATTACTATGCATGTCAGGAAAATGAATCACAAGAAAACTTATATGGCTCATTCCCGCCATACATAACGAACATCTATTTTGTAATTTTTATTACTTCTTAATAATAAAGCAAATAATAACCCATTTGACTTACATATATCTGATTAACATTTTATACTTTGGCTCCTCCCGCTTAGGAGTTGCGAACTAAAAACTGGAAAGTAATGGAGGCGTTACAGTCTGCCGAAAAGGCTCTCCAGACGCGATCTGCAAGCGCGTTGTCGGCCCAAGACCTGCGCGTAAGTCCATCTCCTATTGCGCCACTCTTTGTACAGTACAGTTTGCAACATTATCTTTGGCCGGCTTCGCTTTGTTGTACATTGCTTCATTCAAAACTCAAGCATTCCATGTTCAGCCGCGAAATTATTAGATATACTCGTATTTCACATCAAAACACAAAAATAATTTAATCTTAGGGCGGAAACGATATGAAACTCGTATAAGTAATGTTCCCAGAATTCGTAGTCATTGTTTTGATAATATATAACCTGATTCTGATAATATTTTCCATTATAACCCAGTTATTTTTCTAACTTACCTATACCCGTAATGATATGACTTTCTTGTCTTTCTTTTCTTGGGTGTTTCCATGTCGTATGTATAACGTTATCTGTTAGAGTTCTCAATAAATAGTTTATTGATCAGGAGGCGATAACAAAGGCAGAAGAAGCACAGTACTTGGAGGCGGCTCGCGTGCTGCGCGCGGCGTGCCCGGCGGCCGCGCCTGCGCCCTCGGCTGCGGTCGGTCGCGACTGGCTGCAGTCCTTTGCCGATAACATCAACAAGGAGCTCCAGAAACGAGACTCTGAGAAACTAATACTTGAGAACAAAACTGTCGAGCTCGAAAAGAAAGCTGCACAAAAGATTGTCGCCGCGCCGCCCGCGCCCTCTGCCGAGCGGCTCAACGAGCTCCAGTCGGAAAAGGAATACTTGCAAGGATTGGCCGACAAGTACAAGCGAGTTATTGACGAAACAGTAAGTATTTTATTCCTTAATGTAATAAGAAGTTAAAGATTCCTGAGGTATTAAATTATGTGTACATAAAAATATCTGAAGCTGTTTGTACTAGTGAAAAATTCGATGTTTGCTATTACTCTGTAACAGCTGGACAGGATTTGAATGATGTTTAGAATTGATAGTGTGTGGCCTGTGTGTCCTGAATGTATACGTGTACCACGCGTTCAGAGCCGCAGGCAAAAGGGATGTTATATATCAAATCACGTTCTGTTTATAGGAAGGCGTTTTAAGTCGACTGCAACAAAATGTGACTGCTGAGGAACAGCGGTGGGCGAAACAGCTTTCTGATAAACAGCAGGAGTTGGACGAACTAAGACAAAGGACCGTTTCGCAGGTTTGTGCTCTATTCGACTGCCGCCGTTTCTCCAGCACGGCGCACATCTCGTTGGCATCGGAGTACCTCTAACGACCATTATCAATGTCAAATAAATTATCCAGTCTACATCGCTTCTGTAGTGAAAGTGTACATATTAATAATAAGAGCACTGGTGGTGTAATGGTAGTAGTCTTGCCTCACGCTCCGAAGGTCGTGGGTTCAAACCTGGACATGAACCAATGAGTTTTTCTATTCCAAAAATTATGGTGCGCAATGCCAATGTCCTTAAACGGTGAAGGAAAACATAGTGAGGAAACCGGCATACCCTAAAACAAAAAAATCGAAGCTGTGTGTGTCATAGGTTAATATTCCTATAAGCGGCAATGGGTTTGCTACCTGTCACGATTGGAATACTAACTACTGTGCAAAATAAGGGCATGTACCAAATGTCATGTTCGTCGTGCCTCTGACTACCCTTTTTAGATATCCTCAAAGATCTGAGCTGAGGAGATATCTACCGAGGCTGGGGATTACAATAGTCGTAATTTTTTTTTATTTACAATACTACTATTTATGTGGATAGTGTATGTGTATATATGTCATAAAATTTGATCTGAATAATAACAAATCAGACTGCTCATTTTCACTTCATATTTGCTTCAATAGAGCTATAGTCGCACTGGACCATGTACCGTACATACAGCCATCCTCAACATCTTTAATTGCTTCAAAGAATTTTTTAACTAGGAACCTCTGGAGTTCGCGTACTACTGCATAGAAAAGTCGTTGCCTGCAATAACAGAAGAGGTACTTTCTCATTACGGGTCAACACCATGTTCGCACTTTACGGTGCTTTAGTGTCGTGTAATCGTCCTGTGTCGATCATCAGAAATGTCCACTTCTGTTTTTGTTAATATATTAGGGCATAGATTTTTTACAATTAGAAAGTCTTTCGGCGAAATGTACTTTTTAAATTTTTACTAGCTTTCGCCAGCAGCTTCTGTTATTGTGGTTCCTGTTCTGTATAAAGTATTCTACGAGTATGTGCTAATCCAATCTACAATCTTTCTGCAATTATCGATTAGATCAGGCAACCTTTTGATAACTTTTAGATAACCTTTTGTCATAAAGAGCCAAAAGCCGGTATTAGCACCCACGTTTTTTATTAGTTTTATCATTGATTGGCTATACGAGTATACATCAATGAGTGTACTTAATAAATATACTTATCTACTATATTATTATCCCATCACTGTGTATTTTGTTTGAAAAACTCACCAAATGCGAGAAAACAAACGTCACTGCCGAGGTCTTGTTAGTAACGTAAGGGAAGAAATCATATTTTCTTATTTTTCTCAATATAATTTTCCTGTAAAATAGTTAAATATATTATGTATAATTGTGTATAGTACGTAAATACTTGCTATTTATTTATTATTTAATAAATTTTGGATATAAAGCTAGGAGGTAATTTTTTTCACCTTTTAGCTCGGAAAGTATTTATGTTGAATCAACAAAAGCAATATTATTTTTATGGCTTTGGTATGTCCTCTTTTATGCATAATACAAACTCTGTAATCTAGGGTGATGGATTTAACTTAATATTCAAGTTTGAAAAATAAACATTTCAAAAAATTTTTTCAGATGCAGAATAAAATAGATGCACTAGAAGCTCAGTTGGCGCAGGCAAACGCTACCAATCACAACCATACTTTTGCAGATGCAGAACGACTCACTGAGGTATAACGTAGTATCCTATAGTTCTTACAATAACTGCCAAATTTTGATTAATATCAATTACGATTTGATGCACTTTATTGCAATATTCAGTTCGGGTTCAAATCCCGTGGCATGTGTGAAAGAAATCGACATGCCCGAAAACAAAAATCGTGGGCCATTCACCAATCCTCATTGAGTCCGCGAAGTTTAATGATGACACAATCAAATGACTCTCGCTATGTGTCTCTCCTCGTCATAGTCCAATGTCCCAGTGGACTGAACATTTTTAACTATAGTTTTAAAATATTTCTCTTTACAGGAAAGACTGTTGGCTGGTTTATCTGAGAAACTGGTGGATAAGTCCAATGGACCTTCACAGGTAATATTTGAAAAACCCATAAATATCCTTTTCTGTCTTTCACACAATAATGTGTCTTTTATATTTCCAAATTCCAATAAATATATAACTTTTTAGTTATTTTGTACTTTATGTTTTTCAGGTTGGAATGCAAGAAATATAACAAACAAACTAGTAGTAGTATAAGCTAATTTTAAGCAGTTGTGGTGTCATTCCTATCCACTAGCTAGGCGGTCTCGCGCTGTTGTCACTGGTAATGAATGTCTATGGTAACTTATTGTTAAGTCACTATCACAGATATCCAGTCATAAAAAGAAGTGTTTTTAAAAGAGTATCAAGTTCAATAGAAATATTGCCATTTCTCAAACAGTTTATAAATATAAATATGCACTTGTTAAACTTAAACTCATTAAAGACATAGAGACATTTAATTAGGTATAATATAATGTAATCAATTATAATAAAGTAAAAAGCACTTGCTGTGTATAAAATTGTATATAAACAATTTACTTCAACTTCTTGATGGTGAGCAACTCTGTAAGTCAGATCTGCTGATATTTGCAACAGTTTGTTTTAAGTCAAAACGTTTTAAGATTTTACACATTATTTTTAGAATTAACATAAAAGATTCCATCATAAGTTAACTTACTAATTAACTAAAACTTATTTACAAATTTCTAGGTCAGATGGATTTGATTCCCTTAGAATGCATACAAAATATTTGTTTTTAACTTCAAAGTAACAGACTAATCAAATCAGCATTAGAGAAGATTTGAAAGCGAGTGATCACATTGCAGAAGTCAATATTTGCTCTAGACAACCCTATTTTTTATGTAACAAATATATTTAAGTAAATTTGTAAGTTGAACGGAATGAAAATAATTTTGTGAAATTGTAGTAAACAAAAACTTGATGCCCATTGCGCTTCATGGACTAGCAGGCAGTTTGAAAGCCCTAGCATTGTCCTAAATGTAAAAAGTGTTGATTCAAAAAGTGACATTTTAAAAATATTTTAGAATAATAATATTATATTTCTAGCCTATTACAAAATGAGCAAGGGGTTTTTATAGTGACATCTTAAAAACAATTAGCCCGATCCATGTATTGTGTAGTTAATCTTTGATATTACTATTATTTTAGGTATAAATATATCATAATCATTATACTATTAATTAATGATTATACCTTGACCTAAACACATTTATTTTGTCCTTGTTTTACTATATTAATATTACAGATGAGGCAAAGTAATGAGACATCAGGGGGTAGGTATAGGTACATATCTTTTAAATGTATATGTAATGTATATGTAATGTATATCTTTTAAAGCAAGTTGTATTTTTAAAAGTACATTGAGCTCATTCTCCATGCATGAGCATAAGGTTTTGTAAAACTCAAAAAGACATTAAAAAAAAAATATTAAAGAAAAGATTCCTACCTATCAGGTCCCATTATATTGCCCCAAGTACCTGTATAACGAATTAATTATTTTCTACCGCTATAAGTTTAAGTAAATAAGCATTATTATTGCTGCTAAACATTTGTGTTAATTACTATTTAAAATATTAGTACCTATGTAATGTGTAGTAATTATTGTGCATGAAATATTCAGTGTCCATTAAAGTAGGTTTTTGATGCTGACTAGTTTATTTTTAAATCTTATAAAGTCAAACAAATTGCTTATTTATGTTGAAAATTATTATTTATTCTATAAAATTATCCAAAATATCGTAAATGTGGGTAATGTGTCAAATACTTACTTTCCGAAAATTTATTGAGTGTAATAAAAAATAAATTGATGTATAATACGTAAACAACTTTGTACGATAAAATAGATAAAGACATTATTAATTAAAATATTTACAATACAAAACGCCTTTATATTTTTAACCATAATAAATAAACGTAGGTAAGTACTTAACTTCCAAAGCTGTAGTTAAATTAGTTAGGTAGGTGACAACTATTGAACTAACAGTAGGTATGTAGGTACCTACTTGTGCAATTTTGTTGCACATAACGCATTTAGTAGTAATTAATTTCCCAACTTCAAAGAGACAAAGATAGTGGGTTTTTTTTCTGATATTGTATACTATAAACTTATCGCTCTTATGTTTTTATTATATTTTTTCCCCGTAGTTTTTTGAATTTGATTGTGTAATTTTCCTGGTTATTTTTCCATTAGGGTCCAAGGTTTTTGATATGAGTATAGGTATGAGTTATGTGAATTAAAGTGAATAGTTCTTTTCTAAATCCATAATCATACAAAACAGTATTTTTCTTCTTCTTTTAGATATGGCGTCTGTGGTTTAGTTTTCCACAATTTAGCCAATATCGATGTCGGCAAGATTAGACAGTATTCTTGTTTGTCAAGTCAAACAAGAATACTGTTTGACTTGACACCTTGATTATGACGTTGACGTTGATTCACGTAAATTAAAATACACTTGACACTGGCAAAATTGATCTCCAATACTGTACTACTGCTCATGCTGCTGCTGCTTGTACCCTATCTCCTACAACAACAATTTAATTTTGTTTGTATTTCTTCATCAAAGTCGAAACTTCGAAAGTTTTATTCTGTCTGTGCTGTGCTGTGATGTCCCCTGTATTACCGAAATAAATGTAGACGGTTTGATTTTGTTAAAAATGTCAGATGTTGTGGTAAAAAATGTCGATAACGCATGTGAAACTGCTGAAGAATTCACAAGAGTATTTTACAAGCAAGTGGATAATATTCGGCATCTAACATCCAAACTATATTTGGAAACTGGTTTACTAGTTTGGAATGGAAATGGAATCAAAGGAAATGATAAAATCCAGAAGTTTCTCATGGATTTACCTGCAAGTAACCACACTTTGAAGACTTTGGACGCGCAACCCTTATCAGAAGTTCTGGTTTCGAATAAACTGACCTACCTCATTCAGGCTTGTGGCGATGTAATCTACCAGAACGATGACGTCAAGAAACCGTTCCAACAAACTTTTCTAATTGTAGCTGTCGATGGAAAATGGAAGATTGCTTCGGATTGTTTCAGACTTCAAGTGCCCTATAACAGCTGAAATTACAATGTCTTTTTTATGTAAATGAATATAAAGCTCAATGTCTATGGTTGTTTGAGTATTGTAATGTTTGATTTGTCCTTCCAATGTGTGTACACATACCTACATCTATCTAGTCTTACTAATTATTGTACACTTTTTACTTATTAAGTTAATCTTTACTAATACTGATGCTAACTAACCAATTATAATTTTTCAATAGAATACAGACCTATACATATAATTACTTAACTCTAATTCTAATAATTACTTAAATAATAGATGGAGAATAAACTTGGAAAGATGAATTAAAGAATTTCGGTTTAAGAATAATTTTAAAGAAAAAATAAGAATTGAAGACCAACAACACTATTGACAAGCCAGCCACAACACACTAACTAGGTAAAGTAGGTTTTCTTTCCATATTTAACTAAAAATTAAACACTGTTCATATTGGTAACATTTATTATTTCTTAGGTAATAAAGGTACTTACCTCATTAATAATTTTATTATACTTAGGTGATCATTTTATGATATTTAGGTACTACTTTAACCAATGCAAAGAACCATTAATAAAAATTCATTATAGGTACCTTTGATCTATATTTCTGTCTTTCAAACATCTTTTATGTACTTACTTAAAAAATTAATAGGTCCCAAGTAATGTGTTACAGTTAGGACAATAATGTTCAGCTTTTTTAAATGCTGATACATAGTAAGGAATTGCAGATAAACAACAAAGCATGCACCATCTGAAAAAGAAACAATCTGACCTTAATCAGGCTTGAAGCAACACTTACATCAAAGAAAAATACTTACAATGTTAACCCACAGATGAATCCAGCAAGCATGTGTGTTTTCTTAGAACTGACATATTCAACTTTAGTGAACACTCTTTCATCACATTTGGGACAGTTATAAAATGTAGGTGAGTCCGTGAGGGGTGCTTGGATTATGATAGTCTGACGAATTATGGGTTGTTGAGTCACTGCATTGCTGAGCGAGTACGACGGCGGGGGATCTGTAGGGTACTGAGTAGTTTCACTTGTATAATATTCACTCCTGTTTGAGTTACTAGCATCACTGCTGGCATTCATAATGAAACAGTAAAATTACCCTTTAAATTATAGAAAAAATATGATAGATATCTTCCATATTGCTTACTAAACACTGGGAATGTATGTTGTTATCACCATACCTACCATTGAAGCTATCTTATCATTTCTGATAACTATCAGTCATGCAGCGTCTCTCTTTCCATTTCACAATAATAATGTTACCTATATGTACTTACGATGTAGGTACTTACTTAAATAAATTTTAAGTAGGTATTTAAATGGATTTTTTGTATAAGATAAAAGATTTAAAACTGACACCACTTTATTTACTTCATGTTATAGGTATTGCATACAAAACAATAGTATAGTCAATATATTATGTAAGTAGGCATATAATAGTACTGAAGTCACTAGAGAGCCCAAACTGCTAGTTGAAGAAAAACAAAACATAAAGATATTGTGTTCCTTACAGATGCACTATTTCATTATGAACCTTAAAACCTTTTGAATTTGTTTGTTTTTATTGATAGGTAAGTACCTACTTACAAACAAAAACATGAAATATCAAAATATTGGAAGTCATTAGAATGATTGAAGTAAATATTTTTATCATTCTAGGAATAAATAAATAAATAAATAGGTTCTTTCTGTTTGTTTATGATAAAATACCCCTGTAAAATGAATGCTCTAGCTAGACACAAATATAATTATGTACTAAGTATGTAATTTCCTATATCATAATCCCCCCGTAAATACTAAACAAGGAGTAATGTTTTGATTATGGAGAGAATTTATTAATAAACAATAGGAATATTTAAAATCTTAAATTATTTTGGAAGTGTGAGTAAACCACTGGAATCAGTTAAAAAAAACTATATTAGGTACTTATCTAATAATAACATAATTTCACATATTAATATGTACATACACATAAGTATAATTATTATATAACTAACCTACCTACCTATTAAAAATATTTTTATATCATGTATATTTATTAGCAAAATTATGCTGCATTGCTCTAATATGATTAGAATGAGTGAATAATTACTGATTAGGTACTTAGATAAAATCACCTGTTTCTGAGGTACATAGTTATTAAGTACCTAAGTGATGTGATGAGTGATGGATGATACATGAAAAACCTTTTGCTTAGGTAGTTTTAAATGGTATGTATTGAAGTTCATAATAATCAATCTTTGTGTGTTTATTGCCTACTACATACATAACATTGTTGATTCACATATTTGTTGTTATCAAAAAATAACAATATAAATAAAAATACTTAAATAAAATCAAAATAATAATGCAATTTTACAAATTTAACTAAGGAATACTTCACAGTAACTGTGTATAGCAGCCAGACCAAAAAAAATTTACAAAAAGCCTAAATATTTAAATTTAAAAACATTTACATACCAATAAATAATGGCTATGGCATAGCACCTCCAACGAAATATTAGCAACATGGAATTAAATTGGTGCATATTTTGTAAGTGCCAATATGGATGTTTATCAATTGCTTAACATTTAGTACTTTTACCAATGAAAGCATTGCAGTTAGGACAATAATGTTCAGCATCTTTGAATGTGTCAAAACAGTATGGTATCAGCCCCATGCAGCACAGAGAACAGATCCTGAAACAAACAATGATAATAAATAATACAAGAAAAGTTCATTTTTATTTACAGGTAGGTAACTATTTAACTAAAATGAAGGGGTAGGAAATATTGATGACTTGGTTATGAATGTATTTAGGTATGGTTAGGAAAATTTTGTTATTTTTGTAATTATATTTTATATTCAGTTCATAAGCCATATCCTGAGACTTGGAGAGTAGGTAAGCAAGCATTCTTTGAGATCTCTACTAATGATGCAACAGAGGGATGGTAGGTATTGTAGGCTAATTTTATAAAATAAAGACGATTAAGGGAGGTGCAGATATAAAGTATGTATAAGAACCACTTACATAGTGACTACACAAACAGAGCCAGCAACAAGGTGAGTATGCCATCCTGTAGTAAAGGTGACTCTGGTGGTGACAGTTTTACCACAGTTGAAGCAGTTGACAGTGGTGGGTTCACTACCCACGGCCGGCGGCAGGACCAGCCCCACGGGCACGCCGGGCGGCACCGGCGGCCCGTCAGCCAGCTGAGGCTGCGCGCTAGTCACCGATATGGTCGGGTGAGAGTACGCGCCGGGCGCAGGGTGAGGATACACCCCGGGCGCTGTGAACTGTTTGGGCGCTGGATATGGTCTAGCAGCAGAGTTATCGCAGCCTGGAGCAACGAAGCCATATTGAGGGTTCCCTACTACGGCGGAGTACGGCGGTGGCAGATCATCAGATGCATTTGGTGCACTAGGCCCTTGATTTGAAGACATTTCCTTATTTTCCCTACTCGCTATGATAGCACTCACTTTATTTGAAGAGCTCGAGTAAGCTCTCAAGTAAAACCACTTTATTGAAAGAACAATGGATTGAAACGTAGGTATGTAAATTCTCTTCTGATTATAAAATTGTTTTCTGAAGCACTGTTGTTATTGTAGGTACTGCTGTCTTTCGCTTTGATCTGACTTACTGTAGATTAAGGACCACCCATAAAACTACTTCGTTTTTTGCATTAGAAGAATAGAAATACGCAATTTTTATAATTTAAAATGATGTTTTACAGCGTAATACAAACTAAAAGTTTGTCTATACTTTCTGCCTGCAGTCTGCTTCTGCTGTTCTTCTCAGTGTTTCCACTGAGGATTTTGGTTTTGCCCTAAATTCTTTGGAAATTATCCTAAAAATCCTTTTTTTTTTTTTTTAATTCTCTATTTTAGGCTGGTTACAGTGCTTCACTGACCGTCGGTGTGTATGTCGGTCGCGCTTGACATTAATATGAAAATCCATAAAATCGTACAGTGCTGGACCGACCGTACGCACGCGTATATTGCTACGCACTGCGTACGAGGACCGTCGGTCGAGCGCGTCCGCATGCGTCCGTCGGTCGGCCGACGCGCTATGGAAACGTGTGAACGCGTTCAGTGCTGCACCGATCGTTGGACCGACCGTACGGACCTACGATGGATGTCTGTATCATTTTTCATCTGGTCAGTTTGTTGGTCAGGAGAGCACTGAATGATACAAACTGACGGTCGGTCCGTGTGTATCGTCAGGACCGACCGTGCGCACCGACGGTCAGTGAAGCACTGTAACCGGCCTTAGGGCGCATGAACAAAAATTAAAAAAACATCTTTTTTGCACATTTAATACAAAAAAAAATCCACAAAACGAATTCATTAGAAAACTCAGAAGAAGAAGCGTTATTTTTAATATAGGCTTTCGCTGACTTCTCTCCTTTTTCTTGAGATGAAGAAGGTTATTAACTCACTATTATCACCCGTGTCTTCCCCTAATAGGTGGAGCTATTGAGCAAAGAATAAAAAGGTTTACCATCTCAAGTAATCTTTACCCTAAAATTCCCTTAATCTCTGTCGCAATAAAATTGGCCCTTAATCGTACATGAAATAAGTAGTTTCGCCCTAAAAAAGGGCGAAATCCCTAAAAGTGGAAACACTGGTTCTTCTCTTCTGTCTTGTCTGTACCACAGAACACTAATACTTCCGGAGACAGACAGCAGACAGCACTTAGTCACAGCTTGCTTATTGCAAAGATTGCGTAATATCGTAATACCACAGTCTAACAAAACGTAGTGATTAAATTCTCTTTGAGTCTAACTAAATCATTGTTTTTTTATACTGTGGTTACATGTAAACATGATTGCGCAAATCTAAATATGTTTTGATTGAACTTGAACCATTTGCGGATGCGACCAAATGTCATGCAGAATAAGTACATCTATAGTAATCTTTTCGCTGAGCGATTATGGGACTTGGGACTAAGGTACCTACCCTATTTGAGGTACCTACTTCTCTGCATTTTTTAGCGAACGCGACCAATGTTTTGCAGATAATGCCGTCATATCAATCACGTGACAGTTGTTAGGGTTTTAGCGGGAAAATTCAAAATTACTCTGTAGACGACCGAGCTTTGCTCGTTTATTTTGAGGTAAACGACGTTTTCTTAAAATGAAACCTAGCTAGATCGATTTATCGCCCCCGAAACCCCCTACATACGAAATTCCATGAAAATCGAGATTCAGATTACATAATATACTCGTATATATACAATAATTGCTCGTAGTTGCTCGTAAGGCAAGTACCTATAGGATATAAGATTTTCTCATCGTATATGTATAGTTACCCACTTACTAGTAATTTTTAATAAAATATTTTTGTTATTCTAAACAAGAGTCAATCTTCAAAATAAAAGTCTTTAAAATTTTTTTTTTTACTTATAATAGTCCGGTCAAATTAGACCAAAAAATAGGGGTGAGGTTACAATAATTTCCACTTGGCTGAAAATTGGTAGGATTGTTCAAACTATACACTAACGAACTAAACGAAATGTAAAAAGACCTCATCGATCCGGCACGTGCACAAAAATTACAAAGGGGTTCAAAGGTCACAAAAAACGGGTTTTTCGCGATTTTCAGCCAAACGGTAAGTTTTATCATAAAATTATCCCAGACAAAAATTGTAGATCAAATAATTATTGTAATCAAATAATAAACACCGTTTTTGAGATAGGTATAACGATTCAAAAAGTTCATTACTTATCTATACTTATATAAAAGGCTTTGTCCTGAATGACTGACTGACGGATCGTCGCACAGCCTAAACCACTGAAATTCGGAAAGTGTGTTCTTTGTTTGTCGTAGAATAGGCGGTGGTTGACTTGCAACTTGTCACGTATGGAATACTAGCTACTTTGCGATTGAGAGTGAGAGCATACCTACTACATGTTTATACGTGCCTCTTTCTACTGTAGGTACTTTACTTTGTAAGTAGGTACCTACCTACTTATGGTTCACACATAGTGTATTTGATATAATTCGGTTACTTACCTTCCTACCTATCTACGAAGTTTTTTATAGAAATAATCGGAAATAGGTGTAAGTACTTACCTACATCATGCTAAAACAAGTGTGGTATGGTAGAGTTGCTGTACCTACAGTGACGGTATAGTGGGTACTGGATTGGATATGTTGGGTAACCGCTGCAGCCACCTCCATGCCTCCAGCGGCCGAGCCGAGACGCGATGTTGCGGTAGCTCGCTCATCCATAGGTAGTGAACCACGAGCATACCGTGAGTCAAGCGCGCATACTTACCTACTGTCCAAATTAACTAAAACACGTCTTTTGCGGCCTTTTGCATAAGCAATTTTCGCATACCGAAGTGTATCTAGGTTTTTACCTAAACGTGTGTTTCTAGAACAACTTTTTCGGAAAATAACACAGTTTGGTGCGGTGGTACCTACTACATAAGTGACCGAGCAAAAAGCGTAAACACATTTGGGTAAGCATAGTTATTTGCTAATATACGAAGGCAGTGGGTTATGTAATTCAGTTAGTTTGACAGTCATTCAATAGAATCGTTTTCAATAATCGGCAACATACCTACCCACCTAGGTACCTACCTACTTACCTTTCTGATCTTTCTTAATTTGTAACAAGTACTTAAGTAGGTAGGTAGGTAATATCATACTCACCTACTGATAATAAAAATGCGAAAATAACTCTGTTTTTTTTGTTTGTTACCTTTTCACGATTATGCGGTTGAACGGATCAAAATGAATGGTTGAAATTTGCCGCGAGATATATTGCGTCACAGGGAAGGACAAAGGCTACATTTTGTCTAAAAAATAAAATACAATAGGTACGGATGGCGTCGCGGGTAACAGGCAACAGCTAGTATAGTAATATAATACTTCTACGTATTTAGTAGTCTATGATCTTTTCTAGCTTGGTAACCCAGTAAACTATTGAACCGATTTGGATGTAAAACAAAATGTTGTAGGTAGGTAGGTAGGGCAGATGACCCGTTTGTGGCCACCGGGCCCTTTCTGGCCATCTAGGACTTCAAACCGTTGTAAATAAGGCATAGATCATTTATTTTTTCTGCTGAGTACGGTTCCTATAACATTAAGTAATGGCAGCACTGCTGTCGTTGACAAAATGTCATGTTTCAAAATTCTCTTAGACATAACAAGCCTTTTTTCCATCCGGTCGTGCATTATGCAGTTTTCTTAGCAAAAATATTAAGGCGAGCGGGTGAGTAATCAATTATTATCTTCGAAATCTTGTTTTATATAGTTAATGTTTTTGTTAATTGTATATTAAAAATATATTATTTAGGTAGAATTAAAACAATTTATTTGCTAAGTATTTCAGAAGTTAGTTATTTGTAGGTGGCCACAAATGGCACAAAAATTGACGAAATTCTCCATCTTTGGCCACGTTGGTGGCCAAAAGTGGGTACAAAGAAACCCCATTTCTGGCCACTTCTTTTGCCATGTAGTTTTAATATTATTATTCAAGTGTTCTGATATTTTCTGTATATTTGCAGTGTTTGTTATGCCTCCTAAAAAAACTGGATCGATTACGAAGAAACAAGACCACGTGAAAAGAAAACTATTTCAATATTCACTACACAAAATAGCTTTTATAAGTAAAATTAATAAATATTATTTAAAATTAATAAATATTAATAAATAAGTAAAATTTATAAGTCATAGGTAAAGTAAAATATACAAAGACTGGTTATAATATTGTAAGTTGCCTATAAAAGTGATCTCAGTGTGTAATTTGTAATAATAACTTTTTTGTTTTCTTTTTGTTCAAGGAAACATGATTAATTATGTTAATGTTTTCCAATTTCATAATAAAAAAAACTAAAATTCAATTATTTGTGTTTTATTCTTGATGGCCAAAACTGGCACATGATGGTGGCCAGAAATGGGGTAAATCTGGCCAAAAGTGGCACGAAATGACTTTTTTGGTTATTATTTGTATATTTAGTAAACTATTCGACTTTTTCTAAAAAAACGATTAAGTTAGGATTCATTAATATATTTTTAATAACTTTTTACAAAAATAATGCATTTTGCTATAACAGCTATAAGGTAAGAAGCTTCAAAGTGGACAAAACTCTTAAAATGGCCACAAACGGGTCATCTGCCCTACTTGCTTACCTAGCATAGCAACTACCTAATTCTAATAAATAAGCAGCATAAATGGCACATAGGTAAAGCACATAAATCGCGAAAAATCTCAAAAAATAGGTACGTAATCAATCAATAGGTTTTACAAGTAAACGGCTGAACGGATCGTAATGAAATTTGGCAAAATATCTTGGAGACGGACATAGGTTGTAACTTTTGTCGCAAAAAATAATCTTGAAGGGCTGAATTAGGCGTTGAAAGTTTGTATGGGGAACAAATATAATAATCGCGCAGACGAATTCCTGAAATCAACGCTGGGCGCAGTCAGTTTCTGTTGCATCTCCACAAAAAATCACAATTTAACCGATATTAATAATTTCAGAATTAAATGTTACTAGCTGACCCGCTCGCGACTTCGTCTGCGCAATTATTTGTCGTCCATTCATTTTGCATTTAAGTTTCATAAAAATCGCTCCACGCGTTAAAAAGTTTCATACTAACGTTTCCACTCTTTTTCACCCCCTTAAAGGTGGAATTTCCAAAAATCACCCCTTAGTGGGTGGTTTTGTTACAAAAGGAAGCCATACCTTCCAAATTTCAGCTTTCTAGCTTCAGCGGTATCGGCTCGGCGATGATAAATCAGTCAGTCAGTCAGTCAGGTTAAGCTCTTATATAGGTATAGTATAGATAGATCGATTAAAGCATTATGTGGTGGTAGCAGAAGTTTCAAGTTGTGCAAACTTGCACCTATAATTTTTAGCGCGCGCGTTGAAATCTTTTGTATGGACTATGGCAATTCACTACCCGACGACTTTGATTTTATGAATATTAGGCACCATTAGCTCTATTCACGACTTTGCTGGTTTTGTAACCTGATGTGATCTTTGGTTTATACCTCTATGTATATTCTGGTGTTTACTTGATGTTTCATTCAAAATTTAAGTTTATTTTTCTAGTTTTATTGAATTACTATAGAAGTGTTTTGATTTTTGACTTCACGTCTATAAATATGTTGGGTAGATATGAGTTGAACTAACCACCACCCAAGATCAAGGCCGAACTTCGGCCGAACTTTTGATTTTAACCAAATGTTCGGCCGAAGTTCGGATTCGGTTCAAACCATCTTCGGCCCATCTCTGATTGATTATATTGCAATATTATAGCACTCTATTATCAAAAGCTCATGCACGCAAGCGCCTGTCGCCGGTCGTCGCATAAGCGTTATCTCATGAAGACTCCAACTGCGCAAGGGGCGCAGCGCATAATATTATGAGCCGGTGAAAGTTGCGATTGCAACCCAACGGTTGCCACTTTCTCATGATATTAATTCTGTTTGTTTCATAAAATGTCGACAAGCGCATGGTGCCACGTACCTATTATAATGTCATTGTTTAGTTATTGTAATGTAGCCTCGGTCTAGGTATAAAAAACATTTAATCATTTTATCCACAGAGTGTTGTACCTACGAGTTAATATCCGCGCCTTACTGTATTGCTCAGCACGAACAAGGATGCGCGTGCGCTGGTGGCGTGCGGCAGTTGTCTGCGCGTGTGCTCTCGTCCTGCGCAGCCACGCGCTGCCCCCCGCCACACTCGGAGATGTCGTCGCCAACGCTGCCACAAGTCTCAATTCTATGAAGGTGTATAAATTAATTATACTTACAAATTCAGGGATAGTTACCAAGAGGGTGGATTTATTATTTGTAGTTTCGTGAACTCATCGGAATAAAATTGGATATGTAGGTAAGTACTTAAATTGACAGCGCTAGTGGTGAAGTGGTAGCACCCCTGCCTCACGATCCGAAGGTCGTGGATTCAAACCTGGTCGCGCACCAATGAGTTTTCTATTCGAAAAATGTATGTGCGCAATGCCAGTGCTCTTAAACGGCGAAGGAAAACATCGTGAGGAAACCGGCATACCCTAGAACCAAAAATTCGAAGATGTGTGTCATAAGTTAGTATTCTTATAAGCGTCGATGGGCTTGCAACCTGTCACGTAACGAATACTAACTACTGTGCAAAATGTGGGCATGTACCGAATGTGATGTTCGGACTTGACTACCCTCTTTAGATATCCTCAAAGATCTAAGTCACTGCTCACTGAGGTCTGAGGAGATATCTACTGAGCCTGAGGATTACAAACAGTCGTGATCATCCTAACTAGAATTAGGTCCAGGTATTATCCGTTCCATACTAAGTACCTACCTACCTTTCACAAGATTTATAACTTTTTGTAATACATAAGGTTTCCGACTCACGTAAAAGTACTTAGAAACTATCAGCCTTGGGACAAACAAAGGGTTTTGAATTCTCTACGAATAGAACAAATGTTTGCGTAAACAGCCTTGCTCTACGCTATACAGTTAAAAAAAGCAATTATGTATTTCTAATAGCACGCACTAGGTACTAACGTGTTGCAACAATAATCCAGGGATTCTCCTAAACAGTACAATCTTGAGCAACGAGCATTGTACCGCATGTATACAAAGCTATTACGGTCTTTCTTCAATACCACGGTGTCATGCATGTGTCGTAACGTTGACACTGCTCTGCTATAGTACCTATTAGTTCACCTGCAGCCCCTGCAGGTACTAGTAGGTACTACTACCTACGCATGCTAATCCGTTTCTTTTTTTTCCGATAATTTTCGTCATAAAATGGCAGCACATTTAAACCGGTGCGTGTGATACCTATACCTAATTTCACCAAAATGAATAAGTAAGGAATTTTATAAAATACAGCTAAAATATAGCTGACCCGCGCGCGACTTCGTCTGCGCGTTTTAAGTAAGTAATATACGTTTTCTTACCTTTTAAACCTTCCCTAGACCTCCACGAACATTTCAAGACCAAGATAAGATAAATCCGTTTAGCCGTTCTCGAGTTTTAGAGAGACTAAAAAACAGCAATTCATTTTTTTATTATAAGAGAAGATGGTGAGACAACAAAACATTCGGTGAAAACAAGTGTCCCTTAGCCCAAATAAATCCAGCGCCACGATCACCGGTGTTACCTTCTCCATATTCTCAGGGTTATTACCTAAGTAAGTAAGTGCCTACCTAAGTATGGTTATTAAGAGTCTGGAAAAACATATTTTACCGAAAAATTATGTAAGTAATGTAATGTTACCACCTACTTTACTTAACCTACAGATAATAGGTATGTATTTTGGGATAAAAAAAGGTTGCTTGTTTTTTACTTGCGGGCGGGCCGTGACCGAGATGCCTGGGTATGGTGGTAGGTAACAGTTTAACGACAGTAATAAATCTTTTTCATCTGGAGATGAGCTGGAAACCACGATTACCACGAGATTGCGCTTTTGGACGTGCAATTTATTGGTCCATAAATATAAACAATTTGTTTTGTAAACACGAAATAAATGAGGTGATTAATAATGTTTAATGGATTTACCTTGATGAAGAGTTAGTTAGTACCTAGACGTATTGTGAGTTCAATCATTTTTTTTGAAACCATTTCGTAACTTTCAATGGTAAGCGCACTCTTTTTTAATAAGTTCTGGTTTTGTAAGGTCTTGCTCGTGTAATGGGACTAAGTATCACCATTTAATACTTCAAACCAACAATTACCACGTCAACTGCTAGGGCAACGCGTGTGGTCAATTCGACCGTAGGTATAGATATAATATAGGTACCTATATTATAGGTACCTACGTAACGTTTCGCACCTTACCGCTCACATTTATTAATGAACTGAACATCGTGTTTAAACGCACGCAAAAGCTCTAAAATTACTGCAAATTACAGTGCTTTACTTAAGTGGGTTATTTTAAATGTGAACTTATATTTTACATGTTTTCAAGACGTTTACGAGTTACAAACTTATGTATTTTTAACTGACTTCAAATATTAAGGATATTATATATTCTTAATTCAAATAAAGTTAAGGAGCTATCTGTGATTATAAAAATCCTAAAATATGTACTATGACAATTATTTAGCTTGTAAGGTACAATAATATACGTTTGGTGCGTAATTTTATAATGAAAGGCGTGTCCTTATGAACTCAAGTCGTAGACTAATTTCTCTGACAAAGAGATAGTTTCCCTATGCGTTTAACCTAATATTAAACTAATTATATCTATGTACCACGTTAAAACTCCTTTTCTCTGTCCGCAATCACAATGGTAGCTTCATGTTCTCATTGTGTTACAGGTATCAGGAGCGTGGCGCCGCTTGTCCAGCACAGTGAGCGAGTCCGTTGGCTTGAAGCATGCTTTGCGGAGGCTGCAAGCCGTGCCGGCCCGCGCGGCGCGCTTGGTACACGCTCTGGTGGACCGCATGCGTGTGGGTGGTGGCCCAATTGTTTTCACGCAGCTCGGAGCTCTCCGCGGGAGGCGGCTCGTAGCCCGGACCACAGAGCAGACACCCTATTACAGCTTTAAAGGAATAAGGTGAGATACAGGTCATCCAACGGATCTAGGCATTCGTGAAGTTAGCCGCAAGAGCTGCGCAGTATCGTTTTTCGGGAGCAATTGGAGGTATGAGGAGGGGGGAAGGAACTGTACATGCGCAAACTCGCACCTGTGGCTAATTTCACGAATGCCTAGATCCGTTGGATGACCTGTACCTACTTTCCTATAAGTTAGTTATAAGTAATATTCGGCAGTAGAATTGCTGATTTCCGCAATAGAAAAAGAGTTTCCGCAACTCTTAGCCGAATTCCATATCAATACTTTATTTTGCAGATACGCGCAGCCACCTCGAAGCTCACTCCGGTTCCGACCGCCAGTGCCGCTGGAGCCCTGGTCCGGGGTCCGAGATGCTTTGGAAGAAGGCGCCGTTTGCCCTCACCGATTCATGCTTTTCGACACTTATAAGGGCGACGAAGATTGTCTTTTCCTAAACGTGTACACGCCTGCTTTGCCTGACAAGATTTCTGGGTGAGAAAAAGTTTAGACCTAAATAAGTAGACTAAGTACATATTATAGAAATAATTATAAAAAAATGGAGCCCTGAGACAAATATTACAAGTTTTTTTCAACCATGCAGGTACAATCCCAAGTTAGCAGTGATGGTGTGGATCCACGGAGGAGCATTTTCCGTCGGCTCGGGCAATGCTTTTCTCTACGGCCCCGATCATCTCGTTGGCGCTGGAGTGGTGCTCGTCACACTCAACTATAGGCTCGGAGCATTGGGCTTTCTTAGTCTGGAGAACGATGAAGTACCAGGCAATATGGGGCTGAAGGTAATAACGCAGCCACAGTAATATGTGGGTATAGAGAGTAAGTACAAAGTGACATAGGTTGTGGTATGTGAACTTAAATAAATAGATTAAAAAAATATGAATCAATCAATCAGCAAGCTTGCCATGCAAAGTGGTAAATTTCACAGGCGCATCTTGCGGACGCCGTCCTTCTGACAGTGAGTTGTCTGGTCAGTAGATCGTTTATAACGGTCCATAAATAGCTCTACTGTTTCATATATAGTGTGTTAGTATATTATAATAATAGATTTGTATATTTCTGTAAGTTTTGTATTGTGTAGGACCAAGTGATGGCTCTGAAGTGGGTGCGCGATAACATCAACGCTTTCGGCGGGGACCCATCCCGCGTCACCATCTTTGGAGAATCTGCAGGTGCCGTCTCCGTGCACCTCCACATGCTGTCGGCTGCTTCGAAGGTATCTACAAAATCTGTATGAAAACTTGTACGTCTCTGGCGGATAGTTGGGTACTAAAACGTTACGTAGTTAACTATCCTACGTCACATACAGCAACTGTAGTTTGCGCTTCATTCATTTGCTTAGAAGTTGGTACCATGAGTAACAATTTTGACAGATGTCATAGTAACGGCGTATTACTACTGTAGTAACGTCAGCCGATCTAAATGTGACAACTCATGGTAGACGTACTGGAGCAGCTGCGTAATTTTAAGATTTCACATTTCCCACAAATTATGGTTCCGATTGCCTAGCCTCGTGGAAATAAGAGATCTGCAATGTAACCCAGTTGCAACTGCACACGAATTGATCGATCGACGACGATACTAACCGCGACGGACATTGAGCAACGGTATCGGATTTTATAGATAGCTGACAATTTACGAGAATTACGTTGAAGGACACCACCGCACCAGTCACCACTCTCACTGAGTCGGTAAGCTTATAATAATCAAGTTGAATGGTAAATACACAGATACTTTAGTACCCGCAACGAAGTTATGAGAATGTAGAAAAGTCTTGTGTTTTATGAGAGTACCTACTTTTTAATTTATTATTAGGGTTTGTTCCATGGAGCTATCGCAGAAAGTGGAGTGGCGCTAGCACCATGGGCTCTGGCACAGAACCCTAGGGAAAGCGCTTTTGAGCTCGGCAAGGAGCTGGGTATCGACACTAACAGCACAGCAGAACTCCTTGGTAATTATTAATTGTTATTAATAAATATTAACGTATAAACTTTGTAATTTTATCACAAGAAACATATTTAGGTATATTTTACTAAAACGGTAAATGTACGTAAACGATGTATACTAGTATCTTAAACCATATAGCGCTACTTTCACTTGACCGGTGAAACCATTTGTCTTGACAATTTGGTCTCTCTAAAACTAGAGCGCTTCCACTGAAGCGTAACGGAGCAACGGCTAGATTATCATTGCATTGCGTTATTATCTTAGCTTTAGCGCAAAGGCATCATTACTTTTTAAAAAATATGATTTAGCACAATGTTTTGGGGCCACAAAAAAAAAAGAATAGAAGGCACCACATGGAGAAGGAAAACAGAAGACAGCACTGTATGACAAGCTTTACGGAGCCCTGCTGAGTAGCAAGACAATCTTCGCGAAACTGGTGTCTATGCTAAATATTTTTTGTTTTAGTTTATGAGAAACTAGCTTCCGCTCGCGGCTTTGCTCGCGAGGTACCTATATAAAATATAGCCTATGTTACTCAGGGATACTGTAGCATTCTAATGGTAAAAGAATTTTTGAAATCGGACTAGTAGTTTTTGAGTTTATTAATTACAAACAAAAATACAAATATACAAAACTTTCCTCTTTATAATATTAATTATAGTAAGAAATGTTTATTAATTATTTATTCACTAAAATATAACACCATAACAGCTTATAGCCAAATCGACGTTATATTAACATAAAAATAAACTATCGGTACTAATCAACACCTTCTAACACTACCTGAGCTAACTCCATAAGTCTCGGCAGGCTATGTTGGAAAACATCAATATTATTTTTGGATAAATAATTCATTAAATTAATGGCATTAGACATTGGAGAAAATTTCAAAAGGTTAGACCTAAAAATTGGTAGGCTGAGCAAAGCAGGACGGCGGCTAAATAACTAAGATGTGTTTTATAAGATTGTTTTAATAAAGGCTTTATTATTATTATTATTTTGGGGCAGGCTATCTCCGAGCCACTCCAAGTGAGCTGCTCGTCAAGGCTGGCGCTAGAATAGCGGTGGACGCGGCCGGCCAGTCCGCCGACCTGCAGAGCACCGTGGCGCTTCCGTTCCTGCCGGCCTTGGAGCCCTCGGGGCCTGAAGCCTTCCTCACGCAGGCCCCGAGAGACACCCTGCCAGGGGCGGATGTGCCTTTCCTGACTGGATATAACGCTCAAGAGGGCATAATCTTATTCCGCCGTAAGTCCAAAAGTACCTACTAGTAGTTACCTAAGTCTACTAGGGTGAAATCATCTAACAAATCGCACAGTGTAAGACCAAGTAGACCTAAATAGATGTTTCTGTTTATCTTAATATATATAATCACATGTCACGTTGTTTGTCCGCGATGGACTACTTAACCGATTTTAAATTAAATTTGCGGAGTTTGATCCAACTTGAAAGATAGGATAGCTTACATCTTAATTTATAGCCGCAATATTATTTTATTGCAAATTATTCGTCTATTATTTATTGACATGCACAAAATCTGTCATGGAGGTCACCATATTTTTTTACAAATGCCATCTATGTAAAAAAGCATGGTTTTCCCCGTGACTGATGTTCTCCTACCTTCCTCTTAAATTGTTTACTACAATGAAATATGTATAACAAAAACCTTAGCCACAGCAACGCTTGGCCGGGTTTGCTAGTACTCTTATTTAATAGAAGGGTTAATTTAGGTGTTATTATCTTATATCTACAATGTGTCGTGCTGGAGTAATTTTAAAACTAAGTAGTGGGTAGGTAGCTGCGTCGACTAAAGCAGTGGTTAGCTGTGCTGACGATAAGCGGCAGCGGATATCCTTGGCAAGGTTTTGCAAGTTGCGCAAAACACGTTTTTGCCTCGGCCCTTCCTTCCTTACAACCTACTGAGTTATCTAGCGATAGTTGTCAGCTATTCCTTCTAATTTCTTGGAATTGACATTACAGAATACCTACGTAATTTGTTGACGTTTCTCATTTTTAGTACCTACTTAGGAATCTATGGTCGGGATAAGCTGTAGTATACCTACCTATCAACATAATAATCTGTAGGTAATTTCTCCATATGCGTTGGATACTTAGTAACCTTAGAAACCTTTCTGTTGGATAAAAAATATTCTATGCGTCATCTTAGGATTTGCTTACGGTTTCTTGATGTAGGGTCATACGGATATTATGTGGATCCTCGAAACCTTCGAGAAATATTGACACTAACTCTCTGAGTCACACACAACCACAATATCAACCGATGTATTTCGCAAGCCATGAAGAGTGAATTCCGAAAATATCAAACAGTTACCTTACTACTTATTTAGCTGTAGTTGCATAACTATTAACAAACAGTGTTTTACCTATAAAGTGGTAGGTTCAGGTAGTAGAAAAGTAGTGATGTATGTCATGCGATCTTTATATTTTCGACATTAATTTTATTAATAACTAGCTTCCGCTCGCGGATTTGCTCGCGAGGTACCTACATTAAATATAACCTATGTTACTCGAGGATAATGTAGCATTCTAATGGTGAAAGAATTTTTGAAATCGGACCAGTAGTTTTTGAGTTTATTCGTTACAAACAAAAATACAAAACTTTCCTCTTTATAATATTAGTATAGAAGTATAGACGTATGTCTAATAAGGTTTAATCAGATCATTGGTGTATACCAATGATCTGATTAAACCACCCCAAGATTTTTTATTCATAAAAGTAAATAACATCTTAGTTGATAAGTAGGTAGGTAGGTACCTACATCCCTACCGATCAATAAAGAACGACGTAATACTTATAAAACAAGCTTTTATTGTAATAAATATTATATGTATGAAAGGTTGTATTCGATACTATTCGGTGTGTAATCGATACCTTCATACCTTGTCTACCTACATCATGTCCTCCCCTCCCAGACGTTATGTTGATCAATGGGGCTGAGAAACGAGTCACACACTCAGTTGGACGTGCCTACCAAAGCACTAAGTACTTGCTTATCCTAGGTTACTATAAGATAATTGAACAGGGTTAAAAGCAAACACTGGATCAGATAATACGTCATCCCAACAATACTCAGTTACCGTAAAACACGTTCATTACATAAGGCTAACGTGTTCAAAGACAGCGGCTGGCACTCTAGCACTTTTACATAATAGCTAAACCACGCGGATATTATATGAACTCGCTCGACTTTTTTGTGTCACTTCCTCACATTCAAGTCAAACGTACTTAGGTACGTATCGCGACTTTGAAGAGCAACTTTATCGCGACTTTGAAGAGCAACGATATCGACTTTGAAGAGCAACTTTTATTTATAGCGAATGATAACGTTATTTATTGTAGTTTCCGTTACATTCCAAGGTTAAAATGATTATGCTCAGCAGTTGATACAATTGCATCAAATCAGTGTTCTGAACAATAACTATTATTACTAGATGTAAGTTTAATTATTGATTGTAACCGTTAAATTTCATAGTCACCCTCTTCAGATATAAATTACAAGGTTGCATGAAGGATGGATGTGTACCTAACTTGACTTCTTGTGTTACAGGTCTTCAACGTTACCCGAAACTCCTGAGCGAGTTGGAGCAAGAGTTTCGTCGCGTGGTGCCACCTGAGCTATCTATTCACAACGAGACCGTTACTGAGAAGATCGGCGATGCTATCCGCGCGTTCTACTTTCAACAGCAACCCGTCGACATGAGACATATCGACAACCTCATTGACGTAAGCCTACTCGTACATAGTGAGCTCGGAGTAGTATGCTTGTGACATTCGACCTCAGTAGAATTGACCTTCACGCTGACAATTAGATGACGCCAATAAATTTTATTATTGAGAAATCAACACTTTACTTAACCCAAAAAGTTCCAAGGTTATTTTGGTTTGTGGTTGAGATAACACTAAATTACTACCTAAAGATTGTTTGATTGTTCCAATTACTCGTACCATGAATGAAAGATGTTTGATGTATTGGAGATAAACACGCTAAATGGGTACCAAAAACCCTGAAGTGCCTGAAAACCTATTTTCACAAACATTTGTAGGCAGACGTTCAGGCGATGGATGGCGTCATGCGATGCGACAGCGCGAGATGACACTCGCACGCTGCTGGTACATTGCCTACATTGATGTAGGTGAAGAAAATTAGTATAGGATCACTAATTTTCTTATAAAATTTCATCGCAACATGGGTAATAATGATAAATTATGTACCTAGTTATTCTTATGTTTTGCAGTTATTCACGGATGTCATGTTCCTGAGGCCCATACTGAAGACCGTTCGCCTCCAAGCCGACACTAACCGAACGAGCCCGACCTATGTGTACCGGTTTGCGTTCGACGGAGCCCTGGGGCTCTTCAAGCGCATGCTGGGCATCTCCCACCCGGGCGCGTGCCACGGCGACGAAATGGGTTACCTGTTCTACTTCTCCCGCCTCAACTACAGGCTGGACGATGACTCCACAGAGCTGGCCGTGTCGAGACGTATGGTTCAGATGTGGACGAACTTCGCCAAATATGGGTAAGTTTGAGACCGCTAGCAAATCATGGTAGGTACTCTACCAAAAGCAATGGCTCTATTATTATACTTAAACTAGCTTCCGCCCGCGGCTTCGCCCGCGTTACCTTGAAAAACAAAAATAAATTCCACGGGATCTGTATATTTATCGGGATAAAAAGTAATCTATGTGCTATTCCAGACTATATCTGTGCCAAATTTCATCCAGATCCGTTCAGCCGTTTCAGCATGAAAGAGTAACAAACATACATCCAGATATCCATACATTCTTACAAACTTTCGCATTTACAATATTGGTAGGATGGAAAAGATTGTAGAATGTTTTGGAAAAGTGCCGCTCTACATAATATTATCGTTCCTCAGGAACCCGACGCCACCAGTGGACTACGAGTCGGCGGTGGACCTGTCATGGCTGCCCGTGAACGACACGGCTAACATCCACTATCTCGACATCACGGGCAACTTCACGCTCCGGACCAGCCCCGAAGCCAAACGAATAAGCTTCTGGGACTGGCTCTACGAGAACTACGCCGCTAAACCTTGAGCGATAAGGACTTAGTGAAATGTGTACTTACTATTTCGTGACTCTAGTGGATTTACATCCAACATGGGAGCGAACTTTTTTACTAACTAGTGTGCAGTGTGCCTGAGATCTGTTGGACGGCTCGCCGCGATAGATGCAGTCAATGACGCCTACGTTAGAAGTGTTGAAATATACAAATGCGGATGAAATCTAATGGTCTTCTTCAACCATATATTTCAAACAATGCCTCCCTAAAACGTCTTTTTTCCACAAATTAATCTAGAATAAATGCAAGAAGCTTGATGGAAAAACTACGTACCAACATGGCGTAAAACTAAACTGGAATAGCCTATAGCATTGACAGTCGATCATACTTCGCATTGCTTGGTCACGACACTATGATGAGAAAAGTACATATTATAGCTTTACTTTTCTAGTTAGTTTTTGAAATATTTTGCTTCACGCTAAGTCAAAAATTAGATACCAAGGTCTTACTTTAGTGACAAATCTAGCAATGAGTCTAGTAGATCTCGGAGTCGACTAGGACTTGGAAGTAGGAGCACAGAATAGCTCAAGTGCTGCTATTATATCTGTTAAATAGATACTTACATACTCGTATTATAGTACTATTTTTACTTTTGATAAATGTATCGTTGTTAATAAATGTACCTAAACCCATCATCACATTGTTTTTTACTGGCTGTTTGATTACGTAGGTCTACCTATAAATAAGTTAGTTCAATATTTTTAATGTGCTTGAGAAATAATGTACTTATAGTTTTATGTGCACTCTAACTTTATAACAATGGCAAATAAATAATTATCTCAAGGTGAGAAGAAAATTAAATAAATTAACTTAGTGCTTGCCTCGATAAATAATATAAAGTACATACCTACATTAAATAATACTGTCGCCCATGTGGCGAAATAATGAAAAGGGCCTGCATAGCAAATAAGTGTGTTTTTTTTGCATTTTTGGTGTGGGTTATACCTATTTAGTAAATATAAATAAACATGGTGGACATTTTGCAAAACGCCATCAAGTCACAAACTAAGCAAAGCTATGGGAACCAAGTAATTGATGACTTTTTTTTTTTGTAAATATTAACATAAAATATAATTGTTATAACACCCAGTCACAGATCAAATATCTGTGTTCATCACACAATTGTTTATCCTGGGTGCAAAGATTTAAATCGAAGATATGCCCGTACGGTACTAAGACCGCGTCGTTTTGTTGCCACACGAAATGAGATAGCTCGCTCATTTGGCACACCAAATATTTTCAATTTCAGAGTACAAAAGGAATAAGTATATTTTTTTACGAAAGATCGTGCAATATAATTATAATGGATCAATAAATGGCGAAATAACTGTTTGGTTCATTTTTTACTAATCATTAGTTGCGTGCATCGGCATTTTGTTAACACACACAAGTAAAAACAGTGCCACAGTTTTTGGTGTCCGGGCATATCTTCGATTTAAATCTTTGCCTGGGTGGGGATCGCACCCACTGCTTACAACGTAGAAGGCATAGCTACTACCAACTAAGCAGAAAGAAAATTAAAATTAGTGGTTAGGTATAATCTACATTAAGATTAGTCATTATTTCTATTTTTATATTCACACCAAACATGTACATGTACCTACTATATACACAAACGACATCAAGGCGCTCTATAGAATTAGTTAGTGCGACTGCGACCAGTTACCAACATTACTATGTATGAAACTGCCTACTTCATAGTTCATAGTAGGTAGGTATCACAATAATGATCAGTTTCTTATCCGATATGAATATTAATAATTCCTAGTATCACAATAATTACACTCATGGATTACATTCGTACTAACAAGTACATCACCTGTAGACTGTAGAGCGCGTTGATGTCTTTTCTTCGGAAAATCGTTATGCTACGTAGGTACGAGTCTGTGACAGAAATTCATTCAACTCATTTTCACGATGTGGGTAGGGACATATACGGGTATAAGTACCTCGATCTAATACAGTTATAGATATACCTACATATTTTTAATATTCTATTAAGTATAGATTAAAGACGGATGGGTACATCCGGCGTACATCGTAGGTAAAGTTTGAAACTACTGAATGAACCGATCCTAATACTTACACATTGTGAAAAGGTAGGTTATACCCGAGTAGGTGCAGCTGAAATCGTCCGAGAGACGAAAGCTCCTTAAAAAAAGAAAGAAAAAAAAGAAAAAATATCGTTTAACGTTACTACATCGACTACTGATCAGCGAGGTCATCAAGAATTAATCAAATAAGTCTTAGTACTTTAGTAAGTAAATATTTCAATTTCATCGTTATTAACGTTAAAGTGCAAAAATATGTACTTAACGTATATAATTTAATCATTTAATTACGAATAAACAGTTTCCTTAAAGTATATAAAAGAAAAAAGTTGAAAAATATTTTATTCATCACTCACTTTTCACCAACAACACGTAGAAAACTTAGGTACTAAATATTTAAGTAAAAATGAGTACTCTTGCCAAATTGAAACTCAATACCATGGGAAGATCTCAATCAAGAAGAATGTTGTAAGTTGTTTTATTGGTAATTTTTACTTAGTAACTGGTAGAGATATAGGAATTGATAGGAGAACGAGAAACTTACTTGGATAGCTTGAATATCTTGAATAGCGGCTGGTTCAACAGAAATCTCACCACAAGTATCGCGCGTAGGCGGGTGTAAGCACTTATTTTGTATTTATATGGAATTCTACCGGTAGATAAGAAAGATTTAGATTGATTTGTATTTTTTATAAATTTGAGCACAGTAGGTACGTATATAGTTTTTAAATTTCGATGCGTATTGGCTCGGGTCAGAGGTTGAACTGAGCGATGAGAGCGAATGAGTGAGTCTTCAATTATTTTCTTTTCACTCTTGCGTATTCCTGTCTTCTGATTGGTTGCTTGAAGAAGGTTGACAGTTTTTCGTTCAATAAGGAATGAGTGGAAAGGATTGGATGTCACAGATAAATTATAATTTGTGTAGTGTTGACAGATTATACAGATAGCGTTACCATTATTCCCCGGGCTGAAGGGATACCTTCTGAAGAACTACTGAAGTTAATATAAAGTGAGAAGTTAGAATCAAAAAATATTTAAAGTTAAAAGTACAAAGAATTTTAGAAGAATTTTGAAATTAAGATTATTATACTAAATTTAAGGAAAGAGGCGTCAAGAGTTTATTGAAGAGGCAATCTATATAGTTTGACTACTGGTCTGACATAAGAGCCTGTTTTTGTTTTAACTTTAGCAACTCTACTGATTTGGTCTTTACCAGGATAAAGTTCTTCTACGATAGCAATAGGCCAGCTTAACACCGGAGCGTTATCTTCTCTAACTATTACAATTTGTCCCTTTTCGATAGGGTCAGATGGAGTATTCCATTTTTGCCTGATTTGAAGTGAGGTCAAGTATTCTACCCTCCATCTATGCCAGTAAGATTGAACTAACTTATTAAGCAGCTCGTATCGAGTAAGTCTATTTTCCGGAACGCTGTGAACATCTTGCGCAGGAAGATACTTTAATGGTGTAACATTCAAAAAATGAGATGGCGTTAAAGCCTCTGGTTCATTAGGATCGGAACTCAAAACGCACAGCGGACGGCTGTTTAGAATGCCCTCAATTTGGACTAAGACCGTACTTAATTCTTCATATGTCAATATTTGATTTCCAATCGATCGTTTCAAATGGGTTTTTACTGATTTAATGTTACTTTCGTAGATACCTCCAAAGTGAGAGCCCAATGGAGGATTCCTTTTAAATTGAATATGTAAGTCAGTTAAGTTTTGATCTATGTATTTATTGTGCGCGTCAGAAGTTAAAAGCGCGTGCAATTCGTCAAGTTTTCTTTTAGCTCCTACAAAATTTGTTCCCCCATCACTTAGGATCATGGAAACCGGTCCCCTTCTACTAATGAAACGTTTGAACGCAGCTAGAAACATTTCGGTACTTAAATCAGAAACTAATTCCAAGTGTAAAGCCTTCGTTGTTAAACAGACGAAAAGACATAAATAAGCCTTAACACTCTTCACCCCTCGACGGCGATAAGGTGTTACAAGAAAGGGACCTGCGTAGTCAACGCCGGTAAAAACGAAACTTTTGACTTCACTTACCCGAAAGTGGGGTAAATCTCCCATTAGCGGGCAGGTATTTTTTGGTTTTAATTTGAAACAAGAATTGCAATTACGCAAGCGTTTACGTATCATATTTCTAGCAGAGAGAATCCAATAGTTTTGTCTCAGCAAGGCTAGCAGAAGGCTAGGGCCTGAGTGAGCGTTCGCGATATGGGAATGATCGACCAGTAAATGCACGATCGGGTCATTTGCCGGCAAAACGATTGGATGTCTTTGTGTGAAACTTAATTGCGCGTTACTTAAACGTCCGCCAACTCGTAAGAGATTATCTCTATCAACAAAAACATTTAATTTTTGCAAAGGAGGACTATTTATTTCGCGAAAATGTTTTCTTTGAATACTTCGAATGATATACTTATGAGCAGTTTCCAAGTCATTAACAGTTATTACATTACGCGATTTTAATATTTTTGTAAATCGTAAGACGTAAACTACGGCATGTAGGTATTTATTCCATCTCGACATACGATTAGCTAAATCGTAAAGAACATCAGAGTTATCAATTATTTGAACGGCAAAGGTTGATGTTTTTATTTCCGGAAGTTCAACGACCGGCAAAGGATTAGCGTAGGTTTGGATTGGCCATTCGTTGAGCGGAAGAGCGAGCCACGATGGGCCATGAAACCATAGGTTGTTGTCAACTAGCTTGCTGGGCATGACAGGTCGCGAGATGATGTCCGCTGGATTTTCATTACCAGGTATGTGAAACCAGTGTCGGGCCGGCAAGTTCTCGTTTATGGCGGAGATTCGGTTGGCAACAAAGGTCTGAAATCGAAATGGCGGAGCGCGGATCCACGACAACGTTACAGTCGAGTCCGAAAAGGCAATAGTTTCATTTATTTGAATGCGCTCGCTGATGGAGTCGCGTACGGTTACGATTAAGTTTGATAGTAAAAGCGCCGCGCACAATTCGAGGCGCGGTAATGTAACAATATTATTTGAGGAAGCTACTTTTGATTTTGCGCAGAGCAAAGTGACTTGACCTAAGTCACTTTCACTGTGGCTAACCCGTAGGTAGATAGCGGCACCGTAGCATTTTTCGCTCGCGTCGGCGAAACCGATTAGAGAAATATTTTTTGTATTTTGAAAAATACCTACATGGCGCGGAATTTTTATATTTTCTAAGACACTAAGTTCGTTTTGAAATTGAGACCATTGATCAGCAATGTACGCGGGGACATCGTCATCCCAATCCAAGTCGCGTTTCCAACATTCTTGGACAAGTAGTTTGAGTAGCGCGGTGACCGGCCCGAGCAGAGACAGCGGATCGAAGAGCCGAGCGGCCACCGAAAGTATGGTGCGTTTAGTACATTTTGAATTATTATTTGGGTTGACCTTGAAAAGGAAAGCGTCTTCATGGGTTTTCCACTGAAGACCAATGATTTTAATGTTATTATCTTCATCGAACTTAACTACACCTGGAGCCTGACGATCCGTCGGAATGCGTTTCATTAATTCAGTGCTATTCGTAACCCATTTGACAAGATTGAACCCCCCGGATTTAAAGAGCTGCGTTAGTTCGTGAAACAGCTGTTCTGCTTCAGAGACTGAGGATACGGACGAAACATAGTCGTCCATAAAGAAATGGCGCTCAGCCGCCCACGCAGCAGCTGGCCAGCGCGCGCGCTCATCATCAGCGAGCTGTCTTACGACCCGCATTGCCAAGTACGGCGAGCTAGAAACGCCGAAAGCGACGCGGGAAAATTCGTATGTAGCGATAGGATCGTCAGAATCAAAGCGATATAGAATGCGTTGGAAGCTATGTTGAGTTTTATTTAAATTCAATTGAAAAAACATTTTTTCAATATCTGCGGAAATAGCAACCGGAAAAAGTCTAAGGTTAATCAATAAATCGAAGATGTTAGTTTGCAGGTTCGGACCTGTGTATAGAACGTCGTTGAGCGATTTTTTTGAGCTTGTTTTACAACTTGCGTCTAGGACGATTCTTGTTTTAGTGGTTGCCTTGTCCGGGCGATAGATGGCGTGATGCGGAATGTAATAGCACGGACCGGGCGCGGTTTTATCGATTTTATTGAGATAACCTTTGTCTATGTAATCTTGCAATGTAGCATTATAATCCTTACGTAGTTCGGAATTAGCGTTTAAGCGTTTTTCTAGATTTAGTAAGCGTGATTTAGCAATATTTTCGGAGCGTCCGAGCTCAGTCGGTTCGTACTTGAACGGAAGCGAGACCGTGTATCGCCCGGTATCGTCGCGAAAGAAAGTGTCTTTGAAAATGCGTTCGCATGCCTCATCGTCCGGACTTAAATGTTTTTTAGTAGGTACACTCTCGAGTTCCCAGAACCGTTGGGTTAAGTCTTCTAAGGTAGGTTCAATGACCGCATGAAATGATTGGTTATTATTACTACGAATAGAGTACGGAATACAATCCGCCCTACCCATCACTACGTAACCCAGTGAAGTCTCGACTCCAACGACGGCGGAGCCTGGAGCGGTTATTTTGCGATTTCCCAACAGGAACGGGAACAACTCGTTGCCGATTAGACAGTCAAAGTCAGCGGGCGAGTGATATTCATCATCTGCCAACGGTATATCTCGTAAATGATTCAGTTCGGACGTGTCTATAAAAGCGTTAGGCATTTTGTCGGTGATCGTATCTATGACTCGAGCATTGATAGTGTAACTACAACGCGCGTCGTAGCGGGAGTGAATCGTGAACTTTGCGTAACCCATAACAGGTTTTACTGAAAGACCTATGCCTTTAACAGTAGCGGGAGCGTGCGTTATATTTAGATTTAAGCGATCACAACAAGATTTTGTGATAAAGTGACACATGGAGCCACTATCTAGAAAGATTCTCATTTTAAAGCGTTCACCTGCGTCGTTGTATACGAAAACGACTGCGCTAGGCAAAAGTACGGTCGTCGTATTTACGTTACGAGTCGAAGTCGTAAAGGCGACACTGTCGTGCGTGACATGCGTGTGCGGCGGAACACAAGGTTCGGTATTGCGCGCGCCCGCTTGCGAAGGCGCGGGCGGCGCGGGCGCGGGTGCGGATCGCGGCGCGTAGCTATCGTTGCCTGCGCAGGCGGCAGCGGCTGCGAGCGGCTGCGAGCGCGCAGTGGCGGGACGGCCGGCACTCGCGCCGGCGCCGGCGGAGGTAGCGGATTCGGACCGGGTTGAATCATTATGTAATTGCGTGTGATGCATTCGATTGCAAACGGTGCATCTATTGTGTGAGCGGCACGAATTTATATTATGAAAACCTAAACAATTAGTGCATAGATTGTTAGATCGCACGAAGTTATATCGCGCTGGAGCGTTTAGTTTGAGGAAGGCTTCACACCTGTACAACGGGTGTACATTGTCATTTTTGCAGAAGGCACATTTTGGGAAGTTATTATTATTACTATTATCATTTTGAGCGACAAACGCTTGCACGGCCGAGGTACGCGAGTTCGAATTGTTCGTTTGCGTTTTATTATTAGAGTAGGTAGTCGCGGATTTAGTAGGTATCCCGGTACCGCGTAACATGTGAATCTTGCTCTGTTCTTTAATGAATTTAGTTAGCGAATCGAAAGTAGGTAGCTTTTCGTCGCGGTGCGCTTGCTCGAATAAGTTGACGGTTTCTTTATCTAGCTTAGATATAGCGATATGCGTGAATATAAAGTCCGAGAGGTCGTGAATACCTAACTGCTTCAGTGCGCACTGAGCGGCACAAAAGCGCTCGATGAACGCGTCTAATGAGTTACTAGACGGAGATTGGCTACCTTTGAAATTAAGAATTTGTTCTAGGTACATTGTAGCTAGCGTCCTTTTATCTTGGTACTTGTCCTTGAGAGCACTCCACAGAATTTCGTAGTTACTAGCGATCGGAAGAATACCCGCGCAAACGCTGAGCGCTTTGCCGGACAGCCTGCCGATAAGATATTGCACTTTTTCTGCGTCCGATAAACTTGTATTGTTATGTATGAGCGCGGTGAAGTTTTCATAGAACATAACCCATTTATTGGGCGAACCATCAAAGGACACTAACTCCAAAGCAGGCAATTTACGTTTTAGAACATCGAAGTTATTCGAAGTTGGCGTTGGCGGTTTAGATTTACTTGATTGAGTGGCCGTACAGATGAGTTCAGTTTCTACGGCTTTTATGTGACAATAAAGTTCGTCGAAAGCCAGCAACGGCGCGAAATCTATGACAGTTTTTGGATTCAATTCTAACTTTGCCATACTTAGCTCCTCAGTTACACTACTATACTCTTGACGAACCTTTTCCAAGGATTTTATTCGGATAAGAAATGAACTAATCACTTTATCGTCACTGCAACGGGTACTCATGTCATACATATTTTGCACCAATTGGAATAAGCTTTGTTGTTTAGCAGTGAGCATTACGACTTTATTTTCCAAAATGGAAGGTTTTTCTTCCATATTATCATTAGCAGCGGCTTTAGGCATTTTGAAAAATGAATTTTTACGTTCTAATTTTAATAAGTAGACACAGGCAGGTACTTACCCAAGTAAGTAGGTAAATACGCAAAATCGGTGAAAAATACGTATGCACGGGTATGTAACACAAAACACAACAATTGGAAAGGAAATAATATCAGTAAAATGCAAAGTAAAATTATTTAAAATTCTCAACCCGAGAAAATAATGGCGGCGTAGTGTAGGTATAAACAGGTTACAACAGGAAGTATTTGCGTATTGAAAATAAGTGCAAGTTTGGCGTGTGTATGAAATGTAGGTAAGTAAATAGTAAGTTGTATGCGTGTAGCGTAAATATAAATGCGTTTGTAAAGTATTTTAGCGGTGCGGGTGCGTGTCGTAAGTATTTGTGGAATGCGTTATGGCGTAGCGTGTATTGGTAAAATTGTAAGAAAAGCGGTATGTAGCGGTATGTAAGGAAGGCGGGGTTGTATAAATAGGTTTAGAGGATAGAATAAAGGGAATCCGATGACGAAGGACCAGAACTTAAGGTAGAGATATAGGAATTGATAGGAGAACGAGAAACTTACTTGGATAGCTTGAATATCTTGAATAGCGGCTGGTTCAACAGAAATCTCACCACAAGTATCGCGCGTAGGCGGGTGTAAGCACTTATTTTGTATTTATATGGAATTCTACCGGTAGATAAGAAAGATTTAGATTGATTTGTATTTTTTATAAATTTGAGCACAGTAGGTACGTATATAGTTTTTAAATTTCGATGCGTATTGGCTCGGGTCAGAGGTTGAACTGAGCGATGAGAGCGAATGAGTGAGTCTTCAATTATTTTCTTTTCACTCTTGCGTATTCCTGTCTTCTGATTGGTTGCTTGAAGAAGGTTGACAGTTTTTCGTTCAATAAGGAATGAGTGGAAAGGATTGGATGTCACAGATAAATTATAATTTGTGTAGTGTTGACAGATTATACAGATAGCGTTACCAGTAACGAAGGTAGGTACATTAAATAGAGCAACTAGTAGCCACTTATTTATTTTAAATTATTATAATACGCCATTTTGCTTACTATTCGGCATTAAGCTTTGGATGATACTACCTAAGTACAATACCTTCCTTTGTATTTTCAGGGAAAATCCGGTCCCTAAAGTTTACGATAGCATCCTAGACATAGTTGGCAACACTCCACTCATTAGACTGTCGAAGATTCCCAAAGAGTACGGCTTGCCATGCGATGTCTGTGAGTTATAACTTCATTAATTTTAGCCACTTTACAAGTACTCACATACATACCTATTATTCAAATACAACGAACCTTTATATTTAAAAAAAAATATTAATTTGGTTTTACTTAGTTGCAAAATGCGAGTATTTGAATCCAAGCGGGTCCAACAAAGACAGAATCGGAGTATCGTTGATGAACGACGCTATAGAGAAGGGCGAAGTGCACCCCTACACCACGTTTGTGGAGCCCAGCTCTGGGAACACCGGGATCGGGGTGGCGCTCCACGCTACGCTCATTGGTAATGTATACTACTTATCAACATCACGTCCACCTATCGCAAGTCCCTGGTGGACATATCGCGTCACTGCACTCCAAACGGCATGCACTCTGATATTCGACAAATATGATCGGCCTACTGCCATTTCCACTCACTGATGTACCTAGTCTAAGCAATCTGTTCAATAAAAGAAAAGTCTGACATTGATGATGATGACACATGAAGGTAAGGTAAAGTAATACGGGTCTTTGGTCAACTGAGGCCGCTGTCAACTTATCCCGCGGGATGAGTTGACCTAATGAATTTTTGAATCAGTCGACTCATCCTACTATCAAAAAAATACAAAATAACATGTTTTATTTGAAATTTATGTACACACGTGAATAAAAATCTTTGGAGGAAAAAGACACAGCATTGGTTATTCTGATACTAGCTTCCGCCCACGGCTTCGCCCGCGTGGTACCTAGTAATACATAATAATCATGCTACTACATTGATTCACGACTCTTCTAATATCGAAAGCTCCTTGGGGAGTCCCCTGAGCCTGAGAGCAGAAATATCTGCAAGTATAATATGTAGGTACTTCTTAGAAAGCTACTTACGCAGTTAGGTGCACTGGTTTACGTCACCACATTTAACTGTGATATTTTGTTCTCGATCCCAATTATTAACTTTTTCCTGAACATTTATCAGACCACGGATGCATCATTGTAACAAAAGAGAAGAACTCCTCGGAGAAGGTGAGCACCATACAACTGCTTGGGGCAGAGGTCATACAAATCAAGGACACGGAAGATGAAGAGGAAGTCACTCAAAAGTTAATAGATTTAGATCCCACAAAAAGGATGACGTTGGGTCAGGTAAAGAACTCACTTAGTGTATCACAAATAAATTATAACGTTACAGCTGCGATTCAAAATCACCCGGGTACCTTAGATATTGTACATACATACATACATAAAATCACGCCTGTTTCCCGACAGGGTAGGCAGAGACCACGGATCTCCACTTGCTACGATCCTGACATACTTCTTTTGCTTCATTTACTCTCATTACATTCTTCATACATGCGCGTCGGTTTAGGGTACTCTGGACCTGGCCTTTCTCTAAAACGTCCCCAATTTGATCGAGGTACGTACGCCGAGGTCTTCCCCTTCCAACTGTCCCATTCACACTCTCCTTATACAACTGTTTCGTCAATCTCCTTTCATCCATACTTTCTACATGCCCAAACCATCTTAGCATACCCTTCTCAATTTTCATCACTACGTCTTCTTTCACTCCACAACGTTCTCTTATCACACTGTTCTTCACTCTATCATTCAAAGTTAAACCACACATACTTCTTAAAGCTCTCATTTCCACTGCATTTATTCTACTCTGATGCTTCTTCTGCCATACCCAACATTCGCTACCATACATCAATGTCGGCACTAACACTCCACCGTGCACAGCCAGTCGTGCCTTTTTGGATATTGTAAGCCCTCTAATACTCTTACTTTTGGAGGCACTGCCATGCCATGTGATTAGTGAACTTACAGTAAGTTAACTACTTTTTTGTAAACAAAAGTAGGTACGAGTATGTCACGAAAAGCCAAAATTAAAAAATACTGTATTGAATATCTCTCAATTATCATGTTCAACGAGTAAAACGAAATTAAATATAATCCACTGCTATACCTACCTAATCTATAATGTCTAAACTGCTGTTATGTTTTTATTTTATAATTCTTTAGATTAAGTATCGTCCCGCGGCTCCAAAAATTCTTCTCACTGACTCTAGCTAGAGATATAAATATAATAATTTATGTATTTCCTGATAAATTACGTCGGTATTTTATATAAGTTATTTTCTAATTTCACAGTTTGAAAACCCGGTTAACCCCGAAACCCATTACAAGATAACCGGTTTGGAAATAACAACCGCCATGGAAAATAAGATTGACTTATTGGTTATGGGAGCTGGCACTGGAGGCACTATCTCGGGGGTCGGCAAAAGGGTAAAAGAAGAATGTAATGGTTGCATGGTGGTCGCTGCTGAACCGGACGGATCAACTATGATCAACACCAAGGGCAAGCGCCACCCATTTTTGGTGAATAATTGTTTACTATTTATGATGATTTAGCACACGTAGTTCGGTTGATAGTAGCTACCTATGCCAGTGATGAGTTCGATTTCCAGCAAGAAAAAATACCCGTATGTAGTTACCTACCTACCTACCTACTTACTAGTATAAAGTGCCTATGTTCCTTTTCTCGTTCTTAGATAGAGGGCATTGGAGGTTCTACAGCGCCGCAGAATTTAAACAAAAGTATACTTGATCATTTCGAAGTGGTAACCGATGAGGAAGCGTTTTTGATGGCTAGAGAATTGGCTATAAAAGAAGGTTTATTGTGCGGTAAGTTTTTATTCTGAACCTAAACTACGAAAATAAACTTAAAAGTAAGTAATAACTATCTACCTTAGTCGATAAGTAACTATCTTCCTTGGACGAATAACTTCTAACTACCCATAAAGTAAAAATTATTACTTATTCGAGTTGTTCGTAAATATTTCATGTTATGTTGAACAATGCAAATACAGAGCATTATTTTTATAGGAATATGTAGGTAGGTACATACTCGTACCTTATCCATGCAGTAAGTAGGTAGGTATACAAACAAATGCACTGTCATTTTTCACTATACCTACCTAGTCTCATAATAACTGTACTTAGGTAAATAGGTATTAGGACATACATACATAAACTCACACCTGTTCCCCGACGGGGTAGGCAGAGAGCACGGATCTCTATTATGAAATATATGTTTAAAATTAAATGATATAATATAGGTAATTTAAAATGTCCTTTTCCATAATTGTCTGGTGTAGGCGGCAGTAGTGGTGCAATCATGGTCGCAGCGATCAAGGCAGCGAAGCAATTCAAGTTAAAAGCAAACCAACGCATCGTGGTTATTCTGCCCGACGGAATCCGCAACTACATGGACAAGTTCGTGAGCAACCAATGGATGGAGGCTTTACTGTTCATGGATCCACCGCAACACACAATGAAGTAAACTCCTAAATGGAATAGTGACATATTTTATAATATTAATACGTTACTCTCTCTCATCGTTTACCTACTATTGCAGATGGTGGGATGAGCCAATCACAAATTTAGACTTGTCGATGAAATATCCACTAATAGACGAAAAATTCACATGCATGCAGGCACTTCGCGTCATGAAAAATCTGGACATAGCTGTAGTGATCGATTGTAAAGAGTATGTAAAATCCTTATATCATTAGAATTAAAATGGTGAGATAAATTAGTAAAGGTACCTCATAATTTTATAGATTTTATGTTGGCGCAATATCCAAAGACGCTTATCGTAACTATGCAACTAACCCAAAGAAGTTTCCACAAAAGGATTCTGAAGCTATAGACTTCAACTTGCCAGTAACTGACTTCTTGGTGAAACACCCCTTCAGGCTGGCATTGAATGGAAAGAAAGGCATGCCTACAATAGGTCGCCTTTCAAGAATCTTGGATATTACACCTTTTGTGGTAATAGGAAAAGACTGCAGTGATGGAAGTAAGTGAACTTTTTGTAGTTATAATAAACTTTCACAGAGACGTAGGTACGATTTTAACTACTTTTTTCCCTTTTGGAATGTGATTTTTAATAGGTATGTGAAATTATTATTCTTTTAGATCACTTCATACCGGAAACCGTAATCACGGCGGATCAAGTTTTGGACTATATACTTTCAAAATCTCTGAAAGGACCCTACTAAGTAGTAGTCGAACGACGTTAGATCTACGAAAAACTGAAAATGGCGCGTTACGTTACCAATTTTACAATGGGTATATTTGCACATGGGTATTTATTTACACTATAATCTAGATAAACTTATTATTAGGTAGGCACCGAAAAAGTCTTAAAAATTACTTGTGTATACATAGGTGTTGGTAGGGTATAATAGTATTAAGTATAACTATGTACCTACCTATCTAAGTACTTCGAAAAATAAAATAAAATCTTGGTACTTAAGTAAAAAATATTTAACGAGTGAGAGTTATATAATTATCTAAGTAATTACTTTACTTTCTTGCATGTAAGGATTATTTTTGATAATAATTATTCTATAGATTACATGGTGTTTGTTAAATAATTATAATATGATAATACTCTACCTAGAACAAATAAAATAACGTTTGTGATCTCATTATCAGATATGAAAATAGGAAGTTACAAAGTGGTCTTAAAAGGGCATTTTATTGATCAGCCGGACAACCTTCAGCATTGCTTGCCGTCTTGCCGGTAATAAATAAATAGTTAGGTAAGTACCTACTAACTTAGACTAGACAGTACAAAGCACCTATTATTTACATTGTTACAACTTCAACTACAACTACCTACTAGGTACAAGTACTACCAACAGTGATCTGTTATAGTTACTAAAGAGATTGACTACCAATTATTAATGAAGTACCTAATAGGTAATGGTTGCAAGTGTGAAAAAATCCAAATCATCAAACCTATCTATTGTACCTTTTAGTCATTATTTTAGCACATTTAATATAAATATTGGGAGTACTTATCTGAGTTTTACTATATTCTTACTTAATGGCAATAATGTTGTGTAACATGTAAGTATTCTAAAAAACTATAACACGTTATGTGATCGCATTGTGACCAACGAACGTTGTAAAGTGTTAACGAGTAATAACAGTATGCACACATATCTAGGTAGGCGTAAATATATACATAAGTGCAATACAGCATACATCTCCTAGTGGTTCAGTCCCGCATCCGCGCTGCGCCGGCGCAAGTGTACCGTCACTTGCTCTCTGTTCCTATGTACACAACATACTCGTAGCTTTCAACAGTTTTAAACCCCATAGGTAATTGCGAAATAAAAAACTTCATTATCGAATTTAATGAGTATAGAGTAGGTAATATCTACTATCGCATCGATTTACAATGTGAAATGTTCTGATTACTGTATCATTGTTATCGCTGTAAAAAGATAAATGAGATGATATTATGTATCAATTTGGGTACTAATACCTACCTAACCTACCATAGGATTAATATTAGTAGGTATTACGCCCACTTTTGAAAAAAAAACAGAAAAGTTCCTCATTTTGATTTAATGTGGTACCAGATTACTCATTATGTTCGATTGGAAAGAGGTGGGTGAGGAAAAGTTAAACAAAAAGCAAATGTAAAAATCTGAGTCGGCCAAGTGCGGTATACATTATGTAGAGTTTTGTGGCCAAACAAGAGGTCATGTTTATTTGGTCTTATTTAAGATTAAAGTTGTTTTAAGATTACCTACATATTATACGTTTCTACATCTTGTATGTTATGTATAATATGTATGTATAATCATAATGTTTCAGTTTAAAAATAAAAAAATAATACACCCACGTACCTTACCTACCACTTGGTCCAACTAGAAAATTTAAATCACAGAAAGCCGATTTGTAAGTAATTAATATATTTATTGAAAATTTCAACAAATTTAACATTTGATAATCCTTGTCATTATACCTATCCTATTCCTATGGGTTAATCGTATCGTATGAAAATATTTCATCAATTTTCTAGAAACCCAGTAACTGACTAATAAAATAAACCTACGGAACTCTGTTTTATCTACAGATGATCGCACTTGTCGGGTTTTATGTTAATTAAAGTTCGTTTTACGACTTATCTGTCTTTTCCATTTGAAGGCAGTATAAATAGGAAATTGTGAATATTTGCTTTTCAGTAACGAGACATTCTACCAAGGAGCTTGAGATACTGCGCACATACAATGGAAAACGGCACGAGGTACGTTTTTTTGTTCGTTATAGTAATGAAAAACATACCTAAGGGCGTTTGTCCACCGCCGCCGTCACCGTCACGTCACCGAGAACGAGATGTAGGCGCCGAAGTAGCGGTACATACATTTACATTACATTACTTAGCCGCGTGTCCACCGCACATCCGTCACCCGAGCGCCGTCATCCCGGCCGCCATATAAAACTCGGCTCGAAATAATCTCATTCTCGGTGACGTGACGGTGACGGCGGCTATGGACAAACGCTCTAACTATCAAAAAATAATATATTTTTAAATATTTTTTTTTTTACTTAGTATGAAATAATACTTTACGTATGTGTAACGTATAACGTATATCAGTAGGTAGGTATATTAATACCAGTGAAGTAAAACCACAATACTAGATACCTACTGTATATATTTTGAGTAAAACTTCACTGCATTGCTCATTCTATCTAATATTGCATCTACAATGTAAGCTGGTTTATTTTAGTCACAATTACATTCCTCCAGCGAGCCGATAAAGCCATTGCACCGTTAAAATTCAAACCATTTTACAGCGTTCACGATGCCAGGATATACGACAACATCCTGCAAGTTATCGGCAACACGCCAATGGTACGCCTCAACAGAATACCTAAGGATCATGGTATCGAATGTGAAATGTGTAAGCAAGCAAAGGAACTATTAGTATGTATAATATTTTAGAGCGACTTGTATACCTACTTACCTAATTTACGACCTCGATGATGACGGTAGAGCGGCGCGGGCGCACAATGTAAGCTGGTGCCGCACGGTGCCGGTGGCGTCCCGACGAGCTGACTAAGACCAGAGAGAGTTGTGGCTCGAGTCCCTCTTTTTGCTACAAAATATTTGGCTTCAAGTCCTTATTATTCTTGTGACTGTTATTAGTGTTGGTACTGACTTTGTATTTAAACATGGAAATCCTAGCACGGTGTCAGAATAATGCGATGTTGTGAAGGCCCAGAGCGTCTGGGGCTGCCTCGTTTCTGTAGCGCATCAGAAACATGCGCAGAATCCTGTATAGATGGATTGCATGCCAGCATGCGAAAACGAGTTGCCTTCTTACGAACCTAGCACCAAAAGCTTCCTCAACACTGTAGGACACCGTCACATCGCCCGCAAATGGAATGCTGTTAAGTAGATTCATATTTTTTGTATCCAGACTTGTCTAAAATAAACGAATTATTAGATATTATCAGATAATATTAGCATCAGACTTCTTAGTCGTACAGAATATGCACGTGTGGCCAATGGAACTTTGTTATGTGTTATTCTACGAATAGGTAACTGTATGAAATCATAATAATCAATTAGTTAGGTACCATATAGTTATGTAAGTACCAACGCCACCATAATATGTAACCAAACACTATCTCTACAAAAATGCTACATCATCATAGCCATTCCCACAGCGAAATAAAAGTACTTACTTAAGTATTTATTTATTAAGGTAGGTACCTACAGGTACTACGAGTACACCCTAGGATAGATAATCACATATTTCTAGCTACAATGTTATCGTACCTACACAGATGCAAAATGCGAATTCCTGAACCCGGGCGGCTCTATCAAGGACCGCATCTCGTACAACATGGTGCTAGAAGCCGAAAAGCAAGGCCTGGCGAAAGCAGGGACCCGCTTTATTGAGCCAACTTCTGGGAACACAGGCATAGGTGTCTCTCTGGCTGCTGCGGTCTGTGGTATGTTTTTAATTTAAGTTTCAGGCCACTATTGACTATTTTTGAAGCACCTTATTATGAAAGTGCAACAACTTATCTGACACATAGTTAATTTAGAGGTTAAAGTCTTACCTACCTGATCACATTACGAGTACAAACCCAAACACATTACCTACGCTCCTTTTCATAGTCGGGTAAAAAGTAGAAATGAGTAGGTAATTATTTATTTTCTAGGATATGGATGTACTATCGTCACACCAGACAAGAACTCTGATGAGAAGATGAGTACTATAAGCCTTCTTGGAGCTGAAGTGGTTCAGACCCCCGCGATGGCACCTTACGGAGACCCTCAGAATTTTGTCTCAGTAGCCGAGAAATTATTGGCAGAGAACCCTAATGCTTTAAGTTTGGATCAGGTAATTAAAACATTTGTATAAAATCTCCATACCCAAAATTGCAATCATGACAGTTTATGATGATTCATGTACTCGTACCTAGGTATATTACTGTTGATATGTAGGTACATTTCGAGACGGATTACCTACCCGTCCCGTCTCAGTTACTAAAATCCCTTCGGCCGCGTTCGAAACCGGAGGTTTCTATTGGTGGCCTGTTATGTAGTACAACAACGAAGTGAACCCTTGGACGCACTACGAGCAAACAGCTGAGGAGATTCTGTCGGCCGTCGATGCGCCGGACATGGTGGTGATGGGAGCCGGCACCGGGGGCACGGTCGCTGGCGTCGCGCGCAAGATCAAGGAAAGGTGCCCTCAGTGCGTCATCGTAGCCGTCGACCCGCAGGGCTCCATCATGTTCGGGAAGGGACAGCCTAAACAATTTTTTGTAAGTATAAACTACAAGTTATTCAATGGATAGAAATTCCCGCATGTATGGCTGGTAATCTCCAGATTTTTTTATGTATCTAAGAACTCTTTATATTTTGATATTTTTTGAGAATGTCTAAAGGTCTGTGTAAAAGGACCTATCGGTATAAATAATGTTTGGATATATATATCCAAACATTATTACATCTATTATTGAATATCTATGATTATACCTATTTGACTCATGCCCAGCTGCCAACGATTTGCACAATAGCAATACGATAGTACCTACAATACCTACATAGTATATTTTATTCTGTGCCTACCTACCGAACTTGAGTGCGGCTTGTGAATTTGTCTTAGCAGGTAGCAAGTTGCTCAAGGATAAAATAAACTGTGAACCAGAACCACACTTTTAGATCTAATAATTTTCAGGTTGAAGGAATCGGTGGTGATTTCATTCCTAAAGTTCTGGACAAATCTTTGGTAGACAAGGTAGTGAAACCGAACGACTACGAAGCATTTAACATGTGCCGCGAAATTATTAGAAAAGAAGGATTACTATGTGGTAAGTAAACCTATTTTTAGTGTGGTGAAAAGGTGTCAATATAAAAAATGCTTTAAAAATATTAAGTAGGTACTTATATTTAAAATAGCCTAGTGGTACCTTGAAAAACAAAAATAAATCTATCCCACGGGATAAAACGTATTCCAGACTATAATCAACATCTGTGCCAAATTTCATCTAGATCCATTCAGCCGTTTCAGCGCGAAAGAGTAACAAACATACATCCATTCCTAAAAACTTTCGCGCCTATAACAGCACGTCTTTCGTTAACCATCACACCACCCATCTGGATCTGTATCTGGACAATTATTTGACTTTCACAAAATCTAATTCTTACTTTCACAATTGTTGAAAATATTTAGGTAAATCCTAAGTATTGTTTTTATCAAAGGTTTGTTAACAAACTGGCCCTCAGAGCTCACACATCTGCGTAGTGGTTGTAGAAGGATTGAGCGCGCTTTAGCGGTAATCTTAAGTATTCTTAGTTTTGTCTATTTGCCCATGGTAAACATAAACATATACTAATTTACCTACCTTCAACAGAATTGCCACCTAGCTCATTATTATCACAGTTATTATTCAATTCAAAGCATACATTTCCTGTATGGTATGATGAACGAGGTTCATTACCGCGTAGGGCCTCTACAGCATCCGTAGAGGGTGTCTACGGTGAATTAGGCTTCCATCAATAATTATTATTTATTCTCATTCAGGTAGTATTTTCTCTTTATGCTGATAAAAAATGCTTATGAATCTTCAGCTATCTAATCTAGGAGCTAAGATCCATCAAGATACAAAAACAGTTAGAGGCATTTATAGCCCATTTTTTTTTTTGTTTTTATGATGATTTTGATTTATTCTCTCAGTTAAGTAAAATTGTATCTAAAACCCTCAGTTATTATTACATGGAGTAGTTAGGTTAGTTAGGTAATCTTCGAAATAGCATAATCGAGCTGGTTATAATTCCCGGTAGGTGGCAGCAGCGGCGCTGCGATGTACTCCGCCATCAAGGCGATCCAGGAGCTGAATATGGGCGCCGGCATGCGCGTCGTGGTTATCTTGCCCGACGGGATCCGCAACTACATGACCAAGTTCGTGTGCGACCAGTGGATGGAGGCCCATCTCTTCATGGCGCCACCTGAACGTGAATTTATGTAAGTCTAGTGTATCTATGCTTATTGGACGAATCTTTTATTTATTTATTTATACTTTATTGTACAAAAATTACAAAAAATGTGTTACAAAAGGAGGGCTTAATGCCTAGGGGCATTTTCTACCAGCCAACCCTTTCGGTTTAAATCCAGGTCGGCGCACAATAACAAATTTAAAACTAAAATCTTTGCACCTAGGTTCCTTGTAGAATACTCATACAGTGATAATATGGTGTCTACTTTAGCTGATGATTCTATTATTTTTGCAATTACTAGGTACGTACTTAGTTCCTATTCATATTTTATATGATTTCAGGTGGTGGAATCGGTCTATATCAAATTTAAAAATCAACCGCACAGTTCCGCGCGTTTTAGAAGATGCTACGTTAAATGAAGCTCTTGATATGATGGGATCTGAACACAATATTGTGTTTGTTCTAGGATATAATAAGTAAGTGATTTTATCTGGATACTTACGGTCGCATTTTACATTACTTTCCACCAGGGTTTTAATAGATACCGAACATTGTATTTGCCTATGTTTTAGCTACCTTAGGTACATAATATTTCTTATTTTACGTCTCAATTGAATAGCCAGTGCCAAAAAGTATTAAAAAACATGATTTTGAAGTAAAAAAACCTAAGTATGTATGTTTGGTTCAGGTTTTTAAAAGGAGTAATTTCGAAGAAAAGCATTAGATCTGCAGCGACAAATCCAAAACAGAAGGGCGAATCGTTGAACCTGAACAATCCCGTGTGTAAATATCTCATCAAGACCTACTACAAGATTGTGGAGAACAGCGGGCACGCCACCACCGGGCTCGCCTCCAGGATACTGGATATTGCACCGTTTGTCATCATCGTGGAAGAGTTCAAGCGTGACAACAATTTAATAGGTACCTCTCTCTCTCTCTCTCTCTCTCTCTCGATCTCTTACGATACATTTCCAACCACCTTTCCCGGGGAGGTGGCGCCGGGCGTCAACCGGATCGCCAGACATACTATCTTCGCTTTGACCTTTGACTTTCTTGGGAAAAAAGGAGCAGTGGTTTCCCGTTGCCTTCTGTCTGCCATAGGCTTTTTTGGAGTTATTTGGACCCCAAGGCCGCTACAGCCTCTTCCAACCAGTTGCCAGTGTAGGTATGGTTATACCGCCATTGCTCGGTCGCCATTGCCTCGTAGGTGTACCTACTACTAATATAATGGCATCGTGTTTTTATTTACTTGCACGTCCATACCTACTCATGTAGGTAGGTTCTTTCTACATAATAAGTACCTAGGTATTTAATCGTTTTTTTGTGTTTCAGGTTACATCCCCAAAGGCATAGTAACGGATGATATTATGCTAGATTTCATCATCAAACATCAAAATAGCTTATAACAATGTTTGCATCTATAATTATTACCTATTGTCAGCCTACTGTAGTTAGGGTACCTAGTAGGTACCTACCAACTTCTACTTACATGTAAGTACCTACTTAGGTACAAGATAGACGTAGGTATTACTACTGGTTATAGGTACCTAGTTATACAAATACCTAAGTAGAGATGATTCAATCTAAAAATGCAGCCCCTCCACTTGTACTTACCTACTTGTACCTACCGCATGTAGAGGAAATAGTGTAGCAAATACATTGGGAGGGGCGTGCATTTTTAGACTGATCTACCTCTACTAACATGTCGTTAAGTTCTTACTTCGAAAAGTAGCTGTTACCCGCAACTTCGTCCGCAAAATTTTAATTGGAATGGAATATTTCTATAATGGAATATGTCCGTCTCCAGAATATGATGTATCTCCTTGCTAAATTTCATTACAATTCGTTCAGCCGTTTAATCGATAAAAAGAAATAGGTAAACAAACAAACGTTCGTTATAAGTCCCTTTCGCATTTATAATATTAATAATATTATTATATAATATGGATGTATGTAGGCAAGGCAGGAAGATACTTACATACCAAGGTGTTTGATTTGTAATTAGTTACTTACCTACCTATCTAATTACGTGTTTAAATATAATATGTACCTACTCTTTGAACAAATCGATTTGCCTTATATACAAATCTAGTAGGTAGGTACCTACCTACATAAGTAGGTACAAGTTATAAATTATAGGTACTTATCTTTAGAAGTTGAAAGGGTTACCTACTAGGTGTAAATCAATACCTAATAACAAAGTACCTAGGCAACTAGTAAACTAGACCCATAAGTAGTTAGTTACTTCTTTAAATAAATGTTTTTGCATATCATAATATGTTTATTAAAACAGGGGCGAATGATGGTTAGCTATCGAAAACAACTGGTCCTACCTATCCTATCACATCACCTACTACTACTACGCTTACATAGCTCAAAATCTTATCTCAATCGAGGAGGATTCGAATCCGGTCGTGTCGTGCGTGTATCAATGCAGCAGTAGCAGTGCTGCCAGATGAGACAAATTATATTACAGTGTTTGGTGCTCAAAATTACAGTGTTTGATACAAAATAACAGTAAAAGTAAACAAAAACACAGTGAATTGATTTTTGCCCGTTGAAAAATTACAGCGTTCCCTCCCATACACTGTATTTTTTTTTGTTTAATGCTAAGTATTACAGTGTACAGTGGATCGTGTGAAAATACAGTAGATCTGCTGTAATTACAGTGTATCTGGCAAAGCAGTGAGTGAGGAAACCGGCATGTTTATTTTACTTACCTATTAATTTATATACTTTACTAAGTACACAGATTATAAAAGTATAATTATGGCAAAAGAAGGGCCTAATGCCTAGGAGTCATTTTCTACCAGCCATGTTGTAGGTGGAACCCTCAGAGTAAAGATGTGGAACCCTCAGTTTAGATTAGAGAGGAATAAAGTACCTACTCTGTGAGTGAGTGACACAAAGTGAGACGAACCGTCGTCGTCACCGTGACCGGAGTTCTGTGCACACACGGGTTTAATTTTTTATTCTGTGGTGCACCGCACTGACCGACCTCACGACCGAGCAGGGCTGGACTTGGCAGTATACTAAATACTATTCGTACCATAATTTCATTGTAATGTAGCATGTAGTATCGTAATGCAAGTATACTACGCGAAAATACCATAATTTTATGTTCAGGCTGATTTGTTTATTTGGTAGTCATTTTTAACATTTACCCTACAGTATAGATTTTCTGTACGTATGGCAATATCAATCAGGCAAAGACAAGCAGGGGATTCACTGATTCTTTCATGCGATGTTGTCGCATTGTGATGAAAGTAAGACCAAAAATTGTATCGAATTTAATATCGTGTCAATGCATAGGACGAAGTTCCGATTGACGAAATGGCTGATATAGGTAGACATCTAGTTGCCTCAATTTGATTAATATGTGAATGTTTTTAGTAATTAATAAGACAACATTTCACTAACAAATGCTATTTAATATCAATTCAAAATAAAATCGATAAAAACAACAAAACGTAGTATAATTTTAGTCAAGTACTTTATTTTAATTTCCATAGACAATAATTTTCCAAGGGTCTGAATCCAACCCTGCGACCGACCGAACCGACCGACCGAACGGAATAGTCCGGCCGGTCCGGCGCGCGTGTAGTGCGCGTAGTGCGTGCGGGCGGGAGTGATTATATTCTCTTTGCATGCGGGCAGTGCGGTGCCGGTGCACGACTAGCATGAGTTCCATCCAGAGTTAGCTAGCTAGTTACACATGAGGCGAGCCAGAGGAAAGAAGACGTGTATTGAATAATCTATACAAAATAACTAATTTGAGATTGATTCTAACTTATAATCACAACACTCTTTTATTTTCCAAATAATTGAAACCAAAATTTGTGCTTCAAAAATTTGAATAGTTGGTCCGTCAGTAAAAAATTTGTTCCAAAAGTAGAGAAAAGCAGGAAAATGTCCAACCACGCGCTGAATGGCACTGCGAACGGAGAAAGGGTGTTTTTTAATTTAAGCAGCCTACCTCATGTCGTCCAGCCTTTGTAAGTATTTTGGTCAAACAAATAAAAAACAACTTACTATCTCTGAAATATATAACTGAATATATCTATACCAAATTTTCTCTTAACTTAACTGTACCTACTCATTTCAGGGACAGAAACCAAAAGGTCCACCCAGATATCCTTCATGTAATTGGTAACACTCCTTTGGTAAAGCTGACTAACATTCCGAAGGAAGAAGGGATTAAGTGTGAAATGTGTAAGTAACTAGGTACCTACTACGTCGTGCGCAATGCCACTGCTCTTAAATGGTGAAGGAAAACATCATGAGGAAACCAGTAAGCCTTAGATCCATAAATTCCAAGGTATGTTTCATAGGTTAGTATTGTTAGAAGCGGTGATGGGCTCACAACCTCTCATGTATTGTATTTAACACTTTGAACTACTGTGCAAAATGTGGGCATGTACCAAATACCATGTTTGGCCATGCCTCTAACTACCTTCTTTAAATATTAAAAGTAACTTTGTTTTCAGATGCAAAATGTGAATTCTTGAACCCAGGAGGTTCTGTAAAGGACCGAATTGCTTACCGGATGGTCTCTGATGCTGAGGAGAGGAAGGTGCTTAAGCCCGGCAAGTCTGTCATTATCGAGCCCACTTCTGGCAATACTGGCATAGGACTGGCACTTGCTGCTGCAGTTAAAGGTACCTAGCACCTACCTATTATTTTTACTAGCTTACCATAATCAGAAATGTTGACTGAATATTTAGGTATTAATCAGCAACCAACAGATTTGTGATTATATTGTAAAATGGTCATTATTTTACTGTTTAGGGTACAGGTGCATTATAGTATTACCAGAAAAAATGTCTGATGAAAAGGTGAACACACTTATGGCATTGGGTGCTGAGATTGTAAGGACTCCAACAGAAGCAGCCTGGGATTCCCCAGATAGCAACATTATGGTGGCACGCAGACTCGCTAAGGAGATACCTGATGCAGTGGTTTTAGATCAGGTTAGAAGATCAAAAAAGTTGAACGTATCAATGCTTGTTCTTATATAAATACATAATTAGAAAGCTTTAGAAAAAAAATTAGTTTTGCTTCTTATTTTATTAGTAACATTTAATCAAACTTTATACCTAAGCAAATAGCTAACGAAAATTACATCATAAATTGATAAAAATTGATATTGACTTAAACATGTTTATATTCAGTAGTATTTATAAATTAGTTTTTTGTTGTATCTGATCAGAAGGTCAGTTGATAATTTATTAAAAACTGTATGTATAGCGAATCTATTAAGATAAGTAATATCTCATTAAGTTTTTCCTCAAGTATCAAATAAAATTAAAACAATTTACATGAACCATTGCAGTACAACAACCCATGCAACCCGCTGGCGCATTACGACGGCACAGCGGAGGAGATCCTCTGGTCTCTGGACGACGCCGTGGACATGGTGGTGATCGGCGCGGGGACCAGTGGCACCGTGTCGGGCGTGGGCCACAAAATAAAGGAGCGATGCCCCGACTGTATCGTCGTGGGCGTCGATCCCTACGGCTCTATTCTGGCGCAGCCGGACGAATTGAATGTGACCGATGTGCAGTTATATGAGGTACTACCTTCCGCTCGCTGTTTTGCTCGCGAGGTACCTACATAAAATATAGCCTATGTTACTCGGGGATAATGAAGCATTCTAATGGTGAAAGAATTTTTGAAATCAGACCAGTACTTTTTGAGTTTCTTCGTTACAAACAAAAATACAAAAATACAAAACTTTCGTCTTTATAATAGTAGTATAAATGTAAAGTTCTAGCACCATATTATAAAAAATCTTTGTTTTTTTTTTAAGTTCTAGTTAACTCACACATAAAAAGTCGACTAGGCCTCGAACAGAATCTGCGACCTTTAGTATGGTGCATTGACTGCTATGCTATTGTGCCTTTCTTTATCTTAGAAACTTCGTTACAAAAAGGTAAAATTACCGTAACCGATAACGAACTGCTTATCGATTGATCGGTATTAGAATTACGCAGTTTTACTCTTACTTACCGCATTTGTATTCACTTATTTTATACAACAAACATCAATTATTTGTGATCTTCATTCATGAAAACTATTTTGAGATGGGTCTTGTACTGTTTTACATAATAGTTATATCTCAAAACATCTGAAAAGGACAGAAAGATGATAATAAATCGGGCTTCATAATCACAGTTCTAATCTGAAGTGAAGGTACATACGTACGTCGTACACATGCGCGTACAATAATGCCTGTGCGTGTTACATAACCGTATAATGACTAAACAATAATAGTATTTAGATTTTCTGATAATATTCTTATTAGTAATGTAAGTGTATTAAATAGCTGTAAATGCAATATGTTGAAATAAAAATATAACCTTGCGTGGATGATAAATCATAATATTGACTGAACTCGGTTGAGCTTTATTATTATAAACAGATATTATCGCGAGTTCATTAGTTATAGTTGTTCTTTTAATGCATATCGATAACGCTGATTATGTACTTATCACAGTAAAACATATCCTTACTAAAAGAACTCTACCTTCCTACTTTTAGGACACGCAGGCTAACTAGACCAAGAATAAACCAGTAAGTAACACGATATCCGAACGATTGGCATGTTTTCTATTTTTAGGTAGAAGGAATCGGCTACGACTTTCTTCCGAGAACCCTCGACAGAAGCGTGGTAGACAAATGGGTGAAGACCGATGACCAAAAATCTTTGCCAATGGCGCGAAGGCTCATCGAGAAAGAAGGATTACTTTGCGGTACTTATTTAGTTTACATTATTTACTTACTAGCTGCGGTCTCCTATTTCATTCGCAGCTGTAACTATGTATATAACTATATCTATTTAAAAATGTAATTGATGGAGGAGGGCTACTTCCTATAAAAACCACTAAAACTATCACAGTTATGTAGACCCGTTCATAAAGACGTAGGGTTGCAGTGGGGTTTAATATAAATAAAGTATGTAGAGTTAGATCAGTCTAAAAATGCACACCCCTCACGTATTTACCTCTACATGCGGTACAAGTACAAGTGGAGGGGCGTGCATTTTTAGACTGAATCATCTCTAACATAATTCGTTCGAAATCGTGCAGAATTTGTAAGTATTGAATAAATTATTTTTCAATTTCAGTTCAATAGTTTTCTATTGGCAGGTGGCAGCAGCGGAGCAGCAATGTGGGGCGCCGTCCAGGCCGCCAAAAGTCTGAAGGAGGGCCAGAAGTGCGTCGTGCTACTGCCGGACAGTGTGCGCAACTATATGACCAAGTTCATATCCGACCAGTGGATGGAGGCTCGCGACTTCAAACCCCTCGCTAAAAACGAAAAGCTTTCGTAAGTATAGCAGGACCTTTCTACTCAATTTGATAATATGATATGGTGGTGATATATTTGATACTTTATACGGGACTCCAAAACGTTGACTCAATTTGGAGAGTTATTTTTTTTTCTCGAAACTCTTGTCCATTTATTTTGCAATTGAAGTATCCGAACTTAGTTTCGTCATGTAGTTTATCAGTCATGTGGTTCCCATAATACAAGCTCTGCTTAGTTTGGAGTTACATGATGTTGTGTGTCCAGCATTATTCATTATTATTTGAAAAATCCTCAAATACGTGTCTTTTTACTTAGCATTATAGTACTATCCAAAGAAAGTTTCAGGTGAATCGAACCAAGCAATAACATTTTTATATGGAATATTTACAACCCCGTTTAACCCCTTTGGGGTTAGATTCCGAAAATTAGATTAGCCTATGTGTTATTCCGGAACCTAAGCTACATTCCAAATATCATCAAAATCAGTTTAGTACTTACGGAGGTACGTGGTAAACTTTCGCATTTATATAATTAGTAGCATAGTAGTGTTACTATTATCTATTATCCAAATTAATGTAATTTTAATTATTTTATTACTCGCTAAAAAGACTCTCAGAAGATAGCGTACCTAATAGACATATTTATGTACATACCTACCTACTGATAATTTATGTACCTATGTAATCAGATATCGAAATGCTTTGACGATGAATTTAAAGATCAAAAGGTTATCGAATTATGTTCATCATGACGTTTTTGAATCTATAATCTATGTATAATTAATTTTGACACGTGACTGTTGTGTATCAGTTTATCATTTGGGATAAGTGTAGCTCTCTTTAGAAACCAAAGAAACAACTTCGGAATTTCAATATGATTCTAATGATTGGAACAGGTTTGTCGGTTTAAGCGGAACATTTGGAACTGGAGCAGTGGTGTGAAACTAGATCATTTCCTTCACTAACGCGAGATGTGATGATTGCCGACACATTCACGAACTACAATAAAATCTGAATCTCGCTATCACAGACAGCAAATTGAAATAGACTTTTTTAAATAAATAATGTAGGTATAATAATAATGTAGTCCTCCGCCGCGTCTGTCTGTCTTTTCGTGATAAACTCAAAAACTACTGCGCCGATTTTCACGCTGTTTTCACCAATAGATAGAGTGGTTCTCGAGGAAGGTTTTAGTTTTTAAGTCGTGATATCCGACTTTCGCGGGCGAAGTCGCGGGCATCAACTAACTTTAAATATTTAAGCATAGGTCATCCAATGGATCTAGGCATTCGTGAAGTTAGCCACAGGTGCGAGTTTGCGCATATGTATAGTTCCTTCCCCCCTCATACCTCCAATTGCTCCCGAAAAACGATACTGCGCAGCTCTTGCGGCTTACTTCACGAATGCCTAGATTCGTTGTGCCAACTATACAACTTTTATTTCCAGATGGTGGGATCATCCGTTGAGCGAGGACATGGCGCGGGTAGTCGCGAGCCTGCCGCACACGAGCACGGCCTCGGAGGCGCTCGCCGCGCTGAGAGCCTCCCGTGACCCTTTGCTCATCATCACCGGTGACGCAGGGTAGGTTTGACCACAGATTTTATAATAGTACAGATAGACAATCTCCTACTTCGAATCGTGAAACGGTTTCGGGCTATTTTTCTGCGGGCTATTTTGCCTTCCACTACTGTACGCTAGATGTCGCAATTTGAGCAAGATCTAAGACCCTAAAAAGGAGGTGTGCTAATAGATGGCGCTAAAGCGTTGGGTGTGCCAACCGACGATAGATGTCGTTATATTTTGTTCAACCTTACGTGAAATTTTTCGGGTAAGTGAGCGCTGATTGGTCCGTTCAAGGTTACGACAAATCATAAACATAATTAGGGATGGGGTAGTTAGTTTCTATGAAAACAATAATCGATACTTGTTTTTTTTTGTTAACCTAAGCAAAGTGAAATGAGATGTAAACAAGTAGGTAGTCACTTTAAGCTTCAAAGTATAATGTAGGTATATATTCATTTATAATATAATAATTAACTATGTTATGTCAATCAGTGAGTCAGTGGTAATCTAGCATTTAATAATAATCGGGTGATAACTAGTAGGGTTAACATTTAGGTACTTTACCTACATTTAGTTATGTATAGATACCTACCATATAGCAATGTGACGTAAAATATTATTTCAATCGATTTTTATAGAATTCATTATAATAAATCCTCAAATATAATAAACCCAAATCGATATTCTCATTATGTACCTACTACGCGACCCGGAACGGCACATCACTACTTACACGTGCCATAACAAAGAATAAAGAAAAGCAATACAAAATTGTTTATGAGAGAAAAGGATGTACAATTGGTGACGTTTTGTGCAATGTAGGTACCTACAGTTTTTACAAGGCAACGCTGACCGACGGCGGGGCGCCACGCGGGGTAGCGGGGGAAGCATGCCATTGATGATGAGCTATGACGGTTAATTATAATCTTTAATCGTATCTACATAAAGTTCACTTTTACATAATTTGGTTTACAGAATTGGAAAATACCTACTTGCATTTGTCGCGTCGTGCACTAGCACTCGTGCTGTTTTATGGATCACTAGCTTCCACCCACGGCTTCGCCCGCGTGGTACTTTGAAAAACAAAAACAAATCTATCCCGCGGGAACCGTACATTTTTCCGGGGTAAAAAGTAGCCTATGTGTTAGGTATTCCAGACTATAATCTATATTATGGTATAAATAGCTGTAAGTAGGTACCGAATTTCATCCATTCTAACAAATTTTCGCGTTTATAATATTAGTAGGATTTTACTTTGACTGATGGTGATGAATGATAGGTAAATGATAATCATAGTGATCCATCACTATCTCTAGGGTTACCTACCTATGGTACCTATTTGGGGTGATTTAGTTTAGGTAGGTAGGTAAGTACAGGTAGGTACCTACCTAGTTAGTGTATCTACCTAAGTATATAATATTTTTTTTAATAAGTAGGTACCTAGATAGCTTACATAAATTGTAAATTAAGTTTTTGTATAGGTAGGTTTACCTATCTAAAATCAATAAAACAAAAAATAACCATTTTTATTTTTACCTAGTCTCTAAATTCAGATCCGACCAAAGATTTCAATCAAAATCTTTGGATCCGACCAAATTGAGTTCGTCATTGCGTACCTAGGTACCTAGGTACCTACCTACCTACAGAACAGACAGTGCGACTTCACTAATTGAGTATTTGAATGTTTTTTTTTTGAGATAAATGGAAAGATCATATATAAGTTTTATAACAAAACTATTTTTTATTTTATATTTTCGCAATAATTCAAAAGTTATTTCAAAATAAAAATTATACTTTGAAGCCAGTACCGAAAACACGCCGACAGCTCCCGAGCGCGCGTGACGTCACAATGATAACAATTATGTACCATTATGTACGAATACTACGAAAAAAACAAACTCCCAACAAAATGCTTTTACATGTTCCCCAAGATACGGATAAGATACCGTACGGGCATATCCACGATTTAAATCTTTGCTTGTAGGTACATTTTTAATTTAGGTAGGTAGGTATAGGTAGGTACACCTACATCCTTGTAGTACATTTTTACTTTACTCAGAGGTAGGTACCTACACCTACATCCACTCCACACGAACTTCCGATAAATTTGAACTTTTTTCGAGCATAGATCTATGAAGGTACCTACTCACACACATACTATATCCTCCAGAATATATAGAAATAAGTTTTCAGGCGCCATCTATGAACACCAAGTAAGAAACTATATAGTTGGTTCAAAAATATCATTGTGTTGCCGCTACTGGCCGCAAGGTGCAAAATATATTGCAAAAATTTTTAAATTTTGTTATTGAAGGTTTTTTTATGTTCTCGTCATGAGTTTATTTAGTCTAAACGTAGTTATATATATAAAATATTTATCTCAGTGCATAATTTCGGATTTTTATGATTTTTACGCAATCATTAATAGGAATCGATACTCCTAACGCCATCTCATGAATTTATTTAGAACTAGAAATCCGTTGTTCTGCATTGCGCCCCATGGTTTGACATATGCCCGCGAAATTATCAAGAGTTACTAGGCCACCCGATGGCTTCCGTCACTGTCATCGTTTAACAATTAGACACTCTACTTGAATCAATTGACAATGGTGATTTATTAATTATTATTAATAACTCTACTCGTCTTCTGCCTTTGATAGCAAACTCTGTGCTTAACTCAAGATGAGCAAATTACCAATGACTTGTTACTTCACTCAAAATTCATCCCTAACTCAAACATGTCAAAATTAGCATTGCAAACAGTTATTTTATATTTCACTACAAATTATTCAGTATTTTCTTTAATTAAATGAAGTCTAATGCTACTCCTGGTTGTATGCCTCATAATATATGTGTATCTAGTTATATTTTTTCTCGACTACATCCAACATCAAAATTAAACAGCACTATACTAGTTGAACCACCTACACACATGATTGATTAGTGTGACTATTTGAAACGCTAGTAGGTACCTAATAATTTAGTCTATCCTGACCTCAACTAAGATAGTTTTTATGTTGTCAGTCCCAGACTGAAGCTGTAAGCTGTAATGTGGCTCCAAAATCCTAGCTAGATATTATTACTGTAGCAGTGTGAGCGGCGTGTTCACTGCGGACAATGCGAGACGGCGACTAGCGAGGCCGGCGAGCTCAGAGGCTGAGTCGCTCGATCAATTCACGGTGAAGCGGTTCTACAAAGTGGACCTCGCGCGCCGCCCCACGCTCGGCCTTATATCTCGGATGCTTGACATCGCTCCTTTCGTGCTCGTCGTCAAAACTGGTGAGTTTAATTTTATATTATCAGCTTGGTTATGCTCACGCTTATTCCAAATAACACGTTTCCTACAACAACAAAAACTAGCTTACTTTTTAAAAGATATAGTTTACTTTGCCTTAGGGCAATTTTCCATTTACTAGTAAAAAGAAACAAAAAGCTCAACATGTTATAAGTAACTAATATTTATATTTCTTTGTTCTCATAGATGCATCTTCAAATATCCAGAACCCAGTTGGAGTGATAACATCTGAGGACCTTTTACATCACATTTCACAAGAAACAAAACACATGAATGGAAATTGATAATGAAGGATGACTAAAAGTGAAATATAATGTATTCAAGGGACCGTATTTATGTAACATGACATCGGAAATCATTTATTATTAAGGCTCAAATGTATTTTAATGTATAGAGTAAAATATCCTCAGTATATAATTACTTAGTCAAAACTGAAGTAAAATACATAATCTATTGTACCTATGTGCTACAATGAAACTCTAATTTATAAACAAAATCTATCTTTTATAGAAATCACAATTTTAATGATAGGAAAAGTGCTAAACATATATTTTAATAAAATGAAATGCATTTGTTAACTTTTATTAAATATAAATAAAATGATTTGAAATAAAGTTTTTAGACAATCTTTACTATTTTTAATGAATTAACCAATGAATTTTTCACATTTTATTATTTTTGCAATTCTAAAAATAACCTTAATTGCTACCTCAAGTTTTTCATACTGTCCCATCTGTTAAATCTTGATCATTTATTGAACTGGAATTTTAAGGAGATGGTGGTGGAGATGGCTTTTTAGCATTTGCTGCGAGTATAGCTCCTGGTGCAGGGTATGGTCTCATCTGATACAAGGACCCAGATGCTGTGCTATCTACACCAGTTTTTGAATGTGTGTCCAACCCAGAGGTCCATTTTCCACGTGGAATATCTGAATACGAAGCAGGATCCATTGGGTCCAAATCATTATCTCTTACTCGAGGTCGCTTTTTGTCTCTGTGGTGAACCATCTCTTTGTCCCTTTCACGTCGCTCTCTTTTCTTCTCTTTGGTGGGTTGTGATGGGACTTCCTGATCAGAAGCTTCACTGCTATCGTCAGTCTCATCCCCTTCCCTCAACAACCTCTCTTCCCGCAAATGTGCTGCACTTTCGCTAAATACTGCAGACGGATTCGCCGGCGGATACCAAGATACCAAGTTATTGTGCACATTCCAAAAGTAATGCTGACCATAACCTTCATCATACACTTCTTCCCAACCATGTGGTAGTGGCCATATCTCCAAAGCTTTGCGTTTGCCTTCTAGGTAAGCTTCAGAGGGTATACGTTTTCCTTGCTTCCATTTCTTAACGCAAAACATTGAACATTCATGGTATATGTTGCTTTTATTAGGGCATCCTTTATGGCCTTTGATAGGATCTACATTGACACCTTCTATTCCTTCCCAAAACTGTTCTTTATTACCGTTATCATTGGGTTTGGAGTCGTAATCTTCAGCAATAATTTCTTCATTAGCTTGAATCTGAGAATGTTCCGTAGTACCATTGTTTTCAGAGTTGGAGTTAGTCTTTAAAATACCTCTCTTAGCCAGACGTGCGGCTAATGCCGGAGGCAGAGGCATTATTACTATCAGTCGATTTTGTTTTACTAGTAAAAAACACAGAACAAAATAAAAGTAATAAACGCAAAGTCAACCTTTGCTTGTGAATTACCTAAGCAGACAGGCAATCAATCAATAATTCAATAGAAAGAAAGAAACCTTGTTTGTTGCATGCATTGCACCACGAGGTTATAATCACTCAGTTCACTCACTCACTACGCCACAGTGCTGCCTAGATTTTGGATGATACGTACGTGAGCGATATTGTGCAATAAATAATACCTAGATACCCTATAATAACTATTTAAATCGATGTACACTGCCTATTTAGTTGATCGCCTTACTTAGTCTTAGGTACCTTCAAAACTTAATTCATACTATGTACCTAACTCCCTAGGCTTCAGTTACCTGTGGCGTTTCAGTCAGTAGATCAGTGGTTCCCAAACTCTTTTGTTTGATAGACCACTTTCAAAATTTTGCTGGATCCGGTGGACCCCCTGTATCTAATAATACCAATTTCTAAATATTGAAAAAAAAAGTGAAGATTAGATCTATCTATCTATCTATGGAAGCTTGCGTTGTGGCTGAGTTTGTGGCCAACATTTTAGTTCTTAACTATCGAAACCAAATTAATTTTCAGCACCCCCTGCTTACGATTGTAGACCCCCATTTTTTGTCACGTCCAACGTAGACCCCCGTCGAGTCTCCCGTGGACCCCTGGGGGTCCACCTGGACCACTTTGGGAATCACTGCAGTAGATCATAGGTAAACTTATATCAGAAAAATAACGTAGGTACTAACGTGAAAAGTAGGCTACTACCAACTTACCATCAAAGCTACGCAGTTATAACGATTTAAATTTTCTGGTAGTTTATTTTTTAATTAGTACCTAGTACCTACCTACCTACCTACCCTTACCTGTATTTTTTGGCTATCTTATAGGTAGATGTGAGATAGAAAATGTTAACAGTGAAAGTTATATTAAGTAGGTACCTATGTATATTTGGCTCAACGAATCTAGGCATTCGTGAAGTTAGCCGCAAGAGTTGCGCAGAATCGTTTTTCGGGAGCAATTGGAGGTATGAGGGGGGGGAAGGAACTGTACATGCGCAACTCGCACCTGTAGCTAACTTCACGAATGCCTAGATCCGTTGGATGAACTATACCATAATCACTTATCAGATTCTATTATCTAACTACGACATGTACCTACAGCCAGGTGTCCAAGATTAAAACAAACCATTTCTTCATAAAATTTTATTTAGATACTTACATTTTCTCAACATATATTTAACGATTATACTGTCTGCACACGACTAAGTTATTGTTTTAAGATATACCTACGTAGAGAAAGTAGGTAAGATTTTCTGCGGTGCATGCGACTGTCAACTTTGTCGCTTTAGTTTTTAATTTTTTATATTTCTTCTCGTGAATTTTGGTGGTTATTTTCCATTAAAGCCCGATTTCTAGACGCGAGTGTAAAATATGTGAAATAAAGTGAATACCTACTTCCCTTTCAAATACATCGGAAAAACTCGAGAATTTTGAACAAAACAACCATCTTTTGTTCAACACATAGTTAAGTAGGTAGAATACCTTGTCTATGATCTTATTTCTAGCACATTAGAATTAGATTACGAATTGTTCCAAAGCAATATGTATACCAGCACGTTCTTGAATTCTGTAAAACAAAAAATATATATTTATGTAACTACAGGTACAATTTTTTATTAAAGGCACCCAATGAAAAGTAGCAGCAATACTACTGACTACTACATACTGAATACGGTACCTACAGGCTACATGTAATGTAATGAACTAGCTTTATTGCCTGTTGCTTTACTAGAGCGCTGGTGGTGTAGTGATAGCACCCCTGCCTCACGATTCGAAGGTCGTGGGTTCATTCAAACCTGGTCGTGCACCAATGAGTTTTTCCATTCGAAAAATTTATGTGCGCAATGCCAGTGCTCTTAAACGGTGAAGGAAAACATCGTGAGGAAACCGGCATACCCTAGAACCAAAAATTCGAAGGTATGTGTCATCGGTTAGTATTCTTATAAGCGGCGATGGGTTTGCAACCTGTACGTACGGAATACTAACTACTGTGCAAAATGTGGGCATGTATCAAATGTCATGTTTGGACTTGCCTCTGACTACCCCCTTTAGATATCCTCAAAGATCTAAGTAACTAAAGATCTGAGGAGATATCTACCGAGCCTGGGGAATAGTCGTGACCATTTTTTTTTTTTTTTTTACTAGCTCAACGGGGTAACGATACTACTCTAGATACCTACAGAGTATGACACATAGGGGCTTAGAGTTTATTCTTCTAAGTAGGTACCTACCTAGTCAATTCAGTACCGAGGAGCACCACTACTACTATCACCGGTTGAATCCAACTACTATGATACAAAATGATAATAGTATTTATTGCAAAAATTAAAAAAAAACCCGACTGACCGCATAAGAAAATAGATTTTGCAACCGTCTCATTCGATTTTTTGGCATTTTGTATGGCCTAGTCACTCTTGTGATCGAGACGAATCCAACGACATCTTATTTGTCAATATCCGTCCAGCTTTACCCCAACCAAACACATTACCCTACTTCTTCGCTTCGCGTTAAAACGTTAGCGCTTTTGACCGAGATGATTTCTTTGCCTGACTGGAATTGGCACTTAATTCACCTAGCATGTAAGTTTCAAAGTGATCCTTGTGATATAATTGAATAAATATATTTTGACTTTGATAGTTTAATTAAAATATGCATGTTTGTGTAGATTTTTGTTAGTGTCTCGAATACATCAAAACGACTGGACGGATTTAAATGAAATTTTGAATTGATATGGCCTGAGACCCGGAATAGAATAAAGCTACTTTTTATGCATGTACCACGCCTATGAAGCCGCGGACAAAAGCTACTTCTACTTAAAGTAAAAAAATATGCCTACTCTACTAGGTTTTGATAATTATCAAAAACATGGACGATGAAATTAAAATAAACTTCTCAGAGTATGTAGCTACCTACTTGCCTACAACCTAAAAGCTGAACGAGATATCAGATAATGAAGCAATAAGCACTTCATTCTACGATTTTTAAAACAGAAATCATTGTCACCTGATTATAATAGATGTCTTCACTCACCACGGACGACTGTTGTATCACTGCGCGATACATTGGTCGGGAGGACAACGTCGTGGAACTCTCCCGAGTGAATTAGTTTTGTAGTATTCTCGTTATCACCTACTAAGCTACGTGGGCTCGCGACAAAAGGCGTTATAACATCGGACTCATCAGAACTCGTAGTCCTTTTACGTTTTTCATCGGTTATTTCAGAGACTTTCTGCTCACTCGTTTCACTAACTGCCACAGCAGCAGTAACAGCGGTGACCAAAGTCTCTGGTGAATTATTTTCCAGATTACGCTCACTTTCTTTTTCGCTGGTGTTATCTTCAGTTTTCGATACAAAGTTCTCATTCACGAGAACTTCTTTTACCGAATCTTCGCTTAACTTCCCGCTGTTATTGCTAGGTGGAGATACTGACTGTATAGCGTCTTCCCTCTTCAGTAACTTTCGGCGCTCGCTCACGAGATCATAGCTCAAGGGATGTAAATTCACCGAGGAAGGAGGGCTTCCATCGAGCGATAATTCCATTGAAGTTATTAAACTTTCATCCCTGCTGAGGTAATTGCTTTCACCGGGAACAATATGGATATTCAACACAGTTCTATTATTTTGGTGTTCAGCATCAGTGTCTAACATTTCATTAGAATTTACTAATGAGTTTGTAGAGATAGTTTTATAAGAATTTAATTTATTTCGAACTAAAAATCCTCTTACATGCGCTTGAATAGTCGTAGCCGCGCTAGATAAAGTTGAGGAGTCATCAGTAGACAAAGAAAGTGACTTTTCTTCATTCACAGTCTGCAAAACAGTGTCCATTCTGGTGATTCCTAATGGTCTTCTTTCTTTGTTTACATTGGTAGTGGCGTAGTACACTTCCTAGAATGAAATGAATCAAGTCGAATAGGGCGCCTTCAAAATAGACTGTCGAGTACCTAAGCGCTGCTAGCTTGCTACGCAAAACTTCCCCAAACGTTTATTTTGAAGGTGTGGAGTATTAGTAAATTCAGATGTTCAACAATGAACCAGTTGCACACAGTTAACCATGACTGCCTATAATTTTAAAATGCGGCGCCACATAGCTAGTCAGACCTCCACCCCCCACCCCTATTCCCAATCAGCGGCAAGCTAACGCACGCAACGATCGAGTGACGTGAAGAGCAATTTTGTAAAACGCGTGCTATGTACATTGAAAAAATAAATAATTGTAAGTAGGTACTTTATCGTTTTCAACTTTAGTGTACCTACTATTGATTTCTTATTATGTATTGTTATCTCTATAGATACGTTTCTTGTGCTGCGTTTGATATACAAACAGTGCGTTTACCTTCAGCCATCAAAACGCAATCGTATCCTTATATATTTAGTTAAAAAAAAAATCTTATACGTAGTTGCCTGCAATCTTAAACACACATTTTTTTTGATGAAAACTAGAAAAGTTACCAACTTATTTTGTTAATTGAACTAAGTACAATCATACATATTCCAAATAATTAATAGCTGATTTATAATAGGTATCTAAACTTCTAATATGATATGGTTCAATGTGTACAACTAGTGACTGTGTACCAGGGTGTGGACGACATAGTGAACCAAGTTTTTTCTTTCAAACTTCTCTTTATGCGTACCTAAACGTTAACTAAGATTGTATTTTTTTTAAATGTATGTAATAAAATAACAATGTAACTATTGAATATAACAAAAAGAATAAGAGCAATGGAGATCTGAAATTTAGATGGTTAATTGTTGAACACTTCACCCTACATGATGAATTGATGATATTCAATTTCACATACTTACATAAACAAATATAAAAGTGCCTACCCAATAATATTAATAATCATTGTATGTACCTTATTTTTCTCATTATCTTCTTCTAATGCTTCATCGTTCGTTATATCTTCAAAAGTGGAATTCCTACTTTTGAAAAGAAAAGAACGAAATACTTTTTGTATGGTTACAGCTGCTGTTTCTAAATCCATATTATTTTGACTGTTTTCATCACTTAAAAGCATATCATCTTCAGCTTTCGATAAATCTGACCCTATAACACTATCGTCATTATTCTCAGAACTATTTAATGTTTGTAAAGATGCGGAATTAGAGGTTGCATTGTCTTCTTTGTTAAGTTTTTCTTTAGAGTCAGAAAATGTAATAGAATGCTTCTTTTCTAAGTCATCGGTAGCAACATCACAAATATTAGTTTCAAAAAGTAATGTTTGTTCATCAGCAGCGTTCTGCAAATTTTCGTCTTTGGATTCGTATTTTTTTTCCATACTATCCCGCACTATTTTGTTTTCTTCGTCGACAACTTTAACTTCAGACATTTTTACGCTATCATTTACTTCACTAACCTGCTCAGCGCTTTCATTAGGAACTGTGTTTATGGTATGAGTATCAACCGATGCCATGAAATTATCAATAGAGTTTGAATTATCATAAGCCGATTTTTCTATAGATTCGGCGGCATTAGTGTTATCACTAATTATATTTTCTTGAATATAGATGAGTTTTCCATCATCCACATTATCTATCGACGAAATCTCATTATGATTGTCGACAGAAATTTTATTATCTGCAATTTTAGAATCTTCATTGTAACTGTTTAGTTCACGTGCTACTTCATCATTTAATTCAGGTCTGTTTTTAGTTACTTCATTTTGATTAGCCATACTATGTATTTCATTCTCAGTCATTTTCTCAGTTATTGCGTTAATATCTTTATTAAGTTCATGTTCACTCTCCAAGTTACTTTTTGTTGGGATACTTGGTGGCACTTCTATTGCTACTTCATCATTTAACTTAGGTTTGTTTTCAGTTACTTCAATTTGAGTAGCCATGCTATGTTTTTCGTCTTCAGTTATTGCGTTAATATCTTCATTAAGTTCATGTTCACTTTCAAAGTTACTTTTGGTTTGGATACTTGGTTGCACTTCAATTAGATTATCGAGATGATTATCTTCATCAGAAATAGTAAGTGTAGGATCTGATTCATATTTTACTATTTGCTCATCACTATTATCAGGATCTATTAATTCAATATTATCTTGTTTATCACCTGTGTTGTCAATTGATTGTTCAATGTTTTTCTTTATAGTTATTTCGTCTTTGTGGCCATTGTTATTTTTAATTTCATTCACTGGTTTTTCATTATTGGCATCTCTTTTAGATATTTCAATAATTGCATTTTTATCGATAAACTCTCCTTCGTTCTCGCCACTTTCTTGCTTTATTTCCATTTCAGATGTTTCATCATTTTTAATTTCATCTTCTTCTTTGCTATTTTTTTCAAAATCATTTTCAACTGTTAGATCGATAACTGTACTTTTGCTTACTGAACTGAACGTAGAAGATTTACTTATCGGGATTTCATCGGACTCGTCAAAGTTTGAGTCTTTAGATGTTAGCGAGTTGTATGTAGGCTCGTGCGATATTTCAACTTCGGATGAAAGTGATAATTCTTGATCTTGATGAACAGGCGCTCGAAGGTTGAGCTCTGTATTCATATTTTCAGGGGTTTCACGGTCTACACCATTGTGCAAAACATTCTTATCATAAAGTTGCTGTCGTTCTTTCGCTTTTTGCCGCACTTTTTCTTGAGCAATGGCGATTTTCTCTTTAAGGGTCAAAGATTTTTTGGAAGCTGTAGAGTAGTATATTTTTAATTTTAATAAATGATCGTGAAACTTTAATTAATGAAATAACTTATACAAACTTCATCGAACTACAAAATCGATGCTAACGCATTTGGATAATGGTAACCTACACAAGTTCCGTTAACAATGTTTGGTAATAAAATGTAACTGAATACTTACATGGCCCATCCCTCAAGTTGAGTAACTTTTCCATATGATTGGCGCAGAACTCATAGACATTAGAGGGATTATTTTTGAGCACGTCTTTCGTCAGACCCTCCATAAGCACCACCAGCCCCGGGGGCATCCTAGGCACCGGACCTGCTAGCGTATAGGCGCGAGAGCTCGTGAGCCTCATTTTACCTTCAATTCATAGTAAAAATTTAGCAATTATTTTTTATCAAAAAAACAAGACAAATCGAATAGGTAAGTATGTATGTACCTACTAACCAAATTGTCGCGATAATCACACCTCAAGGGTCGTGTTAGTGAACAGGCCACACGAGAAGTAATGCCAAGTGCCACCCGGTGGAACAGGCAGGTATGTTGTGCGCCGGTAGTCATGGCGATGCGCCAAAGAAAGATTGGCGCTGTATCGATCTGATGCTTGAGTTCAATGTTCTAACTCTAAGCTATTTGCTCTTGGGGGTTACACTCTGTAGGCAGTAGTATTGAGCGGGGCAATGTCTAGGTCAAGGATCATGGTGAAGTTCACATAATATAAAGTAACTTATATACAGCCTAATTATTAAAATGAAAAACTGAGTAACGTGCAAATGTTTTGTGTATTTCCAATGCAGTTTACGCAACTGAGTAGGTAATCACTAGGGGACGTTGGCTCAAAAGAACAGTGTACAAATACATCTCACTAAATGGGTTGATGATAAAACCCTTTGACCTTTTTAGAGGTATTTCATCCTCGAAGAAAATAAGTATTGGTGTTCTTTTAGATCTAGAGAAAGGCTATACCTACTATAGCGTGCAATTACAATTAAAATATCTACACAGGGTGCGACTATGTCGCTGTGCGTAGTCCTCCTGCAGACGAACACCAATATATTCGTATGTTCTTCGAGGGCCTTACTAGAGTAGAACTAAGAGGACGCCCTCGAGAGGCGAGCAAGCCGGCGCTAGCTACAAACGGCGGGTCGCCTACTCTTACACTACGATTACTTAAAATTCAATTCTTGTGAGTCAACTTTTTTATTTTCATACCGTGTTCTATAATAGTAATTTGTATATAAGATCATATATAATTTTTGCAATGTTAATACATTTTACAATAACAAACATGTCCACAGCGTGTACGGACACAGCGCCCGGCGCGGCGGCCCGGCGAGCCGCGCGGCCGGGACGCTGCGTGCACAGTACGGCACCGCGGCGCGGCCTCGGGCGAGCCGCCCGCGCTCCTCTACACTGATGATACAAAATTAATGGCTACAAGTAATATCATACAAATTAATGACTATTCCCTTAACATTATCTCATATAATAGCATCCTTCTACACTATGACCAAATTAAAATGATTGGCATTCCTGTATGCACGATACATGAATATAGTCTCCAGTTCGCTCTGACCGATTTTGTCCAATTACAGCTTCCCACCACTCCCGCAGCTATGAAGGTATAAAAATCACACAGCTATAAATTTATAATAAATAAATGCCTATTTACACTATGTAACTATACAAACTGATAGTACGACGAAATTACATATTTTTCGAGCATCTAATTTTAAATTAAAATCATACAACGATCTACGGACAGAGCGGGCGGCCCTCACTAACATTATTACATCATTATATTTTTATATTATTAGTTTTTTGTACAATCATATTCAGCCGAAAAGCTGAGTGCCCGATTAATACAAACATCGGTGATCCGAAATGCAGCACAATCGTCATGCAGTAATAATACATACAACTCGAACTTACTTAAACAATTTAACGACATTAAGAAATTCTAAAGTAAACTAGTGTCCTATGTAAACGTAATGTATAGTTAGGATCGTGCACTCGGGGCGCGCGCGGATGCGGCACGCGGGCGGGCGGCGCGCCGGAGACGGCTCATACTCACCGGAATCACCAGAGGTATCAAAAATTAATAACGTCATTAACAAAAGTGTAATCGAATAGAAAATATGAATATATAAGTGAAAAAGAAACGGTCTCATCATGTGGCGGGGCAGGCGATGCGCTGGCATCAGTTGGCCGGCTGCTGCCGCTTGTGGCTGATCTCCAGCTCGGCCAGGCGCTTCCACAGCTCGTCGCGCTCCTTCTCGCGCTTCTTCTCTCTGCAACCAAGCGGCGCACGCCCGTCACTACACTCCCGTCCTGCGCTTTGCGCTTAATGTGCTCACCACCAGCAAAAAGGACGGATTTGGATGACGTAAATGACGGAGTTTTTAAGAAGCCTAAATCCGTCATAGAGAACTTAACGTGCCCTCCGAGACACCCTTCTAAATACTGAGTGCACTGAACGATTATTAAGTACTAGTTGCCAGGAAGAAAACACATGAAATCATCCTCACGGTTGTGACCTACGCTGATAATGACTACTAATTTAAACACACTGGCAAAATTGACCTCGAAAGAGACAGATGCCATAAACAAAGAAAAGAAGAAGACCTACACCAACAGAGAGATATACAAAAGCTTCAAACTCATAATGCTCTAAAAAATACTCACTTCTGCCGTTCCGCTTTGTAGCTAGCAGTAAGCTCGTCGAAGAGCTTGGAGTTCATCTCCATGAACGTTTTGAGCACGTTGTAGACGAGCGCCACGATAGTTTGGTTCCAGTGCTCCTTGCTGATCCGATACAAAGCGGGGAACATTATCGGCATGATCACATGGTTGTTCTCTTCCATTAGCGACATTATATATTCGTTGTTCCAAAAGTAGAGTGCCCGTTCTGCCACCTGCAATGTCACATTTTTGTGTTTATTTCCATTTAAAGAGGTCTTGTTTTCTATGTTGATGTTATCAAATATTAAGTACAATAGCTTGAAGAGACGGCAAAGGACGATGATGTGTTGAATGTGATTAATAAGCATACCTGAAAATGTGGGCTAGAAACACATTTAGCTATTTGTCTGAAAAGCGGCTCCTGTATTTTTGCAAACTGAGCCGGTTCAATCACATCTAATATTTCTTCAATCTCGCCTAAGAACATAACCTGAAAATGTATAAAACGCAATTATATAAACAGCGGTTAATATTTGTATTTACTATTCAACAACTATAATAATCGCCACTGAAAGTCAACAAACCTAGGCCTGCCATTAAAATCAGGACAACAGTGATTAGCATGTTTTCACCGGACAAACATAAGTATAAGGGATCAGACATCGCCTCGCTCGGTGAATAGACCGTTACCTCTTTCTGCGAACAAGTCTTGGGCCAGAACTTGAGCAGTCCGCGCACGACCGGCTCGGTGAGCGTGGCGTCCTTCTCCAGGAACTGCACGACGCAGTAGGCGAGCTGCGCGTGGTACAGCGACAAGCACTTCACCTTGTGCAGCGGCAGCAGCACCTTCACGAGGAACTGCTTGTGCTCGCTCTTCAGCGGAAGCGCGAACCCGTTTATTATACTGAAATATTAAAGCGATTATACTGCTTGGCTTGACAAGTGTTTGTGGAACGGAATGCTATTGTGTTGTAGGTATCAAAGTTATAATTAAAACGGAGCTTCTCACGAAAATTTGAGTATTCGTACGAACAACATAATAGGTTCAACCTGTTCATTTGTATGGCTTTTTGGAAGGATATAGATGGCATTGTTTGCATGTTCCAACGTATATTTTGCTCCCTTCTGGAGCAATAACTGTAAGTGGTGCGTAAAATATGAATGGAACCAAGTGGTACTGACCTTCCAAGTATTTCTAGCAGTTCTCCGACGCCGTTGAAGTGTTCAGTTTCGTACACAAATCGCAAGAATATATTGTTGATCTGTTTTCGTATAAAAGCTCGCAGCCCCAAGAATTTGCCATAGATGCGGTGCAGCACCGTCTTCAGGAAGTCGCGCTCGCGCGGGTCTTCCGAGTCAAACAAATCTAAAAGCTTTCCACAAACCAAAAGATTAGTTTCATTGAAATTCATTAAATGCCAATAAAAATAAATTGTGCTCGAACGGAGACCGCGAGGAGCACTGAGTATTTTCAACATCCCACCTTACTCACAATCCTACAAACTATATAATATTTATTTAGTTTGTAGGATTGTGAGTGTGTATATTCATGCTATTACCAACTGAACGGATTAGGATGAAATTTGGCAAATACAGCTACCACTTATAATTACTTTGATACTAGGAGACGAGCAACAACAAAAATACATTGGTGAATGACGTCAGTCAAAAAATGAATATATTTTCACTCTTGAAAAGACTTACACAAATGCAAATATACTGAAGAGAAATACCAATAAGATTAGAGTGCGCTGCAAAAATTGAATGATCAACACAAGGGGGTCTGTTTGGGAAACCACAAAATAGAAATATTTGGCAAGCAGAGCAAGCTGAAAATAATACTGTATGTAGTCGAAAGCCGATAGAAGACGTTAGTAGAACATGACACTGAGTTCATCGATGGAGTGGTGAACATGATTGCACAACTACCTACCTAGGCTTACACATTATGATTTTATTTACACAAATGGCTTCAAGTAATGGAACCAATCTTTCTAAAAAAAATCTACTAACACTCCTCTCTCGGCCATGTATGTGACGGTTGGGGGTCAGTTTAGTTAATGTATTTATTAGCATGATTGATGTACTTATTCTTCGCTTTGCTTAGGTATCCGCCTATAATATATATTTTGACGACCTCAGTGGCGCAGCGGGCGAGAGTCCGCCTGCGACGCAAGAGGTTGCAGGTTCGATTCCCGCCGCGGAACAAATTTGTGTACGATCTGCAGAAATTTTTTCCGTTGGTCTGGGTGTTTTCTATGTATAATAAAAAAAATATCTATCTACATAATATATGTATATAATGTATTAAATATATCAGTTACCTAGTACCCATAACACAAGCTTTGAGTAGCTTACTTTGGGGCTAGATGATGCTGTGTGGATTGTTCAGCATTATTTATTTTATTTATTTATTTATAATACGAGTACCTGCCTTAAAAATGTTGAGATAATTCTTGATTATTGAATCAAACAAAATAAATTGAATACATTACTGAAATGTGGAGTAGATACATTCCAATTTGGTTTACTTACATTTTATCTTACGACATTATCAAAACAATTTCGAAAACAAGAAATTAGTTAAAAATTTACCAACGCAAATGTATCTATTGCATATACAGAATGTTTACTAACCAGACTTGTCATAATTAGTACTAATAGTGTACTCAAACTGGAAAAGTCAGTGTTAGTAGAACCTTACTTAAGTACTTACAACCTGAACAAGTAACAGTATCTTATCCTCCAATACTATAAATACGAAAGAATGTATAGATGTTTATTTTGTGACTCAATCATGCCTTAGCGACTTGCGTTTGGATGAATTGGAAGCTTGTGATCCAGATTTGAGTAAATTAGTTTTTACTACAATAAATATTTTAATTTGAAGATTGAATCGATCTAAGAATACTTTATTCTCAGAAAATAAATGATGAAAATGAAAATAGAAATTGCAATAGAAATGCACTATTGAACATAAGACACTTAAATAATCAGTACCTGGGTGACAGAGCTTTGCTCGTTTTTTTGGGGTAAACGACGTTTTTTAAAATTGAAACCTAGCTAGATCGATTTATCGCCCCCGAAACCCTCTGCATACTAAATTTCATGAAAATAGCTGGAGCCGTTTCCGAGATATTTATATACAAGAATTGCTCGTTTAAAGGTATAAGATAACATTTTTATAACGATCTTTTATAAGTTTCAGAATCACAGAAATCTAAATAATAAGGATCGGCCGGCCGCCGTTCGACACGGTGCACTAGTATTGGTGCGTCATTTTTATAGCACCATTATTGCGTACTAGCTTCCCACCGCGGCTTCGTCCGGGAGGTAACTATACAATATATAGCATAATATGTTCATCCTGAAAGTTTATTCTAAACATTGGTGAAAGAATTTTGAAACCGCATGGGTAGTTTTGGAGATTACCTCCAACATACAAACAAACTTTATAATAAATAATAGTTTAAAAAAACTAAAAAACACGCTTTTTATAGAAACCGAACTAAAAAATAGAAAATAAATTTTAAAAAAAGTGTGGGGTGCATGGTGTCAATAGTTATAAATATTTTATTGACAGATATGAGTAGAGTGATTATCATTTCGATAATATCTTAAAAAGCACCCCACGCTTTTTTTAAAATTTATTTTCTATTTTTTAGTTCGGTTTCTATAAAAAGCGTGTTTTTTAGTTTTTTTAAACTATTATTTATTTTCTATTTTTTAGTTTGGTTTATTTATAATAGCTTGTTTTTTTAATTTTAAACTATTGCACGACTCATGATGCGAAGCATCAGAGAGTGCTTTACGATCAAACTTTTTTTTTCAAATTGAAAAATGGAATAATTTTATCAAAATAGTCTATTGTCATCGGTCCTCGATAAATCTACAAAGTTTGAACGAAATCTGGCCGTTTAAAGTGGGTCAAAATCGCGCCCAAAGAAGTCGGTTACAAACATACATACAAGAGAAGCTAATAAAAAGCTAATAATAATAATGTAGATTCCACACAACCTGATTTATGTCTAAAAAATCCATATCCGCTATATGTAGATAAGTATACCTTAAATGGTGAGTTTTAGTTAATTAAGTTTGTATAAACGCGGTTGGTCGAATACCTACGCAATTTATGGCAATGCAGTGGATCTATGTAAGGCTATATTTTAATAACATACTGTTTTTCACGTTTTCTATATTTTCAACACGTAAATATTGTGACGCACTTATAATTTTATACACTAAATCTCTCTGTCGAGAGGGTTGGCGAAATCAGCGTAATGTAAGAATCAAAGTCGTACCCATAATGTACCTTAGTAGCAGTTTCCACCGGAGCTTGTTCACTTTTATTATTTTAACTGTAAACTTTTCACCCCTTGAGGAGTTTTTCCGGGAAAAAATCTGTAGCCTATGTTTAAATTTATGATTCTACATTCATACCCAATTTTCTCGAAATCCGTTCAGCCGTTACAAATTAAAGAGGGACCAAACATACTCGACACTCATACACACACCCTCACACCCTCACAGACTTTCACATTTCAAATATTATATAACGTATTAGGATAATACAAGAATGCCTATGCCAGTAAAACATTTGAAAGAACACGAAATACACACTCACAAAGCCATGCTAGTTTTGTTTTGTATTTAATCGTGTAACCTGTCGTCGGTACGTGAACAAAACCAAATTTATTTTTCGATTACCCTTCTCAATAAAGTAATCCTATTAATAAAAATAACTGTTTTGTTACTTATATGACCACTGTTCACCAACACTCATAAACAGGCAGGCAGTTACTAAAAATGATACATACATAGTCATTTTTATAAAACAAAGCTAGTGTTTAAATCTAATGCATGATGAATGGTAGGTATTATAGTGATTGCTGGTTATTGTTTGGGTGAACTAGCTAGAGCCTTAAGAAGATGGAGGTGAAAAGGGTTACAAACGTTTGTATGAAAAATCGTATTCCGTGAACTTCCAAACTTGAAACTTAAGTTAGATTTTTTTAAACGAACTTGAGTTTAATTCAATAGAAATAAAGATAGCACAAATTATTATTTTCCATAACTACCCCCTCGAAGGGGGTGAGAGAGGGTGTTCAAGTTGGTATGGGAACTCTTTAAGAAATGCTCCGATTTGCTTGAAAATCAATGCATCAGGACTAACAAAATCATATAATGTACGGTAATTTGGAGGGTGACTTTTTCCTTAAGTCCATTATAATGTGTTTTTCATAACCTTTTTAACAAAAGAAGATTAATTATTCTCTTTTTCATCATCAGTTATCAAATAAGAAAATAGAGTCATTTTCATAGCTGTCTTTCATAAGTAGCTAAAACAAAGATTTATTATTTTCCTTTTCATTACTAGGTACCTACATAAAATATCTTGCAACTACAATTTATTATAATAATGACATTCAAATATATATAAATAACATAATAATAAAAATTCATGTTGGTTTTTTTTTAATACAAGTTTCACTAACGAAAAATACTTGTAAAGCAAATAATAAATTTTGAAGAAATGTTATGTAGGTAAAGAAAAGAAGAATAATAAATCTATTTTCGTAGCTAGTTAAGACAGCTACGCAAAATGGATTAAAATTTCTTGTTTGGACCAAAGGAAATATTTTCAAGGTCTAATAAATAAATTCTGAAATCCATCCCAGGGTGCGGCGCAGGGAGTTGCACTATTTAAAAATAATCAAGACACGCTAAATGAGTTATAAAATACGGCCTGAGAACTTACTTGCAAAACAAACTTTTGGTCGATAACTTTCTTTCCAATGGTCGGCTGGAAATCGGTGGACTCGAGGAAGCGCAAAAAGAACTCGTACACTAGTTGAAGATGCGGCCAGGAGGCCTCCAGAGTCGGATCATCTTCCTCTGGATCGAAATCAGGATTTTCACTAGGAGGCAGAGTGCGGAACAAGTTGGCAGATATCTACGGAGTAAAAAATAGATACGATATACGATACGGTCAAATGATACGTTCATACCAAAGGGCTATTCAGACCTGTCAGAAACAAATAACATAAGGAATAATTATCTTGAATAGCCAATGTATAAATAGTTGCTTGAAATTACGTACGAAATTCGCAAGTTGCCGTGAGGATTCCTATTGGCTTACCTATGCCAGATTAATACAAGTATTTAATTGGCACATATCTCAAATGAGCAGCAACACTTGTAAATTAGATACACAACTATCTAAATAGTCTTATATTTAACGTATCCTAGGACTAAGGTGACAAGCCCACAAAGTAATAGATGAAATATTGTTTTAACACAACCAACCATGACACTGATCATCTTGCTTGATGATAAGTGGTTGTTGTTAATCATGGGTGCTTGAATCATAAAAGGTATAAATCAAACACATTGCTGAATTTGGATGTAGCTATTTTGTCTTTTTGCCCAGTACTTTCACTTTCTTTAGTGCCCCTCAGGCCTAAACACAGTGTTATAAGTTGTGTGATACGTCTGGTACTGCTGATGCCCATAGGTTATCGTTATTAATAACCACTAGGTGGGCGGTATTGGGTGCATGTTTGTAGAAGAAAAAAATTATACCATTTTAATGATTTCTGGATAAACAGGTTCTGTGAGCACCCCGCGGCCTCCGGTGATGTATTCAACAAGCTCATTTAATGTGGCACGCTTTATCTCCTTGCCCTTTAGATCAGCCACAGGATCCATGAAATCGAAAGCTACACAGCATTGGCGAAGTTTACGGATGAAGAGCTCTTCTTGGTCACTACTCGGTACATCTGGAATTCAATAAATAACAATAAATTGATGATCAAGATAGTTGGAGGGTGCTTCAAGAAAATAATTCATAAATACAGGCACTATATCAAGATGTTGCAAGCTTAAAAAGCCTTCTTACTGGTACAAGCACTTGTGGCTGACCTAACTTAGTCTTCCCCAAGTTGAGGTCATTATCATTTGAAAACTTTTATGATTCCAAATTAACCTATCTGTCTTGGCTTTAAAAACGTTATTAGGCCATGATGAAGGCCTTTGGTTAGCCTATCTATTACCAGATATGCTCACTGGCTTACTTGATGTTACTGACTGACTGAGTAACATATCAAAACATGAGTGTCAGTCATAGGTCCTAAAACTAGTTGAAGGGGGGTTCCTTGTGGGTCTAGGGGGTAGCGCTAAGAAAGAAATTACTGAATTTCAATCACTAGGGGTGCAGCGGGATGTTGGAGTTTGTGTAAAAAATTGCTATGTCAAATTTTATAAATTGATATTATGTATGTACATTATAAATCTGTACATATAAATAGGAATCTGATGTTTTGTGATTGATTCTCATCACAATTTGATAATGATAAATTTTAAGTAGGTAGGTATGCTAACACATGCCAGAAGTAAAGGAGCGCTTATCTTTGTACTTATGAGATAAGTAACACAATTATTTTGAATCTTTAGTTGTATTAATGTAGTATACTATAAATAAATCCTAGAAATATCTTAATGAAGAACTAGCAGCCTACTTATAATTTAATTATTACTTAGGTATCCTTGCCTGTACTTGAGGATAAGAAACATGCTTTTGTGAAATTACACAATATAGTATTGTTATTTATTTACATTTTTTGCTAAATAGCATAATAAAACTTGGACATAATCTACTAGCACCTATAAAGATGACAAGATCTCTGGTATGGTACAGATTTGTTAGGTTAATATTGATTGTTGACAGAAGTGTCTACTCAGCAAGCTAATTAGTAAGTTCTGTGGCAGACATAAATTCAGAAGACTGGTTGTTGCTAATTTCACTAGTGCTTTTGAGAAGAGGTAAACTTGTTTATAGCTATGCAAGCAGTCTAAATTATTACTGTGTGTGGGGGGAAAATGACGCGCGTGCAACGATGAGGACTCACCTTTGAGCAGGGGCAGGGCCTGCAGCTCCACGTCTTGCGTGTTGCGGTACCGAGAGGAACCCTGAGATTTCTTGGTTTTTTTCTTCATTGACCGCTTAGCGAAAGGATCAATTCTATCCACAAACGTTCCCGAAGACATTTTGGCAGTAAAAAAATGTCCCAAATGACGATAGGTAGTTTCTGATCAATGCGACAATTGTTTTGATTGGGATAGTGTCATGATCTGGCTCAATCCACAAGACAACGCGCACTTTCCGTAAGACGGAGCACAATATTAGAGCCTAAACAAACATTCCTCGTCACACATGACGGTAATGGAGTGGTCACACTCAGGCCATTCTTACACACTTCAAGATTCCACAACAGTTACGTAATTATAAGAAGTCTTTATCATTAAAATGACACAAATACGGAGATGAACAATTCGATTCACAAAATATAGTTTTACTTTCTGAGGCGTGTCACGAAAAGCTGAAAGCAGAAGTCACACATACAAGCCTCGTGTAATATCAGCCGGTCAGTCAATGACATTAATTTCTTTACACTAATCACACGAGAATTTTCACAGTTTTATTCGTAAAACACATAAAACAACGATACGAAACAGATATCGTCCAGTTTAGACGTAATCGGAAACTGAGGCGGTGATGACACGGAGTAAAATTTAACACCAAAAATCTATCATCCTATTCTCGCCATCGCTCACCATCCGTTTCGTCTGAGAAACAGGACGCATTTTACAGCGCTGCGCACAACGATATTATAGATTAAACACATTCACAAGATAGTTTTTATGTTTTTGCAGTCCTAACGAAGCGATCAATTTATTAAATTTGATCTAAAAGATTATCATTACGGATTGCTGCGAAAACGCTACACTCATAGAAAAGTACCTACATCTGAAAATAGATGGAGATAGAAAATGTTCAGCGAACCAACTGATATACTTTTATTTTCAAAACCACTAATTTACGATATAACAAATAAATTAATCATCAAACAATATTTTTAATTGTTTTTTTGTGTACATTAGTAAGTTTTAAAAGTATGAATGTAAAGTTAAAACTGATTTGATTTAATAAAGTCTTGCAATATGAAGCTTTATCACCCACAGAGTAAAATTTAGATCGAAATTATAAAAATATTTTTTTTTAAACTGTGGTATGACACGCATACAACATTCAAAATATCTGCGGATTCAAGACTTGAATTTCAAAGGAATGTGTTTATTGGTATTTTCATACTATTTTTTTTGATTCTCATTACCTACGTGAAGTACAATACCTACGTGAATGCATGGTAGCATAATTATTAATAGTATGACAAATGTGCACCTAGCTTAATTTAGAATTAGATAGATAGATTGTGTGATTGGGTGACCATGATAATGATGGTCAGGTAATGCGCCCACCCCTCGCCGCCCGCCCTATACCAGATTGGGTAACGGCCAGATTGGCCCCTACTAGGGGTCTTTACAGATTATCAATAATATTGGGTGTAACGGCACAGTTAAGGTAGGTACATAGACTGTTGCTGGGTATTATTAGCACCTACATACCTACTTAACATCTAATTTTTTTTATAGCCTTAGCATGCATTAAAAAGTGAATAAATATCTAGACACGCGGTAGCGTGTCAAGCCAAGTTCAATAAATATTTTAAATGGTGGATTAAATAGAGTATAGTCTCATTTCAGATGCATTTCAGTATTATATTTTAGTCATAGATAGCGATAACGATAGTTGGAAGGAACGAGAAAAAAACTCAAACGGCTCTGCTCTATGGTCTTTTCTAAATAACGTACAATTTTGAATGTGGAAGTATGTAGGTTATTCATATTATAAAAAAAAATGTATTCCATTCATTCATTCATAGATGCCATCTACAGAGTATAAAATATAAAATTCAAGAAGTACAACACTTAAAGAAATCTGTGGCACCGCACCGCAAGTATTCTACGTACGAACGAGCAAGCAAAGCAAAGCAAAGTGCTATGGCAAAGTGTACTCTAGCTTTGTTGAATGGAAGAAAGTGGCTTTCTATAGATTTTTTGTAGTTTTGTTTCGATTTGGATTAAAGTCTATAGTTTAGTGATTTTCTGCAAATCTAAAACTTATAGTTTATAAAGCTGAATGTGCAATAGTGAGCGTTCATTTATTTATCTTACTACAGGATTAATTTAGAAAGCAACATGGAAGCGCTGACAGTTCCGCCATGAATGCAAAATAAATAGAAAATAGGAAGGTTTGAACGTACGTATATTCTTTTGATTGTCGCAAACACGTAATACTATTGTTTAGCTGTATTGAATGATCAAATTACAAAACAATAACATCAGAGGTGATGATATATTGAGCTCACTAGTCGTCGAAATTGAAAAGAAAGTCTCTTTCATTGCTATTCCATTGATTGATTGATTGAATACATTTTTCGCTATTCAAAGTTAAATCTTTCCATAAATTTTATTATCAGCTGCTACAATAGTATGCATAACGTAATAATTATTATAAAAAATTTCAATAACGTAATCACAACCAGCGTAATATGTATGTATAAATTGTGCTTTTGCATAACAAACCAGGATTGAAGTAGCCACCATTCAAATGTCTGCTACCAATAAAGTAGTATTTTAAATTGACTTTACATTGTTAAAATCAACATTTTGAAATAATACCTAGCATGAGTAACAGTAACTTATTTTGTTTTTCAGCAGCTGCTGGTAAATAAGTCACACTGGCTAGAAACTTCACGATGTTGAGAGGTGGGCGTGGAGGCCGTCACAGTCCAGAGCTGTACCCCCACACGCTAAAGTGCTCTAACGCAAGTGACACAAGTTCAGCATACAGTGGCAGTGATACGATGACTTCCGTACACAGCTCACTCGACATGGACATGGAGGTGGACCTCTCTGGGCTGCTAGAATCCATTGTGGACTCAGATGAAGAGGAAGACTTGGAAGAAAGCATGGACAGCTTAACTGTGAGAGATGCTGTCCGTGAATGTCTTGAAAAGGATCCAACTGAGAGAACTGACGAAGATATTGATATCCTTCTTGAATTTACACAACACTTGAAGGCATTCACTAACATGACTCTGAATGTGAGGAGAGCATTATGCATCAAGATGGTCTTTGCGGTTGTTGAGAAAGCAGGCACTATAGTCATGAATGATGGAGAAGAACATGACTCATGGTCAGTTCTCATCAATGGCAATGTGGGTATTGAACACCCTAATAGTGAAATTGAATATCTCAATGTCGGTGACAGTTTTGGAATGGCTGAAGCTACGTTAGAGAAATTGTATCATAGGGGTGTTATGACAACTGGTTGTGATGACTGTCAGTTTGTATGTGTTACTCAAGAGGATTTTTATCGTATATTACATCAAGGTGAAGAGAACATAAAACGCCATGAAAATGAAGATGGAACTGTTGTTTTAGTAACAGAATTCAGAGGACAGACTGGAGAATCCAGTCGTTTACAAGGACATGTAGTCATTAGAGGCACTCCCGATGAGCTCATGCTACAGCTCATTGCAGATAATTCACGAGACACTAATTATGTAGAAGATTTTCTCCTTACACATAGAACCTTTATAGAGAGTCCTTTGGTAGTTGCAAAGCAACTTCTGGCTTGGTTTTCTGACACTACTGTTAGAGACAAAGTCACAAGAGTGGTATCACTTTGGGCAAGTAATCACTTCTCCGATTTTGAAACTGATCCAAACATGATGGATTTTCTTGAATGTTTTGACATGTCTCTTGAAAAAGAGAAAATGGAAAGCCAATCTAGACTTCTGAATTTGGCTTGTTCGGCCAAGGCTCGTGTAAGGAGCATTACTTTGTCAAGACCCACACGAGATGAACCACTCAATTTCACAATTATTGGAGGATATGAACGTGGCTATGGAATATTTATACAAAAAGTGGAAAAACACTCTAAAGCTGAGGATGTTGGTTTAAAAAGAGGAGATCAAGTGTTAGAAGTGAATGGCCAATCATTTCAACATGTCAGTCATGCAAAAGCAATGGAAATCATAACAGGATCTACTCATTTAAGCATCACAGTAAAGAATAACCTATTTGATTTTAAGGATATGCTGAAGAAACCTGAAAATTCTCCTAGACAGCGTGGTGGCTGTGCCAATATGGTACGTTGGCAAACTGATCCCAGAGCCAGACTGTCCACTGCAGAACTGCTTATTGAAAATCCCATCACATTGAATCAAGTATTTCCATCCCCAACAAAAAAACCACAACCTATGAATATCAAGAAAGAACCACAAAAAGGATTTATGACACTGGGACCTAAAAGAAGACTCCAGAAAGCCTTAATGAAAATGAATATCCTCCCTAAAAACACTATTGCAGATGTCTTGCACAGTGATGACAGCATTCTCTCAAACTCAGAATCCATGAATAAAGCAAATGCTAGCTCCTCCTTCTATAATTCTCATAGCAATCCAGATTTAATATCAATCTGTTATGATGAATATCAATCATCAGATTACCCTGAACATGTCCTGAAAGTGTACAGGGCTGACCAGACCTGCAAATATCTGCTTGTGCACAAAGAAACTACTGCCAGAGAAGTTGTTATGTTAACATTACAAGAGTTTGGTATCACTGATTCTAGTTCTAACTTTTCATTATGTGAAGTGTCTGTGGCCCATGGGGGTATTATAAAGCAGCATCGCTTACCTGACCAATTGCAAAACCTAGCTGATCGCATTGGTCTCAGCTCTAGATATTACTTGAAGACAAATGGAATTAGTGAAACTTTAGTACCTGATGAAATGGCGCCAGAGCTCCTTAGAGACAGTGTTGTTCACTTCCTGCAGTTAAATGCGGTTGAAGTAGCTACACAGTTAACATTACAAGACTTCTGCATTTTTTGCCAGATAGAAAGCACTGAATATGTTGATGATCTGTTCGAGTTAAAAAGCAGATACGGGACCCCAATGTTGACCCAGTTTGCGGAACTTGTGAACAAAGAAATGTTTTGGGTGGTGACTGAAGTGGTCAATGAGCAAAATATTGTGAGGCGATCAAAAATTATCAAACAATTTATTAAAGTTGCTCGTCAATGCAAGGAATACAGAAATTTCAACTCAATGTTTGCTATTATTTCGGGATTGGGGCACGGCGCCGTTTCTAGAATGAGAATGACATGGGAAAAGTTGCCGACCAAATATTATAAGCTTTTCACAGATTTACAAATGCTAATGGATCCCTCTAGAAATATGTCCAAATACAGGCAGTTGGTCTCAGGAGAACAAGGTAGAGCACCAGTGGTACCTTTCTACCCAGTTGTAAAAAAAGATCTTACATTTATTCATCTTGGAAATGACACTAGAGTTGAAGGCATGGTTAATTTTGAAAAGCTACGTATGATCGCAAAAGAGGTAAGAACCTTGACCAATATGTGCACTCCTGGTGGCTCACAACAAGGCCAGGTAACGGTCAAAAGAAGGAAAAAATCGACCAACATTCCTAACCCCAAGAAAATGTTTGAAGAAGCTCAAATGGTTCGGCGAGTTAAAGCATACCTAAACCGTATGCACGTGGAAACAGATGAAGAGCGCCTCCACGCGCTATCGCTAGAGTGCGAAAGCGCAGGCCCGGCGCCGGCAATGCCGCGTCGTCGCCACCCTTCGCCGTCGCTGTCCACCACGAGCAGCGCTTCATCGGCCAGCGAGACCAAGAAGAGCTTCGCTGGGAACAAATTTGGTACCGCCTCGCCGCAGGCTGTGAGAAAACTGCTAGCTCTATCTGAGCCTGCCAAAACGCGACCGCACCAGCCGCGACCGCCGCCGTCAGGCCCCTCACCGTGCTCACACCGGCGCGACGGCCCCGCCCCTCCCGCGTGCTGCCCGCGCGCTGCGCACGAGCGTTCGCACTCGGACACACCCACACCGCTGCCGGTGGACCTGTCCGCGGAGAGCAGCAGCGTCACATCGCTCGTCAACCTACCGCTTCGTAAGACGGGCTCGGCGACGTCCAGCGACAGCGGACATGGTTCAGCAGGAGGCGCAGGCGCGGTGTCGGGGCCGGGGCCCGGGGCGGGCGGCGCGGGCGCGCGGCCCGTGCCTCCGCCCCGCATGCCCTACACGCTGGCGGCGCAGGTGGCGCGCATGGAGCGCCTGAGCCGTGCGCACTCGCACGAGGGCGTCACGCGCCCCTTCGACTACTACCAGGACGCGCCAGATGACGACGATGACGATCAACAGGTGTCGGCCGTTTGATTTGTTTTGAATACTCTAAATTGACGTCTATTTAGTTTACATAGTTCACTGATTTGTAATCTCACTTGATGAATAGAGAGCACGTGTTACATAATTTTCTCTCATGATTAAAATATTATATTAAACCTATTGTGTATGTACCCCTAACATAAGTCTAAAGACTGTATATTATTGTTAAAAAGTTAAGAATCGATCCTAGTGTTATATTATGTAAAATTCCATTAAATTAAGCTTGTCTTACTATTTTTAATTATAATAATGTGACCCACCACTTTCCAGTTTTATCTTGAAATGTTTATTGTATATAAGTATACCAATAATATAGGTATGTAATGCTAATGTGTAGACGTTGGTATCTCTACATTCCGTTATTTGTATATTTATCAATGTAGTTTTCATTTACTTATTTATATTAATTATGATGAAACCTAGACCAAATAATAAATTAATGTACCTTTTATGATTGACACACTATGTTTTTTGATAATAATTTTATGTTGTAGTACCTATGTATTTTGTGGTAGCTTTGTGGACCAACATTAGTTTGAATGTTTTTTTACATTCGTGTCGGCTCGAATTTTGTTAATATCCCGTTTTAAAATAATGTATTATGAATTGTAAATAATAAAAATATCATAATTATTAAACTCAATTTATTGTGTTTTTCATATTATAATAAAACGAACTTCGAGTAGGTATTATCTGAACTGAGCTAGGTAATCTAGTTCCAATGGATGTAGTTGCGGCGCTGGGATGACGAGGCTGTGTAAAGGCGCGCCTAGTTGACATTGCTGCATTGCTTCTAAAGACATTACTGCTATCTTCTGATCGGGAGCTCCGATCCTGGACAATCCCACAGCAGTGCTGTCTTTCTGGATACCTGAGAAATAACTTAGCTGGCATCATAAAGAAAATATTACTACGTAGTAACTATAACAGATCACTGGCTGGCATTAAGACGTCACAAATAGCCGAGAAGTCCATAGATTATCTTTGAGGTAAGACTAAAAAGGGCCTGAGACATATTGAGAGTGGAAACATGACGAAATATTAAAGTCGCATGTTTCTGTCTGTACAGCTACATAGAAGTCGTAATAATTGGTACCTAAAATAACATTAAAGACACATAACTAAAATACTTTTAGAATTAGCACCTACCTACTCCCAACTCCTTAGTAGGTAGATACATTGGATTTTATCTGAGCCTACCTGTGCTGGGATTGTTTTCAATTATTTCCACCAACTGCATGGCCGCTTCTTTGACTGACATAAATTTGGGATCCATGTACTGGCGAACTTTCTTGGTCAATGATTCTTCAGTTGGCTCTTTTACTTTAATGTCTGAAAATTTATATTTAGGTCTAAATAATAAAAGTAATAAATATTAGTACTATGTGCAGCAGAGTCTGGTCTAGTAAGAAGGTAAGTATATTGAATACATTACAATATATAAAAAACCAGTATGTACCTACATACATAGTATGTTTATTTTATTATTTATGTATTTCCACTGTGTACATACTAAGTTATCTAATTTGTAATCATGTAGATTATCTGTTTACTTTACTTGTTCACACTTTGTATGTATCTATTATTCTTCTTACTCGTGAAAACCTTTTAATAGCCTTTCTGTTCTCTATTTTCCGACTATTATGTTTTTTGTGTGCTGCTGGTTTTACTTTAAATAAATAAAATGAAAAAATAAATTTTAGTTAAGTACCTTATTTCTTTATTCATCATCACCATACTCAGTTGCAACAACCCAGGAGACATAGTTAGAACATTTCCTATTACTAGTTATGTTTTAATTTAAAATACAAACAATAGCCAGGTACTGATAGCAATAACCATACCTAATAGACAGAGGGTGTGAAGATTTCTTGAAAAATTTCCAACAATTTTCATAAAAAAACTATCTGGTTTCCAATTTTCAGTCCAATAAGGAATTGAAACTGTTTCTCCAAAATTGTATAATTGCAATCCACAGCAACTTACTGCATTCATTATAGATGCATTGTGAACTATCTGAATAGTGAAATTAAAATTATTAGGCTTAAGTTTAGCAATAATTGCTATCCAACATCATTTTGGTTTTGGTTTGTAAAATGTGCCCCATTCACTTTTTCGATAAAATGCAGCATATTGAAGCAATTTCAATAAAAAGCAGCAATAGTTTTGGGAATACCAGCTCCGGATCTAGGGGAGGGGGGGGGGGGGGGAAGGGGGCAGGCCGGGGTCTATGTGCCAGGCGGCAAGTTTAGAGGGTGGTCAAATTCACACTTTACAGATGAATGGACTGGACAGCTCATCATTTACTTAACTTTGTCTCTTTTATTTTAAATCCTAAAGATCCTCACTCAGGTGGCATCAAGTTATAGAACCATTCTTCAGTAGGGGACTATAATAAATGTACATTTTTACCTGTGTTTCAACACCCAAGTCCTTAGCTCTTAAGAGCATGTCTGTATGTGTGGTGGCACCAAGAGGATCTCCAACCACCAATAAAGCTATTTTCTGCATTTTAGCTTCCTTTAGAATTTCATCAATACTATTCTCACATAATTCTCTGTCAGCTGATATTAAAGGTCTGCCATAGAAATTTTCCTACAACACAACAAATACCTAATATTCATGATGCATGTTTTTGTGACATGATGAAATTGATGAAGCAAGTGGATAGTTAGATACCACTGAATTTAAATGATGTAGATGCATTTCAGAACTTCATTATTACCAATACATCTTTGCCAACTGTGAGTATTGAAGTGTATGCTTCCAAATACACTTTGTCACATTTTTTTACAATCTCCAGCCCCTTGACTGTGATATCTTTGGCATCGCCGAGTCCAAGTCCGATAAGAAAAAACATTTCGAACAAGTAGTCCGAGTCAAAAGAACCAGAAGATTTAAATCTTTGACCAGAAGTAGTTTTCACAAATTTCGGTTTTACAAGTTCACAACCTCACCACCTTGAAAACCAAGATTTATTATGTATAACTATGTTATCATATTTAGCTAGGGTGTACGGAGAATACAATTCGGGGCGGCCAGGCAGGATAGCTTAAGGCTAGGAGGTTATATTCGAATTTGCCCTTCGGAAGAAAACACTTGTTCGCCAGCTGTCTGTCACAACAAAGAACATACCCAAAGAGATTATAATCACTACGTTTTAACATACCTACCTACGCTACGCACCACAGAAGTACTAGTAGGGATACATAGAGTTAATAAAGTATCTACGCACGCGCACGCTACCGCGCGCTGAAACGATGATTGATTTTTTAATTTTTATACGTATTTATTTTTGTTTTAGTGCATTTGCCTTTCTTTTTTGAAGATAATACAAAAAAATTAGAGAAACAATATATTATTTTACGGATGGAAAACGATTCTTTCTTTCTACTCTGTCTGTGCTGTGACTTATTTATTATCTATGTAGTGTAGTTAATTTGAAATCCAATATCAGTAGATAGAATGTCTTTAGACCAGCCATTCAATCAACTTCAAGCAAGACAGAGCAAGACCCACTACACACACACACACACACACACACACAGTAATTATGTAGGTATCTATTACTGAGTACCTACCTACATACTTTATTTATTTATTGATTTTTGTATAACGAAGATTTTAAAACAAAAATGATATCCAGGAAAGGGCAAAAAGCTATAAAAGAAGGAGTAGTTGGAAAATATATAAAAAAAGATACTCCACCAGATCTACCAAGTAAGTTTTCTAGGGAAGCTTGTTGGAACTTTTACGATTAAATTTTGATTGTTTGTCGTAGTACCTACCTACCTAAGTTTAATTTGAGTAGTTTTTGAGCTTTGTCTTAAGTTTGGTATTCCGGATCTTATAGGATTTCAATAGGCACCTTACCAAACTCTTTTCAGCTTACTAAAACCATTACTCCTTATCACTTTAGTCATAAATGTTTGGACCACTGAACACAACAAAAGGCCTCGAAGTCAGCCTACCGGAGCAAGTACCGCAGTGCCCAGTAGCCATGAAAATAAATTTGGCAAAGCACAAACTATGAGCGGTCATGCTGGAAAATACACTCCCAGTGAGTCAGTACCCAATTTAGCTCACAGGTAATCAAGTATAATAATATACCTACTATTTGTTCATTATTTTCTAAAATAATGATAAGAACAACTATTTGAGCTTTGTGTTCATAGGTTTGCCAGTTTATCTACAAGTTCTGACACAGCCAGCACATCCAACAGTTACAACTCACAGTATCAACTGGATGCTAATGTGGTAATGAAACTAAAATGTATAGGTAAACATTTAAGGGTATTTTTGTATTAAAATGTGAACCGATTTGTTTTCAGGCATCTCATTCCACTCTGAATGAAATAGATGACTCATTTAGCAGACAAACAAGCTACAGATATTATAGGCAACAACAGGAAGATCCCATTTATCAGAACCAACAACAGGTTTGTTATATAACACTGTCTTTAAATTTGATTATAATGATAATAATTATCTAATTTAATGTTACTGTTACTGACATACTGACTGACCGATCAACACACAGCCTAACTAAACCATATGTTAGATAGTTATTAATATATTGTTCATATGTTGGAGAGAGCTAAAATTTGGCACTGAGGCTTCCTAAAGGTTTGAAGGTGCAATGTAATTCAACCCCTATGTGGTGCATAAAATTAAATTGTATGATGATAGGTTCAGCAACAAAAACGCCAGCAGTATGGCTCACGAGAGTCCAGCATGCAACGACTGTCTTCCAACATGAGCCTCACTCCGAGGCTCCATCCTCCATCCCCACACTCAATCCGCCTCCACACCTGTACAGAATGTAAGTTAATCCTAAATATCCAATAAAATCTCGCAATAAATACTTACGAAATTGCATCGGATCGACATATTAAATTATATATGAAGATCTATTGCTATTTTACATTTTTACAGCCTATACATCTCCAAGCCAATCATCGCCAAACTACTCCAATTATGTCAACACATCTGTCTTGCCTTACCACAACAAAACTCATGGGAGCAGTATCATCTCAAACAATCAAGGTAACTAACTTGTCACTTAGTTTCAAGGATAGTTTTTACTGTATCTTTCTAAACTAATACCTTTTAAAGGCAAGCATTTTAGCATATATTGATCATTATCATCAACTTTACCTCTTAGCTATAACTTTATATTGTAATGATTGTGTCTTAATTTGAATTTGAATTAACCGTTTTGAATGTTGAACTGAATTAGAAAATACTTTTTCATATTTTACTAATCTCTCCCCTGTCAGGAAAGTATAGGTACTTCCCTGTATAGATTTTACAGGATCTGAGGAGTGCGACCTCCCGTTACCGCCAGGCTGGTCGGCGGACCGCACGCTCCGCGGGCGCCGCTACTACATGGACCACAACACGCAGACAACGCACTGGACGCACCCGCTGGAGAGCGTTCCGCAGCCCTGGCAGCGAGTCTCCACGCCCCATCACGGGGTCTATTACTTCAAGTGAGCGCATATCTCCTCTTCAATTTGACAAATTGACGATCACACGGTGGCGTGGCGGGCGAATGTCCGGCTGACACGTTAGAGTTAGGAAATAATTGCATGTTGTGCAAAATATTTTATCTGGCCTTCGGTTCGTAGTTTCTGATACCCATGATAGAGTGGTACCCACACCCTAGTGTGGGGTCAAAACTACAGTGATATAGTGTAGTATCCTTTAACAAGGTAAACTCAAATTCTGGTGCTGCAAGTGCGGTAATTATGCTGTACTTTGGTTGAACAAACTCTTTCAAAAACGAATGATAGTGAATGGTAATATTATTGTGTTTTGCAGTGAAATAACTCAGCAGACGACGTACGCGCACCCTTGCTTGGTCGGCGGTTGCTACATAGTGAGTCCGTACGTGCCTACCCTCGTGCCACCGTATCTTCTGGAGGAAATACCTCATTGGCTCATTGTCTATTCCAAAGGTACTCGTACTAATAAAATTGTTTGTGGTGTCACATTAAAAGATACTTTGTTACATCTACATTGCATTGCTAAGCTTGGATTTGACCAAACTGGTTCACTCACTATCCCCTAAATAAATCGTAGTTATCGAAGCTAAGCTGACATTTCACTTGCATTTGACATTACATTATTCTGAGAATAGTAATTATTCCAAAAGTTGGTCTAATCCACCCTACTTTCATAAAATGATAGTACTAATAAAATATGAAAGCATAAGCTTAACTTTAAAAATATGTTTCTTATAGCAGACCAAGAGCTGGACCATAAGCTTCGGTGGAACATGTTCAGACTCAGTGAATTGGACTGTTTCTCTGACATGTTGACGAGACTCTATAAGCAGGAACTGCAGCTTATTGTCATGAAATACGAACAGTACAGGTATATAATACTAATAAGCTAAGATTAACTTAAAATTTTTATTTTATGTTTATCTCCTGATGACTCCCGAAAGTTGGTAGGTAGATGCCGTAAGAGCAATAAGAATGATTCCGAATCCCAAAACTGAAGATGCTATAATTTTGATGTTATTTCAGATCTGCACTATTACAAGAAATGGAGCGGCGTCGGCGACGGCGTGGTATAACGTATCAGGGACATTCGAACTGTTGAAACTAATTTGACTTGCTTTATTGAGCTGTGATCTATATATAGGTAATGTAATGTTCAATTATTATGTTATCTATGTATTAAATCTACTTTTACTAAGAGATTCAATTTAAGTGCCTTAAAAATAAAATTATATTTATATTTGCAATATTTTTCTATTTGCATTGCAACTCCCTAAATTATGTACAAGTTTTAAGTAAGGTACTTAGTACAACTAAATTGATTACAAATTTTTACATCTACCTATAATAGTACTGTTTTCTTTAGGTTCCTTGAGTTTCTGTGTCTATTACCTCTCCTTCAACAATCTCATATTCACCCACTTTTTGTAATCCAGATATTTTAACTACTTTAGCATTTCTTATACCTAATGTATTGGCCCATGCAAGAGCTGAAACAAATAAAGACAAATTCAATACTAAATTACAGAAACAAGTACTTAGGTTTATTGATGTGAAACATCTATAGCCGCACGTAAAACCGATTTCTGGCGTGGCGACGCATGCCGTGGCGACGCGTCGCCACGCTATACGATGGTATAATTATTACAGTAGTGTGTACGGTGTGGCGACGCGTCGCCATGCGCAATCGAATTAAGTAGTCACGATTTGAAATAAATTCGTAAATTTTTGTATTTAATGAAAATAAATGTTTATTCAATAAATAGTCATCGTTATCTGGAAAAAAATCGTAATATTTTATTTTATCATTATGACATATTTAGTTCCTATCACAATATGTTCTTTTCTGCATATTACTTTTACAAAATAATGTCGATGTTTCACATCTGCCAGGCATCCCATGACGGCTCACATTTTTTATGTATTTATTATTATTATTATTATTATTAAGAGCCTGTAGTGTCCCACTGCAGGGCAAAGGCCTCCCTTCCTTCTCTCCAATCAGGAGTCAAATCCTTTTTTGTAATCAATCCTTTTATGTATTTAGAATATGTATTCAAATTGTTAATACTAGCATTTTAAGGAGATAGGTACATACCTGTCGCTTTACAATATTATGCTCCTATAGTGCTAGTTTTATCAATTATTTTGCCTTAGAGAAAGAGGAATGGTGAGTGAATTCATGTTTTATATATATGAAATCATGTTGTGCCGACTCCACTTAGCGTGGGATAAGGGCAGGAGAATGATAATCCATGTCCAGTAATAATGACCTCAAAATCATACCTGGTTTCTGAGTAACTTCATCATCAGTTTTGATGCCATAGTAGTGCGCCCAGTCCGCCTTGCCCTTGTATGCACTATACACAACCATGCCAAATGCATTCCAAGCCAGGAGTCCATATGCTATACTGAGCCTCCTCTTCCAAAGTATGGCCACATCCTCGGGAATAGGTCTTGTCCTTTTCCGTACAAACCTGTACCACCACTTGTGTATCATTGTCTAAAAGGGAGGTACCTAGGTTAGTATTTTAAATTTATAAATTTTCAAAATAGAAATCTATTTAAACTTCCAGCCAGCGGCTATCATACCGGCACTTATTACAATATTAGACTATTATTTCATTTAATCTTTTTATTCCATTATAAGAACGCCAAAGGTTATGAACATGAAATGGTACATAATTGAATGTAACTACCAAAAATACGATCCCCTTAGTACACAGAAAATACAATAATAAAATAAATAAAGGAAAACAATAAAGTACTTACCTATCTTTATTTTAGTAAATTAAAAATTAGTTTATTAGCATAGTTTTGACGTTTGCCATGGTTATGTTTTGTTTTAATATTTATTTCTTCAAGAGCGTATGTCTATGTCAGTCAGTCAATGGCTGTCAATGTCACAGAAAGAATACATAATCTTTATTAAGAGGACTCTGAGGTACATACCGGATTTTTTGCGGTGTATTTGCCTGACAACTACGTCGCTCTGGTTTTTATATGTTTTCTCATGTTATTTTGAGTTTTATTGCGTAATTTTGGTGGTTATTTTGCCAATATAAAGCCCGGGTTCTTGACGCGAGTGTAAAGTATGTGAATTAGAGTGAATAGTTCTCGTCAAATTCCATCGGAGGAAATCCCGAAAATTTTCAACAAAACAGCCATCTTTTGTTTAAAATTGACTTGACTACTTGACTATGACTCTGTGACGTTGACAATACTTATAAATAAGTACACTTGACACTGGCAAAATTGTTCTCTAAGAGACAGATGCCATAATTGAAGAAGAAGAAGAGGTACATACCTAAACATTGTACATACCAAGGTAGGTAGATTATGTACTACGGTAGCTGTTAGGCTCAGCTGCTAAGTAGATACCTCGTAGGTAGGTACTTAATTAAATAGGCGCACTATCTAGGTCGTCTAGGTAGATCTAGGTATGAACAAAGACATTTATCTACTGGGTCTGGGTATGAATCTTATACCTTTAAACGAGCAATTCTTGTATATATATATATATACACGAGCCGTATATATATATATATATATTGGAGCCGTTTCCGAGATTCCGATTATATATATATATATACAAGAATTGCTCGTATATATATATATATATATATATATATATATATAATCGGAATCTCGGAAACGGCTCCAACGATTTGCATGAAATTTCGTATGTAGGGGGTTTCGGGGGCGATAAATCGATCTAGGTAGGTTTCATTTTCCAAAAAACACGATAAACCAGAAAAAAAACCCGAGTAAAGCTCGGTCATCCAGGTACTGACTCTTAATGTAGGTACTCATTCTTTTGTAAAGATGAAAGAAAAAAGACGTTCTATCTACTGATTCAGTGAAAGACAGATTGAAAGAAGAATGATAAGTTCACGAGCAATTTAAAATTGCGTACAAAATGGCAAACTTGATTCATTACTAACCTTTATTTAACCACAGAACATTAACTAGTACATTGATTTATACTCTAATAGTGCTAATAGTGCGTCTTATGTATGTACCTACCTGAGGTATGTACCACCACGTACCACTAAATGTTTCCACATCTAAATCTATTTTTATACTATATATATATTTATTAAAGGTCTACATTTTGTAATTTTTAAAGGTATGTACCTACCTAACATTTTTTTAATATATCCTTCCAGTTGTCCTTCAATTAATATTACATAGGTTGTAGGTACGTACATTCCTACATTGAAAAAGGTACCCATTTCATAGGTACAATAATAATTAATACATGCGTGTAATTTCTTAACCTGGATTTTTTCTTCTGACTTTTTGACTTCTGTCAATTTTTTAATCATCTTGTAGCTTAGCTTATCTGCATTATATTATTATTCTTTTGTCATTTAATATTTACTTACTTTCAAATAATTTTTATATTTACCTAGGTTTTAACATGCTGAAACTTAAAGCCCCTATGATACGTCCGATGCGCTACTGTTTGTAAGTCTTTTTTTTTCGAATAGGTCGGAAGTAGGTGTAGAAGTTCATCAAAGGCTGGAAAGACTGTGGTGGTTCGTTACGGTCGGGCGCGAAATTCAAATAACTTAAAGCGGTAAATAAATAGGGCTTGAGTACCTACATAGATAGACGTAGTTTGTGACTAATGTACCTAAGCCATATTCAACGAGTTAGGTAGTGATGAGCACACCGATTTATATGATCAGTTTGGTAATTTAGTCGATCATCACGAAATTTATCCAAATTTATCAAATGATCAGTGTTCAGTTGATCACACATAATATTATTATCAAAGTTTGCTAAAAGCCAAGCCGTGAATTTTTTTCTGAGATTGTTGTAAAACTACATTCCCGCTAGACGTAGAGTAATTAGGCAAAAGAAAACGCAGGAAATATTGAAATTAGCAAAATGTTTCATTTCACACCCGAGCGAGACGAACCGCCTTTAATTGATAGGTAGGTACTTGTTTACTTAATGTACCTACCTACTACTTTTCCGTTGTTGAGCCATTAACCCATTGAAGTAGGTAAGTACCTACCTAAGTATTTTCGTTCATAGCTAGATAGGTACCTGCCTAAGTAATAAATAAAAAATAGTTTATGCATTTAAACTGCAACGCAAATAAAATCCTGCTATAAGTATGTATTATTTTTTATTCTACTCGTAACATGCTATCGAAGTCTCGACAAACAGTTATAAATAACCATCTCCAAGGTCGGAGGTCATTTAGTTTGCGTTCTATGATGCTATTCAGCGCTGGTGGCGACTGGTACCCAGTTGTGACTGACACCGCGGTATACTTACAGACTAGAGATGTTTCTAACCAAAAATAATGCAAAAATAATAATATGTAGGTAATACTTAAGGTGATCTAATGGCAAGTATAGTCTCGTAACATAGGTACCTACCCACCCACGTCTACCTAAATTAGAAACATACTACTTAAGTAAGTAGGTAGGTAGGTAGGTACCTAGTTTTTACATTAGTCCAGGACAAAAAGCTTATAGGCAGCAGGATTGTAACAAAACAATATCGAAAACAAATATAGTAAGTTGGTAGGTAGGTTTTCACCTAAGTACTTACCTACTGCCTCTATACATACGTACCTACCTATTATATGGTAGCAGGTTTATCTACCTACTAATGATTTTAGTTATGGTTATGACTAAGTAGTAGGTACCTAATATTAACTTGTTAAAAGTTTGCAAAGCATGAACGTTCACTTGGCTAGTTTATTACGGCATCAATAACACGCGCAGAGTTCCAAAGCCGTGCAAACCTCAGCTAAGGTCGGCACGGCATTGCTTTGTTTACATCGATACCATGCTAGTCTCCTTGCTTAGTGCAAATATTCATTTCGCTTGTAGGTATTGATCCACTTCGATACACCTATGGGGAAAAAACCAGATAAAAAGTAACAGAAATTGAAAAGTCACAAGCGTAGACAACCAGAATATATTTTTAGGGAGTATTTTGTTACAGGGTCAAATCAGATCGTATCAACGTCTTGAGGAAGCAATATGATGCATTCCTTGAGGAAGATAAGAAACGCAAGGACAGGAATGACTACATTTTGGGAAGACTTGATAAAATGCGTTACAGCTCAGCAGCGATTCAGCTCCGTCATCCGGTAAGTAGTTAGGCACCTAAACACAGGCCAACCTACCTTATGTTATGTTATGGAAGATATGTAGTGCTCTCTCTCTTCCCGACTATTCATCCCACATGGTGGTGGGGTCAGCCTTCCTAACACTCTTCCTCCGCTTCGCCCTATCCATTAGTAGTGCATTTAAGTATAATAAATAAATAAATCACTACCTACATATCTTCCCGTTTTAAGAAGCTAGGTAAAAAAATAAGTACCTATCACCTAGTGAAGCACATGAACGTTTTTAATTTAAGTATCTTTACAGCCCAACACGCACAGAGATTACTACACGCCTTCATATAATAATCAGGCCAATAGACCAGAGAATGTGGACCGTAATGATATGCAAATCTCGGTTAACAAAAATCAGCCAATAATGACACGTCCCGGCTATCATGACCTGCAATTGGATGTCCCTAGACATTTCATAGAAGAAACCTCAATTTTAAAAGAAATAAGCAAGAAATACATTCTTATTCCCAAACTGAGAACAACTTATTTGAATGACGGTCCCGAAGTGATTCTGTCTCCGGGTCCAGCCCCAGATTCTTCACTCAAACCCACGAATATTGATAACAATGATTGGAAAACTAAATATGACATTCTAGAACAACTGAAAAATAAAGAAAAAGAAGATACAAACGAAAACGACTATTTTATTAATAAAGAAACAATTCGTAAAAATAATCTTAGCAATGAAGTTAATGATAATAACAGTGTCAGACTGCTAAATTATGAAAAAGATGAATTACCAACTAGGCATGAAGAAGAAATACCGGAGAAAGACATTTCTGACCAGGTGGTAATAGAAAATGAATTAAACAGCCTAGAAAAGTATAAAATTATTGAAAATACTGATCGAAAATCTACCACCGAAGTTGCCCATGCATCTAGTGCTCTTTCTTCAAATCCTGAAAATGCAGCACTTTACTATAACCAAATACAAAATGAAGTATATGAGAAGCACCACGCACCTGAAGAGAAAAAAAATATGGAACAATACACGCAACCCGAACAATATGTTATACCTGCAGAGCATATCGTTAAAGCCGAAACTAATGTTGATAATAATGAATATCAAGATTACCCAGAACAAGAGTTAAAGCCACAACAGGAACAAGAATATCCCATAGAGTACGAACAATTCATGCCCAGCACAGAAGCTGATGCCAACCAATCAGAACTTGAAAAAGGGTTTAATCAAGAGCAAAACGACTACAGTCCGATCGAAGCAATGAGTTCTAATGAATTGGTAGATGAAATAAATAAAGATAATAATCAAGATACTTTTAGTGTGAAAGAAACAGAGACCAAGTATCCTGCTGAAATGACAAACAAACAAGAATTGACTCCTGGAGAAGAAGTTGTTCTTCAAGACAGAGAAGGTATAAATCCAGAAAATTATATGAATGATGATGGAACAATCGTAGAGGGCAACCCAGTGCCGCAGGCACTGAACGACGATCCTACAGACAACTCGGGCATCGAGGAGTTTGATGCCGAACAGAGGAATATGTTTTACTCGGAACAAGCTGGTGAAAACTACGCGTATGACGAACAAGGGGGTGACACCTACAATGCGGGGTACGGCCAGAACCAAACCTATCCACCTTCCGGAGAGTACGCATATTACGAAGGCGCCGAACAGGAGCAAGGTACTTACCCTGCAGAAATCAATGAGCACGAAGAAACGGAACAGCTATATGATCAAAATTACGAGCAGCAGTACGCAACAAACTACGAACAAGGGTTCGGAGAGCAGGCAGTGTATATGGAGCAAGACCCGAATCAACCACAGTTTGAACAGCCTGCACTCTATGACCAGGCCCAGCAGGAATTAGACCAATACACCTTCGATGAAAAACCAGCGGAGACACTGGAACAAGTGGAACAAGTCTTAGATAGTGAAGACGGCTTTATTGAAAAGAAAGAAAAAAAATCTACATCACAGGAAGATAACCAGACTGCTGAACTTAATACTCCATGAGATTCTGTCTTACTGAGTCAGTTTTTCAAAATGTCTTTCTAAATTGTTTGTTGGATTAGTATAAGATAATTATTATAGTATGTTGTGACACATACACTCTTATTCGTTTATCTGAATATTTAATAAAGTCTGGTTTAATTAAAATTTAAAATGTGTCTAAAAAAAGATCGTCTCTTTAGATCTACACTAAAGTTAAATGTATTAGTACCTACGTAGTTTTTTCTGACGTTTCTTTCTTGCTTTCTGTCATGCATGATAGTAGATAAATGTCTGAAGTTCGTTTAAGAAAACTCCTATTTGGTAATAATTATATTTATTTAGATTCAGCAGTTTTTTTTTCAAACTTATGCCGGCAGTAGAAGTGGACAAAACAAGAAAACTAAGTGTTTTACTAAACTTGCTGTTAGGCATTCGAAACTATTTATGAGACTAAGACGGTTTTTTAAAGTGCATCAGTGCCGTGCCACGTATTTAATCGTTGAAGAACCATTTAAGAAGAAGAAGCAAAAACACTAATTATGGCTGATAAAACTCTTCCATGATTAAACAATGGCACTAGTTAGGCATCTTTCACGTATAGCTCACCGATATTATTTTCGTAAGCATTAAAATCACGACATTCTATTTAGGTACATAATCATCAGAGGCAAAGTTGAAAACAGAATTGATAAACGTTAATTTCATCTAACAATCCTTTTTATTACTTTTCAGGTATTAAAACAAACTATTTGCACAATTATTTACGTAGAGGTATTTCCGCTAAGATAGCTGCTTGTTCTGGTATGAGGGCTTCTAAAGGTATACTCCAATGCTTTTCGGTCCATTGAAGTCTGTCCAAACCAGTAGCCCAATGATGAATTCGGCACCTTACATTAACTTTTTCTGTATTATTTATCTGTGAAAAAAATGTGTGTCTATTTATATAAAAATATATAAACACTAGCAATGCTGAAATGTTGAGCCAAATATGAGCCAGATGTGAGATCTCAGATCAGAGTGTTGCTTCAACCCCTGATATTATTTTATGTAGGCACATACCTCGAGTAGGTACTATATGAGTAGGTATAGGTCATCCAACGGATCTAGGCATTCGTGATGTTAGCCACAGGTACGAGTTTGCGCATGTACAGTTCCTTCCCCAAAAACGGTACTGCGCAGCTCTTGCGGCATTCATGCACCTTAACTATAGGTAGGTACTCATAAAAATAAACTAACGCGTACGAAGTCGCGGGTGTTAGCTAGTATAATATAAAACAGTCATGATAATTACACCATTTGTAACTCGAGAATGACTGGACTGATTTTAATGATTTTTTATTAGTTGGATTTGTATTTGCCTCGAATAGCAGAATAACACTATTAAACATTTTAAAATTAACTAAATGCAGATGAAGTTGATGGAAACAGTTAGTAAAATATAAAACTTACTGTAACAGTAACATAAAACTCTCTTTCCTGTAGTTGTAGGTCAGGTCCTTTGATTACCACTGGTGGCATTGTAATTGTGTGCTCGGGCACCACAAAGCCAGCTTTACGGAATGAAGTTCGTACATGCCAAGGCTCTAGGGTCCAAGGTTCTTGTTTACTCATTGTTATTTGCAGCACCAAATTTGAAAGGCCCTTGATGGTCTGTAATAGCATTCTTTATTATTTATTAATACATTAGTTTTTACTTACTGTGATTAGGCTAGGTAGTTGTAAAAAAATATAAATAAATAAATATTGATGGACATTTCATACAACGCCATCTAGCCCCAAACTATGCAAAGCTTGTACAATGGGAACCAGGTAACTGATAGACTAATTATATACTTTTATTGGTAAATACATAGAATACATAGTCACACCCAGACACTGAACAAACATCTATGTTCATCACACAAATGCTAGTCCTGGGTGGGGATTGTACCCACAACCTACAGCGCAGAAGGCAGAGGTACTACCAACTGAGTTGTTAGGACAAAAAAAATAAAAAAAATAACAGTAATGCAAATAATGTTACCAAGTTCTTCTTTTTTATATCTTTATGGTTTTTTTGCAGTTGGATGAGACACTAGAAAAATGGTGAACAAAAAGAGAGGCCTACAACTGAAATTATGATGAACTGAATAATGATGGGATATCTTGGATGATAAAACTTGTAAATAAAACTGCCTTTACCCTATGCACATAGGGTGAACTGAATGCATCTTCTGTCTTTGGCATATTCTCATCAGTTTTATACTTCTGCAGGTTCTCAGGAGTGGCATATACTGCATAGCCGGGGAGTAGCAGATCACGGTAGGCTTTCATCGGAGCCATGGTTACTACATCTCCAACTGAGCCTACACCTGAAATGGAAGTTTATCTTATACCTTAAAACAAGTAATTCTTGTATATATTATATTTAATCTGAATATCGGAAACGGCTCCAACGATTTTCATGAAATTTAGTATGCAGGGGGTTTCAGGGGCGATAAATCGATAGTTTTCATCTGTAGAAAATGTTGTTTACCAAAAGAAAACCCAAGCAAAGCTCGGTCATCTAGGTACTAATTTACTTATGTAAGTACCTATATTATAGGTATATTACTATATTTAGTTCTGGTTATGTATTTATGGTCTGAAAAGGAAAATACGCATACTTAGGAGTGCTGTCTGGCTAAAATTATTTTTTTAGTTTATTCGTTGTGTGCCATTTAAATAAATAAAAAATAATAATACCTGCAACAAATTCTTTTAATACAACTTGCAGACTTGGCTTCTTTACAATGTTTGTGTCTTCTACCAGGTCGTATATAAAATGTCTGCCTCTCATTTTAACGTTTTTGCCTCCCTTCTTGTGTAATGGTAGAGGCCATTTCCTTCTCAAAATGAAAGTATTCTGGAATTTTTAAATTCAGAGCTTTGATTCAGATAAAGTGAAGGTACATTGTTACTGACCAAGGTGGTCGGAGGCTGACAGAGATCTTGTTGGGATTCACCATGATAACATATTCTCATCCCAACTGCTCAAGCTTGGAAAAAGTTCGTTTGATGAAACTAAACAAAAATGGAACATACCCTTGTTTGTTGCGTTATTACACAAGGGCCCACTGCAAGAGCTGCGTGTTTTATTAGTGAATGAAGTCCAAACATTTTCAAGCAATCAACAGAATAGAACTTTTTTCCCTCTGATCCTACTGATCTTGCCTCGTTTGGTTGGGGCTTCTGATACTTTATTGTTTTGGTTTTTTAACCTATAAGAGGATCCAGAACCAAAAGGAACTATGCCAGCTTGACTTGTTTGTTATTTTTGTCTCTTTTAGTTGGGATGGGAAGTTGAGAATTTGAGGTTATAATAATTTGCTGTAAATTTATTTTTGTTTGCTCATTTGAGCAGGCTAAAGTCTTATGACCATACCACCTTGTCTAAAGTAGATTATCAATTTTCTTCAATAATTTAATCTGTGCTGGGACGGTATCGATTATTACTTAATTTTATACTCTTTGGGTGAACGAATGATAGCTAAACGAACGAGGATATAATCACGATTTGCTGGAAACATCGGATACTGTGAGCAAAGAGAATATAATCACTACGTCTATGGTGTTGTGTTGCACAGCCTGTGCGTGCATACAAACAAAATGGAAGATGAAGGCAGTTCCGACATCCAAGTAAGTGCATTGAGTGAGGTTATTACTAACATTTCACTACATCATCGTTGCCGTCGTATCTACGACAATCAACTTGTATTGTGAAATTACAGAAGTGCCTGACCGACGAGACGATGGAAACTGACGAAGGCCCTCTGATAAATGAAAATTCAAACGGGCTCTCTCATTTGTTGACGGAAGGCGAGTTCAACAGCGTGGACGCCGGTGTAGTAGACGAATCGTCGACTTCGAATCAAGGTTTTCTGAATGCTGTGGAACTATCGACCGGCAGCGTTGGCGATTACTTGGAAAACAACACGAGCGGTTTCAACGCAGACTCCTTTGATGTGGGCGACAACGCTGTTACATTCCCCAGTGATTCTTTGAACAACGCACTCACTGATGGCGACTCGCAGCTCAGTAAGCCTACTTCTGAGGGCGATGTAGCTGATAAACTGAAGATGGAAACTGATTTTGATATTAGTGAGTCGGAAACCAGCTGCCAGTTGCCTGGCGACAGCGAGGACACGCGGAATAAGTCGGATGATGATAACACTGTTGAAAACACATTGAATGATATCAACGACCACATAAATGCTTCTAACGAGAACTCTGAATCTGCTGTTGTGAATTCAGAAGCTGCCGTTGAAAACTCTGATGATACTATCGAGGACTCACACATTGCTATTGTTAAAGTAAAAAAGGTACTTACATTTTCATATCATTTCACCTAGTTATAATAAATAAGTTAAGTTGTATCACTTGATAGTTTAACATGGTACCTATTACTGTAGGAATCACCAGAAATTGAAAAGTTGGTACCACATTCAGAGCTTCTGGAGGATCATAAGACTACAACGGTAAAGAAAGCTATGCCTAAAGTTGAAATGCTAGAACCAGAAGAAATGGTTCCAGTATCAGTATATACAAACAAGGTAATCTTACATTACTTAATGAGATAATATTGAATGAGATTAGTACATTTTTCTTTAGTGTATACTTAGGAATGAAACACTATAACCAAAACAATGTTGGATAAATGATCTCTTTCTAAAATAATCTCTTTCAGACCTTGGATGAGATAAATGTTAGAACTATGATTGATGAAATTTCTCAAAGGTATATCATTATTGTAAGAATTGTATACAAAAAAAAAATGATGTAATATTACACCTAATTGATTTTGTTTATATTTTAGATAAAGAAAGAACCTCAAGGCGATGAACCAGATGAACCATTAGCTGAACTTAAACTTCATTCTTCTGTGAATATAAAAAATGAAATCAAATCGGAACAAAATGTTGAAGCTAATAAAAAGAGTAAGGTAGGTTCACATCAATATTTTAATGAAAGATTGTGAAAAGTTGTTATGGCTTGTTATATTAAGCAGTTAATGCAAATAGAACCTGTTAGTAACAACTGACTTAAATAACCAGCCCATGTACTTCATGCTATTTGGGTTATGTTAAAATAGAACATATTTTAAGAGATTTTCTATGTTATGAACAGTTGGGTAGTGCTGAAGAAACTGAAAATGTATCAGAAGATGAGCTTCCAGAAGTCCAGAAGCCCAGTGTAAAAGATGCGGAGAATGTTTCCGATGATGAGCTACCTGGACCCAAGCCAGCGGAGTTGCCAGCGGATACTGAGGTTTGAAATATACACTACTACTCTTCTCATTCTATATAACATAACTGAGTCATAACTATACTGAAGTCTAAAGTGTTGGATCTGAGAGGATAACTTTGCAGATTACTCGACAATTTGATTGATTGTAAATGGCTTAAGTTTGTTCTGGTATTGGAATGAATTATTGTTAATCCTCAAAATATTATTTTTTAGAAAGTTAATGGTAAACTGACATAAATTCATTATATTCTAGGTGGTATCAGAAGATGAACTACCAGCATCTAAGAAGGAGCCCAAGGAGTCTCGCAAGAGGAAGCCTGATAGTGAAGGAGATGGCTATGACCCTGGCTCACCCACATCTGAATCTGAACTGTCTAATAAGAAACAAGCTATAGCTAAGGTACACAAAAAAGTTATTTTGTATTATGGGATGTTAGTTAGCAAGCAGTGTACCGGCCATCAACTTATATTTTCTATATAATTATAGCTATCTCAACATAGTTATTATGTTCTTGCCACTCACCTAGACTTGTTTTTTTAACAGAATGGTGAAAGCAAACCTGTACCTTCTGAGAAAAGATCATCAGTTGATGAGAAACCTAAAAAGAAAGTACTGCCAGAGCTGGATAAGTATTGGAAGGTGGTCAACGACGATCCTGCTGACTTTACAGGATGGACGTATCTGCTGCAATATGTAGATCAAGAGGTATGTTGCTCAACTGTTTAAGTTTATTCATAGATATGTCTGATGTTATAACAATAGTCACTTTTCACCTCATGTAAGGTGAACAAAGTTGTGACAGCTGGATGTTTAATGGATTTAATGGATCTTATAAAATGATGAATACTATTGCTAATCTTATTGCTTTATGAAGCGATGAGAACTGAACAATCATGTTGAGTGGCAAGGGCCAACTGATTCAACAAATTGTAATTTTCTTAAAAGTGAGGTGATTATCGTAAGTTGATGTGGTGCTTTGATCGGACAGAGCGACGTCGAGGCGGCGCGCGAGGCGTACGACGCGTTCCTGTCGCACTACCCGTACTGCTACGGCTACTGGCGCAAGTACGCCGACTACGAGAAACGCAAAGGAAGTAAAAAGAAGTGTCTCGAGGTTAGTGCTCCCCGCGTAGTTAGACGCCTATCATATTTTTTAAGTAAACTTTTTGTACCTACACTGTTTGCAAACTGAATTAATTTGTTTTTACAATATTGTGATAGTTTGAAAATTGGATTGTGATGTTTTAGATATAACTAGTATTTTGCAAATTGTTTTTTTTCCCAACAGTGCAACGAGGCCCTCAATGCTCGTAAGGCAAAGTCGTCAGATCGCACCGGAGAGCTATTTATAAGTCGCATAAATTTGGTTTTAGTGATACTTATGTTGTGGTGTATTTCTTATATTATAGTTCACAATATATTTATTATACTCTGTACACGCATGATGTATTGTAATACTGTTTCATGTACATATTTAATTAGTAAGTCGCATTGAATGATATTGAATGGTGGAACATATCTTAAGTTATTAACCGAATCCATGATAGCATGGAGCGATGCCGTCTTCAATATAAGCCATAGGCTGGCGTTAAACCGGATCGCAGCGTCGGGGAAGCCAGCGTCGGCGCGCCGAAAGCGAACAGGTGTAATATGCGCAGACAAACATTTTTTATACGATAGATGCATGCGAGGCGACGCGTCTGCGGGACTTGCCATCGTGCGACGCGACGTCTCGCTTGCTCTATTATAAATAAATATGGACTTATAATGCTATTCATTATTCCCTTGCTTCATAGTGTTGTCGGATGCACGGCAATGCTCGGCCGCCGTTGACTCTTGATTGACGTTTTATATGTTTCAGGTGTTGGAAAGAGGATTGAAAGCGATACCTCTGTCTGTGGATTTGTGGATTCACTATCTGAATCACGTTAAAACTACAAGAACGGAAGATCATGCATACATCAGATCACAATACGAGAGAGCCATAGGTGAGTTGTTATAACTTTTTAAAAGTATTCTGATTATTAACGACACGTCCTTCTAACATGTAATGCTGTTTTCAGAGGCGTGTGGTCTTGAATTCCGCTCAGATCGTTTGTGGGAGTCTTACATCAAGTGGGAGGCAGAAAACGGCTCAGCATTAAATGTGACCAACATTTACGATCGCTTGCTCGCCACGCCCACGCTTGGATATACTTCGCATTTTGACAAGTTCGTATAGTTGGCTTAACGAATCTAGGCATTCGTGAAGTTAGCCGCAAGAGCTGCGCAGTATCGTTTTTCGGGAGCAATTGGAGGAATGAGGAGGGGGGGAAGGAACTGTACATGCGCAAACTCGCACCTGTGCCTAACTTCACGAATGCCTAGATCCATTGGATGACCTGTACCTAATTAAACCTGACACTACTGCAATGCGTGGTGTACAACGCAATCATACCTTTAATGTGGGTTTGTTGTTTCAGTTTCCAAGAGCACGTGATGTCGGAGCCGGCGGCCGGCGTGGTGGAGAAGGGTGAGCTGGTGCGCCTGCGCGGCGAAGTGCGTGAGGCAGCCGGCGCCCAGCCGCAGCTCGACTTGCCGCCCGGCGAGGACGAGCCCCTAGATCATATCGTCAGTTTAAACTCTTAACCCGATTCATAACTATGTTTTAAGTAGTATACCTATAGCTAAGACACTCTTGTGGATACAATACCTGCATGGTATTTATGAGTAAATTGTGAAAAAAAAGTTTGACAGGTTGACCCCTCAAGATTAATTTATCATACTATCCCAATGTTATAAATACAGAAAGGAGCCCGTTAAACACTTTAATCCACCACCACACTGGTTCGAAAGAATTAGTGACATGCTAAGAAGAATGTTAAAAATGCGACCACTAACACTAACACCGACACTCACATGTTGCACTTAGGACATGCTTCCAAATGGTGTCCTAAATTTCCGTTAACTTCCCAGGCATCTGAAGAAGAAGGTCAGGCGATCAAAGAGCGCATCATCGCAGCTCGCAGGAAGGCCCACAAGACGACGGGAGAACAAGTCGCCGCCAGGTGGACTTTCGAGGAAGGCGTACGTTGCTATTTAAATAATTTCTTACCAACTTATAGTACAAGCACAATTTCAGATTCACTGATCAAAACCAAACGGTATTTTCATTTAACATGGAAATGACCTGGACTCAGCCAAATCTTTTATTTACTCACAGATTAAACGACCATACTTCCACGTGAAGCCCTTGGAGCGATGTCAATTGAAGAACTGGAAGGCGTATCTTGAATGGGAAAAACAGCACGGCACGCTGAAACGCTCTCTTATTTTACACGAAAGGTGTTTAATCGCTTGTGCGCTCTATGAAGAATTCTGGATTAGGGTAAGTTGCCCTATCATCTTGTTTAGTATATACAGCGTGTAACGTAATACCCCTATAAGAAAAAAAGGGGTGTATTCAGACCGAGCACTAGAATACATTGACGTGTGCAAAGGTTCAATACATCATATTTGAAATTCCAATACAATTTAAAACAAATCATTTTATGATAAATTTGTGACAACCCTATGTGTTTGTTTACTATTTGCGTAGGTAACAAACACACGCGCACCCTCCTATCGCGTCGGACCCACACACACACACGTAGACAATTGAACGCGTGTGCCATGCTCCAGATGAGATAATAGTAACTACAGTTTTGAAAAGAATTTGCAATTTTTTACGGATCTTACTTACATAATTCTAAGTAGAAATTAAGGTCAAAGATTAAAATCACGATATCTTTTTATATCTTTTTATTAGTAAGCTACTAATGGGGTAGGTAGGGTGATAGGTTAGGAACATAGCTATCACTGAATTTTGACACGTTTTTATCACTGTTGACACACACAACACAACACATTTCACAGGAAAGGCTCAACGATGCAAATGTCTGCTCTGCGAGCCACCGTTTTTGTTGCGTTCCGAAGCTTTTCAGGCGTTATGTCCGCACACGCTGAAATTATTTTCACTCTGAGGGCATATACTGATGGGCTTTCGACGCGATAGACGATAGACTTGAGGTAGCCCCACAAAAAAAAATCAAGGGGCGACAGATCAGGAGAGCGTGGAGGCCATGCTACTGTACCAGCACGACCGATCCACTCGCCAAGCCTACATTGTATCGTACGCTAATAAAGTTTCGCGAACCGAGAGATTGCTTGTTGCAGTTGTTGTAAGGAAATAATGCTATTGCGACTGATTAAAAATGACATTTCATTCAACCAAAAGTACCTATTGCCAAAGAGAATATAATCACTACCAAAGAGAATATAATCACTACGTCTATGAGATGGGACATAGAGACTTTTTAATAAACTTCATACCACCTATTACTAATTTAAAAATAAAAACGTCAACAGTGTCAGAACATAGGGATGTTCTCAGGTTATTCCTGATTATATCGATATCGATAAATTATTATGAAATGCATCGTGGATTCCAGCTACAAAATTAAGAAAAATAATTACCGTTACAAATAAAATGAATAATTATGAATTTAAAAATCAAATTTATTCAACGTTTATTTACGATTAGGTACAACTTAAACTTAAGGATATTATACAAAGTACGAGTAGACAGCTATTGTGCCGTGTGATAGCTCGACTCGCCTCGCTCGGTCAAAGTCAAACAGATTTTTTTCAGTAAGATTACAAAGATCACACTGAATCGTCTTATAGCTAGATGATTCTACTCCTGTTCCTTTGCGACCAGTACGGTGATGAACCAGGCATCATAGCATACAAATGAAAATGATCTTCTCAAACGTATTTCATTTCATGAAGTTTTTCAATAAGAATATAGGCCAAGTCTTCAATTCCGATAATCTGCGCCCATTGTCTACATCTAAAATTAAACACACCATTGAAAATATCACTAACAAAAGCTATGTACTTATGTATAGCCCAAAACTTCTAATAATGTTAATAATATGTAATAAAGTTTATCGATAAGTAATGAAGATACTTGTGCTACATCACTACTGTTTGTAAACACGAAAGTATTTTTCCTGCCGAGTATCTATTCATTTATTATGCTCTGCAGACAGTACAAAGATACAAAATTCTTCAGTATGATACTCAATTTGTACTTACTTTTCTTGATCTAGAGGGAATTGCATCATAAATTTCCTTTTCTTGTCATTTATTCGACCATATCTTTTTCGACAAATTGTACATGTTCTACAACGTGGAGTCGGTGCCTTTTTTGTTGAAAGGCACATTATAACTATTTTTAACTTTCTCACAGCCTAAAACCACGAATAAAAGACCAAAGAAACATAAAACTTTGCAATTTGCAGTAAAAAAAAATCAAACAGAAAGCCGTTAACTGACTGACAACTGACATGGCAGCAGACAAAGTGAGACAGAGATGCAAAAACATAGCCTGAGATAGCAACCAATGAGAAATAGGCTGTTCACATAAAAATGAAGATTAGTAAGACAGAAAAGTCACAACCTTTGACTTTAGTGCCCAAGTAGGTAGGTACAAAATTGGATTGAAAAATGCTCCGATCAACAATAATAGGTACATCGTTGGAAAAATGAAAGTGAAATTATGGTCACGGCTTTATCCTCAGGCACGGTAAACATCCTCTCACACTTCTTGGTATCTATTCAAGATACCTTTATGGCCCAAGTAGGTAGGTACAAAATTGAGTAGGTACCTATCTCCTACTAGGTAGGTTACCAAGGCACCTACCAACTAGGCCTTCAAAAAAAACAGAAGTTACTTATTAAGCTACCTCGTTATTAAGTAAGTAGGCTAGGTAGGCACATTATTGATTGGTGTCCGTTCTGTTACCTATTTCATCTAGAGTTCACACCTAAAGGTCAAAAAACAGCTGTTAATAGGGTTGCCTCATGTGGTGTCAAGGTACGTATTGGAGCAAAGTTTAAGAGTCATTTCATGAATGAAAACCTTTGAAACTTTAAAAGTCGTTGAACAAACGTTGTTCGCAATGACGTATAGAATACTCCCGTTCCGGCCTTATAGGGATATTATGTTACTCATTGTATAACATATTATAATTTGTTATTTTTTATTTGTATTATTACACATCATGTAAAATAAAATTACCTTATTAACAGCTGATTAAGTTCCTGGAAGAGCGTTCGGAAACAAATCCGGAGTTGATATCCCTCGAGCGGGAAGTTCTGGAGCGCGCGTGCACCGTGCACCATCTGGACAAGCCAGAGCTGCACCTCCACTGGGCGCATTTCGAGGAGGCGCAGGGCAACCCCACCAAGGCAGCTGAGATACTTGACCGCATTGAGAAAACGTGCCCAAGCCTAGTTCAGATACAGTACAGGTAAGGTGGATAGAATATGATAGACTAGCTGTCCCGCCCGCGACTTCGTTCTCTTAAAGTAGGTATCTAACTAAACTGAGTTTCAAACAAATCACACTAATAAAAAAATCCCATAATAACTTTGACACCCAATTTTACCCTTTTTAGAGGGCTATTTTGAAATATCCAGGAATACGTTTCCATTTATTTTGCATTTAAAGTATCCAACCGTAGAGTTATATTGAAAAATTCTGAAACAGGATTCAAAGTTTAAGGCTAATCGCACCACCTGTTAAAAAACATTTCATATAAACATTGACCATTTGACCCCCTTGTTAAAAGTTATATTGAAAAATCCTAAAACACGAAATTAAGTTTCAGACCAATCGCACCACCCGTTGAAAAGTTCCCATACAAACATTGATCCCCCATTTGACCCCTTTTTTTAAAGGTTTTATTGAAAAATCCTAAAACACGAAACAAAGTTTCAGACCATTCGCACCAGGTTAAAAAGATCCCATACAAACAAACATTGACCCCATATTTGACCCCTTTTTGAAGGTTATATTGAAAAATCCTGAAACACATGTTCAATTATTTTGCATTTACAGTACACAAACAAAGTTTCAGGCCAATCGCACCACCCGTTAAAAAGTTCCCATACAAAAATTGATCCCACATTTGACCCCTTTTTGATGGTTATATTGAAAAATCCTGAAACACGTGTCCATTCATTTTGCATTTACATTACACAAACAAAGTTTCAAGGCAATCGCACCACCCGTTAAAAAGTTCCCATACAAAAATTGACCCTACATTTGACCCCTTTTTGATGGTTATATTGAAAAATCCTGAAACACGTGTCCATTCATTTTGCATTTACAATGCACAAACAAAGTTTCATGAAAATCTCTCCACGCGTTAAAAAGTTTCATACTAACGTTTTCACCCTTTTTCACCCCTTTAGAGGTGGAATTTCCAAAAATCCCGCCTTAGTGGGTTATTTTGTTATAAAAGGAAACCACCTTCCAAATTTCAGCTTTCTACCTTCAGCGGTTTCGGCTGGGCGATGATAAATCAGTCAGTCAGTCAGTCAGTCAGTCAGGTTAAGCTCTTATATAGATATAGATTACACTACACATATTATTGCGCACCACATGGAAATGAATCATCATTTCCCTGCCCTTATCCCATGTTTTAGGGTCGGCATGTCTTCTTTTTCCGTCTATCAGTCGACATCAAGGTACTTACTCCTTACTCTTATCGTCTGTCACACAGTCCATCCATCTTTTCTTGGGTCTATTTCTACTCTTATATCCATCCACACATTCATATCTTCCTCTCTTCTCGTCACACGACTTTCATTCCTTCTCATATGCCAATACAAAGCTATATCTCTGATACTTCGTAACTTTTTCGTCACTGGACCTACATTCAAACTTTCTCCAATATGTGAGTACTTTTTATATGAAATGTTGGTCTAAATACCTATAGTACTAGTAGAGTATTTAGTTTCTAATAGCAATCTATATCCGCAGACGCGTAAACCTGGAGCGTCGTCGTGGCGACCTGGAAAAATGCTCACAGCTGTACGAAGGCTACATCGCTGCTTCTAAAAACAAGGCAGTGTCTTCCTCTCTCGCCATTAAATATGCGAGGTTCCTGTATCACGTGAGGCAGCAGCCCGAAGCCGCGAGAAAGGTGCTGGATGAAGCCATCGTCAAGGACCCGCTCAATCATAGACTGCATTTGCAGAGACTGGATCTCGCGCTACATACGACTGGCGTTCCTTATGAGGAATTAGATGGTTGGTTGATAACGAAGTTCACAAGATATTATAGGGGCATAGCTTTATTGCGCATATTGCAGGATGGGTACACAGTTAACACACGCGAAGATGAAATAAAAAATTGACTCCTTTTAGCCACGCATATATAACGAAACGATCGTTTTTTGAACAGAATTGGTGCAATCATACGAGAAGCAGGAAGGCGCGGAAGTGGAGATAAGCGCGAGCATGGCGTGGCGAAGGCGCGAACTGGCTGAGGAGCTGGGCAGTGCGGCGCAAGCGCGCGTTGCACACATGCACGCGCGCGCCCTAGCCAAACACCTACGCAAGCGCGCGCGCAAGGAGAAGCACGATCCACCGCCCCCACCGTGAGTTGTTTACCATAACATGATATAATCCACACACAACTGGGATCTTGGACGAAGTCCGTTAAAGCAATTTACGTGGTTTTTCCTAACGGATCAATTAAGTTAAGCAACATCTTGCGAGAGCAGTAACTATATGCGTGTCCACAATAGTATTTAAGCTTCCGCCTCCGGTGATCATGTTAAGCTATCGGCCATGGCTTATAAAAAATTGTCAGGCCGTTATAACGGGGCTTTTGGGGGATATTTACTCTTTTGCTAGGGTTAGTCACTAACGCATACTTTATTTACGTATTGTGTTCTCTGCCTCTTTTTTTTATCCCTAATGCTAGTTTGAAACATGTTTCTCTGTCAGACGTATCATAGCTCTCGCTTTAAATGAATACTTTTATGTATATGAGAATTGGTGTTTGTGTTCTCTGGTCACAACTGTCTAAACAAGCGTTATTATTACAGTTCAGCTGCCGATGTAAAGAAGAAGGAAGGGAACGCTGCTGTTACCAATGCATCCAACGCGTCCAACAACTCGTACTACCAGACACAGCCGGCTGCTGCACAGGGCTACGACCAGCAGTACGCGCAGCCCTACCAACCGCCGTGGGGGTACCAGCAGCCGCCGGCGCCCTACCAGCACCACCCGCATGCGCCCTGGCCGCAATATCCCAATTACTACTAGCAATATGCCTACTGCCCACCCATGCCTCGCACGTCCGACCATGCGGAACAAACTTGAATGCCTGTAAATATTGAATTGAAGTAGCCTAGATTTCAATTTGCGTAAAAGCACTATTCAACTATTAAGACATAATATACCGGCGGCTTTTTTCCCTGTTCAATATTCAATGGTACTTTGCCACCTGTTTAGGTACAGCCGAGCCGTCATAATAGTAACTAGTATGTCATAAAATTAAAATGAGACGTAGAGAAAGCATAATATTATTATCCCAATTCAAACAGTCAACTTTTTGCTTAAAACTGTTAAGATGACGATGTAGGCATACTATTATAAGCTTTCAAAGTAGCCCATATTTGCCTTGAGTATATGACTTATTAAATATATATTGGAATTGTTCATGTAATTTATACTAATGATAGTTTTATTTGGATTCGATCTAATTAAATAATTCTGTTTGCTCCGCGTTGTTGGACTTTTGGATTTGTGCTTTTCCGTAGTGAGTGCACGAATTTTGTTTGTAGAACACAATCGTTTTGAGGGCATTTCTATGGTTGGTGCAGTATTAACCTGAGCCTATTGGACTCATCGAATTCAAGTAAAACGATTACGGACTACTTACATTATGTAATTTAGAATAAGGACTGAAGTGAAATTTGTGTGAGTTCAGTTCAAATGTTTATTACGTAAACATACAAAACATTCTTGCAATCACATGTATTTCAAGAAATAAATAAGTCTTAAATTTACACCGCTGTATTATTATAATCATCACTCACTCTAACATCTAAAGCCTACAATGCAATGCTCAATGTAAACTTAATTATCAAAGGTAACATGTTTAAAACGATAATTAGGATGTGATAACTATTTTATTACTTCACTCACATACTAGGGTATTAGAATAAAATTCAAGAAAGTTAAAAATCTATGATAATACATGATAAATCTTATCTTAATATATAATTCTTCTGTACATGTCTTTGTCACCCAATTCATCCTAAACGGCTCGACCGATTTGGATGAAATTTTATGTGTATATTTCAATGGGTTCCTTGATGGTTAGAAAACAATTGGACCCGGTAGACTGCTGTCACCAAATTTGATTATTAAATTGATTGGCGATGTTTTTCCGGGCAGGTCGACGTCTGCCGGGTCCGCGCTAGTATTATAATTTAAATGTACGTACGTACTAAGCAAACATTAAAAAACGTATATTATTCTAAAACGAATAAACGTCATTTGAAATTTTCTTCGCATCGCTAAGTTAGGCTGCTGCAACTCCTAGGCGCAAGCAGCTTTGGCCGCTTTTACAGCTGGAAAGAAAACGAATTAATAGATAGATGGTAATTTATTGTTAGATAGCTTTTTACACAACTGCGAAGAAAGATGGTATTCTGTATGTAAGTATTTATGAGGTGATATGTTTCAGGTTTTTTTAATTGGGGTGTTTTCAATGAATTCTTTTCGGAATTCTCAATATACCATATTGAGAATTCCGTAGTTAAAACTGAGACTGCCTAAAGTCTTTTATATCCTTAGATTCTATAGTTCACATGTGTGAATCTTGTTATCAGTGAATAAAGGAAATGGATCTACCCTCTCTTTCTTTCCGTCGTAATTTCTTGCGTCGACGGTCAATGGCTGCTAGTTCTGCCTTCACAGAGTGGTAAGTTTTGCGAAGATCAGCGAGGCGGGTCGTTAGCACATTGATACGAGTTTGACAGTCCCACGTAGGATCTAGAATAAAACAAAAACATAAGTTAGATATGCAGAATATTCATTTACATAGTGATATTTTTATGTCGAATATTAGTGATAGCGCGCATGAGTGACTTTTGTCGCCGTGTTTCGTCACTCTTATCAAGTCCGTGGTTATGTATGGACAGTGAATTGTAATAGTTACTAAAGTAATTTTATCTCTATTATGTGTATGGAGATACGCGCACGTTACGACGTGACACTGGCTGACACAACCTAGAGTGACGAAACAGTCACGTCGACAAAAGTAACATATGCGCGCATCCGCTTTTGGTCGACATTCACTAGTTTGTCACATACCCAGTTCGACATAGAAGTTGTATTTGAGCGTGGCTGTGCTATTAGAGTTGAGAGACCCGTGCTCGTCAGTATCGCGCCGCGCGCGCCTGCGCCCGCGCCCCGCGCCTGCCGCTGACGACTCTGATGCTTTTCGAGATCTACTGCCTGCTAAATATTTTTTGTAACATATTAAATAACTTATTACTAAAGTCTCCAAATAAATAACTTATTATTGCTGACTCAGTATCGTTCAGCATATTTTAGAACCAAATAATGACAGCTCAGTACTTAGTACAAAAAGCATGAATTAATATTATTAATGTCAAAGTTCGTATGTACCAGGAACAGATTTGTCCATGTCGACGGATGCATCATTCGGACGGCTATTCTCGTCTTCTTCTTCTTTGCGCTCTAAAGGACTGTCACGCTCCGACATACGACGTTCTCTGAAATATAAATATTGTGTCATTAGAAACCGCGCGCGGCTCCGCTCGCGTGGTACCTTACCTACCCGGCTAAAAAGGAGGCTTTGGTATTTCAAGCCAAACTACGCGTATTCCAAACATGTTGTGTGTAACTTACACAATGTTTGAGCAAATAAATTATCTTTATCCAAGTTTCATCTAAATCAGATTGAGCAACAAACATCCATCTATCCATCCAAACTTTCGCATTTATAATATTAGTTGGAAGTAAATCCTTCCTGGATTACAGTTATTAAGTGATCCGAAAATTACATATTGAATATTTTGGAAATAACATAAGAATGAAACAATTGTTGACCAGTAGGGACGTCTACCATTAGTTTTCACAATCTACACTCGCTAGCGACTGTAGTTAAAAATTGTATGAAAACTTGTACAGCGCCTCTAGCGGATAGTTGGGTACTAAAACGTCACGTAGTTAACTATACTACGTCACAGCGTACTACAGCGACTGTAGTTTGCGCTTCATTTATTTGCTTAGATTTGGTACCATGAGTAACAATTTTGACAGATTTTTTTTTTTTTTTTTTTTCATAGTAACTTACTACTACTACTGTAGTAACGTCAGCCTATTTAAATGTGACAACTCATGGTAGACGTACAGTTCGTCGATTAGCTACCGATCCCAGCTGCGGTTCGATCGCGTTACCTCTGCGGCGACATGTCGAGACTGCTGCGGTTGCTGTCGGGCGTGGTGGGCGGCGTGTTGTCCACGAGCAGCCGGCCGCGGCCCCAGCCGGCCGCGCGCTCGCCCGCCGCGCCCGCGCCCGCCGCCGGCCCCGGCGCTCGCGACGGGCCCTCCCCGCGGCGATCATCTGCCCAAACAAACACATCTCCAGTTATAACTTTTTACTTATCAGACCCAAGCGTGGGAACCGATCTAGCTGTAAGACTTCATTTGCAGAGAGACCCACGAAAAACAGCGCTGCGTCGCTGGGTGTGCGTTTTATCGTATACCTTTAAACGAGCAATTCTTGTATATATTTATTTATTTTTCATTTTTTATAATGTCAATCTCGGAAATGGTTCCAACGATTTTCATAAAATTTAGTATACAGGGGGTTTCGGGGGCGATAAATCAATCTACCTAGGTTTCATTTTTAGAAAACATCGTTTACCAAAAAAAACCGAGCAATGCTCGGACACCCAGGTACTTAACACTAATATGAGAGACAACGTTTATAGATTTATCCAGATAACCCGTGTTTTTGTTGTTTTATTGTGATTTTTAAGCGCGGATGAATTCACGTCTGGTCAAGTATATTATTTATTATGGCGATGAATGACTTCGTTCACACCGCTCTGTGTGAATGACGATTTTAAAGTTCTGCTTCATATAGTACGTCACTAAATCTTACTTAACGCCTTTGAACGAACCTGGTAATTACGAAATCGCCGAGCATTAAGGCTGTGTAATTGTTACGAACCTGATAATTAAGAAATCGCCGAGCAGCAAGTAAGGCTGTGTATTTCCTTTACCTTTAGCGAGGTGGTGCGGAGGTGCAGATGCGAATGGCATGTGAGGCCTCTGACGCGGCGGTGCCGGTTCCGCGTCCGGAGCCGGAGATCCAGGAATCGTCTCTTCGCAGAGCAACAGAGATATATTGCTGTCCTCTTCTTGAGGCGCGGGCGCAGCCGCGGGCGCGGCGGCTGGCTGCGAGGCGGCGGGAGCGATGGAAGTACTCGCGGTGGCGGCAACGCGACCGCTGCCCGCTACTACTACACTCGCACCTGAAAATATATATAATACTAGCTTCGGCCCACGGCTTCGTCCGCGTGGTACCTTGAAAAACAAAAACATCGCTATCCCACAGAAACCGTACATTTTTTCGGGATAAAATGTAGCCTATGTGTTATTCCAAACCATGATCTATATTTGTGCCAAATTTCATTCAGATCCGTTCAGCCGTTTTAGCGTGAAACTTTCACGTTACTCTTTGGATGTCCTGGATGTTTGTTACTCTTTCACCGTGAATGAGTAACAAACATCCAGACGTCCAGACATCCTCACAAAATTTCGTGTTTATAATATAATTAGGAAGTAGGATACATACATAAGTCAAGTCAGAGCTATGAAAAGATACATAATTTATATACTGGATAGAATATGAATTAAATTGGAGTTAGTAAATACGTACTGTGTTTTCGTTCGTTCTTGCACGCATCTTCTAACATAAGAAGCGACTCCCCAGCGCTCCATTCTCCGGGTGACTTGCCCAGATGTAACGCTCGCAGGCCGCCGTTGCCCGCAGCGGAGGGCGCGGCGCGTGTGGCCTCCGAGCTAGCGCCGCTGCCCCACTCTTCCATCGATAATTTGTCGATGATTAACCTGCGACACCAATAGCAATAACAAATCCAATTAGATAAATTCTGTGACAGCATCTTTATTAATGTTGCTGCACTACACTGTCTCACGGCTAGGTAAAGGCCTACTCTGGAGTCTAATGATTTTAACATCCACGACAAAAATTTACAAAACGATACAACATAAACTTGTCAATAACATTGGAGAACTAAATCTTACCTTCTACTAGAATCGTCAGAATCACTAGATTCGCTTCTATCTTCAGATAGGAAAGGGATAGAAGATGCTGGCAGTGGAATGTTAGCCACCGATGTAACAGATTGATTGATAGCGGCTGTCTGATTGATCTGACTGGACAACTTCTGTATGGTATCACTCAGCACTTTATTGTTCTTCCCGGCGACAACGCTCAGCGGTAAGTCCGTCGCAACGCTCTTTCTTCTTTCCAGAATGTTCAAAGGGCTTTGCAGTCGCGGTGTCGAAGTTCCTTCTTTTTTCTTTACATCTAAAGAATCCATAATGTTAGACGGTTCTCCAAATATTGAATCGTCTTTCTTTGTCGGCTCGGGTGCCTTTACCGTTGGTTTGACAGGATCAGTTTTTACGATACTGGTTTTAGGTTCAGGCGATATCGGCGACAGTTTGCTTTCAGGCTGTGCCGGTTTCACGGAATCCGCTTTGGGAGTCACGGGGCTAGCACGGTTGTCCACTGGCGGTGGAGACATGGACAGTCTCTTCGCACTGCTAATAGCTTTAAGAAGTTTTTCGGCTATTTTTGGTCCTTCGGATTGTAGTAAAAAGCCGGGAGGCGGTTCCGGTATTACGTCAATACGAGCTGGACTATCAGGTTCTGATTTATCTTCTTCAGGGTCAATGAGGGGGCTCGAAGGCGGTTCGAGTTTTGTTTTAAATGACTCTGGATCCATTTTTATTGGAGTGTCTTTGATGGGCCTCTCTTTAGGCTCCGATGAAGGAAGAGGTATAGATAGTAATTTAATTTGATTTTCCTTCTTCATTTCATCTTGTGTTTTCTCCTTAGCTTCTGTTAGAATGCTTGTGCTAGCTAAAACAGGCAGTATAATCGTTGTTGGTGGATGTTCAATTTTTCTAATTTCTATTTTCTTAGTTATTTCAACCTTTTCAAGAATTTCAATCTTTTTTGGAGGTTCTGTCTTTTTAACCACGTCAAGTTTTTTCAGGGTTTCCGTCCTCTTGGTAAATTCAATTTTCTTAAAGGGTTCCACTTTCTTAAGAATATCAATCTTTTTAGGGAGAAGCAGATCACTTTTTTTGGGTAATTCAGTTTTTTTAGTTAATTCTCCCTTTTTAATAGGTTCTATCTTTTTGGAAGTTTCGATTTTTTTAGGGAGTTCTATCTTTTTAGAGAATTCAGTTTTTTTAGTGAGTTCAATTTTATTCGGAGTTTCAATCTTCTTTGGAGGTTCTGACTTTTTGGGTGCTTCAGGTTTTTTAAGATGGTCAATTTTTATAGGGTTTTCTATTTTCTTGGAAATTTCAATTTTTATGGGTATATCAATATTCTGTAGTGGTGGTGGACTATTTGGAGGCTTCGGTATATTTTGTAAGTCTACCATAATTGTTGGTTTTTCATTAGGTTTTTCCTCTGTGATTTCACTTTCATCTTCATCCATTGCTTTTGGTTCATCTTGGACTGAAGATGTAGAGGATTTAGATTCCTCTGTGCTTCCCGTAGTCGGTGATACTGATTTTGACCCTTCAACGTCATCATCGTCTTCTTTCATAGTAATATCTTCAGATTCGTCGGATGATTGTTCGTCATCTGCCGGGCTGTCTGGTGAATCATCTATCAACTGCCGTAACTTGGAAACCTTGCTCTTCTTGGAATAAGTTTCTTGGTTTTTGGCCGGCGTGAAGCCTTCGAAAGTAGGACCGGAACTACCGTCGCCATGGAACGAATCATCATCCAGCGAGAATAGCTCATCTTTACAATCGTCTTCAGGGCTATGCTTGCCGATGCCGGATGCACCGGCGCAGTCTCTATACGGTGACAGAGATGGGGACCGGAGACTCGATGTACGGAGCTTCATTGGGTCCTCATTGATCTCTTCGCTCAACGATTTGGACAAAGCGGACGTGTATTTACTAGGAGATATATCATCAAATATTCTATGTGTTCGCTTCTTCTTCTCGTCGTGTAATTCCAACTCAAACGGTTCAGGTTCTTTGAACTCGTAAACGTCTTCCTCTTTTCCTTTTTCCGGTTGAGGGGGTTCAGTTGAAGAGATCGAAATCTGAGCTGGACCTATGACAGTATCCTTATCAGTGGGTTCTTGTTTGATTTCTTCCGGTTCCTGTTTCACCGTGTTGAAACCTTTCAGTTCGGATCTTATTTCGTTGAGATCGTAGTCACGTCCTTGGTGAGAGGGCGCGTTGGGTCGGAGTTTCTTGGCTGGCGAAATATTAGTAGGAGTTGAGATATTTCGTAATGGTCTTTTGCGGGGTTTACTAGAACTGCTACTATCGCTAGACTTTGTATCCTTCGATCCTGGAGCTGTAAACCAAGACATTTGTTTAAAATACACAAGTTTCTCACAACAGACTAGATTCGTTTCAATCATACTCGGAAAATGTTAAGATGTTAATAAATTCTGAAAACGGGTGCTCTAATAGAAAAGTTTTAGTTATAAAAGACTACTCGTATAATCTATATCCATATAAGAGCTTGACCTGACTGACTGATTGATCATCGCCGAGCCGAAACCGCTGAAGCTAGAAAGCTGAAATTTGGAAGGTGGTTTCCTTTTATAACAAAACCACCCAATAAGGCGGGATTTTTTAAAAATTTTACCTCTAAGGGGGTGAAAAAGGGTGAAAACGTTACTATGAAACTTTTTAACGCGTGGAGCGATTTTCATGAAACTTTGTTTGTGCACTGTAAATGCAAAATAAATGGACACGTTTTTCAGGATTTTTCAATATAACCTTCAAAAAGGGGTCAAATGTGGGGTCAATGTTTGTATGGGAACTTTTTAACGGGTGGTACGATTGGTTTGAAACTTTGTTTGTGTACTGTAAATGCAAAATGAATGGACACGTATTTCTGGATATTCCAAAATAACCCTCTAAAAAGGGTAAAAGGGGGGGTCAAAGTTATGTATGGATTTTTTTTATTAGTGTGATTTGTTTAAAACTCAGTTTAGATACTTTAAGTGAACGAAGTCGCGAGCGGGACAGCCAGTGTTTTATAAATAAATACAAAAAAACTGCATTCTAATAAAGACTAGTAAAATTATGTTTATTAGCTTACTGCTAGCGTTAGATTTGTCATCCAACTTTTTCGGAGGTCTCTTTATATCTTCGTCGCTATCCGAAGTATCAGAGTCAGAAATAGCTGAGGATTCTGAAAAACACAACATAATATTAACCGAATTTGAAAACGAGTTCATAGCAAGTTTTAATGAAAAGTAATATGAGGTACCTTCAGTTCTCTTAGCTCTTACGCGTCTGCTCATGCTAGATCCCTGTAAGAAAAACAATGTTATGAGTACATTACACTTTCTTTTGATTATGCCTAAAATAAAATAATATTGTACATTGATAGGTTACCTTTTTATTCCTTGCCTCATGTTGCGACACATTGACGGCGATTCGCTGTGGTTTGATCCACTCATCATATCTAGTGTTCCAACCAGTATAGTGAACGCGAAGCATGCCTTCCGCGGATATCTCTGTCACTTTTGCCTCATAGGTCACCTACAAAACACCTCTCATTTAGAAAGATAGTGAGGCTATAGGGTATTTGACACTGTGACAAACATTCTGAGTATGAAGGGCTGTGCAGGAAACCCAAATATTGTATTATATTATATCAAGGTGTTTTTCAATATTTGGATTTGAAAACGACTTGAATTTAAGTCAAATGGCGTGCATCGGACATCGAGATGATATTTTCTAAAGTGACGTCAAAATTAGGTGAACACAACGAGTAGTTTGGAACTCTTGGTTCTCGCCACAGCTACGACGGCGTTCAACTATTTTAATGTGAAAGAAGAAATTTAAATAAAAGTGCCAAAATAAAAACAAACAAAATTGAATTACATTTCCGTACAACAACAAAGGCACTTTCCGAAAAACAGTCAAATACCCTATCTATTATAAACCTCAATATTAAAGTTTATTATTTTAACCTGTGATGTCCTACTGGAAGGCAATGGACGCGCGAGCTTCCTTCCAGGTTTTTCGATCTTTCGTAAAACCTTAAAAAAATGTTGATAATTCTTTTACTAAAATTACTTCAATGAGTTATTCGCATAGCATAACAAAACAGAGGAGTAACTTTAAAAAACAGCTTATACTAAAAAAGGGCACAATTGTTTGTGTTTAGGGGAAACTCAACAAAATTAAAAGCGTCAATTAAAGTGTTTTTAAAACTAAAATGCTGTTGAAAAGTTGCGGTCAAAGGGTGCATGGCCGGAATAAAAAAATACAATAACTATGATTCAATAATGTAACAAAAGAAAACAGTACCTTTACCTTTGACTCTGATTGGGTGGGCCCATAGTATACTTTCAGTTTATCACCAACTTGTGCTTTGACACCGGAAACTATTCTTGGTGGTGTTGGTTCATTTGTAGAAGGTCTGAAACAAATTTAATCTAAGTTATTTTTGAAACTAACGCAATGATAGGCGCGGATAACACAAGTATGTACAAGGCATAAGCTTATTGGCAGAATCAATGGGTATTTCAACTCACTCGGTAGTCTTCCTCTTCCGCGGAGGTTTGCTGCTGTTCGAAGCGATAGTATTGCCACTGCTCGCGGAATTCGCACTTTGGCTGCGCCGACTTTGCATTTTCTTCGTGAGGGGTCCACATCTGATTACCATAGAAACAATCATTAGAAATACCTGTCGAGTTGTTTTACTGTCTTTTTGTGAACTGGAATATAATCTCGAAAATATTACCTTGAAACTCTTCCTGATACAGAACTATCACTGTCGGTGGAAACATGATGTCGCCTAGAGGCTCGTGCCACACTGGTAGGACCAGTACTTTCACCTGTAAAAAGGCATCATGACAACAGCTAAAAATTTTGATGGTGTAGTGTAGACGTTACCCCTAGGCTCTTACGGATCCTGATCAGTAGTGCGATTACGGAACTCTGATACTATCAACACTTGTCAAAACTGGCTCAAATTGATTGAATAAACACTCATGTCATACCAAATCACTTGATTACAATAAAAACGTATTGACATTGATTGTAAGCAAAGATCCATAATCGCCCCACTGGTCCTTACTGTTGTTTGATCACTCTGACTCGGTAAGATTGGACTTACTTTTTGAAGAAAGCGGTCTCCGTTTAGGAGTCTGTTCACTCCGCGCCGGCACGACGGTGCGCGGCTTGGAGCGCGAGCGCGGCCGCGGTTTGCTCAAGAGCACTTTCTCTTCGCTCGTTCTCGTCGATGTGCTTTTCTCTCGCTCTTTGTGACTATCCTTTTCTTTTTCTTTCTCTTTTTCCTTTTCCCTCTCTTTTTCCTTTTCTTTTTCTTTCTCACGTTCTTTTTCTTTTTCCTTCTCTTTCTCTCGTTCCTTTTCTTTTTCCTTCTCACGTTCTTTCTCTTTTTCTTTTTCTTTATCCAATAGTCTGTTTGTACAAAATATTAATACTTACTAAGATAACAGTTATTTATAACTCTAAACCTCCTAAACTAGACAGGAATTTATAATTTGAAATAGTTTTGTCAATGTTTGTATCACTCAATTCGTAGACTTGGTATGAGAATAAAAACCAGAAAACATACAAATTAAAAATATATTATTAAGAGACTACTTACTTGGGCGCATTCACGATAAGGGGCTGGTTGTCAGCGCTGTCTTCTTCGTCGCTTATTTGTGGCTTTTCTTTTCTGTCACCTTTCTCTGATTTGTCATCCTTTTCACTTCTATCTGTCTCACTCTTGTCTGAGTCCTTATCTTTACCGCGCTGAAATTTAAAATAAATAGTTACTAGCATACTATTTATCTAAGGGTGGATTTGACTAACTTCTGGTATAACTATTCTCAGATCAATGTATGTCAAATGCAAGCCAAATGTCACTTTACGCTTCGATAACTACGATATTTTATTCTGAGAATAGTGGGCCCTATTAGTTTGGACGAGTTAGTTTAGTTATATTTCACTGATTTTCGTCAGCCTGGTTAAAATGTTAATGGTTAAAAATGGTTTGCATTCATTGTTTTGCATATCAGTTGTCTGTCAGTCAGTCATTAATGCGCCATAGACACACAACAAGTGGACGCTTACCAAGCTAGGTGGTCCAGTAGGAGTCGAGCAGGCAGAAGATGATGTAGGAGGTTGTTTATCGCGGTCGCGGATCAATGAGCGGCCGGCGGGCGGCGTGCGCGCGCCGCGGGGGTGCGCCACCAGCGTCACGCCAAGCTTGCGGTAGAAATCTTCAAAGCTGTGCAGGAACCTGTGAACCGACAATACAAAATTAAGGAAAAAAATAAATATTTTTAGAACTATTAAGGAAGCCACGGCCACAGCTCCAAGTAACTAGTGGCGATCATGACTATTAACCACTTTCGAAGTGAAACGATGAAGAGGCGTGTGCTAGCTAAATCGTTCTTATTAGTTCAATCAATTAAAGCAAGTGATACTCAATCATTTGCTGTGGCCTCTAATCGGCTCCGTGCTTCGGAGGGCATTTCAAGCTTTAATGTACTTTTTGTACACTTAATGCACTTTAATGTACTTACTTCTTATAAGCCTGTTTGCAAAGGTTCGTGATGCTGGTGGTGACTGGATGAAAACCCATTTTGTCTGCAATGGATTTCCATTGGTTCTGATTCGTAACCCTGTTGTAGCCACCGAGCTTTTGCACCACCTAAAGTCAAGAAACAGTTTCAATACCGGCTAATAATGTATGCTAATATTATAAAGAGGAAAGTTTTGTATTTTTGTTTGTATTTAATAAACTGAAAAACTACTAGTGCGATTTCAAAAATTCTTTTACCATTAGAATGCTACATTATCATATCACTGAGTAACATAGGCTATATTTCTAAATTATTATTTTAAAAAAATAGAGATATTTTTCTACCCGTGTGAAGTCGGGGCGGATCGATAGTGTTTTATAATCACAAATTTTATTAGTCTAAAAAATATTCAAAATCGGGATAGTATACTAAGGACGGATTCGACCAAATTAGTATAAGCACTATCCCTAGAATAAATCGTAGTTATTAAATTTACTTGCATTTGACTTTCCATTCATCTGAGAATAGTTATACCAGAAGTTGGTCAAATCCACCCTAAAGCTGTTATATAAAATAGTTACCCTGAATAATCTGTACAAATCAATATCTCTGTTGGCAATAGTTGGGTTACGATTCAGAGGAGTTCCGCGATCGTCCATAAATTTGTATAACTGTGCTACAAAATGATCTTTCTCCTCCCGAGGTTCATCGTCTGAGCTCTGAAACATAATACAAATGCATTTTCACAACATTATAATTTTCAACTAGTAATAGATGACAGACTTATAGTAGGCACTCATTTAGTAATTATAATGTACAGGTAAATGCATTCTTAGACTGAACTAAGCTATGAGTTGTTCAATCTAAGAATTCTGAGGAAGGAAGATTGAAATAGACATATTGAAACACCAGCCAATGGAAGACCAAAGTTTTATATCTGCTTCATTTATATTGTAGCAACCAATTAATATTAAACGTAATAATTTTAAGAACTTGTGTGTTGTATCCAGGCCAATGTGGTACAAACACTAGTTATAAAATACATACATCGTCTGAAGTATTCCTTGGCTCGTTGAACAGTGAGTCGCGGTCCCAGTGGGGCGGCAACACGCCATTGTTGAGATACTGCAAGGCCGCTTCGACACCCGCCCACTCGAGCGGCGCACTCCCTTTACGGAACTCACGAGCCTCTTTCTTAGGAACTGTGTAGCTGTTGAAATGTATATAATTATAAAAGTTAAGTACAGTTGGCCCAACGAGTCGAGGCATTCGTGATGTTAGCCGCAGTCGCTGCGCAGTGTCGTTTTTCGGGAGCAATTGGAGGTATCGAGAGGGACGGTGGGACTGTACATGCGCAAACTCGCACCTGTGGCTAATTTCACGAATGCCTAGATCCGTTGGATGAACTGTACTTACTTATATATACATAGCTACATTATTTCACTAACAAGACATACTGTCGTGACTTGGGTCACGTATTTCTGCATACCTTGAATCTCAACGCGCCGCTTCTCCATAAACGAATCTGAAGATAGCGCCATCAAGCTACTCATCATAGTAAGACTTTACTTACTATCGGCCATCCTTGAAAGAGCGCACCAAATAGTCCTCCTTGACTTTGATCTGTGCTGTAGGAGCCACGACTAACGCGGGGAAAGCCGGCTGATGCGGTCGGCGTCTCTCAGCGCCACTGGCAGCCTCGACCAATACGACGCGGCCCACGTGAGGCTCGCGTTCTGCGCTGTCGCGTTTGATAGGACGAGACGGACCCTCACCATCACTGTCTTCAGATCTATTAAATAAAAAATAAATAAATAAATAATGCTGGACAGTCACACAGCATCATCTAGCCCCAAAGTAAGCTACTCAATCAAAGCTTGTGTTATTTATGGGTACTAGATAACTGATATATTTAATACATTATACACATAGATAGATAGATATTTTTTATCATACATAGAAAACACCCAGACCAACAGAACAAATTTCTGCAGATAGTTCACAAGTTTGTTCCGCGGCGGGAATCGAACCCGCAACCTCTTGCGTCGCAGGCGGACTCTCGCCCGCTGCGCCACTGAGATAGTCAAAAAATTGAATCGTTATTAAAACATTAATAATAACATCCAACTGTTTAGTACTGTTTTGACCACGTTTTTTATTCTAGACTGGGATATTGAAGGTACTGAATGTAGAATAACATAAGATTATATAAATGTGTTACTCACTGAGCTCTACCTCGCCTGCCTCTTCGGCCAGCTATTACTGGTGTGGAGAAGTGTTCAGGGTGTGTGAGAGGTAATTGGTCTAGAGTTTCACTTTCATTGAAATGTCGCCCACTTTTAAGGCATAGAGCTGACCGCCGTAGCGTTGTTATGTCGCCGTCATCAAAGACTGTAAATTAATTAAATCATCAATATAGCAGCTATATTTTATAATTCTTATAAGCCCCAGATTGCATAACAAAGGTAAATTAATATTAAATAAGCTTTTGACCAACTCAAAGCAATTGCACCTAAAACCTACAATACAGAAAGAAATAGGTATGAGTTAGATCAGCTGTCATAACTTTTTTTAGAGATATTTCCTTCTTAGTATATAAGTACTAAATAACAGTGGTTTTGTTAATACCCTGCACAGTTTACACATACAAGTAAATTATATTTCACCCAAAAAATATATATATTGGTAAAAAAATATAAAAGTGTTAGTAGGATATCTACCTACTAGCTTTTAAGTAATGTTGATTTATGACTTCAAAGAACACTCACCAACAGTATACTGGCTGCAGTCTTGTATTTTAGTGATTATGGCTTCTATCGCATCTTTTTTGGGGTCTTGCTTCACTTCAACATTACTGCCGATTCGCAGAGTTCCCTTGATGACATCATCATTAACAGTGATTGAGCCACCAGCTTTTAATGTCACCTGGAAATTATATTTAAGATACATGGGGGCCAAATGATGTGGACGTATGATGTGGACATTGGCAGTGAACAAATGAAAACATTGAGTAAACTTACTTTACATTTGATATTCCTTACAACTTTCTTGACCTTTGCTTCACAGAAAGCACCCTTGTACTTGGCACTGACATCAGTGCCGACAGGTAGATATGGAGGATCATCTCCCTGCTAAAGATAAAATAAACACAGTTCAAAATGAGATGGAATTATTTGATGTAACTGTAATGAACCAGAAAACAATTAAAAAATATACAAGAAATTGTGTTTATCTTCAGTAATATTAAATAAGAGTTCTAATGTTCAAGTGTGATTCTAACTACTTCCCTTTAGATATCCTCACCTAGGTATCTAAGTTACTAGAAGTCTGAAAAGATGTCTACCATACTTGGGGATTACAGTTGTGCTATTGTTATGAATCTTTTAAAGAGCTTTGAACTATAGGCACCTATATTATATTGTATACAAAAAGGAGGCATAAAGTTTATGCCTCCTTTTTAATAGTTTATGCCATAAACTATTAAAAACTTACCATTTTTCAACTCTGTGTATACTGAATAATCTGAAAAAGTCAAGGGTTTTTGATATTGCTTAATTGTGTGATGAATATGTAAGACAATAGAAATGACCAGCAAACCAAAATGATAAAATTCAAGAATGTTGGTTTATTTTGCTTGTACCTACTATGATTATGATCACTAATTTTATGTTTTGAGATAGTGAGAGGAGGAAATTGAGAACCTTAACTAGATAAAGGTATTTATTGGAAGAGCATAGGCAGGTAGGTACCTACTTAGAAACAACTATTACAGTTGAATATAGCAAGTTGTACAACACTTCTTCATGCTAATTGGTATATTTCATAGTACCATTCAAGACAGAAAAGAAAATGACAAGGAGGGAACCCTCCTGATATATTAATATTATAAATTTTTAGTTAATCTTAATAATATTATAAAATGGATGGATTTATGTTTGTTACTCAATCACATTGAAATGGCTCAACGGATCTGGATGAAATTTGGCACAGAGATGTATTATAATTGATAGGCTATTATTTAACAATTTACCAAGCGGGCGAAGCCGTGGACAGAAGGATTGATTAAAATAAATTATTAACAGCTATAGCACCTGCTTTTAATTTTTTTTTCCTAGTTGAAAAGGTTTTCTACTGTGGTAGGTACTTACAAAACATAAAATAACAACAAAGCTAGCAATAAAAAGTACACACTGTTATAATCGTAATATAGCTTGATAATAGAAAGTAGATGCGCGGTAAAGAAGTCCGTAGTAACATAATTACAAATCCATGTATATACCTAACTAACTCAGGATATATGTGAAATTTGTGAATCAAACGGCCGTAGACTGCGAGTCTTAAAAAATAAGATACCTACACAAAAACGTCTTCTATTGGAGCTTTTTCAATGTACAATTAATTGTTTTTCCGTATTTCCGTAAACACAGCGGACACGACTGACAACCATTCCATTTTTCTTTCACAAAATACCTATCACAAACAAAATAAAATTGTGTTGTGTTGTGTGTGTGTGTTGGTTGAGTGAGTGAGTCAAGTGAGTGATGGTTTGGTTGGTTGGTTGTTGAGATTGGTTCGCTGGCTGCGTAGACAGAGAAACCAAGTGTTTTCTGTCAGTGGTTTCTCTGTCTACGGCTGGTTGTTGTTTTGTTAAATTATTCGCTCATTTGAGCAGGCTTATAGTCATAGACCTTACTGCCTAGTCTTGCGTAAATTAATTTCTTCCGTTTTCTATAATCTAACTTAATCTAACCTAACCTAACCGCCATTTTCTCCTTAATCTACGGCTGGGTGGCTGTCTACCCGACCAATAGGATATAATCACTACTATACTACATGCTACATGAATGGGTCTCATGTTGCAAAAGATTTGCCATTAATTTAAGATAACCTACATAGTGTAGGTAATTAATATCAACATGAAACAATTTATATTTAATATCGATGCTACCAATCAATAGGCCTATGACTATGAATCGGTTTGGTTGGTTCCTTTCCTTACTCTGAGGGTTGGAGTAAACTTAGTGATTATATTCTCTTTGGGTTGGAGTAGGAGTTTCGTTTTTTTTTTCTAAATGTCGTATTCGATGTAGGATTGAGCGAGGTGAAAATTTATAATTTATAATATTCAGTGATTTTACAAGACAATGAGTACACACCTAAATAAAATTATGTAAATAAGCCATAATTTTATCTGTAATTTAGTCTAAGTCATCAGGTTTTTTAATCTGTACTTTGTATTTTGCTGTCACAAATGAACATTGAACACGTCAAAATTATTATTTTTTCTGGCGAAATTTACAGAAGATGTTTTGAAAATGTATTTAACATCCATGGATTTTTGGATAGCTTAGAAAATTCCCTACAATAATACATTATTAAAGTTTTAGTGCAGGCGTTAATAAATCTACAACAATATGAAGGCAATAGTGGCTACAGTGATCAGTCTTGCCCTTACGACTGTGGTCATTGGCAATGCCTATTACCAGAAAAAACAGTTTTATCCCTCAATAGTTTATCTAACGAATTCTAACCCAAGCATGGCTGTAAGTATAAATCAAGGGATCAATATGGGCACTACCATGTTATAAACATCATATTGAAACCATGATTCTTGTTGCTAAATTTCTAAAGGCTTTGAATATGTTTAATTTTTATTGTTGACCCAGCTGTGTTTTTTCAGGTCATGTATTTGCAAGGGTTTATATTAGTTTTACTGGTTGGTAAATTGCTAAGAAAAATATTTTTTGGACAACTGCGACCAGCTGAGTTTGAGGTAAGGACAACAATAAAAAGTGTGACCAATAAGCTATTTCTATTTTCTGTATTGATAGCTGCCAGTTGTGTGTCCTTAATGTGCACACTAGCAGTTCATAATAATTACTTATACTAATCAAAAGTTTATAAAAATATCTCATTTCAGCATTTAATAGAACGGTCATGGTATGCAATAACGGAGACATGCCTGGCATTCACTGTGTTCAGAGATGATTTTAATCCAAAATTCATAGCTCTGTTCACGGTTCTACTGTTCCTTAAAGCATTCCATTGGTTGGCAGAAGACAGAGTTGACTATGTAAGTTCTAAAAAAATATTAATTACCAACACACAAATGGGAAATATCACCTATTTGTCTAACTTCTGTTAATATTGTATAAGATGTTGGCCGTGACTTTGTCAACATGTTTTAACATTAAAACAAATAAGTACCTATTAGCTTACAATACTATACATCCTTGCCAAATTTAGCCATGAAAAGGTAACAAACAAACAGTTACTTTTGCATTTATAATATTAGTAGGGATAGTTGAGGTGTGTGTGGGCACACCAGTGAATGGAAAAAACATAGAAGCATTACTCCAAAGGAAATATCCATGATTCTTGACACAAGATTTCACACATCGAAACTACTTTGAAGATTTTCCAAAAATTTATTAAACTATCGTGTAACTTTTAGATAGTTTATGTGAACTTTTAATATCATTTTGGCATAATTGACAAGCCCTGCGTACCACAGCATATTTTATGTGGGGTCATATTTTAGCTCAAGGAATGCTTCCATGTATTTTCCGTTCACTGGAGCACACTGAGTACAGCTGTAGCTTGTTGTTTTATGTTAATCTTGTAATATTTTAGATGGAGAGAAGTCCAGTAATAGGCTGGCTGTTCCACATAAGAATTCTCTCACTACTGATGTTGCTGGCACATGCTGATTTCTACTTCATTCACCACGCATATCAGTTCACGGCCTCCAAAGGACCATCTGTGCAACTGGTCTTTGGTTTTGAATACAGCATATTGATTATAATGATAGTCAACATCTTAATCAAGGTATTGTACCTATTGGTGTGCATTTTTTTCTTATTTACACAAAACCAGTTTAAATTCAATAACATGAGCTCAATAACACAAACTTGCTTATATTTTTGTTGATCTAATTTAGTTCATTGACTGGTTTATATCTACAAATTCAAAGGTATAATGTTATACCTTTAAACGAGCAATTCTTGTATACATATAATATATAATCTGAATCTCGGAAACAGCTCCAACGATTTTCATGAAATTTAGTATGCAGAGGGTTTCGGGGGTGATAAATCGATCTAGCTAGGTTTCATTTTTAGAAAACTTCGTTTATCCCAAAAAAATGAGTAAAGCTCCGTCACCCAGGTACTCTACTTTATTCATTGTCATTAACTTGTATGTTTTTTGTAGTATGCTCTTCATGCTATTGACTCGCGCTGGGAGGCGCCTTGGGAAAGTAAAGCGGCAGTTCTCCTTTACACTGAACTGGCGATAAACTTTTTCAAAGTACTGCTTTACATTGGATTTGTAGCAGTAATGGTCAGGATATACACTTTGCCGCTGTTTGCTTTCCGACCGATGTATGAAACAATGAGGTGAGTTTGGATACATGGAATTTAAAATGTTTCAATAATAAGCATGATGACAGATTACGGGTCTTGAATCTGACAATTTGGGTAACTAGTCGTAAACAGGTGAACTTACCCTTCAAAACTGTGATGTCATTGTGCTTGGTGTTTGTCATGATGGTTGTTATGGCCGATTGCAGTATTTTATTCTTCTATTTTATTAAAAATCTTTTTAATGTTAATGTTTATATTGAAACTGGGTAATTTTTTAGAATCCTTGAAACATATTTGTTATTCTAAAATCATTTATTTTTTAACACTGTCTGTCATCATGCCTATTATGAATAAAACTTGCTTTGGTATAGTGATTAGGTAAATACCTGTTTCGTGCATCTGTTATTATTACCTTGAACTAAAAATTCTTCATGCCAACAAGTTATGTAATCATTCTTGCAATAATGTATCCATAAATTGAATAATTATTGCCAACTTTGCATGATTTTCATTGTTAAATATTTCTTCATGGCCATCTACAATCATAATTATCATTACTGACTAATAAGCAGAAAATAATAATAATAATAATAATATATCATTATAAGAAAAGACACAATTTTCATACTGAGTAATTTTAATGTGTAAAAGTTGGAAGTAATATTAATGCTAAATGTAAGTTGGATTATTAAAATATTAATTATAAATTACATAATAATTACTTTACAGAAGTAGACCACCTCAAAACAAAGTATTTTTTCTCATTTCACCCCAAAATATGCCATCAGAATAATTTTCTACAGACAAAGATAACGGAAGATAGCAAGTGAAGGTACTTTGGATGGTGTATCTAACTTGGATATGTGTTTGCAGGAGCTTCAAGAAAGCGTACAACGACGTGGTACTGTCTCGACGGGCGATTCGCAACATGAACACGCTGTACCCCGACGCCACGGCCGCCGAGCTCGCGGCTGCCGACAACGAGTGTATCATCTGTCGCGAGGAGATGCATACTGGTAAATACGTTTGACTCCTTGATTTTTCTACATTATAAAAACGTGGCATCATCATGATGCAATGCTGATGGTATTTGCATTTGCCTATCATGTGTCAGTTGGTACACCCAGTCACACCGCGTTATGGTTTCCAGCCGTAGCAAGAAGCCAAGAACTATGACTTGAGGCATTCTATTTCAATCAGTTGTTCTTATTTTTTTTCGGAAACGCTAACCCCTTGTAGACAAATGGTAATCGCTGAATACGGAACAGTTTAGCCTCCTCTAGGCATCAGTTACATTTTAAAAATATGTTAGCCAAATCAACTAGTAGGTATCTAATTGGCTTTGCTGGCAACCCACAATGTCATTGTGAAATTGAACGTCGATGTTGAAGTGCAATGACCGATCTGTGTTTTCTTAACCTTGATCATAATCATATTATAGAAGTCATCTGCACAGGTACAACATTTCTTGTCATAGATGTCTAGAATATTCACGGTGTAGTAGAATGCTTGGCAAACATTGACAAATTCCGTCTTTAAAAAATCCTTTTTAACTTGAATAATTTTCGTAAGCATAATAATTATGAATACCTTGTAATTATTGTTTAAAGTTTCCTCCAGATTTGAGCATTTTGCTGTCGGGGATTAGGTCCGCGTTGCACTCGGGGAATAGGTCGATCGAATCTGTGGTCATACGGTGTGTCATAGTGGATGTACTTTTTGTTAATTTCCCTCTCCTCCGGCGGTAGCGGACAGGGCGCTCTGTCTGCGATGGCAACGGTCATCACCCGCGCTCTATCAGCATTAGGTGACGGATTATCCATCTCCATATAAACAGGGTCGGCTGTCAAACCGGTGGTATGGTTCACTGCTGGCTCCGCGTCAGTATTTTTTCGGCAATAAGTCTTTCTTCCCACCGTGCCAGCAATGACTCCTACTGCGATACCAACTACAGAAATCACCACTATTAGAACGGTCAGCAATGTGTTTGAGTTGTTAGACACTGAAGAAGATGGTTCTTTAGCATCATCTGCAGATCCTGCAGGTGGATTGCTTTTCGGTGACGGCGCCGCCGTGTGATCGTATAGTTGTGTACCGATTTTCTCCTCATAATTTTCTATCACAGGATATTGCTGTGCAACTGGTCCGTAGTTTAACATCCTGGGTTTATTTTCAGTATTCTTTGGTATAATTTCATCAATTGGAGTATTTTGATAATACATTTTGTTAATCATGGATTCTAATGTATTGATATTATCAGGATATTTAAAGTAATATGTATTCTGCGTCCTTCTAGTCTGGTAATAGGAATCGCCTTGGTTTCTGACCTCAACGTCAAATTCAAATTGAATGCTGGTATTCAACGCCGGGTTTTCGTTTGGTGAGAAGAAGAGTTGGCATTTCCAGGTGCCCTTCATTGCGGCAGAAGCTACAAAATCATTGTCTAAAGCGTAAAAGTAATTGTCATTTTTAGTAACATACAATTTTGTATCTAAATTGAAGGGATCTTTCATAGGAGTATATTCGTTGGAACAAATTAATCGATCAATAAATGATGTATTTGAAAATATAACAATAGTTACAGGTTCGTTTATTGTGAGCAAGGGAGCCCTCGTCTTTGGTTCAACAACAAGAACATTTTTTCGAGTCGCCATTAAACCTATTATGTTCGTTGAATATGCTGAAAAAGATAAAAGAAAATTAATGTAAAGAGGCCTCAGCTACTATGTTAAACTACAAATTCATTGAATTTATTTACCTGGATATATCAGTAGAAATTCAAATATTATTAAAATAAACACTGATCGCACCATTTCGCTTCTTGCCAAGGGACACAATATATGCCTACTGTGTATGTAAGTAGTCAAGTAATTTCAAAAGGAGATTTTCCTTGAGCATAGGGTGACCATTATTTTAGAAAACTACGAATCATACCTATGCTGCATCTACAAGCTTCAATGTATCTTAGTAATGTAGTGTAGGATGAATAAATTTTCCGATTTTAGCATACTCCACAACCATAAAAGGGTCTCCCTATATTTTGTAATAAGTGCATTGTATTCGTGGTACTTATACGCATACTTACGTACATTTACCTACAATGTTTTGCTAACGTTGTATTATTAAGCTCTTCTTGAATTGTTGTTTTCCTACTATTAATACCAGGTAAATTGGTAGCACTAAGAAGATCAGTGTTGTGCTTAGTTTAAAACTCTGAAATAAATGTGTTTCTATTGTTTTTTCCTTGTCTTACCACCATGGCACATCTGTTTTTATCATCTGCAATTATCAAGGGTTTTAGGTATTAAAATCAGCAATAATTCAATTTTTCTTTTTGAGTTGAGAGCACTGCACATAGTAGGTATAATTTATATTTAACAAGTCCATTTGATACGTTTTACATCTAACTCGTTGACATCTCTCTACGTTGACGATCTCAGTGGCGCAGCGGGCAAGAGTCCGCCTGCGACGCAAGAGGTTGCGGGTTCGATTCCCGCCTCGGAACAAATTTGTGTACGATCTGCAGAAATTTGTTCCGTTGGTCTGGGTGTGTATGTATAATAAAAAAATATCTATCTATGTACCTACATCATGTATTAAATATATCAGTTATCTAGTACCCATAACACAAGCTTTGAGTAGCTTACTTTGGGGCTAGATGATGCTGTGTGGATTGTCCAGCATTATTTATTTATTTATTTATTTATTTATTATTTATAACTAGATCCTAGGTGAATTAAGTAGCTTACTGAATCTGAATTTCGGACGTTGAATTCTCTTAAGACAGAAGAATTTGTTCGGCCTGATCAGCTTGGCCGTATGCGCGTTCACCCTTATGCACCGTTTTTGTATTGTCAGGTTTCATTAAAATGTTGAAATTGAAATGTAGAGTACCTAAAGTTACCTACCTACAATTGAAATCAAGTGAGGCTTATCGTTGTTTCCATTTTTCTTAGCAAGGTCAGTGAAACTGCCAAACTCAGTCTCGATATACCTGCTGTTGATATTTGGTTAGATGCCGCTATTTCGAGGCCGTGCGATTTTGTGTTGTATAAATTATTAATTATATATTACACATGATCACGGCTGTAATTCACTGAAATTCCTAAACTTGATAGTATTTCCTCAGATATTTTGTTACATAGTTCTTTGAGGATATCTAACTAAACGAGGGTAGTCAGAAGCATGTTCTAACATTATACTTGGTATTTGCCCTAGTTTTGAAAATTAGTCAGTATTCCGTACGTGACTGGTTGCAAGCCCATCGCCCCTTATAAGAATACTTACCTATGACACACACCTTCGAATTTTCGATTCCGGTAAGCCGGTTTCCTTCACCCTTTAAAAAAAGCACTGGCATTGCGCACATACATTTTCGAGTAGAGAACTCAATGGTGCTCAACCAGGTTTGAACCAAGGTATGATTGTCATAGATGCGAAAGATTAGGTGTTTGGATGTTTGTTGCTCAAGTACCTACACCAAAACGTATGACGGATTTTGATGAAAAATTTTGAAATTAATCCGTGATCTAGAATAAGGTTCCGGACTTCGACTATGTACCTACTGCTGAAACTTATCGCGATTTCTTGCATCTTTTTCCCTGTTTTTTTTTTGTTTTTGGCGTGTCACTGCGTTAAGTCGCGAATAGTAGAAGAAGGGAAGAGAGTTCTTTGCTCCGCAGTGGGACCATAATAATAAAATAATAATCATTTTCCCTCTGACATCATAATCTGAGATGATTATTAAAAAGTTTTTTTTTCAACCTCATTTAATCAGTTTAATCGATTACAGGAGCGAAAAAGCTGCCGTGCAACCACATATTCCATGCGGCGTGCCTGCGGCTGTGGTTCCAGCGGCAGCAAACGTGCCCGACGTGTCGCCTCAACGTGCTGCGCGCGCCGGCGCCCGAGCCCCCCGCGCCCGCGGCCGGCGCGCCGCCCCCCGCCGCGCCCGCCGCCGGCGCCCCCGGCCCCGCGCCGCGCCCCACGCCCGTGCCGCCACCTTTCCCCAACATGCCTCCGCCGCGTGAGTATCAGACAAACAATCTCATTTGCTAGTAATAGAACTTTTGAAGTACTAAATACATCCATACCTATTCCTGACACCAAGCAGTCCTCGCTGTGTTCTAGTTAGAAGGGTCGGTATGGCTCGTTGTAAACGTGCACTCCTCGGCTACCACCGTTCGATTGACGTGATTGCGGTCATGCCTGAACTAATGGTGAAGGCAAAAGACATCAATCCTACCGTTTATTGATGTTTCGGCGCTTCTGTATTGTCAGTAAATATTGATCAAGCAAAGAATACTTGTGATCAACTGGCACTCTTGATCGAACGATCCAATCCGTTACAAAATATAGTTAAATTATGTATTAATCAAGCAAAGAATACTTGTAATCAACTGGCACTCTTGATCACACGATCCAACCTGTAGTATAATTAAACAAAATATAATTATCAAAGAAAATAACTGATAATTTTCAAAAGATAATTATCACGTTGATAAAAATGTGAAGGTCAGTAGGTATAATGAATATCGTTTCTATGCCCAGTTTGTGTAGTACTTTTCTTTAAAGTGGTCGGCGTGTTGAAATTTAGATTCTGATAGTAATGCCAAGAAATAGAGATCCAGTGTGGTTATATTTCGATTGTATTCGATCGAAAAACACTGGACTTTGGGCTCGCTGTAAGAAATGCAACAAGGAGATGCAAGGCATAATTCATAGAATGCAAAAACATGTTCTATGTTGCCAACCCGCTCCTGCACCTTACCAAACTCTATCATCTGCTACGTCATGTATGAGTAAGTTTGTCATATCGCCACGGAACACTGATCTGACCAAGTTAAAGACGCGCGCCGGATCCGTAGAAGGTACTAACAAAAGAAAGTATATCCAGTTACCCAGATCAAACTAATGCTATACAAGCCAATATTTTGATGTTTGAATGTTGCTCAATCACATCGTAACTGCTGAACCGATATCAATGAAACATATGTTATTTATTATTATAAGGATCCTCAGACAGAATTAGAATTAGTCCGCAAATATTATTTGTAGATTTTGCTGATACCTATAATTTCATCAAAGTCCTAGGCTAGTGGTAGGTACATTAACTTAGGACGTCTAGTTTCCGAAATATTGCTGGATGGGAAAGCTATGGGAATCAAATTATAGGATGTTAAAGTTTGTATGAAAAAGAGAAGTCGCGGGGAGTTCCACAAGTTCTTTATTGTAATTATATGTTCGCAGCCATGAATATGCAGCCGTTTGGAATGCCGCCTCCACCGCCGCCACGACCCGTCTCACTTGCAAACTTGACTACCGCTGAACTGCAACGCATGGAGGGCAACGAAAGGAGGAACATTGAAGCGCGTTTGACGGTACCTGTCTTAATAAAAACGCGCGGACCTCATTTGACGAAGAGAGTTTACCTCGAACAAGCGATTGTCGAACAACAGTGTCTATGTAGCTTTAATATTTTTTAAATCAGTGTTTAAAATCAGAAACTGGATCGTTTACTTTAGTATCAGTTTAGGCTTTTAAACCTCGACGAAAAAAGAGTTCACCCCTCGAGAGGGGTGTTATAAGTTTAACGTGACTGTGTGTGTATTTGTCTGTGTCATCGTAGCTCCCAAACGGATGAACCGATTTTCGTTTAGTTTTTTCGAAATATGGTACAGTATTACTTCAATGATATTGAAAGACCATGGTAAGGTAACCATGACTTTAAATAATTATGACATGTAAGGGGAAAGGTTTACCTAGATGTCAGGGTGTTTTTTAAATGTTTAATTTTGTATGATAGTTAAATTGCTACAAGTAAATAATGGATACATACAATATTCAAGTTTGAATTGTTGTTTTAGCTGCTTCGAGAGATTCAGGACATGCTAGACGCGTCAGTCCTGTTGATGCAGCAGTACTCCACTGTGGCATCAAATCCACCGCAAAACTTCTTCACTGTATCGACGCAGACTGAAGTCTTGTAAGTTTTTACTATGAATTAGGTTAGTTTTAACTTACAACAGCGTCTTACGGAATTTTTTTACGCACATATTTTTCGTGTGAAAAAGGAGGTACATTGGTGTACGGTTTGAAGGCTAAGGCTAGGGTACTACCACTATTCAACACCGCCAGTGTTTATTGATGCAACAAATGTTATACAATAATCTCTAAAGTACTGACATGGCTAATTTAAGTTTGTCTCCCTGAGTCCATCAATCGTTTTTGGTTCCAAGAGATTTTGTTTAATTTTAGACCGGAACCAGCGACGACGCCCGTCATACCTAAAACGGAACCTGACGTAGTACCGACGACATCGAGCTACAAGCCTCAACCGACGCCTTCCACAAGCAAAGCGGGCGTCAGCGACGGTCCGCTGCCTGGCACGTCGCAAGACGCTACTGATGCTTTACACACCAATAGGTAACAAGGCAAATAAAAAACAAACATTCATCGAAATGTGTACTCTTAGTTATAGCGCGCACAGGTTACTTATGTCGCCGTGACTGTTTCGTCACTCTTATCAAGTCCGTGGCTATGTACATATACGTGACAACTGGGTGACATCTCCATACATAACCACGGATTTAATAAGAGTGACGAAACAGTCACAGCGACAAAAGTAACCCGTGCGCACACGGGTTTAGGCTTATGCGCAGACTTTTCAGCTATACGAGTCATGCTCGCGAGGTGGATGTGAAGAGGTACAAAGCGTGCGGCATGTTTCGACCCTGATAAAATAAATAAATAAATAAATAATATGTTGTGCCCCACATTGTCCTGTTTCACAACAATACAGACACAATATGCAAAATGAAATTTCCTTTTCATTGTAAACATAATTTAGCTTTGGTCCGAGTCGTTCTTCATCTAATTGTTTTCAATTGTTTCAGAGATAAGACTGATGCTGATGCGGAAGAACTAAGAAGACGTCGACTACAAAAATTTACGATGGAGAAATGAGTTAAACTATTTGTTCCATTCTTTTCCTAACTTACTATTATTTAATGTATAAAGTGATTTGGTATGTGTAAGCATTGTGTATTCTTAACTGGAAATAAATGTATTTATGTTCTTGTAAATATAATGAGATATACACATAAATACATAACACAATTCTTTACTTTCCAACACACACACACTAGAAATAACTCAGAATTTATTTTGTGAATCATTTTATTAATCTAAAACTAATTTATTGTTAGTAATGTAAGTTTAAGAGTTATAAAATGCATTGATATATCCATAAACCTTGTTGTTATAGTTTTCTAAAATGGGTCTCCCGCTAAAGTACCGGCATGAGTCGTAAAGTTTCATATTGTTTTTACAATACCACACATTTGTAATGCCTTCTGATCCATCCACATTCAGGGTGTTTAGTTCAAAGACACCAAAATGGAACTTTTGTCCATCTGTTTGGATGCAATTGAGGTAGATGGGCTCTGGTAGATCTTCTACATGCTCCTGTGAAAAAAAATTATAAAAATTAATTTCAAAGATACAATGAGATACACTTCAAGCAATACAAAATACATACCCCATATAGTTGCTTAGCATAGGCTGAAGCAACGGTGAAGGCATGTGTCAAAGATCTTCCCAGTACTTGCACGGGTGTCACTGGAGTTTCAAAGAGATTGCTCACTTCAGTGCTGTTGTAATGAAGCCATGATGTGTGAGGGTGTCTCACATTGATCAAAGGACTGAAAGCTGGAAAAATTAAATAAAACTCAATTAACTTGACAACTTATATACATATTCTACTCCAAACTAATACATATTTTGTGTGTTTCTGAAATGTGTATAGATAAAGTTAAACTAGCACCAACTTTGCATAATTGTAACAAGGGTACAATTAAATATTATGTACTTACGATAACTACTAGAGTTCTCATAAAAGTGTTCTGGAGGCAAAGTGATGGTATATTTCACTGGATATAAATCTGGAATTTCCACAAAATGTATATCCTTCTCGGTGTCATGTTGCACTGGCTTGATGCTGGTCACCAGGATGTTTGATATTTCATGGAATTTTATCAAGTCGTCCTGCTTGTAAAATGCTGTTTGGCTCTCCACATCATTTACAACATACTTTGACTGAGTCACTTCAGAGTCATTACTCTTTTCAACAAGTTGCAGCAGTTTATTTGTTAGGATTTGGCTGAAAGCAAATAGAGAAACATTAATTGGTAAGTAACTACCAATGTACCTACAAGGAATTGATATATGTAAATAAAAGTAAGCATGACATACTTGCGTCTTCTGTCAGTAATTCCCAGAATTCTTGGGAAATTGTAAGCAGGTCTTGCATCCTCTTTGATTTTTGGCAACTTTTTCTGTTCACAATCAAACACATTAGCTGACAGAATAGCTTTCTTGATACTCTCATGAATTGTTGTTGGAGCTGGTAATGCAGCTAACTCTTCTATCTTTGGAGGTAGTTTGTCTTCAGCTATGATTGTCTTAGTGAGTACTTGTGCTTGAGAAATGCCTTCCAGGAGGACGTTGGAGTTCCGGAGAGTGTAACATGGCTTTCGTTTGTACTCAGGGTGGTTTTCATCTAGAGGAATTTTTTGCCCGTGAGTACCAACTATGTCTAGTCTGAAATGAAATTTGTACTTATTGATTTACATTTCAATGAGTTTTATAATTTGATAAATAATAACGCAAATTACCTACTTACTTTTCGTGTTTCTCTGGCTTTTCACTCACATAGTCGAGGGCGTCTTCGACGGTGATTCCTTTTGACTTCAGGTAATCTTCAATGTGAGTATCGATAGGAACTCGTTTACCTTGCATCACCCAATGTTTTTTGAACATAAAACCAATATGTTGTCTGTTTAAAACTGGTGTTAGTCTCATCTTTTTGGTTATTACTTTCTTTTAGATTAAAAAAATACGAGCTCTATTTTCATTCCAGACAAAAACATAACCTAAAAAATTCAATTTTTGTATGGCTTCTGTCTGTGGCTTGTCATAATTCTGTCACTGTCAGTGTAGTGTCAGTTTCATGACGTTTTGTAAATTATCTGTTTGTAGAAATTGGTCAAATTTTGCAACTTTGAATAGCGACAGCAACAGCGACCGACCGCTACGCGATCGATTCCAAAATGTAATTAGAAACGTTCCGAAGAGGGAATCGACCAACATTTTGAAATCAATTTGATATCTATTAATAAGAGTTAAGGGGTACCTACCTAGTGTACCGTAGAGCTACGCTGCCGTCCGATCACTAAAAGGCCGTTAAGTGACATTTGGTCAAAAATGACTTTTATATACCACGCGAAAGCCCGCATTTTTCTCTATCGACCAGTCTTGGACACATGTTTCTATCATTTATAGTTACTGAGTTCTGGACACCTCGTACACGGCTATCTACACCTTTTTTGGACATGTCCAATTCTTAAATACGGTTAACTCGTATTAAAACACTACAATACGTTTAAATGCACTTAACAGTACATTTCAACATTAAATTATATTTATGAAACAAGCCTAAAAAACGGTTTAATGATGTTACTATACTACTTAGCCGTTACCCGACTTAAGATGTGTTTTTGTCATTTATAAATTGTAATCCTCAAAGGGATCTACTACGTCTAAAAGACAGTTTTCCTTCAACTGCTACTCTATAACACCGCTAGACATACTTTGCCACTTATTTGTTTTTCACCTCACGTGGGTATAAAACTATTACAACTCTAAAATACAGTGACTGTTTTTTAGTCTTGAAAGTTATTACTGAATGCTAATAAATACAATATTAGAAACTAACTAAACAACATTCCAACGCTAAAAAACGTCTATTTGCAGTACCTTCTCGTACGTACCGTACATTCCGCGCACTCGTTATTAGAGATTAGTATGGTATGGACACGTGATGAGGAGGGATGAATACCAAAACAGTATAAGTGTATAAGTGTGGCTGGGTGCGCAGGTAGAGGAAAGCCGAAGAAGAAGTTGTTTATTGTGTGAAAGATGATATGAATGAAAGAGGAGTAGATTCAGAGTTGACGAATGATAGGAGTGAGTGGAAGAAGAAAACATGTTGTGCCGACCCCACTTAGCGTGGATGGATATAAGGGCAGAAGAATGATGAATGATTATTTTGATATATCAATATTATGTATCGTTTTAAATATATAGAAGGTTATTAAATAGTTGTTGAAGTTGTTCTCTCTCATAGGCTTGAGATGATTGATGATTCATGATAGGCATAATCCTTACTTATATTATATATTATAAATGCGAAAGTAACTCTGTCTGTGTGTGTGTTAGGCAATCACGCCTAAATTACTAAACCGATTTATATAAAATTTAGTACAGAGATAGTCTAGAGCTTGAGAAAGGACATAAGCTGCTTTTTACTGCGAATAAAGTAAGGAGTAAGTGTAAAAGTGTGAAAATTACGTCATTTTTAAAGCTAGAAGCTTGGAAATTATTTGTTAGGCTTTGATTAGATATAAATAAATACAACATTCAAAGTTTGTAAAAAAATTACCCTAAAGGGAGTAAATATAGGAGATGAAAGTATTTATTTGATGACGTTGGCATAAAAACTTACGGCCCAGAAAATAAAAATATTATGGTCTGTTCGCCGCTTACCTCCTATCTGATTTAAAGAATGAGAGTGAATAAAGCAAAAGAGGTGTGTCAGAATCGTAGCAAGTGGAGATCCGTGATCTCTGCCTACCCCGTCGGGAAACGCATGATTTAAAGAACAAATACAGAGAAGTACGGAATCATTACAAAATGTGAACTTAAATTAAGGCAAGTAAGTCTAGCACGATAAAACTTGTTTGGTTAAGTAGGTACTTATTATTTTCTTATGTAACTCTTTATTATAAAATTAAATATTTAACTTTGAAAGCTTTGAGAAGTATGTGTGGTTTAACTTTGAATTATAGGGAAGAACAGTATGATAAGATAAGAGAACGTTGTGGAGTGAAAGAAGACGTAGTGATGAAAATTGAGAAGCGTATGTATGGTTTGGGCATGTAGAAAGGATGGATGAAAGGAGATTGACGAAACAGGCGCATAAAGAGAGTGTGGATGGGACAGTTGGAAGAGGAAGACCTCGGCGTACGTACCTCGATCAAATTGGGGACGTTTTAGAGAGTACCCTAAACCGACGCGCATGTATGAAGAATGTAATGAGAGTGAATGAAGCAAAAGAGGTATGTCAGGATCGTAGCAAGTGGAGATCCGTGGTCTCCGCCTACCCGGTCGGGAAACAAGCGTGATTTTATGTATGTATCTAAATATTTAACTATTTTCAGACACCGTTGGCGAGTTTTATTAACTTGAACTTATTTATTTACTAAATAATAATTAAGCAGGATGCAGATAGGAGTTCAAGGACATCTTTTTATATTCTAAAAATCAAAGTCCTGACTAAAATATTCATTCTACACGCTGACATTATAGACAACGCACATGAAATTTGGAGGATACGACTTTCTTAGTACGTGGACGTGCACTAAGAAGATTTTTTTTAAATTCAATCTCTTAGGAGATAAAAAAGAGGATATGTTTGTAAGAAATATCGTACTCTATGCACTTGAAACTTGGAAAAAATATTCTTCAAGATAAATAAAAAGAGAATAAATTTATGTATCTTTTCCCAAAGCTACTCTTACGAAGGGGTGGTAGGGGTGTTAAAGTTTATATAGGAACTTTTTAATGTGTGATGCGATTTGTTTAAAACTCAGCAAAAAATACTCTTCAAGACATCAATGTTTATGATTCAATTATTTAAAAAAATATCCTTAAAGCGTGGTGTAAACGACACAAGAATTTTATAATACAGTTAGTACATGATACCTATATTATTATTATTATAATATAGTACTCGTACATCGGGGTGGTAATGATTGACTATGAACTTTTTAACTATTTAAAATAAAACACGCAAATGCCGTTGCGAGCGGGCCAGCTAGTAAGCACATAACATTAAGCTGTGAATACTTTAAGTAAATTAATAATTGATTTCATTTAGTTCCTTGGAACATATTGATTAGACTTAATTAAGTTACTATAATAGTAAAAAGTTGTGCCATTTTATTTGTAAAAGCTCCTTATAAGTGTAAGGACTTCATCATCGAAAGCTTTTTAATTAACAAGTACTAGGTATTTCGTTTTATTTAACAATCATTTTCATAATATAATACCTTTTTAATGTAGGAAAAAGTTACGCTTAGCCGTTCATTTGACAGTACATCATAACATTTCAAATATTATTGCCAACGCTAAAAAACAGTTTTCATTGTGTGTTCATTCTAAAACTGTGTTTAAGTGTAGAAATATAAAAAAAAATTAAGTTAGAAAACAGTAAATAAACGGTTTTAGGCTTTTCACCTTGTTTTTAAAAATTATGTTGAATGTAATTAAGTTAAGTTTCAATTCTAGAAGAAGGTTATGTGACTTAACTGTTATATAGTATTATAATTGTTTAAAACTGTGACTCATTTGGAATGAGTGCTGCAGTTACAATCGTATCCAACTCTATACAACGGTTGTACTTCAGCCAGCCGTTTTTTAGTATTTTAAATGATAGCATTTTAAAAACATATGTCGATGGCTAAAACACAAAAACTTGAATTAAAAATTAAATAAACAAGCTACGCCTGATTGTAACATAAATAATAAAAGCTTATAATAATACAAAAAATTTGGTATAGCAAAAAAAATTGTAAGTCTTCACAATTTCTAGAAACACCATTTTCCCACGTTTTTGCTCATACCCAAAAATTTGGTTTTGTCACTTAGCCGTCTTTTAACAAAAGGACGGCAGTACGTAAAGATATATTAAAATATGTATGTACATATAGGTAGATAACTAGGACTCAAATAATATAATATTGGGTAGGTATTGGTGGCAAATCGCTTGTACAACTTCCTAAATCTAAAATTAACTTAAACTTTCTAAAATTAGGTTTAGGATATCTAAAAGTTGCTTCCATTGAACTAAATTTAAGACATGTAAAATGTGCTTCTGACACTTCTAAATTAAATTCACAGATAATGAAAGATATTCGTCAATTTTATACACTTTTTTGCTACTCCACACTAGATGGCGCTAAGCATAAACATATTGAAGTTTTTTTTCTTCACGATTGCCTACTTTATGCGTTGGATCAACAACAACAACAACAATAGAATAGCAAAGTGTAATTTGACAGCTCTAAACGTAAATTTAGCTAAAATTAGCTAATTTTAGTTAGGTTGGTGCCAAGCGAATTGCCACCAACAAAATGTAATGTCAAATAAAAAAAAGTACTTGACAGAAGATTCACATTGACATGGCAAGACAATTATCATTGACAGCTGAGAAGTGCATGCAGCTGATTTTATTTTCTCCAGCTACATACCTTCAATCTCAGATTAAAGATCAGATTAAACCATGATTGTGATGGATGATGATTGCCTGCCTTGGGACCGGGCGGAATACCTAGTCTCTGTGTACAGTACACAGGAGGTAGTAGGTACCTACCTACTCAAGAGTAGTAGGTAGGTACTCAGATAGTACCTACTTACTCAGCACACACTACACAGAGGACTGAGGAGTTTAAGCACTTATTACACTCCCCTGAATTCAGGGACCCTTACCCTAAATAAGAGTGGTGTAATAAGAGTCAGGGCGTAAAACGTAGAGGCTAGGCGTTAGGCTCCCTTACTACCGGGCCCTGAATACCGTGTAGTGTAATACCCGTTTTAGTTCTAGTAAATATAGGAACACTGTTGGAAATTGTAGGTAAGTTTGTTGGGGTGATAGGTAGGTACTTGAATAGTTTTGGTGAGTCACAACAATGTGACTAAATAATATGACTCTTATTTCGCTACCTCTAGGTAATCAATTAATCATGCACTAGGATTCAAGTTCCTACCTATCTATCTACTACCATATCGCCCGCCTAAAACATCATACTACTTACTTTATTAAGTTTTAGGCGGCGACAGGCGACAAATGGCACGCAACTTCCTCTATTACCTACGAAATATTATTACTACGTCTTGCGGCCTGCTATCGCAATCCGTTCATTTCGTTTTATCAAAAGGGAAGTAAGTACCTATTTCTGTACTTCATAGACATAAAAGTTTATTTTTAAGTAGACATAACACTACTGCCTGCTCACCTACTTCACCTACTTATTTATGAAATGAAAAACTTAATATTTTCGTAAATATATATATTTAAATTTATATCTTCCATCAATACATACAACGAGATTATACATTCAATTTGGCCATAACTACAAATACTTAGGTCTCACTTTCAATGGCAGTCGCTTACAGCTTCTATCGTTTTAAATTACGCCATGGTTTGTTCTACTCTATGTAGGTATTGTGTAAATAGTTATCAAGATTTGACATGTTTTACGGATACTTTTAATCACAATTGACAAAACTGTAGGTATTTAGGTAGGTACATAATCAAAGAACCACAAAACATAAGTTTGACCTATAATTTAGTGAGGCTGGGAAGACATTTTGCGTTGGCTGGTAAATCATCAGTTCCGTTTCAAAACAGCACCGTGCAAGTACCCTCAAAAAAAATCGAAATATAGACAAAAAATACCACATTTCACAAGCAGGACAAATGGTAAAGTATAATATTGATGGAGGAAAAATACTTTACAAAATAAACTTATCGAAATATCTTCGGTGTATGCTAGGAGCTATAAAAATTGAAAGTAATACAACTAATTTAATTTCATACGACACTACAATCCCTTATCACGAGATCAGCGACCCGATGACGTCGCCCTGGAGTAGCTATTACAAAATAATTACGAATGAACATTTGTTTGATGTCTAGTCAGTTTTATCAGCGGTTTCCTAAATAATTACCGAGGTATCTAGATTAGTAGGTATATTTTGCCATATATACCTACTATGCTACCAATTGTTTTTGCATTCTTCAAAATATGTAGATGTTGTAGACAGGTTGTAGTTAAAAAGTTATATGAGAAATCTCTTTAGAAATTATACGTATTTTTTACCAATTGGTGGGAATTTAGACTGAAAAAATCTTTGGACTAATTTTTCTGTATCATATAAAAATCTTTTTGTCCATTTACATTCTGACTATGCATTAATTTAATCGCATATTGTAACAATTTGCGAATCAAACATACAACACTTAACGCCTACTATAATAATAATACCTAATTTTATAAAGTAACAAAATTAACTTATATTTACAGTTATTGATATAATAAGAGCAGAATTTTACTATTTTAGCATTAGTTACCTACATAATGAATTATTTTGATATTTTTACACGTTGACTGCTGAAACACATACACTTTCCGTTGTTTATTTATTTGAAAGGATTTCACAAGAATTTATCGATCCAAAACTACTCATTTCTGTTACCACAAGACGTGCATACCGAATTAATACTGATGGTGAAAAATAATATCATGAATCTGTATCAAATTAAAAGAAGACTGTGATTACATAAGGCACCATTGGTTTGGTACATTAATTATTATGTTAGTTGAGAACCATGTTTTATAATCGTACCTATACATTACACTGGAGGCTGAATGAGATCAAAACCGACATCTGAATAAAACAAAAATAAGCTTAAATGTTTGCAGCCTGATAGTGATCGTTGATGCGAAACAATTAAAATGTAGTTCAAAAATCTTATCTAAGATTTTATTTATTTGCTTAACGAAAAAGGTAAATTTAAAGCAAGTGAATAAAATCTATCGGGATAGTAAAGACATAAAGTTAGAAGATGCTTTTCGAGGGAACGCGAGCGCGAACTGTTGATTTGCGAAAGCTGTGTGACATCGCGCGCGAGCCAGCGCGGTCGGTGCGGGCGGGCGGGGGGTTCAGTCGTCGTCTTTCTTCTCCATTTTGGGTTCGTACATGGCATGCAGTTGTTCGGGAGATATTCTGAAAAAAAGGCAGTAAAAGATGAGTGGCGATCACGGACGGGCCCACTTGGCCGATGATATAGCTAGAGCGGTTACGCACTGCGTCCGATCCGGATCCGATCCGAACCCAAGAAAATATGGATCTAGAAAACTCGAACCGAATTTGGATATTGCTTACGCATTTGTCCGATCTCTGATACAAATCCAAGCAATTCAAGAGCCACCTATTGGAATACGTCATTTAACGTGACGGAAATGACGAATGACGGAAAGAAATCGGATGATGGAAAACGGAAGTAGTGCGTAAGCTACCATAGAAATAGTTCTACAACTACCCCGAACCATATTTTCACGTTTTCGGATCGGACGCTGTGCGTAACCGCTCTTAACTGACGCAGGAACTCGTTGGATGCGCGGTTTTAAAACCGTTCATCGTGGCGCGGTGGTGAGGACACTTAGAGCTGGTACACATTAGGCGTTTTGAAGCGCGCGCTTTGGTGACGCGCGTTTTGAGAACCAGTAGTTCTTATCTAGGTGCACACATGCAAGCGCGCGTTTCAGATCAAACGCCGTGCTAAGCGCGCTGTATTTACGCTACCATCGCTACGCGCCTAACGCAATGCCAAGCGCCTAATGTGTACGTGGTCTTAACGATGATGATTATGAAGCAGCTGACAAATAGTTACCCAAGCAAGCTCTGCAGGTCGCACACGAAGCGGTACACGTAACGTTTGCCGGCGGTCTTGTGGATGATGTTCTTGTCATAGTAGTAGCGCAGGCCGCGGGAGAGCTTCTCATAGTTCATCTTAGGCTTGTTCTTGCGGATGCCCCAACGTCTAGCAACCTTCAAAAAGAAATAAGTAAACGTTTAATAAAAGGAATTAATGCGTAAGAGTCCTCAATACCCGGATAAAAAGTAACCATTATGGCCACTGTTTATCCGTTTAATCTACGGAAGAAAAGACAAAATGTGTCACTTTTATTTCACAAAATTTCTTATCTTCCGTGGAGCATTATTATGGGTATTTTTTATCCGGGTATTGTGAGCTGCACCCTAGCTTAGATTCGTAGACACCATTTTTCTCTACAGAGGATTTTGTGAAATAAAAGTGACTTAATATGGACTTTGTCTTTTCTTCCGTAGATTAAACCACTGTGTATTATGCTCATGGTTATATGAATGACTAGCTTCCACTCGCGGCTTCGCCCGCGTGATACCTTGAAAAACAAAAACAAATCTATCCTGCGGGAACCATACATTTTCCGGGATAAAATGTAGCCTATGTGTTATTCCAGACCATAATCTATATCTGTGCCAAATTTCATTCAGATCCGTTCAGCCGTTTTAGCGTGAAAGAGTAACAAACATACATCCTCACAAACTTTCGCGTTTATAATATTAATAGGAAACTCACCTCATCAGGATCGGTGAGTTTGAACTCCCAGCCGTCGCCAGTCCACGAGATGAAGCCCTGGCAGCTCTTGTCGGTCAGCAGCTCGAGCAGGAACTGCCACAGCTGGATGGGCCCTGAACCTGCACATATTGTACACATTTGCTTTACGATGTATGAGACAGTTGGGGACCCGTCGTGGGGAGCTGTAGGTCTACCATGAGTTGTCACATTGAGATCGGCTGACGTTACGTAGTAATAGTACGTTACTATGACATCTGTCAAAATTGTTACTCATGGTACCAAATTCTAAGCAAATTAATGAAGCGCAAACTATAGTCGCTGTAGTACTCTGTGACGTAGGAAAGTTAACTACGTGACGGTTTAGTACTGAACTATCCGCTAGAGGCACTGTACAAGTTTTCATACATTAATAATAATGCACGAAAGGAGCCTCCACACTTTACTTAAATGACACTTTAAAAAGAAGATATTCAAAATAACGTAAGAAGTTGTTATTGAGATTTAAGTTATTCGTAGCGGTGGGTCTACGACGTAAATCATCAATCAAAGATTTCAACGCGCTTTTGTTTTATGTTCCTTTTAAACCATTTCAAAAGTACGGCGTGTAACTAGTGCTATAGTTTGCGTGCGTCTAATGAAGCAACGTTATTACATAACTGCAAGCAACTACGCACCAGTGAAGCAAGGTCCTGACGCGGGATAAGGCAGCTTGTCCTGAGGGATCAGCGTGTGCTGTTCACTCGGCCATTCGCTCCATTCAGCGCAGCCGCCGCCGTACTCCGGCGCGTAACTTTCGCCGTAGCCTTCGCCGCCGTACCTTCCTCCACCACCTGGAAAATAAAAACCGCGTTACGCAATGTTATCAACGTCTAAAAGATTTACCTACAGCTACGTAGGTTAGATAAAATAATTAACACAAAGACAGCTCGCTACTGTACTATGTAATGTGCAGTCATTTAATACAGTAGCAGTTCTTTGGACACTTAATTATTATTTCTATAAATAAACTACTGAATACTAACTACTGTGCAAAATGTGGGCATGTACCAAATGTCATGTTTGGACTTGCCTCTGACTACCCCCTTTAGATATCCTCAAAGATCTAAGTAACTAAAAATCTGAGGAGTTATCTACCGAGCCTGGGGATTACAGTCGTGATCATATTTATTTATTTATTTTATAAATAAACTTTAGTCAAATTAATGTCATGAAAGATGCGATACAGTTTGTTTGTAGTCAGAAATAAAATACAAACAAGTTGCTAATTAACGCCATTAACACTTGTGAAAATATCACAGAAACGCGATACGCGCAGAGTTAACGAAGCCACGCGAGATGCGTTGACGAGACTCGAATCTTGAAATTGAATAGCTTCATTAATTTACTGACCAAGTCCCTGTTAATTGTTGCCCTGTGATCTTTTATAATAAAGACGCTTGCGGTTTTGTTTCTTTTAGCTTTGAAGAGATTTATGGCGCGGTCGTTATAAAATTACTGCTATGGATTCCTGCCGGGTCTTTCGTCTGTGGAGATTTATGGAAGTCAACACTGTTTAGGTTTATAAATGATAGAGTGAGCGAGAATATATGAAATGCATATTTTTTTCTGAACGCATTCTTCAAATTTGGACGAGGAAATATTTATTTTCACTTAATGTGATAGTTAACCAGCTTATCTGATCAAACAGTTGGTTTGAACAAATGATAAGAATTTAACTCTTTTCTTTAATTTAGCAATTATGGTTTCAGTTGGTAAGATATCCAAGTGTAATTAATAGTTTTTGCAGTCGTTAGGTTTTAGTTATAGGAATTTCGATCTTAATACAGTGCGAAAGAAGACCTGTTTTTTTTAATAAAATAGAATATAACTCACCTCTGGGATAAGGTTTCGTGGTGTACGGATGTGGCTGGTACTTCTGCTCGTGGGTGAGCAGCGGCTGCGTGTGCGCGTGCGCGTGGTGGTAGTACTCCTCGAGGTAGGGCTGCGCCGAAGCTGCAGGGGGCGCGGGGGGGTACTCGGGCTGGTAGTACTCGTCGAGGGGGGAGGTGGCGGGGGGCGCGGGCGCGGGGGCTGCCGCTCCCGCCTCCGAGTACCCGTAGGAGCTCGTGTCGCGGGGACCGCCGGTCGTGTACCCACCTGCAAGTGACAGAACAAGGCGTGAGATACCACTTCAGTCAACGACATGGAAATAAGCAAATCCCAGTAAATAACAGTGGGTGGTGTTGAGCGTTCCGCTTGTTAAGTATGTAAGTACATCATACTGCGATGGCGTGACCCCGTACCGTGAGTCATCCTGAACAAAGAGTTCCAGCTATCAGTGCCCACAACAACTAGGTAAAAGAGATGACCTTTGTTTTGTCAAGAAAGAGCATAGACTATATCGTTTGAAAGTTGATAAACCATATGTTTCTAAATTCCTAGACTGGGTTTGTAACAGCAACAGTGTTCTGAGAAAAATGTTAGATCGTATCGCAGTAAAACCAATTTTTGTTAAAAAAATCAGTAGACGCGTGTGCGTCTGCGCAACGGCGCGCGGCAGCGGCGGCGAAGCGCGACGGTCGCGGTTCACGGCGCGCCCTTTGTTCTGCGCATGCGGACTGCGGACCCACACCTCGACCCCCTTCCCTTTCCCCTACAACATCGCGGCGCGCCTGACACACTCACATCGAGTGCCTGACCAGGGCCTTACCACGAAGTCTTCCAGAACGATTCCGTAACGATTCCATTATAGAAACGTCACTACCTCCATACAATTTGCATAGGTCATGTTACGAAATAACAATATAATACTAATTCGGTAATGTATTATGAATTCGTGGTAAGGCCCCAGGGCTGACCGGCCTTCACAAAAGCCAAGTCGCAATAAGTGTAATACAAAATCGTCATTCATGTCATGATTTCATAAATGATAAATAATCATAATAAACACTGACATTAAAATTAATAATGGCATACAGAAAATCGGAAATATCAGTGATAATTAAGTTCGTAGCACTTTGCTACGGCGTAGCATTGATAATAGATTTTATTTTTGTATCATAAAAAATTACATTGTTACAAAAAAATGACCACACCGAGTGGAATATTAACAATGGCTGCTGTATGTAGGTACTCATAATGCTGTACCTAACTGTGCTGTAAGCATTGTATGTAGGTAAGTATCTTGGGGTCAGTAATCGCACGCTCTTTGTGTGACATTTGCTTTGATGCCGCTCAGTCTGCAATTGGTGTAAATTAAACTAACTGATAATATATTTTGCGAAAGAGTAATGAATGAGTTGACAATTGAAATTACCATTGGATAGCAAATCTACCAATATAATACGAATTTGGGTAATGTTTGTAATCACGTCTACACCGCTTGACGGTGTCGGAATAGACATAGGTACCTAAATCTAAAATCCGTGATCTTGAATCACATAGTATGGATTGATACTTTGTATGAAGGCAGTGATTAACAAATATCTAGATAGACAGTTATTTTAGAGTGTCAGGAATTTCACATAACAAGCCATTTTATTGTGATTATAATTATCAACGAGAAATTATATGGTGTACTAGCTTCCGCCCACGGCTTCGCCCGCGTGGTACCTTGAAAAACAAAAACAAATCTATCCCGCGGGAACCGTACATTTTCCGGGATAAAAAGTTGCCTATGTGCTATTCCAGACTATAATCCACACATTCTTACAAAATTTCGCGTTTATAATATTAGTAGGATTTATAGCAGAGTAACTGTCAGTCAAAATGTCCGTTGACCGGTGTCGTCGTGCCGTCATAATGTTCTCACGTCCATTGTGCGTGATATATTATGTGTTTTATTGAGCGCTTCGCTGCACTCCGGACATTTGTCACGCACCTACCTACGTAGGTACGTATGTTGTGGTCTCGTTTGCACGGCTTCTGTGCGGTTAGCTCAATTTTTGTTCATATGAGATTTTGTACAAATATATATCATATTAGGTAGGTAAATAAATGGTAATTTTTAAGAAAATAATTGCAAAACCTGTTGGGAATCACTGGCTGTTTTCTTCGGAGGTTCAGTTTGAAATATTTTTTTCAAGATAGGTATAACCTGTTTAATTAAATGATCCTCCTTGTGAACCATTGCATACCTACATAAAAGGTAAGTCATTAACATACCCGGAAGGCTTTTTTTTGAATTGTTAAAAATGGGTCTGTTCAGACTCTACCTATTTGTGTTATTGTAAGAATAGAGTAGGTAACTTGCCTACATTATTTATCGAACAAACATCCAGAAACTAATTTTCTAACCAAAATTTATGTTACTGATTGAAAATAGTGTTCAGGAATGTCTACTATTTGTTTTATTTTCCAAACAACTATTCGTATAAAAATACATAATTACCTTTTACAAGAAAGGCGTGTAAACAAATCACCTCTCGCTGTCAACTAAACAAATTGAAGTATTTTAATGAAGCAATAGTGCCCAATTACAATTCCCCTGTCGTTGAAATAGCATCGGCAATCCTGTGTAAAAACGACTGGAATTACGTAAAAAGCTCTCCCGGGAGTGACTCGTGACCTGTCATAACTCACCGGGAACAATGAATGCACGCGCACTAATAATAGCTGCAGCTTTCAGTACTATCTTAAGGAAAAATGTTTGAATTACTTAAGCAAGATGCAGTTGTAGGTAAATCGTTCGAAACTACCAATTGTACACTGAAGAACGTAGATAAGAGTTTTATTTAGGTATCTATATAGTTGTGACTGCTTTTGGTTTTAATATACAAGTGGTTAGGTACAAAGTAATTCGATAAAATGAAAACATACCTATTTCAATTATAATATGAAAAGTAACCGAAAAAAAAGATTTTTTATACTTATTAATTTACGAACAAAAGCGCGGTCCAGTGCAGAATCGGTTTTTCATCAGCGAGAGAGCGTCTGTCTATAGGGGCGTGAGGCGGGTCGTGGGGGGCGGGGCGAACCAATCGAGCGCGGCCACGCCTCGCGCTCCAGCCACCAGGTCGAAAGGTCGCCACTCTCCTCCACTATTGGCGCAGACCCGCAGAATCACAGACATTACTAAGATTTATTCCGCATGAAACTCGCCGCCGCGCCGGAGCTCTATCATTTTACGAGGCACGTGAAGTCGCTAGTAGCCATGCTCTTCAACTGACCCGACGAATGCTACACTCATGTGTCAAACATCCGATAAACGACGTTTACAATGTTCATTATTCAATTGAACTCGCGTTGAATGTACTATTTATTTAAATTAAATAAACGGTGCCAGTTTTCTGGCCGAGATGCGACGAAACTTTAGATTAATGTAGGTACTCAGCCGGCGTGGTGAAGTGACGCGAGCACATGCGAGAGTAACCTTAGACCTCGGAGCAGCTGCGACACGACACGACTTTATATTTTTTTTTTACTTCACTTTAATATTATCTTCACGAAACACGAAACTCGCGAAAAAGTTTCAACTTTTTTTTGTTTGATGAGCACGCGCTGTGCTCGCCATATGGCATCGTGTCGCCTTCATGACAGGATATTTCTTTATAAGTACCTACATTTATATTTTTATTTGCAACTTTTCGTTTCTCTAAATTATAGGTAAGTAGATAATGTATGTATTGTAAGCCTGTAAGTACCTAAGTAGGTATCTAAATAAATGAAATAATTATTTTCGATTGATTACTTTTCTACAGGTACCTACTATTAATTCTAGAGTATTGTGTAATGCTGAAGAAGTGCGGACTCAACACACACATAATTATGTATCTACATATTACGAGTGTACGAGCGCGCATGTACAATACATCGCGCCAATTCCCATTCGGGAACGGAAGTCGAGAAATATGATTTTTTAAAATTAGAAGCAATGCCGGCAGGTGAGCTCTGACTGACAGCGCGACGACACAATTATTGCTGTATGTCCAAAACGTTGCTATATTTTGACATAAATACGCTCTCGCCTTAATAATTAATCACCGATAAGTCCCCAATTATCTATTTATACTCGCATTTAATGTTTACGGCAAAATATCCGAGACAGTTTTATAGTAGGAATTACTTATTTAAATTTTATTTATGTAGATACCTACTAGGTAGATACATTGAAGTTAGTGCACGAAAGGAGGACTTTTAAGCCTTTCACCACACTGGTTCCTAAGAACTAGTGTCACGATAAGAAGAAAGTTGAAGGACATGTACCTACATATATCAATCATTTAATTAAAATATGTTGAACATTCAAAAGGCAGTTATATTTGTCACTTGAAAATTGTAAGACATGAAAAATAATCGCGTGAAAAAGAAAAGTTAAAAGGAAATTGCTGTCAACGAGCGATATTAAATCAAATTCAAAATTGGAACGTCTTTCGACAGGAAGTGTTTAATCTTTTAAAAAGTTACGTGTTGCATAAGTGCTGTCGTATTTCTGCTTAGTTCATCCATAAAATATGTTTTTATGATAATCACACAAAAATAAATTTCTTTCTTAAACTTATTTGTTTTCAAACACTTGCAAACTGTCAACTCAAACATTAGGTATGGGAATGTAGGTAGTTTGTAAGCCATGTTCTAAGCTCCGTGTTTAACAAACTTTTATATACGAGTACCTACCTATATGATCAGTTTGGTAATTGAGTCAATCAATAACTACGAAATTTAGCTAAATCAACATAATTAACAAACTGTTCGCATAATTCAAACATTGAGTAGCAGAGAATGGTTTGCGATTGTCGCAATGAATTTTGAATTATGCCATCAAACAAACCACCTTTGCTGGTCTGGTTCTGGTGTCCTTCCACGATCAAAAACAGAACGTAGTCGAATGAGAAACGAACCAAACATCAGACCCACCGATATTTATTGCCAATAAAATGGCGTATCGTAGGCGATAATTACAGAATATTTTTATTTCATCGCCACCGTAGTTCCTACAACGCAAATTAATCTAGAAATAATCTTTCCTTTACTAAGAATTCTCGACAAACAAGAATATCCGGTCAAAATCACGTTAATATCAGCATCAATTTTATCAAGCTGTCGTAGCAATATTGATTTGATTAGGTATATTATACAATGAATTGATATAGATCGAAGAATTTCAACAGTTGCAAAAACGCGGCACATTAATTGAATAATTGTGTTCATGCCTATTGTGCTGTGCATAGCAGTCAGGAACGATACTTGGAAATCTAATAGAGGCAATAAACACAGCTCGACTAATCACTCGGCTATAACATTGTCTAGCTCTAGTCGTGTCAAACATAGATCTTTGAAAAATCAGACATGACGCACACCTTACATCCTATCGCATTGATTCTTAATGTCTTTATTAAAATTACACAAGCCAATAAGGCACAAGTGCGAATGGTTATGTGGGTTAAGAGAACAAATTACCTAATTAAAATCGATATTTCCGTTCATAGAATCAAAAGTCAGAATATGCCAATTTGGAGTAGCGTAGAGATAAGCGTAGCAGCTATTTTGTTGAATTAGCTGTGCCGTTTTTTTGCAATCACGACCCATGAACTATCCGGACAGTAGGTATAGGCTAAAGCCTAATAAAGTCGACATTATAAATGGCAAATCGCGTGCATTATGCCGTGTCTAGTGCGTTAGTTGGCGGTATGCGCAGCAGGTGCGCCGCCACCTGCGCACGCGCGCGCTCGTTACAAAAACCATGCAGCCGAGAGGGGCGGCTCAGGGCTGCCATGTCTATCGCGGCTGAACACGCTAATTTCTACTTCTAATGTATTATAATGAACTAGGTATTTCATAAAATATGAAGCAAGACACGTGTAGATGTACGAATTAGATGCTTATCTACATTATTATTCTAAATAAAGTTTATATTTTTAAAAGTAGGTATACTTACCGAAATTTTAAGATAAAATAAAACAAGTGTCACATAGGAGTAAGAGATTTAAACTGCGAAACTACTCATATAAACAGCAGTAACTGTGGGAGAATGTTTTCTGTTCATTCCAGTTCGGTATATATATTTTTTACCTTTGTCATCGATAAATGTGAGTTTACACGTCGATCATTACGATTTATTTTGAGGATAGTGCTCAAATAAGTTTGGTCAAATCCACCCTAAGCCATACACATGGTAACCCTGAGTAACCTGCTACCCGCAACGTTTACACTGACCATCACACTTGCAACAGCCGTGGGGGAAACCATTCCAACCGACACTATTATTATAATTTTGGACGGTTCAAAGCCGATTTCTTTAACATTGAGCAGGAAATATATATAATGTTACTGTAATGAGTTAAATGGAAAGAGGGTACTATAGGTTTATATTATGGGATTACCCAAATAATATGCGCACGTTTAGTGGTAAGAAATAATGGTTATTAGTATTGAAAACTCTTTTTGGAAATTGGTAGAGTTCACGTCTTATCTAGAGTATTTTTCAGCACTGATTAGAGAAAATGTAAACAAGGATGCCTGAATGGTTTTTGAACTCTGAGCGATAATTTGTGAGACATTAAATTGCAGACAGGATGTGCCGGCGCTACACAGACGGAAGCGACGCGGGCGCATCAATGACTCTACTACGTGACCCGCTGACGTCACAGCCGTTCAACAGATGATGTGTTATATAACAAAGACATGTTAAACAGTCTTGAGATAGATGTTACTGTCAAAGTCTAAGTTCAGAAACTGTCAACTATGAGATCTAGGTGAAATAATATACTCATTCTCAATACATAATAATGATTTCTCATGGCATGAGTGTCAAATTGATATGAAATATTCAGAGCGATTCCGATGTTGATTATGAATTTACTTTCGCCAAACAGGTCTCAAGTTACTTAATTCATACTCATCGCTTTTTATATTAATTATGTAAGAACCTGTTTCGTACCGTGAGAATTGAAAGAATTCTTAAAGTTCTGCGTGTGATATCGTATCGAAGTCGATTGCACTTTTGGTATTAAAGTGTTTAAAAAGTGGATTTGGGAGGTGGCGGACGGGAAGCGATTAAACATTTCGTCTGGATTACCGCGCGAGGCGCGACTGCCGGAAGTCCATATACATTTATGAATGAACGAACCGCGCTACGTGTCTTCGGTGATGGGGTCGTGACGTCACAGATCGCTCCACTCATCTGACGCTTTGTTATATCCTTACGTTCGTGAGGACGGCAGAGCGTTGCCGTAAAATTGATAACGTAATACTTCATGATAAACCCATAGATTTATCAAATAATGTTTTTAAGAATTGAAATAACTTGGGAGGAAAACTGTACCACACAATGTGTAAAGAAGCTTATCACCACATTATAATATTTGCTTACAATAACAACCCGAGTCTACATTCGATGGAGTATTTTTTATCACATATTTTATGTAAAGTTATGACGTTGAAAGACAAAGTGGCATGATAACGACTTGGCATGGCTTTTTATATTTGCTAATGAGTAGAAATATGGTGTCCATTAGAATACCTATCGGATGGTGTTATAGCGCGTGGCACATGTTGCGGGTCATCTGCGGCCCATCTGCGGTTTCGTTAGACAGGTGCTTCTAACGTGTTTGTCTGTTTGTCGCCTGGCTCATGGCTCTGGATATTATTTATCAACAAAATATGCGTATGGAACATGTTTTTAGTTTTACACCCGTTTAGTAACAAACGATCAGCTGGGCTTCTATCTTTAGAAGTCTGTTTATTTATTGACTTGCCTTACAGTTCTGTTGATTATAGCAATGCCTTTTCCACCGTAGGTTGTGGGTTTGATTCCCTACCAGGACAAACATTTGTGTAATTAACAAAGATATATTTTAAATATAAGTATACAAATATAAATTATTCAAGTACTTAGTTATCTTGTTTCCGTAGTAGAAACATAGATTAGTTTGAAGCTAGATGTCACTCGTGTGTGAAATATCCCCAATTATTTTTTGTAGGTTTCATAATAACTTATCAGAAAGTCAGAGCGAATAAATTTAAAATTATATCTAATGGAAATGTCAAACAAGTTAATAAAGGCGCAGACGCAGGTCTGCTTTTAATAAAGTTTTACGATGCCATCGACCTATCAATCATAGTCACACGTTTCAAGATTTCGAAATATAATTTTGAGTTGTCTATAAAATTTTGCAATTCGCAATTGCAATCACGTTAACTATGGAATTCGCGATTACCTGTAAAAGGAAGGAAGCGATTACTGAAAGGTGAGCGACCTGCTTGTACCGTTACCTCCGAATGGTCACTATTTATGAGCAGTGAGTGACCATTTGCTACCATGTTGGCAATGACACAGACACAGGTCAGCGATTAGATCTGGAGGAAGGATATGAATATTCAAACAAGTGTCACGATCGGAAACAAATAGGTAAGTAGATATCAACCGTTGATAGGCACCTACTCCAATTAATTGCTTGTGCGTAATTTCTGTCGATGAAGTTAACATTCTCGACACGAATCATAATTTTAAATGAAACAGCTAGCTATAGTAACAGCTTATTCCAATCAAATAGTTTACCGATTTTATTAGGCAGGTGTGTTTTCAGTGTCAATAATCAATAAGGTTGTATTCAACGAATTAAGGTTAATCTAATAACTCAGTAATAAAATCGAAAGCGCAGGCCCTTACAACGATTCAGACTTTTGGAATTCAAATATACTTTTTGACAGAATATTTAATCAGATAATAGACGTTTTAAATGATATAATCATTATAATTCACCTGTAATTCTGATTTTATTTCGTATCATCACTTGATGTCAGTTAGCATTTGTTTCACGTAGTAAGCTATGTATGCAAATGTAAGCTATGTGACAATACTGCAAAGCTTTTTATGCGCGTCACGCGGCGGAAGTGCTGTGAGGTGCGCCCGCGCATCCCCCACCACCACCACCACCGCCGGATCCAACATGGCGGCGGCGAAAGTGCTTCCGCTCGAGAGCTTGAGAGTTCTCAATGAAGCGCCGTTTATTTATAACGGAATTAATTTTGATTTATTTATATTTGATAATTATCTCGGTAACAGCAATATAAAAACGTTAGAAATATTCTTGTCGGGGAGGAGGTGCGTAAGAAACGAATTTTCATAATATACGACTGAAAATGAAACCAACAAGTACCTATGCACAGCGAAACACGAGGGCATTAATTTATCTTTATAAGTATTTTTAGTTTAAAGTACCTAGTAAGTAGCATATTGACATGAGACGTTACCTACTACAGCCGACATCCAGCTGGTCTTAGAGCTTGTAAAATGGGAGGGTGTCTTCTTTATAAGGTGTCGGTGGACATAACGATTATTATTATAAATTAGTTGTAAATTGAATTCGTCTTACTCTGAATTGATTGGTACAATTTAATAAAATAGGTTGTTCATAATAGGTATAAGCATGGTTTCATTAAGTAGGTACTACACGCTAATGCCTATTGTAATTTTTATATTAACATGTTTTTACCTTCTGGGTAAATACGATAACCGCAATTTTTAATTAACATAGATAAGCTCATTAATTTGTTGCTGAAGAATGAAATATGGTTAGTTATAAGGAAAAGTCTTTCTGTGCTAGCAAATTAGTCATTATTCTATAAAAACTTATTTTTCTTGCTATACTTTGGACTATGATAAACAGCTATTTATATTTTAGCGTAATGCAACTGAGTAAACTTCCTACCTACAGAGTTATAATTATGTTTTCTTTGTTCAAATAGATAGGTACTTATAGTTGAAAGATCATTTTTTATAAATATTTTGGTTACATATCACTATCAATACTATTTTAATGTTAATAAAAAACTATGGAAAAAAATTAAATATATCTTATATCTTATACCTTTAAACGAGCAATTCTATATAGATATAAATAAATCGATCTAGCTAGGTTTCATTTTTAAAAAACGTCGTTTACCAATAAAAAAAAACGAGCAAAGCTCGGTCACCCAGGTACTTTATTTAAAGTACCTAACAAACAGACGTACGCAGGTACTCGTAATTAGTAGGTACTAATTATGGTTAGTAACTGACCTGGCAGTATGTATGTAGGATCGCACATGGGATCCATGGAAGGATCGAACGCGAGCCTATTTTGTTCACCATAGTGCAATTTGCCGTTACTTGTCACTGATTGTTCATAGTTGAGCCTCGCCACACTCGCGATCGCCTGCTCATAGTTCAGCCGGGTGTCAATATCTCTAGCGTCCGCCGGGATCTCGGTATACTGTTTGTTCACTTTAGCACTATAGTCTGAAAAATGTAATTTCGTAAGCGAAGACATGGGGATGTCAAGGGGCGCCGCGCACGCAGGCACGGCGGCTTCTCGCGGCGCCTCCACCAGCAGCATGGCGGACCGGGGACCGGCCCCCGACAAATATTATATTCTCAACGCCACATCACTCGACGGCACTCATTTATAAACCCTATATTATTTCCTGTAAAATAATATTTATTTTATCACTTTAAGTCACTATAAAACTAAAAATAATAAGAATGACTTGAACTAAAAATAATTATATCGCGTTACAAAAGACGAGTGCGAGAGCTTTTAAGAGCGGAGTTAAATCGGTAGCACCGTGTCGTAGCGCGCCTAATCAACGACTGAGAGTGACTGAGAGCTTTCGGGCGGACCGAGAGGGCGGCAGTGGAAAGCGGACGAGCGCTGCCGAGTCGAGCCGAGCGCGGCCGACGGCGGGACCTGTCGCGCCACCTGCTGCCGCGACCTGAGCAACCAACTGTTGCGACCGTTGGTGTTTTTCTGCCAAACCTTCTGACCCCCCTTTGTGACGGTAAAGAAATTAGCACAGCACCACAAATCATTTATGATTAATAGCGTTTGCATTTTTCCAATGAGACTTCATAATTTAGAGTTGGTCCATGGGCACCCTAGAACTCTATTGCTAGAGGCATAGAGATAAATTACAGTAACTATTACAATTCACTGGCTAGAGCTCTATCGCCATTAAATATTGTGGGGAAAATAAATAATAACTTAAAGTTGGTACATTCAAACATTATATATCAATCTACCTACCTACTTACTTGCAAAGTGTATATTTTTTTTAATTGATTAAACTGTGGGGTTTTACGAGTAGGTACTTCAAGTTGTACGAGTAGATACAAGATATTCCTTTTAGTGGTAACAAGTTAATAAAAATATCAGTTTAAAAAAAAACTGTAAGTACGATACTGTTTGAATTAGGTACTTGTGTGCTCTGTGATAAAGATGTCTACTTACAGGTAAGTACCTACTGAGTAAGTACCATTGGCTTACAGCAGGCATTGTTTGAAGCAAATAAAAAAACAAAATGATTATATTGTCAAGAACGATGTGCCGAGTAGATAATGAACTAAGTTAATGGAAGTGGTGACGCATTTCAGCGCAAGAATTATGGCCCTGGCCACCAGAACTACTGAAATAAATATTTGATATGATAATCTTAATCAGCGCTAGGTAGATAGGTGCCTATGTAAGTATAAACATAATTCTTCGTTATGTTACATTTTTGTTGCAGAAAAATGAATGAAAGTAGGAGTCTAGCATCTTTGATACATTTTAAATGTCAGTTATTTTTTCAACTTTGATTTTATAGTTGACAAGAAAAAGCCTTGGTTAATTTAAAAAAGATTACGATTTTTTTCCATACATCATGCCAAAAAAAGTGTGAGCCCTCTAAAACGACTTTTCATAAACCATCTATGTTATGGCAAAAACCAGTGTAGTTCGTAGTGAAGGATTGTTTCCTAAAATTCAGGTATATAATGGCGGCATACTTTATGTTGAAAACGAGGTATAGGTATCATAATTACGTTATAATAACGAGTGTGACGCACGCGACCTTGATGTTGGCTATTGTGTTATGGTGGCCGAGACGAGCGATACCCACTTGGAATTAATACAATATAAAGGTACCAATAAAGTGTGGTTGGATTGCTAAAATAGGTTCAATTGCACAGTTTAGGTGCACAGTCCTACCTATAATGTGATAGATTTATATCAACACATACAATAAAATATGGATCCAATTTTTTTTACCTATAAATACTTGAATTTTTGCACTTTGTGCGCGCTTAGCTGTTAATTATGTATGTTGAGAGTTTTCCAAAATTAATAACCTACCTTCATCCTATTTGTACCTATGCCAGTAAAGAGAATTGGGAAGTATTTTTTTATTATGCTGATACAGTGGGTATCATATTTTTGATAGGAGGTCGAACAGGTCCTACAGTGTAGGTAAGGTCCAATTATGAAGGTCCAGTGGGTACTGAACCGATAAAAGACGAACTATCAAAATTAACATTTTGTTTGTGCGTTTGAGCAAATAAATAAAACGGTAGGTACCTTTAAGTTGGTTATTACAATACCTACTAGGTATACTTTACAACAGCAACGCTAATGTGTATACCGGTAATGACCTTTTTGAGACTTTACATAATTTAAAGATTCATGAATTGAAATGTGATGAAAGGACTTGCGATTGCGATATCTTGGTACAAGATATAGAGTTATTGTACAGCTTAATATTGTGTGAAAATGTAGAGCATTGTTGTATACAGTTTTGGCAATACACGTTACGTGCAACATGTTAATACAGAATCTATGGGTTTTCGAAAAAAACGGGTTTACACGTTTTTCAAAAATATTATCTGCATTTATTATGTTCTTCAAATTTAGACAGACAGCATAGTGAACAAGGTGTTCGTGTTTCTTTTTAAAGTAATATTGCAATCTCGTTTCCAGGATGTTGACAATAGTTAAGATATTGAGACAGATGTCGCAATATCGATGTCTGTTACATCAATGATAAGGAATAAGATTCAGGGGAGGGCACGAGCTTAAGGGCGGGTCTAACATTCTGAAACCGGGTCAAGTTACAGGGGGTGGTAGAAAATCACAATTGATCGAAGCTGGGGTCGAGTGGGACATAATAGCCACCTGAGCACGTGTTCAACCGGATATAGAGGGCCTATTGTCTACCGGAGGAAGCGATTTCGACGCGCCGTTGGAAAATAAGACGTTTTTTTTTGTGTGCTCTGCCCAGGTATAAAGTGTTCTATTACGTGTGCGGTAAAGTTATTTGGCTCTTGAATTGATGTATGAGTAATACAGTATTATGCAAACTGTTGTGTGTCTAGAATTACTAATATCTAACGCAGTCCGAAGTACGTTATAAATAATTTATTATTTTTGAGATACATTTTGATAACGTCATTGACAAATACATAGGCATAAACACGGAAAAATTATATAGGCTAACATGAGCTCAGTTTTCGAACATAGTTAAGGTACACTGCATTACAAGATTTCAGTTCACAATAAACTACAAACTCACAGGAATTAAAGACAAGCAAGGCAAGCAATGCAATAAGAGAGGCGCGCTTCTCGACGGGAAATGGCGCGGAAATGAGTTTTCCATCATTTTCCATATTGAACAAATGCATCGAGAAATAAACACGTGCGGATATTGTCTCAGATAGAAAACTGGAACAATCTCCCGAGTGACGTAACTGCTGAAGGAAATGGAAACCGCTTAATGAGAATACGGTAAATCAGGTGGAATTAGTTTTTTAACTGACATGCTATAGGTATGTATATTTAATGTGATACGGTATGTAAGTCGAGCAAATGATGTAAATAATCAACCAAATCGGATACTGGCACAACGATTTTTATATTCCATTTAGAGGTAGATGGTACTCATAATGATGTATTCCAGCAGACGTCGTCGTTCGTCACGCTCATCAAACACGCCAGAACACACAGTTTTTTCTTACTTGAGCTACCTAATAATGTGTTCTGTGTTCTAGCCTATACGTACACTGTCATTCACACGCGACGTATAAATTACAGTTTTTCAGATAATTCTAAAAACGATGACTTGCTGCATCTATTTTATTGTTATGGTGAATAAAGGTTTTATGCAAAATAGGCGGCGTCGTTGAAAGCTATAAATTACGTATGGCACTAGCGTAATATCGATCGCAGAAAACGTAAAAAGATTGAAATAAACCGACGTCTATCGATATTCAAGGTGTAAACCGCGGCTGCTGTTCACATCGACTACGTTTAAATTTAAAAATACAATTTACTGAGGAATTCCCTGCTTTGAATTACATTAAGTGTAAACAATAAAGCGTTAGCGAGCGTATCGGTCGCGGCAGGCGACGGAAGTGCAAGATAAACAATCTTTTAAAGATAAAACGCTGAAAACACTCCATAAATCTGTACGGTTTGGGATCGGGAACACTTCGTTTAGAACTGTCAAAGAAACCGACCAGTTTTATATAAATACGTAGGTGGTACCATACCAGCGAATAATCATACACATCTGAATATAAATTAAAATATAAAAGCTTTTTTAGAGTTCCAAATTCTTACTGACAATGGAAGCCTTGACTGTGCGTAGTCCAACACGCTTGGCCATTTTATTTGGGTTAAAACTTCAATAACAAACAAACCTTCGCAATAATTAAAAAGCTAAGCGCATCCGGTGCTGTCGTTTATTAAACTGATTGAATTCCGATTTGAATTTAAATGATTCTCTACGAAGCCGGTATACAATTTTATTTCCGGTGAATTAAGGATACGGTTAGTGACATTCTTTAACCTTAATTTTGTTTTTACTTGAAAATAGATTAGCTATTTGATTTCGATTTCTTATGATTGTATTATATTCATGTTTTTCCTATTATGCTTGCTTTTATCCTATCGTCGGAGCTCGCTTCACCGCGATGTGAGTTTTAAATTGGAGCGCGCTGGGACGTCATTTCCGGTGCCAATAATTTATAACTCTCGGCCTCCGTCATTTGTCGAGATGGCGCGCGAGCTACGACATTTATACACGTTTTGGAACATTTTTTAAGAACAATATTGTGTGACATAATAATTGTTAATATTACTCGTTTAATAAAACTGGCAAATTGTTTCTCTTATCTGGCTGTTAGTCAATGATTTGTTATCATGCTGCTTTTTTTAAAACCCATTTCAATGTCAATCAATTTACTGTATCAGTTATAGAAAAAATTGAACAACTGAATGATTATTTCAAAAGACATGCGACATTGTTACTATTGCGATAAGTTATTACAGAATGATAGACAGTTAGTACGCTCAGGGGCAGCAATAGTGAAGGACATGGGCCCACGCCATCCGCCCGCCCTCGCGAGCCTGATAACGGTATCGGACACTATGCTTATCGAAAACATGTTAAAACTGTGAAAAACACAGCTTTAAATGATTCGCAAAAACTTTATGGTTCTGGAGATTAGATGGAATGTTTTTTTTTAACTTTACTTATTTTTTGGCAGCTATGCCACAATGTTGGTACCTACATTGTATGCTGTCACGCATATAGGAATTTTACTATGCCCATGAATGAACGTACTTAATTGAACATTTGAATTCATTCACGAATTAACGCATTTCGTTTTCGAGGTCTTATTAATTAGTCTATCTATTCTAAGCAAGCGCGTTAAAAGCGAGATTACCGAGAGGGTACAATTAAAATGCGCGCTAACTAATAACGGATAATGAAGACTCAGCAAGTATTTGTTTTTGTCGGAGATTCCTACAGTGAGTAGAGAGTGCCGCAAATAAGGCAATTAATTGAATTCGGCACTTCAAAGCACCGCCGACGGGCTTTGTCGGCTCTGCAATCCGACACTTGTATTGATCTTAATGTGCTACGAGTGAATCGGCACCATACAAAAGTGCAAATCTGTATAGAAGCACCGATTTTGCTAAACTCCTTCGTTCCCACAATCATAGGCAAACGTTAAAAAACTCAGGTGGTGTGAACACCTGCAACACTGTGCGTTTAATTATCAAATTACAGAATTACAGGCTTTTCTCACAGAGATTACAAAACGCTCTTACTAAATAAAGTGCCTAAAATACCTATAGCAATTTATTATTTCAGTATTTAACAATGTAAACATTATCATCAAAGTTGAGTTCACTGTTTGTAAAATTCCACGAATTACCACCCACACTGATGCTTCACTGATAGTAAGCATGTAAAATACGTTAATAATATCATACTTATGTACCTATAAAATTAAAAAAACCCGATAAGTTCAAAAGAATTTATAGTCTTTTGTTGCATGTAAAACGTAATAAGATTTATCTGATAGATTCGAATTTATTAAAAACCGACCAAATTTTTCATAAGCCCATATACTTTTATCAATGCATTTTGATGAGGCCGATATTAAAATAGCTGTAAAATGACTGCGATAAGCTTTTGAATGTTGAGTAGAGACCCTTTTTAGTAGCTGACCCTTACCCTTTATTCGAGGACAATAACATTGACAAGCAAATCCGATTTGGTATTTACCAAGGACACCTGAAGGAAAAAAGGTCTGATTGAATGGGTACTTCGCAAGGGTCCTTCTTACAAGCTTATTGGGGCACAAGGGCCCCTCAAGGTAGAGTTCACGAGCACCCTATAAATGCGTTCATCAAAGAAACCACCCTTGCTCTTTTCGTGTGCCAGCCCTTGAGTTGATTTTTTTGACGGTTTATACGCCTTTTCTTGTAGTCTTTCTTTAATATTCATTTTGGGCATTGTTTGTGACGTGTACAATAACAGTCTTTACAACAAAAGATAATTATTATAATATTGGTTTATTATTTGCACAAAAATCCTTTAAGACATGGCACAATTGAAAATTACCTGTTTAAAAAATAATAAGAAAAAGTTATCATTTACTTAATTACATATACCTACTCGTAAGTTTTTGTAAAAGTGTCATTAGAAAACTGCTTATGTCATCATTATTTGATTTATTATCCTATTCTAACATCCTCTAAGAAAATTCGTAAATCGAAATTTGAAAAGGTTGCGCACGTGCGCAGGAGTGTGTATCGGGTTGCGCCGGAAGCTCTATGGCTGAAGCACAATGGGCGCCGGAAGTGGCCGCTCGAAATGAAGTGACACGTATCTTTTTATTGATGTTGTAGAAAGCTCAATAACTCAACATATTTCACTGTTGTTAACACTCGATTCTATTGACAGTTATGATCGCTTGTCTTGTTAGATTGAATGGTGTGAAGGCAATACAGCGTGTGTAGATTACAAAGGGCTGATTAATCAGTACTATAGTACATATTTATTATGGGTATATATATTAATGACTGTACTACATTATGCTCGTATTTACTGAACGGGAGCTTTTATAAACAAATATCCAAGGATGTTTAATAAAAGCCCAAAACCCTGCATGGATTAAAAGATTATTCCAAATCCAAACGGAAATTTTCCTTAATTAATTTCCCTTTAATATCGAGATTTAATAGTTATTCAATATTATATTACCTAAGCAATATTATGTATATTTTAACGTGTGGCAGAGATATCAGATTCGGTAAAACTGCTAGTTAGTGGAAGGGTGAGGATATCAGGTGAGGGGCGGGGCCTTAGGCATGCTGCTGTTGATAAATCACTGCCAGGATGTCTGCGTCGTCACTGCATTAGGGAAAGTACACACTAACCTTACCATGGAATGACTGCATTGAGTTAAAAAACTGCGGTCAGTTTTATTCACATTTATTTCACATGCTTCATCAACTCCACGTATATATAAACACACTTCTTCAACGTCTTTTGCAAAATAGATTCTGATAATATTTAACTTCAATTTTGTTCTAGAATGTTAGTTTACCGCAGTCAGTGTTTTTATTATTATTAGTATTAAACGGGTATTTATCGCGTTTTATTTACCTATATTTCCCGACGTTTCAACAGGTTTACACACTGTCGTGGTCACGGGAAAAACCTGTCAAAACGTCGGGAAAAATTGGTAAATAAAACGCGATAAATATCCGTTTAATACCAATAATAATATGTTCAGATCGCGTAAGTTTAAAAATATATTTATACTCGTATATATCAGTGTTTTTATTCCGCAACACAATATTTTTTGTTATGTTACGGCCAATGCAAGACATTTAATTTTGCAAAGTGTGGTCACACCCTTATGATTTGACCGTATCACTATAAAAATAAACTATTATGATTGGCTGGCGCGTAATCCGTCCGATGGCTAACACGACTCGTAAATACACGCCAGTGGGCTAATAAGGACGTGCAGGGCAGTACGGTTTACTGCCGATTCAGACTGCTAAGTTATTTTTATGTTTCAAGCATAATTTATATTTTTTTTTTTATTTTAATTTATTTATGCACGTTTGGTGGGTATATTAAATTATTACTTCTACGATTTTATTTTAAGTATTTACTTAAAATTATACTTACGCTCTGTGTTTATTGGTATTACAAAGATATCACTAAAACTACCTGGTGCGATATAAATAACAGTTTTTTCTGTGATTGTAAAAATAATTTGAAAAATAATAACGTAGAATTAATTAAAGAATTTAGATAATTAGAATAAAACCTTTTTACTGTTATCTCAAACTAAAAAGCAAATGAAGAAACGTCATATTTGAAGGAATGAGCAGAAAATGTATAATATTTACATTGATGGAAAAAATGGACATATAAAAAATCGGACGCTGGTCTGATCTCAAGATCTGAGTGAAGTAACCATCCTACGAGGATTCGCTGAAAAATGTCTTCCGAGGACTTCTTTAGCTCAACAACTCAAGTCCTGGAAAATATTTTAAAACCTTGACCCCGTTAAATTTCAGATACTTACCTACTGTAATACTATAATATAAAGCATAACTAATCCTGGAACCAATATCTTGAACAAAGCCTGGTGAGGCCCTGAGGACGAAGCTTGGAAAGTTTGAGGAACGAACCACAGTAATTTGGGTTAGTTTCTACCAGCGCGACCAACAGAGTCATACAGAATCATGAATATACCTAAATAGGTAGGGACTAATTTGTAATATACATACGTAATATATCTTTATACTCAGCATTTTCTTTTCTTTGTTATATAAATAGCAGAAGGGAAATAGTTTTCCTTTCTTAGGTAGGATAATCAAATATTCGTTTGTGATTAGGTTACGTGGCATAGTACATAAAGTGTGTCCAAAAACTTCAGGGCGTGAATACAAATGAGGATTGTGGACATCGCGCGCGAGATCTCAATTCGGGGCGAACTACTAGTTCTATAAGAGGTCGATAATTATCTTAAATGAGATAACGCTACGACTCCAAGATTTCGCCTACGCGTATGACACGCTCTACGGCGTAGCACTGAGCAGAGTGACCATGAACATTTTCAGCAGTATTGTTGTCGATTTAGCAACGTTGTTCCTCGGCGCACGAGTACGTCCGGCGATTAGTGGCGAGTGCGCAAGCGCTAGGATGTGCTACGATCGCTGCCCCTTGCGACAGCGCGGATGCCGCGAATTGCACCAACAGAACATTAACCATATAACTACACGCTTTATTAATACAAGTGCATTGCAAAATATTGAATTTATACTGTGTTTTTGTGCGTTAACCTTCAGATACGTCGGCCCAATTGCATTCGTTTGTAACGCTCGAGTTGACGCGAGGACGATGTGAGAAACCCGCTTGTGGTGTACTTGCTGATGCTATGTGTATTTGTCGCATTTCTTAATGAACTTGTCAAAACAAGTAATATGAAAGAGGTATTATATAAAAAAGTTACATTAAGAGTTTGTAAAAATCGTTCCTACGCAGGACATTTCAATGACCTAATACACTCACCACGCCAAATATACAGTGGTTCCAGATCTGCAGGGTCATTAGACCGGGAGCTGGGGTGTAAGAACATAATTCTTATCCAGAATCCCAATCCGCCATATTGGTTTATTCACAAAAACACTTCACTCTACCAGACCGCTTTCATCCGCTGCTGAAAAGCCGGATTCCTATTAAATTTAAAAATAAAATTATAATTCCAAATTCAAAAAGACACCAATTAAAAAAAGAACAAACAGACACGACACAGAACTTTCAAGTTACTGCCGCAGTAAATAGAACAATGGCAAAGATGAGTAGCCAGCATGCGCGTAGACTGGACACTGAGGTCATGCGCACCTTCTACTGACGAAGGTGAAGAAACAAATGGAAGGGGCGTAAGTCAATTATCACGAAAATATACTTGAATGCACACAAATTGCTTCCAAATCAATATCACTCATATTCTGTATTCGGACTCTTATCCTTTTTAAGCAAATCTTTTAAAATCATGAGGTCCGTTAGAACCAGGCAACCGTTAGACCTGTCAACACCTACTAAATTAATTCTCGAATACATGGTGTTTAAAAATAGCATTAGAGTTAAAGTACCTACTACTCGTAGTGTCTAGTAATAGCATGTCACAAATGTCTAACTATAACGTAACTGCCTACATGTGATTTGAAGCGTAGCTAGCAATATTTTATGATGATGACGGTACCTACCAATATATTGCACTAAGAGGTATATCGAAGGCAAATGCTTCCAACGGTTTATATTAGGTAGATGTAATGTATTGGGTAAATGTAACTGAAATACAAATTGTATGATGGTAAATTACCCGTAAATATAATTTATCACACAATTTTACAAATTGCTGTGTTTATGGTTTTTGCAAGTTCTTGGTCAAGTCACGGTCGGTTTGCCGAAAATTGCAAAGATGACACAGTGGCACAAGGCAGAAGACGATCCGACCAGCCTCGGGGCGGCTGAAAGAGAGCGGAAAAAGTGCGCCAAGGTCGGCCGAGTTGCGCCATATTCGCGCACCCGACTGGAAATGATGCGCAGTGCGATATGTGAACACTTATTTGATGCTTCACTGAAATATATGATTCTTTAATAGGCGGACATTTTGAATGTCTTCCTCTGCTTCTGCCTGGATCTGCGTGGTACTCGGCTCGATCGAAGGTCACAGGGTACAGTCGTCTAGGTTGAGTTGGCTTTTTCCCACTTAAAATATGTTTGAATGATTAACCGAATAATTTGAAAAGATGTTTTTTATAGAGCACATTTTTTTTACATGACAATTCTGTTTATTCTTGAGTGCAGAGATAGAACTTAAAAACACCCAACTCCGTGAAAATATGATTTTTGTAAAATTGTAAAAACGCAGTACGGAGTACACTCTCCCGGAAAAGTAAGTGGACGTGTAAATTGGTTGTCCGAGCGTCTGAAAGCCGCGAGACCACCCGTGCTAACGACTCCGTAGAGGACATCTTGTCTCCTTGGTTAATTTATTATTTCAGTAGCGAGCGGCCGCGGCGTTCAGTCAAAACATCCCGCTCGCATGATTTACAACGCAATAAACACGCAGTTTTATATCTAATGGAAATGGGCTTTTATCCGTGAGATTGCACAGCCACCCCTGATTGTAAATTTTGATTCATTATATCTAGCCCCCCGGATTCTAAGTATGGGTATTTGAGACCTATCCTATGAAGACCAGACTTCCCGTATGTCGTTGCATAATATACACACAACCTACGGAAATTTATGCGTCAATTAACCAGTGATGCGAATAGATTAACTCTTCAACTTGGAGATTTCTGCTGTCATATCAGTGGATATAAATGATGAGGGTAATATATCCAATGATGTTTATACTTTTGCTCGTCTTATTAATCGGTGCACATACATATTTTAGTACTCGCCTTATTAGGGTTTGATTGCTAAAATATACACTAAGCTAACAGCTGGAATCTCTGGCAATGAAACAGCGGCCCTTATCGATCATAAACGAGACTGTTAGAATAATGAAACAAAACGCAGTAAAAAGTAAATTATTCTTGTTTATGGTATGTAGGGTTGGTTTCAAGCCCATAATTGTTGGGTTATCGTGAACGGTTAATGAGGCTCTCTTTACCAAGCAGATAAGCGACCGATTCACTTATCTTTACGACTCGATACAAGGGTGATCGGGACTGAAACAAGTTACTTATTTGGGAAAATTGTATAAGTACTAAGAAATAAATATATATTGCAGACAATGCAAGTAGGTATTATTAAAATTTGAAATAAGGGTTATACAAAATAAAAATGCATAGACACGTAGACTCATAAACCTTCCACAAGTAGTTAATTAACTGATATATAATTTACTGTTTTTCAACAACAATGTAAAACCAACATTATGACCGTTACGTTACGGCTATAAAGTTTGAAGGAAATGGAGAAGCACTTTCTTTTATGAGCCAAGCCATGTACAGGACTCATTACAATAAGCATATAAATACAAATAGGTAATAGCTCGAAGCTTTCCTTATGCAGTGGATGTAGTTTGTTTGATAATGTTATTAAAAATTTCAATTGTCTTGGTTATTTTATAAACTAGCGAGTTTAAAACTGCCATTGCTGATAGATTGCCTGTTCATTTGATAGATAGATTGTCATCCTTTTTTAAAATTAAAGGAATTAAAACTGATATAATTAAGTCAACTTGAAATGTGTCTTAGAATTTGAAAAAGATTACAAACTGATAAATGAAATTGGTCATGTATTAGACCATGAGTTCCACTAAATTACCGATTTAAGCTTTTTGTGTATTAAATGATAGGTAAAAATCGAGATAGTAATTGAATTGCCCTTGATATTCTTGAGCTCGTTCAAAACATTTAACTACATTAATTACATCAAGATAAGTATAATTGGCTCAACGAATCTAAGCATTCGTGAAGTTAGCCGCAAGAGCTTCGCAGTATCGTTTTTCGGGAGCAATTGGAGGTATGAGGAGGGGGGAAGGAACTGAACATGCGCAAACTCGCACCTATGGCTGATTTCACGAATGTCTAGATCCGTTGGATGAACTATGAAAAAATATGATAGTAGTTACCAGTGTTGTTGTTGTTGTTGTAGTGGTGAGCAGGCGGGATGTAGTCGGGCAGCTCGGGCAGGCAGACATTGCTTTCGTACATGTTGGGAGGCACGTTGGCGAGCAGGGAGCGCTCTTTCTCTACATCTGTTCAGATTATTCAGTCTTTTTATGATAATTAAAGGAATATGGGGAATTCGATGCTGTCGTGGTTAAGTATTTTATGTAGCAGCCAAACTCAAAACTCTTTTTTGAATTGAAGAGTGTAAACCATAAAATAGTTTAGTTAGGCTGTGTTGGTTAAATAAAAAGCTAGTAGACTTTAAATTAATTAAATTTATTGAAACCTATAATGTAATAGACCGCTCAATAGCACGATCGATGTAGAAGAGAAATGTTGCCAACAAAACACTGTATTGCTAACTTAAAACAAATTTTATGTTCTGTCTTCAACAGTGTTCATACAATAAATTGATGCTAAATAGTTCACAGAGACTGGGAAATTTATTTTATTGAAATAATAACTAAAATTTACCTTTTTGAAGAATTTCCAGATGCTCCCAGAGTATGTCACCCATGAACGCCGGTGCTCTTGCCACGAACTCATCGCGACCCATCGCGCAGATGTCCTTTCCCTGCGCGCGAGCGAACTGCTGGAGCGCCACTCCTTCGAGCGAAAACTCTCGCGCAGCCCAGCGGAGCCATGCAGCCACTGCCGCTTCGCTCCATTGTCGAGGATCTGATGAAGTATCAAAGTGTTAATCACAATATCATCATCATCAGCCTATAGCAGTCCACTGCTGGACATAGGCCTCCCCTAATAAGCGCCATTGCGCCCTGTCCTCTGCTCGACGCATCCAGCCTCCACCAGTAACTTTTCGCAGATCGTCACTCCACCTTGCCGGAGGGCGTCCTACATTACGTTTATCACAAGATTTACTTGATTCGTATCTACGTAGTTACGAAGCATAATTTGAAAATTTGCTTGCAGTTATGAAGGATAATTTGAAAATTTGTATATGTGAAGAAGCACAAAAGCCCACATGAAAATGACATATTGATCCTTTATATATAGTTCCAGGGTTGTCAACCCTGGAACTAATTTATATTGATAGAGTGTTTACTGAAAGATCTGACATAGTAAGTACAGATTAAATCAGCTTTCTCATCACCGTGCTTAATAAATTGTATCGACTTAATTCCAAATCTTACACCGAAGGCAAGATCAAAGTGTTGGTAGCCCTAATTAGAATTCCTATAAAACATTAGTAAAACACACAATTGTGGGCGGATAGGGCTGCAACATCAACAATTAGCCGAGCGGCGAACCCGCTTGCCCAACAACGGAACTTGCCACATGCACGCGCCGGAAATGGCCCGACCTTGAGACCCAAATGTATGCGCCTACAAATCGTTCCTCTTTTTACGAATGATAAAGGATTTCTAATGTGAAACACTGGTCGGTACTACTTTTATGCAGGTGGAAGATAGCGTTGTGTTATCATTGTGTGCCTTTATCTGTTCGGTAGTAGTGTAGCTTCAAAAATGCTAAGAAAATGCTACTCGGGTCAGCTGAAATTGACACATAAATTCACTTAAATAATTTAAAAGACGTAAAAGTTGATACTTGTGATACCTTCCTACTTATTCAGAAAACAATGACAGTATGCTCAGCCAATGGCTTTTAGATTTCACTTTGATGTTCAGCTCGGATGTTATTAGGTCCAGTGCCATTAGCTATCAGAGAAAAATTTGAGCACAAATCAATCAAAGTAGAATATTCTGAATTTCCCTTTACGTGGTCGGCTACTATTTATCAATTCGAAGAAAAAGTTCAATCGATACAAATGGAGTTATGGTGTAACGATGTCACAAATTGCCCCTTTAGACTGAGAAACACAGCCCAAAGAGAACGGCTGGTATGGATCTACCAACTCGTACATCACTGCTGCACCTCTACTGTTTCTCTTCTGTTCGAAAGATTCATCATTTGGTATGTCCAACTTACATAATTATCTACCAAGAAGTAACTAATTGAATATTGTTTTTATTGATATTTTCAATCATTCACACAATACGAAATTCTTTGCTGATTTTCATCTAGTGTGCAGTAATTTCAAAATATTTTATTAAAAACGTTTGTAAAATGAACAGGCCAGTGAATAGGCTGTTTTCTTTATAAACTGGTGCCGAGCGTTTGTGTTTTTCCTTTGCCGGGCGAGAGCTAGCTAATACTGAATAATTAGTTTAATTATGGCTTTTAGTCAGCAGTGGCCGGGAGACGTCGATGTTTATACTACAGAGACCGATGACTGGGAAAACGTTCCTTTACTTAACTTAAGTGGACGGGACAAAAAAATAGACATGCCTTGAATTTTCTAGTAGTTAAACACATTTTACATTCTTCACTTTACTTTCAACTAATAGTAATGAGCCTTCAATTTATTTGCGCAAATGGTATGTATGATGAGTATAACATTTAGGGTAGTAACTTATAATAAAAACTTCCAAACAAAATACAAATGCGTATTTAAAATATTATCGTTTTTGCGGATTACCTACTTTGTTTGTTTGGTTTGAGTGTGGCAATTTCCCAATAATGCGAGTATTTACTTGGCGATGCAAGATGACAAGGAAACGACCGACCCTTGGTGGGTAAATATACGAGTACTACTAGATGAAAAATGATAATATAGCCACGTGAGGACATAGATCAGCAAGCCACCAGCCAGTAGAAATCATGATTGTAGCATAAAAAAGGTAAAACTGTATCAAAACAGAAACACTAATTTTACTGAAGCAATAATAGTAATGTTACGGGTACCATTGATTGGGCCCGAGAGAAACTCACCTGATCTTGTATCTGATAAGCACATCTCACAATAAAAGAGCGATATCGTTAAAAACCAGAGATAACTCACCTTCTCGTTATCACAGACGATTGTGGTCGAAACACGTTTATTACTGACGATACGATCTGAAGGAACTACAAGATGTAGTTTACTTATTGATTGAATTATAATCTTATTTCAATGCATAAAATCTACCCAAGTAGGTATAGGTAGGAGATTATTATAGAAACAAGATCTATGACTATAATAATTATTGAAGTAGAAGTATTAACCTTTTAGAAGTAGATATAATTAACTTGTGAAAAATTAAATTATGCATAAATCTTCCTTGCAAAAGTTGTAAAAGCATAAATTAGGAAGGGCATGGTTTTTATTGATGTTTTCCATTTGAGTCGCATGTTTGTCAAGTATTATCAAATTCAGGTTTATTACTTAGTTTATAACTTGAACAATTAACGAATCAAGTTAATTTCGACTAAGTAAGTGCACTTTATTTAGGCATGATAAAATACTTACCTACTGATAAGGTGGCTACAATTTGAAGCATTGAGATGGCGGAATTTGTGTAACCTAAAATTGATGGCTATTATTATGCAGGGTGAAAAGTTTAAATTAGGATTGTATGGGTATAATTGTGTTGGTTTGAACTCTTGAGGCTAAAATGGTTGTAGAAACCTAAAAAACCCAATTTACCGAATTTATCGGAAATGTTAGCCTACAGGAAACAAAGCGGGATTTCGTGAAAAAGACCCTACGTTTTGAGATAGACTACGTGTTGTATGCATATGAATGCACATTTCGTTAGATGCGCGCGCGCACCGGAAGTGCGAATAGACACGGCACAGACGCACGTACTTCCACCGCGATCGGCCGACGACCCTCTACTTGTCATGTGGTTCTACATTTATTGTACCCATTAGGTATTTCAATTGGAAGCTAAAAAAGGTTGTCGCATATTGAGTAGGTCTGAGCATAACTCCGATAGATGCGCATAAATGCAATCTAAATGTTCCTTGTGACTACTAGGTGGGCTTGCAGTCTAGCCAAGAAATTGGCATCATCTGCCCAAGTTTTAATACAAATATCGTATAACGCTGCCAGTGCCACCAACAAAGGCCGAGTGTGTGGCGCTGGCGCATGGCTGGCGGGACAATAACGCGTCGCGTCGCCTGCATTAGCATATGTAAATTCTGTCTTGTATAGTACGCCTTGCGCACACTACTTACACTAACAGTTTTTGCTTGTAACCAGTAAATTGAACGAGGCAAAATAAAACATGGTTTGAAACAGTGAATGCCAATTTTTCTTGGAAAGAGTCGCATCTTTTTACTTTTGCGTATTGCAGAATAACTTTATTGTTTGTTTGTAGCTAAATCATTCGTTCCAATCAGTTTCGTATCTGACTATTGCATCGAGAACCATAAGACCATGCTTAGTTGAGCAGCACACCAAAGTTTTTAAAATGATGTTATAAGCAAAGCTTAAAATAATAATTAAAACATTTCAAGAGTTATATTCATCTCTCAGATCTTGAGCGACTGATGTCTTGTAGTTTTATGGCATTTTCTTCCTGACCATAAAGCGATTTGAACGATTTAAATGAAACGACGAACTTTACATAGGCTCATGAAAGAACCGTTACCTCTACACCTAATCTCCACGCAATTATGGTTAATGACAAAACTCCAGTGTGAAATGATTTCAAGCATTTCCGAGATCCTGAGTGGCACTTTGCGTGTTTTATGTGCTACCCATCAGGAATGATAGTAGCATAAAATATGATTACTAGATCTATCTTAGCTAAGCACTGGGTAGAAGCCTACGTCGTTATTAGACCCAGTTTCAAGTCTCATCTAAGTTATTTCTATCGACACAAAAAGCCATCGTGCCTTTAATAAAACACGTTGGTTCCAGAGAGCATTACGACAACTGTTGAAAGTTAATTAAAGGTAGGTATAGTGGAATAAGACTCGCCTTTCGGCACGCCGAGACGCAGTTGTTCCTTCTCCCAGGAGGCGAAGGTAGCCTTCAGCGCCTCGGCCATCTTCTTGTTGGTGCCGGGCGTCAGCGGCGGCACCTGTGACGGGATGTCTGCAACAAACAAAAAATATCATGAGATATTGGAAAAATAAGTTGGTTCTTCTACTTTTTCATAAATGATCGTGCAATTTTCTTGAACTTCGTATCGTACCGAAATAACAACCAAGTTTGCACAAACAAATTGTATTAAAATTGCAAACGTCTATAGTACCTATTTAAAAAAACACACTGTTGGAAGTAATGGTAAGAAACCTAGACAAAACGAAAATAGAACAGATAATGTGCACTTTTCAGATGAAAAAACATATGGGCTACGAGTTAATGTAAATAAAAAAATTACACCGGGAATCGGATCCAACGCATTTCAATTTAACTTTCATAGCGATGAATGAACAGTATTGCGCGATCACTTCCGTATTATTCATTCACATTATAATTATGTAGATACCTATGTTGTTGATATGACTTTAAAGGTATAATGCGCTATATCAACAAGAAACAAACAAGTGGTTAAAAATATCTGCTATTTTCATAAACTTTTCTCTCTATTTCTCTCTTTGCAACTAAAAATATACTTGTAGCCGAATGTTAGGATGACTTGTCGTATTTTATAATAGGAGGTGCCTTTAAAGTTCATTAAAACATCACGTGAGAAGTACTCCGGTTTTGATTATGTATAGGTTGCACAATCAAGATCTTTATCAGTCGGATTAATTTCTTTATCTACGGCGTTTAAGCCGAGCACGGGAGAACAAATTAATAGCCGACTTTTTGATACTTGATGGTCTCGAATAAAATAAATCAGAGATAAACAAGCCAGATTGAATGTTGCATGTGTGTGTCGACGTACAGCTTCATTCATAAGTGAGCCTGGTTCTTTGCAAGTGTGTGGGAGTGTGTGTGTATGTGTGAGTGGCGGCTTGCACCTGCCGACCAGTTCTGAGATGCGGAGATTTGTGCATCTCTCCCACGGTCGCTGCCCTGTCTCTGATAGCTCTAGCTGAACCTTCGATATAATTTACATTTTGAGTTTCTTTTCTCTATTTTAAAACTCCTTAGGCACTACCTTCTAGTGCTCGTAAGCTGTTGATCCGGCTTTTAAAAAGTTTTTAGGCCACGACGGACGTCTTAACCAATTAAATCTGTCATCAAATTTGGCCGCTAACTTATATGAAAGAACTTCTAAACGTCTCATAAATTCCAATTCACTTTCAGCTTTGCTGCACAAGCTGACTATATTGTCCTTCATAATGATTCCCTAACAAGGGCGTTAGTAAACGAAGTCGCTATCTTCTTAAGCATATAAGCACCTGTTACCCTCATATGTCTACTTATACTTGCTTTAGTTTATCAAGTCAAGGTGTTAGCGATCGACAATCACGAGTTCATTAATCGCGATCATCTTTCGCATTGTGATTTACTTGGTTCATATTTTATACTCTGGGCATTTTGTATTCCTGTTGGTTGCAGCTGCATTTGACTCATGATTATTGCGCATATGCATCTTTCTACTTTTTTTTGATATGTATAATAAAATTGCGACATTGTAGGTATTCTGTTGAATTTTGTGAATATTCTTATTTTCATCATTTTTCTATGCTTTACATGTCTTATATGTACCTTTAAACAAGCAATTCTTGTATACTCGTATATGTATAAATATAACTAGCTGAGCCGACAGACGTTGTCCTGTCTTAAAACCTTCTCGTTACAATAACAAACATAACAAAAAAAGAATTATCGAAATCGGTCCAGCTGTTCACACGTGATGCCGTGACCAAGGGAAAAGGGATTCATTTTTATATATAAGATTATAATCAGAATCTTGGAAACGGCTCCGACGATTTTCATGAAATTTAGTATGCAGGGGGTTTTGGGGGTGATAAATCGATCTAGTTAGGTTTCATTTTCCAAAAAACAAGATTTACCAAAAAAAAACCGAGCAGAACTTGGTCAACACTGGTAGGAGTAATTAATGAATTAGCAAGAAACATCAGCTTTACTAGAGGTTGGTCTTAGATCTTTAGATTAACTAACAAACGATCTCACAAATAATTTTAGTGTCCATATAAAAGTGGATTAGGTATTTAGTGAATGTTGCGTCCGAATTCATATCATAGGCAAAATAAAAGTAAACTTTAATTAATCTGTAAAGTGGACAGTGGAAGAGGATCAAACAGTCTTTAGATATTAAATTGTAATTTGGTTTATAAGCATCAATAAATCTTGTAGGATCAAAGGCACCGCACATAATAAAATATAATGTTTTATTTATTTTAAAATTATAGAAAAAACTTGTTGTCAAAATGTTTTCATTGCTTTAGAAATATGTGGCCGCCCCCGTGCTCGTTAACTTCATACAAGTGTTCAGGTCAAGGTTCGTTTTTATGAAAAGATGAAAAGGCAGCGTAGTTGGTATTAAGAAATATTAAATACTAGCTTCCGCTCGCGGCTTTGGTCGCAAGGTACCTACATAATATATAGCCTATGGTACTCAGGGATAACGTAGCATTATAATGGTGAATTTTTTTTTAAATCGGACCAGTAGTTTTTGAGTTTATTCATTACAAACAAAAATACAAAACTTTCCTCTTTATAATATTAGTATAGATATAAATATATTTCTAGTAACTTTTATCATTACAATCAAATAATACGTCCGTCGAAAGGCAGCCTACTGGCTTCTGGAATACTTTCAATCGACAACATTCACCGAGCTACTTTAAATGCAATAAAACCTGAAAGTAATTTATTTTATACGAAAGGCGTATTTTCATGTAGTCTTAATCTTAAAACAAATAAACATCTCATAGGATTCATAATAATTTGTCTGAGCAAGGATCGTGCAATTAGTGCCACGGGGATAATGCACTGTGACGAATGTTCGTAAATAACATGCTGGTTGACATTAAGCTCTGGAATGGCATTTTCGAGATTCAACACAAAAACTACAAGCTGAGACTTCCGTTTCCGTAATTAAAGTAATGAATCCAAGTGATTTCGGTTTAATTGTGCCGTAAGTTTCCGATGGCTCCCATCCGTTGCTTCTAGACCGCTATTTTAATATTAATTACATGTTTTAACGACACCTGCTTATATTACTTGCAATTTTAATTCATTGATACAGAAATAAAAATGGCAGTCAGAATGAAAAAATAGTAAATTGATTTTTACCTCTACTTGAACGGATGCTGTTAAATTATTCAAAAAGTTAATTAATTTACTTACACCTATTTTTGATTAGTGGGAAGAAAGGTCTAGCTTGATGTGATAGTATTGAAGTACATGTAATAAATAAATAATAAATAATGCTGGACAATCCACACAGCATCATCTAGCCCCAAAGTAAGCTAAGTATGTGTGTATGTATAATATGTAAATACTTAAAAAAATATTTTTCAAGCTTTAGTAAATGTATATCACAGTGAGAAGGTCTTTGTACTAGTCGTACCATATTACATTCTATCAATTCTATGGGTGATGTTAAGAACCAGGCATTGTTGAGGTAAAACAAAAGTCTCGCAATCTTCGATCGAGGTCTTGGGGCGCTTCGAGGCTGAACATAAGTTAGGTAAATGGTCCTATTAGTACCATCGGAGTGAACCGAATTGTGAATGGCGAAGATAACAGTACAAAGGACCGGAGATGCGCGCCGTGGCCCGCGGCCAAATAACTGAAAGGACCTTCAAATCTTTAGATTCAAGCTCAATATAATATTTTATACTAGAAGTACGGTGGTTTAAACTATATTAATCGTACTACGGTATTATCTGCGGGACCTAAAAAGTTTTGCCGGGGTAGGAAACAATAATCCACGCTGAAATCCTTGCTGGAGACACACTCGTAAACAACTAAGTTAGGTACCACTAGATGGTGTGTTAATGATATTGTAAGAAAAAGATCAGAATTGACCTTAGCGACGTTTAACTTTACCGATAATATCACTATCATGTTTCTATATATTAGAAACATGCAGTGTAATACCTTATATCAACAAGAAAAGTACACTAAGTAACCACTTCGCAGTAAACAAAGATACTTACGTATTCATACAAAAGTTTAAATATAACGTGTATTGTTTTGTTATCAAAATATCTTTATATGAAAAGAAAGAATGCACGCAACAGGCGTTCCACATTTCTATAGGCTTACACATAATGCAAATGCTCAGTAGTTCCAGGTAACAGGTGGTTAACAAGGGTGCTTCGAAGGGGAATGCTCAACCGACACTTGTTGCGACCAGTATTCCACCGACTTCAGTGCCGATGTAAATGCGATAGCTTCATTATGTTAATTGTATCATTATCTACGTAGGCCTCGAATACTTGTTGCGCCGCACCGCAGTGCAGGGTGCCAAGCTGAGTTAGATTTCCTCTCATTCATTATTTTATCACTGCGTCTAGGCTTTAGTTTCTTTAATTTCGATTCTTGGTTGGCACAATAGCAATGCAAAACAAAAGCTCACGCCATTTTTACCGGCACCATTGTTCGTTTGAACTTGGAACGTCGCGTGACGTGTGCAGCGCGTGCGCTGTTTCGCATTGAAATCGCTTCTTTTGCTGCTCATAATAATTGTTCTTAATGCAATGTTACTGCCGATATTTTAAAGATACTAAACTGCGTGAACAGCGGCTGTATCTTCACGGTAAAAGCCACAGCTTTGGAAACGCCTCTTCATTTAGATGACGATCCATTAACTCTAATTGTGTGAAACAATTTATAAACGTATATTGACTATTTTTCTACTGAAGTCATATCACCCTTCGAGTCAGTCGAGCATGTCGAAGGGTTCTTCCATAATGCGGTAAAATGTTATTTTCAAACGGTTCTCTGCTTGCTGACGCGGAAAATGAACGTTTTGCGTACGAATTGTAATAAATGTCTACTCGTACATTAGTATTCGATAGGTATTTTAGAATGGTCTCAAATCTTTTAAGTGTTGCAAGCCAATATTTATCAGTATGTCTAATAATAATGATGTGTTGCGTTGTTACAAATTGACCTACGTATGAAATTAATATGCTTGTTAGTGAAGTGGTCACAAAAAGTTCCGACTTTCATTAGATGAACTAGTAACAGTACTAGCAATCGGTGACTTATAGAGCGGTGATCACGAACGTAGGCGACGGATCTTTGCTCAATAACATGCGGCTGCGGCGCGCGGTGGTAGCGAGCGGTGCGCGGACGCATCATCTCATTGAGCGCTCACCGGATGGACCAATCAGCGGCATGAATGGACGCCCCCGCGCCTTAGATATGTGCGTTATTAGCTCCCGTACTAGATGCCACTGTTTCTTTGTTACCTCCGTAAATTGTTATGACTTTTTATGGCATAAAGGAATGTGTTGAGTCGTAAATCCGCTATTTGTTGCCTCATTGATAGCCATTGTTCATCCTATGTGAGAAAGGATTCTCAGCTAGGTACTGTTGACCGGTTGCATTGTTTAGCTCGTTAGCTCAGAGGTGATACCTGCTGACAGATAATACCAGCAGCCTGTCAGTCGACCTCACTGAAGGCTTCTGACTCAGTGAAGATAAAGTAATCTGTGATTCAATTGACGTTAATGCCGGTTAATGGTTTCTCTCCGCCAGTGATGAGCCTTCAAGGACTTTTCATTTATTTTCCTGTTTAAGCAAAAATAATTTTTCGTTTTCGTGTCACAGTCTTGGTACTTGAGTTAGGGAAGAATGAGTAAGAATAGCACCATCTTATCGAACAGGTACCTTAACATTGAATTCCAATTCTATTCTCTTGCAAATTACATCTTTCACAGTCTCGTAAAATCCAAATGTAATCGGCCTGACCCCGTCTACGAATAGTGTTTGTTTGTATACAAACATTGTTTTAGTTCTCAGGTTATGAGCACGCATTCAAGGTCTTTACTTTCAAGATCATCAGAGCATACGAGGAGCTGGTAATTACCGTAATGTGGCCGGTGGTTGCACAAGGCACCCTGGCAACCGGACACGCGATGTTTCCAAATAGATGTGTGCCGTACATATCGAAGGAAATGAATATTGCGAGAACACCGTTTAGCATTGTACACCTACTGTTTATTTATTATGAATAAATTGATTAATGGCTTACCCAATACAACTTACTGGCAGAATCATTGTAAACGTTTCGGGTAAACGTATAGGTACTTAATAACATTGGTGTTGCTTTTTTGTTGATTACAAACACCAGTAGAGCTCTGAGAGAGCCTTGCAATACTTATTAATAATTATTGAAAAATAATCAAAGCGAAAATTAAATTGATTATGACCTAGCATATAAAACACCTAGGTACATGCAGTTCCACACAACACAAAGTTGAAAGGTCGAGTTCAACAGTGTTTACGCAAAACACCTCGCTTCAAAAGAAATCGAAACTCGATTAGTAAGCGTATAATGCACGATATCCAATTATAGAGTAAACGAACGTTTTCATTATTTTTCTTTCGGTTACGGCGGTTTCACATTCGGGACAAGTGCACGTGAAACCGAGAGCGTTACTGATGTTGCGTCATTTATTTGCAACAACTTCGAAGGATCTTTATAATGACTGTGTTACTCATCATGAGTACCTATGCATATAGGCACCTTCAACTAAATGAAGTTGAGCTACTGCTCCACGGTCCGACGCTGATGACAAAGTTGATAGGTCATTCGAAGACAGGAGACGTTAGATACAAATGTTTGTGGCATCCGTTAGTGGGCATATGGAAAACTTATATCTAGAAAAACTTACCCTTTGGCTTATTGAAAGCTTTCATCATGACTTTGATTCCCATGCCTGCGATGACCGCCGTCGCCGTAATGTGTCGGCCGCGGGCTTGTGAAGTCCGAAATTACGCCTGACAGGCTAGACACTGGCTGTCCTTCTCAATTATATTCCTTATAAATATTTATTTACAAAATTTACTTTATAAACACTAACTCTAAATTTTAATAAGATCAATAAATATCACACTGTTTCGAGTTTCGTAGTCCGATCAGTCTAAACACTCTTCACTGTTCTTCATTTTGTTAAAGTTTTTATCACGTCACGGTAGATGAGTCTATAATTGTTTTATAGTTCATGTTTATCTTACAACTGTACAGCACCTGTTGAAAACATATAAAACTCAAATCGCTGTATTTTGCATTTGACTCTCAAAATGTCCTACCTCATGAGATGAATACTGAAACCGCAAAAATCTAAAAGTAACTAAAAACCGTAGATAAGTATGATTTCGTCATTTTAGTAGTAAATTTAACTATGACCAGATGAAAATATGTTGTGTAGCTTAGTTCCTCAAAAGCACAATGGACAGCATGAACCGATATTCAAATTGTGGCAAACATTTCCCACAGGTGCGCGGAACGATCCGACACAGTCGCTTCCGGCCTGGTACCCCACTTACCCCGAAAGCTACCCTCCCCCGCACACCCTCATTCACCCTCTACCCCCGCTACGGGCCTCGTTCCCACAGTGTCTACCGGTCCGTGACGAGCAATTTCGCTAGTTTAAGTGCTTTGTGTCGAAGTGCATTATTTGCATACAGACAACCATTTAATAGTTTTTCCACTTTCCTATTAGATGAGTTCATTGCTCGTCTAGAATTCATAATTTTGTTACTGTTATTATCACTAACGTTTTACACTTGGTAAATAGTCGTAAAACTTACCTCACGCGTATATTAAGTCTTAAAATTAGTTCTAGCTCTTTTGTCTTAGCTTGCTGAGTTGTTCCTAACAGGTCGACTTGCCCGGTTTCTATATTCAACGGCCTAAGAACTAAAGATGGCTACTAACTCACACAATTTATTGGCAGCTATCAAAATAAATAACCCTAGCCAAGGTGCGTTTGAATTTTATGTAGTCAATAGCGTTAATTCTGTTGTTCCGTGATTAACCTAAAAATGCTAAAATACACACTATTTTTATTTTGTTCAACCAAAAAATTGACATGTAACGGCAAATTTGCTAATCAAAAATTCAACTTAGAACAAAATATTAACTTAGCTTATTTTCAAAATTTCTTACACTAAGTCTATAGAGTCAACAAATTAAGTTCGTACGTATTTTATCATTTTTTCAGCTACTCATAGTCTGTGGATCAACAGAATTACCAATGTTTAATATGATAGACGTAGTAATTAACATATATAATTATGTAGTAATACGAGTATATCTACCTATTACTTGAGTGAGACCAGCAGTCACCCACAGAAACTAAGAATTTGAATTAATATCATCATTCACTTATAAGGATGTGGGATCGTCGGTTATTAATATATATTAAGTGGCAATCATCAGTTTATGATAAACGATGTTTACTTTACTAATTTATTCATGTTTCAATCTTCTACCGCATACAAAGCGTATCAAATGGTAAAACGGTTACATTACAATATACCACAAAAGGGGTTCAAGGGTTAAATGCAGTGAAAGCAAATGTTAAGTGCCAGTAAACATCTTTATTTAGTTTTAATAACTGATCGGAAGGGGTCCAAATTGGTTTGTACCCACTGAGTACCAACATTCTAAATGCTGATCTGATAATAACGCTTTTTAATGAATTCCTTTGAAACTTTTAATACTTACGTTCTCACGAATGTTAACGCTCTTCGTGGAAGGATTATTTATTGTTATCAGTTAAGTATTATAAATCTGTTAATAGAAACTTATGCATAAAACTATTTTATATTTAAAAGTATTATTTGTACAATATGAGGATACATGCAATGATTACTATACTGTCCGATTCTAATTATAAATGCGAATCTTTGTAAGTTTATTACTAAGTATTTCACTCCATACCCACAGAACGGATGACGATACAATTTGGCAAGTGTGCTTTTTAGCACATAAATCGGTCCCCATTAGTGCATTATGGGGTGTCAAAGATTCTAAATCCAGACCAATGCAAGCAAAGCGACGGGCTGAACTAATTAAAAATAAAAGAAAAATTTAAATTGGAAATGCCACCTTGTGAAAATGATACAACGAATACTTGGGCTACAAGACTGTAACCTCCTACTCAATCTAACTTACTTAACGGTGATGGGGGCGACGAATTGCCCCTAATCAAAATCACATTTAGTCATAGATGCAACATCAGTCAGGCGGTGTACATACTGGTTGGTACATACATCATTTATAGTCATATTTTGTAACGACACTCTACTCATACAATTTAAATTATGTTGCGTAGAGACATTTTTCAGGGCGGCTGAATAAAGCATATTGATTTCTAAAACCACGGCTCACACAGGACAGAACTCGACATGATTTAGGTACTCATCGCAAACCAGAATCGTATCAGTCGATCTCAAATTGTATCAAGAGTACTCGTATTCAATTGTAGAGTCGTTCTGATATTGGAGGACAATAGTCGAATAAAAGCGAGTTGGGCTCGGTACCTACTGACAATAATCTTTGGTTCCGTGAAATTACATACAGTATGTACTTATACTCGTATATTGTACAGGGGCCTTACCGCAAGTTCTTACAAATCAACATATTTTAGAAACATCACATTTCAAGCTTGAAGTAATCAATAAATTTTTATAGGTCATGGTCCGAAATATCATAGTTATATTACTTTGATACTGCCCAAAGAGCTTGTGGTAAGACCCCAGGTTGAGTCTTAAACTGTTCTTAATTTATCATGAGTCACTTGACCAGGTTTTCTTAAACAAAATATGCTCACGACTGAAATCCACAGGTTTAGTAAACATCTCCTCAATTATCTGATTACTTGGGACTGAGGATATTTAAAGGAAGGTAGTCAGAGACACGCCCTAACATTATATTTGGCACATACATATTACATAAGTTTAGCACAGTACCTACTAGTATTGCAAGCCCGTTGCCGCTTAAAAGAATATCAATTACATACACTTACGAATATTTGGTTTTATGAGAAGGTAAGTAATGAATGAATACTGTTTTTGATACGATAAATATGTTTAAATGAAGACACTGAGTTGTGTGATACTTAATATTTTTCTGAATTGACCAATCACAGTCCCAGTCTCACTGAATTCATGGAACCGAACAAAAAGTATCTTAACATTTAGAACCTCTATAAAACCAGTCTGGTTGACTGGTTGATCGCTACCGTGCACAGATGATTATGTCTGTGTATTAATCAACTGAGCGGCTTAGATCTCTTGGGTCAGCTCACTCGACTGTTGTATGATATATAACTCTGTTAAAGTGGGCAGGATAATATGCCCAAGTAAGAATAGTATTTTGTTCGTATGCGACGCGAAGTCTCATTACTTTACTTTTATATGTTTGCAGTTACTATTTACGGTCTCTCTAGGTTTTATTTCCATCAGTTGGACTTATGTAGGTACTGTAATTTTACATAGAGCACGCGGCTCTACGATCTGAATGCCATTAAATCAATCTCATGATACTGATAGATTCTGTGTGGTTAATCACACGAGTGACTGAGATTGGCCCGCCCCGGGTCAACTAACTCGATTGTAGCGCCCAATTTGTCGCCCCACGTCGCGATGAGACCACAACGCGTTTGTCTTGTTTTGTCTGATGGTCCTTCATTGGTATTCTGTATTTAAAATATTCGATTAAAAACAGATTATAAATAACTCTCCTGTTTTCTTTATCTTTCCTAAGACGCTGGGTAAGCCAACTCCATCTAAAAACATATTATAGTGACTTTGGTTGAATAATCGATAAAATCATCTAGAATGATGTAGATGCAAAAAGGTCTATTTTGACCTATCACACTTATAATAAAACAGTTGGTTATAAAACTAAACAGCTATAGTGTTCCAGCCTCTAAATCTACAGTCATGCGACAGCAATTAACGCCTACAGCGGAATCTCTGAAGCTAATATTCAATTGTTGGGTGTCGAGACAATTGTAGAGATCACTCTAGAGCAAGATCAACAGGGGTCAGCTTCTGGCCTATCCTCGACCCCTAAATGGGATAGTGGACACCCGCATATCGAAAGATGAACAGTAAATTAAATATTTTAAATTGAGTGGATTTACTTAACGGGGGGTTGCTAAGAATAATGATATCATCAATCGAAATTGCTTTGTTGTTTTTGTTTGCTGGGTGATAAAGCCGAGGTAGACATTTGTAGCATACTACTGAAATAAGTCTGAAGTTTAGTAGTTTTGACAAGAGAAACTGCCTAGTCCATGAAATGTGAAAGTTGTATAGGGAAATCAACAAACATGCTGAATTTGAGACATGGTACTGTGTGTACGGAAGCGGTAGTAGGATACTTCAGACTGCGAGTCTAACTCACACTTGGACGAATGTATTGTTTCATCAGCAGCATCAAAACTGTCGTAAGCTGTGTGAAGAAATTTCTGTTTGTTTTCTGTGACATTTACAAGAAGATTGTTTCCGCGGTGCGTCAATGCGTGTTTTGGTTTCGGAGATTCGCGCGGCTCTGTCGATTGCACATCAACAAACACGGCGACAATGGATGCTTCGCCGAAGAGTGACGGAGGCACGTTCAAATGTGGAACAATGTGGCATAACAAGAGCTAACAATTTGGCGAGCGGCGGGAACAATGCCTTAGATTAAGTGAGCAGCTTTCGTAAATAGATGTTTGAATTCACGAACATTGTTTGCATGTTACATATTTGTAAGCTGTTTCGCTGTTGCATTTGAACTATCATCAGCTTGGAAATCTACATGAATGTTAGGACAGGTACTTACAAAATGCAAGTTCATCAAATGTACTAACGACCGGTTCACGTAGCTTCATAGACTTGAGAAACATTTTCATTCATAGTTAAAAACGCTATAAGGACATCGCTTCGTCAACGCAAAAGGCCCACGATTCAATTTGTAGAACTAGCTCCGAGATGAGCAGCGGCGGGACACGGGACAAGTGATTTGACCTCCGACCGTTCAATTAAAACGTTATAACTGGCGGGCGTATCGCATCTCGCGCTTATTGCTACTGATGCACCATATTCAACTAGTACTATACCTACAGGGTGTTACATAATACATCTTGTCCAAAAAACTGGTTGTGCCTAGGTACATTAGTCATCTGCAGATAAGCTGCAACTAAACGAAAAAAAAATAGGTAAAAGGAAATAAGTTTTTTTCTGAGTGTAATAACCATCAAAAGAGTGTGATGTTACTTTTCTGGTCAGATATAGAGCTGAGCACACGCGACCCAGCTCTATAAGAAACTGGAGAAGGAAACGGTAAAGTGAACCAACGAGTTAGCTCAGCTGCTAGTTCGTCACGAATTAATTAAACGTATTTCTCATTAAAGTTAAATAAATGTTCACCTACACGGTACCATTCAAAGAGTCGATGTGTTACCGATAATAAATTACGCTACTTAGATGTCCATTAGATAGCTCTTTTATAAATAAATGTATTTTTTAATTGAACCTGATATGTGCAAAAAACGACGAACCATTTATCCATAGCGGGAAATATTTTAAAACATAGTTTCATGCTACTCTGGAGCAATTAAGCTGTTGGTAATAATTGCCTATTTTGTATGAAACTTCAACTCCTTTGGCAACTGTTTTATACCTACCTACTAATGGAACGCTCCGTGACTTTGCGTATTGTTATTTTAATACAACCTTTGACGTCTCATTAAAATTACATCTTCAGAATAAAAATCCTGTGGTTCAATCTGGGATAAGTACCGAAAAATTATATCTGTTCTCTGGTTACGACGTTATTAAGTACCAAACATCACAACATAAATTTTCGCATGTATTTTTTCCCCTTCAGAGGATTTTGTTAAGTCTTTAGGATAATGTTTGATATCATAAAAACTTTTTTTTGTAGCTAATTAGGTATTAAATTTTTTATTATAATGATGTGAGTGTCGAGTTTGAGTGACTGCTCTCAAGCTATTTGAATTTGAGTTATAGATTTAAGTATGTCATGCAGCCACATTCTAATTCTCCCATCAAATACAAATATAACAAAGTCGATAACAAACTATTTGAAACTCTGTTGTTCAGTGCCAAATATTTCAGTCGCTATTACACTCGAGTGTTTGTGTCGCTTATTAATTAGAGTAATGTTGCGTGTTGAACGAGAAGTTAGAATGAATTTAAAGACATTGGGGGTTCATCTAGTATTCAGATAGCAAGGCGTGCTCACACGAGGCGTGAAAGAAGCGTGGGGCGGCTCTACCGGCGATTGGCGAACGCCTCCCAACGCCTACGCGCATGCGCTGCACGCACTTCCCGCGAGAAAAATCTTCAGCTAGAAAACTCACTATCTAAGAAAATGATAGTTTTATTTTGTTTACATGTGGGCGGCGTAACGGCCGGGTGACTAGACAAAATGGCGTTCGCGGTTTTATGAAGAGATTATTACGCTATATAATTTTCATGAGCTTTGTAAGAAAACGCAAGAAGTTCTTCACGTCATACACAAACAATGTTGTGTTGCGCAACTCACACTGCCTACCTACTATGAATATAAGTACATCATGAATATTTATTCAATTCCTACTTTATATCTTTTGGTCAACACTGGGTGACACAATTAGTTTCAAAAAGGTTGGTTCTAATAAAAAATCCAATCAAACGGGCGAAATAAAGGCTAAAGCGGTCTTCATTAGGCATTCAAATTCATACGCTTTCAGTACTTTTGTATGTTAATTTAGTTGGTTTAAGGTTAAGTTCAGTGTCATAGTCGCCATTTAACGTAACATATACTTATCTGCCTACATTATGTCTACCTACAGTGTATTATATATGTATTTCGTATATATTTGGTATATTCATTAATATTCCAGAACACGCCCTATATCTATTCTGAATTTAATCTAAAACTGTCCAGCCATTTTAGTGACATAAATACATTTCCACAAACTTTCGCATTTATAATTTTGGTAGGATTTGCGAAATGTACCTACGCTAAATTATGAAAATAATAAAACGGTCGTTGCTTTTTTGGAAAACATCATTTTAAATGAGTGGTTTTAAACGTACGTTTAACTCTATTTTAAAATTCGTAAATTTACGATGCTCGTAAACCAATCTGTCACTAAAAGGAGGAAAATACGGAAGAATTAATTTAACTTTAAATACCTGCGCTATTCCGTTCCGATCTCCAGTTCACCCACAGAGTCATAATAAGCAAGCTATAGTGCCAACATACGATTTTCCATCCGCACGATATTTTTTCAATTTCGTCTGAACGAGAATGAGCTAAATTGTTGTGCAGTCCGTTCCGTATGTTCCGTCTTTAAAACTTCTAATAAACAAAATTAAATTTTAATCTTATATCAATGTCATAAAATGTCAACATATAGGTTTTGTGAGATACTTAGATGAACACTATTTTGTATTTAGATGCATCTTTATCTTTAATGCATTTATGTGAGTAATTAAAAGAAAAGATACTTCAGCATTAAAGCCTATTCTATTTTAATTGTTGTTCATACTTGTAACTACGACTAACACCTTCATTATTGGTGTATAATGTTATAATACTAATCTGAGATTTCATCACTCAGAATCGGGTCAGCGCGGCGACACCAGCATTAGCGCCTATTAACATCATGTTAACGACCCGTTAAAAATATCACCACCGATGGCTCGAGATCATTGGTGTGATAATCTATGGTGTGAATGATATTGATGCATTGAGTTTCCCTATCACTCCTATAGAGCAGGCCAAGTCAAATAAACTGATATGTTATTTTAGGTCTCCAAAGTTGCATGCATACGTGCGCTTACGAGTACTTATGGATTGAAGACTTATCTATAAAATCTAAAGGCCGAGGAATAGACCCTCAAAAGTACTGTGGCCGGGAATAATCAGTTTAATGTGCCTTCTAAAGCATGCCCTCATCCAGATGATGAACGCTGAACATTGCTTAACTTAGTAAATCTATTAGATAGGAGCGACTCAGCAAGCTACGCAACGCCTCGAGCGCTTTTGATATATTCGCTTTATTCACCATTTACAAGAAGTATTCGATTGGAATCAACGCAACAGTGGAACCTAGATTATAGGGATTAATATGCAGTACCAAATATTATTGTAATATAATGTGCAATATTTCATAAACGTTTGCCAACATGCTAGTAACGTGCTATTACGCATCGTACACTCAGTTTGTAGCCTAGCTCTAAATTGCGAAATAACAGCATACTCTTTTAGATCGAGAACAGTACTGCCCATAAACTATAGGTAGCTTAGCTACTATTATAATTTTTGTAGTGGACAGTATTGTATATGGGAATATTTGAATTTGAATGTGAGCGTTCAGTTTAACGCTCTTTGTGAGTCAGGGGCGCCACGGTTCGCTAAATCCGATGTTTGCTTCTGACTGGACAGAGCACTGGCCGAATACGACGGACTGTTCCAAAACCGAACACGGATCGTAAATAAATTGTACGGAAAAAAATAAAATTACTCCATCTAACTAGCCCAGTGCTTTTTTGCGATCAGTATTTCATCTGTCATGTTGGTCGATATATTGCTGGTATTATCAGCACTGGGCAGTATACTGTCCAGCATATTGCGCTTGTGTGTTAAATGTTCATAGGTGTACTGTTTGGGTGCACGCATGTTATTGTTAGATAGAATTGGCAACAGGCAAGCGGGCGTGACTACACTACGTAGGTTGGGTAGGTAAGTAGGTACACAAAATATTTACTTTCTGCAACAAATCATATTTCTATGAATCTACTTCAAAAATAGGTGCTGGTTTGTGAATCACAGTCAGAAAACCTACAGATGTTGTACAAATGGCGCTGGCGTTCCAAATTGACATGACCGATTATGAGGCCCAAATTTTTTGCTACAAAAACAATTTGCTGCTTTTGGCAATTGGATTTATCCACTATGAGTAATTCAAATCCCGGCAGGTGATTTTGCACGCTTTCGCTAATTCTAAATTCAAAGGCTTCTTTAGTGTCTATGGAACAAAAAGTAAAAAAGTAAAAAGGATTTACAAAAAGGCTAACCTACACCTGTATCCGTTCGGGGAGGGTGCCTTTCTGTCCTTGAGTTTAAATTCACGTATTAATTATTCGTGAACAGGCTATTATTTTTTGCATTCACTGTTAGTCAATAATAATACCTAGCGTATTTTATAGTTTATTAATTTGTTTTATTAAGCCACTTATTTTCTTGATCCTAAACTGAGTCTCATCACTGCACAACTCGAGCGAGGCGCGTAAATGGAAACCTGCCTTTAATTACTTAAAGGCACATACCCCAAATGGGGTCTGACGATGTTCTTATCTGTGTGCCATTGTTTAACACGTCTTTTCATTCCCACGGTTAGCTGCGCCTTTCTATACTAACACTGGTGTAAGCTGTGGTGTGGTCGATAACGCGTACCTGCCTGAGCCAAGAAAACGCATCGAGGAATTCTTTGAGGTGAATTAGCAGCAAAAAGGCTAAAATCTGAGTAATTGGAATAGCCTGAGTGGTGTTCGCATACCTTGATGTGTTGGGAACGTTTGGTACGAGCTGCTGGCTTGGAGGGAAGTTTGACTCATCGTTTAAAGTTGCCATCGAAAGCGTAGGTAAATATTAAATTTTAAATATTACAACATTTTTTTCCACCAATGCAGTAAATTATTATTGCAATGAAGTTGGTAGGTACTTTTAAATACCATTTTTTTTATCATATTGTTTACTAATAAAAGCTGCCGAAACCTAAAGCAGCTGCTTCCGTGTTAACCTATTAGTACCTAAAACTTCATCTTTAGAAGTTCATTTCCTGTTAGGTATTATAAAAAACTAAGTGGCAACTTTGTTGCTCCTTGTTTTCGAATGAAACGACATGGTAGCAGTAGGTATTTAATGTGTGCCACAAGGCACGAGTGAGTTAACTAATCGTAATTAATTAAATTGCTAATGAATAGGTATATATCGTCATTTCGCATTTCAGTTTATTTTAATTGGCCGTTAACTACTTTAAGTTATATTTATGCTGCTTCTAGATTAACTAGCTAGGCTAACAACTTGTAGGCTACGAAGGATTTTGTAAGAAAACAAGGCCTGAAAACATGAAACCATGCATAGGTATGTATGTAGGTATTGTAAGCATTATAATGCTTAATACATATAGATAAGTATTGTATATATATTGTATAGATGTGTACTTAGGTATATATTCCTGCTGCTTGTATATACAATCTAGATTCTTTTCACGGTTACTTTTAGGCATTTAGGCTTGTGTCGCTCGATGATATTGAATATCAATTAATGTATACACTTAAAAAGTCAATTCGATATATAAAACTTATAAGCTTTGTATTCATCTCATGAAAACAGAAATTGTATTGTTGTATTAAATATTTATAATGGAACGGTAGACAAACAAAGAGTCTGGAGTCGAGTGCAAAATTCGAACGACGCACGCGCCTCAAAAGGACACAATAATAATGATAGGTAGATGAGCTGAATCCATTATCCAATGACGTGCACCAATTACCCATTTAATGCAATTTGGGGCATCGTATAGTCCATCCCGCGTCCTCGTACATTCCCAGCTTCACTCACTCTAAAGCACCAATTAGAGAAATCACTAGTGAGCAAGCACTCTCGGAACACAGGTTGTACGCGAGCGTTCGTGTTTCGAACCGGTCATTTCAAATGCTAGTTGTTTATCCAGAGTTTACAGAGTCAGGCTGTGAGGGCGCGCGTGCTCCGTTGCGGCCGGCGCGCGACTACTCGCGGCTCATTGAATGGGCGCCCGGCGCGGAGGGGCGAAGCTCGCTACGTCTCACTCCCAGCGAGCTTACCAAAATCACCAATTGCGACTGTCTTCTCATTAACCCGACCGATTTATGCTTGACCGAAAACAATAGACTATTCGGTTTTGCACTTTGACTTTATCAGCGAAAACGAATGCTCTAGCGCGAAACTCAACTGGAAGTGAAATGTTACGAGATCTTTAAGAGCTTCCGATCGAAGCTCCGGTGTGTCGCTATGCATCCGGTGGCACCTGCTCGCACTCGAGAGGAGACTGCATGTTAGAAGGAGATGAAATGATTGATCAGAACGCGGACCGGATGGCGGACTCGGTTATGAATGAATCCACTGTCCTTGTCTCGCAAACAGGTTCATAATAGTGAAGTCTCTTTCGAGCTCAGGTTGTCGCCACTGCAGAGGAAGTGAAAGGGACGGGACGCGTAGTAAATATTGCGCTGCGTAGAACCGTCCGGGAGTATACCAAAGACCTTTAGTTTTTTTGTGCTCTACCACAGAGAAAAAACGATTCATTCATAGATTTGTTTGAAAATGTACTTAAGTCAAGAGTTTTGTTTATTACTATCTTCGAGTGCCTGATGGATCCAAACTGCAAAAATTTACTCAAAATAAGATTACCAGCCTTATTAAGTAGGTACCAAAGTCTAAGTCTTAGCACATATATTAAATTAAGAATTACCTATAGAAGCTACATAAAAGTATGCTCAATCGCTCATAACCATTGTTCTTTATAAATTAATGATGTAGATGGTTACAATCAACAGAAAATCAAAGGTATGGTCTAGGTGTGGCCTGAGATCGTAGGGCATGGTGGTGGCGCGGGCGGTACGTTCGCGGTATTGTTATCTGTGGGTGCGCCGTGTCAATGTTTGGACGACGACACGTGGACGTATTTCCTTTGTCACAGCTCACAAGCAAACATTTTGACTGGCCATTTCCGGAGTTATGGAAAATATCGAAATCGAGACAAATCATTATACCTGTAGAAGTTTGTACAATAAAAAAGTGTTTAAACAATGCACTACTTTTTTTAGATAATATTTTTTTTTTTTTTTTTTTTTATATTAGCTTTACTTTATAAATAAACTAATAATTGCGACTAAGAATAGCGTCTCTGAGATTCTACGCATGTGCGTACTGGTACCTATTCTAGGTGTTAAATAAAACATATTCCATATGGGAGTAACAAGTAGGTACCTACAGTTATTTCAAGCTAAAGTTACTTCATTCAAGAATACAAGCTATACAACTTGTAGATGATATCCAAAGCCCAAAATAAATTACATTAATAATGAACAAACACGTAACAAAGTTTGGTAAACCAGCAACAATTGCCTTTCACTTGCACGAACTGTGGATCCGGTCAGTATTGGCATCTACTAAAATGGCATTCACATTTTCTGGAAAATATCCAGACGGATATCAACCCTGCTAAATTTAGCAAGCCGCTTGCTATTATATACAAAAACGCTGATAAGCAGATATTTGTTGGACTGCATTAGAGTTTGATCATGATCAAAGAATTAAAGAAACACTTGATATACCACTCCGAACAAAGGATAAATCAGAGCAGCGAGCCAACTGCATCTTGCCACAAATCAATGGGATCCAGTCGAAGCATGTAACCCTGAGCGCCAGGTGCTACGCGGGAAGTCACCCTCCCCCCGCACCTGCCCTCTTCAGCATCTTCACACGCCCACACAGATAACACTAGAGGAAGTACACACACACATGCAAGCCATCTACACCGTACGTGGTGACGTAAACATCAAATATAATGTTCGTTTCTGTAATTTATTAATGGCTTGCATTTGCGTATGCGCCGTACGTTGCGCATGAAAAATGGCGGATATAAATATGAAGTGAGTGGATGCTAATTCAAAAGTATAGTCATTTAAAAGCGTATAAATGTTGTTCTTTGACGCCTGAAAGGTGCCGCCATAAGAGCTTCGGACAACTTGGGCAGTGTTCGGGCCAGTTTGTGGATGATTAACGGACCTTTTTAGCTGCTGAAGAACATGAAAGCTGCGGGTTTTTAATCTTGATTATGATTTACTTGCCACTCAATTAAAATTAAACAGTTGATAATGAAAAATTTCAGTTAAGAAAATAACAAAAATTGTACAACGTAGGTACATTATGTATTTGGCAATCAATGACACTACGTAGTAGGTAAGAGCCGTACTGGATACCGGTTGGTTTACTTCGATTAGCCCTAATTATAATGAAAGTATGTTCTCTAAGTACATGTATTTTAATTTTACTTTTTTCTAGCTCTACTAAACCACCGTGATTAAATACTTTATGGCGCTTCGATATATTGTTGCACTTGGTTAGTTATTTCAGGCTATCTATCGCAAAAGATAAAGAACTTATCTAAGTGTTACTCATCCATGGAATGCTTTTAAAGCCTCTAACGCCAACGTCACAGCATTGTGCACGTTCTTACTCACAATGAAAATTATCAACAGGTAGCGAAGGCCTATACAATGCCTCCTTCCGGTATCCGATATAGAGCTTAAAAATGTAAAACCCACCTTAACTTATAGCTTTAAAGTTTACAGTTCCTTGTGTATGTGATATTTAAAAGTTATTCGTTTAATATTGTAGTAGCTGAAGCTGCGAACGACTTTTAATGTTCAGTGGAAGCGGTAAGGTTTAGTTTTACGTAACGATACCGATGGTTGTCAAGTTCAGGTTCTAATGCAGGGTTACCCATCATCCGGTGTAAGCTGACACCGTGGGTATATGAACGTTATGCTAGGTCCTGAATAGTCCTACAATATAATGTGATGGTAACACAGTAAAATTATAAAAGGTGACACAGTTAAGTGAGTAAACAGTTACTCTTCTACAATAAAAGGTACACGAAGAGGGTGCGCGTTTATGTCTTTTCTTCTAAAATTAATTGCTAACCTTCGTCTTCGGACTTTGGTGAATGAAGTTTTATTAATTTGGAAAATCAATCCTGTAATTTTACTTTTTACGGCTCATATTAATTGAATATGGAGATGAGTGGTACTTATCAATATTACTAAACTTCGTACATTTAACACGAAAAAGTATAACCATAAATCAAACATGAATAATTAAGTACATTAAATATCTGAGGTACAACACATTATTATGAGAAAAATTACACGCAACCATATCTACTACATAAATCGTCCTGCATTAATTAAATATAATGGTTAGACGATACGATCCGTTTTTCCCAACAGCCACCGATTGAAAACTGGTTCTTTCTCTATCCATTAATTTATATTGCCCAAATTAAATTAACATCAGCTCAGAACACTATCTTTCCACTGTATATTAAAGTTATGGTGTTAGTGATAAGTTTGTAATAAAACATGGTGTACTAGCACACTGTGACGTAACACGGTAAACTCGAGTCGGCCGGTCCTTCTGCCCGCCCTCTCCATAAACTGGTACGTCATGAATCATGAGAACCGCGATCGGCGCTCCTCTCATTGATTTATTGTGCATTTAGAAATAAAGAAATTCACGATCTCATTATGTAGAGTACAGAGACAAGATTCATTGTGCCAGACTTGCCGCGCTCACAAAAAAAAATCACAAACAGTAAATGTCGAACGGAACCATAAAAAGTTGAGTAAAAGGCGTCGAAAGAAGGCAGCGAATTTTGAGTCAAACCAGTTTAATGAGGGTCGAATTTAAATACGAAAATAAAGCGGTTCCCACGGCGTCGCTCGCGGGAACGGAAGCCTCGTCGATGTCGCGGCGACACGGCGCGACTGCTCATATCGCGCGATCATCGCTTGACGCCTGCGCCGCCGCTGCCTCTGCCTCCTCACCACCATAACCTGACCCTCTCTACACACCAAATTACATACAATTGATGAATCGAATAGAGCTCCAAACAAAACTGACAGCTTTTATGTGATCGGACAGGTCTCTATGAAATTGAGTCAATTAAGAAAATTAAATATCGTATGTCACGCAACTTTTTGCACTATATATGTGAACATAGGTACCTACTACTACAGTCATACACTTTTATAATTACTCCTCGATCGAACATTAATCTAAGTTACCATAACAAAATCAGAGGAACCAATTGGCAAAAAATAAGACATCAATTTGAACACCAAAATATTACGAAACTCACTGACATAGACACTTCTTCTTCTTTTTAATTGATACAGAAAACTGTATGCAATAGCTGTTTTTTTTTATTTTTATTATTTACGTAGTACCTACCTACCATGATTGCCTTATTGCCATAAACCCATAAAGCAGTGTAATATTTTAGATCTTTCTATTCAAATGAACTTTGATACTATCAGCATTGGAAATATTGAGGGCGTAGCGTAGTGTTATAAAACATTTGAATAAATTATACAGAATTTATGCGTCTACGATTGTATGAGCCAGTAAGAAAAGATGCAAACGAGAACAGACAAAGGATTTACTATTGTATTCGTTTATCGTCTACAGGTTCTTTCTTTATTCTTTAAGCTGTTCGAAGAAATCCCGCAAAAGGTAATTTGCTTTACGAAATATACAAGTTGTAAACACGCAAGCCGAGGTCCGATCTGTTTGAGCTTGCTTTCGATAATGTCAACACGGCCTTAGTCAGCGGAACTTGTTCCAACACCTTTATTTGTACTTACATTTTTTACTAAAACTATTTTCAAATTGCCCTTCGTAGGTGTGAAGACAAAAGCGCTTTCATTTATATTTTGAGGGCGCAATCTTTTAAACTAGTAAAACGCAAAAAACTGTTTCGTCAATCGTGCGCTGAATTCGCCATTCAGTAGTGAATAATAAGATTGCCAGCTGAAGCGAACACAAAGCTCACACTAGCCTTTAGTTGCGACCGCAGGACAAGCTTCCGTAATTACGCATAAAGCCTCACGAGCTGACATTCAATACCTACATGGATATAAATGAACTACGGCTACAGGCACACAATGTGGTGACTGCTCGCCTCATTACACACAAACGTGGATGATGCGCTCATTGGGTTTCACTTGGGTGCGGCTGTTCGTCTTCTAAGCCCTGGCTGAGGGTATGAATGAATAACGCTGTCCTTTTCTCTCTTGAAGAATTTGACGTTTACTATTCTGCTCGAAGATGTAAGGAAAATTATGAATTTATATGCATATGTATAAAATCACACTAAATCATCATAGCTACAATCAGGGAACAACCAAAACCACTTTTAGGAGAGTCGATTGCATGGTTCCACTCTGTCATATAATATTATGTACTCGAATAGAACATGAGTTTATTTTATACTTATAGAATCTTTATAGTTTGACCATAATGTTAAATACTTAGTATTTGTTGAGCCAACAAGACGAAGTCGCCATAAAGGCTAAGAAGTAAAGTAAGTGTACAAGCTTGTGACTCAACGTGCTATGATTACATTTGCGTCGAGTTGTGGGGGTTTTACTGTGACCCTTTTGAATGTTATCTTTTAGGATAACACAAAAAATAAAAAAGATAAGGATTTGCATAGAAAGTATTTATTATTTCATAAATATTTAGTTTTCAATATTCCACTTTCATAACTTCACAGATTATTGTTTGAAATATTAAACCAATATCAAATACGAGTGCTATTCAAGATTAATTTGTTTTATAATCATGATGAGAGTTCCGTCGGATTGTTTATCAATCTTCATGAATTTTTAACCGAAAAATGCATAGAGAAAATATTAGTAACTATAACAGATCACTGGAAAAATATCGAGTTCCTGATTCTGTATTACGAATCCGTGCATTGTCAGCTTGATACTCGTACGAGTATACTGAGAGCACGTAGTAGTCAGGCGATTTCAATAAGTACGAGTACAGTTCATTTATTTTACAAAGTTCTATGCGATGATAATATTATGCCATTGATAAAGATACATAATTATAACCTAGTACCTAGTGAATTTTTTATATGTTAACATATAAAAAATAATACAAGCTCTGCTTAGTTTGGGGCTACATGATGCTGTGTGATAGTGTCCAGCATTATTATTATTATTATTATTATTATTAATATTATTATATTCTCACTGTGGCATTTTTTATTTTACAAAATTTGTAAGTTACATAAACTTTACTACATCTAGTAACTTTATTTTTATAATTGTAGACTGAATAAGTAATTATTATAATATAAATAAATACACTTATTACCATACAGCTTCGAGCTTTCTGTCGTTTCTTAATTAAAGAATATGGCGTACTCGGTCGTATTTCTTAATGTGTCTTAATTTAGACAGTATATTTCAGTTACGTCTGAGTAGTGAGTTGAGATGAGCCTGATAGTGGAGGCTGTCGGGGCCGGAGCATCGCCGATACCATCTTGAGTTACCACGATAGGATCACCGACATTTCATGTCGAAGCGTTGACACGCATTAAATCGTTTATTAATTAGAACATGGCTCTTCACTGGACACCATAATCGTATATTTAAAAAGTTTAATAAAATTCTCACGCCATAACAAACCTAATGATTCGAAGCGTTTATTAAATCAAATCTTATAAGGATCGATAACTAATTTGTATGTTGATGGAATATAAAAGAGCTATAAATGTGAAACATTTTAATTTTGTTCTCAAATATCCAAATTTTCCAAAACTAGTTCGCCAACTTTTTAATCAAAACATTCGGACTTTTAGAATATTTTAGGACCTACTAAAACCATTACGGTACACTAAGTAAAATTTGGTAAATTAATATTCGGTGTAGGTTGTTGGCCTCAACTAATGATAATTATGTTTTAGAGTAGCCACTAGCCATCGATATAAACAGGCACCGTAATCGATGAGACGTGGTCTCGATGGCTATCGGCGGACGAGCGGCCGCCGTGATTAACATTTCCACTCTTCCATTTAATTCGTTCGTTATTCTTTTCTAATCGAGGTCTGAGCGGAGGTCACAAACGCGGCCGACCGGTCTTCGTTGCAACATTATATATTTGTCGGGCGCAAGCGCCGCCGTGAGAATATGTAAAGCAACCATCGTAAGTTGTCCTCCGCTCTCTGGCCAAACCCTGTCCGAGCCCAAAGCCGCAGCAGCCATCGCCGAAGGTGCTACAGATCGTCATTAGCTGGTGATCAGCCGCGGTCGAGATTCGGCGCACCTATCCAAAACCACGTGTAAAAACGCTCATTTGTGCTAGGTATAACTATATAGGCGCGGTTTTGGTCAACCGAATAAATTAGTTCGATTGACCAAACTTTGTTTTTATTTTGTCGCGTGAGAACTACGGAAAGAAGTATATACTTTGGAACGAGAAAGTTTCAAGTTCGTCGCCAGCTTAATCTGTTGTTAACAAGTTGTTAAATAAATTTAAGTTACGGCCGGCTATGTTTCGAGTACGATCATCCATACGATTCTATAATCGGGTGCTCGAATTTGCTAATAGGTATATAATGACATCTTTACAATGAGACAGGTACGTAACTGAGGGATGAGCAAGTTGTGCAATTTATTAGACAAAATCTATGTGCAAAATTAGCGTTCGGTAAAAACCGCAGATGTGAAAATACGTCTACCACTAAAAACCAATAACATATTCAATAGTGTCGTCGATATCACACTTCTTCGTTTTTGAATTCACGATTGTTGAACTTTCACGAGGCTTGTGATTGCTTGGATATTTATGTTGTTCAATTTGTGACAGTGCAGAAGCAGACCTTAGAAAACAATCGCCACCACTTTTCTCAAGATTTTTCAATCATTAACTTTTCTTGTATTGGTACACAATGTACATCTACGTTTAAACTCCGTCTTGGCGATCGGACTTATAAAGAAGGCAGGTACTGTTAGGCAAGCAAGAAACGTCCGGTAAAAAAAATCAATAGTTGCCATCTCCATAAGACACGGGAATCTGGCCTTCCGCTAATTATTTACGATATATTGCGTAACGGTGAAACGCCGGGAAGGAGGCAAGAAAAAAACGTGTTCTGCAGGATGTGAGCCACCAGCATATGAGATGACTCGGATCTAGATTTTACCATAATCAAAGACATGATAAGGTCTAATATTCCATGGCAGGCAGTACGGCTTGGTCACTTTTAGAATATCTTTATTCATATTTCGAACGATCTGGATAAAGTTGAACTGGACTTCGATCGTTTGAGGGCTTCGAAGAAATCTGCACTCTGTTTCCTGGGCGTTAGAAGTGAATTTTGCTACAATTGGTGTAGATTATCGTTGGTCTACTTATGCTGGCGTCGTAATTAAAGATACCATAGCAGGAACCAGGAAGAGTGTCGTACTATCTTAACAGTTAGCCGGAAGTCGCTCGATCTGTGAGTTCATTCATAAACGCGACGCGACAATGTGGTATGACAGGTTGCCGGACTCACTGTGTACTCACACTAACTTTTATTTATAACACGCATAACTTTGTTTGGCCAGATCAGTGGGATTAACTATACTTAATAACGTGAATGATACACATTTTATTTCGTAAAATGGGAATGTTTTCATATTATTTTATGGTAGGTATTTAAGTTAGATACAAAGCCAAGTCAAGTCAAAATATGTTTATTTTCAATAGAATCACAGGGATCACTTTGAAACGTCTTACATACTAGCCTAAATTATGTATTCTGTATTTGCTCTACCTGATTGTTCTAACTTTGAATGAGCCTTTGACATCTCTGACTAGACATTTATAAGAATTATTCATAGTTTCGTAGGTAATAGAGATCTGAACGCGTTTCTATGAAGCATGAATTGCCGTGAACTTATTTTTGATCTTTTTGTAGATGAACCAGAGCTACTTTCTGTTCAGAGCTTAGAGATATAAACAAAGGATGCTAGTAATTAGTGGTCCCAGACGTAGGGGCGTCGCGTCGCGTCGGGGGCAAAGGGCTTGCTCTGATTGCGGTAATCGAGTTAGCCGAGTGCGCGACTAAACAAAAAGAGTAGCGCAATTAATGCGTGCGTGGGCGCCGGATACTTCCGCTTGAAGGGATGTCGTCGACTTTGTTGGCTTTCTTCAAGGATCTCAACTGTTGTATAATACGCTTCTGTTTCAGTAGTGTTATTTTTTTTGTATCGGTGAGGTTTTTGTTTCTCTTGACGAGTAGGTAGAGGAGTTGGTAACTTCATGAATAAAGATTTTTTGGGCGCCAAAAGTTTTCTATTCACACTTAAAAAAAATTGGTAAAACACAAACAAGGATGTTGTCGAGCCTAAACTCCTAGGATATTCTTTTATTTTCTCGGAGTACGACAAAGCCGAAGGATGTAAGCAATCAGGTTGATATTGTACTAGCAATTCAAATACCTAGTCCCTTGATTGGGTTAATCAAGTTAAGAGCAGGCCGAGTGATAGAAAGATGCCAACAATTAGGCTGCATGTGGGCAACGGATATAGAACTCGACGTAACCATTGTCTAATACAAATATTTTGCTTTGTAAGGTGTTATTAATGTGATAAAATCAGTTAAGTATATATTACATGTTTTTTATGTATATTGTGTATATTAAGATATACGTATACGTAAGTACAGAAACATAGCGTGCCGACAAACTGGACTTTATTTTTTGTCTGAAATGCAAGTAGTTAACGTTTTCAAAGAACTGAAAAAATCATTAGTTACTTTTATTACGTTTTCATTGATAATTTGAAATAGAACCTTGTGATTATTAAAATCATAAAATTAACATATTTATTACCAAAATCGATAGCTTATTGAAATTTTGCAGGACATTAGCTCACTATCCCGCGACAGGAAGTGGGCCGCCGGACGCGCGTATCTAGCTACCGTATCTATCTCATTCTCTATATAGCTTCGTCATACTCTGTTCTCTCGCTCTAAACTAATCTATCCTTTTTCAACAATGTAATTGTGCCCTCACGGCTTGTTCGGCTGGTCCAGCCAGACCTGTCGTTGTGCAATGATAAAATAAGGCAGACAAAAATTACTTCGACCGTTACCTTAAAATTATTGCACCGTCATCTATACCCAGGGCGAGCCACTTTCGAATAGGCTACCGTTTAATGATACATATTACGCATCTCATTTGATAGCATCAAAGTTTTTTGTGTGATTGTCAGTTTCGGGACTAGTCGTTCCAATAAGAGCTAGATTGGATGTTGTAATCGGTGAGCGGGCCCGCCCGACGCTGCCGCGGACCAGAAGCTGCGCCTGTGCGCCGAGAGCTACTAGAAATCATCTCCGCGTCCGGTCATTCCGCCAGTTGCTGCATTTTAATTATTAATGAAACTGGCCGCCGCGGGAAAGCCGCGCCACGGCCGGCTCTGCTTCCGCTCGCAACGCTGCGCTTCATTCATAAAATCGAGCCTCAAGCTCAGAACGTTTTAACTCGCATACAAAAACATTCGATAATAAACTTTACGGCGCAACGAAAAAGTCTGATTCTAGCCTGCGAGAAATCACTCAATGCCTTTTATAAACAAAGCGGTGTTTGCACAGAAATAGATATGGAAAAAAGTCGTAACTCAAAGCGAGCGCGTACGAGAGTGGTTTTACCATGGATAGCAGAAAGTTGTTTTCCGTTTGAGGAAACGCCCTCGATTAGACCTTATAAGGTGTGAGCGTTCTCGGTTGATTTACTCGCTTGTCGTGAATGGGATGCGTTCTGTGGCCGGTGAGGTGCGAAGATCTAGTAATACTAATAGGTGAATGGAGACGTTCTGTCCCTCGGAATAGTAGCATCACGATTCTACAGAAAAGTGTGGTTCGTCGACATCAACTTACGCTTCGATTGATGACTTCAACTCGAGCCAGAGTATTACGATTCGTGTTCCCATTTCATCCAGTAAGTTCTATAGTTCTAGGACTGCATTTCGTCACGTATAATATTGTAATGAACGGTTTGGCACATCTAGGGTTCAGGAGCTCATATTTATTGCTTCTTGACTTGAAAAACCTATACTTATATATATGTATCTCCTAAAGAACATGAGGTAATAGAATAGGAAGTAGGAAGTCTGCGAGACCGGTGAAACCATTGACAAGTTTCGCAACTCGTGCTCGACACCTTTAGCTGCGTTATAAATTTAAAAGTAGGTAGGTTATATACTTCTATGTATATCTCTCTCCACACTTGTAGGTATACTCGTATTTATAGTATATTTACAGACACTTTAAAATGTATATGAATGGAGTTTGTCCTAATCATCTGTAAATTGTACTTGTAAGACTTGCCTTAATAAGTATTTGCAATAGAAACCTAGTTGTGAAACTGCTGTAGTCGAGAGACCGCATGGTTAGTCAGACCACTTTAACTACTACATGGAGAAAGTTCTAAGTTGTACTTTCAATATGCGCTGTTTTATTAGATTGATTCAAGGTTAGACATGTAAAAATGAGCTCTAATTCTATCTCATTTTAAATCATTCTTGTTTATGTTCGAGAAGCTATTTTATTCGATCAATTCCATTTGAAAGAAACTCATTTGGCAATATTTTTTATACGTCTAGTTTAAAGCTTTTTTCTTTACAGCATTGTTATGTAGGTACCTATAAAGCCTTTTAGAATTTATTCATCTTTATGATTTTTAGCCGTTGTTCTTGATAGACGAACATACCTATAGGTACTTATAACATTATGATCATCCTAAAGTAAGGGTTTCGTTATCCTTCTGGGCTGCGGAATATTATAAAGAAAGTAAGTATTATGTTTGTTGTTTAACAATTGATCTTATTACGCGGCAAAGAAAGAAAACAACAACACAAGCTTCCCAAATGGCCATTGGTGTCGAACAATTTGCTTACGGGTCTGTTCTTATAATTTTCAAGCCACGCAAGTTACTCAACATACACAGAAGCTCCGACGAACAGAAGGCAGCATAATGCATGTAAATGGCAATCAAGAAGCAGCTCATTACTACCACTTGTGCCGCAGTCGGTCAGCGCATCCGAGTTTCTCGGAACCGATCACTCCATTCACGAGCTCGAGTATTTTGCACGAACAAAAAGGCTTCGGTGCCACACTGTCTGCAGCCACAAAAGAGCGTCCTTTTTACAAATTTGGTATACCTTAGAAATGCAACCTGCACGTATATCATTCAAATCTTCACCCAATCACCTTGAAAATAAAGTTTAAACTCACTCGTGATCTTATAATCGTTATAATGAGCAATTTTTTTGTGTTACCTGCCCTACAATATGGTGTTCACCGGATATAGCTAGTCGGTCCTGTGAATAGCTCGAGATAAAAAAGCATATTTACGATTATAGACGAGCGATTTGTCTTCGTCACTAAACTCAATACTATTAGCAAGAGAACTCAGGTGTAATTATTGTATCATGTTTCACGGAAGATGTAATCGAATGTGCTTTTCACTGTATGTAAAGGTAAATGATAATGTAGTAGATGGGATATCTTTGTCGAATATAAAATCCCTAAGTACCCGACTGTAGATAGTCTATAATGTTATAAATAAGTAGGTATTGTTTTTACTGTACCTACATTCAAATGCTGTGTTCGGTGTTGTCCCTCTCGATTTCCGTTGGAAAGCTGACTTGTATTCCCAAGGAAATTTCTTGTCGATACAAAACAAGTATTCCTATATGTTTCTACTATGTGTACGATTGTGTTATAATAAGTGAAAACTCGACTTAACCCTTGACAAGCCAAGTACTTATAAATGTTAATGTTCTCCCTCGCATTAATAACATTGAAGCCAACATTCATACACCTGTCAATTGCATGCATTTAAATGCAAGTTTGTCACATATCTCGTTAATAAATGTCACGCGGATGTCGAAATCTTTTGACACTGACAATGAAAGATAAAACATCACTTATTTACAAAAAGATCATGAAAACCGTTTTATACATTTAGCTGCTATGGTAGGTAATTAGAGACTACAAAATTTACGGGCAAAAATGAGAAATTTTCATAAATTAATAGGTAAGTTTAAAATTGTACCTGCCTACCTAATACCTTTATTACACCTGATAGTAATAAACGTAATAATAACAAAAGCAGTCGATTATTAAGCGGGTTTTTATGACTGGGTAAAATTATTGTGCTAAAAAGAAATTATTTGTTTTTGTTCACTGACTGATGATCTCAGTTGGGTTTCAACCAATCAACACATTAAACTTTGGAAATATCCCCGTGTCTGGTGAGACAGTGATCGCTTCACACTCTCCAGTTTCAAGAAATGATCAATCATAAAGAGAGCGGTGATTTTTCAAGAGACGTCCGAGGACCGTTTTGTTTTCCCAAAACACAAAATTAAACCTACCAATGACGGGTTAAATATAGTTTAAAGGCGAAAATATACCAAGTGTTGAAAGCGTTCCTCTCTCACCTGTTCGCGGGTTTTGCCGATTTATCTTGTGGTTTACGTAACTGCTCATTTGTTCCTGATTCTGCTTTTAGAAGTTTAATTAATAAACGATATGTACTCTAGAGTAACTGCTGTTCTTATTCGAGTAAAACCTTTGAGAAAATATTGTTCAAATTAAACCAATAACTCGTAATTGCTTACACTCCACCCTGACTAGAATAATGTACGACTACCTAAACTAAACAATACAAGGTAAGTACCTAATTTAGTAGATTCCAACAAGCTTGTTGTTTTTTAGAAACTTTAATTTCTTTTCGACTAAGGTCTGTGTATTGTATACAGCTATAGTCGTTATTTAGACTTATTTGCTAGCTCCGAGGTTCAGCTCATTTATTATTGATTCGTACCGTATTATTACAATCCATAGAATCAATTTCGTTGCTGGTTAATTTAGAAGAGCAGTCGGTAATAAGCATCGGCGAGGCGGAACTTGTCTTGACCAGTGAATGGACGGACCGGTTACGGCGCTCACTGCTCAATCTGCTCATCGTACATGCTCCAGTTGGTTGTATTTCGATAATTTTGTAAAAAATACAATATGAAGGGTACGAGTAAGAGTCTCAATACGAAGGTCTAAAAAATAACAAACATGATCACGACTGTAATCCCCAGGCTTGGAAGATATCTTCAGATCTCTAATTACTTACTATTTTTTAGGATATCTAAAGAGGTCAGAGGCAAAAGGAATATTAGGCATATGCCCCGCATTTTGCGTTTAAGAGTCATACATTTTTCGAATGGAAAAACTCATTGGTGCACGACCATGTTTGAACCCACGACTTTCGGATTGCGAAGCAGGGCTGCTACCGCTTCACCATCAGTGCTTATGTACAAATGTTTCAATTTACCTATTATACGAAGAATAAAGTTACAAACCTTAAAATCTTAAATTGTTTTACCTCCATAATTGTCGCATGTAAAATAAAAATGTGGTACCTTTCAATTCTCGAACTAATCTTCATGAACATAGTCAAATATAGGACTATTTTAGAATACATTACCTGAAACAAACAATGTACTTATATGATACTATAGGGGCAATGAGTACAATAGGATATTTATTGTGTGTGTGTTTGTATGGTACATACGGTGTATTTATATACTCCTTATTATAATAACAATAAATTTTTATATAAGGGGTGATCTTATAATGAATAACTGTCATCTTTTTAGCAGAGGAAGAGGCGTGGTCACTTGACAACTTTAAATAAGGAATCATACACGGTGTCTGTTGTGTAACTGAAATTCAATACCAGTGTTTTCATTTGAATTTGTGTTCTAAAAGGGTACACCCTAGTTATCTGTTAAAAATAACCGTTTTTATTGTGCTGTCTGTAGCTATGTAAAAAAAGTCATATTATTATTTATGATCATTTATGATCAATAATGATTTCGCCAGGAGTTTTCTCAGCTAGTATTTCATAAACTTCTTCAAGGTCCATTTTGTCATGTCATAAAATAAAAGTTTATTCGATAAATCTATTATTTTATTAGACCTTCCGGCTAACCATTTCAACGCCGATATTTTAGTATCCATTTCTCACGCCAATTTGCCATCGGTGAAGGCGTCGAAAACTAAAGTAGTATTCACACTTACATAAAATTAAACTATTTCCTAATTAAAAACTATTAAAAAACCAAGTTGACGATGCATTCGCCCACTTCCGTATTCGGTTATTTGTGGTGTTTAACCCTTCACCAGCTATTAAAGGACTGTCGGGGTTAAATGAGACATTTTTCAAAGCGGCCACGACCGCTGACGTGCTTAATGAGATGTCGCCACGGGTTATTTTGAGTTCTTCAGCAGCTTTTAAATTAATATAGAAAGATAATGAACTTTCGTTTCTGTAATTGAATACAAAGTGCGTCGATGTTTCGATCCCGGTGTACTTTTATATACTTACTGTGAATGTTTCTTGACTTGAATGATCAGTAAGTGGAGCGTAGACATTTAGTCGGATGATCGGTTCGCGTGTATGCCTCCGTTATAGGCTCCATTGATTGCGATGACGGGGCCTAGCCGTCCGTGTCGGCTGGTTACCAATACTGTACAAACTGCCAACGTTGGAGTCATCCATGGGTTATATTATGGTTATGGATAGCACTTATCTATTATTAATCTTATATTATGTACAATGAGAGTCGAGTTATGATGGTTTCCAAATTAAAAAAAAACTGAAAGGTAGGCACAAATAAAAACAAAACAATTTAGCTATCAACATTCAACTGATCTAGTGTCAGTCTACTTGAGTTATTTGTATTAATTCTATTAACTAAACATATTTGTGTAGTGAAAATTACACACAGGTTGATGGTGTCGGACTGAGACACGTTTGCGAATACATTGTAAGCTGTTCTCAAATAGTAAATTATGAAAATAGGCAACACAAACTTGCTTGCCATAATACAGAAACACTTGGAACTTACAAAATAATTCTGGAAACTACGCAATATCTACGCACGTCAAATGAATTTGCGTGTAACTTTTTAAATATAAGTAACTAAAGTACCTTAAGTATTTCTTTTGTATATTATTTAATCAAAAGCTTTGTTATGATTGCCCTACGCGCATGTCAGCACATCACTACATTAAACTTTCATTCAATATTCGATATTTTTCTGGCAGCAACATTGATTAGAACGTTTGGATAAACATATATTTTTTTATAGTTCATTCAAAGATTGGGGCCTTCAACACATCCGATCATAAATTCCGTCTAGCAGGAGAACAGAAGGAGTTGAAAGGAGACAGGAAACTGTCACCGAGGTACTAATTTAACCTGCCTCGTGGTTAGTGTTGCCAACTGATATACGTTTGTAGTGTTTTAGTTTCGCAATACATTTCAATAACAGAAGCACGATAACTTTTATGGTTATACTTTTTGTAATTCATGTGTCAGATTATTATTCTTTAAAGAAAATAGATTGATAAATTATCCCCATAGTACAATAATACCTACGACTGTCATTTATGGATTTTTGCCAGAACCTAATTATGTAGAAAAGCTCCTATTTTTTATAAAATGGTTACAACGACGTAATAATAGTCAAATCTAGCAATAAAACGATTGCGTTGGCAGCACCGCTGTTAAGTTTCAGTTTATCTCCGGGCTAGAACCTGTTTCGCATGCCGTGGGAAAGACACTTACATGCGCAATAATCAACGTTGTTTATTTATAGGGCTGTACGTAACCCAAGGTCCCACTTACGTATAAATTGGAGCTTTCACCTTTTGATTGTAGCTTAAATAACTATTTCCTTCTGTTTAACGAACTTTTATTTACGATTATAATTATACAAAGATGCTCCGTCAAAGATCATTACAATCTTAATTTGGTCGGAAAAAGGTTTGTTGGTAACCCTATTTGTAATCATCAGTGGCATGGCAGCATCCCATTCATTATTGTATGTTTGTGTGAGTGTAGGCTGTGATTCTGTGTTATACTTTGGTGCATATTTTCTAGCTACTGTGGCAGGCATCTCGGTTATCAAATCTTTAAATTGTCGGACAGCACAAAAAGCGTTTGTAAGTAATCCTAAAAGTTATTTTACCAAAAAAATAAATAAGTATATATTTATTTAATTGCAGAAAAAAACTAAGTAGATACTTAAATAAGTATAAGTAGATACGTATATAAATATCTACCAAAAATTATAAAAAAATATCAACTGTAGTGTAAGTCATTATCATTCTTCTGCCCTTATCCCACGTTAATTGGGTCGGCACAACATGTTTTCTTCTTCCACTTACTCCTATTCTATGTAAGTATCCCTAAGTAGGTAAGCTTCATTATGCCCATGTTTATAAACACGAAATGAATCACTCATGAATTCATTTCATAAAACTGCTGCATTATATATCTCTAAGTGGAACGGTATCGGAGTAAAACGCAAATAAATTCTAAACGCATTACGGAGCCCCCGTGATAAATAACGTCCGCCCTGTAGGTACCCCATTTAACCCTTTCAGTGACTTCCTACAGAAGATTGATTAGATACACTTTCACGTGTGTAGCCATACTGTGTTTGGTTATTTTTTTAGGAACGCTCTATCTTCTATAATATACAAAACTCTAGCGTTACTGACTGACTGACACATTGATGCACCGCCGAAACCTTAGGTCCCTTGAGAGCTGAAATTTGGAAGTTACGTTTCTTCTTGGATTTATTAAAGAAGTTCAACCTCTTACCTGAGGTGCAGCGGGTTAAAGTTTGTATGAAAAAATGAAAAATTACGTGGGGAGTCCCACTAGTATATTGATATATTTTGAGCATACAACAAAATCTGAAGAACGGCTCGATGTTCGTAACAGTGCGCTGGTAAATCGAAATTAAGTCAAATTAATTTCAGAAAACAAGCATGCTGTTGGTACTTATATAACGTGGGTGAAGTCTACACAAATTTTAACGGGGTAATAATAGGTACCTACCTACAATTTGTTTATAAGATAGATCTCAATGATTCTCAATTTGGTCGACGGCATCGGTTGAACAATTCACGAGTTCAATTGGGCTTTGTATATTATAAAAGTCATTTTTATGCATTTAAATTTCAAGGATCACTTTGAATTGGGTGAATTTACGCCGTTACCTTGCGAGCCGACATGACCAAGCATAGAGATACAGGCAAGAAAACCACATCTGGTTTTTTTATGGTCCGTCATTGGATAATGAAAAACAGTGACAGGGCTAATTTTAAGTAAAGCTTAAATTTATATTCAGTTTTGTAATAGTTCGAAAAGCTGTAAATGTTTAACATACGTCAGCTGTCTCATAAACTATGGGAGTCATATCCAATCGGACTGTGGTTCTAGAAGTAACAAATCATAGAAGACATGTAGTAGCGAAATACAGTTGAATACTTATATACTAATTATACACCTAATTTATAATTCAATCAGCTTTAGATACAACAAAAAACCTTGCGGTGGTGAATCACTATTTGAATTATAACATACTTCCTCTCTAAATCCATAAAACCGATAGGGGCTTCCGAATTGAATTTTAATTCATTTTTTCTACGATACTCGAAGATGCTTGAAGATAAAATAAATGGGAGGCTTTTATCCGGTAGTATTCACGGGACTTAGTAACGCCTCTTTACGAATTATTGCGCGCAATTTAATTACGATTAAACCGATAAAAGTTATCGACATCGATAGCCGATGTAATAACAGAACTAGTCGAGAGCGTGATGCTGGTTTGATTGGTTTTTAGAACCAATCAATTTAGCTATGCCAAGTATTATCTAGCTAGGAGCTGCCGGTAAGATAGCTAGATACACTACATTAAAAATGTACACATTTAGTTTTGTTTCAGAGTATGAGCCCATTAACTAACACTAACATAAGCAAAAACTATCAATGGAACAAGAATAGTGGTTCTTTGAAATAGATAGATAGATAGATAGATAAAAACTTTATTGGTTACTTCAGACACACACATACAGACTTCAGCAGTTATACAAACACTAGTAAAAAAAAAAAAATAACAATAATAAAATACAGTGGACAAAAAGAATCAGAACTTTACAATCACATAGGCTCAGATACTTGCCAGGTGGATAATACCTAAGTAAATCTCGACTAGATCATTGATCTCTTGAGAGCTGCGCCGGCGCCGACTGCGACTGTGGGAGGAGGCTGCTCCGAAACACCTGCCGCCCAAGTACTATGGACCAGTGTCCGGTTCTACTTCAAAACTAAAACGTTCAACCGCTACGTAACTTTAAATAAAATTGACCTATACCCCGGTTTAAATAAAGTTTAGATTCGCAAATAGATCTAAGTTTCTCCAGCGTTTTGTGCCTAGATTGTTGCATATAGCCAACCTAGTCAGGCCACAAATCTGATAGATAATCTCATGCAGCTTTTACTGCGGGCTCGGAGCTAAGCCGCCTTGTTTAGTAAAGCTATACAATGCCTTGCTTTTATAACAATACTAAATTCCCAGCTTGTTAATTATTGCTTTTATGGCTAGGAATAACGATCTACTTATCTACTAGTTTCAATTTTATCAAAAATAATGGAACGGGCGGGACTCAAACCCCCATTTTTGCTTGAAGCCGGTCAACGCATTAATAAATTTGGCATGCCCAAGTTACTAAGAAAAAAAATCATATCATATTTTTTTGTTCTTAGTTCTGTCATCTAATCTAAAGTTACTATTTATCACGTGTTGCTACTACGATAGTCATCATTGAAAAATTAATGAATGGTAGTCATACAAAATACGACTCCATTTGTTGGCCAATCGGATGTTTGGTGTCTGTGTAATTATCGAGCGGAAGGCGTTCGATTATTTTGCAATAAACAAATCTGCCTCCGGGGATAAGGTCACAGTGATTTGTGAATGACATCTTGGCAATTGAAAAAAGTGTGTAATAAAAAGTGTGCAGAAGAAATTTGTGCTGTTCGTGGGAATATCTCGAAAAAAAAAATATATAAAAGTAACGCAACAAACATTCCGTTGTGTTACTTGTGATAGCGCGGATCCCGTTCAATGCAGCGAAATTATTATGGGAACACAATGTCTTACAAGCAATGGACAGACTTAATAGGTTGCAGTGAGTTGTTGATAAAATTTCCTATAATGTTATCGAGCAAAATCTGACCTGCCAACTTCAACGTCTGAAGGATCTGTGTTTTGAGCATGAGTCATGAAATGTATTTAATAGAGCATTTATTAATAAAGCACCGGCGACTTTTAATAAGGTAAACGTATGCAAATAAACACCTTAAAGTAGTAGCCGGTTTAATCGCAAATAAATAGAGATATTAGTTAGGTACTAAATATAATTATATGCCATTGCTCAAGCTCAGGTGTGCCTAGAACGCAGTCTGGTGACTCATGGAACAAAAACTGCTAAAATGCAATCGAACATTCTTGTTTTTTTTAGTCATTTAAATAAATTAATGTTCCTTACAGGTATAGACAGCGATAGCAGCTGGTGGTATTGGATTGTAAGATATACATGTTGATGACTAACATAACCTACCTGACGCGCACTTGTCACTTTTATGGCACGAAAAAGCCCTTTTCTCGGTCATTACGTTATTTCGCGCTTTCGCGTCAGTGACCAGAAAACGTCACATTACAAGTTAAAAGTTACACTACTTTTATAGGTCATGGTACAAATTACAAAGTTACATTATTTTGTTCTTGCCCGAAGAGCTTGTGGCAAGGCCCCAGGTTGAGACAATATGCCGATGGTGAAATGATCTAAATCGCCTCACGTCGTGTGTAGGGCATAAAGTAGCAAGAGCTACTATCATGCAGCGAGGCGTTTAAATATGTTTAAACAGCTATGTATTCTGATTGTTACACTCAAAGTGGTAATTTTACTCGAAGTGACAACGATAAATTTACCAACATACGTTAAAATAATCAAACGATACAGGCTCAACAGTAGTTTTCATAAAGAAGCATAAAATGTTTCACCATCAACTAAATAAATTAAAGTTTATCTTAATTGTTCATCTTCTAATCAATTCCATCACCGCTGTATAGAGAACGTATTTGGTATTTCAAAAACTATCATCCAACATTTGATCTTCAAAACTAATAAAACGATAGTAATTTAGAAATCCAAAAGAAACACGACCGACGAATGGTACAAATGAACACATACCAATTTGTCGAGATGCGGCCGGTCGGTCGTCGCGATCGAAAGCTCAGATAACGCACATAATGACCATCGACTACCTCTAAATCCAAACCGAACTGCTACTAGGCTCAGTGTTGTTCACAAATACGCTCCCGACTTTTATACATATGCCTCTTTATTTTGTTGTAATTCAAACATATAGGTTTTTATTCAGGAAGTGTTGATTCTGTCTCAATTGGTTACGTATTTTTTATAAAACTGTATTCTTAAAAGACTGGTATATATTTAGCATGCTTATAGATAAATTAGTCTTGATTCTTAGCAGTATTCAACATCCGTTAATAAGGCAATGGATATTTATTACAAAGTTACATAAATATATGAGTATATTAACGAAATAAAACATGTATTGAGCCTAATTAAAGCATACAAGCATGTTACACCTATTTATAGGGATCCGTTCCTCGGAAAAAACCCAACCCATAGATTAAGTACCTATCTACTTTCGAACGCAAAATTAAAAAAACATGGGTAAGTTTTCTAAATTTTGAAACATGATCAGTTTAAAATATGAAAAATTACAAATTATTTGAATTTCGAACCCGAGGGCTGATTTATCAACTAGAATAAAAATAAGTAACGGTACGGAATTCTCAGGGCGCGAGTCATACTCGCACTTGCCCGTATATAATTTTGGTGCATTAAATTAGTTCACACCTGTGTACCAGTTATAATTGGCATTAGTCCCTATGGGGAGTGAACAGCGATTCAAAATCGTATGTCTCGCTTGCCTGTATTAGGAGAGAGAGCAAGGTACTAATATCTTACACAGGAAATTATTTTTTACATAAGAATGTGTTGCGAGTTACTAACATGCTCATTTTGGTGAGCTTTCAACATTACAGATATTTCTTACTTCATAATAAAAAATGCACATTGCCCCGCGTCAAATTGTACCTAACTTAACTACGAGTATTTAAAATTGTGTTCTTGGAATCTTAGCCAAATGCGACATATCAGCTTTTGATTAGCCGGACTCGAACCCTAGACCTCTCTTTCTTCGAACGTGTCTTAGAGACGCGTGCGCAACCTTTGATCTAAGCCGACAAAGGCACCGCTTTCTTATCTTGTTAGGGGCCGATTTTTGTTCTAACAAAGTGACAATAATGGGCTTTGTGGTCGATAATATATAAATATTTCGGTGTACTTCCTGAAAAAGGTGATTTTAATCATCCAACCGGAAGTTAATGACTAAACCTTTCTGCATGTAAAATTCAATGAGTAAAACTTTGTAGACTATGCACACAAAATCTTAATCTATACAAGCTCACTACTTCAGTAATATATTTACAACAGTGGTCTTAGGTTTTCATGGTACTACTATTTACTTACACAAAGTGGGCTACTGTTGTTAACTGAGGAGTTCTATTTTGACAGGACAACATGGCGGCTGGCCAGCCAGCGCGGTGGCTTGTTATTTAATTAGAGCTGCATTAATTTCGTAAAGGCTACTTCCGCTGGTGGTGAGAGCGCGACTAGGCGATGCTAGTAAATTTCTAGTAAGTTTCAAAGCGACGACAAAAGAATAATAACAAATAATGATGGCGTGGTTTCCTTATTTTTTTCTAATGACGTCTAAACATAAAAGTATGCTCTACGATTTCCACTGTACAAGCCATTTACTATTTAATTTATGACCTCAAAAATTAGGTTACCAATCCTTATCCAGGTACTCCATTTTGAACACATAGTCACACAACAAGGTCAGAGAGCTCGTGAGGCAACTTACCGTGTCCCTTTACGCTCCAAAAAGCACGGTTATGCAAACCTCTGTGTAACGTGCCCTTCTGATGTCTATTTACTGCTTTTGATTTGTGAATCCTTCAGAGTTTAACTCCGTTTTTAGGTCAATAATATAGTAGTGTTAAAACAACAGTTAGGCCCTTAATATATATGAGAATCGGAAATTTGAACATAACGTACTTTTGATACAGATCAGGAAACCAAAATGTAGTAAGGATGGAGTTACTTTATAATGAAACATAAGGATATTACGCTGTAAGGAAGCTATTGATCTTAATGTTTTAAATTTTGTGCGTGACACGGGATGTGGAAAACGTTACCCAAATCGCCTCTACGTCCTAAAAACTTATTACAGTAAGCTATAATTACTTTCTTCGCGTTTTATGATGAGTGTCGGATTGGAAAAATCATAATCCATAAAAAATGACAAGCGAACCGGAAATGCAGATCGTAGACAGCGTGCGCGCTCGGCCGGACGTGCTCCCGCGCAACTGGGTCAGGCTATTTCTGTTTTGGCGGGAACCTGGCCGGAAGGGACGCCATTGTGGATGCGCGGGAAGCCCGGAAAAACAGCCACCGGATTTCTAGCTAGTGAAATCTTAGACGGCAACCGCGACGAGCAGTAGCCGGAGTATCGTATCGTTTGCGGCTTCGACACCGACCTTTTTCTTCGGAAGTAAATGTAGCCGAACGTTTTAACTTTTAAATTTGTTGTCGTTCTCAAAATGTAATCTGTACCTGTAATCGGGGAAATGTAGCGATTTCGTCGTAACGTGTTTCTTAATGGTTGGAAGCAGGAAGCTGGGACAGTGCACTGTTAATTCTTTCCTCTATAGTTTAACTGTACTTTGGATTATTTTATTTAGTTGAGTTATAAAGTTTTCGTGAGAAAAAGTACTTCATGGGCTTATGAGGGCCGAGTGGGCCCGCTGCGCGCTTCGATGCGGGCGTTTGCAATAACTAAAATTCCTCGCAAAGGACTCTCAATTAAAATTAATTAAAGACAATTTAGCAATCCACAAAATAAATGGTCACTTGACAATAAGCGCGAGATTTATTTTTTAGGTTTTCATGGTAACTCTTCACTGGCATTTCTTTGCTTGAAACATATAGATATGTTTCAGTGAATCTGAAAGTATCTATAGATACATGCTTAGTTAATCTCAAAACCCATTATGGCAGATGTTCATTTTATTTCAAAACCCGATGACCAGCAAAAAAATATTACAGACATACTGGAACCCTATAATTTGCAATATGATACATTTTATTCAAGTTTAGACTATTATTCAGTTATTCTTTTAATGAAAATAGTGGATGCTCACCGATATCATTCTGCACGCACATGAGGGGTTCCGTATTGCGCCATTTTGCCTTTTTAAAAAAGGGGTGGAATACTATTTTGTAATTTTATTGTTACGTTTAATAATTTTAAGGGAGTTGGAATCTGTTTTCTTATTGGATAATTTGGCTACATCCCACTTTATTGAAATAGACGGGTTGAAGGACAATTAACCCTCATGACGTTTTACATAGCGAATATTCAATAATAAAAACTTTGTGCTCTGAAAACTAGCAGTCATTTTAAATTGAGGACGTTTTGCTGTCAGAGCATTTTATATTACAGTCGGTGTGCAACCAAGAACATTTAGCTTCCAAAACCTCCTGATCCGAAATGGTAATAAGTGGATGCCATTATCATAGCCACCTATTTTATTGATAGCAGGAAAACAATTGTGCAGTTTTAACTGGTACAGTTTTATTTCTATATTTGACCTCGATTTTCAGCCGAAGATAGAAGTTCTACTTGCCGAACTATGCATTCTGTTGCTAAGTCAAAATCTCCGTGTATCATGATGACACATTATTTGAAATTGTAATTTGGGCAGCAGTTCCACGAATCGTCTCTGTTTCGACATCGGCCACAGATGAGACGCAAACTGCCTGCGCGCACGCAATCTTTGAGTTAGACTTGTCACTTGCCGATTCGTAATGCTAATGCTTAGTTGAATATTATCACTGTTGGGAATGGTTGGGAAAATGTCTGAACCTCGCTATAGAGGTTGGGGATGACTAAGGTAAGTACCTTAATAAAAACGAAAGTATGGATGATTGGACTGTGATTTCGATGAACATTTATTTTGACCTGGTGCAGCAGACTGTTGCCTCAAAAAATTGTGTTGGCAAAAATAGGAAGGTAGAATAATGGAGAGAGTTGCAGCGCAGTAAACGAATAGTGAGATAGGTGCAGGTATATTAGATTTCCACGTTTTAGTTTATAATTGGAAATTGGATAACAATAAAGTTTCGAGATGGTTTTAGCCTTTCTCTTGCAAGTAGGTATGGTACCTACATAAGTATAAAAGAACGATTAACAACACGTAATTTAATAAATGAAATGAACAATAATTATGCTAATTCAAATGGTAGTAGAGCTCGTCTTATCGGCCGCGATCGCCATTGTTACAAAGTAGGTATTCAATCAATTATGAAAGCTTTTAGCCGCCTCTTAGCTAGCCGCTAACTGTTAGCGGTTAGTGTAATAACACGCGAACGAGCCATTTTATTATTGCCTGTATTATTGGAAGCGCTCCTGTTGATTGAAATCATCTGGAAAGGTGAGAACACTGAATTTTGCCTATAAAATATTTTAGAAACGTTTAGCAAGCTAAGCAAGGCACTCATAAGTTAATACCGATCTAAGCACCTCATTTACATCTAGTTAGCGTCGATTTTAAAACAATAACAATATTTTATCACAAATACTTATGGCAATTTATAATTGTAAGGAGCAATTGTAAGGGAAATCCGGTCAGCTTGGTAGACAATCCGATACAGACCGCCCCCGGGGCCGCTGAGCGCACACTCTCACCTACCGCTCACACGCAGATGCTGTAAGGATATTTTTAAAATAGTGTCCACTCCTAAACGTGTTCGTAGGTAATGCATGAAAAGATCTGTATGAAATTCACGTACCTACACTTGTCTTTAAGTAGGGTGAGGGATTCAGAAACTAGCACGATGATGCGTAAGCGATAATGGAATAAGGAATAATTGGAAAGCAATCCTATTTGGCTTAACGTATCAACATTGCCATTCAACGTGGTAATACCGCATCTTGGGGACGCTTCTCTCTGGCAGTGATTTGAATTAGTTGAGCGATCTATAGATCGTTTGTAACGGTGTTCTTTTTCTTTTGGTGGACATTTCACACAACACCATCTATTCTAAATTAAGCAAAGTTTGTACTTTGGGAACGAGATGATTCATAGATTAATTATATACTTTTTGTAAATACACACTAACACCCCCAGACTCAGAACAAACATCTATGTTAATCACACAATGTTAGTCCAGAGTGGGGATAGAACCCACAACCTACAGCGCATAAGGCAGAGTTACTACCAACTGAGCTGTGAGGACAGCCAAGTTCAGGACAGTTCCTTAGTTTCTCAATAAGATAACTCAACTGTTTCACATGTATTTTAAATTTCTGTAAGTAAAGATGAATAACGAAGGGTGTGATTTTCCTTGACTTTCCATATAAGGACATAGTCAGATATAATTAGCCGACAAAACTATGGCAGGTTCAATCTTCAGAAGTAATTAGAAGCATCTAAAGCCTGGGGCGTGGTAGAGGCATGTTCTACGGAACTCAGAGGTTGATTAATTTATTGTTAATGCGCGTATAGTGTTAAACGCACGCGTTACTCACTGTTAGTTGTTATAAGTAACCGTTAACTACGTTTAATAGCTGTTTTTTCTCACGAGACTCATCATTTTGGTTGAATTAGAGTAGTCGTAACTTAACAAGTTAGCTAAGTATTTTTCATGTACGAGCATAATTGTATTTGTATGTTCGCTACGTAGGTATTGTACTGCTAATAAAACATGCTGCTCTGAATTCAGTCTTTTGGTCAAATTTATTAGCATTACACAACTTGAAGGCGGTCTAGTTACAACAGAACAGTTGACGTGAAATTATCCCCGGCAAGCAATTAAGTACCACGTTTAGAAAGCAAAGTGCAATCGCCTGACTCTGATTTCACAGTTTTCCTGTATCACCAACAAACGCCGGAAATTATCCAGCCAGGCCCCAGTAGCCTCAAAGACACTTGACAATAACTGATTGAAAATTCGATACGATTTCTACAATGTTACTGAATACAAGACAATATTAGGTTACGTGGAGTTAGTTCAGTGACCAAAGTATGATGATCTCTTTCGCAACGACATGGCGCAAAACATGATCATAAACATGTAGGTATCTGCGATTATTCTCTAATAAAAATATTAGAGCTTTTATTTAGCTCGCAGACTACATGACAGTGCCAGTGACTAGAAAGTAGTGAACTTAATTACACGACATCAAAGGGCAAATGAACTCTCCCTTGGGTCCGCGACAGAAATCTAATTTTTGTTCCACCTTCATGACTCGGATGCTAGCGAGTGTTCGCGACGTCACTTGTTCTTTTTTAACTTGTGTAGAGTTTGCCGTCTAGTATCCATCTTACGACTGATAATGATGGCTTTATCTGTTCATGCATAATATACCTACAAAAGTAGAAAGATAAGTACTTTACCTATGTAAATAAATGATTAAGTACCGATTAAATTATTTCGAAATGTATTATAATTATGTACTTATCATATTTACTTATATTGTTTTTCAAAATTACAGACAGACCTTAATTCATTAAACATGAATGTACGGAGGCAATATCAGTCTAATATCGACCTCGACTTCGGCTCGGCCACTCTATAACTGAGTTACTCCTAATTGACTGAGGTTTTTCAAACTTGCCTACGCCAATTTGTTGCAGCTTTTAGTAGTAATTTTTCAGTTATCGAATTTTAGTTAGCGGACATTTTGGGGCGTAATGTTATTGCGAAGCTTTTAAAAATGAAAATTCAACGTTTACAGTTTCACTGGGTTAGGGTAAATTCGGTGTCTGGTTGCTGTCCATTAGTCAATTATATTTTTCAGTAGTAGGCACCTAGGTAAAAGAACTGTTAAATAAATCAATGATAGATTATAAAATTTATTTATTGTAAAACTTCTGTAACAGGAATAAAAAAAATATTGCACTCAATAAATCACGTAATCTTTCCCATAAGTACATATATTTTTGAAGTTTTCTACTCCATGGCGATGTTTAAAAGTTATTTTGTTTGCAAAGTTTAGCTTTCTTCAAAAGCTTCTGCACATAACTCTGGTTTGTTTATGGTGCTTTGGTACGAGTAGATTATGGATACATGGTAAAACCAGAGAGTCCTTGGCCAGTATAAGGTTATGAGCGCGGGATATTGCTAGAATAGTAAAGGGTACTTGATAACAGAATCCTGCTATTGGAAAAGCGGAACATAACGGATACCTTCTGACAGGGTGAGTGTTTACATTGTGCCGGTGTGCATCAGTCTGCATCTGTGTGCGTGTTCAGGATCAGTGGCCGGCGCGCGCGCACCTGCCGTGCGGTTCCCACGCCTCGCCGTCCCCACTACCCCCCTCCAGCTTCGTAAATTTTGTGACGTCATATCCACACAAACAACGGTCCAAACACCGGAGCTTGTTTTTGTCTCTTCTAGTTTCGATATTTTATGCCACAATTAATTTAAATAGCAGATTAAATAATTGATAAACATTTCCTGCGTTAATGCCAAACGACTCCGGGTTACCTACTCACTAGGATTTTTTAAATGAGATTTGTAATCCTATTTTGGTTTGTAAATTGCAAAAAGGAAATAGAAATGATAAAAGAATCGATGAATTTAGGGTAGCCTTTCTAACAATATCTGCTTAATGCAGGCCGCAATAATCCTTAGGAGGACATCCTTAGGTTAATGTGTTTTAACTTAGTTAACAAAACGATCTTTTGTTTTTTGGAAATCAAAACAAAACAAAAATATACTGTAAGATCTAGTAATTCTAGTCATGATGTGCATACATGTACTTATGTAGGTACAACTTACTTATTGGTTAAACTGCGCCCTCTGTTGTATGTAACTCAAACTATATCAATCGCCTCACGAAGCGCCACCGTGCGGATCTTAGTGGAACTACAATGAAGCTCGCTAACGGTAAAACTGCACGCTTCGTTTAGTCACGTATAGATGACGCTAGCGGACAAAACTTTCAAACTTGCGTATGCGCACTGCGTTTGTGAGCTTAGCGTGTGTTGTGTACATCATTAAATGTTGATTTCTTTTAGGAGAACGCTCGCTTGTTGTTTTCTTTACATCATGCATCATTTAAAACATTCATTCTGTGTTTTTTTTCTTAGCCTTAGTTTTATGGGTTTGAATGAGTACTAAAGTTTTATTATATTTTTTTATCGAGAGAAATTCCATTGTAATTTTAATACGTAGATTACCTTAAGTCAACACCTTATCAGCATGTTTTCTGTGCGCTTAGCTTAATTATAATGTACCTCAAATTTGTGGGGACAAAAAGAATATTTTTTCAGGGTTGGATGCGGATAAACGCTACAACCGTGGAATTCAAGGATAGTACCGAAATCTCCACAAAGGTTGCCATTATTCCCAAAGGTCCCAATATTTTTTCCTTTTATTCAAAGTGGCTACGTTGTAGCATGCTACGACGCCGACATAGGAGTAGACGTAGAGATTTTTTAATAAGTAAGGGTGAAAGCAGACATAGTCTTTGATACTTGCTCTGAAAATTTTCATACTGTAATGAGTTAAAAATGCAATGGCCAGCTGAAAGTGAACTGAAATATAAACAATTTCATGTTTGGTTTTAGTTACTGGCATAATGGCGTGGCTACGTCATAATTTTGGCAGGAATTTTCATTGGAATCCAACTTCATCACGTAGTAACAGTAACTTCCAACTTATAGAAATAACTTTAAACTACAAAGATATAAAGTTTTAACAAATTTTAATATTGTTATCACCTAATATGGCAACAAGTTTTTAAATCAAGAGCATTTACCCTGACTGATTGTATTTGTATGGTTGGAGTGAAAGAACGAAATTTCAAACTAATACCTACTCACTCATAGAGATAATATTACTTTAGTAACTATAACAGATCACTGTACTCACTTCTACTACTAATACAAATATTGCATTTTCATATCAGTTGAATTGTAGAATACTTGTAGTGTAAGCTATAAATAAATCAATAGTACAAGTAGGTATAAAAACGTAGAGTTTATAAACCTCAAACAAAGGCACAAGGCACGCATTTTTTATTTCTTACTCGGATAAAAATATGAAATTTATTGGCGTGCGTGCGACACCTAGCCTGAGATTAGTATGCAAAGAGGAGTAGTGGTGAAGTGAGAAGGAATCACTTAGGATGCATATGAGCAAACGAAATACGTGATGAGAAAACCAACACATAAAACTTGAAATAATAGTCAAATTAACAAAAAATATCTGTAATGTAATTAGGTTCTTAGGCATAAATTTATCCATAATATGACTTTGAAATAAGATATCGATTCTTGTGTTTGGTCTGCAATGAATGTATGAATGGAAAAAAAAATCAATCCTGATGTTTATAGGCAATTTTGTGGTCGAGATTTTGACGCAATGTAAATAGCTCCATCAAAGAAATAATCTCCGTCCATCCATGAGTCTGCGTGACATTCTAGCAAAGTAACCAGACAATTCTGATGAATTGCTTGCACAAAAAGTGGTCGGAATAGTGGAGAAACATTGAACATGTTGGACAACTGGTCCGCGCTCGGTACCAGGCGAGCATAAACTTCGGAGCTTTCGACTTCTCGCTCCAGCCATTCTGAGCTGCGTTTATGAATGAACTACTTGTGTATGTGTGCGTTGAAAATGCCATCGCGACGGATGATTTACTTGTGTGCAAGACCAAACACGTGTTTATTTGAGGCAACGTGGTAGGCATTCATGTGAATTTTACTTGTGTCAACAGAAACCGGCTTGGACTGAAATAGTCTGTTGCTTTGTTGGCAAAGTTGCGAACTCAGCTAACATTAGATTTGCGCTAAGAGCGCTGGCATTCATTAGCGACTTTGCTAGCTGAAATTAAGTGGGTAGGTACTAAGCTTTCGTTTGAAACGCATTTTGGAACTAGTCAAGTAAGTCAGAAATTATTATACCTATAAAATTTCTATCAACACTTTTGCAAAAATGTTTATGCATAAATAAAGGACCTTCCCTCCTACTATATCTAGTTTACCAATAAATTTTCATTCATAAAATCAAAAATGTTTACCAATTACTTCTAATAATGTAAGTACCTACATAAAGTTTTACTTATGCACAGACTTAATCAAAGTAATAATGAGAGCATTAAATAAAGAACTGACACAATTGATTACGCTTTACCATATGACAAACAAGTGGATCGTATTTGGTCTCATTTCCCATGTGTCGCGAAGACGCACTGAAAACTTCACAGAAAGCTTTATGACTTTTAAAATAAAGCTCAAAATGTGATTTCTCAAAAAATAAATTCAGGTGATATACGAGACAAGGCTTCGACTTGATCGAGCATAAAAAAACTGCTCACCACGCCATGGTATAGAGTTACATCAATAAAGTAAGTATAGGTATTAGGGCGTGTAAAAACCGGGTTGTTTAAAAAAACCGGGTTTTCGAGTTTTATTTTTCAATAACCGGTTAAAAACCGGTTATTCGGTTATTTTTCCAGTTTTTTAATACAGGTGTCTCGGGACAAAATAAAACCTTAAATTTTAGTAAAAATGAACTAAGTAATTATTTAAATAAGCAAGCACCAATTAAATTTTAAAATATTTTAATATAATTATGTTTAACTCACTCTTACTCGAATAAAGTAAAAAAATTGAACAACATGATAAGGTCTTATCTAGGTAATGTAATTCACTCTTTTATACGGCAGTATTAAAAACTCTTTCTCTCTTACTCAAATGAAACCATAACAAGTTAAATTAAATTAAAATTTTAATAAACCTCTGACACAAATTTTTAAAACATTTTCTTGTAATATAATTCAGCAAGACTGCGAAAACTACAGGGGCATTAGCCTACTCAGCATCGTCGGTAAGCTGTATGCGAAAGTGTTGATCGAATGAAAGAAACTGATGAGGATATGGGATGCACAAGCAGGATTTCGAAAGGGTATGGGATGTACGGATCAGGTCTATCCTTGCGATGCACAGCCGAGAAATTTTTGGCAAAGGTCTAAAGGTCTATTGCGCTTTCGTGGATCTGGAGAAGGCCTATGACAGAGTGATGAGGAATGAACTGTGGTCGGCTCTGTCGATGTATGGGGTAAAGAGCAACCTGGTGCGAGCTCTGAAATCTCTCTATGAGGGTTCCAGGGCTTGCGTTAGGATACATGGGTCATATAATTAATGGTTTAACATCGAAAAGGGTGTTAGACAGGAATATGTAGCGTCACCATGGCTTTTTAATCTATTCATGGACAGTTGGTTACAAGATATGAAATAAAGTGATTGTGGATTAAGAATGAATGAGTTACTCGTCAAATGTCTTCTCTATGCTCACGATCAGGTAATACTTGCGTCGTCGGCAGAGGAGTTACAGGAGATGGTAACAGGCATGCATGTAGCATTTGACAGAAAAGGAATGAAAATAAATGTAAGTAAGAAGAAAGTTATGGTTTTTGAAAGAGATGAATGCATTACAGAATGTGAAATAATGATCAGAGGAGAAAGAGTGGAACAAAAGAAAGAGTTTGTAGGTATATTTGGGTACGCTGTTTAAGAATGATGGGAAACATGATGATGATATTGAAAGGAGAGTGAATGCTGGAAATCGTGTGAATGGGGCACTTCACTGATTTATGAGCAGTCGGATCGTTTCTAAAAAGGCACGACTGGCTGTGCATGGTGGAGTGTTAGTGCCGACATTAATGTATGGAAGTGAAAGTTGGGTATGGCAGAAGAAGCATCAAAGTAGAATAAATGCAGTGGAAATGAGAGCTTTAAGAAGTATTGTGTGGTTTAACTTTGAATGATAGAGTGAAGAATAGTATGATAAAAGAATGTTGTGGAGTGAAAGAAGACGTAGTGATGAAAATTGAGAAGGGTATGCTAAGATGGTTTGGGCATGTAGAAAGGATGGATGAAAGGAGATTGACGAAACAGGTGAATAAGGCGAGTGTGAATAGGACAGTTGGAAAGGGAAGACCTCGGCGTACGTACCTCGAGCACATTGGGGACGTTTTAGAGAAAGGCCAGGTCCAGAGTACCCTAAACCGACGCATGTATGAAGAATGTAGTGAGAGTGAATGAAGCAAAAGAGGATCGTAGCAAGTGGAGATCCGTGATCTCTGCCTACCACGTCGGGAAACAGGCGTGATTTTATGTATGTATGTATGTATGTAATTAGGTGGACAATTATGGCCGTTCTAAATAAAGTCTGCAAGGCGTAGTTTTAAATGAATTTGTCATAAATTACTCATTAAAAAAAACTCAAAAAACCGGGTTTTTTGCCAAGAAAAAACCGATTAAAAACCGACGTAAAATCAGTCGGTTAATCGGTTTTTCGGTTAATCGGTTAATCGGTTTACATGCCCTAATAGGTATAGACTTTTAAATCGATTGATATTAGTTTATAGAAAGAATTAAACATTTAGTAGGTATTCAACTAACTAGTAAAACATAAGTTCAAAGGTATCGTATACCTACTCGTACTTAGGTAAAAGAAAATTTGCTAGAGCTGAGTACTAATACGTAGGTACTTAGGGTTTTATAACAATAATTTAATACTTTCATTTTCGTAGGGCTTTATTTAAACAGTATCTATAAATCTTCCACAGTATCTATAAATCTTCCACGTTTCTTCGATTATTTCCTTATAAGAATAACTTAAGATAACCGTACTACCATTCACATTCGGTAGGTAGGTGGTATCTATTACTCGTACAGTATTACGTTCACACGTTCACACTCATTCATAGAGTAATCTAGTATCATAACATAACTGATGAATATGAAAACTAATGCTGACGTCACATTATGAATGAACGACACTATTGCAGCCTAAAACTTAATGTTTGTAAACCTATTACATTTTCGAAGAACTGTGTAATGTGGGTAACGTGAGCAAAAATACACAAGTTTGTGTGAGACGCACAGTTTTGGCAACATCCTGTAGAGCGATCAACAGTGCAAGGGAAGTGGACACCGCAACATCCTCTCGACATATCATGTGTAGACAGCTTGCGGACAAGAGCTAACTTGGGTTTAGCTAACATGGAAAAGATGTTGAAAACAGGCGCTTTTTTTAACTCCTATAGAACATGATAGGGGAAATAATATCTATAATTTCCGTGAGTTGAAGCAAAATTAAACTATAGCAAAGTACAAACGCATATGAACTTGCGTTATAATATGAGTCAGTGAGATAGCATTTAATTTCTAGCATTGTTCTCATTCGCGATATGATAAGAACCGCAGTTTGTTACCACACTTGCCATCGATTACATTAATAGAGCAATATCAAATAATTATGTACCTACCTTCATAGTAATATTGTTTGTAATTAAAACATTTTATGCAAAGTTTGTTTATAACTCCTTTTGAAATGACAAAAGCTTTCAATTATTAGCTTAAGTGTTTGATTAAATCTATACTCACATTATAAAGAAGAAAAAATTTGATTGTTGGTTTGCATAGAATTGGCTCCGAAACTACTGAACCGATTTGAAAAATTCTTTCACTGTTGGGAAGCTACACTATCAGCGGGTGACATAGGCTATATTATATTTTCAAAAACATTAGGGATCCTTACAAAAACTTCAATAATGTAACCCAAAGTGTAAAAAAAATACCTAATATATTCTTTATACATCGCGTGCGCTGCGAAAACTATTGATGATGGAATAAAATAATGTAAGTACTACGAATTTGTAGAACACATCATTAGGTATATAGGTAATACCCGTGCGAAGCAGGGGCAGTATTTCATAATATTGTATAGTTATTGCTAAAAGTCCGCTTGTGTAGATGTGTTATACCACCCGGGGTGGTACAGAGCTAATAAGTTTGTGGCGGTGTAATTACTACAGGCAATGCGCCGCGACGAGGTCAAGTTGATCGGAACCTGGCATACGATATTCATTCATAACTTCATACATCTATACAAACACCGCCAGCTTTGAGCTTTATACAGAGAACAACTTCTACTTGATAACAAAATATTCAATAGTATCTATTACGAATAAAGGTTACTGATATTGTAATGGTGACTTTTATCTGAATCATATAATAGATGGGTTTTGAAACAAGTCATCAATTCGTGATCTAGAGAATCACCTAAGTTGTTTTATTTTGGAAATGGCAAAACAAAGGAGCTTACTTCAACTTCCCTTAACTGGCACCGAAGTAAAATTCAGCACTAATTAATTAAATAATTAATCATCCATTAAGAGAAAAATCAGTTTTTTTTTCAAAAGGAAAGCAGTTTGTGATGAAAGAGATAAAATACACAACACTGTACTAACTAGGAGAAAAGCAAACCGGACAAAGCCACGTTTAAATATCAGCAATTTATTTACTTCAAAGAACTTACAGGTTGTTAATTGTTTGTATTTTGAAAGTGCTGTGTCTGAGGAAAATCCGGTCAAATTACGATGATTATTTTTAATAATGGTAACTATTTACAAATATATTGCAATTTTATAATAATACAAGGCTTGGTTGTGTGGGTGTTACCGTGTTACAGTTAATTACAGACAGACTGGCTCCATATCTAAGGAAATGCTCGGTTCCGGCCGGATATTGATAGTTATTTAAACTTTATTTAATTCTAATTTTGAATTACTTGAAATTGAATTGAATGAACCAATAAATTCACGAAACCACATTGTATATTTATCATAGCAATAATTATTCCGATTCTAACTTTCAATGATTCGAAATATTAAATAAGTATTTTTGAATTTGATTGCCAATTTCAAATCAAATTAAAAAACACACAAAATATGAAGTGTCTTGTGTGACAAGATGTTCCCACGACAAACTTGTAAATACAGACAGAGAGACAATGGGCCCGTATGCTCAGGCCACCCTGAAGCAAGATCCATAACCATATTATGCATGTTTACACTGGTTCATCGACCTAACATTAATTAGCAAGGATCTGGCAGAAAATAGAAAGTGCTCAACTTGAAAACGATTTAATCATTCAGTAAGTTTTGAAGTTTGCTAAAACGCATCCACTTACGTAGACTTTTTAAGAAGCTTTCGAGAGGACATTGTAAAATCAACCTGGAATCTTCACGCGATACGGTATTATGAGGACAAAAATGAGCAAACAGCTTATAAGGATATTATTCTTATAGATAAATCCTATAATAGCTAGTTTTTCTTATTGTTGAGGTGTACCTAGGTACATGAATTTAAAACCTATATAAAACCTTATGAAAATGCCGGCTTGAAACTGCACTCGGCCGGAGTAATAAGGATGTGTCGTATTATCCTATTCGTACACCTATTGCTAATCATTGGAGAATATTCTAGGGCCCTGTAACGCGACTAAGCTATAAAATTAAATGAACCAAAACATTTTTGCAACTGACTCACTGACACAGCTCTATCAGTAATATTCCAGTAGAAAATTAGTCTAAAAGCTGACAACGTGCAGCTTTAAGCAGAATCTACAACTACTAAAAAACACTGTTAGGTACACTAGCGTAGACATGAAGAGACAAATTGTTAGTAGGTACCTATGTGCGTACCGACAAGGTCTTTACTTCATTGTCGTTGGTTGAGCTATACCAGGCAACGAAGCCACATGAAAAATTGAGAGAGAGCAAGTTTAGACTGTTCTCTTGCAGACAACGACAAAGTGCGACTCCACACTATCATGTGATACCGGACGCAGAGGCTTAGGTCTTTTCTCAATGGACTTGAAGGTCGAATGGTTCAGTGGTAATGCCTGTTATGTGATCTGTCTCCCCTTTAGCGGAAGCGATGTCCGGAGAGTCCGATCGGACCTATCCTGCATTACGCTTGCATGCGTTACAAACGTGCATAGGAATCAAGCTGTTCCTGAGGAGGACTTGGGTTCTATTATTTTAGCTAAGCTCTAATTCTACGTGATCGTTCGTGTCCGCTAAATTACCTACACGCATCTGCAACCTCGTGCTAAATGACTGCTCTACATTATGACCCCTCACACCGATAGAAGGGTTTCATAGTTTAAAAATGTAAGTACACTTATATTATTATAGTACAAGCACTTGTAATTTATAAATTTTGTGTAATATGATTTTACTTTTATACACCTAGTTAAGTCAGCTTTGGGGTGTTTATGTGGGATTACTAATATTTCAGACGGATGAAATTGCAAGGCGGGCAACTAATAGGTAATTATTATTTGTGCAATAGTTTGTTAGAATATGAAATGTCAATTGTATTCGTTGGAGCAAAGAGTTTCAGTTTAGCTCTTTTTTGTAACGCTATTTCAAGTAAATAAATGCAATTTAAAAAAACTTCCTTGATAATTGAATAATTAATAATTTATCTTACCTGTGTCGCAAAGACGATGTGTGGGTGCGTGTTTGTGTGTAATGTAACGTTTGCAAACTGCATGTGTGTAGGTACATACCTAGAGATGCCTCCGGGTCCGACAGGTCGGAAAGTGATGGCACCTTCTGCATCGCTCTGGGCTCCTCCGCATCCTGAGGCTCACTTTTGATGCCATCAGTGACGCCACCACCTTCATCGCACTGGAAACACAAAATATATGCTGATCAGAAACCTGCCCAGAAAAAAAGTTAAGAGTCACTGCTCCTCTCCAGTTAGATTTAACAAAGATCAAAATGAAAGTGGATTGCAAATCTCTTGGTTTCAATAACTGAAATTTACTATATTTTATCGGCACAATCTCTTTTTTGTACAGCTTCGATGTCGATGGAAGGAATTCATTTAGAGACTATATTTTTTCCGAAACGGTAAAAAAATTTAGCATTTTAATAACTAAAGTAGATAGGCACACTATTAATCAAGTACCTACAGTTTAATATTCTACGAGAACCGGTGCTTTATAAGCTGTTAACATTGAAATGCTTTGAATGTAAAAATAAGTAGGTACCTAATGTTTCCATCACCATCGGCATCGGCGAGGATAAGTGGACATGTCAATATTCTATTCACATAACCCCGCTTCCGTTCGCTGCTCAGTCGGACATGCATCGCTTAAAAATATTCACTGTATGAACACAATGCTCATAACATAGCGCAAGAAACTTTGGATTTTTTGTTCTATTTCGAAGAATAAAGCGTCCCTTCCTCAAAAACTTTGTGCTAAAACTCTTGAACTGAACTCTGTTCGACAATGAGGTAGGTAATTTCTTACATGAGTTTATTTGTTGACCTGACCCTTCTCAATTGAATCTTGTAACCCTTGACACGACACCTAATCACAAAGTATATCAATATTACCCAATAAAAATGTCTAAATCGAATCAGCGCCCCCCTTCGTTCCAATCAAGCGCAATCTGTCCAAATATATTCTGAACTATGGGACCCTATCACAATTATTTGTATCTACAACACAAAATAATTGAAGCAGATACGAAAAATATTGTAAGGTATATTAGGAGTTAATAATAAGTGCTAAACTGTTTTTATGAATGAAACGATGTTGCATTAGCGGCTTGTTGATAATTGAATCATTCTTTCACACTGTCTACATATTTACTGTAGCAGTTTTGTCTCATTAGACTGGCAAGTTCATAGCCACATAAACCAGTTATCCACCAAAGCGAAATGGAGAGGTATACAAATCTACCAATAAAGTTGTGTCAAAGTTAAATCGCGTTACCTTGGCGCGATCGCATTGGTTTAATTTTACATAATTTATCTAACGCTGGCTTTTGTTGAGAAATCGATCACTACATGTCCCAGTAAATACCTATCAAGGAAGTTGCTTAACAAAAATACTACCAATAGAACTTAATCTAAAATTATCTATCCTTTGACAAATACTGTAACTTAATACAGATGGCAGAATAATGAATTCGTTGTGCAGTCAGCCGAGTGCACTGATTAACCCGTAAACATCACGAGGGTAGTTTTGTCCGTGTGTGGGGTCTCACCCCCGACTGGTGTTTTGTCTTGGCACGTGATTATCGATATTGGGGGCACGAACCCAATTCAGTTACACCTCTTACATTACTAGCTGGCGATTGACTAATGATGGGTATGTGTTATCGGAAAAGAAGGTAAACTTAATTTGTATGTATATTTTAGGATACTTATTTACTTAATTAGATGCTTATAATAGACCAATTATGTATTACTTTCAATATTTTGCTATAAGTTTTAATTATTGTTAATTTTGTAATTTGACAAGAAATAAGTTATAAAAATATAGAGTTTCTGTAAATAATAACAGTAAAATCTGTATAAAATACCTAAGTATTCGAACTTAACAATTATTTACGAACAACGTAGCTCTAAAAATACATTAAAAGATGTCACAAATTACTTTCGTAAGTTTACTTCCATGAAAAGGGATAGTGTGAGCGGTTAGTCACTAGACCGTAAAGAGGGGAATGTATGACAATAAAAATTTCAAGTGGCGTGATTGCTTGTTCCACCGTTTGTAGGTACACTCAGCCCGGGGCTTACAACGCCCACAGGCACGAGTTGGGTTAACGTGACTTTATTAAGACCTAAGTTTAAAGTTTGTAGATTGTAAATACAAATCAAATTTAATGGAAAATGGTGTTAATAATTAAACTGCAACTAAATAAATCTATCCAACACAGTTAAAAGCAACAAAGTAAAATGTAAAACGTCATAGGTACTAATTTTGTAAGTCTAAGTCTAGTGAAAGTCTAATTTATTGCATACTATATTCTTCCTGCGGCTTCACCCGCGTGGTATCTTATATAACAATTTTTTTCGGGTATAAAAAGTAATGTATCTGTATCTATCTCTGTGCCAAAATTGTATCTAGATTTGTTCAGCCGTTTCAGCGTGATTGAGTAACATAGGTACATCCACATCCATCCATCCAAACTTTCGCATTTATAATATTAGTAAGATAATAGGATAGTAGAAATTAGAATTAATATTTTAAATCTTTGATGAATAACACAGATTTCCCACGAGTTACCTACGTCAACTCATGAAAACTCTCGAAAATTCAATAACTAAAAGTATTATAAAAAACTCGTATATAAATGTATTATTACTTTAAAAAGCTCTTCTAAATCCTTCAAGAAGATGTTAAATAACGTACGGGCGAGGTTAATGGTCGATTTGTCGCTAGTTCCGCCGTTATGTGCGTGATGGCTTGAACTTGTCACAATATTTCAAGTGTCGGTTCTTTTTAACGCTCTCTGATTTATTCACCCGTGTAAAACAGCTCTGTCGTAATAAATACTTATCTTACATTTTCAGCTTTAAGTCGCTTCTTTTGTAACGTTTAAGGTATTGCATAAACTGCTGACTGTCCTCACAGCTCAGTTGGCAGTAGCTCTGCCTTTTGCGCTGTAGGTTGTGGGTTCGATCCCCACCCCACCCAGGACTAACATTTTGTGTGATGAACACACATGTTTGTTCCGAGTCTGGGTGTTAGTATGTATTTACAAAAAAACTATATAATTAATCCATCAACCATCTGGTTCCCATAGTCCAAGCTTTGCTTAGTTTGGATGTCGTGTGAGATGTCTACCAATATTTATTTATTTATTTGTTAGTGACTTTGCTAGGGACTAGGATATCAACAGGTATCCATAACGTGATCGGTCTGCCAAACTCTAGGTACTTACTAAATAATTATTCGTCCTAGGTTTACATTTCGCCGTAAAGTTATTCCGAATGGCATTCGTTTAAAAATTCCGTCTTATGCAATTGAACATGAGTTGCACCTTGTGGAGTTGATATTTACAAAATATCGTTCAACAAGTCGTTAAGTTGTTATCGGCAGTAGGTATACCTCTCGAAACATAAGATGTATGTTCAATTGCTGTTAAATACAAGGATCGTTTAGTTAGTTGAATTGTTTACGAACCGAGACAACAGATCTAGATTATTGCCGAAATAATGTAAATAACTACAGTTTCTAACCCAAGAATGAACAAAAAAAATGCACTACGGTGTGATAGGTACCCCATAATCACATAGAAAAATAACATCTTCGTTATTAGTCTCTGTGTAGTGGGCATAACCAGTAGGCAGCCCCTTTCATTATACACCGGATATCGTAGCTCTAATGAGACACGCACGGATAAACCGGCTAATTCTACTTCCATAACAAGCTAAAGGTGATAAAACTAAACAATTAGCTACTGCTTACCCTTGAATGGGTTACACCCTATCGGAAAAACATCGAAAATCAGTCTTTTTATTTTTCCTACATTTTCCTGTTTTATTAGTTCTGTACTTACCCATATATTTCTATACAGAGATACCTATTACCAAGTAAATATCTTATAAGTTTACCTTTTTCTTATTAGTTTTTGTCTATGGATTCGTTTGAATAAATAAATATGCCAAATAGTATTATTTTTCTCATTTTAACTATGTACCTAAGTACCTACATAGGTGTAATACTAGTCCCCACCCAGTATCCGAGATTTCAGCATATATAAACTAACATAACACTAGTAACTATAGGTACCACTACAGCAATGCACCAACGTAACATAAGTAATTTATTCAGCTTGTCTTTCTTCGAGAAATAAATCATACCACGAGTTATTCTTTATGATGACACTTCGGCGATGAAGGTGTTAACGTCATAACTTTCAACAGATTTTTTATTTTAACCCTGTCAGTTATTAACAGCTCTTTCTAGGTTGGGATAATTTAAGGATAAGACCGTTTGATGTTTAAAAATCCGTTTCGTTTAATCCTTGAAATGTATAGGTATATAGTAGTAGGTATAATTATTGATATGTATCTAGCTAACCGATAGGGTTAACGATCAAGAAATTGTAGGTACATAGGTATCACAACACCCTAAGAATACTTTTTTTGAAAACAAAAAAGCTAAGTCCAAACAATATCAAAATAGCATAAAGAGACACTAAGCTAACCCGTTCGTAAACGCCAATGATTTTTCATACAGAAGAGCAGCTTACATTAGAACTAATGTCTAAACTCATTAGTGTAGCATCAGTGTGGCGTCAGTGTCACGGACAAGGTTAAAAATAAAATGCGTAAATACCTACTGATTAAAAAGTTAAATAAAAAAGGCGGGATCTTCAAAACAAGAACTCTAGTTTATTTTTGATACCATATCCGTGATTGATTGTCAGAAAAGTTAAAACATGCGCACGCACATCTAAAGTTAGAAGTTTATTTAAGTCCCTACCTACTGTTAAGGTATAGGTACCTATACAATATTGATACTTACTGTTTGAAAAAAAAATATTCCCAAAATTTCAGTATTTCCCAACAACGTTGAGCCAATAGAGGAGCCAATGAGGGATTCAGGGAACAAAAAATTACCACTTCGAAGCTTAATATTTATGAATCAAAATCATTGTATTATATAGATAATAAATCAAAATAGTTAGTAAAACCTCGTAACAGTTTAAAAAAAACTTATTTAACAATAAACCATGCGAAAGAGTAAAATAACTTTAAAAAAATCTGACTCAAAAACCAACAAAAGAGGGTTCCTAAGTTATATCTCTAAATACCTACTACGTACCCTCTAATAATAAATAGGTTTAAATACGTAGAAATGTAACAATTACCTTAAGGCCCAGAATTTTGAAAATTGCAAGTATTGCAACCCCAATCATTCTATTACCGCTTAATAGATTACATTGAAATTGAACTACACGATACTCAAGGATATAAGTGATAAATCAACCGGAGCTAAAACACGAATTAGTTAGAAAATCTTGGTTAAAAATCATGTCAAAAACACCTCTGAAAATTCAGAAATTCCCTAATTTATCCAGAACAGTAAGGTATTTTGAATTTCTATTTCACATGAGTGTAAATCAGTTGATTTGAAACAAATCAACCCGGCCCTTTTTTTGAAATAACCTATTTACTTGAACATAATTTATGTTTTTTATAAATTGTCGCTTTCGTTATGTAATTCAGAGCAGCCATATAATCATGTCGCACTCTACTTACTTGTCATTTGGGTATTTCGCTTCGTGCTATGTCTGATTCCGCGGAGATCCGCGTTGCTATACGGAACTATGTCACTTTTTTTTGTAACTTTTACGTAAGGAATAGTGTGACGAGTATTCTGGGCCTTAATAGAAGTTTGAACTTAGTTAATGAAAAAATAATTACTAGGATCGAATGTCAAACAAGAACAAAAGTTGACAAAGAAGCACGGTCCGCTGCGCAGTCGCACATCCGGAGGGTGACTTAACACGACAAGGCATATACATTACCCACCCTGACCACAGTAAAGTTAAGAACATAGAGGTCATTTTAAACTACGACAATCCTTAACAAACATGGATGACAAAACCTATGAGTATTTTTAAGTTTCTAGTACAAGAAAGCAGTACAACCAGTTGCCGTATGAACACAGTTATTAACACCCCCAAGCTTCTGTTTCCATTGAAAATTGCCGACGAGTAGTGTACAATTATGAACAGGTACAAGTGGCCTGCATGCAGTATTACTGTCACACAACCATAGTCTAGATATGGTCACACTAAGTATAGTTGGCTCAACGAATCTAGGCTTTCGTGAAGTTAGCCGCAAGAGCTGCGCAGTATCGTTTTTCGGGAGCAATTGGAGGTATGAGGAGGGGGGGGGAAGGAACTGTACATGCGCAAACTCGCACCTGTGGCTAATTTCACGAATGCCTAGATCCTCTGGATGACCTATACTTACAGGCACCTAGGCCTAACGATGTCAGATAAATCCAAAGCATTTGCGGTAGCTACAGTGGTAAAGGGTAGAGACTACAAAGTGTACGAGGGCAAGTGTTGCCAGATGAGACAAATTATATTACAGTGTTTGGTGCTCAAAAATGCTCAAAATTACAGGGTTTGATACAAAATTACAATAAAAGTAAAAAAATACAGTGTATTGATTTTTGCCCGTTCAAAAATTAACGTGTTCCCATACACTGTAATTTTTTAGTATTACAGTGTACAGTCGATCGTGTGAAAATACAGTAGATCTACTGTAATTAAAGTGTATCTGGCAACACTGGAGAGCAGTAGGTATGTGTCTCAGTTGAGGGATAAAACTTACCAGGTCAAGCCTGAGGCTGAAGGAGACGTGTTTGCGCGGCGGCGGCGGCACGCTCGGCGGACCCTCGTAGAAGGCTGCCTCGTCGAGTCCGTAGTCGGACTCGTTCTCCGCCCACTCCAGCTTCATGCTGGGGCTGTGAACGAGATATTAGTCAAATATTAATTCAATGGTCACGAAACTATAGCCGGTAGGTACCTACAATAGGTACCGGCAAGTTTAGGAGCAAGAGCGCGATATATATAATCTGAATCTCGGAAACGGCTCCAACGATTTTAGTATGCAGGGGGTTTCGGGGGCAATAAATCGATCTAGCTAGGTTTCATTTTTGGAAAACGTCGTTTACCAAAAATAAACGAGCTAAGCTCGGTCACCCAGATACTATAGTTAGTTTTACAAAAGTATTATTTTTGCTTTCGAACTAAAGAGAAGAATGTAGGTACGTGCTTTCACAGGATTCAACTGAGAAAGCCTCTAAAATAAGGCTTCGCTAACCGCAACATGGGATCGAATCTATTCTACTTAGTCAAGATCGGTCTACGACAGCTTCTTGTAATTTTATTTTTCCTCTTCTTCTTATACATCATCGCCGATAGAGACGGACTGATTGAAATAAAAACACTCCCGCGAACATGAACAGAGTTTTGAACCTGTTCCTCAATTCTTGGTGCTCCTTTTGTTTTTTGTTGAGAAGCGGGTTCTTGCCTACAAACTCGTAAGTAATTGATTTTGAAATTGTATGGCTTTCATGAGATTCAATTTAATCGTAAGAATCAATAGCCGGCAAAGAAAAAAAACTTATATAAAAATGTATTGTCATTTGTAAGTCCGTAATTTGTAAATAAGAATCTAACTTGATGTATAGGCAACTAAAGTACCAGTAGGGATGGTAGATGGTAAAAGGGCGCTATGTTTGAGTAACTTTAATTAAATACGACTCCAATTCCAACCCTTCTATGGAAATGACAATGAGGTGCTTATCATTAAACCGCAAATCCCTCGCCACCCTCCCAACTAATATCCCATCAAAGTGATCGGAATTAGTTAACACTTCGAACGTAACGAGTTGATCCGCCGGAAGCGATCCCTACTGCAACGTGTACAACAGATCTCAGAAACAGTGACTAACTCTTATTTTTAGGCAGATAAAGGTGGATTTTCGGTGATCAATGTTTCAGCAGGTTTGGTGAGTAGAGTGATTATGAATAGCCAGGAGCGTCGCGGCGCAGTAAAAGTGTCGTCGGCAGAATTCGGCGCGTCTGAAGCCGGGCCGGTGCCGGGTCGTTACGGCTAATATCCGCCGGATACGGGGCGATCATTTTAACGCCAGTCACATTATTGTCTTGTAATTGAAGCGGTGTGTCGATTTATTGCTCGTATATAGGTGCACTCTTGAAGGGCAATAGAGGGCTTTTTAAGTTAGATAATCATCTTTTTAGTGACATTCTTATCAGTCTTACGACTTCTTTGAATGAATCACTTGCGCCATTGAACGACTGTATCATTATGTTATCTTCATAAGCAAATTTTCACGAGCACCCCCAAAATAGAAATATAAAATTATCAGGCTATCTCATATCTAAGTAATTACTCTACCAACTGATAACGTTACTGAGAATCTTCTAAACATAACAAATATGTCACACAAGTATTACATTACTCGTGAACAGGCTGGAGGTAGGTACTTATTTAAAATTTTAAGTCCTAGGTACCTTTCAATTCCGATTCCAGTTTCATCAGTTATTCTGTGTTGGTATAAAACTTGATCTCTACGAATTTATACTTTCCTAATTAAAACGCTTCTTGATCAGAAAGTCTAATTTTTAAGTTGCCTAAGAAGTAAAATGCCTAAATGTCATGTCTAAAGGATACCTAAAACCGTAGTATGCCCAGGGTAACCTACCTCTTTGGTCAATATAAAATTTTGTATACAAATCTTACTTATCTACTTTGATATACCTAAACTGTCAGTAATTTGGTCAGTCATTATAATATTTGGAATTCCCAAATTATTTTTATTAAATAGGTAGGTACCTTCTTATCGGATTTGGTTATCTATCTGGTTTTTTTTTTACTAATATCTCTATTATAATGGCTAAAAGATTCACAAAGCCTTCGATCAAATGGGCAGAGCTGGAAAAACTGGTGCCAGCTGATCAGAAAGCAAACTACCTCGCTTTCAAGGGAAAGGCTGATGTATACTTACGAAGGTATGCTCATTTAACTTTCAAAGTATTTACAAGACGCTGCTCACCTTCATTTGCAATGTTTTTTTTCTATCGTAGATTCTGTTCTATCTCTAGAAATGAAACTATTTCATAGAGACCTCAACAAATAATCTGTTAAATGGTTCCATGCTATATAAATATCTTCTCTAGTTAAATAACACCACTTTTTATAATAAAATAATCACAGAATATAAAGTCGGTAACTTTGATTGACATTTGAAAATAGGTATAGAGTATGTTTACCATTTGAGGTTTTAGATGAGTAATAACTTATTACTTATATTATAACTAATTTTATATTTTTCAGGGTGCAAGCAAGTCCACCAGAACCTCCAAAAATCAACTGGGATGAATACCAGAAATCAGTGCCAATAGAAGGACTCGTTGGCAAACTAAAGTCTGCATACGAATCCTTCAAAGTACCCGTTCCTACAGATACTCTGTCGGCTAAAGTAGATGAGCAGTGGAAATCCCTGCAGCCAGAAATCAAAGCTTTTTGTGCAGAACAGCAAAAAATAATTGAAGAGTAAGTGGAATTTTAGTCTATCGCAATTCTAAAATACCTATATTAAACTTTTTTTAACCTTTTATGTCCCTCTGCTGGTCAAAGGTCTCCCCTAAATCACGCCAACCATCCCTAAGCGAGGTCCATGTTGGCCACGCAAGCGTTGGATGGAGGAATAATCTCGATACATTCGAGAGAGGATGGTGGGAGACCTCGCAGCATAGGGATTTCGAATTATGAAGTAAATATTTTTATCAAATTAACTTAATTCAGATCTACAAAAGAACTAGCAAGATTGAATGCTCTACCAAAGTTTGAAGAGATGACTATGGAAATGGTCTACGACATGTATCCTAATGAGGCCTTCGATTTCGTGAAGCGTCCTACATTCTGGCCCCATACTCCCGACGAACAGGAAGGCTACGTCGCCCCAGATCCAGCGGCAGTCAAGAAAGGAGGGGGCCATTAAGGATATTTTTTATCAATGATATTATTAACCTAAATTTTAGTTGCACAATAACCTAAATAAAAAAGCCCAAGATTATTTGGACTGGCTACTTTAAATTACCTAGTCTATAATAATAGATCGTACATAGTTTGAAACTTGCAACGATTTAAGACTACCGCCAGAATATTTTATGTGTGATTGAACGATTTGAAGGTTCTTATTAAAACTATTAATTCCTAAAGAAATAATGATAATTTATCAGTCTGTTAAGCATGCAAATTTACATAACTTTCAAAATATGTTTAGAATGCCAGCGATTGCAGTAAAGTTATTCATTCTCCGAAGTAAATCACCACAATTTGACATATTGATGAAAGTGGTGAACATGAGTCGCCGGCGGCAAGTCCAAACATCGCGTGAGTTATTGTCTCAGAGTGCAGTGCCGAAGGGCTGCAGTGCATCTAAAAATAGCCCATCTTCAGGGTCGTGGGGACAACCGCCAAGAAACGCGCACGGCAAATTATGATTGATGATTGGAACAATCATTTCCGTAGGTCTTAGGAAAGTATTATTTTTTTACACAACAGAATAAAAAAACTAAAATCGAATACTATATAAAGACCAGTGACTTTTTATTTTATTTTCTACAACTAGGTATAGAAATAAGTGGCTTCTGTTGTGTGTCATGCGCGGGCGCTTTTAACTGCCACATTTGGCGCATGTGCAGTTAGCTGTCCATGCCAGACGCCTATATTCTGAGAAACTCGCTACCCCGTAACTTGAGTTATTTAGCTAAGACAGCATTTGAATATTTTATTGATCTTACAATGACCTACGATGTCCGTCTATAAATCCAATCTATAGATCTTCACTCGGTACATTAACAGAAATCATCTGATCATGAATCGAGTTCCTCTCTCCTAAAATAACAAACACTTTGAGTGTATCATTAGGATCGTTTAAAAGTATCTCGACTATGCATTTAAAAATAAAAGAGTAACTTATAATATTTTATTGTTTATTTGTGGAATATTTAATTAAGTTACTACCTACTTAGTTTTTAGTTTTACATTTGTTATTGTGCGCCGACCTGGTTTTAAACCGAATGGGTTGGCTGGTAGAAAATGCCCCTAGGCATTAAGCCCTCCTTTTGTAACACATTTTTTGTAATTTGTGTACAATAAAGTATAAATATAAATAAATAAATCCCTTTCCGTTTCCGTGGTGCTAGGCGACACGGATAGTCGCGGATCAATCGGCGCTTGGGCGGATATTCCATGATCCGGAGACAACAAACAACCGACAGACGTAACTTCGGCTTTCTATCAAATACTAAGCTAGATATGAGTTTTGCAAATAATAACGACACAGTAGGCCACGACCAAAATATCACTTAACAAAAAATAATTCCTTATTTGGATTCAAGAACTTTTTTGAGCGACCTAAGTATGTTTTTTTTAACTTGACATTTTTTATCTCATACGATGCAGGTTTGGCTGACGTGGTAATCTAAAGCACTTATTACATTACCCTGAATACAGGGAAGCTTACCCTAAATAAGAGTGGTGTAATAAGAGTTAGGGCGGCGTAAGGCGTAGAGGCTAGGCGTTAGGCTCCCCTACTACCGGGCCCTGAATAACGTGTAGTGTACAGGGATATTCCGGTTAAGGTTAACAACCGTAATGAATCGGTTGTTTAACACTTTCAATTACGGTATACCGAAACTATAGGTTACCGAAACATTTCTGTTAACATTAACCGAAATAATAAAGGTTTTTATCTTAAGGTTTAAATTGGCGCATTTTCATCATGTACTGCGTGCAAGTAGCGCGGTAGGTAATATGAGTGCGAAGGAAAATAATGTCTCACTCATCTTCTGTCGTGTTAAACCGTATTGTTTGAATTTGTGTTGTTTGTTACCTGTATTTGCGGGTTGCGGTAATGTAGTTTGCGGGTATCGCCGTGTTTTTTTTAGGTAGTTACTGCCTACGATAACTACCCGCTTTTAGACAGATGCCAAAGCGGTGGCGAATGTATTATTCAGTTATTGTGAGCACCTTAGTGAGTTGTATTGAATACTACAAATTATTTATTCCATTTCAAAAAATTAGTGTTCCTTTTTAATGCCTCGCAAACAGTCAAACGCCGTTCACAGACATTTTGAATATAACAAAAGTACTAATTGCAGTTTTTTTAGCATTTAATTTAAGGCTGCAGTCTGCGAGCGTGGGAACTTCTGACACAACACCTACATTGATAATTTCTACTCACACAAATGCATCGCTCAGTATTGAATACACACCCTGGAAACGAATAAACCTAGGTACTTTCGATGTTTTGTACAAGTTACGCATCCATTACACGTTCGTCTTTGTGGGACGTTTATAAATGTCATAGAAAATACGCAAAGTATTAGTAGCATCGTGAAGCGCTCGAGCCCGCGGCGAGTTACCGGCGCGCGGGTAGCTCGTCACGGCGGCGGCAAAGGGTTGGGTCAGAGTGTATGCTTTTTGATATCATTTTAAACTATGTATTTCTTTATATGGAAAAATTCAAGATAATTGTCAAGCCAATGTTCTGTGTGTTATGAGAAATGTGGAATTTATAGATGAAAAAACTATTATTAAAATCAAAGAATATTTAGTACAAACATGGAATAAAATATGTAGGTACAGATTAAAACTAATTTAACTTTTTACTCCGAAAGATTGAAAATAAAAAATATTTATTTAGTTATTTAAAACATAAAATTTCGTAAAACCATTTTCAATCGCAATATAAGCGTGACTTATTAACCCCTTCAATATTTTCAGCTAATAATGAATTACCCTATAATATACTAGTAGTTCGCCCCGAACTGAGATCTTGCGCGCGATTTCCACAATCCTCATTTTGTATTCACGCCCTGAAGTTTTTGGATACACTTTATGTACTAGGCATAGGTGCATATTTGCCATACTGCATAGGTGCCATGCTTACGAGTACGTAACCTAATTACAAACAAATATTTTATTATCCTACTTAAGTAGGTACTTATGCCCGTGCTAAGAAAATCTTGTTTTTTTTTTATTTTCGTTAAGTACATATATTTAAAAACTATCCATCCTGGAATAAAAATTAAAACCATTTTGTAATGTAGAAGTATACAATAAGTTAAGTTTTAGCATCCTGAGGGGAAAACTACCTTCCCACTAATAATTATCTAACAAAGAAAAGAAAAGGTTGAGTATAAAGATATTATGTATTATATTGCAAACCTAGCTTTACCATGTACCTATTTACAATAAATTAAAAAAAATGTAACTTCTATCTATCTCTCTGAAATAGGTAGAAAAATGTTACAATATAAATAAGTACCTACACTAGTTAGTGTTTGATAATTAATTCGTAAAAAAAATACGTAGTAAAAGTCACGTACCTAGTTCGTCGGGTTGCTGAATGCTGACGAATCGGACAAAATTTATTAGGACACAGCGTCCCAATTGACAATTTTTATTTTAATATATTTGTTACTGTCGATTCGGACACCATTAAAAATAGCTGCATTGTAAAGTCAGATAAATAACTTTTTTTAATTTCATTGATTATAAATAAATAAATAAATAATGCTGGACAGTTAACAACCTTCTTAGTCGATACAAATCCTACATCGTCTTAAAAAGGTTTCCTTTAATCGTATGAAAGCTATTTTAAGTGCCTTAATTTTTTTTCTTCGTCCTGTCCTAATTTTGTTCTTAATTCGACCATATTGCTGATTTCTTTGGCATAAACTAATTCTTTGTAGTCATTTTTGGTTAGTTAACAAACAAATTAAGCTTAGGAATGATAAAATGGACAAAATCTATTTTTTAATCAGGTAGCTAATTTTAAGAACTTTCCACCTTACCGTCTTTGAAAGCCAATTTTAGCCAAAGTAGCCCATAAAGTACTACTTTTTTTTAATGATTATGAAAGCTGAGAGTCTGGAGAATTTTTTAGACTTATTTAAAAACCATGAAATCACTTTTTAAGATTTTTAATTTAAAGTTGAAAATTTAAGTCATAACTCACCGAATGTAATTATTTGACTTTACACTAACATTTTCATAGTTTTCATCAAAGTCACGTAGCTGATTATTTTATGCATAAAAGAACAACTCATTAAAATTCAGTAGCAAAAAAAAATCTCAAGAAAGTTTTCTACTTTTTTTGTAAGAATGTTTTAAGTTGTTCAAGTCGTAAATTTTCAAAAATTCGGAAAAAAATTAATAACTCAAGAACTATAGAAAATCACGGAACATACATGGGGGTGATTCGGGTACCCCAAAGGGTGTTCTATCTCTGGACTTTCGCTTGACACTACTTTTTGGGACACCCTGTATACATAGATATATTTTTATTATACATAGAAAACACCCAGACCAACGGAACAAATTTCTGCAGATCGTTCACAAATTTGTCCGTGGCGGGAATCGAACCCGCAACCTCTAGCGTCGCAGGCGAACTATCGCCCGCTATGCCACTGAGGTCGTCCATATAAATATGAAGTGTTTATTACATAAAATATTGTGCCAAATGCTGTGATTGTTGTAGGTTAGGTTAGGTTATAATCAATGATCTTAGGTATACAAGATAATGAATCGACAATAAAAAAAAAAGTATTAGTTGGGATACTGTGTTCCAATAAATTTTGTACGAATCGTCCGCAACTCTGTGCGTCAACCTGCTCGATGAATACAAATCAGTAGTCACATATTAGTATCCGACACTCGCGACCCACCCTTTGCCTAGTCCTAACAGACAAAAGAGCTCGGCGTGGAACTACAAACGGACGTGCGGTCACCTTGGAGACTGAGACGGTACTGAATATTTTTGACGCGCCTATTCTATTATAAAGCATAATATTTTGGCAGGCGCTTGCTCCATACTAAAATGTATGGCGGCGGGGAACAATTTCTGCTCAAAAAATTAACAATGTTTAGGCTCAGATTAATACTTTTTGGTTTGAATTAGTAAAAAAATTCACGGTAATTGTGTTGTTTAACATTTTGTCTCACGATTTGTTCAAAAATATTATAAAAATAACAACGATAATTTCGTAAATACTCATAATAGAAAAGGTCGATTTCGATGTTTTTAATCAATGTTGACGATTTTTTTTCTCACTATTAAGAATTCCTATTATTAATTTGTGTCCTTCTATGAAGTGATTTCTTATGTTTATTTCTAAAACCGTAAGTGCATGTTCGCGCGTTTCTTAGGGACGCGGCTCTTAACACTTTCCGCTTGCTCAGTAGTATCCATCCAATCATCAACTAAGTCGAAAAACATTCGCATAATATCGCACGCACTCAATTTCTACAAAGTATTTACCCTAATAATGCAACAAAAAATACAGTTTTAAAAAACCGAATTATTTCGGTATACCGTTTTATTCGGTAACAGTTATTATTTCGGTTAAAACCCAATGTAAAAGGGTTATCGTTTCAATCGCTTACCGTTTCTATCGGTAACCGTTTGAAACGGTTACCGTTATGAATAGGTTTTCCGATCCCTGGTAGTGTAATACCCGTTTAGTTTAAGGCTTTGTCGTAGTTTTGAACAAAAAATTATAAAACCAAATCGGACGAGGTGTATTGAAGGTTCTATTAATTATTTGATAATTATCTAATAAATCATTGGGACTACCAGTAGGTAAAATAAATCATTGTTCTTAGAAAAATTGACTCTTCCATCTCTTGCGTGGGCGAGGGTAGGCGCACTGCACCTGTTAAGCACTCTATATTTAGCAAGGGCCCCTCCGCGCCTCTACCCGCTCGCCATTCATAACTCTGTGACTAATGTGTGAAATTAAAGTTCGGATGTTGGTACTTGTAATGCAAGCTTGGAATAACTTGCTAGAAGAAGTGCATGTCGCTGGTATTTCACATGAGTGTACCAGGCTGTAATCGGTCCTAAACAAAACGTTTATAAATCCAGTATTACACACTAGGTACATAACGATTGGCTTTGTTTTGGATAAATAACACAAACAAATATTGTGCTTTTACGCTACGTAGGTAGAGGAGGCTTCCGTCAACTGGGACCGCTAGGTATTGGGACCGCGGTCCTATTCGCCGCCGGATAGATTTAAGTTTATTATTTTTCTTCCGGCAATGAGGACCTATCCACACACCTAATGCTACTTCTTGTAGACTAGCTTATCCATTCGATATTATGTCTTACTTGATAATAAGTACATAAGCAATTTATTTTACAAGTTTTTTAAATTTGCAGAGTTTTTTCTATTTTTTAGACTAAACAGCCCTAGCTTGTCCTAAAATGCTAAATGACCGATCGGTAGTTAGATTAATTCTATCAATGTTCATCGTATCTTCGTTGTTGAATGCACATTCAAACAAGAAACCTTGGCCTAAGCCATGATGTGACACCCACTTGCAACGCAACACTTACCTACACGTAGAAAGGAATGCCAATGAATAAACATTCGTATTTAGGCATTTGCCGACAGCCCATGTAATTGTGAAACGATTGATGTGGACGTAAACAAAATTTCAAGCATCCTTCTATAAGCTATTTAAGTAAGTACTGAGCTGTAGGTAGTAAGTTTATATTCATTATTATATCTAGCGCAGTAGCGCTTTTAGAACAAGCAGCATCTTATGCTCTTGGTGAAATCAATCTACCTTTATTTTTGGTTCCATTTTCATTTACTTGACTTGTTTGGGCGTGTTATAAGGTTTTGTCTTTACAGTTGCTTAAAATCAAATCGTTTCAAGTTTTTGTGGCTTGTACCTACATTCAAATTCATTGGAAATAAAAGTTAAATTGCGCTACAATTTTGACACTTTATTTGGCTAGTAATTATTCACATAAATTTTGCGTGGGCTGCGACGCTGCTAATAGTACGATGTCAGTAGAGTTTATTTAAATAATATTTATCAGAGTCGTCGACCTCAGCATATAGACGAGAGGCGATGCATACATATTAATATTCAATTCATACCGTAACTATAGGTGGATTATTTACTTACATAGATAACGAGAGTATCTTACCTACGTCTAAAAATATCAACAGATTGTTTGGATCCTAAAATACCTACCTACATGTAGATTTCTGTGTATTTATATTTGAATATAACCGATGAGTAATCAGGATTAGGCAGGCTATGTTGTTGATCGTCACTAATTAATTCATAATTAAAAATTCTGGTGCGCCCGCGCAGCAGCGACCGTGTTAACCAATTTAATAGTCCCAAACGTTCATATAAAACTGGACACTATTTTCGTAAAGATAGGGTTCAAATATGCAATAAGGGTTGAGTGTATGAAGGGCAGAGACAGTGGTTTTATTTGGTACTATATTTAGTACCTACCTACTTGGACTGAACTGTAACTGTGCCAGCAGCGGCGCTGGATGTAGCGTTAGTGATTGGCATGCTCGATGTATGATTAATCGTTTTAAATATCAGATAGGTATGTACTTACTTAGAGTAGGTAAGTACCTATTCTGGCTAGATTTAGAATCAAGAAATATATTTAAAAATCAATTTGAAAATGTGCTGCATAGTGAAAAAGTTGATCATCTTCTTTTTTATGTAATACCTATTATTGTTTCAGAGATCATTTTGCGCAGGCAGGTAACTAGATTTCATTTCATAGTCTAGGCATCAGTTCATGACTTGCCCAAACTAACAAAGATTTCCATGAGCACATGTAGGTACTTATGTAAGTAAGTACCTAGTTATTTTCTGTGACATGAAAATTATCTAAGTACCTACCTACATAATTCAAAGTTTTTTTATTACTTATTTGTTATCACAAAATGGAGGATTGAGTACCTACGTATCGAACCCAAAGGCAAAATAATACCTACCTATGTATATTTATTCAAATCACAAGGATCACTTTGAAACGTCTTACTAGGTGAATTTAAGTTCCAATTCCAGCTTAACTAATTCGCAGGCTCGGTCGGAGGTTTTCGAGAAATAGAGTTAAATGGGCCGTTGCCTGTCTTTGTCTGCACACTTTGCATCGTCTCTAATAGCATGGCGTGTCTAAAACCCATATTCGCATCGAGAAAGCGAGATCCGTCCCAAATCATGTCACCGGGCGAGCTACGACTCTACCTGCTCCGGGCAGGGTCCCGTTGCGTGCAAGGTGTACTGCACCCTACACGCACACTCTCCGCACCTAATGAAGCGCACGCACACACACATCAGCGCACGCGCAGATGGCGCCCCTCCCCGCCTCCCCCACCACCGCGCCTATAGTGCACCGACCGAACCTCAGCTGTGATGGCTGTGACTAGTTGCTCGTCAGATGTCGATCGACATTTTTTTGTCAGACGAGAGGCAAATATAATCCTGTAAGGGTAGAATTAACTCGGCGATCATTTCTGCTGTACCGGTCCGACGGGTATTTAAGTTGCCAATAATTGTGGCTAGCGGCGATCCAGTTCGCAGATCTTCGTTTTAAATTGCGATAGGGTCCAATGATAAAAATAAAAGAAGGATACTTTTTTGAATTTAATTGGGAGCGAATGTAACTGCTGTCTCAGATTATGAATAAACTTATCATTTCAAGATCAGTTCAACCGCATGTTTTGGTTGAATTGTGCGTGATTTATCTCAAGAGGCCTTCCAAATGCAAAATATCGTAGGTAGGTACCTACTCAAAAAATAACATTTGGCATAGTGAGCACACACGGTGGGTGACCTTCAGTAGGTAAGATAAATACCGCGTGTATGTCTGTCTGATAAAAATGATAATAGCGCATTGCGTCGGATACCAGGGGCTTTACCACAAGCTCTTTGTGCAATATCAAAGTAATATAGCTTTGATATTTCGTACCATGGACCATGACCTATAAAAATTGTATTGAAGTTGTTACTTCAAGCTTGAAATGTGACGTTTCTGAAACATGATAGTTTGTCAGACCTTGTGGACCCCTGTGGTAGTTTGTGCATGGTGGGAGGTGAAACGCAGACTTGAATATATCAATACTTAAATACAAATACAAGTAGCTACAAATATTTTTACAAATTTCGTGGGAATCGTACATATACCGGGATAAAAAGTAGCCTATGTGCTATTCCAGACTATAATCTATGTCTGTGCCAAATTTCATCCAAATCTGTTCAGCCGTTTCAGCGTGAAAGAGTAACAAACAAACATACATTACATACATTTTTACAAACTTTCGCATTTGTAATATTACAGTAAGGTAGGATAACTGATGATTTTAATTATCTATCGATATAGTCAGTAGTTCGGGAACAATCCCTAATGCCATGGAACCATGTATAATTAAATTTACCCATGGACCCAGTAATGGTTCGACCCACCGGGACCACGGGTGTTAGGTATACATCTGTGACCTATGCAACATGATAGTTGATGATTTTTGAGTGTAGGTACCTACGTAGATAGGTAACATACGAAACCTGAAAATAATTGTTCCGAATCAATAGGTAAGCAAATCGATTGCAATAATGCAAGTAGCAGCCTTCATGCCGTGCTATCATATCACGTATAGGTAGGTATTACCTACCTATAACATTTTTATTTTGCCAATAAACCATGCAGTTATCATGGCGATCAATTCAGCAATAATTGAAAACTGCCCACGCTGCGTTTAGCTAGTTTTAATGCTGCAAATAATACACAGACGAACAATCGACCGTGCAGACTATTGATGGATACATAGTAGACATAACTGCATTATTGCAATAGCTTATTAGGTACATTTATACTTATTACTTTCTTAATACGTAGTATGTAGTTTCTTACTGATGATGTGACATTAGCGATAGCCACAATGTAGTAAATCATTTAAAGTAGGTACTTACCTATTCCAGAGCTAAAAATCCAGTGGCTTGCCCACCAACTACCAACAATCAAATGCCACCCAAGTAATTTGATTGATATTTTTTAACCCAAGTACGAGTAATTTGATTGATAATTTTTAGGGACAATTTTGATAAATTGTTTGTTCGTTTGTAGTCTGGGTCAATCTGTATGCTGACTTTGGAAAGGGTCCGAGCGTTAAAATCACAATGGTGGACCAATTCTAAACAATCTGTTTTCATAGCAAACTTAAAATAAAAATATTTGTCATTCAATAATACAAAAACGACAACAAATATTTTTAAACACTGTAGAAGGAATATAGAAAGAATGTATTCCACTACAAATTAAAAGTTTCAAGCTGAAAAATAACTTTAAACTTTAATTAATTTACAGGGCTTGCGGGCTAACATAAGCGCCACTCTCTTCAGTCTCTCTCATTTTCTCTTTCTCCGTGCGAATATGAGACAAATGCACGAAAAAAGCGTCGACAAAATTTGTCGCGGATGCCCGTTAGGCCGGTAGATCATTATGTAGAGCGGTCTTACAGAGCCAAATGGACATATGAGGACTTTGTAACGGTATCTACTCTCTCGAAGATGTTTTATTCCAAAACAATGATGGTGGGAAAGTTTTAATTCAATTTTAATTAACAAATCAATGCCTCTGTGGCGTCGTCTACTCATGTATTTCAGTTTCGTATTTCGTTTGAATGTTTTATGATATTTATGATAATGGCATCTGACGATCGATAGAGCGCTTGAATTTAGAAGTTATTTTGTCATAAAATTCGCAGATAGCTACACAAAAATGTTGCTTGGAGAAAAGAAATTCCCACAGTCATCCATGTAACAACCAGCGTAGACACCTACCGAAATTTAGTTAGGCTCATCTAAGACTTATTAAATCTACACGTGTTTCAGGATTTTTCAATAAAACCTTCAAAAAGGGGTCAAATGGGGGGTCAATGTTTGTATGGGAACTTTTTAACGGGTGGTGCGATTGGTCTGAATTTTGATTTGGATGCTTTATATGCATAATAAATGGATACGTATTTCTGGATATTTCAAAATAACCCTCTAAAAAGGGTAAATCGGGGTGTCAAAGTTAGTATGGGATATTTTTATGAGTTGTGTGATTTTTTTGAAACTCGGTTTAGAGTCAAAAAATACAGTATTACATAAAGTACAATAGGCTATTGTACTTTATGTAATATTGTATTTTTTCAAAATCAGTAGGTAGGTTTTTATTAATCAGTAGCATTTCATTTTCAGTAGTCGGGTAAAAAAAAATTCTGTTGGATGCAGAATCAATAAAATATTCGTCGCACTAGTGATATAAGTGTCTATGGGTGTCGAAGGATACTCAAGTTTAAAATTCAGAATATTTAGCAGCCGATTCAGGCTAGCGTGCATGTGATATTTTGATTTCTCTTAAGTGCATTGAGTGCACGCGAGTTTTGATGTAGTAGGTACCTAGTTATGTTTTTGAAATAGTTTTTTTTTTTTTTATTAAAATACGTTGCTCATTCAGACATCTAAATTAGGAGTAGGTACCTACCAACCTATAGCCGACTATTCTTTACGTATTTTTAAGGCTCAGAATTTTGAAAATGCAAGTATTGCAACCCTAATCATTCTATTACCGCTTAATACATTACATTGAAATTGAACTACACGATACTCAAGGATATTAGCGATAAATCAACCGGAGCTAAAACACGAATAAGTTAGAAAACCTTGGTTAAAAATCATGTCAAAAATACCTCTGAAAATTCAGAAATTCCCTAATTTATCCAGAACAGTAAGGTATTTTGAATTTCTATTTCACATGAATGTAAATCAGTTAATTTGAAACAAATCAACCCAGCCCTTTTTTTTGAAATAAGCCATTTACTTGAACATATTTATGTTTTTTATAAATTGTCGCTTTCGTTATATAACTCAGAGCAGCCATATTATCATGCCACACTCTACTTACTTGTCATTTGGGTAGGTATTTCGCTTCGTGCTTTGTCTGATTCCGCGGAGATCCGCGTTGCTATACGGACCTATGTTACTTTTTTTTTGTAACTTTTACGTAAGGCGTATGACGAGTATTCTGGGCCTTAACCGCCTTCAAAAATGAGATTCTATGTTCTACTATATTGTATGTTTACCGATATCTCCGTCAACCGTTCGCCGATTTCGATAATTATTATTTTTTGGTCCCATAGGTAATACATTTTAATAAGGAATTTATACTTTTACCGGTAAACTTTAAAACCTCATCCTTGCTTGTCGATTTTTAATCTCAATAAGTAATTTTCTAGCTAGATACAGGAGATGCATTGAAGTCGGAATTTTTTAAATTTTTAAACGTTTTTTCATTGTAGGTAAGATCCTACTTAATAGCAGTTTTAACAATATTTTCAACAAATTTCAGGTAGGTATTAGGTACCTAGATAATTTTCTGGAGTTCTTGCTTTTAAATAAGACTGAGATTATCAATAGATCTGGTTTAATGCCAATTTCAGGAAAGATTGGATTCAGTTCCGTGCGAGTGATCCAAATGCCAGATGTTGAAGATGATCTTTGTTGAATCTTCGCACAACATCACACCACTATCTTATCAGCCGTTTGCTTCGTAGGTAGGTACCTACATTCAAATACCCACCTACCACTGTGGCTGTATGCTTTCTGACTTAGGTATTCTTATCATGATTTGTAAGTACACAACTGTGTGAGTTGACAAGATAATTTTAATAAATTACGTCACTTGGCTCTTTTGGAGAACATTGTTGAGCAATGTTATTCAATAGTTTAGTAGATAATTTAATAACAAACAATGGAAATTCTCTGAAGTTTGAAATTTTGAAGTCGTACTTTCAAATATTGCTATTTTCCAAACATTATAAAAAAACTAGTAAATCACCGCGACTACGTTTGCGTATTGTTTTTTCATAAAAGGTTTGACGGTCCAATTTATTCCCATGAAGGTTTTTTCGGGATAAAATTATCTACCTAACTTTCCTAATTCAAACCGTCACAATCTATTCATGGTAAAATCTATACTAATATTATAAAGAGGAAAACTTTGATTGTTTGTTTGTTTGTTTGTTTGAAATGAATAGGCTCCGAAACTACTGAACCGATTTGAAAAATTCTTTCACCAATGTGTAGAATGAACTTTCAGGATGAACATAGGCTATATTTTATGTAGGTACTTCGCGGGCGACGCCGCGTGCATCATTCATAATAATCGATTCGGCTGTTACGACGTGATTGAGTAATAAACATTCAAACTTTCGCATTTATAAGATCTTGTACTTAGGTGTGTACGACTTACATTTTCCTAGCTATAAATAGGGAAGGTGCGGCGACCGCAGACAAAAAGCATCTCAGAATGGCGAGTGTTCAAGGTGTGGTGTTGTGTTGGTGAAGCGATGCCATTAGCGGGATCGCTCTGCGGCCGCGGCAGGTCCACTCGACGCAGGTAGCGGCCGGGATAAAAACCCCACTCCAAAAGGAACGAGCGCTCCGATTCCAACTCACCTAGATAACGACGCGATCGACCGAGAAAAGAACATCAATCGATACTCGGAAAGTCAACTCGAGACTACTCATATCGATATGAATCAACTCCACCGCCAACGAACTCGCGACAATGAGACTCCCTAATCACCCATTCACATCACACGTACGATAATAATATAAATAGACCCCAACGTTCAATGAATGAACTTATAGCATGTAAATTCGTCGCTCACAAATCGCGACACGGCTCCGGAGCGTAGGCGGGCTTGAATGAAAATAAACATATTTCGTGCGGCCTTACCTTTCAATTTTTATATTATCCAGATTAGCGGTAGTGTTGCACTGAAGTTTATATTTATAAATGGGATGTTCGCACAGAACTGGTGGGCATATCACTGTGAGAGACGAGGGTGGGATCCGCGACGCGCCGAGCGACAGGTAGAGACTGCCGGCCGGTTCGATCGACACTGCGGCCGGCGCGGGCGGCGCGTCGCACGCACACCTAGGTGCGCCCGCGCCGCACGCACACACGCGCCCCATTCAAATAACGCGCCGCGGTGGAGGGGAGCACTCATGAATGGACGTAGTGAAGCCGTATAGATACCGCTGATAACGCTCTGCATTATACGTGATACCGACTCGCGGCCCAAACCGCTTCCAGTTAAATTAATCAGCGTAGATTATGCGACGGCTGTTCCATAGTTCCGAGAGCGTTACGAAATGCGAATAAGGTCATCCGGTGACAGCAACCCAGATAAACATCAGCTTTGTTTACCATACCAGCCAGAAATGCTTACAACTGTACGTGCTGTAAAACTGACGATCGATAGAATTGCCTAGTTACTGCTTAGTCATAAAAACTGCACGATAGTGGATCATTTTAAAACAATCAGATATTAAATAGTCTATATTTTCATAAAAGTGATTATAATCTTACCAATATACAAGCTTAATTTGCGGATACATAATAAATAAACATAATTAATAGATTATGATGTCAGTCCTTTGAGGAATGTCGATAATTTTTGACTTTTATAATCGGCCCGTAGTTGTATGAAATTGAGGAGAATCGAGTGGTCCAACTCCGCCTGCGGACAAACAGTCTATCAAACAACTGGCACAAAGTAATGAAACTCGTGATGAGGAATTGCGAGCTTTATAACAATGGGATAGGGTTCAATTAAACACTTTCATACGCACGAGTCATAATCAGACAGAGAACGGATTCAGAATTTTTTCTCGCCCTTATTCCAATTTTATGCGATTGTAAATACTTGGACAAGACGACGCGCAATTTAAGTTTTAAGACAACTCCGGTTTGGTAGATACTGTCCTTAATGGTCCATTCAAATTTCTATTATCGCATTTGACCAGTCGTTTCTTGGCTCCATAATACAATATAATAACTATTCATTTGTCGTATTTTAGCAGCCTAAAAACTCAGCAGAGCAGTAACAGTTTGGTGAAATCGTTCGTTAGTAAAGACTTAATGACTTACAAGAGTTTCTCCCTCGCAGACCTGGTTGAGGTTCTCCGGCTTCACGAGCAGCAGGTTGCAGAGCGCGTGCAGCGCGTCGAACAGCGCATGCGCGGGCGCCGGGGCTGCGCGCGCGCCGCGCCCGCACACCGCCGACCGATACTCTTTCACATCGCATATCGCTATCATTGCACCTGGAATACCATCATTTTTAAGCATGATGATAATTATGTCATCCGTGACGTATCGTTTACCAATCGTCTGTGGAATCTAAATTTGAGAGATTCCGAGCTTTCGTAGGCTACCAGCAGAATTGACCACAAACTAATGCGAATCTACTTTTAATAACTAGGTAGATCAGTCTAAAAATTCACGCCCCTCCCATGTATTTCCAATGTATTTACCTCTACATGCGGTACAAGTACAAGTGGAGGGGCGTGCATTTTTAGACTGAATCATCTCTACCTATCTGTACAACACAACATGAAACACTATAAATACTGAAAAGGACGGAAAAATCTAGTACTAATTCCCGCTACACTATTATCTAATAAGCTTAACACAATACAAACTTCAAACAGAAATCTTTAAAGAACTTCTCTTTTTCTCTTTCGGCGCTCGGTGGAGCAACACCAGTGCGGAGCGAGTCAATGGTCCTGAGGATGCTTCGTGGAGAAGCGTAACACGTGTCGAATTTCTATTTGAGTTTGTGTTGTGTTAAGCTCATTAGATAATAGTTTAGCGGGAAAGTACTAGATATTTCCGTCCTTTTCAGTATTTGTAATGGATTTCCGCAAAGTAACGCCTGAATCAATCATTTTTTTTTAAATGAAACACTATACATATATCTCGAACATAAATTAGGACGCTCACCAGCTGAGTTGAACTGGAAGTTCTGCAGGTGTTCATAGATGACACGGTGCAGTCTCACGGCGAGCTCCAACGTCACCGCCCGGAGGTTCTCTCCTTCTAATCCATTGTGAATTTTCTCCATCACATTGTTCAGGTAAGACACCACTGCTAGGCAAGCCTGGTTTAAGATAAACTAAGATTTCTCACGAGACCTCTAGCGCTGGTAGTGTAGTGATAGCACCCCTACCTCACGATCCAAAGGTTGTGGGTTCAAACCTGGTCGTGCACCAATGAGATTTTCCATTCGAAGAATTTATGTGCGTAATGCCAGTGCTCTTAAACGGTGAAGGAAACCGGCATACCCTAAAACCCATAATTCAAAGGTGTGTGTCATATCATAGGTTAGTATTCTTATAAGCGGCGATGGGCTTGCAATCTGTCACGTACGGAATACTAAGTACTGTGCAAAATGTGGCATGTACCAAATGTCATGTTTTGACGTGCCTCTGACTACCCTCTTTAGATATCATCAAAGATGTAAGTAACTAAAGATCTGAGGAAGATATCTACCAAGCCCGGGGATTACAGTGAGTTCGTATAATATTTTATGAATATGGGGTACTAGCTTCCACCCAAAAAGTAGTCTATGTGCTATTCCAGACTATAATCTATATCTGTGCCAAGTTTCATCTAGATCCGTTCAGCCGTTTCAGCGTGAAAGAAACAAACATACATCCATACATCCACACATCATACATTCTTACAAACTTTCGCGTTTATATTAGTAGGATTATGTTACCGGTGAAGCTAGAGTGTCAATATCCCCTTCAGGCTTGAAATCAGTTTTCTTCTGTTCAGTCTGCAGGTGTAGTTTCACCCAGCTGACGATGGCGACTATGGCTCGCTCCAACCCTGCGTCTAACTTGCTCTCCAGTTGTTCCATTAACGCGTTCTTCTTCTGCATACACTCGCTTTGTTTCGGCGATGAGCTTATGCACGGTAGTATTGACTCTTCAAACATTCTTATGATCTGGTTCGCTTGTTTCACAATGTCAAAGAAGTAAATCTGGAAAACCAAACGTTCATTACCTGATTAAGCGCATATATGTATAGGTACTTTAATAACTTGGCGTATATTTTTTTGAATTAAAAAACAGTCGCTAAATTGCGAACCAATACCACAATAAATAACTTTGGAAGCATTTAAGCATGATCGCTCACAGCGTTAATGCCGCTCATTGTATTATCTAGTTATGAATAAGTTTATTGAACTGTATTGTGTTCTGTGTGGCGAACAAAAAGGAGTTATCTATCTATCTGACTAAAGTATACAATCGAAGAAAGGTTGATCAAGAGAACTCTTAGGCTAGCTTCTAAAAACCCTATCCAAACCTTGCCGTCAAAAATAAGACTTATTGTCGACGGCAACTTTAGTCTTTTTTTTATAAAACATTGCACTTTTCGTGCTCACTCCTGGTTGCGAATGTGTAACGTCATAAATATCACAGTAATTGACAGTAGCGATCACAGCTTGTCCACTTTAGTGCAAAATAATGTCACAGCAATGATATAGTTGGCTCAACGAATCTAGGCATTCGTGAAGTTAGCCGCAAGAGCTGCGCAGTATCGTTTTTCGGGAGCAATTGGAGGTATGAGGGGGAAAGGAACTGTACGTGCGCAAACTCGCACCTGTGGCTAACATCACGAATGCCTAGATCCGTTGGATGAACTATACCTGGGGCGGGGACTTGCTCTCTGCGATGGGTATGGACTGCAGGCCGAGGTCCAGAGCGTAGTCCACGTGCTCGATGAGCAGGTGTTGCGTCACCACGTCCAGTAAAGCAACTGTCGTGCCCGGCAGCTCGTTAGGCGTGCACAGCTGCAACGAACTTTCAATTTATTCAAATGTTGTAAACACTTTAAACACCAAAAAATCAAAAATAAATAAGTATGATCACGATTGTAATCCCCGGGCTCGGTAGATATCTTCCTCAGATCTTTAGTTACTTAGATCTTTTCAGGATATCTATTGAGGGTAGTCAGAGACACGTCTAAACATGACATTTGGTACATGCCCACATGTTGCACAGTGGTTAGTATTCCGTACGTAACAGGTTGCAAGCCCATCGCCGCTTATAAGAATACTAATTCTATGACACACCTTCGAATTTTTGGTTCTAGATATGCCGGTTTCCTCACTGTATTTTCCATCACCGTTTAAGAGCACTGGCATTACGCACATAAATTTTTCGAATGGAAAAACTCGACAGCACGACCAGGTATGAACCCACGACCGTGAGGAGCGTGAGCCAGGGGTGCTACCACTACACCACCAGCCAGCGCTCAAAAAGTTTATGCATTAAAAAAAAGTACGTAGCTTGGTAATTATTAACAATAATAAATGGTATACAGGGTGTCCCAAAAAGTAGTGTCAAGCGAAAGTCCAGAGATAGAACACCCCTTGGGCTACCCGAATCACCCCCATGTATGTTCCGCGATTTTCTATAGTTTTCGAGTTATTAATTTTTTTCTTGAGTTTTGAAAACTTTCTTGAGTTTTTTTTTTGCTACTGAATTGTTGTGAGTTGTTCTTTTATGCATAAAATAATCAGCTACGTGACTTTGATGAAAACTATGAAAATGTTGGTGTAAAGTCAAATAATTACATTCGGTGAAATATGACTAAAATTTTCAACTTCAAATTAAAAATCTTAAAAAGTGATTTCATGGTTCCTAAATAAGTTTAAAGAATTTTCCAGACTCTCAGCTTTCATAATCATTAAAAAAAAGTAGTACTTAATAGGCTACTTTTGCTAAAATCGACCTTCAAAGACGGTGAGGTGGAAAATTCTTAAAATTAGCTACCTGATTAAAAGAAAGTTTTCTACTTTTTTTGTAAGAATGTTTTAAGTTGTTCAAGTCGTAATTTTTACAAAAATTGGGAAAAAAATTAATAACTCGAAAACTATAGAAAATCGCGGAACATACATGGGGGTGATTCGGGTATCCCAAGGGGTGTTCTATCTCTGGACTTTCGCTTGACACTACTTTTTGGGACACCCTGTATAATAATAGTACATAATATTAGTCTATTATACTATTTTAACCACACAAACCAAGTTGTGAGTGGGCCAACTAGTAAGAAGAGAATGCGCCATCTAGCTTAGATCTGAGTAAAGTTTACAATGTGGGAACCAAATAAAAATATATGATTTTTTTTCAGGGCACATCTTCTCTTATAGTGTATGAATATTTTACCCAAAACTTACAGTTTTACACCTAGTGAAAGAAGTTTTTGCGTCTTGCAGCATCTTTTGCACGAGTGATTCGCTCAAAAACGTCTCCCCGCCGTAGTTTTCGATCTGAGCTATGTTGATGTTAGCACGAGTGCCGATCACTGCTTGCAAGTCTCGACGCAACTCTTGGAATCTGGAAATGGGGATCTAAATATATAAAATCGTTAGGTGACCGGCTGACTGATTGATGAATGCCAAAAGCAAAACCAAAGTTCCTAGAGAGCTGATATTTGCTGATTGTTATCAGCAGAAGCGTAGCGGTCTTAACAGAACTCTAACTTTACTACATAGTATCTAACTTCAATGTATATCTAAGTTGTATTAAAAGCTTGGCGCTTCGCTTAGGCAATTGCTTCGTCGTTCTTAACAACGCCGACGTGCAACAAGATTATCGTGACGACCTCTGTGGCGCAGCGGGCGAGAGTCCGCCTGCGACGCAAGAGGTTGCGGGTTCGATTCCCGCCGCGGAACAAATTTGTGTACAATCTGCAGAAATTTGTTCCGTTGGTCTGGGTGTTTTCTATGTATAATAAAAAATATCTATCTATGTATATAATGTATTAAATATATCAGTTATCTAGTACCCATAACACAAGCTTTGAGTAGCTTACTTTGGGGCTAGATAATGCTGTGTGGATTGTCCAGCATTATTTATTTATTTATTTATCATTACTTTCTTCCTTTTTTTATATCTCAGCAGCTTTGGGCACCGAAGCAATCTTGGCTATTAAAGCCGTTTGTCCATGAATAAGTAGGTATATGAACTCACTGACACAAAATATACATTGGGTTATGCACCAATGGACATTTTCATTGGGGCCTTACCACAGTCTTCCAGAACGATTCCGTTATAGAAACGTCACGAAGTTACACTACTTTAATACAATTTGCATAGGTACGTAATAAAAATTATGAATTCGTGGTGAAGCTCCTCTGCTCTTTCACGCAGCGAACAAAATCAATGTGAGGAAAGTCAACATACCCGCCTCCTTGTATCTGTTTCTTAACATGCACCTTCTCTGCATAGTATCTGTGTAGTGCATTAGACAGAACTGCCTTCAATCTCCTGATCTCCAAGGATGAGTAGCCCTCGTTAGCGCCCGCCATAGCTCCGTTGACCAACGCCTCGCGTCGTAAATCCCCCGTCGATGTATTGCCGTCGGCAGAAACTAGCCCGGCCGTCACTAACTCGTCACATACTCGCTCTGTACTGCAATGTAGGTTGTTATCTAATTGTCAATCACAAGATATTTCCAAAAATATGTAAAATTTATGATGTAACCTGTGCCTAGAATATCTCTCCCAGTTATATTTGGCTGATAAGCGCCTATTTAAACCTAAAACACTATTTGGATATTGATTGCGGGTACTTTCATATAAAAAACTATAATCTGACTCTGCTCGGAAAGTAACATGAAAAAACTTTGTATCATAATCAATAATCACCTGGTGTACATCTCATAAAGATTTTTCAAATACTTCTCAACATCATTTTTATCAGCAAGTTTAGTTTGTATGTACTTCTGCAGTTTGAGTAGAAAAATGTTCAGCACGAATTTGCTCATCACCTGTTCAGGATTCGGGAATACATTGCTAATGATAGTGTAGTTCTTCTTACATAACGGTAGCACTGCGGAGAACAAATCCTTGCCATGTAAAGAATTCTGTAACCATTTACAAAAAAAGGGTTCAAAGTTTAAATAAATATATATATTGGTGGACATTTCACACAACGCCATGTAGTCCTAAACTAAGCAAAGCTTGTACTGTGGAAACCAGATAGTTGATAAATTAATTATAGATTTTTTTTAAATACATACATAGAATACATAATAACACCCAAACACAGAACATTAAAGCAAAATATAATTATATTAAATTGACCGGTGATTTCGACAGAATGAGAAGGAAAAAAATATCAAAGCTTATTGTGAATAAAACTGATAGTAACAAATAGCAAAGTGGTGGAATGAATAAAATTGGTGCATGGAAACCTAAATCACAAAGATTAGAATTGTATGAGCTAATGACAAATTTTATGGATGGGGGGGGTTCCTAACTATGTAGGTAAGGTACTATTTAAACATTCTTTTCAGCAATATGACTTACTAATTGACTTGTCTCAATAAAAGCATCTACACACTGAGAGTAACCCTTGAAATTAGTCATTATAATGGCTATCTCCTTCATCCGAGACAGGTTGCTTTGATTCTGAGCTTTCACAAACTCTTCAATCAGACTTTTCTCAATTTCATCATATTTGCTCTCAATTTTCTTCTTGGCAACTTCAAACTTGTCAGGGGGCAACTCTTGCGCTATTGTGTGAAGCTTTTGTATGACATCAGCTGCTTCAAACAGCTAGAAAGAATGTAAAAAGTATAAGATAATAGGTAGTTCTTTTGCTAGTTACATTTAAAACATGAGATTTAAGACTTTTGGAACATTTTCACATACCCCAAAAATATTTTTTTGAGCTTTTGCATTTTAAACTATGTAGCTAAGTAATAACAAAGTATGTAAAGCTTCACACTTTTTTCATAATTATCACCTTAGAGGAATCACTAAATAGTTCAGTGAGCATTGGGCCTGGACTCAAGAACTGAGCTAGATGGGATAGCAGGTCTCTTGCTGCAGCCGCCCTTGCGCGGGGAGCCCGAGCAGCCCCCAGCTTCTCACCCACATCCAGGGCTCTGCCTCCGCAGCGGGACATTCGCTCATCAAGTGAACTAAACACATTTACACATTGCTGTAATAAAAAGTTTATAGTTAAACATAAAAGTAGTCTTTATTGATTAAGATTTTTGTCGATAATATTTAGACAGAGACCTCTTATAACTATCTGTTAGAACCAAATTGTTACTGAATTCATTTAAAAGTAAATACCTATATAAACATTTTAAGTACCTATCTAAGATTTTTTTGAGTATAAGTACTCACAGTATGCATTTCCATAACTTCAGCTAACTTTGCACCATATAACTTCTCTTCCTCTTGAACAGATTGTTGGAGTCTACCACATTTTCTTTCCTGTCGCTCCTGTAGAACCTAAAAGTAAACCTCTTTACCTATATAAAACTAATGAAACTCTCATAAAATCAACACAGTCTATCCACAGGTCACAAAAGGCTGAAATTTGAAGGGCACCTACCTTTTAGGGTATAAATTAAGGTAAGGTTACCTACCTATTATAAACGAATTTCTGAAATTCAATACTTTAAAAAGCCGCTAATAAAATAGGTAGGTATTTTTATACTTTTAGATCCTGTATTGCTTGAGTGAATATATCGTGAATCATTTCGGGATCAAACTGATCGTCTTCCAGCTGTGATTCCTGCATACTGCGCCTCACCATCCTCTCTACAAATTCATCAGGATCAAATGGATCCTGTGGAAAAAAAGGAAGGGTAGGTACTAACTTTATGTACAATGTGTAAAAAATGATTGTATTTGTTTGTGTTTACATCCTGACTTATAGGTGGGTAGGTAGGTACTTACATAGTTACGTATAATTATTTCGTTACATACCTGTTCCAACTCTTTCATATATTGGTTCATCATCTTAGGGATATTTTGGAGTACTTGTATGATAGGTAGGTATTTTTATTGAAAATGAAAACTCGGATATTAGCGAAAACCTCAGCACAGCCAAACTTAAAAATAAACAGACAGACAGGTAACTAGCTAGCTAGCTCTATCTGTCTCTGTCGGTGGTCGTCTGTCTGTCATTGTCATCTGTCTGTCTGTTCCGCCATCTGTCTTGAGATCAATTTTGCCAATGTCAAGTTTTTTTTAAATTTAATAGTTACTAATGATCGTGCGAAGCTGTGGGTCACTAGTCACTACCCACAGCTTCGCACGATGCAATGTACTAATGTGGTGTATAGAACTGCCTTTTGAATTGGGTCAGTGCGTTCACTGGTTTGGGTAGTTTGCCTTCGTGAAGGTAAAGGTTTTGGCGACACTCGCCAATATAACCGTTCTAGGGTTGATTACATGTTGAAACAATAGATAATAACGTATAACTAGAGTTATTATTTAATACATCGATGTATGGAGTAGGTAGGTAAAGGAGCCGCTCCGGTTGCTTTGCTAATTTTTACCGGGACCGCCCGGGCGGCGGCGGCGTCGGCCTTTTAGGCCGAGCGCATATTGTCTGAAATCTTCTATCAGAAATTTCTGACATCCGCCGCTATCGCACTCGACTCGTAAAGTAACATTTTATTCGAAATCCCGCATACCGTGAGAATTCTGACGTGTCTGACAAATACAAAGTAGTTAGTTTAGTTAGGTAGTACCTAAGTAGGTTACCAACACATTGAATACCTAATCAATGGGTAGTAGGTAGGTAAGTAGGTACTTACATGTTCATTAGTTTAGTATTTTGAACCTCGTTTTGTTTTTATCAAACAAAAAGTTTTACACCATAGTGTTTCTGGCTAGTCCGAAAAACAAACATTTCAACTTTAGAAACAAAAGAAAAAGTCATCAATGTAGCAATACGTCTTTTTGGAAGATTTCCTACTAGAGAAAGCGTTTTTTATATCCAAATTCTTGTGATGTCGTAATATTTATACAAAATTGTGTGCGTGCCATTTATCGATTGTAGTTTATTAATTTTACTCTCTTATATGAGAGTGGTGAGGAAAAGTTATCATAATCAAGAAGCATTTTGACAGGTGGAACACTGAAACATTTTACATACGCGAGAAGTGAGATGTCCAATGTATCCTAAACGGGTTAGGATAAAGTCGATAGAGCTCAATGGCTGAGCGCCTCAGCCCTCGAAGCTCCGAGGTCAACGCCTTGGAACAACGAGGCTATCTCATCGGCAAAAAGATCGGGCAAGGATCGTACGCCACCGTCCACCTCGCGGAGTACTGCGATGCCTCCAGCCCCAAGCGCATGCACCTCGCGTGTAAGATATTCGACAAAGAGAAAGCGCCTCGGGACTTCTTGGAAAAGTTCTTCCCTCGTGAACTCGACATCTTGACCAAGATTGAAAACCCTCACATTATTCAAGTACACAGTATATTACAGAGAGGTCCGCGAGTTTTTATATTCATGAGATACGCTGACAATGGAGATTTACTAGATTTCATCAAACGAAATGGAGTCGTGCCAGAGAACCAAGCCAAACTTTGGTTCAGACAAATGGCCAGCGGACTACAGTACCTTCACAGCAAAAACATTGCACATAGAGATCTGAAATGTGAGAACATACTTCTATCCAGGCGCTACAATGTAAAGCTGGCAGATTTCGGGTTCGCGAGATTCTGCACAGACGGTGAAAATAGACGCGTGCTCAGCCAGACCTATTGTGGATCTGCCGCTTATGCCGCACCCGAGGTTGTGAGTGGGACGCCCTATAACCCTAAATTAGCTGATGTTTGGTCGCTTGGGATCATTCTATTTATTATGCTAAATGCGTCTATGCCATTCGATGATTCCAACTTGCGCAAACTCCTAAAGGACCAGATGTCACGCAATTGGGTGTTTAGAAGTAGGATAAGAGATACGGTTTCGCCGGCAGCGAAGTCCATCGTCCGTCATATCCTTGAGCCCGACATAACGCTTCGTTTGACCCTGGACCGAGTGCTGTCGCACGAGTGGACGAGGCCGCGTAAGGACAAGAGCGCTAGTCTGATGGGGCGCTTGGTGCAGTCTGCGCCGTCAGCACCGCACGCCCCGGGCAAGCGCGAGCACGACGAGGCTGGGACGTCGGCCGGAGCTCGCGTCTCCGGAGACCATCGCGAGACGGAGCGGGAGCGACACGACGACATCAACATGCGCTCCCGAGACTGATTATCATTAACTCTATATAGTATACGCAAAAGTGTAACATTTTGACAAACTTTTTAGGCCATCTACAATTGGAAATTTTCTATTATTTTTATTTTTTTACAATTGACGACATAACTATTGTTAGTCGGCAGTAGTGAAATAAAATTTTGTACAAAATACAATTTTTATGTTTTATTTTAACAAATTTTAACTAAGCTAGTAGGCACTAGTTACCACATCCGCCTCTACTGAGTCTGCAGCGATGACTAAAGGTAAAGAATACCCCATTACTCCGATAGGTGTATCAACAAAAGGGTACTTTATGTGGAAATGCAACACTGACCACTCGGGATCATAAGTTATATTGACAGGTGAGAGCACATTATAATATTCTACTCGTAGATAAGTTAATTGCGGTTTTAGTTCTTCATTTTTCAACTGAAATCAAAAGGTTGGTAGTATATTAGTAGGTATCTACTTACTTGGTAGGTAGGTAGGTAAACCACTTTTTGACCCCCGTAAGCAGTTAGGCACCTACAAAAAGAACTAGTTAGTAGAGTACCTTTGTTCGGTGTAGGACAGTTTCTGGATTGGGCAGATTCGTAATTCGGCAGTCGAAAAAGTCGAAAAGTTGGGTTACTTGAAAAATCCGGATAGAGTCCAGACGCTGTCGCTGAAGAAACTACGGATGGAAGGGCACATAGCCAGGCATGGTATTGCCCACACTCGGACAAACCCATACAGATGGTAACTCTAGATCCAGTTCAATTTAGCACTTGCTAATAGCAGTTATTTTGCATGTGAAGGCCTCTAATGACAAAACTGACAGCATTAAGGCGCGTTCCGAAGCACGGTAGCATCTCCGCAGTTGATAGTAAAGGGTAAAGGTAATATTAAACTCTCTTGATGGGTGACCTTTTGAAGGCTAGAGGCAACAGTGCACCTTGATTAGTTCGTTAGCCAATGTAGGCACTAACATGGAGTAGGCAGGTCCTTATGTTGGTAAGTTAAGATCATAGTAATCATCGTTTGTAAGTAATAGGCCTAATTAGGTAGGTAGGTAGGTACTTAAGTACTTATTTACCGTCACGTTTAGATCATAATTTGGTTCGAACCCTGGTACGACCCCATTGTAAGCAAAAGATATCTCCTCTCCTTCAACATGTTCACCTGAAAGTAACAGAATGTAAACCTAGCTACTTAGATAGGTACCTAGACCTACCTATTTCGCTATTGTTTAGGTTCAGGCAGCTGACGATTAAAGTGAAGTACATAGAGTACGTAAATGTGGGGGCTCGTGTCCCATCCGCATATCGAGGGGGTTCTCGAAACCCCCGAAAGACTGCCTCTGCGGGCGGGCCGTCTCGTCGGGCCGGTGGGGGCGCCGACCCGGACCGCCCTGCTGAAGCGCTGGTCGTTGATCCTCTGATTGTTCAATCCACGGTTCTGTACGTCTACTATGAGTTGTCACATTTAGATCGGCTGACGTTATTACAGTAGTAATAGTACGTTACTATGACATCTGTCAAAATTGTTAGTCATGATGGACCAAATTCTAAGCATACTAATGAAGCGCTAACTACAGTCGCCGTCTGTATTACGCTGTGACGTAGGATAGTTAACTACGTGACGTTTTAGTACCCAACTATCCGCTAGTGGCGCTGTACAAGTTTTCTTACAATGTCGCTAGCGAGTATTGTTTGTGAAAACTCATGGTAGACCTACAGTTAAGGTCTACTGTCTAACTATGGTTCGTGTAGTACTACCGTGTCTGTAGTATCGTGTAGTTCGTGTAGTATGTTACCTACAAACTTACCGTATTCGTAAAACTTAATATCAAGAGACTCAAATCCATAGCAACTGTACAAAAATAATGATGAAACGGAAATAAATTGTACAACGATGAACATTGCAAGTAACTGTAGGTACCTAGGTATTATTGTGTAGTAGGTAGCTAAGCTTACGAGGAATAAAATGACGTGTTATGTAACTTACCTATACCTACGACATCTTTAGCCGATGCATGGTCGTAAAAAGAAACCATTGATTTTATGAATAGGTACCTATGCGCTAGGTAACTACCTACACGCAAAAAATGTAATTTTACATACTGACTCGTTTCTTTTTGTGCCATTTAAATGAGATTACGCGTTGCCCTCATTATTATCTACCCATAGGTACCTACTGGCCGGTAAGATGATACTTTTCTCTACTAATTATCTCTTTGCGTCACAAGACGCACATCACAATCATGTCATCTCATTAGGCTGAAGCTTAGATCATGCCATGCCGGTACCTACATTACCTACCTAGTAAAAGATGAGGGTAGTTACCTACTTACCAACCCAGGTACCTACTTTGTACTCGTAGGCACATACGAACATTACCAAAGAGCCTAAGACATCTTGTAGACAGTAGGTAGGTAATAGTGATACAATAAGTTGTTGGCAATCCTATTTTAATAAATAAATAAAAACTTGTAGGCACTCACTACAGTTAGGGTTGCCAGATGGTATCCAAAAGGAGGACAAGCAGGGCCGAGCCGCCCCTATGTGCGAGCGAAGTGTGCGGCGCACACAGGCGCCAAGACAATAGAGGCGCCGCCATCGAAATTATTTTTGATACACTTACACAACAACATATTCTTTGTAGTGGAGTATCGATAAGTAAAACCTAAAAAATGTACACCACTTTTATAGACCAATTAATTTAAATTTTTTGCCGTATCAGGCGACACATAGGTACATAAGTGGAAACATGAAGATTCGTGAAAAAAAGAGGCGCTTCATAGGTTTCGCACACAGGCGCTGTGGGGGGTCGGCGCGGCCCTGAGGACAAGTCCTCCTTTTCCATATAATGTCCTCCCGTCCTCCCTTACCTACTGTATGTCCTCCTTTTGCGAATGTTGAAAGGGTGTTTTCCAGTGATCTGTTATACATAGTTACTAAGTGTTTTCACTAGTAAATACTCAGTGGAGCAAAGAAAGGAACCGATTAAGTGTAGAGTCAATAAAATCTTTGATTCTCACACAATACAATTTAAAAAACATTACATGTAAAGATTTTTATAATTATTTGATTAAAAACCAAGAACTCCTTTCTAAAGTTGGCAGCTCCGCTAAGTATGATTAAAATAAACTAAGTTATACGAAAAAAAACTTGTTTCATTGTAAATGTCCTCCTTTTTTACAGAAAATCCTCCTTTTTAGACCCATCTGCCCTCCTTTATCAAATTTACATCAGTATACTTACCTACCTAAGTTATGCCCGCCTTCCACTGCGAGCGGAGCGGGTTCCGTACGGACGAGTGCTTCCATCCACTGTGAATGAGCGGTTTTCAATACAATTTCAATCCGCTCAGATCGGTAGCTCAGTTTCCGCTCCTTCCTTCCTTACCCTTTTTAGTGGAAGGCGGGCATAAGTAAGTAACTAGATATTACTTACTTATGCCCGCCTTCCATATATCTCTAATCTCCATATCGTATCTAATCTACCATCTCCAACCTTTAACTTCCACTCTGTAATAAGAATTTGTGCACTGAAATAATGTGTACTTGATTGTAACCGTCTGTAACGTGCTATCGTAATCCACCTTCGGCGACGAAATGGCCTTCACGGTTACTTTGACTGAGACTATTTGGGTATTTTCATAAACCTGTTTGAAATGAAAAGTTTTATTAGAAAATAATACCTACTTAGTTAGATTAGGTTTTTCTTATAACTATCTGATCTGAATGGACCAAAACGCAACTTACTGGTATTTGAATTGTAGTCTCACGCTTAAAATCCGGTATAGTACCATCAGACACATAGATTAGAGAGGCTTCAATATTATCCTCACCTAAAAAAATAAGAAAGCAAAGCAAGCGAGTGAGGTCATCAAATCTACACTTCTACAGCCAGTTGTTTGTGTTTAGCATTTATTGTTTGTTGAATTACCTCTATAGAAGTACCTATAATTAGACGTTAGGCCAATTATTTCAAAAGGTACTTAATCAATATTTTTACTATTTTCTTGAGATAATAATGAAGTAGGTAATTATATGTAAGTAAGTATAATAGAAACATACCAAATTCGCTCACGAAATCAGTACCAAATATATCTACTAATCCACCAAAAGCCGATCCAGAAAATAAAACCACAAAAATAAAGTTAAACAGATTCATTGTTGGTTCTGTAGCTACTAGGTCAATTCTAATTTGGTTATTTCTACTTATTGCTACTAATGATTATTATCTGGAACGAATACATTTCATAATTCCTAAAGGCGTTTAATCGGAATAAGGCTCGGCCCGCGACGAACAATTTTTTACAGAATTAGTAAATGGTACCTACCTATTAGGTACCTACTTAAGTACCTACCTACCTACATGTAGCCTAGATTTGGGGGTTTTAAGTAGGAAGGTATAGGTTATCATCATCTCGCAAACACCAATTAGTAGATAGGTAGGTATCTACTTACCTAATACTCTACAAAAATCGTATGCTGGTCTGTCGGATATTGACAAAACTAAACAGTTTTTTCGCGCTTGATCCTTTCAATCTAGGTATTTTACCCATTGATAAGTACCCATAGATGATCTAAAGTTACTAAAGGTAAAATTACCTAATTATATCTAGGTAGGTAGGTACCTATTCATCCTATTAATATTATAAACGCGAAAGTTTGTAAGAATGTATGGATGGATGGATGTATGTTTGTTACACTTTCACGCTAAACTGCTGAACAGATCTGAATGAAATTTGGCACAGATATAGATTATGGTCTGGAATAACATATAGGCTACATTTTATCCCGAAAAAATGTACGGTTCCCGTGGGATAGCGATGTTTTTGTTTTTTAAGGTATCACGTGGGCGAAGCCGCGGGCGGAAGCTAGTAAGGCAATTCTAGGAGATAGTTCTTATTTATCTTAGTTTCCTAAACCCATTACAAAAACATCATCGTCCCGTTGTACATGTGACATGTTATGACCGCAAAGCTGGTAAGTGTTGATAACAGCATTGCCAAGAAACCTTCCCGTCGGATCTTGTCGCACCACGTGAACGAAGTCATCGCCGAGCGTGAATTGCACTTGGGGAGGAGCTGCCCAGTCGCAGACAGTTGTCACTGCTTTGTTCACTGTTGGGGGGTTGAGGCAGTACATCTGGAAGTAGGTTAATCAAACATTGAGGGTTTCATTCCTCTTCTTTCAAGTCGACAGCTAAATCATTTTTATCAAATTGTTTTCTTCCTGTCTCTTGTTACCTACTAGGGTATTAACTTCTTTCGTAGCATTGATTGCCGATATTTGAATATTTCATAAATTACCAATAAGTTTCCGATTCACGTTGATGTTGATTTTGAAAATGAAAAGTCGCTACGCCCTACATTTTATAGTGGCATAATAAGTAGTTTTTACGAATAATATTGTTTTGTACTCACCTTTTGGTAAGCTTCATGTTGTCCTGGCAGTATGTATGCTACGGGATAGTCCAATTTGTAATATGAAAAATAATCGGTATCTGAAAAACAAAATTGAAATTGGAATATGATTGCCAATTGCCTGCTCATTAATTTAACTGTAGAATTAGGTATGTAAGTAAGTGCCTACGTACCTACTTATCGTAAACAGCGAACATTATTTAGAAGAAAGTTAAGTAGGTAGGTAGGTGAGCTTACCTTTGGTCACTTGTGTACAATGTGGAGGTGATACACTTTTCTTCAATTTCCCTTCTATACTTATCAACATTGCGAACATTGCGAGCATCACAATTATTATTTTATTTTTAGTCATTTTTTCTTTTACTGTTTAAAACCTAATTTTATACGTTTCTGTTACGTACGATACGAGTCAGTCGAGCCACGAATGTTCACGCACGGAAGATAATATACATCCATAATAATTTAGCTTTGCTCTATCATGCATGATCTATGAGTCATCCCGAAAGATAATTATTGACTTTACTTATAACCTAAGTACCAACTGTACCTATGTAGTTTTACTGATAATACTAAGTACCTACCTACAGAGGTCTATAGATTTTACTTATTTTACTTTGACTTAATTAAATTATGAAACTATTATTAATTATTAAAGCTCGTAAAATAGAGTAGGTACCTACCTACTACTTTATATTAAAAGTCCTTGGCTACACTAAGTAGTACGGACGGTCTACCTACCAGAGTCAGGAGATTGGTTTTTTGTACCTCAGTAGGTACCTACCTACCTGCCTACTTATTAAGGTACTTACCTATTACGAGCAATTTTATGCTGTTTGTTTTTTTAGAGCTCGCGAAATACAATTAAGTTTGCTCACCTTAATTAATTAGGTTTATTTTATTGTATTTTTGCTAATATTCGTAGGGTAGGTTTTACTAAGTAGGGCAGATGACCCGTTTGTGGCCACCGGGCCCTTTCTGGCCATCTAGGACTTCAAACCGCTGTAAATAAGGCATAGATCATTTATTTTTTTTGCTGAGTACGGTTCCTATAACATTAAGTAATGGCAGCACTGCTGCCGTTGACAAAAATCATGTGACAAAATTCTCTTTGACATAACACGCCTTTTTTCCATCCGGTCGTGCAATAAGCAGTTTTCTTAGCAAAAATATTAAGGCGAGCGGGTGAGTAATCAATTGTTATTTTCGAAATCTTGTTTTATTTAGTTAATGTTTTTGTTAATTGTATATTAAAAATATATTATTTAGGTAGAATTAAAACAATTTATTTGCTAAGTATTTCAGAAGTTAGTTATTTGTAGGTGGCCACAAATGGCACAAAAAATGACGAAATTCTCCATATTTGGCCACGTTGGTGGCCAAAAGTGGGTACAAGGAAACCCCATTTCTGGCCACTTCTTTTGCCATGTAGTTTTAATATTATTATTCAAGTGTTATATTTTCTATTTATTTGCAGTGTTTGTTATGCCTCCTATAAAAAGTGGATCGATTACGAAGAAACAAGATCACGTGAAAATAATATTTAATTTTAAGAAATAAGAATTGATAATTTTAAGAATGATATAATATAATATATATAAATAATATAATAAATAATAATAATTTTAAGAATATATTTTTTTATAGAATATTTAAATTTAATTAAGTATTTAATATAAAAGGTTATATTAAGTTGCCTATAAAAGTGATCTCAGTGTGTACCTAATTTGTAATAATAACTTTTTTGTTTTCTTTTTGTTCAAGGAAACATGATTATATGTTAATAAAACATTAACATAAAATCATTCCACCAATTTCATAATAAAAACTCAACTAAAATTCAATTATTTGTGTTTAATTCTTGATGGCCAAAACTGGCACAAGATGGTGGCCAGAAATGGGGTAAATCTGGCCATAAATGGCACGAAATGACTTTTTTTGTTATTATATGTATATTTAGTATACTATTCGACTTTTTCTAAAAAAATGATTAAGTTAGGATTCATTAATATATTTTTAACAACTTTTTACAAAAATAATGCATTTTGCTATTACAGCTATAAGGTAAGAAAGCCTCAAAGTGGAAAAAACTCTTAAAATGGCCACAAACGGGTCATCTGCCCTAAGTAGGTAGGTATATGTATTACTGAGGTTATTCTATGTTTGATGTTTTCAGTTCGAAACATCGTCTTCAAACTTTTTGTTCACGGCTTCCAATTCTTCAATGTTTTGCAACAATTCAGCATGGTAAAGTGCAGCCGTTTCAACTTCCATCTGCGTAGCACTAACTAAAAATTAAAAAAAAATACTGTTGTATGTAATGTGACATGATTTGAACACTGGACATGGTTGAGTTGAGATCCCATGGTGTGCTCTGGATGTAGGTAGGTATCAATGTGGCGGTACCTAGGTGAGTGAATATCTACACGCATAGTGGGTAACTGCGGGACCTAATAATGGGATTGTATTGTAGTATTCCACCTATTTGTGTCGGCTTGCAGATAGATACTACAAAATAAATTCTTAGTCTTCCCTACGTAACAGGAAAGTACCAAGTTACTTACTTAGAATGAATTAAAATAAAACGTAAGTATAATCTTACTCTTGAGATTTTCAAAAATTTCCACATTCTTCTTTAATCGAGCTAAGTCTGCATCTCCTTCATCTTGCAGATTATTATAAAAATCATTGCAGTTTACATCTATTGCTATTGACTCCGCTTTTTCGTTTTCCATTTTAATATTTTATTTTTGTTTTCCGCGGATTCCCGCCTATTTTTGTATCTTTTTAGCCGGATATCCGTTCCCGGTGGATACTACACTTTAACTAGGGTAATAGTTACCTACCTACCTATTGTACAATGTGACTCCATCCATAGAGTTTGAGGCTCAAACTCTGAGCTATCATAATCAATTCGATTGAATCTTTTTTGTGGATGGAGCTCAGGGCTGGAGATACAATAACTTTAAAAATTAAAGTTATTGTATTGCTTACTAATTATTTTAAATATTATTATTAATAATAATATTAATTATAATAATAATATTAGCTATTCTAGACATAAAACAATACTATTCAATGTCAAATTAATTAATAGGCACTAACTGTCAAAGTCAACAATATTTTGTTTGTCAATGTTATTATTGTCTGTCAAGTGTCAAGTCCATCATTAATGTCACCACCATTACGCGCTGCTCAGCGCTCGTTTCACTTTATTGTATAAATAATTACAATGCGTGGTTTTGTAACTTGTGTTGTATTTTAGATTTAGATTTCAGTGTGGCTAGTGATTATTCTTAATAACTCACTAATGATAGTGTTTTAGTTTGTTTTTGTGTACAGTTTCCGCACATTGTTCAAAATGATGAGCGACGACGATCGTGACATTGATATCGAAAGTGATGTGGGTGTTTTCCTTAGTGACAGACTAATGAGTTTACCTACGTTGATTCTAATTTATACTGTTAAAATTTCAGGCAGAGAATGACTCTGATTCCCGGGCACATTCCAGAAACATACTTGGAAGTGGATACTACTCGCAGGTACACAACACAACAAATTGCGCTTTATAGTGTAACTTTCTAAGCACTTATTTAGTAAGTTGCCTAAATTCTGAATTATTTTTAGGCCGAGAAACGCGCCCACCACAATGCATTAGAACGCAAAAGAAGAGATCACATTAAATACAGTTTCACATCACTCAGGGAGGCTGTCCCTGCATTGCAGAATGAGAAAGTGGTATGTTGGTTTCCCTAACTTATTTTGTCAGGATGCCAAAACTCCTTATTGATTGTAGTTAGTATACTTTCTGTGATAATTAAAATAGTCAGAATTACAAACAAGTTTATTGAGATTTCATTCATAAAATTAGCTTGAAGATAAAAGTTGTTTTTTGGCACCCAACTTATCAATTCTTAGATTTAATTAGTATATTGTTAATATTGCTATCAAAAACTAAATCAATACATATTGTAGTCTAAAAACTTCCAGGCAAGCAGGGCGCAGATCCTGAAGAAAGCAGCTGAGTATATTCAATTTATGAGAAGGAAAAATAATTCCCATATGCAAGACATAGAGGATCTGAAGAGGCAAAACAATCATCTGGAAAATCAAAGTAAGTGTTCATACTTTTCAGTAGGTAGGTAGTAATCATAAACAAGAAATTAGATATACATACCTACTTACTCATATAGTTTCCATAATCATATAAGTTTCTTAAAAAATAATTAATCTACCATATTGCATGAATAAAGCAAATCTTAATTATATACTCAACTAACAATTAATAAAAATCAAACAAAAATAACATTGCAATGAAAATTTATTTAAACATAAATAAGACATAAAAAAATCTCTGCATCCCAAGGTGAGACATCAGTGCATATCATATTCCCCCACTATTCAATAGAATTAGATGTAACAATTCATTTCCTTTGTCTCAGTTCGCGCTCTAGAAAAGGCGAGGCAAACGGGCAGTTATGTTGATGCACATGAGCTGGGACTCGGAATCAAGTCCGAGGACAGTTCACATGACACAGACAGCTCAGATGGAGAAGGAACTACTCGCCGAGTGAAGAAACTTAAAATTAATGGTGTCAATATATAAAGCATAATTAACTATATATAAGTAAGTAGATAAGTTCTGGATGTTGGATGTACAACTGGTTTGCCTCACTTTATTACAGTACATTTGTGGAAAGTTTTGATCAAGGGTCATGTCAATCAAGACCTTTTCATGTGCAATGAAAAGCTAATGATAGAATTGTGTATGCCAGCATTGGCATGGGTGTGTTTGCACTGTCCTATACAAATGACACCAATAGTTGAGCCAGCACAATAATTAGTTATTTTATAGGTCAATAAACCTTTATTAGGCCTCAAATATTGGCTTGGTCCATAGTTGTAAGATGAAATCATTTTAGCAAATCATGTGAACTGCATTTACAACAGCTGATTGTTACTACTCGTCTAGCATTTGCATGCACAGTTCCAGTCCACCTGCATTCAAATCTGTATCTATACTATTATACAGCGTAACCCAGAACTAATATTTTAGGCATGAAGGTGATTCAGACCATGAAAATGAACAATTGTTGGGATTGCTTTAGAAGCTGGCTACATCAATATGGTTTTGAGAGTGGAGGAGGGTAGGTGTTAAGGAGAAATCACACTAGTAGGTGTCATAGAAATTCACTTGTTAATAACAAAGGAAATACCCTTCTATGAATGCACAAATAGGCACGGTGGAAAATTGAGCGTGTTGCACCCTGAATCGCAGCAGAGCACAGGCATCTGATTCAACCACCTCTACTTCTCATTTCTTCTGCAGAGTCACTTTCGCCACACTTTTTACTAAGCCCTTGAAAAGTGTGGTGTTATTTTCAAATTGTGTGAAATTCTAAGTTGAAATTTAGTAGGTTGATGATATGTACTTTTAAGCTGGCTTAATATAAATTTTGAAAATCTTGATAAAACATTGTGATGACAATCACTAAAAAGCTAACGCTAAGGATGATTGGATAGGTACTACTAGATACATAGGTATCCAATGTTGGAAGTCTTACAATATAATATTATTATCTTCCTGTCAAACTAAGTTGAGTTAGTTTGCAGCATTCTAAGTAATAAATAGTTACTGCTTTAATTTGGGTGTAATATGTTGGTCATCAGTTTCTCTAATTAATATAAAGTGCTATTTATAATCCTGCATAGCATAAAAAGTAGTTTTATGTATATAATGTACATTATACATGTATACATAATGGTGGCGCTGTATTTAGTGTGTGAAATATCCATTGACATGTAGAATTCTACCTCTAGCCCTTTGTTAAAAGATGGTTGTTTGAATTTATATAAGTGCTAGTTAAGAATGTACCTAATATACGTTATATGTACCGAATTGACCATCCAACATTTTTTGCTAATGATTCATCTATGTAACTATCAAAGATAACATAGGTAATATAGTTTTGTAATATTTACATTAGGATTATTTTAATTGAATGTTGTGCTAAGTGATAACTTTGTTTGAATTTAGTTTTCTCTTATACTTAGGTAAATTATCAAAGCTCACAGCATGCTTTACAATATTTTGAAGGTAAATTTTTTATTTGCAGACCCAAGTATAATAGGAAACTATAATTTAAAATAATTAGATTTAGGCATTAGTCTTCTGTGACAAACTGTTATTTTGTTTGTACCTATTGCATCTTTTATTAGAATAAAAAAATAACTGATAGTTCAACACAAACAAATTTAGTGCAATATGTTATTTTTACCATTTGGTATTTGTACATTGTGATTAGACGGTATGTTACTGTAAAGATCTTTATTCAATTGATTTTTGTTCACTATACCTACAAACCCTGTAAATATTCTTTGTTTTGGGAGACTAAAATAGATTTAATCGAATATAATTATATGAATACTCGTTTAATTTTAATGTTTCATTACTAAATGCTAGAGTCTAGATGGAGAGTTTGTAGAAACTCTTATCAATGCATGTATGTACAGTCTGCATAGTAATATGGTAAACAAGTGGTTGGATATGACCTCAAAGATATTGCGAGGTTTTATTAATTATTTTTGTATACAAGTATTCATATTGAAAAAATAGTTTTTTTCTGGATAATTTTAGCTAGTAATCAGTTATTTAAGAAATAGGGGCCTATCTTTAAAGTGCAATGACTTAGTAGACTTTCGTCAACTTCTAGTTAACTATGGTTAAAATCCTAATTTGTAAACCTTAAAAAGTTACAGTGTAAGTACTACTAAAAAGTATACGTAGAATAATCTTTGGAAATACTTAACAAAGGGCTTTGCTTTTTACCTGCCTAGTTTTAAAGTTCCGATTAAGCAGTCGACATCATATTTTGTTTTCTAATCCTTCGGCCTTTTGGCACACAATTACCTAATGGTCCTTAATTGCAAAAATATTTTGAATAGGTACCAAGGTCAACTATGAATACTTTTGTTTTCTACCTAATTGGTCAGGTTAACAAAACCTGACCACCTGTAATTGCCAGGTTATGGTATCTATGTGGGTACATCTTTAGCAATTTAGTAATTAATATAACATTATGTCTAAAATGCTATTATTTATTTACTTATGTACTTATAATCAAGTTTACAATATACCAATTCATCATAAATATTAATATCACGATTGTTTACTGCTAATGCATTAGGCACATTTGATTGCACTTTGTTGTGTAGACTAGATGAGATCATCAAATTCACTGATGTATCGGTGACTTTATGCGTTAATATCGAGCAGAAAATCGTCAAAATCCAGGAACTTCAATACTTGATTCTGAAACAAAATACACAATTGTGAGATTTCGTAAATAGGTAGGTTATGTAGAACCCTCTAGATAGGAAGTTACGTAATCGATTAGTATTTTAGAATCTTACGTCAACGTGATCCGGTTTGTCGTTCAAGGGTTCGCTACTATCAAGCCATTCGTTTATTATCCTTTTCTCTCCTTCCGCTGTTGAAAAAAAACAAATAATTATTGATATAGTTATTAAATGAAAAATAATACTAAGGTTTATTCTGGATTTTTAACTGACTGAGTGTTTCCAGCAGTTCAGTGTCCACCTGGTCGGCGTAGTGTTCTGTGAATTCCGCATATTCAGGTATAGTCAACAGAGCTGGATCAATCGGCATATTCGCTGGATGTTCTGACGCGTCCGATTGGGTGGAATCGTCGGAATGAAGCTTCAGTGGCCGTTCCCTGACTGCACCGCCACGCGACGATTCTGACTCAGTCCTGTACAAATACGTTGAAGTAGTGCATGCAGATTGTTCGGAAACTCTCTGACTTCTTTTCATTAGCTTGTACTGTTTCGGTTTGGTTTTCACACTATTAGACCAGTCTGAGTTAGATGATTCCGAATCAGACTGCGTGTCATTTCCAGAGAGGGTCTTTTCGCGCACTGAGCTCGATTTGGATGTTTTACGCTGAAAATAAATATTAGATATAAGTGAAACATTTCTTCGTAGAAAATAAAGTACTTAATATCTTACGAGTACTCTAGGTAAATGAGCGAATTCGTAGAAAAATAGGTTAACTCACAATTTTTCTAGATCTAAATACTTCGCTTTCTCTAGACTGAAAGTCACACTCCACTTTATCTTTGGATTCCTTTGGTTGGGATTTTGGTTCGATTCGTTCAGTTGCCACAGTTTGAAAGCTAGCTTCAGAAGTTTCATTTAATTCGTCCGAATCCTGCAATTATTATAAACATATCTTAAAAAAGCAATAATAACTAGTGGTGACCATTAATAAAAAAAAGTAAAACTACTTACGCTATTGCTTAATTCTTCTGCTGTGTTTTCTACATCAATATCTTGTCCCAATCTTCTTTGGAGAGTAGCAACTAAAAAAACAAATATATGCATATAAGTATGGTAACTAGGTACATAAAAAACTCGTTTGGTAAACAATACTGATAGAGTGATAATTACTCTGAGATTCCAAGTTATCATTGGCACGCCGTAGATCCTCGATATCTTGAGGCAATTTCCTGTTGGCTCTCCTCTGAAGTTGACTGATGACCGTTGCCAGTAATTCTGCGTTTGCTATCTGGAAAAATAAAATGCTGCTTATTTTAAGTTTTATAGAATAGGTATAATAGTAAATATTTTAGTATTTACATGACACATAAAACGACGAATTTTGGTTCTACCAAAATTCGAAGGTATGTATAAGGTTATTATTCTAATAAGCGGCGATGGGCTTGCAACCTGTCACGTACGGAATACTAACTACTGTGCAAAATGTGGGCATGTACCAAACCAATGTCATGTTTGGACTTGCCTCTGACTACCCTCTTTAGATATCCTCAAAGATCTAAGTAACTAAAGATCTGAGGAGATATCTACCGAGCCTGGTGTTAGTCGTGATCATTTTTTTTCTTTTTACATAAGAGTTTTAAATTATGAAAAGTACCTAGACGATTTATTTCATACCCAGGATATTAGATACTAGAGGGTGCAAGCTTACATGAGGATCGCATTGTGCCGCCTCGGCGAGCTGTGCCATCGCGTCAGCTGTTGCGTTCCTTCTCTCTCTTTCGTACTGGGCATTGCGCGCACGCCGCTCCTCCTGCGAGTAAACACAAAACATTGGTCAATATTTAGTCAAAACTATAATACACTGATGAATTTAGGAGTTATTTGGGAGAAAATGTAGTAAAGAAAACATTCATATTCTTTTTTTACAAACGATAAATACACATGTATTTATCGTAGGTACTATTTGTATGTCTTAGGTACTTTTTTTTATCAACAATTCATTGTCAAACTGTATTACCTACTAACAAAATCGAATTATTTGTAACTTACCAGAGATAGTGGTGTCCTATTCTTCCCTGCAGGTCTACCGCGTCTTCTATCATGTTTGTCAGTAGAAAGTGCGGATTTTTTCTGTAAACACATTTCCAAATTATTGTTCACTTGTCACAATTCACAACGTAAAATTGGCATTGGAACATTTGAAACGTACCTGCATTTTCATCATTTTACTCGTAGAAGACACCACTTTAAACTAAAAATATTTGCTAAAATATTTCAATCACTTCACAAACGTAAACAAGAACTCACAAGTAATGCAAAAAATAGAATGACAAAAAACGACAAGACTTCGCCTTTATAAGCACTTGCTACCTGCGTATGCGCCGCATGAACCCCATAATAGGGGAGGGGCCTACCCCATTGTCTACGAAATAACTAGAATTGAAGAGTGCTATTATTACTTGGTAAGTATTCTATTTTTAGTTGCAAGCTTTATAAAAACTACTTGGAGGATACTTTTTTTAATACTAATTAAACAAGAATTTGTGTGATTGATCGATGACTACTAATACTCGTAAATAAAGTTTAAGTTCGCCTATTTTAGTGAACCTAAGTAACTATTGGTCTAGATAAATAAAACATTGTGTTATTGTTAGGATAAGCAGTGGTATAATATAAATAATTATTCATTTTATTACAGCGGTAGGACTCTACGCGTAGCGATAGTGCTACGAAGGTCTACGAATCGCGTAGCACTCGATTAGATTAATTGGTGTGAATTTCCCTAAAGTTTGTCATGTTTTACTTAATTAGCTTACTAAGTTTTTACTATTCATCGTCATGGAAGGTGCGAAGAAGCGGTTATTAGTAAAAAAAACAGCAAGATATCTATCATGTCTGTCTAGGATTAGCAAACTATCTGCAGTAATCTTCAGTAATAAAACAAACTAGTTGTATAGATAAGGAACTGATTTTATTGCCCAGCTTGCAAGCTTTTTTTATTGCTTAACTTCTATTGTTTATTTTAGTTCCAGTGATATTTGGATTATTACCTCTTATTTTTTTCCGGAAGACAAGTTGTTATTCTGGTTTTGGAGTGAACCTAGGGAAGGTGGAATGGGTTTTTATGTCTAAGTAGTAATAATAATAGTGTGTCATCACAATGCCGTCTTTCAATGGCCAAGCTTACGTAGAAATTAAATTTTATAAACCAAGAATCTATGTGATATACATATTACATAGATTCTTGGTTTTACTTCAAAACAATACACAAGCGTTTACCTATATTGCATTCTGTTCTGAAATACGAGTTTTATAAAAGAAATGTCTTAAGGCTACTACAGACCGGGTGGCACAGCCGTAGCCAACGGGTTTTTACTGCCCCGGCAATAGTGAATGATACTCCGCTAGGTTCGGCAACCGCCGGGCATGCCACTGGCGCTGTGTATAGAAGCCTTTAGTAATATTGTTCGATATTTATGATACTGGCATCAGGAACAAATACCGACAGTTTTCTCGATCGCATCACGGTTCGTTAGGCGGCACCAGCGGCGGACTTATTTTACGTACTGTACTGAATGAGCAATATAGGTGGCGCAAATATCAAACTTGTACTGATATCCTTTGATAGTAAATTAACCAGTACTATGAGAGTTGTTCCAACAATTGCACCAAGGTTGGCTCGTTTATGTTACCTACTGTTTTACCGTGATAACGATCTTGAAATACCACGGCTTTACGGATTATCGGGATAAAACAGGTACCTGTAAAAATGAAATGAATCATTTAACAAGTAAACGTACACCTGCCTTATCGATAGCAAGTAGGCATGTCTTCACTAGCGCGTTTTGGTAAGTTGGATGTGCAATGGAATTTATAGTTGGTAACTAAAATGTCTTTCCGACCTTCGAACTAAGTACCTTATTACCTATTGACTTCAAGGATGATAATAGGAGAGATAATAGAGAGAGAGATAATAGAGAGAGAGTAGTAGCCGCGCTTTCCGGTCCTAATGTTGGGTTCAAATTCAAAATTTGTACCAATGGATTTTTCTGTTCGAAAAATATATGTGCGCCATACCAGTACTCTGAAACGGTGAAGGAAAACATCGTGAGGAAACCGGCATGCCGTAGAACGTAGACATGTGTCAAGTGCATGGAAGGAGTGTTTGAAGCGCACTTTAATCCTTTCGCCATACTGGTTTCGAAAAGAACTATAGTGGCTCGATAAGAAGAAATTGCCTCGCAACCGCCACCTCTCATTACTTGGTCCAAGTACAATAGGTGATATAGGTACTTGTTCTGTCGTAACAAAGTAGTGCAGTTGTATCACTAACAAGCGTTCCTATGAGAGCTTTAGAAATAAGAACATATTATTTCTTTTGTCTTTTCCTTTGTATTTATTATTTGTTTTACTAACTCGACCGATATGTTACAATATTTTAATCGAGAATTTTTAAAGATTAGATTTCATAGGTTTCATTTCATTTTAAGGGGGACAGGTGGGACTTTATCAAACAAATTTCAGCTTTCTCGCTTCAGCGGTTTCGGCTCGGCGATGATGAATCAGTCGGGATAAGCTCTTTTATAGGTTTATAGATAGATATGATGAACTACATTATAATGCTACAGTAAGGATAACTTACATGTTTATTCAAAGAGGTTGGTATCTATTCCACGACTAGCCAGCCAGTGCAGCATCTTCGAGTACTCTTGATGCTTTTTTAGACAGTGATCTGCTTCAGTGGGTAGTGTTTCCAGTACATCCTTGGTGAAAGCAGCCAAAGCCTCGTCATGACCAGCGTTCTGACAAGGGATAGTTAACTCAGAGAAGTTAGAAACACGTCTAAATGATATTAATATGAAAACCATCATTTTGTTAAGACAGGATCAAACACCAGCGGTCTTTATTTATTACAGGTTCTGGTCTTTTCTCGATATAATTATGAACAGACGTAGGTAGGATGTTTCAATCTAAAAATGCACGCTTCTCCACTTGTACTTGTACCGTATGTAGAGGAAATAGAGTAGCAAATAGGTACATTGAAGGGGCGTGCATTTTTAGACTGATCTACCTCTACCTACGTCTGTTCATTCTATCATTCATCTGTCGTATTGAGAGTCAGCACATTTTTGTGGGGTGGTTTATGTACTTACTGAATAAGTAACCACAGCAGATTGTATGACTTGGTTCAGTAGCATCACCTCACACCGCAAGACAAAGCCTCGCATGTCTTCAAGCAAAATCTTCCCGGAGCGAGCTTCGCCGGCGGTTAACTCTATTGTAGTCACGTTGCTATGGGAACAAGCTCCAAGAGAGTCGCATACTTCTGCCCATATTTTGGTTCCACTGTCATCTGGTAAAAGAAATCTATATATATATAAAAATGAATTGCTGTTCGTTAGTCTCGCTAAAACTCGAGAACGGCTAAACGGATTTATGTTATCTTGGTCTTGAAATGTTCGTGGAGGTCTGAAGGTTTAAAAGGTAAGAAAAATTCGAATAACTGCCGGGTAAATCCTAAAAATAGCCCTCTTCTATTTCCCGTACAAACGTTTTCTAAATAAGTACGAAGTCTGCCGGGTCAGCTAGTAAATTAATAAATGTTGTTGGACATTTCACACAACGCCATCTAGGCAAAGCTTGTACTATGGTATCCAGATAACTGATAGACAAATTATATTTTTTTTTATAAATACATACATAGAATACATAATAACGCCCAGACACAGAACAAACATCTGTATCCATCACACAAATGTTAGTCTTGGGTGAGAATCGAACCCACAACCTAAATCGCAGAAGACAGAACTACTATCAACTGAGCTGTGAGACCAGTCAAAACAAAACTTTTGTTGTATTAATAAGGTAAGATAGAGATTTTTTTTAATCAAAAGTCGAACTACATTGGGCATAAAAAACTATACTTTACCAATGTATGGTAAGAAGGTGTCGATAGTTAAATGCTCTAGATTAGATCCCAGTACAAGAGTTTCACCGTCACCAATACTGCAAAGTAAGGTGTACAACAGGGGCTTGTCAGGGTCTGATGCTGAAACTTTACTGATTCGGAAAACAGTCTCCATTGCTGTTCCAACTTCAGGTGATATCTGAGAATTTTCATAGTGATTATACATATTAAAAATCGGTAAGTAACTACGATAGTGTAGATGTAAAATCGTTACAGGCAATAACCTGATTAACCTTGATATCTGCAATTATAGGCCCTGGATTTAACTTAAAGCTGATGTCAGCATACACTATGCCTTCAGTTACACAGCTGAAGGTGAGGGAGCACCCGCACTCGGCTACGAATCTGGCTCTTCCTTCTGCAGCTTCCATCTCAGCAGTAACTTGTCTCCATTCAGTCTCGTTAGTAAAGTCGGTTATTTCATTCAGGAAATTCTCTTCGAGAGATAAAACTGTGATAGTGTCTGCTAATGCTTCACCATGCTGTAAAAAGTTCAGTTACAAGAAAATAAGCAAACTTCATTGATCAAATTGGTGTTGAGATTACCTTGCAATCATCACATTCTACTTCTTCGTCTAAAGAAGCTAGACGCTCTTGAGTGGTGAAATACCAGGTGAGGGTACAAGAAGGGGTTACATTGCTTGCATTGGCTATTAGCGATATTTTGCTCCTCTCATTGACCACTCTGGGAAGCGGCTCAATCTGTAACATTTCAAAACTTCAAGTTCAAAAGTTATAATGTTTATTGGTCATGTTACACATTACGGTCTGAAAGAGGTAGAGATAGATCAGTCTAAAAATGCACACCCCTCCAATGTATTTTCAATGTATTTACTTCTACATGCGGTACAAGTACATGTGGAGGGGCGTGCATTTTTAGACTGAATCATCTCTACTTAGGTGAACTTTTAACTTAAGCCCGGATAGGGCATCATGAATATGTTATAGTGACCATGAAAGAAGCAGTTACACATAGGATTTTCATTCCTAACTTAGTTAAAGAAGGACCCGAAATTCTACCAACTAAAATAATATAGTTTAGTATTGAACCTTTTTATAAATCTTCGTCCGACAACATTATTACACTAATCTGAGTAGGTATAATTTGTTGTTACGAAGGAAACCTTTTAGTCTCATTCATTACACTGGTTCGAAAGAATTACGATGAAATGGCGGGAAGGATTATTCTTACTTTAAATTATTTAATTTACGTAAAGTACCTGGATTACGGGTAGTATGGGCTCCACCACGACAATTGTTGCTTTCGTTGACTCTTTTTGGTCAAGCACATTTACATCTAAAGTAATTTCGTACCTGCAGCGTAGTTACATATCATTATTTTCAAAATTATCATAAGTAGGTACCTTTAACTTAACATGAAATATGAATGAACTATACCGTCCAACATGAGATAGTCCTGTCGAAAATGTTAAAGTTTCCGTTACGGAACTTTCAAAGTTCTCGCACGGTTCATCCTTGTAAATGCAGCTCCATTCATACTAAAATGAAACGGGAATATTTAGAAAATATAAGATTTATTTAAGCTAATTTAAAATGGAAAGCTTTGAGCGACTACTTTGATATACATTTTTGGTTTTCATATACATATATAATAAATATAAAACACTAGCAGGTAATTAGAACTTGTACTTAACAAAATGTATGACAAGCCCAGGTCAAGCCAAGTCACGTGACTTAATAATGGTTTAATGTGCAATCATACCATTGGAACTTCCTCGTAATAGTCATGATTTTCCGCAACCGCTTCGATTGTGAACGCGTTGTCAATCGTCACAACCAAGACATCCACGTTCAGGTAAATGTTTAATCCTCTGTGCAACACTTCTAATGGCAGTTCAGTCTGCAATCCAAAAGTTCGTATGAATCATTAGACTTAGGGTGCATTTGACCAACTTCTGGTACAACTATTCTCAAAATAAAGTAATTTAAATGCAAGTAAATTGTCACTTTAATCTTCTGTAACTACGGCTACGGTTTATTCTGGGTATGCATGTGGTGCTAAAACTAATTTGATCAAATTCAAGCTTAGTAGAATTGACAACTGTCTTGACTACCTAAGTATTCATAAAAACATTAAATCAACTTAATTCCTAATCCCAAAAAGAAAAGGAGTGCCTACCTGTGTAACGAGGCTACTATTCTTGTGCACCTGGCATGTGACGTAGTAAAATTCTCCAGCTCGCAGACTGTACGGCGGTATTTCCAGCTTCCACCCCGATATATCGGTTACATCTAATATGTTGCCAGACGCTCCTACATTCCATGAAAACTACAACGTAGAGATACAAAGAATTCTTGACAGTATTTGCACTTTACAACATTGATATTTCTATTCTGTTTTCATTGACGATGTAATGTCATCATAATTATTTTAACTTACATAGTAATCTTGAATAGGACTACACGTAGTAACTTCAGCCACTAGAACATATTCCATGTCCGTGTATATTTTAACAGCACCGACAAGGAAAACAGAAAATTTATCAGAACGACCGTCTACGATCAGCTTCTGGTCACTTTTGATATTGTCTATATGAAATGACTTGGTGTTTTCATTATAGTCTCCGGAATCTGATGTGCCTGTGATGTTAAAAATATAGTCGACACCGCCAAGAAGCTGAAATTTATTAAACTATAATTAATGAATACGCCAAAAATATTTACTTCGATATACCAGGTGATATAGCTTCATATGAGTAAAGCTAGTGGTCAAATAAGTAATTTATAATGTATACTGTGTCAGTGACGATAACTAGGTATTAGTTTAGGTAAAGTCTTATAGAATAATAAGATTTTTTATGCTTTGTTAAATCCTCGAAATAATGAGATAAAAAACTTGATAGGAACTAAAGACATTAATTACTTGAGTGTTATTAATCACAAACGCAAACGGGTCTGGCTGTGGTCTATTCAGCTGAGCTTCCAAAGCACGCACCATCCGCCAGAGTAGCAAGGTGAAGCGCTGCGTAGGCGCATCAAGTGGTACCCAGCGTACTGACCACTTAAACTGTATATAATCGGCTTCAGTTTGAAGCCTGGAAGTAAACAAGTATTTTAGTTACGATATAAAATAAGAATTTTAAATGTAACTTTTCATTTATACCAAAATTAAAACAAAAGCTTAGGTTCAAGTATCAAATCAGCTACTAGCACTCAATATACTCGTATAGTTAAAAGTGCAAGTCCCACAAAAAGTAATAATAACTAAAATTACAGGTAGGTTTAGTTCCTATATTATGACAATATGTACATAGCATGACTGATACAAATCGTTGAACACGCAGTGGCCTTCCTGTACCTTGGGGGAAACTTTCACAGCTCACTTTAATAATACTTACATGTAGACACGAGAGATACTTACCTACTGTTTGTTACCATTATTTCAGTATCCACACACTGCAGTAGTAGATGGAGTAGTGTAAGGTAGCATAAGTACGTGTTATTCCAGGCTTACTTAAGGGCAGGCTATTTTTTACTCCATAAATCTAACCTCATGAAATACGCATTATCGTTTCAAAGTAACTAAGTCCATATTGATTATTACTTTTAAAAGTTACAGATTATTATTATTCATTGTTACATCGTTAACCAATTTTAATGTACTTAGTATTATTTACTTACGTAATAACAATGTGATCTGGTTTTTCGATCACGGCGTTCTCATCTATTGGGCAAACAATTGCTGGCGCTAGGATGCGAAAATTAGCTACTTCTCCTGTCTGTAATTTTTAACGGAGAAGAATACTTACATATAGGCATAACCTTAGTATATTCGGATAATACACTGCTAAACTCATTCGTTTTGCGTTGCTTTATTATTTACTTGTTAAAGCTTTTAAAAATGAAAGTAACAAAAGAGTCTTACCGCTTTTTGGAAAGCGCAAAACAGAACAATGAACAGCCGCGTATAGTTTACGAGCACCATTTTTCTGTAATTTCACCTGCACTATTTCATTGTTTTATAGCTCCCACACAAAAAGTTTTGACTCGCCCCTACAAAAGAACACTCGCAAATGAGAATACTAGTATCGTGTTGTATGTTCTATTTTACGTTTGCATGTCAGATAGATTACACATAGCTAAGGTAAAATAATTTGTGCAGTTGTTTTTACTAGTAGTAGGTACCTACCTACTAGTTTTTACGGGAGGCATCCCCAGAGCTTTTTAAAATTTATTCGTAAAAAATGCGGCCGTGACTGCCACTCCCGCATTTTTAGCCACGAACAAAAATGTTAAATTATTTCGTTAAATTAATTGTTCTATTATAACATGACGCCACTGTAATCAGTTAATAAATGTAAAACAGGCCTGAAATAAGATAAGGTGGTAGCATTTAGCTTAGATTAGACAAAGTATTGTAAGTAGGTATTAGATACTACGTGTGCGAATCCACGGGCAGAAGCTAAATTAAACATTTCAAATAAAGTTCAAAAACTTAAAGATGACTAACAACCTCTTCTATAAACTTTGCCATTAATAAAGTAAGCACATTACAGTAGAGTTATATATATAACCAAGCAACTATATAAAATTTGATAATTTAAAATTGATTATTCAATATGAATTATTGAAATTGCAGTCTAAATATTAAATTACGAATCGAACATGTAGAACGATTAGGTATAGTAAGTAGATACTAACCTCTTCAAAACTCAAAGCTACTTGATGCAAATTGAGTTAGAATTAGAATCACTCAAGTCAATAAAGAAAATAAATCTAAAAAGAAAAACTAAATAAAAGATCTCATTAGGGCGTATTTGCTTAAGAGGAGTGAGGTCTGCTGAGTGCCCCCAGGCCCTCATGTTAATGTATACCTCAGTCAGTTTACTTAGTCAACTCGATTTGGTTCAAACGAATCTCTGGGTACAAAAGTAGTCTAAAACTAAAGTGACCCTTTTAGTTTATATAGTAAGTAAATATATATTTTTAACTCTATTTTCGTAGCAGGTAGAGTTGGTAGAGTCCAATTACTTTTTCAAATGTTTTATTTTGATAAGTGTTTATTGCGGATCCGTAGTCCCTACTACATAGCAATGAATAGTAGAACGAGCGAACAAAAATCGAAGAGAAGCTTGACGCATGTGCCGCTATCAAGGTTTACAGTGAAGTTCGTCCGGGTGCCCAGGCATGCTACCGAGCAATTACGGAAACGACCGAGCAGTACCGAACCGGCCACTTGGGGGGATTCACGTTCGTACGGCCGCGGAATTATTGACCATTTCCTAAGATAATTTCATTTAAAACACAGTCTGCCATCAAAACTGCCAGAATAAAATGATATTGCAGTGATTGTATAGTGATAAAGTGACAAATAACGAAACAATAACATATTTATGACACGTATTGTGTAACAGAAACAAATTAGTGTAGTGTAGCATCGCTAGCAACGACTAATAGTTTACACTAATTAACATAAACAGAAGAAAACAGCACCAGTGACGTGAGAGACAATAAGACACTCAGTTGTGGAAAAATCTAAATTTAAGCACTGAACGAAGTATTTGATGAGATCTCCCTTTGGAAGCATCGTAAGAAAAATGCCAACTACAGTACACGAAAATATAGCTCTTCTCAACATGATGTCTTCAGACAATTTTGAGGATGACCTGAAAAGTGTCCAGCTGCATTACCCATCGGACAGACGGCTCCAGAGCGACGGCGCATGCGTGGAGGAGCGGGTGAGGACTTCCCGTGGGGACATCTTGGTGGCCGTACGAGGGGACCGCACTAAGCGCGCTATACTTACTTACCATGACCTTGGCCTCAACTACGCCGCTAACTTTCAAGCTTTCTTCAACTTCGTCGACATGCGAGCTATATTAGACAAATTTTGTATTTACCACGTCAACGCACCGGGCCAGGAGGAGGGGGCGGCTACGCTTCCGGAAGATTACACTTACCCTTCTATGGATGCCCTTGCTTCGCAAATCGATTTTGTCCTCGGGCATTTCGGTTTTAGATCTTTTATAGGTTTTGGGGTGGGTGCCGGTGCGAATATACTGGCGCGTTATGCACTGAATAATCCTCAGAAGGTGGACGCTCTGGCTCTGATCAACTGCACGTCTACTCAGGCGGGCTGGACCGAATGGCTCTACCAGAAAATAAATACAAGACAACTGCGCTCGAGTGGAATGACTCAGGGTGCATTGGACTATCTCATGTGGCATCATTTCGGCCGAAGCACTGAGGATCGAAATCACGATCTGTCCCACGTTTACAAAGAATGTTTCTCTCACGTAAACCCCGTCAATCTGTCTATGTTCATCGACTCGTATTTGCGACGCACGGATTTAGACATAGCGCGCGAAACAAAAACGATAAAAGTTCCCGTCCTCAATATAACCGGCTCTCTGTCGCCTCACGTGGACGACACCGTCACTTTCAATGGTCGTTTGGAGCCTTCTAAGACTTCGTGGTTGAATATATCGGATAGCGGTATGGTGCTTGAGGAGCAGCCTAGTAAGATAGCGGAAGCGTTCCGTCTGTTTCTGCAAGGCGAGGGCTACTGCAGGTAGTCGCGCTACCAACGAAACAGAACGCTGCGTTACCCATTAGATGCACACGTTGCTTACAAACACGCGAGCTTTACACTGTTGTAGACACGTTGGAAATGTAGATGAAACGTTTACCTTGTTTTAGATATTTATGGAATAAATTATTTTATGCTTAACTGGCTTTTTCTGTCTTCTCACCTCTATTTCTTTAAGTTAGATAGCGCACTGTCATTGATCAATTGAAAGCTAGAATGTAAATAAGTAGATAATAATATTATACGAGTATCATTCCTCAAGGGATGGCATTTTTGATCAAACATGTCGTAAAGAACTATGTCAACCATACTCTACCTATTTTTTTTAATAGTAGATTTCTAACACACCTTAATTTATAACGAAATATCCCTCATGAATAATTTAACAAGTAACAAGATAGGGATGTTTTAAATATTTAATTTAATCAAAACAAAAGCTATTAATCTTAATTGAATTAGAAGACCCAAAAGTTACGTACGAGTAGTTTAGAACGGTCAGAAAATGAATATAATATATATGGAATAATAGCTTCTGCTCGCGGCTTGCCCGCCTGTTAAAAGTGGCCCCTTTTCGAGACTATAATCTATCTCTGTGCCAAGTTTCATTCAGATCCGTCAACCGGTTCAGAGTGATTGAGTAACAAAATTATCCATACATCCATCCAAATTGTCGCATTCATAGTATTCGTTCGATTAAAACATCGCAAACGATGGCCATTTTTTATCGGATGCTCACATAAATATAGCAAATATACAGCAAAACAAACCGGAGTATAAATGAATACTTTATTAGTAAATTAGTCTACTTAGTACAGAAACATAAAATTACGGGTGTCATAATTTCTACTTACGAAAAGGTAAAGTAAGTACCAACTTCATAGAGTGCCTACTTGTCAGTGAGTAGCAACGTCTTTCCAACAATAAATAAATCGATAATCCTTCAATCTACAGTCATGCACGAGTATATTATGCAAATATTACGAAGACTGAAAAGTATCTATGCCTATAGTAAACACTTTATTACCACATAGTACGCAATGTGACTGCGGAGGCATCATACAGCGGCTTTATTACTTACTAATTAAGATATAACTTACTATTATGTTAAAAGATGTTAAACTATTGTTGTAGTGGTCACAGTTAAAGTGTGGGTAAGTAAGAAGGTAGATACCTAGATAAGGTATATGTGCTTTAAATGGACCTGTATAATATATGACTTTCTTTATCTCTACCGTAAAATCTTAGTCTGTAGATGGAGGTGCTCTTAGTTCGCTAGATATTTATCACTCGAGGGTCGAGTCCAGACGAGAAAGTTCTGGAAAAAATATACAAAAATAAGGCGCAATTAACGCTCCCAGAGGTTTTATAAACACTTGAGATGTCCAAGAGCTACTTCTTATTTCATTTCACTGAGCAATTAGCTTTGAAAAATAAAACCAACAATGTGAAGCCCTAACCTTTACGTTTCCATCATAAGGTTCTGGCGTTCCGAATGTAGTTATTTATCTTGACTAACTTCGTTTCGATCTTAGGCCGCTCTAAGGCCGCATTCACAGCCTAGGATTATAAGTCAGGGTCTACAGTTCACCGCCCGCTCTGGAGCACGGAAACGTTCAACGTATATACCACTAGCGGTCACCCATCCAACCCCATAATCATGAGCGACTAAACCCTATCGAGTAAAGCTTTTAATCTTAATAAAAAATCGCGTGCTAAAATGGACTGAAACAAAGTAAAGTTACTGAAGTAGGTACTTTCCTACGTGTAAACACCCTACATGAAGCAGCCTGCACGTTTGAAACAAACGCTTTATTTACTAAGCGCCGATCCTGGGGTATTGTAAAGGTTTATGCAAAAGGGGTGCATGCAAACGCTAACATGGAAATGTGAAAAACAAAACATTTCGAAGCTGTAATTAATTTTCGATTCGCGCTGAACGCTCAATTCGTATTTTTGTTTGAGAGCGTTTTTCCGTTTTTCCTGTACAAACGTGGATGCCTCCCACCTCCTCCCTTCCCATTGGAGAGACTAGTTAAATGGACTCTGTGAAAGAGTCGGGCTTATCCCCCTTCTCCCCTTGCGCTGACCACTGGATGATCGGATTATGAAATATTTTTTCCGGAAAGTCTAAAAAATATAGAGTATAACTTTTAGTATTGTAGAAAAGCTGCTTATTATAATAACGTAGACATACTATTATTGTTTGTTCTGAAATTGAACACTGAGTACATACTTGATATTAAAAGTAAGTTTGCACATCAGGCACTAATTGTTTGTTATGATGGGATAAAATAAAGTACCTACACTAGTTTTTGGTAGCCGCATACAAACATACGGAACTACTAACCTTAAATTAAATTTAGGTCTTCGCCGTGATTTTGTCTGGCAATTTGTGATAGCTGATGTCAGCACTGCCATTATTGGTTCTGACTTTTTGGCATTTTATCACCTTTTACCTGATTGCCGAAACAACAAACTAGTCGATGGTACTACTGGATTATCTTCCACAGCTTCGACTGCCAGTATTGACCAGCCCAGCGTTCGAGCAGTAGTTACTGGCAAGTCAATTTTTACTAATCTCTTAGTTGAATTTCCAGATATTGCGCGACCTCCTGGCCTCCCCAGAGTAATTAAACATGATACGGTTCATTACATAAAGACAACGGAGGGGCCTCCAGTTTCTTGTCGACCTCGACGTCTGGCGCCGCAGAAACTTGTTTCAGCTAAAAAAGAATTCGAGGAGATGGTAAGGTGTGGTACAGCGCGTCCTTCCAAAAGTTCATGGTCTTCTCCATTACATATGACCGTAAAAAAAGATAACTCCTGGCGTCCTTGCGGCGACTATCGCGCCCTGAACGCCCGGACCGTACCGGACCAGTACCCGGTTCGTCACATCAATGATTTCGCCCATAATCTCGCTGGTGCCACGGTATTTAGCACTTTGGATCTCGTTAAGGCGTATCATCAGATTCCCGTTTTTGAAGAGGACATAGTCAAAACTGCTATAGTGACCCCGTTTGGCCTCTTCGAATTTCCCTATATGACCTTTGGGTTGAGAAACGCTGGCCAGACCTTCCAGAGATTTATCGATGAGGTCACACGGGGCCTTGATTTTTGTTTCCCTTATGTGGATGATATTCTCATATTTTCAAAAGACGAGTCCACCCATCTTCAGCATCTGCGAATTCTTTTTAAACGACTACAGGACTACGGGGTAGTCATTAACCCTTCTAAATGCGTTTTGGGTGTCAGCGATGTTATTTTCTTAGGTTATCATATTAGCGAAGAAGGCACTCGTCCCCCTCAGGAGCGTATTCAAGCCTTGCTAGATTTTCCACCGCCTCAAACGGTACAGGGTATGCGCCGTTTTCTCGGCATGCTCAACTATTACCGTCGTTTTGTACCTCGGGCTGCAGAGTTTCAGGCTCCATTGATTGATGCACTGGTTTCAACCAACAGTAAGGGTGCTAAACCATTTCCTTGGTCACCTGGTCTGCTTAATAAGTTTGAATCTTGCAAAAAAGGTCTTTCTAACGCTACGTTACTACAGCATCCGGTGAGCAACGCCAAGTTGGGTTTGTTTACTGACGCATCTAGCGTTCACATCGGGTCTTGCCTTCATCAACAAGTAAATGGTCAATGGTTTCCTCTTTCATTTTTCAGCAAGAAACTGACTCCACAGCAAACACAGTGGCCGGCTTATTATAGAGAATTATTGGCAGTGTACGAAAGTGTCCAACATTTTCGTTACATTTTAGAAGTTCAGCACGCTACGATATTTACAGACCATAAACCTCTGTTATTTGCTTTTTCACAGCGGCGCGAGAAACTTCCACCACCGCAACTTAACCAGCTGACATTTATAAGCCAGTTTACTACTGACATTCAGTACATCAAGGGTGAGGATAATGTTGTGGCTGACGCTATGTCACGCATTGATATTGACGCCATCTCCCTTGAGCAGGATTATGAAGCTCTTGCTCAATCGCAAACCTCCGATCAGGAACTTGCTAATCTACTGCAAGGTGGTTCCAGTTTGAAGTTGACCAAAATCTGCACACCAGGAACCAATACTATTCTTTACTGCGACATTTCAACAGGTAAACCGCGTCTTTATTTGACCCCTTCCTTTCGCCGAGCCGCCTTTAATAAGTTGCATAATTTGAGTCATCCTGGTGCGCAAGCTACTACGCGCCTTGTGTTAGAGCGTTTTGTTTGGCCCTCAGTAAAAAAAGACTGCCGATCTTGGTCTCGTTCCTGTGAAGCGTGTCAGCGCAGCAAGGTTTCAAGACATAACTCCGCCCCTACTGGTAGTTTTGACTTACCATCTGGCCGTTTCATGCATGTCCATATCGACATAGTTGGACCCCTGCCCGTCTGCAACGAATATCGTTATTGTTTGACAGCTATAGATAGAATCTCCAGGTGGCCTGAAGTCTGGCCCATGCGATCTATCACCGCAGAAGAAGTTGCCGAAACATTTACCAGAGAATGGATCTCACGTTTCGGTGTTCCGTCGGTCATCACAACAGATCAGGGCTCCCAATTTGAATCAGACCTATTTTACCGATTGTTGCAGCAGTTTGCTACCAAGCGCATTAGGACCACCTCATACCATCCATGCGCTAACGGGATGATTGAGCGAGTTCATCGCCAACTCAAGGCTGCTCTAATGTGTCATAACGATTCATGGGTAAGGTCACTTCCAATGGTTCTTTTAGGTATGAGGTCGGCTTATAAAGAAGACCTCGAAGCTTCTGCTGCGGAATTACTCTACGGCGAGCCGCTCAGGCTCCCTGGAGAAATGTTGGTTTCTTCTCCGTCACCTGAAAGACTCGTAAATCCTACTGATTTTGTCGCACAACTTCGACACAAAATGTTGTCGATACGCCCAATCCCAGCTTCGCGACATGGTGAGTCATCAGCTCCTTTTGTATTTAAGGAGCTCGCAACTGCGTCTCATGTTTTTCTAAGAGACGACACCATTAGACGGGCATTGCAGCCACCTTATACCGGTCCTTTTAAAGTCTTGGAGCGCTCAAGCGATGGTAAAACGTTTACATTAATGGTAAAAGGAAACAAGGTCGTCGTCAGTGTCGATAGGCTTAAGCCGGCTTTCATTGAGCATTCCCAACAACAACCGGTCATATCCAAGCCTACGCCTACTTCCGTTATTTCTCCTCCTTCACAACAAATTATTCCTAAGCCCTCGCCTGCACAACAGCCGCCGCAAGGAACTATACCGGTAAAACAACAATATACCACACGCTCGGGCAGACACGTTAGGTTTAAGAACTTTGATTAGCTTATTGTAATTATTTCAGATAATGAAGGCAGCAGCAGTACGTATGTAACTGTGTCATTATGGGGTCCAACTATGTCGATATGGACATGCATGAAACGGCCAGATGGTAAGTCAAAACTACCAGTAGGGGCGGAGTTATGTCTTGAAACCTTGCTGCGCTGACACGCTTCACAGGAACGAGACCAAGATCGGCAGTCTTTTTTTACTGAGGGCCAAACAAAACGCTCTAACACAAGGCGCGTAGTAGCTTGCGCACCAGGATGACTCAAATTATGCAACTTATTAAAGGCGGCTCGGCGAAAGGAAGGGGTCAAATAAAGACGCGGTTTACCTGTTGAAATGTCGCAGTAAAGAATAGTATTGGTTCCTGGTGTGCAGATTTTGGTCAACTTCAAACTGGAACCACCTTGCAGTAGATTAGCAAGTTCCTGATCGGAGGTTTGCGATTGAGCAAGAGCTTCATAATCCTGCTCAAGGGAGATGGCGTCAATATCAATGCGTGACATAGCGTCAGCCACAACATTATCCTCACCCTTGATGTACTGAATGTCAGTAGTAAACTGGCTTATAAATGTCAGCTGGTTAAGTTGCGGTGGTGGAAGTTTCTCGCGCCGCTGTGAAAAAGCAAATAACAGAGGTTTATGGTCTGTAAATATCGTAGCGTGCTGAACTTCTAAAATGTAACGAAAATGTTGGACACTTTCGTACACTGCCAATAATTCTCTATAATAAGCCGGCCACTGTGTTTGCTGTGGAGTCAGTTTCTTGCTGAAAAATGAAAGAGGAAACCATTGACCATTTACTTGTTGATGAAGGCAAGACCCGATGTGAACGCTAGATGCGTCAGTAAACAAACCCAACTTGGCGTTGCTCACCGGATGCTGTAGTAACGTAGCGTTAGAAAGACCTTTTTTGCAAGATTCAAACTTATTAAGCAGACCAGGTGACCAAGGAAATGGTTTAGCACCCTTACTGTTGGTTGAAACCAGTGCATCAATCAATGGAGCCTGAAACTCTGCAGCCCGAGGTACAAAACGACGGTAATAGTTGAGCATGCCGAGAAAACGGCGCATACCCTGTACCGTTTGAGGCGGTGGAAAATCTAGCAAGGCTTGAATACGCTCCTGAGGGGGACGAGTGCCTTCTCCGCTAATATGATAACCTAAGAAAATAACATCGCTGACACCCAAAACGCATTTAGAAGGGTTAATGACTACCCCGTAGTCCTGTAGTCGTTTAAAAAGAATTCGCAGATGCTGAAGATGGGTGGACTCGTCTTTTGAAAATATAAGAATATCATCCACATAAGGGAAACAAAAATCAAGGCCCCGTGTGACCTCATCGATAAATCTCTGGAAGGTCTGGCCAGCGTTTCTCAACCCAAAGGTCATATAGGGAAATTCGAAGAGGCCAAACGGGGTCACTATAGCAGTTTTGACTATGTCCTCTTCAAAAACGGGAATCTGATGATACGCCTTAACGAGATCCAAAGTGCTAAATACCTTGGCACCAGCGAGATTATGGGCGAAATCATTGATGTGACGAACCGGGTACTGGTCCGGTACGGTCCGGGCGTTCAGGGCGCGATAGTCGCCGCAAGGACGCCAGGAGTTATCTTTTTTTACGGTCATATGTAATGGAGAAGACCATGAACTTTTGGAAGGATCAAAACCTACCATCAAACCTACCATCTCCTCGAATTCTTTTTTAGCTGAAACAAGTTTCTGCGGCGCCAGACGTCGAGGTCGACAAGAAACTGGAGGCCCCTCCGTTGTCTTTATGTAATGAACCGTATCATGTTTAATTACTCTGGGGAGGCCAGGAGGTTGCGCAATATCTGGAAATTCAACTAAGAGATTAGTAAAAATTGACTTGCCAGTAACTACTGCTCGAACGCTGGGCTGGTCAATACTGGCAGTCAAAGCTGTGGAAGATAATCCAGTAGTACCATCGACTAGTTTGTTGTTTCGGCAATCAGGTAAAAGGTGATAAAATGCCAAAAAGTCAGAACCAATAATGGCAGTGCTGACATCAGCTATCACAAATTGCCAGACAAAATCACGGCGAAGACCTAAATTTAATTTAAGGTTAGTAGTTCCGTATGTTTGTATGCGGCTACCGTTGGCTGCACTGAGGTCATAGTTAGTTACCTGCCTACGAGATGATAGCCATTGATGCGGGAAACAACATAAGTCTGATCCAGTGTCAATAAGAAACCGACGCTTGGTCACTTGATCAGTAACGAATAGGCGGCGGCTTGTGTCATGGCAATCAGTTGCCGCCGCTACTGACTGCTGGTTGAGTTTTCCGCATTCCAATCGCATGGTTTAATACACCTGGAAGCTTTAGTGCCCCATTTCCTGTGATACCAACACCGTTTAGAGGCTCTATCCGAAGAGGAGGCTCTATCTGGAGAGGAAGACCGATTGCGTGAAGATCGGCGATGTTGCCGCGAAAGTGCAGCTACCTGGTTACTTACTTCCTCCAACTGTTTCGCTAGTGTGGCCAATGTAAGAGCAGTAGGTGCAGGTGCAGGTGCAGGTGTTGCCGATGTGGAGCAAACAGCTGGTGCCGGTGCCAATTCTGATATTTTATCAGCCAACTCTGCAATTTTTTCTATGTTTAGATCAGCTTGCGCCGCTAGGATAGCTTGGATTTGATGAGGCAGGCGACATAACCAAAGTTGGCGTATGATATTATCATCAGAGAGGGCTGTTCCAGCAAGAGAGCGAAGGTGACGAAGAAATTGGGATGGTCGTCTGTCCCCTAGTTCTTCATTACTGAGGAGCTGTCTAACTCGCTTTTCCTGTGAAACTGACAGGCGCTGTATGAGCGCATCTTTTAGTTTGTCATACTTGTCTTCTTTTGGGGGGTTTGTGATAAAATCTTCAACTTCTCCAGCCAACTTTTGATCCAAATGGCTTACTACATAATTATATTTTGTAGTGTCCCCTACAATCTTCGCAATTTCAAACTGTGCTTCCACCTGAGCAAACCAAACCGCCGGCTTGTCAGCCCAAAATGTAGGCAGTTTGACTGCAACCCTGCATACATTTGCCTCCACTTCATTCTGGTTGAGACGTTTCTGCAATGCTACATTTTCTGCCTTAAGTTGTTGAAGTTGCTCCTGAAGCTGCTCGTTTGCCATGGTAAGAAATTTATCTAATACAAAAAGCAATAATACCACACACCCGAGCAGAGTCAAACATACAAACAATAATGTAAATATTATATGCAAATAAAAGACCAACACCAAAATTAAAAAATGTTAGGGGTAGGCAGGCACCCAGGTTATATCACACAAAATTTAACAAAGCTCACCCAAGCCAATTGACCAAGTTAAATTTAAAATTAAGTTTTTTTTTTTTTATTAACCGAGCTAAATATAAAATAACTTTTTATTTTAATAATGCAAGTTAGTAATAAGCTAAAATTACACTATTTGATCTTTTCTTAGCCCAGCAGAATTTACCAAACAAACTCTTAAACATACAAATAAAAACAAGGTACCAAGCAAGTTTATCTCATACACATGAGTACCTTGTCAACAGATGAAAAACATGCACTCTGTTAATTACACAACTGAATATAAGTTATACAGAACCACATAAAAGAAATAATCTTATAAATGAAATAAAGTGTAAGTAGGTACTTAGAGAAAAAGTAAGAATAAAAACTTGCGTGTGACACAGCTGGTGGAGTTCGTGGTAGCAACTAGCAAGTTAGTGAATATTATTTTTGCAGAAGAAAACAACCAGGAATGCTCCAACACACGTTGAATGTTTTTTCGCTAAGAAAGTTATTTGAATGGTAGTTTGTAAGGCACTGCACAATTATTTGTAAACACTGGCACAATCACATGCATATGTAAACACTGGCACAATCACATGCATATTATGTAAGTTAGTAAGAGAACTTAGGTTTGAAGAGTAGGTCGAACGAAATGTAGAATTAACCGGCGATGTCAGGACACCCACTGGCCTGGCGGCGCCGGCGTATGGCGTCGTTGTCGGGTCCACGAAGAGCACCGGAATAGAAGCCGGCACGACAGTAGGTAGGTATAAAACCAAGGTAAGGGCCGGCTGTCTCTCACGCACTATACTGTTTGAAAGACGACTCCTGCGCCTCAGTAGATAGCATAGATGGCATTTGCTGACAGACAAACGAAATGCGTGTGTTCTTCAATCGTCGAAAAGGGTCACCAATGTGGAGTGTTCAACGCTCCTATCTTATAAGTCGACGTGTAGGTAATGAGGGACTCAGAGTTAGGTTCAAGTTAGATATATTAATTGGTCCACAAATAGTTTAATACCTAATTATTACAATTCTCTACAAATGCGTTAGTTAATGACAGCTCTCCAAAAACCGTAATGGCCGACCTTGTGTCTCTCCTAGTGAGGGGACAAATTTTTAGGGATGTCACTATGGTCGCCACAGAAGTACCTGGGTGACCGAGCTTTGCTCGTTTTTTTGGGGTGAACGACGTTTTCTAAAAATGAAACCTAGCTAGATCGATTTATTACCCCCGAAACCCCCTACATACGAAATTTCATGAAAATCGCTGGAGCCGTTACCGAGATTCCGATTATATATATTTATATATATACAAGAATTGCTCGTTTAAAGGTATAAGATGAATGAAATACAAAGCACCGTCCTTAGCATAAAGTACTGCTTTGACTGCGCTAGACATTTCAAATTGTTTTTGCTGAATAGGACCGTTGCTCCAGAAATGTCTGACCAACGGCCGGGAGAAAAATTAGGTCAGCTATTCGATGACCCAAATTTTTATGTCATACTTTAAATTCTATGCAATTTAGTTGGCATAGCGAGAAATCTAAAGCGAGGCAATATCGAGAGGTTCGTCCGGGATTCCGTTTCAGGATTGCGTTCCTAGAATGCTTTATATTGGAATCTACCTGGCTGGGAATCCCGGTGACATAATGTTGCGTTTTTCCAACAACATCGAACGGTCGCTTTGTGCCGTGAAATGAAAGTCTTTCCTTTTTCACATTTTTTCGAGCTTCCCTCGTTCCGAATTCAACCTTTCCACACGATTGGACAATTTTATGTTGTATTCGTGAAATACGACATATTTGGGATGTCAATAAATTTATACGATGCATACCGGTAAAAATAGAAACCGATAAGCAAATTATTATAGGCAGAAATGCGTAGAAAAATTATTAGAGCGCTGGTGGTGTAGTGGTAGCACCCCTGCCTCACGATCCGAAGGTCGTGGTTCAAACCTGGTCGTGCACCAATGAGTTCTTCCATTCGAAAAAATTATGTGCGCAATGCCAGTGCTCTTAAACGGTGAAGGAAAACATCGTGAGGAAACCCTAGAACCAAAAATTCGAAGGTAAGTGTCATAGGTTAGTATTCTAATAAACGGCGATGGGCTTGCAACCTGTCACGTACGGAATACTGACTACTTTGCAAAATGTGGGCATGTACCAAATGTCATGTTTGATATACCCTCAAAGATAAAATCTAAATAAAAATCTAATAGTAACTAAAAATCTGAGAAGATATCTACCGAGCCCGGGGATTACAGTCGTCGTGATCATAATTATTTATTTTATTTTAGAAATGCGTAATAATAACGAAGAATTAATACCTATTTATTCTTAATGTTTGGTAAGAGTAGGTAAGTATAAACACTTAAGATACAAAATGTAAAATAAAAAAACATTAGTTACTGCGATAAGATATATTTTACATCAACTATATTTTCACATCGAATAGTTTAATCAATCGAATATGTACATATACAATTATATTGTCATTAAAAACATCAATAAAAATTGACTAGAGTTCGTACGATATCTACAAAATGTATTTACAAATAAGCTCCGAATTAACGTAGATATTTCATATCAGTCTGACTAAGTAGAGTTAAATATTTACAGTTGGAGACAATATTATAAATTATTCATGTTAAATTGAGTTATTATTATAATATCTACGTTCTAAACAATTTCTGTTGTCGCTCATTCAGTGTGAATTGACTGATTTATTTTTTCGCAGAAGATTTCTTTGAGATTATGTCCGGACCTAGCTAGTGCAATGAGTAAATACAGTGAACTATTTAAACACATAAGAACTTGCTAATATGATGATCATGACGAACAAACAACTTCATTTAATAGAACATGAAAATGAGTTTGTTTACAGAAAAGATTCTGTACGCACTATGACAATGCACCCAAGGTTCTTTTCAACACACAATATTTAGCTCTAAGTAGTATAAGTAGGTAAGTTCTACTTAGTGTACAGATAATGCTAAGTAAAGGTAAGGATGTACATATGGTTTACTTACAAACTAATATCGAAAGATCGTCTATGAATTTATTATTATTTTATTATATTTCGGTTATTGTAATGATAAACTTGTTAAGAAATAGATCTGACTAATAAAATGGCATTACTTAGTCTTACAAGGTAATAATATTACATAATTATGCTTTACAAATATTACTTATGTTATTACTTTTAATGCTTTTATTCGGTTAAAAATGCAATAACAAGGTTATTGAAACTGTTGTTTTCTTCATATTTGATTACTGAATTTTTGAGAAAGATTTAGGAAATGTAATTTTCCTTATTTCACTTACGACCTTCATTAATCAACAATTAATCCGTCCTGATAGGTTCTGTTTTCTTCTGTGTTCTTCCGTTCATAAATGCCTTTCGAAGATTTATTTGTTTACAAACAGAAACAGCGATAGTAACTAGGCTAATGGTCAAATGTGAGTTTACGGCTTTGAGCGAAGTCACGCGATTTGAGAAAACTAGGGCTGGTTTGAGGTTGGTTAACGGGTCAAGGTTGGGCTACCTCAATTCAACTATTTGTACTACAACTATTCGTATTGTGAGATGATACAAATTCGAAGTCAGTTTTTTTACAGATCTCAACACATCAATTTACAAAACTGCGTTCATTACAAACAATCATAAACTTGTAGGGTCTTCGAAGATGTAGGTATCTTGGAGATAATATTTGTTCCCTATTGATTTTCAGCCCAGTGTCTTGATAAATTAACGCCTATTATAATAGAAACGAGCTTATCATATAAAATAATGAAGTATTACGCTCACTTTATTCGTTCAAGATGGTTCTTCGGGTATAACTTTGGTCTTAATTATATTTTGGTGTCACGTTGTTTGTTTTGGCGCTAGCTGTGTTCGTGGTGGGTTCTGGGGGAAAGTGATCCAGGGCCCGATTCGGCACTGGAGTCTCCCGCGTATACCTCGGAGAATCCCCCTCCACTGCCCCCGCCGCCTCCGCTACTCGGACCAGAACCTGCGAACCATTATGTTTATAAATGGACGAACTTTATGATAGTTATAACGACAGTTTCTGGTATCTTCTGAAAAAGGTCTGATGTGATGTTCACAATAAATGACATGGGAGTTTAATATTATTAGATTAGATCACACTTTCTACAGAATCCATCCAAAGAAAGATTTTAAGCAGTAGAGATGCTTATTCTTCAAAGCTATGATAGTATGAAAAAGTGCATGGACGATACACAGTAACACATAAGTAGTGGCGGATTTACACATTTGCCGCCAGTAGGCTATTAAACTTTTTAGCGTTTAGTAATTTTTCATGAACATACATTGGAGTATTTGGTATATCTACTGTATATTATCAAAATATTGTAATTTTGTGAAATTTTCGAGACTTTTTTTCTCCGTGTACGAGTATATAATATTTTTTTTTTTAATTTCTGTAAAGCAAACTAAAGAGTCAAATTTGCCGCCCTCTACTGAGAATAAGTTATAGTTGGCTCAACAAATCTAGGCATTTGTGAAGTTAGCCGCAAGAGATGCGCAGTATCGTTTTTCGGGAGCAATTGGAGGTATGAGGAGGATGGAAGGAACTCGCACCTGTGGCTAACTTCACGAATGCCTAGATCCGTTGGATGACCTATACTTGATGGTTACCATGATGAGCTAGTGGTACACAGTACGAGGTGCCGGCACAATGCCGCGGCCGCACCTTCTCGTAACGACTCAGCTGCTGTAGCTCGCAGTCTGAATGGTGTTTCTCAACTGTTAGAAATTAAAAATCTTGTCAATTTGAACACGAAGTCATACTGAAATAAACAGCCACTTAATTTGCTATTTTAAAGTATGAAGGATATTTTAGGTGAGAATCATAAGAGGCAAGATAAGTCCTGTAATAGTGGCGAACGAAATAAAGTCACTAGGAATATTACAGGATAAACTAAGTTTGTGCGTTTATAGCTTTATTACGGAAAAATATTTAAAGAACAATCTGGTTATTATTGCTAGCATGAATAGAGTAGAATAGAATATGTTTATTTTGGAAACATAAACAATATTTTCCTTAAAAATATTGAAAATAATGATGTCTGTGGTAGTATAAATTATACTTGTTTATCAACGCCCTCCCCCGGGGTACAGAAAAAAAACAAAAACAACGAATTTCCAAAAAAATAAGTAAATATACTGAGTATTACCATACTACTTTCGAAAACTTCAGGTAGTTAACCCCTTGAAGTTTTCGGAAGTAGTCTGATAACACCCTGTATATTATTGTTAAGCAATCAGACCCTGGTGTACATAAGCGAAACGAGGGTTCCTTTTAAGGGTTGTCAGCATTTCGTACACTCGACCTTTAAAAAAATAATGTTGATATTCCATACACTGATGGTCAGATTGTACATTCCTTCTATAAGGATACCTTCTGGTCGGTCCCGGTCGCGGTGCCGCTGCGGGTGCTTGCGGCAGGGCCCCGGGCGGTGCGGCGGCGCGTCGTTGTCGCGGTGCCCGAACGTGCGGAACTGCAGCGTGTGGTCGAGGGTCGCCGCTGCAGCCTCGCCGCCCACCGCAAACGTTGCGTACGGACTTATCTCATAAACATCTGTCATAAAGATTTATTTATAAACAAGCTTTTACTCGCGGCGTCGCCCGCAAAGTACCTAAAAAATATAGCCTATGTTCATACTATCCGTTTGTTCTAGGTACACATTGGTGAAAGAATTTTTTCAAATCGGTCCAGTAGTTTCGGAGCCATGAACTAACAAAAAAAAACATGATTACATGATTATGATAATCCTCAGGTTCGGTAGATATCTCCTCAGATCACCAGTGATTTAGATCTTTGAGGATATCTAAAGGGGGTAGTCAGAGGCAAGTCTAAACATGATATTCGGCACATGCCCTCTTTTGCACAGTAGTTTATAATTAATAATTACTTACATTCATTTATTTGCAGAAATGTACAGATCTATGTATTTTATTATTATTTTTTTATTTTTATATATTTAGGTATCTATCGTATTATATTTTTTTCTACAGTAGGTACTTAACTAAAAGAGTTGGTTGATGCGTTAGCATAATACATCCATTACTTATAAAGTAACTGTCACACATTAGGCCCAGAGGGACGGGCCCGGCACGCATCAATCTAGCCTGACGGACTGAAACCTCTACGAATATATACCACAATATTACTTCACGTAATAGCGTTCAGAGAATACCCCGAACAATGACAGATAAGATATTTTGGGAAAAGAAAGGTCAGTGGAGAATCTCCTATCATTGGCTTTTATGATAGGTAAGTACCTACATCAACAGAATGATATCACACGTAAATGAAGAGTGAAAAGATACGGTTTGATTTACTAAGATGCTACGACCGTATTAAAATACAGAAGTGAATGAAATTTTCATCCATAGGTTCAATTAATTATAGCTGTAAATAGTTCGAAAGAACGAAATATTTTAATCTTTTCATCACACTGGTTCGAAAGAACTAGTGACGTTATAAGAAGTTATAAAAAAAAATAAGTTCCCATTATAATAAACCTAGTGTCTGTTTACGCCTAGTGATTTCTAGCTTATTATGTAGGTACCTAGGTTTAGTACCCACACTACTCGTATCAGCCGGTCGAGTGGAAGATGAATCCAATAATATTGTTTCAGTAAAGCTTACGTTACGTACTCGTGACTATTTACGAGCTACGTGTGTACGTCTATTCATTGTATATATTATACTGTCTACGCTTTAATACATTTTCTATTTTACTATGGTCCGTTTTGTAGTAAATCTCGAGTCAACGGTAAATTTCGATGGCCTTTGTATCGACTCCGTGGCGCAACGGTAGCGCGTCTGACTCCAGATCAGAAGGTTGCGTGTTCAAATCACGTCGGGGTCAAATTTTTGCGTTTAAGTTTCATTTACTCAACACAGTGTTTGAACTTCGAGTATTCTATAATTGTTTTGTGCTTTAAACTTTTGTGCTGAATCTCGTTACTAACCAGAGGCAGGAGATAGCTTGTCGTGTTTGTAGTCGTGTTGGCAGTTCCTGATGTTTTGCTGCTCGGGGCATACAGACTTGTCGGTGCTAGCGACGGAGTGGCTACAGACACGGGTTTCTTCGTCGGCAGCGACGGCACATCCCCATAGCGTACTGTTGAAAATAATAAAATACTAAAAGATCTATGTTTTTATACATAAAACGATTAGGTTTTATGAAAATTAAAACATCAAAAGCTGATCTTCATAGTTCGAATAAGTTAATCCATATAAAAACATTGATGTGATACAGTTATTGGAAGTAACTCAACGTAAACAAATCTGCTCAACTGTTTGCTTCTGCCATATTTAATTCAGTATTATGTATAGTTACATAGGTACTTTACACATAATACTGTATAAAAATGTAAATCCCCGTGGTTTGTTCAAACACAGAGAATAACAAATATGCCAGCAATTTTAAATTCAATTTCCAAAAATATATAAGTAAACAGTTTTTCACAAAATGTTTTGCATAACAATCTCTCGTATAAAAGCTGGCGATATTGAATATTTTCCTAAACATAAATCACACTGTGGCATGTAAAATTTGGACGATTGTGTCGAAAATAGGTCGCGCGTACTACAGGGTTGCTCGACATACATATTACAACTGAAATGTTATGTACGGCTTTTGTACTATTTTATTTACGTTCAAACAAGAATACCTACATTTGGTTGTCGTAGCCTTAAAGCTAAGATAGAAAAAAGTTCATAATGACCGCAAAGCGATAAGCGTTCTTTTCTAACTTTCTAACATTTTGGTTCATGAATTACCTTGATGACCTCTTGGTTAAAGAGTATTTATTAGCATTTACAAACGAAATAACGCCTATTTTAACATTTTTTTTTGTACTGTATGTAGTTGGTACATGTTTCATTTGTGAGTGCGTTTTAATTGGTTTGGTATCGATCAGCACATCACATGTTTGTCTACCGTTTCGCAACGCCATATTTCCCGGTGGAATTTTACAATATGCTGATGCTTACGCTTGAATGCGAAATGATGGACGTTATTTATTACCTGTATTTCATGAATGTGATTCAAAATAAGTAGCAAAATTGAAATTACCTATGGCTATGGTAAATGGGGCTTGTGAATTGTTTATTGATGGAAATGATTTTTCCGATGATGATGGATACCATGTAGATAATAATCTATAGTTGAATACTTGAATAGGTGCCAATTATACAAAGACAAGACTAGCTTCCGCCCACGGCTTCGCCCGCGTGGTACCTTGAAAAACAAAAACGAATCTACCCCGCGGGAAGAGTACATTTTTCCGGGATTAAAAGTAGCCTATGTGCTATTCCAAACTATAATCTATATCTGTGCCAAATTGCATCCAGATCCGTTCAGTCGTTTCAGCGCCGAAGAGGAACAAACATACATCCATACATCCATACATTCTTACAAACTTTCGCGTTTATAATATTATAATAGAACTATTGGACGTGCTGAAACTCGTACACTATTACACACTGAATATAATAACACAGAAAAGATCGATGGAAAGCTATAGATTGTAATTTTGTACTGGAAAAGATAAATCTAGGGCAAAAAAAATGGTTACTTACCTACGCTTAGCAATCAGCACCATCAACAAAGCAGCTACTGCCAGAGCTGCGAGGCCAGCAAACGCCAAAGATACTGCTCCCAAGACTCTTTCCGCGTCAGCATTACCATTTGTCGTTATCATAGGCACGCCTTCTGATTGAAACATCACCGGTCTCCGAAGTCGCTCTGAACAAAAGCCAATTATCTATCACTGGTAAACTTCCATGATAATGATTTATAAAAATTTTAGTGAAATGTTCGATTTCAAATAATATTGATGGAGAGGAAAGGTTATTAGACGTATACTTTACAATATACCACCCTACCTCCAGAATGTGTGGTGGTTGCAGCGTATATGATGGCCTGATGACGAGCTGACTCTGTGGCAGTCCACAAGCGAAGACCGTACCAGGCTCCGGAAGAAAGTCCACCAATCACTACCTAGAGACGCATAAGACAAATCATATTCAACCAGTTTTGAAATTATGTATAAGTACGTCCAACTTTAGTCTCTTATTTGGCCAATATTTGATAAGGAAATAACAAATTCAATTTGTATAGGACCGACCCTGCACCTTTTCCATACCCTCTTCCTAATCTCGGAATTCAGTGAAGCACAAGTGATACAAGTATGAAGCACGTTCGTGTGTTCCCTTCCCATCTTAATCAACATATTTCTATTTTCTACCTGCAGAAAAACTCGAAGGTAAACTTGTTTGGAGTTGCAAAAAATTATTTCGCCTGACCCAGAGGTCAGACCTTTTACAACTAATAAATTTAGCGGATACATGTTTTCAAGTTAATAGCATTTTGTATTATTGTTATGATTATTTTTAATTATATTATAGCTATTATGTATTGTGCTTACACTCGTATTGACAACCTCAACAACGTCAGGTAGGTACTTGTTTCATTTCAAACTTTTAATTAATGGCATTAAAATCGTGAGATAATTACCAACAAAGCATGGAGAGAGGGAGACTTATCGTTTAGTCTGCACGAGTGAGTGGTGTTTGCTTAGGAAGTTTACTTTAGTTTACGTTTCTCATCGAGAAGATCTAATTAACTCGTAGATAAACAAATCAAAACAAGGGTATAATTTCACTCGTACGTTTTGTATTACGAAATACAAAGCTGTTAATTAATTTGAATGAAAATACTTGAAAAATATAAATTGGGTCACACTAATGCCTATGACTTTTCGTGCTGCAAAGAGCCTCAGGTGATTAACACTACAGCATATCCTAGGTATATCTTGTGTAGCTGTAGTCTCCTTCGTCTTAGTAACAAACCTCACGATGGTGGTGGAGCGAGGTCAAGTCCGCGTCTCTCCAAGCAGTCACACTGACTGCATCCGCTCGTCTCCACTGCAGCCTCACTAGCCGGGCGCCACAACGCACTGCCCTTCTGGCATCTAATGCTAAAGAGCTGCTGTTGCTCCAAACAGCAGCTTCGGCAACCTCGTCTTTGTCTATCTGATCTCCTCCTCCTTCCCATACGAGGACTGCACAATACGTAAAAATTAAAAATTTAAGAATTAATGTCAATTTGAAAACTGTTTACATAATAATTGTAATGAATAGAAAAACACTAAACATTCGAACGAGAGCTGAGTAAAACAATACGCTATCCGTAAACTGGAAACTTAATTACCCGGTGGTTTTGTCTTCACTAGTAGAGGAACGGACGAAGGCGAAGGTCCTGCCCTTGAATGTGCCACAGCCCTGACAGAGTACGTCGCTCCACAAGCCAAAGCTCTTAATGTCACACTAGTGGCTTCGCCCCCAGCTTCGAGTCGCCTCTCTTCTTCACGAAAAGATGCTGGCTCCATGCCATCGGCTGTGTCGTCTCGGACTCGCATCCACCAGATGGTAAAACCTTTGGAATTTACAAAGCTATTAATTGTCTTAATATCTCTTTCCCCAATAGCAAAATGTTCAAGTGAGTTCACGATGACATAGGAAGGTAACGCAATCCAATCCAATTAAGTATTCCCCTCGGCAAATTAGGCCTATTATAATAAGTGAACATGAAACTACTTAGCGATAACGTCAAGTTATTAGAATGGAAGCAATATGAAGCAGGTACGTCTAACAGGAAATAAGAGCACGTCCCAAAAATAATCAAAACTTGCACGGGACGCGAATGTAAACACCCCTTTTGTCCCATATGCCATTACTCCTATTTACATAAAACCCCGAAACGTTTACCAACTACTTTCATCCCAAACTAAAGGTATTTGTTTCACAAATCGATCACTAGATGCGTAACGTCTCGGTGTTTTTATAAATTGAGCTATTATGCGCGGGTTGGATGGAGAGATTGATAGAATGTGATATGGAATAAATATATTCTGAGGCCTTACTTTTTTTCTACAGGAAAAACGACAATATCTTAGAAAAGAGTTTTAATTTAAAAATTATCGTTTATTTACCTTTCCCATGTTTCCCAAAACAATCTTTTTTTTAATTAGAGTTTATGTTATATACGAGTATGTACAAACATAATTAAGCTTCTTTTTATTAAAACAAGCTGTATATTTCATGAAAAAAAACCTATTTTTTTTTTTAAATGGAACTGAAAGATAAAAAAACGATGAGTTTTCTAGTTTCGATGAGAAACCTCAGGATGATGCGTTTTCAGAGTGCTTTACCTCCTTGTATACTGCATGGTGCAAGCTAAAAGCGACCGCATGTTTTCAATGATGAATGCATCGCAAAGTTATAGTTTTCTTACCGTGAGGCGGTGCAGCGGGGTGGTGTGTAGTTCTCCAAGTGAGTCTAGCTTCTCTATGCGCTGCGTGGTCTAAGCTAAGAGTGGGCGACGACGGAGGTGAGGCACATTCAACTCTGTATGTCACTTCTTCGGAACCGAAGGCATTTCGTGCCGAGCATGTGTAGTTTCCACTTGTTGATGCGTCAACTTCTGTGAGAAGAGTTCAGTTAACCAATACCAGACCCAAGATATATATTATGCCTATAATTTCATTCCATAATTTAAATTACAATTCTCAATACATTTCAGTAAAAAATACAATTCTTGGCCAGATTTTTATGTAAGCTGAATTAACCATGTATCGCCAGATGACCATGTGGTGTAAGCTGGGTGCGGGGGTCATGGGTGACTGGTCGTTCAGCTCGAAGCCAGCGGGCCCGCGGCGGAGGTTCGCCTCGAGCTGTGCATGCCAACCGAAGACCCCGTCCACAGCAAACTCGTGCCCACACGCCAAATGAGACGATCTTTGCTCCCACTGGATACAAAAAAAAATACTTTCCGTTTTCGATGCTTACCTGCACTTCTATTCTAAAAACTATTTTATCAAATAAGAGAAAACCAGGAATTAATTGTTTAAAAAAAATCATAACTTATGACAAACCTCTAGGAGTGGTAGTAGCTGGTTGAGGAGCTGATGGTTCGCCTTCACCCACGGCAGAATGCGCCGCTACCCACGCTTCGTACGTGGAACCTTCAGACAATGACCTCAATTCCGTTGACCCTCCCAACCCTACAGAAGGTTCACCGTTCTCAGCTTGTATTGTCGTAGTTTGAGGAGGTCTATCCCTAATAAAAAATAAAATAACCATTTCTATAGATGTTCAAAATACGTAGGAGGCAAAACAATAAAGAAAAATATTGTAAAGGTAGGCCGACATACCTGCCAAGTTCACGATAGAAGACGGTGTAGTATAAGATGGGACCGTTAGGACGACTCGGGGGTAACCAGCTGACAGCTAAGGAAGTTACTGAAGTTGCTACCACTTTTACTGCCGCTGGTGACCCTGGTGCTAAAGCGAATAAATAAAGAATATTAATTACAGGTATGTTTTTAACAATAAGGATGGCTATTATACTCGTTATTTAAACAAGAAGTATCTATTATTCCCACCATCTTGTTGTGTGGTACAATGTATAGAATGAGCCGGAACTCCGTCGCCAGAGGATGTGTACGCCAGCGCTTGTATCGTGTAATTGGTGTGCGGTACAAGCGCAAGAAGTAGAGTTTCGACGCCCGCTACTCGTTTTACTTCCGCCCCCGCTCCTGCGCTTAGACCGCCGCTGCCGCGCACCTCCCATTCGAGCCAGTCGGCCGCTGCCAACAAACAACTGCCATCACTCAGCTTACAAGCAAACAAACACTTTTCCTGAGCTTCGTTACAACACAATTTGTTGAACTATTGGGAAAAGTACCTACTCTTTGAGAAACTTTGATATACTTAGGTATATACATACCTTAATTATAACCATCATAAAAATAACGGTGGGTCGGGGCATTTTTCAGCAGTGATCAAACTGATAGGTTGATGAAAATATTACTCACTATGCTCCGGTCGATAAAGTAGTTTGTAGCCCAATAGAGCTCCATGGTGGGAGTGGGCAGGTGGTGGTGACCATTCCACTTTTAGGCTTTGAGGTGATACTGCCCGACACCTCACTCCTCTAGGGCCCTCCGAAGGTACTGGAGACATAACATTTTGATTATCTACTTTATTGGTCTTAATTTTAAAAGCAGAGGTTAAAAGACAGTATTGACATACCACTTTCTTTTGTCAAAGTGTTGACGGGACCTGAGGCCGGTCCGGCACCAGCACTATTAAATGCTCGTACACTTATAGAATATCTGTAAAATAGTTATGTTAACTAAGCCTTTTATGTTTTCTGAAAATATGGTTATCAAAAGGCAGTTTATTGTGAGTTTTATGGTACCTCGTGTAATGATCTAGCCCTTCGATAGTATACTTGTTGATTTGACCTCGAACCGTAGCGAATTCCATGCCAACATTTGCACCCCCACTTAAGGAACCGTCGGCGGACGCCCACCACCATACTGTGTAGCCAAGGAGTTCTCCGTTCCACGATAAAGGTGGTGGAGCCTGGGAGATTACAAACACATTAATTTATATCAAGATGACAGCACAATACTTAAGGATCTTTTAAAGCTACCGCGGTTGAAAACATAGATCTTTAAAAAAGACATTAAGATCTACTCAGTAGTTTCTGAGGTAAAAGCATTTTAACAGATGGACCTTTAAAGTAAAAACTGTATTTTTAAGAAGAAACTAGTAACTACGAGTATAATTATAGTGGCTTTAATAAATGTGTTACTTTCTTAAAGAAACTGATAAAAAAAACTAGTATCGTGAGGTTAGTTAGTGACATTATTTTGGATTACATTAAAACTTGTACCTTATTATGTACCTACCTGCCTACACGACTTGGAAAAAGTTTTTACACAAAACTGAGTAAAAAAGCATTTTACATGAGCTTAAATTTTTGGCACACACCGCTCCAAATTGTTGGACTTAACTTTGTATAAAATAATTCAGTTGCCAAGTTGGTTCGATAGTACAGACTTTGTGTGTGGGCAATGTTAATTCTCAAACAAAATCTACACAACTCTCTTAGATCTAGCTCGAACCACAGTTAGAACCCCTCAATGGCCATATTATTAGGTTTTATTGAACAACTACAAAATTTTAGGAAAATTTTACCACTATCAATGACTGCCCAACTGAAAACTATACAACCAAAATATACATACGCTGTATCTGGTAGGTTGTACTTACTTGCCAGCTTAGTTCAATAGTAGTATCTCTGGGTGCAGAAGCCCGAAGGTTAAGGGGCGCTCTTGAAGGTGGCTCGTGCAATGTCAACGCAAGTAACGCCCGGGTGTGCGATGACGCGAACTGAGCAGTCACTGTCCTCGCTCGGACTAAGTACGCCGTGGCAGGCTCCAGTCCAGATATGGTCGCTCCCTCCATTCTAAATGCAAATCTAAATGAGAGAAACTTAAACACAAGTCAAACCGAAATCAAAAATTTAGTTTTGAGGAATGGAACGCCAGAAAAAACTTTACCATCAGATAGCTAAAATAATTAAAAAAATTAAATGTTTACAAACGCTCACTAAACTCTAAAATGATAAGCTTACTCTGAATAAGAATCTATCGCATGAGCAGTGACCGACACATTGTGAGTATCAGCATCTCTCCAAGAATCAGGGCTAGTTGAGTCATGCTTGCGATATTGCACCACATAGCCAAGAACTGGAGAGTTCCCATCGTAAGGTCTTCGCCACTGCAATCTGACAGATCTAGATGTAGCTTCTAATACGCGGAAGTTTGTGGGTGGTTCTGGCGGTTCTGAAACAAAAAAAAATCTTAAACTTTTGACGAAGTATCATGTTAGGAAATTAATTGTTTAAAAAAAATTGTGTTTGCAAAAGATATTACATTACAATAATACCTTGAACAGCCAAATGTACGAAATGATCTGATCTTCCATAGGGATTAGATGCTTGGCATCTGTAAACCCCTGAGTCTCTTCTATCTGCTCTTTCTATGACTAGCTCACTTCGTAACCCTTCTGCACTTCTTGTTTCTGATATGCTCATTCTGTAACTCATAATAACAACTTAGAAGTTTATCCAACAACAGGTTTTTAATTAACCAACTTTTTTTTATAATACCTACCTATAATCAGAGTTTGGTAATCCCCGTCCTGAATGACTCCAAGACGTTGAAAGTGGTGAGTCGCCACGGGCAACACAAATAAGTTTAACTGTATCTCCTAGCTTTGCTGTCACGTTTGCCGATTGTGTTTCGAATCTGGCTGGTTCTGAAAAAAAATATTATTGAAATACAAATTGCTTTTACTGTGTTTACCTACTACATTTTTCTATTATTTTCTTACCATTAACATGAATGTTAAGTGTTGTCGAAAGAGGAGGTTGAACACCGTTGTCAGCTCTACACCTATATTTTCCAGAATGTTCGGTACGAGCTGATTCCAAGCTTAGAGACCCATTACCCAGAACTACAGGATCTAATGCTCCGCCAAGCGATGTTTCTATATCACCTTTTGAAATCAACATAAAAACTAAATCAATGCAGAAAATTTTCAATATTAGAGTACATGAGAACATAATTTTGCAACAGACAAAATTAGCTTCGGTAAAAAGCTCCCGATATTTATGGTTAGAAAGCTCAGAAATACTGCCCTTATTTGCATGCGTACCAGAGAACTTGGTCCAGTATATCGTAGGAGTGGGATGTCCTCGAGCCTCGCAACTTATTGTCAGTGAGCCATTCAATAAAACGGCTGCATCGGAAGGCTCCATTTGCCAATAAGGAGGAACTAAAAAACAATATCACAATTAAGAGGTGTGATCATGATTTATGTATAGTTGTGAATAGAATAGACTTAAAAATGAGAATACCTTTTATAGCTAGCTCAGTAGAAGAATTGGCTTTGCCAGCGGTATTGGTGACAACACAAGTGTAAACACCACTGTGGGCTGCTGTCAGACTTTTGAAAAGGAGCATGCTAAAAAACTCTGCTCCTCGTTCGTCAACTTGAAGAGTGCTTGAAATTGGCATTTGATCTTTCAACCAGGAGAAGTACACAGGCATGTCACCGGAAGTGACAGTGCAAGTGATCTGTGATCGATCACCAGCCTTTAAACCAGGTGGAAATATGATCGGTGATAATACTGGTGGTGACACTACAGATATTTGCACCTGTAACAAAATATCGCTGGACAATCCTAAAGAATTTCGAAACAAAATAACATAGCATTTAATACACCTCCTGCGACTATTTGGCATCCCGTAAAATTCATGGCTGTCGGGTCTTGCACATTTGTTCACGAATTCTTTCATACAGTTTAATAATAAATGGGTTTATAGGAATAATTTAGAGACTCGCTTATTCCAAAGGTACAAACCCAAGAGACACACTGGCAAGACAGTTCAATACAATAAAGATGACTGAGGCTAAATTGCAACGACCATTTTATTAATACTGATAGAATTTTTGATCTGTTTAATTCTGCTGTTCTGTTACTTACATGAAAACGAAGATTGAAAACATAAACACGGTTTTGAAATTACCTCACGTTTAGCCAGTTCTCCCCCGGGCGTGACGACGGAGCAAGTCCAACCACCCTTGTCGCGAGATCGATCTACATTTGAAATCGTCAGTTGTCCATCGAGTTGATGATACCGTGGGTCAGCCCCCGCTCCTCCTTCCCATTTTACGGAACTATACCAGATAGAAATATATATATATTGAAATGAGTCTACCATTAAATATTTGTGTCACCTTATAAAAACAAAGAACAACAAAAAATTGGTTAAAAGCTTTTTAAGTGCTCATTACAAAAAGCTTGCGATGAATCGAATCATCCAGCTAGCATAATTTATGGTGGATTGCGGTAAATGAAAAGGTCTGGAATTTCCCTTTACCGCAACGTAAATATTATAAGACAAACACAATAACAGGAGTTCTCGTATTCTGCGGTTAGGTAATGATAATAACCGACTTGGTCCGATCTCCGTGCTCCGACTGGGAATGCCGCGTCATACATATTGAAGCAGGGCAATGTTGTAAGTGAATTTTTATATTCTTGCTGCTATTGGGTTGTCAAGGGTGGTTTAAATGTAGAATCGTAATATGTTTTTATGGCTGTGCAGTTCAACAAGTAATAAAAAACTCACAAACCGTCTGCTATTAGCGCTCCCATAGCGACACGTGGCATGGAAATGGTAAAAAAAAGTTTAAAAGCTTTTTAGAAATAATTATGTATACTTACTCAATGGGGAAACCGTAGTAAGGACACCAAATTGTGACTTCGGAACCAGCAACAGCCTTGACAGAGCTCATGGCTCGAATGTAAGGCGGACCTAAACAAATTATAGAAAAATTCTAAATAATAATAACCTAATATTATTACAAACATTGACATACAAATATTGCAAAAATAGTAGTTTTTGCCGTTTTAATTGCGATTCACCAAAAATTCTGATTATTTATCCAGCTTGATTAATGGCTGTGTAGTTTTCCTGTAGTGTAGTCTACAGATGAAAGATTCATGAGTTTTTACAGCTGGTCACGGCTCACAGCGCGGATGCTGGGCCTATGCAAATCACGCCATAATATTTACTCGACAATCATAATATTATGCTAAAATAACACACAGGTACAATATTATTTTGTTAGGACCGCCGAGCGCGTGCTCCAAATGTACGAAACATTTGTTTATTTATATTTTTTTATTATTCTCTCAGTGGTTAGAATTAATTATTAAAACCAGCTTTTATTATTCTCGGGTTATTTTATATATCATGATTTCGTACGATTTAACACAATTTACAGTAGGTAATACACACTCAACTGTGTAGACAAAATTATTCCGATAATGATAGGTACTTCCACAACATGTATTCTGTCAAAATGTTCTACAATAATGCACAATAAATGGAATCTTAATTAACTTTAACCACCAATTTAATACGGTAGAATATGAAGCCTTAACGTTAGGTCTGGCTCGAGCTAAATATTTTAGTGGTAACATCAGTTTCCTATGGCATGCAACCGACGCGACGTGTCGGAGTCGTGGCTCTATTTCAAGATCTGTTAAATAATTCTCAGAACACAACCTGGGTGTACCGTAAGTACATATGTATGTACCTACACACAATGTTGTTCTGGCATAAGTATGAGTTTAACATTATTTTTTATGCATTAAAATTAATAGAAATCTAAATACTCTGTGGTTATTTTACAATGATTTCATTTGTTAAGCGATTTATATAAATTGGCACGACTATTTACGTAAATAGTGGGTAGATAGTAGGAACATACAACAACTTAACTCAACAAACTGTATTTTTCGGTAAAATAAAACGTGTTTTACGTATGTTTGTTCAATAATTTCTTACCGTATACATTAAGTCTGGCCGCATGCGCAACGTTCCCGTGAGGGTTGGTGGCCCGGCACTCGTAGCGCCCGCCATGTTCCACTCTTGCGCTGCTCAGGGAGAGTGTTGAAAGCACGTAGTTCCCACTGGACGTGATGCCTGACGGACCACTCTCACGACCTTCGGTTATCATGGCCCTGTGGAAAAAAACATAGTTGAATCTATTCCAAGCTGCATATTTAAGCTAATGTTAAAACTCTGCTAGTAGCAAAAAATGAAATTCATAATTGTTCACGCAGTTCAACTGACTAGTTAGACTGCATGGACATAAATAATTATAAAGGTAGGTGTTTCTAGAGCAACGGACACTTCGAATCGATTTAGAATCCTAACTTTGTTGGCCTAGCTTTACCAATTGAACAACACGGCCTACTTTCATATCACTCGTAGTTTAAAGATGAACTTAATTGTCAAGCTAAAGATAGGCTCAAGCGGTTGTAAGTTATAAAGCCATTTAGTTCTTGGCAGCAATACCAATGCTAAAACTTTGCAGCGCTTTCAATCGCAGCCGATTTGGGGGTTGAATTAACAATTTAAATTCATTAATTCACTAGCTTCTGCCGCTTGCGCAGCATCCTGATAAATAGTAGCTCTAGTATAATATACCTACTCTAGGTAATCTAGGTACTTATATAAATATATAAATATTTTCCATCTACCTTAAAACTTGCACAATTCTAAACGGTTAATTATATTATAATCAATTTATGATGCTACTTTAGTGGTCCAATAAAACCACTCAAAGTTAATTATCCTGATTATATTAACTATAAAAAAATAATTATTAATGGCAAAAAGTATACTAATATTTATTCACATATGTTAATGTGACAGCCACAATTATAATTTATCGTAGGTAAGCGGTATCGCTGCGTTAGGCAGTGGCCATCGCTAACCATCAACCCTGGCCATCTGCCAGTAGTGCAGTTCAGTGCTTCTGCTTATAAAAACCTATGATATTTCGGTGCCCCCAAATACAAAGCTGATGCCGTTGATACCAGAAAAGAATGGACCACGAATGTGTGAAATTTGGACTTGGACTAGCGCTGGAATCGATACTAAAATTCACTTAACATGTTGCAAAATGGTTCTTGTGATTTAAACTGACTAAAACTATAATTGACTTTACCAAGTAACAGCTTAGTCAAATCCGAAATCTGATAATCTAGACTAGCCAGTTTTTCTATCCACAACAACGTTCTTGTCTCGACAAGAACGTTTACTAGAACGTATTACTAATAATAACACATTTTTTGAGTACAATGTGCTTACACACTTTAAAAAAAAATACCTACTACAATGTGCCGATTGTAATCCCTAGGCTTGGCAGACATCTCTTCAGGTCCTTGTAACTTTAGATCTTTGAGGATATCTAAACAGGGGTACCTAGTCAGAGACTCGTCCAAACATTATATTGGCACACGCTCAAATTGTGCACAGTAGTTACAGATGGTTCTTACCCATGATGCGAAGGTATCGACTGTCCGTCCAGGCTCCACCTGAACCGTGGAGGTGGCTCGCCTACAGCCGAGCACTTCAGAGCGACCTGGGATCCAGGCTGAACTGCTTGCTCTATGAAAGTGTACACTAACTCCGGCCGAGAATCTGTTCAGCAAAAATTATTACGTATGTAGAAATATGCTAGTTAATAGCTGTGTAGAAATATGAATAATCGCGACGAGCTTCCATAATAGATTATGCGTTCTATACCAAATGTCATCAAAATACGTTCAGCCGTTACAGAACAAAAAAGGTAAAACATACATACAAATTTTCGCATTTATAATATTAGTAGGATAGTAAATAAAAACGTTAGTGATGTTGTTACTTATTAATTAAAAACACAATTACTTTGCAATAGACTAGACTCGTAGGTACTTAGACCATGAGATACTTTATAGCAAAAGGAAACATTTTGAAATTAGATGGAATGGTCTATCAGAAAAATATCAACGTCTATTTGATTTAGAAACTTTTTTCTACGCGTAGTTAGGCAGGTATTGACTAGGAAAAAAATAAAAGGCAAGCTTTTCAAATAAAATAAGAATAAAACATACTCACCCGAAGAGCGTTTTAAACGTTTTCGTTTGAACGGTCGCACTGTGCTCGTTTCCCTCACTAACGAGCACCGTGTAACTGAAAAACATAAATGGGAAAATAAAATATACTTACCAACGCAAGTTCTCATAACTTGGCGGCCTTTAGCGTTGTTGAATTTGTTCGTAGAGTTGACATAATATTTGTATAATGATGATAGCTTAGCAGAACGTAAGTAATGAACTCTTGATACCCCTATGTTTAGTAAACGACGGAGACAGGAGTAGTCAATAATTATTACAAAACCGCACATAAAGTACCAATAATAATGTAAGTACATACAATATTAAAACAAACCCTCAACAAAACAATAGCCGCCAAAATAATTTGTGACGTAAGTAGAGTACCTATTTTTTTTAATTTGATACAACCAAAGAGTATTAAAACTTTTTAATGCTGAGCCGCGAGTTCTTAGGCACATAATTATTGCTTATTCTGTCATCTGTGGTTTTATTCAGTTAATGATAATACCATGTCTGCTCTCACTAATAGTACCATAGTAGCTATTGTTGTCCCGAATATAACAAAATAAAATAAAAATAAAATGTAAATTATAATCAATAAAGTTGTCCTTCTTTTAGTCACATAAAAACACGGTAGATGACATACCCTCAATTGGTTTCTTGTTCAAAAATTCACTCAGTTCGTTTTACTATCCGCATTCGTTCAGAAATTTATAACATCGTAAATCGTAAAACTGGCAAAAAAAGTTTACAGCTTTGTATAGAGCTGTATTGCTGGGATGAACCGAAGCACCGATAGCTCCGGCTTATCTCTTCTCATAAACAAAGGAATACATTGGACATCGCCCAGCGGCATGGCATAATACGGACAAAAGATATTAGGACGGTTCAACAAACGAGTTTTAATAATATACTTATTTACTATAATAAGGAAATAGTTTGGAATACCACCCAACTTTAGCAAAATTCCCAAAAAAATTATATCTGATGATTCATATTTTGCATCAGACACGCAGGCCACTACTGAATATGCAAATTAATGGTCATGGCTGAACATACTCAACGCGAGGACTTTTCAGCTCGAGCTTTCCATCAAAGCTCCAACACAAATAGGTTATTCACAAAGAGAGCTAGTATTGGCATACGAAAAAACCAACTACCCCTTTTCCCCCTCTCCAGAACCACCCTAGCAAAGATGGATGCCAACGCGCGAATATCCAGCGAACTATTCCAATTTCAAAAGTTTCCATTTGGTGAAGCAACCACACTTGGAACCAAAATGAAGTCCAAAAATGTTTGGATCATGAGTGCGACGAGTGACTATGCAACAGAAGTTCAACGGATGTCAAGTTTTAGGTTGTGAAGGTAATATGAATTTGGGTATAAAATACATTTAATATTGCGGAAATAACTAATACAAACTGTAAACGTTCCCTTATTCATGTGCCAAATCAATAGTTAATCTATTCTAGTTTTTTAGTCAATATTCTATAGAAATGATTAAGTAGGTAAGTAACAGATTTTCTATCAATTTATATTTAAATGTTTTCAAACCAACCACCAATGATACCACCGAAACTATCACACTGCATAATAAAGTGCTAAGACTTCTGTCCCAAAACAATAAGTTAGACTGCAAACAAACATTACTATGCGGCATACTATCTGTGCATAAAAAATCCAACGGTCCAATAGGCCGTTTGTAGGTCACCAAATAGAAGCTATATTGGTACCTACCTACGAAACGTATGTAACAAGAAGAAATGGTCAAGTTGGAACAGATCATTTCAAAGCGACGAAATATAACTTCGATATGATATGCCTTTTTTCGGAAATAAAACTTTTTTTATGAAAAAATAAATAAAATAAATTAAGACAAAACAAGTAGGCTGTGAGCGTTCTGTTTCCTCCCAATCCTATGAATATTTTTATCAATGATTTGCTATCTACAAAATAACACAAATTTTGTAGCGGATACGGGCTATTTATTGATCCTGCTCTTTGCCTTTAGCACTGTTAACAGACTATCGGTAATGCCAACTCATGTGTTAACTAACAACAAAATTTAGCAATTGGGCACGCAAAAGCGCATTCATGCTTTAAACAACTGTAAGCACTCTTGTGTGAACGATTCCTAAAAATCTATGCATACATACCCTTGAAAAAATTACTGTTTTCATCATAAGGTCTTTATGAGACATTTTAGTTAAAACAGATAATTCTTTGAAAAGAAGTCTGTTATTTTGTTTATTGCTAGTACCTAGTGTTTTCTACGATAAATGTTTTACCTTCTAACCAAGATTTTGGCTGTATGCTTGTTCGCCACTAGTAAGTTTTAACCACAAAAGTAATAAAGGACATCATTTTATAAGTTAAGAGCATTTATTAGATTAAAGTTTTTCATTTGTATGCTTGAGAGCAAACTATTTGAGACTGGCTCTGAAAGTTGTTAGCCAGTATATTTTAGGCTTCGTTCTTCTTTTAGCGGACGTAGACGAAGGCTTTAATTAGAAATGCCGTTTCATTCCGAAAGTTTACGCTAGCGTGGTTGACGGCAACGTTCTGTTTGGGGTGCTATTTTCAACTGAGCTAACTGCTTGGCCCGTTAGCTCAATGGGAATTGTGAAAGCGTTTTCCTCCTGAAATTTCAATAATTTGTATCGATTGCATGGATTTTCTCATAAATCTTATACAAATCACCAAAAAAATAGACAATTGTACTTCCTATAGGTTTTATTTTGAAAGCAATTACGTCAATATATAAGTAAAACCTAATACTATATAAAAGATCCATTCATATATAAAGACTATTTCTTAAGAGAGACATTCATCCAACAGCTTACTTACTCAGTATTTGAGGAGTGATTAGGTACTTAGGCTGCCTGTTAGCAGAAGATATGAGTACGTTAGAATAAGGGGCACACCAACAGAAATAAAGGAGTGTATCGCTTCTCTCAGTTTCTTGTACAAAGGTAAAACGACTGTCAGGCTTATGTGATAAGAATAAACTAATACGAAATTTTCGCACCAATTTCTCGTGAGCCCCCGGTTAGACCTTATTTTTCTCTCTGAGTGAGTGCGGAATTTATGAGAGACCCCAAAGCAATAAAATACCTTCCGAGAAAATGAAGGAGCAAATCGCAATATATTTGTTTCTTGGTGGCTGGAAGGAAACCATTTTAGCCATCTGCGGGTGGAAATGTACTTTATGGGAATGTACTAAGTCTTATGAAATCCATTCATTATTTTATGGAATGGAAAACGGACTGCTCTGTTCTTTACCTTTTTTCTTCCGTGTATTGAATAAGGATAATCATTTCGTACTGCTAAATTTAGTGAGTAAAGTAGTTATATCGATATTACTGTTTGCATTTAATTACAAATTCGCATAGCAAGTCAGGAAAGAGCGATACTTTATATTTAAAGCTCCAGTAAGCTTTGTAAGAATGAATGTTTTATCGCCTGTGATGAATGGGGGTGATGCTGTCTCTCCTCTAAGAAATGATAAATTATTTACCTTTGCTATGCCTTTGGCTGTTTACTTATTCATTGCTTCTTTGAATCATATCAATAGCACATTTTCCGGGTTACAAAATGTCATAAATACTTAATAATTGCTTACTCAAATATAAGGTTACATATATTTGACTCGTAGAACCAGAAGCCACTATAATATTAATGACGATATTTTTACATCAACACGCGACGTTGTCAAAGATAAACAGAATTCTGTAGAAAGTGCTTTTTTAGGGTTCCGTACCTTCGAATAAATAACGGAATCCTCTATATAGTAGGTATCTTTTGAGAGCACTGAGGTCTAGTAATGGTGGGCCGGCCTTCCGATTCTAAGGTTGTTGTTCGAACCCGGTCATACATTAATGGATTTTTCTGTTAGAAAAATCTAAAACATAATGAGTACTCTCAAACAATCAAGGAAACATTGCGAGGAAATCGGCATATAAATAAAAAATATAAAAAAATAAAAAATCGGCATGTCGTCGTAGAGTCTAGACATGTAACAATTGCACGAAAGGAGCTACTGAGGCGCACGCTAAACCATTTCACCACACTGGTTCGAAAGAACTTGTAACACGATAAGTAAAAGAAATACTCGATTGGCAATTAATAAATCAGCTAACTGTTTGTGCAACAGCGAGTTTCAATAGTTTAACACCGTAATTTCTGTATACTTATTAGTGGGATAATAGGGCTGCTGGATGTGATTGTAACGTTGCAGTTGCCATTTTCAAATAAAAGTATTCGGCCAAATTTTTTGGATGCAAAATTATGCAAAAGTGCATATCAATTAATATGCAAATACAATAAGAAAAATCTTATCACCATAAAGTAAATACGATTCTATGTTGAGAGTAGATAAACAGAACCCATATCGTACCTTTTCTTAAGTGCTCATGTTCTTTCAGCCTTATTTCGTTGTAAAGATAATTTATTATACTCACTGAATACTTTCTGGGTACCTACCATAAAAGTGTAAATGTTGGTAAGGATTACAATTTTCATCCTTTTTATCTTTTGAGTCTATGTTATGTGGCGAAGTATCGAGGCGATATGCGACAAAACGACAGACTGTGCAGTTTTATTTAACTTCACTTCAGATTAATACGAGTAGATGGAAAACCAAAAGATTGGCTAGCTTTCAGAGTAGGACCAATTCGTGTAAGTTCTTGGCAAGCATTCTACACACGCGACAAAATGTATTGGGCTGAATCAGTTCATCTAAAGGCTTTACGGAATTCTCAATTCAAGCTTTGTTTGGTTTTCGTTTTCTTCGTTTAGTATTCGAAAAGTTCGAGCACTGAAATTGTAGCTATTTATTTTATGGTGATCGATCACGAACGTGCAGCTACCGTATCGAAGTAAGAAATAAGGAAACATATCCTATAAAACATGGATTACCTACCACGTGAGCTACTCGTACGGTCTACAACGTTTCTTGATAATAATATTATGAGCATTTAAACTTAAAGTGCGTATAATAATAACTGATGGATAACTTACCACCGTTTTTTTTATAGATTTCAATGCGGACATCATTCGAGACATTACATCTTATTTTCACAAAATTTCTGTATTCTCTCTTGGTGTGGCTTGGCCTGCAAAAAAGTGAATCATGAATAGATTTGGGACACATCATGTATGTAAGCAAACTGATACATTTTTGACACGAATGAAAAACCATTCAATTTATTAATTGGCCCAAATGAAAAGGCCGTAATTTGGACCGTTTGTTTGATGTAAAGCCTCAGAGCGGGACAAGAGCTACCAATTACGCTCCACAGGGACTGAATAACGAACTGGAATTATTTCCTTCCAACTCTTCTTTTATTCGGAACCTTCGCTAATTGCTTACATACGTGTACGTGCGCCTACTCGGTGTAACCTATGTTAAAGTAATTAGGAACGAGCAGTTTCTTCATAAAGTTTTTTTCTATGTAAAATACCACAGAGGCTGCCTTCGCATCGAAAATAGATGATCTGTGGAAACAGTTTTGTGGCAGCGCCATAATGCACTATACGGCGTAAGTGACACAATTTTTTTTGATTGGAAATTCCCATGTAAACGTAACCTATAAGTGTTAAGAGCAACAAAACCTTTAGAAACTGCAATGTTTGTGATACCTACATATTGGTCTATTGACCTATCACAGCCGTATCAAAACATTGATAAGCGAACAAGCCAAAATGAAATAAAACTGAAATATTTCACGGAATGGGCGAATGAACCAGAGACAATTTATATCGTCACTGACCTGTAATCGATTTCGCTAGGGACGCTGCGAAATTAAATTCCAATTCCATTGGGCGATACAAGAGTAATAAAATAGTTTCACATCGTATCTAGACAAAATTACACCGATATTGCTTATCTGGTACAACAGACACAGTGGTACCAACCGTTGCGTATACCTACTCTACGCAAACTTTATCCACTGGATGTTGCATACGTATTATTTTGGTATGAAAAGGGACTATACTTATCCTACGTAAGTACTTATAAGGACAATCAATTTATAAAACAGAAAAGGCTCTGATACCATTATCACTTAATTCATCAACAAGGTTTGTACTCACCGTAGGCAATAAAAGCGTGGCAAAAGTTTTTAATATCTTGAATATTTGAATATGACCAAGTTTGAAGGTTAAAAGATGGCTTGCCACGGTTTTTATTAAAGTAAGTATATTTCTAGTTTGTCAGAAATTAAATTTCATGCCCAACAACTTCAATCATTAGATACGTTGCGCGAGCCCCTTAGGATGTTGTTTAAAATTTTCTATTTTAGTTTAAACGGAATTTTATTTTGCCTATATTCCGATAATTAGTCAATTCATTAATAAACAAAATATAGAAAAACGTCACAATTATAAGCCAGTGTTCGACTCAGTTGAAGCGGAAGTATTTTAACTATTCAGTCCATCGCATGGATGACCTTCCGCCTGGTTTAGCGCCCTCCAATTTACCTTACTCGAGTGTTTTTTGTTTCACTCAGCCGAAAACGTTCCGTATGTAATGGAAAGAAAACATTACAGCGAGCATAAAATTTTAGGGTCTGCCTCATATTGCAAAATACACCGCAAAATACTTTACAGTAAGTACCTACCTTTCAAACTTATGAAGTTGTCGATAAGACTCGAGAGAAAAAGGAAACTTGCAAGCACTGTTCAAAAACTTGCAAACTACAGTAATTCGCAACACCTGCTAAAGTTATGGCGGTATAGACAAACGAGCCGAGACGCGAAAATTAGAGTAAGAAGTGGGTCAAAGTCGAGCCGGGGTCGTCGGCCGTGCCAACCTCGAGCGTCAAATAATTACGTAACGAGGATGTCGCGACGATACAACCCGCTACATCATATTATAAACCCTAGCCTGTGACGACATAAAACTCAAAATCGTTCAACATTCTTGAAACTTGATAAAATAACGTTATAACTGTCTGGAGTTTTTCCCGAGAAATGCAAGCAAAGTTGGAGCGGAAGGATAAAGTTTATCCTGTCGCAAACAAATGTCAGTCGGTCTCTGACTTTATGTACTGGAAAGAGTAAAATATTATATTCATTTTCGGTAGGTACCCGAGATTAACTTACTTGTGGGTTGAATTGATGAGGTCGCATTTGAGAAAGTTTCCACAGTCGGGCACGTGTTTCGCAAGCTCATTTGGACCTGAAAAGTTTTACAAGATTACAGTAAGTACTTTTTACCATTCTAATACGGCAATCATGAAACATAATTATGTTTCAGTATAGAATACCTTCCTCTTCATAAATAATATCAAAGTAAGCACCAACTGTTATGTGATGAAAAATATTATGTAGTGCCTAAACTACTCACGCCTCCCGGTATGTAGCCGTTTAATTTATTCAAAATGAATACAATGATAGGCAATTCATTATATTAATACTTACGCTACTACGGAGGTACACACAAAATTTGGGATGCGTTCCTAAGACAAGGTATCTACTACTACTTGCAGTTATTAAATCAATGAGCACTTCCATACGGGGTAACAGTTTCCATTTATATTTTCGGGCGTGCGCAATAAAATCAATACAGTGAACTTTCCAAGAGTACAGTGACCCAGTCAGGCGCTCCATCTGAATAAGGCCACACATTGCATAAAATTTGTATCGTAAATTTAAATTGAACCCACAACACCACTTTCTGTTTAAACTTTGCTAGCGAGGACGTCTTAAAATACTAAATCCCTACCAAATTATAGAGACATCATAACATTAACATTATATTTAGTCATTGCATTTGGTAGCTCCATAGAAACGTCAGGTCTTATGGGCTCATACTCGTATAATACAATTTTATGCATTAGCGCACTACTTACTCTAGTTGTGCTAACTTTTAGGAGACTTTAGTTCATAAACAATAAATTGTATTTGGAAATGCCTAATTCCATCTTGAATAAAAAGGGCGCCACTCTACTAGTATGTTCATTTTAAACTGTGTTGATATCGGCACCTATGCCTGAAGTTCCGGCTTACAAACAAGAATGAAACGTATGCCATGACAAATTACGACAGTTTCGTTACCACGCGCCAACACGGGACTTTGGCATTATTACGGTTTTCGGGTCAGGAAGTAAAATATACTCGGATGCATGAACACTTTCTACTTAAACATACCAACCTACTCGTAACTTTAGCTACTCGTATAAGGCAGACAGCCGTTATAATATAAAGGCTGTAATACACCGATTCACAGTTTTTCAACCTCGTGTCAAAATTTTATACATAAGTACGAGAACCTTTATTTTTAATTATGGTTTAAAACTACTACGAGTATTAGACGAAGTAGAGATAATCGCGAGACTCGTCGCGTCGAGAAAGTTTCGTAAAGAGTGCTAAATGTCTGTTACATTTACAACATATGCTCACAACACAGTATAAATAGGCTCTTAAATAACGTAAGCAGACTTCACCGCGAAAGCCTACCACATGAAAAGCGATAAAAATCCATTTTGAATGCGCATATTTTCCCTGCAAGCCGCCGCGCTGCCGTCCCGGGCGAGACAAAGGCCTGTGAAATTACAGTCTTGCTTTTAAATGCGAGAATGAATCGCAATGTCTCATCCCCTCAAAGCTTTGCGAGCACGTTGTGGAGCGGTCGTGTTGTCTTGAATACATAAAGCAACTGCCCGCATCTATTGCTATCGTATTATAATGAGTAAGAACCTCAGTTAGAAACTCAGTTACCGAATATAAATTAAAAGTTGGGTTTTTATTTTTTTCTGCAAAAAAACCAGTAGTTTTATATTATAAAGATGAGCACTTCGATATATGATATCCTGTGTTTCCTATAAATAAATTAACAATGTGATAATTATGATAAAATTAATCATTAATATGGTACACACAAAGTAGGTCTGAGTGATTGAAATGTACTACTGATTTTAGCTTTAAAAACCTGCACAGAATACGCGACGAAAACCTGCTTTAAAATCCATTATCTGGTAAACTCTCTCGAGTTCTCACCGGAGCGGACTGGTCACGGTAGAAAAAGATTAAAAATTCATTGCTCTCTTTGAATGTCGGCATCTTTTCATTTGTAGGATGCGTTGCCGCAAGACAAAACCTCCGGGAATTACACTCTTGTTCCTCAAATACGAGCTGCGCTGTGCAATCTCCCTTTGAAAACTAGGAAACTCATAAACAGACTAAACTGGAATGCTTACATTTGTGTACCCGTGTTGCACATCATGTCAAAATTGTGTGTACATTTTTGCTAATTAGCGTTGCAAAAACTTAAATCTAATAACGCACATTTTAAAAATATGTGACTAGACTGAACTAGACATAATACTTTTGTTTCGACGTATGAAATATTTGTGGTCCGTGCATTTTGAACAATAGGGAATCAACAGCGAGACATATTGATCAAACAACCGAGAAACAGTTGAATCCGTAGGTATTAATCACTGCCTTTTTACCACTAATTGTTCGTGCCAGTTGTGTCGTGTCGAGTTACTAATGATAACGGCGGTACCGCTACGACGAAAACAATGACAAAACGAAAAACGCTCTCTGTTTTCTCATTTGTTCTGTGACCGAGACAGTAAGCAATGGAGACAAAGTAGGGCGAAATTGCGAGTATTTGCGAGCATGTTCAATTCACAATGCCACAGCGGGCTTGGACGGATCCACGTCCCTCCATTGTACTTAATGTCGTACAAACAAGATGTTTTATGAACCCACATTAGGAAACGATGGATTGAATTAGGCTCGAATTTGGCCAGACCACCTTTAATTTGTGTAGGTTATTCATTATCAAAGTCACTTATACACAATATGGTGCCTGATGTTGATAGGAGAAATGAAAATAACCATGCGGCTCAAACTTTTGCATCAAAGTATAGAAGAATACTCGGGACGAAGATAACCAATAAATCAATGTTTTAAACTGTTAAGGAATTTTTCTCAGAAATTAAAATGGAGAAACAATGTTGTTCAAAGTTTTACAGGCGAGAATATGATTTAACGATAACTTAGCAAAGTTGTATTTCTTGCTAGGTGCTTAGTACTTACCTATGAGTTTGAAGTTTCTTAAATGTAGTAAGTTCTTAGTAGTGTTTGTGTTGTTTCTGTAAATAAAATGCATTATTACAGTTTATATAGTAGGTATGTAGGTAATCCCCTATCGTCCCTTAATTTAATAAGAGTGAGGATGTACTTACTGATTGTTTTCATTGATACTTAATCGTATTTCCTCGTAATATAAGCAGTGTGTATAAACTGTTCTGTGCTGGTGGAGCGTGGGCCACAAGCCGAAAACTTCTTTGTTGACAGAGCCTGTGTAGAATACATTAAACATTAGACAGTAAAGTGTCGATGGGTCAACAGATCTCGAAAAGATGGTAATATGAAGTAATTTCGTTTAAGTTTATAAGGTTACCAAATAATGTTTAGTTACTTATATTTCTCACTAAGACCAAAATAACTCTAACAAGCTAGTCGTGGTCGCCGACTTATCGGATTTTCTTCTTACAAGTCGCCGAGGAGGCTAAGTGCAAGCTACCTAATAATATATGAAGCCAAACCTACTTACCCCACAAATACTTATAAAAAATGTGGTAGATTTTCAAGTGAATTCAGATATAGCAATATATGTACTACTTTTGGTATTTATTATTTCTAAAAAGCATAATTATGCTAGAAACAAGTCCGCAGTATTTGATTTTCAAGAAAGGACTTGGCCTTATTTTCCATTCGTGACACTTTAACTCCCAATAAAAACCGTTTTTGTTGCACTCTCCTCATTTTGACTGCTGTTATCACAGTAATTTATTTTTGGAACAAAACCGTTTTGTGTTATTTTTGTGACTTACCTATGTACATTATTCATTGGTATACCTACATACAATAGACATTATTACGTTTAATTTAAATTTTATTTTGTGTGAAAACAACTTAAAGTAACTCAAATTATTTTGCTTTAGAAAATGATGGATGCTTATTAATCCTCAAATAGTTTCATAATAAGAAATACTAATCTATATTAGGAGCCTTTTATAAGTAGGAATTATGGCACTTGTTTGGAATAGTACATATAATGTAACAAAGGTGTAGGTATTTAAAACATACCTTACTCGAATAAGAAATGTTTCTAAGTACACTCTAATAGCAACTTAATTAAAAAATCATGACATTCGGTAGTGTGATAATAGACCGTTACAGTGAATTATAAAGTCCAATGACGCAGAATAATTTACGTAATCGATTTCAATTTAATACGTTTCGATTGCAATTAAATTGGGTGGGAATTGAATGGAACGGATCGGTAGTAGCTCGCTGCTTGCTACCAAGTGCTCGACAAATAGTCTGTTCCAATTTATTCCATCGCACGTAGATGTGCCCATCGGAAAAGCCGGTTAAAATTCGGATAACATTGAATGGAGCTTGACTGCAACTTCTACGTCTCCTGTATGTATGTACCTAGTTACAATTCACTTCATTATTGTGATACTTCTTTGAGAAATAAACACAAAAGATTTTATAAAGCTGTTAAACTTTGCGCGTGAATTAAAAAAAAATATTGATTTTTTATATCCCTCTATAGAAAACACACTGAGCCTCTTGCTCCTTCTTAGTTGTTAATTTTCATTCAGATACTTAACCGGACCAATGAGTTTTTCGGGTTGATGAGCACCACTCTAGTAACCAGTAGCTTATAATGAGATACGTTGCGCAACGAATATCTACGCTCTTTAATTTTCATGTTGCTGCGTAACAGTTTTGTAGTGCCCACTCTGAATGTTTTTCACAAACAAATCACTATTTGCTTTCGAAAATTGCTTTTACTCGTTTTATAGAAACGTTATTTTTGCCTGGAATATACACTGTATCGGTATGGTTTGTAATAGATTATAATTATATTGTCACTAGCTTTAGGTTCTGGTGATCGTGATGTTAATTATAAGACATAGAACCTTTGCAAACAGTTAAAAGAAATCCTACTTAGTTTTTTGTCCTGTAAGATTTTTTAGAGGACTTGTAAAAGAAATCAATTATTATCCCCACAAACAATTCTACGAATGTTACTGGAAAGAAAATAACCACATTTTATGTGAAATATCGTCAATGTGGAAGGTATTTTTCACAGGAATGGCATTTTATATATTTCGGTGTTACAAAAGCGTTTATAAATCACAAGTTGGCACTCACCTCCTCCTGCGAACTCGTAGAGTTTCACCCCATGCACACCCGCACGCCGACATCTGTTAAATAAAAGCTTAGATTTCTTCAAGAACCAAAAGGTATTTTTGCTAAATAAGTTTATATAAGTTGCTTGAAATATTTTTAATGCTAGACGCAGTATTATTGCTATATGAGTAGTATAGCCCTAGCTTTATTTCCATCTTAAAACTAAACCTCCACTGCCCTAAATAGATGTTAGGTATTTTTTTATTATACGAGCCAGATTTTCATCCGAAGGATTCTCTGCACACAATACGCTGTCACTTCAGACAATATGGCGCACACACCTATCACATGCCACTTTGGGCTGCCTACACACCACTCGACGGTATAGGTTACCACTCAAGCCATAAAGAGACATTGTCTTGAGCACTTTGAATATGCGGCATCCTTTCTACCATGTATTGCCTCTCGAATTACAGTAGAGCTTTTACAATGTTTATCGACGACACATTTTGTGAAAATTCATATTTTATTATGGTGAATTTACATATAATTTGGTACTTTGGTAATTTGTTACGTTTGTACAAATTATGTATGAATCACAAAATGGTCACTCTTGAGAATTTACAATAATTACATTTCACGTTACAATTAGGAAACAATTCTTTTAATTTTATATGGAATTTCGTAATTAAGCTTAAATGAATGAAAACTCGGAGGCTATATATAAAGTTACTGGTGTGAAATACAATATATCTTTTGAAAGGTAATATCATCCCTCAAGGCTTTATGACATTACGGTTACCTTTCGATCTAGACGTGTCTATAATCTAATATAAAGGGAGATATAATTCACATGTGTGATTTCCTCACACACCTCGTATTGTTCATAAGGCGCACAGCGTCAGAGATCGACAGCGATGATTGATGAGCCAGATGGGGATACATCAGTATATTATAATGCCTCGACGCCTCGATTCATCACGTTGATTATACTTGGTTTCCGTTGACAGAACAATCATAAGATGGAATATTTCATCGAGATTTTTAATTGCTTGATTTTTTATTATTATCCTACTATAATATTATAAACGTGAAAGTTTGTAAGGATGTCTGGATGTATGTTTGTTACTCTTTCACGCTGAAACGGCTGAACGGATCTAGATGAAATTTGGCACAGATATAGATTATAGTCTGGAATAACACAGGCTACTTTTTATCTTGGAAAATTGTACGGTTCCGCGGGATAGATTTGTTTTTGTTTTTAAAGTTACCACGTGGGCGAAGCCGTGAGCGGAAGCTAGTTGTAAATAAAAAGTAAAATTTGACTACAGATCGAGTTTTTATTGGAAAAACACTACCTTAATCATTTTTAGAATTGTTTGATCTAGTCGCTATCTTTATTTGTTTTGGTTGAGTTGGTTACTCAAGAACCCCTTATTTCGCCAGAACTTTTTATGAACAAGTAGCTCATATTACGATTTGGGTTATAATTTGCAATGCATATTTGAAATCAGTTTTTAAATATTATTAATTTCAATACTTAAGCATTAATTTTTGTGCTAAGATAAGCTCGCTTTTTATTCAGGAAGGTCTATATATACCTTCACAGCTGTCTCGCAGCCCCGCGATGATAGATGGACGCAAAAGAATAATGGCCAGCATATTCCGGTTGTCCCAACCCACAACATACATATTTATGGCTCAATCCAGCTTCGTAAATGTTTTCTTTATAATCTACATTTTGTACGGCCCTATGCTCAGCTTTCTTGCTTTGCTTAGCACTCTGCACGGCTAGATTTTCTCTGAAAGTCTTAATAAAAGCCAATTTATAATTAATCTAAGCATAACTCCCAAGAGCTATGCTTAGATTAATAATAGGCAAGTATCGTGGCTGGTATCTTTTGCCGCGTTAGATACTCGTGCTAAGGGGCGTTGGTTGTAATATTTGAGATTTTTGGTCTGTGGCTTAATACAAAATTATATTTTACTTTATCTGTGTTTCTGATATTTATAAATCTCACGCTTCTTTGGAAACCATAGTTTTATACAAATAAAAATCTATTTGAATAATAAAGTTTACATCTATTCCTACCCGACCAGGGGCCTTACCACGAAGTCTTCCAGAACGATTCCGTATGGATTCCATTATAGAAACGTCACTACTCCCATACAATTTGCATAGGTCATGGTACGAAATAACGATGTAATACTAATTCGGTAATGTATTATGAATTCGTGGTAAGGCCCCTGGTGGCCAGAGGTAGCCTAAGTTGGTACCCACATTTTCTGTGTTTGTCTGTTTGCACTCATTCACGGTGTGTTTGATCCTCACGAGTGCCCAATTAACTAACAGAAATGTAACTTCCTCAACTGATAGTATTTGAAATTTTCAAAACTTCTTAGTGCAAAGTGTAAACCCCTTGTATTTATAAAAAAAAAATTATGCCAATCTTTAACTACAGTGTACGTATTAAACAGATTTTGTTTCTATCTGAAGCAAATAATATTACGAGTATACGTATAACTCACCAACTTCAAGAGTATTTCTAAGTAATGTTTTTTTCTGTTCTATTAATGGATTCTATTACTGTCTCTCTGTTAGTTATTCACTGGGCAACTTTAGAGTAGCCTGGCGTACCTACTGCCGTCCTGTTTGTATAACTAACACGTATTTACGCTTGTAAATGGTTTTCAAATTGAATCTGAGCCCGCAGTGAATTATGTAAAAGATACAATTTCAATGGTTGACAACTCTTGGATCCAAATGTTCAAGCGGTGTTAATTTTGCAGCAAGTTTTTAAAATGCGCTTAAATTTTAAATATTTTTATATACCTACCTATTTCAAATTATGAATTTAAAACTAAAACCGCAAACAAACAGTGTAACTATCATAAAAAAACGAAACCTTTTTAAGTTCTTACTATACTAAATCATGAAAAGGAGGTTCAATCTACGCTTTCAAACTAGCTTATTAGCAGGAATCTCATCCATACAGCAATAAGCCATTGAAAGTCCATAACAGTAGATCCTGGTAGTGCGGAAACGAGATAAGCTTGTGTAACACATGCGTTGGCTGGACTCGTTGGCGGTTTTATGTAATCCATTCTATGTACGCTAATTTGGTTTAAGGGGCAATTTGCAAGCTTCGGTGCAGGAAGTGCATGTAGTTTCTACCAGCAAGTTTATTAATAGTGGGAAACCATTCTTCTTTCGTATCTTAACGTTAATATGGCACGTTGACGTTGGCACAATTGATGATTTGATTGCCTTAAAAATAAAGCTATTCAATACAGTTAAATAAAACTAATTTGGCTAACACACTGCCGTGTATCAACAATAAAATGACATGATCTATAAATTATTTGAACGATTAAGCAAAGCCATATACAGATAAATCAATCCAATTGAGTTTGAATATTTAAGCAAGTGCAATTTATTGAGTTTGAGAAACATCAAGCAGAATTCAAATTGAATTTTAAATTGCCGATGGCTCTTAAATTGCGCTGTGGTTCAAAATACATGCTTAGAATGCGTTGCACTACAATTTGGCAAATACGCTCGTAGCATGGTTACTTACTTGAATATTGAATAAAATAATACACAGTCGGGCAAACATTTCAAATGGTGGTTAATTATGAACTAGCTACTGAAGATTTATTATAATTTAGGCTTATAAATATCTAAATTTCATCCACATCAGTTCAGTAAAAAACAGGTTTAATTTATCATCGTATCGATAAAAACAAATTGTACAAAGGTGAGCAACATTTCAGATATTATACATTTCTCGCAGTTATGGCAGAACCATTAGGCAACGACAAAAACAGAACATCGCCCGCTGGCATTTATCTTCCACGAAGAGTTATAAAGGGTATAAATAAAGCAAAACCTATAAGGCTTTAAAGCAACAATGAAAAATACGAACCGTTTTACGTCGGGTGGGGAGGGAGGCGCGGCGGGCGCGGCGGACGAGCGCGAACAATGCTGGCCTGGCGAGAGCACCGCTGCACAAATAAAAAAATGTACATGAACAACCGCTCCAATTATTGACGTGGGCATGAGATGAGAGCCCCGAGTTACACTCGTGTGTGTCTAACTTTTGCGCAACGCTCTTTGTTAGCGCACTTCTGAGATAGCTGCAGACGAACCTGAACTTTATCTCTTAGTTGTAAGAGCGAGTGCACAAAGCATATTTCTAGATTTTTTTTATGTATTTGTGAAAAACATGAGCAAACGAAAATGGGATATGCTCGAATGAACTATGTTCTCGTCTGAAAATCAAAACCAAGCACACTTTTCTATGAATAAAATTTCATTTTCTGCTAGGCGGAATAAAATATTAATCAGTTACAAATACCAGACTTAGGATTGCTACCAATCAAAGCCTAATTCGTAAAAGTATCATTCAGATTGGTTGTGTAATGTGACGACGTCGGTGGCGAGTGTCCGGCTGAGACGCAAGAGGTGTGGGTTCTATGAAATGTTTGCATTTTCTGCAAATAGTTCTTCCTAGTCTGGGTTCTATAGTACCATGGTAGTCGCAGGTTTTGATACCCACGCACGATACAGGGAATTCTAGTATGGGGTCAGATTAGAACTATTTATTTGGCTGTTGGGTGTTTATTTATTTTATACTTTACACAATAATTAACCCAATATCTATGCTATCTTTCGTTTCTACGGTTTGATTATACCAAATATTATATTGATCATACTTTTATATTTTAATAATATGAAATCATTTCAGTCCAATATCTAATCTGACATCACATAACGTTCAATTCGTTATCGGAAGCACATTCGCCGATAACCTTCCTAATAGATAGACATCTAATAATATAAGGAAGGAGCCAAGAAATCGATTTCCGGCGGAAATGCAAAGGCTCTACAGATATTGGTTCTGAAATATTTCGATAGTGTAAATGTAATGCAGAACTCGTTTCCTGTTTCCGGTCTGAGGGTGATTAGTAATCACATTTTTTATAATAAACTAATTAATACACTACTAATTTTTCGTAATCACTGATTACTTAAAATACTTAGTTTATTATTATAAAAAATATGTACAACAAAATATAAGTAGGTCTTTTGATTTATATGTTCAGTGTGGTGATAGTTAATGTGGTTCTATCTAGTGGCGACCAACCAAATAAATGGTTTGCGACTTTCGCAAAATTTTAACTAAGCTACGTCATCTCTTCTAGCCATATATACTCGTAACTTAGCGAACACAGAAATACTAAAACTGCAAAAAAATATTTGAATTTTGGACGAATTGTAAAATAGTTAAGTAGTTATCATTGTATTCTCAATTAATATATTTGCGACGAAGTACTTATCTAGTGTCCCATTGAGTTTGAAAGTTACTGAATTTTTAAACGTCCCAGAATCGCTATAAGTGAAGTCAAATACGTTAAAAAATAAGTTGTTGCGTCTCCGTAGATTATGGTCGTCATTTTGATAGTTATTGCTCTACAGAAACAAGGCAAAGTAATCAATCAAACAAAATAATTAAGTTACTTCGTAAATTGGTATTGTTTTAAACCACTTTCAAGTTTAGGTACCTACTTTTTATACGACTTGAACGAAGAAAACGATAAATATTTTTATACCTTGAAGAATGAGGTAAAGGTTACATATTTATTTTTTCATTATTAACCCATATATTATGTAAAAGTACCTATATTACATATTATTTTTTTGTCTACAAACTAAAACACCGTACAAAAAAATAATTAATAATTCATCGAAATCATCAACTTCTTTTATAAAGCCAAACTCTTTATTCACCCTTTCAAGTCTCCCATCCAAAAGTTAAAAGAAACAAATTGAAATGTTTTGAGTGGAAGGTGGTGAAATCAGGAGGCAATGGGTCAGGGCTAATCTGCCCAAACAAGCTGCCAAATCCGTGCACCCTTCTCGAGATGGGCCCGAGATATGAATCGGAAAGGGCAATGTACAGATATTGTATCACGAAGTTTTTGTACATAACCTACATACTTTTATTATATAATTTTATACACTGAGCAAACTACTCTTTCTTCGTGCTAATAAGAACTTTTAGTAAGCAGATTGACGGATAGCAAGATATCATTATGCCTTCTTCTTCTTCTTTATTTATGGCATGTCTCTTCTTCTTCTTCTTCTTCAATTATGGCATCTGTCTCTTAGAGAACAATTTTGCCAGTGTCAAGTGTATTTATTTATAAGTATTGTCAACGTCACAGAGTCATAGTCAAGTTGTCAAGTCAATTTTAAACAAAAGATGGCTGTTTTGTTGAAAATTTTCGGGATTTCCTCCGATGGAATTTGCAGAGAACTATTCACTCTAATTCACATACTTTACACTCGCGTCAAGAACCCGGGCTTTATTGGCAAAATAACCACCAAAATTACGCAATAAAACTCAAAATAACACGAGAAAACATATAAAAACCAGAGCGACGTAGTTGTCAGGCAAATACACCGCAGAAAATCCGGCATGTCTCTCACTGAACAATTTTAACAGTGTCGAGTGTATCTTTATGTAAGTGTTGTCAATGTCACAGAGTCATAGTCAAGTTGTGTAGTCAATTTTAAACAAAAGATAAGGAACTATCACTTTAACTCACATATCTCAGACCCCGTGTCAAGAAGTCGGGCTATATTAGAAAATAACTACGAAACTTACACAATAAAACTCAAAATAACACAATAAAAACAAGAGCGTTAAGTTCACATTTGCAAATATCAGAAAATTATCATCAATTCCACATCAGCATGCTCTAGTTACAGTCATGAGCCTTTAAACGTTATTGCACATAAACTCTTTAATAATCCATTGAATTAACTTTAATACCTTAGTGCTACGCCGTAGCACCGTAGAGCATTAGCCATAGTTCGATTTTTTAATTACGTATTTTTGGAGTACAATTCAAAATACATAACATAATAATCAATTTTATTCCATATCGTGTTTCATTATTTTATTTTATTTTTCATTTTTGAAATTGGGCTGACTGTCGAAAATATACCGTTGCAAGTTTCGAATGCTTTGGCACTTAAAAATGCTTTTAATTATCAGCATTAGTTATGTTATATTTAGTTTTTTCTTTTTGCTCAATTTTATATACTTACGCATACTTTATACCTTTTTCAAAGCAAAACGGCAGCAGAAGCCATCTCATCCTCCCTCCTTCATTAAAAAAAAACCATTTATAATGTTTATTTATTATTCAATAAGATTAAAAGGCCGTGCGTCAATGAGTTTTTCCATTCGAAAAAAATATGTGCGCAATACCAGTGCTCTTAAAACGGGGAAGGAAAACATCTTGAAGAAACCGGCATAACCTCGAACTAAAAATTCAAAGGTGTGTGTCATGGTTAGTATTCTTATATGCGGCGATGGGCTTGTTACCTGTCACGCACGGAATACTAACTACTGTGCAAAATGTGGGCATGTGCTTAATATCATGTTTGGACGTGCCTCTGTCTACCCTCTTTAGATATCCTTAATGATCTAAGTCACTAATATCTGAGGAGATATCTACCGAGCCTGGGGATTACAGTCTTGATCAAGATTGTATTTGTTTATTCAAACAATTGTAGGTACCTGAAATTGTCTACAGTTAAAAAAACCTAAGCAAAGGAGCCAAAATGAATACAAACCGTTTCTATTCTGCTCAGACAGACTAATATATTGCAATCATACACCCGGGAAAGTCCCTAATGACACATGAAATCCAAAATGGAGCTTAGCCGAAATGGAGTTGCCAAACAAAATCTAAATCCGGGCTACATCACACTATATCCATAGGTAAGGATGAAATAACCTCAATTTCACCAACAAGATCCTCAGTAATGTGTTGCGAATGGTACGGGTTGATAAGGAAAAACGGGTAAATAAGGAGTCGTGAGAGCAAAGCGGAAAGGGTCAGGCGGGGAGCGGGGGCATCCGGCGGAAACACTACTGCTGGCCGCGGCCGCCCGGCGCCCAACACAGCTCAGCCCGCCGTATTTCATAGCCAGTACCGCCACCGCCACGCCGGTGCCGGTGCCCGGAGGCGAGGTCACCGGACACTTTTATAAAAATAGCAACTCTACAATCACCAATAAACAACTTTGTTTACCGCAAACATAAGTTTTTAATAAAAGCGCCGCCGCGAGGAAAACTTTTCGCTGCAAATAAAATATGCTGCTTTGAATCTGACGGGCTTGGTACAAGTAAACAATGAATAACGTCGAAAACTAGATTGTAACCAATCAATTTTAATCTCTTTCATATTCTTTGAATTCACACACACAAACAAATTTTGTAGCCGATTCCAAGAAAAGAGAATCTCCAAGATAGTGCTTTCAAAACAACTTTGATTTCCTCCCGGCATAGTCAAAGGAGCTTACGGAGAAAAGCGGCGAAAGAAAGAAAGAAATAAAAAATGCACAGAAACACGGAGGTCGGAGTTTTTCCTGTCACCGAGCACAAACAATGCCTCTATTGTAGGGCTGCGGCGGGGCCCGCAGCCTCCGAGCCTGCCTCGACCGCTGAGGAAACGAGCATCTTTTGTTTCCAACCCCGCGCCCGCGCGGAAACGAGAGCTTTGAACCCACGGTCATCTGTTTACATCACGCCAACTAGAAAAAAAAACGGCATCCGATTATTTGCTCCCCATTTACAGACGGAATTACGCTCCGTACGGTAGGGGCCATAAAGGAAATACTTTTGACTTCAATGGGTTTCATGAATAGATGCTACCAAACAATACCCTCTGTATTGTATACATTACAACGAAAGCTAAATGAAGAAACTTGTATTTCAATGCTTTGTTTACATCGACGATGAGAACCCTAGCCAAATGAAATAAAACAATCTCTTGGGACATTAATATCATGTAACAAATGATGAAGGTCCATTTCTATTGTGGCAGGTGATCTACTTTCCGTGAAACGCGGTATTAAATTAGTCCTCTTTTCAGTTCGCTTTATAAGAATGTGAATGTTATAATACAAATATTTTGGCTTCTTCTTATTCAAAAATAACGAGCAACTCGTTCTGAAGAGCACATAGTAGGTATGTGCAAAAAAGGTTCATATTTATTTAGGAAGTAGGTTAAATAAACATTCCTTTACTTTCCCATTTTTCTGTAGGCGTTGACCCGTTTTCTTATTTTGCATGCTACCTAATGTGTAGCATATATTAGACTAGCTGTCCCGCCCGCGACTTGGTTCACTTAAAGTAGGTATCTAACTAAACTGAGTTTCAAACAAATCACACTAATAAAAAAATCCCATAATAACTTTGACACCCAATTTTACCCTCTTTAGAGGGCTATTTTGAAATATCCAGGAATACGTTTCCATTTATTTTGCATTTAAAGTATCCAAACCAAAATTAAGACCAAACGCACCACCCTTTAAAAAGTACTCATAAAAACATTGACCCCACATTTGACCCCTTTTCGAAGGTTATATTGAAAAATCCTGAAACACGTGTCCATTAATTTTGTATTTACAGTAAGTACACAAAGTTTCAGAATAATCGCACCACCCGTTAAAAAAATCCCATACAAACATTGACCCCTTTTTTAGAGTTATATTGAAAAATTCTGAAACAGGAAACAAAGTTTAATGCCAATCGCACCACCTGTTAAAAAAAATCATATAAACATTGACCCCCCCATTTGACCCCCTTTTTAAAAGTTATATTGAAAAGTCCTAAAACACGAAATTAAGTTTCAGACCAATCGCACCACCCGTTGAAAAGTTCCCATACAAACATTGATCCCCCATTTGACCCCTTTTTTTTAAAGGTTTTATTGAAAAATCCTGAAACACGAAACAAAGTTTCAGACCAATCGCACCAGGTTAAAAAGATCCCATACAAACATTGACCCCACATTTGACCCCTTTTTCAAGATTATATCGAAATATCCTGAAACACGTGTTCGTTCATTTTGTATTTACAGTACACAAACAAAGTTTCAGGCCAATCGCACCACCCGTTAAAAAGTTCCCATACAAAAATTGACCCCACATTTGACCCCTTTTTGATGGTTATATTGAAAAATCCTGAAACACGTGTCCATTCATTTTGCATTTACAGTGCACAAACAAAGTTTCATGAAAAACACTCCACGCGTTAAAAAGTTTCATACTAACGTTTTCAGCCTTTTTCACCCTCTTAGAGGTGGAATTTCCAAAAATCCCGCCTTAGTGGGTGGTTTTGTTATAAAAGGAAACCACCTTTCAAATTTCAGCTTTCTAGCTTCAGCGGTTTCGGCTGGGCGATGATAAATCAGTCAGTCAGTCAGTCAGTCAGTCAGTCAGGTTAAGCTCTTATATAGGTATAGATTATATTAAGTAGGTACTAAAGTTATGTAATATTGGTAAAAAAGAGCTAAATCATCGTATGCTCGAAGGAATTCAATGTCATAGAATTACTTCTCGTACTAAACACTTCCCTGAACCAACAGAAAACTTACTTAATCTGCCAACTGACGGAGGTAAAACCGTTACAAAAAAATTCAAAAAGTTTCAATGTCCCACTTCATAAAAATACTTATAAAAATAAAACTAGATCACTTAGCTTGTTTCTGTTAAAAGTAATATAATCTTGGATATATTTACTGTGTTTTACACACAAAATAGTGTAAAAATCTAATTTATACCATATTCAAATCCTACTTTTTCAGAATATTCCTACATCCAAAATACAAAAGCAGTTCTCATTTCACATTATATAAAGAGCGAATAACTAACGAACTAATGAAGGCTGGCACCAAAATAACGGTAGAACAGAAATGATACGGCAGCCAGAATAAACGATGCAAAATTGTAGGTACACCTCGTTTTTTTATTGCACGCCCAAATTGGATTTTGCAAAGTCATACACATATTCTGCGGTGGAGTGAGTTTCGTATGTTGCTCAATTTAGTTCAGAGGAAATGTAGGTATTAATGTAATTTTTACCACATAATTTCTCGTTTACGTGAACGTTCGCGCACGTTTGAACTGTGCATATTGGATTACCTGCTCTGCTGATGTATTTTAACTTAATTCTGAATGTAAAATGTTCTGGTAATCCATCTTTCAAGCATTTTACACCAAATTTAGCAATTTATATATACAATAACGTACTTTATCAAAGCTTTGCTTTGCAAATCTCATTATAGGTAAATACGAATATTAAAGGCAATAATAACGGAATTAATTGAAATGAAACGTGAACGAAAATAAATCGTACAATAACAAAAAAACATTAATTAATTTAACAACAGGGTCATAGAAATACCGTTTCTCTATGGGATGATAATATAGAACAAATAGAAGAGCGACCACTACAGTTTGTATACGAGTACTTATATCTATCACAGAAAAAAATACTTTTCAATTTTATATACTTTTGTAATTTAAAATTCAAGCATCTCATAATCTCAAAACAATTTAAGATTAATATTATGATAGGAAAAAAAATTGCTCAAACGTGCCAACTAATCCTGCTAAATGATATAAATGATTCTCCATCAGAGCGCATTTGTAGAGATGCCAATATCTTAGGAGAATAAAAGGCTCAGTAATTAACACGTGCAAATTACCTTGACTGTTGAGTGTTGAGCCAAAATTTTCTTAGAAACGATGACCGTCTGAACTTGACGAGCATCATATAGCGGAGATGAAAACGTAAATATCAAGCTGATGATAGTAATTATCGCGAATCATCATCATCTCCTCAAGGCGAAAGCCTCAGTTGACTTCTAGAAAACTAGCAGTAGCATCTGGATACTGAAATAAATGAAGGAATATGTTTTACGAAAAGGCACTTAACCAAAAGCAACGAAAGAGCCTAATTTGTCATCGGCCACTTGATCGATTGCTTTATTAATCTACTTTCAGAGAATAAACAATAACAAAATACTATAAGTAATTTTCATGACTGAGTGGATAAAAAGGAATTTCATTTTAATATCCGTAGTAGAAAAATAAACATTGTTTTGTTTCGAATCTTGATGTTATTGCCTCGTAGCTTAAGGCAAAATGTCAATTGAGACGAGGAGAGTTTCTCACATTTCGATACTCTCGAAGTCAATTATCGAAGGTAAGTTTTTAACAGCTCTACTATCGCATAAGCAGCTTATTGAAGAAACGATTAACTATACTCGGGCTTTTTGAATAAATACCCATTTCATCATTTCGCTCAATTTGTACGTTAATGAGAAAGATTCAGCTGGTACACTTGAAAGATTGAAGGACGAAATTTATGATAAATAGCTATAAAACGATACATAATTATATCTCACACAAAAAGAGCAAACTTAAACAAAACACGGTTCATTCCCCCATCGAATTTCGAAATAAAGAGACGAGGGCAAACAACTTGTCATAGTTTTAAAATACTGACAATAATAATAATTAGTACCTACCTATAAGCTATTCACAAAAATGGGCACAGAGCTAGAGCACAGTTTCTTTTGAAATAGCTTACTCACTACCTCTGTCGATAACTGTCGAGAACATAGCTAATTTAATAAATTATACATCAGCGTAAAATCGAAATTACTTGCTAATAAAATATAATTGAACAGTTTTACAGACCTAATAAACACGCTACCACTAAAATAAGCTCTCAATATAAACTGCTCATAAGAGCTGTAGGTTTTTTTAATTTTAACTTTAACATACGAAGAATATACGGATGTATCTTAAAGTTAAGAGTACGGCTGGTTTTGCTCTGATGTAAGACCACAAAAAACCAGTCACCCATCCAAATTAAATTAGATTGGGCCAACCTGCTTTAATAAGCTTAAAACTTGGAAGCACCGTTCTCTGTTTAGCTTTGGTCCTAGTGTCGAGAGGCAATTTGTCGCCAGCGATCGCACTCCACTCGACACGGCGTGCGCCGTTCAATTAATTATATAATTGCACTTAACTGTATGAAATTACTGTTATTTATTGCAAGTTTAAGCGAAACGGTGATGTATGCTCTGGTTTCACCTGCGACAGCTGTGAAATTGTTTAAATTTTGAGGTTTTCTGAAATAACGGAGTTCGGTAATGACGGTGGTATTAGCAGTAGCTTAAAATGGAACGGTTTGGTTTATATATTTTTCGTTGTTATGATTTATTAAAAAACTTCGTACTTAAACGGAATTTTACATGATTTATTTGGGTCTAGTAAAACCAAAGATTTAGGAGCGCTCTATCATAACTCTTTACATGTAAGTCATACAATAAATGTTTGAACAATAAGCAAAAACACTCTGCAATACCTGCGCAATTTAACGAAGACCCTGCACATGTAATTAATTTAGCATTTGGTGCGTTTAACATGATAAATTGTGACAAGTAACGCAGGCAGGGCTTTAAAACGACACAAAAAGTAGAAATAATTCATCCGGGCTTGACAGTGGAAACCCATTCTTTTACCATTTCTTTTAGAAATGTAAAGGACAAACTCATGACTCTACAGTACATTTTGCTAGCTGCTTTTTTGTTTATAAGCTTTTTGTATTGATACAACTAGATATATTTTTTGACTATAGTTGATATAAACGATTTGAAAAAAAAAAACAAATATTATTATGTGCGTCTGTCTGTACAGTAATTAGAAAAGCTGTAGGTATTTGTTTAGCTTAAATTCGTATACGAAACGGTTTGGTATAGTCTGAATTAAGAGTCTCAATATTATAAACACGAAGTATTAGTTTGGCGTTAGACAATGAGTTATTATTATTTGTAAAATGAAACCCTAAATTCATGCCTTCCTGTCTAACTTTGTGTATACCCATCATTAGAACTGTACCGTACTTACCAAATACAGCGACGAACAAAATGTTCATTGTTTTCATTGTACCTGGAACAAAAACAGAGTTCAAACTAGGAAAGCGAGTTACATCAATGAACGTACGGAACCCAAAGTTTCTGATTAAGTTGGCTTTCATTATGTCTGCCAGAAGATGCCGTGTGAAACAAAACGGTTAGTTAGCAGCACCTACTCTTATAAGAAAATTACAACTTTTATTTCTATGATCCAACCATCCTTCCAAACTTTCGCATTTATAATATTAGTAGGATAGAATTATACATTCAATGCACTTACGTTTTTGTACAATTTTCTTTTTATGATAACTATACTTAAAACTTTGCTAAATCAGTCAGTTATATCGAGTTCCTCTCTTATCGTGATTATTTATTTCATCAAAAACATTCCTATTTCTGCCGTAACCTTGTGTATTGAAAGAGAAATGTTTCTGGAATTATTGAGGTGTGCCATTTTAATGAAGGCCATATTTCTCAGGCTTACTTCTTAAGTAGCGACGAGTTACTGTAAATGTTTGTTTGTAAGTTCATATAAACGAGTCGCAAACCCTGATTTAGTCCACCCAAAGGGCGTTTCATAGAAGTAGACAATAGTCTACTTTATAGTCTACTTCTAAGCTACTTCTAAGATTATATTATTATACTCTTGTTCTTGGCTTTTGAAACTTCAAACTTCTAATCCATTTTATTTATTGAAAATGAAAGGAAAACTAAATAAAACATTACGAACATTGAGCATGGATGGATAGATTGACATGGGGTTTTATCACAAGCTTTCACAAACAAATATGTTCCAGAAACTTCACATTTACGAAATATCAAAGTTATATTGCTTTGATATTGCCCTAAGAGCTTTTGGTAAGACCCCTGTACTACGCCTACAGTTTTTGTTATGTACTAAAATAAAAGCTAGAGTTCTGGATTCGTATACCCACGCAACCACATAAGATCAAACAAAAAATATTCCGTAAATACATTTTTTTTCCATTAGTCAGAAGGTAGGTAGGTACAATCTCCTCATCGAAATGAAAACTTTCAATTAAAATGCAAATCGTCTGGTCTTCATTATAAATTTAAATCCTCTTATGTCACCGTTTCTGAGTGAAAATAAAATCATACGCTTTTAAAACATTTTTCAAAGCCAACGGTTCTTTCAGCTGCGAACAGTTTAACGAGTTGAAAAGGTTCAGGAAAAGATTATGAAATGGTTTAGTGAAATGTTTAATAGATACAAATTCCAGAAGAAGTTCGATTGGAAATGGGTTTACTTTGCTTTTAAAACATTTTTATGAATGATAACTAAGTTAGTAAGTTATTCACCTATGATATTGCATCTAATCTAATATGGAAAACTACGAGTTTTTAGAGGTCAAATTTTATTATCAAAATTCAAAATATCAAAAGTGAAATTGCTTAAATTGGAAAATGATTGTACCTCAAAAGATGAAGTAGTTTGCTAAAAAAAATATGGTCAGTGGTAAATTGTAATAAATAATATTAATTGGATAACCTCATAATACTTACTCACTTTATTATGATGCGGACACCATGTAAATATGTTAAAACTAAATTATATATTTTAAGAATCTCTCTACAATATATTCAACTATTCTAGGTTGTTTTCGTTTACTTTGTTACTCACTTTAATTTGTTCCAATTATGATAAATAACAGTTCAAAAATCATGGTACCTATTTTGAACTGGCATAATAAAGTTTATGTAACATTAACAAAACTTGAAAATACTTTGAGAGGATACTTACATGGAAATGCATTCTCAATGTCCAGATAACGTGCCACAACTCTTACAAGTGCCACAAACACTGTTCAAAAACCACTCGGCACCACATGATTTACTTTTTTTAAGTATATTCCATTGAATAACTTACTTTTCTCAAGTATATTTCATGGAATTCACGAAAAAGAGAACTCGCGCCAAAAGTGCCGGCTCGGGCGGAAGAGGAGCGCGCGGGCGGCTGCGACCAGGGAGGATGGACCGCGACTGAGCACAGCGCAGCCAGCCGCCCGAGCTTTCTACTATTTTTATATAAACGACTATATACCGATTTATATATTTACCCACACTCATACATATTTAACTTTTTTCTCATTTCACGTCGTCGTTGGTTCTCCGTATGTAGCTCGCGAGTAGTGTGTGTGCGAGGCAGCCGAACCAAACGAACGCCACATTTCTATTTACGCGTTTTAGAAAGGGTAAAGCTTTTTACCTCTCCTTTCTACTGTTCTGCTCTGTAGTTTGAGCAATGCCTCTGCCGCTCCGTAGAATATTTTCTTTCGATTTATGTGTTTCATTTTACGCGTTATGTTTTTTGAGCGAGACTGTTTTGCCAATTTTCACGCTGTTGCTATAGGTACATGAATGCTTAACATCTGCGCCATCATCACAATTTCGCGGCGTTTTTAGCGAATAACTTTATAAATTTACCTTTGTTGTAAGCTAATTATTTTTATGCATATATCTAGTCTGCATAACTTCGCCAAACTATAGCTAGTTCAGTCCACGATGTGTGTAGTGTACAGCAGTAAACAACTGATGTAGGGTCAGATAATGTGGTTAATGTTCGGGAGCGCATCGCAATACCGCGCCAATACTGTTGGCGTTCGCGTCATCTTCAATTTACGGCTTTCGATGCGGCGCGCTCCATAGCGTTTATAAAACAATGGTTGGACCACCCGATAAATGCAGAGAGACTTCTCAAATCACTATTTTTAAAATTTTTGGAGATGTGACAGTTATATATTAATGAAAAAAATAAGTAACACAACAATTGGTTTCGATAATGGTAAGGATACTTAAATACCAAGGTATTTGATTACGGTCATGTAATCAATTATTTAATAAAGCTGATTATAAGATATTCTGAAAATAATACAAGTGAAGTCAAAACTTTAAAAACATTAACTTATAAGAATAAATGATTAACTTAAATAATTAAATGAATGTATTGTGTAAGTTAGCCAGTTTAATTACTAAGCAAATAAAAATAAATTCTTATTCCGTAGCCCGTCCGTAGCATTTCGTAGCCATCTCGTAGTGCGTATATTTGTTTTTGATGGTAGTTTAAAAAAAAAATATGATCACGACTGTAATCCCCAGGCTCGGTAGATATCTCCTCAAATGTTCAGTTACTTAGATCTTTTGAGGTTATCTAAAGAGGGTAGTCAGAGGCAAGTCCAAACATGACGTTTGGTACATGCCCACATTTTGCACAGTAGTCAGTATTCCGTACGTGACAGGTTGCAAGCCCATCGCCACTTATAAGAATACTAACCCATGACACATACCTTGGAATTTTTGGTTCTAGGGTATGCCGGTTTCCTCACGATGTTTTCCTTCACCGTTTAAGAGCACTGGCATTGCGCACATACATTTTTCGAATGGAAAAACTCATTGGTGCACGACCAGGTTTGAACCCACGACCTTCGGATCGTGAGGTCGGGGTGCTACCACTACACCACCAGCGCTCTTATGATGTTAACAAATAGCCCCTTTAAATGTACACCTAAATACTTGTATTAGTATATTCCAATAATAACTCAAACTTTTCTTCCGGAACGTATACGATGCAGCACATTTTGGCATCAGACGTCACATCGATCTTTATTTACGAGCAGTCTCGCGACGCCTCCAATGCAGGTACTGGACCTGCCAGCAACCGATGGCTATCGAGAATTTATCATGCTTACGAATATTGTGTAACTGACTTTCTGTACATCTACCAAACAACAGCGCACGCCGATAATATCTACATAAAAATTAATGTAGTAACCGACGACACATAGCGTCCAGCTTCAAATGAGCATATATTTTATATTTGTCGATGACAACCTTGGATTAAAACAGGGTTTGTTTCATACAATAATGAAAACTGCATTCGAATTGGTTCAGCCGTTGTGGAGATTAGCGTGAACAAACGCAAAAACTACAGAGAAATAGTCATTGTAATAAAAACCTTTTGTTTTTAAGCTTAGTAAAATGATATCTACGTAAAAAAATTACTCATGTAGTCTGCTCATTAAAAAAAGAGTCATCCGCTGACATTTACGTCCATGACATAAGATACAAAATGCAGCGGTCCACTTCTCTTTTATTAAAGAAAAATTCTCTTCTCTTTTATTAAAGAAACAAACTCTTACCTCAAGCTGAATTTTTCACATACGTAGGTATTGGGCTGAAACATAAAAACGGCGAAACGATGACAAAACACAGACAATTTTCTCTAGAGACCCTCGAACCTGGAGGATACTCAGTTATCCTTTCCCAAATAACACGTTTCGTTCCGTCTAATGGTTCCAATTCGACGCAAAGTGCTCCAGGCCCTACGGAATCAGAGAGGTCTTCGAGAGGTCACTGTATCGACACTCTTAGATGCTTATTATTAGTCTGGAGTTTATTGATCGTTCAATAAACGTGAGTCAATCCATGGTATCTACAAACTTGTCTCATGGCTGTATTATGGAGGCATATGATCACCTCACTATTTACCACACGTAAATAAAAAAACATACATTTTAGTGCTACGCTATTAGTAAGAACTATGAAAAGCAACCAATACCTGCATAATATAAAAACAATAATATACAATGAAACAGTTTCTGGTAATGATATTTTTTGTTATTCATATTGTTTTTTTGGTATTTCCTAAATAAAAGCTAAAAGAAAGAATTTAAGGACGCTTAGATTTATGTTACTTAATAACAGCATAAAAATGAACTGAGTTCTAAGCTTGCATTCAAAGTTTTTATTATAAATAATCGTCTGTTGCCTCAGAAATAAGATAAAGCCCAACCCTCGGTGGAAACAGTAGATATTTATTAGACAAACCAACAAACTTGGGAGAAACCCACAGAGTAATAACAGCTACTTAGAGTACCTATACGAACTGCGCCCACGTTACCCTGACTGCAGCGGTGACCGCAATTTGTAGCTCGATAGGTTAATCCAGTGGTTCTGTATTCTTTCGTTCTTCAGAACTGCTCGTTCTGTATAGACTGGCCTCACAGGTCAGTTGGTCATAGCTCTGCCTTCAGCGCTGCAGGTTGTAGGCTCAATTCCCACCCAAAACAAACATTTGTGTAATGAATGCAGGTGTTTGTTCTACGTCTAGCTGGTGTTATTATGTATTATTTGTACGTATTCACAAAAAACAAGTATATAATTAATCTATCAGAGCTATCTAAGTTCCCATAGTACAAGCTTTGCTTAGTTTGGAGCTAGATGGCGTTGTGTGATATGTCCACCAATATTGATTTATTTATTCTCAATTTTGTATTTTTATCATAGAAATAACGGCCATCGTTTTTGAGCAAACCAAAGTTTTAGAAAACGAGCTAACTTTATCACTGTAGTAAAAACTTGGCAGAAAAGAACATGTTTATTACACTCCCGTTAGCACTACACATAAATTAGGATAAAGGTAGCATATTTTATTACTTTGACGTTTTTTCATTCATCGAAAGCTTTATATTTTACAGGTGGGCTGAAAATAGATACATGGGAGATGAAATACGTAATAATTTATGATATTGTGCTTGCCAGCGGAAAATACAGTAAAAATAAGTTTATAGTTATTATTATAGGTATACATATACAGGGTGTCCCAAAAAGTAGTGTCAAGCGAAAGTCCAGAGATAGAACACCCCTTGGGGTACCCGAATCACCCCCATGTATGTTCCGCGATTTTCTATAGTTTTCGAGTTATTATTTTTTTTCCCAATTTTTGAAAAAATTACGACTTGAACAACTTAAAACATTCTTACAAAAAAAGTAGAAAACTTTCTTGAGAATTTTTTTTTGCTACTGAATTTTAATGAGTTGTTCTTTTATGCATCAAATAATCAGCTACGTGACTTTGATGAAAACTATGAAAATGTTGGTGTAAAGTCAAATAATTACATTCGGTGAATTACGACTTAAATTTTCAACTTTAAATCAAAAATCTTAAGAAGTGATTTCATGGTTCCTAAATAAATCTAAAGAATTTTCCAGACTCTCAGCTTTCATAATCATTAAAAAAAAAGTAGTACTTAATTGGCTACTTTGGCTAAAATCGGCCTTCAAAGACGGTGAGGTGGAAAATTCTTAAAATTAGCTACCTGATTAAAAAATAGATTTTGGCCATTTTATCATTCCTTAGCTTACTTCGTTTGATAACTAACCAAAAATGACTGCAGGAAAGTAAGATTTCATTAATATTTGAAGGTTTTATTTATTTAGTTTAGCTAAATTTGTGAAATAAAACAACTAGTAAAATTTATTAATTTTTTACAAAAAGTCTTCAAAATGTCAACCTTCTTAGTCAATACAAATCCTACATCGTCTTAAAAAGGTTTCCTTTAATCGTATGAAAGCTATTTTAAGTGCCTTAATTTTTTTTTTCGGCCCGCTTAATTTTGTTCCTAATTCGGCCATATTGCTGATTTTTTCGGCATAAACTAATTCTTTGTAATCATTTTTGGTTAGTTAACAAACAAATTAAGCTTAGGAATGATAAAATGGCCAAAATCTATTTTTTAATCAGGTTGCTAATTTTAAGAATTTTCCACCTCACCGTCTTTGAAGGTCGATTGTAGCAAAAGTAGCCTATTAAGTAGTACTTTTTTTTAATGATTATGAAAGCTGAGAGTCTGGAGAATTCTTTAGACTTATTTAGAAACCATGAAATCACTTTTTAAGATTTTTAATTTGAAGTTGAAAATTTTAGTCATAATTCACCGAATGTAATTATTTGACTTTACACCAACATTTTCATAGTTTTCATCAAAGTCACGTAGCTGATTATTTTATGCATAAAAGAACAACTTATTAAAATTCAGTAGCAAAAAAAAAATCTCAAGAAAGTTTTCTACTTTTTTTGTAAGAATGTTTTAAGTTGTTCAAGTCGTAAGTTTTTCAAAAATTCGGAAAAAAATTAATAACTCGAAAACTATAGAAAATCGCGGAACATACATGGGGGTGATTCGGGTACCCCAAGGGGTATTCTATCTCTGGACTTTCGCTTGACACTACTTTTTGGGACACCCTGTATATAATGGGGTCAGCCTGCCATAACTAATTATTGGCTTCATTACTTGGAAATACAAACCTATAAAAAAATCATTGATTTCGTTTTTGATATGCCATTGCAAACATTGTTTGAATACCAATGCCCTAATGTTAATTTATTGCATGTAACTACCTCTATAACCTGGAAATCAACTTTTTAAAAAAGGCTTGGTATAAAGGAATTTTAGTTTAGGCATTATGGCCCATTGCAATAAATTAAACAGCCGAATTTTGCTAACATAGAAAAACGATGAACATCGAAAAAGCTCGCAATGTTTTCGTATAAAATCAAGAAGTTCTGAAACAACAAGTAGGAAAGTTCCGCGCGCTTACAAGAGGCGTAACTCTGCAAATTGGATGACTGCTCCGTCTAGAAGTATTGCCTTGACTTGCGCTTGTTTACTTGAGAAAATATTCAATTGGAAATGAAAACTTGCAATGTAGTTTTATTATGATTGACGTGAAAATTTACATAAATTAATTCACAGAGCTGAGCGGAAGGCTACCTGTGAATTAAAAGACGTACTTTCATTTTGCTAACAATACTCTTATATATTCAGGTGGTTATTAGAAAGATCCTTTATATTCATCTTTGTTAAATAATAATTATAAAACCAGTTTTTTGATGTGAAACATCTATAGCCGCACGTAAAACCGATTTCTGGCGTGGCGAAGCATGCCGTGGCGACGCGTCGCCACGCTATACGATGGTATATATACATATATACAGTCTATATGCAGTAGTGTGTACGGTGTGGCGACGCGTCGCCATGCGCAATTGAATTAAGTAGTCACGATTTGAAATAAATTCGTAAATTTTTGTATTTAATGAAAATAAATGTTTATTCAATAAATAGTCATCGTTATCTGGAAAAAAATCGTAATATTTTATTTTATCATTATGACATATTTAGTTCCTATCACAATAATATGTTCTTTTCTGCATATTACTTTTACAAAATAATGTCGATGTTTCACATCTGCCAGGCGTCCCGTGACGGCTCACATTTTTTAACAAATACAGTTAGTAGGTGTATCTACCTCAGGGTTTTGAATTATATTCAATTCAATTCAATTTGTTTATTTCAGCTTTATATACACATAAAATGCTTAAAAGCCATATAAAATAAATATTTTAATTTAACTTAAGTTACACATAAATTTATAAATATTAAAAAGAAACACAGACTATATGCAGCGCATTATTGGTGCGAATGGTGCACCTTTGTGCAGCGCTGCATAAAGATGCAGTCTGTGTCCAGCCTTTCCGCTATAAGCTGCAGGAAGCTGTTGGAGCTGCCCCTCACGCGGCGCATCAAGGATGCCGTTCTTTTGCGGATGATCGCGTAAAAGTCATCAACGCGTGCGTCCGCGAACATCCCCGATGCGCTACACCGGCACGGCAGCCTCAACAGCACCCTGAAGCTTTATTGTACTGGACTCGAAGGGCATCCCAGGAGGCCTTGGTAAATTGAACCCATAGACTGCACGTATAGAAAGACTGGCAGTACGCCTTGAACAGACTTGTTTTCACGGCAGTACTGCAACGCGCAAATCTACGGGCTACGGATATATACTTCATTGTGTTCAATACAATTAATAAAAATAGATAAGTATTTCCAAGCAAAAATTTGACGCCTCTTGTTTATTTGAAAAGTTCAATAGGAATAAAACATATTTCAGTTTGGTTAGTAATATTCTCCCTCAAGTCAAAACACTTGAAAATAGTTTTATTAAGTTGGCAACATTTTTCTCAGTTACTTCCCGGAAGCCCACATCTTCACGTGTCCATTACCGGCGGCACATTTTTCGTAATTTCCGGTAGCACGACGGGGACTGAGGGACTGCCACGCGGAGGAGTTACGACTGGAGGGTCCTTATTCCTTCCAATTCTGTGGCTGTATGTGTCACTCACAGACAATTTATAAAACCAAAAACAGATTTTTTATGCCCAAGGATTCATAAATGCGATATCAGACCTATTAAAAACCTGAGGACTCACCACGGATTCACAATACATTACCAAATTAATATTACATTGTTATTTCGTACCATGACCTATGCAAATTGTATTGTGGTAGTGTTACGTTAAAACGGAATCGTTACGAAATCGTTATGGAATAGTTCTGGAAGACTTCGCGGTAAGGCCCCTGTCTTCTATAATTGACTGCGAGCCTCGCAGTAAAAGAGAAACTAAAAAGTTGTTGACCAACCGTTAAAAAATTACCTATTGCACTACGTAGGAACTTATAAAAAATATCTAATTGTCTAATGTGTCTTCTGAGTAGATACATAAAATAATAAGTTGGAGAGTAAAGGAAGTTAATTTTTGAACATTAAATAACCCACAAAATTAATTTCTCTATTCGCTTTACTGCCTTGAATAATTAGCTGACTCCAACAGTCCTTCTGATAGTGAAAAGTACGGTCCACGGTAAGAACCAGACAAATGGTAGCGATAAGTTGTCTACAACCTTTCGTGTCTCACTTCTAACCAGCTCCCAATGTCAAATAAGCTTTATGACATTGACTGTAAATTCAAAATCACGTGGATTTTACATTCAAATCTATTTTTTTTTTGTTCAGAATTGTTTTTGAAATAAAACAAGAAAAAAACGAAGCAGGGAGAGGAAGTATCATAGAAAGTCGATCTCTTCATTTACCAGTTTTCACAATCTACACTCGCTAGCGACTGTAGTTAAAAAAATGTATGAAAATTTGTACAGCGCCTCTAGCGGATAGTTGGGTACTAAAACGTCACGTAGTTAACTATCCTACGTCACAGCGTACTACAGCGACTGTAGTTTGCGCTTCATTCATTTGCTTAGAATTAGGTACCATGAGTAACAATTTTGACAGATGTAATGGTAACTTCAGCCGATCTAAATGTGACAACTCATGGTAGACGTACAGCCCTGTCTCTTGTCAGACGAAACAGCACTCCTTTCTACTCTTTCTACAGAAACAGGATTTGTTTCTGGCCGTTTTATAAATAAAACAAAAGTGTGGACCTATCTATGTACACCTCTTTAGTTTACTTACCTACCTACAAAAACGCATTTTCCTAAAAGTCGGAGACCGTAACTATCATGATCATTCTTTTTTTTATGGAAACACTTCCGATAATCGTGACGGTGTCGGTGAATGTGGAAACGCTGGATTTCGATAGGATACTCATACATTTTCATATGCTCATCCGAACTCATCCACAAAACATTTTCTAGTGGGTATCAACATCTCTGGCTCCGCAATAAAAACGTTCTACGTGCTCTCACTCAACTCATCCAAGGAAGTAAACATCTTGAGAGCACTTTACAGTTCTGTAATGAGCCATTCTCCTTACATAACCGGAGGGGATACTTTTATGTAGGTAGGTACCTTTAGGATATTATTATCTACATTTTATTAGTAGGTAGATATACCTACACTGTTACTAACTTTATGTGCTGGCTCTTTAGACTACTGAGGCCGCTGTCAACTTATCCCGCGGGATGAATTTTTGAATCGGTCAACTCATCATAAAGTAATATTACTTTCATATATTGTACCATGACCTATAAAATTTATAAAAGTAGTGTTACTTAAAGCTTGACATAATTACGTTTATGAAACAATGGTTTGTAAGAGCTTCTAGTAAGGCCTCCGATGACAACAGCATGCTCCTTATTTTTATACAAGTAGATGTTAGGAACCTTTTAGTAACTATATAATAATATCAATGTTAGGAACAAAAATTTATTGTGAATTCTTTTCGTGATTTTGTAAAGTTCCAACAGAAAAACAAACCCAGATCATAAGAGCCTTATCACATGCACACAGCCGCCGCCAATCAATGTAAATAATTTACCAACCTGTTTATGCTGTTTTCAATGTTTTCATTTCGTTTTCATGTAACCTATTTATTAGAAAAAAACCGCATTGACAGCAGATAAAATCACTGGCCACTGATGCCTGATGCTGCGTGATGCATTTTTTTGAAGTGAAACTTCTAATGCGACTTCCAACAAGGTTGCGTTAAACGTTTAACGCTACCATAGAAGGGGTATTAAAGAGACAGAGCGAGAGTGAATGCGTGGCACTCAAACGCATGCGCGTAGTATACCTATTACAGGCCAGCGCGAGCTTTAGCAACGAGAAGTTTAACTTCTTCCATGCGGAGGGACTCCACTCCTTTTTTTTCTCCAATATTGAACCATTTCAACGTTGCACATAACATTATGTAGAAAAGAGCAGTATTAGTGCCGTGAATATGCTCTGGTGGCAACCGTGTGCGCGTAAAAGGCACTAATTCCTCGCTCGACTGCAACGGTCTTGATCCAAACAACCTTTTGTTCACCTCCACTGCTTTACTCTTTATATTTCACGAAACAATGAAACTTTGTAAACAACCTTTCAAAGAAAAATCTTGAAACATTAACTGAACCGTGTTAAAATTGAAATAGTGAACTCATATAATACTTATAGGGTTAAATGAAGTAAGTAGTTTTATACTCGAAGATATAAGTAGGTACTTTTACTCATTATAAAACAAGTTGTTAGTATTTTTTAGAAATCGGTAGGAACGCGAAAATTCTCTTTTTGAAATTAAAACAGTTACTAAATTACGTTCGAACTGAACGTGGCACTGGCAAGTAAATATAAATAAAAGATTAATGTTATTTTCTGTAGCCTCACTTTCACTGAGATAAAATTAAAAAATTCTATCCGTTTCTGAGTGAAAAACTACTAACGTTACCACCACGCCGCATAAAAACTCCTAAAGTGAATTTCAGCGTTGAAAAACAAGGCCAGAAACAGCGGAACTGTCCGTCAATCAAGCGAACTCTCGCAGCAGGTTTTAATTACGCGGTTGCAGCGAAATCCAACAGAAATGTATAGGGTACCTACCTTCTTAGTAGCAGTTACAATAAAGTGCACTGAAAGGGGCAGCTAAAGAAATGGCCGGAACCAGCCCGCTCTTAGGCACCGCCCTGTATTCTTACAAAGTAGCGACCGTCTTATAGGTAAAGGTTCTCGCGCATTTATATTAAAAACCACCACTCGACGAACGATAGCGACCAATCGTGGATGATTATGGTGCAGTACAAGTTAAATTAATGATATTAACAAAGCGTCTGCAAGAAATATTACTACGTTAATACCGGCAGTAGTATCTTAAGAAATCAGCTGTACCACGAACCCTACTCGCTTTATAATACACCACTTCAACCAATTTAATTAAAACTCCACCTAGTTCAGTCTTTCGTGTATTTTTTAGCGATCCAAGTTTGTAGTAAGTTAAGTACAGACTCAGACGCTGCTTTTGATTCCAAAGTTTGCGCTTTTGCGATATAAAACAATTCCGACAGACTAGCTATTTGCAGTTTGAGAATGGAAATGAACAATTTCCAATTAAAAATGGAAATGTTTGGCGCGGATGAAGCAATATTTCAATATTGGACTGACTTAACAGTGACTATAAATACTTACTTAACACTACATTTTATTCTGGTTTGAACCATTGATGTATACCAACTTACTCTACTACATACTAGATTTATTGTTCTAAGTACTATCATTGTGGTAGGTAAAATTCCTAACTAGTAAAAAGCTAAATTTCCTAACAAAGTTTCACTTCACTTAGCAGTTATATCTTTATTTCAGATAATATTATGTTAACTAACATTAGGATGGCGCGTTTTAGAACTCCCGTTATAACCATGATGGACGGAGATTCTAAGGATACCAAAGCTTCGAGATAATTAGCACGTTATTCAGCTGAATCGCTAGCAGCTGTCAGTTGCGTTTAGTGAATGCCTCACAACATGCCATAATGCCATACAAAGGGTTGGCAAACGGGCAACATGTAAATGATTCGCAATCTTCCTTTTTAAACAAATAAATAAAATCTTTATACGCTACCTATCAGCCTTATCGGTTATTTATTATGTTACATAACACTTTCATTTCAACTAACGTTTCTGCAACTTTTGAATTGGTTCCTGGCTATTAATGTCAGTAGAATACAACATTATGTAGGTATTACTAGTTTGAAGTGGTAGTTAATATAAAGTTGCCCGTCCGCAGAGCTTCGCTATGACAATGGACTATTGAAGCTGCAAACCGCGTGTTTATCAGGAAGCCGGTGAATGCATGTCCTTTTGCACGATTGTCTTGTACACGCGTGCCAGCTGGCTGGCCGACTGACTGGCGGTATGATGTACGAATGCGCATTAATGCATTGCGTTGATTATAATCTGAGTAGTGTCTATTTACTGTAATTTTCCGTCAATCAAAAGCATTTATTGAATTAAATACCTGCTAACGTTTCGTGTCTGTTGTAGGTACTTGTATTTTATATTATGAGATTTCTGTAAATTGCTTAGGTCCACTTGTGGCATTTTGAGAGTTTGGTGTGGATACGTCAGGAAATGACATCCGTTAACTGACCATAGGTTAGTAATACCTACAGCTCTACTATGGGCTGGACACGTGTTATAAGTACCACTTTTCAAAATAAATCAGTTTACCTAAATAGCATTTAGTAGAATACAAAAACTAATTTCATAAATTTCGCGCACAACCGTATAAGTTTATTTTTTAAAACGCTGAGACTAGGTTCAGCAAGTCGGTCGTTGTTTTTCTTCTCGCTAATTTGCCTGTGGTGTTGTTGCCTTGAAAGTAACAAACGAGCTTTATTAAAAGAAGCTTGGACTTAGAAAATATAAATATGTAGATACTTACAACGAATATGCCGGCAGCTTAAGCATGAAAAGTTTCACAGAATCTTTTTAATGGTCGTTTGAGATAAAATACTTTTATCTCGTTTATTTATTCGATAATCTGAAAAACGCGAAGACTGTAATATGAAACACGCCCAATCTCCACAGCCTCGCTGTGTATAACTTACAGATACGACATTTATTTCAGTCGTTGAAATCTAAGTTCTTGAACTGCCTAAGTACTTATGTTTTCATGTTCACACGGGTGCAGTGTGAAGTTTAATTCCGAACACGTAAACAGACTTCATCGAAAGCTTTGTTTCATCTAGTTCGTCGAGTGCAAGTATGATCTAGTTTATTTTATTTCACAAGGAAGCTGCAGCGGGGTTGTGCGATCGACAGCTTATAACATTACCTACGTGACTGTGAGAAATGAGTTTTTAAATGGATCCCTCGCGCGTTCAATGGCGATGGTTCTCATCTATCTTTATATTGCTACTGCAATGAAATTAACGGCTTTTTTAAATACTTTAAAGTAGCATGCATTCTTATGTGTTTTTACGAACGAAGAACGGAAATCTCATAGCATGGTTGATACGTAGGTACGTGGCGTAGTAGCTAAGCAATATGTAGGTATTATTATGTATTACTATACACTTACCTAGCAAACAGAACAAGTCACGAGATGATAAAATTGTCAAACACCCGTCGCTAATCCGCGTCAAATGCCAAAAGATCATAAAGAAAATTTGCATAAAATTCGGTTTATTCGGGGAGAATTCGCGGCCGGCGGGTATTTTACTCGCACATTAAGGGACATTACGCCCCTTCTCCCGCCTTCACTGAAATAATATTTTTCAAGCTGTTGAGTTACTTTTTATTTCGGCCGTCGCGTCGTGGGCAAATGAGTTTCTAAACGTAAATAAATCATTGGCTGCCCGCGGTCCTTGCGAGCTCACTTTATTATTTTCTGGGTGTAAATTGAACCACTTAGCACTTTTATTTTCGTCTACGTGTTTTTGGCTCATCTGTTTATTATTATTTTTTATTTTGCCAAGATAAGTTCTAATATGCATAGCGTTGTTTTTGACGCTACAATAGTACTAATTTTATAAGCCAAATATACCATATTTCACTATAATTATTTTAAAGTTTACTGTGATAGGTTGTCACTTGTCTACGATAAAGTTCCTCAACTCACATTAAAAATGTTGTAAGAACCAAATAAGTAATATGTATGAATTGAGGAAAGATAAAAATAGTATGATGTCCGTTCCTCAACCATGACGATTAATGATCATGGACAAAATGAAATGATGTGTCATCTATATCTATATAAGAGCTTAACCTGACTGACTGACTGACTGACTGACTGATTTATCATCGCCCAGCCGAAACCGCTGAAGGTAGAAAGCTGAAATTTGGAAGGTGGTTTCCTTTTATAACAAAATCACCCACTAAGGCGGGATTTTTGGAAATTCCACCTCTAAAGGGGTGAAAAAGGGTGAAAACGTTAGTATGAAACTTTTTAACGCGTGGAGAGATTTTCATGAAACTTTGTTTGTGCATTGTAAATGCAAAATGAATGGACACGTGTTTCAGGATTTTTCAATATAACCATCAAAAAGGGGTCAAATGTGGGTTCAATTTTTGTATGGGAACTTTTTAACGGGTGGTGCGATTGCCTTGAAACTTTGTTTGTGTAATGTAAATGCAAAATGAATGGACACGTGTTTCAGGATTTTTCAATATAACCATCAAAAAGGGGTCAAATGTGGGATCAATTTTTGTATGGGAACTTTTTAACGGGTGGTGCGATTGGCCTGAAACTTTGTTTGTGTACTGTAAATGCCAAATAATTGAACATGTGTTTCAGGATTTTTCAATATAACCTTCAAAAAGGGGTCAAATATGGGGTCAATGTTTGTTTGTATGGGATCTTTTTAACCTGGTGCGAATGGTCTGAAACTTTGTTTCGTGTTTTAGGATTTTTCAATAAAACCTTTAAAAAAAGGGGTCAAATGGGGGATCAATGTTTGTATGGGAACTTTTCAACGGGTGGTGCGATTGGTCTGAAACTTAATTTCGTGTTTTAGGATTTTTCAATATAACTTTTAACAAGGGGGTCAAATGGTCAATGTTTATATGAAATGTTTTTTAACAGGTGGTGCGATTAGCCTTAAACTTTGAATCCTGTTTCAGAATTTTTCAATATAACTCTACGGTTGGATACTTTAAATGCAAAATAAATGGAAACGTATTCCTGGATATTTCAAAATAGCCCTCTAAAAAGGGTAAAATTGGGTGTCAAAGTTATTATGGGATTTTTTTATTAGTGTGATTTGTTTGAAACTCAGTTTAGTTAGATACCTACTTTAAGAGAACGAAGTCGCGGGCGGGACAGCTAGTCTACTATATAAAAGGATAAGTCCTGACTGATTTGAATAGATACAACGCACAGCCCAAACCGCCGGTCGTACAGACTTGAGATTTGGAGGGTATGTTCGTCTTGGTATGTAGGCGAGCAATAAGACGGGATTTTTGGAAATTCCACTTTTAAGGGGGTGAATAGGGCTAAAAACGGTTGTATGAAACTTTTTAACGCGCTGTACGATTTTCATGAAACTTTGTGTGTGTAATGAAAATACAAAACAAATGTATACGTTTTTCGAGATTTTTCAATATAACCTTTAAAAAGGGATTAATGGGGGCTCAATGTTTATATGGGAACTTTTTAAGGGGTGGTACGATCGGTCTGAATCTTGGTTTGGATACTTAAGATGCAAAATGAAGTAAAACGTATATCTTGATTTTACAAAATAACCCTCCCAAAAGGCTTAAATGGGGTGTCAATTTTTTTTCGACGAGTAGTGTAACTCGGTTGAAATACTGTTTGTCTTGGTATGTAGGCGCCCACTAAGACGGGATTTTTGGAAATTCCACTTTTAAGGGGGTGAAAAGGGCTAAAAACGTTTGTATGAAACTTTTTAACGCGTTGTACGATATTCATGAAACTTTGTGTGTGTAATGTAAATACAAAACAAATGTACACGTGTTTCAAAATTTTTCGATATAACCTTTAAAAAGGGGTAAAATGGGGCCTCAATGTTTGTATGGGAACTTTTTAACGGGTGGTACGATCGGTCTGAATCTTGGTTTGGATACTTTAGATGTAAAATAATGTAAAACGTATATCTCGATTTTACATAATAACCCTCCCAAAAGGGTTAAATGGGGTGTCAAAGTTTTTTCGACAAGTGGTGTGATTTGTTTGAAACTCAGTTGAAATACTGTTTGTCTTGGTATGTAGGCGCCCAATAAGACGGGATTTTTGGAAATTCCACTTTTAAGGGGTTGAAAAGGGCTAAAAACGGTTGTATGAAACTTTTTAACGCGCTGTACGATTTTCATGAAACTTTGTGTGTGTAATGTAAATACAAAACAAATGTACACGTGTTTCAAAATTTTTCGATATAACCTTTAAAAAGGGGTAAAATGGGGCCTCAATGTTTGTAAGGGAACTTTTTAACGGGTGGTACGATCGGTCTGAATCTTGGTTTGGATACTTAAGATGCAAAATGATATAAAACGTATATCTTGATTTTACAAAATAACCCTCCCAAAAGGGTTAAATGGGGTGTCAAAGTTTTTTCGACGAGTGGTGTGATTTGTTTGAAACTCAGTTGAAATACTGTTTGTCTTAGTATGTAGGCGCCCAATAAGACGGGATTTTTGGAAATTCCACTTTTAAGGGGGTGAAAAGGGTTAAAAACGTTTGTATGAAACTTTTTAACGCATTGTACGATTTTCATGAAACCCTGTTTGTGTAATGTAAATACAAAACAAATGTACACGTGTTTCAAGATTTTTCAATATGACCTTTAAAAAGGGGTAAAATGGGGGCTCAATGTTTAGGTGGGAACTTTTTAAGGGGTGGTACGATCGGTCTGAATCTTGGTTTGGATACTTTAAATGCAAAAGAATTTAAAACGTATTAAAATATATATAGATTTTTCAAAACAATCCTCCAAAAAAGGTTAAATGGGGTGTCAAAGTTGTGTTTTGTTTGAAACTCGAAATAAAAGGACACACATTTAAGGGTTTTCGAAAATAAACCTCACAAAGGGAAAAAAGGGGTGTCAAAGTTTATACCTATAGAACTTTTTGACGAGAGGTGTGATTAGTTTGTAAATGGACACTTAACTATTGGTTTAAATACACTACATACGAAATACATACAAAAAGTCGGTTTGTTCGAACACTTATAATTCCAGAACGGCTGGACCGATATTCATGGTTTTTGATTTGATGTATTTTTATTAAACAAAACCATTTAAAAATGAATGAAACGTGGACGAAGTCACGGGCAACCACCTAGTCATTACAATAAATGTACACCAGCCTTCGTAGCTTATCTCTTCTATAGAAGTTCTTCACGACTAGTAGGTAATTACTTACCTACATTACAACTACAAAAATTGTTAAGCTTTGCGATATTGCAAAATTGACTAACAATTCTAAAGCAATTTGAAACGTTCAAACTCATGCTAGGACCTCATGCAATTTAGCCATCCACTCGATTACAAACTTGGCGTCTATTCAAATACCTACTTATGGAACCTATCTTGGAATGACTTTAGAATTTAGCCCTGTAATCTCATTACTTCTTAAGTGTCTCTTAATCAGGTTTCTTTATGTTAACGCTACCGTTAAATTACGATCGTAATCGCAGAAACAAATATTCAAATATCAAAGCACGTCTCAGAGGTTTTGGTGGGCATTTGTTAGGTATATTATGTGTCTCATTATGGTCTGATTACGTACTATCATACTCGTACGTAAAGCAGAAAAGTTCATCTAATGGATGAAAACCTGCCATTCAGAATCCAGTAATTCATAATCATAAGTCTTCGTAAAATGAAATAACTTTACCATTATTTTATGAATCCCTGACTTAGCAATTCGAATTCTGAAGTCACCAGACACCTACTTTACGGGAGGTAAAAATCGATATTCAATCGATGACGTACCTACTTAGGGATAGCTATATGAGCCTATATGGCTTGCCTACGTGAAATCCACAAATAATTCTCAATATCCCAAATTTCCTGCGCGTCTCGGGTGCTTTTATAAACACCTTATACCTACTAGTGAAAATATATACCGCGACTTACGCAGAGTCGTGAAACTAGTCAAAATGACAGAACCGAAACGAAAAATGTTTAAATGGTAGCGTGAGATGCAGGTTCGATTACAACAGTGGGACAAAATGTTTGTGTGTTCTAATATTAATTCTGAGTCTGGTTTTAGAAGTCTGGTTTTACCTTCTCACGACATAATTATAGAGTAATTGTTAGTTGGCTGACCCTGTTTTCCAATGTTATTCCCTATTTCTAATCTGGTAAATCCTACTATTATTATTAATGTGAAAGTTTGTTTGAATGGATGTAGGTACCTAAGGACTTAATCACGCTAAAACGGATCTGAATAAACTTAGGCAAAGAGATAGATTATAGTCTGGAATAGCACATAGGCTATCATATAACAATGTACCACACGGGCAAAGCCGCGGGCGGAAGCTAGTAATAAATGGTAGATGTAAAAAGCTCTATTATAAATATAAACTGAATTCTTACCACTATCAATTCAATTCGTAACCAAAATCGTAGGCTTGGGTGGGGACCTATTCCCGATTTTGTTAGAACATGAATATTTCGTAGATCCTGTGCAATGTCACCTCTTTAGGTACATACATATACGCGCTTACAAATCTTATTTGAGTTGCGTGGAATTCGTCTCGCGCCAGAATCGAAGCTTTTATTACCAACACGGCCTTACTCCTCTTTACATACGAGACGTTGCCCGTCAAACATTTTATGAAATGTTGAACTAACCTATGTACCTACATACGTACCCACTTAGGTAGGTACTATGTTTTGTGTTGTGTTTAGCTCGTAGAGTTCAACACTTCGCGCTCTACAGAAAATAAACAATGGAATATTTAATGCATATTGTACTCGGGCAAGAACTAAGCTGAAGAGGCATATTTTGATCTTTCTAGTCTGCGAAACTCACACTGACAATATTGTGGAGCACTAGCTGGGATGTTTGCGGAGTATTTGTAGTATTTTACTCATGTCTTAATATATCCTAGGAAATAATATCTTGCTGGGACAAGTTTCTGTAAAACTCAAAAGAGATATTCCATAAAATCTAAAACACAACGGAAACCAAATCACACCCGGATCACTGGCCCGGTAGAAGGTTGCCTGTAGAATACAAATCCAAGATGATACTTGTCCAATTCAATGAGAACTCCGGTACTTTTTAAAATACTTCGACGCTATTCTTCTGTTTAAAGGATATCGGGGGTGAGAGAGATCTACGAAGGCTGGTCCTACCATCAGGCGGGCAAGTCGACCACCTGAGATTTCAATTTTGCGACGCTGAGTAAATTTATTCGTATTTCACCGCATTTTTTGTTAAGCTGCTGAACATAAAGCAGTATACTTAGGTGCAAAAGAGATAATATGATACCTGGCAACTAAATAAAATAATATGGTAGTCCAAAAAGCGGAGAAAAACTTTATTACTCCAAGTGCTGTCCATATTACAACTGTAGATTCTTGAATATGAATACTTAGCAGGTAATTTCGATGAAATGTTAAACTGAAACACTTTTCCGCGCAAGTTCCATCATAATTACCTAACAGGCATTTATTATTAAAAGAGCGTAGTAAAGGCTCCCCGGCCTTTTTAAAACACATCATATTGTTTGGAAACCCGCCAAGTACCTACCCATATCAGGCAGTCTAGCAAACTTAATATAAGAACCACAAACGTAACTATACGAGTATATTATGATAGCGGGTATTTTAATAATGCCTTTGAAAAATACATTTAGCACATTTTTTTCGGAAAACTTCCAGACATTTCCATTACATTACTTTGCCTTTCTCATCTGAATAATTCAAGATGCCTAAAGTGAATGACAGAGAGGGAAGAATTACCATCACCGTGATTGCAACAAAATATTCTGAATCCAAATGAAACAAAAGTTCTCAATTTATTGAAATACCTATCTTTTTATTGTTTTTTATACTAAGCTCTAAATACAACTAGCTGTATTTTTTTGGAAATTTCTTTCTGTAGCTCTAGACCCCAAAAATAACCTGCCAAATTCAGCTCTCTAGGACTACAGTTTAGGATGTACGTAACTACGTACATTAATTTTATGTCACGCACATTCAACTTTAATTATAATAGTTTTCTAAACTGTTAAGCAAACAATAGCAGTTAGGTACACAATAAACTTTTAAATAAATAATTTTGTAAAGGTAAAGAAATAAGTATTGTGCCCCCACGGGGTGGGCGATAATCCACGTCGAACCTCGGAGCGGTGGGTAACTGAAATGACTTATTGAGATAAATTGTTTGCCAAGCGCTCCAAACCAAATTTCCTTAACAGAAAACGGTCGTTTGCTGAAAATTCAAATAAATCTCTATTTTTGTGTACCACGTAAATTGATGCAGACAGAACCCGGAATTTTCACCACATCGTTTTACTGAATTCATCGAATATTTATGTGTGCCGAAGAAACCCCCTTCTAGGCTTCTCGAGAGACCGGTAATGTAGTTTTCCATTCAGCATATGCCGTTGTAATCTGCTTGTCCGCTAAGACATGCATTTCACCAATTTTGATATAATCATTTTCCAATGAGTAGGTAACACCCATTGAGAGCGGTAAACTGGATCTGTCAAAATCTCCATGTATAATTGTATATTCACAGTTCTGACTGTTGTAGGCTTCGGCTGTAGGTAGCAATAACAATTTCATTGACATAATTTTGCATCGTCAGCCGTAAAAGTAATCAGGTGTTTCTTTTCAGAGATTTGATTGAATAACATAAATAAGAAAACGCAAATTAATTACTGAAGGATCAATAATAATGGTGCCTTTCTCTACATTACTAGCTACATAATACTTCTGCCGTAGTACTTGTACATTTGATACATGCCACATTCGTACTTACCACGAGAAAAGAAAAGCTCTCTGTGATTACGTTCCCGCGGGTAGAGGGTAGAGTCGTTACTGGGAATGCAGAAAATGTGTTCTGTTTTATTAGAGGCCAATAAATTGCGAACGTGATCCAACGCAATGGATCATGGCTCGAGGTAGGTATGGGATCACGAGAAAAAAGGTTTATATCCTTTGTTTATTCATTGCAGAATTCCTCAGAGAATTTTGTGTAAATATTGTATTTATATATTTTATATAAAAAAATAAGTGAGTTGTAATAGCGTTGAAACAAATGTTGAACATCGCTACTGACGCTAATATTTTAACGCATTTTATGAAAAAGAAGTTTTAGGTTTACGTTTGTTAATTAATACCTACATTCGTCAAAAATTATAAGCCGTGCTGTGTATATTGCATTAGTTAGTGTAACGTAGTAGCTAAGTAGGTAACGATTAGAAGCTACGTCGTAGCTAATGTTTTGTCGCTTAAGATACAGCTTAAGTACTAAAGATGGGTGCAAATTGAATGACTACAAAGTAATCCCATCGCGTAATAGAATCTAATAACAGAGGTGCGGATGGAGTCTGCCGTAGACACGTTCACTCCATCTCAAAGAACATCCACAAAGGAAGCAGGTTATTCAGCGATTATTGTGCCGTGTTACCGGTATCAATTTGCCCAGTTTTCTCATCACTAGGGCTATCATATAATTCCGTTCGATATCTCAAGAACATCTCTACTTTGTGGAAACCTGAGGGTCAGTGCAAGACCTTATAGCATTCCGAAAAGAACGGTAGGAGATAGCGAAGTAGGTATAGGGGCGATATTTCGACTAAGTACCTTTTGTTATTAGTATTAGACGGGTATTTGTCGCGTTTAAATTACCTTATATTTTCAAAAACCCTTATATTTTTAAAATATAAGGTAATTTAAACGCGATAAATACCCGTCTAATACTAATAACAATGTGTTCAGATCGCGTAAGTTTAAAAGTACATAAGTACCTTTTGCCTAGCAGTGGGACAAAATAAGTCTTTGATTTCTGAAGTAAGCGGCAGGCGTTAGAAATCTGCTTTCTGTCTAAATGCAACCGTACGGGCATATTTTGCAATTTCATTTCTTCTGGGACAGACACGCTGCGACACCTTATTCTTTGGGATGTTTAATATTTTTGTTGTGTAATCTTCGACCTGTCCGAGCAACGCTATAAGTATTGCTCAAATAGATTAGGTACATTGTGACGACAATTGAAACGGAGAAATATTGTCTTTTTAGGCACTATATCAAAGTTAGGTAGATTGCTACTGTGTTCTGTGCTTTATGTTTCGTAACAGGGAAAAGTGATAAACGACGTAGTAAATGTGATTTTCTTGTAAAATAAAAACCCGAAGTTTTATGTTAGAGCCCGCTTAGTTTAGTACCTACCTATTAGATTAGGTAATATAAATTGATCTATAGGTAATATAACAAGGTTTGAACCATTGGCTTTTATAATCTTATGATGATTGACGATCCATCTAACGGTCACTGCTTAGGAAATAGAGCTCTCCCATGCTGCGATTGTTTTAATGTTTGATTTAATGAGGAAAATGTGTTGCAGAACACGTGACAACACAAAGGCAACGTTGCGTACTTCCGAGCCACGTTGCTTAGCATGTTGCAAGTCAGCGTAGCACGATACTAAGTACGTTACGAGCAAAGCCACGCCCAAAGAAAAAAATGTGTAATATGTAGGTACGTTATTAAAAAAAATCTTCATGCACATGCAGCTCCGCAATAATAATACCCCATTCAACATAACGCCGTCGTCTACACCTTCCTATTCATTCTGTCTATGAGGGTAAGTCAGACGCAGTAGGTCCTCGGACTACCGCCGCTGCGCCGCTATTTTTTCAAGTACCCATTAACACATTTAATTAAATCCTCACTGCTTTAATTTGGATTGAATTACTGGCGCAATTCACAATGGGGGTAGCTATGATGAATGTTTTCAAATTGTTTTGTAGTTATGTAGAATGGTTCATTTGCAATGGCTGTAAAGTTTCTAGGTGTCTAACAATTTTAAGCATTGGTAAATATATATCGTAACTATTTTATTATTTAATATACCTATATTATATAGTAGCTACGATGTTCTTGTAGCTCGTGTGACAAATCTTATAAATGTGGAAGAGTCAACTCTAGCACATCTAGGTACTTATAACACTATCAAGTCGCACAATTGTGTTTTTTGTATGTGTGCAAGATATTCCTATCCTATCCTTCCTATCTTATAATTCATAATATTGTCTAAAAACAAAAATGTTTTATTTTTAACTATGAACAAAAATAAAACATTTTTGTTCATAGTTTACCTACCTATATTTCAGCGAGCAAGCCTGTGTTGCAATGTGTGTGACAGAAGGCTAAACGAACGCGCTACGTTAATTTTTTTACAAAACAAAAAAAGACTGAAACAAACTGACGTTAGGCACTGTTCGTTTTAGAGCAAAACAAAATGGTGTTTTTGCTAACGTAGCTACATACTTTTGTGCCTGTGCCTTGCAGTCATGCGTGCTTTTAACTGCGCGGAATATTTTTGCACCAATTTATCTATATCAGGTTTATGGAAAAATCCGCATTTTCATCGCAGAGCTAAGTAAGTAGGTTAGCTAACTCTCAAAACCCCTGCAGTGAGGCATTCAATGCGAGCAGCCTGAAAGCGCAGCCAGCATTCCATTTCCACTCATCAGTCTATTCACGAGTATGAAACGTAGGTAGTACAACCAGCCTACCAAATTCAAAAATCTCGTGGCTCGTTGAACTCTACAGATCATTCAACTATTTTTTATCTGCGTACGTTCAAATGCAGCCCATCCCGAGATCTATCCAGAAGAATAATAATTTTTAGGTTGTATTTTTTGCTGTGGCCTGTGGCCGGTCGGTGCTCGCGTTTTATTGCACACTATTCCGGCGAATAAACGCGGCGAGGGGGTTTAATGGACCGGCCGTAGGGTGGAGGGGTAGTCCCCCTTCCCCCTCCTGTCCACTGTATTGGCTGCGAATATTGAATATTTTTGCTGCGAACAGAGGCTAGGCTCTGCAAGCTGACCACTAATCAGTGGTCCCTGGTGATCGGTGGCATTTTGCCTTTAACTTTATGCCTTATCTCGAAGTTCAAACTGTTATGTAACGTAGATTAACTAAGAAATACAAGTACTATTTCACTATTTCATGACATACTCTCTACGATTAGAAGGTACCCCGATGATGAGAACCGCGGTCTAACTTGATTCAAAAAGCTCATTTCGCTCGATCACAAAGTACCTATCTACGAGTTAGTACATATAATTCAACCTTTCCAAGATAGCTACATTAACATTATCTACATTACTTTACCTTTATTAGATAAGTAGGATACTTTTTTCTTTCAGTGATCGGGAGAAGTCTTGAGTGCAGGCATTAAAATGGTAAGCAATGTGGGTGGACTACGGTTCAGTAGAAAAACATATATACCTACCAGACTAAGCAAGTACATAATGTATCTGTTTTAAAATAAAACCGAGTAAACGCTAAAACTAGCCCATGAGTATGGGCAAGCTTGTTTTAGTTGATACTCCAAATTGATTCTGGAGCTTGTTAACAAAACCCCAATGTAGGTACCCAGTGAGGTCAAGCTCAGTAAAATTTCAGAGAAAGTTAATTTTGATTCTTATGCTTAGTATGCTGACGCCATATTAAAGTCAATACTTTGATTTTAGTCGCAATTAATCGAAAAAAATAGACCTTACCTTACTATAGGTACTAACGCACAGAATATAAAATTGTAGATACATGAGTATCGTATGACGGTTGGTAAAATCAATACTTTGCTATTTTGTTTTCGGCTTATAGAAAAAAATGTGCACGAACAGTTATTAAAAACATGTACTTACCTACATGTAGGTACTTCCTTAGGTATTAGCAATTAACACGAAGAAAACTCAAAGGCAAGCTGAAATAAATATGTTATGTACATTCCGTACGCTGCAATATCGTTAGCCATGACGTTTTGATGATTACGCAGACAGTCGTCAAATACTTGTTTGTCCATATCCTTAACAAGTCATAAGCTTGGATATGTTGAAAGCAGCAAGTACAGGTATAGCTGATATTTTGTAGATATGTATATATTTAAACAGACACTTTAATGTAGTTTTTATGTAAGTAAAGTTGGTTTTACGATTTATTTTTTAGTTGAGTTTTAAAACTAGCGTAGCTGCACGCGTAGTAGTTTGCTACGAGTGAAGGTGCTACGTAAGTGCTACGTGCCTCAAGATTTCTCGAGTTCCATTATCACGTAATTTGAATGTAAATAACAAAATCCTACCTTTTAGAATAGGTATGAGTATTATTTGATGATATGAGCAACTTATTCACGATAAGAGCTCAGGTTTCATTTAAGTTGCTGCGACAGATACAGACCAAGACAGCTTTACTTTGCTGGATACATCAACTCGAAGCCCGCGGGCAGAAAACCTGCATTATCGAAAAGAATCAATTTACATTGTTTCTTCGTAATCCCTTGTGAGAATGCGACATTACTATAAGGTTAGTAGGTACTTACCTATTTTGTTTTTTTATGTGTGGATAAATAACTAGAAAGTAGGTATTTTGATTGTTGTTTTTATTTTTACCTTTTTCATTCATAGTAAGTATAACCTTGGTGGCCTAGAGGCAGCAACCCTCTTACGATCCAAAAGTTGGGGGTTAAAATCCCGGTAAGTACCTACCTGTACCTAAAGGACGTTTATTATTTATCGTGTGTGACTTTTTTTTTATAACTACTTTTTTGATGACAATAATAAAAAACCCTTACCGTTTGTTTTGCAAAGGTCACCTATATCTTTGCTTTATAAAGCTTTCTAGTCTTCCACAAACAAAAATTTAACTTTTAAAGTATTCCGTTCGAACTTGCGAAGTTAACGATGCGTCGGGTCGCCCGCTCGTATATTCTCCACTTCTCTACTTCAATGTGAATTATATTCTAATACTCTAGCTGGGGAAATTTCTTATTGAACCAAACCAAAATTCAGAGTGAACCACAAAACTGATACCACTCAGCTGGGGATACCTGAACAACTACCAAAATTAGCTTCACCGATCGTCTAAAAAGCGAGACGGTGTGAAAAACAACCTACTCTCCGCTAACCAATATTTATTTTTACAATGCGCTTTCCTCCTTACCTTGTAGGTAAAGTGCTCGTGGTATTAGGTAGGTACCTACAGTTTTCTTGTGCCTATGTACAGGCACTAAAACCCTAACCAGATACTACGAGTTGGTACTTACCTAGTGCAAGAACGAATAATTTGATAGGTAAAGTTATTTTGATTTATATCTACTTAATTGTCCCTCCACACAACACTTTCACCAGCGCTATCTTATGACTTTTATATTGCAACAATATTAAAATCTTAATGGCCCCCAGCAGACGATAAAAATACTTAGATACTGCTTAGATAACTGTCTGACTCAGAAGCTTTTTCGAAACATTTTCACAAGAACCTTTGACTCGACAAAAGCTACAAAGTTTTTATTGTTTAATACGTCCTCAGAGATAGAATAATAGCTAAGTACACACACTCATGCCACAAAGGACAGGCTGAATAGAGAGCTAGGAGCTTAGTGCGACGTTGGTAAATTCGTGTGGAAGGTAATAATTTTAATTTAAAAAAATGTGTTTCGCATGCTGCCCTATCGTGCTACATAACACCTGCCTAGTCATAGAAGTTACCTATTCAGTTTTCAGCAAGAATAGTTTTGGTTTCTATATTCTCGGAGAAGGCGCGGTTAGAAATGAACCAAATAGCAGCGGCATTTTACTGTTTAGATACTCTCACTAGTTAATGCTGATCATAATTTCATAGCTTGCTCTGCCACTTGTTTATTGTTGCTCTCAGATTAAGCCCGAGAAGTTTATTTGGTGCTGTAAAGGAAATTGCATTTTGTTATTGGTCGTCTACGTAGGTATTTTGCGCAATAAAAAGAGTGTCCGATACCTTCGGTGCTCGCAAAGGAAATTCAATTTGTAGTGAGTAAAAAATCTTGTAAAAAATAAACCTGCACTAAGGTTACTTTCTCACAAAAGATTTTAAATCACGGAACTTTAAAATGCTAGAACCTACCAATTTTTAAAACTTCTTGAAAGTCAAGCATATGCTAGCATACCTACCTACACAACGCATGATATGCGTTGGGCTTATAATTACAAAGCAGAATTATAGGAATTATAGTTACCTACAGGGCTTATTATTTCGATCGGGCTCGTAAAAAAAGTCTTATTCAAAATGAAGCATTTCAGATATTTTGCATAGCTGTCAAAGATTCTAGATACATCGACATAGGTACATACCTATAGGTAGGTGTTTATTTAAGTACAACCCCGTATTCAAACGGGAGGCATGGCTGGTCAACAAGGCTCGTTATATTCTCGTATTCAATGTTCCAGAATGTTCACAGATTTCCAGTTTACGATTTTACTTCCAATGCGCTGCCCTGCATCTCATTTTATACATTTTCTGCGTTGAATTTGCCATTTTTGTGATGAAATATATTTCGATGCGCATTCAGTACTCGCTAGTCTGATAGGTATTTACTGCGGCGGTAACTAAATATCAGTTAAATATCGGCAGTTTTTTGAAAAACAGAAAACACTCCAATCAATACCTACTTAGGTATAGTAGTACCTACGTTAGCCATTCTATCAAAGAAATTGTGTTAGGTAATATTTTTTCAATTCATCCAATATTATTTCAGAAAATTAACCGGAAGACTACTATTTTATCAGATACTAGCTTCTGCCCGCGGCTTCGCCCCCGTGATACCTTGAAAAACCAAAACAAATCTATCCCGAACCTTATATTTTTCCGGGATAAAAAGTAGTCTATGTGTTATTCCAGACCATAATCTATATCTGTGCCAAATTTCATTCAGATCCGTTCAGCCGTTTTAGCGTGAAAGAGTAACAAACATACATCCATCCATCCATCCATTCTTACAAACTTTCGCGTTTATAATATTAGTAGGATGAAGTTACCTAAGAGATTTATGTAGGACTAGCTGTCCCGCCCGCGACTTCGTTCACTTAAAGTAGGTATCTAACTAAACTGAGTTTCAAACAAATCACACTAATAAAAAATCCCATAATAACTTTTACACACAATTTTACCCTTTTTAGAGGGTTATTTTGAAATATCCAGGAATACGTTTCCATTTATTTTGCGTTTAAAGTATCAAAACCAAAATTAAGATCAATCGCACCACCCTTTAAAAAGTACCCATTGAAACAGTGACCCAACATTTGACCCCTTTTTGAAGGTTATATTGAAAAATCCTGAAACACGTGTCCGTTCATTTTGTATTTACAGTACACAAAGTTTCAGACCAATCGCACCACCCGTTAAAAAAATCCCATACAAACATTGACCCCTTTTTTAGAGTTACCTATATTTAAAAATTCTGAAACAGAAAACAAAGTTTAAGGCCAATCGCACCACCCGTTAACAAACATTGACCCCCCATTTGATCCCCTTTTTTAGAGATATATTGAAAAATCCTAAAACACAAAATTAAGTTTCAGACCAATCGCACCACCCATTGAAAAGTTCCTATACAAACATTGACCCCCCATTTGACCCCTTTTTTAAAAGGTTTTATTGAAAAATCCTAAAACACGAAACAAAGTTTCAGACCAATCGCACCAGGTTAAAAAAATCCCATACAAACATTGACCCCACATTTGACCCCTTTTTCAAGGTTATATTGAAATATTCTGAAACACGTGTCCTTTCATTTTGTATTTACAGTACACAAACAAAGTTTCAGACCAATCGCACCACCCGTTAAAAAGTTCCCATACAAACATTGACCCCACATTTGACCCCTTTTTGAAGGTTATTTTGAAAAATCCTGAAACACGTGTCCATTTATTTTGCATTTACAGTACACAAACAAAGTTTCAGGCCAATCGCACCACCCGTTAAAAAGTTTCCATACAAAAATTGACCCCACATTTGACCCCTTTTTGAAGGTTATTTTGAAAAATCCTGAAACACGTGTCCATTCATTTTGCATTTACAGTACACAAACAAAGTTTCAAGGCAATCGCACCACCCGTAAAAACAGTTCCCATACAAACATTGACCCCACATTTGACCCCTTTTTGAAGGTTATATTGAAAAATCCTGAAACACGTATCCATTCATTTTGCATTTACAGTGCACACACAAAGTTTCATGAAAATCACTCCACGCGTTAAAAAGTTTCATACTAACGTTTTCACCCTTTTTCACCCCCTTAGAGGTGGAATTTCCAAAAATCCCGCCTTAGTGGGTGGTTTTGTTATAAAAGGAAACCACCTTCCAAATTTCAGCATTCTAGCTTCAGCGGTTTCGGCTGGGCGATGATAAATCAGTCAGTCAGTCAGTCAGTCAGTCAGGTTAAGCTCTTATATAGATATAATAGATAGATGTTAAGCACTATATTCTTTAAATAAAAGTGACACCTAAATAACTATGTAGATAAAACTAGATAACTTACGTATAAAATTATGAGTTAGACCGTGCGAGTCTACTAACCCTGATGGTGAAATTCATGACAGTCCGAAGGTTTAAGGCCTTGAAATCGAAGGACCATAAAAATAAATAAGTATAAGGTACCTATCTGAAGCATTTGTGTGGGAGTATTATTAGGAAAATAAATAGTTAAGTACTTAGGTAGGTATCTTTGGTGTGGAAGCGTCAAATATAAATGCCACAATACCCGTAGGTACCCCACCTCAATCAATATGAGCGTAGGTATTGCATTTATATACCTATAGCTATTTTTAGCACATAATGTAAATACCTAATGGAATTCACTCATCCTTAGTCCTCCCGAACATAAAAGATTTCTATTAGTCTCTGACCATGTCTCAACATCACGACTCGCCGACTGCGGTCTCTTTAATATTCACGTCGCACAAAGCTTTCTTGATTCTGCACATATTCGTCATTTCTTTAGCCCCGAAAATATTGCGATACGGAATTTTCTTTTCTGCTGACATACGCATATTGCCGTGAAACTAGTAGCATTATACGGCTTTTTCAAATAAAAAGTTTTCCCTTAGGTAGGTACTTAGGTAAGTATACCTTCATAACCTATCAAATGGTACTACCACATACCTTCAGTTTAATTAAAATGCATCTAAATAAGATAATACGATTAGCACTGAGGAACCGGATTCCTCCAGTTGCCATTATTTTATACAGATAATTGTATAGGTAGGTAGTTGGATCATAGGTAGGTACAACTCCAAGATGAATATTCGTATTGTTCAAAAACTCATTTCGCAACCCAACACTAAACTGAATATTCTTGATTTACGAGCACAATACTATGCAAATGCAAAGCATGTGTAATGTGTATATACAAGTGTGTACAAGGATGCATCCCGCAGAGTTCGCTTCGCAGAGTTTTAATAACAGGTGTAAGCACAAAGGCCGGACATCGTCTACACTTCCAAACCTCAAACGAACGCAACGCTCATTTCTACAACCGCGGACCGCAGTCCAAATATTTTGTGCACTTTGTTGGAAGCGAGAACCTACCTACATAATGTATGCAACGCAGGATGAATAGGTACTTTATGTAAAGTTAAAAATAGAAACATTAGTATTTATAAAATATCGCTTACACTGAGTTCAATATTTTGAGGTTACGTACTCGTTTACGCAAACTCTACATCTTTCTAATAAGAGCTGAAAACTTCTGCATAAGAAAACAACGGGTGGGTAGAGTTTGAAGGTGAGTCCAATTACTGTGTTTTCGAGCTTTTTACTACGGGTAGGTCAATACATAATAATTGCTAGGTTACGTACCTACCAACCATAGTAGGTATTACATTTTGAATTCTTAGGTTCAGTAGCACAGACCAAGCCACGTATCCAATATAAATTCTGTCTCTTCGAAGAAGGATAGAGGGATTTATGTGGAGCACTCACGAATTATTCCGATTTGTAGCCCGATCACGAAGGATCAATCAAATACATATTGTTACTTTGTGACATAGGTCGAACGAGCGACGTTCTACTTTCGACTCGACGAATAAGGTTCAAAATAGACAGTTGAATTCATAGCCTTTGGCCAGACGAGCAAAACCAGTAAAAAAATATTCAGATATCTTTAAATAGAAAACCTCGCGACGAGCGGAGATGAGCTTAATCATAGAGACCTCATAACGAGATATGCAAAGTATGAGTGGACAAACAAACGAATATTCTGGAACCTCATTTCCTTTCCGAGTCGAACAATAAACGCTTATTACGAGACCGCCTCTGTAGTAGCCATTTCTTTTTATGTAGCTCCGGGTTTGTTTGGTGTAGGTACTTAGGTACCTATCTCTAGCCGACGATCATGGCCAAGTTGAGGGGCTACGAATTTATGACGGCTACATGACGTGTTCATGTCAAATCATGGTGTTAGGAACTAAAAACATTTAAAAACTGTAGATATTATAATAGTAGGTGCAAATATCTACTCCTAAGTCACACAAAACCTAATCAGAGTTCTACTTATGTAGCTATGATAGTTATAAAATTAAGATTGATATTGACAGTAGATATCGTAATCGCATAGAATAATAAACACTCGTTGCATAACTAACTTAATCGTTCATAACCATAACAGATCAACGAGGTTAAGCAACGTACGCGACTTCAGTACTAGATGGGTGACCGCATTGGCATTTTCACGTGAGAGCTTCCGGGGATGGGAACACGCGTGAACTTGTCGGTCTCTCCCTACTTTTCAAATTGTTATGCAATGGGATTTTGGGTTGTCTAGTAATTCCAGCCTGCTAGTGTCGTTCATTGACACATAGGTAAGTACAAACGACCTTACTTATAGTAGGTAATTCAAATAATAAAGCTTATACCTACATAGAGTACCTATGTAATGTACATAGGTACGTTTTATAAAGTGGAATGTATCAACCTTTATCTGAGTCGACAGGAACTTGGCAACATAAAACTACAGGCTTTCGGCCAAGTTTCTGCTGAACATTGTTATAGATAAACTATTTTTTATCTCTTTAGCTAGCCTATCAGCATCATATAAAAGTAAATTTGAGAAAGAAACACCACGTAGCTGACGGAATTATTTTCTTCGTGGTTTCTGCCGAAATTGATCGATTTGTAAACAATTGAAATACCTGCAATATGTTACCTATACTTAGCAAAATTTGAATTAAAAATAACAACTAAGTAGGTATCCATAAAGTACATAAGTACATAATTTTATAAAATGTTTTTATTATTTTTAAATACCTACCTACACTATTTACTTTCCACAGTCCATCAAACAAACATTTTTACGCTTAATGAGTTTCTACATGTATAAATAATTACTAACCTTATTTTTAGCAGGTTTAGTAGGTCCTTGAATAGAATTGATAAACAATTAGCAGTCATATACAATACCAAGTCCTGACTAGGATACCTTGTATTGTGGAGTAATAGAAATTACCAGCATCACAACACAACATTTCCTGTAGTGCTTATTTCTCAAACTATTGTATGAGGATTAAGCAATCGGCAGAAGCACTTAAATTGTGTTTTGATACATTGATCATTCTCAAACTGGCTCAGCCAATCCGAGGTAAATGTTTATTAAACACTTTAATTAACGATTGAGTTTGTCAATCACTGTGAATCTTCGCAGGGTCAGTGAACTGAGCAGTGAGAATATAAAACATTGCTGGAGCTGGTACCAGCGACAGGTACCAAAGCTCTTCAAATCCAGTCAAAGATAATATGCCGTAAGCATGTACTATCCAATGTCCAAGCATGATTATGAGGTTCCTCATGTCAGTCACGGATGAAATTAATAGTGCAGGTGCAGACTGCTCGTTGCGTCTAGAGAAGTGTGATGCTGACGTCATCATTGATATGATGATGAATATATAGGGAAATGATTCATCTGAAACAAACAGAAAAAGTACTTTCAGAAAATCATAGTAGCAAGTAGAATTTTATAAAGTGATGGATTGCTTACCTACTATCATGGAAATATCTAGTATTTGATGATCTAGTTTTGGTTGGCCAGGTAGAAAGAGTGAGGCTACCCATAATGGAAAATAACTGTATACCTGGATTCCTGACGCAATAATAAAATATGTCTTGATGAGATGTAGATTAGTATAATATTAGGTTAAGAGAATAAATAGGTAAGTAGTAGAAATTTGTAACTTACATATCACACCAGCAGCAACAGTGTGTATAAGAACAAGAATTGGGTAGAAGTACATGGCATAGTATATGGCTCTCTGCCCATAGTGAGATGGATTCCAGGCCACCAGCCATGGCCTCAGTGTTAGTGTCATCAGTAAACTGAATACATAGATTAGTAGCACTATTGTGTACCTGGAACAGAGCAATTATTTTTGAAGTGAAACTTCTAATGTGACTTCCAACAAGGTTGCGTTAAACATTTAATGCTGCCATGGATGATGATGATGATGGAGGGAGTATGAAAGCAGTTATAAAAGAGACAGAGCGAGAGTGAATGCATGGCACTCAAACGCTTGCGTGTAGTATGGTTACCTGTTACAGGCCAGCATGAGCGTTAGCAACAAGAAGTTTTACTTCTTCCACACAGAGGGACTCCATACACTATTTTTTTAATTAGGTACATTGTGTTTTGATAAAATGATTTGTTGTTGTACAGACAATACTTCAAAATTTACTCTACGTGTCTAAAACAATAAATAAGTTGCTGTAACTACGGAAGCAAGTGCAAGTGACATGGTCAGACTCAGTTCCGTATAGGTATTTTATATTCAGTACCTACTTACAATGGATACACAGCCTCTTGTGTGCAATGCAATGTCTCCTTATAATCTGGTTGTGGGTTGTGTAGCAATGTGTACCAATCTGACAGATCTTGTGGCGTGCACACAAATAAATCAAACCGTCCGGTAGGAGCAAGCACTAGTATGGCAGTCAATGTACCCGTTACCACTTCAATGAAGGCGCAAATGTGTTGAAGAATTATACCATCTTTCCTGTAATAAATAAGTGTGAAACTTTATCACTAAAATAGTTTTCTTTGCTGGTGGACGAGACGGACTTGATGCGAGAAAGAGTGATAACACTGACAGATTCCGTCAAAGAATTGTGGAAGTTTTTGGTAAACTTTCTCAAACTACATTCCATGAGTAGGTATGATGAAATATACAAGTTTGCATACCCTTTTCGAATAGCGCCCATGTCGATAAAGAACCAGTTCAACACTATAGGCAGAAGAACCATGAATCCTAGATACTGCCAGTCGTATAGCGAAGGTGCATCGAAACACGGCTGGCAGTAACTGGACGCGTTTGTACGGAAACCTCTAGGACAGGCACCGCATTCGCTCCACGATCCGTCTTGAAAAGTTCTGCCGCAGTAGAGGCCTGGACATGTTCTGACATCAGGCATTTTAGCGAACACTTCTATTCCTAAGATATAATAGATATAACTATCTGCCCTGAAACCCGTATTACACTCTCGTTATCGTTGCATCAAATTGATTATATTTATTCCTTATTTTTTCAAGTTTCAATCCAATTCAAATCGAAAAAGATAAACAAACAAATCAAATTTTATGCTGCTTCTTCTTCCCCTAATCGCCTGCCTATACATGCTATCAGTCATGATCTTTCATTTACAATTTGTCAGTGTCAAGTGTTGTGAAGTTTTAACTACAGATAGCGCTCTGCATGATAAAACTAATCTTATAAATGGATGGGTGACCGCCAGTGGCATTCAGGTACATCTGAATGTTTCCATGCTAATGTTAATTAAGTGAATGAGAAAAGAAGTATTATGTGCAATTATTTGCCTACTTAAGTAGGTACGTTATAGTCAGAGTTGACATAACCACTGACTCCACAAGTAGGAACTAGGAAGAGGAAGGTACATAGACATTTATTTCCCATTCAGTCCCCAAATAGATAGTTAGGGAACCGAAAAATATAAGAAAAATGGTCCCTGAATAGGTACACCGGCAGCACTCTTGTATGTAGGTTCTACCTCTACCTAGGTACCTATGACTAGACTAAGTAGGTAGTACATAAAGTCCAATGAATAAAGTATGTCTATGTAGGCAGGAAAGTTTAATTAAAAAATAATTTAGAGTGTAGGTGCCTGTTAAAAAAAAAAGGTACTTAACTAATTGTAACTCACCCCTACAACTTTTAAGTAACTACAGTGCTTTGAATTTGCTAGCAAAGCCATCATCACGTTTTCTAAAAGAAAAACCACGAAGCCGTCTTGCGATTAAGCGTAACAAGACAAAAACTAGATAAACTAGAGCAGCAATAACTATAACAAAGAAGCTAACGAAATCCAGCATGTAGTATTTCATGAAGTTTGTGGAGACAGCAGGCGAACGAAGATGGCGAGCGCCTCGGTTCTTCAAAATGTACTCGGTCCAAAGCAGGGCGTTTTCAGGGCCAGATATTACTGGTTCGACTACAGCTTCCTTTAACTGCATCATTGAATTCTTGTAACTAAAACAATACAAATAAATTAGGTACGGTTCGTCCTTAGTAGGTAGGTAATTTGTAATAGGTATCATTGGGCAACCCTAAGTACCTATTATTTTAATTATTGCTTAGTAAAGTAACATACCTATCTACACTAAATTTTTTTTTTATCATAATTTATTTAGCCTTTTATTTGACATTTTATTAATTTTAAGTTTTTTTAACTTTATGGTAAATGTTGTGCATGCCATGTAATTGGCACACATTTCGTGGTAAAAAAAATGTTTTCATGTTGTTTTGTTGAGTGTGCTGTTGGCGTTGCCTATTAAATAAATAAATAAATCCTGAAGAGCAGACATAGTGAACCTACATTTGATTAGTCGCGACATTTGTTATCATTTCTTTCACAGTCTCCTTGTCTAGGTAATAAGAGTCCAAAATTTCACCCGCTCCATGCTTTGTGATCTCTCTGATGAATAGTTTCCTTGACTGAACCAGAGGCAGTCCGACAATAGGCACTTGGTAAAACACTGCTTCTTCTAATGAACGTGCCCCTCCATGAGTTATAAAGGCTTTTACGTTGGGGTGAGCTGAAAATAAGCAAAATTATGTAGGTAATATCCTACAGCTTATTACAGACATCTTATTATGAAGGAAAGGTTTTGCGTGGATTCAAAACTACAAGGTGGCTAGGTATACCTTGGTAGTAGATTGATAGGTAGATAGATATGAGTCTAATAGGTAGGTAGGTAGTCTTATTTGTCACAATTGTGCAGCACTTGTTCAAACAAATAGGTGTTGGTTGTAGAAAAGCATCATTTGTGTACCTAGTAGGTAGTTAGTACCTTAAGTTTTTATGACTCACTTTTTATTACTTTTTAAAGGCTACGTAAAATGCTCGTTTCTACTCTACATGATAATTACGCAAAGTCTCACCTAAAACTTGCTGCTGCGGGAACCAAGCTGATGATATAACATTATCCAACTTATTTATTAACGTGGTATTAGTAATTTTCCACAGCACAGTGAAGGGAAGTTCTTTGAAAGCATCCGTGAGGGTTTGCAGCATAAGCGGGGAGAGGTGCTCTGGCTCTTGAATGGCACCTAAACTGAAGTATATGACCCCATTGGTTGCTGCGTCCAGTTTAGCTTGAAGATCCTGAAAATATTACAAAAGTGCATAATGAGGCAGTAGCAATGTATGACCCAAACCAAACGTGGGAACCTACACCAATACTTTCCAGGCTCTGTATATTATCTCCCTACTTTTAAGTCGATGATCTTAAAAAAACATGATCACGACTGTAATTCGCAGCCTCGGTAGATATCTCCTCTCAAGTTATTTTTGATCTTTTTGAGGATATCTAAAAAGGGTAGTCAGTGGCACGTCCGAACATCCTTACACCATCTTACCTTGGGAAGGCTAAAGCCAGGCTTGATATGCATACGGTCCACAAAAACAACAGCAGGGACGATCGGCCTGTTACCAATCAACAGAGGACTACTAGCTACGAAGAGCAGATCAATATCCTTCTCTACCTCTTGTAATTCTCTCTTCAAACCAAGTATCTTCTTAGCAGCCAAATCGGATAACGGAAGATAATTGTTGTAGTACTCATTCTTAGTGTAGTAGTGTCTACGGAATTCTGTAATCTTCTGCCAACTGCTCAGATTGCCGTAATTGAGGGTGTTAACATCTAGATAGAGCATTGGACTGACTGGGACTTCTTTAGCTTCATACTGGTGAAGTTTGCCAGTAGATGTAGTAATGGCAATGTGTGGAGCGTGGTATTTATCCGCCACAGCATATAAGACTGGAACGTCCGCTTCGGTGACCACCAGATCGAACTTGATGTTAGGGTTGATGAAAAGCGCCATCATCTGTTTGGATCGCAATTGCGCTATCGCTAATTTCAGCGAGTGTTCGTTCATAACTTTCATCCTCGGGTAATAGTCGTCAGTGTTAGACATTAACATTCTGAATTCATCCCAAAACGGCGCCGATTCCTTGCCAACGTCCAACTCTACAATTCTCTCGATATCTGGATGTTGGAATTGGCCAGGGTAAGGTGTCATCACAACGATAGAGTGTCCACTCTGTGCGAGCAGAGAAACATACCCTCTGAAAACCAGGTGGTCTGAATATGATAAAGAGGAAAACAAAGCAAGAATATGTGCTCCGTTTACTGCATTGAAAATCTGTAAAACAATAAACACAACACTAATTAGACGCAGCCCCATTTTTAAATTCAACACTACTTTCTAACTATACCAAATACGTTCTTCTGCAACGAATGACTCTAGTAAAATACTTACATATCTACCGATGTAATAATAGGTCATGAAACACTTGAGTAAATAATAATATGAAATAAAAATACCTACTCTACTACCACTTCTATGATTGTACTCTTTAGATCGTTTCGTAGATAATCGATTATGAATGTAATAATAGAACGAAGAATCGACCCTTGCATGTTTGCGATACTCGTTCCCATAAGTTAATGTCACCATAGCAACAAGGTCGTAACAAAAGAAACAGCTGATTTACACTGCCAACCAAGCGCTTTATGTCAGTCAAAGGACTTTTTATATACCTACCTGTCAGCTTTTCGCGCAAAACAAATATATTTTTTCGATCTATTCCTAATAAATAAATGGATAGTGAAATCAGTAATTATTCAGTCACTGGACGGATAGGGGAGGGGGCTCATGGCCTCGTTTTTAGGGCTACGCATATACAAAGTGGGCGCGAAGTGGCGCTGAAGAAAATCCTTATCAAGAACCTCGAGGATGGAATCCCAGTCAATGTGATGAGAGAGATCAAGGCTTTGCAGCTGCTCAGATGTAAATACGTTAGTGTTTTTATATGTTTTATTTCAAAGTGTGTAGGCATCTATCTATATCTATCCTAGCAGCCGGTAACACCCAGGGCTGAAGAATAACCACTTTTCTATCACGCCACTCCTGGTAGTCTTGTGCCAGTCGGATCCAAAGTTTGATAAAACGTTGCCGGTATCCTTCCGACTTGGTTCACCTATACCCTACCTTTTCCAGATAATAAAGTTGTACGACATGTTTCCACGAGGTACGAGCCTGGTCTTAGTGCTGGAGTACATGAGCTCAGGGCTGTGGGAGATGCTGCATCACAAGCAGCAGGAACTGACTCTGCCACGGGTCAAGACGTATGCAATGATGATGCTGAAAGGCACGCGATATATGCACGCGCATTATGTTATGCATAGGGTAAGGATAAGCTGATGGGGATATAGTTATCTGATAGCTAGGCGGGTGGCAACCCTAGTAGTTTACTGCAAGTATCCTGACCTATATTCGTATTTCCGTCAGGACTTGAAACCGGCAAATTTGTTGATAAACCATGAGGGCATTCTCAAGATAGCTGACATGGGCTTAGCTCGGTTGTACTGGCCTGACGGCGGTAGACCGTACTCACATCAAGTGGCTACAAGGTATAAATAAATTTGCGTATGTTTTATGATAAAGAACTTACGTGGTTATAGAGGAAATGCTTATTTTTCAGATGGTATCGGGCTCCAGAACTCTTGTATGGCGCAAGGTTCTACTCTGAGAAAGTGGATCTCTGGGCCCTTGGGTGTATTATCGCTGAAATGATAACGAAACAGCCATTATTTTCAGTACGTTTTTATCCATAATTTATTACATTTTTTTATTCATAGAATCACGACAAACGGCTTGTTCATACTACATCCGTCATTGAAAGTGATCATCGAAGTGAAAAATCACGAATATGTCCTAAAAATTTAAATTTATCCTTATAAAATAATAACGTTTCGTCAATGACGGATGTAGTGTGAACACGCCCTTACATAAGTTATATATTTTCTTCTTGTTTTGGCTTTTAGCAGATGAAATAATTAGGCCTGTCCGGTCTGGACCTCACACTTAACCTGTGACATGCCGGAACGCAGATTCACGCGAGACATAATAAATTTTCTATTGTGTCTGGAATTCCGGCATAATACGCAGTGAATAGTAGCGGGAAATAGTCTCGCCTAACGCACCACTGTTCAACAGTTAAAAAACTTACCTGTGGTACCTACTTCTCCAGGGTGAATCCGACATTGAGCAGCTGGCTATCGTCCTTCAGCACCTCGGGACACCCACGAAGGAATCTTGGCCAGGTCACGAGGATCTGCCTGACTTCCACAAGATTACGTTTCCCGACTCCACGCCTACGCCCTGGCCGGAGTTACTCCCGGGCGTGGATCCAGACGCATTGGGGCTCATTAAATCCTTCATTATGTATGACGCTGATAGGAGGATATCGGCTAAGGAGGTGATATATAAGTTACATCTTCACTTTTATAAAGTATCGAATCTTTTCGAATGTGGTATACGTACGTACGAGTATATCTACTGTGGACGCTGTGCTTAAAACGTGATGTTAAATACATAAGCCTTAGGTAATAAAATACTCTTTCATTTCCAGGCTCTAAAACACCCGTGGTTCAAAAACAAGCCGTCACCAGCCCCTTTAGAAGACATGCCAAAACCAAAAGTTAAGTGAATAAAACCAAGATAAAAATTTAAATATTTTATTTTTATTTTTGTAGTAGTATCCTAAGATAACGCCAGAAATACAATTGTACTTTTTAAAGTTTGAGCCATTAATAGGGAAATATTTTGAACGTGACTATTTGCCAAAGTAAAGTAATCTTAATTAAAATAATTTAGGTAATTATGTAGGTAGTGATTAAGAAAAACTTAGAAAATTTAAAAATGGCAGTCACTCTTGCAGTTGGTATGTAGATGGTAATAAGGTTTACCTATATTTGGTAATTTGTAAATATCAAATAAAGTTCTAACATTAAATGAGATTACACTTTCTTCAACACCACAGATAGTGCAAAAACTAATTATATAATTCAAGTAGTTACCTAGTTACGTTACATAAATGGTGCTGAGAACGAGTGCATAACATGATCTTTAAATGTTAAATTATGCTTGAAATTGAATAAATAACAAAAATACAATACTCGTAATTACATATTTAAAATCTACAATATTTCCCTTTAAACAACGAATTCATTTCGATTTTAGAACTATCAAAACGACATTACCTAACTACAAAAAAAAAGAATTAAAGTTTCTATAAAAGACACCTAAACAAGAAATACAATCAGTGAATAAAATGCAGGCTATATATTTATATTAAGCCAAAACTAAAATACAAAAATTGCATAAGTCCAAACCCAAGTTAACCAAAGTTATTTGCCACTAATTATTAAAAGTTTTCCTTTAGTACAATACAATAATAATAATAAAAAAATTGCAATGTTTGTATTTTAAATAGGGCTCTTTATGTACGAGATCAAAATCAAAACTGTCCCATCTATCATAAACAAGAAATAAAATCAAAACAAGCCCAATTTAAAATCCTTGTCTTTACATGCGCGATATTTATAGGAAAGTTTTTGGTACTATATTTAATTGATGTATGATTTTATAATACAACACTATATTAAATCATTTTATACAGGACATATTTAAAATACGATAATATCTAGCACAGCCACTGCTACAACTTTTCAGTTTAGTAACATTGGACTTTGTTTGACCTCTGAAAGTGTATCAAAATATTTATTTAAAACAATCAAATTACACACGGCGTCGGCGTATAACGAACGTGAAGATTCGAATTCATTTATATAATAAGCGAACGTTAGCTGGGGTCCAATTATACTAAAGAAATCCCTACTTTCTAACTTTCGAAATAGTTTTGCAAGAATTGGGCCCCAGACCGCCGACCGTACTTTGTGAACTTTGACCGTGTTTTCGAACGTAGTACCCTGAGATTTTGAGATACAAATTATCTTAATTCGTTAATTTAGTATCGTAGTACGAGGTAAATCAAACAAAGCAGACGAATTGAGAACTTCCTTCCATTCTAAATCGGCTAATAAAAATGTTCTAACTAAAATTCACAAGATCCCAGGCTAATACTAATATTGGTGCTTAGTACATAATGAGCTCAGGGTGTCTCTCCGCAAAACGAAAACGATATAATCGGAACCGAAATGTTCGAAGAATTCACTCGAATTAACAGTCGTAAACCTACTATAACACTACTTATAATATACTCGTAGTTTAGTAGGTTGAGATCGATTGTCAAAAGTAATGTCGGTCGTACCATCGTTCAAATAATAGTCGAAACGATGAACTTAGAGTTGGTTTTGCATGAATTGTTGTGACGATATATCGTTGATCGTTTTGCAGAGTAGACACCAGTAATAGCATATATACAACTCACTAAACTACGACATTACATTATTATTTACTAGCTTCCACCTACGGCTTCGCCCGTTAGGCATCTTGTAAAACAAAAAGAAATCTATCCACGGGAACCGTACAATTTTCCGAAATACAAAGTAGTCTATGTGCTATTCCAGACTAATCTATCTCTGTGCCAAATTTCAGCGTGAAAGAGTAACAAACATACATCCATACATACTTACAAACTTTCACGTTTATAATATTAGTACGATAAGTAGGTACATCCACTATTATCTAGGTCGAATGCGAGTTTTGTCTCGCTGTAACTATAATCGCTAGTTTTGCACAATCGATACAAATTACGAACCACAAATTTATTGCTATAACTAGGCAGGTAAACATGTTTTTTAGTGGCATTGGCACCCTGCTCTTTTGTTTTGCATGAAAACGTTGTCGTGCATCTATACTTCAATCTATATCTATATAAGAGCTTAACCTGACTGACTGACTGACTGACTGACTGACTGATTTATCATCGCCCAGCCGAAACCGCCGAAGCTAGAAAGCTGAAATTTGGAAGGTGGTTTCCTTTTATAACAAAACCACCCACTAAGGCGGGATTTTTGGAAATTCCACCTCTAAGAGGGTGAAAAAGGGTTAAAACGTTTATATGAAACTTTTTAACGCGTGGAGCGATTTTCATGAAACTTTGTTTGTGCACTGTAAATAAAAAATGAACGAAAACGTGTTTCAGGATTTTTCAATATAACCTTCAAAATGGGGTCAAATGTGGGGTCAACTTTTGTATGGGAACTTTTTAACGGGTGGTGCGATTGGTCTGAAACTTTGTTTGTGTACTGTAAATGCAAAATGAGTGGACACGTGTTTCAGGATTTTTCAATATAACCTTCAAAAAGGGGTCAAATTTGGGGTCAATGTTTGTATGAGAACTTTTTAACGGGTGGTGCAATTTGTTTGAAATTCGGTTTATATACGAGTACATACTTTAAGTGAACAAAGTCGCGAGCGGGACAGCTAGTAATATATATAAGCGAAGTGTGCTAGTCAAATTGCATGTCGGTTATACGCTACTCATAAATTCACAATACATTGTGCGTTGCTATTATTTTAAGTATAATCATGCAAACATTCTTAAACACAAGCCTACTTTCATGCCTTCAATAAATTCGTCTAAGTATAACTACAATAATTTAGCACTTGGATCCATAATGCCTTTAGAAAGATACATAATGGATTAAATAATTATATTTTAAAACTAGTATAAGAAGTGATCATGCTGAGAATTTATAGAAATGCTATAGTACATAATTCCTAGCCTTGTCAAGTCTAGTAAATTATAGAGTTAACTGCAGCAAACTACCTAGATACGACACACTTATAAGTTCCTTCCTCTAACCTTTTCTAAAATATAAATTAACTATTATATCTATAATACATTACTTTGATCTATAAGAGCCGAGTTAAACTTAACAGATGAGGTAAATAAAAACCTTTATTTAATTTATCTGATGAAGTCGATTTGGATGCTGTATGGATTCTATCTAAGATTATCAAGACAGCCTACCATGAATCTTATTCTTTTGAGATAAGATTACAATTAATTGAGCACGCAACCCGAACTTACGATGTTGATAATTTAATTGTAATCAGTTTACAATTAGGTAACATTCATATTACTTTGTAAAATACTTTAGTTTAATTATTTACAAACTCCCTTTCATTTCTGGTTTTAAAATTGACTTTTATGGTTTTTATCGTTGTAAACAAAAACACAGTAAGCTCCAAGCAATAAGCGCCTTATGACCAAAATGCCCAAACAACAAATAATTTTACAATGTTCTGTATTTACATGTTTTAAGTGAAATATCCGTACTATCGCAGACATAACTCGTTTTCATTGCTAGCCTTATACTCGCTAATATGGGGAACACGTTCACGTCTATGATAGTAGAAAAAAACGTCTATCTACTATCTAGTTATGGATGATGTGTCAAAATTCATCCACAAAACAAGAAACACGACAATCTGTACAATTAATTACATTTTTTGAGTGTCCGTCCCGTACTATCGAGGACATAACCCGCTTCCATGGACCCGGCACCTGCAGCCTACTGCTGCAGGATACTCGCCAGTATCGGGAACGCGTTTATGTCATCGATAGTACGGTTGTTCTAGTTACGTATCCAACCGGACGTGTGCAAGTAGTGGCGGATTGTGTGGTCCAAGTCACTGTCGTTCGGCGGACGGCGGAGTAGGACGCCTTTCATGGTGATGTATTGTGCGGGCTGGAGACTTAGGGCGGTGCACAACTGTGTAAACACACCATCAATCAATAACACGTAACTCCATACTAATACATTATAAAGAGGTACAAACACATCTATACATTCACGGGTAGGTGAGGCTAGATAATAGATTATAATGGTGCACAATACAACTGTGCAAACATCACATAGTTATGTGCAACAAATATTGTAAAGATGTAAGGTTTATTAAATTATTTGTAGAATAATGCTTGGATATACTAAACCGATTCTAGAGATGTTTAACTTAATATCTCCGAGTGTCATCTATACTTCTATACTAATATTATAAAGAAGAAAGTTTTATATTTTTATTTGTAACGAATAAACTCAAAAACTACTGGTCCGATTTCAAAAATTCTTTCGCCGTTAGAATGCTAAGTTATCCCTGAGCAACATAGGCTATATTTTATATAGGTACCTCGAGGAAGCTAGTAGGATATGTTTTAGTAGGACTTAGTATTTTACGCGGGTGAAACCCCGAGGCGAAGAGCTAGTTTAGTTGGTAATATGAAATAATAAAATGTGCCACTGATGTGACGTAATGTTTGTAGGACACTTGAATATGAAACAGTGTTAGAAGGTTACAGCTGCAGGCAGCCTATAAATATACGAGTATCAACGTGTGCGGTTTAACCTAGCTATAGCTACCTACATCTTCATCTCATCATCTGCCCTTATCCCACTAGGTGGGCACAGGAATGGGCAGCTGCCCCCCTCCTCCCCTCCGTTTCAAAAATGTAGCCAAATCCTAGGATATTCAGTCACCGAATTTTGACGCTTTACACATTGAACTTTGAACCGTTCTAACTACAATCGCCCCGTAGAGGCAGACTCCAGGAGAGGGGGGGATCATGGGCTGGCGACGCCCTTGGCTGTTGGCTGCAGCTTGCAGAGTCATAGCCAACATCCAACATGTGGAGAGGAGGTTTGTATAGACTTGCCGAGGTTTGTACTGTGCGCATAATTTGGTGCTATCTTCCGTCCTTGTCTACGTTTGGTCAAGGCTCGGCGAGCTACGGCCATAAGGCAAAATAATTGAGTCAGGCTTACCTGTATCTCGTTATTGGTCAGAAGATGCCTCGAGCAGACGGCGCTGCATGAGCTCTTTCTGGAGCATCCACATGCGGTACTTCCGTCCAGTGTGCACTTTGGGCTGGTGGAATTTGAGCCGCTTTCGCCGTCTCTGTCGAAACATTATCACTTATTTATATTGACCATTGAATATTCTGGATTTTCTTGTCGTAAATTACAGATCATTACGAAAAGAAGAAGGATGATAACGTACAACCAGCGTAGGTACTTACATCCTTAAATCACTATGGGAAATCTAATTATTTTGGGCATAAACATTTAAGGTCAAACCACGGCTGAACGGATTTGGATGAAAATTGGAATAGATGCAGTTTGTGATCTGGAATAACTACTTATAAGCTACTTGATAACTAGGTACCACGCATTCAAAGCCTAAGACATGATCACGACTGTAATCCCCAGGCTCGGTAGATCTCCTCAGACCTCTAGTGATCTTTGAGGATATCTAAAGAGGGTAGTCAGAGGCACGTCCAAACATGACATTTGGTACATGTAGTATTCCGTACGTGACAGGTAGGAAAAGCTAGTAATGTATATTTGCCGCTTGACACCGACTTTGTCGATGAGGTTTATTTATTTAAAGTGTCTCACCTTTTTTTTAGCTGCAGCAAGTTGTTCTGCGTTGGATCTCTTATCTGGTTGGTGTCCGGGCACCCACTGCTGCCCTGGCGAAGACAACAGTTATACGGGATCAAACCCTACCACGTACGACACTAGATTGTATTTACAACGGTTATAGTTATGTGGGTAGCGCAGAAAATAGAACGTTGCGTTATTCATCTTTTTAGGGTGCCGTTCCCAAAGAGTGAAACGGGACCAGTCTTCGCTGTCCGTCCGTCTGTCCGTTTGTCACCAGGCTGTATCTCATGAACCGTGATAGTTAGACAGTTGCCACTTTAACAGCAAAATACTAAAAAACCCATACAACAAACGTGATTATTTTTCTGTTATATATGTAGATATTTTATACATAGTGTACGGATCCCTTGGTGCGCGAGTGCGACTCGCACTTGACCGGTTTTTTATATATCCAACCATCAAGCATGCGGTCCATCTGTTGGCCACCTTAGAAGGTCACTTATATTATCGTCGTATAACGGATTAGGTACTAATCACAAATCCATATATTATTTTTTAAATCTACTTTGCACTACCCGCTTAACTAAACACAGATGATCAGAGCTTACATTACACAAGTAGGTATAATTTCTGGAAATCATGCATCTACTTAGAAAGTTCTAGAACACCGCACGAAGCGTAAGCATGATTTTATGAAGCATGAACTTCTAAAGACATGCACAAAATGTTTATGGAAATGCGTCTGTATGAATTTTGATAAACATACAATTAATTAACTTTAATCATTATAATTTGAGTTCATCATTTGATATAAAAGTAATTTGACTGAAAAATAAAGAGATAATAAATAATAATGAATGTGCCAATGTACTACGCATAACGCCATACTTTAATAGGTATACCTATTTGATTATATTTCGGTTAAAATGCAGTTTCTTTACAGTTTCACACTAACCTCGCTGTTTATGCGCAAAGTCTATGTTGGTATGTATGTACATAATATTAAATCTACATAGTCTATTACTTCCATGTTATTTACAGATTTCGTGCAATGGCAATAAAAAAACAATAAATTACGTTAGTACCTAATGTTACATTACAATGAAATAATGTAATTAAATTGTGTCATTGTAACGTATGTACCTACTCACCGCGAGTACCTACATGCCTATATTGTAACCAATTCGCCTCTGAGGCTCAGTTTCAAAGTGATCCTTGTGATTTTATTGCATACTAGCTTCTGCACGCGGCGTCGCCCGCGAAGTACCTACATAAAATATAGCCTATGTTCATCCTGAAAGTTCATTCTACACATTGGTGAAAGAATTTTTCAAATCGGTTCAGTAGTTTCGGAGCCTATTCATTTCAAACAAACAAACAAACAAACAATCAAAGTTTTCCTCTTTATAATATTATTATTATTATTATTATTATTACTAGTAGTCCGCCCCGGCTTCGCACGGGTATTTATATATACCTATAAATGGTCACGACTGTAATTCCCAGGCTCGGTAGATATCTCCCAGATTTCTAGTTACTTTGATCTTTGAGTAGGTACTCGTACATGACAGGATGCAAGCCCATCGCCGCTTATAAGAATACTAACCTATGACACACACCTTCGAACTTTTGGTTCTAGGGTATGCCGGTTTCTTCACGCTGTTTTCCTTCACCGTTTAAGAACACAGGCATTGCGCACATAAATTGTTCGAATAGAAAAACACATTGGTGCATGACCAGGTTTGAACCCATGACCTTCAGATCGTGAGGCAGGGGTGCTACCACTACACCACCAGTGCTCTCAAATTTAACAAAAATTTCAAAATTCAATATTTATAATACACATACGTCTAACCATACCCTGCGTCAGGTTACTAAAAAAGAAAATTGTAAGTATAGAAAGTTTTAGTATTATTATTTTAATGAAGTTTTTATTTAGTATAATGTAATTTTTGGTTTATATTTTTTATTTATTTTTTCACATTGACTCCATCCTGTACACATCCTGTACACCCAGTGACGCCTACAGTGCATAAGCTAGCGCGGCTCTCACGCAACTTTTTTCTATTGCTTACATTTTTAATTTAATGGTATCTTTTGAATGGAATGTCCGAATTGAGTAATTCAAAAAACTATATAAAGGTATTGAAGCAGTCTAGAATATGATGTGATTTATTTTGATAAGGATTAATACTAAGATACAAATAAAGAGCATTTTTCTAAGAGTAGCCTTTCAATTAAAATTTTAAAATAAAAGAACTCTTATTGTGGCATTTCTATAATAGTTGGACATATGCTATCGCGACACTTTTTGTAAATAATGATGTGTTCTACAAAGTCGTAGTACATTATTTTATTCTATCGTCAATAGTTTTCGCAGCGCACGCGATATAAAGAATATTTTAGGTAATTTTTTTACACCTTGGCTTACATTATTGAAGTTTTAGTAAGGATCCCTAATTTTTTTGAAAATATAGTATAGCCTATGTCACCCGCTGATAGTGTAGCTTCCCAACAGTGAAAGAATTTTTCAAATCGGTTCAGTAGTTTCGGAGCCTATTCATTTCAAACAAACAAACAAACAAACAAACAAACAATCAAAGTTTTCCTCTTTATAATATTAGTTTAGATTATATTGAATAAATATATTTTTCTTTCTTTCTTTCAGTTTGACATAATGCCAATTTACTTGATGACTTATTTAATTTTCATCTATGACAGCGATTGATTTGCTAAACTGCACTAACTAGGTATCATATTTTTTTTGGTTGTTGAATTTTTAAGTTGTATAAAGTAGGCGTTACGCGCTTGTCGCAGGGCTAAAAGCAAGTACCAAGTGGCGAGGTCTCACGTCGACTTGCGGTCCATTGGGATGTTTCCTATGCGCCGCGTGTTGTTCGTAGTGAGCGCACTCCTCGAGCCGCGTCACGCCCGCGAGCCGGTACCGGTGGAGCTCGGCGAGGCGCACGCGCAGCTCGCGCTCTCGCCACAGACCAGCGATTACGCCGGCCTGCTCTGCCCGCCCGTAGAACTGTGACGTCCAGCGGAGGCGTTCCGTGAATTCTCTGGAAAGAAACGTTGCGATGACATGCCTTCTCACTCCAACAGCTAGCTCACTGTCTAAGTAACAAGAGTCGGATCAGTCGTGATCATGTTTTTTGGGTCTTTGTGGGAAAGTGACAAACATCACTTGTGTATTGAAAAAAGAAGATAACGACACAACTGGTCCATTTAGAACAGAATGAAGGACCATGGATTTTTACTACGAGCGATATACGCTGTAGGTACTCGTACCACGCAAAGTATGCCCTAGCCGGTTGTGCCTTAGAGCCCGTGGTATTGTAGTCGTAATTTTGCAAGTGTTACTGATGGGACCAAGCACCAAGTGGGCTTTTTACTAGATCCATTATTTAAACAAGAAAGCTCTCAAACATACTTTTTCTCTTTGGCAAGCTTCGCAAGCGTTTTCAGCTTGTTCCTGTGATTGTTGAAGAAGAGTGACACTAGTTGGTAGTCGCGTACGAGCCGCTTTCTCCGCGTCCGCTCTCGCAACCGCCTCGTGTATATATCTACTTGAGATAGTTTTAGTGCTGCAAATAATAAAACACTGCTGCTGTATTATGATAATAATTCTTCACAAGATATATCTTTAGCAAATAATATTTATTTACTGATATATACAACTCTATCTTACGTTTACAGGTAGGTACATGTATACAGACCATTAGTAACGGTCCTCAGATAGTTTAACTGTTTTACATGTATTTGATTAGTCTGTATATTAAGGATAGATTATAATTGAATGATATTAATAAGACTAATAGAAAAAAAAACAATATTTTATAATCAAATCAAAAGACTAAAAAACACTATTGCTTATATGGTGTTGTTGAGCCTTGGAAAGGCTGCTTGAGGTAGTGAATAGTTAACAGTTTTCTAGACAGAGTTGACAAACACATTAATATTGAAGGATATTGTATATATCACTAGATACAGGTACATTAATCTTTATGTTGCTAAAATATTCAGCAATAACAAAATCACCAGACGGAAGTGTAGGTGGTCCATCAAACATAAGTAATATTAATCAGTCTATATCAAGCAGTACCAAATCATCTAGTAAATTATACAATCAGATAATAATGTGATATTTTGGCCTTACCTATATCTAACTCATCATCTTCTGAATTCAGTGATAGTGTTGAAATTAACTGTTCAGCTTCATGATCATGTTCCTGAAATATTACAGAAAGGTCAAGTCACACAAGTTTGAAAAAACATTAAAAATGTTATGGGGAAAACAAGAATAATTACCTGTTATAATAACTTTGGATCATACTATGATACAATTTTAGATTTTTCCTGTTGTTGCATACAGACAGGTGATTATGGTAATTGATATGATTCATTTTTAAAATAGACTGATTAATTATTGAGATTTTACCAGGTTTTTGATTTATTTTTTTTAACCTGTTTTGTCCCACTGGCAAAGATCTTCTCTAAATCACAAATTATTCTTATCTTTTAAGATCCCTCCGAAATTATTAAGGGCAGAAAAATAATTTCATTTAAGTCTTTTATATCTTGACTAGTTACGTTTTTAGTATCTGGAAAGATATCTGACCTTTGGACTAATACCTTGGAGGCATCATTCTCTCCATTAACTAATTTAGTAAATTTACCCCACCAAATAAACCCACAAGTTACCCTTTCAAAGTCATCTCTATTGGGCATGTAACCAAGCTGTGAGGCTTCATCAACTGTGACTGCAAGGTGAGGTAGTCGTGACACGGCACTTGGACCGAGAGGACCTTCGTCTCGGTCTGCACAGTGCAGGGAGGGGCGTGTTGTGCTTTCCACATTACCCCAGGTGGCCCTGCCAATACTGCCATCTAAGTACCGTGTGATGTACTCATCTTTTGCTTCTGCAAATTGTTAATGATGTAATTAGGGTCATTAATATTTAAATTTATAACAAACCACAAAATGTCATTGTATAAATTGGAAACAGGCCTTACCTTCTGGGGTCCGTGTTTCTACATGTTTTGCTATATCTTCCCAGTTTCCAAATCCAAATTGTTCTATGGCATCTAGTAATCTAACTTCTTCATTAGCTGACCAACTACTACGTCCTAAAAATATTCCAAAGGCTCCAGAGTCCTGCAATAAATAATCTAGTTCATGATAAATTCAATTTTTTTAGTAAATAATAAATTCCAGGTCCATACAATTCAGTATTAAATAAAATTTTAGTAACTTACAACAAACTGATACGTATGGTCGTTTCTATGTTGCCCGATTTCAGCTCCAAGCGAAAAACACTGAAATATTATCAAAAAATCTTGAGTAAACTCGGGTTTCCTTTGACAATTTGAATTTTGCGCCAAAACAAATACACAGAAATGGCTACCAAGCTACTTTACCTGCAAACAAATATCAAAATCCGGGCATTCGGCACATTTTACTCGCACTCCACTGATTTCTTCTTGACAATAAGTACAATTATATTTGGCATAGAGATCTGTAAACAGCATAACTGTGATTAAATTAAGTTTACAGGATAAAATAAAGTTCTACGTTGACAAACCCAACCAATTTACTTACCAGCCATTTTACTTTTTTGTTTTGTTTTGTTGGCCAAGCCAATCTACTAACTGCGTTATGTCATGCATGACATGACATCCATAGACCACGCAACTGGTAGTCATATATATTTACGACCACATTTTTTCAAAAAAAAATTGGTGTAAATACAGTGGCTAATTTTTTTGAAAGTGGTTGAATGTTTGTACGGATACAATTTTTGTCGTTACTTTTGCTTTTACACCTCTCCTATTAAAAAAAGTTAAACCCAATGAATTTGTATTGTCAAAGTCAATCCAATCAAGTTGACATTGGCAACTCAATGTCTATGTCTCAACTCTCAAAGAATTCAATTTTCAATTTCATTCATTTATTTCCTTGTAGACTCTGGCTTGTCGCGTATTTTGTTTATTTTATTGTTAAATAAAAACGATTTCGAACAGTTATATACTCACAATACGCTCAAAAGTAGTTTAATCTTTACATAGTTATGTTCCTGTAAGCTTACTCAGCGGATTGTAATCCGTAATGTAAACGAAAACGAGTGCAGTGCACGTTCATCTCCTTTCGACCATGAAATCCAGTAAACGCAGGCTCCAGGCTCTCACAGAAGGCTCCGATGGAATGCCCAACTACCTCAAAATGGATGATTCCGAATCCTCCATCCCTCCAGTATTCAGACTGCGTCTCCATGAATTATTTTCCCAGATTGAAAAGGAATTTGACCTTCTCTACAATGAGAACTTGAACTGTGAGTAAGAATCAATAAACTAAGCTATTTTATTTTAAAACCTTGATAAAAGCTCCTGGTCATCATTCTGGTGTATATTATGAGGATAAAATGTATTGGTATGAATATGAGTAAGTAGATGTATGTCTAATGCTGAAGTAATGAACCATGGATTAAGTAAATACCAAGAAGTAATACAGTTAGCCTCACAGACAAGTTTATTTTTTTTAGAATGTAGGTACTAGGTAGGTACCTAAAAATATAAATACAATGCTATGTTGCATTGCTATGCAAAGTGCAATATCCAGGATATTGCACATAGGTATTATAGATAAGTAAATAGTTATATGAAAGCCACTAAACCAAATGAAACTGTTTTAGTGCAAGAAAAAATAGACATATTGAGTGAAAAACTGGAAAGAGAAAGCTATATTGGAGACAAACCAAACTTGGACTACATTGAATTTGATAATACAGGGAAAAACTCTAAAGTGAAATGTAAGTAAAACCCCATTAATGGCATAATAAATATAAGACAATAGAATAACTTTATTGTTTCACTGTGTACTTATGTAAGTTAGTATAATACCTAATAAATACAATTTATCTTCTGATATTTTTATGATTCAACCCTGTCACTTCCTGAATATTATCCTCACTGTATTGCAGTAACTCAAAGCAACTCTCAGAAGGTAAAAGCAAGTCACAAGTTGCGTGTTCAGACCAGCAAGATAGTGTCCAGCTTCAAAGCTCCATCCTACAGCTGTCAGCTGGTCAGAGAGTTCACTGGACACAAGGACGGCATCTGGGATGTGTCATCGGCCAGACCCGGGCAAGCGCTTATTGGAACTGCATCAGCTGGTGAGGAACTCGCTATATAGAAATAGTATTCATGCTTTTGTGATTTAATTCTAAATACTCACAACATTTATGCATCCTATGTTTATAATTATCCCTTTCAACAATATGTTATTGTGCGCTGACCTGGCTCTAAACCGGAATGGGTTTGCTAGTAGAAAATGCCCCCTAGGCATTAAGCCCTCCTTTTGTCACACATTTCTTTTGTAATTTGTGCACAATCTATATCTATATAAGAGCTTAACCTGACTGACTGACTGACTGACTGACTGACTGACTGACTGACTGATTGATCATCGCCGAGCCGAAACCGCTGAAGATAGAAAGCTGAAATTTGGAAGGTGGCTTCCTTTTATAACAAAAACACCCACTAAGGCGGGATTTTTGGAAATTCCACCTCTAAGAGGGTGAAAAAGGGTGAAAACTTTAGTATGAAACTTTTTAACGCGTGGAGCGATTTTCATGAAACTTTGTTTGTGCACTGTAAATACAAAATGAATGAACACGTGTTTCAGGATTTTTCAATATAATCTTCAAAAAGGGGTCAAATGTGGGGTCAATGTTTGTATGGGAACTTTTTAACGGGTGGTGCGATTGGTCTGAATTTTTGTTTGTGTACTTTAAATGCAAAATAAATGAATACGTGTTTCAGGATTTTTCAATATAACCTTTAAAAAGGGGTAAAATGGGGTGTCAACGTTAGTATGGGAACTTTTTAACGGGTAGTGCGATTGGTCTGAAACTTTGTTTGTGTGCTGTAAATGTAAAATGAATGGACACCTGTTTCAGGATTTTTCAATATAACTCTTAAAAAGGGGTCAAATGTTGGGTCAATGTTTGTATGTGAACTTTTTGACGGGTGGTGCGATTGGTTTGAAACTTTGTTTGTGTATTGTAAATGCAAAATGAATAGACACGTATTTCAGTATTTTTCAATATAATCTTCAAAAAGGGGTCAAATGGGGGGTCAATGTTTGTATGGGCACTTTTTAAAAGGTGGTGAGATTGATTTGAAACTTTTTTTGTGTACTGTAAATGAAAAATAAATGGACACCTGTTTCAGGATTTTTCAATATAATCTTCAAAAAGGGGTCAAATGTTGGGTCAATGTTTGTATGGGAACTTTTTAACGGGTGGTGCGATTGGTTTGAAACTTTGTTTGTGTATTGTAAATGCAAAATGAATAGACACGTATTTCAGTATTTTTCAATATAACCTTCAAAAAGGGGTCAAATGGGGGGTCAATGTTTGTATGAGCATTTTTTAAAGGGTGGTGAGATTGATTTGAAACTTTGTTTGTGTACTGTAAATGAAAAATAAATGGACACGTGTTTCAGGATTATTCTAAATAACCATCAAAAGGAGGTCAATGTTTTTGTATGGGAACTTATTAAAGGGTGGTGCTATTGGCCTGAAACTTTGTTTGTGTACTGTAAATACAAAACGAATGGACACGTGTTTCAGGATTTTTCAATATAACCTTCAAAAAGGGGTAAAATGGGGTGTCAAAGTAGTATGGGATTTTTATGAGTTGCTTGATGTGTTTAAAACTCAGTTTAGATATTTTATGTGAACGAAGTCGCGGGCGGAACAGCTAGTAAAGTATAAATAAATAAATAAAACCAATTATGCTACTTACAATTATAATCTTTGTTTGTTTATTGGAAATATTTTAAAAGGAAATAAGTCGGTTTAGGGAAGGAATGAAAATATTGGTTAAGCATACTTATTTAAAAGCATTTATATTTATTTAATGTGAAATATGCAGGCATATGAGCTTAGTTACTGTTTATAAATAATGCATTTAAATATGGTTTGGTTGTTTTTGATGGCAATATATGCAACAATTAATAATGTGTACTTATCAAAACTTTGTTTTCTATCCCCTAGATCATACAGCATGTGTATGGAGTGTGGAATGGGCAAAATGCCTTCTGCAGTACACAGGGCATGCAGGATCAGTAAACTCAATAAAGTTCCACCCAAACAGAGATATTGCACTCACTAGTAGTGGTGACAATACTGCTCATGTGTGGCAGGCTGCTGTAAACTGGGATTTGCCGGTAAGAAGCATTGTTACATAATTATTACTAATACCTACACTAAATTTCTGGAACTATTACACAGAATTGAGTAGATAAACTTCTTAGGCCTTAGAGTAAAAAAAAAACATTTAAAACATTGAGCTACAAACATCCAAACTTTCGAATATGTTGATATTATAAGTGTGATATTAGTGACATTGGTGTTACAGCGTGGCCAATCATCCGAAGAAGAATTAGAAGGCGGCGGCGAAGAAAGCCTTGGCGAAGGTGGCGATCGTCCTGAAGTTCTACGCACACCACTCACGGAACTTCTCGGTCACCAAGGCGTGGTGGTCGCAGCCGATTGGCTGACCGGTGGCGATCACGTCATCACCGCGTCCTGGGATAGGACGGCTAACTTGTACGACGTTGAGACAGGGGATTGTTTGCAAATACTTACTGGTAAGGACTAGCTGTTTAATAATGCATAAATTATGCAATGTCAGCATTTTCCTGTACTTATTACATTGTCATGTATGAAAGGAGCCTCTTTTTGAGACACATATTCTTTCACCAACTAAAAAGATTGTCACGCAAAATGCGGACTGACAGGTATTCATTATAAAGGTGTGTCCAAACACAGCGCGGCTATCCGCGCTGTAATTGGACGACTGCCGCGCAAACATTCGTTGGTTTAATCCTAACTAGAGCGCGGCAGAAATGTGTCCTGCAAACGCCGCGTGTTGCTGCCGCGCACTTGCCGCTTAATATTTGGGAATGAGACAATATTTTTAGCTGAACAAAAATCACATGAGTTCAAGCTAACTTTAAACTGTTTTGTATTTACAGGTCACGACCACGAGTTGACGCATGCATCGGCCCACCACAGCTCACGTTTAGTGGTCACGGCGTCCCGAGATACGACATTCCGGTTATGGGATTTTCGTGAACCGATCCACTCAGTTTCAGTATTCCAAGGGCACACTGAGTAAGTGGTTTTTATAGCAGTAAAGCAATTGCAATTACACATCTTACCAATAATGCATGACCTCTATGTATGGACATGGTAGGGACTAAGCATGCATGTATGTATGATTCAATTAAATAAATGAATAATTATTGGTACTTAAATATTTCACACAATGCCATCTAGTCCCAATTGTAAACTAAGCAATGCTTGTACTATGGGAACCAGAGAATTGATAGATTAATTTAATACTTATATAGGTAGGTACCTACCTACTTTTGTTTGTATTTTTTTTTAAATACCTAGAATACAATTTGGTAGCACCCAGACATAAAACAAAAATCTGTTTTCATCACACAATGTTTATCCTGGGTGGGTTTTATGTTTAATTATTTATTAGTTTCTTATTTATACAGGAGCGTCACTTCCGCTGTGTTCACTCGTGAAGATAAAGTTGTCTCGGGTTCTGACGATAGATCTGTTAAGGTAAGCTCTTAAGCTGTATTAAAAGTCTTATTTTTCCGAATATTCTTAGTGGTACAGATTCTGGCTTAATCAAAAGCGAAAGGTCTAAAAAAAAGTCAGCAAGTTTAACTTAGGTACATAGGTACTATGTTTAATTTCAGTTTGTTTCAGCAGTTAGTCTTTGAAATGTAACCTAATCTACTACGCAAACCCAATTCAGATGCATAAACCTGAGTAACACCATGTCTTAAAAAAAATAAGTTTTTGGACATCATTTCCACACGATATATTCTTATCACCATTTGGAACTCCTGCTATGCAGTTATGCACATGCACAATAGGTATTTTGAGTGACAAAAGTCATTTGTACAATTACTATTTTTTTTAATTTTTAGGTATGGGATGTACGTAACATGCGGTCAGCGCTAGCTACCATCAGATCGGACTCGTCCGTGAACCGCGTGGGAGTGAGTAATGGCGGCATCATCGCTATCCCACATGATAATCGACAAGTGAGGCTATTTGACCTACAAGGACAACGGTTGGCTCGTTTGCCTCGCTCTAGCAGACAGGTAAGCAATTCATATCTCTCTCATTCTTCATAAAAGCATTTAAAAGGTAGAGTTTGGCGTGAGCAACTTCTAACTTAACTAAATAGTTATAAATTCATAATTTAGGTAGGTAGGTAGGTACCTACTACCTAAACCTACTTATAAAAAATAATGTATATCTTATCTTTACAATCTAAAATAAAAATCAACAACGTGTTTTTGGTATTAATTCCAGGGCCATCGCCGTATGGTGACATCAGTAGCTTGGGCCGAAGACATATCACCAAATATCAACTTTTTCAGTTGTGGCTTCGACAGACGAATTCTCGGTTGGTCGATCCAGCCTTCTAAAGAGAACTAAAATAAATCACGCAAGATCTGATGAGCTAAATATTCGATGAACAAATTGGTTGAATTTTCCGCCCCATGTAGTCAACTTTTTAATAAGTACTTACCTACTATTTCATTTCCTTTGACTTGTGATTTTCAAACTTGAATTGGTAGATAATTATCTTTCATGATTGATGGGCGACAACCTTATTATAAAAAAAAAGCTTTCGAAAAGTTTTAAATTATGCTCTAGCTATATATTATTTTTATATTGGGTAATTTTCCTGAAATTGCACAAACTAACAAGCTTAATTTAGTATTATTTAAACTATTGTAGGTATAAACTGTTGATTCGGTGTAGGTAGATATAATAGTTGTTTAATTTTTTATTGTTTGTCCAATAATTTTTACTTATAGAATATTAGTGGATTAAGGTAATCTATATATGCCTTTGTATGAATGTATACATCAATTAAGTAAAGTTGTGTTGGGCTAGGACTTTTAAGTTTAATCCATTTGTTGGTTAATAAAAATAATTGAAATGTACAGCCAACTAATTTTATTTATAGGCTACTATTTCAAACTAAATCTCTCACTAACATAGGTTAACCTTGAGATTTTTTTGTTTGGCACAATTTATTGATTTATTGTGAAAGGGCTCTATCTCTACCTATAGTAGTGTGGCCTACAAATTAAATTGTTTGACAATATATCAGATTTTATGTAGAATGTTCAGAGACAAAAAATGTTGAAACTCACTGACATACCTAAATTATTTAAAAAAATTGTATACTTATTGTGTTAATAGATATAATGGAAAAAACAATATCATTACAAATTGTGATTAGAATTTGTTGTAGATAAGAGATTGAATAAATATATTTATGCTCATATTCATAAGTTTCAAATTGTCTAGATTAGAATTATTTAATTACTAGTGCTCATACCGCACAGTTGTATTAATTTTATGAAAAGGTGTATATTCATATATTAACTAAGAGCCTATGCCCAACAAGGTGTGTGGGTATTCATATTTTATGTGGAGTCATTCATAGGTTGATTTCACGTGACTTTTGTTTGATATCCTTGACGCCATGCTATATAAAACATACCTACCTACCACAGAGCAGTTAGCCTTGGTTTATGGTTATAAGATAAGTCTTATGTACCTATGATTTATTTATATAGATTGAAAATAATTAAGAAGTAAATTGTGACATATTTTTAGGTAATTAATACCCAAAAAACCAGAATGATCTAACTAGTCAATGTAAATTGATTTATGTAACCAAAGAAATATCTGAAGAAATATCTGTAACATTTGTCACATATAAATTGGAAGGAAATAAACAAACCAAGTTAAAACGATTTGTAAGTATTTAAAATGTAGAAGATGCGTGGTGACCCGGCGTTGTTATACAATTAATCCACATATACCCCAAGAACATTTTACGAACGACCCCTAGATTTACCTTCCTACTATTTTTGTTATTCCAAGGTGTTACGAAATAAATTATTTTGTCTCTTCTATTGGCTTCATTGATTCATTTGCAGTGCAGTCCAGGCAAGGTTGCCATGCCAACCGTAAAAAAAAACCCTCGTTTTAAGCAGCTAAAAATTTCGTACTTATTTTAACTTTCAAACCTCGTACATATTTTATGATGCATCGAAAACGTACTTAAATCAAAATTAAGGCTCAACTACTGGATTTAGGACATTTTACTCAAGAAAATGAACTATTTGAAGTTTCCTACATAAAAAAACATAACTTTGTGTTGTGTCAAGTTGGTTGTCTTTATTATTATTATATAGATTGTTTGTTTGGCTCTTTGATAGGCTCCGAAACTACTGGGTGCTACTGGGTCGATTTGCAAAATTCTTTCACCAATGTGTAGAATGAAATTTCAGGATGAACATAGGTTATATTTTATGTAGGTATTTCGTGAACAAAGCCGCGAGCGGAAGCTAGTAGGTAGGTATAATTGTATAACAAAATCTTTATTTTTACTCATTTTCCGGTTGAAGGGATATCTATCATAGACAATTAGCATGCGGCAATCAAATTTTTGGTGTAAGAAGTTGCTGCAAGTTCTGAGAGATGGCACTAGTTTTTATTATTATCTAATGGTGGTGCAAATTGTTAATATATAATATGGTCATACAAACATTTTGCTTTTATAATAATAACGATAATAGATTATATAATAAGAAAATCTCGTACTAATTGTATGAGGTTGATAGTGTCTTCGTACCTTGTACGGAAAACCACAAATCTCGTACGGTTGGCAACCCATGGTACAAAAATACCTTGTTATTTAGTGTTGCAATTATAATAACCGAAGAAAAGTGATGGGTGAAAACAAAAAGTTGAAAAGATCTTCTGTCTAACTACTGATCGAGTACCTAACGAGACTTCACCCCTTTCACCCTTGACTTGCACCGAGTTGCACCCTTGCTTTTACACCACTGTTGACAAATAACTAGTCCATTGAAATGTTACATTTTTTAGGCCTTACCTTGCGTTTTTTAGAGGACGCGATTTTATTTTTTTGATGTGTAGGGGGGGTCAGTGTAAAGCTAAAACCAAGTTTGTGGGGTCGCCACCCTTGTCCCACGGCCGCCATCTTGAAAATAGGGGTTGAAATGGTTTTTACGGTATATCTCTTAAACTATTTATTTGATAAAAAAAATTTGTTAACATTTTTTGTTGCAAATTAAATTCTCTACAACTTTGGTCCTGTAACTTTTTGTCGTAGAACTATAAATAAAAAAGTTATAAGCGAAAATCTTCAGAAATTCGAGAAAAAATTTTATATTTTTCGATGTAACTTTTTTTTTTATCATTTTACGAAAAAATAATATCTGACCATTTTTGTAGATCTTTTTTTGAGGAACAACTTTTAAACGCATCATTTTTTAATTAAGTCAATAGCTAAGGTTTTACAGCGCTCCGAAGTGAGTACTATTTTTCAGTACCTACTCTTAACTATACCTATATTATACGTGTGTACTAATAATATGTCATCAGTTTTTTTTTTTTTTTTTTTGTTATTATAACTTTTTTAATTACAAATTTTGCAATATTATTAATAATTAATTATTGACTATTTTCCCCACCGCCCACGAGGTAGAGTCTAGAGGCGCGTTTTTTTTTACGTGGTGTCCCCAATAGGCATAATCCAGGGTGATTTTCTAAATTACAACTACTCCGTCCTTAGTCGTTTCGATGGACCTATAGTCAATAGTCAATAATCTTTATTCAGTTATATCACAAGGATCATTTTGAATCGTCTTACATACTAGGTGAGTCTAGGTGCCAATTCCAGTCCTAACCCCAGTACGAGAAGAACTGACAAGAAACTCGCTGGGCCCTAGACTGCTGCGGCTCAGCATTTGATCGGCTTTCTGAATTAAATAGGTACCTGTGGGAGAACTGGCGAAGGAAGGGGTGTTAATAATATTGCAAAATTTATAATTACAACAATTATAATAAAAAAGTTAAAAAAAAACAAAAAATAAAACTGATGACATAATTTTTTTTTTTTAATAATGCTGGTCACTATCACACAGCATCCTGTAGCCCCAAACTAAGCAGAGCTTGTATTATGGGAACCACATGACTGATAAACTACATAGATATACTTTTTTTTTGTAAATACATACATATTATACATAGAAAACACCCAGACCTGAGACAAATATCTGCAAATAATGCAAACATTTGTCCCACGGCGGGAATCGAACCCGCAACCTTCTGCGTCTCAGGCGGACCTTCGCCCGCTGCGCCACAGAGGCCGTCAAATTTAATTCAATATTATTAGTGCACACATATAATATTGATAAAGTTAAGAGTACTGAAAAATAGTACTCACTTCGGAGCCCTGTAAAACCTTAGCTATTGACTTAATGAAAAAATGATGCGAATAAAAGTTGTTCCTCAAAAAACGATCTACAAAAATGGTCAGATATCATTTTTTCGTAAAATGATAAAAAAAAGTTACATCGAAAAATATAAATTTTTTTCTCGAATTTCTGAAGATTTTCGCTTATAACTTTTTTATTTATAGTTCTACGACAAAAAGTTACTGGACCAAAGTTGTAGAGAATTTAATTTGCAACAAAAAATGTTACCAAATTTTTTTTATCAAATAAATAGTTTAAGAGCTATACCGTAAAAACCATTTCAACCCCTATTTTCAAGATGGCGGCCGTGGGACAAGGGTGGCGACCCCACAAACTTGGTTTTAGCTTTACACTGACCCCCCCTACACATCAAAAAAATAAAATTGCGTCCTCTAAAAAACGCAACCCCAAATGTAACTTTTCAATGGACTAAACATTCATGGCATGACATACACGCAAACAAAAATGTCTCCTGTGTTATGGTTTCCAGATATACGGCCTTCTAATTTCGTGGACATTTTTTGGTTACAAACGGAGTTGGAGTTTTTTTAGAGTCCAAATACAACAGCAAAAATGTAATACAAATCCATAATTTCATTTAATTTTTTAATTTAATTTATTATTTTTTTGAAAACTTACAGCTAGATATAACATAGATTATAATGGTTATATTATGACATTAATTATTCCCACCCTCTGCGATGCTGTTTTAGACAATTATTTTTAGATAAATAAAATAAAACAGGTGTCTCGCTTTGCATAGTAAAATATTTTTTTGTAATTCCTTAATAACTATTTATTAGATACGTATAGCTAATATTTGAATAACGCTCATGATTTGAAATTGAATAACGCTTTCATTATTGAATTATGAGAGCGTTCATTTGTTTCGCCGTATTTAAAAAAAAATAACGTCAACGTCAGCCGATTTGTTTGTTTGCTTGTGCTTGATTGATTGATTGATTGATTGATTTGAATTTTTTGAAAGTTTTGTTTGGGTTTTGTTGTACTCTTCCTTCGTTCTCAGTCAGTTCAGTTCAGTTCAGTACATACGTAGTATCCCTAGTACGTCTGTGGTTCAGTACACTCTTCTATAAAGTACTCTGTGCTTCTAGCAAAGTTTGTGCTTTTGTAGGTAGAATTATTACAATTTAAATTTTGCCCTGCGCTGCGTGCGCGCGGCTTGTTATCTTTTCGGTTTCCTTCCTTTCTTCTCTCCTCTTCGTTGTGCTGACTGCTACAGATGGTTTTGGATACATGGAAATTAAAATTCATCTGTATTTGGATACTTATCTGATAGTTTCGAGTTTGTTTCTGGAGTTTTGAGGGGTTCTTGAGCTAAGGTGGAGCTAAGACATAAACATGGATGAAGTCCGAGCTTTTCTTAACAACCCGTGCCCTTCGAAGTCCCAAATGGTGAAACTACGGGGCCCTTTGACTGGTGGTATCAGTATTTCCAAGCATGATGTTTTGGATGAACTGAACCGGAAGGTAGAGCACCGCCATTCAGTTGTACCAAGTGGAACTGATTACGCCCGGGAAATTTGCGAGAGAGAAATGCATAATTATCAAAGGGTAAATAAACTTCATTGGTTACCGTTCCATACATTTTTAAATTACATTTATGTAGGTTTATTCTTGTATGATTCCAATCTTATTGATCTGTTGGGGTAAGTACCTATTCTCGGGTGAGAGTGATGGATGAGAGATAGGGTCATAATCCACCAAAAATACTGTCATAATGATTGAACCCTATAAAGTTCTAACTTTTAAGCCTAATTGAGCTATTTTAGAATCATAATAATTATACAAATATTTTATACCTACCTGTCTAGCACCAATTAGAACGTATGGAGTTTAGAAGCATGTCCGATGGTTTGGAGTCTCTGGAACAACTGACTTCATATGGAGCATCCGACATGAACATCAACGAATTGAATGCAGAGGCAATGAAGGAAGTATACAGCAAATACTGTTTCCAAAAACAAGAAGACACTACCAACAATTTAGCCATCAATGAGTATAAGCAAAAGGTAAGAAGTGTAAAGACTGCCTTGTTAATCTAAATCTAGAAAAATATATCCTAGAGAGCTGAATGTTGCAAAATAGGTTCCTTTAGAAGTGCAGAAAGAAATGATTAAAATTAAACTTCTAAGGACTGCAGTGCAAGGTTGAAGTTTGTATGAAAAACATCATGAAACCAAAATTATGGGGAGTTCTACTAGTGGTCAAATAAAGCTCTGAAATGATCTTGTTGAGAGATATTAGGTTTTCTATTATGTCGGAAATCCAGGCATGTAACCGGTTAAGATGATAATTATACATATCTCAATATCATTTTTTTTATAGATCTTGAATCACATCCAAGCCTTAGAAGTGTTAGTCATCGAAGGTCCTACGGGCTGTGGCAAGACCACACAAGTGCCACAGTGGATTTTGGATGACTGCGTGCAAAATCATAGGAATTGTAAGATTGTGGTCACTCAACCAAGAAGGATTGCGGCTATCTCTATTGCAAAGAGAGTTGCCCAGGAGAGGGGATGGGATGTTGGCGGCCTAGTTGGCTACCAGGTACATGTTTTTCTGTCATCTTTGTAGATAAAAAATCTATAGGTATACTAGGTTCCGTCCATGGATTCGCCCGCATGGTACTTTGAAAAACAAAAACAAATCTATCCCACTGGAACCATACATTTTATCTGGATAAAAAGTAGCCTTTATGTTATTCCAGACTAACACCGGTATTCACAAACAATACTTGCCTCAGTAAACTAGCATTGCTATGCAAAGTAAGGCATTTCTCGATTCTCATTGGCCGATCGCTAATACTTGAGTGGCAATCGGCCAATGAGAATCGAGAAATGCCTTACTTCGCATAGTAATGCTAGTTTACTGAGACAAGTATTGTTTGTGAATACCGGTGTAAATCTATACCTTTCTGTTCTATATTTCATCCAGATTCTGCTGTTTCAGCGTGAAAGAGTAACAAACATACATCCAACACATCCATACATTCTTACAGACTTTCACGTTTATAATATTAGTAGGATTTACATCCAATGCAAGAATTAGCAATAACCTTTGTTACAGGTGGGACTAGAAAACAAAACCTCAACAGATACAAAGATAAGCTATGTGACTACAGGTGTTTTGCTGCAGAAACTAGGTACAATTATTTGAATTCCATTTCAGTAACTCAAAGTTTTATGAATGTGGAGGGAAATCTTTTTTGTCTAATAAATAAGCTTTCTTTGAAGAGCTCTGGTGGTGTAGTGGTAGCACCCTTGCCTCACGATGCGAAGGTCGTGGGTTCAAACCTGGTTGTGCGCCAATGAGTTTTTCTATTCGAAAAAAATATTTGCGCAATGCCAGTGCTTTTAAACAGTGAAGGAAAACATCGTGAGAAAACCAGCATACCCTAGACTACAGCCAAAATTTCGAAGGTGTGTGTCATAGGTTAGTATTCTTATAAGCGGCGATGGGCTTGCAACCTGTTATATTTGGGATATTAACTACTGTGTAAAATGTGGGCATGTGACAAATGTCATGTTTGGTCGTGCTTCTGACTACTCAAAGATCTAAGTCACTAGAGGTCTGAGGAGATATTTGCCGAGCCTGGAGTGATCATTATAGTTATTTTTTTTAATAAGTAAGCATACATTTTAAAGAGTATTTATTTCAGTGGGGTCAAAAACAATGAGTGAATACACTCACATCATACTGGATGAGGTTCATGAACGAGGTCAAGACATGGACTTTCTACTGATGGTTGTTAAGAAGTTTTTATTCACTGTGTCACCACATGTAAAAGTAGTGCTCATGTCAGCAACAATCCGTGCAAACATCTTTACCAAGTACTTCTCAATACCAACAACCCATGGCCCCCAGAACTCAGAATGCATCAAGATTGAGAAGATAAAACCGAGGTTCAATGTCAAGACGTTTTACTTGAGTGACATGAAACAGTTTGGTGACGTAAGTATATAGCCGTAATTGGTAAATACGATTTTTTATGATCATGTATTTATGTATTTGGTTATGTACGAGCCTGAGTCAAGAATCTGAATCAAGAGACTTAAGTAATTTAAATCTGAAATTGATGATTGCAGTAATTATAAACATCTTTTGCATTTTAGATCCTCGGAGACAGTATTCCTAAGAATGGGGAGCCCGTCATAATGCCAGCAATGCACCACATTGTGGTGAAACTTGTGGATGCGTTTGAAAAGATCGATCAGCGGGAGGATGAATTCACAGATCGCTCACAAGCCGATTTGCTATCGGTGCTGATATTCCTGCCTGGTATCTACGAGATTGAAGAGCTACATATGTGCTTGACCAATGTAACTCTACGGTAAATGTTTTTTCTTTGATTACTAGATGCCATTCGTGGCTACGCATGACTACGGAAGATAAGCTCCGCAATGTTGCCTTAATGAACGACCGAGTTCCGAACTCAGGAGCTTAAAATCAGAGGTGGGTCGCCTTTATAGTAAAATAATAAGCTTATGTAACTTTCAGAGAAAAGTTAGCTGGCGCTGAATGTGCTAAATACGACTGGTGGGTGTTACCATTACACTCTACCATCACGGCGGACGAGCAAGCAAAGGTGTTTGAAAAGGCGCGTCCGGGGTGCAGGAAGATTATACTGGCTACTAACATTGCTGAGAGCTCCATCACCGTGCCTGATATCAAATATGGTAGGATATCATTTTAATATTTTCCAAGAAGTTTTTAGGCTTGAAATTTAAATATTTAGATTAAAAAACCTGTATGTTTATTTCACAGTGATTGATTACTGCCTCATGAAGACGCTAGTAGCAGACGATCAAACTAACTTCACGATGCTACAGCTGTGTTGGGCTTCCAAGGCGAATTGCGAGCAACGTGCAGGGCGCGCGGGTCGCGTGCGGGACGGCCGCATTTACAGGCTCGTCAATGAAAAGTTCTATGTAAGTAATGTAAAGTTGGCTCAACGAATTTAGGCATTCGTGAAGTTAGCCGCAAGAGCTACGCAGTATCGTTTTTTGGGAGCAATTGGAGGTATGAGGAGGGGGGAAGGAACTGTACATGCGCAAACTCGCACCTGTGGCTAACTTCACGAATGCCTAGATCCGTTGGATGACCTATACTTGATGATAAATAAGCAGCGGAACATGTCGACTTGACGGCGTTGTTACTGTTGCGAGCCGCTTTATGGTGATTTCGATTGGCGTTATTTTCCAAGCTCATTATAAAATATCAGAAACCTTAGATAACAAAAAACCTTGGGACGAATAAGCTCCAACTATGCTAGGTATCCCTAACAAAATGACCAAGGATCATACAAAAAAAGCGCTAGGGCCCAGCGAGTTTCTTGTCAGTTCGTCTCGTACTGGGAATAGGACTGGAATTGGCACCTAGACTCACCTAGTATATAAGACGATTCAAAATGTTCCCTGTTCTTTTATTAATTAAAAAGATTTATACTTTTGACTTCGTTATCTCTGAATGTTTCGCGGCTAACCTAGTCATGTGCCTGTCGAAATCTGCAACTTGTTTCTAACGGATCTGAGCACTATCAACACGAGCATTATGCTACATTAAAGGTAATAAATCAATAGCAGAGCACAAAACTAAATTACTTTTATTTTTATTACTATTTACAGCACAGCTTTTCTGAAGAAGGTATACCAGAAATCAAGCGGTGTCCCTTGGAACAGTTGGTGCTTTTGGCCAAGCTGTTAGATATGGGTCCGCCGAGCGATATCTTAGCTCTGGCGATCGACCCGCCGGACTTATCCAACATTCACCGCACCTTACTGGTCCTAAAAGAGGTATGATTACCATATACGTATTTCGTTTTTAATATTTTAAAAATAAGACATAATTTTGAACATTCTGAACATTAAACATTTTTGATAGAGTAGTACACCTCGTGGGTATTTTTATATTAAAGCTGTTTGCAAGATAGTTCTTATTCTTCACCAACTATCATCCAACATAGTGTAGTAGCCGTTTCTGGATCATTAATACTTTAGTCAGCTGTTGTACAGGTCATCCAACAGATCTAGGCATTCGTGAAGTTGCCACAGGTGCGAGTTTGCGCATGTACAGTTCCTTACCCCTCATACCTCCAATTGCTCCCGAAAAAAGATACTGCGCAGCTCTTGCGACTTCACGAATGCCTAGATTCGTTGAGCCAACTATAACTAGATTAAATCCAAAGATAATAAGAAGGGTTTTACTCATAAAACATCATATATATCTAAGTACCAAATATCATTCACAGATCGGTGCTCTAAAAAAGACAATGGACGATGAATGGGTCCCGAATGACGGTGAGATCACGTACCTAGGTCGTATGATGGCCAAGCTGCCTCTCGACGTCAAGATTTCCAAGCTAATAATGTTGGGATACATCTATGGATGCTTGGAGGAAAGTATTATTATGGGTAAGTTTTACTAGTACCTAGGAACTTTTAAACAACCTAAAATATGGGTAACTTTATCATTATGATCAGCCCTTTAATGTTCTCTAGTGTAGTGCCTACTCGGTTGTAACATCTCAGTCACGTCTTGGTATATGGTACACTACCTTCCGGCCGCGGCTTCGACCGCATGTTACCTTAACAAACAAAAACATACTCGTATATAATAGTCCACGGGAACCGTTAATTTTTTCGGGATAAAAGGTAGCCTTAAATCGGTTCAGTAGTTTAAGCGTGATTGCGTAACACACAGGTGGAGTTACTTTCGCATTTATAAATAAATAAATATTGTTGGACATTTCACACAACACTCTGGCCCCCAAACTAAGCAAAGCTTGTACTATGGGAACCAGATAACTGAAAGACTATTTTTTTTTGGACATACATAAATAGAACACACAGTAACACCTAGACACAGTACAAACATCTGTGTTTATCACACAAATGTTTGTCCTAGTTGGGTATCGAACCCACAACCTACAGTGCAGAAGACAGCTACTACCAACTGAGCTGTGAAGCCAGTCAGTGTTATAATGTTAGTAAGGATTATCCTACTAATATTATAAACGCGAAAGTTTGTAAGAATGTATGGATGGATAGATGGATGGATGGATGGATGGATGGATGGATGGATGGATGGATGGATGGATGGATGGATGTATGTTTGTTATTCTTTCACGCTAAAACGGCTGAACAGATCTGAATGAAATTTGGCACAGATATTGATTATGGTCTGGAATAACACATAGGCTACATTTTATCCCGAAAAAATGTACGGTTCCCGTGGGATAGCGATGTTTTTGTTTTTTAAGGTGTCACGTGGGCGACGCCGCGGGCGGAAGCTAGTTTTAAATATTTGTGTCATTGCCTGATGCCATTGTCTTTCGTTTAAGCTGCGGCAATGTCCTCAAAAAACCTATTCAGCAGTCCGTTCCGCGAGAGATTGAACGCATATAACTCCAAACTGACATGGGCTGACGGTTCTACCAGCGACTGTATTGCCTTCATGAATGTATATAAGGTAATTAATCATTGTATATAAAGTTCCTACTGCGAGGAAATTTATTTTTTATTTATCTCAATTTCTAATGTATTGTACCCAGGTGTGGAACCATCTTCGGCAGCAAAACTATTTCAGGCAGCAAGGCAACAATGAAGTGTTATGGGCGCGTCGATTCTACGTGCAAATACGATCTCTCCGCGAAACTGACGACATGATACGCGAACTGAAACACAGGCTCTCCAGAGAGGGCATTGAACCCTGTAAGGGCAGCTCGCCCTGGATGAAGAACGAAATACCTTTGGTTCTAAAGGTAAATAAAATATAGTAAACTAGCTAATTGACGGGCCTCGTAGCTCAGTTGGTAGTAGCTCTGCCTTCTGCGCTGCAGGTTGTGGGTTCGATCCCCACCCAGGATAAACATTTGTGTGATGGACTCAGATGTTTGTTCTGTGTCTGGGTGTTATTATGTATTCTATGTATGTATTTACAAAAAAAAAGTATTTAATTAATCTATCAGCTATCTGGTTCCCATAGTACAAGCTTTGCTTAGTTTGGGGCTAGATGGCGTTGTATGATCTGTCCACCACCAATATTTATTTAATTATTTATTATTTATTTCTGAATCGACTTACATAACATGTATTTGTGACTATATTTTTGTTTACCAGGTGATCCTAGCGGGTGCTTTCTACCCGCAATACTTTATCCAAGTATCGTTAGACGAAGATCGCGAACGTAATGCAGTGAAAATGCTCGGTGGATTAGATCCAAGAAACACGGTAACAATATTATTATTAATAGTGGAACTCCTCCGCTACGTCGTAATGTTATTATTTAAGCAAACTTCAACCTTACACTTTTACGACTTAGAGATTGAATTTCGGGAATTCCTTAGTGTACCCTACATCTCGCAAGGAACCTTAAATTGCAGCTCTCTAAGATTTATGGTTTAGGATAGACTGGTTACCAGTGGGTAAAGATTTCTAAATACCTATATAAATTAGAACCGAAAATTATAATTTTAAACAAATCGTGGTATACGTTTTTACACGGTATTATCTAATAACTACTACCTTGATGTCCGAGCTTTGCTCGGTTTTTTGGAATATGAAACCTAGATAGATCGATTAATCGCCCCCGAAACCCCCTGCATACTAAATTTCAGGAAAATCGTTGGATCCGTTTCTGAGATTCATATATACACAACAGTTGCTCGTTTAAAGGTATCAGATTGTGCGTTTATAGGTATTAGATAGAAAATACATCAATGGTTTTATTAGTTGGGTTTACAGTTTTAATTATTGACAGGTATTCTTGAAGAATTTCCCTACCAACCAACCGGGTGAGGTGTACTCGGCGACCATAAAGAATATCATCAAAAAACAGATATCCGACGAGCCTCGTGTCATATTCGACTCAAACAGCCAGTAAGAATGTCATTTTTGTAACTTTATTGTACACACAAGACAAATATTTACAAGCAAGACAGAAAAAATACATGTACAAAGGCGAGCTTAACCCTACAAGAGTTTTCTTAGAAACCTTGGAGACTAGGGAGAAGCAGGACTTGCTACCGGTACCAATTATACCTGAACTGTAGCGGTAATAACGGTATTTTCTTTTCGATATGTTCGAGTATCGATATTTTGCTCTAAAATACCAGTATTCAAAGCGGTTCTCGCGACGTTGCCAGCTCTCTGGTCCTAGCGTACTGAGCGGGACCCGGGGCGGGTGCGCGTGCTTGCCAACTTGTGCATACTTTGTAGTGGCGCACTTTTCTAATAAGTTTTCTCTCTCGCTTCCACAAAATTGAATTGTTGATACCGATATTATACGTGCATATTATCGGTAATTATACCGATACTTATTGAAAATACCGATATTTTAGTACCGATACCGATGAAATTACCGATACCGCACTAAGTCCGATTATACCGGTTCTAAAAAAATACCGGGATAACTTATATCGATACCAAAGATGTACCGGTACCACGTCAAGGTCAGTCGAATCGTTATTTAAAAATACCGCTATTCCAAGCCCTAGGGAGAAGCTATAATATAACATAGCAACATCGTTTTCATAAGACTTTGGTAGGATATGCCTGTCACAGTAACGCTTATGTGTTTAGGTTTGAAGGTAACTAACTGGAGCAAACGAAATTTCTGGGCGAATAGGCAAAATGATTGTCTGGGGTTGACAACTTATGACAATAGAGTATAGATTAGCGCGTCATATTTGAGCGTCGATTGGTATAAGCGCCTAGCCTTTCTACTCAATTTGACCGTCATTTAAAAAAAATACTTACCCTTATTTTAGAGTGCGTCTTTCAAGCATGAAGATGGAGCAATAAAAGCTTGGTTGATAATCAATTATTTCACGAAGAGTACATTTGAATTAACTGATTTACGATATAACTAAAATTGTTTGGTGCGCACAATGACGAAAGTGAGAACAATAATGAAACCGTTGAGTAGAATGGTCTGCCCATAAGTTACGGTAACCATCATTTGGCTGTATGGTTTTTAGACAGCTGGTTAGTATAATTTTTTTTTTTCTTCAGGAAAGTGTTCTTGACCTTCGACGAAGGCAATGGCGGATCGCGACAACGTGACAGAGATAGCGGTGTAAGTATACTTACGTGTTGGCAATGTTTTCGCACTTATTAGTTTTTTAAGCAATTTTCTATTCGAGAAAATCTTTAATTTGCTCTCTGTTATTATTAAGTTATCTATAATTTGACGACATAGCATCCGTTGTGGGATAATGGCATATGCAAAGAGAGGCCTATACCCAGTAGTGGTTGAAATGTGGTTGCGGATGAAAATATTGTCTATAAGTTTTCCTATAAATAAATACTTAAATAAATAAATACTCACCTCTATATGGCCTGAGATTAAATTGTGTAATCAAACATTTCATCATTCAATTTGTTTGCATCCAAAGTGTTGTGTTATTATAAGTCACTTTATCCTGTCCCCAGCAAGCCTTGTCCATTTAGTATAACTCATATAAATGCGAAAGTTTGGGTATAAGGACTATGTATAATATATGTGACTCTTGGGTGCTTACTATGGGTGTAATTTCAGGATCCAACTATCCCCGGTCAAGTGGTGCTCCCGGTTTATAAGTCGATCAAACTAAGGCAGCTGAAAATGGACATCAGAATACCATTGCTACCGTAAGTGCAGTTATCATTTCCGACCGCACCGCAGTTGCAGCTGCGTGGAATACATAGTATTCCATATAAATACAGCCTTAGTATTCATGGATACAGTACCTAGCTTAGCTATTGATTCTGTAGTGACAAAAACTGCTAATTTGATTGTTTTAACCCACGACACATAAACGACGGAGTGTTATTTTAATTGTTTACAAATTCATTAAGGCCCAGCATTTTGAAAATTGCAAGTATTGCAACCCTAATCATTCTATTACCGCTTAACAGATTACATTGAAATTGAACTACACGATACTCAAGGATATAAGTGATAAATCAACCGGAGCTAAAACACGAATTAGTTAGAAAACCTTGGTTAAAAATCATGTCAAAAACACCTCTGAAAATTCAAAAATTCCCTTATACAGTCGTGGTCAACTAATTAGGGACATGCAAGATAGTGAAGAACAATAACCGGTTATGTACATACAAATATAAAACCCTATTGATTTCTCAGTAACTATTATTTGCATAATTTGGTCCGATTATTATGCTTTAAATGGCTGTAAATAAAAGAATAAATAAATAGAAAAAAGTATTTAATATCAAAGGTTGAACATGTATTCAATTTTAAGATATAATTCTGTAGCTGGACATTTAATTAAGGACAGTAAACTATAATGAAAAATAGAGTTAAACAAAACTAATAATCTGCAGTATTATAATATCTTTAACAGCTCCATTTTATTACGTGTAAAATCAGTACCCAGTAGCAAAACCTTTGTTAGTAATTACCGCTTGACACCGATGTGGCATAGACATTATCAGTTTCTGGCATGTTTCGACAGGAATGTTTGCCCATGCCTCACAAAAAGCTTCATTAAGTTCATCTAAAGTTGTGGTACGATAAGTGGCTACTTTTTTCTTGATTTCGTGCCAAAGGTGCTCGATTGGGTTAAGGTCCGGGCTATTTGCTGGCCAATCTAGCACCGATACTGACTGACTGGTAAGAAACGACTTGACTGAACGGGCGGTATGTTTTGGGTCGTTATCATGCTGAAACGTCCATATAATAGGGAGATGCTCCTCAGCATAGGGAAGCATCGTTTCCTCCAATATTGCCTTGTATTGATGTTGGTCTAAGTTACCCTGAACTTTCCTCACAGGTCCCACTCCACGTCCAGAAAATGAACCCCACATTTTAATGTTTCCACCGCCATGTTTCACCTGCTTTTTTGTGAATCTTGGATTCATTTCCGCTTTTACTGGACGCCGTACGTATTGCCTTCCATCTGAAGAAATCAAATTAACCTTGGTCTCGTCAGAGAATAATACATGTTGCCATTGGGCGTAGGTCCAATGTCCATATTTACGTGCAAACGCCAAACGAGCATTTCTATGTTCTTTCTTCAACAACGGTACTTTGCGAGCCACTCTTCCGAACAACCCTGCTTCTACCAGACGTCGTCGAACGGTCCTAGCTGAGACACCAGCTCTTTCGTCTGTCCCAAACACTTCGTGTTTAATTAAAATAGAGCCTAGAAACGGATCTTTCTTAGCTAACCTGGCTATCATTCTATCTTCTTGCGGAGTTGTTTTTCTCGATCTTTTTGTTCTGGGCACATTTAAATCTGTGTTATTGCGTCTGACATGTTGCACTGCATTGTATACCATAGTTTTTGAACAATTTAAATGTTCTGCTATCCTTCGGTATGGCCAACCATGCTCGACAACAAACTTCATGATAATTTTTCGTAGTGTTGGATCGCAACTTTTATTTTTACCCATTTTTCTTCAAAATATTTTTCAAAACTTAAAATAAATATCGGGATTGCCGCCAAAACTACCACGAAACAATAAGAGAAGAAGTAAAAAAGTATTGAGATTCAAATTTTGAAAATAGAACGCAATATCTCAGTGTCCCTAATTAAATGGCCAGCCAGCATTATTTGAACAAATAGCACTACGATAATCTATCAGCTATACTGTAAAGAGGTTTAATGTTTAAGAAGTTGTTATTGTTTGTATAATCGGGCACATAAATGACTAATTATACTTACATGTAAGAGATATGGAATATGGTTTAGACTCGTTGGAAAATAAAAAATAAATTCACAATTCGGTTTAACCAAAGAGTGTCCCTAATTAGTTGACCACGACTGTATATCCAGAACAGTAAGATATTTTGAATTTCTATTTCACATGAATGTAAATCAGTCAATTTGAAACAAATCAACCCAGCCCTTTTTTTGAAATAAGCTATTTACTTGAACATATTTATGTTTTTTATAAATTGTCGCTTTCGTTACGTAATTCAGAGCAGCCATATTATCATGTCGCACTCTACTTATGTAGTTGTCATTTGGGTATTTCGCTTCGTGCTATGACATAGCAGCTATGTCTGATTCCGCGGAGATCCGCGTTGCTATACGGACCTATGTCACTTTTTTTGTAACTTTTACGTAAGGAATAGTGTGACGAGTATTCTGGGCCTTAAATTGTTTATTGGTTTCGTTTGAAAATGAATGGACTCCTATACAGACTTTCAACTCTTATTTCAACCCCTTCAAGCATTTTTTCGCGATAAAAAGTAGCCAATTTTCATTTAAATCGGTTCAGTAGTTTAGGCGTGATTTCGACAGACATAGTTACTTTCGCATTTATAATATTAGTAAGGATAATATTTCTAAGAAAATAAATATTAGAAAGTTGACTTGAAAATTGGAAAATTCGGGTAAAACTGAAAGTTATTTTCTATGATTTATTGTAATTTGGACAACATACCATTTTCAGATCAGCTATTTGGTAAAATCATTATTTTTTTCTACAGACCGGAAAAAGCGGAAGCTCTCGCATGTGAACTGCAAAAGAAGGAAGTCGATCTCGACCTGAACAGAATGGTGCCGCGCCTACCGGACATTGATGAAACTTATTTTCCCTTGAAAATCTGTCAAGTATGTTAATGTAATGGAGTGTACATTTTAAGCTTTGCTGTATCCTTACCACAAGCTCTTACAAACCATCATGTTTCAGAAACGTCACGTTTCAAGCTCCAAGTAACACTACATCCATATTTTTTTTATGTCATAGTACGAAAAATCTAAGTTATATTGCTTTGATATTGCCCGAGCTTGTGGTATGCCCTAGATTCATCTGGGGCTCCTCGGCCCATAGATTTGTTAGCGTGCATAACAAAGAAAAATTACTAATCACTGTGCAAAATGTGGTCATGTGCATAAATATCATGTTTGGACGTGCCTCTGACTACCCCCTTTATATATCCTCAAAGATCTAAGTAACAAGAGATCTGAGAAGATATCTACCGGGCCTGGGGATTACAGTCGTGATCATGTTTTTTTTTATTATACGAAACTGATTGCTTACCACGCTTTGCCAATTAACTGAATTTGTAATAGTACCTAGCGTCTATATTAATAAGGTTCATTCATTATTTACGTTTTTTTCCCAGCTGAGTAGCATGAACGACTTTTGGGTGCAGCACGACGACGACTCGACTTCCAGCGACTTGTACAAGATCCAGAATGCCCTGAACAAAGCTCCATTGATAGCTCACACGGCGTCGGTCGAGTGCGGAGATATATTCGCCGCGCCCCATAATGAAGGGATTTGCCGTGCTAAAGTACTCAAGCTTCTGCCTAGGGGCATGCTTCAGGTAAGAAGGAAATAGGTAACATGCGCATAAATAGTCTCTTCTCGAACTCTTGTTATCCCTATTTTCTCCGAGTTTGTCACTAAAGAATAAAACCGGCCAAGTGCGAGTCGGACTCGCGCATGAAGGATTCCGTACCATTATCTATAAAAACGGCAAAAAAAAAACACGTTTATTGTATGGGAGCCCCCTTAAATATTTAGTAACTGGATGACCGAGCTTTGCTCGGTTTTTTTTTGTAAACTAGGTTTTCGAAAAATGAAACCTAGCTAGATCGATTTATCACCCCTGAAACCCCTTGTACTTATACTAAATTTAATGAAAATCGTTGGAGCCGTTTCCGAGATTCAGATTGTATATTATATTAGTGACCACTGTTTACGCGGGTAAATGCTATTTAAATTGATTGCGAAAAATGCTGGTCTTGGCTGTTACGAAGATGGAGGATTGAAAAAACTGCGTTGGAGAAACAGACAGGAGAATGAAGCAGTTCTTTTGTTAGGAGGGTGCACAATACCTTTATCCGGTGGTGGAGAGTGTAGGCAGTGTTCTTGAGCGAAAATCACAGTAAATTCACAGCACAATGTTCACAATTCAAATTATTTGAAAGCGGGGTTGCGCCAAGTAGCGGTCGCGCGCGTAGCTATTTTTCGAGAAGTGTAGTGTCCAGAGGGCGCACGCGTCGGCTTGATGCGCGCATGTGTGCAGCGGTTTCGCTCTCACTTCAGCAAAAGGTTATGTGCGGGAGAGGGATGGGTAAGGGAATGTGTAAACGCCAAGACGTTCCATTTTATGCAGAAATTAAGTATTCGCAAATCAAATCAGCGCAACCAACCACGACAGTGTGTAAACCTGTCGAAACGTCGGGAAAAATAGGTACTTAAATAAAACGCGATAAATACTCTTTTAATAATAATAACTTAGTAATAGGGTCCCGTTTTACCCTTTGGGTATGGAACCCTAAAAACCATATTGACGACATTTGACGACCTCAGTGGCGCAGCGAGCGAGATTCCGCCTGCGACGCAAGAGGTTGCGGGTTCGATTCCCGCCGCTTAACAAATTTGTGTACGATCTGCAGAAATTTGTTCCGTTGGTCTGGGTGTTTTCTATGTATAATAAAAAAATATATCTATCTATGTATATAATGTATTAAATATATCAGTTATCTAGTACCCATAACGCAAGCTTTAGAGTAGCTTACTTTGGGGCTAGATGATGCTGTGTGGATTGTCCAGCATTATTTATTATTATTTATTTATATTTTGTTTATAGGTGCTGTTCATAGACACAGGTGCTATATCGTCCCGTGTGTCGAGTACCAAGCTATTCGTGCTGCCGGCGGGCCTGTGCCAGCAAGCGCCGCCGCTCGCGATGCGCTGCTGCCTGGCGGGGCTCGCGCCGCCGCCATTGCTAGACCTGCACGGACACTGGACCCCGGCGGCTATCAACTACTTCAGGGAACTCAGTTCTAGGGGACCACTTTTAGGAAAGGTACTTCATAAGTTCTGGTAATACAGACAGAAATAAACGAAACACTTATATTCATATTAAAAATGTATAATATGATCACGACTCTAATCTTCGGGTTTGGTAGATATCTCCTCAGATCTTTTAGCTATATTACTTAGATTTTTTAAGAAATCTAAAGAAGGTAGTCAGAGGCACGTCCAAACATGATATTTATTTATTGGTGACAGGTTGAAAGCCCATCGCCGCTTATAAGAATACTAATCTATGACACACACCTTCGAATTTTTGAGTCTAGTCTAGGGTATGCCGATATTTCCTCACGATGTTTTTCTTCACCGTCTAAGAGAACTGGCATTGCGCACATAAATTTTTCGATTGAAAATACTCATTTTTGCACGACCAGGTTTAAACCCACGACCTTCCACTACACCACCAGCGCTCTAATATTATATTGACATCTTAATAATTATAACGTGCTGAAATTAGGAAGATATGTTACGCTTGGGTCCCAATGTGCCGAGCGAGAGCTTTGAGTTTGTAAAAATAAAAATGCGCGAAAAACTCATGGGGAGTTTCACTAGTTTGTTATTAAAATAAACGTATCCTCCATATTTAATTTATATTTCTGCGTAGGTGTACTCTGTGGTCCATGGAGTCGTAGCCATCGAGCTGCTTGGGGACAATGGGAAGATCAACATAAATCATATATTACTGAGAGACGGCTACGCCATACCGTGTGAGGAGAGCTACGAATCCAAGGTATTATCAATATAGACATTTCATACATATTTTGTTATGCTGACACATAACAAGTAAAAATACTGAAAAGGACGGAAATATGTAGCACTTTCCTGATAAACTATTATCTAATGAGCTTAACACAACACATACTCAAATAGAAATTCGACTAGTGTTTCGCTTCTCCACGAAGCATACTCAGGACCATTGACTCGCTCCGAACTGGGGCCTCACCACGAATTCATAATACATTACTGAATTAATATTATATTGTATATAATATATACCTATGCAAATTGTATTGCAGTAGTGACGTTTATATAATGGAATCGTTACGGAATCGTTCTGGAAGATTTCGTGGTAAGGCCCCTGGTGTTGCTCCACCGAACGCCGAAAAGTAAAGTATATAGTATATATATATATAAAGTTTTTTTATATTCTGTACAGATGAACCATGATCTCAGGCAAACAGCGAACGAGCTGAACTTAACTCAGAAACGCGCTTATAATAAGGAGCAGACGAAACTCGCTTACAATCATCTGCGCGAGGTGGAGCCGCCCTCGCCTAAAGAATGTAGCTCGGACGTCTGTCTGAAGGGACCTTTCAGGTGAGCCATTAGTTGACCCATTCAGAATGCGGGCGGTAGTAAATAAATAAAATCAAATTGATGTATGTATGTACCAGTAATAACCTGAAGTGATTAATTGATTATCTATTTAATTACGTTATTGAGTGTTTATTTACTAATTAAGGCAGATACACCATGAAATATTAATGGTTGTTTTCCCGCGGCAGAACAACTTGCCATAAGGAGTACTTTCGAAACATAGAGTAAAAGTTAAAAAAAAAGGTGTTTTTGTTTTAAATTAATTTAAAAAATATTCATCAACTCGAAAACGTGAGGAACTATAGTAACATTGGACGTAACTTGTAGGTACTATTCGAATCGAACACGCCGCCGGCCGCCTTCGCGTAGGTATCGGGATGAATTACTATTGGTTCGTGGTCGCTTTCGAATTAAATTTTCACAATGGTATATCTGTATTTTTTGTTTCTAATATTTAATTTGTTTATACATCGATTGTACGAGTATTACCAAGACAAAACCATTTCGCTGCGGGAAAACAACCATTAAAATTTCACGGTGTATAAGCATGACGTCTTGATCAAGACTGTAATCCTCAGGCTCGGTAGATAATCTACTCAGATAGAGATCTGAGATCCTCAAAGATCTAATAGAGAGTTACTTAGATCTGTGAGGATTTCTAAAGGGTAGTCAGAGGCACGTCCAAACATGATATTTGGCACATGACCACATTTTGAACAGAGATTAGTGATCCGTCCACATCTTAAGAATAGTCCACAAGAACTAATTTTATGTAAGTTTAACTTTTTTTAGCGCTTATGATATGAATTATATTTTTGTCAACAGTCCTTTGGAAACAACCCTATACACACTGATGTACGCCAGTCGCGAAAAGCCAGTTATCATCGAGTGGAACTCCGTCAACTCGGTGCTTCTTGACACGGCTCCACAAGAAACACACGAGCGGTGAGATTGTCTAGCGGAGGCCATTGGCCGTTTTCTGTAGTTATGCTAGACATACTCATATAAAAATGTCTAAACATGTACGAGTACAAGCATCTTTGACACTGAGAATTATTCAAACATACAGTATCTTATACCTTTAAACGAGCAATTCTTGTATATATATATAATTGGAATCTCGGAAACGGCTCCAGCGATTTTCATGAAATTTAGTATATAGGGGTTTTCGGGGGCGATAAATCGATCTAGCTAGGTTTCATTTTTAGAAAACGTCGTTTACCCAAAAAAAACGAGCAAAGCTCGGTCACCCAGGTACTAAAGTTTATAGAAGCTACGTTTGTGGTAGTGAAGATAAGCTAGTTAGATGACAAAAAAGCTTGCGACGAATCAGCTCTAACTCTGCTAGATGTCCCTAACAAAATTAACAAGGATCATACAAAAAAAGCGCTAGGGCCCAGCGAGTTTCTTGTCAGTTCTTCTCGGACTGGGGATAGGACTGGAATTGGCACCTAGACTCACCTAGTGTGTAAGACGATTCAAAATGATCCCTGTGATTTTAATGAATAAAATATTGACTATTGCCTTGATATTTCACTAAGATAATGGTTTAACATAATTTGCCTCAGGTTGCTCGTAGCAGCGAACGTGAGTCAAAACGAGTTGAACAGTAGACTGACGGTGCGCCACACTACACTGATGCCCAACATTCCTGGTCTGCCTGCACTTATTGCTCTGCTTTTTTGTCCTATGTAAGTTATGTAAACTTCTTGTGTACATAGTACGAACAACTATCTTATTTAATTTTGAATATGTATAACATTGCCACTTTCACTAATGGATTGAATTGAATCGAAAAAATTACCTGCTAAAAAGAAGGCCTATACATATAGTGCCATTGCTCAGACTTATACTAGGAGTCCGACTTAATTTCAAATAGCCATTGCTACCAATTGATTTATTAGTATAAAATTATAATACTTATCGTATACTTTTTGCTATTGTTGAGTGTTAGTTAAATTTTATGAATGAACTAGCTTCCGCCCACGGCTTCGCCCGCGTGTTACCTTGAAAAACAAACACAAATCTATCCCGCGGGAATCTTAAATTTTTCCTGGATAAAAAGTAGCCTGTGAGCTATTCCAGACTATAATCTATATCTGTGCCAAATTATTTTTTTTAGTTTACGATTTTAATATTTGAATGAATATTACCAGAGCGGAATTACGTCGTGACTTGGTTGGCACTCGATATGTGAGTGCGCTTTGCGGACTGGGAAGCGCTGAGGATGGCACTCCTTACTTCCCGGAACACGATCTACTGCTCAACATAGATGCTGATATGTCTATTGATGACATAGGCTCGGTAAGTTTTTTAATTATCATTAAAAATACTTCTTCAATCTTTTTATCTTCTAACTAGAAAAAAACATTGACGAATTAGCGAGGAAGTTCATTGTAAATTAAACGAAATTATGTGTAAAATAACATTTATTTTATATTGTACTTAAAGATTAACCACATTCGCCATCTAATGGACTACATGATGTATTGCAAAGACGGTCAAGATATGCCCACAGCAGGTGACGACATGCGTCCGCGCATACCTAAGTTCATTCGAGAAGATCTCATGAAGTAAGTACTTTACATTTTTTTTAAATATAAACGATACTCTTATACATATACTCAGTGAACGGAAAAACATAGAAGCATTTCTTCAAAGGAAATATCCGCGAAACATGACACAAAATTTCACACATCAAAACTCTTTGGTTGATTTGCCAAAAATTTATTAATTATGACTTTATACCCTCAATTTTTGGATTTACATTGCCGTGTAACGTATAATAAGCTTTGTAAATTTTTGATATAATTCTTTCGCAAAATTGACAAGCCACGCCTACCATGGCTCCATTTTTGTGGGGTCATTTTTTAGCTCAAAGAATATTCCCTTGTATTGTCCGTTCACTGCATATACTAAATGTCATTTGTTAATGTACTATTATTTTGTTAGGCTTCTAACGAAGCGTCGCAAGCACCGCGAACCTCAGAATGTGCCGAACGCGTGGGAATGGCGCTCGGTTCCCGAGGACGAACTACTAGAAATCACAGTGCCAGAAATGGTGGAGCGAGCCATAGTGTACCCGCTGCATTCCCCGCAGGAGTTACACCCGGTGTCGAGGGAACATCTCATGGCGCTGAAGCGGGAGAATGATAATCTTAAGATGCTTATTGGCAGGTGAGTCTTAGCTTCTTCGACCCAAGCTAACGAATATTCGCCCCATCTTTTTAAGTGGTGGACGCTTGCAATTCCAGTGATAAAGTATCAAGTAATGTTGCACACTACTGCTTGGAGTACCCATTAAGATGTAATCTTGCTAGACTAGTGCTAAAACTGCTCAAAGTAAAAGGATTAAAGTGGGCCTCACGGGCTCCTATCGCGCACTCGACACATGTATTCTAACTTTCTAGGTTCTACGACATGACGGCTTCCTTACGTTTTCCTTCACCGTTTGAAAGTACTGATATAGCGCACACATTTTTATCGGATAGAAAAATCCATTAGTGCATAACTGCATTTAAACCCTCAGGCGAATCGGCAGGTTATCTACCACTAGACCAGACTCAAAAAGTTCGAAGACTTGTGTCAAGTGCACGAAAAGAGCATCTAAAGAGCACTTTAATCCTTTAACCACACTGGTTCGAAAGAACTAGTGAGACGGCAAGAAGAAGATGAAGAACAAGTGAATAAAATATGCAATATAATAACCAGTGTTTCCCCACTATGAATAAAACATCCTCGTCCGAGAATCGCTGGTTTGATAAACACAATGTATATTTCCCTCAGGACGCCAGTATCATCGACCGCCGAGCTAACCTGCAAGTTGTGCGGGACTGCCCCAATGTCTACTCACGCGATGCGTATCCACCTCTACAGCAACGTGCACATGGAGAAGGAAGAAGATTTCCACATGTTCCAGTCATAAAAGTATGTGGTTACTAATTACATACATGTTACCAGACTACTTCTGAAATCTTCAGGGGGTTAAAATATTCATCAATATAAACAACTTTTTCTAAGAAACCAAAACAACCAAACAGCTGTTTCATACAAAAGTTCAAACCTACTTGGTCAAATGTATGAAACAGCTGTTTTTTTTTTTTCAGTGTTGGTTTCATAGTAAAAGTTGTAAATTATTGTGCTTTAACCCCCTGAAGTTTTCGGAAGTAGTTGGGTAACACCCTGTATAATTTGATACGTCATTATTGTTTAAGACTAAATTAAAGTTGATTTGCTTATGAATAACTTTGTTGACTTTGTTTAAATATTTTTTGAATCTAAAGCCCACTTGCGTAAGCATACCATATTGCATTTAAGCTAAATGTGAAAGCCTAATTGTGAGTATGAATGCTGGCGCAAGTGGGCCTAAATGTTGTTAAGTTCTTTATAATTCAAAATACAATACCAATAATGGTTTGGTAACATAACACGATCAAAAACGATAGTGTGCTCTGTATTATTGGATCTCTCCTGCTATGTTCCGATGAAAATCCAAGATGATTTATTGAAAGAAATACAAAACCAAGTTTTTTTTAGTTATACCATCAAGAGAAGGTCCTTTGGTTCTAAAGTAAATCTAAATGTGTATAGTTATAAACAATATAATTGTTGATCAATAACATAGTTTTTTTATCTAGAAATCTCTAGGATTAATGGCCATATTTCCATAGTTTTACTAAAAAATTTGATATTATCTCTATTATGGTAGTTTCAAAATTAGTTACGGGTGTTGGAAGATTTTGATGAGTGTTTGATATCATAATGGCAGGTTATGTTGTCAGTACATACAGTGCTAGCAGCTTATTTACTCAGGTGGACATAGCGGATACTATGAAAAGAATTCTTGTCAAAGACGGTGGCGCCAATTTTACCTGAATAGAAAACACTGTATATCAAAATTATGTCACTTGAAGGAAGTAAACGGGTTCAAATATTGTTAGTCACATAGTTTAATTTTTTTTTCTTCGTTTTATATTTTTTGTTTCCTATTCTATTATAAGCTCTCTGTAAGACTGTTAGTTTATGACAATTATTGCCTAGTATAAAACTTTTCAGTATAATGTTTGATTATATTCAAAACCTGACAAGCAAAAATTTATTCCTACAGTTTTTAAGTTATAAAAACCGTATGATCAATAATTTAAAAAGCAATTGTTGAATATTTTAAGTTTCATATTGTTTTTATTTTTAAGCTCCGATCTGAACCTAAATTGATGTAAGATTATAAATATAAAAATCATAAAATGTTTTTTATTTTTAAGACTTTCTATTTTATTCCACAATTATACATTTACTAGATAAACGTAGTTTGTACACAAATTCGAAATTGAAGCACTGGTGGTGTAGTTTTAGCACCCCTACCACATCATCCGAAGGTCGTGAGTTCAAACCTGGTCGTGCACCAATAAGTTTTTTTATTCGAAAAAAACTATATACGCATGTCAGTGCTCTTAAACGGTGAAGGAAAACATCATGAGGAAACCCGCATGCCCCTGAACTAAAAATTCGAAGGTGTGTGTCATTATGTTACTATTCCTATAAGCGTCGATGGGCTTGCAACCTGTCACGTACGGAATACTAACTACTGAGCAAAATGTGGGCATGTGCCAAATATCATGTTTGGGCGTAACTCTGACTCTCTTCACATATTCTTACAGACATAAGTAACTAGATATCTGGGGAAATATGTACCAAGCTTGGGTATTCGTGACAGTCGTAAACATGGTATTTTTAGTTGTTTTGTTCAAGATTGTCCGTTGTTAACAAGTACGAGTATACCTTATTAGACCGTTTGTTGACTCTACTATTTTATAATAAAGGCAGTACTCACGAGCGGTTATCAGTATCACGCCCGAAAGAATCAGCCATTAAATCGTCGCAAACACTGATGCTTTACATTGCGTGATTTTCCGCTTCTATATGAGTTGTGTCTGCAAATACCTACAGCGGGAGAAACGCTTGTATAGTTATAAACCGGTTTGGGTAGTTTGTCAAGTTAGCAACACGCTGCGGCAAACATTCCTTTAAATATGTAATCGAGAATGACACTTACATAGGAATTTGTCTTGTAGTGGCATATTACATTCGGACCGGGTCGTCGGTCGGTTCCATTGAAAGTGTCGCGATAAGTCTTGAGCTGATAAGAAGTGACGTAACATTATTGTTTTTAAGTACGTGTAAACATGTGGAAGTCAGGTGGAGATACGGCTACGATTATAAAGTAAGTAATTCACTCATTTTTAAGTTGTTTGTTTAAGTTTTTTGAATATATTATGTAGATGATTGTTATTTCTGTTTCTAAATATTCAACCTAGCGAATATATAAACATGAATGACTTTGAGGTATATCTACATACTAATATTGTAAAAAGTTAAAGTTTGTAACTTTGCAGTTGTAGAATGTATTTTTTAGAACTACTAAACTCTTTGACTAATAGATAGATAAATAGATTATCACTTAGTGCTCTATGCTATGTTTATATGAGTATTTACCTACTTATTTATTTCATAACAAAATCGCGGGGCAAGCAACTACATTTAAAATAAAGCAGTTGTGTGAGGTATTACCTTTGATATATACTCGTAGTATGAATTTAATCAGTCAAAGTTAGAAATAACTCTTAGATAACGATCTTTTTATCTCTCTCTTATATTCTTCTTTCTTTCAACTATGGGTTCTTTCTCAAAAATACGTCTTCTAAATGTCTTATCTCTAATGATAATATGTAATGACCCAAGTTCAATACCAAAACAATAACAGAATGTTTATCCCAATCCAGCTGTGGTGTATGCCACACAGTTTTAGACAATGATAAATTTCATAAGAAAGTTTAGTTCACGCGTAACGAGAAAGTTTTATGAAGATTGCTTTCGGTATGATGCCTGCTTTTCTATTTAACAATTTTCCTTGCATTTTCCTAAATTGATACATGACTACTGACATTTTAAATAAAACTGTGCGTATCACTTTGGTTATACATTACATTACCTGCTAAAGTTTATAGGGATCCGTATTACTGTTAAACCGATACATGTATACCTGAGCCAAATCTTTTCCGTCATAAAAAATAGTACCTGGGTGACCGAGCATTGCTCGGTTTTTTTTGGTAAACGATGTTTTCTAAAAATTAAACCTAGCTAGATCGATTTATCGCCCCCGAAACCGGCATACCTACTAAAATTCATGAAAATCGTTGGAGGGAGCCGTTTCCGAGATTCAGATTATATAATAAAATTGCTCGTTTAAAGGTATAAATACCTGGGTGACCCAGCTTTGCTCGGTTTTTTTGTTGGTAAACGATGTTTTCTAAAAATGAAACCTAGCTAGATCGATTTATCGCCCCTGAAACCCCCTGTATACTAAATTTCAAGAAAATCGTTGGAGCCGTTTCCGAGATTCAGAAAATATATATCTTATACCTTTAAACGAGCAATTCTTGTATATGTATATATATATATAATCTGAATCTCGGAAACGGCTCCAACGATTTTCATGAAATTTAGTATGCAGAACCTTTCGGGGGCGATAAAACGATCTAGCTAGCTTTCATTTTCCAAAAAACAAGATTTACGAAATAAAAAACCGAGCAAAGCTTGCCAACCAGGTACTATATACATATAATTATACAAGAATTGCTCGTTTAAAGGTATAAGATATTAAAAAAATATATCATAAGATTGACAGGAAGTATCTTCAATGTCTGATAACTTGATAAGCGATTGAAAGGAAGTTGCCTAAACTTGATAAGCCAGTCGTAGGGTTACCTAAAAGTTTCAGCAGGTGGCCAAGCCGTTCTGCTCCTAACGAGGCAATCGTTTGATCATACCAAATCTGAATATTTTTATTAGTGATTGATACTGATAGTTTGGATCAAACCCAATGAAACCAGAATAATATTTACTAGCTTGTATCTCCCGGGGTTATCACTAAAGGTTGCCTTCACCGCTATAGATCAGCTATTGTGATCTTCCAGTTGTAGTCGAACTGACGGAGGGACAATACTATTCTTGCAAAATGGTGGCAGAACTGATTTCAGGACTACAAGTGGCACGGTAGTTATCAATTCATGTTGTAGCCATCGCCTAAATCTTGCGGTCATCAAAATCACCCAAGTGTATCGGGAATTCTGTTTCTATATCCTTACTGACAACAAGGAGGTACTTAATTACTACGTAGGTACCTGCGTCGGACCCCACTCTTCACATATTTCGTTCCCATTGTTTCTTTGTTATTTTTGAATGCTTACACAGGTAAGCATTCAAAAATAATACACACAATAAATATAATAGTCACAGGACTACCGCAACTCTGGTATTTTAGCCCTACCCGGAATCATCTTTTACTAGAAACGCCCAGTTATAAGCTTTTCCATCTAAGATTTCTACAAAAACATTCAGGTCCAGCTTTTTAATGAGTCTGCTCTGTATTATATACTAGCTTACGCCCGCGGCTTTGCTCGCGACCTTCATATAATATAGCCCATGTTCATCCTAAAAGCTCATTCTAAACATTGGTTCAAGAATATTTGAAATCGGATTGGTAGTTTCGGAGATTACCTCCTACATACAAATAAACAAACTTTACCTCTTTATAATATTAGTGTAGCTGTTGCCAGCGAATCCGTCTGAACGTCTGTGAAAATTACATGAAAATCCGTTAAGTAGTAGTTCTGGAGATGTGCCCGAACAACTAAATATACAGACAAACAGCAAAAGAATTCTCAAAATCTCTGATTTATGTTCTGTAACTCTTTAGTCACCTCTTTATTTTTTCCATCACTTTTCTTCAATGTAGACACCGTGTTTGGCGAAGATAGATAACAGGTTTCCTAAATTTTTTCTTAATTATCAGTTCTATAGAGAATGAGCTACGCCAGCAAGTTTCGGAAGCTAGGGTGCTACTGCCCACCTTCCAACCCAGGCTTGCCATCGTGCAGGTGGGCGGCCGGGAAGACTCCAACGTCTATATCCGGATGAAGCTGAAAGCTGCTGAGAATATAGGCATTGAAGCTGAACGGGTCTGCCTACCGCGGGATATTACTGAATCCGAGGTAAATATAAATAATATAATATGAATATACCTAAATATTGTTGAACAGTTCACACATCGCCATCTGGCTCCAAACTTGTAGGTACTATGGTAACCAGATAGTCGATAGATTAAGTATACTTATACTTTTTTTTTGTAAATAAATAATAAAGACCAGACACAGAACAAACATCTGCGTTCATCGCACAAATGTTTGTCCTGGGTGGGGATCGAACCCACAACCTGCAGCGCAGAAGGCAGAGCTACTACCATCTTTAGATCAGCAGGACAAGCCTTTTCATTTTCCTACTTCTAGGATATTGGTCTATCTAGTAGGCTTTTTATTTTTACTGTTTATGGAAAAAAAATCACCAGTTTCTAGAATATTGATGAATCTATCATTCATAATATTTGCTGGGGCGTCAGAACTTTTATAGATGGTGACCTCAACTCCAAAGATAACCATTTTGGCCAGCTATAGGAGTTCGACGATAAATTAGTTTTATGTGTTTTGCAAACTATGAAAATATTTTTTATGGCCTATGTTTATAGCACACAGTCACCTTGATCTCTTGACTGTCATACCGATAAATATATCGGCTAATTTGTTTACGCATGTATGATGCAACTTATAATAATACTCGAACATAGGTAGGTATACGAGTATATAGATGATACATGGTTATTTTATTATGATGATAATGCTAAATGGTATCCACAACTACCTTACTTTAGTTAGTTACTCTTTAGGCTGTATTTTGTTATTTTATTTCTTAGTGTAGGTACCTTCGTCTACGAGTTGTAAGGAACGCACCTTATGCTCCATCCACACACGAGGCGCCTCCTAGAGGCTCTCAGCACGACTCTTGGCAAGTGGAGGCGGCAGGAGTCTTAGCTATCCACACTCGATATATTCAATTGCCCGCTACGTCTACTTCACGTCCCGCTCGCGGCCCACACTCGCACTCGCTTTTCCTAGTGGAGAGTCTGGATGAGGCATTACAAATTTCAAGTTTCTAGGACCAGCGGTTCGGGCTCTACGTTGTCTATCAATAGGTCAGTCACGACACATTTCTACACATTTTTGTTTATTTTAGCTGCTGGCGAAAGTATCATCCCTGAATGAGAATCCGGCAGTTCATGGCATCATAGTCCAGATGCCTCTGGACTCAGCCCACTCTATCGACAACCACCGCATCACCGACGCAGTGTCTTCCGACAAGGATGTTGATGGGTAAAATAATTTTGAGTTTCTGAATGTATCGACAGAGTTGGAAATCAAATGAATTTCAACTGCATAATGCTATTTCTACCGTGATATCACGTAAAATGTAAACGAAACTGAAAATATGGTTTGCAATAAATCTGTAAACCATATTATTTTTCCAAAAACAATTTAAATGTTTTATTGTAATCGTTATACAAACTGGAGAGCCACTACTAGCGTATAGAATTTTTAAACAGTTTTTAAAATTTGAACAAATCGCGACCAATATTAATTCAGTATGATGTTCTGAAACAAGACTCGCTTTTTGTGTTTTTTAATGTAATGAAGCTAAACTAACCCTAAATAAGTAAATAGATACTTTTATACTTACTTAGTGGGTACTATTAGGTATTAGAGGCCCTATCAGGACTTACTTATGGTTTTTTTCCACAGTCTAAACACCGTGAATGAGGGCCGTATAGCCTGCGGTGACTTCTCTGGTTTTGTGCCGTGCACGCCGGCCGGCTGCGTGGAGCTCATCAAAAGAACCGGTGTGCCCATCGCTGGGAAGAACGTGGTGGTGCTGGGCAGGAGCCGTATCGTGGGAACGCCGGCGGCTGAGCTGCTGAAGTGGGAACATGCCACCGTCACCGTCTGCCACTCCAAGACGAAGAACTTGAGTGACATTGTATGTTGTCATTGTTGTTTTTACTAATGTACCTTCTTGGATAGTTTTCTACCCAAACCCCCCGAATGCCTCCGGATGCGCCATAGGGTTGGCCCTTATGAATTATTAATCAGATATAAGTAAATAGTACCTGGATGACCGAGTTTTGCTCGGTTTACTCGGTGAAAACACGGATAAAACGATGTTTCCTAAAAATGAAACCTAGCTAGATTGCTTTATCGCCCCCGAAACCCCCTGCATACTAAATTTCAGTAATCGTTTCCGTGATTCAGATTATAAATATATATACAAGAATTGCTCGTTGTAAGGTAAATATTATTATATTAGATTAGATTCTAGGAAATGTTAAATAATTTTCAGACAAAAACAGCTGACATTCTGGTGGTAGCGATCGGAAAACCGGAGTTAGTTCGTGGTTCATGGATCAAGCCCGGAGCGATCGTCATCGATTGTGGAATTAACCCTATCCCAGGTTACTATGCGTTTTCTGTCTCTAATTTCCTGTCGCCCGCTATTTTTTAATTATGTTACGTACCTACATTGCCAAGTTTTTTGGCGCGACGTACTTACCTGAGAATGAGAATAATATTTGCAAATATTGGGTACTTTATAACAATAGGTAATTATAAATACCTACTGAAGTAAATTGCAAGTTCTTTTAGTATTTTTACGAATCACAATTTTGTTACATGGCATCAGTAATAGCATACAACTTTGGTTCGAACGTGTTCGCTTATATGGAAAACTTACAACTGACACAAAAATTCAAACAAAATCGCGTAGTAGGTACCCACCTGTTTATTAGTAAATAGCAAGAATGTATCGACAAAGGACGGAAAGGCGGAAGATTCAAAATATTGATAAAACAAACGATGCAACATCCCCATAGCAAAGCAAAGTGCAAGCACTTGACAAAATTAGTCAGAGTAGACATGATAAGTGTGTATTAATGGATGGAAAAATATTTTTTTAGTATTATTATCCTAAAAAAATTAATGATGAAGATAATATTTTTGGCTGTTATTTCTACAAATTTGGCAAACATTCTGTTATAACAATAATTATGTGGTCAAGAAGCATATCATTTTAACTGCAGCAGGACCAATTATAGTAAGTGCATAATTAGATAAGTTAATTAGGATACATCTCATTTGCAGTAAAGACAATGAGTGAAAAGATAATTTAGTTATTTATTCATCATTTATTTTGAAAATATCAAGAATTAGTTTTTGGTTATCAGAAACTACGCTCAGTTCACTGTGTTAATTCAAAGATACTCATCATTGTATCATCAAAATTATTATAAAAATAACTAGGTATCTTTGCTCGTTTTATACCTGGATAGCAAACCTGTCGCTGTTCGTCCCGAAGCATACATTTAACTAAGTAATGTTTTTTGACATGTAACTGACTTGTGACATTGTTTTTTCGATTTTGTATATTTATCTGTTTTTAAGTATGTAGGTATTAAATGTGTAACAAAAAAAAATGTGTTCATGTAAGGCATTGTATCCAACGTAACGGTAACGTGATTAGCGTTTTTAGTTTACCTACCCATCTATTTATTTATTTATTTTATTTAAATTTTTTATTGCACACAAAATACAAAATATGCACAATTGGCGAGCATAATGCCGAAGGCATTTTCTACCTGCTGACCAAAGTAAAGTAGGAAAAATACAGAAGGCGTGCTAACAACAAAAATAACCTTAATAATCTAACATTAAACCTAAAATTTAACATGATTGAAAATTTAAAATAGTAATACAAACCATTATGTAATTAAATATTAAAATTTAGCAAGAGGATGATGGAGATGATTCAAGAAATAACTCCCGAGTCCGTCTTTTATCTATGCAACGTGACAGTAACGCCACGCGAATGTGCGCTACAATTACTAGGTTCTTTGAGTATATCTAAAAGGGGGTAGTCAGAGGCACGTCCAAACATGATATTCGGCACATGATCACACTTCGCACAGTTGTTATTATTCCGTACGTGACAGGTTGCAAGCCCATCAGAATATAAGGATACCAACATATGACACACATTAGAGATAGCGCGCACGGGTTACTTTTGTCACCGTGACTGTTTCGTCACTCTTATCAAGTCCGCGTGGTTATGTATGGAGACGTCACCCAGTTGTCACGTCGTAATATACGCGCATCGCCATACATAACCACGGACTTGATAGAAGTGACGAAAAAGTCACGGTGACAAAAGTACCAAACCCATACGCGCTATCTCTAATGTGTATCATATGTTGGTATTCTTATATTCTGATGGGCTTGCAACCTGTCACGTACGGAATACTAACTTATAGGGTACATCGCCTAAATTGGTACGTACTTTTGTAGATTCTAGCAAAGCGAGCGGACAGCGATTAGTGGGTGACGTCGCGTTCCAAGAGGCGCTGGGAGTGGCGTCACACGTGACCCCAGTTCCCGGCGGCGTGGGGCCCATGACCGTGGCTATGCTGATGCGGAACACGGTGATAGCGGCGCGCCGGCAGCTCGACCGCATGCTGGCGCCCGCCTGGCCTCTGCGCCCGCTGCGCATCCTCCCCGCCTCACCTCCCCCCAGGTACACTGCGACCAGCAAATTGGTAGAACCATGCTGAGTTATAGTCTGCATCTGGCTTAATGCGGGTTTTGATAGTTTCATTATCATCATCAGCCTATTGTTAGCCCACTGCTGGACATAGGGCTGGCCTCTGCGCCCGCTGCGCATCCTCCTCGCCTCACCTCCCCCCAGATACACTGCGACCAGCAAATTGGTAGAACCATGCTGAGTTTATAGTCTGCATCTGGCTTAATGCGGGTTTTGATAGTTTCATTATCATCATCAGCCTATTGTTAGCCCACTGCTGGACATAGGGCTGGCCTCTGCGCCCGCTGCGCATCCTCCCCGCCTCACCTCCCCCCAGGTACACTGCGACCAGAAAATTGGTAGAACCATGCTGAGTTATAGTCTGCATCTGGCTTAATGCGGGTTTTGATAGTTTCATTATAATCATCAGCCTATTGTTAGCCCACTGCTGGACATAGGGCTGGGCTCTGCGCCCGCTGCGCATCCTCCCCGCCTCACCTCCCCCCAGGTACACTGCGACCAGCAAATTGGTAGAACCATGCTGAGTTATAGTCTGCATCTGGCTTAATGCGGGTTTTGATAGTTTCATTATCATTATCAGCCTATGTTAGCCCACTGCTGGACATAGGTCTCTCCTCCTTCCAGGTACACCAAGCAGCAATTAAACGTAGCGTGAGCCTAAGACCGGGTACGATCGACTGGCCTCAGCTCAGTTGGTAATAATTCTGCCTTCTGCGCTGCAGGTTGTGGGTTCGATACCCACCGAGGACAAACATTTGTGTGATGAACGCAGATCCTTGTTCTGTTTCTAGGTGTTATTATGTATTTACAAAAAAAGTTAATAATTAATCTGTCAACCATCTGGTTCCCATAGTACAAGATTTGCTTAGTTTGGGGCTAGATGGCGTTGTGTGAACTGTCCACCAATATTTATTTATATTTATTTACTAGGCGATCATGCTATCATAGTTCGAACTTACGACACTAGAATATTAAGGGGCTCAACAGTAGTAAACAAAACTCATTGAATTTCCACAGCGATATCGCGATAGCCAGGTCGCAGAAGCCAAAGGACATCAGCGAGTTGGCGGCAGAGATTGGCCTCTTCCCAAGCGAAGTGTCTCCGTACGGACGGACCAAAGCCAAGATATCGCTCTCAGTGCTCGACCGACTGAAGGACCAGCGAGGCGGGAAGTACATCGTGGTTGCAGGGTATGTATGTAGGGAGAAACATCTTTATGCTCAAAAAGTTTGCGTGTACTCTACTCTTTGAGCGGTTACGCACTACGTCCGATCGGAATCGCATCCGAACCCGTGAAAATATGTTCCGAAGTAGTTGTAGAACTATTTCTATGGTAATTTACACACGAAATCAGATTTCCGTCATCCGATTTCTTTCCGTCATTCGTCATTTCTGTCACGTAAAATGACGTATGTCAAAAGGTGGTTTCTGAATTGCTTGTATTTGTATCAGAGATCGGACTAGTCCGTAAACAATATCCGAATTCGGTCCGAGTTTTCTAGACTTGGGAAAGCTTGCTTAGAAAAAAAAAAGCTTGGGACGAATCAGCTCCAACTCTGCTAGGTGTACCTAATAAAATTAACAAGGATCATAAAAAAAAGCGAGTTTCTTGTCAGTTATTGTCGGACTGAGAATAGGACCGGAATTGGCAATATGGCAGTATGTAAGACGATTCAGAATGATTCCTGTGATTTCACTGAATAAAGTTTGAGTTAAGTGTAATTCTCGCCTGATTAAGTTGAATAGTATGTACTGGCGTCTAAGGTCCTTATAATTGAATACCCTTTCAGAATAACTCCGACGCCGCTCGGAGAAGGCAAGAGTACCACGCTGCTAGGGTTGGTGCAGGCGTTGGGTGCCCACCGCGGCCGAAATGCCTTCGCTTGCATGCGGCAGCCCAGCCAGGGGCCTACCTTCGGGGTGAAGGGGGGTGCGGCTGGAGGCGGCTACTCACAGGTAACATATTTACGTACAAAAAAGTAACAACTAATTATTATTTGCAAAAATTTAAGAACACAACTGAACGTAACTTAAAATAGATTTTTACAGTCGCCTGGATTTTATTGGATTTTATTACATTTTGTAAATTCAATGTCACTTTTGTGATCCCGACAAATCTAACAACACCTTATTTGTCAAAATCCGTTCAGCCGTTTTGGCTACAGTGAGACAGCGACAGCCAAAGGGACTCTCATACATACAAACATACATGCACCCCAAACTCATTACCCTCTTTTTTCGCTTCGTAGTCAGGTAAAAAGTAAAAAAATGTTCAATATGGACGTGCCTCTGTCAATAAAGGATCTGAATACGTATTTTGCCAAAGTAAAATCCTTACCTACCTATTGTACCTATGTACATACATATGTAACAATTTGCCAAATGGCCTGGGTGGGTATGCATTGTGCAAGGTCATTGCTCTCGAATGAATGCCCATTGAAACGCCAGGGCCGTCAATATCAATACACCGATGATGTTCGAAGCAGAATCGATTCTGCGTATTAGTATACATAACGAATTAAATCTTTAGACTTTTAGATCTTTTTAGCTGTTAGCACTAAAATAGCTACCTAATTATGTACCATTTTGAAAGGACAGAAATCCGAATCTGATAGAACAATGCAAATGCGATGTGTATTACGTGTGCGGAATTCTTCAAACCAAATCTTTGTGAATTCATACTCCAACTTCCTTAAAAATATATTCTATAACGCTAGATTTTAATTTTTGATTATATCGTGTATCAACACATGGGCCAAAAAACTTGGGCTTTTTATCCCGAAAAAAACAGTCATGCGAATTAATAGAAAGTTTAAACTTCAGTTCTGCATAAATGCAGGTGAAACCGCGGCCGCTAGTCTATACTAATATTATAAAGAGGAAAGTTTTGTATGTTTGTATTATTGTTTGTAACGAATAAACTCAAAAACTACTGGTCCGATTTCAAAAATTCTGTCACCATTAGAATGCTACGTTATCCCTGAGTAACATAGGCTATATTTTATGTAGGTACCTCGCGAGCAAAGCCGCGAACGGAAGCTAGTAATAAATAAAATTCTTACGAACAGGTCATTCCTATGGAAGAGTTTAATCTGCATTTGACTGGTGATATTCACGCGGTGACTGCCGCCAACAACCTCTTGGCTGCTCAGATGGACGCCAGAATCTTCCACGAGCTCACACAAAAAGACGGACCTCTTTATGATCGGCTGGTCCCTAAAATTAAGGTGAGTTGTATTTGATAAAAAAAGTATTCATTTATTAACGAATAACTTCGCATTCATGGTCCTAACATGAGAATCCACTGAGTAACTTCCATGGTTTATAACACTAAGACCTCGAACAAATATTTTAAAAATATGCAAAATTCGAAATCACAACCCACCCTTCTTGATATGGTATTGAAAGGGTATTGAATGCCAAGATGATTTATACACACAACACCGCACATAGATTATATTGATGACCTACCTAGAGTACCTGTGTTACTAAGCCAGCTTGGTAAGCTAAATGTTTGGATGTTCTGCCATATCAATATTCTTTGTAAATCATTTCGTGTTCTAGGGTGTGAGAAAGTTCTCTCCCATCCAACTTCGAAGACTGGAGAGACTGGGCATCAACAAGACCGACCCTGACTCGTTGACTGATGAGGAGAAGACCAAGTTCGCGAGGCTCAACATTGATACTGCGAATATCATGTGGAACAGAGGTATGTATCTATACTTTTAAACTTACGCGATCTGAACACATTATTATTAGTATTAGACGGGTATTTATCGCGTTTAAATTACCTTATATTTTCCCGACGTTTCGACAGGTTTGCACGCTGTCGTGGTCACGGGTAGACTCTACGGGTTGAGTCTACCCGTGACCACGACAGCGTGCAAACCTGTCGAAACGTCGGGAAAATATAAGGTAATTTAAACGCGATAAATACCCGTCTAATACTAATAATAAGGTATGTATCTACTTGCAATGAGAAATGAATGAGTCGCGCTCGATTTATTTTTAACTAGCAGTCCGCCCCGGCTTCGCACGGGTATTTATTACCTATACATGGTCACGACTGTAATACCCAGGCTTGGTAGATATCCTCAAATCTCTAGTTACTTAGATCTTTGAGGATATCTAAAGAGGGTACTCAGAGGCACGGCCAAACATGATATTTGACACATGTTCACATTTTGCACAGTACTTAGTATTCGTACGTGACAGGTTGCAAGCCCATCGCCGCTTATTAAGAATACTAACCTATGACACACACCTTCGAATTTTTGGTTCTAATGTATGCCGGTTTCTTCAAGATGTTTTCTTTCACCGTTTAAGAACACAGGCATCGCGCACATAATTTTCACAAATGCAAAAATTCATTGGTGCACGACCAGGTTTGAACCCACGACCTTCAGATCGTGAGGCAGGGGTACTACCACTACACCACCAATGCTCTCAAATTTAACAAAAATTTCAAAATTCAAAATTATAATACACACACATAACCAATCCTTCTATTTGCGTCAGATTACTAAAAGAAGAAAATTATAAAGAAAGTTTGAATAGGTATTATTATATTTATGATTTTATTTTTATTTAAAAGATTTTTTTGTTATTATTTGAAATTTACTCTCCTCCCGTCCCGTACGTACGTACGTACACTATGGTGCTGTCTAGCTAGCCGAGCAGGGTGAGCGGCTACCACGCAACTTTTTTCTAATACCTACATACATTCTTAATTTCGTGAGATCTTTCGAATGGAATGTCCAAATTGAGTAATTCAAAAAGTTATTTATAGGTATTGAAACAGTCTAGGATATGATGTAATTTATTTTGATAAGGATTAATACTAAGACACAAATTAAGAGCGTTTTTTAACAGCGGCCTTTTAATTACAATTTTAAAATAAAAGAACTCTTATTGTTGCAAAACCATAATAGTTAGACATATGCTGTCGCGACACTTTTTGGAAATAATACTGTGTTCTACAAAGTCGTAGTACATTATTTTATTCTATCTTCAATAGTTTTCGCAGCGCACGCGATGTAAAGAATATTTTAGGTAATTTTTTTACACCTTGGGTTACATTATTGAAGTTTTAGTAAGGATCCCTAATTTTTTTGAAAACATAATATAGCCTATGTCACCCGCTGATAGTGTAGCTTCCCAACAGTGAAAGAATTTTTTAAATCGGTTCAGTAGTTTCGGAGCCTATTCATTTCAAACAAACAAACAAACAAACAAACAAACAATCAAAGTTTTCCTCTTTATAATATTAGTTTAGATTTAGCTGGGCTAAAAGTAGCAAGATGTTTTGATAGTTTTCTCTGACCGTAAATATATTTTTTGCATTTCTGGCTCAGCTAAATAACGGCCACGGTAGATTTGTATTAATAAAGCACAAGCATTTGAGCTATTTATAAATATAAATATTAAATGATGTTCGTTGGTTGGTAAGCGCATCACTTAAGAACAGTTAGAACGCTTTGGCTAAATTTATCATAAAATAATCCGAAAAAAAAAAATTGATAATGAAAAATGTTCTGGAAAATTATGAAAGACGAGAAAAAGTGTTTATTTTTCATGCTTCTTGATCTCCTGTGTTTTAGCGAACTTTGAGATATGTACAATATTTCGATAACAGATTTCAGGAGTAGTACCTACTAGGCCGTGCTGACCCAACGGAGCGAAAATGACTTCAAATTTCGTATGGTTTTTTTTAGGTATAGTTACCAGTAGGTACAAGTATTACAACATGATTAAAATACTATTTATCTCGATGACTGTCACTTACAGTCATAAACGAAATAGCACGCAATTCTTCATCACAATCATACACAATTAACAAATCACTGAGAATTCTCGATCTAGCAATTAGCAGATGTTAGATCCATTAACTTCAATATTTAAAAGTACATAGTATGTACGAATTGGTATGGACTACATATGTACATACTCGTACATATGTACCTAACAACTCGCCGTGACCTCATGTGTATTCCCCACAATGCAATGTAGACATGCTGAAATCAAGTTCAATTATAACGTGGTGTACAATTGATTGGTGTTAAAAGAATAAAGGATTTGGTACTTAGTATTTTCAGAACGCTATACGAGTATATGTTAACCATTTTGATTGAAAGTCTAGACATTTGTTCCATTACACTTACGTTCCGTTTCGTGTATTACGTACGCAAAATTTGCGAACTGTATGTTTAAATAGTTCAGAGTATGGAAATTATTATATTTCGTACATGCAAAAATGTCTGCAAAAATCTACTATTACATCACCCTTAGGTTGGATTTGACCAAATTCCGGTAATCTAGTATAACTTTAACTATTCTCAGAATAATGTAATAAAATAGGCGTGGCTGGACACAAAGTAGGTACTCGAAAACACTGTTTATACCTAAAAATATCTGCTCTTTTTATCATACGACACTTTCTAACCGATGTTCTTCAAAGGTGTATATCCCGAACCAATTTTAAGTACCTACGTAATTAAGGGAATGCTGAATAAACCTTCGTAGCACTCTTCTTTTGTCACACATTTTTTTGTAATTTGTGTACAATAAAGTATAAATAAATAAATAAATATATATAGAAATGTAAGTACATAATATATCTAAAGGTTGACTTCTTAACCTGTAATTTTCTTACAGTGGTCGACTTGAACGATAGATACCTGCGAAAGATCACTGTAGGCCAATCGCCGACGGAAAAAGGTTTTACCCGTGAAACCAGCTTCGATATAGCAGTGGCTTCGGAGATCATGGCCATCCTAGCGCTCGGCAACGACGTGGACGAAATCAAGACACGGCTCGCGAGCATGGTGGTGGCGTTGGACAAGAGTGGCAACCCTGTTACTGCTGACGATGTGGTAAGAACAGATATTATGCCTACATGAACTGGCTTTACTGATCAGTTGGTTGTAGCTCCGCCTTTTGTGCTGCAAGTTGTAGGTTTGGTTTCAACCAAGGGAAAAAAATATGTGATTTATTGTTTTATTTTATTTTATTTTACAGTTTTAGGAAAACTAACAGCTACGTAATTATGTTACAAAAATGACGTGTGACTAAGGCTAATTAAGTATAAGTTTCCACATTAGCATTTGTTTTCTGCTTGGGTGCTATGGAGTTATTGATTGCGAGCGAAGCAAGCGCAAATCTCAGTGGCAGATTTGGAGTGCTTTGTTTGTATTTTTGTGTATATGTTTGTCAGAGCGTAACATAAGAATCGTTATTCCGATATGAATTAAACTTGAAAGATCTAGACATTCTCCTATGTAGATTTGCTAGAAAACATATGAGCTTAATCAGTGAAGGGGTTGTAACGATGTAAGTAGGTTTCGTAGTTTACAAAAAAAAATACAAATTTGTTGAGTGATGTATCAAAGGGCTTTACCTACTGTTGTTTTAGGCTTTATTTTTATTTTAGGATGAATAGTTTTAGAACTATTACGAAAAAAAAACCCAAGACGCCGCGACGGTTAGAATGAAAGTGCCTACGAATACCTATACCTAATAAAAACTTGATCTCCAATTGAGTATTTGAATGATTTTTTTTGTGATAAATGGAAAGATCATATATAAGTTTTATAACAAAACTATTTTTTATTTTATATTTTCGCAATAATTCAAAAGTTATTTCAAAATAAAAATTATACTTTGAATCCAGTACCGAAAACACGCCGACGCTCCCTAGCGCGCGTGACGTCACAATGATGTACCATTATGTACGAATACTACGAAAAAAACTCCTAACAAAATGTTCCCCAAAATGACGAACGTCGTAATAAATGGTTCCAAGCAGCGTGATAATCCTAAAACAATATTGATTTTTTTTTGTTGTAAAGATCATTTCGATGTAAGTACCTATTTATTTACCGCTCTTTAGTAACTATTACATATCCGCCTGTACTGTTAACATTGGGACGTCACATCCGGGGTGACCCAATTATGGCGCGTTTATAGTCACGTGACTTATTTTTAAATTTCATCAATTTTTAATTGTTTATAACTACTTGAATATTTATTTTTTTAAGTTTCTTGCATTAAATATCAATATTATTGATAATAAAGTGTTAAAATACATAAAAAAATCAACTTTTTTTTTCAAATACTCAATTACAGTACAATATGATTTATCACAGCACGAATAAAATAAATCCGTGCCTTTGGCCTACGCAACAAACCACTTTTGGGAGTGTACGCAATCAGTAACATACCTGCTTCTTATTCTGATTCATCTCCACCTGAGCGTGCTCGTAAATATTATATTTTAAGCACGGACTAGAAATAAATTACAGCAGATGGTCCGCAGATGTATAAAACCCAACATCAATATAATTTAATGGGTTTCTTATCAGGTTATGTGGGAAACACCAACGTTTGGTTGCCAACAGAGAGTCAAACGTTATGGCCTTTGGCTATCAGTGGAACACGAATATATAAATCGGTATACCCGAAGTAGTGTTCGAAATAAAATACTTATCTGTAAGACAGGATGTCTTTTGGAGAAATACATCATCTTCCTGCCCTTATCCCACGTTATGTGGGGTAAATTTTTTGGAGATACATATGAATACAAAATAAATGGTTTTGATTCTGGGTGCTCACTGCTTTTAAAATCTGTAGGACTCATGAGTATTTTTCATTTTTGCACACACTTTATACTTGTTGCTACACGCAATGCCAGTGCTCTTAAACGGTGAAGGTAAACATCGTGAGGAAACCGGCACTCTAAAACCAAAAATTCGAAGGTGTGTGTCATGTTAGTAATCTTATAAGAGGCTTACAACCTGTCACTTACGGAATACTTACCACTGTGCAAAATGAGGGCATGCGCCATTTATCATATTTGGACGTGCCTCTGACTACCCTCTTTAGATATCCTCAAAGATCTAAGTAACTAAAGATCTAAGGAGATATCTACCGTGCCTGGGGATTACAGTCGTGATCATATTTGTTTTTTATTTGTTTTTGTTTTTATCCTTGTTTTTTTAGTTTATCCTCAAAAGTTTAATTTCCACAGGGAATGACCGGCGCTCTCCTAGTACTCCTGAAAGATGCCTTCGAACCGACACTCATGCAATCGCTGGAAGGTACTCCAGTCCTGGTCCACACGGGACCATTCGCCAACATCGCTCACGGCTGCTCCTCCATCCTGGCTGACAAGATCGCCATGAAACTCTCTAAGGAGAACGGATATGTCGCTACCGAGGCTGGCTTCGGATCTGACATTGGTAAGGGCATTTTCATCTTCCTGTCCTTATCCCACTAGGTAGGGTCGGCACTACCGGCATGGTTATTATGTTAAACTTTGCAGTAGCGACAGCAGAGCGACAGGAGCAGCAAAGCGACAGCAACCGCTACGCGATCGGTTGCAAGTTGTTACCATAAACGGTATCACGGAAGGCAGTCACCCGCCTATCGCTAAGTTGTTGCTGAATGCACATTGCCTTTGAAGACTAGCGCCACTAGCGACAGAACAGCAATTGGTGGAAACAAATATTGTTCACCGATTGTCCGGCAGAGGAAGACATAGTGTTCGGTTGCTGTTGCCTGTTAGCTAATACAAAATTGGTGTTTGACAGCGATAATTGCAAGATTTACGCCTGTTGCAAACCTGTCGCGAGTATAGTAATCAACCTGTGGTTCTCTTCCTCCGCTCTCCCCTATCATCCGTCATCTCAGTGGTCACTCCCTTCTTACACAGTCATATCGTCTTTCACACAGTCCATCCATCTTTTCTTAGGTCTACCTCTACTCTTGTATCCATCAACATTCAAATCCATCACTTGCTAAGGGTATTGGTAAGGGCATGCATTTCTTAAATCAGAAGTGTTCCTCTTTTACTCAAGTTTGTTTAGTTTGTGACTAGATGGCGTTGTGTTAAATATCCATCCACCCATATTTATGTACTAGCTTCCGCCCACGGCTTCGCCCGCGTGGTACCTTGAAAAACAAAAACAAATGTATCCCACGGGAACAGTACCTACATTTTTCCGAGATAAAAAGTGGCCTTTGTGTTATTCTAGACTATAATCTATCTCTGTACCAAATTTCATCCAGATTAGATCAGCCGTTTCGGCGTGAAACAGTAACAATCATACATCCACACATTCATAGATTCTGTACAAACTTTCGCGTTTGTAATATTAGTAGGATTATTCCTATTTGACGTGATATACTGAACTCTTTTACAGAGTAATTAGGTATCTTGTTCGCTTGACATTTCGAAAGGTTATATTATATTGATCTTTTCCTCTAGGTAAAAACAATAAAAATTCTAAAAACAACATAGTAGGTACATTAGGCTGTGTCCCCAGTAGGCAAACTGTTAGCGGCCGACTGAGTTTGCGGCGTATCGGTTTAGTACGCCCTTCCATATATTTGAAATGGAGTGTCCACAGTTTGCGAGTTTTGCGCTCACTTTACGCAGTTTGCAGCGTTACGTGCGCCTTGTTGTTTTTCGCCAGTTTGCCTACTGGGGACACAGCCTAATAATAAGCTAAGATAAATTGTATTTTCTCTGTAAGTGAATTTGAAAATTCTTTTGAAAAAATAAATGTTTAAACCTAAACCTAGGTATGGAGAAGTTCTTCGATATCAAATGCCGTGCGAGTGGTGACAAGCCCCACTGCGCTGTTATAGTAGCAACGGTCCGTGCGCTCAAAATGCACGGAGGGGGCCCGGCGGTGACTCCTGGCCAGCCGCTTCATGACGTTTATGTACAGGTTAGTATTGATGTTTTGATACAAGAGATTGCATTTATGAGACATTTTTTGAAGAAACTTTGTTCTTGGGTACAACTCCAAGTCATGCGCTAATCATCAAAGGCAATGAAACTTTTGTAGGTACAATACGCTAACATAAAATTGTATCCGCGTATTCTTCAATCAAAATAAAGTCATTATCTTTTCCCACATTATGTGGGGTCGGCACAACATGTGGTCCTCTTCCATTTCCCTCTGTCATCTTAGTAAATTAAATTAAAAATAAATTAAAATCTCAGTAAATTACTGAATCAGAATTAAGTAACACCAGTAAATAATTCTGCGCTTATGACTACATGAATCACTTAGCAATATTATGATTAGTTCTGCATTGACACAAGCCATCTGTTAGCCATTCGATATGCATAAATAGACACTGGTTCCACTTAATCTGGGACACTTACCTACAGTACGCTGCTTTTGGAATTTCAACTTTACTACTATGTTATTTAAAGCTATAACAAAGCGACCACAAGAAACTATCTTACTAGGATATAGGTAGATTGGAGTTGACTATTATTATGAGGTCTATAATTTCTATACCTCACAAATTGCTGACAAGTTCTCTAGAGAAACAATCATCTTGTGATTCGTCACAGGTACATAGAATATTGCAAAACATTATTTTTGCAGTAATTACCTATTTCTGTGCATTTTGCAGGTTTATTTGTTCATTTTACAAAGTAAGAACTCCTTATATTTTTATCGTCAACTTCATCTTACTAGGTAATCGGTATCGGTAAGGTATATTAAACATCGTGAGGAAACCGGCATACCCTAGAACCAAAAATTCGAAGGTATGTGTCATAGGTTAGTATTCTTATAAGCGGCGATGGGCTTGCAACCTGTCACGTACGGAATACTAACTACTTTGCAAAATGTGGGCATGTACCAAATGTCATGTTTGGACTTGCCTCTGACTACCCCCTTTAGATATCCTCAAAAGATCTAAGTTACTAAAAAGATCTGAGGAGATATCTACCGAGCCTGGGGATTACAGTCGTGATCATCTATCTATCTATCTTCTTATATATCTATATAAGAGCTTAACCTGACTGACTGACTGACTGACTGACTGACTGACTGACTGATTTATCATCGCCCAGCCAAAACCGCTGAAGCTAGAAAGCTGAAATTTGAAAGGTGGGTTCCTTTTATAACAAAACCACCCACTAAGACGGGATTTTTGGAAATTCCACCTCTAAGGGGGTGAAAAAGGGTGAAAACGTTAGTATGAAACTTTTTAACGCGTGGAGCGATTTTCATGAAACTTTGTTTGTGCACTGTAAATGCAAAATTAATGGACACGTGTTTCAGGATTTTTCAATATAACCATCAAAAAGGGGTCAAATGTAGGGTCAATTTTTGTATGGGAACTTTTTAACGGGTAATGCGATTAGCCTGAAACTTTGTTTGTGTACTGTAAATGCAAAATAAATGAAGACATGTTTCAGGATTTTTCAATATAACCTTCAAAAAGGGGTCAAATGTGGGGTCAATGTTTGTATGGGAACTTTTTAACGGGTGGTGCGATTGGCTTGAAACTTTGTTTGTGTACTGTAAATGCAAAATGAATGGACACGTGTTTAAGGATTTTTCAAAATAACCTTCAAAAAAGGGTCAAATGTGGGGTCAATGTTTGTATGTGAACTTTTTAACGGGTGGTGCGATTGGTCTGAAACTTTGTTTATGTACTGTAAATACAAAATGAACGGACACGTGTTTCAGGATATTTCAAAATAACCTTCAAAAAGGGGTCAAATATGGGGTCAATGTTTGTATGGGATCTTTTTAACCTGGTGCGATTGGTCGGAAACTTTGTTTCATGTTTCAGGATTTTTCAATAAAACCTTAAAAAAGGGGGTCAAATGGGGGGGGGGGGGGTCAATGTTTGTATGGGAACTTTTCAACAGGTGGTGCGATTGGTCTGAAACTTAATTTCGTGTTAAAGGATTTTTCAACTCTAAAAAAGGGGGTCAATGTTTGTATGGGATTTTTTTAACGGGTGGTGCGATTGGCCTAAAACTTTGTTTTCTGTTTCAGGATTTTTCAATATAACTCTAAAAAAGGGGTCAATGTTTGTATGGGATTTTTTTTGACGGGTGGTGCGATTGGTCTGAAACTTTGTTTACTGTAAATACAAAATGAATGAACAAGTGTTTCAGGATTTTTCAATATGACCTTCAAAAAGGGGTCAAATGTGGGGTCAATGTTTTTATGGCTACTTACTTTATAAAAGGGTGGTGTGATTGGTCTTAGTTTTGGTTTGGATACTTTAAATGCAAAATAAATGGAAACGTATTCCTGGATATTTCAAAATAGCCCTCTAATATGGGTAAAATTGGGTGTCAAAGTTATTTATGGGATTTTTTTATTAGTGTAATTTGTTTGAAACTCAGTTTAGATACCTACTTTAAGTGAACGAAGTCGCGGGCGGGACAGCTAGTATATTATATATATTATTATATTCCACAGAAAGTTATTTCCGGTTGTTCTTTTTTTTTTTTTTCTTTTTAACCTAAGACTTTTCTACGTTTTTCCGCTCGTTAAGGAGTCGTCTAAATACGACTTCGGGAATCACCTATTTCATTAGCCAATATAAAATGTTTTTTTTAATATTGAATTAAGTTGCAACCCACTGAAATTCCAAAAAGGTTTTCCACCTTTTTCACGTGTGGTACCTTTCTCTGTCCCAAACTAAAACTACGTAGCTGCTATTATGTTGAACGAAAATAATGTCTAGTCTAGTCTGGTACCCGAAAAGAGTCTGAGGCGTAATTTAATCCCTTCACCACACGCACCGCGCCGGTTCGAAAAAAATAGTAACAGTAGTGATAAAAAGATGAAGTAATTATATGTTTTTATAATTTTGTATAGGAGAATCTCGAGTTACTGAAGAAGGGTCTCTGCAACTTGGGCAAGCACATCAGCAACGGGAACAAGTTCGGAGTCCCGGTCGTGATCGCCATCAACAAGCACGGGTTAGTTGTTTGCATTCATTTTCATACAAAAGCAAAGAAGCAGTATAATATGAAATTGGGTGTTCCTGCTTTTATTTATTTATTTATTTATTTATACTTTGTACACAGATTATACATAATAAAACTTAAAACTAGTGGCATGTACACAGGCGAGCTTAACCCTAAAAAGAGTTCTCTTCCAGCAAACCTTGGGATATGGAGATTATTTCTTTGTCGCTTTGGTGCCATACTGTAATGACAATGTAAATATGGAAAATAAATAAATAAATAAATAAATAATAAATAAATAAATTATAACTAATTGGTGGGTATATTGCGTACAAAAAAAAATGAGAAAAGAAAGAAATTAATAATAACTAACTCTAACACACATATATAAAAGAAAATGAAAGGAAATAAAAAAAAAAAACTAATTTAATTAAAATAAACCAAAAATACACTTATACTTATATAGGTACTAACATATAAATATATATTATAGGAACTACATATATATATATATACATATATACAATATAAATAAATAAATAATAATAATACATAAAAAAATAAATATCTTAACACTTACAAGGAGAGATAGTGCTCTTTGACTTTTCGCTTGAAAATAGCAAGCGATGGACTAGCGCGAATGTCGTGAGGGATAGAATTCCACAACTTTACAGACTTAACTGTAAATGAGTCACCATAGCGACTAGAGGAATGGAGAGGTATTTTTAGTAGAAGAGATTTAGATGTTCTGCTCGGCTCACCACGGGGGCCAAGGAAATTAAAGCGCTCATAAAGATAGGAAGGAGAAAGAGGATTGTTAAGAATATTATAAAGAAGAGAAAGGGTATGTAGATCACGTCGCCGACGAATGGGAAGCCATCTTAACTGGGCTCTGAATAATGAGACTGCTTTATTACAAAAGCTAAAATAGTATTCCTTGAACATTAGGTACTAAATTACATTTACGTTAACATTTTGTTACGTAAATGTAAGTTAATCTTAACTTCGGCTACAACCAGATACCATACCACCGGTATGTGCATAATATAATATTAGTACCTACCTGGGTTGCATTGCTCGGTTTTTTTAAAAAAACGACGTTTTCTAAAAATCAAACCTAGCTTGATCGATTTATCGCTCCCGTTTTATGAAAATCGTTGAAACCGTTTCTGAGATTCAGATTATATTTATACAAGAATTGCTCGTTTACAGTAGTGGAATTGGCAATCTTAAAGCTGATTCTAGTTAAATATCTACGGGTTATAAAACTGCTTCCATGTTTCAGGCCCTAAAACCTAAAAAAAAAATATACTTACTAAAATATAGACAAAAAATGTAGTTTTCATTGTCTTAAACATGTTCACATTTCCAGAAACGACACGAAAGCAGAGTTAAACCTCGTCCGTCAATACGCCGTCGACAATGGCGCATTCAGAGCCGTGCTCTGCGACCACTGGGCACTGGGCGGCGCCGGAGCCCTAGACCTGGCTGATGCCGTGATCGAGGCCTGCGAGAGAGAGACGACATTCAAATTCCTCTACCCTCTCAGTCTCTCCATCCAGGAGAAGATTAAGATTATAGCGACAGAGATGTACGGCGCCGGACAGATCGAGTACACTGACGCGGTTTTGGAAAAGATTAAAGTTTTCACTGAGAAGGTAAGCATATTTTAATAAAAGTAGGTGCCTATAATAGTGCTTTGATTTCAAAACGGCTGTTACCAGCAGCCATGACGAACTAGTTTACCTACTCGAAGGTACCTACTGCATTGTGGCACCTAGGTACATTTTACTTATTGTAGTCACGTAACATATTAAAGAAAATTTATAGAGTTAAAGAGTCGTTAACCTTAATTTATTCGAGGTGTCTGGTAGCACCTTGGTAATGATTACACAAAGAGTCACATAATAATAATAAACTAAGGCTGGTCGCACACGGGCAACACGCGACAGCCACAGACGTGGCCACCTGAAGCGTGGGGCGACCAATGACGTCAACCGTGTGCGGCGAGTCCATATAAATTGCGAAAAAGTACAAAAATTACGTCGGTGGCTGCATTTCGTGGTTGTGGTCGGTGGCCCGTGTGCGGTTAGACTAACCTGTAATTTTTACCACGTGATGTACTTATATATATTTCTTATGAAAACAAACAGAACTTATCAACTTATGAATAACTAGCTTATGCACGCGGCGTCGCCCGCGAAGTACCTACATAAAATATAGCCTATGTTCATCCTGAAAGTTCATTCTACACATTGGTGAAGGAATTTTTCAAATCGGTTCAGTAGTTTCGGAGCCTATTCAATTCAAACAAACAAACAAACAATCAAATCTTTCCTCTTTATAATATTAGTATAGATGATTATTCTAACATGAAAACGAATGCATATGTAGGTACATGTTTCCATCGAATGCAACTTAAAAGCTTGTACCTAATATAAAAAAGAAGAATAAAACAAATCAATTCAACTTACGTATGTAAGTAGTAACTAATTTTATATTTGGACCTAAATACTCGTAAGATTTATGTGAAGCGATCGCATAGTTGGCACCAAAGTATGCGTTATGAGAAACGGGAATGCCAGGATGTATTAATACCACGAGTATTGTTAGCTTATCGTTTATTAAGTATTGACTGTAGCTTTGCGATATGGATTGCTGGAAAACCCCGTTTGCAGGCGATAAAATATGGTAAAAAATACCTATTTTAGAAAAAAGGAAAGCTTATCAGATCGCACGTCTAACCATAGAATAGTGGTCAAAGATAGACCAGGGACATTATAGCAGAGACTATTATAACTATAAAGCCTTTTACTGCAACAAACCCAAACTAACGAAAGAACTAATGACATGCTAAATATAATTAATAAATATATAATATAACTAAATATGAAGCATGTTACACACTTCATATTTATCTTAGCACGTCTATATAGGTAAATTGCCTAATTATCTACATTCTACAAAACTTATCTACATTAGAAAATAACTTTTTTATCGCAGTTTGATTATGTAGTTATTGTTTATATTAATACAGTATGACCTGTGATCATAAAAATAAACCATTAAAAAGGACGTATAAATGTATGCTGGGTTTTACGTATCAGTACGTAAAACCCAGCATACATTTATACTATTATGAAGTATTATGATGTACTAGCTTCCGCCCACGGCTTCGCCCGCGTGGTACCTTGAAAAACAAAAACATCGCTATCCCGCGGGAACCGTACATTTTTTCGGGATAAAATGTAGCCTATGTGTTATTCCAGACCATAATCTATACCTGTGCCAAATTTCATTCAGATCCGTTCAGCCGTTTTAGCGTGAAAGAGTAACAAACATACATCCATCCATCCATACATTCTTACAAACTTTCGCGTTTATAATATTAGTAGGATTAAAACTTTCGCCGTAAGCTTGCTAATAACCATTGAGTTTGTGAGTTAAAGCACACATTAACCATACTCTCATAAGTATTCATGATATTATGTATCTTGCTTAGGTTAGTATTCTTGGCTTATTCCCAAAGTACTCCACATTTTGTTCCCAAAGTACTCCAAGAAATATTCTCAAACTACTCCACAAACAAAATATTGTTTTTTTAGTTAAATTCGACTCCATCCTACTGGTGTCCAAAAATAATTATCTCATACATTCGTTCTCAAACTCCTCCAAATATTTAATATTAGTCATCAGTAATGTAAATAGTACTGATTTATTTCGCATTTTACTCCACAAGGTAACTGACGTACAGTCAGCTTAAGAAATACATATTTTAATAGTACAATAAACAGATTTTTCTACTCTTATTATAGCGATAACCGCCTATAACGTCATAAAATGCCTTACCTAAACCTAAATGAATGAAGATTTAAAATAAAATACAGTACTTAACTGATTTAAAAAAAATTATTAATCTAATCAACATCAAGAAAAAGAAGAAGAAGATCAACATAAGTACACATTTTCAAAAATAGACGGTAGAATAAAAAAAACAATATACCTACCTACTTAATTATGAGAAACCAAAATTTAGAAGTTTACCATAAATATTGATAGAAAAAAAACCATGACGTATTAATAGAAGGGTGTTTTTTTAAAAGCTTAGAAACTTTAAATTGAAATAAAAAAAACGCTATGAATAAAGCCAACTGGATGTATAAATTAATAACGTTTTTCTCTGTTTTATTTCAGTTTAAAGTTCTTCGCCTCTAAAAAACACCCGTTATTATAACTTACCCGTAAAAATCAGTCTCTTCAGCTATGCATTATGCTAATGCGAGACATATTAGGTCTTAGAATATATTCAGAAATAAAATAAATAAATAAATATGATCACGACTGTAATCCCCAGGCTCGGTAGATATCTCCTCAGATCTTTAGTTACTTAGACCTTTGAGGATATCTAAAGGGGGTAGTCAGAGGCAAGTCCAAACATGACATTTGGTACATGCCCACATTTTGCACAGTAGTTAGTATTCCGTACGTGACAGGTTGCAAGCCCATCGCCGCTTATAAGAATACTAACCTATGACATATACCTACCTTCGAATTTTTTGTTTTAGGGTATGCCGGTTTCCTCACGATGTTTTCCTTCACCGTTTAAGAGCACTGGCATTGCGCACATAATTTTTTCGAATAGAAAAACTCATTGGTGCACGACCATGTTTGAACCCACGACCTTCGGCAGGGGTGCTACCACTACACCACCAGCGCTCTTATTATCAGAAATTAAATCATTTGTAATTTGGTATTTGCTTGTAACATTAACATACCTAGGTGTAAACAAAACTTATCTCTTTTGCTACCCTTTTTTTTCTAAATAATAATGCATTAAAAGTATGTACCTAAGTGATATTGAAGTGATATTACAATTTACTTTATTTACCGCAGACGTAAACGTTCTAAATTCCTAATTTGAAGAAAACTTTTGCCAGCATACCTAATTTTATTACAGACTAGCTTCCGCTCGCGGCGTCGCCCGCGAAGTACCTACTTACATAAAATATAGCCTATGTTTATCCTGAGAGTTTATTCTACACATTGGTGAAAGAATTTTTCAAATCGGTTCAGTAGTTTCGGAGCCTATTCGTTTCAAACAAACAAACAAACAATCAAAGTTTTCCTCTTTGTATAGAAAAATACTGTGACAGACTGTACTCCTAACATTATTTTGTTCCGATGTTTTGAATGGAGTAGTCTTGAAACTTAAACGCACTATTTTTATTTTACCTTTTTTTAATAATAATTCTTTGGAGTAGATTGGGAACTAATGTTCGAGATTCTTATCTTTTTTGAACAAAAGAATGGAGTACTTTGGGAATAAGCCGTATTCTTATGGGCTCACAACCAGCTGTTACGTATGGAATACTAACTACTGTGCAAACTGTGGGCCATATCATGTTTGGGACGTAAATCTGACTACCCTCTTTAGATAACATCAAAGATCTAAGTAACTAGAGATCGGGTAAATGTCTCCATCTTTCAAGCCTGGGACCTGTGGGTCAATTATGGGCCTTTGCTTACAATCAATGTCAATACGTTTTCATTGTAATCAAGTGATTTGGTATGACATAAGAGTGTTTATTCAATCAATTTGAGCCAGTTTTGACAAGTGTTGATTGTATCAGAGTTCCGTAATCGCACTACTGGTTGTGATCATGTTAGTTTATGTTTTTGTGCCGCCTCACGCGAATGACAGTCAAACCATTTTACTTATCTCGTTCGCAGGGTTACGGCGATTTCCCGATCTGCATGGCAAAGACATCGAACTCACTGACGGGCGACGCAGCTATCAAAGGCGCACCCACCGGTTTCACCCTGAAGATCAACGGTATCTTCGCGTCAGTGGGCGCGAGATTCGTAGTCCCAATGGTGGGCGAGATATCCAAAATGCCCGGACTTCCCACCAGGCCCAGCATCTACGACATCGACCTAAACACTAAGACGGGAGAGATCGAGGGACTCTTCTAGATGAAATAACTTTAAATTTATTTTTATGGATTCTATTAAATTGACATATCATTATTGACTTTGCGGTTTTATTTGATTCCTACTTTATCTAAATAGCGCAAAGTTAGAATTTTCTAATAATAACTAGGTACTTTTTATTGCAAAAATTAAAAAAAACTCGACTGAAAGTAATTGAAAGTAGCTTACAGCCGCCATATTGCATTTTTTTACATTTAGTATAGCCTACGTCACTCTTGTAATCCAGACGAATCCAACGACGGGCTACAGCGACAGCCAAAAGACGCATAAATTACAAACAAACAAATACATACGTACCTACATATACCCTAACACATTACTCTCTTTCGTTTTGCAGTCGGGTAATAAACAGACACTTGCATCTATTTTTGCATTATTTATTAATAAGCTTCAAGTGGAATTCTTTACTTCCTTGAAAGAGAATTTACATGACCATCCTCATTCTCCTGCCCTTATCCCACGCTAAGTGGGATCGGCACATGTTTTCTTCTTCCACTCACTCCTATCACTCGTCAACTCTGAATCAACTTCTTTTACATTCATATTATCTTTCACACAATCAAACCACTTCTTCCTCGGCCTTCTCTACTTGCGCACCCATCCACACAATTACATGAATTATGAGAATTCACCATGACCAAAAGGTTAAAAATCAAAAAAGTACTTATTAAAAACACTTTATTTTCTTTTCCTTATTGTAAAGTAGTTCGACACTAGATTCAATGGTCGGGCGCTTCAATCTCATTGACAATCTCAGTGGGCGTAAAGTTAGTTGTGGGAGGGGCGGCGTCTTCGTCGTCGCTGTCGGCTGCCTCGGCGCCGGGGTGCGATGGCACGAAGTGCTCCGCCTGCTGCGAGCGGGCCGCGCGTTCGGTTCCCGGGGCGGACCACGTGGATCGACTTTCCTGAAAGGAAAATTATTAATTCGCAGCTGTTTGAATCAATAAGTGGTGATAGAAGGCATTCTTAGCCACTCCTCTCATTTAATCATGTGTAGAGAATTTACGTTTTAGGTTTAGTGCGGGGATTGGTTGTCATTTCTTTTTACTAGACTGCTAAGCGAAGAAGGGTGTGTTTAGTTAGGGTGTATGAATGTTAATATGTTTTTATATATGCGAGTTCTTTTAGCTGTCGTTGTAACCCAAACGGCTGAATGCATTTTGATAAATGAGAAATAGGCTATAATAATGACAAAAAATGGCGCATGTAAAAAACTATTTTCAGTTATGTTCAGTCGGGTTTCTTTTAATTTTTGCAATAAATACTTGTTTTATTATTTGTTATTATTCTATATAGTAAAACAATTTGTGTATAGTCAAGAATCATGAGCGCAAGGTCATGAGCTAAAATTAACTAAAACGAAGTTCGGGGAAAATGTTCTACGTTGTTGCATTATGTACTCTAAAAAGTAAACAATGTCGGTTTGTTCAGTAAGAAATTACCTACTTACGTAATCGCTAAAGAATGAGCTAACAGTGTTTTTATGGTAGTCACCTAAATAGATACCGTTCAAAAATGCCGGAATAGTGACTATTCTTCTTACTCTAAAGTTTATGACATAGGACAAGTTTATAAAATAGGATGGGAGAGTCCTATGCTGGAAAACAAAATAATCAGAGAGATACCGATGACGTAACTATAAGGGTGTTACCAGACTACTTCCGAAAAATTCAAGGAGTTCAAGTACCCAACTAAAGTATACAATTTTTTTTTCTAAAAAACCAACACTGTGAGCGTGAAAAAAAACAGCTGTTCCATGCAAAAGTTCAATACCTACTTGGCTAAAATGTATGAAACAGCAGTTTTTTTCGCGCTCCCCTGAAGCCCCTGAAGTTTTTGGAAGTAGTCTGGTAGGTTTATTGTCATAATTATATTATTTATAATCTTGTGATTTCTTTGTTCTGCTTCTATTTGGTTGTATTTTGTTTTGTGTGCCTTAATAAATGAATAAAATAAATAATCCCCACTAAGCTGTTCCCACCTAATTAAATTTGATTAAAACGAAAGTTTATTAGTTTTATTTTAGAATGCACCGAGTGGAGTGACAATATGAAATAAACCTAAATTATTTTTACTCTCATAATCCCCACCAACATGTGGGAAAAACGCCATTTTTTTAGTTTCGTCATAATCCCCTCTGGTGGGGAAAACTTAGTGGGGATTTTGACAATAAACCGTCTGGTATGGTAACACCCTATACAGGGCGTCCCACGGCTATGCCACATGAAGGGAAAGTACTATTAATATTGAAAATGGAACATTTACTGAAAGAAGACATAATTTCACATCAAATGTTAAATTCATGGTCTTCCTTTTATTTCTGACACTATGCTATTTAGCAAAAAATAATCCTTAGGATTCCTTTCGATCGGTATGATAAAGCTACAGGGTAATTATTTTTCTCGTGTAACGGGTTCGATTCCCGGTTCAACCATGTCATTATTTAAATATCTATGAGCGCAGTTTGAATTTTTTTTAAAATTCAAATAATGTCTTCTTTCAGTAAAATGTTCCATCTTCAATAATTTAAGGTACTTTTCCTTCATGTGGCATAGCCGTGGGACGCCTAGGGTGTAGGGTCGCCGTATAGGGTGTTACTAGACGGTTTATTGTCAAAATCCCCACTAAGCTGTCCCTGCCAGTGGGGATTAAAACAAAACTAAAAAAAATTGGCGTTGTTCCCCACATAGCCTTGGGACGCCCTGTAGAATGTAAAACATGAACCTGGTATTGATTGGTCGCCTGCTGCACCCGCTCCAGGTACATGTCGTAGACCAGGCGCGCCATGTGCGGCATGTCGCGCGCGCTCAGCCGCAGCTCGGGCGGCACGAGCGCCGCGACGCCGCGCTGCGCGGGGTACCTCTCGCCCGGGACCAGCTCCAGCTGGAGCGGACGTTCAACCAGCTAAACACAAATACAAAAAAAAAATGGCAAATTATTAAAGCTACATTTTTGGTTAAAAAAACGAAATTCAGAAAATTCTCGTACACGACTTCCGAAGCGCCAATCGATTCGTCTACTCAGTAGATATTTAGTAAGTACCTATATATTAATTAGTGCTGTGTGAACTAAAATGTAGAAAAAAATATACAATAGTCGGTAAGAATTACGGCGTTAATGTCTATTATTATTAAGGCCCAGCATTTTGAAAATTGCAAGTATTGCAACCCTAATCATTCTATTATCGCTTAATAGATTACATTGAAATTGAACTACACGATACTCAAGGATATAAGTGATAAATCAACCGGAGCTAAAACACGAATTAGTTAGAAAACCTTGGTTAAAAATCATGTCAAAAACACCTCTGAAAATTCAGAAATTCCCAAATTTATCCAGAATAGTAAGGTATTTTGAATTTCTATTTCACATGAATATAAATCAGTTAATTTGAAACAAATCAACCCAGCCCTTTTTTTGAAATAAGCTATTTACTTGAACATATTTATGTTTTTTATAAATTGTCGCTTTCGTTATATAATTCAGAGCAACCATATTATCATGTCGCACTCTACTTACTGGTCATTTGGGTATTTCGCTTCGTGCTATGTCTGATTCCGCGGAGATCCGCGTTGCTATACGGACCTATGTCACTTTTTTTTGTAACTTTTACGTAAGGAATAGTGTGACGAGTATTCTGGGCCTTAATAGTACTATAAGTTAGTATTGTTAGAAACTTCACTTCTGAAACTATCATAGTTATATCATACCTGATTGAAAGTCGGCTGCAACTCAAAGCAGTTCTTGAAGAGAGTGGCTCTTGCGAAGATATAGAGGCCGAGTCTGGCCCTCGAAGCGGCCACGATCAGGCGCCGCAGGTCCCGCACGTGGCCCACCGCCTTCGTGCGGACTAATGACACCAGAGCGATGTCGTTCTGTTGACCCTGGTATTTGTCCACTGTGGTCACCTGTGCGTAAATAACGTAAATTTAAAAAAATCTGTCTCTTTTAAAAAGCTGGATATACCTGAGTGACATAGGCTGTTTTAGTTGGATAATAAATAAATATTATCGTCGGTGTATAGTGAAAACCTCTTTTACCATTTTTAGTTTTAGGGGCCTTGTCACGTACGGAATACTAGGTAATGTGCAAAATGTGGGCATATGCCAAATATCATGTTTGGACGTACTTTACGAAGTTATCATTTTAGGAAGTTGTCATTTTAGGAAATTGACGAGTTTAGAATACACGTTCTCGGAAATTGAGTACCCTCCTTAGATATCCTCAAAGATCTAAGTAACTAGAGATCTGAGATATCTCCTCTGTACCTAGTCTGAGGATTACGTGGGTTATTTTTTGTATCATCAGCATACAAGGTATTCGGATGCTTAATCTGTTCTAAGAAACCTTACATAGCGTTTTGTGAGGCATAGCTTTATTTGACGTAGATATTCCAAGTACGGTTTTACAAATTATCGTTTTATGGAGTGACCGAGAATTTACCCGATAAAGGTACTTAGGTATTTTAATTTTTTTGGCTGTTGCAAAAAACGGCAAACATATTTCACATTCTATAGAATTTGTATCAACAAAATTTAAATATAAGTACGTATCTAGGTTGGGTATATCAGCTGCCTTTGAAAATTATCGTCAATTCCAAATTTTGAGATCAAGGTAGGTACCTAACTACCTAACTTTTGGGCATGGTGTTTTATGGGCAGCATAACAAGTGCCTTCTTACCTATGATATTTTTCATTTTACCGGTAGTTAGTTACTAGGCAGGTAAAAATATCTTGTTCTAACCTTGAAATAAAATAGTCCTACCTACCTAATATTGCGTCAACATCTATCTTTGATGTTATAAAACTGGTAAGATAATGAAAATGTGGACTGCTCACACTCATTTTATAGCCTGACGTGATTTTTACAATAAAAAAACTATTAAATTTTCGACACAAAAAAACAAATGGTAGATCAAAATGATCTATCAAATCAAATGAAGTTGCACAAAACGACGACGACGTCCGAAAACTTTAAAGCTAAGTACCTACAAACGAAAAAAGTGAGGTTATAGCACTTTACTTAAAGTTTTTATACCACTTCTAGTGCGCAGATTGTGACCACAATACTAAACGGAAGTAGTGCAAGAAAAGGAATCTTTGAGGAATCTTTCACACTTTAATCCTTTCATCACACTGGTTCGAAATTTACACATTTGCCGCCAGTAGGGTATTCAATTTTGGCCGCCCCTACTAATCTCTGCAATTCAACACCCCAGTTGACAACATATTAATTATGTACATATATTTTTTTGTCAATGAAATTGCTATTTTAAGATTTTATGCTCTATCGTCATAATTACATCAGCTTTTTTTTAGAGTAGGTATGATCGTGAATTAAGAGATCGTTGTGTCAGTTCCTACATTATGCTCACTAGGTACTCACGATTTAGTGAAATTTACTCAAGTTAGCGTAGGCATAGGCAATTAGATTAGTAAGTAAGTATAAGCTTTTCCTAGTATTAAAAATACTCGCCTATTAACTTAGTTTTCTTCTCAGTTTCAGAGTTCGTTGACCGATTTTTTATCTCGACGTTGACAAATGACTTTTCTACGCTGACCTAGTCTGTAATAGTTAGAGGCCACGCCAATCAGAACATAATAGTTCTAGGAAACGTCGCCTTGTGCCAGAATTTACTTTTTAATGCTAAGGTGATAAACACTAGGTAAATACATTACGACAACATTCCATCAATGGCTACTGCATAGCCTGTAGAAATATGAAATTAACAAGTGTTTTTGCTTGTGCGAGAATTTTTTTTCAATTGGGCAAAACCTATTATATTGTTGAACGTAATTGAAAATCATTGCTGGGACTGCTGATTAGATATTTTCGATATTATGGACCTTATTTTAGTCCCTAACATTTCATTTTCGAACATTTCCGATGGAGGTAAATGTATGAAAGGATACCTACTTTTCGAAAAAAAATTTCGTAAACTATCAAAAACTCATACTAGGGGTAAAGACAACTGATAAAATACTTTTTTGTAAATACATACAAAGTATACAATATAACATCCGAACACAGAACATGGATCATCACAAAAATGTTTGTTCTGGGTGGTAATCGAACCTACGACTCACAGCGAAAAGGCAAAGCTACCAATCAAATGAGCTGTCAAGCGAAATTTATATAATTTTCTGTTTTACGATAGTCATAAACTCTTCTTTATGACTACGCTCTAAACAAACTTTGATTTATGTTATCAGTATGGAAAATTAGCTAAATTACTTGAGAAAGAGTCATCCCGTGACCACGACAGTGTGTAGAATGGTCGAAACGACGGGAAAAATAGGTAAATAAAACGCGATAAATACCCGTTTAATACTAATAATAATTTATTCAGATCGCGTTACTTTAAAAATATATACTTGAGAAACGCGGAAAATATTAAAAACAGCTAATTATTTGAATTTCGCGCCCGACTGAGACGAACCATCTTAAGTTAGTACTCAAGATGCTTACCTTATGTGGTCTGCCTATGAGAGGGTTGTCGGCACACCGCTTGTCGATGACGTCTCTTATTAAATGCTTCTGTCCATTGTACGTGGTCAGTATGGAGATGCGTTCAGCCGGCCACCCCACTAGTCGCATGTACATGAACACCGCTACCACGTACTCTGCTTCGGCCAAGTTCTGCACAAAATAATTATATGTAAAAGAAGTTCCTTGAAGTTCTTTAATACAAGTGAAAATAAAATAAAAAAATAAAGTGTGACTCTGGGTGTAACTCATAGAAACCCAACGAATTAATATGTATTTATAAATAAATAGATATAAATGTCGGAGGACAGTTCACATAACGCCATCTAGCCTCAAACTAAGCAAAGCTTGTATTATGGGAACCAGATAGCTGATGGATTATTATAATACTTTTTTGTTATTACCTAGGTCCCATTACCTAGTCTTTAGGAGTTTTGTTACAAAAAAACACAGTTCGAGTTTATTATGTCTTCTTTCAGGATATCTTTAAAACAAATTACCTTGACCTGTTATAAGTTATTTAACGAAAACAAAAAACTACTTATTCGTTCTTTTTTGTTTTGTGTATAGGATATCAAACTAACCCTACGGCAATAATGTATTAAATGTATAGTTTTACAACTGGTAAAGCAGTCAAGTATGTTACTAATTTATTTTCCACACAATATGTTGAGTAGCTTTTTTTAATGTCAAAACATGTCTATTGGCATACTAAGCATGCATTAAAACTATTGACAATCTACAAAATATACGAAACCATAAATGATCTAAGCTAAGCCTCATTAGCATACCTAATATACAGGGTGTTACAAAAATAGCAAACTAATATTATTGTTGTACTTAATCGTCATAAAGGTGCCCTAAAAAAAGTTGCACAGTTATCATTACGTGCAAAGAATGATAATAATTTCATTAAAACCTATCATATGGACCACCCTGTAGAATAAAATTCTATTGTACTTATTCATTCGCGTTTAATAGTGCGCCACATGAGATCAGATTCTGAGATCACTTTAGCTAGATCATTACAATGATTCGCTATTGTTATTGCTATACCTACATCTATTAACTAGTACAAACGATAAACTAGACCAAGAAAGAAACCATAACTCCAAATGTCACTTGGTTTAGCTCCATAAGCATCCATAAAATCACATTTAAGCTGTGTGTTGATAAATATGTCAGTGAGTCTGTCAGTACCGTAAGTTTTATTTAATTTTAGATGAAATGGGAAAATCCTACGAATACTATAAACGCGAAAGTTTATAAGAATGTATGGATGTGTGGATGTATAGATGTATGGATGTCTGGATGTATGTTTGTTACTCTTTCACGCTCTGAAACGGCTGAACGGATCTGGATGAAATTTAACATAGATATAGATTATAGTATTATGGAATAACATATAGGCTACTTTTTATCCCGGAAAAATGTACGGTTCCCGTGGGGTAGATTTGTTGTTGTTTTCAAGGTACTACGCGGGCGAAGCCGTGTGCGGAAGCTAGTCATAGGTACATTAACAGTCAACGAACGTGAAATCTTGCTATCAGCAAGGGCATCCTACAAACAAATGATAAAACGAAAATGTGTTTATTACCTACTCCGCTTATAAAAAACAAGGCTGTTCTGATGAGATTTATCGCAAAGCTATATTATGGTCGACATAACCAATGAACGAGGCCCCTTGTTGAATACAAACTCGCTGTAATGAAGAGTTCAACAACAAGGACATTTTAATTTGATGGAACAAAAGGGTGTGTCAATTACATCATATTCACAAATGTGATGTAATTAATACAGAATTCAAACCAATAAAGATGTTCACCTTTGGTAAACATTGACATTTCTTAGGTAGATATACTATACCTGGAAAAAATGTGAAATTGACTCATAAATATTGGCTAAAATATCGTTTATGCTACTCTTCATCCGGCTTAGGCTAAGCTTAGAGCTTAGTAGGTACTAGGTCGATGACAAAAGCTAGACATAATACTAAGCCATTCTTAGTTTTGTATTTTCATAAGCTCCAAGACCCTAAGGTCATGGATAGATTGTCTCTTCTCTCATTTAGTTTAATTTTTAAGGCCAATGGTTCAAGTTACAGACCTGTTTGGTGTTTTGATAGGGGATTCAGATTATCTATAAGTTTATACCCAACGAAAGACTGGCTGGCGATGTGGCTGACCCAGAAAGATATGGCAAGAAGAGCATGACGCGTATTTATCATCAAGGATCATACAAAAAAGCGCTAGGACCGAGACGAGTTTCTTGCATGTTCTTCTCGTACTTAGGTTAGGTTGGAATTGGCACATAGATTCACCTAGCATGTACGACGTTTCAAAGTGATCCTTGTGATTTTATTGAGTAAATTATTTTTCCATTTTTCAATTTCATCTTGGCCTACAATAGCGTTAAATCCCGAGGAGCGAAAAGAAGGTCTTTACCCTGCAGTTGGACAATATTGGCAAAAAATATAAAAATTTACATTACATGTAATAAATAAAACAGTTATCATTATTTGAACGATATGTATAATGATAATTATGTGGCACCTTGTGTTCATTTATTGACTGCTTTTATTGATTGTTAAAACAGTGGAAATTTTTAAAAAGTTAGTGTACCTAAACTTATTGGCTATTTTAACCTAAAATTATTAAAACACGATTCATTAGAATATATTATACCCACATTTGCTACGCATATTTTTATTAGATATTCCGTGAGAGCATACCTTTATTTACCTATAATAGTGTGTACCTTTAAATTAGATAAACGAGATCCAAGGGCAAACATGACTACCGAACCAAAATACTCGTTTATAGAACGCTTCATTGAGCAAGTTAAAGTAAACGAGTCCCCAACCAGTAAGCTTCACAATGCGCGGCGACGATGTCTGAGGAATTTCCAACGGCTTTTAGGGTAAGAAATGAAGCAAACAGGATTCTGGAACCTTACCACAAGCTCTTCGAGCAATATCAAAGTAATGTAACTTTAATGTTGCGTACCATGACCTACAAAAAAATTATTGATGTAGTGTTACTTAGTAGTGTTCTAAAACTTGATGCTTGTGGTAAGGCCCATGTTATTGTATTTAGTTTCTGACGTCTTTGTCCAAATTTCAAACCGTAATGTAACACTACACTACTTATTTTTCTGTCTACAAGTAAGTATAGTACATTCATCCATAAAATCACGCCTATTTCCCGACGGAGAAATTTCCTTCAATGGGGTTCTTTGATGATTGCTACCGGACATGCCATTTTTATCATCGAAACTACCTGATAGAAATACGGGCTAGGTTCAGTCTCGCCGGCGCCATTGAAGTCATCCACATTGATCAGCTGGAAGTCGTAATGCAGGCCTGCGTTAGCGGCCCTGTACTCCGGCAGACGGGTCACGTGGCTCAAGTCTCCCAGAGCGCGGTACCTCCACCGGTACAGGTTGCAGATACTATTATGGGAGAAAGGAAGTTATAATTACAAAATAGGATGCATTTTGCACCTACCGGACTTGTATACATGTCATGTCATGTCATGTAACAGAGGTGATGACTATGAATGTGGATGGATATAGATGAAGAGGGCCAAAGAAAAGGTGGATGAATTGCGTGAAAGAGGATATGGGCGTGAATGAGGAAATGACGGCTGATAGTGAGAGGAAGAAAAGAACATGCACAACATTTTTTTAGACGTTGCGATTTGAGTGTGATATTTGAGTAAAATATGGATGAATAGATTTTATACGACACTTTTGTCGAGCATTTTGTCTCATATTTGCTCGAGAAAGAGCTAGACAAAACAGTCGGTAAACTTTTTCGTGGCGCTCATGTTGGCCCGGCAGAAAAGTTAGGCAAATCTAACCATTTTAGTTTAAAAGTCTCTTGAAATCTATACTAATAATTATAAAGAGGAAAGATTTGATTGTTTGTTTTTTTTTGCATTGAATAGGCTCCGAAACTACTGGACCGATTTAAAAAAATTTTTCACCAATGTGTAGAATAGACTTTCAGGATGAACATAGGCTATATTTTATGTAGGTACTTCGCGGGCGACGCTGCGAGCGGAAGCTAGTAACTTATAAATTTCATTAGGGCTAGTTTCAGTTTGCCCACAACGAGTTTAACCTGCCTGCGTTATCTAGAGACTATACATAAAAAGTCGGCTATGGGATATTCACTATACGAGCCCAGACTCGGAGTCAATATTTGTAGAACTAGCGACACGGCACGCCGGCCGGCGACGGCGCCGGCTGTTTACATACCCGTATCGCAGTGGGCACGTTTCTGGTTATAATGAATATTTTAGTCATGTTTACGAGCAAATCTGTGTTGTATTACAAATTGACATAACCTTGCGTTTACATCTACAAATATGCTTTATACATGATAACAACAAAACGTGTAAACGAACCTCGTGTTTTGTCATAAACACGAAACTATTTTCAGTCTTTGACACGTTTTCTACAACTTTTGTATGAATTTATTTGAACAACTTGTTTTAAAAACAATAAATGAAAACAGTTTGATACAACATGTAGAATACCTGTTTTAAACCTAAACGGGGTATTTGGATTACTATTCTATTTAATATATTTTACTTATTAAAGAATAACACCATAAGATATCTAAGGTCCATCGCCGATGAATTACAAATTTAAAGAAAACTGTTTTTAAATCGATCAAACCGTTTTGGAAATAAATAGGTTATTCTTATTTTGCACACACCTCTTACAAACAGCCTCATTAATCTTAGTTCCGACGTGGGTAAATTTAAATACCCCCACACTTTATTCAAATGACTTTAATACTGAACAGAAAACAGTAAATAACATGCTATGCCATTACAATCGTGGAAGTACCTACGAATATCTACTTAGGGAGTTTGAAAGTATAAGCTGGTGTTTTAAAATCCAATCCCGCACGTGGTTTTAAAGGTTGCTGTTACTGCACCATAACGCATAACATCTACGAACAATGGAATGTTTGGTGAGCGGCGCTTGCAATTGAGGTGACCCACAAACTCGATGCGAACGTAACAGGAAGTCTTGATTTGCTTCTCGAAGAAAGGGAAATTGCCTGGTTTTGTAAAGTCGAGGTTATTGAACCCTTCACTGTTATGGGATACCCTAAGGATTGCGAATTTTGCGCGCGCTGTGATGCCCAAATATTATCGGAGCAAAATGAAATGCTTTCTTAGTAGCTGCTCTTTATAAGTTTAAAAATTTACTCACTACCTAAGGAGTTAAAATGAAACGAAATGAAATCTTAATGAGTGACATAATACTATCGTGTAATACCATACAGGCGTCCAGCTAGTAATTGAGTCAAACAGTCATCCAGCCCATATAATTTGAAAGATTTTAGTGTAGTTTAGGTAAGTTTATGTGTGATGCCGCACGACAAATAAGCCATGGATCAGTGAAATCTTTTTGCTTAAATGCAAAAACACTGATTTTCAGCCAACACCTGATCGAGAGCGAGCAGAAAGAAACAAACAATGTTAAAAAAAATTAAAACTTACGTTGGTCTAGCACGGCCTTGAGCGTCCAACTCCACATACGGAACACCGAGTCGCACCATCCGCGTGAAAAGGCTCTGTTCCATGTTGCAGTATTTCTGGAAGGCCATGTTTTTCACCACCGGCGGTAGTTGGTGATGGTCACCGATCATGATCCATCGCTTCAGCCGCGAGCGACCGTCTTGAGGGTTTTGGAGCAAGAGTGGAATGAACGTCTCAATTTCAAGGATTTGTGCGGACTCTTCCATTAATATGTTGTCATATTTGAATCCTGTAATCGATTTAAGGTTAGTATTGTTGAAAGTCGTTAATGATTATTTGATTATACTGACATCGTTTAACTTATCGATCTTCAAAGGACCGTTTGTTAAAATTTGTGCTTTATGTTTTGGTTAATTATTCAATTAATGTTTAGAAAAAAACAAGTCTTCTTTTGGCCTAGGAAACTTTTAATTAACCTAGTCAGTTTTCTTGTCAAGAATCGCGCTGACTGACATAAATTGGGTACTTACCTACTTACATACTTACCAGAAACTGGGCACTGACTAAGCGGAAGACGGCAATCTTAAGCATTATGCTCTTGATCAGAGAGTGAATCAAAGCAGGAAAAAATTCAAGCAAACGTCCCAATATTAAAAAATAACCTTTCGTCAACTTACCCATTTGAACTAGTTCAGATCGCTTCAAAGCAGCGTGGGTACATGTCATCGCTATAATCTTCGCTTCTTTAACCAGAAGATATTTCGAACGATCCAAGCCGGATCTCAAGAGCTCAAATGCCCTAAATTCTTCTAGCTCCTCAAAAATATGCACGATATATCTAGAAATAACGTAAAATACACCATCATAAGAAATCGAATAGTTTAAATCGAAATCTGTGATTACGGCGCCACGCTGGGTTCTACCATGGTGAATAAAAATAAATAATTCAAAGCAACTTTTGTATAAATATGTGCATTATATAGTCCGGCAAACCTTGGGCCTCGCGCGTGAGTTAAATCAACCAGTATTTGTTTCGGAAAAAACAGAATTTAAATGTTTCAAGTACTAGGCGCTCTATTCGAAGATGGAATATTTTAGGGCACGCAAATTCAAATTAAACTTTACTGGAGTTACTTCTCACGTCATAAAAAGTTTTATCGCCACCAGATTAGCTAAGACTTGTCGAAAGTTCAGTAGCAAAATCTATTGCGTTTGGTACTTCTTTACCACTTACCTATAACAGCTTTTGGCAATTCCCATATCTTCGTCATAGGACTTTCCGGGGAAAAGTGGCTTGGGTGCGTCTTCGAAGAACTCGTGGAATGGAAACTCTTTGCTGATAGTCTCAACAGATTTGCTCTAGAACAAAATAGCAGTTTAAGCATTTGAACAACGACATTTACGTTCAGAATTAAGGCAGTAGTACCTTATCAGCAGCAACATTGTCGCAGAAAGCGCGCCAGCGCGGCCGCACGTGGTACACGTGGAAATGATGCGCTAGCTCGCAAGTTGCCCCCGCGTCTCCACCGGCTCCTAAGCCACTTTGGAGTCGGTCCACTTGGCCTAGCAGCTCCATACGCTTTGCGAGCACATAGTTTACGCGACCATACCTGTTGATGTATAGACATAATAAACACAAAGTGGGGAATAATCAAATGTAAAGTTTGAATCCATAACCATGTCCAGGATCTTCGATCGAGAATCAGCAGGAGTTCAGAACCTAGGTCAATTTGCAGTGCTTTCTGACCATAACCATAACGGAGCCAATGGTTCGCCTGTTCGGCACCTTTCCCATGAGCTGATTGCCTGGTAGCTTTGACTACGACTTACTCAGACTCACGACTTGTCGTATGGAGAACATTGGTCATACCATTAAACTTTAATGGTTGACCAATGCTTAAAGGGTAGACTTAGGATCAGAAGGCAGGGGACACTACAAACTAATAAACACGTTAACTAATGCTGTCAAATGAAGAGAAAACTCGGGGTTCAGTCAGTTCCACATGTTTTAATCATGTCTTTTCTGTGGATAGCTAAAATTATATGATCACCTGGAGAAATCTTTGTCCGTCTGCAACGCCTCTTCACCATGACCGAGACGTAGCAAATGGCGTTCATCTACATCCAACTCAGCCACCTTCTCGAACAGCTGATTTAGCGCCTGGTTGCTGTGGGTGACCACCAGGGTGCGCTGCCACGGGAAGTTGTGGTACAAGTTGGATATTATCTGGACGGCCACGTCGGTTTTACCTTTGAAAAATATGGTAACGGTTACCTGTGGCCACACTATCGGGATTCGGCAAAGATTCTGTTGTGTGTATCTTTTACGATGAATCATAAAATATGGGTACAGTCATACAACGCGAGTAGCTAGCTGAAGCTCTATGTAAAGTTTATTTACACTATGTATCTTTATGATTACTATTTTAAGTAAAGGTCTATTTGCATTTATCTTAATGGATTAATGATTATACTGCAGCTAAATCAAGCTGGCCACTGACTCATACCAACGGGTTTATGCACTTGAGTGCATTGTAAAGGTATGAGTGAACTTACCATTTCATATTTTAAACACGAAGCACTAAATTACAATCGGTATATTGTTTTGTAAAATCATCTCCATCAGCTGACTTCTGCTGTTGCAGTACATTAGACCTTCAAATGAAATGCCCTTTCAAGAGCCTGCACTCATTGTGTTCCCTGGTTTCCTTATTTACTAACCTGTTCCAGGCGGTCCAACTACTAGCGTGAGACCAGGCTGCATCCCGGAACGAACAGCTTCTACTTGTGTCGGCGTGAACAAAATGTTATTCCTGTTAAAAAAACCATATTGTTACCCGACTATGCAAATTTTGGATGGGCATCTGGCATTATTATTTTTACCAGTCAACTTCTATAAAGAATAAGAATGAAAAACGTCTAGCAATCGTTTTATAGAAAGTTTAGACTGTACAAAGGTATAGCGGTTTAAATGCATCTTGGTCAACATCTTATCTTCACGCATTAAGTTTTATAGTTCTGTTTGTTTTTCCAAATAAAACTAAAAAAATTAGATGGGGTAGTTAGAAGCAATAGAAGAATAGTCTGTCACTTACTTTTTCGGCTCATTGTAAAGGTACGGCCCACGCTTCGGTTGGACGTGAGGTTCCACGGTGATAACTTTCTTAGGGTCGTCCTCTTCCATAGCATTGTCTTTGAGCTGTTGTTTCCTCACTACATTCTCAAATGTCAATCTAGAATAAACAATACAACTCAGTGTTCCTTATAGGATATCGTTCCTTCTGAATAAGGACAGGTTTATCCAGTGACTGGCGACCGGAACAGCCACCAGTCGTTCGTTTTATTTAGCCTGGCGTTGGATTTGCACATAACTCATTACTAGAGAGCGCTGGTGGTGTAGTGGTAGCACCCCTGCCTCACAATCCGAAGGTCGAGGGTTCAAACCTGGTCGTTCACCAATGAGTTTTTCTATTCGAAAAAATTATGTGCGCAATGCTAGTGCTCTTAAACGGTGAAGGAAAACATCGTGAGGAAACTGGCATACCCTAGAACCAAAAACTCGAAGGTATGTGTCATAGGTTAGTACTCTTATAAGCGGCGATGGGCTTGCAACCTGTCACGTACGGAATACTAACTACTGTGCAAAATGTGGGCATGTACCAAATGTCATGTTTGGACTTGCCTCTGACTACCCTCTTTAGATATTCTCAAAGATCTAAGTAACTAAAGATCTGAGGAGATATCTACCGAGCCTGGGGATTACAGTCGTGATCATCATTACATGGGGCCACACACACAACTAAAGATAGTTGTTTCAAACTCAGAGAAAGCCAGAGATTCCTGAAATTATTTCTTGATAACTGGACAAGAACCAGTTACACAGAGATGACGATAGTTTTTTTATGCCCTATGGGCGTGACTACTTGAACGCATGAAGCAATATTTCTAATTTTGGCAGAGACCATATACGACCATAGTTATGGTAAAGGTGACATTTAAGGAATGCGTGGGTCGCACAGAAGATCTCTGATTCTGTGGATTTGTGGACCTAAAAACCAACTTATTTTAAATTAAATAAGAGTGATTGCATCTAAACAGTAAAGTAACAATGGACTTATAATCTGATGGCCAGACACGAATGGAATGCTAAATAAGTACCTACTGTGCAAAAAGTGAACACCTCAATATTATGTTTGGTCCTGCCAATGTCTACCTTCGAGTATCTGTGTAACTTGACTTGACTTGACTTAAATGACGTTGATATAGGTTTTAAGGGCGCATTACTAATATAATACGAATAAATCGTAGTTATCGAAGAGAAACTGACATTTTACCTTAAGTTAGGCATTACATTATTCTGAAATATTTTTATAACGATTCTCAGAAGAATGATGGAAATGATTATGGATGAATTTATGTTGGATTTAGTCTGGGGATAGTGCTTAAACTAGTTGGTCGATCCACCTTAAGTACAACCTTTCACGTTAGTTTACCGGATGTAGGTATAATAAGGATAAATATTTAAAATCATCAATTTTTGCATACAGCATTTATTACCGACGTGCTAGATGCCAAGTTCCTAGATCATCATCGTTCATAGATCTTTTAGATTTTCCAAGAACACACGTCACCGACACGCGTATTTTGTCACGTCACGCAGTTGCTGGTGAATGGTAAAAGTATTCAAGACTTAATTAGCGGCGATAAGGCAACTATTCGTTGTATATTGTTATACCCGTAATCTAGGTAGGTATGAACATACCATTGCAATGACTTATCTTGTACGTATTTTTTTAGAGAAAATATTAGATGAACATAATATGTCACCACCAGTTTCGGCAATCGAATTGAGAAAGGGGTCAGTTCACAATGAATCCACACGTTTGCTTAACAAAAACTGCAAAATTTATTGGGTTGTTCATTTTTTCCCAATGTTATATTAGTTACTAGCAATTGATCGTGCCCTCTCTACGCGTTGTAGGTACCCTAATAAAAAGTTATCTGTACCTGTACCGCACTTCCAGATCACAATTTCGTAGCTAAATTAAAAATACACACAAATACTTACTTAAACTTCTGAATTTTATACAATGATTATAAAACTATTTAGTAACAGAGTTGCTAAAATAAACATGAGTACCTATTTGTGGGCGTAGTTGCTTTGCGTCATGATATTGTAGACTATGATTTTACACTACCCAGATGCTACCAAAATCAATATACAACTTTAGCGCAACTTGTTATCGAGATTTTTAAGCATGGGGAAATAAACAGTTGAGCCTTCTCTGAATTAACGCAGAAGAATATACAACTTTATAAATATACTAGTAGTCCGCCCCGGCTTCGCACGGGTATTTATATATAAGTACCTATAAATGGTCACGACTTTAATTCCCATTCTCGGTAGATATCTCCCAGATCTCTAGTTACTTTGTTCTTTGAGGTTATCGAGGATATAAAGAGGGTAGTCAGAGGCACGTCCAAACATGATAATATATATGACACATGCCCACATTTTGCACAGTAGTTAGTACTCGTACATGACAGGATGCAAGCCCATCGCCGCTTAACTAACCTATGACACACACCTTCGAACTTTTGGTTCTAGGGTATGCTGGTTTCTTCACGCTGTTTTCCTTTACCGTTTAAGATCACAGGCATTGCGCACATAAATTGTTCGAATAGAAAAACACATTGGTGCATGACCAGGTTTGAACCCATGACCTTCAGATCGTGAGGCAGGGGTGCTACCACTACACCACCACTGCTCTCAAATTTAACAAAAATTTCAAATTTCAATATTATAATACACACACGTCTAACCATACCCTGCGTCAGGTTACTAAAAAAAGAAAATTGTATAGAAAGTTTTAGTATTATTATTTTAATGAACTTTTTTTTAATATAATGTTTTTTTTTGTTTATATTTTTTATTTATTTTTTCACATTGACTCCATCCTGTACACATCCTGTACACCCAGTGACGCCTACAGTGCATAAGCTAGCGCGGCTCTCACGCAACTTTTTTCTATTGCTTACATTTTTAATTTAATGGTATCTTTTGAATGGAATGTCCAAATTGAGTAATTCAAAAAACTATATAAAGGTATTGAAGCAGTCTAGAATATGATGTGATTTATTTTGATAAGGATTAATACTAAGATACAAATAAAGAGCGTTTTTCTAAGAGTAGCCTTTCAATTAAAATTTTAAAATAAAAGAACTCTTATTGTGGCATAACTATAATAGTTGGACATATGCTATCGCGACACTTTTTGTAAATAATGATGTGTTCTACAAAGTCGTAGTACATTATTTTATTCTATCGTCAATAGTTTTCGCAGCGCACGCGATATAAAGAATATTTTAGGTAATTTTTTTACACCTTGGCTTACATTATTGAAGTTTTAGTAAGGTTCCCTATTTTTTTTGAAAATATAATATAGCCTATGTCACCCGCTGATAGTGTAGCTTTCCAACAGTGAAAGAATTTTTCAAATCGGTTCAGTAGTTTCGGAGCCTATTCATTTCCAACAAACAAACAAACAAACAATCAAAGTTTTCCTCTTTATAATATTAGTTTAGATATCACTGTAGTTAGTAATTTTTTTTTGATAAGGAAAATCAATTAATCATGTTATGGCCAGTAATTGTAGTATAACGGTAATGTAACGAAAACTTAATAAATAGCTGAACAATTTATGTAATTTAGGCTACTGACTGTCAATCAAACACCTTGGAGCTAGGTCAATAGAAATAAATGTTTACCTCTAAATACATTTCAAACATGATCATAGTGACATGTTCTGATATTCATAAGCTACCGTCCGATTTTAAATAGAATCGCTGATAAACTGTACAAGATATACTTACTTGAAAGGTCGGACTAGCTTCCGAGGGTCGTCTGTCTGCACCTTGATCTCGTACCCCGGGAAACTGTTGCGGAGGTGTTCCATGTCGAGGAATGTATCGTTGAAGTCCAACGTTGCTATTTCATTTGGCATCCTATTCAGAACACACGAGTATATGGTTGTATATAAAAGACTAAGACATCATAATAATATCGATGATGATTATAACGTAAATTGAGAAGTCAAGAGAAAAACATAAGGGCAATGGATTACCTGGTATAATGTGCCTGGCCCGGATCACCGTAGCCAAGAACGATATCGTGGAGCCAATCGGGGACCACGCATTCCGTATTCATCAGCTCCCTGATCGTTTCCAGAACGGCTTTGAAGTTGTTCTCCTTTGGCTTACGGCGCATCACTATGTTGAATGTTTCGTACACGTCCTTAGGAAGAAAACGCATTAATTAACAAATTTTGCCACGATAGGAGGTAAATATGCTCATCAGCTTCATGAGACTTACCTCAGTGCCCTTACTGGCGCGATCGAGATCATGTCTGTACTGGTTAGGGTCCAACAGTAATCGGAATGTTCTAGTATCGCCTTCCTGTTCCGGTTTAGGCTCCGGACCTTCCTCTATCACGCGTCCAGAAGCATCCAACATGCCTTCTACTTCGCAACCTCTGACGTACACTATACCGGCTTGATCTGTCATACTTTTTCGGTAGTCGTATTTTGTGCCTATGATACCAACGAGAACAAATAAAAACATATTGTATAGCATCAGATAGTTGAGTCCGGGAAGTCTTAACACAAAATATATTAGGATCCTGCACAAGCAAATAGTAGAGGAGACGTGGAAGAACGACCTTCACCAATCTTATCAGATATCAGATCGGTGAAGGTCGTTCTTTAGCGGCTCTTAGACCAAAAGGCATTTCAAAAGTTTAGTATACGTACCGATTCCCTTTGTCGGTCGGACGGTGACAAGGAAGCAAACATCGTGTTTCCTGAGACTCTCCCACTCATGCTTGATTTCATTCCGAACGCTGAGAGTGACGGATACGTCTGCTCTGACTCGAGACGGTGCTTTTTCACCGATGTTAGGTTTGGCTACCTCCACGACCGCGAAACTCTTTATAGGGTGTGCCATTCGCGCCCAACCACCAAACATTACACTGTCGTCTTCTGCACGCCTGTAGGATTTTGCATCATGTGATGATTGAACAAATTACGATTTTAATATTATACGCACTGAGCGCAAATTTTAACATACCATGGTGCCAGCCTGTATACACCGTCTTCTATATCTTGACGTATTTCATCTGTGAAACCATTAGATATTTAATAAATCCAGCAAAATATTCTTTATTTTCTGTTAGATGGCGTCTTAAGAATAAGTTTACCTACAAACTATTAATCAATGGCACTATCACCGTGACGACTGTCCTACTAACTATGTTATGTTATATCTTTTTACCTATGTTTGAAAGAATATAAAAAAAGGAAAAACTTACATGTACTCTCCAATCGGAATAAATTAAAGTTTCTCAGTAAATAATCGTGTAAAGTAAGGAACTGCAGGTTTAATTTGGGAAGAGCCAGGCAGTTTTCGCCGCTGTATATTTCTGTGGGCACAACATTTTCGTCCCATATGACATCTTCTGTAGGATAAAGGGGCATCGAGTTCAACTCCTCCAACTGTGATATGCGGCGCTCATGCCGAGATATCTTAAAAAAAACATAATATTTACAACGGCACATACAATAATATAAATAATTAACATAAGGTCAAACTCGGTCAGAAACAACGGAGCTTTTGTGAAACATGAATACATACCAATAATTCCTTCAGAAAAGTTTTGTCCAGTCTATGCCAAGATGTTTCACTTTCTTCTCCTTCTGGTGGTACTAAATTTAGGTATGTGGCAATAGCTCGAAGAGCTTTGTCGCTAAAAAATAAAATTACTAATATTTAATACGAGCACATTTCGGAAATAAGTAAGCGACCTACCAAATTTCATGCAGATCGAATACGGTTCACCTATTTATTCTCGAATATAAAAAAACTAACCCTTAATAATAATTATCTACATTTTTCGAAGCTTAAATTCATACAAAATGCATGTGATCATCAAACCAAGGCTTTCATTAGAAAATAAAAAGATGAAGAGTTTTGTTACGTTACCTTAGGTTACCGAAGTGTTTTTGCAAAGATTCTCGTGTATCGACGCTTGCTACATTGGCCAGAGAAAACAACCGCAGGTCTGGGAATTTAGAAAATGCAGCCTTCTGTAAAAAGTACCACAAACATTATGTCTCTGGGACAAAACATAATATTTAAAAGTATTTATGGTATAAGTAACACCCTTTATATTATATTTATTTATTTATTTTATTTATGTGTACCTGCAGAGATGTTATTCTTGAGTAATGAAGTAGTGTCATGTCGCGATCAGTCATGGGATCTCCAGTCTCATCGCTTATTTCGAATCGAGCGTAGAATTTCAGCATATTAAGAAGCTGTAACAAAAAATATGTGATTTGTGATAGGTATTATTTATATAAAATGAATGTTCACTCAACCTTATTCAAACCAAAACCGGTTTGTAAGGCGAAGTCTTTCTTTAGATTTACGGGGTTTACTACATATATTATGCGAAATTGGTTCAGGAAAATTTTACGAACTGTGCATTTCTAGTGTTTGACACGACAAATATTGTCACTTCTATGATAAATGAGCATGTTATAAAAATAATAAATGTTGCATAATAAACTAAAGCCGGGAGGTATAAGATAACGCAGCGTAACTTTGTTTCAGTTTATCATAATCATAGTATTCATGTTTATATAGTAGGTATCCTACACTTTTCATTTAAGTTGTGATGCCCGTTAGTGCTCGTAAGTATGTAGACATCGTACCGTAGTCGCTTTTTGAATTGCAAGAGCAGTTGACGCGCCAACAAGGCTGCGGTATTATAAGAGCCGGGTTTTACTATTTACTTACGTATTTAACATAATTTAAGCGCCAGTGTGTAAATGATTTATGAGCTACGAAAAAACAACATTTTTGTTGGAAAAATCATAACAGTGAAATAATAATGTATCCATGAAATTATGAAACGGTTTAAATACCATTGTGCAGAAAGAAATGGTTATGTTAAAAAATAAAGATATAGTTCAGTGTTCGAAAATAATTGCTTGGATAGTTTTCACATAGAAGTGTTCATCAAACAAAATGTTTCAGTGCTTCATTGTTCTCGTTTTGGCGATCGTAGTCCGATCGTCAGCTGAAAATGCAAGCATTGCATGCTGCCCATCGGGAGAATTCGTATCGTACAAAATGCGTAAATGTTGGATACCAGCCACCAACGATACCGCAAGCCTACGGATAGGTTGCGATAAGATGATTAGAATAACTAAATTTTTATTAAATTCGGATGGAAACGTTGAAATTCTGTTTCCCAATCTTCCGCCGAAGATAGTTGGGCCTGACTTGTAAGTTAAACGGTTGCTATACGAGTGTAAGTTTTTCATAAAGCTGGGTGTCGATTAAAGTATAGCAAGAAATAGGAAATGCAAATGTTTTTATTTATCTATACATAAGGTATACGCAGAGGTTTAGGTCCATTATATTTTCAGATCCTGTGTAGGCAATGAGTCAAATAAAAATCAAACAACCTTCAGAAGAATCGCTTTGCTATGCTACGAAGACGAAGAGCCCCCATTCATACCTGAAAATATAATGGGATACTGTATGCTAGTGTCCGCGCTGTTTCTCACTTTGACTGCCGTGATTTATGCCTCTTTTAGAGAACTCAGGTAGGTTTTACTTGTATGATGTTATTTTTTTTATATAAGACTTGTTGGAAATTAATAATTGAATAATTCGTTATTTTCTTAACTTAATTACAGAGATCTACATGGTAAAAGTATCATAAACCTATGTGGAAGTTTGGCCATAGGTCTTGGAATATTAGCGATTATGAAACTTATGCAATACTCCGATATGAATCTCTGCGCAACAAGAGGTAGGTAAATGGGTCTAAGGCGGAGACAAAACATCTTAGGCGTAGATTCACGCTTAGTTTAATCTCTGCCTAAGGCAGTCGGTCGTGACATGAACAAAGCTTCGATAGGGCTTATCGGCATAAAATACGTTATTGAGTCACAATTATTGAATTATTTAGTATTCTACAAATTGATGAACTGCTTTTTATTTCAGGGTTTCTGACATATTTCTTTATAATAGCCGCATTTTTTTGGACAAACGCAATATCTATACAAGTTTTGAGGAGCACGAGGTAATTTTTTTAAACATAATAAGTATAAATGTTAAAACGAGATCAATCTGAATTCGTACTTTTCCAACAGAAAACCATCAATAGTTGATCACGGATGGAAAGAGTTTGGATTCTATGCTCTTTACGCCTGGGGGTGTCCAACTATCCTCACCATAATAATGGCGATAGTCAACTTCCATCCTGGCAATCATGCCAAACCCGGTATCGGACTTAATCACTGCTGGTTTTTAGGTACGACTAAATAAATATGATACATAGACCATAGCAATTGTACAATGCTAGAAATACCGGCAATATTTGATACATTTCTTTTTTTTTTATAGATAAAGAACAACAATGGTACTACATGTACAGCGTTATGTCAATTCTAATATCTCTCAACATTTTTATATTCATTTACACCTCTTCAATCGTATGGCGGCACTCGTTTTCTTCAGGTCATATAAGGGCGCTACGATATAGGTGAGTGGCTATGTAAAATTTAGTTTACGTGGTGACCGTTTTTAAACATAATCGTAAAGCTATTACACTGGTCTATCTTATTCATTATTCAAACTTAGATAAAACTAGCAGTCCGCCCCGGCTTCGCACGGGTATTTATTACCTATACATGGGCACGACTGTAATACCCAGGCTCGGTAGATATCTCCTCAGATCTCTAGTTACTTAGATCTTTGAGGATATCTAAAGAGGGTACTCAGAGGCACGTCCAAACATGATATTTGACACATGCCCACATTTTGCACAGTACTTAGTATTCGTACGTGACTGGTTGCAAGCCCATTGCCGCTTAAAAGAATACTAACCTATGACACACACCTTCGAATTTTTGGTTCTAATGTATGCCGGTTTCTTCAAGATGTTTTCCTTCACCGTTTAAGAACACAGGCATTGCGCACATAATTTTCTCAAATGCAAAAATTCATTGGTGCACGACCAGGTTTGAACCCACGACCTTCGGATCGTGAGGCAGGGGTACTACCACTACACCACCAATGCTCTCAAATTTAACAAAAATTTCAAAATTCAAAATTATAATACACACACATAACCAACCCTTCTATTTGCGTCAGGTTACTAAAAGAAGAAAATTATAAAGAGTTTTTTATTTTTTTAATGATTTTATTTTTATTTAAAAGATTTTTTTGTTATTATTTGAAATTTACTCCCCTCCCGTCCCGTACGTACGTACGTACGTACACTATTGGTGCTGTCGGGTGCTGTCTAGCTAGCCGAGCAGGGTGAGCGGCTACCACGCAACTTTTTTCTAATACTTACATTCTTAATTTCGTGATTTCTTTCGAATGGAATGTCCAAATTGAGTAATTCAAAAAGTTATTTATAGGTATTGAAACAGTCTAGGATATGATGTGATTTATTTTGATAAGGATTAATACTAAGACACAAATTAAGAGCGTTTTTTAACAGCGGCCTTTTAATTACAATTTTAAAATAAAAGAACTCTTATTGTGGCAAAACCATAATCGTTAGACATATGCTGTCGCGACACTTTTTGGAAATAATGATGTGTTCTACAAAGTCGTAGTACATTATTTTATTCTATCGTCAATAGTTTTCGCAGCGCACGCGATGTAAAGAATATTTTAGGTAATTTTTTTACACCTTGGCTTACATTATTGAAGTTTTAGTAAGGATCCCTAATTTTTTTGAAAACATAATATAGCCTATGTCACCCGCTGATAGTGTAGCTTCCCAACAGTGAAAGATTTTTTTAAATCGGTTCAGTAGTTTCGGAGCCTATTCATTTCAAACAAACAAACAAACAAACAATCAAAGTTTTCCTCTTTATAATATTAGTTTAGATGAATTTAAAATGCAAGACTTTTGTAAGTAATATAAAATGAAAACACTTTATTACAGGCTGACTATGACGATTCGACTGATTATCGTAATGGGCTTATTATGGATTTTTGAAATGATTGGTTCATTAGCGGACAAACATATTGTTTGGTACGTATTTTCACGGATTGTAAGATGCTTAGAAGAAGGCTTAGCGTGGCTTAGCAGAAGGTATATGCTTTTTATGTCTTCTTCATGTCCTACGGTATGAACGCAAACTAGCATTCGTATCGACAAATGTAATACCTACGTTTTGGCCGAAAATTTATTTTGCAACTTCTAAAATTAATATTGAATGACATGCTATGATTATTTTTAAAATGTTACGAACTATCTAAAAATTTGGTTGTGTTTATAGCGAGTTTTCTGCCGGTCTTTATGAAAGTAAAAGAAACAACTAAATAGCCGCTAAATCTGTCTTTTAGATACGAAGGTCAGGGTTTTTTTGTGAATATAATTGAGTTCATATTTTATTTACAGGGCTATTCTCGACATTGTGAACTCTTTGCAGGGGCCACTGATATTTTTGGTATTAGTAGTATTCCGCAAACGAGTTATAAAAGTTATGCTTCGACATGGCTGGTTGGATTGTATTTCGGGGCCGGTGGAGACCTACCTGGCGGCTGGCAGTGATGATGAAGATAATGTCGTTCAGCATACGGATGTACCCATGAACGACCATTAGTAATAACGCGCGTAAAAACGGCCTGGACACTCTACTAATATTATGAAATGTGAAAGTTTGTGTCGATGTTTGCAAGTTTGTTCGTGGTTCAGTCAATCACGCTGCAACGGTTGGAAGGACGGACGAAACTTGGAAATGGATACAGTCTATGCAGTCAGCAATTAGGCCATATAACGTAATCGGGTAAATTGCACGAAGGTACACTTAGGCATCTGTTTCACCAAAAGGTGGGGTATCCAAAAGGTGCTGATTTGTAGCTTAACAAAAGATTTTTTTAAGAACGGCAAATTCTCCTGGAGGCTGCTCGGTTTATGTGGACCCGCCTTATTAAAATTACATTATACAATTCTGGAACTATAAACGCGCCGGCACCGTTGCCACTGTCTCAATTGCAAAGAGACGCATTTCTAACGTAGCTGTTGAAAGATCAATAATTAACCAAAGACCATTTAAACCGACCAATAATTGATAAAGTCATAAAGGCATTGGCTATGAATTTAAGAATATTGGGTACCAAATCTTAGTTTTTTTTTCAATGTAATGTTACAAAACTTTAAAGATTTATTTTATTTTTCTGTGTGTTAAATGTATGTTCGCGTACCAACCTTTCGGGCGGAATTTTATCAATCAACATCTGAAAACCTGCCAAATTCCCGTAAAATCTGTGTTCTCAAGTCAATAATGACTGGGTAATTACTGTAAGATGCAAATAGGCAAAAGAGATGTGTTTGCATGTATAGAATAGTCAAAGTGCGCAAATCTTTCTCTCTGAAACTCTATGGCTGGATCAGTCAGATGCTTGTATCAGAAATGTTCACTTGAGACGGCTAGATGTGAATAAACACACTTTTCTATCCGTTTGCTTTAAAACGTATTATTATACTATAGTATATTATATAAACGTATTATAGTGAAGGATATAAACGTGTGTAACGAAGTGAATTAGATAATAAGAAACTAAGATATATTACGTCCGTAAAATTTTTAGTTTCTTTTCCGCCGTCAGTCGCACTGTAGATACTACTACTTAAGAAACTCTAGTCGCTGCTAGATATTATAATTATAATATATTGTTAGGTATGTTACTACTTAATACGTATAATAATAGGAATATGTTTTTATATTTGCTTATTTTAACGTCCTTGAATTCCTGTAGTAGGTACACATTAATAAAATTATTTTATATGATAATCCATTGATATGAGATCCATATTTAACTCTTAGTGTCGTTTTATTTTTATTCTTAACTGTAGGTGAGTATGTCAAAGATGTTATTATGATATATTATTTTTGGATTCCCAAAAAGAAAAAGTCAATTTTTTATGAGATTAAATGTTGTTATAAATAAATATTGATAGACAGTTCACACAACGCCATCTAGAACCAAACTAAGCAAAGCTTGTTTTATGAGAATCGATAGCTGGTAGATCAATTAAGTATAAATATGTATTTTTGTAAATAAATACAATATACATAATGATGACACACTGACACAACAAACATCTGTCTTCATCACACAGATGTTATCCTGAGTGGGGATCGAACCAACGACCTACATCGCAGAAGGCAGAGTTATTACCAGCTGATGAGCTGATCTATCAGCTACCTAAAAATAAAATTGAAATAATTAAATTTAAAATTATACTTGTTACTCAAAATGTTTCCGTTTCGTTACCTATCTACTATTTTCAGAGCACAAAACTTTCCGTCAAATAAGCATTTACTTTCTCTATGATCCATTCACAGTTTTGCTAGCCGGCATTCAAACTTTTTAAAGCGCTTAGATGATCAGTTGTGCCGAAAAGACGGTCAGGGGCAAACGCGTGCGCTTGGATTTTATTTAAAAGTTCTGTGGTTGTTCATTATGAAAGAACTAACTTGTTTTTGTGTTTTGACTATAATTGCTCAAGCTTTAGCAGAAAATGGAGAAGTGGCTTGCTGTCAACCAGAAAGTTACATGTCATTCAAAAAAGTTAAAGATAAGGCATCATGCTTTAAACCAGGAAGTAATGGTACTACACCGACGAGTATTAACTGTGAGCTCGGCTATAAATCATTTCAGTACAAATCTTTTGTTTTCAAAGATGGAATAGTTAAAATCGAACAGATCGGAGATTTAGTGGTGGACATAGATGTTACAGATAGGTTAGTATTTTGTACCAAGCACTATGCTTGTTTGCAAACAACACTTATTCTTCAAATCATTCATTGCGGTATTGAATCCAATTGAAAATACTTTTCAGATATTGCGTAAACGACATGTTAAGACAGACGGACAACGCCAAATTTAAATATGGTATCGTATGCCTTTTACCGAAAGAAGTTAAAATAAATGCATACATTATGATTGTTTCTGTGGTATTTCTTACATTGACAGTCATTATTTATACTTCTATAAGTGAACTCAGGTGAGTAAATTAATTTAGGTTGTGTCCCCATTAGGCGAACAGTTGAGTGGCGTATCGGTGGCTAATTCATTGTCGAGTTAGCAGCGAACTGTGGCGTATTGGTTGCAAAGCGCTTGCGAACTCTTGGGAGGAACTCTCATCGTTCGCTGCTAATCGGCCGCTCATAAATGAGTCGGCAGACAAAACGCCGCAAACTGCGTACATTACGTATATTCAATTTAAAAAATATAGGGAGGCAAACTGGAAGCAAACAGTTACTATTCCGTTATGTGTTGCCGCTAACTGTTTGCCTAATGGGGACACTAATATAGGTACATTCAATTTTAAAATATTTAAAATTGAATGTACCTATATTATACTTTCTTTACGAATACTTATAGGTAATTTTACATAGCAAAAGTATGTTTGCATTAAGTAAAGAAGCGATACTAACAAAATAAATACATTTCAGGGATCTTTATGGCAAAAGCTTCATCAACCTTTGTGGCAGCTTGGCAATTGGTTTATGTTCATTTGTAAGCATCATTTTAATGGACTACGATGCGGAGTATGATGATAAAAATCTCTGCGCAGCAAAAGGTTTAGTATTATTTATCTTTTTACTACTTCGGAGGGCTTGTTACAGATTTTGATAGTTTACAAACTTTATTTAGTTTCGTTTTTACCGCCTTTAGCGAAAACTTACGGCAGTGCAGGTATACGAAACGGTATAAAGTTTCTTAAACTAGCAACACTCCTAACAACATAAGCCTCCGGAAGTATTCAGTGTGCGGGCGGCTGACACGCCCTAGGCTAATTTATTCATTTTGCAAAAGTACAATCGCGTTTTATATTATTGTAGGCTGTAAACGAATTACCCAAGATACATATATGCTATAGTTTATGTTTTTATTATATTTGCAAAATTTTTGATGATTAACCTGTAGTATGCCGGGATTCCAGACACGATAGTAAATGTACGAGTATTATGTCTCGCGTGGATCTGCGTTGCGGTATACCACAGGTTAAAAAACACTGGTAAAACCTATTTTTTTTCCAGGGTTTTTTGCATATTTCTTTTTGTTGGTTTCGTTTTTCTGGACGACTGCAATATCTACCCAACTTTTGCTAAGCATCAGGTACAAAATATTTAAAAAAAATATGGTCTGTCGAACGTTGTACGATTATGTTTCAAAGTTTTCTTTAGCTTATGTAAATGTTCATAGATCGCCGGTAGCGGCAGATCGCGGGTGGAAGACCTTTGGAATGTATGCTGTTTTTGCTTGGGGGTGTCCTGCTGTTATCACGATAAGTATGGCGATAGTAAATTTCCATCCAGGAGATCATGCCAAGCCGCGCATAGGATTTGATTCTTGCTGGTTCGGTGAGTACCTATACATTAAATGTAAACTCTACTACACAAATTGGCTCCAAAGTCTTTCTTACGAAGACATAGAAAAATTTATAATTATCCCGATTTAATCTTATTTTTAATCATCCCCCTCTTAAAATCGATAATCTCACAGTATTTTGCAAACTACCTCGATTTTTCATTTCCTCTCTTTATTTTATTGCTACAATAAATATTTTTACAGAAATTATTATTCTTCGAGTTTTTGTCTTGTATTATATCTTTACTCCGCTATCGTCGAACACAGTCCATGTTTAATTCCGGAGGCGGGCGTTGAATCTGTTACACAGTTTTTATTTTTGATTTTTCTCTATGCGTTGACACGCATAGAGAAAATATTGTTACTTTAGTAACTATAACAGATCACTGTGTCAACGTTTTACTTGCTAGTAAACCTGTGGTTAATCTTCCGAAATAAATAAAAATTAAGTAAATTTGCATTTAGGTATTGACATAACTTATCTATTTTGATGAGAATGCGGACAAGGTAGGTACCATAATTTATTATTTCGTCGTTCCAGATGATGTGGAAAAAGTTCAGCATTGGTACTGGCTTTACAGCGTGTTAGCGATACTTATGACTGTTAACATTACAATGTTCATTTATATTTCAATATTTTTTTGTCGTAATAATTTTGCTTCAAGTCAAGCATCTACGCTTAAATATAGGTGAGTAAAAAAATATTGATCATCGCATTGGTGTTGAACGTACAGAGGTATAAAAACGATTCATTTTCTGTAGGCGTTCACGCTAGCGGCAAGGTAAATTAGATTGCGAGTGACTAGTAATGTAATTTTCATACAATTTGATGTTTCCGCGTGAACGCCAAAGATCTTATCTACCTAATGTCCCAGATCGTCTACTGATCTGGCCATGTTTGTCGCAGCTCTCAAATGATGACCGTCTTGAGAAAACGAAACTGAGACGAGATAGACTCAAAACATGATGGCGAGTTTATTTCATTCGATACTTTTTACAGTGATTGGGACCTTATGGGCAACCTCTAGAGATGAATGGAGATAAAAAAAATCGTAATCGATACTTACAAACGAATATTTTTTTTTATAATTTATTAACATAATTTTGTGAAAGTGGCACCGGTGACAGAAAAGATGAGGAGTAATAGGTTAGCGTGGTATGGGCATGTTATGAGAAGAGATGAATGTCATGTGACAAGGAGAGTGTTAGGTATGAATGTGGATGGATACAGGGGTAGAGGTAGGCCAAAGAAAAGATGGATGGACTGTGTGAAAGATGACATGAGTAAGAAAGGAGTGAGTAATGAGATGACGAGTGACAGAGGGAAATGGAAGAGGATCACATGTTGTGCGACCCCACATAACGTGGGATAAGGGCAGGAAGATGATGATTAACATAATTTTGTGGAATTATTCGTTTCAGATTTGGCCTTGCGATTAAACTTTTTATTGTGATGGGATTGTTTTGGATTATTGAAATAATAGCAGCAATTGATAAGAGGAACCTTCTTATTTGGTATGTACTTCATTGGCAATATCTTATACCTTTAAACGAGCAATTATTGAATATAAATATTTACAATATACTCTGAATCTCGGAAACGGCTCCAACAATTTTCATGAAATTTATATTTTCATTTTTAGAAAACGTCGTTTACCAAAAAAAAACCGAGCAACGCTCGGTCATCCAGGTACTGGTATTGAATAGACACTTATCACTTACCACAACAAAGGTATGCCAAATAAATAACATGGGCATGCGTACATATTAGAAAGAAATCTAGTTAAATGAATTTTTCTTTTGAATGATTTAAGTACAATGTTAATATTTTCAGGCAAATTCTGAACATCGTGACCAGTCTCCAGGGTGTATGGATATTCCTGGCGTGGGTAGTCTTCCGCAAGCGAGTAATCAAGGCGCTATATAACCGTGGTTGGCTACCCTGCGTATCAGGCCTCGTTGAGAAGCACCTGGCCAATAACGATGAGGTTGATGATGATATCATTGAGCACACAATTGTGCCAATGAACGACCAATAGGAGAACTAGAACTCGTGGTATAATAAAGTGCTGTGGGTTGTGGCATAGCTAGACGTTTTTAACAGATTAAGGACAGAACTTCAAGAGCAGTGGTGGTTTTAATCTGTGCGCTTCAGGATTTTGCTGTCGGTCTCGACCTGACATTTTGAAATGTAGAAATATTTCATATAGAAGCCAATGTACATTCTAATGTAATGTTGTAGGTTAAGGCCCAGCATTTTGAAAATTGCAAGTATTGCAACCCTAATCATTCTATTACCGCTTAATAGATTACATTGAAATTAAACTACACGATACTCAAGGATATAAGTGATAAATCAACCGGGGTAAAACACGAATTACTTAGAAAACCTTGGTTAAAAACCATGTCAAAAACACCTCTGAAAATTCAGAAATTCCCTAATTTCTCCAGAACAGTAAGGTATTTTGAATTTATATTTCACATGAATGTAAATCAGTTAATTTGAAACAAATCAACCCAGCCTTTTTTTTGAAATAAGCTATTTACTTGAACATATTTAAGTTTTTTTATAAATTGTCGCTTTCGTTATATAATTCAGAGCAGCCATATTATCATGCCGCACTCTACTTACTGGTCATATTATGTGTATTTCGCTTCGTGCTATGTCTGATTCCGCGGAGATCCGCGTTGCTATACGGACCTATGTCACTTTTTTTGTAACTTTTACGTATGGAATAGAGTGACGAGTATTCTGGGCCTTAAGTTCTCGGCGATCATGGATCAATAATTTAAATCGATAACTTTTTGTTTATCTAGCAGCACAGCAATTTAATTGTTGCGTTCTGGCATTTTAGTTTTCTATGACTACGAGTATAATGATATTACTAACTATTTATATTATTTTCGTAGTAATTAAACTCATTTCGTATATTTAAATGAAATAAGTAAGTATATGTTATTATTGTAGTAATTATGTTCTAAATGTAAGATGATTCTTTTATCTTTATTTTTTATTTGTAAACAATTTATTTATATCATTAGGTACCTTACCTACCTACTATTCTGTGGTATTTGTGCAATTAATTTTATAGTTGATACTATGTAAACTGCTTATCTCTTATTAAAATATATTTACATAAGTACCAGCATATTAATTTGTTTTTTGTATGTTTTTCATGCGATTTAAAATAATTTTAATTTCTTACAATTAAGCGAATGTAGGTATCACTTACGGGTAGTTCATCCAACCAGGAAACCTACTATAGGTAATACTTTAGATCTCAAAAGTTGCATCTGTAAGTATCTACCCGGTTATTTTGCAAGGCCAACTGTATACGGTAGATGATACTATTAACATGTTTACTGTCTATAATGTGAGGTCCCAGTATAAGAGGAGGATCTTACTGCAGATCTTTATTCCAAAAATGAGGCAGAAGGAAGGAATTATTGGTCAAAGTAGAATAGGTTTAAAGATGTTGTGTGAAGGAGGAAAGCGCACGCTACTGCCTGCCCGATTCATCATTAGCTTGCGCCTACGAAGTTGTTAAAGCAACGATTCGGTATTTTTGCTACACGATATCGACTAGGCGCATGATAAAAACTGAGTCGATCAGTGTGGATGAACAAGATGTTACTAAAATATGTAAGTACTTAATTTTAATTTCGCATAATATAATGCTTACATATGTACTTAGTAGGTAATTACATAACACAGCTGAACGCAAAATAGGAAATCGGAGCGAATTCTACTCAATAACTAAGGCCCGAGTTGTTCATACGTAATATTCTCTTGTAGATAATGTCAGAAGTCGTGTAGCGAAATGAATGAATTAACTCACGGGAAGAAGCCCAGTCTGACGTAGAGACCATATCGAGAAGGGTTGTCTGATCGGCCCTGATCAAAATTCCGCGCTCTGCAAAGCACGGAAGCGCTCAGATAATAATGTCGCTGGCAGTAACTCACTTAAAAAGCTAAGCCAAAAGCGATTTATGCTACACCTTACATCAAATCGGTTGGATGGTCGCTTATTTCAACAACCTATTTCGTAAAAAGTACCTAGTGGTTATACTAAGAGGGTAAGTAACAATAAAGTTTAAAAGAAATCAAAAAAATTGAATATTCTTGATTGATGTCTGCCTTTTTGCTACCTACTGAATTTGTTAGTCGAATATTATTGTCTGTGCAATTATGCAAGCGCCATTTTGCAGGCTAGTGGGGGAAACGAGAGTATAACTGAAATGTTAAAAATATAGGCTAGGCTTCAGTAACCGCAACCGTTTATTTTCAAGGTTCTGTACCATTATACAATAGGGTTTTTTTATTGGTCAAAATTCTGCATGGTTACTTGCCTTTCCAGTAAACCCCATAAGTGGTTAACCCAATGTTAGTCAATTTAGGATTTCTGGATTATCTTATCCAAAATATCTCCGGCTTTATTGCAGTTCTTGATCAAGAAAAGTCTTGTTTTGTCAGACGAATATTAGAGATTCAGGTTTTTCTTTGAGGTAGGTACGGAATCCCAAATCAGTACGGTTCGTTTGGCTCCTAGGGTACGGAACCCTAAAATAAATAATACTGTGGTCATACGAATTGTACCGTGCTCGTACGCATTCACACTGGTTTCGGTCAGTCGGACAGGACGCGCACGCGGTGACACCGATATTATCAGTGCACATTTACATTTCAAGTGCTTTCCAATCACAGTAATTATGAAGGTGAGTACCAAGTTATGAATTGTACTTATTCATAGTAATTCAGTTAGGAGAGACTTCGTAATTTAAAGTAAATAAAATATCGGTTGATATAAATAGCAATTTTTATGGAGGGTAGACAGTCATTGGGCTCTCATTGTGAAATCTTTCAAAGGATCAATTATTTTTTTATTCGAGGTTTTATGATTTAGTATTATTTATTTTAATCCCTTTTTAACTTATTTTTGGTAATTTAGTGACCGACTTTTGAATCTGCGACAAAAAGGAGGTGGCAAAATATAGTTTTCCAACTTTATCGCTGAATAGAACATAATAACTAATAAGCACTTAATAATAACACAATAATTAATTTGTGCAAATAAATAGACACAACATTACATTATTATAACATTATTGATAATCTAGCTAGATTGTAGATATATTGTAAGTTCATAAACACAACCCGCACCACAGCAGCTGAAACGAGTCATTCAAAAGAGCTAAAAATAAATATTTAAATCGAGAAAAGTGCAAAACCCTTGCAACGAGTATGAGCAGTTTAATCCAGTGTTTATCTCGAGAGCAAAGAACTTTAGACCTACAGACTTGTACCTATGACATGCGTACTTTTATAGTGTCAATCAGAACACAAACAAATAACAAAAAGTCTAAAATAATTATTGCGTAATAAAATGTGGTCGTGGGATGCCTACCTACTATCGCAATTGGTTACTTATCAATACTTACATACAAACGGTAGCACCATGACTTAATTAGAAACCTCCCTACATGAGATCGCAGTACGCCTACCTCATACCTTTAGTATTTATATTTCAAATCTGATGTAGCTGTAGTAGGTAAGCTATAGTCTAGTAACATGCACATTAATATTATAATTTCCTTTGCAATAGTGAACTTTTGAGGGAATTGTGTGTAAACTCATATTGTTTTATGCAAAGAATGTTAAACGTGTTTTATAAATACCTAGAAGATTGTAGGTTTACAATAATCTTAAAAAGCTTTCATTGATATATTTATACTCGTAGTATGTAGTTGAGCAGCGAAGGGGTTCACAGGTTCGACAGGGTTAGGTGGTGACTTCAGCAGTAGGTGTGAAACAACAGATGAATGAATACTTAAACTTACGAGCTTGCCTCGATTGCGGACTATAGGCTGTCTCCTGTACCAGGCTTTCGTCATGAAATTGGGTTTACGAGTATAGTAATTTTTATATTTTTAGAATGATTTTTTTATAAGTAATTCGTTTAATGACAAGTTTTTGGGATACCCTGATTCGTGGGTATCGTGGTACCGGTGCCTCAAACTCGAATCCAGATCTCAGATTCGAGATCATGAATCGAATCAAATCCGCACCTATCGTGTCTCTTCCAAGCATTTATCCACCACGATACCTATACATGTCGCCAAAAAGAGGTTTTACTTACCTACTAGCATAATGCTTTATTTATACCATCGACGTTATAATACCTATATTTTATGTCAATGCGCCTATGATATGATAACGTTATCAGAGTGTTCTGTACATCCACGCCACAATTCTATAGTTGCAGGAATATAAATAGTTTGGTACTTAATAGATATGTAAATCAATATTTATTTAGTACTAGCTATTAACTAGCACACCCGTCCCGCGATTTCACTCATTTCAAGGAAGTATTGCCTAGTACTAATAGTAAGTATTTTATCCATACACAAAGTAGCATCACCTACGCACTTTTATCTTTAGGATGGAAAACTTGTAAACGTTTTGTCGTACGCGCCGTTAGCAGCGATAAGAAGTGACCGGAGATCAATTTGTCCATAATAATTGTCATTATTAAACCGTTTAAATGTATGTTTTATTTTTACTTATACCTACAAAAAAGCCGGCTAATGGTCATCACAACAGCACCGCGCCGACACAAGAAATAACTTACAAATTTCGGAAAGACAGGTTAAATAGTTGTCGGCTGGCCGTAAGCGTTAACTATGCGTACGGGTCGGACAGACCACCTACGAGTAAGGTTCTGTTGTAATCTAGCTAGACGCAGATATCCTTGAGCAAATACCGCAAAACAAAACGAAAAATATTACGATTTCTTTTTCCATCTCTATTGTATTTACACAAACAAAAACCAGATAAATGAAATTCACACGCGTAACTTGACAAAGCAAAGCCAAACGAGCCCCAAACACAAAAATTAAGAAGTAGGCATGGTACCTATCACTTTGAGGATCTCAATCGTTGCCATCTTGAACCCTACTGTTATCTTTTAATTTTCATACATTTTGCGCTGACCTTAACATCAAATCTACAATCACATTAGCCCCTTTACATATCATCAGGCGATCATTTATTGGTGACCGACCTAGTTCAGTAATCGAATAAAAACTACAGTAACCTACCTTAAGTGAATCATCATCGCAAAATATGGTGTTTCATAGCGTATAATGTACCTTCCTGGTTTTTTGACCATTACACGAATTTTAACCAACACTACGGAAAACCTATAAATTGCTTTTTTGTTTCAGAAGTTAATATTTCTATTCGTACTTAGCTGTTCCGCATTTCTATCAGTTGAGACGAGCACCAAACAAAAATGCTGTCTGAACGACGAGATAATAACTGTCAATAGGACATGTGGATCCCAAAGACTCATCAACATGAACTGTACACAAGGCCGTATGCTTTTGAGAGATATCATTTTGAATGGAGACAAGCTTTCCACGCAGGACGCTCCTGGGTTTACTTTTGTCGAAGACACTTCACAGTAAGTAGACTATTTATTAAACATTGTAAGGAAATATTTAAATGATGTATGACGACCTAAGTAGCGCAGCGGGCGAGAGTCCGCCTGCGACGCAAGAGGTTGCGGGTTCGATTCCCGCCTCGGAACAAATTTGTGTACGATCTGCAGAAATTTGTTCCGTTGGTCTGGGTGTTTGCTATGTATAATAAAAAAATAACATCTATCTATGTAGGTAATATAATGTATTAAATATATCAGTTATCTAGTACCCATAACACAAGCTTTGAGTAGCTTACTTTGGGGCTAGATGATGCTGTGTGGATTGTCCAGCATTATTTATTTATTTATTCAAATCTTACTAGCAGCTACATTTCTGGGGTTGTTAAAGAAAAGTAAAGCAGCTAAATTCGCAAGCTAACGGCCTGTACTGCTTATAATGGAGTAGCTTTTTAGACTAACGTAGACAAATAACTCTCTATGTTTTACTTTCAGATATTGTATCGGGAAAATGTACAGCAAAGAAACAGTCATACCCGTGGCTTTGGTTTGTTTTGAAAAGATCGAACATGCTCGGACAAATGACATAGAGACGAGCGGGATCCTCACACTCATATCAGTACTCTTCCTGATGGTCACGTTAGCAGTGTACACATATTTGCCACAAATGAGGTAAATACTAATTATTTTGGAATAGTAGGTTGCATACCGGTGACTTGAAGCACACAAAAAGCATGTACTTTGATTTGTTTCAGAGATCTCCAAGGCCTTTGTTACATGTGTATGTGCATCAGCATGGCCTTAGGGTTTTTGTCTCTCGGGATAATGCAGCTCAGTCCCGGTTTTAGAGGCCAAATATGCACTGTCACAGGTAAAATGACTGCTGTTATTTTTCCTCGAAAGCTTAGTTAAATCGAAGCTACTCTTTAGATAAAGGTATTCGACTGAATCGTCAAATATCTTTTCACAAATTAGCTATAGCTACACCTACGAGTACATACGGACGTATTTTTTTTTTGCTTTATCAAACATTTTCTAATAATTACAAAGAATATACCTACAATCGTCAATTTTTTCAGGTTTCCTTGTTTACTCATGGATGATGGCTACGTTCTTCTGGATGAACGTGATATGCATAAACATGTACCAATCAGTCAAGTATGTTATTAGATATTGTTTATTTGTAAAACACGGTTATTCCCTTTGGGAATTCTTGGAACTACACGTAGATGTCGTATGATATTTTCAAAAGAAGTTTTACGTCGTTTGGGGCTAAGTAAATATTTAGAATCAGTGTTGTGTGTGACTAATGGTAAACACTGTCAAAACAACATCTATAAGTGTTGTTTAAAGAGATTTGCTTTTGATATCGCTGTAAGGTAAGAGATCAAGCAATCAATATTCAACACTACACCAACAACGTAATTAGTTTACGAGCGCACGCGCCTGGTATTAGTGATACGCGTCTATTGATACCTACCTATAATAATAGTGTGATGTTTTTCGCACTAGTCGCCGTTTATATGGTCATGTTTCTGATATATTAATGATTGAATATGAAAAAAACACGACATCTACACGATCTTGATAAAATTTGGCAGAGAAATAGATTATAGTCTGGAATAGGACACAAGCTATAATTTAAAAAGATACCACGCGGGCGAAGCCGCGCGCGGATAGTAGTATATAATATTCACATCACGTAAGTATTGTAAATGGTACAATTCGGACTGTAGAATGTTAGACTATGTATTTTAGATTTACATAATCTGACTATATGCATACCATTTTATATGCAATTTTATATGCAAAGATTTGCATAATGTTATTTCAATTTTTCAGAGACCCAAACTACATGAAAAAGACTGAAAAGAAACAGTACTTTTGGTACAGCTGTTATGCGTGGGGCTGTCCTATTCTGCTACTCATAGTGACACTCACTGCCAACTTCGTTGAGGGAAACCATTGGAAACCTGACATCGGAAAAGGCAGTTGTTGGTTTAATGGTGTGTTGTTTGTACTAAGAAAAAAACTTTTAGTCCCTTGAAAAAACCCTAGAATAAACTTTACTTAAAGAAGAGTAAACTTACGCGATCTGAATACATTATCATTAGTATTAAACGGGTATTTATCGCGTTATTTATACCTATTTTTTCTCGACGTCTGAAAAATACAGGTAAATAATAACGCGATAAATACCCGTTTAATACTAATAATGAAGAGTAAACTGTCATTTTACTTGCATTTAACATTCTGAGAATAGTTTTATGTACTTACCAGAAGTTCAACAAATAAAATTTTCTTCTATGCATGACAATTTACTGTAAAACTTTCTAGCGTTCTGATAATACAAATCTCATGAAAATAACTTTTTCACACAAACGTAAATTCAATGGTGTCTTTCAGGAAGGACTGAAACATGGATATTCTTCTACGGGCCGATAGCTGTTCTCATCACCGCGAACGTATTGTTATTCACAATGTCATCGATCAATCTATGGCGGCAAACAATCAAATACGATGTTAACAAATTGAACAATTTAAAGCACAAGTAAGTTTTGAATAAACTGATTCTTTGTTAGGTAGGTACTAACTAAAATTTAATAAAAAGTATATAACATTCCTGGGCAAAATATGCTTGTATACTTCATTCATTTCTTATCTCCTGTTTATCCATTCCTCTTCCGCAAGCAAGCACTCTTTTAGCTTCTTCATGCGAAGAACATAAATGGTTATTAGTTATTATGTAAGTTTATTTGTAAAGTGTGTAAAACTGTCCTCCGAATACAACAAAATAAAATAAAATATTAAACGTATTGTGCCTACTTTATGTAAATGTCTGGTATAAGTAATTTTGATAGTTCTAATGATATATGAAAATAAAATAAATAAATAAAATAAATAAAATATATTTTGTTTCAGATTCCTATTATCCCTGAAGCTATTCCTGGTTATGGGTATATCGTGGATATTTGAAATTGCTAGTTTTGCTCATGGGGAGTCTCATATTATATGGTAATTACATAATTAAAATCGCGGTGTATTTACATTATGTAAATTACATAAGGTAGATATACCGCGAAGCAATGCACCTTAACGCATCCTTAACGTCAATGTTTCTAACTGAATATATTTTTTTGTTTCAGGAAAATCATGGACACCTTTAACTCCCTGCAAGGAGTTGTTATATTCTTCCTACTTGTTGTGTTGAGAAGACGCGCCATGCAAGGACTGGCGCGTGAAAACTGTTGTCTGCCAGTTACTCGCCCGCTGGCAGAAAAACTGAGTCCTCACGATGACTCGGATGACCAGCAGATCCTGGCCGAAGATACGGCTGAGGTCAGGCTGAACTAGTTCTCAAAGCAAAAGTAGCGCTCTTCTCACTACGATTTAAATCTATTGGCTAAGTTTGTTCATATTTACAATCTTGCCACTGGCTCTCTAAGTCATAATGAATCGCCTAGATTTTAATTTTATTGTTTTTTAAAGCAAGAAATCTATGAATTTTGAATGTATAGGTAAGTAATGTGTTCACAGAACGTTATACAGAATGAATAGTTTGTAAGAGATGTTTTGAAGCAAGTCAAAAGAATCTCAATAATATGTAGGTACCTATGTATCTAATATTTTATAATTATTATGTATTGAATATAATTATACATTAACAGTAGGTAAGTAGGTATAGGTAATAAGTATCTAGGTAATGGAAGGGAAGAGCGAGTTATCGCAGTGTGTAAGTATGTTATCTAGGTACGATCCTATTGCAATATGTAGGTAGGTAGAAGTAACATAATATTACCTAAGTACTTGCCTAAAAGTGTTAAGGTAGGAGGTACTATCTACTTATTAATTAATAAGGTAGGTGGCCTACCATTAAATTTGTTATTTTATAAATTAATTACCAAAGTTCTCACCAATATTTTTGAAAGCATGAATGTTAAATTAAAAAATAATTGTAAATGTTTTTCCTGTTTTAATTTTTCACGGTTCTATTTTAGGTATGTACCTATTATACATGCCTAACTACCTATCCCTACCATTTCCAAACGCGCCCCACGTGCGCCTACTCGGTCCTACTGAAGCCTCGTATCAATACTATATAGGTAGGTCTTAGCTTAGGTAGGTAAGTACCTACATACGCAATGACATGTCCAAGTGATTATATTCTCTTTGGACATGTCATTTATTCTGGATATTATAATAACGATTATCTCCTAGTCGTAAGAATGCACTAGCCAACCGTTGCCATGTTAACCGATTCGGGCATACTGACAATGATTTTTTTGTTAAATTATTCGCTCATTTGAGCAGGCTTATAGTCATGGACCTTACTGCCTAGTCTTGCGTAAATTAATTTCTTCCGTTTTCTATAATCTAACTTAATCTAACCTAACCTAACCGCCATTTTTCCATACTGACAATGAAAGCAAATTCAATCAAACGTCATTGTCATACGAGTAAAGATCTGATGACTGAATGGTGAATGAACCATGAACTAAGAATAACTGCTGTATAGGATGTACTCACTCACTCACTCACTCACTCTCTTATGTCACTGTCAGTTTTTGTTACCGACTTCGTTCGTACCGAGGATTGTTTTTGATTTTCCGTGCGTTTTCTTTCTCTTCTGGTTGAATATTATAATGTTTACAAACAAATAAAATACTCGTTTTTATTTAAAAAAACAGTCTAAGTTAAATGCTCAAAAACAAATGTGTCGTGATCTTATGTATTGCGAGTTTTAGTAAGTGTATTTCTATGAAATAACGCGGTCTCTATGTTGTGTGTTCATTTCGTTGAAGCGTCATGTATTTAGCATTTGGATTTTTATATTTACTGCTAATAGCGCACAATGTACGTGCCGAATTGGGAGACACAGATCTTAATGATCTGTCGGAGCAACAGAACTCTGTGAAGATAAATAAATGTTGTGAAAACAATGAGCTCATGGTCGACTCAGTTTGCCGATTAACCGAACAATACAATCAAAGTAAGTAGGTACAACAAATCGTTCTGAATGCTGCGTGTATTATTGAGCAGGCAAGCATTGTAACCCAAGAACTTGATATATAGATGTATACCTATGTCTTTATGCAAGATCTACATATAATATGCATACCTATTACCTTCATAAGTAACCAGACACCAAGTTACAAGTAGGAACTTCTGTTTTGTAACCTAAGTTAAAAATTAAATTTTGAATTACAGGTTTATGGAAACCCCAGTTCAAGACTGAAGATGGAAAAGACACTAAAGTAAAGTATTATCAATTTGTGCTTGGTCTTCCTGACTGCGAAACTACACAGCGGAGACCAATATTTGTTTTGGCGAATCCAAAATCTGAAGATGAGTATGTATACATTATTATTTCAACATAAATGCCTAGTTTGAAAGATATGACAATCAATAGTTGCACATTTTTTGTTTATTTATTACCTTTAAAATGTCTAGATAATTAAGTTGATGTTTTCAGGTTAAATTTACTGACCGATGGAAGACTGCATCATCTAATCCATCATGAACACAGTACAGATAGTATAAAAGATGAGCCACTAAGTAACACATTCAATTTGCATGAAAGTATACCAATACCAGTGGTGAAACAGCCATCCTCTTATATTCATGCACATGACAAATATTGCATGGACAAGGTAAGTTTAATTATAGCGCTGAGGTTTGAAGGGAAAATTGCACAAAATGAGATTTTTGTGAGTAGTCTTGTTTTTAGTTAATAATCACGATAAGTTCTTCCAAAACTTGTGGAAAAGTTGTCATAGGAAGATATGAATCGGATTAGTTTCAATTACAATACTAGCTTTCGCCCATAGCTACGTCTAGTGTGTGGTACCTTGAAAAACTTGGTAAATTTAATCCAGATCCGTTTAGCCATTTCAATGAAAAGAGTAACAAACATACATCCATAAATTCTTACCAACTTTCACATTTATAATATTAGTAGGATTATTATGAAATATTAGAAGTTGGTCAAACCCTATTAAATGAGTTTATATCTTTTACAGATACTGATAACAAACACAAACATGACAGGTCTATATGCAATGGTGTGTGTGCCTGAAGTAAAAATAAATTGGAAGGACACAGGTTTTGTATTAAAGAAAGTATTGAACCCAACATTTCATGCTATAGCAATGATTCTGTACCTACTTGTTGCTATAATATACTTTGTGCTGCCAACATTGAGAGATTTGGCTGGGAATATAATAACAACAATAATGGTGAGCTTGATTATAAGCCAAGCAGCTGACTTGGTCAGGATTTTTACAGAGTTTAGCAACCATGTCAGTTTTATGATCACAGGTAATTTTATCTTAAACCTTATTATATTAACTTTTTCAATGAATATATATTTTTTATATTTATTTTAAATGATGAAGGAACTCGCAACATTAGAGCTCTATTCAAGAGCCTTTTGGTACAAGGTGAATGAATGGGTCACACTCTTATTGCATCTTTTTCATCTAGCTTTTTATAATGAGTATTATTCATAAGTGCATCAAATAGTCGTCATCTACAATGAAATGGTTATATTTTACAGATATTGTTTTATACATCAGCCTATTGAGTGCATTTTTCTGGCTGAATAGTTTTGGTTTTTACATATGGAAGACATTCAAGTGAGTACCTTTTTAAGAAAATGCTTTAGCCTCATGCCATGTTTCATTTTAATAGTGAAAATTACATATAAAAATTGCGAGAGTACAGTTCATCCAACGGATCTAGGCATTCGTGAAATTAGCCACAGGTGCGAGTTTGCGCATGTACAGTCCCACCGTCCCTCTCCATACCTCCAATTGCTCCCGAAAAACGATACTGCGCAGCTCTTGCGGCTAACTTAACGAATGCCTCGACTCGTTGGGCCAACTGTACACTCATATAATTTAACATTTTCCCAGATCTAGAAACGTATTCCTACGAGTGACAGACGTCCGTAAATACTGCTATTACTCCAGCGTTGTGTGGACATGTGTGTCAGTTATGGCAGCTATGGCGATTTGTGCACATTTCCTACTCGATATGGGCACGCATCCTAATAGGAAGATGAAGACGCAGTTCTCATCATCTATACTGGTAGATGATATTGAACAGGAGACTATTGGTGAGTTTTTGTTTATCAACACATATTGGCCAATGATAGGACTTTATAAATCAAAGTAGATTATATAAACCTGTTTTTTTATAAACCATTCAGAAATCACAAATCGTTATTTCAGGTCTTCTCGGTATTGCGATATTCTTCACCCCAGTAGCGTTCACTATAATATTCAACGTATTTTTTTACGTGACTACTTTAAAAATCATCAAGAGAATAAACATTTATGGCAGAATTCACCACAAACTAAAAGGATGGTAAGTTTACAACAGTTTCACTATATCTTTTTTCTTGTGAAACTGTTATAAGACCACAGCAAATTATAATATTATTTTTTTTTACTAATTTGAGTAATGTTACATTCCAGTTTCGATTTATTCCTACAATTATTTCTTATAATGACGACGGCGTGGCTATTCCTCCTTCTCTCCTGGCTCAATTATGACGAGTTGATTTACGCACACGTTTTCGTCAACCTTCTCCAAGCCGTATTGATCTTCTACGTTTGCGTGCTTCGGCAGAACCACGTGACTTTCTTACTGCGCAAGAGTTGCTGTTACGCGGAACCAGTGCCTACGGGAGAGTGGGGCGATGAGATGACCCACATGAACGGAGGTAATTATTATTAAAGATGTTTTTTAACTTTTAAAGCTGAACTAAAGAAAAAATAATTGTGCTATTATGTGCTATGATTGTGAATCCGTAGCTTTGGGCCTAAACAAATAACTTGAAAGTATTACGAAAATAATGTAAGAAAATAGCATGTACAATCATACGAATATTGTTGAGTCTCTCTGAGCATCAAACTATGGGATGCGACGGGAATTATGGTAGCAAAAAAGTGTAAGATAAAAAAAAAAATGTTATGTAGCACTGAATGACAATGAATTCTCAAATATTATTAATGAATTTATCAGATTCTAGCACGTAATAATTAGGCCTTTTAAGAATGTGCCTTGTGAAATGTGTTCTATACAAAAATTAGCTATTAATAAATGTATATACACTTGATATTACTCGCTTTACATAATTTAAGTGATAAATAATCTCATATCAAGTAGCTCACAAAGATACTTAACTATTATTAAGAATTAACAAGTTTTCTGCACTTATTAATGAAGACAAATTATGTACAATGACATATTTTATGTCATAGGTATGCATTTATTGCCATGAGTATTGTGATTATCATAATAATTGACAAATTATTCAGCATAGCTAAAAAAGACGAATTTTCCGTCCAGGTCTTATGAATATTGGCAGCTATTAGTTGTACGATATAAATTTAAATGTATTTGAATATTATAATCTAATTCATGGAATATGTGCATTTCGGCTCTCTTGTAAATTTTTACTTTGTAAGAACTAGCATTGTTATCTTAAAAGAAAAATCATAAAACAGATAAAGCCATTTTAATTTTAAGACAAGGTATTAATATGTTAATTTTAAGTTGTTATTATACTATAACAATTTACTGATATTTTCGATTGATTTTACACTGGTTTGACAAAGTTCTTAAAAATGTTTCATTAAATTACATACTGCATTTATTTTTTACTCCGTTTATTGAATTAAACAAAATCATGAACTGATAATGATGCATTTTATTTAATGAACCCTAAGAATTTCATAGACAGTGAGTAGGTTTCTTAAATACTACCTACTGAAATCATTTGATGGATCATGGCATTGAATGTCAAGATTTTAAACTCGGTGTTCTGTTCAATAATCATCGGTGGACCTGGGGCCTCACTATGAATTCGTAATACATTACCGAATTAATACTACATTGTTATTTCGTACCATGACTATGCAAATTGTATTGAAGTAGTGTTACTTCAAGCTTCAAATGTGACGTTTCTAAAACGGAATCTTTCTGGTAGACTTCGTGGTAAGGCCCCTGTACGTCTACCATGAGTTGTCACATTTAGATCGGCTGAGGTTACTACAGTAGTAATAGTAAGTTACTATGACATCTGTCAAAATTGTTACTCATGGACCAAATTCTGCAAATGAATGAAGCGCAAACCACAGTCGCTGTAGTACGCTGTGACGTAGGATAGTTAGCTACGTGAGGTTTTAGTACCCAACTATCCGCTAGAGGCGCTGTACAATATTTTCATACATTTTTAAACTACAGTCGCTACATTGCGCTACATGGACATACATTGTAAAAACTCATGGTAGACCTACTTTACTATTCTACACTGACCTGTGAGAAAAGCTGCCCTTCAGGTCGCTCGGTGAGCGGTGACAGCTGACAGCGGACGACGAGGTGGCAATCGTCCATGACGGTGTTGAAGAAACGTCGCGTCGGCAGCAGGGCTTCTAGATCGATCATCAGTTCCAGGAAACGCTCACAGTATCTGTGTGGGAGGGTATTCAAATAATTTATTTGATTCAAAGATAAAAACATCAAATGTATACCATTTTTGAGATGAACATCCATCATAAAGCAATTTGATAGCCATATTGCCAGATTACCTACTCCAAGGGCAAAATGTACTAACCTGATAGCATGCGGGTCCACATCGGCATCCTCAGGGATGCTTTCGAGTATCCTCATGAACTTGACCATAAGCCTCTGAAGGTACCGCCTCTCCCAGTTCAATTTCTCCATTTGTTCCGGCTTGTCTTTCTTTTGTATCGCACGCCAGTATTTCCTCCATTTCGGCACAGCCTTGAACTCTTGGTTTCGCCTTCCTGCGAATTTTTTTACCAATATTGTATCAGTTTCAATGATAACCTTTGCACAACTCTACTCCTATAAGCAAGGCCATCTTAAACTACACTGGGGCCCTTGGGCACACAAGAATTTAGGCAATTTCGGAAAGTAAAGATAGCGAATTATACTAATATTTTTCTATTATGATCTTCTATTTATTATGGGTAATCAAAATAAACAATAAAGTAATGTCATTAATTATATTTTGACAGTGGAGCTGTACCTACTGTGCTCAACAAAAATGTTTTGAGAATAAATATGAGACAAATTGTCAGACCTTCGGGGCCCCCTGAGGATGGGGGGCCCTGGGCATGGGCCCCGTGTGCCCTTATGGTAAAGACGGTATTGCCTATAATAAGCAAACTAGAGAATGTTCAGAGTGTGTTTCACTATTCATAAACAATATACCTTTACATGAAATAGTGACACAATTTAGTTCTGCTGGATACCATATCCAACCAAGTCAACAAGTTATTATACATTCTACTTTTCTACTTATCAATTTAGACAGAACATAGTTCACCTTCTTGAAGGCTGACCCACATGCTGAGCGACACAAGCCGCTTCACCTGGTCCCTGCACAGTTGCACCTCCATACTGCTGAAGCAATGGTTGAGGAATAGAAGTAGACCGGTCTGCTCTCGCATGTTTCGAGCGGTGCTATCTTCCGTCACGCTCGCTTGGAGCACTTGCTCAAAGAACGCAGGGAAATGCTCCGGTTTTTTCAGGAAAGCCTGTAACAGAACATTTATTGGGTGTTAGTTATGCTATGTCTGCCGCTTTACTTGCGTAGTACCAAAAATAGACAAAACTATTATGCCGGATGCTAAATTTAATAAAAACAGTTTGAAATTTAAAGCAGTTCAAAGCTGAATTGCACCTTTTTCGGGATTGAGCTTTTCCAGGTCTCTGTGAGTGAACAGATACCTATATCTAGATTATGCAACAGATTCATCTCAATCACATCCGCACGGACTGGAGAATCACGGTTTTAGCTTTAACAAGACTTTTTTCGATATTTCGACCGTATTATATCGTGATAATCGCGAAAGTTTAGATACTAAAATTACTCATGCCTGAGAGCCAGGATACTTCACTAACCTGCCAAGCAGGTACGCGTTCCCGGAACTTCTCGGTGATCATGGCAATGATAGACATCATGTGCGCATGCGTCGCCTTGCCGGCCTCGTAGTATGGCCACAGGTAGTTCTCCAGGTATTGGGAGAACTCTAACATCATGATACGCCGAACTGAAAAGCTGAAATAAAGTGTTTTTTATTATTTGTCTGCTGGGCTTATTCAGTAATAAATATTTTTATTAAGGGGATAAGTTGAGTTGTGTAAAATACAAGCTTTACATAATAAAGAACAAGCAATTTTATATAGGTGTTTCAAAATAAATAAAACTTAATTCTATGAAATAATGCTTTAAGGTAATTCATACTTATTTCCTAACTAGCTTCTGCACGCGGCGTCGCCCGCGAAGTACCTACATAAAATATAGCCTATGTTCATCCTGAAAGTTCATTCTACACATTGGTGAAAGAATTTTTCAAATCGGTTCAGTAGTTTCGGAGCCTATTCATTTCAAACAAACAAACAAACAAACAAACAAACAATCAAAGTTTTCCTCTTTATAATATTAGTATAGATTTCAGATTAAATACCTACATATTTTTAAGTAAGTACCTAAGTGTATTTTTTTTTCATAGAGAATACTTTACAAAAAAGCTCTACCAAATTGCATTCAATGGCCAGTAAATTTTGAAAATTAGATGAATAAAACAGGTCAATGTTCCCACCTATAAGGTCATTGACTCCATTTGCTTCATTTGTTTGAATCAGTTTGGCTCTGACCACTGAAACTAAAAGTGATTTTGGACAACAGTTTGAAAAAAATTGCAAAATAAACTTACTTGGATCCAAGAATTTCAGCTTGGTATATAGACTCCACAATAGCAGCATCATAAGGTAGGTGGTGGTTTTTAGTGATTGGTGACCAGTACTGATTGGCAAGCTGAAATCAATGCAACCATGTTGATTTAGCACAATTCAATGAGGAGAGTTACATAGATTTGTTCAATGGTGTTCAACACTAGTAGGCCCCTAATTATATATCACATTATTTATTAGGCATGCTCAAGCTGGTATCTAATCTAATTTTTTTATTGACAAAGTACTGTACTTACAAAAAATATCAGTAAATTTTGCTGAGATAAATCATCATCACTTTCTGCTTGTTCATTATTATACCTAGGTGCCTAAAGATTTTTAAGAATTCAAACAATTCACATCTTGGTTTGTTAATTTAGATAGGTAACTTATGTACTTACCTATATGAAATTAGACTATTTCATATACAAGGTATCTTTGTTTAAAATATTTCCAGTGTAACATAATTATTACAAAGAAAGTTAACAAAAAATCAATGGTTCCAGGAATTATTTTAAACCAGACATTATTTTTTCTAATGAAGACTAGGTATAATTTCACTGTAAAGATTTATTATGAGTTTCTATGTACCCAACTAAAATTATTTTAGTGCAGTTTGGTATCATAATGTATTGTCAAGTTTGCCCAGGAGTGGAAAGTGAGGTTATCAAAACAATAACAACGGCATTATATTCCTAGAAAGCTATAGGTATATCAAATACAAAACCCAATATAGCTAGAAAAATAAAACATTAGTCATTGGAAACCGAATAATAATACACAGAACTATAGAAATTACATTACGTTATGAAACTCAGTTTTTTTAATTTTAGCGACACTTACTTGGGTTATCCGATCAGCATTGATTTGAGAAAGGGTTGGTAAAGGTATTTTAGGTTTATCTGGCGCCGGTGGTGCTGTATCAGTCTTCATTATTCTCTTTTCACGTAATAAACAAATTCACAAAAACAAACACAGAACTAACCAAAACGACCAAAATTTTCAACTGTTTATTTCAATGTTTCTGACATTGACATTTGACATTGACGTTTTGGGGAAAACGAATTATAGTTGAACTCTAATCGATACAACTTTATTTATTTATTTATACTTTATTGTACACAATTTCAAAAAATGTGTTACAAAAGGAGGGCTTAATGCCTAGGGGCATTTTCTACCAGCCAACCCATTCGGTTTAAAACCAGGTCGGCGCACAATAACAAATTTAAAACTAAAAACTAAGTAGGTAGTAACTTAATTAAATATTCCACAAAACTTTATTACCTTCAATTATCGATTTTCCATTACAGAATTTTTAATACAAACTAACTTTTCAGAACGTGTACGAAAATGATGTTTGACCCACCCGACTACCCATATAAGGAGTTGTCAGAAACATTTGATGAACTTCTCCTCACTAAAAATGCTAGTTCTCATGTCCCAGATGCTGCCAGTGAAACTGTTATAAACAATGTATCCAATCCATTATCATTCCATTCAAACGATTCAGGAAGATATTTTAATACAGATAGTACTTTTCTTGAAGAAAGTTGCTCGAATATTATTACTACAAACAATTCTAATCTCTTCGTCGTACAATCTGATAATTTGTTAAACTATGAACCAACTCTGCTCGATGAGAATACAGTCAATCAGTTTTTAATACCGCTACAAGATTCTGGAAACAAGGTATAAAATGATTAGCGTTTTTATCAAATGGGTAAAAATTTAAAGTATTTTTATAATTCACTAGCTGACCCGGCAGACTTCGTAGGTACTTATTTAGAAAACGTTTGTATGGGAAATAGAAAAGGGCTATTTTTAGGGTTTTCCCGGCAGTTATTCGAATTTTTCTTACCTTTTAAACCTTCCCTAGACCTCCACGAACATTTCAAGACCAAGATAAGATAAATCCGTTTAGCCATTCTCGTGTTTTAGCGAGACTAACGAACAGCAATTCATTTTTATATATAAGAAGAAGAAGAAGAAGAAGATTTAGCGTTTCGTTTTTAAGCAACGCACGATATAATCTATTCTACCATATAATTTTACCACAAAATTTTCCTTTTCAGGAAATTGATAATTCTGGACCGGATCTACTGGCGCTACATTCATGTGTTATTTGCCACGATATATTTACTACAGAAGCTGATCTCTTGGATCACACCATAGCTTTTCACGCCTCAGCAAATATCACTGAAGCAGATCTATCTTCTATCGGGACACTTCCAGAGCCAACAGAAGCGATACAGCCAGTAGCTTCCGCAACATGTGGTTAGAACAAAAAACTAGAGATTTGATGAGCCAGTAAAAAAAAATTATCACACCACTAGGTACAAAATTTCAGAATATCAACTTTTTGCCCTTTTCAGAAGCAAACAATAACAATGCTGATGTTGAATCCGACTGGCTTTGCTGTCGTGTATGCCAGCGTGTGCTTTCCACAGCTCTGGAAGTCGAACCAACAGGTGATTTTAGTAGTTATTAAATACCTTATTACTTAGGCGAAAATTTGTGTAGGTAAGTATATTTTGTACCTACCTCTATAAATTTCGTATGAATATAAGTAGATTAGGTATCATAACTGCGTTACCGCAGTTGAAATCACGGGAGGCCACTGGGAGAAAATTATATTCTTACTTGTTGAAAAGGGAAAGAGTACAAAAGGGTTGCCAGTGTCGAAAAATGTAAGAGTCACTGTTTTCTTTCTCAGAACAGCTGTGCTGCATCGACATCAACGGAAAATGCTGCGTCAGCACGAGAAGGCTGCACACTATGTTTGTATGTGACGTCTGCAGCGGCCTCTTTGCAGACGGCGAGGCACTCGACCAACATCGACTAGTTTGTTACGGAGAAGATGGAATTTACGAGGTAGGTGCCTCTACTGACAGTTCTTCCAACGGATCTAGGCATTCGTGAAGTTAGCCACAGGTGCCAGTTTGCGCAAGAACAGTCCTACCGCCCCTCTCCATATCTCCGATTGCTCCCGAAAAACGATACTGCGCAGCGCTCTGCGGCTAACTTCACGAATGCCTCAACTCGTTGGGCCGACTGTACGCATTATTTTTACTGTTGGCGTTATTAAGAGTGCTTTTGGCAAAGCTTGTTTAATCCTAGCTCAAGTAGGTATCTACAGCAATGAAGAATGTTAACTTATTTTGAATATTAGCTCCATATTCTCGGTCAAAAATAAAAAAATCCTACAAGTGAAAGAATAACTTCGATACGTCAATTACTAGTTTCCGATTTATAGAAGTACCTACTTTATGTAAAAGTGCGATGCGGACTCGTACGATGCGTGTGACGCTGTGACGTCATTGCATAACACAACTACTAAGTGGAGCGTTGGAAATCGACGTCACATCGAAGTTTGAATGCCTATAAATCAAAACTAATAGGTACTTATTACAACAACAAAAGCTAGTGTAGGTGTTTGTGTACATACAAGCTTTACTGTAACAAGCTTTCAACCGATTTGGCATACCTAGTAACATTCTTAATTTCGAGCGCTTCAAAAATATGGATGGGTGGCCGTTATTTTATACTAAAAGCTCTTCCGCTCTTGACTGTTTGAACGCTCTTTATGGCAAACAAATGTAGGTAGTTAAAACTCAATCTCTAGTGTTGCAGCTGGAGGTTGATGTTTGTTTAAAAAAATCATTACGCGAACAAAGTCGCGTGGATTTCCAATAGTTGACAATATATTTCTTATATAGGTATATACCTACTTCGGAGAGCACCCGCCAGGTACCTTATCTATTTCCAACATATCAGCTACAAGAGCTCGTAGGTGACCTATACACCTAGATACATTGCAGAACTCTACCACACTGAACGAAGACGTGTCTATCTGCGTTTCGCGATGTCCCGAAGTCTGCTTCACCTGTGACACTTGTGGCAAGCAGTTTCCGTCTTCTGAAGACCTAAAAAAGCATTTACTAGGATGCCAAAGACCACGGAACATGCGCAGGAGTAGAACTTACGCCACAGCCAGTAATACCAAGATGTGGAACTGTGGGTCTTGTAACCAGCTGTTCACTACGGCCAGGTACGCAGAACAAAGAATGTTAACTAATTTTGAATATTAGCCTATTATATTAGAATATTATTTAATTATATTATTCTCGGTCAAAAATAAAAAATACAAAAACCAAAAATAAAAAAAAAATAAAAAATTGATAAGTAGGTACGTTAATTAGTTTCCGATTTATAGAAGTAAACGTGCGATGCGGACTTGTACGATGCGAGTGACGGTGTGACGTCATCGCATAACACAACTCTCTTAGGCGAAGCGTTGGAAATTGACGTCACATGCGGTCACGTGACTGTTAGCGGGACTCGATACTTATCGAAGTTTAAATGCCTGTAAAATCAAAACTAATAGGTATTTTTGACTACAACAAAAACTAGTATATTTGTATACCTACATAAAAGCTTTACTGTAACAAACTTTCAACCGATTTGGCATACCTACCTATTTTCATTCTTAATTTAGTTAGGTATATTTTTTCATGTTAGACCTACCGCTTAGGTATAAAATATGATCGTCTTCCTTAGATGATATATGAAGGACTAATAAGAACTCCCCACGTGGTAGGTTCACGAAAGGAGCCTTTGAGTTGAGGTGCACTTTAATCCTTTCACCACACTGGTTCAAAGATAAATCATGAACTGGTGACACGATTAGAAGAAGCAAATATTATAATATTTTTTATAATTATGTTTGCTAGTTGTGTGACGTATTTTTCATTTGAAAGATTTCAACGCGCACCACGTTCTACGCAATAGCTACGAAACCTAATTTGTTATTTTATTCACAGAAATTTAAGTAGGTACTTCTAGGCCTGTTATCATATTGGACAGACATAGTGATTTCAATCAAATATAAATAATAACGTTAAAAAAATTAAAACACCTTCCTAACATGTTCCTATACCTATATGATTTTCTTTAATGTTATCCGAGTAGTAACTTTGTCCTGTAAACGTAAGTATTTGATTGTATTGTATGATATTGTTCTCTTCTGTTTTCTACAGAGAACTTTATCGTCATAAAAGAGGCGAGGATCGACCTGAGGGAGCGCCACTGACTGCCTACGTCTGTGATGAGTGCGATAAGGTTCTAGGCAGCATGTGTGCTCTTCACACGCATAAGAAGATGCACAAGGTTACTAAGCCCGTAAGTTCAAGAAGCAAACAAAAACTTAAATCATTTACTTACAGAAAATAATTCATGAAAGGCAAAAATAAGCCTACCTAACTATGCCTAGAGGATAATAGACAAATAGGTAGGTATTTACCTATATGTATTAAAGTTAAATTAAATGTTTGTGAGGATTATGGCATGCTTTTGCTTAGCTTTGTTAGTATGTAGGTAGGTATAGTGTTAATGTCGATTTCAGCTTTTTCTTGCCTTTGTTTTTTTTTCTTGCCTTCAGTTTCAGCCTTCGCACATAATTATCGTAATTTATCATTAGGTAGTATTTAAATTTTTCACAGTGATAATCCCTCTGTTCCGATTTTGATATCATCTTCACCAGGGATATCCGTGTCGCATCTGCGGCCGCCGCTTCAACCAATCCGGACACCTGGCGATCCATATGCGCATGCACACGGGAGAACGACCATATCCCTGTGACCTTTGCCCTAAGGCTTTTAAAGTTAAGGTAAATTTCATTGAAAAAACATTGAACGTGCAAGTTATTTCTTTTACTGACCTCACAGCTCAGTTGGTACTAGCTCTGCCTTCTGCGCTGTAGGTCGTGGGTTCGATCCCCACCCAGGACAAACCTTTGTGTGATGAACGCAGATGTTTCTTCTGTGTCTGGGTGTTACTATGTATTCTATGTAGGTATACATATATGTACAAAACAAAATATAATTAATATATCAAATCAACTATCTGGTTCCCATAGTACAAGCTTTGCGTTGTTTTGGACTAGATGGCGTTGTGTGAACAGTCCACTAATATTTATTGAAATTTATTTATTTACTTAATTATTTCTCGTACCTGCACCTCTATATATACCTCTATATTTAATCAAATCAAATTCCATGGGACACTTCGATGGCACACTGAAAACGGCTTATGAGAATTATGATTACTTTTTTGGGTACCGAAAGCAAACAATTAACCCATAGTTTTGTCTTATTCATCTATCCGTCTTTATGCCAATCCGTAATACCTATAGGTACCTTATAGTTATATGCCTAGGTAATGTTAGTACGTACCTACCTACTACTGTAGAGACGTACTAAGGTAGAGGTAGATCAGTCTAAAAATGCACGCCCCTCCAATGTATTTCCAATGTCTTTTCCTCTACATGCGGTACAAGTAGGTACAAGTGGAGGGGCATGCATTTTTAGACTGAATTATCTCTACTATAATTAGCTGGTAAAAAATAATTAGCTTTCTGCATATTGCAGGTACCTCTAACTATTAACTAACCTGCGTATATTTTATAGCTAAAGATCATTGGCACTGCAGAGTTCCTATAGTTCCCAGTATTTTTTCCGTATGATAATGCATGTGAAAATGGTGTCGGTGGTAGGTGGAGCGTGACGATCACCGGCGAACGCATACTGGGGAGCGGCCCTTCGCGTGTGCTGCTTGCCCGAAGACGTTCACTGCTGCTGCACGCTTGCGTGAACACGCACGCATTCACACGGACCAAAGGTTACAATTACTTACCTTTACGACCAATCCTAGAAAAAAACCTTCTTTCTAACCAGCAAAGAGTTTTTAGCTGCGTAACAAACTTCCTTCCTGGTCCAAATTTGGAACTTTCGTCAGCGCCTCGGCCGGAAAACACGTGAAACTAAAGTCCATGACAGTCTGGATAGATGACGCTAGTTGGTTCAAATAATGAGTTGAAAGTTTTTAAAACTGCTTTGTTTGGATCGCTTGTTTCGATAACTTGGGTATTAGCCCAGTTATTTACGCTGTGTGTGCAGGAAAATTGGTGTAAGTAGTAACTGATCGCTACATATGGGCTTAATTTATATAAGTAATTCATAAATAAGTGGGTACCTACATTGATATACAGAGAAGTGAGGTAGGTAATTTTAATATACTAAGTAGTACATTTACTTGCTTATGTATAACTTATCCTTGTATTGAAATAATCTTCCTAGGTCCCTAAACCATCACTAAAGTTAACTATCCTACGAAAGCCTGCGCGATGTCATTAGAGCTTCAAATTTAATAATTTAAACGGACTTCGTGAAATAAAATCTCTAGCATTCTTGGACGAATTTTGTAAAATTTAACATCTTATCTATTAGGGCGGAGGCGGATCGAGTCATCTTATTCGTATTATTATAGACTTTTAATTAGCATAGCAGTTTTCATAATGGGTTATTCTTTAGGCCTTACATCTGCGACATCTGCGGAGCTGCGTTCCGAAGACCTTACGCCAGGACCGTCCACACACTCATCCACACTGGAGAAAAGCCCCATGAATGTGACGTTTGTGGAACTGCCTTTAGGTATGACATCATAGCAATTTATTTAAAATGAATAAATGCGCTTTCATATTTTGCTTTTTTTTTTGTTTTTTTTTTATACCTTCGATCTTAACTTTTCATCATAGCAATACCTACTTATTTAAAATAAAAAAATGCGCTTTCATATTTTGCTTTTTTTTTGTTTTTTTTTTTATTCTTCGATCTTAACTTTTTTTTGTTTTGCCATGAACTTGAAAAGGAGTCCCTTTGGATTTGCTGTAAGTACAAATAGGTACGCAATGTTCAGTAAGTATCTACATAAATAGTGTATTCAATACTTGTCCGTTGGATACAATTGTACCTAGGTACTAGGGTAGGTATAACACCGGCAACAACTATTTATCACGTGGAAAAAATACGTACTAACATAAGGAAAACTTTTTTATTAAATAAGAGTTTTTAATACTTAAAGCGTCCAGCACACCGAACCAAGCACTTGCGTACTTGTGTCATTCATAAGACCTAGTCACAGTATTTCCGTCGATTTTTTTTATTTTACCAGCGAGAAACTCTATTCAAAATTTGCATCGTGTTATTCTATTTCAGACGTTCAGGCGATATGTGGAAGCACAAAAGAACCTTGCATGGAGCATGATTACAGTAGAAGTCACCCAGTAGGTAGGTAAAAATATAAAAATATATTTATTTATCTATACATAATAATAAAACAATAGAACCACTACGCGTTTTTCTCGCACGTTGAAACCACTGAACGTAACGTTTTCATAGGTGAACAGAACACAATTGAGAGCAGAATATAGGCTTTGTTTTATTAAAATTTAATATTTAGAAAATCGTTCAGTCAAAAAATAAAAGACAGTCAATTATAGTTTTATAATTTGATCGTAGAAGATCGTAGAGCCGCTGACTTAGCTAGTCTTATGAAACAGGGAGTACAACCGTAGGTAGGTACTCGTAAAATGTGCAGTTTTTTAACTATTACAATTCACTGAGTTTTACACTACACATTGGTCTTTTGAAAAGAAAATAACAAACAACTGTAGCCAACTTCTATCGTTCTTTAGCAGTCTCTGTGCTGACGGAAATTCTACGTTACCCTATTAATACAAGAAGCATCCTTTTTTTGAAGTTTTCAGATTGTTTTTACTTTCGATCAAAGTCAAAATAGAAAGAGTACGAAAATAGCTGTGATTATCGTGTTCCACATTAAATTTCAGTTCGACATTTCTCCCGTAAATACCAAACGCCTACGGAGCTTCGTTTGATGGCCCACGCACGTCCCATTCTTTTAGCAGTTAAAAATATTAGAAGGTGATCTTAGCGAGCCTCATCCTCTGTTATTGTAGACTACCAACTACTGCCATCCGAGCCCGAACATAGGTTCCAATCCCAATAGAATCTTTTTTCTTAATGGAAACAAAGCTGTAGTAATTTGTACCTACTGTTCACAGGTTCACAGTTCACAGGTTCGAAGGTTTGTGTATGTTATAGGTACCTAAGTTTCTCTTCTAGACTAGAACTCAGGATTTTATATGTATATACTTACCTATCTTGATAGTTTTTGAAGGTGGAGAAATAATAAGTCTGAGTTTCTTCAACAGTAAATATTTATTATAAAAATTGCTCTTATAGCCACATTTCTGTTTCTATATATAATAATATTTATGTTTATTCTTTGTGCCATTGTTTCACAAAATTATTCCTGTTCTTGTATTTTCGATACAACGGCTTAAACAATAATATATTACAGTTATAATTTATCATTAGACAATTAGAGAAACAATTTTGAAAAACTCTGAAACTTGAGGAACGTATTAACAATTCGATGTGCAAAATGGAGTTTCAAAATTGTTTTAAAAATTTTCTAACGAGAGTATTTTTCTTTCTAAAATATATTCACAATCGTTTTAATTAAAAAATCCTGTCATTTTTTGGTAACCAATGGCATTGAAAACTAAGGATACACTTACACAGATATAGTTACGTATGTTATAGTTGGGGTCGTTTCTTTGAAAAGACCGCAACGCGAAGACGGATGGAACGAAGAGTCTACTGAGATAACAATTTTATTGCTGAAGGTCACAACACATTCCATGCGACACGGGGCCACCAGCCACCATGCCTCACGAGGATGGGCTACACACACGGTGAAGATGACAACATAAACATACCTAAGCCAGAGAGTATTTTATACAATGCAGAGTGCTCACCACGTAATATACACAATCATACAAGGAAGTAACTTCAATTTATATTTAGTCCAATGGTTTAGGAAAATACACTAAGTACAAAAATTACTATGGCTGCTTTATGAAAATGACAGGATAAAAGGGGTTTTACAAGTACGACCCAAGAAATGCAATGTCAAACGTTTTTATTTATACTATAAGTAGGTATATTTAAATAAAAAAGTGTTATCTTATCTTGACTATCAAAAGCTAATTAGCTCATTTGGTTAGATTTTCGGAAGGCAAGTTTGTAAATTGGCCCAGCAAATACTTTCTGTGATCGTACATAAAACTACTGCAAGCATTCAGGGTTGTATGTAGGACTCTGTCGCATGAGTTCCAAAATCATCAGTCCTGAATGGGTTACGAACATAAATTAAGTACTTGAATAAGTCAATCGTTACAAACACGACAGAATCTACAGACTAAAATTGTTAGTACATACTTAGTAATATATAAATTATGTAGGTATACCTACAAGAAACAGAACTATTTGCCGAAGAGTCGTAACTTACTAAGTAAACCATCACAACCAACCATACGGACATCTTCAACAAAATATCCACGCGAAATAAAACAAAAAATATTGAGCTGTTCGTACCATTAACTCAGTGCATCACTTATGAGTTCAGAACCCAAAAATCATTATAAACTAAAAGTCGTTAATTTATTGGTCTGTACTGGCAATACAATTTTGTGACATATTTATTAATATAGAATGCATTATGTAACTTGTGAATCTGTACTTGGTGAGTGAATTGGACAGAATAAGGTTGTAATATACAACACTGTGCGAGACGTTGGAAGCACGGAGCTCCGACAGTGAGCTACCCGACAATCCACATCGACAACAATAAAATTACTTTACAATTATATTTACAAAGGCCGCGAACAGTCGCGCCCCATAATGCCCATCTCCGTAATATGTACACTAGATTTAAGAACATAGTTTCTCTCATTAGCTACCGAATCACAATTCAAATATTTGAGTAATTGACAACGGTGGACAAACATGCGCCGGAGCACTAATGCATCTTAAGGAAATTTGTACTTTGCTATTAAAATGTTGTGCTAGGTATGTTTGGTCCATGCAGTTCCAATTCCGGAGTGCGTACCCTGATGGCTGCCGAGTATCATCAGATATATAGCTAGGTAACCGAACATAGGTACTGGTAAAAACGAAATACACAATGAGCTTTAAACGTAAGTAGGTACTTAAATTGTTTACTTATTTACTAGAACAAAAATCTTATATATATGTACATACAATCGGTTAAACTTATAAAATGGATGTAAATTGAATTCGCCAACTTACTACTTGTTCTGATGATACAATTTATATTAAAAGCAGGCCATTTAGATACGCAAACAACCTCGTGTAATTACTACCGAAAGAGAGTTCATAACAATATTTATAACTATTTCGATGGATTGTATTCGAATCTTTGTTTTGCTCTTTCAATATTAATCACGGGTCATGGTCAAAAGTCCAGCATTTAACAATTTCTCCACCAATACTTAATATTTAACTTTTCAAATCTCATTGCTTTTCAAGTTTTGTCATTACATTCCACGCGTCAAACTATCTATAGCGAATGCCTCTCGACAAATGGTACAAAAACTAAAATAAAAAATCCTCAAATAAATTACCATGTTTATAATAATTTACTGTAATTGTTTATAGGAACTGTAATTCACTGTTAGTAAATAAATTATTCGATGAGACAATTTTTTGGTTACTTCATTATAACGATTTCTTAAGACTATCTGGTAGGCGAGACTCGATCGAGAGGCATTCGAGCTACTGGACATATCAATTCCGGTTTAAGGATCAAATAAGTACCTAAAGCCACAGTCAGTCGAGTGTTTCCAAATTACAGTTTTTTAAATGCACGATTATCATAAATGAAACTTTCATAGTCACAGTTGTTAAGGCTAGTTTAATTGACACCCAGTTATACTCATTGCTGCTATTGGATGCGTAACTATCGAAAGTTCATTAATTTAAGTACATTCCTATGTACTAAGTCGAGTTTGTTACTCTTATTAACTTGTAGAGTTAGTTAATACAAGTATTCGGCAGTAGAGTTTACTCATGCGTTTACCTTTTCGGCACCTTGTCCACACATTAAATACGTACATTCGTAGAAACTAGTCAATGAAAGCGTGCATCTCCTAGAGATGGCACTGGATTCAGATGCCAGGCTTTCAAGCTAGAAAACTCACGCTATCACGAACTAGATTCAGATATTGCAACTTACAGTGACCCAACGAAATTAAATTCATTCTCGTTGCTCAATCAAATACATTGGGAGAAAATATCAAGACAGAAATAATTTCAAACTATCACTTTTCTGCTTCAACGAAATAATAATAAATATAGCATTTACCTAATAATTTACATAATAATTTCAACAAAACTTCAAACACCCATGTCGAATTTAAACGATGATAACGTCATTAGCTAAGTCACTTTTCAGTTTCGGTTTGGAATTCACTTAAAGAAATAAAACTATCAAAAATAACTCTGCTCGCGTTCAAGTCCTGCGTCACGTCCGAAGCTAGCACCTTCCCTTTAGCAATTACATAATACTAACTACTGACTGCGTGCGTCGCGTCGCCTCAGCGCGGGCGCGGGCGTCGGCGTCGTCGACGGGAGCGGGCCGGCGGGCGCAGGCGGCGCGGCGCCTCGACTAGATGTGCCGAGCGGCGGCCGGCGGCGGCGTATCACAGGCTCAGAGGGGCGCGGGCGAGTCCTGCCCGCGCGCCAAGCACTAACTCGTCGGCACCAGCAGCCGCACGTAGCTGTCCTCGCTCCAGCCCCAGTCGTCGGGCCACGCGTCCTCGGGGGGGTCCAGCGCCGACCGCGACGACAGGCTCAGCACCGAGCCCCAGTCGATGGTGCGCGTCTCCTCGTCGCCGTAGCCGGAGTCGCGGTCCGGCGCCGCCGGCGCGGGGAAGGGCGTGGTGCGCCCGGCGGCCGGGTCGCGCGCGCTCAGCAGCTCGCAGCGCGCCGCGCCCGCTCCCCCGCACGCCGCCGGCTCCGAGGGGGCCTCCTCGACGCTCTCGCGCTCCATCTCGCGCTCGATGCCGCGCAGCGTGTTGCACACCAGCACCGACCGCCTCAGGGAAGGGTCGGCGGTCTGGCGCAGCCGCGCGAGCTTCAGTGCACATAAGTTCATCATCTTGAACCGCCTCTCGCGGTAGCAGCGGCGCGAGGCGCAGCGGCCGGCAGCGCGGCCGTCGCAGCAGGCACGCGTGGCGGCGCCGCCCAGCTCCAGGTACGACTTTCCGTTCTCGGCACGGATGGTGTCGTGCTGGCCGCACCAGCCGCCGCACCAGCGCCGGCGACAGGCGCGCCGCTCCTCCTCGTCGCCGCGCCAGCACTCGCCGCCGCCGGCGCCGGCCGCCACTGCCTCGAGCCGCGCGATCGAGTCCTCCCAGCGCGCGACTTTGCCACCGCCCTCGCACGGTGAGCCGGCGCGACGCTTGCCGCCGCACCCACCGCCCGAACCCTGCAATACCAAAAAGTACACATTTAATAAAAAATCCAATCGCACGACACACAAAAGTTCAAAGAAATTTAATAAGTAAATTAACCATTATGTTTTCGCCAATGTTCCGCCATACACAGACATACACGTAAGTATATTTTTCGGTCACAGATTTAACTAATGCAAGGTGGATCCGTGCACAGCGTAGTTCACGAAACTTTACATATTAATTTATTACATTACATAGGTATAATGAGCATAGAGATAAATTACTATAACAGATCACTGATAATGAGTGACAAGCCCGGATCGCCCGGATGTTCTCGGATGTTCAAACTTTTTAGAACTGACACTCACTGACGACGGTAGAAGCAAATGTTGATGTTTGTAAGCACCTTAGACTGACATTCAATAAAACTGAACTTAGAACGCAACGTACGTGTATAAGAACTTATTGTGTTTTGATAGTGGGATTAAAAAAATGTAAATAATAATGCATTACGTTTATCTAAATGTTAATAGGTAAGTAGGTAGATATAAAATCTATTTGTTCGGCACTAGCAAGTATAACAAAGCACAGATTCAAATATAAAGTGTTTTTTTGAGCAGAAAACAATAAACAAGTGTTAATCTCTAACACAGAAGACAATTTTATTCTCTATGAAAGTTCTTTGACACTTTTTATGCATTAGATTATTCACTATCTATACGATCGTAGCCTTTATTATTTTCTATGCTGTGGATCACCAGATTTTGATGAGTTCACAGAGAACAGTATCAGTAAATATATAAGTGCGAGTAATAAAGTAAATAATTATTAAAATCGTTGGCCGTGAGTGTCGTTTCGTTGGGCGGTCGTCGGTCGTCTGGCGAAAGTACCGTAAACAGAGACGCACTGCTCAGCATAGTCGCCGGAAAACGATGGGAAAACGAGCATAGAGAAATTGTGGGTCATTCTTGACTATTGGTAAGTTATATCAGAACCAATTGCTTGATAGATCTGAGATATTTTCCATCAGTCGCCAATACAACACGATGTATTTTCCTCATATCATAATCGCCTAACAAAATGCTCTACCTGTTCGTTTTTCATCTAGAGTTGCAATCCACGTACAACACGCCACAAAAAGTTCACAACGATAGTGGCATACGGACGGCATATACCTGGTGGGGTGCCTCCCGAGTTCTGTGCGCTATTATCCTCGATCCGACCCTTCTCAGTTTTTTTGGAACACAATGCACTCCCGGAGCGCTGCCCCTACGTTGGGGTCCGCTCAGGTAAAAGATATCGCTCCAACTGCGTGCATACTGGCGCAGTTTCGAGATTAAACGAACATTCTGACGAAGCATATTCTTTTAGTTCTTTTCTAAGTAAAGCTAACTTGGCACGGACTCGGTCAGTGGTTAATCCCTCCACAAAACTAGAATAACTAGCTACCATGCCGCCAGCTGCCGTGGATTAATGATAGACGTGCATATGCGATGCGAACGTGTGGAGGGTTGACTTTTGCATCGAGGCTTGTTTATCAATTTATTGCCTATACGTTGCCAGTTTAGTTTAAGACAGGACGGGTGTTCGCGGCGATGGAACTCAGTGTACGTGTAGCAAGGCGATACAAACGTGCATTAAAAAATGTAATAGTAAAGGCCAAGTAGGTACAGCAGGCGGCAGATGCCCCTGCACCTGCCTCCACAATTAGGTGGCACACGCGTATCTGCTGCCAATATAAAATGCACCTTATTATCAAGACAGTGTTATATTAAGAACCCACCTACCTACTTACTCAAATTTTTCGCTACAGTAAGGAAAATAGTTATTTAATTACTAGGTACTTACCTAGATAATCATAGCGAACCAAAACATTTCAAGTTAAAAAAAAAGTGCAGCTAAGTACATACCTACTGTTTAATTAAAGTACATAATATAATGTATTTCCAGCTAAGTGAAGTCAACGCTTGTTAATACACTGGCCAGTTCTATGCCATGCCATGCCGTTGCGTTGACTCAGCGGCCACTCATCGCAACGCTGCAAATAATCACTTTGCGTCACCCCTTTATCGTTCTGCGGAAAACGTGCCGGTCTATTGTACAGACGATTGCTCCATACCTACGTAGCAAGAGTTCTCAACGCTAAACCAATGTAGAAAAAATATAATACGCGCGCAACTAGTTTGAATATGCAGAAATAGATAACATCCACAAGGAGTATATCGGTATCACGCGGCGCCTGAGAGCCGGAGCCGTATGTATGTAGCAGTGTCGTCGCCAGCGCTGGCGCTCATGAAAATAAATTTAGTAAATGACGTTGGCGCTCGGCGTTGCCGCTCCGTGCCTCTGGAACGCGGCTTATTGCGACGTTGCCGCCTCGCGCGCTCTTTCTAATCTTGTCGTAAAGTTCTTTTTCTGATGCGCAACGCGTCTCTGCTTCTCTCCGCTCGAAACTTGGGAACGTCAGACGTTTATTTTATCGCCGGTCTTGGATATGCGGCGTTTTATAACCGTGCCGTTCTCTACAGCGTCGAGAAGTTAGTGCTTATTCAAAATAACAACCATAAAGTACCCTACTCTATGCGCCGAGAAGTCGTATACGTCGAGCGAGGTAGAGCCGTAGAGTAGTGCAATAATAGCCCCTCTCGTTCGAGAAGGTAGGTAGGAAAAGTTCGGTCGACGAGGCGAGTCGTACAAGACTTTCTATGGCATTGTGGAGACCGAAGTAGATGGTGGCGCGGCAACGGCATTGCCTCACAGTGCGCTAAAGCCTTGTCGAGGTAGCGTGCGCGGGTCGGCGGGGAGCGGCGCGGGGGGCAGGGAGGTGAGGGGACTGAGCTGTGTCTGTGTGTGTGCGTGCTCGGTGCACGTGCACAACGCGCACACAGGCGAGGCATAATAACATCGCGTAGCGGCCGCGGCCGCTTCTATCTAGCTAGCTCTACAGCTACTTACACTGGATGGAGCGAGCTCGGCGAACGCTATAATATTATTATGGTTCTCTATAAAGCGGGGTAGATAGCGTGGGGTGAAGTGTAGCCGTGGTGCGGCACTGCATTATGGAGCTGGGGCTGGGCTTCTGCATCATACATTATGATGATGTTTCATTTACATTTCTTAACACAATTTTCCCTATTGCTAGTGTTGTGTTTGTTAATTATTCATCCCTTTATCCTTTAATTACCTACAAAATGTAGATTTTCCGTTTAATAGTTTTTTCCAACCATAAAGATAGTTGTATCAAGTGGAAGCTAATGGGATCAATTCAAGGAAAAAAAGATAAATCCTGCGTTTTATCGGGTTGATTACTTATATGAAAAAGCTTTTCGCTCAATTTATTTTGTAAATACCTAAGTACTTGTCCCGTCTCGACTAAGGTTCGCTGTGATTAACGAGGCTTGTTTACGAATTTAACACCTCAGTAAAAGGTTTTATTTCATTTTTTTGCTTTCCATTCATGAAACAAAACCGTGAAGAGGCGAGAGGCTGCATTTGTAGTATCGGCGGGTAGCGATCGAATGACCGATTAAGCCATTAGCTCCTTTTGTGTACAATAGTGCACGTGCCTGTAGACTGAGGTATTTCATTCATTCATAGAGGGGTTGTACTTTTGCGTATAACTGTATAATTTCATAATCTGACGCGTGACAAAACACCTGTGATATGGGTCCTTGTTATTTTTTATATTATTTTAAACACTTCTATAGACATGTTGAAATTCGAGACGTTCTTGCAAGGGCTCTTTATTTACTTGATGACGTCAGGTCGCAAGTAGTATTAAATAAGACTAACCAGGTTTTTTTCTTCAATAATATATCAAGTGCAAGAATCCGTTTATTAAAAATAACAATGCACTTCATATTAATTTCCTAGGAAGAATATAAATACGATCTATTTGCCAGTGACCAAAAAATGCGCAGAATTAAAAATGGCTAAGTTAACGAGTTGGGTTCGCAAAGCGAGCAAAGCAAGCATCAAGGCAGAGCCTTTCTCAAGGGTTGCCACATAAAATATGACACCATAATCCTGACGTTTTGGTTGCCTGGCATTGCTTTTTGTACCATTCAGTTTCAGCACTATGTACCTACTCGTATGTAGTTTATGGTTCCTTCAATGCTATGAGTGTACCTACTACAATCCACTACAAGCAAGCGTGACTTACTAATAAAGCTCACAATTCAGTTACAAAATAAAGATATCCAAATAGGGATTCGTTTATTTTCATATCGATGCTTTCCAATGTGTTTTATACATTCAGTACAAGCGGTCTACGAAATATCGCCGAAACCTTCACTCGCATACTCGCCAAAATTTCAACTTAATAGATGGTACATATAATGTAAACATTACACCACCAGCTTATTTCGAATGCCGTTCATCAGACAGAGAAGACTGCGTTTCTTCAAAGTGGTGCCTGCTGGCACACACGTTTATATAATTGAATATCGTAACGCGTAGCTGAATAATGGATGTTTGGCAACCCTGCTGGCTGGTGCTGGCACGCACATTTAATTTCCGTGAGCGGCGGCGAGCGGCGAGCGGCGGCGAGGCCGCGCGTCCATGTGTGCGGGCGGACGTATGCGCACACGCAGGCTGTGGGTGTGTGCGCGCAACCAGTCCCACATCCTGTTTGGTGGCCCGTCGCGACCAGCTCTGTGTCGTGCTTCTGTGAGCTTTTTATTTCACGCCTTTGGCTACTGCTATGCTGTGCTGAATTCTTTAAATTTTGTCTTTTTGGCATTTTGACGCCGCAAATTCAAGAATTTCATTTTTGTTGTCGATGTCAGTCTGTCAGTTGCGACGTTGTTGAAGAAAAAATAGCGATATCTAAAAGTACTTATCGGTTTAGTGGTACGAGTAGGTATCATCGAAGTATTTTATGGTTCATGGCTGCTGCATAGGTATTAGTTCTACGCACAGTTTTAGTAAAAGAAAACAGTATTAAGTATTAAAATCTACTACTTACATAGTTTACAAAAATCGCACTCTACCTGCCACTACGAAGATATTTTTTTCAATCAGTTACAGGGTTTGTACAAACAAACTAACGTAACTCTACTAACCCCGTCCTTTCTGTCCGATCATCAGCTTGAACAGCCATTGTTGAAAGCTCTAATCTAAGTGTGTACCGTTATGCAATGTCAATAGTCAAGGTGACGAGTGAAAACGCTGTTGTTTGTGCAAACAAAAGGAATCCCTCAGGAATGTGATCCCGCATAAAAAGTGAGGGAATCCCCAAAATGCATTGTTTACGATGTACCTACTCGTGCGATAGTCGTTATAACTTTTGTACAAGTTTTGTGCGAGTTGAAAGGGAAAATTGTGTATGGTATAGAGCAGTTTTTATCGGAAGAGCCCGTGTCGTGACGCACACGCTTCTTCGAAGCCGTCCGGGCTCTGAATGATCGGAATGTTAGCTGAGAGATGAGATTTCCTCTTCGGTAGGTATCTACCTATGTGCATCAGATTACTATGCCTCAGTGTAACTGTTCAGTGTATTTTTAGTATCCATCACCTATTAGAATTTCATTTCTGTAATAGTTTAAGGTTAATCTATATCTATATAAGAGCTTAACCTGACTGACTGACTGACTGACTGACTGACTGACTGACTGACTGACTGATTCATCATCGCCCAGACGAAACCACTGAAGCTAGAAAGCTGAAATTTGGAAGGTGGTTTCCTTTTATAACAAAACCACCCACTAAGGAGGGGTTTTTGGAAATTCCATCTCTAAGGGGGTGAAAAAGGGTGAAAACGTTAGTATGAAACTTTTTAACGCGTGGAGCGATTTTCATGAAACTTTGTTTGTGCACTGTAAATGAAAAATGAACGAACACGTGTTTCAGGATTTTTCAATATAACCTTCAAAAAGGGGTCAAATGTGGGGTCAATTTTTGTATGGGAACTTTTTAACGGGTGGTGCGATTAGTCTGAAACTTTGTGTACTGTAAATGCAAAATGAATGGACACGTGTTTCAGTATTTTTCAATATAACCTTCAAAAAGGGGTCAAATGTGGGGTCAATGTTTGTATGGGAACTTTTTAACGGGTGGTGCGATTTGTTTGAAATTCGGTTTTTATACTTTAAGTGAACAAAGTCGCGAGCGGGACAGCTAGTATGTAATATATAGGTAATTTGCTTTGTGTGTGTTGTGTCGCGTAGATCTTCCCAGTGTTTCCTTCATCTTATTGAATCCTACTGTCGGTACGTACCTATCTAGGTTTAATATTGTTTTTGTTCAACTTAGTACGATTTTTAATAGTAGTTTTTTTTTATGAAATTCATTTAGGAATAGCTAACTAGTGGAACTCCCCACGACTTCACTCGCGTATTGTTACTCATACAAACTTTATACTGTTTTAATGCAGGTAATAATCATTCTATCATACTAAATTTCATCAAAATCAGCTTTGCTGACGTAATTGAGTAACAAAATATTCAATCGTCCGAACTTTCACAATTATAATATTAGTGCTATTTTCTAATTAAATTCTAATTTCTAATAATAATATTAGCGAAACGGGGGGAACTGATTATTCAGCTCAATCTGATCTGACTTTGTGGAACCATGTCCTCGCACAAAAATATCGTCGTTATTATATTTTCGTAGAGGCGAATGAACTCTCAGCACTCGCCTGGCATAGGTTATTCTAAAGTCATCGTGAAAAATGTTTACAGACTGTAGAACCATCGAGCGGCTTGGGTCGAGTCATTATCTCATCAAATGAAAAGAACAGCTGACGCAAAGATTACGCACCTAGGTAGGTACCTACCCGTTTTTCTCACATGCAGTGCGACGAACAACTGAAGCCCAGAGGGTGTCGAGACGGCTTCTGCTCACTTAACACTGACATTGGTAAACTGGCGCGCATACCATATTGGCACATAAATTATACCAGTCCGCAGGGTGGAGTTTACATCGCGCGCGCTCGAGATAATAAATCAGTGGCCCGCGGGCGTACACGGGCTGATAATGACGTCACTGGCACGTATCTCGGAGAATCCCCGGAAGAGAGCGTATAAAATAAAAATGTCACGTAGCGATCAGCTGTTGGCGGCGCGGGCGTGACGGGTGGCCCGCGCAGCGATACGCATAACGACGCCGCAATAAAACTTATTTTTATGTTTTTCGCTCACAATGGCCGCGCGAAGGTCGAGCTATCTAAATGGGTCAATACACTCGCGTAGTACGAGCGGTGAACACGTGCTCCCGCGTTTGTAAATAGCGAGATATCGGCCGATTGTTGCAGTGATTAATGGGGGCGCGTAATGACTCGGCGGCGCCGGGTCCGCCGCTCGCGCCGCCACCACCGCTCGCTCGCTAATGTGCTCATTCATCGCTTCGACACTATTATGTGCCGGTCGGAGATGGTTTTGTTCGGCGGGACAATCGATGCGACGACATTAGGGCCACGACGGTCAATGTCAAGGCTGCACTTGCTATGCGCCGCCCGCGCTCTCCGCTAAATGCTAATTGCCCACGAATACAAACGACCCCGTTATTACTTTGCTAAGGAAGTAACCGTATCTCGATGTTTACTATGGTGTGCGGGGCTCAGTTGGAATGCTACGAATGTGCGATGAGATTAAACTTATGGGTATGGTTTCCATGTTGGACCACTACGTTAATAAAATGTTAGTCTTTGTTGTTATGTGATGTAACGTGGGTTTTAGGTACAGTTATGAAATGCTTCATCTAAAACGCTAAAAGAACCAAAATGGAAAATATGTTTTCTCCACATCAGCACAAATTGTTGGCGTGAAAACGTATAACTTGTTAAAATCCGACAAATTGTTGGCGTGAAAACGTATAACTTGTTAAAATCTGATAAATAACGAATATGTAGCAATTTTCATGAAGAACAATAAATTTTAAGTTTGAAGTGTTTAGAGCAGGACTCGTATTGCTACGGAGCTAAGGTTTATACTCCAACTAAGCTTGGGTGATTCTAGCGATATGAATTTGGCTCGCTTCGGTATCGCCGTATAGAGGCATGATTTACATTGGCAATATTCATAGGCATGCAGCTAAGAGGCCCGGCGAGAATCCTCGCGTCATCGGCAGGCGGGCGATAAGGGCGAGGTCACGGTTATCAATGGAGGCATCTCCATACGCGCACGTGGCGGCCGGCCACGACATCTCGCGCCCATTCACTATGAAGACACCCCCGCCCCCACCACTCACCCTCGGTGCATCCATGCAACAAGTTAGGGCACAGCTCTGTCTTGTAAGGAGTTCCTGAAGAAGTTAGTATACCCGCGAGCACTCAACTTCACGAACTGCGCTCGCTTCAATCTAATTTCGATATCGGAGTTTAACTTTATATGAAAAACAAGTCTGAGAAATTTGTACTCACTTTAATAAGAAAGTTTTACCTACGATAAATTATGAAAAAAATAATGCTGATAATATTTACTTTGCAGATGAGTTTAAAAGTACAGGTCATGAACGATCATATTAGAATAATATTTTGAATTAACTATCAACAATGAAGACCTAGTTATTTTCCGCTATAATTAATACTTTATTCGCATGTATTAATCACCCAGTAATTCGTAACGTAATTCAAATAAAGTTCTCGTAAAACATGGCGGTTCAAACACATTTTCCAGCTTCGTGATGCCCAATTAAATATGGATGTGATTGAAAAACGCGTGTCCAGTAACGAGCGTGTACATAATTGGTGGGCGGCTGGCAGGCCCGGAGTGACCCAGTTGCCGTTGCTCGGCGACCCGGCCGGGGGGTGCCACCTGCTCAACCCACAGAGCCACCTAGCCACCCCGCTCCGCACTAAATAACCTGCCCGAAACCGACACCTTAACAAAGGTCGTTCAACCGTCACGAAGGCCCTAGTACTCGTTTTTTAACCTGCCTCATATGAACGTGATGGCGATGTCTGGAAGCGAAAGTCAACGAGCTTCGGCCAGTCTATGCAAACGAGCGAGAATCAAAATCTTCAGTTCTTCATCTTCAGAACCCTGAATCAATATTCTACCAACAGCAAACTTAGTTACGTGCCCCAGTAGTGGATGTTTCGAAGGAGTGTAGATGAATATAATGTTGGCGGTACGATATAGACAAAAGTCGATGTACTTAAATGGTCATTGGGTCGGGGAACCAAAAAAGACCATCCTAAGATATTTTTCTTTAAGAGTTTCATCCAGCTGAATAGCAAATTTTCAAGCGAATAAACTTAATTGTTAAAAGCCGCATTTGCTGACTGCCACCCCCCGAGTCGGTTCTCTGAGGACGAGGGAGGCGAGCAGTTGTATTTCTCCGAACTTGTACTAAATTTCACTTTCTCTGAAGACGTTGTGCGTAGACTTAGCCACCCACTCAGCCGGCTCCATCCCCTCACAAACTTGACAAAACGGTTTCGACAGACTCCGCTTCAAAGTTGACTTTCTCCGGTGCTGATCCATCGCAACTCTTTCATCGAAACATCGGACTCTTTTATGGAGTTTCCAGTTCTTATAAAACAAGCAGTTAGTTCTTCCAGAAGTTCCATTCTTTTTAATAGCAAAGCTCCACAAATCTTCTGCCAGCGCGCATCCCACCCTCTGCGAGATGTCGTTATCTTACCGAACCCTAACGGAGTAAAACATAAAAAACGTACGTCAAAAAAGTCCTTCCACAAAAACTGCCGCCTCCTCGCCCTCTGAAGTTATAAAACGCTGAAGGCGGGTCGGGTGGCTCAGGGGCTTGTGACCTTACCCGCCTGTCTTAGAGTCGAGAGCCGTTTCGCGTAGGAGGCGCACACCACCGTACCGGCCTGAAAGGCGAGCACACGAGCGTGGAAGCTTTAGCAAAATGAAAGCCGACTCGCTCTTAATTCACCCGTACATCGACACGGCTGTGTGCGGACGTCGATACCCCCCAACCACCCTCATCCGCCCGTCTCCATCGGGCATAAATAAGGGGGGCGAACTCGGGTTAGCGGGAGCGTCCTCCCCGCATTGCTACAGGGAGAATTAAGGGGGCTGCGGCGAAGGACGAATTAAGGAGATGAGAAAGCACACGCTCTCTAGACGCGCCGCCTCGCGCCAGCCGGGGAATTAAGGGAGAGCTGGGAGCACCACCGTTGTCAGTTCTGCGTGATTTTCTGTTTTTCATTTTTTGTAGAGTCAAAAACAACTCGAAAATAAATTCAAATATAAACATAGATAAAATTTATCGGAAGCTAAGCCTAGGTAGAAGACCGGTAAAATGTGCTCTTTCGTTAGATGCAATATAATTTCAGCTTTGAACATTAAATATTGCAAAAACAGCACTCCGATGACCATTTTATGAATACTAGTAACTTAATTGCCTTGTACCGACACGTTGATGAGCCGCCCCTGCCACCCTGTGACGTCACTGCTGCGTTTTCGACGCACGTGAGCCGTATCGCTACATAAATTACAAACTATATCTCCCTGGAGTTAGAGTTTGTTTTCGGCAAAATTGGTGATCTCCTTTGTCTTGTTCGAGAGAATCAGAGGAGAAAGAGCTCTACGAAGAGGTTGTTAGGTTCATTTTTGTTCAGTCGTATAGTAATGATCTTATATAGAGGGTGGGTATAAATTTTCCATGGGGGCAGACGGGGCGACGTCGCGCGAGGGCGCCGCTGAGTCACGATGTTGGAGCCGGCGTCGCCGGGATCGGCCGAGGGAGGGGTGGAACACATATTGTAAGTATCTACCACTCACATGTCACAAAGTTTTCCCCGCATCGGGAAACTTTGTTAACGTCAACCGAGCACGTGGCCTTGCCGACATTACGGTACATAATTGCACAAGAAGCGCTCAACATGTGAAAACTTTTGTCAACGCCGTTTCTTTTGCATACTGTTCGGGAGTCTAAAAATCTGCAATGACGTATGCTGCTTCTTTTCTTATCACAGTATCTACATTTTTGTAAGCACTGCAATGGAGCTTTATCATTTTTTTAAAGTAGGATCATGCATAAAAGCACTAGGTAAGTCCTAGAGACGAGCTCTTGCCTGACTCAACTAGAACTTGAGTAAGGCTGGGATAACCCGGCATGTAAATAAAACGTTTTAAAACGTGTATTCCCGTTGTCCCCGTACGCCCTGTCCCCTTCACAGGGACAACGGGAAAGGTCCTTGTAGCTTATTTAATTAAGTACTATTTATTTAATAATATACCACAGTCCCAATTAAAAAAAACTTAGTAAATTGTGAAACAGTTCAGGAATCGAATCACATAATTGTATCTGGCGGCGCGTGCAATCGACTGCGTTACATCAAGCGTCACCTTGAAGGCTGATAACGAGTGATAAGACGCGATACCGAACACTTGCTAGCTATGAACGTGCGCGGTTATTACCTGTTTAGCTTTTATTGCTGTTTAAAAGACGATTGAGTTGTTGAGTCGTGATTGATTTGCAATTATTTGCCTCATTACGAGCAATGATTGATAGTTTAGGTAAAGAACTTTCACATGTTTGTTTATAAATAATGTTTGCTCTACATTGTCGTTTTTAGTTTGTTAGGTTAGTAATTAAACCTAAAGCATATTCTGTACTTCTTATATGAAATATCGTCTAAAGTTGCAAAATGGAGTTAGCACGTGTACCCAGCACGAAGCGCGAGCTCTCAATGTCGAAACTTCAACACTAGCTGCCTATTACATTATGTACAAGTCGAGGCGAAAGTTGCGGGGAAGGGAGATTTACATAAACCCCCCACTCAGCCTGAAAACTCGCAGGTTATAAAGCGCGGGAATGAGTTTTCCCGCGCAAACTTTATCGCGAAAGCTCTTGCTGAGTAAGGTAAGGACGCAGGCTTTTCGTGAGCTCAGCTTAAGACGACATCATCGCTTCAGTTAGATCACTGAAGTTTCATATCGCAAAAATGCTGATAAAAAACGACCTAACTTTATTCTGACGTACTAACAAACGGTTAAGATAATTTTTTTGAAACTGAATTCAATATAGACTCAATAGAAAAGACAAATTTAGGGTTGATCCTTCCCATGGAATAGCACGAAGGGAAAGAGTGAAGGGAGCGCACAAAATCGCTGGTCCCCAAGCATTGAATAGCGCTATATTTGGGGCTGTCACTTGTAGGCACAACGATTCAAACATTCATCATCGTGAATGAAATTATTTTTTTAAAAGAGTATCATCATTTTATATACTTTCTTATTGTTACTAGTTTTCTTAGGGATTGGTTTCTGTGTTGCTTGCTGGCTGAGCTGGTCGCATCAGAGCCGATGCTGCTTTGCATAAGTAATGACCATCCCCCGCGTCCGCGCAGCCCCCGCTTGCCCCGGGCTCGCACCCGTAGGCCTATCGATTGCGGCGGCGCGGGGCGGGCCGCATCGCCGTAATTGTCACACCGAGAGAGCTGAATTTCATTCCACCCTCACGCTATCGACCTTACTGCCCAAACACAAAAACCATTCTCCTTCAGCAGGAATCTCTGATTGAATATCAAATGCGTTCTAAGTTTGGAAGTGGCTCGTAATAGAGCCTTCGAAGTGTATGACAGAGCTTAATTAGACAGGCGCGCGATGGCTGCGAATGGATTTTACTTGTTAGATGCTTTTCCGCGAAATAAGCGCAAATTGGTGACCAAAAGACTTAAATAGTGCGGGGTCGGATCGTAGTGCCTTTCAGCGTGTGAACGCTAAATTGACTTTGAATATTTGCAAGACACTTAGCACACTGCGCACGGCTACTGCCACTTACAGTTTCTGAACGGTTTTTAGAATGATTTTTGGTAAAAATGTACATGTATTGCGGCTGGGGAGAGTCGGGCGTTACTGGACACTGCACAGCACGCACATCATGCTCACATAGAAAACAATAATTCCGTATAGTTTCGCGTGACAGAGCACACGACGTCGCATCGTGTATAAATAGTCGTCGTCTACTAAGCGAGCTCGGTTTTTTAGCGCACCAGCAGCGACGAAAGTATGGAGAAAGTGGCGCGTTGACGTCACTCACACACGCGCAGCTAGCATGCGTGCCTTACGCTCAACCGTTGAAGTCGACGTGCCGATGGCGCTGGCGGTGGAGCCAGCGCCGCTCTCTGTGCTCGATACCTACCTGACTCGGCGTCTTGCTACACGACGCCGCTTGCGACATCATACTCCGTATGAGTAATACACCGCCAAGCCGCTGCGATACGCAGTGGCCCCACTCGACACGTTCTCTTACTCAACACGGACAAGCTTTAGAAAATTACATCGTCCAAGCTTGAGTTTTTATGTACATAAGTACTTTACCAACAAACGTAAATCGGTAGACGCGACGACATGAAGGATTATGGGCGTTCTCTAGTCTCGTAGTAATTGACTATCATAGGGGCGCACCTCGTTACCGAATGCGGGCTACTATCACTTGCTGCAAGGTAGGTATTTAAGTGTTCTTTTGAAGCCAAATTCCATCGACTACGAAATAATACCCCATAAAAGTCAGCACCTGTTCCAATGGCGCGTGGATAAACGAACAAAGGACCGGTCGGTGAGCCGCAAACAGTTCTTTATTGCGGTCCATTGCAGTTGTCTGTCATTGATGATCGGTTACGAGTGAAAATCACCATTGTTAGCAGTACGAGTAGGTACATGACATAACACGGGGCATACTCACGCGATTGCAGTCATTCAGACGTATAATAAACAGCTTGAAAACAAATAAAGAGGTGATCTTTATTTATTTCTTATCATCATTGAGATGAGAACCGATAAAATATTGATTGAAACACGGGTACCCGGCTTCTGTACGAGACTCGGAACTAGATTAAAGTGAGATAAATCGTGTCTCATTCATAATCCGATCACGACGCGACGGTAAAATGTAGTAGTTTTATAGTGTTTAGTCTAACGGTGTGTGCGATTGAGTGTGAGCACGCGCTCCACGGCCGCGGCGACCGATTAATTAAATAAAGTGCCAGATGAAAAGGAAAATGCCCGGCGCCTATCAGCTGATTTGTGATTGATGCGCGCAGCAACCCGCAAGCCGCATCTCATTCAAGAACCGGTTTAGGACAGCTGTTATAAAAAATGCCGTTTTGCTTAAATAAGATTATGATCGTATCAATTAAGGTTTGAATGCTCAGCCCATAATCGTTCCGCATTTATTTCGAACTCACCAATATTGCTTATGAACGTGTGCTGTTGTTTATTTATGTAAGTACATTCATCTTTCTGAGAAAAAATATGAACCGTCTTTTGTATAAATAATGCAGTGACCTTGTAACACAAAAAATGAGCGACAAAAATATGCAATAATAATAAATCTAAAACGTTTTTTCATTATCAAAAAAACCTATAAGTAGTGACGTCACCGACTCGAGTTTGCTGGGAGGGCTAAAGGAGATTAGGAGTGAGGGGGAGGTGGGGGAAGCCTTGTGTGCGGGGGTGGCGGGCGAACCCTCGAACAAAACTCCCCTACCATTTCACACCCGACTCGAACTCTCACGAGCGTTTCTCACGAGTTGAAACTTTATTGTTTTGTTAGACTGAGTGAGAACTAAAAACGCATTTTTGTAAATAACATTAAAAATTCACAAAATAAATAGACAATTTGCGGAAGGCTAACGTACTGACGGTAATCTACATTTCGGGTTTTTTAGGGCTTTGAATATTTGCTATGACTAAAGTTACGAATATTTTGTTAAATAGTCAATTCTATGATGAACTAGTATACGAGTATAACTATAACTATATCATATATTTGATATTCCATACTTATTTAATTTTATAAATCTCTGTAGCATTTATTTGATAATTTATATGGGTTCTACATCAGCGAAAACATTATTAAGTAATTTAATTTTTAAATTTTCATCGCAGATTACAATTTGGGTTTAGGATAGATAGGTTACCTACTGTTTTTTTTTTCTAAGAAACTAAAATAATGACCTAAGTAGGTACCTAAAGTATACTTAACCGTGTGTAAGACAAATACACTTATTACATTATGTAGGTGTAATTTTAACTAAAACTCTTACGACTGAAAACAGCGAAAATATTTTCGAAATAACTTCGAGTAGGTATTTAACGGTAGTAGTGACTATGATAGAGACAGGGTGAGGGGTAGAATGAGGTAGCCTCCCACCACCACGGGGTGGGAAATATGTCGAGACACACACACTCTCATCTACATTACTGTAATTATCCATTTATGGAAAAGAAAAAACACTGTGACATCGCATTTCGTTTATGAGGAAAAGCTACAAGGGTTGATGACATTAAAACACTTTTTACGGAATAGACAAGTGTATGGCATAGAATACTTAGGACTTATACATTAAATACATGAACATAAACTATTTCACCGGTTTTATCTTTTTTCAAGTATTCAGTTTCGTGAAGAATCTTATTTTTTATGAGATAAAGAGATAATGAATAGTTTAGCAGACATTTTTATATTTTTTTCTATGAATATAATATTTTGATAATATCGTTGAAATGAAAAACGCTACAACTCGGGTTTTAGATTGTTTTTTTACGTTAGTTCTATATTTTGAGTAGGCATGTTATCTAAGTTTGATTTCAGAGTAATAAATCAGTAGAATATACTGTAGGTAGTACGCCGCGCGCCGCCCGCCCCTTGTGGCTGATTACGGTGTGAGCTACGAAATAAGAATGAATTTTTAATGAGCCACCCTCCCAGCTGGGGTGATGTACGCTCGACTCTGCTACGCACTTAGAAGATTAGTCCCGGGAGCAAGGTTTACTAACAACGAACATTATCAATTCCCTACTACACAACTACCTACATTTCCATTTACACATTCGATTAAGCCACCGTCTCGTTAATATTTGCTTCGTATAAAGAAGAACTACCTTTTACCTTACTTTTAGTCCTGTGGTCTATCTTACTCGTATGGTATTGTTTGGCAAAAGAAAAGCAAAATTAAAGTATTAAAAATTTTCGTTATATCCTACTAAAAAATCACGCGCACTAGTAGTCCAAGACCAAGAACTCTGAACGTAACGTTAGGTCAATGCGTGCAGAGCGCAATGTATATTAAAAGTTTAATTTTAGGTAAAAACTTGTGGACATTGTGGCCTATAAAATGTGCATGAGCTGCTCTCATCACAGCTCTCAACTAGTTCAACATTACGTCAAATCTGGCACGTACTTGCTAAACTACGGCCGTCACATGACAACAGCCCGCTAGCTTCACAACTCAGAATTGATTCATTACATCATACCTCCTACAGAATCACAAGTTGTCACTCGTCATAATCGTAAGCAAATTAATGCACAATCAGTGACGACACCATTCATTCCGATGTCTCGAGAGACAGGCACGCCATAAACGCAAACGAGCCATAAAGTAATAAAGAGATAAGGCGACGACGACCCCACGAAACAATAACAATGTAAATGGATGTTTTATAGTGTAAACAGAAAGAATAATAAACGTGTTACGTAGATGCTACGTCAGCGAGGGAACCCGTCGTAAGTAGGTCGACGTCACGGGCGGAAGTCCGCACTAGATATATTTACAGTGCGGTGCACCGGCTGTCGGACGGGTTCAATGTCGAGCCGCGACTATCTATCGCCCATCAATCAGCGCCGATATCCCGCCTCGACTCGACGCCTCCTCGCCTCGCCACCACCGACCGGCCGGCTACTCCGCTCGACACCCACAACAATGCAAAACATCACTCCAACGTAGCATAACTCTCGCGATAATCGCGCGTGACATAATAGTTAGTTATTGTGCACCATTAATTACACACCTGTGCTTAACGCGCAGATATGAATCGAATCGATTGTCACGGTTGATCGGGGAGCATTATCGTTTTCATTCATGATTGATAGAACGGAGAAATTTGATATCGGAACACGCGGAGGTAGATTGTGCGTGACTCGCGGCCGGCGGGTGCAGCGGCCCGCGTCCGGGAGCAAGGACGGCCAGCGCTGTTTACAAACTTCCGTCACGACTCAGCCACTTGTCACTCGCTCGCTCACACGTGTCTACGCAAATAATGGCGAGCCCTCACGGGTGACATTGTCCCACTTTAACCCGTCTACAGATTCTGTCGCCGATAAGGTCGAGGCTTTGTCTTGCCGCTCGCTGTAGTCGCTAATCTTAGAGAGTACGTACCGGTCTTTTCAGAAACGGAAGATAGAATTTTTTGAGAGTTTCGAAAGGTGCTCCCTCATATAAGTGCCCTACGCGGGGTGGCGAGGGGTGAATGCAGTGGGGTGGCACTCCCCGCTGCACAGTAGGCGCGTAGTAACAGCAATAACGGAGCAGTGAAAGTGTCGCGGAGCTTCAACCGTCAATGGGTGAAGACGTACACCCTTTACCCCTCCGTCTTGTGCTCAAACCTAAGCTTAAAACCCGTATAGTACAATTTTCAGAGGCATAAGTACCACCACCTCGAATATGATTGATATCCGTAAATAAACATAACTTTCTTGGGAATTTTACTTACACTATTGCCCTCTTTGCTCGGTATGGTCACACACAGGTACAGGTGCGTACAAAAAGCGACAGTGGTGATTTGCGGTCAGAAGTGACTACTGCTCTGTAGTAAAACGACTTTTTATGAATACCGCATTTGATATGCAGAACGGAGGAAACCGATCGGGAGCGACGAGTAAAAGCAAACGGCAGCGGAACGAGTACGCAGTCATTATCTCAAGGCATGAATGAAACGGAACGTAAATTGAAATATATCGCGTGCCATAATCCGCGCACATTAATCTCACTCAAACGCCGATGGTTGCGTAACGACAACACAACAAACGGCTCAAGTTCATTGATCCACTTAATGTCCGCGCTAAATGTGTCGTTGTTGAATGTCAAAACGTAATTTGTTACATAATTATCCGCGTTTACATACCGTCTGCGCACGCGCCGCACTTCCGATCGCTGATCACCCGTGATCGTGATACGTCACCATGTTTATTTATGAGCTTATGATTATAAAATGACGTTAACAACGCTCCGATATTGTTGACCAGACGCCGTGTAATAATAAAACCCATTCATTCATAAGTGATTAATGGTTACTACCTACGAAATAGATTTGCTGTAGTATTTAATAAGGCTATTATCATAATTATAAACAAGATTTTACGCTACAATCCACTCGTAGTAAAACTATTTACAATGATTGGCATTTGAAGATTATTATTATAACATTGTTATGCATTGCCCACATCTGTTTTGTTTTTTTTGTTTAGACTTACTTAATTATTTGGCATTGGCACTAGATTTCAAACAGTAGTCGTTCTACTTAAAGTCTTAACATACCAAATCTTACATAAAAAAAACAAATATGATTAGGGCTGTTCTCCAGGCTCAGTAGATATCTCTTCAGATATATGAACAAAATCAAATCTCGGGTAAAATAATACATTTGCACATGTTCATTTTTCTCAGTTACTAATAAATGTGGATATCTTCTATCTACATGGCGGAACACGCACGGACTAAACTTTATAGTAGTATATCTGCTACTGGTTCGTTCATGATGCAAAACCAAACTAAACAATAAAAAATAAACAATAAAACAAACATATTTTGCTAAATAAAATAACTAGGTAAGTACCTACTAAATAATTAAATTAACATTTTATTTGATCATTTATGTCAAAACACCTGGATAAGGTTCATCAATGTGGACAATAAAATAAAAACGTGGCGTCTCTACTTAGTATTCAACACAAGATAAAATATACTAACGATTAGATCAACGGCACACGGAGAAAATATACAAATTATAACGATACAAGACATTCTATTGTGACTTTGCCCACCATTGATCACTCTGGATAAATTAACATTCCGATAGAGCTTTCCATCAAGCCTACTGAAAACTAAAATAAACTTATTTACCTTCTTTCTATTCAAATTTAAATTCTATAAATTTTTATATCAAATATCCATCTAGTCTTTTCAGTTCTGGTTGATAATTAAATTTTGTAGCATACAATTCGTCTTTAATATTTTTCGATTTCATTTTCCAAAATGTTTTAGATCTTACATCATCATTATTTGTATTAATAGTGGCAACCGTCTTTACTCTCTGGGTGTCGGAACTCACTAATCCCGAAATAACCCAACCAAATACGGTTGCTTGAGCTACCAGAAATCCAGTAGAGTCTTTGAAAACTCCTACTTTCATTACTCGACCATAAACTTCAGCGCCTAAAAGAACATCTATATTACCAAGGCGGTAATACTCTGCATCTGCCAGTTCTGCTGCATCGAAGTTAAACCAATTCATCTTTTTTACTTCTTTACCCAGACGGGACGAAGTAATTGATTTCAACACATGTGCTCTTACACATATCTCAACTGTTGGATCCACACAAGATTTCAATTTTAATCTCACGACTGACTTTGATTTAGCTATTCCACCTCCAACACCATATATTTTCGTTCTACTAGGTATTTTTTGTAACCTTAATTTTTGAACAATAGATTCTGTAACAAATGACGCTTGAGATCCTTGATCTATTAAGGCTCTCACCTTCACATCATCTCCATCTTCCGTTTCTACTTTAATCAATGCGGTCGCCAGCAACACCGAACGGTTTCTAAGTACTGCTGTGTTTACACTATTTTCCGGTATGCAACATCTCTCCACCTCCTCATCTGAATTGTCTTCAGATATTACTTTGGTATTTGTTGAACTATCTTTGCTCATACGAGTGTCTTTGGGATGCAATAGTGTGTGATGTAAACGATTACAGATCTTACATTTTATTGAGCTTTTACAAAATTTGGCTGCATGATTCGTTCCCAAACAGTTTAAACAAATCCGGTTTTTCAAAGCATAGTCACGACGAGTTTCAGTATCCAGAGTGCTGAACTCATTACAAAAATTCAAGGTGTGACTTTTATCACACAGGGGACATTGCCGTCGTTGTTGTTCTGATTCTACAACATGAAACGAGCGTGAATTCATATCCATAGAAAATGGTAGTTTGCTGGGTTTTTGCTTGACATATTCCAATGCCCGAAACCTGTTAGTGATAAAATCACTAAATTGTGCAAAAGTTGGTAAAGAATTGAATCCTTGAATGCTAGTTGCGAATAGCTCCCACTGTTTTCTTGTCTCTGGGTCTAATTTCAATGAAAGAATGTGGACCACAATTATGTCCCACGCCGACACGTTTATTCCTAAATTCATCAACGCATTCAAACAATCTGTCGAAGTATCAATTAAGTCCTTTAAGTATTTTGCTGATTCTGTTGTAGCATTTTTCTGACTAAGAAGTCGGTTGAGCATACAATGAGACAAATACTTCTTGTTGTTATATCGTGCTTGCAAAAGTTCCCAACATTTCTCGTAGTTATCTTTTGTAATTGGTATCTGCCTTAAAAGCTGTTCTGCTTCTCCAACTAAATGTCCCTTGAGGTAATACATTTTTTGAATTCCATCTAAATTATCGTTATTGTGGATCAACGATAGGAAAAGATCCCGGAAGGTTACCCACTCCGTGTATTTTCCTGAAAACTTAGGTATCACAATTTTCGGTAGCTTTATGTGAGACTTACCCTGTGCCTCAACGATTGAACGGTTATAGCTTGTCTGTTCCAGACTTTTCAACATTTCTTTCAAATCTACTTTATACTCTATATACAGTTCTTCTGCTTGTTCGTAGATGTCCGATTTCATATAATCATGGTTTATTAGTTCTGATGCATAGCTTTCAAGCAGACTTCTGTGCGTTTTAACAAATGTGACCCATAAATGCTCCAGGGACTCCAGCCTTACTTGAACATAGACTTCTGTTATCCTGTCTTTTCCAGACTTTCGGTAGTTATGTGCAGATCTATCAAAGTTATGGAAGTTATCCATTTGCACAACTATTTTCGCGTCCATCTTTAATCAAAAATCATAAAAAAATATACAAGTCCTAAATTTCCAAAAATATTCTAAGTCTTTGACAATCTGGGTGAAAATGGGCGTGGATTCCCCGTCTGATCACAATTTGTAAAACTATTCTAAGTCTAAACTACTAAAAAATATACACTAAGATAAAACGTTCTAACAAATAAAGTTCAATTTTCACCACCAAGTTCTTGAAGTTAAAGTTAAATTGTTCTAGCAAATAAAGTTCAAATTCCTGTATCAAATTCTCGAAGTACTCACAGTTTTTTGACGTTACTCAACACAAATCCATTCATTTCATTATTGCGTCACACACGACGACAAAGTTGCTTTTCGCGTGTTCACTTCTGAAGCACGCGGGTCTTCCTGCACCTCCACCTCAGCACCAGCTTGCTGCACTCAGGGCTCCTGACGTCCTTGATCACTTGGTGACCAGCTCCGTCGCAGGCCTCCGGCGGCACGTTGCCAGTAGGTCTGCAGATTAGCACCTGAGCAGCGATCCACTGCCACCATGCGGTGCGAGGGGGCAGTTCCACCGTTGTTGGAACCGCAGACAAAAAATAGTGGCAACCCTTTCATCCGGCTCGAAGGACCATGAACGAACCAGTAGCAGATCCTAGGGTGCACCACTTATAAGCTCTACCAAATGAAACCACAGTTTAGGTTCAAGTAGTTGTAATGCTTTTGACAGGAGACCAAATAACAATAAAAATGACATAATATATAAAGAATTTCTAAAACGCATCGATAGCGCGTTCTAATTTGCATTGCCCCGCCATCTAGGGATGCAAAACCAAACTAAACAATTCTAACACAAAAAGTAGTAATAAAATCTCTAACAACTACTACTGAACGAAATGTGGAGCTCATAATAATTACAGTAAACATTCCATGATCGAACTTGACCGTCAAAAGAAGATTGCAATAATAAAAACATCACTCATGTACAATGACGTGAATTTACATAAATTATTGGCGTCGAAGCGTCTCGCCCGCCCGCCGCGCCGGCCCGTCAGATGCAATGTTTACATAGGTATCGGTACACGAAAGTGGAGGGTTCAACGACACATATATTGTTTTATTGCCAGACGTAATTGGGTCGAGCTGCGACATTGAGGCCATGGGAAATATATTTAGTGCGTGAAACCGGGAGACACACCGCGAATGCCAAAGATTATTATTATCCCTAATGCTCTCGATTCTCTACCATTCGTGTAGGCGTTTGATTTATAATTTCTTCTGTATTTTGAGGGAAAACTTGAACATCCAATCTAGTTGAATCTAGCAGATGTTATTTTCTTTGTTTATCATAAAATATAATGATAAAATAAATCTATGAATGAACGTAACTAAATCCCAATTAATAAAACTGTTGTGTCAACAAAAATACTACAAAATAAATAAGTGTACCAGTGATATAATAGTACAATGAAAACTACTTATAATATTTATTCAAAGGCAAAAAAAGAGGTGTCTGCCCTCCAGCACGACCGCTCAATATAGAATTGAATATCGAATTCTGTGCACCTGATATTTATTCGCATATTGTTTTCTAACAGGTGTTGTTCGTCATTCAGTCAAATGTCTATGCCCCATAAAATAGAGTGGTGTCTTTCAAGTTCACTGAGTCACACAATGGGCAAATAATTGGTCGTTAGTGTATGTCAAAACACGTCGGCATGGTTCATAATGCTTTACATAATTAGTCTCGTTTGCATAAACGATTTTATTATGCGTGTCTTCGCCGATGACGTAGCGGTCTATGGCTTAGCTAATTCATTCATTTGTTTATGAGTTTACACTTTACTTTTACTCCACGTGGTCGATTGTTTACAACGCGGCCGTGAATTTAACAGCAAATGTGTAATAAAGGTGTTATTAACGTGTTACCCCGACGCGGATACGTGACTCACTTGACTGATAATTATTTCTTATCTGCTGGATCGAAATGTGATCGACAATAGCGTCTTGATCCATAATTTTATCGCAATTTTTGTGATATAGTATATTTTGATAATAACTTTTTAAATAGTAAAAACATAAAAAAAATACCTTGATTTGTTTTATTTATATCTGTTTCTAACTTTAAAAACCCTAGAAATGCACCAAAAATTTCTCAAAACTGAACCAGGGTTGAAGTGAGTGAAAAATAACTTTACGCGAACTAAGTCACGGAGTTTCATTAGTCGCGTCATGGTTCCCTTTATCGATGGAAAGTGCTTAGTCAGCATGACCGACGCCAAACACCAACCTTGTTGATACAAATGTTAGATCATTCACCAGTTGCAAAGGTTAGTAACACCATATTTTTTTCTAACATAAAACCGAATGTGTTAGTCCATGGAGCTAATATTTTAGTGCTAGGATGTTAGTATTCGGTCATAAGTTCAAATAAAATGCCTAGAACTGAATGAAAACTTTGCAAAAACTGTACAAAAAACTAAACGACAACTATGCAAATCTTAAAATTGAAACGGGTACATATATTTCCTTGGATACGCTATTGCCGTCGGCAATGTGCCGAGTTCTGTAAACTATGGCTTCGCATTCCAAAACCAACGCTGCAGCCTTACGACAAGGTTCAGAAAAGCTTGCAAGGTAAGAAAGATAGTTGAAAATCACGCGATCCAGCGCCTTATCAACAATGTGGTATACATAAGGGTAGTTTGCGAATAGTTTCTTAGCGGATGCACGTGACTGCAACAAGTCGCATTCCGCACCCCTTTCCCCTTCATCCCCTAGGCCTACCGCGAATGCAATGAAACGCTGTATTATCGGTAGACTTAGCTGCTTAAAAACCAATACAACTTAAATAATTATAAGCTTCAATTGTGATGGTAATTTCCGAAGTCTGGCACTTTGATTAAGCCTTTGTGTTATATTAAGTCTTCTCATCGTGTCATTTGTTCTTCTGAACTAGTGTGGCGAAAAGATTAAAGTGCGCCTCAGATGCTCCTTTCGTGCATTATATAAGTATATAAAAAAAATTATACGTAAGTACAGTACTTTTGTTCAAAATCACGATGAAGTCTTAATATACTCTCTACAAAAATTGATTTACATATAATATTGTCTGAAACTACATATTAGTTCATTGCTGTTGTTGTATAGTTTAGAAACAAATACATATTTTTTGTAAAGAACAGGGCAACACTGTGTTCACGGAAGTGACAAAATTTCTGCAAAAGGTCACGCGTTGAAGTCTTTTGCATCTCGTAGCGGGTTCGTAGAGGGCCAGCGTAGCACTTTTAGACCTTTCAGGTAATTACTTTTTACAGGAACAAACAAAAATTATCATGGCAATCCCTAGGCTTGGTAGATACCTCAGATCTCTAGTTACTTAGTTCAATGAGGATATCTAAAGTACGGTGGACAGAGGCACGTCCATTGGCATATACCTACATTTTGGACGGTATTTCTACATAATAGTGAATTGTATTGACGATGGAGAATGTATCAAGAATAATAACTCATTGAGTTTGTGAGAGAAATATAATTTAATCTAAAGGTAAAAAATTAATAAGTGTTTAAATTGTTTAGATAAATTTCTTGCGATATGCATTCTATGACACACGTTCAATTTGTAGTTTTTCAACATACTTACGATAAACACCTCATTATATATTCAGATTCATGTCTGTATCTAATTGAAAAAAGCTCTATCATAGATAAATACTCGTAGTTAGCGAAAGGAACTTGACTGACATACTGCCGTGTCTAGACTTGCGTCAATTACTTGTCTGGTATCTACCACAGGGCTCAGAGCCAGTGGAGCGTAGACCTGTGTTGCCAGCCGAGGAGTAAATCTCAACATTCGAGAAAGAGGCGGGCCGAACCTCTGGGCGGGGCGCCCTAGCTGTTGCCATGGCAACGCGCCCTCGCCTCGCCTGAAGCCCAACACAGCTCGTGACTCTCTTCTACCCAACTTTAGTAACTCTTTCAAAATGGTCAAAAGTTTTGCAACCAGAACTTGTTGGTTCATTTATAAGTGGACATGGTAGATGACGTCATAGCATAAGAACTGGTCTGGACAACGGTGAATTGATACGGACTAACTTATTGTTACTGGTAAGTAGTGGGTTTGGTTCTCATTGCAAGAAATATTTTAGTTATCGCAATTGCTAAAGCATTTGGCATTTGTAAATAAAAATAAAAAATCAAGCAAAGTCCTAACTAGAATATTCTCATAGTCAGCAATGATAAAAACAAAGTCAGTCCAAGGAGTAATAACGCAGCAATATAGAAAGTAAAGTGCGTTCGTGCTGGCTAGCCAACTCGGCGATAATTAATGTGGAGTCAGTCGACTCGAGCGAGCGGGGCCCCGTCAGCCTCGCGCAGCCGACAAAAAACCCGCTTCGACACAAAAACACCCGATGCGTGAGCGAGAGCGACCTACGCGCAAGAGCGAGACGACTGCAGCTACGTATTTCTGTGACGAGTTCTCGCTTGCCTCGGGCGTCGCGCAGTTATCGAGATACGACTAGCATACCGCGCTTTGATTTAAAACTCCACCGAATGGCCCTTCTATCTATCACATGGCGTTTGACAGGTCACCGGAAACGCGCCGAGCTGTCAGATACAAAAAGGCGCGAACACTTTACAATAATATTTTTCAGAGAATCTCTCGGTTATAATTAGCTAAAAGCTTAGGAAACAGGTTTTGTGTCACGTAGCCGACCTTTCTATGTTGCCCAATTTTAAACGAAAACTTTGAAATACTTGCAAAGTACTTAAATATCAACTAAACAACTTAACATTATTTATATAAGTTCATCTATTTTACAATAAATCAATATTGATTTCGACCAAGTACGAGTACATATCAAAAACTTTTCATGTAATAAGAACGTAACAAATTCAATCCAAGTATTACTTTTTCAAAAAAAATATTTTATATGCCTACTAACGAACGTAATAATAAAGCATTAATAAATTCCAGCTCTATGCCTTAACAAAGAAATAATCTACTTACCCACTTTTACAAGAAAAAAACTTTTTTTTAATGGTTTTGTTAAATATATAAGATTTATTAAAGCTATTGTATGCTCATATTGTAGCATATTTGCGTTCTTAATCTAGTTATCGAACTTAATTTAAAATCTTTGAACTTTTATAAGTGTCTGTGATTGTAAGTTGAAAACGAAAAATCGCGAAATTATTTATAGCGAACAAACAGGTCTTAGAAACTTATATAAACAGATAATCTACTCACTTGAAAATCACTCCACATTTTCATTGGGATACACCATAGTTCCGATACGAAAACATAACACGATCACGACAACTGTCAAAATGGTTCACAGCACCGGCGTCACAGCGGGTAGCGAGCAGGGTGGTGGCCGAGCGTAGACTGAGGCGAGCGGCGCGGCGGTTACGGCTTTCGGCCTTTCGAGCCGGATTCGGCGAGTGCTCGGGCTCGCTCGGCTCGCTCTCAGCCCACCTGCGACTCGCTTCCACGAACAACAAAACCGAACCCGCCATCGCGCCGCCGCCGCGCCGCGCCAGCCCTATCTACCCGCGCCGACGCTGCTCGCTGGAAATACCCATGTTTTTCACTTTATAACTTCCATACTTACTTTTGCTGATCATTTTACTGAGATTCTTAAGAGTCACTTCGACTATAGTTAGCAATTGAATCACAGAATCAGGAATGTTTGGTTTATAAAAAAATTAAAAGTATAAACAGAAGTGATTATAAAAAACACTTAATACTTCGTTAATTTTACTAAATGATAGTTAAAGTGCAGCAAACAATACAATAACCTCCTAAGAAACTTAGGTGTCGGTTTCTCACTCGATAACAGAAACAGACTAGGTATTGAAATCTGAATCGTATCGCGAACAAAGAGCTCGTGTACTCAGCCTGCTGATAACAAAAAGTGACAAATAAAAAAGCTTTCTGAACAAAGTTTTGAGTATGGCGCGCTACGACTGGCGTAGCAGGAAGTTCGTAGCAGTAAAACTTCGTAGCGCTCTCGTAGCGTGAAAGTTTTGATTTCAACGATTTGCGTTGCGGCGAAGAGAGGGCTGGAGGCCGCACTAGCTCTGCGACCCTGCCCTCCTTACTGCGCGCTTGCTCGAGCGGTTATCATGGGCGCCAAGCCACGTACGAGCTACATTGCGGCGAAACATCGACGTTTAAGTCAGTCGTCCGGTTCGAAAGCAGCAATGTATTATTTTTAGTTATATTCTTGCAAAACAACATAGTTCTTAGATTTATCTGTTCGTTCATCTCTCACGAGAGTGCGCCACTTGGCTGCCTTCTGAGTTCTGACTACGCCCTTACTATGTTAGCTGTTCGTTTTGCGAATCATGTCTTGAGTACAGCGGCTTGGTTTCTTACAATACATTTCTCGCGTTGTTCATTCAGCGAGATTTAGCGATGGTCGTATCGCAGCAATGGGGAGTGCGCCGATCGATATCATTGCTGCCAACAATACCTACGGCTAGCGCCAGGAACATTTTATAGGCGCCAATTTTGAACTGAGTGCTTTTAATTAAGTGCCCAAAAATAAAATCGAGTGTCGCCGTCAGCTAATTATTTAGCTGGATGCAGGTGTATTTTTGTACTACCTAAATTTGTTAGACGCTGTAACGTTGACCATTTTCAAATGAAATAGGTTATTGATTTCGTGACTTTAATTTAACTATCAAGTGACTTAAATTTTATTTTTAACAAGAATTCCATTCATCTCTTGCGAATACACTATTATAATAATACCCACCTGTAAATGATCCCTAAAACATCTAAATTTCATTATAAAAACTTACTCTATAACAAGATACGATTATTTTATGCGCAAGGTGCGCGAGTGCCAAGCTGCAAAAGTTATAACCTGTGTCCAATAAGTTCGATATGGTTTTCAACCTTATTTTAATGTAGATAAGAGAGAAAAAGGACAGGTATATAATAACATGCGCCTGCGCAACAGAGCCACATTTCGCTGTACGAGCAGTTTGAGTCACATAAGCCTGTCAAATGCTGACGGTGGCCGTGGTGTTGTTTTACTGCGTGATGGTGAATAGGGCAAGTCATTTTGGGACAACTTATCACCTACCTACCTAAGTACCTACACTTAATTTTTTAGCACTTGTTTATAGTTCTGGAAATGAATCAGATGAAAAATGATCGTTTTATATACTGTAATCTCCAGGCTTGGTAGACAACTTTTGTAGGTCTTTGATCAACGTTCGATCTTAAAAATCTACGATTTTTTGTTGGGAGAAATGCCGGTTTCCACGGGATGTTATCCTTCACCGTTTCAAGCCAGTGCTTGCCAGTGCAATACGTACAATTGCTACACCACCAGTGCTGTATACTCACCATTACACTGGTGAGTAAAAAAATCCACTGTTAAAAGAGTATTATCACTTCTAGTTCGGCATGACATGAGTTATCCTACATAGCATGGCATGAGTTATCATTCATGCGAAAGCTTGGATGGATGCATAGATGTTTGTTACTCAATTGCGCTGAAACGGCTGATCGGATCTGGATGGAATTTGGTGCAGAGATAGGTTATAGTCTGGAAAAAAACGAAAACTATAGTAAAGAAGGAGAATGATAGAACCTACCTTTATTTTTGTTATATATACTGAAACAAATTTTATTTGAATAAACCAGGCAAAATAACTCGAAATACCACCAACAGTCTTTGTGTCATGAAACTGTTGTCGAAAATGCTTCATATTTTACTCTATTTATTTTTGCGTTGAAATTACGCCGTCGTTTTCAATAGTTACTAAATTTTGCTATCCTGAATTTAGTTTTTACTAACTACATGAGTGGTATTGCAAACCGCAGCTTATATATTCATTTAAACTCAGTTTTCATCGGAATTCGAAGAATTTTGTCTAAACTGAATTGTATTTTGAAACCTAGCTAGATCAATTTATCGCCCCCAAAACCCCCTACACACTAAATTTTATAAAAATCGTTGGAGCCGTTTCCAAGATTCAGATTATATATATATACAAGAATTAGCTTCCTCTCGCGGCTTTGCTCGCGAGGTAGCTATATAAAATATAGCCTATGTTACTCAAGAATAATGTAGCATTCTAACGGTGAAAGAATTTTTGAAATCGGACCAGTTGTTTTTGAGTTGATTCGTTACAAACAAAAATACAAAAATATAAAACTTTCCTCTTAATAGTATAGATATAGATTGCTCGTTTAAAGCTATAAAATAATTTTTTACCTAAACGAAACCACTGAAAATTACTAGTCATGTGTTACCGTAAGTAAGTACAAATGTAATTATTTTGCAATATGCACTAAGTGTAGGTGTAGACTGTACGTGCTAGCTTCAATACAGCATTAAAGGTTGATTTTCCTGTAACATGAGTGCGTCATTTCTATTTTCATAACTCTGGTCTGACTGAAATAACTATAAATACGTCATGAAAAAGGCTTTTTGTCACCTAGCAACATGAGGAAAAAACCCATTGGGATATGCCCATTTTCCCATGCCCATTGCCGTAACTAGCACAGTCGACCATTGCATCGATGACAGAGCGGTCCTCCTTAGACCTGTCGATTTCATCATGACGTTTTTCTTCACTGTTTGAGAGTACTGGCATTGTGCATCAACTTAGAACCAGAGGCCTTACGCTCTTCAAGCAATATGAAAGTAATATAACTCTGATATTTCGTACCATAACCTAAAAAAGATGTATTGAAGTAGTGTTATTTCAGGCTTGAAATGTGACGTTTGTAAGAGCTTGTGGTAAGGCCCCTGATGGCAGGAGAGCTTCCAACACACTACCGGTGCAGTCTTTTTGAGAGAATTTTACTGAAACAAACTGCGAAAGCTGAAGAGCTTAGAGAGAGAAGAAATACATTAGCAACATTGCCAGTACTATAAAAGATTGAATGCTGTCGAAAGTAGATTCCTTTTTTGTTTCCCTGTATTTGCTTATCATGTATATCGTCCTTAAACTCCATGAAGTGGCACTAGGACTTGGCAATTTATCCCAAACCACTAAGTTATGTTCCACTACTTACGAATACGAGTATAACTCAAGTGAGCACTCAGAAAAAATATTTTCAAAGAACAGCGTTGACTAACCTTTACCGTAAATAAGTTTTACCTAACTGCCCATTCTTCCTTTGACCTGTACTATACCTATACCTGTACTATATTATGTACCGCATTATTTATTATATAATATACCATATCATGTACTACATTATTTACTAATATTACTCTTTTTACCCACTTAGAGGATGAATTTCGAAAAGTCCTTTCTTAGTACACTTCCACAAACCAAGACAGACATACTGTGCGTTTTCTATATGTCAGTGAATGAGTGTGTTAGTTAGGGCTTCTGTAATAATAAGAAGAAGATTTAAAATTATCAACTTTGTATCTCATTGATAATTCATAACTTTGCAGTAAACAGTTTAAAATAAATTACGCGTAGAATTGAGAACTTTCTCCTTTTTTTCGTCAGTCGAAAAGCCTGAAAAGCTTGTCACACGACAGTGATCATACCCATGTTTGCGTTCATACCCAAATGCGCTCGATGTCTGGTTTATTATTACTCAGCTCGCCCGAGGCGCGTTAATTCCTTGCTGTCGTCACTCTGTTGATTACTGTTGATTAGACTACTCTTGGTGTGACTCTGAGCTGAGCTGAGTACCACTGAGTAGCTTTACTTTGTTTCTCGTTATGTGGAGTAGCTACTCAAAGTTTTGTATTTTAATTTCAAAATGATTTTTTGAAATCATATACATAATGGTATGTACCTACTTACTACATAATATATTCAGGTCTAGTTTCTTTAGGATTTTTTGTCTCAAATCAAGAGTGATTCGTAACCTTTGTAAATAATATATAAAGTTTTTTCTTTGTCACTATCTGGAAAATAGATAAAAGTATTGGTTTTTTGTACCTATGTGTTTACTCAAAGTTACCTAATGTTGTCTAAAAGCTGAACGTAAGTTTTTTGTGATAAATAAAGTATAGGTTATACTTAATCCAATGGTGGACTAAAAAAAAGTACGTACTTACCTATGTTTTTACTCTCTTTCTACCAACTTATTGGATTCCAGTAGGTAAGTCGCAGTCAAATATTGTCCTTTTTACTTTTCATTGTACTTGTACTGGATAGATAGTAATTATGTATGTAGTACCTGCTTCAGTACTTTTTCCTAAAAAACTTGTAGCTTCGAAGATTAATATTTGCAGCATTATGTGTCTTATCACGAGCACCTAGCGTCTTTATTTCAATGCGGCTTTTCGTTTTCCTTGATGTAGCTCATAATATAGTGGTTTCTATAGTATATTCTTAGGACACTGGTTTAGGTTGGTCCTTTGAGTTTTATTTTATATCCCGAAGAGCTGCGTTTATTTTGTGTTATGAAAACAAATCTAAGCTTCAGTCTGCAAGAAAGCCTTACAAGGACTAGACCTCACTTGACACATTTCTTAATAAGCATTTAATTATGAAAAAGGCTTTTATTATGATTTAAATTGAACCCTAACACTTGTGGATAGGGTCGTGAATGTGCCAGCAGTTTTATATTTGATGGTTGTATTTTGGTGCTGCTTGCCAGAAAAGTTCTGGGTCTCAGAAAAAGCTCAGCCTGTATAATCGCAAAATCACTGGACAGCTCTATAGCAGAAGAAGTTTGACAAGCCTTTCGTGTATTTTTTCCGAGGAAACCTTGATCAGCGCCTCTAGCGAATACTTTGAGAACTAAATATCTAACCAATCATAAACATGGCCCTGCTGAAATGCAATGGTGTCTAAGCTCTATGCTTTACCCTCTCTCCAACTTATAACACCCCTCTTTTTGCGTCGAGAACGTTTAAAAATAAATACGGTTTTTGACTGTAACTTCCAAGCAAGTCATACATGCAGGCTCTCACATATTTTGTTACCAATTCGTTGAAGGTTGAGGAAGGGAATCTAAAGGGTAGTCAGAGGTACATCCAAGCTTAATACGGCACATGCCCACTTTAGCACTGTAGACACCTTTGCATTTCTTATCCCAAAAGTTTATCCTGAATTTTAAAAAAACAATCTTATAATTTTCAGAAATAAATTACTCATTAAGTACAAGCTGTACAAGATATCAATCGTATGACGATTGATATCTTGTATTCCTTATTCAAACTATAGCAATAACGGAGCATTGGTCTGTTTGTAGTGTAGTGGCCACGCGTTTCGATCCTAAAGTCTTGAGTTCAAATACGGTCGTGCAGCAATGAATTTTCCTTTTCGATTTTTTTGTGCGTTATACCAGTACTATCAAACGGCGGAGGAAAACATAATATTTTTTTCATAATTCCAGGTTACATACAAAAGATATTAAAAACAATTCGCTTCTAAAACCATGGTGAGGAAACCGGCATGTGAACCTAAAAAGTTCAAAGACACTGTCTAATGCACGAAACGAGCACACTTTAAACCTTTCACCACATTGGTTCTAAAAAATTAATGGCATGGTAGGAAGAAGAAGAAGAAGAATTTAGTACTTATTCATTAATATTTAAGACGGAAGGCGAGGTCGTGGTCGGTTACGCAAGCGTTTTGGAGGGTCGCTCTCGATACCTTCGAGGGCGGATGGTGGGAGAACTCGAAGGATAGGGATGGTTGGCGTGATTTGGGGAAGAACTTTGCCCAGCAGTGGGAAGAAATAGGTTAAAAAAAAATAATCAGATTTAAAAAAAAAACCTTTTTTTGATCATCATCTCCCTGTCCTTATCAGCCGTCATCTCAGTACTCACACCTTACATTTTTGTTCACGAGTTACTTTTGTTACGCCCTGTATTTCGCTCTGTGCAGCCTCTACCAAGGTTGTTACTGCCACCAGAAGCTTTTCGCAATGATCTTTGGTCACTTAGACCTTCAACCGATGTACTCGCATCTAGCAATGTGTGATTAGTGAAATAGTCTGTGTGGTACCAATAGTTTGCAAGTGAAGCGCGCCCGCTGCGGAGACGACTACGCAGCAGCAGCGGTTTCGCCGCGGTTATTCATCGTTTATACCGCGATTTTGCAGCTTATCCATCTTATTAATATTATAAACGCGAAAATTTGTAAAAATGTATGGATGTATGGATGTTTGGATGTATGGATGTATGGATGTATGGATGAATGGATGAATGGATGAATGGATGTATGGATGTATGGGTGCATGTATGTATGGATGTATAATTTGTTACCCGTCACGCTGAAACGGCTAAACGGATCTGAATGAAATTTGGCACAGATATAGATTATAGTCTGGAATAGCACATGGCTACTTTTTATCCCAGAAAAATGTACGGTTCCCGTAGGATAGGTTTATTTTTGTTTTTGAAGGTACTACGCGGGCGAAGCCGTGTGCGGAATATAGTAGAAAATAAAGGGCGTGACTAAAGAAAATTTATAGGACACAAATCAGCGATTTTTAAAATTCTTTTCTGTCTGTTAGTTGTTGTTCGGGCACATAAAGCTACCGAACCGATTTTCATGTAGCTTTCGCTGGCGGACAAAGCATTATTGGAAGCAGAACATAGGCTTTGTTTTAAAAAAAAATTGATGACGGGACAAAAAATAGCGTCATGTAGACGAAGTCGCTGGCTACGGTTAGTGTGATAGAACGAATTAGTGTGGCTCTTACGCGCATGCGTAGACTTATAAACCACTTTTTTGAAGTCAAATTGTCCGACCATAATATCAGTGCCTAGTACCTACTTCTTCAGCCTAATTATATGTGACGGGTGGGTGCATGAAGCAAGTTTGGGCGTGAGGTTATATAATTTTGACACTTCCAATGACAATCACGCTGCGCAAATATAAACCTTACCTCAATAGCATAAGACTGGAAATACTTTTGATAGAATACAATCACTGTGGCCTACGTAGGCAACGATAGGCAAACGGGTTTTGAAATGGATTCGTATGAAACCTGGTCTGTGAGAAATAAGCATAAGACTTTTAATTCTCTAGCTAGGTACTTAACTGTCTATTTCATGTCTATTATACCGGGTTCGAATCCTGGTCGCGCACCGCTGTAATAGGTACTAGGTATTCATAATATATTAGGTACTTAGTTTTAGTGGAAACCTTAGTTTAACTAAATACTATCCTCAGCATAAATCATAGTTATAAGAAGAAACTGTCATTTTGCTTGCATTTGACTTTACATTATTTTGAGAATAGTTATTCTATAGTTATCTCCCTACCATCTTTACGGGGATCTCGTCATACCCTAGAACCAAAAGTTCGAAGGTGCTTGTCATAGGTTATTTTTAAAAGCGGCGATGGGCTTGCAACCTGTCACGCACGGAATAATACTTACTACCATGCAAACTGTGAGCGTGTGCCAAATATCATGTTCGGACGTGACTCTGACTATCCTCTTTAGACATCCTCAAAGATCTAAGTAACTAGGGATCTGAGGAGATATCTACCGAGCCTGGGGATTACAGCCGTGATCATGTTTTTTTTTTCTCCTCTCCCTGCCCCTATACCAACATTATGTGGGATGTATATTCCTACATATATGAGTGTATACAATATCTACATTATAAGCTCTACTGCCTAATACCAGCGCTATACATACCTACCTATTTGACGACCTCAGTGGCGCAGCGGGCGAGAGTCCGCCTGCGACGCTAGAGGTTGCGGGTTCGATTCCCGCCTCGGAACAAATTTGTGTATAACCTACAGAAATTTGTTACGTTGATCTGGTTATTTTCTATGTATAATAAAAAGAAATATCTATCTATGTATATAATGTAATAAATTTATCAGTAAATAGTAAGTACCCATAACACAAGCTTTGAATAGCTTACTTTGGGGCTAGAGGATGCTGTGTGGATTGTCCAGCATTATTTATTTATTTTTATTTTATTTCCAGCGGCAACTAATAAACTATTGAAGAATTGAGAAAGTGAGCCCATAATGATGATAATCTTCACCATTTGACAGTATTGCGCACTTTGAAGGAAAGTGATCGAAAGTTGCGCACATACATTTTTCAAGAAGGGTAAATCCACTCCGTGTTCGAAACAAAGTAGAGTCCTTTTCATGAAACAACTCCCGCGGCAATTAGCGGTAAGTGGTAAGTTTTTATTTATTTCATACCCGACTACGAAGAATGAGGGTTCCGTGTTTGGAGAGTCTGTATGTATGTATTACGTGAGTTCCTTTGCGATCACCAATGAACCCAAATTTGACGCATTTTGAATAAGTGGTCTTTGGATTTTTCTGGATCACAAAAATTACGTATAGGTACCCACATACGTAATTTTGAGGGTACAAAATGTAAAAAAATGGCGGCTCTAAGAAGCTATGTACGAGAATTTTTAATTACTTTCAGTAAGATTTTTTTGATTTTTGTTTAATAATGAACTCTGTTTACTTAATAACAAGATATACTCGTATAATAAGTTCGTCTTGGTGAGTATCACCCTGTGCTGAGTGCTGGTTTCTCTGCCTCCAGTACCCCTAGTATGAGTTTTTGATTTACGAAAACTTTTTTCGAATAGTATCCTTTCATACATTTACCTCCATCGGAAACGTTAAGAAATTAAAATAAGGTCGATAATATCGAAAATATTATCTAATCGGCAGTCCCAGCAATGACTTTCAAACCAAGTTTTCACGATATCGACTTTATTTTAGTTCCTTAACATTTCCGATGGAGGTAAATGTATGAAAGAATACTATTCGAAAAAAGTTTTCGTAAACTATCAAAAACTCATACTAGGGGTACAGATCACCAAATCAGTAGTGAAGAAGTAATACTGTGTTTACGTTTGAAGGGCACTGGAGCAAGTGAAATTGCAGGGCGAATATACAACTGTCCAGAGTCGGCAACACGCGTGTTATACCTCTGTACGTCTACCATGAGTTGTCGCATTTAGATTGGCTGACGTTACTACAGTAGTAATAGTACGTTACTATGACATCTGTCAAAATTGTTGTTACTCATTTACCAAATTCTAAGCAAATTAATGAGCGCAAACTACAGTCGCTCTAGTACGCTGTGACGTAGAATAGTTAGCTACGTGATGTTTTAGTACCCAACTATCCGCTAGAGGCGCTGTAGGCAAGTTTTCATACATTTTTTTAACTACAGTCGCTAACGAGTGTAGATTGTGAAAACTCATAGTAGACCTACTGGTATTGCAAGCGCCCACAAACTACGGTAACCATTTACCATCAGATGGACCGTGTACTTATTTGTATTTAAAAAACCGTGCCTATCCATACTAATAATTAGTACCGAGCTTAGCTCGGTTTTTTTGGTAAATGAAACCTAGCTAGATCTATTAATCGCCCCCGAAACCCCTGCATACAATATTTCATAAAAATCGTTGGAGCCGTTTCCGAGATTCAGATTATTATATATATATACATACATATAAACAAGATTTGCTCGTTTAAAAGTATAAGATAAATGCGAAAGTACCTAACTCTGTCGGTTACGCTTTCACGCATAAACCGCTGAACCGAATTTGATGAAATTTGGTAGCAAGATAGACTAGAGCTTGAGAGCTTGTTGAATAATACTCAGCGAAATGTGGGCATGTGCAAGTATAATGTTTGGACGTGCCTCTGACTACCCTCTTTAGATATCCTCAAAGTTCGAAGTCTGAGGAGATTTCTACCAAGCTTAGAGATGACAGTCGTGATCATGTTTTTTTTGTTTAGTTATTAAAAAATATGTAGGTACTTAGGTATAAAACGTTTCCATCATTATTTTCTTGTAGATACTGAAAACGTAAGTAGAGACAATAAAAATGTATGAAGTCCTTGGATATTCTCAAAACAGGATCATAACCAACAAAAGTACCTAACCAGCCGCCTAAACTAAACTTAGCAGCTACGCTGCCAAATTCGCGATTCCAAAGATCCATGGTAGAGGCGAAATTACGTCGTTTTAGTGCTAATTCACTGCTTAATTTGAATACGGACGCGCATATTGGTAAGCGACGAGGCAGCAAGCTACAGCGAATAGAGCCCCTACGACGAAATAACCGTTTAATCCTTTCGTAACTCTGTATACCAAAGAATTCTCGATTCTGTGAAGTTTCGCGTGTTATCGAGTCGAGGCGGTATCGCCACAGATTCAACAACACTCCGTGTTCCCAATGTTTTCCTCCAGCGGTTTATCTCTTCTCTCTGCTCTTTGACACCGGCTGATGTACTCGACCTAGAGTCGACCTTACGCCGCCGCTTTAAAGCATCAACTCCGAAAGCCTCGATTTGACCAAATTTCGGACTCATTACCTAGGTACCGTCATTCGGAAAATTCGAATAGAAATTAGAGAACAATTTTTCTCGTCTGTTTACTTTTACTATTTGTTGGAAATTAACTAAAATATCAGTACCTACGTACCTAGTTATTTAGGTAGATACGTAACTAGAAGTCTATTTGTCCTAAAAAGTTTTAAAGTTTTTTGGTGATAGGAGAGTCAAGGTAGAGTCGCGCGGTCTCTGCTAATGTTGAATACGGAAATGGTAGAGTGGTGTAGAAATAGTGGATGCTAGTCAAGGCTAGTGTATTTCGGCAGTGTATGCGAAATGCGGGCGCACGAGTCCGACGCTCGGCGCGTGGTGGCGGCGTCGCGGCGCTGGCGGCGGCGACTGACGCAACGCGCGACCTCTTTGTCCGGCCCCGAGGACCCTCGGAATGTCCGCGAGCCGGCCTCGCCTGCGCCACCGCCGGCCGCCGCCGTCCGAGCTCGAGTAATTACGAATGTCAAATGTTATCGCACGCAACCGTCCACCGCGCGCCGTCCGCACTCCGCTGCGCCGCTCTTCATAATAATAAAACCTGATATTTAAAACGGAACGTCCTTCTAACGCCGTGTAGTTGCGCCGACGCCAATCTACGATAATAATAAGCCGACTACCTAGAAAGCGTCTCGCTCAAGCGCTGAAGATTCGAGTATGACTAGACGGTGTCGCGCTACGAAGCGCTACAGCGCTGGCTGTGTGTGCGACAGCGAGCTCACATAAGTACGGCCAGTTCTATGCGCGCCTGTATAGCTATTAAATGTATATAGAATATATAGTAGTAATCGCTCGACGCAGCGGTATTATGTCGGAAATATACCGGCGGGGCCGCGCCTCAAGCCGATTCACCATTTCGTGATTTAGTTTGTATGGGAAGTTCAATTTTGATTTTTTAAAGTGGTAGAAAGAGTTATTGAATTACTTCTTTTGCTAAAATATACAGTACAAGGTAAGCCGTCATTGGACCTATAATGGGTTTGTCAAAGTCATGAAAAAAAAAAATATCTCTAAATTTATTAATTTTCTGATATTCAGTACAATACTAAAAATATTTCTTATTAATGATATGAATAACTTTAAAAAACATTTAAACATTTGTCATGTAAAGCTATGTAAAAATTCATTCAAAACTGAACTGAACGTTAAACCTCCGTAACTTTTTGTTACAATGGTTTGATATAACATTTGTGATAAAAAGAAGAATTGTTATTATTTTATGAAATATTGATTGGTATCGCATACAGTGTCCGGGCGGGTTCAGGTCTTATTAAAGTCAAAATATTACTTATAAAATACAGGCATGTTCATTTATGTAATATCATAGGCATGGCCAGATTATTTTATTAAGAGATACATCTAGAACTTATCTTGTAAAGCTATTTAATATTTTGAATATTTTTTTTGTAATTTCTTTTTCAAAACCTTGTTAAAGAATATCTTTGAATTATAACTTTTATTTAAGTTTCTATTGAAAAATTTAGTTTTTCTGTTATGATAATTTTCAAAGCTGTGCCTAAAACACAGGTCTAGAAGCGTACTAAGAAAGGGTTTTTCAAAATTTGAACCCTAGGAGACTGCATCTTTATTCTCGTGAAGTTCAAGCTATTATATAACTAATAACATTATCAAGTAAAATCATGAAAAGTTTCACTATTATCTCATAAAAAATCCATTTTCCTACTAAGTATTATCATGCTACATTCTTTCTTGGTTCTATTTTGTTTCTGTAAAATTAAATTTAAGTTTAAGTTTATAAGTTTTTAATTTTTGTCAAATTTAAATCAATCTAAGTAAAAAAACATTTTTGACCGAACTCTCAGCTTACCATTGCTGTTAAACATACGTATGCCTTAAAAAAGTTAGTAAAACTCTTTTTTCAATCCTTTTGTACATTCAGGCAAGGAAAATAAAATATAAACAAAGAAAACAGCGCAGAGCAATCGGCCTGAGGCGCGGCGCACTCCTCCGTCAGCTATAGCGTGGCCTTATAGATGGTTGTTTGCGCTCACAGAGTGCGGTGAACAGCGCTCACCGGCGGCGCGGCTGTGTGCGCGCCGTACGTACGAGCGGCCTGCGGGAGTGTGCGCGGCTGTACAGACACAGGCACACAGATGATCGACTGTGTGCGTCTCTCGCCTGTGCTGGTGCGTTCCGAAACCGCTCTCTATTCTATCTATGCGAAGGCGTCGTATCGCCATGTATAGCGGGCACGCTCGGGGCGAGGAATTTAGAGGCGGGGGTCGTATCGTTAATTGTTATGGAGTTGATTTCGGTCCTGAAATTCCGAAATAGGTATTTTGAAATAACGCCTCTTTTTGTCTTCGCGTTGCTCTGACATATTTTGCAATACCTACCGACACTTGGACACTCCTATCTGGACTGAAATTCATTAACCTATATTAGTGGGCGAGCGGTCGTCTCGATACGTCACATCTCAATCCGTGCTCGTCCGGGACGCACAATAAACTGTTTTCGTTTATGGCTCTTCGTTGGCTGGCGTTTGCACGTTATCAGAGCGAGTGATAACAGTGTGAATCGCACCGTAGCATCTAAGAATAGGGTTTCGAATAGAGTGGCAGGTAGTCGCTTTGCCTATAGCAAAACAAGTCCATGGTGAGCGAATTGAATTCACCGCAGGGTCTTCAGGTCAGGGTGATGGCTGTTGCAGTGGCTATTGGAATGCTTACTTAGACATTTTTGTTGACCTTTTGAAATACATCGATTATCGTAATAATTCTTATTAAAACAGGTCCACTGCTTGGATTCGGGCCCACTCTATAACCGTATCTGTTATTCTCGAGTAAGTAATTAGATAGTTCCATGATATACCTACCCTACCTACAAAGTAGAGTTCTTCTACTTCATGAAGACCGGTGCGATGACTTTTAAATAATTGACATAAGATTCAAAATCGAATAATTCACTGGTCTAGGTTAAAATATTTTTCACTTGATGATCCACAATAAGTAGATTAAAAACGCGTGCGGTAACTTTAAAATATGTTTTTGTTATTTATACATAAAAACTTCCAATATTTTCATGTATTTTTAACTATAGCAACATTTCCTTTATGTTGCCAATACATTTCTTGTTTCGCGCCATCCGCCGCAGCTCGCGGGTACATTCAACGCAATGGACGGCCATCTGGCAGCAGTATGCTCGAAAAAGGTGTCATTCCCCTTCGTTTCGACTTCTATCATTCAAGTCGACACTCTGATACGACAGAACATGTTACAGTTAGTACGGCCTCTATTCCCGCGGTTGAACAAAACAACCCGAACCATAAGTGCTACTCGAAGTAAACTCGAATTTGAACAAGAATGTTCGAACACTATTATTATTCGAAGTACACTCACCATACTATTTGATGAATATTATTTTTGATTTTCGCGCATTGAGTCAGACCGGTGTCCGTTAGTAGACTACGATCGGCCATGATGGTGATGATGATGATGATTATTTTTTTAAAGAATCTGCCATTAATCTAATTACATTTTTAATATGTTTCAAAACAATTTACCATGCTACGGGTATGCTACGAGTGTGCTACGAAAATGCTACGATATAAAAATGTTATACAAATTTTTTATACACATCATTCAGAAAATATAAAATTTATTACATCCTAAGTCAGTTATTACTGAGCTTTTAAGAACCGTAGCTTTTTATAAAGTAGTGTGATTCTGTCTCAATGCCGTATTAATGAAGCTCAGTTACTTTGCCTAATAATTTTTTTGCTCTTTTAGTAATAACTTGTATCACACCTGGATCTCTATTCAACTATGTTAATATCATTATTGTTTTTGTAATTATTGATACGTGGCTTCAATGTCACTAAAATTTCGCTGTGCGGGGAGTGAGTGAGAATACTGCGAGTTTCATTCGTAGCGGGCTTTGTACGTAAATCTGCTCGGAGCAACACAATATGAGTCGACAACAATCACTATATTTTTTAATATTATTTTAGTTCGGTTATTTGGCTTAGATCCTCTGAGATTCGAACCTGCACTTCGTTTTTAGCTGGCGAGCATCTGTACTAATTTTCTTTGGTCTGTTATTAAGTTATGGTAAGTAAATTAGATACTTGATAATTTCTGCATAATTAATATCAAACAAATATTTTTAAATGTTTTGTAATTAAGTATAAGTAGATAGTTACGTAAATTATTATTTTAATAAATAGTAGGTGCCTAAGTATTTAATTATAGATCATCATTTTGAATAAAAAACATCAAAATATAACGGTTTAAAATATAACTGAGTATTTGCTACATCCCTTTTATTTCTCTAAAGAAGAATCCTAAAAAACTGGACATTCCAAAACGACACAGAGCTAAGAATAACGTTATAGCTAGAGGCGGCGACCGTGGCACACGGGATTCCCCGTCCCACGTTGTATTTAGGGTACATTATAGCGAAGTAAAATTTAAAAATTAATGCTTTATATCAGTTGTGCTTTAACAAATCATGATACTTTTTAATTTTGCTTAACTTAGGTACATCTACAACTTGTCTAAGTGTGATAATGCTCTTCAAAGAAGATACTTTATTATTTGAGTCTGTCCAAACATAAAGAATCAAAACTAAGAAAATGCTGACCCGTTATTATCCGTTGTTAAGACACCCCATTTTACCCTTTTAAGAGGGTTATTTTGAAATATCCAGAAATACGTAAGTATCCATTCATTTTGCATTTTGCACCACCCGTTAAAAAGTTCTCATACAAACATTGACCCCTCATTTGACCCCTTTTTGAAGGTTATTTTGAAAAATCCTGAAACACGTGTCCATTTATTTTGCATTCAGGTACAGTACACAAACAAAGTTTCATGAAAATCGCTCCACGCGTTAAAAAGTTACATACCAACGTTTTCACCCTTTTTCACCCCCTTAAGGGTGGAATTTCCAAAAAAGCACCTTAGTGGGTGGTTTTGTTATAAAAGGAAAAAAAAATGTTATAAAAAATAATAATAATAATAAATAATGCTGGACAATCCACACAGCATCATCTAGCCCCAAAGTAAGCTACTCAAAGCTTGTGTTATGGGTACTAGATAACTGATATATTTAATACATTATATACTCGTACATAGATAGATATTTTTATTATACATAGAAAACACCCAGACCAACGGAACAAATTTCTGCAAATCTTACACAAATTTGTTCCGCGGCGGGAATCGAACCCGCAACCTCTTGCGTCGCAGGCGGACTCTCGCCCGCTGCGCCACTGAGGTCGTTATGAAAGCCACCTTCCAAATTTCAGTCAGGTTAAGCTCATATATGAATGTATATTATATGTATAGATTTATAAATTGCGTAGAGTTACGCAGGAGATAGAGGCGACAAGATTCTACGGCATCGGTGCCGGCAGACACGCTCAGCTGCCTGCGTTTCGCCTCACTGTTCGACTACAAACCGGGTCGCTCGCCTCGAGCCGCTCTTTGGAAACTGTTGTCGCGGATTGCTTGAAGCCAACTGTCTTGAATATCCACACAATCATCAAAAAGCATTAGAATCCTACTAATATTAAGCATAAAAATCCTAAAAATATTTAGCATAAGAATCCTACTAATATTTAGCATAAGAATCCTACTAATATTTAGCATAAGAACCCTACGCGAAAGTTTGTAATAATGTATGGATGTAGGTATGTTTGTTACTATTTCGCGCTGAAACTACTGAACGGATCTGGATGAAATTTGGCACAGATATAGATTATAGTCTGGAACAGCACATAGGCTAGGTACTTTTTATCCCGGAAAAATTTACGGTTCCCGTAGGATAGATTTGTTTTTGTTTTTCAAGGTACCACGCGGGCAAAGTCGTTGGCGGAAGCTAGTTATCAAATAAATATGGGTAAGTACTAAATTATTAACATACAATAAAAGCATTCGGGTCTTGAAAAGGTCTTGAAAATCATTTTTATCAATCCTGTATTTTAACGTGTGGGATTCTCTCTCAAGGTAGTCTGGAAGAGATGGCTAGCGATTAGGCCGTCTATCGTAAACTAATTGTAAAGTTAACTGGTTAGCACCATAGTATTCACAGGCATAGTGGCTTAGGTACAATAAATAATTTCCAATAATTCATTCATTCGTTTGCTGTTGAATATGTGATGGCAAAAACTGCGCCATATTTTAATGCCAGTGTGAAAATGCTGTGCCTATTACCCCATTATGTCATAACTCATAAGTCATAACAACCTATCGGGGTACTCATTAATGTAGTGAACTGAATTCAGATCGGCCACAAAGTTTTTCACGCTCCTGGATAATTCACAATAAATATCTACCATCTTTAACCCTAGTTGTATAGGTACGGACAAACAATAATATGTACTTATTTCATTATTCTCAGAACGTCAAGTCATAAACATCGGCCGTGCGTAGGTAAGTAGTTTTATTGTGGAGAATTTTAAGCGGAGTAGAAGAGTGCGCTAAGAAGTGACGAAAAACATCAAAATAAACTCTTGATGAATAAATACTACTTTAGGCTAATATCAAAAACCAAACAACCTTGTGGCATTTAAGATTTATAAGGCTTAAAGCGCCATCTCTTGGCGTAATATGCAAACTTGATTTCAAGTCAGTGCAGCGCGTTGTAAAATACTTTCGTAACGTAACGGGTGGATGGACCTTGGGTCGGGGTTCGATTCACATAGTAAACCTTAGAGACGTAGAATTTTTTACTTTTGCGAATGTCTAATTGAATTTAGCTTAGCACCTAAGTCTTCATATTTAAATTAAGTTTTATGATTATTTATTGGGACCATGCCCAGGACATTTTCTATGACCCATTTAGAAATAAATCGCGCACCATGACAACGTTTCACTTTATACTAATCGTAATTAGTATTTTATCAAACATTTTTACATCTAGGTAATATTGCAAATTCGAAATTTCTTATGTATGATGGTCCATCAGACTAACGTAACGGGCGGTACTAATTTGCATGAAATTTGTAATTAGGTAGTTCCTATAAATATGTACACGATATGAGTACTCGTACTTATGTACATAATGCAGCTGTTCATAAATTGTTTTTAATTTTTAAGAACAAAAAAACTGAAAATCAGTAGGTATATTATGTTATAAGTTAGTAAAACAATAAACATCCTCATCATCATCATCAGCCATAGGTACCTACAGCAACCTTAAACTGGAATAACCACTAAGCTACTCAGCAACAAAGTTGAAATTAGCTTGGCAAAACCTACACATGCAGAGTTCTAAGAAGAAATGATTTCGAAACACAACAGGAAAATCAGTTTTTAACCTACCTACGACACAACGAGTTTTGGGGCCTTACCATAACCTCTTCGGGAAATATCAAAGTAATATAACTTTGATATTTCGTACTACGTAATTGTATTGAAGTTGGTAGTATTACTTCAAGCTTACAACATGATGGTTTGTATGATCTTATGGTAAGGCCCCAGGTTAAGTGAAAACAGACTTTAAATCACAATGCATAGAATAGAAACCTAATTTACCTAACAAAAAGTGTTTGTTGTATACATTTTTCAAAATAAGTAAATACTTTAGATAAAAAGTAACTATATATATTAAGTTATCTATACTAATATTATAAAGAGGAAAACTTTGATTGTTTGTTTGTTTGTTTGTTTGTTTGTTTGTTTGTTTGAAATGAATAGGCTCCGAAACTACTGAACCGATTTGAAAAATTCTTTCACCAATGTGTAGAATGAACTTTCAGGATGAACATAGGCTATATTTTATGTAGGTACTTCGTGGGCGACGCCGCGTGCAGAAGCTAGTAGTAAATAAATTGGCTAAGCACGTGTTGACCACGCACAACTTGGCTTCAGCTAGCTAAGGGTTAGATTTACCAGTTGTCAGGTACAGTTATTCAATTTTGAACCTTCTAGCAATGGTATAAATGTCATCGCTAACACTTCGTGAAGAAGATGAACTCTATTAAAACAATTCAACGCATCAACGAAATAATAAATAAAAATTGTGTAAAGATTTCATGATTTTACAAATTGTCATTTTTATAATCTAAGTAGTATTGAGTAAAGCCTTATTTTTCTACCTTTTAACTTGGTATTGTACTTATTTAGGTATCTACCTACTATTTGAACAGTTTTCAGTAGACCTGTAATAAACTGATGATTGGATAGAATCGGATAAACAGAGTAACATGGCAAAACTAAGTATTCCCTAGTGGACTATGGTAGGAGATACCATAAGTACCTAAAAATAAGTCAACCATCAACAATCATATTTTTTTTTCTAAAGGAGCGGTATATACTCTAGGGTGCAGTTTTATTTTGCAAAAGACTTCAACGAGACCCATCCACGACAATTTTCTTCAAACTGTGTTCCAGAACCCATTTAAATGTAATATTTCAATATTTAATTCATTTTCTTTATATTATGTAATGAAACAGCTTTGTATTTATATGGTGTAGGTATTCAGTGAATAGTTATATCAAATGATAAAACTGTTTGCCTGCTTGTAAAGGCCTTCGTTTACAACTTTACCAAAGTAAGCTACCTACTCAAGGAAATTATGAAAGTTTCGCCTAGCTAGGCAGTAAACCCTAGTGCTACCAACAAAACAAGTCGACGCTATGAGAATGGTACAAGAACATGTTATGGCGGGAAAGGAAAATCTGAAAAACACTGCAATAATACTCCGTGAGCTATGTTCGCGTAAAACCGAACCGCTCCGCTAGGTGGCAGCACATAGAACGCTATTCACAGCGTATATTATTTACCAGGGTTATGTACCTACGTATGTCGTTATATAAGTGAACAGAAAGCTACGTTCGGTGCGGCCCGGACGGAGGCGGAGGAGGCGGTGTGGAGAGGGGGGAGGCACGCGCACAGGCGCACGCTCACGCACACAGAGACGCCGCGCCGCGTCCGTGTGTATCGAGCTAGCCGAGCGCGCCAACCGACCCGACTACCGACTCGACGTATTCTTATTATTATGAAAGGAGAAACGCTTTTTGTAGGGCAAGAACTAAATTTGAAGCATTACAGCCGCCGATAATAAAGATTGTAAACGCATTTCAGGCTGAAGTTTGTCTCACGGCTCAGAGATGTCGCTCGCGAGTTCCGACTGCGTTTTGTGCGAATTTAGTTTTCCGGGTTCCATTTTAATATTACGTGACCGTAATGTCGACACAATGAAGCTCCGATGAGTGAAATGTGAACTGCCTTTGTGCTCGTTAGCTATGTCGATGGTGTTTGCATTTTAAAATGAATTTTTAACCTATTTAATAAAGCTTCATAAATAAAACGAGTGTTAGTAACTATAAGTGTTATTACTAACTTAATATGGTGACTTCACCGTAAACGTCACCTCCTACAGCACTCATCTTCCAAGTAAAGTCAGCAAAACTAGGTCTAAACGTCCTTTTCAAAAAAAACTTCCAAGTATAGGACAAAACCTACTTATGTCATCTAGTTAGAATATATATAATAAAATATAATAGCTAGATAGAATGCTTTAGTTACACTAAATCCTAAACACATTTTAAGTACCGTTGAACTATCTACTTAGCTTATTAGATATAATGTTAAGAAACAATAAAAAATACAGCAAAATATATTAAAAAAATACTTATGTATGTATGTATGTTGATAAAATTATAGCCTCACTAGAATCCGGCAAGACAAAGAAAGAGCCGTTTCTGCGTTACGCCTTTAACCACTAGGTGGCGCCAGTCAGGCGATGCGTCACACATAACTCTACTCGTGTGTGTGTACCTTTACGAGAATAGTTCCCGCCAAAACACAATGCGCGGGAAACAACCACTTTCACACATTATTTTGAAAGTATTTAGTTTAGTTAGTTCGTAGCACTTCGCGTAGCGGTCGTATTGTCTGCTACGCTTTAATGAGGGTAAGTTTGGGATATTGGGGTTTTAAGAGCTCAAATGTATTTTTATGGTATTTTAAAGTAACATGATCAATGATAACATTCGGTAGGTAGTAGGTACCTACCTACTTCTTCCATTAGAACATGTCAATAGTCAATAGTCAATAATATTTATTCAGTAATATCACAAGGATAATTTTGAATCGTCTTACATACTAGGTGAGTCTAGGTGCCAATTCCAGTCCTATCCCCAGTACGAGAAGAACTGACAAGAAACTCGCTGGGCCCTAGCGCTTTTTTTGTATTATGAACCTTGTTAACATTGTTAGGGACACCTAGCAGAGTTGGACTTGGAGCTGATTCGTCCCAAGCTTTTTTGTCATCTAAGTACTACATGTTATGACGAGAGATGAATGTTATGTAACGAGAAGAGTGTTATGTATGAATGTGGATAGATATAGAGGTAGAGATAGACAAAAGAAAAGATGGATGAACTGTGAGAAAGATGATATGACTAAGAAAGGTGTGAGTACTGAGACGACGAATGATAGAGGGAAATGGAAGAAGAAAACGTGTTGTGCCGACCCCACATAGCGTGGGAAAAGAGCAGGAAGAAGGAAATCATCCACCTACCTGTAAGCAGGTAGAGCGTTGGTGGTGTAGTGGTAGCACCCTTGCCTCACGATCTGAAGGTCGTGGGTTCAAACCTGGTCGCGCATCAATGTGTTTTTTTGCGAGATTCGCATTCCCTAGATAGAGGGAAGGAAACACTTGGATGAGAACAGCCGATTTTGATGACACCTAATGTTTGGCCAAAAATACTTAGCTTATTTACTTACCTACATAAATAAACATGATCACTTTTACTGTGATCCCCAGGTTAGGTAAAAATCTCCTCAGAACTACATAGTTACTTTGGCTAAAGATGTCTAAAAACGGTAATCAGAGGCACGTCCGCAGAGTATTATATAACACAGTGTTTAGTAGTTAATATTCGGTGCTTGACAGATTGCAAGCCCATCGCCGCTTAGAAATACTTACAAGTAACATTATCTCCACCTACTTAATCTACTAATCTTAATCTACTGCAAATTAATTTATTAAGCATGAAAACTAATCATTTAAGGTACCCAGTTAACCAGGAATAGACTAATTAATTTCAATATGATATTTCAATGTATAATTACCTAATTTAATTTCTTGTATTATTAATAGTTGCGTGGGGTACATTAGCTATCTACATACGTGGACTATAAACACCTACTAAGGGTATTATCTACCCTTATCTGGAAATGCCTAAAGGCTTTTCCGATCTTGTACCTAGCTACACATTTATGTACAGCTGCTGTACATAAGGGTGTGTATACCTGGGCAAGTCTTGTAAGTTCTACTGAGAACACGACGTTGTACTAACCTATATATTACATATTATTACGGCATTAGAATAAGGTGTAGGTATCCAACAGTGTGAAATAAGTGCTTATTTACTTATACAACTATAGTGAGTTTTAATATCTCTCCAGTCTGGGTTTCCATAGAGAAGAAGAACAGATCATAGGAAACATTAAACCACCGTCAGGGAAAATAAAAAGCCGCCACAGAAAATAAAATGCCGTTTTTGAACAGCCGGCATAGTCTGTTCTTTCTAAGAAAAACCGTCTTTATACGCTTTCAACTGGTTTCGTTAAAAAATATCGCAAAAGAGGTTAACACAAAACTAAAATCCCACCAGTACGTCTACCATGAGTTGTCACATTTAGATTGGCTGACGTTACTACAGTAGTAATAGTACGTTATATGACATTTGTCAAAATTGTTACTCATGGTATAGGTCATCCAACGGATCTAGGCATTCGTGAAGTTAGCCACAGGTGCGAGTTTGCGCATGTACACTTCCTTCCCCCCCTCCTCATACCTCCAATTGCTCCCGAAAAACGATACTGCGCAGCTCTTGCGGCTAACTTGACGAATGCCTAGGTTCGTTGAGCAAATTAATGAGCGCAAACTACAGTCGCTGTAGTACGCTGTGACGTAGGATAGTTAGCTACGTGAGGTTTTAGTACCCAACTATCCGCTAGAGGCGCTGAACAAGTTTTCATACATTTTTTAACTACAGTCGCTAGCGAATGTAGATTGTGAAAGAAAACTCATGGTAGACCTACAGAACTTGGCATTGGTTTCTAAATTGTCCTTAGGTATCTCGCAAAGAGCCTGCAAATGGCCCAAAAAGGTTACTGGCCGACCCCCGTCCCAAGAGTATGCCTAGCAAGAACAAAGTAAGTCGTTTTCACCAACACATTTTGTGGTGGTTACCGTAATCCTCGACTAAGTTGACAGCTAAGAAAACAACTGACAGACAACTAGTATTTGCTGCAAAAACTAAAAAATAACCGACTTGAAAATAGATTTTTACAGCCGCCACATTACATTTTATTTAAATTTTTTATAGCCTTGTCATTTTTGTGATCCCGACAAATCCAACGATACTTCATTTGTCAAAATAGGCCCAGCCGTTTGCTACAGCAACAGCCAAAGGAACTCGCATACATAAAAACACACATTACCCTCCTTCGCTTCGCAGTCGGGTAAAAAGAATCGAGTGCGTTTACTAGAACATCTTTTACCCTGCCGTGTGCGCTGCGAGTGTTTTGCCATAATGATGTAGGTACTATAAACAAAACTTGTGTCTTTAGTTATAAAGAATACAAGAGAAGATTCATTAGACTTTAAAGTTCTGAACAATATAGTAGGTATACTCGTATCTAAACAAACAAAATTATTGTCTTGAGCGAATTGGCGAATTGTTCGAACACTTGATTCGCGCGTTCAGTAGAGTTTAGCCCTAAAAAAGCTTAGCACCTAGGTCATAAATAACTGAAATCGGTTTAACAAAAATGCTTTGGAGGCGTGCTTACCTAAAAGTCGGACGAAGGTCGGATGGCGGGCAGCTAAGGCCACTGCAGCTTTGCCAAACCACATTAGGTATTCTCTCGATGCTCTCTCCACTTTAGGCTCAGTAGAGGTTTTGTCAAAAGCGGTGGCTTTATGATGGTGGCAATATAACGGAGACACGATATATGCAAGTGTCATTCTTTGATGCGTTATGGTGATGGAAAGCTGAATCCATCTTGCTACCTATATCTTCCCGCATCGATCAAAAATTTCACCAATTAATCTGATAGAATTCCTATTCTGATAGGTACCTAACTACTAACACATGGCAGAATAATATACTTATACATACCTAAATAAAGTCTTGTTTTTTACACCATTTATAACTCGAGACCGGCTGGACCGATTTTCATGATTTTTGATATGTTGGATTTATCTTCGCCCGAAATGGCATAATTATTATATTAAATGGAGAAGAAATCGGGGGCGACAGCTAGTCTATTCATATAATTAAACAATACCCGGTAAGTTGACGAAAAATATTAAAAATCGAGGGTGACTAAAGAAGAATAATAGAAAACAAATCAACGACTTTTAGAATTATCTGTATGTCTGTTTAATTGGTTGTTCGTGCCCATCTCCGAAACTACAGTACTAATTTTCATATCGTTATCACAGGTGGACAGAGCATAATTATTATTGGAAGAAAAAAATAGTAGGCTTTGCTTCATTAAAATCAGATGTTGGAAAGAAAAGTTATCGTGGACGAAGTCGATGGCTAGTTCCTGATACAGTTCTGCTAATAATTATTACTTACCCTATAACCCTATAGAGGTAGGGAAGTTTGTTATTTTCATATACTAACATTGAACCGCACCAATATTAATGAAAGCAACAGAATATTTGTAAAACCCTAATCCATGATGTAATATACGAGTATAATGAAGATTATAATTAACCGTATTTATGTATTTTTAAGATTAAAGAAGTAAATCCGCGGATAGGAGCTAGTTCAATATAAATAGCAGAAACCGGAAAATCTTTCATCTATTTCGAGATAGCTCCGCCATTTTGTGTTCCAGTTTATCGATGGATTTATTCAATTATCAGCACGTGAATTTTCGAAAAACAGAGTTTATTCGTATTAGCTGCTAATTTTAAATCAATATTCCCGGCGACCGACTGACCATCACGAGGTGGATATGCGCGGTGGAAAATTGAAATTCACACCTACTTCTCTAGCTAAGTAGGTACTATTAGGTTTTATGTGCATAGGTAAATAGCTCTTTAGCATTATCATTTAGTGCTAAATAGGAGGGGGTTGCATTACAGTACCTAGGTATAATAATACTATTCGGTATCCGGCCGGATATTTCATCCGCCGGACACCGGATAACATAAAATCTGGATGGTTGAATTACCTAAGAATTTTAAAAAAGAACAATTAAATTATACTACTCAACTTTGCTTAGTTCTGGTAAGTGTAAGTATAAGTACCTACCCCGCTCCCATCGTGATCTCAGAGCCTACGCTCCGCCCCCTCTGCAGGTTACAAATTGAGTCACAACTTCTATGCCGGATATCCGGCGCTCCGGCCAAAACCTACGCCGAATATCCGGAACCCGGTCACCGGCCGAACCACTATCCGATGCATCTCTTGATTTGTTACCAAATTCAAAACATATTAATAAAACAAATGCCTCTTTATAATTCCCTTGTAACTTTGCAAGGACTCAGTTATTAAATGCCATAATCTTTTTATTTTAGTTTGTTAAACGAAGCGACGCTGCATGGAAAGTCACTTCGTGGAAGTAGCTGAATGCGTCGTTCTAATTAAAAACCTGAGTTCTAAAAGCAGGCAATGTTCTGACGATGCTGTGAATAAAAAATTAATGAATTATGGGTACAAAGACTAAGTATTTGGTGCTAAAGGCTCGGGTGACGGAAAACTTGCTACTGAGTAACACACAGTGCGGGATCGATCCTAACAGGCAGAGACCAACTGCAAAAAGGCCCCTACTTCTGTGCGATGGGTGTAGCCATTGTTTGAGGCAACTTGATGCAAATCGATGCAATGCTAGAATACTCGTAATAAATAATTAAAATAAATTTTCAGCTGTGTTTTGTTTTTCTTTATATTGCGACCAGTCGACACGATTAAGGTTGACCAACCTCTGGTTTAACTATTCTCAGAATAATATTGGTTTTGTCAAATGCAAGCAAAATGTCAGTTGAATCTTCGTTATCTACAATTTACTTTGTCTACTCCGCAAAACGACAACTATTAATCGGAACGAAGCTTTCTTCGAATTCAGTCAAAAAGTTGTTTTGTTATCGAATTCAAATTGTCGTACAATAATTGGTTTACGAGATTGTCAAAAGTAATGTCTGTCATTCTATCGTTCAAATGATAGTTCAAACGATGTAACCTAAAGTATATTTTCGACAATTATTGTGCCGATATATCGTTGGTCGTTTTACGAAGTAGGCCCAGGGAAAAAGAATGGCAAGACAAGTCAAGCGCTTCAAAGCGAAAATATAGGTCTATCCCTGACTGTATCAGGTTATTATTGAGGTTCTGCTGGGAGGCCGGAAGTGCCGGCCGCCGCCGGAAGCCGCCCCTGACAAAGCTCACGCTGCTGAGATAAAGCTGACAAATTAATTGTTTACTATCGTGATGGTGGCTCCGCTAATGTAGATTGAATGGAAATTGATTTTGATCTTCCGATGTGACAGCAACTAGCCACGAGTTTCCTCACGATGTTTTCTTCCACGATTGGGAGCACTGGCATTGCGCACATTAATTTGTCGAAAATCCATTGGTGCATGATCGGGTTCATACCTACCCACAACCGGATATGAAACAAAAACATGATCACGACTGTAATCCCCAGGCTCGGTAGATAGTCTCCCTCAGACCTCTAGTTACTTAGATCTTTTGAGGATATCGAAAGAGGGCAGTCAGAGGCACGTCCGAACATGACATTTGGTTCATACCCACATTTTGCACGTTAGTATTCCGGACCGGACGTGATCGGAAGGATATTATCACTTCGCCAACACAAGATGCTGAAGAGCTGAATTAGGAATCTTCGTACTAATATGTACTGTTGCTGATCGAAAGACCACAAGATGATTCAAATAGGTAGGTATGTATTTTAAATTCATATGAAGCGGTACACATTTTAACCCTGACGTGTAGCGTTCATCTTAATGTTTCACAAGTCTTGGGGCTGTAAGTTTTCTGAGAAATCGGATAGGTAACTGAACCGAGCTACTTAAGGAATACCTACTTATACTAAACCCCACGATCTGGTACGGTTACCATAATTTATGATGAGAGGTATATTCCAAAAGCTTTTTCAAAACTTGTAGGTACTTAGTTGTACCACGGCTGCACAATTTATTTCCTTATTTCTGCTACCTAGCTTGCTATCTATTTAATTTGTTCGGGCTACCCCCAGAAGGCCGTGCTAGACTCTGATCCACTCATATTAGGTAGGTATTATGGGAATTTCAAAGCCTAGGGTTAGATGAGCAAACAAAGTATTTTTTTTTTTACCAACCAAATTGAAAGGTTCATCTGACTCTAAAAAATCCTTGACCGATTCCACGTGCAATATCTCGCCAATTTTATTTTTCCCGCCTCATCTCCTCACCATTATTTATCTCGTCCGGAACGAGCGTTCAGAATCTAATAACTTCGTCTATGACAATATTCCGTACTGAAACCAAAATAGATAGGCCAGAGTTGACTCGACTCGTTCTTTGTATCAGCCCCTAAATAGAGTGCGTAATAGGAAGGGGAGGCCAGGACCCTCTTCGCGCATGCGCGCTAGCCGTTCTTCTATCGGTTTTATTACAACGGTTTTGTTGTTTTCTCGCGTTAAATTTATTAAATTCTTGCTAATTATTTATTAGTTTCAGGTACCTTATCTAATAATCGGTTTATGTTTGCTTCCATTTTCGATGACGAATGCTTCAAAAATAGGAAAATCTTTGTTTATTACCTAGTTGAAACAGCGATGATAATAAATAATAGATACTTATTCCAAAAATATTAGCTTCATTATGTAGCAAATGTTTGAAATCTGGAATTTAAAAAAAAATCCGTTTTGTTTTTAAATAACAGTAGGTGCATGCATGCACACATTATTACTTCGTATCTGACAGAAAAATTTACGAAGGGTGCCAGCGTCACCCGCTCGGCAGATGTGCCGCACGTGGCAGAACCCGCGCGCCGCCCGCTCGCTGCCGTAGTGACTATTATTTAGTCTGTGCAGCCGCTCACAATGGAACCCAATCCCAATCAAACATGGCGTCGTCGGCGGGGAACTTCGCTCTTTTCACTCGCGATTTTATGCGAAAGTACCCACAACGGACTTTTGTTTTGAATTTAATCAACGGTGCCGGAAGTTGGCTTCGGTTATTTTCCAAAATCTATAGCTATAGGGAAAGTACTTCGACTAGCTAAAGTCATCAATCAAATAATGAAATGTCCTTCTAGAGTACCTACCTACACAGCATTATTAATTCGCTTAAGTTATTTAAAACTATAAATGATTGGCGAACATTGTCTAACAGATTTATTCTTGTTGGATCTACGGTTGGTTTCCCTTATTCTTAATATTTAATGAAAAATTACAGTGGGGGACCACAGATTGAAAAACTTGCTGCAAGACTTTCTTCGGCTGAGCAGTGGATCGCTGAGATAAACTGATATTCAAGCAATATTCATTTTATAAAAAAGGTTGCTATTTTCCAAACAAAACCTTTAAGAAAAAAACTATTCAAATATTATTGTCATAGTACCAAGGAGTTTCCTATTATCTAAATATCGAAAATGTTTATATTTTTTGTCCCCATAAGAACATAGCTATCGGAAAAACAGTAAGTAAGTATAAGGTACACCTAAGTTTCGATTAAGTACAAAAAATATTTTATAGTGTTTAAACTTCCTGAAAATGTTTCTAAACTTATTTACCTAATCCCTAGTATATGTTAAGTATTTTCAAAATGGCATACAAAAATCCTTGACGCTAGTTAGGTACCTACTGAACATGAAAGTTCAAAATTCGCTTCCGATTTTGTGGAGTTAGAGAAAGTAGAGTCCAAGTTACAAATCCTTGAATTTAAACAACTTTTCCAACCGGGATGGATTTGGTTTTGAAGCCTATTTAATTAGACGTTCCAATCTAAAGTCAGTCCCTCTTCAAATATTAACCTTCAGAAAATACGGATTATTTTACGAGCAAAGTCTCAATAGTCGGATGTACCTACTTATAATTAGTCACTAAAAATGTAAGCAAAGAATCCAAAGTTTTAAAAAAAAACTGTCACTTTTGCATGTAAAGTTGCTAGTTTTCTCGGATTTTCTTTTCTCTAATGATCAAAAATCTTTATTTTACGCTTCATTTTTTATATGTAACTTGAAAGAATCAGCATTCTTACATATTATCCTAATGATATAAGTATTTTTATCACTTGTAAAGTATCCTTCTATTCACGTCATAGAGACCAAAGTTACATGTTATTTGAGTTGCTCAAATGCACTGCGTTGTGAATTCGGCCACATACGCTCTTCGTTTGGGTGACCCCGGGGTCAATGTACCTGCTTAGTGATGACCCCCAATATCGGTCCTCGAGGACCTTTCCATCATCTGTGTCATCTCAATTCGAGAACCGAACCCGTAACCGTTCCTCCGATAAATTTCTAATATTCATTATCTTGTTGACTCCGTCCGAAAATAGTAATTTTTATAAGTACAACCTAGCCTGCAAACACGTATAAGACCTGATGGTAAATGATTAGTGATTACCGTAACTTATGGGCGCTTGCATCACCAGAGAATCGTTTTGATATAGAAAAAAGTCACTAACTTGTAGGTGTATAAGAATCTCGAATTTATGTAAGAACAAAATATGATTGTTGCACAGAACCAACACTAACTAAACCCTGACCAAGAGCCTTGACTCGGTCGCTACAACTTCAATATCTAGACTTCAACGTGCCTATGTTATGCTAATTTCCTTCAGTCGTATTACGTACAATAGTGATTCCTATTTAAACAAATGCAAAGTAGGTATTCGACATTTATATCTACCGCTGAGTCGTTCTACCACGGCCGCACCGTCATTACGCCGATGGTCAACCGGTTTGTGATCGCATCAGAAAAACAGCTACCTCTCTACCACGAAAGCCAGTTCACCAACGATATGGAACGGTAACTCGTATAGTCAGTATGGAGAAAGAAGGTAGAGCTCCGCCGCTAAGTTTTCTTGGTAAGGAGGTGGCCGATATGCGCGATGGTAGAGCGCCACAATTTCGGTGTCAAAATTTTATATAACGCAGCGAATAAAAGTGATGTCTCAGTGAAATCCGACGATGTACTGAGTGAGCAGTGCGTGCTATGCAGATGCAATGCAGACTGCAGTTGATGATTGAGCGATGTTCAAAAGCCTGACTACAAGCTCTTCGGGCAATATCAAAATAATATAACATTGTTATTTCGTATGACCTACAAAATTGTATTGATGTAGTTTTACTTCAAGCTAGAAATGTGACGTTTCTGAAACATGATGGTTGTAAGAGCTTGTGGTAGGGCCCCAATTCTTGCAACACGTTTTCTAAGCAACTGGACTTATGCTTAGGTACCTAATAGTTCCGATGACAGCTGTGGGGTGATTATCATTTTTTACTTACAATCAACGTCAATACGTTTTCATTGTAATCAAGTGATTTGGTATGACAAGAGTGTTTATTTAATCAATTTGAGCCAGTTTTGACAAGTGTGGATTGTATCAGAGTTCCGTAATCGCACTACTGATCCAATCATTAGAGATGGACTGCCAATCTTTGCGATGGAAGTAAACTCATATGACTATGGATTTATTGCGACTTTGCTTGCGTAGTAGAGATAATTTCTTACAAATTATGCTGCTACCAATTAGGGGTAGAATTCACGGAAATCCTTTTTAGTCTCATCTTTTTAGGCTTTCATAGATGTGGAGTTTGGGCCGAAGAGTATCATAGTACCTTATAACCCGAGCAAACTTGTCTTGTTACTTTGCTTTGACGGACAACAAAAATAATCCACAGGTGTACAGATATACGTTTGAAGGAGTTAAATTTAATCATTAATGTTTAAAAGTAAGTATATTTATTAGGTAGTATGTCTTCTTCTCGATATTAACACGTATACCTATACTAACTTAGGTAGGTACTCTTTTATTTATAGTACCTAATAAGCTCAGTCTACTCGGTACTATAAATAAAATATACTATACTATACTCTCTCTCTACCCACGATCTGCCCACAAATAGATCGACTCCTTTTCTCCCACTCCGCCCCCATTGAGGAAGCGGTGTTTGGTACCTACACTGCTACAACGCAGTGCGCCAGAGAGCCAGCACGAAGTTTTGAAACACGCATGAAGGTATCAAATGTACCTAAGAATCAGAGTCCGTGAACTTTGTCTGCTTAATGTGCCAGACGCCATGAGTAAAAAAGACGCTACCACAACGCAACTTCAGCAAAGCAAATCTCTCTAGCAACTGCCCGCTGAATATGCCGATAAGGTGTGAGGCAAGGCGTTTCAGAAACGTCACATTTCAAGCTTGATGTCATACTTCAATAATATTTTTATAGGCCATGGTACGAAATATCAAAGTTATATTACTTTGATATTTCAAAAAGGGCTTGTGGTAAGGCCACTGGATATTATCAGCACAAGTAATTATCGGGCTTCGGTGAACTATTCATGTTGCGTGACCGGCGTCAGCTTTAGATTTGTCTATGGCTATATTTCGTCGCACAATGGAGTAATACACAATGAACCTTCAAAGAGTACCGATGAATTAATAAAAGGGGTACGAGAGATCACGCAGTTTATCGGTAACATCCCTGCCTTCGACCACAAGATCGTAGGTTCTAATCTCGGATGTGTTGCACAAGCACGCGAGTATCGTGGCTATATTGTATACCTAACAAAGATCGATTTAAATCTTTGATACCTAATATATGTATTTATAGTAAAGCAAGTAATATCATCATCATCTTCTTCCTGCCCTTATACCACGTTATGTGGGGTCGGCACAACATGTGATCTTTTTCCATTTCCCTCTGTCATTCGTCATCTCAGTACTCACTCCTTTCTTACCCAATAAATAATATATATAAAATATATAATAAGTAAGTAATATTTATACTATACAGGGTGTCCCAAAAAGTAGTGTCAAGCGAAAGTCCAGAGATAGAACACCCCTTGGGGTACCCGAATCACCCCCATGTATGTTCCGCGATTTTCTATTGTTTTCGAGTTATTAATTTTTTTCCGAATTTTTGAAAATTTACGACTTGATCAACTTAAAACATTCTTACAAAAAAAGTAGAAAACTTTCTTGAGATTTTTTTTTTGCTACTGAATTGTTATGAGTTGTTCTTTTATGCATAAAATAATCAGCTACGTGACTTTGATGAAAACTATGAAAATGTTGGTGTAAAGTCAAATAATTACATTCGGTGAATTATGACTAAAATTTTCAACTTCCATGAAATCACTTGTTAAGATTTTTAATTTGAAGTTGAAAATTTTAGTCATAATTCACCGAATGTAATTATTTGACTTTACACCAACATTTTCATAGTTTTCATCCAAGTCACGTAGCTGATTATTTTATGCATAAATGAACAACTCATAACAATTCAGTAGCAAAAAAAAAATCTCAAGAAAGTTTTCTACTTTTTTTGTAAGAATGTTTTAAGTTGTTCAAGTCGTAAATTTTCAAAAATTCGGAAAAAAATTAATAACTCGAAAACTATAGAAAATCGCGGAAAATACATGGGGGTGATTCGGGTACCCCAAGGGGTGTTCTATCTCTGAACTTTCGCTTGACACTACTTTTTGGGACACCCTGTATATATAATTTGTCTAAAGATACTTACTCTTATAATTTATTTTAGATATTATGTTTTAGTTCTAGATTTACATTTTTATGTTGTTTTTATTTTGCACCGACATAGCTCTCATCAAGATAGAGCTATATGGGTTAGCTGGAAGAAAATGCCCCCTTGGCATGAAGCACTCTTTTTGTTACACATGCACGGTAAAATATAAATAAATAAATACCTAAATGTAATTTTTTTAGCCATTTATTTTTGCCAAACACATTATCAAATTCAAAATAAACTTTTCCAGTGATCATGATCCAGCATGATTCTCATACAGCTGGGTAGAAAACCGTACCGTAAGAAAAGAGATACGGAAATAAAATCAGGTCGAAATGATCGAAAATTAGAAAGCTGCGTGGGAATAGGCGGAACCCGTTGCGGCCGCCGAATTATCAGAAGAAGAGAAAGGTGCGCGCCGTATTTTGAAGAACCGAAGTTCTTAGATACGAACGTCCATGGTGACTGTGCTTCTGAAACTGCTCGTGTGGTATCAGAACGACCGACTACTAAGTTTTCATAAGTGAGACACTAGTATGAGTACAAATTTTGAGAAAATATCTGTGTGATATTCAGTGGCGGATTTGCAAATTCGCCGCCAGTAGGATGTTCAATTTTTTAGCTTTTAGTAATTTTTGATGTACCTACGACGTTGGACTGGTATTATTATAAGTACCACTATACTATACCATAATACTCAGCCCCGGATCTAGGGGGGGGGCAAGCCGGGGTCCTTGCCCCGGGCGGCAAGTTCGAGGGGGCGGCTAAATTCAACTTTACGAATGGACAACTCATCATTTATTTAACTTTGACTTTTTTTATTTCTAATCCTATAATGCTGTAAATAAAATATATATTCTGCACGTTCATGTCTATAAATCGGTACCTAATTGAAGGTTTAAGACTTAAAGAACATCGTAGGATGCATTATTTCCAGGAGGCCTATGTCCAAATGACAATCAATTAGTGGACAATCAATGTTAAAATAAATATGCGGGGGCGGCATTTTGGAAAAAATGGAAATAGTGATAATGTTAGGGCGTATCTCCGAGGCGACGCGTAGACGCTGCAACCGGGGCGGCGGCTGTGAGAAATGGACTAGGGTTGTTGCACCAGGGACGGGTGCAACGTAAGAAACGAGTCCGGGAAGTCCGAATGAGGTTTGCTAGTTGGAATGTAGGAACGCTGACTGGAAGAGGAAGAGAGCTAGCGGATGTTTTAGAAAGAAGACGAATAAATGTAGCCTGTTTGCAAGAGACGAAATGGAAGGGACGAAAGCTAGATAAATCGAAGCGGGTGAATTGTAGGTATTATTGTGGAAGCAATGGTAAGAGGAATGGTGTAGGAATTGTCAGTGAGCTGAAAAAATGTGTGACGAATGTTAAGAGGATGAAAGATAGATTAATAGTTGTATAGTTATTATTAGAAGATTTTGTTATAAACATAGTGAATGTGTACCTACGCACCGCAGACTGGATGTGACGATGATGTGAAAAATAAGGTTTGCAAGGATTTTATATATATTTGGTATACCGGAATGTGAGGAAATCTATATTGGGGGGGATTTGAATGGTCATGTGGGAAGAACGAATGAAGGATATGAAAGAGTGCATGGGGGATGGGGCTTCGGGATCAAAAATCAAGATGGTGAGGCCTTGCTCCAAGCTGCTTTTACCTTTGACTTGGCTGTTACCAACATTTTTTTTCAAAAACTAGATCAACATCTAATAGGTAACATACAAAAGTGGCAATCACATGATACAAATCGATTATTTTCTAACGAAAAGAGAGAACATTTGAAAAGTTATGGATTGCAAGATAATAACGGGCGAAGGCGTAGTCTCTCAACATCGGCTACTATTATTGGAATTTTAGTTCAAGGCCAAGAGCACCAAAACTGAAACCGGGCCCTTTCCCAAAACTAAGTGGTATTTGATAGAAAATAGTGAGTATGAAGTTGAATTTCAAAAGCGAGTAGTAGATAGAATGATAGAAATGAAAGGTATGTCGGAGCTGACAGTGAATGTGTGTTGTAAAGAAATGGCCACTTGTATTAGAGCTGTGGCGAAGGATGTGATTGGGGAAACGAAAGAGAAAGGTAAAATAGACAAGGAAACTAGGTGGTGTAATGAAGAAGTAGGTACCCACAAAAAGTTTTAAAAGAAAAAAAAATTGCGTTTAAGGAATGGAAAAGGGATGTGAGTGGAGATGACGTTGTGAGAGAGAATAAAAAGACAGTATTTTGGAGTGTAAAAGGAAAGCCAAGGAAAGGCAGTTGCTATTGCAAGGGCCAAGGTACAGGACAAACTGTACCAATCGCTGGAAAGCCCAAGTAAAGTAGCAAGAGAATGAGTGAAGAATGCAAGAGATATTGTCCACATAAAATGTATAAAAGATGACGGAGGTAAAGTTTTGACGAACGATGATGATATAAAAGAGCGCTGGAAAGGGTATTTTAAATAGTTGATGAATGAAGAGAATGTTTGGAGTGGAGTGTTAGACAGTGTGCCAGTAAATAAGGATTTAGTTAAAGATGTGAGTATGAACGAAAAAAAAAAGATGTGCAAGATATGAAAAATGGGAAAGCCTACATAGTACCTACAGAATGATGCTGAGATTGATCGGGATGTGAAGAATAAAATAAATGCTGGATGGATGAAATGGCGACAGGTCACAGGAATAACATGTGTGTGATATCCACGAATGCCCCTTAAGGGAAAAATTTACAAATCAATCATAAGACCTATCGTATTGTATGGATCTGAATGTTGGGCCACCAAGGGAACGGATGAGAAAAGAGTGCATGCGGCGGAGATGAGAATGTTGAGATGTGTGGAATGACGACGATGGGTAAAATAAGAAATGAGTAAGTACCTTTAACAGAGGAAGCCTGAAAGTGGCGCCGGTGACGGAAAAGATGAAGAGTTGTGAAGAGTGGTATGAGCCTGTTAAGTGGAAGGATGAATGTCAGTGACGAGAGTGTTAGGTATGAATGTGGATATACAGGGTTAGAGGTAAGCCAAAAAAAAGATGGATGGACTGTGTGGAAGATGATATGAGTAAGAAAGGTGTGAGTACTGAGATGACGGATGATAGAGGGAAATGGAAGAAGAAAACGTGTTGTGCCGACCCCACATAGTGTGTGAAAAAGTGCAGGAAAAAGAAGAAAGAAGGGGGCGGCATTTTTTAATTTTTGCCCCGCCTAAAAAAAATTGAAGATCCGGGGCTGATTGTACCTACTTGTAGCTGCACCAATATGGGAAAAAGAAGAGAAAACTATGTACATACAGTTACTTTGATTACGACGTACCTACCTAAAATACTATAATACCATAATAAACTATATAACTATATACATATATGTACTATAATACTATACTACCTAAAACCTCGAATAATAATAATAAATAATGCTGGACAATCCACACAGCATCATCTAGCCCCAAAGTAAGCTACTCAAAGCTTGTGTTATGGGTACTAGATAACTGATATATTTAATACATTATAATACCTACATAGATAGATATTTTTTTTATTACTATACATAGAAAACACCCAGACCAACGGAACAAATTTCTGCAGATCGTACACGAATTTGTTCCGCGGCGGGAATCGAACCCGCAACCTCATGCGTCGCAGGCGGAATCTCGCCCGCTGCGCCACAGAGGTCGTGTAGAATAAGCAAGCAAGGACTAAATCCTTGCTCGACCCGACCGCACACGCAACGAACGCATTTCGAATTTCGAACTAAAGTGGGAACGAACGAAATTATTTCGTTCTAACCGGTTAACTGAGCGAAACCCTTTTGAATTTATCGTTCTTGACTTACCGTTTTAATAAAGGTTACGGTAGAACGTAACCGAAATGAAAAGGTTTTAGGTATTTAGAGCGATACCGGTTTGAAAATTTTTCGGGTTTCCAAGCCCTGACGTGAGGTTTTAGTACCCAACTATCCGCTAGAGGCGCTGTACAAGAGTTCATACATTTTTTTAACTACAGTCGCTAGCGAGTGTAGTTTGTGAAAACTCATGGTAGACCCTCTGTTCTAAAATCAAAACTGTATACCCAAAAAAACCCCGGTTTCATTAACTCATCGACCACGAAGCCTTCTCAAAACGAAGATGAGATAACTGTCCCATTACGTACTTAAAAATTTCCCTCATAGTTAAAGCAGTTATAAACAAAATTATCAAAACAAACCCCACTTTACCTTGAACTTTCATTCTGCTATCCCTTAATTCCCAAACAAACTTTACCAGACGCAATTTTCTTGAAATTTCAGCTTGCATTAGCGAATAAGCCAGGGTAGTAGGTACCTACAATATCTTTGCAAGGGTGTGCAAGGACGTAGGGGCAGCGGGTACGGTCGGGCTGAGGACGCAGGGCCACGCACCGTTTGCCTAGAATATCCAAGAGTGAGTACCGCCAAGGGTATAGGGGTACTGCGACGTATTTGTAGCAGAGCTATGAAAATTACGGGCTCGCTCCCATAGAGATGCGAGAAACATCTTCGTGGAAGAAACCTGTGGCCTCCTCGAATTCATAATACATTACCGAATTAATATTACATTGTAATTTCCTACCATGACCTATGCAAATTGTATGGAAGTAGTGTCGTTCCTATAATGGAATCGTTACGGAATCGTTCTGGAAGACTTCGTGGTAAGGCCCCTATATGGTACTGCGTGCGCTGGAATAGCTCTACCTTATATTTTAAGAATCATGACTGACACACTAACTGACATTATAGATAACACACAGCCTAAACCACTGGTCGTAGAGACTTGAAATTAAGAGGGCATGTCTGTTTTGATTCGTGGAGGTGTACTAAGAAATATTTTCGTACAAAAGGAGGTTGAAGTTTGTATGAAAATTACGGAAACGAACTTACGGGGAGTCTCTCAATCTAGTACCTATTATATAAAAATTAATAACTGAAGATGATGTCATGAACTCCATGAATCTATATATATAAAAATGAATTGCTGTTCGTTAGTCTCGCTAAAACTCGAGAACGGCTAAACGGATTTATCTTATCTTAGTCTTGAAATGTTCGTGAAGGTCTAGGGAAGGTTTAAAAGGTAAGAAAAATTCGAATAACTGCCGGTAAAACCCTAAAAATAGCCCTTTTCTATTTCCCATACAGACGTTTTCTAAATAAGTACGAAGTCTGCCGGGTCAGCTAGTATGCAATAATAATCTTGTCTTAATTCATTGTCCCTGTTTCGGGGATTATGAATTAAAAAAGCATAAAAACTACGAAATAATAATTCTGATAGTACATTCCATGCTCTTGGTCATCGAGCTGTCTACGAGTAGGTATAACCACTGCGTTTTGTGCTCTATATATACCTTCTTTCGTTATTTTAGTCTGGCTATACCTAAGTACCATGTTTTGATAGTTACTTACCTAGGTACTTACATACTCTCAACAACTGTGTCAGTTTGCTAATTGTAGTTTATAATTCAACGAAGTTTTGAAAAAGTTTTTTTATATTTCATTCTTGAGATTTATTCTAGGGTGCTTAAACTATTGTTTGGTCGAATCCACCCTTAGAAGCAGCACTTATCTATTTTCCATTATATATGTTATTAAATCTACTACAAACTACATTATGTGGGTATGTGCCTGATTAAGTACCTAATAATGTAGGTATCATTATAATTCCATAATAGGAACATATTCACGGTATGTATCCAGAAATAATGTTAACATTCTCACCTACTGATCTTGAAGTAGGTATACAAACAGATAGGCACCTACCTAAGTATGATAACAGCACGATGAGTGCATTCCCTAGTTGTATAAATAGTACCTAATCACAGTTTTCAATTGGTAGTCGGAAAACATTCCTTATTTGATGCGACGAAGCGATGAGAGTAAACATGTTTATTTACGCTGCACTTTATCAAACTGGACGTAGACTGTTTATTTTTTGCTAATTAAACAACATAGCGCTTGCATATTTTAACTGTAATTGTGGCGAGCTTTGATGACGATTCTCGTAGCATGTGCTACGCTGGCTACGGACGCAATAAACTATTTTTTATTTATTTGGTACGTACGTTTACGTATACGTTCATTTGTTTTATACATGCCTGAGCCCGCGACTTCGTCCGTATTGAGTTAGTTTTAAAATGTTTGAATAATTATTCTGCTATTAACCACCATTAAATTGTAGATATGTACTAATGGAGTCTTACCCCACATAAAAAGATGGACAGATAACATTTAGTCAAAGTTAGTCTACGGCGTTGCGTTTTCCTCATTTATTAACATAGACGACAGCAACACAAGCCGGGTGCTGGTGAGTGTAGCGCAACAAGCTATGCTACCACGGGCAGTACTACTGGCGTACTGTACTGCCGATGTATATTACTGTTCCGTTAAACTGGACCGGATGTAAAAGGTGGCACGCCAGTCGTCATGATAAAACGAACAAAATCAAGCGAGCGTCGGCGTCGGTGACACATCGCTGCGTGAGTCAGACAAGTGCGCGTGCACAAGAATCCATGACGTCAGCTCGCGTCCGGCGGCTATTATTGAATCACGGACAATGCTCGACATTCAACACAACAATGATTTAGGTAAAAGCAGTAGACTTTCTCGATGTGCCGTTTTATCGCTGCGTACCTACTGTAGCTGGACAGAATTATCGGCGAGTGGAGCGAGCCTCGAAAAATTGTATGTAGGTACTTGAAGCTCGTAAAACTCATAACAGAATTGAGCAGTCCGGTGAAAACAAAGAGATTGCAAGGGGTTCCCTGAGGAGTCCGACGCCCAGCCACCCTCGGAGGTCCTCGGCGCACCAGGGCGCTGAGGCACCCCTAAAGACTCGACACCCGGGTGCGCCGAACCCTTTGCACCCCCGTCAGCCCTCTCTTCGAACAAGACCCCCGTTTGGATACTTCCGTAGGTAATATTCAACTTAGTTATCTCTACCAATAGGTACCAAATACCCTACTTATTTAAAATTTGCTAAACTTCCACCTGAGTTTTACACACATAATTTTAATTCTTCTTGCTTTGATATTCTATGGTTAAGATTCCATAATTAGCAAAATTGAATTAAAATTCCTGGGTTCGTAAGTTTTCCTTTTCGTGTCATCACATCACAAAGTTTTAAGTCACCAAAAATATCTAAATACATACATATCCATAGGAATACCTATTTCTTTTTTGAACGGAGCGCAGCGAAACTAATATTTCATCAGTGTTCACTCAGCTCTACGTGACTTCTAGCACCGCAATGTCCATTGCGGTCGGCATTCGAGTCGACAGCGAGCCCTGCTTTGAGAATAACCGCCTCATGTCCGTGCGTTCTATCCGCAGCGTTTCTATGCCCTTTGTATTCGTAACCTCCACATCACCTCGTAGACCTCCCGTTACCACAACCATTGGAACAGTTAGAATAGTTTTTTATTTACACTATAGTCCTCGCTGGATTTGATAGTCAACAAATAAAAAAAAATTACTTTGTTACAATCTTGGGATTGTACATGAACCATTGATAGGTAGGTGACATGTCAAAAAGTTTTGCGAGATCGGGCGGCACGTGGAGCTTAGTTTTTATAGATAGTTGCTTTTATTATAAAAACTGTGCCTTTCCTCTTTATTACTATAGTCATAGAGTCGTATGACTTCCGTAACAAGCATTTTTGAGTTTAGTAGAACGAAGGCGTCTGTTCGGTTTGAAACCAAGACAAAGACAAGGCTTACCTACTTAAATAAATAATGGGTTCGAACTTCGAAGCTACAGGTAAAACTCTCATTAAAGTTCTTCAATTGAACTCTAAAATAAAAACATTGTAGGATTGTTACTCTTACATTCAGCCACCTCTAATATATCGCAGTCGCTGAAATTAAGCGGATAGAATATGTAGCAAGCCACAATGGAACTCCCTGACTTTGTTGGCAATTAGTTCGATAGAAATTCTCCCTAACATCTTTGCAGAACAATTATAGAGCGCTAAAGGTAATCAAGAAAAACACTCGTGTATTCTACATCCATTATATTTTAACGTCATTAATAGTGACAATTAAAATTATTAGTAGATTTATACAGAATAGTATTATTGTATTCAACATAAAATGTATTTTTGATTAGCCCAGTCCATTTTCTTTTGGGAGTTAAGAGGAAAGCTACACATAGTACAACCACGAGTAGTCACAAAATCAGTCTAGAGTCTAAGAGACGAATAGTGCTCATGCTAACTTTGAAGTTGGTTTCCGAAACACGAACAACGAATATTCACTTTCCACCCCTACCTTAAAACTAAGTATACAGGAACCAAAATTAAACCTTATAAAATAAAATACTAATAATTAAATACAAGTCAGTCAAAATGGGAACTTGAGATTCGAATATGGTTCGACTAGATTCAATAGCAGACATTATTATTTAAAATCAAAGCACTCGACAGTTTGTCCAAGAAATCGCAACAAATTGCCATGCTTTTCATAGCACAAAATTAAAAAATAAAATACATACCAACCATTACAATACATTACCCTCTATCTTTCCAAAGTAAAACCTGTGGGTCTACATACAAATCATAATTTTCCAAAAAAATAATCCAAACATATATAAGTAAATGCAGTATGTGCGCAAATTAAATCACAAATAAATAACCACAGCCCCCTTGTTTACTAAACAGTCACTAGCACAGTCTTGTCATGTTATATCACATTTAATACCATTTACCGAAACCAACTTCAAACGGGGCAGAGTTTGGCAGTTTGTAAAATTAATCAAAATCGAGTATTTATAAATATTATGGTATACACATATGATAATTAAGAATCACATTACAATTAATACTTACGAATAACTAAATACGATCAAGGGTTAATTTGTGTACACTGCTGGCCGAGTGGATTGCAATTAATTTATTTTGAAGATTAAAAATACATTGATCTGAAGTCCGCGGTTCTACGAGGAAGAAAATATAAATATCTGGCACAGAACTGCTAGCATTCGTAGATAGTACAGTGGGTACGTTAGGGAGTTATGAAGCAGTAGGTAGTAGATAAGCTTCATTCTTATGCAATATCCAGCTTTCAAAATTATGCCTATGCGATTTCTGTGCATGGATCTGACCAGTTCACAAGTCTTGTTTCCTACTCAGTAATAGTTTTTTTTAATGTAAACCTCTTACACTACAAGAACATATTTTTTAGTTTCAGTCAATTTATAGTTACCACATCGAACAATGGTCGAGTCGTTAGTAAGAATTTTCTAGAGCGTAGACTCGCGGTCTTAAGCACTAAACATGGCGTATCACTTAATATTTTAATAGTAATCAAAATCGCAATTATACTTATGAATACAATTCCGGAATGACAAAATCTTACTTACTACGTTATTTTACTTATACCAAGGTTAAAAATTACAAGCCTACCAATATCTAACTGCATCAAAGTTGTTATCGTGAATAACACGAGACGAAAATATACAAATTACAAATTTCTCATGGCACATCGTTTTTTCGCAAAGATATTAGAATTGACACTTTTTTATATTTTTATAGCTTAGTAAAATTAACAAACTAGTATCTTTTTCCAAAATAATAGGTACATTCATCATTATAACAAAGTTCATTAATTTTAACAGGATATAAAATGGTTCAGCAATCATCATTATACAGCCAAACACAGGTGGCCTTCTTAGAGTTATATTCTTATAGTATCTACATAATTATTATAAAAAGATTGTAGAGTCAATCTGCCGAGTAAAAAAACAACTAAGTTAGCTTACAATAGAGACTAATATAGTGATCGATTACATTCAGTTTTTCTGTCAACAAATTCAACTCGACAATACGAAACACATTATTCACTGGTGATATACAAAATGGAATATTTGTCATCAGCAGTGTACACAAATGACAGTTTTGAGTGTTGTTTGGAAGCAACCTTAGACTTGTCTTTCCTTAGATGTAAACCAACAATGCGGTGTCTTCCGGCGTTTGCGCCCCTCCGACACTGGAAACACCACAAAAAATGCATTTTAGTTATGGTGAACTTCGTCAAAGTAATGTTGGAGGAGGGTATTTGGAAACTTCATTTTATATTGCACATAATTAAGCTCTGAAAGGATATACCTTCAAATTCAGCTCTCTAGAGTCTAGTTTGTGCGTTGGTTTACAGTTATCAGTCAGTCAGCAAGTTTTTATGATAAAATCAAATACAGCAATAATTAAACTTAGACTCTAACTAGGTACTTTGAATCACAAACGGAACACGGGACGGGTTCTAGAGACCCGTGTTGACTCGACTGAGAGCTGAAGACGACTGAGCAGATTCAAGTCGAACACGGATTTATATAGACTCCGCCAAACGACGCCATCTTGTGTTAAATAAATTAGGAACAGGATCGCGACCTTTAAGCAGCATAGTGGGTGAAGTCGTGACTTTCCAAGTCTCCGAGTAATCGGGAAACAAACATAAAAAAATATTCCGACGAATTGAGAAACTCCACCATTTTGAAAGCGGTTAAAAATGAAAAACCAACCGCTAAATGTGACACAGCGTTGGCAATATAGAATAATCGCAGTGCCAGCCATTTCTCCCTTGTGACGAGAGGAAGTAATTTTAAATATTTAGCCTTATAAGTTAAAAGTAGAAACTGTAGAAGTAAAGTAACTCACCGGATCAATTTATGCTTCTACAGGCTGCTCTTTCGTAGTGTGCGCTTCGTCTGTAGCGGACATTTTTACTTTGATGTCGGGAATTTCGGCTTCAACTTTATTGTCACCTTGACCATTTTCAGCATCAGCAGAATCACCGTTAGAACCATTTACTTTTTCTTTTACTGCATCTGCTGTAAGACGAGACTCTAAATTGTCGTCTTGATTGGCATTTCCGTTTAGTTTTAAAACTGCGTTGCCATTAGTCTTTCCGTTGACTTTAGTTTCTGTGGCATCTTGCGAACCACTGTTCTCTGTAGACTCGAGTGCGGGTGTGGTTGATGAAGCACTGTCAGATTCTTTGTTTTCAAGATTTGCTTCAGTTTTATCCGTTCCAGCTGGTAATTCATCGGCCATCGGTACTTCTGTATCTGTTTTGCTTTCTTGTGGCTTAGAACTTTCTTCTTTCTCTGTTTTTTTATCAGATTCAATTTTTGTTACAGGCTCTACTACTTCTTCTGTTTCCATTTTCTCTACTATTGGTTCAAGCAAAGACTCCTTAGCGACACCGCTATCGATTTCTAGTTCAACTTTATTCTTGTTTGGTTTCTCGGTTATAATTTCAGCGTCACTACTTACATTAATTTTTTCATTGCTAACATCTTGCACCTCAGGTGTCTCATTAGGTTTTTCAGTGCCAGGCTCAACTTTACCAATTCTTTCATCAGTATCCGTTTTCAACTCTGTAATTTCTTGAACCGTGTTGAGATCTATATCTTCAGGCTTTATGCTAAGCTCCATCTCAGTATCCAGAATTCTTTCGACAATATCATTGGAATCCATATTTTCAGTTTCCATTTCTTCGGCGATTGTATGCAAGGGCTTTACTGGGATGAAATCCATGTTGGTGACATCCTGTACCTTTAACAGGATTTCATCACATTCCTTCTCAAGCACGTCCCCAGCATTCTGAAGCTCCTCCATTTCTTCGAGTTGTGAAGGTTCCTCGATAATGGGAACAACATCATCTATCATATCAGTAACTTCACTGAGGCTTTCTTTATCATCTGTTATGTCTTTTACTTCAATAGTGGTCAAAATAGCCTCATTGACAGTATCTTCTTGGATTTTTTCAGAGGGTTCCTTTGACTCTTTTACAGTCTCACTTTTCTCTACACTTACTGTAGCCTCAGTTTCTATTTTCTCAGTCTCACTCGGTTCAGTCTTTTTCTCCATCTTCTCTACCACATTCTCGCAAGCTGGGGCTTCAACCACATCCTTCTGATCTGTGCCTTCTGCTATAGTTTCGACTGTCATTTCATGTGGTTTAGCGGCTACTTTTGCCTCATTTTGCACGGGTTCTGTAACACTTACGGCTGGAAACTCATCTAATTGAGGATTTGCCGCTTCCAAGGAATCTATTTTATCAGCGTCTTTGGCATTGGTGCCATTAGAAGTTTCAACGGTAATGCCTTTCACAATGTTGATTTCAGCTGTGGGAGGTTTCATTGTTTTTAATACAGCAGTGGTATCAGTGTTAGAGACAGCAGTATTAGCTTCAACTTTACCTTCGGTAATTGAAGTAGCTTCAATTTTTAGAGTATTAGACGAAATCTCTTCCACAACTTTAGAGTCTGTAGCAAGCGCATGCTTAGTATCTTTAGCTGAAGTTTCAGCAGTAGTTAATTCGGCGACAGGAGCCACTTCAACTGTAGCCTTAACAAGAGGAGTCTCTACTTCTTTTGGTTGCTTAACGGTATCTGAAGCCTTAACAACTGGACTGTCTACCACTTTTGGTTTCTTGGCGGCAGTAACTACAGGGATCAATTTGTCAGTTGATGTAGCAGCATCTACTGTAATTCCAACAGTTTTGGATATAATTTGTGTCTCAGCTGCAAGGTTCTCAGTTATTGTAGCAGCATCAACCATTTTTCTTTTGGTTTTGGACACATTTTTTTTTATTGCGGATTCCGGTTCATAATCATCAATTTTTTCGACTGGAGTGCTTTTTGCTTTAGCGGTAGAGTCTTCCTTACCAGTAACTGTTGTATTATCTGCAGTATCAACTTTTACCTCTGCATTGACTACAGAATCAGCCTTTTGGTTTGTGTCAGTTATAGTGGGTACGTCTGCTACTGCATCATCCATTGGAACATCTTTTTCCGAAATATCCGCAACTTCCGCAGTTTTGGATTCTTCAACAGCTTTATTCGTTTCGATAGCGTCTTTATTTGTCGCCATTGCAACAACGGGAATTTCTTCTACTTCCATTTGTTCTTCAGCTTTCTCCACTTTAGTGGCTGTTTCCATAGCATTATCAATAGGAACAGAATTGGCAACTTCAGTTCCAGAAGTAATTTTACTACCATCTTCGGTATCAGTCTTGGGTACTTTGGCGGGTACTTCTTCGGCCTGGAATAGATAAAGATTTTTTTATCAATATTATGCTTGAAACGTCATTTTATATCAACTAAGAACGGGCCCCTTATTAATTTTTCGACATCGATCCGATAATAGTAATTGCGCCTACATTATAAACTAGAGCAAAGTTCAGTAAAGATATGCTTACAATCAAAGGAGTAGGAATGACACACAGAAATAAATATTTCATTTAATGCTAACCCCTGACCATTGCTTCTACATTAAATTAACTAGTCAAAAATAACTCCAAATAGGTTTCATAGAGCGCTGGTGGTGTAGTGGTAGCACCCCTGCCTCACGATCCGAAAGGTCGTGGGTTCAAACCTGGTCGTGCACCAATGAGTTTTTCTATTAGAAAAATTTATGTGCGCAATGCCAGTGCTCTTAAACGGTGTAGGAAAACATCGTGAGGAAACCGGCATACCCTAGAACCAAAAATTCGAAGGTACATTGTGTCTTAGGTTAGTATTCTTATAAGCGGCGATGGGCTTGCAACCTGTCACGTACGGAATACTGACTACTGTGCAAAATGTGGGCATGTACCAAATGTCATGTTTGGACTTGCCTCTGACTACCCCCTTTAGATATCCTCAAAGATCTAAGTAACTAAAGATCTGAGGAGATATCTACCGAGCCTGGGGATTACAGTCGTGATCATATTTTTTTTTAATTTTTTTTTAGGTTTCAAGACCAAAGCTAGCCAAATGCGTGTTAGAACCACGCACAATAATCACCAGGTCCACACATGCGGTTGTTACTCATAATTTAGACAAACCATACTAGCTGTGATAATTTTCCATTATAACTTGTATAACGCATTGGACAATTTTATCTGTTATGTTATTGTGAGTTTAATAAACTGAATTTGAATTTGAATCATTCTAAGTAGCTTCGTAAATCTAAAGGGATTAATTAATCCGAACCATGTTCTTGAGTAATGAGTGGATCTTTCTAAAATTCTGGTAGTCGTTTTTAATACAAGCATAGTAGAATTCTTCAGCATTGTCAGTTCCAGGGATTTGGGAGTGACTGAAACAATTCTGTTTAGTATGTGCGTACTTTATTGGCTATAATATTTTCATTATTATTTGATTATTTCCAATCATATAAAAGTATAATATTTAAAATATTACTGCACAGTATTACCATACAATACTTATCGCTTTTGTTAGTAAAATAAAAGAATATTCGAGTGCTCTAAGTAATATTTATGACCTAACAACTGTTACATGATATTTTTTTTTTTATAATATACATAAACAAAAAAGATTATTTCAACAGTCATGTTACCGAAAGCAGTGATTCACATCACCTTTTAATGCAAGGGGCACGTTTACTAAAGGTCTTAAAATTTGTGGCAGTGAGTAGGTTAAATAAAATGTGTAACACAGATAGACACAACATATTTAGGTTACAAATTAATAGAGGTAGTAACACGAGACAGCACAGAAAAGAGGATAGTATAATATTTAACTACTATTACTTCCTGTGAATTTCAGGCCATATTCCAAATGTGTGGCTATTGTATATATACAAATGGCTACTCCATACAAAATAGAACATTATTTTTTTACAGAAATAAATACAACCTTGGTAGCGGCCACTATATTATTTTATTCTTTACAAAAAGACTACTTAGATATACCTTTTAATAATCGAGTAAAAAGGTATTGAATTTTGACAGACAGACACTAAAAACGAGTTGACTTTGCCTGTAAAATAGATAAAGGCAAGTGACGTGTGTTCTATAGTCCCAATTTACAGAATTTACTTCTGGAATATCGATATCACGCTCCCTATCGCCTCACTAGCTCAAAACAGTAGACAAATCCACAACCAACTACACCTACCATCTGCGCCGGTTTAACAAACTACATAGCATGCATGCAAAGCGTGTTCAATAATCATCAGGGTTGCACCTGGGGTTCCGTCTTGCGCTTGTTGGTGAGTGTGAGCTGCTCAAAGGAATGCAGAATGGGGAAGAGTGAAGCTTCCGATGGCAGCGGCGCGTTGCCTTCACGGCTGACTAGTGCCGCTTGGAGGCCCGACGCACGGGCCGCTTCAGCCTCTGTAGAAAATTATAAAGCCATTAAGAAACGTCATTCTGCTAATGTCCCCAAACCCCACTGCTAGTACACCACTCTCAAGCAAGAATCCATCACGCGAATCCGGGTTTGTAAGTATGTTTGTACTGAATAACCTCATAACCTAATAACTAATATCTTTGAAATGTAACATGAACCAATAACTATGAATATGGAAGTGTTGATGGAAGGAGTTTTAATGTAGAGTATAGTTCATACAACGGATTTAGGCATTCGCGAAGTTAGCCACAGGTGCGAGTTTGCGCATGTACACTTCCTTCCCCCCTCCTCATACCTTCAATTGCTCCCGAAAAACGATACTGCGCAGCTCTTGCGGCTAACTTCACGAATGCCTAGATTCGTTGAGCCAACTATACTTACCACAACTTCTAGCAAAGCAAATAAGCTGTAAACTAAAATTCAAGTACAGCTTGTTAAAATGAAAACTAACCTTTGACAATATCAGTGAGGAACAATACTTCCTCAGCTTTGCAGCCGATCTTCTCAATGATGGTAGCGTAGCTGGCAGCCTCCTGTTTGGCCCCCACAGCCGTGTCGAAGTGGCCTTCGATCAGAGGCAGAATGTCTCCAGCCAATGACTTTCTGAAGAGCAGCTTCTGGGCCTCGACCGAGCCTGAAGAGTAGATGTAGACCTTTTGGCCTTCCGTGGAACACCAAAGCTCGAGCGCCGGAAATACGTCATCGTACACGCTGGAATATATAAAGTTGTAGTGTTGATTATCTGTTCACTCTTGTCATGTGATTGTAGGTAGACCCTTGGCAGTGAAAACTATTGTAAAGAATTTAAAACCAACTTGATCTAGCACCGAAAATGGCATGAACAATGAAAATGGCCTGCGATGCAGGTCAACGTGTAACCAGTAATATGAAATTAACACCTTAGTAAAAGTAATAAGTAATAAATTTCATACACTTACTGGCCCTTTATGTCTCCGTTATCGTATCCGAGTTTCCAGATGAGCCCCTGCAGTTGCTTCAACGGACCGACTTTGCGATCCGCCGACATTTGCCATTTCACATTATTTACCAGTCCTTCGATCTGCTCATCTTTGCTTGCATCCTAAAATAACAGAAGTATTGATAAAAAAAGCTTTCAACAGCGGCTTTTTTAGAAACTTTGCTGACACCCAAAGTCAGAGCGAGATGTACTTACATACAAACTCACTCAAACTTTCGCATTCAACATATTAGAAGGAAGTAGAATAAGATTGTTAATCATTAGCTACCTAACCTATAGTCAGGCTGTACACATACGTAAAGGCAACAAAATAAATGATTCCAAAACAAAAAAAAACTTAAATGATTTAGGTTAAAAACTGATATCCTTATTGTATTTGCTGAAACTGGAATTCAGAACACTGGTTCTCTGGTAAGGCGATGAATGAAACCGTACGGTCCATTCCATATCGGTATTCCATTGTCAATTCAGGAAGTCTGTATGACGTCTTTACGCGTCTGGTCGTTATTTGACCCGGAGATAGCCTTTGGGTATAATTTGGCATTGAAATTGAACTCGATTCAAATAATTCAGACCTTACATCTGTTATCTCTCATTTGACTTTTCCTTTAGCAATGCCTCTGCCTATAAAACTGTAAGTGAATCGCCAACTCGTCCGCAAAACGTCGGCAAAATCTCATGCAAATCAGTCGAGCCGTTTTGAAGATGGTTGATGTAACAGCAACATACCAGACTCTCAGTATGAACACCGCAGACAGGGTTTTTCTCTATGGAAGAGAAGAGAAAGTGACATTTGCGACTACAAGTGTCATTTTTGTTTGAACAAGAAAAACAAATGTTACTTTGTCTTCTAAAATAAATAAAAAACTCTCTTCCGTAGATAAACACTTAGTCTACGGTGCTCAAGCTACGGGCATGAAATACATTTACACCTTTCCTCAAACTATACCACCTTGTTTTCGTCCTGAGTAAACTATATTATTATGGTCATTAATAAACCAGTAAATAGATAAATAGATTACCTCTCCAGGAATAGCAATCAGGCCCTCGATGTTTTTTTCTTGATCTTCAGCAGCCTGCTTCCGCAAGGCAGCCGTTGCTTCTTTCACATCGTTGCTCTCCCATTGGCTTTCCAAGAAACTTTTGACATTCTCTTCGGCGTAAGGGAACAAAGTTTCCTGTAACAATCGATCCTTGCGTCCTTACTCTGGTGATACCAAGCCTGCACCTATTATTTTTAAGTATTAATGTTTCCAACAATAGTCTATAATACTTACTAACCCCCTTTTTGCATTTATGTTGTTTACTAACCTATATGAACCTATTGTTGTTTGAAATAAAGAGATTTTATTTAAGTTTTTATTTATTTTCACATTATTTTTTTGGTACCTATGTACATTTTGAAGACTTTTGATAAGCCAAAGGTTTTGATTGAAATGACAGAACTTCGTCTCATCCCTCAACCCAAAACTGGACAGACGTCCTTTCTATGGGTTCTGTGTTATACAACAATCCCTAAACTCGATTATTTTTTTCCTAGAAACAGCAATAAGAGCCGTTTATAATGTCTCAGGTAAACGGAGTACATTCAACGTCCCAAGGTTGCTCTTGTTTTGTTTCCAAGCCCTTGTAAGATCAGACGACAGATTATTATTATTTCATTGAAAAGGGCTCTTGAATAGACGAGTACCTACCTACTTACCTACCTAGCAATACACGTAAACCCATAAGCAGACTCAGAGAAAACCTCTCTAATATAATAAGCGGGAGTAGGGAACGGCGCCCTCTCAGCCGGTAAGTAAGGACCGAAACGCCAACGGTCTATCGATTTCTCTGTAGGTAGACTAGGTAGGTTGCATGGTTGTCGGGAACTTTCATAGGTATCTATGCCGTCTGGGTGTATGTATTACGGGAACAGGTTTATTACCAAATCGAATGCAGAGTGAAAGCTGTCTTCCAATCTGCATCAACATTTTATAATAGAAAGTCCCATTTAGATAGTAGGTACATTCATAAGGAAGGCAAGGATTTGGAATTTCAATACAATAGTTAGAGGATAAGTCTTCCTAAGGTTTCAGTTCATCTTCGCTTTTTCGGCTCTAACCTATTTTTCTTTATAATGAACCAAAACTCTAATCAAAAAATACCATAACTTCAAAATTAGCTACCTACATGATGATGTTACTACCCGTCTGGTCAATTTAATATAGGTAATTGCATTGTCAACAAAAGCCTGCATTTTAATTCAATCGGGCGGTGCGGCGAGAGCGGAAAATCGATACGCAGTCTGACCTGTGCGAGATAGGGAGATGTGAATCTAAACGAGATGGATGGATGGGCAGAGAATGGAGCAATCACAATAAAAACGAATTAGTATCTCTTTTACGTCTCAGGTAATAGCTGAGTGCATTTTCTGCGAAACTACTGGATTGTCGTTGGAAATGGGAATGATCAATGCAAGAAACGCAGGTAGAGATGGTGAGGGATTCGAATTTACGTAGATAAGACTACTCTGGAATACACCTAGAAGCATACGACGCTGGTAATGGTTGAAGCGAATATTAGTTACTAGGTACCGGTGTCTTGCAGCAAGCGAGTTTGCTAAAGGTTCTTAATCTAAAGAAATAGGTCTTTTTAGCATAACGTGATAGGTATCCTGGTGAAACTGCATCGTCTACGATGCGGCAAGGCGGTGGGTGAACGAACTTCGCGCGCCAGTCTCGGTGTCCAAACCGGATAGCGAGCCTAGCTATGACCCACCACCAGGCCTCTATCACTAGATGTAAAATGAGTGGTATCACCATGATTTTAGAGTACCTACCTGCACGTGGCTTAACTTATAGGTTGAGTTAGATGAGTTCGGCGGTGCCGATCTAAATGAGTAGGTCTAGACTTACCTATGCAATATCTAGATAATATGAAGTTTTATATTTTTGTTTTATTGCAGCTGTAGCGCTGGAGAGAAATATATGCAAGTGCATAACATTAATTTAATCGGGGCCACGCCTCAGGGAGCGTCGATATAGGTACCCACAATATAGACCGAATACCTGCACGGTCTATATTTAGAAAGCCTGTAGGTTAAACGCTGACCAGTCACAAATTATGCAAAACCAGCCGGGCTAACATGAGCGCCACGACAAAATTGTGTCGACTTTTTTGTCTCGCTCTTTCTTCTTAGTATGAGACTTTATGCTCGATAAAATTTTGTCGCAACTGCCATGTTAGAAGCACTGGTGGTATAGTGGTAGCACCACTAACTCACGATCCGAAAGTCGTGGGTCGTGCAACAAATATGTTTTCCATTCGATAAAAATTGTGTGCGCAATGAAGCGGTGAAGGAAAACATCGTGAAAAAACCGGCATACAAGAACCTAATATCCGGAGGTAACTATGTGTCCTAATCATAAGTTAGTATTCTTATAAGCGGCGATGGGCTTGCAACCTGTCACGTACGGAATACTAACCACTGGGCAAAATGTGGGCATGTTCAAAATATCACGTTTGGTCGGGCTTCTCACTAACCCTCTTTTAGATATCAAGATCTAAGTAACTAGAGATCTGAGGAGAAAGGTATCTACCAAGCTTGGCGATCACAGCCGTGATCATGTTTTTTTTTGCCATGTTAGGCTGGTAGAGCTAAGTTCCTTTACTATACGGAGCTAGATTTAGGTAGGTAAGTAGGTCCTACTGCATACAATAACCGTATCCACCCAAAGAATATAACATGCTGTTGTTTTGTTTAATTTTTGTCTAACAGGCAATGATGATGACACAATCAAAAGCTCCCTGCTGGTTTTCATATACCTACCTACTTATCCAAAAAGCAGTACTTATGTAAAACTTATATACCTACCTACTGGATAACACAAATTAATTAGGTGGGTACCTACTTCGTTAAAATCAAACAGCTTTAAAAAATACTAATTTAGGCATGATCATGACAATGATAATAAAACTATGATCATTCAACGAGGGGGATTAGCGCAGATCGATTGGATTCGTTTGATCTTATTTTAGGGTTCCGGATGTCCCCTAGTCCATATTCATCAGGAACCCTTTGATACGCTCTCCGTCCATCAATACCTACCATAAGTTGGATTTTAATCAGGGGCAGTTTCGAGGGGTCGGATTTGATGTACAGTCACGTTCATAATTTGCAGTCATACACCGCGGGTCAGTTTAGCTCAGCTAATACTGCACTAACACAGAGTAGTCAATGAGAACTCATTGGCTATGTTAAGTTAGTATGGTGGACAAAGGATATACCTAGGTAGGTAGTAATAAAATAACGTACACATTACATTTTTGAGAGTTTTACTAATGATTTTATGACAGATTAATAACTAATCTGTTCACAATATGTATTATAAACTCAAAATATTATATAATAAGATTCTTTTAAAATTATGGTTCCATTTATGAACATGACTGTACAGGTATCCATTTCATTAATTTGTTAGTTAATTCATATACATATGTAGGTACATAGTAGCGAGGTACCTATATGCAATGTAAAATTATTGATTTGTGCTTCCGCTGAGTATGTAATGTAGACAAGTTGCAAATTATTAGAATGATGACATTTTTGGTTCGAGTCTAGGTTAATGGAGTACTACCTATATCTATCTTTATAACATTCATTCACCTTGGCTTTTGGCACAGTTACTAAGTTTTTTTGCATGTCAATGTTGGGCAAAACAACTAAATCAAGTTTGAATTCATGAAAGAACATTGCCATCTTCCTTCTATCAGATATGCAGTGCTATATTAGGTCTATATTAGGGCTATGCAGGTGTTAACAAGGCTCATATCAATAAGTGGGATATAGTTTAAAAGGGAACTTGAAGTTACATTGGGTATGGGTAGGGTTGCAACAGCCTCATTTGAACATACTCTCTCCACAGCACCCTATTAGGCACTAGGTATCCTAAATGGATGTTATATTCGAAACATTGCCACAATGATCGCTGAGAAATAACATGACTAATCTAATATTCAAAGTAGATATCAAAATTTTTCAATGCTTAAGCCCATATGTAATATATCTAACTAGCAACACACCCGGCTTCATTCAGGCAGCAAAAGTATCTCTATTTTTTTTTATTTAAATTATAGCCTATGTTACCAAGGGATAATGTAGCATTCTAATGGTGAAATAATTTTTGAAATTGGTCCATTATGTTTTAAGTTTAATCATTCAAACAAAAATACAAAACTCTCTTTATAATATTAGTATAGATTTTGGCCCATTACAAGAGCAGTACAATCATTAAAGCAAGGCTTCCTTTTTTATCAAAGAAAAGAAGAAAAACCTGTCAGTAGTAAGGATACTGATAGGATAAACTCCAAAGTCTCATGTTCTCCACAAAACAGTTCCTTCCTGCAGCTTGAAAAGCATACTTATGGTGGATGCATGCTGCTTTTATTCTGAATGCACCTTTAACTCTGGTTTCCGATCCATACAATGACAATGTCTGTCCTATTCTATCCTACTATTATAAATGCAAAAGTTTGGATGGATGGATGTTGGTTATTCAACTATGCTAAACTGGACAAATGGATCTGGATGAAATTTGGCATAGACATGCATCATAGTCTGGAATAGGACATAGGCTATTAACAAGGTAGGTACCATGCAGGCAAAGCCGCAGGCCGAAGCTAATTATTACATACACAACACATACAAACACTGCCTTTTCTTTATTTCGTCTTCTCATTGACTTCACATAATATAAATTGTCTCATCACAGCATTGATAACATTATGATGAATTAAAAATTATAGCTTTGAATGCAAATCCAGGTTTTAAAGCCCTATTACACTACACGGTTGGCAGGGCCCTGTAGCAAGGGTGGGCATGGCCCCTTGCAAGGGAGCAAGGCTTGCCGGGTTCTCCCTGACACCCTAGTAAGGGTCCCTTGCTCCCTAACTCTTATTACACCACACTTATTCAGGGTAAGGGTCCCTGGAGAAAGTGTAGTGTAATAAGTGCTTTAGTTAAGTATCTAGGTACTCTTGTCAAGGTAGGTAAGTAAGTATACCTAAGTAAGTAGATAGGACTTATGTTTCAAACAAAAATTTTACTGTTAATTTTCAATAATAATTGATGTTCACTCAAAGGTATTGTAAAATTTCTTCCATACTAACAATAAAGTGAAAAAACTGTTCCTCTCACACAAAAAAAATGTAGGTAGGTACCTACAAAATTCCAATCATCAATAATATACCAGCAATGTCATCAACATTGTGAAGACGCATTTTGTCTCTATCTTCATCTTGTATTTCAAGTATGTGTTAGAAAAGGATAGTTGTAGATATATCTTGATGTCGTTTGAAAAAGGACACTGGATGGCTAACCATACCACATTTTTTACAGCCAGCTGCTTCGAACAGCTGTTCAAGCCGGTAGGTACGGGCGTATTCCATGCCTTGATCCAATGAAATTACTGAGTTTCGACTGGATTGCAGTTTGAAAACACCAATTCTCATCATAATTAGCATTTTATTGCGAAAATAAGAGAAAATATTTTTTTAACATTCAGTACTTATGTAAATTTTCGGTAAATCGTATTGCTAGGTGAAAGCTAATCTAACCAGCTATTAACAAAGTAATTCCAGAGGGAATTGGTGACTATTATAGGCGATAACACGTGGTAATGTCCACAATGAAAACGGCATGAATAGGGGGTACCATTTTGATTTTGTCCTCCATGTTGCGTATCCGAAAACTCGAACATTTTGCAAGACTATTATCGGGAAATAGCACAGAATGGCAAAATATGCAAAAAGGGCTTTGTAAACGCCGGATCCACTGTAAACATGCACAGAAACCAAACACCGGCCGGTAAATCGTTAAGACCTACCTTAACAAAGCTGATCGATGTTGTTGTCCCTTCAATATCCAACAGAAGAATTTTGCATTTCTTGACTATATCGTTGATTTCAGTGTTTTCCTTAGCCATTTCGATATGTTAGTACGTCCTTTGGCAGGAGTACTGTCGCGCGCGATTATTTTATTGATTTTTATTTGACTAGAATTACTCGCGAATCTCCAACGTCACAAGAAAAAAGCATTGATCGAAGTAAAAAGTGCCGACACGGGGAACGCCAGCCAGCAATCGCGATTCTACGCCGTACCGCACCGCACAGCACCGGGCACACACGCGGGGAGTAAACGACAGAGATAGATGCGGAATAAACAGCTGGTGTGTATGAAGTTTGATAAGGACAGAAGTAACAAAAAACCAAAGGGGATGAGAATTTCAAAACCGGACGGAAGTATCTATTCATTTTGCAATGCAACCAACATTAAAAAAAATTGCCATCCTATATTTCAATAATTATTATAGGGGTTTTTTTTAATATAATAAAGCACAGTCAAACCACGCCAGTTACCTAGTAGTAGTCATTATTAATTTTATTGCTGTCTATCGGCGCGTCCAAATTGCAACCTAGTTATTAGTACCTACCTACTGCAAAAGTAGGTAGACTTTCTTGTGGCGACACGAGACGAGATGTAGGTAGGTATTCAAACCAAAATCTTTCGCTATTCTTTGTACTCTACCTACGGCCATCTGTCTGTGTTGCCATGACAAATCTGCTGTCGTCATGGTAACGACACGATTATTATTGATATTTTTTGGCTGGATGGAATGGCACTGTGTCTTATAGCTGTTAATGTTAGTGTAAATGGGGCCTAATATTGATGTGAACAGAAAAAAATATATCATATCCTAAATTATGGCTACCCATTTACATGTTTTACCAACCTATCAGAATTTTGTGGGAAATTTTAATTTTGTCCTCTGTTGCAAGACTGCAAAAAGCAGCATCCATGAATATGAACGTCTAGCAAGGAGTGAACGAAACGATTAGGTACTATTTGTTCTGATTATAGGTATTAGGTATATTTAGTCTGATTGGTAACAAATCTAAGCCAGAACAAAAACCTTATTATGGCCCTACCTACAGTAATCCTGGCACCATATATATTTTCTAAGCTTTGCAGTAATCTACTAACGACTTATTTTCAAGCTCTTTACTGTTCTTAAGACCTCGGTGGCGGGTGTCCATTTAAGACGCGAGAAGTGCGGGTTTGATTCCCGCTGCACGAAAAATATTTTCGTGTTCTGCAAATATTTCATCCGTGTCTAGCTAGATGTTGCAGTACCAACCAAGGTAAGGCGATCGTAGTATCCGTTCATAATTGATAGACGAAGAACATTGTACCTATAATATTTGCTTCAGAAGTTAGAATGCTTGGGGCTAGGAATGCAGTAGCATTCTAAACATCAACGTAAGAACAAAAAATACAATTAGAACCAATGGTTTTAAATATAATAACAATAGAAATAGGTTCATGAATTTATTATGTAAGTGGATGTGGATACTGCTATATACTATACATTATGTTTTTCTTAAATTCTAATAGATATTAGTCCTTATTGTCACTTATAAAAAACATTTCATATTATAAATTAACAATTGACGGTTTATGTTATCTTATAAAAATATATTTACACTTTCATACGTTCTAATAAACTACTCTTGGACGTGTTTTGTTTTTCTTCAGTCTTCATCTTCTTAACCAGAGCTGGAGTGCCAGGGTTGAATGCTTTTCTTTTCATTACCTGAAATAAAATTCAAATTTAAGAAAGGTGAAGTCCCACTGTGGTCAGCACAACTGAATATTTTTCTCAACTCTGTCCTATCAATTGTTACTTCAGTACTCATATTTTTCTCACATTATCATGGTTCACACGGTCTATACATCATTTCATAGACCTCCTCTATCCAAATAATGATATTTCTTAGATCATTTAGACCCACCTTAGGTGCCTCAGGAGTCAAAGTAGCGAAGACAAAGTTCCTCCTACTGCCGGAAGCCGCCGATTTCCCCTTAGGGGCGTCGTCGTCTGCTGCCAGCGGAGTCGCAAGAGCGGCGAGCCGGGCTAGCGCACCCCTACCGCGATTTAGAATTGACCCTTGATAGCCTTGCTGGGGAAATAAATTACACGATGAGGTAAAATGGTGAATACTTATCATTTAGCATTTTTGTATCATTTACATACGATCGCTATTTGTTCTAAAATTCCCGCTTCAGATATAAAAAAAACTTGAGAGGTGTCAAGGGACACCCGGATGGAACGAAGTTCCTTTCCTTGCTTTCTATGAGAGAGAGAGAGAGAGACAGAGAAACACGCGCACGCCGCACGGCTTACAACTATAGCAAAAAGTGTCGTTACAACTTTTCGTGAGAATTTTTTCCGTCTAGCCCTCTTTCACAACGCGCGATAAAGAACTTCGTTCCAATACACAACGCTACCACAATGACGTTTGCTAGTTTTTTTTAAATATTTAGTTACCTGCATCAAAGAGAAAGGTTTCTTAGGGCTAGGTATGTCCTTAGTTTTCTTTTCAGGCTCAACTGGGCTGTCAATATTCTTGGCTGGTTGATTTTCCTCTAATAACATGGACATAGTTTTGGACATTAGGTTAGCTTTGATGATCGTCGTCCTGTTTATGCTGACGTTGAGACTGTCGTCATGTTCGCCGTTATTTTGCTAGAATAACAAACAAATCAATGAATGAGAATAAAAATGAGTTTGATCCCGAAAACGAACAATGCAACAGTAAGAAAAGCCACAAATTGTACCATTTGTCTGAGGAATGTTTCTCTCTCATGCCTCTGTTTCCTCCATTGCTCTTCAGACTCAAATTCTTCTTCCTGTGTATCTCTGAACTCACTGTCACCTGCGCCAATATCTTCGTCGCCATCTGCAACAAAAATGGACGTCAACAAAAAAATCAAACCACCTTTCGTGAAGCCCAGAAATTATGGGAGCATCAATTTACATAAATCAGTAAGTCAACCAACACATGAACTGAATGGTTTTTAGGTTACAACTATAAAGGTGGGTTTAGATTAGACCAAACGAACAAAGAGCTAGAGGTAAAACAACGTTTTTGTTTTTTTGTTTCGCAAACGCTAGAACAACAAAAGAGTGCTCAGCTGTTTACACGGTAATAATTCGATAGTGGGGAAAGAATAAACATTGGCCCGTTTAGTCTAAATCTACCAGAACATTTATCTTAAATTACATACCAAGGTTTTTCCATTTGAACTTCCGCTGTCTACCTCCAGCGCCTAAATCCCCATCTTCGAATAGGAGCTCTTGGATTATTCTCACTTCTCTCTTGTCCTGGTCAAGCACGTCACGCCTGCAATGTGGAAAATGCTATCAAGCAACGAATATTTGGCTAAGATTCAAATGTAGACAAAAGTAGAGATGATTCAGTCTAAAAATGCACGCCCCTCCACTTGTACTTGTACCGCATGTAGAGGTAAATACATTGGAGGGGCGTGCACTTTTAGACTGATCTACCTCTACCAGGCTACCATAACCCGTTAAGATATTAGAGATGATCTTACATGTGTATCTGGCCCAATTCTCTCTGCAGTCGACCCTGGTGGAAGCTCTCGTCGTCACCAGCCTCGCGTTCCATCCGGTCTAGGCCGGCTTCGTCTTCATCACCGGAACCGACCCATTCGTCTTCAGAAGTCAACTCTGCTTCTTGCTCGAAGAATTCCGTACCTTTTTGTTTCTTCTTCGAGAGCTTCTGCTTTATGGGCTTTATTTCAATCTGAAGTAATAATCTTACGATCAACATTTTAATACTAATTTAAAATTATGTAGTTATCAATTATTCAATAGCAGCCTTTTCTTACCTCATTCTCTTCAGAATCATACTCAACAAGTCGATCCTCGTTTTCTTTCTCGATCTCCGATTCATATTCTTCTGAGTTTTCAAATTCTGATACTTCTTCTTCGTCATCTAAATAAGAAAATTAATAGTTAGAAAACTAGAATGCGATTTAAACATGAGGGTAATACGAGTCGAAATTGAAGTAATTTTCAAAATAATCACCTGAAATTTGGAGAGCTCTCATTTCTGGTTTTTTCTTCTTTAACTTTTTCCTTTTCTTAGCTTCTCCTGCGGTCGTATCATTAGTATCATCATCAGAATCAATTATGAACTTTTTTTTCACTACTTCTTGTTCCTTTTCCGAATTTCCTACTTGTTTCTGTGTTTTAGCGCCACAGAAAAACTTATTTGGTTTCGGTTCATCGAAATCAGGATCATCCAACTCTTCCAGAATAGATTTAAGATTATCATCTACTTCTTTTCTACTTTGATTTACTTTAGTATTGCTTATATTCTCTATGCCACTTATTTCAATATCTGTCATTCGTGTATTTTCATTTACAGTGTCAATTATCTCATCATTTAATTGTTTATTTGTGTTAGTTTCTAGAATTTCACTAGAATTTGCTTGTGTTTCATCATCATCGCATTTATCATCAAAACTGTCGTATTCTTGCGACGCTCCCAGCGGAGTTTGGTTACTATTTTCAACTTGTAGTACGAACTCATTTTCGTAAAACTTGCCAGTGCAGAGCGCTAAGATATCTTCCCCGATAGCTTGAGACTGAGAATTCTGAGTAATGGGTAACGGTGGTAAACTTTGTGAAAATGAATCAGAGCACATAGCGGTGACCGCGTCTAAGTTATCCTGAAAATTTAAACGTATTCTGGTCAACACAAGTATCATTATGTTATGCTGATCTGATTTTTAATAGTTATTACATTTAATCATACTTACATCATAATATGTCTGTGTTTCACAAATGAGAGTTAATTTATCTGAACTGTTCATCAAATCAGCTGCATTATTAGTAGAATCTAGTATAGAAAACGTTTGAGTGCCCAAATCTATTTCATTTTCTAAATTTTCCAGAGCTGGTTTCAGTTTTTGGGATGCAAACAAACTACTGTCTTGACTTGTGAATAAGTCTTCTGATACTGATTTATGTCTTTGGGCTAATGTAAGGACTTCATCTGAAATTTAATTTATAAATTTATAAACATCACATAACTAATCATATCAATGAAATTGATAACCGGCCTTATTTTTGATACTCACCTTGCGAAATCGGTTGGCTGACCAGTAAATCAACACTTTCAACTGATTTAGCTTCAGACTTCGTTTCTTTTACTTTACTGATATCTTCATCATCAGAATCCTCAAACGCTTTTAGTATCCTGCCTTTCTTCGTTGATGGCTGTTCTTCTTCTGATTCTGAAGATTCACTTTCATCGGATGATTCTGCATCTAATTCATTTTCATCATCACCTAAATTCAAAGAAGCAATTTTAGATTTAGCATTAGCAGTTTAGATCGGAGCACAGATTTAAAATACATATATATACAAAATATAATAACCATGGAAAATGAAATGATATCTGAAAATTATTTTTCCAGATCTCTGATTAGCTAATCTCTACGCATTTTAGTTTAGCTAGGGATGTTAAATAGTATAATTACGTATTTATAAAATTTACCTTCATTTTCATCATCTCCATTTTCTTGTACGCTTTCATTTTCTCTCACATCATCCTCATCACAGTCTGATTCTTCAGCTTCATTTTCAAGGATAGGGTTTTTCGGTCTAGATTTGTCTTTCATTTCTACATCATTCTCCAGTAAATCTTCTTCATCGCTTTCAGAGTCGTCGACAATATTTTCTTCATTTCCTAGAATAAAGTAATATTCAGATGAATAACTTAAACCTTTGCAATCGTGAAGAATTGTTTTATTTCGACTATAAATGCTAGTCTAATTTTTATCAGAATTAGTTACTACATTTATATTTACATTAAAAGCTACATAATGAATTTGTGACGATCGTTATATCTAATATGGCGGACAGATCACACCTTCTAACTTAGCTTCAATCTTGTCAATATCATTTGTATCATCAGACTCTTCTCCTCGTAATTCGTTCATCTCTTTGTGCTGCTGCTTTTCATCTTCGAGTCGTTTGGCCCACTCGAGGGATCTCTGCTCAGCCATTTGCTTTTCTAGTTCTTTTTTCAGTTTCAAATGTAAGTTACCTGGTTTAGTTCTAAAAATAAATTGAAAAATTAAACTAAGGGGACTTTCTTTCACTAAAACGGTCAAATAAGCTTGATACGTTTTTAGATTTGGGTTTATTACTTTCTGTCATTTTCTCGTTCCAACTCTTCAGGTGTTTTCATCTTAGCAAAGAATGTGAATTTTTCTTTTAGTAACTCCACACCAGATTTCTTGGGAAGGGTATCACTATCATCTAAGTCTATGAACATTCCTGGTGCACCTGTCAACTTGGGTTTTAAGTTTAGTGGCCTGTGTCTGATCAGTACTTGGGAATTCACTTTATCTTCTATATCTGAAATTGTTATAGTCAATACTTAAAAAATATACAGGCGCGCAAACTATACTCTTATATGTAGTCCGTCCAGATATAGCGTGATTTTAAACAGCCAGTATCACAAAAAAACAAACTAAATGTGTGTTGGGCTCTGTCTGCAATTGCACACTTACCTTTTATTATTTCAGCATTTTCAATGATATTATCAATATCTTCTATGTTCATATTATCATCGTCTGAAAATCCGTTATCGACATCCATAGATTCAATTTCTTTATCAATGCTTTCAATATCTTTAACAGCTTTTTCAGTTTCTGGTTGAATAATTTCTACATCAGATTTTGGTTCTGTTTGTAAAGTTTCAGTGCAACTATCAAGCTTTTCAGAATCATAATGTAAAGATACCAGTTGACTATCAGATTCTGTATTTAGTGTGGCATTATCTAAATTTAGATGTTCATTGCTTATGACTGCAACATTATTTGCTTTATTATTTTCAATAATATTTACTTCTTCCATACAATCTATATCATCATGCTTTTCTTCTGTATTAGATATTTCAGAATCATTGAAAACTAACTTCATATTTGTTTCAGAGTCTTGTTCTTCAGTAACTTTATCTTTGTTTGTTGTTGATTCTAAATTATGATTACTTTCATTTACTTTTGAGTCATTAGTATTTATTTCTACTATCATACTTTGGCTTAGAACATCAAATAATTTGTCATTATTCTCAGCTAAAACCTCAGTGTTTACTGCATTCATGTTTTCAATTGTATTCGATTCAATTTCTTTTGAATCATCCATAGCAGTTTCAGCTTTCGGCTTCTCATCATCATCAGTTTTTTCACCAAATTTTTCATCAATATTTTCTTCATCTGTATCACTCTGCCACAGTTCCATCATTTGTTTTTGTCTATCCTCAAGCATTTGCCTGTAACAAATAGTTGGTTATATTAAAATACAATTAATTAATTACCTTACCTTCTAATGCATTTGTGTGTTTGTTTGTGGTTGCATTGTTATTTTCGTTAATCATATGTCGTAACACTTTTTTAAGTCTATACAAATCATAAAATGTGACAATACGATCAGTTGACCTAATGAATAGACACATTAATAATTTTATATAAAAAACTTACGCATATTGTTTCAGCTGATCTCCATTCATCTTGAGAGGCAAACATTTCCCATCAGAAGAAATAGCTGGCTTTCTTCTACTCATAATATCCTTTAGAGATAAGGTCTTAGGTCTGTGGTAGGGTAATGATACCTCTTTCTCTCTTAGCATTCTGTTTGATTCACTTTTAATCTTTTGCATGTTTTCCATTGCTTGTTTGGCAGACATCTATAAAGTTAAATATGTATGATTATTAATACAAGTGTTGGTAAACATGACTAACTAAACTAAGCTTGGTTCAATGACAGATTTTAGGCTGCACCTCTTAAGTTGGGAATATAAATTTTTCATCATCCATCAAAATTTATCTACAAATCATCATAAAATTGTTAAAAATAATGAGTTGTAGGATATTACATTTTTAGTTTTTTAATGATGCATGAAAGGATAACAAGTTGTATTGCTATTTTAGAATTTTTTTAAAAACATTATATGAAGAGTTTTAGTAATTTAAATGCACTTACTCTTTGGGGCTTAGGTGAAGTAAGTTTAGTTCTTCTCTCTTTTATGTGTTTTGGCATTGATTTCTGCAGACTGTTAATTTCTTCATCAGATGAATCGGGGTCACAAATGGATGGCATATTGGACATCCTTTCTTTGATTTTCTAAAAAAGATGGTTTTACAGACACAAAGTAAGTGTATGGTTTATGTAAACCGCACAAAATTCCTGCGTGTTCTCATGGGTCAGCATTTTACGTCATAATATGTAATTAAATGCAAATGCAATGCTATAAAAACTGAGGAATTTTGCTTATCACTAAAAATACCTTGAAAGAAACTTATTAGTATATTTTATTTAACCAAGTGAGTATGCATGCATAGGTAGACAATAATTAAATAACATAAAATTAGTGAAAACAAATATAGACAAACTACCTGCTTAATTTTTTCAATTGATGATATATCTTCAACATTGTCATTAGAATCTTCTGAACTACTTGATTCTTTTTCAGCTCCAACTGATATCTGGTCTTTTTCTCGAGAACTTATAAGAGTTTTGAACTTATCTCTCAATTTAATCTTTTTGCTTTTTATTCTTGTATGTGGCTGATTGTTTTTCACAGCTTGATCTGAATCTGAAGAGCTGCCATTTCCTACTTTCAGCCCAACAGGTTCATGAGGAGAGCTTTTAGAATTTGTTGAATCATTTTCACTATCATTTAGATGAGTATCTTTAGATTTAATTTTTGATTCGGCTTGATCTGGATTTGCTGAATCAGAATCTGAAGAACTTCCACGCGCTTTTCGAATCCGAGATTTTTGAGGAATACTTCTGAAGATGGCTGCATCACTTTCACTGTCATTATCTTGAGGACTTATGGATTTATTCTTTAAAGCCAATTTATCATTTTCATTTTGTATTTCCTCTTTATCGCTATCGGAATCAGAAAACTGTTTGATACGTCTCTTTACCCGTGGTTTTGGCGCATCTTCTTCACTGTTGTGGTCTTCATTCAATTGGAGGTTAACATCGGAAATATCGGCAGTAACACTATGCATTTTACTAGGGCTTTTTGGTAAACTTCCTAGGTAATTAACGTCACTAGTTTCAATTACATTATTGTAAACTTCCGCCATCCTTCTCAGGATTTCTGTGTGGCAAAATGTACGGATATGTTAGGAATTGAATGAACTTTCGCCTTGGTAATGTTTTGCTATGCCACTCGCCGGCACTTGCCTTTCGTTTATCATTTATTGAAAGTGATTTTGATAACAAAATAACACTACACAACACAAATAACCCAAATTAGAATTTTATTACCAAAACATTGAATGTCATCAGTCAGTTTTATAAAATTTACCGCCAAAACCTTTGACATTGACACATCGATTGCAAAAAAACTAACGTCAATCTTGTGTTCCAAAATACATTACAATGTACCAACATCTTTACTCTGAGGTACCAACGAAATAAGTACAATATTTACAGCATCTTATAAAAATCACTACTTGGTACTGAGAGGTTCAGAGTGTACCTCACTAACGTTTTGCGAAATGTTAGTGTGTTAAATCAATGATTTATATGGTTCAAATGGGTACAATCATTATTGTTCAATATTTTTATTGCGTAAACATAATATTGTAGACATAATGGCCGCACAAGTATTTACGTAATACTTATTTAAAAATTAGAAACGTAGATGAAACCAGGTCAAAATACATAGAAGTCACATAGTAATAATAATGAAATATAATAATAAAAGTAAAATGTAGGTAGATACTCTAATATTCACCCAATCTAGCAAGATCAGGTGATGGAGTATCCTTTTGCTTGATAGCATCACAAATAACAGCTTCAGCAGTAGTAAGAAGAGAAGCAACTCCACTGGCATCAGTTATCGCTCTTCTTACAACTTTAGTAGGATCAATAATGCCTTTATCTATCATGTTTACGAACTCATTGTTCAAAGCATCGTATCCAAAATCATGGCTCATGTTCTCCACCTTCGAAACCACTACTGAGCCATCATATCCAGCGTTGCTGGCAATTGTTAAGCATGGTGTGCGTAAAGCTTTCTTGATGATTTCAATACCAATAGCCTGATCTGTATTAGCAGCTTTTAATGTACTAAGAATAGGAATACATCGCAGCAATGCCGATCCACCTCCAGGTACTATTCCTTCGGCTATTGCAGCTCGGGTAGCATTAAGAGCATCATTAACGCGGTCTTTCTTTTCATTGACTTCAACTTCACTGCAACCTCCGATTCTTAAAACAGCGACACCAGACTGCAGATTAGCAAGTCGTTCCTTAAGTCTTTCTCTATCGTATTCGTTAGTTGTATCTTCAAGTTCTTCTTTGATTTGTTCAATACGTTGATCGATTTCATCCTTGTGACCTTGGCCTTTGAGCAAGATAGTTGAATCTTTAGTAATAATGACTTCAGCCACTTTCCCAAAGCTCTCAGGTTGACAATCTTCTAGTCTTATTAGGTTGTTGTCATCTTCAAATATAACGCCTCCAGTTGCTGTCGCCATATCAGTCAAATAGTTCTTTCGTAAGTCTCCAAATCCTGGAGCTTTGACTGCTGCTACTTGAAGTCCAATTTTCAACTTATTTACAACAAGAACTGACAGAGGTTCACCATCAAGCTCTTCAGCTATTATGATTAATGGCTTTTTTTGTGTGTTAGCGATTTCTAAGGCGGGCAAAATTTGCTGGGCATTAAATATTTTCTTTTCGCAGAAGAGGATCAATGCATTAGTATACTCTACCCTTGGTCCTTTAGTTGAATTTATGAAATATGGTGATATAAAACCACGCTCAAACTTCATTCCTTCAATGATTTCTAACTCATCCTCTAGAGTTTTTCCATCTTTTACGGTAATGACTCCATTTTTTCCAACTCTATTCATAGCTGCAGCAATCAACTTTCCAATTGCTTTATCTCCGTTTGCAGATATTGTGGCAACCTGTTCGATTTCTTCTGAGGTACTGACTAGTTTGGACATTTTTTTGAGGTTTTCCTTTACAGCTTCCACTGCTAACATTACTCCTTTTCGTATTTCAATAGGGTTGGCTCCTTTTGATATGTTCTCAAATCCCTCTTTTGCAATCGCTCTGGCTAGAATAGTTGCTGTAGTTGTTCCATCACCAGCTTCTTCATTAGTTTTATTTGCAACATTCTGAACCAACTTGGCTCCAATATTTTGAAATTTGTCTTTTAATTCAATACCTTTGGCAACAGTAACTCCATCTTTAGTTATTTTAGGAGGGCCAAAAGACTGCTCAAGAATAACGTTGCGACCTTTAGGGCCCATGGTAACTGCAACAGCATCAGCAAGGATATCAACGCCTTGGAGCATTAACGATCTTACATCTGGACCAAATCGTATATCTTTTGCAGAATAATAAGGGGAACTGCATGAGAAATATCTTCTGTTCTTTGCGATAAGTCGCGAAATGTATTGCAAGCGATACATTTTCACTGATTTTTACTTTATCAAAAAATAATAAATATCTTCTCTCAAACACCTCAAACTTCAAAGAAAGATATCATTCAAACTGACAATTAAAACGTTATTTGCGCCAAAGTGGATTTAAATTTAGAATCAATTTTTATTTTGAAGAGTTTTTACGGCGCGTTTGTAAATCTAAATGTAGGTAAGCATAAATACCTACCGTATAATATGCTTACCATAGGTACATAGCTCACATTACCCATCTGCATCTGTACCTACAAATAAAGTTGATAAACTACTCGCGTGTTGGGATCCTATTTTAAATAAATAGAACCACAGCATACATAATTAATTTTAGTTATAAGAGTTTACTTGCGCACTGGTAGAAAAAATCTAATTAAAAAAACACTTGACACTAGCAAAATTTAAGATTGATGTCAAAATAAATAATGAAGTATCGAAGTCGTTATTTTTCAAATTCAATCCAACTTGTTTTGTTTGGCTCATTGCTGTATTTATTTTTTTTTTTTTAATAATTGTAGTAAATGTATTTTGTATTCTATTTATTTTATTGACTTTGTGTGTTTTCACCGAATTTTAACGTATAGTTCTTTGGTGGTATATTGTTTGTTGTTTGTTAGATAGAAATTGGTTAGGTACCTATCTTTATTTCTTTAGTGATGAATTCTTCGAGTATTTCAAGGCCAGTAATGGTTGATTTAAATATAGGTGATCAGCTAACTTCAATATCTTGTGGCCATATTGTCGTTGAGCTAATAAAATTCATTGTTTATCAAAGACAGCAAATTCCATACACATATCCTTGGTTGAAACAAGTTATAAATCAAAAGAAATTGCTGGAAGATAATGATGAAGATGTAAAGCAAAGCTTCCAATCAGAGAGACACTTTCGCGTTGCGTCGACTGCGCTGGAGAATTTGGACTTTATTCTCAAGGTATGAAATGCTTATCACCAATCAATGAATCACTAAAATATTTTATCCTGGTCTGGTAGGCAATAAGGTAGTAAATTAGGTGGCTATGGTATCTATGCCAAAAACAATTACTGGGGTAATGTAAGTAATACATGGCACCAGAACCCCTGAACCGGTCCATATCAGAAAGACAAAATGTAGCAGAACGCCCATGTGGGATAAACAGAATAAAAGTAAAATGACCTACTAGTAACATGTCATAGAAACTAGTAAAGAATTATAGTGACCTAGGTACTCTAGCGACACACATGACAGTTGCTCGGTAACTCTGCCATCTTTGCTGTAGATTTTACACCCACCCAGAACAAACATTTAAAACCTGGATTTTTATTAAATTCACGGTGAATATAGGTAATTATTTTATTTTAAGTAGTATTTACTGAAAAAAAAAATAGTATAAGTAATTGAAGTGGGTATGTATTCTATTAGTTATCTAGTTTCCATAATTTCCATCTAAGTTGCATACTAGAGGCTAGCTAGTGTTGCATGAAATGGCCTCCAATATTTAATTACTTGTTTCAGAGTCTCTTGCAAGAAATAAATGGGGCATCTCTTCCTTATGAGGTGTGTATAGCACTGGGAACAACTCCTGTGACCTGCAAAGAGCTATATAGACTCCTTCTGCCCACAATATGCCATAAACAACAGTGTCATTCCTCGTTGATTGCTGCTGACCAGAAGATACAGAGAAATGTGTTCAGGTGCCCATTTAACAATTCTGTTATATTATGTGTACTTTGTTTATCTATTATTGTATGAGTTTTAAAACCAAGTTCTTGTTCCAGATCTCTTGTTACTGCAGATAAATTAAGCAAAGTTTTCTTTGACCCCCTGTCTCCAACAAACATGTATGTCTTCCTAAAGAAAAAGATTGGCAGTCATGACACTGTCACCAGTTGCGAGAACTTCCAACAGACTAGTGGGTGTAGGATACCAAGAAACTCTAAAATAGTTGTTATTGACTTTCGGACTCGTAACCGTGACAATCTTGCATGTTGCAATGAGATAAAGATATTTGGGGGTGCTGTGACCAATGAGGTTTCACCAGAAACAACTGATATAGTTCAGGATGATGAGTTTCATGAGATTGAATCAACGGATACTACAACATGGTATCAATCCTCATATGTCATGAAGGGATTTAAAGACTCTGTTGTTAATGGTAGTTCGATCACAAATTCATGGGTAAAATCTTGATGATATTAGGCTGGCTTCTACTACAAAAGTCTCCAATTTAAGTGTTGAATGGTAGAAGTGTTACAAAATACGACAATAGGGATCCTTTGGGTATGGAATCCTTTAGCACAATTATAGTTTTCATTTTTTATGCATGTTAATGTTGAATGTAAACTTACACGGTATCATATAATATTTTTTATTTTATTAAGTTTATGATATTCATTCATAAATATTTTTAAGTTTACAAAGAATTAGCAATTTTGTAATTTATCAATTAACTGACTTATTATGAGTGCCATATTTAAAATAGCAATAGTTTGTATCATAAAATAATGTGTTCCAAAAAGGAATAAATTTGGTTATGCTATGAATATGAGGTAATAATTATTTTAACCATCCATTTGATTGAACTAACATAGGTAATATAACATGTCATTTGTCAAGATTTAGGTCCACACTTTGGAAATATTTTGAGCTTAAGCCCCATAAGAGTTAATAATATTCCTAGCATTGTTGGAGTATTATAAAATTTAACTTATTAATGATTACTAACTAAAATATTACATCATATGGGATTGAAGACATAACAGTAGGTTTTTATTAGAAACTTAGATATTTTGAATTTTATTTTACACATAATTTGACTCATTGATTTTCTAGGTACAGAGTAATGATGCTTTAATTCTATTTCGTCATGTTTTCATTACTGAAGATCGCGCCCACCTCAACCTGATAGAGTTGAGTTACTTCTATGTTGTTCCGTCTTCGGTGTCACTCAGGGCAACCGACGCAGCGCCTACGCTGCGAGACTGGGAACTTATTAGTAAGTCCTTGTTCATTGTTTGATAAGACTGGTCAGACCAACCCACGGATTAGTTGACTGCAAAATTTTGAACCATTTTCCCACTTTATTCTGATCCTTTTAAGGCCAAGTGTTGGTAAAAGATGTCTCTTTTGATAGTTCATTAGCGGTCATTGGCTGCCCAATTATTTGTACTGCCCAGCCATTCATTTTATAATTTAATATGGTGTATTTCAGCAGCTCCTTCACTAAAAATATTCCTTTCTCTATATGCAACACAAGATTTTTTCAATGGTTTATCTGCTGGACGTTCTGTACAATTGTTATTACAATTCCTTATAGCATCATTATATTCGTAAATCAGGTTATTTCTATTGCCATTTGGTCCAACCACATATTCACATATCACATGTAACTTAACCATTTGATTTATACAGCATTCTAATAGTTCATAGTATTCTAGCCAATAGTCTTTTGGTAACTGTTTTAATTTTATGTTAAGTGCTTCAGTTAGTATTCCAGTGACTAAAATATCGTCTATCCAAAACTTATGATGGTAAATCGCCTCGTCACAAATTCTTCTTGCCACATTTGGAGTAGTTGCATAATACCATCCAGATAAGTAAGGTGGATATTCATTTCTGGCATATTCATCAGAATTAACATACCATTTGTTCTGTTTGTTTCTTCTGGGCTTTGTGTTGTTCAACATGTAACCTAACATAGTGTTATCTAGATTTTCATTCTTAAGCAGTTTATAAGTCTTTTCTAAATTGAAGACTGTATCATCGTCTACTTTTAAGATAAAGGATGCGTGACTGCATTCTGTTGAAGCCCATTTGAGGCCCATTAGGTGCTTGTATGTCAGGTTTTTATAATTTTCTATGAATGCTCCTTGTAGTATGTCGCCGAAAGCGTCGCTTTCGTCTTCCAGTGACCTCTGTGTTATATATCTGCAAAGTCGTAAAATGATTTTATATTATATTAGCTTCCGTTCGTGGCTTTGCTCGCGAGGTATCTATATAAAATATAGCCTATGTTACTCAGGGATAACGTAGCATTCTAACGGTGAAAGAATTTTTGAAATCGGACCAGTAGTTTTTGGGTTTATTCGTTACAAACAAAAATACAAAACTTTCCTCTTTATAATATTAGTAAGTATAGAAAACCCTATCTATCATTGAAGATTTGCTGCAATTCAATAAACAATCTTACTTTTCATTTGCTGGTATCCTGGCTAATAGAAAAACTCTGCTAACATCCATTGTCTTCAACAGTTCTGGAGGCATGGCCCTCCTGTGAGCACTTCTTAGCTCTACATGTCCCACGTAAGATGTCACCAATATAATTAAGAATGGACGACCTGAAATTACATAAGAAACAATTATAGGTACTATAAGCATTTTTATCTTTCCCCATAAAAACTAAATCGTATCCAATTTTCAAGACATTGGTACTTGGTAGTATCAAACAGGGGAATCCGCGGGAACGGTACTTACTACTGATATTGCATTGAAAGTAATTTATGCAATTCTCAAAAGGTAACGGTCAAAAGGTTCTCAATTCTCTATTCTAGGTTTTCATTATTCATTTACAAAAAATCATTGAAAAACTAAATTATAAGTGTATCAGTTGGTATTACATTATCACAGTTAATATTATGTGGTTAGTACACCAAAAAATATATTATATTTGGTTTGTTTTTTACAAATATATATAGTGATATAAATATAATATGTATGTATATTATAAGGTATATACCTACGTAAAAGTAGGTTAGGTATTAAAAAAACCTTAGTTTTGTCTTACGTTGGCAAGTTGTATTAGAAGGGTAGATGTAGATATCATCGATCAAATTACTGTTCTTTATAAATATTACAGCATTGTTGAAGTCATTCATGGTACTCCAATATACCCAACTAACTAAAGCTACAACACAAATTCCTAAGTATAAATATATTTTCTTCATTTTGAAACAGGGGAAAAGAGTATTTTAAAAGTTTTATGTATGAACCACACATTGTTAACCAAAAGTTAAATTAAACACCTTCATTTCTAAAACAACAATTACAGAAACTAATCTCTACGTGCCTACATTGTACAAACAAACTGACCAACCTGTTACATTAGTCTACACTTCTACAGACTAAACTCGTTCGGAAGGCTGTGTTGCTAGAGTTTATAAATGTCAACTTTTTAGCCGACTTCAAAAAGGGGAAGTTTGTTTGTTACGCGATTACTATTTTTTTTGTGTCAAGGTACAAGGTGAACAAGGGAATGATCGATAATTTACCTATCTAGTAGAAATATAAATGTTTTGTTGTGATGTGTTGTTTTTAGATGGCAGTTTAAGAAGAGATAGATCACGTTACCTACAAACTTACTATACTACCTACGTTACCTTTTCTTTGTATTTTTATCAAATAAATACCTCAATGGATGTACCTACAGTACCTAAACGAATAAGAACAAAAGAAACAGACGGTCCATTGTGCTTGTGCTGAGGCATAGATACTTACCTACTACACGTAACTCTGCCTCAGTCGTTATTGATACTGTGTTGTTAATTGACTTTTATGTTTGTCTAAAGATATGAGCTCTGCTGTGCATAATGCAAATCTACAACATCACCTAGTTTGCGATAGGTAGCTTAGATCATTTATGTAAGAACCTCTTCTCACGTTGAAGCATGGTTAAAATGTTATAAGGTCATGATCACTAACACCAATTTAGAAAGCTGAATATTTTCGACGTAGGCCGCTCTGCGCGCCCGCGCCGGTTTCTTGATGCGTTTGCAAGCATGTCATTTTTATCATTCATAATGAGTTGTTATCAAGAGCCCGCCTACAGGCGCACGGCGCAGGAAACTCAGTCGAGCGATCACTGATTGCTGGGAGGTATCGTCGCGTGCGCAGCTACTCGACGAAATACGAAAATGAATTTGAATTTCACCACCGATCCAACGGCGTCAACGGGGGATGCGTTGATGGCCAAAATCATTACTATGGTGTGCCTTTTTGGCTTATCTATGATAGTGGGGTGTGTGCCGCTGCTCTTGTCACTGAAATTCGACTGGTTTGCAAAATCTACGGATCCAAACCTGCGCACCTCCAGTAAGCTGGTCATGGGCCTCCTGGCGTTTGGTGGAGGAGTTCTGTTCGCGACGACGTTCATGCATCTCCTGCCTGAAGTGGATGAAAATATACAATTGTTGCAAGGTGAGGCTTAATTTATTTATTTTACGACTTCCCACCACATTATGTATGTTGAAGCTGCACTCTCACGCCTTCCTCTGGCCTATGATATCTTATTTCCTCCGAGGCAGTGGGTGCGAGCGAAGTCGTGGGACAAATAAGGACTAGATAGATCTCTTGAATTAATGTTGTGTATTGTGCCAAGTTATATGTGCACTTATATAAGTAGTACTAGCTTCCGTCCGCGGTTTCGCCGTGGTACCTTGTTAAATTATAGCTTATTTGATATTCCAGGCTAAATCTAGCGAGTAACAAACATCCATCCAAACTTTCGCATTTATAATATTAGTAAGATAGTAAGACACCTATGCATTATCTTACATGTTGATCAGAATAATCAAGTGCGCCAAGGAAGACTAGTCTCATGTTATTTAGACTGACGGCTTCCTTACGCACCTCAAGCGCAAAGAACGCAACATTCGCTTAGTAAAATATTTGTGTAAAATCCTTAGAACTGCATTCGCGGCACCTGCAGTACCTAAATGAGAATCTTAATTTGATATTTTTCTAGATTGAGCAAAATAAATCAATGTTTGATTCCTTTTCACAGTCTCTTGCTAATTATACTTGTTAGCTTTGTGACGATCAGACGATTATTTATTTGGTGATTGAATTATCTGTTTAAACTCTAGTTCCGGTATCATAACTGACTTCAAGGTTTTATTACCGAAATGCAACTATATCCTAGTTGCATTTCGGTAATAAAATACGCACCTAAGCATACGCACCTAAATGGATATGCCTATTTAGAATGAAATTAATTAAAAAATATTTTTGATCATTCTCGTAAGATAACTGTAAAAACAAGACATGGTTAACTTATCATCTCGCTTCTTTCTTATATTTTACTACATATTTGATTCGAAACACTTGTAGTACATTCGATAACTATCGACTGTGTCGCGCCTTTAAAAAAAAAAAAAAAAAAAAACAAAATCGTTTGTTTATCCCGCTTATTATTTGAACACTCATTCATTCTTTCGCGACTCGACGCGGCGCCATAATTTATAGCTTCTCCTCGCAAAAGAAATATAAAAGTAAGGAATTACCATGCCAAAGAGAAATAAAGAAGAAAAAGCGGAAAGGATTAGGAGAAAGATAAGACTTAAAGAAAAACTCGACTCCAGAAGCATATCGGAAAGTCCGATAGCTTCACCGTGTGCTCAACCACCGCTTGGTATTGAGCCCTTGGAGCTCGCGGAGCCCGAGGATATGATCCAAGAGGATCCACAAGACATTGGTAAGCTATTAACCCGACGTTTTTTACAGTACCGAAACGTTTACATACAAAGTAGATACTGCCTACTATTGTTTTTAGGTTATATTATTACCAATAAAGTTATTGTGTCCAAAGAAACATGTCTGGACTGGTTCTCCCGGTGGGAAGACCATTGCCATCTGAAATATGACATGTCTAGGTTGGTGAACCCGGTGGGTTAACTAACCATTGCCAATTTCACAATTTACAAAAATGTAATACCTGAAAAATAAAGTTATTGTGTCCAATGAAACATGTCTGGACTGGTTCTCCCGGTGGGAAGACCATTGCCATCTGAAATATGACATGTCTTGGTTGGTGAACCCGGTGGGTTAACTAACCATTGCCAATTTCACATTTTACAAAAATGTAATACCTGAAAAATAAAGTTATAAGTGTCCAATGAAACATGTCTGGACTGGTTCTCCCGGTGGGAAGACCATTGCCATCTGAAATATGACATGTCTTGGTTGGTGAACCCGGTGGGTTAACTAACCATTGCCAATTTCACAATTTACAAAAATGTAATTTACTCATCTTCATATTTATAATATTATAAATTACTCCGGTGGAGTGGGAAGTGAACCCTAATATGTATATAACTGCCCTTATATGATACGAAAAAATACTTGTGGTTTTTTGAGCTATTATAAGATCGGTGATCCAAAATAGCTATACTTTACTAACAGTAAGCTTCGGGTACTGTAAAACTATATACTTTAACCTTAAAGGTAACTAGCTGGTAGCCTTGTTTACCTTCCTACCTACCATAACAGGGTAATACTAAATACAATTATTGTATTTTCTTTTAAGGTGAAGAAAATATCAGTGTTACTGATTTGGATGAAAATATTGTAACAGCCCTGGGTAGTACCCTAGTCACTGAAAGGGTGTAGGGTTATGATGTTCACAAAGAAATTATAAAGAGAATAGAAGGGATCATAGTTAATGGCATAAACAAAGAATCTCTAGAAGAGATATTATAAAATAATTTCTAATTTTTCTTCAAGGCTTATTAAATGATCAAATCAAGGCAAGGGATAAGAAGCAACAATCTTGCAGATCATTGATAAATTGGTTAGTGGAAAGGAAGCAACCCGCTGAAGTCAATTGCGGTACTAACTGATGTATCGAGATTATTGGCCAAGTTTCATTTCCAAGAAACAACCATGAGAAGGAAACTGATAAGTTCCAGCCTTGATATAAGTCTTTGGAAAATGTAAAAAGAGATTGTCTCATTTGAAAATGTTAGTGAAAACACAAAGACATGCTAATGCCATAAAGAAATCAGCCTTTTTTTTTTTTTTTTTTTTTTTTTTTTTACCACGCTTTTATTATAAAGGAAACTTCAGAAGCCCTCCCCGGACCAACCAGTACCAGTATAACAGGCAAGAAAGGGGGGGGGGGGGGGGAAGAACCAACAAAGAGGGTTCCAACGGTGGTTTTCCAACCAAACATACCAACCACATCAACAGCCTCAGCCACAAAAGAATTACCAACAAAAACGTCATGTACCACAAACATAAAGGTAAATAACTTTGCTGGTAGACTACAACATTTTTACCAATCTTGTAAAAAGATGACTGATGATATTAATGTTCTGTTATGGGTAAAGAAATATACTATTCCTTTTAAATCCACTCCTGTTCAAGAAACAGTACCTACAAGAAGTTTTTCAAAATTTGAAATATTAAACTTCATCATCATCATCATCATCATCATCATCATCAGCCTATAGCAGTCCACTGCTGGACATAGGCCTCCCCTAATGAGCGCCATTGCGCCCTGTCTTCAGCTCGACGCATCCAGCCTCCACCAGCAGCCTTAAACTATATTAAACTTAAAATATTTGAATACCTTTATTCAAATGGAACATTAAAATTGAAGATACTAGAACTTTATGTTCTGGTATCATATATATATTGCTGAATAGGGATAATTACATATTGTGTATATTATACTTGAAGGAGTTATATTTTTTGATTCCAGTAGGATATGATAAGAGATATCTAAGATTCCTTTTCCAGGGTAATATGTATTAATTTAATGCTTTGTCCTTTGTAATATGCACAGTAACAATGACATTCACAGAACTACTAAAACCAGTAACTTCCCTATTGCGAAGCCAGGGTTTGAAATCTGTGATTTATTTAGATGATATAATATGTATTGGCAACTCATTAATGAGTGTTGACATAACTGCCACACCACAATATTACTTCTTGAATGCTTGGGATTTATAATAAATAGAGAAAAGTGTAGGTTAACCCCTTCACAGACGGTTTATTTTCAATAGCTACTGGTGTTATGATATTATGCTTACCTAGTAGGAAAAAACTTAATACAACTTCACTTATACAGAAGTTTTATAATAAAGACCAGTGCATAATTAGAGATTTTACAAATCTTATAGGAACCCTTATTTCAAGTTGCCCAGCTGTGCTTTACGGTTATGTATATACTAAAGTTATTGAAAGGCAGAAATATTTAGTTTTAAAAAAAAACTCAAATAATAACTTTGACTGCAAAATGGATATTACTTATGAATGTAAAAGAGATTTGTTATGGTGGCTTAACCACATTAATACAAAAAATACTAAAGCAGTTGCTTCTAGGACTGGCTGGCGTGGCTACTGTAACAAGGAAACAGCTAATGGTTTTTTGGAAGGCAGAAGACAAACAGCATCATTATCAACTATTGAGAGTTATTAGCTGCCTTCTTGGCATTACAATGCTTGGTTATTTGCTTCATACATTAATTCAAAATAAAGAAGCTGACCGTGGCTCTTGAATCAAAAATATTGATTGTGAATGGGAATTGTCACATAACTGCTTCTAAGAAGTTAAGAGTTCACTAGGTAACCCTTCTATAGACCTTTTTTGCCAATAGGACACTCGAAATGCTCTAGGTATATATTATGGCATCAGGATCCTCATGCGGAAAACAGATGCGTTTACAGTAGACTGGTCAGAATATAATTTATTCTATACTTTTCCACCTTTTTCTATGTTATTGAAAACGATACAAAAGATTAATTATGATAAAGCTTAGGGAATTTCAATATTTCCGCTAGACTCTACGCTAGACCTCTCAACCATGGTACCCATTTAATCGGTGACATGGCCATATCAGAGATTATTACCTTTAATTCATCAAAACATCTTTTATTATCACCTTTCAGAATCTTATGTCCGCTGCACATAGAAATAATGGTAGCATCTTTATCAAAGAATACTATTTAGCAGTACACAACTGCCATTAAAAAATGGTGGGAGTTTAATAAAGGTGATATCTGGAAATTTTCAGTAAGTAAAGTTTTAAGCTTTCTAACAGAAAAGTATTCTGAAGAGGTTTCTTATGCTACTCTTAATATGTATCGATCGGCCCTGTCCCTGATTATAGACCTATGTCTGGGAACAGATCTACAATTAGAGATTACGACCACCTAGGTCAAAATATAATGATACATGGGATCCCTCCTCAGTACTTAACCAATGGGTACTACTATACCAAGGGGTGGCCTAAAAATGAAAATTTAAGCTTAGAGTTGTTCACCAAAAAATTAGTGAGTTTACAGAATCAGGGGCAAAAATAAAAATAACTGATTTGCTGAAAACTTCCACCGCAGGCAAGGGACAAACTATTATAAACTGCCCTTTTTTAATATAGAGTCAAAAATTTGTCCAGTAACTTTGCTTCAATATTATATAAGACAAACAGTGAAACTTAGAAGTATAGCACCAGGCAATACTAAAAGTTTGTTAATTCGTTTTAAGAAGCCATACAAAGAATTAAATAACGGAACCATCAGTTGATGGATTAGAAGTGTGATGAAAGTAAGTGGTATAGATGTAAGGAAATTCACACCACACTCTACTTGGCGTGCTTCTACTCCTAAAGCAAGTAGAGCAGATGTAACCTTAGATACTTTTTTCAAAACTGCTGGGCAGAAGGTTCTTAAGTTTTTTGCTAATCATTATAATAAACCTGTGTATGAAGAATCTCATAACTGTGTTTTTTGCCAAGACTGCATGCAACATTGATGAAACTAAATAAATATATACATATGTCATACATATTGCAATTGCTGATTCTGTGATTATAATTATAACTTTAATTAAGCCCACTTAATAGGGATCTAACTAGTTCTAATGTTTGACTGATTATGGTTAATTAAACAATTACTTAGTTGATATATGAAAATGTGTGTAGGTACTTACCTGACATCCTAAATAGGTATTTTTTGATGTTCCTACCTAATAGATAGACACCTTGTCTTCTAATTTTGTTACTTTGTGATGATTGATTATGATAATAAATAATTTAATTTTTTAAATACATACTTACTATTATATGTAGTGGTTTAAATCAAGTTCTTAGTAGATTTAATACCATGTACAAGATTATCTCTAAACATCTCTACAAGTGTTTCGAATCAAATATGTAGTAAAATTACATAATTAAACGAAACTTACCCTAAGTGAAGTTCTATTGTAATTTTATGTAGTATTTGATTCGAAATATACTATATTCCACCCGCCCTGACAACATTAGGCAATGTTTACCCTACATTTAAATTAAATTATAGGTACCTAGTTATTCTAGCCTAGCTAGTTATAGGTATGCTCTAAAATAAATGAGTGTTCAAATAATAAGCGGGATAAACAAACGATTTTGTTTTTTTTTTTTTTTTTTTTTAAAGGCGCGACACAGTCGATAGTTATCGAATGTACTACAAGTGTTTCGAATCAAATACTACATAAAATTACAATAGAACTTCACTTAGGGTAAGTTTCGTTTAATTATGTAATTATGCGTGATTCATCTGAGATTATAAGTTGGGTTGTCGGCGTTTCGTACACTCGACCCTAAAAAAAGTTATTTTGATATTCCATACATTGATGGTCAGTTTGTACACTCCTTCTTTAAGGTTGAAATTGGCACAGAAAAATATACAGTTCTTGGCAAAAGTGTTACGTGTTTTTAATACAAACAACAATAATCATCATCATAATTTTCCTTCCCTTATCCCAGTGAGTGGGATCGGCACAAGATTTAAACAGTAAAACTTGTAAGCAAGATACTTAATCATTTATATACAACAAGGTGAGTTTTTGGTCAGTTTAAAGCCGGCGCCCACGCAATCTATACCTATCTCTGTAACCCTACTAAAAAAAATATGAATAATGAATCAATTTTTTTGTTATTATTAATATCACGAAACTAAATTCCTGACCATAACACTACTTACACAATTTACAATGTAAACCACTATCCTACACTTGAGTACATACATATTTCCAAGTACCAGGAATGCATAAACCATGGAGAGGTTTTCGCGACTCGTGGATCTACAGTGAAATACCTCTCCATCGTTTCTGCTATCCTGGTACCTATCGACAAATTAAAATTTCTGATTTAAAATTAATGGTAGGTAAAGCAATGGGAACTGGCTTACTATCAAAAAATTAAATCTATATAATATAAAAGAAAGTCGTGTTAGTGACACTATTTATAACAGAAGTTGTGTATAATTTGTATTCATTTTGCTATTTACTGTACCTATAGATTGTCGAACGAGTGTTTTTATTGTGTTTCACAAGAGAACTACATAAATTTTAATACTTAGCCCCAAAAAAAACATTTGTAATACTTATCGTAATAAATATCCTATTATTTTTTGTCAATACTAGTTTATTTCGCATAGAAAACACTTTTTACTCCGACTGTCCAGGTAGCCAGTGTACTAACTGCCCCAAAATGTTTGTAATTTGCATAACAAAAGAGTGTACCAACTGCCGACAACCCATAAGTTAACCATGTGTTGCCTTGTCGGCATTGACATAGGTACCTAATTAGAAACCTTACATTCTAAATAAAAAAACGTTAATTAGGTAATACGGTAATACTTATACAAAACTAGAAAATTGTACAATAGAGGTACAATAGAGCTCTATCTCGCTGCTGCGGGTGATATACGAAAGACTGGTCAAAAGAAGTCAGTAAAAAAATACGACGCAATCTACGAGTATGTACAATCATGATCATACCTTACCATATTTATTTTTGAATAGGTATGTTAAGTGGGTAGGTACTAGGTGCTTGCCTTGTAAGATGTGCTTAAAGAATATACCATGGCCGGTACCTACCAATCTATGATGTCAACAGGTAGCTGGATTATAGGTACCTATTGTAAAACTCTCACAGCATCTCTAGCTAGACAAAGTACTTTGTGTTGCAGATTAGGTAATTGTTATAATTATCTTCAACAATTGTGCTTGAAATAATAATTACAAACTGTCCACCAATGAATCTCTAGATAACTCTCTACCTCATTCATCGATCGTCTTGTCGAAATTCCCGCGAAAAAAAGGCGAACAAAATAGAGAACTAGAAATCCTAAGATTACCTTTTCATTTGCTCGAATAAAATTGAAAGTATTTTTCAGATGCGGGCGATATCCCAGAGATGCCAATATTCCTGGCGGGACTAATAATGTGCGGAGGTTTCTTCATGATGTACTTAATTGAAGAGTTGGTACACCTCTACATTAACTGTAGAGCGATTAAAACTGAAGACCCTACACGCTCATTCAGTTTGCGGAAGAGCATTAGCGAAGAGCCCGAATTGCCGGCTTCCAAGGTGGATAAAAACACAGGGCATAGTCATCTGGTGATAGAAGATGATTCAGTCGTGTCAGCTTTGAGAGGACTGCTAATTGTGCTGGCGCTTTCAGTGCACGAGCTGTTCGAGGGACTGGCTGTTGGGTTGGAGTCATCCGTTGCTAATGTCTGGTATGTTTACTTGATAATATAAACCAATAAAAATAACATTAGTCAAAGTAGTCACATACATAGTTCTGACCCAACACTAGGATTATTTGTATGGTGGAATCAGAAGCTACGCGAGTGTCATAATACCATAACACCCAGACCCGGAAGAAATATCTGCACCCGCTCCTCTCGCGTCTCAGCCGGACATTCGCCTGCTACGCCACCAAGGTCGTCTATCCGAGGATACTATGCTTGAGTTATTAGAATGAAACTGATGAACGTGATGATTGTAACTGATAAATCTGGCAAAGGTGTTAAAGGTAGAAATAGAGCGACTCTGATCATTGACCCAGTATTAGTCACCTACCTTGACATGCTAAGGAAATGTAAGAAGGATATAAAAATAAAATGATTACATAGTGCCTAAATACTTAAGTAGGTATCTAAGTAGATAGATAGATAGATAGATAAAAACTTTATTGGTAGATTGTATGTAACTAAGTATGTAACTAAAGTGCGCCATTAAAAGTGAGTGGGTGGTCCTATCTAGCTCGTTAACTAAATAGGTAAATTTGTAAGTACCTAGAGTAATTTAATTTTTCATTATCTTTATTGCCAATAAAAATCTAATATAAAAAAAGGTAGCCCTTAAGCGTGCCTGAACTAGGTAATGTTAGTTTAGTGTTATTTATTTGTAGGTATAGGTAGGTACTGTGCCTAAACTATTTTTTTCCCTGTGAGAAATAATTACCTGATCAACATCATCGCCAGTCTTCTAATGTTCCAACTGTTCGGACACTGGCCCATCATCGCCAGTCTTCTAATGTTCCAACTGTTCGGACACTGGCCCACTCTGGAGAGAGAGATTAGAACATATTTTCTTATATACCAAAGTACGGGTCCTATGAATTATGTGATTTTAAATAAATAAATAAATAAATAATGCTGGACAGTCCACACAGCCAGCATCATCTAGCCCCAAAGTAAGCTACTCAAAGCTTGTGTTATGGGTACTAGATAACTGATATATTTAATACATTATATACATAGATAGATATTTTTTATTATACATAGAAAACACCCAGACCAACGGAACAAATTTCTGCAGATCGTACACAAATTTGTTCCGAGGCGGGAATCGAACCCGCAACCTCTTGCGTCGCAGGTGGACTCTCGCCTGCTGCGCCACAGAGGTCGTCAAATTTTGAATCTTATCAAGTGAAACCGCAGGACTTCGTTGGAAAGATCCCAAATCTATCTATATCTATACAGCGTGTAACGTAATACCCCTATAAGAACAAAAAGGGTGTATTCAGACCGAGCACTAGAATACATTGACGTGTGCAAAGGTTCAATACATCATATTTGAAATTCCAATACAATTTAAAACAAATCATTTTATGATAAATTTGTGACAACCCTATGTGTTTGTTTACTATTTGCGTAGGTAACAAACACACGCGCACCCTCCTATCGCGTCGGACCCACACACACACACACGTAGACAATTGAACGCGTGTGCCATGCTCCAGATGAGATAATAGTAACTACAGTTTTCAAAAGAATTTCCAATTTTTTACGGATCTTACTTACCTACATAATTCTACGTAGAAATTAAGGTCAAAGATTAAAATCACGATATCTTTTTATATCTTTTTATTAGTAAGCTACCTATCTATCACTGAATTTTGACACGTTTTTATCACTGTTGACACACACAACACAACACATTTCACAGGAAAGGCTCAATGTCCTTCACGAAAGATGCAAATATCTGCTCTGCGAGCCACCGTTTTTGTTGCGTTCCGAAGCTTTTCAGGCGTTATGTCCGCACACGCTGAAATTATTTTCACTCTGAGGGCATCTACTGATGGGCTTTCGACGCGATAGACGATAGACTTGAGGTAGCCCCACAAAAAAAAATCAAGGGGCGTCAGATCAGGGGAGCGTGGAGGCCATGCTACTGTACCAGCACGACCGATCCACTCGCCAAACCTACATCGTATCGTATGCTAATAAAGTTTCGCCGCGAACCGAGAGATTGCTTGTTGCAGTTTTTGCAAGAAACGAATGCTATTGCGACTGATTAAAAATGACATTTCATTCAACCAAAAGTACCTATTGCCAAAGAGAATATAATCACTACCAAAGAGAATATAATCACTACGTCTATGAGATGGGACATAGAGACTTTTTAATAAACTTCATTTAACATACCACCTATTACTAATTTAAAAATAAAAACGTCAACAGTGTCAGTCAGCATACGTTATACCAACGTAACGATAAGAACATAGGGATGTTCTCAGGTTATTCCTGATTATATCGATATCGATAAATTATTATGAAATGCATCGTGGATTCCAGCTACAAAATTAACAAAAATAATTACCGTTACAAATAAAATGAATAATAATTATGGATTTAAAAATCAAATTTATTCAACGTTAATTTACGTTTAGGTACAACTTAAACTTAAGGATATTATACAAAGTACGAGCAGCTGATGTGTCAGTAGACAGCTATTGTGCCGTGTGATAGCTCGACTCGCCTCGCTCGGTCAAAGTCAAACAGATTTTTTTCAGTAAGATTACAAGGATCACACTGAATCGTCTTATAGCTAGATGATTCTACTCCTGTTCCTTCGCGACCAGTACGGTAATGAACCAGGCATCATAGCATACAAATGAAAATGATCTCCACAAACGTATTTCATTTCATGAAGTTTTTCAATAGGAAGTCTTCAATTCCGATAATCTGCGCCCATTGTCTACATCTAAAATTAAACACACCATTGAAAATATCACTAACAAAAGCCATGTACTTATGTATAGCCCAAAACTTCTAATAATGTCAATAAAATGTAATAAAGTTTATCGAAGTTTATCGATAAGTAATGAAGATACTTGTGCTACATCACTACTGTTTGTAAACACGAAAGTATTTTTCCTGCCGAGTATCTATTTATTTATTATGCTCTTCAGACAGTACAAAGATACAAAATTCTTCAGTATGATACTCAATTTGTACTTACTTTTCTTCATCTAGAGGGAATTTCATCATAAATATCCTTTTTTTTGTCATTTATTCGACCATATCTTTTTCGACAAATTGTACATGTTCTGCAACGTGGAGTCGGTGCCTTTTTTGTTGAAAGGCACATTATAACTATTTTTAACTTTCTCACAGCCTAAAACCACGCATAAAAGACCAAAGAAACATAAAACTTTGCAATTTGCAGTAAAAAAATTCAAACAGAAAGCCGTTAACTGACTGACAACTGACATGACAGCAGACAAAGTGAGACAGAGATGCAAAAACATAGCCTGAGATAGCAACCAATGAGAAATAGGCTGTTCACATAAAAATGAAGATTAGTAAGACAGAATAGTCACAAACTTTGACTTTAGTGCCCAAGTAGGTAGGTACAAAATTGGATTGAAAAATGCTCCGATCAACAATAATAGGTACATCGTTGGAAAAATGAAAGTGAAATATGGTCACGGCTTTAACCTCAGGCACGGTAGACATCCTCTCACACTTCTTGGTATCTACTCAAGATACCTTTAAGGCCCAAGTAGGTAGGTACACATTTGAGTAGGTACCTATCTCCTACTAGGTAGGTAGTTAACAAAGAGATCTGAAAGGATCTTTACCGTGCATAGGGATTTTAGTCGTGATGTGACCTTACATTTTAATTATCAATAAATATCAAGGTACCTACCAACAAGGCCTTCAAAAAAAACAGAAGTTACTTATTAAGCTACCTCGTTATTATGTAAGTAGGCTAGGTAGGCACATTATTAATTGGTGTCCGTTCTGTTACCTATTTCATCTAGAGTTCACACCTAAAGGTCAAAAAACAGCTGTTAATAGGGTGGCCTCATGTGGTGTCAAGGTACATATTGGAGCAAAGTTTAAGAGTCATTTCATGAATGAAAACCTTTGAAACTTGAAAAGTCGTTGAACAAACGTTGTTCGCAGTGACGTATAGAATACTCCCGTTCCGGCCTTATAGGGATATTATGTTACTCCTTGTATAAGTAGAGCTTAACCTGACTGACTGACTGACTGACTGATTTATCATCGCCCTGCCGAAACCGCTGAAGCTAGAAAGCTGAAATTTGGAAGGTTGCCTTTTATAACAAAACCACCCACTAAGGCGGGATTTTTGGAAATTCCACCTCTAAGGGGGTGAAAAAGGGTGAAAACGTTAGTATGAAACTTTTTAACGCGTGGAGTGATTTTCATGAAACTTTGTTTGTGCACTGTAAATGCAAAATAAATGGACACATGTTTCAGGATTTTTCAATAAAACCATCAAAAAGGGGTCAAATGTGGGGTAAATTTTTGTATGGGAACTTTTTAACGGGTGATGCGATTGGCCTGAAACTTTGTTTGTGTACTGTAAATACAAATTGATCGGACACGTGTTTCAGGATATTTCAATATAACCTTGAAAAAGGGGTCAAATGTGGGGTCAATGTTTGTATGGGATCTTTTTAACCTGGTGCGATTGGTCTGAAACTTTGTTTCGTGTTTCAGGATTTTTCAATAAAACCTTTAAAAAAGGGGGTCAAATGGGGGGGTCAATGTTTGTATGGGAACTTTTCAACGGGTGGTGCGATTGGTCTGAAACTTAGTTTTGTGTTTTAGGATTTTTCAATATATCTCTAAAAAAGGGGATCAAAAAGGGGGTCAATGTTTGTTAACGGGTGGTGCGATTGGCCTTAAACTTAGTTTTCTATTTCAGAATTTTTAAATATAGGTACCTAGGTAATTCTAAAAAAGGGGTCAATGTTTGTATGGGATTTTTTTAACGGGTGGTGCGATTGGTCTGAAACTTTGTGTACTGTAAATACAAAATTAATTGTCACGTGTTTCAGGATTTTTCAATATAACCTTCAAAAAGGGGTCAAATGTGGGGTCAATGTTTCTATGGGTACTTTTTAAAGGGTGGTGCGATTGATCTTAATTTTGGTTTGGATACTTTAAATGCAAAATAAATGGAAACGTATTCCTGGATATTTCAAAATAACCCTCTGAAAAGGGTAAAATTTGATGTCAAAGTTATTATGTGATTTTTTTATTAGTGTGATTTGTTTGAAACTCAGTTTAGTTAGATACCTACTTTAAGTGAACGAAGTCACGGGCGGGACAGCTAGTAAAATACTATAGCAAAATGAACTTTACCGATCGAATTAAGGTCAGAATGATAGGTAGGTAGGTAGGTACAGTATTTGGTTTACTTACAAGCTATGCTGCAACAAACTTATGTACTTAGGTACCTACCTTGTAACTTATCAATCAATTAGATTAAGCGTTGATCATGATTTTGAAAAATCTAGATACAATTGAGCAATGGGGTTTGTGATAAGATAAGATTCAGATAAACGAATTGTTAACATACCTGCCAAATCCATGATAACCTCAATGTTTTAATAATAACATTTCGTTGATGGTTTTGATTTGTTTTGATAGGTCGATGATTCAAGACAAAGAAAAAATATGTTTTATCGTAAATTGTCTTTGTTGTACCTATACAAAACAATTTACGATAAGAGTTAATGTTAGCTTTAGGTACCTATTATCTAACTTCCTAATATTTCAATCACAATTTGCTTGAAATGTTGTCATCTCCAGCGCATGTGAAAATGGATGAAAATGGCCCAACACCCGCTTGGCCGGTTTTATGAGCGTGTGTGCTGATAAGACTGGGTCTTTCTCTATACCTACTGATCGGAATTTACATGCATAAGGTTTAAAATTAAATTGATCCCTATTGAAATAAAAAGAAATAAGAGCGCTGTTGGTGTCTTGGTAGTACCTACCCCTGCCTTACGATCCGAAGGTCGTGGGTCGTGGGAAACCTGGTCGTGCACCAATGAGTTTTTCCATTCGAAAAATTTACGTACGCAATGCCAGTGCTCTTAAACGTTGAAGGAAAACATCGTGAGGAAACCGGCATACCCTAGAACCAAAAATTCGAAGGTGTCATAAGGTTTAGTAGGTATTCTTAGAAGCGGCGATGGGAATACTAACTACTGTGCAAAATGTGGGCATGTACCAAATGTCATGTTTGGACGTGCCTCTGACTACCCTCTTTAGATAGAGATCTAAGTAACTAAAGATCTGAGGAAGATATCTCCCGTACCCGGGGATCACAGTCGTGATCATACTTTTTTTTTAAATTAAAGGCTATTGTTTGAGATATTCTATCTTTTCCAGGTATATGTTCGCAGCAGTATCAGCCCACAAATACATAATAGCGTTCTGCATCGGCGTGGAACTTCTTGTTGCTGGCACCAAGCGCTGGCTGTCCCTGGTCTACATATTCACATTCTCCTTTATGTCGGCGCTGGGCATCGGTGTCGGGGTCCTACTAGTGGGGGGTGCGGGAGCCGCTGAGGCTGGATTGTACTCTGTCATTTTACAGGTAGCTAATTATTATCGCGCATATTTTGACCGGCCTCACAGCTCAGTTAAATAAATAATTATTGAATAGATACAAAAGGCTTATTAGTGAACTTATTTTTACCTAGCTTAGTTACAGAGTTACTTAGTAGCTAAATGGCCTGGCTTTAAACCGGTATGGGTTGGCTGGTAGACAATGCCCCCTAGGCATTAAGCCCTCCTTTTGTCACACATTTTTTTAATTTGTGTACAATAAAGTATAAAAAAAATAAATAAATAAACTGTAGTAGGTACTATGCTCAAAATAAATTTCACGGTTTTGTGCATATTTTGCATTAACGACTGCTTAATTTATTATTTTTCTCAAAATACCTAATGTTTAATTATAGCACTTAAAAATCCAAAAGGTTGAAATATAAATAACCTGTCGAAACATATTTTGGTAATTTTAATGTAGTGAGGGTATTTTTGATTCAGCAACATTTTAACCGTTTACCGGCCGACGCGCGACTTTACACGTGATATGATACTGACACTTACATAATACGTATTCCGCCAAACAGTAGTAGCCTAACTAAATTAAGATTTGAAGGGCATTGTAGCCTTAGATCATTTCATCAAATATTGTAGCATGTGTAGGTAATACAAACTATATCTAGGGTTGGAAACGCCTTTCTGTAGGTCTACCATGAGTTGTCACATTTAGATCAGCTGACGTTACTACAGTAGTAATAGTTCGTATCTATGACATCTGTCGAAATTGTTACTCATGGTACCAAATTCTAAGCAAATTAATGAGCGCAAACTACAGTCGCTGTAGTACGCTGTGACGTAGGATAGTTAGCTACGTGAGGTTTTAGTACCCAACTATCCGCTAGAGGCGCTGTACAATATTTTCATACATTTTTGTAACTACAGTCGCTAGCGAGTGTAGATTGTGAAAACTCATGGTAGACCCTCTGGTATATTGCAAACGTCCTAACTTCTAAGGCAGTCAAAGCTCTGAGACGTCAATGAAGCCTACCCAACACATTAAGTTTTATTGTGCGGTTTAGGACGGATTCGACCAAACTAGTTTAATAAACGCTGTCCTTTTGTTTATTTATTAGTATCTTGATAATTTATTTTGTAAGAAGAGTCATACAAGGAACAGAGACGAGTTTCTTGCCTGTTCTTCTCGTACTTGGGTTAGGTTGGAATTGGCACATAGATTCACCTAGCATGTAAGACGTTTCAAAGTGATCCTTGTGATTTTATTAAATAAATTACCTATTTTTAAATTTTAATTAAGCACTATTCTCAGAATAAATCGTAGTTATTGAAGAGTAAATTGACATTTTACATTTGACATACCTACCTATAGGTATACATCCTTACTATTGCGATGCGAAAGTAGGTAACTCGTTTATGTGTTACCTACGCAATCACATGTAAACCACTGATCCGATTTTGATGAGATTTGGCACAAAGATAGAATTAAGCTTGAGATAGGACATGTTACCTTTTATCCCGAAAAAATGTGGGTACGGTTCCTGTGGAATTGATGTTTTTGTTTTTCAAGGTAACATGCGGGCGAAGCCGCTGGCGGAAGCTAGTACATTATGCATTATTCTGATATATTCAATGTTTATTTTGCAGGGGATAGCATGTGGAACTCTAGTTTACGTGGTGTTCTTCGAAGTATGGCGCAAAAGTAGTGGGTTGCTGCAGTTCGTCTGTTCTCTCCTCGGCTTCGCCGTTATGTTGTCGCTTGAAGTTATCGTCGAAATCGGTAAGCATTTGACACGACTTACCAAAACCAACACATATCTATTATTAGACACCCTATTAATCTGTAGAGTAGATGCTACTCTCAGACTCTCACAGCTTAAATACACCTACGAGTATATTATACGAGTAATATTTCTACCATGATTAATGTCATTTGTAATTGGTAAATCCATTCAACTACGAGTATAATTCAAATTTCGTTGTCAGTCACGCTGTCTGACAATATAAACGACAAGGTATCATCATTGCACAATAATAACAGCACTAGACAAGGCATCCGCTAGCTATCGCTAGCGATAGTGATGAAGAACTAGAGGCCGTAGTCAAAGTAACGTTCGATTTTAAGAAAACTTCAAAAAATCATGGGATTTAAAGGGAAAAATTAGATCACGTGGTCATCATTATAATATCTTTGTTAGAGTACAACATTGTTTAACGCATTCTGAAATCATTATTACTGGTGACAGCAGCGTAATATTTTTCTTATAAGTACTTAAAAAATCATTGATTTCCATTTGTCTAAGCCACGAAAAAAATTATTTGACTGATGATAACCAATTATTTTCTTTTGTTTAACAGCTGTGTGAATGACCATGAAGACTGAAATGACACACAATGGCACAGTAAGCATAGAAATTTATGCAATTCGGTTTTGATACTGAATCAAATTTTTGTAAAAATAAAAATACGAAGATGACAGCGAATAATATTAGTGAGTGTCCAATACCTACAATTCGGGGTGCGCATAAAGGGAAACAGCAGAATGGTCAAGCTATACCTAAATCAGACTTGTGTAGGAACTTATTTGGTATTACAACTGTTATTATTATTAATATTCCTTTCCTTGGTCATAACATTTTTATTGTTAAAAGGGGCTTAAATGGGCTTATTGGCATCACAGGCCAATAGGCAGTACAACTGCCTATTGGCCTGTATAAGAGATTGCGGTCGGCAAAGCTGTGTGATAGGTGTAAATAATAATGAGCTATTTAAGACAGGTTAGACAGTTTATAAAGATCTGTAGCCGCTAACTGATTTCCATTTTTTTTTAAGTTTGGTATAGGTTACCAAACGTTTTTTTTGTTTTCAGTCATTATTGACTGCGAAATGTGTTGGTCTTTAAAGTATTGTATGAATCGAGTTTGTACAAATGTTTATGTTGTAAGTTATGAAGTATGTAGCTAAGTATATATTATAAATATTTTGTTAATAAAAAAATCTTAATTTAATTCAATGTTTCATTTAAGAAAAATAAGTCCTGAAATAAAACTAAGTCATAATTTAACAAATAAATTATTTAATTGGAAATTAACATTTAATGCTATCCGATAACTATTTTTTAAAGAAAATAGATAAATTTATTGACTATATTAGTTATAATTTAGGCTGATAAACAGACGTAAAATATGCAGGCGGTAATACATACAGGTATTATAATTTGAATAGCAGATATAAATTCATTCTACATGTCGTGGATACATCACGGCGCCATTACAGATTTCCCGAGGTTTCGAACATGCGGCACCGGCAATGTGCAATGTACCAATAACATGATACAAGAGAACACCACTAAAATATGTTTTTATTTAATAAAATATTTACTGAATATTATTAACTCTTATCAACTAATATTGAGAGAAAAGGACATAGAGATATTTTCGAAAACTCTTAACGCTATCTGGTACACGAGTATAATTTGTCAAGCCATTGCCTTTAACAGTACTCACTAATCTTTACTCCTAAGGCCGGTACACGTCAATCCTCATACTTACAATACACTTTAAGTAATGTCATAAAGTTTTAAACGTTCAACTATTGATATAACTTTAATATACTATTGCAATTTCATCTTGTAATCACATTACAATAAACAAATTAATAAGCGTTGTTCCACAATGGCTCATGTTTTAACTCTAGGGACTTAGGCGTTGACTAGTAGCCTTTTGATATTCGATTTCCGCCAGTATGAGCAACGCTTATGAATATTTTGAACTACAATTTACTACAGATTATTCAAAGAAACACGAAGCATTTATTATGTACGACAAAACTAGTTATTATTAAATGCGCGTGATAAAAATCACTATACAGAAAAACCGAACTACACAAATTCAGGCACCGTTATCTTAATCTAACAAATATAAAATAATAAGTAACGTAGGCGACTTTTACTTTGAACAATGCCATAATTATTTATTTATTCATTTAACCCCATTTAGGTACATAACATTTATTATATCAAGCTGATTTCCATCAAGACACGTAAGTAAAATAACATAGTTGAGCCATAGTACATACTGTTTATATATACATATTTATGTAATATTTAATTGCTGTGCTAACGCTAATAATCCAGTGCATTAAGTGCAAAAATGTATTATTAGGTAAGTACAATTTACCATAACATTATGCTTAAGTTTCAATAATTAAGGACAAATACATAATTAATAACAATTATACATACATTAAAGCGTGCTAGGAATTAACATTTAGCAAACAAGAAGTATACATTTTTGGCACATTACTAAAATTGAACTCGTTTAAAAAACATAAGCTCACTTGTGCAAGTATCCTTAATCACAATTAAGCTTATCAGAGATTTCTATCATGTCTTATATTTGTTTATTGAGTTCCGTTGTACTACTATTTGCAGTAACAAAATAAACTTGTTTTTATTAATTGAGGAGTGGAAGAAAGGAAAGGAGGCCTTTGCTCTGCAGTGGGACAATAATGGCTGAAAAATAATAAATAATAATAATATTATTAACCAAATAATTCATACTTGTACTTGTATTGAAATCAATGATTAGCATATATAATTAAGAATTCTGGCGCATGTGAAATCTTATATTTCTTTATTATATTAAAACAGGAGGTTAAAAAATTTAAATAATACCTACTTATATAACAAGTTACATTTTAAGCTGTAAATCATTTTGAAAGTATTAAGTACAGGCACAGATAAAATAATACTAGTACAGGTAAGTAATATAAACTTACAACATGTTGATATATGTAAGTTCATAACATAATATAATATGGATCGAATGAATTTTAAGCATGATGACTTAGAAGTTAGGCGAGATAAAAGTTAGCTCCTAAATTATCGTTTAGTTGGTGTAATAGGGTAAGTACAGTATAGTAACCACACACCTTATATTCCCTTTCTATACCATTCTAACATTGCCCAGTTGTGGGCATGTGCATACTATGCACAATCTTTACTGTCACTATGTACTCTAATCAAAGCCATTTGGCTGTTTTCAAACATTAACTCCTAACTCTAACATCCATAATAAAGCCTGTGTTGGTAAACTTGGGCTAATTAACTTTGAGTCTTTGAGATATTGCGATACAGGATATGCATTCAATTTCAACTTTAACAATCATTATTGCTGATAGAACTACTGCACTTACCTTTTAGTGAAAAAACACAGCTATTACCCATGCTACCTTCAATTCAATTCCCACAGTTATGCCAGTCACAGCAATGATATAGTATTTTATTGTCATAATGAAAATATTTGAAGAACAAAGAGTATCTTTGTGATAGATTTTAACCTTGCTACTTGGAGATTAAAGCTTTAAATTGACTGAATAGGTATTAACAGGGTAATAGTCGAGTTTTTCTTTCAGCATTATCATTTTGATAGTGTTTTTAAGATTTGAGAAGCTTGCCCGCTCGCTGGTTGGCAACAGCTATGCGTGTCTCGTTGCTCTCACCCTAGAAACATAAAGCGTCATTACAAATTACCCTTAAAAAGAGTACAGTGCTCGGCTATTTAAATGGCACAACCGCGGTACATTTGGATGATAATTTTGACCGAGAAGTTTAGCAAAAACTAATACTAAATAAATCACCGAGTGATGTAGGTACCTATGTTTTTTCATACGTACGAAGTATGTTGTTAGGTACGTAGGTTAGTTCAAGTAATTATGAGATTTGATTGAAAGTTGATTTAGAAGACGGTATAAAACAATTTACTATTGCCAAGAACAGCATTTGATAACCAGCAAAAGTTATTCAAAGAGAAAGTGATAATGCAAATAAAATGTTCAGAAAATAAGTACCTACTCACTTAATTAAAAGAGTTTATAAGTTAGCCTTAAAGGCCTTAGAGGCCTATTTTTCATTTTAAATTTTTTTAGTGCAAATATTTGAAATTGACCATTTGTATAGAACAATGCTGTAGTCGAATTAAAATTTATGATATTTGTGCAAGTTTATTGAAGCAGTTAAATCGGCTTGAACAAACAGGCAAATACCAATGTTTGCGTACACTTAAGCTTCTTAGAAACGACATTGATAAGGTCGAATCTCACTTGGCGCGCTATTCACACTACAATCTTCTTGTACGAATATATCATAATAGAATTTTGTAATTAATTACTTATGGTATAAGCGTCGTCAAGTAATACTGGACCTTAACCAGCCAAATGCCTCTTGCACACAGGCCAAACGAGCTCTATTCGAGACATTTAAATTAGTTAAAAAATAGAGTGGGACAGACATAAAATTAAATTATCATTTTGTATTCTGTCTCGCTTTCTATCCAGGTTGTTTTCAATAGCATATTGACCAAGGTGTGCAAACATCATTAAAGCTGTGCCACGAAAATATCAAGTTATTTTTCAGTAATAAAATTGGGAAGACTTCATACCAAGACCTCGTTTTATACAGTAAATTTACTGCCTTAAATAGGTTAGAACAAAAAAGATTTCCCAATTTTAATATAAAACACTTCAAGTTAAAAGGCATTAAATAATAAAATATACTCACTGTTGTCACCGACGTGTGTGTGTGTTCGTTTGTGTATTTGTGAGGTAGTCTCGTGGTGTATGTGTTAACCTACTCGCTATACAAATACCAGCATCGACATACGAGTATTGTATGTTAGCTATCAAAGATGAGCATAATATTTAAAACCCATTCACGTCACTACTTAAGTTTGATGTCTTTGCAAATCTTAATGTAAAGTTACCAAACTTTTTATAATTACTTAAAGTATATTGACCTAGCTACTTACATTCTTTACCACTATGTTTACCAACTTTATTGCTCGTTCTTACATTCATTAGATTAGAAACATAAACAAAATTTACTTCTTACTAACAAATAAATAAAATAAAAAAACAGAAAATGTTTGATAAATGATGATTTATTCATTACACAAAAATAAATAAAAAATTTAGTAAGTACTAATAATAAATTACAAATCAATTTTTTTACTTATTTGCTAACTATGATTTAAATTTTAATTTAAAGTTTATCGTTTTCATACTATTCCATAGAAGCAGATATGTATACAATTTTAGATATGTGTGTGTTTATTGCGACATAATAAAGGTAAGTACTGATATTAAAATTCAATTTGTACCGGAAGCACTCTAGCATAGCTCCAGGCTATGCTAATTAATAATTCAAACGCTGGATGTACCTATAATATTTTGCAATTAAATAGTTGATAAAATATTACATTATAACATAAATGCTCCTATGAAAAGTATACCGCGGTACGATGTAGAACGATTACGTCTGAAACTATCCTTTTCAGTATCATCCCGTGAGCTAACGCTATTTCAGCTTATTTTCATACTATTATCACATATCAACTCATACATTATCGATACATTCATAAATCCCATTTAAGCTTCACTTTTATTCAAGAATCGATTAGAGTAGGCTACTTTGAAATAATTTATTATATTAATGATAGCTTCAAAAAAAATACTACGGAAAATACGATTATATTTTGAAATAGATTTACTATTTAATCGATATAAAATAATAATTTAATCCACGCGAATAAAGAAACGATTTCGATTTACATTTATTTGAAGACTTATTGGAGCTTTATTGTTCATTACCTCTTGGTCTTGTCTTGGCTAAGATATAATTTCAGTTCAATGACTGCATTTTCAAAATTGTTTCTTTGTTGGCAAGAGTTTAACTGATAACTCGATAGTTTTAAAATAAGCGTTAAATTATTTTAGCTAAGTTTAATAGGATTTGAATAACTTCATATTTAGCAAAAAGCTATAATACATTTTAATCTAGCTTCATTAACAATAACACTACACTATTAACAAGGAGTAAATGCATATTCTCAAAATAAATAACCACTTCGGTATTTTCTTATTGACAATATTAATTGGGAGGGTTACAAAATTAAATGTTTGTATCTAATAAAGACAATGTGATAAAATCAAAGTAAATACTGCACTTAGCACCAAACCATTAGAAGTTTAATAAGAACCAAAATTAAGTTTGAATAATTTTGAGAAATAAAAATTAAATTGTAGGTAATCAATTAATGAAAATCGATTTGATTTTTTTTAACGTATTTTTAAGATGGTCTCTTTAAAAACATAAGTACCACGCGAAGAAGATAAAAATAGTTATGTATGATTTAAGTTGCTAAGAGAATAATTACATAGGTACGTTTTAAAGTGAATGGAATAGCAAAGTTCTAAGATATAAATATAGTTTAACTGGTTGCAGTACAATCTCTTTCTAAAAAATAACTTACGTATAAATAATTGTAGAACTATCAGTTCATTTAAGTTAAAGCTAAAAAGTGTAGAGTAATGAATATGTATATAATTTCTACTAAAACATAACCAAAATGTCCATTTTGCAACCAGTATAAATACGCACCGATAGGTTGAAAGAGTTAAAGAAATGGCGATTTTTGTCAACAAGATAGTTCTGCAATTGCAGGCTATTTATGTGTCAACTCTTAGAAGTAGTAAACTCCGCTATCATCGAATGTATTAATTTAATTTAACATCAAGCTAAACAAGCGAGAAAATACTTTTACGAACATCAAGCAATCGACACGAGTAGCAGTAATTTTGGCGACTCAAGATATTTTTTTTTATTAGACTGTTTACTCATACCGCTCAAAATTAACTAAAACAACTCTACACTCCTTTTAATCATCACTGTAAAATACCTATCTTTTACTTTGTAAAATGAATACTGCACTTCCAATAATTATCATAGCTCTGCCAGCATTTTTAGTAAAAAATAGGTATATCACTGTTGCACGGAAAAAAAACGATGAATGAGAAATGATTACGCCATTTTGTATCTGCCACTACAATTAGAGAGAGATAAAATATGGCGACTCGAATCCTGTTGTTTTTAAACGCAATGTATAATAACCACGAGACCATGTGTGTGTGTTGTGTGTGATCCGCTGTCGTTTACTTCAGCAACTCGTGCGCACGCTGGTTCGCGACCGCTATCCTCGTTTCGTTCGATTCGCCCTATGATATAAACATGTTTCGTTTCCATTTCTGTTCAGTAAAATATACAGCGACTGTGGTCGGTATTAGCAACTCTATATATATTTGTGTCAGAGTTGTTTGAACAATTATATAGTGTAAGTCTCACACAGTCGCTGTTTTTAACACATGTAATGTTAACTGAGGTGAATGACAGTGTTAGTGGTATGGGTAGGTTCGGAATGTTAGTCAGATGAGTGAACATTGGGCAACACTGGTCAGTAGTGTGTCAATGGACAGTTCAATGTTTGGTACAAGGCACGTGTTCTGTAGTCGGTAGCTGACTTTTACAACACAGATAATTTCAAACCAGCCAATTGATTCTAGTCACTACAAGGAAGGATAGGGAGAGAGGGCGATAGGGCATGCTTCAGAGGTAAGCGAGATAGAATTTTGACGGCCGACAAGCTTGGAAAATCAGGAATCAACACGTCCACAACTAAGGTGACAGGCACACACAAATGGTGAGAATGTCAATGAAAAAATGCGAGACACATCAAGATTTATTCAAAATAAATTTTGAAGGCCTTACACCAGAACTTGTAAGAAGTATTTTTTCTACAAGCACTTTTAAGTCGAACTTGGAAAAAAAATATTTTTTAGATAAGTATAATAAATATCACAATACATAAATATAAAGATGTAAAAAGTTTTTTAAAAAAGTAGAAAACGTGACTTCGTCTTGTTTCTGTTAAATGCAAAATTAATATAAACCTCAAGAAGTCTAACGACGTCACTTGATTGTTTGATGTCGTCGCCACCTCACTATTTACTTTTGATGCAGTCCCGCATTGGTACCGTATAGTTAATTTATTATGCGGTCTCTCGTACCGCAGGTTTTTTTAATGTGGTCCCGCGTACCGCAGAGTTTTTTGATGCGGTCTTACCTTGCGGTTGATGCGGTCGATTTGGCGGTTCTGGTTCTCTAGCTCGGAGCCCATGTCGAGCGCCATGTTGCGCAGATTGCCAATCATGGTGTTCACCTGACCCATGTTCTCTTCCATCTCGTCTTCGCGCGCGTCGTTTGTTATCCTGAAATATTTTATCGCGTTAATCAGATAAAATAAATATGATCACGACCGTAATCCCCAGGCTCGGTAGATATCTCTTCAGATCTCTAGTTACTAAGATTGTTTGAGGATATCTAAAGAAGGTAAACTAAATTAAATATGATCACGACCGTAATCCCCAGGCTCGGTAGATATCTCTTCAGATCTCTAGTTACTAAGATCTTTTGAGGATATCTGAAGAGGGTAATCAAACATGACATTTGGCATACGCCCACATTCTGCACATCGGTTAATATTCGGTACGTGACAGGTTGCAAGCACATCGCCGCCATTAATTCGATAATCATCATAGAGTTCCTTGCTATCAACAAGCCAGGCTTATTATGCGCAATCTGAGAAAATTTTGTCTACTCAGTTGTGTCTAGCTCTTTCTCGTGCGAATACGAGACAAATGCAGGATATGGGTCGTAAAGGGTTCTATACAACATCTTTTCGGAACCCGAGTCAACCTAACCGGCCCGTGGTACACCCTGCCGACTAGCACACAAAGCTCTGGACCCACTAATCCACATTGGATCAGCGTGGTGGAACTTGATCTAAACCATTCATAAATAAAAAATATGATCACGACTTTAATCCCCGGTAATAAATTTTCATTAAATTTAGTATGCAGGGGGTTTCGGGGGCGACAAATTGATCTAGCTAGGTATCATATTTAGGATATTTACGTCGCTAACCAAAAAAAACGAGCAAAGCTCGGTCACCCAGGTATAGTTGGGTCAACGAATCTAGACATTCGTGAAGTTAGCCGCAAGAGCTGCGCAGTATCGCTTTTCGGGAACAATTGGAGGTATGAGTAGGGGGGGAAGGAACTGGACATGCGCAAACTCGCACCTGTGGCTAATTTCACGAATGCCTAGATCCGTTGGATGAACTGTACTAAAAAACAAACAAACAAATAAACAATGCTGGACAGTCCACACAGGCCACAACATCATCTAGCCCCAAAGTAAGCTACTCAAAGCTTGTGTTATGGGTACTAGATAACTGATATATTTAATACATTATATTACATAGATAGATATATTAATATTATACATAGAAAACACCCAGACCAACGGAACAAATTTCTGCAGATCGTACACAAATTTGTTCCGCGGCGGGAATCGAACCCGCAACCTCTTGCGTCGCAGGCGGACTCTCGCCCGCTGCGCCACAGAGGTCGTCCTATATAATAATAAGCGTCTAGAAAATGTCTTTTCGACTGAAGCTAGTAAGACTACCAATACCAACCTGCCAATGTAGCCGGCCTGAGGACCGATGCCGTTGCGCTCGTCCATCACTCGCTGCGGCTGGTTGTTGACCACTTTGCCGTCGTCGTTCCCCTTCCACGTGCCATCGTCCTCCTTGAACGAGGCTCCCCTGGAAAAGTAAACATAACAGTCGAAGAAATACAAAAAGAAAAGATGGATGCACTGTGTGAAAGATGACATGAGTAAGAAACGAGTGAGTAATGAGATGGCGAGTGACAGAGGGAAATGGAAGATCACATGTTGTGCCGACCCCACCTAACGTGGGATAAGGGCAGGAAGATGACGAGTCGAAGAAATACAAAAATAAAAAAAAATCTGTCAAATAGTCAGTACGTCTACCATGAGTTGTCACATTTAGATCGGCTGACGTTACTACAGTAGTAATAGTACGTTACTATGACATCTGTCAAAATTGTTACTCATGGTACCAAATTCTAAGCAAATTAATGAAGCGCAAACTACAGTCGCTGTAGTACGCTCTGACGTAGGGTAGTTAACTACGTGACGTTTTAGTACCCAACTATCCGCTAGAGGCGCTGTACAAGTTTTCATACAATTTTTTAACTACAGTTGCTAGCGAGTGTAGATTGTGAAAACTCATGGTAGACCTACAGGTTAGGAACAAATTTTCAGACCATGCAAACATCACACTCTGAATTGTCATTTAAAACCTAACGTGAAACTATTTTTCTATACTAATACTAGCTGACCCGGCAGACTTCGTACTTATTTAGAAAACGTTTGTATGGGAAATAGAAAAGGGCTATTTTTAGTGTTTTCCCGGCAGTTATTCGAATTTTTCTTACCTTTTAAACCTTCCCTAGACCTCCACGAACATTTCAAGACCAAGATAAGATAAATCCGTTTAGCCGTTCTCGAGTTTTAGCGAGACTAACGAACAGCAATTCATTTTTATATATATAGATTTTTATATAAATAAAATGTGATGGGGGATGGCGGTCTTCGGGACTCAAAAGTATACTCGAATTCAGTGCTTATGATAATTTTACATTAAACTAGTTTCCGCCCACGGCTTCGCCCGCGTGGTACCTTGAAAAACAAAAACATATAGACATCCATACATCCACACATTCTTACAAAATTTCGCGTTTATAATAATTATTAGTAGGATATAAGGCTTTTCATTGCAGAAACACGTACTTATTGCACGGTAAAACGCAGATGCCGCAACACTTCTCCATGCCCGAGAGATTCTTCTCCGCTTCCTTCATGTCGGCATTGATCTGGTCCATTCCCTCCTCAATCCTGTCCAATTGCTCTGTCACACACAAACACAAGCTTTAGAACTGCTCTTGTCATCAAAAATTTAAATGTGTTGAAAGCACCTAGCGATTTAAAAAAAAATTATAAGTACTATATTTTTGTCTTTATTTGATTTTACTTTTGAATTTTAAATGTAAATTCTCAACGCTCTCGACAATAACCCGAACTAAGTGTAAGACACATTTCATGTAATCCAGCTGAGTTTTGCATAGACTAAGTAAGCTCATGCAAGCTCCATCACCAAAGCAATTCCCAATTATCATTATGCTCATTTTCCCCAACCAACTCTCGTATGTCAGACTGGCAACATTTTTTATAAAGACATGACATGCGTTAGTGTACCATAAAGACACTTTATAATGTTGGCACCTAATTAAATTGGCGAAAATGAGTATTATTACACTAATCTCAAAGCAACTATAGGACTTTATTGGGGTGTGTTCAAATGGGTGTCTTACACTTTATCAGGTTAAACTATTAAAAAATCTTTAAACTTGATCAAAAATGATGTATGGTGCTGATTTGCTGACACTATGTGATATTTAAATTACTTTACTTATAATAACTAACATTTAGATTTGTAATTTCAACTTCATAAATACTAAGTAATAGACACATGCAACCAACAGCAAGATTGAAATAGTCGTGCATAGCTAGATGCGTGAGAACAAACTAAACAAAATAACGCAGTTTTAACTGTTTAATCAGAAAATCTCGTCCCATTGCACAGAGTGGCTTTCAACTGTGGCGGGAGAGATCAATTGATGTTGTCAGTTTATCGTAGTATTTATTTAGCTAGTGATCATGACAAGTTGTTTTACCTTCTCGTATTATCCATTACTAATAAACTGTTGCACATTTAACTGCACATTTTCAATCAGTAACTTTTAGTTTTAAAATTCATCGCCATTCACCGAACTGTATTAAATTATCTGAACTGGCATTTCAGACACAAGCTGTACTAAATTATGAGTGATGCAAAATATTAGGTACTACTGGATGCTTACCGCCCTGTTCATCCAGCATGACCAGGGATTTCATGCCCACCTCGTGACTCTACAACACAATAATGATGTCACTATAGCTCGCCAAACGAATGCGTGAGGAGTCGGGAGCGGCGCGCGCGCAGAGCACGCGGGGGCCGCTCCGGGACAACTCGGAACTCAACACAACTCAAACTAATAAAACAAAACAAAACAATACATGGTCATAATGCTGAGGGCGAGATGTCGGCGGTCGGCCAACAACTGCCCTCTGCGGTGGTCATGGATCAAATAAAAACAACTTAGCAAATGAGCGTTTCCATAAAGCCATTCCTAAATGAAACGTGAAAATAGCAAAGTATTAATTAGTTGAAGAAGATAAATGAACAAACTAATACGTAGTGGCGAGGGGCGGCCTCGCAGACAGACACAGATCGCATCGAACTAACAGTTACAGACCTACTTCTAACATTAACAGTACGCTGCTATTGCATGGAAATGAAGGCGTACACCATTTAAACTATACGTCCAACAGACATCGGTCAACGCGCATTCAATTCAGTACCGCAGAGTCATTAGAAGAGAGAGATTCGGAAAGATAAATAAATATACCTATAAAAAGCATTCCGGTCGATAAATTTTATCAACGGAAGAACTAAACAGATTGCGCAGCTCATTCAAATTAAATCTTTAGCAAAAGATAGAAACAGTCTTTTGCGACAATTAGCAACGAACGGCCATCGGGCGTATCTATATACACTATACTCAAGTCATCCCCATCGAAACATAGAATACACACGCAACATCGATTTAGATAAGTCGTTATTCAAGAGAAACGTCAAAAAAAACAAAGAGATTAATTTGTTACTGCACATTCAAACACAGACGTTCTCAACGACTACCCACGTGTCAGTTAACTCTTACCGCCCTGGTGACTCAACATATGAAGCGCTTGCCCCCCGGCGTCCTCGCTCTATACATAAAATACAAATCAAAATAATATATCGGTAGGAGAGAGATATATCGGTAGGGGTGTGTGGGTGGTCGGTGCGGTGCGCCGGCAAGGGAGGCGCGCACGGGCACTTGTGACTGGCTGCGGCATGGCGTGGCGCGGGCGCGGCGTGACGCTACGGGCGTGGCGTGGCGGCGGCGTGCTCGCGTGCTGCGGCGCCGGCCGCCGCGTGCGACGCCGGGCGCGGGCCGGGCGCGGGCTGGGCGCGCGTCGCACGCGCCGACCGCGCGCCGCCTCTAACACACACTACTCATCCACAACGACATGCATGCAGTAAAGCTTGCAAGTAAAACCAGATTCAGTTTCATCTGTGCTCAGTTTATATGATTCATGATTTTCTGTGTGATGTTAAGAGTCGTGCGTTGAGGAGAAGCGTTTCGAATTTACTTTGCTCGTTCATTTAGATTCGTTTTGTGAAAGTAAAGTAGTCTATTAAGAGTCGAGTACGAACATATTATCTGAAATGCAGAATGTATAAGTAGCGGTAGAACCGGATTCACAGTTTGTATTATGTCATCTCCTGCCTGGAGTCGGAGAAGATAGCTCGTTGTAAGTTGTGCAAGTGGTGTATAATCTACATTACGATCAATATACAAAGATGTGGGTTTTCCTGGGTGTTATCAACCGTGTGTGTCTTAAATGTCGACGGTTCAATTACTGAGGATGCCCGCACCTTTGCATTAGATTAGCAGTGACGTTGGAATACGTAGCCGACGCGTTACCCCTTATCTTCTACATCGGCGGGCCCTCTTCGGGTCGGCTGAAAACCCTACGATGCTCAACAAAGTTAGCGAAAAAGGTAAAATAGATAAAAAATGTAAATAATGTAGTGTTGCAAATTTTGCAGATCACTCACCTCCCTGGTCATCTAGCGCGACCAGAGTACGAATGCCGGCCTCCTTGCTCTACGCCGCAGAAACAAAAAGTCAGAGAGTATGTTAGTTGTGAGGGGTACAGTGGAGTGCAAGAGGAGTCTCATTGCTCAGCCGACGGCCGGCTGGTGTGGGTTCGTGTTGCGTTCATGTTGCAGTAGGTAAGTTCTGGACAGACACATGTTTCACCACAGTGCATCCAGAGATGATGTCTTCTACCATAAACAAGTAAGTAATCACTTTTGGAGTGAATACGTATTTTTAATTCTGTATCGATAGAGCGAGTAAGCAGAAGATATCATCCCTAAAGAATCAACTGTTGTACGAGTAATGTCTGTACTGTGTTAAATTTTGAATGTTACATTTCTGACAAAGATATCTTAGCGCGGTTGAAATAAATATGTAAACATAAATAAAAGGATTATAAATACATACTAGAACATAAATTACTGAAATACAATGTAGGTAGGTATAGTATAAGGTAAAAAAATTAATTTAGTATAAATATTAATTAAATGATGTTGTAAATATTTGATTTGTATATTGTGTGAGAGTTTGCATAGGTGTAGCTCGATATATTTGTTGGAGTAAAGTGGTAGGTATGGGGGTGTGTATACGCCCACATATTGACAGTATTGTGAATGTTGAAGAAGGCATGAAATCATACAACATAATAGATACAGTCCACAACAGAGAGCAGCCACTACACAGAGACCTAAGATACAAACTAAAACAGGATAGAACGAACATCAACAAAACACAGATCGCTTCCCACGGCCATTGACACATAGATCAGTACATACGTGTCGGAATGGTTAATGATGCCGAAGAAGTCATAGAACGGTAATCAAGAGTTAACGTAATTTAAACAGAAAGAAAGGAGAAAGTAGAAGGTGCTTTTGAAAGAAGTGGTCCCGCCCCAGAGGCGGAATCCGTAAACTCAGGTTACAGAATTTTCATTTGGAAGCAAGCCCAAGCACAATGGATTGACTATTTCAGACTGACAAGCGCACATTTGGGTCAAATTACACTAGGGGCACTAAATCAGAGAAGTATTCATACTAGGGCTTGGGAGTCTATAGTGGTCGATGATGGACTCATGCTTTGGAACCTAAAACAGCAATCAGGCCAGGTGGGAGCTGACGGTTAAATTTAAAAATCCTCTATGAACACTTTGTTAAATATAGTTTTTGATTACGTACAATTAACTGTCAGTTCCAAGGGCCGGTCCGCCCGAAAGTTATACTCACAAAATATACAGTTCACTACGAACAACACAAAGGGCTATATAGAGGTCTAACATTGTCGGACACAAAGGCACGGATCATGCAACACCCATATATTTATGTATGGTTATATCAACATAATGGTTACATATAAAAACCCAATGAAGGATAATGAAAACCAAAAAGGAACAAATGAACGGACAGCTACAATAGATACATACACATTTAGAAATAGATAAAACAAAATGATAAATAGCGACATCGAAACACAACAGCCAGGGTTAGCAGAGGCTGCGCCCTACGGGGTCGGGGGTGGCTTCGGAGACCAACCGAGATTGGGGCTATCCAGGACACTTCCGCTATACCCCTCACTCCCTCGCATCGAGAACACCTCTCTCACAGATGATCACAAATAATCACAAACAACAGAACAACTAAATATAATTAAAATTATGGGGGGAAACCAATTCTCAATTAAGTAAAACGTCTAAGATGCGACCGCACAGTTTTAAAATTTTAAAGAGATTTAAGACGGGGGAGTTCCAGATATCTTGCACGCTTGGAAAATCAATACAGGGTTTTAATACACATTTCAGGTCACATAAATTCAAGTGAGGTTCATAGAAGTTGATATGAAAACTATAGACAGATCTTAAGATGCTGAATATTGTTCCTCAAAAAGATTATGAATAAATAAAAATGAAGGTAAAATTATTGAAAAACTTCATAAATAAACCGTTTTCATATCAAATTCAAACACAATTTCCTTTTCAGCACAACAGGCCTGGAAACTTAAATATCCAATATTGTAGTATACTGCCAGTTATTGTTGGTATATATTAATAAATCCACAAGTCGATCATAATTTTGTGTTGTTAGTAAACACAATAAATCCCAGATGTTTACAGCCCATGGCATTATATTGGTTTATGAACCATCTTATCATCCATGTTATACGAGTATGGATTGGTTTTAGTAAACTTATTAATTTGATCTTAATTTCTAATGAATAGGTTACAAAATAGAAAGCTATTTAAGGTACACATACCTCTTCACATAGTTGCATCATGCGCCGGGTAGACTCCAAAGACTGAAATTAGGAAGTTGTAAATGTTAGTACTTAAATGTTTTCGGCAAAAATGTAAAGAAAGAGAGAGAAGTAAAGAAAACTGACATCATCGGTGACTTGACCGGCTTTCATCTGGAGCTGTTCCAGCTCGCTCCTTGGAGCTCCTCCATTCTCGGCGGCGGGGGGTGGCGCTGCAGTCGGCATTCTAGAACAACATTAGCACTGGTAAATACCAAGCCTCATCATCTATCACGATACAGGACAAACAAAATTGGCCTGATCTTATTATTGGAGGCTAAGATTCGCTTTAGGTCTTTCCGCCAAAAGTAGTAAATACCAAAAGGTAACCTATCATTATCATCTGGAACTGTAGTCCGTATCGTACCGCATGAAGGCCTCGTGTGATACTACAAGAACATTAGAATACTGTAATAATGTAGATTTTAGTTGTAGTGTTTAGCCCTCATTGTCCGACCCTCCGGAAATTTCTCTACATAAACATATGTAGTGGGCAAACAGTGACCTCGTACTACCATCACGTATGACCTTGCACTTTCATTGCACTGCGAACTATCTAATGAAGTTACTTGTATGAGAATTTCAACACTAGCACGTTTATTTACACGTTTATTGCACTTGTGTTAGAAGATTTGTTTGAGAGTTCGTTATGAAATGAAATGATCAAACGGATAGGCTACGTAACATCAGCGACCAAATACTCCATCAATTGTACTAGAATCCAAAGCGAAAAGTTCATCGAGTTATTGCATATCCATTGAAACGCAGAGTTCGTTTAAACTTATCAAATTCTTATTAAACTATGGCGAAGTCTTTGAAAGCTCCCAGATTACAATGACAAAAAGTTGTACAGAATAAATGTCCGAAAGTAAGTGGGCTTTAATCTAACGGACACGGGTTCACGAAGCTTAGAGGTCGTAAAAAGTAATCTCCGGGGTCTTATTATAGCATATTAATATTATACATTTCGTGTTTCAGCTTCTCTGAATATATACTGAGATTATTTAAGTACCCACCTACTGCCATAGTATTCATATTTCTTATGGCACTTAGGTTCACTACTAAGAATCCATTAATATTGCAATAGGATGTTTTATCTTTTTCGCACTGCTAAAGAGTAGACGAAAATGATTTTTTTTGGAAATTAAATGAATTTGTCTTATTAAGCTCTTTCGGTGAATACCTTAGCTACCATAGCTACTATAAAATATATCTGTGGTTGGGGTAGAGCAGAATTTCAGATGCTTAAATGAAACAAGAATCGACCAATTAAAGACGCTTAAAATTTCAAAGGGGTTTGGCTACATTATAATACCTATGTAAATTATAAAATTAATTTTCAAATTGCCGATGTTAAAAGATGTAGGTAGTACTTTGGAATGCGAAAATAAGGGCAGGGCGGAGTCGCCTATGTAAACCTAAATAAAATGTTGATTTTTTTCAGTCAGTGGTAGTACGTTGTCGATTTCCTTATGAATCACGTCGTGTCTTGTCAAGGCACGTTTCTGTTGAAATCTGTTTAGCGAAATCCATTTTAATCCCGAAAATCTTTATCTCCTTGAGGTTCGTTTTTCCCAAGTGGAATATCTGAGATCCCTTTATGTCGACGATAATAGATTTTTAAGTGCTCTCAACAAGTGAGCAAAGCAAGAGTTTTATCGGTGTGGTGGCTGGCCAGTTTAATCTTCTATGCACAAACAGGCCAGCCCGCTGAATATTTAAAATCTAGCCCAGTTTCTCCGGCATTGCGAGAATAATAAAAGGAAGGTAAATTGAAATGTTAAATGCAACCTGTTCTTTTGTTTTCTAAACCGGCAGTCGGACGTACACCCACGGAACTTCCTGCCATGACTTCTACATGGAGCTTTTCACAATAACTCACGGTCTATTTTAATAACAAGTAACGATATATAGCGAGTTAAGACGCAAGTCAACATTTTATTTGTAAAAATGACGCAACATGTTTGTGACGCTGCAAACAGCAAACATCAAGATCATTATGATATTTATAGCGTCTAATTCCGCTGAGCCATGAACTTACGGAGCATCGTAAATACGCATCAAGAGCCCCCGGTGGGCGCCCTGGGTGGCCCGACCTTGAACGCTGCGGAACAAAAGAAGGGGGCAAACCTCGTTTTTACCACCTCTTTAATATAGCTAACAACCAGGACTGTTTGTCGTTTACAATTGTGGTTAACGAGCTTGGTTACATTTACATGACGTTTTCGGGTCAACAATGGTAGGTATGTTCCCTTGTCCTAATTTACGAATCCATTTTTAGAAGTATTTATAAAAGTTTTTAAGTGGGCGAAATATTGATGCGCATTAGACGATATGATGCATCTAACTTTAATTGAGATAGAGTTGCCGTTTATCCACGAATCAGGAATTTCAATCAATCTTTTTGGCATAAGAAAAATCACAAAAGTCTCAAGCATCCCAACTCAGAACCATTCGTAATATTCTTATCTCAATAAAAGATTTATCCCCTTTCCGAACACCCAATATTTCATACTATACGCTAAGCATTCCATAAATTAAATCTGAAGAGTTCACAAGCACTGAACTTTGTCAATGTTCAAGTTGGCAATATTCCTGAGGCTAGCTATCTGACCCACTAATAGCAACTGAGGTTTGCGAATGCGGATGGCTTCGCATGAATATAATATGCCCATATGCGCAGTTCATAGATATTAGAATTCAAGTTTGCATGGCAGTAGAAACCGATAATATCTAACAGGGTTGAGAACACATCCGCCACAAGCAATGTAACTTTAAACGGCTTATTCCCAAAGTACTCCACGTTTTGTTCCCAAAGTACTCCAAGAAATATTCTCAAACTACTCCACAAACAAAATATTGTTTTTTTAGTTAAATTCGACTCCACCCTACTGGTGTCCAAAAATAATTATCTCATACATTCGTTCTCAAACTCCTCCAAACATTTAATATTAGTCATCAGTAATGTAAATAATACTGATTTATTTCGCATTTTACTCCACAAGGTAACTGACGTACAGTCAGCTTAAGAAATACATATTTTAATAGTACAATAAACAGATTTTTATACTCTTATTATAGCGATAACCGCCTATAACGTCATAAAATGCCTTACCTAAACCTAAATGAATGAAGATTTAAAATAAAATACAGTACTTAACTGATTTAAAAAAAAAATATTAATCTAATCAACATCAAGAAAAAGAAGAAGAAGATCAACATAAGTAAACATTTTCAAAAATAGACGGTAGAATAAAAAAAACAATATACCTACCTACTTAATTATGAGAAACCAAAATTTAGAAGTTTACCATAAATATTGATAGAAAAAAAACCATGACGTATTAACAGAAGGGTGTTTTTTTAAAAGCTTAGAAACTTTAAATTGACATAAAAAAAACGCTATGAATAAAGCCAACTGGATGTATAAATTAATAACGTTTTTCTCTGTTTTATTTCAGTTTAAAGTTCTTCGCCTCTAAAAAACACCCGTTATTATAACTTACCTGTAAAAATCAGTCTCTTCAGCTATGCATTATGCTAATGCAAGACATATTAGGTCTTAGAATATATTCAGAAATAAAAAAATAAAATAAATAAATGAATATGATCACGACTGTAATCCCCAGGCTCGGTAGATATCTCCTCAGATCTTTAGTTACTTAGACCTTTGAGGATATCTAAAGGGGGTAGTCAGAGGCAAGTCCAAACATGACATTTGGTACATGCCCACATTTTGCACAGTAGTTAGTATTCCGTACGTGACAGGTTGCAAGCCCATCGCCGCTTATAAGAATACTAACCTATGACATATACCTTCGAATTTTTTGTTCTAGGGTAGGTATGCCGGTTTCCTCACGATGTTTTCCTTCACCGTTTAAGAGCACTGGCATTGCGCACATAATTTTTTCGAATAGAAAAACGCATTGGTGCACGACCATGTTTGAACCCACGACCTTCGGCAGGGGTGCTACCACTACACCACCAGCGCTCTTATTATCAGAAATTAAATCATTTGTAATTTGGTATTTGCTTGTAACATTAACATACCTAGGTGTAAACAAAACTTATCTCTTTTGCTACCCTTTTTTTCTAAATAATAATGCATTAAAAGTATGTACCTAAGTGATATTGAAGTGATATTACAATTTACTTTATTTACCGCAGACGTAAACGTTCTAAATTCCTAATTTGAAGAAAACTTTTGCCAGCATACCTAATTTTATTACAGAAATACTGTGACAGGCTGTACTCCTAACATTATTTTGTTTCGATGTTTTGAATGGAGTAGTCTTGAAACTTAAACGCACTATTTTTATTTTACCTTTTTTTAATAATAATTCTTTGGAGTAGATTGGGAACTAATGTTCGAGATTCTTATCTTTTTTGAAGAAAAGAATGGAGTACTTTGGGAATAAGCCCTTTAAACGAGTTGTTGCTAACTTTATAATTATTCCTCCATCGATGTTAGTATAACAATTTGTCAACTTGTCGGTCTCGAGATATATATATATAAGTCACGAACAATGCTGTTATTTGAAGGACGCTGAAAGTTGACAGTCGCATGTTTTAGAATGTGGATTACTTTACGAGCCTTCAATTTCTCGATTGGATCGCGTGATAGGACAGCTAGTACAGCTATTGACATTACATTTAAATTCTACATTACCATACCTATAGTATAGGTATGAGTGGTTTCTAGCAAGTTGGTAAATTGAGCACCGATTTAAAACAATACATCTATTATAAAATATAACTTTTATTATATGTAGCAGAAGATAGTAGAGACAAGAGCTAGCAACTTTATTTTCAAAGAAAACCGCTTCAGGAATTCGAAGAACTATGTAAATCCCCGCGAACATGCAATATTTCTAAGTCGTGGGTTGACCTTAGATTTTAATCGTACCTCGATTCTGAGGTTACTTAGAACTATTGTATACCTAACGTGCCTGGTACCTTACTTGTAATTAAAAACGCTCTATGAAATTACTAAAATAAAATGAACGGAAAACATCATAAAGTTACGATTTAGTCTTTTCATTTTCATACGCAATCAATTTTATTTTCTTAACTTACCCATTTTCTGTTTCCAATTACCTTAAAGATTCATAATGAATCATCAACTACTTAAGTAGCTCAATATCACTGAGTTGACCTATATACAAAACTCTCAACCTGCTCTCAACCAACCTGAGAAAATGCATCGGGCACTGTGTTTTGTGTCGGGTTGTGAACGCTATTAGCACGTACCCACCAGCTCTAAGTTACGGTAATATTCTCCGCAGAATACAGACGGCCTCTTTAGTTTTACGACCCAAATGACTCGGGAGTTGGGACATGGAACAGGTCCGATGAGCCTGAAGAAGATAACTTCTGAAGGTTTGTTTTTAGTTGAGGATAGTTGCGATTATCATCAACTAAGGGGCTCGTAATATAGAGGGCGCGTTCACAATTGCGTTATACAGGAAATTATTTGGCGAAGATGATAAAGTAAGATAGGCATAACTGTAAAGAAACGCCCTACATAGCCACAAATTGTTTGCTAAAAATAAACAACGTAAAACAGAAATAAATCGAAAAGTATAAAAACTTTACGGCAAGAGAGAGTAACACACAAGGACAAAACTATATCGCGCTTTGCACCCGACCGGAAGTCTTGATATAAAGGGATAAAGTTCCGGCTTCGAAGGCATTTAAATTGATCCAGTTGGCTCCCTTTTGTTGAAGTTGCGAAAAGAAATAAACCACCTATTCGTTTCTATCAGTGACTGAAATAAAGAAACAAACATTGTAAAGATATGTGATGTGTGCCAATGTATTTCATTCAAATAACATGTAACTCCAAAGGACGTTTGGCTGGTATTTACTTCGATATCATTACTATCTCCCCCTGTAAATATTTTCAGAAAACTGTCTCTAGCTACGTAAGCTTAAAAATGATTGCTCTTATAAAAAATGTATCTCACGATAACATTTCTGTTGACCTTTATTATAATATAAGTGTGCACGGATTATTGGGTCGGGCTTGCGCGGGTCAAAGCATAATTTCGTACGGATCAGACGCCAAAGTTTATACCTTAGGAATATGTATGGGTAGACTTTTATTATTATGAAAATTTATGGCGAAGAAAGGAGCTCTGCGGTTCTACCAAACCAAACTAGATTTATTTACCCTCATGGAAGAGATTTGATATTTTTTCAGTTGGTAATAAACTAATTTGGTGAATAAAAGTGCGTAAACGAAGCTCAACCAGGTGTTTCTTCACAAACCAGGCAGGAATGTGAGCTGGTTCGTAAAATGTTAACTTTAAGAAAAGAAAAAAATTGGGAATGATGATAAAAGCATGTTTATCTCCAACTATTTTTCATACTTAGTGCATATTACGTTAGTGATGTTTCTGGGGACCAGCTACGAACAGTACTCGAGGCTGTAGGGGAAAATCGATAGACGCGCGCATCCTCGTCAAGTCTCATTTTACCCCCCCACCGTTTGCAACTTCAGTGTTTGCATACGTTTTAATTAGACTCATCATATATGAATAATATTTTGTGATTATGTGAGCCTGTCGATTCGAAATTAATGTTTTAACTTTGCTCATTATTACTTAGCTTTATATTAATTAACTTTTGGAGACTACTACGGATGTATTATACATGTATGTTATACATGTCTACCTTATATCACTCCGCGCCTGAATAAGGGTAGGCAGCATCAATGAGCGACTTTTCGCCCACACGGTAATGTAGGTGTGACGTGAACAAGTGGCGAATATTCGTGAACGCGTATCATTTTGATAAAACCAAACAAAAAAGCTTTTTAGCTTAGCTAGAGATTAAAAGCATTTTCAGAGACGCTTTTAGATATTAAGCTAGTTAGGTATTCGAAACTTTCTCGAGATTTGACTATGCATGCGCTATCTATCTGATCTGTGTGTCTAAGTATTTTAGACAAGCTCTCTACATGCTCGCTTAGTTCGGATTCACAATAAAATATATGGATTGTATTTAAGAAGCTCGGGAAAGAAAGTCTAGCAGCGTTATTAAAAACGATTATTTTGAACGATATATCGCGAATTTATGCTGTTTTTTTCAAACTACACAGAGAGCATCGAACTCTAAATGGTAGAGTCAGTTGAAAGACGAATAGCTTTGCAATTTGTGAACGTATTCGGGGAATAGGGTTTGAATTACCAAACGCATGTATTTACAGTTTACGTTACTCGAGAGGCAAATCTGGGTATAACAAGACAAAATACATTTGAACTAACATAACATTGATGCTTAAGTTTTAAATCAAATCGTAAAAGCTGCTTGGCTCAAGCCGAACGAATATTTCTATTATAAGTTTTAGCAATAAAAAGGTATGTTTGCCGTTTCGTGTGATGTCGAATGGGCATTCGGTCCACAAAAGCAACAGACAGTTTTCGAAGCCCATTCGTTTAATTAATAAAGGGCTTTTTCTATTAAAGGTAATTGTTGGAAAAGGCAGGTGTGGAGGGTTCGGTTAACATGAGACGCGTGTTAATTATGGGCTGTGTATGGCCGAGGTCTGATATCGATGCTAAGCACGTACCAGATTGTAGCTAGTTGAACGTAGACACGAACTATTTGCTGAAAACTACGTTTGTGGAGTTGTGTGTGACGAGAATTGGGAAATTGCCTTCAAAAGATAAGCTTAGATAACTTTTGTTTTACGGAATGCAATGGGTTTTCTGTAGGTACCTAAGTTTTACAATGTACAATCGTTTTACCTAGATTAGTGAATCGAACTTGTGCTGCTAATTCTGCACATTATTAGGAAGATGGAAAGTTCCTTGATCAGCGTTCATCGTTTAATTTCTAGTTTTTTTTATTTAGGGCAATGTAAAAAAATATTATTTTCTTTATAAATAACTAGCTGTCCCGCCCGCGACTTCGTTCACTTAAAGTAGGTATCTAACTAAACTGAGTTTCAAACAAATCATAAAAAAATCCCATAATAACTTTTACACCCAATTTTACCCTTTTTAGAGGGTTATTTTGAAATATCCAGGAATACGTTTCCATTTATTTTGCATTTAAATTATCCAAACCAAAATTAAGATCAATCGCACCACCCTTTAAAAAGTACCCATTGAAACATTGACCCAACATTTGACCCCTTTTTGAAGGTTATATTGAAAAATCCTGAAACACGTATCCATTCATTTTGTATTTACAGTACACAAAGTTTCAGACCAATCGCACCACCCGTTAAAAAAATCCCATACAAACATTGACCCCTTTTTTAGAGTTACCTATATTTAAAAATTCTGAAACAGAAAACAAAGTTTAAGGCCAATCGCACCACCCGTTAACAAACATTGACCCCCCATTTGATCCCCTTTTTTAGAGATATATTGAAAAATCCTAAAACACAAAATTAAGTTTCAGACCAATCGCATCACCCATTGAAAAGTTCCCATACAAACATTGACCCCCCATTTGACCCCTTTTATAAAGGTTTTATTGAAAAATCCTGAAACACGAAACAAAGTTTCAGACCAATCGCACCAGGTTAAAAAAATCCCATACAAACATTGACCCCACATTTGACCCCTTTTTCAAGGTTATATTGAAATATCCTGAAACACGTGTCCATTCATTTTGTATTTACAGTACACAAACAAAGTTTCAGACCAATCGCACCACCCGTTCAAAAGTTCACATACAAACATTGACCACACATTTGACCCCTTTTTGAAGGTTATTTTGAAAAATCCTGAAACACGTGTCCATTCATTTTGCATTTACAGTACACAAACAAAGTTTCAAGGCAATCGCACCACCCGTTAAAAAGTTCCCATACAAACATTGACCCCTTTTTGAAGGTTATATTGAAAAATCCTGAAACACGTGTTCATTTATTTTGCATTTACAGTACACAAACAAAGTTTCAGGTCAATCGCACCACCCGTTATAAAGTTCCCATACAAAAATTGACCCCACATTTGACCCCTTTTTGATGGTTATATTGAAAAATCCTGAAACACGTGTCCATTCATTTTGCATTTACAGTGCACACACAAAGTTTCATGAAAATCACTCCACGCGTTAAAAAGTTTCATACTATCGTTTTCACCCTTTTTCACCCCCTTAGAGGTGGAATTTCCAAAAATCCCGCCTTAGTGGGTGGTTTTGTTATAAAAGGAAGCCACCTTCCAAATTTCAGCTTTCTAGCTTCAGCGGTTTCGGCTGGGCGATGATAAATCAGTCAGTCAGTCAGTCAGTCAGTCAGTCAGTCAGTCAGTCAGTCAGGTTAAGCTCTTATATAGATATATAGATAATAACCCGTGAAACCAGTTTTACTTCCACTTGCGCGTGCTAAATGGAGCATGGTAATACCTACTTATTAGATACATAGGTATTATAATAGGTAGGTACGATATCGTAACAGTTTATTCACCTTCAATTGATAGGTATTAGCTATTCAACTTTTTTGTCTTTGCTTTTTGGTAAGTAACCTATGGAGAGAAACCTAGGTAAGTACCTACACCTATGTGGTTTTAAACCCATGCAGACTCGATCTTATAATGAGAAATAAAAATAAAATTTAGTTAATATTATAGGTACCTACTTAAGTACTTAATTAACCCTTTACCATAAAACTTTGCCTTTTATTTAGGGGTTTGCAAAACTATTTTATTAGGAACTAATATACAGGCACTACGTGTGATCCGCAGATGCCCCATAAGCTTAAGGGGAAAATCTACAAGACGATCATTAGACGAAAGAGATGACGGATGATAGAGAGGGATAGAGGGGAGAGTGGAGGAAGAGAACCTGTTGGGCAGGAAGATGATGATGATGATTAATATTTGGCTGTAGTTTAAAATTGAACAATTCACCGTACTTAGGTACCTACTTCGTTTATGCAACACTGTATAATACACCTCGGTGTCATTATTGTACTAAAAATAATTTTGGGTTCCGTTCTGAAATTCGAATACCTACCTAGTAGGTGTATCTATTCTCCCTATAATTCGACTATGTAATTGTACACAGCGCGTGATGTGATTGTGGTGATGATAAAGTCGATAAGTGACGTTGCATTGCATACGATGACGTCAACATGAGGATTTGCATGAACGTTCGCTAATAGCCTAATAGCTGATATTGGAACAGTTCTGCTGACGCAAGTGTTGATCAAGTAGGTAGATAGATAGGTACTTGAAGAGGCTCTCGATTTTTCGTTTCAAAATGTGGAAATTAGAGCTTATATAGGTACCACTCACTGCACTTATTGCTTCCCTATTTAACTTTGTTTTAAGTAGGTACCTAACTACCTATTCACGTAAGAAAATGACTCAAGGTTTTCCTTCATTATGACTCAGTAATTACTATGCAGATGATAAACATCATCTCTCTGCTCTTATCCCATGGTTATGTGTGTAATTACTGTATCAGATGATCATAATCTCTCTGCCCTCATCTACCTTTTTATGTGGGGTCAGCATAACATGTCTTCTTCTTCCATTTCCCTCTATCAGCTATTATCTCAGTACTCACACCTTTCTTACTCTTAGCGTCTTTCACACAGTCCATCCATCTTTTCATGGGTTTACCTCTTATTTTATATTCATCCACCTTCATATTTATCACTCTTCTTGTTACTGACATTCATCCCCTCGTAACATGCCCATAACAAGCTAATCTTTAAGGTAGGTACTTCAAACTTATTTATAAATTAATATTAAGACTAATATGTACTGTGCTAAAATCTGTCAGAACTTTATTGCAACAACATTCACCCAACAACCCTAGCATAAGCACTGTGGATAAAGTTTTTCTTTACGGAAGAGAATAACTAATATTTTTGATGTCAACTATGAAAAGAAGGAGGCAGGACAAGACAATATTAAAATAATAGTAATGCAAAATTTACAAAATTGGGGTAAAATTTACAGACCAATACTTAATTTGATAGCTATAAAATATTATTTATTATCTGTATAGACTAGCATCTGAAGTATAAAATTATTAGCCAAAACTATTTGAAATCAACATAGCCTTATAAATTTTGTTTCTAGCCCATTATGATTGTAGTATAAAGCTGGTAGGTAGGTATTTAATAGAGTTAAAGCGCTTGAGTACTCATTTGACTTTCTTATCACAGGTTGTTTCTGTGTTCTTTGCAAATAAATTATATCAGACTATGCTGCAAGTTTCAAAATCTTATTGAGTAAGAATGGCAGTTTCTCTACGGCAAGGCAGCATAGCATTTCCATAGTCATGAGATTACTATTATTTATAGGTATCTACCTAGTTTTTATGTCAGTATCATGCAGGAAATTCTATATAGGTACCTAAATTAATTTTGGGTTTTTGTTTTAAAACAATAATCATTATCCTTAATAGGGTGGGTACCCTAACTAGGTAGTTGTTAATTTTGTTTGGATGTTTGTGGCTAAAGACTAATGGTGAACAAAGAAAGAAAATTTGGGATAGGTGTAGGTAAGTAGGTACCTTAGTTCTTATCGAGGAACACCTTTAGCATAACCAGAATACTTAAAATTCATGTACTTACTGCGGCTATGAGCAGCTAAGTTAATTATTACTTATTTATCTAATGCATCCTAGTTTCAAGTAACTTTTAAGATAAATAGGTCAACCAGTAGGTACCTATATTTTGACAATACCTACTGGTTAATCAGCTAGAGGGATGTCTCAGGCAAGAGATCTTTCATCGGAAAGTGAAAAACAATCTATTGATGCTGACACATCAAAAAGATGACATCACAAGCATAATCCACACAGAAGTAAGTGCTTTTGTGCCTATACTTTGGTGCATTAAGTTTGATTTGGCGTACTAGGTATTCAATGACTGGTATAATGGTATTAGGTGCCTATATCTTGCTTGCTACCTTGTCTGTTAAAAAAATATTTTCAATCATAGGTAATTTGTAGAAATCATGTGGAGTCGGTAGGTACTTTTACGTAGAGAGAGTGCAGACTTGCTGGATATTATATTATCGAGGAAGTAAGTAACTAAGTACATGAATATTATTGCGAAGATTGAACCAGTAACTTCTGTAATATACCTATAAAATTATAAATTGTTCTCGCTCAATGGGCGGAGAAACGTCGACATGAAAATTGTAACCGTAAAGTATCAGAAATTGCACCTACCTACTGAAAAATGGAGAAGAAAACTTACTTGTTATTTTATTTGTTGCTAGCACTTAGATAAAACAAAAAACTGTCGGAGTCACACAGCACACCCACAAAGCACCAAAATAAGCACAACGACGAGATCAAGACTCGCTCTGACAGCTGGCTGCTGCTCTGCTCCCGTCGCCGTTGTCGCGTCGCTGGTCGATGAGGTTAGCCACGAACGAAATGCGCAATCCTTTGACTATGCGCATTGACCTTCGGTATAAATAGCCATGCGCAATGTAAATAAACGTAATTTTCAAATATTAGTAAATGATTACAATTTTCATTAATAATAAGAGACGGAAAAATCGAAAAATTGCTCTAAATTGGATCACAAATCAAAATATTATGGTTTTGTATAGCGCCATCTATTTGTTTGTATAGTCTGAACAATGTAAAAAGCTCTTGCTACTCCCTCCTAGATGGCGGTAACAAATAAAAATAAAATTAAGTTGTGGTATATTAGGTATGCAAAATATTAGGTTTAGGTATTTGGAAGAATGGTAGGTGCCTACCTACTAGGTAGTCTAATATTATAATATTATAATGGGACATAGTACTCTGGGATAGTACTAAATAATACCTGTAGTTCCTTACCTACCATATCCTATGATAAATATGAAAATATCCTATGATCTATGACCTATATTAGGTCAGGAATAGATAAGTGGAACTTCTCTTTCCACAAATATCTCGGTATACCTACCTTGAGTCTAATTTTTATAATTCCTTTTGCATGGCTCTATACCTAAGGTTCTATTCTAACTCTAAACCTTTGCCGTTGTCGCGTGTCGTCGACCGACACGCATCGATACGACAAAATGTTCCTGTCGATTTGCGTTGCGTGCGTCGCTTTTTCTCACTAGGCAGGCAACTAGGTACCTACTTATATTAGTTATTTATTATAGACTAGCTGACCCGCGCGCGACTTCGTCTGCGCGTTTTAAGTAAGTAATATACGTTTTCTTACCTTTTAAACCTTCCCTAGACCTCCACGAACATTTCAAGATCAAGATAAGATAAATCCGTTTAGCCGTTCTCGAGTTTTAGCGAGACTAACGAACAGCAATTCATTTTTATATATATAGATAGAAGGAAGGTACTAAAGTAAATATAGATAGTGAGATACCTATCTACCCTGCGTGTAGGTGATCAACGATAATAATATTGAGTACATACCTATGTAAGTAGGTACCTAGCTTAGATTATATGTAAGTACCTACTAACCTAACGACGCAATTAATTTCGAAGGAATTTAACAGTTATAGTCAATGTGTAACGATTAAAACTATCAAGGTTATTTGATTGTTTTGTTTTAAGTAGGTAGTTATGTTATTTATTTGAAATGGTACACGATTCAATGTAAAAATGCGGAACTCATTATAACGAATCGTTTCACGTCTAACGGCTATAACGACGTTGTCGCGACGTAATGTCCTTGATGTCGCTGTAGAACCTGCCTACCTTTTATAAACACTTCAAACGTGTAGAATCTTTAGTAAGTATCTAATCTCCTCGCATAATTATTAGGTACATCACATACCCTTGTAAAATTAAACAGAGTGATCTGAGTTAAGTGGCGATTCTATAGTAACGAATACGCTACGAATTGTAACGATTTTAATAAATTGATAAATATATTTATGTACGTACCTTACATTAAAATATGGAATTGTACAAGTGTACAGATAGGCATTATTATCATACTGATAAGTATCACGTGTTTATATAATCGGGTATGAGTGTAACGGCCTAAGATAGCGGTCGTTATGCGTTGAACGTCGTTATTGTCCGTTAATCTCGCTCTTACTGATACGAACTGTAAGATAAGTAAATACCCAATAATCTATGCGAAAACCTTATCGCGATAAAAAAGCGAAAATAATACGCTGTAGGTAGACACACTGACACTTGAGCTAAGTACAATTTTTTTATCAGAATTGTACAAACATTTTTGTTATGTGCTATTTTTTTGCGCAGTAGGTACAATAAATGGTGTCATGAGTTAGTGATAACTCTTTTGTTCTTACTTAGGCCGCTTACAGCCCTCATTAATGTCTATCTAGCTGCGGCCCGGACGCAAAAAATCTAGTTTTTGCGTCCGGGCCGCAGCTTGGCAGCAGATATTAATATAGACAATACCTACTTATAAAATAAAAGAAAATAAACACACTAAGTATATACCTACCTACCTAGTAATCAAAGTCAATGAAGGATTTTATTTCGATAAAATGTTCTCATTTTCAAGTTCTTTTAAGTTGATTGTAGGTTTTTTTTGCCTTTGCTAGTCATGACCGACGTGGTAAGAATTATGAGCATTATCATAACAATAGCCCTCAATTCCTGACGTCATGTTCCGACCAAATTTCAACTTGAAAAGCCACGGGCTGGTAGAGGGAATGTAAATAATATTATTTAGAACTTCCCAATATGACACGAGCCGACTTGGGAATAACACAATCATCCATGTTCGCAAATGTTGCACAATGTTTGTCTTGTGTAGGTACAATACAAAATAAGCGATATAGAAAATGGCTACGATATGAGTCATAAAAATGCATCGAGACGCGAGGATTGCGTTCACACGATCAAGTAGGGAAAACCCCATTACATATGCGTACCAATTACGTCTAGTGACGTAGACGAATGCACAATTTGTATGGCAAAATGGTACGAAATCGTAGAGGAAAATATGGAAATTTTAAGTCCGTTATTATCCTACTTAAATTTCTCTTCTAGCTTATAAGTTTTTATACTTAGGTAGGTACTCGTACCTTACTTAACTTAAAATAAAAATTATTGAAATACTTACTAGTACTTACCTTCTTCTTCTTCTTCAATGATGGCATCTGTCTCTTAGAGAACAACTTTGTGCAACTTCCTGCAGTCAGTTTTGGTTAGTTAACAACTAATTCAGAGTAGGAATGATAAAATGGCCAAAATCTATTTTTTAATCAGGTAGCTAATTTTAAGAATTTTCCACCTCACCGTCTTTGAAGGCCGATTTTAGCCAAAGTAGCCTATTAAGTACTATTTTTTTTTAATGATAATGAAAGCTGAGAGTCTGGAGAATTCTTTAGAATTATTTAGGAACCATGAAATCACCTGTTAAGATTTTTAATTTGAAGTTGAAAATTTTAGTCATAATTCACCGAATGTAATTATTTGACTTCACACCAACATTTTCATAGTTATCATCAAAGTCACGTAGCTGATTATTTTATGCATAAAAGAACAACTCATAACAATTCAGTAGCAAAAAAAAAATCTCAAGAAAGTTTTCTACTTTTTTCGTAAGAATGTTTTAAGTTGTTCAAGTCGTAAATTTTCAAAAAAGTCTATCATTCATGAACTCATAAAATCTTACGATCATTTGTGGTCAGCAAGCCTTTTACATCATGCTACTCATAAATACCTACCACATTGCAATTATTCCCCCCTTAGAATATAATACTTACTCCTCTACAATTGGTTATATTTACACGACCGGAATACAAGTTATAAGTAGATACTTAGGTACTCACTAATACCGGGTAGGTAGGTAGGTACCTACGCTATAAGCTTGATAAGAAGGTATTTGCTTTATTCGATTGATTTCAAGATAAACTACAATGTATATTAACACTAGTTGAATACTGCGACTTAGATCATCATAATGTTATTTTCGACGAGTTTTGGGACTTTCTTAATAATGCACCTGCATAGGTTTTAAAGTCACATATTATTATATCGATCCTCAGTCCTCTCGAACGACGACCTCAGTGGCGCAGCGGGCGAGAGTCCGCCTGCGACGCAAGAGGTTGCGGTTTCGATTCCCGCAGCGGAACAAATTTGTGTACGATCTGCAGAAATTTGTTCCGTTGGTCTGGGAGTTTTCTATGTAGATATAATAAAAAATATCTATCTATGTATTATAATGTATTAAATATATCAGTTATCTAGTACCCATAATAACACAAGATTTGAGTAGCTTACTTTGGGGCTAGATGATGCTGTGTGGATTGTCCAGCATTATTTATTATTTATTTATTTATCGATGAAAATACGGTGATGCTGCGCGTTGAAATTTAGTCAGTGTCAGTCAGACAAGTCTGTCAATTAATATATTGTTTGCTACGTGCGTGCCTCTTATCGATCTTCGCGACGGGTAGTACATATTATTATCAAAACGATAACGAAAACTGAAGGAATTCCGTTATCACTTTCGTTAGGCCCGTGCAACGAAATAAATATTAAGCTTTGAATAATCTATCACTTTTTTTTTATAGGTTTTTTGTTACTTTAACTTTGGATAATTTGTAACATTATGATTGCATAATTAACCCCCTCCAAACTAAAGGTTACATCATTTTTTTCCATAACTCAAAAGAAAATAATAATTTTTGACTATTTTTTGCGAAATCTATTCGTCCAGTTTTTTTATACTTGTACATTGCTCCGTTTTGTTTCATTCAATCTGTGACATTTCAACACGTTTTGCAGGATACCTGTCCTAGACTATACACAGTACGTAAACACTTGAACATCCCAGCCTTTCTAATAAATAGCGACAAGACAAATGTACGCACATGCTCTACTTTCAGTTTATTTACCGTTTTAACAAGATTTGCTGTCTATGCAACCAAACCGTTCTGCCGGAGTACCAAGGTTCTAAAAAGCGGCGACTACCATATAACAGCTGAAATGCGTTTTCAAGTTATATATAATTTAGGTAAAAATTAAGAAAATAATTTAGGTAGTGTAATACCTAGGTAACTCTAGAATGGCTGGCCTCACAGCTCAGTTGGTAGTAGCCCTGCCTTCTGCGCTACAGGTTGTGGGTTCGATCCCCACCCACGATAAACATTTGTGTGATGGACATAGTTCGACTGTTTCTTTGGATTCCTTTACAAATAATATACCTAATACCATGAAATTAGCTTCAGTTAATTCGCATTTATAACCGTCATATGCCGGTCATCGCTGCATAAGAAGGTAATTGTGAATTCAAAGCGGCATCGACTGTATGTGACATTTTTATTACAATTGCTTTCTAAGTTTCTATGTGATAGGTACCGAGGTACGCATACAAGGCAGTATGTATGCTGTAGTTGAAGTGCACTGCACTATTTTCTTATGCTATAATAAAACAATCTAAAACTACCTATTTAAAGTGATGTAAAATATAAGTAGTACCTACCTACAGAGTGGTCACTAACATCTTCCGTGTTCAATCCTTTTTGAAAAATGAATTAATTTTATAATCTTTGTTTTTGTTACTTTATTATACATACAATGTTAGTATGTGTTTCATATGCTATTTAAATGAATTAAATTGTATGAACTCCGTCTTTTATGTAAACGCTACGCGCATGCGTTGATGTCTTTTGTATGGAATAGCGCATGCGTAGCCCAAGCTACGCTGATTTTTTTTTTCAAAGTAATAATTGATTAAGTACTTACATAAAATGATAAATACCAGAATACCAAACTAAATAGAAAAAATAAAGTGCTGTCAATTCTAAAATTGATTAAAATACATTTTTATTGCTGTATTGTATTTGGTACAACTCTGACAAACAACGGACAGATGACCGATTTCCGAAATAAGCGATAAATTGCACAAAGTCACACAAATGCAAATAAAGGTTGTGAATTGTGATGCATGCTGATTTTGTTTTTTTACATCGTCAGTAGGTAATTACCTATTTTCTTGCTTACAATGTTTCACGACGATTTTAAGTTCTTTTGTTATCAGTCCTTTGTTTTTTGTTTGAAAAATTGTTTACCAAGTCATCAAGTTTTGATTATAATAATTGAGTGTGAAATCCAATAAGTATGTAGGTACTTACATAATTGATTTGTTATAGCCAAAAATAACAACGATATCTACAAAATGCTTTTGACTGCGCCTGCGTCATACACCAAACTGGTTTGACTGTCATTTTAAAGTAGTTTTATTAAAATTGTTTATTTACAAAACGAAACTTATAATATAAATAATAATTATGTTATGGTTATTTTATTATTAGCATCTGCTCATAAAAAAAAAACAAACAAACTTGCTTATGCAGAGCTGTTAGGTATCCCCAAGTTTTGGTAGACAACTAAGTAGTAGGTACCTATATTTACTTAGAATATATATTTTTTATTTATAATCATTGAACCAGCGTTTGTATGTTTACATCTCAAAAACACCACTCAAACACAATTTTACAATTATCATGTTACAATCAGTGAACGAACAGTTTTGAGACATGCTCTCTGAAATAATTGACCTTCATTGAGTGTTTCTGTGGCAATGTCGTCGAATTGCCGGAGCGAGAGCCAGAACCTCAATGTCATTAGAAATCAATGGTTAAAGTGTCTAAAATCTACACCATAGATTTAAATAGCACGGCATGGCACATCTTCAAATCTTGATATTTTGATCGAAGATTCCAAAGCAACGGGTAAAGACTAAATACGGGAATCCCTCCAAGCAAATCGTTTTTAAATCGGCTAACGGTAGGTTACTTACTTAATACCTAGTACCTAATCTGGAAATACCTATCTGTATCTTTGATCTTGGGCCATCATTAATAATATAAAATACTTTGCCGCTTTTCATTTTTATCCTACGCGGAGTCACATCTGGACCGGTTACCTAAGAGTTGCAATTTTGAAAAATATCACAATATAAAAATCATAATACTATCGTAGATTGATAGACCACTGGTTAGTGAAGCATGTACCTAAGTCGGCGCAGGAGTAGAAATGTACATAAGTACCTACTAAATAACTGCGTTTTTAAGTATGTCTGCATTGTTATTGCTGTAATAAACGCAGTCATGTAAAATCATAAATCAAACATTGTAACGTAACATCTCAGAGTAAATTTTTAACACGCCGATAATAATTCTAGTTTTCCGATTTCGAGTATTAAAGTGAGGTTTTGTTTTGTATTTCTCGTTTCCTGTCCAGCTTTGCCTCACTGTTAGTACCTAAATAGTATAAATCTCTCAAAGCAATAATTCTTCATAACCTGAAAAAGTACAAAAGAAAAGCCGAATCCTGATCTTTCGCAAAGAATTTTGCAACTCTAGGTATTTTGCAATCCTTTACTTTCTCAATCAGTTCATACAATTCTGATGACGCTAGTGTGATATCACTCTGTGCAGTGCATCGATGAAAACAAAGTGTGTCAAGAGGCGTTTGTTGGTTTAGGGCCATACAAGGGGCATTTCGACACGATGCAGATGTGACTAAGAATTACTCAGTCACATGATGTCTGATAAACTGATTTAAAAACTACAGTTGTATAGTACCTACGAAGTACCTACTCTTTGTAAAAGAATCCGGGGAAGAACTGTGATTGTAAGTTTGTAACACTTTCTGCTGCCTCCCAAGTAGGTACCTATTGTTTGTGTTTCGTCTGTTAAAAAATAGAAGTTCCTTCGTATAATAAATAGCGACCTTTATAGAAAAGAGCTGGTTTTGAGATGATATAAAACGTCATCAGAGATTGACTGGCGTAAATATGGTTTTGGGAGAATAATAATATAACTGGATCAACTTGATGGGAACAAACAATCAATATAAAAGAATAACTAATATAAATGGCCTAATAGTTGAATCCCTTCAAGACTTAAATTCATCTTTACTATTCCCGCGAGTGTCGCTGATATCGAGAGTTGTTATTGGGTGATGGATGACCCTATCGATATCAGTTTATCAAAGATGGACGTAAGCGTTGCTAGTGATCTACATGGGGGCTGAGCTTTTCATTATGGTGTAGGTATAAAAGATAATACGTTACTTTCGTTAAACCCACAACAAAATCAACCATAAGTCTTAGTTAGGTATTCAGACTCAGAGTGTATTATTCAGTATGACTCCAAAGCTGAACAAATTAGCTACGTAGGTACAGCACAAAAATAAAACCAACCAATCATTTTAAAATTACTAACAGTCGTGATCATGTTTATGCTCGTACCACCTATTCGGTGAAAATATAATTTATGTATTTTAGATGTTCTGCCATGAGATAACAAGAAATTGAGATAATCTACGATGAATTAGTACCTAGTTATGATTCAGCCTACACACCTGCGGCGATATTGCCCTGCGTGACCCCTACATAGGTACATAGGTTTAACCATTCCATTATAAATATGCTATTTTAATAAAGCTATGACATAAAGTACCTACCTACCACTTATTTTAATACAACAATTTGTAACTCAATTTTATTCAGAGTTCGTCCGCACAAAGCCATATTCTACTTCCAACCGGTAATTAAATCACTATTTTGGCAGTCGAAGATTGTCTCTTTTGGCGTACAAGGTTTAAGGATATTTGATAGAATTTAAATTAAATTGCCTTAGATAAAGTTATGTTAGTTACCTACATTCGAAAGCCTACATTTCGAAGATTGGGCGTTTCGATTTATAGATAAAATTCTGAAGAAAAGGAACACCATGACAACAAAAGCATAATATAGAAATCAAAAATCTAAGTAGGTACCTACGTCGACAGTAGATAACTAAAGCAGTAGGTAATTGTGATGCTTTACAATAGTATCATTGAATAAGCAAGAAAATAATTGCACAACTCATTAGCGACCGGTAAGGCTTTTACGCTGCCACAGAATACTTAATAGACACTACGCTATGAAGCAAAGGCTTGCGCGGGAGTGGATTGCACCGACTGCCGGCCGGCGCGCATAGTAAACGCACGTCGGTCTCAGACGGCGCACGCGCAGATAAACCTACCAACCCGCGTATATAAACCCACAACAAGGACACGAGCTCCACTAAAGTTCCTCGCTCGAAACCAGACGGTTACAAAACCTGCCAAAGTGACAATGTCGGTCGAAGACATAGCCATGTTCCACGATCACGACCATGATCACGGTCATAGCCACGGCGAAACGGAAGGCGTCATCCTGGCTAAGGGTATTTCTATGGCGGTCCTGTTTTGCGCTTCCATGATCTGCGGCATAACACCCTTGTTGCTGGCCAGAAAGTTCCATTGGGTGTCCGCTGAAGACGCGAGTAATCTCAAGTCTACCAACAGAGTGGTGATGACCTTACTTTCATTCGGAGGAGGTGTGCTGCTGTCCACGACGTTCATGCACTTGATGCCAGAAGTTGACCACAACGTGGTTTACCTGCAGCGTGAGTACCTTGTTATTTTAACCGGTTAGTCAGCCATCTGAAAAACAAGGCCAATTCGCAACGTTTCGAAAATTTACAAACTTGCAGTGCAAATCTATCTCTATATACGGGTAAATGTAAGTATTCTTAGTACTTACTTGCACATCAGTCTTACGAAATTGTAAGCCGATTTGCTGCTGTAGGTATCCCGTATCTGTCATAATAAAATAATGGCTATGTTGCTTGGTAGAAATCCTGCTGATGGAACACTTTGGTATAATGAGGACAAAATCTAGGTTTTTAAGGGAGTTGTAAAATAATTCTTCGGTTTTCTTTTGTCGTCTCTGAACGGCTTAGATAAGATAAGATAACACATTGTAAGTATACCACACATAAAAACAATTTATTAAAATAACATTATAAAAACATTAATTAGACCGATACAAATAAATCCTTGTACATTACATACAGACTTTTGACGCCGGTAGGTTAGATTTTAGATTAGACAAAAAATATGTTTATTCAATTGATTCAATAAAATTGTTTTGAATGGACTCAGTGATTATAAAATGATTGAATGTACCTACTCGTAATATTCTTGATCACCTTCATTGTTGATTTACATGAGTTATTTAGACCTTTTGTTTCTGGTGGTTGAGTGTTCCAGTAACTACTTGCATAAAACAATAACATTTGCATACAAATACTTACTGGGATTACAAAAACGGATTCCATCATAATCCGAATAGTATTAACTTAATATTTATTTACTTATACTATCAGCCCACACAAAAATTCGTATGAAGGCTACATTTTTTTCTAAATACCTACTTACCTAAAGCCTACAGCTATCTCACGTGGAATGATATAGGTACTATAATACCTATAATATTATTAAAAAAAACTATTGTGACTCTAACTTTGACCAAAATATAATTATGTACAAATATAGGTAGGTACTTACCAAATGTTCAATACATTTTCTTTCATGATCAGAAATATATTCTGGTCTGGAGTTCTACAGTTTATTTTGATTTAGAATACATTATACATGCATGCATTATATAAATTTAGCATAAATTTAGACTTACAAAAGTGAACTGAGTGCAAGATGTACCTCACCTATGTATTTATAAACCATTATACCTACCTAACATCCAAGGTTGCCACGTTTGTTATGTTTATTAGAATGTGTGAACGGCCGGCGCTGTCCAAAGGACATTATCTAATAGATAAATACCTACGTACCTATACTACATGTTGCACAATAACTCGTACATAAAAAACAAACAGGTTGATTCAGTAAGTAAATTTTTATAGAAAGTAATCGTAGAACCCTATAACTAGGTACCTACCCACACGCGTCAATGTATGATTCCAAACAGTAGTGTAAGCATTAGGTAGGTTATTCTTAGGTTTGAAATGCTCTGGAGCATGTGTACCTAATTACTAAGTAATGTCGTAACGTGGCACTGTGCGCCGTGGATTCATACCTACGATGCCACCATGTCGTGAAAATTTAAGGTATATTTTATTTACGGTCCATCCTAAAAACTCACTCACATCATGTTTTTGACCGTAAGACATTGACCACGAAAATAGATGCAAGCGCAAATTGCAAGGTTGAAAATCATGTTCACCTTTAGGTATATTATGGCGACTAACTTCCGCCCACAGCTTCGCCCGCGAGGTACCTACCTTGAAAAACAAAAACAAACCTATCCCACGGGAACCGTACATTTTTCCGGGGTAAAAAGTAGCCTACTTATGTGTTATTCCGGACTATAATCGATATCTGCGCCAAATTTCATCAAGATCCGTTCAGCCGTTTCAGCGTGAAAGAGTAACAAACATACATCCAGACATCCAGACTTCCTGACATCCTTACATCCTGATCCATACATCCACACATCCACACATTCTTACAAACTTTCGGTTTCGATTCGCTGTCGGTTCCTGTGAGCCAGCTGTACAAAACTCTCAGACTTTCCTCATAGAAATTATTTATTCCTGTAACAGTTGCAAGACTGCACCGGACGCAAACCGAACAATTATCTAATTACCAATTCAATGAAGGGAAACACCACAACAGCTAGAGCAGTTGACGCTTGACGCACATGGAATAATATTGGAATCCCTGGTCCGATACCTACAGCTTGAAGTCCATAATTTAAGCTTGAAATATCGCACCCTATAAACAAGCTCTACCAAACTTGCCTAGTTTCCTTACTAGCTGTACCTACACATAAATTTTACCAAACCGTGTCCCATGGGAATGGTCGACCCAGCGACACAAATCATGTCCTTTCAATATCGTGTCCGATGGTCCGATTGGGATGTAGCCATTTATATCGATGGATGTAGCCGACCAAACGCCAGAGATTACAATCTATACTCAGAGTGTTAAATTTTTAATTATGTTCCTAGACTGTTCGAATAGCTATATTTTATTTTTGCTACCTTTAGCCTAGAGCACACCTTATTACCTATAAGTATTACTTATTTATATATCTATGAGTTGTATAGGGTGCTCTATGTAGGTATCAACAACATTTTAAAAATAATTGTGACAAAGGGGCATTTTCTGCCAGTCAACCTGTACAACAATAGGTTAAATTATTACTTTTTTGCAAGTAGGTAATAATTTAATTTTAATATTGTTATAAAGATGATGACTCCGATTCAATGATTAATTTTTGAATTATTTATTTTACTGGTCTATTGTTTCAATTCAGAGTTATAAAGTTGGCGTTTATTATTACGATTGTTCGATTATTCTTTAAAGGTGCCTAGAATAATCGGTATTGGCGACTTATAGTCACGCTTCAGTAAGCCAATAACCTTCTCAGATGTAGGTACTTGCTTAGTCACCTAAGCTGTAGTACTTTACCTACATTAGTACTTACCTAGGCCAGTAAACCCTGCTTTTAGCATTGTCAGATTTTAAAAAACCCCTGACACAATATGCAGGCACCTTTAAATACTAACAGGAAGAAAGGAAAATTACTAAAGATCGAGTAGGTATTATCTCAATTACTCAAATTAAGTGTATAATAAGTATTAGACAAGACTATAGTGTCTTTGATTGCCTAGTAGAGCGTTGGGACGACGCATAAAATCAGAAAAATACCTACTGTTATTAGGTAGAATTATATTTCACAATTTCTGGTATGTAAATTATTCAATCAATTTTGAATCTTATATGTCTTCTTAGCATAGGACTTTGTGAAATATTTTTTTATTTTCAATATGAGCTTCGGTAAATATAATGTGGAAACGAGTTTTAACGAGGAAACTCGTAGGTTCCGGGAAATCACCGCTTATCAATTCAGGTTTTAGATAAATCTAAGTTGTCTGTTTATCGATATTGCATAGAATGAATGAGTCAGGGTATAAACCTACCCATCGCTAACTATACATTACCAACCTACCTAAGTATCGAGCAATATAATGTTAATATATGCATATTGCCAAAATATGATAAATATATTATGTATATCATATTTTGGCAATTTAATTTCGTGGCGTAACAAGACCAATTCAGGCAAAATGTAGTATTTTTTCATATTTCATCTGGGTACCTACTATTTGATGTAAAGAACTTACCTACTTTAGTTTTATCCTGCAATTTTTATTTTTATATTTAAATATACCTACCACACCTTCACAAGTTCTTGCTTAGCTATATTATATTATAGTTATAATAATTTCTTTAAAAAAGGATTATTTTATCTCGCACGTGTAGGAAAACTAGATTGCCATAAAAATAGTTCGTATAAATTATTATGTATATGGGTTGGCAACAAATTATTATTATTATAACATGACTTAAGAGTAGGTATTCCAGTCAAACCAACGACAGCGTGACAAGAGTCACTCGTCAGATAATGAATGAACAAAACCAAAATGATAATAAGTTTATTATTAGCATACATAATGTATTTGAACAGGCTTGCGCGCGCGACTAAAGATTGACTCACATAATATCAGTTTAGGGACGGTAAATGCAAATATTGTGTCTCTTTAAAAACATGACTGTAAACAATTAGATCCATATGCAAAATTGTATGCTTGAGTAGGTAGGTACATATCTGGGTCTTTCTGTGATCAGCTAACGAACTTTGATATTCATGATTACTTTTTAACCCGACCATTTTTTTATTTGGGCCGGTGTGAGCATAGAGAAAACTTTAGTAACTATAATAGAACACATTTGACGGCAGTGGAACCAAAATTAGTTGTAAATAAATAATACCCGGGCAGATAATTGGTATTGGATACACGTACTTCGCACGACACACATTCAAAATAAAGGATTTAAACAGTTATAATGACGCGTCTTTGTTAGAAATCGTGATAGATACAAAATTCAATTTATCTTTATTCAATACTAGCTTCCGCTCGCGACTTTGCTCGCGAGGTACCTACATAAAATAAAGCCTATGTTACTCAATCATAATGTAGCATTCTGATGGTAAAATATTTTTTAATCGGAGCAGTAGTTTTTGAGTTTATTCGTTACAAACAAAAATACAAAATCCTTCTTCTTTATAATATTAATATAGTATAGAAAATCACAGTGATCATTTTTTATCTTCTAACAGTTAGGTGAATCTGATTGCCAATTCCAGTCCTATCCCTAGGCCGAGATGAACTGACAAGAAACTCGCTGGGCCTAGCGCTTTTTTTGTATGATTGTTAAGGATGCCGAGTCGAGTTGGAGCTAATTCTTTTTTTTAGTTTTATAGAAATTTTAATTAGATATTGAAAATTGTGATGTCTGTAAATTCTATACCTACTACAAACCAATGTCCTTGAAATTATTAATGAAAATCCATAATGTAGGTACTTACCTCCTTTCTAATAAAAAAAAGAATGAATGAAAACGGACTAGGTACGCGTTGACGAATTACAACTAAGTACCTACACAATATTGACATTCATCCCCTCTCCCAAGGGAACCGTGCTGAATTTCGGGATATTATCCTATGTCTTACGTACTTATGCTCAAACAGACAGACAGACAAAAATGAAAATAAATAGTTTTGGTTTCAGTATCGATTAGGACGTGTACGAGTAGGGTACCTACATAAAGAGTGCCTTCCAAAAAAAAAAACTAAAAATCTTCTATGTACAGAATTTGACCGGTTACAGTTTTATTTTAGGTAAGTGTAGATTTAGTAATGACTTTCGTCGTCATAAATATCACTTGGTGTCGTCCGTAGAGTCATAAAAACGCTATCTACCGAACACATTCTAGAGGGACAGGTTTGAATTATACTTGCCATTTTTGATACATAATATGTTGGCTATAAGTAATCACCTAAGTATATAAACTATTGTTACGAATACGCGGTCAACGCTCTTGTCCTTTAGAAATCGCATGCTTTTTATATAATAGCAGTGTAAGCCACATTATTGAACCTTTAACGGACGGAAGTGCACTTTCATGCAAGTTATCATAAAACAATCGTTAAAGTAGGTAACTGACTGGTTTTGAAGGAGTTTAACTTGGTTTTATCCGTCACTCAGTGGATCCGCAATCCGCATTCCGCATTTTACTATTATTGGTCTTACCTAACCCTATAATTTATTCTGCAGGTAAATTTGTTAGGTTTTGTACGCTCAGTGTTATTTTCTTTATACTTCACATTTACCACTTCATCAAAATAACTTTCTCACATATTTAATCCTAAGAAGTTTGTTGACAACAGACCTTTAATGATATAACTGGGCCATAGAGGGAATTAATATACTTAATATTAGTTTTTAACTTCCCACCATGTCTCGTCACGGGAACAATAATTTACCCTTCAGGTGTTAAATTGAACCTGGTTCTCTAATTACCTACTGGTAGTTCACACCTACCCATAGATATATACAATGTCTACATAAACTACCATAACTGTTGTTTGAATGTGTGAGGGTAATTAATTAATGTAGGTACCTACAATATTGAAGGATAATGGATATGCATCACTGAGTCTGCGAACAAAGGTTCTCTTGAAACATCCTTCCATTCATAAACTTATTCATGTTATTTGTTAAGTATTTGTGATCTGATGGATGAATGACTAAAAAAACCCTGCTTTTCTAATGCCAATAGCAAGACAAATATTGAGTTAGATGTATGAGTATTATAGCCACATTGAAGTGATTTGTATGACATTGAACATCCATCAGACGACTTATGCTAGAAAATTTTATCATGATGTCACACTTTAAGCAATTATTTATCGGATAGATTAGGTAGGTAACTAATTATCTACTAAAACTTCAAAAAAAAAATTAAAACAAATTCTTTATAAGGAAAACATCAACCAAAGCGAATCGCTGAAATTGAGATAAAACACGATTCATTATCAGAATTTCACCGAAAAGGCAATAAAAAAATAATCACATCCGGCGCCGCGCCGCCCCAGCTTCATGTTTAAAGACATTTAAATGCCCCTAATTATTCATTTTTTGGGAATTACCCTTTCAAATAAGTCTGGCAAAACAGTTCTCATCGTAAAAAGATAAAAATGCCTCAAAAAATTAAAAGGTTTCACACCTGTTGTCTGTGATGTAGAAGCTTTTATTGTGCAGCAAATAAGTCAAGTTGTTGATCAATGTTTTTTTTTGTTTCTCACTGCGGATTTTCCTGATTATAAAAGTTTCTATCGTTTTAGTTGCTTCGTTTGTAGATGGATCTTAAACTAAAATAAAGTGGGCTCTACCATCTAGTTAACTTGAAAATTGTTCAAACGGTTGTTTTTGGGGTTATTTATTATGGACTTAACGAAATGCTGAATTTATACTAACTACTATAGGCACCACCTGGACCTATCCAGGTTTTATATCACGAAAGCAGGGTAGCATGCCTTCATAGTTTTAAATCTTGTCCAAGTGGTGCGGATCCCTTCATGCGCAAGTCCGACTCGCACTTTATCCAGTTTTATTATTGAAACTTGTGGCGGTGTGCTTTCAATATTGCCAATTTAATTTTATTATGGGCAACGAGTCTCGTAACTCGATACAGCAGACTTTACAAACAATCATTGTCATCATGCATCCAGAAGTTCTATTAAAACAAAACGTAATTAATTTGTGTAATTAGCATAGAGATAAGGTACCTACGATTTATTTGATGTGCAAATGAACGACGCAATCTGAATATACAATACAAAACATTAAATATGTACTTATTTATTTAAGTGTAGGTATAAAAAGTAGATACAAATCAGTAGGCTGATAGAACAGAAACGTAGTAAGGATTGGCGAGAGGGGGAAAGAGGGTGGGGGGTGGAAAAACCTCTTGGTAGGGTTGTGTCTAGTTTTTATTCACACAGCCAATCAACGTTGTTCATAACATGAGTACGAGTATAACCTCACGAGTTGAATAGTTTATTTATTTTGTGCTTGATTAATAGTGTAACCGTTCAGTTTTCACAGAAAGAGTAACAAAAATTAAATTTATCAATAGCATTTCTAATCGAATTTTAAATAAACAATTACAATGCTCATTGAAAGCAATCATTTGAGTCATAAGGGTCAAATACAAGTAGGTGAGTACCTACAGTTGCACAGTAGGTAGGTATTATACAAGTCCAGTGTGATGCCTGCTCGGCAACAGACGTTTCACACTGCTCAGTGTCGAATTCTAATAATTCAAGTGTCGTGTGGCTAAAGGCCACTGCCCGCTGTTGCTATGGGCTCCAAACCGCTCATAGCCAACGAGTTACTGGCGTTTATTGTATACGCCATTGATACAATGGATGAGGTGAGCATCATCCAAATCTGCAAGTCCAACTTCACGGAGGAGGATGTCTGCAGTGGAAAGGCTCTCCTATTCCAAACGCTCGGTAAGATCGACCAGATGCCGTCACGCCGAAGAGACGGAGGTGAGAAGAGTCTCCAGGATATAATCACCATCCTAAAGGAGACGGATCCAGACGATGTGCCCGACTTCGTCGCGAAGGAGCTGCGTAAGCTGCCCCCCGTGACGTTCGACCACGTCGATGTGACCAGGCTGCTGAAAGACATTACGTCGTTGAAGGCAAGCTTGGCCGATGTCTTGTTGAAGTTGGAGATCTCGCAGAAAACCATCAGCGACCTGCAATCTGAGGTAGTGCTATTACGTAGCGCTGCTTCAGTGGACAGGTCGCCCGAGATGTCCAAAGTCAACACTCGCCGAGGAGGTCAACTGAACGTGTCGGCTGCATCGTTCGTGTCAGCGATATTGGACACGTCGCCTTGTGCGGCTGACACCGTTGCCGCCAGCACGCCGAGCCCTCCCCGCCCGTGCCCCGCTCATCCGCTCGTGGGACCGACACGTGCGCGCGCCGCTTCTCCCCCCGCGCGCACATACGCCACCATTGCTGCCGAAAGCTGTCTGCCCGCTGCGCCTCCGCCGCAGGCATCGACAGCTACATCGAAAAAGGGGACAAAGAAGCAGCGTTGCGAATCTCTTCGCGCTACTGCGCCCGTTGCGGCTTCTCGTGACAAAAAGCCGTGTGATTCTGATGGGTTCACCGAGGTAGTGCGGAGAAAAAGGAAGCCCAGCAGCCGAAACCAGCGTGGCGTCGCTCCGACCGGACCTAACTACTTGTTGCGCCCGGCCGTGCCTTCGACGTTGCTCTACGTGTCGAGGCTTCACTACACCACGAAGGTGGAGGATATCGTGGAGTACGTGAAGAAGAAGACCAACACCTTGGTGAGGGTCGAGCGGTTGGAGTCGCGTCACAATGATTTTAAATCATTTGTGGTGCGTATTCCAACTGAGAATATTTCGACCTTCACTAAGGAAGAATTCTGGCCGAAGAATGTGCTGTTCCGGCGTTTTCGCGGACGATTGCCGGCCGCAGCACATCCCGTGTGTCACACGTCACCGCCACTACGTGCTAGTAAATAAGTTTATATATTATGTATGTTAGATTAAGGTATATATTTATATGGGCCGTAGTTTCTAAGTAATTTCCATCTTGTACTAGACTAATGTTGCCTGAAATAAAGTATTATTATTATTATTATTATTATACAATACTCACAAGTAGGTACTTTTACCTATTATAATGTTCTATCTGGCTATTTAAGTAAATAGAGGTATATCAGTCTAAAAATGCACGCCCCTCCAATGTATTTCCAATGTATTTAGATACTTCTACATGCGGTACAAATACAAGTGGAGGGGCGTGCATTTTTAGATGCTCTACTAAGATAGCTTTTTCGTCGTATACTACGAATAGAGTCACTCTTGCAAAACACCGACTTTACAGGAGACAGTTTTTTCTGATTTAGTATTGAGTAATCAGTGGCTTTTGGTACCTTGTTCGTCGGGCATCACCCTTCCTTTGCCTTGTGCGATCTATTTCGTAATCGATACAAATCATTTGGTACAAGTGTGGTAGGCACCTTTTTCGCCGGTAAAAGGCAGCAATTTACCTAAATATATTTAAAAACAAATAACTTATTGATTATAATATCTCTACATTTTTTTAAACTGTTCTGACGCTAATAAAAATGAAGATTACAAAAATGTAATAAACGGAAAAAGGTGACAATTACGCTAGTTGCCGTTTTACACGGCGTATAGGGTCTATATACTATCTATACCTACCCAAACTCAGTCGTGATGTTAGATATTTCCACAGATCTAAAACAAAAAAAGTCTAAAGATAGTTAATTCGGCAAGTGACAGGCAGGTACCTAACTACAGGTTTATTGAACGACTAGCTGTCCCGCCCGCGACTTCGTTCACTTAAAGTAGGTATCTAACTAAACTGAGTTTCAAACAAATCACACTAATAAAAAAATCCCATAATAACTTTGACACCCAATTTTACCCTTTTTAGAGGGCTGTTTTGAAATATCCAGGAATACGTTTCTATTTATTTTGCATTTAAAGTATCCAAACCAAAATTAAGACCAATCGCACCACCCTTTAAAAAGTACTCATAAAAACATTGACCCCACATTTGACCCCTTTTTGAAGTTTACATTGAAAAATCCTGAAACACGTGTCCATTTATTTTGTATTTACAGTAAGTACACAAAGTTTCAGACTAATCGCACCACCCGTTAAAAAAATCCCATACAAACTATGACCCCTTTTTTAGAGTTATATTGAAAAATTCTGAAACAGGAAACAAAGTTTAAGGCCAATCGCACCACACGTTAAAAAAAATTCATATTAACATTGACCCCCCCATTTGACCCCCTTTTTTAAAGTTTTTATTGAAAAATCCTGAAACACGAAACAAAGTTTCAGACCAATCGCACCAGGTTAAAAAGATCCCATACAAACATTGACCCCACATTTGACCCCTTTTTCAAGGTTATATCGAAATATCCTGAAACACGTGTCCGTTCAATTTGTATTTGCAGTACACAAACAAAGTTTCAGACCATTCGCACCACCCGTTAAAAAGTTCACATACAAACATTGACCCCACATTTGACCCCTTTTTGAAGGTTATTTTGAAAAATCCTGAAATACATGTCCATTAATTTTGCATTTACAGTACACAAGCAAAGTTTCAGACCAATCGCACCACCCGTTAGAAAAATTCCATACTAACATTGACCCCCCTTTGACCCCTCTTTGAAGGTTATATTGAAAAATCCTGAAACACGTGTTCATTTATTTTACATTTACAGTACACAAACAAAGTTTCAGGCCAATCGCACCACCCGTTAAAAAGTTCCCATACAAAAGTTGACCCCACATTTGACCCCTTTTTGATGGTTATATTGAAAAATCCTGAAACACGTGTCCATTCATTTTGCATTTACAGAGCACAAACAAAGTTTCATGAAAATCACTCCACGCGTTAAAAAGTTTCATACTAACGTTTTCACCCTTTTTCACCCCCTTAGAGGTGGAATTTCCAAAAATCCCGTCTTAGTGGGTGCTTTTGTTATAAAAGGAAACCACCTTCCAAATTTCAGCTTTCTAGCTTCAGCGGTTTCGGCTGGGCGATGATAAATCAGTCAGTCAGTCAGTCAGTCAGTCAGTCAGTCAGTCAGGTTAAGCTCTTATATAGATATAGATAGATAGATAACAACATTCGAACTCGCACCGTTTCGATTACGACTTCATTTTAGACCAATATTTGTTTATTTTGTTTCTCAATTTGCGATTAGATAACCAAATGGTCCGGTTGGCCCACTTCCTCAGTTCTCCTCTCACGATTTGATGGCCGAGTTATTTGCAAGTACTTACAATTCATTAGGTAGGTATGTCTGGTCTGTTTTGAATTGGTTGCATCACTGTTTACCATCCGCCTACTTGTTCGTTTGGGGTTGTAAGTAGGTACCTATCGAACTTGGAAAAATAGTTGTCTTGCTATTCTAGGCGACATCCTACATTCCATTCCTCATCCGAATCCGTTTAAATGTCTCAGTATGAATTATCCATAAATATCTAATCTAAACTAAAGTTAACATAATAATTTGCATTATTATTTATCACTGCAACATCATGCAGCATTAAGAATTGATAGGATTTGGGATCTATTAAAACAAAATAAACAAGTAGATATACCTAAGTCCGAAGATGTTTTTGCAATAAATTTAACAATAAGTAATAAAGTAAAGTGCTTCAGTAAAAGGCGGTGATGTAAGGTGTAGGTACTCTGCCTAGAAAAACGACTTCTGTGCGTGAGCGGAATATCTTACAGAAATTTTTTTGTAACACACCATTTAAATCTGACGTACCTAAATCTAGTAGAAGAGACGGATCTCTATTTACATATTCGTAGACTAGAAAAAACTAATAATCTTATCCAAACTCATCCTTTTGGGTACCTAGTACACGGAAAAATACTCACCCAAATATTTATTAAACCTTGCTGAGAGTAAATAGTTAAATGGCTAGAGCCTCTACAATACAAATATACAGAGCTAATCTTATACCTATCAAGAATCGATGTCTACCTCCTATACTTAGATAAATCCCATTAACATTCCTAGTATAAACGAATACAATTAAGTATATTATAGGCAAGTTCAATTACCTCACTAACGTGATTGTGAGCTCAACTAATATAACCCGGCGTTATATTTCAAGGTTATGGTGTATGGAACCTTGGACTCAAGGTTGCTGGAGATGGCGTGCGTAGCCACGATCTCGCCGCAAATTATTCAAAAAGCTTTCGACTTGAACTTGCGACGTAAAATTATATCATAAAATGAATAATAAAGATAAATAATTCTCAAAAGAAATAATCCGAGCCACTTGGTTTAGAGCACACAAGAGACCTATTGGAATACATTATTACTAATTACTTGAAAATTTATATTCAGTAGGTTCTGTACAACAATGGTGTTATATTTGCACCAGTTAGCTACCTATCTAATGCAATAAATAAATATTGGTGGACAGTTCACACATCGCTATCTACCTTCAGCCTTTGTGTCAGTAGTAGGTAGGTACCTACCATTGATTTGTACCATTGATAGTACAAGTGACACAACTTTGTATCTCAAGTACCACCATTAAAAAAAGTAAAGATATTCCACGTAATTTCATAGCTTGTATTATGAGAACCAGATAGCTGATAGATTAATTACATACTTTTTCAAAATACATACATAGAATACATAATAACACCCAGATACAGAACAAACATCTGTGTTCATCACACAAAAGTTTATCCTTGGTGAGGATCGAACTAACAACCTGCAGCGCAAAAGGCAGAGCTACTACTATACCAACTGACCTATGAGGCCAGTCAACATGTAAATAATGTAGGTACCTAAGCATCATTCCCCGTTTCCCGGTATCTACAAGACCTACCTTCACATCGTTCGTAACATATCCTTATTCCTTCACGCTAAAAGCTTCCCACGGCGGCTGTTGAATCATCCACCTTTAACCTTTTCATATTTTCCTTATGCGCTGATACTGACGTTAACCTGTTAGCTTGAGAGCCTAGCATGCATTATAACCACTGTTCCAACGTAAAACATGTGGTTAGGTGCTTCTTAGGGCTTAGCATAAATGTAGGTAGGTACTAACTCTAGTCCGCGTGAAATGTAGAGGCATGGAAGAGGCCTTAAAGGCAAATAATTTTCATTGTTTTATAAGAAAGACGCTATTGTGCATTATTTTCTGATACCTATTACGAGTAGGTACATTCGTTTTGGATAAGTAGGTACTAGATAATTAGCGACTGAGATTTTTGTCCTACAAATGTAGGCAGGCACTACAAACTAACTCGTAAATTAAAAGTCCGATCTTTGATTATGAATTCCATCGTCCCAACAGCAAAATCAGCAAAATGATTGTGAATTCACATCGCTAACTCAAGAACTTACTTATGTTACCACCGTTTATTCGTAAAGTAGGTACGAAGTTAAAGTTATAAAAGCTTTATAGAGATTTTCTAAACACGGACGTGCTCGCTCAATGAATGTTTTCACAATCACGTGTTAAAATTGTGTTAAACTTAAGTACGAGCTGCTGTTACCCGCGACTTTGTCCGCATTTATATGAACCTCATAATTTTACGCCTACTGCCCACTTTAGAAATGATTTAGCAAAAATGTTGGTATGTACCTAAGTATTTCTTTTTTTCTTCCCAAAAGCAGAAATATGAATTTAGATCCCTAACTTGAAAAATTATTGATTACACGACTTGCAAACTTTTAACCGACTTCAAAAAAGGAGAAGGTTCCACCGTATGTTTTTTTGGTACGTTTGTTAGGTAGGTACTCTTTATGTTTACTAGGTGATTTTTCTTTTATACCTAGACCATTTTCATAACTGGGCATTACTCTATCGACATCTCTGTCCTTCGAAGACTAAATCTTATCACAAAACTTATCGCCGTTTTCGCTAACATTTATCATACAATACTATCTAACGAAAGTAATTCGTTACCGAAGATAAACGCATGACGGGTGCAAGGTACAATTATTATTACTAAAGCTATCCACTTTAGATGCGTAAAAGATACATGATAAGATGATAGGTACCTATCACAAATCCTAGCGAAGGTTGATGTTACTATATTTATTTAATCTGGGATGTTACTAAGGTAGGTACCCGGTAGATAAACGTCTAGTACCTAATAATAAAGTACCTAGGTAAAAAAAATTGACATAACAAACGGCAGATTGCACGAATGAAATAAAATTCTGATGATTTATTTATTTTTTATTTATTTATGTACTTATGTGGTGATGTAAGGACATGTTAGGTATCTACCTACCCGCCTCAGTCCTTTAGGTAGGTACCTATATAGCCATTGAGGTGTTTAGTAATATTTATATCGATGTATATAGCCATAATTTCAAATCAGTAGGAATCTACATACATACAAATGCCGCCACCCTTTTGTCCCACATTATATTTTTATTTGTGTACAATAAAGTATAAATAAATAAATAAGTTACAATAAAGGTGTTGTATGAGGCGCTTTGATGGAGAGCAATATGGTCTAAGGGGAAGAAGTTCTTTTACATAAAATGAAAAATTTGTGACTCCAAAGTACCTACCTACATAGTGCACAAACACAAATCATGATTAGTTTTTACACAATACGTTCTCGCGCTCAGACTAGCCGGTCGCCAAGTTGATAATAAAATAAGAGAAAAAGCGGGTGACCTCGCGCGGGCACTTGCGCAGAATTCCAGCAGCCTGACTTTCTTTGTCATTGATCCAGTAGGCACCTACTATTAGGCTACACTCAAATATAATAGGTACATGCCCACCCATAGTAGGTACTTACATAGGTACCATATAAGTTCCAGTTAACTCCCATTTGTCCTTTAAGACTGTGGCGTCATAGAACTGTTAAAACTTTTTTATACCTGTAGTTCAAAAGTAAAACTATTGAAACGAAAACTAGCCCAATTGTTCTATAGAACTAATAATATCTGGTAACTTCCGAACTGTTGTTCCATGGAACTTTTAAAACATTTTTTGTCCTTGTAGGTCAATGGTAGAACCATTGAAATGAAAATTGTGCCATTAGTCCCATAGAACTAAGCGACGAACTCCGTAGACTCCTGACACCCACCACCAATTTAGAGGCGGTTGCAAAAGAAAACCCGCACAGCTCTTGAATTTTTAAGAAATTAGAAGAAGATGCATTATTCAATTTAGTTTGGTCTAATGAGTATACCCCTTAGGTAGGCTACCCATCATATCCTACTAATATTATAGGTAAACGCGAAAGTTTGTAAGAATGTTTGAAAAGCTTTTTTACTTACTTGTCACGCAAAAACTACTCAAATCCATTGAGTAGTTTTTGCGTGACATGGATTTTGATGAAATTTGGCACAGAGATAGATTATAGTCTGGAATAGCTCATTGGCTACTTTTTATCCCGAAAATAAGAACGGTTCCCATGTGATAGGATAGATATAATATGTTTTTGTTTTGCAAGATTCCACGCGGGCAACCTAGGTACAACCTGTTACCTACTTAATACTTATAAAAACATGTTTTACTTCAACGGAATGTTATTGTATGTAATTTGCCCGATAAAAAGAATCTGATAAACTCCATAATAACATTTTTTTTTCAAGATTTCATCAGACGGCATTGTATTAAGATACCAGCTGCAATTGCAGTCACATAGGTACACCTACCTAAGTACTTTACCATAGATAAATTAATATCAGTGGGGTGGGTACGTAAGTGCTACACTACATGCTAGTAGATAAAAGACTTTACACACCTACCAAAGTACGAATATGAACGCATAAATAAAAATAGACCCGAAAATGCTCTAATTTTTAATGCTTCTTGTATCAAAAAAGCACTCTCAAAGAAAATACTTTACAAAAATCTTTTGTTCTCAGACATCGGAACTCTTCGGCAGTTTGATTTCCCGCTAACCCCATTGCTGACATGCTGCGGCTTCTTTATCATGTACCTGGTAGAAGAGTTGGTTCACGTCTACATCCACAGAAGAGAGAAAAGGAACGGCCAAACTGCTCCTCTGGTCAGGAACCTGAGTATGAGGAAGAGCAACCGCGGCGAATCTAACGCGGAGAGCGTCACCAATTCCACTGCTGATCTGATCGAGCCTAATTCTATCAAAAAGGGAAAGGTAATAAAAACAATTAATTTACCTATAAAAGCTCGTACAAATATCTCTTGAATTTGATTATAGGTAACTGCCTAGACAGAAACGGCTTCAACGATTTTCATTAAATTTATTATGCAGGGGGTTTCGGGGGCGATAAATCGATTTAGCCAATTAACCGGCGGAGCTGAAAATGTTAAAATAAATTCACATTCCTTCAAGGTTTCATTTCTAAAAAACATCGTTTACCAAAAAAATCCAGGTAGCATAGTAAGCTGTTTAGAGGAAAAGGATAATGATCATAAAATAATTTATAGTAGGTTTATGTATAAACTGTATTTTATTTTTTTCAGGACCCTGAAAGCCACGCCCACAACGGACACGGTCATTCTCACGCCCAAGGAGGCCACAGCCACATGCCCGTTAACGTCGGCGATGACGTCACATCCGCTCTCAGAGGTTTGCTGATCGTCCTGGCGCTATCCATCCACGAGCTGTTCGAGGGTCTCGCTGTTGGTTTGGAGTCCAACACAACTAATGTTTGGTAAGTAATAGGTTCTACATTACAATATAATTATGTATTTTTGATATTGTATAGTTTATTTACCAGTACTACGGCCTCAACACGCCATCTATGGATGAGTAGCTTGTTGTATGTAAAGCTCAAACCCCGCTATTCATTTTCTTTAGATTATATCAAACTACTCAGTCACAGATGGCGCTGTATAAAAAATAATTGAATACAAATGTAGCACGGTAGATATTATGTAAGTAATGGGCGGCAAGGCAACTTTTAAAATCAGTAGATACCTAGATCGTAAGTAGGTATGTATAGGCGGCAATTTGTAATAAGTATATAGTTAGGGTATACGGTAGTTATATTTTTTTAATGAGGTTTAATCTTACATAATCTTCTATGGAATTTTTTTCCTACTTTCTATTTATTAAAAACGAAATCTTTTTTTTAGGTACATGTTGGCAGCCGTTTCCGCTCACAAACTGGTCATCGCTTTTTGCATCGGCGTTGAACTGATCGCTACCCGTACCAAGACTTGGCTATCCATCGTTTACATCACCACCTTTGCAGTGGTGTCTCCTCTTGGCATTGGAATCGGGATCGTCCTTGTTGGAGGCGCAGGCGCAGCTGCTGCCGGCGTACCATCAGTGATCCTCCAGGGTTTGGCTTCAGGCACGCTGCTATACGTCATCTTCTTTGAGATTTGGAAGGGGGACAGAACAGGCATACTTCAGTACATTGCATCGCTCGTCGGATTCTTCCTTATGTTTGGACTTCAGTTACTGAGTAAGCAAATACATGAGAAAAAATATATTAAGTTTTTGTGGTTGAGGTTAACTAGTGTTTTAGGGCTAATCAGGGCATCACTGCACCTCTTCTATGTAGGTACAGGATGATAAATAAGTATAATGATTTTTAGGGGATTCCTCAGGCCTATAGGCGATCCTAGTGAGGATTAGGTATGCATGAGTAGGCTAATAAAAATTGTTTTTGACTATCGGCTGATATTTATTTATTTTATTTACAGCTCCCCATTCGCACAGCCACGGCGACGACGATGGCGACCACGGCCACTCTCATGGAAAATAAAGCACTACGAACGTAGTTTTTACGTTCCTGAGTTTTTCAAATCCAGAGCTGAAAAGCAGCCAATGCTTTGCTGTTAAAACAAAGTTCATTTTCTATGTGATAGTAAGCTAAGGTTAATTTATCGAAGCGAGTTTCAAACTAGCTAAGTGAAGAAACTGTGTTGTAATGTAGGTAGGTAGGTATACCTAATAAGTTGGCAGATTGTTTTGATATTCAATTAACTATGATGAGCTAGATTTGAAAGAAGAACTAAAGCAGTTATTTTTAAATTATTTTGGTAGGTAGGTACCTACGTAGTACCTACCGACGTCTTACCTATCTATTATTTCTGTTTCAATGGTTTTACACTGTAGATACATAGATGTATCTTTTATGTAATATAGCTAAAGAAAAATACTGCTAAAATGTATGTAAGTAGGTAATTGATACTATTTATAAACAAACTTGTCTAGTCATCATAATAAAAATATTTAGGCCTGTAAAGTACAAGAACACAAGAACCTATTGGTCGTCTTGTAATGATCAAGATGTATATTCCACGTTTTTTATTGAATATTCTGAATATTAATCTACCTATACCCAATTACCTACTCACTGAATAACAGTGATATTAATGTGACATAATGTAACTGCATCCTAAGTTCTTATTTATTAATCTTTATGATAGGCATGGTCGCTAAAACCTCGCCTGTATACCTAGTTTTCTCTAACACTGCTTCACTTATTAATATATATTATAGTAGGAATGTACCTAATTTTAGTTAGGTAATTACTTACCTATGTATCGAAGAGTTCGTCTTTCATGAAAAAATTAATAAATAATTATAATTGTCTGCTAGGTACCTAAGTACCTAGGTAAGACAACTATTATTAACTTAGCTACGAGTAGGTAAGTACTGTTTTCTGTCTGTGATAATGATTAGTGTATAAAAGTATAAAGAAATAGATTGAAAAAAAATTGAAATACAAAGGCCATGTTTTTTTTACTTTTACATAGTGTATGTAGTTTTATTGTAAGTCAGACCTAGAGAGTATCTTGGTACATACTTTTGTATATTTTTTTACAAATGATTAATAAAAGTTTAAATCTTATGGCACATCGTTGAATTATTTTGAAGCACTTTGTTGACTCTTCCGGAAACATTATAGTTCTTAATATGTTATGTAGGTACCTACCTACATAACTAAACAACACAACATTTCGTTTGTATAACTGTTCCCCTGAAGTGAACGCACTAATCAAATCGCTGATTTCGCGAGACGGACGGCGCAAATACAAAACAGAAATTTTAACCATAAAATATCTAGAGTGATGCACATTGTGTTGCATTCATGACATTGCGGCTTTTTCCCCTGGTTTCCCTTACAACTAAAAATTCAATAATTAGAGTCACTTTAACACTTGGGCAGTCGCGCCCTATTTTAATACGCTAGGAGTCGCTACCGTGTCCACCAGACCCAGTTTAATATTGCCGGATTTTTCTAAAACTGCTGAATTTAATGTTATTGTGTATTTTTTAACAGTAATAATATTCTAAAATAAAATTGTAAATGGTATTAAACACTTGTAGTTATTACTTTTATTCATAAAAAAACACTATTTAAAAATATACTCAAATTCAACTTACTTTAAAGCCACATTTTAACTTTTATCTTAAATCTTATTAAATAAAGATAATAACATTATTTTTCTTTACTCTTCTAATACTACTATAATGTACGTATTCAAAATCACAAAAAAATATTAATCATTATTTCGTAAAAAAACTAAAAAACTTCTTCAAAAATTAATAATATAAAAAGAACTTCTTTGGAACTTAACGCTAACGTAACTTAACGTTGCTGGTCAGGTGGGAGTCGACGAACGAGCCTGTATAAGCTGTGAGATTGGTTCAACTGAATTTTCAATGTGCTGCACAACTTGACTCACGCGGAGCTAGTTTTTTCAGGTTCCTCAGCATTACGCATTTCTTCGTCGCCATCTTGTTCGGAATCAGTTTCATGGTCATTTTTCATTTTCTGTTCTTCGTTCAAGCATTGTTCAATATCTCAGAAGCTCAAGAACCTATTGATTGCCATTTTATGTTATAAAAACAAATTTTCAATAAATTTTATAGGGTTATAAATTTATGGAAAATCATTTACGTATTTAGTAGCTACGGGGTCCAAAGAACCCATGCGCCCCTTTTAGGTCCTTAACACTCGAGCGCAGTGCGCCAGCTGACTGCGGAGACCGTCATTCGCTGTCTTACTTTAACGTCGGAAGGTACTAAGAGCGACATAGTCGCAATCCTTAAGATTCAATAGTTACCATGCAAAAAATGGACCACTGGGTCTGATAGACCCATTAGCGACTGCTTAAGTGTTAAGATATATGTAATAGTCATTATTAGTGGTATTAGTCGCGAGGGTAGACAGAGATTCTAATTCTATTCATCCCTACCTAGTTACAATTTTATTCTTTGGGTATTTTTAGCTAGAACCAGAATTTTTAACTCATTTTTTTTACTTAGCTAGGTAAGACTACTACTACTCGTCTAATAGAAAAGTCTAAAAAACCTACCAAACAAGTTTTTATAGGTAGAATAGAAAATAAACGTAGGTACAATTACCTATGTACTTACGTCTGCATTAAGTACTTCTTGTATCGTTGAAAAAATTGAAAGTGACAATTTGAAGTAGTTACACGAGTTACACATACTTATTTAATTTGGCAGGTACTTGACAGTGACAGTGATAAATATTATGATGCAAGTAGCAAATGTCAATCTCACTCTCACATTATCGTAGCATTAGCCTCCGTCAAGTCAACTACTGACAAGCGGAAGATATCTATCTAGCCAACCCAACCGAGGATTTTCTGCGGTGTATTTGCCTGACAACTACGTCGCTCTAGTTTTTATATGTTTTCTCGTGTTATTTTGAGTTTTATTGCGTAATTTTGGTGGTTATTTTGCCAATAAAGCCCGGGTTCTTGACGCGAGTGTAAAGTATGTGAATTAGAGTGAATAGTTCTCTTCAAATTCCATCGGAGGAAATCCCGAAAATTTTCAACAAAACAGCCATCTTTTGTTTAAAATTGACTTGACTACTTGACTATGACTCTGTGACGTTGACAATACTTATAAATAAATACACTTGACACTGGCAAAATTGTTCTCTAAGAGACAGATGCCATAATTGAAGAAGAAGAAGAAGAACCCAACCGAACCGACCCTTTTTGTTGTTGTTTTTTGTCCTGCCTGCGTGTTGTATAATTTAGAAATTTGTTTTAAGTGCCAAATAACATTCTGTCCTTTCATAAACGACCACTACAGCGAAAAATCAAGACATAAATAAACAAAGGTATGTACTTACAGTTAATAGTAGGTCTTTATTTACAAAATTTAAACTTGTACTCGCTAGCGTCGAGTCGCCAAGTTAATCGTCTGATATAACTTTTTAGTGTCTTATGTAAAACATTGAATAATATGGTAAATCGCCAGTTAGGAGAAAGTGAAATTAGCTTGTGATATAACAAGTTGAAAGGTGAAATGAAGTCAAGTTACCTTGCGTGCGTGCGAGGTCTCACCGCAGCAGTTGCATTCGTGTTTGCATGGCCCAATAGAAAGTACCACTTTTCATATCGAGATCGTGGCCGTGCGTGCTAGTTGATAGTGTTTTTTATTGCTGTGGTGGTTCATATTTGTAGTAAATATGAGTTTGTTGTTGGAAACTGCTGTGTGTGTGTCTGTGGTGACTGAGAGTAAGATTCAAACAAGCATTGTTGTTAACTAAGTTTTAGGAGCTCTTTCTTTTGTCAAATTTAAAATAGAACCTTTTTCTTATCATTTCACTAGTTCTTTTCAACCTCCTTGCTGAACTGAAATCAACTGGCTTTCAAGGCCATACTACAACTATTCCATACGAAATAGAAACTGCACCTGCCTACCTACCTACCATTATAGTTTTGTTGTACTAATAATAGGTATTGCTAAGTGAGTAGAGTAAGTAGGTAAACTGACTGAGTCATTTCTAAATATTTTTAATAGGTACAAGCAGCCCTGTTATCTTAGAGTGACTCAAGCAAGGCCAAATTGTTTTTAAACATTTCAAATACACATTATCAATCAGCAAGTAGTCACATAAAGCATAGGTGTGGTTTTTGCTGTTTATCACTTTATTTAAGTGTATTAAAAGGCCTCTCAAGTTGCTGTTGCTGTGTTATTTTATTAGAGTAAATTTCAAATTTCAAAGTCTTCTTCCAGCTATTTCTTCTTTTGCCGCACCTAAAACGTTGTCCTCCAGCGTCCCGACGAGTGCCTGTAACCAAAATCAAAGAATTAGCACATCAAAAATCAAAAAATCAATATTGTATGTGTTTGTATTATGTATGTCACTCAGTTTTATTGATCAATGCGATAACATATAATTTTGCCCATAAATATTGCACATACTTTATGACTTATTTTTTATCAGATACAACCGTTGGATACAACTAGGTATCTACTTGGTGAGTCAAAAAAACCTTTTTATTCAAGTATCTAATTGTATTTTTTAGGTGATTATCGCCCATTCACACGCACAATGTCAGCCCAAGGCCTAACCTCGGAAGCCCAGTTACGGTACTTACTGCAATGGTTTGGAGAATTCAGCGAGCTGCAGAAGGAAGACTTTCTGCCTGTACTGGCTGCTGCCAAGGGTGATAGACCTGACCTGTTGGCAGCTACTCTAGCCAGCCTGACTTGTGAAGACAAGCCTGTTAGCTTGTTTCAATGTCGTGTAAGTATTAGTTTAGTAAAACTTTTTTTTTCAAAACAAACAAATACAGAAATTGCTTGTCACATGAATTCTTATCATTCAATTAGGAAACTGTAACATGAAAATTAACATTTAAATATATAATTGGAATACCTGATACTACTTTCAATGTGATATTATTTAATTATTACTTTTCAGTGCTTTATTTGACAAGAGTCTTATTGCTATTGAATAAATAATAATTAAAAAATCTTTTTTTCAGATAAAGCTTTTCAATGAGTGGTATCCCACATGGACAGAGGATCACCAAGACCGTCTTATAAAAGGCATCTCCGAAGCAGACACAGATTTCGGCAAGAAGCTTCAAGAGTTGTCTGAGAATGGACCACAGCTGATTGAGAATGAGCCCCAGTTTAACGGTGAGAATGGTCAGAATGGCACTGGAGAGGCACATTCACCAACTCTTGGGGAAGCTGTAAATGGTGATGTGGTAGTTGATGAATCTAATGATGTAGTACCAGCTGAGCCAGTGATTATTCAGGATGCAGCCACGGTAGAAATTGCAGCAGCATCGTGAGTACCTTCATACTATGTTAAGGCTTGTTGTACAAAAATTTTGTTGAAAATGATACATTCATACAGTATCTCTTGTCTCACTACATTACAATTTGGAAAATGGATGATCTTTGATGAATTTGGATGTAGATAAAAGTTCTATTCAACATCTGTTAAAGTTATAGGTGTACCTATGAGTACCTACAGGCCTTGAGTACTAAGTTTAATCTTAATTGTAGTAAAGAATGCAGTTTCAAACTGCTAAAGATTAAATTATACATTAATTGCAAATTATTTTGCAAGCCTAACAGCATTTTTGATACCAATGGTTATTTTACATTCTATCAAATTATTGCATAACTGAGGGCACTAAATATAACAATAATATTCAATGTATTTGGAAAACTAACTGAAAGTTGTGGCAGCTAAGCCTAAAACGAAAGTCATGATTTAGATTTTTCGTATTTTGAAATAAATTAAGGCTGAAAATAACTTTGGCAACCTACATTGTACTCATAGAATCCTGAAATAATTATCTGACGGCTCTCCATCCCATACAAAATTAAAATTAAATATGAACGTAATAAATTAGTAAACCTCAAATTGAATTACAACTTTATAATGCCGTACGATCTTTTCATACCGAAATCTAGAGATAGATAGGATAATCAAGTAGTTGCATGGACACCCAACACAAGCATAATACACAATATAAAAAAATCCAAGATTTTAATTAAATAAATGGTTAGTTTAAGATCTATTTTTGAGGATAATGATGCTGGGACTGAAAATATCATTTTCCTTTTTTTAAATTTCTAACAAGAATCTCAAGTAAGTATTTCCTATGTTGTAAAGAAATCATTCCATAAATTTATATAGGTAATGAGTAGTAAGAGTAAAAATGATGTGGAGTAATATTTAAGATTTTAAGAATATTGTGTCGAATAGTTTTACATCATAATATAACTGTTTGTAAATTATTGGTTATTGACTAAATTATTGGTGATAAGCATTAGGCGTGAAATAAGTCACAAAAATATACCTTTGTATAAGATCAAGGATATTTAGAAATTAAAATCAGAAACTTGCCTTGCCACAACACAAATTTTGTGCCAATTTAAAATACGTAAATATTTATATTATTATGTAAGTATTTTATGTTTGACACAAGTGTACTGTATGTTATACATTCTATTAGTAAATATTAAGTTGATATTTTATACTTATTATTTAAGTAAGGTAAATAGCTTTTAATTTGGTAAATGGCTTGAAGTAGGTAGTGTGATAGTGGGATGCTTGCTGGCAGGATCTAGGTTTTGATGAAAAATAGGCCATTTAGTAGCTAAGTATAGTTATAAATTATTTACACAACATAACATTATAATAAAGTATGAAATCAAATACTTCTTTTTTTAATTTATCACATATATTTTTAATGAAATATTTGACCTAGTACGTACATAATTATTAGTATTTACTAATAAGTAGCATATTTCATAGAAGTGGCAAGTAAACATAATATTAACATGGCACATTGTCTGTGATTCTATTACATATCACAGTTATAAGTGTAAAGTAGATTTATTATTAAAATTTAGGGTCGTCTACATACATTTGAGACATAAAAATGACAGGTTTGATGATGACAGTATAATAATTAAAAGCGCATTTTGAGCTGCAAAAAATATTAATGTGAATACGCCAACAGTGATTTTTTACAGTCAATTTTGTGTAGAATAATGAGGAATCGTATCTCATCTATTTAAATCTCAGTCATTTCATGGTCGAATTTTGGATAGAATCCAATCCATGTATGCTCCAACTCTAGTATACACTCCGGGCCATCCTTCAGTACCGCACGGTGATGGTCCGTATGACACAACTCCTACAGCTACCCAGTTATTGGCCTGTAGAGAATGGCCCATAAGTGGCCCTCCCGAGTCCCCGCGGCAGGAGTCTCTACCTGCAACTCCACCAGCGCATATCTGGGTATTCTGAACTGCTCGGTTCACTCTTTGGAAGACGCTGGCGCACTGACTGATCGAGACGATCGGCACGCGTGCTTTGAGTTTCACTTCTGATTCGCTGGCTGAAAGGTTAATGAAAACCCATTAAAAGTTATTTTTGTTTGGTTGATTGAATTCGTTCAGTGGCTCAAACTACACGTGTTTTAAACAAGCTTAGGATATTTTTTCAACTACAACGTGTTGGCTATTAGGTCATTATTATTCTGCATTGTATAGGTATTGTTGGTTCTAGCTAGAGGTTAGCATAAGTCTCTAAAGGTCAGTGTTTTCCATGCTTCAAAATACGCATGCAGCAGCGTCTACAGTTTTATACAAAATTTGGTCGTTAAAACAGCTTAAACAACTTTCTATCTAAAGGATGCTGCACACCTGACCACTCGTCGGGGCAGTTGGCATTACCAAACCCGCAGTCTGACTCTGCCAAATGTACAAAAGTTGGTTCAAATCTGGCAGAAGAATTTGTCGCGTTCTTGTTGAATGAAACAAACTTAATATTAATGGAAAGTCAAGGACGAAAACTTACTGTTTTCTGTTTTCCCCCAACCGGCTACTTCCATGTCTTCTCCTATAAAGGTACTGTGCTTCAATTCATCACTTAAAGGCAAGCAAATCGGTTTCACAAAATCTGCAAAACAAAAATCATTAAATGAAAACAGCCTGATCTTTATCACTCTTTATAATTCGTGCGTCGCGTGTGGCACAGAGTAACATTTCAACGGAGTATTCAAAAAGTGTTAACATTACACAATAATTACTTGAATAAAATGAACCATGGCTAAAACTAAGCCTTAACTTTACCCACCATTAAATTGTACATCCTTTGAGAGCCTCAGAAGTGCTATGTCGTGCAACTGGTTGACGTCTTCCGTGTCGTATTGCTCGTGCTGGATGATCTCTTCAACTGGAACATCTTGAGGTGTGGGGCTGCAGTCGTCATCTACGCAGTCCAAGGCGGATGCGATGTCCCACTCGCCAAGACGGACTTGGGACCTAGAAGTAATTGATCTCGTTTGATGTGTTTTCGATCCAAATAAATATCCCTATACATAATTATATAGTTCGCTCAACGAATCTAGGCATTCGTGAAGTTAGAGCTGCGCTGTATCGTTTTTCGGGAGCAATTGGATGGGTATGAGGGGGGGAAGGAACTGCACATGAGCAAACTCACACCTGTGGCTAACTTCACGAATGCCTAGATTCGTTATATGAACTATATCTACAAACATACATACATAAAATCACGCCTGTTTCCCGACGGGGGGTAGGCAGAGACCACGGTACTCCACCACACGCTACGATTCTGACATATGTACCTCTTTTGCTTCATTCACTCTCATTACATTCTTCATACATGCGTGTCGTTTTAGGGTACTCATGACCTGGCCTTTCTCTAGTATGTCCCCAATTTGATCAACGTACGTACGCCAAGGTCTTCTCCTTCCAACTGTCCCATTCACACTCTCCTTATGCACCTATTATCCTTATACTCGTATTCCTATATGTAGGTGTATTCCAGAAAAACATATAACTTAAAACATGAATGTTGGTAAATTACCAGTTTGTAACAATAGTACACTTACAATTTCCATCCCGGAGGCAAGTCGCTACCAACACAATGAGCTGCCGTCAGAACATATCTCGATGATATAAGAACACCACCGCAGTAGAAACCCGTGCCGACAGCTAAAACATATAAAAGAAAGTCGTGTTAGTTACACTATTTATAACTCAAGAACGGCTGAACCGATTTAGCTGAAAATTGGTGGGGAGGTAGCTTAGAACCAGGAGACGGACATAGGATACTTTTTAATAATATATATATCTTAGATATATAAAACAATGTTCGGTTTGTTCGAACACATAGAACTCTAGAACGCCTGGACCGATTTTCATCCTTTTTAATTTGTTATATTTGTCTCCGTCCCATATAGCAGAATAACTTTTAAAAATATTGAAAAATTTACGAAAAAAATAAAATAAATGAAAAAACTTTATCCCATACAAAAATTTCACGGGTTTCGCGATAACTGATATTTACGTGGATGAAATTGCGGGCAACAGCTAGTTTAAAGATAAAACTGAAGAAAACCCATAGTTTCCTTTCCTATTCAGCTCCGTACGTATTGACCATGTCTTTCCTGTGGATAAGGCGAATAAAACCAGAGGACGCCTATTCCTGCGTCGCAGAACTACTCCATCTAAGTCCCCTTAAATCGCTGCATAAATCATTCAGAATTTTTTTTTGTGTACCTACGAACTTTTGGTACAAAAACTTACGCTTAGTATATCGGAGCAGTGCCATCCAGGGGTGTTCATCGATATCCGTCCGTACTCCTCCAGTGATCCTGTCATTGTTTTGAATGCCGCAGACCTTGTTAGTAGGAAGCAGTTTTAAGGGATCAACATTGGATACAGAATTTGCAAATTCTGGTGGGCAACAAATCTGGAACAGAGGGTTATTTGCTATTCAGTAATGTAAGCAGCAGACTGAGAATTTACCTAATGTAGTGTGGCTTTCATTTTATTAGATGTCTTGTATAAAAGATAATTAAATTGGTGCTGTTTTTGTTAAGAGCGCTGGTGGTGTAGCACCCCTGCCTCACGATCCGAAGGTCGTGGGTTCAAACCTGGTCGTGCACCAATGAGTTTTTCCATTCGAAAAATTTATGTGCGCAATGCCAGTGCTCTTAAACGGTGAAGGAAAACATCGTGAGGAAACCGGCATACCCTAGAACCAAAAATTCGAAGGTATGTGTCATAGGTTAGTATTCTTATAAGCGGCGAAGGGCTTGCAACCTGTCACGTACGGAATACTAACTACTGTGCAAAATGTGGGCATGTACCAAAGATCTAAGTAACTAAAGATCTGAGGAGATATCTACCGAGCCTCTGGGGATTACAGTCGTGATCATATTTATATTTTTATTTGTTTTTCCCAACTGGATCAAGTAGGGTTTCTAGATAGCTTGAAATGTAAGCAAGTTTAGAGAAAAATAAGTGGTAAATATTCGTTGGATACCTAATAAAAACTAGATTCAAATACCTACGATAGTTCCAATTCCATATTAGATACGTAGGAAATAAAATAGATAAAAATGTCACACCCTTTGCTGGGCCTTAAGTACCTGCATAATAAATTTCATAATCATCAACTTATACAGGTGGCCGAAAATCTTCGGGCTATTTAGGACCTTAGGAAGAATTCAACTTTGAATATTCTACAGTTTACGTGTAGTTTGAAACTTGTTTGCAAAATTTAATGTCATTGAGCTTGGCTAAACCACAAAATACGTGTTCGTTATAATTAAAAAAAAAACTGGTTTTAACTCGTTTGTTTGATTGATTCTTCATATTTTTATTTAGCTTGAAGAAGTTCGTTTTTACTCGGAGGGTTTTTAGTTCTGTTCTGTTTGCTCAACTTTACTTCCATTTCCATCTCGACCTCTTTATAGTTTTCCATACATACATAAAATCACGACGTTTTCCGACGGGGTAGGCAGAGACCACGCATCTCCACTTGCTACTATCCTGACATACCTCTTTTGCTTGATTCACTCTTTACATTATTCATACATGCGCGGCGATTTAGGGTACTCCTGACCTGGCCTTTCTCTAACCTTTATAGTTATCCGTAGGTATTAATTTTGTTATTTATGTTAACCTTCGGCTGACTATTGGCTGTAAATCCGCAGTGGAGACTCCTCAGCAGCAAACGGAGTTGGTAAGTGTCCGCTTGCTGTAGCTGCGCATAGAGCCCTTCGCACGACTCCAGCAAAATGCAGTTCGCGCCGCCATTGCATTGCTCTGAAATTGATAATTGGTACCTACATCGTAAAGTGTGCAATGCAGACTTGTTTAATAGTCAATAGTCATATTTCGCCCCGGAACTTCAACGAGTATAAGACTAATTGTGCTTGGGTTAATACGCTCCATCGTAAAAATGTACAACAAGCCATTTTTATACATTAAAATCACAGGGATCATTTTGAATCGTCTTACATACTAGATGAGTCTCGGTGCCAATTCCAGTCCTATCCCCAGTCCGAGAAGAACTGACAAGAAACTCGCTGGGCCCTAGCACTTTTTTTGTATGTAGTCTTAGTAGCTTAGCTATGTTGAAAGACTTGAAAGCATGGTTAATGCATTTCACTTGGTTTATATATATCATTTGGTTCATGTTATATTTTTCCAATGACAATGACAAACTCATGTTTTTCAATTTGCCCTGTTCTAATGAGTCGTTGGTTGAGTCACAATCCCTTAAGGAAACATCTCTAAACCTATGTTTTTTTATGTACTTCGTACATCGATATAAATATTACTAATGCCTTCGTACCTACTCTTACTACAAATTATCATTGCCCATGAACCTACTGTGGACCACAACCTGTGACGTAGATAGACGACAAGAACGAAGATATGAGTAAGGAAGGCCCTGGGTGAAGTCAGGCGTATGTTTTAGTATTACTGTCCCATCTAATCTATATTTAATTAGCTTGTATAGAACAACTTCGAGTTTATCATAGCGTAGGTGCCATACTTCTTACATGCTATCTTGTATTGGTAAATAAAAAAAAACAGTTGAATCCTTGGATCTTTGATCCTTATTCGACTTTAAAACCATCGTGATTTTCTTATCAGTCGTAGTCAATCAAAATACTTATTTGCTATAATTGCAAATAAGTAAAAAGGTACATTGAGAGACTGAGAAAACTAAAAGACTGAGTTAGGTACTACCTAGAGATAAGTAGGTACTTAGGTGCATTATGATTAGGTAGGTCCCAATCATAACTGGTGCATAAAAGATTAACTTCATTTAGGGTCAAAGTGCAAAAACTTTTAAAGGCATTTAGGCAAAAATCTAACCACTAATTCTTGATATAAACAGTCAAACAGTTCTATTTGACTATGATGTCAACCTCATAGAATGAAAACTGGTAACACAGCTAAAATTGCAAATAATAGAAATAAAGACAAACAAGTTTACACCACAGTAAGGTCATCAAAGTTTAAACACAGGGTAGGCACTTAAAAACAGGCTTATGTACTTACGTCCAACAACATTTGTCAGAGACACCACCAGCACACAGCTGATGAGAATAGTCCTTTTGTATAAAACAATCATTGTAGAACTCGCGCTGATTGTGTTTTTGTGAATCTCATTTACAAACTGTCAATAATGCGTTTGTGTGGACGGACAGTGCGCGACTGATCTCGCTAGCCGGCCCTGACTTTGCCTCTGACCACAAACTTAAGGTTATCAACAATAAATATTTTTAAAAATACGAATGCGGCATAAAACTTGTATACGTTGTGACGTTTGCTTTAATTATAATAGACACCGGTCGGTTCTTGGATGGATTTTCCTTGTTGTACTCGTAGGTACCTACCTAGGTACTCGTTTGACGACTGCGAGACTCACACACGCATTTGGCAAACCACAACGTTCAATTTATTAACTTTATTTAATTTCTTGCAGGTCAAACAGTTTTAAAACTTACCAAGCGTGCTTACTTATATATAATGTACCTAGATGATCGTGGTACTGTTCTACTTGCTGGTTCTACCTATATTTCAATGATCCGAGTTATTTTCGCATAAGGACAAATTCTCAAATTTAAGTGAGTGGACACTTCAGAGATGTGACAGAGTATTTGAAAGAAATACCTAGGTACTCTGAATTTAAGTCCACTTTAAGTACACTTCTGCGAATAACTCGAATTAGTTCTTTGATATCCGTATATCTAGAACATGTTATACCCTAAGTATCTACCTACCTAGTACGAGTATAGTAACAGCTAAAACCATTTTGATGAAATTTAACGATGAAAATAATAAAATATAATGATCTGTGGAAACATACGGTACTTTTTATATCGAAAAACAACCATCGTGGTAAATGAGAGGCGTAAGTTTGTATTTGAAAAAAAAAACCAAACGAAGTCACGGCGAGAACCACTAGTTAGGTACCTACTAGGTTAGTACGTCGATAATGGATAGCTCTTTACTAGTGTGGAACTAAGATGGCGACGAGACGAAGAAAACACGATGCGCATAACGAGTTATAAAATCCAATATGTTGACTTAGGTAGGTAGGTAGGTACTTGCACATTACATTGTCCATGAACCTTGACACCTTATGAGGATAACCGCTCAAAAACTCTTCATTAAGATCATACTGCACACAAATATGATTCTTATTTAATTGAATAGATAGATACCTTACTAAACTTACCTTGTTGGTAGGTACTTTTAATTAAAAGACTTTTGTTATCTGAATAGACCGATCGAAAATAATGTAGGTAAGTAAATACCTACTTAGAATGTGGTCCATCTACTACAAAATTACGAACTACAATGTATGCGTTCTTTGGAATAAGAAAGGATTAAAGTGTGTGAACAAAGCTAGACACAAGAAAACTTTCAATTTAGCTTTAATTCAATGGACAGTACCTACATACATTCAAACAAAACAGTTAGTATAACTGACTGCCACAAGGTTTGGGAGCCAAATGCCTGGCTAGATCCCTGATAAGTTTCAGACTTAAGCTGAAGTATATTGTACTCTTTACAACTTGACGCTGAAAAGGGTCATTCTGCATTTTTATATAAAGCTTTTGGGCGTCGGAGAGCAACTTCAGGAGACGTTTCTTGAGAAGCTCAATCCTCTCTTGCATCTGAAAAAATGAGTTCCAAGAATAACAAATATTAGAAAAAATATCCGAATGTGAGTTAATCTTTCCTAGTGACTTTTATGATATGGGCCGCTTGAAAGCCTTCTACGAGTATAAGGCCGACTTACGCACTGTCGATAATTATAATAAGTTAGGTAATAACCTGTAATACACTTATACAGGTTACATCCTCCGAAATACGGAACAGCTCAGATGAACTCCACAGCTGTCACGTCCAAATCCAAAAGATGACCACGTTGACTACTAAATGATCTTTACCTATAGGTAAATAGAATGAAGCAAGCTTTGGACCTTGCACCTACTGTGTAAGGTAGCTAAGTAAGTACTTAGGTACTAACCATACCTACTATACTGCAATTATTCTACAATAATTTGTACTAATGAGCGAAGAAAATAATAAGCATTAGAAACAACACTAATGCACCATTTCACATTCCAATTTACCTATAAAATTGTATGTGGGTAGGTACATACATATGTAGGTAGGTACATTGTTTTGCGTAATAACTCTATGCATTTGGTATAGGGTAAGCAAATACCTACTTATATAACTCTTACCTTAGTAGTACCCTAAAAGTATTTAAAACTCTAAGAATCCATAGGAAGCTGACTAAGTATATGACTGACAATCAACGCACAATTCTAAACCATAATTAGGTCCCATAGGACTAAGGTTGCCTTTCGGAGTCTAGAAGAGGATTAAAAAAGGAATTCCCAAAGTTCAACTCTAAAGAAGTGCGGCTAAAGTTTATATTAAAATACCATTACGAAGCCACGGGAGTTTCACTTCATATAACTAAAGTTACCGTCGGCGGAGGCGGAGGCTTCTCTTCATCTTTCTTTTTCTTTTCACCTTTCCCCTCCTTCTGCTGTGATGCTTCCCCGCCATCGTCGAACTCGTTGCCACATGGCGTTATGTTGCAGGCGCACATCACATCACAGCTTCTCTCCGAAGCCGACTAGTTTTGTTTACATTTCATACATTTTGAATTTCATAATACCAAAGTATTTATTTTTTACTTTTGGACGTGCCGCTGATATTTTTTTACGTTTTTGACAAATGTTTTTTATAAATTCAGCAAAGGCAGTATTCATAACGCCAAAGTGTCTAGTGACATTCCTCGTTTGGGTGTTCAAAGAAAAAGGTTTCATTCAAAAGTTTCTCATCCATTTACTTAGATAGTCATGTATAGGTATACTAGTTTTAGTAACTAATACCCACCTATGTATTCACAAATCGTGTGATGACAAAAAAATATATATAACTTTACGAACAAGTATCTAGTGATTATATTCTTTGCAAGTATACATACAAAATTTACGAAAGATAATGAGGATGATAATTCCCTTACTAAAAATAACTAGCTAACTAGGTACTCGAATAGACATACCTACAGAAACGGGACGATTTAGCCAGGACAAGATTCCTTACGTATTCTCGTAAAATATTAATAAAATATGAAGGGGACTTTGAGGGGAGTATGCAGGTAACGATAATGCAGGTTAGAAGAATAATTAGATATTTTTATTCCTCATCTTACAGTAACTTTAAACTAGTAAGACTTCAGATTTGTCCAAATAACTCTGATGTAACTAACTTACATTATTTATTAGCTACCTAATTTAAGGACGCATATTATCTAAAATCCATTTCATATAATGAGACACCCTCGTGTAGACGCCAGGCAGTCCTCCTATTCCGCATCTTTTGGATCCAAACGAGACGATTCCACGCTGCACGTACCGAACCGACCCTGAGCCAAGCAGTCCTGGGTACATGAGGGGCCCTCCGGAGTCCCCACTACAGGTCCCCTTGTCTTTGTCACCACCAGCGCACAGTTGACTGCGGTATAAACGCGGAGATCTAAAAGTATAAAAAGATTGAGGGTTGTGAAGCTGTAAATGTTCATACAAAAAGCGATAAAGTTTTGCTTCCCTTTAACTTAGTCCAATATTTATGAATCTAAATATTTATATTATGGATGTAATATGCTAATAGCAATATTTCTTTAAAATGAAAACGTACAAACCTAGTTTTTCGTTGTATATACTATATGTCCAAAAAAGTTTAAGGGGAGCAAAACGTTATCGCTTTTTTTTAGAAAATATACAGCTTCACAATCCTCTCAGAAATGGAAAGAGAAAGAGTATCAGACCGACTTAATTTTTATGCTCTCCATCAATCCGAAGTTCAACCTCTGAGGAGTGAGAGCGGAGGGAAGGGGTACTAATTGCTTGTAATTTGTTTGTAAGCTCTAACGTACCCTTTGTACGCCGCTTGACATTCTTCATTATTGATGATTGGCACTGCAACGCTCAGAAGCACCGACGACCGAGTCCTCTTCTCTCTAAGGCCCCATCCGGCCACCTGAGCATACAGTCCGTCCAAGTTGTCCTCCTGAAGCGACCGAGTTTTCGGCAAACAGATCGGCCCTACAGAATCTGAAGAGGTTGATGAATGAGGTTATTTTTGATTTATCATTGGTAAAAGTTACGACAAGCAAAAGTTTTTTTTTAATCTCTAGTTTAAAGCATAGGTAATAATAACTACCTAGGTACCCGTTTTGGGCTTACAAAGCTTAACCAGCTTACCACAAGTACCTAAACGTTAGTACATTTTATGCCCAAGTGGGTACAAAATAAGTAATTTAACTAAAACCTGGTTAACTAAGTTCCTACGTATCTCTAGGCCACTCAAAGCCTGGTCTAGCATTTTTTTTAAATTGTAGTTTGGTATTATAACAATCTTAGTAAATGCTGATAAGTTCATAAATTTACTTGTTTAGCGCATCGAAAACAAGGTTTTACTTTAGTTTATCCTCAAAGTGTGGGTGTAGGTGTACATCGCTCAGTCGGGTTTCTGTATTGAGAACGTAGAATATTTTTTTATGATATACCTCATTATAGGTATTTACATAACATATATACCTACCTACCTTTGAAAGATACATGGTCCTTATATTTATGAACCTAAAAATTTGCAAAAATGATGGTGTCATCATGATATTTAGTCTTCTGTTGTTTCTATTGTTGTGATTGTTTGATGGTTTACTCTCGAGAGACAGGGACCCAATGTAAAGTGGATGGCAAAATATAGTATGAGTACCTAACCCCTACTTATCAACTTGCCTATTACCATTACCGTTGCTTGCTACTAAATGAAAAAACCCTTGTCGGGGTCACTGCCCCCGGATCACGACGGCCGCGATGATGAATTAATGACATGTTAGATCTGCAGGCATCAAAATTTTAAAAAGAGCTATTAGTTACTCACAGGTCTTAAAATTAGCCGGCTGAGCGAGCCTTAGAAGTGCAATATCATCGAACAATGTCTGCCTGCTATATCCGGGATAAGATATCACTTCTTCGATGTCTGCATGCTGCAAGAAATAGAACAAATTTTAGGTGTTTTTGTTTTTGTCAGTTATACTATTGGGTAATACATAAGCAGGTTGCCTACTAGTAGTTATAATCTTATATTTTGATTATTACCTACGAGTATACCTACAAAAGATCACCAATGCATGAAGATAATATGCTTGAGCTCAAAAGGTTGGTGATAAAAGAAGATAAAAATTATAAACATGGGAAGAAAAAACCTACACGAAGGACTAATTCTGTGAATGGTTCACAGAATTTGTCCTTCGTAATTTTTCGCGTTTTTCGCGAATAAACATTCCTCATGAAATTACCACAACTCTAGGTGCGCAAGACTTCTTCCCTCCATAAAGTACACAGTCAGGGTCTTGTCTCAAGTCGTGCTCTCCCAGAATCGCAGCAGAGAGCTTCACCCTCGACCCGAGGTCGTGGGTACAATGAGCCGCCGTCAGCACGTACCGCTCATTGATGAGGGTTCCTCCGCAATTCAGCTTGGTTGTTCCATCTGCAATTTTGTTTCTCTCATAAATGTTAGAGAAAATAATGTCGAAATGTTGAGGAAACGAAATCGGTGGATTCGTACCGTTGTTATATGACAGGATCACCATCCAAGGCATCTCATACAACTCCGTCTCATTTCCACCAACGATTTTATCCCTATATATAGTCCCACAAGCTGTCGGCAATAACTTTAAATTGGGGTGGTTTGATACATCTTGAGGTCCGTCGTTGGGGCCTCGTCTTTCAGAGTTTATACGAGTATTAGGTTGTCTAGTGTTAGAACCTTGATCACAGCAAACCTGAAATGTATGACAAGTAAAGTTTAGACACAGTAGACAGAACACAAGGTGGAAAAATAAATTAGAATCTTGTCAAAGTAGTACGAGTAAGTATTATCTCATCTGTGATCTTTTTCAACCACCACCAAGAGAGACAAGTCTACCTAAACGAAGCTGTGTTATTTCTCTTTTTAATTTCCCATTAATCTATTCAGGTAGGTATTTACTTAGTTCTACCGTGAAATAACCTAGGAGTAAGGCTAAAATCGTATAGGTTCTTAATCTTACCAACGGTTCTGCAGGTGTAGACCCACATTGAAAATCACGCAGTCTTTGTAACGTGTTTACTGGTACAGGTCTACCCGCAGCTCTAATCTCTTCCATCAGGGGTTGGCATTGTGACAGGGGAATGCAGGGCCCAAAAGAGCGTTCACGGCAATTGTCCCCTGAAAATTTAACGAATTCATAAATAGGTAATTACATCTTTAAGACTTTTATTCATCTTTGCAATATTTTGTACAACAGCATTAACACCACTTGTTGTTAACAAACAGTAAGTACGACCTGACTCCAATATGAGCTGTTGTGGCAGACCAGTAGATATGAACAGTTTCAGTCTTTTCCTGCTCTTTAGAATTATTGTTAAATTAGCTGACCAGCCCGCAACTTTGTCTGCGGGTTTTTTAAGTGACGTTTTTGCAACATTTCGCATTGATGCTTCGCTCCTATTGGTGCCTGATGTTATAAAGCCTTAAGCTTTTCTCGATAAATGAACTATGCAACACAACAAGAATTTTTCAATTTAAACCAGTTGTACGTGAGATTATCGCGTTCAACCAAACAAACAAACTTTTCAGCTTTATAATGTTAGTATAGATTTGGTACGCATTAAATATAAGTTCAGAGGTCGTAGGTACTTTTCTTGGAATAAAGAAAAAGGTTTAATTTATTAAGGAATTGGTATTAAGAAGAACATTGTGCGCACTAGGTAGGTACCTAGGTCATTTTAATTTATAATATTAAAATATCTCGCGCAAACAAGGATCTGCCATCAACACGACCAACAACTTGAGGCCATTTAAGGAATTTCCAATCATCTGTTATTCACAAAGTTCAGAAATTATGTATTTCCCCAACTTTGATCTAAATATCTTGTTTCATTTAATTTGTGTGTCGATTAAGGCCACTTAAATTATCTACTTGACTATATAAACTATTCTGATTTAATGAGCCATGAACAAATTTACTGTTGCTGATTTCAAGAACAAAACAAAACACTAAATTAGCTGTTACGCCGCTCTTGAAGTGGGTATTTAGAGATGTGGTTAGGTATAAATTAAATATAACGTTACTTACTGCTTAGCACCGGCACCAACAAAAAGCTCACGGATATAATCAATATCAACATTTTCGTCACTGTTATTCTCATCTCTCTCGAGAGGTAAATCCTCTCAAACCTCTCCAATACTACAGTTGTTACTAAAGACGAGACGGATAGGTTGAACTTTATTTATTTATCTGATTAGTCTAAGCTTGCCCTCCAAAGCACAGTCGGGCTCAGTTGTATGAACGTACGAACCTACATAGAAACTAATACTAGCACGCACAAGAACCTGCTTTAAATACGATTACCATTAATTTAATATCATTGGGAATGGCCCGTGGTAAATTAAAAACAAATAGATTAATGTAAAAAAAAACAAAACCAGAATGAAAGATGAACCAAAGGGTAATAAGGCAAACAAGTTGGTTTTTGATTTAGTATGCAAACGCACTGGTAAGAAGTCTGAAGATTAAATGACACCCTAATGCCTCGGACTGTATCTTATATTGCTAAATTCAGAATTTACCAGTCTGCGTGTCATTTTTGTTATAGGTACCTACTATTTAATTCGGTATCCGTAGCGGTAATTGGTTTCGTAGCGCCACACACACTTGAAAGTTTACAAAACAGACCCGCTCCGTGCAGGATCCTGCATGCTTTGTTTACCCTTTCCAGTTTTTACGCAACTAGAGTTTTTTTCATAAAGTGCTACAAGGGTTCTTGTTTTTTCAAGATGCTTATTTTATTTAATTGTTGTTCAACATCTGCCTATTCATTTATTTGTGGTCGAGCACATGAAAGAGTTTAATTCCTATATCTTTATCTGGAGTAGAGCTTGTTGTTATAGGTAATTGAAACTGGTAGATCAAATAAATAAGTAGGTAATTAGGTACCTACTATTCAAATAAGTGGTTATTTAGCTAAACGTACTTACTTTAAGAACAAGAACTAAGAAAGAACTAGGTAGGTATATAACTAAAGAACTATACAAAAAAGCATAGTACTTACCTAGGTTAATTTCTTTGTGACATGGCATCTGCTTTGGGGAGTCAAGGTAATTAGGTGTAGATATAGGTAGTTTTGTGCAAGTTTAATGTAGGTTAAAATTATACTTAGTACCTACCTAATTACAAAAAAATATGATTATGAATATTTACTATTATATAAGACTAGTCCAAATAACATCTATTAGAATTAACTACGCATATTGTCTAAGATCCACTTCATGTAATAGGATATTCTTGTGTAGACACCAGGCAGTCCACCTATTCCGCATCTTTTCGGGCCGAACGAGACGACTCCTCGCTGGACGTACCGGACCCCTCCCGAGCCGAGGAGTCCTGGGTACATGAGGGGCCCTCCAGAATCCCCTCCACAAGAGTCCTTGTCTCTAACACCACCGGCGCACAGTTGTTTGTTGTATAAGCGTGGTGTTCTGAAGTGTAAAAGAAGATAATATTAGGTACTTACTCGTATAGGTAGTTGCGTATCTCAAGTAGGTACTAAGATACCTACGAAATTACATAAATATGTAGGTGTGTACCTAAGTAATGTATAAGTAAGATTAATTTACTTTAGAGGAAAAAGAGACTGGTGATGATAAATAGTAAGGTAATAATCTGTGGAAACCCCCTCAAGCATTTTAAACTTTATTTTTGTTCAATAAAACAATGAGCAATGCACCATAGATAGAAGACAGCAACATTGCTATTTTAAAATGAGCTTTGTCGCTTTTAGCTTCCCGCGCTGTCACTATTTTCATACAAAAGACTTCAACGCTCCCCTTGGTACCCTAAACCTTTTATTGCGAGCCTGTTTCAATCTATTGTTATGATAAAATTGCTCGGAAAACTACGCACCCTTTATAAGCCGCCTGACACTCTGAATTAGTGATGATTGGCAGTCCGACGCTTAAAAGCACCGGTGATGGAATCTTATCCTCTGTGAGGCCCCATCCGGCCACCACTCCATAGAGCCCGTCTAAATTATCCTGCTGCAGACCCCGGGTTGCTGGCAGACAGATTGGGCCTACTGAATCTGAAATAACATTAGGTACCTAAGTTAGTTCATGATTTCGTAGTTCCTAAAATGTCGGCTGGTTAGGTATTTCAAATCACGCCATAAGATAGTAAGTACCTCCTGCCAACTCATTTAGGTACCTGAATTAAAATTAGCCGGCTCTGCAAGTCTGAGAAGTGCAATATCGTCAAATAATGTCTGCCTTCTGTATCCCGGATGAGATATTATTTCTTCGATTGTTGCATTCTGAAACAAGCAGAAAAACTTATGTAGGTAAAAAGTTATAAGTGCGACAGTAAAGTAAAGTAAAGTAAACTAAAAGTCATCGTCTAGTCATAGTCTACTTTCGAACATCTTTCAAACCATGACAGCATTTTTTAAGGTACTTACAAATTCTTTCACCGCATCGAATCCTAAAACTAGCGTCAACTAAAATTAAGCTAATTCTACACTGCAATTTACAAGCTATTAAATTAATCATTGCTGAGTAGGAACACTTCTTGACTAACGTGGCGTTGACGCCAAGACTGAAGGCTTCCATGCAATGTTCAGACAGACATTCTACTGGAGTCATTCGCAACTACCACCATGCACACCTATTTGCTTTGAACCTTACCTAAGTATACCTGAAAACAAAACTAACCTACATGAGAACCAACCGCCTTCCCCCTATATTTTACACATGCTTACAAATTCTAAGCTAATTAGGTACCCATAAAGGACACAGCACCATGCATGAGGCACTGCCTTACCACAACTTTGGGCGCGCAATTCAATACTTGCGCCTTTACGCAGTTTGAATCTGGTGTTATCTGTAGAGAAAGTGGTAATAATTAAACTATATGGCCGTGGTTCTCAAACTTCTAGCAGTTCCCGTATCAGACACAGTGAGCTACAGTCACATTTTGGCTTTTGTCATTCATTCTTATCTGTTTAGTTAAATTTCTTAGCATCTTTCTTCATGACACCAGTTGCTTGTCCGCTTATCCTGTCTGGTATCAGAAAGGGAACAAATGTCTTACCACGACTCTAGGTGCGCAAGACTTCTTTCCAGCAATCATTTCACAATCAGGATCAGTCCTCAAGTCGTACTCGCCAAGAATTGCGCCATTGAGCGTCATCCTCGACCCGAGCTGGACACAGTGTGCCGCCGTCAGCACGTACCGCTCATTGATAAGAGTTCCTCCGCAGGCCAATTTGTTCACTCCATCTGTAATATTGATTAGATCTAAGATGCTTCACGGTAGGTATACGAAAGTAATCGAAGTTCATTTCCACGTTCCGACTGGTTTTATTAATAGGTTAATTAACACCGATTGATACGACAATAGGTAATACATATTCCGCTGCGAGGCCACCACTCCACACGTGACACTTGGACCTATAATTTTACCCGGGTATTTGTTCACCTGATTTATTATGCCGACATTTCTAGACATTACACCCAATAAACATATAAGTAGCCAAAGAAAATATGATCGATAAAACGGATGTAGACTTCGTACCTTCGTCATATGACAGGACGACCATCCAAGGCATCTCATACAACTGCGTCCGGTTTCCACCCAAGATCCTGTTGCTGTCTATAGTACCACAATCTCTCGGCAGCAAATACAAATTAGGATGGTTAGACACGTCTTCGGGCCCATCGTTGAGGTTTTGTCTCTCAGGGTTTATCAAATTGGGACTGGTGATGTCAGTCTTCGATCCTGATGTGCTGTCATTATTATCCCAAGTGGCGTGAATATTTATTTCAGGAGAAATTGGCTTATTTGTAATGGGTGGACTTCGGTCAAATACACAGCATACCTAAAAATGAATGGCACGTGAACAAGGTATGTAGGTAGGTATGTTGTCAAACATTGATTATGCAATTTTTTTCTCGCAGCTGTTTTGTTGGTAGGTACCAGAGACGAGTCGTCTCTGGTACCTACTAATGCCACCTGGAAGAGGTCAATCGAAGGTGTGAAAGAAGTCTTATTTAAAATAAATTGCATCCTTGGAATAAGCAGATACTTTTAAGTATTTATAAGTAGTCATACCATATTTCCTAACATAGCTCGTAAAGTATGCGTAGTAATGCATTTTTGAATTTATGCTTATAGGTACCTAAAAAAGTACCTGGCGCGAAAAGCCAAAGGTATCTTACCAACGGCTCGTTTCGTGCAAAACCACACCCCAAATCGCGTAGTCTTTTCCTCATAAACATCGGCATAGGATTTCCGGCGGCGTTGATTTCGTCCACCAAAGGCTGGCATTGCGATAGGGGAGTGCAGATCCCAGGGCTGCTATAGTCTTTGCATTGATCTCCGTTGTATCCTTAAGGTTTAAATTGTTTTTATAAGTTAAACACGGGTTACACTGTGAGTTTTAGTTTAGTTATTCCAAAGACAGAACCACTAAGTATACACAGTTTTTTTACTCTGCCAATCCTGACGTCAAAGTCAATCCATTTTGTAAACTTGCCCTACTTTTTAGGGTGCACAACTTATTCTAAGATAATCTAAGTGTCCTCCGCTGTTAATGTACGCTAGTAAATTCTACGTAACTGAAGTGTAAAATCGGAAGTTACCATGTCATTGTAAAAAATATCGCAAAAGGATCAGGTCTGATGCTTCTTATTATATTATTAAAATATATTTATTAATCGGATCAAAGCTTCATAAGGAAAATTAATGTTTACTTACTGCTCAGCACCGGCACTATTAAAAACGTCACGGAAGTAATGAATAAGAACATTGTGCAGTTAAGTCCTCATCACAGTCGTTCAAATTGTTATTGTTTAATTAATAAATCAGTATCATGCGCGAACAAGAACCTCCCACGGACGCAGTGAACAACCAATTGACATCATTGGGAATTACTAACGATGCTTATAAAGTTAAACGTCTTATCATTTTTTTAATAAGTGAATGTTGATGGGTTGAATCTTGGTTGAATCTGTTAGTTATTTTACGGACAGATTCAAACGGCTAACACGCAGATCGAGGGCGCGGGAGGACACCTCTAACCATTGCCGATCGAGAACCGCGTATAAGTCCTTATTTTCTTCACGTGTCTGGCAGAATGAGATGTGTAAAATAACTCGTGCATTTGGAAACCTGATTATTGAGATGTCAGCTATTATCATACCCGTTCCGTGGGGAAACACATGGAATGGATCAGCGCATCTTGTCTATTGTAACACTTTGTTAACTTATCTAACGTGATTCCAAGCGCAAATACAGGTGGCAGAAACAGACATTTTAAGATAAACAAAACCCTAGAAAACAGTAGACTTATGTAGGTAATTTTGTACGACATTTAGCAGATTGAATACCTATACGAAAAGAGAGTTTTGAGAGGTTATATTTATCGGATATCGTACTACGAGAACAAATTCTAAATTTGCTTTTTTTAAAAAAATCTGAGATTCAATTTCACTTCCTCTACTTTTTTGTTAAGTACCTACATTATTTACCTGTGCATGTTATTTTTGTGGTTTTTTTTATGGCCTACGATTTATAGCCTGGAGAATGTAGCAAGAACGGAGCTAACTCACATTAGGTATTATTTGATGGTTTTATTTTCTTTCGTACACGGTATATTGTGTTAACCTGCTTCTCGACCGTTGACCCTTTAGGCACCATGAAATTGTATTACCTACTCGTATCTACTGTAGTGCACCATCATCCTTTAAGGAGTTAGTTGGTAGATGCTTAGGTATATTTTTTATCTCATTTGTGTTTAATGTGCTCATAGGGAGGTAGGCATACCTACTACATAAATCGTAAACTTCCTATAATTTGAGCAACATTAGTTTTAGTAGTATTCTGTACTTTAATCTCAGTAACCCTGGATTTGCGTACTATTTACACGTTACATGGTATGTAGGTACATGAGTGCTTAACTAAGTACTTAGAACTTGGTAACTTGATCCCACGACGAGTCCTTTATATAAGCAGGCTATAAGGCCACAAACCGGATGGAACGGGTTTTTTTTTCAAAACAAATGCTGTGGTACAAAATGAGGAAAATTAACAAACGGTTATATACTAAAGAATACTATCAAGTAACGAGTTCTTGATTTGATTAAGTAAACCAGTCCCGTCCTAGTCATCTTAGTACCTACTTACCTACTAGGTGGGTATATTTTTATGGTGCGCCACTAAAAGGTGGGATTGAAGAAAAATAGTAGCAGGTTCCTACACACACAGTCTCAGCCATAAATCTAAATTTGACAACCGTAAGGCAAAAGGTAAGTTATTTTACAGTATGTAAGTGTTTCATGACTTTTAAATGCGGTAAATCATGTTAGAGTTGCTACAAGTCTATCGAAGACTACAATTTATACTGGGGTCTATATAATACCTTTAGTAACGGCTATTATAAAAGTTCCAATAACGATAATGTGCCACAAGTGTGTAAGTACGCATTACAATATCCCTACATAATATTTACGTACATAGGTAGGTAAATAGTGCGTCATTATGTAAATTGGATACCCCCGTCATTTTCAGATCGCAATTCCTGATTTCATTATCGATGAGATAGTTATTTAATCTCTGTAATGACATTTTCTATATGCAGATAGCTATTATGTAAGTATGTACTAGCTTTTCTGTTATTTTACTTATCATGTCAGTTTTCATGTTAGTTTTCATCCAACTAAAGCGAGGGATGAAAGAAAAGTACTACCTACATGCGATGGAGATGCGAATGTTGAGATGGATGTTTGGAGTGACGAGTATGGATAAGATAAGGAATGAGCATATTAGAGCAAGTTGAAAGTACAGGTGACAGAAAAGATGAAGAGTAATAGGTTGGCGTGGTATGGGCATGTTATGCGGCGGGAGAAAAGCCATGTTACAAGAAGGAGAATCAATTTGAATGTAGATGGATACAAGAGTAGAGGTAGGTAGACCTAAGAAAAGATGGAATGGATGGAGTGTGTGAAAGACGTTAATGTCTAAGAAGGGAGTGACTACTGAGATGACGGGATAGGGCAGAGTGGAGGATTGTGCTGACGACCCCACCTAGTGGGATAAGGGCAGGAAAATGATGATGATGACTTTTCATGTCAGTCAGACTAAGGATCTCTAAAAGGAAGACTTGGAAAATATGGAAAAGACAGATTATGATTTAGGAGGTAGATGAATGTTAGTAACTACCTGCTCGCAGGTAATTCCAGGCAGGTTTTTTCCAACGTAAAGTATGATTTCCTCAAAAAGTTTTCTACTTATGTACATCTAGGCACCTAATTCTATCAAAATATAAGTTTTACTACATACATACCTACCTCTTTAATTATTTCTAAGGTGTTAAACCGGTACATACCGTAACTAACAATATTTGTATGCTTATAACAATGGCTGCCTGTTAGTTTACGAAAGTAAATCCAGTAGTGAATTATTGCTTCGATAGAGAAGAATAAATTAAATTTTATTATTCGTTTTAAAATGTATAGAAATCAAATTATTTACACAGTGGTGGTATCAGTTTTTCTCCGATACGGCGAAATGAGTGAGTGTAAATCGATTTTTGTACCTTTAATTACGCTTTTATCGGTGTTTTAGTAAGTTTTAATATTTGTAGGTATAAGTATTTTATTTCATTGTTATTGAATGAATGTGTTGATACTTTACACAGTTGCGATTAAGTTCAATTGTCCAATTGGTTAAGGTATCTATTTTAAAACGGATTGAGTGCCCAACAGCTCAATTACATTATTTATTGTTTTTTTTTTAACATTTCATACGTATCCTATTTATCTATTTTATTGGCCTTTTATAGTATATTGTGGTGGCAAATAAATTATATTTCTATTTATGTCTCTCTCTATCTTTTACTATTTTTTTTTTACTCTATGTGCGGATCTCTAATAATGCATACAATAGTTAGAAATCTAAGTCTGATGAAGATGATTTTTTTATTTTTGTATATTCTACAGCAACCCACCCGGCTTGGGCTATGCTGGATGTATTCGACTGTGGAGAGAGCGTCGCTGATAGAATCATCGGAGGAAAAAATGCAGCACTCGGCCAGTTCCCCTGGATCGTGCGACTTGGATACAATGGTATGAATCATTCAACTGCCAGGTACATAAGTACCTAAATTGCGTTCCCATCCTAAACCAAAGGTCAGAGGCCTTTAGGTTATTTACCTCAACTTCTTGCCTCTCCCTGGGCAACGTTTTACGAAACACTTTTCAAACATAGACCTACATACAAAGGATGCCTATTTCTGTGCCTGACAAGGGTATTTACCTAACTCTTACCTTATTCACTCTCAATACCTATATACTGATACATACATGCGCGTCGGTCAGCTGAAAGTACCTACCTACTCTACTCTACAAAAAAGGTTAAAAGTACCTAGGTACTCATGTAGTTCAAGATGTTCTTAATAAAATCTTGATATAAGTACCTATAGGCGAGCGAGTCTGATGCCATTGCGAGTCTTTACATTGTTCACGTTGGATAATGAACCTACAAAAAGGTTAAAAGTAAAGACGTTCCTTATAATTAAGTTGAATAAATCTAGAAATTTTTATATAAATCGTATTTTTTGTATCAAAATGTAATATTAATATTATAAATATCAATGAACATAACTACATTGCAAGCGAGTCAGATGCCAACTGGGCTACTTACGCGTCTTTACATTTTTCTCAGTGGATGACGAATTAGACTGGTTGTGTGGAGGCGTGCTGATCACCGACCGGCATGTCGTTACCGCGGCGCACTGCGTAGAGTTTGGAGACTACGGGATGGAACTGTAAGTCTACCTACATCTTCAAAATATACAAAACTAGTTTCCGCCCTCGGCTTCGTCCGCGCGCGTGGTAGCTTGAAAAACAAAACTAATCTATCCCACGGGAACCGTACATTTTTCCGGCATAAAAAGTAGCTTATGTGCTATTGGAGACTATAATTATTTATATCTGTGCCAAATTTCATCCAGATCCGTGCAGCCGTTTCAGCGTGAAAGAGTAACAAACATAGGTACATCCAGACATCCAATACAGCCATACATTATTACAAACTTTCGCGTTTATAAATTAGTACGACTACCTACCTAGCGAGCTGAAATTTAGCCCCATATTCGCAGGCCAGTAGGTACATAAATAGTAAAGATAAAAAAAAAAGAGTTGAAATTTTATAGGGTAGATTGTTATTGACTAGCTTCCGTTATTGATAGAGGTGCTCAGAAAGAAAGCGTGCGGAGTTCCACTAGTCCACTAATAAAGGTAGGTATTAAGTACCTACATTAGATAAAATAAACGATGTGTAACTTGTTAAAAATTATCACAGCACATGTACTTTTTACCAATATGCAGAGTAAAGATCCGTATGGGCGAGTACGATTCCCGTAAGGACCCTGACTGTGACGGAATTGTTTGCGCCCCACCAGTCCAGGATCGAGATCCGAAGAACATCACGGTGCATCCAAAATTCCAGAAACCTCCTTTCCATAACGATATTGCTGTTATTGAGCTGAACGCGCCTGTTTTTCTACATGGTAAGGGTATTCAGCTGTATCATCTTTGCAGGATCAGTCCAGATATTTTGCTTCGGCCCTATATATAGGTACCTTACACAAAACGTTTTCTGATGTTTTAGATTACGTGACTCCGATATGTCTTCCTCATGAAATGGAGCACCAGAGAAAACTTGTTAAAGGCGATCTCATCACAGTCGCTGGCTGGGGCAAGATAAACATAACGACAGAAGAGCGAGCTAAGACGTTGCAAGTGCTTACTGTAAGAACCTACACTACACGTCACACATATCCAACCAACCGAATGGACTATTTTTATTTCTGATACTTGAAGCTAGTATTTCCTCTTGACGCCTATTTCCTGGCAGGTCCTCAAAACTCAGCCTAGTTATAATTTGGATGCCCTGAATCTTCTGCGGGCTTATGAGGCTTAGACACAGGCAAGACATTTAACTTACTGGTTGCTGGTCCCAACTATAACAATCGTGAGATCTTGTGTCCTGTCAGTGACCTTCGGGGATCCATAGAGTTCTGTCACCAGAGGTGCCTAAAATCGAATGTCTTATTGACAATAACTAATTACATTCAGATACCAGTTGTGCCTCCAGAGCTATGCAACACTTTTGGCAAACAGTTCCATGTGTCGTCGACTGAGGTATGTGCAGGTGCACAGAAGAACAAAGATGCTTGTGGGGGTGACTCTGGAGGTCCTGCTATGAAGGTAATTTTTTCATACCACCCATTATGTTCCGCTAGCAATCCGTTTCGCTAAGAGGAATAAACATTTTCTGTAATGAACACAGATATTTGTTCTGTGTATGGGTGTGAAATTAGGTAATCTATGTGTAGGTAGATGTAGATCAATCTAAAAATCCACGCCCCTACAATGTATTTCCAATGTATTTACCTCTAAATGCGGTACAAGAACAAGTGGAGGGGCGTGCATTTTTAGACCGAATCATCTACATAAGTATTAACAAAAAAATAGGAGGTATAAATTAATCTATGAACTGTCTGGTTCCAATAGTAAGGTTTGCTTAGCTTTATTACTATTTTCATTTCAGGTTTTCGACACCTTCGAAGGACCAAAAACCTATCTAGTTGGGGTAGTGTCATTCGGTCCCACGCATTGTGGTATCACCAAGCCAGGGGTCTACGTATCCGTGCCTAAATTCTTGAGTTGGATTCTCGATACTATCCTATGATACTACAAGGCTGTTCTCGGAATGAAAGGTCCCGTCATGCTATAAAATTAAAGGCCTCATAAAATCGAAGACAAAAACATAATTATTTTAAGGAAAGAAACTTATAAGTGCGGTCAGAAGATTAGTCATGTCTTTGTGCTTTTTCGAAGCTTTGTGGTTTGATCAAGGTTTTTAGATGGAAAACACACTGTAAATATTTACCTACCTTAATAAGAGTAGGTTTATTTTAGATCAGTAAAATAATACTGCGGAGAGGTATCTGAGTTCGTAGATATAAGGATTATTGTAATGAAATTGCATGCAGTAAACTTCTTTAATGGAATCGCTTTGAATAAAAAAATGTAAATCAACATGAATTTAGGTAGGTTAGTAAGCAAACTAAGCAATTTGTAATTAAGGAATTTTACCTACGACCTTAATAGGTTCCTATTCTATTTTTACGTAAGTACCCAAATGAGGCCAAATTAAATTACTTATGCAAATAGATTAAAAAACCTTGTATTTGAAACATAAGAGGCATTTTATTTTATTAATTATTATTAGGTACCTACCTAAGTACTTTTATTATTTTCGTAAGTATATTAAATCATACGGAATGTCGAAGGAACTTTAAAATTTAAAGTTTTTTCCTTAGACATTCCGTATAATTAAAAGTTTAAATGGAAATCTTAAGGCCCAGCATTTTGAAAATTGGTAGTATTGCAACCCTAATCATTCTATTACCGCTTCATAGATTACATTGAAATTGAACTACACGATACTCAAGGATATAAGTGATAAATTCACCTGAGCCAAAACACGAATTAGTTAGAAAACCTAGGTTAAAAATCATGTCAAATACACTTCTGAAAATGCAGAAATTCCCTAATTTATCCAGAACAGTAAGGTATTTTGAATTTCTATTTCACATGAATATAAATCAGTTAATTTGAAACAAATCAACCCAGCCCTTTTTTTGAAATAAGCTATTTACTTGAACATATTTATGTTTTTTATAAATTGTCGCTTTCGATAGATAATTCAGAGCAGCCATATTATCATGTAGCACTCTACTTACTTGTCATTTGGGTATTTCGCTTCGTGCTATGTCTGATTCCGCGGAGATCCGCGTTGCTGTACGGACCTATGTCACTTTTTTTGTAACTTTTACGTAAGGAATAGTGTGACGAGTATTCTGGGCCTTAAGTGTAGATACTACTATATAGGTAGGTGCATACCTAATGAACTAATCATGTGGTTTTTGTCTACCTACTTGCACTTCCTATTTAAAACTTTCCTCTGTCGAGACTGACCTCTGAATCAGAGATTTTATCATCAATATTGATACTATTCAGGTAATCTGCCACATCAGCATTATACGTCTCCGCATTATCGTTGATTGAAACTTTCCTAGATCTAGTCGGACTGCAATAATATTTCTTAGCAGACTTCTTTTTAGTTTTCCTAGGGGATTTCTGAAGGCTTTCTATAGCGTCTAAAGCAGATAATGAACGAGGGGCGTAATATCTTTCGAATAACATTGGTTGTTCTTGGACTCGTCCGTACATCAGTTCCATTTCATGCATGAACTCTTCGTGTCTCATCCGCTCTTCGTCTCGGCGTGTCTGGAGACGCATTGCAATGTCCTCTTCACAACTGAAAAGAGGAACTTCGATAATCTAAATACATATAACTCAAAGGTGACTGACTGACTGACATAGTGTTATATCAACGCACAGCCCAAACCACTGGACGGATTGGGCTGAAATTTGGCATGCAGGTGGATGTTATGACGTAGGCATCCGCTAAGAAAGGATTTTGATTAATTCTACCTCCAAGGGGATAAAATAGGGGATGAAATTTGTATGAAAAGTCGCGATAATCGATATTCACGCGGGCGAAGCTGCGGGCATCAGCTCGTTTAAGTATATTGTTTGAAGATTTGATAGGTCTAGAATTCTCTCATATCGTGATACTAAAAACTACAAGAAGTGGCATAACAATTCTCAAACTCTGAACTGATTTGAAATATATATGAAAATTTGGGGAATCTAAGCCGTCTCCTATTTTATCGCAAGCTATGAAGTCCATACCGCGGGATGAGTTGACCTAATGCATTTTTGAATCGGTCAACTGATCCCGCTGTTAAAAAAAGATAAAAAGGAATGTACCTATTCATTAATATATGTATATAATGTAAACACGTGAACAAAAATCTTTGGGGAAAAAAATGACACTCCATTGTTTGGTTATACCTACATATACTTATAGGACTTGTTATAGAAACATTTTTGCCAAGAATACTTTGAAACAACCTGTAGAATGACAGGTAGGTATCTATTAATCTTAAGGATAAATAAATCATAATTACCTACTTGCTAGTTGTTTCGATTGGGGCTTACAATCTTTGAGAGCAACAAGTCAATCGATCATTGGTACGTTTTTTAATTTATTAGACGCAAAGCCACATTCCACAAAACAAAAATGAGCTGTTTAATATTATAAAAAAAACAGGATTCACAATCTGCTGACCTTAAATTTGTAAAATGTGAGAACTTGCACTACAACCAGTTTTTTCTCAAAATACCTATCATTAAAATACCTACTTTACGTTGGTACATTAAGATATACTTATTAACAAAAAATACTAACTTGTTTTTGACCATATGCCATGCCGGTTTGGATCGCAACAATCTGTCTCTATGCTTCATTTCGTTTCTCCTTCTTTGTTCAGCTAACCTCCTTGCAGACTCCATTTCGAACCTCCTTCGCACCGCCTCAGCCCTCAGCAGCGCAGCAAGGTTCGACCTTCCAGCAGCTGAAGCGCGAAGCTCAAGCGCTGAATACGCCCTTGCTCTCGGTCCATCGTTGCTACCGCCAATGCTTTCAGTGCTCTTACTATCTTGGTAAATTTTCTTGGTGACTTCCTGCATCTGTGATCAAAGTTGTGAACGGAAAAAAAATATAGAAACATTTCTTCAAGGGAAATATCCGCGATACAAGACACCGAATTTCACACAACGAAATCTTATTCGTGGATTTGCCACAAATTGACGTTTGGGTAGAATAAATTGCCGTGTAGCTTCTGTAAATTTTTGATATATTTGACAAGCCACGCCTACCAGGGCTCTATTTTGTGGGGTAATTTTTTAGCTCAAAGAATGCTTCCATATAGGTAGGTATTGTCGTTCACTGGATCAAAGCAATAAAGACTAAATTCATAATAGCAATGGGGAGCGCGTTGAAGTCTTCTGTATCAAAAATTAATACATGAACTGTTATCATTCGTATTGGTAATCTTCCCTTCACACATTATACTAATATAAATTATCCGTTATGTTACCAAATGTTGAGCTCTGTGGACTGTATATATTAATTCTGCGCTTTTTCTAGTGGTTCAGCTAAGGTAGGTGGTGGGTGGCAAGTTAAACGAATATTTAGATCACAACTGTTATTATATTATAAAATCAAATAAAATTAACCTAAACACAACTACATCTCTCGGCGTCTCAATTGCAACAGGGTTGCCCCCTGATACTTAATATTCTACTATAATTTTGTGTTGGGTGTTTCCAACATGTTGCGGGCCACACACAAGACAAGATTGATCACCACGTAACATTACATTTTTAAAGTAACTTATTCTCAATCATAACGTAACATAATATTTTTAGAGTAACTTATTCTCAATCACAATAACGTAATTTATATGGCAGAAAGTGTTCCGGGATTTATCACAAGGCTTGCGTTGCGCTTCCGGATACGCTGCGAGCTGATCCTGAGTGGGTTTGTCCGGAGTGTACCACTCGGACCCCTAAGGGAGATAATACGCCAGCGAGAGCTGCTGTACGGGACAAACAGGAGGCTTCTCCGGGCCTGCAGAACACTACATCCGCCTCTTTAGCAACAACCTCTTTAGCAACTCCTCTGGATTTGAGTCAAATTCACAGCGAGTTTTCTACATGGATGAAGGAGATGCGGGAGTTTCGTCAAGAGATGTCCGAATTCAGATCTTCGTTGCTGGGTCTATCCACCCGTATGGACTCTATTGAAAGCAGGCTGGTTATCATCGAGGGTAGGCCTGAGGAGTCCCGTGATGAGCTTGTTAGTCTGCGGAACCATGTCACGTCCTTGCAACAGGAACTGAATGAACGAGATCAGGATGCTCTATTATCTGACCTTGAAATCGGTCAGCTTCCTGAGGAGAAAGGGGAGAACGTGATCCATACCGTGACCGTTCTCGCTGCGAAGCTTGGCGTGATATTAGAGGAGCGTGATTTGGTCTTTGCCGAGCGTGTAGGTGTGGCACAAGGCGCGGGACCTGGGGCTGAGCCGCCGCGCCCCCGTCGCATCGTGGTGCGTTTGGCGCGGCGCGGCTTGCGAGACAGCTTGCTGCAAGGCGCGCGCGTTCGTCGCACTCTGACTGCTGCTGATGCCGGGCAAGCCGCTGGCACCAGGCCGCGAATATTTGTTAACGAGCGGCTATCACGCTACAATCGTAACCTATTCTATCGGGCGAGAGAAGAGTGCAAGAAAGCGCAGTGGCGATTTGTATGGACCAGGCGCGGTCGCGTTCATATCAGACAAGCGGACGGAAAGCAGGCATACCCAATCCGATCGGAGGCGGACCTTCTTCGGGTTTTTGGTTCGATTACAGTTTGATGGCTCCACTTGTTTCAATTACATTATTTTATATACTTTTGCATTGGTATGGTCCAAGAGTCATAACTTTTTTATAAAACTGTGTAACCATCTCATGCATCCCCTATTAATAAGTGTCTCAAATGATTTTTGTTTGAAAACTTCATTTATAAGTGAATTTTATTTTATTTTGAGAAATATTGGTCTCTCCATATGTTGCTGCGCGCTAAATCTAAACCGTACTAGTCTGTTTTTTACTTTGTTGCATCTGATTTGCTCTAAAATAATCAAATTATTTTTATTTTTAGATACTGAGTTAATGGTACAGGGTGTTCAGTTACTATATTTTATAAACTTTTTTATTTTAACTTTTTTCTTAATATACTCGTACTATTTACTATTCAGCGATGGGTCTGGATATCATCAATTTGCCCAATTTACAGACTCACAATTCTGGTTGCTCATAGTTGGAGGCAAGGAAGTAATTTTCAAAGTCTCCTAAATTACATTTAAAAGTTGGTTTTTTCAACGCAGGCTCTCTAAATACTGGTCATGACGAGTTCATAGTAGCCATGGATCATACGAATCCTGACCTTATGGCTATCAACGAGTCATGGCTGAGGCCGGGTCAAGAAGATTGTGCACCTAAACTTACGGAGTATCGTTTATACTTGTCCCCGAGGCCTGATCACATCAGAAGGGGTCGTGGCGGCGGGGTAGCATTTTACGTTAGAAAGGGATTACGAGTTCAACTTATTCCTTATCCTGTGGCCGCGACTGTAGAGCAGATGTGGCTGAAGTTAAATGTTTGTGGTAAAAAGATTATCGTTGGTACTGCATACAGACCTCAATGGTTAAAGGTTGATACTTTTCTAGACGCTATTTCTGATTCTATTTCTACGTTTTTAAATTGTGACAATGTTATTTTGTTGGGAGACTTTAATATTAATATGTTGGAAACTGGTGATAATAAAACCAAGCTGCTGGATCAGTTTCTTGACTATATGAATCTTAATCAATTTATAAAACAACCGACTCATTTTACATCTGGTACTCGGACACTTATTGATCTAGTTTGCTCGGATGCTGGAGTATCTAATGTGTTGGTAAAACATGACCCTGCCCTTGGAGCTCATGCGATGCTTGTAGTAGATTTTAAAATAAAAAAAGTTAAGCCTACTCCCCGATTGGTCACCTTTAGGGCTCTTAAAGACATATTAACTAATATATTTATAAAAGACTTGAATTCAGTGGATTGGCCTCATTTTCTGCTTCCTTTGGATTTGAATGTTTTGACTTCTGACTTGACATACATTATCAATACACTGTTTGATGTGCATGCACCGCTTAAATCTAGGAAGTTTAAAGGACCCCCACATCCGTGGATAACAAACACTGTCAAGGACATGATTACGATAAGGAATGACTATCATAACAGATACAAAACACAGAATAATGAAACCCTAAAACAGTGTTATAAGGATATGAGGCAGATTGTTGTTTCGGCAATTCGTGCTGAGAAAACTGCTTTTTTTACCCAGCAAATTAACCGTAACTTTAAAGACTCTAAGCAATTGTGGAAAAACTTAAAAGCTAATATTTTGCCTAATAAAAAAGATGCTATGGAGCTACCTCCCCAATTCGTTGATCCTAACATAATTAATATTCATTTCCTTAATGTACCGGGTGAGGGTTCTGTTAGTATTTCTCAGCTGACTTATTTTGAACACCACAGATTTGGTAAGGAATCGGAAGCTTTTTCTTTTCACCCTATTAATGAGGAGTCGGTTTTAAAAATTATCCGTAACTTAAAATCTAATGCTCAGGGTATTGATGGTATGAGCCTGGATATGCTTCTCTTGACTCTGCCTCAATCTTTGCAAGCTGTAACAGCTATCATCAATGGTTCTCTATCTAGTGGAATTTTTCCAGAGTGTTGGAAGGTGGCAGTGGTTAAGCCCATACCAAAGAAAAACATCCCAGAATCTGTCAGTGACCTAAGACCAATAAGCCTACTACCTTGCTTGTCTAAAGTGCTTGAGAAAGTAGTTAGCTTGCAGCTAAATAAGTATCTTGACGAGCATAATATCCTGCCTCAGGTACAGTCAGGGTTCCGCGGAGGTCACAGTACTGCAACTGCCCTCCTGGATGTGGTAGACAATTTATTACTTGCTCAGGATCGCGGTATGTGCAGTGTGTTGGTTCTGCTAGACTTTTCGCGGGCTTTTGACTCTATTAATATATCGCTGCTCTTATCCAAACTTGCATTCTACGGTCTGGATCCTATTGCGCTCAAGTGGTTTGAAAGCTATCTCAGTGGAAGACAGCAATGTGTAGAGCTAAAATTGGCTAATGGGAAAACTGTAAGGTCATCCCTCCAGCCCGTTCCTCGGGGCGTTCCTCAAGGATCTATTCTTGGCCCTATTCTTTTTATTCTTTATAGTGCCGACATAGTGAATAACATCTCGCAATGTCAATTTCACCTTTATGCGGATGATCTTCAGCTGTACCACTCTTTTTTCCCATCTGATTATCTCAAAGCGGTAAATGAAATAAATATTGATTTAGAAAAGATCTGTGAATGGTCATTGCATAATTCACTTGTTCTTAACCCCAAAAAATCACAATTTCTCCTAACCGGATCGAGGGTTAATCTACTCAAACTAGATAGAGATAATCTAAACATTATTGTTGGTGGTGAGCTTATTAAGCGTGTCTCTGAAGCTAGAAACCTGGGATTGATTATTGACGCCCAACTGAAGTTTGAAACACAGGTAGCCGAAAGTGTACGCAATTGTTTTTATAGGCTGAAAACTCTCTACAAAATTCGTCCTTACCTGAGTGAGGCTGTCCGAATTACCCTATGCGAATCTTTAATTTTATCGAAACTTAATTACTGCGATGTGGTATTCGGGCCGTGTTTACTTAGTCGTACCGAGAAGCTTATCCAACGAGTTCAGAATGCATGCGCACGATTCTGTTTTTGCATTCCACCACGGTCACATGTCACGCCTTATCTGAACATGTCGGACTTGCTGAAGATGAAGGCACGTAGGAACCTGCACTTGGCGACTCTATTGTTCGGTGTCATTAAATATAAATCTCCCCCTTACTTATACAACAAGCTTAATTGGAAGTCTGAGAGTAACTCTAGATACCCACGTAGAGCTTGCTCTAATCTGATCCTGTTGACACAAAATCATAGAACTGTGGCTTTCCGAGGTTCATTTCGTTTCGCAGCCTCTCGCTGCTGGAATGATTTACCTCCCCCACTGCGAGTCACTAAATCATTATATACGTTCAAATTCAAGTTTAAAAAACATCTATTATCCATCCAAAAGAGTACCTAGGAATTCCTACAGACCTTAATGCATTTATATTTATTTATTCTTTATTTTATTTTTATTTAATTTTCTCAATATATTTTCTAAATAATTTTTTATTGATTACTGTTTAAATTGGAGAGAAGGATGTAAAACCTTTGCCCTGTTGTGGGACACTGCAGACTCTTAATAGTAGTAATAATGATAATGGTTTAGGTACATAATTTATATTTTGCACATACTATATTCCCATTTGCTGAATTTTTCTTACTGATATTTTTATTTTACCTGTGGACCGTTATTCGTAACGTGACGTCACCTAGTTAGGGTTCAGACTGAAAACCAGCGTCGGTACCGGCCTCTGCCGGTAGCGACATTAAGCTGAGGCTGGACCTGTTTAGCCGCACGCATAGGGAAAGACCAATGTCCATCTTTGTCATGTGTATAGTTTTACTTAGTTTAGTTTAGTTTTAAAACCTCCAGATATATTGTGTTGTTGTGTCGTTACTTTCCCTCTGTTCATCTGTGTGTGTGCTACAAATAAATTATCTTATCTTATCTTTTATCTTAATATTATAAAGAGGAAAGTTTTGTATTTTTGTTTGTAACGAATAAACTCAAAAACTAGTGGTCCGATTTCAAAAATTCTTTTACCATTAGAATGCTACATTATCCCTGAGTAAAATAGGCTATATTTTATGTCGGTACTTCGCGAGCAAAAGAATGGAGCGGAAGCTAGTCTATAATATAAGTGAACAAACAGTCTACACACCTTCTTAGCAGCCCTGTCAGCAGTATTAAACCTGAACGGCTGAGGGCTTGTGGTGATAAAATCCTCTTTCCCTTTATCTCGTTTCTTCTTCATCGGACTGGCACATCTTCTGTCAGACGACGTTGATGAGGGGACCGCCGGTGAGGGGTCTATTGGCAAGTCGCTATGAGCCGCTGGCGTAGAAAGGCGGCTACGGTCACGAGCTGCCATAGACCCAGGGTAATTGGCATTGCGAAGCATCTCTTCAGCTCTTATCCGCTTGTTCATTGAACTAGAAAGGTTAAGTACTTACTTGAAAGAAAAAAAACTTGAGAGATGTCAAGGGACACCTGGATGGAACGAAGTTCCTTTCCGTGCTTTCTATGAGAGAGAGAGAGACAGACAGAGAAACACGCCCACGCTGCACGGCTTACAACTATAGTAAAAAGTGTCGTTACAACTTTTGGTCTTAATTTTTTCCGTCTTTCCCCCTTTCGCAACGCGATAAGGAACTTCGTGCCAAAAAAGATGAAAAAGAGATGAAATAACTCTATAACATTGGGAGTAGATGGGTCTTAAATCAAGTTTTATTTTTATTAACTTTCAGTGGTCATCACGATCATCAGTACCTACCCTAGTTTTTGATAGTTTACGAAAAATTTTTTTCGAATAAGTAGTATCCTTTCATACATTTACCGCCATCGGTATCGCCTTATTTTAGTTCCTTAACATTTCCGATGGAGGTAGGTAAATATGTATAAGAAAGGATACTATTCGAAAAAAGTTTTCGTAAACTATCAAAAACTCATACTAGGGGAACGGCTTTCAAATTTTCCTAATAGCTGCTTCTCATAAAGTTAATACAATAAATTAAAAAAATGTTTTACCGAAAGAATTCATCTTCCTTCACACGGTTGTAGAAGTAATTAGAAAACAGATTCTTTGGCACGGGACGGGCCCTGAATCTCTTCTTCTTCTTACACTTCGGGAGCACGTGGGTAGCTCTGTCACAGATGCCAGTGCCTTTCTCCTCTCGTTTGGTAAAGCTAAACGGCTTCATTTGAGCTCTCAACTCTGCTTCGCTGTTTATTTTTGTGATAGCTCGCCTGGAAACGATGATATTATAAAAGTTGCGTCGTAAAATGTTTATAGGTAATTTGGATGTAATTTAGGTAGGCACAGTTCATCTGGATCACAATGGATCTAGGCCTTCGTGAAATTAGCCACAGGTGCGAGTTTGCGCATGTACAGTCCCACCGTCCTTCTCCATACCTCCAATTGCTCCCGAAAAACGATACCCTACTGCGCAGCTCTTGCGGCTACCATCACGAATGCCTCGACTCGTTGGGCCAACTATAGGTTTTTAGATTAGTAGTCTTGTGCAAACCAAGCTCTAAAAAGTAGGTACCTAGGTATATTACCTAATAACATATAGAAAAAAAAATGTGCCTCTTGCATTGGTTCGCATTTATGAGCATATAACCTCCGTATAAAATGACACTACTTTTCTATTGTGTGGCGTTATGTAATCAATACCTACTAATGATGTTACCTGCGCAAATTGAAAATGAAGTGTAGGTAGAAAATAAAGGGAGGAGGAAAATAAATTACATAGAAACCAAAGGTCAAGCTAGAAGTATTAGCAGGATTCAATATAGGTAGGTATACCTAAAAGTGTCACAAGGTGTAAGGAGATCGAAGAGATCGTTTTTGAAAGTATTGCATTCGGAACCTTTGCACTAAAATCGAGAAAAAAAGTGTGACTAAAAAGCATACAGGGTGTTCCTAGTATTTTCCCAAAAACCTCATGGCTTGATCTTCCAGGATCTTGTCGTAGAGCGGAATTCTGGATTCTATCGGAACGGGCTTGACCCGAAACTTTTTCCTGTTGCATTTCTGATGGAGCATGTCATCGGAAAATGACTTTTGGAGACTTCGAAGCTCATTAATCATACGGTCTTCTTCATCCCTAAAAGTAAAAACCTAAAGTCAAAATATACTCGTATACCTAAGCAAAAAATGAAACTAAAAAAATAAACCAAGTGTAGGTAGGTACTTACTTAGCAGATAGGTATTGACTTAGCCAGGCAGCTGTTAAAAAAAAGTAGATCTCGATCGACATTTTGACTTCCCATCAAGAGAACATTTCATAAACTTATAAATTCGACAAAATAATTAATAGAACCTTGAAGTCCCGTTAATAATGTCCCTATGCAATGTATTTGAGGTAGAGATACTTTACCTTTCAGTCATTTTGAAGGGCTTAGGAACTGTGATACCCCTATTCCTTGACGGCGATCGACTACGTCTGGTCCTCAAAGGACTTGTTGGCATGCTCCTTGTTTTAAAGTCATCATCACCTTGACCATCCACACATGAATAACTTTTCTCGATGAAAAACTGGTCAAATTTCTCGTCAACTGCAGTCTTGGGCTCAATTTTATCATTCCATGTTATAGAGCATGCAGAATGATTCCTCTTAGGCCTTTCAGCTCTAGACTTTTCAAGATTGCTTTTCAATGACGTAACTTTCGATTCGCTCTTCAGATTTTTATCGCCATCATGGATCGGACTTGTCTTTTGGGCAGGTTGCTTTAAACACGTCACTGTTGTTTTTGCCCTATATTCACCGTGACTCGAAGCTTTGTTTGAATCGTTCTTCATTAAATTCCCTTGGCCGTCAGCAGAAGACTTTCTCCTCAATGAAGAATTCATTTTAAAGTTATTCTTACTTGGAATCGAACACGGCAAATCAGGAGTTTTAGCGTACAAGTGAAATGTTTTATCAATATCGGCATCACTAACATCTATGTGTTCTATAGCGATCCCTAGCATCAATTTCTTTTTCTCTCGCAGAGATTTCAACGTGGAATAAAACTCATCTTCCGGTAGATGGTTGATATCGTTATAATCCGGTATGCTTTTGTAGAAGTCCTTTAGCTTACCTGCGTCTACATCTGCAGCGATGGAACACGATGACGTCGTCGTGTCGACGGAGCTCTGAGGCCGTACCGCTTGTTTGGTTTTGCGTTCGTAAAATGTCTTTGGCATTTTACTAACTGGATCCACAGGAACTCTCAAACATGAATTTTTAAAAACACTACCGAAGTGGTTCATAACGCTAGACTTACTTCATTTTTATAAAATGGTGAGGAGATTACCGTCGTGTTGTGCCATTGTCGCCTTAGAAACGACTTGTTTACACTTTCATTCAATTAATAGGTTAGTACAGTACCTACCAGTGAATAGTTATAGGTATAGTATGATCACTGTAGTATATAGACTATTCTTACCGACCTACCCGTGTGCCACCACAACGTTGGTAGTCGTAAAGGGGAGTGCTACCATTTTAGTTCGAGCGTGTTGATATTAGGTTTTTGAACGAACTCATCAACGTATGTCACTGTCATGTGTCTTATGACTTAGGATATACAGCTATGTTCTTCTTCCTCTTCTTCTGCTAGCTTTCGTGACGACGGTTGTGTACTTACTCGATAATAATTAATTCTAAGTTTATTAAGTTAATCAGTGTAATTATTGACGAACATTGGTAGTATTGATTTTATGATTAAAATCATCTTCAATGGACCCAGCGTATTTCATTTCTGGCTAGATCCGAACTTCAACTGCACCACACACAATCCACGGATCCTCTTAACAGGTTATGTTGGCCCAGGTGCTAAGCAGTTAGAGAACAAGAAATCTAAAATAAAACTAGCCAGAAATATCGCAGGGTCGGAGACCGCGTGCATATTATATTTCGTGTCGCATGCGCGTGACTCGTGCTGCTCGTCATGGCGCCAACGCCTACACCGCCGACCGCAGGCGAGAACATCGCTGCTGCCACCGTGTCCACTGGCGGCTCCAATACAAATTCTGCTAATGGTAATTACTACAACGTCGATAAGCTCGAGGGAATGAGCAATTATAACACATGGAAATTTTGTATGAAGATGGCATTAACCCTAGAAAATTTATGGTCTTGTACTCAAGGCATTGATGTTGAAGAATGGAAAGATCAGCGAGCCCTCGCCAGAATCTGCCTAGCAGTGAAAACACACTGTTATCAGTATGTTCATAACGCAAAAACAAGTCAAGAAGCATGGACGAATTTGGCCAACGTGTTCGAAGATAAGGGGCTGTATCGTCGTGTACTTCTTCTACGGCAACTGCATCGAGTTGAGTTGACATCTTTCTCATCTGTCACTCAATATGTAGATGCAGTTATGACACTTGTTCAGCAGCTGGCAGATATAGGAAAACAAACCGAAGATGGTGAGATTGCAGAGCTACTCCTCAGCGGATTACCTGAGAGTTATGATCATCTTGTTTCCAGCCTTGAGACTATATGTTTAACTGGAAGTCTATCAAGTGAACTAGTTCGTACCAGACTATTACAAGAAGAATTTAGAAAGTCCGAGCCAGGTGCTACATCGACCGCCTTTGTTTCAAGACATCTAACCAAGGCCTGTACCTATTGTAAGAAGAAAGGTCACCTGAAAGCTAAATGCTTCAAACTTCGGCATGACAAGAAGAACAAAGAAGAAGATGGTGAAAAGACATTTGTTGCTTCAGCTTTCTTTGTCAAGGAAGAGGAATGGGTAATTGATTCCGGCTGTTCGATGCACATGTGTAACAACAAAAATTGGCTTGCAAATTTTAAGGACTGTAAAAGTGATATAAAAATAGCAAACAATGAACAAATATCATGTTTGGGATCTGGGGATATATTATTGGAAACAGATGACTCGGTAAGGGGTATTCAAAATGTTTCTTTTGTCCCTGACTTATCGGTTAACTTATTGAGTGTTAGTAGATTATGTGAAAAAGGCTTTACTGTAACATTCAACAACAAGGGCTGCCATATCTATGAAAATTGTGTTATCTCTGGCAATCCAATTTGTAAGGCCTGTAATAAAAATGGCATCTACAAATTATCTGGTAAGGCCCATGTTCCAAGTTCGTCGTCTACGTGCGGTTTGGTGGCGCATTCTTCGGTGCTCCTGCCCGAGCAGGAGGCACAGAGTGCTAACATAGCTGAGGTGTCGATTGATGTCTGGCACAGGAGGCTAGGCCATCTTGGAGTTCAAAGTATGCTAGCATTAAGGAATGGTGTGGCTAATGGTGTGTTGTTTCAGATCGATAAAAAACAGGATTTAGAAAGCTGCATACCATGTATGGAAGGAAAAATGGCAGCTAAGCCATTTCCATCCAAAACCACTCACCGAGCAAGTAAGCCTTTAGAACTCATACACTCGGATGTCTGCGGCCCGATGCCAATTGCAAGTTGGGGTGGCGCTAGATATCTGGTAACCTTCACGGACGATTTCACTAGGAAAAGCTTTGGCTACCTGCTTCAGAGAAAAAATGAGGTAATGTCTACTTTTATTGATTTTAAATCTTTAGTAGAAAAACAATTGGGTTTACCAATTAAAATACTACGTTCCGATAACGGGGGAGAATATTGTAATAGCAAATTTTCTGATTACCTTAAAAAGGAAGGAATTGTCCATCAGACCACTATTCCATATTGTCCTCAGGGAAATGGTGTTTCCGAGCGCCTAAATAGGACTCTCTTAGAAAAAGCGAGATGTATGCTACAAGGAGCGGGTCTAGGTAAACGATTTTGGGGTGAAGCAGTTATGACTGCTATTTATCTAAAAAATAGGTCCCCAACTTCTTCTTTATCCGGCCTTACTCCACAGGAGATTTGGACTGGATCAAGGCCAGATCTTAGTCATCTCCATATATTTGGCTGCATTGCTTATTCACTAATCCCAGAGCAAAGAAGGAATAAGTTGGGTGCTAAAAGCGTTTTTATTTGTGGGCTATAGCGAGACCTCTAAGGGCTATAGACTTGCAGACCCCACTAACCCTACTAAGGTTATTATATCTAGGAATGTAGCATTTATAGAAAATAAATTTTATGAGACTGACAATAATATTAATTCTAGTAATAATTTTATCTTTTATGAATTAAATGAAAATGAATTGAATTATAATATTAATAAGTCTAGTCATCAGAATGATAAAATATCTAATATAAATATTCTAGATTCTAGTAATAATGTTGAACTGAATTCTAGCACTAATAGTAGTAAGCCGAATTCTAGTCACACAATAGAAATGAATCCGAATATTATTGTATCAGATTCTGAAACAAATAAATCTGTTTCAGATGCGGAAGAGTACTACTGCACTGGCAGCGAGAACGAGGCCGGCTCACCGTGTTCGCCGATCGCAGGTGCACCCTATGAGCGGGTGACGTCACCGCATCTCGTGGCACCTCGAGGGGAAGCAGATGCCGCCCCACAGCCTTCGCCTTCACGCTCTGCTGCTCGTCCTGTTCGGTCTACTCGTTCCAAATTGCCATTGAGGTATGAGGATTATGAAACTGACTTCTCTCTCATGGCACACCATGCACTTCCAGGCGATCCTTGTACATACGAGGAAGCCATGTCGTGTGCTGATGGTCATCATTGGCAATCTGCCATGCAATGTGAATATATATCACTCGTTGCAAACAATGTGTGGGAATTAGTCGACAGGCCACCAAATGCAAATGTCATCAAATGTAAGTGGGTTTATAAACGTAAACATGACGCCTCTGGTAAATTTGATAGATTTAAAGCTCGTTTGGTCGCCAGAGGTTTCACACAAGTTAGAGGTATAGATTACAATGAAACCTTTTCTCCTGTAGTTAGACATAGCACTATGAGAATCTTATTTAGTTTGGCAAATGAGCTAAATCTAAATATAGACCATGTGGATGTAACTACTGCATTCCTTAATGGAAAATTAGAAGAAACTATCTATATGGAACAACCTCCAGGTTTTTCTGATAATGGTAATAATAAAGTTTGTCTATTATCCAAAGGAATTTATGGCCTTAAACAAGCCAGTAGAATATGGAATGCAAAAGTTCATACACTACTATCTGAAAATGATTATAAACAGAGTAAATGTGAACCTTGTGTTTATAGTAAGAAAGTAGGTAATGATCTCATAATTATAGCTTTGTATGTCGACGATTTCTACATATTTTATAGCTGTGATAAAAATGAATTGTTGCCTTTACTAGAAAACAATTTTAATGTTAAAAATTTAGGTTCAATAACAAACTGTTTAGGTATGAATGTATATAGAGATAGGGTTAAGCATATTATAAAACTTGACCAATCAGAATATATTAATAAATTGTTAATTAAATTTGGCATGGATAAATGTAAGCCGGTGTCAACTCCCATGGTACTAAATTGTAAATTAGATTATAATGAGAGTGAACACCTTGATGACTATGTGTATAGCTATAGAGAACTTCTTGGTAGCCTAATGTATTTATCTGTGTGCACTAGGCCTGATATTGCTTTTGCATGTAGTCAACTTAGCCAGTTTAGCAACAATTTTAATAGGACTCATTGGCTAGCTTTGAAGCGCATCCTGAGATATTTAGGAGGCACAATAAATTATTGTCTATATTTTAATAGGTCTGATAATTTAGATATAACTGCCTTCTCTGATGCTGATTGGGCTAACGACATTGTTGATCGTAAGTCTTATACGGGGTTTGTAGTTAAACTGGGTTGCAATACTATCAGTTGGGAATCTCGTAAACAGCGTTGTGTTGCTTTATCAAGTACAGAGGCTGAGTATCTTTCTATTTCTGATGTTTGTAAAGAGCTCTGTTTTATTAGAAACTTTTTATCGGAAATTGTCAGTAAAGATATTCAAATAACATTGTATAATGACAATCAAAGTGCACACAAGCTACTTGAATGTAAAGAGTATTGTCATAAGAAAACGAAGCATATAGATCTTCGTTATCACTATGTTAAAGATTTAGTTAAGAAAAATTTCTTAATTGTTAAATATCTGCCCTCTGATCAAATGACAGCTGATGTACTAACAAAAGCCTTAGGTGGATGTAAACATAAATTGTTTACACATGAGTTGAATGTGGTTCCTAAGTAGGCGTGGGTTTTACTTTCTATTCATGTAATTAAAGTTATTTGTACCCACCTAGGTACTTACTATGTCAAGATAGACTTGCATAATGATTTGTTGTAGAGTCTTTTGTTTATTACTTACAATGTAGAGTCTGAGCAAAATTTATGTAGAGTCATAGAGAAAATGTAGGGTCTGCATGTTGCATATAGAGCATGAATTGTATTGACATGGTAGAGTCTCAAATTAAGATTTCTTGTGAAATGTATTTTGTTTGAGTCGCTCAAAATCCTAAGGGGAAGTGTTGATATTAGGTTTTTGAACGAACTCATCAACGTATGTCACTGTCATGTGTCTTATGACTTAGGATATACAGCTATGTTCTTCTTCCTCTTCTTCTGCTAGCTTTCGTGACGACGGTTGTGTACTTACTCGATAATAATTAATTCTAAGTTTATTAAGTTAATCAGTGTAATTATTGACGAACATTGGTAGTATTGATTTTATGATTAAAATCATCTTCAATGGACCCAGCGTATTTCATTTCTGGCTAGATCCGAACTTCAACTGCACCACACACAATCCACGGATCCTCTTAACAGAGCGAAGGTAAGTAGGTAGGGACTCGTTTACCTACAAACCCAACTCGTAGGTACTGTACCTATCTACGAATACGAGAATTAAAAAATTAGACGACTACAGCCGTGTGTGAGGTGAGCCATCGATCGATCTGAATTTTAAATTAGCCGCCAAGCTATTTTTTTTTATTTTCGTAGGTAGGTACATACTTTTCTTATTTTTTTATGTTATCTGAGGATAACTGTCTCAGTGAATAATTTTGCCATTGTCAAGTGTATTTTTTATGGTCGCATAGAATTATAGGTAGGGTGGTGTGGTAGCCAATGAACCACCAAAAGTTTAGAGAGCTGTAACTTTTTTCCTGTTTGACATTTTAAGTATTATTTTAGCTCAAGCCCTAGAAAATTTCAATGACTTTCAAATTGCTGTTGTGTTTTCAGCTTTTACCATCTAAATAATAGACGATGAGACTTAAAAAAAATAATTGGAAATGGCTCAATGAGTACCCCTAGGAGTACACAATGAACCGGGGGGTGGGTATTCAGTGAATCGTGAGGTACACAATGAACCGTTGTCCTACCATATCATGATTTAAGCCTAGAAGGATGTTACATAAAACGGCAATTGGGTTTTTTAATAATTATTTGTTAATCAAAGGTTTCAAATTATATGGTTATCAGTCTTAATAATAATGAGTGAGGTATAAAAATTTCAAGTTTACATGCATTGCGCCTAAATTCTAGTAGGTAGCTTAGTACAATAATAGAACACAAATGTTAGTAATTAAGTAGGTAACGTTAGGTAATTATTACCTATATTAGGAACTATTCAACATGTTATGTTACCTATAATTGTAAAGTTTTCACTTTATTATCTTCAGTCGTAATAATTAGCTTTAAATTAAAATAACGTGAGTTAGATTTCAATATGACAGTAGGAACATTGCAATATCCTAAGATGTTACCTATAATTATAAATTTCTCACTTTAATCTCAGTCCTAATAATTAGCTTTAAATCAAAATAACGTGAGTTAGAACTTGAAACTATCATGGTTATAATTTTTTTTACTTTTTACTTTACTTTTTTACAATGAACCATGGTTCATTGAGTACCCAAAAAAAATGATTCATAGAGTACCATACCCCTATTAAAATATTTAAAAGTTTTCCATAGCTAACAGGAACACGATTTGGTTACAAAAATGAATTTAAACCATGCTTATTAAACTATCTTTTAGATCAAAATCACTTAACAGTTCCTAGGATAATCAAAAATTGAGTAAAGAAACAAATAAAATCAAACTTTTTCCTTACTTTTTGCGCGCGAAAAGATAAATCTCCTCCTAACTCGTACGTTCCTGGTGGGAATTCGCCGACGACTGGCGGTAACAGGTTGGTGCGAGAGAGCGGTTCAAACGTGTAATAGGCACTAGCTGGCAACGTCGCGTTTAGGCTGTAGGCCCTGTGGTTCATTGAGTACACTTGGTTCACTGGCTACCACACCACCCTACTAATGATATGATATTTAAGTTACGTCAAATGTCAAAATATTGGCTGTGACATTATTTTACTGAAGTCAAAGTCAAACTAAATTATGAAATGAACAAAACAAATAAAATCATGTGTTTTCTTCTTTTGAGCTAATCGTGAAAAACAGATGAAATAAATAAATAAAGAAGAAGAGATAGGTACGTACGTTATAATTGATTTCGATCGAACATTCTATAGATTTATTGAGTAAGTTTTTATAAAGTTACAGGTGAACACAGTACGTTTTGCAGTAGAGAATATTAATTTACACAATCACTGGCGCTGTAAATTTGAGATCAGTGTTTATTTATTTGCAACAGAATTGCATCACAACTATGTTTTTGAGCAAAAACATTTCGAGATTTGTGAAATTAAACTTTACCGGCCATGCTAAGACCATTGTGGGGATCCGGCGAATGAGTACAATCGACGATGAGAAGTTTAAAGGAAACTACGATGTTATTATCGCTGGCGGCGGAATGGTTGGATGCACTCTGGCTTGTGCTATGGGTATGTACCTATGTGCAACAGTACAAACAAATCCTTTATAAAACTGACCGGCCATCTAAAAGTAGCCACATTACCTACCACTATATTAATTCACCACCAAGCATTCCAGTTTGAATAGTATCTATTGTTGGTGCTATAATGAAGGTACTATAGGTAATAAGGTTCAGTCTCATGTGACCAGTTCAGTGGCGAGCGTGTCACCTAGTATACCTTTTATGAATCATTTCTTTATTTTCAGCGAAAGATTCCTTACTCTCCAATTTGAAAGTTCTGCTACTGGAAAGTGGTTCTGAAAGCAAGTTTACTTTGAAGTCCGAGTACAGTAACCGTGTGGTTGCTTTGAACCAATCTACAAAGTCTTTGATGAACTCTCTCAATGTTTGGCAACATGTCGAGGATATGAGACTGCAGCCTGTACGGTATATGCAAGTGAGTACAATAGAAAAAAAAACCTGATCAAGACCGTAATCCCCAGGCTCGGAAGATATCCTCATATCCTTAGTTACTTAGATCTTTGAAGATATTTATGGAGTGTACTCAGAGACATGTCCAAATGTGATATTTGGGACATGCTCACATTTTACACAGTAATCAGTATTAATATAGGTGGGTATCTTAATCTATTTTGTTTTACTCAACCTATGTATTTCATTTATTATTTGTTAACCAAGTCACACAGCACAGTCTATTTATATACTAGGTATACCTAGATATTATACTACGTATGGATACCTTACTCAAGCAATGCACACATCATGAGATAGGTACTGAAATGTGGAATTGATAAACTGCATATTATTACCCATTATATCACTATAGTGCAGATTTTATGACAAACTTACATATACTAACTGAATTATTGTTGTATATTTAGTGTCACAACATGTTTAGTAACACATCATGTTGTGAAATGAACAGTGCATTGATGTATTATGTGCGATTACATTAATATTCTGGTAAAAGTTATTAACTCTTACTGTTGTGATTTCACAGGTATGGGATGCATGTTCAGAAGCTATGATTTCATTCAGCAGTGCAGAAATATTGGATGATGATGTTGCCTATATCGTAGAAAATGATGTCCTACTGCATGCAATAAATAAAGAACTCTCCGGCACAAAGAATAAAAACTTACATATAAATTACGGATCCAAGATTTCTGGGTATACATTGCAACAAGGTGAAGATCCAAATCAGAAGAGTGTTGTAAAGATGAGCAATGGAGACACATACACTTGTCAGCTTTTGGTGAGTAAAACAAAATATATTTTTATAGTTTTTATATGACTAGTTTTTATATAACAACTTTGTTGTAACTAAACAAAATACAACAATATGAAAGCACTACATATTTATATAAATAAATTACTTTAACATAAATTGCCTACCAATCATGTTATTAAAACAATTCTAAAAGATAATAATACAAATAAATAATAATGTTTCTAGTGAACATTATCTACAAGATTAAATAAAAATATTAACTATAAGGCACTTGTTCACTTACTAACCTAACCCTAGAGGTCTTTCATCTTATTTAATACAATCACGGTGGTTGTACATCACTGGATTTACTTTCCGCTTTTGCTCCTGCCTCTATCAACTTGCTAACTTTCTTGTTCAATTCCAACAGCTGATTCTTTATATCAACCATACAAATCTCCTGTATATGATTGATTGAGAATGAATTTGTGTAATGTAAGGGATCTGTCGTTGAATTTGATGTGGTCCTCTTTCTCCGTTCTACTTGTTGGCTTTCGAGTGAGTATCGGTCATATAAGTTGCTTTTTCGTTTGACCTGTCTATTTCTATCCTCCTCATCCTTACTTCTACGTAACCTAAACTCGTAGTTGTTGTTCTTACGTATACTTCTTTTTGTATCCTTTTTGCTGGCGACCATTCTGTATATGGATGTAATTAGTTCTTTTGGTATCTGAAATGGTAACGTAACAAAGAATTTATTATTATTTAAATGCTTACGTTTAATACGTTTTAACTGTGAGAAAGGAAAATGAAGCATGGGCGTAACCAAGGTAGTCAATTACTAAATGGAGACATAGTTAAATTCAGTAGATATTTAGAAAGATCTAAGTAAAGACAACAATCTTACCCGATTTTCTCTGGGGTCGTTTGGGCGTACATTTAAAGTGCGCATATGTGAAGCCGTCAGCAAAGCACCCCACCTCAACACTGCAAGCAGTTGCTTCGGCGCACACGTCAGTAGTGAGCTAAAGAGCATGCTCTCTAGATGTGCAACTAGCTGTGTCTGGCGCACCAGGCGGTCCAAACCTGCGCTTTCTTGTAGAGCCTGAAATACACATTCATAGCTCTCATTACATTTATAAGTTGAATCTACAGAGAAAATATACCTACACAGTTACTGTTTCAATTCAATTATTGTGACAAAACACGTAATACCAAAGTTATGAAACATTGAATACTTAGTCAGACAATTTTCAGACTGATGGGTATTTAGGTACTTCAATATATTCACGCAATACTGTACCTACACACCTGGATATCACTAACAGCTAACCCGACCAACAAATTCGTCAGTATAACTGTGACCAGCAAAACAAAAATCAAAAACATCCCATGCGCCGTAAATGGATAATGTATCTGCGAATCCGTGCAGTTGTTATAAAATATGTCCTCGTACTCCAACTCTCCTGACATCATCATCACGGTTTTGACTAGACCAGCTGGTAGGTGGAACGCTGGGTAGTTACTGAATAGTACACTAAAAGCGAGACCGAAGGCGATGAGTATACAGCTGTACGCTAGTAGGAATGTCGCAAAGTTAACTGTCACTGGAACAAAACAAACAGTTGATAAAAAATTAAGAACTACAGCAAACGAAAAGGTTCACAATGTGAACTTCATATACATACATTAGTCTCTGCATAATTAGTAAAAAGTAACTAAAACTGATCTAAAAAGTCTTTCTGTACAGGGTATCTTCTGGCCTCTCAAAGCTATAGGTTATAAATTGGTAGCAGTTCTTTTAGACCTTGTCCAAAAAACTGTATTCATGTTTCTTTTAGCTCACCGAAGGTTTGTAAGGGATCTATTAAATTTAAAAAACAGTCTCTTTATTTAGGTGGGTATTAAAAATGATTACCTGTCGTAAACATTTGAACGTACAACCCGAATGTAGGAAATCTACCAATGATCATCATTAGTTCAAACCAGCAGAAAAAGATGGTTATAGCTGCGATATCGTGCTGCCAATCTGATGTGTTCGTCCTTATCACTCCGTTGTCTATATCCCAGTTTGGAATCTGTAAACAAACCATGCTAGTTTACGAAAATAGATTTTACATTTACGGTCCTGAACTATTAATTATTTAAAAATGTTATTGGCTTATTATATCGCCCAATTGTATCGACCTCTTGTCTAGAACTTCACACCACTAAAGTAAACCGGAGACTTAAAAACACTTACAGTGCACAAAAATACTCCAATGATAATAAGAATTTGGAGCCAGTTTTCCCATTGTCGTATGTAAGCGGACCAATCAAGGCACGCTTGGAACATTTCTTTTAGTAAAAAGCACAAGTTTAGTAAAAGAATGAGATATTGCACAGGCCGTAGATAAGAGGGTACGTTGCATGTGACCTCTTCGCAGAGGAATATTTCTGAAAATAATAAAAAACATGACAATAGTGAAGAACACCTAGTCATCTTTAAACTCTAAAGCTGCTAGTCAGTAAACTTACGAAGAATGAAGAGGCTGTACAAAGATATGAATAACGCGTGGTAAATGAAGCTCAGGACAAAAAACTTTCGTATCCTTCGCCATTTCAAGAAGAGAAACGTTTCTGCTACCGGATGTTTGAGAATATCTTTGCGGCCGACCTGAAATCGCCATAAATAATCATAGTCAGTAAAGGTGGAAAACATAATCGGCTTACTTATGGCTTTAGTAAAATCATGTCTCTCAAACCAATTTCTCCCCTCAACCGCAGAGTAAAAAATATGGATAGATACTTACTTCAACAAAAGCCAGAAGCAACTCCGCCTCGCCTCTCTGCAAGGAAGGAACCAGAGGCCTGAAGTCGATCGTCAGCTCACAGTCCACATCTCCCAACTCATGTTCGCTGACGTGCACTGCATCGTCGAACTTGCAGAGATACCGGGGTACCACGTCTGGCACTCGACGGACGATGAACGATAATGCTGACACTCCACCGTTTGTGCGCAGTGTCACATCTCCGCCGTAATCTGAAAAATGTCAAAGAAATTCTTGTATTTATAAGAAGGCATACAACCTATTGTTAAAATGTATGATCAAGGAATATAATCCTATTTTCTATCCTACTATCCTACTAATATTATAATTGCGAAAGTTTGGATAGATGTATCTGGATGAAACTTGAAATAAGCGTAGTTTATGACTATGAATAACACTTTTTATCCGGGTAGGTAACATGCGAGCGGAGCCACGCACGGTTGCTAGTATTGTATAATTTGATTTCATCTCTAGTTTCTATCCAGAGAGCGTATAAACTTTGAACGCCATGTCGGTCGTGTCGTTACAAAAAGGGGCACTAAGCTGGAAATCAAATACGTAGATGAAGTGCGCGACAAAGATTTAGTGACTAAATGATTATTACGGATCAAAATAGCTTAACGCGTATTGGAGGAAAATACCTCGTAAAATTTAACGAGTACCACAATGTTGTTATCCAGTTTTAGCATCATTTTAAGAGAGATGTAAAGCATGTGGGAGTGTCGGCTATTCCGCTAATATTTACATTTACCAAGCAATAATAACACGCAGGCTGAGAACTCATTCAAAGCTGCGATATGTAGAGGTGTGTAGCCAAAATTGTCGGGCGCGTTCGGGTCGGCCCCAGACGTGAGGAGTAGTCTGGCCACGTCACACGCTCTCGCTCCTCTGACGATAGCCCCGTGCAATGGTGTTCTTCCATCGTTATCTCTAGCTCTGACGTCAGCACGTCTTCCAACTAACAGTTCCACCACTTCCACAGATTGAGCTAGAGTAGCTAAAAAAGGGCAGAAACAAGTTAAGATACTATTTTGCAACGTATTTTTAAACATTATTCGTTCTTTGTTTCTGTGATCACTCATCAGTGTAGAGTAAGATAGCCTTGACAATGGCATTCCGTTTGATACAAACTAATATAGCACGTTGTTGGAATTGGAATATATTTCGGAACTTCAATCGATAACAGTCCTAACTTTACCGAGATGTAGTGGTGTTTGCCCTCTAAAGTTCGGCCAGTCGATGTGAGCACCATGCTCCAGCAACATCCTAGCACATTCCGCATGACCGTCTTCCGCTGCCAGGTGCAAAGCTGTCGCTCTGCCGGAGCCCAGCGCGGCTCTGACATCTGCACCAGCGTCTAGGAGCAGCTTAGTGCAGGCTGCTGACCCGAGAGATGCCGCTACGTGCAGTGGCGTTTCCGTAAATACCTAAAACATGTGAAATTGATGTTTGTTTCTTGGTAGAATCGTTCTAAGACTCCAAAAAACAATCTTGTTCAAATCAGGAAAGAGTAAAGCAATGTTTCTTTAACATAATTTGTTAATATCGAATATAAACAGAGTGCACCTGTGGAGTGTCTGGGCATGCGCCGGCATCCAACAACTCGCTGACTACTTCCGGTGCGTCACTAAGCACTGCATAGTGTAGCGGCGACCGCTCTGAAAGCCCCGCATTCACATCGGCCCCGTAACCAATCAACACCTGCAATAATATAATTAACATAATCCCAATGACACCAATCATAAAAAATTGGGTCACCTTTCATGTCTGCGTCCTGTTTACCTTGACGCAAGCTAAACTCTTCGCGCTTGCGGCGCAATGAAGGGGTGTCGCTTTTGTTTCGCTGGATGAGTCCCAACTGTTGGCACATGCTCCGTGTTCCAGTAGTAATTTTGCACATTCCTGACTGCCTACTAAGCAACTAAGGTGCAAGCATGTTCTGTAAAAACAAACTTTGTTTTAGACTATTAAGACTCAGAATTAAATACAGCACATAAACCTGATATTCTTACCTCCCAGCCTCATCGGAAGTATTAGGATCGAACCCGTCCAACTTCAGCAAATGAGCTAAAAGCTGATTCTTCCCAAGCCAGCAAGCCCAGAGAGCTGAAGTTCTCAGACATTCTTCTGATTGTGTGGCCATCGTTATAGTTTCGTCGTACTGTCCCGCTTCTACTAATAAAGATATCTCTTCAGCGTGCGGTAAATGGTTCAGCACATATTGAATTTCTTCTGTAAAATGATATAAAAAGAGATTAAATACTGATTTAATCTCTCTGGAAAGTACTGACTTTCCAAGCCACACTTAAGTACTACAGCTTGTGATACCCTACGCCACTAAATGATCCAGCTAATTTGTCTTACCGATTGACGAATTGGCCGATTGTTAGTCAACCAATAATGATAGCAGGCCATCCATCTGACTAGATTAGTTTTCAGTGATGAGCAAGCCCACACATATGTATCTTACCCAGCTCCCAAATATCTCTTGAAGGTTTGACTCTGAGCCGTTCGGCGAGATCAGCTCCATGTGCCGATTCGTCGCTCGATATGTAGCCGGCTTCCAAATCCTCCTCCGCGGCCTCCGGTACCTCACTCATGCCGACGTACCATCGCGAACTGCCCTCGCGGAAAACCTATCACACGTAACACATTAGACACGAATGTCTTATTTTATAATAGCAATGATAGTGCTCACATTTTTACAGTTAAATAACGCTATAAAACTGCCATAGCTTTTACCGCCTTGCCAAATATAGAGCTTGTTCTATACTCGTCAATAAAAAAAAATCAGTTCCAGTTACTACTCTCAATCTAAAATAGACTCTATTGAATATAATGCAGTAATAGAACATTTAATTTAACTAGTATTAACTAATATTTTTAACTAGTCAAATTCACTCATCGCTAAACGAAAAATTTTTGTTCAATTCAAAATTCATTTTGTTAAATTTCAAAAATGTATGTAGATTAGTATTATAAATTCATAATATTCGTTAAAGAGCGCACTATTCAAAAATTCATTGAATATAAATAATAAATTAAAAAGTTTACTCTTCTCGTCGCGTGTCGGAGAAATAATAAGCCGCTATTAACTGAAATTATTTAACACTTTCAGAAAAAAATTACGCACTCATTTAACTTCAAAGAGATCTTTAGATTGATTTATCAACCTTATTCTTTTTGTCGTTCTTCTTGGAATCATCGTTACGAAGCGACGCGTTCCGACACCGTTGCGCGTATGTGCGTATCATATCAACTCAACACTGCACGAGCGAACCACTGAAAACTAAACAGAAACTTCTCCCGACCGTGTCATCCCCGCCTATTTATTTAATCACAATTCGAGAAACTAATACAAACACCAACTTTTTATTTATGTTACCGGTCCGAATGTGCCAATTTCTCAATTTTACGTCAGTTATTCATATTATTTATACGGTCAACGCGTGTTAGTGTGTCTTTTCGTTGAATAAACGGGGATCACAAATCATGTTTCCATTAATGTGTGTGTATTTTTATTTTATTCCCAACTTTCTATGCGGCGACAACGCGACGAGTTTCCTTCCCACGCAAATATTTAAATTGGCCTGGATTATGGGTTCTGTGACATTTTGCAATTTAGAGTAATCTTACAGTTTTTACTAAACTCTCAACGTTACTATAAACACGTGAACCTAAAGTAAACTTATGCCTGCCTAACCCGCATACTTCAGTACTTCTCTACTCTATTTCGGCGCACATTTGTATAGGTGTATTTGTTATAAAAAATGTAGAGCAACGTACGGCTACCATGCCAAATTCAATACCTAGGCAATGATTATATTCGTAGTTTTATAAAATATCGGTAAAGCTGAGCTTGATATAATCATCATAACAATATATCTATCATGTTCTAAAGTGACCGAAACCATATGCTATGCGAGAAATTCATGCAAACAATAAGATCAACGGTAGTCCAATATTAGAACTACCTATAGGGGCGGTATTTTCTGTTACTATAGGTAAAAGATTTATTGAAAAATAAACCTAAAGTAATTGGTTATGCATATTCTGAACTTAAGAAATGCATTACGCTGTTCCGTTTAGTCTGTACCTACTTAGATGATCCCGGTCTGGTGCTTCACACCACCTCAATATAAAGATGTTTCCTGTATAATTGTAAGTAGTTTTCTGTGTAATTTACATTATAGTTATTCTATTTTAATTCTTGTTTAGACACACGTCCAGCTGCCGTTTTCGCGCGAATCTCTTTCTTCCATCCATCCATCATCTAGTTTCTTTGTATTTCGCAATGCTTCGTCTTATGAAAATACTTTAGTACCTATGGTGAGTTCTTTTTGATAATTTTCAAACACCATGGGTTAAATTCTTTAAAACTATTGATTGTAAATAGACTTACCGTCTGTTTGTTTTCTTTAAACGAATCTCGAAGGCCAATCATTTTTGAGGCCGTAAGACTTAGCTCTCTCCAAGTACCCGTTCACAAAACTTTATGGCGGCGTGAGTTCATTATTCAAAACCTACTTTTGTAGCTAATTATCAGTCGAAACATTTCCTGAATGTTTCTATTGCTGAACTTCTAAATAAAGTTCTAAATTAAGATTTCCAACGCGAGTTACGTAGGCGATTTATGTACGAGTATATCACTTGCAGTAAGAACTAAAGTTAAACATCACAATATTTATTTCTTGCAAAATCGGTTCATCCAGTTGAAATCCCGGACCGCACACAACTGTATTGAAACACTCTCACCTATAAACTCGTAAGTTTGTGCCGCAATCTTAACGTGCGCATGCTTTGTTATAATTTCTATATATAACCTTTATTCAGGAGGTTATGATTAAAGATGGTTATTGGAAATTCATGGACGTCTTATTATCACAGTAGGGTTAAAAAAATCATCTGAAAAAGGCTTTGTGAATTTTTGAAAAGAGCGCTCTATGTCTTCTCATATTTATCTAAATACATAAGTTAACACATAATTAAATATTAGGTAGGTATATCAAAATAAAGATAGTATCGTAGAATCGAAATAAAAGTGTGAAGTTAAGACAGTTCGATACAAATAGAACAATATCAATAAGCGTAGGAAGTCTTTGGACGAACGGACGAGGATCATTGCATGACCGTTAATCGTAGCATTTATTGAACAGATCTAGCTGGAAAGGCTATACCTAATGCTAAAAATATTAATTATATTCAGGGTTTGGTTCTTGGAACAGTGATCGTGGTACTTGTTAAAATGTCCATTAGCATTGTTCCGTTGAAACGTTCACAAATAGTTAGCTACCTACACAAATCTGACCATGCTATTATAAGCATACCTTACGAAATGTTACAGATGCCGAAGTAAATTTTGGGTACATTGGTAGTTGAAAATTAATGTTTCAGAAAAAAAAAACACGAAGGTTATTAAAATAGACTACCTGCAACACTAAGTATCTTCCATGCGCATTCAATTTCTAGCTGTATTTACAGATTGTTATGGCTGATATTTGTTGATATCAATAACAATTATTTTCAGATTGGCGCTGACGGAGCCAACTCGGCAGTTCGAAAAGCGATGGGAGTGCAGTACCTCTCATGGAACTACGACCAGATGGGCGTAGTGGCCACTTTATATCTAGCAGAGGTGAGCTCAAAATAGGAGAATAGTTTTAAAGCGTCATTTGTTTGCCTTAACCAAAGAACTTAAAGACCAAAGACTTAATTTTCTATCCAGGAATGTGACAACACCACAGCATGGCAGCGTCTCTTACCCACCGGCCCAGTCGCTCTCTTGCCGCTAGATTCCAAACGTAGCTCACTCGTCTGGTCAACCTGGAAAGATAACGCGAAGGAACTGTTGCAACTGCCTGAGGAGCAGTTTGTAGATGCACTGAACGATGCCTTGGTAAATAACATCATACGCAGCCCACCTTATTTGCTGACCGGGGTGTGGATATAGAAATTATTTTGTCGACCAGCAGTGATATGAATGGACGACATTGACAAAGTTGTAGAATGGGTGAGACTAGATGATACTCAGCAGTGGCTGAAATCGGTCTAAAGATGATGATGAATTAATTTAGAACACAACTTGTACCGCACACATAGTAGATACCCTCTTATGATCATTAAAAGGTTTTAAGGTGTGATCAGATTCTGTATTATATAATAAAACTGGCCAAGTGCGAGTCGGACTAACGCACGAAGGATTCCGTACCATTATTTATAAAAACGGCAAATAATCATGTTTGTTGTAAGGGAGCCCCCTTGAACATTTACTTTATTCTGTTCTTTAGTAATTGTGTTATAGTGGTAACAGAAATACATACATCATCTGTAAACATTTTAACTGTCTATTACGGTTCATGCGATACAGCTTAGTGACAGACGGATGGACGGGCAGCGAAGTGTTAGTGGGGTGTTAGTAATACCGGGTCCCGTTTTACCCTTTGGGTACCCTAAAAATGCTTCCTTAAGGCTGCCGTCTGCGAGCGTGGGAACTTCTGACACAACACCTACATTGATAATTTCTACTCACACAAATGCATCGCTCAGTATTGAATACACACCCTGGAAACGAATAAATCTACTTTCGATGTTTCGAACAAGTTACGCGTCCATTACGCGTTCGTCTTTGTGGGATGTTTATAAATGTCATAGAAAATACGCAATGTATTAGTAGCATCGTGAAGCGCGCGAGCCGCGGCGAGTTACCGGCGCGCGGGCAGTTCGTCACGGCGGCGGCAAAGGGTTGGGTCAGAGTGTATGCTTTTTGATTTCATTTTAAACTATGTATTTCTTTTTATGGAAAAATTCAAGATAATTGTCAAGCCAATGTTCTGTGTGTTATGAGAAATGTGGAATTTATAGATGAAAAAACTATTATTAAAATCAAATAATATTTAGTACAAACATGGAATAAAATATGTACAGATTAAAACTAATTAAACTTTTTTACTCCGAAAGATTGAAAATAAATAATATTGATTTAGTTATTTCAAACATAAAATTTCGTAAAACCATTTTCAATCGCAATATAAGCGTGACTTATTAAATATTTATATATATATTTTCAATATTTTCAGCTAATAATGAATTACCCTATAATATTAGTACTAGTGTACTTCGCCCTGAACTGAGATCTTGCGCGCGATTTCCACAATCCTCATTGTGTATTCACGCCCTGAAGTTTTTGGATACACTTTATGTACTAGGCATAGGTGCATATTTGCCATACTGCATAGGTGCCATGCTTACGAGTACGTAACCTAATCACAAACAAATATTTTATTATCCTACTTAAGTAGGTACTTATGCCCGTGCTAAGAAAATCTTGTTTTTTTTTTTCATAATATTTAAAAACTATACATCCTGGAATAAAAATTAAAACCATTTTGTAATGTACAAGTATACAGTAAGTTAAGTTTTAGCTTCCTGAGGGGAAAACTACCTTCCCACTAATAATTATCTAACAAAGAAAAGAAAAGGTTGAGTATAAAGATATCCTACTAATATTATAAACGCGAAAGTTTGTAAGAATGTATGGATGGACGGATGGATGGATGGATGTTTGTATGTATGTATGTTTGTTACTCTTTCACGCTAAAACGGCTGAACAGATCTGAATGAAATTTGGCACAGATATAGATTATGGCCTGGAATAACACATAGGCTACATTTTATCTCGAAAAAATGTACGGTTCCCGTGGGATAGCGATGTTTTTGTTTTTCGCGGTAGAAGCTGTGAGCTATTATGGCGTGCGCTGCAAAAACCATTGCAGTTACACGTATATAATGTTGAATGGAAATGTTTATCTTAAATAGTTCTACAAAAAAGTCCGCGACAGCATATATCTATCTTTTATGTATACCTAAGCCATTATCGTCAAAATAGTGAACCATAAATACAATAAAATCTTATAATTTATTTCTAATGCACATTTTGGCAGTAACAAATTGATCCTAATCAAAATAAATACTTTTTATCGCATCTGGTATTTCAAGTAGATAAACTTTGTCTTTTACACTACATCATTTGGACAAATACGTATTAAAATATTTATGACGATAAACAACCGAGTGCGCGATATTATTAAGCGGTCCGGCGGCGCGGGTGAGTGAGTCGCCTGCGGGCGGGATGGGGGAAGATGTCGGCTGTCGCTCATCGCTGAGTACGCGACCCGAATGCGGGCAGACGTGGGGCAAACGTCGACGGTTGTTAGATATGTAGGTAGGTACACTCAGCTAGAGCTACCTACGTTAGCTAGGTAGTATGTACGTACTGTACTGGTCATATACTTAGGCTTAGTAGGTAGGTAAATTTAAAAAAAAATCTGCCTTTCGTTTCCTAAGATTGTGGTAAAATGGTAATCTCCTGAAAGTGAAACTTTAATAGCTAGACAGTGACTTTACAAGTACCTACCAACCTACCAATAGAATAACGTACCTATTGTGTAGTTTAGTGTGTCAGATGGGTTGGTAGGTACCTACTTATAGTCAGGTAGGTACTTACTTTATTTTACAAGTTTTATAGTATTCTATTGAGCAAGTGTACCTACCTACCTAGGTACACATACTCAGTAAGTATCTACCATTGAGCTACTTACTTATTAGTAGATACGTGCTAATAATTTGAACTGTTCAATGTCCGTCTTAGTTAGGTTGCTATGTAAATCCTACTAATATTATTAAAAGCGAAAGTTTGTATGAATGTATGTGTGGATGTATGTTTGTTACTCTTTCACGCTGAAACGGCTGAACGGATCTGTATGAAATTGGCAAAGATATGGTTTATAGTCTGGAATAGCACATAGGCTATTTTTTATCCCGGAAAAATATAAGGTTCCCGCGGGATAGATTTATTTTTGTTTTTCAAGGTATCACGCGGGCGAAGCCGCGGGCGGAAGCTAGTTATGTATATATTGCAAATTACTCCCTACCTTTACCATGTACCTATTTACAATAAATTAAAAAAAATGTAACTTGCGGCTAATATAAATTAAAGAATCACTACATAGTATAAAACAAAGTCGCTTTCCCTGTCCCTATATCCCTATGTATGCCTACAAATCAGTAGTCACAAATTAGTATCCGACACTCGCGACCCACCCGTTGCCTAGTCCAAACAAACAAAAGAGCTCGGCGTGGAACTACAAACGGACGTGCGATCACCTTGGAGACTGAGACGGTACTGAATATTTTTGACGCGCCTATTCTATTATAAAGCGTATTTTGGCAGGCGCTTGCTCCATACTAAAATGTATGGCGGCGGGGAACAATTTCTGCTCACAAAATTAACGATGTTTAGGCTCAGATTAATACTTTTTGGTTTGAATTAGTAGAAAAAACTCCTGGTGACTGTGTTGTTTAACATTTTGTCTCACGATTTGTCCAAAAATATTACAAAAATAACAACGATAATTTCGTAAAAACTCATAATAGAAAAGGTCGATTTCGATGTTTTTAATCAATGTTGACGATTTTTTTTCTCAAAAATTAAGAATTATTTTAGAATAATCACGCGGTGTTAGTGTAGACTCATCTATTGAGAATTCGTATTATTAGTTTGTGTCCTTCTATGAAGTGATTTCTTATGGAAATTTCTAAAACCGTAAGTGCTTGTTCGCGCGTTTCTTAGGGACTCCGCTCTTAACAACTTCCACGAACGGCAAATGATGATAGTTGAGCGATGACGCTGGTAAATTAGTATTTTCTTACAGTGGAAGGAATACCCTCGCAGTAGTGCAGTAGACGCCGCTACCTCCTGGGTCTCAACGGCGCTTCGCCGCGTCGGCGTCCCGGACGGCGCTTCCAGACAGCTGCCACCTTCAGTGCGGTCCATAGTGACGGCGTCGAGGGCTGCGTTCCCTCTCGGGTTTGGACATAGCACGAAATACATCGCACCCGGCGTTGTTCTTATCGGGTAAGAAATTTTATAAATAAATAAATTTTAATAGAAAATAATATGATATGGTCTTAGCGGCGTGGTTTGCTTAAGTATAAATTCTTGTATCTCAAGTTCCTCATGTTAAAATACAGCACAAAGAAATTGCATGGTGTTCAAAGTGTGTATTGAGAACCGCCATCTATTGGCAGCTTTAGTTGATGCTTCGAAGATATGTCTGCTCGAGCGCCTACGCTATGGTTGGTGCGTTATCGCCATAGATGGCGCCACTACAAGTTTATTAAAATTATTGACGTTATCCTGTTTTAACTATGAATATTCTTTTTTTCTTTCATACAATAACAAACACAACAAAGCAAAATTAGTCCAGCCGTTCTCAAATTATAGCGTGACCAGGAGAAATAAGGATTCATTTTTATATTAAAGATAGATTTTTTAAGAACTATTAGGTCTAGAGAAATAACTTTGGTATTTAATAGTTCCGATCTTCACTTTTGCTTGATTTCTACCAAAAACTGAAAATAAAGAAGTTTAAATATAATTATTTTGACTAGTTTAGTTGCCTCATCACTGGGTAGTGATTAGGCAAAATGTAATGATCCCTTTTAAATTTTCTGACCTTCATAATTTTCAACGAAATACCTACTTACATTTGCAATGAATATAATGTTTTATTTCATGGCATTTATGGAGGATTTATGTATTTAAAATGTAATTTTTAACAGAGATGCAGCACATAGAGTTCATCCATTGGCCGGGCAAGGAGTCAATCTCGGTTTCGGTGACGTCAAAGATCTCACAGAAATGCTGTCGAATTCTCTATACGCTGGATTAGATATTAGTAAGTGCAAAGTTCATTTCATTAGGTATATCTTAACTTTTCCCGACCGGGCTTAAAAATATTAAACAGTAAATAAATACAAAACATACATTATTCAGTTAATCCACAAAGTTATGTGTCTTGGAGTTGCGGGTATTAGATTCAGAACATACTATATTTAGTTTTAGGCTTTACAAGAAAGATTTAAAATTTTTCTTTCTAATAGTACCACAGCACTCATACCCCAAATTTGACTCTTGCGTCTCACTCAGCTAACCAATAGTTTTTTGGACAAAGACAAACATACAACTAATTTAGTGATTTTTATTATACAGCGTGTTACAAAATACCCCGTAATATACAGTCGTGGTCAACTAATTAGGGACATGCAAGATAGTGAAGAACAATAACCGGTTATGTACATACAAATATAAAACCCTATTGATTTCTCAGTAACTATTATTTGCATAATTTGGTCCGATTATTATGCTTTAAATGGCTGTAAATAAAAGAATAAATAAATAGAAAAAAGTATTTAATATCAAAGGTTGAACATGTATTCAATTTTAAGGTATAATTCTGTAGCTGGACATTTAATTAAGGACAGTAAACTATAATGAAAAATAGAGTTAAACAAAACTAATAATCTGCAGTATTATAATATCTTTAACAGCTCCATTTTATTACGTGTAAAATCAGTACCCAGTAGCAAAACCTTTGTTAGTAATTACCGCTTGACACCGATGTGGCATAGACATTATCAGTTTCTGGCATGTTTCGACAGGAATGTTTGCCCATGCCTCACAAAAAGCTTCATTAAGTTCATCTAAAGTTGTGGTACGATAAGTGGCTACTTTTTTCTTGATTTCGTGCCAAAGGTGCTCGATTGGGTTAAGGTCCGGGCTATTTGCTGGCCAATCTAGCACCGATACTGACTGACTGGTAAGAAACGACTTGACTGAACGGGCGGTATGTTTTGGGTCGTTATCATGCTGAAACGTCCATATAATAGGGAGATGCTCCTCAGCATAGGGAAGCATCGTTTCCTCCAATATTGCCTTGTATTGATGTTGGTCTAAGTTACCCTGAACTTTCCTCACAGGTCCCACTCCACGTCCAGAAAATGAACCCCACATTTTAATGTTTCCACCGCCATGTTTCACCTGCTTTTTTGTGAATCTTGGATTCATTTCCGCTTTTACTGGACGCCGTACGTATTGCCTTCCATCTGAAGAAATCAAATTAACCTTGGTCTCGTCAGAGAATAATACATGTTGCCATTGGGCGTAGGTCCAATGTCCATATTTACGTGCAAACGCCAAACGAGCATTTCTATGTTCTTTCTTCAACAACGGTACTTTGCGAGCCACTCTTCCGAACAACCCTGCTTCTACCAGACGTCGTCGAACGGTCCTAGCTGAGACACCAGCTCTTTCGTCTGTCCCAAACACTTCGTGTTTAATTAAAATAGAGCCTAGAAACGGATCTTTCTTAGCTAACCTGGCTATCATTCTATCTTCTTGCGGAGTTGTTTTTCTCGATCTTTTTGTTCTGGGCACATTTAAATCTGTGTTATTGCGTCTGACATGTTGCACTGCATTGTATACCATAGTTTTTGAACAATTTAAATGTTCTGCTATCCTTCGGTATGGCCAACCATGCTCGACAACAAACTTCATGATAATTTTTCGTAGTGTTGGATCGCAACTTTTATTTTTACCCATTTTTCTTCAAAATATTTTTCAAAACTTAAAATAAATATCGGGATTGCCGCCAAAACTACCACGAAACAATAAGAGAAGAAGTAAAAAAGTATTGAGATTCAAATTTTGAAAATAGAACGCAATATCTCAGTGTCCCTAATTAAATGGCCAGCCAGCATTATTTGAACAAATAGCACTACGATAATCTATCAGCTATACTGTAAAGAGGTTTAATGTTTAAGAAGTTGTTATTGTTTGTATAATCGGGCACATAAATGACTAATTATACTTACATGTAAGAGATATGGAATATGGTTTAGACTCGTTGGAAAATAAAAAATAAATTCACAATTCGGTTTAACCAAAGAGTGTCCCTAATTAGTTGACCACGACTGTATATAATTAATTATCAAAGCAAAAAAAATTGTCAACACTAGTAAGCTGTCATGTCAGGAAACCAGATTAACATAGATTAGCAACATTTTTAATTGATGCCTGGCTCCTATTGGACGTAGCGTGATGTTATGTAGCCTATAGCCTTCCTCGATAAATGGACTATACAACACAACAATAATAATTCAATTGGAACCAGTACTTCCTGAGATTAGCGCCTTCAAAGAAATAAACTCTTCAGCTATATAATATTAGTATAGATTTAAGACTGGATTCAATAATTTCCAAACCCACAGACCACCCACAGTGGATGCAGAAATACGAAACATCGCGACAACGCCACAACGTGCCAACACAGATGGCTATTGAAGCTTTGCATCGACTATACACCATCGATCTGCCGCCTATAGTCCTCATCAGAAGCTTAGGACTGCAGTTGACAAATGCACTTCACCCTATCAAGGTAAGGCACTATTATTCTATTTTATTATGCCCTTCTAATTGTAGAAGTGAAGAAATATTATATTGTGCACACAAAGGTCGCTTCACTTACCCAAGAACCAAAATTCGAAGGTCTGTGTCATAGGTTAATATTCTTATAAGCGGCGATTGACTTGTAACCTGTTACGAATACTAACTCACGTGCAAAATGTGGGCATGTGCATTATCATGTTTAGACGTGCTTTTGAGTACCCTCTCTGAATATCCTCAAAGATTTAGGTAACTAGAAATGCGAGGAGATATCTACCAAGTCTGGGAATTACATTCGTTATCATGTTTGTTGGTTTTTGATCTGACAATAATGATCTTATTGATGGCAATAGAAGCAGTTAATGTGTTTTGAAACCGATGGAAGTACTATATCAGTTAAAACCCTCTTTCCTTTTTTGATTATTTGTGATTAAAAGTGATTTGTGCTTCAAGCTAAAATAAAGAAAATAAACTATGTTGATAAATGAGGGTCGAAGTTGATAATTAAGGTGTGGTATCGGATATTTTTTACAGGAAAAGCGCCATCTCTTATCAGTACTTCCTACCACTGTGAATCTAGCTAGTGACTGACTATACAAGAGAACTCTGATGAAAGTTACCTGTAGATGGAGCTAGCGATGCTAAACCATAACTATGTCTCACCTACGTCACTGTCGGGAGGGGTCGGCCAAGATTCGTGTTGTCTCTGTCTAGCGTATAACGAATCGCATATAGCTACCCTTGTTTATGTCGGCGAAGTTCGGTAATTGTAGCGCCTGGTAATAATAGCCTCTTGATTTTTATACAGCGCCATTAGATTGAACTGATTAGTCAGGTCAGGGCATCGTCCCAAGTCTAGGTCAAGATGCGACTAATTAAATTAATATAATGCGTAAAAAGCGTTAATTACTAACCTCCTAGCCTAGACCATAATTCGGTCATCATATTGTAGAAACTGCATGATATATTTTGATTGTTTTGATATAATGGCATAGGTATTTAGGCCTAGATATTTTAGTCATTTTTTTTTATTTTACTGGTCATTAGGTACTTAAGTACCTAATAAGTAATAACCGCGCCGCACGCGCATGAATGCTTTACTATATGGTATGGTACACAGACCATATGGTATGAAGACAGAAGTATGGTAGGCAAATAAGTACACAACAGATGATTGACCTTGCATACGTATAAAGTATGAACTTGCATTTAATTTTGTTTGTGACTGTACTAACAAAGATCTACTATAACACGGCCCCGCCCCCCTCCAAACTCGTACGTAATCATAACGAACGTTTAATACTGGTCTTTACCGTCCTTAGTATACGGTCGAAGCAATACCGCCTGGTAGTAAAAGAGGCGGGTCATGTTAGCGTAGACATTCTACGTCAGTGACATTCTGACTGCGGACCGAGTCACAGCTCGCCTTTACGAAAATACCGAATGTCATAATTTTCCTATTAATAATGGATCAAAATATGTTGTCCGTTCCGAATATTATTATCAAGCAAGAACCTAACAATGATACACCTAGCTGTTCAAAATATGCAGATGGAGAATCGACCTCGGATCATAAGTTGTCCCTTCCAAATATTAAACAAGAGTCCTCCGATGATCCATTGACAAACAAAAAAGAACAATCGACCAGTTCTACATTCTTGATAAACGAAGGAGACTACACAATAGGACACGAAATTACAGTCAAAGAGGAATACAATTCTTCATCAGACGATGAAATGGACAACGAAGAACAATCTAGTTCAACGGACTCCAAAGAAAGAAAGGAAACACCAAGAAGGAAAGTCATGGGAAGTCAGGTAAATAAATCTACCTAAGTACTTATATTATGTACCTATCTAGGTTAAGTAATGTTTGTTACGTGACGGTAAGTATCTTAATATTATTAATTATATTTTTACTGTCGTCGTATACGACTTTTTCCGCAAAAATCCATCAATATGTACCTATACCTACCTACAATATATTAATTCTGAAGTTATTGGGTATCGGTTAATTGGGAAAGATCTAGAGTGCAAAAATAAGCGGACACCCATCCAAAACCTGACTGCGCCCCGCTTTGCTTGAACATGCGTTGCCCATACAAACTTTTAACCCCTATTTAAACCCTTTCAAGATTATTGTTTAAGACTAAAGATAGCCTATGTCCGTCTCCAGGATATTATCAATCTCCTCACCAAATTTCATTACGATTTGTTCAGCCGTTTACTCGTGGAAAACAAACAAACAGAGTTACTTTCACATTAATTATATTAATATGGATAGGAGGGTATGTTTGTATTGGTGGAGTTTTATACACAGCTAAAAAACTACCTAGATAGAAGAGGCAATAACATCACGATTATCCAGTATAATATATTCAAAACCTTAAGTTCGAGTGGTTTCTATTATAGAAAGCAGAGTTTCCAAAATCATTCTTTTGTGACAAGCACAATTTGACAAAAACTCAATCCATTATAGAATAAAGTTTTATTAATAAACATAAGTTACATAATTATAGTAGTTACCTTTACCTACATATTATTTTAATTAGCTCTGCGTATATTTTTAGGCAAGAGAGCTGATAGCCATGGTATACTACCACATGAAGAAAGAAGCCTTGAATGGAGTTGAAAATCTGAAAGACGCTCGGTGGAGGACATGCAAGGCGACAGGTGTCAGTGAGAAGACGGTGTCGAGAATTCTGAAAGAAAAAAAAATTGCTGATGAAACTGGCACTCCGATGAGATCGCCGCATAGAAACAAACGACCCCGCAAATGTTTGAGACGCGACATCGGTGAGGCGAACAAAAATATAATAAAGGACATCATCGAAAATTTCCAGAGCGAATTTAATAAGCCCCCGACATTAAACAACCTTAAAAAAGTTCTCAAGGAAAGGATCAATTTCAACGGATGCATCGAGACATTACGCCGCATACTTGCCGAAATAGGATTCGATATACAACATTTCAAAAACAATTATTATAATAATAAAATGATCGAGGAATACAGTAAAAATGAAAGTAAGACGAGTACACGGATGAAGTCAAATCCAAAGTCAAAATAGCATTTACTATAAAGTCTTTGTCAGTGAAATACATTAGGTACCTACATCATCAGATCAAAATGTTTCTCAAATGGGACCATCAACGGTTATTTAACCCTGTTGTTACCTAATTACTTTAAATATGACTAACTTTATAGTAAGTAAGTAGGTAACCTTGTAAAAATACTTGGTCAAAATAATAAATGACTAATTTATGCCATAAACTAAGTGGTTTTGTTTCAGTTTGCTTGCATAAATCTACCTAATTAAAATGTTTATATTAAATGCTTTACTTGATGCATTTTATTTTATATCAGCAATCCTGCTATTTTTGTGACGAAAAGTATGGAATTATAAATAAAATAAATAAATAAATATGATCACGTCTGTAATCCCCGGGCTCGGTAGATATCTCCTCAGATCTTTAGATACTTAGATCTTTGAGGATATCTAAAGGGGGTAGTCAGAGGCAAGTCCAAACATGACATTTGGTACATGCCCACATTTTGCACAGTAGTTAGTATTCCGTACGTGACAGGTTGCAAGCCCATCGCCGCTTATAAGAATACTAACCTATGACACATACCTTCGAATTTTTGGTTCTAGGGTATGCCGGTTTCCTCACGATGTTTTCCTTCACCGTTTAAGAGCACCGGCATTGCGCACATAAATTTTTCGAATGGAAAAACTCATTGGTGCACGACCAGGTTTGAACCCACGACCTACGGATCGTGAGGCAGGGGTGCTACCACTACACCACCAGCGCTCTCAAGTATGGGATTAGATTTGCTATAACTCTGCTCATCAGTAATTTGCTAAAAGAAGCGTAGAAAAACAACGAATTCGCGTTACCTTCTAGACCTAGAGCAGTAGATTAGCCAGGGTCGATGTAGGTCGATGTTGAAACCTAGACCACCCAAATCTAATGGCTGTCGATAGGTAGGTATTCTAGATAACTTCTTAGTTACAAAAATTTACTCAAAGTAAATTAACCTTAAGTAGGTAGGTATTTATTGACTTTCTTCACTTTTTTTTGATAAAACAATGCACACAACTTGCACAAAAAAAACATTAATAGTAGGTAAGTAGGTACTTACTTAACTATTCATATTTAATAACCGATGGAACCTATGGTATAACTTTGTTAAGACGTTTAGTCCCTCCAATTCGTGGAAGTACCTTATTATAAGAAATGTTTAGTAACTACTAATACTGAGTTCTAAACTGAAACTTTAAGAATTGCGGATCCAGGACTTGGGTTTGGAAGGGTCTGGCTTTAACAAGTTGACCACATAAACACATAAAATGATTAAACAATTACCACCAATATCAATTCAATTCTTATTTAGTGGCCTTTGACCACCAATATCGGTAGGTCCCATTTGTTCTATGGAACATGACGTAATTATAACAATTTGAGAAAATATTGTCTCTATTTGTACTATACGTAGAACTACATAGGTACTAGCTTTTGCTCCTGTTTTTATTTGTCAGTGAATGCACAGAACTAAATGGACGCTTTTCCCAAATTCTTCATCAACTTCAAGAAGTTTATAATATGTACTTAGTTTGTTCTATGGAACAATTTGAGACAAAAAGTACAAACTGTTCTATAGTACAAATAGGGACAGTATTTTCTCAATTTGTTATGTTACGTCATGTTCCATAGAACAAATGGGACCTACCGACCAATATCAAGTTTATGTTAAAATTTGTGGGAAGTATGCTTTGGAGGTTGAGGGGGAGGGCTTCAGCGTTTTAGCCTCTGTCCCTGGATCCTTAAAATCTGATCTATTTATGTAGACTGAAGAAAAATATAGAAACTTCTCGATGGTCTAAAAGAAAATAAGGCAAGCAGTTTGTTTTGATTTAAAACAGCGACTTTTGTTTGTTTTCAGGTTTATTCTCGATTCTTATCTTATCATCCTTTATTAGATACTACGAGTATAACTTTGTCTTGAAAAAATATTTTTTTGTTTCAGAAAATGATAATGTCTCATGCAGCAGTTTGAAAGTAACTATTGGACAAAAGGAAAGCCCACGCTGTCTGTTTCGTGATATTGATCATCACTGATCGATCATACCTTAGGTAGTTTAATTACTTAACTATTATTTTATACCTATGCTTTGTTTGAAGCTAGTCTTAGATTTATTTTTTAAATATACTATAGGTATAGCAAAGCAAGATTCAAATGTGTTTTATTCATTTCAATTTTTCCCATACCTACTAAGCACTTGTAAGGTACCTTGGGTCTATCCTACTAATATTATAAACGCGAAAGTTTGTAAGAATATAATGGATGGATGGATGGATGTATGTTTGTTACTCTTTCACGCTAAAACGGCTGAACGGATCAGAATGAAACTTGGCACAGATATAGATTATGGTCTAGAATAACACATAGGCTACATTTTATCCCGAAAAAAATTACGGTTCCCACGGGATCGATTGTTTTTGTTTTTCACGCGGGCAAAGCCGCTGGCAGAAGCTAGTGTGATATAAAATTATCATACTTGGTGCCATACTCCATACCTAGGTAGGTAAACATATACTTACTAAGTAAGTAAATATTATCCTACTACCTACTTGATTATTTAAAATAATCTTTCCGCTGAGCTTCAAATACGCAAAATACGTTACTAAATAACGTTTTCAACCAGCTGCAAACAACCAATATTGATTAAAATGCACACATCTGTCCTTTACTCGACCTGCCTCCTGTCTCAGACAGGGGGTGACGTCACACAATGGCCGACGTGACGCCATCTTGAAATTACGCCATTCTTCTTAGTATTAAATGAATTTCGACCTTATAAGCAAGTGCTTAGGCAGTATATCGATGGAAGCAAACCAGCATTGTTTAATAAACACGTTTTCTGTCTGACACATGTTGACTCAACCATATTGCTGGTCGATATTACTCATGTTTCTTCTATTTCGTATTTAATATCATTAATTCTTCGTATTTTACGATGACTTTCACTGCCTGTCAATATTTTGAACTATGAATACTTACTTAGGTAAGTAGGTAGAAAAAAAACCTACCTACTCACTTTTAATTTGCGAATACACTTCCACTTCTTTCATAAACTGCAGTGCTCATTAAATATAACTCTAATTACCATAAGAACCTTTTGTAAGCATTGAATAATCTATAACTAATATAATATTAAGGTAAGTAATCGATATAGGTATTGCTAACCATCAGTTATTTATTATTAAGCAAATGAGGCGATATCATTTTAGCTAATGTTGGACCGTAAAGACTTTGTTTTTAATGAAAGAAGACAACACCACATAACTTTATAACCTACTACGTTTACACGATTACGGTTTATTTTATGGTCTGTCCATAAATATTACTTTGGTCATCTCAAAAAAAATTTCAAATGCATGAACGACCCTTCTTAAAACGGAGAACCTTTCAAAGTCGTTGATAAAAGGGCATGCGTGCGTGCATGATTAATAATAACTACTAAGTACCTACAAGCCGTGAATTCCCACGTCGCGTCGTGTCGTCAGAAAGAATAAGAATGTTCCAGAACATTCTTTAAGGAATGCCCCATGACAGCCCTTATTTTATTCCCGACTATTCAACGACTCGCCACACCCTGCGCGAAACCGTTATTTTACCTGCCAACTTTGGGTATGTCTGCGCATAACAAAAGATTGTTTTTTCTAGAAATTTCTGTAAGTACCTACCTGCTCTGTAAAAAGTTAGTAAGTACTTACCTGGGTATAGGTAGCTACGTAAAAATACTTAGTTATTTATGAAAGACTGTAGGCAGGTATAAAACGTGTGTTTTTGCGCTAAAGGTTTGTTATTCACAGAACACGATAAGATAGTTTTATCTTAGACCTATTATTACGGCGCAGTACCTATACCTACCTACCAACGCAGATACTCACGAGACCTATTGGTAAATCGGCCAAATTGTGTATGCTTGTACTTACTTAGCTAAATGTGTTAGTAAACAATCCATCGATGAAGTAGGTAAGTATAAACAAAGGAAATTACCATCAGCCAACTATATATGAGACTGGTAGGTACCTACCACAGAATACTACATAACATTGATTGGCACGTAGATGGAATTTACTCGATGCGGGTGGGGGCCTTTCCACGATCAATACCCTGCCTGTCGCATGACCCCCCTCACCCGGCGCGCGGGCCCGGGCGTTGGCACCTCACCTCCCCTCGTCCCTGCCTGGTTCAGCCTTCGTGGAAACATCTGCAAATGTACTTTTAAATACAGTAAGGGTAAGTAGGTATTACTTTCTGGTATTTACCTATCTACAATAAATTTACCAAGTGAAGCTATCGACATCATGTCATGTTGTCCTGATGTGATAATGATAACCTTTTTAATAAATAATTTAATAAGAACAACCTAGGTAGGTATCTATCATTCAGTTACCGCAAATAGGCTTTGATGAATAAAGAAAGACCATAGGTGCCTGCCTACCTAACTGCTTTATCATGGTCTATTTCTTTAAAGCTACTTCGCAGTTCTTACTACCCTACCCATGGAGTTAGTTAAAACCAGTGATCTTTATCTCTATGGTTAAAACAGCCCAAACAGACCCATATTTCACGAGCGGTTTATTAATATAAATAGAGGTACATCTACGATGGTTTTAAAATATGATGCCGTCTGTAGAATATTTTGAATGCCATAGTAGAAGGTACATTTACCATGCCGACCAAACATGAGCAGTCGGTAGCAAAAGTGCTCAACAGAATTTCATTATGATTAACAGAAGTCGGAGGCGGTGGACTTTAGATTAGTAGGTAGAGTAGATTTAAAAGTACCAAAACCTTTTTTTGCATAGGTACAAAAAAAATAAGTACCTAGGTACTTACCTACCTACATCTATGTTCCTGTAAAAATTGCGTTTAGGATTAATTACTCGTGCCTACCCAACCTAACTAGGTACTTTCTCCCGGAGCTTTATATTTTTTCCTAAAACCAAACTAATAGTTATGTACTTACCTACCTCACATACCTACTGTAAAAAACCGACTTTTATTTTATTTATGTAGGTCTACATTGATTTTCAAATTTTTTATCTACCAGGTGGATATTCTGGTCTTTTGTTGGTTGCAATTAAAAGAAAAAAAATCATATTCAACACACACACACTTCATTGAATTTTCTCTAGGTAAGTATTATATTTTTACTATGTAGGGAGGTAGGATTTATATTTGTAGTAACATTTCATCCAGTTTCTATAAATTAATAATATATTTTCATTGCATCGTTTTAGTGTTGATTGTACAGTATGCGGAACAACGTATTGATCCGTTTAATTCGTTTATTTTCGGAACGCTTCGTCTTTGCTTGGCCAATCGGCTGCCTCGGTGGCGGCCATTTTGACGAAAACTACGCAGATGCGCGCGTCCCGCGGCCCCTGTTGGCGTTGGGTATAAAAGGAAGCCATGACGTCATGCGCCCTCATTGCCCGCTCGACATGGCATAAGCGTGGACGTGACTGTGAGTGAAGTGCTACAGAAAAAGTGATTTTGTGTCTGGTTGGATACAGGTGTGTAACCCTCACTCACCACATAATTTTCTGTTGTGCCCTAAATTTTAATCATGGGCTACAGTAATAAGGAGAAATCCATCGTTGATTTTTGCGAAAGTAAAACAGAATCCCTCTCTAACTGGGTTCGTCAAGTTAAAAGTAAATCAATAAGTGTCAAGACAAAGAGAAAACGTGACTTGAGGATAATCGCCATTTTGAGCAACTCTCTGACCCGCGCTGAGAGCGAACTAGTTACGAAACAAAGAGAACGTGCTAGAAGGTGGGCGCAAATGCAAGCTGATCTCGGACTAAGCAAAAAAGAAGAAGAGCTCGCCAAACAGCAGCGGGAAAAGATTGATAATATATGGAAGAATGATCTCAGCGGTTTAGATAGTTTTTTTAAAGAATTAGACAATGTAAAGCCAATGCAAGCAGTTCACTAGTACCTAGGTGATTTAGGGAAGAAAACTGTTTTTGTATCTGTGATATTATGTAGGATGTTTTTAAATTACAGTCCCATTGCGTTTCGCGTGGGTCTGCATCCGACGGCCGCCATCTTGGTCGCCACTGGAGCGTCGCGGAGCTACGACATGGGTTTGTAACGGTATCGTGCATTTTTAGTTTTTTAGTTCAATTTTAGTAGGTCTATAGTAATGTAAATGTTTCAATTTATTCTCTCCCGCAATAAATTGGAATTTTGGTTTTATTCATATTGAATAAGAAAATTGTAACTTATGTTTAAGTATGAAAATAAAAGAATTCTGTCTAAAAAGTTTGTTGTGCCCTGATTTACTTACATTTATGTATCTTCACCACAAACCTAAATGTATTATTCCATGAGTCATCGCTTCATCAACACTTCGCGGAGGACAATGGCGGGGTCTACTGCGCAGTTGTATGGAGCGGTTGAGAATATGCGTCATCTCGGGTGGAGCTGCGTCATTAGCTGCGCATTCCTACGGCACGTCCGCCCTGCCTTTGCGTCGAGCTAACGGGTGCGCTCACGTGACAGTTTCCAATCGTCAGCCCACTAGGTAAACGCTAGGTGATTGCGTCATGATTTCAATGATTAGTTAGAATCATCTAGTGCCTGCTATTGTTTGGCCCCTCCGGGGGCCTTGCCGTGTAACAATGCCTTTAGCCCAGAGTTCTGCCGTGCCACACCCTAAGCCAGGCCTCACTATGACCGACTCGCTCCTCGGGCCACGCCGTCCTATGCTGCTCGGCTGCCAGATCACATCCGAGCTGAAAACCTGCTGCCCTGCAGCGCTGTACGGTTATGAACGTAAGAAGTTATAAGTCCAAATTTTAAATTCGGTGAGTCATTTGTTTGCGGACTATGAACGTCAGAACAGAAAATGCTCATAACTTACAAAAATGCAAACAACTTTCGTGATAACATTAGATCGGTAGGGACGTGTTTGTCATTAACATTTCCTCCAGACAGGCAAATGTATTGCTCAGATGTGTGATGGAGATCTGGTTAGCCGAAAGCGAGCGGAAGGGAGTGAACCGAGTGCCGACGTAGCATCGCGCTCTGTCGGTCGGCCGACGGAACCTTGCTGCGCGGCTCCAACACTTTCACTTTTAGGTAACAGTCAGGTCATTGTAATTTTATATTTCACAATCCACTGCGAACTTTATAAAGGCGAGGCGTGAACACGAAGGAAACAGTCATACGGAGAAGCGCATTGAATAAAACAATTAGGCAAACGATAAAAAACCTTGAAGCAGAATCATGTAGACGGAAATGGATTACAACAATACTTCCTATGAATGTGGGCTGATGAACTTCCGGGACTGAAAGCTAAACGAGCTCGATAAACTGAACCTAATCTGATCCTTGGAGATTATAGGGAAATAAACTGAAATATAATAGGGACTGGCGTTTAACGGATAGTGATTACGGTGAGTTGGTTTTGTTATCATAACTCAGTATTTAACACTTATTTGCAGGAAACATACGAAATCGGCTTTTCTTAGACAATACTTATCATTATTACTTTGGTGATTATCTCAATCGCAAATAATATAAAAAGAAGCGGTTATGCTTTTTAGGAAATGTAGCATTGTTTGTAAGATTCGGCAAATTCTGATTTTTCTGAAAATCTTACAGTTACCTATGGAGCGGAACAAGGTGTGGTGAGCAAGCTTCATGCTTAAGACCTATGAATGCAAGGTGGCTCTTCCCTGCGGTGAAGGCTATCCAAATGGAACGTCACACACCCTACGCTCAGATAAGTTCCACGGTACTCGAACTTTAACTGTTGGAAATGATCTACGTTATGAACCTATACACATATATACCTAACTTATACTCTCGTCGGATGTATTATGAAGCTGATTGCCTGTGTGTCTGAATTCACGTTGAGGATAGCTATAAATATATGTTAGGTAAGTCAGTTAATATCTAAAGTTTGATTTAAACTTAACTAGGCAAAGGTTTGGCCTCACAGAGCTTTCAGATTAATATTACATCTTGCGTTTATTTAACCTAATCGAAACATTATTTCGTCTGAAATCGCAGACTGTGCCACCGCCGCCGTGACATACTTCTCCGTCGCAAGACGGCTAGGGACCGCTAAACTTTCTTTTGATTACAGATTTATGTTCGTTCACATAAATTTTTGCACGCGCTGATTATAAACAACAAAATAAGAGATTAGAGAATTCATAGATATTATATGTTTACAAAAAAGAAAGAGAAAATCTCATCTAATCATTATCACAAATAAAATACTTCATTATTTACATTAACTCCTGTGAATGTTACCGAAAGAGAACTAAATTTAATTACAATTACATACCTAAACTTTAAGCCCCAACAGAAACATTTGAAAATTTCAAATCATAAGTATATCATCACATGAAATAGCAAAGAAACTAAAGTGAAAAAGGTATGTAAATATAATATTCCTCTTCAGAAATTTGCCGTAAATTTGCGGCTTATTTAAGGGTTTCCTTTCGGGGAAACCTATTTTCTTTGTTTAGCTTTTGCTCGGCAGGTATTTTGAGGTAGCGGTGAGCCATCTATACCAACCTTGCAGCTGGCCTTTGGTGCGACTAACTCAATGAAACGCCCTTGAATACACGCAACGACTGACTCAATCTCACTGCAATAAATTGTGTGGTACATGAATTACCTACCTAATTATGCACGGGGCTTCTGCCCTTTATTTGCTTTGAATCATTGTCTATCCAGGTAGTGGAACTGCTTAGCTACTCGGAGCCGTACCTATTCGACTAGTTCTGAAAACCAATAATGGAAGAATCGAATCAATAGTAAACCTTACGCTCAATGGAAAAAAATATAAGGATTTGTAGGTAATGAATTGACAGCACGAATACTGTGACAATCGTCCACACAATGAGGTATGGCGTAGGTAATAGAGACTTGTAAATTTAAATAACTATTGCATGCTCTATTGTGTCTAGCTTGAACAAGGGGCAAGGTGAATGAATAATCCAAAATGTACAATTATATATTTATAAAATCAGGAGATTTTGTTATAACATGCACATAATACACACCCACCGAGGCCATACCGACCGAAGCCCACCAAATATGATTCACAATACAAATTCATCTCGGTAATGAAACAAAATGGCATCCCGCAAGATTGGTTCCTACAAAACGATTAATCTGTTCCTTGATAGACAAGATTTTGATATCCCCATCATTGAAAAGTAAAGGTACAGTGAGATGTAAACATGAATATAAAGCGTACCCGAAATCGACAAGAGCATTGTTATAAATCTACTAGCTATTACGTCAGGCCCCACCTTGCAAAATGACCCTGAAAGCATCATCATTCACGTCTAATGTAACAAGTATGTATGGCTTACCCACTCTGACTGTTTCTGCATCTTTGGACTGTAGCAGTAGCCTGATATGTCTGGCACGTGATCCTGTTGCTGTCATAGGTATATTTTTTCTAACATTGATGTAAATAATTACATACTTTTTTTGGTGTTTAGAAGTAATTTTAGATTACTGTCTATTTACCTTTGCATTATTAATTTTTTGGTCTTTGCGTGTTTTGTTTGCTCAGCTCGAGAGTCATAGGGACATAATAGTCTGCCACGTAGATTGGAACTTTGAAATGCCGCTTCCGCTCTTCATTATATCTACCAGTTCAATAATTATTAGGAATTGTTATTCAATATTACGATGGAATTAAAATTAAAAAACTGCGCATCTCCCGAATACCTCACAATGGGAAAACTGGGAAAGATAATCAATGAAATAATTAGAAAAGCAAGAGGAATAAGATATATAATGCAGGTAACATTTTATTTTTTCACAATCATTTTTAACCGCCTAGTAGTACCTACTCTTGTATAACATACATTTTTGGCTTCTGTTTCTTTAGGAGCAGTGGAAATTCAAGATGATTTAGACAGTTTCTTAAGATAATATCAAAAGTACATAATCAATCGAATATTAATATGCATGAAGAACTATCAGTATAGAAAAAACACCTTGCAACTACGAGACTTGCAAGTTGTTAGTTAAACTTAACCAAAAGCTACCAGTACTTGTTATTGATTTTCGAAACTACCCCTGCATTTAGTATTTGTGATGTCATAACCCATTTCCCTTTCAATACGGCTTGCTGGACCACTCACTTTAGCTCAGACACACTAGTGCAAATGGAAAATGAAAGCGGCTGAATAAATTATATGAATAATAAACAGACAGGACAAACGAACTCTCATGACTTAATGAAATAGAATGAATATAAAGCAGAGCTTCTTGATGGATGACAGTCAAATGGTAAAGTTTTTTTCATTAGTAACAGTAATGAATGCTTCAAAATTATAAATATTTAATTAGTTTAGATTTTAGCTTGTAGGTAACGTATTTTTACGTTGTTTTTTTCCCTTTTCTGTCTGTTTAGCTAGATATGAATGATGAGTAATTGAATGAATTGGATCAGACATTAATAAATAAATCACTGACTACTGTTATACAAAGTGCTGCTGCCTCGTCACAGCTCATCGAGACTGAACACCTACCCTGCTGCCTCGTCTTAGGGTCTGAAATCACACTGGATTCGACTTAACCGCTGCTGCCTCTCCGGAGCTCAGCTTTTTGTTCCTAACTTCTGCCTCCTCACCAGAGCTCAACATGATAGACCTTCTCCGCCATGCTGCCGCGCACATGGATTAGACAATATTCTACTTAAACCGCTGCTGCCTAGCCAGAGCTCAGCACCCTCGGCCGACATCTGCTGCCGCGTACAGTGGGTTCGACGCAAACCGCTGCTGCCTCACCAGAGCTCGGCGCGTTTGGCCTTCACCCCTGCTGCCTGGCACAGCGGGCTCGACGCAAAACGCTGCTGCCTCGCCAGAGCTCGGCGCGTTTGGCCTTCACCCCTGCTGCCCGGCACAGTGGGTTCGACGAAAACCGCTGCTGCCTCATCAGAGCTCAGTGCGTTTGACCTTCACCCCTGCTGCCCCGCTCAGTGGGTTCGACGAAAACCGCTGCTGCCTCAACAGAGCTCGGCGCGTTTGGCCTTCACCCCTGCTGCCTCGCACAGTGGGTTCGACGCAAACCGCTGCTGCCTCACCAGAGCTCGGCGCGTTTGGCCTTCACCCCTGCTGCCCGGCACAGTGGGTTTGACGAAAACCGCTGCTGCCTCATCAGAGCTCAGTGCGTTTGACCTTCACCCCTGCTGCCCCGCTCAGTGGGTTCGACGAAAACCGCTGCTGCCTCAACAGAGCTCGGCGCGTTTGGCCTTCACCCCTGCTGCCTCGCACAGTGGGTTCGACGCACAGCGCTGCTGCCTCACCAGAGCTCGGCATGTTTTTACCTTCACCCCTGCTGCCCTGCACAGTGGGTTCGACGTAAACGGCTGCTGCCTCACCAGAGCTCTGCGCGTTTTGCCTTCACCTCTGCTGCCCCACACGGTGGGTTCGACGTACACGGCTGCTGCCTCACCAGAGCTCGGCGCGTTTGGCCCTCACCCCTGCTGCCCCGCACTGTGGGTTTGACATAACTGTTGCTGCCTCCCCAGAGCACAACGGCGGTTCTGCCTCTACCATCGCCGGTACTATCTTGCCGGAGAACAGTGAGTTGGAAACGACGGTTCGGAGAACAAAATATCTGGGGTAAAGGTGTAGTAAGTATTTTATTAAGTACTTTTGAATGACAGATTGCACAATTGATTACTACTAGCAAGAGGACCTGGGTTCACAACAAATTGAGAAGATGATACCTACTGGACACGTACAGCAATCTCAAAATAATGTACCTATCTTTTTCTTTTATGCTTTAATTCAACAAAGTGGAATGCAGATTTCCCTCGCCATGGATAAATGAAATGATGGCTGCAAAACGAATGATGGGTTCGATTCCTGCACCAGTCTGTACTACTAATTTTTTAAATTAAATAATGTAGTTAACGCGGAGTTAGCTCTGCATTGTGCATTCCTGTAAATTCCCAGTTAAAGCTTCAGAAACAACAGGGTGACTTAACAGAATGAGCCTCAAAAGAGTTCTACGTGACTAGCTCCTGCCTCACCAGCTCTGTGTGACTTGACTATACCAAATTTATTTTTTCTCACCCCTGCTACCTCATCACAGTGGACCTATCGAAGTTCAATGTTCAGCGGGCATGTGCTTAACACCTTAGCCCTAGCTTATTACACCCCCAAACTTTACTATGAAGCAACCTAATTTTCTTCAGCAGCAAGTCTTAGTCTCCTGTAGGCTAGAAGTGTGACTAATGCTATAACCGTACGAGTTCATACAACTTTACCGACACTCGTTGGCGTGAGTCCCAACATTATAAGCATCTTATGAACCAGCAGCGTAGTCTTATGTTGCAAGTCTTTAATCCTAGCCTTCTGCGCTTGCGACCCTGTGTTCCGGAGCTTCTTCATTTACTTCACGCTGTGAAGATCTTACCCACATTTGCGAGCTGTGATTCCTGAAAACAATGTACACATGCTCTTGCGCTACTAACTTTTAACCCGCAGCCTGCGCCAACAACTCAAAAGCAAAATGTACCTACCTACACCAGCCTGCTGCCTAATTAAAGGAGTACACTTGAATCCTGATCTACCTTCGAGGCGCGAGTAGTTTCCACTGACCAAGTCTTTACAGGCAAAATGAAATAAAAATCTATCAAATTCCATCCTGGGTCTCCGTACAAGTTCTGAACATAGTGGCATCCTTGGAATGCTTCAAGCCTGTGGCGAGATTTACCATTTTCAAGTCTATCCTTAAGATGCCTGTACATTCGAGATCAAGCACGATGTCTGTAGCAAGCAGAGTTGCAGTCAGCTTCGAGTTCTTCCATGCCTGAACTTAAGTTGCGTACAACATCCTTAGGAAAAGGTATAAGCTTGCGTGATTCTACCCTACTGACACTGCGCTGTGCACATGCATTACGCACATGTTTCGTAACCTGTGTTGTTCCAGATATGCACCTTCAGCCACGCAACTCATGTCAATTACTGTCATTTTGCCAACACCGAATCTTAAAAGCACCGGTTTTGCCGTCACGTCCAAATATAACCCTGTCGAAAATTCAGCTTTGATGTTTGATGTCACCTGCGTGTGCAAATCACGGTCTACATCTCCAGCCAGCTTAGTAAAGCAGCCAGCTCAGCGAGCACCATGCCCGTGTCTTGATCAACCCATTTCAAGTCTGCGTGTTCAGCCAGTTTTGACTTCTAAAGTAGCTTACTTTCACGAAGCTAACACTGCAAATTTGTTACATGGTAAGGCTTGAATTCCTTATCATAATTATCTTAATTGTTAGCGCTATGTATGCTTGCCCGCTATTTCAGAACGTGTATCTTTTTAGGTCTTATCATCTGAACAGTGAGTAAGCTAAGATTCCAATGACGGTTAGTCAGCCTGAGCCACCGTCGAACCCTCGAGTCCTGGTCAGCCTATACCTCCAAAGTCAAGTCTCCTGTGCTTTGCCAACCTTTGACTCATGAATAAAGCACTGGGAGTGACACACCAGCCTGCGCCGTTGCAGTTGCAGTTCTGTGATCAGTACGTAAGCCTGCTCCGCCGACGTTGAATCCCCGAGCCTATGGTCACCCAGCCTGCCACCGCTGTCGAGTCCTGGAGTACAGTCTCATACCCAACCTGCCTGTGCCACTGCCGTTAAGTTCCTGAGTATAAACAGCCAGCCTGCCACCGTGGTCGAGCGCTGGAGTCCAATGGCCACCCAGCCTGCGCCACTGACGTCGAGTCCCTGAGCCTATGATCAGCCGGCCTGCAACCGTGGTCGACTTCTGGAGTCCCATGCCCAGCCATCCGGCGCCACTACCGTTGTGTCCCTGAGCCTATGGTCAGCAAGCCTGCAACCGTGGTTGACCCGTAGAGTCCAATGGCCAGCTAGCCTGCACCACTGCCGTCGAGTCCCTGAGTCTATGGTGAACCAGCCTGCGCTTCTGCAGTCGACGCCTTGTCAGCCAGCCTGTAAGTCTGCAGGCCATCTCTAAGCCCTGTGGTCTCCCAGCCTGTGAATCCGCAGGCCAACCCTGAGTCCTGTGGTCTGTCAGCCGCCGTGTCTGCTAGCGAACCCTGATTCCCGCGGACGGCTAGCCTACGCATCTGCAGGTGACTCCAGAGTCCTGTTGTTGGGAGCCTGCGCGTCTGCAAGCCATACCAGAGGTATCATCATCGCATCATGGTCTGCCAGCAAGCGTCTGAAGGCAATCCCCGAGTCCTGCAGTCTGCTAGCCTGCAAGTCTGCAGGCGATCCCCGAGTCTCATGGTCTGCTAGCCTGCCAGTCTGCAGGCGATCCCTGAGTCCAGTGACCGGCCACCCTGCGAGTCTGCAGGCGATCCCTGAGTCCAATGGTCGGCCAGCCTGCAAGTCTGCAGGGGATCCCTGAGTCCCGAGGTCGGCCAGCCTACAAAACTGCAGGCGATCCCTGAGTCCAGTGGTCGGCCAGCCTACAAGTCTGCAGGGGATCCCTTAGTCCCGAGGTCGGCCAGCCTGGAGGCTGCAGGCGATCCCTGAGTCCAGTGGTTGGCCAGCCTGCGAGTCTGCAGGCGATCCCAGAGTCCCGAGGTCGGCCAGCCTGTCAGTCTGCAGGCGATCCCTGAGTCCCGAGGTCTGCCAGGCTGCGAGTCAGCAGGCGATCCCTGAGACCAGTGGTCAGCCAGGCTGCGAGTCTGCAGGCGATCCTCGAGTCCAGTGGTCGGCCAACCTGCTAATCAGCTGGCGATCCCCGAGTCCAGTGGTCGGACAACCTGCGAGTCAGCAGGCGATCCCTGAGTCCAGTGGTCGGCCAGCCTGCGAGTCTGCAGGCGATCTCCGAGTCCAGTGACCGGCCACCCTGCGAGTCTGCTCGCGATCCTTGAGTCCAGTGACCGGCCAGCCTGCGAGTCTGCTCGCGATCCCTGAGTCCAGTGACCGGCCAGCCTGCGAGTCTGCTCGCGATCCCTGAGTCCAGTGACCGGCCAGCCTGCGAGTCAGCAGGCGATCCCTGAGTCCAGTGGTCGCCCAGGCTGCGAGTCTGCAGGCGATCCCCTAGTCCAGTGACCGGCCACCGTGCGAGTCTGCTCGCGATCCCTGAGTCCAGTGACCGGCCAGCCTGCGAGTCTGCAGGCGATCCCTGAGTCCAGTTACCGGCCAGCCTGCGAGTCAGCAGGCGATCCCTGAGTCCAGTGGTCGGCCAGGCTGCGAGTCTGAAGGCGATCCCTGAGTCCACTGACCAGCCAGCCTGCGAGTCAGCAGGCGATCCCTGAGTCCAGTGTTCGGCCAGGCTGCGAGTCTGCAGGTGATCCCTGAGTCCAGTGGTCAGCCAGCCTGCGAGTCTGCTCGCGATCCCTGAGTCCAGTGACCGGCCAGCCTGCGAGTCTGCAGGCGATCCCTGAGTCCAGTGACCGGTCAGCCTGCGAGTCAGCAGGCGATCCCTGAGTCCAGTGTTCGGCCAGGCTGCGAGTCTGCAGGTGATCCCTGAGTCCAGTGGTCAGCCAGCCTGCGAGTCTGCTCGCGATCCCTGAGTCCAGTGACCGGCCAGCCTGCGAGTCTGCAGGCGATCCCTGAGTCCAGTGACCGGCCAGCCTGCGAGTCTGCAGGCGATCCCTGAGTCCAGTGACCGGTCAGCCTGCGAGTCAGCAGGCGATCCCTGAGACCAGTGGTCAGCCAGGCTGCGAGTCTGCAGGCGATCCTCGAGTCCAGTGGTCGGCCAACCTGCGAATCAGCTGGCGATCCCCGAGTCCAGTGGTCGGACAACCTGCGAGTCAGCAGGCGATCCCTGAGTCCAGTGGTCGGCCAGGCTGCGAGTCTGCAGGCGATCCCCGAGTCCAGTGGTCGGCCAGGCTGCGAGTCTGCAGGCGATCCCCGAGTCCAGTGGTCGGCCAGGCTGCGAGTCTGCAGGCGATCCCCGAGTCCAGTGGTCGGCCAACCTGCGAGTCAGCAGGCGATCCCCGAGGCCAATGGTCGGCCAACCTGCGAGTCAGCAGTCGATCCCCGAGTCCAGTGGTCGGCCAACCTGCGTCAGCAGGCGATCCCCGAGTCCAGTGGTCAGCCAGGCTGCGCTTCGCCAGACAACTCCGGAGTATCTCGGCGAATCTACGCATCACCCTGGCCTCTCAGCCTACACCCGTCTACCACACGGTATCATAATCTATCTTTCACAGAATTTCCAAGTTCTTCACACGAGCACTTGTTCAACCAACTAGGACTACAAGGCTTCTCGGGGTGAGCACCATAACCGTATTGTATGTCCAGGTTGGGTCCAGGTCACTCATTAGTCTACCAAAATCACGTCTCATCTTACGACCGAGCGAGAAGCATGCGACTTGGGGCATTGGAATGGAGGATGTAAGATGTAAGGCATTTGAGGCATTGACGAATATGTGTATGTTTCTTTTCACGAGCATAAAACTGTATGTAATAGTATACGCTGTACTACCGCTATTTGTGCAATTGATTTGCGTGTACCCATCGCCTTATTATTTATCTACTGTATGTATGTACTGTTTTTATTTTGTTTGTGTGTCTTGTTGCCACTCCATTTCGTAGATGATTCAATTGACAGCACGGTGAAGGAATAACAAGAATGTGCACGCATATCAACTATTTGTCTACATCGATGTGAAAGGACTTTACGCATTGTAATTGCATGAACAAGCAGTTTGGATGACCATAGCGCTTTTTGTACCGAAGCATATAAATACTGGAGGACAATTATTAACAAAGTGGTAGTAAATATAACACTCATAGGCCTTTGAAACGGTAGTTGTGTGTCGGTACGTGTAGTTAGGTACTTTCTGTTTTACACTTTTTCACGTCTGTCATTTTGGTCTTACAAAATAAGCTTCACTTTTACGAATGTGTCTAATACAAAGCATGCATAGTGCATAAAGTTAAATGGGAAAATATTGTATAAATAATAATTGAATCCCTATTTCAATTTGACTTTGAATGTTTTACTTGGAAAGGTTTAGTTTAAGTACCTACAAAATCAAAATCATTTGCAGATACAGGGTAACAGGTAAACAATTAATCACAATCATTTCAGAATCTACGCGTTGTGAGGTATCTACCTATATAATATTTTATTTCAACATGTTCCCTTGTTTAAGTGTAGGGTTTATAATGTTTATTTTCAGAAGCAACAGAAGCTAATAAGTACTTGTTTCAGGAAATAATTCTTTGTTAATATTTTTTATTTATGGATACTTAATCCAAATAGTTAAGATATTAAATATATTTATCATACATGGCAAATTTGCATAATAACGCATTTTCAGGTTTAACTAAAAACTTTCTCTGAGAATTATATACCTATAAGTAATACCTACCTATAGGAATAAAATGCCCATGCATTATTAATGCTGCTTCCTAAAATATTTCATAATACAAAAATACCAGAAATAAGGATTAAGAAACAAAATACCCCAAAGGACATGCTTGCAAGTTATGGTCTCATTTTAAGAGGAAACAATAAACGTGAAGACAGAATAATATCTAAAACTACTACTTACGTACCTCAAACCATCATATTAAACTCAAGAAAAAAGGAAACTTGCCGTTATTTCTGCAAGTGTAGATTCGTCGAGAACGTCATTTATTTTTTCTTCTAGATCACTTTTACCAAAAACCTTCACGGTTTATACCCACAGGTCCCCAATGGGGAATAAAATATAACCCGACGTGTTGTTCTACAAATCAGGGAATTTCCCCGCCGACTCCGCTACGGAATACGTTTCCGCTACGGAATGATCGGCGACATTTTTTTTCAGCAATACTAGCCAGGCTTGGTCCATCGATATCATATCGATATACAAATTATACAATACTCAAAAAAGTGTTTGTGCTGCACGTATCAGCAATCCACACAATCATCACCATTAGATTTAAGTTGAACGAGAACACCAATCAAATAAAGAACGAAGAAATAATAACACTTCAATATTTATTACTTATCTGCAGTATCTACAAATTCAATGAAGAAAATTCAACAAAAAAAAAAAAAGAAAAAAGTGCGCTAACTAGTTCGTTTTCAGGTACAAGTTACTTATATCTATTTCAGCAAGAATACACTAACATCAATCATCAACTTCATAATTAAATATAAAGATTTAAAAAAGCCTCTAAAAGAGAAAGAAAAAACGAATACTTACTTACACAGTGAAACTACATTATATGGATTAAAAATATCAATAAGAATTCGTATAGGTAAGAAACAATTAAAGTATTGTCCTCAGATGCTCTACTTCCCATAGTCAACTTCAAATAAACTTCAAGACGCAAAGGGACAAAACAGCCGTACCTACCTAACCTAAAAACAGGATAATGCGGGTAAGAAACAATGAAAGTATTGTCCTCAGAACCTCTGATTTTCGTGAGACAGTGGGAACAGAACGAATAAGAATGGCTCGAAGAAGCATCGAAGTTGCATAAAATGCCATTAGTAGCAGTGTTTGGTAAGTACTTAATAACCACACATTGCCCACAGATGACTATGATACCTACTATCAAGTTAAATTATGTCTGACAATACAGGAAATTTTCAAAAATTTGAGAATAATAGTCTAACGGGATATCTATAATTTCGACCTACACATCCACTTGTCTTAAAGAGTTTTTTAAAAGACGCAACAAGATTAAAAAAAGCTGGCTGTGATATTTTTTATGAAACACATAAACCATTAGAAATAAAAAAATCAAGAACAAATAACTAAAAAAAGCAATAAATATGAATAACACTACTGTAACAACAAGTACAATAATAAGTACCTACTGCATAAATATCGATATTGCTCGTGCAGAAAGATTACTTAAGTACCTACTTACATTAAGTACAAAAATATCATAAATATTGCGATTTGTAAAAAAATATTAGACCAAACGGACCGACTTCGTGCCATCATTTGAAAACACTGCTGAAACCTTGCAAACATTTAAGGTTGAATATCTGTGAAAGATCAGGAGAATCCAAATCTGACTAAAGTAATAGATACCAAATCTGAGGCATTGCCGATAAGGTATTTCCCTAACACAGAATTGTCCACAGAATACCTACTCTCTTCGTTGAAATAAGAGTTGAGAAACAGTAGAATAAATTGTTCCCTGGTGTAAGTTTGAAATGAAACGAATTACCGTCCTGTTTATAAATACATGTAGGTCCGGAAGAAATTGCAGAAACCGAAAATCAACAAACTCCTGTAAAAGGAGGTAAGGATACAATAGATGTGATATTTTTTACAGATGCACTATTTGACCCCTGTCTTCGACCAAGATTAGCCACAGAAAAGGTACCACTTTCAGTTTTTATAACTAAGCCATGCAAGAAAATGCAGATATCAAGAACGAATATCTATATTAGTATCCCAATAGGTGGCCGAATAATGGCATCGTCGTACTTTTAAAAATAGTTGTCCTCAGATTCTACAGTCTCGATTCCAGGTGTTTTAATCAAAGGCAGTAACCTAAAAAAGTGGCTGATAACAAGATAAGTAAATGACTTATAGACTGATATCTAGGCAAATAAAGGTCAGAGATCTAACGAGTTTACTAAGGCAAGTAACATACAAGATAAATTAGCTGAAGTCGTGCGCGAGAAGAAAGTAGAAAGGAACATTTCAAAAATATTTACTACGGTCTTCACAGCGGTAAGCGACTATGGAAGTAACTTGTTGTTCACAGGTGTGATTCGGAAGAAATCCGCGCTGAATGGACGAATCGTTACAGGTACTTTTAACAAAGATTGTTCACAGGCTTACCAACTTAATCGAACGATATACGGCTATTATAGTGTGCACAATGATGTTCGAATGATACTTCCTTCAATATTTAACAAAATGATGATAAAATTGAAAATTAATATTATGGTAATAAGGAATAAGTAAAGAAAATGCATAAAGTAATAACTAAATGAAGTACTAAGTAATAAAGAAAGTAGAAAGAAAAACACCGAACTCTAAACAAGGTTTGAGGCAATGGTGTCATCATGCCAGATAGGTATGTATTGCTAACTTAAGATTACAGATAGACCAAGATCAATATAAAAAAAAAACAAAAACACATGGTATAAAAGAGAAAATACCTAATATTATGTATAAGTAGTTGATATTAAAAAAAAATACACAAAAAGTGAAAAAAAAGTAAAGAAAAAAAGGTACAAATAAATCATCACAAAAAAATATTTATTAGATGATCAAAAAATAATAACATGAATAAAAAAATATCAAAGAAAGAAATTAAAAAAAATGCTTACATTGTACCATTTCAAACATCGAACATGTTACTTGAAGAAAGAAGCCGGTGAAGAAAGAAGACATCGAAGAAAGAAGACGGTGAAGAAAGAAGACGGTGAAGAAAGAAGACTGCGAAGAAAGAAGACGGCGAAGAAAGAAGACGGCGAAGAAAGAAGACGGTGAAGAAGGAAGACGGCTAAGAAAGAAGACGGCGAAGAAAGAAGACTGTGAAGAAAGAAGACGGCTACGAAGGAATACGGCGAAGAAGGAATACGGCGAAGAAAGAAGACGGCGACGAAAGAAGACGGCGAAGAAAGAAGACAGCGAAGAAAGAAGACCTTGAAGAAAGAAGACGGTGAAGAAAAAGGATGGCGAAGAAAGAAGACGGTGAAGAAAGAAGACCTTGAAGAAAGAAGACGGCGACGAAAGAAGACGGCGAAGAAAGAAGACGGTGAAGAAAAAAGACGGCTACGAAGGAATACGGCGAAGAAGGAATACGGCGAAGAAAGAAGACGGCGAAGAAAGAAGACCTTGAAGAAAGAAGACGGCGAAGAAAGAAGACCTTGAAGAAAGAAGACGGCGACGAAAGAAGACGGCGAAGAAAGAAGACGGTGAAGAAAAAAGACGGCTACGAAGGAATACGGCGAAGAAGGAATACGGCGAAGAAAGAAGACGGCGAAGAAAGAAGACCTTGAAGAAAGAAGACGGCGAAGAAAGAAGACTGCGAAGAAAGAAGACCTTGAAGAAAGAAGACCTTGAAGAAAGAAGTCCTTGAAGAAAGAAGATGGTGAAGAAAGAAGACGGCGAAGAAAGAAGACGGCGAAGAAAGAAGACGCTGAAGAAAAACGACGCTAAAGAAAAAAGACGCTGAAGAAAAAAGACGCTGAAGAAAAAAGACGCTGAAGAAAAAAGACACTGAAGAAAAAAGACACTGAAGAAAAAAGACGCTGAAGAAAAAAGACGCTGAAGAAAAAAGACGCTGAAGGAAAAAGACGCTGAAGAAAAAAGACGCTGCAGAAAAAAGACGCTGAAGAAAAAGACTGCGAAGAAAGAAGACTGCGAAGAAAGAAGACGGTGAAGAAAAAAGATGGTGAAGAAATAAGACATCGAAGAAAGAAGATGGTGAAGAAATAAGACTGAAGAAAGAAGACGGTGAAGAAGAAAGAAACGATAAAAAAAGAAAACGTCGAAGAAAGTCATCTAGAAAATAATATTAATAATTTAATTAAAACTCTATCAAAACTATTAAAAACATAAATTAATGTAAAAAAAAATTTGAACTAAGAAAATTATTATAAAGCTAGTAGAACCTGTTGAGAAGCTAGAAAATAAAAGGAAAAGACTTAAAAAAAATTACGAAAAATGAGGATTATTATGAAGAAGGAACATAATTATGAAGGCAGAAGACTATTATAATGCAAAAAAAGGAGATTTCTATGCCACCAGATGAAAATTAAGAAGAAAGAAGACAATGAAGCCAGAAGATTGAAGCAAAAAGAAAGAACACTAAAAAAAAATAAGATTATCATGAAGGCCCGAAGACTGATGAATCAAAAAAGAAGATTACGAACTTAAGAGGATAAAAACAGCGAATAAAGAAGATAATTATAAAGCAAGAAGAAAGAAGATTATTACTTAGCAAGAAGAAGGAAAATTATTATGAAGAAAGAAGATGATTATGAAGCAAGAAGAAAGAAGATCATTACGAAGAAAGAAGATAATTATGAAGCCAGAAGAAAGAAGATCGATCGTTACGAAGAAAGAAGATCATTATGAATGAAGCAAGAAGATTATTACGAAGAAAGAAGGCTTATCCACACAATACGAAATAGTTTATATAAATGAAGAAAACTAACGAGAAATAACAAGAAGACGAGAATAATAATAATGTAAATATCTGGACAACGGAAAATAACTGAAACTCATAATTATGATAACTGGTAAGTTCCTACAAAATTAGTAGCATTACTAAACAATATTTTTATGATTGAATAAAATTTAAGGACCACCGCTAGATCATTTTTTAACAGTCAAAAATGCAACAAATAGGAGCCGATTTTCTAATAATCGATGCAACAATTGAGTGAGTTAACGAATAACATACACCATACAAAAAACAACTTAATTGATAACCTCTTTTTTTTAAACTAGGTTTAAAAAACTAAAACTGATTATGTAGGTTGGTAGATAAGGCACTGAAATGACTACCATCAAAGCGATCAAGAGCATGATTAGTAGTCTTCTATATTAATATTCTTTCTTTATTTTCAGATAGTGCCTGCCATCTTCAACAACCTCCAATAGCAATGATCCCGGGCTAAAGCGGTGCTGTATTGTTTCATTTATATTTGGGATAGGAATGATGATGATTCAGATTATTAGTAAATTATAACCTGTTTTGAAAACTAAGTTGTAATATAACGAATGTTAACACACCTATTGCATTTTATTTACCCACTTCTCTAAGTAGGTAACCTACCCTTAAAAATATGAAAGAATTGTCAATAGTAGAACAGTAAATAGGTAGGTAGTTATTTAGTTTAGGTAGACCATTAGGGTGGTATTACACTTATCAAATATCTTTGTCCAATTATGATGTTCAATATTTGATCAAATTTATTACCAATACAATTTAAAGGCAATACATTTGATGAAGTCGTCCAATTTCTTTGATCAAATGTACATTGGACCAAGTTATTTGATAGGTAAATGTAATACCTACCACCCTTATTCATTTAATACTAGAAAATCGCAATCAACAAAAATTAAAAGTGTAAGTGTAGGTAGGTTACATAATACTAAGATAATATTCAGAAAATGATATTTTAAAATTTTGGAATTTTGTATGAAATTTTGAAATTACATATTCCGAAGCCTAACGAGAAGAATAAAGTACCTATTATGTGACTATAAAAGTAGCACTTATTACACTACACTTTCTATTATAAAGCTTGCTTAGCTATTAGGTATAGGTATTAGCGATAGCATTATAAAGAGTGTAAAGAGAATAAAATGCATGATGAATTGGCTTCAAGACAGGGTCAAATATACCCACATGAATTCATTAAGTAAATGAGATTCGGGAATACCAAGAATACAGTATTTATGAATAACTGACTCGATAAAATATTGAACAGGGACTAGACAGATACCTACCTATTCGATATTTATCGACGACTAGCTGACCCGCGCGCGACTTGGTCCGTCCGTTTCCGAATCCGTTTAGCCGTTCTCGAGTTTTAGCGAGACTAACGAACAGCAATTCATTTTTATATAAGTATAAGAAGATAGATAAAAATCCAGCGATACGCTATAGGTACCTACCTACCTACTACACACTCGATTAGGTAATATCGTAAACCTGAATTACGATCCAAAATCGTGATAATTATCGAGTGTTCAAGATCTTAACAACCTACCAACATTTATGATAAAATAGGAATCATACCTACCATAACGGTTAGTTTTCCTTTTCATAATACTTTTGTAGGTGCGTTTGATTTTAATAAACCGGTCGGGATGATTCCTATCATTCTATAAACGGTGCGCCAAGATAATTGATAATCGTCACTATTTACATAGGTACCTAGATAGGTATACCTACCTATACTAAGATTTTTGAGGATGATTGAACGAGATTGCTGCACATAAGCATCTAAAGTAAATAGTAAGTTCATTTGTAGTAGGTAGTCTAGTCCTGCGGAGTAGGTGCGCCATTTTATGATAGTTATAATTAATCGAAAATTACATTTTTATAATTAAATATTTCACAATAAAGGAGAATGGGCAAAAATGTATGGAGCTTGGTCCAAATTTCCACCACAAATGAGACCTATGCCCTATAATGGAGCACTGCGTACTGAACCGTTATGAGAAGACCGCAACCAAAAATATTCACTCAGTAAAAAGTTATGACCAAATGAAAAATTACGATTTTTAACATTTTTCTTGCATGTACGTTTCTTTATTTTACTATATTATCTTCTAAACCACTCGACCGATTTAGATGTATGAGGTATCGTTGTAATCCATACGTCATCCTGGGTGACATAGGCTATATGCCGTCAAAATGAAAACAATATGGCGGCTGCGGTAGGTACCTACCTAGCTATGTCAAAAAAATCTAATCCTAACATGTGGGGTATCAAATAAAAGGTTGTATTAATACCTTTCTACCTATCTATACAATTCTTACCTACGATGAACCCCATAGAAAATATGGACCCTCCGGCTACCAACTCTAAACTTGGTTATAGTTTTTTCGTTACTTTTTGTTTAGTCGGGTTTTTTATTTTAAAATAACACAAAAATATTTCACAATACTTTTATTTAAAATAGTTCAAAAGAAGAAAGAAAGAAAGAAAGTGCGAAAGAGACGAAACTAGTGCTATGTCCTACGCGCACGACCTAGTTACAATCCCCAGGTTCCGAAATGCAAAAAAAAATCTAAAATAATACTTTTAGTGCGATATCAAACCGTTCAGTATTACATTTTTGTACGCGTGGACTTTTAGGACGATTTGAGCGCGTTACGTAACAGGGGAATGTGTTATCGTTGCTACAATGTTCTCACTGCTTAAAAGAGCCGGTATTTGCGAAAAAATATAAAATAAACGGTTAAATGAATTAAAAATATATGAAAAAAAATTTTTTTTTCAAACAGTCATAACTTTTTACTGAGTGAGTTTTTTTTTTCGCGTAATAGTGAAAATTGTTTTGTATTTAGTGGACTTTAAGCCTACATAGGTCTCGTCAGTGGTGGAAATTTGGACCACTTCTGCCCATTCTCAATTTAGTGATTTTAAATGCTATATTTATAATCTGTTGCCACGTGTCTGCAACATCGAGCATGCTGAAATCCATGTTTCCGATATATAAAAGTACTCTGTGGAACCATGCTAAGAGCTCAGAGCTCAGAGTAAAAGCTCAGAGTACCTGAAAGCGCTGAAAGCTTATTACGTCACTATCTGCAAAACAAGCCGTCAAAGACTGTTTACTTCTCTGCATTTTCCAAATTTTCTAGTAATACTCACGTAATCTATCGAACGCGACCAATATCATGCAGTTACTGAGTCATGTCAGTCACGTGACATTTGTTAGTGTTTTAGGTGTGTTATAGGTTAGTATTCTAATAGGCGGCGATTGGCTTGCAACCTGTCACGTACGGAATACTAACTACTGTGCAAAATGTGGGCACGTACCAAATGTTACGTTTGGACTTGCCTCTGGCTACCCTCTTTAGATATCCTCAAAGATCTAAGTAACTAAAGATCTGAGGAGATATCTACCGAGCCCGGGTATTACAGTCGTGATCATATTTATTTATTTTATTTATTTTTTGTTTATTATCTCATCGAAAATAATGTAATTTTGAAAATTCAAGAGTCAGTGTTCAAAATAAAGCAATTCCGAAAAATTGTTATCATCGCTTTTGTCGCAAAAGCCATAGACAAGAATTGGACATTGAGATTGTTTTTAACACATTTTCATTTATTTTCATTCATCTTATAGCTTATTATTTATTAATTTACTGTTATTTTAAAAAACCTTTTTTGTCCTTGATTTTAGAGCTCGTCTTTCAAGCTAATAGCATGAAGATAGAGCATTAAAAGATTGGTTAAATTTATTACAATTTTCTTGTGAACGTATATAATATATTACGAAACCGTTTTGAGTAGAAAGGGTACCTGACTTGAATAAATACTTAAATAGCTTTACTCTGAGACTCAAACGAAAAAGCCATCTTTGTAAAAATGAATTGAAATTTGACTAAGACAGTGACGTAACACTTATTTGTAAAAAAAAGAAAGTTGACACTGACAAAATTGATCTGAGACAGTTAACTTATTTATAGAAGAAGAAGACAGACTCAGTTAGGGGTGTCCATTTAGAAAATACATCGATGTTTTTTTCGATGCAATACATCGCGAGTATGCATCGATGCTTTTCGATACATCGGTTCAAAACATCGATATTTTCCTAACATCGAGTACATTTTCTAACATAAGGTATTTTTAAAAAATACCAAAGGTAAAGAGTGAAAATATAATTTATTTTTATAACAAAAAGTACAATCACGTCTAATAGATATGAATACATTATCCTTTTCATACATTTCTCAACATTAACTCAGTATTTATTTATTTATTTTATTTGGGTTCACAAACATGAATACACTGGAATTATTTAGTTAAACAATTAATAAAACGTAGAAAATTATATGCATCAACAACCACGTAAACCACTGATTACTAACAAATTGTGCAATATAAGTACAAAAGTTTACATTCATGGATTAAATATCATATCAATAGATATATATTAATAATATCAACATAATTAGATTTTTATTCTATTCATTAACGAATTTACTTAATTCTAGTTCATCGAATAAAACATAATATAATAATGTACCTAACCTTACTCTATTACATTACTTACTTGTCCAATCAATAGATAATGAGCAGTTATTATATCGCACCCCTAGAACAAGACGGAATTATGTCGAAAAATCTCAAAATCGACTTTATTGCATATTTGAATCCGCAACGTTTTACCGCACCTACCACTAAGACAGGCTTATTTATATTCGCACTGACGCCAAAGAAATGGTACTGTACGTCGCTTTTAGTGAATAAATGAATGAAAGGTCATTCCACAAACACGAATTTATTTCTAGTTGCAATATGGCCGCCCCCCTAACAAACCATATTGCGCTTACGCAAAAGCAAATTATTTAGTGATAATCCCGTATTGGAGAATTTTCCTTCCGAAAATTCCTAAATACGGCATTATTATTGAAGAAGGTATGTTATTTTTTTTTTATTATTCCCAAATAGTTCCGTATTGTTGAAAATAGTTAAATAATGCCCTATTGATGGCACATTTAAATTTTGCCATAGTTTAGTAAAAAAACATTTGAAATAAATTCTGAATACCTTGACTTCTTACTATTATTGTAGTGTAATTTAAAGAAAAGTATTTTAAGCAGTATTTTTCTCATTATAATAGGACAAAATGAACATGTTTTTGAGATAATGCTCTGTTTTTGAATTAATTTAGTTTTCCCTCATTTTATGGCAGAGGACGAAAGGTCTTCTGATGCTCAAAAAAGCTATTGGAGCCACAGAGGACCAATCAATTGCAAAAAATGTTGCTGAAATTTCCACTGTGGAAGCATCAGCGATTACATCCCCACTCACCAGTGGTTGAAGGATTAGTCTATGCAAAATCAGAAAGCGTTTCGTCAGAAAATAGGGAAGTAGCAGAAATACGAGTTATTACATTACCTGTTCTGAGTAATAAAAGTGATTTTATAGATGATTCAGGTACATATCCCATTTTTATCTTCATACTAAACAAAAACCTCGGTCTCTTTAGTCAAGGCAAGTTACCAAGATAGTAAAGCATTTTTTTATTATTATTATTAATACATTGATAACAGCCAGTAATATGTAGTAATTACTTATAGTAATTACGGCTTCCGCCCTTTAGTATTTTTGTTAATTCTGTTTTACTTTTCTACATTGTTTTTTTCTAATTCGTGCCGGCCTATGTTATTTTATGTTGTAAGAATCACTATGTCCAAAACCACACGGTTTTTGAATGTTGGTTGATTAGGTTGATGATGGTTTTTGTATAGAAACTTTAATAAAAATGCTGATTTTCGTAATTTTTTGTCTTCTATTTTATCATTCACCTCATTCAATCATTCAAGAATAAAGACGTATCTTGAAATAATATTTTTTTATTGCATGAGATGATTAGACAAAAGAGAATTAAAACGAAAAATGCATATTATCGCTTGCTTGCCGCGTTTAGAGAGGAATAAACGATATAATATTGATGCACATTAAATAAATAAATAAATAAATAAATAATGCTAGACAGTCCACGCAGCATCATCTAGCCCCAAAGTAAGCTACTCAAAGCTTGTGTTATGGGTACTAGATAACTGATATATTTAATACATTATATACATAGATAGATATTTTTTATTATACATAGAAAACACCCAGACCAACGGAACAAATTTCTGCAGATCATACACAAATTTGTTCCAAGGCGGGAATCGAACCCGCAACCTCTTGCGTCGCAGGTGGACTCTCGCCCGCTGCGCCACAGAGATCGACATTGGATATGTTACATGAAACATTCAAGACTTTGGCAATAACTTCTATAGGAAAACAGATAATGGTTTTTCGGCGATTCTGAAAAAAATAGTTTTTCGACTTAGCGCTGTCTTGTTCTAGGGGTGCGATATCCAAAAATCCTCTTCTGATCTGCAAGGTATGCAAATTGCTAATTTACGACACAAATAAATACAAATATAATTAAATGTTTTCACATATTATAATCAGATTGTCCAAACACAGTCAACACAACACAACAACATCAACGGTCAACCAACAAACTTTTTTTTTAATTCAATGTCAGCTGTCACGTAGTGCACTGACGCAGTGTTACCAATGTCAATTTCTCGATTCCGCCAACCGCTAACTAGCGCCACCAATATGTTTTTTGTCGTCTAAAATAAAGCAATTGAATCATTAAAATGCAAGTTAGCTAGTAGCTAGTTAGTTACGATTCATTCGATGTTTCATGAAATATATCGATACATCGAAGAAATCAACAGCTTTTCAAAACATCGGATCGATTCGATGTATCGTAATGTAAAAATCGTGTGAATTCGATGCATCGATGTATATCGAATATCCCTAGACTCAGTCAGTGAGTGTACTACAAGCAAGCAAGCAAGATTATAAAAGCAACAGATTCGTGAATTCGTGATTATTGATCAGCGTATTTTTTGTTTCGGAATTTGCTATATTTTACTGCAGTTTTTGATCTTGATCTTAGCAATAAAATGTCGTATCAACTATATAGAAACACTACTGTCGGGAATACATTGCAGGAGAGCCTTGATGAGCTTATTCAGGTGTGTTTTGTTTACTAATTTGTAGAGCCTGTTTCACGACAATAATTTCCTACACGAAATATTGATTATAATTTGTAAAACAATTGAAATTTTCAGTATGGCCAGATCACGCCGGCACTAGCGGTAAAAGTTTTGTTACAATTCGACAAATCAATCAACCAAGCTCTATCAAATAAAGTCAAGTCAAGGCTAACTTTCAAAGCAGGGAAGTTAAACACCTACAGGTAAAAAGTACACGGAAAGTTTGTTTCTTGTGTGATCAATCACTGCAATAGCTGAATTCAGAGACAAATTTGAATAAAATTGATAAAATAAACAGGACATGACTAAAATCAGGATTTCCTCATAGTGTTTTCCTTCACTGTTTAACATTTCTACAGCCTCAAATAGCATTTGTTATTTTTTATGCCCTGCCACTTTGTTTCCAAGGTTGGTGTCTTCTCATATGTTGCTTTTAGAAGTAAGTCTGTCTGTTCCTAACATTATCTGATTAAAACCATACCTATACTTTGTACATTATTTCACTTACATTTCGTTTTCATTTTAGGTTTTGTGACAATGTATGGACATTCATGTTGAATGATGTTGAATTCCGTGAAGTTCAAGAGGTAGCCAAAGTAGATAAAGTTAAGATTGTGGCATGTGATGGTAAAAGTGAGTATATATCCCACCATTTAATAATATTTATACCCGTTCTATTTTGTTTCATCTTTCTTATCATAGGCATTTCATTAGGTATTTCCAAGCCTGTGTGCTTTTTTTTCATTCCATTTTTATTTAGGGCATTTGGTCCTATGTCGACCATGTTAGTCTCTATTACAAAGATATTTCTCAACCAGTCTAATTGTCTCTCATTAGAGCATGAGCCACATCAGATATTTGTGCATGCCTGTGTGGTCAAACAAGATTAAGTTGCTGCATGTTTTTGAATTTTTTGGGTTCTACATCATGCCAATTTCCTCAATGTTTTCCTTTATCATTAGATTGCTTCTATCGCAAATTAACCATTTAAAATCTTACTTTTTAAACCTGTCTGTTATGCTATTCAACACTTCGTCTATTTCAGATGTTGAAGACCGCAGATAACTGCTTAGATCCAGCAATTTAGATTAATTTATTATTATTGTAAGATTCATTCAATTTAATTATATACTTCATACCTTTTTGGAATATATTATTAGTAAATTAAATTAAATAATATGTATTTATGTAAATGGTTAAAAATTTGTTTTATTTCTATAAAATGCAGTGTTGTTTTTGCAGAATTTTTGTAGTTTTATCTATTTTGAGGGCTGAATTTATCATACAAGTAATGAATATAATCTGGGTTAGGTTTTTTAGTTTTATCAAAGTACGTTATAAACTTCTTAGTGCCTAAATAAATACCTAAATAATAAAAATACATAATGTTAGAACAAAAATAAAAAAGTTACACAATACATTGTTGTATTCATATTTATTTCAATACACATTTGTATTAAATTTTACTATGAACCTATATTTTAAACAGTAAAGTTATATTTAATATTCATAATATTTACAAACACAATGTCCCAGATCAGATCTAAATAAAATGGAAATTAATAAATGACAAAAATAACAGTCGAAATAATACACATCAGAAAATAAATGTCTTCTTTTTTAGGCAGTCTATAATAATTATTATTTTTTGTTTAAACTAAATGTGATTTGAATCAGACGTGCTAAATAAATTATTCTAGCAAAACAAAAAATAGTTCTAATGAATAAGTGATAGGCTCCGAAACCGTAATCTACCATGCAACCAAACAAACTGACAACATATTTGTGGTCTCTTACAAACTTTGTTGAGTGAGCTATGCATTTGCAATCAATGTTCTATTGATAGGCTATTATTAGACTAGCAAATTACATTCATGATTATTTTTTTACCATAGGTATTGTGGTAATATTGCTATAAATAATCTAATAAAAATACAATTACAAATAGACATAGAAGTATTGAATATACATTATATATAATTATAGATAGGTATATGTATTTATGAAAGTTTTAAATATCTAGACACCATATTAATAGTAAACCTTTACATTAGCAGTATATCTGAAGGAGACCTAATGAAGGTATGTTAAAAACATGTCTATGAATAGAATAAGAGATTACCTTGACTGTAAATGTAATGAGGGATCCTCCACCATGCTTCCAAATGTGGAAGTATGAATAACCTACCATTTCCAAAAATAGAAGTACCCACCAGAAATACCATACCATAATACATAGTTGGTGCAATATCGCCAAACAAAGTGTTTGGTTTGGATTAGTGCCAATTTTGAGTTTCAACTTTTCATTTCATTCAAGTTTAATAACCATAAGTTATTTCCCTGCAGTGTTATTATGAAGATCTCAAAATAAATAAAATGTTCAAAAGAAATGTTGCGTCACAAAATACCTTAAATATACATGTCTAAAGAACATGGAAGCGTGACGTATTGCACCTACGTAATGAATAATTAACATTCTACGCACAATAACAAGGCGGCGAAGTAAGATCTGCTAATAAATCTAATTCCTCTTCGGAGAGTTGGTCTCGATGTTTTTGCCAATCATCTTGATGCGTGCGTCGGAATTCCGCTAGTGCTGTTCTGATGGTCGCCGGTATGGGATCTGGTGCGTTGGTGTGCCGTGCTAGTTCCGCCAGCACATTGCCTAGTTTAGGCCCGATGCTGTACGGCCGTGAGCTGAGGTACGAGCACAGACCAAGAACGCCGTAGTGCCTTTCGACTAATTCTTTCGAGCGACAACTGCGCGTGAGAGTGCGTAGTGTTTTTTCTTCGTCCGGCAGCGCGCGGCAGTGCATGAGGCCTGTTAGTAGTTTCGCTGCTGATTGTCGCACCTGTAGCAAAGAATCCAGAATGAAATAAGTAATATTATTTGTAACTGTCTCTTAAATAACTAAAGCCTTTCCTGGCTTGCACTAAAAGACCATGGCTCAATATGAATTAGTTGAAACCACATGTTATCTTTTCAAAAGCTATCGTCGGTGTTGATTGGGCAGAGTATGCTTGTTTTTCATCTGAATGGTACTTAAAAACAGATATTTACATACATACATAAAATTACAACATGCCTATTTCCCGACGGGGTAGGCAGAAACCACGGATCTCCACTTGCTTCGATCTTGACATAGTCCTCTCGCTTACAAATATTTAAAGGAAGAGAATTAAGAAACGTGCATAATATGCAGAATTAAAGGGGTAACATTGATTGGTTATAAATTAAGTTTGCCACCTGTCAAGTCTTTTATTCAGATAGTATCGAAGCCTGTTACCTCAATTCGAGGATCCTGCATGAGCTGCAAAGCCATATTCTCTGCGATGATGGCGCGTTCTTCGTTGTCGCAGAGGTAGGGGAGGCCATAGAATAGCAGTGGCTGCGCGAAGTCCAAGCATGAGAGGCGGGCCCACCAGGACCGATCTGCGGAAAAAAAAAACTCTATTATTTAATTTTTTTCACTTTGATTTGGCGTTAATAGTATATTCCTTCTAAAGATTTAACTTCTAGCACATTCACTGGCTGTGTGGCTGTGTGCAATTTCTAACTAACATACACATACGTTATGATAGTACTTAATTAGCCGCGTACTGATTGAGCGAGCAGCCTCGAGAGGCTGCCTCGCGAGGCAAATCCTCGGTCGGTCAAGACGTGCCTCGCCAGCGGCAAACGCATGCGCTGCCTCGCCCGAGCGTGCCGCGGCCTGAGCCGAGCGTTGTCGGTTTTTGTCGTTGCTCAAAGGCGCCTCAGTACGTTTGCCGCGCTCACTCAAGACGGTAGTGTTTTGCCTCGCTTAAAACGAGCGTCGATCTCACGGTGGCTCGGCCTTGCCGCGCGAGGCAGCCTCGGATTAGAAAACTTACAGACCGAGGCCGCCTCGCGCGGCATGAGTACTGCGGCAAATGTCCGAGGCTTGGTCATTACGCGGCTATTAATATCGAGCTTGAGACCTCGGGTTCAAGAGTTAGTACAAAATTTGATTTGTTTAGTTAGGAGCTAAATAGGTCAATATTGATCGATAGTACCTTGTGTGCATTCTACGGCGGTGGCGAGCGCGTGGTCGAAGGCGGGCGCGGGATGGTGCGCGAGCGCAGAGGCGGCGAGGAAGCCGGCGGCGGCGCGCGGCAGCTCCTCCGCGTTGGAGCCGCGCCCCGCCAGCGCGCACGCCGCCGCCGACAGCACGTACTGCGCGCACAGGTTGGTGTTCATGGCGCGCACTGTTATACCCATGCAGGTGCGCAGAACTGAAACAAAACACTACCTTTAGGCCAGAGATTTAAATCGTAGATATGCCCGTACGGTACTGAGACCGCGCCGTTTTGTTGCCAAACGAAATGAGATAGCTCGCTCATTTGGCACATCAAATATTTTCAATTTCAGGATACAAAAGGAATATTTTTTTTACGAAAGATCGTGATATATAATAGCACAATAAATGGTGAAATAACTGTTTGGTTAATTGGCAAATGCACAATTTTTTTACTAATCATTAGTGTGCGTGCATCGGCATATTTTTGTTAACACACTCAAGTAAAAACAGTGCCACAGTTTTTGGCGTCCGGGCATATCTACGATTTAAATCTTTGCTTTAGGCCAAGTCCATAATGAAGCTAATACGAATCTATGAAAACATGACAGTAAAGGTTTAAAAAAAAAAAAGTTTTTTTTAACGACTGTAATCCCCAGGGCTTGGATATCTCTTCAGACCTCTAGTGACTTGAATCTTTGTGGATATCTAAAGAGGATAGTCAGAGGCACGTCCGAACATGACATTTGGTACATGCCCAAATTTTGCACAGAAGTTAGTATTCCGTACGTGACGGTTGCAAGCCCATCGCCGCTTATAAGAATACTAACGTATGACACACGCCTTCGAATTTTTGGTCCTAGAGTATGCCGGTTTCTTCACGATTTTCTTCACCTTTTAAGAGCACTGCCAAAAAGTTTTCACTGGTAAAAATGTAAGTGTATTTTTTACCTGCAGCAGCGTGATTCATCATGGTTAATTTTATTAACCCCCGACGAAAAAGATATGTGTTATAAGTTTAACGTGTCTGTCAGTGTATATGTGTATCTGTCTGTGGCATCGGAGCTCCCAAACGGATGAACCGATTTTCGTTTAGTTTTATAATAGCGAGGGTTTTAATATGTCACCGCTCTGTGTATATTTACCAGTAGTGAGTAAGTTGGCTGCCCTGGCGTGCTCCCCAGCAGTGGGCGCGGGCGCGTCGCCTCCGAGTCGCAGTTCCATCACCATTTTGTGCGGCGGCAGGATGGGATCAAACAGTGACGACTCTGTGTCCGACGAAGAATCATCCCTTTCGTGGTCTCCACCCTGGCAAAAAATAAAAAAAACACATAAAACACATCTCTTTTCCGAAAGACATATATTTCAACTTGCTACGATCTTGACATGCATGTATTGCTTTATTCACTCTCATTCATGACTGGCCTCACAGCTCAGTTGGTAATAGCTCTGTAGGTCTACCATGAGTTTTTACAATCTACACTCGCTAGCATATGTAGTTAAAAAATTGTATGAAAACTTGTACAACGCCTCTAGCGGATAGTTGGGTACTAAAACGTCACGTAGCTAACTATCCTACATCACAGCGTACTACAGCGACTGTAGTTTGCGCTTCATTAATTTGCTTAGATTTGGTACCATGAAAAAACTTTCATCCCCTATTTTATCCCCTTGGGGGTAGAATTAATCAAAATCCTTGCTTAGCGGATGCCTACGTCATAACATCTACCTGCATGCCAAATTTCAGCCCGATCCGTCCAGTGGTTTGGGCTGTGCGTTGATAGATCACTATGTCAGTCAGTCAGTCAGTCAGTCAGTCAGTCAGTCACCTTTGAGTTATATATATTTAGATTTATTCAATTTCATACGTTAACCCTCGTCGATGATGTGTTACCTGCGAGGTATCGTCAACCACAGGCACGTTAGGTGTAATCCTCGCGGTTTCGACAGCAATGCCGCTGACTTGGCCGACCAATGGCGGTTCGATTTCTGGACTAGTCGCCTTGGCTACCTCTCGGCTAGTGCCCTCTACAGCCATCGATGTCGATAGCTTTATTACTGTGGGATAATTTAATGTCAGTACCATTCGTTTTTTATATACTTGCGTGCGAAAAAATTGGCCCACTCCAGGCTTTAATTAGTTTGCGGGGTGGGTCAATTTTTTTGCACGCAAGTGTATTGTGAACGACCAACTCAATTATTCAGAGTTGTCCAATTTTCATAGTACGATCTATCAAGCAGATTGGATTAACGCTTTCAAAGACTAATGCTGGCCATACACCATAATTCCTATCGTCCATTCGGCATGACGCTACCGATTGGATCAGTTAGAACTGACCGTGTGTGGGAGTGGATTGGCATTATTTGGCATGACAGTTAAACTTGACGGAACAATCGAATTTCGATTCTTTTGGCTTAATCATGGCGATTGGATCATGCCGATTAGACCGTGTATGGCGGTATGCGATCGTCGTGTATGTTTCTTCATTCATTCGTAAATAATTACAATAATCTTTAGGCTTAGTCCTCAATTCTTGTAATAAATTTGTATGAGTAAACTGTTTTCTTTTCATTAACCATTTTTTGCACCACTCTGCTCGAATTTTTCTTTTTTTTTTGTTTCATTTTGACGAGTAAAACGCCCAAAACGGCTAAAACATCGTCGTCTGTCACCGGTGACGCCATGGCTTCAACAGACCGTTGCTGCCGATTGGACAATTCAAACGTTGTGTGTGTGGTCTCTATGGACAAACTGCAGATTGGATCAAGCTGCAGCGTCATGCCGATTGGACGATAGGAAGTATGGTGTATGGCCAGCATAACATACAACGCAAAATCATCTTAGTTGCTACTGTGATCTTCGCTCGCTTGACCATTATGGGGCCCTGATGCAAACTTTAATCATTACACCACAATGGTTTCAAACTGAACTTATGACACGATAAGATTTTAGGTATAGTGGATAATTTAGATAAGGCATACCAATGTCACCATTCTCGTCGTAGAGTGGGGCGAGCCGCGGCATCACCGTCTCGATGAAGTCGGCGAGGCGCGGCAGGTCCGGCGAGTCGTGCTCCAGGCCGGGGAACATTAGCTCCGTGTCGAATATCGTCACCAGCAGACTGGAGTCATAAACAACATGTTCTTTTTTATGTTTTGTCCTTTTGTTTTATGTTTTACTAGCTTCCACCCACGGCTTCGCCCGCGTGGTAACTTGAAAAACAAAAAAAAACTATCCCGCGGGAACCGTACATTTTTTCGGGATAAGATGTAGCCTATGTGTTATTCTAGACCATAATCTATATCTGTGCTAAATTTCATTCAGATCCGTTCAGCCGTTTTAGCGTGAAAGAGTAACAAACATACATATATCCATCCATCCATCCATACATTCTTACAAACTTTCGCGTTTATAATATTAGTAGGATTTTGTTTTTTGTTTTATGTTATTAATATAAGGTATGTCGATTACATTTTTTGTAAGAAGGATCATACAAAAAAGCGCTAGGACCGAGACGAGTTTCTTGCCAGTTCTTCTCGTACTCGGGTTAGGTTGGAATTGGCACATAGATTCACCTAGCATGTAAGAGGTTTCAAAGTGATCCTTGTGATTTTATTGAATAAAGTATTTTTCTTTCTTTCTTTCATGTTTTTCGTTAAAACTTTAAGAGCCTGTCCAGATAGAGCGTTTAACGTACGCTCTAACGCGTTCATTGCACGCGTTTTGCGCGCGGGTGAGGAAACGCGTCGATTAACGAAAATTTGTGCGAGATTCATGCAGGTCCAGTATCTCGACAATGCGCGAGTGTCTACGCGCGAGTGGACTCGCGCGCAAATCGCCTCCTGGACAGGCTCTAAAATATGCTGGAAAGGGGATCCCCCCTTCCATCAAGCATCCGCTTTGGTTTCCACAATGATATCTTAGTAACACGAATTTTGTGTCATTTTGCTGCGGTTACAAAGATACCGCACTGTGACAACGTATGTCACAGACGGACGCCTAAGTTAAGTAATTAGGTCTCGGTAGCATTTTTTGTGTTTATAAACTTCGGAAATCCTGAAGAATAACGCGTACGAAGTTGCGTATTCATACTAGCTGTTAATGAAATAATTAGTCAAATTAATTAATTTCGTTGTACCTGCCAACCGACTCTCGTACAATCTGGAACGGATGTTGTATGAAGTTAGCAGCGTCAAGTCTTTGGAGGATCAACTTGGCTAGCTGTGCTGTGCGCCATTTTAGTGTTCCTAGTGCCCCCTGTTGAAGAAACGCACTCATTATTTTTCCACGAAAATATACTGCGGATCGGTGAAGTACATAATCTTTCAAGTTTTAATGTTTGGCATTAGTCGTGATCACGTTTGTTTTCTGTTTAACTTTGCCGTTTTCAGCTTGATTGAGTTTATCGAGTTTTGACTTTTTCGTATTGTAATTGGGCTTAGGTAGAAAATTACAGTAATTACCTGTAATGCAAAAAGCCTGGCGCATATAATAAAAGACGAGTTAGTATCGAGTTCGTCGTCACTACAGGCCGGTGGGACGCATAGTTCGACCAGGCCTTCCAGAAACTCGGCGCCTCGCAGCGGATCCAATTTGTCCACACCTGTGGCCATGCATGTGCCCCAATCGTCTAACGTCTCCGGCGTTATTGTGGCCAAACCTAAAAGAAAATTTTTAAAAATATTTTATAGATATTATAGTACATCATCAGTTAAGGTTTAATATTTTATTAGGCTGGATTTAGATGGCGAGCGCGATATAGTTCTATTCGTCCGACAGCGCTGACGCATTAATAAAAACAAACATTCTAAGTACCTACATAGTGATACCTGGGGTCTTACCATAAGCTTTTCAGGTAATAATCAAAGTAAAATAACTTTGATATTTCGTACCACGAGCTATAAAAAAATATTGAAGTAACACTACTTCACGCTTGAAATGTGACGTTTCTGAAACATGATGGTTTGAAAGAGCTGGCGGTAAGGCCACTGACTTTACACTATACTAATAACACCAAGGCTAAGATTCAGAGACTACATTTAAACAAAAGTTCACGCTTAGTTTAGTCTAAGAGTACGAGTTGGCAGCGGACGACATGAGGCAGCAGCGACACCATCGGTTTCTATGTATTTCTATGAAATGCGTCGCTAGCTTCGTGTCGCTAACTACGGAGGGAATTTCATAGAAATACATAGAAACCAGTAGTGTCGCCGCGACACGTCCGCCGCTGCCTCACGTCGACCGCTGCCAACTCGTACCTTCATATTCCTTGAGTTACCTATGGGTATGAAGACTACCTGATTTGATGAGTAGTAGTACTTCGCGGTATAAGTGTGATTGCCGCGGACGAGTCCAGTAGCGCGGCGCCCGAAGCGCTGCGGAAGCAACCTCTGCCGCGAAGCGCTGCGACGGCTCCAAAGTCGTCGTTACATGTTTGTGCGCGTGGGCCAGGAATAGTGTATAGACGTCTTCGCCAAAGTGGGAGAATAGCATCTGAAGAATATAATAGTCAATAGTCAAATATATTTATTTCAATAAAATCACAGGGATCATTTTGAAACGTCTTACATACTAGGTGAGTCTAAGTGCCAATTCTAGTCCTATCCCCAGTCCGAGAAGAACTGACAAGAAACTCGCTGGGCCCTAGCGCTTTCTTTGTATGATCCTTGGTAATTTTATAAGGAATACCTAGCAGAGTTGGAGCTGATTCGTCCCAAGCTTTTTTATCATCTAAGTAATATAACAGTTACTGTAGAAATAACATCTAATACTGGACTCATTTCAATTTTAATTCGCAAAGTTCGCAATACACATGCCTCGGACAACCTCGTCAGTTTCACAATCATTATTAGTGACTAGCAACACGCCCCGGCTTCACACAGGTAGCAAAAGTATCTCTATTTTTTTAATATAACATATAGCCTATGTTACTCAGGGATAATGTGGCATTCTAATCGTGAAGGAATTTTTGAAAACGGGCCAAAAGTTTTTGAGTTTATTCGTTACAAACAAAAATACATATACTCGTATATAAAATACAAAACTTTCCTCTAGAAAATGCTAGCTTTCGCTCGCGGCTTTGCTCGCGAGGTACCTACATAAAATATGGCCTATGCTACTATGTGAAGGTATTTTTGGAATCGGTCCAGTTAGAATGCTACATTATCCCTGCCTGAGTAACATAGGCTATATTTTATATATGTAAAAAAATAGAGTACTTTTGCTACCCGTGCGAAGCAAGGGGCGTGTAGCGAGTAATTAGTAAAATCACAAAATCGGGTTTATTCGAACACTTATAACTCTAGAACAGCTGGACCGATTTTCATGCTTTATGGTTTTTTGTATTTGTCTCCGTCCCGAATAGCAGAATGATTACTAGAACCATTAGAAAATTGACGAAAAAATAAAATTGAAAAAAAATAAGAGGTAAAGTACCACGCGAGCGAAGCCGTGGGCGGGAAGCTAGTACTTTATAATTATAAATTATCGTCTTCTACATATAAATTACCCTCATAACAGAAAAACGCAGTCCGTTAAATTTGTCCTTCCCCTTTTTCTCTTCAGCCGAGAGGAATCCCACTAGCTTCGTGACCTTCTCGTCGTCTGTAAAGAATTTCCGGATGTGGCTCTCTACTTCCGCTATGACTGGATCTTCAGATACAAACACTTGTTCAGCCGCCGGTGCTGCCATCTGTAAATAAAAAGCTAACTATTGCAAAATACAACTTGATACCAAGTTCTTTTTTATTCAAAAAAACATCTGCTCCTACAAGCTTTGCTTAGTTGGGGGCTAGATGGCGCTATGTGAAATGGCTGCGATTATTTTATTTATTCACCTCAAGTTTCTCGGGCCATGCGTAGAAGCCGTATTCGGAATTCCTCAAAATCGGTTTATCCCAATGTGAATCGTCTAATGGAAATTTATCCTGAGACCAGACAGCCCAATCTAAATCCTTCCTATAACCTGCAAAATATGCAAAAGTTTAATTTTTTATATGTAAGTACTTACTTACATACTTTTTTTTATATGTAAGGTATTGCTCGTTTAATAACAAAATACATTTTAAAATAAAAATTTTGAGCTTACATTTTATTTATATGAAATGAAGTCATGAGATACATAAAAATCTATGTCCAACGCCAGAGAACAACAACATACCCGGAGTTCGTCTCTTCGGCCGTTCACAACCCGATATTTCAAAGGGATCCACTGTCACCTTCTTTAGCTTCGGCTTGCATTGCTTCAGTATAAAATGCATTAGTTTGAGAGCCGTGCGCCTGACTGTGATATCTTCATGAATTAGCAGATCTAAGCACAGTTTCACCACTGCCACGGTGTAGTGGGTTTGGAGCGACGAACACGAGGTAAGCATTTGCATCGCTAACTCTAGACGACGCCATTGTCTAAAGGGGTAATAACACCATATTATTAGAATTTATGACCATTTTAGTTATGTAAATCATATAAGCTTCCGCCTGGTACCTTGTTAAATTATAGCCTATGTGCTTAATCTATCTGTGTCAAATTTCATCCAGACCCGTTTAGACGATTCAGCGTGTTGAATAACAAACATCCATATTTGCATTCATCCATCGAAACATTCGTATTTATAATATTATTATAGTAGGATAAAAACGATCCTAAATCTATAAACCTGTGGTGTGTTTTCTTTCACATAATACTACGGCGAAACCTTAGCTATTCGTAACTAATACTACATATTTGAGAACTATTAGACATACATATTACTCTGATTTCCCACATCAACCAATTCCTGCAACAGATCCTTATAATGCTTCTCCACCTGATCCCAATGTTCCTTCTCTCTCTCCATAGCTGTGTTAAAAAGAGAGGTGAATGTCGGGTCGGACATATCTGATTGGCTGAGCAAAGGCTTGCATGCTTCGACGGCAGCGTCGCTTATGACGAGGCGAGTGTTGATTGTTGGGAGTTGACGATGAATCTGCTCGCCCATTAGCTGTTCCAGTCTGTAAGTATTTACAGCAAATTAATTAAAAAATAAGTAGACTAAAGCCGCGTTGACACGATCAAGGTGTGCTTAGATCGAGCGTAGTCGGATCGCCTACTCGGACGCAACTTGTATTGAGGCAACTTGAGCGCATTTGGATGATGGTATATGGTATATGATCTAGCTCCGTTGCTCTAGCTATATGTCCGAGAGTACTCTGATCGTGTCAACGCGGCATAAAGAAGTTCACAAACAGTGGTTATTGTGCCTAAGAAAGTTCTATCGAGAAACTACTAAGTATTCTGTAGTGTTTTTTAAATCCAATTTTGAATTAAATTAAATCGAATCTATTGCAGTAAGAAAAAATGTAAGATTGCCTTCGCAATATATGCAAATAGACGACACTGTAAGGTAAGGTACACTTGCGTGCAAAAAAATCGACCCATTCCGTATAGTATTTAGAGCCTGTGCTGGGCCAATTTTTTTGCCCGCAAGTATAGTTACTCAATAAAGCCACATAGTTACATTAGAATAGTTCTATAACTTACCTGTGTATACTTTGTTTCTCGCTAAGCGGCGACTTTAGAAGCGCAGGCCACAGTTCTCTCAGCGCCTCCCAGTCCTGCTTATTGATCAATGGACAGTTTCTTGGCGCCATCAGTATGAACAAGGCACCTTTTTGTCTTTCGTGGGACTCCTCGCCGTCTTTGCCTTCGAGGATGGCCTTCAGTTTAGGCATCAGCAGTCGGTAGGAGAAGGATACCCAGGTGAACATCCAGGTTAGACGGTTCTGAGCGGCTATACGTACCTGAAGAAAGAGCGTTCGATGAAACACCATCACGTGAAAGTGTAAGCATGATGTTTTTTAGACTAATTTTGCACTAATCACTGTGCAAAATGTGGTCATGGTCCAAATGTCAAGTTTGGACGTGCCTCTGACTACCCCCTTTAGAAATCTTCAAGTAACTAGAGATCCGAGTAGATTATCTACCGAGTCTGGGGATTACAGTCGTGATCGTGTATGTATGTTTTTTAAAACATTATTTTTTGTTACTTCATAACTTTTGACGAGCAAAATCCCACCGAGGCTGCGCCAAATATTTTTTATGCTTTACTAGCTGATGCCCGCGGCTTCGCTCGCGTGGATGTTATCGCGACTTAAAAACTTGACAAATTATATACTCAAACTTTTCTCGAGAAACACTCTATCCATTGGTGAAAACAACATGAAAATCGGTGCAGTAGTTTTTTAATTTATCGCGAACAGACAGACAGAGGCGGCGGAAGACTTTGTTTTATAATATGTAGTGATGGTGTCAAACTACAGACGGTCTGCATGGCAAAAACGCTGCTATAATAAAGTGGTATTAATCTAATTTAGATTTGTAATAACGTACCGAAGTATAAGTATTGATGGACAGCTCAAACAAGGAGTTTAGTACTGTCAGCGCAGTATTCGTGATCCCAGATTCGCACGGCATCTCAGCTCTCGTTTCGTCGGCGATTCTGACCGCGTCTGCTACCAGTATTCTCACGTAAGCGTTGGTGTAGCCTTGGCTAGGGTCGCTGCCTCTACCATCCATGGCCCGTTCGAGCGCACCGAACGTACGCAGCTTGGCCTCGTAAGCGGCGACTCGAGTGCCTCTCCCGATTAATATGCGATCCCAGATCTGTGAAAAATATATATATAAAAGAAAGTCGTGTTAGTTACACTATTTATAACTCAAGAACGGCTGAACCGATTTGGCTGAAAATAGGTGGGGAGGTAGCTTAGAACCAGGAGACGGACATAGGATACTTTTTATCCCGTTCGACCGCGATCCCGTGTGATGTGACATTTTTTTTGTATGATGTTTTTTAGTTTTGTTAGGGACACCTAGTAAAGTTGGAGCTGATTCGTCATTCTGACGTCTGACGTCTGAGTCATTTTGATTATTATTTAAATGAAAACAATTCTAATCAAAGGCTTGAACTCGTGTTTTCCTTATCAATGGCGATATTTTCAACCAGCTTTTTTACATGCGGCGGCGATGGGCTTGCAAAATGTCACGTACGGAATACTAATCACTGGCAAAATGTTTGGACGTGGCTCTGACTACCCTCTTTAGATATCCTCAAAGATCGAAGTAACAAGAGATCTGAGGAGATTATCTACCGAGCCTGGGGATTACAGTCGTGATCAAGTTTTTTTTTATATCACCTTGAAGTGAAGGGTCAATATATTTGTTTGAATAAATAAATGTATCAAAATACCATAGACAAAGTACCTGTATGAGAGCCTCAAAGCTCTTAGTATCATCGGATTTGTCAGCCAACATGCGCGCCTGCACGGCTGTCATCAGACGAACTAAGGCGATCCGGACATTCTCACCGTCGATAGTTACAACGTGTTTCACTCCGGTCGAAAATGGAAGCTTCGTCGCTGGGACAAGAGAATCTATGCTAAAATAAACAAAGTAAATTAGATTATATTGCGTGCGAATTAAGAAGCTATTTTCGATCACTTTCGGTTGGTTTTTATAAATTTTGCAATAAATACTAGTTGTTAAATGTTGTACTAAAGATGGCATTGGACTTGCAAATAACCTATAATGTAAAATATTTTCATATAATTTTAAGATACTTACAGTGAGTTGGGTGTTTCATCTGGCGCTGGGAAAAAGAGAGTGCAAGATAAACATGCGTTTATTATACTCAAAGTCCGTAGCATCTCTTGACGGCCGATAGTTATCTCTCCCGCTGACCATTGCCGGAGTTTCTCTGCCGTTGGCTTGAGATATCTATCAATCAACATTTGGACACACTCCGCTTCTTCCTTGCTGGGGATATGCCATTTTAAATTAACTTCTTTCAATGCACTTCCGTTGCCCCATTCTCTTATCGGCAGCCATTTTTCCGGTGCTTCAGCATAATCTTTAGATGAGCTTCTCCATTCCTTCACGTCCACAATTGAGAAAAACTGTAGCATATTAGCGAGTACCTCACACGCTCGCGTTTGAGCCGACTTATTACTTAGTTTCAGAGCTCTGTCTAAAACTGGTAGAATGCGCGGTACGTATTTGAGTAAAACTAATCCATCGCATTCTACTACATAGCCAAGCAAAACTAGCCTGTAAAGTATGTCTCGCGACGGGTTATCCTCTTTCAAAGCTTCGTCGGTTAGATGTTCTAGCAATTCTTCGCACAGTTGCGGCAAGAATGCAGCTAAGGTCGCTTCCGCGTCAACTCGAGCGAACACTCTAAGCAATACCCCGACCATATTTCCAGAAACGTTAGTCTCAAACGTAGATTCTGTAGCAAACTTCTTGAATTTACGCAGCGCCTCTTTGAATATCTTCGGCGAGCATTGCATAAGGATAGCCGTTGAAGCGGATGAAACAGCTGTTTCCATGATAGCATCAGTTTTGCTTCTAAAAACTTCCAGGTCCTTTGTATCCAATCTGACGTTTTCCAGGACGCTCGACTCGATCATAACGAACAGTCGGTCGATGTAAACTAGGACAAAGTCTTCGAATTGAGCGGTCGATTCGCAAGTCAGTAGTTCCTCCTCTGTCAAATCATCCCAATACTCATGAGCCGAGCTGCAGTCTATGAACGGTACCATCCAAGCGTAAATCACTATGAAGTGAAGGCTGACGAGTGTCTTCTTGATGTCATTTGGATCAAGTCCTGGTAATATGGCCATGAGTAAGGGTACAACGTGCGTAGGGCCTTCAGGGTAGCCCGCGTCAGGTCCTCTCAATAAGGGCCGGGCAACAGACGCGACCGCCGTCATTCCAACGGTAACTTTATGTGGTTCTGTCAGTGACGTCAGGGAATTACGGAGCCGGTCTATCAGAGGCGGGATGACGATGGCTGGCCGTAATGTCGCTAGGTTCTGTAATGCAATGGAAATGTCTGACCCTGATCGGTTGTACACCGCTAGCAAAGTAGGGTTTAGCATCATTTCGACGAACTGAGTGATGTCTTCGTCGCGGAGTTTGTATGATTCCAGGGTCTTGTTTTCCCAACTCTCTTTGCCCTTAGTTTTGCGTTCGCGACGTACTCTGTAACATTGGAAGCATTATGAATTTAATCGAACAATTTTGGGTTGCAATTCTTAAAATATATAAAACAAAGTCGGGTTTGTCGAATACTTATAACTCTAGAAATGGCTGGACCGATTTTCATGGTTATTGATTTGTTGTATTTGTCTCCGTCCCGAATAGCAGAATAACTATTAAAAACATTGGAAAATTGACAAAAAAAAATAATTAAATAAAAAAATATTTGCACTTGATTTTCCCATACAAAATGTTTATGTGGCAGGCAACAGGTAATTTTTGTGCACGCTAACTCTTTCTAATCGTGCACACGCACGATTAAAACTTAGGCTTTTTTCATCAAAATCGTTTGACAAATAAAAAAGATAAGAATTTGATAAAAATCTTATCCATTCGTACAGCCCCAGAATATTAAAAAGATACAGACAGATACAGAATATTAAAAAGTAATCTAACGCGTATAGTTGGCTCAACGAATCTAGGCATTCGTGAAGTTAACCGCAAGAGCTGTGCCGTATCGTTTTTCGGGAGCATAATTTTTTTTTTAAATTCTTTCACCGTAACAATGCTACGTTATCCCTGAGTAACATAGGCTATATTTTATGTAGGTACCTCGCGAGCAAAGCCGCGAACGGAAGCTAGTGTAACCTATAATAATTACCTGTTGAGAAACTCTCTCGAGATCTTCCTGATGAAATCCCTCAGACGGTAGGACCAGCGGCCCGAGTTAGCGCTGTGGAGGTAGCTCTCTATGCCGTCCAGGAAACACTGCAGATGCTTCAGGATGACCCCGTCAGGGTTGATGCACCACACTATCCACGACGCCAGGTATTTCACATCTGGAAACACCAGCCGTTTAAACCAATAAACTGGTACTTGTCCTTCTTCCAGGTTCTTTCAAACCAGTAGTGTGATGAAGATTTGTGCAGTAATCTTTACTGAATAGTTACTTCTAGGAATCTGAGTAAATAACGATTTAAGGAGACATTAAATACTGGGGATTTATCAATTTATTTATTTACAATTACTATTAAATAATTTGTTGGTTAATGTGTTAATCAAGTTTGTGTGATTAAAACATTAACCTGGCAAATTTATAACTTAGTTGTTTAAAAAAAATGATTGATTCAGGCGTGACTTTGCGGAAATCCATTACAAATACCTACTGAAAAGGGCGGAAATATTGGAACTTTCCCGCTAAACTATTTTCTAATGAGCTTAACAACACAAACTCAAATACAAATTCGATACGTGTTTCTCTTCTCCACGAAGCATCCTCAGGACCATTGACTCGCTCCGCACTGGTGTTGCTCCACCGAGCGCCGAAAGAGATGTTTGCAATACCCGAGTTATGACGCGACCCTAGACTATGTCTAGACATAGAGTGAACTCACCCAAACCGCTATGCTTAGATTGAACGTGCATGTCCTTATAGCTGACAGGCAAGTGTAGGGAGCTCAGGAATTTAGAAAACATCTTCGGAGCGTACGGACTCCAGTCGACGGCGCCGGGGTTCCGCTTAGCCAGACCAGCGAACAGTACTATAAGATCCTGAAAAACCAAACAAAATTTTTAATAATCTTTCGTGTTTCGATAATATATAAATAATGCAAGACAATCCACACAGTATCATCTAGCCCCAAAGTAAGCTACTAAAAGCTTGTGTTATGGGTACTAGATAACTGATAAATATATTTAATTAATATATTAATTATTTAATGCATCGATGGGCACATTAAGCTGTCAGTACCGGCTTTTAAAACTTGTTATAGATGGATGCATATGTGCGACCTATTAACGTCTTCGTTAAGAGTTGGCACTGATTCGAATAACGTTCGGGATTTGGGAACTCTAAAATTGAAAAAATAAAACAGATTCTATTATTTCCCACAACTGGGCAAGTTTTTAAGTCTTCACTAGACGGAGTCGCGTGCCAAGTCTTGTCAACCTTAAGACGTCCTTATGAAGTCATTACTACTACCGATTTTTCGGTCTGCCTCGCATTCTTGACTTGAGGTTATATTCATACTTTGATTGATAGTCTTGTCCATGTAACTAGGTTAACGTCAGTAAAAAAACAGTCCAAGTGCGAGTCGGACTCGCACAGGAAAGGTTCCGTACCATTATTTATAAAAACTGCAAAAAAATCTTTTGTTGTATGGGAGCCCCCTTAAATATTTATTTTATTGTTTTATTCTGTTTTTTAGTATTTGTTGTTATACATCATCTGTGAAAATTCAAACTGTGTAACTATCACGGTTTTACATAATAGACTGGTGACAGACGGACAGACAGCGGAGTCTTAGTAATAGGGTCCCGTTTTATCCTTTGGGTACAAAACTTTAACAAAAAAAAACTTGAGAGGTGTCAAGGGACACCCGGATGGAACGAAGTTCCTTTCGATTAATTTGTGAGAGAGAGAGACAGACAGACAAACATGCGCACGCCGCGCGGCTTACAACTATAGCAAAAAGTGTCGTTACAACTTTTCGTGAGAATTTTTTCCGTCTAGCCCCCTTTCACAACGCGCGATAAGGAACTTCGTTCCAACAGATTTTTGAAAGTTTTTGCTGTCGTCACACTCACATTAGCTCCACACGGAGCGCTGTAGCAGGTGTCCCAAAGGTCCATCAGCTCATCGAACCAAAGCTTGTGGCCGTACTCAGCCAAATCGTGGGGCAGACCGACCGGCAGGAACATAGTCAGCTGCCCGATCATGTACACCTCCGATGACCACGGATTTATTTGTGGCAATATTTCCTCTAGGATCTCTTTTGTTGCTGACAATTCGAAGTACCTTAAATTACAGTTTGACAATTAATTAATTTAGTACCTGGATGACCGAGCTTTGCTCGGTTTTCTTTTAGGGTAAACGACGTTTTCTAAAAATGAAACCTAGCTAGATCGATTTATCACCCTCGAAACCCCCTGCATACTAAATTTCATGAAAATCGCTGGAGCCGTTTCCAAGATTCAGATTATATTTGTACAATATACAAGAATTGCTCACTTAAAGGTATAAGATTTAAACGATATACTAAAGGCAATTATTAAGAGAATGTTGTGAAGTACAAAATATGCAAATTCGATGTTAATTAAATTTAGTTGTATATTAGGTATGTATTTTCACGTGCCAGAGCGACAGCCGCGAGGTGTTTTATCAATTACTAGGTAAGGTTATAGTTATCGCATAATGTATGACGAATGCCTGAACAGTACATTTTTGTATTATTTTTTTGGATTTTTTATTATTTTATGTTTTTTTTTATAGTAAGTATATATTGTTACTTACGGTCTTGCACATTTCACTATAGAGACGAATGAGCACTCCAAGGAACTGAAAATAATATATTTATTATATTACATTTGAAGTTTAAGTATACATATTGCATGCACCTGTATCCCCATCGATAGTTTAGACACCAATGATATAAAGCATAGATGAAACTCTAGTAGACACAACTCTTAGATATGATAACTGTGGTATCTGCTAATGATACTGAAAGAAATCCTTATAGCTAGACTTGTCATTTCAAAACATAATATTTTTTGCTTAAGAAAATCGACGAAAATTGGCGTTGGATGGTTTAGATTTAAACAAAATCTAGGGCAAACCCTTTACTAATCCCTTCCCTATGACTAATCTCATTCCTATCTTAATTTGTTAAACTTAAATCGAAAAGTTAAGAAAATGTCGCCACCTGGTTTGAAATAAGTATTCTAGGCACATAAACCAAGAATGAACAACCTACGTGACTTGCTAAAACTGACTGTTGATGAGTGATACCCAATCCATCTGCCACCTGTGCGAAAAAAAGCAAAACCTAAGAATTTTAGTTATTACGTGGATTTCTTTTCGTCCTTTGCGAAGCCAAAATAGTTCAGAGCGTCATCGAGCCCTGACCCGGACAAGAATTTGCGAATCATTTGGAGTATATCGACGTCCTGTTTACCAGTTTGTTTATCCCTAAACATACAATTTTAAAATCATTTTCATTGAAATATATCATACCGTTTATGTCTAAGGAAGATGAAACCTAATTGATGATGCAGTTTCAAAGCCTTTATCATCATATAACACCAAATTATGCTCTCTTCAGTCACATTACGTAATGATTATGATTAATAATTAATTTTATTGTACTTACGCCATGTAATGATACATCCCGATGTCAGTAGCATTGTTTTTGAACAATTTCTTTCCTAAATCAAAGAGCGGGCGCCATGGTAGTGTCATTTCTTTGGGAGAAATCAAGTTCCGCTTTCTGTTATAAATTCAAAGGTATAAATTATTTTCCGCAGTACCATCAAATGGTATCTATTTAGTTATTATTTTCAATATAAAAAAACCCAAAAAGCTATAGGTCAAATTGCAAAGAGTCATTCTTTCTTTCAAAGCAGTTATGCCAAGTAACTATTGCATGTATATGTAAGGAGCATAGTGTTTCAAACTAAAAATTAAATTTGTAAATTATATGAAAAACTATAGTATTTACTTACTTAGAAAGCATCACAAACATAGTGCCAAACTTGTGGATCTTGGTTGGTTCTAAATCAGGTATAAGCAATAGCTCATACGCCAGTTTGATGAATGTTATATGATCTTCTTTGCTGAACTTTAAGCCATATAATCTGATGTATCTGCGAAACAAAGTAGAGTAAGAGTTGATAGGCCGTCCGAAATAGATCATTCATAGATTCGTAGATTTTTCATAGCCAGTGCTGACAGCTTAAGCACTTATTACACTACCCTGAATTCAGGGACCCATACCCTAAATAAGAGTGGTGTAATAAGAGTCAAGGCGTAAGGCGTAGAGGCTAGGAGTTAGGCTCCCTTACTACCGGGCCCTGAATACCGTGTAGTGTAATAAGTGCTTTAGTGTCCTCTGGCGCACTCAGACATCAATGCCACTGGCTATTATTTAACTGTTATTAAAAACTGTTGGTACAACAAAGACATACTTGGTGTCCGGCGTGGAAGTTGAGCGCTAGGCCATTCCATCTCTATCTATATATTTTGCAATGTGTGTGTAGGTACTAGGTACCTAATTATTCACACTTCTCTCCAGAAAAAGATATTAGATAGATGCCCATTTTGTGCAGACAAATGGGCATCTATTTATAGAATAGTAAGTATCTACCTATATTGTACTTGTAAAAATAACTTAGTAAAATACTTAATTTTGTGTTAATTGTGAAAACTTCTGATTTCTGTTCTGTCTTAATATATACCTACTCATATAACATACTTGAAGCTAGCATACTTAGTTATTTCTGAGTAATATGTGCTCGTGCAATAACAATGCAGGCCAAATAAGTTAATAGGGGGAATCATTATTGCTTCAATAATAATAACCTACTTAGCTATTTTGCTATGTGTAACGCTTTTCTAGTTTCATAATTTCCTATAAACTAACTAATGATTGTATGATGATTGGTCATATATATTTTCCTATTTTTGTACCTAAATATTTATGTATGGCTTGGAATTAAGTATAAAAATAGTCAAGGGCATGTCCTGAAAGCCTGTGTCTCTGTCTCTGTCTCATCAACAGAGCTAATCAATTTTCTTTTTAAAGACCTGTGTGCCACAACAGGGAAAAGGTCTCCTATACTTATATAAGCATATTGATGTTTTGTTGATGCTTTTGTAAGTATAGAATATATTACCTCAAATAATGTTTATTCAGTTTGGATGAATAATGCATAAAACAATACCATTTAATTTCAATATATTTTGATAATAAATCTGAATATGAACATAATTGTAAAAGTTTATGTAAGTACTTAGATGTGTGATGATGTGATGTGATCCAATCACGCCAATGGCTGGACAGATTTGGATGAAATTGAAATATATGTGTAGCATTGATCTAGACTAGTGTATAGGCTATACAACTAGTTATTTATATAAAGATATAATAGGTACCCAATCACATTGAGTTAGTTGTAAGGTCAGGTGCACATCTAAGGAAGTCCTGGGCACTCGCCAGCATATTTCAAACATGTCTGTAGTTGCCAAAGGTTAACAGCTGAACCACAATACTTTAAATATTGATATAAACTAGGAAGTTTTTGTACATATGTACCTAATCTCTATATTAACTTACCTATATAAGTTTTAAATGCATTCCCATATATTTGTAAGTAAGTAGTTACTTATTTATTTCAATAATTTATGTATCTAAGTACTTATTTTATAATAGAATTTCATTGAATGAGAATGATTATGAAAAACTAAAATTAAATACTTATTTGAAGAGCAATAAATACCTAATCTACTACCTATTACTGTCAACATGTACCTACTGTTCTATGAATATGATTTTTGATGGTAATGAACATTTTATAATATCTAAAAAATAATCTTGAAGGGTCTGAAATAGGGGTTGAAACTTTGTATGGGGGGAATTGATGGTTATTAATGCTGGGCGTGGTCAAGTTTTGACGGGTGAAAACCTTTTTGCATTCCATAGAAATTTGTCAATATCAATAACTTCTGAATTAATATGTTATATCGATGGATTTTTGCAGAGGATATTCTATCCTATAATATTCTTATTTGCGTAGGTATTTTATAAAACTTGCAAACTAGTGATCCTTGATATATTATCTGATGGCACTTACCTCATAAGCCTGGAGGACCATACACCACAGCCAGGTTTCATCTCTCGGAACATCACAGCCTGAGCTAGATTCATCTTAACTTCCTTCAGGAATTTATTGGACTCAGCATCCAAATCAGCAGCATATGGGAGGAGATGGTTCATAATCACTTCACTCTGAGGTTTGAACCCCAGAGCGGCTATGCGCTCTGGTGTCATCATCTCCTCTTCAAATTCCTCGTCTTGCAGCATCTTGAGTTCTTTTAGCACTTCTATATCACAAAGTCTTTAGAGCTTGGTGGCCTCATCAGAGCGGCCTGCCTCTAGCAAAAAGCAGTCAGGATAGGACTACCAGATACAACAAGAGGGAAAGTTTTGGATAGTATGTACGAATTTTTTTTTTATTGTCACAAATCAATTCAACATTGAATTTACACAAGTCATGAACGTACGTAATGAAAAAATCGATTCAAAATCATCACGTTCCGCTTTGATAGGTATGTAAACTTTGAGTGATTTGATTTTAGACTGGTGACATTTTTGAAGTCATTGTCAAATGTCAAATCGTTTTTTATTATCTAGTTATTTTTTCTTTCGATGCCGATGTATCGATTATGAAACGAATTTACCAGTGTCAAGTAGGTATATTTTTATTTGTGTTGTCAACGTCACAGAGTCAGTCAAGAGTCAAGTTACATGTTGTCACAGAACATATATACTCTGACGAGCATGTTGTCGTCAATTAGAAACAAAAGATGGATGTTTTGTTCAAAATTCTCGGGATTCCCTCCGATGGATTTTGAGAGGAACTATTCACTTTAATTCACATTTGACGACTTGAGGACACTGTGACGTTGATAGCACTATAAAAATACTCTTGACCTTTAGCCTATAACAGATCACTGCTCTTAACACTGGCGAAATTATCTTTAGAACAGGAAAAGAAGAAAAAGGTAAGTTATCTAGAAAATATAGTAGACTTGTACATTTAGTTAGGTAGGTCAGTCCGGTGGCGGTAGTTAAGATTAAAAGACGTCAACTTTTTCAAACATAGGTTTTATTTTATTTTCTAATTTTACAATAATTATAAAAATAGTAGTAATAGGTAGGTTAGGTTTGTTTAGTTAGGTAGATACCTACTAAATAAATAAATACACAGACGGTAAAACTATCGATACCTAGTTGTATGATTTCACACCATCTATCTCCAAAACTAAGCACCAGTTTGTTGTGCAATCCCCTTACCGGAGGAAGAGGCATACCTTCTTCTCGTTCAATGGTTTCGGCACTATGCAATACTTTGCAAAAATCATGTCATACAATACAACCGATTTATCATGCTAAAAACTGTTTCATTTCGTCGACAGCCAGACTTTACAGGACACGACTAGAATTTGTAAAATACGAACAGTTATCGACTATTTCGACGACAAGTTTTTCAGCTTCTACATGCTATCTCAAGGGATAGCCATTGATGAATCGCTCTTTAAAATGGCACTGAGGAGGCTGAGTTTCACCGAAAATATTTCATTTACCTATGGCCACAAGCGTGGAATTAAAGACCTACGAGCTGTGCGAGTCTTCCAGTGGCTATCTGACTGGAAGTTCTTTGTGTACCTAGGTATGCTGGAAAAGACGCATCGACAGCAATAACTGAATCAGTCACAGACGAGTTGGCCGATCAGAGGAGGATCAAGCGATTGACCGACCTGATGATGACGACACAAATGACAAACCTAATGTCGTGACGACTGACTGACAGACCTAGCAGACTGACGACTGGTAATAGGGATGACGAGACAAATGAATGACAGACCTGACGATGACGACACAAATGACACGACCTAATGTCGTGACGACTGTCAGACCTAGCAGACTGACGACTGGTGATAGGGATGACGAGACAAATGACAGACCTGACGATGACGACACAAATGACAGACCTAATGTCGTGATTAATAATGGTCAATTTTTATAATAGTCCTTTATTATTGCGATTTCTTAAAAATAAGCGATTGACTGTTATGGAACATTGCGACTGAATCGGGACTTTGTTCCTGATTCAGTCAAGACACTGACAAAGACTGAACTTCGACAAGGTGAAGTAGTGGCTACATACTGTTCCGATTTATCAGTTATGGTATGGCGAGATGCTAACATCGTTAGTATGATCTCGACGTACCATAACTTAGAAATCGGGGCTAGGACTGAATTATAAACCAAACATTGTACTTGACAAATCCATGGGAGGAGTAGACAGAAAAGACCAATTTTTATCTGCTCAGCCCATGGAACGAGAGAAACAGAGTTTGGTACAAAAAACTTTTTCGCCGGTTGTACCTACAATGCAGCTCTATTTAATTGCTTTGTGATATTTTCCAGTTTTCATCGGAAAATATCACATCACCGTTTTCGGACCGTACTGGCGGATGATTTACTTATGAGACACCGACTAATAGACTTAACAACGGAACGCCGACGGTTAATGTGAGGTCAACTACAACTGGACAGGTGACGATGACGGTGTTAAAACGCAATACACGACTCAGAACACAGGCGAGACCGATTATAGCAAAACATACGTACCGGGTCGAACGAAACACACCTGTTGTTACATCAGTAGGTTTACCATGAGTTGTCACATTTAGATTAGCTGACGTTACTACAGTAGTAATAGTACGTTACTATGATATCTGTCAAAACTGTTACTCATGGTACCAAATTGTAAGCAAATTAAGAGCGCAAACTACAGTCGCTGTAGTACGCTGTGACGTAGGATAGTTAGCTACGTGAGGTTTTAGTACCCAACTATCCGCTAGAGGCGCTGTAGGTAAGTTTACATACATTTTTTTAACTACAGTCGCTAGCGAGTGTAGATTGTGAAAACTTATGGTAGACCTACTGCACCAAAAATAACCACGACGATTTGTGCGAGGTGTGTGACGTCAATCTCTGAATTGAGGGCTGTTTTAAAGCTTACCACAAGCCCTAAATGTTTTATTTATAGTTTTTTATGTACTTACGCAAGAGACAGAAGTCGACTTGATAACACTGACCAACGGTGTTTCCGTTTTGTACACATTTACAAAATGAGATCAGCATTCAATTTTTAACTCTAACATAAGGCAGTTTGGTAGTATTTAAATTATCACAGAGTCTTTTCCTGTTGTGTAGAGACTGGCCGCGAATACGATGTCTCGCTTGATGGCAGTCGAGGCTAGCATCATCTTCTCTTGGAGATTCGGGTCGCCGATCAACATGGCTGCGTCTTTGACGTCTACCAGCAACTAGAAATATTAAATATGGATTTTATTTTAAGCCGCTTAAATCTGAAATTTAAATGCATCATTGATTTTTAATGCTCAGTAGGTCTACCATGAGTTGTCGCATTTAGATCGGCTGACGTTACTACAGTAGTAATAGTACGTTACTATGACATCTGTCAAATTTGTTACTCATGGTACCAAATTCTAAGCAAATTAATGAGCGCAAACTACAGTCGCTGTAGTACGCTGTGACGTAGGATAGTTAGTTACGTGAGGTTTTAGTACCCAACTATCCGCTAGAGGCGCTGTACCAAGTTTTCATACATTTTTTTAACTACAGTCGCTAGCGAGTGTAGATTGTGAAAACTCATGGTAGACCCTCAGAAACTTATTCAGTGTTGGCTAATTTTACTCAAAGACAAAGAAACCGCCTTATCTATGATATTTTGTATTATTACCTCATGCAACTGCTGAATACATCTGACAATGATGCCTTCTTGCACGTCGGTGAGCTCCATGATCTCTGCAAAGGGTTTTTCTAAAGCCCATTCGTACACGACACGAACTAGGCCGAAATTGAGTCTTTCTGCTTGACCCTCGAATTGGCTGACCTGAAAGATGTCAGGGTTATCACTCCACCCTTTAAAGTTTTCGCTATTGCACTGCGCTTGTAACCTGGAGACAATGATTTTGAAGCATTGTCATTTCATATCTTGGCACCACCGCTAAGACACTAGCTGAAGATTTCTACAAACTGGGTGGGGAAAATATTCACTCTGTGTCAAACCTAGTATTAGATTTGACAGAGTGTTTATGATTTTTGCTTCGGTAGAAATAACGATTCGTCAATGACGAATGTATGTGTGAACAAGCCGTTACTGCGTGTTGAAACAAGCGTGTAGTAAATAATTTGCATTGGTATTACTTATATAATTATATTACATGATTTTTCCCTATAAGGTGTGGGGGTGTGGAAGCGTTTATTTAATAAACTCACCATAAACTTGGCTTCGACATTAGCCAGCTCAGACTCGATCTGCTCTATAGCCCGCACGCCGTCCGCCAGGTTATCTGGTATCTGGTTCCCGTCGTCCCGCGTCTTCGCCTGGAACACGAAGCAGCTGAGCAGAGCCGCGATCTCCGCGGGGTCCTTCTCGGTGAACACGTTTCGGAACACCAGCTCAGTTATTATTAGCTCGTTCGTCGCCATTCCGCAAGCGACTCTACCTGTAAGCGCAGTAAGGTTTATAAATAAAAAAAAATAACATGATCACGACTGTAATCTCTAGTTAACTAGATCTTTGAGGATATTTAAAGGGGGTAGTTACAGGCACGTCCAAACCTGATATTTTGGCACATGAACACATTTTGCAGTGATTAGGTATTCCGTACGTGACAGGTTGAAAGCCCATCGCCGCTTATAATATAAAATATAGTTTATATTTATGTAAGTAGATCTTTGAGGATATCTAAAAAGGGTAGTCAGAGGCACGTCCAAACCTGATATTTTGGCACATGAACACATTTTGCAGTGATTAGGTATTCCGTACGTGACAGGTTGGAAGCCCATCGCCGCTTATAATATAAAATATATTTATGTAAGTTTATATAAAGTACCTGGGTGACCGCGCTTTGCTCGTTTTTTTGGGGTAAACGACGTTCTAAAAATGAAACCTAGCTAGATCGATTTATAAGATATACAAACTTCACATCTTTGTAATGTACCTAAGTGTTAATTAGTTTGTAGTGTAGCTTGTGTTTGCTGTCTAGATTGGCTGCAAATGTGAGATAGCTTAGAGTGCAATGTTCAGCAACCATGTAGCAGCATTGTTCTCTTTCTCTCTTACCTTTCAATATAACGCTGTCCTTATCATCGATATAATTCAGCTCTCGAAGAACCAGTAACCTTCTCTGGTAGTCGGGATAGAGAGCAAGATTTTCAAACGAAAGGAGACGTTTGTATTTGTCTCTTTTCCTCTCGGTCTGTTTCCGTTCGTATACTATCGCGAACTCTGATTTGAAATTCGCGATGTCTGTGGATTTCTTGTGGGCTTCTAGCTCACTCTATGAAAAAAATAACCGGGTCAATATCATTTTCCGAAATCAACTTCATTTACTGCTAGATAAAACAACTCTTGCTACTCTATCTTAATAGAATCGTAACGTAGTAGGCTAATGGGTGCCTTTAGGTACACTATACATATATTCCACAGGCATTACAATATTGTAGGTTGATATTGCTCTTATGAATATAATATAAAATTAAATGCAAAACTAAGTTTCATCATAAAACTGGTTTCCTTTGTACTCACCGAACATCTGTTCATTTTGTCCAAAGTCTGCAGTATTTCCCCTGTGGTTATGGACAGCGATTGGGTTAAGCTGACTCGTTCTAAAGTTGTGGCACCTGTTCTGACCGCGTGCGACAGTCGAGACAATTCTTGAACGGCGCTCGCGCAGGTAGAGCCTACTGGCGCGTCCTTGAACCTAGAAAATATGGTTCTTATTACTAAGTCATTAGTGCTAAAATTGATTTGTTGATTTTAATCACAGAACTTACCGTGGCATCAATCTCTTATCCACATCTTGTATAATCAACTTCTCATCAATTTTCAAAGTCATTTTCGTGATCCCGATAATATTCTTGGGTGCTATAGTTATGATGGTATGGTCCAATGTGCCAATATCCGTGCCGATATAATCGTACATGGCCGAAAAGCCAACCATTCTGTACCAATTGTCTTCCATATCGAAGTTGTACATTGTTGTGTCTTGTTCAACTGTGTTTAGGACTAGTACTTTGTATGGAGTTTGACGGGGACCTGTGACATTTCAAAACAGATTTCTCAACATACTAGTATGTGCAATTAAATCATCATCATCCATACTAATCTTGGATGTGACTCCGATTGTGTACGCAAATTTTCCCACTCCTGTTTATATATCTAGGACTTGACATAAATTAAGACAATCAATTCAAATTATGTATTAGCGAAACGCCGGCAGACCATTTGCCAGATGACATCGAGAGGATTGGGGAAAGTGTTGGATGCGATCCGCCGTATCAAAACCATATAGGCACAAAATGGAGGAGGCCTATACCCAGCAATGGGTAAACACAGGCTGAGAATGATGATTAGATTTTTATATCCTCAATTTAGACGAAGACGGAACTCTAACCTTTATAGGAGGATAAGACCATTAGATTGTACCTACCACTTGAATTCAAAAGGACTGCGAGTTGATTGATGTATGGCCCTGATGAAATAATCAATATCTTTCCCGGTACCATTTCCTTCGCAACCTTCGCCTGGCCGAGTAATATCGGCATTATATCGTTTAGTACTTCTATATAAGTTATGGCTGTAAAAAAACACATTTAAACATTATAAAGTAGGAAATGACAATGTATATACACAATAAACATTATTTTTAGAAAAAAACAGTTCTTGATTTCAAAACTTGTAAAACAAACTATGAAATTGTCTTAGAACTTACCTATATCATAGAAGGTGGCTAAGGGGGTGAGGTGGGACGCAAGAGGGGTGCTGCATTTCTCCGAGTACTCTTTCTCGGCTAATTCGAGCTGCTTCCTGTAGTTTTCAGCTTGGAGTATTTGGCTGAACTCTCGGAAAGAACGCTGCATCATTCCTTCGACTGATACTGTCTCAGCTCTGTAATAATAAGTGACATAACTTCATAGATAATATCCGTCTCCATTTTTTTTTCTTCTAGTCTATGGCGTAGGTAGATTTACGTCACATAATTTATTTTTCAAATATCTACAAGGTATAATTAGTGTATTCTAATATAAAATATGCTTTATTTAACTGTTAAAAAATAAAACACGATGACTACTTTAAATTCCAGTTTTTATAGAAATCTCCTCAGGTATAAAGTAATTTAGAACTCTTGAATATATTGAATGATATTTTCAGAGGCTCATCCAAACATGGGAATGTGCCAATAATAGATTGGACGAGCTATCAAAACCATAGCTTTATACAATTTGTACTTATCTAGAGCTGTAAAAACATTCTACTAAAAAACAGTATCATCTTACCGCAACAAACTCAATATCATAGCGTAGGTGAGACGGAACTGAGAGGAAAGCTTCTGAGGGATTCCCATCATCATGCCCTTTAGCGTCATCAGATCTGGCACCTCCTCTTTGCACATTATTATAACTGTGCCGGTCGGATCCAAACCTGAAAGAACACATTGATGATGAGCGAACCAAGGTTTAGTTTTCTTAGGGTAATCAGCGAAAAACAAAATTCAGGTTGAAGTATTAGTTATTGTTATAATTTTTTGTGTAAGTAACTATTTTGTTCCTGTTTTGGGATTATTGTCTTTAGAATTTAGAATTTAACTAGCTTCTGCTTCTTGAAAAACAAAAACAAAAACAAATCTCGCCCACGGGAACCGTACTTTTTTCCGCGATAAAAAGTAGCCTGTGCTATATCTATATCTGTTCCAAATTTCATCCAGATCCGTTCAGCCATTTCAACGTGAAAGAGTTACAAACATACTTCCAGACATCCATACATTCTTACAAACTTTCGCGTTACTAGTAGGATTACACAGCAATAATTGCTTGAGTAGTCTTGAGCTTATGTATCCCAAAGAGCTTTATATTTTATATCGTCTGTAATAGAATTGAAATTACCTCGTCTGCCTGCTCTGCCCGCCATCTGGATATATTCAGCGGGCGCTAAGGTCCGTCGCTGTATCCCATCGAACTTAGTCGTTTCATCAAAAACTACTGTACGGGCTGGCATATTGACTCCCATTGCGAATGTTTCAGTGGCGAAAAGGATTTTTACCTTAAAAAATAAGAAAGTTAAAATAACTGTTTATATTCCTAGCTGTTAAACTAGCGACGCTAATAACGGAACATGAAGGCTTTCGGGCGGATTATTAACTTCGTTGCCACGTTCTCACAAGTTTTTAAACCATGTGATCGCGCTAAGCGTCGCTTAAACACGGGGACGAGTTGATGATACTCACAAATCCAGATTGGAAAAGCATTTCAACAATTTCCTTGAGCATAGGTAGAATACCGCTGTGATGAATACCAATACCGTTTTCCAATACTCTTTGCAGTCTTATTACCTAAAACCAGAAACAACGTAAAAACATTCAAAAGTGCACCTTATTCTAAAGTAGCTAAAGTTTTTTAAATGATAAAGATGCAAAGCACATAAATATGTACTTTATTTCTGCAACTTAAGATTGTGTTTACAATGGACTGTTTAATTCACTTACTTGTGGCAGTCTACGGTCTGGCTCTTTTAACCTTTGCACACATCTTTGGAAAAATGATTTGATGTGACTCTTCTCTTTACCAGTAGTCAAATCCACAGACATTAAATTCTCAGCGTTCTGGTCACAGCTGGCAAAAAATTAAACTTAATGCTTAGAGCGTAGGGCTCAAATTCGACCGGTCAAGTTGCTTATAATTTTTTACTTACCGATTTCGTGATAGTGTGAATGCCACTACAGGCAGTTTGTCCTTTTGTCTCAAGTGATCTATGAATGCTATCCACATAGTCTGTTCTGCTTTTGGGTTCATGAACTGTTTGCCACCTTGAATTTAAATTATTTATTGACTAACTTATGAGTTAAACTAAAGCAAACAAGTCAGTCAATTTGCTACTTAATGTTCCTTTACCTTTAGGTCCAAAGTTTTTTTTGAAGTCATTCTCTCTAGATTTCTTTGCGGCTAATGCTTCATTGTATCCTCTCAGTAGGAAGTTGCCATCTTGATCTATCACCTTGAATCTTTCATGCTTGGACTTGCCACCGGAACCTTGTATGAAAACAATGGTTTTACAAAAGAGTACGACTAGTTTTAACAGATAAGTATGAATACAAATACCAAACCTGTGTAAAGATAATGGCACAATGGCACTGGTCGCTTTGGTGTCGATACAACGTAAACCCTACGCTTTTTAGTGCGACCAACCCAGTCGGCAAATTGTAGAGTGTTCGGTACCGTTGCACTTAACATCACTATGGTCACGTGAGCCGGCAGTAGAATAAGTACTTCCTCCCATACGTAGCCTCGCTGAAATCAAAGAGTATAATAAAATTAGAGAATTCATCTAAATATATATAACTCAAAGGTGACTGACTGACTGACTGACTATAAGCGACAGAAAGTATTGTATTTCGCCACGATATATCTACAAAAACAGTGTACCTTTTGCGGCACCTTACCTCAGCATTATTGATGTAATGCACCTCATCGAATATAACAAACTCAAGATCTCTAGTGACGTCAGATCCGCAGTACAACATAGAACGCAGGATCTCAGTGGTCATTACCAGACACGTTGCAGTGGAGTTTATTTGTAAGTCACCAGTCAGTAAGCCCACTTCACCGAATAGCTTGTTGAAGTCATTGTATTTTTGGTTCGAGAGAGCTTTGATTGGGGAAGTGTAGATTGATCTGTAACACATTTTTTTACTTAAACTTTGAGCTTAATAATAGCCAAATAGAAACTATATTTTAGAGATGTTTATAGTCACTCAAGCTTCGCATGTTATTTGAACCACCTATAAATGTGACACGACGTGTAATGCAAAGGATTTCTGTCATTTACCTTGTACAATTTCTTCTAGACATTGCTATTGCGTATTCTGCAACGACTGTTTTGCCAGCGGAGGTGTGGGCGGCTACAAACACGTGGTGTCCTTCTTCAAGTTTCAAAATAGCCTGAAACATTTGTGTATTAGTTTTGTCAACTCCACATGCACAGGATGCATAGAATTGTAAACTTCCAAATCGAACGTAAAGCAGGTACCTATAGCTACAAAGTGAGCTTACTGCCACACTTAGTACATTTAGAGAAGGTACAACACGGTAACATTATCTCGAGACCTGGCGTCGATCACGTCACGTCGCGTCGGCGCTCTGATCTCTCTCTCTCTCGGCAACGAAAGTGCGAGCGCGAGGAGGTGAAAAGAGAACAGGGCGGGAGGTTCGCATTCCAGCGAGGTCTCCAGATAACGTGACCGGGTTGTAAACTAAAACTATCCAAGTAAGTTTGATTGTCAGTAAACAGGAATTTTACACATTCATGTCTTAAACATTGTGGAATATGATTTTGTTAATTATACTAGCTGTTTCTAGATGAAACAGTTGTACCTGTTTCTGAAAGTTATCCAATTCAAATGGATAAGTATGAGCCATGTCCTTCAACTTTTCTCTAAACTCAGGCACCGGTTGAGAGACATCTATCATCTCCGCCCATTCTGTTGAAGTTGCTCCTAGCTTCACATTTGAACTGGTAATGTTCAGGATAGGTAGCTCGGGCAATTCTATTTTCGGCGTGATAATGGATTCACCGAGGAAGTTGTCATCGGTTGGATCAGTCTCTGTTTCGGTGTACTTAGTTTTTTTGTTTGTTTTGTTTTTAATTTCTTCATCAGCTTTCCAGAAATCTGTAGTATTAACATTTATTTTATTATTGTGATGACATGTCATAATATTTTAATGACAATTTTTATCGGAGACCTCTGTGCGTGATATACATTCATAAAATCACGCCTGTTTACCGACGGGGTGGGCAGAGACCACTGATCTCCACTTGCTACGATCCTGACATACTTCTTTTGCTTCATTCACTCTCATTACATTCTTCATACATGCGCGTCGGTTTAGGGTACTCTGGACCTGGCCTTTCTCTAAAACGTCCCCAATTTGATCGAGATACGTACGCCGAGGTGATATAAATTAGTTAATTTGATTAATAAAAAGAAGATCCATGTTCAGAGAATGTGGTATCAACACTAAATACATTCACAATAGGTAATTCCTTCTTATATCATATTCGAAGATCTCTGTGGCGCAGCGGGCGAGAGTCCGTCTGCGACGCAAGAGGTTGCGGGTTCGATTCCCGCCGCGGAACAAATTTGTGTATGATCTGCAGAAATTTGTTCCATTGGTGTGGGTGTTTTCTCTGTATAATAAAAAATATCTACCTAAGTATATAATGTATTATATACATATATCAGTTACCCATAACACAAGCTTTGAGTAGCTTACTTTGGGGCTAGATGATGCTGTGGGGATTGTCCAGCATTATTTATTAATTATTATTATTCTTATGACAGAAACCCGTGCTTACCTAACAAATGTGCATGGCTGTCAATAGCTTCCCTACTTTGTTCCATGCTTATCTTAATTTCAATATCCTCTTTGACCTGTGGAATATCTTGAGTCTCCTGGCCAGATTCATTGAGGAGTGTAAAACCATCTTTGTCAAATAACACACATTCATTGCAGCCGGGAACTGTTGATAGGAGATCTGAAAGTATTTAGGTAAGTTTTTAAATGGATACCAAACTAACACAATACTGACAAATTTATTTAACTAATTCCCATATTTAATGCAGTGAACCGTTCATGAAACCAAATCTCTATTGTCTATGTTAAATAATAATAAATAATACATTTATTTTCTCCTCACAAAGGTTTCTTAAAAACTAGGTTGGTCCTTAAAATAGTTCTAAGTAGCTAGGTAAAAACCTGTTTTGTGAGGGAGACTGGTGCCTGAATTAAGTTTTATAAAAACCTGTAATCACAGGTCACCAACACAAACTGTTTATACTTGCATCAATATTTTACAATAGATTGTTATGGTGATCTTTTATATGAGTTTAGGCATGGAGGCAGATACATTTTCATATAATCATACCTTCTCCCAAAAACATCCCTGGCTCTTTATTTTCTAGATCAAGTTTGGCTTCCAATGCAGCATCTTCCAGGATTTTGTTCATGATTTCTTCTTCAAACCCAGCTGGTAAAAATGGGCTTTGAATAACTGTGCCCCTTGTAGCCTGACTGGGGGGCAGGGGTTGCCGAGCCATAGATATGCCATCTTCCTCATCTTCATCAGGTATAGGTACTTCTTCAAAATCAATAATTTCTCCTGTTGCTAAGTCTCGGATTCCCTGAAATTAGATAAGTGGTGGCATACGCCGGTATTGCGAAGTAATGCATGAAACCTGCTTATGGGTAAGTATCATTAAAACATACATAAGTATTTTCTTAAATGCCATAAAACTATACTTTTCAGTGGAAGTAGTGTATAAAATTACCTCAAGCGTAGTATCAGGATCAAAATCGTCGTAAAATCGGAACAATGAATCCACATTACTCTCCCGGTGCCAATGGCCTTGCGATCTTTCCCAGCTGTGTATGGACAGCCGCTCTGGCTTGAGAATGTAGTCCTTTACCTTTTCTCCAAGATCTTCTAGCACCGGTGGTATCTGTAAAAGTTCGATAGGATCATATTGTCAGACATCCATCAGCTAAAGAGCGGCTTTATATGTTTAGATTATAGTTTGAAGAGATTTATTGGACGTTCTTACCTTGTAGTTTGAAATGTCCCCGGCATTCTGCGACATATTTCTTTATAACACAACAATTAAACAAATAAATTTCTTGAATTTTAATTTGACTATTTTCGTCTATTTTCGAATCGTCTTCTTCTTCTTCTTTTTCAATTATGGCATCTGTCTCTTAGAGAACAATTTTGCCAGTGTCAAGTGTATTTATTTATAAGTATTGTCAACGTCACAGAGTCATAGTCAAGTTGTCTAGTCAATTTTAAACAAAAGATGGTCGTCTTTCTTTGTCTATCTATCATTTGACAGTGACATTTATTGAAAGCATGCATGACATGACAATAGCTTTTTTGTTTCTTTCGCCGCCTATGTACGTATGAACATTCTACTAATTTATACTAACCGCCTAATTCATCGTGGGTAATCGATTCATAATCGATTCAATGTGCCGCGAAGTCTATCAATACAACAGTCTCCTCTACATGCATGAGGCATGAGGTATCAGACCGTGAAGGAGACGCGAATTTTTCACGAGCTTTTTTTGTTATTTTCATAGTCGAGGTGAACTTTTTCCCCAGTTTCATACTTCAGAAATATAGAGCTGCTGGCTGTAGGCTGCTAATCAGGTTTATGTAGGTAGGTAGGTGTACAATAAGAACTTTGTTAGTCTTATTTGTAGAGTGGGTATATTTATAAAAAGGTAGGTAGAGTAGATAATTTAGTTCTAATTCACAAAGACCGGTAAATTACTTGATTTTGAATCTTATGAAAATAAAGGTCAATTCTAACAGGTTGAACTCTTCACCTAATTATGTAGGTACCTAGGTAGATACATGTCATAGGTACATAAAATAGACCTATTGGCAATATTTCTGAAGCAGGATATTAAATGTATGAGTCAGTGAGCCTCGCGACGGCCAAGGCCGGTAGATCCCTACTACCAGACCAGCCCTCTACAAACTTGATCTTACATCGCCAATTCCACTTCGCCGCTGAGGTGCTGACTGTTCACGCGTCTTCATTTTAAAACTAACCGAAATTCGAAAATCAAATCGAACAAGACATAATTTTTTTTTCTAAATTTGACTATTTAAACTAAGTACCTACACATAGGTACTATCTACATACAACGAGTTTATAAAAATGTCATACCGGTTGTGGTCGAGAGTGGTAGTCATTTGCTTGGTGAATTTAATTCTGGAAGATACTAACGGACTCTCTCTGGTAGGTGGTATTTAGGTGTTATTGCTTATCATTAGACTTCTACCTACATAGGTAGGTAGGTACGTAATTATAATAGGTAGGTATAAGTTAAGATAAATTTAGTTAGGTTTAGTCTACTTACAAACAACCTACCTACTTTTTAGCCTGAAAATCTTTGGAATTCTGTGTTTCAGTACCTAAGCTGTTTATACAAATTTGGATGTCAGTAAATAGGTGATCTTAATCCTAGATCTAAATCTTAGACTTCGAAATATTAGGTGTAGGTAGGTAGATACCTACACCTAACATTTCGAAGTCAGTTAAAAAATTAGGTACCTATCAGATGATAGGTACCTAATTATTTGACTGTAGGTAGGTATACTTTTATAGGTGAAATAAAATATTTCTAATTCTGATAAAAAGCTCGGGTGCAGTGAGGCAAAGTGACCAGCTTTTATAACGATACCGAGGTAACATTACGTACCTACCTACTACCTAACTACATACAAGCGTGTGGTGTGTTTCCCTTGTTATTATCTGTATCGTGCTAGACAAACTTGATTGTCTTCGTGCATTCGTGCAAATTGGAAGTGCGGAAAATACAAGTTACCTACCTATCTATGTACTAAGTAAGCAGTTAGATATGAAAACGGGAAGTTTCACAACCGGCTGGCTCGCATAATGTCTCTGCGTTTGTAACTGCGCGTCCATTCATAAGATAACACTGTTTTATGGAAGTAATTTTACAATACATAACTATCTATCTACTGAAAACTACCTAGTTACTTTGTAAAGTATTTATTTATCTTTACAAATAAGTTTCTAACACTTTTGCATTTATCTATGGACACCTGTGTACCTACCTACTACGTGTAGGTAGGCATTACCGAGTGATAGAACAGGCAGGCAGTGAAATCTTTAAAAGGTTGCAGATAAATTCTATACTATGAGTATTATTTTGCAGTAGGTATTTTTCTAAGATGATATCACATTTTTTTAAAATAAATAAATTAATATTAAGTCACCTTGACTTGACGTCACTTATAATTATACAACAGGGTCAACATTTTAGTGTTAAAGATTTCAACGCGCAACTGGTGCGATTGCTCTTTCGTTAGTACCCATAGGTACATTTATTTTGTAGATAGTTGTTGAATAAATCGTAGGTTTTCATATTCTTCTCGTAGGTATAATTAAATTTAATCGTTACGATCTAGTAGATACCTACTAAGAATATTAATTCAACTGTGAATGAGCGATCACTGGATTCAAGTTTTTGTGAGTTGATTATCATGTCACGAACTCAATCAATATGCTGCTGGAAGATCGGTGATTAAAAGCCAACGTACACGTAAATTTACCTAGTTCTTGCCCGTGACTTTGCGCATTACGCGGGAAATAATATGTTCTGCTTAATGTAAATTCGTCTTATACCTACCTATCTGTCCCAACTCTTCAAACAGCTTGTATAAAAAACTCAGGTATAATTAAGTAAATATAGGTATAAAAAACTGTGTATCAGGTCAGCAGAGTCGTACCACTTTCGCTTTGCATGCTGTGTGGCAAAGGCTTCACTTTATGCGAAAAATGTCAGATATAATCACCCATCCCGATTGATGTACTAAAGATCCCACTCCTGTAGATAGCATAACTTTAACGAACTGGTAATCCTTGACAGAAGCGCGACGAAAATTACAATGAATTTATATTGTTCTCGGTTTGTCGGTCAAGGATTTAGATTCATGTGTGGGAAACTTGGATGAGTCTTAACTCAATACTAAGTGGTTTGTTTACAATTCATAATTAAACGCTGCTGTAGAAACCCGATGTAGGTAGGTGTAGAACACGTTCTTTTTTTACCTGTGCTTATTTTTTCGAGAATCTCGTAATTATATTACGAGTAAGTAAATATCATACTGAGGTTTATTTGGTCTGCACAAGCTACCGTTACGAAATAATATCAGCTTACATAACATAGGGCTAGCTTAAACCGGCTAACCATGTTATCTGGTGGGTGTCGCAATAACTTATGAAAGCTAAGTTCAAAAGATTAATGACTGCCACTTGGTGCTTATCTTTACCCATTGTTTTTCAATAAGACCAGCGAATGCGGCGTGTGAACCAACTCACCTCTCCGATTCAAAGTTTACGGGTTACGAATATTCTTTTGCACTTATGATTTAGTCAAAACGAAACATTAAAAATACATTAATAATACTTACAACATGTAATTTGGTCTGTGATTTGATATGGAAAATACTTAGGTCGTTTTAAAACCTAAATTCTTCTTGCTTCTGTTGTGTTCATATTACGAATAGATATTAGTGCGACAGGTTTCGTGATAGGCAACCTAATCCACCTGTTCATTTAAATAACTGGCAATACAGCCTTCAAGGCTACACCATTCTCCTTAATAGTTTACTATTGTTGTTGTACATTAATAGATACTACGAGTAATTCATGTAGGATATTAAATTAACTAAGTATGTACTCGCAGCTTTACTATATTTTATTAAGTACCTAAGTCCCTACTAGCTGTTGCAACTGACTTCGTCCGCAAGACAATAAATTTTATCCGATTTCAATTAAACAAAACTTTTATTCTGCTCCCATTTACGTTCTGTCTACCTTAGAAAGTTACATTAAAATCCGTTTAGTAGTTTCAGAGATGTGAGTGAACAACTAAATAAATAGACAGAAAATTATTCTGCAATATAGCTCTATTACTTTTGTAGTCACACTCTTTTTATTTGGTTCACCCATCATAACGCCGAAATTTTTAATTGTTATAATTTATTCCCTACAGCTAAGTAATAAAAGTAATAAAGAAATCCTTGAAGTATGAGTAATGCTGTTAATCTAGTTATACAAGCACATTATCAATGTCGTAGGCGTGAGAAAATTCATTAATTTATATAAAAACACAGTCCCGACTTGAAAACCTCTTTTTTTAAGTCTGTTGGCAATGACTCTACATTTAGCCTTTATTTATTTCATTACAGTTTCATTTGTAACTGAGTAGGTAATAGTAGAGTAGGTTTTCTTTGATGAATTTGATCTGTGCGAAGTACCTTGGGTATTACCCATAGAGAAAGAGAAATAAAAAAAGAAGTGGTGAGAAACTGTGGGTTGAAACAGAAACACCTACACTACTATTACAAATATTTTTGTTTTATTATTATTTATAATAGTAAACTAAAATTTAGAGCTAAGGTAATTTACTGAGGATAAGGTAGAACTCATTAACCCAGCTCAACTCATTGACATAGTTATATTAACCTGTCCATAACTTAACAAGGAAAAACATCAAAAAGTAATTATGTAATGAACATGGTACTATAACGATTCAATCAGATTAAAATGGATAGTATGCACTTCATTTTCTTTATTTTTTTAGCCGAAATCTTCTACCCGAACTTGCGTCATCGGTGCAGGATACTCAGGGCTAGGTGTGGCCAGGTACCTCAAGGAATATGACGCCAACTTCACAGTGTTTGAAGCTACGAAGGATTTGGGGGGCACGTGGAGATTTGACCCCCACGTGGGCGTTGATGAGGATGGACTGCCGATTTTCACTAGTCAGTACAAAGGGTTGAGGTAAGCTACTGCTATAATAACTTTCAATTCGAAATAGGGTTGGCAAGAAGTAAAGTGCAAAGGGTTTTGTCAGTAAACAAACAACAGAATTGATGTATACCATGACCTTGACTGTACTTTATGGCTTCCATACACTTCACTAGCGAACGCTAACTGCACACTTAAGTTTTGACCGAACTCGGCGGAGAATCTTCGGAAAAAACACGTCTGCTGTACCACCGAGCGATGAGAGGCGGATCTACCGTAAAACCTTAGCCATCAAAGTTACATACATAAGTACATAAAATTACGCCTGTTTTCCGACGGGGTAGGCAGAGACCACGGATCTCCACTTGCTACGAAATCAAAGTTCTCAAAATAAATAAATCTATAGTGTAATATTATACCTAGGTACATCACATTTTTTTGAATTTATGAAGTGTTTATTGTATTCCAGAACAAACACACCCAAGCAGTTTATGGAATACTACGACTTCGCTTTCCCGGATGGAACGGCTACTTTTCCTACAGGGTCATGCATGCACAAGTACTTGCAGGCATTCGCTAAGAAATACGACTTCTTGGACAACATACAAGTAAGATACTAAACATAATCCTCTTGCATTGTTAACCCAAAAATGTATAAATTATTGAGGTGTGTGCGATAAGAAATGTTCATTGATTTTTCACCAGGGTTAGAACAGATATTTATTTATTTTAAATTGAAATAGATAGGACTAGGTGAAGTTGGTTTAAAGAATTCAGTATGTACTATTAGTAAACAAACAGCTATCCGTACCTAAAATCCGTTTGGCAGCATACGATCGTGACGAAGTTTAACTTGGGCTCAATCATTGAAGCATGTTTCATTCACACCGTCACAGGATTAACAGACGGAACGTGCCCACGTTATCAAGCGTTTAATGATTAAGGCAATTTGTAACCAAAGCTGATTGGATTTCTCAACGATTACGCTATCCTTCTCACTTTCAACTGATAGTTGTGGCCGTATGTTAGATATGTAGTAGGTACCTTTATTTTTTTTTTTGTCGTAGAACCTAAAAAGGTCGAAGACATGGTGTCAATGTCAAGTGTATGAATGGACCCTCTATGGCGAACTTAGTTCCTTTAATTTAGTGAAAAATGAAAGTATGATGCGACTGTGACCTATCTAATAATGCTGTGCATGTCTCTCCTATTATTTCTTTATTTAATTGGCATACATTCTATAAGATAATTTAGTGAAATAAGGATGTTTTTTAATATTTGTTGTGTGAGCTGTTAGCGTTGCCTTATAAATAAAATAAAATAAAATTGATCACTTTCGATAATATATAGATATGGTATTTAGATATATTTTATCTGAGAGAAGAGCGGAAAGAGTCATGGTCATAAAATACGCCCTAACCACTACGTTAAGGGAGAGTTAAACAATTTAATCTGTGAATAGAGCCATATAGTTTCAATACTCCATTTTAGCTTAGCTACTTACATACATGATTATAAAATCGCAGAAAAGAAAATCAAAAACAAAGAAATCCAATCCGTCTCGATCAGTGATATCGTGAATCATGAGACCCAGGTATGGAAACGTGATTGTCTTATTATGGGCCGGACCGGACTATATTTGTGGATGCGCGGATTCTTGTCAATAAGGCGTAAAACGACATGAAACATGCAAAACAGGCTTCCTTAATTATCATCAATATACCTAGTTCCTTGTAAGTTCAAAGTTGTAGGTAGGTACGTATGAAGTTTCTTAGAATACCTCAACTTACCAGTAGGCCCAGTAAACCCTCTGCAAATCGGTACCTAGTACCTAATCAATTTAAATTCTGCTATTTTCACAGTACATAATTTCTTCAAAAGCTCTTACTTACGTAGGTACCTAAAAGGAGCTATAGGTAGGTACTGGCTAGACGAGGACGACCACAAGAAGACGAATAATCAAAACACTGCTGTTGAGACAAATACGAGTTATTTTTGAGTGCAAAAACAGTAACAAAACACATACAATAATAACAAGCCAGTTTTCCTGCGAACAGTTAAATTCTTAACTATTAAAATGATAAAAGATTTCAAACTTGACTGACACACTCCTGTGTTTACGTTTAGATATCTTATAATAGCATTCAAAGTGATGTTTTATATATATTATAGTGATTAGAAAAAGCTATCTAAGAACAGAAACTTTCTTTCGACGTTAATTTTCTTTGAAATAAATTATACTTCTACGAGTATGTACTCTAACTCTACAAAATAAATACTAAGTAACAGTAGTTTTTTTTTTATTTATATATACTTAACATTTTAATATCAGCTATGATCAACTATAATGATCAATGATCAGCTAAAGCGTGCAGAGGTAATTTTTTCATAAGCAAGACAAAAGGAATTCAGTGTAAAGTTTGAAATATTATGTACTTATATCATTGGTTGTTACAAAAACGAGTGCACTAAAAAGGACATGTAACCATTCTTACTTTTTCCTGCAGTTCAGAAGTCTAGTAACCCTAGTAACAAAAGTAGGAGATCGATGGAGCCTCACTTACATGAAGTCCGACAGCAAACTGAGTGTGACAGAGTTTTGCGACAATGTGATCATAGCAAGTGGAGAGTACAGATCGGTCAACTGGCCGAATTTTGTGGGGCAGGAGATGTTTGAAGGTATGTGTACCTTTATTAAAAAATATATTTACTTACATAGATCTATCACATGCATTATATTCAAGTTTATGCAAAACTGTTTTTTTGCTGATTTAAATACAAAACTATTTCGATTTATGTGGGTAGTGGCATTCGGTCTAGTCGACTATCATGTTGTTTGCAAAATAATAATATAGTAGAATCTAGTCAACTTTCACAAACCCAGATTTTATAACTCCAATAATAATCTTAATTTATTGCTCAATTTCGTGTCTGTTCTAAATTTTGTTTATTTAGATTTTTGCACAGCTCAGTTGCTAGTAGCTTTGCCTTCTGCGCTGTAGATTGTGGGTTTAATCCCCACCCATGACAAAAAATTATGTGATGAATGTAAATGTATGTTCTTTGTCTGGGTGTAATTATTCTATGTACACGAGTATTTACAAAAAAAGTATGTCATTAATATTAACAGTTATCTTGTTTCCAAAGTACCAGTTTTTCTTGGTTTGGGACTAGATGGCGCTGTGTGAAATGTTCACCAATGTATTTATTTCTGAATAAACTGTTTCTTCCAGGAAAAATGATCCACAGCCATGATTACAAGGACCCTGAGCCGTACCGGAACCGACGCGTGCTCCTCGTCGGCGCCGGCTCTTCCGGCCTAGACCTGGCCGTCCACCTCTCCAACATAACTTCCAAGCTGGTCCACAGTCACCACCTGGTGTACAACCAGCCTAACTTGCCGAAGACTTATATAAAGAAACCGGATATTATGACGTTCACGCCCACTGGAGCGGTTTTCCAGGATGGCAGCTATGAGGAGTTTGATGAAGTTATTTTTGCTACAGGTATTATGCAGATTTTATTACCATACGTAAGAATACGAAGGATAGTAGCAGGCGTAGTGAGGCTATCACAAATGGCCTCTATAATTGTCCATGGCTACATACATGGCTATAGTAGTTAGGTATTATAGGTATTTATCGTGCGACTTATTTTATTTATCACTTTGTTATTTTTTTTAAATTCCTTCGGTTCTTTATTAGTACTATTTCCGTATTATTATCAATTTAATAACATAGACGGTAAATCACGATCAAAACAATTGGTACTTACCTACTACTGTATATGGAAAAAGTTATCGAAAATATTGTTGGAAGTAATTATAGTGTTTTTCCAGTTTTTTGAACCATTGGACAATAGCGCCAATAGCGCTTTGATTTGAGCGATATGTTCCGGAGATTTTTTCAATGAATGAAGAAGGCAAAAACAAAGCTTTAGTTACTTATGTATTACGTCATTATATATAATGGATTTTAATTGAAGGTACATGACACGTAATTTGACAAGGTCATATTTTTTGCAGTGAACAATTTGTGATTGTTAAATGAAACTCACATTTTATTTATAAATAAATAATCCACCTGTTGGTGTAAAAAAAATATGAGAATGACCTTAATTTTAGAATGAGAAACAGGTTTTGTTTATTTTTGAGTTTTTTTCGAGAATTAATACTAAAGTTTATTAATACGACGTTAAAATAAAATTAAAAAAAAAAGACTTTGAAGATAAACTGTTAAATTCTTTTAGTGACCTTTCAGTTATTTTCCACAAGTTTTATTTACCGAGAGTAAAGCATCTGAAAAACAACAAAACTCCGCGATCAGCTGACCACCGCGTCTTAGAGGCTAATAACAATTTTGCCCACCGGATAGTTTTTCATTGTTGCAACAACTTGATAACTCTGCGCTCGTGTGTTTTCTGCAACATCAAACAGGTTTCAAATAGGTAGTTATTTCTAGTACCTATAATTGCATGCTGTCATGTCGTACCTACATGGAGATGGGTTTGCGGAATTACAATTTGCTGATTTTAATCTGAGTTTTATGATGATTATATAGGTAATTTACTTTATACTATTGTGTAGGCGAGTTACTTAATAATTCTAGAAGGAGAGTTTAGGTAGCCTCTTAAAATAAGGGCTAAAATTAAAAAAAAAAAAAAGGCAAAAGGATCCTTTTGCTCAATCTCAATTCACAACTCACTTATACCTTGGTAGTTTGTTTACTCTTGTTTTATTTTATGTTAAATTAAGTATACTTATTGTCATGTTTGCTATTTTTTATATTAAATTCTATTTTTGTGTTATTTTATTCTTAAAGTAAAATAAGTTTATTATTTTTATTTTTTGGTGAGATAAATATACCTACTCATTGGGATTAACGATTTAGGCAAGTGTCTGTAGTGTTTCTGTATTCTCTTCTTCTAAATAAATAACAATTTGGTTCCAGGTTACAATTTCGACCATTCCTTCTTGGACGAAACCAGTGGAGTGACGACCACTGGTAAGTTCGTACTACCTTTGTACAATCACGTGGTCAACATCAAGCACCCCAGTATGATGTTTGTGGGAGTTTCGAAGAAAATCATCAACAAATGTCTTGATGTTCAGGTAAGAACTGTTGAATTTGGAGACTACATGATATACCTGTATTATAGCTCTTATAAACAATGCCAATATCAAATAAAGAGTTCTTTTTTCGACAATTGTTATCGTATAAATAGTACCCACGTAGGTACCTATACCTACTATTTTATTTTTAGAATCACCAAAATGTCAATGTTAAGCACTAAATTTATGTAAGCATAAATATTGTTCCTACCTAAGCTGTTGTTGATCTATTTTTATAAATAAAATAGGTCTTAATAATAACTTGTCTCGTGGGAAACCGTCAATTTCATGTTGACCCCTGTGCCTCACGTGTTTTGCGCGAACTTTATTATTCTGTCAATGTGCCCATTCAAATCGTCCCGCCATTTATCTTTGGAATTTATTTTGTCACTAGGACTTACTTCTGAGTAGTATGTAGATTTCGGTTAGTAGGTAATGTAATACATTTCATAATTGCAGGCTCACTACGCAGCTGCAGTGGCAGCGGGAAAAGTTGAGTTGCCACCGCAGGAGGAAATGTTGAAGAGTTGGCTAGACCATGTCTACGACTCACAGAAAAAGGGCATGAAGATAGTCAATGTCAACGTTATTGGTGATGATATGGTTAGTAACTTTGCTCCTGTCTTTGTAAGTTAAATTTATTTTTTAGAAATGTTTGACTTCAGCGGTGACTTTTGTAAATACCAGAAGCAAATTATATGTACCTATCTAAACACAAAGGTAAAATGATATTCTATCAGCTACCTGATTCTCTTACAAGCTTTGCTGTTTTTATTTGAAATGTCCACCCACAAAAGATAACGATAAATCGCCACAATAATCGTGCAAAACCTTATTAAGTGTCGACTATCATTTGACATTACTTTCGACAATCGATCACGGACGATACAATAATTTGAATTTGACAACAAGAATTATTCGACAAACATTTCGTTCCGATTAAACTATAATTTGTGGAATAGACACGTAGTCCTATTCCAGTTAGCCTGCGAGCTGGAACTCTATATATTTACTGGAAGTACCTATGTTTTAGAGTGACTTTGTATGTATATTATTTATATTGCGTGTAATCACTATATTATGTACCTACTTATATTATTTCAGGACCGATACTTTGGCAACTTGACTCAAGAAGCCGGCATTCCCCGCGTCCCTCCTGTATTCATTACCATGAGGGATTTCAACGCCAAAAACAGATTAGAAGACTTTTTGAACTTCAGAGACTACGAGTGGACTGTTATTGATGACAATAATTATGAGAGAAAATATGCGCCACAGAAAGAACCGAGCTGCCCTATCGAAGTTTAAGACTCAGTAATTTTTGCAAGTTATGATACAACGTGTAATAGGTACACCTATCGAAAGAACTTTTATAATGATAACTATGATGTTTTGTACCGACGCTATCACGATTACTTTATGCGTACTTCAATTTTATACAAAACTAGCTGACCCGACAGACATTCTCCTGTCTTAACTATTTGTATATAAAAACCTTTTCCTTACAATAACAAACACAACAAAAAAAGAATTAGCGAAATCGGTCCAGCCGTTCTCAAATTATAGAGTGACAAGAAGAAATAGGGGTTCATTTTTATATTATAGAGATAGAAGATAGATTTGAGTGAAAATACTAGGCATTCTGATACGCAAGCAAAATACGTAAATAAATGTTATTAACAATAGCTATACTTAAGCTAGTTAGTGGAACACAAATAATCTTAGTATGTTCTAAATAATTTAATATTTTTAACCCTCCGTAGATGTTATTTTGCGAATTTATATTTTTGTGCAGCTATAAAAAGACCCAGAAAGGAAAAAACGGTCTTTGAACCTATGGTTTGGGCTGTGCATTCATTCAGTCAATAATGATTTTATATACATATGTTAACGACCGATTGAAAAGCTATTTTAGTTATTTATTTTTATACAAAATGATAGAATAAGTGGCTTGTATAAACGGTTAGAGAATCATAAATCTAAGAAAGAGAGGTGATTATAACAAAACGTTTCTCGAACCGTATAACAAACCCAGACGAGTAAAAATATTATAATAGACTGTTACCAGTAATTTTTACAATAGGTAATTAATTAATTAACTAAGCACAATGCAAAGTTATGTAAAGAACTTAGGTATAAAAATAAATAAGTATATTTTGATAAACGTAAGTACTAGAAAATGTTAATTACTATAATCTTTATATTTTTTGTGACTTCGTGTAAATTATTGTATCGGCAAATCGTAATATAAATAATTATTAAGTTAATAAAAAAGTATTATATACACAATACAATATCGTAATATTATAATACCAAACATAGATAATAAATCTATGTAGGTAGGTACATAAGTAGGTACTGTTGGCTCAAACCAATACCTAAGCGTATGTGAATCTGTCACAATTACAAAGTGTATCCTTATACCTCAGAAGAACTAGATACTAACACCTTCTTTCAGTCAGCTGGAACCCTTGCCCACCCCACATAGAAGGGTACGGGCAGGAAAATGTTGGAACCCAGTACGATCTTTGTAGTTTTCAGTGAAAATTATACGATGGTATGTCTATAGTGTTATGGTGATAAACTATTATTTAATGGCGGTTCTTCAAGTGCTCTAGTAAAGGTGTTGTCGTCTATCACTGTATACACGTAGTCTCTATACGTGTACAAACTGTCAAGCTTCGCCTCAGTGTCCACTGCCCTTATCTTGAACATGACTGGAGGCACTCGATCTATGCCGGACTCTGCCGATAGCTCTGCATAGTACTGGTCCTGAAAAACACCAAATCATTTTTTAAATTAGCTCTAGGATAAAAATTATGTTCTTGCTTGGTCCAAAATTCTCAGTGATCATGACGATCAAGGTACGAGTTGGCAGCGGACGACGTGTTGCAGGCGACACTACTGGTTTCTATGTAAGTATTTCTATAAAATTCCCTCCGTAGTTAGCGACAGGAAGCTAGCGACGCATTTCATACATAGAAACCAGTAGTGTCGCTTCAACACGTCGTCTGCTGTTGCCTATAGTCCAACAAGAACTAACCTCTTTCTCGGCCAAAACATGGATGAATGATAATGGAAGACCCCTAGACTTGAGGGTATCAGCTTGCTTTTGCCAATCTTGCATCATTTCCTCACGAGAAGGCAGTGTGAAATTCCCTTTTATCAATGCCGTCGTGTACCGTGCCTGAAAATAAAAAAAAATAGCTTACCTAAAAGTCACATAAGCACTAAGAAGTTAACAATGAATATTTTTTTCTGGAAACCTGAAGCTCGTGTACTTACTTAATTAAACTCCCACAAAATGTTATTTTTAATTTCCTATCAATATGGTAACCCAGACATTGGTGTTATTACTATCGCAACGTAAGTACTTGAAAATCAAGACAATCATTCCAGTACCAACTTTTTTCAGAAACAACAATGCGAATCTCAAAACTATTCTGTTTCGTCAATAAGTGTACTAAAACTTTGATTACCTTATTCACACTATAGCTTTGTACAACAAAATAAAACCTTATCTAGTACATAGTGTATGTGCTTATTTAAATTGTAAAGAATGGATACCTACCTGAGCATCCAAAGAGACGACCAAGCAAGCTCTCACCACCAGCCCCATGATAATCATGCTGGGTTGGTTGATGTTCACCATGTACTTGTACAGGGGAATTACGTTGCGGGGACTGATGGTCAGACCACTCGTCTCGTCCAAGAACGGATATTCGTAGTTGAATCCTGGAAGAAGAAATCAGTCATGTAGAAGAAAATAAAACTATTTATTTCTTGTATAAATATTAAAGGTAGGTACTCAATCAAAGTCGTGTAAGTAAAACTGAAATCGTGATATAAAATCGTGATTCATTATCAAGACAGGATGCAAAGAAACGTAGGTAATATCAGGAGAAAATAAACGTTAGAAAATGTAAAAACTGAAGTTATATAATGTAGGTAATATCAGGAGAAGCGGTGATATACCTGTACAATAAATAATATCGTCCAATTCTTCATAAGTCCCATCCGTAAACACGACTCCATTCTCCTTTAGCTCTTGTATATCTGGTTTACGTAGGTAATGCGAGGGCCAGGTGGTCCTAAATTTGACCTTCGAGTGATGACTGTGGATTAGTCTTCCGGCTACAGCCGCCACGTCTATTGATATGTCCATGCCTGATGGACCAGCTCCGACAATTAGGACCTTGCGGTCTTTGTACGGGTCCGGTACTCGGTAATCGTGACTATGAATAACTGTACCTGAAAATGGTAAAAAGTAGTGAAGAGATTGTGTTCTGTCACAGGCCTCTTTATTTTCGCCGACATTATCTTCATACTTTCTCACCTTTGAATATACTTTCTCCTGGTGGTGAAGGCATATTAGGCTTGCTGAAATGACCGTTGCCAACTACAACATAGTCGTATTCTTCTACAAAAGTCTCGCCTGTTTTCACGTGTTCGTGCTTCACTTTCCAAACATTGTCTTCCCTTTTTACTAGTATCACGTTGTGTAGGAACTGAAATAAAAAAGTCTTGTTATATAAATAAAATAGAATTTATTTGAAAATTCACTTCTGGTAGATAAGCTAAAAAAATATTATTATGACGGTAATCCCCATAGATATCTACCGAGCCTATACCGAGTAACTAGAGATCTGAGGAGATCCTTAGATCTCTAGTTACTTAAATCTTTGAAGATATCTAAAGAGGGATAGCCAGGGGCACTATTCTGCGCAGTAGTTACTATTCCATACTTTTAAGGTTGCAAGCCCATCGCCGCTTATAGGAATAATAACCTATGACACACACCTTCGAATTTTTAGTTCTAGGGTATGCCGGTTTCCTCACGATTTTTCCTTCACCGTTTAGTTTTCAGACTCGTGGGAAAACAGCGCTGGCTCTAGCATTAGAAAATTTAACTCACTCTTATATGTTTTTCTAAATCAAAGTGTTTTGTGTAATTCAGCAAGTAATCATAGTAGATCTCCCAACTAGGAAACGATGGAATGCCGTCAGGTAGAGGAAATCCTCTGAGTTCCATTGTTGGCTTAGGCAAATTTGTTCTGAAAGGAAGTAAGGGCGATTTCTCATCTAAAAAGAAAATCCCGAGGTAGGAACTTTAAACTATAAAGATAATTATACTCGTTAACTCATAGTTCATACCTACATAACTGTGAAAAAATATATATCGCCCGTATCATGATTTTACGACAGAAGTACTAGTAGGTATGAGATACAGCCGAAAAAACAAAAATTCAACCAACTGTAATCATTATTCATACCTACCATAAGCTTAGTAGCTTGCATGCACTAGGTACTGTGTCGATGACTTTAAACTAACACCGATTATGTTTACATGGAACGTTTGCCTCGTAAAATTTAAACTTTTAATAGTGTAAAAAGTAAGTCCATTATTTTACGTACCTATACCTACCTACGTACATGAGTGTAGGAGCCAAATAACTATATAAATATAAATAAATAATGCTGGACAATCTAATGCTGGATAATCAAACTAGCGCTATTTGTAAAATTAAAGTACTATTAACTATCATCATCATCATCATCAGCCTATAGCAGTCCACTGCTGGACATAGGCCTCCCCTAATGAGAGCCATTGCGCCCTGTCTTCAGCTCGACGCATCCAGCCTCCGCCAGCAGCCTTTCGCAGATCGTCACTCCACCTAGCCGGAGGGCGTCCTACACTACGTTTGCCGAGCCGCGGTCTCCACTCGAGAACTCGTTTACCCCAACGGTTATCGGTTCTTCGACAGATATGGCCAGCCCACTGCCACTTCAGCTTGCTAATTCTCTGAGCTATGTCGACAACCTTAGTTCTGTGTCGGATAGTCTCATTACGGATTCTATCCTTCAGAGAAACTCCGAGCATAGCTCGTTCCATAACTCGCTGAGCGACTTTAAACTGGTGGACTAGCCGTACCGTGAGTGTCCACGTTTCGGCTCCGTATGTCATGACAGGTAGGACGCACTGGTTGAAAACTTTCGTTTTCAGACATTGTGGTATGGGTGACGAGAAGACTCGACGTAACTTTCCAAAAGCTGCCCAACCCAGCTGAATCCTCCTCTTAGCCTCCTTCTCAAAGTTGTCTCTACCTAACTGTAAAATCTGTCCGAGGTATGTGTACTGCGAAACAACTTCAAGAAGGTTGCCATTAACAGCGACAGGTCTCGGGTCAATTCGGTTATTAACCATGACTTTGGTCTTATCCAAATTCATGCCGAGACCCATCATCCGCGAGGCTGATGCTAGGTCGTCCAGCATCTGTTGCAGCTCCTCCAGCGACTCCGCCAGTAAGACTATGTCATCTGCGAATCGTAAGTGTGAGATGTGTTCGCCATTTATGCTTATGCCCATGCCTTTCCAGTCCAAAGTCTTAAACATATCCTCCAGCGCGCTTGTGAACAGTTTCGGAGATATCACATCTCCCTGTCTCACTCCTCTGCGCAGCTGGATGGGCTTAGACTGCTGGTCCTGTACTCGGACATTCATGGTGGCGGCTTCGTACAGACATCTCAACACTTCGATATAACGATAGTCTACTTGGCATCGCTGTAAGGATTCCAGAACAGCCCAGGTTTCGACAGAGTCAAAGGCCTTCTCATAGTCCACAAAAGCCAGACACAGGGGCTGATTATACTCTTCTGACTTCTGTATAATCTGCCTCACTGTGTGAATGTGGTCTATGGTGCCATATCCTCCGCGAAACCCGGCCTGCTCCGGTGGCTGGTATTCGTCGAGTCTTCTGGCGAGACGATTCGTGACAACCCGAGAGAATAGCTTATAAACGTGGCTCAAGAGCGAGATGGGTCTGTAATTTTTAAGAAGAGTCTTATCTCCCTTCTTAAAAAAACAAAACCACCAAGCTCTCGTTCCACACCTTTGGAGTTCTCCCACAGAGAAGGACGGAGTTAAAGAGGTTCTGCAGCTCCTGCACAACAGGAGCTCCTCCTGCCTTCAGAAGCTCTGAGGTCACTCCGTCTTCACCGGGGGCTTTTCCATTTTTAAGCTGTCTCAGGGCCAACACGATCTCGTCTTTGCTGATTTCCGGCAGGTCGTCGGTGTAGTGGCGGGTGAGGGTGGCTCTGGAATCGTGGCTGTTACGCTGGGGGCAAGGAGCATGTGCCGCATATAGCCGGCCATAGAAGTCCTCGATCTCTGACAATATCTCCGGCTTTGACAATACGGTTCGGCCATCGCGTGTTGTTAACTTCGTCAGATGGCTCCTGCCAAGCTGCTGAGTGAATACTTTGGACCCTCGGTTTCGCTCTATTGCCTCTTCAATGAGACGTGTGTTGGAGCTCCGAAGGTCGCGCCGTACCATCTTCGCAATTCGCTTGTTCAGGTCTGGCCTCTCTGACGAAGTGGCCTGAGTGGTTTCCCGTCTTTTTGTCATTAGCCGAAGAGTCTCATCCGACAGTTTGGACTTCTTGCCTTTAGGCTGCATTTGGCAGAATTTGATGCCCTCGTCCCTTAGTGTTCCAACCACGTTTCGTAGGGCCTCATCAACGTCCTCGGTGGGTTCCGCAGCAACGAATCTATCACCAAGAAGCTTCTGAAACTTTTCGGTGCCCGCCATGATCTGGAGCAGATTGGGTCGGAGCGTGGACTTCATCAGACGGTTTCTTTCAAGCTTAAGATTGATATTCAGAGTGCCTCGGACAAGTCTGTGATCAGATCCGGTATTAAACCTGTTGATCACGGAGACATCTCTGAATGTGTGCCTTTTATCCGTCGTAATGAAGTCAATCTCGTTTTTTGTCACATTGTCGGGGCTTCGCCACGTCCACTTCCTGTGGGGCTTCTTCTTAAAGAACGAGTTCATCAAGAAGAGCCCCTCCTTCTCTAGAAAGTTGACGAGCATTTGCCCCCTGTGATTTCTGCTTCCATATCCATGCGGGCCCACTCTGGATTCGTCACCAACTCGGACTCCCACTTTGCCGTTAAAGTCCCCCATAACAACGTTGAAGTGAGCCTTCGTGGTGTTATGCAAGGCTTTGGATATGTCCTCGTACATATCCTCCACCTCATCATCCAGATGTGCCGAGGTCGGTGCGTATGCCTGAATGATCTTCAAACTATACCGCTTGGATAGTCGAAGGATCAGGTACGCTACCCTGTTCGACACACTGGAGATTTGTAGAACGTTGTTACAGAGGGCCTTATTGACGAGAAACCCAACGCCACCCTGTGATTTTTGGTCACCCTCGCGGAAGTACAGAAGATGGCCCGAGTCTAGGGTAATGGTGTCCTCTCCCTCTCTACGGACTTCACACAACCCCAGGACATGCCACCTTATGTTCTCCAGCTCCACTTCCAACTGCGCTAGATGTTCGTCGAGCCTCAGAGTTCGTCCATTGTACGTTGCCAGGGTCAGTTGTTTGAGGTAGCCTTCGGTAGCCCGGTGATTCTTAGCACCCCCTGTCACGCCGTTACCATGGCCGCTACCATGGCCAGGAATAGCATGACGGCCGGGAACTGGGGGCCATTTCCTAGTTGTACCTATCATAAGGGGGTTTATGCCCATAATCCCCACGCTGGGCAAGCGGGTTGGGGATCGCAGGACACAGCTTATCGCACCGCCAACGCTGCTGCCCGTCGACGGCCAGAGTGTTTAGCTGTGCCGATGTAGGCTGTGCTATGCCGCCATCAGCCGGCTGCCAGAGCCTCGTTTGTTATTTAGCAGGGTGCACCACGTGCAGGTGAGGTTGGCTTGGGTACCGAAGATGATGGATGTTGGAACCCCGTACAATTAACTATACATTAATACTATTAACTAAGTAGGTATAGTTATCTTGTGCTTGGCCTCTATTATCGCCTTCTAGCAAAGTATCAAAAGTGCTTAATTTTTTGTTAAACTTACCTCAAATGTTTGTACATACTGGTATGCAAAGGAATTCCATTCTCATCAGTGCCGACTCGGGGATCATATCTCCAAGTGCCACCAATGTATTTCGTCACTTCAAGAACTGTGAAGTTTATTCCTTCTTCTTTCAAGTATCTCGCTGTAGACAATCCGGCTATTCCAGCTCCGATGACACATACTCTTTTCGATGACTTCTCCTTTACATAAAAAATAATAATATAAAACTCATCAAATAAAAATATGTTAATTAATGTAGCTCTGGAATTTTCGAATCAGTCTTCGTAAACAGCGTTGCTAGTGTCAACTGAATGTCAAAGTTGTCATATAAAACCATATAAAACAACATTGTAAACAGACAAACGCAAATCGTAATACTATGATACGATGTACTGAATAAAGATTTGAGTGCCAAGTTCAAGACTGATAAAAACAAAAATTCTATGCTTACCTACACGTAACTTAAATTGCGTAGGTAACATTGATTTTCATCTCTAAACCACGTAAGTCTTCATAAAAATGTAAGTCAGTGACAAAACACTTGCGTATTTTGTTTAATAAAATAAATCTTACCATTATTATTTTATCTTTTTTGTCACTAAAGAGTATTTTACCGAACCATCTTCTTATATTACTTGAGTTTAGTTATCTAATCCCAGAAGTTATCAAAATAAAGATACCGAGTCGTGAGGGTTCTTCGACGTATTTACAAAGACTATTTTAAACGATGGTCGTGCCGAAATGTCTTATACGCTACTAGCTGTCCCGCCCGCGACTTCGTTCACTGAAAGTAGGTATCTAACTAAACTGAGTTTCAAACAAATCACACTAATAAAAAAATCCCATAATAACTTTGACACCCAATTTTACCCTTTTTAGAGGGCTGTTTTGAAATATCCAGGAATACGTTTTAAGACCAATCGCACCACCCTTTAAAAAGTACTCATAAAAACATTGACCCCACATTTGACCCCTTTTTGAAGTTTACATTGAAAATCCTGAAACACGTGTCCATTTATTTTGTATTTACAGTAAGTACACAAAGTTTCAGACTAATCGCACCACCCGTTAAAAAATCCCATACAAACATTGACCCCTTTTTTAGAGTTATATTGAAAAATTCTGAAACAGGAAACAAAGTTTAAGGCCAATCGCACCACACGTTAAAAAAATTTCATATAAACATTGACCCCCCCATTTGACCCCCTTTTTTAAAGTTGTATTGAAAAATCCTAAAACACGAAATTAAGTTTCAGACCAATCGCACCACCCGTTGAAAAGTTCCCATACAAACATTGACCCCCCCATTTGACCCCTTATTTTAAAGGTTTTATTGAAAAATCCTGAAACACGAAACAAAGTTTCAGACCAATCGCACCAGGTTAAAAAGATCCCATACAAACATTGACCCCACATTTGACCCCTTTTTCATGGTTATATCGAAATATCCTGAAACACGTGTCCGTTCAATTTGTATTTGCAGTACACAAACAAAGTTTCAGACCATTCGCACCACCCGTTAAAAAGTTCACATACAAACATTGACCCCACATTTGACCCCTTTTTGAAGGTTATTTTGAAAAATCCTGAAACACGTGTCCATTCATTTTGCATTTACAGTACACAAGCAAAGTTTCAGACCAATCGCACCACCCGTTACAAAAATTCCATACTAACATTGACCCCCCTTTGACCCCTCTTTGAAGGTTATATTGAAAAATCCTGAAACACGTGTTCATTTATTTTACATTTACAGTACACAAACAAAGTTTCAGGCCAATCGCACCACCCGTTAAAAAGTTCCCATACAAAAATTGACCCCACATTTGACCCCTTTTTGATGGTTATATTGAAAAATCCTGAAACATGTGTCCATTCATTTTGCATTTACAGTACACAAACAAAGTTTCAGGCCAATCGCACCACCCGTTAAAAAGTTCCCATACAAAAATTGACCCCACATTTGACCCCTTTTTGATGGTTATATTGAAAAATCCTGAAACACGTGTCCATTCATTTTGCATTTACAGAGCACAAACAAAGTTTCAGACCAATCGCACCACCCGTTACAAAAATTCCATACTAACATTGACCCCCTTTGACCCCTCTTTGAAGGTTATATTGAAAAATCCTGAAACACGTGTTCATTTATTTTACATTTACAGTACACAAACAAAGTTTCAGGCCAATCGCACCACCCGTTAAAAAGTTCCCATACAAAAATTGACCCCACATTTGACCCCTTTTTGATGGTTATATTGAAAAATCCTTAAACATGTGTCCATTCATTTTGCATTTACAGTACACAAACAAAGTTTCAGGCCAATCGCACCACCCGTTAAAAAGTTCCCATACAAAAATTTACCCCACATTTGACCCCTTTTTGATGGTTATATTGAAAAATCCTGAAACACGTGTCCATTCATTTTGCATTTACAGAGCACAAACAAAGTTTCATGAAAATCACTCCACGCGTTAAAAAGTTTCATACTAACGTTTTCACCCTTTTTCACCCCCTTAGAGGTGGAATTTCCAAAAATCCCGTCTTAATGGGTGCTTTTGTTATAAAAGGAAACCACCTTCCAAATTTCAGCTTTCTAGCTTCAGCGGTTTCGGCTGGGCGATGATAAATCAGTCAGTCAGTCAGTCAGTCAGTCAGTCAGTCAGTCAGTCAGTCAGGTTAAGCTCTTATATAGATATAGATGTCATATTTTGACATTATCAGCCTTGTATACACACCTTTATCTACTATTATTTATGTGCGAACGAAATTTGTATCACTCATTGGTTTCTACTAGCTCGTTTTTACATTTTTATAAAACTGTTATTAGTACCTATGTTTTAAAGAGCATTGCCATATTTAATTATGCGTTATGTGTGGATTCTTTCCAGTTGTGAACGAGCGACAAGTTTCCGTCCATAAATTACAAAACTAGTTAAGTAAGTATCAAAGAACATTAAAAGTATCTACCAAAAACAAATCGTTAATTGATAACGCACTTAATTTATTCAAGCGTGACTTTGCAGAAATTCATTAGGTACAAAATATTTAAAAAGCAGACAGTAAGTAGGTACTTACTTATTTTTACTGTTTTTACCATCAATTATAGAGTAGTATTTTAAAATTGGTTTACTAAAATGAAACATGATTTTTTACGGGAATAGTTTTCCCGTACATAACTTCCATCAATTAGGTATTATTTTTATCTAAAACTGAAGTATATCTAAGTGAACTAAATTGCTAAAAAAATATCACCTTTGATGAAACTGAAGCATCACACAAAATAAAGCACAGCACAAAAAAGCACAAAGTATTTAATAGTACTTTTTTAAACATTTTTAAAAGGTACGATTTATAAATAAATATTTATAAATATGTATTACGCATGGAACATGTCATTGAGATCTCACAGACGAAATAAGAGTGGAGCTAACATTAAGCTCGATTGTAGAGTTATACCTACGAACCAAATAATATACTTAGTTACTTACATTACACATCACATAACCCGTATCTACGAGTATGACGCATTAGGGAATCCAAAGGCCAAAACAGAGCCCAGCGTGGTTTTGTCTTGTCCGTCTGTTTGTCTTTCCATTCGTATGTATAACTTACTAACTTCTGGGAGAATATCGAGATTTAGATCTGTAGGAATTATTTTTAGATTTGTTTGGACAGGTAAGAAATATTTTGTTTTAGTACCAAAGTTGGGGTCCCCAATCTTTTCTTCTTCTTATACATAAAAATGAATTGCTGTTCGTTAGTCTCGCTAAAACTCGAGAACGGCTAAACGGATTTATCTTATCTTGGTCTTGAAATGTTTGTGGAGGTCTAGGGAAGGTTTAAAAGGTAAGAAAAATTCGAATAACTAATAAAACCGGGAAAACCCTAAAATAGCCCTTTTCTATTTCCCATACAAACGTTTTCTAAATAAGTACGAAGTCTGCCGGGTCAGCTAGTTAGTTTATAAAAATGAAACCTATTTAGATTCTAATAATCATCTAGTCGTCTATGAGTAGAGAGTGTAAAACTACTATGAGTAGAGAGAGATTATGATTCTAGCTATTTATAGGACGTACCTACATACTCATGATTCAACTATCGAATCTCGAAAAATCGTCGAAAATCGACGGTCCCAAAGGCGAAAATTAGATTCGCAGGGGTCCATTCACCACTCACAAATGTATTATATTTTAAATTGACCATGAAAAAGAATTTTAGTGATCTTGTAGTGAAAAAGAAGTATAATTAGAAATAGCAGAACGTTTATTACGACCAAATCCAGATTTATATTATATTAAACCTACAAAAAAAACAGTATATTAATCAATATGTAGGTAAGTACATAGAATTATGTTTTGAAATACTCTTACTCCACAAACATCAGATTAAGCATATACTTAGGTTATTTATAAGCGGGGAAAAAACTGTTGGATCTTTTATGAGGAAAAAGTTCATAATCTGACGTTTGTGGAATATGAGTAGGTATTTCGAAACATAATTCAATGTACTTATAGGTAACCTATAATAGGTTTCATGATTATTGCTCTCTGGTTATAAATATTTTAATGTACCTACTGTGCAATTACCCTGGTTGTATTTTTTTTAAATATAAATATTTTTATCTGTTTATTTTCATTATACTATGGATCGACCCTCGACTAGATTAGCCTTACAAAGGTCCATGGGAGTAGCTCGCCCTCTTCAACGGATCGAAAGTTGATAGAGTATGTTTTTTTGAAATAAATTTATTACCTATGCATACTCACCAATCACATAGACACATCATAACTTGATAGGTTTTTTATTTACCTATACCTGAACATATACCTACACAAATTTATGACCAGTCTACCACGAACATTGAATTAATTAATGTAAAGAAATTGAGTAATAATTACAGCAAAAATAACTTCAAAGATAAATAAACTTGGTAGATGTATAACAACATTTATACTGGCTTACATCATTTAATATGATTATTAATCCCATTATTACTAACCAGTTATGTTAAGGACACGTGCTGAGTAGGGATACAAATCATGTTATCAAAAGAGTCATGAAATGAGTGTGACAGGGTACGCAAGTAGAAGAAGGCCGAAGAAGAAATGGTTTGATTGTGTGAAAGATGATATGAATGTAAGAGGAGTAGACTCAGAGTTGACAAATGATAGAAATTAGTGGAAGACAAAAACATGTTGTGCCCACTTAACCCCACTTAGCGTGGGCAAGAGAATTGATAATGATAGCACAGGTAAAGCAATGTAATATCGCTTCGTTCCTACCGCTCAGTTGAAGCGGCCATAATTAAATGGAATGTTCCCCGGCACGTCATGAGATGCCTGCTCTATTAAATTGTGTATTAATTGATAAATACTTGACCAGCGATGTGTGTAATCAAATGTCGGCTCACACTAAACTTACAGCATTCAAAATTGGCCCTTGTGTATGAAAGCTAAGGCTTATATTTCCATGTGTGAGCACCGTTTGATGTGAAAGGGCATGCAGTGATAGGTGACCAACCGACGCTACTATGAGGTTATGGGAATTGGCAAACGTGATATGAATTCTCTTTGACATTGTTTGATACATTATTAACTATAGCTACATACGCCACATTCATAGACACATTATTCTAAATTTAATTATAAAATAAGGTATTGTTAAAAGCGTCAAACAGTATTTTTATTGATACTATAGAATAAAAACACAACACGAGCTGTGTAGATAAGTTCATTTCCCGCAATACAAAAAAGCAACCTAATACAATCAAGAGTAATACAAATTAAAATATCAATATTTTGTTGTATTCATCTCGCATACGTGACATGACATTATTCCTTTATGTAAACTTTTAGCGATAAGCTAGTAAGATAATGCCACTTATATAATTCATTATTTCCTTCCTATCTAATAATAATAATAGCTCTTTGATTGGTGGTTATCGACGTGGGTGTAGTAGGTAGCTACCTACCTCTCCACGCTCACTTGATATAAAATATTTTCTCAAACTTTGACCCAGCTGCACTCATTCATTGCATTTCAATCATTTAAGTATGTGCACAAAAGACAAATATACAAGACTTGATATCAATTTTATTGTCAATTAGATACGTAACGTGTTTATCACAATAGACTGAGCAAAAACGGGATTGATACGATATCAATGCATGCCTCCGCATTACTTCTAGAATGATGAGGTTTATCGTTTTTGGCAGACTGATAAAACCTATACCTATACTTGTAGGTATAACACTACTCAACCATGTATTATGAAACATCATCATTGTAACACTTAAGACACTAAGGAAACCATTGGAAATAATTTTGCATGTATTGTATGTTTCGTAGATTAGGTCTTCTTTGTTACCCTATTATTTCTACTCAAGCATAACAACAGATTTGGCAACTCTCACAAAACAATTAAATTGATGATAGCCATGCGTGAAAGTGTAAAACTTTGAGAAAACCACATCGTTATGATACCTTTGAGTTGCACGCTGACCGCACAGACAAAGGAACTGGACCCATCGGGCGAAAACTGAACTTGTATAATTTAGTGAAGCGTCAACGTGTGAAACGCATTGAAGATGTAATTTTATTTAACGGAAATAAATCCGAGTGCTTCCCCGTTCGACCCAATATTTTTCTAGCCAATAGGTATTTTTCTCCTTTCGACCCAAAACTTTTGATTATTATGCTCGTTTCTACCTTCTACTTATTCTTAATTCCTTTTTATTTCATTTACTTACAATTTTGTTTTAGATATATTATATTGAAATTTCACTGCTAGATGGATGCTCATATAAATGTGACCAACGTACTATTAAGTCTATTTTTATTGATCGATTTACCTAATCTTTCATCTTTTTAAGAGTGACAGAACATCTCATATGTGCGCTGATAAATAATAAATCGTCCGACCGAATGCGCAATTTTCCAAGATAATGGAAAAATTCCATGGAAATTGGTTGTCGCCTGCTCTCTCCTAGAACGGCTGCTATAGCCTATTCATGTTTTCCAGTATCAGATTTTGTTTTATTATAATTTTGCACAGACTTTTTCTAAGGAAATGTCGAAATTTGATTCTTTCTTGATTGATCGAGAAAGCGCAATGGTAGATAATAATATGATTAACATACAAACCGTCTGTAAACAATTAATATTAAAGCAATTTGTAGACTTTCAACCCTGGGTTGCGTGAATAAATCTAAACTTTGATTGTTTGTTTGTTTGTTTGTTTGTTTGTTTGAAATGAATAGGCTCCGAAACTACTGAACCGATTTAAAAAAATATTTCACTGTTGGGAAGCTACACTATCAGCGGGTGACATAGGCTATATTATGTTTTCAAAAAAATTAGAGATCCTTACTAAAACTTCAATAATGTAACCCAAGGTGTAAAAAAATTACCTAAAATATTCTTTACATCGCGTGCGCTGCGAAAACTATTGACGATTAAATAAAATAATGTACTACGACTTTGTAGAACACATTATTATTTCCAAAAAGTGTCGCGACAGAACATTTCTAACTATTATGGTTTTGCCACAATAAGAGTTCTTTTATTTTAAAATTGTAATTAAAAGGCCGCTGTTAAAAAACGCTCTTAATTTGTGTCTTAGTATTAATCCTTATCAAAATAAATCACATCATATCCTAGACTGTTTCAATACCTATAAATAATTTTTTGAATTACTCAATTTGGACATTCCATTCGAAAGAAATCACGAAATTAAGAATGTAAGTATTAGAAAAAAGTTGCGTGGTAGCCGCTCACCCTGCTCGGCTAGCTAGACAGCACCATAGTGTAGATCGTACGGGATGTGTACGGGACGGGAGGGGAGTAAATTTCAAATAATAACAAAAAGATCTTTTAAATAAAAATAAAATCATAATACCTATTCAAACTTTCTTTATAATTTTCTTCTTTTAGTAACCTGACGCAAATAGAAGGGTTGGTTATATGTGTGTGTATTATAATTTTGAATTTTGAAATTTTTATCAAATTTGAGAGCATTGGTGGTGTAGTGGTAGTACCCCTGCCTCACGATCCGAAGGTCGTGGGTTTAAACCTGGTCGTGCACCAACAAATTTTTGCATTTGAGAAAATTATGTGCACAATGCCTGTGTTCTTAAACGGTGAAGGAAAACATCTTGAAGAAACCGGCATACATTAGAACCAAAAATTCGAAGGTGTGTGTCATAGGTTAGTATTCTTTTAAGCGGCGATGGGCTTGCAACCTGTCACGTACGAATACGAAGTTGGTACTGTGCAAAATGTGGGCATGTGTCAAATATCATGTTTGGACGTGCCTCTGAGTACCCTCTTTAGATATCCTCAAAGATCTAAGTAACTAGAGATCTGAGGAGATATCTACCGAGCCTGGGTATTACAGTCGTGACCATGTATAGGTAATAAATACCCGTGCGAAGCCGGGGCGGACTGCTAGTTATTATTAAATTGATAATAGAAAACCTATCAGTCACCAATTTTTGCTACCGAACACCCTCAGCAATATCCCGACAATACAAGTATTAAGATGCCCATACAAAGCCAGCTAAGCCGAATCCGACGGTCGAATGAAAGCCTTAGATTGGACAAAGGCAGGATTTGTCCAGCAAGGTATTTAGGGCTTAACTTTTGTTGTCAATGTAAGGTATTGTAAGAGAAAGTCGGGAAATTCTTTTATTGGTTTTACTTGTCTTGGAGATGGTCTTTGGTTAGACATTAAATAGTATGCTAGTTATGTAATGAAAATGTTTATACCTACTACTTTCTCATTTTTAAACAGGTTTCAAAAGAGGAGGAAATTTTCATGTCACTTTTACGTATTTTTCATAACACTTACACAAAAAGATCTACCTACAGACACCTCGTGTTTTATTTCAATAACGCTCAATAATACTTACCTAGGATAGAGAATATTACTTTTTCTTTTGCACAACAAAATATTTATGGCGAAATTCGGTTTATTGTTCATCAGCTTAAGGCTAATCCTCTGTAATTCTTAATGGAATCATACAGGTGGTCGCACAAACATCTTTTGATATTTTGACATGCAGTGCTTCTCAACATTGAATGATAGATGCTGTGTTTTTATAGAACACAAAAATAATTGATAGACTGCCTTTACCTTAGCATTACAAATAGTTTTTTTTGCATCTATATGTAACTGAGTGGTCACCTTATTTGCTTAATTTTTCACTTATTCTTACATCGAAACTCTGTTATCAACTTGATAAGTTCTACGTCGTAACAGCTTAACGAAATTTTCATATATTATAGATTTACATTCTTATTCATAAAAAAAAGATATTAAAAATATTTTTATACATTACAATACAACAGATAGATAATTGAATAGTTGATTCAATTAAAGTTAAAATAAACTATTTTATTTTTTTACAAACAATACTTAATTATTGTTATATTACTATTTTATTATTATTATTTACCAGGTCTGGGGATTGCAGTCGTGATTAATATCAGATACAGATCTGTCTTAATATACACACTATATTATACAAAATACATATGAAACAGTTGAGCTATCTAAGGACCATTACAAAACGATATAAAAATATCTCAAGGATTCAGATCGCTGTTACAAGGAAACGCGTTATTTGCGTAAAACTTTGAGCACCACAGTCGTTATGTAATCGTGTAATACTGGCATGGCAGTCTATTATCATCGCCAGATCACAGGCTCAGTAATACGAGATGGAGTTCGATCGCATTATTCACTAATACGTAATGCCTCAAAAGCACGAGGGCGATGAATAGGGCTTATGGAATCTAATAAAGTGGAAAATTCTTCGAGCGCAGACGCTAATTTCATGTCGGAGACAGGATTTATTTTTTATAGATCAAAGTAGAAATTCTCAATGGTATTTAAAAATAATACAAACAAACATGATCCAGACTGAAACTAACCTATGACACACACCTTCGAATTTTTAGTTCTAGGATATGCTGCCGTATAGTATGATCTTTCGAATAGGTAAACCCCAATGGGTTTGTCCGAATGTCGTGGGTTCAAAACCTGGTCGTGTACCAATGTACACGACCAGGTTTTGAACCCACGACATTCGGATTGTAAGGCAGGGGTGTTGCCACCACTGCATCAGTATTCTTCAGCTCTTCTCAATGGTATTTCAATATTTCTAAATCATATATCTAACTAAAGTACGTAGCGTATATTGATCTACAATAGCAATATCAACGGGTTTTTGCACGTGTAGGTATATTTTACGGTGATGACATAGCTGTAGCATATGCCCAGCATAGATCAACAAAGGGAGTGGCAGCATTTAGCGGCAGCCACAATCCGCTTTGTGGTCCGCGCATTAAGCACGCATCAAATATGCATGTGGCACTCAGGATGCCATATACGGCCACCCAGCCTCCACCATAGATGCAAATATAGCTAGTATAGTTACAGTGGGTATTATGGAACTCTTAATAAAAAAAATACATATAATTTCTATCAGCAACATTACAGAGCTGTGATTACATAATTCTGATACTGAAAAACAATATAGGTACCTAAGGCAATAAAGCAATTATTATTTCACTTATTTCCAACCAGTGACACGATATTTTTGTTACATTATTTACATGATAGATTTTTATGTCGAACCAGTGTGGTGAAAAGATTAAAGTGCACCTTAGAAGTCCTTTTCGTGCACCAATAATATAATAAGTATAATAATTTTATGGCAAAAAAACTCTTCATAATACAATTCACCGCTTGTAACCAGAAGCTGTTAGTGATAATGTTTTGTTAGTATCAAAATTATGTAATCGCAGCTCAAATTCTACCATAAATTGGAATATAGCTAATAGAGAACAGCTAGTTTTCTGTAGCCAGAACGCTGTAGGTACCTAGATTCAAAGACATTAATTGTATATTAATGGATGTTGCGAAAACACTTTTATTTGAACTTTGGACGACGGTATTGATTATAATGTTGGTAACGTTTTTGTTTGGTGTCTGAAATGAAATGAAATTTAAATATACTGTTTATTTTTTAAACTAAAATAACTATGCTGATGATGAAATAACTGCAAACTTTACGATATCCCCTGTACAGTCGACGAGAAATTTTCTAGCAGACTCCTAGCGTATTTGCTAATTCACTGCGCCTGACAGTAATAGTATTCTGAATATTATTAATTAGGTTTCAGTTTGCAACAAACTAATGTGTACTACCACACACATAAGTAGGTACGCTAAGCGGCTTGTGGTAATGGGCGGGGCGGATTTGGTACGATCCTCCACTCAGAGATTACGGGGGCGTATTGTGCATACTTTATCATCAGTCCTTTGTCCCTTTATGTTCGACTAATGGAAATGTTGGAGAGGAATTTGGGAAATATGAATTTTGTCAAAGCTAAGAACCGAACGGTAAGCTCGCAAAATCCGTAGCGTGACTACGCAGAAACGTAGACGCTCAAGGAATAGTGCTACGTGACTTATTTTTGTAGTAGAAATTCGTAGCACCTGCTACGCGCTATGAACAATGTCGGTTATTATACAACAGAGATCTTTAGATAATAACTTTAAGGTTATATGAAAAGAGTTAGTCAGAGACTTGTCTAAATATTATGTTTGAGACATGGCCACGTTTTGCACAGTAGATAATATTTCGCACGAAACAGTAATTTGCAAAGCCATCACATTTCTCAATCATGTTGTAATTACTAACCGATGACACACACCTGTGATTTTGGTCTTGGTTTTAAAGTCCAATTTTACCAAACTTTTGCTAACAAAGCATTACCTGATCAGTCATCAAAATTAACAAGAATGTTAAAGTATCGTTATCTATTTTACGACATTTCATTTGACGGAATTCTTTGTCAGGACATGATGAAACACAGAAACACTTTAACAAGCGATTGAATGGCTAACCACCTGTTAGTTTAATTAACAGAGCATGGTGAAACTAGCTCTGTCTAGTATGTTACCTAAACATTCTACGTAATAAAACCATGGTAAATAGGTAACATGAGTTTAATGGCATGAAACTCAATCAACCGTTAAAAATCATAGTTGGTTGTATAAACAACACCGCGCTTGCACAAACACCCTCACATTGGCATTTGCATAACAAGCGACCGTCAAGAACAGCTTTAAAATAAAAACACCATAATGGCTTTATAAATACGTTTCGGAAAGTATTTTCTATTAAATAAACTTCCATTTGAAATAAGGGTTGTTCCTGATCCCACCAAAAAATTACTAGATTTACTATGAGTGTGAAAATTGTTGATAAGTAACCATACGAGTATTTTTATAATTTGCTATAATATTATGATCACCACTGTAATCCCCGGGCTCGGTAGATATCTTCCTCAGATTTTTAGTTACTTAGATCTTTGAGGATATCTATAGAGGGTAGTCAGAGGCACGTCCAAACATGACATTTGTTACATGCCCACATTTTGCACAGTAGTTAGTATTCCATACGTGACAGGTTGCAAGCCCATCGCCATCGCTATATAATCTGATTAAACTTTGATAAATACCATACTACTCTTTGGGTATTAAAATACTTACCTTATAAACTTTTGTCACCAACTAAAAACTTATTTTTGTATTTATGTAAAAGCTTCGCATAATGTAATAACAACTAAGATGAATGACACTCCAGTGCGATAAGGAGGAAGCCTTTGCTGGAGCGAACGCTGTGTTCGTATGAATAAATCATATCAAATAACTATCACGGGACCTGAGCATTCTTTCCCGTTTACATCAACATTTTCGTTTAGGGTTGAATGAGACGGCCTATTTGTGTGACGCACAGATTTTGCAATATGAATTTTTAATGACTACCTTTATCCTACTTTTTTATTTTTCCGTATTTTCCGAAATCTTTACCACGAAGTCTTCCAGAACGATTCCGTAACGATTCCATTATAGAAACGTCACTTCTTCAATACAATTTGCATAGGTCATGGTACGAAATAACAATGTAGGTAATACTAATTCGGTAATGTATTATGAATATGTGGTGAGGCTCCTGTACTTTCTACACGTCGATTTAACATCCTTACATTTATGTTTCGTAAACAAAGACTATCTTCCAAGGAATTCTCCCGACAAAGTAATTTCACAGGGTATTTTGAACATTGAATTTTTCAAACAGGCGAGAACGAGTGGAATCCCAGAGGATGTGTCGGCGCTCTGGAGTTAAGCCTCTCAGCGCCTTGTACGGTCACACTGATTGAACAGACGAGAGATGGCGTGGCGGTATTGAGAAGAGTATTCTGAAGCTTCATCATCATCGTCAGCTTGGCAAAATGTACTGCCTTCAACCTTAAATCCTTTAGCTTCCTACAACCTTAACGATGATACTAAAATTATTATTACAATAAATATTATGTTTATTTGTATGATCACATCAATAGTAAGGGACTGATTTTTGTATCAGAATAAGGAAACGGAACAACGGAGACTTCCAAAAGAGATTTTAAAATACTGAAAGGAATGATGTAAGATTTTAGTTTTCTATCTTTTCACATAACTTGATACCATATAAGTTTCTAAGCAAGAGCATGATAAAAATACCTCAACTATCTTTATTTAACAGAACCTGGATGACCGAGCTTTGCTCGTTTTTTTTGGGGTAAACGACGTTTTCTAAAAATGAAACCTAGCTAGATCGATTTATCGCCCCCGAAACCCCCTGTATACTAAATTTCATGAAAATCGCTGGAGCCGTTTCCGAGATTCCGAATTATTGCTCGTTTAAAGGTATAAGATTTAACAAAAACTCCTTTGTGCTGGTTACCTTCTTCTTTTCGTATCGATGTTTCATTATATACTTTTCTATATTAGTATTTTTTATCTTTCACTAAGAGAACACCTTAGAGTTTCAGAGAAAACTTACAACAATAATCTTACTTTGTTGATATGCAAATGAAGGCCCAAATTATCTACAGTACGCAAACACCACGGTGCGAGATCTACTGACACTTGCCGTATTTATTTTAAAATAAAAACATAGGAATATTTGATCATTATCAACAACCGGCACAAGTCTGGCGTTGACACTAGCTAGCGAGCGCCATTGTTGTGATGTCAGCTCGACTCTCTAATTACCTACTTGTTCCTGACATCTCCGATATTTTTAAAATATTTCCCTGCCTCTAAAATGTAGAGTTGCCTTAATTTTGGATCGGCATTTTATTTTGAAAAGTTACCATTATTTTGAGGTTCTTAGGGAGTAGCTTCTCAGATATCTAAATTAGAGCATATATAAAGCGCATTCTTTCACCACGCAGGTTTGAAAAAAAATATGACGCTATAAGAAGAAGAAGAAGCGCTTTTAAATGTACTAGCGTAAATGCATTCGCTTTGGTAATATCAAAAATATTGAATACCTACCATAATTTCTACATGATAAAGTAGCCCTTTATCACTAATAAAATTAAACCAAAAATTGGTTATTATTAACAGATTTAAAAAAAAACCTAAACCTTACAAAACATTACTTAGAATACGAAAAACATTGAACCGTAGAAAATCGATTTAACCAGTGAATTACTTAACAAGTATGAAATGGGAGGGTCTCCAGACGTAGGGGAAGTGCTTATGAATATTTTAAGGAAATAATATCATCTTTTAATATTTAGCACGTCGATGGCTTTGAAGAGAAAAGCGGAGGTGAAGCGGAACATGTGAATTAGTTACTACTTACTAGTAAATCTTTTGGAAGGTTTCTATTTACTCGTAGTTGTTTTAAATTTTGAATATGGTATTTGTTGTTAAAGGTATTAGAGCTTATACGCATACTTTTAAGCATTTATTAATAAGTGCAGGTGGGTATGTAGGTATGTACAATTCTACCTAATTTTATTAACCACGCTCAAATCTCAAGCAACTGACATCACCAATCTGTGCTGTATTCATTCGTGACCACTGCGAGGCAAATTGAAAAACGTCCCCTAACACTTACTTTTCTACAGCTAATTTACAAGCAAATATAAACCCTATTTTAAGAGAATAAAGTTGAATTTACGATTCGTATTAAATTGTAAAGGGTAGTTCAGAAGTAACACTCGATTTGTCGCATTTCGCCGTGACCGCCTCGAGCACATCCTAATCTAGTTGTCGCCCCGCTACGTTTAAAATCGCAAGGCTAATAAAATATTTTGACCCCTTTATGAGATGAATACGCCCACTTTACAGTACACTCGCGTGCTTAAAAAATGTAACACTTGAAAAACCATACTTTTTTGTTTTACTATTTTTTCAGGTCGGAAGGAAATATTTCAATAAAAGTAAGGTCCTAGTCGGTTCATCTTAGAAACTTTGTGTGTGAAACAGAATAGTGGGAAACAGAAAAATCCAAACCTTTTATCAAAAAATATACTAAATCAATAAATAAAATATGATCACGACTGTAATCCCCGGCCTCGGTAGATATCTTCCTCAGATCTTTAGTTACTTAGATCTTTGAGGATATCTAAAGAGGGTAGTCAGAGGCACGTCTAAACATGACATTTGGTACATGCCCACATTTTGCACAGTAGCTAGTATTCCGTACGTGACAGGATGCAAGCCCATCGCCGATATACTAAATCATTATCAAATTATCACAAACGAACAAGTCTCTACTGCTCACCTAGAGCCATCGATTTTGATGAACTTCATGCACCCGAGTGTACTTCGAGACCCCTACAGAACTATTCGGATGCGTCAATAATTGAAATTTGTGCCCGGAGGCATTCATAGCAAATAGCTTTATTCAGCATTTAGCTTCCAATTTTGGGTGTGTTTTGCTGGCGGAAGCAGTCAGATTGCCAAGTCTGATGGATGAAATATTTTCACGTTCACTGATTTTAGTAATATAACAACACGTCACGACGTAATCTCCAGATAGAAATCTCAGTAGTGCGATTACGGAACTCTGATATAATCAACACTTGTCAAAACTGGCTCAAATTTATTGAATAAACACTCTTATGTCATACCAAATCACTTGATTACAATGAAAACGTATTGACATTGATTGTAAGAAAAGATCCATAATCGCCCCACGATCTCTAGTTACTTAGATCATGGTCAGAGGCACGTCCAAACATGATATTTACCACTGCCCACATTTTGCACAGCAGTTTCGTACGTGACAGGTTACAAGCCCATCGCCACTAATATGAATGAAAAACAAAAGATGTTTTTCTTCACCGTTTAAGGGTACCTTCTGGCATTACGCACATTAATTACAACTTTCGAATAGAAAAACCTTAAGGGTTTCCTAAAATGAATACTAACAATGACTAAACAAACCCATTTTTTTCTAACGCTTATGATGTTTTCCTTCACCGTTTGAGAGCTTACTGGCTAGCCACGCCGTACCCTAGAAGTTTATAATTGAAACTCAAGTAGGTTTTGTTAAAACTATGATGTAAGTAACTTGCTAATGTAAGCGTGAGAGCTTCTGAGTGGAAACTTATACTCGGCTAAGTTTCACGGTAATTAATTAACTTTCTACATGTTACGCTTTTCATGCGAATATTAATTAATATTTACTTACTTTAGCCGTTTGTAACATGGTTGCGGGATGGTCTGTTTATGATAAAACTTTAAAGCTCGTTACTCACTGAATCAGCTCCTTGCACGGGTAGGAACATATTTTACAACATTACAGCTCTGACAATTTTTTAGGTTTTTTTGCGGCTTTTTTTTCAAATTTTTGTTTACAGGCTGTTGTGAATATTTGAAAAAGAACTTGAGTCCGTTCGGACGGGAACGCTTCGCGTCGGTGTAATTACTCCCTTTAACTTTGACGTTAGCACCTCTTGGCTGAGTAGAGTTGGGATCAGTGAGAATCGATATCGAGGTTTTTTTTTGGGAGTACACAATGAAAAGGCATCTACAATACATTAAAAAAGAGCGATATTTTTCATGTGTCCCGGCCACTGTTGCTGTGTAGCACTAATACATCGCTGTAAGGATTTGACTATTTAAATTCATATTCATTTATTCATGTCGGTATTTTAGTTTCATTAAGTAGATCTTAAATTAATGGGTTATCTTCTGCAGCACGAGCTGGGGCATTACAATGTTATTTACCTTATCTAATAAGTATTACTAAAAAAAAATTAAATATGATCACGACTGTAATACCCAGGGTCGGTAGATATCTCCTCAGAACTTTAGTTACTTTAGATCTTTGAGGATATCTAAAGAGGGTGTGTGGGTGGGTCTGTGGTCAGAGGCAAGTCCAAACATGACATTTGGTACATGCCCACATTTTGCACAGTAGTTAGTTTTCCGTACGTGACAGGTTGCAAGCCCATCGCCGCTTATTAGAAAACTAACCTATGACACATACCTTCGAATTTTTGGTTCTAGGGTATGCCAGTTTCCTCACGATGTTTTCCTTCACCGTTTAAGAGCACTGGCATTGCGCACATAATTTTTTAGAATGGAAAAACTCATTGGTGCACGACCAGGTTTTGAACCCACGACCTTCGGATCGTGAGGCAGGGGTGCTACCACTACACCACCAGCGCTCTTACTAAACTCATGCACAACTCATGTTATATCACAAGAATAGGGAAGAGTATTTGAGCGGCTGATCTTTTGATGAACTTATTCTATGAAAAAATTACGAAACATCGATATTATGTTGCAATCTCTACGTCTTCTCTTTAGCAGTAGAAGAGCCCTCAGTAAAAATATTAGCTAGGAGCCAGCGTCAAAGAAACAAACTTAATTTAATTATCTACACCTTTTAATAAACTCGGCCTCTGCAGAGAAGTAACAATTAGTTAGGTATTTCAATAACAATTTGAAATCAAGAGCTTTCTTGTTTATTAATTCTTGTTTATTTTCTCGTGTTATTTGTTTTAAGTTATTTATATTTTATTTTTTATAAAAACTACATCAAAACAAAGTAATTCATTATTATGTTACACAAAAACATTTAATCAACGGCTGCACATTGCTAATGCTCACAAACACATAATCATATGTCAATTCGTTGATTTTACTTGAAATTATATTTTTTATATTTACTAAAAGTACTGTGTTTGTAAATGTTAGCAATACGGTTGTTTCATACGACCAGATATTAGTTTCAAAACTAGGGGCCCAGGGTTTTGAACTATGGGTATTACATCAATGCAACTGAATATTAATGTCCCTAACATAGGTAAAATATCCAACAAATACATTACAAAGCCATAACTGTATGAAATGGTGTAAAAGCCTAAAAGCTATTTTGGCTTACCATCTACAATTTCATATTAAAACTGTTTTAGCATTGAATGGCCTACGGGCATAGTGTGTATGATGCAAGTAATATTGAAACATAACACTATAATGTTAGCCCAAGGCTTAGAGCTTTCACAGGGCTAGGGTTGAAACAACATTTAAATATACATGATATACATTTTCTCACAAACTAGTGACACGTCCAGAAATAAATATATAGATTAACGCATTTCATAAGACTTGAATTAGAGTCTGCGCAAAAAGAGAAGCGTCGTAGGAATTGAGGTCGCCTGTGTGCCCTTTTACTAATTTTGTTGCGTTGACAACACTGATCTGTTATTGCCAGTACGCCTAAAAGTGTTTGATATTTGGTAGACACAAACTCATCAGTACTCGCTTGTTACCAAGCACGTAGTAGGTACCTAAAAATTAAAAATCTTATTTTTCGTTCACCGTACCGCCACAACGGTTCTCTTTTTGCGCAGACTCTACACAGACAGAACCCAATATATTAGAGTCATCTGTGTCATCTGTTCTGTACGTCTACCATGAATTGTCACATTTACTGACGTTACTACAGCAGTAATAGTACGTTACTATGACATTTGTCAAAATGTGTTATGTGTTGTCATGGTAGAGATGATTCAATCTAAAAATGCACGCCCCTCCACTTGTACTTGTACCGTATGTAGAGTAAATAGAGTAGCAAATACATTGGAGGGGCGTGCATTTTTAGACTGATCTACCTCTACCAAATTTTGTACGCTGTGACGTAGGATAGTTAACTACGTGACGTTTTAGTACCCAACTATCCGCTAGAGGCGCTGTACAAGTTTTCATACAATTTTTTAACTACAGTCGCTAGCGAGTGTAGATTGTGAAAACTCATGGTAGACTTACTGGTGGCCAAAGCGGGAACTTTCATATGATATTAAAATCGAATAAAATTAATGATGGTAGCACCTCCCTCACTGGGGCCTTACCACAAGCTCTTACAAACCTTCATGTTTCAGAAACGTTACGTTTCAAGCTTGAAGTAGTACTACTTCAATACTATTTGTATAGGTCATGGTACGAAATATCAAAGTTACATTACTTTGATACTGCTCGAAGACCTTGTGGTAAGGCCCCTGAATAGTTAATATATTGCAATGATAGATGGTGTTATGTAGAAAATAAAAAACTGTTATTGTACTACGAGTAACGTTCTTTTTGGTTTGGTACAGTCAGGTAAAATATATTCGAACGACAAACACCTTTCAGGAAGCAATCATGCGTGCAAACGTTGAAACCAAAACGGTAACGGAACTTACAATCTGCTGACGTCACATTTGACACCCCTAACATCAGCAACATTACCGCAACCTATCATTTCATATCTTAATCAAGATGTAATAGAGTTCAGTTCTGCGTAACCTTTTTGGTAGAGGTTATGTAAGTGGTTTTAATAGAATTTGTTTACAGATACATTTTATGGCCTGTACATTGAATATGGGGGGCGGAGGCCACTTTGCAGCTTGCTTCGCTTCCTGTCACCTTGCGGTGCATTACTGTTTCTATAGTGATCAACGGACTTAACGAATTTCATTAAATTCTGTGCTATTCAACTACGTAATATTATTATTTTGCTATGTGACTTTTTAATCTTTGTTAATCTTTTCGCTGAGCGAATATGGGATTAGGTGGAGAGGTATACAACTATACATCAAAAAACAAATTAAAAAACACTTCACATCTTAAAACTAAAAATAAAAGCTCCTAATGTTATCTACCTACCTATTATTTACAGCACTATGGACTAAGGGTAGTATCAATTTGGTCTTGTTTGGATGGAAGCTAAGGTAGGAGTTGCATAACCCAGTAGAACTCTCAAAGCTGTCGAAGATATGTGACTTATAAAGGACAAAATTCCAAATTATTATCAAACAAACATAACCAACCATCAAGTTTTTGTACATACAAGTTTCTTGTCAATTCTTCTCGGACTGGGGATAGGACTGGAATTGGCACTTAGACTCACCTAGTATGTAAGACGTTTCAAAGTGATCCCTGTGATTCTATTGAAAATAAATATATTTTTATCTTTTTTTTTATCTACAAATAAATAAAATACACAAGCCACAAATAAATTAATTTTAGATCTGGTAGTTACTCTAGTTGTTTCAAAACGCGATATCAAGGAATAAACCAAGGCAAATGTTTGGTGCTGTGAATGCTTCTAGTTACTTGGCATAGAGGTCGTCAAAATTATATTACGACCGTCATTTATGATGGCGACCGCTTCTACAAAACTAAAGTTTGCTCTAGCTCAAGTCTTAGAGTAACCATAGCTTATAGTTTGTCCTCTATTTAAGTAGGTACTCACGAGTATTTTGCGCCAGTATGTAAAATGTATGAGGAACATTGTATTTAACAAGCATGTAATTTTTTATTACAGAGTATTTCCATAAGGATGTTTTGCTTCCTGGGATTTTTGATATAGACGTTTTACCAACAAAGATATTTTGTTCTGCAGACTGTCTCATACGTCCATATCGGTTCATCTTCGGAAAAATGTTTTTTTTTTTTTTTTTTTAATTGTCTCTGTAAGTACTTGGTATTAAATGTGGCACATTATTATTTGAATCAGTTGTAGATACTTGAAGAATATTTAGAGCTTTTTTCATAAAGTCCCAAATTAAACATACTTCGTGGTAACCCCCACCTATAAGTCACAGGGGACGCAAGACTAATAGCTTTTGCGGACGTCCAACTTACCTTAGATATTGGCCACTTTTTCCAATCTCAACTTCGAGACAAGGACGAAAATCACTACCATGGTCTGCCGAAGTCCATTTTGTTCTTGACATGTCGTTTTATCTTTGAGAATATTTACTTAGATCGCTCTTTGATCTAAGATTATAATGGGGTGACCGGACGTAGAGTCTACATCAATAGATTTCAAGTTGAACGTCATATCCAAAGGAAAACTACTAAGTTATCGTAAGTATACGAGACCACATCATTTTCTGCGAGTGTCTGTCTCGTGCTGATTATACATAAACCCGCTACATGTAGGTAATTTCGATCCGAGCACACGAAGACATAATTATAATATAATATGCAAAAGTTTGAATGTTTAGATGTTTGTTTTTCATTCAAGCCGTTACAGCGTTTTCAATGAAATTTCAATTGAAGACTGACTGAGACAGTTTTTTATTTCTAAAATAAACCCTTATACTCGTACATATAAATGAATGCATGAAAGGAGCCCTAATTTCACACAATTTAATGATTAATAAGAAAAAAAAAAGAAAGATGTAAATGAAATAAATGCTCATAGTTATTGTGAAAATACAAGGGGTCATGCACACGCGTAATATTCTTTCTCCGACAGTAACTATAAAAATCTACGTTTCCATTGAACCCAACGTTAATAACAAAATATTTCTACAACAAAGGGTCAATTAAGCAGTTTCCAATCACGCAAAATAGTTGTCCTTACAGCCGGGGGTGAATCAAGGCTGGCATTTGGGGCGACATTTTCAGCGGGAGCGACGCACGTGTGCTAATTGCGTGACACATTCCACTCATTACTGCTTATTATTCATATATTGTCGGTACGTATAACATATTAGTTTTATGCAGTGTATAAAATATGAAATAATTTATGTAAAATCTCATATTATCGTTTTATATCGTCATAATGTTATTCAAGAAAAGATTCAATTCAAGGGAAGAAATAGTTGACAAACACCTTGGCCCTGTTGTGTATGATCCTTATTTTTTCATATTATATACTCGATGTAGATGCCGAGCCGAGTTGGAGCAAGATTGTCTTAAATAGTTTGTATTAAGCTTTTTGAGACAGCTTTTTACCAATCAAAAAATCTATCTATCAATGTTATTATTTGCCGCGCGGAACTGCTTACGGTTATATATCCATAGCAAAACTTACAGTGAATAATTAAATTTTTATACAATTTTATGAAATTATAATTTAGGTTTGGCAATGCTAAAAAGGCACAAAGATGCTGATCCTTTGGCAGAGGAATTAGATTTTTTTTGCGTTTTAGAATATAAAACAGGTGTTGAAATGCTATAATAACATCGAATTAAAACCCATATTCGATTAAAAATACCGATTAATCGACCCCAACATCTGTGTCTGATTATTATGTAACAATAATAGACAGATTATGTACGAGTGTAATGTATGAGCCCTTTTATTTTTGGGCAAAAAGTAGAGTTTTATAAGTTCAAAACGAAAAAAAACCTACGTGCGTAGATAGTTTGAGGATAATATGGCTCACACGATTATGTCTGCCAAAGTTCCTCATTAGCCATTAGGCACATTAGTATTATTACAACATAAGGCGGTGTCCACGCGAGCGGAGCGACACGCGCGCGCAGATTTATCAGCGTACATAATTAAAAGGCGGCGCATTAGCGTATGAATGCGGCGGGTGCGTGCCGCAGCATTGCAGCTGTCACGGTTCTACCGGGGGCAAAGTGTCTTGATACTTTAATTGTACATGCTTAACTAGGCTTTCTTTCAATATCAAGTTATCAGAAAAAAGTTAATTATTTAAAATAAATAAAATTAGGGTTTTATTAAATACCTACCTACCCAAGTTTAACGTAAGTGCCCAGAGCTATATTATAATTTTAATTTGCAATGCTTGGAAAAGGTGAATAATTTTAAAGTGCGATAAGTACTGAATTATATTTGTTTTAAACACTTTTTTTTGCAAATAAACATTTCGAAAAGATTAATAGCATTAATTACTGTGAAGCGCTCGTAGAATAAAAAACTTAGTCGTGTGTAACAGATCAATGAAGTTTAACAATGTTCCGTGACTACAGTGGGGATTCGTACTATTTATTATAGGTCCCGGCTTTAAAATGCTGTTATGCCATGCCAGAGAAAGGTTTATTAACTCTGCCACCAGAGTTGGCCACTGACTCATAAGGACTTTTTATAGAGGATCAAAACTGCTAAATCTCGAATAAAATCGCGTGACGTATCGTGATTGTCTAAACGCCGACAGATGTGTGCCGGAATGTAATTGTGCGGCCGTAAGTTTACAGTACATTTTATATCACTCGAGCACCCCAATTCATTCACCTCGTCAGATGTTCAGTAGGGTCGGAAGTAGTTTTTGCAGATAGTTAACTTTTTATAAAATTTGATTTACTGGTAACGGTGCTATACCTACTGTTTGATTTTATTTTATTATCAAACCATAACTGAGCTCATTGATAAACAATAAGTACCAAATCATATTTTGATGAATTTTAATACTTACATTTATTCATGGACCTTTTTTTTTTTTTTTTTTTTGTGTTCCATGTTCATCTGCGATCAGTCATCAGACTATGAGCAGGTTTGTTGCGAGTAATCAGGCATTTAAGAGTTTCGCTCCAGTGAACGTTATCTTTTCGTTTCTTGCTTCATGGTCCATCCAGTTCCATGATGTGTTGTCTGCGTAATCTTTTGGGGTAGCTGATGGTGGTTAGCTGTGTAGCTAGGTTATTTGGATGAGCGTTCAGACGCTTTTTGTACTTCGTCGAGAATTTCCTTATTTCGTCATTGACTGTGTTGACATCCAGTTCGCTATGCAGCTCATTGTTCATAAGGAACCAGGGAGCATTAGAGAGGTTTCTTAAAATACTATTTTGTGCTCTTTGAATTATTTGTGTATTTGACTTGCAGGCCGAACCCCAGAGTTGTATACCATATGTCCAGATAGGTTTTAGTACGACCTTGTATATCAGAAGTTTGTTGTCTATACTCAGAATTGAGTTTCTACCCACAAGCCAATGCAGGTTACGGTATCTGAGGTTGAGCTGATCCCTTTTTTTCTTTATGTGTGTCCTCCAGGTCAGTCTACGATCTAGGTGCATACCCAGGTATTTTACAGAGTCCTTGTGTGGAAGTGTATTTGCTCCGAGGTGAACAGGTGGGCAGTCTCCTCTACGGAGTGTGAATGTAGCGTGAGTAGACTTCGAGGCACTAGCCGTTATCCTCCATTTTGTCAACCACTGCCCTATTTTGTCGAGTCCTATTTGGAGGCGTTGTGATGCTTCTTTTGGGTCCTGGCTACTAGCGAGAATAGCAGTGTCATCTGCGAATGTAGCTGTTACAATGCCTGGAGCTTCTGGTAGGTCTGATGTGAAGATCGTATATAGGACGGGGCCTAGCACTGATCCCTGAGGTACTCCTGCTTGTATGTCGTGGACTTTCGAGGTGTATTCACCATCCTTTACCTGAAATGATCTTTCCGTAAGGTATGAGTAAAGTATGCCAAAGAACGGGTGTGGTAGTAGTTTCTTTATTTTACAAAGGAGCCCCTTATGCCATACCTTATCGAAAGCCTGTTGTATGTCTAAGAAGGCGGCTGAGCAATATTCTTTGAGTTCTAGGGACCTTCTAATTTGGTCAACTACTCTGTGGATTTGTTCTACTGTGCCGTGCTCCTGTCTAAAGCCAAACTGGTGATCCGGGACTATGGATTTTTCGGCTAGTGTTTTTAACATTCGCGAGAGTAGAATTTTCTCAAAGAGTTTAGAGGTGACTGGCAATAAGCTTATAGGTCTATATGAACCGACCTCGTTGGCCGGTTTTCCTTCCTTGTGAATCATAATGATTTGTGAAATCTTCCACACATTTGGGTAGTGGCCGACTCGTAGAATTCCATTGAAGAGTGTAGTAAGGAATACTATGCCTTTCTTTGGTAGTTGGATTAAGATCTCTTTAGTTATTTGGTCGAAACCAGGTGCCTTGTTGTTGTCCAGTTTTGATAAGTGTCTAGTGATTTCTCTAGGGTTAGTTGGCTTTAACGGTGTATACAATTGGAAGTCTTGGCCCAAGATCTGGTCGATGTCGTCGTCGTCGTCATTGCTCCCGCATTCGTTAGGCTTGAACACGTCGGCAAGATGGCTCGCAAAGGCATCCACTCTTTGTTGTGCTGTTCTGGCCCATTGGGAGTTAGCCAGTTTCAGGGGTGGTCGGGTAAGTTTTGGTTGGTTGAAGTGTGACGTGGCTTTCCAAAGTGAGTAGTTGGATGCCTTTGACGCCGTTAGTGTCTCCAAGTACCGTGTTAGTGATTCATTTTTAGCATTGCTTAGAAGTTCCTTGAGCTCGGTTATCGCTTTGTTTAATGCTTTTTTGTCTTCACAGTGCCGGCTGCAGTGCCAGACTCTACGGAGTCTTCTTTTTTCCTGGATTTTTACTCTTATTTCCCGGGAAACTACGCTGTTTTGTTTGGGTGGTTTGGCTGGAATATCAGGAGTCGTTGACCAGCATGCGACTTGGATAAGGTTTGTAAAGTTGGTTGCAGCCATTTCTATGTCTTCGGGGTTTTTGAGAGCAATCCGTAGGTCAAGTCTTCTTTCGATTATTTCCCTAAAAGAGTTCCAGTCTGTGAGTTTACTGTACATTTTCGGAATAATCTCATAATCTAGTAGCGTTGTACCGATAGTCAGTAGGACCGGAGTGTGGGCTGAGGAGCCATCTAGGCACGAGTTTATCGTGGTAGAATACTGTGATAGTCCCCTGCAGATGTAGAAGTCGATGATATCTGGTAGTCTATCCTTGTCAGTAGGCCAGTGAGTCGGTTCTGCAGTAGATAGCGTTGTAAGATTATTATTATCGATCGAAAGCTTAAGCTGTCTTCCTCTTGTGGTTGTTAGCCTTGAGCCCCAGTGGGGGTGTTTAGAGTTCCAGTCTCCTCCAGCGATGAATCTGGGACCTAGTGTGTCAAAGAACACAGTAAGTTGCTCTTCTTTAATTTTGTGTTTTGGTGGGCAGTATACTGCGGAAACGTTGAAGTTGCCGGTTTTTCCTTCAACTGCAATAGTCGTCGCCTGTATATGTTCAGTCTCATATGGAGGTAGCTCGTGATGCTTGATTGAGGATCTTACAATCACTGCTGTTCCTGCATGTGCGGTCCCGTCAGGATGTTGTGTGCTATAGGTTGCATAATTTTTTATGTTTACTTGGCTGCTGTTGGTAAAGTGAGATTCCGATATAAGAAGTATATCGAGTTTGTGTATATTTAGCAACATTTCAGCTTCATGCAGGTTTGGGGCTAAGCCGTTGATGTTCCATGCAGCAATATTTAGGCAAATCATTATGACATCTTTTCGACGAGGGTCACAATGAGGCCCATTAGCGTGCTCATTTGGTTGAAGAGCATATCCATTTTTTCAAGTTGTTTTATAAGTAAGTCTTCAATGACTTGAGTTGGCGTGAGGTGATACTCTTGTATAGATTGTTCTGTCTGTTGATCTAAAGGTAACCTTGTGTTGATGTTGTTTTTCTGGTGTATTCTTGGTTCTGTGTTTCGTGGTCTTGTACCAGTAGTACCAGCTACTTCAGAATATGTGTGTTGTCTTCTCTGCGAGCTCTGTGTATGTGTCACGTCTTCATCTGGTGTTAAAATGGACCTTTTTTTAAAATATAAAAAACTTTGGTAAAGTTTTTTGCAATATCTTCAAATGTTTACAAACGCTACGTTCAGTTGGTGCAATGTGTTCAACCCCTTCAAATGTTGTTCAGGGGAACTTTAGATTTAATTTAATATGCTCCTGTAAACTTGCTGGGTAATATTGAATGGACATGAGAAACCCTTTAACTTGAGATCCATCCAATGTTAGTGAAAATCTGATATCTACAAAACTACGAGAGCTTCACTTGAGGTGCTTCATAAACTAAAAGTACAAGAGAACATAGTTTCTTGGACCGGTGGCTTTTGAACTGAAGGTGCAAGATACAAAAAAAACGAAAGTTTGTTTGATAAACACAGATGTTTGTTCTGTTTCTGGCTGTTAGTAGATATGTATACCACTCACCGGCACAAAATGTGGCTCAAATAATGAAATACTCTTAAAATTGTACGTACTTATGTATTTACAAAATTAATCTATCAGCTACTATATGATGGCGTTGTGTGAAATGTCCAGCAGTTCCTATTTATTATTGAAAAGAAGATCAGGAATTTTTTGTCCGACCTCCAACCGTAAATTACCAACCCAATATTAAACTATAAATCACACACTAAGGAACGAGATTATGTTTGGATATACACAAAAGTAAAAAATAGGAGTAATTAAGTAAGATAAAAGATTTTATAATTAAGGACTTTTAAAATATGCGACATGATCATGAGTAGTGTACGACTACACGTGTTTCGTAGAAATACGTAGTAGTACGTACGTTTACGTGTGTGGAAGTACTTGCAGTGGCCCAGCTGCGTGGCTAATTACAATAATAGACTCATTCCGTTGCTTCCTGTTAATATTGCACTCGACATGCCGTTTCCAACTTAATTAAGTGTGTCAATGATATACTCGTACTCGTAGAAATTTGGACAGTAGATAATCAAGTTGTGAATGGCATCGCTAAGTCGCGTATCTTTATCAGTACTTTCACTTGATTTATGGTCAGATTTTATGAAATGGAACAAGGAACTGTGGTCTCAAAGATGTGATCTAAAAGATCAGTAGAATATCATATATAATTGATGTTGGTAGGTATAGGCGACCAAGAAATTGGTTTACCACTCTAAGGCTGAATATCATTTGCACGTACAAAACATCAAGGGCTATTTTCACTTGACAGATTAATAACTGCTACGTCAGAATCTGTCATAGTAATCCTTGGCGAATAATTATGTTACTGGGAGATGTCATCAAGAGTGGTAAACCAATTTCTTGGTCGCCTATACACAGGGTATACATTATACAGGTACTGTTGGTATAGAAATAGACAGAACATAGCGTTGACCGCTGATGTCGATGGTCTTGGTATTATTTTGTATTGCTATTGAAATCCAAAATTGCATAATACCTACTATTTCCTACATATCTCACCGCCGTAGCTACAGCTACGACGTAGCTCGTGTTAGTAAACTAATTACATAATCTAGTAAATCCTGATAAATAATTTTAAAACAATCCCATGCATTGCTAACAAACTCCTACATATTATGTTTTTATGATTGAAATTGCACAATTGACGTATAGTTCCCCTTACGTCGTCGTGCTAAATAGTACACCTTTATTAGTGTGGCACCCCTCAAGAAACAGGTCAAGGTAGCACCTGTTGCACCCTTCTTGAAGACAAGTTCAAGGAAATTAGGGCAGTAAAGGGTATCAAGTTGTTCAGGTGCTTTATTGGTTTGATGATTACAATAATTACAATATGATGTGAATGAAAGAGAAGTCGTAAAACCCGCTTTTGAAAAAATCTAATATGAAATAGTTTCATAATCGTTGGATTTTTTTTGTGAAAGTGTGCATAAAAAGATCTTCTGAGGCGCAATTTAATTCTTTCACCACACTGGTTCTAAAGACTGGTGAGATTAAAAGAAAAAACAAATGAAATCTGCATATACGAGTAGATGGTGTTTTTGAGTAAAATTATTGTTGGCCTTTTTGCATTTTGTTTTGGTCGAAACTAAAATTGAGCAGTTGTTGCATTGTTATCGTGTAGGTACCATTGTGTCTCGGCTGAAGTGTGCGTAACGAGTGGCAAAAAGTATAATTTGTGCCCGCATTTCATTCGGTCCACTGCATATACAGATATGGTGGTACAATACAGTGCTATACCTATGGCCGTTTTGCTATTAGAAAGGGTTGAAAAGGTGCTCTACTAACAATTAGAGCACTATTTTTTTACAACATTTTTTTACATTTATTTTGATCGATGAGCTTTTTTTAACAAAAGTAACTTTGTACCGGGTAATATTTTTTCAAATATTCCTTGTGCACTAAACATAGAAAAAAAAATTTTTACCAATAAAATTCTTTGTCGCTTTTAAATTTAAATTTTTTAATTCTTCAAAAAGTTAATAAAACCAGTAGTCAACATTATTTTCTTTTAAATTAAGATCACAAACAGTAAAAAGGTATCGAACTGATTTTATTTGTTGGCCTCGCTATAACAATTACGTTCCCTTCGGGTGACAAAATATAACATAAAGTCCAATAATCATTGTAACAAAATATAATGTGAGTAAAAAAAGTAGAGCATACATCACCCCGTAGCACGATATAAGGGTGCGAGTACACCTGCCCGTATCACGGTCGCGCAGCTGCACGGGACCTTTCAACTGTCACCTTTGCGATTGTACCGGCATTTGTCATGCACTAACCAGTTTGTGAGTACCTGAGGGTACTTGTCCATGTAGTATTATGAATTTATTGAAATATATAACTAGCTGTGTGTTACCCTCGACTTCGTCCACAAAAATCCATTAATATACCTACCTAACTATCGATATCACGTAATTAAGAAATTAATATGGTGGGCAAAAGGAGGCGGTCAACCATCCAAAAACTGACTGCATCCAGCGTTACTTAAGCATGCTCCAAAGTATAATCTATCTGGCCAATAATCCTTGCCAATATTTTCCATTCAGTCGTTAATTCAGCTAGTTAGTCGTGAAAAGGTAATAAATTAACAAACAAAGTGACTTTGGCATTTATAATACCAGTATGGATGAATAAAAATACTTGCCATCTATTTTAAAACTGTGATAAAGTCTAAAAGGCATCTTGGGAATTCTTACATGACAAAATTAGCAAACATAGGTTTTTTGATAGTGCTACATCCAGCGTTGGAAGAAAAAAGACTATATTTTAGATCGATAACGCAACAACTGAAGGTGTGACGTGACGCGTCTGATCGGTGGCTCTAGTAAACTTTTAAATCGTACCTACTCTAGATTGAGGTTGTATAGGTGATTTTTAAAAATTATGTACGGGCTTAAGTTTAGTAGTGTAAAATAGCCCTAAGCTGCAGACATATCATCAGAAACGTAAATTCAATATTTGCAAAGGTGAAGCTCCAAAACTTGTATTATTAAAACCCATTCACCATCACATTAGGTACTTACGACGGATTTACGAAGCTGAATGTGAACACATAGGTGTGCTTGCACCCTCTTTGGACCCGTCCACCGAAAACACAATGAAATAATCCGGTTCTTTATACAAAAAATAATACAGACAGCAGCAACATTAAAAACAAACCAGATTTGTATTTTTTTTTTTTTTAATATTGTTAAACGTGTCTTGTTATTTTTTTTTAATGAGAAAAAATAAAAGCACACATTGAAGGTAAGTACAGTCGTGAAAATTAATGTGCAAAAAATTACTCTGACGATAAATTGCTCAGTTTATCCTTAACTAGCTAAGCTTTATATATATAGCCTTATAATATTTAGCTACGCCCAGCAACGCATTTTGTACTAAGTGGTAGGTATTTTTAATCAAAACTACGTGTCTACTCTAATTATTTTTTATTTATAATAAGCTTACAGATTTTTTCAACTCCTAAATTGATAATTCTCTACCTCTCGAAACCTAGGATGTACTAGGATGAATAAATCTAAAAATATTTAATAATTATTCCATTTGTTGCTGACGGTAGCAAGGTGCATTGCTTGGCGCGTGCCAGCCACGTGCGCGTACGCAGCGTGCACTGTCATGGCGCGCGACTCGCGATCCATGCTTTTTATATTTTTTCGTCAGGCACTATCACTCTGATATGGTTTTCAGTGTATTATGATCTTTATAGCGTCGTTACAGGGTTGAATATAGCTCGTACGTAAGAAACTCTACTAGCCGAAAATGTCTAAATCCATAATTTTTGTCTAATAGAATTTCAGCTGTCGCTTACTGATACTAAGTTTCAATTTCGGTCGCATGCTCACTGCTGCAGATTTCAATATTAGTATTAGCACGTATTAGTTATATCGTAGTGAAAGTTTTACTTTAATATTATTATTTTTCGCGCCCAACAGACTATGCTTCGTAAATTGCTTCACTATTATGAAAAATAAATGCCTAGGGGAATGCATAAAGACTCCATTCATGTTTACATGAAATATTTTTATGCGTCTCTAGGGCAGACGATTTGGCAGAACTAATGGCTTTTTATTTTGACATTTTGTTAACGATAGTAAAGTATTCATTAACCTACCTATCATTTACAGAATATAAAACCTGAATTTATTTAGCCTAGGAAAAATAATACCTTTCTATGAACTTTAAAGACTAGCTATGCAGGTAGATTTTAATGACAATCAAACATTTTGATGACGATTTTAAGGTCCCATTTTCAAGGAAGCACATTTTTCAAGTGCATTAACGCTTCAAACTGAATTACCAAGTAGCTCAGTGATCCATTTACCGATTTAATTAAATTTACGCACATTGAAATAATACAACCCTGTGTTGTACCGTTTTTAACGAAAAAGCTTTCAAAAAGTCCATTATCGATACAGATGATATAAGTAGCTTCACCTACCCCATTTGTTTAGGGTAAATGTGTGCGTGTCATGTCAGTCCCAATCAGTTGATTAAAATCCTTGCACACCTGCACGGCACGAGTTGTTGCGCATCGCCTAGCAACGTCTGATAAACAAGTTTGAATTTAACGACCGAGATGAGGGGTAGTTTGGGTCGGTAGACTTCGGTGGCACGGTCTGTCCAGCTATGGGACTTAAATAGTGCTGGATCGATTCAAATGATAGTAGAATACACGCTCTGCAATATTAAGTGTCGCTGAATAAGCGCTTTTACTCGTTTTTTCCATATATAAATGTAAGTACCTGGATGACCGAACTTTGCTCGGTTTTTTTTGGTAAACGACGTTTTCTAAAAATGAAACCTAGCTAGATCGATTTATCGCTCCCGAAACTTAACTCTAAATTCCATTAAAATTGTTGGAGCCGTTTCCGAGATTCAGATTATATGCGAGTATATATTACAAGAATTGCTCGTTTAAGGGTATAAGATTTTATACGATTATTTAAATTTTTACTCGATACATTTAATCATAAGTGTAATGATTTTTGTACGTAAAAGAGTTTACCGAAATCATAGCATTTATCTATATCAGCCTTATCAAAGTCACGGCCGTTATAAGTATAATGATTTACCGTTTTTTTTTACATTTCTAAAGTAATGGTTAGCTAGTATGTTTGCTCTCACACGCTCGCCACCCTTGCTTTTATGCCGGCAAACAATAGCAGACACAGAATAAATGCTAGCTTCGGCAACAATAGTGGTGCGTGCGCATCTGTCATATCGAGACCTCTGATTGGTTGGTTGGAGACGCGTGCGCACCCCTACACTGATTTTCACGGTATTGTCCGAATCGATACCAAATTCTATACTAACGGTAGAAATATTATGCTGATGGAAACGGTTTTATCGTAGAGTAATGGGATAGGTAGTGTGGGGTTATTTGTGAGGAATAGTAATATTGAAGACTTTGCGATAAAACCGGGTAAAATAACATCTGTATGAATATTTATTAACTTAAGATTTATCAATAAGAAACTACATCCCGTGAGTTATCTCGTGACCACGACAGTGTGTAAACCCGTCGAAGCTGCGGAAAAATAGGTAAAAAACGCGATAAATACCCGTAGTACTTATAATAAGAAACTACATATTTATCGATGGCTAAGCAAGTGTAGACTTTTTCATCTGGCATTGGCACTAATAAATAAATAAATAAATAAATAATGCTGGACAATCGACACAGCATCATCTAGCCCCAAAGTAAGCTACTCAAAGCTTGTGTTATGGGTACTAGATAACTGATATATTTAATACATTATAATAAATAGATAGTTTTTTTTTTTTTTTTTTTTTATTATACATAGAAAACAAGAGCGCTGGTGGTGTAGTGGTAGCACCCCTGCCTCACGATCCGAAGGTCGTGGGTTCAAACCTGATCGTGCACCAATGAGTTTTTCCATTCAAAAAATTTGTGTGCGCAATGCCAGTGCTCTTAAACGGTGAAGGAAAACATCGTGAGGAAACCGGCATGCCCTAGAACCAAAAATTCGAAGGTATGTGTCATAGGTTAGTATTCTCATAAGCGGCGATGGGCTTGCAACCTGTCACGTACGGAGTACTAACTATTGTGCAAAATGTGGGCATGTACCAAATGTCATGTTTGGACATGCCTCTGACTACCCTCTTTAGATATCCTCAAAGATCTAAGTAACTAAATATCTAAGGAGATATCTACCGAGCCTGGGGATTACAGTCGTGATGATATTTTTTTTTTTTATTTACATAGAAAACACCCAGACCAACGGAACAAATTTCTGTAGATCATACACAAAGTTCCGAGGCGGGAATCGAACCCGCAACCTCTTGCGTCGCAGGTGGACTCTCGCCTGCTGCGCCACAGAGGTCGCGGATTTACACTGAGTTTGCAAGCTTTGATCATTTTTATGACCGTATTCGTTGTTCTTTGTTTACCTACGTTTTGTTCTACCCTCACCGTTCTCATAGGCTTACCTCATTACATCCCCATAGAGGAAACAATTACCTACCAAAGGTGTACATTGTACAACACTCGAACCTGTTGACAGACATCCTTCCGGCAGCGGCGTACGTTCCCACGGAATCTGACCACTTGCCTATTGTTTTATGAACAACGTGCAATCCTACAGTGTCTACTCAGGATAAAAAACAAAAACATGATCATAACTGAAATTCCCAGGTTTGTTATTCATCATATCCATATTCAAATGAAAATCAAGATCTCAAGATTAAGATCCTATGTAAATAGCAATAGGGTCTTGAGTTAGTGGGTTCGTTTTTGCAACATAGCGAGCGTCCCCTAGTGCCCTTACTTTAATCTTTTTACCACACTGGATTAATGCAACTATGAAGTGACTGATAAGAAAAATAAAAAGAAGTTCAAACATAATATTTAGCACATGCCCATATTTGCAGTAGTATTCGGTACGTGTTAGTAACGTTTTCTCTTAATAAAATATATGAAAGAAATATAACGTTGTTGTTTTTCTTTCATGTTTTCTTGTCATCTAATGGCAAAATCTCGAAGATTCTCGAAGAAGCAGCAAATTACCTAAGTACTTACTATCAGAAGTCGGTCGACTTCTTACTGTAAACTTGTCTGCAAAAATTTCTTCCACTCACACGTTTTTGAAAATCCTTTTATTTTTACGGACGAGTTGACGATGTGCGATAGTGCGAGTTATGTAGGTAGTTCTCTCACGCGTTATATCGATCGAATATGATGTGAGTTTGCGTCCGTGCCGTACTACAGATTATGCAACTTCTCCCTCTAGATACGTGTTGATACAAAGTTACCTTTGTTGTTGTTACCTTGATTAAACATTTTATAGAAAATAATTATATCTAATCTATATTGTTACTAGTTGATACCCGCGACTTCGTCCGCCAAAATCAGCGCTATTTTCGCATTTATAATTATAAGTATTGTTTCCTTCTGACATGTGCAATTTAAGTTTGATTCAGTAAAAGATCATAGGGTCTTACTACAAGCTCTGCGGTCAATATCAAGGTAATAAAACTGATATTTCGTACCATGTGCCAATAAAAATGTATGGAAGTAGTGTTATTTCAAGCTTGAAACTATGACGTTTCTAAAACATGATAGTTTGTAAGAGCTTGCGGTATGGCCCCAGGTCTTACAGTATCCATAGCAAACTATAGCAGTATTCAAAATAGCAATTAAATTCCCCAACGTACAATCAATCAGTAGGATGCATCGTCAGCGTGTGAATGGACAAGTGGGACATTCGATGGGAACTCTTCCCGTGGCCTCCCGGAATACATCAATTAGCGTGACCGATTACTGCTCTCCAGGTGTGTGAAGTAATTATTGCAGAAATGTGTTTAATTATATTTAATGCATATTGTGCTTTTCGTAGTTCATGTGTGTTTTAGGTACCATTTAAAGAACTAGGAATCACAACTGTAAAGATGCTATGATATCAAATTAAAGGTCATATACTCGTATTCATTTCTACGGGTAGCCAATAAAAATTGGGCAGTTCTATACAACACAACATTACAACATTTTCATATAAATATGGTTTTACCACCGCAAGATGCGCTAAAAATTACGAAAAATGGGGTTTGGTTAGGTAACAAAATAGTTTAATCTACTGCATATTATATCGTGGAAATCATAAGAAATTGTGGCTTATATAGTCCTCTAGGTTAAAAGAAAAAAGAAAGAAAGACTAATGTTGGCATGCAAACATTTCTTCCTGGTCTGCGAAAATTGATGTGCGCAATGCCAGTGCTTTTAAACGGTGAAGGAAATTATGGTGAGGAAACCAGCATACTCTAGAACCCAAAAATTCCAAATTTTGTATAATAGGTTAATATTCTTATAACCGGCGATGAAAGTTAGTGACATTTTGCGAATTAAAACATGAGTCACTCCAGCTGTCACATACAGGTCAATAAACCTTACGATTAATTAAAAACCTCAAGTACTAGTAATCGATACTAAGTACATGAAAGTACAGTCCAGCCGGCAGTAAGCGACACCAAAGGATGCGCGGACGCAACTTCCGGCGCGTGCGTGAGTACGGCTTCGTAGTTCCGGTGACGGCGGTACATTCCAACCACTAGTTAAGTTAAACTAAGCTAAAGTAAAATGAACTTTAAGTTTAAAGCTTTTTGCGTCTTTTTTGCAAACAGAACTTATATCGGTTTATGAGAAATCGATTAGTGTAATATAAACTTTAAAAGTATAAACTTTAAAGTCGATATTGCGACATTTAAAAGAGTTTGATGTGAGGATATGCAGGCGGTCGAACCGGACGCTACAAGGGGGATCTGAGGATTTTTCACCCTGCCGGTATGTATTCAGTTGTGTCATTCAAGTTTTTTTTGTCTTTTTAGTGGTTGCAATCAGCTCGACTGATCCTACGATTAAAGGACATTTCCTTCTTAAAAGCACTTAATATTCGGTTTCCTAAAAAGCGGTTACCGTTATAACACAAACATAATACAGTCATTTTTTTTTAAAGAACATATTAATTTTTGTTCTTATGGAAAAATATTTTGATTTAATATGGAAATTGTGTTCACGCTGGTATATACTTTTTGGAAAAAATATAATGTGTTTGTTCTTCTTTTTCTTTATTTATGGCATTTGTCTCTTTTCAGATAAATTTTGCCAGTGTCAAGTTCTAAATTAATTAATAGTATTGTCAATGTCACAAAGTCAGCCAAATAGTCAAGTCAGTTTTAAACGAAAGATGGCTGTTTTATTTTTAATTTTTGGAATAATTTCTGATGGATTTCGAAAAGAACTTTCATTTTAGTGTAACTCCATCTTTGATCAGTCAGACTGACAGGTGACTGACAGATCAGTTAAAAAAAAAAGAAGAAGAAGACATGCGTTCGGATACATACGCTCGTAAGTAGGTAGTTAAATATCTGTATTGGTATTAAACAATATCAAGTTCCAAGGCATTGTTTAATAAACGCAATTACTTCTACATAGCAACCTTGTTAGATTACTATTTTGTACTAGTTATTACACGTGGATTTTCTTGCGTAGAGCTTTTAAAAATTTCCTATTATAGAGATACGATATCTGTAGATATTTGTACTTACTGGTATATAATGTGAATGAAAGGAGCTTTTAAGGCACACTATCCTTTCACCACACTGGTTTGAAATAACTATTTACGCGATAAGAAGAACTGCTATTTAATTTTCAAAAGAGTATTTTACGCAACCATCCAAGCATACACACAAATGTTTATTATTATCTAAGTGTGTAGCAAAGCAAAGCAATAAAGGTGTTTGATATAAATACCAAAGCAGCGAACATCACACTCGATAGACTGAGATAACTAATCAAATCAGGCGTCAAGAGCGGCTATGAAATACATGCTAGCGACTGGCGCTAGTTGCTCGCGCCTCAAACAATAGCACTGATTACAGTACTGGCTGATAAATTGAATGAACTCATGATTGAATTACATTCAATTAAATATTTTGTCTCTTTGTACTGTGGGCGGGGCGGCCGCGGATTGGGCGGCGAGCCTGGGCGGGCGGCGCGATGAACCGCCCAACCAAGCATCTCTGCTTCTCCTTTTGTGTCACTGTAGTAAGATAAAAAAGTACATGAAATTCCAGAAAGGAATAAATAAGTACTTACTTGTTTTCCGGAAACACTTTTTTTATTTATTCTTATTACCAAATAGGCAGAAGAGGTACAAAAAATAAACAGAAAGATAATCAAATACATTACGTATTTAACCTTGAAAAGTCCCAAAATACCATTACACTATCATTGTTCACCAATCACTTGTTGAATACCGATGCAGAGCGGCGACACATTTAACAATACGGGTCTTATCACCATCAAGAGTATTCACCTTCCTGTGGTAAAAAAGACACTTGTAGAATATGGGGCCCCCATGAGATATGGGTGTAGGTACTCTATTATTATTCTTTACTTATTACCTAAAAGACAACATTCTTAGTCCAGTGTGTTTTTTTTTTTTGTTACATTATTCGCTCATTTGAGCAGGCTAAAGTCTATAGACTGCCTAGCCTGCCTAGTATTACGTAAATTAAATTCTTCCGTTTTCTATAAAATCTAACTTAAATCTAACCTAACCTAACCGCCATTTTTTGACACTTAGTCCAGTGTTATTTGACCTTAAACTATTTTTTTTATCAGCAAGTATGGCTAAGACAGACCATCGGGTTAGTAGGTACCTATAATAGTTAAAGATATAGGCTCGAAGACGTTATAATAATTTGGTCAGTCCTACTTATCAGTTCATCAGTCGTACTATTTATTTTCTGTGTATAAAAATATTGTTATTACAGGTATCGTTAGTAGGTATGTATTAGCCTGTGCTACAGCATTGTAGCTTTGACACGCTTGGCTTGATTCAGAGGTTAGACAGGGGTGGCTTAATAATTACCTACCTTTTTAATAAGCGTGGCTTACTAAAATGTGTAATAATATTTTTCAGCATCGTTGAATATCTAAATTGGCATTATTATAATGCTAAACTTTTTTAAACAACCATACATCATCATAAAAAAAATTAGCAACTCTTTTGATTAAAAACTCAAATAAAAATATCGACCTTGTTTTGAAAAAATAACGATTTGAAAAGAAGCTCTGTGCATATTTTAAATCGTTTAAATGTTATACAATTACATTGCATAGGTCATTAAAAAACTTGCTATGCAACCGATAAAGTTTACGGTCGAAACACCCTTACGGGGGTTGGGCTCGTGCCACCGTACCGCACGCGCCACGCCAGCTCCTGTCATCAGTCCTGTCCCAACCGCCTCATCGAGCGGACCGCGCACCCCTACCAGCCATCCAACCTCCACGAAAATAATCAAAAACTTTCCTAAATAAAAAATAAAGTTTAATTCCATTTTTAAAAGCTCGTAAAGTTAAATTTAAATTCAGTTTTTTTTCTATACAACCAGAATCAGTATCGAATATATTTTTAAAATTAGATTTATTTGTTTTTTAATTTCGCGTGTGTCAGGGGTGTCGCTGGCTGAGTCAGCAGAGAAACATCCAAAGGTGAGTCACAATAAGTTATCGTTCTCCATAGTAACACCCCACGCGCCGCCAAAATGCAGGTGCGTTATCTGTGCAAAAAGGGGAAGTATTTTTCTGTTTTGAAGTTTTATATAAATAAATTTTAGACAGTAATTTTAGATTTTAGATTGTACTATTTACAAAAATTTTAGTAATACTTTATTATTACTCGTAAAAAATACTGTGAAAATATTAGAAGAGTTAGTTATTGCTTAGATAATTTAATACTTTATAACTTCAATTTACTTCATAATCTGACGGCCACTGTGGAGCAGCGGGCGAAGGTCCGCCTGAGACAAATGTTTGCATTATTTGCAGATATTTGTCTCAGGTCTGGGTGTTTTCTATGTATAATATGTATGTATTTACAAAAAAAAATGTAAGTATCTATGTAGTCTATCAGTCATGTGGTTACCATAATACAAGCTCTGCTTAGTTTGGGGCTACATGATGCTGTGTGCTAGTGTCCAGCATTATTTATTTATTTATTTATTTATAATCTTTGGTTGATATTAGCGGTGAATGATGAACAAATCCCTTAGACGAATTAGTATTAATATGATGTTTCCGAAAACTGTATTTATAGGTAGGTACGCGTACCATGAATGTTTATGTATTGTAAAAATGATTGTAAATGTAGCGCCAACTTTCGATCGACATTTTGAAAACTTATCAGTGATATAATTATCTTGCACAATAAACATTTTTTCATTTCTTTTCGAACTTTGTAGAGTCGGATTTATCGGTTGTGTGTAAAACTATTATACACTAGCTTCCGCCCGCGGCTCCGCCCGCGTGATACCTTGAAAAACCAAAACAAATCTATCCCGCGGGAACCTTATATTTTTCCGGGATAAAAAGTAGCTTATGTGTTATTCCAGACCATAATCTATATCTGTGCCAAATTTCATTCAGATCCGTTCAGCCGTTTTAGCGTGAAAGAGTAACAAACATACATCCATCCATCCATCCATACAAACTTACAAACTTTCGCGTTTATAATATTAGTAGGATACTTGACGGTGTTCAAAATTTAAATCACTTCCCTGAAAATAGCTGAAATCGAACAATTTATAGTCTGTAATAGTTTTTCTTAAACTCATCATTTTCCTTATCCCACTAGGTGAATAAAAGACTAAAAAAATTACCAACATAAAAGAAGCATCGGCTAAGTTCAATAACGCAATTTGTTTCAAATATTAATGTAATAGTACCTGTATAATACTAATAATACCTGTAATTAAGGTACAAGAGATCATTTTTGATACCCCGATATAGTAATTAGACACCTTTAGTTGACGGCAGTGCGACCCACCTTAACTACTACTTTTGAAACCTATGAATATTATATTGATAGGGTAACACATAATGTCGGTAATTAATAAATGTCACTAAAGTGTGAAATTGTAATTACACTATTTCTTGCTATTGCCCGTGGTTTCGTCTGCAAGTTTTTTAAGGCAAAATTTAGCATTATGTCTTTACCCAGGATACAATATACCGATCGTGAAAAACTAACAGACAAATCTAAGTAAGTAGTGATAATAATATAAAGTAATGTCATTTGGTTGGTCTGGGTGTTTTCTATGTATAATAAAAAATATTTTTCTAGGTATATAATGTATTAAATATATCAGTGATCCAGTGCCCATAACACAAGCTTTGAGTAGCTTACTTTGAGGCTAGATGATGCTGTGTGGATTGTCCAGCATTATTTATTTAAATGCAGGTAAAATATATGTTATGACAATATGAAGTATCTCAAATAACTGAGATATTATATTGAATTATGATATTATGTATATTTTTATGAAAATACATATTTCATGAAATACTGCTGAAGCAACAGTATTTTGTCATCGTATTTTGGTCTAGGTTCTCTAAATCTAGTTATATATTAATTATTATAGTATCTATGGTTTTTAATACCGGTTATTATTTTCGAAACAAAGAAATTAATTAGGTACATACATATCTCAACGTTGGTTTGTGTTTAATATATAAATAGAAAAACCCAGTCAATTAAATAATTCTCGCACGTGCCACAACATTCACAAAGTTCTCAACAAAGTACACCCAATTGCACAAAAACACAAAACTTAACCCGATCGTAACCCAAGTTTATTTACGGTATTTACTAAACAAACAATGAATTGCATTAGGGGTGCGTTGGGGGCGACCGTGGGAGCGTATCTTGATTGTAATTAGGTAGCGGGAGTTAAGTACACCCCCGCAATATACGCTAGGTCTTTTGAGCTTATTGTCAGAATTAACATAAAATACATAATATATATTATATTTATTACAAAAAGTTGAAAACGACTTCATAGACTGACAATCTCAATCGTAATTATTGTTGGCGCAAACTAAACCCGCGAGTTTACTGAAGGAGTCTATAGATCGAATGACGTCTGCGTGATTTGACATGACACTCACAAAAAGAAAACGTCATCTGTGTATATATTTTTTGTTATTGTTGATTTTTTTCATAAGTGTATCAATTTCGATAAAAATTTTTATACTTTTGATTAATGTAATATTAATATCCTACCAAACAAATAAAAATCATCAAAATCCGTTCATAATTAGCGGAGTAATCGTAGTAAACATACAAAAAAACATACAGGCAAATTAAAAACTCTTTTTGAAGACGTTTAAAAATTATTTTCGTTTGTTTTAGCGAGTAACTATTTATATCGATGATTGTACTCGTAGTACCTACAATCTACATGTCCCTAGGTGATAGCAGTGCTTTTTATTTTGGCACTATTATAATAAACCTGCTTGCATCGAAGCCAGCTAAAAACAATGGCACCCTCTTTTACCATGAAGACTTACCCATAAAATAAGGATTCCATTTATTGGAAAAATAAACAATTTCCAACCACTGTTGCGTCCCGCTCGACGCAATCAGAGAAATGGGCCACTTGTCCGTTGAAAGCTCCTTCACGCCGTTTTGTCGTCACCTCTGATTACAATTGCACCTTATTTTATTACTATCCACCGAACAAAAGACGTCTCTTTTGTTGCAGAAAAATAAATCAACATCAATGAGGTCGGGCAAAGCAATCTTTCAAGATGGGGAGAACTGAAGACTACGATAGTTTCTAAATATGGAAGCAGCTTTACCACACTTCCATCGACTCGCCACTTCGCGTTTTTACCAGCAATATGTCATTCCTACATCTCGGCTATCCAGCAATTATCTTCATGACCTTGTTCCACAACAACATCCTTCTCTTTTACAACAATATTTAGCGTACTACAACGAGCCTCTATTACCACTTGACTTATCCCTCAAATCAACCACACCGATCACTCCGCCATGTACTCCTCCGCCTCCTCCGCCTCCACCCTCGCAAAAACGAAAAACAGACGATGTTCAAGATAAATCACCGAAAATATTCAGGCATTTCGAAGAAACTACAAACGAGACCGACCAATCAGAGAAAAGAAAGGATGATGAAAATTCAAACGATAGTGATAGTCCTGAGGCGAAGAAACTTAAATTCACCAAACAGTTCTTTGAAGAGCTTAGAACCTGTCTCCCGGAAAAGCCTGGGACTCCAACGAAAAGCGACAGGAGCTCACCAGATATTGTTGAAATAAAGGATGTTGAAGAAAGGCCTAAGAAATCGCCAAAGCCAGCGCAGGCGTTAAAGAAAAGCAAGGCGGTGCGACGGCTGATGTTTGATGAAGACAAGACATCGCCTGTCTCCGGTACCATAATTCGCGATTTAGCAGAAGATGAAACGCTAGTCGTCCGAAAGGTAGGTAAATACTGTGTATCAAGCATACAAGCTGAATTTATAACAATTCCCATGCTTTGTAAAGCTTCGTATCGTCCATGTTTACAGATTTTAAACGTTTAAAGTTTTTTGAGCAATATCAATCAATAAGCAACCTAGTCTTGCGTGTATACGATTACAATTAGCAAACTGTGTTTTACTTCTGGACAGAAACCTTTCTCCTGTCAAGTCTCTCGAGGGTTTTGTTTGTTCTGGCACAGCTACTGTCTCGCCTCAGAGAAAATGGGTATGATAATATGATCTGATTCGGGCATGACTAACCTTTAAACTTTGCAACATTTCACTAGCACGAAAACGAAACTTTTTAAATATATTACGGCTAAATTCTTTGCAATGTAGGTACTTGCAGTAAAGCGATACGAATAAACGGCGTAGTTGCACAGGAACTATTAATTAGACGTTCTTACCATACCATTACAGTAGGGTGACTTTCCTTATCGCAAGCAATTAAGCAGGTATGAAATCGAGTATTGTGCTGTGTTTTTGCACTAATAACAGTGGTGGGGGTGAACCGCGACGCTCACACAAGGGTTGGTTACAGAACTTTACGGGCCACTGTTCACTAAACCGCTTAATCCAGACCGCAATAACAAGCTGTTTTTTAAATAGGAACTAAGTCAAACTTTGTGGTGTGAACGTAGTTAATGGCAACACTACACTACTGTTTAATGAATTTATAAAAAAAAACCTTGACAAAATTTTAAACCTACAAGCCTCTATCAAACTTAAATGCTTTAGCTATGTCCGTAGTACACATTAATTACGGTAAAGATACACTACGCCGTGTCGCTTCAGTTGACGTAGGCCTTGCATTAAACAGTAAATAAATCGTTTCAATACGTTTTCTTTGAATTGAGATAGCCAGAAACGTTCAATTTAGACGCAATAAAAATGAAGTTAATAACATTGAATTATTTAATAGCTACAATAAGCAGTAACTGTTGGTGTGATAAGGAGTTTAGCTTCTAAAAGGTTGCGTGTTATTGTACTTTTACTCGAATAATGCGAAACGTAAGAGGCCCTTGATATAATTGATGACCCATTCTTCAATAACGGTATTAATGACTAATTTTTACCCGCGGATTTGCGCGCTATGTACATATATTAGCTTTTTACCATGTTTTGAATTATTCTATGCAAAAAGTTCAGCCGTCATGGCGTGCTTCAACTACTTACAAATATTTTACTTTAGCATTTGCAAATTGCGAAAAAATCAAAAAGTGACAAGATGGGTGACTGATTGTGATTTTTTTGTTTTAGGGAGACATAGACCCAGCGTTCAATGTCGTTGAGATTACAGACGAGGCAAAAGCTTTGATCGCTTCCATTGATAACAAGCTAGGCCGGTACATATGCCGGCTGTGCCGCCGACTGTACAACGACGCGTTTGCGCTTGCGCAACATCGCTGCTCGCGGATCGTACATATTGAGTACCGGTGTCCTGAGTGTGATAAGGTAAACCACTATTTTATAAAACTTACTTGTAATGTTCTCTTTCCAATTCGTCCTAATCAACTTTTGATAATAAATATTGGTAATAAAAGGGACCAATGTTTTATCCGTTCATCTACATTATCGATTTATAACATTGTATCAGAACATCTGCCCGCACCCTTTTGTCTCATCATATCTATATTTCATTTATCGTCAATCAAGAGTCGATCACCTATGAGATGAGTCTATGGGAACAAAAACACAAATAGGGTGGGTTTTGAACACTTGGACAAGTTCCATGGGAATGACCCGATAGCGAAATATTTGGAGTAGCTCTTCCTAATTGATACGTTACACGGTGCGTGACGAGTGGATATTAGCATTTATCTATGGGAATGAGAATAGCGACACATGTTGTTTTGCAAATGGTAAACAATCAACTTAAATGAATAGTATATCTACTATAAAATATGGTAACAATTTAGCTAGTTAGTTGATCAAGAACACTAAAGCAACAAACGGTATCAGACTACTTAGATGACAAAAAATCTTGGGACGAATCAGCTCCAACTCTGCTTGGTGTCTGCTTAACAAAATTAACAAGGATCATATAAAAAAAAAGCTAGGGCCCGGCGAGTTTCTTGTCAGTTTTTCTCGGAATGGGGATCGGACTGGAATTGGCACCCAGACTCACCTAGCATGTAAGACGATTCAAAGTGACCCATGTGATTTTATTGAATACAATATATTTTGATTTGATTTGGTAAACATAAGCTACTTTTTAGGTGTTCAACTGTCCAGCCAACCTAGCTTCCCACCGGCGTTGGCACAAACCTCGCGTGCCGGGCGCCGTCAAACGCCGTGAGACACCATTAACAGACGCTGGGCGGTTTCCTTGTCACCTCTGCGGCAAAATGTTTCGACGGCAGGCGTATCTGAGGAAACATTTGCTGGCCCATGAACAACCCGATACTGAGCCGGAGAAGGAACCGTCCGCGTTTCGGCAGGTGCACACGGAATATCCTGCTTATCAACCCACGGTAAGTGAAGATGAGGAACTGGTTGCAACAACAAGCGTTATAGCACGCTGTAGAATGCAATAACGTGTTTTATATAGAACTGTTTTCAATTGACTTTTACAATAATATGTAGAGGTAGATCAGTCTAAAAATGCACGCCCCTCCAATGTATTTCCAATGTATTTACATGCGGTACAAGTACAAGTGGAGGGGCGTGCATTTTCAGACTGAATCATCTCTACCTATATCTATCCTATGGTATTATTTAAACAGGAAATAATTTAATAGAAACAAAACAGACACAGAATTGGCATTTTATTTTGCTCTTTGACCTACGCTGATTTTGACTGTTAGATAGGGCAATCAGACACCTGGTATTCATGTAGGTATTGACAATTTAATTTTCGTCAGGAACCCGTCCGAGATGCAAACTTCAACAACTTCTGGGGCAAGATCCCAGCGGCTCCAGATATAAACTGGGAAGGTGTGCGCAGTCGTTGCGTATCGTCATGTTCCTCCGAAGACTCGCGCTCCCTGGACGTGACGGGGTCGGAGGACGAGGGCGGGGGAGGGGACGGGTGACGACGCGTCCTGCGGCCAGTGCCGCGGTTCCCGGCGTACGCGCCTGTGTCCAACCCCTTGTACGGCTACAGTGGGTATGACACTTCACACTTTTATTTCTCCTAGATCTCGGAACAAATAGCAAGATATTAAAAGCATATCGTTTGTTTTATTATACCTAGGGTTTTTTATTGTACTGTAACTAGCGACTTCTTTGTCAACGTCGATTCTTCAGACTTATGATTTCATGTATATAGTTTTATGATAGTTCATTCGTGTGAAATTCAAGTGTGAATGTTGTTGCTACATGTAGATAATAATAACAGTATAGGATTTAAAATATAGGAGTTAGAACTAGCTGTGTGTTCTTAGATACGTGTATATCTTTTTGAATATGGGTGCGACTATACCATGTCGACGCGAAATCGGCTTAAGTTGGAAAAGGCTATAAGCCAGTGGCATAAGAGTTGTAATAGGCGTTTTGTCGTAGCAAGATCAAACTTGAATCGAGCCAAAAGACGTCTTTATTAACCTTATTCCGTTGACATAAAAGTTTTTATCACCCTATGCCGATTCCTTGCTGACACGTGTATTACCCCATAATATGTATAATTATTTGTAAATAACTTGATCTCCTGCAGCATCATTCCAAAATATTTATCACGCAAATGTCAGACATTTTACGTGTAAGTAGCATTAATATGACTTATTCGTCAACTGGCGAGCTTGAATCTCGCGTGTGCGCGCGAGTTGGCACCTTCCGATTTTACCTACTTTTTCTGTCGTCAACTCGCGCGCACAAATTTTTAAGTACAGTCATGCTAAAAAAACTGAATGAAACCAGTTAAGTACCGACTATCTAGTAAGTAAGAAAGAAGAAGAAAATATGTTTATCTCTCATTCTCTCTCTATTAACTAAGTCCTCGGTCGCCCGTGCCCGTCTTTCGTTGTCGGTAGGTACTTAGCCAGTTTCAATCTGTTTTTTACATGACTGTACTTTATATGTACGCACAAGTTGACGACAGAAAAAGTAGGTAAAATCGGAAGGTGCCAACTCGCGCGCACTCGCGAGATTCACGCTCGCCAGTTGACGTATAACTCATCGACTAGTTTTAGTTTAAAATGAATTAGGAAGTAGGTATCATCATAATTATATCACAGTCTTAAAATATAGATAGTCTGTAACTTTTCTCACTAGTGTTTATAATAAGGTCTGCACGAACGAAGTCAATCATAGTAAGACATTTAAAAATTGTATATTATTATAGCTAAAGTTAGACTTCATAATGTATGAAATAGTTTCAACCATCTATTCCCCATGCCACACATTCAGGCTATAACTAAATAGGTATTCAAGTGGTACTAATATCAAAGTAACTATGTTTAATCCAAGAATTTTAATGGCTTAGTTAGATACATATTTCATGTACCATCAGCAGCGAGCGATAAATGTCAGCATCGATCGTATAGCATATTTTTAGATGCACCAACGGACTACGTAGCTTATTCATTAATATTTCAGCACAACCTTGTTGAAGCTTTGGTTATATCAGGTTGAAAAGACGCTACCGACACAAAACTTTAGTTAATAATGTAGTAATCATGTAGTCACGTAAACGTATTTGAAGATTAGTCATTTAAATTTCTAGTCAATTAACCAATAAAACATGGATTAAATTTCTCGTTTTACAAATCTAAGAATTAGTATGTAACATTTTTACTACTCAACTTTTACTAGTCAAATTATATTATCAAAGTTATTCTAGTCATTTATACTCTGACCGACGTACAGTAACTAATTGTACTTAGGTGTCAATTCAATAAATTGGTCTCATAATGTTATCTAGTCGGATTTTATTTCAAAGTATTTTTATCTAACCTAGTCACATTTTAATCTTAAACTAGTCACCTTTACAAAGTCATTATATAATAAGTTTTTAGTCGAAGATTATATTGTTTTCTAGTCAATTAGTTAGTCACTTTTTAGGTATAGATACTCGTCACTAGTCAGAGTCACTGGTCATTTAAATTAGTTATTTGCATTCTAATTAAATCGAGTAAGTATTGATCTCGGAACCTAGTCATTTTAATATTTACAATTAGGTATATTATTCTTACGTACTATCCTCAAAAAAAATATATTTATAAACTCAGAAATAGTACACATTTCGAAGATAGAGTGTTAAATCATTGTTTGCCAATAGTTTGGTCGGTAGCGTTAATAAAAAGTACAATCTCATAACATTTTACGTCCCTAAAATAAAAATAAAAATACGAGAACAAAATAGAATTAAAAAAAATTTAAATCCTACTAATACTAACTCTAATATAATATTATAAATGTGTCTATTTAGATGTATAGATGGATGGATGAGTGTATGAATGTTTGTTACTCACGCCGAAACGGCTGAACGGAGCTGGATGAAACTTGGAATACGCGTAGTTTATGACCTGAAATAACACAAAGGCTACTTTTTATCCGGGTAGGTACCATCATAGGAGCGAAACTCTCCGCATTCTGAAGTTCCGCTCTGGCTCTGATTGACTTCGTCTTATCTATATTATTTACAAATATATGTATAATAGTAGTAAATTATAACAGTAGTATGTTATAAATAGTACTTGCTTCGAACTTTTTCTCTATATACTTTTTTTTAGATTATGACACTTAGATATAAACAATGTTTATCAAAGATACATATATAATAACATTGTATAGTTTATAAATGAGATATATTGGATTTATATAAATAATATAATATATCAAATCGAGTGGAAGACTAGTCAGTGTGCGGTTTGCAATGCGTTCCAAAGATGTAAATACGAAAACGCTTCGAAATAATAAGTTAATTGTATATTTGAAAGTGTGAAGTAGGTATGTTGTTATAGGCATACTGTTTATAATAATATCAAAGATTTTTATTTAATTGGGAATTCATATTCATATTTATTTAAAATCCGGAACGATAAAATGTAATAATTATGTAAGTAGTTTAGTTTAACTTTTAAATTTTTTACCAAAGTAAGTTTTTTAAGAAGATAAAATTCTAGTAGGTACTTACCTACATATATCGTATCAGTAATAATTAACCAATAGTTATTTTATTTTTTATTTCATTGCATATTATAAATATTCACATATTTTAACAATCACATACTACATTTTTACACATATTACGAGTAGTTTAGTTATGTAGTGCTAACTAAATAATAAGTAGGTAAGTACTAGATGTTGTCAGGAAATTTGATGTCAAATAGTAATTACTTATATTATTTAGCGTATATAATATAAGATCAAACGAACTTCTGTGAAGTTCGATCGATATTATATGAATCGCTTTATTCGAAGATATACTAAGTAAACAGGTAGTACTTTTAGTTCCTAGGTAGCTTTCGCACATTTATTTAAGAGATTGAAATCGATATTAAGATCGATTTTTAAGATCGATTAGCCCACTACTGGTCACCCCACTACTCAAGCCATCATTCTTTTAGAGATTAGTTCGTCAAATGCAAAATATTATTACTGGCTGTGGGTCGGGAGGGATCTTATATCTTCGAATAAAGCGATTCATATAATATCGATCAAACTTCACAGAAGTTCGTTTGATCTTATATTATATTTCATTCGCTTTATTCTTCAGATATACTAAGTAAACAGGTAGATGTTTAGAGGGTTTTGCAGTTGACTTATTGAAACGAGTTTTTACGAAAAACGTTTTTAATCAACAAGATAGTTATGTACATACAATAAGTAGGTAAACAAAATAATAGGGCTCTTATTTGAAAATAAAATAAAATAAAATAAATAAAACATTATTAATACTGATTCAGTGTTGATGAAGGTAAAATTCCACTTCAATCATCTTTTACAGTTTGTAAAATTAGCTGGGCGAAGTTATTATCCTCGACGATCGGTCGTTGATAAAACTTAGCAAAGACCTGTGACGAATTGGTCCATCCGGCGGCCTTTCTTATAGTGTCGATGGAGACCCCGGCCGCGGCGGCGGCGGACGTGGAGGCGTGTCGCGTGCTGTGCGCGCCGAACGCCGCCACGTCCACACCGCTCTCGGCCAGGACTTGCTTTATCCATCTGCTTATTGACTGTGATGTCGCACTCTTGTAAGGGTGCTTCATAGTTATTAAGAGATTGGATACATTAGCAGGTCGATCATCTTTCGTCTTTTCTATATAATCCTCTAGAGTAGTCGCGGGACAGATCCGAGGATTTTCTCGAAAGTACGGAAGGTATAAGATTGGTTGTTCGCGACTTACCGCGGATGTTTTTATGATATCTTTGATTGCAATGTTGATCCCGTCTAAACTGATACTTATGTTTTCGAGTTTAACTAACGAAATTGTTTGTACACGTTGGGCGGTACATATTGCTAGCAATATTACAAATTTCTTGGTAATTTTATCTCTACTTAGATCTCTATTGGGATACCAGTCGGCTACATAATTGAGTACTATTTGTGGGTTCCATGTATTGCAGTATTTAGGAAAACTAGGTTTTAATTTGAACGCTCCTTTGAGAAGTCTTTTGACACGATCATCGGATCCAACATTACTGCCTAATAACAGGGATAACGCGGATCTATGCGCGGCACCCAGGATAAGGGGGTTTCTGTAACAAGATTGTATACGGTGTACGTTAGGTTGAAACCAAATCACATCGGAAATTATAGTTTTCATTAATTGTGGATACCAGGCCTGAGAAGGCCAGGAAGGAAATACCAAGATGCCGGTAGCTTTCTCCTCTATAATTTTTTGAATACATTTCAAATTAGAGGAAAAGGGGGAAAAGCGTAGAAGAACTTTGTGTTCCAGTTTACTGTGAAGGCGTCTATAGAAAACGCATCTGGGTCTTTTTTCCAAGAAATATAGTCCTGGCATTTGGCATTGGCCCGAGAGGCAAATAAATCGATTTCTGGTTTTCCAAGGTATTTTAAAATTTGTTTGAAAGCCGTATCTGAAAATTCACATTCGGTGTCAGGATTGAGCTTTCGGGACTCAATGTCGGCTTCAGTATTTTCTTTTGTATTTATATAAGATGCGAATAACCAGATATTTCTTTCTTCAGACCATTGCCAAATTTGTCTGGACAGATTGTTCAAATGAGGGAATTGAATTCCACCCATGCGGTTTACATAGCTGATGGCTGTTGTGTTGTCTACGCGCAATAAAATGGAACAGTCGGACTTATAGCTTGCAAAACACTTCAAGGCCAAGAAAACGGCTAACAATTCCAAATAATTTATATGTGACTGGAGTTTACTGTTTTTCCAGGCTCCATGAGCTCTTTCGTTATTACAAACTGCTCCCCAACCGGTACGTGAAGCGTCCGTGTATATTTCTAAGCCATAATTAACTGTTCTAAAAGAATTGCAGGTCGTTAATGCATTCATTTTCCACCAGACCAAGTCACTTAAAATTACGGGATGAGGTTTAAACTGAGCTTCATAAGTAGCACTTTTTTGTACTGCTAAAAATTTTTCTCGTTCGAGAGTTTTAGTGTACAGCCAGCCGTATTTAGCTGCGGGACACGCAGCTACTAAGACACCAATTAATTGAGCAAATTCTCTCACAGTGCATTTTCGCAAATGGGAGAATGATTGTACGAGACTAATGATTTTGTGACGTTTTTCGAGTGGTAAAGAGATAGTTTGATTTACGGAGTCAAACATGAAACCTAGAAATTTACATAACTGTTTAGGCACGATAGAGCTTTTTTTATAGTTTACCACAAATCCAAGACGTTCCAGGAGATTTAATGTAGCTCTCACATTTCTTTGACATTCGCTATAAGTGTCTCCTATGCAAAGAATATCGTCCAAATAACATACATTTTTATAGCCTTGAAACCGTAAATGGGAAACGACTTCTTTCATAATTTTAGTGAAGACTCTAGGAGCTACCGAAAGGCCGTATGGCAAAGCGTTAAATTCATAAGTGATGACGTCATTGTTTTCATTTTCTATTTGAAATCTTAAAAATTTACGGTCGGATTCACGAATCGGTATAAGTAAATAAGCTTCCTTTAAGTCAATGGTAGCCATAAACCCATTTGCAGGAATTAATCTTGAGGCCGTTCGGTAGTCTTCCATTTTAAAATGAAACTTAGAAACGAACTTGTTTAAGTTCTTCAGATTTAAGATAAATCTTTTGTCTCCATTTGGTTTCAAAGCTAAAAAAGTTCTTGAAATAAACTGATCTCTAACTGGACTCTAAGCCTTCGTGTTAACTCACGGTTAACCGCCAGACTATAATTTTGTCGTAATAAAAATACTAAACTTTTTTATCGAATTGAGGGTAGATGTAAAACTTTCCGTAAAAATTTCCGTCCTTTTCAGTATTACCGGAGTCTGATGAAGATTCAATTAGAATCCGTCGGAATTTCCGCTTTTGCTGTTCCTCGAGTCTCTTGATTTTTCGACGATAATATTGAATATTATCGGGAGATGTATCACGAGCACGTTTCGGCATTTTTAAATTAGTCACTTCTCTGTGATACGGAGTGTGCGTGCGGTTGCTACCTCGCACGATAAAAGAATGATGGCTTGAGTAGTGGGGTGACCAGTAGTGGGCTAATCGATCTTAAAAATCGATCTTAATATCGATTTCAATCTCTTAAATAAATGTGCGAAAGCTACCTAGTAACTAAAAGTACTACCTGTTTACTTAGTATATCTGAAGAATAAAGCGAATGAAATATAATATTCAATTTTACATTTCCACTCACAAAATATTCCGATTTCATAATAGCCAGTTAATTGTAAATTTAGCTAATATCTTTTAGTTATTTATATAAATTAGATTTGTAGTTGCAATGTATTATAAAAATAATTTTGTGCATCAAAAATAAATTATTAAATCCTACTGCAGTTTGATTTTTGTATAAATAACTAGCCATAGCATTTATAATCCCAACGAATAATAGTGCGACTCGTTTGGAAGTAACTCATTGAGAACGCACCGTGTTTAAGTATAGAGTATGTATTTGCAATCTATACAAGAGCTGAAAAACGTAAATATTATATCGTTGTGTATAAAAACTAACAAGGTACTACAACTGGTACAAAATAACAACATAATAAATAAAAAAATATAAAAAGCATCATTATAAAATGAAATGAAAAATATACAAACATGAGAATTATTCTCATTTGTGTCCTAATAAGAAAGGAACTAAAATGGTTTCATTCACTGTACCGCCCGATTGATACAGCGCGAATCTCATAAAACGCATCACCGTCTTCAGCAGCCTTCAGTTAACTTAGATCTTCGGCCAATGAACAATGAAACGCGTTTTTCTCATCTCACTCATTATTTATGTTGCAAAAATAAAATGTCACGTCACAAATCGCACGAAAACCATGGAGACGGCAACTCGGTTTTTCTTCGAAAATGAGACACGCGAAAACCTACCTAGAATGGAAGAAAATAAAAAACAAAATTCGACAAAGGAAGTTAAATTTGAAGATACCTCTGTTTATTTAGATGATGTGTTGTTTTCATTGGGTAGTCAGAATTGGACGGTGGAAGAAAAGCCTTGTTTGGATCACATTCACCGTATGCTTTATGGCTTGCAAAACTTCACGCTGTGGGCTGTTTGGGGTAAGTTTAATATCTTCTACACGTAGCTAAGACGAAAAGCAGACATTTTGATAGAGCATTTTTATTCCAAGCTAATCTATCAAAGAAAAAGACTAGAGAATCAGAAATAACAGAATGAGAAAGACTACGTAGGCACAAAATATTTTTTCTGTTTCTCCACTCGTGCGGCACTCGGTTCTTACATTTTATTTTCGAACAGATTGGGACTCCCAGTCATCCGAGCCTCAGGGTCTTCTTTTCGCAAACCGGTACCAGCTGGGCAACTTTGACCAATGCATGAACACCCCCTGGACCCTTACTCACACGGAACTGACCACTAAGTACTGCTTAGCAGATATTGTATTGGAACGCACAGATAAGTCAATTAGGAAAAAGGTGAAAAATCCTTTTAACCCTTATCAGTCTGCTTTGGATTTTATTGAGGTTAGTATTTTTGTAATTCACTTATTTATTCGTGTTCAGTGCTTTTCAGCAGTTAATTTAAATGGAAATTCTGAAAGTGAGTCCGAAGCACGGTTTTGTCCACACTCGTGACATAGACCGTGATCATAGCTCCGTACACACACGTGTGATAATTGCATGGAATTTCAATGGGTTTCATGAAAAAGTACAGATATTTTCCCGTGACACGTTCAACACCACGTGACATATTTAGCCAATGTGGACATTTTTTTTTTAAATTAAGTGTCTTATTACGAGGAGATATTCACCATCAACTGGTTATTTTTATAATCTGTTTGACCCCAAATCACCAATTAAGATACAAACTGCGACGCTAATAATTGCATTGACTCAGGACACTGTGAGGACTTACTACAGAAAAGATAATCAGTCGTAGTAGCGTAGCACGCAATCCAATCACGATATGAATAAAGATGTTGAAAAGTTAGGAAATAATTGTATTTGTTACTAGTCTTTGCCTGTGACTTCATCCACGCTACCACGTCTTTCCAGTTTCTTGCATAATATATAGCTTATATTCATCCTGAAAGTTCATTCTGAGCATTGGTGAAAGAATTTTAGAAATTGGATGGGCAGTTTCTGAGATTTTTATATACAAACAAATTTTACCTCTTTATAATTTTAACGTAGATGTAGTGATTGTTCCATTACTATAATATAGAATAACCTAGATCAAACATTTTGTGCGAAACATAAGTAGATTTAGTTTATTAAGAGTAGGTACATGTTGACAAAAAGCACGTAATCTCAGTTATTATAGTTCTTACAGTTCAGGCTCTGCTTAGTTAGCTACGAGTAGATGCCGCTGTGTGTAATGTAGTTGGCCCAACAAGTCGAGGCATTTGTCAAGTTAGACGCAAGAGATGCGCAGTATCGTTTTTCGGGAGCAATTGGAGGTATAGAGAGGGGCAGCGCAAACTCGCACCTGTGGCTAATTTCACGAATGCCTAGATTCGTTGGATGAACTGTAGGTATATTATATTGTCATTCTATGTATACTTTTTAGTACCGTCCTCCACATGCACATCCATTGAACGAATTGACATGGGGCGCATGCGTACCAGCTATATGCCAGCCACCAACCGTAGAACGACTGCTCGGGATAATGCTCGCGCGCAGCCACCTTGGGACTGCGGGTATTAGAGCCAACATTTCTATCACGGAACCCTGCCAAACAAATGAAGATCGGAAGGAGTTTGATGGACTTTTTTATGCGTTTATGTATGTCATTTAATATTTAAAAGATATTTATTTTATTCAATGATAACTAAAAGTTTTGATAGATAAATATGTTTTCGTATCCCTCACAAGCTTAAGTTTTATAATTATTCTTTATTTACTTGTAGGTACTTACTAGAGTTAATGAATACTGTATGTACTACATTAACGATCTTAGCATGACAAATGTTAAATTTTTCAGGGGTACTATTGGAGTGTTAGTTGCTTTATCATTGATATGCACGCTTTTGAATGCTAGCCGTGAAAGAAAATCAGGACCCGACACCAAAAGTAAGTTCACATAAAATTTTTAACCAAAACAGTGATTTTTATATGTTAAGCTCTTACTTTGTCCCTAGTTTATTATAAAAATGGAATATAACTATGCGTGTATGAAATTTTGCCTCTGACTACCCTCTTTAGATATCCTCAAAGATCTAAATAACTAGAGATCTGAGGAGATATCTCCTGAGCCTGGGGATTACAGTCGTGATCATATATGTATATATATGTGTATGAAATCCTCAGATGCAAAGTATGATTATCTTATTCGCTACAAAAGATTTCAACGCGTTCGTATCTTGTAAGGCAGGGGTCGGCAACGCGCGGCCCGCGGGCCGCATGCGGCCCGCGGACGTCTAGCTTGCGGCCCGTGAATGTTTTTTATATAAGTTAAATATCAAGATAAACGCATGAACGAACCACGAGCGACCGTATAGTGTGGACCCAGCCTTAAAACGCGCTTCGCTCTGACCGCGAACGAACAAATGAGCGAAGCGCGAGTTCATTACAATTTTCGGTAGCACTTGTAATTTATGCGAACAAACTTTTTCAATTGACAATTACAGAAAAAATAAATTTGCTTCTCGTCTCACAGATGAGAATTTGAGAGCCATATTTTGAGCTTCTAGGGTTAATATCACAAGTGCGGCCCGCCTTTAGTTTATTTTGCCACTTTGTGGCCCTTGCCTGCTAAAAGGTTGCCGACCCCTGTTGTAAGGTATTTTCGTATGTACAAATCAAAGAAGCTATTGATATTTACTCATATACATATTTGAAACAAGCTGTTGCATGTGACTTTGTCCGCATTTAATTTATTATTATAATGATTTTTCATCATATTAGATGACTAGTTTTTCAAACATATTACCTACATCTTTACTTTGTTTTCAGCTTACGGATTCATCAAAGCATTCTGTCTGAAAGAAAATGCAACAGATCTCCTGAAGATGAAGAAAGAGGGCTTGGAAGTGTTTTACGGAATAAAGTACCTGACGATGTGTCTTATAGTACTGGATCATCAAATCGGGATACACAATTCAGGACCAATCAGTGACGGTTTCATTTCAGATCAGGTAAAATACCCTCTAAAGGTTAATCACCTTAAATTATGAATCTTGAAATGATTACTATAAGGAGGCTCTGAGGCGCAGTTTTACCCTTTCACCATACTGGTTTAAAAGCAATAATGACACGATTAAAAAAAAACTAGTGTAAGAATGTGATATCTCCCAAATTATGTTTTGTCTGCAGTATACATATACTACGGAATACTAACTACTCTGCAAAATGTGGGCATGTACCAAATGTCATGTTTGGACTTGCCTCTGACTACTCTCTTTAGATATCCTCAAAAGATCTAAGTAACTAAAGATCTGAGGAGATATCTACCGAGCCTGGGGATTACAGTCGTGATTATATATACTTATATATTTTTTTATATACTACGTGGCTTTAGGCGTTACCAAATTTTTGTAATAATGCAATTAATTTTTGAGATAAGATACATACATTTAATTTATAATTCAATTTAATTATTTTGAAATCTATTATGCACAAATAATAACTGCAATAGTTTAGCTTTAGCTGGCATAATATTTATTTTTTACAGGTTCCAAAGTCGCCGCTTGGCATGCTTATTCTACACGATGATCTTTTTGTTGATACATTTTTCCTTTTATCTGGATTTCTCGCTATCACATACTTAGCCAGTGCGAAAAAGTTACCTAATCCACTTCTAATTATACTAAAGAGATACTTGAGGTTTGTTTAATTTGCTGTCACTTTTTTTAATCTTAAAAGTTCAGCACTAATAATTTCTTTTTAAATTTAAGATTGGTAGTGGCTCTGGCTATAGTAGTATTCTACGCGTGCGCCGTATTCCCTTATACGGGGTCAGGGCCACTGTGGAACAGAGTGAACGCTGCGGAAACAGAAGCATGTTTGAAAAACTGGTGGTTGAATCTACTTATGGTCAATAATTATATCGATACGGAGAATATTGTAAGTCATTTATTATATTTATCATAGATTAGATAATTTTGGAACTGGCAGAAACCTTTAGCCGATTCTAAGCAAATTATTCTAAAACGATTTTTTCTGTTGAAGTACGGAACCCTAACATCAAGGGCTTAGCTCAACCTCTTCGAACCATAACGTTTCAGAAACAGTATTCCAATAAAGTTTTTTAGGTCATCGTACGAAATTTAAAAGTTATATTGCTTTGATATTACCCGAAGAAGTAGTGGTAAGGTCTCATATCTATCTTCTTCTTCTTTTTCTTCTTATATATAAAAAATAATTAATAAAATTAAATAATTCGTGGAGGTCTAGGGAAGGTTTAAAAGGTAAGAAAAATTCGAATAACTGCCGGGAAAACCCTAAAAATAGCCTTTTTCTATTTCCCATACAAACGTTTTCTAAATAAAATGTAGAGTCAATTTGAACTTTATTGCTATTTAATAAAGTTCATATTAAATTATAATCACTCACTGTTGTCTAAGCAATGTAGAAAGCGGTACGAAGTTTGCCGGGACAGCTAGTCTATATATATAAAAATGAATTGCTGTTCGTTAGTCTCGCTAAAACTCGAGAACGGCTAAACGGATTTATCTTATTTTGATCTTGAAATGTTCGTGGAGGTCTAAGGAAGGTTTAAAAGGTAAGAAAAATTCGAATAACTGCCGGGAAAACCCTAAAAATAGCCCTTTTCTATTTCCCATACAAACGTTTTCTAAATAAGTACGAAGTCTGCCGGGTCAGCTAGTAAATAAATAATAATAATAAATAATTATTGCTGACTTTAGTTAAGTACTTTTTATTATTAGTATTACACGGGTATTTATCGCGTTTTATTAACCTGCTTTTTACCGACGTTTCATAAACGTTTTTTAGCGGTTTATAGAAATAATAATGTGTGCAGATCGCGTAAATTTAGTTACTTATCCCACAAGTTTAAAAACTTCTTTCATTTTCAGTGCATAGTAGTCTCCTGGTACATACCCTGTGATTTCCACTTCTTCGTCGTGATCGTGTTACTGTTCTGGCTCTACAAGCACTCTCCCGGACTTGGCTTGATATGCGGTGGTCTGATCACTGTGGCTTCCATTGTCGTGCCAGGACTGGTTACTTATATGTACGAGCTGAATGCTGTCCAATTGTTTACTTTTGAGTAAGTACGCGAGTTGTTTGATACTTGCTCCAACGATTTTCATGAAATTTAGTATGCAGGGGGATTCGGGAGCGATAAATCGATCTAGCTAGGTTTCATTTTTAGAAAACGTCGTTTACCAAGAAAAAACCGAGCTCGGTCATCCAGGTACTAGGATTTATTCTCTGAACTGTTATTAATTACACGTTATTTTTTAAATTATTTTCCTAAGTTGGTAGGACGGTACGAACTTTGGAGAAATTGTTATCTGACAGCGAAATAATAGAATTTTTAGTAAATTTTGAATGATTTTTTTTTCAATAATAGTTAAAACAATATACTTAACTATATATATTATACCTACTATATAATTATACTCTAGTAATACTTACACAAAATATAGAGCACCGAAAAATTATTGTTTGAGAATTCAAGTGAATTAAGAAACACATTAATTTCAACTCTTATTTATTTATTGATGTTTTAGTGTACATACATTCAAATTTATTTAAAGAAATTTACCGATCTACGAGTATATGTATGTGAAGCAGTTGAGCTATCTAAGGTTCGTTATATAAGATCTATAGATAGCTCAACTGATTCAGATCACTGCAAGAAGGAATTATGATATTGTATCCTGTCATAATGAATCACCTTTAAGTATATTCTACGCAACGTAGCTTCTGTTACGTTATCATAAACAGTTTTTTTACATTAGCTTAGGTATTGCGTTTCCGATGGAAAGAAATAAAGGTTTTTTCCATGTTTAGAGTTGTCTTATAAAATCGCGTGACTGCCCTTAGAATAATTATTCCATTCATTTGTTAATGGTTGTATCACCTCGTCTTTATCCATATCAGATTTTAATATGCGTTGTGAAACTTTATTATTGTGTTATTGTCAGGTAATCAGGTAGAAAATTAGTCATCTTAATCGTCGTTATAATTGAGCAAATGGACTTACAAAGTAACTTGCCCTATATTTAAACTTACGCGATCTGAATACTATTCATTACAACATTATTCCCCTACAATTATATGAAACTCAAATTCGGTTTCGTTTAGATTAGATGATTAGTTTCGCATACCCTCCAAATCTCAAGTCTGTAAGACCGGCGGTTTGGGCTGTGCGTTGTATCTATTCAAATCAGTCAGGACTTATCCTTTTATATAGTAGAGATAACCTACTGACAGAGACAGAGATTAGTTTTCATGTGTGGCATTTTTTTTCTATCGATATTTAGATGTGGAAAGTATTTGACAGGCCTCACAGCTCAGTTCGTAGTAGCTCTGCCTTCTGCGCTGTAGGCTGTAAGTTGTGGGTTCGATCCCCACCCAGGATAAACTTTTGTGTGATGAACACAGATGTTTTTTCTGTATCTGGGTGTTAATTATGTATTCTATGTATGTATTTACAATAAGAAGTGTATAAGTCTAGGTACTTAATTAATCTTATCAATATCTGGCACCCATAGTTACAAGCTTTGGTTAGTTTGGGTTTCCACCAGTATTATTTATATTTTTAGTAAAGTAAAAGATAATTATGCAGTGGCCGCCTATAATATCAGTTTCATGGCAAAGACAACGCCTTATTTTGTTGCACAGTATATCAGCCACGATTATAAGCAATTAATGATTAGTTGCTTAACCATTGTTAGTACCTACTATAAACACGGTACTTAGTCTATAATTTCTAGGTTTTTCATTATTTAAATTACAACCTATTTATTATGCACAGCGTGTAATTATTTCAAGTGTGCTTGAGATTTTTATGAATATTAAATACCTACCTGAGCCACTACAGACATGGTGATACTAAAAGTTTTCATGTTTTCATAACTTTGCTGACACAAGTCACTACCGTACTCGTACGCATATCAATTTTATGAAAATGTTTCTCTAATTATCACATTACTCGTCATAATAAACTACTTTTACTAAGAAGAAGAGCATAAGTGATTTTGAGGTTAAACTTTTTTTCATAATGTCCCTTCTCGTTAGTCATCATTAGGAAACCGGCAGTCGTAGCAACTAAAAAAAAGTTGGAGGAAGAACTAGTGACACTATAAGAAGAGACTAATGCAAAGGGATACATAAAGTACCTACCTGGTTATTTAGACTTGGCATTTTTTTCAGATTTGTGTCAAACCCTCGTGGAAGTAGAGAATTCCATGGCAACTACATTAAGAGCCATACGCGTTTTGCTGCGTATCTCGTTGGTGTCTTCAGCGGTTACTTTTTCACTACCTATAAAGACAAAATCGGCTCACGAAAGATTTCCAAAGTATGTTTACCGTAGTTTTCTTTTTAGTTCGAAATAAAAACAGAGCCACCATTAAACACTACACGTTATGGTGGCCTTCTGTTCGATATAAGAAAATCAATAGATTTTTCAATTTACAAATTACACTTTTAAAAAAATTATCGATAGTAATAAAATCAAATGCTGTTTTTTTTTTTAGAAATGGTCAATATTTGGCGCCATGTCCGCTTTCATCTTCATGCTAGTTGTAATGGTATCCGGTAACATATTCCTTTGGTGGAACTACCATCCGATAGAGGGCGCTGTTTACGCAGCTTTGAACCGGCCCGCCTGGGCTTGTGGCCTTGCCTTGCTTGTAATGTGTTGCGCGTTTGGACAAGTGCGTAAGTATTTTGCAATTAGCTTTCTGTGTCCCAATACTTAGGAAAGATCTTCTAAATAAAAAAAATATTTCAGTTATTCGTATCCAAGTCGTTTGGGCTACAGCAACAGCAAAGTAATGTGCATGCCTGTAATGACAATGTACATTCCATAGCATAATTTAATGTAATAATATAGTTTTATAATGTTTGTTGTATGTGCTGTTGGCGTTGCCTGATAAATAAATAAAAAAATAAAATAAAAGCGCATAAATATACCCTCTTTTGCGTCGCCTAAAGGAGAGACTTTTGTATCATGCATGTTTTTTTATGCCACTTTATTTTTTTACTGTTTCTTTTTTTGTATTGTACTGTAGAATGGTATAAATTACCTTCCAGCGTTCGTCATTGACATCCTAACATGGTATCCTTGGGTGCCGCTCAGCAGGCTGTCTTACGGCTTGTACCTCACGCACACCATCATCATACTGAGAAACGTTTTCGTCGCTCGGAACCCGCAGCACAACGACTATTTTAATATCGTGAGGAACTAATTTAAATATGAACTTTATGAAATTCTATAATCAAGTACCTACCATTGCTGCAACCCCAGTGAAAACACCGATAGATAGTAGACCATTTTTACATTGTTGTCAATATTGTCACATGATTTCATAGAAATTCTTTAAATATCCGCAAAAGGTATGCGCGTTGATGTCTTTTGTATGAAAAACTTAGCACTTTTGTTAAAGTTTGGTTTGTTCATGATCATCTTGCAATGGTTCGACAACCGATAGACTTGAACTTGTTACCCATAGTACAAATAAACCCAATGTAGGAAAGGCTATAGAACATTATTTTCTATTTGCAGCTTAATGAAGCAGCTGGCGTTATATTCTGGAGTTGTCTTGCATCACTACTGATATGGCTTTTTGCTGAGGCACCAGCCAATAAACTACTGACATTGTGTCTCAAATCAAAGTAAGTAAACAACGAAAACCTCTTCAGATTTTCCAGCAGTAGATAAAAATCTGAAGCGTTGCATAACTGCTACGTTACCTAAACGGATAGATATTCGTAGCACTAGCGGTCTAAATTGCTTTAAATCGATCGAGTGTTGTGTTGTAAAAACGGCCGCAAGAATGCGTAACCCGCATTTATTGACCTTCCGTATGATCCACTCAGATGAAACGTATGTTTTAAATCTCAGGGTGGATAGAGGTCGAACGTTGATATTAATTATCTCCCGTTTACTCCCTTGACAATGTACCTCAATTACCATACACTTATTTTATAGTTTTTAATACGATAGGTACCTTAGGTAGGTACCTATCGTAGTCTCTAAACTACTCGATGACTTTAGGTACCCACTTTTATGTTTTCGTTTTTATTATATCAACTGATCTAATGAAATATTGTTATCTCACAGGATACGGAAATTCGAAGCAAAGCAAGATAATATAAACAATGACCAATTTAATGATACCTCAAAAGCTGCAAGTAGCTCGTCCGAAGGTGGCAACTTACATGCAAATCTGCCTACGACAATCAATTTTTCATCTAAAATGTGAACATTTTCACATTTTAGTAGACTACCGCTTCTTCGTCCGCGGTGCTATTTGCACACAAACTCAAACCTGCCCCTTGGACCGTTGAGTTGAGTTTCTCCTCTTTAGATATCCTCAAAGAACTAAGTAGGTACCAACTTAGCTAAGGAGATATCTACTAAGCCCGGGGATTACAGTCATAATCATGTTAGTTTTTTGTTTTTGCATTATATACCTTATATTCTCTTTGCTTATACCTTTAAACGAGCAATTCTTGTAGGTATATATATAATCCGAATCTCGGAAACGGCTCCAACGATTTTCATGAAATTTAGTATGCAGGGGGTTTCAGAGGCGATAAATCCATCTAGCTAGGTTTCATTTTTAGAAAACGCCAAAATTTACCGTTTACCAAAATTAAAAAACGAGCAAAGTTCGGTCATCCAGATACTCTAATATAAAAAAAATATAATGGAAAAGGGTTTTACTTACATTGTATTTGGTACCTATCTGTGCTAATTGGTTACTGATGATTGTCAATAACTTGTTAAACAAACTTAACGTAGGCTTAACCTAGTTGTAAGATGTAGACTAGGTACAAAGCTGGTAGGCAGTTATTAAATACTTATTAGAATTATCTTTAGCTATAAGTCAATACTGTGTAATACTATAAACAAGACTTTACGTCTAATATATTTAATATATAAGTAGGTAACTACTTCATTTCTTTTAATTTATATGTACTTATACCTAATAATAATAATGTACTCCATGCTAATGCTAGTTCCATCTATGTAATAAAGTGATACTTTCCTCAACAGCGACATCTATTGAAACGTATCGATACTACAATACTAAAATGTTAATACGAAATTGTAGGTACCTTTTGCCCCGAAGCTTAGCTATCACAACTTATTGATACTCATATTAAAGTATAGATGGCAGTAGTTGTAGGTAACTGCTGAAACTGTAACTTTTAGATTTTTTGCTAATTAGCTCTACATCTGTACCTATTACTACTTAGGTTCCTAATATAAGTTGGTAATATTAATATATCTAAAAAATGTGACTGAAAATTATTCAAAATAGCTTTTTAAATACGCCATATTACATTTATTGATATTTTGTCGAACCTTTCTCACTCTTGTAATCCAGACGAATCCAAAAACACTTTATTTGTCAAAATCTTAGATCACTTAATAATCTAAGGTCAAAATCTGTCCAGCCGTTTAAACTCCAGCGACAACCAAAGACGTTATTCGCATACATAGCTATTACACCTTTACCCCTTTACACTACTTCTTCGCAGTCGGGTAAAAACCAATCAATTAGACAGACTTTTGCTTAGGTATTTAGAAAAACAAAATCATCATCCTGAGTTCACCCACAGGTGATCACCTTGATCTTGCGAACTACGATACTTAGGTACAGATTGTACCTAGGTAATATCGACAATAAGTACCTACCTACGTAGGTACCTTACCTACATAAGTATGTATCTAAGTAACTAGATAATATTATGAAGTATTTGCCCATGCATTGCCGCCGCAGGTAAATCAACAATGAGATTACATCACTGCACAGCGAGCCGTGCATTATTATTAGATTTCAGAACCTTGAGACGAGCTGGAGAATTTAATTGTTTAGTCACATTATCTGAAACGTATCAAGGAAGCCTTGTTTCATGCATCCTAACTATGAGACAACAAAGGTCGTACCAACAACTTTAGCCTTATAGGTAATTATTATTGAGATAATCTGTGGCCTTTTTCTCTGTCTGCAGTTTTCTTTTTTATTTTGAAATAACTTTACTCAGTTTTCCATAAAACCTACTTGAATTTTTATGGATTCCGATTTATTAAAAAAAAAACGATTTAAAATTAGAACTATTTTCAGGAAAGCTGTTCAAAACAAAAAAAACAAATGTCGGTTTAATAGTAGGCTGTAGGGTGACCATGTGAAGGATTTATACATTTTTCATTTGTATCTATCTTTCTAATTATCGGCGCAGCCTTCCTAGCCAAGTTGGAGCTCAGTAACTGAAGTAAAATCCTCGTGTAATCTGTAAACATAAGTTTCTAAACGTGAGCTAGCTCCAACTGTTTGGCAACCAGAGCAGTAACTCGCCGCGGCACATAATGACATAATTGAAGGGGGCTGCGCGGAGCGGGGGGAGGCTGTGACGCTGAGCGCATGCGCGGGTTTGACGGCCAAGGTCGAGGCCGAGCGATTCCGCCGCGCACCGCCGCGTCGGCAAGTTCCTTTCGCGCGCCCTCTATTCTGAAAAGTAGCAAATAACTCTAAAAAAGGGCAAAATGCGCAGTGATGTCGCGAGTGGTACGACGAACGAGGGAAGATGCTTGCAGGTACAATTAGCTGGCATTTTTAAGACTAATGCTCCATCTGGCATACAGATCGATACGTCCGCGTCGTACTTATGTTTGTACCTACTAATGATACTTAATGCTATGTACGTACCTATAGGTACACGTATCACTCTGAATCTATAGGTTCCAGTGCCTAGCGTTGCAGATTAGGTTTATTATTTAGACCTACCTAACTTTATGAATCAAGAAAGAATGATTATAGAAACCTGCCCACCTAAAATTAGCAATATCAGCTGTGTTAGTGGTTCCACAGAGGCTGCTGGTTCACAAAATGGTTCCTCTAAGAGTTAGGTCTGCACCTACTCGAATTGGTCGCCTTGCCTCACCTTGCGCAGTTCTACGCGACTCACGTCATCGCTCAACACTAATCGTCAAAATAAACACTTTTGTTGATTTTAAACATCTCACATAACAAGTAGCACCTTTCAATTTGGGATGGTCAAGCTCTTATATTATGATACCTGGCCTACAGAAGGTTGCATTCTGTGTCAAAGCGATGTACCTAAGTAGGTACCCAGCCAGACCCACTCGATACGTATCGGCCATGTTGATTGATTATAATTAGGACTGAATATTTTTTTCCAGTTTACGCAAAACAAATAATAGTACCTACCTACACACATACTCACAGCTCGTTTTGTTACCAATGACTAGCTAGCATCACAAAGCAACGTTATGAGATTTAAAGTTGAGACGTAGAGTCGGTATTTTTTTGTATAAGTACCTACCTACCAAATACCTCGTAAATATTAAAAATCTTAAAAACCAAGGGATTTTCTATGCTCTAACAAAATGGGAAAGTTATTGGTACCTACCTAATTTATAATCCATAATGCGCCATCTTGTTTCTGGGATTGGTGTTGCAGAACCGAACTGAAACAAAGGGCTTATTCCCAAAGTACTCCACGTTTTGTTCCCAAAGTACTCCAAGAAATATTCTCAAACTACTCCACAAACAAAATATTGTTTTTTTAGTTAAATTCGACTCCACCCTACTGGTGTCCAAAAATAATTATCTCATACATTCGTTCTCAAACTCCTCCAAACATTTAATATTAGTCATCAGTAATGTAAATAATACTGATTTATTTCGCATTTTACTCCACAAGGTAACTGACGTACAGTCAGCTTAAGAAATACATATTTTAATAGTACAATAAACAGATTTTTCTACTCTTATTATAGCGATAACCGCCTATAACGTCATAAAATGCCTTACCTAAACCTAAATGAATGAAGATTTAAAATAAAATACAGTACTTAACTGATTTAAAAAAAAAATATTAATCTAATCAACATCAAGAAAAAGAAGAAGAAGATCAACATAAGTAGGTACACGTTTTCAAAAATAGACGGTAGAATAAAAAAACTACTTAATTATGAGAAACCAAAATTTAGAAGTTTACCATAAATATTGATAGAAAAAAAACCATGACGTATTAACAGAAGGGTGTTTTTTTAAAAACTTAGAAACTTTAAATTGAAATAAAAAAAACGCTATGAATAAAGCCAACTGGATGTATAAATTAATAACGTTTTTCTCTGTTTTATTTCAGTTTAAAGTTCTTCGCCTCTAAAAAACACCCGTTATTATAACTTACCTGTAAAAATCAGTCTTTTCAGCTATGCATTATGCTAATGCAAGACATATTAGGTCTTAGAATATATTCAGAAATAAAAAAATAAAATAAATAAATAAATATGATCACGACTGTAATCCCCAGGCTCGGTAGATATCTCCTCAGATCTTTAGTTACTTAGACCTTTGAGGATATCTAAAGGGGGTAGTCAGAGGCAAGTCCAAACATGACATTTGGTACATGCCCACATTTTGCACAGTAGTTAGTATTCCGTACGTGACAGGTTGCAAGCCCATCGCCGCTTATAAGAATACTAACCTATGACATATACCTTCGAATTTTTTGTTCTAGGGTATGCCGGTTTCCTCACGATGTTTTCCTTCACCGTTTAAGAGCACTGGCATTGCGCACATAATTTTTTCGAATAGAAAAACTCATTGGTGCACGACCATGTTTGAACCCACGACCTTCGGCAGGGGTGCTACCACTACACCACCAGCGCTCTTATTATCAGAAATTAAATCATTTGTAATTTGGTATTTGCTTGTAACATTAACATACCTAGGTGTAAACAAAACTTATCTCTTTTGCTACCCTTTTTTTCTAAATAATAATGCATTAAAAGTATGTACCTAAGTGATATTGAAGTGATATTACAATTTACTTTATTTACCGCAGACGTAAACGTTCTAAATTCCTAATTTGAAGAAAACTTTTGCCAGCATACCTAATTTTATTACAGAAATACTGTGACAGACTGTACTCCTAACATTATTTTGTTTCGATGTTTTGAATGGAGTAGTCTTAAAACTTAAACGCACTATTTTTATTTTACCTTTTTTTAATAATAATTCTTTGGAGTAGATTGGGAACTAATGTTCGAGATTCTTATCTTTTTTGAACAAAAGAATGGAGTACTTTGGGAATAAGCCGTGTTAGGTACCTAATATCAAATCAACAAAATACATTATGTACCTACCTACCTACTTATTATAGAACTATATTTTACTATTGACAATATGGTTTAATAGTTTTCTCAAAATTCACAACACCCAGTTATAATTCAACTTCAATGACTCGAAAAATCTCAATGTTTTAGGAATATGACAAAAGCGTATTTGAAACCTTATTGCATATAGGTATTATAATTTACTGAAATGGTAATAATCGCAAACACGTGCATGCCAGTAATAAGGTTCTATCGAGTTATAAAATAACCGGTTATCGTATAGTGTAACAATCTCAAGGCCACCCGTGATGAGATGTGGTCTCTGGGCTACATGAATAAAGCGACAGTGTTTATTATTGTTTACCTACTAAATTCTGAACCCAAAAGTCAACATTAATTATACAGCCTTCACCTTCAGAGAGTTGTTACTTGTAGTAGTACGTACTCGCCTAGACTATATCGCTTACTCTCTTCGGTGAAGGCTGTATAATCAAGATCGAGCTTCGCTTCAGGTAAGCTCGCTTGATCATTCAATTATGCTCTATTATAATTTATAACCTAGATATTAATAGAAGTATTTAAAAAAAACTTAGGTACTTTTTAACATCGATAAGTAGGTACCTACAACCTCTTTACCTAAGTAGGTACTTGCCTATTGTTTTGAATCTGGGATAGTATTATTAAAACGATTATTTATATACGTATAAAAAATACATAAGTAGTAGGTATAACGGTATAAGTAGGGAAAGAAAAATTTTTTAAAAAGGCAATTAAAAAATATTAAAACATTTCTTTAGTTAGAGATTAGAAACAGAAAGATTAGAACATTATAGTAGTTTTTTTTTAATTTTGTAGAAGTGTTTATAGGTAGGTTGGTTACGCATGGAATAATCCCGTTATTACGATCAATGTGGTCATCTCAAAAATGTGTTTTTAGACGTGTTTTTTTATTCCCTGTTTAATTACAGTACAGCCGATTTTAGATAAACTGTTTACTAGAAACGCAACATCTATTGTTTATCTTATATTATATTATCTTATACATATGCTTTAAAGCAATTCTTGTTGGTATGTAGGTATATATCGCACCCCCAGTCGTAAACCGGCTCAAACCAAAATTCATGTTTTTTGGGAAATGAAGAAAATGTGTTTCGATCATCGACAACTTTTGGTAAATCACACTATAACTTTAATGAATAAACAGTAATTTACAAAATTTAAAGTCCTCATGGTTATTTTGTCTGAGGACTACTAATATGGATAACAATTTCCTTAAAAATATTGAAACATTTATAAGTTAATCGATTCTAAAAAAAAAACTTCCAATAATGAGTCACTTTAGTAGTAATCACCTACTAAAAACCTATGAACCTTTGACGTATCTACAAAGAGGTCTCTTTAATTCCCAGCAACACAATCAAACACATAATATATTCAGCACGAAACCGACCGAACTTGGTTTAAGTCACAAAAATACCTTAGTTTACAGCTGTAAAGTGACTCAAAACAAACCTCAGTCGCTTTAAGATTGAAATTAATTTAGAAAATTTACCCCGAGTTTTATACTATAATGACGCATTGAGGTTTATGCCACTTTCTCTCTAGTTGCGCAGCGTAAAACTCCAACGTAACACTAAATACGTCACTATCGTAATGACGATAGGCGCCGGACTCGATATTAAGAAAGAGACCAAAGATTACGTATCTCCTTTTCTAGCCTTAATCGGGCAGTTTCTGATTTACCAGGTGATAGAGCGCGCTTTTTTGAGTCGTTCTGCATACTTAACTCAATTCACCAAAATTTTGGATTAAGCCAGTTTACGACTGGGGGTGCGATATACGTATATATACGTAATGGATATGTATAATCTGAATATCGGAAATGGCTCCAACGATTTTCATGAAATTTAGCATGCAGGGGGTTTAGGGGTCGCTAAATCGATCTAGCTAGGTTTAATTTTTAGAAAATGTCGTTTACAAAAAAAAACGAGCAAAGCTCGGTCATCCAGGTACTACACTCTCTATAAAAAAATAGCTTGAAAACTTGTAACCTACACGTCAACTTACTTCCCATTTATTTTTTGGGTTTTTCTAAATGACGAAAGCTTTCTCGAGCAGACTTGGCCACTATTTGACACTTCATCCATTTATAGATATGCGTATCCTGTGGGTGTGCTGTGTGTACAGATACGGTTGCACACGTGTGAGTGCATTGATTTATCTGTCTCTCTCCCTCGTTGTCGATGTGTGCTACTGCGTCTCATCCCCTTCCATGTGGATCAGGGGAAGCTGCGGGAGGCAGTGGGGTGCGTGGGAGTCACCCCTACCCCTACCCCTCCCTGTATTGATCGTACCAGCCACTGTAAAAACTGTTGGTGTGGTCATAATAACTCTTCGGTAATATCTGATTACGTCAATTATTATTTAAATCTGATTGTTCTCATTTGTTTGAATCTTGTCGTTATTATTTTAATTGTTTTTCAAACAATCGCTGTAACTCTAGCGTTGGCGATTTCACTGATGGTAAAAATACAATTAAAAATAATATAGTTGGAGACACAATATTATACAAAATCTGGTAAATGTGAGATTAAAATACACATCTAAGAAATTACTTTATTAATTTAACGCTTTTTTTTCTAGTTTTTGCAATAAATTTGCTTATTATTAGGTACTTAGCCATCTGCTTGCTGCAGTTTGACTCACGTTTTATTTTTATAATTATCATGCGTAACGTTTATCATAATATTATATAACATAGTATGAATATATAGGCCAGGTAATTATGTCACGCTCATGAATTAACCTAAATAAAAAAGATATATAAATATTAAAACCACAATAGATAAAGTTACTTTAACTATATGTTTTAGCACCTACTACGTACAGGTTTGTTGATAGGTTAAGTAACCCTGAAAAAATAAAAAATCACTTAATTTTATTATTTCTTTTTTGTATATTTTTAGGTTTCTAGATATCTACCGCAAAGAAGAAAGTAAGACAGTAAATAAATAATAAAGTATAACATACTTGTAGAAAATCGTTTCTCATAGATTATTCAACATGCGTAATGGGGAATTCCAGTGTGCCAACAATACCTACTTAGGTCAGCCTTTCGTAGGAAAACAAGGTAAGTAGGTAGGTACTTATTTGAAATTTTACTAACACGTCGACTGAAACAACATCCTCCGTTTCAAAATGTTAGAATTACCTACTTATCCGTGACTTTGCTCACTCTATATTTGGGTAAACATTAAACTTTCTTAGTTCTATTTAAATTAGTAAGTAAATAAGTACTACTATTTTAAGTAATAATGTATAAAAATTCTATAAATATATAATTCGTTTTGAATACCTACATATTTATGTTGTTATTTTTCAATTTTAGTAACTATAACAAATCACTGTTATTTTTATTGAGCGTCTACTTAGCTCTCGTCAAGATTGGATAAATAAATAAATAAGTAGTCCGTACCCAAAGTCCAGCCGTTATAGTTTGATCTAACCAACAAACAAAACACATTCACTTTAAACTTTTATTAGGAGTTAGCATTAAACTGAAAAAATATATACCTGGTGGGGATATAATAGTGAAAATAGCAATATTCTTAAAAGCCACTGTACCAAGTTACCGACACTTTTATTTAAAGTTCTATAGTTAGTTATAATTATATTTAAATATATTTTATGTGCTTTGTATTATTTTTAAATCTATTCATCCTTTAGTGGTGGTAAATAAACTGATTTTCTTTCTATCTAGTTGTGAAACTATAAAACCCAACTACAGTAAATTGTTTCCAAGACCTTCAAAGCACCTTTGAAAGCAGCATTAATAAAACAAACACCGACTTAGCTGCAAGTAGATAGATGCAAGCTAGCAACTGAATACGTGTAGGAAGGTATATGTAGGCGCTGACGTGGGGCGGCCGGGCGGGGCGGGCGGCTCAGCTGGGCGCGCGCCGATCGATCCGGTACAAGGACAAGGGCGCCCGCGAGCCTTCCTAATGACGTTGGGCGCCCACGTATTCCGCTCGCAAGGGGCTGGCGCTTCACTTATTCAGTAGGTCTACCATGAGTTTTCACAATCTACACTCGCCAGCGACTGTAGTAAAAAAAATGTATGAAAAATTGTACAGTGCCTCTAGCGGATAGTTGGGTACTAAAACGTCACGTACTACAGCGACTGTAGTTTGCGCTTCATTCATTTGCTTAGAATTTGGTACGTAACAATTTTGACAGATGTCATAGTAACGTACCTACTTTTACTACTGTAGTAACGTCAGCCGATCTAAATGTGACAGCTCATGGTAGACGTACAGCTCTTACAAACAACGTTACTTTGTTTCATGGCTCAAAATTTACCAAAATTATCTTTGTAGGACACAAAAGTAAAAAAAAACTCCTACGTAAGCTATCATTCACATAAGACAAAAATGACACTAGCTTTAGTCCAAATAGCTTTAAATAATTGGTAGGCAGGTAATTATGGGTTTTTATTTTTATTTTTAAGATTTGAAATATTTTCTTTATAGTTCGAGTTATTCGTCAACTCACAAGCGTAAAACTCGCCCCATATTAGCACAGTGAATAGGTTCAAAAATATACAAAAAGCTTATGTTTATTGCCTAAGTGGTTACTGGAATTTGGAAGGTTATAGATTTACATTTAGGTTTACTTATTCTAATTTTGTAAATGGATAAATGAGGGATAAACGATAAATGAAACTGTAGAAATTTATTATTATTGATTAATTTATGCAATCTTTATAGATTATCTAGTGATAAATTAGCCTAATTCCTCATAATAATAGTATTTGCCTAAATTCCGTAAGATATAAGTAGTCGAGAATTTGTGTTTTATTAGCTTTACATTAGGTAGGTATGTGGACAGATTTATAGCACACAATAATTTGTACGATAAAATGAATGCTCATAACGAAACCACCGCCTTGCTACTGGACAATGTAACGAGAATTCCGACTATTTGTATTGTGTATAGTATTATGTTGTCTGTGGTATTGTAGGTACAGTGCACAGCAGCATTTATCTTGTTAGTAGATCTATTTATAATTTGCGCATGCTTCAGTTTCTTTATTCTTACAGTACCGATGTTTTCTATAAATGAAACCTAGCTAGATCGATTTATCGCCCCCGAAACCTCCTGCATACTAAATTTCATGAAAATCGTTGGAGCCGTTTTCGAGATTCAGAAATATGATCACGACTGTAATCCCGGGCTCGGTAGATATCTCCTCAGATCTTTGAGGATATCTAAAGACGGTAGTCAGAGGCACGTTCAAACATGACATTTGATACATGTCCACATTTTGCATAGCAGAGTTTTCCGTACGTGTCAGGTTGCAAGCCCATCGCCGCTTATAAGAATACTTACCTAATATGACACACACCTTGGAATTTTTGGTTCTAGGGTATGCCGGTTTCCTCACGATGTTTTCCTTTACCGTTTAGGAGAGCAAATAAAATTTTCGAATGGAAAAACTCATTAGTGCACGACCAGATATGAACCCACGACCTTCGGATCGTGAAGCAAGGGTACTACTACATTACTACACAGTGCTCTTTTCTATGTCTAGGTAAGTACTTAAATTAGTTCAAATCATAATATTATTATTTGAGTAGTTCAGGTGCGCTATAACTCTGATTAATTAATCATCTAGGTCCAGTTCCCGGGTAGCCGATGTATTTAGCTCAGGGGTGGCAGGGGGGGAGGCTAAAGGGGGTTACGAGTGTAGGCGGCATGCGCGCGCACATAGATCGATCCAGACCAGGGCCCCAGCTTCCCAATACACGTGTGAGACTCAAATTTTGTTGTGGGATATTTTACTGTCTTTGTTTTATTCGTGGAAACCCTTGGGGTTGTTTTGTAATATTTTTCCTTAAAAAAATGTGCAGGAAATACCTAGAAATCATATTTTTGTTGGATGTTCCTTTTTGATATCGGATTATTTTATTTATTTCAATCAGTGTACGGAAAAACTATTCAATACAACCTACGCGCCCCGTCAAATTTCTTTCCTGAAAAATCTGTTTTATTTTGATTTTTAACGAAAATGTTCTACACTTCGGTCTCCCACTTGATGGACCGATCGGGAAATCATGGTGCTCTTTGAGGGAGTCCTATGTCCAACAGTAGACGTCTATTGGCTGATGGATAACGAAAAACTAATTTAAGACTTTTCTTGTAGGTCCTTCAAAATATATACATTTTAGGCGTTTTAAAAATTAACTATTATACAACTGATTTTGAGCCATTGGTGTGTTCCTTATAATTGACTTTCGCAATATAGACTAAGAGATTTGAAACTCATATAAAGCGGTATATGAGGCATTAGCGACAGCACCACATAATATACTGACTATATAAATAAAGCAAAAAACCGTGCTCTGCTGCCACACTCGTGCGAGTCGCTAATCGCTAACTCAAGCAGAGAATAAATTACTTATTAATTTTCATTCTTTTTTCATTCTGTGCTGAAAAAATCTAAAATTCTTTGGTGGTACCTTAGTAACAGGCTGACAGAATTTTCGATCTAATTTCCAAAAGTAGTGAACTTGCCGCGATTTTGTTCGCGTATTGTTATTTTCAGAGCAACTAAACTTTGACGTAATTCCATGCCGCAATATTTCATCCAGCCATACAGGCTAACGTGGCAGCCGCGACAATAATTTGAGCCTTTTTTGTCGAGCTATTGTCTCATATTTTTTTTATCTACCTAATTACTCTTATTACATATGTAAGTACTTTATAGGTATGTGCCTAACATTTTTTTTTAAATTTTAGTCTGCAGTTGGAAATCGGTTCTGTAGTAACATTCTTCCAAACATATCTTTTTACTAGCTTCCGCCCACGGCTTCGCCCGTGTGGTACCTTGAAAAACAAAAACAAATCTATCCCACGAGAATCGTAATTTTTTCCGGGATAAAAAGTAGCCTATCCAGACTTTAGTCTATCGCTGTGCCAAATTTCATCAAACTCCATAACTTACGTAATTTTTACGTGAAAAAGTAACAAACTTACATCTATACATTTTTACAAACTTTCGCGTTTACAATATTAGTAGGATAGTAGGATTTAGCTTATTAGTATGGAATATGATTGTAAATAGTCTCGATTGAAATTCATACCTACTCAAAATCGTCGACGCTCTGGAATACGAGCGCTAGTGACATAGACCATACTCAAGTGTGACTAGTTTTTTAGGCCGGCATTAATAGGTAAGTAATGTAGACATCGGGTGCCTGGAGCGAATTGAAGCACTCTCGTGTTATTATTCTCAGTTGAAAATAATAAGTCTGAATATGTGCATTGTGCAGTCTAAGGAGACGTTTAATTGCGGTCTATATGTAGGTAGCACTTCCTTGCATTTAAAGAAGAGGCTGACACGCGAGGGCTCCAAACCAGCACAACCTCATCACTAGTAATAGTAACTAGTAGGTAAATGCCATAAACACTTACAACTGCCAAGCACCAATAGAAAAGGGAATAGGGCATTAGAAACATGGCCGCCACATAATTTACGATTTGGGTTCGGGCGCGGCGCGCGGCGCGGTGACGGAAAGTTAGAGGGAGGGGCAGTGCAGCTGCCGGTAGGTGCATCACATCCTTCGGGGGGAGCACGCGGGTTGCGGGGGCAGCCCCCGCGCGCCGGCCTATTGCCAAGTTCAATGCCAAGGTCATGCGCGCGCGACTGCGACTGCGCGCCGCAATGCAGGAGCGGCCGGCGGGCGCTAGCGGACCGCGCCGAGCCTCAGTGTCTCAACGGCAACCGCGACACGCATACATCCTTCAAAACTCGCATTTACCTCATTATTTACATGATGTTAGTCGGTTCTTTTCAAGAAACAGTTCCGTGACTGTATCCGCGGTGACCGCGTCAAGTGTTTTCAAAGCGTCGCGCCGCGCCGGTGCCGCCACTTCCCAAAAGACTTCGAAGCTATGCATTATGCTGCTTCTGACACGCGGTTCCGTAAGTTTTTTTTATTATTATTAATTAGTAATGCTTACCGTATCTATTTATGTAGTATTCAGCCATATATAAAACATATAAGTAAACCTGGGTATCGTTACAATGTACCTACATCATACAATGATAGCCAAGGTGAGTACATTATAGTCTTTTTTTAGAGAAATATTACTTACAATCAACATGAAGAAGGCATTATGGTGTCGCGTTTTGAGCGGCTTTAAATTTTTTGTAAATAAATTCCCAGGTCCACTTATTAATCGTAGGTAGGTAGGTACCTAGGTACAATCAATACCACTTCAAGTGTAACGAGTGTCCTCTACGTGACATATAATTAACTAGCTTCTGCCTACGGCTTCGCAAACGTGGTAACTACGTTTAAATTAGCTTATAGGCTATTCCATGCCACAGACTATAATTATTCCCAACCACCCAAACTGGGACGGATTGCCGTTGCAGCATGATTGATCGACAAACTTAGGAAAATCCAAACTTTCGCATTATAATATTAGTAAGATTAGGTACCTACTAGATCTCTTGATATTCGACACTATCATCACGAATCAGACAATTTCGATCAAATTATAATTATTCTGATTCAAATCGCGGAAGTTTTAAGCGAGTTTTCCAGTATTTCATCATACAATAAAGTACTGCATACCATAACAAATACAAGAAATAGGTAAAAAGTTGAAAATATGTGGTAGGTAACAATGGACGGTCATAAAGTATTCAAACTGTATTTCTAAAACCAACCCACTTTACCCACTATTAACTAATACCTACATTAGGTACTACAATCTGACAATGCGCCGTATTTTGTATTTTCGGAGTAGCTATGCTCGGCCGCATTCCAAAGAGCCCTCATCTCCCAAAGTTACATCCATCAAGGGCATCAAGTAACTAAGCTACGGGCACAGTATACTCAGCAGTGCTATAGGGCCCCAGTCTCGCGTATCCTGTTGCGGCGCCCGCAAAAAATGTCGACCAGAGTTCAAGGCGAGCTGGTGTTCCCAGACGGACCACTTCAAATGCTTTTTAAAACGAACTGTAGGCAATTACTATTCAAAGTTCTGAATTCAACTAACAGAACTAATTTGGATCGAGCGAGAGACGTTTTGAAACGGGCTCAACCAGACCTAGCTTAGTCTGCCTACATCGGAAATTTGGAATAAAGCTATGCATTTTAAAGTATTAATCGATATGCTTAAATTGAATCATCGATTGGATACGAAAGAATGATATTATAAGAGAGCAGTTTAAGTTTCTTCCGTCGAATGAGTGTGTGAAATCAGAGGCATAAATGAACAACTAAGTAAATCAAACTGGCCTCAAAATAACCTCCGGTAATAATTACGCGCGATCAAAATGTGTTCTTGTAACGATAGTTCATAAAATGTGTTGTTGCTTACCAAGTTCACATACAATCGAAAATAATCGTAGCGTTGGGAATAAAGTGTAAACCCACACTTCAAAAATTAACGTCCAGACATTACTTACTTAAGTAGGTACCTACTTCATTTACAAGCGACTCTATTGCTTAATTTGTAGAACTCATCGTGACTACGTTTGTGTACCTACTTAGTATAGGGGGGTATAGGTAAGTAACATTAACACAGGTAAAATGAATTTTCTTATGGTTTTGGTTGTATTTTAGCTGTCAATCGTCCAATATTACATGTTTAATAATTTTGAGGATCAAACAGTTTATTTCACCCACGCTTACTTGAGTACGGACCCCCTTATTATACACGTCACTAATAGTTTTTGCTCCGAATGGATTTCCCACCAGCTAAATCTATACTAATATCCTTTGCAATTAAGCATACTCTAGACCGGAACATTCAGAATATTAAAACGTAATCATTGTATTTAAAACAAGTTACTTTTTATATGTGTATAAACTGTGAGTCAGCCAGCTTAGACAACCCTATCAGATTGGCACTGGTTGATTAAAATCCATTACCGACGTATTTACGAAAGGGACTGAGCAGTTATTTGCTTATAGAAATGTATTTGCGAAGTCGCTGACGAGAAGATAGTAATTAGAACAATATTGACTCTCCAGTCCACACTTAAGATAAAGCATTTTGCTTAGGCTAGCAGGATTTATATCCTCGATCTTAGGTTAATTTTGTTACAGTTGTTTTTTGTTTTTTTTTTTTTGATGATGAAAAATTATGATTGGTTGACTAACTAACACGACGTCGCCCCCGCTTATCTATCTAATCTTATACCTTTAAACGAGCGATTCTTGTATATAGGTACATAATGTAAATATAAAATCTGAATCTCGGAAACGGCTCCAACGATTTTCATGAAATTTAGTATGCAGGGGATTTCGAGGGCGATAAATCGATCTAGTTTCATTTTCCAAAAAACACGATTTACCAAAAAAAATCGAGAAATGATCGGTCATCCAGGTACTTTATCCTAAAATAACACGTCGATTGAACATGTGTTTTAAGTATAAAATTTGACGAGATAGGTAGTCTTCTTGATCACAAACATGGAATATCTTCAAGAACGACTTCATTTAAATCAAAATTCAAAAAGACGGACTTTCTAATATTTAGTTTTATGATTTCGTGTTAATTAATACCTAAAATAAAAATTCTACCTAAATAATAGGGAAAAGTTCATCCATATATGCGTAACTTTTATTGATAAACACACTTGAGAAGAATGTCTTGATAACGTCTGATCAAAGTAATATTATTTTCGCGAAATTGCGAAAGATAGGAACTCTCACATCATGAATACTGCATAATAGTTGCTTTAGATTGGTATGAAATTTAGAAAATATAATATAATTGCCTGAGATTAGGAATAGCATAATAATAGGCTAATTTTATTTAAGTATATGGACCACGGACTAGTGAAAATAAAATTCTTTGATTTCATTTGATTCAAAAAAGCTAGAGTACTTACTCGTAGTATGCCTTGCCTCTTGGTACCTATACTGTTCTGGCCTTGAAAATCTTATCAGATGACACTTGTCATTTTCAAGGCAATTCCTATCATGGTCTCATCCAATAGGGCCCATTTTGTACAGTATTAACCAAAACGTCTAGATTACGTTTACCTTTACAATAAATAGTGTTAATTTATTCAAATTTTGATAGAAAACTCACTGAATACAAATCGAAAAATAGAACAGTAAAGAAAGAATTAAAAATATATATAAAAATGGCTTGCCCAAATAGTGCAATATTCAAAGTACCTAATCATCTATAATCGATTTGGATTTCATAACAGCTTTTTTACGAATACATTTTCGTACGCGTCACTCTGACGTTTAACTCCAACATGGCGACCAAGATGGCGGACCTTTTGTTTATATTTTACACTTTGTCGACATATTATCTACCTACTACTCTAACATTAATGTTATGTTCATTTTTGTATAAACCTCTGCTACGTGTTATGTTGTTATGGAATGACACATTAATAGGCTTTGAGAGAACCTTGGTATCGCAATTGCGTTTTCGGATAATACTAATGAGGTGTCCATCATAATAATGGAGTGACATTGAAACGATCGCAAGCAATTTTACAGCTATGTATTTTTAGAAGCAATACGAAATATATCTGGCTTATTCGTAATCCTAGTATTAAGTTCATTTTCAATTTCATACACTCAAAATGTTCTCCATTTAAATAATGCATTATACTCTGAAAGGCGTGAAAACGAATCTCGTACTAAACTTTTAGCCCACATAGTCTTAAATCAACACATACCTACACCTGCTTAGTTACTTATAATAAATACCGGTCTGTACACAGATGTTGGAGTAGATAGTACATCTTACATACCGAGAGGAAACATCTATAGACGTTTAAATACTTCTTAGTAGATAGGTACTTACAATAAAAACATGTTTTATCATTTTGTATGTAGCTAAGTGTAGCACGTGGACGCGATGTGATATCTAGATAATAAATAAACAATGAGGACTGCCAAAGCATGTTTAGAGTAGAAACACGTGTATACTTGCATATTCTTCTTAGCATTCACATTGTGATTAATTACATATATTTCATAGGAAGTATTTACTATTCCTAGACTGTGGGTTATAGAACCACATATAGGTACTAACTTTAAAGGGCTCCAAATTGCATTCTTGCCTCTTCATTCCCTCATATAACTTATAAATATGACTGTCTAATACTATCCGTCTTTGCATGATGGTGGGCTGGGTTTGGTGGACTTTGACATGGACGTTTTGATTTGTAGTTATTTCGTTAAGATATAGTAATTTTGCTTTTCTTGCAACCAAGAAAATCCATTTGTAAAGATATTAAGAACAAAAACGAACGTGATCTCATGAATGATGGATATCACGACATTCCGGCGTTGTCAAGAGCATCGTTGTTTGTCATTGAAAATGCAGTCTAAGGCACAGGCAAATTTGGGTACCATTTCCTAAATCTGTGTGATGTCAATAAAATACCACGAAACACTAAAAAACTAGGTCTAAACTAAACTTATTGTAGATGGATAACTTAATTTTGTCTTGTATGTTTGTTTGTATGTTAATTTATGACGATATTAAAGAATATTTATTTTTAATACCTACCTACCTGTAGCTTAATTTTAGTGACACTGGTGATACAGATAAATAGGCCAAAATAGCCTTAAATTGTTTGTATGTACAAACAATTTAAGGCTATTATCACTCATTTGGTCTAACCTTGTATTCTGGTAAGCATTATGACTTCCGTCGTTTATTAATACAAAATACCTCTAAAAACTTGCATCTGAGTGCCTTCTTATTATATTCCTTCATGCACGGGAGTGACTATGTTGTAAGTACCTACTGAACAGATTTTGTATCGTCACGTGGTCCAGAAGCACGGGCGGATGCATTCCGCAACGTCGCGTCAGAACTGTTTCCACATTTAGTTCCAACAGCGTCCACACACACCAACATCAGCCCTCCTGAAGTAGTTATAAAACTGAATATCCATCGATCGTTATTAATCAGAGATCGTGTGTGTGCTGTGTATCACACTAATGCACCCTTTCTCGATTTGCGCATGTGTTTGGAGTTGGCGCGGTTCGCACTATAGGTCTGTGTAGCCAACTAGTTTAGTTTATTGATAGATTTTACTACAAAGTTGAGTAGGTAAGTAAGTTAAATAAATATTACCTTCTTTGTAAGTAATATATTTTTTTCTTAATGTAAAGCAGTTTTATGTCATACAAAAGTTTTATTGATTTATTATGAAAATGTTTAATTATTTGTGAAGTTTTTAATCTATTATTTATTCAAACCCAATTATATATTTTTGGCAATTTCACTTAAGTGCAACCGGTATTAACTAAGCGGAAGGAACTAGCTAAATATATAAGCCAAGGGCTAGTTGGTAACACCGTTACTGCAGCTTGCGTTTGAAGCGGGGCGCGAGGCGCAGTCTCACAGACCTTGAACACGCCTGGCAACCCACACTTGCTTATTTATTTTTGTTTTACTCGTCTGCACGTTTGCCTGCATTTTAAAAAACAGAACGTTTATGGAGTCATAATGTGAATACCTTTGTGCGTCGATGTTGCTGTTAGAGAACGATGAGAATGTGCTTATCTTTCAGTCGGTATTTGCTATCCAAGTGACACGAAAATTCGATTATTCTTTTACATTTAACTGGCTGAAGTTTAAAAAAAAAGTTGTAAAAAATCTGTAACACCTGTAGGAGACTCAAACCAGAGTCAAATATACGTCTATTCATGTATTATCTCCACTTGTGTCAAATATTTAAGCTAACAGAAGCTAGCTTGTATAAAACAAAAAAAACGATCTACAAAAATACCCGAAAGACTTCGGGGGTATCTTAATACCCTCAAGATGCCTCCAAGTTAAGAATTATTATGCTACTAGCTGATGCCCGCGGCTTCACCCGCGTGGCGAAGACGGCTTATTTTTTTTCTGACTTCCCCAACAAATATACATATATATTTAAATATATATATTATTTTTTTAATATTTTAGCCAATGTTTACAAAAACTTGACATAAATTATATACTAAAAGGGTATCAAAATATAGGAAATTATAAGGGGATTACAAAAAAATAATATAACTTATTATGTCTAAGTTAGGCCAACAAATTAATGTTGGCCATGTTTCACAAGAAGTTTGGTAAGCATAGAGATTGCTACTTGCTGTTATAGAGGTATAAACTTTGACACCCCTTTTTTCCCTTTGTGAGAGTTATTTTGGGAAACCATCAAATATTAGTCTATTTATTTTTGGCAGTTAAGTATCTAAATCGATTTTAAAACTAATCACACCACCCTCCAAAAAGACCATTCAACCTTTGACACTCTTTTTTTTTCTTTGTGAGGGTTATTTTCGCAAACCCTTAATTATATGTCTATTTATATTGCCTATTAAGTATTTGAACCGAGTTTCAAACAAATCACACCACTCGTCAAAAAAACGTTGACACCCCATTTAACCCTTTTTGGAGGGTTATTTTGAAAGAAGTGGAATTTCGAATACCAAGAAACAAACCCTCCAAATTTCAAGTCTGTACGACCAGCGGCTTAGGCTATGCGTTGTATTTATCCAAATCAGTCAGGACTTATCCTTTTATATAATAGATTTTATTTGCCCAATAAGCAATAACTCTATGCCTTCACGTCACGTCTTCTCAATCTCAATATAAATCAATAATAACTATAGTAACTAGACCACAGCCAGAGTATCAGATGTCGCCCAGGGTCGGTCACATAGCTCGTCTCGTGTTATTAATTACTTACCACAATTGTCATTTTATGCTACTTATGAGTTGGTAAGTAAGGTACATACCTGTTAGTTGTTTGAGCTTTTGTTTTACAATACAAGTACCTAATGGCATATTTTTGGAAGCAGATGTTGAGGAAAAAGATCAATGTAAAACCAAGCTTACACTTCCCCACTTTGGTATTTTCAATTATCACCTCACTTTACCCAATACGTCATTATGTAACGTAGGATTTCACGTAGGTACTTACCTATATAAGATTATAGTACCTGGATGACCGAGCTTTGCTTGTTTTTTTTTGGGGTAAACGACGTTTTCTAAAATTGAAACCTAGCTAGATCGATTTATCACCCCCGAAACCCCCTGCATACTAAATTTCATGAAAGTCATTGGAGCCGTTTCCGAGATTCCGATTATATATATATGAACGAAGTCGCGGGCGGGACAGCTAGTATATATACTAGCTGTCCCGCCCGCGACTTCGTTCACTTAAAGTAGGTATCTAAACTGAGTTTCAAACAAAACACACTAATAAAAAAATCCCAATTTTTGACATCCAAACTTTGACATCCAATTTTACCCATTTTAGAGGGCTATTTTGAAATATCCAGGAATACGTTTCCATTTATTTTGCATTTAAAGTATCCAAACCAAAACTAAGACCAATCACACCACCCTTTAAAAAGTAAGTACCTATAAAAACATTGACCCCACATTTGACCCCTTTTTGAAGGTCATATTGAAAAATCCTGAAACACTTTGTTCATTCATTTTGTATTTACAGTACACAAAGTTTCAGACCAATCGCACCACCCGTCAAAAAAACCCCATACAAACATTGACCCCTTTTTTACAGTTATATTGAAAAATCCTGAAACAGAAAACAAAGTTTCAGGCCAATCGCACCACCCGTTAAAAAATTCCCATACAAACATTGACCCCCTTTTTTAGAGTTATATTGAAAAATCCTTTAACATGAAATTAAGTTTCAGACCAATCGCACCACCCGTTAAAAAATCCCATACAAACATTGACCCCCCCCTTTTGACCCCCTTTTTAGAGTTATATTGAAAAATCCTAAAACACGAAATTAAGTTTCAGACCAATCGCACCAGGTTAAAAAGATCCCATACAAACATTGACCCCCCATTGACCATTTGACCCCCTTGTTTTAAGGTTATATTGAAAAATCCTGAAACACGAAACAAAGTTTCAGACCAATCGCACCAGGTTAAAAAGATCCCATACAAACATTGACCCCACATTTGACCCCTTTTTGAAGGTTATATTGAAATATCCTGAAACACGTGTCCGTTTATTTTGTATTTACAGTACATAAACAAAGTTTCAGACTAATCGCTCCACCCGTTAAAAAGTTCACATACAAACATTGACCCCTTTTTGAAGGTTATTTTGAAAAATCCTGAAACACGTGTTCATTCATATTGCATTTACAGTACACAAACAAAGTTTCAAGCCAATCGCACCACCCGTTAAAAAGTTCACGTACAAACATTGACCACACATTTGACCCCTTTTTGAAGGTTATATTGAAAAATCCTGAAACACGTGTTCATTTATTTTGCATTTACAGTACACAAATAAAGTTTCAGAACAATCGCATTACCCGTTAAAAAGTTCCCATACAAAAATTGACCCCACATTTGACCCCTTTTTGATAGTTATATTGAAAAATCCTGAAACACGTGTTGATTAATTTTGCATTTACAGTGCACAAACAAAGTTTCATGAAAATCGTTCCACGCGTTAAAAAGTTTCATACTAACGTTTTCACCCTTTTTCACCCCCTTAGAGGTGGAATTTCCAAAAATCCCGTCTTAGTGGGTGGTTTTGTTATAAAAGGAACCCACCTTTCAAATTTCAGCTTTCTAGCTTCAGCGGTTTCGGCTGGGCGATGATAAATCAGTCAGTCAGTCAGTCAGTCAGTCAGGTTAAGCTCTTATATAGATATATAAACAAGAATTGCTCGTTTAAAGGTATAAGATATTTTAGTATTAAAGTGTAACTATTACAATTCACAGATTAAAGTTACGTATGTGTTACACTTTTTCTTTTTTATTTATAGCATCTGTCTCATTTGAGGTCAATTTTGTCAAGTTTTTTAATTTGATTGTACTGTCAACCCCACAGAGTCACAGTCAAATTGTCATGATGTTTACTATCTGCAAGGAAATCAAATAGGTACCTAGGTATACCCACCCTCTACTTAATCAGAAAAAGCTATGACAACTCATAAAAAAAGTATTGTTCTATAATTTTAAATTCAGTTCTTTTGAAAAAAGAAGCTTAGCCTTTCCTTGTGAAAAGAGAAAAAGAGACTATCTACTAATTAAATTCTCGTTGGTAAAACCTTCACAGAATAAACATTAGTGATGGTGGAAAATTCGTGTTTGCGTAAAACAAAACCGAACTTATGGCTTCTTAGGTTTTTTTCATACTTAGGTACTGACATTTTGTGTTAATGCTATAGGCAGGCTATAGTTACTATTTCAGTGTTTATTGCTGGCTTTAGAAGGTATTATTTTTAGATAAAATCATTATTCGAAAACAAATACGTTCTTCCCATCCCCCTTCCTTCACCTCTGACATTAATATCTAGGTCCCAATGCGCAAGCCCTGTGACCTAGATTCAGGCAGATCAATCCAGCTTCTGCATAGATGACATAATACGAAGAGTATAACGTAGGTAGTTTAGCACTCAGGTTAGGTAGCCACCTATTTAAACTTTACTTTTTAGAGACCTATTGTTTTTTTTAAATAGAACAAGACATTTAGTTTGCAATGTGCATAATTAATTATGGTATCACTGAGTCTTAAAAAACTTCCTAGACTTTATTTTTTTTTAAGATTCAATTAAGTAACTTGTTTTATTACAGATAAAAACAATTATATTTATTAAGTACCTATTCTTCGCATTTCGCATTTAATTTTCGCTTTCGCATTCTAAGAAAAATAATCAGTAGGTTGAAACGGGTGAGAATAAGAAATAAAATCTATAATAATAATATCTTATAATATAAACGAGCAACTCTTGCATATAATAATCTGAATCTCGGAAACGGCTCCAATCGGTTTTCATGAAATTTGGTATGCAGGGGGTTTCGGGGGCGATAAATCGATCTAGCTAAGTTTCATATTTAGAAACCGTCGTTTACCCCAAAAAAACGAGCAAAGCTCGGTCACCCAGGTACTAATCATTTATTTTGGAATAACACTAAACATAGACAATCGAAACTGTGAGAACTGAAATACACTTCAATGATATCCTAGGGCTAGCTCAGTGCTCCCAGGTGACCTCTGACATTATAGACTGCGCATGCCTGGATCCTACCTGCACCCTCCCCCTCCGCCTCCACCACCTCTCCCCTGGGCTGATGACGCAGAACCTAGGACCCGGGCGAGCTAAGTATCTATTTATAGAATTTCGCTGGAATAAGGAGTGGAACGTTTAAGTGAATAAGTCCTGGAATTACGTAGGTGTCTCTTTGCGGGTTTTATAATAGGCATTAGAAGATTTTTATTCCAGCATTACTATGAGAAATTATACTATTAGGTTAGATTTATTCCAGAAGTACCTTGCTACGAAGGTGAATCGCATTATTGAGCAAATTTTTTATCGCGTTTTTCTAGCCTGCTTTCTTATTTTGAAACCGAGACCAAGGTGCTTTGAATTTAGAAAAAATTACGAGCCAAGTGTGTCAATTAATTTTTTTTATTGATGGCTGGACATTATCCACCTATGTCTGTCATCTCATGAATACAGATTAAAAACAGATCTAGATCAGAATGGGCTTCAAAGTGGAAATCACCATTATAATAAGACCACAATCTTATTCAGTAAATAAAGTAGGTACCTACAGTTGAGTCCGCATCATGGTAGCATCACTTATTAACTACTGCCTACGTCACGTTGTACCTAGGCATGCTGAATGAATGACCAATGACCATGAGTTAGGCTTTGTTTGCCGCACTGGAAATCATCTCAAGGTTTTTCATGTTATTCCTACCTCTACCTGTATCTTGTAAGTACTATAATGTTTTTAGTACTTACCGTAAATAATTCTAGGTCCTCCGATTACCTGGTGCTTATTTTGAGACGTCTACGATAATTTATTTATTTATTTATTTATTTATAATGGTATAAACATCAGGTTACCACAAGCCTTTCGGGTAGTATCAAATTAATATAACTAAAATATTTTGTACCATGAAATTGTATTGACCTATTGTAACTTCAAAGTTGAAACTTTGATGTTTCTGAAACATGATGATTTGTAAGAGCTTTTGGTAAGGCCCTTGAGCTTGGTAAACAGTGGTCTTTCTACGGAATACTCGTAGAAGACAAAGCTATAAAATCAAAAATTATGTACAAATTATGTACATATCTCATTGAATTATTTTTTTCAGGTACTACTTCAGCAGTAATCAACTCGACACTCGCTCGATCCTGTAAAGACCAAAGGTAGGTTTCATCACTGAGAATGTCATAAAAATCCAGGTTGGTAATACAAAAATATCTTAAAATATGCCTGTACAAAGACTCCAAATTAAGAATGTACTCCACCATAGAGTCTCTACGATATCTCGCTCTAAAAATATATGAAAACCGATTTCAAGAATATTATATCCATAGTAGGTATTTAAAAACTGACGGTAAGAAAGGTGAGTAAGAGAGAGAAAGATGAGAAAGTGAGTAAGTACTGAGATGACGGATGATAGAGGGAAATGGAAGAAGAAAACGTGTTGTGCCGACCCCGTGGAAAAGGAAAACCAATCAAACTAGTTTTTGGGTTCCGTACCCAAAGGGTAAAACGGGACCTAGGTTTCATTTTCAAAATAACACAATTTACCAAAAAAAAAACCGAGCAAAGCTCGGTCACCCAGGTAGGTAGTATTATGGGCAACAATGCCGCTATAACAACCGATTAAATAAATATTTAAGGGGCTCCCATACAAGAAACGTGTTTTTTTTTGCCGTTTTTATAGATTATAGTACGGAACCCTTCGCGCCGACTCGCACTTGGCTTGGCCGTTTTTTTATTTATTTATCAATGTTGCTGCGGCCCTAAGAGTTCCCTTTAAACAAATAGCAAAAGATCTCTGGATCTTCGGCATAGATTAATTAGACTCATCTGATCTCAAAGCGTAGGTTTTCATAGGTAAGCGTAGAGCGTAGGTAGGTACTACGGCGTAGAGTAGCAATGTCACGGCATTTGCTATCAAGAAATGGTAAATAATAAATAAAGATAACAATTTAGCACTTACACGTGTATTGAGCTAAAAATACCTACCTACTTTGAAAACCACTCAATATCCACTCTACAGATGACTCATAAGTTACATTCTTATAGCTTCATTAATAAAGTCAAAACTGTAAACAAAGTAGGTAACGTTGTATTTATAAGTAAGGGGTCGAGGTGGAAAGTATTTACCGTCATACCGCTGTAGCATAAGAACCCATAGGTATACTTACTTACCTAGAGTCAGTTTCGACTCCCAGTCCTAACCTATCAAAAGAATATTTTGTAAAATGTCAAACACTTTAATCTGACCTTTGCAAATATCAATTAAGATTATCCTCGCATAACGTTCATCCCTTTATAACCGCCTACCTTCTGCTAAACGCCCGTTCTGTATATGTAGGTGTGAGTGGGAGTAAGGCTTTTAAGTGTGCGTGAAGACGGAGTTTTGGTTGTGTGCCGCGAAGACAGGAACTTTTGAGTGTTTGCGTTCGTCTCAAGGTCAGGGTTGGCACGTGGTTGGGTCCGCGGTGGGAATAGAACCCCTCGGCACGGTCACCCCACTTCCTTTTGGAACAGAACTATTAATCATGATCTTGAACTTGCCCTTTACCTTGAAATGTGAGAATCACAAAAAGGAAGGGCTTTGTTGACTTTGAGTAAAAGTGTTAACGCATTTAAGAGCATTATGAGAAAACGTAAATAATTACTAAGTACTAACCTGTGCCCGCTACAAATGTTCATAAAGTATATTTAAAATAATTTTATATCTACTCGTACATAACTCACCTAGGTACTTCCTACTTTATCAAAGGTATACGCATAAGTATCTATTAAAATGTTTTAATTTTTGACCTATCGAGGTATATAAAAGGGTGCTCTACCTATATAAATTCTGCAGTTATTTTTATGTACATCTTATTGGTAAAACGTTAACAGTGCCATCTGTAGCATAAAGTCTGCAACAAGATGGATCACCTTTTCATTCGTTCGGTTAGAAACTGGCATGCTACGTGGTACACGCGCCAAACCAGAGATGGCTCTGCAATCAACATAGCACAATCAAGAACGAAAGTGTTTCAAGAATTATTTCGGACTACCGAACGACCGGGTACCACACTGTGCTCTCTCGAGATACTAGTGCGGAGTGAACACAGCTGGTGGTATCTCAGTTGTTCCTTAGTTCCATCTCAGCACTTCATAAAGAGTTGGCAGTTGAAGAAAAGAGAAGGAAGAAGATCCGAAGTTCGAATTTGTTTTTTTTAATTCCGTAATTTATTTTATTAATTTATGTAAGTAAGTATGCCATTAGTTAAGTAATACTTGTGTCATTATAATACCAATGTAATAAATAATAAACTAGTAAAATTAGACTTTACTTATGCTCGTACTTAGGTCCTTATTTATTTACCTACTCTTAAAATTACGTTAATCGCTAATGTGTATAAAACTAAAGATATGCCTACACTTATAATAATTAAAGTCGATGATAGAAAGTCAACGTCTAAGTAATTTACCACCAATGAACATTGAATTATGTCGGTAAGTGCGTACGCCATCTGCAACAACTTGCGTGCTGCATTTTTATTTTGAACGGTGAAAGTAGTGATTTAATTACTTATACCTACCCTGTCTGTCTGTTTGCACACACGTACGCACGTTCGGAGAGAGGTTTTTGGAAAATATTGTTATATACTTGGTTATATGTATGTATTTACTTATATAATAATATTTTCTTAAATATAAACTAAAACACATCTAGTGGAGTAGATAATGGGTTAGCGTGCAGAGATGACGCGATGGCTTAGATCATAATAATATATTCATCAAAGCGTGATGGTAATAGGTAGGTACCTACTGAATCGATTCTGAAGTAAAATCATTTACATAATTTCTCTACATAAGTCACTCTACAAAATACGTACTTCACAGAAATAAAGGCCATACATAGTTCAAATCGGGAACGAAGCTTCCTGCTTTAATTATTATAGACCTCCGGGTGACCTATTTCACGTTGTTCCATCCACCTAGGTCACAACAGCCGTCGACCCCTGTAATCTAGCTCTGACCTGATGGCAACCTATATAGGTAACCTCTCCCTGACACGTCCTGGATCGCTCCAGTTTCGTCGGCCCTGACACAGAGTTTTCCCAGAAAGCCTTCTGCTGTCCCCCATTATTTCAATCAGGTGAGGTTAGAGCAACATCTTTGTTTGTGAAATACAGATCAAATTAAGAATGAGAGAAGATACTTTTAGCTTTCTATGTTTTGTTCTCTGGCCAGTATAATATATTGTCTATTTCTATTCAACCACTTATTTTGTTTTTTAGACATGTATTTGTCCACCCAAAAATATTTTAAATGTGTCGTCACGATTGATACTCAAAATCTCACATACAAATCAGATAGTCTGGATGTAGACAAACATCTCACCATCGTGAAATCAAGGAAAATTATAGTTAAGTCTGTACACAAGTTCAAGAAAAGTATTATGCGCAAAACATTACAATTTGTCCCTCTCTCGCAACATGGGTACAAATGGAATATAAATAATAATCCCATCTGTCACCCCAAGAGGACAGAGCAGGGGGACAAAAAAAAAATATGATCACGACTGTAATCCCAAGGCTCGGTAGATATCTCCTCAGATCTTTAGTTACTTAGATCTTTGAGGATATCTAAGAGGGTAGTCAGAGGCAAGTCCAAACATGATATTTGGTACATGCCTACATTTTGCACAGTAGGTAGTTAGTATTCCGTACGTGACAGGTTGCAAGCCCATCGTCGCTTATAAGAATACTAACCTATGACACATACCTTCGAATGGTTCTAGGGTATGCCGGTTTCCTCACGATGTTTTCCTTCACCGTTTAAGAGCACTGGCATTGCGCACATAAATTTGTGAGGCCCGGGTGCTACCACTACACCACCAGCGCTCTTTTTACAAACACTTTTTTGCACTCTTTTTTCTTTGGACAAATGGGAATGTACCACAAAATGATATAGTTTCTCAAAAAAAATATCGATTTCGTAGTACATAGATTTCCTGGTCACCCTGGCGTGGGACGCTCTAGTTTTGATATTAAGTTAGGTCAGAGGAAAGCTTCATGGAAACTGGGGCACCCGTGAATAGGAAATTCATTTATGAAAATCTCTTTTACTCAGCGAGCAACCTAGATAGGTAACCTTTCCCTGACATGCTACTACTTCATCGTAGCTTTGAGGTTTTTCTCCCTGAGGTTCTGTTTCTGAAAGCTTTTTGATCTTTTTAAATTAAAACGGATTTTAAAAAATATTTCAATACCTATATTATTTACAAGCTTCCGCCCGCGGCTTCGCCCACGTGATACCTTAAAAACAAAAACATCGCTATCCCACGGGAACCGTAAATTTTTTCGGGATGAAATGTAGCCTATGTGTTATTCCAGACCATAATCTATATCTGTGCCAAATTTCATTCAGATCTGTTCAACCGTTTTAGCGTGAAAGAGTAACAAACATACATACATCCATCCATCCATCCATCCATACATTCTTACAAACTTTCGCGTTTATAATATTAGTAGGATACTTTACTATACTTACAATCCGGACCGGACCTGGATGAGGCTAGCAGCAGACCGTGGACAATGGCATATGCAAAGAGAGGCCTATACCCAGCAGTGGGTGAAGTCGGGCTGCGGATGATGATACTTACAATATTTTAAATTAATTGCAATACGTTAACAAAATAGGTTAGAACAATATGTATATGAAACCATGCTCACCATAGTGGCAACGCCATCTATAAGTTATTCGAACTTATAATAATTTTTTAACAATTCAAGAAATACTCGTAAACAGTCAGTGTCAGTAAAGTCGAACATATCTAATGATAATCTTTTTTTTGGAGACATCGCTCATGATTTGCTAAAGCGCTTGTAAAAGCCTTTCTATTCTACCCACGCCACGCTACAAACAAGCTTGTTTGCTTTGTCAATATCTGTTATTTATATTTTCCATTTACCATTCGCGTGTTACATTCGTTTTAATAACAGCTATGGTATGTACAGCTTGGAGTGTAGTGCTTCGCTTTTTTCAAAAGACGTTCACTGTATGACTCTTTTTTTACCTTTTACAACTGTTTATCATCATCAAAAGCGGCTGCTCAAATAATAGTCCATTGCTAGGCTTATTCCTCCTTCGAAAGTTACCCCAGTCAATCCTGTGCTATTTAGAACCATATGTATATCCTTTAGAGCGCATATTAGCACAAACTTTCATCTAAGCATTAATCTTTTGCTATGTATTCTATGTTATACTTTCGCGTAGCACGCGAGTTTGTTCGCAATGGTGTTTCGTCTAATATAGTAGTATATGCTTTGGTATGAACGTCAGGCACTGTTTTGTAGTTACCTACCTTACCTACACTTTGGTTTCGTGATTCTGGTGGCTTTACTCAGCAGGCACATGCTAGAAACCGGTTTGAGCACTGACTGTCAGTAGGTACTTGTAAAACGCTTAGTTTACTTTGTAAAAAAGTTAAGCAACTGAGTGAGAGGGTGAATGGTCGAAACTCTCGAATTTTGCTGTTTGGCAACTTTGCTAGCGGACGTGGTAATGCATTAACTACAAGTATAACGCTGGTACATAACCTTCTTGTAAATTATATTTATACATTAGCTTTCAAAAGTTAATATTACGTAAGCATCTAATGAGATATTTCTCTTTCCCGATATCTTGGTTGGCATATCACACAGGAAGTTAGGGAAAGTAAAATTTTTCCCATTTTAGAAAATTACTTATAGTACGAATGAAAACATTTTATTTTATCAGATGAAAAAATGTAATCTACTTAGAGCTAACGCGACAGCATAAAACATAATTTTCCAAGGCATATGTGAGTTTATCCAACATCAGTTACACACGGTCAAATTTACTCGTACACCAGATCGGTAATTCACGCGGGGTGCTTCAGGCAACAAGGAGTTATCAGACCGCTACCATCCGCTCACTTTCTCCGCATTTCTTACAGAATTGGAAGTTCCTGTCCGTATATGGAATTTAAATCATAACACGAATGTGATTTTGCAATTTTTAGCAACCATACTTTCTACAATGAGCTGAAGTAGCCTTCTGCATTGTTTTTTTATGCTAAATTATTGTGGTTTTACATAATTTTCACAGATATAAAACTGAATTAGGTGCTTGGGGTTGATGGATTTTTTATTGAACTGACGACTGCCTGGCTCAGTTAGTTCAACTCACTCAACTTATCAACTGCCAATCATCGATTTATATATTACTATTGTTTACCTTGATGCTGACAATTGCATAATCGAGGATCATCTTTCCTCGAATCGTACTAGAAACTTCTCGACTAAATGCTCTCAATATAATTTTTATTGCGTTTAATAAAGTACTTACCTATATGCATTACTTATATAGCATCAGGCGTCTTCAAGTCTAAAATCTTTGGCTGGTCTGTCGAATATTACAGCCAACTATACATGCCAACACCTTCTGGCAGAACCCAACATTGCAACTATAGGACAAGGGCACCTGTCGCAGCACGAGCTTTGATCTATGCCGATGAATATATCATTATCAAATCACTAAAGATTCATGATAATGGCTTTAAGGTACTTTGTGACCCATCCCGCCCACAGACAATTCCGAAAAATCTTAACATTACTTTTTATGTGGGTCGGAATTCAATGAGTACGACTAATATGAAAATATGCGATTAAAACAGAAGATAAAATTCATACATAATTGATTTCAGCTTTTCAAGGATTGAAAGAGACTTTACACGGTCTTTCGATAAAGTTTCAGCGTTTCATTATACGGAAGTGAAATAAATTGCCAACTTAATTATTTACTTTCAAGAATGCTAATGCTAACCTTGGCTTCGTGCCAGGCAAATACAAGTCCTAAGTACAATCCAATATGACCTAGCCTTGACAGTTTGAAAACTAACTGCTTATAAAGTGTCATTTTTTTATGTATATTTTTTTTATATTGATTTCATTATTGCATTGAAACACCCGTTGCGTACTCGATTATGGATCAAATATGTAAATAGTTAAAGATTATACGAGTATTTGGATAAAGAATATATTTATTCTACTAATATTTGTTGAAGTTTTCTGCATTACGGCACTCACTAAACGTTTTTCCGGAATTCAAAGCTTTCATCGTCTTCATTCTTACCACCCTAATCCGGGTGTGGCTCGAAGGTCTAGTTCAGGGCTATCCGGGCTGTGGAAGCAACAGCTGGATCGCTAGAGAGGGTAGCTCCTCCGCAGCCATGACCTGGAGCACGGGGGCGGTGCGGCTGCGCGGCGAGGCCCCCCCTCGCCCCCTGTGCATCGAGCGGCCGGGCTGCATGGAGCAGTTATTTCTGTGCAGCTGGTCGGCCACAGTCGTCCGCCGCGCCTCCGATAGTGCGCTCGTCTTGTTGCATCGGTCCTCGTCACTCGTGCTGCCACAACGTACCTTTCCACGTACCGAGTTAGATCGCGCCCGCGCTCGCCAAATCACTAGTTGCACGTATAAGCGCTCTCGCGAGGTGAAACCGCGTGGAAAACTCTTTTTCTCAGTAGCGGACGCATCTACTTTCTCCACTCACATTCCGCGCGAACCAGTATTCGTATTGATGTTACGTGACAAAATTGAGTTTTAAATGTGTCGCTATTAGTTATACAGCGTTTGCATATTGCAGTGGTAACCGAGTCGATATTATGTTTCCTATTATGATGTTACTAAGTCGAGGAATTATCAATGTAGGTTATACGATAAGGTGAAATGGAATTGTACGCTTACATAGACCTAGTTTGAGAAGTCTGAGCTATGATTGCAGTCATTATGTCCCTCTCCCCACTTCATTCGCTTGTCATACCTACTCGGACAAACAAGTTCATTATAATCACTCACTCAACTAATAGACCTTATTACGCTTTGTGCTAATTTCCTCAACTATGACAGAATCATAAGTAAAATCTTCTTTACGTTTTATAATACATCCTTAAATGTCATAATATCAAGCATTTATTTATCAAAGGGTGTCATGAGAAGCCTTGCAAGGCTGCACAGGTCACCCGGGATGCAGCTGAAGGTCACGGTAGAGTCAGGGCGGAGGGAGATAGGTCATAGGGGTGTGGGGTAACCTAATAAATTACGAGCATGCGTAGATGCAACGCGCAACCAGGACCCCTAGGCTTTCGAGCTAGTTGCGCGCCAGCCCTAGACTTGTTCGGCCGACTTGTGCCCTAGTTCAAACCGTTCCTTATTCTGTGGTTCTACTTGCATTGCAACTACACTTGCTGTGTGACTCGAGTGCTAGTGACATAGAGCATAGAATAGAGATACAAGATTGTTCGATAGTAGACCATTCTGCACTAACGAGTACTCTCCTACCTCTCTTAGATTACATCGCTTCAATCAACACGTCCATTTTGATAAAAACTTGAAACTTTTGCGTATAATCTTAATGAATAAGTAACTATTATTCATGAAATTTAAATAATTAATAAAGCATTTTAATTTAAACAGATAAAAATTCCAATATTCTAGATAAAAAAATATACTAAGTGAATATTTAAATAAGAAAGTTATAACTCGTTTATCTGGTTTATAATTATTCACTAGGTACTTATATATTCAAGTATTTATGGAAACAAGAATAAATTTGCAAAACATTTTAATAAAATGAAATCTTAAAAAAGATTCATAAATAAATACTTACAATAATTGTTAGCTCTTTCAAAAAGATGTTCAAAAATATAACAATTTATTGTCATTGCAATGTTCATACCTACTTGGTGACGTCACTAAAGCTTGATGAGCATACGATTTATTGTGCCTTTCATCAAATCAAATCACATTATCTACGCAAAGAAAAAAATATAGAAGTCACTATCACTTTCATCAAACATGACGAGCTATGAACGAGAGGTACGGTCACACACACAAGTGGAATAACAAAAAAACACACTCAACGCTTTTCCAATTAAAACGTCTTCAATACCAAATCGAAATAATAAAATTATTATTCAATCCTCGTGTAACAGCTGCTTAATTCTCCACAGTAAAAGGTAATCGATTTAATTGATTATTGATGTGCCCGCTTTTTATAAACATTTCATTTTTATTTTCTAGAATTTTTGATTGAATACTTTTTTGAATGTAAATCAACAGTAAAATTTAGTTTATTTTTATTATGTTGACGTTAATATTTTGCAATATCAGCATGATTGTTGTCGTAGTCAGCACTTTTCAGGGGCCTTACCACGAATTCATAATACATTACCGAATTAGTATTACATGGTTCTTTGTACCATGACCTATGCAATTTGTATGGAAGTAGTGACGTTTCTATAATGGAATCGTTACGGAATCGTTCTGGAAGACTTCGTGGTAAGGCTAAGATCCACTTGTGTTCGCGCCAGTAGCTGATTGCGAAACCGTGCGACTGCGCACGGTCGGCACACGTTAACTTTCGCTGCGGGACCGTTGACCGTGGCTCGACTTTCTAATCCATGTCGTAAGCGATCGCCCATTGTAATTCACAACACGCGATGCCATTACTACCATTTTTTGTAAACTTTTCGCAAATCCGTAGAAAGTCGAGTTTGATAAAGGCTTTTCTACGAGTTTTCACTAAAGGGCTCTTCGCACGCATACGTGCCCTGAATTCCCAAGTGCAACAGTACAAAATTTAACTCTATAATCCGTTGCAGGAAAAGCAGTTACCACGCTTGACATAATAAAGATTACCTTTGAGCCAGTGGTGTCGTCATTTTCAATCGTCAAAACAGCTGTTCAATAAAAATCCGATTTTATACCTGTTATAAAACTTAAGGTTATATAGACGCTTCAATTTATCGCATCTTTAGTTTTATAGTTATTGACAACGCCCTTGTGAAATTTAGGTCAGGCTCTACGAATGCTACGGCGTAGAAGCGTAGAACCTCGTAGCTTCTCTAGACTTCATTTTTATTTTTCCCCCGAACTTCTTGCCATTTTTCATTTGATAACCATTGATTTGTCAACCAAGAATATAAATAAATCATGTTTATATTTGATATTGAATGTGATATACATATAGTATTTTTCTAAATTACCTATTTTCTAGTTCTAGTCCATGTTAGAATTTGTTGTTTTATCGTGTAAAATCATCAGTCTAATGGTACAAAATATGATAGACAGTAGCAGTAACAGCAGGGTATATTGATTTTGGTTCGATTGGCTGCAACCCGTCCTTGGTTCGCGCTCAGCCCTGGATGACCTAGCCCTGACCGAGCCGCACCCTAGGCAACCTACGTGTTCTCGGCCGCGGTGCCAGCTTCCCCCTCGCCCCTCTGACCCCCCTCCTGTAGCTGCAGGAAACTATCGATATCTGCTAATGGTTCTTCGATAACTGACTGTTCCTCGTGCAATAACCGTACATTCGTGTCGGCTTAGTTTCCTGTTGAATTGTGCAACATTTTTTTCGATTTTATAGTTCGGAAGGTACTTTGATACCTACCCAAATAATATTATCGGTTTTTAAAGTAGGTTAATTTGTTGAATAATCCTGCCCGGACAACAATTGGAGCTCATGAGTGAGTTGTTTTTAGGTCATCAATTAGTATGCTGTGACAGAAACATAATATGCGTAATCGTTTCCATTGTTACTGTGCATATTATCAAATTTTTATTTCATACTAGCTACCTGCCCCGCGGTTTCACCTGTGTGGATTAAGTACATTTTTTTAAAAGTACCTACTACTTGAATTAAATAAAATCAAGAACGAGAGATAGAATACATGTGGTGGTTCACTCAGAATACGAAATAATTACCAAGTGAATAAATCTAAAATACAATTAGCTCAGCACTAAAGCACAGTGATCTAACGACCTGTCAAACCCAGCGGAACCGAAATACACCCGTCAGGTCGACACCGAACGTAACGGTTAAAATGTACCTGTAGCTCAGGAGTCAGCACGGTGAAAGTATACACAATAACAAAGTTGTTTTCTCATGAGTATAAATCATTACTTAAAACACATTTCAGAGTAGCAAGAATTAAAAGTGGTATTGAACATGCATTGGTTTTTTATCTAAAACAGATTTGCTGAGTACCTACCACTATCTATTCTATAAACGCATGCTTTATGTCATGCACGACATGTTATAATCTATCATTCGTGTTGTGAAGAACGCTTGGATTTTTTTTTAACATATTTATCACAATCTACTTTTCAAGAAGAACTTACTCACAATAGATAAATTATTCATTTCAGTTATCTTTGAACTTGATAAAAATTAGTACTAAGTAATACATACAAAACCTATAGTCACATAATAGCAGCCTCTGCCTTGTTGTTCTGTATACTTTTTTCAGCGGACTCTTGAACTATAAGGTTTGTAGAACGATGCCCGCACAGTACACATCCTAATTATTTAAAGTTTATTCTTGATGCAAACGAACACACTGCCAACCGCATATATGCATAACATGCGGTAAATTTAAATAATATACTTACATAATGTACCTACGTAGGTACTTTATAAATGTGGATAAAAAACAAGGGTATTGTAAAATGCAAAAAAATATTAAAGTAAATCTTACAAACCAACGAAATATAAGAAAAATATTTACTCTTAAAAGATAATGTTTTGACTGAATCCACATTTGTAATTAAGTAGCGCTTAAAAAATTCAAAATATTTTACTTTCATAAACCACTCTCTCAAATTTATTAAATTTAAAAACACCGAGTTACGAAACCACGAAAACTGTAGATAGCAATAGAGTTCTCATACATTTTGAGCCTACGGACCTTGCTTACGTCCACTAAAATAACTCTACGAAATTGCATTGATATGTTAAATGAAGCGTTACGTACAACTTCCAAAAATAAAACAGTGTTACTCATTGTAACACCCATAAATATAAATAAACGACTGCATTATTCGCGCGTTAAAATAGAATGCAATCAGCTGTTTCGTGTGTATCGTGCATAAACCTACGATGTTAGTGTGCACTGTAGGTACACGCGAGCAAGATTCGTGGCTCCCGGTGACCGGCGTGACTCACCGGCCTTGAGCTCGCATAGTAAAGCGCAAACTAGCTAACACTAAAATATTATTATATTAGTTCACTGGCACACGAGCGAAAAGTGACAGTCGCGAGGTCATACAAGACGATGGTAAACCATTAAGTTTAAAACCACTTCAAATTTACGAAAGGTTCTTCGGTATTTGAAAGTCTAACATCGAAATCATCAGCGATTACTTTAACCGATAGAAACTTCAATACCTCATATCCCACTCAACATTGTTATCGACAAAGCAACATAAAGTTTACTTGTGGGTTACGATCGAAACAAAGTCAAAATTTAGTCGATAAACATTAGTTTTCCACTCGATATAAAACATAAACGTGTCTGCAATGTTTTCGTGAGTCGCCGTGAGTTGGCTGTCGAAATGGAACGTCTATTTGTAGCTCTCGAGGCCCGCTCGCGACATTATTGTAACCGACACACGGGCCTCACGCGCCTCTGTTACCGCTGCTAGATACTCCGTTTATTTTAACCAACATGTTATCCAACCGACCGTGAGACTCGCGCTAATCGTGAATTAGGGCTACGAATGCATTCAGTCTAAATAGTGTGCAATGCAATCAAGTAAACATATGGCAGAGCGCGAGTGGTGGCCTAGTTACCGATGCATCTGGCGCGCGTTCTTATCTATCCCGCTCGCATGCTCACCGCGCGGCTCGATGCCCGGCCGGTGGCGAGCGATCTCTTCATCACATTCAACGCTGGCAAAGTGGAGCGTGGACGCGCCGGGATGAAAGCGACTCGCATGCCGGAGAAAGTGATATGCGTGAAATCAGTCGAACAAATTGTGGTGGGGTGACAGGTCTGGCGTGGCGCTGTCGCCTCGGGCCGGCGTGACGGGTTGCGTCAGGCGTGCTGCGGCCCCGTTGGCAGAGCCGGCGCGTATTTCAATCCGGCGCACTGCACCGACCGCTTTGCGAAACTGTCGGTTATGCAAGGCGCGCCGCTGCCAACTCGCTGCTCGCTACACCGCCGGAAGGAAAAGTGGAACGCGGCGCAGTGGAGCGGCGGCGCGCGCCGCCTCTGCACGCCCGCGACTCCAGTGTAGTGCCTCTAGTGTCGTGACAGTGTCGCTTTTAGAACGTTCAATTGTGTTGCGCAAGTCCTACGCCTACGGGATTATTTAGTAGAAGATAATCATAGGGACCACAATCTCGGTCCAACCCCTTATCTCCCGTAAATACCCCATCCTGAGACCGACACGTGCTAATCATGGTACACATCACGTGTACTACATACTAATCTCATAACGCTGCTCAACTTGCTACTAACATCTGTAGAGTGCCCTGCTAGACATTACTAACCAACTAACAATTCATCATTAAATAACTTCTATTATATTCTCCAGCTAATCTGGATACGTAACTCGTAAAAAAAAACATAAATTAAACTGCTAAAATACGAGCTAACCGTTCCAACTAAAGCACAGATAGAATTAAAAGAATGTTTCCGCTCGCTACGAGTTCGGCGCTTGACAGGTGCTTTCATTTTAGATGCGAAATCCCGGCTCCGCCACGTCACGCAAACGAGCTTGGTTGCGAAAACCCATTTTCAGACACCACTCAATGTTTCAAGCGCAATTATGGCATTGCGGATGCTACGTAGCTTCGAGAGGGAAAGTGCTCATTGGAGCGAGCCTTCCTCCATTCCGCGCGGCGTAGTAAAAGTATCTACACATTCTCACACGTCGAACATTTGCAATTCATAAACACGCATTCTCATAGAACGAAGGTTCCTTATAAAGTCGCTAGTGTACCAAGGACATATTAATAGCGTGTAACGACAATGAGCGGACACGGTTATCATGTGCCTGGTCCCATGCCGGTATAATTGCACAATGCACTGTATCTGGCGCATGAGAGCTAGCAATTCTTTGCTCTACTTATACGGCACAGGTTTAGATAAAGCCGATTGTATTGCACTTTCGAAACCATTTTTCCTACAGAACGTCTTTGCAATTAATGAATTAATAATTGAAATGTCGGGCACTTCCTGAAAGTTCTTCAGAACCTTTTGCACTTTGTTCGATGGACGTAGATTTCAATGCTTATGACTATTGTTAATAAACTACGAAAGATGTTCATCTCTAATGCACATTTAAATGAAGATATAACGACATCTGAGACTAGGTAATGCATTGGATTGCATATAATCACGTCAGCGCTGCACGGTGCGCGTGCACATGTGTAGGCGTGCATTACCCTGCCACCCACACAAGTTTATCACTACGAACAAATCCATTTTATCCGCTTTTTACGATCGAAATACATAAAACTCAAAGAACTTTTTATTAAAATAATTAATTTTAGCTCAAAACTTTTATCTTACCCATGGTGAGAAATACCTACATAAGTTTGATTGAAAGTTCATAGTTCGCCTGAAAGCCTTTGTCTATTTTAGGTATATTTAGGGAGATTAACCTGGACTTAGTAGCCTAGCTCAGGATGTTTGTATTAAAGCCATTAGATAGACATTCGCTATGGAAATACACAATTGACCAGTCCAAGTGGGATGTAAGAATAGGTCTCTGAAGCCGGCGCGAGGCAAGGCCGCGGGTATGACCCACTTGAGACTCACCTTTGTTTCAAGCGAGCCAAGCGATACTCAACTCTAACAATATTACAATCCCTTGCATGCACTAAATACCTAAATCATAATTATACAAGCTTTCATTTGCAAGTAACCTAGCAAAAAAATATCACAGTGCTACTTATTAATTGGTACTTATAGGTACGTAAACGTAATTTCAGGAAATCATAGGTACAAAGTTCTCCTCAAATCAATTCCAAACAACAAATATAACGCCCTCCTTTTGTAATATTGTTTATTGTGTACAATAAAGTATTAATAAATAAACTACTTACTAACTATTCATTAGCAATATTATTTTCCATTAAAAACATGCGCGCTTATGTAGGTACTATTGTACCCACGCATTGTTTTCTACTCGATAGTTTTAGTAAAATTATTTAATACTTATCTTTGTTCATACTTACTAGGTACAGGTACCTACATAAAATTATATGATTGAGGTATGAGCAGTTAATGTATTGCGTTTAGAATGCTACACTACACGTGTCGAATGTCAAGATCCGGTTTCCATAATACTACGTCAATGTAAAGAAAATCAATCACGCGTAATTATTATTTAACTATAGTTAAGTACCTGTAAGTTAGTTACCACTAACTGTGGAACTAGGTACCTACCTAGATAGTCTAGATTAACTTAAATATTTTTGGATAACTAAAATATCATTGATAACATCGAAACAAAGAATAAAAACATCAAAATATGTAATTTAATAATATAATTGTTTACCTATATCAACTCAATTTTAAAATTTATAAAAACATGCATCTTCCTTCGGTTTTTGAATATCTTATAAACTTTCGTATACTAATAACCGTAGAAAGTAACCTTTTAAACATTATCAACCACGACTTTGTTGAACATTGGCGTTTGAACAACTGCATTTTACCGGATGAGTTCATGGAAACGCACTTGACTCATTGCACGTACTAATGTCATGTACAAAGCGCTAACGATTACCTTGATCTGACGGATGACATGATTAGTATCCAACCCAATGACACAATAATATTATTATAAATATTAACGCAATCAGGACCAGAACGTAGTGATGCATCCTAGCGATGAAGTTTTTGAAACCGAAACCAATAAACAAAGCACCGTCATAAATAGGTACCTACTCCAAAATAAAAATAAAAATAATATACTTTTAAATTAATTGCATTTAACTTACCTGGCCATAAAATGTTTAACAAAGAGCAGGGATGTACACTGATCTAGCGAATGATATATCAATAATTTATCAATAGAACAAAATACATTAAATAGGGATTACCACGATGAGCTATGAAAAAACAATAGTTACAGCCGCTTACTCATACCAATCTATTACCTACTGTGTTGTGTTATTTCGAGTTCGACCTATATTGATCGATTTGAAATCTGTCGACGCAAAAGCCAAAACAATAGGTATAGATAGGTAAAGGACAATATAGGGCGCTGCGGTTTAAAAGTAAATATAATTCAACATTAAAGTCATAGGTTAGGTAGGTCGGTAACAACCCCTTTTAAACCCTTTACTTTTGTTCAGTTTACAAAGCCAGCCCGCTTTAAGTGTATTTATATTCGTTTCCATTCGTATTACCTCACGCCTTAACTTTTAACACGCACTTTATTTAAATGTCTCACTTTCACTAACACTTTCGTTTTGAATACATAAACGATAAAGCTTTCGAAAACAGATAAATATTTTAAACTGTACAAAATAACTAGTACTAGATAGTTTGTTAGAAGAACATCGATAGTTTTCCTCGTCGAATTACATAAATTGCATGATTGCCTACTCGTTGCATGAATGACCTATATAGTAATTCCCCTGTTTATTTATGTAATTTCTTTGTAATTTGCTTGCCATTAACAATTATAATCATAACTTAATGCAATACATCAACCCATCCCTGTCTTCTTGTCAATCATCAAGCAACATCCTAAGCTGTCAATAGAATGATGAAACATGAGCTTAGGTGGAATATAAATAAGCCCGTAACAATCCCTCTCTAGTGCATTATTCACAATAATGAGTAACACCTAGGTACGTGGGCACATGACAGTCATATCTAATAGACTAATTCATATATTCCATGCACTAACATATTGCATTAATGCTTGCACTTGCATCATTCAACTTACGATGTAACTGTGTCTTAAGGACTCTAGTGAAACGGCATAGACGCTCCGCTTAGTGTGAAAGACTGTCTAGTGATGTGCGGTTATCGATATTGAAGTTATGATTACGCTCCGGAGTTCGTGCCAGCAGTGCGTTTGCACAGCTAAGTGCAAGTTTGCGTTTGCAAAGTTGACATTGTAAATGCACTATCTGGTACGACACCCCGGGGCGGCTAGCATCGCTGCTGTTCTGCCAAATGGGGAATGAGAAATATTATGAACTCTAGTGCGCTCTGTTAAAACCACGTCCCTCTTACTCCCTATTTTTGTTTATATTGTATTTTATAACTTTGTTTATAATGTGAACGTGTTTGGTTTTATTATTTTATTTCTAAGTATTTACCTTAGCATATTATTAGTTGTTAAGAAAAATGCATTTTTCTATTTTACTATGTACGAACCTAATATTTTTTTCTTTAGTTAGTCTTATATTTTTTCTCTGGTGCTTTATGTTAAGTATATTTTGGCAGTGCTTATTTTATTACTATCATTGTGGTTTGTTCTCAAAAACTATCAGAATACATTTTTTTAATAGTTATGTAATAGGTGCATGTATTTTTAAATATTTTTACCTAAATTATCCTTTGCTTTTATTGTATATGTATTGTTTTTATTTTTTGATTACAGCCTTCTTCGTGATATTTTGTTTTTTTTTCCATACTTACATGTTATAGTTTACACCCAATACCATTGCACTGTGTAGGTAGGTGGGTAAATAGTAGTAGGTTATTATTATCATAATAGGCATTTACTATACCAAGTATAAGCACAAAATAATATACTCGTATTAGTTGCTAGACATACTAGAGATGAATACATTGTATGAAATAGAAGGCTACGAAAGATGCGAATACTGAGGCTGAAACGACTGCTGAAAGAGAGAGATGGAAGAAGAAAACTTGTTATGCCGACCACACTAATGTAGGATAAGGGCAGGAAAATGATGATGATGATAGTCAGTAGGTATATCGATAAAATATTTCCATATTAGGTAGTGCTTCTCTATCTTACCTACCAGGTTATTCACAAAGCCTATAATAAAATTCATTCATAGATTGACAAGATCTTTGTATCAGAATCACCTTGAAGCCGCAGTTATATAGCGTTTGTTTAGAAAAGCTAGCGACAACCTAAATACTTCAGCTCTACCTCCTTGGAATCAGCTGTATAATTTAGGACCTATAGTTAGTTGACAAAGGCGTAGATACTACCTATAAAATTGGTTAGTCCTACTAATATTCTAAACGCGAAAGTTTGTGAGGATGTCTGGATGTCAGGATGTTTGTTACTCTTTCACGCTAAAACGGCTGAACGGATCTGAATGAAATTTGGTACAGATATAGATTATGGTCTGGAATAACACATAGGCCACCTTTTATCCCGAAAAATGTACGGTTCCCGTGGGATAGCGATGTTTTTGTTTTTTAAGGTATCACGTGGGCGAAGCCGAGGGCGGAAGCTAGTATGTTAATATATTATGGTATATTGGTTAGTTCCCTCGTCCAACCTTCAATTAGTAGGTAGTTAGTGTGTTCGGTACTTTCTAGATTTATAGGTAGGTAACCAAGGACGTGCAAGAATATCCTGTTAATATGAAGCAATACTTATCACAGAACATAAATTACGTAGTCCCTTGTACCTACCTACCTACCTAGAAAGCCAGAAATCAAAAATATAGCCCCCATGTTGCAGACAGGTGTCTCTAAGAAAGAGAAGATAAAGTATCATTACAAAAATTACACTTGTCACAACGTTTTCTGTAGAAAAGACGTTGCCTATGGTGCTGATTATTATGCTGATACAATGGAATACCTGGACTCCGGCTTTAATCATAAAGATCACGAACGAGACTAAGAATTATTTAATTTAAGACCAGACACATGCTGTATCGTGAAATTTGCGGATTCTATGTACAGGGATCACACATTTTCTGATTTCATAACTTGTCTTTAAATACATTATTCTGAGGACCATTTTTTGTTGTTTAAGTATACTTTTGAATACATTAAATTATACAATTAATTGAGGTACCAAAACAAGTACCTACCTACTTAATCAAAAATTCTGATTTTGCAGGGACATTTTGTAAATACTTAATAATAATACTAAGCAGCGTGTCTTCATAAGCAGGTACTTACAAATTTAAAGGGTTGTTAAGTGACCAGAAACCGTAACAATGTTTGCTCCCATCATATCCACTATTTACAGACGACCTTGGTGATCTAACGAGCTATTGCCAACAGTTATGCGACCGCCTTCTCGATATTTAGCTAAGCTGGCATGTACCTAGGTATATCTTGAATGATAAGAGGTGAACCGAATAGCCGTCTCAGTCGCTAGCAAACCATAAGATTTTTTCTATCCCATATTTCAAAATATAGGCCTAAGAATATTCGGCATGTTTATTATTATGTGCAAGCAGAGTGACACTTTTTCATCGTTTAAAATATAAGTGAAACCTACTTCAGCGATTTAAATCTGTCAACCCAGATAATGACACTCAAGCGTTCTCATTTGTTCATGTTAATTTTAACATTTGTAGCAAGTAGTAGTAACGAGTAGGAGTTAAATAGGAATGATGTTAGTGGGTCAAGTGTGGCACGACTAGTCCCGGGGAAGCCGTAGCAAGTAACCTTGCGTTGTAATCTCATTGTGTTTACACCTTTAGGTGAGTGCCAGCCAACAATGCCGACTGCAAGATATGGAACAGAGAAATATTCTAGTCACCACCTACATGCATAAATTGGATTCTATAAATACTACCTACTACAAAAATATATAGTACCTACCTATATCGAAGTATGTGTTTAGGTAGGCATACAGAAACAAGAATGCAATTTATTGATACAATACAACAAACAAAAAAAATGAGTAGGTATGTCAGAGGAAGTTTGAAAGTGTGCCTGTTACTGAAATGATTAGGAGTGCTAGATTAGCATGGTATGGACACGTAATGAGGAGGAATGAAAACCATGTCACCAAAAAAGTTATGGGTATGAGTGTATCTGGGTGCGTAAGTATAGGAAGGCCGAAGAGAAAGTGCTTTGATTGTGTGAAAGATGATTGAAAGAGAAGTAGACTCAGAGTTGACCAATGACAGAAGTGAGTAGAAGAAGAAAACATGTTGTGCCGACCCCACTTAGCGTGGGATAAGGGCAGGAGAATGCAACAACAAACAAAACAGAATAAAATAAGAATTTAGGTACCTTCTTTCGTAGAATATCCTATCCAAAAATGGCTTATTCCCAAAGTACTCCACGTTTTAGTTTCAAAGTACTCCAAGAAATATTCTCAAACTACTCCACGAATAAAATATTGTTATTTTAGTTTAATTCGACTCCACCCTACTGGTGTCCAAAAATAATTATCTCATACATTCGTTCTCAAACTACTCCAAACATTTAATATTAGTCTTTAGCATACTGATTTATTTCGCATTTTACTCCACAAGGTAACTGACGTACAGTCAGCTTAAGAAATACCTACATATTTTAATAAGTAGTACATTAAACATATTTTTCTTCTCTATTATTTTTCGCCTAATTTGTTTTTTGTTTCGTACATAGTATCTATCTTTTTGGCAATAGCAATTATGCACTATGTGTGAATTGTGATTTGGATTTTTTTAAAAGACCAGGACATCAGAAACGTTGCACAGGTTTTTTTTCTTGCTTAAATCAAAATACTTCTGCGATACTTTTGATGTCCTGGTACTTACTACAAAACATTTTACAAATAATTTGAAGAAAACTTTTGCCAGCATAGGTACCTAATTTTGTTACAGAAATACTCTGACAGACTGTACTCCTTCATCTCATGGAGTAGAATGAAACATTATTTTGTTTCGATGTTTTGAATGGAGTAGTTTCAAAACTTAAAAGCACTATTTTTATTTTACCTTTTTTTAATAATAATTCTTTGGAGTAGATTGGGAACTAATGTTCGAGATTCTTATCTTTTTTGAACAAAAGAATGGAGTACTTTGGGAATAAGCCCCAACAATGACGTTGGTAGGTACCTGCCATATCACCAGGCACAATGGCACTAAAACCCATCTTCGGATATCTAGTATCCAGGACACCAAAAACCACAAGTGTGATTTAATGGTAATAAATAATGATAATAATAATTACCACTTCGTAAAAAATGTTATGGTTACGTAATGTAACTGAAATAATAGTGAAGCTTTATTTTTCAGTTTTAATTAGTGTTTATTAAATTGTTTCAGTTGTTTATTGTTTTATTTTATTCTTTTAATACCCAATCAATCCCTACTTATAAGGATTAAGTAAGTGTCTCCTTACTTAATTATTCCTACATTAACAAAATTGAGGCCAGGTCAGCTAAGAGCTCTAATTGGCACCTAAGTAGGTACCTACTTAGTATAACTGTAAACGATGGTACTTATCCTATTATCTACTATATTCAAAATATCTAAACAAAGAAAGTAAGTACATAATAAATAAAATCAATAGCTTTCCGAGAGACGGGGAAACCCGCAACTATTCTGATAAAAAACCTTGGAGCAATCACGAATCTCACGATTCTCGGATTATGAAGAGTCAATTAATTCTACCAGGAAAATAAGTAAGAAAACCTGTCCGATCAACTAGCTCAAACTGACTCAGCCACGGACTAGGATGGGAAACAGATGAAACAGAACGCGTTCAATCCACTTCTAGTTAACACCCATAGATCCAATAGGTACCTAATTGTAATCATATACTTTTCTTTCTTAGCGCAAACTATCAAAATTCAGTTCAATCCCTAACATTTTGAGATGCTGCTGAAATTTTTAATGAAACTTTTTACTGTTCGGAGGAGGGTGCTGTCACTGCAACACAGTTTATAACTTCGGCAGTTGTTCAAAGTTCCCATTTTTACATGTACCTATGTATAATGTTGTTCCAAATAAATTATTATTATTATTATTATTATTATTATTACTGTATTTATGGAAATGGACCCTTTGATATAGTATTTGAGAAAAATAATGTTAATTAATCGGATTTTCTGCTATGATAGAAGATATACACAACAGTCCTACCTACAAATAATTCTACGATTACGCGATTCTCAATTCAGCCCATTAAGATAAAATAGTTGATATAAACTGGTATCGGTTGAAGTGGAAGATGTGAGAGAGAGTTGTTTCCGATTCAAATACTTAAATTTTAATATCTAGTTCTAACTTACAACTTCTAAGCACTTAGCTTGTAAAACTGAGTAACCTAGGTACCTACTCAGGACCTAGGAATTCTATGCGTAGCTAATGTAGGTCACTCTCGAAAATAGGCCAACACTCAGGTCACAAGCTTATTTAGGTCAGGTGTGCATTTGCCGATAAAACCACAGAATATACCTGAACCGTGTAATTGAAGGTAAATATTTTACAAAACTAGGCCCCTTGTTTTCAAAATAGAAATACATGATAGGAAATTCAGATAGGCGTGATCTATGAACGTAAACTAGCATAAAACCTATTTCTAAAACAATGGTGATTCATAAATCAAAACTTGATTTTGCTTACCATTGACTGAAGTTTTATGCCCTAAAAGCAGAAGCTACCAACAAGGGTTGTAGATCGGAGAAATGAGATGTGTAAAAATAAACAATGATAGGTCAAAATTTCAATAAATAGTCAGAAAATGTAAAGATTTGCGCACTTCTTTGATAGTTTGATACTTGGCCTAAGTCTATGCAGACTTCTCTAAAGTTTGCATGGAAATTCCCCAGGAAGACATCAGGTGTTTTACTATTTCATAGGTAAACTGAATATACGCAACGGACGCAGGAAAGATTACCATACATAAATGCATAGTAGCTAAATGACCCACTTATTGAATGATGCATCGCTAGATTAACTTCTAAGGTCCTTTATTATGCTGAGTACCATTTTGGAGTGTTTGTTTGCTCGTTAAGTGAGTATGCTTATTAGGTAGCTATGTCTGCGTAATTAAGAGGCCCAATACTGTGTCTGACGTGACGTGACGGATCCATTAAAAAATAGCATCTCGCTATAGCTACTGCAGAAACATGCTAAAGATTTTAATATGGGATAATGATTCTATGCCGATTATTAGACACAATATGTATACGTAGATTTCGTTTTTTCTAGGTATCAAAATGAATGCCTTATATCTAGACTTATAATTAAACACCAATCATGTTATCAAACATAAAAACATTATTTTGCACCAATTGTATACGAAACTAACATATTTCTATTTACTTTTCAGATATGCACCCAATAAATGGAATCGAAACCCGACTGACTGCAGTCTGAAGGTCGCACTGGCTTTCAATCTACTGTGGAAGAGGGATGGCTTTATCTAACCTGATGAAGAGTGAAGAGAGAAGATGCAGGACCGTCCGCGTTGGCAGTGTGGTTAGCTGGTTGTTGTAATCTAAACCAACAGCCACTAACTAGACTGCTTCTGCGTGCAGTCCGTTTTCAAAGTCTCGAAGAATGAAGACCAACATCATAGGGCTTCCTAGAAAACACAGAGGGCGACACAGACAATTATATTTATGTTCTGCAATCAATAACTTGTCCTTGGTTCCTGCTGTCACATTTCTTGAGGTAGAAGGCGGTAATCAGCTAGCACTAGGCTGCAAGGGGCTGAAAATCTACAGGTTTTCACACACAATTTTTTGATCCTATCCTACTAACAATATACACTTGCGTCCAAAAAAATCAACCCATCCCGCATAGTAATTAAAGCCTGGAGTAGGCCGATTTTTTTGCACGCAAGTATACAAGTATATGCAAAAGTATATGTATAGGTTTGTTTGTGACTCAATCACGCCTTAGCGATGACGGATGGATAGATTTCGATGAAATTTGGAATAGGTACATGACTTGTATATACCTACTCTCCGAACAAAAATATACTAGAATAGTAGGTACTCTTTAAGGCTACTTTTAATGTAGGAAGATACAACGCGTGTGAAACCTTGAAAATAAATTAGCCATAGAATATCTTAAGTCTTGCCTATATTTATAATTTACCTGAGTACCTACCTATCTATAAAAAAATACTAGGATTCTGTCGTTAATTTATTTCATTATTTGTAAACTTACATGTACTCACTTAGGATTATTTATACATAATGTACCTATATTTGGTGGATAAATAGTTATGTTTAAACATATTAAATGTTTTTTCAAATAAATGTTGTTTTTCATTTTCCCTTACTGCCAGCAAGAATCCAACTTGGAAAAAATATCACGTTCGATTCCTGAGTCCTTACCACTAGCTCTTACAAACCATCATGTTTCAAAAACGTCAAAGTTTCAAGCTTAAAATCACTTCCTTACATTTTTTATATCATGGTACGAAATATCAAAGTAATATTAAGTACTTTGATATCGCCTGAAAAGCTTGTGGTAAGGCCCGTGATATCGTGAAAACTACAAATAGGTAACTACAGTTGGCCCAACGAGTCGTGGCATTCGTGAAGTTAGCCGCAGACGCTGCGCAGTATCGTTTTTCGGGAGCAATAGGAGGTATGGAGAGAGGCGGTGGGACTGTACATGCGCAAACTCGTACCTGTTGCTAACTTCACGAATGCCTAGATCCGTTGGAAGAATATTTAATTATCTATGATAGTAAGGTAAACATAGATTAGACGTCATGGCGAAGACAAACTTGCAAAAGACCTCAGCTAAGAAATACCGTCTTGAGGCCAATCATTGCCGATAGGTAGGTACTAAAATAAATATGCATCACCTATCAGGTGCATTAATGGGAGCGGTGCCAAGCGGTCCTGTCGACACGTGTACAGCCGTCATAATTATGCATTCCACTAATAAGTATATTGGTCTCTAATCTGAAGATTGATGGGTATGACATCTACGCCAGTAGCAAATAAGGAAGCAATCTACTACGCCGTAGGTAAGTATATCTTAGCATGTAGTGACCGACTATGATCAATCGCCACGACAACGCGGTTATTTCCCAAGATTAACTTAAAATTTTCCGAAGAGAAATTAACAAGAATTTTCTATCGCGATTTGTACATGTGATTATTTACCTATAAATATTTATCATATCCTGTCACTGTCACTGAAACATTTTTCCTCGTTCATGAACGGTTCGGCTGACAGACTTACATGCTGAGTGACATGAGTCAAAAAACACGCACTACGCAAGAAAGAGTGAGACAGACGTCCTAACCTCACGTAGGAGAGCCTAGATTGGCTGTCAGCAGAGTACCTATATAATATATCTATTAGCATATTATCTATTCATGAACGAGGAAAACTTTTCTGTAACATTTCCAACGCTATCTCGAATTAATCAATACTTTCAGACACAGACTGAAATAAAAAGGAGACACAGAGTACCTACTTATAGTTAGAAATATCGTGGTTGTCCTTTCATTTGTTATGCTCTGCAGTTCCCGGAAATTAGACCTTTTCGTCTCGAAATTTTGCCTTATTTTAGGTTTTGTTTGGGACTTTGCTAGGGCAAATAAAAACTGAATGTAAGAGTCAAAATTTCTTCACGTTTATTTTACTTTTTTTATACCATCATGTTTCATAATGGACATTAACTGTAAACAACGTCAGGCATTCATAGAGGTAGCGTTTTCTAACTTAACCCACCCGAGAACAAAAGCGAATTCAGATTCACTACCCACCACCAGTTTACGCTGCAACAATGATATAAATAAAATGAATGATACATACGTATAAACAACCGACTTTCTATTCACATAGCGAAACTTCCGAATTCGCTTCTGCATCAAAGTAGCGAACACTTTTACAATTACCGTCTCGCGAATTTCTACCAAATCCACACAAATAATTATGTATAATTTATCTATCTGCTTACATTTACACAGTCAAACCATTTTGGAAGATTTTGCTTTCGTTTATCCAAGCTAGCGACGAAGTCTTTTTGAAAACATAAAAATATGATTAAATTAATATAAACTCACGCTTGTTGGAGGCGTGTGGTAGACAAGAGTGTTCCTTCGAATAGATGATACTATAAACATCTTTCAGATGTGAAACCTTATGCATTCTGAAAGATAGATCAATCGTTCGATAAAACTAACTTTACAAAAACTGATGTGAGGGCAGATATTTAGGTAGTCTTGTCATTTATGTGTAACAAAATTCAAAGGATTTGATACTTTGGGAAAAAAATATTATTTAGCTTTTGTTATCAAAAAAAGAACAATTTTGACACGTTTTCAATGAAAAACATAACAGAAATTCCAGCATACACCCGACATATAAACTGACCACTTGTATTTTATTTAATATTACCTCCTAATTCCTAATGAAACCTTGATTAACTGGTTACTTATCACATTATAGGATTCCTACAAGAGTTATATCTACATTAGTAAATGAATATCGTACGAGTATCTACAGTAACCTTACAACTAAAATGCTATTGACATTTGGTAAATCCTTCTAGCGGTCATTCAATTGATTTAGAAAAAACTATTGAAGGTTCCAGACCAGAAGAATTATCACGTATCATTTGTACGACTTTGAGTGAGGAGTAGGTAAGTAGACTTTTCTAGGCTGATGATGTAGAATCAGAAAACTGTGGTAAGTATTACAGTCAAAACGTCAATAGTCCTACTAATATTATAAACGTGAAAGTTTGTATGTATGGATGTTTGTTACTCTTTCACGCTGAAATGGTTGAACTGGATCTGGATGAAATTTGGCACACAGAGATTAGTCTGGTTAGCACATTTTTATCCCGAAAAAATGTACGGTTTTCGTGGGATATGTCGTAAATGGAAATATATAAAGGTCCAAAGAGCTGAAATTGTGTGTAGAGGTGCAAAAAAAGGAATTTTTAAAAGGGATGCCGCGTGGAGGTTTAAGTTTGTATGAAAAAATATCACGCGAACGAACGCGAGTTTCACCAGTATGCGATAAATTCTTGTGAAATATTAATGAATCAAATATAATGTTATTGATATTATGTTATGTTTATGGTCTGACCCAAAAACTAAAATATAAACAATTTTTTGCTGACTTTCAATACTTTTCATTCGTCTTCTGCAACCAAAGTAAGTAAAATACAATACATTAGTTACATGTTAAGACTACAACTTAAGGCTACCGTTTGTAAATTGTATAAAAGTTAATATAGATTAACGCAACTGGAATATTAAGCGTGATATCTTCTAAAAAATCGCTGTTAGACCCGTGGGTTTAATAATGAGGTGATTATGAGCTGAGTCTTCAAAACGTCCGAATGTTTCCGTCGTTACCCAAGTTGGGACCACCAGATGGTTTTTAGATAGTTTAGGGTTTTGATAGTTAAATAAATAATAATAAATAATGCTGGACAATCCACACAGCATCATCTAGCCCCAAAGTAAGCTACTCAAAGCTTGTGTTATGGGTACTAGATAACTGATATATTTAATACATTATATACATAGATAGATATTTTTTATTATACATAGAAAACACCCAGACCAACGGAACAAATTTCTGCAGATTGTACACAAATTTGTTCCGCGGCGGGAATCGAACCCGCAACCTCTTGCGTCGCAGGCGGACTCTCGCCCGCAGCGCCACAGAGGTCGTCAATTTATAAAACAATTTCATTTCGTTTTCCTTCATCTGCAGCTTAGAAAGTTTAGCGAAAACTTTGAAGTAGGTACCTACTATCGGCAGTGGAAAACGAAACAAAATAAAGTTTTGTAAAAAATTTAAACTTGTACATCCCGATTTTAAGGAACCGACTGCGTGCCCTTTGTAGCAAGGTAGGTTAATAAATACTTAACAAAATTTTGTTTTTTTTAAATTATGGTTACTAGTATTATTTTAGTAAGACGATTACAATAATTATTATACTAAAGTTGCAAATAAATTGTCGGACAAAACAGCTGTATGTAGGTACTTCCGTCGCGCTGTACACCGAACGAATCTGATGCTAGCTCGTATTTATGCCATAATATTGTAAGATAGTATGGATTTTACTAGATACGTCTTCTGCTGCGCTTGTCGGATAATTTGTTTCCAGCTTAATTACCTATCAATGTATAATGACGACCTCAGTGGCGCAGCGGGCAAGAGTCCGCCTGCGACGCAAGAGGTTGCGGGTTCGATACCCGTCGCGGAACAAATTTGTGTACGATCTGCAGAAATTTGTTCCGTTGGTCTGGGTGTTTTCTATGTATAATAAAAATATCTATCTATGTATATAATGTATTAAATATATCAGTTATCTAGTACCCATAACACAAGCTTTGAGTAGCTTACTTTGGGGCAAGATAATGCTGTGTGGATTGTCCAGCATTATTTATTTATTTATTTATTTATTAATGTGGAAGTTGGAGTGGATGTTGGATAGTTTGTTTATGGTTTAACCACGTTGCAACGGCTGGACGTATTTGAAGGTAGATTTTTATAAGTAGTCTATGGCACGGAATAGCTTAGATACTACTTGTCAAATAAGTGGGTATCACGCGAACAAAGTCGCGGATATACGCCAGTTAAACACATTTATTACAAAGGGCAAATACAAGATATTTATAACCCCAAGTTTATATCTAGGTATAAAACAGGTATTCTAAATGTTGTGTCAACTGTTTTCATTTATTATTTAAACTTAAAACAAGTTGTGAGATTAAATTTATACAAAACTTGTAGAAAACGTGTCAAAGACTGTTACAAAAGGTTTTTTTGGTTAAAACATGAGATCTTTAGGACTTGGACCTATTGCTGTTATCATGTATCAAACTTAAACATGTTTGTAGATGTAAACGCGGGGTAAGCATTAATTAATCATCACAAAACAATTTGTGAAACTCACAATCAAGTAAACACATTCTCCAACTAACGAGCTGATACCACGTTGACATGCACGCCTACGCGTGGTTACACACGACAGCGCCTAGTTTTCCGGGGGCTTAGTACGGGTTTTGATTTACTTTGTTTCGTTTCGTTTCCTTCAATAAATTGCATCTGCACTGCCGTACTCCCGATTTTAGTCCTTCAAAGGTCCGCTGGGGGCTGCATGATGTACGAGTGCCTTATTATTAACGACAGCAATAAAGCGAAAATTAATGGGAAATGAGTACTAAGTTGTAAAAAGTTTATTGGTTCGTATCCTGGAAGCCAATCGCTGCCTATTACTCGCCTGTCACTGTCTACGGAAAATGCACTTTTAAGCTAAGCGTTCATCCGTTTGATGCGATGCGTCCGATGCGTACGAAGCCGATAGGTGGACGCTTAGCTTTAACCGCGTTCTTGTCGTACAAAAAGCATGTTTGACAGCGCTGATTGCTCAATTTACATACGTCTGTTGCAAAATACGTTTGTTTGCCAGTGATTGCAGCATTCTGAACGAAACTATCAAAAATAGCGCGGTACGAAATGTGCATAACGTAACTTTAACGAATGCGTTTTGTCTCTGGTACCTACATACGTTAAAAAAAACGCGATTGCCTTACAGCTACGTAATCAACCGACGACGTGACGCTAAACGTATCGCATCAAGACAAGAGCTAAGAAAATTTAACGGCAAAGTTAATGACAAAAAAAAGTTTTTCAGTTTTTCCTTCATAATTAGCTCGATTTCCACTTCGGACTATCTACTACCTGTTGAACGCTAAACTCGGTAATAAATATCGTGCTTGCGTAATTAATTGCCGAGCACTGTATATTTGTATCAGATAATTCAGTCTTCCTGTTTCTTTTATTGCGGTTTTTTATAATATAAATTTCACTATAATTGTATCCGTATTTTTACAAACTAGTGTGCAAAGATTTTTAAAAGACACGTGTTATTTATGGATTCTATAGTAACTATACCTACTTAATTATCTTACCTATTAATATAAAAATTAGTTTTTTTTATATATTTCAAATGTAAAATCAAGTCGTGTACCTTTATCCATTTCTATACCAAGGTCTGAAAAACATTTGAAATACGTTTTAACTTTCAATTAATTTGATGGTATTTGTTTTCGGTGAGCCATACAAAAAATTAAATTGAAAAAAGTAAGTATCAATAAACAGTTTGCATTAGAGCCTATTTCACCATCGCCACTAAGAGCACCAACTGACGGAGAAAGAGGACCAAGTAGAAAATATCAAATTATTCTTTTGGTTGGTTACATAATGTACACTCAAATTACATACTTATAATGGTAGTGTCAATGTTTTATATTTCACTTATGCTATGGTTTGACCTGTGTAAAAAATGTTCTTAGTTTCAACAATACCACTCAACCAGCATTGCAACTATTTAGCTACAGAGGCCGGTATCTGCCAAAGCGCAGAAAACACAATATTGTAACATCCAATATCATCGTTTTTACCTAATTTACTAGACGTTATCCACGAATGTTTACTCTATCACTCCGTACGTACTGCTTAATTCTCTACGCTTTGGTCAAAACCAACCTTAATTTTAATATCTTTCAGGAAAATAATAAATGAATATACATATATTATTGGAAAAATATATATAATTATGTTACTATTGTTTGATTTGGTGCAGCTAAATAGATACAATGTTAACATTAATTTGCTAAAAAATCTCGTCTAGTCCCATTCAAATAACGCTCCAGAGAGCGATGTCAAATGAAGGATACTGTATGGTCACTGATCACTGGTCTTGTTAAACGTATAATAAAGTACATTACTTATAGAATACTGAAAATGACGGAAATATATAGAATTTTCCGTCGTTTTCAGTATTCCAGATTTCCGCAAAGTCACGCCTGAATCAATCACTTATACTTATAGAATTTTTAATTTTAAATTACCTCCAAAATTGTCGGTACGCGCGCAATAAGTACTCTCGTAGCGAGCAGGAATAGTTTGTGAATTCGTTTACAAACTGTGGTGGGCAACCACAGACGAATTATAGAAAAGTGCAGGAGAAATGAGAATGTTTTTTTAAATATTAAAGTAATATAACTTCGATATTTCGTACCATAAATTTGTATTGGAATACTGTTACTCCAATCTTGAAATAATTACGTTTTTGACAGGTAGAGAGTAGGTACAGGTACTCTGTATGGACATTTTGGAGAATTCGAACATACGAACATCCATTCAAACATTCGTATTTTATGTTTGTGCTCGAATCAAAAACCTTGGTCGAATTGGTTCGTGTTACAATGGTAATCAATGGTCGCAGTGTCCATGTTGAGTGTTCTTCATTTGACAAGACCCTAACCCACTTGACAGTAACAACTCGATATCCAACGTTTCACGCAACACATTCCGCTACTATTAACATTTTCCTACATTTAATTCACAACAAATAAGACAAAATATTGCCTACAAAATGCTTTTGGACACAAATTAATACATTCAAATACCAACCCTTACGCATTACATTACGATTCACTTCCCAATAACAATGGATTCAGATGCGATACATAATGATAAATTAAAATGGTTAATATGAAGATCTATAAAAATATTTTCGTAAAGCTATGCGTTTAAAAGCTAACTGTTCCATTTATGAAATGTATGAAATCTACTTACTACGTAGATTACCCAAAATAGACCTTATTCTCAATACACAAGATCCAAATTCCTGTTTGAATGTGTGTTAAGAATCAGACCTATGATATAACTATCAGTAACATGTAACTCAAACAAACTAATAAAACCATTAGGTACATTTGTTCATCTTCATATTACAATCATACAAAAATTAAAGCATGAATAAAAATATGTCCAATCTTGAGACTACAAATCGAATTTGTTCCTAGTTATTATAGTACACAGAGTTTACTTTTGCTTAATATAAACGTTACTTTCTTACTGTTATGAGGAGCTTGTTGATAATTCCATTGAGACCGACGCGGGCTGTAACATCTGGAAATATTTTTAGCTACTTAATTAAATACGCACATTTATTATCATTCATTATATTCCATTTTGTCTATTATTTGCGATAAAAACAGCTAATTTTCTACTGGATCCAGAACTTTAAATTAGTATTCCGTACGTGACAGATTGCAAGCCTATCGCCGCTTATAACAATACTAATCTATGACACATACCTTTGAATTTTTGGTTCTATTGTTCTATTTGGGTATGCCGGTTTCCTCACGATGTTTTCCTTCACCGTTTAAGAGCACTGGCATTGCGCACATAATTTTTTCGAATGGAAAAAGTGATTGGTGCACGACCAGGTTTGATTGAACCCACGACCTTCGGATCATGAGGCAGAGTTGCTATCACTACACCACCAGTGCTTTCTATCTTATACCTTTAAACGAGCAACTCTTGTATATATACACTCAGAGGCACAATTAACCGCCCACTCAATTTAAGTGGCATTTTTTTTACTTCTCGTAGTTTTAACTCCTGAAATGTAAATTATTGAAATGTGAAGGGTATTTTACCAACAAAAAAATAAAAACTATCCAATTATCTCCACTTTTTGATACAATTAAAGCTTTGGATATGATATGAGACGAGTTTTATTTCACTGACGTTATTGTTGCTAAGCTGTTAACTTCGTTTTATTGCATTGACTGTAAACAATTGGAGATTTTTTTTTGTTTCTACTGACTAAAGCTAGTGTCTGAATAACATAACATGCCATTTGATGCTCCTGAAGTGGCTAGAGCTGTCGCCCTTATTGGCCAAAGGTTTAGTCAGCGTTACAAGGCGCATGAGCTCGGGGTAGCATGTACCACCTTGAGGGATGCATGCTCTTATGAGCGAAGACCAGGCCAGGGCCGAAAAAGGTGCACTTCAGCTCGCGATGATCGATTTCTTGTAAGCAACGTCCTCAGAAACCGGTTCACCACGGCTGTTGAAGCACGTAACCAGCTTCGTGAAGTTCGTGATGTCCATTTTAGTAAAAGAACAGTGAGAATAAAGTTAAAGGAAAGGGAAATTAAAGTTTTCCAGCCTTTACGAGTGCCACAACTGCTCGTAGGAACCCGAAGAGTTAGACTTCGTTTTTCTCGAAAGCACGTCGAATGGACTCTATAGCAATGGAAGAATGTGATGTATTCTTGTGAGACCAGAATATCTTTGCACGGCTCTGACGGTCACCAGCGTATCTACGGATGCAAGAAGGAAAGGTTTGCACCATGTACTGTCGTGGAAACAGACGGTTATCAAAGAGGCTCTACTATGGTATGGGGTGGCATATCTTATGAAGCACGTACAGACCATCTTGGAAAGAGGCAGATTAAATACCCAAAGATACGGAACGGAAGTCCTAGAACCTCATGTCATATGCCATTCGCCCTCGCGTTGCTAAAGTTGTTGCTGAGTACCTTGATACTGTTGGTATTCGAAGATTACTATGGCTATCTCGCAGCCCTGATTTAAACCTCATTTAACACATTTAGGAATTTAATTTAAAAAGACGTGTTCGAAGCCGTGTGCCAGCTCCAACAACAATAGAACAGCTGAAAAACGCCGTCATCGAAGAATGGCAGTACATCCCTCAACAGCGAATTAAAGACGTCATGGATAGCATTCCAAACCGTTTGCGGGAAGCGATCAGGGCTCGAAGTGGAAATACTCACCATTAAATTTCATTAAACACGTTCTTTAATTTTTTTTTAAGGTTTTAGTAATTTTTAACAATTTTAAGATAAATGGCAATTATTGCTTTCTCCGTTTTTTTTTTAATTATCATAATCAATCATACCAATTTATGCCTTTAATTAGTGTAAAAATACCTCTAAAACCAAAAAAATACCAGCAGTATTCAGACAATATTTTTTTTTTACCAAAAACAACAGAACTACAAGTGGGCGGTTAATTGTGCCGGTGTGTGTATATATATATATGTATATAATCTCGAAAACTCGGAAATCTCGAAAACGGCTCCAGCGATTTTCATGAAATTTAGTATGCAGAGGGTTTCGGGGGCGATAAATCGATCTAGCTAGGTTTCATTTTTAGAAAACGTCGTTTACCAATAAAAAAACCGAGCAAAGCTCGGTCATTTTTTATTGGTAAACGACGAATTTTTTATATCCATTAATTATTTCCATTATAACCATGTACCTGGGTACATGGTTATAATGGAAATAATTAATGGATAAAAATTACCTTAATTTTTTCAACAGACGTATCAGGCGATTCCACAAACATGCTGTCATCCATTGTGTGCAGAGTTTCATCTTCAAGAACCGTTTCTTCAAGTTCTCCGTTGTCAAGTTCACTTCCGTCAAGGTCACCTTCGTCAAGGTCACCTTCGTCAAGGTCACCTTCGTCGAGTTCTCTTTCGTCGAGTTCTCTTTCGTCGAGGACTGCCTCCAGTGCCGCTGCAAGCTCAGAGCTCTCGCCGAACGTGCCACTTTCCTCTGCAAAGTATTATTGTATCTTTGAAACTTAGCAAGTACAGTCGCGCCCAACATTGTACGGTCTGACTAAGGACGTATTTTCACGTCTCTGCTCAGATCGGCAAAAATGTTGGTCGCGGCTTGTGGTACTAAAATACATTTTAATATACAAATACTTGCTTTTAGCTTCTGGTTCAGCTGCGTAAAGAACAACGAAAATATTATGAAATATCCAATGTAAGGTAATTAATTATATACTGCTTAATTATGGGACTAAAATACTGCCAGTTATGTTGGTATTATCTATCCAAATTGTAGGTTAATTTTATCAGTGCATCAAATTTAAATGGGATCCAAACTGGTCAAATGGGCGGGACTCGAATCCGCGCCTTTGCCTAGAGCCAACCATTTGTCCAAAGTATTCATATGTCAAAATTGTTATTATGATACTTCAAAGTATATTTTATTTGCAAAGAGTTAGTCTAGTAATTGATTTCTGTAGATCGACTAACCTAACACAATACCTTGATTGAGGAACTCCGTGAAAGCTTCATCAGGCATCTGACTGAGGACAGAGGGATCCAAAATGTCGTGGACAACTTCAACCTCTAAAAACCAGAAAAATAAACATTTTATTATTGTAGTTTTAGTTTTATTAGTTTAAGTATGGTTTCAATTCTACTAAGGGTGGATTTTACCAATTTCTGGTATTATATCTTTTCATTAATCATGTAATGTCAAATGTAAATAAATGTCAGTTCACTCTACAATAACTATTTGTTATGGAATAGAGTTTAAACTAGATCGGTCTTCTGTTAGGAGTTAGGATCACAGGCTTACTATGGAAAAACTATGAAAAAATATGTTCATTGATTTCCACCTAGGACACACTTTTGTGTTCTCTGCTGGGTGTCATTATACTGTCTACATTTACCAAAAAAATTATGTAAGTATTCTATCGGCTAACATAGCAAAAGATTTGCTTAGCTGGGTCTAGATGGCACCGTGCGGTATGGCCACAAATATGATACTTATACATATAAACAGTGAATTGTAATAGTTACTATGAATATTTTGATTGATATGTGAGTAAATACTCACCAAGTTCATGCGGATAACTTGCAGCAGCATACTCGTTTTCACTCAAAACTCCCATATGAGTGTCCTCCGAGCTGTCGTACGCAGACGAATTTGAACACACGTTGATTTCTAAAAAAAACATTTAAAATTGGGTAACTAATTGACGTCATAACCACAACGCCAGTGCGCGAGTGCTCGGTAGAGATGCGAGAGGGAGCGAGAGAGAGAAGGATCTATCCGATAAATGTTAGAGGATCTATTCAATAAATGAACTACCTAGAAATATTTGTTCCCAATCTGGCGTTGTCGTACTATTGTATTGGACCAGGACTTTTATTATGAGACTGTTTAAAATAAATAATAAATAATGCTGGACAGTCCACACAGCATCATCTAGCCCCAAAGTAAGCTACTCAAAGCTTGTGTTATGGGTACTAGATAACTGATATATTTATTACGTTATATACATAGATATTTATATTATGCATAGAAAACACCCAGACCAACGGAACAAATTTCTGCAGATCGTACACAAATTTGTTCCGAGGCGGGAATCGAACCCGCAACCTCTAGCGTCGCAGGCAGACTCTCGCCCGCTGCGCCACTGAGATTGGGTGTTTGGTTTTATTTTTTTAAATGAGAAAACCAAGTTTATAAAAGTGTTAGAGGTCTTTAGCTAATTCCGTCCGTCGTCCAATCTTGTACCTATGTACCTGAGAGTGATTGTGAGAGCGCGGGAGGCGCGGGCGAGTGGACGCGGGACGTCTGCGGGGCAGGGGGCGGTGGAGGCGGCGGCGGGGGCCGGCGGCGCCGCTTTGGCCGGCGTGCGGCTGACAGCATGCGCGGACGCACCACCTTCTTAGGTTTATTGTCTCGAATCAACTTGTCATAGTTATCCTGTGGAGTAAGTATGTATGAGTCAGTGGCAAACGCAATAAAATATCCGCAGCTATAAGTAGCTGGAACTATTTTATTTTAAATTAACATAGACATCTTGGTTGGAGCAAGGACGTGACCTCGGAAGCACGGAAATTATCAGGGCCTTTATACAAAAGTGAAATAAATTGGGAATGATAACGTCAAGTACGTTCTCAATGAGATTCAACTATTTTCACCAAGATTTGTCTCACCTTTACAACTTAGATTTAATTTGTAAATGTCACTAGCGACAACCTTAATTTAGATAGATTACATTGACAGTCTGAGAACTTAAAATTCATAATCTGCATTGGGTTCAAGTGATACGTCATTGTGCACGCACACTAATGATTAGTAAAAAATGAACCAAACAGTTATTTCACCATTGATTGTGCAATTATATTGCACGATTTTTCGTAAAAAAATATACTTATTCCTTTTGTACCCTGAAATTGAAAATATTTGGTGTGCCAAATGAGCGAGCTATCTCATTTCGTGTGGCAACAAAACGGCGCGTTTTTAGTACCGTACGGGCATATCTCTGATTTAAATCTGGTCACATACCCTTTTCCACGCATGCTCAGCGCAAAGTGGCAGTTGATCTTTGAGCGGTAACAGCGGGTAGTTGCATCTCGAACCGACTGCGAAGACGGCTGCGCACGACGCGTATAATCTCTGCTCCGGCGCAAGCGTGATATGGGCGAGGCAGTATCGCGCACAAGGCACCGACGGCTTCAAGCAAGCGTCCTCGGAGCAAATCTCGGTGATAACGGATAATCCGCTCTCGCCTCCGGACCAGCCACATTCCCTGCAATAAAGGTTATAGTAAATTTCACGAAGACGCGTGAATTATTGCATTTTGTATCCTATATCCTACTAATCCTACTAATATTATAAACGCGAAAGTTTGTAAGAATGTATGGATAGCAGGATGTATGTTTGTTACTCTTTCACGCTGAAACGGCAGAACAAATCTGGATAAAATTTGGCACAGATATAGATTATAGTCTGAAATAACACATAAGCTACTTTTTTCCCGAAAAAATGTACGGTTCACGGGGGATAGATTTGTTTTTGTTTTTCAAGGTACTACGCGGGCGAAGCCGTGGGCTAGTCATTGATATAAAGGACACAGGACTAATCATTGTGCACATAAGAAGTCTCCTAATAAATTACTTAATACGAGAAGGTATTTCTTTATATTCATAATCTATGGTAGATAGTTGTAGAACTCATTAAACTAAATTTTTTTTATATCAGTTTTCATCCCTAAAGACTAACGCTAAATAACAAGGATTGACTCTACTTTAACGAAATTCTATAATTACATGTAAAATAATTATAAATTAGGGTTAGTGTTATTGGCTATATTGAGAGTAGCCATTTTCAAACATAACATTATACGAGTATATTATATAATGACAATCATCTTAAGTAGGGTCCAGAAACATTCCTTTTTAGAGAAAAAAAGGCTTTTGTAGCCAATAAAAACCAGGGAAAATAACAACAAACCTGAGTTTTTTTTTCTCGTCTGAAGTTAGCAAGGAAGGCATACCGCGCATCGCTAGTAAATGGTTTACCGTTTGAGCTGGAAGACTTGACGATCGACTGGTTAGTTGTTTCTGTTAAAAATAACAATAAGGTTAATGTTTACAAAAAAACAAAAAAACATTTTTTTACAAGGTATCACAAAACAAAACAAACAAACATGATCCTGGGGCCTTACCACGAAGTCTTCCAGAACGATTCCGTAACGATTCCATTATAGAAACGTCACTACTTCCATACAATTTGCATAGGTCATGGTATGAAATAACAGTGTAATACTAATTCGGTAATGTATTATGAATTCGTGGTGAGGCCCCCAGACTGTATTCAGGCTTGGGAGACATCTCTTCACACCACTTGTTACTTAGATCTTTGAGGATATCTAAATGAGGGTAGTCAGAGGTACCTACGTCTTAAAATTATATTTAATGAATCCCTAGATTTTGAACAGAAACAAGGCATCATAATAAATTAATAGATATTGGTAGTTTCAGACAGCGCCATCTAGCCCCAACTATGGGAACTGGATAACTAATAAACATTAGTACCAGGGTACCAAGCTTTGTTCGGTTTTTTTTGTAAACGACGTTTAATAAAAATGAAGCCTAGCTAGATCGATCTATCGCCCCCGAAATCCTCTGCATCCCAAATTTCATGAAAATCGTTGGAGCCGTTTCCGAGATTCAGATTATATTATATATTATGTATACATATTACAAGAAATGCTCGTATAAAGGCATAAAAATGTGTACTTACTATATGATTTTAGGACATAAAGGCATTTCCTACCAACTCCGTAAGCTCGTATCAACTTAGTTATGCAATCGTTATTGTCAGATCACCTAAAGGTCGCAAACAGACAAATGACTTTTTAAAGCAGGGACTGACAGCTTATTATAGCCTCAGAAGCACGTCTTATTGACATCAAACATTCCTTAACTATGCTGTTCGAGCTAGTTGGCAAAGGTAGGTACTTCTAGAATGAATACTGAAAAGGACGGAAATATCTAGTACTTTCCCGCTAAACTGTTATCTAAAGAGCTTAGCAACACAAACTCAAATAGAAATTCGACACGTGTTTCGCTTCTCCACGAAGCATCTTCAGGACCATTGACTCGCTCCGCATTGTTGCTCCACCGAGCGCCGAAAGAGAAGTGAAAGTACTAGATATTTCCATCCTTTTCAGTATTTGTAATGGATTTCCGCAAAGTCACGCCTGAATCAATCATTTAACTTCTAGAATGCTTCAAATTAAATATCTAAGTACACTTGTTAGGGATCGGTAGAGAACTATCAAGGGCATGGAATAACGCAGAACAAAAGGAACGACAATTATGGATGAATGCAAATAATTAATCACCTTGACAATGCTGCACAATGCTTTCGTCTTTGTGTATTTCTTAGACAAGCGGAGCGTCTTGTTTGCCGTCTCAAGACGCTTTCGCATCGCTTCGCGGCGAAAGTCTAAACGGGCACTACGTGATTCTGCCGCTATTTCCTCAATGCATAGTGGACGACTGCCGATTTCTGAAACATTATAATATTCTAAGAAATATCTATTTTTATGGACCAACCATAAGCGTATTTACAAAAATGTTCTTGTGATTCTATTGAATAAAACTAATTTCAATTTATCATACCTACACCGTGAAATTTTAATGGTTGTTTTCCGCGGTAGAACAACTTGCCATAGGGAGTACTTTCGAAACATAGATAAACATATATGTTATGTTATAGATAAACATAATATTAAGTAGGTAAATGTTGTGCATGCCTGTAATTGGCACACATTTCATAGTATAATTTGTTTACATGTTGTTTTTTTTTTAATGCTTTGTTGTGTGTGCTGTTGGCGTTGCCTAATAAATAAATAAAAATAAATAATAAAATATCTAGCGTCACCATACCTACTAATGTAAGTGGCACTAATGAAAATACCTCAAAATAATATTATCATTTATTACGGTTAGAGACGTGTCTCTAATCGTTTTGAGGACACAATATCCATTCACGACAACGAAAAGATGTAATTTTATGGAAATTCTAGCTAGCTAAGTAATTTCTATACAAATTTATCAATCCGTTGCCGTGAACGCCAGCAGAAAATGGATTTTGTTTAGATTAACTATCCTTATTTGACGTTGCCGCGGTGTTAACGCTACATTATTTTTAGTACTAACCGGGTATTTATCGAGTTTTACCTATTTTTCCCGACCCACGACATTAGTGTCGTGGTCATCCCGAGACAACGACAGTGTGTAAACCTGTTGAAACGTCGGAAAAAATAGGTAAATAAAACGCGATAAACCCGGTTATATGATACTAATAATAATATGTTCAGATCGCGTAAGTTTAAAAATATATTTAACGCTACATGACCACACTCTGATGTCAAGTATAATTGTGAAGTTACCGATATCCGGCATTTCGTCATCATCACTGCTACTGCTGTCCAAAGTACCGAAAGCCGGTTTTTTAGAGCTCATAGGTCCGCAGTCAAAGTCTCCCGGAGCGTGCCATTTCTTGATAGGCACTGGTATAGCTCTACGCGATATCCGTTGTAAGGCCTCATGCATCGCGGGGCCTCGACCACGGCGTGGCTTTGACAAATTTGGAGTTTTACCTAATTGGAAAGTTATGTTTTTATATTAAAAGCTTTACTAACAATTTTATTAATAACTAGCTTCCGCCCACGGCTTCGCCCGCGTGGTACCTTCAAAAACAAAAACAAATCTATCCCACGGGAACCGTACATTTTTCCGGGATAAAATGTAGCCTATGTGTTCTTCCAGACTATAATCTATATCTGTGCCAAATTTCATCCAGATCCATTCACCCGTTTCAGCGTGAAAGAGTAACAAACATACATCCATGACATCCTGACATCCATCCATACATTCTTACAAACTTTCGCGTTTATAATATTAGTAGGATATCTTGGAAAAATGGGTTTATTAGTAATAAGAGGAAAAGCCTTTGAGGAAGGAAGTATTTGTACTGAAAATTGAAGGAACAATGCAATTCGCTTTAACTTGGTAGGCCAGTGCGAAAAAGTAAATATCTCAGTTATCTAGGTGATGTGGCAGGAGTGTTTAATCTGAGAACATAAAGGTACAGATTTCATTCCCTCAATGGAGTATATATTTATTTCTATGTACCTGTTGTACCTATGTGGTACTCTATTATGATGGTCACTGACTCATATCATATTACCCATTGTACTGTCTTGCGGTTTATGTGTTTCATGTTTTTGAAAAACTTACCTGATATAATTTTTTTTGGAGGAGACACTGGTGCTTTCATAGGTGGGGGCAATAGTGGTGGGGATTCTGATGGTTCAGATTTCACTGTAACTGTAGAATTCTCAACTAAGCCTTGCTCTCTTTTAAAAACATCCAAAAACGTCTCGCCCAATGTTTGCTTTACAGAATGCGTGCTGTTTGTATTACTATTAATACTGGTTTCTGTACTCGGAGGAGACATACAAGCTTTATCAGGACTTCGAACCATCAATACTTGTGCTTCAGTTACAAGCTCTTTCTTCACATCTTTAATCTGACTCTTAGCTTTCTGTACTTTGGTATGAAAGTTCTTAACATCCTTTTGAGTAGTTTGTTTTGAAATTGAATTGTAATGCCCATTAGACAGGCCTTTCTTTTTAATTTTATTGATATCTCCATTTGTAAATGCACCGGATATATCTAACTCTCTTTTCGGACTGTCTGTTATGTCAGGATTATCATTATCATTTTCGGAAAACACATATGCATCTTCTGTGTGAGAGACAGTTATTTCACCAGCAATTACATCGGAATCATGAAAGGTGTACAGATCGTTGGGATCAATTTTAAATTTGGTGTAAAAGCTATCATTTAGGTGGCTTATGTACGTTGAATCCTCCCTGGAGCTCTCCGGTGTGTACATAGCCTCTGAGCAATTGCTTGGAACAGCCTCCAGGCCATTGACAGCCATTTTAAATTGGGTTGCACAGCTGGCATCTGACATTTTTTGTGGAATACCACTAAATCTGCCGTAAGAAAATTAAAATTATAATAAAAAATATTTCATAACTTGTTTTAGAGCTTTAAAAAACTCAATCTCAAACTCAGAGCTTTACAAAGTAGACTAAACTTACCCAACATTTTCTGTAGCACTCAAATAGGACATAGTGTGTTCATTTTACACCATAGTAATCATACAAAAGATCGCACTGATAAAGTAATGCATAGAACTAAATTGGTCCCACCACATCATACTGAAATTAATATAATGTTTTGGTTATAAATAATCAGGATTTAGACAGTGTAATGATGAAATATGATTCACAGATAGTCTTTAAACTAGTAAATATTATGGTATAACACAAATAAAATTATTCTTTGCAATGACAATCATTGTCACATTGTGAAAAAAATACATTTCTAATCACAGACTGCCTTCGTTTGTGCCCTCTAACTATGTTGCTGTTCATAAATTCATGCATTAATAATTCATTTCTCAAGCATTCCTGAAAAACATAAAAAACAGACAAAAAGAGAGAAACGAGTCTCACATGCTAGGTTCATTACTTCCGGATACATTTTGATCTTGAAGTTATTTTTAAACAGTTAGCATAGATCAGAATTATTCGTAGAAAATCTAATTATATAATTTACTATTGTTATAACATAAATTTTTATCTAATTTCTCACCAACCACTCAACAACATTAAAAATGTTTGGTTTGACAGACAGACAGATGCAGTGTAGCAGACCAGACAGAAAGCAGCCGCTTATGTCAGTCAATCAAACAAACAAAAATAAATCAAGCAAGCAAAGTGGATTAAAATGTATGTTCGATAGCTGGCTGAGCTAAAAAATAGAATAAGAATTATAATGTCACTGAAATGACAGGTCGTTCATGCATTATCTGTCATTGTACAGATAAAATATTCAATAACTAGATTAATATAAGTTGAAATTGTTTGGTAATACTAAACTACTCGTTTATCGTAACTTCGGATCGTCGTCCGTCTCGTCGTCGCATGCCCCAAAGAGAATTTAGTTAGCCACTACTGGCCACTACGCTGCATGCCCGACGACAACAGATAATCGAACCGTGTAGGAGAATTAGAGGGAGTACTAAAACGGGTATTACACTACTCGGTATTCAGGGCCCGGTAGTAAGCCCTAGTTCAGACACGGCGGGAATCGCGCGATTTCAGAATCGCATGGAAATCGCGCGGTTCTTATTTGTATGAGTTATTTAGTAATCGTTCAGACATAACCTCGCGGTTAATCAAGCCGCGCAGTTACCGCAACCCAACCGCCAGAAAATTGAAACGCACTACTCCCGCGTGTTTCTTACTATGAAGTCTTTACGTCGCGTTCAGTTGTGTTGCGGATACCGCGCGGTTAGCACGTTGCTCGTGAGTTCGCCAATAACGTTACGAACTGACCATGTACTAGTCGGTCACTTAATATTGGATGCACCCAATACCGCCTTTTTCTTTTCTTTTTTTTAAAGAGCAACCACAGTAAACACACTTCTTCGTCGACCTCCATTTTCAAACTGACTACTGACGTTACGAAAATCGCATAATAACTGCGGTGTCTGAATAGCATCACAATTTTGCGGTTTCAAACCACGCGATTAAAAACGCGCGGTTCCCGCATGTCTGAACTAGCGCTAAGGAGCCTAACGCCTAGCCCCTACGTTTTACGCCCTGACTCTTATTACAACACTCTTATATAGGGTAAGGGTCCCTGAATTCAGGGTAGTGTATTATGTGCTTAACATACATATATAATATTCAACCGAAGATTCTACCTAATACCATAGAGATAATCCTAATACTTATATTTTTTTAACTTAGTAATGTAAGGTACATAGGTTGTTCCTACCTACCTTACATACAAATGGAAACACTTCACGTACGGATTAGAAGGACGTCATATAAGTAAACAAAAAGTCGTTCTACAACTAGTGACAGGTAAGTAATAAAATTAGGTAGGTACCGTACGTCTAAACATGTGCGTTTGGTTTAGAACCTTCAAAAATACAATAATTTAAATTTGGCGCGGTTTTTATTCTCACGAGAACCCCAATTTTGAAGCGTTGTTGTGAATCCAATATGGCGATATTTGATGTTGTACTGTTTTGAAGGTACGTCAATTTGACGATTCTAACATGTTTATTCCGGTAAATATCGCGATTATTAAGATTTTTCACGGTCTGTAAATGTTACATAATGATATGAATACAATTTTATAAGTGTATAAGTTGTAACGAAAGTCGTACAGATCGGTATTGTTTTGTTTGTGATATCCGATAATTTTTAGTGATTACTCCATTGTCAAGTAAAATACAAAATGTATATTGTTGTGAATGATTGAACTTGTTATTGCTACAGTTCTAAATATAAATAGTGTGGTGCCGCCGTCTCATAGTTAGGTGTGTTTCATACAAAGTCAAGAACAAGATGGATTTATAATTACGGTAGGTAAGTATATTCACTATTGGTAATCACCTGTTTCTCTAAAAATTATCGGTTTGTTTCAGAAGTTTATATGTTTTATACAAATGGGAGAGAAATAATCTATTAGCTAGGTGCACTAAAATAGCGCCAATAATTGATTCATTATTTGAGTACATAGTGTGTAGAGCACTAAAGACCATGACAGATACAAGACGAAGAGTGAAGCTATACGCTCTGAACGCGGACAGACAGTGGGACGACAGAGGGACTGGGCATGTGTCCTCATGTCATGTGGAGAGGCTGAAAGGAATTTCACTGTTAGTGAGAGCTGAATCAGATGGATCCCTACTCCTAGAAAGTAAAATTCAACCAGACACAGCCTATCAAAAACAACAAGACACTTTGATAGTGTGGTCTGAAGGTGACAACTTTGATTTAGCATTAAGTTTTCAAGAAAAAGCAGGCTGCGATGAAATATGGGAAAAGATTTGTCAGGTATGTTTGTTTACACATTTTATGGGTAATAAATACTTATGTTTACTTATACCAGCTGGTTTTTTGTAAATTTTATTGATTATGTTACATATCATAATTACTACCTTAATTTCACTTTAATGCTTTCAGGTACAAGGAAAAGATCCATCAGTCGAAATCACTCAAGATATTGTTGAAGAGTCTGAAGATGAGAGATTTGATGAAATGTCAGATAGTGTACAGCCTGTAGAACTGCCAGCTTGTGAGATGGGTCGACTGGAGGATATCAGTGAGCTAGTGAACAGTTGTCTTGTTTCACCGGCCCGCAAAGATAAACTGGCAACTGCTATAGAAAGCCAACATTACATAAAAAAACTCTTAAATCTCTTCCACATGTGTGAAGATATTGAAAACATTGAAGGATTGCATCATCTCTATGAGATCTTTAAAAGTATATTCCTTCTCAATAAAAACACACTTTTCGACACAATGTTTGCTGATGATACAATATTTGATGTGGTCGGATGTCTAGAGTATGACCCTGGTCTTCCACAGCCCAAGAAGCACAGAGAGTACCTAAAGGAGCTAGCAAAATTCCGTGAAGCCATTCCTATCAAGAACCAAGATCTTCTTGCTAAAATTCATCAGACATATAGAGTACAATACATTCAAGATATTGTATTACCCACTCCTACAGTTTTTGAAGATAATCTTTTAAGCACACTGTCCAGTTTTATATTTTTTAATAAGGTAGAAATAGTGAAGCTTATCGAAGAAGATGAAAAGTTTTTAACTGATTTATTTAAGCTGCTTATGGATAGCAAAACTCCGGATTCCAAGCGACGGGATTTGGTGTTGTTTCTGAAGGAGTTTTGTAATTTTTCACAAAATTTACAACCACAAGATAAGGATGCATTTTATAAAACATTAGTGACACTGGGGATCTTGCCAGCATTAGAGATCACTTTGGGTATAAAGGATCAAAAGACTAAGACGGCATCTATAGATATACTCACATACATTGTTGAGTTCTCTCCATCAGTGGTGAGGGACTATACACTACAGCAAGCAAATAATACAGAGGAGGTATGTATTAGTCTGTTCAAGGTTAAATATTGACCTTAATGTTGTGATTATCTAATCTTCTCTTATCTTTTCAGGAGCAAATGCTATTAAACATAGTGATAGAACAGATGCTTCGTGATAGAGATCCAGAGTTGGGGGGAGCAGTGCAATTGATGGGTGTTCTGCGTATACTTTTAGACCCTGAAAGTATGCTTGCATCTGTCAACAAAAGTGAAAAGGCAGACTTCTTAAATTTCTTCTATAAACACAGTATACAAACGCTTATATGTAAGTGAACCTTATTAGAATACACAATACTCATAACTTCATTATCATGTCATGTGGCCATGAGCGCTGCAGTGTTTTAAAAACAGTGATAAACAAAGTGCACATCTTAAACAAAATATGCCCTGCCCTTATTCAAAGATAATTTTTGCCAAACAATAGCAGTCAAATGAAGAAGGTCACTGCCAAATCTATAAATTGTAAATAGTGTACTATTAAATAGTACCTACTTCAAACATTCCACAGCACCACTTTTAGCAAACACTACAGGAGAAAAGCCACTGAAAGAAGATTACCACACCGTGCAGCTACTCGGACTGGTGTTGGAACTGCTTGCTTTCTGTGTTGAACATCACACATACCATATCAAGACCTGCATATTGAATAAGGTATGTAAACAAAAACGGCTTGTGACCAGCATCAGTCAAGTTGGTTATGTGTTCCACTCTAGCATTATATGGTACTTTTATGATAAACTAGCTTCCGCCCACGGCTACGCCCGCGAGGTACCTACTTGAAGAAAACTGTTCATTTTTCTGGGATAAAAAGTAGCCTATGTGCTATTTCAGACTATAATATATATCTGTGCTAAATTTCATTCAAACCCGTTCAGTCGTTTCAGCGTGAAAGAGTAACAAACATACATCCATATATCCACACATTCTTACAAACTTTCGCGTAATATTAGTAGGATCAATGAAGCTCCTATGGCATTGCTAACTTAGTTGTTCCTAACAGATAACTTCTTTAAGCTCACTATGTGAGATCAGTACTTGGATAGGTGACCACAGTGGCATTTCTATCTGAGCTCCTCCATTGTTCGGAGGCTGTCCCGGTATTTGTTAAGCCATGATGAAGACCTATGGGCGGCTTAGTAACTCTTTCAACAGATGTAGCTGAACGAAGTATGTACGATAATGTGTCAGCCATTGCACAGCGTAACTTTTTACAATAAATCAGTAATTATTGGTCTATATCTTTTTATATTTTTAGGATTTACTTCGTCGTATTCTGGTACTGATGAGGTCAACGCACACCTTCCTAGTGCTGGGCGCATTGAGATTTATGAGGAAAATTATTGCGCTTAAGGATGAGTACTACAACAGATACATCATCAAAGGCAATCTCTTCGCGCCCGTTGTCGACGCATTCTTAAGAAACAATGGCAGGTAAGATCTAGCTGTTCTCATTATTTAGTACCCTACCTACCTACTAATTTGCAGAGTCCTCCCAAGCTATTAATAATACACATTTTGTCTGTAAAAAAAGTTCGATGATCAGTAGATCAGTTTCTGTCAGTGGTATGGTAACACTAGCTTCCGCCCGCGGCTTCGCCCGCATAATACCTTGAAAAAAAAATTCTATCTCACGGGAGCCATACATTTTTCCTATAAAAAGTAGCCTATGTGCAATTCCATATCTGTGCCAAATTTCACTCAGATACGTTCAGCCGTTTCAGCGCGAGAGTAACAAACATACATCCACACATCCATACATTCTTACAAACTTTCGCGTTTATAATATTAGTAGGATTAAAAAGCTAACTATCTATATCTCCTTTCCAAGGTAGGTAAATAAATAGGTTGGATTAGAAAAGAAGATATCATTTTACACCATATATTTTCAGATACAATCTACTAGATTCCGCCATATTAGAGTTATTTGAGTTCATCAAGCTGGAAGACATCAAGTCTCTCTGCTCGCACGTCGTCGAAAACTACGGCAAGATTTTAGAGGATGTGGAATATGTACAAACTTTCAAAGCTCTCAAAACGCGGTATGATCAACATCAAGATAAACTCAAGGAAAGGGACAGAGGTAAGAAAAAACTAATTATAATAAGAAACTAAGAAAAAAAGAACTCACACTTTCTTTTCTACAACTGCTTTTTTTTGTCACAATATGATAATGATTGTTGAATAGTTATGCAACAATTTACCTGCATAATTGTGCTATTGCCCGCGGTTAAGACCGCGTATTGTTATTTTATGCAAATTTGACATCCCGTTTTATTCAAAGGTGGTTTTCGGGATAAAAGGTATCGTATCATTTCAATCTGGGTATGACCTAACTTCTTTATACCAAATGTCAACGAAATCGTTTTAGCTGTGAACAACGTGATTGAGTGACCAAATTGCAAACTTTCGCATAATATAAGTAATTGTTATCCGTTCCGAAATTTTAAATTCAACTGGAACCTGATTCTAGATGAAATAGCGTATTCGAATAAGAAAATTTCTTTATTTCCACAACTCTCGTCTTTCAGTGAGCGGCAGTGTTGGCGTGACAGAAACTGTGGTGCCATCTCTGTTGCGCACGCGATACAGACGCGAAGCGCGGCAACCGGATGAGGAAGAGGAAATGTGGTTCAATGATGATGATGAGTTGGATGACGAGGCGCCATTGGATGCGGCGACGCCGCACCCACATGCACACCACGCGTTGGATGCTATTGGTAAGTGTAACTACTGTCATGTCTATCCCTTCACAATTTAGAAAATGCTGACTGACTGACAAACAATGGATAGCCTAAATTGTTGGTCTTGGAGCTGAAATTTGAAGGTAGCTTCCTTTTAGAATCTAGAGGTGCACTAACAAAGAAATTCACAAAACTCAACCTCATGGGGTGCATTGAAGTTTGTGTAAAAACAATGAATTGAAACATGGGTGTCTTTTTCCGGAAATCTTAGTGATGAAACGGCTAGTGATCTTACTATCAAGCATTAAGATACAAGTTTCTAAAAGAACTTTTACTATTAACTTAAGCTATTACACATCTAATAGCTTGCACTTGCCAGTATTTAGCATGCTTTGGATACAAACATGTAATATGCAGGTATAGTGTACCATAGATAAAGTACTCAAATTAATATAACACCTTTGCAGGCAAAATCGTCGAAAAGAAAGTGTGCGTAACAAATGCAGATGTTGCAAACGGCCCGAGCAGGGTACTACTCACGACAACTACTGCGGCTAAACCGACGCACACCGACGTTCAGGTATCCTCGCCCAGATTACTCAATAAGGTAAACTTTTAGTTCCCTCACTCCTGTACTTCGCTTTGTGCTGGGGCATCACACTCGGTCTGCGACAGAGATAAGGATACCGCTAAACCCTGGGTTGCTTAAAAAGTACAAAAATAATTGTTAATCAACTGCAAAATCATCACAAGAAAGAAACAAGAAAATAAATAAGTAGCTTTCATCATCATTGCCTGCTTCGCCTCAGCTGGAATTTCCAACCATTGTAACATAAGACATTTCCATCTCAGGGTCTAGTGGACTATGACGGCGACTCCGATGAGGAGGAGGAAGGCGGCAGCGCTACAAGCAGCAGCAGCAGTAGCAGCGATGAACGCGACGCTAAGCGGCCGCGGCTCGCGTAGTCGTCCACCCACATTCGAGGAATATAGAGGAACGAAGCTCCGCCTCACTGCGCTGTGACTGTGCGGCCCAGTGATACCGTCTGGTGACCCGCGATCTTGACCCATGAATGGTTTCGATCGCGGGGATAAAACATTCGTGGTTTTTATCGCGGGATTATCGTATCCGTGATTTTGATCGCGAGTTGACATACGCGGTTTTAGATTTGCAAAATAATCATTCGAGGTTTTTATTTGCAGGACAGATTTCACTACATTCTCTCGCTCTTTGTAACTCTTTTTGATGAGTTTTCCGATGATGACGTTATGAATTGATATTCAGTCAAAAAAAACAATTCAATACAAGCTCGTGTTGTATTAAGTAGGTAACTAAACTTCATAATCTTAAAAAGGTAAAACCTATTTATTGTTTACTAGTGTAGCTTCCCGCGACTTCGTTTGAGCCCATTGCAATCAAGAAATTTTGGTCATTAGTTTTGAATTCGCCTATTATAGATGACAAAAGTAATATAATTGTAACTCATTAGTACTTTAACATCCAGTCACTTAGATATCATGCTCATCAATATAAATTGTATACAACAGTGATAGAGAATGTAGGCTACAATACATAACATACCATTAATTCAGATTAAGATTAAACATTATCGTATCTTGACGAAGCTATTGTTGCCTCAATCTCGAGAGAAATTAAGATGTTGTGATCAGAGGCAGAGATCAGTTTTTGAAGAAAAGCCACGGTGAAAATAATTGATTGACTGATTTGAAACAAAAATAATCCTTTAAAGTCGTCCAAACGTCATCGCACATTTATCAAGAACGCACCTATAAAAATATTTAGTAATTTGCGTGAATTTTAAATAGTTTTGGCACAAGTAGATAAATTCGCTGTTTGATTGTTAGAAAACTCTGACTATGGGCAATATACTCGCATCTACACATTAGCCGAGTTGTCCATTATTTGTAAATACGAAGTGCACATTTTAGTGTTCTATTTTGATTAGTTTGAGTATATAGGGCTAATTATTTTAGATGGCAGAAAGAACAAAATGGTTTCATAGTGTTGAAAGTAAAGGTATAGATTACTTTTGTCAATGAATTAAATCTAAAAGTACAAAGAAAATATGAGCGGGGGGACTCTAAACATAGAAATAATAGGAAAAAGAAAACCGAGAATGGAATGTGAACGTGTAAAAATGTATTTATGAGAGAAAATTACTTATTGGAACATAATATGACCAATCGTACTTTAAAATGTTGTAAATCTTATACGTGTGCTGAGGAATTGCTACTTACTAGGGCCGAGTTCTGTTCATATTAATTAAAGCGAAACACAGCTACAGGGAATATTATTTAGTCAAACTCTATTTCTGCTCTATCTATAACAAAAATTCGCAATGAAAAAAGGTCAACTAATAACATAAGATCTATTATGATTATAAATTTTCGACTACTGATAACGGAAAACCTCAGCTGCATCACACTTAGACATGTCTGATCCTTAAAAGTGTTTATTTTCACAATAATTATTTATTTATTGCATTTGTTATGAGTTGGACTTTTATGAGATTGCGTGCACTTTTGTACTTAGCCGAAATCCTGCTTGTTTTAGATTACCTATCTTAATAGTAAGAAAAACACTTCTATTGAATCCATTTTATAAAGTCAAATTTTGATTACAGAACGAGTAAAAGATCCTTACAAATCCTTACAAATCCTTACGATCCTTTATACTTTCGCAACCGATTTAGATGCTTCATCTGACCTTGATTATTAATCGATTCATAAGCGTTTTCAACACGCCTGCAGAATTTGCCTACTTATTACATTATCATTATATTTTAGCCACTCGTAGTACGTACGATACTAATGCGTTATAGCAACTAAAGATCCAAAAGCTTGAGATGTGTAATATTCCAAATTGAACCATACTAATCTCACAAAAGTTCAACATTTGTTAAGAGTACAGCTTTGATTATTATTTTCGTTTTGTCATCGCATTTTGATTAAATTAATCAACGCGTGTATATCTGGATCCCAACGTCACTATAAATGTAAAATGTAACTTTAGAAATGGATTCTAAATAATGGACATTTCGAAGTCACCTTTTTTTTTGTTTATCATACTACTAAATTATTTCTAACAATTCAGTTCAGTGATTTAGAAATAATATGCATATGCTTTCACTTTTATGTTCGTGACTTCAACTAGAAGAAAAATGTTGCATGCTTTTGTTTGAATTATCTATTTAGTTTAACTTATCAATGTTGAGTGTGTGTCTTTGATATAAATCATTGGACTGTTTAATTTGACCCGTTTCTGATCTATTTCATAAATAATACAATGCTTACCTCGATTTTTCTTGATTTACTTGGTCTACATAAATCAAAAATTTGCTTCTGATGTATAATTTATTTACGCTATGTATACTCATTGTAAAAATAACTAATACACATTATCGCTCATAAATATAAAGCTGATTTATTGTTGCTGAGAACATTTTTTATACGAAATATGTTCTTAATGACGATGGAAAAAACTTCCAAAAATAAAAAGCTTGTGTGGATGACTGTGCCTTGTCCATACAAGTTAGTTTTATAAAGTTGATTTAGATGCTATTTTTTATCGTTTTATTGTCATTGGCCGGGTACTGAGTGAGCGAACCACCTCGCTGAGTCAGTATCCGATTCACCAGTAGTTGTGAGTAGCAAACTTTATGTCCTGGATATCAGTATTACGTTTTTCTATACTTTCAACAAAATTTACCTGTTTCGCTTATATCGTAGTTTTTTTACAGCAAAAATAATGTGTATGTGATAAAAGTATCTGATTAAGATCCATATTATTTTATTACTTTGTAAACCTAGTTTAATCATTCTTATATGTAAATAATATTAGATTTTGTAATAAAAACATTATCTTAAATGAATTTTTCGATGTGCTGCAATAATAAGCATTGCCAGAATAATGTCTATAGCTTGCACTTTACATAGCGTATTCTAGTCTAGCTCATGTTTGCGTTGCTTGGCCTGAATCAAATTATACGTAGTGCAAGCTACATTTTAGTTCGACCAGGCAACGCGAATATTATTTTCGAATACGTCATAGGCATGTGAAGTGTTTCATATTGTTAAGTGCTTCAAATATGTTATTTTTCACAAACTTGTAAAATTTCTACATCGCGAAGTCTACTTGGATGGTAGCCTAACATGTGACATCTTCTCACTGTGGCGGCTTTGTCTATTCAAAAACTTACCATGATTGTTATTGGTTCACCTTGTATTTTCTTCTGCTTTTTGATAATGTATTGAGTACGCTGAGCTTCTTTTCTATTTTGCTGCCTAGCATTGGAATAGATATTCCAATGGTCCATTACTTCGCAAAAATACATAGCTATTACATTAGTTCCTCAATCCATGTTGATCACAATTATTGTGGTAATTTCCATGCGCCATGGCATCATTTTAGTGGTTTTCTTACATTGACATTATCGAGATTGAACTCTTATGGAGTTATTACTTAATATTTATTTATTTATTATTGGTGAAAGCACAATTCGAATGTTTGTGATTAGTTTTTATTTTGTTGACTTTAGTATATTTTTCCGAAACCTTTTATAGCTGCATCCAATATATCATCCCTAAAATACATATCAATTTAAATATGTATCTGAGAAGAAACTATTGATCTCTGTCACCACCATTACTCTCTGCGTATGATGGTCACACAGCCCACAGTAAAAGTAAACACGGTCTAAACTTTAGATTAATTTTATATCTCGAGAGCACACTAAGTGCATGCGCACAGTGAAAGCGGGGCGAACACCATCATTACATACGTGGGATGATTGTCAGAATATATTGTAAATAATAATACCGTTTGTGTAATAATTTTATTTTGAAATCTGCCAAATCCACTGTGTAATAGGCTAATAGCATCGAGCTGTCAATTAGATTTATACGATACTTCTTATATTCCTTGAACTACACTAATGTAAGGCATTACTACCACCATTTGCAGACAAGTGGCGGGCGCATAGCTTATTATGGAAGTCAAGATGACAGGTACCTACCACTTGCATGCTGATGATGGTAGGTGTCTTTGGAAATACGAAGCTCTAGGTGAAAGTAGACTGTAATAATTACTATTTTTTATCTATCTATCTAGGTGGATGACCATCATAAAACTAATTTATACACAAATAAAATTAAATAGATTTACCTATTGGCAAGTTGTGTAAAATAAATAAGCTTACTATAATGCTATTATTATGATGTCACTAGTTAAGTAAGCAATATAAAGATAAGGTAATTCGAATGATGTTGTTTCATTTTTGTACATTGTTAAATTAAGTACTTACTCATACCTATGTACTGGGGATTATGGGAATAATCAAGAAAGTCACATGAAAATTATAAAAGTAATCAAATTCATAATGTAAGGAATTTAATGAAATAAATTATAAATAAAACACTAAACATAAACACTTTAAACCACACAACACTTATAATAAATAATGAATAATCAAGTATCAGCATAAGAGCATATTTTAAAACAAGCTAAACGTCTATTCGACTTTGAACAACCACTGCTAAACGAATCGGTGTGATCGCTCTATTTTGTTTGCGAATGTGTTCTAAAGGCTAGTGTCCACAACTTCAGTCTTCAGTTTGCTGGCAAGCGCGCGGCGTAGCTGCATTGCGTCTGGTGGTGGCGGTGGAGTCACCCCAGCCAGGGCCGCTGCAGCCGCACGTGCCGAGTGCGGTCTAGCTTTGGAGTGGGAGCCTTCACCACCTGGAAAAAAGCAACATTAGCTAGTCCATGACTAAAAACACTCAAGAACGATAGACTGTTCAATTCACCTGCAGCATCATCAGTTTCGGCAGCTCCGAGACGCTTCTCACGAACTTCTTTCTTCAACGCGAGCAGTTTATCACGCTGCTGTTTCAAATACTCTTGACGAGCTTTTACTTCTTCCTCGCTGACCTGAAAAGAACTTTATAGTTGATGATTTGAAGACGCAGAACCAATTCATCCTTTAGTAGATATATTATCCATTAGCGTGATGATAAGTGAGATAGGTAAGTTACTCATGTATTTTATGTAACGTCAAGTGGTGTAGGTAAATTCTGACTGAAGAATCAATAAAAAGGTATCTAGAATGACAAAACTTACGTGTACTTATACTATACTTGACTGTATTGATCGAATTTTGGCCTCAAACGTAATCAGCCGTTGCAAATACCTACAATACAAAGTCTTTGTTCTTACTTCAACTTTCCTAGGTGGTGGTCTCGGTGGCGCTATAACTTTTTTCACTTGCACTGGATTGGGAACCGAAAACGTCGTTTCAGAGATTTCTTCTTTTTTCTCGAAGCTGTGCAGTTTTGATAGAAGATTCTTTTTCTCTGCCACGACATCTGCTGGCGGAACTGTTACAATTTCTTCGGTTTCATCACGGTCTTCTGCGAGTTGCAATCTGAAAACATTAGACTCGGCGTGGTGGGTGTGCGTGAAAAACGAGCTTGCGTCAGATCAAACTCGGGAGAAAACAGGTTAACTAACTACCTACTTATAAGTTCCTACATACTACCTTTATAATTATTATTTTATTATTCTGTTTAAAGGCATATCATGCCATAATTATTTTATACTTACTAAGAAGAATTTTTTTATGTTAATATTGTCTCCATTAATTTATTTTAGTTGCCGTGCCCCAACCGGGCCCATGTTAGTTAGATACATGTGTAGATAGATAGGTATACCTTTAAAGCTCATGAATGCAATAAATAATTTGAATTTGAATTTGAAACAGTGATGAAAATAAAGTTGAGCGTAGGTAGGATCCTACTCATAAGTAGATACCATGGAAGATACCTAATTGCTAAGTAATTATACGTAAATAAATAAAACAAAAATGCCGACTTATTCTTCAGTTCCGTCATAACATCGTCGCAGTCGGGCCAGCCATCGCTTTCGTCGCTTCGTGAAGTATCGAGATCCTCGGTGTCAGATGAGAAGATATTAGGCATTGCGCCGTATCTTCTTTCTATTAGTTCTAATGCCTGCAAAATAAATGAAATAATCCGTACAATTTTTATTGGCATTAAAGTAGGTAGGTACCTTAGTACCTGCATTCTCACCGTAAGTATTTTATCAATTTATAATAATATTTAAAGTAACTTACCTTGGCTCATTGGGCGTGTCAACAGAGGCTTTAGAGTTTTGTGCAATTTATGCACATAATTTTATTAGGTTGGTATACTTACCTTCAGAAACCACCAGATAAAATTTCTCTAAGTAGGTAGGTACCTACCTACACTGGGAATGTTCTGCTGAAGTTAGTTACCTGCAACTGTAGTTCTACATTTTTATGAGTCATCATTTTGACGAACATGTCGTAATCATTCGCAGCCCATATTTGTTCGAAAAGCCTCCTGTGGAAATGCGCCGGTAGACCAGCCAAGTCCCTTGCCGAGAGCTTGCAGGCCGCTTCGAACTGATCTGCTGTGATTCCGATGTCGTCCATAAATGAGCCCAACATAACATCGACCTGGAAATTGAAATAGAACGATTTTTAAGTATATCTACATATCCAAGTAGGTACCCATTCTAGGTTGGTAGCTTGGTAGATAGGTACATACTTGGTATTGGACGCACACTTCGCTCGCCAACAACAGCCCCGTCCTGTAGGTAGGTACCTAAGTAAGTATATACGGTAGGTTACCTACCTACATACCTATAATTTGGATTTTCTGTAATATTACGGATACCTACCTACTTAATGTAGGTAGGTACCTACCTATCTAGTAGTTTAAAATCCTAGGTATGTAGGTACCTACCTTCTCTGACACTCACCAGATTCCGATATTCGTCATGAATTTTCTTATATTCTGGTCTTTCTAGCACTTCTCCGTTATCTGTAGGTTCGAATGCTGAAAACACAAGATCATTATGTAGGTAGGTTAGGTACCTACATACACGGTATCTAGGTACTTACCTAGTATTTACTGAAGTAGTTAACTATCTTATAATGAGTAGGTGTAGGATACTAAGTTACCTATCTTTAACTTACGCAAAGATTTTTCTTCAATGAATGTCTGCAGCGGCACATTCCACACTGGACCGTGGAGAAAGCCCACCAGGGAGTCGAACACCCACGCATTACCATCTGCACCTTCCATTATCTCCACTTTTAAAGACAAAAGCAAAAAAAAACCTTTGTAGAAGGTTAAACCTACTTAGGTAGAGTGCACAGATTTATTTTTGATCACTGAGAAAAGATCCTACCTTATTATGCGTAGGTATTTAAAGTGTAGGTAATTGTTTAGGCATGTAGTGTAGGTAGGTTGAAACTATGAAAACTTTGTTTTGTGTCTATTTTTGTGACGTGAAAGTCTTGTTTATTTTTTATGTTGCTAAGGTTACTGTGCTGTGCTATCCATTTATTCAAGGTTTAACGGTGGGTTAATTCTTGGTTAATCGATTCTGTTAAGTACCTATTACGGTGTTGTATTTATGTAGTGTCTTGGTACGTAGTCCTTGTAGGTAAGTACCTAAGTTATGTACCCACGGATTTAAGGCAGGCGCCTTGCCTCTTTATTCGAGTTGCATTTTTTTTTGGCGTTGCATTATTTATGCATTTGCCATTTACAAAAATTAGGGAAACAATTAATATTTAAAAAAGGCGCGGGATTATGTAGGAACGGGACTTCGAGTTGCATTGTAAATAGCAACACTCACTAGTTCTGGACGTTCTAGACTAGACATTTCCGCTTCCGCTTCACCGGTTCTGTCACGATCTTTACTCTGGGGCTCTGTCAGTTAGGTTTGATTATTATAATTATTCTTTTTGGTAGTACGCTTTTTCAATAAATTTTCTCGAATTTTCAGTTTTTTTTTAGGAGTTTTGGTGGTTATTTTTCCAATAAAGCCCGAATTCTTGCGCTAGTGTAAAATATTATATGAATTAAAGTGTCCTTTTAAATTCCGTCGGAGGAAATTCAGAAAATTTTGAACAAAACAGTCATCTTTTGAAAAAAAAATACTTTTTTTTTATAGCCTTTTTTAATCTTTTCGCTGAGCGAATAGGAGATTAAAAATCGACTTGACAACTTGACTGACTCTGTGACGTTGACAATACTTAAAAATACACTTGACACTGGAAAAATTGTTCTGTGAGACAGATGTCATTATGTGAATTAAAGTGAATAGTTCTCTTCAAATTCCATCGGATGAAATCCCGAGAATTTTCAACAAAACAGCCATCTTTTGTTTAAAATTGACTTGACAACTTGACTATGACTCTGTGACGTTGACAATACTTATAATATAAATAAATACACTTGACACTGGCAAAATTGTTCTCTAGGAGACAGATGCCATAATTGAAGAAGAAAAAGAAGAAAAAGAAAGAAGAGAAAAGTCCTAGCTATTTGAACTTTTGAAGAAAAGGAGGAATCGACTAAGCGATAAAATTACTGAACTGACTGATTATTGTTAAATAATAATTGTTATTACTGTAATAGAAACAGATATTTTAAAACGATGGAAGGCACCCGCACCCTAATGGAGTGCGAGAATGTAAATGGGGTAAAACTATCATTGAACATGCAAACACGTTCAAATTCAAACGCTACAAGCGGTTCGCCAAGATCGCGGAAATTTACGATTACATACAAAAGTGAGAGAAACGGGAGCCCCTGGGCGAGGACATCACTGTTCTTAGCTATCCTGTTCAATATCGTGGTATTCACCTATATTCGTATCAGTTTGACAGCATTTATCTACATAACTTTAATATTCTCATTTCTCGCATTCTTCTGGATAACACATAGCGTTCAGACAGGTAAACAATTTATTAAATAAATTGATAATACTTGCTTGTATCCATCAATGATTATTGGTAGGTAAAGATGATGCGTGATGAATACCTACTTCTGTTTGCAGAGACTCTTCTGGTGATCCCAACTGTGGGATTACAAATTTCGGTGAAATATGTTTGGGGCAAGGAAGACATTTTCATATCCTGGACCAGTATTGATGATGTTATCATCAATGAAGTGATTAAAATGGTAAAAATTGTTTTCTAAAGATTTTATGCTCAAAATTTATATACAATCTGTAGATAGATACTACCTCAAGCATACAGGCTCTAAGGTCCTACCTGCATTATGTGTTTTTGATAATTCAGCTGAAAACAACTTGCTGCTATCAGAAACTGCTTGCTTATATGAAAATGACTTTGTTTATTTTCAGAATCGGGTGTTGTTTTTCCTGACGGTTTTAATCAAACCTAATACTGAATTAAACCCTGAAAATTCTGTTAAGTTGGTGCCTGTTTTCCAAGTAAGAAGTTGCTCTATTGATTCCAGTTCTGTCCAGTTTTAATAAACCTAATGTATATGAGGTTTTCCATAATAGTCAGTAATACAAATGTGCAAGCATGTTAAGCTAGTAAAAAGATTTATTAAATGTCATAATACATATAGTATCTACAAAATTATTAAAAAAAAAATGTTTATTGCTCATCACCACACCTTGCAGTCTGAACTGAAAATTACACAATGAACATTAAAAACCAAGTTAAAGTTAGTTAAAGTACTTGTTAAACTTATTGTTCGATCAAAGTTGGTAATAACCACACCATATTTTTAAATAGGTTTTTGAGAATGTCATAATTTAATATTGGGCATAATTTGTTACAGAATACAGTACCACGATTGTTGATGCTCGAGAAAATATACTCGGAACTTCAAATTCTGATGAGAGAAGCAGTAACAGATCAAGCCGCTGAAAAGGCGTCTGGGGACAAAGGATAAGTCTACATGCAAATATTGAATGAACACAACATAGTTTGTATTGGAATGACTAGGTAGAATACCTTCTGTTGGATTAACAATGCAGTGCTAGCCAAAGATTTTGATAAATATTATGGCTTCCAGTGAAGAAGATTAAGACTATCTCATCAACATTGTCAACCTCTTTGCAAAATGATTGATTCAGGCGTGACTTTACGGAAATCCATTAGAAATACTGAAAAGGACTGAAATGTCTAGTACTTTCCCGCTAAAACTATTATCTAATGAGGTTGTTAATTAAGCTTATTAATATTAATGAGCCCCACAAAATGCCTTATAAAAATACTATTAATATTAATAATCCCAACACCATATCTCAAATAGAAACTCGACACGTGTTTCGCTTCTCCACGAAGCATGCTCAGGACCGTTGACTCGCTCCGCACTGGTGTTGCTCCACCGAGCGCCGAGAGAATTTTCTCTATTTTATATTTCTAGAAGGCATTTTGTGGGGCTCATTAATATTAATAAGCTTAATTAACAATCTCATTAGATAATATTTTTAGCGGGAAAGTACTAGACATTTCCGTCCTTTTCAGTAGTTAGAACCTCTTTGCAGTTCACAACCTGGGGCCTTACCACGAATTCATAATACATTACCGAATTAGTATTACATTGTTATTTCGTACCATGACCTATGCAAATTGTATGGAAGTAGTGACGTTTCTATCATGGAATCGTTACGGAATTGTCCTGGAAGACTTCATGGTAAGGACCCTGATATTCCGCTGCTGTCATAAATATTCTGATAGCAGTGCATAAATTGTCACTATGACATTTTATAGAAGATGACCTTGACCACTGTTGTATGCTCATACTTATACAAGGGGCTGTGTCAATTTCTTTTAGGTTAGATCATACCATGCAGCTCTGAACTAAGAACTAGGTTTTCTGGTTAGATTTTAGACAACAAGGTCCGCTTTTATCCATTGACAATTTAGAATATTATAATACTTATTACCCAGACCAATTATACCAATACATAGGCCCCGATTCTGGGTAGCAGTAGCTTAAGCTAAATTTAGACTTGTAAAGGGTTATGTGAGAATACTTCGTTATAGAAAACATCTGACAAGTGAATTGGAAAATGGTCTAATGAGATGAAATCTAGTCTTACAATTTGACGATAATCTAGGAATAGGAATGTATAAGAATCTTCAAATATTAATCATAGTTATATTACTCATCTAATAAAATATAAACACATATTCATAATATTATCTGAGCAACTTTATAAATTAATAAACTTAAGTTTATGTACTTAAGTACTTACACTTGTTTATGTGTATCTACCTATACATTAAGACAAAATAAACATTCCATTATAATTACATTAAATTATATCTTATTATATGATATAAGTTCAGATTAAAGGTTGAAATGATTATCTTAATCACAAATTGGTTTGTTATTGTTGAGCAATATTAATATATCTACCACCTAATGATCGTATTTATTTAAGAAAAGCTAAGGTTGTAACCTATACAACTAGTAGGTATTTGGATGAAATCTGGAATACTTAGATATTACTTATTGATCTGTAGTTACATAAAGTAAGTATGTAGGTACCCTAGGTTCAGTAAACAAATTAATTCAAGTTTTTTATAAAGCTTCTTTTCCATACAAACCATAATGTCTTCAGTAACAAACTAATTACATACTAAGTATATTTTGGACTAGCAACCGCGCGTGGCTCCGCTCGCGTGGCACTAACCCGAATCAAAAGAAGCCTGTATGTCTTATTCCACGTCATAAAATACGCGTATTCCAAGTTTCATCCAGATCCGTTCAGCCGTTTCAGCGTGAAAGAGTAACAAACATTCATCCTACTAATATTATAAACGCGAAAGTTTGTAAGAATGTATGGATGTCTGGCTGTATGTTTGTTACTCTTTCACGCTGAAACGGCTAAACGGATCTGGATGAAATTCGGCACAGATATAGATTATAGCCTGGAAAAACACAAAGGCTACTTTTTATCCCGGAAAATGTACGGTTCCCGTGGGATAGATTTGTTTTTGTTTTTCGAGATACCACGCGAGCGAAGCCGTGGGCGGAAGCTACTACATCCATAAATACAAAATTTCACATTTGTAATATTAGTAGGCTTGGGTTCAGAGGGTCTACCATGAGTTTTCACAATCTACACTCACTAGCGACTGTAGTAAAAAAATTGTATGAAAACTTGTACAGCGCCTCTAGCGGATAGTTGGGTACTAAAACGTCACGTAGCTAACTATCCTACGTCACAGCGTACTACAGCGACTGTAGTTTGCGCTCATTAATTTGCTTAGAATTTGGTACCATGAGTAACAATTTTGACAGATGTCATAGTAACGTACTATTACTACTGTAGTAACGTCAGCCAATATAAATGTGACAACTCATGGTAGACGTACCGAAGCCGAATTGCAAAAATTGAGCTTGATTCCTGTGAACAACTTTCCAACAGCTTTCCACCATTGAACGTAATGTATAATTTAATGGGATTCGCTGCAATTATACTGAGCTATAACAAACAGGCGCGCCACCTGCCGATGCCGAGTCGAAAGGGAAATGTCTGTACGTATTCATCGATTAATTCGTGTATGGTTCTGTAATTACGTCGTGCTGGGTGTAATCTGCATACGTTAGTGATGTGCCGATAAAATGGCATTCGCCGAACACTAATATTTGGTCGGACGTTCGGTAAAAACAAACTGAATATTCGGCGGGATTGCGGGATAGTCCGGCATTTCAAAATAACAATAGTTGCCAAATCTATAATTTTGAATACGATTTTGCTTGCAGTAAAGAACTTTAACTGTGAAAAGGTACCAACTTAGATTCAATTTTATGCGCAAAATCGCAATATTAGCTAGCTTGCATCATCATGTAGGTAGGTCAGTCCTGGATTTATAAATAGGCCATATAGGCCGCGGCCTAGGGGCGGCAGCGTCCTAGGAGCGGCAGATTTCAGAGGACGGTCACTTGATTTCATTCGTTTATTTAAATAATAATTTTCCATTTGTAGTAAGGACCCTTTACTACAAATGGAAATTATTATTTTAGAAAGGTATGTACATGGGGCGTCAGAAATAAAGTGGCCTACACTCAAAAAAAAAATATAAATCCGGCACTGAGGTAGGTATAGATATATATAAAAAAAGTCGTGTTAGTTACACTATTTATAACTCAAGAACGGCTGAAACGATTTGGCCGAAAATTGGTGGGGAGGTAGCTCAGAACCAGGAGACGAACATAGGATACTTTAGGATAGGAACTTTATACCGTTTAAAAAAAAAATAACGGCTTGACCAATTTTTATGACTTTGGTGTTTTTGGATTTGTCTTCGTTCGGAATAGGATACTAAGTATTAAAATATTTAAAGATTAAACATAATTTTTACTATATCTAAGACGGTACGAAGTTCGCCGGGACAGCTAGTTATGTATAAAGTTTAAAGTAGTAATAACTTACCTACTATTTTAAACTTTGGGCCTTTTTAATACTTACATATATATAGTTTCGATAAAGCATTTAAGATATAATATTCGAACATTCCGAATATGTAACAGATATTTATCCCATCCCTAATACGAATAGGTACCTACATAAAACGTAACTAGAGTCGTAATGTAATAAATAACTCTCGTATGTGCTTACGTGTATAAGTGAGTACATATGTGCAATTTTCTTAAAGTAGATAATTAGGTTAAACTGTACCTTGCGTTGTTGGTTGTGGGATCGAGTCCTACCCAGGACATGTCTTTTGCAATAAACATAGATGTTTGTTCTATGTTTGGGTGTTACAATTATCATAATTAAGTGGGTACATTATTTATAAAAAAACGATGTACCTAAGTAAGCGATGTGGAAAGTAGTGAACAAGGAGAGGGGTAGGGATAATGCTGTAAACCTCGACTTTACACACATACTGAAAGACGATACTGGAACTAAGTTCCCTTCTGCAAAGCACGCAGTTAATGCCATTAATTTTAGATTTTTAGACGCAGCAGTGACGTGCGGCGCCCCCCGCGCAGACGTCGCCAACGTTCTTAACGCGCTGGCGGCAGCACGCGCGCCAGCCAACACCCGGCTTGTATTGACAGATTTCAGCGCAGATGAAGTACTAAAAATCGTCACTACTCAAATACCGCCCAAACTGTCGAAGGATGTGTATGGTTTATCAATTAATCTTTTACGAACCGCGGTTGGAACTCTGGCTCCGATCCTAGCTTACCTTTTCAACACATGCCTTAAGGAAGGTGTGTACCCCAAGGCATTAAAAATCAGCAAAGTGTCACCCGTGTTCAAGGGCAAAGGCAAGCGTGAAAACATGGACAGCTATAGGCCGGTATCTATAATACCTGCAATTGCCAAGATATTTGAAAATGGACTAAGTTCTCGCCTTGTGGAGTTCTTATCGGGGACGAACGCTCTATCCCCGCGTCAGTACGCTTACCGCGCGGGGCGGTCGACGACGTCGTTGGCACGCGAGGTGGTTCGCGGCGTGCTGGCCGCCCGCGAGCGCAAGCTGCAGGTGGCGGTGCTGTGCTGCGACCTCTCTAAGGCTTTCGACGTCGCCGATCACACCGTACTCGCCGCGAAGATGAAACACTATGGGATCGAGGGCGCATCGTATGCCGTCTTAACGGATATGATGTGCAATCGATCGCAGGTGGTTGTCGGTGGCAACGAAACGTCCGAACCACTTTCACCGTCAATGGGAGTAGCGCAGGGCTCATCCGTGTCAAATATAATGTTCTCCCTCCTTCTGAACGACCTGCCCGAGGCGGTGACGACCGCGGAAACGTTTATGTACGCAGATGACGTAGCCGCGATCGTCACGGCAGCGACTGTCGATCAGCTGGAAGTGAGACTTAACGAGACGTCCAGTGCTCTCTCCGCGTGGTTCCGCATGAACGGGTTGGGTCTGAACCTCAAAAAAACTCATTTTGTGCATTTCAACCTATCGGGGCGGGAGGTTAGGACTCTAACGGTAATCAGTAACGGCATCAATATTTCTCAATGTAGAAGTACGACCTTTCTCGGCTTCGAGATAGATAGCGGCCTAACTTGGGAATTTCATATTGATAAGCTGTGTGCTAAGCTAGGGAGTGCATGCTTCGCTCTGCAACGTGTAGCTCGCGTGGTTCCGGCGGAGGTGGCACGGACCTGTTACTTTTCGACAGTACACTCGTTGTTGCAGTACGGCGCAGAGCTGTGGGGGCGCGCTGCCGAATGGGAGCGCGCCTTTCGAATGCAAAAACGTGCCATACGTGCACTTGTTAAGATCCGCCGCGACACCTCCGCCAGGCCTCACTTCAAAGAGTTAGGCATCCTCACGCTGCCCTGCATCGTTATCATGCAAGTGGCAATGTACGTGCGGCTGCACCTGCACGAATTCACCACGTTCAGGGACATGCACGCGCACGGCACGCGGGCCGCGCGCGCCGGCAGGCTCGCGGCCGTGCCTCACTCCCTGGCGAGGTCGGCCAAGCTGAGCCATGTCATGGGTCCGACAGTTTACAACAAACTGCCGGAGTGTGTCAAATCTGCTGAAAGCTTACCTATATATAAGGCTAGATTAAAGCGATGGCTTATCGAGGAGACTTTCTACAGTTTTAGTGAATTTATTTAGAATAAATTTTAATTCTCATTAATTCGATTTAATAATTAATTATAATTTATAGAGTATTTATGTAGTACCTATGTACATAAGTCTACATGCTAATTATTTTTAAGTGTAAAAATACAAAAATGTACCTACTGTTTAAGTATATTCCTGACCTGTAAAATATTTTTACCAATAAAATACTTATGACTTATGACTTATGACTTAAGTACATCTATCGTTCGAAGTCTAGTTTTCGTAAGTGATTCTGATGTTCGCTGAGTTAAGTATTAAAACTTAGTAAAATACGAACGTTCTTATTATATTCGCCCTAAAGATCTAAACAAAATAACATTCAAGGTGAGATTTCTAAAACTAAATAATTTTAATAATAAGTATAGGTATTTATAAACACCGATTTTTCTCGCTGACCTAAACTACGAAACTACTCGAAAAGCACATAAGTTTTTTTTATCTCAGTATTGGAAATGTAACTTTGAAAGTGATGCTAACTTGGCCTTTAGCGCGAGGTAAATAAGAACGTTTGTATATTACGAAATTATCGTAACTGAACAGCAGAATCACCAACAATTTTTGTTTGAATTTTCCGATGTAGTAAATAGGGGTAAATAGTTGCCAATTAAGGCACTGCCCTAAGCTAGCGATGTGTTCATTTCAGGCTGGGTACTCTCAGTCGGATCGTTAGAAAGCAATGCGGCGGTGTTATTCCTGTTTTCGTCAGTGCCGAGGTGAGCTCCGAATTACGGACAAATTGGGGAATTGCAGTCGAGTGCATCGGCCGTGCTCAGTCCTGCAGTATGCAACATGCCTTTGTTACTTGCTTTCAAATTAATTGACGGTTCATATATCCCAGCAGGTATTGTAGCATCACGCTGAATTTTCAAGTCAGTCTGTAGACTCCACTACGGCGTAGAGCATTTGCTACGCAGCGTCGTAAACTGGCTCCTACGTCGTAGTACAGTATATAATTATTATTTCAAGCAAATCTGTAGGTGTACCTAGTCGATCGTTCACTAAGCCATTTTCATAAATCATCACGCGCCGTAGAGTAATCCAAGCCAATCCGTAGACTGTCCTCTACGTCGTAGACTATTTGCTACGAGTATAATAGCACGAAATTGTTATGTATAACATGTAGATAAAATGTCACCAGGTATGCACCTAGTACCAACAGCTAACATCATGCAATTACGTCACAGATGCTCCCAAAATTACTGAACTTCAAGCACGTCGCCAGACTACCTAGCAGGTACTACCGCCTAAATCTAATTAGGTAATTGAAATCATTCGTCGGTGCGTCTCCGACTGCTGAGGCAACGGTTGCTCTCTGCATCACCAATTAGCTCGCACCGCTCACGCCGCTGGCTACAGGGCCGGATCTAGGGCACTAGGGAAGAAAGCACGGACCCTAATAAACTTGTATTTATTGCAAACATTAAAAAAACCCAACTAAACGTAAATGAAAATTTGCTGAATGCATCTTACCTACTCGTATATTTTAAGGTAGGTTACCTGACCCCTATTCAATAAACATTCTTCTTCTTACCTAATTTAAGAGTTTGACTCTTGTCGGCATAACTGATAGATGAATCTCTCTATTTAGTTTTTTCCAGGGCAACCTCCTTGACCTCTTTATACGACATGACAGCTACCTTCTCCTTCACTTGGTTCATATAGCTTATCCTTGGTGTTCCTCTTTCTCTCTTACCTTCCACTTTTCCTTCTCTATTGTTCTTAATGAAACTGTCATGTCGTATAATCAATAAACATTACAAGTCTAAAAAAGTGACAATATTGTCGAATTTTATGACAAGTGCTGTTTAATAAAACCTACAAATATGTAGAATTGTAAGAAAATTTAATATTAAACGGAAACTTGTAGAATTGTAGCCGCTTACAATTAATTGTATTTTACAATTTGTAATGTTTATTGAATAGTCGCCTGGTTTTCAGCTGATACTGGAGCCAGCCCTGAAGTTACTTCTACTTGTACATACATACCAGCTGCGACTCTGCCATTTAACCAAAAGCACATTTCCAGATGGTAGATCGTTCAACGCGTGCTATTTCGCTCGATAGCCTAATTGACGGTAGCCAGCTCCATTCACGATCCCAGAGACAACTGTACGTCTACCAGGAGGTCTACCATGAGTTTTCACAATCTACACTCGCTAGCGACTGTAGTTAAAAAAATATATGAAAACTTGCCTACAGCGCCTCTAGCGGATAGTTGGATACTAAAACCTCACGTAGCTAACTATCCTACGTCACAGCGTACTACAGCGACTGTAGTTGCGCTTCATTAAATTTGCTTAGAACTTGGTACCATCAGTAACAATTTTGACAGATGTCATAGTAACGTACTATTACTACTGTAGTAACGTCAGCCAATCTAAATGTGACAACTCATGGTAGACGTACAGGAGTTGTCACATTTAGATCAGCTGACGTTACTACAGTAGTAATAGTCACTACAGTCGCTGTAGTACGCTGTGACGTAGGATAGTTAGCTACGTGAGGTTTTAGTACCCAACTATCCGCTAGAGGCGCTGTACAAGTTTTCATACAATTTTTTAACTACAGTCGCTAGCGAGTGTAGATTACGAAAACTCATGGTAGACCCTCTGTGACCGCTAGGTGCAACTACCTTGAACGGTTACAACTTTTATAAATGCCTAAGTATTTTTTACAGTAAAATCCAGTTTTGACTGTACGTAAGTATAAATCGGCCATCTAATATAGACGTAGGTCAAAACTATTTTTAGTCGACTTGAAACGGAGGTTTTCAATTCGTCAGTATGTTTTTTTTAACTGAAACTTATTGGGTATACCTACTTACTTACAAATACAAAAAAAAATACAAAATCATTTATTTGCCAAATAACAGAAAATAGGTACACATTACTAGCGGCCCCCGCACGAGGCAAGCCTGTATCGCGGGAAGCCTGTTTACAAAGGTAACTTTAACAATAAGATTAGTTGTAACTTATACAGGGCAAACAAGTAAAGAAGTATTTTAATATGGATAATTATCTAATTAATTAGTGAACCAAGAGTTCAACATTGAACGAAATCTGCAACTTTAGTCACGAACTGAGTACTTACATATGCGTAAAGCGGAGTGACTGACTTGAGGGTAAGGGAGGGAGGAGTAGAAGAGGAGAAAGGAGATTTTGGATTGAATTTTTTTACTTACTAACCGGAGCTTAAGTGAAACAATTATAGTAGACTACCTTTTTACTCTAATATACTTAATAGGTCTTCAGTGGCATCGTAGTCAAGGGTGAGTAGCCGTCGTCTAATCTTTTCCTTAACGCCATATAGCGAGCTAGACAGGTTGCAATGCTTTATTACCCGGCGATAGATGAAAGGGAAGGCGAACTTACGGAACTTACCGCTTAGCAAAGGCGGTTTTAATGGCTGGAACATTGACTCTCACCCGTCGACTGTTCGACGAGGCACTTGCAGAAAATGTCTTGTGAAAAACTGTGACCACACCCAACACATAGAGTTGACGAACCGACAAGGTTTGGGTTTCCAGATGTAGGGTAACGGTTGGGAATTTAAATGGCTTTCGGAACATGACTTTTAGCACAGACCTATGAGCTCGTTCGAGTTTGATCATGATGGATTTAGCAGCACCGCCCCAGGCGGTGATGCAATAACTCATGATGGACCGGCAGAGAGCTGAATACACGGACATAAGAGTGGCATTATCCGCGCCCACACGTAGTAATTTCATAACATGAATGAGCTTCCTAACTCTACCAGACAAGGTATTTATGTGCTGGCGAAAACACAGGTTTTCATCCAGGTGAACTCCTAAATATTTAAACACGGAAGACCGTTCAAGCACAGGACAAGAATGTGCACAAGTAAGAGAAAAATTTAAATTTATTTGGTCACATTTGTGAATACGCAGGGATAAAGTGGTGGGAGGACAGGAAGCAGCTGTTTTATGGAAGCACACATATTTTGTTTTGTTGGCGTTTAGTGTAAGTAAATTTAAATCGAGCCAAGAAGCAACCCGTGCCAAGCCTACCTCCGCCAGTCGTGCAACCACGTCCCAGGAGTCACCGCGAAACACAAGAGCTGTGTCATCTGCGTAACACAGTATCTGAGTCTGGGAAAGGTCAGAAAACAGAGACGTTATATCATTAATGTATAATGAAAACAGGGTAGGACCCAGTATGCTACCCTGGGGAACTCCAAAATATACACTCCGCGGTTCGCTGGAAAAACCTGCAACTGAGACACACTGAACTCTATTGGACAAGTAGCTCTCAAACCATTGCAACGGGATTCCTCTAATTCCCATGCATTCTAACTTATTGAGAAGAATTTTTGGGCAGACCGTGTTAAACGCTTTGGCCAAATCTAGGAAGATGCCGATGCATTTTTCGTTATTATCTAGTGCAGATGCAACAAAGTCAAGGAGATATTGAACAGCGTCTTCTGTCGACTTGCCTTTTCTAAACCCGAATTGATATGGCGACAAGACATTGTTATTCTCTAGAAATTTGTAAAGTCTCGTATGAACAATTTTCTCAAGAATTTTTGAGAAAACTGGTAAGAGAGAGATCGGCCGATAGTTAGAAGGTGATGAAACAGGGCCGTCTTTGTGGATAGGAATCACGGAGGCAGCCTTCCAGCATTGGGGAAACTCACCCGTAGACAGGCTTAAATTAAGCACATGACACAGGGGCTGCATGAATGAACTTAACTACCTATTGTAGATTGAGTAAGACAAATCTCGCAGTCTTGCTACAAAATTGTTCACAACCAGTAGGTTCCTACCTAACCACCCTGAACAAAAACATTCCACATCGCGTCACATCACAACACATTAGTATTGTAAATGCGAATGTTTGGATGTTCATTGCTCGTCGCGTGAAAGTTAAACCAATTTCGATAATGCATGCTATAAGTAGTACCTCTTAAGTATCTAAGTACGAGTATTTGGATTATGACCTGGGGCCTCATCACGAATTCATAATACATTACCGAATTAGTATTACATTGTTATTTCGTACCATGACCTATGCAAATTGTATTAAAGTAGTGTTACTTCATGACGTTTCTAGAACGAAATCGTTACGGAATCGTTCTGGAAGACTTCGTGGAAAGGCCCCTGCATGAAAATATAATATATTGAATAGTTTTATCCCAAAACGATGAATGAATATTATGCATTAGGTATATGATGCATAAAGGTATATGAAAATAAAAAATTGCGAACGAAGTCGCGGGGAGTTGCAATCAATATTTAGTTCAACACAACAGCGGAACAAAGTTCAAGTAGGAACCTAATCCCCTTTTTAACTTGAGACGAAGATCAAAGTCGCTTCAAGTTCGAGGGTCGACTCATACTTGATACTAGATACGAGTACCTTGGTAAGTATCTATAGCGGTAGATTTTTGTATGGGTTATGTATGTAGGTAGGTACATTTCTACCACAAGTACCTACAAAGTACCTAGCATAAATAACTATTAGTTAGTATGTTTTCATGTTGAAATAGGTGGTTAGTATAGTAGGTATTACCTAATTTGTGCTGAAATAAAATGTAGGGGAGGTATGAGTGTGTATTCTAAAATTAGTTATGGTGCCGATATTACAAGCTTTGCTTAGATGCTTAGATGGCGCTGTGCTGTGTGTCATGTTCAGCAATACTTATTTATTGATTTTTATTGGTTTTCTTGGTTCACGTGAAATAGTGTCAGACAGCATCGTCGACGTGACAACGCATCGTAGGTAGGTAGGTAGGTACTATGCCCGTGCCATGATGTGAAATCATTTTTGCTATTTTTATGACTATTTCAGAGTGCCCGACTAGCTTTCATCTAAATCTATATCTATATAAGAGCTTGTATAAGTATAATAGAAAGGATTACCTACCTAACTAATTGCTTTGTTTATACATATGATACTTACGACTGGCGTAGACGTGAGGTCGCCAGCGCGACGATAGGATGAATATTTCCAAAAATTGCTAAGTAGGTATGTATAGTAGTTAAGTACCTAATAATTTGCATGAAACTGCCGGCGATGGTTTCTGTATTTTCCTTATAGTATGTAAGTACCTACCTAGAAACTCAGTTCTTGAACTTCAGATGAACCTAAGTATGCTTTTTCTAAGAAACTGATTAGATGAACTCAAATCGATCTTAAATATCTACCTATATATACCTACATAGGTACCTACGTAGGTAGGTAGATACCTACATAAAGTCTCCCGGATGTTACATAAACGACTTGATTGATGGCAACCAATGCTCTACGTACCTACTACGTAATATATATTAGGTAAGCTAATTCTCCATTGCATCCTATTTATGCAAATTATTATGTTAATAGCTTCTGAAAATTTGCCTAATACACGATCGTTTTCTGGTTGTTTTTCTCAAAAAAATAGTAGGTACCTAAAATGTTACCTCTAAAAACATGCAGTGCGTGAGTGGTGGGAATTTGTAAAAAAATAACACCATGAAGAATAAGTAAGTATTTACAAAGTTGTGGGAGTTCTAGAGTAGGTAGGTATTATTTCGTTACTATGAGTTATTGTGTTATACACGATTTCCGGTGAATTATTCGATTTGGAATCCTACAACAATGTAATTAATCTCATACACTAGTGAACAGGTAGGTACTTCTTGTTTATTAGTAAATACTTAAGTCAATAAGCAAAGCTAGTCATAATAAAAAAAAAAAGTCGGTTATCTGTACTGTACGTCGATTCTGTAAAATTCAAACATCAACTCGCTACATCACATCGCTATTCATTCTTACTTCACACTTTGAATCGGGTTCGAGTGCGAAGCGAGCGTCGAAGTGACTTGGGAATTACCCGTATAGAATGCCACTTCTTACGTCATACTTTATCTGTCAAAATCTCCCGGTCAACTTAGTTCAACTCGCTGACACGCTCGCAAGAGTGGCGCTAGTGTAAATTCGAATTATCAACCGAGTTTTTAGAATGCCAATCAAAAAACTCACACCGGATTCAGATTCGAAGTTTAGAATGAGGTCTTTCAGAATCACACAGCAGCTACGGAATAAGATTTTGACACGGTCGTTTTCATCTCACATGTTACAGTGAAATAAGTAAATAGATTACAAAAATAATATCGTTATTCAATGAAAAGTGTATCAATCCCCTGAAAATATAAGAAAAAACCTTCTGTAGTGGTCACAGCTTCTATAAATACCTAATAATCTTTCGGTGTCCGCCTTCTCACTTCCACTGCACAGAAGCTGTTTAATATTTGATTTTTAGTACTTAAGTAATAAGTATAATATGTTATCCCTTACTTAGGTAGTTACATATTCAAAAGAAACTTTTTTTTTAAATTTTCAGCAAAATATAAGTACCTACACTAACCTAGCGAAGACTAGACGCGTCAGACTATCATCCAACTTTATTTTCTTGAATGGAAACTAGCCGGGCCAATGGTTATCCCGATAAAATCAGAAATAAGACGTTTACGAAGTTCATTGGCGTTCGAAACTTCTTGTCTCGGGGGTTAGGTACTTGTTTGACAGTTTGCTTTAACTTAAAAACCCAATAAATAGTGTCCGCACCCAGGGAATTTTAGTTTTCCATTATTTCACGGACTTTCATGATCGTAAAAGCTCCTACAGGAATAAAGTTAAAGCTGTTAGACGAAGGAGAGGTCGAAGTATAAGATTACACTTCAAATAGATTCTAAGTGATTTGTAAACTATTCATAAGTTTGTAGGTACCTACCTACGTACCTTTAATGTAGGTTGGTACATTTAATGCTTTGATATGTTGACTTGTTTTTGAGACAGTGCATAATTTACAATAGCTACTTCCACTATAACCTTTTCGTAAAATAGGCTGAGTAGATAGAAGGTATCTACGAATCCTATTTATTAAAAACTCCAGTGAAACACCTCTACATAGCATCCCAGTGCCGCAACTCCTGGGAAATCACTAGCGACAGTAATTATTATGCGGTTTGTTTTTCCTGCTCTCTTGATGACGCGGGGAGAGAGTATACCTAGATATCATAATATAACTTGTATCTAGAAAACTAGATTGCAACATTGGTATGATTAGTTTTTGTGGCTAGGTCTAGGGGTATAAAAACATGTTGATCACTACTAGTAATACCCAGGCTTGGTAGACGTCTTCTCAGATCTCTAGTTACTTAGATATTTTGAAGATAGGTCCCTAAAGAAGGTAGTCAGAGGGACGTCCATACATGAATTTTGTACATGTTCACATTTCAGAATTTTTAGTTTTAGGGTATGGATCTGGTATCTAGGACTTCTAATCTTCAATAACCATGATTTTGCTAGATAGAGTACCTGGTTTGCTTAGAGCCTATACCATCCGCTTATATTAGTCTGCTTCACACGTATTGACCGTATTTTTCTTCAATAAATTTCAACAATAGTATTACCTACCTGTTGAAAGAAAACCAATTTGTTCAAGTTGTTGAGAAAATTAAGTTAGGCCATAGTGGAAGGAATTAAATATGACGTGTATGAAAATTAAGATGCATTTTAATTTGAATAGATGACGGATGACCTCCTGATGGCATTTAAGTGATAACTCATCACAAGAACAATATTTATAGACAAAGATGCACTGAATAGTCTTAGTAATAGAATGTTAATACAAACAATGTTAATATCGACAAAATAATTCCATTCTCGTAGCAATACTGGCGGCGTACAGTAGCCTTGAAGCAATAACAGACTTATAGACTTATTTTTACAGTTTATAAAACAGATAAAATGAAGATAGTCTTTGTTGCTTTAGTTCTGTTTGTTGGATGCAGTTCCGGAGTTATTGTTCCTTCCGCTGTATCGAAGGTAAGTTATTATTGTTATAAACGTATATTTGTTGGTCTTTGCGAAGGTATAAATAAGTTATTTTGATATAAGTAAGTTACCCATTATTAGGTGCTTTTATCGGACACAAATGTCAAATACTTAGGAATGTAAATATTTTCTAGGAATTGCCTTGAAGTAGAGTTCTAGGCAGGTAAAAGTGCTTGAAACATTATTTATTACATTATAGACTGGTGTCTACTCCGCAAAACGAAAACGATATAATCGAAGCCTAATGCTCATCAAATTTAGTCGAATGAACAGTTGTTTCGTTGACAAATTGAAAATTTCGTGTCGTCCGTAAGTAGTGTTACAGTATTTTTACGAGATTGATCCTCAAAGTAATATCGGTCGTTCCATCGTTCAAATAATAGCATAAACGATGTACCTAACTTAGAGTAGATTTTGTACGATTATAGTGCCATTATATCCCCACAAGGTATTCCCAAGGAGGGTTGACGTCAGGCAGGCGGCCGGTCGTAAAACACATAGCCAAAACCTTCTACAACATGGATCCAAGAAATAATAGAATGTGCGATAATGCTAGGCCGTACCCCCGAGGCGACGCGCAGGCGCAGCACCCGGCGCCTGCGAGAAATGGACTAGGGTTGTTGCACCAGGGACGGGTGCAACGTAAGACGCGAGTCCGGGAAGTACGAATGAGGTTTGCTAGTTGGAATGTAGAAACGATGACTGGAAGAGGAAGAGAGCTAGCGGATGTTTTAGAAAGAAGACGAATAAATGTAGCGTGTTTGCAAGAGACGAAGTGGAAGGGATCGAAAGCAAGAGAAATTGGGGTGGGTTATAAATTGTATTATTGTGGAAGTGATGGTAAGAGGAATGGTGTAGGAATTGTTCTAGATAGTAAGCTGAAAAAATGTGTGACGGATGTTAAGAGGATGAATGATAGATTGATAGTTGTAAAAGTATTGTTAGAGGATTTAGTTATAAACATTGTAAGTGTGTATGCACCGCAGACTGGGTGTGATGATAGAGTGAAAGAGAAGTTTTGGGAGGAGTTTGATTCAATGATAATGAGTATACCAGAGAGTGAAAAATTATATATTGGGGGGGATTTTAATGGTCATGTGGGAAGAATGAATGAAGGATATGAAAGAGTGCATGGAGGATGGGGCTTTGGTAGTAAGAACCAAGATGGTGAAGCCCTGCTCCAGGCTGCTTTAGCATTCGACCTGGCTATTGCTAATACATTTTTCAAAAAACCCGAAGAGCACCTTATAACTTACAAAAGTGGTAATCACAAAACACAAATTGATTACTTCCTTCTAAAAAGGGATAGCATCAGGTCCATTAAAAATTGCAAAGTAATACCTGGAGAGGGCTTAGTCTCTCAACATCGATTGCTTATACTTGAACTAAGATTCAAAGTTATGAGTAATAAAAACAAGCCAAAGCCCCCGCCAAAGATTAAATGGCATTTAATAGAAAAGACAGAGTATGCTAGAGAATTCCAAAAGCGAGTAGTTGACAGAATGATAGAAATGAGGGATATGTTTGAATTATCTGTGAATGAATGTTGGAATGAAATGGCTACCTGTATGAGAAGTGCGGCGAAAGATGTTTTTGGAGAAACGAAAGGAAAAGGTAAAATAGATAGAGAAACTTGGTGGTGGAATGAAGAGGTACAAAAGTTTTTGAAAGAAAAGAAGAATGCCTTTAAAGAATGGAAAGGGGATGACAGTGGAGATGACGTTATAAAAGAGGATAAAAGAATGGTATATATGGAATGTAAGAGAAAAGCTAAAAAAGCTGTTGCTATTGCAAAGGCTAAGGTACAGGATAAATTGTACCAATCTTTGGAAAAGCCGAGTGGACGAAAAGACCTGTACCGAATAGCTAAAGAAAGAGAGAAGAATACTAGAGATATTATGCACGTTAAATGTATAAAAGATGATGGAGGCAAGGTTTTGACGAATGACGATGACATAAAAGAGCGCTGGAAGGGATATTTTAAAAAGTTAATGAATGAAGAGAATGTCTGGAGTGGAGTGTTACAAAATGTGCCTGTAAACATGGGTTTGGTGAGAGATGTGAGTATAAATGAAGTAAAAAAAGCTGTGCAAGATATGAAGAATGGAAAAGCGGTTGGACCAGATGGCATACCAGTGGAAGTATGGAAGCTACTAAAGGCGGATGGATGGAAGTGGCTGAGTTTATTCTTCAATAAGTTGTTGCAAGAGGAGGCGATCCCGGACGAATGGTGCAACAGTTCGCTAGTGCCCATTTTTAAAAACAAGGGTGATGTACAGGACTGCAACAACTACCGAGGAATAAAGCTCATGTCACATAGTATGAAACTTTGGGAGAAGGTAATAACGAGACGCATGAGAGAAGAGAGTGAGATATCACAGAGCCAGTTCGGGTTTATGCCAGGGCGAGGGACAACGGACGCCATATTTGCACTTCGCCAGCTGTGCGAAAAATACAGGCGTGCACACACGAACTTGCATATGGTGTTCGTTGACCTGGAAAAGGCATACGACCGAGTACCCCGGGAGGTTCTGTGGTGGGCTTTGAAAGAGAAAGGAGTGCCAGGGAAGTACCTGCAGCTTATTCGGGCCATGTACAGTCGAGCTAGTACACATGTTAGGTCCGAAGCTGGCGTTACCGATGAGTTCAATGTGGCTGTAGGCTTGCACCAGGGATCGGCTTTAAGCCCTTATCTGTTCCTCCTGGTAATGGATGCTCTGACATCGGACATACAGGAGGAGGCACCCTGATGTATGCTGTTCGCCGACGACATTGTTCTTGTCGGAGAAAACGCAACTGAGGTCCAGAACAGAGGGTCTACCATGAGTTTTCACAATCTACACTCGCTAGCGACTGTAGTTACAAAAATGTATGAAAATATTGTACAGCGCCTCTAGCGGATAGTTGGGTACTAAAACCTCACGTAGCTAACTATCCTACGTCACAGCGTACTACAGCGACTGTAGTTTGCGCTCATTAATTTGCTTAGAATTTGGTACCATGAGTAACAATTTCGCAGATGTCATAGTTACGAACTATTACTACTGTAGTAACGTCAGCTGATCTAAATGTGACAACTCATGGTAGACCTACAGGCTGGGAAAATGGCAAGGTAAAGTGGAGAGTGTCGGATTGAAGATCAGCAGAACAAAAACCGAGCACTTGTTCTGCGACTTCGGTGGTCCCTCTAGTTTTACCCCTATTGCCTTAGATGGTGTATCCCTACCAGTCTGTTCCGATTTTCGGTACCTCGGTTCAGTAGTACAGAATGATGGTGAGATTGATCGGGATGTAAGAAATAGAATAAATGCGGGATGGATGAAATGGCGACAGGTCACAGGAACCACGTGTGATCCGAGAATGCCCCTTAAACTTAAGGGGAAAATCTACAAAACGATCATAAAACCTGTCGTATTGTATGGGCCTGAATGTTGGGCCACCAAGGGAACGGACGAGAAAAGAGTGCATGCGGCGGAGATGCGAATGCTGAGATGGATGTGTGGAGTGACGAGAATGGATAAGATAAGGAATGAGTATATTAGAGGAAGTCTGAAAGTGGCACCGGTGACAGAAAAGATGAGGAGTAATAGGTTAACGTGGTATGGGCATGTTATGAGAAGAGATGAATGTCATGTGACGAGGAGAGTGTTAGATATGAATGTGGATGGATACAGGGGTAAAGGTAGACCAAAGAAAAGATGGATGGACTGTGTGAAAGATGACATGGGTAAGAAAGGAGTGAGTACTGAGATGACGAATGATAGAGGGAAATGGAAGAATATCACATGTTGTGCCGACCCCACATAACGTGGGAAAAGGGCAGGAAGAAGAAGAAGAATAGATTCACCTAGCATGTAAGACGTTTCAAAGTGATCCTTGTGATTGTACTGAATAAATATTTTTCAATTTCAATTTCAATTTCAGAAGATAGTGCCATTATATCGTTGATCGTTTTGTGGAGTAGACGCCAGGCATCCTGACCTATCCTATGCATCCTTATTGTGGTGTTCTTACTGAATTGCTCATTATGCTTTGCTTGTGCAAATCGTTATATCTACTGTAAGTATCTATTTCTATTTGCAGGCTATTAATAAAGCTAAACCAACTTCAAGGATAAGTAATTCCAAAAATATAAAAGAAATGAAGCAACTAAACAACAAAGAACTATTTGAGACAGCAGCGACTGCAAAGAATAAACTTTTTGAACGAAAGATCATTCATCTACATCAACCAGAAATTGAAGACACCTCCGCGAAGTCAGCTTTGCAACTCGCAGACAGATTACTCAAGGTATTATATTACAATTTTAAGCCCCTTTCAAGGGTTTCTTACCTATTTCGAAAATATAGGTACTAATTCAAAAGTTCCATGAAATCGAAATAAAGTATTTGCCCTCTACGCTCCTTGGATCAGCTATTAAAAATACTAAGAAGGAAGGTGCATTAGGTGTAGATGAAGTAGCAAGGTTAATATTATAGCTAGATAGATAACATTTGTTTTCATCGATAGCGATATACTTCTTATTCCAAATTATCAGCGTCTGGTGTTTTAAAGAGCAGTTTTGACTCGTGTCTCGGACATAGAATCTTGAGACTCGAAGTCCAAAGACAACGGACGTCCCCAAGGAGTCTTTACGTTCCTATCGCGATGGTGATGCTGGGAATAGGATGCGGCGCTACTAGGTACCTACTGCTCTGGGGGAACGATGTCTTAATAATGGAAATGAGAAAAAACGTACCTACGTACCTACTCGTACATTATATGTATAACTTTTTTATTCTTCATAGTTATTTATATATTTACTCACGTTTTTTTGAACTTTATGGGGGTTTGGATATTGATGCTGTCTTGATAGGTATTTAAACCAATTATCTTTTTGGTATTTAGCCGGCATATTATAACAAGTATGCCGTCATAGTCAAAGGTACTACTCATAGTTTATAATGTCATAAAAGAGTCTTCATTGCCTTAATACTTTATATCTACGAAAACATAGGTACAATGTGCCATAAACACGCCACAATACACTCAAATGATTGTAATGTTTTTGTTGCAGCCTATCAATATATTATCTAGACTGACTTCAACAGTAAGCAATTTCAAAGATTTGGGAAATTCTAAGCAGATCGACGAAAAAGAACTATTCCAGACAAGTAATGCCAAAAACAGCAGCCTGAATGAAAGATCACTTATATACATCAGCCAGAGATTGAAGACACCTCTGAGAAGTCATTTTTATAACTCGCGAGCGGAAAATTTAAATGGGCGCTTCAGGATACGTGAGAGTTTACCAAAGGTTATTAAGATTCCTCAAAGCTTTGAGCAAGTAGATTTAAGCACCCTTCAAGCACTTTTTATTCCGAATATAAAACCTAAAAGCTCTACGAGTCCGAAATATAGTCCACCGATTTATAAGAAAATCAGAGATGACAAATATATTATACATAGACTAGATCAGGCGACAAAGAAAACGATAGATAATCTAATAACATCACCATCGCCTAAAAGTTCAGATGAAAGTGTTACTCAAGTAACAAATAATTTATATACTGAAAGCACAGTTGAAAGTCATAAAACAACTCGGCAGATGACTTCTTACACTCGAAATAAAGTAAACTATCTACAGAATAACTATGGTTTCCCGTCAGAACGTGAAGTGCTGGGATCCCCCAGCCACAAACTATTGTTCGAATCTGATGATATTTTAAAAGGGCGTTTGATTTTAGACAACAACGATAACTTGAGCCCTTTATATTTAAACGATGATGATGATAATATTCTTGGACGGCACAGAAAAGACGTGACGTAAGGAAATTCTAATAATAACGTAGTTTACTATAATGATAATAAAATAAAGAAAAAGTGCAAAAATATTAGACCACTTAAACTAAATACTCAAACAAACCTTGGTATTTGGAATTGATAAAATAATAGGTGCTGTGTCAAGCGAAATCTAGTGAAAGAAATTTAAAAATGTTTCTAGGTAGGAAGCACAGCAAATATTTTATAATTTTTCAAACCTTATTTAATTATTATGTCCGAGACATTCTTACTTGACGTCTAAGTAGGTAAGTGTTTTTACAAATCTATCATAAAGTTCAGAGTTGTAATTATCTTGTTGTCACTCCGAATTTACCATAACTACTTGAATCCTTTTATCACGAGACTCCCGTGGAACTATTGGCGTCCGTATAATAACGGCAAGCTATGTGTTACATATGAACAACAAGACCAGAGTCAAAAACCATGTTATACCTAATCACAACACCACCAACGCTATCCCTAATCACAATGCTGGCGGTAAAAAAAAAACAAAAGGCGAATTCATATCATGACCACTGGCCACGCATTTCAAAGGCTCTAAAACTGCAGTTGGGATTGCATAGGACCCGCTTTCTCCCCGTAAAGTGCGCGGGCAGATCTACGATAGCGGGTCAAAGCTATCGCGATTGCGATCTAGCCTGCACCCCACTAGCACACGAGTTTATAACGAGCAGAAGTACAGCTTTCCAAAAGATATGAAAACGTAATGTTCGGTCATTCATCATTCACTGAATTCAATATATTTTATTATTTTTAATCAGGTGATTCGTATCTGGCTCAACACATCAGCATTACCAGCCAACGTGGCCAGCATTTCGGGAACACTTTCGTCTGGTAATCTTAAGCTATCTATATATAATTTGTAACGGTCTTTGAAAGACTTAATTATATTTACGTGTGCTCTGCCAGTATTTGTATTATAATTATTTTGTTTAAGTATATAAATATTTATAAGTAAATACCTGTTTTTCCTATTTAGTTAAAAGTCATTATTTATAAACAACCTTTATTCTACGTATACAACAATCATAACAAACACCTACTAAGCGCTAGTGCGCAAATCTCTTGCAGTAAAGAAATATAGGTAGGTACTTACATATTTATAAAAAAAAATATTGAATTTTCCGGGGCGCTGGATAAGTGGCCAGCTGACACGGGAGATGTGCGAGTTCGATACCCGTGGAAGATAACGACATAGTGGAGTGATACTACTTAGTGGTACAAAGTAGTATTCATTCACAACAGGGAATTATGGTGTAGGGCTATGCTCGTACCTAAATTCACTACATAATAGGTTTATAGTAGTGAATTTAGGAACCTTTCACTCTGTTTGTAGCTTACTCTTTCGTTACTAGCTACCGTTTGTTGCTGCAAGAAATGAAAAGCAAACACAGAGCGCCAACAGATGTCCAAGATAGCCAATACAGTAACGCGAAATAAAAGTTGACCAGAAGAGACATAAAGTTTGCGCTTCAATCTATCTATCTATATCTATATAAGAGCTTAACCTGACTGATCGATCATCGCCGAGCCGAAACCTCTGAAGATAGAAAGCTGAAATTTGGAAGGTGGCTTCCTTTTATAACAAAACCACCCACTAAGGCGGGGTTTTTGGAAATTACACCTTTAAGGGGGTGAAGAAGGGTGAAAACGTTTGTATGAAACTTTTTAACGCGTGGAGCGATTTTCATGAAACTTTGATTGTATACTGTAAATGCAAAATGAACGGATACGTATTTCAGGATTTTTCAATATAACCTTCTAAAAGGGGTCAAATGTGGGGTCAATGTTTGTATGGGAACTTTTTAACGGGTGGTGCGATTGATTTGAAACTTTGTTTGTGTACTGTAAATGTAAAACGAATGGACACGTGTTTCAGGATTTTTCAATATAACCTTCATAAAGGGGTCAAATGGGGTGTCAAAGTTAGTATGGGATTTTTATGAGTTGTGTGATGTGTTTAAAACTCAATTTAGATACTTTAAGTGAACGAAGTCGCTGGCGGGACAGCTAGTACCCAATATATAAGTCGCACTCCACAAAAACTATTTATAACTCTTGCACGATGCAATACCTACACCGCGCACAATGCCTATAATTATATTTGCTTACAATTTTGCGTCTCTTTCTATTGTGTAAAGTCCTATCTCTTATGATATGACCCATTATATTGACTTGGCATGGCGGCCCATCGTTGTATTTTGTTGTAGGTATTTGTAGCTTCATACATAAAATTTGGTGTGCGCTTAGCTTGGTGCTGCATACAATTTCAAAGTCTACTCTGTTTTTTTTACCTATCTGTGCATACAAAATTACGATATTGTATTTATTATGTATTTTATACATTTTATTTTATATAGGGGTAGAGGAAGGCCAAAGAAAAGATGGATGGACTGTGTGAAAGATGACATGGGTAAGAAAGGAGTGAGTAATGAGAGGACGAGTGACAGAGGGAAATGGAAGAAGATCATGTTGTGCCGACCCCACATAACGTGGGATAAGGGCAGGAAGATGATGATGTATTTTATACACACTTTTCAAAATATAGCTTCATTTCAAAAACGAAAGGCTTTTAAAAATCAAAATGAATGCCCAACGAGATTACTATAATGAGAGGCTGACTGAATATACTATGAAAATTAAATTATTGCTATGATTAACAATACTATTTTTTCTACACAATGTTGAATCTAGAAAATCTATTTCATTGGTTTTCTTAACTGTATTTGTACAGGGAGATGACTTCACTTGGACTTGGACATTGTCGAGCAATGTGTGCGCCATCGAATGGGTGTTTGGCAATTTTTGTACTAAAGCAAACATAATATTTTGCAATTACAGGTAAACTTTACCATTGTTTACAGTTTGTGGTATGCTACTTTTCATTGATTCTAATTCGACTATGTTTTTTTTGTTTGTTTTACGTTTACTCCGCCAATTATGAACGGATTTGATGATTCTTTTTTGGTTTGGTAGGCCGTTCGAGATGGTCCTATATTACTTTTCAAAATTGATTCATCTCTTTTTAATAAAATAGACATTTTCGTTTGTGTTTCTCTTCAAAAAAAGTATGGATGAAGATATTCAATATCTATTATAATAGGTTGTAAGTCTATTCAGTTCAGGGTACATAATAAACTTTGGTGTCGGTTTTCAACTTTTTGTAAAATATAATATTGTTACTGATGTACTGAGTCTCTACTGCGCGTAGCGTTAACACTACGTTGCTGTGGAGGCAGTAGTAGATGGTCTACACTGTAGACCATAAAGGTTCTACGCTGGCTCTACGCTTCCTCTACGGTTCAGAGTTTGATCTACGAAATAATACGATAGAATCTAAAAGTAAGTTTGGTGTCGTAAAATAAATTGCTCACCTGATTCACTCAGTATCAATCTCAGAATACAAAGATTCACAATAATTTATGCAAGCGTATAAAATGTCTCACCCGTCAGAGTTGCTAACAATCCTATAAACTCATTTCCAGTACTCAAATTTTCATGTAGGCACCTACTTAGTTCGGAAGTCCTCAACAGGTCCCAAGTTTTAAACTTCCGAACCGTCATTCCTGTTTCGATGTGCATATTTCATTTCGGGAACTTCTCAGCTGAACTGGGAACTTTCGGTTGAAGACGAAGTGTGAATGGAGGATTGGTTTTTTATTTATAGGTTTGAGTTTTTAACTTTTGTGATGTCTTGACATATAAATAAGAGTCTTATATTTGTTATTCAGGGGTCCTAGATAAAGTAGGCAAGTACATAACATTCAAACATCAGTAAGTGATTATAACTGTAATTGTCAGTTATTCATGATAAGGACCTAAAGCTGCGATAGGATTTTTGTCTGTTTTTTTCTGCCTTAAAGCTCTAATTTTTAAATTGTTTGTCGTGTTATTTTGAGTTTCATTGTATAATTTTTATGGTTTCGTGGTATTTTCCGTAATTAATTGCAGTTTGTGCTCGCAAAGACACTAATTATTATTCAGGAAAAAATTGCAAACCATCCCGCCACAAAAATTTGAAATTCGGACTTGGAACTTGAAAATTTGGAATTTGAGTTGTATAAAATCTCTTCGAAGTTTCCTGAATTGTTATGCAAGTGAAAATTTGACAGCAACACTAAACGTAAAATCTGTCCTTTTAAATATGCGAGCGTTCTATAAAGCCGTCGAACTCAAGGGGGCCATTTCCATCGTCATAAAACAAGGAGATGGCACGATCATTCGCATTTGCATGATTAAATAGGATTCTGTAGGTACTGGATTGGGAACCCAAAGCAGGAAGAACTAGCTTGGAATGTTTCATGAAAAAGATCCAAACGGCTGTGGCTTTTTTACGAGTACCTAGGTTAGTGAAGGTATTTGAAAAGCTTGATTAGGCAACGACCTGTGAAGTTTTTTGAGTTCCGAAAGTACAACAAAGAAAGAATTAGAGAGTAGCTCGCATACCTATCGCACTGAATTTTTAAGTAATAATTTTACAGTAATGATTTTTGGAATTCGGTAAAATGCGATTGAAATGTGTCAAGGAAACTGTATTTACAAAATTGCGTTATCGAGCTACATAGTGAATAAAACACACTTCTTCATGATGAGTCTTCCTGTATTTACATTTGGCAATGAATCGAACGCGAAAAGCTATGAACAGGTTAGACTGGCTGAAAAGAACTTGTGACACGATGAGTTGCTTCAATTCATCTGGACAAATCAGACTTTCTGCAAGGTAATGTTAAGTAGAGATGAGCCATGAAAATTCAAAAGATCTCTAAGAAATGTAGTTATGAAGTCATCAAAACTATTATGTAACCCCATAAAGATGTTTTAATTAAATACTTGGGTATCTATTGGTAAATATTGTATGAATCCCGGCTCTGTGCGATCTAGCCGCGGTACAAATTTTGATGCGACAAGTAAACAAAAAACTGTATGTTGGTAGTTCAAATCTAGACAGATGACAATGTATTGGAAATCCACTATTTTGGTTATGAGAAACTGAAAGTACCTTTAGGGGTTATGGCATAAATTATTTATTGACGGCTCTAAATAGTCGTAGGTACTGGAGCTGCTTTTTATGATATCAGTCGCAATGTGAAGAAAACATTATAAGTATATAACACTACTATGTCGGTTTTTTGAGACAAGCACCTATATTTGTGTACCTTGGCCACTTCACAGCCAGTAAATCAGTCAGAAATTTGCCGACACGTCCAAGTAGATACGTGATATATTTGTTTGCTATTGCATTCGACATTAACTGCATTATTGAATTCCAAAATTGAACCAATGATGAATTAAGTTCCTAATTGAGTTACGTAATTAAAGTAGCTGTATTGAATATAGCGAGAACATAGAATTCCTAGTTTTATTTTCTATGTAAATTTTATATATAGAGCAGATATATAGAGCACTGGTGGTGTAATGGTAGCACCTCTGCCTCACGATCCGAAGGCCGTGGGTTCAAACCTAGTGTACTAATAAGTTTTTCCATTCGAAAAATTTATGTGCGCAATGCCAGCGCTCTTAAACGGTAAAGGAAAACATTATGAGGAAACCGGCATATCCTAGAACCAAAAATTCGAAGGTGTGTTTCATATAATTATTTGTATTCTTATAAGCGACGATGGTCTGGAAACCTGTCACGTAGGGATTCAAAATGTGGTCATATGCCAAATATCATGTTTGGACGTGCTTCTAACTACCCAGACCATCGTCGCTTATAAGAATACAAATATTATCTAAAAATATTATATAATTGATATTATCTAAAGGGGGTCCTTTAGATAATATCAAAGATCTAAGTTACTAGAGATCTGAGGAGATTATCTACCGAGCCTGGGGATTACAGTCGTGATCGTGTTTTTATGTTTTATTTTTATTTTAAATGACTGTGTATATTATATAATTTGTAAGTAGCTGTTTTTTAATATAATTTGTTAGTAATGTATATTAATTTTAACTCGATAATCTGCCGCTCATTCCAATTTTTTTTTTACTCAAAATATTTTTTTATGTTCTTGTTAAAAATATATATATAAATAGGGTCTCTTTTATATATATACTAGGTTCCGCCCACGGCTTCGCCCGCGTGTTACCTTGAAAACAAAAAACAAAACTATCCCGCAGGAACCGTACATTTTTCCGGGATAAAAAGTAGCCTATGTGCTATTCCAAACCATAATCTATATCTGTGCCAAATTCTATCCAGATCCGTTTAGCCGTTTCAGCGTGAAAGAGTAACAAACATTCATACAGACATCCTTACAAACTTTCGCGTTTATGATATTAGTAGGATTTCACCAGCATCTCGGAATGTAAGAGATTGTAATTTTGATTATTTGCACGCAAGACCATTTATAATAGACCAAGACTCTACTAGTAGAGCCAAGCGGTAGTGCCAAAGGGAAGTAGTGGAGAAATTCATGTAATAAACCTACTTTGTAGCGTAACGAACAAAAGAGTCAGTTACGATCAGTCATAGAGTCACCAGTCTCATCGCTGATTTCAAAACATGCGCGCGCGCCCTCCCCCTCGCGCTCGGCTCATCGCTTATTTCGACACGCGCGGGGGAAGGCGCGCGCGCATACGCCGCCGCGCTGTTTCTGCCGGAAGCCGCCTGCCGGGACGCCGCTTGCCGGGATGCCGCCTGGGGGTGCAGGGACCCCCGCCACAGCACGATAACACGCCTACAAAACTATTTTATATACATGCTCAACTAGCGATCCCAGCTTCGCACCGGTGCAATGTATCAGCATAAATACACTAAAATGCGACATAAAATAGACATTAAGACCCAGACACAGATCAAACATCTGTGTTCATCACACTAACCTTAGTCATGGGTGGGGATCGAACCAACTACAGTGCAGAAGGTGCTACTATCAACTGAGCTGTGAAGCCAGTCAAAAAGTTATTTCGGATTTTGTTGTCTAAGGGCACAAATGCAGGAAAGAGCCAAACAAACAATAACTAATATTTGCTTAATAAAAGTTATTTGTATGTAATATTATTAATCATTAATTACGTTTTTAAAACAAAAAAGGAAAAAAAATCAAAGTAGCGCAATGCAAATTTATGACTTAAGTTATTATCATGGATGCCATAGTCAGAACTGGACCAAATGGGACCACATGGGAAGCACCAGCTTTCAAATAATAGAAGAAGAATCATCAAAATCGGTTGAACCAGTCGAAAGTTCTGAGGTAACAAAAATAAAAAAACAGTCGAATTGTAATTATTATTGGATTTTGTTGATTTTATTATCTGTACTGAATTGATATCGATACAATTATATGAGACCACCACTGAAGTTTGACCTACCTAACTTAAAAATAATCATCAAACCCCATGCACAATTGAAGGAGTAATCGCGTAACATACATACGAAAAAAACATACAGTTGAATTGAGTAGGTACCTCTTTTTTTCAGTCGGTGAAAAAAATGTCGGGCATTTGGTTTTAAGCGGGTGTTGCCGCGACAACATTTATTAGTCATCCCATTTGTTTCATATTCGCACGAGAAAAAGCGAGACAAATAGCTCATGTTAAACTGGCTGTTCGGATATGGGTAATGTATCATAACCGACGAATAGGATTTGAGATCACTTAATAAGTATGTTCAATTAGTGAACTCCAATGGGGAAGTCATATATAAACAAATTCATTTGGCCAGATGCCGCAGTATTAAACTTATTTCCTAGGAGTAGTTAGTATTTATTATATTTTATTTTTATTTTCATGATATTGGTAGTTTAAACTGGAGTTTAGAGGTGGCGTTGTTTTTCACACGTGTCTTTGATTTTTATGGAAAATGGGCTAAAATAATTGAAATCTATAAAGTTTTGAAATATTCTGATTTGTTTGAAGAAAAAATATTAGTGTCCATTTTAACTAGTGCAATCATTTTGGTTCTACTGTACAACAAAATAACTGATTGGAAAAGGTAAGAAAAACGAGTTAATCATTAATACACTTAGATTGCATTTTAAGTTAAGATTTCTATTTATAGACAGCACTATATCAATTTCATAAATAACAATTAATTTAGAGGTAAAGTTGTACCTTATGACTTGAACTAAGTTGAATGAAGATTTCTTCCTTTTGTTATTCTACCGAAGGTAACGGGTGCAGTACTTGAAAATTGTATTATTTATGGTCTATATTATATTTTATAGTCACTAGACTGACAAACATAACCACATCAAAGCTTTTATTGACGAAATCTATAACGAAAAAATGTTAGTAGTATTTTTTTTGTAAGTTTGTTGGCGTAGTCGTAGGTCTTGTTCATATTTATTACCATCAAAATTTAGTGAGGTAGTATATAGTCTGCCAGTAACTACCTACCAGATTTGATTAAGGTCGGACAGATAGATAGACAAACATGGTGAAACTATATTACGGGTTCCGGGTTCTTTGTTGGACTACAGAACCCTTGAATCGCTTGCCAATCTTGATCTTGGACAAATTAACAGTCAATGAAAAAAAAATCGTTTTGTTTAGGCATAGGCGATTGGATGCAGAGCGTCAGGAGATGGCTGTAACAGCAGAAAAAAATCAAAGAATTGACCGAATTGGGTAAGTCAAAGTACCAGTAAATTGTTCTTACAGAAACAGTATGTAGGTCATAAAATAATAATATTAAGGTGAACGCGTACAGAGCCGAGCTGACCGCGTCGAAGAAATCCTCCATCAGCTAACTTCCAATGGAAGACTTGCTCGAAAAAATTCCTGCAGCCATATGCGCGTTTACCTTAATCTATACTATATCAGTTAATTAAGCATCGTATTTTTTTTTTTCTAGTATACAACATCAGATGGACGGCTTTAGCGGATGTTAAACCAAGGATAAAGCAAATGTGTATATAATAGATGTAAATGTATTGACAAACAATATTATACCTACCTATTTTTATGAAATTTGGGTAACCTAGATATGTATTATTAATCAACCAAACTGTACCACCTCCGCTATTGCACCTACTTTTCTTTAGTCACCCCTTTTTACCGGTTATTCTGTTTTTATGATGTGTATATTAAATTGAGGGTTACTGATAATTAGCTGCAATCTGTGCCACTTGGTTATATGAATGCTCGTATCAGATTTTAGCTTGATTTTAGTTTAGCATACTAGCGGATCGCAGGCGTTTTATAACAAATCTAACTTACCGCGGGTTCACTTCAAATTCATCGCGATAATTATCACAGTTTGTCAGTGTTTCTAGGTATTATGGTGTTCATATAAATAAAAAATTCAACTCGTACTCGTATCTTCGCTTAAGTCGGCCAAAGCAATAATCTTCTGTTTGAGTACCAATAGCCAGCTCTAAAACCTTGGCTACGATGAGAACTTCCGAGTATTTAAACTAATATTATAAAGCTGAAAAGTTTGTTTGGTTGAACGCGCTGATCTCAGGAATCTTATAAAAATATTTTTATGTTGGATAGTTGATTTATCGAGAAAAACTTTAGGCTTTATAACATCGAGGTGCGACTAATAGGAGCGAAGCAAAATGTTACAAAAACGGGAAAAATTATATGACTTATAACCCGCAGACAAAGTTGCACGCTGGTCAGCTAGTTTTTATAATTCAGTGAAATCTATGTACCCATTGTGTTAGCTGTGAAGTCTAGGAATGTAAACTACCGAACGGATTACTGGAAGTGTAAGAAAAAAAATACAATTTTAGATTCTCGGAAGTTTTATGTATAAAACTAAAATGCGTATAACATCATAAACAGGGCTCTTCAGTCGACTGAGGCCGCTGATATATAAAAATTCTTTAATTTTGCCATACAAAATGTTCTTGGGTTTCACTGTCAACTATTCCATGCGGACGAAGTCGCGGACGAAGGGCAAAAGCTAGTTTTAAATAAGTACAAAATATGGTTTAATTTTTTAATGATAGCATAATGAAAAGTAATAGCGTCTAGTGAATCCGTTCAGTAAAGCTCCGTATGGCTTGGCCAGTGGCTCGTCGCAATTACAAGTGTGAATTAGTAAAAAAATTAAGTACATTGTTGTGTAGTCTCAGTTTGGATCCGCGCGTCCTTTGTTACCGTGCAATAAAATATTTCATTACTGCGCGAAACATCCTGTAGCGGGAACGTGCTCCGGGCAAAAGCGCTTTTTTGCTCACTTTTTTATGGTGACGTGCATTCTATGCGAATGGATATTAAAAATATTTGTCACTTTAGTCGCGGTGATGTGGAAGATGTGAGTGTGTGCACGCACGAATAATTTAGAGTGACGTTTTAGCCGCTACACTTTTTTTTCTAGATAAAGTGATATTCTATTAGCGATGTCGCTAATGGAAAAAAGCTAAATGTATGGGAATGACATTCATAATCGATAGGCCACGTGATCATCCCTAATATTTTATCCATGTAAATTTTTGTTCTAACTACTGGGGCTCAAACAAGTACAGAATAAAAATAGGTGAGGACAGTGCAACAACTATACTCTCAAAGCTATACCTACCTACATACACATTTTTTTAGAAGTTGAATTATAGATTGTTGATCTAATGAAAAATAATTGGTGTTTAACAGACAAAATGCCTTGTATGAATTGAAAAATATTTAGCCATTCAATGAGCAGATAACTTTTAGACTAATAGTAATCTACATATTTTACTTTTAGGTATTAATCGCTTACAAATCTCTGTTAATTGAAAATTGGCACATTTGGGTTAGCCCAATAAAGGCTGCATGCCAAGCCTTAAATTACAAAAGTTAAAACATCCTGTCAGACCCTATTCAGTATTCGAGAGCAGCATATTGCTGTTAACCGTTTTTCCACAGACTGCCATACTACAAAGAAAATTATCTATTTGACTGTACCTACCTTTAAATGTAGATGTCACGCAATCTGACAGCTGTGCGCCATTGTACAACACTACAATAGTTGTTATCTGCAAAATGTAGCCCAAATAAATTCGAATATTACCGCCTAAATACCAATTTTGTTGCGCTGTTTACTAGAACCCAATAATTGTGCAAAAACATATTCTATACCTAAGTGGTTTTTCATAATGGTTTGTCTACTGGTAATCTTTTTTCAAACTTTTCACTACATAAATACTTACTATGTCTTATCTGCAGAAAACATTGTGAAATACGAGTACCTACTTACCTATCGTGAAAGTTGCTCACTTTTTTTGGTTTATGTAACTAAATGACTATAAAATGATTGTTCGTCAGCCATCTCGTCGCGTCGTGCAGGTTTTATAAAACTCCTTTCGAAAATCAATCTTTATTATTATAATAGCCAATTGAACTTTCCATGGTTTATTTATAGTACCTGGGTGACCGAGCTTTGCTCGGTTTTTTTTTGGGTAAACGACGTTTTCTAAAAATGAAACCTAGCTAGATCGATTTATCGCCCCCAAAACCCCCTGCATACTAAATTTCATATAAATCGCCGGAGCCGTTTCCGAGATTCCGATTATATATATATATATACATATACATATATACAAGAATTGCTCGTTTAAAGGTATAAGATGTATGTATATAAATGTCATAGCATTATTAAAAGTCATTGTCTCATTACAATAGTAAAACTATGTATATGCTAATGATTATTGTAGAGCGACATGCTTTTGACGGGCAAGTTTACAAAGTCAATAGCTTTATTGACCAAAGCCAAACTTGCCTATTGCTTAAATTTATTCCAGGTAGCTTTTTGATAAATTGGTTAACATTCAATGATTTTGATAGGCCCGAGTTTATAATTTACCTCTCCCGTTCGCAGTAGCTGCTTACTTAAAAGAAGCGAATAAAAGAGAGGTACCTAAATTAGTTATGGGGGTTCCTATCAGTGAATGGCGAGACCTCACATCAATCAATCTAGCGTGACGGGCAGATATTGAAAGATTGCAGGCAGGGCCGCTATATTGCTTGAATGATGTTTTTCTCAGGTGATTTAATGAATAATATGAATTTACGCTATAGAAAGTATTTCCAGACGTTACGGTTGAAAATAGGAATTTTTGAAAAAAAATCACTAAAGAAAACAGTCTGTAAATTAGTTTGAGCCTCTGAAGCGCCTTAATCCTTTCAACGCATTGTTTGAATGAACTTGTGACACCATGAGAAGAGGTTGTTTGGCGTATTCAAAAGTATTGGAACCAAATACGCAGTCCAACTAACCTCTTTTAATCCTAGTTCGAATATTCAGCAAAACATAATTTACATTGTAGTCTACGTCATTTATTAATTGTTGAGATTATTGACGGGTATCGTCCCGGGACTGAAAAACTGAAAATTGAATATAGCTCGTTCGCTCGGGTCGGCCAAACGAGATGAGCTCGCCTCATTGGGCCCGACTCAATAATCCACGATTGTGGCTTGGGACCCGAGTTAACTGGACTAAACAGGACGCAGGGACGTTTGCTAGCTGTATGAAAATAATTGTTTAGGAATGGTAAATATGAGTTACTTATTATTTAACTTGTCCTGACAAAATTAATTGAATTATTTTTTTATCTCTTGCTTTCCAACATGTTCCTAACATTGTATCATGTTGCAAAAGCTGCCTTTTACCCAAAACCATATTTTATTTTAAACTGAACTTTTTAATCATTTTGCTCTCTCTTTTAGTTCAAGACAATATCCTCGATAATTTTTTCTTCGATTTTTAATTCAATTTACAATATAGAAACCCCCGTACCTACCTGCTTTCAGATTGCAACAACGTAATCTCAATAAGTCAGGTGCAAGTTGCAAGTCTCGGGATCGGTAAGTAAATACGCAATGAATCACTGCAACTGTTTTCCGATAAGGAGGCCGAGAGTCCCGATACAGTCGGCGGGCCCTGTTTTATTGTGCTACTATTTTCAGTCTATCGCCAGCCAACGCAGTTCGGGTGGAAGCTCAGATAAAGTCGCGGCCCCACTGTAATATACTACCCTGTGAAGAAGGCTAGAGCTATGGGCGGAGAATGGCGCATCGGTTTTGTACAGGAATTCGCATACTCAATAGAACCGTGTAGAATTTTTTCAATATTGTAGGCATCAAAATAGTGGGTAAATTCAAGGTGCAAGAATTTACTTTTTTTAACGCTTGAATTGGACCAAACTAGGAAATAACTGTGTCCAGGATAACTTTGACTTAAAGAATAGTTAGCGGGTACGCGCACGGGTTACTTTGTCGCCGAAGCTGTTTCGTCACTCTAGGTTATGTATGAAGATGTTACCCAGTGTCACGTCGTAACGTGCACGCATCTCCATTCATAACCACGGACTTGATAAGAGTGATGAAACAGTCACGGCAACAAAAGTCACTCGTGCACGCTATCACTTATAGGTACTCAAGTTGTCTCAAATCTATAAAAAAGCACGTCCCGCTGTCCCCGTAAAAGGGAAAGGGCGTCCGGGGACAACGGGAATACAGGTACAGATCTTGGCAGATAAAAAAAAACACAAATTGACAATCAGCCAGAAAAGCGCAAACACTACTCGTAGTAGAAATAAATAATAAGTTATTTGGATAAAGTTCTCATCTTAGTCTTACAATACTGGCAATTTGTTTTTTCAAGAACGAAGCTTGCTATGAATAGGGTTATTCATAATCAGCACATCAAAAAGATTCGTTACTTAATTTGCTCTCGGTAACTTCCCAGTGTACTCTGAGTGCGGCCGTACCAACTTGTTCCTTAGGGCAGTTTCACTTTGAACAGTTCGTCTGGTTGTTGTTTTTTTTTTCAACTTCACCGTAGTTAGCTTGAAACACTGCAGTGCAGAGCGTTGTTGTTTACAAAATTGTTCATGCTGTTAAACTCTCATTATAGTATTAGTACCTGGATCACCGAGCTTTGCTCGTTTTTTTTTGGTAAACGACGTTTTCTAAAAATAAAACCTAGCTCTATTTTTTTTCTAGATCGATTTTTCGCTCTTGAAACCCTCTATACTTATACTAAATTTCATGAAAATCGTTGGAGCCGTTTCCGAGATTCAGATTATATTATGTATATACAAGAATTGTTCGTTTAAAGGTAGGTATAAGATAAGAGTAGGTACCTAACTAACAATGATGAAAGTGGAAGGGAAGAGCCGAAAAATGGAGCAAATTGTATCATCAAAGTTGGTATGAAAACGACAACACGCGAAAAAAGTCGCGGTGTGTAACCACTAGTGTTGTATAAAACCATAACCATTTATTTTCCACTCTTGAGTGAGAGTGATTGGGTCTTACCTAATCCACTACACAGACCCAATTGGTATTCTTTGGGAACCTTGGCTTACACGAACGTACATTTAAATCGCTATCCGGAGCCCCAAAGTGTGCCCAAAGGGACAACATAGACAGGTATGCTTATCCGGTTCAAAAAGCTCAAAGAGGCACTGACATTTTTCTGTACGTTATGTTTGTTAGCCAAATGGAAACTGAGAAGGGTACGTTGTCAAAGTAACAAGGGATAATGCACAATGAACGTTTTCTATTTCCTTCCTATTCCATGTCACTGGATTACTATAGTCTGTAAGACTGAAATGAGACTTCAAAATATGATGCAGGCCATTATTACCCAATCACTCGTTTACATCGCAAATTGTGCATTTTAACGGACGTATTAATTTTGGTTTACAATGCAATCCTGAAAGTAATTTAACAACTCAAATTTTACCGACAGATATCTCATTGAAATACACCTATAGGCCTACTGCATTTTATATACTACATAGGTATTTACGAACGGTGGTTGTCTGGGAATTAATGCATGAAGCTTTAGGTTCAGAGAGCCATACATTCCGCATTAGAATAAGCCGATGCGCCGCCAGGCTAATGTTCGACTAAAGGTCACACGTTCAATTCCCACTACAGGACATTGCTTGCATGATGTTGTGATACCGTTTCCCCGCAGTTTAATACCTATAAACGAAGCAAAATAATAATAAGAGAAGTTCTGACTGGTTGACCAAGATAGTGACATTCTAAACCACTGGTTATAGAGACTTGAAATTTAGGCGACATGTTTTGGCGTAGGTATACTAACCAAAATTTGCGACTTTAACTCTAAAGAATATAGAGTTAGTATGAAAAAATAACATCACGCGTACAAAGTCGCGTGAAATTGCACTAGTTATTGGATAAAAATAGAAAGGCTGGAAAATAATCCAGCCAGAGGCAAAGATTAAATTCGACAACAGCCGTAGCCGCGGCACAGAATTAGACGGCTGTACGTATTTGCCTAATGCAATCTCGGCAGCGGCGGTGGTCGCAGACGAAATAAATTGCTGTGAAATAAAGTGAACTTCCCAACTTTCATAGAGTTTTTTCATTGGTGCTTCATATTTTATAAATTCATGTTCCTTTGTTGCTTTTAGATTATAGCCATTGGTGGATTTAGAGAAAGTAAAAAGTTATTGACTAACCTTTAAAAAATTAGCTAACGCGAACGAAGTCGCGGGTATCAGTTAGTACAATATAAACATATCTAAGGTCTACCTACATTTCTGCGTTATCTAATCACTATCATCAAACATTGTGATCTGTATATCAAAATGTTAAGCTATGTTTTCATATACCAGTGATTTATCAAACAAAACCAATCACCACAGTCGACAACCACCACATGACCCGTGCATACGTCATCAACTCAAAAAATCCATTACCCCACGTTATGCAGAGCGAGCAAATGGATTCACAAACATGTAGTGTAGTGGCAGTGTACAGTGGCATTCTTCAGAGATATCTTGGTGCATTTTGCGAGACGGCGAAACGCGACGCGACTTAAGTGGCTGCTTTGTCGCCCGCATCGCGCCGGGAAATCCCTCATACGTACCGCATTACCTACAAACGGAGGAGCTTGCGAGAAAATTGGATAATCGTAAGCGTTTTGCTGCCTGCCGTAATAGGATGAGTTTTTTGTTCAAATACTGTGAGCAAGGAATTAAGCTAGGTAGGACATAAGAGTGTTTTGAATTTTAACTAATAATGGATGAAAACCTAGCGCTAGTTCACTAGCTAGAATCATTGCTTTTAAATAGCGGGCGTTTTGTTCGAATAAAACTGTATAATGCGTTTTTACACTCACTAATAATAGCTGCATTTGGACGGTTATCAGAATTAAATATAATTTGAAAATTTTACATAAATGCACGCGCTTATTATTTACAGTCACAATGCAGTCACTCAGTCAGGTGACTCATCATCCTGAAGGTAACACATACCTAATTGTTTCAAAGTTGTCACACTGACGTCAACATTTATGACAACTGCTACGCTAGTTCCATAAAGTTCTTAAAAGTGTCTATCATTTCATATTTGTGAGCACACAGTCGCGAACCAATTAGTAACGTAGTTAAAACTTTCGGATGCGATATTTTACGTGACTCATAAATCTTCTTCCATTAAAAAAGTGCACCGCCGACGCAGGCACTCCGGAATCGCCATCCCGGTTGATTCGATTCAAATTGCGTCATAAACTCGAATGCATCTCGAACTGCAAGCACGAAATTAAATATTAACGAGAGTTGACCAGCAAATTAACCACGCCGAGGGACGCAGCTTTAATGCAATTCTGCGCCGACGTGCTGAACGATGTCCGCCGTCGCTTCCTTTTTAAAAGAATTTACAAAGATGTTTTGTTCCGGTTTGGTTGAGAAATGTTTTCATAGAAATACCTAAAAAAAATTGCAGCAATAGAAGCAGCTTAGTAGACAGCTCAAAAGCGTGTGATGGAAATGTTATTATTGTGTAATTAAGCTCAATTTAAATTAAATTTTAACTTTATGGTTCGTAAGTAAAGTTTTGTATATTAAACCTATTTGAAAGTTACACCTTACAGGGTTCAAACTTAAATGTACTTAAGCGAGAGTTGACCGGCAAATAAACAGCGTGACCTAATGCAATTCTGCCTCGACGCGAAGCAGGAACGTTCATTGACGCTTACTTTTTTATGCGACGTGCTTTTTTTTGAGTTTGTTGGCTTGAGGAGACACCGATCTCAAACATTTGAACTTTATCAACGAGCATTCACATTTTTACTGCCCTTATTTCCGTCCTCAGGGCGTAGGTACGGTATAAGTACAAAAAAACTTATCCCTCATAACCAGCGGTGTTACGTTAGTTAATACATTAATCCTATTATCCTATTTCCTATCCTACTAACCTATATATCATAATTATATAATATCTTATCTTATTCTATAATAATGTAATATTATTAATGCGAAAGTTTGGATGGATGGATTTATGGATGTTTGTTACTCAATCACGCTGAAACGGCTGAACGGAGCCGCGCGCGGATGCCAGTCTTATATATACTTATTTATTTAACAGCCAGTGGACAGGTATTTACTTAGGTTTCAATAGCTCAACTCGTGACGTCAAAGAAGACCTAAAGGTCCCACTACAGTGCATTTAGAGCTGGGAGCTTCGTAATAAGCTTTTCAAATTCGCTATCCTCGGCAGTGCCAAAGCACCAACCTACTAGCATAAGACTCTTACGTCTGGCTTTGCTTCTCTCAAGGCGAGGGTGGACTCAGGACGGTCAATAAGCAGGTTTTGATTGTTATAACATTAATCTTTTTTTTTCATAAATTTCCAACCAGACGAGAGTTGATCCGTGACTTTATTTTTTAGAAAACATAATTAAAATAAATAATCTTAAAACTGGTTTTGTTCAAAGTTACACGGAGAACCTAAGCTGATCACACTTCACTTCATACATGACTGTACGAGAACTTATAATTTAGAAAGTGTACGACAAAAGTAAACTAAAATAAAAACCTAGAATTATGTGTGGTCCTACATGTACTTTTGAATACTTAGGTATTTCCTGTATAAGTTTAAATCCCTTCATTCTATGCAATCCTGAAGCCTTATCTGGCAGTAAGTATAACATACTCACCCACCTTTAAATTTCAATTCACCGACGCGAGCAAACGTATATACTTAATCAGATTTACTGAGTCTATTTTAAAACTTTTAATTCTTTTGTCTTCTTTTATTGGCTATGGCTGTCTCATTTTTATATCTTAATTCTTGAATTTATGAAGTACAGCTAGGCCATGCTAAGAGATATATTTGATGAACTAAATGTATAGAACACCTTGTATCTCAATCCTTTTTCTATCTTGATTTGGCTATTGGTATTTTCAAAAATGTAATCGTAAAGCTAATTATAAAATACTAGACTTTATAGATGTTTTAAAAGCTTGGGTTGAATTAGTTCCCAGCTCGGCATCAGTAACAAAAATGACATAGATCATACAAAAAGCGCAAGAGCCCAGCGAGTCCTTTGTCATTTCTTCTAGGATCGAAGAAAAAACTGGGATTGGCACCTAAATTCACCTAGCATGTAAAACGACTCAAAATGATATTACTTTATTGAATAGATATATTTTGAATTTGAATTTGTATCAAATTCAAATACAAAGATAACGTTTGAGCCTGATTTGAAAAATTGCAAATAAAGTTCTGGGTAGTTTATTATTTGTTACTACTGCTTGTAGTTTATTCCAGTGTTCGAGCAGAAAACTTTGTATGGTAATCGTGACCGGACTGTTGAAATAGCGGCGACGATATTCATATTTCAACCGATATCGGCGTTAGATTCTACGTGAATGCGACTGCAGTATGCGTCGATACTTATATGAGATAGCTTTTACACCAACAAATCCAAAACTTATAGCCTGTAGAGTAGGGTTGATAATGCATTGAGACAGTAGTTTAAAACCGATGAAAGGTAGTCGGTTTCAGAGCAGAAGTATGCAATAAAGACGTCAATCTGTAACGACGGATGCAGCTATTATCCAGTAGATGCACTGAGTGCTTTACGATGTAAACGCGCAACGAATAAAGATGAACTCATGCATGTAAAATTGCTATATTTCAGTATGCTTCGATTTGCTTTTACTCATTTCAATGGAGACGTTCGTAAGACACTTGCTAAAACGTTAATGTATCGTAATTTAGCAAAAAATACTTTCGATCATTTTGTGGCAGTGCTCAGTGATAATAACGTCAGAAAATTGTTTTTTTATAATGTTCTTATTTTTTAACGTTAGTTCAAAGTACAAATGCGACGTTCGTTTGAAATAAATATTAGATAAGTATTTACTAAAGAAAGAATATAATCTCCTACACCTGGTTCGTCCATGAGGTGTACCAAGTCGGATACAAACTCAATTCTAACTTTAATGCTTTGGCTTCTTTGTTCTCAAATACCAAAACAAGGACTGTATCTTTAAGTTTGACGTCGAACACCGCAGGTTGCACGGAAAACAATAAAAAAGGAATCTCCTTCCTATTCCCGATTCAGATATTTTGCAAAACCACGGACAAAACTACTTTATATTTCGCGCAGTCTCCTTTTTGGTTGCAGTTGTTGTACCTTATTAAACTTACAGTGTTCCAGACTGAACATCAGCGCGACGAAATCTTCAAAGTTCTTTGCTTTTTTGCATTGCATATTCTCTTGTAGATTCAGTTTAAAGTTATATTTTATACTAAACCGCTATTTCTGGTGTAATTTGTTGGTACCACAGAACAAACAGTCGGCGTTGACTTTAGCTGCAACCATTTGTGGACGCGCATCCTCTCTGCAAACGTACTTATTCACATTCCTTTGCAAATGTGAGCTGTATAAAACAAAACGTCATGGCTGCCGGCGGAATTGAATTCTGGAATAATTTTACCGTGAATTTCGGGATTATAATAATAACACGGTCTGATAAAGACTTCGTTCGACAGAATTTCAAGTTTGAGCGTGAAAATGCTGTCTTGTCGAGAAAGTCGTAGGAAGAGTTTTGTAAATGCTTTGAGGGGAAATGGTTTTAAGTAAAAATGAAGGAAAAACCGAAGGAATACATTGTTAAGACACCCGTTAGATTCACGTGTATTGACTTTGTCTCTTCAGTAGATAAGGCCGATTAAAAAGTTCCACCAAACGCTGCATAAATAATGGGCTATACCTACTCGATTCGTACATTCTTCTCATCTAGAATTTATGCAAAACCCTGTTCAACCCGTCTGCGAAGAAGGAGGGTAGTATGTTTAGGGTGTATTTATGTAGGTATGTATGCGAACTCCTTTGGCTGTCGCTGTAGCCAAATGGCTAGACTGATTTTAACAAATGAGGTTTCATTGGATTCATTTGGATCACAAAACTATTTTTAATTAACGATAAACAAAAAAGGTTTCAAAACTTTACCGAATTGAGCAAGAAAGAAGTCCTTTAGTTTTGGGACGTATAAAAAAATTATTGTTTAAATTTACTTCGCCAATATAAATCTATCGCTCGGGTATATACGCTAACTATTCCAGGTACGTTCACAATGAAGCCTCATTTGATGACGTCATAACAATAGGTGTCAGGAACAGACTCAGTTTAACAATCCAGAGTATTACCGCGGTAATAGCAAAGTGGCCGTGTAACGTTAGGTGCGTGCTAACGGGGTAAGTACCCTGTTTTCCAGTACTTTGCGGTAAAGGAACCCTATTATTGAGCATGTTGGATGTAAAACCACTACGCACGAATGGCAGTAAACTGAAACAGGTGATCATAGGATGTTTTAAAAGGTTTTTAAGATCGAGAGGTAGACGAGTAAAGACTATACTTTTTATAAAAAACTTTTGTTATGTGACCATCGGTGTTATTAAAGGTATTAAACGGGTATTTTCGTGTTTTATTTACCTATTTTTCCCGACGTTTCGACGGGTTTACACTATGTCGTGGTCACGGGTAGACAGTCTACCCAACAAAGTAAGGCAGCTAGAATTTTTACGGAATAGAGTCTACCCTTGACCACGACAGTGTGTAAACCTGTCCAAACGTCGAGAAAAATAGGTAAATAAAACGCAATAAATACCCATTTAATACTTATATTAATGTGCTCAGATCGCGTAAGTTTAAAAATATTTATGACCATCGGTGATCAGAAGTCGAAAAATTGCTTGAAGCCATTTAGACCATGTTTCCATGAAATGTTAATAACAGTTCTCACAATAACAAGCATAATTTACAAGTTTTAGATGAACACACACCGATGAGTATGTACAAGCCTTGGAACTTTAGGGTTCTATAATTATCTATTTTAATGCAGTCAGACAAATTTGGAATGGTAAACAAAACTTGTTGCCAGAGAGTCAAAATATAGAAAATCAATAGTGGTGAGTACTCCCCGCTACTTTGTTTACCAAATTGTATTTGATACACCAACTTTGACTCACCTTAAAGATAGAATTATTGAAATTTCTTTGGTGGTGTATTAGGCACACTGTAACATCAGTTTTAAGTCTCTCAGACCAGCAGTCTTATCTGTCAATATGTTACTTTCTGTTTTATAATAGAAAATAAATAAAATTAAATAAATATGATCACGACTCTCTTTGGTGATATCTAAAGAGGGTAGTCAAACAGGAAATTTGGTGCATGCTCACATTTTGTAAAGTAGTATATTGAAAATATAATATATACTTAATTAATGTTTAGAAATAGCAGAAGAAAATGATGATTGGTGAAAAATGGTGGTGGAGAGGACCCTTCAGATATGAGAAATTTGTCTCAGAAATACTGAGTTGTAATAAACTCGGATGGGGCCAAGTTCAATATAAACGGCGTGCGGGATACGGTGACGTCGATAAAAGAGTTAAAATATAAACATGCCAAATTCCAAAAGTTCCTAAAAGAAGAACCGCTTCATCCAGTGGTTGAAAGGAACTACACTGGCACATATCAGCCTTCACGGATGGCGGCCGGCTCTGTTTATCTGAGACACTGCTCCGCGATATCTTGGCACAGCTATGAGTTATGATTTCATCTGTTTATAAATTTGGTCTAAATTACAAACATGCCATTAATTTTACATTGAAATATACAAATCTATATAAAATACTTGGATAAATCTTCATAGTTATAATACATAATGAAACAGATGAGCTATATAAAAATCTATATTATCTTAACTGATGCAAATCACTGCTAAGGGAAAGCGTATCCAAGTTTTGGATCGTTGTTGACACGTTGAGCCAGATACATATTACATTCCATTTAATTTGTTAAAATAAACTTGTGTTTCAGGTCAGACTAAGCCCTCCATCTCAAGCTCAAGTATAAGTGCCCGTCTGACCGGCAAGTTTGTGCAAACAGCATCTGACTGATTGGAGCTTTCGCCCTGTTTGCCAGCCGCTCTGGCCCAATGCCACTGACTGATATTAAGCTAAATTGGATATTGGCCGTTGTGATTTCAATTATCCATTGAAAGTGAATCTCGGTTATCAGAGTTCCATCACATCGGCGGTAACATTTTTTATTAGAGCTTTTCTAGGGTTGCGAACCTTAGAAAAATAACCCTTATGGTATCACTTCCTTGTCTGGCTGGTTGTCAAGTGTATGTTAAGGTGCAGTAAATGAAAATGATTAATTCCATCAATAATTAAGGCATAGTGCGATAAAATGGAGCCAAATAAAATGCTTATTACTCAATATTATTTGTTTTTTTCCACAATAATAATCGTTTATTAATTGCGATAGTGGGGACACTATTAAAACACGTAATTATTATTTTTATATTTCAACATTTTTTCTCACAGAAATTTATAAATGGCTTAGAAATTATTCTTTGGTTACGCCGCGGTTACTCAGTTTGTCCACAACAAGCTCGTTAATGCTACTTTAGATATTAAAAAGCCAGTTAATTATAACACTGCCCCTTCTGTCTCACTATGATTTATAAGGCATTTAACTTTCATGGTGCTGCTAAGTGGGCCTTTCATAAGGAAACCGTTTTGTCGTTCACGTAGAAAGCAGGTTACCAGCCTGTTTATGTATACTAGAGTTTATTGACGGAACTTGTGCTCAAAGTCAACATTTTGATGATAAATGACTTGAGTTTTGTTTTATATCTGTGATTTTTTTTTGGAATTATTGATTATACTGAGAGATATATAATATTAAAATCAAAAGTATTAGGTACTTACTGAAAGTTTTCTTAAGTAGGTTTGTTAAAAATCAGGGAGTAACTAAGAGCGCTATATGATAAAAAGCTTATTGAACCTACCCCGCTTTGCTTGTGAGTGTGGTCTAAGAAAACTCATCTTGCCTAATGTAAGCTGAACTTAAAAATAACCCAGTTGTCTCTTCTCTGACCTCAATACGTGTACAAGAACTAACTTGCTTCGAACACAATGATTTAGATAAAGGATCTTAAAAAAGCTGAAAATCACTTTTTACTACCTTTTCGCGTATAGAAAAGGAAAATAATAACGCCTGATGTGAGCTTGAGTATAATTTATTATCTAAGCGTGGGTGTTTAAGGCAAAAACAATAATCAGTGTTCGTTCTGGTATTTCATAATTTGTATAATAATGAGGTTTCAGCATTCATGTTGACCTCGGTAACTCGAAACGTTTATTTTTATACCTAATGGAGCCAAATTACTTAAGTAACAATGAACCTTAATTATATTTTTCCTGACAAACGTCCCTTTTGAGTGTTATTGTAATGTTTAAGAGGGAAGAAAGTGAGGTCAGGAATTTCATGCAGCATCAATTTTAATGTTAATATTTTTCGAGAAGTTTATCGTAATACCCTGAGAGTTCAACGACACTTGTGATTCCCTTAGCGTTCTATGAAATCTCTCAAAATTCTCAACCGAATAAATGTATAAGGTTAGATAATAAATAAATAATAAATAAATAATGCTGGACAATCCACACAGCATCATCTAGCCCCAAAGTAAGCTACTCAAAGCTTGTGTTATGGGTACTAGATAACTGATATATTTAATACATTATTCCTATACATAGATAGATATTTTTTATTATACATAGAAAACACCCAGACCAACGGAACAAATTTCTGCAGATCGTACACAAATTTGTTCTGCGGCGGGAATCGAACCCGCAACCTCTTGCGTCGCAGGCGGACTCTCGCCCGCTGCGCCACTGAGATAGGTGTTCAAAGATCGAAACACTGAAAAATTTAGGAAATGTTTACAATCAAAACATTGTTTTAGGGTAAATTTACAATTTTATTCATTAACAGAGAAAATTAATTAATAATACACCAACAACAAAAAAAGTATTAGAAAACAGAGTTTAAGTCACCGACCGTAGGTAAGGTACCCAAAAGGCTGGCAACGATGCCTCGTTGAATAAATAGTGATTTTCTGATCGAGGTAAGCACCAGCCCTTCGTTCATTGGTCTTATCTACCAGTCTTTTGGCTTAAAGTTTTTTAACTCTTTGAACAGGAGCCACGGACCTAAAATTTCTACCCTAAAAGCCAGAAATATGTACCCATCGTCGATGGATGTATATTCGGACTGTATTTCCGGCTATATATACTTATTAGCCGGAAATTTTCCAGCTCCTAAGATCTACGCTGTTGCAGCCGCAACGCCCACGATCTTATGTAGTCGTGTAGTGTAGATCGAAGTAGATGGTATATAAGAGGATACCAGCGTAAATAAAAGTAACTCATGTTATATAAACGAATACAACACTGCCTGTCTCAACATGCGCTTTTTTCGAAGTTGACTTTGACATGACATTCTAGTTTCTTCGAAAACAATTTGTATAACTAAATAATCTAGTAGTATAGGCACTACGAATTACCATATTTTTCGGTGAGTAGGTACGCTAAAAAATAATACAGCTATACCATTAGCACTGGTGTTGCCTCATCATAGCCTAGCGACTCGCATTGTATAAAGCACTAGTGGATTTCCCCGCTAATTCGTTCGTTTAAGTACAAGTAAAAACGTAAAAGAAATAAGTATAAATAAAAAGTATATAGAAAAAATTCACTAGCGGTTATTTCATGTCAAAAACTGATACTAAGGGTGCTGATGCTTTCATAACTTACTGCACAAAGAAAATATTTTTACAGCAACTCTTTCTCGACGCCCTTTCAGAAGCAGCCAACCTTAGCAATATTATAAAATAAAGGTGGGCCATATTGGGTGTGCAAAATAGCATATCATGATCAAAATAACTATAAAACTGAAACTGGCGGCTAAAGATTTGACCTTTGCTTTTTAAGCTACTGTTAAACTTTTAAAAAAGCTTAAAGCCTAAAAAGCCCTTTGGTAAAGCTTACCAGATGCAGTTGTTAATACAGTGGTCGTTTGCGTTCTTTGGCATAATGTGTCGTGTGCGTGGCCCCCTTTTTCATGCTCTTGGGCGCCTTCCATCAAGAACCAAGGTCCAACAAAAAGTCATCCAAAAATATTCAGCCGTAACCTAGTTATAGTGATACAAGACACACAAACTTTCACGTTAATAATATACGTAGATTTAGGGCTGATTTGACCAAACTTTTATAAGCACGAACCCCAGAATATAACGTAATTATCGAAGAAACATTTTACTTGCATTTGACATTACTTTATTTTGAGAATAGTTATACCTTATGTAGTTTACCATTAAGGTAAAATTGACGCACATTGACGCAAATTGACGTATAACTATTGTCAAAATAATATTATGTCAACTGCAAATAAAATGACAGTTTACTCTTCGTTAACTCCAATTTACTCTGAGGATAGTGCTCAACTAGTTTGGTCGAATTCATCTTTAATAATATACGAGTAGAATCTATTTTACTCTGTACTTCATTGTCAAATACAAAATAAATCATGTGATGACAACGTATGAAAGCTATTGTCCTATTTACACGTACACCCGGTATATAAGCCTATTCATAGCACATGCAGTACCATTTTACTTGTAATTGAAACATCAACAATCACTCAACATCAGAGAGGAGCAGCGGAGCGTTGCAAGCACGCATTTGAACGAAGCCTTCACTCAGTGCCGAGCTTGTCGACTAGTGTGGCGTTTGCGAGTTTTGCTGCTAAACTTGGGTTGGACCGGGATTGTTTAAGCACTATTTTCAGAATAAACCGAAAGGAAACTGTCATTTTACTTCCATTTGAGGCATTATTATGAGAATAGTTATACCAGGAGTTGGTCGAATTTAACCTTAGTCCAATAGTACGAGCATTTGCATACTACGTAAATCAATACTTGTTGGTAGTGTTGTGTGAATAATTTTTGAAACAATGATTTTTATGATCAAAGCAGAGTTGTCATTTATAAGTTTTGTTGATAACTTGCATCAAACATGTTTGTGGGTGGGTACAGGTAAAAGAAAGAAAACGTTGCAACATCACCGGCGTACCCTAGAACCATGAATTTAAAGGTTAGCGTTGGTTAGTATTTCTACAACCTGGCACGTATGGAATAACAGCCATCTGTGCAAAACGAGAGATTGTGCAGAACATAATGTTTGTACTAGCCTCTGTCTACCTCCCTTAGATATCCTTAGAGATCTGAGGAGATGTCTACCAGGATGTCTGCCTGGGAGTTACTGTTGTGAGTTTGTTTTTTGCTACGTAGGTCTGGACACTATTTTCTAAACCGAAAGTACTTATTTATAAAAATCAATATTTTCAAATAATATAGTTATTTGATTAAAGTATTGTTTGATGAATAGTAGTTGAGCATTGTATATACGTATTTTATTTTTAAATTCCTGTGTACCTTTTACATCAACAACCCAATTGCAATAACAGCACCGCGTATTATTTGCATTGAAGCGATTGACATAAAGTAAGCGATCAATTTTTATATCAATTCATTCTATGAAACGTGAATATTGATAGTTGCAATTCTGTCAGTTGTAAACTGTCGCAACTAGCATGCTAATCAAATAAGTTTCATACACCCAAAAATTTTCGAATAAATTTTAACATTTTTTTTAATGAATGTCAATTACTTATTTATTCATTATTTAGGAAAATTAATTAACAATACACCAACTATACATTATTATAGAAAACAGAATGCAAGACACTGACCGCAGGTAATGTACCCAAAAGGCTGGCAATGTTACCTCGTTGGATAGTTATACTGGTTCTCTGACCGAGCTTGTTATTTGTAACTTAGATTTATAAGAATAGATTTTAAACATTTATATTAAAAGTTTTCTTATAACATCCCAAAAGTAACCCATCACTATGTGAGCCTAAATGCACACGAGGTTCAAAGGAGCAGAAATATTACCTCTCTGACAACAATTGTCCCGCACGCCAGCCAAGTGGAAGTGGAAGCTCATACAATGTTGCCAAGGCGCTCTGATTAAGATAACGCCTACGCTTTGCGAGCAAATCTTCATCAAAAGAACTGTGTTTCAAAGAGGTTCACGTGCTTTTGAGCACCTTTGACTCTGCGTCGGAACATTCCTGGCAATTGCAATGGACATGACACTTTCGAGCCGTAATCTGGAAATAGAAACATCAAGAAAAAATATCAATATAGTTTCAGTTACTTCTAATTTTAGAACCGCATGTAGACGTCGACTTTGTAAATAAATACTCTTTGGTAGCTCAGAAAGGATCTGGGGGAGAAAACTTAGCTCTCCATAAAATCGAAGTTTTTGATTTAAATATTTCGAAATTTTACGAGTCCACAGTATTTTTTTAAAAAGCACGTACAAATCAAATCCTCGGACATAGTTTATCTGCAAACATGTATAAATTTAATACAATGGTGAAGCTAAAACAAAAAGAAATAACCCAATAAATACACATGTTTTAGTGAATATTTTGCCAATATATATTGAAAATTAACTGAAAAGTTTATTCATGTGAATATTTGTGTAACATTGCACAAAAAATTAAGGTATGCAATCAGAGCAAAATATACTGTTAGTTTAATCACTTCAACGTCATTGCTATTAATAAAAAGTTGCTGCTACAGTCGCTACGAGCGTAGCTTCTACGGTGTAACACTTCTACGGTGTGTTGCTACGAGTACATATCGAGTACTAGTACACTGCCGTCCTTAAGCTAAAATGCTGTTATCCAACATTCGGTCAAATTCGACTTTTTTATGCCATCGTAATCGGGAAAAAAAGCTCTATCGACCAATCTTACCAGAACTCAAATAGCTCTTATAGTTTTCGAGTTATGAAAAGTAAAAAATGCCGTTATCAGAATCAAAATCAGTTATATATTAATCGTGCTAAAATATAAATGGTTTTTCCCTCTTAATTCGAAAAGTGGATTTTGTATTTAACGGCATTCTAGCTTTAGGACGGCAGTACAGTACGAGTGCGCTTGAGACAGTTCGACTGTGCGCTTATATTTGACTCTGGCGCACGAAGTTAAACGCTGTTTTATTGATTCTTTGTTTGATTTATTGGTAAACCCAAAAGGTTTTATAACAGAACTTACTTTCTCAATGAAGATACGAGTGTCATAATGCTAATGTAACATTTTAGAGTATAATACGCGTCACTTCGACTGTGTGCCAGTGGAATAGAACCTAAAGCATGGTCCAACTGTTTGCTTAGTTTGTATAAGGTAGTGTTAGTTGTTAACATCGACGTTGAAAGGTAAATGCGAAGCGACGACGGAGGACATTGTTTCGACTCGAACCTATTCTGTAGAGCGCTGAAAAGTTCGCTTTTAATTTAGGTGCTAGCTCTTTAGCCCGTGTTTATAGTGAAACGTTGTTTTGTATAGTTTTGACGGAACTAGGATTGTGTTTGGTTGAAACTATTTATGTATGTGTAATTTTAAAAATATTTAGACAATTATATTTTTTCAAATGATATAGGTACCTAGTGTATCTTTTTTAGGAACGTGTCCTCCAATACTTGGAAAGCTCAGTAGTAAATGCAACTTACAGTCTCCATGTTTATTATTATTAGTATTAAACGGGTATTTATTGCGTTTTATTTACCTTTTTCCCGAAGTTTCGACAGGTTTACACGCTGTCGTGGTCACGGGTAGACTGGAGTCCCTAACTAAGACTACCGCCCCTGCAAAAAAAAAAAAAAAATCTTAAAAACAGAGTCTCCATCGGCACGGTGTCCACGTTTGAGCTAGCCAAATAACGTGACAATAGCGACATCGAGAATTGAAAGCAATCTCGCTCAACACAAGATTTTAACAATCAAACGCAAATTAAATTAAATTCATAAATGTTACGTGTCACGTGTTGAAACTAATTAGACTACACATTAAATAGGTCGGTAATTACCCACGTTCATACTCCACTTGTCGGGATTACTGGAGTTCACCCTTTTTTATAGTGGGCACGTGACTACTGGCTCGTGAACTCCACTTTATTAGCTGGATAATTACTTTGAAGACGTTTTTGAACGAAGCCTTAGCCTAAGACCGTGTTCCAATAAATGCTAGATGTGATTTTTTATATCTAATAATACAAAATTATATTAATAATACATAATTATCCCCCCGACATCTAAACCTTACCCTAACATGTCATATTTAATGTCATGGCTACCTTACCATGTTCTTTCAATATCGTTGAAGTAATACGGTACCAAATTTCGAATCGATAGGACATGGTATGAAAGTTAGTCAAATCCCCTCATCAACTAGAAAAGCTGATGATCTTCAAACGGCTGAACAGATTTTAATGAAACATAGCTAAGAACACTCGGGATAAAATTATCTATGACACAAAAAAACCAAACGAAAATCGGTTCATCCGTTTGGGAGCTAAGATGCCACAGACAGATATACATATACATACACACACAGATACACTGACAGACACGTTAAACTTATAACACTCCTCTTTTACGTCAAGGGTTAAAAACGAAACTGATAATTACACTAGTTCATAACAACTTATTAACACTAAAATTTATTTGTATCAAGTAGGTACATAACTTTCTTCAAATTAAAATATCGCCGCTTATGTTATTTCGCGAGGCGAACAATGGAGGCAGCCCTAACACGACACAATGACACCTCGGAAATGACCCGGCAGCCGCTTTCAATGCACGTATTGTCCACTCCCCTTTTTAGTTTGCGAGAAATTCAAAAATGCTCTGAATCCGTGTATGTATAAGGCTGCTTTTTGCTTTACCTACCGTGCTGCAGGTCTCTCGCCCGAGACATGTTGTGCAACTGTAGGTGTAACTAGCTGAAGCAATATTTCGCCTCATTAACAATTCGTTGGACAATTCAAGGTGTGAAAATTGATAAATCATGACATTTAGGATGATAAGGTGCAATGTTTATTTAGTTCCTGCGTCTAAACAAAGATTAAGGCCTAATATTGATGGAAAAATATTTGTATAACTCTATGAAGCTATGGTTCAACCATAAACACGTGCGAAACTTATAACAAAACGATTTTGTTCAAATAATTTAAGTTATTCGTGTCATAAAATTTTGCAGTGGCGCCTTCAACAAAAGAATGAGTAATGAGTTTAAACAAAGTTGTAATTTTAAACTTCCTCGCCACTACAAGGGGCGCTATCTCATGATTTGTGCTTTCGTTTTCCGCTCCCGTAGTAGCTTACCTTTATAACGTTCATATAAAATACTAAATTAAGAGGTATAAAGTAAAATTAAGTGAGGATTGAAATAAGTTTTATAGACAGTAGTGAAATTACTTTGTGTTTAAGATTACTCGCATTACCAACAGGAATTGGCTAAGGTGCGGAGTCATACTTCCTTAAAATTTAAGTTTTTTGATAATAGTAGAGCTATGCCTGAAAAAATTGGTAGACATGTTTGCCTGTATATTTCTTAAGCACTATTAAAATAAATGCCAACTTTTGCATCATTCCAGTCATGAAACTTATTTTCAGTATACTTTACTCAGTGTACTTCGTATTCATACACGTAGTCTGCTTTTGGCTGGATTTTACTATAATACATGTTTAACACATATTTTGTAACGATATCAACATTGTATTACTTTTTAAACAGTGTAAAGAAAGAGTAATGTGAAATTCTATATTTTTTATTTCAGGGTGTCTCTTCACTATGCACAAAAAGTGTTACTAATGTTTTTATTCAAACTTGGCGCGAATCCGACGAAATTGAACAATCACGAGCGCTTGTTTCGCGTGAAGTTAGAAAGAACGTAACAAAAGCATAACGGAAGCTCACTTCTCGGTCACTTCTGCATAAAGTTAGCCAAATTAATTTAGTTTAAAAACTGGCAGGTACACTTTCTAAACAAAAAGTAAACTCCTTCCTTCCCCCGGTTTTTATTGCACAAGATTACAACACTGCTTTAATTTATTCTCAAAAATTTGTCTCAGCGTGAAAAATTTGCCGCAATCGCCAACAAAAGGATGACTAATAGCTTTATAAAACAAAGTTACATTGAACCAAGAGAAACTTTAAGCTTTCAAGGGCGTGAAATATAATCTTTGAGTTTTCTTTTTGTTATTTGTTGAATTATAGCAAACTAGATGTTTTATATCAAGTGGTGGCTACATAGATGTAACTTGTTTTGCTAGCAAACTAGCCAATACCAGCTTTATTTACACAACATGATTGTCGACTAAGCGAGTAAGCGAAGGCACTTTTGTGCGAGTCAGGCAACAATATAAATATTTAATATGCCCGAATAGTGCCGCGGAGGGGCAGAAAGGTTTGGCATTCTCGTTGTTTACAAACACGGAATTTTTCGTACCAAATGTCTATAATAGTAAGTGAAAATAGCAAGTCACTATTTACAGAAATGTGAACAAATTGCGGTTCTAAGTTTGGGGATAAGCCAGTGTCAATTACGTATTGAGTAGGGTCTCTGGGATGCGACAAATTGAATGGCCTAAGATGCTGTTGGAGACCGAATGACTCGCAATATTTACCACTAAAACACGGATTATTTGCTTATGTGATGGTATATTTTCTAATACGCAGACACCGAGCGTTTGATGGTTTTCAATATCAGACGTTATTGGAGACGGTGAAGACAGCTTAGGATATTGATATGAAAAAATACAATTTCTTGCTTCCATTCCAACCTTTATTTTACGAGTTTTCGGTATCTCGTATTTACGTTGATGTTACTTTTGGGAGTAGTTTGAGAAATCTATAACTTAAATTTTCATTTCGAAATTAACGGTCAGAGCATAGCAATTGTACTTTCTTACTTATTTTAATTAAAATATTCTCACATAAGCAATTATCTGATACATTTATTCTATTAGTGTATACGTTGTATCTATTGGATTCTATCGGTCGGTTCCATTTAAAAAGTCATGACAATGGTCATCGAACTTATAAACTATAATGGCGTCGGATTGACTCTTTAAAATTTTCTAGAGATTTATTTTAAAAGAAAGCGCCGTGATATACCTAACTTGTGGAACTCCCTGTGTTTTTTTAGGTTTAATATTTTTAGTGCACCTTTAAACAAAAAAAGGAACATACACTCTAAATTTCAGCTCTCTAGAACTTATGGTTTTGGCTGTTCCCTAATATTATATCTATCAGTCAGTCAAACACGCAAATTTTAAGATATAGGTTTTAGTTCGAAAAGGTTTATAGAGGGGTAAGCACACAACTTTTTTATTAAATAGTATATTATTTAACTTTGGAAGAATTGTTTGATCACTTATCCTTACTTCACAAGGACAAAATATCATCTTATTAAATTTAAAACAATAACTCGTTCAAACAACAAACACTGAATCAATTCAAATGGCAAATACGTTTCTTGAATACTGAACTCGAATATAAATTTATTTGTCACGAGGTGTTAAAACCCTTTAGCCGAAGTTGTTAAACAATGTTGCTGGGATTCTGTGAGCAACGCAACGGTAGGGTTGAAACAACAGAATGACTAATAAGGGATTAAAATATCTTAAAACCTTTTTACTGAGTTTAAACCCGAGTTTTGGAGATTAACCTAATTACGCCAGCTTGCTGTTAGTGCAATACTTGTTCCTGTGCTGGATTTGAAGCCTGGGTAAGTGGGGCAACATAGACTTGTATATCAACCTCACTCACCACTTTTATATGTCTAATAGGCTTTAGCTTTTATAGTCAGAATATAATAAGCGAAGCGGATACTACGAGTAATATGACGCCTTTTACTTTGTCCTACTACAATTATTATAAACTAGTTGTGTAGACGTTTGTTTGCGAGAAGTTTGGACGGATTTGGATGAAATTTAGAATAAATTGAGCAGAAGCGAACAATATTGTTGAATGTATATATCTGTAGCATAACACAATGATTTTTAGAAGCTTCATAATTGATAAGACAAATCGTGATAGGTTAAGCATTGCTGAGCGCTTGTGGTATTCACAAAATGAGAACTCCCTAACTTCGGAACATACGTTAAGCTTTCAGTTTGAACCTCTCCTTTGATGCCCCTCTTATTCTGTCTTAGTGGTACCCTGAGTTAGTGAAATTTAACCTAATAATACTGTATTTAGCCGTTTTATTGTAATACCTGAGATTGCTGCCTCTGGATGATTTTTTATGTGTTTATCTTACTTTTGAATCTATTAAAAGAATAAGTCCTGTCCTGACTTTGAATAGATACAACGCACAGCCTAAACTGCTGGTCGTACAGACTGGAAATTTGGAGGGTATGTTTGTCTTGGTATGTAGACGCCCACTAAGAATTTTATTTGAAGTTTATGTACACACGTGAAGATAAATCATAGGGGAATAAAAGACACAGCATTGTTTGGTTATACTGATACTAGCTTCCGCCCGCCAGGTACCTACATAAAATATAGTTTATGTTCACCCTGAAAGTTCATTCTAAACATTGGTACCATTTTTAATATATAAAGTTAGTATTCTATTAATTATCTAGTTCCCATGGTACAAGCTTTGCTTATTTTGTGGTTAGAGTACACTGTGTAAAATGTCCACCTATGTTTACTTAGGTATATTATATTGATAATTTTAATGAGTTTAGTAATTTTATAAATAAGCCTATTCAAATGAATATAAAATAAGTTACTCTACAGTGCCTACTACAAGTATAAACCTTTTACGAACTGCCTAGTCACGGTTTCGCTATCCTGATTGTATACGTTTCGCTACAAATTTCCAAGGCACGATATTTTAGTTTATCGATAACGGAAGCGGGAAGATTAGCTCCGGCACGAATCCCGCATAAATGTTTTAGGTCATCGATAATTATCAGGTCATCCTGAACATCACTAGTACAGCTGTAGTTGATAGATTTTTTAAACTTAGGCGATCTGAACGCATTATTATTAGTACTGTCCCAGGACGAGTTATCTCGTGACCACGACAGTGTGTGTTGAAATGTCGGGAAAAATAGGATAATAAAACGCGATAAGATTTTCTAAAGGCTAAGCTACAATACGCTGCAAGCTCTCTTGTATTTTACAGAAGGAAGACAGGATTTCCTACAAGTATTTTGGTAAGTGTAATAATTTCTGTATTATGTTACTGTTGTTATAAATATTTATAAATTTAGAAGCAACGCGCGTAAATTGAACTAAAGTGCAAAACATTTAAACCACAGTGAGCTATGTAGGTTAATCGTTAATCTAGCTAGTCTCTACAACACAGCTCATAGTAACTGCTGGCTATTGTAACAATAAAACCAAGAAAATCGTGAAAAATTGTGAGCAAAATAAATTTAAATTAGATTTTATAAACTTCAAACTTTATATTTTTAATCGCTTTTTTTGTCATTCATGCAAAGTAAAAACTGTTTACGTTCCTGGAACATATTCATGGTTAACATTCATGGAGCATTAAGTGAACCAGCTACTTTATAATGACCTGGTTGTTCGTACTTATGGCATAAACACCTAATGATTGACCGCAATTGAATCGATTCCGGGGCAATGCATAATCGAATCCGTCGGGAATGTTCAATTCAGATTCACCCATCTGTGCTTGCCTTACCAACGGGATAATTGGTGCAGTATCTACTGGGAATGTAGATAAAGCTCAAATTATTAATATAATATATGTAAATACATACTGCCAATTTAACATTACTTTTTTTAACCTAGTTCGTCCCACTACTGGGCAAAGGTCTCCCAGCATCCGTCCTTGAAGGTATCAACATCATCCCTTCAACGCTTGCGTGGTCGAGCACGACCTTGCCTTCTGTCAGGTTATTACGGCATTCGCCCATCTAAAAAATAACTAATCGAAAAAATAAATTATTATTGATAAAGAAGATATTGGTTAAAAATCAAAATTCAAAATTCAAAATAAATTTATTTCAATGAAATCATAGGGATAATTTTGAAACGTCTTACATACTAGGTGAGTCTAAGTGCCAATTCCAGTCCTATCCCCAGTCCGAGAAGAACTGGAAAGAAGAAAAGAAGACAAGTTAGGGTGGGTGGTCTTATATTAATTTAAAAGAAATGAAATTTTAAACGAAAAAAAGCTCTAAAGCCTTACTTATTATTTTACTACCTACCTACTTACTGTTTTATTTACTGTTAGCTTTATTAATTTTCTAGCAAATAGTATAAATAAATAAAAGTAAATTACGAAGATCCACACAGCTCATTAAATATTGTCAAGTGGAAAATATTTAAAACATTCGTCTTTAGAAAGTCCTTTGAAACAACTGACACTAAAAACTGTCTCAACTTTGAACAGTGTCTCAGACTTCATTAATATTAAGTTTATTAAAAAAAAACTTTCAGCAAAATAACCTAATAGTCCCCGTCACTGTCCAAAATGTTGTAATTCGAAAGCACATTTTTAAAAAGCTTACTCCTGAAAAACGGGCTTTAGAATTTATACAGAAAAATAATAGTGTTACGAGAACGTAAGATCTACTTCATTTACTCGTAGATGAAACGAAACACTCGTTTCACAGAATAATAATTAATATAGAAAACTAAGCCATTTTCATTGAAATATGAAAAAAAAGTCTTATCATCAAGAATAAAGTGCTGTTCCCACATTACAAATTCAAGCTTAATTAATTGTTGAGCCACGCCAATTAAATAACAAAAAGCTATATAATGGCGTAGATGACATGTACGATAAATATATGATTTAAATCGATTTGACAAAGTTAACGAGAAGTTCAGTTCGGTCAGCGCACTAATTCGAATTCGTAATTAATACGAGAGGAACATCGACCTAGTCGTATAAATGAAAGCCTTGAGTGGGCTATAACGACCTCGGTTACGCGCAGCCTCAAATTCACCATTTTTTCCGTTTCCTATAAACTTTTAGTGCATTTTAGCAGATTTTTATCAAATAATTTCTGTCAAAGATGATTGCTCCGCTCTGGTTCAGTGGTTTTTATTCAATTTGATTATAATTTTCCTTAAAAATAATCAATATTATACCGAGTTTGAGATACGTAACCGATTCATAAAATATAGTAAACTATAAAATGAAGAAGCAGGTAAGTAGACAAAAATGATTTTCATCTTTAACCGGTTTATTCTACTGCTAGCACGACAACTTGAATCAACTGAAATTCCTATAAAAAAACAAAACAAATACGATCACTGAGTTGGTAAAAACAAATTGAATCCTCAGAATCTGTAGACATCTCTTCAGATATTTTGTTACTTGGGTCTTTGTGGATGTCAAACGGGGGTAGTTAGAGGCACGTCCAAATATTATACATGGCACATGCTCACATTTTGCAAAGTATTCCGTACTTGACAAGTCCAAGACAACCCCTTTTCCGCTTATATCACAAATCATATAATTACAAAAAAATATATCTATTCAAAGAAAATGCTCTAATATCGCATCTGTAACTTTGTAGCTTTGCCCGGCTCACCTGGAGGTGGCGCGCGCCCTATCCGCTCTGGAAGGTATAGCGTTCAGTACACCGCGCGAAGCGGCCTAGCTCGCACGCGGCGGCCCATCACAAAACGCATGCCACACGTAACCTATAAACAAACTTTCAAACGTGAAAAGCAAAACAATATTTGTGTCACTTCAGTGTTTGTGTAACATGCATGCTCTTGTTTAGGTAACGCAACGGATGTCACAATCAGCATCGCGGAAGTGTAGTAAGGTATAATTTCATAAGGGTAGTATAGGTAAAAATTGATCTGACTTTTAGCATATTTTAGTTTAATAATGCATAAACTGCATTGTTCACTTAACGCTCAGTGGAAAATATTTGCTCATTTGTTATGTTTGCTTGGTTTCTCGGTGTTTTGTTAATTATAAAATTGAATTATTTTTATTATACTTATATAACATAGTCGTGTTGTGGAATGAATATGTTTTATAATCAATTAGGTATAAAATAAATTTAGAAATTACTCTGCTTGGAATACTTACCAATTTTTACTTCTTTTTAAATCTCACACTTCTGTTTTATTTTTCATTGAAAAACTTATCAATATAGACATAATCATACAGAAACTTGGCATCTTTACAGCTATTTAGGTTCAGTTGTGTTAAATGACTTAAAAATTAATGTTAGTTATAATGCCTTTACATTTTAAAAGCTAGTATATTCAATTTATACCATTTATGTTATTAGTGCCTACTGGTACGTACTAAAGGATACGTACGTACTGATTTTTAGGATTTAAGTTCTCAATTATTAATAACTAATCTACATACTAAATATTTAGGCAATCAGCGTGGAGTTATTAACAATATAATTTACAATATTCCTGCGTAGGAGGGCAGACGATCAGTGTTGGATTATGGGCTTACTATATTTACATGGCAGTTCGAAGTAATAGTTATTTTAAGGTTTTAGACCAATCGTTTCAATGTAGAACATAAAATGTAAAATTTATGATACGGCCCACCTGTTGGTAGCCTATGGAGTATGGACGCATGAAATACCAGGGTGGCTATTACGGAACTCTGATTACAATCAATATCATTGAATGTCTATCAGCAACTGTACTGTGAATTCGTAATTCTGATATTTTCAAACAATTTCTTTCCATAAAATAATTCACCGCTACTAACTAGAAGCTGTTACGAGTAGTAACAATGTTTTGATTGTATCAGAACTACGTAATCGCACCACAGAGGTGTCTATCGCGTTGCCAACTGACAACATATAAAATAACAAAACGGAAAAGAGCATCACCAAAAACTCTTACCACACTTATACTGAGCAAAATGACATTGCCTGTTTATATAATCGATAAAATTTTGAACTTTATTACGATGTAGCCATAAGTTAAAACAACGTCAACTATAGGAGAAAGTATTCTATACTTTATCTTATATATTCACTATGGAATTGATAATAATATTAAAAGTAAGAATCGTGAAATTTGAAGACAAAATGTTTTAAATATGTACAAAACACAATTATGTATTTTATTAGATAGTCTCTAAAAAGCGGTAAAGGTAATTTTCTCAGGCCTTATGACCTTAATAGTTTTTATATAAAAACGAAAGCTGATGTAAATGCGTTGTCAACAAGGCTTTCCGACAATTTCCTCTGCAAAGATCAAACAATTTCCTCCTAAATCCACGTTAGAATCAAAGCTCGCGTAAAATTGAACGAAAACAAAACTTGTTTCTTGAGGGAAGTTAATAAAATGCGCAAAAACCAACGGCAATGTTCCAGTTGGATTTGATAACCTAGAATTATAAATAAATAATAATAGACTATGGCATTGTCTATTGAATGAACCCACTTATTATTATATATTATGTATAAAACTAGCTATTACCCGCGACTTCGTCCGCAAAAATCCATCAATATAACATATTTAATTATGAAATTTTTGATATCGGTTAATTGGGAGATATCTGTGGAGTGCAAAAAAAGGCAGTCACCCATCCAAAAACTGTTACAATAAATTGACCAAGCGCCAGTAATATCGTATTTTTTTTGCATTGTAACAGGTACTAAATTGAGGTTTGACGGAAAGACAGGCACACGGTTAACATGAAACTATAAGGGATATATAGTGCTTACGTGTTTGCTAGATAATCAATACGATACTGATCACTTCATGACATAGAGACGCAGCGCAACATGTTTTTATACAATATACCCAATAGTTATAACAGATCACTGAATATACCTATCGAAAGTGCGTTAGTTTTATTTTCCAGCAGACATACGTATTTAGCTATTGAATAACGTTCAAATAGGTGCCATTCAAATATTGCAGGATTAAACCGTACGATAGCAACACTGTCAAAGCTGTGCAAAATATTGGACAGAACAGCTTTATGTACCTGCGTCGCGATTAAATCGGATGCGAGTTTGCGTCTGTGCCGAATTTCAGATAGTGTGCATGATTTTGTCTAAATTCTTCAATCACATACGAATCTTTCTGCGTTTGACTTTTAGGAATATGATTGTACCTACGAACTATAAGTCGCTTGCGTCGTAAACCTGTGTCCATATCCGAATAACTTTTATATAATTCTATCAATGTGGAACTACATAAAAATATTATAATCTCCCGTCTATTCTAAATCTGTTCCTCTTACGTGGTAAGCCTAGAACAAGGTTTGGTTTCCTCGGCTTAGCATAAATCATCTCTTATGCAAAACGATTCACTATTCATCGTCTCAGTAGACTACTTGGCTACGTACGATTCAATATCCAATACTGAAGGCACTTTGTCATAGAACCTATTGTCTATTATTCATCAACACAAAGCAGTATTATAAAAGAGACCTTCGGATTTGCTTTCGCTGGAAATAGAAAATGCTTAATAACTTTAATACATGACTAAATAAAATTTTCTAAAAAAGTACATAGCTAATATCGGATATAGCTAACTTTATAAAATAGAGCTTCATAATTTCATTGCTCGTGTACAGGATGAAATAAAAGTATAAAATATACGTTTCTTTAGTATTGTCTACTGTTAGGTCTGTTACTACATTTGGCCATTGTGAAACAATGTCATGCTAGTCGCGTGGCAGCAGCCGCTCGCACGTGGTCTGAGTTGGTGCATCGTAGCAATTAGTCGCAAAAAAATACCTTTCCACAGTCATGAAATCGCTTAGACTAACTGCTATGTCAATTTGTATCTGGATTTCTAGCAAAGCTGGGACTCACACCCCTTAATTAATGGTATTAAGAAAACTTACTATCAAATTTTAAATACCTAATTAAAAAAAAGCCACAGTTGCAGTACATAATATACGCTAGATAATATTATATGAATCCTAAACTATATAAGTGCTTGTACTCGCGACGGGTTGTTTAGTCTCCTTTGATGAAATATTTGTTCCTTGAAAGCTTTGTTAAATTTTTCTTCAGGAAATGTCTTTTAAAATAAACACACTACTTTCGCTAAGCGCTGGATTTCAGGAAAAATTGTAAAGTTAAGATCTAGTCTTTATTTAACAATACTAAAGTGTTTGCACTTTAACTTTCGTATCCTGCTTTTACATTACACATTAATTACACATTACAGATTTGTATTTTTATGTTAATTAAACAAAAGCTAAAGAAATGACTACCTAAATATGAACTTCTAGTTGCTTCGACCAACTTCGGATTTTTCTGTTCAAAAATATACCTACTTGAAAAAAAGTATTTAAAGTCACAGAAACTAAAAAGTTGGAAAACATCTATCGCAACGCACTTTAACCCCTTCACCACGCTGGGTCAAAAGAACATTGAGTTAAGAAGAATTTCTTAGTCTAGTTAAATTATTTATCTACTTAGTTGTTAATATGTAAGTTCTTGGTTTCATTATAAATAAGCGGTTTATTTTATAGTCGTGCAAATTTAACAGACAATAATACACCTTAGAATTTCATAAGTATACGTTTCCAAATTTCCATACCTAGTTGCAATAAATTTCCACTATTTGCATAGACTAAATACAGTGATGCTCTACATAAATGAAGGACTATGTACTTTTGTTGCAGGTGGACCGGGACCGCTTCGCTAAAAGAGTCCTGAATAATTCAACGGGATATTTAACCGTGTCCCAAAACTCTCGCGTGCGTGACACCGCACCATACTAAAGGAAATACATTAAACATAATACGGACAAACTACCAAACGTTTAAATAAGGACAAAACATAAAAAGTGAAAAAGAGACATCAATAATGGAATGTTCTGACTAATCTATCCATACCGTGTAGCACTACAACATATATTTTAAATAATAAGTCTTTTGTTTGAATTTAAAATTCATCATTAGAAAGTGATTATTGAAGAAATGATGGGTTCGATCTATTACTAATGACAAAGTTTTAAATGGATTCAGAGGTCAAAATAATAGATACACAGGTAGTCACTGTAATTATAGTATATTATATTATCGATAAAAATGTTAAATGTATAAAATAAAACTAGGCAGTAATGATTGATATATTAGGAATGAATAAATTGATGTTGCCAAATATAAAAAAATTGTTCATAAATTGAAGTGGCTCTGACCATGTGGAATACTGTTGGTTTAAAGTCTGTGCTTCGGTGTGTGGTAGTGGCTGCAATGTCAGTGCTTGTGGTAGGGACTGGAGAGTGGAGTGAAGACGCCGAAGACTTAGGTGAGTTGTAAATACTGTTATCATATTCTTTATTCATCACAGCTTCCCACGTTAAACCCCAATATCTTGAAATATGGTCAATTTATTCAAATTAATCTTTTTATTATATAAATAAATTAATTAATTTGACATCAACATGTGAGGATTTTGTTAAAGAAGGTGTAATAATTCATGATAGAAAGATCTGCTATTACCACGTCCCCCTTTTAAGCCGAAAACCACAGAGTGACAAATTACCGCGGCAGCTCAAAGAACGAACGCCATTCGATCGTCTGATTGTTCGAACGCTCTTCTGCTTGTTCGAATACGTCTGGAATTCCAAAAGAACATTCCTCGAAGCCGCGTTGAACAAATTTACATTTTTATTTCAGAAGCTGTTATCTGAACAACAAAAGTTAGCATTGTTTCAATGTTGCCAGCAACTGTGTGGCTAGTTTGCTAACAATGTTAGAAATCATTTAAAAACATCTAAAAATCTTATTAGGTACAATTATGCAATGCTTTATATATGTTTTTTTATATTATGTTACTTATTTTTTTTATAATAAAGTAGTGGTGTGTTAACGTAACCGTACTTTGCAACCAAATACCTACGTTCGCAGAAAACATTTTATCTTTCGTAACCGATATGTTGAAAGTTTATTAATGTACCTACAACATAAAATATCTGACCATCTACTGCCAAAATTGCAAAATCTAGCCAAAATGCGGGCTACACTAGCAACAGTGCATTGTGCCCATTTGAAATAGAACAATCTTTTGATCGGCTCGCTTCCTTCCATCCCATACCTGTTAGTGCCTTACTGCAGGCTTAAGAACGCCTGGCTGTACGCCAGAATATTTCTTTGTCTTTGTCAACCCATTTGAGTATCGATGCAGATATTTTCTATTATTGGGCTGAAATTTTCGGAATTTGATTGTTCCGTGCGTGCTTTCTAGATTTTGATCCTCCACTGTTCTAGTTTCCAAACAGGTTCAAAAAACTCAGTTTGGAATGAACCTTGCACACAATGCAACGCTTTCAGCAATACTAACAACACCCTGCTGTAGATCAGTGCAACAAAAAATAAAACCCTCCAACCGATTTGGCTATCTGTACGTAAAATCGTAGTATATAATAACTTTAACCCAAATCGGAAGTTTCAAAAGTAGGGAATCATCTGTCTACAAAAATACAGCTTAAAAAATGTCAACCTCAAAAATTCTTTCCTCGATTAAAAATGCAAATGCTCTAACTAAACCTATCTCTGGTTTCTACTTACTTTTAAAATTATCAAGTACTATATTAAAACAATTTTATAAAAAAAAACGAATAATTATACTTACTATCATTTCTTGCGCTCCTTCAGGTTTACATAGAAAATTGGTACGGTTCGTAATTAACAAAGGTGTGCTTGAAAAGCCATTTTACTAAAATTTCAGTCGCTGGAATCTGACTCTTTGCTATAATTAAGTCTGTCACGGTTTCATAAGAAATTACCAAATAACAAAATAATAGTAAGTATACAAAACGATATTGTGTGCAAATCAAAATTAAAATTGCTACTGCTTTGAAATGTCTATCTTCGATTCAACTTCAACTAGTAAATAAGTCGTGTTTCAGTTCGAAGATACGAAATGTCTTAAAAAAAAAAATTTTACACCAAGGGATAGCTATGTGTATGTTTTAGAGCTATAACCTCTAAAACACAAAATATGATCACGACTGTTATCCCCGGGCTCGGTAGGTATCTTCTCAGCTCTTTAGTTACTTAGATCTTTGAGGATTTCTAAAGAGGGTAGTCAGAGGCACGTCCAAACATGACATTTGGTACATGCCCACATTTTGCACAGTAGTCAGTATTCCGTACGTGAAGTATTATTATAAGAATACTATATGACACTCATCTTCGAAATTTTGGTTCTAGGGTATGCCGGTTTCTTCACGATGTTTTCCTTCACCGTTTAAGAGCACTGGCATTGCGCACATAAATTTTTCGAACGGAAAAACTCATTGGTGCACGAAAATGTTTGAACCCACGACCATCGGATCATGAGGCAGGGGTGCTACCGCTAGACCACTATCGCTCTTAACACAAAAAACATTTTTCAGAACAAACTTAGAAAGGGTTTTTGATAGCATCTTATTATACATTATAAAAAGTTGAGAACAAGTTAGTATTAGAAAACTGAGATAAGCGTAATATAAATGAGTTTGACTTTCAAACTTAGCCACACAATACCTAGAAGTTACTTTACTGCTAGATTATTACCCACGTAACCTCATTTATCAAGTTTTTTCGTCCGTTATTCCAGTAATTTATCTCATTTTATGACAGTCCTGGGTTTCGGTGTCAGTATTTTTTTTATGTCTTCCAGCGCGAGTGTTATCAATATAATCTTGTTATACGTCTTTGATGAAGTAGGTTTTCTACTTAGGCGGAGTAGGCATAAAAATAAAATGGCAAATTAAGTTTTACTAAACGATTCATAATTCACTTCATAAAAATGGAAGGTTTTTATTTTTGAAATCAATGTCGCTTTTTTGAAAGAATTACCTGAAACGAAGGTGTTTCTCAAACTGACCTATTTTTCAAAACCTATTTAAAACAGATGTAGGTGAGAGACACTTTAGATCCATCAGTTGTAGAAATGTTCGTGACGAGACAAAGTAATTGTATGGCGCGGTGCCAACATGCCAACATAGTGAAGACGGACGTGGACGTAGCCAGGGCAGAGTTTATTGAAAACTGCACATCTCTATGCAAGACTGACCCCTCGTGTATAGACAGAGACAGTGTAGACACGTCTTCTCTTCGTCAACACTTTCGGTTTGTCTTCAATTGCAATCAAAATATATTGTGCTAGCTTATTGCCTTTTTGGTTTTTACTAAGTTTAAACTAATTTACATCTATTATATACATATCTTTTTCTATGGCATTCTGTCTCATTTAATAAAAATTTTGCCAGTGTCTTGTTTCAATTAATTTACGAAGTGAAATAATAATAGTATGAAATGATAATGTATGTGAAATGATAATAGTATCATAATGTAATTTCTGAGACAAAAACACTCAATCACGTCGTCAATATAGGTCAAAATAAGTCGAGGTTATGTTCATCAACATTTTATTTTTCTCATGCTTACAAAATCTGAAAGCAACATCCATCGAGGAATATCTAGGTAGTAACTACATAAGATAATTTATCAATAGCAGCATTATTCTGAAATATCTGACTTTGAAATAACAACAAAAATACGCTGGCAAAACTAATCTCTAAGAGACAGATGCCGTAAATAAAAAAAAAGAAGAAGAAAAACAACCTCTATATTATGGCAATTTTACATGGCTATTTTACAATCATGTTTTCATGTCTACTGATTCTTTACAAATGCAATGCTCACAATTTTAGATTTCCAATGCCATTACACTTGAATAGCCAAATAATCTCTGAAAAATCCTAGTTACGTCCCCGAAGTCAACTTGGAATGGAAATCTGGTCGAGGCAGTTAGAAACTCTTTCGTTTGTCTTCAATTGCAGTCAGGATATATTGTGCTAGCTTATTGCCTTTTTGGTTTTTACTAAGTTTAAACTAATTATACATCTATTTATACATCTTCTTTTTCCATGGCAATCTGTCTTATTTAATTACAATTTTGTTATTAAATAAGGCAGATTCAAAATTGTCAAGTATATTTTAATCAAAAGATGGCTGTTTTGTATGAAATTCTTGGTATGTTTTCCCGATGGATTTAGAAAGGAACTATTTACTCTAATTCACACACTTTACACCCGTGTCAAGAACTCGAGTTTTATTGGAAAAATACCCAATTTAATTACACAATAAAACTCAAAACACGAGATAAAATATAAATCTTAATTATACATCTTTTCCATGCCGTTTCTAAAGTCATTAATTTGAATACTTACTCAAATTGTTATCTATTATATTATGTAATCTAAATGCTATTACTACCTCGAAAGCGAGGCGAGCGAGTGTCCTCAGCCAGACTGGGAAGCGAGAGGTGCGAGTTATATTACCATGGCGAAGAAATGTTTGCATGTTCTGCAGATATTTTTCCGGGTTTTAGGGTACTTTGGTAATCGTAATAGTTCTGATACCAGGAAGGATAATAGTTCTATACAAGGAATCTTAGTGTGGGGCCGTGCATTTGAACTGTGTATTTGACTGTTCGGTGTTATTTCACATTGCGACTTGGCAACTCATCAGTAGTTCTCAGTGAAACCTGAAATTGATCATATATTTTTTGGTCATAGCTGATTTATACCATAATCTAAGTAAGTAAAGATCTGAGATAATTATCTGCAAAGTCTAGGGATTACAGCCGTGGTCATGGCTGTTTTTTCTTAATTCATGATGCATTATTATATTCACAGGCAATATCAGTAGGTATATGAACACTTTTAGTAATTAATTTTAAAACATACGTGGTTTTCGCGAGTGCAAAACTGTAAAAACTAGGTCATATTGAGTTGCACCGACTGCTGAGTATTCTGGACTATGCATAATTACTGGTGCCGCAAATATGTAATTAATTTACGGTGGTTAAATTGCACATTATAAACAAATATTGTGGTAGCCAACCCGACCTAGCAACTTTATTTAACAACTGGAAAGTTGCGTTACGAGTCAGAGTAAAATTTTATAATTGAATTAGTATTTTACGAAATATTAATTTTAAGCTAAAATCACGTACTTACCTTAATGTATTCGCCATTCGCCATAGTATTTGAATTTGTAAAGAGTTTTTGACATCTTAACTTTATCGTGTTCTAAGTCTGTGAAATGAGTGGTGGTTATGAGTATGTTAAAAATTCAACCACCCATTTTATTTTTACAAAGTATTTTCTTAGTGTACATAAAACAAAGCAATAATATTGTTTGTGAAACCGCTAGTCAGTATTATAATAACACTATAATTTTTTTTTAGTCAAAAACTTACTATGTACCTAGACGTACCTATAGCTAGACGTAAGCGCTAGGGCCCAGCGAGTTTCTTGTCAGTTCTTCTCGTACTGGGGATAGGACTGGAATTGGCACCTAGACTCACCTAGTATGTAAGACAATTCAAAATGATCCTTGTGATATTACTGAATAAAGATTATTGACTATTGACTATTGATTATTGTATCAACATTCTTCAAATCTATAGGTCATCCGTAACTATGCGTAGACAGAAAAAATGTTTTACATGCATATAATATCAATGTATTAAGTGTACATTATACCTAATCTCACGGTTAACTAGATACGGAACCAAACAAACGACTGACCAACGGCAACGACCATTGAAAAACGTTGCGGTCAGCACAGAGGTCACTGCGCTTTGTCAACGTCACCTGCTGGCCCCTATTCTGAAGTACGATTTGTTACTGCTGCAGAATCGAATGCGTATCGATAATCTTGTTCTAAATTCGTACTTGAACATCAGGGATCAATGTCCATAGCTTTCTTATTTTGCGATTTGAAAACACACCTGTAGTAAAACATTAGAACCCGGTATGAATATACACTGAAGAAAAGTTATGTGTACATAAACTGTGGTATGTACGAGTATACCAAAAACCAGACAAATCCAATGACACCTCATTGTCAATTTTCAATGTGATCCTTGTGATTTTATTGAATAAAGTATTTTTTCTCTCTTTCTTTCTTTCAAAATCTGTCGAGCCGTTTGGGTTCCAGCGACAGCCAAAGGGACTCTCATAAATACATACATAAACTTTATTAAATCAAACTTCAATAAGATTAAAAATTTATATGAAGATACCTTTGGCAATTGCTACTAACCAAATAATATTTTTATGCGATGTAAGTGTGTCATTTGATGGATTGTTTTATTGATGGATATTGGTAGAATATTGGAAAACGTCAGCTTTGGTGAATAAGCGGCGTTGAAACAATAAAAATAAAATAAGGTGACATCTTTGGAGCTGCAGGTGAAAGCCTGGCTGAGGCCTAGTGTTTGAAGTTTGAACTCCATGGCAATGTTGATAGAAAACATATATCTATCATCTACTTAAATTGGATTTAAATTTTCAAGGTTGAAGCAATTGCATGGCATTTTAAAAGCTTAACCATGGTTATTTATCATGTTCGTTCGTGTTTTTTGTTATCAGTTTGACTTCAGTTATATTTAGCAGCAAAATGTGCTACGAAAGTTCTACGGCGTAGCAATGCTACGAATACTCTACGAAAATTACATTTTTTTACATTCAAACAAGCACCCTTCAGAGACTGTCGTCCAACAAGGTACAAAATGTTGATATTATTATCAAAGAAATCTCAATAAAAAGTCGATGGCTCTCAGAGTAGGCGTGCTCAGTTCAACGCAAAATCGTTACAGGTCACTGGAGCTGAGGTCAACACTTTGAAAGAACTTTCTTTTCGTACTTTTATACGATCTGTAGTGGTACCATAGATTACATGATTTCCAGGCCAGTATTGGGCATGGTTTTATTACAAAAAAAAAAATAGTTTTCTTGTTGATGAGAAAATATTTACGTTAATTTTTTTCCATGTACACGACAATTTCTTGTGGTTCTCTCATATAAACGTGGCTTAATTTTAACTTCTTAACGTCACATACAGATTAAAAAAAAATGAAAGCTTTTTTCACGTCTCTAGCTAGACGACCCTAATAATACGGTTTGCAAAGCCGCGATTAAATGTTGGCTTTCAATTCCACGCTCATTCCGGGACTAGTTTAATTACGTTGTCACTGATACGCAGTGTGTTCATTACGTTCTACTGTGTCAGACTTATACTTGACAAGCGAGAGTGAACAAACTTCGTAATCTACCCTTCGTTTGTTTATAACGTGTTTTTTTTTAAATCTTTATTAATCTTCTCGCTGAGCAAATATGGGATTAGGTGGAAAGGTATACAACTACGAGTATACATCAAAAAACAAATTAAAAAACACTTCACATCCTAAAACCAAAAATAAAAGCTCCTAATGTTATCTACCTACCTATTATTTTACTGACTGGCCTCACAGCTCAGTTGGTAGTAGCTCTGCCTTCTGCGCTGCAGGTTGTGGGTTCGATCCCCACCCAGGACTTACATATGTGTGTTCTGTGTCTGGGTGTGATTGTGTATTCTATGTATGTATTTACAAAAAAAGTATATAATAATTCTATCAGCTATCTGGTTCCCATAATACAAACTTTGCTTAATTTGGGGCTAGATCGCGTTGTGTCAACTGTCCACCAATATTTATTTATTTATTTATTTATTTATTTATTTATTTACAACACTATGGACTAAGGCTAGTATCAATTTGGTCTTGTTTGGATGGAAGGTAAGGTAGGAGTTGCATAACCCAGTGGAACTGTCGAACAAAACTCGCCTGATGGGCCCTTCATTTCGGACACACTCCATCGTGACGTAGTACACGTCCTCGACTCTACCACATAACTCACACAGAGGGGAAAAGTAATTTATGACGTGTTGATGCCAATGGACTGCTATAGGCTGATGATGATGATGATGATGATGCCAATGTGTAGGTTATCTTGTCGAATTAAAATTGTAGGTCGAAGGCGTGTCTTTACTAATCAAACTGGCCTCACAACTCAGTGTGTTCGATCCCCACTCAGGATAAACATTTGTGTGATGGACACAGATGATTGTATGTATTTACAAAAAAAATAAGTATATAACTAGTTTATCAACTATCTGGTTCCCATACTACAAACTTTGCTGAGTTTGGGACTAGGTGGCGTCTTGTAAATTGTCCACCAATATTTATTTATTATTTGTATGAGTATTATCTTTGATTTTTTGCAGGGTGAAGCTCTGGTCTCGCGATTTCAACGCACAACGCTGCAGTACGCGATATGCGGTGCCGGACACATAACTGTATGAATAACATCTAGGATGGTTTATTGTTCCGTCACAGTTTGTGTCAGCGGTGAGGGTTGAGCGCGGTGTTTTTCATACGATTATATTTCCGGCACCGCATACCGCAGCGTCGTGCGTTAAGATCACGCGATTAAAGCTTACCAAGTAATAAACCAGTGACATAACTCAAAGATGAAGTAGATAAAATTCGCAATTTATTAAAGTGGACGCTAGAAAAATAGGTGAACTAAAATTTTTAATACTAAAAGATTTTTAAGTAGCGCTAAAACGTTGGTTGCCATCCGACTCAATTATTTTTGAGAGTTTTACGAGTATAATGACTAGCTTCGTTTTGTAACCGCATCGCAAAAAACTCATTCAAGAGACCGGTTTTGTGAAGCATAAAATCTTATAGGGAAATCTGTTCATAAAATACTTCGTTCATCTGACAGCGGAAGTTTATTATCAATCCTCAAATTGTGTGGAAACTAGGTACCATTCCTAATATACAAGGTGTCCAAAACAGTAATAGGCGCTTTTGGGTTATTAAACAAATCGGTTGTCAGATCAGTTAAATACTTATATTTTCAAGCATATTAATCGACATTTTACACAGCATCATCTTACTAACATTTAACAATAAAAAATCTACATAATTTAAGATACTCCATTGTTCATGACACAAATATTTGTTGTCAGTGGGAACCGAACCCACAATCTACACCGCAGAAGGCAGCGTTACAATTAATCAGCTTCGCGACTAGTGTATTGTATAAATGTTGCTAGTAGGCAGTAGGTATTAAAGACTAAATTAACTCTTTATGTGGAGCGTGAGGTTTACCTTGAACCCCGTAGCCAACGCCACTAGGAAATTAGATATAAGGCGGAAACAATTCTTCATGACTTCGCAAGGTCTTTGCGCGGTAAAAATCAAATTATAAAATTACTGCCTCTTTTCGGGTTGATTTGACAAAATAGCCCTTCATTAAAATAGATGAAATCAATGAATATTTTTAGTACTCTTTCGCAAGTATTACTAACTAACAAAAAAGTAGATTTCTGGTACAACAGAATACACAGAACAGATTAGTGCAGGATCAGGGGCTTAAGCTAGTGTAAGCTAATTAACTATAATGTTTCAGAAACTTCAAATTTCAAGCTTGAAGTGACACTAGTTATTTTTTTATTGGTCATGGTACGAAATATCAATGTTATATTATAAGTTTTCAAACTTACGCGATCTGAACACATTATTATCAGTATTAAACGGGTATTTTATTCAAATGTTATAATATAATTACTTTGATATTGCCCGAAGAGCTTGTGGTAAGGCCCCAGAACTGTATATATCATAAAGGACTGGTTGACGTTAATTTATTGTTATCTATGGTTTGGTTTCCGGTAAAAGTTTTTAAAGAGTCAAAGTATAAAAACACGCCGCGCACATTTGCTACAAATGTCACGCGGCGTTGTACGTGACACGGCAAAATGTCTGCGTGATTTTTTCACTGATTGTCACTCGTGTATGTTACGGTATAGAGTCACGGTCACGGTCACAGCGTAATATCACGAGTGTGGACATATCTTAAAAACAAAACTTCTTACATTTGAGATGAATTTACATAGCAAAATGTTGCCTAAATTTTATCGACTAAAAACATTTATTTTTCAATCCCCGAAATTGTGGCTCTATATACACACCGATTGTAGATATCTACGTCAAATTCTATCCCAATAAATAAAATACCAAATTTATCAGCCAAACTTGGGTATTTATTGATTTATGTGACATGCTTTGATTACCGCCTTTGAGCAGCTTCAAAGGTATTCCGATGAAATTCCGCTACTTTAGTAATATCTAGTTACGCAAATTCAAACTCTGGATAAAGTACGAGTACTTATCCAACAGAATCAAGTGTAGATGTTACAGTTGCTGTGATGTGGACTATACCTACGTGATTCTTGAAAAATATTTGAATTCATCTACATATTTACACATTATTTGCTTATCAGTGACGATGCGGGCTTATGATTATGACTTATCATGTAGTCCCTACAAATTAGTACGCGTATATTTTTTTAATACAAACTACAAAACCTTGAAGAGAATTTGGAAATTTTTTAACGCACAATCCTCTAATCTACTTTCCGAATTTCAGTTCTTTAGAACCTATAAGATAAAATCTGATATTAATTATTTATACTCGTATTATTAGTAGTACCTGGTTGACCGAGCTTTGCTCGTTATTTTTTGGTACCTAAATGACGTTTTCTAAAAATGAAACCTAGCTAGATCGATTTATCGCCCCCGAAACCCCCTGCATACTAAATTTCATGTAAATCGCTGGAGCCGTTTCCGAGATTCAGATTATATATGTATATAAAAGGTATAAGATAAGATAATAATAAGATGTGGTTATTTTTATTTGACAAAATAATAGCGCTTCGTTTTTTTTTAAATACAAACTAATCAAACTTTCTTTCTAAGTAGCTTTTTACAACCTCATTGGAGATTCTTTTAATTGACTTGCAAGTTTGATAGTGAATTAAAATTGTATTGCATAATTGAGATGCAGACGTTCAGTGGCGGAGGCGATGAAATCACCCGGTGAATACTTCAAAGAGTGCTTAATTAGCGTTTCTGAAGAAGTTAATGAGCTGAGTCGACGCGACGGACGCAGCATCCCTATTCCGAATTAAGATATTCAATTATCTTTTAATTTGAGCATCAGAATAAGAGCAAACTATTAAAATATTTTAGTAAAATAATAATTAGTAGTAAATTAGTCTACAAAATTGGGTTTCTTAGTTAGTTTTATCTTTCATCTAAGTTTTTCTTATTGAGTTAATTCCAATCAAGAGCACTCAATTTTGAATCCAGTTACTAAGTTTTTATCTATGAATTTAACTATTAGAAACCTTTTTTTAATTAATCTTTGAAATTTAATCATAATGTCCTACATCAAACACTACAAACATTTCTTCAAAAACTTGCACTTTTTCTTCTTTTAATTTCAACCGTAAATTCTTTAGATCTATTATCCAGTAGAATTAAGCGCTCAAACAAATTGGCACTGAAAAAAGATAAGGCAAAGTTACGCCCATTATCATTACAGTTTGGAGTTGTTTGAAACTTTTGTAAAATATAGTTGTGATATCACCGCGATACGGGCCGGCAATAGGCCAAGTCACAGAGAATATAATAGTATCTAACAAAGCTAGAACCATAAGATCCTTGCACAAAGTTAAACAAAGCGCTGATTGAAAGTTGACAACTTGCAAGTAATTGCATTACTTTGGCTATGCCTTAAATACAAACAGTGATCGTGTTAAACGTCTGCGAAAAATAATATAAGTGACAGATTTTTAAGTGAATCTGTCAGCACTTGTAAAAGATTGACAAGTCTGTAGCTCTTTCTTCTTTCATATTGTTCTCAGCTATCATGTAAGGTCATCGCAATAAAGTTAAGTTCGCAATGAAAATAGGTTCGAAGTGACATAGGTTCTGCCAAGTTTGGAAGCTCACTACGTGAACTTGTGACGTAGATCAGTCAGAACGCTTTGATATACTGCCTTTTGTGTCCCTTTGTGCCTTCGATAATCCTCGCTCACAATGGTTGAACTCTACGTGATATACGAGCCGCGTCTTCCTACAATAAACTCTCAATATAAGCTAGGAAGTGTTTGAGCACCAATACAATGTTGAAGAGACTTTAAGTATTTTGAAATTTCTTTATAAAAAACCTGAATATAATTTCACAATCGTTATTTTTTTCTAAATAGTTTTCCACAGTTTATAAGTGAAATACCCCAAAGAGCAACAATAATTTATATAGCATTGTACTATATCATAATTTTATTTTTAAGTAATTGCAGTATTGACGTCTCCTGCGTCTATAATTACCACCGGAAAATTTGGTGACAATAGAGTAACTTTATTGTTTAAACAGATAGCAAAAACCTTTCGAGCAACGCCTCGGAAAAGTTTCCACTCAGAAAGAAGTCATTAGCGAAGTTAGAAGAACTTCCTTAGCTCGAGGGAATATAAATATTTTCACAGTCAGCGGATAACAATTGCGCCGCTCTGACGAAATTGTTTTACTTACAGACAGAAAATGATTTATTGGTTTATAAATCTTTTAAATCGTTGTTTAATTCTGTGTGTTGAATATTGATTTGTAAAAAAATAATAAATGTGTAACAGTATGAATGGTGTTCGGTGGAAATTATTCGGGTATTTTATTTGATTAAATTAAGACAATTTTATTATTCTTTACGGGTATTTTATGATTTGATTGAGTCCAGGACTGGCAAAGCACTTGCTTGATGGTGAGTAGGCTGCAGATACTACGAGTACGTTCCAAGTTCTACTTGAAAAGTATTTAATATCATAGTGAGGAAGAAATTAATGATCCTGTATTATTAAAATAGTTTTCAATCATCAATCATCGAATATGTACTAACCTAATTTTATTTGTTTAGAAGTTTTGGTTGAAACGTCATTAGGGGCGTTCCACCGTTGCAATGTAACAGGATGTTCGGTAGTTTCATTTAAAGTTTTGAATATAAAGTTCGAATCAGGTTTGATAAATTTTCATTGAACCGTAGTTGTTTGAGCAATGACCTGCAACGTTAGTTTATTTGCATATTTAATATCCATCGAAACCTCGCCCGAAAACTCATCCCCCATGCAATAAAACTACAGTAAAAATATTTTGACATAAAAATATAGTTATAAAAGGGTATTCTATTGTACGTAAAAAATGTTGCTTACAAATAAGCTCTCGATTTGCGCATGAATTTTACGTGCTATAATTCCAGTGTACTAAATGCTCAATAAAAAAACGGTGGGCCGTTTCTTGCGGGCCGGTGGAGGAAGGAAGACATTCGAGTGACGTTAGTTTGATATACGAGCGGGCGTCTTTTGTGCGTTAGTCGTTAATACGGGAGCACAATGCCAGGCCGACAGCCCTCACGAGTTACGCCCGACTTAAGGAGGCTGCCTATTACACTGCCGCGTAACTGGATGTGCGACTGTAACTAGGCCTTTTGATACCTTGATTCATTACCGGATTTATTGGTCCGTTTCTGGTTTTCTTTCTTTTGTAATTGGCAGAAGGTTTCTATTGATCCCTTTTCCGAGACCGTCGCCCTTAGTATTGAAGTTTTTTAGAAAGTTACTGCCAGAAATAAATAACTATTAGAATTTGATTTTTATTTTTTAAGCTGTATTGGAAAACTAGGGTTTGAAAAGAAATGTGGTCAGATGTCAATTATGTACTTAATACGTTTTCCTTTATATTATCCATGGATTCAATTACTGAGATAATTAAGACAATTTGTGGTCCACGTTTGTATGGGAAGTTTCATCTCTCATCTTAAGTAAGAACACAAAGCTTAGCTCTTTTTGGTATTATTTTATCTTAGAAGCAACTGGCAACAAGCACTGGTGGTGTAGTGGTAACACGCATCGTCGCGCACCAATGAGTTTTTCTATTCGAAAAATGTTTGTGTGAAAGCCCAATGTTCTTAAACGTTGAAGAAAAATAAAGAGTGGAAACCAACATGCTCTACAATTAAAAAATCGAAGGTAAATCATAATTATGTTAGAATTATATAATAAAATATTAGAAGGTAAATCATTGTGTTGTAAATCATAATTATGTTAGTAGTACTCCTAATCGGCGATGCGCTTAACCTATCACGAACAGAATAATAACTAGTGTGCAAAATTTCAACACATGCCAAATATCATGCTTGGACTAAAGATCTGAGGAGATATTTACTAAGCCTGGGGATTAAAGTCGTGATTACGTTTATTTTTGCAACTAGTATAGCCATCAATCTATCCCATCAAGATGCGTTGTTTGCACGTTATAGTGTCATTTCACACGCTGAGAATTAATAGTTATTTTTGGTTGTTGTCAGAGTCAAAGTGTAGCCTACATTTATTTGATATACATCTATATAAGCGGCGGCGTCGAAAACGAATCTAATTTTCATTTGCGTCACGAGACGATATTTTATGAGCCCTAAATGTCTGAATAATAAAATATTATAAGTTCGTTCAGCAGCATTGAAAGTGACAGGAATAAGTAATACACTTGCCACAGAAAAAATCATAAAGCTATTACTATTTTATAAAAGCGACTTGTTGATTAAGTAGGTAATTGTTTTTAAGCATTTTTAAGAACAGTAGTTTATACTACTGTTCTTAAAACATTTTTAACATGTTAAAAATGTATATTAATTTGTCCTCATTGAGCTATTGATTAGCGAATTCATTAATATTCATCAGTTGATCACAATTCTATTATTTCCAGATAACCGCCAGTCAATCTCTGAATTATGTTTCATTTAATATCAAAACCAGCAATTTCTATAAAAAGGCAAATTTAAAAGCAATTTTAATAAAATTCTATTCTATAACATGTTTATATAATTGATAGTCTACGTTCTTATGTTAAACTTAAAGTTACGACGTTTAAACAGCCGTTTGGTGTATAAGAATATGACAAACATTAAGATTTTTGCTTTTTTATCCACAACTCCACTGCCAACAGTATTCCATAGTAGAAACTAAATAATATCCTGATATCGATTATAAGTAAGGCAGTGTATGATCACATACATTTATCGTATGAAACATAATTTACTTTAATAATTGACTCTATGATTAATAAGCAGAATGAAAGAACAAGAGTAGTACAGTATTTAATGAGATATCTCTCACTACATTTCCATAACAGCAATTGTCGATTGAATATGTAAAGGAATAAAAACGTGAGAGTTTAATTATTTTTGTGAAAAGCTGTTTTTCATTAAATCGATTGAACACATGAGCCGTCAAGCTGTTTCGTGTAGAAGAAGCGTCGAACGAACGCTTAGAAATAATTGTATGCACATAATTATTTGTGCAGCCTGCTTTTGTGCGGACAGAGGAACAAAGCGTGGAGAGACGCGGGGAAACTTCACTCATGGCGTGAAACTAGATACCACAATGCTGGAAAAGACATAACGTTTAAATAATGATTGTCACCGAGGCTCCTACCTCCCTCGGTCAGTTATTTATTGCCCATGTAAATAAGCTTTTTGCAATCACATTCAGTTGAAACTAAATAGGACTTCATCCCAGTCTATCCTGGACTCGGTACTGTAATACATTTGAAATGTTGGGTAAACAAAATAAAATAAAGATTGGCGTTTCTTGCACGTTGCTTACACAGCGTGAAATACGGTAATTAGTTTACTAAGTATTTTCAGTAAAATGCTCTATTTACAAATATCAAAGTTTAGATACTTTATCCGATGACTGGAATCATTCAACCAGATAAATTAGGTTTAGGACGACATCATCGGTCGAATAAACTACTACCTTATCCAGTAAAACTTATATCCACGTCAAGATACAACGAAAACCGCAGGTGTTTCATTATTCCGTTTTAATGGCGTCAGCGCCATCGGGTTACGCGTCAGACAGTCCGTGGCTAAGGGAGAACAAACAATTTACAAGAGTAGAAGAATAATTATTCAACTCAAGCGAAACTAAAAGTATAGAGATTTTAATTATGTTTTGTTTAAATATGAAAGCGAAAACCAACCTTGATATTAAACGTCACGACACATCACGACATGTAATAATCTCCAGGTCAGTAAAAACATTTATTAAGATCTATAGTTATTTAGAATTTTGTAGATACTTATCCGAAGTTAAGAGGCACATAATATAAATATTTAGCATATTAACACGTTTTACTCAATAGTAGGTATTTTGTACGTGACAATTCCGGTTGCCTTTACTTAATTTCACCTTTTCTTATACTTTTACTAAACTAAACTTATACAAAACCTATATTATCTTTATGGACAGTCCTAAAAATAGTTGGTGGTCCAGTTAGTAAGTATACTTTCACTAGATTAGTTTTATAGAACATTTGTGACTCGATAAGAAAAAGTCCTACAAAATAATATTCAAATAATAAACCAAAATTAAATCAAACCTTCCCAATAAGATATTTAGATTATTTTATTAAAATATTTATACACAATATGACAAATCTATTGTTACGAATTGGATTTATAAGCTGCTATATCAAAACAATAACATCGACTGCACTAAACCTCAATTAGTGATTTGAATTTTCACAAATCAAACAAAAGTCTATTCTGTATTTATTGAAATTGAGACAGCGTAAACATGGGAAAATTAAATGGTTCTGAACAAACAATCATAGTTTATTGTAGTTGTATGTATCCATTACATTTTATAACTACAAATAAAACAACTAGGTAAGCATCGAAAACCAATAAACAATGTAATAAGTTATTTCAAAATATTGAACGTCGTATATATTTATGGAGATGAATACTTGTTTGTGTATGAAAAACTCAATTCATACTACGAATTGGCTCATTCTCCCTCAACGCCGATAAATTTATAAGCGTAGTGTTAGTGGCTGGAGGAGTGTAAAAAGAAATATCATGACTGCAAAATGATAATGCCGTATTATGGAAATTGTATTATGCTTGCGCGACTGTGTCATAGAGTGACGAACTTCCAGAGATACCTTGAGTTAGGTTTGGTTGCGCATAATCTTTATTACAAAATTATGGTCATGACCGAGTAGTTTTTAACCCCCGATGCAAAAAACGACGGGTGTTATAAGTTTGACGTGTGTCTGTCTGTGGCATCGTAAATCACGAACGCATGAACCGATTTTGATTTTGTTTTTTTTTTGTTTGGAAGGTGAATTCGAAAAGTGAAAAGTGAATTTGAAAAATGAAAATCGGTCCGAGATGGCCGCCGCCACAAAATGTTAGGAAAAATTTGTGTCGGGGATTTTAATTTTTTTAAATTTAATTTTGACTTGCGAATATAAATACAATGCTCAGAAAACGCTGTTAAAAAAAGAAGCGGATGAAAAGAGTTGGATCAGAGTACGACTAACCTTTTCTTATCATGTCACTAATTAGTGTGATGAAAGAATTAAAGTGCCTCAGAGATTAATTTCGTGCACTAACTTCGCTGCTTGCACAGAACATAAAGGCTGCGTCAAGCTCAATTATTCCACAGTGACGTGCTACAGTGGCATGGGTTATGATGATTCATTTTCCAAAAGTTGAGCTCTGTAGATCTACCATGAGTTGTCACATTTAGATTGGCTGACGTTACTACAGTAGTAATAGTATGTTACTATGACATCTGTCAAAATTGTTACTCATGGTACCAAATTCTAAGCAAATTAATGAGCGCAAACTACAGTCGCTGTAGTACGCTGTGATGTAGGATAGTTAGCTACGTGAGGTTTTAGTACCCAACTATCCGCTAGAGGCGCTGTACCAAGTTTTCATACATTTGTTTAACTACAGTCGCTAGCGAGTGTAGATTGTGAAAACTCATGGTTGACCCTCTGTACAGTAAACACACTGTGACCGCGACGCGAAGAGGGAAGCCAACGACACCGAGAAGTTTCATCGCTATGTTTTGAACGTCATCGTCAATGCGAATCAATAAATTCAACCCTTTTTATGAATCAGTCATTCGTTTTTATTGGCTCTGTACGTGCTTCTGAACGTGCATCATTCTGCGACAATAAAAAAATTCGAACGGCTCTTTATATCGCGTACGAAAAATAAAAAAGTTGATGTTACAATTTTTTTGCGATGCTTTAAACCAGCTACATTCACGCTTTTTGTAATATCATTCTTGTAAAATTACTCAGTATTATATGATTTACGAACTTTGCTGTAAAAATGTTTAACAGCAACATTTGATGTCGTAAATGATGGCTTTTACTTTGTAAAACGTATTGCTATTGCAGTTTTACAATTTAAATTCGCAGTAATTATTGGTCGTAACAGAGTCATAAATTATACAATGCCGGCGGGAATTCCAGCATTTTTACTTTATATGTTAATTTAGTGTGGTGAAGAAATTATTTAGGCAGAATTATTGCTTAGGTCATTACGCACTGACAACGCAGAGTTTTTGCGAAGACAATTAAAGCAAGGCGGAGCCAAGCCGGACAAAAACTGATGTAGACTAAGTAAGAGGATCTTAAGGTTACTTTCACCCTGCCACGCTGTTACAAATGACGACAGAACGGTGTTGAGTTCCCCGAGTCGTCTCCCTGAGAACAAACTTGTGGTCGCTGTAATATTGGTGCATCACTTCGAGTTATGTACATTTTGTTGTGCCAATGATGATTGATTCCTCTTCGGTGTCGGGTATTGCGTATTGTAAACAATTGGGTTTTTTAGTGTAGGATGGAGCGTAAGATAAATACGAGCATTGTTTTGGCGAATAAATGGTTTTCATTTGTTTTTCAAAACGGGTGACAAACTAGCAGCTATAGCGGCATTTTTCTGTAAAGTCTATTCAACTGAAATTGAAACAAATAAAGTCATAAAAACAATGTTTTTCAAAACAAGCTACAAATTTACTAAAACAGCCGTTCCCAAAGAGTAATTTAAAAAGTCATAATTAGGTGATTTCCTAAAATGAGCCATTTACTAGTCGTCTGTAGTATCGTGATAAAAGGTCACAAGTTGATTACATCAACCCTTTGATCACTAACCTAGCATTTGAAAGTCAAAATAAACATTACTATTATTGCTTCATTATAAATAAAAACCTATAAACAACACCGAATGATTTAAGACTTAAACTCTATAAATGTTAAGAATCTACGGCTATGTCGCCAAAAAATTCAGTTAAAAACTGCCTACATTGATAACCTAGTCATGAAACGGTTGTAATTTAGACCTGGTGCCCAATAACTTGATGATTTATAGGTACCAGCTTACTACGATTTAGAAATAAACCGGTAAACCTTTTGTTTGTTAAAAAATGCCCATTTTCATGGATTTTGTGAATGAAGAGTGGCTACAATAAAGCACTTAATTTTCATTCTCCCTTTTCTCTTTGTAGGTTATTCAATCTTGTAACTGAACAAGCTTTTACAAGTACGAGTATTTATACCTACTGGTGATGATCAGCTATAAAGAGAGACCATATTAAAAGAAAATAAAAATGTTAGTCAATAACTAAGCGGTCAACAGTAATTATTCTACGTCTGATCGACTGTACAGATTACTCAAAATATTAATGGTAATGTATTGTATTGAGTAACGATTAGCCTTTGAGTGCTTACACAAGTTAAAAATAGTATAGTGACGTACGTAATAGGTTTGTACAATCATTACTGTGTTTAGCTTTGAAGGGCACTGGAGCAAGTGTGATTACTGGGCGATTAGACAACTGTCTAGGGTGGGCAACAGGCGTGTATTACTATTGCAGTTGCCTATAGGTTACGGCAGCCAATTAAAGGTAAAGGTTGCATATTGGTTTGTCAACTGGTTGTATACAAAGAATAAAATTTTGATAAAAGGCTTTATGATATTGGTAATAAATACTTTATAAAAAAAAAGAAAAAAGTTTTATAATGAGCTAGACAGACTTAGCTAAATGACAACCTTTTTATCGAGTAATTATCCCTCTGTTAAAAAAACTTTATTTTGGGGTATATACTTATACAAGTATACCTACTACTATAATTATACTAGTATACTAATAGAGTATTATACTTATACGTTAGCTACTTTTGTTACAGTTGTTATTTATGTGTTATATCACACACATATAGTAGTATTTCTCACCCGGCGTTATCGTATATTCTAATAAAAATGGGCGTTATTGTGATACATTTCATATCCAGATATGTACATAAGTATATACTTTACACATTGCAACGTAAAAACGATTTGTTCTTCCATGCGATAATGATATCACATTTAACAATAAAAATAAGTGGATTAACGGTGCTATTCGGTAAAAATCATTCACCAGAAAGTACAGTCAAAACCAACAAGCGGAGCACTGTTTGCGTCGGGAGGATAAATATTTTTTTAGGGAAGTGTATTTAACCGCCGAAGGAAATAACGCGGCCGGAACATCGCCGATTATGTTCGCTGATAATGCGGACGTTCGGTTATTTACTGCCTGATAACAGAGGGCGATGATTTAAGTAACTGAGATAATGCCCGATTTACAGTGAATAACATATTTACTCTAAGTTATTATATTGTTATCTATTGATTTTCGGCTTATCTTTTTGGAAGTACAACCAAAAAACCTGTAAAATAAATATCTATTTACTGTAAGTCATATAAAGTCATAGAGAGCTGAAATACGGGAAGTAGGTTCTTTACTGGGTTTAAAGGTACACTAAGACTAAAATTCAATTTATGCAAGAGTGCAGCAGCTGAAGGTTGATGTTTCTATGAAAAGCATCCGCAAACAAAGTCGCGGGAGCATCTTACTTAAAAACAAAAAGTATTTTTATTCAGCATATTAAAAAAATATTTAAAAAAAATATTTAAGAAATATTTTCTAGGGCCCAGGAAGCATGAACTTAAAATAAGTCATGCGTGTCGCAAGTGTAAAAAACCAAGAGACGCTATGAGACTGTGTATGGGTCTGATAAACGAGCCACGACCCGCCTATCTTTTGTTCAAGTCATTCCTCGTGATGACTACAACCGAGTGGGAGTTTTTGTCCGTCCATAAAAATATTATTGAGCTTTATTCAACTGCTTTTTGTCGTTCATTTCAGATAATGCTTAGAAGCTTCTTTCTTCAATATTTATTACAAAACGTAGGTGCTTCTTCATTATAATAGTTTAACAAAACATTGTATACACATATCCACTGTTATTGGTGCCTGTTTGCAGGGTAAAGACCGTTAGATCTTTGAAGATCTTTATAGTGGGTACATAACGATAATGTTGGATTATTTTTGTTGGAAAATCCGTTTCACAAAGAATCAAAACAATGTAAGTAGGTAAGCATTTAAGTAGTCAGGCAGAGGCATTTATATTTTGTTTCGTTGGGCAACGACTCGGGAATTTTATTTCTTTGTTTAGTGAGGGGTAAAAGGGCCAGAGGGTAATAAGAACCAATACAATTACTAGGGTATGCTCAAAACCGATTAGCAGGAACGCGGAAACTGTTTTAGAAGTTGCCCGCCTTGCACCGGCTTCCCCTAGTAGTAACGTAAATTAGAGGAAACATTTTCAGGTAGTGTCCGTTCTCTGAAATTATGGTAATACAATTAGTTTTCTGTTCCCTTTGATGTGACCTTTTCACGAGTGAGTAAATAGGGTGAGGAAATCACAGGATTCGTATGTACATACATAGGTGTTACAGAATGGTAAATGAAATACCTCAGTTACTTCAAAGACACAAATGAATTCGAATAAAAAAAAAATATTTTTATATTTTATGTTGCTTAAACAATGACAAGAACTAATTAATATGTAAAATTATGTATTAACAAGTGTACAACAATTTAATAATGAAACAAAGTCTTTCAAAACTGGAAGTAGAATGAACAAAAATAAACAAAAAGAAGTCAAAAATGGCCGACTGTAAAATAAAGTGTAGTGAAATGAAAGGACCTAAATCATCTGCCACAGTTCTGTCCACATGCCACAGTGGGACACGGCCTGGCTGGCCATAAAACACGCCACTCCAATCCAGCTGGGGTAATATGGCTGCTGGATATATTAGCAGTGTGATTTGATCGTTTGTCACAGTTTTTGGCTGTCACTATTATATTGGAGTGGTCTGGATTACCCTCTGTCGCTGTGGCTACAACTTAGCAGGGTTATTGAAGCCGAAAGCACGTTAAAGCATTTCTTGTGTTATTAATTGTTTTATTTTGTAACTTTATTAAGAAAAAGCTGATAAACTCCATAATATTTTAAAACTAGTGTGATCCAAGCTTATTCTAAAATGAAAATGAAAATGAAATGAAATATATTTATTTCTTGCAAACCACAACAAAACCAAACATAAAATAGAAATAAGTTGCTTAAAAATATTATGTACCCACTTAACAAATGAGGTAGGTATAGAAGTTATCCTATCTATATCTATAAAAGAGCTTAACCTGACTGACTGACTGACTGACTGACTGATTGATCATCGCCGAGCCGAAACCTCTGAAGATAGAAAGCTGAAATTTGGAAGGTGGCTTTCTTTTATAACAAAACCACCCACTAAGGCGGGGTTTTTGGAAATTCCACCTTTAAGGGGGTGAAAAAGGGTGAAAAATGTTTGTATGAAACTTTTTAACGCGTGGAGCGATTTTCATGAAACTTTGATTGTACACTGTAAATGCAAAATAAACGGACACGTGTTTCAGGATTTTTCAATATAACCTTCAAAAAGGGGTCAAATGTGGGGTCAATGTTTGTATGGGAACTTTTTAACGGGTTGTGCGATTGATTTGAAACTTTGTTTGTGTACTGTAAATGCAAAATGAATAGACACGTATTTCAGGATTTTTCAATATAACCTTCAAAAAGGGGTCAAATGTGGGGTCAATGTTTGTATGGGAACTTTTTAACGGGTCGTGCGATTGGCCTGAAACTTTGTTTGTGTACTGTAAATGCAAAACAAATGGACACGTGTTTCAGGATTTTTCAATATAACCTTCATAAAGGGGTCAAATGGGGTGTCAAAGTTAGTATGGGATTTTTATGAGTTGTGTGATGTGTTTGAAACTCAGTTTAGATACTTTAAGTGAACGAAGTCGCTGGCGGGTCAGCTAGTGTTATATAAATCTTCAGTAATACCTAATATATTGTTGTGGCAGAGAAATGGCCCATAGCTCAGCTTGATGCTCCAGCATGTCTCCATGCTGTAGCGCTGGTATTCTGCTAGGGGCTGCATTTAGGTCACGGACACCTTGATACTACCCATAAACATAGTACTTATTATTAAAAATGACTAAGCTAAACACAACACACTAGTACCTACACCAAAAAAAAAAAAACGAAATTAGATTATGAATATAAATTACTTACAATCCAAAGGAAGGTGCACTATAACACTAAACTACTTGCCATATCATACCATATATTCTAATAACAGTACCTGCTAATTAGTGGTATCGTACTGGATAAATTATTATTACTGGATAATAATATATTTCAACCCATAGTTTTCCCACTACTTAGATATTATATTTGTTAGCTGAAGTAGGCACCAGCGTTAACCATAATATTAGACATTTAATTTATTGTCTAAAACAAAATCTCTAGACTTATTTTTTAGATTTAATTAGTATTAATCTTGGGCCATTAATACTCTTCTGAGAAAACATTTCGTGTAATATTCTTATTAAAATAAAGAGATTGAGATAGTACTGTAGCACATTATTACCCTTTAATGCTGAAACTCATTAGATAAAATTTTCTTTATGGCTTCCGAAAGCAATATTTTCGCCGAAGTAATTTCATCGCACAGCCTGCGTTTAGGTGGATTTCATTAAGATAATTTTCGCCATAACAGTTACCTGCTAAACAGAACTATATTAATTTAAGTCAAAACTATTACTCTAAACAATGATTTTTGAGCAATGAAATATACTCGTAGAAGTGAAGGTTATCCCGATTGGTTTTGCAACTAAACTAATTTTCGTCTGCCTTTTAAAAAAGATAATTATTGACATTCAAGATAGCACAGTTCAAAACTGATTTGTCTGTTTCAGTCTGATAAATTTGTTACATAAGTAAGCCACATAACCTGCAAAGTGTTTCATATTTGAGTAAATAATACACACAGGTACTTGGGTCCCCTCACCTGGCATTGCAAAGGGAGAATGGCCTGGCAGGACACTCACAACCTCTCACTTCCCTATTGAGACCCTCGTAAGAAACTCCAGACGAGTAATGAGCTCTCGCTTTTATTTACTTGTAACTATATTGCGTTGGCAATCAGAAAAACAAAATATTTCTTAAGCTTAATGTCTTGTTATACGATTCAGTCATGTAGGTATAATATATAATTAAGTATTTCTTACCACCGTGTTTATTTTTCGTATGTCGTGTATTGATTTTATTGACGATTCTGATTTTTAAGAGGCTTGTAAGGCAGTCACATTTATGATAGCAAAGTGGTAATTTTCTCTAAGTATTGAAAAATGTTCTTTAGGTCCGCGTTTCATTCCGCAAAAGTGTTCACTGCACAAATAAAATGCAAATGTACATTACTATAAAAGCAGCTGAGCCGTATCGAACTGGCAAACTACTGTCTTATACTCAACAGTTAAAAAGCGATATAAAAAGAATACGGCAAAACAGAATCACCTCTGAAGTAAAAGCTTCGTTGTAAAAGACGAATAGTCTGACTTTTATCACTAAATAAAACCGTTTTCGAAGAAGTGTTCTTTCTTGTTACGAACACTACCGGGTTATTGAACATTGTTTAAAATGTTAAGTTTTAATGACTCAAAGTTGCAGTTTCGTATAACTCAAGTTTTCAAGAGTATCGTCGTTCATAGTAAATTTTTCTACAAGAAATATACAAATATAGAATAGATTATTAAAAGTATTATGTTTAACATATTTTAAAGGTTAAATTAAAGAAACAATAATCTTCTTATAAATATTGTCACTAATTTTTCTAATCAGTGTGGTGAAATAATATAAATAAGTGCGTCTCAAAGGCTTTTTTGATACATAATATACACTCGTGTATACATATATATGGCCTTGTCTAAGAATATTCGTGCATTGATGACACAGTGTAATAAGAAGAGCTACTAAACTTTGTGTCTAGAGCTTGTCCTACCCTTTCATGCAAACTAAGCTTGCTGCTTTTTAAAAGTAGATCTTTTATTTGAAGAGTTTGATGTTTGATTTCTGAAGTTTCACTGTATAGAGATACTGCGTAATTAAAATAGAAAACATTATTTAAATTATAATTAAACTCGGACGTTAGTCGCTAGCCGCCGCGCGCCTCCTTATCTACATTATAATAGATATCGGAAATTTCTCGGCACACTAATAACTTAGTTTCTATATTTGAGTTCTGAAGTAATGAACTGTGTAAACTTATACCTTCACTGTGTGCTTTAGTAGAGTGGCAACGCCCACTAATACGTTTTTACAATCGTCCGATGGTAATAAAACAAGGATAGGACTCGGATTAAGCTCGTTTATCATTCGTTTTGATGGCCCTTTTTGCTGTAATCATTCATTTTTCTTCCGTCGTTTTCTGCTTCCCTTGCGTTTAAATGTCCCTTTGTTAGTGCGGCGAACTCTTTTATCAAATTAACTCACCTTAAGTTTTTTTGGTCTTATTTATTGGAGTCGTAACCTTTGCATAAAAATCGAGTAACTTCTTTGTGGTTTAATGACGCGAGTGGCGTGCCGAAGGGATCTTAAATTCTTGGCGTGCTGTTAAATCAATTAGCGTAAGGCTCGGGGGCGTCTAAAAGCCTTAAGAACTAGTGTACAGGGAAGTTGACTTTACTGACGGAAAATTAATGAAATATTTTCCTTAAAATGGGAGTTAAAAGGGAGTCTAGACTCGTGATGGTTTGCTGTGACATTATTAAAGCATAACTGAGAAATTTCGAAATTATCAATTTTTTTGAAACACTTGGAATAGGTTATGTTTATGTAGTATCTATACCTAAGTACTATTATAAATTGTAACAGCAAAATTTGTACCTAGATAAAACATATATCGAAAATTTTAATTGGGGGAAGAAAAATTTTGTCCTACATAAGTTTATATTAAAAACGACAACTATTAAATTGAAGATACCCTCATTCAATGGCTATACTGATTCTCTGTACAAAGGTAAGGACGCCCTTTGATCATTGGTCTTGTCTATCAGTCTTCTGGATAACTTTTTGAATAGGAGCCATGCTTCTATTTACAACTAATAACATATCTTATATTTTACATTTGGGCATAAACGTTCATTTCCGAAGCAGTTGCGTAAAAACTTATTTTTGTAAGAAAAGTCGATCCCACCGGTAGACGTGTACCTACTCTCTCGTATATCATACGAGTAATAGCCTGGGAGCTTGTAAAATACATGGGTAAATATTTTCAATACGAAACGAGATGGGTTGAGAAATAGTTTTATTGGTGTATTCGCCTCAGTAAGAGTCTGGTAAGCTGTGGTCTTGAACTACACTGGAATTTACTTTTTACTAGGTACTATGTTATATTATGGTACTCGTATGTTGTGTTTGTGTTGTGTTATTATAATATCTGAAGGATGGAATGGGTATTTCTTTATTTAATCTTTTTAGTCACGTTATAAATACAGATATTTTCTGCTATTTTGGAAACAATGAACACAATATTGTTACATACAATATACCTACTTACACTTTTTTGTCTGTCATGCGTATCTTGAATTTCTATTTATATTTTTTTGTGCTAGCTCATTTTCAAAGTTCAGTTAGAACGAAAATAGGACATTTTTCTCCACATTAAACATTTTATACAGAACTCACAATAATAAAACGGACCGCGTTAGCGAAACACTAATTTCAAAGAAAAATAGCCGTAATTAAAGCTCTCTCTCATACAACGCCTACAATTTGTCCACTACTCGACAAAACTGCAATTTTCTCCATAGGCTTGCTTTACAAAACATTTTCCTGTTAAATTGCCTAACGGTTAATAGCCACAGTATATCACGAGCAGCAAGGAAAAATGCCTTCAGTCATTTAAAATAGGAACACTGCCTTACTTGAAGAAATTGATTCGTTCCGGCGATGTACTGATTCACTGGATTACTGGAATATGTTTATCCAAAACAAGAATATTACCAAAGGAACTCGTATCACGTATAAAAAAACGTACGTCACCTACGACTCATTTTATATCAATATTCTGATATAAAGTGACACAGGTACAGAACAAATGCAGCAGAAAAAATAAAAATATCTTATAGGTTTTATAGCGGCCAGTAATACAGCACCCCCAAGAGTGTGGGGCGGACATTTATGGATGTATTGATGAGAAGTCGCACGCCACTGATACTTGGAAAGGACACAAAATAGTTTATTTATTGCAGGGATGGGATGATATCCAAAATTGAGGAATAATTTATTTTTACTGGACCTGCGTGTTTCCAAGGCTTGGTGAATTTTTTGTCAACGTTCCCTGAAATTTAGAGCTTGTGGCTGAAGTACGCGTGGCTCGAAATATTATTCGGGTTATAGCTCGAACTACGAGTATAAGTAGATGAGAATCAGTGGTTTCATTTTGTAAGATTTGCAGTCTGTAACATAATGATGTGGTGGTAGAGCGTGTGGTGAAGAGTTCGTGACTGAATTAATATTTATTGTATTGTAAAATATTAAATTATTACGTGAATACCGACTATTACCTAACTAAAAAATTACAGTATGTTACTGTGCGTCTACACTTATGAAATTCTTCGTGTTTTTTACGGTACGGAGACACAGTCACCGCAGTTTGTCACTAGTGTGGACGCTCGTCGACGCTCTGAGTAGCTGCTTTTTTACATCCCAATTTCTTAAATAATTAAATTTTAAATAGTTATCCATAATTAAAACTTTATTGAACTATTAATTGGGTATAAAAAAATTTGTTGGTCAGTGATTTGAACTTTGTTTTCTTACTATAACTTGCATTTAGAAAATAATGGACATTATTAATTTTTTAACTTTGTTCAACTAGCTTTTTAACTACCTAGTATATAAAAAGGATCCCTTTGAAAGCGAAAACCTTTTGCTTTACAAACGAACCCCACATAAAGCGCTAAAATCTGGAGCACTAAAGCAAAATCACCACAAATTCTCGTCTCTAACTGGAGTGGACACACTGAGGTTATAATAAAAAAAATCCCTTTAGACAATTTTCCATTATCTGGGCATTGTTGGGCTCCAGTGGTCAGCATTTTATGCCTCGAGTCGGGTGTCGTCGTAACTCCTTATTAAACCGGCGGGGACACACCGTCTTGCCTCTAATTGATTTAGAGACCCCGCTAACAATGACTGTACGCTTTTCTTTGTTTACTTTATTTACAGTTCCAGATAGTGGAAATCAATATTTCACAGACTTATCGAATTATTTTGAAGGTTTGGCAATGTGGCTTAAGATATTATTAAATTTAGACAAACTTAAATTGAAACAGTAAGGTCGCAACTGTCCATCAAATCGTCTTAGTTTTGACAAGGAGTCTAGAGAGCATTAATTTATAACTACGGCTTCAATCTTAAAATATCTAGTAGTGTGTAAATTAAAATGCAGTTTACCTGAACGTTCAACTAAACATGCTGGGGTGAGTATCTAAATAATAATAATAACATGGCTAATAGTTCAGGCTTCAATTATTAGAAATAGTGACAAGATGTTAGTAGTGAACTTACGTAATATAAGGCTTTAATCTCCTAGTTCTTTTATAAAAAATCTATTGTAGGTCATGACAAAAGATCTTATTTTACCGTACTTTCCGTGGGCAGGTACTTAGACAGTTCCTATAATAAGGAAGTCGACATGATTCTAGGAAACCTAACAAGTAACTTGCAGACAACGACTGACACGCCAGTGTCTTCAATAAGCACTGACAAGCTACGAGTATAATAGAATTCCTAAAGGGCATTGAACCTACCTTACTACTGACCTGACATTGTGTTTCATTTTAGTGGTCAACTATATAGTAGACTTATGTATGTGTGTACTTTTCAGTGGCCAAATCTAGTGATGGTGCAAGGCGTCCGATGAGGCCTAAAAACTTGTATGAAAACTTGTACAGCGCCTCTAGCGGATAGCGCCTCTAAACGTCACGCAGTAACTATCCTACGTCACAGCGTACTACAGTTAGAATCTGGTACCATGAGTAACAAATTTGACAGATGTCATAGTAACGTATTAGTACTACTATAGTCAGCCGATCTAAATGTGATAGTTCATGGTAGACGTACTGTTGGGGATAGGAACGATTTAGTTAGCTGTGCTTCGAGTGCTTCACGCTACGTAGACTTATAATCTTTGCTATCTATAGAGGTAGTAGGCAGAGCACGTACTGAGCTGAAGTGTTGACATACACATGCTTTCACAATCTTCGTGGGATCGATGTAGTGTTGACTCTCTCCACCCTTGCACACGTAGTTGTTATGATTCCATTCATGGTTCAATATTGTAACAAGTGTAATTTTAAGTGTTTTCTGCTACACAGATAAAACATTTTTTTTACCCATAAAAAAATAACTTCAGCGCTTTTTTAGATTGCGCTTTGTAAAATATACACCAATATTTTTTATTCAATAACCTATTATTTATTTAACAGTTTTAGACAGTACTGAATGGTGATCGATGTGATGTGATACCTCTAAAACTCATACTAAGGATACTAACGGAAGCGATTGTGAAAGCTTCGCATACAACGCCCAGCTGTATCATATTTCACTTGTTTATAAGGGACTTTATTACGGGTCGAGGATACACATTACCAGTTGAGAATGCTTTTTTGCAAAGAACAAAGTGTTTGCTGATGAGTGGCTGTTGGTGTTTATTTTACCATGGAACTATCTCAAACAGTACGTCTACCATGAGTTGTCACATTTAGATCGGCTGACGTTACTACAGTAGTAATAGTACTATGACAGCTGTCAAGATTGTTACTACCAAATTCTAAGGCGGGTTACAGTGCTCGACCGATCGTCGGTCCGTATGTCGGTCGCGCTTGTCATTAATATGAAAATCCAAAAATCGTACAGTGCTGGACCGACCGTACGCACGCGTATATTGCTACGCACTGCGTACGAGGACCGTCGGTCGAGCGCGTCCGCATACGGCCGTCGGTCGGCCGACGCGCTATGGAAACGAATGAACGCGTTCAGTGCTGCACCGATCGTTAGACCGACCGTACGGACCGACGACGGATGTCTGTATCAATTTTCATCTGATCAGTTTGTTGGTCAGGAGAGCACTGAATGATACAAACGGACGGTCGGTCGTGCGTATCGTCAGGACCGACCGTGCGCACAGACGATCGGTCGAGCACTGTAACCAGCCTAAGGAAATTAATGATACGCAAACTACAGTCGCTGTAGCACGCTGTGACGTAGGATAGTTAACTACGTGACGTTTTAGTACCCACCTATCCGCTAGAGGCGCTGTACAAGTTTTCATACATATTTTTAACTACAATCGCCAGTGAGTGTAGATTGTGAAAACTCATGGTAGACCTACAGAACACCTACTTTTAGCACTTCTTTCTTTATCTTCTTATTGTGTCACAAAAAATCAACAGAATATGTCAAGTCAACTGGTGCTGATATATGCAACATAAAAAAAAACAAGTTATAAACGAGTCTTTTATTTAACTAAACGAGTAATATAACGATACCGGAAGTATCAATTAACGTAAGAGACATTTTATCGAAAATGAGTTGAATATGCAGTTCTATCTAAAATTTTCTGCTCTATCGACTGGTATACTTGAAATTTCGATATCTTCAAAAAAATGTCCCTTACAGTACAAATTTTCAGAAGTTCTAAACAGAAAATTATCTAAAATTGTAACGTAACAAACTTGTTAAGTGAAGTTTTTTATCTCAATTAATGTATGTCTCAATAATTAAATACTTTGACCCTTACACTAAAATCACTTGCTTTGATGTAACGCGGTTTTTTCAATGTTGTCCCTTACGGTGATATGCCTTTGGATTATTTTATTTTATTAGTACCTGGATGACCTGGTTTTTTTGGTAACTCGTATTTTTTGGAAATTATATTTTGATACGAATTATTTCTGATGAATTATGAATAATATTTTTCGATTTTAACGCCAACTTTATCAAGTAGCTTTAGTGTTGCTGTGTTGGCAAAACAGTTTAGTTGTTGTTTAGGCTCTAGACATGTTCAATCACGATTGATTGGATCACTTTGATTCGATCGCAACCCATACGCAATTGATTCGATCACGAATTTATATGTGATTCGATCACTTTTGACCCGTCTTACTGCCAAGTTCCGTGTGTTGCGGGGAGGTGCTATGTCGGTGCGATCAGAATGTATTTATGTATCGTAAAGATACTCTTACAAGAGTCCTACAAGAATCTCCTTCTGTCGCATGCAGTCAGGCACGGTCGTTAGTCTCTTTCTAATAAGTCGAAACCTGTAAAACCCGTTTGTTTGCTCGGCTAGCTGGCAAAGCTCGCGCGCGACCCAATCGATTACCGATTATCCTAACCTGTAACCTGCGCCCGTGACCTGCAAGACCTGCAAGTCAAGGGACCCATGCATACATGCATACCATGCATACCCGCATGGGTCAATTCATCGAATCTTTGTAACCTGATCACATAACCGATGGTCATGATCTACCCGGGTCGCATAAAATGATCGATTGACATCGGTCTAAATGGCCCTAGTTGCCAAAGTTAAAATAAAAACAGTACTACTCGCCAAAAGATGACAATATTAGTATTCTAATGATATTGTAGCAGTTTTTCATTGTCTGAAAACACGAATAAAATGACGTTTTAGATTTATTGCCCTCAAAACTCCCTGCATAATAAATTTCATGAAAATCGTTGGAGCCGTTTCCGAGAATCAATTTTAAAAAGTGAAAATTGCTGGTGTTTTTTTTAGTAAATCGTGTTTCTTAGAAATTGTTTTAGATATGGATTATTACTGATGAAATATGAATAATATTTTTCGATCTTAACGCCATCCATGGTCAAGTAGTGTTGCTATGTCGGTAAAACAGTTTAGTTGTTGTTTAAGCTGATCGCTTATCCTGTATCGGTTATGATTGATTGGATCACTTTGATTCGATCTCAATCCATACGCGAGTGATTCAATCATTTTTGACGAAATGCACACGAAATGATCGATTGACACAGTTCTAGATGGACCTTGTTGCCAAAGTTAAAAAAAAAAAAAAAAAAAAAAATAGTATTACGACTCGCCAATAGATGTAAGTATTAGTATTCTAAAGTTTTTATTGCCTGAAAACACTGATAAAACGATGTTTTCTTACCATGAAACTTATCTTGATTTATCGCTCCCGAAATATCTGCATACTAAATTTCATCAGAATCATTGGAGCCGTTTCCGAGATTCAGATTCAATTAAGTAAACATAATTATAGACAAGAATTGCTCGTTTATAGGTAGGTATAAGATTAATAAGATGTTACAATATGGTTTTATTTGGCGTAATGTTACAAGTAGGCAGGCACTGTTCTCTAAGTCGATTAAAATAAGGTTGATATTGCAAGGTTCTTGTTTACTTACAGCAAATTTAAAACTAGTCATAGACCCTTACGTTAAAATTACTTATCAGTTTTATACTTACATCTGTTCCTTACATTACTGCAGACTTATTTTAACTCAATTTTAATTAGCGTAAGGTACGGCTTTACATTGAATTTTAATGTATGGGACAGGCTATCTACGAAACCGTAAGATATATCAGAATTTTGAATTTTTAGTACGAAAGATACCAAAAATCTAAGACGATTTGGTCTTGGAAGCATTCAAATAGGACCACAGGAAAAAAAGATACAAACTAATTTACAAAAAAAAATCTTATTTCTGCTCTCCTGTAAAACTGGGTTTTGTCCCTTACCTTAATTGATACTTCCGGTATCGATAATTAAGTATTCTTAAGTGTGTGCACACACGCTTATGTATAATAATACTCCTTTTTATATTTGAACGCTTGCACTATAATATGGTCGTAATAACAGACGTTCTTTCTTTTTAGTTAGAATACTTTCTTATCATCGAAAACTTAGTGTTTGGACAAAGTTACCTATCTAAGTTGAAAAACACTATTAACCAATACATGTATCAGTTCTATATATTTGATATATAAATAAGCAAATATCATGTTGGTCTACTTACATAGAACCCATGTGGGGAACAAATCTTTATAGATATTTTTAGTGTTTTTAGCACTAAAAACTAACTTATTTATATTCTAAGCTCAACACATCATAATATATATTTTTTCTTATAGAGCCTACAAACCTTATCTGAATTTTTAATTTTTAACCACTGAGGCATCATCAGTCTGAACATTACCATAATTAGTTATCAAAACCATGAGTTAATTCAGTTGAAAAAATATAAAAAAAGTTGAACACAAAAATAAGGTGAAAATAAAATATAAGTTGCAAAGTTATCGACAAGTTCCCAGCAAGGTAGTGTGTCACTTATACTCGTAGTAAACAGCGGTAACAAACTCGATTTCCTCATTCGATGCGAAACAATTGGATCGTAAGCATTAACTTGACCGATGGAGCTACGGCGCTGAAAAGTTGCTGCAAGAAATATAATTAATTATAACTGTAGTGTTAGAATGTTATTTTGAATTACTGCTTCAGTAAAAACAGTTTTAATTAGTACTCGTAGTATTTTCATTGGCTATTTTCACGCAGTCAAAGTAAATATTGAATTTAAACACATTACAGTCGTGTATATACAACCTCTTTAAGTTGACAGGTACCAACGTATTAAGTGGACCAGTTGGATGTTTGTTTCCATGTTGTTTGACTGTTTTGATTTATATATGAAATAGGTAATGCATTTTACCCACGATATACTCAATCATTAATATCGATTGAGCGAAGTTTACGTTGGCTTTTGGTACACTTATGTTGAAGTGATTGGGTAAGTACTACACGTACATTTCTTTTTATATTGTACTTGTACTCATCATCTTCATCTATAATAAAATATTATAATAAAAAATGTGTTTTATAAATTGGTATCGTATATATGAACCTATGTACGTTAATCATTTATTTTAAGTCATTGTTTCATGGATGCTATAAGGAGAGTGTAAGGAGAGTGTTAGGTATGAATGTAGATGGATACAGGGGTAGAGGTAGGCCAAAGAAAAGATGGATGGACTGTGTGAAAGATGACATGGGTAAGAAAGGAGTGAGTACTGAGATGACGAATGACAGAGGGAAATGGAAGAAGATCACGTGTTGTGCCGACCCCACATAACGTGGGATAAGGGCAGGAAGATGATGATGTTTCATGGATGCTATGAATTCCTGAATATGACATGCCTAAAAACGTTAACGCTATGTCTAGTTAGACGAAAACGTTATATTTATTTTGACAGTTCTTTTATGCAGAAGATAATCCGTTGTCAACGAGTAGGTAATGAAAATGCAAGTCACCAGAGCAAAGTTGGAGCAATTCCCTCACCGTAAAAACGGCGTAAACTGACATAAGTGAGCAAACTCGTACTTACATGATAGAAAAGCCTAATCTTCATCCTTATACTGAACTGTCGTTAATAAAACTCTCCGCGAACTTATCTCTCAAGGGAAAGATAAAAATATATTCTTTGAAAAAACAAACCTGTGCCGCGGGGATGGAATTTTTGTAGAATCACGCACGCCACGGTGTCAGTGTTGCCAACTTTATGCACGATAAATGATACGTTCCGTGGCACTTATCACCCCCGTAATGCTGTAATGTAGAGATTTATAGCACTAAAACTCAAAAACATGAACAGCAAATCATTATTATGTAGCGAGTTGGCAGACACGTTCGAGGTGGAATCCGCCATTTCGTTTGTTTGTTTTGTCGGAGTCAGCGATATGGATATGGAAGTTGTTTCATTTGTTTTTCATAGCATAAAGCTACACCACATACTTACAAAATTTCGCGAAACATACCCACAAGTAAATAAATAAACGCTATCGTATTTTCATACATTCGTAATTATGTTTTAATACATATTTGTTAATAGCTAAACCTTATTATGTAAACTAACCTAAATCTCTGCGAGAGAGCTTGGATTAATTTCAGAAAGAGTTCACCCTTTCTAAACAAAAAGTAATAAACTCTGTAATGAAAAATATACAAGTATCCCTTCCCTCATTGTCCGGTTGATGAATTAGAACCGCTACAAAATTATCCCACACTCAACATTTCCCACTTTATTATACCTAAACCTATTTAGTCCAAAGAGCCTTTATAAATAAGATTGTTACCACTGACATTAAGGTTGCTGTTATTAAGACGTATTTACGAGAAAAGACGAAATTAATTTAATATCAAATAACGTGCTCATACACAGTGCATAATACTACAATACGCATGCTAGTTCGTACTTTCAATGCTAGATGTCGACCAGTTTGATATCATAAATTACCACCAAGATAGGTATAGTGATTTTGATTTTCATGTGTCATGGTATTTGTGTAGGTATGGTTTTTACATAGTAGGTACGGCAGGTAGTCTGGTAGGATAGTGTAAATAAATATAAAAGTTGCATCGACAACTTGTGAACTGAAATGAGCTATTTACATCTCACTAACGTAACGTTCTGAAAATTCCCGCTTCACTGTGATTTTGACGACGAATCGCAGGAAAGTTAAATTGGGATTGGTTATATGTTCAGTAGTAGGTAGTCGTATTTACCAGACGATGTTACTTTCAAGTTAAAATGCACCTTACAAAGCTTTTGTTAACAAATTCTTAATCACCTCTGTAATCCAAAGGTTTGGCAGATACTCGTATGTCCTCAGATCTCTTGTTACTTACATCTGGTTTACCATTGGTTATTGCTTGGTTAACTGCACACGTGTGTACTACGGCCACTTTTATTATAAAAGAGACAAGACTGAATAATATTCGTCTTATCTCAAGCCGCGTTTTGGCTGAAATCGTCACTAATTAAGTAGCGTGTCAGCCATTATTAAGGCCTTATCTCTTGCTCATATGGCCCATGAATCAATTAGAAGTAAGGGTGCTGTGGTTATAGCTCAGACAAGACAGCGGGTTGAGTGACAAAGTTGTTACTTTTATCATCGATTTAGCCCATTTATTATTTTCACTGCAATGGAAGCTCAGTCCGTCCTTAGTCACATGATATGAATAAACCGCTAGCGAGTTCATAGCAACCGAAAAAAATACCATTTAAATAGAAACGACCAAACTAATAAGTTTGCAACTGAAATGTAAACACAGTGGTCAAAACAACTTCTAGTTTAAAATTTTCTAGTCATTTTTCTTTCATTACTGGTTCTGAGCAGTTTTATGCAGTCAAAAATGTTTTAACGGCTTTAAAATCAAGCACAGTAACATCAATTCATCATGAACTTGGGGTACGTGAATGTGATGATACTATTCTCTGTACACTTTCAGTAAGCGTTAGTACCTAATAGAGGCTACAGTCATAATAAACTAAAAAGCAGAACGATTGAGTAAACCAATCGGTTTTTCTAAGCTGTGGTTCTCACCCGGTCATTTGAACAAAGACGCGCGATATATTGTGGACCCGGTGGCCATAGATACGCACAAAGGCATTCATTCGGAAAACCCATGTAACGTGGAGCAAAAAACGGATTTATGGGCCTTAAGCAGAAAAGTTTGATGTTTTTATTATCCTTTCATCGAACTTAATCACTGTTGTATGAGTATGAATACTTATGTCATTTTTTAACCAATTAAAAAGTAGGTTTTATCTCAACGTATTTTTATTTGCCTTGTTTTGTAAGACCACGCTATTGACAGAGTGGTCTGATAAAGATGGTTCTTTTTTTAGTTTTTAATGTGAGACAGGATTACAGATTTATATTTATCATATGTTGTTTAATTAATTTCCACCAACAATAACACCAGTACAAGTGCATCAAATACACAAACGCCTGCGGCCTGCTCCTAAGATTAGTTCACTAAACTAGCTGGATTTGCAGTTGTATTACTGCCTACCCTCTAAACGGGCTCACACGGAGCAGACAAACCACATTTCTGTTGGGCCGCAGTTAGCACGTAATAGCAGGACACCGCTAGGAATTGACTCGGGTGGACTTCATTGCATTACGCACTTCGACATACCTTGTCCTAGCCTAAGGTATGGTTTCAAATACCTGCTACTCACGTATGTACTAACCGTACTAAAAGAAGATAAAAAGATAGTGTAAATCCGTTCCAACTCCAGATTATCACAACTTTGATTTCATATCTGTTTCTCACCTAAAATATTTCATAAAACTACATTTAAACATTTTTCCGTTCCAACCCAAAATATTATGTTTAAACCCACAGCCGAAATGATGGATTGAAAATATTAATCAACCCATTTGTTTTGATGATGATAAGTAATTTAAAAAATAAAAAATAAATATGATCACGACTGTAATCCCCGGGCTCGGTAGCTCCTCAGATCTTTAGTTACTTAGATCTTTGAGGATATCTAAAGGGGGTAGTCAGAGGCAAGTCCAAACATGACATTTGGTACATGCCCACATTTTGCACAGTAGTTATTAGTTATTATTCCATACGTGACAGGTTGCAAGCCCATCGCCGCATTTAAGAATACTAACTTATGACACATACCTTCGAATTTTTGGTTCTAGGGTATGCCGGTTTCCTCACGATGTTTTCCTTCACCGTTTAAGAGCACTGGCATTGCGCACATAAATTTTTCGAATGGAAAAACTCATTGGTGCACGACCAGGTTTGAACCCACGACCTACGGATCGTGAGGCATGGGTGCTACCACTACACCACCAGCGCTCTCTTAGTAATTTAAAAGAAATATATTTGCAGGTCATCGAAATACCTACTTGTTTCTGTTTTTGATAGGCTAAAGTAGGTATTATAGGTAATTCTATGTTATTATTATTGTGGAAAAGAACATAATAATGTATTTTTTATTGGTTGTTTGCGCCTGCCGCAAACCAATAGCAAACGCACCTAGTTCTGAAGATCCACACCAGAGGGAGCTTCTCACTTCTATAAAAGGCAGCGCATCGACATTCATCGTTCATTCCATACGCATTCAAAACCATCTCGCATTTCAATATTACTTTATTACTGTATACTGCATTCTATTGATTTATTTCATTAAAATATCATTATAGAACAACCAGTATTTTCTTTAAGCTAGATAGCACAGCCAGATCTGAAACCTATAGGAAATCACATAAAAAACATTGGACCTTCAGAGCCGGATCATCGCGTGGCGCAACGTGGGATCTACGGAGAAGGGTCTGGCCAATCGTTCCAATTTACCTCCTTGTCCTATTTCAATTTGTATTAAAACTGTTTCTCTTCCGCAGTCAGAACGCGTGGTGTTTCAGGATAAACCGTGAGTACCCCCATCTTTATAACTTTCCAAAATGAGTCTTGATAACGTGTCAAATCGCAGTAAATCTCCTAAGCCATCTCTAGGTACAGATTTAAATGATATTATGCGTGAATATAATAAAAAACGTGGTTCAATCAAAGGTAGACTGACTTTGTTCGTGAAATTTATAACCTCTTTTGACGGAGCAAATTTAACGGACAGGCAAATAGCTGAGGTTCAGTTACGTAGCGATGTAGCCAAGTCATTATTAGTCGAATTCAATAATATTCAAAGTGCCGTCGAAGAACTCGTGTCAGAAAGTGATATTTCTGAGCAACTAGAAGTTCGTGAAACTTTCGAAAATTCATATTATCAGGTTCAGGCTACTGTCGTTAATTTAATAGCTCAGTCTAGAAGTATTTCAAGTCTCTCAAGTAGCGATTCTAAATGCAACGATTCAAAATGTAATAGTCATTCACTGATCAAGCTACCTACCATTTCACTACCCTCATTCGACGGATCGTACGATAGTTGGTTAGAGTTTCGAGACACATTCCTTTCTATGATTCATAATTCAAAACTCGATGATATTCAGAAATTTCATTATTTGAGATCATCTCTTAAAGGTAATGCAGCCCAAGTTATTAAATCAGTAGAATTTACGTATGAAAACTACATAGTAGCATGGGAACTGCTTACCAATAGGTATAATAATTCGAAATTATTAGTACACAATCACGTTAAGTCTTTATTTTCGATGCAAATAACGAAAGAGTCTTCAATTCATATTAGGAAGTTAATCGATACAGTTCTTAAGAATTTGCGTGCGTTGAAGACTCTGGGAGAATCCACAGAATCATGGGATACTCTCGTCATATACCTAGTTGTGTCTAAGTTAGATACAGTCATAGAAAGGGAATGGGAACAGTTTAGAAGTAGTTTATCTTCGCAGAGTACTCAATCAAATAGGCGCATAACTTTAAACGATTTACTGAGTTTTTTAAAGGACAAGGCAGACACGTTAGAAATGGTTAAAGCGCATCATTCTTTAACCAACAGTAGTAAAGTAAATCAGGAACCTACTAAAAAATCTATTCAACAAAGTAGTGTTCTAAGTTTCGCATCAACGCGAAACGGTAGTGCAACGCACAAAACTACCCGCGCTTGTAAATTGTGCGACGGCAAGCATTCGCTTTACGCTTGCAATAAGTTTATCAGTTTATCAAGTCAGGATAGGATTGAGTTTGTAAAGAGTAACAATCTATGCGTCAACTGTTTGCAATCGGGTCACGAGTTACCCGATTGTATTTACGGTTCGTGTAGGCAATGCAACGAAAAGCATAATAGTTTACTTCATGGTGGAGATTTCTCATCGTTGTCGGTCGTAGCCCGTGAGCTACAACCGAACTCCACACTGAACGTTACTACAGCTACTGTTTTAAACACTGTCGACTTCGATGTCGAGCAATCACGCATTCTTATTGGTTGTAACGAACACAGTTTTGAAACAGTATTACTCTCGACCGCATTAGTCGAAGTTGCCGGAAGCGACAGTGTTTATCACAAAGCTCACGTATTGATTGATAGTGGTAGTCAACACAGCATCATTTCCGGCTCATTATTCAATAAATTAAACGTAAAATCGATACAGTCCACTGTTCAGATCACAGGAATAGGGCAATCGGTCACACAGTCGAACCAGTCCTGTGAAATCAATCTCAAGTCGTTAATCGGAGATTACAATACACGCATTAATTGTATTGTGCTGAATCGAATCACAAATTCAGTGCCGTCAGTTAGACTAGATTATAGTTCGTTAGGTATACCTAAGAATTTAGTTCTAGCTGATCCATTCTTTCATACGCCTTCGCAAATCGATCTACTTTTAGGTGCAGATATTTTCTGGGACTTACTAGTCGATGGTAGAATTCGTCTACCACAAGGGCCGTACATGCAAAATACCACTTTAGGGTGGATTATTTCAGGTGTAGTTTACAACACCAAGTCGCGCATTACTCGACTTCAATGTAATCATATTCAAACGTTAGAACTAAACGATCAGTTAAAACGGTTTTGGGAAATAGAAGAAATTAGCAAACCGAACGAATGTCTTTCCGCCGAGGAACTCATTTGTGAGAAACTATTTTCCGAAACAACTGAGCGGATAGAAAACGGTCGATTCTCGGTACGCATCCCGCTCAATGAATCGATTGAGACATTAGGCGATAGCTTTCAAATAGCGAAAGGTAGGTTCTTATCATTAGAACGTAAACTAGAAAGATCGCCACAGTATAAAAGTTTGTATAGTGACTTTATGCAGGAATACTTAAGCTTAGGACACATGACTCGTATCGAAAATTTTGATTTCACACTGCCTCATTATTTTTTACCGCATCACGGTGTGCTACGCGAGCAAAGTACTACGACTAAATTACGTGTAGTTTTCAATGCGAGTCAGAAAACATCATCCGGTAAATCGCTTAACGATATTCAGATGACAGGTCCACCTTTGCAGAACGATTTATTTTCAATACTTTTACGCTTCCGTCAGTATAAATACGTAGCTTGTGCTGACATTGAGAAGTTTTTCAGACAGATATTAATTCAGGAAGATCAGAGAAACTTGCAGTTAATATTATGGCGAGAAAATACATCAAGTCCCATTAGTGTATTCAGGCTTAACGTAGTTACCTATGGTACAGCCTCGGCACCGTACCTAAGCATACGTTGTATTAGGCAGCTAGGATTACAGTGCGCGGACGACGATGTCGCACGTGCCATTCTATCAGATTTATTCGTAGATGATCTTTTGATTGGCCATGATTGTAAGCACGAATTATCTCAGTTATGCAAAAAGGTATCTGATGTTTGTTTGTCTGGATGCTTTCCATTGCGCAAATGGACATTCAATTCGCCTGATGTCGCTTTACATACACTTGAAAGTGAAGACAATTCAAAATGTCTATCACTAGACGAGAACCGTTCTAGTCGAACGCTTGGTCTAGGGTGGTTCAATAAAAGTGACGAGTATCATTTCGTCACAAAAATAAACCAAGGTGTGACGTTCAACGTAACAAAGCGCTTGATTTTGTCAGTTGTATCGCAAATTTATGATCCACTAGGTTTATTGAGTCCTATTATTATTGTAGGTAAAATATTATTGCAAAAGCTATGGCTTTGTAAATTGGATTGGGATGATATCGTTCCCAATGAAATTATCGTAACTTGGAGAAAATTCGTTGATTCGTTATCATACCTACCTAATATTCGTGTTCCTCGTCATGTATTCAGTTCTGATCCATCACACATAGAATTACACATATTTAGTGACGCTAGCGAAAGTGCATATGGAGCTTGCGCATACTGTCGCACTTGCAATAACAATGGAGACATTGTGGTCAGGTTGTTATGTGCAAAGAGTCGAGTCGCACCTCTCAAGGCGGTCAGTATTCCAAGGCTCGAGCTCTGTGGTGCACTAATCGGTGCGAAGTTGTATACAAAGATTAGGAACTCATTACGCTTAAAGTTTGATAACATTGTGTTTTGGACAGATTCAACTATCGTGCTGGGGTGGTTACGTGCGTCTCCTCATCAGTTAAAAACGTTCGTTCAAAATCGTGTAGTAGAAATAAACGAATTGACAGGCGAGTCGCTTTGGTTACACGTAAAAAAAAAAAAAAAAAAAAAAAAAATACGAGACAATACTCAGTCTATAATTGATTACGCGTCAGATAATCAAATTGAATTTCGATTTATTCCACCTTATACACCTCATTTTGGGGGGTTATGGGAATCTGGGGTAAAATCCTGTAAACACCACATTTCTCGCGTTATAGGAAATGCAAATTTAACTTATGAGGAATTCAATACAGTTTTGGTACAAATCGAAGCTGTCCTGAATTCCCGCCCTATGTATCCTATGTCTTCAGATCCGAACGACTTTACCCCACTCACACCAGCTCATTTCCTGATCGGCCGACCTTTGACGACCCCCGCCGAGCGTGACGTCACCGCAACAGCGCTGCCCGCCTTATCGCGGTACAAGCGAGTCGAGCAGCTGAGGCAATCATTCTGGAAACGCTGGTCCATGGAGTACATTTCGGAGCTTCAAAAACGAACTAAATGGCAAGGAAACAGAGATGAAATCAGGGCTGGAACTATGGTTCTCATAAAAGAAGACGGTATGTCTCCCCTTCAATGGAGACTAGGCCGCGTCACAGAAACTTTATACCCCGGCCGGGATGGAGTTGCCAGGGTCGCTGAAATTCGAACAGCCAAGGGCTGTGTGAAGAGGGCATTTTCACGAATATGCCCGCTCGAGGTTGACAACCAGAACGCAGAAGCTGCTACCGGAGCCAACCAGGGACCCATCATTACTCGAATACCACATCATTGAGTGTTCTCAAGGCCCGCCGGGATGTTTGCGCCTGCCGCAAACCAATAGCAAACGCACCTAGTTCTGAAGATCCACACCAGAGGGAGCTTCTCACTTCTATAAAAGGCAGCGCATCGACATTCATCGTTCATTCCATACGCATTCAAAACCATCTCGCATTTCAATATTACTTTATTACTGTATACTGCATTCTATTGATTTATTTCATTAAAATATCATTATAGAACAACCAGTATTTTCTTTAAGCTAGATAGCACAGCCAGATCTGAAACCTATAGGAAATCACATAAAAAACATTGGTCTACATACTCTAATCTATTTCTCATAAATATTCGCTGTTTTTTACCGAAATAAAATTCTAAGCGAGCTCCTGAAAAGAAATTGAATCAACACCACTACAAAAGGCTTATTTTCGCAAATTGCTTAAGATGTTTATTCCGAGTGCATGAACAAGCATATTACGGAACTCTATCGAAGACACGGTGATTCCACTCTATACAAAATGTACGGCGCTCGGGCTTGAAATATTCATAGTAAGTGCTGTTTTACGGTAAAACTAGGCTTTATTGCCACAACACAGTAAGCTTTCGGGAAGGGAAATCGTTTAAGCCTACATTCCTGTGTTATGCCACCTGGGCCTTTGGAGTAGCTACTGGGTTTAAAGCGGTAGTAATTTTCGGTGTTTGTGGCCCACTAGAACGGTCGTCTATTGCCGTGCTAGATGGTAACACTTTAAGGGTTTTTTAAGGTTGGCGTAATTAGGTGATGACGAACGACCATTTTCTTGAATAAGCAGTAGTACCTTAATAGGTATTGTGTTGGTACTGGGGAAATAACAGGCGCATGAGAATTTTGATCTTTATGGCTGTTGCATGTTCTGGGTCCTTGTAGGTCCTGGGTTCAAACCTGGTCGTGTACTTATGGATTTTTTATTCGAAAAATGTATGTGCGCAATAAGGAAATATCGTGAGGAGACCGGCATCTAGAATTAGAACCAAAAAATCAAAGGTAAGGTCATAGATTAGTATTCTTATAAGCCGCGATGGGTTTGAAAGACTTTTATGACAGTGGGATGAGTTGACCGATTCAAAATATACATTAGGTCAACTCATCCCGCGGTAAAGGTGACAGTGGCCTCAGTTGACTAAAGAGTCAATCTAGGCAGAGTTATCTTGAATTAATTGTGCCGCCTTGACAGCGTGAATCGACAGGAGTCGAAGCAACGCAGTGCGAAGCCATGTACCTAGTAGTAGCCATTGTTCCTAAGATTGGCATAGAAACTATAGTGTAGCAAAAGCAGTAGGAAAGGTTTCATGCGATCGAAGGTGATACAATAGCTGGGATTAGGTTCTCACGCGCCGCGTATACACAATACGTAGAGTATTCTGCTTGTCTAAAATATGGTGATTGTGATCATATTTTATTTTTTATTAACTAAATGTATACTTAAGAATAAATAAAATAATCTTTAGAAAATATACCAAGATGACCAATCACAAAAGTGCTAAGTTATCAAAAAAATCATATTTACTGCACTTGGTCGATGTGATATTTTTCTTACTTTATGACCAACTGCTGTTTATTGACTGTGGTATTACACTCGGGAAATATAGCAGGAATGTTCGAGGATCGCGGCGCATTCCTCCAAGACGAGACCCGCCATGAGTTACTGTTCATAGTTTAATGAAAATATTCAACACATTGCAACTATCAATCATGTAACTCATGAAGATACGACTAGATAATTTGGTAGGTTTGAAGGTAGTATAACACAGACTTACTAACTACACAGGTTTCATTAACTTTTTAAAGGCCAACAAGAAATAAGTTTTGTATTATCTTATTTTAGATTACTTTATGGATTTATATCTGAGTGAGTTATCCTATGAATATTATGTTACTTTACTTACATTTTATGTGTTTTTTTTTAAATAACTGGCTGACTATTTTTCTTTTTTATGGACATCTTGTAATAGCTGTTGGTTTTCCAAGTAATTAATAAATAAATATTATAAATGTGCAAGCCAGACTTTCAGCCAGACAGATGGATGGATGTATGGATGTTTGTTACTCAATCCACGCGGGCGAAGTCGCGGGCGGAAGCTAGTTACCCATCTTTGTAGATCATCGATGTGCTTGCGCACTTTGATTTTTCATCTTTGATGGGCGTATGACTTTGTGTAGGTGTGGTGGAGCCGTTACTATAAATAATTGCGAGCTGAAAGCTCTAGGGAAAGTTTGAGTAAGTTAAGTTATCGATACAAGTGCTAGGTTTTCTAAAAGTTCTTAGCGCTTTGAAAGGTTGGCAAGTTGGAGGTACCTACTAACTTTGTGAGAGTGCGGTGGTGTGTGTGGAAGTATGAAGTTAGTTTTTTAGGAGCGATACGAGGGTCTTCTAGCACTTTGCCACTATTTAAAAGAAAAACGAATACACGAAGTCTGTATAGTATTTTTCAATACCTTTATGATGTATAAGCAAACGAGCACTTAGTTCGCAAAATTGAAGAGGAAAATAGATAAACGCGTGAATACTCGCTTTAAAATGTTTTTTAAAACTTTTTCCACAAAACCCTATAAAAAAGTAAAATTACACACCGTATTCATTGTTATGAAAACTGAAATTTCACATCTAACGCTAACTTGTTGAGCGACGACGTAGCGTAACTTCATTCGCGAGACGGCAACTTGTGAAATTTATATTTAAGGCGTTACTAAGTTAAACCCGCCTCGAAAAGTTCTCAGTTTAGAGACAACGGGGGGACCCGTGGGCTTCAGCCCAGCGTGAGCGGAGCGACGAGCGTAGAGGCTCAACAGAGCAGGTAGGCATAGTGTATACACTAGCAATCACGCGTGGCTGCGCTCACATGGTACCTACCCGGATAGAAAGTAGCCTATATGTTATTCTAGGTCATAAATTACCTCTAAGTTTCAAGCAGATCCGTTCAGCCGTTTCATTGTAACAAACATTCATTCATCTATCGAAACTTTTGCATTTAAATTTTAGTTGTCATTGGGCAGATGTCGTAAGTGCTTGCTCACCATACGCCGTCGGGGTCAACAAGCAACGCAGTAGTGGCTCCGCACGCTCTGTTTAAGTTAGAAGACCGCCGAAAAGGAAGGGCACTTCAGAATTTTAGAAATTTTGTCTCGGAAAACTTGGTAATTTCCCGACGCTTCTCGGACGTAAGGCAACATAAATCATTGCCGGTGCCTTCTTTATGTAGCGCAAACTTTATCAGCGGCCAGTAGGTGGGTAATTGTGTTTTGTAAAAACTTGGGCGGATGGCCTTATAAAAGACATTATTTTACGGGGTACAATTTGTCAATGTTTTTTTATTTCGAGCAACAAACCAACGTTATGTTCTAAGCTTGTGTAACACAGAATAAATATTAGTAAGTACGTAAAAAGGAAACAATAGGTAAACTGCATATCACAGAATAATGGATTTGCTAACAGTACAAAGACTTCCTCTGTAAAATACATGGAAAGTACAGAAGAACATATTATTTGAAAACTCCTCCCTCAGTTTCAACTCTCAAGAAAAAAATAATTAAAATACATGAAACCCGACAACATAACGAACTGAAAAGCCGTAAACAAGCTTTAGAATTGTGATTATCGCAGGTTTAAAGGTAAAAAGGTTTTTTCTAATGAAAATTTAAAAATAATCTGGTAAAATGAAATAGCGTTAAACTATGCTGTATATTTTGCTGTGTTGGATACGCTGCCTCATATTTTAATACTATTAAAACGGCCCTTAGCACTAGTTTTGGTTGAGGAGTAGTATCCACCTACATAAATGATGTAAGGGCGTAGCTTGAAATTTGTAAGTTACCAGTTGAACAGTCAACGTAATTTAATATTTGCAATAGACTCATTAGTGATTCGATAACGTTAGCAACTAGTGCTGTGTGTATATACTAACAGGGATGTTATTTTTTAAAACACGGTAAATACGTTTCTTTTTCTGACGTGAGAAAGAGAAAGGTTATGCTATCTCTCTTGTTCCAACATCAATCCACGTTGCGTGCAATGTGAGATTGTATAACTTTTTGTTGGTTGACTTTATACGCGATGGAATTGGTTTACACTGAATGTAATTCACGACGCGTTGGCTTAAATGTATAAATGTTCAACATTGATGATTGAGTGTACAATATTGAAGACAGGTAAAGAGGAAATTTAATGACTTCGTTTAATGCCCGTTTTGTTGACAATCCCTTTGACTGTAACGATACACACATTTACATAAGTGCCTTTGACATATTACAAATAAGTACCTACCTATATTCAATCTTGCTCAAAAATACCGTGGCAGCAATGCTGTATATAAAGGTAACCATTATTTAATTAAGTAGGTCTAGGTTCTCATATGTTTATTAGACCGAAATAATATAGAAAAAAATGTACTTCAAAACATATTCGATTATAAGTTAATCGAAAAGGGACGAATTCTTGAATTTCTTTTGCCGACAAATTGCCTAAATAGTACTTATTGCGTAATTGAGAGGGTAAGTCTGACCAAATCATACAGCAGTGTTACTTTCATAATAAATTCATGAAACTTCAGGCACCGTCACTTAAGGAAAATACAACAATTTTCAATTACATTTATGGGAATATCTTTTGACTTGTATGATGTGAGGGTGTGTAGATGGGATTAGATTATGATCCTGCTAATTTCTAAACATAAAAGCCTGGAAACTTATTTAGAAGTATTATTAACTATCTGGGCTGACAGGCGTCCAGTACAAATTTCAATAATACATGTCCGACAAGCATTTATATTAAAATTTATTATACTGCCTGAGAATTTTAATTTCTATTCAAATAAAAACTAAACAAATCTGCCAAATCCGTAAATCCGTCATAAAATACACCGTGCGTATATCCACAGAGTGTAAAATGATATTGGACACAATTTTGTTTGATACGAGTGAGGACATCTCCCAAGGGTTAATTGGCACGGCCGAGAAACTTCACAAGCCATATGCGGTTTTCTGTATTTGCCTACTCTACCCGAACGAATTTGGTAAGCAGGTGGGTACGTGGACCAATTACTGTAGCTCGGCACTGCAATATGATATTATGAACCCAGCTACCGTTAACTCGTATCGATTCTGTATGAATTAGTTACAGGGGTGGATCAGTAATTGGATGTAAAGGGAATTTGCTGGGATTTGGCAAGCGTACTCAATAATTTAAACTACAATATCTTTGAAACATGATGCCAAACGGTTTCCGTTCCACCTTTTTGAAGGCCGTTATTAAATGAGGTTGGGTTACTACCGGTTTAAACCTTTTTCATAATTATACAAAACTACAGAAAAAACAGTCTGTGGTTACTTAGTTCTAAATTCGAAATGTAGTTTATTTTTTTCTTTTCTAAATTCAAATTCCAAGTCTGAAGAGGTGGTGTCATTTTACTTAACGAAAAATGAGTTGTGCCATCCTGTTTATGGCTTTTTGAGAATCAATTAGTCCTTGCTCCACACTCGTTGCGTAATCCAAAGTGTTAATAAATCAGTGACTCTATAATTAATTTTACGTGCGTGCATTCTGGTGTTCAGTTGCTGCTAATTTGTTTATGGTTTGGTATGTTCATTATGTAGTTACCTACCTACGTATATAATGGTATTATAGTTTTGTGTAGTACACTTCTATACTACTCAAAACAAAATAAGGGCCACCCATTTGTTAGCCCTAAAAGTTGATGAAAACCATAAAAAGTAATGTTAGGCTAATTGCATTAAAATTCATTAAATAAATTCGAAAAACATTATTTAATAAAATCTAAAACAATTTGAGCAAAGAATATTGACCAAAAAAACTGAAAATTAGTGGTGGCCCTCATTTTGTTTTGAGTAGTATTTATATATTACTAGCTTCCGCCCACGGCTTCGCCCGCGTGGTAACTTGAAAAACAAAAACAAATCTATCCCGCGGGAACCGTTTTTTTGTCCTAGATAAAAAGTAGCCTCTGTGCTATTCCAGACTATAATCTATATCAGTGCCAAATTTCATCCAGATCCGTTCAGCCGTTTCAGCTTGAAAGAGTAACAATCATACATCCAGACATCCTTACAAACTTTCACGTTTATAATATTAGTAGGAAGTTATTTCATAAGGCAATTTAGTCGAATCAATGCGAGCTCCAAGATCTGGCTCCTATTTGACTCAGTGTATCAGTATTGCCGTGCGTCTCGGAGATACTTCCGTCTGGTTGTGATCTGTATAGGTTGGGCTATTATAGATCATTTGTAACGGTCCTTAGCTCACTTGTTTCACATTATAATTTATTACTTCTCCCATATACTTCTCGTCAATAAAATCAAGCAACCTCTAAAGTTAGGTTTTGATAACATAGATAATAAGATCTAGAGATCAGAAAAAATAAAAATCTTCATTTAATAGAGGGTAGTTTAATCTTTCGAATACCACATACTTCAGCCTTCATTGCCAGCCTTTTTTAAGTGTTTTAGTTAAATCAATATTGATATTAATATACGCTAGCGGATTATAGCTAAAGGCAAGCTAGTTTTGAGACTGAAATGGAATTAGTAAGAACGCGTATGGTTAGACATGCTAATGATAAGTGATGCCGAGTGCTGACCAAGTGGTAGGTCCGAGAATGTGGAAGGAAGGTAGGTCAATAGGATGGTTGTTCGTTAAAATTAGAAAATGGCTGGGCCGATTTCGCTTATTCTTTTTTTGTTGTGTTTGTTGGAAAAAGGTTTTTATATGATGTTAATGCATAGCAGCACTAATGAAACTCCCGAGTTTGAGGCTTTATTCTTACAGCGGTTTTTAGGAAAAAGGTTACGGGAACATTGTAGTCTTAGCGAGGTTACAAAATGGAAATAAATAAATAAAAAAAATAAAATATATATACAGTCGTGGTCAACTAATTAGGGACACTCTTTGGTTAAACCGAATTGTGAATTTATTTTTTATTTTCCAACGAGTCTAAACCATATTCCATATCTCTTACATGTAAGTATAATTAGTCATTTATGTGCCCGATTATACAAACAATAACAACTTCTTAAACATTAAACCTCTTTACAGTATAGCTGATAGATTATCGTAGTGCTATTTGTTCAAATAATGCTGGCTGGCCATTTAATTAGGGACACTGAGATATTGCGTTCTATTTTCAAAATTTGAATCTCAATACTTTTTTACTTCTTCTCTTATTGTTTCGTGGTAGTTTTGGCGGCAATCCCGATATTTATTTTAAGTTTTGAAAAATATTTTGAAGAAAAATGGGTAAAAATAAAAGTTGCGATCCAACACTACGAAAAATTATCATGAAGTTTGTTGTCGAGCATGGTTGGCCATACCGAAGGATAGCAGAACATTTAAATTGTTCAAAAACTATGGTATACAATGCAGTGCAACATGTCAGACGCAATAACACAGATTTAAATGTGCCCAGAACAAAAAGATCGAGAAAAACAACTCCGCAAGAAGATAGAATGATAGCCAGGTTAGCTAAGAAAGATCCGTTTCTAGGCTCTATTTTAATTAAACACGAAGTGTTTGGGACAGACGAAAGAGCTGGTGTCTCAGCTAGGACCGTTCGACGACGTCTGGTAGAAGCAGGGTTGTTCGGAAGAGTGGCTCGCAAAGTACCGTTGTTGAAGAAAGAACATAGAAATGCTCGTTTGGCGTTTGCACGTAAATATGGACATTGGACCTACGCCCAATGGCAACATGTATTATTCTCTGACGAGACCAAGGTTAATTTGATTTCTTCAGATGGAAGGCAATACGTACGGCGTCCAGTAAAAGCGGAAATGAATCCAAGATTCACAAAAAAGCAGGTGAAACATGGCGGTGGAAACATTAAAATGTGGGGTTCATTTTCTGGACGTGGAGTGGGACCTGTGAGGAAAGTTCAGGGTAACTTAGACCAACATCAATACAAGGCAATATTGGAGGAAACGATGCTTCCCTATGCTGAGGAGCATCTCCCTATTATATGGACGTTTCAGCATGATAACGACCCAAAACATACCGCCCGTTCAGTCAAGTCGTTTCTTACCAGTCAGTCAGTATCGGTGCTAGATTGGCCAGCAAATAGCCCGGACCTTAACCCAATCGAGCACCTTTGGCACGAAATCAAGAAAAAAGTAGCCACTTATCGTACCACAACTTTAGATGAACTTAGTGAAGCTTTTTGTGAGGCATGGGCAAACATTCCTGTCGAAACATGCCAGAAACTGATAATGTCTATGCCACATCGGTGTCAAGCGGTAATTACTAACAAAGGTTTTGCTACTGGGTACTGATTTTACACGTAATAAAATGGAGCTGTTAAAGATATTATAATACTGCAGATTATTAGTTTTGTTTAACTCTATTTTTCATTATAGTTTACTGTCCTTAATTAAATGTCCAGCTACAGAATTATACCTTAAAATTGAATACATGTTCAACCTTTGATATTAAAAACTTTTTTCTATTTATTTATTCTTTTATTTACAGCCATTTAAAGCATAATAATCGGACCAAATTATGCAAATAATAGTTACTGAGAAATCAATAGGGTTTTATATTTGTATGTACATAACCGGTTATTGTTCTTCACTATCTTGCATGTCCCTAATTAGTTGACCACGACTGTATATATATATATATATATTAGATAAGACAGGACAACGTCTGTCGGCTCAGCTAGTAGTTAATAAATGCCGCAACAAAAAAACAATTATCTTTCGGGCGCTTATCTCCAATTTTAAGTAGATTAATATAAGTACTTGGATGACCGAGCTTTGCTCGTTTTTTTTACCGGTAAACGACGTTTTCCAAAAATGAAACCTAGCTAGATCGATTTATCGCCCCCGAAACCCCCTTCATTGAAATTTCATGAAAATCGTTGGAGCCGTTTCCGAGATTCAGATTATATATACATATAAATATATACATATACAAGAATTGCTCGTTTAAAGGTATAAGATACAATCTTATCTCTCTTTATTTGATCAGTAAAGTACCGTGTAAACTTTAGGGGCTATCTAATAGAAATCTAGGGGCTAGTGAAGTAGCCTTTTCTTTAGAAAAAACTCAATCCGAATCAAAACTTCATCAACAATAGCAGTTCCGAGTTGGCATTAAAGCCTATACAAGTACTCTTTTCGTTTCACACTCGGCCCGAGCGTTTCCACTTTGCAGCCCGTGCATAGAGAAGTTATTAAACAGAGCCTACGTTTTACGAAAAAACTAATCACAGTAATATCACAAAGGGAATGTTTGAATGTTTGTTACTCAATCACGTCAAATAGCTGAACCGAGATTTTTTGTCTAGAAACAATCTTTAGTTACCGTCAGGATGATGAATCACCTCTCGTATTTAACGTTGTAAGCTATTGAAATGGGACGTAAAATTATTTATAAAAATGACAATATTTACGCTATTAATAACTCTATGATGTTACTATGTCTGATTTGAATTTAGATAAAAAGTGACTATAGTTCCGATCCCTTATATTTTTCAGAGTACTATTTAAAATTTCTTCATTCGTTTGTATCACAAGAATTACTTCTAGGCCTGCATTGCAATGTCTGGCTTCTATACTATCTGTTTAACACCTACTCTGTGGCCTGCGTCAACTTCCACAAAGCTTCTGAATAAAGACTAGAGCGTTTGTGCTCTTTTAGGTGAAACTTTTTAACGCCCTCTTTAGGACACTCCTCTGTTATAAGTTATCTGGGAACGTTCAGTGGCCGCTAATTCTTTTGATTGTCTGGTGTCACAGCTTTTTGTTGGGTAAGGCAAAACGTCAATGAATGTTGTCAATGTTGAATTATAATGATAAAGATACCAATACTTTTCTTTTTCTACTGCTTGGCTTTACTAGTAGAGTGAAGGGAAATTTTACTTTCCCGTGACACTACTGGTAGTGCTACGGGTAAAATTACATTTCCAGTGACACTACCCTGTTGCCAGTAGTTTCATGGGAAATATAATTTGCCGTGGCACGATACTCGTATATCAAAAGCTCTTGTAGGCTAATATAGAAACGCTTTAGTTTTTGCTTCGATTTTCTTTAAATCACATCAAACGTCTTAGCGATTAGTCTAAGGTCGAAAGAAACATTGTTATGAGTTTTTTTTACTAAAATAACAAATGAAAAACATTTGTTTGTAAGAAAAATTTGCATGTTTCCTGATATTTTGTCACTTGGTCGGATATAACCAAGAGTAGGGGTTTCTGCCATAATATTATGTTCAATTGACTACAAATCAAACTACGGATCAAACTATTAGTTTACTTCATTTTGACAAATTCAAAATCCGTCAAAACATTTTTTCTGCGAGACAAAAAGTTTTCCAGTTCACAGCCGGCTTTTTGCGGTCAATTAAAAGAGTGCTGAATTTTGAGTTCCGAATGTTGTTAGGGAATTTCAGAGGGTCGCTAATCGAGTAATCTAACTGTTAAACACGCATGGAGGGATTAAAGAGGCAACTTGATTACGTACTGGGCGACGGGTTTAACCGATGTGAATAAAGGTTGGTTCACATGGTGTCGCTAACGGATAGAAAAAACACACGTGTCGCGAAGAGATCTTTGCGGGCAAACGATTTAACGGGTGGATGCCCGTCATGGAAAATTCTTGACTTTTGAAAAAACGGTTTATGATTTAGATCTGGTGAAAGATTTGATCACTCACTGTGTAAATTTGCCTTAAATTCGGCCACGCAGAGTTCCAAGAGTGATCGAGTTGATCGAGTTGTTACTTTATTTTTATAACTTTTGATTAGAAAAAAATATCCCTTGGAAAAACTGATTTTATTTTAGTTTTATTATAATCATAAGTTTGTCATTAATAGCAGCTTAGCAATGTTTTCTGCTTTTGATGAATTTCCGAAAAACATTCGTCAAAATATCAGATAAAAATTACGATAAAACGTAAGTAGGTACACTTTTATGAGATACTAATTATAAGAAAAAGAATTAATTAGATATTGCAAAATTCTAAATTATAAGAATTTCAAAGACATGTGAGCTTTAAAAGTAAACCTCAGCGATTCGTTAGAATTTGACAGTAACGTATAGAGCACTATCGGTATAGTGTCAGGCTCGTTAAGAGGTGACACGCGCAGGTGAGGTTATGGTTCGTTAGGGATGCGACCCGTCTCACGTCATCGATCTTAGGATGTCATGACTTTACTTTCTTTTCTTCGTGATATTGGTTAATATTCGGGCACTGCATTAAGATGGTGCTCGGCCGAAACAGTCGTTTTTATCTATGGTTTCAATCCGTATCTTCTAAACGTATACATATTATAAAAAATTTACAATTTGGGAATACTCAGTGTGTGATATATACTTTTTTACTCAGTGTGCGTGCGTACATCTCACACTTAGCTAAATGTATTTATTTCATCAAGGTTTCACAACTTGGGTGGCAGAATTTAATTAAAACAATGCAAATGTACACCTTCACTGCGAACGAGAGAACTCTTAGCAAGTTTCTTTTGAGGGACCTTTTATTAAAATACTTGGCTTTTGTGAGCACCCAACTTCGGATGTGACAAACATTGCCCATAATATTAACTTCCTGTACTTACTGTTCTTCTGTACAACATTGTTAAATAGATCTCGCAAACAATATCCATCTGAGCTTTGTTTTTTTTAAATTATAGTAAACAATGACATACTTTACCCACAAATCTATTTAAAAATACAATTGTTTTAAATACACACTTCACTGTATCTGACACGGATTTGACACTATTCACATTAATTTTATAACGCGTGTGATATAGCTCATTAACTTTCCAGTTTATTAATTTGTATAGGTCGGTTCAATTATGACAAAAGCTACTTTTATGTCATAAACGGAGAGTCACGCGAAAAGTTTTAGTGGGTTTGGCTGTTTCATACGAAGCCACCGCCCTAAACTATATTTAAATTTGTATTTACTATTTCAAAAGAAAATTTTATTGAAATAATCTATTATATTACAAAATAAAAAAATACTTTGATCTCGGCTATCTTTCAAAAATAATGCAGCAGATAACAAAATAGTATCTAATTATAATGAGGTATCAAATCTCATAACTCAATCTACTGTTACACAAGAAATCAAATCGCCTCGCACCGATTCGCAATTTTGTGTACAAGCCCTTACAAAACTAATAACTCAAACCTACCAAATTATGTACAAGTACTTACATGAAACCATCTACTCAAAACACGACACCTGTAAAAACATAAGCCCAAACACACCACATACACGTTCTTCCAACAAGTAAAATCAAACAAAACGTTTATTTACGTGAAATAGAAAATTGTTTTTCAGCGACTCGTATTTTACAAGCAATAACGGCTATTGTGCTACACTCAGCCAATGTCATAGTAAAACTGAAATTCAGTAACACAACGCTGTTTATACGAAATAGGCTGTTATCATAACTAACGTGAGGCAATTTGTCATGGCATTTTACATTGTGAAATAAGGCTTGATTAGGTGCATTTTCATAGTTCGAAAATAGCATTCGATTAAATACAGCTGTATTAGGCGTTATCGTCAAACTAAATTTGGCAAAGTCGCATGCAATCCTTAAATTATGTAACCAAGCCATTAGATATAATAATAATCACGCCAAGATAAAGTTAGAAATTTTGTTTCCTAGTATTCATACGATGTTTATAAGATTTAATGTTAGAAACGCGAAACAAACCATGATCGTTCCATTGATTATTCTATTTTATATAGGTATTCGTATAACCATTGTCTTTTTATAATGGAAAGATAGGACCTAGTATCGGACTTAGTACATAAAAATTCAATAAAATGCAATTTACTGTTCCAATTCTAGTTCATAATGCATCTATACTACGAGTATTTATATCAGAGAACATATTATGAACTTGTATCACTGCCTTGTTTATCAGTACCTTGTAACAAAGGTGTATAGAGAAATGAAGTCATGTCACGTGCTGTCATACTGGCTGGGAGTCAGCGGGGCTCCTTGCGGGCCCACTGGCCGATTTCGAATCTACACGTGAGACGGATTCAAATTGAATAATCGATTCAAGATGGTGGCGCTCCAGACTATTTCAGTTCGTGTCTAGTTTTCGAACCAATTATGTAATAAGGAAACCCGCCTCGGCAACTTTTACGATTGTCTGAATTTACGAGAAATGAATCGTAGGTATTAGTGGGTGACCGAGCTTTGCTCGGTTTTTTTATTGTTAAACGACGTTTTCTAAAAATTAAACCTAGCTAGATCGATTTATCGCCTCCGAAACCCTCTGCATACTAAATTTCATGAAAATCGCTGGAGCCGTTTCCGAAATTACAATTTTATATATATATATATATATATACTAGCTTCTGCCCGCGGCTTTGCCCGCGTGAAAAACAAAAACAATCTATCCCGTGGGAACCGTACATTTTTTCGGGATAAAATGTAGCCTATGTGTTATTCCATAACATAATCTACATATATCTGTGCCAAATTTCATTCAGATCCGTTCAGCCGTTTTAGCGTGAAAGAGTAACAAGTATACATCCATCCATCCATCCATACATTCTTACAAACTTTCGCGTTTATAATATTAGTAGGATATACAAGAATTGCTCGTTTAAAGGTATAAGATATCTATTTTTTATCTTTACTGAATAATGTCTGAGAAAAGGATTGACACCAACTTTGTTGTCATTCCTTAGTATCGTCGAAAAGCGTTTGCTTATTTCCTTTGAAGATTACGAAATAGGTTTTAACTTATTAAAATATAAGTATCAATCATAAATTCTATATAAAATTGCTCAACCCATTACCGTCGACAGTTCCTATCATTGTCTTGCCCTTAATGCGCGTGCTATCGATTCAAGACATATCGATCTCTTGTAACATAATAATGTGGCGTTCGACAGCTGCAAGTAGGTATTATGGTGAGAATTTGGACTTGAAATGATCGCGTGATCGAAGTCGTTTTAGAGCGGCCCATTCGATGCGGCAGGTTACCAGAGCCGACTTACCTATTACCCATACGTATGTAAATGTGTACGTGGTAGGTAATAAGCACCTTTGTTTTGTTTTTAGTTGGGTCAATAGTTCAGAGCGCTAAATTTCTAGCAGCATTGCATTGCAGTTGATTATCGTCTATTTTAATGTAATACTACTTTTATAAATTTAAGTTTTTGAGTTCATCGAGAGAATCTGAGCAATGTCTAGTCCACGCGGTAATTATTTTAGAATATTTAGGATCATAGCTTCACATGAGACTGCCTGTAGAGGATATAGTGTAATTTTTGGTTTACAGCAGCACAGTTTGCAAGGACCCTTTTTAAAAGAACATTGAAGTATCTAGTGACGTAAATATAAGTAGTATAGAAATTTATACTATTACTTCTTCCATATCTCATACTGTCTGGTCCCACTGTTAATGACAAATTATGACATTGCACTGAGACTGGTATCCCACCAGTTAATAAGCAATTGTAATGCAAATTAAATGGCAATTGTAAGCTAACAGCTTATTAAAGGTTTAAGTTCATCGCTAGCGATATATTAATTACTTTCATTTCGGTGTAGTTATAATATCGGGGAATTCGCAGACTCGTTTTAATGTTTTGTTATCTTTTTTCACTACAATATGTTTAAGCAATTATTTTTCTACTTAATTTTTTTATTAAACTCATTCAGAACTACGGATCAGAGCAAAAATAATCCTTTTAAAAATTTGGTGGTGTTTGGTAAAAACAGTGTGATGAACAATTTTTCATTAACGACAAAAATCAATAAAAATATTATTGGCTGGAAACTTTCACTAAAACATTTTTTTCAAAGTAAACTTGATCAACTTTGTCTAAATTACTTTTGTAAAGGAAAATGTATAGCACGGGGATAATTTCCTTAACTTTATTTCTTAAAAAAATTTCGTTACTTTGCGAGTAATTTTTTTTATCTAGGGGGTAGTAAAATGGTTTTTATGTACTTTTAAATTGAGATGGTACTTCGAGGAGTAAACTGGGTCATCTCCATATGAAAATTATAAAGTACCTACTTTTCAACTGTTTCTCTTTGTTGCAGTATCAACCGTTGACGTCGACGCTGTGCTTGGCCGGAAGGCGTCACTGCCGTGTGATGTAACACCGGACGTCACCGAGGATCGTGTTTACATGGTTCTTTGGTTTAGGAAAAGTGGCGGAAAACCTATTTATAGGTAAGAACTAATTTAATTAAACTTAAATACCTGACAACAGCATTGACGTACAATCCACAACCTTAACCGCTCGTCGTAACGACATGAAATTTGTAAGATGTATTCTTTACAAGAATTCTAGAAGTGAATATGAATGCTTGAACGCCGTTATTTGGTTCTAAACAGTTAGGTTTTAAACAGCGAAAGGTCACAAACGTCATTCATCCACAGCCCAATTTTGCTTCTCACTGGATAATGCCTATACCATGTTGTTGAAGCAGTACCACAACCTATACCGAATGACTATAATTTGGTACATTGGTAATGTACTAATCAACTTTCTAAAATCTAAACCCAATGTAAAATGTTTTCAATTGAAAAACAGACACCAACACCTTTGTTGATACTGTAATCAATTTTCCGTCACACGTTTATTTCACATTTAACTCTGACCTTAAAACTCTGAATACGTATTTAATCAACAAAATAAAGTCGAGCCTAATGAACCGTTCTTCGCTACCTTAAACGGATGAACGGAAGCCGAGCACACCAATCCAATTAGTTGAAGAAACACACCTTCATACAGCAAAATACACTTAAGACGTCGCGAGCTCGTTAGGAAATCACACTTGAAGATTTGTGGGCGTCCGAAGGTCTATCAATGCCCGGTTAATAATAGGAGAAATATAGAAGCGGTTTAAATGCGGTGAATTCAATTATACCAGGGTACTCTACATCGCAGTAGCGTCATTAATAACCGTCATATTTCAACGGTTAATGATTTTAATTTTGCAACTTAAAATAATATTCAAAGAAATCCAAAAAGACTCAGCATAGTTAAAAATCCACCCATCACCAAAGATTTAAATCGTAGATATGCCCGGACGCCAAAAACTGTGGCACTGTTTTTACTTGTGTTTGTTAACAAAATGCCGATGCAAGCACACTGATGATTAGTAAAGAATGAACCAAACAGTTATTTTACCGTTTATTGTGCAATTATATTGCACGATCTCTCGTAAAAAAATATACTTATTCCTTTTGTACCCTGAAATTGAAAATATTTGGGGTGCCAAATGAGCGAGCTATCTCATTTCGTGTGGCAACAAAATGGCGCGGTCTCAGTACCGTACGGGCATATCTACGATTTAAATCTTTGCCCATCACTGCAAAATTTTATTCTGCCATTACATTTTCATAGCATAGTCAGTGATGGTTAAGTAAAAGCCTTAGACCATGTTATTCATCAAAGGACATAGCTACAATGAAATCAAATATTGGAATTAAATAACAGAATAGCTCAAATTGGAAAAGGAAATAACATGAAAAAAAAGTGTTTTCGCAGAGACGTCTCTATTCGTTGGTAAATGGTTATGCAATGTTAATGTACTTCATGTAATCTATGAGACACAATTTCATTTTGTAGCGTGCCAGTGGGTATCATAAAACATTACCATAACATATTGTTGTCTTCAGACACAAAGGAAACTGGGGACACGTATCACGCTAGACTTATCAACTTATTTTAGTTTGAAAATTATTTTAGTAAAGAAATTTACCATTATTTAGAGAGGAAGCTTTTAGCTTCTGTGGTTTTTTTAATACGCCTAATAGCATCTATTTTGGACTACTTATCTATTTATATATTATGATGACGATGATGAGGTTTACTTAACACCTTTAAGTTTCATATTTTTAGCTTAATTGGCCGTGTCTTAAAGAAATTGATCAGTACATAATAGAACTATTTAACACCAGGGCTCAAGAATTTCTAAAGTTAGTATATACACCGAATAGATTAAAACCAACTTTCAATCAAATTCAAAACAATATCTTTATTCAATAAAATCACAGGGATCATCTTGAATCGTCTCACATGCTAGGTGAGTCTAGGTGCCAATTCCAGTCCCAGTCCGAGAAGAACTGACAAGAAACTCGCTGGGTCCTAGCGCTTTTTTATTATCCTTGTTAATTTTGTTTAAGATGCTAAGCCCAGTCGGAGCTGATTCGTTCTAAGCTTTTTTTGTTGTTATATTCATCAATTGCACAAATTATTAACGTACTTAGCTGGTATTGCGTACGTAAGTATTGTACATATATATATTGTTAGCGGTTTTATATTCCTTTATAGAACCTGGCAGGTATCTAAAATTGATATAGGATGACCTAATACTTACTTTTGTTTTATTTGAGTATCAGACCTTTATTAAAATTCACATATAATAATATGTATGATTTATTAGCCAATTGGAACCTTGTGCAACTATTCTTGACAAAATTTTATTCCCCAAAGCAATGAATTTTGAGTTCAGCTTTTGATGTACCTTTTCAAAAGCAACCTTATAGAACCTTTGGCGGTCTCTGTACTGACAGTTTTTCATTTATAATAATAAATTTAATCTTAGGCCTAAATTGTGTTCACTGAATTTGTGTACGCGTGGGACGAGATTTGTGATAGTGTTTTCAATACACGTGCCTATTATTTTAACATAAATGATTAAAGTTCTAAACTGCAGGTGGTTGAACAAGCTTTGTAAGGTTAATAATTTAAATTATGTTTCTCCTTTGCGCATTTTGAAGCACTCATTCACCCACACTGCCCTGTCCAAAGCAACGGTAATGTGGAATAGCAATTATAATAATCATCTGGAAAGCAGTAAAGGGGCTGAACAAAAGCTTTGTGGAGATAATACCATCATAAAAAGCGTGCTCAAATTGTTAAATTTACCTGGGAACAGCAGGGTGTACAATCAAATCATCTTTTTTCAAAGCTTCTTGCTGTATAAATTAGGATGGAGGTCGGTAGATTGAGAAAATGTAGCCAAACCGGAAATTGAAAAACTTCACCCAGTGGGTCGTTCTTTTTCTAGAATTTGACAGTTTGTAAACTGTTTGAGATAAATTGAAAATTTGAAATAAACGAGTTAGGTATTTACACTGAATGAACAGTAACACAACTACATGATTAATTTATTCAGTTATTATTTAAATTGTTATTCGGTAATATTCGTTACTGCACTTAATCAAACGATAACACACATTTAAACACTCGCCAATCAGAAGAATTCCCTTACCTCATGCTGGGATGTTTTGATAAAACTAGTTTCTTATACTCAATACATCCATGTATCTATGGTATCATAAATATCGAACACGGAACTTTTCTGCTGCCAAGTCAAACCTGATCAATTTTACTAGATGACATTTCGGAAAATGCACGATCATAACTGTTTGTTTTAGTTTCGACGTTCGAGGACGGTCATTCAACAGTGCTCTACAGTGGTCTGACCCGGGTGCCTTCGGGCCACGTGCGTACTTCGCGACTGTGGCTCGACCAGCTGCCTTGACACTCAGCTCTGTGCAACTGGACGACGAGGGCGTGTACAGGTGTAGAGTTGATTTCAAGAACTCTCCCACGAGGAATTTTCAAATCCGGCTCACCGTTATTGGTAAGATTGACTTTTGAGAATTGAAAAAAAAGTGAGTTCTACACAGCAATGTACACCTGACTGTTATTATGCTGTTGATTAGTGAACACGCGCGGTATATCGTTCTCCCCAGTAGATAAATCCTGACGACTATATTATATAGATAACGTCTATAAAATTAATCTTCATCCTATAGATCCCTGAGCTAAGATAGCTTACAACTTCCAAGATAAAACAAAAGAAACGAGTTGGAAATTTTATGAGGCGCCGACAGGGAATCATTTTAGTCATTATGGGGTAATCGCGGCAGCATCGTGGCCATGATGACACCGCGCAGACATTTTAATTACGAACTGTCGTCGGGATTGCCAGGCTGCTCAGCTGCCTCGTTGATAAAAACGCCGGCGCCGCCGCCGACGATGACACAGATAAAATCTGCACGAGACAGGTTAAATCTAAAAGGAAATTAGATTTGAATAGATCAAATTGTCTGAACATTCACAGATAAGTTTAACCGTTATTAGGTTTTCATAGACCTTTTTTATTATTTTTATCAGGTTTAATCCCAGGTTCCATTAAAGTCGAGACGAAATTATGTAAAGACGTAATTACGATATTCAACGACAACAGTCAAATTCCTTGTAATTACTGAACCCTCAGAAAATATAATAAAAATAATAATAAATAAATAATAAATAATGCTGGACAATCCACACAGCATCATCTAGCCCCAAAGTAAGCTACTCAAAGCTTGTGTTATGGGTACTAGATAACTGATATATTTAATACATGATATAGGTACATAGATAGATATTTTTTATTATACATAGAAAACACCCAGACCAACGGAACAAATTTCTGCAGATCGTACACAAATTTGTTCCGAGGCGGGAATCGAACCCGCAACCTCTTGCTTCGCAGGCGGACTCTTGCCCGCTGCGCCACTGAGGTCGTCAAAAAATATGGTTGCAAATTGATTTTTCCATTGTAAAATTGTTTGATATTAATTAATTATTAATTAAAAACTTTAGAATCTAAAGATACAAAGCGATATTATGTTTTTAATTTTGCTAATAACATGATTCCGCTACCTTAGAGAAACAAGTTTGGAATAAATGCGAAAAATTAAAAGCTGAGTAAACTAGCGTGGGGCTTTCAAAGCAATTACCCTGTTGAAGGCGACAAAAGCCGCAAGCAAAGAAGATGGAGTAAATTTCTTTTACGCAGAACAAAGCATTTAAAAGTAAGCCTCCATATGCTACTCCATTGAGATCCATTAGTCTGTTCGCACCGAGGTAATTTGCAAGAATCTTTTGTCAGGAGGGACTCACACAAAGAACGCTCATACGTAATCAGACATATTCATAACACCATAAAATATCCAATTACCGTCGCGAATGGAGGAGGGCGTATTAACGGCGTGAAATCATAATCAAACGGTATTTCGCTAATATTATATCTCACTGTAGGGAGAGAAAGGGCGCTGTCGTATAATCCCTGGGCGTGTTTGAAGGTTGCCAGCGTTTGTGTATCAAGTTGTTATAAAAGCACTGTGAAACCAACTACTAATATAATTGTTATGATAGTCAAGAGCCGTGTTTGGAGATTAACAGGTAGAAAATGATTAACAAGCTCGATGTGCAATAAATAGTATGAAATAAATATGTTTATGAACAAATATTTTGTAGTGTAAATAAATGGGTTTGTGGAATAACAGGAATAAATTTTAAGAAATGTCAGGAATTCATCAAAACTATTGAACGTGATTCAGTCACTCTTCGTCGGCTGCGTATGAGAAGGACTTGAAATGAATTTGTCCATTATGGATCAAATCCTTTCTTGTTAAAGCTATAATCACATGTTTTGTTTCAGTCCCTCCACATCAGATGTTGCTATACGATAAATCAGGAGCTGATGTTTCCGGCGTCGTGGGTCCTTTAATAGAAGGTTCCGCTTTAGTACTTATCTGCGAAGTACGTGGTGGTGAGTATGTAATACTATGACATTAGTGTCTAATCGTTATACATTTTCAAGCTTTTCTGAGTTTCATAAAAGTAATCATTAATCTTTTCACAATGATTAAAATTTGCTGGGAATTTAAGAAACAATTGTTTTTAGAGAAATAAATGTAATCAGGTAGGCCCCAAGACGTGACAATCATGACAGATCTATCTTAGCTCCAGGGGTCGCACTAAGTCGATTTTTCAAAGCTAACACGTTTATCGGTAACTTATCCAAGTTCTAGATCCCTAAGCTTAAGTTTTAGCTGAGCGTCGTTTATCAGTCAATCGGTTGTAACGTTTTTGTAAACGATGTGCCATGTGACCTCGCAGGCGACAGTGCCGCGTGCTTGGACAACAAGGTTTTGGCAGTTGTTTTATTAAAAAAATATGTTAGTTGTTAGTTTCTTTAAATCTTTTTTATTGACCTTTTCGCTATGCGAATATGGGTAGTTGATAGTTGTCAAAGGAATTAAATTGAGACGTTACTATTATTTATTTTTTCTATTTTGAATATTGTGTAAAGCACTCCACGCTCTATCACCAAGTTTTTATTATGTTTAGAAATCTACAATAAATAAATAATTTATCTTTTAATGTATCTTGTGCGATCTGCTAAAGATTGAACTTATTACTCTATTCTAAATGCATGAAAAATATGTATCACAATGAACAGCTCTTATTTATTATATCCATTTATCTATGGTAATACTCATTTAACCTTGAGATCGTGGCTCAAAGTTTAATATCAGAATACGACCCGATTGCAATTCATACGAAGCACCTGCAATTTTCTTTTATAACCTTCGCATCTTATTATTTAAAATATCAAACGGTTCAACTTTCATAAAAAGTTAAGTAATCAACTAAAATGTCTTTCGAAAACAAAAGCTCTAACTTCGACTTTGCATTTATTCATCTGATTGATGATACTCTAATATGTCCTAACATATTAATCATTCGGATGACGTACTTGCTGACTGATGAAAACAGAAAACTACTTAAAAAATATGTCCTAAAAGATAAGGGCACGAGTTGGCAGCGGGCGACATGAGGCGGCGGTGGACGATGTGTCGCAGCGACACTGCTGGTCTCTATGAATTTCTATGAAATGCGTCGCTAGTTTCGTGTCGCCAATTACGGAAGGAATTTCATAGAAATTCATAGAAACCAGTAGTGTCGCCGCGACACGTCATCCACCGCTGCCTCACGTCGCCCGCTGCCAACTCGTACCTTAAATCTCAGATGACAATGAACTCGAACGCCGCCCGCGATCAAAGACGTTAAGCTGTCCCGTCCAGGAACAGTAAAACTGAAACGCTGAACAGTAGAGTAAAATTTTTCTATTGCTTGATTTCTTTTATGGAAACATTGGAAGAGATATTCCATCTGAATGGGTTCATTGAAAAGTCCGCAGTATGGCCGGCTGGCGTTGAGCCAGTGCGGATTATCTTCGCCTGTGTGCTCACCAATTGTGATGACGCAGCGGGGCGGACAGCGGGAATTTAAGCTTTGACCCTGTTATCAGGCATATTTAATTATGTGCGGCCATATAAATTGCGCGAAACAAATTCGATTTCGTTTGACAACCCTACCTATCTATACACAAGTTTCTACACCTGGGTTATTCAAACCTCAAAAATCATTTAAATACGTACACATTTTGATACTTTCAAAGTAAATTATTTCTTTTAAATTGAAAAGACCAACTATAGTATGTAAGCATAGTATTTATTATTATTATTTATAGTTTAGTGTTAAGTACATAATATAATAAACATCATAAAAAAAATTATGATCACGGATGTAATTCCCGGGCTCGGTAGATATCTCCTCAGATCTTTAGTTACTTAGATCTTTGAGGATATCTAAAGAGGGTAGTCAGAGGCACGTCCAAACATGACATTTGGTACATGTCCACAACTTGCACAGTTGTTAGTATTCCGTACGTGACAGGTTGCAAACCCTTCGCCGCTTATAAGAATTTTGCTTATCTATCTAGTAAAAGAAAATAGTATTGAAAAAAATATTTGGTTTTCCAACTGTTTCAAATAAACGACAGTTAAAAAACATCACTAACCCTAAGTAATTAAAATGATTGAAAAAAAAAACTATTTTTAGTACTTATTACGCGTTTAATAAATTAAATCTTTTTTTTTAATATTCCATAAGCAAAGAATCTGTCCAAATTTTCTATGTAACAACTGACCGTTCGAATCTTTCCATCCTTTCCAAAATTAATAGGAATGAACCACAGGATATAGATAAGCCCAATACAATTGCAATACCGCAAACTACGTGACCCTTTCAGCGTCCGAGTCAACACGTCCGCCCTGAGGATGCTATTGTGGGGCGGAACAGCTGTCGAAGACTTTTGTTCGTTGTATTTCGGTTTCTTTTACCCGTTCGCTTTACATTTTTTACTAGATTGAAATTTGATTGACTACCAATGATAGACCTGTTCATAAAAATGCTTCTGCCGAAAGCACAATTTACATATCATTGGCTTTTTATATCAACTATGAAAAAATAAGTAATGAACTACGGATCTTGAATTTATTACATGATTATCCCATAACAAAAAATAATATTGCGTAAATGGGCGCACGGCATTTTTTAGTGTCAGTATAAACTAGTAGCGTAAACCAATACCGTAAGTTTAAAGCTTTTTTGTAGCACAAACCAATGACCTGCGACACATAATTTACAAAACAATAAAAAAGTATGATGTACCTAATACTGTGCAAACGGGGGCTCATAGTATGTATAAAACCTACTTTACCTAGTTCGACCTCTCTATTGCAAACTTTTTCTAGCTTCTCTGAGAAAAAAAGCACTTAGATAAGTGCCTACTTTAAACGGGACGAAACCGAAAATATTATTCTATGTTTAAATAATGCTGCGTAGAAACCTAAGATATAATTTTGTAATTCCGTTTTCTTTTTCATTTTCCAGTCCAATTTTCTGATAACAGAAAAAAATAAGGCATAGTACTTATGTAGTAATGAGTATCTGCTTGAGGTGGTATTTAACTGTAATAAAGGCAAGCGGCGCTGAATACAAACCATAACTAGGTAGGTACTTTAAAACATAATAGACAAAGATCCATAAAAAATATTATTCTAACATTCGACTTAGCATAGAAGTAGTGGGTTACGCTCTACTCGTATTCGTACACTCTGAACAAATGAAGTAGCAAAAAATTATATTTTAATTTCCATTCAACAATGCTCCATTCGTCCGCCTATTTTCGATCGTCCTAACCAAAATACAGTCTTGCATATTTGCATCATTTAGATCACATTTCAAACTGAATCTGTTTTATGAACTATGTCTGGTCAAAATTTGACTATCAAACAATACTAAATTAATTAATTAATTTAAGATAAATGTAAATACTCTGTAGTATATAATAAGGTTTCTCAGTAAGTGATTTGTTGTAAATCTTATGAGAAATAAATAATCTTTAAACTTACTCATTCCTACAGGTCGACCAGAGCCGGTAGTTACCTGGTGGATCAACGGCACTCCAGCTTCACAGTACATCGGCATGAAGACCGACACCCATGTCATGGTCAATAGGCTCGAGCTACCACACCTCAAGAGAGAAAACTTGAACACCACGTTCAAATGCCGAGCAGCAAATACGAATTTAGTACCACCGCAGGAGAAAAGTGTCAGATTAGAACTTAACTGTAAGTTAAATATTTAGCTACGAGTACTTTCCGCAACCTCACTCGCACTTGACAAAACGACACACTTTCTTATATATATAAAATATTCAAAAGACAAAACACAGTAAAAAATATATTTTAAACTTTACATTCAAATCTTTGAAAATAATGACTTAATCCTTTTCAAACCAAACTGTAAATTTAATTACACGATGATAAAAAGATACGCTTATTAAGTGGCACGTGAAACAGATATTAGACAGGCCTTTTATAAAACAAATCTCAATTTCAAAAGAATAAAGGATAACCCTCTAAGCCGAAAATTACAAATTCACATTAAAGTTAACGAGCCATCCTCAGTATTTTTTTATTTTAGTCACTGCTAATCATTTAACAATGGGCTGAAAAAGTTATCCTTCAAGTTTTCATTCGCTTTGGTTTCACTTTTCTCTTCGTTGAGGTTGTGGCTTAAAAGTTTGCTAACAATCTTGTAAGCATGTGTTTTCTTGTGGCTTTTTTGTCTTACATTTTTTATTTGGCAGAACCATTATTGAGAATAAGAAACAATATTTAGGCGGTTTTTCATAATGCACAATATTTTATACAAAAAATACACCTACTATAAATTACTTTCGGTTCTAAAGTTCATAGCAATCTGGAAAATGAATCCGAAAGTTTCTTAATCCACCTTGAAAGGGATTTCTTATGTGGAAAATTTGACTAACCCTAGTTGAATTGTCAACAGTGCCACCACTATCGGTGTCTCTGGTCAACAGACCTCAGAAACTAATAGCCAGTTCAACGTCCACTTTGAGATGTGTCACAGAAGGTAGCAGGCCAACTGCAATCATCACTTGGTATAAGGAAAACAGAAGCTTTGACAAGAAGATGGTAAGTTAATATCGTAGATGATAAACGTGTGCATGTGAAAAGGCACTAAGCCAAGAGATATTTCATCGTGCCAATGCAGGCAATTACTCGCTCGCTAAATCATAGTCCATCAACGGGCGAACGGGCCGCGCGACAATCGATTCAAGTGCGTGTTTTGGTTTACAATGAAAGTTAATTGAGGGATTACCTGCGGCGTTTGGCTATTGAAATTAGAGCGAGCGCCACTTTAATTACTACGGTTTACGTTCCACGCGGGATATTGAAAAAGTTCGTGACAGAAATGTTCGTGGGAAAGGTTGAATGTGAATCTCTTTTATGGTCTTTAGGTGGCTTTTTATATGTACTATAGTTTTTTGGTTGAATTGAAACCTATTTCATTCATCTATTGAATCTCATAATATTTTGCCACACTCGTTTAAAATAACTAGCGACACGTAGAGATGAAGACAAAATGTTATTGCAACATAATAATATTATAGCAAGCCTGGGCTGCGATTACGTAATTTTGATACCAACAAAACATTATTACTAACAGCTTCTAGTTACTAGCGGTGAATTGTTTTATTTTTTGCCATAAATTTTTAATATAATTTTTTTGGGTATATTGTTTGTAAGTATCAGAGTTACGTAATCTCAGTACAGTTGCTGATTGACGTTCATTGTAATTGATTGTAATCAGAGTTCCGTAATAGCCACTCTGGTCTAATGATGTAGAGGAGACAGCTCGGCTACGGAACTTTTTCATGGACAATACTTATCAGAGTAGTTAGATACGTATCCCTCTTTTTTTACATTATTTAAAATGTATTTATTTATAGGTGTCAGATCATTCCAACGAAACGTGGTCAGTCAGCACTTTAGTGTTTACCCCTACACCTGCCGATAATGGAGCCATTGTGAAATGCGTGGCAGCCAACCCCAGTCTTCCATTGACGTCTATAGATGACCAGCTGCAACTCAATGTAGTATGTTAGTATCTATATCATGATTGATCCTATATTATGTGCGAGTATATACCTACATCAGCATATTTTGTAACTTCAGGATAAGTGGAAAACAACAGTACGTATTACATAACTAAGTATTACTTTGCTCAGTTGTAAAGAAAGAAAAGTTGCAGGTGTGGTCGCTCAGCGACAAAGCCTTTTATTTTGTGTGGTGTTAGATAAAAAAAAAATAAAAAAAGTTGAAAAAAAAACTGGAAACAGCCAGAGGAGGCTTTTACTCGAGAGGGGTTCTAACTAATTAGGCTTAGTTTAATGAGGTATATGACGAATAAACACGTTTTTATTATTTATCTAGTCATAAGCATAATATTCATAACGGGTGGATAATATAGATTTATTCGTTATTAAATATTTTGCGATTCGCTCTATAAAATAATACGTGTATATAATACAATACTTAATAAAGCTTATCTTCTGAAGCGGCATAAGTCCTAGCTTCAAAGACACTAGACAACTTATTAAACTCATGAAAATGTTGAGCATATTTTTCAAACGTCTTGTATTTTTAATAAGATAATATTTTCATTCAGACAGTCCTCTAGTAGCGCTGACACTCGGCAGCACTTTGAACCCTCACGACATCAAAGAAGGTGACGATGTATACTTTGAATGCAATATACGGGCCAACCCGAGGGAGCATCGAATATCTTGGTACCATAACGTAAGTTTCAAATAACCAAAGTTTATATTGTAATTTAGCCCTTCAGGGAATCGCGTTGTTAAATTTATAGTGCGTTCTTGGACTAAAATATGGCTCGAGTCATAAATCTGTTCAGGATTTTGATTTCTATTTTTTATTAGTTTTGAAATTGTTGTAGGTACAAAAGGATTTTTAAGTTTCGTAAAACATTCAACTGTTGAAGTATAAAGATAAATTACTTACGCTTGCTAAAATCTTTGTCTGAGCCATTTTTGTTAAAGTGGAGATTCAAAGTAAGATTAAATATATGAAAGAAATATTGAGATTATTTGAGATTAATTACATTTTAATCTCACTTTAGGACAGGCCGGTTACGCAAAATATGTCTTCTGGTATCATCGTCAGCACACGATCTCTGGTCCTTCAAAAGGTCACAAGAAGAGAAGCGGGGGCATACTCTTGTAAAGCGGCCAACGCAAGAGGAGAGACCTCTAGTCAAGTCGTCATTCTCCGAGTACAATGTGAGTAACCTAAAGTACCTTACTTTAATAATAGTTTTCTTTTCAGAAATAGGTTTGGGAAGCCCAATGTCTTTTAGTTCGACCTTTGAATCTAATTTCCAGTGGGCTGTAATCTAAATGTGAGGTCTCTATGATCAAAAGATAGACTCTTATGTGCCATTCTTGGCTTAAGGATAAAAGCTTTGCAGTTGTATAATAACCGTAAAAATATGTTTGATTTCAAACGAAAATCGGATTACTCATACTAAAGCCAAGCTGAAATTACAAAAACCGTATTCACATACCCACATCCACCTACTGTATAATTGGAAAAGTCTCCAAGCAAGCTGTTTTAAGATACTTTATTTATATATTCCAAACGAGTCACGCCAGAGTATAATTATTGTGAGCCATTTGGGTGTAACTCGTTGGGAACCCATCCTTATCTATACTTTTAAAGCCTTATTGCCGCACGGGATGTGTGAACATCCAACTCGCGTTACATACTAGACAGTTAATTTGCATAACCCTAAATACACCCGTAATAAACATCGAGCACACGGGCACCGGGCAACCCATAAAATGTCACCGGGAGCAGTATGAATTACTGACCTATAAATACCGATGTGTCTACGAATAGTATTCAAATGATTGCGGTGGGGATCGACGTACCGACTTCCTTCCGCAGCCGACCGCCCGCATAGTAATTGGCACGGAGGCAGGACCGGTTCTAAATCATCAAAATTATTGCCTAATACTACTGCCATTCTACGGCCCACGCCGATCTGTTCTGGCGTTCACTTTAATTCATACAGCTTTGTTTTAGTTCGCCGCACGGCATAAATTTCCTACGAGATACATTTGCTGGCTTGTGTAATAAGCGGTTGCTACTGTTACTAGTACGCCCTAATTATTTATGCCTCCAACAAAACTAAATAAATTAAAATGGGGAGAAATAAAGCTAAGTACCTACTTTGCAGACTCATTGTTTTATTAAAACATTCATTCTATTTTTTAGATAGAAATTTATTTTTAAGAATTGTGATATTTTGATCGGTAACATGATTTGAGTATACAATATATAATCAAGGTCAGATATAAAAATGTATTTTTATCCTCAATACTTGTGATATATTATTTATTGGACAGGCTAATTTAACTTACTTATTTGAATCACAAAATGATTAATGGCCGAATTGATTTAGTTCCCGAGTTATGGAAACGGTTAACAAAATTCCATTTGAAAAGATTCAAACCAATTTCGCTAATTGCTAAAGTTAAATATCCAAAATATTTGGAGGCTGTGGGGAATTATTGCGAAATATTTCCTCAATTTGTATTGAATTAATTCCAATCGAGTGGGTAGGATCTTCTTATTGGAGACAAAATATAAGAGTGTTCAGTAAAACTGACCAATGTTTTATAAAATGCTACCTATCACGTGCGGAATACTAACTACTGAGCAAAATGTGGGCGTGTGCCAAATATCATGTTTGGGCGTGCCTCTGACTACCCTATTTAGATATCCTCCAAGATCGAAGTAACTAGAGATCTGAGGAGATTTCTACCAAGTCTATGGATTACGGTCGTGATCATTGATTTATCGATTAGGAAATCCAAAATAGTAATTAAACAGAAACTGTCTCGAAAAGCTTATTATAGAATATCAGACTACTTGGATGACAAAAATGCTTGGGACGAATAGCTCCAACTCTGCTAGGTGTCCATAACAAAATTAACAAGGATCATAATACAAAAAAAGCGCTAGGGCCCAGAGAGTTTCTTGTCAGTTCTTCTCGGACTGGGGATAGGACTGGAATTGGCACCTAGACTCACCTAGTATGTAAGACGATTCAAAATGATCCCTGTGATTTTACTGAATAAATAATTATTGACTATTGACTACTGACTATTTTTGTAACTTACTTTTTTACTATGAAACTGATATGCAACTATAATAAATCCGCATGTACGCGTAGATTCTAACATTTTAGAGTGAGCAGTTACCAGTATTACTCCGTGATTATACGGCTATCAGTAAATCAACGACTGTGTCCGTCGGCTGATTTATAACAGCCGTCTATATTGACGTAGCGCTTCGTGGCCTTCCTTCCGATGGTAACCGGCAACCCACACTTAAGGTGATTCGTTTCATGTGGATGCGAAAATCAAATAATAAGCGGTTAATATTTTGTTATTCGAAGGTTAGTATTCTTATAAGCGGCGATGGGCTTACAACTTGTCACGTAAGGAAAACTAACTACTGTGCAAAATGTGGGCATGTACCAAATGTCATGTTTGGACGTGCCTCTGACTACCCTCTTTCATCATCATCATCATCATCATCAGCCTACAGCAGTCCACTGCTGGACATAGGCCTCCCCTAATCAGCGCCATTGCGCCCTGTCTTCTCTTTAGATATCCTTAAAGATCTATGTAACTAAAGATCTGAGGAAGATATCTACCGAGCTCGGGAATTATAGTCTTGATAAATTTTTTTTTAAGTTTTTTAATTTCTGTGTTTCCTAGTAAAAACGGCTATTAAAGATACAACTTTGCGCCAGTTTGTTGGTTTAATTTCAAATAAAACAAATTAAAATATTGTCCCAAAACCACAGTTACAATTAGGGGAACGAAGAAAATATTAAAAACCGAAAATTATTTTATATTCGCGCCCATGCAAAATGAAGCACCTTAATTGACGTGAGAGGGGAAGACGAAATAATTTGGGCACTGCCAAAATAATTGTTAGCATGATTTATATTTATCGTTTTACGACAGGAAAACTAGCTGTTTGGAGTTTTTAAATTTATCGTTATTTTATGCCTGTAATTTAGAAGGCCGAGCGAATGTTAACATGAACAGTAAATGATAGGCTCTGGAAATACTAAGTGTACCATTTATTTCGGTTACTTTTAATTTCACCGACCACTTGAAAGCATGATAATAAGTACACCGAAAAAAACCTATAATTAAATTCGTATGAACAACACTGGTGATAAGGTTTTTATGGCGTACGAAAGACTTCAACTATAAGGTAGAGCTCAAATATGATTAACTTAAGATCATGCTGAAAATTGCTTACTTATAAAAAAGAATACTATGCTACGAGCGCTCTAAAATTTTTACCCGTCTGCGAAGAAGGAGAGTATTATTTTTGGAATGAATTTATGTATGTATGCGCGTTTCCTTGGCTGTCGCCGGAGACCAACGGCTTAACAGATTTTAATAAATGAAGTGTCGTTGGATACCAAATGTAAAAAATCTAAAATTGCGGCTGTAAGAACCTATTTTCAATTACTTTCAGCTGGGTTTTTTTTTTAATTTTTGAAATAAATATTAGTCATGACAGCAGAGTTTCCTCATTCTCAACAGTTGCACCAGTCTGCGCTGAACAAACTCCTCAGGTGGTCGGCGCGGCGATAGACGAAGCGCTACGCGTTCGATGTTCAGTCCACGCCGACCCCGCTGACGTCACCTTCTTCTGGCAGTTCAACAATAGCGGAGAAAGCTTTAACGTATCACCTGCTAGATATGGTAAGTTCAGTGCTTCTACTTGTGTTTAAGCCACTATTTTTAAATCTAGATCTGCCAAAGGGCAACGGAACGCAGTATCCTTGGATTTAAACGCACTGACCGAGTGCGGAATAGTATGCTGTCCGTTCAACCACTGGCATTGCCGTTGACTTGATTTGGGGGAGACCTATGCCCAGCAGTGGGACGATATAGGTTAAAAAAAAAAATCGAAATCTTTAGTAACTGTCTGAATATATACGCACCACGTGGTATGAACTGATAAGCCGATGCATGAAAAAAGGCGGTACGTGTAGACTTACCATTTAAATCCCAATTCTAACCACATATTCTTGAACGTATGCTTACAAAGCACCCTCGTTTAACACTCAGCCGCATCAAGACAGTTCAATCAGCACCTCATGTCTGACGTCTGAATGTGTAACGAAGCGAGATGTTTACGTAAATGAAATCTCTTGGCTTAGAAGACTGCTCACAATTTTATTTGGGGCGACGGACTAGACTCACAAAAAGTTAGACAGGTTTGATTCCCTCTGTCTGACGAAGGAAAGAAGAATAAAGATTTTCTTTTGTAGCACACACAAAAATCCAAATGTGACTATCGCGTCTTATTTTTTACCTGAGATGGAGAGTAATGTGTTTAGAGTGTACGATGCGAGTGTTTTTTATGCGAGTGTTTTTGGTTGTCACTGTAACTCAAACGGCTGGACAGATTTTGGCAAACGAGTGCCGTTGGATTCGTTTTTACCACAATAATTACATAGGCTATATAAAATGACAAAAAATCAATCTCATCATTGCTGAATAAAAGTTTCATCAAACCCTTTTACCTTTCAACATCTTCCACCATCTTCTTATTTTATCAAGAAAACTTCCAAGAATTCATGAAAGGTCACCAATCAAGTACTTATTACAATAAATATGAATCGAAGTGATCTGGAATGCATAGGTGTATCTCAAAAGCATTCCTCGCCTCCAGGGACAGTGAACGGAAGTATGAGTGAGCTCCGATACACGCCAGCCAGCGAGCGAGATTACGGAGCGCTCACATGCCGGGGCGCCAACTCAGTGGGCAACCAGGCGCAACCATGCGTGTTCCAGATTGTACCTGCTGGTATGTTTGTATTACTCCACGAAGCCAGACAAATAAACCTAAACTGACGCATTATTATTAGGATTAAAAGGGTATTTATCGCGACGGACTACCCGTGACCACGACTGTGTGTAAACCTGTCGAAACGTCGGGAAAAAATAGGTCAATAAAACGCGATGAATATCCGTTTAATACTAATAATAATATGTTCAGATCGCGTAAGTTTATAAATATATACAAAACTGACACTTTTAAAAATTGGAGAGCATTTCCATTTGTATTTTGTGCAAGTATTGAGATTTCCAAGCAGTACCTACAGCTATCGAAACCTGTTATGGTGCACCGCGCGCCAATAATGCATACGGCGAGCGAACAGGTAGGCATATTGTTCCTCGGCTGATAAATGATTTATCCACTGACTTACGCGATAATATTACGCATAATAATATCAAAATAGAATTAAAATCATATTAATAAGGTACTGACGAAGAGAAATATTAACATTGTTTTGTTATGTATCCTTGTCAATAGACTTGTAACAACTTACATTGCAAACCTTTGTTGTTTTGTTTGGTGCTACAATTATTTTAAGATTTTGTGTTTTTTTTATTTTTTTTATTATTTAAAAAAAACCTGGTAGTACACGGGAAATAGACGTACATTTTTACTATTGGATAATGGATAAAAGACTAGTGATAATATAATGTTACTTGTCAGTTAACATCGAATTGACTGTTTATAACCTAAAACCATTTTCTAATTGATAAACTTTATCTCGTTCAACGTTTTCAATTTCTATTGACGGAGCCAATTGATTCAAAGTTTACATTGCAAATATTTGTAAAGCTTGTTGAACCATCTTTATAGGGGTAAGAAATCAATCTGAAGACTCGATTTTATTTACCGATGAGTTTAAAGAGTTTTAACTTAATGTAAGACCCTCTTGAAACCGAACCGAATGTCAATCTTGAAAAGTTTCTAAGGTCTCTCTTTGGCAATTCAAAACAGACCTTCTGATTGTCGACTAAATGTACCTATGGAAAATGTGTAATGAGCTTAAAAAACATTTTAAAAAATAACTACAATCACACATTAAATTGTTGATTTGCCGTGTCACTCTAGCTATTGTCTTGACCATTCAGCCAAAAGTAAATGACTAGACTGTATTGTGGCTCTATAATAGTTTTAGTGCCATGACATTAACATGTTTGGATATTTTATAAATAAATATTGTGGACAACGCCATTTAGCCCCAAACTTTTTTTAACAAGTTATTTGGTAAATACAAACATAGAATACATAGTAACACCCAGACACAGAACAAAAATCTGTGTTCATCACACATATATTTGCCCTTGGTGGGGACTGAACCCACAACCCACAGCGCAGAAGGCAGAGCTACTACCAACTGAGCTGTGAGTCCAGTGTGATTTAGGGCTAGTTTCACCGTGCTCTGGTTAGCCTTTAATCGTCTGTTAAAGTTGTTTTGTGTTCTACTAGTCCTGACAAAGGATTATCTTTTGTAAAGTGAAATGACGTAAAATAGATAACGATACTTTAACATTCTTGTTAACTTTGATCCCGATTACGTAATGCTTTATAACAAAAGTTTGGTGAAATAGACCTTAATGTAGTAGTTACATATTTAAAAATTCTACCAGCTCGACCATCCCCACCACGGAACTGCACAATTTCTTCAGAAAACGGCTCTAACTGGATCGAAGATTCAAACAGAGACGAATTAGGAGACGCTCTTATTGTCCGCTGCGTGACCGGGTACGACGGCGGCCTGCCGCAATTAGTCGTGCTGGAGGCTTTGGACTCTGCAAGTGGAGCTGCACGCTTTAACGTGACCGCTAACGAAACTGGTGAGGAGTCTATCTCTTATAAAAATATTTAAATAAAAAATATCTAGGCATGAATAAAGAATGAAGAAAATGAGAGCGAATGAAACAAAAGAGGTATGTCCTGTAGCCATGGTCTTTGCCTACCCTTTCGGACAAAAGAGGCGTGTTTTTTTGTTAGTTATATTTTACATACTTCACACAACAAGCGTCCTCTATTTTTATAACTACACAAATTTAAACATCAATTGATCCCGCGTGAGGCGCGAATACTTTGTACACAAAATGGTACAGATAAAACTATGCTTAACAAAAAAATATAGACGCACATCGGTATTTAATTTATAGTACCTGGTTGACCGAGCTTTGCACGGGTTTTTTTCTGGTAAATTTGTTTTTTGGAAAATAAAACCTAGCTAGATCAATTTATCGCCCCCGAAACCCCCTGCATACTAAATTTCATGAAAATCGCTGGAGCCGTTTCCGAGATTGTGATTATATATATATACAAGAATTGCTCGTTTAAAGTAAGTTATGAGTGCATTGATAAAATAATTTGACTTGCTTTGACTAATTGAGCAGTAAAAAAATACTTAAATAAACGTCACGTTCTATCGCGTCAAAACAGCGGTAATCACGTTTAGTAGAAACAATAAACAATGTATAAACAATTTAAAAAAATATCTAAATACATAAAAGTAAGGCCATTAGCTTTAGCAATAAATCCCAAGAATACTTTGAGGTCACTTTGAAGGCCCTCTAGTTGTCCGCAAAGGCTTCACTGTGCGGTCTACCTCAAACGGCAGTGCTCTAAGTACTACGTACATTAAATGGAATTGAGCGGTCTAATGTAACTGCTAATAAGACTTCTTTGTAACTATGTTAACTAGTAATCAGCTATAATTTGTAAGCGAGTCAAAAGATCTAGTATCATCAGGGGCCACTTTCTTGGTATTTATTAAAGCATTAATTGAAAAAAAAAAAATTTAGTTGTGATTTTTTCATAAAGTGCAAATGTTTTTTACTAAGCTAACCTACATGTTTATTTTTTATAAATATTTTGCTTAATATCTTAATATTTTATTGCTAACAGATGGCGTAGCGATATTTTTAGTGCCTGCAGCAGTTCTATGGTCAAGTGGAAATGCACTTCGACTCACAGTGCATTCTAGAAACGACAAAGGAGTCTCCGAAAGGATCATGCTACAAGCCCTCACTTATCAAGACCCAGAGAGAAGAACAGGTGCCTATGTCACTTATAATTTTGATTGACAGTTCAATAAAGAAATCTTAAAGAACTCTAAAGTAATAAGTTCTACGAAGATTTTGAACTAAGACCAATTCAGTTCGTATTAAATCCAATTAAATCAATCTCTATTCGCAAAAGTATTGTAAAGTACTAAAAAACAATTAGTTAGTCAAAGTTCTTTGTGAGTGTCTACAAAAAGGTATATTTTCATTTATTAAAAGTTTTCTAATTATTAATTTCTCAAGATGTTGAAAAAAACATACAATCTAATTGTAAAGAAAATATTACATAACTTCAACTTTAGAATAAAAAAACTGAAAACTGTTTTCAAAGTAAGAGCAATAATAATAATTGGCATCGCCTCCAGTTTTCTATAATTGACACAAATTGACGCATTAGGTCAAAATGGTAAGATGAAAAGCTAGCTAAATTAAAAGAAAAATATTACATTTAAAAGCAAAATGAGAATCGTCTGGCTTATGTCACTTTATCTAGCATTCCCGCGGGATTTAGCGTGAAATTTAGTTCGTAATTTACTGCAAAAGCTATGTTAACTATATCCTTTGCCAACATTTGTAACATGAATCTTCAGAGTAAACGTTACATGTTACATTCATTACATTAATGTAACATTAACTTTGAAGATTCATCGCTAACTTTGAAGAACCATTCGGCTCAAGCACGTCGTACGTTTAACTAGATCCAATTAACCAAATTACTCGAAAACTAGCCCGGCGCTTACACCAATTGCGTACTGATAGATATACAATGAGAGCCCAATCTCCTAGATGAAACGGTCGTATAAATTCCTAGCTATCTACACCTTGCTAATAAGATTACTCTGTCTCACTCACAAACTGACTGTAAGACAGAGATAGCTAATCCCAATTACTTGATTCACACTCGGACAATATCGTAATGAACACCAGTGATTAAGGTAATTGCTCCTATTGTAAACAATCATTTGAATTTGGAATAAATTACTTTTGGCATAAATTATCCAATCGCAGAAAAATTTTGCGTTCAATTGGGCAATCAAACTGAAGCGTAGTTTTATTTTTTGTTTGGATGAATTTTTGACTGGATATTTTAAATTTTACGTCTTGTTAAAGTATTAACAAAGCGCCTCACTTGCTCTTCATTTATAACGGCATCACAAATAAAAAGTAGAAAGAATATCTTTTTTATCACAGAAATGCTAACGCTACTTTTCTCAAACAGTAAAACGCCGTGAGGAAGCTTTTGTGGTTTTACTAAAATAAACTTTCACAAGTGTTTTTATGACGAAATAAAGTTTTCGAGAATGTTGGCGGATCCAAGTCGAGCTTATAAATTTAAAAATGGTGTATAGGTATGTAGGTATTGTATTTCAGAGCTAGTGCCCGTGACTTGCTAAGCCGAATAAGTGAAACCTTAAAAGACGAAGGTTACCTTCTTCTCGAAGCAACTCAACCGTTTAATAATCTTATTTACCCGACTGCAAAACAAATGAGGCTATTATGTATGTATGTATGTTTGTTTGTATGCGACGTCCTGTCACTGTAGTCCAAACGACTGGACAGATTTTGACAAACAAGGTGTCGTTAGATTTGTCTCTATATTACATGAGTGACAATGGCTTTACAAAATGTTAAAAAAAATAATATGCCAGCTGTAAAAAGCCATTTTTGATTACTTTGAGTCGGGTTTTTTCGCAATAAATGATAGTTTATTATCTTTTAAGTAGCAATTTCATGCCTGTTTGACATGTTAATACAGCTACATTTATACCTGTATCTACCTAATAGATGGAAGCAGCAAGCTCATGGCGGGTGTCTCGAAAACAGCATTCTGGGCGATCATCTTTACGATCGTCATTTGTTCTTGTGGAGCTGTCTTCATTGGTTATTTCTTTAGAAAGAAAAGGTAACTCTCTAGTAATGTATAGTTGGCTCAACGAATCTAGGCATTCGTAAAGTTAGCCGCAAGAGCTGCGCAGTATCGTTTTTCGGGAGCAATTCGAGGTATGGAGAGGGAGGAAGGAACTGTACATGCGCAAACTCGCACCTGTGGCTAACTTCACGAATGCCTAGATCCTTTGGATGACCTATACTTATGCAATTTGACTTTAAAAAGAGTCAGAGCGGTTACGCCCTGCGTCCGGACCAAATCCGAACCCGTGAAAATAGCTTACGCACTACGCACTTCCTACATTCGTTATTTCCGTCACGTAAAATGACGTATGCCAAAAGGTGGCTCCTGAATTGCTTGGATTTGTACCAGAGATCGGACTAGTGCTTAAGCAATATCCGAATTCGGTCGAGTTTTCTATATCCATATTTTCACAGGTTCAGATCGGACGTAGTGCGTAACCGCTTTAAGTATAAATATGTATCGTATTTCTTTTTTTTTATAGAGGTAGGCCTCCGACAAAACAACCGTCCTCAGAGCTACAAATAAACGCTGGCGATGGACAGTACGTTGTAGCTTACACGTTGAAGCCACCGAAACACGCACAGCCAGATATTTTGAATCCACCTCCCGGTAAAATAGTATACCTACATTTAGTTTTAGATAATACTAGTGAAACTTCGAGAATTGCTATTTTTACAGAACTAAATTTGTATGTAGTGTACAAGTTTCATTCATTATAGAACTGTTGGTTGAGGCCTGAAGCTTTACCATAAGCTCATGCCTCATGTTTCAGAAACGTCACAATTCAAGCTTGAAGTAACACTACTTCAGTAAAGTTTTTGTAGGTCATGGTACGAAATATCAAAGTTATATTACCTACCTTGAAGAGCTTGTGGTAATGCCTTTGATTGAGAAAGAAATATCTGAAATTGCGCATTAATAAAGAAGATAAAAAACGCTGTTATAACAAAACATCCCACGCACCAAAAAATGCAGTCCAATTTACAGAATTTACGTCTACGCTGACATAGCGCTGTTGCAAAACCATTTCCCGTTATCACGAAACTTCAAAAATCAAAGTACGGCACTTTATTTTAGACGGGTGTCCTCCAAACGTGAAGTGCGGGATAGACGGCGCCGTCAAAAATGGAGCTCTCTACGGAGGGGAGGAGTGGGGCGAGCGCTCCACACACACGGATGAAGAGGAAACTAGACCTGTGAGTTACTTTTTCACCTAGATTTCACCTTTTTCACATTTTTAGTTTAACTGGAGTAGCTGCTATTTCACAATGTTTAGTATGACTGACAACATTTTATTTTAGTATACTGTGCAACTTTTTTTTAAATTTAAGATGAACATAATTTAAAAAAAGTGTGCGTGTCGGACTCGCACACGAAGGGTTCCGTACCATTATTATCTATAAAAACGGCAAAGAACCAAACCTTGAAATATTTATTTTATTCTGTTTTTTTATTTGTTGTTAAAGCGTAAACAGAAATACATCATCTTTAAAAAATTCAACTGTTTAACTATCACTTCATGAGATACTGCCTGGTGACAGATGGACAGGCGGACGGGCAGCGGAGTCGTTATAGGGTCCCGTTTTAACCTCTGGGTACGGAACCCTAAAAACCATTAAAATCTAATTTTATATCTAAAAAAATGTGATTGTGACTTATTATTTTAATGTCTTTTTATGTATTCTTGCCACATTTCACAAGATATTTCACCAATAAAAAGAAAAATAAAATTTCAGCGCAGTGTCTTGGCTTGCTTCTCCGCAGAGCAATTCAAATGATTTCACTTTACTTCCAGATATTGAAGTCGCCAAGAGTGTCAAGTAAGCCCGTCACGGGAACTATGTCACTAAGCAGGCGAGAGCACCTAATAGCAGAGGAAATACCAGGGCCTGAGAGTTGTGTATAGATGTACCCTAATAGATGAATTGTTTGCTGTAGTCTTTGTAAAATATATTGTAAAATGATTGGTAAAAAAAATAGAGTGCCATAGAGAATGTTTATTTATTAGGTAGACCTAAAACAATAATGTAAAATATAAACAAAATTAAGGGTTAAAATGGAACTTTACGAATGAAAATAGAAAAGTAATATTGTGTTACTTACTTTTTTGTATTTTTTTGTCTTATTGATACTCAGACCAAGCTTTATGTTTTAGTTGTAATTTTGCATAAATACGCCTTTTAACCAGTTTTGTATTAGCCCTGTAAAAATGTAGTCAAATTTTTGTAGAACATTTATTTGTACATAAACTTATCTGTATTGACTGTAAAATTGTGATAAACAAAATTGTAAATATTTAAATTACAAAAAAATAAGAATTAAATTAATTAATTCAGATCGAATCAGCAGTTGTTTAATTTTTGTAATAAGTTCAAAAATAAAACAAAACCATGGGTACAATAGAAGTACAAAAATTACGACTGTATGTAATTCACTAAATCCTGGGGACAATATTTAAGGGTATGCCTCCATCAGGTGTTAGGACGAATCTCGTTGGGCTGAACTTCATCTTTTTTTGAGTGTTTTTCGAAAGCTGTATGTTGAACTTGGAAAGAAGCTTGACTAAGCAAACGCGGGATGATATCTTGCTAAATCGCATACCTGAAATCAAAAATTCTAATGTCACAAGCTATAGACCGTACATTTCACACACGCTCACCTCACGGAGGATTTACAAACATTTGCAACAAAAGCTTTTTATAAATGACTAGCTTCTGCACGCGGCGGCGCCCGCGAAGTAGGTACCTACATAAAATATAGCCTATGCTCATCCTGAAAGTTCATTCTACATATTGGTGAAAGAATTTTTCAAATCGGTTTAGTAGTTTCGGAGCCTATTCAATTCAAACAAACAAACAATCAAATCTTTCCTCTTTATAATATTAGTATAGATATAAAAATATTTAAGTAATGATTTCAGTAAGTGGAACTTTACCAATGCAATTTCTTGGTCCAACTCCAAATGCCAGGAAAGCACAAGGATGCCGTTTTCCACAGTTTTCTGGTGTAAATCTTTCAGGATCAAACACATCGGGGTTCGGCCATATGTTCTCATCGTGATGTACGCCAAACGCTGATACTAAGATGGTCTGCCCCTTTTCAATCTCTACATCAGTTCCAGGAACCTTGTACCTTTTCAGAGCATTTCTTGTTAGAGGATCCACGACCGGGTACATTCGTAGTGTTTCATTGAATACATTTTCTAAATACTTCATATCTTGTAGAGCATCATACGTCACCTCTCCGTTGTGTTCAGCTAGAACCGAATCTATTTCTTCTAGCAACTTATCATGAATATCAGGATTTAGCGCTAGCTGGTACAACAGGAAAGAAAGTATCGTAGAACTGGTCTCGTATCCAGCTGCATAAAATACGAAAGCTTGCGCTGCTAATAAACTATCCGTGATTTTTAAATCAATTTGTTTATCCTGATCGGTTCTTTTAGAGCTTTGTATATCTCCTTGCTGTTTCAGCTCTAATAACAAATCCATGAAGTCTTTTCTGTTTGATGGCACATTTTTTCTTTGAACCGTCACTTGAGTTACGAGCCCGTAAAAAAAGTCGTTCACAAAAGATGGAAAAAGAGATTTGCTTAGTTTTGACAAAATACCTGGAAACATCATGTCAACCTCGTTTAAGAAAGTCATATTAAAAATAGCTTTATCAATTTTGTCGAGTTTTTCTTCGTGTCCATCGATAGTGTCAAGATCGAGACCAAATGCGCACGCACTGATGTTAGATATAAAGAATTTCTGTAGAAGTGATAGCACTTCTTGTTCTGGCTGTGAAACAGTCTCTTTACTGACGTAATCAATGAATTTATCTGCGCGGTCAATTATTAGGTGAAGCATATTCTTCAGCTTGCCCGAAGTAAATATAGGCGTGAGTTTGTTCCTTAGAACTCTCCATGTTTCCCCATCTGAGTGAAAAAGATTTGCTCCTAACCCATCTTTGCTCAATTCGTTAACCCGGTCAACGAAAGTATCGAAGTCCTTAATCATCACATGTTTTATGACATCTAAGTCTCTAACTAAGAGACACGGTGTGGTCATTCTGTAAATCCCGACTACTTTTTCTTTAGGGAACTCATCGTATACCTCGCGAAAAAGTTCACTTGCATGTTTTTTGCGTAGGGCCGACTCAAAGATGTTACCAAATAATGGAACGGTTTTCGGCGAGACAACATTTATGTTCTTCCAGAAGTTGAATGTTCGTGTAAAGTAATAATACAAAGCGCACGGAATAGCTACCAGCGCTAAAGTCCAATACAACTCCATTGTACTCACTGGAATTAAATGTTTCTAATGTGCTTTATTCACTGAATTAAATGAATAGCAAAATTACCCGCTTTTTAATAACCCCAGGCGACACAATTTCACAATTTCACAAATTAAATACTTACCTAAAACTAACTCATAAAATTTTGAGTTGTCAGTTTTATCTGAATGTTTGATATTATCTTAATTACTATAATGTACTTGCTATCTCATTGTCTTATAGGTACTGTTTGCTAGAAGCTATTTTTCCGTGGCTTCACTCACAAGGTACTTAATTAGTTTAAATGCGGATTTAGTAATGAAGTTTCTTTACACCCGGATAATACTCGTATTGCAGACAAATCGTCCATGATGTTATCTACCGGTTTAACCGGTGCATTTTTACGGTATTGTCTGCGAGTAATAACTAATAACAAAATCTCTGGACTGAGTATTATTTAATGTAGATAAATGTGATACCTACAAAGCTATTTCCCAAAATAAAACTCTTAAGTTGGTAAACTCCTTTAAATATACAACTCGCTATTCTATACTATATACTCGCTGATAAGATAACTTTCTTGACATTTTCTATTTGCAATCAGATATGATTGAGAGATCATAATAATTATTTGTCTTTTTTAGGATTCCTAAGTCCAACAAGGAACGCTTGTAGTTTCGTTGAGTCCGATTGTCTGTCTGTCTGTCCGACTTAATCAAACCCGTTGCTCTCATACTATCATGATGAAAGAATAAAGAAGGAAAAAATAATGCTGATAATGGAAAAACCCAGTGTCGATTAAAGTTATTTGTATTTTATGAAATTATGTAATTTATTTCTCATAAATAGTAGATCATCGTGTCACTACAGAGCCAAGAGGCCACATGGGTATTTTATGAGCATTCCCTTTTAGTATGGTTATATATTTATTGGTAATAACGACTAAAATAATTAATTAAAAAAATCGGGCTACCTCCCATACGTAAAATTGGGTTGGTTTTTTGTTTATTTTTCTATCCCACTCGGTAAATTGGAGGTCTTTAAAAATATTAAGAGGTTTCATTATCAATTTTTATACAGAGACTTTAGTTAATATCCTCTACCCAGCTAAACTGTTATGTGAAACTTTATTTGAAATAAGTACTTGTCCATCGAGCCAAAGATCAAGGCAGATAAAGAAGAGACATAAAGGAGTTTTAAGTAATGGACGGTTTAGGTAACTTTAAAAATATAATGAAAACTCCTTACGCACTTAATTGATTTGTTATTGCCTTTAGGATAGTGCTGCATTGATTTGATAAATTACCACAGTAACTTTGTAATTACTGACTACGGAAGCCTTCATTGACCGCGCGTTGACATTCTTGTCGTATTTATGTTGCTAAGCATAAATAACGAAAGAACGGTTCATAATGAATTTTACTAAAGTGTTTTTTTTTGTCTATTAGTAGATTTGTGTACTCACATAAATTTCAAATAATACATTTTTTTTTGACAGCGGAATGAGTCGCTTCAAAAATGCATTAGGTCAACTCATTCACTCATTCACTCATTCACTCATTGGGATAAGTAAATTTTGCTTTTTTAGAAAGCAAAACTGTAATAGTCAGGCTAGGGTCTATTACAGTTTTAACTAGGGAGTTATAAAGTTAGTGTACGAGAATTTTATACGATAGTTTGAAAATATATTCTCGGTTTTTATCGGCTAGACGATATTGTATGTAACATTTCTGTTTTTTCATTTCCATATTTTTTAATTTTACAACCGACAGTTACCACCACGTCGTGATGACACAAATAACATGCAAGTTACCAAAAGGCCACTTGCATACTACATCAAGCAACAAAACCTTCTAATTGGTTAACCAGCTACCCGGGGCGGTGGATTATGCTGGATCCTCATTACTGCGCTTTCGGGAATCCTCTTAAGCTCTGGTGAATACATCGTTTTCCAAAATGTAGAGCCAGTGACGGTGCCGTAATAAAACGATACTCGTGAGATATGGCAAAATTAAAAGAAAATAACTTACATATGATGCGTGATATGTCATCGCGCCGTTGATTATTTACGGTCGATAAATAAGATCGTTACTTGCTTTTTAAAAACAACAACTGAAGCGGACTACACAACTCACGTGAAGCGATTAACCCAGATGCAACAAGACATACTTTTGTTGTTGTAATTATAATAATTTACTCGTATTTAATGTTGACAAAACTTAAACCTGTTATATAAATACAAGCAAAACTAAGGTTGATTGTTTAATTTTGTATTTTTGACTGACGTGATACGTGATTTGACGTGGCGTTAATATGTGATTTCTTAGAAATAATTACATAATTTATTAACCCTACGTGTCTTGAAAAATGCTTTAGTAGGTATGGCATACTTTATTGCATTAGTAGATAATACCCAACTCGTCAATAAAAATCATGTATCAACTCAACTCTACTAATGAGCAATATTTCATTGAAATTACGTTTGTCAGGTTAGGTACATTTATCTAAGTTTAAGAGGGCGAGTCAAGACGCAGCATTTCTTTCTAGGCGTCGCGAATGGCGCAAAATTCCCTAGCGTGTGCTCGTTTAGCTCGTAATTTTTCATTGAGCCTGAGAGTCAGCGGGAAAGCCTCCAATTAAGTTTCTCTTTACCGTTTGGCCCGGAAAAGGGGAAGAAAAATGAACAACAGAGGCAGGGGACAGTTGCGAAGCCTACTACCGTATGATGTCAAATGACCTTTGCGAACTCTCGAGTGGGCTCTTGTACAACGTTTGGTTTTTTGTAGAGCAGTTTGTAGTGTTTCACTGTGAGAGATCAAGGGACGTTTTTTGTTGGCTCAGCAGTGTTACCGAAAGTGTGATTTGTGAAAGTGAGGCTTTGTTTCTGGCTTTCTTTCGGTTTTATTTTTACATTTTACGCAGTGAATGTGGCAAGCTGTAATCCTAACAATTCGGTTGCAATTCAATTAAACAAAAAAATAACTAAATTTAAACCTTATGCCATCTGACTTTAGCAAGGGTATTACCACTATAACAGATCACTGGGTATTACCTACTCGTACTAGTAGTTGTTTGATAATTACAGTACTTAAATCGTATTAATCACCTATGTGAACCTACACCTACATACCCAAAAACTTTTTCAAAGGTTTTATTATTGAAATAAGCACTAATCAGTTTCCTTGTCGTTATTTAATTTTGATTTTGAACGACTCATAAAATACTAAGCGCATCTAAGTGGCCCGAGACGGAGGTGTAAATTGAATTACTTTATCGTCCTTCTGACAATAAATTCACTCACCTAGTGCTCATAAAATTGTAGGTTGATTGAGTCAGTATTTTTATTGTTTCGGGCCGTGAATCAATGGCGAATGTTTGAGTAATAAAAACTTTACGATTGTTTTCACGGTGAAATTTGTGGCCCGTGAAATGCTCTTCCGCAGTCATTTTCTTACTGAAAGCTCATCTCAGGAGACGCTCCGTTCTTTGTTATGGCCGACGTTTTAATTTGCTTCACACCTGTATTCAGCACAGGTTTTATTACTCCCGCACGGATCGACGCAATCTGTTGATTTCTTAAGGAAATGAGTATTATAAAATGAATCCAAGGTTTTCGAATTTATACTGTATAACAGAGAGACCACAGAATTCGTTTTGAAATTTGCGCTGAGCCTGTAAATTTATTTTCGTAAATGTGTGGGGCCTCTTACGCCACATGATTGCAGGATTTCCAGTAGAGCCAGTTTTACCCTACCTCTCAATTTGCCCCTACTTTCGAACACGCGTACTCGTATTCTTTATTACCTTGAGGGTGTAACCGCAATGCAATCCCCGTCTACAGGCTTCGACAAGGTGACCAAGGATACCCGAGCGCGTAGGTAGCCAACGGTGGGTTAACTAATTGGGTAGGGCGGGTCGGATGTGCGAACAAGGCAAATGAAGATTTATCATTTACCTCGGTCCACGGGGCCCCGGTCGGTAGCCGGTTATCAGGTTACGGATATTTTTGTTGGCGCTGTTCTGTTCCGGTTGAAACGGTCAATTGAAGGGAAGAGTGATGTGATGTTTGTATACGGGTAGTGGTCCGTGGCTAGTGTATGGGTCAGGGAGGTATAATGTTATGTTTGTTTTAGTATACTTGCTCCGTTATAGATGAAGGGTAAGTCAAGTGTATGAAAAATGGTATTTCGACGTGCTTCTCTCCTAGTTTTGCTAGTAGAATATATTGGGTTTTATATCTTGACTAAAAATGAGCACCTTATTGGTTTGGCTTCAGTTCAGAAAGAAAAAGGTCGCAAACCGCACAGGTTTCCTCACTACGAAATCTACATTACATAAGTACTAAAAATAAAAAGTAATTCGCAACTTCATCGCAACATCAAACATCCTTCCTCGAGTATGTTCAGAACATTTTGAAAGCTAGAAGACGATCCAGAGAAACCGCAAGCCATACCCACAAACTCCAATATGTTATTTCTTAAAAAACATGACGAAAAAGTTGGATAAAGGTCATAATATAGTAGATCAAGGTGTTGAGGTGCCATGATGATACGCATATTTAGACCGACATGACTTTGCGTGACTGCTGGGCGTATATTTGTTGATGCTCGTTTCGAACACCGCAGTCTGAACTTATCAGTTTTCTCGCAAAGTATCGCTTCTTAGAAACGACATTCTACTTGAAAATATGTTAATATTTATTTTAAAATAATTTTTATTCGTAGTATTTACATTCATTCATTTTTATTTTCAAGTAGATTGTAATTGCGTACATTTTCACAGTAATGCTATTTTTAAACCGTGTCGGGTCTTACAACAAAAAAAAATTAACACATTTTCATCATATGGACGGTAAAGTCCTGTCGCTTCGCCTACTGATTGAGTTAATTCAACTACTCGTTGATCAACGACCAACAGCGCAGACCACCGCTTCCAGCTAATAATCCCTCAATTTGATTGCCCCGAAATCAGCTGCTATTTATAGAGCACTGCACTGTTTGCTGAGTATAAGTGATTAAATCTGCATCGGAAACCTCGCATGGTAAAGTTAAGTACTCGAAGAGTAGTTGGCGTTCTAAAAATAATAGCTAATTATGTGTGCTATGAACTACAACAGAGAAGTTCGAAGCTTCGTAGTTTGCTGTACAGAAGGACGAGCAGTTTCAATAGATATGGTAGCAACTACTTCGACTACTAAACGTACTTACACGATACTCATCTCGGACCTATAAGATTCAAACGACTTTAAACTGCTCCAAATGTTACCCTCAGGCCACATAAGTAATCCTAGCTACTGATCGCCAATGAGGTATGTTTTCCATTTCTATGCTAATGGCATTTGCCAATGAATAAAGTTTGGTGCACAATACGGAAAATATACAGTAAGTACACTAAATAACTAATTGTACTTTTTTTAACTGGTTCGTTTTATTTTAGCACGATAACCAGCTGCATTCTGCAAAAATCTTTGAAAATAATCATTTAGCTCGTTGCAACCGATGTGATACTCGTACTTAAGTCAGTAAAATATAGGTTTGATTATACATTCAAATCATAGTATTTATTTGACTGTAGGTATTAAATGTTATTTTCACCTTAAACTGCTGGTTATTTTTAGTGTACATAGTCTTGGCTGAATCTTCTCTTAAATTATAATAGTTTTTTGTAGCATCGATACTGTTTAATGATAAACTTTGTGTACGGGCGGACTGTTTTGTGAATTTATTTTTCCTATCTCAACGGTATTGTTTCTTTGCACTTCGAAAAAGATTTTCGAAATTGGAATTTTTGTAGTTATTGGAGTAGGGTATTCGAGTAGATATCGATAATGTTGACCTTTATTTATGGTAGGTTAGGTCTTGAAATAGCTTGTGTTAGTATTAACATATCCAATTTTTATGTAATCAATGTCCGACAATCTCAGCGTTGACCTCTGAATTATAAATTATATATACCCAATGGGAGAAAAACATATTCAAGATTTTTTTCATGCCTACTAATACCTTCTTACATTTATAAAAAAGCTTTCAGTCATATAAACTAGAGTATTATCATTTATATTCCTTTGAAAAGTGTTCACATAATATCGTCCGTCAATGCGTTCACCTTTTTGTATATTGATCGGTATAGTACTTATTTTAAGCTTCTTTGAGATGTAATAAAAATCAGCTTAGCGCGCCACGTACAGCAATGATTGCGCAAAGGGTTCACATGGACCACGATTGTCAATTGACTTTTTACAAGGGGCTTCGTGGTATAGAGACGACGTAAACGACACTGGAAGTGATGCCGGTTTTCGTGTGAAAATTGAAAATAAAATTAATATACTCGTAATCCATTGCCTACCTGTGATTTTATAATACTTTTTTGCATTCATTTGTTATACTTTGACACAAAAATGTAAAAAAAAACAACTTTTTGATAATAGTTTTATAATCTGTATAGATCTGATAAATAAATGTATAATAATGTCAGTGATAGCGCGAACGAGTGATTTTTTTTTGTTTCGTCACTCTTATCAAGTCCTAGGTTATGTATGGCGATGCGCGCACGTTACGACGTGACACTGGGTGACATCTCCATACACAACCTGATGAAGCTAACAGTATTTTTTCGTTACAAACTATGACGCTAACAGTATTTTTTTCGTTACAAACTGTATTTCTTTTTTAGCTGTATTTGTTTTGTTTTTATCTTACAATGTTCTCTGCAGTCTGCTTACAATTATGAACTAGCTAGGTAACTTCTTCATATCAACCAATGCTGGTAAGTAAACAAACCAGTTTTCACTGTAAATTCAGCCTAACATTGTAAGAGATTTTTGAACATGTCAATAGAAAAAATATATTTGCTGACTCTCAACGAGTAAACACGTTTCGAACATTCGCAGTTTTATTTCATGTCGGGGTAAACACTTTCAAAGATGAAATTCCCGCTCGACAAATACAAATGAAATTTTTAATATTTCTTCGTTTTCATATTGGTATGATAGGTGGATGGTTTTCTATTGAAGCCGTGTAACTGGGCAAGATCTTTCCTATCAGCAAATGCATTTCATATTTTCTGTCTGTCGTATTTAAGTAGGTACCTGATTGTCGTCTTATTTTATTTTTTTTCTAAAATTGGTAATAAAAAATCAGCTCCCAACTTTAATTCTCTGGGATGTTGTGTCCATTATGACAACTGTTTACTCAAATTTCAGAGACAGGGCCACGCTTAAATAAATGATATTATAATAACATTTTTTAGATAAATCAAATCTATCTAATTTACCCGATTGCGAAGGAGGGTGATGTGTTTGGGATGTATTTTTATGTATTCCTTTGGCTGTCGCTGTAATCTAAACGGCTGAAAGGATTTTGACAAATAGGTGTTGTTTCATTGGACCTGTCTGCATTACAAAAGTGACAAGAATTCACTTTCAAAGTATTCAATAGGTTTTATTGAATGGTAATCTAAGAGGTAAATAAGCAGCTAACACTATGCTTATACCAGTGAGCTCAAAACGCAACGATAGCACGATTCAGTACCCGGATAAATTTACTAGCACCCTCTAGTTGTAAAATTTGAATTAAATTTCGTTACCATTATCTCTGGTATAGTTTTACATGTCTAATTTTTACCTATACCTAAATCTCAAGTTTTATATTTACTATCATAATTTTATTTTATTAATATACAATTTATTCCTTTAATAGGTAAGTACATCTTTTTCGTATCCGGGAGAAGTTACCCAGGTAGTGTAGTAGTTACCTACTGCTTTGCTGGAAGACGGACGAGGTTACAACGTGACGACAGTTAAGACGTTCCAAGACACAGCTAGTTTCCTGAACGGATATTATACAGTGACCTATTTAGGTACTTACTGAAAATATTAATAAAATGGTCCAAGAATGTAAGATATTTGTTTTAAGTCTATAATAAAAAATTATATTCGTTATAAGGAGGCTAAGAGGAGGATTCAACTGGGTTGGGCAGCTTTTGGAAAGTTACGTCGAGTCTTCTCGTCACCCATACCACAATGTCTGAAAACGAAAGTTTTCAACCAGTGCGTCCTACCTGTCATGACATACGGAGCCGAAACGTGGACACTCACGGTAAGGCTAGTTCACCAGTTTAAAGTCGCTCAGCGAGCTATGGAACGAGCTATGCTCGGAGTTTCTCTGAAGGATAGAATCCGTAATGAGACTATCCGACACAGAACTAAGGTTGTCGACATAGCTCAGAGAATTAGCAAGCTGAAGTGGCAGTGGGCTGGCCATATCTATCCATTGGTGAAATATTTTTTGAAATTGGACGGGTGGATTCGGAGATTACCTCCTACATACAAAAAATAAAACTTTACCTCTTTATAATATTAGTGTAGAAGTGTAGATTGACTTAAAAATAAATTCAAAAATTAATTGAACGTTTTACCTCAGTTACCGAGCTACTGTACCGGGACATTCGTGAATGTACCTATGTACCTACTCCAAGATGAATATACTTACGTAATTTGCACTCGTAATTTTATGCTACCTCCATTTACTATACAGGGTGTAAAACACTTCTCTCAAAACATTTAAATAAGACCATCTGGAGTCATATGCTCGGAAAAGTAAGATTAATATTATTGAGAGAGATGAGATGACGTCACCTCTGTCTCAACACCAATTGTTTTTGTGGAGATTAAAGATAAGCATCCACCTATCGGCATCGTACGCATCGGACGCATCGCATCAAACAGATCGTAATATTCTTTGTATAGAAAGTCACACAAGTAGAGATGGGCGTTTTCGGATTTTTACGCAATCGGATACAAATTCGATTACTAATTTTGAAATCGATTTAAAAACCCGATTTTATAAATCGATTTCAGAAGTGTATGATGGAGCAGATTGACCTTAGTTTCGTTCGAAATTCCATGGTTTTAGATTTATTAGCCGCGTTTTGAATTTGCACACCCCTTGAGCGTCCAACGGTCCAACCGATTTTTCGAAATTTGCACATAATGCATTTTTTATATTTTGCATGATATCTCTTACACGGACGCAGGAAAAAACAAAGGCCTATAAACTTACATACATAAAATCTTTTTGGATTTACATAATATACCTACATCCTGCAGGATATAGGTACACCTCCTTGGTCCTACTTGACAGTTGACATAAATACTTATAAAAAGAAAACTAAACCACGTAGCTTGTCTCTGTAAAAAGTAACGTCATTTTGGGTATTTTATCTGTGCTCTAAGACACTAAAACAACCGAGAATGGCAACAATTTATTTTTACGAATGAACTCCCGACATCCATTGTTTTCGCTAGTCTATGACGTCATCCATGAATCATCTACACTTTTTACCAAAGTCACAAGGAGATATTTTAACGGCTTCTACAGACCAGAAATTTCCCCGTTTGCTAATAACATAAACCCGTTCAAACAAAAGTAAACTCAAAAAACGTAAATTTAAAAAACGAATAATAAACAAGTATAATTGCAAATGCACTTGCACTCGCGATGACGTAATCGTAACGCAATCTCTTTGTTTACATATTTTTTTCTTAAATTTTTTGTAGCCAAAGTGTCACTGTCTTGGCGTTGACACTGACGTAAATATATCAAAGAACGAATGGGTAACAGTTGCCACAGTAGAAAATATTGTTGGAAACTAAGATTCCAACAAGTAGGATGGGCTGCTCTAGTCGCCCAGACGCTCCAGTGGCTATTCAACACAAACTAAGATAATCAATTCACACTCTACAGTCCCAATTATAATACCTTTAAAATCACAATACTTATTAAAACAATAATACGTCCCAAAACATGTACCTAATATTTTTAGTTTCTATTCACAACAAATTAACATTAGGTATTATTTATTACTTACCACAAAAAGTTAAAAAAAAAATAGTAGTACCTGCCTAGTAAGTAGGTACTGCAATATATTATTGTTTTCTACTAAGTAGTTGCAAACTGAATTAGATCTTATTGCCTCGACATTAAGTTCTGTTTCGTTTCAATCTGCAATACAATTCAAAACCGCCAAAACACAAAACTGTCGACAATTTGCTTCATCTCTTTCGCAAACGAACGAAATCGTAGTTTTACGATTTCATTCGTTTGCGAACGAACGTAAGTTTTCAGAAATCTTACGATTTCGTTCGTTTGCGAACGAACGAACGGTTTGCTTGCAGCAAAACTGTCTGAAATTCTCTTCATCTCTTTCATTCTCAGCAGTTGTTTGGCAGAGTGAAAGTGATAGCATGAATTTATGAAAATGTATCGGAGTTTTCAAAGAAAGATTTGGCTTTGGCTTGGTTTTGGTTTGCTTGCGTTTTCGTGGTAGATGTTGTTCTTAAGTTTTCTAAAATCAGTTTGTCTTTATTGGACAATCGATACGATTCGATTTGTAGGTGAAATCGGCTTTCAGATTCGTTTTGATAAATCGGACTCATGCCTACACACAAGTGCGTCCACCAATCCGCATCGTACGGATCGCTCGAATCTGGTCATCGGCATTGCCGACGCCGCCGTTGCGTCGAGAGGCAACTTTTACAATGCGTGCCGATGACGTCATTTGGAATGCCGGTGGACGGCTCTTTAGTCGACTGGCCCTGGAAAAAACCGGCCCTACGGGGCCAGTTGACCTAATGCATTTAATTTATTACTTTTTTTAGTCGACTGGGCCCATTACTAATTTGAAAAAAAAATATTTCGAACTATTTCAAATCCATGTACAGATGTGTACAAAACGTACTCAGAGAAAAAAATGAAACACCATTTTTATAAATATGATACTTGTGTTTATTGGGTTCTTTTGCTTTTACAACTAGTCAAAATCAACAATATAGTATAGTATATCGACAAAAGTTCAAACACTTTTCTTCTTGACTATTCTAACAATAAATTCTGTAAGCGGGGCCAGTTGACCAATTCAAAACATGCATTAGGTCAACTGGACTCGAGGGGCCAGTCCGAGCGGGGCCGGTCGACTAAAGAGCCCGGTGGACGCACCCCGCCCGAATACCCCAAATGAACTGGCATCGGCAATCCGATTGATGGTAGTTGTGGCGGCAAATGCGATCGCTGCCGATCAGGTGGACGCATTGTGAAAAATTCACTCGTTTGATGCGATTCGTCCGATGCGTACTATGCCGATAGGTGGACGCTTAGCTTTAAAGTCATCTCTCCCAATCTCAACAAGAAAGTGATTTCAGTAAAAAGAACCTCTAAGGCGTACTTTTATCCTTTCACCACGCTGGTTTGAAAGAACTAGTGCCTCGATAAAAACAATTTCCAATGAAGCAATTTCTTACTGTGCGCTATATAACTTCAATATTTTGTACAGAAATTCCAAACTGAAACTAAACAATTCTTGAAATCAGGCTTATTTGTTAGGCCTCACGCTTATTTAACGATAGATAATGTACTCGTAGGTAACTAATATTATAGAGCTTTCTTTTTACACCCTGTATACGTACGTTAAGTGTTATATGAGTATGTTTAGTCTTATCTTGGAGAAAATAAGGACTCTCTCTGTGATGTCGTGAAACCTTTTAGCGGTAAGTTTTATACAGTGAGCCTTACATTGACTCCAACGCTCTTATTTTATTTATTTAACAGATATAATATTATCAATAATCGAACATAGATAACCATAATTAGTTGTAAATAGTGCTATTATACTCAAAAACGACCGACTGCAATCAAATATTATTAAAATAGGACCGAGGAATAAGTCAAAACAAAATCAAAACTATAATATAAAAAGAATAATAGGTGATAGTGGTTTCGAAGGTTTCAAGCGTTTTAAAAGTTCAAGGTTTTCAAACTTATTTTTACTTCTAGGGTCATTTTGTTAACTATAACTCAAACGTGGTGACTACAAGGGCAAAGTTTTCACTTTCATCCGAACAAGAAAAATCTTTGGATTATTAATTCTCCAATACTTACGTTACATACAAAAGTGTTATTTCCACGAAATAACATTTTCAAAGACAATTAGAAATAATAATAACCTGAATTACTAAAGGATTTCATTGAAATAAGATTCAATTAAATTCATTTTATTTCATTAAAATTTCTGAAATCCAAAAATAAAAGGTAACAAATTGGGACTCCGGTGCGCGGAAGTCACGTTGATCAGCAGTCAAATCTTCGCGAAGTATTTTCGTCTCAACCAGAATATTAGAAAAGTTTTTCGATCCCCTGAATAGTGCCGGCTACGTGAGACACAAATATTGCACCGAAGCTCGTATAATCCTTGGCTTGGAGCCAGTTCACAATATGTAAGCGTAGTTTTCAATGGAGCGCTTAGGTACCTACTCAATAGCCGGGCGACAATTAAGTGTAGAGGTATGCGCTGTACCTATCTGTACCTGCATTCGGCTTTGTGTACATAATACAGAGGGTTCTGCCTCAATGAAGCTTCATGTTCAATCGAGAAGCACTCATTTCAAACCGTAGATACATACGCTGTCTCATATTAAGAATGGATTTGGCCTACTTGACTATGACTATTCTCAGAATAATGCAAAGTCAAATGGAAGTAAAATGTCAGTTACTCTTTGATAACTACGATTTATTCTGGGTATAGTGCTTATATGTATACTACAGGGGTAGAGGTAGACCAAAGAAGAGATGAATAGACTGTGTGAAAGATGACATGGGTAAAAAAGGAGTGAGTGCTGAGATTACAAATCGACGGCCCAACCGAATAAAGCGGTAATAGCTCAATACACCAAATTTTTTTTATTGCATATTCGGATTCTATGGAAGCCAATCTATCACCTAAATTTTTTTCAAAAAATTAAACTAAAAATCCCTTGATTTATAGCAGTAGACGTCATTTTTCTTTCGAAATTTGCGGCACAAGAAGAAGACGAATATCAACACTCTGTAACCTTACGTTTAATAAGTTATGAAAACAGACGCGTTATAAAATCTTACGCCTTTATTCTACTGCAAACGATTAATAGTTTAGTTGTAATGTGATAAAAATATTTTATTTTTACATAGATAAGACCTATATCACATAGAATACCTGGTTTACAAAGTAACATTTTTTATACAAAGAATGCTATTCCTCAAATCCCTGATTACAATGTCATCAAAATGGTTAGTAAAAGCCAATGCTAATGAGTATAATCTTTAATACCAGTTTAATTATTCATTCTTCTTTCCTACAAATAATTATGTGTGAAAAGTGTATGATTTTTTATAAAACAGATATTCAAAAGAAAGCTAAACTTTAAGAAGCTTTTGAAAAACAGAAAAGAAAAAGAGACTGTGGGTAAAGAAGATGAAAGATTTGTAAAAAACAACGTTTGATAAATCCACTCACACAGTTGCATGCTTAGATTCGGAAAAAGTTCTACACATCTCATAATAGGTTAAATCCCAGTTAATCTTAGTTATTAGATCTTCCAAAAATACCATTTATACCTACATAAGTTTAGTTTTATAAGTTAACTTTAATTTTAGTCTGACTTATTTACATACTAAAGCATAAGACTGATAGTCTAATAGGTACCTGTATAGATTGAGCTTTAAGTCTTTAAGTATTTAAGACTAAAAGTTCAATCATAGGTAAAATAATATATTTGGTTTTATTGTTACCTAGTAGGTAGATTTGTTATTTTTTCACAAATTTGTTGATTATTTTGAAACTTTTCTGATAGAAGTCAGACTGCTCCCGAAAATCAAAGCCCCATTTTAGTGGTTCCAGAATATAGCCGTTTTAAGGCTTGTAGGTTCTTTTAGGTGTTTCAGGAGTAGTTTTATCATAAAAATTATAAGTTAGATAATTTTTGAATTTTAAAAGGTTCTTTTTTTGCAAAAATCGTGATTACCTAGGCTAATAACAAAATTAAAGTTTAACATTTTTTTTTTCGTGTTATTTGATTGAATATTTCTTTGTTTTTAATAAAAACCATGATAAGTGATGATTATTTAATATAAAAATAATGAATAAAAATCATTAACTATCTGTTTTACTGCTATATTAAAAAAAACTTAAAAGTTACATGAGATCTTGTCCTTTAATAATGTCTGAAGACTAGTGGGTAATACACATTTAATCAAATAGTTATAATGTAAATTGCAGCTGAATAATGGAGTAACAGGTAAGTACGCGACGCCAATGCTAGCAAATACAGCTCTTCAACGGTGGTGTAGGCTTATTGCTAACCAATCCGTTTGAGGTTTTGAGGCGAATAAAGACGTAAAGTGCTATTAAAAAAAATACCAAACGAAATTACAGACGAATAATTACGTAAATTAGTTTTTAGCATTTAAAATAAAACCTGTGAGATTGTTGTGTTTAACTCCTAATTAATCTTAAAGCTCCTTTTTTTGCGCATCCAATGATATTACATTTATGTATATAAGTTAAAAGCGGTCATGTAGAAAATGATTTTCATGTTTTTTGGCTCTACTGTAAAATTGTGATTTTCATATAACCGCTTTATTCGGTTGGGGCGTCGAAATGATAGAGGGAAATGGAAGAAGAAAACATGTTGTGCCGACTCCACATAACGTGGGAAAAGGGCGGGAAGATGATGACGATGATACTAGATTGGCTGTCTAATCCGCCCTTCGTAGTGAATTTACTAGCGGTTACATTCAATGAACAAAAACTTTTTTTTTACCGACATTCCACCATTGATATCTATGCCTCTGTTGGTTTATCAACCTACTAGGTACTTACACAGCAAAATGTTGTAGTAGCACTCCTGTTTTCCAACCCTAAGATCGTTGATTCTAACCAGGCACTACAGCGTGAGTAAATTTCACTTGATGCAATAAAACACCTAGAACAGGTGCAAGAGAACCCAGAATACTATCGACAAAACCGGCAAATAAACATTATTTCAGGGCATCCTGTAGATTCAGTTCTATAATCAGGCCACGATTATCGTTTATGCAGTGTGATTGCGTCCAGTTGGACTATTCATGCGGGCACATTCAGCTAGGACAATCGGAATTTGTTCTATTGTCACAGTGTATTATAATTATCGTATGAGACAGGACCATTGTATAGAATAGAATTAAACTACACAGACTGTTCAGAATTGCTTCAAGATACAACTTTCTACATTCCCTTCGATAATTAGTATCATCTTCTTCTTTATTTATGGTACCTACCTATCTGCAAAGAGAATATCCTATCTGTTTCATTTGAGATAAGTTTTGCCAATGTCGAGTTTTTTTTTAATGAATAAGGTTGTTTCATAAAGTCACATTCAAATTGTCAAGTCAATGAAACAAGAGGTGACTTATTTTTTTTAAAACTCTTTGGTTTTTTCACTTTATCCGTGATTCCGCACCCGTGTCAAGAACTCGGACTTTATTGGAAAAATAACCACTATAAAATTACACAATAAAACTCTCGAGAAAAAATATAAAAACTAGAGCGTTAAGGTTGCCAGTCGAATGCATCAGGAAAAAATGCCTTAATTAGTTTAGTACCTATACCTTTAGTAATATTACTTATAGCAGATTTGAGTACTTCATGACTTTATTTTTGTATCGGTAATGCTTATGATAGGTAAGTATTTTTGTGTAGAGTTACTTTTTTAGACAAAGAGTAATACGACACTATGATCAAATTTTAATACACAAAACAATGTCGACGCGTGACCTAAACTACTATAAGCACGAATTACATTGTTTGTCATCGTTTCATTCCATTTCCTCTTTGCTCTTAAGCTGAGCACGGTCCAACCTCTTTAAGTGAAGATCGTTAGTGCCAGGACATGACAATACACGTTCCATATCCGGGCCGACCTGGATGACGGGACATTTCAGCAAGCTTCCGGCCCTCTCCTTGCATGGACCGATGATTCATGGGTTTCTTTAAACAGTTGTCTTGCTCGGAATGAGATGTCACAGCTAAATACAAAATGTCCTGTTGATACATCGTTATTGGATACGTTGTGATTTTTGTAAAGTAGTCGAAACTTAGTACCTAAGCATACGCAAAGCTCAAATTGAACTGAAGATTGGTAAAGGATCGTAAAAGATTGTGTAGATATACTTTTCTTGTTTTTGATGCAAAATATCTGCGTTTTTATTTTGACTGAATGTACGTTCACGCAATTAGGAAAAGAGTCACGTCCATTGGGCCGTGCAAAATTGAAATCGTTGCAAAATTCATTTTGCTCAATAACAACGTTAAGTTGAATTCTTTTTTGAAAAATGCAATATAAATTATTTTTTCGAACACAGCGGGTTGACATTTTTATCTGCTGACGTCATACAAAGTTTCAAAATGTATTTTTAAATAAGAGAGTCTTTTGATTAAGAGCAATTCTAAAGCTTAATATCGCTCGGTAATTCAAACATTGCAAAATAAATATGTGTGTAAAGCGAAATATTAGAAAATCTCTAATAACAGAGTACAATAATATCTGGACAAACCTTGCCGCACCGAGTGAAAGCTCCATAACTAAATTACTTAGCTTTTTAGTGTTTAGTATTGCTATATTATAACACAGTATATAACACACTTTCATACATTCAATAAAGAGATTAGAAAAAAATACTTCCAATACAAAACCAAATTCCAATCTTCGTCTACAAATCTGGAAAACAGACAAAGTACTAGTAAGTAGTCTATGAAGTCTTCTTTTACTCGTGGATTACGTTATTGTGAATCAAAAATCTATTTAAAGAATGTCTTCTGACATAACACACGTAATAAATAAAGCACGTCTCACCGAGAAGCCTTTATATTAGGTACCAATATTACATTCTACAGAATCGAATTAGAAAATATTGTTGGGTGGGCAGCAAGACACGTGTTGTATAGCAAATACCTACATAAGACGGATCTACCTGTAAGATGGAAAAGGTATGTACAGGAATCACGCGTTCCAGAGTTATGAGGAGAATCACATAATCTTTATAACTCTAGAACGAATGGATCGACTTTCATGGTTTTTGATTTGTTGTATTTGTCTCCGTCCCTAATAGCAGAAAAAATATTAAAACATTTGAAAATGAATCAATTTCGGACAAAGTCGCGAGCAACAGCTAGTTTATATTATATTATGGTTTACCTGATATACCAGCTAACAAAATAAGAAAGGCAAAATAAAGCGGTTTTGAGGCAAGATAGTTGAGTGGTGAAAACACTTATCATCATGCGTGTCACGTGAATAGGTGCGCGTTTGACACTGGCTGCAAAAAAAAAATAAGTTTGTAATCTTTGGCTGGTATACAGGCTTACAGGTGTAAAAAACTGGCTTTGAATATTTTATTGCTCTGAAGGGTTTTGTTACTCTAAAGATCAGGGCTATGTATACCTATTTAGTATCTATAATATAATGGATGAAATGGCGACAGGTCACAGGCACTACGTGTGATCCGCGGATGCCCCTTATGCTTAAGGGGAAAATCTACAAGACGATCATTAGACCTGTCGTATTGTATGGATCTGAATGTTGGACAACTAAGGCGACGGATGAAAGAAAAGTGCATGCAACGGAGATGCGAATGTTAAGATGGATGTGTGGAGTGACGAGGATGGATAAGATAAGGAATGAGCATATTAGAGGAAGTTTGAAAGTAGCGCCGGTGACAGAAAAGTTGAAGAGTAATAGATTGGCGTGGTATGGGCATGTCATGCGGCGAGAGGAAAGTCATGTTACAAGAAGGGTTATGGATTTGAATGTGGATGGATATAAGAGTAGAGGTAGACCTAAGAAAAGATGGATGGACTGTGTGAAAGACGATATGTGTAGGAAGGGAGTGACTACTGAGATGACGGATGATAGGTGAGAGTGGAGGAAGAGAACCTGTTGTGCCGACCCCACCTAGTGGGATAAGGGCAGGAAGATGATGAATATAAGTGGTGTTTTACAAACAAGGTGTTTTTGGCGAACTTCTTGTTTTCTATACTCCGTGCAAATACCCAACAGAGGGTCGTCGCCTTGGGCGCTACGTGACTGTCCTAAACTATGCGCCCCTAATAGCACTGATCTATTGAATCTCGTACGATTGTGATCAGTGTTTCGGAGAAAATCATATACACGCTGCGTGCATCAGCATTGCGCCTAGACGCGTAGGATGATATTATCAGCGAGATGCATGCGTACGGATCAAGATTATTCCATACAAAACCATATTCTGTTGTGTAGTGACAATCAATGTGTGAGTACACAGTGATGAAGCATGCAATAGTATTCTTTAATCCTTGCTTAGATAGATTGCTTATATAAGCACTTGCAGGTGTTCTAATCCTACTAATATAATAAACGCTAAAGTTTGTAAGAATGTATGGACGGATGGATGTATGTATGTTTGTTACTCTTTCACGCTAAAACGGCTAAACAGATCTGAATGAAGTTCGCACAGATATAGATTATGGTCTGGAATAACACATAGGCTACATTTTATCTCATGTGATAGCGATGTTTTTGTTTTTCAAGGTATCAAGCGGGCGAAGCTGCGGGCGGAAGCTAGTTAAATATAAATTTACTACAAAATATTTTTAGTCATACCTACTTCTTTCTAGGTGATGTTGTTGAATGGGTAAACGAGTATCAGCGTGACTTATTTTGAATATTTTTGTCACATTTTGTTTGTGACACTTCCAGTAAAGAACGGCCGTGATACTACGGTCGTCATTTTCCGAATAAAGGTTTTATAGCATCGAGCACTCCATTGTCTTGCCGCTAAAAGCCACGCCCCATTACCCAAGCAGGTCAACTTTCAGCAATATAATAGCTGATTTTCCAAAGCGAAACTTCAACGAAAGTTTTATTTTACTATCGAACGCACTAAAAACTCCCCGAAGGCACTAACTGCCGCTAATGTACTGCCAACAATTTTATTGCCCGTCGTTTAAAAGCGGCGGCACACTGAAAAACTAGAAATGCCCAGTTGCATTTCAAATTAACCAGGGCGACCTTTTGGATGAATACAAATTTTGCGAGTGGACACAGTAAAAACGCTTTGTAACAACGGCTAACCTCTTTGCGGCTCGGAGCGGGACGTCGCGTTTATTGGTACAATGAAATTAGCATAGTAATGAAAAATATTGGTCAACTCTCCGCGGTCGAGGCTTCTCCACACCCAATTTATCAGCGGTCGAGAATAAAACAGAATTAACATAGTACGGGCGGTGTTTACTGCGATGCTGGGTCAGTAAATTAAGTGGTCGCTGTCACATGCGCGCGGTCGGGTGTCGTAGTTGGTCCACGGCTCATGGAAAAAATTGACAACTTAGCGCGGCGAGGCCTTATGTAACTGCTTGTTAGTGTGATAAATCGGTTTCACGACTGCTATATTACAATACATAACGCCATCGCATGTACTGCGAGTCTCTGTGAATACTGAATGAGGTCTGCTCTGGATAGAGAGAGCTTGCAAAAAGTTAATAAAGTTACCTATTGGGCTTAAGAGAAAACTATAATAGCTTGGCAGTGGACCGTAAACTTGTTTGCATGTAGAAAAAAAAATCATTAATAATCGAATCGAACATATAAATAATCGAGAAACCAATACATGTGTCGTTAATCGAGCAATATCCGATGATATCTCACGACTTTACACGTCCAGTGATACCTAGGGAAAACGTAATAAGAATGTTCGAACTTTACGAAATTACATTAACTCAGTGAACTACGGAATTGCCACTAATAATGTTATAGGTCGATTTACAAGTCACTTAGTGAATACACGGCTTTAGTTAAAAAGAATTTGTCTATACACATTTTCCTTTATACTACATATTCAAAGGTCCTTTGTACTTTACACGAATAGATAAATCCGGAATACATTAAAATTTTGCCGCGGCTCTACATTATTCATGTCCGCGGGCCATCCTGCTGACTCAACAACTAAAGTGAGAGCTTTGGGCGTACTAACTGTTGCTTAAACTGTCGCTTCACTTCATACAAAAACTCAAATCTTTGTTTGTCTTTCTATATTGTATAGCTATGCTCCATATTTTTGTTAAAAGCTCATAATTCAAGTAAAAATATTTATGCGTAAGTGCTGATGCGTAGTTAATACGCGATCTTAACACAGCTCAACCATCATAATAAAGTGGATTACGTAAGTATATAGGAAACAAATATCAAAAAATATAAACCTAACACGCCACAGGCTATAGTTTTACTTCGAATCAAAGCACCAAAACCTCGTCAAAATATAAAAATAGTCAAATTACATACAATAAACGCCGCAATAGCCCGAATTACATAACCACACGTAATCTAAGCGATTAATCTGTCAATAGAGTACGCTTGCAGAAGGGGCTTTTTTAACCGTACCCTAATTTTCTTCTACTTGTATAAAATAAGTTGCTGCTATTTATCGTAGCATCTTGTGCCTACTCGGTCTCTATGCATGAAGCTTCAGTGCTCTAAGGTGCTTTAAAGGTGCTCTAGGTTGCTGCAACGCCTGTGCGAGTTTCATTAGTATTCTAAATGGCGATTAGTAAACATTACACATGGCACTATCTAGAACCAGACTGAATATTTCAATGTTGGAACCAAATAATTTATAGAATATAAATGACTAAGTATATTTTTTTGTGTTAAGCCTCAGCAAAAAATAAACATGTTTAAAATGTTGTCTTGGGTGGGGATCGATACAAGCTACAGGGCAAAAGGCAGAATTATAGCCAACTGAGCCGTGAGGCCAGTCAATAGCAAATATGAAAGTCATAATTTAATCGCACACCCCCACCTGCACTTTTCAAATGATCCTTGTTATAAACAAAAAATAAAATAAAAATGAAAAAGCCAAGCACGTGGTTTAGATAAGGCACCCTTTACACTGGCTGACGTTCACAGGTACCCGCGGGCGACGGCTGGCAGCCACACACAACATTAATCTTGTTTCATTTGTTATTGTTTAAACGGTGCTTGTTTGACATTGAAACTAATCGGAGGTAATCGTATTTCGCTCATTTTAATTTGACAAATGTTTGTATATTTTTCACGATCTCACTATACCAGTAATAATGAGTATGTGGCTTAAACTGAGATTTAATTGCATTATCAATCAGTGAAAGTTTGCATTTGGTGTCTAAAGATTTAAACAGACAGACTACTTTATAGAAGTCCTCCGAGACGCTGGTGGCAATGCCACGTAGTGTGACAATGCTGATACGTTGAGCCAAATATGAGCCAGAACTTGGATTTAACGATAAATACGTCCAACTTATTTATAACTTCCCGTAAAACAATGCATCGAGGTCAAACACCATAAACTTCCACATAATATTTCAGATCACGCAACCCTTAGCTTCTCGCCTTCTTCGCTTATCGGTACGAAACAGAATCAATTTTGTGTTAAATCTCAAAAGTCACGTTCTCGAGCGTCTTCACGCATAATCCTCAGATACCTTTAATGAATGAGCTTCATAAAAGCTTTTTGGTTTATTGTAAACAAGGTAAGAATTCATTAGCCGCTTAGGTGACGTCGTCCCCTTGTACGTGACTCCAGGGTGATAATGCGGAGGCAAAGTCTAAGGACTTGTCACGCCTTTAAACTGTAAAAGAAATGTTCTGCTTGCTTTAAACAAGATTAGACCGCGTGACGATTAACTTCATTTTGATCTTTTAGTTCATTAGTACCTACCTTGTGAACTCTGCTCCTTGACCGTGATATTGCTTATTTCAATAACACTCTGAGGTCAGTGTTTTGTTTCATCTACGTACAACAATTGCTTAGAACGTTCTCTGCGTGAGACACGCCGCAAGTCACACGTCGTTTTCATTCTGTACACTCGAACGTAGCTCGGCGTTCTTCATACAAACCGGTAATCTTTTCCGCCTCGCTCAAATTGAATTTATAGTCAACAAAGCTGTTTCCTGGATACCACGAAAAGATAAACTAAGATTTGCTGGCGAGCAATTAAAACTTTACCTTAGAACTAAGTTCGTTAGCGGGCTAGTGTTTCTCGAGGAGGGATTATAAACGCAGTCGAGAAATATGTCCGCTCTTACTTTTGAAAGCGCCCTGGATCGAAGCGGCCAACTGGTAAATTAAAGTCAAGAATTACAACACTAATGAAAGTGTCTCGTGTTAGATTTACGCCCACAACGTAAGAGAAGACCCTTAACTTTAGTATCAAATTAAACACAATTGGACTTATGGTGATGTCTATTTTAGTTGAGCTTTGCCAACACTTCGAACTTTGACGTTTTCATTATAGATTAAACTATTAAATCCAAACAATGTGACTGTATAAAAAAACTTCTTGAACCTAATATAAATACAATCAAATATTGGTATACAATATAGATCTAGGATCGATCGATATAGGATTTTATTTTGTTCACACTAAAGTCTAAACTAGCGTAAACATTTTAAATAACTGTTCATTATTTTACTAAATTGACGTGGGATCGAGTGTAAAGGAAATTAGAAGTCTTGTAAAATAATGTTGGGAAGCAAAATGGCTGTTTTCATTTATCTTCCGTCTACTAAGGCATGAAATTCAAATGTCGCGGCAGTCTTCATAAGTAATGGCATGCGAAGTATATTACATACATTACATTTACATAAGCTTTAAACTCGCACACAATAACGTATAACGTACTCGTAAGTACAGTTTAAACTAAACAATCAGAAGGGAAATTACTAGTGCAAGACAACTTAAAACAAAGTGATGAGTGCTGGGTTAATATCTAATTGCTCTCGCTCAATAATAGGCAAGTGTTCGCAGTGGGAACTAAAATGCTGATGTTGAGATACGAGACCTTATAATAACAAAACGGTATCACACATACTCTTCTCAAGAAATATTCAACTTTATAATTAGAGTTACAAATGGAAATTGCTTGAGCAGTTATTTCGAAGACGTAAAAGTTGGCACTGAGTATAGGTAGTTTCATACTGCAATTATTGGCACGTGCTAACCGTTTTTCAACACCTTACTATTTCAAGACTAAGGTAGATTTAAAAAGTTATCGTAGCTATATTTTTTTATTTGTTCTAAGATCCTTATTATTTCCTCATACATTCCTAGATTACGATTAACATAAAACCGCAACACCCAGACGACTAAGAACGAAGTTCAGTTAATTATTCATTAAGCTATCTGGGTCCCACTAGTACCTTCTAACATTTTTTAGTTTGTGATTAGTTAACGAAGCGTAAAATATCCCTGAACATGGTTGAGTTTTTACTTTTAATTATAAAGTCCAAAAAACGGTGAAGGAAAACATCGTGAGGAAACCGGCATACCCTAGAACCAAAAATTCGAAGGTATGTGTCATAGGTTAGTATTCTTATAAGCGGCGATGGGTTTGCAACCTGTCACGTACGGAATACTAACTATTGTGCAAAATACCAAATGTCATGTTTGGACTTGCCTCTGACTACCCTCTTTAGATATCCTCAAAGATCTAAGTAACTAAAGATCTGAGGAGATATTCTACCGAGCCTGGGGATTACAGTCGTGATTTATTTATTTTATTTTTATTATAAAGTCACACATTTTTTTTAAGTCGGTTAAGATCATATTTTATCTGTAAAAGCGTTATCCACACTCGGAAAAACTATACGGAGCAGGTAAGAGCAATTGTTGGCACGTGTTCGCCTTATTACTAGTCACAGGGGACAAAACCCGCCTAAGAAAAGATGACGTTTGTATTTTATGTAAATGTTTCCCTACGTGGGACATTGGTGGCTGTTTTTAGAGCAGAATTATACCGGGAACCTATTCAGCAGTTTTTGATTCGGAGCTGAAATGGGTCATTTTATTTATGAATGTGATGCCCGGGGCGAGTTGTAAGCGGGTCGTACCTATTTGTCGATAAGGTGACGCGTTGTTTTGCATTTTTCTTAGAAAATGTAAAGTATGACGCGTTTTTTTATTCTAGTTACAAGAGAGTATGTTAGCCATCGAGTTAAGTAACTTTAACATCAATGGAGTAAGCTATCAGAATTAGCTATAAACAGTTTTGAATAACATGCAAATACTTACTATCATCAATATCACGTTAAGACCACAATGTCAGGGACTGGTACCATAATTTATAAGTACTTAAAAATGTCGGTTTACATGTTAGAGATAGCGCGCACGGATTAGTTTTGTCGCCGTGACTATTTCGTCTCTCTTACCAAGTCCGTGGTTACGTATGGAGATGCGCGCATGTTACGACGTGACAACTGGGTGACATCTAACCCGTAAAAATAACCCGTGCGCGCTATCACTTACAGAGATGTCATAAATGCACAATACAAAAGAAAAAGTCGTGACCTGGCACTTTATGAAAAAATACCCTCAGGACGAGTCCTTTCAAATTATACACATCTGTTTCTCAACAACTCAAGTCCCTGCAGGTACTACGAATAATTCAAAGGAAAATTCGGATTAAAAATCGCCAGAAGAGAGTACATACTTGAATTTATTTTGCACGACGAAATTGCTGGCGGTTGGCCTTCCTTCCGCGCTGGCTTCCTTGTAGAGATATAAATAGCATGAAATTCCTCCAAGCCACCTCGATTTCATGAATTTTTGTAGCTTCATATTTTCTGACAAATAGTTAACTGTGGCTCTGTGCTGTGGCACCTTGCACGTATGAAATTGGTTTCCAGTGAGAAACGCATGGAGTCGTGCGCATCGGTTTTATAACATTTTAGATTTATTTCTATTATTATGTACATAATATACCTACACGGTCTCTTTGAAGTAGCCGTATGGGTATTTTACTGAAAGGTAATAAAGTAATTTATTTATTTAGAATATAAATAGACTAGCTTCCGCCCACGGCTTAGTCCTCGTGGTACCTTGAAAAACAAAAACAAATCTATATCTGTGTCAAATTTCATCCAGATCCGTTAAGCCGTTTCAGCGTGAAAGAGTAACAAACATACATCCAGACATCCAGACATCCTTACAAACTTTTGCGTTTATAATATTTGTAGGGTAGGAAAGAAACAATAATAATATAATATTACAAATATTAAGTAATAGATTAGGTAAGTACATGTGAAACAATTGTGCTATTGAAAGTCTGTAATCATCCAACATAACATTGCCATAGCTAGCAGTATTATTTTCCATTGCAATATTTTCCTAGAAAAATATTTGCAAGGAAATAAGTAGATTTATCTTCACACGACATTCATTCATGCACCCGCTCATTAGCCGTCTCCCCGCGTCATAGACTCCGAATTGATGTCACCATAGCGACCCTTCAATACTCGCTTCAGCCAACATTCACAGCCATTATACTTGTCTTCAGCTTGTTTGCCACTGTACATTTATTAAACGTTTGCTGGAAGCTTTAGTAATTAGGTATAATATATGATAGCTTGATGACTTTGTATTGGGTGGTACCAAGTGACTTTCTTTAAAAAGTATTTTTTGACTAGCTTCCGCCCACGGCTTCGCCCGCGCGGTACCTTGACAAACAAAAAAAATTATCCCACGGGACTGTACATTCTTCCGGAATAAAATGTAGCCTATGTGTTATTCCAGATCATAATCTATATCTGTGCCAAATTTCATCCAGATCCGTTTAGCCGTTTCAGCGTGAAAGAGTAACAAACATCCAGGCATCCAAACAAACTTTCGCGTGTATAATTTTGATCGAGCGAGCGAAGCGAGCGAAGATCTCAGTGGCAGCTATGCGATTTGGCGTTGTATGTTTGCGTGTATGTTTGTAAGAGCATAACTTAAGAACCGTACATCCAATCTGCATGAAACTTGGAAGGTTTAGAGATACTGCTAATCAAATTTACTGGGAAGCATATGAGCTTAATCGGTGTAGTATTACTATTTATTTCTATTTGTAAATAAAAACATATAATAAAACCTAAATAAAACCTTTTTACTGTTATCTCGAACTAAAAAGCAAATGAAAAAACGTCATATTTAAAGGAATGAGCAAAAAAAGTAGGTATTATTTACATCGATGGAAAAAATTGAAGATAAACATATAAAAAATCGGACGCTGGTTTGATCTCAAGGTCTGAGTGAAGAAACCATCTTACGAGGAATCGCTGAAAAATGTCTTCCGAGGATTTCTTTATCTCAACAACTCAAGTCCTGGAAAATATTTTAAAACCTTGACCAGTCCAGTGCTAACCCCGTTAAATTTCAGATACCTATTGTAACACTATAAAACTAATCCTGGAACCAATATCTTGAACAAAGCCTGGTGAGGCCCTGAGGACGAAGCTAGGAAAGCTTGAGGAACGAACCACAGTAAATTGGGTTAGTTTCTACCAGCGCGACCAACAGAGTCATACAGAATCTTAAGGGACTCTCGCGAGTGAAACTGAAAGAGCTAGATGCTCCTGCTAGACAGTCCTGGACTCTGAATAACATTTAAAGCAGAAGACTACCTAAATATAATGTCCTCAATCATTTATCTGTATTTTATATCTAAACTCTTTAATTTCTATTAGCCTCAGTTTCATTTTTTATTAATTCACTGTAAATAGTATACATAGGTAGGGAGGGACTAATTTGTAATATAGATACATACATAATATATCTTTATACTCACCATTTTCTTTTCTTTGTTAGATAAATAGCAGTAGGGAGATAGTTTTCCTTTCTTAGGTAGGATAATTAAATAGGTATTTGTTTGTGATTAAGTTATACGTGTCATAGTACATAAAGTGTATCCAAAAACTTTAGGGCATGAATAAAAATAAGGATTGTGGACATCGCGCGCGAGATCTCAGTTCGGGGCGAACTACTAGTATTATAGTAGGATATTATTTGTTTTTGGCAGACAGCAAGTGTGGGAGGCCCAAAGATATTTCCTCGTAGGACTGTTTTTTCAACACACGACATTTGTCATGAAGTAGGATATTTTTCAAGACACACAAACATCCTGATAGGGATTGTGTAAGCGGAAGCGCTGTAAGGGTGTGATTTGGTCTCAGAATCTATTTTTTTTATCATACTATACATTTATAAAAAATATTATTTGGGAATTTATAGCATAATGTTTAATAAGGAACTTATATATGTACTTTTAAACTTACGCGATCTGAACACATTATTATTGGTATCAGACGGGTATTTATCGCGTTTAAATTACCTTATATTTTCCCGACGTTTCGACAGGTTTGCACGCTGTCGTGGTCACGGGTAGACACGGTAGGTCACGGTAGAGTCTACCCGTGACCACGACAGCGTGCAAACCTGTCGTAGACGGTCAAAAATCTTCTTCCAAGTCTTCAATTTTCAAGTAAAGTGTCTATCCAATGTTTTCACGCAGTTCGATACATGAAGTAGGTAACAAGTTTACAACCGTTACGCAACATGTCGCATAACATCAAAAAAAAAAACCCCAAACACTTGGCTATAGTCGCACATGAAACGGCACCAAATTAGGCGGGTAATGACATCCACGATAACGTTACGAATTCCAAATTTCGATGATTTATAGCCGACGTGCGTGATTGTATGGACGTGATGCGCCCAGTGATTATTGATGAGCACGATTGTGCTGGCATAACCGATATTCAAGCGGTTTTAATTAGCGCACTGATGATGACCCACAAACAGCAAAGGGTCCCACTTTTTCTGTTTGTGGGTCATCGTTAGTACCCAAGTGAAACAATATGAACAAAAACAAAAAATGCTAGAGAAGCTAGCTAGCTGTTAATAATGGAAAGAAGAAATAAACGTATGGGAATGACATTGCTAATCCATATTGTCACGTGATCAATCCCATACATTTTTGAATTTTCTATTCCATAGCGATGTTTGAATGTTACATTGTCTAGTCCCCAGGTGAAATATTCTAGACTTTGTAGTAAAATTCCCCCCGACTTCAGTCGCGAATGGTTTTTTCATACAAACTTCAACGTACAAAATTACACATACGCTGATATATTTATACACATTTAGACAAATACATTATGTGAAAGTAAAATTAGTCAAATATAAAAAGTATCAAACACGAAGGTTCTGAAAATAGCTACCAAACTGGTTCAGATTTCCATTTTCTTTGCCGAAGTAACCCAGGCACGCAATAAAATTAAGTGCAGAAAAACTTTATTACGAATCTCTGAACCGAGTGGCTGTGGTTATAAGCAAAAATCCTGGGAATATTCTATGAATTTATAGCGTCACAAGAAACTTCAGGACGGAAGCTTGCTTGGATTTTAGTTTACAAAACAAAATAATGTTTTATTTAACGATGTCAGATGCAGGTGAGTTTTTTACAATGAGTGACCGCGAGGCAACGTGCTATGAGTAGGAACTACGATAGTATTTTGATATTTTGTTGGGTTATGAAGGCTATTATGCAAATGTTGTGGCTTGCCTTTTACAAATGGCTCTCATTCAGATTCTTGTCCGCACGATACTGCATAATACTCTAGGCGGTATACCGTGCGGTTACATTTTACGTAGATGCAGCTCATTTTCAGTTCGTATTCAGCGAGTTGAAGTGACACTCCAAGCGTAGCATCGCTTGCGCCATGTTTTTAGGGAGCTAATTATCTTCGTCTTGGAACATCAGTATGGTATCTTTACCTATGTACCAAGGTATTAATAGGTATTTCTTTCATCATAACACTGTGAGAACGATGTTGTGTAAACTAAATATAATTAGGTTCAATTCCTGATAGCGGGTGTGCATCAGCAGATATTTTCCCCGAAAAATTTTTGTAGGTATTCTTGAAGTGTTGTAAAACCCTATCCTTCTCGCTTGAGAGTAGTTTAGTGACAACAGTAGTAAAAAATGACTGTTGACTGATGAGTCTGTTTAAAATATTTCTGACGTAACCATTTTATCTTTTGGGAGAATCGTCACTTAAGGTACAGTAAGTTAGAATAAAGACAATTTAAAACAAATTAGTTACAGTACGGAGGGTAGAATCAAACGGAGTATTTATGTCGAACGCCGACGAAGCGTAGCGAGGAGACGTGACTGAAATACATTCGTACGATATGCAGCTCTATAAACGTTCATTTACTTTAACATAATTAACTAATTCCCTTCGCCCGATCCCTTTGACTTTGTGGCTCAAGCTGTAATGAGATAAGCTTGCAATTCCTCCTGTCACCGATAACGTCTGTGGGAATTCTTTCGTGCGTCTTCCTCGAGATCTAATAGGTTTCCCAGATAAGAGAAATAAAAATAGTTTCCGAATACTGGAACAAAATATTGGAACTGCTTATAATTTTTTGCGATTTTAATCTAATATAATACTAATATTATAAAGAGGAAAGTTTAATTTGTATTTTTGTTGTAACGAATAAACTCAAAAACTACTGGACCGATTTCAAAAATTCTTTTACCATTAGAATTTAGAATGCTACATTATCCTTGAGTAACAAAGCTATATTTTATGTAGGTAGGTATTTCGCGAGGAAAGCCGCGAGCGGAAGCTAGTCAACAATATTGCAAAAGTGACAAAGTAGATAGATGTCGTGTATTCAATTAATTAATTTAATTCTACGTGTTCATTACAATGCAAAAAGTACATGACTTACTCGTAGATGGAAATTTGTAGACAGCTCTTTCAAGACGAGGAAGAAAGTTGCAAATTTCTATAGGTTATTTGCGACAAAGAAGTTGTTAAAAAACTTATGATGATTGAACTCGCTGGCAAAAACCGATTGTTCGTTATTTTACGCCGCATTTTGTTGCAGCGTTTTATTTAGGTAATATAACAAAATGCAGTTTTAAAAATAAACTATTAGATTTTTCAACGAAACTATTTTTAAAGTGGGTACTAAAAAAACTAAGTTGTAGTTTTAAAACTATTTGAAATGCTTTCTTTACCATATTGCACCTACTTATAATATCCTCTCAGCTTAATCAGCCGTACCCACAGGAAAGAGGTAAAGACAACATTTTGCATTCTATATTAGGTAGATACTTTATGGTAGCGAAAGTTGGGTATGGCAGAAGAAGCATCAGAGTAGAATAAATGCAGTGGAAATGAGAGCTTTGAGAAGTATGTATGGTTTAACTTTGAATGATAGAGTGAAGAACAGTGTTATAATAGAACGCTGTGGAGTGAAAGAAGACGTAGTGATGAAAATTGAGAAGGGTATGTTAAGATGGTTTGGGCATGTAGAAAGGATGGATGAAAGGAGATTGACGAAACACTTGTATAAGGAGAGTGTGAATGGGACAGTTGGAAGGGGAAGACCTCGGCGTACGTACCTCGATCAAATTGGGGACGTTCTAGAGAAAGGCCAGGTCCAGAGTACCCTAAACCGACGCGCATGTATGAAGAATTTAATGAGGGTGAATGAAGCAAAAGAAGTATGTCAGGATCGTAGCAAGTGGAGATCCGTGATCTCTGCCTACCCCGTCGGGAAACAGGCGTGATTTTATGTATGTATGTATGTATGTGTGTAGATACTTTCATCCACACTTATTGGACAAATGCATTTGAATACATATTACATGAAAGAAATCTCTGGTACTAGTGAGACGATGAGAAAAAGGTTTTAATACTACAAATAAATACTAATATATTATTTATTTTGATGTATTTTGACGTTCAAAAACGAATGGAAAACATCAAAGCCTTACAAAATCTCTTGTCACATCATGCGAACGTTACACAAAAACAAAACGAGTGCAAACATAATATTTTGTTGACACGACACTGTACATTGTGTTGGAAATTCGGGTTTTTTTTACTCTTTTTCCCTATAGCCGAACACAATCGGATATCATTAGCGTTATTTATGTGTGCGTCGTGCCGTGGACGCTCGCCCGACGTGACTTCAATTCGCATCGAGTGTTATCTCGGTCGTTTACTATTTACATTGATTGCTGTTGGCCTTACCTCGCTGATGTATCATAGATGACGCAGCTATTCGTATCTGGGGGTCGATTATCATGGATACCAATAAAGGGATAGCACATCAAAAATCAACGAACAAAAGAAAGATTTATAAATTATACCCGAATGAAACCTCAACATTCATCAATCTTGTGGCATTACATTGTGTCTAGATAAAGTCTCGCGGCTATCCCGCTGACCTGAACAAATGCAGGTGCCGCCTAATTACAAAGCAGATAGAGTGAGATGAAAAATTACACATGCGTAGGCTAAAACGGGATGGATAGATCAAAAGTCAATCCGTCAATGTCGTTTTGGGTAATCTTATAAAGCTGGAGTGATAAATCCAAGTGAGGCGTCGAAAGTATGATTTTTGCGTTTGCTATTATTAAATAAGAGTTGACACACGTCGTATTTTATTTTCGTGGATATTTATTTCAACTTTTACAATATTCATTCGCTATTTAATATTGTTTACAATTATTTATATAACATCAAATTTATAAAGCGCGACCTTTGAAATTGCTTTCCGTGTTATATTTGAAAAGCAATTGTTGTGGTAATATTATTGCAAAAACAACTGAGATGATTTAAAAAAATCTACAGTAGTATTGAACAACAGTTTTTCAATGTCGGATGTAGCGACACCATGCAATTGCAGTGCAAACGGAGTCGTTGAGCATTGCACCAACATTGAACCCCCATTTTTGACGCCCTTTGGAAACATGCCAGCCGGTGAACGAGCATCCCACAGTTCGCGTGGCCTAACCCAGGTTTTTATAACCGTTGCAAATAGGTAATGATAATAAAAACTCAATTTACTGAAGCGAAATTTTATAATTGAATTTAGGGTTCCATTATCAAAACTAAAAACTTAGGGTACGACTGCAAATAGGTAGGTACTCAGAAAAAGGGTAAAAGATTTTATATTGACCATAGTTTAGGTCTATTTTTGTAAATACCAGACTTGAAATATGTAGTTACTATCTTTTTTATCTATGTAGTTCCTAGTTTTATAGTAATAGTCATCTTCAATCAATAGGTATCTTCACAAAATATACAAAATAATTTTCGGTATATCCAAACGCTCACGCAAAAAATAAACCACATAATGAAATACACATAATGTAAACACTGTCAATGAAAAAGGCTCAACAAACTGTTACAAAATAAAATTACGGAAGGAAAACCGTCAAAAATATTGATATGCCACATGTTCAAAGAAAACTTCCTAAATATCCAATTTATAGGGAGTTAAAAGCGGAGACTTATCTTCTTACGCAATTTGTGGGTCGGAACTTTGAATCGACTTGGAACTCGAGGAAATGGACCAAATTATTTCGACCGTTTCACCGTTCGGGACACTTTGATCATTGATGTCCTTGACTTACTTACGTACAAACATAGAACACGTTCATAGGAGTAAAACCATCAATCATAATAAAAAGTGAATACCAACCATTAAATAATTTATATTTATATAAGTATTATTCAGTCCAAATTCACCCACTGTTTGATAATCGGCCTCCTCTTTATCTTGCCATCCCTTCCGGTCCTGAGCTAATCGTATTCAATGAACGAGCAAGTTTCTAAAAAATACGAATGATTAATGTTAAAGCGTAAGTAAATGAAAAGGTTATTATAAAAATAATTTAACCCTTAGTCTGAAATTAAGTGACGCCATCTAGAGACAATGTAGACTTACTTTATTTTCATTTATTTCAGTTTACATAATTTATTTCTGATTGTTACATCTCATGTTAAACAACAGTTAAGATAAGTGATTATAGATATAATTGTCTAATTGTGCTTGGGAACAGTTATTGGCAAATGTTTTGCATAGCTAACTGTTGGATGGCGACGATTTTGTTGAAATTTAGTCGATACTGGTTCAGTCTCAGTAAAAGCGGGTATAAAGTGCACTTACCTTCTTCTTATACAAGTTGAATTACCATATTTTTTTAATAAAAACACATTATTGCCGTGGCATCTGCAAGGTTTATCGATTAGTTATTTAACTTATGACTTATCAAGCCATGAATAATAACTGATTACGATAGAAACAAAAATCAATACAATTTACTTATAGTTTGACTCTAACAGACACACCAAGCCCTTACCCGGAGCAGTACCAACTAAGTTGTTCAGATAGTTACTGCAAAGCCAAGTCAAGTTTTGCAATAAATAATATTGCTTGAATGTGTGTCGCGGAATTCAATATTATTGTTGAAATACTACGATTCAAAATTCTTGGATTAACAAGGTGCAATTGCGAGTGTGTATTGGATATCAAGACATTTTTTTCTAACTTTTCTTATCATTGAAAAAGCAGGATTCAGTTTTATTTTGTCATTTTGGTTCTATGTCATCCAGTAATGTGTGAAAGATGACATGGGTAAGAAAGGAGTGAGTACTGAGATGACGAATGATAGAGGGAAATGGAAGAAGATCACATGTTGTGCCGACCCCACATAACGTGGGAAAAGGGCAGGAAGATGATGATGGTTCTATGTCATCCAGCATGTTTACTACACTTTCCTTTGTACCTATGTATAATGGCCATTACATGACCAGCCTCAAAAGGAAGTGAAGCGCAAACTCCAAGATAGGTTAAGATGGAGGGTTTTGCTTGACCGAGCCGGCCGGCCATCTTAGTGGCAACTTAGACAGAGAACATTTAATAGTCTTAGGCATCGATGGGTTCAGCGATATCACGTTTTAATATATTTTACTGGTCTATAAATGTAGTTGTTACGGGTAACTTGAGAAGTTTGGTCACTATGAATAATTACCGGTCTGTCTGTATACATATCGCCCGTACCTAGAGGGCAATGTGAATAAAACTGCATGACTAATCACTTTTCCCGGTCAGTATTTATAATGACTACCCTATATTGGGCAATCTATTAAAACAGAGGATCCATTACAGTTTATCTGTATTTCTTAATTAAATGAAATTAATCTTAAATAATTGAAATGGGCCGGCCAAAGTGAAAAAAATATCAATTTGACCGACGACACGATTATACGACGACGATTTATAATAACCGGTCCATACTGCCCGGTTAATCAAGTTACCCGTAACATAGTTTGACGACCTCTGTGGCGCAGCGGGCGAGAGTCCACCTGCGACGCAAGAGGTTGCGGGTTCGATTCCCGCCGCGGAACAAATTTGTGTACGATCTGCAGAAATTTATTCCGTTGGTCTGGGTGGTTTCTATGTATAATAAAAAATATCTATGTATGTAAGTATATAATGTTTTAAAAATCAGTTATCTAGTACCCATAACACAAGCTTTGAGTAGCTTACTTTGGGGCTAGATGATGCTGTGTGGACTGTCCAGCATTATAAAAAAAAAAATATGATTGTCATATCAAATATATAACAAAGTCATCATAACTTATAGTCACTTAATGTTCATCGTAATTTAATTATAACATTCATGATGCATCGCGTTGAAATCATGTGAGGGTTTTTTTATTTTTGCGGACGATTCTAATTTCTAATCCACGGTCTAATCTTCTAATCCATATAAAAAGTAAATTCTTCTAATCCAGTATAAAGCACGTCACCATCTAAACCTTTGCTGGTCGGTGCTTAGGTCATATAATCTTATCTTATTATATTATTATATACCTTTAAACGAGCAATCTTGTATATATGTATATATATATATATATATATATAATCTGAATCTCGGAAACGGCTCCAACGATTTTCATGAAATTTAGTATCCAGGGGGTTTCGGGGGTTATAAATTGATCTAGCTAGGTTTCATTTTTGGAAAACGTCGTTTACGAAGAAAAAACACCGAGCAAAGCTCGGTCACCAGGTGCTTTATATACTTATATGTGCAAAACTCCTACGTTATTGGATTAGTGACTGATATATCGATGCACAGGCTAAACCATAAGTCATAAAAAGCTGTTTGGAGGGTTTCTTTTTAAGAAAGAAATTTCAAAAACGGAACCTCTAAATTTAACGGAGTTCAAAGTCTTAGTGCGTTGTAATTGTAACAGCATCAATAAGAACGGGAACTCAGAATGAGATCAGTGCTTTATGTGATTGTGTTGAATGTCGATTTATTTACTTACTGCGAATTACCTGAGGCAGGTGGAGAACAACAATTGGAACTATTTTTGCTACAAAATTGTCTTTCCTGCGCGCTGAGGGCTTTTAGAAGCATTGATACGAGTTCTCACGGTTGCGCGTGCTTTCAGAGTATTTAATGTGTTTTGATTAAGCCAGAGTCAAAACTTCGTTTGTATAAAATTAACTGATTCTGTTATTCAAAACTCTTTTGCTCTTTTCTGTGAAAATTTTAAGGCTTCTTTGTCAACATAACGGGTGTTTATCATCGGTCGTCATGCGAAATCAAGTGAGCATGATTAAATAACTTAAAATTCTTTCGTCCAGTGTTAAAATTCATATTCATTTATTCATTGTTTCATGGTGATATTAATAACATTCAGTAGATCTAACTTCTCCAACATGAGCCCCGCTGGGGCACAATAACGTTATTTATCTTATTTAGTACCTATTAGTAAACTTATCTTATACCTTTAAATGAGCAATTCTTGTACATATATATATAATCTGAATCTCGGAAACGGTACTAACGATTTTCGTGAAATTTAGTATGCAGGGGGTTTCGGGGGCGATAAATCGATCTAGCTAGGTTTCATTTTTAGAAAACGTCGTTTACCAAAAAAACGAGCAATGCTCGGTCACCCAGGTACTATAATATAATATACCTTACATATCTACCAATACGTATTGCTTAACTAATTGTAATAATTATACATACCAATATTAAGCTAAAATTCAGTTTTACTACCTACCTATTTAATAGTAAGCTGCAAATTGATAGTAACGTGTCGGTGTACACAATGCCTTTATTTTATAGGCCCGGATCGTGGAGCCACAAAAACTGGTAGGTTCGAAGTGATAGCCGGTACGCCCCGTACGACAGACCCACAGTGAAATCTAGATGTAGGAATAAAAAGCATTTTATCGACAATTGGATCGCGTCAATTCTAGTTCTTCGGAAACCAAACTCCAGCCCAAGTTGGCTGATTCACAGAATACCAACCAGTCACTACTTACTTACTTTCAGTGCCTATTCCCACGCAATTAAAACTTGCTCTGGCATAGGTTGTTAGCGAATTTAAGACCTTTTTGTATTTTTTTTGTCCAATTGTAAGGTAAACAAAGAGTATTGAGACAAAAGAACTAGCTTCAACAGTATTTAGTGCAGATTTACTGGAAATCGCCATAGTAAAAATGTATGCTAAGTAAAATATCTTTAGACATTTTAACAGTTTCATAGAAATTAACTAGTTAAAAAACATTATATTATAAAGCATCTTTCCGAGAAAAAACCATGACAAAGGTAAAATTCCGTTTTTTTACAGTTTTTATGTTGTAGACTCAGGACCCAATCACTGGATTGAATTACACAAACCACAGGTCATCTGTAATGAAAGGCATTACTACAAGAGAATGGTTCGGGAAGCGATTGAGATTAAGAAATATCCTAATTTCAATCGTGAAGACGGTTTCAGACTCTCTGCCTCATGGAATCCAGTGCTAGTTAAGTGTACTCGTCGTAGACCGGTTATTCAGCGCGTCGCGGATACTGTTAGTGTTGTGTGTCGTCCGAGTGTACAGATGGACATCCCTATTGTCGAGAACGAAGTGAGGGTAGTTGCAAATAATGCGACCCCCGCTTCGCGGAGGCGGTAGCTCCAGTACTCCAGTCTACCCGTGACCACGACAGCGTGCAAACCTGTCGAAACGTCGGGAAAATATAAGGTAATTTAAACGCGATAAATACCCGTCTAATACTAATAATAATTTTTACAGTTACATTTTATTTATAGGCGTGCCTTTGTTCACTTACAAAATATATTCGCAAGGCTAACCTAAGTAACCTACTTACTGTAGAATCCACTATTTTTTCTCATTATATCCATGCACCAAGCTCAACTAACCGTTCTCCCGCCCCCCTCGCCCCGTTCACACATCCTGTCAGTCTTTCCCTGTGCATGATGTTGGCAGATTACTAGTCACTTGTGCACAAGATCAGAAGCCTGTTTATTTCAATTTTATTGTAGGCGTTTTAATAAAATGCGACACAGATATTGCGCTACTACATTTAAGCTTTACTATACCCCGTTTCTTGGAAAACTGCAAAATACATCCGGTACGCTGAATAAAAACTAACTTAAAGTATAGCCCGGATTGGGAACTTCTAAGAAACATTGTTCAGTTCTCTATTCGATAGATTGTTTTTATTTTAGTTTCTTTTTTTAGGATAAATCATTGTAAAAAAATCTACAGTAATTTAGTTGAGAAGGATTTTTTTATATGGGACTTGAACAAGGAAGTGTTTTTTTCTCATGAGGTTTCCTCATCAAAGTAGTCATAATAAAAGCAAATTGTACTTAGCCAACTGCCCCAAAGTTGGGAAAAATCTAAAAAAAATATTTTTAAGACATCCAAAAGTTAATAGTTATTCCATCAATAGGTTCCATCCAGGTTTAGGACATGCAGGTAGATTGCTTCTCGTTATTTTGCTAAGAAGACGCCACTCCTCGTCGCTGAACCGATGTTTTCAAACAATAACACGAGCTCTATGATTAGAACAATGGACTTCGTTAGCCTCGAAAAATCTTTATTCAATTTTGTATGCCATTTCAAAATACAAGAAAGTTTGAGTTACCATTCAATTTACATCTTTTACATAAAAATGGCGTCTCCTGCGCATGTTTTGCATATACATCAAACAAAAAACACTACGCTGACAGATCAACATTGTTTCAATCTAATGTATTACAAATAATGTCCAGAAATGGTATTCTCTAGATAATGTCTGTGTAATGTATGAAGAAATAAAACAGTAAAGAAGTCACGGTTTTTGGAATGTTGATGAATGCATAGTAATTTGCGTAGAAAAATTACAACAGGGCTTATTAACATTCGCTCAATATTCAGTAAGCGACGTGAGATGAACTCCGGGCCAGGAGTTTATCATCGCCCTGTCACTCTACAGTTATTTATGGACCAGTAAACTTGGAAATATATTTTCCTCGTCGGCGGCCGCGTCCATTTCAGGTTAAGCCCCTTGGGCCAGGGCACTAGACGAGTCGAGTGTCATAAATTTGAAAACTGTTTCGGCACAGCGAAAAAATGAAACAAATATTTGACATTCGCTCCGATCTTCGATATGGCCTATGGATTTACGACTGTTTATGAATTAAACTTCAGCACAAAGCTAACACAATTGACTATGCATAGAAGTGTTGAAAGGTTCACGTAATTTTATATTGATACGTTCTAATACATTGAATGGTTGCACTTTTACAGGTTTCATCTAAAACAACATCTTTTGATTGATTTAACTTTGAAAGCTTTTCTTGCTGTAAAGGTTCAATGGGCTCGATAAAATAACACTATTTTTAATAAGTCATTACATTTGGCTTCTATAGGTGCTCTGCGAGGATTGTTCCCGGAATTATGGCGTACTAAAATAATTTTAACGACACTTTGATTACTTTTATCGCAAGTTTTCGCTTCAGTTGTCACGTTTTCGAACCATTAGTTTTATGCGAATTACTAGTGAGAAATTGCTTATTTATAATCAGTGTTTTATGAGCAAAACAATTTAACTCGGGTATTTTCTGTTAAGCAATTGACAAATTAAAAGCGCTCCATACTCGTAGACAAATATTGCAATACATTTTTTGAGTAAAATTTATAATTAATAAATGTATATAAAATAGGAAAATTATTTAAATTTAACTATTTAGTTAACTTTTAGTACGACTTACTTACGTCAGCACAGCAATAAGGTTTTGTAACTAGTAGCAAAATTCGTACAAATACTTTGGAAGACGTCATAAAAGTTATGGCCCAATAACATTTCAATCAACAAAATACACCGAAACAGTAGTGCAAGTTTTTCCATAGGTAGTTGCCAACTCCAAGCATGTCCGAAACGAAATGTCTCCTTTATTAGTTTTTGTTGGGCAAATAAACTCATTGTCATTGCCGGAGTAGATGAGGTTTCCTTTTAATTTAGTTTCTTACGTAACTTTGCAACAATATTGTGCGAAACACAGTTATGAGAAAAGTGTTTTTTTCGGTAACTTTTGTCATGATAGCTCTTCTTGGTGAAAGATAAACGCTATTAATTAGTGAATTAATTTGAATAAGAAAGCTATTATTAGAATATGCTACAACATAAGGTTGTATCGCTAACTCAATCAATACTGAAATAATATCCAAGTTGTTGGAAACAAAAGTATCAGGTTTAGTAAAAATATCCAGCTTATCGTCTTTTGTCAAACAAATCAATATCATCTTAAGATACCGCTATTTAGCTTAGCGAAGACCACTTTCCATTATTTTTCTTCGCCTCGATTATTTCCTCAGTTGTTGTCAAAGCCCGAGTCAGATCGGCTTTTCTGCTAATCCTTTACCTACCTGATCTTTTTCAGCGTTTATAATGTACCTCGTTATAGATTTTTTTATCAAATATAATATTATAAAAAAGGTCACATCGGATAACGTTTTATAATATTCCAAAAAATATACTTAGCTATTATTATATCTGTGATTATATATTTCGTTATAAATATTCCTCTAAGTCGCTCAAAGTATGCTCTAATTCGCTTCAGTGACTATCAATTCAGTCTAATTATATTCACTCACTTGATAGCTGACAACCCTCCGGATATCCTATTCTATCACAGAAAAAATAAATTTAGCAGTTACTGTAGTCAGTGAATTTATTGAGCAGGTGAACATAGACGAAGCCATTTCGTCATGATTTTAAAGTTTTTAACAGAAGCAGACTGAATTTAGGAAAGGATTGCACAGCAAGTAAATCATAATGTATGTAAAATTTTGTACACTAGTGCATGTTTAATAGGTAAAAGTCTGCCACTTTAGGGCACACAACACCATGACATGTGTTGAAGCTATAGATACCTATCAAAGAATTTGGATAGACTTTCCCTATACGTTTTTAGACGTTGCACTGTTGCCTAACTTTATTGTTTATTCTTAATTGCACTTATATTACTGTATTTTTGTGTACACTATTCTGTGATTGTGTTATTAGACTCGCCTTCTTTAAGCCGGATATCAAGATGATCCAAAGAAGTAACCCGGATAATGGCTGTGAATATTTCAGTATGTTGCATACATGATTTTGATATAGTCAATGTCAATCAGTAGTTGTTGAAAGGCTCTGTCTGAAAACTGCTTTTTGGACACGCCCTTTTTGAAGTAATAGCCTCAAGAGAAACCTGATCGGACAGAGTGATAATGGGAGTGCTACCGCAACTAGTTTTCTATCAACTATATAAACTTTCATTACCAGCCAATCTCGTGAGAGAGCTATAAGACAGTGCAGTGACCGAACAGTGCGGTGTACCTACTTGAGACTAGTAAACACGCCCAGTTTAGAGTCCACAATAATGAACCAAGTTGTCTGGCTGAAGTTTGGGCTCGCGCTAGCCAAGCTACATGTTCAGCTTAGCATTAACGATACCACCAATACAACTTCACAAATAGAACTAGGTAATGGTGTAAGTACGCGATACTAAATGTTGTAAAACGAAAAACATTTCATTCATTTAATTTAGAATGTTATAAGTTTTACGAAGCAGTTTTTATTACGTTAAAGTAGTTTATTCAACTACATTGGCGACATTGTACAATTTGTACAATATTAACTCATAAAATACTACTACATTTTACTCACGCGCGCCGCACTCATACATTTACTACCTGCTTATTGGCAGAACGTAAGAAAATCCAAGCAATACGTGGACTAATAAGACGCGTTATATTTCTTAGCGAATGTGAGAATTTCGCACAGCTGTTTGGAGCTCATAACGGAGAACTCTTAACTGCGCCCTAGTGCCGTACTATGTGGCTGCTCCTTTCATATGCGTTCTTTAAATGGTTTAAAGGAAAGAACTCAAGAAAATTAACAAAATGAATTTTCCAGCTGAGATTAAAACTGTACTTTTGGAACGAGAGTTATAGCTCTTCATAGGTAGCAAAAACTTAAGTGCACGTACAAAGTATATTGCTTATTTTTTTACATCTAAAGTTTTCACTATTAATGCGGAAATTGTCACGTTTTATGAATGAGTAGTAGAACTCACGATTGCTTTAAAAGAAAATATAGCAGGATAGTAAAAACTTTTCGGTAACATTTTCATGCTTACTAAACTTCTTTGTATCACAAAGTTATTTTAAATTCAAGGATGTTGAATAAAAGTTCGTGCCGGTGATTTTGCACGGAATGTTACAGTACAGTGCAAGTTAAGATATAGTTACGTCAGTCACCAATACAATATTTCATAATGGTACCCACAGTCCTTTAGTTGGCACGTGTGGAAACTCTTCTGCGCTTCATAAACCACAACAGATTTACAACCACACAATCTACTTGTACAAGTGCACCAAACGAAAACATTTTTGAACGTCAATAGCAAACTGGGGCGAAATCGTAAACACTCTGCAGCTAAACCTTTATTATTAACGTTAATAAATGCATTATTTACTTGAAAATTTATCGCTTGTGTCGCACCTGTGGCCGCGATAAACTTTGCCGCCGTTTCTCTGGTTTTGTGTGCGTCTTTGCTCATGGCCAGGTAAGTCAGTTAAAAATAAAGCTAGTAAAAACCCAAACAGCTGCTCAGTAAATTTATTTGAGAGCTGGTGACAAAGTGTGGTGGCGAAGTTTTTAGGCCGCTCGATGGCATACGACATAAAATATTAAACTCCTGTCTCTAGAAACGATTTCAAAAAATTTGCATACGTTTTCGTTTACTCAGCTTACCCATCACGTTATCTTAGTGCTTTAGTGCTAGATTTATTAAATCTAGCAGTCTCTTGCTCTAAAACTTCGGTGTGAACGTTACGAAAAGCAAGCTTTAATCTAGCTAAAGAACATAAGCCACACGGCTATTTAGAGAGAAATTGTTTTGTAAATTAAAATTTAAAATCTGAGTTAATATACGATTAAAATGCTGAGTATTAGAGAGAATATTACATAGGTTTTTAGGTAAGAGCAGTCTAAGGCTAAACTAAATATTTAGTTTATATGTAGATTTTTGAGGTTAAGTCCCACTTTGTAAATATCAAGCTAGGTAATAAATTAGATATTTTAAACCGACTAAAATCTTTATAAAACTTTTGACATTATGATGCTGACATTTTTCATTAATTTGTTTAAATTAATGAAAAAAAAGTATATACTTTGTAAAATTAAATACTTATCTAACCAAATCAAAGTTTTTGTGATATCATCGTAGCAAATCATCCTAAGAAATTCCTTTCAGAAATCACCTAAATTTCTTCTATTAATTTTAGTCATTGCCAAACATGCAAACGAAAATCCATTTCAAATTGAGAGCTCAGCTCCATTCAAAATTGAATAATTGTAATGAATGAACGATAAATTAAGCGGCTCATTTGACCGAATGAATGGGGCCATAATAGACTGCCAACTGTCGTCGGCCCACAAAAGAAATGTAGGAGCCTGGGAGCCGTTTCTTTGTTCTTGGTAAATCGAGTACTGGAGTCGTTTGTCGACCTTATATCACGGTGATTCGACATTTATGGCCCGACCTGAGCTAACTGGCTGTAACTCTTCATTCGGGTATAGGCAGCTATCGGTATTGACCCAAGATCCAAGATATTTTTTAGACCTATTTTGTAATCCTTAATTTTTCAACAGACAGCGAAAATGTTCCAAAAATATATTTAATATGAATATGTTTGATGTTACGAGTCAATGTTTCTAGTATCTACAGAATCTATCTATACACGATGAAATTTTCATGAGGTTAATAAATATTTAGGTTGATAAATGATAACTGATATATTCTATGTGTATTTCTTCAATAAAATACTATCAAATAGCGTTCAAAGCTGTCAAATGTTATGGAATTTTTACAAGCTTGTAGTAAATTGCGGTTTCAACTAACTTACATTAAGTCAATTTTGAAACACGACAGCTGTAATTTTATACGAGTTTATTTGTGAATATTCAATTTAACTGATACAATATTCAGACTGTGTTTGTTTACAGTGGCTCTGGCACGTTATAGATGTCCAGATTTTGTTCGTGTTTTTATGAAAGGTTGATGCTGTTTGATTAAGCAGTACAATAAAATTATTTATCCGTAAACCCTTAATGTCTTTAGGAAAACTTAGATCAAGTTGCCATTGTCTTTTTCTTTAAGGAAGAAAAACATACCTACGAATTTAAATTTAAAGTTTACTTATAATTATAATGATCTGCCTATAGCTATAACCATAATAATAGCTATAGCTCTTTTAATAAGTAGGCCCGGGCAGTTTAATTGAAAAATAACAGGGTATATATATAAACTTCTAACGTACTTATGTGTCTACAGTAAAATTGTCAATCCAGTACCAGTCTTTTCTCGTTTTCAAGTAACGCTCACTACCAACGGATACGCGCGATGTAAATCCGCGTCTACGGAAACTCAATATTCCCGATTGAGGTAATTGAAAGCTTATGCGAATTTATTTTCAATTTCCTATGATATGAGAATTCCTATGAAATACATCGAGCACCACGTTACAATGTCCGTTTTAATTCTTTTGTAAAATTAAATTCAATAACCCCGAGTCATTTTGAAATTGTGACAAATCATGTCCTATGTATTTTCCAATAACTCAGGGTAATTATATAAGTAACTAGATTTTAGTCATCGATCTAGTCACCGTTCCAAGTCAAATTGGATTGATTTCAATGACTTTCGAAAAAACGATACAGTCAGCAAGAAAAAAGCAAGCAAATATTAAGATCGTTACAGCACTACGTCGCTAATGACGCATTAGTGATTTAGTGATGCTTTCCCTCGATTTTATTCATAGATTATTCCCAAACACATCATCGCAAGTAAATCTAAAGCCTAGCTATTCTTGTCATGAAATAATTAAGTGGAAATACTTCATCTTCTACGACCTCAGTGGCGCAGTGGGCGAGAGTCCGCCTGCGACGCAAGTGGTTGCTGGGATGGGTTCGATTCCCGCCGCGGAACAAATTTGTGTACGATCTGCAGAAATTTGTTCCGTTGGTCTGGGTGTTTTCTATGTACAATATAAAAATATTTATCTATGTATATAATTTATTAAATATATCAGTTTTTTAGTACCCATAACATAGCTTTGAGTAGCTTACTTTGGGACTAGATGATGCTGTGTGGACTGTCTAGCATTATTTATTATTATTATTATTATGTATCTTATCTCTACTAATACAATGCGAAAGTTTGGATGGATGGATGTGTGGATGTTTGTTACTCAATCACGCTGGTTTCAGCGTGGTACCTTTAGAAATTCTATAATTTCTAAAGGTACCACGCGGGCGAAGCCACGGGCGGAAGCTAGTCATTTATAATTTCACTCTCTATATTCAGTTGGCAACAAACTATGACAACAACTCGACAATAACACAGTGCATAAAATATCGAATATGTCTTCTTCTTCTTCTCCCTGCCCTTTTCCTACGCTAAGTGGGGTCGGCACAGCATGTTTTCGTCCACCATTTCCCTCTATCATCTGTCATCTCAGTACTCACTTCTTTCTTACACATATCATCTTTCACACAATCCATCCATTTTTTCTTTCGCCTACCTCCCCTGTTTCCATCCACATTCATAGCTAGCACTATCCTCGTCACATGACGTTCATCTCTCCTCATAACATGCCCATACCACCATATACACCAAATATCGAATCTGTCGATCCAATAAAAATATAATCTAGCTCTTAAACTTTAAAAATCTAGACTCTCCAACTTCTACCATAGGATATTAATCAAGCACCTCGCGTCTCGAAGTTGATTTATGAAGTGTACTTTTATCTAAACAATCGATACAGTCGGTCGGGCTACGTCATAGCGGCCATTTATCATAGTTATCTCACCCGGCCCACATTGTGGTGCATTGGACCACGTATCTATTTCGGAGGAAAAAATGGGACCGTAATGGATTAAGCTCTCGATGACTTAAGAAAATATCACATGCTTCTTATAGAAATGTATGATGTTTCAATTTACTTTGATATTTATATTTTCGTTAAAACAAAATAGTGGCTGCGAAAATTATAATTTATTAGTTTTGTTATAAAAATATGTTCTCGTTTTTTAACCAGCTACGTACATAGCTAAGGGTTCGATGCCGTGATTAGAATGATACTTAAAGAAAGACAATATTTTGCGATATTATTGAAGTCAACATAATTATTATGAAAGTCATATACATAGTTTTATTACTATACCTCACATAAAACTATTGGTTGTTCTCACAAGCCCTTCACGTTTATTCCAATTATCCTCTGACCATACATTTCAAAAGTAAGGTAAATCCATGTTGACTTCACAGAGTGCTAATCTAATACCCTGATTAATATACAAGTTAAACTAACGAGTTAACATCTCAGCGAGTTGCCGTGAGCAAACAAACCCAACATAACGGGCATATGACGTAGAACTACTATTATTAGATAAGGCATATAACTCACGGTTCTTTCTAATATTAATAATATCTAAATTTTTTAAATTATTTTGTTTTCGTGGTCTACATGCACCAATAAAGTAATTCCCGAATAAAAATCCGCAAACAATGTTGCAGACAGTCGAAACCATAGATCCTAGAGAAAACAGCTCATTGCTATTTCGAGAGCGTAGGAAATTTAAAATTTAGTGTGAACATTTTTACGACAAAACTCGCATCTTTATGCTAGTGATTTCTTGCAAAAAAATAATATTACGCGTTATCATCGACACAGAGGTTGAAATAAAGAAAGTTCTGTGGAATAACGCACAACTTTGACACATCCACTACCATCCTTTACCATGTCCAACGCAGAAAAAACTAGTTCATCTCTGGTTGTATTGATGCGTGCTTCTGACATTTCCTTGCTTAGTGACCCTTTGAAATGGGTTCACTTGTTCACGTCAAGAGGTTCTGACTCTTGGAGAGACCCACCGGCCCTTTAAGTTGGTTACTTTGACTATACCGCGGTAACTTAACGTGTGAGAAACTTTCGTAGTGAGTAATAGCTTCCGGTGTGTGGGCACAAGTGGGCGTCATGTTCATGTATTTGGAATAAAGCAATGTATACTACCAAATACGAGTATAATGTCCTTATATCGCTCAACTGTTTCACATGTATTTTTTATCGTATAATGTGTATATTGAGTTAGATCTGTATTTTTTTGTCTTCGATTCTCTAATATTACTTGCATGATTTGCTAACTAATTGTAGCACGGATTATCCAAAAAGGTGACTTAAGAGAATCAGTGATATTCAACGAAAATAATAAATCATAATTCATCATTTAGAATGATTCATTACATCATACTAAAAGTTGGGTTCACCAAATATAATCACTATTCCAAGAATAAATTGTGGTAATGAGAAAGTAACTGATATTTCACTCGTAAGTTATCCGAATCTACTGTGGCCTCCACTCTATCAACATACGAATCATGCTTTTGTAAATTAAAGTATTGACCCTACAGCAGCGGCGAATTATCTTATTATTTTGTAATCTTGACCCAACAAAATACTTTGCAACAAACTTGAAAATTGTATTACAGGTTAAAATTACAGTCGATGAAGTTAATTTTCCCCATGATAAAGTTTGATGAGCAGCGGATTCGGCCGAACCGATAGTAAAAACAGCTGGTTCACTTCATACAGAGTGGATTTTCATGGATTGAGATGGAATAATGAAAATTTATATAAGCAAACTACCTTCTGCCCGCGGCTTTGTCCGCGTGAAAATCAAAAACAATCTATTCCGTAGAAACCGTACATTTTTTCGGGATAAAATGTAGCCTATGTGTTATTTCAGACCATAATCTATATCTGTGCCAAATTTCATTAAGATCCGTTCAGCCGTTTTAGCGTGAAAGAGTAACAAACATACATCCATCCATCCATACATTCCTACAAACTTTCGCGTTTATAATATTAGTAGGATAGGATAGTAGGATTCCATTATTTATGGATTAATTATTATTTATTATTTATTGGACCAGCGTTAGCGATACATGTTTTTGTTACATAGTTACATTTTAATATCCTAAAACTCACACCTATAATATTAGCCAGTAAATAGTATTTGAGTCCGACTCGCAAGTATTTTAATGCCGTCCAAACTATTACATGCTTCTAGTAATGGATTATGTCAAAATCCCCTTGAGTATCCCCTTTAAAGGGGATTTTGAGACTTTTATTCTCATTAAGTCCTTTGTAGCTGCAAGTTCACGTTTAAGGGGATTATGACACTAAAAATTACATAATCCTCTTTGAAGGTAAAAAAAACATTAATTCCTTTTATTTTGTGCAATATGTATATTTTAAATTCATCTATAGAGTTGTGATAAAAAACAAACACATTTATTTGCACAAAACACCACACACAATATACCTAGAAAACAAAATCCAATGGTAAGAACACCAGCTATTTATACACTTCCAATACCTTCGTACGGAGGTAATTTGTTATCACAAATCAATCAGTGACAGGGCAGTGACGACGAAAAGGGGAATTAAATCAGTCCACCTCTATAAACCTCTGGAGATTATCCTCAAAAATACTGAAAGAGTTTTCCGAAAGATTGGTGTTCCGAGATTTATGAAGTGACGGAAAAGTTGTTAATTATTTTGTTGGAAAGGATTAGGGAGGTAATTTGTGTAAAAGTGATAGATGATAAATTTATACATAAGTTTTAAAATTAATTGCCATTATGATGCCGAATGTAATCGTACTTTATGAAATATTTTAATTTAATAAGATACAGAGCTTTACAGTTTATTAATTTTAATCTTTTAGGCATTCCACAGCCCGGTTTATAAAACCTAACTGAACGTTTTATGTCCCAAGGATGACTCGGCATACGAAACACGTACAATTCTTGATTCCATGAGTTATATCGACCATTTTGACTTTAGACTTTATAGTATGATCCACTATTTTTTGTCTCAGAAAGTAAATTAATCACATAATGCCATTTAATCCATAAGTAAAGAAAACATTTGTATTATAGTTACCATCGAAAGAAAACTGCAAGTACCTACACCTAATTTATATATATACAAAGTGACGTAATTTACACATAGAATTCAAAAATAACAGGAAGTATTGTGCCAACTCACGAAACTGCGACAGGCAAACAACATAAAAGATTGTCTAAATTTATGGTATCGACGTCGCGAAACTCTGTGTAGACGGAGAGACAGTGTTGGTTTGGCAATTACTATAATAGCCCAAGTGAGATACGAGCTTATGTGAATGTGGTGCAGTCTTTTGGCTGTAGCCATGCAAGGAACGCCTAGGAAAATCTTTGAATATTTTGAGATAATACAAGTTAAGTTGCTTATTTTTATTATACTCGACATGGTCGTCAAAGTTACTGTATGAATAAGTTAGTCAAATTAAGAATAACTTTACGCGAGCAGTGTTTTATACTTTGAGCTGGAGCCTAATTTTGTAGTGACGTGCTTCGATAATACTTAGTATAGATTTTAATACTTGCAGCCGATTCAAATACGAACTGCCTAAAGGCGCGGGACCACCGCGGCGCACGGAGAGGCTACGCACGTGTACTAAGCTTCGCTTTGTAAGAAAATGTATGTGGTTGTGTCCACTGCAACCCAAGGAGAGGCTACGCATGAACTGACGTTATTGACATCGCATGGCTTGCTCGAATAGGTGGTTACATAGCTCAATGCTGTCGACGTTGATCTACGTTTCCACTGGAGTACTGATGACCCACGACTATTACAGCTCGCTTATCGCAGCGCAGTTTTTCCGATTTTTTAAGCCCGTGTCCGTGGATTGGAACATCGTCAGTCAATTCTAAAAGATGTGGCAAATGCCCTTTTTTATCTCCACCGCGTAAATTGCGAAAGTAGACGAAACAAGCAACGATGTGGTGATTTCCGTAAATGATGATGTGTTCTACAAATGAGGTATCAAAGTATCTCTCGTCTCTCACATCGCAACCGGTAACAAACATGTTGACTGCGCTTCGTGCATTAATCAATGTCATTCGCGGTCGTGAAATTGAGATCTGTAGAACGCTCTGCGGAGACGATGCTAAGAGATTGGACAGTCAGTCGATTGGAAACTTGAACAAAGCTGTTTAGTAATGAAGTCCTAAATATAGACTACATCACTGTGAGCACAGAAGTTTGGTTCTTTATTACAGAGTACTTATGAAATTAAGCGTAGCTCTAAAAATATTCTTGTTATATTGAATTATTTGTATGAGTACTTTGTACGGTGTATTGTTTTTTAATGTTTAATTTGCCATGGTGAAAAGTTAGGTCCGCATCTCATAACAATTTTCCATTTTAGATTTTATTTCAGAGCAACGACTTGTTTCTGTATTTGTAATTATAATTGAATAACGGGTATTTATCACGTACCTATTTTGTTTTTATTCCCGACGTTTCGAACACATTACAGCGTTCGTGGTCGCGGGCAGACTGATGTCTCTCTATATAGGCAGACTCTGTATTTGTAGCCGAAACTAAAAGCTTTAATTACAATAGCCCAACAAACATATAAATTAATTTTAAATAGTCGCTCGCAAATGCAGCGAACTAGGAAAAAGCTAAGGCAAAAACTCTATAATTAGTCGCTCGTAGCCGTACCGAATAAAAACATAAAACTTAACAAGCGAATCATTTAAACAAGACGCCTAGCTGTTGGCTTGAAACCAAAAACATGGCGGCATCGAGTAGCTCGACGTTACCGCTACATCTGATCCCAGTTTAATTAGAGACAATGCTTCGTGGCTCCTGCCAAATTCACGAAACACGTTGTTGGTAGCTGGCGAAGATCGAGCGATAGCTTCCGATACTGCCTTTTTCGATACTCGATAGCGAAGTGCTTGTGCAAAGTTGAACATTGGGAATAATAGAGAATAAAGTGTGTCATAATAAGAGTTTACATTATCATTGCACCTTTTTTTCAGCTCAATGGTATTGTTGAGGCTTAATTAAAGATGAACGCTCATCTGGCCGAAACGACCAGGCGTGAACCGCTGGATAACTTCAAAAGGTAAAATTCGTTCGTGCTTTGGGATGACAAGATGCACGTTTAGCAACAATCATAATATTACTGGGCATCCAATACAAAGTGTTTTTGCAAAAAACATTTGCTACTTACAAAGAGGTATAAACAAACTCTGGCATTACTTCGTTAACTTACATACGCGCCTTGTTTCTGAGCTTGTTCTAGCCTTTAACTGGGACCTAAAAGTGCGGCAGTGCTATTAAAACTTGGAGCCAAAGAGGGTCGTTAGAGCACTGTACTTGCACTATGCAGCTACGAATAGAGATATGGTAGAAGTGTTGTCTTGTATATCTATTAGAATCCATCGTAGTAGCTTTTTGCGACATATCTGTTGAGAATCAACCTTATTTTTACCAATGTAATTCAAAGATTGAGGAACTGACTAATAATATGATAAATATTTAGTAAAATAAATTAAGTTGCACTACTACCTACTAAGACGCGTGTGTAAAAGTGGTTAAACTTCCGATTGGATAAATTGTTTTGTAATTATGCATAAGGTATCTTAGTATTTTATGATAGACATCTAGTTTGACTATCATATAAATTAGGCTATTGAGTGTTATAAATTACAATTTGATACTGTTCACGAATACCTGCAAAAATACGCAGAACTATGGAATACACTCGACACCCATTTAACTGATCTTCTTTGGAGTAAAACAAGTTTGAAGCACCTTGTATGCAACTGAGTACCTACACATTGCGTTGAAGTTCGTCTAACTACCGCAATGGGAACAATGATAGCTCACATAACTATTAACAATAGAATACAAATATTAAATGGTTCGCTTGGTTATTGTTTTGACTATCTTTATAATGCAGATTTTGTTGGAATAGTTTCTACTTTGCAATATTTATTGTAACAAAGTTGAAATCTGTTGTTTGATCTTAGCATTAAAAGTAACTTTATCTTTTATGAAGACTAATTTCAACATTTAAAATTAAAAAATGTAAGTATTAAAATTCAGTTAAAATATTTTTTTTCTCTCAATAAAGTTTTTGCCTTTTATTGTTCGTATTTCGATTTAAAGAAGACAAAAAATCAATCGAAAGTATAGAAAGAACACCTTCAGATTATTATTTAGTACTTAGTGATAAAATAGAGATTTATTTTTATTTTCTATTACGTTTTTGATTATTCTACTGGGCTGATGTCCCGGCAGTATGTTCAAATCGTAACACACGCGTTAACTTTATTGGAAGCGGGCTTGTTTAGTTTTACAATACGATGCTCTCAACTAAAAGTCTTTACAACATCCTATTGAAGACAGTGTTGCCCTTTATGTCCGTCATTTAGTTTTTATTTTGCTCCTGTTTATGGCAAGTTATATCTTGTAATTGAATTTGGTTACAATATACATAAGGAAAAAGAAAGTATAATAAACATAAGTAAAAAAATTAGGTACATAGTATAGGTGAACTCTATTTCGTAAAATAACTGCACTGACTTTAAAATAAATCTATGTTGAGCTGCACACAATAACTTTGGGGGTGACAATCGTACAGCGGTTCCAACCAGGAGAGTCATTTGTCTTTCTTTACCCTAATTATGTGATGAAAATTTATGGATGCTGGACCTAACTTGTAGGTGGCGTGTGTTTACGAAAATATACTACTCCACTAGATTTGAACCCAAATCGTATTTTTAACTTTACCAATTTGAAAGTAGGTACGAAGGAATGCGAATAATTAAAGCCTTTCCGATCAACAAAACTTTCCTTGACAGCCTCGACGAGGAAATATTGGGTTATACACCTGCTTCCGTACTTAACTGCCCATGATATTGATAATCAAATAGTAACTATGCCTTTTGTCGACAGTATACTTTGCGAGAAGTAGTTTCTGTATAATACTTAGAGCAAATAAATAAAAAATCTTAAGCTTGTATTATAATAATGCAATAAAAACAATTCAAAATATTTAATCATGTAGTTTATAAACCTAGTGATCACATGATATTTTTAAAGAAAATATTTGAAGTAGCATACTTACAAGTATGTGTAAAAGTAAATTTAATAAACAGCTATCCATTATATTACAAAGCGTAACACAATAACGTTTACGCGTAAGATCTAAAGCTTTTAATAAAAAGCAAACACCGTGTACACTGTCGTCATGTTTGCTGATGCCGTCTCTTGCAAACAATTAGCTCCTTTGTGTACATGGCCAGACTTGCCACACTTCGAACAAGAGCGTTCCAAGTCTAGTTTCAACTAGAATAGGTATTCGAACTATGGATAATCAGCTCTTTGAGTTCGGGCAATAGAGATGCAGACATTGTTCAAAGTCCATTGAAGTTATAGGTAAGGGCCAAGGCACAGTAACGACACGGCGTAACGTTGTGCCACAACACGACATCGCGTCGTGAGTTTTTACGATGGCCAACGTCAGTTTTCACGACATGTCATCATTTGATTTCCACAATGTCGCCGCCGTTTGGCTATTTTGGCCATATGGATTGATATCGGTCCGTATAGATGTGATTATTTTTTACCTAAAGTGTCCCATAGTCGAAGTACTTACCAAGTCTATATTTAACTACTAGTATAGTATTATATCATCAGGGATTTAATATAGCCAAAAGCAAGCTACAAACTTGATAAATATAAAACAATGTAAGCACAACCTAAAACAAACATTTCCAGGAAATTCTTACTTCAAATTACCGTTATCATAATTAATTTACATGGGAGTAGAGCAACATTGAGGTTTCAAACCGAGCTAAACGATCAAAGTTCGTGCTAATTTTAATAACGGCTACAACTTTTTGTATTAACAAATAACTTTCCTAAAACCATTTCTATTTTTAACATTTAAATAGGAGGTATGCGTCAATAAAAGTGCAACTTATAGGCAACAGACATACCGCTAGTAACTTTGGCGGACTATTTTTATGGTCCATGGTTTGAAAAAGAAAAAAAAGTGTGCCTATGTTCATAGCGTTTCTAGTTTTCATAACTCTGTGAGTTTATGGCAGTGTCTGTACACACAATTAATATTTTTGTTTATTCGGGTCACCGCGACTCAAGTGTGGAGTTTATACGAGCCCTGCGGCCAAAGATTAATTGGTAGCGAATTATGATTTTAATTTCATACAATTTATTTGGTGATTCACTTTTAGAGATTACTAAATTTTCAAGTCTAACACACTATAAATAAATTATTGCTGTTGCAAATGCCGAGTAATTAAGAAAAAAATGAAGTAATTAAAAAAATTATGAAACATATAAAATATCAACGACAAAGCTTTATTTTTATGGACAAGTTTTTAAAAGTCAACTTTATTAATTAATCTTTTCAACTAGAAATACATTTAAAATCTTTATAAGGAAAGTTTGTAAAACTAAGGAAAGCTGACCTTTTGAACGATTGAACCTACCTTTTAAACTGACAGTCAGAAAGCAACTCCTGCCTTGCACGTTGCCCGTTTCTTACGACTTATTCTAAGAATGTATTCATAGAAATCAAACCGGCACCTCTCAAAGTTTGCTTTACTACAAAAATTGATAAATTATGAAGCTTAGCTTCTGCTCGACATCCTGTGGCTGTGTTCATGTCATAGCAGAATTAATTAAATGTGTGTGTACACTAAAGATTACAAGCGCGGTCCATGTTTGAACTGGGGTTAATCTATTATTAAAATGCAGCTGCATTCACCGCGTATTAAAACTTCCATTGTGCAAATATCGATGTTTACTTCGTGGTCGTTTCCAATTATTGCTACTTTTATGCCTATAGATTTTATTGAATTAATTAATATTATTATTTATTTTAAGCGTTATGGAAATATAATGTTATTAAATTGTCTGATTCTACCTTCCTTTTCATCAATTCTTGGTTCTCAAATGTAGAAACAGATAAAAGACCAAGCAAACTATATTTGAGCACAGGTAAACACCAGACAGTAGTCAGTCATTGCGTAGTGCTTAATAAAAATATTGTTGATAACATAATTATACATACTTTAATAGTGCAATGTTTCACCGGCAGGTAACTACGTGTTCGAATCACTAGAGTCTTTACGATAAGTTATATTTCAAGTCTTCGAAATTCCCTTGAGGTGGTCGTGGTTCACGTGAACCGAGAAACGTACCTGCGAGATACCATAGTATAAAAAGTACGCGTATATCCTTCTTAGTCACAAAGCACTTGCTGGATAAACAAGAGTGATGTGTCGATATAAAATTATAATAACTTAATTTTATGTGATAATAATTAAACAAAATTTTACGGCGACACTATTGCGACGATAGTGATGCAGCGGCAGTGTCGCCTTGGAAATATCTTCATTGTACTTACGAATAAAATATAATGTATGAGATGAGAACCAATAGTGCCACATGTGGACGACGGTACGGTCGCTTGTAGCTGTCGCATGCGTTAGTACTTAAGTGGAATCATACTTTCACCAATCAAAAAGCATTGATTTTGTTTTAGTTTAGTACTTCAAATTGGTTGCCTGACGCTTGGGGGTACTACCTAAACGTGCAAAATTTGGTTGTATCACATCAAATTTTGTTATTTTTTTTTATAATTTTTAGTGATAGGTACAACGCAGCTGATATTGCGTTACTCGGCTTCAGTTTTACTATGCCAGTAACGTACTACTCTGAAAGGTTCACGTACTGCCTACGTTTTGTATCAGGACCCTATTTTTATTACACGTATTAACACCTAAATGGGAACTGAATTAGGGACGCGGGAAACACATTAAGTACCGACTGCCGAAAGGTCTAGTAATAGAATGACTACAAAAGTAGTTTTTTTCTGGTCTTCAATTGCAAGAAGAGTGACACGAAATACACAATTTGGGTTATAATTACATAGTACTGAGAAAATAGTTTATCTTCGGTATGTTATGAAGCGCACAGATATAGTAACTATTTATATTAATTTTTACATCGGGTATATGGTGTGTTTATTGACGACTCAGTTGCATTAAAAAACGGATATGAAATACATTGTAGTTGAGCTATATAAGGACAATTTCAAACGAAATAAGCTCAACTGTTCGAAATTACTGCCAAAGGAAGCCACCCTAATACGTTGGCGGCATTACCAGGTTGATTGGCCATGCCGATACGCTGACGCGTGTCTGTGCCTCAGCGTATCAGCCTATTGAGTTGTTACAATAACTCATTAATTTTCCCAACCCGCGTGGTGACGAAAGTGTGCGCTATTTCTACTTTTAAAATAGCCCGCGACATTCTTGCCAAGCGCGAATATAATATTAAGAATTTAAGTAGACATTCTGCTGTATCTATGCAAGTTACGGTAAAACGTATAGGCAATTCAGATAGTGCATGGAAATAATATCTACATCGCTGCATAGTTTAAATAACCAGTCGCCTTGACATAAGATGTAAGGATCAAAAACCTATGGACCGTTTATCAACTCCATCGCCAAAATTGGCCACATGACTCTTATGAACTTTTTGTTACTCAAGTGCTGAGAAGTTTCCATAACTACACATTTTGACGCTTTGACTTTTTTATTGTTCATTGGGTTTAATTTCAAAAAACCCCTTTTCAGTGCGTTCTAAAAAACTACTATCTTATTCTATATAGTATACTATTTCTAGTTTTAGTGATATGGGCAGGGCTAGAATAGCGGTCATAAAAGGAGGGGGGAGGATTTTTTTTATATGTGTAGATTATGAGTGTGTTTAAGGTATAGGCCCAAATTTAATTTTGGTAGGTCCAACCTAAAGATATTATTGCATAAAAAGGTTTCTGGAAAATTGGATACCTACCCTTTTTGATTAAATTGGTTATCACTGATATTATCAATGTTTGAATTAAAATCTCTTCTTAGTTCTTTGTAAAAATATCACGTTGCCATTATATACCGACTTCAAAAAAGGAGGAGGTTCTTAATAAGACTGTATGGTTTTTGTTCGCCAATTATGAATGGGTTTTGATTCTTCTTTTGTTTCGTAGGTCATATTTCAGAGGTAATCCAATATAAATTTTATCGAAATCAATTTAGTACTGTCGATAAAATCATAAAAACAAAATTGCTTAAAGTTTGTACGGGGTTTTTAAAACGTATTTTATTTTATATTCCAATCAATTCAGTTCTTAAATAATGGCCTTTGGTATAGGAGCCAAAATAGTGCAGTGGCTAGTGTCATCATTTGACAACTGTCATTATCACGTCAGACATTCCAGCTTTAAACTGCTCGACAAAATCGTGGTTGAGGTTGTAAGTGTATTCAGTTCGGGGTACTTAAATAAATTTGAAATCGGTTTTCAACTTTTTGTAAAAACATTAAAAAAAAAGAAAAAAAAATTAGGATTTTAGAATCATAATAAATTTTACACTTTCAAGACGGGGATAAATAAAATAAATTTACAGTTCTTTTCTATTTTCTTAAAATCATATCATTCTATTTAAAAATAAAAAATAACAAAATGGGTAGGTACACTATTACCAGAAATCCGATGAATTCGATTTATTTCCTAACCACATTTTAGATGTGTTTAGTCCGATCCCAGAATACGTTTGAATGCTGTTAATAACAAGCTTAGAGGGTTATGCTGAATAGCTGGGAAATTGCATCTGGTATTAATAATGGCACAATACTGCCTAATATTACCTACGTTATTATATTATTACTGTAGTCTCATTCAATCTATCACGGAATCGTCTTTTACCTAAATGACTGTTATATTCAATTTTTTTTAGATGTAAGTTTAAATAATTATATATTTTTATATAAATTTTGTTCAAATGAAAAGAAAAAATATGCTGAAAAAAGTAAAAAGTGTTTCCAAAAATTCAAAATCTGTTTTATTAATTGATAATATTATATTGAGAATTATAAATATAACTATTGATTATTATATCTTTATGAAGTTAATAACGTAAAAATTACGTCCCGTCAAATAAACCAATACTCGTAATCAGGTACTTTTGGTACTATAAACCTATCTATTGAACAATGTGTCTACTGCAAACACCACTTCATAGTTCAGAAACTTGTGGCAATACAGCAATAAAAGTATACGTCTCGGTCTCTTGGGTCAACAATTTTCTATCATCATAGAAAAGAAGACTATTGGAAAACTTTTTCGATCTCGAACGGTGCGAGTCACGTAAAACGTAAACGATACAGACGGATACCGATTATTATGTCATTTACAAATGCTAGCCTGAAAATAAAACACGAATTACCCTAAATGCTGTACATTTAAACTAGCCTCTGCCCGCAACTTTGCTCTCGAGGACCTTTAATAATTAATAGAAAATGTTTACTATTCCAGATCACATGACATACTCATATCTATTACAAAAACCATTCAAATATCCAGCATGATAAGCATTTATGATTCTAAAAAAACTGTTTACTTTAATATTTGAACTAAAAAATGCAAGGATTCTACTCGTACCATTCTTTAGGAACTTATTTATGGAAACATATCTTTTGTCACTTTTTATCGCTGTCAATTTTGCAATGGTTGTGTTATTTTGAACGTAGCTAAAAATAGCTAATATCTCGTATGAGTTTGTAAGCTTTCAGAAAATATATTTGTAATTTGTCTGAATATAGAAAACGCAAATTGCTTTAGTAAAATCTGACTACGCTTAAAGATACCTAGAGAAATTGTATAAAATGGACGATTAACGTCACATCATTATTTTGCTGTGATATAATCCGTTTAATAGAATGGATAAAACCAGACTGATTCCATATACGCAACCAATTTGTGTCAATCTTTACCATATCAATGCATCCAAGTTTCACAATGAAGCCGCTGAAGTAGACACACGTCTTGCGCCGAAATGGTGCCAGAGCCCTAATAGATTGAAGTGCTTACAAAACTAGGGCACCTACGCCTTTGGGTTGTGGCTTATAATTTACATCGATCCAAGGAACTCTTTGTATTGACAGTTGTATGTTATTTGTTTTACCCTTGACAAACAAAGCGTTTTATCATTGGAATAGATTGCTAGTTCAGATGTTTGGGTACGATGTTGGTTTATAATTTTCGTCTATTTGATCGAGTTGGGTAAACGTTGCTCTTTATAAAGCAAATAGAGTTTAGGTGTTGAAATTTGTAGTTCATCAAAGATATTAAGAAAGTGACATACTCGTAGTTTATAATAGTTGAAATCTTTTATGTCTGGGGCCAGCTTGATCTTTATTCACATCCCGTCTAACGTATCTGCAAAAACGGTGTCATACATTATTTGTGCGGTTTTTTTACTATCGTATTTATTGTTTTGTATACGCATAAAACATTTACAAGATCTATTTTGCAAACTTTGAAAGCACATCGTGTCGGGGCCGTGTGCGTGCTATTCTTTCGTGTTGGCAACGCATGCTTCAATTGCATGATGACTGGTTTACGAACGTTTACCCTGCCTATTATAAGTTTTATGATCGGTTTAGCTGTGAACTGCGTTTTGTCACAGAATGTATAGCAGTACCTACTTTAATTCTTGAGTGTATACATTATGTAGGCACTTATGTAGGTACCAAAATGAGCTCTACTAGAAACATATCCCAAATTCTAAAAATAAGTTTTTCACTCTTCGTTGAACGCAAACTGCCTTAGTACATATAAGCAAAATGTGGGTCAGTTTACACACACGAGCAGTTTTATACACTGGTCAAGATTACAAAAATACCCAGAACCCGGAAGTGATAGCGAATTCACAAAAATCTCAGTAGAATCACACACGCCCGATCTTGCAGAAAAATACCAAATCTGTTCACAATATCACATTATAGGCAGTAAAGTAAGACGTTTCATTCCGAACCTTACCTTTGGGCAGCCTGTTCTTCGGAATGACGGCCAGTGGATACCGCCGTTTTGAAACCCGCAAATAACATTAGCATAGTTATCGAATGCGTCGGGATGAGACCTCTGTAAAGGTCCCGCTGGGGCTAGGCAAGCTCTTAGACCCGCTTTTCCGATAATGACTATAGATGATTCGCCCGAAAAGGGCCCCGAGCACAATATTATTATGTACTTCAACTATTGCGGGGTATAGCAGAGTACATGCTCCCGGTATTCAGTTATTTGCGCTCAGGAATTCGTCTAGATAATATCAGTTAGTAGCGTCGTTTCCAATTCATTCATACCTTGCGACGTTTGATGTTTATACATCATACAACTCTTGTTATGTACGCTCGTACATAACAAGAGTTGTAGCGTTGCCAACACACTATAAAATATATATATAAATATGTGATGGGCTATCACGGCTCACCAATATTAAAAAAAACATTCATCGAAGTGTTATTATCAACGTAAAGCCTGAGAAATAATTTACATCGGCCGCTTTTACGGGGAAGTGATGAAATAGAGGATTGAAAGCGTGAGATTCAATTTGTTACAATCCTTCAGGAAACGCTTTCAAATGAAACATTTTGTTCGTGAGGAAGTTAAATTATATTCCTTACAAGATTCTCGGTTGGGCTTGTTGGTATCGAAACTTAAAGTAAGCCGCTATAATCCTACTATCCTATCCTACTTGTATAATATTATAAATGCGAGAGTTTGGATGAATGGATGGATGTATCTGTTTGTTATGATGTTGTATTTATATGTGTTTGTTACCTAATCACGCCGAAACGGCCGAACTGGATGAATTTTGTGACACATATAGATAATAGTCTGGAATACCACATAGGTTACTTTTATCTCAGTAAAATGTACGGTTTCCGTGACCACGCGAGCGAAGCTGCGGGTGGAAGCTAGTACCAAGGATTACGTTTTGGTTTCCTTCCCGAATCCCAAGTTGAATGGGAAGTGGTCTCATCAAAAGAGTTTTATTATTTTGAAGAGGAGTTTAGATTTACAGGCTGGGATTCAGACTTTTTCTACAAGGAATAAGTCTATAAATTGTCATACAAATTATGAAACGTGATATCGATGAAGCCGACTTTCTGAGCCAAATTTTTTGTCAGATAACTTAGTAAACTGATAAATAATCATATACATTTACATCCTAACTTTGTCCACTACTGGGCATATCTCAAAATAAACGATAATTGAAATTATAAAATGGCACTAATACTATAACATATTATGTTGTATAAATTTCACACTAATATTGCGTAAAAAGGAAACATAACCACTCAATTATAATAATTAATCGAGCCTCAAACTTCTCCTAGACCAACCAGAACATTTCAGTTGTCAGGTTGTTTCTCACTATTTATAATTAAATTGATTACATAGTTTTAGATTAAAAAAAGCTTTGAACAACTATCTTTATTCCAATCCATTAAATATTTATGTATATTAATTTTATACTGTGTTCAATACATTAAAAAGAATTCTCAAAATTCAACCCCTAAAGCAGCGCGAGGGTTACAAATAATAAAAATGGCATTTCATGCAGAAAGTTCCAGTAGTTTTAAAAACAATTATTATAAATTATAAAACAAAATCAAATCTAGCATTCGACACGTCGTTTGATTAAAATGCGAACACATTTGCGATTCAAATCTTTCTTTTTACTGATCATAAAGTATTCAAATGCTCGAGTTAATATTTCCGACACGTAGACAAGCGGTATGGTGGCGTTTTTGGGGTTTCGTGCCTAAAGAGTACAAAATGAGTCTTGCGAAATAAACCACCAATTGCATAATATTATACCATCTACTTGGATATCTTTTTATTTGTTTTTGGACGAGGAAGTACTCAAAAGTTTGAGTAAACTTGGCATTGCGCATACTCAGTTTATTGGAAGATTTATGTATAAATGTTTTATTACACAAAATTATGAATCTCAAATTATTTTCCAAATTGTTTTATTAGTTCAATTATTTGAATATTTTTTATTATTTTATTTATAATACAGTAAAAATTCAGGCATGAATTTGATTTTTTGATTACGGAACCCTTGACGTGCGATTTTGTATAGTACTTGGCTGGCTTTATTAGCTTTTTTGTTATAACCCTGAACGGTCGCACGTGATTTATTCTTCTGCAAAGATGGTGCAAACCATTCATTTTTATTCATACACGTGTAAAAGGACAAAAAATTCAGAATTATACCTGTTACTCTTAATATTTGATCATTTACTTTTGAGATATGCTTTTCTTTCTTTTTTTTATACAACGAAAAAAAAACATCATGTCTGTAATTCCCAGGCTCGGTAGATATCTCCTCCGACCTCTAGCGCCTTAAATCTTTAAGGATATCCAAGGAGGGTAGTCAAAGGCTCTTCCGGACATGGCATGGCACATGCCCACATTTTGCACAGTAATTAGTATTCCGTACATGACAGGTTTCAAGCCCATTGCTTATAAAAATACTAATCTAAGACATACCTTCGATTTTTTAGTTCTAGGGTATGCCGGTTTCCTCACGATGTTTTCCTTCACCGTTTAAGAGAATTGGCATAGCGCACATAAATTTATCGAATAGGAAAATTCATTGATGCACGACCCACGACCACCATCAGCGTTCTCTTCTTTTTTTATGACTCTAAAAATATCAACTTATTCTATAACTCCCACATATCTCCACTCAAAGAATTATTTATGAACTCTTTTACGTTTGCGCAGAGCTGTTTATTTGTGGCAGCTAAAACAGCTAAATTTTTCGTAGATTTGCTACGGCATCGTAGCACATCTACGAAAGTCTGGTCAGCCTAGTGCGTTACTAATATAGATCTAAGAGTACGGGTTTCGATAGTTTACAAAACTTTGTTTAATTTTTTTCTATATTACCTATAACGGAAATACGCAGGTAAATATATGAAAGAAACGAAACGAAATAAAATTACTACCAATAAACTACCAAAACCCATAATAAGCCACGAGTAGTTTGCTAATCATTTGCAAGTGTACTACGAGTATGTACCTACGTACCTATTATGTATAACATAGTATGTAGTTATCGAAGCTCTCTCGTCAAATTCCCTATTAATACACAGCTCGTTGAACACAATACGGAGATGGCTCATAGTATCAAATTAACGAAGTCTTGCAGCAATAATTAAACACTAGGTGAAGTAAGGAAACTGCGTTTGACTAGTTCAAATTAAACTAAGTTATGGGGAACAAATTAAGTTGTGCAAACTACCTATTTATCTACCTTTGACAAGTTGACAATATTACGTTTGCTACAAGTTGTGATTGTGCGGGTTGACAAAGGTTGCTGAACTTTACTTCAAATTACTTTTTGTTTATCATGGCCTCAGTTGACTAAAGAGCCCAGTGAAGTACGAGTATGTAGGTGATCACACAAAAATACTTCATTATGTGAGTGTTTCTGTACATTCAAGATGCTACAGTAAATAACTATTTGAAATTACCTACCTTTAATTAGCTTTGTTAATAAACCTGCTTATTTTCAGGTCGTACTTATTAATTATTATTTTTTATTGAAAATTAACTAAGTGATTTTATAAGAAGATGTACGAAATGAAACATAGCACTGTCCGTACCTTTGTGGTTTTGAGAAACGCGTTCGTAAAATACCTGAATAACTCACATAAAAAACCCACATTCTCCCATAAAATTTTATAGCCTCTCTGTTTTAACAACTTACGTAAATAGGTAGTTTTATGAAAGGTTTCGTATACTTACCATTTTTATAATAATTATAAGTAAAATAAAGTTACCAAAAATTTATGTACTTTCAACGTTAAAAATACTTTTGTACTTCAAAAAATAATATCCACATTTTAATACTGCTACTATTGAGAGCACTGGTGATCTAGTGGTAGTGGCCTCGCCTTTCGATTCTTAGATAGTGGGTTCGAATCAGGTCGAGCCCAAATGTTTTTCTTTTGTTTAAAAAAACCAGTAGTACTCTCAAACGATGAAGGAAAATTGAGAAACCAGCATGTCGTAGAACCTAAAAAGCTCGAATTCTGCGTTTCAATCTACATCGATCGTGCTATTAAGGCCCAGCATTTTGAAAATTGCAAGTATTGCAACCCTAATCATTCTATTACCGCTTAATAGATTACATTGAAATTGAACTACACGATACTCAAGGATATAAGTGATAAATCAACCGGACCTAAAACACGAATTAGTTAGAAAACCTTGGTTAAATATCATGACAAAAACACCTCTGAATATTTAGAAACTCCCTAATTTATCCAGAACAGTAAGGTATTTTGAATTTCTATTTCACATGAATGTAAATCAGTTAATTTGAAACAAATCCTTTTTTTTTAAATAAGTTATTTACTTGAACATATTTATGTTTTTTATAAATTGTCGCTTTCGTTATGTAATTCAGAGCAGCCATATTATCATGCCGCACTCTACTTACTTGTCATTTGGGTATTTCGCTTCGTGCTATGTCTGATTCCGCGGAGATCCGCGTTGCTATACGGATCTATGTCACTTTTTTTGTAACTTTTACGTATGGAATAGAGTGACGAGTATTCTGGGCCTTAAGCGGTCTGTTACATTTTGGTTTCAATTAACCTAATTAATTTTTAAGTCTATTAGCCTTTTATTTAACGGGCCAATGTGGTCCTTCGAGCCGGATATGAACCAGCGACCTATAAGGCCTCTCAGACGCACTTCAACTTTTTCACCATTGATCACCAATTACACGGTAAGAAGAAAAATTCTGCTACTAAATAGTTTCGCAGTGTTTTCTCTAGCTTACTCGAATACTATACCAAGGTCGGTCTAAAAGGCAACCGACCGGAACAGTTTAGGAAGTTTCATCAAATCTTGGCCGCGGGCCGAGGCGGTTGACCCAGTCAAAGAGACGCTTTGATAACATTGAGCGCCGGCGCCGGCGAACCGTTACACTAATTTGAATTAATCAAACCTAAAGTCATTTAAATGCTGAAAACCATCAACTCGAAACTGTCACGAGAAATCAAGGTTGAATTTGCTAGTCCTGGAGTACTTGATTATTCTTCACTTCTTAGTATTCCCAGAGCCTTATATTAAAGTCAATATTTATATCAATTTCCGTATATTATATAGGCCACCGTTTTATAAAACGAATCATTTCAACTTTATATGTTTAATTTATAGGCGTTGCTGTCCAATAAAGTAGGAGTCAAATGATTCTCAACTTTCCTTTTAATTAATAGGCAAATATTTGGGTAATCCGTTCTTTTAGAGCTTAAAACACGTACAAGCATAAAAGCGATTCAGAAAACATTCTGGTTTACTTTAATTTTGGTACGGAATACTAAAATTGATTCTCCGTACTTTGCTGAGGCCAGTTAAAAATACAGACACTGATTTCGTATGTTGCATTTCCAGGCATGCACCTAGCAATCACGTAGGAACGGAGAATAGAATCACGTAAAATATGATTTTGTCGAACGTGTTTCCTATGACGTAACCGTACACGTAACTAGTAACACCTGCAGCTTTATTCTGTGAGACTTTTGGGATTGATTGCAGTGTCTAGCACCGTACAATTTCAAAAAAGGGACCAAATTGTATATTATTTGCATTTGTTTTTGCTCAGATTTTCTTCCCATTTTTTCTTTGTCTTAATCATAAGCAGAACAGTATAAAACGCTGAAGATATCGGGTTTTTAAGAAAGAAAGAAATGTCTTCTTTATCGTTTAAAAAACCTACGGTAGTTTTTTACATGTTTTATTCTACGGTACTCATACTAAAAAAGGTAGTTTGACAGTGTGAAACGACATTGTCATAAATAAGTTTAGCCGTCTGCAATTCAAAGCCTTCCTCATTGTAATCAAACTGAAATCACTCCAGAATAAACCCAGCTGTTGGTTGTAAATGCGTTTTGTGTCACGTTTCCCACATTAAGTTGAGAAGCCATAAAAAACTCATCCTTAATGGAGTATGCGACACGTAAAGTAACCATAAACTTAGATTAAATGAAAAGAGGTGAAAAATATTTTATACATAAAAAGTAATATTTTACGTAACTGTAGGTAATCCTGAACATTGACATTATGATGGTTATAAAAAGGTTTTTTAACTTATCATTACCACCCACGATCTCACGCTAAAGTCACCAATTTTGCTATAATAAAGCTTTCGTGTCTTGTAAGTAACTATAATATATAAATTTGTGCACAAAATCTCGCCTATATACCTCGAGTATATGACACGGTTGTCATATAAATGTCACCCGTTATATGATTTTATTTTAACAACATACACGCCATAACTCATGATGACATAATTAAAATTATAATCTGACAGGCACACCTCGCTTAAGGTGAGTATCTTGAACGGTTATTTTGTCGAAACTTGGAACAAACATTATACTAACTTGAGATACTATTAATTGGAAGTCAGAAACTTGGCAGTTTAGCGTTTGATAGTTAATAGTTTAGGTAAAATGTTAAAGTTCATTTATTAGGATTATTATTTATTAACTATTGATTTATTTTCGTTAAATAATTTCAACTTGCAAATTACTAACTCTTTTTTCATACTAAAGCTAGCTAAATAAATAATTACTAGAACGGATAATTATGATGTTAATAATAATGTTACCTATTGTGTCATATTTAATGTTATTTGCATTCAATCAATACTGAATGTAAACTCTGAGTGTAAATAATGTAAATTATTGATAAAATTTTATTCATACAATGGTTGCTCTAAATAATCAAATAATTTCATGATTAAACGTTTTTCCGTTTAAATAAAATTATGAACAGAACAAAAAGCAATGTTCTTTAATGCCGTGGCTAAAATTAATTTCAAAGTTTATTCAAAACGATTTGTGGAACGTCAAACAACAGATTACAGGTGTTAAAAGTACCAAAAACATCACCCAACTTTTTACGTCACGTCTTAAGAAGAAAATACTTCGACAAAGATAAAAAAACAGAAGGCTTCTCCCTGATTGAATTGTACAGCTGTTGGAAGTCCTTGACGAAATTATTTCTATTGGAGCATTTTGTTCGGCGACAAAGTTAAATTGGATTTCTTATGGTGGAAGTGTCTTGCAAAAGTGCCAAAGACGGTTGCCTTTATCCAGCCGGAGTTGGTTTAGGTTATAACAATAGAGGGTTTCATGACATCGAGACGGAAGGTAAGGATTTATCGCATTTTACTGGCCGTAGTAACTCAAAACGATTGAGGTTTATACTCATGTTTGTCAAAATTAATGAAATGGCAACATCATTTATATATTTATTTATTTACATACTTTTTAATATACAAGCCAGTGCAAATAAAATAGCCTTATTTTTGTTGCAGAACTAGCCTACATAAAATTTATATTTATATAGGGAAGTCTAAATAGTTACTTGCTTCAATTGATGTATTTTTGATAAAAAAACTAACCGTAATCATATATTTTACAAGTTCAACTTCTTATTTTCGTTTATTTATCATTTTTTTTTAATTTCTTAGGTATATTATGACAATAAAATCAAGTTAGTATGTAAAACACTTAAGTCAGGTTAGTTTATACCGGGACAACTTAAAATGTATCGCTTAAATTAATCAAGTAAATTTTGCTTGGAGTGGACCATATTTCATGTAAGTTCAAGCTCCACGGAGCTGTAAAAGCCGGTATCACGTAGTGTATGAATTCACTAAGGTACGCCACTCGGACTGTTCACTATCTTTACGATTTCAATTCACGTGCCGCAGACAAGTCCCGACGTGTTGCGATGTCGTAATGAAACAACGCTTGAAGCCATTTAAAAACTTAAAACCTTTTAAATAAAACCTAGCTTTGAAAAGCAGTTTTTATTCTTAATAAAAAATTACGTGCCAGTAGATAAGCTTGGGGCACAACATCAACGGAGAAATGCAAATTCACATTAAAAAGTTTTTTTTAAACACTAGCTGCTATCACAAAACTGTACCTACAGGTAGAAAAGACTTTCAAAACAAATAATAGTATAAGTACTTAGTTCAGATTTTAGGAGATTCAGATTATAATTACATACTTATAATTATACAAGATAGGTAGAATAGATTAAAGTTTTCATCTAAAACAATTGAATAAGTAGCTATATCTAATAACTAGTATTACTGATTCAAAATGGTCCCTGTGATGTTATTGAATAAAGATATCTTGATTTGATTTGATTATTTGTTTGTAAACAAATTATAACAATGCACATTGTACCAGGCTCTAGAATTGGCTTCAAGATAAACGCTCTGAAAACAGAACCAACAGATACGCAGGCACTCTAACAAGCCCCAAGCACATAAACATAACCAGCCAATGAAATCCTTCCAAATCCAACTTCACTGAAACAGAATGAGAAGTAATTAAAACTTTGTGAATTTCGCTGACGTTTATTTAATTCCCTCAATACGCGAACAATTATAAAAGCACCGGGTCAGCATATGTAGCGATCCGTCCGATAAATTGTAACAAAGTTACCGCAACAACGGCTCGAACCGAATTTCGTAACTTTACATAACATGTAAATACAAAAGTCATTCGTTGAATTCCACTTGAGAGTTTCTAATTAAATTACGAGCTCGCGGGGTTGATACAGCTAACTACAGACTCCCTTTATCTAAAGTTGGGGAGTTATTTCGACAAATCTGAAGTATTTGTCGGAAAGTCAACGGGATTGTACTACAGGACATGCGAATCTGAGCGGATTATATTGTACGTACTTTGGTCCGAACCTTGACAAAGGTTTGCTTGTAATTTTGTTGATTCAAGCGTTAAAGCAGCTATTAGGATAAAGGGCTTGGAAATATTATATTGTTTGCAATTATTATTTCAGTAAAACATGAGAAGGTAATTTGAACCATAATTCTAGAATACTGAACAGTATCTGCCTCTGTTTGTTTTTATTCTGCTCGTATCATAGATCAGTGATGAAAAAAATACCCATACCCATGTGGTCATACCGAGTGAAAGCACCAAGTTTGACTTGGTGCTTTCATTCGGTATGACCACATAGCTACCAAGATTAGGCATTATCTTTTTTTCATTCCCATAGATAGATGTTAGTACAAAATCACAAAACATTGCAGCGTGCCGTGACGGCGTCGCCACGTATCACAAAACATTCATCTTCCTCGAAGCGTGCCATATCACCCGGCCATCTGGAGTGGCGGACAAGTGGGGGGGCATCAACTGCTATGTCTGCTATGGATACAGGCTGCTAAGAACAGCCTAGTTTGTTCATCTGTTCACTTATAGCTGCCATACACGTGGCATATCAGACACTGGCCAGTCGGAACAAATGAGTATTGGCATGCTGGACTAATATTTTGGTTTAAAACCTTTCGGAACAGTTGAAGACCATAAACATAAATAACACTCAACAATCACATACTTATCTGACCCCACACTATAATTCCGTTTATCGAGGATATTAGAAACTACAAGTTCCACGGCGCCATAACACCCAGACCCTGAAGAATATATTCGCAGAATACAAATAGTAACATCTAAGCATCTTCCCTGTTTTCCGCTAGTTTTAACGCATAGCAAGATTGAATATCAGTGTGCCAGCGCATATTTTGAGTGATTAAACAATTTTAACTGCTAGTATGTACTACTGCTGTTCTTTCAAACAAGTAATAAAAGGTTAATAGTGCTTCTACTTTGACATACTCGTACGTCATCGAGTTTTTTTGGTTTTTTGACTTGCCAGTTTCCTCACTGTGTTTTCCTTCACCTATGTGTACCTATACTGTGTGTAACTAAGCAATGTTCTGTTGGTGAATTCAAAATATTGTATAATAAAATCACAAGGACCAATTTAAAAGGTAACTTAAATGTCAAAACTTAAACGCGCAAGAAACTCGGTCCTAGCACTTTTTTGTATGATCATTCTTACAAAATAATAATAATAGCTACTGACATAAAACAAGGGAACAGCAAATTAGCAGAGGGCACAGCAAAATCGGGTCTGAGTTTCTTTCATATAGTGTTGAGTACAGAGAAAGAACTTTTGCGGAAGATAGATACAGCTTTATAAGTTTCTCAACCTTTCTCTATCTAAGCTGTGACATCCAGCTTGTTCATGATTGCTCTAACGTGCCAATGTCCGCTTCTGCCCACATTTGCATTTGTTGAAAGTTAAGTTTTATGGGTGTAAGTTAGTTCGTTCTAGTTGGAATTTATGCGACCTGTTTGAATGTATTTCTATAGAACAAATGAAACTTTAAGTAGCTGTGCTAGACAAAAACTTTGGAACTGTTTCTCATTAGCCAAGACTAGTAAATAAACTCGAACCACAACGACTTAGATTAGTTGCACATTTTATTTTGAACATTATTTTATTATCCAGCACATACAAACGTTACCTCTTGTAAACGTACCCGTGTACTAATTGGCCTCTTCCGGCTTAGATGTATCATTCTGAAAGAGTATCTTTTTAATTGGACTTAGGACATTCTTATTGAAATTCTAGTTGCGATACTCCTCCCGCTTCCTTTTCCCGTAAGTATTGGGTAGTAGGTATTATTAAGATTTTGTTTAAAAATTCTTGTGCAAGTCGATATAAAAGTGAGTTCGTATAATTATTCCGGAGTGAGAGCACAGACAGTCCAGCCCAAAGACCTAAATACAAGTACATACCCGCTTTGGATTTTGTTGGTTTAATTTCTTACCACATTCTATTGAGCTGTGTGTGTATTGAGCTTTTGAATATGAAACCGTTCTACCTCTTCCAAAAACATAAGCATACTTTCTGTAACTGGAAACTTAACTAATTGACAGTTTAATTTAAGTCAAAAGTTGTTTTGTATCCGGGTCTCTAGACAAACGTCCTATTGAGCAATAGCGTAATAATAATATGTTGGTGGGTTCTACCAACACACAAAATAAATTAACATTTAACTTTCACAAAGCATGGTTACTATGACTGCCGTTTTGGTTCAAATACTAGCGTTTTCACGTTACGCTAATGATTGGTTGAACGTTTGTTAACGAAGCTGACACTAATTTATCCAAAATACTTGGACGTTTCAAGGCGTGCTTCATCTGTTTGAGTTTCGACTCCGAAGGAATACTTTTGTAATCTCTGAATAATTGCTTCGAAACTTTGAAGGTATTCAATTAATAGTATGTTTACGCTATGTATTTTAAAAATCCTGCTCTCAAATTCAAAACTATCTATTCTACTGATAGTTAAACGAGCAAAATATTTTATTCAACGAATTTGGAAAGTCAGCACCCCGTTTTCAAATCTTACAAATAAAAAAAGAGGAGCAGTGTTTTTCTTTTTTCACAAGTGCGATTTGTCTATCAACGTAATTTCCAATGTAACACGTCTTATAAACACAAACAAAATTGCAAAAAGCTTTTCCTACCACACAATTCCAAATTGCAAGTATACTTACCCTCTTCAACTTTTCAATAAAGTAGAAAGCAATATAGTTTAGCTTTAATCTTGATATAAACTGTTAAATTGACTGACTGACTGACCACCAATACACAGGCCCTAGAGATCTCAAAGAAAAAGATCTGCAAAAGTCTAAGAGTACGGGTGTTTTTAATACATTCTCTACTTTTGAACTTCTAGAATCTAAAAGTTAGTAGGATGTATCATTATGCGAATGAAGTCACGGGAGTTCTACAGTGCGACAAATAAACGGACCGTATCTTCCGATGAAGACAATGCCTCATTAGACTCGTACTCTTGTTGGTTATTTGAGGAAAATTTGTAAAGAAATTCCATTACGATAATTTGTAGCACAACGTTTTTTATTTCGAATGATTTTCAACAGAAAACATAAATTATATTAAACGATGAGTATTGTTATTGACCGTATCGCACATAAAAATAAAGTTTTTTACGCTAAGGTTTTTAAGCGTGTATTATGAGAACTAGATAATTGAGCACCACCCAACTAAACTTAACTAAAAATAGGTTTTTGCAGGCGCCATAGTAAATTAATTATATTTCGTATAGCTGGGTCATTTTTGTTATTCAGACAAATCCAAAGACAACACCTCATTTATCAAAATCCGTCCAGCCGTTTGGGCGACAGTGAAAGAAACTCGCTTATATACATACACCCTAAACATATTACCCCCTTTTTTCGCTTCGCAGCCGGGTAGAAAGCACTTAGTCAAATCCTAGTTATTGTCTTATTATCTGTAAGTATAATGTCATTTCATTTGATAATGGTTACACAATATACCTACTGAAGTGAGGCGTGTCGCGAAACAAGTCGGCTCATTGCACTAAGGTCAGCGTACACTGGCTTGCGGAAATGAGTGTTATTATTTTTTTATGTGAAAACATTGATAAAACGTCGTTTTCTATGAATGAAATCTAGCTAAATCGATATAATATATATAATCTTAAATCTTATGTTATTAACATTCTAATTTAAAAAACCATGTCAAAAACAAACAATTTTTGTATTGATTTTAACTACGGCGAGGAAAGCAAAGTGTGGTTGTATCAATTTGAATGGTGCAAACATAACTAACTAAGTCAATGGTGCAAACATAACCACGGGTCTAAATCTCGAAAACGGCTCCAACGATTTTCATGAAATTTAGTTTTCAAGGGGTTTCGAAGGCGAAAAAGATCTAGCTAGGTTTAATTTATAGAAAACGACGTTTTATCAGTATTATATGTATATACAAGAATTGCTCTTTTAAAGGTAATTGAACCATTGCGTAATAATTCACACACTCCAAGAAAAGTTAACCTAAGCAAACTATAGCATATAATGGCACACTTTAGAGATACCCAAGAATCTAGAATCAAGATTTGGGTAGAATTTTACTCTGCGACTAGTACTTGTCCTATAACTGTTCATTACAGTTTACGCTTGCCTTTACAACACCTACGTTATACCCTAGAAATAAATCGCTCACATTACCTTGCGACGCGCGCACTCCTGAAAATGTTTCTACAGAACATTAGATAAAAATCTTTAGGTAAACGATGTAAAGATTTATTCCACAGCCTCTTTTAACTGGAGTATGAAAGTATATGACTTTTTTCGCATTTAGCTCTAAAAATATTTAAAGTATTTGGTTGCCTTATAAAGGTAAATCAAAAATATTTTTATAAATACGTTATTTGGCAAAACAAATTTAATTTCATCTAGTATTAAGGTTGGAAATCACCGTTATTGAATGGCAGTGACTGGACAACAGATTTATTTAATTTCGGAATAACCCCAATTTTTCTTAGTCGGTTACAAGTTCCAACTCCTGCAGTTAGTTTTCCAAAGTTCAATGGTAATCCGCTAACGTCTCAACTAACATATTTCCGATGTAAAAGTTACTCCTACGTTAGTATTAAAAGTTAATTCTTTCGGTAATTAATCCAAATGGATTCCTTCTTTTACCAACTACAGTTAAACTAAGAACTGGCGTACACTAAACGATATACATACCATATAATAATACCATATTACAGAAAATTCGTTCAATTACAAAAAATGTATGCATAAAAAAAAATAGAGCCGGTCACAGAAAGATTATGTTGTTTTATAGAACGCCAAGGGAAATAAAAGAACATAAAAATAAATTAATAATCTTATCAGATTTTTAATTTATTTTTATGAGAAGAGTAATACATATGAAAGTGGATGGATATAAAAGTAGAGGTAGACCCAAGAAAAGGTGGATGGAATGTAAGACAATATCAGTTAGAAAGTTGTAAGTATTGAAATGACGGGTGATAGAAGGAGATGGAAACAAAAGACATGTTATGCCGACCACACATAACGTGGGATATGATGGGAGATGATGAAATGTAATAAATAAACGCGTTTTTTTAAACAAAATATTAGAAGTGTGCGCATAGCTTTACTTTGCTCGATGTCCAGACATGCAACGATAGCAGAAATGCACCATTACTTAGTCCTTAGTGGCAAATAGAAGAATAGCTTTCACGTTTTGTCCTTAGGGTTCTATTTTAATTGCTTTCGATGTCGATCAATGTCCTTTGAAGTAGTTCAGCTCCTATTTTTCAGTAAACTAGAAATAAGATTTAATATAAACCCTACGAGTATTATTAAATGACTTCTAAAAGGAGAAGGTTCTCAATTTTTCTATGTTTTTTTCTTGTTTGTTATGTTATGTTACGCGATGATTCCGCCAATTATGAATAGATATTGGGTTTTTTTTTGTTTGGTGGGTCGTACTTACATCAGAAGTGTTCCCATATAAATTTGATTCTTTCGGGATTGATACTTTTTCCGTAAAAGTTATAAAACCTCATCCTTGCTTGTAATTTTCTACGTAGCTCAACATTGAAATCGATTTTTTTGGTGTTAAAACGTAATTATGTTACTTTTTTGTTCTTAGAAAAAACCCCTATTTTGTTTAAGTAAAAGTGTTTGGTAACATCGGTTCTTAGTCGCAAACGGAATTAAATAATCACCCGCGACTTAACACATCTAATTTACTGATAAAATATCTTTATGATCACACCTATTACATATGTAGGAGCTTTTATCTCTCCCTGTGAAACAGCTGTCTCAGCGAGCCGAGACGTTATCTCCTCCAGCAAGATATACGCAGCCTATCTCTGGAGAAAAATCGGTGGCCCCGTCCCTGTGTCGCGGCGGAACCATTTTTCACCCCTCTGCGCTGGGGATTATTAGGAGTGTAGACATGTGCTGATGACCCGTAACGACTGTGTATTTGCTTTTAAAATTGTAAATAACATGTTTGAAAATCCCCTAACGTGGACCAGTTGGCTGAGATGAGAGGTGCGGGCTAGATGTTCGCTGAGAGACGATTCTATGTTAGAGAGGATCAGCCAAGCAAAGTATTCAGGAAAAGAGGTTCTGAGGTGCACTTAGGTACTTTAAAAACGTTGAAAGCACGATAAGAATATCGAAAACTACTTTTTTGTGTTTTTACCACTCGTAGTTTCTGATTGGGGTATCAGAAACAATAACAAGGTACTACGTTGTATCAACTTAGTAAGGTTTTTAGCTCCCCTTGTAAGAGCAAGGGTATCTATGCGGATAGATGAACTCTCTCCATTTATTTTTACATACATTAGGTATACGCCTAATGCAAGTTCAAAACAGTATGTTCGTTATACTCCAAAGTTTGCCGACGCGTTTCAGTAACAGGTGTATGTGTACGACGCGTTTTAGAATCCACTCTCGCATTTTGTGATGCTAACTAGCTCACAGCCTTCTTTGATGTTAAAAGATAAAGCCATGATGATGTTTTTATCTCTTTAGCAAACTTAAACACATATTTTTGAAATACCAAGACTAAGAAATGAGAAAAATCTGTAGGCAAAGATGGAAACCAATATTTTTTACGTAAAAATATATACCTTAACAGTAAGTTTATTTCACCGTGTATGAAAGTAGGGATAAAAATAATTTCAATTTCCTGAAACAGTTGAAGTATTTGATTTTAATATTCATAATGATTAATTTACCATTAATAACTTGAGTTGGAACTGTTTCAAAAGGAAAACTTCCGAAACATTTACTTCAGATCATGAACTTTCCCAATCCATAACCAAATAGAAAGTTAGCCCAATAATCCATAACGGGTAACCTCTAGCGTCAAATGTTTCATAATCTCTTGTAACAACTTATTCTGTTAGTTTTAATCAAAACGTTCAGAACATTTCTTAAATATTTTGAATTTTGTTGCCACCTCAGATATGTAGTTATTTTTTGTCAAATTTACTGAAAGCTACGAGGTATAACGGACATTTTGGGAAGTGGTTTTTATGTACTTACCTTAGATAGGTAAGTAATTTATAATGGTATTAAGTAAAATTATTTTTTCTTGTAATAAAAGTCCATTTAGTTTAGTGTACAACACTAATCGTAACGAATAATGGCAAGGAAACACAAAAAAAAAACATTTTTTTTGACTAAATCATATTATAACAAATAATATAATATTGTTGGACACTTTCAAATAGCCTCAAACTAGCTTCAAACTAAGCAGAGCTTGTATGGTAACCCGATAACCGATAGACTAATTACATATATCATCATATATATATACTTTTTGGTAAATATATACAGACAGTCAAACACAGAGCAAACATCTGTGTTCATCACACAAATGTTTCCCCGGATGAAGATTGAACCCATAACCAACAGCGCACCTACAGAGCAACCTACAAAGCTACTAAGCTGTGAGGCCAGTCAAAACATTGAAAGTGAAGCAATTCGTTTAGAGTCTTATCAATAACCAAAAAACGTCGGCATAACGCAACATGACCTGAATATTCCAGAATCACTTAAAACAGTCTAGTTTGAAGGTCGCTGTTAATATCTGCCGAAGAGGATCGTGCCTTATCGCGTCACTCGAGCACAAAGCTGGAATGTTGTATCTCGTAGGCAATTTATTGCTGCCTCTAGAAATTTGTAAAATTACATTGAAATATTTCAGAGCGACTCATCTCGTCTCTAGCTACGTATTTTAGAGATGGGTGTCCCTCAAAAGACTCCAACGAACAATGACAACAAATGATAATCGAAAACGTATTTTATAATACTGATATGATTGATCACAGGCTAAATGAAGAAAATGATAAAACTAATATTTTATGAGAAAATCAAAAGACGCGGTTGAAAATAACTAGAAATAGGTTCTTACAGCCACCATATTGGATTTTTTGACATTTTGTATAGCTTATATGTCACTCTTGTAATCCAGACGAATTCAACAACAACTTTATCAAATTTATCAAAATCCGTCCAGCCGTTTTGGCTACAGAGACAGCTAATGAAACTCGCATACACAATATACGAGTATAATACACCCCAAATTCAAAAAGTTAGGAATTTACCTCTACTTTTGCACTCAACATAACACACATTTTCAAAAAATTTACTCCTTAAAAAAATGAATAATAATTGTAACAAGAAAGGTTTTAAATGGACCAGAGTAGCACGCACTGATTAAAATTTCATCAAACTTTATCCCGTAATATTTTCGGCACACACGAGGCCGAGGGCATGCAAAAATCACAAACTCTCGATAAGCCGGACGCCGAAATACAAGCAAACAAACAAATTTAATTACTCGCTGTGGCGTTGTATCCAAAACTCGCATATTTAACTTGAAAAGCAATTTAGGTTTTTCATTTAATCATAATTTTGAGCTGAACTCATAAGGTGAAATCAGCTACATATGAGCTATTTAAATATTAATGCAAGTATATGGATTACAAGCAGTTATTCGGAGTGCACTCATAGTTGTCGGTGATCATTGAGATTTCTTCTTCTTCTTCTTTATTTATGGCATTTAGATAGATTATAGATCATTTTTGGCAGTGTAAAGTCTCAAAGAGGATTTTCTTCTGATGCATTCGATTGCGAACTTTATTGCTCTAGTTTTTATATTTTTTCTTGTGTTATTTTAAGTTTTTTGTGCAATTTGGTAGTTCTTTTTCTAATAAAGCCCGAGTTCTTGAGATAGGTGTAAAATATGGGTACCCTGGTCTCGGTAGTTCTAAGAAAACTCGCACCCGAAACCGTACCCAGGGTTACAAGTCGCGCATATCGTCACAATATTTTCACGACTGTATTCCGTATCGTGACCGGAAATCGTGTCGTACGATATTTCGTGGAAAAATGGCCTTGTTGTGCACAGCAGCTGATGAATCAGAGTGACCATCGCACACTAACTATATCTAGACACGCGGCAGCGTGTCAGCCAAGTTCAAGCGAAGCGAACGGGCGATGCGCGCCTAGTGTAATATTACAGGAACCATTTGGGTGATTTTTCACCCCCTCGTAACTCAAAAACTATTTCACATAAACAAGTCAAATTTGGCTCATCTATTGCCACTTGCGAGTAAAATATGTGCACCGAATTTCATAAACACACCTCAAACGGTTATTTAGATATTAACGTCCAAAAATGGCTGGTTATGGAAAATTTTATCACTGACTGATCTATAGACGTTAATTATAACCCAGTTCTAGATGACCTAGAACGTTCAAATTTGGCATCCAGGTAGGTAGTGGGGTGGATACAAAGGAAAAAATCTGAAACTTGTAATTTTTTTTATTTTTATCGTACTTTTTCAATTAATTGATTCTCCTAGGAACCCTTACTAGCGCCTGTAATATAAGAATAGCAATCTAAATAGATGACAGTCGGTCATTATGTGGATTTTAATAGGGTCTTGACGTGAATATAATAACGAGTGGAAGTAGTGTCTTGGATTGGTAAGTAGTACACTCTCGGTAAGTACCTACTATTATCGGGCTTACCTATCTACTTAGGTACCTAGGTATACAATGTGCTAATAGTTGAGCCGTCTATGTAGATAGGTAAGTATGACTAGATAAGTATTTAGGTTTAGACTAATAAAGTACTCTCGGTAAGTACCTATTATTATCGGGCTAACCTATCTACTTAGGTACCTAGGTATACAATGTGCTAATAGTTGAGCCGTCTATGTAGATAGGTAAGTATGACTAGATAAGTATTTAGGTTTAGACTAATATCTACTCTCGGTAAGTACCTACTATTATCGGGTTAACCTATCTACTTAGGTACCTAGGTATACAATGTGCCAATAGTTGAGCCGTCTAAGCAGATAGGTAAGTATGACTATAGGTATGTATACCTACAATGTGCCAATAGTTTGAGCAGTCTATGCAGGTAGGTAGATATGGCTAGATAACTATTCAGGCCTAGATCATAGTGTGTCTCGGCTTGTCGGATAGGTAGTAGGTAGGTATACTTATTCAGTAAGTACCTACTCAAGTACCTACCTACCTGCTTAGTATGTATACCTACAATGTGCCAATAGTTTGAGCCGTTTATGCAGGTAGATTATATAAGTGTAATAATATAAGAATAAGTACTTATTTACTAATAAGTTCTGTACAAAAAGTAATGATATCCCATCAAAAACATAAATGTGAAATGAGAGCCAAGTTCAATAAGTATGTTTTACTTAGTCGTTGACTTCAGCGACAAAAGAAGTGAGATCTAAACGGGTGCCAAGTACAATGGTCAGTCCTGAAACTTATTTATAACAATATGAAATATTTTTAACAACTTTAAAATATCATTTCATCTTAAAACTTAGGATATTATATTGAAGCCTAAGGTCTTACTTGGCTAGTTTTCTTAAGAGTACAAATTATATTAGGTATAGCCTTTACAAGTTTTTATTTTATTCTTTTTAAAAATTTGGATTGCTGGTAGAAACTAGCGATTGGACATAGTAAGTAAGTAGTTAATTCCTATATGAGAACTAGCCAAGTTAGACCTTAGGCTTCAATATAATATCCTAAGTTTTAAGATGAAATGATATTTTAAAGTTGTTAAAAATATTTCATATTGTTATAAATAAGTTTCAGGACTGACCATTGTACTTGGCACCCGTTTAGATCTCACTTCTTTTGTCGCTGAAGTCAACGACTAAGTAAAACATACTTATTGAACTTGGCTCTCATTTCACATTTATGTTTTTGATGGGATATTACTTTCCTTGGCAAGCAGATCTCACATTTATTATATACTAACTTCCGCGCGCGACTTCTCTCGCGTGGTACTTCCAGGATAAAAAGTAGCCTATGTGTCATAAACTACGCCTTTTTAGAATTTCATCTAGATCTGTTCAGCCGTTTTAGCGTGAAACAAACATCCATCCGTCCTCCAAAACTTTCACGTTTATAATATTATTAGTTATTGGTTAAAGTAAGATTAGTAGGATTAGTAGAACTCTTTACACTTCAATACCTCGCTGCGCTCTTTATATGTAGGTTAAATTTTAAAAATTATTTCATAGCACAAATCTGACCCTAAAACATTAGGCACCCTTTAAATTAAAAGCTTTGTACATATCTGTTAATAAAAGTACTTAAATCTTTAAGGAATAGATTAGTCTGTAGCCTGAATAAGCAGGTAGCCTCAATTTTCTAGGTAACTCATGAGTCACGCGTTTCAGTCGCGTGTCGTCGAGTCAAAGACTGCGTTTTTGTTGTCTGCAATACTAGGCGTAGCTACGTCGTAGCAAGCTACGTCATACCAAGCTACGTCGTAGTAGGCTACGAGAAACTAAATATTATAAGTTTGAGTTATTATAATCTAGTTTGTATTACAAAAATATTATCACACACTGCATATTAAATACATAGTTTACATTTAACCTAATTGTTCTTCTTTGTATGACATTGTCTCTTCTCCTTTGTGTATGGCATTTGTCTCTTTTGAGATAAATTTTGCCAGTATCAAATGTTTTAATTAGTAGTATTGTCAATGTTTCAAAATCACAGTCTAGTTGTTAAGTCAATTTTAAACAAAACATGGCGGTTTTATATAAAGGCTTAGAAGAAAAATATCCCATGATGCATTTAGAAAGGAACTAACCACATATTTCACACTCGTATCAAAAATTCGGGCTTTATTGTAAAAAAACCACCGAAATATAAAAACTAGAATGATAAAGTTTACAGTCCAAACTAAAAGAAGAAAATCAACATTCTTCTTCTTCTTCTTCAATTATGGCATCTGTCTCTTAGAGAACAATTTTGCCAGTGTCAAGTGTATTTATTTATAAGTATTGTCAACGTCACAGAGTCATAGTCAAGTTGTCAAGTCAATTTTAAACAAAAGATGGCTGTTTTGTTGAAAATTTTCGGGATTTCCTCCGATGGAATTTGAAGAGAACTTTTCACTTTACTTTTCAATTCACTTTAATTCACATATTTTACACTCGCGTCAAGAACCCGGGCTTTATTGGCAAAATAACCACAAAAATTACGCAATAAAACTCAAAATAACACGAGAAAACATATAAAAAACCAGAGCGACGTAGTTGTCAGGCAAATACACCGCAGAAAATCAAAATCAACATTCAACTTAATAAGTACGTTTTAAGAAAGGCTTATGACATAAAAAAGGCTTATGAAAAAACATTTCATCAACAAAAGTCACCATAAAATCTAGTAATAAACAATATAAAAAATCCTTTTCCGGATACAAGACACGCCTTTGTTGTCGGCCACCTCGTTGTTGCGTCATTTCAATTAGAAAAATTGTGTGTATTCGTGAAAAATATGAAATTCCTTACAATCGAAACGGGATGAGTTAACCGAAAGGCGCCGAAGGTGGCCGAGACTATACGAGTTCCTCACCTTTGGAAAACAACGTCCAATGCTGAATCAGTGCTCGTTCGCAGTTCGTCGCGAATGGTCGCGTCGACGCACAACTGATCGCGGCGCGAGAATCAAACACCAAATAAATTAATCGACTATTAATTTGTGCTGTGCCATTAATACAATCCGACTTGTTGATTCGAATACGTTATTCAAAGTGTGAAATTCTTATTCATTGATTATTTTAAAAAATATGAACTTAATAGGAATTAATGGATTTATGACAGCAATTAATATGAATCCTGTTTACTGATTTTGGAATAAATATGTTAATGGTATGTACCTATATCTGTTTGGTGACCACGATGACTACAATTTTATTTATACTTAAAGTAATACTTATTACTTACTTAATATTTAAAAGACAACAAAATTCTAAATATTTTTTTTCAATATATAAGTATAAAGATATTATGTAATGTTCGTAATAAAATATCTACTTACATTAGGCTCAACAAATAAAACTTAAAACTCATTTGTAGTAACTTGGATGACAGATTACGTTTTGTGGATCAATATAAAATCAAGTAATACTTAGAAAAAATATAAAAAAATGCTAAATTATTTTAAGCTTGCAACCATAACAGTGATTTATTCAGACGTATAATGATATTATGATTTATTAATACAAGTTCTTAGAAACCATTTTTATAGGTCATGGTACGAAGTGACAAAGTTATATTACTTTGATATTGCCTGAAGAGCTTGAGATAAGCCCCAGATATTTATTCACCAAAGCGTAACACTAGCATTCGGTGCTTCATCGTTAGAATCCGAACTACAGTGTCAAGGTATTTGCTTATAGATTTAGAATAACATTTGCATATCGTGCAAACATTATCTTACAACGAGGATTGAATTCGCGCCACCCGCGTCTCAGCTAACAAGTTGTCCGCTACGCTGCGCAAGTAAAAATGGTTTGCCCTATTTACTTTTAAGTTTCGAGTCATAAGAATCTTGGAAATTGAGTTTTATAAGTGCACGTATGCAACTGTCTCTTGTATAAAAATATCGTAACTCATTGATGACGGTATTAAGAAATGTTTCAAATAAAAATGTTCTTTAAACAAGTATATTGGCTCCGGTATCCTCCTTGGTCCTGAGCCAATATCTTTCACCGTTTTCCCGCAGCTTAAAGAAAACTTATTATTTTGTCTTCACGGTCTCGAGGGAATCGAGAGCGATCTTATTGTGTCACGAAACTGACTTATAGAACTATTTAAACAGAATTCTTTTGCAATTATAGACGCTCATTTCTTATTTTTGTAGTTTCTCGAACAAAACGCTTAGCTTAAGTGGCTTTACCTGTTTAAATATTAAATCCTTGCCCAATAACATTCACAATCTGATGTCAAAGGATCATTATGCTGTCACAGTGACATCTACAAAACAATCCATTATCAAAATCCATTGGTATCTATGGTGTATAGGTATGTATACTTGTGGTGTCATTGACTTAACAAATGCCATCATCTATACTATAATAATAATATTATAAAGAGGAAAACTTTGATTGTTTGTTTGTTTGTTTGTTTGTTTGAAATGAATAGGCTCCGAAACTACTGAACCGATTTGAAAAATTCTTTCACCAATGTGTAGAATGAACTTTCAGGATGAACATAGGCTATATTTCATGTAGGCACTTCGCGGGCGACGCCGCGTGCAGAAGCTAGTTTCTAATATAGATTGAACACATTGTATTTGAATATATAATTTTATTATTAGTTTAACACAAGTTTAAACTAATAAACCGTAACTTACTGCCATAACCTCAGCAACCTATACCAAAGTAAACGGTTTAAGTTGTGAACACTGACAAGACAAGAACTAGTGCAGTGGAATTTTTTTTTTGATGAATCCAGAATCCAAATCTTCTTTTTTCGCTTTTTTTTGTCTGTGACTTGATTAAAACAGAATTCTGCCAAAAGAAGAGAAGAAGAAGAAGTATCCATGACGCACGGCGCAACGTTTTGGGTAGTTTAATATCCGTCCCTTTAGTTTCTTGCTGAGCTTCTTTGGGAATAAGGGACTTAGATTATCATGAGTGTCGCACGCTACTGCTTTCCGTACCTTCCACCACAAACGTATCAAGTTTACCTAGAATAGATTAAGTATTATTTCCACGTGACAACCACGCTATTAGGTACATGCGAATGTGAAAACAGACTTACTATCTCTAACTGTAGAGATAGCAAGCAAGCAGCGGACGTCAGACAATAAGGAGTGTGTGCACGCCACTGTTTGCCCGTGCCTCCGCCGCAAAGTTTCTTTCAATCTGAATTTCCCGATGCGATTCGTGTCTCGGGGCGGCGTGTTGACTTATTGCTGTTTTTGTACCTACTCGATGTCGACAAATTGAAGCACGGGTACTACTTTATTTACCGGCTTAGCATTCAAGGGGCATTAGCTTTGAATAATTCGTTAGTGCAATTTCCTTTTGTTTAATTTTAAATTGCTATTTGTTAGCGGGTTCATGTTAGTTCCTTCCAGGTTTTAAATATTACAAATTGAGAGCTAAATAAATAAATAAATAGTAATAATAAGCAAAATAAAGATCCGTTTTCTTTGTTATACTCGTACCTGTGTGCTGTTTTGTAATTACGTGCGTCAAACATGGCATCCTAAAATTCTCGGTCCCTTTCTAATTTAGATTTTTTGTTTCCAATTTGTAATACATAATTAATCTTCGTATTTTATAAATACCTAATCATCGCTTAAAAGATACCAGCAACAGGCTTTTTTTATACAGTTTAACTATCAAAAAACATCAGACAGAAGAATAGTTTTTTGAAAACGTCTCTTGAAAAAATAACACAGAAAACTTAGTACTAGCGTGTTTCAGTCTCTAGTTTATTGGACTTTGTGCCTTTAGTTAGCTTCTATATTTTTATTTTCTACGAAGGAAAAAATAGTTTTTGCCCCAACCTACTTGAGGTAGGTAATCAAACATACATTATCCTTCGACCCCAGTTCTCATCAAGGTCTATTGCCGGCAACTTACATACTGAGCACTAGACATAAGATACTCGTATAGAATGTTGTAAGTATAAATACTGTTGATATTACTTATACATAAATTGTAAGGGATAAAAATACTCGTAACCTAATCCTGCCATAGAGTCATAAATTACAAGTACCTTTTAATGTACGTCCTTGTTAAAACTATACACATTTAAAACCACGTAACATTAAACAATAGTCAAGGATTTCTGGTATCATCAGAAATAAACAGTGTCATGAGAAACAATAGTACAGAAAATTTGGATATCGGTAATAAATAGCAGAACCAATATTTTTATTACAGTAAAATCGTCACCGAAGGCATTTTAATAAGCCGAGGTTTAAAACAAATCCCCAGAGTTTTTCTTAAAATGAAATTAGCCGAAAAAGGCGGCGCCATTAAAATTACATTAGCATAAATAAGTGGAATGCTAATCTAAGGAAAATAAATCTTGGCACAGAAATAAAAATAATCCTGTTGGCCGGCTAATGACACCATGACAGATTTGCTTTGGCGCCTATTTTATTTCCACGTTGTAAATAAACAATCCGTAGTCTTACTTTGCAAATAAGTTGCCATTGAGTAAACGAGTTGTTTAAAATAAATGAATATATGGAAAAAAATATTAATTATGGGTCTTGTCCTATTGTTTGTATTTTAAAAACTATAAAGACTAAAAAAATATCTAAAAAATAAAACTGATTTAATTTAAAAACATCTTTTTTACTTTGAAAATGTTAAACTAAAGTTGAATTAAGTTTGATATGTACCCAGACCACAATCATAATTTCACTTCGTTATTCAAAACTAACCTCACAACGAATTTAAAGTTAAAATTTGGATCTGATTATCTAAAGAATTAAATTAAACAGTTAATTGACATAAAAAAATAATAACATTGTTTATTATGTTAAGTAAGATAACAATACCGTTTTGAAAAAAACTAAAAAGAAAACCGACTTCACCGTTGCACTGCGTATTAAAAACCAAACTACTAAACCGATTACGATGGGACCAATCGGAAAGTATATGCTTTCACATTAAAAAATAATTTTCCAAATCGTTCTTTGAGAAATTGGAGAAAACTATTTAAAAATTCGACGAATCGATAATCTATACTAATAATATAATATTATAAAGAGGAAAGATTTGATTGTTTGTTTGTTTGAATTGAATAGGCTCCGAAACTACTGAACCGATTTGAAAAATTCTTTCACCAATGTGTAGAATGAACTTTCAGGATGAACATAGGCTATATTTTATGTAGGTATTTCGCGGGAGACGCCGCGTGCAGAAGCTAGTCTCTTATAGGCTAAAAATCATATCATCAAAAATCATAAAGACAACGGCTGACAAGAAAGAATTGCTCGTGTACGGTAAGCATTGTAAACGAAATATTCGTCACAGCGGTGCTGCTCGAAAAGGCTCTCCCATGAGACAGGGATGTGACAAAACTGCTGCCCAAAAGCGTCCGTCAGTTGGAGGAAGTTTAACACTCTTTTATTCTAATTAGTCCTGAGGGAAGAAACTCAGTGGGAACGGATAGACCGATGCTTTCACTGGGGATGTCCGTTTAATTTGCAGGGTTATCATATACCCTTTTTGGATTGCTTTATATGTCACTCAGGACATCTCAAAAAGGGTTTATTACCAGAGAAAATCGTGCAGTGCTGTATTCGTATCATGATTGAAAGTTCAAATAAACTACTACTAATTTGGAAAGAAAATTATATCAATAATAAATTATAACCGGTGATGGGCTTACAACTTGTCATGTACTAACTACTGTGTAAAATGTGGGAATGTGTCAAATATCATGTTTGGACGTGCCTCTGACTACCGTCTTTAGATGTACTCAAAAGATCTAAGTAACTAGAGATCTGAGGAGATATCTAGCAAGTCTAGGGGTCAATTGCGTCATCTCTCCCAAAAATAATTGTAGGTATAATTTCGTTTTATTTATCCCAAAAAGAAGCTAAAGTTTTATATCGTGTAACATGTAACAATTCCAATCAATTTCCTTCTAAAACAAACACAAAGTTGTTAACGTTCGCAAAAATCCATAAAAGTAAACAAATACATAACTTTGTACTGAATTGATGACACTGCATGCGATGCGTACACAGATTCCGGTATATTTTTATCAAAATTGCTTGGTTCAGTGGATCTAGCATAGCAAACCCGTTTTAGGCTAGCCTCACATAAAGCGTATAGTTTAACCTAACAAAGTTACATAGGATAACTAATCGTATCAAAACAGATTTCCACTTATTATTGACTTGAGAATTAAGACTGCGTGGTTTTACCTATAAGCGCTTCCAAAACAAGAAAGAAAGCAAACAAAGTGGCATTAATAACATTTGCTATGAAATAAAACTTCAAAAATGTATTAAAATGATTAAATCATTATTTTCAATCGATAATTCAATAATATGATGATATCTTCATACATAATGTGCTCTTTTTAATTACTACATCGCTATTCGTTTGACGCTTTGTCTAGACTCAAAGGTTATGTCAAAAAAACAACCCAAGGATCTAGCGAGATCAAACTACCAAATACCTTTTTAAAACCAGCCTTACAGCGACACTATCCCTGAGGATTTCCGGGATTACCGCGCACTGACTGCCTAAGTAGCAAGTGTTCGAACCTGTTTAGTGTGACGTCCAATAGGGACTTTCATTTAATGCAACGTCATCACTGCACGACGTAGCCGTTTCTGAGAGCTGCAATACATAGGTACTTAATTATGTATTTACAAAAAAAGGGATTTAATCAATCAGTTACGTATCTGGTTCCCGTAGTACAAGTTTTGCTTAGTTTATTAAGCGGGGTTAGATGGCGTTGTGTAAAATGTTCACCAGTATATTTTTATTATCTTAATTTCTTATGAAAACAAACAGTACTTAAGATTAAATGCTTATCTATGAAATTATCTATTTAATATTAACTAATTGAAACCAATTATACTTGCCTTTACTTGCTTGCTGCATGTAAAATGTTATATGTTTATAGAAACTTATGTAACACTCGGATAAACCACATTTAGAAACTTTTATTTTCCGCTGTTTTGCTTCGGAGACGAAACTTTGCTTTGAACGTTGCAAACGGAAACCTCATAATCATGGCTCAGAAACTATTTATCATCAAAGCTCGCTACATTATATCAAAGTAACATACAATGTTTATGAATAAACATTGTACATTGGTACATTTATTTCAATTCTTTTGCTGTGAGTTATATTCAACTAGCTTTCACGTGTTATTCGCGCGCAAAAGTGACTGGAAAAAATATTGACACACAAAATATAGTCCACCAACTTCATGTTTATCAACCCAACGCTATTTTTTACTTTTTAACCAACGAACATCAATATTATGCAACCAAACTTTGTAGATAGAATGTGAAAGTTATAGTTATACTCGTGGTTGTTTGTATGGATGTTTACATTTTAAATTCTCCATTACAATAAGAACGGGTTGTAATCAAACTGTGCTCTTATAACGGTGAAGGAAAACGTTGTGAGGAAACCGGTATACGGTTTCCTCACGATGTTTTCCTTGAACCTAAATTCGAAGGCATGTGTCATATAGGTATTATGAGCGTCGATGGGCTTGCAACCTGTCACGTGTGAATACTAAGTACTGTGCAAAATGTGGGCATGTGCCAAATATCATGTATGGACGTGCCTCTGACTATTCCTTTAGATATCTTCAAAGATCAAAATAACTATAGCTCTGAGGAGATATCTACCAAACCTGGGAATTACAGTCGCGATCATGTTTTTTTGAGATCGAACAATGCAATTATTTTTACTTACAAGTACCTACATCAAATCAAACATTTTCAAATCAGTCTTTTTCTTATAAACTTCAGCCTTTCGTGTTTCATCTTTAGAACCTCAAAGGAACATCCTCCAAATTTAAACTTCCTACGACTTAGGGTTTAGAGTGGTTTAGTTTGTTCGTTATTATATTAGCCAATCGGTCAGTAACGTCGAAATTTATAAGATAACACATGGTTTGGAGTGTTTCTAGATTAGCGTAATATTAGAACAGATGTCGACGACGGTTATGTCAAGTCCATTCACTAAACTAATAAAAGATTCAGCATTGTCGTTTGGGCCGAAAGAGGGTTATTCTGAAACGTTGGCGCCTATTCCGGGACAGTTTTGAGGTCGTACGGACCGAGACGCTATTATCGTGCGGTTTACAATAAGCACGGGCTGTAATCTCTAGCTGTATCCGATTTTCGTTTGCGTATTTGCGTTTTGTATACCTTTTACGAACAAAGTCAACTATATTAACAAAATAACTTTTGATCTCATTTATCGATCAAAATATTCCCTTTAAAAAATATACCTATTTGATTTTTTTTTTTGTTTCTTTCCTGAGAACATCAAGAAAGCTATGATAATACTAAACTTTAACCATATAATGCTGTTAACATTGTAAAATATTATTATTATAATATGAGAAAGCTTTCTGTATCTAGTTATTTCAGCTAGTCACTTTTTATATATGTATATTAATGAAATAAACTGAAACACATAACATTTTCAAAGCATAAAAAACATAAAACAGAGCACAAATCAAATCAGAAAACGACATACTACTCACGTAGATTGCATTCATAATACTCGACCTTTATCCGATCAGAGAACATTCAATCATGTAAAAACAAAGAAAAAAACTCAAGAAATATGAGATCGGAAAGTTACAGCATAAAGTATATATCAAATAGCAATTGGCAATTCGGGATAGGAAAGGTTCGCCCTATAAAGTACGTGAGGCGGTCAAAAACAAACTTGTGCAATAAATAACCCGATCGGATAAGAGAAAGGTACGCACTCAGCCATTTTATATTCAATAAAAAATGAGATAAACTAAATTATTGTCTTGCGATACAGACTGATTGATTTATTCAATCCAGCTAATTGATCAACTTTTCAGGCTGCCATATATTTCTGGACACATCGACACGACGGTTTTTGTATCGTAACGGTAATGGCATGAAATGCTCTTACCCATTTCTACATTTGAAAATGATCGCGGCAGGAATAATTCGTATTCAACCTTATCACTCTCATTCGGCCGCGCTCACATTCTCGTTTCCATTTGACCGAACATTACACAACATAATCGAGAAATAAATTTCGTGTTACTGTTCCCAACCTCTGGGAACTTTTTATTCTGTCGGAAAAGGGTCATACGATTCTGTAGAGATTAAAATACATTATTTGCCCATGCATGAGCGTAACCAACCGTCAAAGTTTTATATTTCTGACAAGGGGCAAGGGTAGCTGAGGGCACGTGTTATTTGATGTTTTAATTATGTCTGTATATTTGCGTTTGAGTGTATGATGAATGCAAGAAAATAGCTAAGAGAGAGGTAGCTATCGCTAGAGGTAAGGTCCAAGATGAACTGTATAAAAAGCTTGAAAGCCCTGCAGGACAAAAAGACCTATACCGTCTAGCGAAAACAAGAGAGAAGAATGCTAGAGACATAACGCATGTGAAATGTATAAAAGATGAGAATGGACAGGTTTTAATGCAAGACGAAAAAATAAAAGTTCGGTGGAAGGGATATTTTGAAAAGTTAATGAATGAAGAAAATGTGTGGAGTGGAAAACTAGAGGATGTATCGATGAATATGGGTTTGGTAGAAAAAATAAGTGTGGATGAAGTTAAAATGGCTGTGCAGAGTATGAAAAACGGTAGAGCGATTGGTCCAGATGGAATACCAGTTGAAGTATGGAAGTTTTTAAAAGCGGATGGATGGAAGTGGCTGACTTTGTTTTTCAACAAGTTGTTACATGAGGAGGCGATCCCTGACGAATGGTGCAGCAGTTCTCTGGTGCCCATCTTCAAAAACAAGGGTGATGTACAGGACTGTAACAACTACCGGGGAATAAAGCTCATGTCACACAGTATGAAAGTTTGGGAAAAAGTGATAGATAGAAGAATGAGAGAGGAGTGCGTGATTACCCAGAACCAGTTTGGTTTTATGCCAGGACGGGGAACAACGGATGCAGTATTTGCTCTACGCCAACTCTGCGAAAAGTACCGCCGTGCGCATAAAGACTTGCACCTGGTATTCATTGACTTAGAGAAGGCGTACGACCGTGTTCCCCGGGAAGTTCTGTGGTGGGCTTTGAAAGAAAAGGGAGTGCCAGGGAAGTATGTAAGACTTGTGAATGCGATGTATGCAGGAGCTCGTACGAACGTACGGTCCGAAGCCGGCGTCACCGACGAGTTCAATGTAGCTGTAGGCTTGCACCAGGGATCGGCTTTAAGCCCTTACTTGTTCCTCCTGGTAATGGATGCCCTGACGTCAAACATACAGGAGGAGGCACCCTGGTGCATGCTGTTCGCTGACGACATTGTTCTCGTCGGAAAGGAAGCAGACGAGGTGCAGAGCAGACTGGGAAAATGGCAAGAGAAACTAGAGAGAGTAGGCCTTAAGATCAGCCGCACTAAAACAGAACATCTGTTCTGCAACTTTAGTGGCTCCTCTAGTTTCCCCCAAATTGCCTTAGACGGTGTAACCCTACCAGCCTGCTCCGATTTTAAGTACCTTGGTTCGCTTCTCCAAAACGACGGCAATATTGACCGAGATGTAAATAATAGGATGAATGCAGGATGGATGAAGTGGCGACAGGTCTCAGGGACGATATGTGACCCACGAATGCCCCTTAAGCTTAAGGGGAAAATTTACAAGACGGTTATTAGACCTGTCGCGATGTATGGATCAGAGTGTTGGGCAATGAAAAAGACGAATGAAAAAAGAGTGCATGCTACTGAGATGCGGATGTTAAGATGGATGTGTGGGGTGACACGGTTGGACAAGATTAGGAATGAGTATGTTAGAGGAAGTCTGAAAGTTGCGCCTATTACTGAAAAGATGAGGAGTGCTAGATTAGCATGGTATGGACACGTGATGAGGAGGGATGAAAACCATGTCACCACAAGAGTTATGAGTATGAATGTGGATGGGCATATAGATGCGCAAGTAGAGGAAGGTCGAAGAAGAAGTGGTTTGATTGTGTGAAGGATGATATGAATGTAAGAGGAGTTGATTCAGAGTTGACGAATGATAGGAGTGAGTGGAAGAAGAAAACATGTTGTGCCGACCCCACTTAGTGTGGGATAAGGGCAGGAGAATGATGATTTGCGTTTGAAGAATGTTTCGTCTCATTCAACGACTTCAAAATCTATTAATTATCAGATAGTCCTCAGATGTATCCTATTGAGACACCGCCTGAGATTCTTAAGTTTTGATCCCTATTTTCACACTATTTTTATTTTGAATACGCACCGAACGACAACTAATTAGATAAATATTAACACTATTCATGTTAATAGCAAGCAACACGACATAATTTCGTGGCATTATGATAACACGATTGTTGTAGACTTCACTCAAACAGTTTACCGTACTAACGTTATTCATAGTTATATTTTATTATCTTTATAAAGTTTAGTATATTTTACAGTTAGCCAAATGTAAGTAGAAGTTCTGAGACTAATATTTTAAAAACATTTATAAAATGAAAATAAAATTTATTTAATTGATTTTTTTATGCAGAAGCAAACTCATCACAGTTCTTATAATTAAATTCATCCTAAATAATACAAAATGAAAGTGAAGTATACTCCGCGAGTGTACAGTGTGAAAACAATCAAATGATGTGCCAGTGAATAACAATACTTAGACAATGTAATAGATGACAAATATATAGACATGTGCTCGGTAAAGTGGATCCGGTTGTTGGTGATGCTGACGGCTAGCTGGGCACAGGAGGGCGAATGGAGCGAGGACGCCGAAGACCTGGGTGAGGAAAAAAATTTGAATCTATTTGTATTTTAGGACAGGCTGCACGCGTACGCCGCTAACTGGGACAAGCGAAACATGGCTTTTTTACAACCTGCCACTGCCACACCTTACAATGAATCGTTGAAGCGATCAAATGAAACAAACTCAAGTGGGAATCGCGCTCAACCCATTAAACCCGATTGCTTGTCGAAAATGAAAATGGGGAAATATATTTTCGTTTGTTCGACGCTGTTCCATGTTTTTGTCTGATTTTCACGCAATCCACCGGGAACTGCGTTTACACGCATCGAATTGTTCACTTTGATTGACTGTTGTTTTGTACTACTTCACAAAATAGTCGGTTCAAAGCCTTTATGGAAACTCCGAACCCAATTACTTGTTAATGCATTTAAAAGGCAGTCCAGTAAGCTTATAAATAAATAGTTTCCATTCGAGACCGCAACTTGACTTGACTAATTCTTTGGAAACAGCGCTGCGAGCTCTGTCAAAGTTTCGAGTCTTCGGTATCGAGTCGCAGAACATCAATAAGACTTGCTTAAGTTCGATTTATCGTTTGGATGCCTACAAAAGAAGCAAAAAAGAACGACCCAATTAAAAAGTGTTCATGCATGGGTAGCTCTATTCGGCTCCAATTTTATTGAACGATTAATTTTATTGCAAAAATTTCTGGACAGCGGAACGAATCGAAAACGAGAGTCGAGTGACGCGCGGTCGCGTCGACCTTTTGTGGCTGTGCGATGGATGAGTTTGTTCAGTGCTGAATCTAATCAAAAGGCATAGGGCTGAAAAAAGTGTTCCGATAGAGCATTGTGAAGATGATAAATGAATTGAAATTTTAATGTAATTGGAACCCATTGATGATCGAGCGCTATCGATACGGCACGGTGATAATAAATATCTGTCCGAACGTGTATTGGCTTGTTACTGGCGTTCATTTCATTTCTCGTCTAGTTTTTGCTTTTCTTTTCAAGCGATATTAAACCTTGTTCTTTTATGTGATCGATTTAATCAATCTTTTAGGTGTTTTCTAACAATCAGACATCGTTATTTTTTTCTTTTTTGCTACAATAAATTGATTATCTCAACGAAACGTTGTAAACAAAATATATACGAGTATCTACGAAATGCTACTAAAGACTTAATATGATTCAGATAATAATATGATTCAACTAAAAGATAAATAATACAATATTGTTGAAATTAATCATTTTATTATGATCAAGCAAATCAGGCTTTGCAGATTTATTTAAACCCCAATTTATTTGTACTAAAACGTTAGCGCTATGAGTCCCATGTGGTCAGTTAATGGGGTGAGGGCGACTGTTCGGCTAACTAATAAATCGCTTGATTACAAACTAGTTGCTAACGAGTGTTAATATTATTCATAAATCACAAATTCAACTAGAGAATACAAAAGAAAATTGTCACCAATGGTAAATGGTGGTGGTAGCGTAAATTACTAATTATATACAAAGATAGATATATTTTACATAGAAAACACCCAGACCAACGGAACAAATTTCTGCAGATCGTACACAAATTTGTTCCGCGGCGGCAATCGAACCCGCAACCTCTTGCGTCGCAGGCGGACTCTCGCCCGCTGCGCCACTGAGGTCGTCATAACAATTACAACAATTCAACTCCAAATACCTGTCATGTTGAATTCACAAATTAAACGAACCAATTTCTCAAGAATTTGCACCGCATTCTCGTATACTGTACGTCATATAAAGATACATGGCGTTATGTTCCCGGCAGGCGTACCTACGTACTTATTGTTTGAGCAATGTGCAGTGTGAGTGTAGCAGGTCAGGCGAGAGACGTGTCTCCACAATAATTTTATTAATATTACCCCGGCAAGCCTGTCACGCGCGAAACCACCGCCCATATATCTCCCGACTCTGGGAAAAAATATGATATATTGAGAGAACGAGAGACATAAGAGCTTTTCTTAGCTTCCCTTCACCCGGTTTAGCGTCTTTTTAGTACACTTAAGGACGTTGTAAGGTTCACTTCGCATCTTGCAGGAAAGTTACTGCCGACGAGGTAACAGGTTTTCTATATGCCGATTTTATGGTGCACTCTTTTTGGTTGATTAAATAAGTTAGGACCATTTTCTTCCTAATCTTTGTTGATTGTGAAAGCTATAAAAGCTAATGAAGGCTCTAACCGAACAAAATAACGAGTATGTAAACAAGGGCGCTTGTATTTTTGTCGCATTTAAGTTAAAAAAGTCTTTAAATATTCCAATTGAAGGCGCGTCCTTGTATCCCTCCACTAATTAATAAACGTTGTTTAACAATAACAGCAATATAAAACCATGAATTAAAGCTTTATTATTATGGGTTAACATTTTCTATTTTTACCATAAATAGTTACTGAAGTTTACTCAAGCTACAATTATAGTTGTTGTTGTACCTATTTAAGTTTACGAAATCCAATCAAACCAACATTGTAGTAATTAATTACCTAAAGCCTAATCCGTAGATACGAGCTCATGATATACGAGCAGCGAGAGAAGATTACGTCCACATTATCGTTGCAAAATAAAGCAGAATAACGACATTTATTGTTGTATAATACAATATTATTATTTATAATAATTTTCTTTTTATCAACTTAGTAAATGTTATAAATATCAGGGGTTATCACAGCATGACCTCTGGGTATCGCAGCAGCATTTCAAAAGCATTTAAATATGATAATATAATATTATCAATAATATTGATATTATCAATGATACACAATATTGAATTACCATCCCCCAACAACTTATCGCTACCAGGAAATCACCTTTCAACCCGTCTCGAGACATTCAATGTAACAAAAGGTTTTAGTGTATTTTTATTTCGCATGTCTATGTACACTAGGTGAGCCCGGAATGCATAATGAGATTCCGGATCACTCCCAAAATCTTAAGGTCCCACAGGTGGGATTTCACAAGGTTTTTTTCTCATCCTCAAGTGATAGGTACCTAGTTAGTTTATACCTACTAGGTATCCATCTACCTGTCCATCAATCAATCCATCAACCTATCGTTTCACATCAATAACGCTGTCCAGTGCCTGTATACGGCACCTACAGAAGTACCTACCAACTTTTTTTGGCTAAATAACTAGGTATTTTATATCTATGGTTCACCGATGACGTTTGGCATGCGGGCAGTGACAGAGTCCTGACAGTCCTGAATTAGAAATACAATGTCCAATTTTGTCAGTTGGATTTCTTATGATTTTGGACTGTGAACATGACGTATCATTTTAATTTGTATGATTTTTCTTGTGTTATTTTGAGTTTTATTGTATAATCTTGATAGTTATTTTACAATAAAGCTCGAGTTCTTGACACGGGTGCGATTTATCAGAAATAAGTCAATAGTTCCTTTCTGATTCCATTCATCCGTAGATTACTCGAGAAATTTAAACAAAACGGCCATCTTTTGTTTAAAATTAACTTGACAATTTGACTTTATGAATACATTCTTTAAAAAAACTTGACACTGGAGAAACTGATTTGAAAAAAGAAAAACTACAATAAATAAAGAAGAAGAAGCAGTGTACTTCATCTATTACTATACTCGTATTAAATTGTATGCTTATTAACTTTAGGCTTAGCTTTAGTTTTTGTGAGTATTTGAATATTACCTAAGTTACGCAAAATTTTCCTTATGTTACAAACCGCAGGTATTTTTTCAGCTGATAGTAGACAGGCACCTAGGCATGTATGTACGTCCCTAAATTCCTCGAATTTAAGGCTTATTCCCACTATTCCATGCTGTAGTTCTGTTCTCGGAATTAGTGAGACTTTTTGTCCCGTAATCAAATGTTTACAGTGATCGCAATCAATGGTTTTAATGCCTTCTATGATCATAATGGGTTTATTAAAAAATTAATACAAATAGCACACAGACATCTAGTAGGTATTTCAATATTCAAAATGCGCATAATGTATGTAACCTTTAATACTTTTATGTACTTAGTAATTCATTCTGTTACGAGCATTGATGTAGGTAGGTATCTTATACCTTTAAACGAGCAATTCTTGTGTATATATATATATATATGTATATATATATACAAGAATTGCTCGTTTAAAGTTTATTCTCAGAAACGGCTCCAGCGAATTTCATGAAATTTAGTATGCAGGGGGTTTCGGGGGTGATAAATCGATCTAGCTAGGTTTCATTTTTAAAAAACGTCGTTTACTCCAATAAAAAACGAGCAAAGCTCGGTCACCCAGGTACTTATAATTAATAAGTACCTCGATGGTTATGGGATCAAAAATGGTTCGTTTAAATTTTGTAATAACTATGATCTAGTATTGGGAATTCAAGGAATACTATTTGTATAATCCCTACTTCTTAATGAATTAATATTTTTTTACATTATTTAGTTGCGCATTTAACACCAATTTCTACAAACTTCTCTAGTAACTCCTAAATCAGCAGGACTTTATCAGCCCATACATCATTACTATTTATTTATTATTTACGACATCTACTTGCTCCACCAACTGCCATCGTGTGAACGCATCTTAAATAAAAGTTCCGCTGTCCGGACATTTCGTAACAAGTCAGCAGGATTTGATCAAAGGCCGTAGGTGGGAGAAAGGTGTGCTGCGGATACAAGGGTCTATCTAGGTCATGCCGAATCTAAATGGGGCTTGATTTAGTATACTTGCCGTGATTTCATCGCATATTGGAATTCAGCTTTACCTACTTACCGAAAGGTTCAAAAATTCAAAAGAGATATTTTTACAAGAACGGCATTTTTTTTCGATAGTCCGCTAAACTTATTCTAAAAACCATTATCAGTTCTAATGACAGCTATTAAAAATTGGCCTTTGTAAATTTAAAAAAAAACAAAGGAAAAAATATATTCTATAGATAGTTTTCTAAGGATGTGTCAGTTCGAAAAACAAAACGCAAAATAAAGTTAAAACTTCTAAACAACTTTTCAAATAAGTAAGCTACATTGTGCAAAAACCATACTTAACAAATAATTAGTTGTAAACTCCAACTATGTATTAGGCATTACATCAAAAAAATCTCTAGAAGCAAACAATTTGTAACTAACACATGTAGACAAGTTTTTTTACCATTACAGGCATAAATACACAGAGTCGTATTCAGACGTCAATTAACATTAATTTGATTGAGTTTGATTGTCACTAAGTCAAAAGACCTTTCAAGCTCACAAGTTACTCGTAATACAATTACTGATCGTGGTTTAAAAACTTGTAAATAGTGTGAGTTTACTAACTTAACTTGTAAAGAAAAAATAAAGGGTTGTCTGTAAAGTTGGTTTACTGACGATAGCTGAACGTGACAACGTCATAAGAATGGAACGCCTCAGAGCGAGGTAACGCCGCATGACTCATGTTTTTTCATGCGTGCAGCCGGCTCCATCGATTTATAAGACGTCACGCCAAAAATATGACATGTTAACGCTTGTAGTTTGTATGTAGTTATTATCTTGAGTAATATAGGTGAACCACATGATGGGCCTGAATGCGTCCCTGTGGCCAGCACAAACGTCGCATGCCACGCCGCTACCACTCACCATCAAGGCACATTCGGAACCGCAATAATGAGTGGACCAATACTTTAGTGCCTTCAAACACGACATAATTTTGCAGACGCGTTATAGCCACCTAATATTGAATTACCAATATAATAATATAAATTCTTTGAATATTTGATATATAGCTCCATATTCGCATAGCGAATAGGCTATATAAAGATTATAAAAAACAATTTTGTTATTATACTCGTAGTTGTTATGCTTGGATCTAATTGAATATTTGGATTTTTGTGCTCAATTTAGCATCGAAGTACAATTCAACAGTTATACTCGTACATAACATTGCAAGTCCTTAGAATTAATTTTCTTTTATTTGTAAATACCACTCTGGGTTCAAAAAATAACGTCAAAAAGAAGAAAGAAAGAAAGAAATTCAAGGTGCATAAGTGGAGTATTTTCTAGGTTTAAGTTAGAGAACACCGATCAAAGATTAAGCCCAGTACACATAAATAAAGCTTCAAAATGTTGAACTGTTTCCACTGATCGTTTTCATGCTAGAACTTGCACCGCTTAATATGCCCCTCCCGTCTAGGATCCCAAATTGATACATGACCATCGCAGCGAGACCAAAACAATTCGTCTTTATTATAAGCATTCACCGGGTAAATTGAAAATACCTCCTAAGCATGACTGATGGTGTACATTACTTGCCCCGGCGACAGTTCTCCCTTAAAGAAAAGAGGATTATATCATGCGGTGGAAACGGAGTTTAATATTACGTCTATTTATATTCATGGTCTCTTTATCGCCAAGAAGGGAAGACGGGAATCATAACGATGTAAGTACAGAATAACAGCGATATTCACTTAGGAGTATTTTTTGTTTCCGATTATGCCTTAGCTTTCCTCGGGGAGGGAATTTCGCCGGCGATTTGGGTCATGAAATTAGCTTCGTGATAAGGTAATAGTAGACGGTGCTAATGAATAACTTTTATGTGTCTATATTCCTTATGGCCTTATGTTATTCCGTAAATTAGGTATTATCTCTAAATTGCTAGCTTTCGTACGAAATTAAACGATATCATGATGATGTAGTATGAACGTTATTTTGTACTGAAGGAATCAAAGTTGGTACACAGTTATAGATAATTCAAGGATCTTGGGAAACATGAAGTTTTTAGGTTCACGGACGCACTTTCTTTTATTCTCACCTTTATTAACCCTCTACCTTCCCCCGAAGAGCATTCTTCCCCATCTCCTTTCAGAGGCGTTAAAATCGTTCCTCTAATAGGATATTGAACCACACTAAAATTTCCTTTGTTGTGGGTTTTAGAAACTACGACTAGTAGGTTCCATAATACCCAGACCAGAAACATAATTATATTTTTTTATTTTAAAATAACCTGAGTTTATACTTAACTAAACGACTTCAAATCTTCAATGTAGTTGTTAAGGGGCCTAGAAAGCCCTACCTTATTTCCCCGTTAAAACACATTTTTCTTTTCTTACTCTCCGCCCAACTCATTACACCGTAAACCCAAGGCCATCTGCCAAAGGTCAAGATGAGGCATAAAATAAAATTGAAACTCATCATTCACTCCAGAGTTATTTGAAAAATGTTCAGCATTTAGTTGCCAGGGCGTTTTAATGAACAACGCCCACTTGAAAATAATTCCTGTAATTTACACTGGAACCACCATTATCCTTCAAAAGGGCTACAAAGGGACGACGTGTAGACTTGTTCTGCTATAACGTGTTATAACTTTGGCCTATTATATAACTAACATAGACTGTAATCCCACAGAACACAGAGGTTATACAAGATAATGTAAGAAATATGAAGGCGTGGATCCTTTAATATGAGGCCCAAGGCGATTAAAAGCTTTAAGTAATCGCCTCACTAGATCATAATGTTGTCTAATAAAACTCATAAACTCTAAGTAAGTAGGTTCGCTTTGTAATTTACGTTTATGTGAGAATTTCCCAAGATTCTGATATCTCACTTTATACGCGTCTCTTAACCCGGAAAACGCAAAAAATTACTTACCGTAAATATTATTAACGATAAATTAATTTTGTTTTTAGGCATGAAAATCAGTATTGCTATGAGAATTTTCATTTTAATAATTACGCATTATTCAAAAAAGGTGAATTGGTACAAATATTTCTACATTGCAATGGTGACTCTGGGAGTTCAGAAAATTTAAGACTTTTCAAAAGGAAGATTTTTTTTCCACTTTACTGTTTGAAATGAAATTTTGATTTATTGCACTAAAACTAAAGTAAATTTTTCTTTAATTCCAGTGTCAACAGTGGATGTGGACGCAGTGCTCGGGCGGAAGGCATCGCTGCCGTGTGACGTCACGCCAGACGCCATCGAAGATCGAGTCTACATGGTGCTGTGGTTTAGAGCGGGGAAAGCTACAGGAGGGAAGCCTATCTACAAGTGAGACTATTTTCATTCCTTACCCGAACGGCTCATGTCTTCAGGTTACCATTCTAAAATCTGTTTACAACTGTGGAGTACAAAGCGATTCATTCAATAAATAAATATCCATAGTGCTTGCAAACATTAACCAACTAAAAAGCTGTTTCTAAGAGTATTTTAAAACTGCAGTACTCAAATTAGAGTAAGGCATGTATCAAACGTGATCTCAGTATATATTCGCGTTATTGCAATACCAACTCTACTCAAGTACCAACAATCTGAATAACCCTTAAAACTTCGCAGCTGTAAAGCGTAGCACTTTTCGCAGCTCGTAGCATAGTTACGTAGACTTTGCTTTGCTCGTTACCGAATGTAAAGTTCGCGAAAGCTATGCATCCTCCACTTCACTGTTTAAGATCTTAATATTAGTTTTGTTATCTGTTTTGGACAAGTTTTCGATAGTTTTGCTGTTTAAACCGTAATCCAAATCTGAAGTACGGCCAAGATATAGATATATTTCTCAAAAAGTAGTACTTAACCAATGCTTTTTACGTAAAGTATCCTAATTTCACACTGCATTGTTTTTTATTTTTTTCATCTGTTTTTTTTTTTGAGCGTTGGTGGTGTAGTGGTAGCACCCCTGCCTCACGATCCGTAGGTCGTGGGTTCAAACCTGGTCGTGCACCAATGAGTTTTTCCATTCGAAAAATTTATGTGTGCAATGTCAGTGCTCTTATACGGTGAAGGAAAACATCGTGAGGAAACCGGCATACCCTAGAACCAAAAATTCGAAGGTATGTGTCATAGGTTAGTATTCTTATAAGCGGCGATGGGCTTGCAACCTGTCACGTACGGAATACTAACTATTGTGCAAAATGTGGGAATGTACCAAATGTCATGTTTGGACTTGCCTCTGACTACCCTCTTTCGATATCCTCAAAGATCTAAGTAACTAAAAATTTGAGGAGATATCTACCGAGCCTGGGGATTACAGTCGTGATCATATTTATTTTTATTTTTATTGTTTTATCTCTTTCTTTTTGTTCATATATCAAAGCCTCTTCAGTGTGTTATCGAGAGTGATCTATAGTTTTTGTATTTATGTTTGGACACTATGGTGGCACTAATTATCGGGGCAGCGGCTGTCCTCTGTCCAGTTTACACATTGGCAAATGACTTCTTATCTCCATCAAGTTTTGGACACGATCCTAAACTATCTTTGATTAATTAACAAGGCAGCTATCGAAACATTGCCTGCAGTCAGAGATAAGGCAAGCGCCTCGGCATTAATCATTTCGAGACAAATTTATGCGATTACGATACTGTAGTCATAGATCGTCATGGGCAAGATATAGCTTCAAGTATTTATGTTATTACCTTATTGTGATGAGACTTTTTATGTATAATATAGACTAAATTCGACTTCATAGATGTATGACTGTTCAGCATAGAGTAGGGTGAGTCAAGTCGGTAATATTGGCCATCGAATAAGTACATACGAGTATATGAAATGAATAACTTATTTCCTATATTGATAATTGTTGACGACTTGTTTGCAAATTTAAAAGAAACACACCATGAAAGAACCATCTCATGGTAATAGCATTCGTGTTATTCATTAAACTTCGGCCCCAAAACCTTGAAACCTTAAAGCCAAATCCATCAAGGCTAATGTGAAAGCGGCTCGATCTTCCCACGTTTTATTTTATACACTCCTGTGAATATGAGCTCATCCAATACATTAACCATTGACCCAAATTTCTTGAACCATAAAAACCATCTAACCAACCATGTGATTCCAATGAAACATTAATAAAAACAGGAAGCAAGCGAGGCACGTCATGAATAACTAAACGATGAGAAAATCGTGAGGAAACCGACTGTTCCTGTACGAATTTAGTTGCAGGATGTATTTGGGTCTGAAATAAGCACAACGTTAACGCACACTAATGTCTGAACAAATATGAAACATGAGACCAGACGAAAATGGCGGATTGATTTACTGTAGCCTTCAGTGGCCGGATCTACGGTACCTACTTCCGTGTACTCGTACATGTGCACATACTGTAACACGCCGAGAGGATTCAATTCTGCCAATTCTACTATCGTCTATATTTCATCGTCTCTTGAGCTCATTATCGTTTGGGGCCAGACGAAGTGGATTGAAGTATTGGCCAGGGATCACATCATAAATGTAACAGGTATACTTTCATATTTTATGAATATTGTTCACAGAAATGTATTGGTGCTGTTCAATTTATTCTTGGAACTTATCTACGAGCATGAGAAAATAATTTTTATTTCAATCCAGTTACGTCGTCTGATCGGATCTGGATCGGATGTTTTAACTAACTGCATTTGTTTATGATCACTTAGAATGCCGTTGATGCTGGGCCTCTATTTTTTGTTACATCCCTTTATAATTAAACTTTATTATTATGCCCCTTAATAATCAAACTACATAATTACCCATATATATTGAATAAAACGCTAACATTTTAATTGGGTGCGATGGGGCTTATAGGTCGACGAGTGCAAATAGGCCCGTTGTTGCGGCTTCACTATCACGCACGCCGTAAACCAAGATCAGATCATTTCAAATGATAGAATATTCAATTGTTTTAACTGCTTTGTGGCTAGATTTATTACAACCGCGATACTACAATTGCTATGTAAAAATAAAATAGTTAATAGGCTGCATGAATGGATATTAGTAGTATAGTTTGAGTTTCCAAATAATTTTGAACAATGTATTTTCTATTTAATTATTTTCCTAGTTTTCGCTATTACGGTGTGACGTGCCCAATGCAATGAATAAGAAGAAAATGTGGTTACACATTAGGTAGAGCACGTGCCAGAAAACTCAAATAAAATATGTCGCTCGGCGGTGATACTGCAGGCAAAAATGTCAGAGGATATCGCGCGATGCACGTTATACAGGCCACTCACGTTACAGAACTAATGACCTACCTTCTTATTCAGTCAGGTAAGCTTCGTATAGTTTAGTTGCAGTTTAACTGTCTTCCTTTTTTTTCGTTTCTAAGTGAGCTAAACTAGTGACTAAATCTGAGGTTTGTGAAATAATCTATAACTCAGAAATAAACTTGGACTGAGAAATATAGTGGAAAATTTGAATCATTTTGTTGACAGTGAAAAACGGTCATAATATGAGTTTAGATTTAAGTTCGACATTAGAAAAGTCGTAAGGCCATGACGGGCTTTAAACTCCTCGCTAGTTGCCCACTGACTCACAAACTGTTTTAGGTAACTAAATAAACTATTTGACTAAAATCACTACAAATGCCCATCATCGTAGCCAAACACAAGAAAGGTTTATCGTGATATGTTTTGCAAACTATGTACCACCACTAACACGGCTCGACCCATCAGACCATTAATCACTCGTGCCGCTTAGCCCTATTATTAGGGTAACTGTGGAAGGCTTTTAAATATCTACCACAGGACAACAGTTATGGCTGGTTCAATTCTAATCTAAAGTGTGACTTTTGTCTATGTAAATCGTTGGGACTCATCAATTTAACGATACTTAATATTCCAATGCTTTTTGTACTTATTCTCTGTATTAGAAGAAAGTTGAACATAAAAATAAAAGATGTTCGCTCACGGCTGGAATCTCTAGACATGGTAAACATTTTTTAAGAAAAATATACACGTATAAATTTGTGTACAAATTACTCAAAAATACCTCCGAGGTTCAACCAAGGGTAGTAAGAAGCTCTGTGATGAATTTTTGCTTGGATTATCCTCCTTCAATGATAACAATAGCAATGGTTTTTTTATGAAATTATTACACTGTTGTGTTGTAAAATGTTTAGTGGTTATTCGCTAAAACGATGAATAATGAAAAATATCCCGGTATGTGTGAAACATTGTATCCATCTAAGTGATCCAGCAGTTTCCTCCCTAACTGTGAGTGTACGCCCTAACCCATAAACCATTGACGGCAAGGCGATAACTGACGCCCAGATTGAACCGTTACAAATTGAACTTTCCAACGTAAATGGATCGAACATTTATTGGTTTTGTAAAAGTCAACTTGCGGGCTATTTGCGAGGGTTTTACCCACAAACCTAATACAACGTAATTTATGAGTATGACTGTAAGACCAGAATATATATTTTCTACCATAATATTTTTACCTTTATTTTTCTTCCATAATATTTTTTCTTCACAAAATATTAAGAACTAGTATTTAGGGCATATTTTCATCCAATATTCATGAATTTTCTGTGAGTTTTAACACAATCTTGTAATTTCATAAGCCACTTTGGCTTCTTGGCTTCGCTACAACATATTTCACGAAGAAAGTCATGTTTATTACAACGTGAAACAAGACGGTAACTTGCAACCTAACACCCTTCATCTACTCGGCTATGCCAACCTGGCAATTTAGTAGCGCTTATCTATGTTTATTCAAAACTGTAACGGTATCGTGTCAGTAAATTTAATATCTTTTTGATCTGAGTATATACACTTGGCAATAGCTGTTACTTATATCAATTTTAGGCCTGCTAGTTGGTTGCAACTTTCAAATATCGGGCAATGCTATCTCATTGCTCTAAATCTTTCTAATTCCACTAAAATTTTAGAACTAATATTTGAATATTGTATTAATAAATTGAATCGTTATATGGCTATTGCATCGTTCTACATAGTTTAATTTATCGTACCATAACTGCTTTACTTTTAAACAGACAAAGTTGCGAGCTACAGCCAGTATTCATAAAATAGGTCGCTAGGTGTCTGATTAAAGAGATAAGTTTGCGTGGGTACAGAGGTGGTTTATTTGCATTAGCAATTTACAGCCATGTTTAAGGTAGCAAGTCGTGAGGTACCTAAACCGTTTTCCACGAAATTAGTGAACATCCGTACTGAAACTTCAGCAAGTTTAGTCTAGGTATAGCTGAAAAGATTTACAAGTAAAGTTGATCTTTCAAATCAGTACAAACTTAGAGCACTATGTTTTAATGAAGAAAATAAAATAATTAATGTGCTGAAATCCGCTAAAAAGAAAGCGATTTAGTTGTGAAATACAATGTACTTTAATTCCTGAACGTATGTGTTATCATGCATTAAAAAAATTATTAAAATTATAAAACATTATCCGTGTATTTTTTCATGTCCAAAATACACGGATAATGTTCTGTTTGTTTTCTCAATAAATGATAATAAAAAAAATCCTTCGTACAACGACACTTTGGCAAGTGGAGTTAAAAAACAGTTATTTAACTGACCTAATCTACAATTCAGAACTGCCAAAAAATATGCTCATATCTCAATTTGTGTAGTTCAAGTTATGTACTAAAATCGACTTATATACCTTTAGCACCTCTTAGTTTATAAATATATCGTATTGTTACCAAATCTATCACTTTATACTTCCCTAAATAAAGAACAAATAATAAAGTGGGCCCATTATTTTTTATATCGCCATCCTCACGCTTCAAGAATTACAATAGAATTCACGACGCACATTATATTGCCTATTATTACGGAACAATTATCCATATTCCGCCGTTTAATGAGAAACTATAAAATAGCAATTAATTTAAGGTTAAACAAACTTACCCTAAGTGAAGTTTGACCGTAATTATACGAGTCGTTGCATCCGAACAGATTTTATATTTACCAAGTAGTCCATTGCTTAATGTATTGGGCACCGAACACTTTTTTAGAGCTAGAAACCCTAAAAAAAAGTAATATTTAGTAGTGAAACTACTCAATAGTACAAAGAGGGCGCCACTGTGTCACCGCCCCTCTCGCTAGTCTTGTTATCGGATCGTCATTCTTTTCAGAGATTAATATGATTTCACTAAACATAAAATAAAATTGAAAATATGGGATAAGTTTGCAACAAACTTATGGGAGGGAGGGATTAAAATCTGTTCGGATGCAACGACTCGTATAATTACGGTCAAACTTCACTTAGGGTAAGTTTGTTTAACCTTAAATTACACGACGTCGTTGCATCCTCCAGATTTTATATTTACCAAGTAGATGTTCAGAGTTTTTAGTGAAATCGTGTAAGTAATAAACAATACTATTGAATTAAAAGATTTAGTTTAACAAACAAAAGCTTTGATTTATTTTCAGAAAAAGTAATATAACTAATCATACAAAATCATTACTAACTACTATCTTCATGATTGAAGATCGCATTTGCAAAATCTGATTCGATATTAGGTACTACAGGCCTATTATAAAATTTAGCAAATACGAGAGAATTGCCGGACCATCCTGCAGCTTTTTTAATTGCCTCAATAGAGACGCCCCTACGATCAGCCGCTGAAGTCGCGGCATGGCGAGCTGAATGTGCAGAATAAACGCTTGTATCAATACCGCTTTCTTGTAATACCTGTTTAATCCAGCGACTGATCGTAGATGCCGTTGCATTGTGGTATGGCTTTTTTGTTGTCAATATTAATTTCTCCGTGTTAGGAGTCCCTCTAAATAAACTTGTCATGTTCATGTATGCTAATAAGGTGTTTGCTGGACATATTTCTATTTTATGATGAAAGAAGGGAATCACTAAATATGGTTGCATTCTTCGAGGGGCTGAAGTTTTAACTAGATCATCAATTAATATCTCTATTTGAGCATCACTATTTTTTATATTAGAAATTTTGATCATGGATAGCGTCTGCACGCGTTGTGCAGTCGACAACGCGAGCAGAGCCACCAGCTTTTTAGTTATTGTAGGCAAAGATAAATTCTCGTTAGGATACCAATGACTAACGAAACTAAGGACCGCATTAGTATCCCAAGTACTTTGGTATTTTGGAAAGGATGGTCTAGTTTTGTAAACTCCTTTAAGCAGTCGTGAAACATTGGCATCTTTACTGAATTTACTACCTAGTATTAGAGAAATTGCTGAACGGATTGTATTTATAGTTGAATAGTTAGCTCCAGACTTGAATTGATGAGTGATAAAGCTTAATGCAATTGGGTTTGAGATAGACAAGCAGTCGTCAATGTTGTTTTCCTGACAAAAGATCCATAACTTTTTATATGATGTATCGTATTGTTTTAATGTACTATGAGAGAGTGATGCAATCATTATTTCGATTGTCTCTAGTGTTAGCGATTGACGGGAAAACGCTTCCCTGATAAGCGGCAAGACACCAGGGTAAGGCTTCGCCATAGGGGATGCCGGGTTCTGAAAGGAGAATTTAACAAGTCATAATCGGGTGAGAAGTAGATTAACTCAGATAATCGAAGTTCCATAAATAGAGGATACCATGGTTGGCTAGGCCAATGTGGGACAACCATTATACCCGACGCCTGATCGTCTATTATTTTGCGCAAGCATTTCAATATAAGTGAAAAAGGAGGAAAGCAATAGAAAAAGTAATCACCCCAGTTTACGGTAAAAGCGTCAATGTTAAAGGCGCCAGGGTCTCTTTTCCACGATACGTATGAGGTACATTTTGCATTCAGACGGGATGCAAACAAGTCAATTTCCGGGGAACCTATTTTATTTAATATTTCATTGAAAGCTTTATCCGACAGACTCCATTCAGTATCCACATTACTACACCTTGATCCTCTATCTGCATCTACATTATCTTTAGATCTTATATATGATGCAAAGATGAACAGACTACGTTCCTCGCACCACTGCCATATCTCCTGTGTTACTTCATTAAGATGTTTATGTTGAACCCCTCCCATTCTATTGATGTAGGATATCGTAGTAGTATTATCTATCCTCAGAAGGATTTCGGAATTTGACAAATCTTTAGCGAAACATTTAAGACCTATAAAAGCCGCTTTTAACTCTAGCAAATTAATATTATTTTTGGCTTCTGATGGATTCCAAAATCCATTAGAACTCTCTCCGTTGCAAAAGATTCCCCAACCAGTGAGAGAGGCATCAGAAAAAATTTCTATACAATATTTATAACTACGAAGGGGTTTAATAGAAGTCATTATATTATTCTTCCACCAAATAAAACTAGATTCTAAGTCGGGGTTTAATTTCATCACAGTATCATAATCATCATTTGATGATTGGAGGGCTAGGAATTTGGCCCTTTCGAAAAGCTTCGTATATACCCAACCATAATCTACAGCTGGGCATACAGAGGTGAGTACGCCTAAAAATTTGGCAAATTCTCGAATACGTATACTACGTTTTTTAGCTATGTCGTTAATCAAATCTGCAATTTTGTGACGTTTAACAAGAGGTAATTTAAGTGCCATGTTGTTGGTGTCTATTTCAAAGCCTAGGAATGTTTTACACTGACTAGGGATCATGTCACTCTTTTTGTGGTTTATTATAAACCCTAGGTCTTGTAGCAAGTTTACTGCAGTGTCAATATTTGTGACACAACCTTCGAATGTACTAGAAATACATAATATGTCATCTAAATATATAACCATCCTGTGACCACGACTCCTAAGATATGTTGTTACTGGTCTCATAAGTTTCGTAAACACGAATGGTGCGGTGCTCAAACCGAATGGTAAGCACTGAAATTCATAAATTTGCTGTTGAAATTTAAATCTTAGATACTTTTTGCTAAACGGATGAATTGGAATAAAGTAGTATGCTTCTTTTAAATCGATATTTCCCATAAAATCATATTTTGAAACAAGTTTAGAAGCGGTTCTTATGTCTTCCATTTTAAAATGATGTGTTTGAACAAATTTATTAAATTTTTTCAGGTTTAAAATAAATCTATAATTACCATCACGCTTTGGAATGAGAAAAATGTTAGAAAGAAATTGACCTGGAATATCTTTACATTTTATGATTGCACCGGATTGGAGTAATTTATTTAATTCAATGTTTAGGTAATCGCGTTCTGATGATGAAAATGATGGTTCTGTTGGTTCATACTTCTGTACAACGGGGTTACTGAATGGTATCTTATAACCTGATATGTAATCTAATATAACAGGATCGTTAGTGATCGATTTCCAAATATGATAGAAATATTTTAATCTACCAGCGTACCGGGTTACCTCGGCTAATTCTTGGGATCCGGCTTGTTGTTCGTCTTGGCCAGGGTGTTGTATCGATCGGTGGTCACTGGCGGGCGTCTGGATAGTTGAGACTGCGTCTGATATCTGTGCCCACCTCTCCGGCCTCTCTGAGTCTGCGATTGTTGCTTGGGTGGGCCTCGCCAGTTTCCCTGTCGGGTTGACGTCTGATTGGGTCGATGTGACGATGTCGATGGCTGAGGCTCAAATGATCTTTTGATTTGAAATCCGGACCGTTCGGCGGATTTACTAGCTTTAATTTTATCGCCAAGTTTTTCTCCAAACAGGAACGCGTCCCTTTTAACTCCTTGTATCATTGTAATAAACTTTTTGTCTAGACTGAATGTTATTAACTTTCGCCTGGAGTATGTGTTTTGACAGTGTAAATCTAAGAGTAACTGTCCTATCTCTGACAGTTTTTTGATAGTGTCAGTTTTATCCATTTCCTCATTTATCAATGTAGACATAAGGTTTGTAATAGCTGCAATTCCTTTTCCCAAAAGATTTTGAGCTTTCTCAAGTCTTTTGTCTCTATTTCGCGTAGATTCCGTTAAGACGGATGAAATTTCCGTATTCAGTTCAGGAGCTTTAAGCAACTTGAAATTTTCAGGGATGTGGATATTCTCCGTTAATTTTTGTAACGATTCCTTGCTAAGCCCGTCTACAATTATTCTTCCCCAACGTTCAGAGATCTCGTCTCTAATCTTTGGTGCAAATATCTCAGGTTTATTTTTGGGGAGCCCTAGGGCTTCTAAAATATCATTGCACAAAGCCGGAACCAGAACTTCGGATGTACTTGCATCGTTTGCATCAGCTGCATTTTTAACATCAGTTGAAGACTCTTGTTGTTGTGCTGTGGCACAGTTGTCATCAGTTTGCATGGTTGGGTCCAAGTTCTCATTATCCGGTGCTGTAGGTATCGATACTACCGATCGTAATCCTTGGTTTGAGGAAAAAGAGTGCTCAGAGTCACAATCTGCAAGGATATAAAATCCTGTAAAGTTAGGTGGTAATCGCGTCACCACTCAATATAGTAGGTAAGTATTATATGACTGTAATCGCGTTACAGTTCTATTTTAATTTATTTAGTGCAGGTTCGATTGTAATTACATTACAATTCATTAAACATAGTTTTTTCGGAATGCCATTGTAGTTAGGTATTCATTTGCATTAAAAAATAACCCCATGATATTATAATATCCGAAAAGGTAAGAACCTGGTCATAAAATCAATCCAATCTATCTTTTGTTTACTCGTAGTTACTACTTGCTAGGTATTCTCTAACTGCAATCGCATCACAGTACTCGAAACCAAAACATAAAAATACCTATCGAGGAATGCAGCTCGTAATGAATCATAAATTACTACAAAACATGATAAGAAACCCAAAATATGTGGGTAGGCATAAAAAAAGATATAATATTCATTCGCACATTGTTATTTTATAAAATAGCAGAAATATTTACGTAGCTAGCAAAACAGCTCAGTAAGGATTGAATAGATAAGAAAGAATCTGCAAGCGGCGCACTCAGCTGTTTGCATTTATTTGTCTTATTGAGCGTTAGGAATTATTGTATAGGTACTTACATTCTTCACTATCGCCACAGAAGTTATCACTTTGTTCCTCTAAGCGTCGTTCTAATCGTAGAATTTTCCTACGTATTTCTTCTGGGTCTTTCTCCTTACGCTTTCGTTTCCCCATCTTTACCCGTAAAATATACACTTCACGAAATAACTTTAAAATAACTTTGATTTGATTTGAAAAGTAAATGAGACGTGTTTCGATGCCCGAACACTAAGAACGAATGACGATCCGATAACAAGACTAGCGAGAGGGGCGGTGACACAGTGGCGCCCTCTTTGTACTATTGAGTAGTTTCACTACTAAATATTACTTTTTTTTAGGGTTTCTAGCTCTAAAAAAGTGTTCGGTGCCCAATACATTAAGCAATGGACTACTTGGTAAATATAAAATCTGGAGGATGCAACGACGTCGTGTAACTAAGCAATTTCTCAAAGTATATGGTGTGGCTTGTAATTTTACGTCGCTTGAATAAAATAGCGCCTCAACACCAGTGCTTTTTTACACAAAAATTTTGCTCTTATTGTTTTTGATCGGATCTTAAATCTGTTGTTATCTATAATGGTGGGGTTACTGGCGTGTATATTATGAAAAGAAATTGTTTACTTTCATTAAGATTGTGTATTTTGAAATATTATTCTTAACTGGATTTTAAAGTCAGACAGTAAAACTTTATTTATGTAATAATATAATTGTTTTCCTCATTATACGCTAAGTTCTGACATCAACTAATAAAATATTTCCGTGTATGTAGATAAATTAACTTAAGTAGACGAATAAGATACTTATCTTAAAATAAAAATGTGTTTCTAACGTACAAGTATTTGTTGCAGCTTCGACGTTCGCGGGCGATCCTTCAACAAGGCCCTCCAATGGTCAGACCCCAACGTGTTCGGGCCCAGAGCTGACTTCGTGACCATCACGCGACCCGCCTCCTTGACCCTCGCCACTGTTCAACTTGACGACGAGGGCGTCTACCGGTGTAGAGTCGACTTTAAGAATTCACCGACCAGAAATTTTCAGATTCGACTATCAGTTATAGGTAATTAATTACACACGTCTTTATCAAGCTCAGCCTTCTAACTTTTCTCCTCGGTGACTAGCTTATTAAAAACTCAACTCTTTTTAGTGTAAAAATGAAATTGGTTCTTGATTACACCTATTATAGAAGGGTAGATTTATTTCAAACACCTAGCGTAATAATGGTTTGAATAAATTAACAAATCATCAAATAAATGCACCTTAGTATTTCATACTCTGCAATTACATTCTGAAAATTAAGTTTTATACCAGTAGCAGTGCAGCTTCATTGCGTTATAAAGCACTTAAAACCCCGCAGAACGAAAGCAAGTATTTACATTTTCAATTTTGTACACTCAACTATAATTGGCCTCATAACGAGTGAAATGGTTTTCGCAAATAATGCCGCCACAAACGTCGACCCCCAAAACTAGAATAGGGATCGTGGCAGATGTTCGCATTCCCACAGTGAAAAACTTCAGCGTAAAATGTCTGCTCTATGCTGAAAATTTATAAGAGAACCTTATCTAAAAAGCCAGCCTTTCAGCGGCTCTCGCTTAGAGAGCGATGCAAAACAAAGCTTTGTTAGAGCTCCTTTGAATTTCGGTAAGGAAAATGAGAGGTTACACACGACCCCTGCCCCGTCAAAGAAGCCTCCGAGTGCTGTTATTACAATAATGTACCATGATATCACGTTTGGAGTGGCGGCGGTGCTCTCGCCGAGGCCTGAAGACTCGCCTCGCCGCTCTGTAAATGTACCCGGCAATTTACAGTTATTTATGTGCCCTAACGAAAACATATTTGCTGTTCCCTAATTTGCCTGTACTTCATTGGATACCTCTGAGAATAATAATATCGATCATGGAATAATACAAATAGCGCTTATCTCATACGAATCGTTTGTCACAATTTTGTTTGTTATGTAGGTACAACGGTAAACTAAGATTTTAACAAAGTACTAGATATACGAAAAAATTATTGTTAAAAACCATTATATTTATGAGACAGCAAATAGTGAACAAAACTGCCTAATCAATATCAAGCACTTCTTGCAACTTACTCTAAGCCCAGACTTTAATGAAACTGAATTATTTATTTTAGGGACTAAGTTACATAAAAATCTAGAATTTTACGCTTTTTAGCCGCTCAGGTAGTTTGATGAAAAACGTAACAAGAACTTTTGTTTTACAAATGTTTTTGCTATCAAATTTCTTGTTCAAAAATATAAAACCAGATAGAATTGACTCACAAAGTGATTTTTACTAACTTCAGTGTACCAGTACCTAAACCGGCACAGCCTTCCCAAGAATTTATTATGCTTCGCTTATCTACATATGTATATCGCGAATTTTAAATTGTAAACGAGCTCCATTTTATACTAGCAGTTCAGTTTCTGTGTGAATTTTAACCGCATTATGTTTACCGCACTATAATTACTTACTATTGGCTTATAAATAATTTGGCTTATGATTAAAATAACAACTTCATATTCTCTTTCATACCCTTGAAGCAATATCAGCTTTGACGATAAAGCATGGCTTCTCTCACTCTATACGATAAAATTCCTGTAAAATAATTCAAGTAAACAATTGTAAAAGTGCCACCTTAACCTTAGATTTGACCTTTTGCCAAACAAGCTCATCACTGATGCCGACCGCAAATCGTTATAATTTTATCCCAATAAATGGCTTATACCTAGACAATTTAATTGTGTTTAATTGCATTAGTTATAAGCTTGCCACAGGCCGATCGGTATGTGCCCACAAAATTGGCACTAGGATCGTTAGCACTAAGCTCTGTGTATTTATAATTTCTAGCAGGCTGCCATTATTCCTGGTTTCGCATATTGTTACTGCTATAAAAAAATAGCATATATATTTGAGGATAATTATCTAAAATATCAAACTTTTATCGTAAAACATAACGGGAATTTTGAGCTCATGTGAAGTGAACTGACTTGTTTTATAATAGGGAAACCTGGTTCAAACAAAAAGAAGTCGATATCTATTTGCAGCGCCCTGTTTCCTTCAGAAATTCTTTCCAGGCCGGAGTTTGAGTTAAGTGTAGCAATACATAACGGTTAAGTGGGGTGGTGCAGTGTTGTTACCGTAAGTCATCGCCTTGCGCAACTTAGGTACTGTTTTGTAGTACATAGCTGTTTATTTTTCACTGACTTTGAAAAAGAAGAAGTTTCTCAATTCAACTGTATGTTTCTTATACGACTTCAAAAAAGAGCAGGTTCTCAATAAATTCATTATATAATAATTACTCGATTACTCCGCTAATTATAAACGGAGGTGGTTCCATATAAACTTTATCGAATAAGATGCGAAAACGAACAAAAGAATTGTCAACCTCATGATATATTTTGTGAGGTTACAGTCAGAATATTATTTTTGATCAATCTGACCATTGTCATGTCAAGGCATTTAAACGTAAATTACCCATAGCCGTAGTCGATACCTTAAAACAAAAAACCTGTTGATGATAAAAAAAACCTCTGCTCGCTTCGCTCACTCCTTCGATTATTATCCTAACCTAGCTTTTCTCTACAAAATAGGCTCATACTTCTACGTAAAGGTTATTTTTACTTACCAAACTATAAACAAAGTCATAATATCCAACGGACAGAATGCAGCTAAAAGCCTGTTAAAATCCAATAAAACTCCTAATACCCGTTGACATGTTAATGAGACTCCACTTTAAACGGCATCCACCAAAAATTAGTTCACGAGGAAAGTTGGGCTCATTCACACGGGATGTGGATATAGGCGCAATACAATGGGAATCAGTAGTCAATTCAGGGAACCAGCTGATAACATATTATACTGCATTTCACTCACGTGTGTGATGACCATTCTTCTATTTTTTAGTTCTTCAGTAGTTCTTTCGAATTAGCGTAGTGAAACGATTAAATTGCACTCAAAGGTTCGTTTCGTGCACCTTTTAAATGTTTAATACAGGCAAACGATGAGAAAGTGATTAAATACGCGTGCAGTCGGTATTCGGTAAGCACTGGTATGTTCTGGTTATCTGCTGCCTGCGTGTAGGTGGCCCACGTCGCGTTCATAATATTTCGTGAGTTTGTGAGCGCCCTACAGAAACACGCCCAAGTTTCAACTTCGAGAAATGTGATTATGTAGCAAACTTTAAGTGAATTGCTTAACATGAACTTGTGAAACTTAATTGTTCAAATATAAACGGCTTTGATAACTTTGCTTTCGCTAAGCATTTTCAATTCACAAAAATAATACAAAGCCCGTTAAACAATAGTATTCGATTGAGAAAGCTCCTAAAACAAACACTCTATTTCGATTCGAATCAAAAATTAAGTTACTCTTTGTTGGGAACTGTCTAACACAATTAAAGCCGATGGAACTTGGTATCCAGAGTACAACAGAACAAAACTTGCCAATTATCTGGATCCGCTTACCGAAACCCTTTTGGGGGGTTCGAAAGCTTCCGAATTCTAAGAAACTTCCACAGCTTCGTTTGGAGACGAGAAGAATATAAAAGTCATGCCAAGTGCGAGTCTGTACCATAAGATCGCTGAGGGTCCCATATTTATGAAATTATGGCATTATCCAAAATGTCCTTCTATAATACTTCTGTTATATCTGTTTTTTTTTTATTTTTACCGAAAGGCCTGGTGCCATATAAATATAGTTTTAGTAGCAATTTTCGAGCAAGGAACCCTAGAAAGTGGCATCCTAGCCGACGTGCGCGGAAAACGTTCCCCTGAATTAATAAGTATAACACGAAATTTGAATTTAATGAAACAAGTTAGCTGTGAGCAGCTGAGCGTGTATCGATCGAGTTCATAATAAGAAATGAAACGATTCTGTCGAAGTACCTCGCGCCTCGTCGGCCGGGTAAGTGCTAACGCGTCGGTGAGTCTTCCAATATAAATTATGTTTACCATTAGTGTGGTTATGGAAAATAATGCTCAGTGAGTACCTACTGTACTGCGAGCTTGATGTGATAATTAGACAGTAATGGTTTGCCAGCTAGAAAATGACCGTTTACATTTTAATCAAAACATAAAGTAATCGTATTGAGAGAACCACCAGTATTTAATCAACTCGAAGTACACACGTGGGTAAAACGTGATGGAACTTTACAATTCGTAGATATAAATATTATGTTTTATCCGCGATTACTTTCAAAGTACATTTTCTTAAGCACCTTGATTGTAAGCGTTCAATCGATCGTACATTTAAAACCAATAAATTGAGTCGTGTCCGTCCATATCTGCATACTAAAAGAATTTAAACCTCAAAGTACCTAGCAACATAAAACGCGTCTTTATTTTATGACGGCTTAGGAACGAAAACCGATAGACTATCCAAACGAGATTCTTCAAGAAAATCGGATGTCGTAAAACGTAACTCAGTTTTAAGTTATAGCCTGTGCAATATGTACAAATTCTCGAGTCATATTAGGGAGAGTGGAAAACTCTTAAAATCTATAGTGTTCTCGTAACCCAAACTTGCAATAAACTGGTGTTTATTCTTGTACAGTCGCAGCCAGATCGCGCCGCCAGTCATTAACGTGCTTCAAAGTATTTAAAACATTAATAGTCACATCCAAAGTCATCTCATATTGCTGCTCTGTGTCGTAAATTTCGAATATCATGTTATCACAATACCCCGACCCGAAACATAAAAATATTTGCAGATTATACAAAAATTTGTCCTTCTGAAGGAATAAAACCTGTGATTATTTTTTTCAACTCGCTTATAATAATTAAGGTAAGTACCTATTTTGCATAAATATTGTGCACAAACTCTTTTATTCGTTTTTTTTCTCCTGTGCGGTGACTTCACGTGAGTGAATCTAAGTAGTTACTCATGAAATTATATTTCACTCCCTCTTAACTAACCAAATTCTCGTAGGTACCTTTTATTGCACCATCCTATCTACGGTAGAATCGCGAAATAATGAGGCTAAAGTAAAACTTGCAAAGAACCGCTCGGTCCACGGCTAGACGCAGTTTTACAACCCCGCTGTGTCCCAGCAAATGCATTATTCAGAAGCAATAATTTCAACTGTAGTCTCAGTATGAGATTTATCGCCATATTACGTTATTGTACGAATAGATCGTTACGGACGTATTGTCAGAAATTAACATACAATTGTATATGAGCTTGGAAATATAAAAATTATAAACTTTATTGGTAGATCTAACATTTTTGCTATCTACCAGAAGTTGCAAGCTGAAACAGACAACCCCATACCTCTTTGGATTGTAATTTTAAACAGTGTATAAAATTACAGTGACTAAATCAAGATTATTTGAAATTACTTTATTCATCTGTTTTTGGAAACACACGCAAAATATTCAAAGAAACATTTCCAAAACACGAGCACTCGAAATACGATAGCATCAACCGCAACCGTAATAAGATATTAACATTCAAACAAAACAAATTCATTTACTACGACAATGAGTCAAACACAAATTGGTTTGGAGTTGCGAACGGCGAAAGGCGGCACAGTCGCACCACTGCTTCTGTGTTTAATTGACGCTCCTATGAAATTCGTTTTAAAGAACATTATGCAGAGCATCCGATACGATATCACACTTATTTATGAAGCAGTGTAAATGGTAACCACTAGTTTCAACCCTGATTCCAACTGTGTCAAAAATAGCTTGCTTTTGCTGTGGGATAACTAAACGTTCTGACTTTTATAGTATTGAACTAATAGTGTCTCGGGCAAGATCGTATCGGTGCTTGTGTTGAGGACCTTAAAATTGGATGTTGTTTCGGCCGATTCCTCTATAGGAACAACTTGGCGAATGGCCGTCCTTGTAATGACTACTAACTAGCCTGGTGGCCGAATCGACCTCAGGGGAACTACCGTGAAATTAGTGACGTCGCTTGCATCGCATTTAGTAGTTTTGAGTGTTCATCGCATGCTATCTAATATAGACATACATTCCATGGTTATTGATGGCAGTGTTATGAGCCGTTGCAGCACATTAACATGGTATTAATATCTACCTAAACTGCCCCTGATAATGGACAGTACTGAGGATTAATGAAATAATTAAACCATTACCTACTTTAGCAAAGACATTTTGGTTTAGTTATTTATCATCCAAATAACAGGTCAATAAATAATAATCGCTCACGATTTCGTTCGCACTAGAATATTTTTATTGACTCTTCGAAGTTTATTTTTGAACAACTTTACCGTAAATCACCAGGTACCTTACTTTTAGGTCTCAAATATTTATAAGTTTTATGACGATTTAATTTAGCATTTTTTATTTCGCACGAGGTGTTTTTGCACTAAGTGATGGGTTCAAACCTAGTCCTAAGGTTTACAGATAAATTTTAAAATCTCAACCATTGAATTTCTCATGAAATGAATCGTATCTGAATAAATAAAACGAGAACCTTCCTACGCTTTGAGAGTAGATCCCAGTTCGAACATTTTGGGTAACAATGGGGTTACTTTTGTTACCGATAGTGAGGGCTCGTAATTCGGTTTTGCGGCTGAACCTCACTGCTAAAACTATTGTTTGTTTGCCCGACCTTAATTAGTAACGTTTGTCATGCACCGAGCGAGGGTTGATTGTTTCTTAGAAATTATTAATTGAGAAATTGAACTTAAGTTACAATAGTGAAAACTTTGATGATAGGCTGTTGCTATAAGTCCTATCAATTATTAAGCGCGTTCTTAGAAATCGATAACGAAGAAGATGAACCCAATTATCACCTATTCGGTATAGGTTTATTAAGTTGCTTGTTTCTAAAGAACCTGTACACTCAACAAAGGTCAATGTGAACTGGAACAACTTGCTAAGTACTTGATAAGAATGTCATAAGTCGAAAGCAGCCATATACCACATCGATACAAAACTCTTTTTCAATAAAACCCCCGGGGCCAAGTAGCCATAAACGTTCCAAATGAGCCTGAGAATATTAGTATCTTGTAGGATTTTTGTAAAAATCGTATTGAGTATGAATTCACTCATTGTTTTTATTGGTGACTAGCTTCCGCCCGCGGCTTCGCCCACGTGATACCTCAAAAAACAAAAACATCGCTATCCCACGGGAACCGTACATTTCGGGATAAAATGTAGCCTATTCCAGGCCATAATCTATATCTGTGCCCAATTTCATTCAGATCTGTTCAGCCGTTTTAGCGTGAAAGAGTAACAAACATACATGGATGGATGGCCATCCATACATTCTTACAAACTTTCGCGTTTATAATATTAGTAGGATACATAAAATTATGAACGAGATCACTTATCTACAGTATCACTTTGTTAACAAGTGTCCTAACATGGCTTGCATGTAGCTACAATGTATGCGTCACTATGACGTGTAGCCAATTGAATAATGCAGCGTAACGTGTCAACACAATAAGGCCCCCGTCGCTTTTGAGCTGGGTCGCTTTGTCTCTGTGAGCTAGGTTTTCGTTTAGTGTCCCAATTTACTCAGTGATTTTATGCCGTTTGTCTAAAATTTTGACTTAAAGATGGGAAGACACTTTGAAGTAAATTTGTGTCAAGCAACGTTCCAGTCTTACCCAGTATAACAACTTATTCATTTGAATGCAAAAATTTAGATACGAATATAGAATTGTATTGCAACTACAATATATTTTCTTATCTTGGCAACAAGATGGCAATCCATTTACATCGTATTCGGACGCTTATCCTAAAGTAAATAATGCAAAGCGTTTACAAGTGATGGAAGGGACAGCTATAAACTCCTTGTCCCAGTAAGTAGGGAGGGGTGGCCATCACACAACCCTATTACGTAAACTAAACATCGGTAGCGCGTTGCATTTAGTACGCTACGTTTTATGCTACACGCGATCGTTACAGGATTTAGTCAAAAGGACTTGGAACGAATTAAGTGGTGCGATGGATGAATGTTCTGCTGAGACGCGAGAGTAGCGAGGTCGTATCCCTCATCAAGACAAACATTTAAAAATGCATGCATTACTTAGTTATTGTGCAAAATGCTTTCAGTTAGTTGAGCTAAAACTCAACTGCTAAAAGCTGGGTTTCATGTGCTAGGCCATTTTCATGTAAAGCAGCTTGCAAGTACCTACATACTTATAAAATTTCTTAACTTTATTAAAATATAGTAGGTAAATTAGCTTGTTCATTGTAAACATGTGGTACATTTCCCAATATACTTTAATATTACATGCTATATTATATACAAGTTATTATGCGTGATTACAGGGTTTTACTTTATAATAATCATACACATACAACTTTCAATACGATTCATATTTTGTAATCAGCCATCAATCTTAGGATTGTGTACAAATTTTTACTCGTAGTTGGCTGAAAACCAAAAATATAACAAAAAAATAATAATTTTAGCAACACTAGCTTTTCGATTGTCAGTTTGTTTTTTCTTTACAATCATTGATTGATTTGTTTGTAGTTTTAAACAACCATGTATAACTAATTTTGGCTATCGAATATTGTAAACCCGAATAAAAAGTAGCCTATTCCTGGTCATTGACTACGCGTATTCCAAGTTTTATTCACATCCGTTCAGCCGTTTCAGCGTGATTGAGTAACAAACATCCATCCAAACATTTCTCCGCATTTTTAATAATAGTAGGACAGTAGGATGATGTAAACATACAATTTCTGATCTTAAAATAGTAGAATATTTTCACACTGTTCTTTAATTATTTTTATTTTATTTTTTTTACTTTTTTCTCCAGTTTTCTCTTTTTTCTTTATTCGTTTTAGTGTGGCTGGACAATATTAGACCGTCATAATTTTCGTTATGTTACAGTTCCACCTCACCAACTCATCTTATATGACAAGTCGGGCCGCGATGTATCCGGCGTGGTGGGACCTCTGGAAGAAGGAAACGAACTGGTTCTCATCTGCGAAGTACGAGGAGGTAAGGTTCCCGACCTGTGGGATTCCCTAAAGTCATTATGAAAAAATATTTTGTAAGAGATCTGAAAGACTTTCTTATTATTCAGAATAATCTTTTTACATTTCTATTCTGAAACTATTGAGTTTGTGGAAACCTAAGAGTAAACGAAACATGACAGAAAATAAAACTTATTTTGTTATATCGAATTTTGTGCCTACAGAGGAGAGCGTTTGTAGGCATTATACTGGCGTTAGACATTTTATTGATGCCTCTCTAGAGACTGGCAGAAGAAATTTTGAATACGGCTACACACATGTGTACTATAAGGCATACGCATAGGTGAACCGAATATCTTTTTTACGCATTTTATTTACCGTAGGTTACGAAAAATTATTATATCACCAGTTTGTATGTAGTATTATTTTTATATAATTTGGATATCAATATTTGGATACATAACTATTTCTATTTATTGATACTTCTAATATAATAAGGTACTTATATGCATGAAAATAATATCCATATTATAATAGGCCATCCCTTACCAATATTTTGGGTTTTACGACTTGAAAAGTCATATTTCTTTTGATTAGATATAGAACCTAAACTTAATGGAAATTGTTCTTCGAGGCGATTGGCCTTTTAAGAAGACGTATCGCAACAAGCTATTGTGAAAATAAAGTCACATTTCCAGTGCTAGATATAACTTGATTGTCCAGCAAGTTGAATGCTATTCATTTGAGAAATAAGCATAGCTTACTCCTCCCCAACTGGGAGATGAGAAATTAAAGCGATTACTTTGATATATCGCTCTTAAACTTACCGATAAGTCACTCTGAGAGATCGGCTCCAAATGGCACCCGGTGTAAAGTTATCCATCGCAAGATACGCTGGGGAGGCGAGGGAGATCACAACTCAAACACAAAATTAGACGCTCTACTAGATATGCTCGTCTTTCAAAGTTTATATTGAGTTTAAATTATCAATGGTCACTTTAAGGAGCTGGTGCGGTTGAATTAACATTGGAAGTTGAAACGTAGATCTTTTAGTTCGTAGATTATTTTTATCAATTAAAAAGTTTCTGATGAACTAAAATAACTTAAAATTTTCGGCCATTGTGTATGTGTAAAGATAATAAATTGGTTTTTTTGGGACCGTCCTTACACCATAACATTGATTATGTGCCTAGGGCAACTATTATGACATCCTATCCAATAAACTTTCTACGCTCAACTGATACACAAATTGTTTATCCAAAGCTATTATTTCGTATTTATCCAGAATAGGCAAACCACAAGCTGAAGAAATGCTTCGTCTGCGTACTTATCTAATATTTTCTGGATCTTACCTACTTATGCCACATTTACACAGAAAGCGCATTATCAGCACCTATCTCGTTTACTATTGTGAGGCTGCATAAAAAGTTGCGACATATCACAAGATAAAATAATGTTCGCATTGTCATAATTTTTACGTTCTACAACAGTGGAACCGACGTAAAAAAAGCTACCATATTTTCTTAATCATAAGTATTTAGACAGAAATTTTATGTCTACTGAATTCGATAGATATTGACATAGATATTTATGGTGATGTAAGTATAGGTACAATTTTTTATTTATGCTAGAATGTGGCTGTAAGCAATCGGTTGTAAACCTACTTTACATGAAAGTTCTGCCGAAAGTTGCAAGCCTGGAATAAACCGCCGCTAATCCTCCGAAGCGCTTAATGTTTCGAGTTGGAATTATGCATAGCCCGAGGGATTAGCGGGTTGTCATCTCGTGTCTCGCTACGAACGACTTTGCTGATCATTTTCATGGTCCAATGTACAGACAAATAGCCAACTCACCTAAAGAGGAACGGGTTTTGCCCGGAGGAACATCACACACTTTGTAGTTAAACTTCACTTAGAAGTTCCATATTTTTTATTGCGAAGTGACTGGAATCTTTGTTGTCAGAAACCTTTCAGAAACATGTCAATTTATAATGAAACTTTTCATAAGACTTTTCTGTCACAGCGGATATATTGTTCACTAGAAACGTAATAATTGCTAACAAATCATCAAAATCGATGCAAAGCGAATATGAAAACATTATTTAATATTAGGGGTAAGTACCTACTTTGCCAAAAACAGAAACTCTCACAAATCTTTTCTCGATTGAATTCGCGATTTATTTCAACTGACTAAACTAGAAAACGATTTTGGGACGAAGTCACTTGTTGAATTTTAAGAAGCTTTTTATTTACTTTTCCGTGTCGTATTGTTTATCAGAAAAGGTAAACGCACCTCTTACCGGCATCGGTTTTCTTCATTTCTAGAACTTTTAAAAACTAGGTAAACAATAAAGTTGAGACGAAATCAAACACACACATTACAAATTATTTATACTTTATTGAATAAGAATCTTTTGACAGTCTTACCGCACAGCTATTATACGAGTAACATAGTCGTAAAACTACTCTGATCTAGAATAAGATCGAAGAATTCCTAAACACAGCCTGGTACGAACTTTTCGCGGTATATAACATTTTTATAGAGGACGCTATTTTAATCGAGATTCCAGAGATAGGTAACTATGTCTGTGTATGCGTCAGATTTCGTTCTTTTTCACGCGAAGTAGCCTTGAAAGTAATTCCGCTTGAGAAAGGCAAGTGGAAGAAATTTCTCATTATACAAAATACAAGCCCAATTTTGACAAACAATAATAGCCGTGTCGGCGGCTGTTCTTTAGGGAGTTGGTTGAACAAGTAAGTTTGTAGGAATAAGTGACGTGGAATGATCAATATTGCCGGGGCCCAAGTCGGGGCCGCGATAACGTAATTACTGGCAAAGCCTCGCCCAAGACACGGCCAAAGTTGCCCAGGCACTGTTACATTTACTTAGTTATCTTCACTGGAACTTTACATTTTTAGCAATTACGAGTACTGCCGCTAAAATTTTCTGTTTAAAAATTTCTGCAAGCAATGTGGAATTCGTTCGACTAACCCCAAAAATTTCGCATATTTTACACTCAAGTGACCTTTTTTGGGGTCAAGACTATTTTACAAACCACCAAGGCCTTTACGATTTTTTCATTCATCAAAATTAAGTTTCCCTACAGCACGCAACAAAGCAGTCGATTTGTTCTAGATAAAGAAAAAAGTGGCTGGCGCAATGCTAGGCTGACGTAAACATTAGTTAGAACACTATTGTCAAAAATAGCTTAAAACATAATAAATGTAAATAGGTACTTTGCCGATATGATATTCCAGAAACATGACGTGTAACAAACAACTTCCAACTTCACGAAAGTCGTGTAACCTCGAACCACGTAAATATAAAATGATTGTGATTATAATTTTCATCGTATTACTTGCTTTTTATATTGGCTTACAAAACTACAAATAATCTCTATATAAGAAACATAACTAGAAATGTTTCTTTATAAATAATTAATTCCAAAAATGGTTTGTACTTATGCACGCATATTTGATCCTGAGAGACCCTGGATCGTTGCCTTGCTCTACCGGATAGATATACAAAAAAATGTTTTATTGTTGCGCACAGGAAGACCAGCGCCTACAGTGATGTGGGTAGTAGACGGCGTCCCTGCCCCACAGTATATCGGCGAGAAGACTGACACGCATGTAGTGGTTAACAGACTAGAGCTGCCGCATGTGAAACGCGAACACCTCAACACAACGTTCAAATGTCGAGCGTCAAACACTAACCTCGTTAGCCCTCAAGAAAAAATGGTCCGGCTTGAAATGAACTGTGAGTACAAATAGTTTTCCTAGCCCCGTTCTAAGATAAGTACGAGGTAAGTTAGCAGTTAGGCTCTGCTGGTCGAAGAACTCTTTCATAAACGACCTAAAGCTAAATTATTGCGACTAAAATGTACCCTTCGAAACATGAAATCTCTTACAGTGTATCTGATTTGATGACGCTGAACATTAGTATAGATCGACCAAACAAATTTCGCAATTATTTACATTAATTGGCTATAATCACTTTGATCACTTTTCTGCATTTTTCTCCCATCACTCTCATGATGTAGTTTTGTTAACAAGGCGTTTGTTGCAGTGAAGCCGAACATGGTAGAGATTCTTAACAAGCCGGTGACGTTATCGTCCGAGCGATACGTCAGCCTCATGTGCGTGTCGGAAGGGAGTCGGCCGCCTGCGCAGCTCACATGGTATAAAGACAATAGGAAATTCAAGAACTCCAGAATTAAGGTAACACTACATAATAGCTATCTACCTCACTAATCCCATCATATATGAAAAACCATATTTTATTTTTATTTTTTATGTACCTGCTTGTTTTTGTTAAAATGCTGATACGTATAGATTACGATAGAAACCTTAACTAAGCGCTGTTTCTCTCTCGGTAATAAGTAAGCCAATAAATACAAGCAAGCAATAATCAATAAAATTATATTTGTTCTAGACAGCACAAGCTAATAATGAGACTTGGGTGAGCAGTCAAATTCAATTCATGCCGTTGCCCGAAGACGATGGAACTCAGGTCAAGTGCCAAGCGGACAACAGCGCGCTTCCTGGCCAGAGCATTGAGGACTCATTCAAACTGGATGTTGTTTGTAAGTATCTACATTTGTTTTTATAGTTAACACTAGCATCTTGAAAAACAAAAACAAATTTATCCCGCGGGAACCGCACATTTTTCCGGAATAAAAAGTAGCCTATATGCTATTCCAGACTATAATCTATATCTGTGACAAATTACGCCAAGATCCGTTCAGCCTTTTCAGCGTGAAAGAGTAACATACATACATCCAGTCATCCTTACAAACTTTCACGTTTATAATATTATAGTAGGATTATCGCTTACGAGAGTAATACTCATAAATACAGGTTAGTTTCAGTCAATCGTAAGCTAATGGTTAGGAAATACTTCTATATGAATTTTAACAGCAAAAAACAGTAAATAAAAATGTATTCAAACCGGTATGTGCTTAAACACAAGTACTCCCTAAATTATTATTTATTAGAGAATGCAGGAAAAACCCTTGTGCAAAAGGTAAATAGCCGAGTTGGTAATCTTTACCTTCTTTACATAACGCTCCCTGAATAAAAGAAATATTTACCTACCGCTTGCGTGTTTGCTCCCAATCAATGGCAATCTTCCTTCATACCACCAAGCGCAAACAAAACACAGATAAGTATCTAATAAGAATAATACGAGAGCCATCTGTGTCTATAAAAATTCTCTTGAAGTTTTTCAGGCCAAATGCCAAGGTTAGATTTTTTCTCATTTTTTCCCGGACGCTTCTCATTATGCAAATTGCCAAACATTGTAAGTACCTAACATGTAAAGATTTTCTTATCTCATGCCTTTTAAGCCAAGATCGGAGATGTGTATACCAGTTTGATACGATTTTATTTTTTTTGTTTAATGCAATTTCTTCTCGCTCCGAGAAATGCCTAAACTTCGAAACCTTCTTGATACATGAACTCCAATGCTATAAAGAGAATTGGCGAGATGTCAGTATATATTACGGACAACGTTATATTGTCGACAGTTCATATTTAGATATGAAAACGAAGCGTAATTGTTTGTTCAAATCAAGCGCCCGTCTCGAGTCTCGCGCGACTGTTTGTGAATCTACGATGACACAATTAGCGCAACTTCTTAATTCGTGAGGACTCGTTCTCTAAACGAATATTGCTACAAAATAAGCAGTAAAGGAGCTCGGCTTAACCGGTTCGCACATCTCTAACATCGTTAAGCTTAATTATCATTGCTACTTAGGCGCCCGCTTGGCACATCCGCGCGACTGACGCACACCCCTTGTTGGGACCGCTCTAGAACAATCAACAAACGTTTCGAACGGAGCTTACTACATGTGATTGAGATTGAGCCTGAGTTTTGTTTATTGGGATTAAGCAATCTAAATTCATTAGAAAGTACCTGGATGACCGAGCTTTGCTCAGTTTTTACGACGTTTGCTTAACAACGCCATCTATTGTCAAGTAGCTTCAGTGTTGCTGTGTTGGTAAAACAGTAAAACAGCAGCAGTTTTACATTGCCTGAAAACACGGATAAAACGACTTTATCTAAAAATTAATCCTAGCCTACTGACGTAGCTAGATCGATTTATCCGAAATTATTAAGATTTATATATGTACACACATACATACATAATATATTATGAATTGCTCGTTTAAAGTTATTAGATTAGATGACGATAAGGGCTGAATATCTTCATAGTTTCGTTCTGGTTTTTAAAATTCTTTCAGCGTGTAACTCAAATAGTTTGAGTTGCTGTACTAATCAAAAATCACTTATACTTTAAAAAACTGACATTAAATAACTCTGTGTGAAGTAATTAAAAAAACACTTTGTTCATTCTCAATGAAAATGCCCAGTTTAAACTCGCGTCGCAACCATATATAGTAATTAAGTTTCATTACCTCCATAGTCATGAGCTTCAAATGTTCTTTAATGTTACGTATGAGTGGCATATTAGGTAAAAGAGAATAAACAAAGAGGCAATTATTTTTATTTTACAATGATTATTATACAATTATCGTAGATAGGGTGAGTGTGAGAAATAAAAACGATACATTCGAGGCAGAGATTTTAGACGTCTTTTAAAAATATTTGCATTCTAGATTTTCATTCTATAATTTCGCTCAACTCCCAGATGCGGTAAGTCTCCATTTCACTGTACTCGTGAACGGCATTTACAAACTATCAGTAGTACTCAACTAGGGCTATCTAACCGGTTGGTTAAGCGCGCCCGCTCCGGCAAACACAACTCCAGGCTATGCACTTCCACGTTGCATTACTACAACTGTTCTGGGAGACGGAACTTTCCACGGACAGTTTATCCAGTGACAACTTGCCTCAAACTAATTCCGTCTAATTTAGTCTGTGGCCGGACGGCGGACCCAGACGCATGGCTTACGAACGGCGACTTCCGCCTGACACCTTCCTGTCTGAAGGATTAATTTGACTTTATCTGTCTAACGTTAAGTAGGTACGTTTATTTGGTTTAAACCCTTGTGATTGCGCAACAAGGTCTCTCCCTCGAGACTCTCGTTAATCGAACCGTGTCGACTCTTCAACTAATCCTAAAATATAAATTATCATCAAACTTAAAAATGCAATTTTAAAGTAACACCCGCGTACACACTAATTTAGACTGACAATAATTTGTAACAGGCTTCCCATAAAACAGTATCAAAAGCTTATACGCTCGAACGAAACTCGGTGAAACATAATTAAAACCTTGTTAGTGCTCGAGACCACACACAACATCAACACTTTACATCCGTTGAGGAGAGGCCAAAAACTAATTCTGAGTAGTGGGACCGCCTCGCACCCGCCGGATCCGGATGGCAAAACGCTCGAAAGGATTAAATCGGGTTTAACACCACACTCAAATGCCAAAAACATAACCTAGCCAATTTATTTACAGTTAGGTACGTAGATAAGCCTTGCCGATATGCCACATTTTAATTTACCTTTCAAGGTAAACTAGGTAGACAAGGTAGACACGTTACGTGTGTCGTGGACGTTGAGAGCACTGGTTGCCTGGTTGGTAGTGGCTCTGCCTTCCGATCCTATGGTCGTGGGTTTGAATTTGGTTGTGCGCCAATGGATTTTTCTTTTCTTTTATGCCAGTACTCTCACGGTGAAAGAAAACATCGCAAGGAAACCGGAATGTCGTAGAACCTAAAAAGTTAGTAAAAGGAACCTTTTAAGTGCACTGTTATTCTTTCACCACACTGGTTCGCAAGAAGTAGTGACGGGATAAGAAGAAATTGGGTCGCTGGAATCGTTCGGTTTATGAGTTGGACAGACATCTATTGAAACGCACTAAGAAGACCCTCGACTGTATTACAAGGGGAAATTAATATCCAAATAAAAATAAATTGTTAGTTGCCCTCGGCGAACCGTTAGGCATTTAGAACGGGGAGAAATTTGCAGCATGGGACTGAGAGGTTGAATCGCGTGAATCGTTTTGGCAACAATTTAAACGTTGAAATCGTAAATGTTTATTTGGAGAACGGATGTTTCCTTCGGCCGCGGGGCGACGTCGTTATAGGTCTTTAATGGCCAATAAAGTGTCAACGCCCGCTCTTAGCCGCAGATAAGTGTTCACCTGAAGTATTGCCCATTGCAAATAAGAAAGGAAATCTTAAGCCTTTTTTATTCCATAAATAGCCGTGCATGTCCGGTTCACGCTCGCAACGCCCCGTGTGAGTGAGCTGGGGGATTAGACATAGTGTCATATTGCAAATGAAATATGTAGAACAAAATAAAAGGGAATTAAATTTCAAATCAACAAGTCACGTGATTATTTCCATACTTACACTTTTATGGTGTTTTTGCTCTAAAGGTACTATAGCGATGTCCGTGCGTTATTTGGTCTAGGCTTTTTGGCGTATTACCAAAGTCCGAATTCACGTCTCAACGACCCATTTGTATGTGAAAATAGTCCAACAAATAGACGTTTTTCTACGATCAAAAGAAAAACTAATAACACAACATCAAAATCAATAGGCCATTCAGCTCATTCATTCATCTAATGTAAAGGACCATGATGGATTTTTTTTGTATACCTTGTCTTTGATATCACTAAGCTTTATTACTTGTCACTGGAGAGGAAATTTTAGAGGTTCTCGAAATCTTCTTAAAAAAAGCTTTGATCTCTTTCAGCAATAATATTATCTGGAACTAGGCAGTGTAGGTAATTCCATGATATTAAAAAGTATTTATTTCTGATTCAAATTATGTCTTTGTTACATGAAATGTTTTACACTTATTAGGGACGACCTCAGTGGCGCAGCGGGCGAGAGTTCGCCTGCGACGCAAGAGGTTGCGGGTTCGATTCCCGCCGCGGAACAAATTTGTGTACGGTCTGCAGAAATTTGTTCCGTTGGTCTGGGTGTTTTCTATGTATAATAAAAATATCTATCTATGTATATAATGTATTAAATATATCAGTTATCTAGTACCCATAACACAAGCTTTGAGTAGCTTACTTTGGGGCTAGATGATGCTGTGTGGATTGTCCAGCATTATTTATTATATATTTATTTATTATTAAAAATTCTGAAGTTTTGTAACTGTTTATTATCACTATGGTTTTTACAAGTCAAAACTTGTGTACGAATATTGCGCACACAAAAATGAGTGGCGCAAAAGGCTGGAAATAAAATCCTTGAACCGTACAAGCATGGACTACATTAAACCGCGTTATCGCCTGACGCAACCGCTGACATCGCACCACTCGGTTTTTATGAAACCGCCTGTATTCCCACGCAGTCCATTTAACGGTTCCACCGACAAAGTTTTAAAAGAATTTTAAAGCGATAAGCGCCCTTATTGCTTTGGAAATAAGCGTTTGAGGTTCCGTTTGGAAATTCGGCTTCGGATTATGCTTGTCACCTATCGAAATCTAGTAACTGGTTCAATCTCGTTTGCATGTAGGTTTTGTGTTGGCTAGGCGTCAATTGACTACTTTTTGTTTAGTTCACCAAGTTACTTTTTTCGTGAAAGTATGTTAAACTATTTTCAGCAAGATTGGCGTTTCTTTCATCGCCGCTGATGAAGAAGTGATAATGAACTATTTTTTAACTCGAAAATCGTATAAATATGTAAATCAATGTGTTTTGCTACAATATTATAAATCTGAAAGTTTGGATGGATGGATTTATGGATTTTTGATACTCAATCACGCTAAAACGGCTAAATAGATCTCGACGAAACTTGGCAAAAATAACACATAGGCTACTTTTTATCCGGGTAGGTACCACGCGAGCGGAGTCGTGCGGATAAGCTATTTTTCCATAGAAAAGGACATTTCCATATTTATAAATAACTTCCCTCTGACTGTTCACATTGCCGTCGGCGAGTATTTCACCACCAATAGTTAAACCATGTCATAGTGAAAATAGAAACGACACTCTTTGACAGTCTAAACACTTGATGAGGAAAATGCTCGTTTGGTACAATCGATACGTATGTAGGTACATAAATTGACGATATTCGAACTAGATATTGTTGTGACTTCAACATAACGAAAATTTTGCTAATATTTAATGCGAAGCCTGTCTGAATTAATTTGTTTCAGATCCTCCAGTGGTGTCGCTTTCACTTGGTAGCACACTGAATCCTCACGACATCAAAGAAGGCGATGATGTGTACTTCGAGTGCTCAGTCAAAGCCAATCCAAGGGAACACAAAATATCATGGTATCATAATGTTAGTAATATCTATAAGCTGAATACTATGTGGAAATTTCAATACTCATCCCTATTTGTTGGTGCAGTGGTGAATGTAAGAAATAATTATTTCATGCTAAAAGTTTGCGTATATTTATATTCATACAAATCTGTAAAAACCAATATTAACTGAACTCTATAAAAACGCGCTGTTTTTTAAATTAAAATTTTCCGTTTTTCACAAATTCGGGGCTATTCAAAGGAATCTTATGATCCTTCAAGTAGAAAATTGATAATAATGAACACAATGGCCAGGGCAGGTAAATTTAAGTACGGGACTGATGAATAATGAAGATAAACAGTTTTTTAAACAAAAATTAAGTGACTCTTAAATTGTGGTGGGTACCTACTGTGACGTCGATTTTTACTTAATCTTGGTGATATTTTATTAGTATTGATGTACAACCTGCATAACGAGCACACGAACAAAGTTGGACAAAGTTAAACGACTTTGTCCAACTTTATGTCAAAAAATTTAATCGATCAGTTCGATAAGTTAAAATAAATTTATAATATTAGTATGGGTACAAGATAGCTCAACTGATCTAGATTGGCGTGAGTACGAAGCATACATATTAATATAAATAATTTAGGATATCTTTAACATAATTGTATAGTCGGTTTATATTCTGCACATTTCTTATTTTCCATACAAAAACTTTTTCTTAATATGTCTAGGATAAACCGGTGCTCCAAAATGTGGTGTCAGGAGTCATAGTGAGCACAAAGTCCCTGGTACTGCAGAAAGTGACAAGAGATCACGGAGGCGACTACTCATGTCATGCTACCAACGCTTTGGGAGAAACCGCTAGCGAACCGACGCGTCTCAGTATACAGTGTAAGTACAAACACAAGTACAAATATATTTATTTGGAACCAAATCTTATACCTTTAAACGAGCAATTCTTGTATATATGTATATATATATATATATATATATATATATATTCTGAATCTCGGAAACGGCTCCAACGATTTTCATAAAATTTTGTATGCAGAGGGTTTCGGGGATAATAAATCGATCTAGGTAGGTTTTATTTTCCAAAAATATTTACCAGAAAAAAAACCGAGCATAGCTCGGTCAACCAGGTACTAACATTGAAGTACGTAATCACAACTTAAACCTCCAGATTTAGTCCACATCTCAGATCGAATATCGGGGCTAGTCAGAAACACGTCCAAATCTTGATAAACTAAACACATGCCCACGTTTACATAGAAATGAATAATTCAGTAAATAATAAATTAAGTAAACTATTTTCCACCTCCAAGGTTGGCTTTTTGTTATTATTCTATTAGTTAGTAATTGACCTTAGAAAGTTAAAATAAAATTAGGTTAATCAAATATACTAGAGCTTCTTTACGTAAGTACCTGCCTACTTCATTAAATACCAAACGTATATCTAAAAACACCAATTTTGCTGAGCTTAGAAGTTTTCCTTTTGATTAAACGAACTTTGGTCCTCATTGGCTTTGGGTATAAATACAGCTAGTCGAGTGCCGTTGATTGAAAACGGCAACAGTCACAAGAATTCGTTTCATTTGCATTTTCTTAGGTGCTCAACACAACTTGAATAATAATTTGTCCTCGCCTCGAGTATTTGATTCAGACAAATGTTTTATTTCTTTATGATAAGCTGAAATTCACGACTCAATAAGGTGGCTTGTTTTTAAAAATCTTCCAAAATTCAAACATCCATAATGATTCAATGTCGTAATTGGACACTTTCAGTTGGAGTTAATTCAAGTTGGAGCCAAGTTTAAGGACGATTGTGATACTTTTCTTTGAGTTTATCTTTGACAGCTGTTCATTAAATATTAATTAGACGCACTTAGAACTGGGAAAGTAAATACAAGAAGCAAAAAAATGTTTGTAAACATATTAAAAAGTAGGCACAAAACTAGGTACCTAGTGCAGCAGTAAATTCATTTCGTACGGGCAACTTCCTTGTTTTGGGTCTTTTGTTCGGATTATTATATCATATTGTTATTGCTCTTCGTGGACTAGCTATATCGTCAGACATTTTTTTCAATATTCTCTTCAATATCTTTATACGGATTTGTATAAATTTAGTCTGATTTTAGAAAACATCAAAATTAAAATAGTTCATCGCTAGCAAGCAAAATAAGTAGTTACCCAATATTTTTAGACCTCTAGTATTTATGGTTTACACAGCGCGTTAATCAATCTGTAGCGTGCTTTTTGATTTACTTACAACGTGTCCAACACACCGTCTACCAGTCCACCGTCTATAGGTAAAAGTAGTTAAACTACTTTCAAATACTGCTCCGATTTTCCATAGTTAACTATATACCTAAGGTTAGTTATACGTATATTATAACTTATAGTTTTCGAGCACATCGATCATATTACTTACGTCCCTCCGGGATTAATTTAACCAACACTGTTTTCACAAGTTCTAATAGCAAAGTATTCGCCAAAACTGAAGTAATTTACGGTAAAGTCATAATGCCAACATCAATCATAAGGGGTGTTGAAGATTCACGTCATCTCTGACTCAACTGACTTGTTTTGTTTTATCAAGTTGCTTAAAAATAAACAAAAGAAAAGCGATTATAATAAACATTATGAGCCAAAACTTTTTTGTAACCACTCAAAAATCTTTTATAATAAGAAATGACTGGTATTATTTTTAACCCAGCAAGTTACAATCCAGTTACTTGACTCAGTAGTGAGAAGTGTAGTTTTCGTTAGAACTGATGTCACTGTGCTGCCATCAATCATATGGGAGCCGGCGGCGGCGCCGTGTCGAAGATTTACGTCATCTCTATGTCGGCTCGTATGCGACAGTGTACTGACACAGACAGAATAACTTAGTAAAACGAAAAGGGAATACATACTATGTATTAATGAATCACAAATGAGAATCATATACACAGTGATACTTACTTAGCCCAAAATATATAAAAGTTTCCCACCATCTAATACTGATTAAATATTTTAATTTCTTACGGTAGATTTGTTCGAAGAAGTTTTCCGATTGCCTGTACCGTATCCCCTTCTATTCGTTACCTTAACTCGTTTGTTTCACTTTACTACATTCACAGTCGACAGTTTGTTCCGTTTTATTGAACCGGAGCCTGCACCGTCACAAATCTAAGGTGAAGAAATGCCGGTTGTTATACGCACGCGGCGCGCGATACTTGCCTCCCGTGATATTAATCTGACTATATTTTCATATTCCCGCTGAGGTTGTAAGGGATGCAAATTGTTATGGGCTGAAACATGTTTTGGATGAACACAGAACGGCTTTGTTCGCCGAGCTTCAACCAAAATTCAGGCGTTTTCATATGGACCTAAAATAGTGGTATTGAATCGAACTCTGACCTATGCTCTCAGCCCGACTTTTGAACTGACATGCACCAATGAATTTTTACACTAAAAGCGGGTGTTATTATTGTTCTTATTCTTTAGTACTAGTATTTTATTGTATATTACTGGGTCTACCTTCACGTAGCACGATTAATGAGTATCATTTGATTGTAAGAAAACTATCACACCATTCCTCTCGAAGACTATGTCATCCGATCCATAAACTGTATAGTTCCCGTGATACATTACCATCGCCGATAGGACGACTTCCCTAAATGAAAGTTTTTGATAATGTTGGCAGTATGCTCTGCGAAATTCAGGGGGCGTTTTAAGTTATTCCGTGGTTTGCTCATTTGCGGCATTACTGCTATGTCGTAGCAGCTACGAGCTACGAACTGTAATCTCTAAAGTCATGTGACGTCTGCCGATTCGTATTGAGCTCACGTAATAAATTTCAGACCGCATTTCCTTGTTGAAGAAAGTCTGTTTTCTCGGTTTCATTCTGTTACTACGGCAAAAAGATTGAATTTAAAAGAGTGAGCTTTAAAGAGAATTCAAATGAGCGTTTCTGACGGATGTGTGATGGGATCCGCACTTATTTTAGAGACAGCCAAAATAACATCTGAGCACTAAATCTTTTTATTGGCATGTAAAGGTTAGGGCAGACTGAACTTACGTACGCAACGTATGTTTTTACCTTAACACATGCACCTGTTTGTACCTAGGTACAATATAATATCTGGCGACTAAACTCAAAACGTAGACTCACATAGCCGCACGCTCTTGAGAGTAACCCTAATATGATAACAAATTGAAGGGGATAGGCTTTATTCATTGATAATAATAGAAAGACTGACGATTATGATGAAAAGGACGTATAACAATGGAGCCTTAGTTCAGTTTCAAGTATTCCACTAATAATACTAATTTCCGATTGCACTTTCCAGCCTATTGAATCTTATAACAGTGAGTAAATTTCTCTCAAAGGATTCCCCTTCCCGTTCAAATATTTGAGGCCTTAATGAAAATCTAAGGCGGCGGGGAGCGCAGTTCTCAAGACACCTAAATGAATCATGGCTTGGGACTGCGCTTGCTTCGAGTTGGGCAATAAAATTTATATATCGTCCAACTTCAGCTATGATTTAACGAACCGAATTTACAGCTTCTTTATTATCACTCTTTGCTGCCGTTTGTAGCTTATGAACTCGATAGTCGCTTTTCATTTTCTGCGATATTTAAGTACTGTTTACGTTCTTTCTTGAGTAGTTTGTGAAAATCATAAACTTTAATACTTATTTCATAGATTTAACTACGTACTTAACCTAACTTCTGATGATAAGACCAAAAAATATATATATTGTTTTAAAACTCTAAAATCCATCTCGGTTTCGCTTCGCATACCTAATCAGAATTTAGCATTTTGTGGTAACAACAAACATCCGGAACCTTTTGAGTGTATGTAATATCCGCGCTTCGAATTAGCGCCCGGACCACAAAATGGTTTGAGACGGGGTTGCAAATGTTGGAATAGAATTTAGAATTACTATCAGGTATACCTACACTCAACATAATTTAAACCTATACTTACACAATAATTTAATTTGAATCAAAAATTTTACTTAAAAAAAATAGTTGATAGCGTAAATAAGATTATAATTACAAGGTTTAAGAAACACAAGTAGTAAAAAAGTGATTTCTTCTTAAATAGAAAAGTAAGAAAAAGTTTTGTTGGCTACATTCTTGATAAAAACTTATATCATAGGTAGACACGGTTAATGTTGAATTAAAAATTTGCTTTAATTATTTTTGATTCTACACAAAAATCAAGAGCCTATGCTAAACAATGAAAAATAAAAAAAATTGTGTTTCTGTAACGTTTTGTTATTGATGCTAAGATTTCATAACGAAACTAGGCTGGATTCATTACTATAGTAACACTAAACAAATATTCACCCTGTCTGGTTTACTAATGTACATTAATTTGAGTTGTAGAGAAATTACAAAGATTGTATGTTTGTTAAAACTGCTTTCAAAACCTAAACGTTTTTAATTAAAACAAGTTTGTTCATCCTCAAGCGTCGGGGTAAACATTTACTTAGCTGATGCAAATGTATTGTCTAAGCAAACTGCTCGACATAATGTTACAACACACAACATTACCCTGTATAAAAGGAATACGAATAGTCCTTACCAAGATTCTTTTTAATCTACGGCACGCATCATTTGATTTCCATTTCCAAAAAAAAGGTGTAAGTAATTCAAACTTTAACTGTTTAACATTTTTAGATAAGTGTAGCTTTTCTATCCTATAGACGCCCCAGTTTGCACACATCCATCACCACAAGTACTAGGTGCTCAGATAGAGGAAGAGCTGCGCGTGCGTTGCTCGGTGACAGCTAACCCGCCTGACGTCACTTTTTTCTGGCAGTTCAACAACAGCGGAGAAAGCCTTGACGTGTCTCCACTTAAGTTTGGTATGTTAACAGAACATCATGGGTTTTCGTAGAAGTTACTATTTGTTTACCAAGCTGAAACCATGGATAAATTAAAATTTTCTGAAAGCAATCGATAACATTACTAAATACTCAATGCAAATCGACTTTTAGATTGTTAAACGTCAAATCTGAAAAACGATCCATATGATTTAAAGCAATTAGGGAAATTCAAAATTCATGTGAAGTAAAAGGCACTGGTAAGTTATAAGTTTTCCCTGTATTATGAGGCATGTTTTGCACAGGTACAGCAAATGGCAGCACAAGTGAGTTGAGCTACAAGCCCCAAAGTGAAAGAGACTACGGGACACTCAGCTGCCGAGGCACCAACGGCGTCGGGAGACAGTTAGACCCATGCGTCTTTCAAATTGTGCCAGCTGGTGAGAAACAACAAATAAAATTCTATTCTTAAAACATGAATGAAACAAAAAAAAAATATGATCACGACTGTAATCCCCATGTTCGGTAGATATCTCCTCAGATTTTTAGTTACTTAGATTTTTGAGGATATCTAAAGGGGGTAGTCAGAGACAAGTCCAAACATGGCATTTGGTACATGCCCACATTTTGCACAGTAGTTAGTATTCCGTACGTGACAGGTTGCAAGCCCATCGCCGCTTATGTATATATTATGCATGTATATATTGTATATGAATGAAACATATACAATATATACATGAAAATATTGTACAATAATTTTTGAAAATAACGTATTGTGTCCCGTCACCATCCTATACAAAATATTTCAACCGGAATAATAACTTTATGGTATTTAAAACTCGGCGACAAAATGTGAAGCAAAAACAGCCCAGCGGATGTTTTCGCGTTCACAGAAACGATGAAATATTCCAATAAGCCAAGTTCCAGAGGCTCGGGCGAAATGAACAGTCCAATAAAAGCATTAATAAAACCACGTGCATACAATTTGAATCAACAACGTGCAGCCGAACTCTGAGCACGTTTTATAATTTCAGCTTGCGGCTTTCAGCCCTACCTACCAACCTACGAGTACATGCCAAATCTCATAACTCTTCTATGCAGATGTTTTACTCGCTGGATACGACTAGATTGAAATTCGTTTTTGAATGCGGCGGACGTATTTTATATTATGTGCTGGAAAGTTTCTGGTGTTATAACTTGTACCATCCATGTCCCAGATCGCACCACAGAATTGATGGATATTATTGCTTTGCCAGCTTTATTCAAAATCGTTAGACGGTATAATGGACAATCAGTTTGCTAATCGACTATACTCGTACATCGTCAGTTCTTAAATCACTTGTGCTTGATATTTTTTGCAAGCTTTCATGAGTTATTAAAATTAGTTATAAAAAAAAAGTCTTAGAAAGTAACTCAATTTTCTTAAAAATATTTTAATGAAAGTTTTATTGTAAGTATCATTATTTAACCTGTACATGTATAACAAGTCATTTCAAATTGTTATATCAAAACTATTACAACTTATTAGCTTCGGGAGACTCGTAACACGAATCTGAGTTAGCTCGGTTTGCAAGTGATTCACTACCAAAACAAAAAGATTTCAACTAGTTTAGGATCTATGTTTAGTGAACCATTCATATTTTTATACAGCTCGTCCATCAGCACCACGAAATTGCTCATTACAAGCAGGAAATAACAGCAATGAAGGCACCAGCAGCTGGCTTCGGGTCCGATGTGTCGCTGGCTACGACGGAGGTCTGCCACAGTACTTCGTCCTTGAAGCCCTCGATCCTATCACTGGCAAGACGAGGTTCAACGGAAGCGTTAATGAAACTGGTAAAACACTTTGTAAAAACTAAAATGTTGTTACCAATTTTATGTTCAAAAAACTAAGTTATTCTTATTTACAGATGGCCTGGCTACATTCAAGCTAGACCTTTCACAACTAACATCTAATGGAGAAAGCGAAAGTGCCACGTTCAATTTGCTCATCTACGCGAGGAATCTAAAAGGGGATTCAGAAAGGACTTTACTAGAAAACATTGCGTTCAATGATGCTGCTAGAAGAACGGGTAAGATATGAAATAAATTGTGAGTATACACATAGCTCATAATCTTTTCCATAAAATCTTTGTGGTGGCTCATCCAAAACCATGTACCTACGTCTTCCAGTAACAGAAAATTTAAACTCAATAACAAACTCTTATGCGGCGTTCTACTTCCGTATTTAAGATTTAGAGCAACATAGTTACATCTGGGACGCCAGCTTAAAATCTAGATTCATGGCTTACGAGAAAACTCTGGTCGGTGCCAATAAAGTTGTCATAGTTCCCCGCGTATCCCAACTTTAGCAATACAGTTCCTTGCCGGTATTTCCGCTCGTAAACGATCTGGTTTATTTGAATAAACCGTGCAGATGTTTTGGCACTAATATTTTTACTAGGTGTTAGTGCCGTAGCAGAACACACGTTCACATTGATGAATAAACGTAACTCAATATCTTGAACATTCTAATAGAACCGTTTAACCCAGTAACTCCCATTTGTTCTATAGAACTGTGACGTCATAGAACTGTTAAAACTTTTTTATCCCTGTAGTTCTATGGTGGGACTGTTGAAACGAAAATAAGACCATTTGTTCTATAGAACTAATAATACTTAGTATTTTCCATAGAACTTTTAAAACTTTTTTTGTACTTTTAGTTCAATGGTAGAACTATTAAAAGGAAAATTGTGCCATTAGTCCCATAGAACTAATAATACCTGGTATATATTAAACCCTATTATAATTCAAAGTCAAGCTTATTTTCGGCAATATTGTTTTCCCAGTTTACATTCAATTAATTTTCAGTTATGTAATCAGTTTATTCAGGTAGATACTTTAAAATTAAAGACTCAAGCCAAGGTCTGAATTTCGAAGAGCTATAAATAAATCTAACCTAATTGAAATTAAAACTTGAAGAAAACAAATCTACTCATTTGAGACTTGCTTTCCAGTTTTAAGCCCATCTCAGCTCTCTAAACATTTACGGGTTTGAAATGAAATGAATTATAAACTAGATGGCAAAGGAGCGATGGGAGGCGTCACTTTAGGAGTGGTGGTGGCAGCTGGGTTGGGGGCTGTGCTGGCAACTGGCGGCATCGCTGTCGCCGTGCTGTGTGCAAGGAGACGCCGCAGTCCCCCGCCACACAAGCACCCGCCGGGAGACATGCTGGAGCTCAGCGCTGGAGGCAGACGATACGTGGTGGCCTATACTATCAAGCCATCACCGGACTCAAAAACGCCCGATCCTCAGCCTGACATTTTGAACGCTCAAGGTGCGTGTCAGACCTTTAAAAACCTATTTATCATTCATATCAATCGTTTAAAGTCGTATCTCTTTCAGATGATACTCGAAACTCTTCGGCTCCAACAATAGAGGAAGCAGATGAATGGCCTAGTATAAAAGAAGTTAGAGGTCAGTTTATTGTTGAGATTATAATTTGATATAATACAAGAACACTCATATTAGACAATGATTTTGTTTTAGGAGAATGGAATAAAATTGGTGCTGTATTCTCAGCAGAAGATCTGGCTCTTTTAGATTCTGCTGGACGTCCACAACAGGTAAAAAAAAATCAAAATATGACATGCTGTTTTGGTACAACAGTTTCTGAAAGTGTTTCTTTTTCAGTTGACTCCTGGCAGTGATTTGGTGTCTAATACACACAATAGGCAAGAAGATGTCCTTAACCAGAATATAGGACAACCAGTAGTACCTGCTAATTTTAGGCCTAATTATGTAGTCTCAGATAGCCCAACTTTAGGGAGTCCTAACTTTGTATGCCCCAATGGGAACCTGAACTCGCCTTTTGGAAGTCAAAGTTTGACTTTAAGCGGGCCGACTCTGAGTTCAGGTAGCCTCGCCACCTCCACCTTACACAGGACCAAGGGTAAGGGCAACGCTCGGAGAAGAGAACACGTCTTAGCAGAAAACCTGCCGGGGCCCGAGAGTTGTGTGTAAATAAACAGAGCTTCTTGCTTTTGGATTTGAAGATTTTTTTACGTTCAACGAAGACAGGTTAACTATTAGCGTAGGTTTTTTAAATGCTATTTCTGATTAGCTAACTACTGTGGTCCATTTCTTATACAAAAAAATGTATTTATAAATGTGTTCTTTATAAATGGTAACCGGGCAATTGTAGAACCGTTTAATACGTTTTGTAAATAATTTTACACGTTTGTATTATATTTCACTGGCTTATCGTGTAATATTCCAAATTTAAGTTCATTATTATAACTAGATTTTTTCTTAAATATTACGTTTTTGTCAACGTTGATATATTTTATTTAGAAACAATAATTTAATCGTTGAGAAAATATTTTTTGTAAAACCTTAGACATACCTACATTTAGATTCTTCCTAAAGTAAATGCTATAAAAGGTGGAGGCAAAAGGTGTATTTTGCTATTGCTCAAAAATCTTTGTATGTAGGTATACATATTATTTCTTTACTTCCAAAGTAGGAGACTGAAGTGTGTATTTTCAGATTTTCTGCTAAAACATCTAAATATTTTAAAAGTTTGCTGAGTGAAAAACTTCAATGAGGTTTCCAAGGGATAATAATGTGAATAAGTAAAAAATGTACATACCTACCACGACTCATTGTTGACTTGAAGTATTGTATTTTTAACATGAGTATAAAAAGCTTGTAGAGAAATCCTATTTATTTATAAAACTCGGTTGTGTGAATGTATATATTGTTAGATAAAAAAATACCAAACTTAATGTAAAGAATAGGTTATTACAACAGTAGTTAAACGCTTTCGTTGTCAATTTATGTGAAAGTATTTATCTAGTCAAATTGTAAATGATAATGAGTAGGTTACTTGAAAACACTGGTAAGACGCTGTAACTTGAAGCATGACGATTATTCAGCAAAGCTACAAAGATTATATCCGTGGTTTTTGGTTGTAATTTCCTTGAGAAAGGTTTTACAATTATCGCATTCCTTTAGTTCCTAATATTAACAGTCATAACGCTGCGAGTTACAGAAGTCACCTTAAATTTAGTGCCATTTTACGAATAGCATTTGTAAATGTTTGAGTATGCGTTGATTCTATTGAATAGAGTTTAACACAGATATATAAATGTATAAATTAATTACAATTGAACTGTTAGTAGCTCTTAATTTTCTGTGGTCCTGATATGATAATTTTATATTAAATAAATAAATAATGGTTTGTATAAACGGATGATTTCATTTTACATCTTACCGAGATCCGCTCTAAATTCAATTTAGCTGGATTGTGTTACTTGAATGTTATTTACCTCGCAGTCGTTAGAAGACGTCTTAATTTAACACTGATGATGTTCACAGTACATTTGGGTTGTGGTCGAACAGCGTAATAAAATCACCTACTTATACTTCGCAGGTCACTAGGTGGTCAATAAGTGAGTTCACTGGATGCCACCAAACAAAATCAAACAAAAAAAACCTCATTCAGATAAGACTTTAAAACAGCAATATGACATAAATGACATTATGGTATTAATGGGATAAGGGCAGGAGAATGATGATTTTATATTAGCTGCCTTTGAGGATATCTAAAAGGGGTAGTCAGAGGCAAGTCCAAAAATGACATTTGATACATGCCCACATTTTGCACAGTAGTTAGTATTCCGTACGTGACAGGTTGCAAGCCCATCGCCGCTTATAAGAATACTAACCTATGACACATACCTTCGAATTTTTGGTTCTAGGGTATGCCGGTTTCCTCCACTCTTAGCGGTGAAGGAAAGCTCTTATATAAAATGGTGCTAAACCAAACAAACAATATTACTTTGGCAAATGGCAGAGTTAGAACGCGGTCGCGACGTCGCATGATCCTCAAATATTGACACAAAGCTAACAAATCGACTTCCAAACCTAAGTATTGTTTTCCATAAACAAGACCTAATTATAAACTGCTGAATAATTCAAGACGAGGCTGCTAGAAGCTTTGTAACTACAAGCTAGGGAACCGCTGGTATTTGTTCAAACTTTATGTTAATTCGTAACGATCTTACTAAAATAATAATCTTATACAGTTACAAGAACTCTGAAACAGTTTAAAGAATTAAAATGAAATAATAAATATTAATAGTTCAGCTTTCGTCAACAAAGGCTACAATCTTAAAGTACTTTAATCATTTCGGTATTCGTGTTGATTTTTGGTTTGCTTTGAACGTAGCAAAAAATAGGCAAAGTTTTACACCCAGTGAATTAAGTCATGTGTAAAGTTATGGACTGCACATCACCATTTTTGACAAAGGTACGCCCAATATTTTTCTTCGGTCTATCATCAAGCATTTGTTTATTACCTTCAAAATATAGCCAGTGATGCTACTTGACGTTAAATAAATGTACTTACACAGATTTTAATTCGTACATCTCGCTAGTACCTACTTGGGTACTTGAGTAAGTAACATTACCAACCTGAAGTGGTATTTGTAACACGAACTGGAACGAGTTACTGTAGTACGCAAGTTCAGGTTATTGTATCTGGAACGATGTCTTACACTTTTTTTTAAGTACGTTTTAGTGGGTAAGTCAAAAATCATACGTTTTATTACTACTTTTAGGTTTTATTACTATTTTTACTTTACTTATAGGTACTTTATGTGTATGTGTACTCGTATTGTAAAGTATGTTCTCCTACCTCCTCTAGCCTATCTCTTCACTTTCTTGTTGGGGTTACTTGCCGTGCTTTATTATAATATTATAATGCATTGAGAGCCTTGGCACTATTTCATTTATTTATTATTTATTAATTAATGGTACAAGTATGTTCGTTTGTTTTTTTTTTTGTATTCGTAGGTACTGCTATATTATAGTATTGTCCGATTTAAAATCATAAAATTGTAAGTATTGTTCGTGTATTATATCATTTGTTACATAGTTATGTTGTTATAGTAGGATTTTTAGTTATTGTAGTTTATCTTCTTGTTAATTTATATGTATTATAGTATCGCGTACGTGACGCAACGCAATGGTTTCGACGGAAGATCAGCGTTGTGTTAGCTATAACCTATAGCTATCACAACATATGCTGAGTCGAACGCCATTTTGTAGCTTTAAGGTAGGCTTTAAGTGGGTTATTTAGTTTATAATGGTGTTGGTAATTTAATTAGTTTAGTAAGTCAGGATTTTTTTTTTTTTTTATATTTTTTTTTTTATATTAATGCCTACTTCAGCTACAAATAAAGTATATCTTTATCTTTATCTTTATCTTTTAAAATCTAACCATTTAATTATTTTTATTACGAAGGATATAAGTTGGGATATCTTCTTTTGAGTTTTATAATAGTCCCTCAATCTTACGACTGAGTGTTGTAAGTTGCCTTTAAAGAAAACATTTCTGATGTAGACGAGCTTTTTATCAACGTCTTTTTTAAGTCATATAAAAAGAGAAATCGTAAAAGACAGGTTCATTTAAATGTGTCCGGCTGAATTGAAATGAAACTGAAACTGGCACATTCCGCCACCAAACTTTTTCTCCCAAAATTACTTTCCAAGTCGGCCTTCAATTTACACCTCAATGAAGAAACTCTAAACTTTGAATACAAATTTTACTTAAAACCAAGCCAATCAAAAGTTTGGAAGGCTGCCACCTGACCTGTTGATGACTTGATAACTCCCAACTATGTTACTTGTCGTAAACAACTGTTGTTGTACGTATCCCACTGTAGAATATCAGATGGCAAGCTTCAAAAATAGGAATTAAATTAACTATTATAACTAAACAAGAGTAAAGTATTGTTACAGAGTTCAAATTATTTGTTTAATTGGCAGATAAGTTTATGTGTTTTACTCTGTTTTACTCTAATGAAATGCTAACGCGACTCCACTTCCGAGTCAAACTATTGAATTACAGTATCATATTTTACAACAGTTTCCTCAAGCGTAGATAGTATAACTCAAGTGGGCTTGTTATGCGGAGTCATAGCTCACCTGCTTAACGTTTAAGTGGAGTACACCGCAAAGAGGCTCCAGCTTTTGTCTTGCTCGGGCAGATTTTGCAAACTCATACATACATTCAACATTTTCTGGAAAACAATTAGGTAAGTACTTTTACTGTCTAATAAAATTGACTCGCCAAGCAAAAGTTAATTATTTTTTTTAAATTCTGAAGTCCAACAAGAAACCTTAAGTTTTTTATGTCCTTTTGTCTGTCCCACGAGGCTTTGATAACATTCTTTCCATTATACAAATTCGTTCTATAAATTTGTCATTTTTCCTATCATTTTCCGGCTAAACATCTGTGAGAAACATGCGCTAAGTTAATTTAATTTAAGATAACAGCAATATGATTAATTTTTCAAAAGAAAAAATATAGCACAGAAATACATTGGAATTTGGAATCCCAAAATATTTTCCACGAGTAATTGTGTAACATTAATTCAGTGAAAAGCATAAAAAGCTTAGCAGCTTAAAATTCTTAACAGGTAGCCATAAGTGGCTTGGCTGTTCAGCTTAACATTATTCTAGCTTTACAATGTGCCAGTTTCTAGCTAAATTCCCGCCGTTTTGTCCAGCGTTCTGGTTTTGTGGTAAGTCTAGGATTTCCGGTTCGAAAATAATGGCTAAGAAAACTAATTCGACTTATGAGTGCAAAGCTGGTAGATAGACACAGTATTCAGTTTTTTTAATATATATAGATCGAAAACAGATATCCTTGACGAAATCAGAGCTAAGTCTTCGGACATATTTTCACATCATGTATCCTTATTGAATTACAAAACCACCCCGCTCCAATGAGTGGTTGTTAATAGCATATATGTACCTATGCATAAAGGTCAATATGTACCTACCGACATTTTGTCATGATATCATCAAAATATAATCTAGCTTGAAAATGGATATAGATAATACTCCGTAATATTTATTTCACGCTGTGTTATTGAACATAACTCAAATACAGACCCAACAAGCTAACAAAAGGCGTCCGTAATAGTGAAGCAAATGGAGAACTATATTTGTTTACATTCTAATATTCATCAATACTGATTCCGGGCAGGTGCCATAATCTGCGACCTAAAGTGATGTTTATAAAGTCACTATTGAGGAGATTGAAATAGCAATTACAAAGGACAAAACGTAATCGTTCCATACTGTAAAGAAACAGCTTGCCAACTAGACAACAACAACCACTAACTTCAGCTGGCTGTCTTGAGCGCTCTTGTCAATTTGTTCTATGGCGTGAACTTTTCCTCTCACAAAGCAACACTTCTGTTTCAAGTCGTTATTTCATCTAGTTAGCTTTGGCTTCTTTTAAACAACCTGAATAACGTTTCAGATGTAGTTTAATATTTAGCCAAACACGCAAAAATAAAAATAGACGTAGGTATTTTAAATGGAATTAATTGTTCGAGGCAGACACACAGACCGTTAAAAAAATGCAGATACGAATGGGACCGTAGTCCTTTTTCGTGCGTCGTTCCAAATAGCTCGTGTTTCATTGCACACAGGTTTGTGTCGATAAAATTCATTTGAATGCTATATATTTATCGACGTTGTTCGGTAGAATAGATAAATTCTAGGAAAGCCTTAACAGCCAAAAAAAAATTATATAATAGTGCGCGATTTTTGTTTATTCAGTGTTTCTTTTTCCACCAACCCAGTTACGCCAGCCAGAATTCAAACCCACGACTACTACACTGCTAGGTAGGTACTACCTCTATACTACCAGAGCCCAGATTATGTAAGTGTAAATGTAACATGTGTTGACAAGATTTACAAGCAGTAAATAACAACGCGTTATTGCAATAACAGCGCTCCCCCTCTTTAATTAATTGGCATTTCTCATCATCGAATCCAGCATCGAGAAATATGCACGGTCTTATCTGTAATTGAGAGCGGTCCAAGTACGAAGGGGATTTGGGTCGGATACGAGATTCACAGAATCAGATAAACGGCAAGACCGGGTGTAGCGAACACTTGTTTGATTTTGAAGGCTTACCCGCCGACCGCTGTACTAGGCTTACAAGCGTTCACTTTCAGCCTGAGCTTTGGAGGTTCGATGTTTGTTTACTGTTTCTTAGTTTCAAACATTTCGCATCGGGTTTCAGATTTGGCTACGGTTTTACGGTTCTACAGATTTAGTTTACGCTATTTATATAAATTTTTTACAATTACTTATTATAAACCCTGCTACAGATGACATAGCATTAACCCACGGATTTACTTGAATTAGCGCCGTCGATAGTAGGTATACAAAAATATTGTAACAAATAAAACAAGGACAAAACCTTTTAGGAAAATTCCGTTCTAGCCATACTATGGCATATTCAATTATTCCACAGTGTGGCTTTCAACATAATTATAAAATAAACCATTGTTCAGATTACTGTCATCAAAATGTCATTATTAATGAAAGCTTGTATTAAAAATAACTATGTTAAATTGCCCTTATAACCATGTTCATTTTCACCATAAAACGATACTTGTAAATATTGTAACAAGGTTTGGTTAATAATAATTCGCCCCTAAAAATCACCAGGAAGACTATGACAGACAAATGTGCTAGTTCAGTAATCTCAAAGTGATAAAAATCTAGAATCACCTACAGAGACACATACAACGCATGAGTGTATGCCCGTCTTATAATGGGAGGGTACAGCTCTGTGTGGGAAAGTCTCTACTAAATACTTTATTTCGACATGATAGAACAAGACATGCCGTAATTTGGCAAGCATATAGAGCCTCAGGGCACGAGCTATAACATTCTTTTTCGTGTCTTTTAATAATGGACATCCATACTTGGACAAATATAAACATAAAAATGCTCGCCAAGACATCTTTTACTTTCAGTGACCTCTTTGCGTAGATATATCTTTTATTTGACCTGAGAACATTTTTTTATACTTCGTTTTATATTCTTAAGAAAGAAGAATGTTGTTTGGGTTTATAAATGAGGGATTAAGTGAAGCTTTGTGTTATCGCTGTCTCGGTCTGTTTGATGGATACAAGGTATTATTTTCAATAACGTCGTCACATCATAATATAAATGGTTGGCCAGGTTTATAATAAAAAAATAAACATTAAAAACTACGGCAACTGTGAGTTTCTGGGAAAATTCGCATTTTCCGCGTCAGTATAACACCCGCAGAGAATCCCGCAAGATACGGAGGCCAACAGATGGTCTCGCTTCCGACAGTCATTACCCTTTTGTCTTATACCAACACTCACCACTCCATAATCGACTCTAACCCACAACAACAAAGCCCATTACTGTTTCAAACGACCGCAATCAGCGTCGAACGAGTATATTATTGAGCTGGAAAATGTTTCAGAACTCAAAAGTGTAGGATCTGTTCACACAACAATTGTGCTCAGCGTTCGCTTTCATTATAGAAACAGTTCAAGCTATTATGAATCAAAACCTTATTACGTGGTAAAGAAATCTGAAACTAATGGTTTCTTAGAAGTAAGAGAATAAGTTAAATGCATTTAAGTTTAAGTTTAACGAACGGTAAGAAAGTTCAAAATCATGATTGTTTAGTAGACAAACTGAGGACGATTGTTTCAGTACCTACCTGCTTGTTTCCACTGAGCACGTTGTGGGCGTGGATGATACCCCATCAAACACCCACACATTTTGTTTACGACTATACATAACCTACCTACATATACGAGTACATAGGAAGGTATCTTCATGAACGTCTAATTTTTCTAATAACGCAACCACACGAAGTCACAAAGTCACGCAGCACATATTCCGATGCGAAATTTTCAGATTCCGACGCCATAATAAAGGCCCCTGAAGACAGGAGCGATGTTCAGAAAACCATTTCAAACGTTTCCTTTCTAAATGCGTCACATACAAGGCGGATATCATTTGACATTGGCCTAATCTTTAGTTGTGGGTTTGGGAATAGGGAATATAAATAAACTAGAAAAACGGCTATTCACTGATTAATATAAGTGTAACTCTGTAAGTAATAACTCTATCACTTAGAAATATAATCCCATGCAGTTAGCTACTTTCTTTGGGCGACATCGTTGATACTCGCAGAATGTCACTTTGTGTATAGAAAACAATGATGAGTCGGTTAAACTTAGTAGTGATTTAGATCAGTTGAGATATCTACAGATCTATCGGGCTTTAGCTCGTTTTAGTAGTACGACATAGTAGAGCTAACACTTATTGGTATGTTACAGAAACGTACCTATTAGTGAAATAATCTAAAACAAAATAACGATATGAGAAAATATCTCGGGTACCTCATTACTACAGATCGTTATTATTATGTGGGCAGAAATTGGAATAATTTTAATTAATTTTTACTAATCCCTTAGCGGCACAAAGTGTATTTTTGAAATTGTGCAGCAATGGCAATAAAAACAATGCAGTAAAAAGTGCGCAGAAGAAATTTGTGCCGTTCGTGGGAATACTTCCAAAACTCTAAGGTGCACATACAGAGTGACTGTACTATTATCTGTGGTATTACCGATCTGGCTGTTGCCTCCGGGGACGGTTACAAATGCGATAACAGCGGAGAAAATGTTCTACTTCAAATATATATATAATGGTAAGTTGCAATACATTGTAAAATACGTGACACAAAATGATATGTAAAAATGGCATTTGTTGCATCGTTATTTCGCAATTACATGCATGCGATACATGCAGATCTCGTTAAAATTGAGTGCATTCAAAAATGCATCTTTATGGAATACTAGCTGTCCCGGCAAACTTCGTACCGCCTTCTACATTGCTTAGACAACAGTGAGTGATTATAATTTAATATGAACTTTATTAAATAGTAATAAAGTTCCAATTGACTCTACATTTTATTTAGAACACGTTTGTATGGGAAATAGAAAAGGGCCATTTTTAGGGTTTTCCCGGCAGTTATTCGAATTTTTCTTACCTTTTAAACCTTCCCTAGACCTCCACGAACATTTCAAGACCAAGATAAGATAAATCCGTTTAGCCGTTCTCTTTTTTTAGCGAGACTAACGAACAGCAATTCATTTTTATATATATAGATTACTAACACCTCTTTTAACACAATAACACCAAGTCAGCTCAATCCATCTCATCACATCTGAAGCTTCACCAAGTAGCTACTTAGGTACCTGCCGAACTAAATTCAAGTTTAAGTGTCAGTAGGCAAGCTAGCAAGACACATGGGATATGATTACCATATTCAACGCATTTAGGCAGGAGGTAGGCTCCGTAGGAAATTATTTGTCATATTAACGTCACTCCCACTCGAGTTTCGATGCCAAGATATTAATTTATTGCATTATCTTCAATAGGTTCTCCCGAAATAAGCGATACAATAAAAATCTAGGAACATTAATACTTGGTGTTCTATGAGATTTCATGTTTGAAGGTAATTTGGATTGTTGGTGATGTTTCTATTAAATAAGAGTCATTTGTCGTCCATCCTAATTTGGTACGAACCTTAGTCCACCTTTAGTCCTACTTACAATAAGTTATTATTATGTTTTTTTTAATTAAACTACCGTCGCCACGAAACCAACAAATCAATTTCGCGTCAGGAAATTACTTTGTAAAGTTGAAAAGGGTTGCGCGATACGGCTCCAAATTGAAATTCTTTTGTGTACCGCGCCTTTACATGTCCAAAACGTTACCTGACTCTTTGAATCATAGCGTAACAAAATTTTTCGATCAAACTTTGGTACACACTCCGGGTTTTTAGCGCAGGATTCAAATTGGACTGCAAGAGTAAGCTCAGCTTGCGGCTTCCAATATAATATGTACGTTTTTATGCTTTAAAAAGCACGTTCCCCATAATCACCGTCCACATGATCCCCAAGTTGCAAGGTGAGATCTTTATTGTGAGTGAGTGAGTAGATAGCTTTCAAAGAAGTACATTGCAGAATTACCACAGTTTATATATACCAAAACGGAACTTTATTTTGAATAACGAAAAAATCTAAATATTCTAATACCAACTCGTATTGCACATGAGTAAAATCATTATTTATATTTCACAAAGACCGATAAACTTTTGGATTATAAATCATGAAGTATAATTGTTAATACAAAAGGATTTAAATAAAGGAACTCTTATATAAAAAAGCCATAAGTCAAAACTTACTAACAAATTCATCTTATTCCATCGTTATTCTAAGCTATAAAGAGACCGAAGCGAGAAGTTGAGCAAAGTTCATTAACTAAATAAGCAATCTCATAAAAGCAAGGGATGAGATAACAACCAGTTAGGAAGCACTACTACTTCTGGTAATTATTTAACTAGATATTAAATAATCAAGACAATCAAAAAGCTGTTTGTTAAGTAAGCGGCTCAATTTGAAAACGCTCAAACAAAGGGCTGGGGGACATCAGTTTTTGCAAACATTTCATAGCTAATATCGAACACCGAACTGCATTATTGGTGAACAGGACAGGCCAGAATCGCAATCAGCCAAGTGGACCCGGAAAAGCACGTAGTAGCACCTTAGTTGAACTAGGTACCTACTCTTTGAATAGGTGACTCCAACTTTTGATCTTAAGATCAAGGCGTAATCTTCTGCCAAACAACTAAATTCATCTCGGTATACCTATTATAACCTTAACATATCAGATTAACCGATGAATATTTGATATTCTCAATATAGATTAACGGCTCAATAAATATTATTGCTTCTTAGGATCGAGATAGAATAATGTATAAGGTCAATACATATTTCGGAGCGTTTCTATGAAGTGGTAATACAAGCTTAACACAGCGGATGGCAATGTCAATAATTGAAAAATATTGTGGGCCAGCTGTTTTTACGAGGGCCCTCACAGCTGGGCGTTTCAACAACCCTCAATATTGCATTGTATCGTACTAAATTACTAAGCTAAATTACTAAAATTTACTTGGAGAGTATGAGTAGAAAACATTTAAAGGTATGTAAGTATGTCAGATCGGTCTACTATTTTATTTACACTGACATACACATAATCATGGTAATCCGCAGGCTTAAAAGTATCTTCTCAGATATCTATTTTATTATTTTTAACTATGGAAATAACTTAAAAACTGTGGATGTGAACTATGAACTTAAAACTTCTGTTACTACACTTAGGTACCTACTCGTATACAGCCGTGCGTGTATGGTATAGTCTATGAATGAGGACGATTTTAGTGTCATGTGTATTTGCTCAATCATAAGGTAGTATGATGACACACAACACTCAGTTTGCCTGGACCTAGCGAGGATACTACTCGATGAAAAAAAACTTGAGAGGTGTCAAGGGACACCCGGATGGAACGAAGTTCCTTTCCTTGCTTTCTACGAGAGAGAGAGACAAACAGAGAAACACGCGCACGCCACACGGCTTACAACTATAGCAAAACGTGTCGTTACAACTTTTGGTCTTAATTTTTTCCGTCTAGCCCCCTTTAGCAACGCGTGATAAGGAACTTCGTTCCAATAAAAAAAAGCTAAGCAACAATCAGTAGGCAAACTTGGCACAGTGGACAGGTTTGGGTAGAACAGTTCACCCTTATTTGCGAGTTCGGCTGACTTACCCAAACTTCCCCCATTCAGTTCAGGAAGCTTGTTAGCACGACTTCTGCGGTTTTCGACTAGATAACATTGTGTTAAAGATTTAAACTATGTGCAGGGTGAAGTTTCGTTAGAAGCCAGTAAATGCTTACCATGCAGTTATCTGTCAGCTTATGTGGCGTTTCTAGGCTGCTAAGTTGTCAGTGTCAGTATCTGCTAAAGTCCTGAAGCCTAGTAGATACTTAGACTATGTATCACACAAAAACATTTTCATCGGTTGTATTTGCAGATTCTTTGTAGAGCCTCTGAGGCGCACTTTAACTATTTCACCACACTGGTTCGAAAGAAATAGTAGATAATGAACAAGAAGACCTTCAAATTGCACAAAAATAATTTTAGCTAGTGTAAAAGTCACCGAATGAGACAACTTACCTAGAGAAAACTCCTATAAAATAAAATGTACCTATGTACCTACCTGTTTGTATAAATATTTCGCTCAACTGTTTGATAGGTATTATAAAAGCATCGTGTATTTCTGCTTGGATACCAAAAACCTACCTACTCTTGGTGAGCGTAGGTAATTATTTAATATTTACCTGGATAGGTTCGCTTAATTAGATATAAATTAAAAAACACTAATAGTACTAAAGTGTGTAGCATTACGTTTCAAATATCTCCAAATTAACTTTATAAAACTTGTGACAGTATTTGAGACTATAATTTATTTAGGATCTACTCAAGTTGATAAAGAGGCTGTAATTCATGAGATTATGTAAAATTAAGATTCCGAGCACTCCTCTCAAGAAGTTTTATGTAATATAAATTGTGAAAAACGTCTGGAGTAGGTCGTAATGTGATTAAGTTTTTTTACGCGTTTTTAATAAACTGGGAGATATCATTGGCAGAAGAAATAATATTAATTAGGTTAACTACTAATGACCCTTTATTTACAGAGATATATACACACTATATATAAATATAGTGTGTATATTAAAATAGATTTGTATCCATGTGTAACAGTTGACCGAAAGACCATTACAAACGATCTACAGATAGCTCAACTGATCCAGATTAAGATTTAGTCTAACTAAATATAATTGGTAGGTTCTCACATTAGACAACTAGCTGCCAACCAGTATGTACCTATGTTAGCTAAGTACCTACATCATTAACAGAAGATAAATTAGCTTACGCATCTCGTTATACTTACTAGTTTACTTACACGCACGTTTTAAGTGTTTGCGTAGGGGAGCATTTAGCTAAGTGGAGCCCGCTTAATGTTGCACGAGGCAAATTTGTTCAACCTTGTTTGATTACCTCCTACTTTAATATAGATAGTGTCAGTTGAATGAGTGAGGTATATAATTCAGTAAAACTATTTTGGACTACAAAATATACACCTACCTGAAGTATTTTTGTTACTGCATTTACTCGTAAATAGCTTAAAAATATATGTAATCCGTCATTTTGTGGCGGCGGCCATCTTGGACTGATTTCCATCAAACATACTTAGCTAAGAACACTCCCGCCCAACTAATTCACTTTTCAAACAAAAATAAAACAAAATTAAAATCGGTTAATGCGTTCGAGAGCTACGATGATACAGACAGAGTCACACTGTGTGTGTGTGTGACACAGCCAAACACGTCAAACTTAAAACACCCCGTCGTTTTTGTGTTAGGGGTTAAAAAAAGAAAGCGAGCTATGATGCAAATAAAAAAAGTTCTGCATTGTCGCTGGTTTGGACCAGACCAAGACCCTTGAACTTACTAAGACAGACCTTTCTTGTTCAGCTTAAGTAATGCGAAGTAGCTCTAACGTAAACAAGCAAGATGCAAAGACTTCCTTGTTTTTAAATGAATACGTATTTTGCAAGCCCATTTACATAATTGCAATATTATTTTATGTCAAGTTAAACTTCTTTTAGCATAAAGACGGGAAAGCCAACTCTTTTACGAAAATTAACCTTTGATTTAAATTAACCTAGAAGTTTCTCCAAAGAAATAGGACGGTTTTTCAATTTTGAATTACATATATTTTTAGTTTCCTATTCATGTTATGAAAAAAGAGTCGACAAGAGTTATATTTTACGTCAGGAATAGCAAAATAATCCCGACTAAGCTTGCACTTACCGAAGTCGTGTTTTCAACGAGACCAATACACTTTTTTCTTCCTTAATCGAGTTTCTCTTATCCTGCTTGAAGACAGTTGCTAAGTTCGTTGCGGTACCGACTTCTCAAGATAACTTTTATCTGCCTGCTAAACAAGGCTTTCGTTTTACAGCGTGGCGTACCTACACTGTTGTCACAGAATTTCTCAGAACTTAAATTAGTTCTATTTTATGTAGCTTTGCTATTACCCTCAAGATTTTTATGAAAACCAAGATGATTATCTCACATATATTTCACAAATCGGCTCAACGCTAGGCGCAAATTATCATGCGAAAGAAATGGGTCTAAAAAGGAATCTGCCGAATTTTAATCAGCGTATCGTATAAGATAATCTTGTGGAATAAAGGCGCCAGGTGAAGCTGAAAAGTTCAGGTAAAACGTAATCGAAAGCGAGTAAATAAGCAAAATGGAGAGAAAAATGGTATTTCAAATATAGGTCAAAATGAGTTTATGAATATAGCCGTTCATACTTTTTCTTACAACTCTTTTTAGGTGATCCTGGGCTACCAGTTTTTCGATCGAGCGCACACAATGTCTGTAATGGCAACCATTAGGGACATCAATTTGTTCAACCGTGGCGTTACACTTGTCCTACTATTTTTAATGGTTCACGCTCATTGAAAACCTAAGTAATATAATAAGAAATACCTCATCTCCCTACTGTTGATGAGGTATTTCTTATTATATTACTTAGGTTTTCATAATAAAGACATAATAAAGAGCCTACTTTGCAAATTTGTCAATAAAAGTATCAGTTCAATTTACATATCTGCTTATAGAAAAATCCAACTTGAAACACATTAAAAACAGGGGCTGGTACACTTATCCCTACCAAGCTATCCCTACTGGTAGGGATAAGTGCACCTTTGTGTAGATCTATTTCTACCGGTAGGGATAGGCGCACAGAAAATTTCTTATTTCTACTCGGTTATCCCTACTGGTAGGGATAAGTGCACCTTTGTGTAGATCTATTTCTACCGGTAGTATAGGGATAGGCGCACAGAAAATTTCCACTATTCCCTACTGCTATTTTAGTATACTTAATGTTAAATGTTAAATGTAATCCAGTCTCCTTTAGTTTCGTAGTTTTAATACACAAATTGACTTATCGTATTATTATTTTAATTTTTTAATCGATAATTAATTCCAACCATATACCGAACTAATGAACTAATCCATACCAGATACCAGGATAGCAGAAACGATGGAGAGGTATTTCACTGTAGAATCACAAAGAGCCAAAAGATCACGGGTAGCGAAAACCTCTTCATGGTTTATGCATTCCTGGTACTTGGACTTCTACATGTTTCCTGAAGTTAATGCATTTTTTTCAACAAATTGACTTATCGTATTATTATTGTATTTTTTTCATCGATAATTAATTCCAACCATATCGAAGTGGGTACACGGGTAAACAGGAATTACCCCTACACCCACCGGTGGGTGAAGCCAGTGGGTGCACTGGTCTACTCGGTGCTACTCTTCAATCTCAGTGGGTTAATGCTTTGCTAAGTATTTGTGAATGATAAATAAGTCCTAAATCTAATAGTTCAATAGTACAACCTTGGAGCTACTGACAAGAGGTTACTTGGGCATAAAACTAGTTTGACAGTTTTACGAATACATTTTTATTTAAAAGAATTAAAGGATTTTTGGGCGCGCGACCCGTTCACCCACTGGCTTCACCCACCGTTGGGTGTAGGAGTAATTCCTGTTTACCCGTGTACCCACTTCGATATGGTTGGAATTAATTATCGATGAAAAAAATACAATAATAATACGATAAGTCAATTTGTTACAACAATTGCTCGTTTAAAGGTATAAGATATTCTCCCGATTTCACGAATCGCTGTTCGGTCGCATAAAGCGTTTCTTCTTGTTATTTACAGATTGTGAATCACAATCCAGACCAAATGTGGGCTCGTATTTACCGACCCGCAGGTAAACTTGCAGTTAAAAAGGAATTCGGTGGAGTTTTATCGCTCGTTAGAGACCTTAAAGCGGTAGAGAATTTTCTTGCGAAATCGATGGTAATTTTCGGCAAGGTGATCATAAGCTTTTAAAAAGAAAGCTTGACTGACTTATATTTTCTTAATTTGGCATAAGTTTAATGGTCAATGTATGTGTTCTAACCAATATTATTTGAACTCGGTGTTAACCTGTAAACAAACGGAGCTAAAACCGTTAAAATGAAATAGCTTATTTTCATTATAAAAATCCCCCACTTCATAACTTATCGTTGTTTCTTTGCAGAGTCTGGTTTGTTTCAATTGGCAATTTCAGATAGACAGCTCTGGTTATCGTCAGGTAAGTACTTTTAGATTTATTTCCAGGGAGATATGGATCTTTTATAAGAAATTGAATCAGAAAGAAGAAATACGAAAAGACAGTTTTGAGTAGCAAAATGTCCACAACTAAGTAATTGTAAAACTTTTTCTCCTGCATGTGTTTTATTTGAATATATTATACCGGTTGTATTTTAATACTGCTGTCAAAACACCAAACTTGATAACGACTGTAATTCGCATTCGGTAGCATTTAATTCCACACATTAGATTTGACACAACCACATTTTGACTTTCAAAAATCACTTTTTCCATTACAATACCATCGCAATGGGGTCACCATTCTTATCACCTTATCATCCATAGCACAATTCATAAAAGTGCAACTTACGTAATAGTAAACTGCTATCAATCACTTTCACAATTCAAATAACATTCTGAAATTACATAATAAAGAATGACTTTTTCATTACATAACTACAAACAAGTTACTGAAGGAGTCAGACTCCAGTCCTGTAACGAGAATTTGATTGCTTGAATCCATTGCTACTACCTACTCCACTAGATACCAGAACATACTTGTGAGGCAAGTAGAGTAACAGCAGCAATCTTACCAAGTATGGTACTGTAAATTTATGCGAGTACTTGAGTAAATAAAATGTTTTGTTTTTTCTGATCGGTTTTTGTTATATTCTGTCCATCCAAAGTTTGCTTGAAGGATATTGCTTTTAGATAAAGCGAATAAGGCCGCCATTGCATTATGCATGTTTTCTGAATATGGTTATCTTGTTTTTTTTTTTTTAATTTCTTTTGTGCGTTTACACTAAAGCTTTATTCTATTGTATAGGTTCCGTAATGATACATTAAAGTTAACTTTTAAGTTTATAATTATATAAAACCGATCAAAGGGCTTTAGATATTTCAAGATATATATTTATACTAGCTGTCCCGCCCGCGACTTCGTTCACTTAAAGTAGGTATCTAAACTGAGTTTCAAACAAACCACACTAATAAAAAAATCCCATAAATAACTTTGACACCCAATTTTACCCATTTTAGAGGGCTATTTTGAAATATCCAGGAATACGTTTCCATTTATTTTGCATTTAAAGTATCCAAACCAAAACTAAGACCAATCACACCACCCTTTAAAAAGTAAGTACCCATAAAAACATTGACCCCACATTTGACCCCTTTTTGAAGGTCATATTGAAAAATCCTGAAACACTTTGTTCATTCATTTTGTATTTACAGTACACAAAGTTTCAGACCAATCGCACCACCCGTCAAAAAAATCCCATACAAACATTGACCCCTTTTTTACAGTTATATTGAAAAATTCTGAAACAGAAAACAAAGTTTCAGGCCAATCGCACCACCCGTTAAAAAATTCCCATACAAACATTGACCCCCTTTTTTAGAGTTATATTGAAAAATCCTTAAACATGAAATTAAGTTTCAGACCAATCGCACCACCCGTTAAAAAATCCCATACCAAATTGACCCCCCCCTTTTGACCCCCTTTTTAGAGTTATATTGAAAAATCCTAAAACACGAAATTAAGTTTCAGACCAATCGCACCACCCGTTGAAAAGTTCCTAAACAAACATTGACCCCCCATTGACCATTTGACCCCCTTGTTTTAAGGTTATATTGAAAAATCCTGAAACACGAAACAAAGTTTCAGACCAATCGCACCAGGTTAAAAAGATCCCATACAAACATTGACCCCACATTTGACCCCTTTTTGAAGGTTATATTGAAATATCCTGAAACACGTGTCCGTTCATTTTGTATTTGCAGTACATAAACAAAGTTTCAGACCAATCGCTCCACCCGTTAAAAAGTTCACATACAAACATTGACCCCACATTTGACCCCTTTTTGAAGGTTATTTTGAAAAATCCTGAAACACGTGTTCATTCATTTTGCATTTACAGTACACAAACAAAGTTTCAAGCCAATCGCACCACCCGTTAAAAAATTCACGTACAAACATTGACCACACATTTGACCCCTTTTTGAAGGTTAAATTGAAAAATCCTGAAATACGTGTCTATTTATTTTGCATTTACAGTACACAAACAAAGTTTCAAACCAATCGCACGACCCGTTAAAAAGTTCCCATACAAACATTGACCCCACATTTGACCCCTTTTTGAAGGTTATATTGAAAAATCCTGAAACAGGTGTTCATTTATTTTGCATTTACAGTACACAAACAAAGTTTCAGAACAATCGCACGACCCGTTAAAAAGTTCCCATACAACAATTGACCCCACATTTGACCCCTTTTTGATAGTTATATTGAAAAATTCTGAAACACGTGTTGATTAATTTTGCATTTACAGTGCACAAACAAAGTTTCATGAAAATCGTTCCACGCGTTAAAAAGTTTCATACTAACGTTTTCACCCTTTTTCACCCTCTTAGAGGTGGAATTTCCAAAAATCCCGTCTTAGTGGGTGGTTTTGTTATAAAAGGAACCCACCTTTCAAATTTCAGCTTTCTAGCTTCAGCGGTTTCGGCTGGGCGATGATAAATCAGTCAGTCAGTCAGTCAGTCAGTCAGTCAGTCAGTCAGGTTAAGCTCTTATATAGATATAGATTATAGACTAATGTAAATATTATATTGTACACCACCAATGCGGTGTTCATTGACATAGACACATACACAGTAAACAACAAAAGTACGCTGGCTGAGTGGTGGCCATTTCTGATACCTAAGTACCTACTTTTGTTTTAAGTTCTATAATAAATTCATTTTATAATTTACTAGCAGTCCGCCCCGGCTTCGCACGGGTATTTATATATACATACATACATGGTCATTATAATATTAAAAATCGCGTGCGTGACAGAATAAAAAAAAACATGACCACGACTGTAATCCCCAGGCTCGGTAGATATCTCCTCAGATCTCTAGTTTCTTAGATCTTTGAGGATATTTAAAGAGGGTACTCACACTCAGAGGCACGTCCAAACATGATATTTGACTCGATATCGCCGCTTATAAGAATACTAACATATGACACAAACCTTCGAATTTTTGGTTCTAGGGTATGCCGGTTTCCTCACGATGTTTTCCTTCACCGTTTAAGAACACAGGCATTGCGCACATAATTTTCTCAAATGGAAAAATTCATTGGTGCACGACCAGGTTTGAACCCACGACCTTCGGACCGTGAGGCAAGGGTGCTACCACTACACCACCAGAGCTCTCAAATTAAAAAAAAAAACAAAATTCAAAATTATAATACACACTCTTCCGTCCGTGATGGCGTAATAAACGTTCTAATGTAAGTTACAATTTTATTTACTGAATCCAGACTTCCTCAGCACCTAAATTATAGGATTTATATACAGGCTGCATCCAACATGGTTTACTTTACTTACCATGTTGGATGCAGCCTGTATATAAATCCTATAATTTAGGTGCTGAGGAAGTCTGGATTCAGTAAATAAAATTGTAACTTACATTAGAACGTTTATTACGCCATCACGGACGGAAGAGAGAGAGGAAACAGCAAACAGTGTTGCTCTATAGGTAAATAATCTAGTAGAAATTAACATTCAATGTTGCCATAGTTCTATGCAACATGTTGCGGCCTCACAAGATTCATATTACTTATTTCTCTAAATATTTAAAATTATGTGTAGGTACATAAGACATCACATTAAATTGTTATCATTTTACATAATACTCAATTCTAAATTAGGTACACTGGACAATTTTAACTCTTACATTTCTCAATTACAGTTATTTATGAAATTAACCATTATGTGAACTAAATCTTGCATTTACAAAGACATATCATTTGAGACAAAAGTATACTAAACAATTTTAACTTTTTAATTACCTATAAGCATTACCTAATGCAGGTTATGAAATCAACCAGTAATTATGTTAACTTAATCTATCACCCTAGGTTAAAATGTCATTAGTATGGTTATCAAACATACACATTGGTCAAGACAGGTTCAGCATTGAAATTTCTTAAACTAAATTATTTAATTAATCAAATTATACTTATTAGTAATTAACTACTTACTAATCTTATTACTATGTATGCCATATTTATTATTTTAACATAAACAATCAGTCAAACATTTCTAATGAAAGTTATAAGTTATCAGCAAGTGTCTAAAATCTACTATAAAATTGCTTAAAGCTAAATTAATATTATTTTATACCTATGTTTATTGATATACATTTTCAAATTAAAGTTTACAAACAAATTTACCATGATACTCTTCTTTAAAGAAAGAATTTATATAGAAAGTTTTAGTTTTATTATTTTAGTGAACTGTTTTTTAGAAGAGCGCTGGTGGTGCAGTGGTAGCACCCCGGCCTCACGATCCGAAGTCATGGGTTCAAACCTGGTCGTGCACTAATGAGTTTTTCCATTCGAAAAATGTATGTGCGCAATGCCAGTGCTCTTAAACGGTGAAGGAAAACATCGTGAGGAAACCGGCATACCCTAGAATCAAAAATTCGAAGGTGTGTATTCTTATAAGCGGCGATGGGCTTGCAACCTGTCACGTACGGAATACTAACTACTGTGCAACATGTGGGCATGTACCAAATGTCATGTTTGGACGTGCCTCTGATTGCCCTCTTTAGATATCCTCAAATATCTAAGTAACTAAAGATCTGAGGAAGATATCTACCGAGCCCGGGGATTACAGTCGTGATCATATTTTTTTTTTTGCTATTTTTTCACTTTGACTCCCCCCCCTCTCGTACGCCGTACACCCAGTGACCCCTACATTGCATAAAGCTAGCCGAGAGCAGGGTGAGGCTCTCACGCAACTTTATTCTAATACTTACATTTTTAATTTCGTGGTATCTTTCGCATGGAATGTCCGAATTGAGTAATTCAAAAAGCTGTATAAAGGTATTGAAGCAGTCTAGAACATGATGTGATTTATTTTGATAAGGATTAATACTAAGATACAAATAAAGAGCGTTTTTCTAAGAGTAGCCTTCAATTAAAATGTTAAAATAAAAGAACTCTTATTGTGGCATAACTATAATAGTTGGACATATGCTATCGCGACACTTTTTGTAAATAATAATGTGTTCTACAAAGTCGTAGTACATCATTTTATTCTATCGTCAATAGTTTACGCAGCGCACGCGATGTAAAGAATATTTTAGATATTTTTTTACACCTTGGGTTACATTATCGAAGTTTTGGTAAGGATCCCTAATTTTTTTGAAAATATAATATAGCCTATGTCACTCGCTGATAATGTAGCTTCCCAACAGTGAAAGAATTTTTCAAATCGGTTCAGTAGTTTCGGAGCCTATTCATTTCAAACAAACAAACAAACAAACAATCAAAGTTTTCCTCTTTATAATATTAGTGTAGATATAATAGGTACCTACAATGTAACAAAGCAATCTTAATTATTTTATTTTATGATTAGATAATGATACCTACTGATGGTTGTTTATTTGAACCTTCACGCGGGCTACATTTCTATTGTAGTTACAAATTGTCTAGATTACACTGGTCATGCGAGAAAACATTTAGGTTTTTAGTGTGTTCGTATGTGAACATTTTATTTAATTCAATTTGTGAAGTACCTATGCTGCTAGGCTAGAGGCGCACGCGAGTCGAACATTTGCAATGAATTAAGTACGTGCTTTTTAACAACATATTGATATAACTAGCTTCCGCCCGTGGCTTCGCCCGCCTGGTGCCTTGTTGTATATTACCTATGTGCTATTCCAGACTAAAATGTAACTGCCAAATTTTATCCAGATCCGTTCAAACGTTTCAGCGTGATTAGGTAACCAACATTTATACATACATACATCCATCCATACATGCAAACATTTGCATTCATATTATTAGTAGGATTTTTAAGCAATTAATTAAGTCAAGAATTGTTTAGTATTTAATTTAAATGATTTTAAAGGTATGTAAAATCAAAAGAAGTATACACCAAGGACAAGTTTCCGTAACTCCTCAAACCCTTTTAACTGCCGGTCATGTTTGTGACATCGGGTTTGTAATACGAAAGTGCTAAATCGCCCACGGCTTTGAAGCTTTGCAGAGTTATATGCGTACTCGTACGTTGTATGTATTTGAAAGTACGGCTTGTCGTACAGATAGCTTGTTCGAATTTCAATTTCGATCTATAGTTGATTTTATATTAAACTTCGAGATACCTACAGAGATAATAATATAATAATAATGCTGGACAATCTACACAGCATCATCTAGCCCCAAAGTAAGCTACTCAAAGCTTGTGTTATGGGTACTAGATAACTGATATATTTAATACATTATATACATAGATAGATATTTTTTATTATACATAGAAAACACCCAGACCAACGGAACAAATTTCTGCAGATCATACACAAATTTGTTTCGCGGCGGGAATCGAACCCGCAACCTCTTGCGTCGCAGGCGGACTCTCGCCCGCTGCGCCACTGAGGTCGTCATTGAGGAGAGATATTTTAATGAAACTTAAATAAATAGAATACTTACCTTATAATTGAAGTCTTAAATACTTCTCACTATCCTACTAATATTATCAACGCGAAATTTTGTAAGAATGGATGGATGGATGTATGTTTGTTACTCTTTCACGCTGAAACGACTGAAGGGATCTGGATGAAATTTGGCACAGATATAGATTATTATCTGGAATAGCGCATAGGCTACTTTTTACCACGGAAAAATGCTTGAAGGGGTTGACATAAGGGATGAACGTTTGTATGGGAGTCCGTCATTTTCGAACGCAGACGAAGTCGCGGGCAAAAGCTAGTGTTATATATGGTTATGCGAAATGAAAGACGAAAATGCTTTTAAATCTTTTGTGGAAATTCCACAAACGGTAACGATGCTGTAAAATGTTCGAGTTTTAGCAGCCATCGTCTTATGAAACATTAAAACAATTAAGTTCTATAGAGACCCGGCCGCGCCGACAAACTTATAAAGACTTCGTAAATATGTTACGCGTACAACTGAACTTGAAATTTCAATTTTCATTGGCAGGGGTATTCATTTTGCGAATTTTATTTATGTACACCTATTTAGTTACAGTTATTTTACTTAGCGCACCTTATTAGGTAGGTACATTTTATTCAGTGGCAGCCTAAGGCCGTGATAACAGTCCAATACTACGCGAGTGCAATTCAGATCAAGTCGCAGCTGACACCTTATTAAAAGAAAAAAGAACCCGAGAAAAGGAACTCAGCGATTCATGTTCGTTCGTTATATTTAAAATAATTTTAATTATAAATTAAATTTTTAATTAATCTTTTGTTTATGACAAACTTGAAAACAGGTAGCCGAGAGCTGATGGTCAACAGATAAAGCCTCATACAAAATGCAAGTCACATGTCTTTACCCTCGCACTAAGTGGTCTCATTTTCATTCAAGTACCTGTGGGTTAAAGCCGTTCGAATTACTTTGGAATTTGAGTTCAGTCGAGCAGTTACCCACTGTAAAGTGGGCTAGCGCAGTCGGACTTTGTGATAGAAGCACAGAGAAGTGTTTCGGCTACACTGTGGCGTAGAGGACCCTCCTCACGGAGCACCACCGTAGTTCGATTGCCTCTTACAAACTTACCGATTGACAAACCTTTATCAAATATAAAGCCAATGAATACCTTCTTATTGTATCGGTTTTACTTATAAGGTAAAAACCGCGTCCAGTGTTTTAACACTCGCAGTAACTGAAATTCAATCGACAGTAACATTCGTCGGTGTCTATCTACTGTTTTATTCATCCATGACGGGCTCTTGCGTACGGTGGGAGGGAGAAAAAAACTAGATGTCACTAACTTTTTTGGTCCCGATTGATGAAAGGAATCTGAAAAACGGAGCAAATATCAATGGTCTATTCATTCATACTCAAAAAAGTCTAAGTATTCTAAATGAAATGAGCGTATGTAAGATAAAAGACCGTTCCGTTTCCCGCTAAAATAAAGTGTTTGAGAGTCGCATTTCGTACGTGAAGTTAGAGCGTTGCAGATTGAGAAGCCAACGTTGGTATTAATGTTTGCGCGTTTTATTGTCACTAAATTATTGATCAGTGCTATTCTCAAATTTCAAGTTATTAAGGAACAAGATAAATAAGTTAAGACGAACGATTAGGTATTATGCGTCGCAACACTTTGCATTGGGTCACCCATGATTCTCTCGATCACGTCGCAGCATTAGACAAGCGCCTACCGCCTGTATTCTACATAATAACGAGCAAAGTCACGTCAACAATCGTTACAAAACCGCAAGTGTTGAGCGAACCGTAAGAAGCACTTACGCCCTATTAGTGAATTTAGCCGACCGCCGGCTGCCGGACCGGCACAGTTACCGTAAAATCAATTAGTTTTAGACTAATCACCCGGCGGGGAGGGTCACTCTCATCAGGTCACTGGTTGTTCTACCGAATAATACGGTTAGCGAGGTCATTTATTGTTGTTTGAAGTTTCAGTTATCTTAATACACTTATACACCAGAACAAAAAGCCCTTGGGAACAAAGAGAGCCAATAATCAATCTATATTGTATTGTAGTACAATAAATAAATAAATAAATAATGCTGGACAATCCGCACAGCATAACACACACACAATACCTATTGACTATCGTTGTTTAAGCTTCAAAAATATTTGTATCTTTATCGCACTCGTATACTAACCATTATGTACGTACTTAATTCTTCGAGAAAATAATTAACTCAACAAAGAAATAAGTATGTGAGTAATAGCGGCATTAGCTCGAAGTCCGGTTGCAGAAAGCACCCCTTGGAGCAAGGACGTGGAACTAAGCGTTACTTATTGTTCTGTCCGCGCTAAAGGAATTGCCGGATGCTCACTTCCACAGCGGATTTAAAACAGGCACTGACGAATCGCTACATTATCGCCGACAGCGTTCGATTTAATTCCAGCGTAGAACGGAAAGTAAAGATGTGAAGATAAAGTACGGGTATAAAGTTACCTATTTCATGCGGACTCGGTTTACTTTTTTGTGTGATCAGCTACTTTATATTGACCGCGACCATCGTAAACAGTTGAGACGTTTTCTTACAACGCGATATAAATTCTCCGCGGGCGTTAATTAACTTTTTATTTTTCCGTCGCGATGCTACCTAGTTACCTAAATAAGGCTCTCTACACATTCAAACCTTTGAAAATAATACTCCCGTATCTCAACCCTCAAAAGTATTGAATGTAAATAATTGAATGAACAAGGTTACTTCGTTATGTTTCATATTCACTCTCCATCAATTAATTGACCAATGTGAACAACGTGTGTTGAAACACACAACAACGGCTATACGAGTAGATGATAGTAAAAAAGATGGGTGTAGAAAATGCAAATCGCTAATTACAGTGCACCACGCCTCGTTTTAACTCGGTCCACGCTTGATGTGCTTAAAAAATGCATACAGTTTGAATTGATTTTGGTCTTATTACTAAGTAGTTGGATTTACTAACACGTATCGTGTAAGTACCTATAAGTCATGGGGTTACTACTGTTCCAATTGAATAACAACCACAATGGAACAAAGACCCAACTCCCAAGTGTTATTTATTCACGCCGTACTTCTTTAGTGGATTAAGTGCGGTAAGTCTGAAAGAAGCCTAAGCCTTGCACTCTGCACGGTCCGTCGTAAAAACTGGAAACAATTACACTGTACCAACAATTCCTAACGAGCGGACATTCAAGCAGCGGAATTACAAATGGCGCAAAATTATGAGGAGCTTCAAATAATCATTAAACATAAACGCGTAATGGTTTCCCATTGAAATGATAGACCCTTAACAGTTAAATGCCCCCGTAACATCTAAACACAATCTCTCCAAAGCAAAATTGTTGTTTTACTGAGTTATTAATGAATTATTGCCTATTAAGTGTAACAAGAACATGTTCTTTATTATTTTGTGAATCGTTAAGTTAAGTGCCTCTCGGAGATTTTCTTTTGATACCTATTTATCTGCGAATGCAGACGTTACTAAATTGTAAACCAGATAAATTACAACGTAGATATTTTTGTAGCTGCGTGGGCATCCGACCCACTGAAGGTGATACTGGCCGTAATGAATAATCAAATAATGATAGAAAAAGGTTTGTTCTCAGAGAATAGGCAGTAGGTAGGTAATGTCCAAGGTGCTGCACCGTATCCCCGCAATAAATCATTGGACAAGTCCCTCCCTTTCTCCTCATCCTTCCCCCACTTGGCTGGAGTAAAACACATATTTCCACGTCTACTGAACTCCTTGTAATGGAACAACGATCGGACATAACCAAGTACAAAGCAGACCGAGTCTAGGCCAAATTCATATCTGGGCAAAATGAGTGCATGAAGTTTTATTTACTAACACAGAATATAAACATTTTTTGTATTTAAGTATAAGGCCATTTTCAGTTAACATTATTGAACGATAAGTTAGAGCACATTTCATAAGAAGCAATAATTGATTTGCTTGTAATCTCTTTGGGCACATTTTAAATAAAACTTTGAGATAAGCTCGAGAAGTAACGCCTCAATTTTGTTTGCGAGAGCTGCTTGTGTGAAGTATTCAACTGCAATTTATGCATCAATTTAAAATCCACTTCCATCTTTTACCCAATATCTACGGAAGGTTTTACCGGGAAAATAACATCAATTATTCATGAAATAAGGAGCTTAAAATAGGCAACATCTATTTTATGAAAATGTTCTTTGAAACTCTCCGAAACTGATAATCAGTGGCACATATCAGGGAACCCTAAGTGGTAAAATTATGCAAAGCGCTCGCGCTGGAAAACGTTAGCCTTCGTGTTGCCAACTTGATAAGCTTTGGTTAGATCTATCTGTTTTTTGAACAGGATAAATCTACAAAATAACCATGCTAATTTATGTGGCATGATATTTTATTTCATTATAGTGCAACTGGTGGTAAAGATTACACGTACAACGCCAAAATGATGGTAAACTAAATACATAGTGTAATATACTAACATAGGTACTATTCAAGGAGAAAAACACTTTGTGTCGTTCCTGAAGGTTCTGTTTTTATAATAGACACCATCAAAATCCAACATCCTTCGAAGACCCAGCTTGCAACCCTGATCGCCGCAAGGGGCGCGGCGCGTGTCAACGTACCCACACATCCCATCCAAACGTACTTTTGTTTCCACATGGGAGCTCGCGTCAGCATTTTAAATTTCACTGCGATATCCTTTCGCAGTTGGGAAATTTAAAGTGCGTCCCGCGAAACGAACGCCGGTGGCACTCTGTCGCATTTCCCGAGATATCGCCGGATTTACTGGGTCGAAGGCTTTGTGGGGCTAAAATAAAACGGCCCGCTGAGAAATCCACCGCATGTTATTAGGAGAATGCTAGATTTATATGTTGTATTCAATTTGCGTGAGAGCTATTTGTTTGCGTCTGGAACACTGCACGCTTCCCGTAGCTAAGCGTGGCTCTAGTGATTAACAAACGATAGCAAATCTGTTTTCGAATGACTATTCTACTTATCTGTATGGTTGAGTCTTGAAACATCACAAACTGAACGAGATTTTGAATTTAAAATCATGCGTTGCTCTTCAAATGAAGCTGTCATTAATAATTATACATATCTTCGCATTTTGAAAGGGAGATTGCCTGCGATGATTGTTATTACATTAGTTTCCACATTATGGCAAGAGGGGAGGTTTGGCAGGAATGCACGACCCGCCAGCATCTCTGTTTTCTCCTAAACATTGCCACTTTCTCCCCTCTCAATGACTTATTAATTTAATACGCGATCATTTCCAAGGGGACGGAAATATGGCAACTAAATCTATTTATACAATCTCTTCTCCCTCCCTACCTGAAGAAAAATCACTTGCTTAATAATTATTTGGCTAAATGGAATCTTTGTGATTCCGTTTAATAATTGAAATTTATTCAATATTTAAAAATAATTATTTGGTTTATTTGTACGAGTAGAGTTTTCTTTGGAACATCGCACATCACCGACACTTGCACACTTCTGAAACACATAAACAATAGTACCTGGGTGACACATTACGGTAGTACATTTTTTTTTTAGAGCTTTATGTATGGTTTAACTATGAATGATAGAGTGAAGAACAGTGTGATAAGAGAACGTTATGGAGTGAAAGAAGACATAGTGATGAAGATTGAGAAGGATTATGTTAAGATGGTTTGGGCATGTAGAAAGGATGGATGGAAGGAGATTGACGAAACAGTTGTATAAGGAGAGTGTGAATGGGACAGTTGGAAGGGGAAGACCTCGGCGTACGTACCTCGATCAAATTGGGGACGTTTTAGAGTACCCTAAACCGACGCGCATGTATGAAGAATTTAATGAGGGTGAATGAAGCAAAAGAAGTATGTCAGGATCGTAGCAAGTGGAGATCCGTGATCTCTGCCTACCCCGTCTATGTATGTATATTTTTTTTTGTAAATCGTGTATTTAAATGTATTTAGATACGAACTATTTCCTCATGAATATGAATAATATTTTTCGATCTTCACGCCATCTATTGTCAAGTTGTTGTTTAAGCTGATCGCTAGACCTGTGCTGGTTACGATTTTCATTCGATCGCAGCCCATAAGCGATTGATCGATTATGAATCTATATGTGATTTGCTGCCGAGTTCCGTGTGATGCGTTGGTCGGAGATGCTATGCCGGCCGGTACGATCCGTATGTATTGATGTAACGTAAAGATTACTCGTAAGTAAATTTGACCTTATATACTCTTAGAGCTAATTCGTTTCAAAGACTACGTAACCAACTAAGTACTAATCTTTTTCTTTCGCATTCAGTCAGACACGGTCTTTAATTTCATTTCAATAGGGTTCCTTTAAAAACCCGTTTGTTTGGGCTATTAGTTTGTTGGTCACAATTAACCCAAGTCACACTAAATAATCGATTGATAAAGGTCTAGATGGTCAGCCCTAGTTGTCAAAGTTGTAAAAAATAAAATAGTATTACTACTCGTCAATAGATGTCAGTGTTTTTCAATGCCTAAAAACACTGATAAAACGATGTTTTCTAAAAATGAAACCTAGTTAGATCGATTTATCGCCTCCGAAACCCCGTGCATACTAAATTTCATGAAAATCGCTGGAGCCGTTTCCGAGATTCCGATTATAATAATATAGGTACCTCTATAGAATTGCTTTTTTTTTTGTTAATCTTTTTATAGGGTTCCGTAGCCAAATGGCAAAAAACGCAACCCTTATGGATTCGTCATGTCTGTCTGTCCGTCCGTATGTCACAGCCACTTTTTTCCGAAACTATAAGAACTATGCTGTTGAAAATTAGTAAGTACTTAGATGTATTCTGTGAACCACATTAAGATTTTCACGCAAAAGTAGAAAAAAAACTCAACCTTTTTTTTTCATCAAACCCATACTTACGTGTATTTATAGGTCTTCAAAAATTATATTGAGGTTTCTAATATATTTTTTTTCTAAACTGAATAGTTGTGAGAGACACTTCCAAAGTGGTAAAATGTGTCCCCCTCCCCCTGTTACTTCTCAAATAAGGGAATAATAAAACTAAAAAAAAATATATGATGTAAGTATAATTATTACCATGTTAACTTCCACCGAAAATGGGTTTGAACGAGGTCTAGTGTCATAAATCGTAAACCGCAATTTACCTTTCATTCAATCAACTCAAATAAACAAAAACATTTAATTTCTTAAACATAAACCTTGGAAATATTTCTTGTCAAACAGAAATATTTAAATGGGCTCGCATATAGTTAGATCTAAATCCCATCGTTATCAATAACTTAATTTAAAAAGTAATACAATATTATTAAAAACTTGATCAAAGTTTACGACAAGAACTTTTATATTATGTTACTTGCTGCTACGGAACCCTTCTTGGTCGAATCCGACTCGCACTTGGCCGCAGCCTAGTTGTCAAAGTTTTTTAAAAATTGTCAGTGTACTACTCGCCAATAGATGTCAGTATTAGGTTTTTCATTGCCTAAAAACACTGATAAAACGATGTTTTCTAAAAATGAAACCTAGCTAGATATATTTATCGCCCCCGAAACCCCCTACATACGAAATTTCATGAAAATCGCTGGAGCCGTTTCCGAGATCCCATACATATAATATATATACATATATATATATATACAAGAATTACTCGTTTAAAGGTATAAGATATGTTTAGATAAATTTATTCATGCAACAAACCCGACAAATCTGTGTCAGTATGTATGCATTATGATAATTAATTGGATAACACAGTAATTAATATTCAAATTATAAGTAATTAAATCTTACAATGGCTTATTTAGAGTAAAATTAATATAATAATTATGGTTGTATGGCTATGGCTTTGGCGTGTAGAGAAGATAGATAAAAGGTAGTAATGAAAAATAATTTCAATCCTTTTGTGAACTAGGTATGATTTTGTCCTAAAACCTATGTTTGGTTCCATATAACAAGTTTTGCATAGTTTGAGGCTAGATGGAGTTGTGTGAATGTACAACATTTATTTAATATCACTCCTGATCTTTTTTATACATAATTTTGTAATTTATCAACCTCTACAGGTCTATAACTATTAGACTATTACAGTAAAGTGTAGAAGATTGATAAAAGGTAGGTGGACTAGCTATATAGTATGGTGTAGTCGCGCTATTCTGTGATCAAGAGAGCATCATCCCGCATCTTTTCTGCGTCATTTGCGCGGGTCGCCCGAAGCGAACACTCTTGGATAAGAAAACGTTCCTAATATATGTCGGTGGCGGACCGTTAATGTGTTCGCGCCTCAATGGAGTCTCAGCACCAATTTATGCCGACTACGCTTTTTCTTATCGATATGTTATTACCTAATTCGACATTTTCGCACCGCATTAGCTTCGGGTTAATCTTTGATAACTTTGAACGTTTCTGCTGAGTTATAAAACCCAGTTTTTGCTCTACTTCTCTTCAGTTTTTCAATGGTAATTTTTCAAAGCTTGAAAAGTTGAGATAAAAAGCACTAAACTTGATTGATTTCGACATAACTTAAGATATGCTAATAGTGAAGGAGCTAGTCTCTTCAAGAATCTTTGCTCTGGTAAATTCTGCAGAGAACTGATTCTAGGCGCAGCTTTTTCCATTACTTGAAGTGGCCTGCTCAATTAGATAATGGTTGCATAGATTTATATATTTTAAAAAGGATTATTATTGAAATCAACTTAAGTAATAATAAGGTATCGCTGATCATATACCAATTCCATGTCATCCAAGTGATAGTTCAAATCTCGTACGATGCACACACATAATATGCAATAATATGCTCTAGCGTCTCATCTCGAGCTGAAAATCCGTGGTGCATAGCGAGGCATAAATAATTCTGTAGGTGTTGTCGGTAAAAGGCGCAGAAATCGTTAGACGGCATCAGTTCCGCGTCATTTGACGCGCTCCGAGACACGTTTACACATGCCACCTACCATGCCACTCGAGATACACGCCCCTGTCGATGTCGCCTAGACATCGTTAGTTTTTCTCAAACGCCGTTCAAAGAGAGAAAGCTTCGGTGCAGAATTTTGTTTATATCAGTCGAGAAATTGAAGGTTTCTTCTATTAGATCTTAAACAGATTTTTAGAATAAGTACCCAGCATAATAACCAACGATCATCCAACAACATAATGAAAACTCGAGTGCACATTATGGGGGTATAAGCTCGTTGAAACTTTTTATTCAATAAAGACTGTGATGAGACGAAACATCTGGCAAATTACGGGTCAATGGCCGCCTCCAAGTGGAACATCATAAAACTGGGAATTTGCATTTCAAGAAGTTGTGACAGGGCTTCAGGGAATATAAATTATATCCACCTTCTTCAGCAATTCGATTCGTACTAGCCATTGAAGGAATAACTCATTTTTCCCGTAATTTTCTTATTTTAAACGAATAATCTACTTATAAATTGGTGGGTTATTAAAATGATAAAACTGAATCGTTTAAGAAACCGAACCTTCGATAAGATAAACAAAACAAACCTCTCAGAGGCCGTTAGCGATTGAACCCTTACGTCAATGCTTTGGTATCTTGGAGGAAATACAAATAAAAGTGTTTAGAAATAACATCAAAGTAAGTCGAAATGGAGAGTATTTTCCAAGATTTTTATTTGGTAACAAATAAATAGGTAGGCTGGTTTAACAATATAAGAAACCACATAATAACAATAACAATTACATAAAGAAGTGTGTACGAGTAATTATGTACCCAACCTACAAAACAGAATTCATTGGATGTTTTTGTATCTCAAGTGGATAATATAACAAGCATGTAGCATTCACTTTGATCATACAATTAAGAACACATGTGATAATAGAACTAGGTGCCACTATTTACACTATTAAATAGTTTTGAAAACGTTTCGCAGAATAAGCTCATCGCTTACAATCACAATATTACATCACCCGATTAAACTACCAAGGTCATAAATCATTTTGTACCACACTCCGAATATTTTGCATTCATATACTCACACATAATGGACGACGACAGTCAAATAATACGATTGATTACTAGCTATTTGTTTGTCGGAAACATCCGCAATACGGCTTTCAGTGACATATTCAATCATCGATTTCACGAGCAATTTACCCAAACTTCGGTAATGGAATATTATTTCGGTGTAGTTAAATTCACCTGTTCATGCTTTGTGTGGCCTATTGTGCAGTTTGCATCGGGCAGCTTAACATTTGGACACGGGCAATTAATTAATCTCGTGCGCCGAACTCAGCAAGGACTAGTGTCCGGCAGAAGTTGTTTGCGGCTTTGCCAAAGTTCAGGCCAAAGACCGAGTCAAAAGGTTACCCTTAAACCTTTAAGTCTAAGTAAGACAAAATAAAATATGTCTAGGATATTTTTTAAAGCTGATTTCCAAAGATAGGTTTGGTCTGGGTTGTTTAATGGGGTTTTGAATCCAAGCTCTATGTTCGTGTCCTTTGTGAGGTCAATCAAACTATGCAAAGAAATGACAACAACAATTGGATGTTTGTCAAAGGATATTCAAAAAACCAATCAAGGTATCGTTGAGTCAGACCTGGCTAAGTCTCCACCATCCAACGTATATGATCTATTAGCATACACGTTACCTACACTACGCGTGTAATAGCCCTGCGGTGACACATTACAGGTACAATTTAATACTAATCTAAATTAGTCACATGTTAGTCAATGTATTCCCGGGGCGTGGCGGTTCATGTAACCTGTCTGCAAGACATGTGGGAGTGCCACTCAATATGCAGATATTACTACACGTGTTCATTATACCTAATGAAACACTATTATATTAACCAATAGCCAACATAAAAAGAATTATCATCCAAACCCTTTTCAATTAGCAGTATTTTTAGCATTTGACCGGTAATAAAGTGCAAGATAATTATAATAATTATAAAAAAAATAATTGACGCATGAATATCAAGATAGCATAATATGTACGTAACGAACGACGTTTTTAAGGTGCCAACGAACTGGTGCTTGATTCATTGCTGACTCATTATTACTCTGGGGGATTGTAACATAGTGGATCATTCAATAGCTTCAAGCAGTGAAGTTTTATTATGAGTTTTACGTTTAACGCGCAATGGAGCGCAAGTCATGCGATGTAACGTTGAGTTGCGTACAATTCAATCAGCCGGCATCCGCTCAAACTTGCCTCTCATTGCCAACTTACTTCGACTGCTTCTTTAATCGAGTTTCCTTTAACTTTTTAAAATGCACCCGTGTGCCCGGTTTATGTTTTCAACGCTGGTTAAGAGCTTTCCAAGAGTTTTCGTTACTTCAAACAAGGTTACATAGTTGACGATGTGATATAAAAGTTTTTCTGAATGCGGTACAATTAAGCATAATTATGTAAGCAGATGCTTTTTAACTATAAATTAAGCATCAACCTTATAAAACACCCACCAAGTTATTTACTTTTTAAAATAGAAATATATTTTTGAGTAATTATGTACCATAAATTAATAAGATTATTACAGGTACAAAATATGTAATACTACAATTGTTCTGTGCCATAATAGCTGTCTAGAACGCAAAACAGTTAAATTAAAATTCATTAAAACATATAAATCACAAATGTAATTTTACAGAAATCACACTAATATTAAAAATGTGAATGTTTGGAAGGTTGGAAATTTGTTACTTCCTTACGTCGGAACAGCAAAGCTATATCAATGAGATTCGGTATGAGGATACTATTTGAAATATATGATTTTTATCCCAAAAACCAAGCTTTATGCAAATGAAATGTCATAGTTTGTATGAAGCTATCAACAAAACACGAACGACGTCGGGGGAAGTTCCTTTAGTAAAATTACAAAAGCGACATTTATGTTACAGTTGCAGGCAGTTCTAAATGTAGGTAAATGAACGTTGAACAGTACCTAATATTAAGCTGTAGTCACGAAACGCGATCGGTATTAATAGCCACAGCTTAGAGAGCAGAAAAGCTAGCTCATTCCATTCCTATTCTTTTATACTCGAGATCAGCAAACGATATCTACATCGTATTCTCCTATCAAATATTATTTTGTGTCTCAGTTAATAAAAACTAAGAGTATAGCTGTAGATCACAACATCCCAACTAAAAGATCGTGCACCTAATATTTGTCCCGCACTGAAAATCGAACTAACGACTCCGCGTCACATAGGTTGTCGTCGTCTACTTGAACTATTATGAGTTGTTTGCTCTATTCACTGACACAGCTGTACCTTTCAAGGCTATAATAACTACCTTCATTACGTTGGAACAAAATGCAATTTGGTTTAAAATTAAAGGAATGCTAAGTTATTGTTGAAAATTTTTTCATTCACATTAGCTACTCATTTTAGTAATTACGAGACAACTTTGTAAATGGATTACAACTAAACATATGGTTTTCAAATTATTTGATGACTATTGGAAACTTTTGATTATACTCATGAAAATCACACTTCTTCTTCTTCTTATCATGTCACTAATTCTTTTAAACTAGTGCGGTGAGAGGATAAAAGTGCATCTCAACGGTTCCATTCGTGCAAAACCGCATTGATATAGTAATACCCGTAGTGGACATAATGATAAAGAAATGAAGAAAGAATTCAGATGCATTGATAATCGATCAATTTACGTGAGTTTTCTTGCACAATACGGTAGCTCAATACCTATAACCCATTAACGCTAGTACCTAGATCTAGGCCTCCAAACTGGCTATATTTAGAATCTAAATCTGAGGTTTCACAACCACATCCAGGAAGTCTCGCTTCCATTATCTGCAGCCGTCTTTTGTTTTCCCTCCATTCACTGTAGAATCATTAATAATGCCGTGAAATTGCTAATGGCGACACCAGCTTAGAGTGATTTCACGAGGAACTGAACTTCAAGAATAACCCTACTTATAATATTTCCTAGAAACTAAAAATAATTGAAATAAACTGATAGTCTAGTGGCGGTAAACCGCTTATTGATTGGCGCCTGCCAATCTAGGGTAGTCTCTATAAAAATAATACAGCTAATTGAGTTGTAAACGTTTTTCATTATCTATTACTTATTTTCTTTTTTATTTGTTATTTGCATTTCTTCTTCCCACTACAGTTCGTTCCTCCCACGACCTACACCACTCAGTCAGCATCAAGTCCACTTCCATTTCCAATAATTTAAAATAATGTACACAAGCACCGATGACAAGTTGATGGATGCTGCAACAACTGCGTTTACAAAAAGCGGCGAAATGTAAATTTCCCGAAATAAATCGCGGACTGCGATACCTATCACCAAACTCGGCACGAATTGAGGAAAAAGATCTATTTAAATGTAGATTGTCTCCAGTAATACTTCCATTTGTTTTTGTCTCAAAAAGCCACCGCGGAGATACGGCTGCAGCCCGTAAGCCGTTCCGTGGTCCACGCCTGTCGACGACTACAACGAATCAGGGTAGGTACCTACCTATTGTTTGCTATCAAAATAAGGCAGTGAACCCAATGCAATATGCCAAATACTTAATTACAGCGTGCCTATGAACATTCTGAGAAAGTAGAGATCCAACCTTTTATATATTAGTGTCAAACAAGCAAACATTCGGCCCACATGTTGGGCACCGTAGCCTTTGAACGCTTGGAATACCTAACACGTCTTACCAGCGTTTTTCATAGATAAGCATTTGTGAAATACGTCGGGAGACAAAACCATTAAAGCTACATAGCTTAACAAAGTGATTCTAAACAAAGTTAACGAAGGCTGTAAACAAGGTGGATTTGTAAAATACAATAAACTCTTGCATAAATAATTGAGGTGATTCAATTTGATAGCGAAAAGTCCAAAAATTACGGCACTCAAATGTCTCAGAATCTTTTCACTTGGTAAAATAAATGCGAATTACAAAATTGTGTGACGAATGTTTTCGAATCTGCTACGTAAATACAGTCCCCCATAATGATTATTTGAACGAACAATTAACATCGGAAGGCCGTGGGCCGTTCAGAGTGATAATTCGGTTTGGCCGTGGGCTCGGCTGCCAGCAAACAAGCCCGCTTACATGTGGATCGAGCTTACTATTACCAGCCAGCAGCGAAAAGTTTAATCAGTATTTACAGTTATATTTGGTTTGCTGGCTTGATGACCCCGATTCTGAATAAAAAAAGTCATGTCTTGCGCCTATCTATCTATACCTATACAGGGTGTCCCAAAAAGTAGTGTCAAGCGAAAGTCCAGAGATAGAACACCCCTTGGGGTACCCGAATCACCCCCATGTATGTTCCGCGATTTTCTATAGTTTTCGAGTTATTAATTTTTTTCCGAATTTTTGAAAATTTACGACTTGAACAACTTAAAACATTCTTACAAAAAAAGTAGAAAACTTTCTTGAGATTTTTTTTTTGCTATTGAATTTTAATGAGTTGGTCTTTTATGCATAAAATAATCAGCTACGTGACTTTGATGAAAACTATGAAAATGTTGGTGTAAAGTCAAATAATTACATTCGGTGAATTACGACTAAAATTTTCAACTTTAAATTAAAAATCTTGACAAGTGATTTCATGGTTCCTAAATAAGTCTAAAGAATTCTCCAGACTCTCAGCTTTCATAATCATTAATAAAAAGTAGTACTTAATAGGCTACTTTGGCTAAAATCGGCCTTCAAAGACGGTGAGGTGGAAAATTCTTAAAATTACCTACCTGATTAAAAAATTGATTTTGGCCATTTTATCATTCCTAATCTGAATTAGTTGTTAACTAACCAAAAATGACTACAAAGAATTAGTTTATGCCAAAGAAATCAGCAATATGGCCAGAATTAAGAACAAAATTAAAAAAGGTCGAAAAAAAATTTAAGGCACTTAAAATAGCTTTCATATGATTAAAGGAAACCTTTTTAAGACGATGTAGGATTTTTATCGACCTAGAAGGTTGACATTTTGAAAACTTTTTGTAAAAAATTAATCAATTTTTCTTGTTGTTTTATTTCATAAATTTAGCTAAACTTAATAAAAAAACCTTCAAATATTAATGAAATCTTACTTTCCTGCAGTCATTTTTGGTTAGTTAACAAACAAATTCAGCTTAGGAATGATAAAATGGCCAAAATCTATTTTTTAATCAGGTAGCTAGTTTTAAGAATTTTCCACCTCACCGTCTTTGAAGGTCGATTTTAGCAAAAGTAGCCTATTAAGTACTACTTTTTTTTAATGATTATGAAAGCTGAGAGTCTGGAGAATTCTTTAGACTTATTTAAGAACCATGAAATCACTTTTTAAGATTTTTAATTTGAAGTTGAAAATTTTAGTCATAATTCACCGAATGTAATTATTTGACTTTACACCAACATTTTCATAGTTTTCATCAAAGTCACGTAGCTGATTATTTTATGCATAAAAGAACAACTCATAGCAATTCAGCAGCAAAAAACAAAACTCAAGAAAGTTTTCTACTTTTTTTGTAAGAATGTTTTAAGTTGATCAAGTCGTAAATTTTCAAAAATTCGGAAAAAAATTCATAACTCGAAAACTATAGAAAATCGCGGAACATACATGGGGGTGATTCGGGTACCCCACGGGGTGTTCTATCTCTGGACTTTCGCTTGACACTACTTTTTGGGACACCCTGTATAAGAGCTTAACCTGACTGACTGATTGATCATCGCCGAGCCGAAACCGCTGAAGATAGAAAGCTGAAATTTGGAAAGTGGCTTCCTTTTATTACAAAACCACCCACTAAGGCGGGATTTTTGGAAATTCCACCTCTAAAGGGGTGAAAAAGGGTGAAAACGTTAGTATGAAACTTTTTAACGCGTGGAGCGATTTTCATGAAACTTTTTTTGTGCACTGTAAATGCAAAATGAATGGATCCGTGTTTCAGGATTTTTCAATATAATCTTCAAAAAGGGTTAAATGTGGGGTCAATGTTTGTATGGGAACTTTTTAACGGGTGGTGCGATTGGTCTGAAATTTTGTTTGTGTACTTTAAATGCAAAATAAATGAATACGTGTTTCAGAATTTTTCAATATAACCTTCAAAAAGGAGTAAAATGGGGTGTCAAAGTTAGTATGGGAACTTTTTAACGGGTAGTGCGATTGGTCTGAAACTTTGTTTGTGTACTGTAAATGCAAAATGAATGGACACCTGTTTCAGGATTTTTCAATATAATTCTTAAAAAAGGGTCAAATGGGGGGTCAATGTTTGTATGGGATTTTTTTAACAGGTGGTGCGATTGGTTTGAAACTTTGTGTATGTATTGTAAATGCAAAATAAATGGACACATGTTTCAGGATTTTTCAATATAATCTTCAAAAAGGGGTCAAATGTGGGGTCAATGTTTGTATGGGAACTTTTTAAAGGATGGTGCGATTGGTCTTAGTTTTGGTTTGGATACTTTAAATGCAAAATAAATGGAAACCCTGGATTATTCCTGATTCCTGAGATATATTCCTGGTTTTTTCAAAATAGCCCTCTAAAATGGGTAAAACTGGGTGTCAAAGTTATTTATAGGATTTTTTTATTAGTGTGATTTGTTTGAAACTCAGTTTAGATAGGTACCTACTATAAGTGAACGAAGTCGCGGGTGGGACAGCTAGTTTATTAATAAAGATCCGCCTATTAATTTACAAGCACGATCAGTACTTTAGAAAGTTTTCTACTTTACTAAGTTTTATAATCAAAAATGCGTATCTGAAAATGTAGATGCTGAAATTATGTTTGTAAGTAGGTAGGTACATTCTCTAAAGCTAAAATTTCCTGTATTTAATTATGGAAAACTTTGTTTTGTCGAATACCTACTACGCTGTTAATTAGGGTTCCAGAGCACAATAGCGAAAACGAAACTTCATCTGCCAACCCGTACGTCACTTAACGCCCTAACTGTATGTACCTAAGCAACAAACGATGTGGTGTATCTCATTTTTAGAAAGAAAACCAGAAATTTATAACATAATGTACATAATTTAAAGATTAGTACCTGGGTGACCGAGCTTTGCTCGGTTTTTTTTTATTGGTAAACGACGTTTTCTAAAAATAAAACCTAGCTAGATCGATTTATCGCCCCCGAAACCCTCTGCATACTAAATTTCATGAAAATCACTGGAGCCGTTTCCGAGATTCCAATTATATATATATATATATATATATATACAAGAATTGCTCGTTTAAAGGTATAAGATAGTGGGGTATGCTGGTATGGGGTATGCTGGGTAGCTAACGGAACACCTTCATGATAAATCTTGACACGGCTTAGGAGATTTATTCCTGATTCCCAAAACACAGCTCCTGTTTAGTTAAAGGACTGATGGGAAAATTAATTGAATAAAGTAAATTAATCAACATTTTTGAAGGCATAGATTTAAAGTAATTATCGAAAACCGAACAACGTTGTTCATTTCATTTGGAGTATCCAAGTAAATATTTTTAATCATTTTATTTTATTTCGGTTACATGTTGATTAATAGACCCTGAAAATTCAACTAGTTGTTTAACGTCTAGTTTATGAGGTCAAACTTGATATCAGATTAATAAATAATTTTAATACCTTGCCTTTAGACTTTTTGTCTTAATCTAATGATGATATCTATAGTGTGTACATAACCAATTTTACATTTTATATATACATATTAACAGTTCCTTCTACAATATTCATAACCCTTTGATTTTTCCGTGCGTTCCTCATCGGTACAATCTCTGCATGGGAATGCTCGTAGATAGCATACTACAGGTTACCTCTATAGGTATGATCCCATTTTATCCCGGATTTATATCCAATAAGCCGAATTTTGCCGAAAAATTCCGCGTTTTGATCGAATCTAAGCCGATATAAAAACGCCATCAACAGCACGATATAGTGAAAGTTTGTAGCTATTTTGTGTGAAAATAATAAATTGGTTATGTTATTGTGGACTTGGTGTTATTGCGTCGTAAAAGAAAACGTTACGCTACGAGCTCCCGCCCTGAAGGGAGACTGTGTTTATGAATTTTAACTTTTTATGGGTATTTCAAAGCGTTTCATTGTATATTTAATGACCACAACAAGTACTTATCTATTTTACTACTAACCTAACTAGTCTAAGTTTTTCGAATAAATAGCAAAAAGAAGATAATAAATGGTTTCTACATAGTACGGAATACTAACTACTGTGCAAAATGTGGGCATGTACCAAATGTCATGTTTGGACTTGCCTCTGACCCTTTAGATATCCTCAAAGATCTAAGTAACTAAAGATCTGAGGAGATATCTACCGAGCCTGGGGATTACAGTCGTGATCATATTTTTTTTTTTTACATAACACGTTTTATTGCTACTCGTATCAAAAGCATTATGAAGTCAGAAAACTGTATTAAAGATCACACCTCACTAAGACCCTCAATACGAGTACCAGCCAACTGTTTGACCCCCAGGATTGATTTTTTTGATATCGCGACATACAATTAATTCTTATTAGCAGAGCTTGAATTATTTCGGCATGTCAAAAAACTCAATTAATAATGTAAGCGCCGATCCGTGCGCAGTTTGTGTGAGCACGCTCTTAATATTTTTTCAATATAAAGTAGTATTTAATTTATTATGCTGATGCTACGAATATTCTCATTTCACTGACTCCGCACTTTTGTGAAGTACAACAATTCACTTTATTCAGCTTTTTGCAAAGTAAAATGAAAATATTTAAGACGCTAGCTGAAAAAAATATTTATTAAAACTTGAAAAAAGTTTTAATAATGTCTTAAATATTTGCACAGAATAAGAGATGGATTTATATGGTTCATTTGGCTGGCTGAATTCGTATCATTCAAAAGAAAAATAATATTTTCAAATACTAGTGATATTGAATTTTTTTATTAAGTTAAATACTGGCTGATAGAATATCAATGCTCAGTTACCATAACAGATGAAATGTTAAAAGAATCTATGTTTTTTTTATTTAAGGTGTACTAAATAAAAAAATCCCAAAACTCAACCCCTAGGCAGCAGGAGATTACGGCTTGTACCATTACGCGAACGAAGTAGCGGGGAATTTCACTAGTTTAATATAAGCTTTGCTCATGTTTCAATCCAACCAAACTATTTTTTCTTATTCAGATTCTGGGCGTCTGCCGTTAGTAGCACACTACAGGAAATTACTCTATATGTACAAAAAAATGTTTATGTCCCGTCTGAGTCGCATTTAAATGCTCAATTTAGAGCGAAATAGCGCTAATTGCATAAACTAAGGGTGTTTTATTATAGGTTCAGTGGACAAAACAAACAAAGCAAACATCCCCAGGCTCGGTAGATAATCTCTATTTGATAATATCTAAAGAAGGTAGTCAGAAGTAAAAGGAAGAGACACGTCCAAACATTATATTTGGCACATGCCCACATTTTGCGCAGTAGTTAGTTTTCCGTACGTGACAGGTTGCAAGCCCATCATCACCGCTTATAAAAATATACCTATGACACACTTGAATTTGGTGCCGGTTTCCTCACGATGGTTTCCTGAGCACTGGCATAGAGAGCTATTGACAGATAGATAAATACCCTTAATTACATGCTGAGTGCGTCCAACCCTCGTAGTTTTATTTTCATGTCATTTTCATGTGCAGGGCCGTCCGCCGGCAATGAGAGACCGATACGTACGAGCACTAAACTTAACGGCGCTCTCAGCCGCCTCTGACTATGAAAACCCAATCAAAGTTTAATGTGCCTCTTTAGTTCCACATCCTTTATGGAAACAGAGGAGTTCTCATTAGCCTTTTAAAAGAGCTATCTGAACTTTATGTTGTGGGTTATCGCGTGTAGATCATCTGGTTTTATCTCATTAATTAGCTAAATATCTCCCTTTGTTTTTTCGGAGCTTAGTAGTTATTTGTGTAATAAAATATACCTCCACCATAATCTTTGTTTTGATGTCTCAGAGATTCGGATATGAAAACAAGGATAATATTAAGCATCTGGAGATCATTATTATTAATTACTAATTAATCAGATTACGGTGTACCTACAAATGTTATGTGCTACATATAGAAGGGCTTCAAATTACCTTTCGGTAAATTATCGCCTAGCGTAATGACGTGTATCGATGCAAGCTACATACAAACTTGATATAATAAATCTGATTACGTTGGAGCTCATAACGGATATCATCACCAGTGATGGGAATAGGTAGTGCAATTTAACGGGACTTCATGAGGATATCATAATGTGGACATGCTGCACAAGTCCCGGAAATTGAATGAGAAATGGACACACCATACAAGTCCCTAGAATTAAATGAAAAAATATTGTTTAATAATATTTTAAATAGACAATCGTACAATATAAATATTACCAATTCATTGAAGTATTATCATGTATAGGTATTATCGTATTCACCATCATTTTTAGTAATACTCGTATAGGTATAAGTCAGCTTTTAAAATATGCATTCAAGTTATTGAAAACGGTAGTTACCGCATTATGTAGGTATTATATTTATTTCTAATCCCGGAATCCCAGGAGCGTATCCATAATATTTATAATGTTTGAGGTCATCAACCCTAAATTGCACTACCTATTCCCATCACTGATCATCACAATAGTTAGTAGGGTCGTTCGCGGTGTAATATTCAGTACCTCGTTACGAAGACCGTGATGTGGATGATTGTTCTAAGTCAGAACATATCTCATGCCCCCTACAAACGCCTTTTGTCGGGAAATAATTAATAGCACCGCGCCTATTGTGGCGACGTCAGATGAGCACCTCCTTTGTTCAAACAGGGTTAGCATAAGATTTTCATGGAGTCACCGTGAGGTCTGGAATTAATTTTCGAGCTTCCTAGCGTCGATTATAGAAAGTCATAATAATTAGATTATCGTTACGTTACTGGTTGATGTAATAATGTCACGAGCTTTCTTCAGCACAGGCTTTTTTTAGTAACGTAACGATAATCAGATCCCATCAAAAACATAAATGTGAAATGAGAGCCAAGTTCAATAAGTATGTTTTACTTAGTCGTTGACTTCAGCGACAAAAGAAGTGAGATCTAAACGGGTGCCAAGTACAATGGTCAGTCCTGAAACTTATTTATAACAATATGAAATATTTTTAACAACTTTAAAATATCATTTCATCTTAAAACTTAGGATATTATATTGAAGCCTAAGGTCTAACTTGGCTAGTTCTCATATAGGAATTAACTACTTACTTACTATGTCCAATCGCTAGTTTCTACCAGCAATCCAAATTTTTAAAAAGAATAAAATAAAAACTTGCAAAGGCTATACCTAATATAATTTGTACTCTTAATAAAACTAGCCAAGTAAGACCTTAGGCTTCAATATAATATCCTAAGTTTTAAGATGAAATGATATTTTAAAGTTGTTAAAAATATTTCATATTGTTATAAATAAGTTTCAGGACTGACCATTGTACTTGGCACCCGTTTAGATCTCACTTCTTTTGTCGCTGAAGTCAACGACTAAGTAAAACATACTTATTGAACTTGGCTCTCATTTCACATTTATGTTTTTGATGGGATATCATTACTTTTTGTACAGAACTTATTAGTAAATAAGTACTTATTCTTATATTATTACACTTATATAATCTACCTGCATAAACGGCTCAAACTATTGGCACATTGTAGGTATACATACTAAGCAGGTAGGTAGGTACTTGAGTAGGTACTTACTGAATAAGTATACCTACCTACTACCTATCCGACAAGCCGAGACACACTATAATCTAGGCCTGAATAGTTATCTAGCCATATCTATCTACCTGCATAGACTGCTCAAACTATTGGCACATTGTAGGTATACATACCTATAGTCATACTTACCTATCTGCTTAGACGGCTCAACTATTGGCACATTGTATACCTAGGTACCTAAGTAGATAGGTTAACCCGATAATAGTAGGTACTTACCGAGAGTAGATATTAGTCTAAACCTAAATACTTATCTAGTCATACTTACCTATCTACATAGACGGCTCAACTATTAGCACATTGTATACTTAGGTACCTAAGTAGATAGGTTAGCCCGATAATAATAGGTACTTACCGAGAGTACTTTATTAGTCTAAACCTAAATACTTATCTAGTCATACTTACCTATCTACATAGACGGCTCAACTATTAGCACATTGTATACCTAGGTACCTAAGTAGATAGGTAAGCCCGATAATAGTAGGTACTTACCGAGAGTGTACTACTTACCAATCCAAGACACTACTTCCACTCGTTATTATATTCACGTCAAGACCCTATTAAAATCCACATAATGACCGACTGTCATCTATTTAGATTGCTATTCTTATATTACAGGCGCTAGTAAGGGTTCCTAGGAGAATCAATTAATTGAAAAAGTACGATAAAAATAAAAAAAATTACAAGTTTCAGATTTTTTCCTTTGTATCCACCCCACTACCTACCTGGATGCCAAATTTGAACGTTCTAGGTCATCTAGAACTGGGTTATAATTAACGTCTATAGATCAGTCAGTGATAAAATTTTCCATAACCAGCCATTTTTGGACGTTAATATCTAAATAACCGTTTGAGGTGTGTTTATGAAATTCGGTGCACATATTTTACTCGCAAGTGGCAATAGATGAGCCAAATTTGACTTGTTTATGTGAAATAGTTTTTGAGTTACGAGGGGGTGAAAAATCACCCAAATGGTTCCTGTAATATTACACTAGGCGCGCATCGCCCGTTCGCTTCGCTTGAACTTGGCTGACACGCTGCCGCGTGTCTAGATTATTGTGACTTTCTAAAATCGACACTAGAAAGCTCGATAATAAATTCTAGATCTCGCGGATTATGTACATATTCATTAATGTTTTCGTTCGTTCGTTTAAGTGCTACAATGTTCGTAGACTGGAGCTACGGTGATTGTAGATAGGGTCTACGATGTTAAAATTTTCGTATCAAATCAAAATCGTATCAAAAAATTTTATTTACAGGTAAATTAAAATGAATAAGATATCATATCATCGATTTTAAAAGTATCTTCGCAATAGTATTAGAAAACTATGTGCTTACTCTTTTTGCAAGATAAAACAACCTAGCTCAAATCTTAATCTTAATTTTACAGAAGCACCTACATAAAATACAGCCTATGTTCAACCTGAAAGTTCAATCTAAACATTGGTGAAAGTATGTTTGAATTCGGATGAGAAGTTTCGGAGATTACCTTCTACATACAAACAAACAAATTTTTTAATTGTCAGTGATATTGATAACACAACTTAGATCAATTTTATATAACGTTCATCATCATGTCCACTAAATAAGTAAGCAGGCACTTAGGAAGGAACAAAGTAGTAAACACAGTAGGTAGGTAAATACTAATTAATATAATAGGTAATATTTCAAGAGAGTATTTTAATACTTTAGAATATTATTAGTGTAGGTAAATAATAAAAGATTAGTTGAGTAGCAGCAGCCCTGCAGATTATGTCAAGAGCACATTAAAAGTAAAGTAAAGCAAACAAGTCGCGGTGCACTTGTGCAGTTATTGCGACACTCCACCGGCTCTCCTGCGAATAACTCGAATAGCCGCCCCTCTCCATTGTGGAAGGTTTCAAGTTGCATTTTCACTGGTTAAATGTTGTTTTTGATTTTTATCGATAAATAGGTTGGTATTTTATACTCGTATTAGAAGAATCAAAGTCCAGGGATCAAACCAAGTCCAATTTTTGTGTCATGGTACGAAATATCAAATTTGCGGGATGCGGGATGGATGAAATGGCGACAGGTCACAGGAACTACGTGTGATCCGAGAATGCCCCTTAAAATTAAGGGGAAAATCTACAAAACGATCATAAGACCTGTCGTATTGTATGGGTCTGAATGTTGGACCACCAAGGGAACGGATGAGAAAAGAGTGCATGCGGCGGAGATGCGAATGTTGAGATGGATGTGTGGAGTGACAAGGATGGATAAAATAAGGAATGAGTATGTTAGAGGAAGTCTGAAAGTGGCACCGGTAACAGAAAAGATGAGGAGTAATAGGTTAGCGTGGTATGGGCATGTTATGAGAAGAGATGAATGTCATGTGACGAGGAGAGTGTTAGATATGAATGTGGATGGATACAAGGGTAGAGGTAGACCAAAGAAAAGATGGATGGACTGTGTGAAAGATGACATGGGTAAGAAAGGAGTGAGTACTGAGATGACGAATGATAGAGGGAAATGGAAGAAGATCACATGTTGTGCCGACCCCACATAACGTGGGAAAAGGGCAGGAAGATGATGATGGTACGAAATATCAAATTTATATTACTTTGACACAATTATTCATTCACTGACATGATAGAATAGAATAGAAATCATTTATTTTACGTCACGTTATAACGTTACAGATATCTTACGTTTAATTATGAAGCGTTGCTAAGGTGATAATAAAACAAGCAACCATTCAGCATGAGCTGCAGCAGCACGCATGGTGGCTGATGCAGCGCTGATTTTCGATGGCGCCTCAGATCAGCGCAGCAATGACAGCGACACGCGTTACCAGTATTTACTAATACCAGCTGGTTAGGCACTTACTTATTACTTATCATGACTTGTCATGATAAGTGGTAAGTTAAGCTGTGTACGGTTTAAACTGTGCGTTATCTATACATATAACGCACAGCTTAAACCGTAGTCCTAGAGACTTGAAATTTAGAGAGTATGCTTGTCTTGATTCGTAGAAATTTACTAAGGAGAGATTTTTCGAAATTCAACCTCAGCGGGTTGTTAAAGTTTGTATGAAAAAAAATTCACGGACGAAGTCTCGGGGAGATTTATAGTTAAAAAATAAAAACAAAGAATAAAAACCTTACATATTAGCATATATTTTTTAATTGCGTGAGTGCGGTTGCATATTTAGTCACGTTTAATACCAAAAGTGAAAATGCCATTACCATTGCATCAACTAATTTTATGTTCACCGTCTTGGTGTTTCCACACTCTATCAAAAACTCTTGATGTAAATTAATTTTACAAACCTTGCAAAAGGAGACCTTGGCAAATTAAACGCCTTGCAACATTACCCATGTACCGGATTATTTAATTTTATCAGCATCTGACCTTCAAGTGGCATTTACCAAAAATGGGAAAGTTTTTCAGCTATTTTGCTCCAGCCTCACGTAAGCAAGACAAGTTTCGGTAATTTGAAAGGTTTTATCTAGATGGGAAGACCTATTTCGGGAGCAGGTTATCAAGGTTAGTTCGTTCAGGATTGGACGGATTTTGGCTCGCGGCCTGCGGCAAATTATTCCAGGGCTGAAACGGTACTGAACGTGCTACTTTATTCTATTTCTGTTAAGGCACACGATTGTCTATTGACATTTTATACTTGGAGTTGTGGCGTACATTTCACGCAACTTAAAAGAAAGTTTGTATCTCTGGTGACACCACGCACAAGCACTAGCTCAAAGGCAATTTATCTACATGTGTAATCGTAACTTCGAGTTATATACCTAAGCATTATGCAAGTAGGTACTTAGTGTGCTTCGTTGAATCTGAGTAGTATTTACTAACTCGTGGTAACATAATTTATCTATGCCTCTCTAGTACTCGTATTTATGTCTTATGAAAGCAGCCTAGCGTGAAATCCCTTGAGTAAGTGTTTCTCGTTACTCGACCCAGCTACCTTTGATGACGTCAAACATACCCCCAGTTCTGAATGCATAAATGCTTTGCCGCTGCTGCCTGCATCAGTGGATTATTCAAACTAATCGTTTATAGATTTTTTTTTAATGATGCATGATCTATCGCGATTTACTGAGATTCAGAAATTAAAAAGCTCACAATCACACGCCAGAGCATAAAACTAATTACTTGCAGTTTTTCACATACTTACCCACACTCTTATTCAATAGGTACCTAGGTTTTGTTTTAGGGCTCATATACATACGTACCACAAACACAAGTGCAACTCGGTTGACAAACTCTTACGTATACATATGTAAAGGCAAAATGAATAATTATGGCACATCCAAATAATTTCTAACAAGTTTCTCGAGTACAATTCTCATGCCGTGACTTGATTCTCCACATGCAAGTACATGGCGCTTACATACACGAGATGCATACGACGTACTCCTGAAATAATTACGGCAAACGGTTGACATAACGTGCGGCTGCTAGTGACAAAACGCGCATGACGTGTTGACACATTCAAAATTACATTACGCGACAATCCCGGTGTGTCTGCGCCCTAGTGTTTGTTATTCTTTGGTTCAAACTTGGGAACAATCATTCAAGTTGGTAGGTAGTAATATGAAATCATACGCACTCAGACTTCATCCAGGTCGATCACGGTTTTAAAATACCTTACAAAATCTCGTAGGGACACAGTATAGTGAGATGTACATCTGCCTTTTAGAACACTGTGCTTTGTAAATGTTGATTGAAATAGGTATAATCTTTGAATGTAATCTTCAAAAACATTTTTTTTACACTTTTTGTGGTCCTGCACTTGTTTATTTTGGCGGGTCCTCATAGACATACAAAAAAGCCATGACCCATACTGATTCCTCAATATTCAATTTTCCTAGTTATTTTATAAAATACTAGCTTCCTCTCGCGGCTTTGCTCGCGTGGTACCTAGATAAAATATAGCCTATGTTACTCAAGGATAACGTAGTATTCTAACGGTGAAAGAATTTTTGAAATCGGACCAGTGGGGCGATTATGGATCTTTGCTTACAATCAATGTCAATACGTTTTCATTGTAATCAAGTGATTTGGTATGACATAAGAGTGTTTATTCAATCAATTTGAGCCAGTTTTGACAAGTGTTGATTGTATCCGAGTTCCGTAATCGTACTACATTAGTTTTTGAGTTAATTCGTTACTAACAAAAATACAAAACTTTTTTCATTATTATATTAAGTATAGACAATACTCGTATTTATTAATTTGTTCCTTTGTTGAAAGTGCATTGAGTGAATTTTTAATATAATCTTCGTTTCCCAGTCATAAAATCTAGAATCTAGACAAACAAACATTAGGCTCATTTTCCAAGACATTTGATAAAGATCCGGGGACGGTGCAGCGTTGTAATCCGCGCTCGTTTGCGTGAAGTGGCTGCAATGATCCAGCTTAGCGCTTTATAATGAGCTCCCTGCGGATCCACTTCCGGTTAGGCTGTGCTCATGTAAACAAGATCAAGACGAACAATATAACAGTTCTTTCTCTTCTTCTTTTCGTGTCATTATCGTTAAAAGCAGTGTGGTGAAAGGATTAAAGTGTGCCTCAGAAGTTCCATTTGTTTTGCACTTGGCACATGTCTTTAAAATTTTTGTTCCTACCACATGTCGGTTCCTTCAAGATGTTTTCTTTCACCGTTTAAGGGCTGGTAAAAAGTACATACTTTTCCAACATTAAAATCGAAATCGGACTAAGAGGTATCCACTACTACCAGTTCTCAAATATAGGGTTATTTCAAGACACTGAATAACATCGTTGTGGAAAGTCTGTAGGTAAGTAAATAAGTTCGTGTCAGTCAACAGTCAGTCTGATGATGGAGTTGGTAGGTGGAGAAGACTCAAAGTAATTTGTCGCGACTATCCTTGGTCCAGCGGTAGATTTATGGTGAGCCCCAAAACAAGCACACTAGTTTTGCTAAGTTGGTAAATACTCGTACGAAATACTTATCTCTGGCCCCACATAATGAAGATGAACCTCAAACACACTTGAATAAACCAACATAAGTTGGTAAATAACAAATACCTATCTCAGTCCCAATTTAGTTTACTTGTGAATAACTTTGAGCTATGTGGATATTTGTCTGTACAAAACTGCTTACTTAGTTTTAGATCATTCTAGAGTTAATAATGATACCACAGGCCACGACTTAGCCTACATACGTACTCATCATTCTCCTGCCCTTATCCCGCGCTAAGTGGGGTCGGCACAACATGTTTTCTTCTCACTCTTACTCCTCTTACATTCATATCATCTTTCACACAATCAAACCACTTCTTTTTCGGCCTTTCTCTACTTACGGCACCCAGCCACATTCATACTCATAACTCTTTTGGTGACATAGTTTTCATCCTGATCACGTGTCCATACCATGCTAATATAGCACTCCTCATCTTTTCATCTATGTAAAGTACGTACTGCTAGATATAATTAGCAAACAGGCCCTTGTCTGATTCTAAATTCTAGATGATTTAAATGGAAAAGCACAACCCTTAAAATGCATTTCAATGATGCAGGCTTGTCATTATGAAGTCACTCGTATCTACAGAAAAAACATTTTGATTCACGCAATTTGATTTACTTTTTAAGAGTTACGCTGATAACATTTTTTCGTATGAACAAAATAATTGTTTCAGCGACCGTAGGTAGGTACTGAGCGCACGATCTTGGAATAAAAAAGGCGAGAGAGGTACCACTACACCATCAGTGTTTTTTTTCTATAATAATAATAGAAGAAAGCATAACACACCTATCATAACAAGATTATATCAAAATTCATCGGAATCATAGTTAATGTGAACACAACTTAGCGTTCTTGTCTACTCATGACACTCGAGAAGCGCCAACGACACACCGTATCACATTAACGACTATAATAAAATACAACACTGCATCATCACCGTGCAGGTTATAAACTGCATAGATGGCTGTTATATTTAATATTAGATTTAATGTAAGTTGAAGATTGTAATAATATGCAGTTATAAAACTAGAAGGTTCCGCAATAAAAAATAATTATACAATCGGGTAAAAGAACAACTACTATATAGGTTTCAATTACTATTATGGTACTGGTGGTTTAGTGGTAGTAACCCCGCCTTCCGATCCTGAGGTCGTGGGTTAGAATCCGGTCGTGCACCTATGAATTTTTCTATTCGAAAAATGTATGTGCGTGCGATATACCAGTACTGTCAAATGGTGAAGGAAAACATTGTGAGGAAACCGGCATGTCGTGGAACTTAAAAAGTTCAAGTGTACGTAAAAAGCCATAGAAAAAGAAGAATCCTTTCACCACACGGGTTTAAAAAATAATAATTAATACCTATAGATAAGGTAAGATGACAAAATATTTTCAACACAAAACACATGTTAAGTCTGTTCCAATAATAAAAGCTCTAAGCATTTGAAAAAATGAATAGCCCTAATTTCGTAAATTGCAAATCACCCATTTCGGAAAGTGTTACATAAATCATAATAATGAAATTCTAATATTTTATGCATCGCCGGGCGGCGGCCGAGCCCCTCAGGAATGTAAGTCGTCAGCGATCCATTCCAGCGAGACGCCGCTCCTCGTAAGCTGGGCTCATCAAACAGTGTGGACTAACGGGATATAGATGATCCTAGCTAATTGTTTAATACAATATTTCTTTCATAGAATAAAACATTCTAGAAAAACGTAATTGTGAGAAATATCATAAAAATATATATAATTTATACACATGCTAGATTACGTATGTAAGACGATTCAAAATGATCCTTGTGATATTACTGAATAAAGATTATTGACTATTGACTATTGACTACTGTCATAGGTCTACATAAGTACTTCCTTATTTTGTTGTTTGTTGATAAAGTCCAATAATGGTACAGTGTAGATAAACCCTTATCTTAGGATGCTTATCGTTATACTAGTGGGGTGATCCTAGCAGCCTGTTGTAGGCTCCTTAGAACCTCTGTTTACCTATAGGCGATGGATATGCAAATGGTGTGTACAAAGCCGATTACATGTAAACCCTCTTGGTAGTATGCTGTCTGATTGGCTAGACGTACTTTACGACGTAAACTGTCCCAAGAGTCCCAATTAAGCGCAGCGTATTCAAAACTCATACAATAGAAGGCAACATTTCATAAAGCATTTCATGCCGAAATATTCATACTCCTTTGAATATTCCATGGCTGTCACGTCGCAAAAAGTTTATACGGTAAAGAGGCAAGTGTGGTTTTCATTAGACACCGGAATTTGCATGATATTCATTAGCTGGTGGGGCGGGCTCTGCGCTCCGGCTAGTTCGGACACAGCGCCCAAAATGTACTCTGTATACAAGTAGAGCTGAAACTAATTACTTTCATCACAAAGTGATTAGGCCGTTTGAATATATTCGGTTCAAACGCGTTTGATACGTTAAATGTAGGCATTAGGATAAACACGGTGCCCACTGATGCCTATGTGCTGCCAACATGTTGAGGGGATATCACGTATTTTATAACTTGTTTGATAGCAAACTCAACGAGCGCTATAGAATGCTCAATTACCAATTGACCAATTCGTTATGTTAAAACATCATGTGAAAACATTTATTAAAAATATTGTTCATCCCAAATATTTGTCTGTTTGAATGCATGCTGGAACGATTTCTCAAAAAATTACGAAATTACAATTAGGTATTTCCTTTTTCAATTAGTAATAATACTAATCCTACTTCCTACTAATTTCTACTAATATTAGAAATGCGAAAGTTTGGATGGAACAGAACGGATCTGGATGAAAATTGGAAATGGCTCATTTTTAGGCTACTTTTATTCGGGTAGGTATCTCGCGGGTGAAGCCACGGGCGAAAGCTAGTGTCACATAACATCAAACAGTACGTAATGTCACAAAATAACCTAATGTAAGCTCTCGTGTACATTACTAAAGAGGTAAACTGGGGTAAACAGATTCGCAGGCGAGACTCGGTCCTCCCGCGTGCGACCCTCATCTGGGACTCATGAAACTGTCATCGCGGACTCTCCCACCGGGGTTTTTGCGACAATCCATAAACTTTTGTATTTATAATAAATGCTAATGTTAATTAACTTTTGACTGTAGCTTTCTTCTAGTTTCTTGTAAAACTTAATTTGGTTGTTGTTTAAAACTAAAGAACTTTGTAGTTTATGAACATCTTCGCGCATTGTTACTATTGTCTAAGTTTCTCAAATAACGCAAAAGTACTTGTAACAATATGCAATGTTTCATTTTATTTTTGTTATAGTTTTTTAGTTTATGAATCATAATCAGTTTCAGTCAAGTTTTCGCGGTGTAAAAGTTAAATAGGTAGTCAAATTGAAATAAACCCTTCTAGTCCATTGAAAAGTTACATTTGGGGTTGCGTTTTTTAGAGGACGCAATTTTATTTTTTTGATGTGTAGGGGGGGTCAGTGTAAAGCTAAAAACAAGTTTGTGGGGTCGCAACCCTTGTCCCACGGCCGCCATCTTGAAAATAGGGGTTGAAATGGTTTTTACGGTATATCGCTTAAACTATTTATTTGATAAAAAAAAATTGTTAACATTTTTTGTTGCAAATTAAATTCTCTACAACTTTTACCCAGTAACTTTTTGTCGTAGAACTATAAATAAAAAAGTTATAAGCGAAAATCTTCAGAAATTCGAGAAAAATAATTTTAAAATTATTAGTACACACGTATAATATAGGTGTAGTTAAGAGTACTGAAAAATAGTACCTACTCACTTCGGAGCGCTGTAAAACCTTAGCTATTGACTTAATGAAAAAATGATGCGAATAAAAGTTGTTCCTCAAAAAACGATCTACAAAAATGGTCAGATATCATTTTTTCGTAAAATGATAAAAAAAAGTTACATCGAAAAATATAACTTTTTTTCTCGAATTTCTGAAGATTTTCTCTTATAACTTTATTATTTATAGTTCTACGACAAAAAGTTACTGGATCAAAGTTGTAGAGAATTTAATTTGCAACAAAAAATGTTAACAATTTTTTTTTATCAAATAAATAGTTTAAGCGATATACCGTAAAAACCATTTCAACCCCTATTTTCAAGATGGCGGCCGTGGGACAAGGGTTGCGACCCCACAAACTTGTTTTTAGCTTTACACTGACCCCCTTACACATCAAAAAAATAAAATTACGTCCTCTAAAAAACGCAAGGTAAGGCCTAAAAAATGTAACATTTCAATGGACTATTCAGAAAACTCCAATAGCGTTTTTGGAAATAAATTCGAACTAGCAATTAAAAAAATTCACTGATTTCAGTTCATTTGTATGCGACGGCTACTGTTGAATAGTATTCTAATTAAAAAGAGTCTCCTTTGTTATGTAGATGCGTTGGATTTACAAGACTGTAGACGCAATCACGCTGCTAAAACCCTTCGAATAAATATTAGAACTAAGACCGTCAAGTGCTTTCAAGTTCCTTTTTCACAGTTTAATTAAAGACCTCTTTACAAATAAAGACAGAGTATGTAGCAGCTTAATTAAAGTTGCCCACTTTCAAAGCAACTAAAACTGTTTACTTATTAGTAATTAGAAGACATCCATCAAGTTAATTTTAAATATTAAAATGTATAATATTGTAAACTAGCTTCCACCCGCGGCTTCGACCGCTCGGTACCTTGAAAAACAAAAACAAATCTATCCCGCGAGAACCACACATTTTTCCAAAAAAAAGTAGCCTATGTGCTATTTCAAACTATAATCTATCCCGTTCAGCCTGTTTTAGGGTAACAAACATCAATAAATTCATCCAAACTTTTGGATTTATAATATTAGTAGGATAGTAAGATTTGCTAAGAAGAAATATTAAAATCAGAGAAAACTCGGTAAGTATGTACTTTATAACAAAATAATTGCTAAGATGTTGACAACTTTCAAGACTATGGTTAAACAGAACGTGCTAGAAATCGTTTTGCTTTCTTGGCTCTGCCAATCTGCAATCTGGATCAGTAGTGCCACTGAGTAGTTCAACTGGTAGAACTAATGATGCAACTTTGTATCACTACCAATAGAAAACAGAATAAATAGGATAAATAAAATAATATACTTACGTACAAATTCAACTTACATATTTTATTTATAAACAGTCACGAGACAAAAATAAAAATACGTCTGTATCGGACGGATATAAAGTCTTCCTGATCCGATTGAGGACGAGACGTTGAGATCCGGACTCAATCGCTGTTTGGAACTTGACAGTATGGGAAATTGACAATACGCCCCTCCAAGGAACCTGTTGAAACGCAATTTTATTAAAATAAAATATCCTTGTGTTCTTCAAAGGTTATTGATAAATTGTATTCTTATCTATTGCAAAAGTAGGTTGGTTGTATTGTATATAGACAGTCACGGTCATCGCCTAGCGTGTTAACTTTTGAACAATGTAAAAGCACATTTTGCATAAAAAAACAATAGATAAATAAACGATGGTATTAATAATTATTATAAATTCTAGAACCAGTATTCAGTTCGGATTAAATGAATCATAATCGTACACGTCTAATTCTCCTCACCTAGCTAGTATGAATTTCTAGGTTTTCAAGTTGAACCAATGAAAAAAAATGTCGTCAACTCAATCAGTCTTAAAGTGTCAAATTAGAAAGAGACTTTATATCCTAGTAAATAAAGTTGATGTTGGCGCAATCGTCTGGTTCATGTGAGTGACAGACACATATGGTAATAGAGGGTGTGTGATTTGCGCTCATGAGATTCAATTTCACGTGGCTGTATGATTGACGGGGACATTATGCAGGTGTTCAGGCCCCACATAATTTACTATTTTATCATTCTTCGGGTCGTCATTTGTTTCTCAAACTGAATTAGGTCCAATATTTGTTTGAACCGTATCATCATTATCGGTTTCAATGGAAGAGTGGATGTTTAGTAGGATCACAGAACAAATATTAGTTAGTAAGGTGTATGTATTTCTACGTTTGAATCTACGCGTTTGGAATGACTTAGTACTATAATGATCATATTTACGTAATAATTAGTTCCTATTATCTAATAGCAAGCGAAGTAAAAACATAGCTTTTTATTTTGTTATTTGTATGCCATCCAAAGAAATAAAGTAATTTAAGGCAGATTATGTCCACAAAAGTAAAATGAAGTGAAATAACAATTTGATGATCGATTCAATATTCTAGATTATCGGCCAACCCACAAGCTTTACCATCTTATAGATAAACCGAGCGATTCACTAACGAATTGTGAATAGCAAGCAATTGTAGCCGGGAGTTCGCAACAAAGGTGTATGAGAAAATAATGTTTGAATGAAGTGCTATTGTTAGAGCTCTTCACAAAGAAATCTCTTCGCGAAGTGCTCTATGCGTCTGTAGAACTACCTACCACTGAAATTAGTTTCGTTTGATGCTGTATCAGTGTAGGCGGTTTTGCGATTGATACAATATGATTAATGTGTAAAAAATACATATGTTGGATCTGTATTTTGTCTCATGTTCTATTTTATACAAGACTTGATTTGATTTGACCGTTCGTTTCTATCAGCCAATTGTACAGACAAAATCGATTTTGTCTTGGTCAGTTTGAAATAAGCGGAAAGAACCCTAGTTCGAAAATGATTATTCCGAGATAACACCCATCTTCCTCAAAGACTACTCTACAATATTCACACATGTACTTTTTGCCATGGTTTAATATTAAGAAGTTAAGGTAAATGCAAGTACGTGCGAGGGAAAGTTACCCTTATTAAACAAAGCTACTCCCGGTGGTGGTGCGGTGACTCGTCTCGTCAGAGTTGCTCAAAAACAGCAAACTACTCGGCAAACGAGCTTATTTATAAACCTATTGAACAATCTACTTCTATTTTAAAAGGATGTTAAGGGATTTTATTTTTATTTTCGTAGGTTCTTGCTCACTGAATCGAACTTTTCATAGCGTGTAGAGAAAATGTTAGAGCAAACTAAGTGTAACCCAAATTACTCTCCCGTTCAATCTACAGAAAAGTAGTGTTACAAGGGCGGGACACTTAGGCCGGTCCAGTTTTTCCCAAAAATTTAACAGAGGGTTCTACACAATTTCCGCATTTTTTCTAAACAATGGACGTCCGCCGAGTTGGATTATGTGAAAATTTCACAAGGAATTTTCGTAAAATTCCGCCGAATGGTTCAATGTGAGTGAAATTCTCAGAACTTCAATACATTCGAATATCCTTTTGCGTTTGGAGTGACACAAAGCGTATTGTTACAGACGAGAGGTTTCCATCTCCAGCCGTTTTGTCACGAGCACTTCCAAACGAGCATTGTCTCCTTCAATCCTGGAACTGACTAGATACCACGTCTGTTTTATAAGCTTTTTATTCGTACAAATATCGTCGTCAGAATCAGGTCAGTGCGCTGCTGAAGCGTAATAAATTCAATGCACGTTTTGAGTAAATAACAACACATAGAATTCGTGGAATCCTAACTCGAGAGTGAAGTCTACAAGTGCTTTGAAGCACTAGTGTGGTTTACGAAGTCTTGAGAGCTTAAGCCCTTGTGTTAGACATCGCTGGCCAGATATTAGCGAGGATGGAGCGAGGGAATTCAGTGGCACTGGCCAGTCATTACTCACGAGCAAGGTTACAATACCTCATGCTCACGAACTTCCGACCGTGTAAAGTAGGGCTGCCATACATTCCAGTGCATCCTGACATTCTCACCGGTATCACAGAATAACCTACTATTGCTCAAACATAAATATTGCCTCAGTGCCGGTGGTGCCAGTCATCTCGTTTGATCAATCGTTTACTTTTACTAAATAGATAGTATGCTACTCGTCTTAAAAGTTTAAGAACACAGTTCTTCTCAACTGAAAAGGAATACAGCTAGCGATAATGAGCAACATTTGATCCACAAAGTACAAAAACAACGAGAGAAACATAAAGAATAAACAATGTAGTGCAACAACACAGGAGAAAATTGCTTAATGGCTCACTGGCGTCGTAAAACTATATTTTACTGAAAGTTTGAGATAGATAGGACATTCGGGCATGTGAACATTACCTCAGCTTTGTAGGATTCATATCAGAACAATAAGACAAGTGGACTATCTTGAGCTGCAGAATGTACTAAGTATTAGAACTTAGTAGTACCTACTTCAAGTTGAAATAATACCGAATAACTAAGTGTACTTACTACTAATGCTAGTAATTATTCCATAATATTAGGCGTCAATTTAAAAAAAAAATGCCACAACAATTTCTAAAAGCTAGTGTGCTTTTTTTTTGCTCAACGGATAGTATAAATAGGGAACTAAATGTATATATAGTCATTTTGGAATTAGAATCACCTGTTTCGAATCAACTCTGTGTCGCATCTGTCGTGATCTTTCTTTTCTGTGGTAGAAGAGAAGAGGACAGTGCCCCTCGTTAAAACTCTGACCGTTCAGTAAATCTTACGGGTTTACGATTCTACAAAAATTGGGGCAGTTCCCACCATCGGCTCCTTCCAACCATTGTACGGATAGACTATCCGTAGTATTCGCGTAGTTTAGTGCCAGTAAATTTATGTTATTACCGTACCCGGCCGTTTTTACTGAGTGTTGGTTTTGTTTCTGCATATCATTTATCTAAACTGCCTACGGTCCACCTCCACCGTCTCATTTCTTTTGATTTATGCGGAGCTGTAGGTAATGTTTACCAAACAAAGGTTTTATGCTCTAAATTCTGAACTGTTTTTCTTTACTGCAGCGCAATCCTCTTGATGTCGGGTTAGATTAAAATAAAATACAAAGAGTAAGGCACTAAAAGCATAGCTAGTTTTTTTACGTGTTTTCTACTAAATATCTGCAAATTTATACATTAAGTTAGAATACAGATCCCCGTTATCATTCACAATGAGCTTATACCCTATCTACATGTACAGCACAGAAGGCAAAGCACAAAGTATGAAATAGATTCCCGGAAAGAAACGATTCCTTTTTACAGGTATACTTTCAATTACCCGCATTAGATGAGACAAATCGAGATTAATGTTTCTGAAAAGCAGAAATGAAACGGCAACTAATGAATGCCAAATGAGAATCATACGAAGCCGTAAATTTCTTTTTGTTATAAACCTTACTTAGCGGTGATAGGGTTGAAAACAAATAAGGATGTTGATCGGTCTCCTGTACGTATATTAATCGTAGGGTATTTAGTATTCAGACGAGTAGAACACCTGTCGCTGTCGGCAATCAGCCGCCGCGAGCATTATTTTATCATTACCCAGACAATATTGCGTAATTTTAATGCGTATACTTGGTTAATGTCTACTTGATTACGTACATCTGAAAAGTTCGCTCTCTCAGCTGCAGCATACTTTGGTAATATCACATTTGCCTTTATCTAACTGCTACTTATCAGTCTTGTAAAAAGATAGGTGTGTATATTTTAGGTAAGTAATAATAATTACAATCTATCTAGCCTTTTTTGGCAACAGTGACTTGGCTTGAAAGTTACTTGTTTTAAGTAAGACGTTATGTGCAACTTTAAAATCTTCCCTAAACACTAGAGAGAAACTTGACGAGTTATTTTTCAATGGAATATAAACTAGACTCTAGACTGTAACATTTTAAATCCAAGAATAAACTGCAGAAGTTTGAAAAGTATTGGCGTAAACAATGAAAAACAATTTGAGAGCGGGAAATACTGACAGTGCTCTCTTGCCTCGAGTTGCGAAGTTAAGACGGCATAAAAATAAGGAGTGGCGGCACTCGTATAAATGCACTCACACGCATTACGCGAGGTTCTTCCTGGGGAACGTTTATTTACGGCGGCGATGTTTTATTTCGTGTCATGAAGAGCTCGCTTTATGAAATGTATGAATTCTGCGAGCAACAAGAATGGGATTGCTCGGTTGAAACGTCGCCTTTCGTCGAAGCTGCGAAGATAAGCAGCGTAGCTTCGCTTGAATACTGCCAAATTATTTTATTATTGGCTTCTTTTTGTCCAATAGTCCAAGATTCTTACTTTTTTATTCCAGAGATAAAAGTACGAAGCCAACACTTTCAAAATTGTAAAGGGAGTAAAATATTTTTTTTAGAACTTTGCCCAAAATAGGCTAGTTTGTTTGTTACAAAACATAAAGGCTAATACGAGTTTTTCTCTCGTCTCTTCCGCTGGTTTTATTTTATTGTAACATTGTTCCGTAATGTGTCCACGGAGAGTCAGTCAGAACACGAAATAACCAACCGCGAGCAAGAAACTTTCTAATCTTTAAAGTTTTTCCAACACAAACCTGGCACAGTCATCCGTCTTACATACGTAAACTTCCTCTTTCTTCCAACTTGACGTAGTTGCAAAAAATCCAAATATAAAAAGCCGTTATGTTACTGCCCGAACATAAACACAGACTGATATAGGAACATAGTAAGTAATCTGATATTACAAGGGCACTAGGGGGGAGATCCCGAAGTTCACCCTCTAGACTTCTAGAGTCTAGAGACAGTTCAGCAGTCCAAGGGAAGAAGACATGAAAAGTTTTACCTGTAAATATGATTATAAAGTTGCCTTCAGATTATAGTTTCAATTGAAACGTGATAACGTAGCTTTGTAAATTGCAACTTAAACTTTGAGAACGTCATTACTCAAACAACCTTTGCCAAACCAATGAGGACGGGAACCGAACAAATTTTTTATGAATTTGCATTGATAGATGTTCCCTTTAAAAGAAGCGGGTACATTAGTGATTGACGACCCGTCATCGGAGGCTTGGATTATATTTGACGAAATGCGATATACACCGACTCAAATGCATTAACATTCATGCTGAATCATTTCACCCTTTTGATAGGCCTTAGGATTCTACGCCTCTATAGGCGCTGGACCCTAAATTATTATTATTTTAAAATCTTGATGTACAGAAACTTCGTCAAAACGTATATACCTATATAACTAAACTATTCATAAAACTTTGGTTCATAAACCACGTGAATTTCTAAAAACATCGCCAGTTTTTAAAATATTATCGTACCAACCAACTTATTTCAAATGAATAGGTAATATTATTAAAACTTATTCAAAACCTATCCCCGTGTAGAGCTCAGCAAAAGCACAAATGCAAGCAAGATTTCAAACTAAAATATGACATCCGGCAATGTAACAAGTCAAACTTTACACATGTAAAATGTAATCAAACCAGTTGGCAGTTGTCATAATTTAACTGAAGCTAGGTGAGGGAATTAACGGTGAGTACACATCGAACACGCATAAATCAAAATGAAAGATAAATAATGTTTTCGCTCCCCAAAATTGTCTGTCAGACGCCATTTATTGGTTTGTTTGGGTGGAGCTGGCGCCACGAAATCTACCTGCAATACGATATTATATTACCCAAAGTTAAACGACTGCAACATTATTGACTAGCGATATCAAATTCTTAGCCTGTTTATTTTATTATGATTTCTTAGAGTTTTTCTTCAAAATGATGACTCGAGATTTTGTTTTATGCTTTACTAGGAAGTTCCTGCATACATGGAAACAAATTTTAGTTATTATTTAAAATCCTTATTATAATAAAGTTATATCAATTGCTTCAAATCAGCAAGTTAAACATTACCTGAATCCACACATGTTATAGCTTCTCCCTATTCTTAAAGGTTTGCTGGTAGAAAATTATTTTAGGGTTAAGCTCGCCTTTCTACATATACTTTATAACGGCTTATTCTGTAAATGTTCTTTAGCGTACAAGAAAGAATTCCAACAATCTTAAGTACAACACATCTGGAACTTCTTAGCAGTTGGAAACAGTCACAGGGCACGGCAAAACCAACACACAAATTAACTTTTATCGATACCGAAACGCCGGAGAAGTGTATAAAAGTTAAATAAAATAAGGTTTTCTTTAGGGTGAGGTGAGTGAGGCGTCCAGAAAGTTCGGCAGGTTGTGCGATAAATGTGAATTTATGTGGGCGCCACCGCCGCCGCCACCGCCACGCCGCCGACGGCATAACAACTTAAAAGCATTGCTAGTTTTACGGGATCTGTGCAACTACGCACACATACATACCTACGTGCTACCTGCCTTACTTTGCTTTGCTTACTAAAGAAGATTGATTTATAAAGTTCTTAATTTTGCAGATTTTTAGCTTTGAAATAAGAACTCACTAATAAACCCAAGTAAAACCACACGAAGTAGATTGAGACCAGACCAATAACTATTTTTAATGATCGATATTTTTCAAACATGGTCAATAAGCACTCACTGTTTATTGGAAAAAATGATCTTTACAAAAATTCTTTAAATCTTTGCACTTATGGTTTGATTGATTATTATCATTTATTTTGTTCATAGAGTAGGTGCGGGTGTAGTATTATCTAAACTAATATTATAAAGAGGAAAACTTTGATTGTTTGTTTGTTTGTTTGTTTGTTTGAAATGAATAGGCTGCGAAACTACTGAACCGATTTGAAAAATTTTTTCACTGTTGGAAAGCTACACTATCAGCGGGTGACATAGGCTATATTATATTTTCAAAAAAATTAGGAATCCTTACTAAAACTTCAATAATGTAAGCCAAGGTGTAAAAAAATTACCTAAAATATTCTTTATATCGCGTGCGCTGCGAAAACTATTGACGATAGAATAAAATAATGTACTACGACTTTGTAGAACACATCATTACTTACAAAAAGTGTCGCGATAGCATATGTCCAACTATTATAGTTATGCCACAATAAGAGTTCTTTTATTTTAAAATTTTAATTGAAAGGCTACTCTTAGAAAAACGCTCTTTATTTGTATCTTAGTATTAATCCTTATCAAAATAAATCACATCATATTCTAGACTGCTTCAATACCTTTAGATAGTTTTTTGAATTACTCAATTCGGACATTCCATTCAAAAGATACCATTAAATTAAAAATGTAAGCAATAGAAAAAAGTTGCGTGAGAGCCGCGCTAGCTTATGCACTGTAGGCGTCACTGGGTGTACAGGATGTGTACAGGATGGAGTCAATGTGAAAAAATAAATAAAAAATATAAACAAAAAAAAACATTATAATAAAAAAAAGTTCATTAAAATAATAATACTAAAACTTTCTATACAATTTTCTTTTTTTAGTAACCTGACGCAGGGTATGGTTAGACGTGTGTGTATTATAATATTGAAATTTGAAATTTTTGTTAAATTTGAGAGCAGTGGTGGTGTAGTGGTAGCACCCCTGCCTCACGATCTGAAGGTCATGGGTTCAAACCTGGTCATGCACCAATGTGTTTTTCTATTCGAACAATTTATGTGCGCAATGCCTGTGATCTTAAACGGTGAAGGAAAACAGCGTGAAGAAACCAGCATACCCTAGAACCAAAAGTTCGAAGGTGTGTGTCATAGGTTAGTTAAGCGGCGATGGGCTTGCATCCTGTCATGTACGAGTACTAACTACTGTGCAAAATGTGGGCATGTGTCATATATCATGTTTGGACGTGCCTCTGACTACCCTCTTTATATCCTCGATAACCTCAAAGAACAAAGTAACTAGAGATCTGGGAGATATCTACCGAGAATAGGAATTAAAGTCGTGACCATTTATAGGTACTTATATATAAATACCCGTGCGAAGCCGGGGCGGACTACTAGTACTAGTAATAAAACCCGCACTGCGTAGCGTTGCTTGCTTTACCTACAGCTACTGTCTAAAGTATTTTTATAACTTTTATTTTTGGAGCCTTTATTAATGTTAGGTATGTAAATGTTTGTCGTGATTCACGCCACTGAGGTGTTATCCGAGTTGTAAGAGGAAGTTCTTGTTTTATGTATGAGGCCTTTTCAATTCATTTGGACGATACTCTTGTACCTTTGTCCCTTCCGGGTCAGTTATTTATTGCTGAATGTATCACGCTAAATCTAGTGTGCGTTCATGAAACTCGATACAAACAATTTCGGCTATTGTCTGTCTCCGTTGCCTCATTACTGATTCTCTCTTGAAGAAGAATGGGATCCAGATTTTATATTGCAGAAGGCTTTACTATAGTTAAGTTTACATTCTCAGTGAATTTTAATTTAGATTCTCACGCCTTTGAACATGAAATCCTTGTTTTATGTAAATCTATTCGCACAAGAGAAGGCCAAAAAGCGAGGATTCTGATTCAAAAGTTTTCAGCGCAGAGGTTTCATCAGTACCATTGTGATTCATGGCGTAGGTAGTGCACCTAACTACAAAGCAATATAAAATACTGCGACACGAGACTCTGGCACTACACGTAATTTGATATTCATAACACGTGCAATCGAGAGCGCCGTTCAGCAAAATAGGAAGTGTAATAAAATATTTCTGACTGAAATGGTATAACTTATAACTGAAATAGAGTGCATGGGTCATATAATTCTCGAGTAGTTTTGTAGTTTTGATTTAGAAAACTAATAAAGCTTTTTACTGACTGCGGTTGTGGGGGTTATGTGGAATTGGCACAGTTGCGACATGTCGGTACATAGAATTGAATGAAAAACCAAACAGCGGCTATCCGCAGCGGCCACGCACCTCGTACCGTTCAATTTCGTCAATGAAAATACAAACGTTTTATCAAACGCTTCTATATATTGAAATTGAAATTGAAATTGAAAAATATTTATTCAGTACAATCACAAGGATCACTTTGAAACGTCTTACATGCTAGGTGAATCTATGTGCCAATTCCAACCTAACCCAAGTACGAGAAGAACAGGCAAGAAACTCGTCTCGGTCCTAGCGCTTTTTTGTATGATCCTTCTTACAAAAAATGTAATCAAGATTATCTAATAATAATAACATAAAAACAGAACATAAATACATAAAACAAAAGGACAGCGTTTACATTGCAAATTGGTTAGCTATCGGAGGGCGGAGCGACATCGGGCCATGAGTTCCTATCATCAATATATTCATTTATATTATAATATGCTTTCTTTAAGAGATTATTTTTAATGAAGGCTTTGAATTTTCTAACAGGAAGTTTAGTTGCATTTATAGGAAGTTTATTATAGAAACGTATCACGTTCCCCATAAATGACCCGTTCACTTTTTGTAACCGAAACTTAGGGATTAATAATTTATGTTTGTTCCTAGTATTGATTCCATGTACATCGCAGTTTTTCTGAAGTCTATCCCTATTCTTATGAGCGTACAGTAAATTTTCGTATATATATTGTGCCGCTACTGTGAGAATATTAATTTCTTTAAATTTTTCTTTTAAAGAGTCCCTCGGTTTCATTTTGTAAATGGCACGAATTGCCCTTTTTTGTAATACGAATACTGATTGTATATCCGCTGCTTTTCCCCAGAGAATTATACCATATGACATAACACTATGGAAGTAGCTAAAATAAACTAATCTAGCTGTAGCTTCATCCGTAAGCCACCGTATCGTACGAACTGCATATGCAGCGGAACTAAGCCTACCAGAAAGTTTATCGATTTGTGGTCCCCATTGCAGTTTGGCATCAATATTGATACCAAGGAAAACCGTAGAATCAACAAGATTCATTGCTTCCCCATTAATTTTAATATTAGTTGGCCTATGCACTACGTTGGGCAAAGTGAATTTAATACATTTTGTTTTGTTAGCATTCAGCAGAAGATTATTTACAGTGAACCAGTTCAGAATCAATGATAGTGACTCATTTACGTAGTCACAACTCGAATTGGTTCTGTCAACTTTAAAAACTAATGAAGTATCGTCAGCAAATAAAACTATGTCACAAATATCTTTTACAACAAATGGGAGATCATTAACGTACACTAGAAATAAAAAAGGACCCAGTATCGATCCCTGCGGTACCCCTATCTCAATAGTTGAACCTGAAGACCTTTCCCCGCCAACGTCTACTTTTTGGACTCTATTCGATAGATACGACTGTATAAGGTCTAAGGCCTGGTTTTGGACGCCGTAATACTTTAACTTTGAAATTAAGTTTGCATGACTCACGCAGTCGAAGGCTTTAGACAGATCACAGAATACACCGATTGCATCCTGCGACTTCTCCCACGCATCAAATATATGTTTCATTAAAGCTATACCTGCATCTGTTGTTGATCGACCTTTGGTAAATCCGTACTGATTACTATGAAGTAGTCCGTTAACGTTGAAGTGAGATAATAGCTGATTAAGAATTATTTTTTCAAAGATTTTACTTAGCGCGGGCAATATCGATATTGGTCTATAATTAGCGGGATCTCTTTCGCTTCCAGATTTGAACAAAGGAATGAGTTTACTATGTTTCATAAGGTCGGGAAAAACTCCTTCGTCAACGCACCTATTAAAAATAAAAGCTAAACAAGGAGCAACATCTAAAATTATAGTACTTAACACCTTTGTAGACATTCCCGATAGATCTTCCGTATTTTTTATATTAAGTAATTTGAATGCTTTTACAATACTAGCTGCGTTTATATATGTAAAGTTAAACACACGTTCACATTTAGCAACATTAGATTCTAATAAAGAAAACGCATTAGAGACTGAAGAGTTTAACGATTGTGCCACAACTTTAGGTATATTCGAGAAAAAATTATCGAAAGCGTCTGCAACTTCCTGTTCTTTTGTTATAATTGTGTCATTTATTTTTAAACTTATTTGGTTATTGCGAGATTTCGATTTACCTGTTTCATTATTAATTAATTTCCACGTTGCTTTTATTTTGTTTGATGAATTTTCTATTTTATTTCTTATATGTAAAGATTTCGCTGCATGACAAACTTTTTTAAATATTTTTGAATAATTTTTAACGTGCGAAGTAAACGCTAAATCGTGTAGCACCGATTTCTTAGCAGCGTATAGATCATACAACTTATTTCTACTTTTATAAATACCCGGTGTAGCCCAGTCAGCAAACTTAACACTATTATTAACTTTGCATGTCTTAAGCTTGAATATTTCCGAATGTTCTTTGCTTACCAAGTTAAACAAAATGGTGAAAAGGTCATCAGGATCATCGACGCATGGTATAAGGGACATTTTCTGTTCAATATCGGTTTGAAACTTCCTGATGCGGCTCTCTGTAATTGGTCGGTAGGTAAAGTTCTGAGCCTCATCTGCGAAACTACACGTGAAGATGGCGCTGTGACCGTAATGGTCAGAGCTAAAATGATTAACCACAAACTTATGTACTGGAGTGCAACTGCAATAAATATTATCTAAACAAGTGGCGGAAGTTAGGGTTACCCTTGTTGGTTCATTGAAAAGAGGAATTAAATTAAAACATTTAAATAAGTTTAGAAGTCTGTCTGAAAAATGATGAACCGGAATATCTACATTAAAATCACCGCAAACTATTATCGACTTATTACATACAAATATTTTGTGCAATACTTCTTCCATAGTGGATTCATACAAGGCGAAGTCTGCGTCGGGGGGACGGTAAACGCTCACAACGACATGTCGCTCCAGCTCTACACACGACAGTTCAATAACTCTCTCAACGGTGAGATTAACTACGTCTTTGCGCTCCCTGTGTTTTATGTTATTTTTTACAATAATTAAAGAGCCACCACGTATGGCGTTCCTACGTTTATAACAGCTAGCAATTTTATAATTGTCATAAAATGGAAGTAACTCTGATTGACCTATCCAGTGTTCTGTTATACACATGATATCTACATTAAAACTCTTTAAAAACAATTCACATTCTAATATTTTGCTGGGAAGGCCTTGCATGTTTTGGTGGACTATATGTAAACTGCATGGCTTTCCCTTTGTCGGCAAATTTAGTTTAAATGCTGGTCAGTTGTCCGTTGTCCATTGTCACCCTCATTAGTACTAATACTAACTACGGGGTCGTCGGTAAACTGTGTTATACTACTTATAACAGGATCAAAAATATTGAATGCTAACAATTTAGCAATTATCAACTTATTATACCTACTCAAGTACAAAGTACCTTTTGTCAAAACAAAATTACTAATAAAATTATTAGTATCTAAATACAAAACGTCACTATGACGACATGTCAAATTATACATGATTAGGTTAAGATTATAAATGTTCAGATTTTCTTTCCTACCTAATGAATTTGCATATGGAAATGCGCATAATATTAGTTTTCCTAATTCTTCTAAACACTTGGTAAACCGTAAGTTTCTAAATCAATTAACCATAGCTAGATAGCTAAATAGTTCATGTTTACAATGCTAATTTAAACACAAGTCTTATTACAAGGCAGATAGTACTGCAACGATTTACCAGCCGATAGGTACACACTGTCCTACTCGAATTGAATTAAGCTCAACCTTGTTACGTGGCCTCCTAAAACTAGATCTCGTCTAGTTTATAGAATAAGGTAGGCAGACAATTGAGATAAATTCTTTGAGCGTAGCTCTTTGCTGCTCCGCCTAGCATCCAACATTTCAAGAAGGTACCTATACGAATGCTTTATTTGAACAGATGGGTACTTTTCAATACCTATATATAACGCAAGGTAAGGATTCCCTTTCCCGCCAATATGTTTCAATTTAAACTAAGCCGCTTGTCGATACGAGCTTGCCTCGGAATATCTTCCGATTTCAACTGGATTCGACGATGATAAAAATAATTTTACTCCCAAAAACACTGTTAAACATAAACGGCAGCCCGTTTAGGTAAAGTATACATAATATTGAAATACAGACAAAATATGATAAGCGCTTTATTACTTATATATTCAGAATCGTTTCAAAATTAATTGCAAATTGTCGTTTGGACATTGGAAAGCAATCATACGCTGATTGCATTGAATATAATTGCTTGCCTAATTTTACTGCATCTATGTAATTGAAGCAAGCTTTCAAATCAATGAACATAAATTCGTTTAAAATATGTAGGTACTAGTAATCTCAAGCCAAACGCGAAACTTCAGCGTTCCGTAAGGGAAATAAAAATTTCACAGTACAAACAAGCAATCAGTAGCATTTGCGAACTCGCGCTAACCAAATACACCTGGCCCGGTCCGTAGAAGTGCTTCTCAAAGACTGCTCTCGATTCTTCCAATGTATTTTTTTTATCCAAATCGCATCAGAGCCCCTTTAGAGCACTTTTACAGGTGAGTGTGGGGACAAAATGGCTGCGCTTTATCTGTATCTACGGAGTTGTGCGGATTAGATAGATAGATAGATAGGTAGGTAGTCTTCGGAGGGAAGAAAAAATATCCACTGCTAAAAAGTTCGATCTATAATTATCCATTTTTCCTTTTTTTTATCTATTCTTCTTATCTATCTTGTCTATTCTATTATATTTCTAACTGACTTCAAAAAGAGGATTATAAAAAATATTTATATTAATATATATTATTTATTACGGCTGTAGGTACCAATTTATATGAGGTTTTCACTATTGTATAGAATTTATCCCGCGGCGGACTTCTATGCAGATTTTTTTTTTAAAACAATACTGTCAAAAACTACACAATTTATGATAGATAGAGTTGCACTATGTAAAATGTGCTTGCCAAAGTACCTACCTGATGTCAATGAAAAAAGAAAATATACAAATTTAATTAATTTTGTATAACTGATCATGTATAATATCTATAGATACGTGCTTGCGTACACTTGTTGGAATAGGATTCCTAAAAAACTTGCTAAAAATCAACTGACTACTTACGGTTACAATACAAACAAAATAAACGAGTAGATTTATTCAAATTCAAATAAAACCTAGGTTCAAAGCCACAAAAGGTTGTCCTTTTCTTTGAGTATATTCTAAAAGAAAGTTTTTTGAGTTATCGGGGCGAATTTGGTGAATCAGTCGAGTGGGGGCTATTCATGCGAGAAGCCAAAAAAGATTCAGTAGGTAAACAACATTTCTGCACACTAACTTGAGCTCTACGTTTTATATTTTAGACTAATGTAAGGTTTTTTATTATACTCCTAGACTTGACATATTTTTAAATGTCGGTAAGTGACATTTTAAATAAACTACAAAGTTTTATAGGTACTCTCTCATATCACCGATCAACCTTATTTATATCATAACTCTTCATCAAAGTAAGTAACGTGGTGAAGTTATTTTTGTTTTAGACGTAGGTACCTATTAGTTTTAATTTCATTTGAAAGGATTTTTTTTGTGGAAACATGAAATCGAAAATATGTGAAGTCCGTTTTCCGATAAATTTGAAAACGTATCTAATAGTAACAGATTCCGTCGGATACAATTTCACTGGTGGTGAGCGAGCATCCCTCGGCAATGCGTCAAACGGCAATAACGTATTTTTTTCAATTACGCTGCAATTTCCATGAATCATTTTGTACCGGTGAACATTCTGGCGAACTCGGTGCGATCGCTGTGGCCCGGGAGCCAGCACCTATTTTCAACAGCAAAGTTTCTAAGGTCAGGTGCGAGTAACTTTTGACGACATTTGATTTGGATCAGTTGAGCTACCTATAGATCGTTTATGATGATCTTTAGCTCAACTGCTTCATATGTGTTTTATAAATAACTAGCTGTTGCCCTCGACATCGTCCGCGTTTAATTCATGTCCTAATATTTTATTTTTTTTATTCTGCTATTCGAGATGGAGACAAAAACAACAAAACAAAAACCATGAAAATCAATCCAGCCGTTCTAGAGTTAAACGTGTTCGAAAAAACCCAACTTTGTTTTCTATATTAAAGAATATACAGGGTGTCCCAAAAAGTAGTGTCAAGCGAAAGTCCAGAGATAGAACACCCCTTGGGGTACCCGAATCACCCCCATGTATGTTCCGCGATTTTTTATAGCTTTCGAGTTATGATTTTTTTTCCGAATTTTTGAAAATTTACGACTTGAACAACTTAAAGAGTTCTTTAAAAAAAAGTAGAAAACTTTTTTGAGATTTTTTTTTTGCTACTGAATTGTTATGAGTTGTTCTTTTATGCATAAAATAATCAGCTACGTGACTTTGATGAAAACTATGAAAATGTTGGTGTAAAGTCAAATAATTACATTCGGTGAATTATGACTAAAATTTTCAACTTTAAATTAAAAATCTTAACAAGTGATTTCATGTTTCATAAATAAATCTAAAAAATTCCCCAGACTCTCAGCTTTCATAATCATTAAAAAAAAGTACTTAATTGGCTACTTTGGCTAATTTGGCTAATAAGTTGAGCTACTTTAGCTCAACTAATAAATAAAACCTTAAAATATTAATAAAATCTTACTTTCCTGCAGTCATTTTTAGTTAGTTAACAATCGAATTAAGTTTAGGAATGATAAAATGGCCAAAATCTATCTTCTAATCAAGTAGATAATTTTAAGAATTTTCCACCTCGCTGTCTTTGAAGGCCGATTTTAGCCAAAGTAGCCCATTAAGTACTACTTTTTTTTAATGATTATTAAAGCTGAGAGTGCGGAAATTTTTTAAAAATTATTTAAGAACCATGAAATCACTTTTTAAGATTTTTAATTTAAAGTTGAAAATTTAAGTCATAATTCACCGAATGTAATTTTTTGACTTTACACCAACATTTGCATAGTTTTTATCAAAGGCACATAGATGATTATTTTATGCATTCAGGAAAAACTCATAAAGATTCAGTGGCAAAAAAAAATCTTAAGAAAGTGTGCTACTTTTTTTTAAAGAATGTTATAAGTTGTTCAAGTCGTAAATTTTCAAAAATTCGGAAAAGAATTCATAACTCGAAAACTATAAAAAATCGCGGAACATACATGGAGGTGATTCGGGTACCCCAAGGGGTGTTCTATCTCTGGATTTTCGTTTGACACTACTTTTTGGGACACCCTGTATAAAACAAAGTAGTTCTTATATTAAAAGATTAGTGGATATTTCTGGCTAAGATGGTTTGGGCATGTAGAAAGGATGGATGAAAGGAGAATGACGAAACAGTTGTATAAGGAGAGTGTGAATGGGACAGTTGGAAGGGGAAGACCGCGGCGTACGTACCTCGATCAAATTGGGGACGTACTAGAGAAAGGCCAGGTCCAGAGTACCCTAAACCGACGCTCATGTATGAAGAATGTAATGAGAGTGAATGAAGCAAAAGAAGTATGTCAGGATCGTAGCAAGTGGAGATCCGTGGTCTCTGCCTGCCCCGTCGGGAAACAGGCCTGATTTTATGTGTGTATGTAAGTATATTTTGAACACGATTAAAATATAGGTAATAGTATTATGATTTTAAATAAATAAGTCGGCTTTCTAATTCATAACTAATGGTCTCACTGCATTTTAGGAATACTGAGGTAGGTAATTAATTGTTATTTTTTTTTAATCTATCTAACTATTATATTATAGGTACAAAGACCGATACGCGTTATATGTATAGAACTCTAGAATGCCGCACTACTGACATATACATAGGATTATTTAGCTAAATCTTACTTTCCACTACCACTACTCACGTAGTTTTTATTGAATCTCAAGTGATGTTTCAGAGTATTGTAAGAAAATCATAGCCAGCCCTCGTGTTACTGACCCAGATTGGAAATATTTGCGCACACCTCGCGAAATGCCAATTCCAGTATATAGATTTGCTTGATTGTATTAGCACGTAATCAATCAGAATATTGGCTACCAATAGTTAGAGCTCCAGCCACTTTGCATGATGGCCAGGACCTCAGTTATAAATTGATTTACGCGGGAATAATACCAATAGTTTCCCGAAGCGGTTTAATAAAATGGAATTCATTCCACCTCTTACCTTTATTGAACTTTATTTTTGTTTTATAAAAGCTATATTATTTAGATATTTGGTTTGCAAGCTCTCAACACTACACAAAAACATCTACGCAAAACATTGTCAACATTTTGTTTTTGCTCGATTAATTTTATTTCGAGTACGATCGGGACTCTACTGAATAAGAAAGCAGCCTCGCAATCAGACGAAATTCAAAAACCAATTTTTAATTTTAAATCTGAGTTGCGGTTACAAGAACGTTATAATTGTAAATAATTTACATAAAACAATGTAGCGGTACAGAAGGAAGAAAGCGGCGACACTGTTATGAACTGAATAGGTATACCGCAGACTAAAACAGTACAGCTAGCTCAGTCAATACCGTTACTCTATTTTTGAGGAGTATCGAATGACTACGCTCCCATCGTGAGGCTGCTGGACACTGCTTTGCTATGACTATTCTTAACAAAATTGTGTCCAAGTTCCGGTATCTCTGGAACACAACACACTCTCTTTATATGATGGTAGCACGGAAGAGGCCTCTTACCAGCTAACCTCATGATTAGCTGCTATATAACTCAGTTCTCTGGAGAAACTTGTTTCATTAAATTTAAATTTAACGTCTGCTTATTAATTCAAAGAAACGGCGTCGTCTTCGCGAATTCCGTCTGAAATGAGAACTTTTTACCATTATTGATACATTTTAACGTTTCATTTGGAATGTAGCTGTTATTTAGTAGCTCAATTGAACTCCGAGAGGCATTTGGAAACCAAATTTTAAGTTACATTATTCTTTTACTGAAACACTCAAAATTTTTGAGTCCCTTAGATCCGAACATTGTTTTTGGAATACTTTTAAATTGAGAATATAATGAATCAGAAAAAAAAGTACCATCTATTTTATAGATAATAATAATAAAGGTAAATGCAATTTTTTTGAAATTATGTTGCTCGAATATATGTATTAAATTTAATTGCAAAAGTTTATTAAATTATATGTAGGTATGTACAAATAAAACCTACAATCACTCGACAACGTTGTTGGTTTCCTACAGAATTGAACATGCAACGTGGCATCGTGGCAAACTAGTAGGATGAGTCGCTGTGGATCTGGGGCAGCCAATTTCCGGCGCTTCCGTGGCGAGTCGCCGCGATTAGCACCGTGATAGATATTAGGAGGGTTTGCTTTCCATCCTTCCTCTTCAGATATGAAGCGGAGTGGTGAGACTAAGATAAAAATACTGACTAAAATTATATAGACGTCCTCTGTTTTGCTCCAGTCGAATGGCTGTGTATAGCTTACATACCTATGAGTAGCGGCTTTGATTTTGTACTAGCTACATGAGCACTTGTTGTTTCTGACAACCACAAATCTTTTATCAATGTTCTAGGCGAAATGCTTTGGATGTTTAGACATGGATTTCGGAGAGGTCAAAGTATCTACTTAACTATACCAATAAAAGACTTTGTTCTGAATGACTGACTGACGGATCAACGCACAGCCTAAACCGCTGATCGTAGAGACCTGAAACTTGGAAGGTGTGTTCTTTGTATGACGTAGGCATCCAATAAGAAAGGATTTTCCAAAATTGTACCCCTAAGGGTGTGAAATAGGGGGGCAAAGTTTGTATGGGACGTGATTCCTTGGTCAAATGTACTTCAAACTTTGCATAAACCTTTTTTAACAAAATTGGTTGAAGACGAGTTTCGTATTTTATTGAAATTCATAGAAAATAAAACACGCAAACGAAGTTGCGAGCGGGCCAGCTAGTATCTACTATATTGTAGGAATTAGGTTGATACGACTGTTATACAAAACAATATACATAATTTAGCATGTAACCAACCCATTTAGTATAATCTCCAAGTTTAAACTATAACTTGAAGGCCAACTTAGTTCGGAAGTACGAGTATTCTCGCGCTAAATATATGTATATATCGTGTCAGCTTCATAAACGTATTCATTGCAAGTACCTAATGCTAGAAACATACCAATAATCTTTGAAATGCAAGGACTCCAAACTGAAGATTTTTATGTCGGGAAGATATCCAAACGCTAAAGAAGATATCAAACACACAGATCGTTTTGAGACATTCGAGTGAGTTATGGTTCAGTACACTACATACTTACTAAATATATTTTTTGACAATTATTTAACTAACTGAAACTAAAAGTAAAAACTTGCAGTTTTTTTGTCTAAATCTTGACTGCAGTCAAAACCAAACACATATATTAAGTACCTGTACAATGTCAAACATGTGTTTTGTTTGGTAAACAGCCACCGTAAAGCTGGTTCTGGCGAAGCAATCTGCAAAATAATTAACCGTATTCAAAAACTGGGCGTCGGTCGGCATAATACGCTTAAACCTCGGAGTGCTATTCAGCAAGCTATGTGCTTATAGACGATCTCTTTGGCGTGTCTTCTGCCACCATGCCTGCCAGTGCTCAATTTTATGGATGAGAATTTACACGTCTACACTGATGCAAACCCCCAACTTGATCAAATCATTAAATTGCCTATGATTCTGCAAGCGTCTGGTTTTTGTAAAATATTTTAAACAACCATGTTCTATGGTTTGATATCAATTTGAACTCTAAGGCTTAAAGTTTTAATTGGCCAATCTAGACCCTTTACAAGGAAAAATTTTACTTTATGTTCGTCAAAATTAATTGGTTGATCTACACGGCTTTTGGATAATTAACTTCGTACGTTGTTCAGTAGACAGAGTTTGTTCGTTTTGTTTTGGCCAATTATTTTTATGAATCGATATTATTGTTCGTACACATTAAAGCAGATTTTTGCAAGTGTCTATATAAATCGAGCAAGTTTGTAAACATTTTCAGGAATCTTGATAGGTAATTCATTGTAAACGAACATTTTTAATATTACAATTTTAAGTGGTGGCAGATACCTAATCCAATTATGTCTTTTAAAAGTTAGTAGGTACATGCGTACTTAGTACCTACATAATTCTACTTTAACAAAATAGGTATGTACAACTTTATGCATAACAAGCACGATTGGACTTTGAGCTTTTTTTTGTTATTAGATAATGCAATTATAATCGTAATAGGTATTATAATAATAATAATAATAATAACTTTATTTCAGGCAACATTAGTCTAAGTGTACAAGATGGAAAATACTTAAAAACTACGGCCCATATAAAATATATACCTTACAGTCTAACATACATAATAATAAACTAATTATTTATGGAAGTGGGGGGGTGTCACCAAGCCTTCCACGGAATCGCCGAAATATGACACCCTTCGGCCAGAAATCCTCTTTCATATAGAGGGCGAGATTTGAAGTCGGCACTCGCACAACAAATGAATTGAAACTCACATTGTTGTGCGAATGCAACTTCTCCACCCTCAATATGACGTTGGTCTTCACCTTCATGTACTCCACCAGGTCAGTAGGCTTAGTGGCGAAGTGCAGTCGGGACACGTATAGTAACGTCATAGGTAGAGCGGGACGCAGCAGATGGTTCGGTCCGGTCGGCGCGGTTCCACACTGGTTACGACGAAGTGGCACCTTCTTCTTCTTCTTCTTCTCAACCCTGATGAAACCCTCATCATCTTCCTGGGTCTTTTGAGGACCCTGGGATACCGCACTGCGGGGAGGTTTACGAATCTCCCTCCCGCCGTTTGTCGTCGATTGCCGCTTGTTCGAGTTGCTGGCGGCAGCAGCAGCGTATCCACATGGGGTGGATGCAGATATCGGTGTCGTCGCGGGGGACGGCACGTGCGGGGCGGAGGGCGCGGGGTGCAGGGCCGCGGTGGCAGTGACCGACGAGGGCGCGGGGCAGCGGGCGGCGGCACGTGGGCTCACGTTCGCTGCACTAGATACAGCGACCGGCGACTCCAACGATTCCGCGAAATCCGCTGACTTGAAACTGCAGACCGAAGCATTTAGCGCTCCGCGACGTGTGTTCACATTATTAGAGGCCTCGGGTGACCTGAATACCGAATTAGTGTTACGTAGTAACACCAGCTCGGCACGCAGCCCAGAGATGGTATTATCCGAAGCCTCTAATCTAGCCTGAACTTCGACCAAGCTTGCCTTCAGGAATGTGATGTCCTTCAGAAGCCTGGTGACGTCAACGTGGTCGAATCCCACCGGTGGAAGCTTGTGCAGCTCCTTCGCGACGAAATCCGGCACGTCGTCTGGGTCGGTCTCCTTCAGAACGGTGATGATGTCCTGGAGACTTCTTTCTCCTCAATCCCTCCTGCGGGATGGCATCTGGGCAGTTTTGCCCAACGTTTGGAAGATCAGCGCCTTCCCACTGCAGATCTCCTCTTCCTTGAAATTGGACTTGCAGATCTGCAGGATGCTGATCTCATCCATTGTGTCGATGGCATTCTGTATGAACGCCAACAGCTCGTTCACGATGACCGCCTTGCCAGTAGACATCGCAATAGGACCGGGCAGCGGCGTGAGCCGCGCGTACCGCGAATTATAAAATTCGTGACAGTGCTTGAATGAAGCGCGTCCGTTTCCGAGCGCGCACTGCACTGCACTCAAAATTAGTAAAATAAAAAATTAAAAATTGAGTAAAATTGTCATTATAACATGATGACAATTTTACTCAGCGAGACTGACTCAAAGAGCCGCGTATCTTAATTGTCGATTACGACGCCAATAATTAGTTTGGAATACATAAACAAGAACTAATTTAGTGGTCCAATTAGCGTCTACCGTGTACGTCATTGATTTATGGTGTACAAACGATGATTTCATTAAACATGCAAATTTGCGTCCACAGTCACGTATAGCAACGTAATCGCTCGTGATCTGGGTTTGTGTTATTGGTCTACCGACACAGGGTTAGCTCTGTTAGTTGCCATGGCTCTTGTATCAAGAGTAAACTACACTACTTAGCTTTGATTTCCCCAAACTAGTTTAAGCACTATCCCCAGAATAAATCGTAGTTATCAAAGAGTAAGGTGACATCAAATTATTCTGAGAATAGTTAAACCAGAAGTTGGTCAAATACAACCTAACTATAATAAGGTGTATGGTTTTATAAACGAAATTCAGTTTCAAATACCAATATCACAAAAACACTCGCCGCGTGGACGATATGGCTTGACTGACTCCGAATATCTACGTTTCAGTCTCCACATCTCCGTTTAAAATAATCATAGAGTCATTACAGACTGATTGAATTTAAATAATGGCGGCAAAACTTTTTTTTTATATGGGTCGGTGTATGTGAAAATTCAAAAACACCTTCATTAAAGAAAAATGTATTTTATGACCAAATTTATTAATTAGTTGGTTACCAAAGCGAGATGCCTTACTACAACAAAGGCTTGATCTTATTCAGTGAATTTTCTGGGGCTAAGTGTGAATGTGATTATGCCTACGCTTAAACAGTAGAGCATAATCACTTATTTACGTACGGGACCCGTGCCAGCTTAATAAAAGACAGTAATTAATGGATCTGTAGTTATTAGGTACCCTTATCAAGTACAAGTAGTTTTGTAGTTGCTAGATCCTTCTGGCTATTAAATATAATCCCTGAACACCCCCTAGGTAGACTTACTAAGCAGCAGGCGGCGTATGGTAACCTAACGTAAAATTTTCGATTATAGTCCCTTTTAGCGGAGGAATATCTTGACAAATACCCCAATAAAAAGGCTCGCCGCACAGCCCGGGACGTTTGGAAAACCATTTACAAGGTTTATCGCCGCCATGGAAATAATAACTGGAGCCGTTATCGTCCTAAATTGATCTAATTTAAAATTATTGGTATCGCGAACCTTTTATTTTTATTAGGTAGGATCATAATATTTTATCTGTGGGCACTCGGATTCTTGTGCATGTGTTATCCAAAATTAAACGTTGTGTTACGCTTTTGCATTATTGTTTTTATTTGCGATAACATGCATTTCGTTTTATGAGCTACTATATTCGTCGGCACTTTTCGGTTTATTCGTTCTCGATATTACAGTTCAGTAGGTGTAGTACTTTTTATTGCAGATATTTCGTGTTTAAGTGCGCTTAATACGAAATACCTACTTGTTAAAAATAAATTCAAACTTGTTTCACGAGGAAGTGATGTATTATTACCGGCTATAAGTAGGATAATATTATAGGATATCTATTAAATATCCTACTGTGCGCGCGTATAGCTGAAGAACCAAGTTTCATAATTGGACCAATAACTTTAGTGGTCAAGATGAGAGTAACCTACATTTAGAAAAGTAGAGCTTCTTTTCAGCTGCATATTTGTTGTAATAATAATAATGCTGGACAATCCACACAGCATCATCTAGCCCCAAAGTAAGCTACTCAAAGCTTGTGTTATGGGTACTAGATAACTGATATATTTCATCTTTGACGCCTCGGTCAAACAGCTGACACGTACCTTGTGTGTGTTCCTGCTAGATATTTATATTTTCTTACAATTCCTTTAATATTTCAGTAAAATAAGTAACTCACATGTGTAATAGTGACTAAATTAATCGATAGTGCAAAGTTCTATTACTAAAACAGTGCAAAATACAGCAAAAGTGATAAAAACATTTTGTGTACCGGCAAATAATAAATCACGGTCCACCATATTGCCCGTGCAACACTGCAAGCGACTTTCACGGTTGAGCACAGCGGATAAGGTTCATTTTACCGCACGCTAGTCTACTCGCTGCGCGTAGGCACAGCCATTACTCCAACCAAAGAGTAAACATCACAGTTAAGACATTTCCGTGTTAGCATCAGTGAGGCATTCTTCTCATATATTATTTTATTTTCATCATTTTTATATACAACATGAAGTGTTCTGGTTGCTTTATATCCTCGAAAGACCTCATTTGCATAAAATGCACAACTAAAAACTGTGGTAAACATTTATGCTCCGAGTGTGTAAATATAAAGGCTATCTCTGCTGATCAAAAGAGAAGCTGGAGGTGCCCCGACTGTTGCGCATCAACAAAAAAAGGAGGCGATAATAACCTCACCCCTGTACGTGGAGGCTATGACGACCAACAAAATGTAACTGAGCGTAAAGCAAGACAACATAAAGTGACACCTGATCCTTGTACATCTGAGGTATCCGAGGTTAAGGAGCTCATTTCTGAAGTGCGCCTTCTTACACAAGAAATCGCATCACTAAAACAACGTTTGGAAGACGCCACTAGCTCCTTGACTCGCTGCCATACGAGACTGGATGACCTTGAAATGGAAATTGCTACAAATGAATCACGGATCAAAACGTTAGAAAACCGAGACACCGAAGTTCGTAACCTAAACCTAACAGTTGACATATTACAGCGCGGTCTGAATGCACAGGCCCAGTCTCATCTTCGTAACGAACTAGAAATATCAGGGATACCGGAAAATACAAACGAAAATGTAAATCATATTGTTCTGATAGCAGCTAGAAAAATTGGAGTGGATCTGGTGGATGGCGATATCGACTGGGCTATAAGAGCCGGCCCAAAGGTGGCCGTTGCGGGCCTGGCTGAAAATGTAATCAGACCTCCGCGACCAGTAGTTGCCCGCCTTCTACGACGGGCGAAACGTGACGAGATTCTCAAGGCATCTAAATCACGTAAAAATATCTCTAGTACAGACCTTGAGATCCCCGGGCCTGTACGAAGGGTATACTACAATGAAAGGCTTACTAAAGAGAACAGGTTGTTGTTTCGTGACGCGAGATCCAGATCTAAACACCACGGTTACGCCTTCTGCTGGTGCAACCAAGGAGCAATTTACGTTCGTCAACGGGAAGGAAAAGCCGCCATCCACATATCAACCCTTGCAAACCTGGACCATATATTTCCTCCGGGCGTCTCTGGCTCCACCGAACAGAAATAATGAGCCCTTAGTCTGCAAGAAGTCAAACAAAGTGTATAATTTTACTGATGTCCTTACCCTATGTGTCCACTGTAACCTTGTTTACTTTATTTTATATTTATGTAATATTTTTTATTCATTTATTTGCATGAGCATATACTTATTGTATCTATGTATTACACAATTAATATCGAAGATTAATATTGGGGATTTAAAACATATGTGCTATTCTAACTCAGTGATATACAAAAGTAGAAATGAACCATTTTTGCGTTTACAGGAGTACCTAACAGACCCTAAGTTCTTTTCACGAAGCTCTTTCTTTTTTAAGCTATTTGATTATTTTTTTTCCCTCAGTATGAAATGGATCTAGATAATATTATTTCTGAATTAGATTCAACTGATATAGTCTGTCACGTTCTAAATGAGCCAGAAGAAGTAAGAGGTGTTCTTACTCAGAGGTACGGTTTTAAAATTTTTTCAGTCAACATAAGAAGTATTAACAAAAATTTTGATTCACTTCTTGTTACCCTCACACGCACAAAATTAAATTTCGACGCTATCATCTTAACAGAATGTAGGATATGTGAATCCACTATCATCCCTCAAATTCAAAATTACAAGGAGTACCACACACGTAAATTCATCAATCAAAACAGCGGTGTTGTGATATATGTGAAAGAGAAATGGAAATCCTCATCTTTAGAACCATCTATTGATGAAGCAAATGGTTTACTAATAAAAATTCCTAACATAATAACAATCCTCGGAATATATAGATCCCCCTCTTTCAAGAACTTAGATAACTTTATTTACTCTCTTGATGACATACTCAGCAGGTACCGAAATATTAATAATTTTGTATTGGCAGGAGATATCAATATAAATATTCTTTCATCTGTAGATAGCGGTCAATGCTTAGAGTATTTGTGCCTTTTAGCGGAGCATGGACTTATTCCAGCTATAAATGCACCAACCAGGTCGAACAATTGTATCGACCACATTTTCATAAAATCTAAATGTGCATCTGTAGGACTGGTCTGCAACTCAGATCTGACTGATCATGACTTGGTTATGGCGGGTATTACTTTTAACAAACTTAAAAATACGAACCCTCCAAAATATATAGTTAAACGAAACTTTGACAAGATTAAAATGGATTTAAAAATGGTAAAATGGGAGAAGCTGCTCGATCAGGATGACGTCAATCAACTAGTTGATATCTTCTCAAACACACTTCATAGCATCCTTGAAAGACACACTAAGAAAGTGATGTTACCGCGCTCAAAACGAATTATAAAACCATGGATCACTCCGGGATTAATACGATGCATGCGTCATCGTGATCGACTTCACATGAAATCCAAACGCAATTCTAATGATGCTACCCTACGTACCATCTACACACGTTACCGTAATTTCTGCAACCTCCTACTTCGGAATGTTAAGCATGAATATGAAAAAAAGGAATTAGCAAATTGCAAAAACAATCCCAAGAAATTGTGGAAAACCGTAAAAAGTATATGTCATCTTACAAATAGCAAACATGACCCACTTGAGCTTCTTTCTGTACAAGGCGACACAGATCCTAGACAATCTCTGAATTTTTGTAATAAGTACTATTCCTCAGTTGGCCAAACTCTGGCTAATAATATATTAGCAAATTTAAAACTAAGTCAAAACAGTCTTGCTGAAAACATCAAACCAAAAAAGCTTTTCTCGAATTCATTCTTCATGTGCCCTACAGACGAGCTAGAGGTTGAAAAGCTCATATTGAACCTACAAAATGATAAAGCCCCAGGTATAGACAGCCTAACAAATCTCCTTATCAAGCAAATTAAAGATTACATCGTTGTCCCTCTGACGTATATTTTCAATAAAAGCCTCTCCTCTGGAACATTTCCGGAATCCTGGAAATTGTCTACTATTACACCCATTTACAAGGCTGGCCCTAAAAATGTTCCTAAAAAATTACCGACCTATTTCTTTACTTGGTGTTTTCTCCAAGCTGCTTGAAAAAATTGTTAACAAAAGACTATTTCAATATGCAGAAAGTAATAAATTATTCTCTGAGAAGCAATTTGGTTTTAGACAAGGAAAATCCACAGAACAAGCTCTCTCACTTTTACTGTATAAGGCAGTCTCTAACTTAGACAAAAAAAGGAACTGCCTAGGAGTATTCCTCGACCTCGCCAAGGCATTTGACACTGTTTCCGTACCGATACTTTTAAAGAAATTAGAAAACATTGGCATAAGAGGCACTGCGCTTGAGTGGTTCAAAAGTTATCTGACAACTCGGAAACAGTGTCTAAGGCTAAACAACATAACGAGTGCGACGGAACAGATAAATTTTGGGGTACCACAAGGTAGTATATTAGGGCCCACCCTCTTTATTTTATACATTAATAACATTCATGACCTAAATTTGGAAAACGCTGACATCATATGTTACGCAGATGATACTGCTGTTATTTTTCATGGTCCTACCTGGCTTGATGTATTTCGAAATGCGGAAAATGGCCTTATGAAACTTAATTATTGGCTTCAGTGTAACCTGTTAACATTAAACACAAATAAAACGAAATTTGTCTGTTTCCACAAGTCGCTAGCCTCAAAGCCACCTGTTTCTATATCTGCTTTGAAAATACATTCTTGTAACACTTTATCCACAAACTGCGACTGCACTGAAATTTCTAGAACAGAACACATTAAATACCTTGGCATTCTATTAGATGAAAACCTTAATTTTAAAGAGCACATAAAATACATTTCTGCCAGGACACGTAAAATTGTAAATGTTATGAGGCAGCTTAGAAACTCAGCTGATTTTGAGACACTTAAATCAACTTACACTGCCCTCTGTCAATCAATCTTGTTTTACTGCATCAACTGTTGGGGTGGCACTCACAAAACCACTATGTTACTGGCTGAAAGGGCGCAGAGATCAGTTTTAAAAACTATGCTAAATAAACCATTTAGATACCCCACCATCGACGTCTATAATGAAAGTGGAGTACTAAGCGTTCGTCAGCTTTTTATACTTAAAGCTTGCCTAGAAACGCACAAGACAGTTATCCACGATGTTAATTATGAGAAAATGCTAAAACGGCGTGTTTTTAAATTACAGATTGATTATGTTAGCACCACCTTTGCTCAACGTTTCAGCCCTTTCATTAACAGGTCCATTTATAATAAGGTCATCAACCTATGTGATATTAAATCTAGCACAATATTTGAAGCAAAGCTCAAATTAATAAAATGGCTTAAATCCCTTGATTACAATTGCACAGAAACCCTACTACCCTCATCAAAATATGTATAAATGGATGCATGTATGAGTATATTTATTTATTTATTGTATATCATTTTAATGTATTTAAAATAACTACCCCCATGTATTTTGTATAAGAGACTATTTAACTCCCGTGTCAAATTATATTAATATTAAGTTAATACCTTACTGAAACCGAGGCTCCAAACTTTTGTAAATCGTATACAGGTACCCACGATACAGATTTATCTAGTGTGGGAACCATTATTAATTAAGCCCTGATTTCTCATCTCAGTAAAAATATAAAACTAGTAGATTGTACTATTGTTACTACTATAATAATAAGCTTCTATACATACATTATATTATGTATATATATTTTTACTGTAAATAAATAATTTTCATTTTCATTTTCATTTTCATTTTCATACATTATATAGGTACATAGATAGATATTTTTTATTATACATAGAATAGTTGTATCTACTGTCAAACCAAATAGAAAATTCTATTTTCAGTAGGTATAAAGAACTAACTAGTTTGATTCCACCAAGAATAGAATGATATAAAAATGTTATCACCCAAGTTTGATTCTGACTATCGTGCAACCCACACCAGCATGCTACAAGCTTGTTAGCTAGCTTTTCTATTCTATGATTGACACAGTTCTCTCCAGTGATTCTCACGTACATTTCCGATACCACGCAATATAGCCTTCCAAAAAATATTCACGTTCTTGCTGGCTCTTACGATAAAGTATTATTTGTGTGTGACAGACAACCTCTGAATGTGTACCAGCCATATCTCAAAGACACCCGTTGTAATTAAGTAGACAATGAGAGTTCATATTTGGCGGAGGGCGGGACGGGAGCGGCTATTGTGCTCAGCCCGTTATCTGCAGACCAGTCTTTTAGCTTGGCACAACAAAGTGACTGCCTCCCGCGGTTCGCTCTGTCACTCTTATTAGATACGAATTTTCTTATATACCTAATTCTGCTGGGAGCCCGATTCTTTTTTCCTAGGTTTTAGTTTACTTGCAATAATCTAAATCCTCAGACGAATTTTCGAATACCTACTCGGACTATTTCCTGAAGTTAATTTCATTTGAAACAAAAAATAAAGCATCCGCGTCACTGATGTAAATTATACTCAGATAACATTTTCCGACGAAGCGGCTAATTCAAAAGGAAATAAAAACTTTATTTCTTTCATAAAACAGATACAAAGGGCGAGATTATCCGGATTTTAGGGCCAACATCGATTCAGCGGCGCAGAAAGCAAACAATCGTCTTTTGTTGTCCCAAGCTATTGAAGTTTGGGTAATTAATTATAAGGGAAGCCATCATTTTGCAGATTCACTTCGCCCATACCGTTGCGCTGCTGAGATTGACTGATTAGTTTCCTCGCGCTGTCAAGATTAGCCTCTGGGACCTTGAAACCTCATAAATGTTCGAGTGGAAGCGAACACGTCGCCCGAATTTTTGCTAATACCAGGTACGAGAGCATCTTCATAGCTTTTCATCGAATCAATAGGAGATCATGATCATCAATTATGAACCTATGGAGATCAGATTTCAACAATTTTTTTACTAAACGCAAACTAACCCTATTTATAGCCGAAACATTCGAACTGGAAGAGTTAGAAACAAAGGAAACCGAATATTGAAAAATACTGAGAACGTTCTGCGAAGCAATACCTCTGGTGCGGAAACAAAGTAATTGGTGAGGAGAAAAATTACGGCTAGCGGGTAGCCAGCATGTTCAAAAATAGAGAAAAAAGAAATAGCTTCTGATATAGGTAGGTAAGCGGTTGGAACAAAGATCGACTTTCTAGTCTTAGGAACGCCCTTTTAAATTGGAAAAAAACATTTAGAATTAAATACTTAGCGAAAAGTTTATTTCTAACAATCATGAACGTCTGTTACATACATTACGTGGGAATTTCTCCCGGGAGCAAAGTTAACACATACATAGGTAGACCATTCATTTTATTAATAACTTCAACCAGACGGCCAACGAGTTAGCACTTTCCAAGTTTCCACGACGACAGCCGGTCGGTCTGAATGGCTATTAAAATTTACTTTCAAACTAAAAATTGCTGCCTTACTCCATGATTAGTGCGGCAATACTTTTAGAGGGTAGGTAATAAGTAGATTAATTGAAAGTCAGTCTTCTCTCAGAAGAAAGTATGATCGGTCGCTCGCAACAAAACAAGTTGAATAAGTTATTTCCCTGAAGTACCATGCATTTTTTCATGCCATTGAACTACGGGAATTTGGAGTATTTAAACAAGAGCATATTACCAGCCGTTCTTGACATTATTGTCGATCATCCTACAATGCTCAGTAAGTAAAGTAAAAGGTGGCCCTTCAAATATTAAGCATTTAAAAGACAGCACGCAGCATCTCTTGTGAATTCGTATCTGTCGAAACAGCGGAGGCGGGCCCGCATCAAAACAGATTTGAATAGAACACAAAATGAAGGCAGTAGCGGCGGGTCCGAGATAACGGCTCTTCAAAAGGGGAATGTTAAAAAACAAAATTCAAAAGGCAAAGAGGAAGTAGATACCTAAGTAAATTATAAAAGTGCGAGGAGAGCCTTTTGTTTACGGAGCGCTTCTGTGCTCCGCCGTTTGCAGCGCGACCGCATTTAGAAACAGACTGCCAAGCCGCCAAGTTATGCCTCTAATTTTGCACTTCAAAAGCGCATTTAGGTATATCTAACAAAACAGGTAGCTGCCGACTGCCTGCTGGCACGGCACGGAACTCAAATCGAACTGCAAATAGGGCCGTATGGCTTTTGAATGGCACCTATCTATCGATGTTCCCCACATAATAAAAATGTTACTTAGAAAAATAAAAAATCAAATTGACTGCTTGGTGTATACCTGCAAATAGTTACCAAATCTATTTGTTTCGGAATGTAGGTACCTACCGGAGAACACAAGTGCCTGTAATCTGCTTTTTACGTAATAACGCACAAGACGACATAGTTACGTACTTACTTTTTTTAAATCTCTTGCGGTTAGCGTGGACGATACGGGCGACAGTTACTTTTTATCTGGAGTAATGAACCGAAAAACGTCACTTCTCATGGGGGCAATATTGGATAAGTAGGTAGCTGAAATTTGCTCCAAAAATGTGGCTTCATATTACAAAAATATTTTTCTGTGTAAATTCTTATCATTGAGCGGTATAACGTTGGTACCTCTATTATAATAGGTACCAATGAAGTTCTATCAAAGCATTTTTATGTAGAGTCGTGATCAAAACAATAATATTATTTTAGACTTTCATATTTTTTTCCTTAAGAATTAAATTAGAACTTTCTAAAAACCTTTGAAGTCAGCAACAAGGTACGAAAATTATCCAGAACTCGGAAATGGTACTTATACGAGTATATAGGTACGTATATGAAGGTAATGAATAACATGCAAATGGGGCCTCTAATGAAACCGCTCCAGCCCCGCGCCTTGTCGGAGCATCAGAGCTCAGCCCCCGAGAACCCAGCCGGATTGCTACAAACGCACACTTTTCCGGTTTCTGGTTTAACTGGTTTCTAAAGAAAACGATGCTCTTTTCGACGCTAGCAAATATGACGCATCACTTATGCTACCATTAGGTAACGTATCTATATATTAAAAAAATCAAAAATACATGGATTTAAATTGATAAGCTTATCATCTGATGAAGTATCGCTCAAAAAACTTTTGTTACTTGTATTGTTTTTTAGCTAGGCATTCACTGAGTAGGGCAAATGATGTACTTCACAGGTATTGACGATTGTAGACCTCAGTGATCTAGCCGTCCTGATAGCTGTGACAGAAACGTCGCCATATTAATTTGTCGAAGGGAGATGTGCATGACTATCCCTAGTGATTATCCACATCAAAATAGCAACAGACATTATATTTTGACAGCTGGGAATAGCGTAAATTTAGTCATGCGCACACTGCGCACACGTACTTACCTACGATAGTCAAGTCTGACTGAAGTTGTTGGCGGATTGGGGTTGTTTGCGTAGCTCTAATTTTTTTTTACAAATGGAAGGGTATTTTTAACTTTACCGGTATTATTTGGCAAGTTTGTTAAATGAAGGATACATCGTTATATACAGATAATCAACACATTTAAGTACGTGTGCGCCCATGCTAAGTTGGATCTAGGAAATAAATTGTATAAACAACGGTTTTTTTTATACCTAATGTACCTCATTCTTGAAAAGCATTTCATAGAGTTTTTTAGCTTTGCAAAACATAAAAACCTAAAAACATGCAGTAGTAAAGTAGATCCTGATAAAAAAATATTTTATATCTTTCATAAAGCGAACACAAAGGACATTTTATAATATTCTTTTCTGCACAAATACCGTTTTACAAAGAAGTTAATATTGCGCTTACTGAGTTCACAATCTAGAATAATGTTAGCAAGTCATGGATCACAGGCTGGTGTGCCTGGTTTTTTTTTTCACATTTTTGTTCAACTTTTGGTTTTATTATCATGATTTACGTCGGTACTCCACATAATGTCCGTGGTAGTACATATTTTCATACAAATGTTCATCTGATGCGTGTTGTGCACAGGCAGGATCGGCATGCGTAAAAATTCACATTGCGCTAAAAACGTCCTTAGTTCAATTTTGTATTACTATAATCTTGTACCTAAACTTGTTCACACCCACGAAGCGTTCTATGCTTTCCTTGATTTTACTCTTAGACTCACGATAATTTAAGCTTTATTCAAACCAACGCAGCGCAACCAAGCAAACTGCGATGATGCGAGTCAACAGTAACATCAGACTGTCTGAAAACGCCGCGAGTTAAATTAACGAGGAACAAAGTTTCTTGATCAACTGAGATAAAAAATTATGAAGAAACGAATGTTCACGTTTTGCAATGCAAGAAATCCCCATCCAAAGAACAAATAGTGCTCTTGGGAGGCTGTGGACTGTAAGCTATTAACCTGGCGAGTGTATCGCTGACACAACAGTGTGCACATTACTAAGCTAGCCGTATAGCTTCTGCGGGGTGATCCCGCGTCTGTTTAGACGAAGCTTAGATGTAATGTAGCTTTAATACAAGTACCTGGCTTCATCAATTAGTGTGATGCTTTGAGCGTTTCTTGAACTCTAGACATTTAATTTGAAAAATAAACGCTTGGTTATATCAAAGAAAAAAAGAATGAACACTTTGTATAGTTTATTGCGTTATTCATTTATTTTCATTCTGGCCATATTTTTTACATTTACTTTTTTAGGTTATCAAAGTTGAAACGAATAAATATGAATACATACGTAGATAAATTAAAATTAGGTATTTAGGCCTAATTGCGGAAACCAGTCCGTTCACCAAGTACCAAGTAGGTATTTAGTGGCTACCTAAAAAAATTGGCTTAGTGTCAGTAGTACCATTGATTTGTACCACTGATGGTACAAATGACACAACTTTGTATCTTTCGGTACATTCTTAGATGGTGAATCCCTATATGCATTAATGGCATAAGAAAAAACAAGTAGTTCAGCACTTTTTACTGCTAAGAGTTCTACTATTTTTTACTAACGTGCTATTCAACGAGATAGTAGTTGGTAATAGCTCAGTTTCTCACAGTTTCAGCACGCGCCAGCACCACCGGGGTTGGTTGAAGAATGCACCGCATAAAGTGTCTCACAAAACAAGGAAAGAAGTGAGGACATTTGGCGCGCTCCCGCATTCCTACATCCTTAATGCCTGACTGACCAGGGCTTGTTCTACTATATTGCACAATATCAGTTCTATGTTTTAACGTTTTAAAATGTCTATTTGTTTGGTAACGACACAATAGTGAGCCAAATCGTTTGGACAACTTATTATTTTTTACTGTGCTACGATTGTCAATAAAAATGCTAACTAACTTGCATACAGAGATCTGTTATTTTATACCTTCAAACAAGCAATTCTTGTATTATCACCTCCCAAACCCTCTACCTACTAAATTTCATGAAAATTGTTGGAGCTGTTTCCGAGATTCAGATTATATGAAACAATTTTAATGAAATTTAGTAGGTAGAGGGTTTGGGAGGTGATAATTTGATCTAGCTAGGTTTCATTTTTAGAAAACGTCGTTTACCCCAAAAAAACGAGCAAAGCTTGGTCACCTAGGTAGGTACTAGTTACTAAAGCTTGGATGCTACAAAGATTGCTTCAGACTTTTTTTCTTTTGGGAAGTAGTTACCGACATTAGAAATACTAAGTCCTCGAATTCTGAAAAGAGGCTTACAAGAACTTCATTTATCAAGTAGTTTTTAATCGGTACGAATTCGGGACGTTGGCAACTCTTTGAACCTCACCATTACTTGGATGTTTAAGCAAAACGGTCTGCTTGGTGTTTCGATCTGGAAGCAATAAACATGACCAGTGGCGGCTCAAGTTAGCACACTTCCGACGTCGACCACCCCGGCCGCTGTAATATTTAGTATTCTTCAACCACGCTCGCAATTCGAAAGCCTCTGAAAAATACAACCAACATTTAGTTTTCAATTAAACTAACTGCGTAGTAAAGTTCCCAACTTTTAATTGAAATGAGGTTGTACTTTGTTATTAATAGGACATCGTGATCCAGGTGGTTTGGGAAAGTGTTTTTTATTATTATCATGTTATAAATTAATATTTTCTTAGAATATTGAAAGCCACTCGCTAGCTACCTCGATAATACCACATCGGTACTTATGTAAATTGTACTAAATAGTTATGTACCTACTTATATTTATATTATCCACATTATTTGATAAATACGTTTAGGTGTGAAAAGATGTTAGTTCATCAGCAGTTATTCAAAGTTTTTCTTTTATTTATCTTTAATATTGAAGTAAAGACAACGAATCAAGTCTAGATTCAATTTGGTAATAAATTCAAAATAACGCTAAAGCATGATAAATGTTGTCTTTACATTATACGCGACGAGTCTTGGCCCGTCTGAGGCCGACATTTCACATGCATCAAAATCGTAAATCGGCTTACACGGAGTGCGGTGCATCAACCCAGCTCTGCAGGATAAGGCAGGTGCAAGGCGATGATAACCGGCACGATGTTTGCCCGGCATAAATCATCCGGCTAGCATATCGACTGCACTTACCGCAACATACTGTTTACCATCAATACAAGATTGCCGCTGTACCTTGATGCGGCTGCGATGTAAATGCAGATTCGCCGTGTTAGTTCCGTTCCGTGACCGAACGTTTTACGAGCCGGCTTGTTCGCATTTCAGTGCCTAATGTATGGTAATGATATACGGCAATAAATATAGGTTAACGCTAGGTAGCAATCAATCTTGTGCAACTGAGCCTCTAGTTTCTACGATACTGTTTGGCTGTTTACTTTAGTCCCTATCGCATCGTACAAAAGGATACGGACGTTGACTCTGCATTGTGTGCCAGTCAACTAACGCTGCGCGCTGGAAAAGATAGAAGCTTAGAGGATAATAAAAATATGTAAATCTTGAAGATTAGCTGGCCACAGCATCCGATCTTGCTGAATTTATAAGCAGAAATAGTATACCTAGTCTCCGAGCAAAATATGTTTTAAAATTCTATAGTGTCCTTAGATTCACAAAGCGGAAATTCGAGTCTAGGTCCTAGGTATTATTATGAAAGTAAATAATACTTACTCACGATATAACGTGCCTCCAAAAACCTTCCAAATACAAACCCACGTCACATGAACCACTCACAACTCGTTTGTGAATTCAGCGGCATCAACTAAATACGGAACAATTCTCATTTGTACGAAATTCAAACTTTAGCACAGTGGATTCGAAACGACAAAATAAATAGTCGCATACGTACATAGTTAATAGCCTGGCGGTACGTGGGACATTAAAGGGCGAATCACAATCGCCAGCTGTGACTCCGACATCAGCACATTACCGTGGGCACGTGATACAGTAAATCGGGATGCTCCGAAGAAAGTTAGCCCAAGCCGGCCGGATTACGGCCTCTGAATGAAAACGGTCTGCTAATGAGCAACGCAGTTAATTGCCGCGAGGGTGAGCACCATACATTTACAGACTTGATAAAATAGTCACTTCACTCCGTGAAACTACTGCCTCAACAAATAATAATAAGCCAAACATCAAGATAATAACAACAATAGTTCTGTCTGACCCCACAATTAGGGTTCCTTGTATCTTGGATAGGTTATCAGATCAGGTTATCAGTATTAACTTTTTGCAAGCATTCTCGTAATACGTCGCAAAAACCATTGACATTGCGCAGTAATACAATCAATCGTATATTTTTCAACCGTAGCGCACTCGTAGCTTATTTGTAGCCCGTAGCAAGCCCGTAGCTTATTCGTAGCCACCGTAGCATTTCTAATTTTACCAGGCTTGTCTGAACCAGCTGTAATAATAAGGCTGTGGTACCACTTTTCACTTTGAAGCCACGCTGAATACTGATAAGAACACAATGGCGGAAATAAAGAAACTTCCAAACGAAAAATTTAATTGAATGCACACGTAGCAGAAGTGGAAACCATGGCTACGCTGGCTAGAAAGACTCCAAGTTACCCTCACCACCTCGCCTACTTTTTACCACATTAAAAAAAATAGTTGAAAAACTAATAAGTATTAAGTACTATATTTCTACCATGGAATACCTAAATAGTTACGTGCACAACGTTTTACCAACCATTTTCTCAGACACAATTGACCTACTCTCCTATTTGTAAAGCGATTGCAAAACGCTCAACTAGAAACGATTATGAGCGTGCAAAATGTTTACGCAAGAAATTGGCATCCTTGGTCATGTTTGGCAAATAAGCCCTGCGGCCGACAGACCCTGCGTGTGACAGGAAATCTAATAACCCTTGAACGAGTCCAACGTATAAATTCTTACTGAATCGCCTCGCTTGTCCCTTTTCAGGCTCCCATGTTAGGCAGCATTCACACATGACGCAGGTTACTAATACCTGTTTTCCAGCGTTTACTGGAAATCAGCAGCTGTACTGTAATACTTAAACGTATTCGTACCCGTAAGCACCGTTAGGCTGGCGCTGGGAATCTGTTTTCTATGTGAAATAGATTCACTATGAGTTCTCGATTATGTACGCTGCTAGAATTCCTATAAAGGTTATCTTTAGGGTATATTTTTCGGAGGTGCTTTGTATCCTGAATGATCGGATGCTGTGGCCAAGGTACTTTTTATGTTTATGACAATAAATAGGGTAACTATCTATTAGTAGGTAGGTAGGTATTTACCATTCTTACATCTTCAAATGAGTGTGAAACTTAATTTCAAATTAATAAAAAATCATGTCTCCGATTTCCTTTTTTTCTGTGCCGACAATGTTTTTATACTATTAATATTGTCGCTAACAGCGTCCACCACAAAAAGCAGTTATTACCGTACCTACTCCCAGATAAGTATCTACTACATACCTCCTGCCAAAATTGTATACTGATGTAGGTACACTAGGTACTTTTGCTTGCCCTCTTTTTACCTGAAAAAGTACTTATGATATCTATTGAAAATCACACTAAAATAATAAATTCCAAGCGCCATCTATGCAATACACAGAAAAATAAAAGAGCGCCATCTAAACATTTACACTATAACTAAATTTCTTTCTGTGGTACTTCCTATTTGCCCATCAACTGTGGACATTGGATGTATTATGAGTGTTTTGTTGCCAAAATACCCCATAACTGGGCATACATAGTAATCACTAAAACATAACAGTAATTCGTATCTCACCACCCTCGGTAATGGCGTAAAAAGTAATAAACATGATAGTAGGAAGTAGTTATTCTAAGATGATAATATTTGGCGATAGATGACACCACTAGTAAAGCAAACAGCTGACTGATACAGTCGATGAACGAACGAAATGAACATTCGTCATGCTAGTGACGTCATATTTCCGTCGCAGTCAATGTCAAACATATCAAAATATAAATCAAGTCGTATTATTCCACTACGTTGTGTTAAAAATTGAATAATGGCTAATAATGCTTTCTATGGAGAAAACAGTGATGTTTCAGCGATACTTTTCGATTTAGACAACACCCTAATACAAACAAGAAAAGGGGATACAAGAGCCTGCAATAAGGTACCGTATGTAAAAGTTCACCCTCAAAAAAATCTATTGACATTGCCACGGTCATGGATTTTTTCTTACGGCGTAGTTGCGTGCTGTCAAATCATCGTGGTTGTTTCTTACCTACCGCACGCATCGTAACCACAAGTTTAATTCTACGTCGTTGAAGCTTGATCATTTCTGAATAAAAAATATTCCTTTGTAGTTTAGACGCTAGTTTGTTCGTTGCTGCACTCCGATTCCCGTGTAGACGCTCACGTTCCAGTGCGAGATATAAATAGTTATTTCATAGTTGGAGAACGTGAGCTCGGCGTCCGGATTTAGATATTTTGGAAGAGAACACTCTCTAATTATAAACGTGATGTAGACCGAGCGAACCAGTCTATTGCGGCTCTCTGTGCTCAGTAGGGCGCTACGTACGGCGCTTTTAAATCGCGAACATTGATTTGTGACAATGGGTGAAATATCGGAACCGATAAAAAAATGCTGCATGATCCTGAAGGCCGCGCAGAATGATACCGAAAAATTCGCGGCGCTCTTCATGGTGACCAAGCTCGTGAAAAGCAAGGATTGCAATGCTCAGGCCAAGAAAGCATTGTTTGAAGCTATTGGATTTGAATTCTTGAAGAGGCTGCTCACCAACTCTAACCCACAAGATGACTGCCCACCTTCTGTTTACAAGTCGGTTGCACTCTCTGTCCTCACAACATTTTGCAATGAGCCGGAACTATCAACACATCCAGACATGCTTGCTAACATCCCTGTGTTCTTGGACATAGTGCAGACATCCGATAATGAGGATTATGATGATAACCTCATCATTGTCAGTGAAGCATACACATGTCTACAGTGTATAGCTGAACATGAAGCTGGACAAAAAGCCCTTATTGAAGTAGGGGCTATCAAAAAAATGTCTGAAATTTACTCTCACCAAAGCTTCCAAACTGATGAAGCTTTGAATATTCTTGTGAAGCTTACCAGCAGGTATGGACCCACCGCTTGGGGTAATGATCCTAAACCATTCCATGCACTGGTTAACAAGATTTCATTGGACTTTGCTACTGATCAGTCAGAAAGGAAATTTGAATTGGCTACTATTTTAAGTGCTCTGCTATATAGCTGCAATAAAGCCACTGTAGTACCCAGTGCATCAGAAGAATCATGGCCATTGAGTATTTACAAAGCTCTTCATGACATTCTCACCAGTAAAATTGGCAAAAACCAAAGAGACCCTGCTCTCAAACTGGCCGCAAACATTGCAGACCTCCTCGGCATTGAATGGACTATGTCTGATGAAGAGAATCCAAAGAAATTCTTCTTACTGTTGCTGCAGCTCTGTGCCATTGAAGTCAGAATGCAACTGGAAGACAGGAGCTTTAAACAAGCATTTGCTAACAGTGAGTTGGTCACAGCTTGCTTTACTGTTCTTGAACTGTCTATCAATTATATGGCAACAGATCAGTTAGACTTGGAGCAGAAAGAGAAACAATCTGTTTACACCAGCCTTAAGGGTGCTTTCAATGCTGTTGTTTCTATACTAACTAAAGTTTCCAATGACAAAAACAGAGACAAACTCCCTGATGCTGAGAAAGTATTTGTTTGTGCCATGGTCAGAGTTCTGGTTGCTTGGATTGCTCAAGAAACTACTGCTATGAGAGACCAAATCTACACATTGCTGCCATACATATTTACCCTAGCAAATGATTCTTTCCATGCATTCAGATCAAGAAAACTAGCTGAAAAAAACAAGTCTGATGGAGAATCTATGGACACAGACAACTCTCTTCTAGGACAGTTGGACCTGCTGCGCTTGATGTTGCCTGCTCTTTGTCATTTAGTTGTAGAAGACAAAGCTAGAGACATTGTTTTAAACCTAAAACAGGAAGATATCTTGTATGAAGCTATGAACTTTCACTGGTCCATAGTCCACTACAAAAAACCGCTCATACCAAAATCTGAAAGAGGAAAACCAAGAACTCAACCGGAACCTGAATTAGACCCTCAGCTGCTGGAAGACATGAAAGACTCCAGAGCTGCTATGGTCAGCCTTTGCAATATTTTTATGAACTTAACAGTATTAGCACCCAAAGTAGTTGAAAACAGTATGCTTTTCAATACACTACTAAAATTCATATTCAACAACTTACCGGAGTTAAAGAATATCCCTTCAAATCTGGTGCTGCATGGTCACTTGGCTGTGCTAGGCTTGTTACTACTCAAATCTCTAGCTAGCAATGTGAAGAAAAATGATTTCTCAATATGCCGATACATTACATCCACCATAAGGTTCCTTTGGGATGCATACAATGTTGATGAGTCAAATGATCCTACAGCTTTAGTTGTTTCACTGTCTTACAAAGAGCACTGGAATGAAATTGCAGACTTATGGTTCCTGGGAATGCAGACTATGAGCGGTGTTCTTACAATTGTGCCTTGGATTTCTGAGTTTGCCATTGAAAGTGGATGGGCTGAAGGCATCACAGAAATGCTAGGTAAAGTCAAGATTGGAACTCTGCCACCTAATGTAAAATCAGCATTTGAAGATTTCCTCTGCAAATTAGTAGACGCCAATGAGAGTGTGATTCCTGTCCTCAAAAAAGCTGGAGCTCTTAAATGCTGCAGGAATCATCGACTTATGGATTTAGGCAAGAAATTATTTGGAGATTAAAATTTCCAACTCTGTTTTGTTCTTTCAGTTTATGTAAGTAGGCATGTCTACTTATTTTTTTTTTATTTTTTTATTCCTTAAACTACATTTTAACCAAAGGTAATTAAAAAAAATTCAACAGCTATTTTGAAAAAATTATGCTGTAAATGAGCTGTTTTACATTTAAGTGTGGCTTTCCATAATGATAACAATTTTTATACTAAACAGAAATTGATTCATTAAACTTTATTGTGACCAAAGTTGAAGTTTTTTTTTAGAATAGCACCTAAATAAAATGCTTTGTAGATAGAAGTGTGGTTCATCATAAGGAAATGTATGTAGGTATAATAATAGACAGGCACAAGAAAGATGTACCCACGTAACGAAAATGTCCTAATCTATGATTCAAAATTAAATGGTTTTTCTTTTTTGTCCTATCGACAAGGGAGGGTCGTTGTTTTCAGTTTAACATTTGAGTATCAGCTTTCAGATGGGAAGCTCTGCCAAGCAGGTGAGTGAACGTCTAACGAGGGACGATGACCCCTCGCTATTTGTAGACACTTCCTCACACACATCAAGAAACATTCTATACAAAATTTGAGGGATGTATAATAATACCTATAGGTTTTGGTAGGTACGTTTAAAATAATTGTTTTAGGTGTACCTATGTGCATTATCATGTATATTTCTTTCAACATCATCTTCGCTTATGTAATGCGAAGAACAAAAAAAAATAATATATTCAGCTCAGGACGCAATAGGTCACATTGGTAGTTAGGTACTTTGAAACGCTGACGCCCACGCCATCTATAAATCAAAAAGCTACGTAACATGACATCACGTCATCGGCGGATGCCGTCGCCAGCAAATGCGAAGTAACTAAACAATGGGTAAATTTATGAATAAAATGTTCGATTTTATAAGTAGGTAGGTACTTATTGTAAAATGCTTTTCCCCCGGAGATTCCACCACTCAGTCAGTTGCCACAGAATGTTAACCATCTGTTGCTATGCGGTCGGTTATTTGTGTTACGTTGGTTGCTAAATGATAAGTACAGGGCACTTATTCCCTACTCCTACGTCTCCTACTCGGTAAGTCATCATGGTATGTATATCGGTGTAACATACAACAAGCTAATACTTATACCTGACTAGCTTCCGCCAGCGGCTTCCCCCGGATTTTACCTTGAAAAACAAAAACATATCTATCCCACGGGAACCGTAAATTTTCCGGGATAATAGGTAGCCTTTCTCAAGCTTTAGTCTATCTTTGTACCAAATTTCATCAAAATCGGTTCAGTAGTTTAGGCGTGACTACGTAACACAGATAGTTACTTTTTGCATTTATAATACTAGTTTCCGCCCGCGGCCGCGTGGTACCTTGAAAAACAAAAACAATCTATCCCGCGGGAACCGTAAATTTTTTCGGGATAAAATGTAGAAAACATACATCCATCCATCCATACATTCTTACAAACTTTCGCGTTTATAATATTAGTAGGATTAGTAAAGATTAGGTTCAATATGCGAAAATTTGTTTATGGTGAATAGTACCTAGGTACTCGTATATTTCATAGAGTAGTACTATCACAGTCTTGTAGGTAGTTACTGTTTGTTTTTCTATAAAATACCTAAATACGGCCTCAGCGCTCACGCACTAGGTAGACTGCAATAAAGAGAAAGTTATCTGCACTGCATACTTACTGGCCTAAGGACTTACCTACACCATGACCTCCTTCTTCCTGCCCTTTTACCATGCTATGTGGTAGCTAGGTATGTATCCACTCCTCAATATTGAAGACTACTGAAAATCCTCGCGAATTCGTTTGGTTTTAATATTTTCACACAAATTAAAGTTTCATAAAAGTGACTTTTTGCGATAATACTTCGCAAGTCCACTGTAAAAGTCATAATACCATTAGGTAGCATACATAATACATCTAGGTAAAGGATTACCAAATCCACTGTGTACGGTGTGATCAATGATGGCATATAAACATGGAAACCATACTTCAAGGGTAATATCCGCGAAGCTTGATTTTACCGACCTTCAAACTACATTAAGAAAACAAAAAACAATCTATAAAATTAAAAATAGGTAATATCTGAAAAATAAAAGATTTTATCCTGAATTTATGTTGTACTCTTCAGCTTGTCGAGATACTGCAGCAACAGTATGGCCTTCCCCAAGAAGAAGCAGTGGAAAGCGGCATTAAGTTCCTGCGTGCCTTCCGAGCGCGACCGGATGATGAGACTTACCTGCTGGACGATTGGTCAGCGCATCTCTGGCGCAATAGTTTACCCAAGAATTACAGACATATCGCCAGTTAGTATTGACATAGTTGTTACCCCCAATCACAAAAATAGGATATAGAAACCCGAATGCCGCTGACTGTACCAGGAAGAACCGTCAAAAGAAACTCATTAAATTAAAAATACACGAGATTGCTCGTCACGCGTTTCACTCGCGCATGTTTATATTATTTTTCTATGAGTCTTTAGCGCTAAAGACAAACGGACGAAACAAATGCTTTTCCTATTTTTGTGAATAGTACTATACAGGGCAAACTCTGTCTACCCTTTCTACGCTCTGTTAACAAATTTCGTAGTTATTTAATGGACTTGGCAGTATGCCTAGAAAACTCATGCGCCAGCTAAATTGCCCCCGCATTTGCAGTTTAACGATGACTCTGTATAAACACTTGAATCTAATGTTTTTGTATGACGTTCCCTAGAACCTATACTACCTAGATAGATATAAACAGGATAACTAGCATTTTACTGTAAGCAGAGATATGATGAAAATCATGATATACAAATTCAAAATGTAGTCTTACGTATAGAAAAAGAGTGGGCGTTGTCTAAATATATGAGCTGCTAGTTTCGTTTGTGTACAAAGAAAATATGAATATAGATCGTGCTCTACCCTTTGCTACATCTCCTGCTATTTATGTTTTTGTGTAAACAACTTCTAAATAGAACATGACATGTCTTTCCAGTAATTAAGATGACCTTATTTTATCATGTTTCAGAAAATATATCAACCGAATGGATAAAGTTAAGATTTCAATGTTTGACTTTGGCAAATGATGTGATACACCTCTTGGAATCTTTGCGGTAAGTATGTTGGTTGAATTTTTTTGGAGTACCTAATGTAGTTTTTAGTATTATGAAGAAATATTTTTCATAAATTAGGTACTTATCGACTTTTAAATTATAAAGTGCTAAAGTTATATGCATTGATCCTAATGACAAATATTTCTCTATAATTAAAATATATATGTGGAATAGAATTCCTTTGTACGCAAGTTCTATTTAGTAATACCTATAATGAATACAAAGGAATATAAAGTACCTGCCTTCAGTTCATTTAAATTCGGCGTTATTTGTTTTACGATTTTCTTAATAAGTGCTTTGCAAAGAAGCACAAGCTTATCATCCAATTTATAAAACTTTTTGTTCTGTCCAAGTGCCTTAATAGAAGATCTTTAATAATTAATAAATATTTTTAAAATGTTTATCGTACAACAAATATTGGTTTTTATTTTGTGCATGGTGTTATGTGGTACACGATTTTTTTTCGTTTTCATTTATTTTGTCATCATTACATTGAGTAATTTTAATTCAACGCAACTGACACTACTCGTATCATTCATCTAGTGTTAGTATTCGTTCGCAGTAACATCTGTTCCATTGGTCTATGTACCATCTATTGCATGCCACATAATACTATGGATATTCGCGCACTATTGATTTATGGTACCATTGAAAAGCCGGCACTAAAACTTTGTGAAGGCATTAGTTATATTATTTTCCATAACATGTTGTTTGAACTCAACATTTTTAGTAACTTAGATGACATAAGTGCCTTTGCAAATGTATTCGGCCGACTTTACGCGCATGTTGCTAATAAATTACTTGTTTTTCAACAGTTCAGTTGTTACTCATCGAGTGACATAACTCGGGGCGCGCGCCGCGTGCGCATCACTTAGGTTTGAATTGTATATGTAAAATAGGAGGGAGTACACGTGGAAGGTAATGCCGTTACCTTAGACAATTCAAAACTATGGAGCCAGTTCACAAAACCCCTTGTTCTTGTTATCAAAAACATCACATCTTTTAAAACGGTTACAGAAACGTCTCCATAGTTTCCATTACAACTAACAATAGTGCTATGTTGATCCCACTCATTTCCACAAATTCCTGACATAAACTCAACACGGCACTACCTTAGCCCTAAGTTCTATTTCATGTCCAATTTATGAAAATAACTTGAACGTGGAAAATACGAAAATTGTTTTGCACTGAATACAACGGTAACTGGAGATCACACTAAAGTGGTACATTTAATAATGCATGGTTCCCAAGCCTGTTGCATAGTGCAAAACTGTTTGGATATGCCTGTATCGTGTGCTGAGTTACAGCATTATTGGGAGCGGGATCTAAAGCAAAGCTGCTCGGTAAATGGCACAGGGAGGATTACCTTCTCGGTTTGATCACGAACGGGCCGTCGCGCGCCCAGTGGCAGAAGATCGAGAAACTCAAGCTTCGCAAATACTTCGATTGCGTGCTGGTGTCGGGAGACCTTCCATGGGAGAAGCCTGACCAGCACATCTTCCTTGAAGCCTGCAAGCTGCTCAGTGTTGAGCCGAGGATGTGCATCATGGTTGGTGATAAACTAGAAACTGATATAAGGGTGAGTAGTACAATTTCATAAACAACGTTTTGACTGTTTCAGCTATAATTAAAAGTGTTCTTTTAACATCTGCGTTTAAAAAGAACTCGTATCATTAAATATGACCTTTATAAAAACAATTCTTAAATACTAAACAAAGATGGCGCCGAATATTAACGAAATGTTTTTTGTAAAACTTGATAACCTGGGTAATGGCATCATGGTAAGCTTTTGTTAAAACAGCAATCGTTGCAGTTTACCGCGATAGTTCTCTCAATTTTAAGAAATAAAACATTGTGTGGATTCACTTAAAAATGTGTAAGGGTTGCCTCAAGGACCCATGCTAGGTCTCTTTTTGTTTCAGGGTGGTAAGGATGCTGAATTAGGTGGAACCGTGTGGATTCCACTTCAGCCTGACGAAGAGTCATCAGATCTACCTGACTTCACTATAGACAATGTTACGGAATTACCAGAGGTTTTGCCCAACTCTCCAAAGCTTAAAAGATCGGCAAATATAGTTAAAAATTGTTGACAGCTCCTTTAATAATATTTGTCTTATGACATTCGAACTAAATGGTATTTGGATATAATGGTTTTCTCAACTTGCTTGGTGTGTTAACTCGAATAATGTCAGAGGTAAATTAATTGCCACATTGATTTCATAGCTTTATAGTTATCCTGCATACATTTGTTATGCAACATTGTGACAATCATTGTTTTGTGCAAAAAGTGGTAAGTACTAAGTACTTAACTATGTTTTTTACCGTTTGGTTGGTAAGTATACTTGTTTCGGGTTTATTAAGAAGATATATAAAATAACATAAATTCCATATTCCATGTTTAAATGCCATAGACACACTTCATTTATATTATGTAGTACCTACACAAATATGTTTGTATTTCTCTTAAGATTATTATTGTATTACCTAAGTACAAATCTTTGTTTTATCTGCATACAAAATGTTGATAGTTTTATGGTTTGTTCATTTTATGTGTTCATTTGTTACTTTGATAGAAGCTGATTTAAACTAACATTTTAAACTTTTGCTGGGTAGGGTTTCTTATTTTGTTGTTGTTGTTATTAGAACAATGTTCTATAAACAGATAGGTAGGTAATAAGTGAATAATAGTTTTGAACATGTAATATATAAGCATAGTTGTGTATTTTTGTATGAGAATGTCTTATTTTGGTTTTAATCTTAAACGGCATCTTTTATAGACTGTGCTAAATGTGATATAGGTGACTAGTTAATTTATCTTTTAAATCTACCTTGTCTTGTTTTTAACAATATAAGGAAAAATCAAATCTATTCTGTACTTAGATTGTAAGTGCATGTCTTCAGAGATGGGTATTTGGTAGTATCCTACATCTTGGTGATTAAAGGTGTAAGGTGGACTTATAAGAGCTATTAAATGCTTACAAAGCTGCATAATCAGCTATGTGATATAAAGGTAAACTCGAGTAAATGCAGGTACCATAAGTCTAAACAGCTTGATTTGCTTTTCAAGTACATACTCTACTTTCATATACACTATTCATAGTATTGGGGTGGGTTTGAGTGGGCTGGCTTATTGCATGGTTGATTTCTGATCACAATTTTGTGTATACCGGCTTAGGTATAAATTTAGTGAACGCCGGAAGTTTCGACACTACGAAAAATCCGTCCACTTGCTTCAATTTGCATGATTATTTGTTTCATTTCATGAAGACGCGCGAGTCATTGCAATTTCTATTGTAACATCTGTAACATATTTTTTATTTTAGAACTCTTATTGTTTATCAAATGCACAAACTCTTTGAACTCACTAACTTCAAAAGTGATATGGAATACCTAACATACTATCATTTCAGTATTTTATTGATATTATGATGTTATGATGTTCATAAAAGTCCTTCAGACTAATATGTATTTGTTATTGGCCAATTTTAGAATAAGCAGAGATCTATTAGAATAAAAAATATTTTTGAATAATTGTTTCATTATCTACAAATTCCTAACAATGGGTAACTAATATTTACAGGTTTCTAATATGACTATGCAGTTCTCAACATTTTGGCTTCTCTCTTTTCTTGTAATGCCTTCTTTTGCTCTTCAACTTTGACTTTTCTCTCTTGCAGGAATTCTCCATATTCCTGAAATATAAAATGTAACATAGGTAATCATCTCCACATAGGGAATTAAAATTTAATGATGCCTGATTAATAATAGCATATTTTTTTATATTTTTTGAAAATATTTATTATAAAGCTGGGCAAAGTATTTTATTTTGTTCCCCAGCACTGGGACAAAATAGGTTAGGGAAAAAAAATAATGATATGACTATCATACAACTAATGTTTCTACACAGATTAGTTATATCCTCCCAACAAGCTTTTAAGTTATGTAGGTACATAGCATAATTATACTCAATTTTGTAATTACCTTAGCATCTAGTTCTTTCACAATTTCAATGCCACATGTTCTTGCAGTAGCTATCAACATGGTGCATATTTCCTTGAGAGATTTCCATTCAAGTGGTGGGTCTTGTTGCTTTATCTTTGCTATTTCATACAAATGCTTTAAAGTAATTTTGCCACTTATCTCTCTCACTGAAAGTTTACATAGCAAATAAGTTAACACAGGGTTGCTTCTGATAGAAAGTAGTAATATTACTTAGATAATGTTCAAACCATATTAGCATACCAGGTTCCATAGCTCCACGACTGATACCAGCAGCTTGCTTTAAAAAATAAGATGCCGGTGGTTGATGAATGGTAAGTTGATAAGATCTGTCCGGGTTCAGTTTGACACGGGTCGGCAGAGGAACACCCTGTTTGATAGTAGATGTCTTCTCGTTAAAGTCTTTGCAGAAAGCTGCTATATTTATGTTACGCTGGAAATTAAAATGGAACTTTTAAGTAGCTATTTCACACAAACAAAATGGGAATTTTGAGGTGAACTTTTTTTGTTTTCTACAGTAGGAATAATTATGAAAAAACTGTTAATACATAGGTAAGGAGAATTTTTTTACCTGACCCAGCATAGGGCCCAAAGGTGGACCAGCCGTAGCCATTCCAGCAGGTATGTTTGTTCTCAACTTTGATGAATGGTCTATCTTATCCGCTACTTTTTTCATAGATTTTAATCGTGCTACAGATTTAGACATTATGCTACGATATCGACCGAAACACTTTTTTCAAGTTTTCTTTCAATGTACGTACCAAAGTACAATTTAGAATAAATTGTTATTATTAAAAATAACCTGCAAAAAAAATGAGAATTTGACACTGACAAATGACTTTTTTGACATTCAGTCTTTCACATTCATCTACCATTTTTCGGTGTTTCTGTTTTAATTTAATCTAGAAACGCGGAGCGTGTCAAGCGCAAAGCAAAAGTCTAAACGTAGTGATTATATTTTCTTTGGGCAAGTCAAGCTAACAGAACTGGCCAGCACCATTTAAATTTTTACCAAAACAGCCATCTCTTGAAAAAATTGACTTGACAACTTGATTATGACTCTTTGACGTTGACCACACTAATTTTAAGTAGTACACCCAAAGAGAATATAATCACTACCCAAGTACACCTTGCAATTACTTGCATACATTTACAATACCTACAAATCTGAACACAAAGAAGAAGAAAAATTTCAATATTGTAAAATTGCGTTGTGTTGTGCGTGGAGTGAACTGGAGTGTGACAGTGACACTGACACACTACTGACACTTTGCACATACGTACGTACGACACAAAAAGAAAATACAAATTAATCTCCCATCCCACAATAATCCCATCTTTTTGGTATCATTTGTAATAATTTTCTTCTAAATTATAATTTATTTTGTATAGAATTGAAGTGACCCTTATTATACTAATAAATAGATAGTTTCTCATATTGTATGAAGAATGTATTTGTTCAGACAGTAATACATTCCTGAAAGTGCGCGATGTGGTCGTTTTTCTCTCGCGATCCTACAAAAGATTTCCCTTACGAAGTGGGGGATCCAGTGACAGGCCTAGAAGACAAAAGTGTTTGGACTTTACACAAAGGCAAGAAGAGAGGAACCCAAGATGAAGTTACAATATTCCTGTTTGATGTTCAAAAGAGTTCAGAGACTATGTTTGATATTGCGAAGGCTTCGCTAAAGAGACTAAAGACTATGAGACACCCTAGCCTTTTACATTATTTAGATAGCTGTGAAACTGAGAAATTTTTGTATGTAGCTACAGAGTATGTAGAACCTTTAGTATGTCACATATTGGATATGAAACTAGAAGGACTGCAGAAAGATCTCTTTCTTGCCTGGGGCATATTCCAGATTACTGTAAGTCATCAAGTTATCATTTTATCTAAGAATATTTGTAAAAATATTTAGGTGTTTGTTACTTTATTCATATTGTATTGACTTAAATTTCACAGCATTTCATAATAAATGCAACAATAAAATTGTAACAAGAAAATTAAGCTTTAAATCAAATTTCAGAGAGCGCTGTCATTTCTTAACAATGATGGCAACATGAGGCACAACAATGTCTGCTTGTATTCTGTATTTGTCACACTCTCTGGAGAGTGGAAACTTGGAGGGTTTGAGTTCCTCACATTGCAAGGGCAGGAGACCAGCAACCCTATACCTATAAAAATTTTACCAGCTCTTGAAATCTATGATCCACCAGAAAAGAAAGACCCTGTCAAGTTAAAAGCTGTTACAAAATGGTATGTTTCCATCAAAGTCTCATGATTTATACTGACACATTGATTTATTACCTTAAGTACTCATATTAATGATTTCTGAAAAAAATTATAAAGCTCCTATTTTAGCTGTAGTATACAATGGTTTACTTACAGTCAATATTTTTGTATGATATAGTGAATATTGTTATTATTTATGTACTACAATAAAAGTCATAAGTAGTAGGTATTGCTGTAAGGTTTGATTTGACCAACATTTCATATTAACTATTCCCAGTATAAAATTATTTCAAATACAGGCAAAGTTACTCTTCGATAACTCTGATTTATTCCAGAGCCAGTGCTTAAAACTAAATTTGTTGATTACACTTCAAAAACAAATAACCTTAATTAATAAAGTTTATGAAAGGTCAGAGTCATTAGTTGCCTATAAATAAGTGTGTCACATGTAAATGACAAATGACTCAACCTGTTCACATAAGCTACTTCAAACAAGTGTTAATAAAAAAATAGAAAAAAATAACAATAAGATATGTGGAAAACACACATTGCAGTTTAGAAAAAACTTGCAATCAAAAAAATTAGGTACCTACGTAAAAAAACGTTGCCATGCTCACAAGTGTAATCCCCAGGTAGAAATTTTCAGATCTCTTGTTATATAGATTCTTTGATGTAAACTATTTTCTTAAAAATAAATTATGATTTTTTAGCTCATCAGATATCTGGGGTCTGGGCTGCCTCATCTGGGAAGCCTTTAATGGCCCTCTCAAGACACAGCCTGCTCTCAAAACAGTGGATGATATACCTAAGCAGCTGAGCACATTGTACTATGAGCTGGTCAGTGCCAATCCAGCATCACGGCCAAACCCCGCTGATATCATTACAAGGTATATAATATTACGTATTAGTACATCTTTAAGCCTTAAAGACATACTAATATGCGTCATAATCGCATAAGCGAGATCATAGGCTACCTAATGTCATCGTCCTTCCCCTGTCATGTCATGTTTGAAAAGACAAGTCTGTCATATGGTCCATTTTGTCACTAGGATTGTACTAACTTATTACAATTTCAGATGTCGCAAAATGGGTGGTTACTTTAAGAACGATCTGATAGATACCATGCTGTTCCTCGAAGAGATCCAGATAAAGGATAAGGCTGAAAAGGGAAAGTTCTTCTCAACTCTTAGCGTGTTTTTAGATAGCTTCCCCGAGGCTGTGTGCGTTCACAAGATACTGCCTCAGCTGATGACAGCTTACCATTATGGAGATGCAGGATCTGCTATTTTAGCACCTATGTTTAAGGTAAAGTCTGACCTAGGTACATAATTTTCTTTTAATTATCTCCGGCTTTTGTACTGTACAATTATTATATTAAATTTGTTTACAGTTAGGAAAACTGTTAGAAGAAAATGAGTACCAAAAGCAAATAGTACCATGCGTGGTGAAACTCTTCGCGTCTAACGATAGGACGACGCGGTCGCGGCTACTCCAGCAACTTGACCAGTTCATTATGCACCTTCACAATAATACCGTAAGCATTCCACTTAATATCTTTATATTATTATTCCTTTACTATCTCTATCAACTGTGTTGACAGGACAATCTTTAAGAAATATCTGAACCGCGTGGCACCTTGAAAAACAAAAACAAATCTATCCTGCGGCAACCGTACATTATTCCGGGATAAAATGTAGCCTATGTGTTATTCCAGACCATAATCTATATCTGTACCAAATTTCATCCAGATACGTTCAGCCGTTTCAGCGTAAAAGAGTAACAATCATACATCCAGAAATCCACACATTCTTACAAACTTTCGCGTTTATAATAGTAGGATAATGAGACCAAAGCCTACTCACGCAACTATCTTCACAGCATCGCATCTTTTAGCAATTACTTTCAAGATCGTGATGGCTAAGTGTTTATTTTGATGCACACTGTAATTTTTACTTACGTATAGTTTTCATTCATGATTTCAGGTCAATGACCAGATATTCCCTCAAGTAGTGCATGGTTTCCTGGACACAAACGCCATAATCCGAGAGCAGACAGTCAAGTCGATAGTCCATCTAGCCCCTAAACTCAACTACAACAATCTCAATGTGGAAGTGCTGAAACACTTTGCTAGATTACAGTCCAAAGACGACCAGGGTGGAATCAGGTTAGTATACCAAATATGTTAAAGTGAGTAAATTTTACTTAGAAAAGTCCGTTTTCAATGGTTTTCATCTAAATTTCAATCGATTGTTGAGACTGATTTATATATATACACTAGCTTCCGCCCGCGTGGTACCTTGTTAAATTATAGACTATGTGCTATTCCAGACTATAATCTATATTTGTGCCAAATTTTATCCAAATCCGTTCAGCCATTTCAGCGTGATTGAGTGACAAGCATCCATCCAAACTTTCACATTTATAATATTATATTAGTAGGATTATGTACAATGTACATGTTTGGTCCAAAGGCGTTCGGGAGTCTGAGAACATAGCATAATATCAATACAATGAACATAAAAACAATTTAACCAGGGCACATCAATTTAGTTCAAGTGCTTGTTAAATGGTTATTGACATTGATGTTTATTTATTTATGAGAACCATATACGTCAGTAGAATCGGTGTTTGGAAAAGATTCAAAACCGTTGGTCGTAGCACTCTTTTGGTGGTACGCCCGAATTCTATTATACGCCAGAAATGCCCGAATGCTGAAACGTAGGCCTCATTTAAGTGTGGCATTACTGTATTCGGGCGCAAGGGAAACCAACACACACAAACTTTCGTATTTATAATGTTAGTAGAATGATGAAATTAAAACTATTTCTATTACTATTTTAGAACGAATACAACCGTCTGCCTAGGCAAGATAGCGGCACATCTCCACCCTCAGATCAGGCAGAAGGTGCTTGTGTCGGCGTTCGTGCGCGCGACCAGAGACGCGTTCCCGCCGGCGAGGCAAGCCGGGGTGCTGGCCCTAGCTGCGACACAACAGTACTTCCTACTGGCTGAGGTTGCCAATAGGATACTACCCGCGTTGTGTCCACTCACAGCCGACCCGGAGAAACAGGTGATATAATATTGCTATCTCTTTACCAACTAACTAGACTAGAAAAAAAGCTACCAAATTTTATGCAGGTCGAATCAACGGCCCACGACTTATGAAAAGTATACCTCTTTAAATAGTTTAGTACTAGATGATTCTTTCATCCTACAGTCGATCGTATCCACAGGTTAGACATAGTCAAAACGTGCTGAAGTAAGCTGCGGGTTTCCACACGATGTTTCCCTTAGGGGTTGAAATTTTAAAAATTTTTTCAGCTTTGGATATAGTTTATACATTAGTGGATGTAGTGATTTAGTTTATATATTAGTGTGGTTGTTACGTTTTGCAGGTTCGTGATGCAGCGTTCAGGACCATCAGAGGTTTCCTTGGAAAATTAGAAAAGGTATCCGAAGACCCAAGTCTGAAGGAAGGCATGGGTAAGATTTTGGAGTAATTGAACTAAACAATCGATGAGGTGCTTCCTTATTCATTATCGTATATTAACCTTAAAATTATCTGTTAAACTTCTATGACAGAGGCTGACGTGCATACTGCAACTCCTTCGCTGAGCAACGCGGCCGCCACATGGGCCGGCTGGGCGGTGACCGCGGTCACAGCCAAGTTCTACCGCTCTCACTCGGACACAGCTCGTGTGCAGCATCCCAAATCTGTGCTCTCTAAACCCGGCTCACTTGGTAAGAAAATAACATCAAAAGAATTTCTTTACATGCCTTGAATGAACATCTTCAATCTATTGTTGTTGAATTGAAACACGGAATTCCGGATAAAAAAAACGAACAATCACACATTACATAGAGCAAATGTTGAATTTGTATTTCTTGTGGGTTGAGGTCTGGTTTAATCGACAAATACCGAGGATCAGTGCACGTAAAGAGCCTTTAGCAAAGAGGCGGGTTCGAAAAAACTGGCGATACAAAAAGAAGAAAAAGGCTATTGTATGGCAATTGATTTTTTTTATAATATAAACGGATAAATTATTTCAGAACAACCATCATCGAGCAGCATGTCGACCACGACGTCATCAGTGACTTCAATGACGTCATTAGAACGCAGCGAATCCGCCTCGGACTACGACCCTGAACATTGGGACATGGCGGCTTGGGGCGAAATTGACTCAAGCGCAGGTAAAAATGACTGATTCGATGAAAACTCAAATACTTACTTATTTATTCATATTTTTTTAGTTTAAAATTAATTTGTTCATATACTTCTACAATTTAAGATCTAAGATTCTCAGCCTGTTGGTGATCTGAAAAGTAAATTTCGGATAATACTCTTTTTATAAATCTGGGTTGGCTTATGGCCAACAAAGCAAATAGAAGCAAGCAAATCGATGGTGTAGACATGAGTGCGAGGGAGTGAGGACGTTACCTAAGCTTCTTTTATGTCTTTATTATTATAATTGATGTTATTTTATTGATCATAGGAACCGGTGCAAGTGCCAAATCTCCGCCGAGCAGTGGCAGTGCGCAGGCGCCGACGCTGGCGGCGCTGTGCGAGGACGAGTGGGACAACGAGGAATGGGGAACATTACAGGAACAGCCCGTTAGTAATAACTAGTCTTTGCATCTCATCATCATGCAGTGACTTGGTTTTAGAATTCTTTTTTATTTTTTTTGAAAACGTGTGCTAGTAGCCGCGGGTGTTCACACGATGTTTTCTGGCATGCGCATAAAAATTTTTCGAGTGGAAAAGTTCATTGACATATAGTTCATCCAACGGATCTAGGCATTCGTGAAGTTAGCCACAGGTGCGAGTTTGCGCATGTACAGTTCCTTCCCCCCCTCATACCTCCAATTGCTCCCGAAAAACGATACTGCGCAGATCTTGCGGCTAACTACACCAATGCCTAGATTCGTTGAGCCAACTATACAGCCGGTTTCGAACCCTCTGCCCACGTCTATTTGCAGAGCGCCGAAGCAGAGCTAGTGAGCCCGTCTGAGACGTGGAACAACACGCAGTGGTCGGACGGCGGGGTCAACAATGCGAACGCCACTTACGTGCGCAACGTGGCGAGCGCGCGGCTCGAGCACCGGCCGGCCGCGCATCAGAACAGCAATGATTCCCTCGGCGGGTGGGAGGATGGCGAGTTTGAACCTATCGATGAGAATGCAGACGGTACGCAATCATTTATCTCACAAAGTTTACATAATACATTACCGAATTAGTATTACATTGTTATTTCGTACCATGGCCTATGCAAATTGTATTGAAGTAGTGACGTTTCTATAATGGAATCATTACGGAGATTTTCTGGAAGACTTCGTGGTAAAGCCCCTGTGTGATTGACGGATGATATAAGATTCAAAATTGAGTAATTCATCGAAGTTCGTGCAATAACTCTAAAATCCTTCCTAATATTATAAATGCGAAAGTAAATCACGCCTTAACTACTGAACCGATTTTGATGAAATTTGGTACAAAGATAGACTAGAGCTTGAGAAAGGACATAGACCTTTTATCCCGAAAAAATGTACGGTTCCCGTGGGATAGATATGTTTTTGTTTTTCGAGACTGAAGCTAGTATTATTATTATATTGGTCATAATCAACTTGCAGTCTTTTCTAAAGCTTCATATTTACAACTAGATACATAATAACGCAAGAGTTATTAGTTTAAGCTTACTGTGTTATTCCAAAATCACAAGTATGAATTCGTTGGTGTAGCAAGTTAACTTGTGTTTGCCTGAAATGCTATATTATCGATCAGCTGCGGAGAAAATATTTGCTTGAATCAACTTATTGGTGATATTCCCACAACAGATTCCTAGTGCATTATCAGGTCATTATGGACTTTATAAATATATATTTTCACAGAAAACAACGCTTCGAAAATGGAGGAGCTTAGAAGGAAGCGGGAAGAGCGTAAATTGCAGCGACAACGCGAGATGGAAGCGAGACGTTCCGCCCGAGGACAAGGGCCCATGAAACTTGGAACTAAGATTACCACCGCGCCGCAGTTTTAATCTGAAATCACAAATTGAAATCAACTAGAGCCTATTTACTAGACCACAGGCGGTAATCCTCTAAAGGTAACATCCTCTATAATGTCTGACTGGATTTACTTATCAGTACAGTGGGTATGGGTACTGGAAATAAATGTGTGCACGAGTTTAATGTGTTTACAAAGCGTATGATCGATGTTTATATAAAGGCAATGTTCAGTTAAATGTGCGTGCAGCGAACTCCGAAATGTAACGTAAATTTAATCTTATGACTATGAAGTTAAGATGTTATTCAAGTGTATGATATTTTCGAACTGAAAGATGTTTTGTCAACATACACATAGTCAAAGATTTTGATTAATTTAAATCATGTCCTTTTTGTAATTATTTTTTGCTTATTTATTTAAATAATATTATATATAACCACCGTATATTATTTGGGTATCTGAACAATACTTACTTATTTAGAGAACGCATTATTAATGTTTTATATACAATAATTAAAGTACATATATGAATAAGCCCATGAAGATAAAGTGCGGTACGGTCGGTGGACTCAGACAAACGTGAAATGAGCTGTTTGACAGATGCGAATACCATTCCATATTCAATATCCATTAATTGAATATCCATTGCGCACCGTTGAAGCTAGTGGTGAAATATATTAAGTAATTAAAGATTAATAATTGTGTGGATATATAAATCATTGGAAGACTGTATATTACCGATACAAATATGATACTGATTAGGGCGCGCTCACATCAGTAGCCTCAGTTCTAATATGGATACAGTTAGTTCAAGTGTTTTTATTATGAATAGACTATTGGGTAGTTAATTAATATTAATTACAGTGATTCATGCGTAACGGTAGCACAGGTGCCCATTTCGTGAAAATCTTTTTATGTGAAGACAATGAAACCGTAACAAAAATACACATATTTAGCAAATAAGCTTAGCAGTCAAAACACAAGTGCTATTTATTATCTTTGGCCTGAGGTCGAGACAAATAGTGGTTACATTTTATTAAAGCTATTTATGCAATTTGATAAAAATGTACATAATTAGTCCATACTCATTCCAGTATAGAACGATTTTAGGGATCAATCGTTAATTAATGCACCAATGCGCGCTCAAGTGAGACTAGACGCCGAAACGGCAGATAAATTTTTACACGAGGTTCTAATGCCAGTAAGCTTTTATACCAATCGTGGTATTTTTAACATGATATTATGGCTCATCATACAATGCATGGTTATAAAGAGCTCAAAGGCTTTATTGACTCCAACTTGACGCGTCGGCCTGACACACGTCTGGTGGCCTAACATACCAACCGCGACATCTCGAAGCGACTCGACAAAATTAGATCGCAAGTCATTTGACGTTTTCTGGACCTACATTTATTACTAAAGGCCGGCGCTTCAACATTCGGAACGTTTTCAATCTGGCTGGAGTCGAGTACGACTTGATAGTAGACTCACGGAGACGTCACGTGAGACGGTTTTAGTACATCTTAGGGTAGGTTTTGTGGTTTTTCGTAAATCCGATAAGCTTCAAAGTCCAGCGCCATTTTTCTTCTAGATCTAGCGGCGCATAGAGAAATATTACATTTTTTATAGAAATTATTTGATGTCCCTAGGGATTTGTTATCGGCAAATGAGGGTGTCAGTTCATGTGTGTTTGTAATCGTCGTTATCGTGGTGTCTAATATTATTGTTATATGGTCATTTACTCGTTTACTCGAAATCGGAAATAATGTCATAGAATTTTCTATTATAAAATGCCGAATCAGGGAAATCGTCTTTTTTATTAGTCACTAATTTGTGGGAGAATTTTATTATGTAATAGGTACAACAAAAAATAAAATATAGTTTAGCACTTAATGTACCTACATCAAAAACATAAACAGCCTTATCTAGACCAAAATATCCACGTAACTAAACGTTTTTTGGTGAACTTTGAGCATTTTATAGTAGGTAGGTACCTATTATTTAAACTCTGTGAAATATTAATGAGTAACTCCTTCATGCTCTGATACACACACTTGGGTAAACGAAATGATCTACTCATCAAATATGTGATTTTGAAACTGCTAGTAAAATTATGTCGAATATGAAAGGCAGCAATAGAAATTGGTTTCCTTGTCTACGTTACTGAAAACTTCAAAATAACTAATTCAGACGCACAGATACTCCGCTACTTTTATCAAATTTAAAATAGTAAGTTGTTTATTGATATAACTACGTTTTTTTAATATCATAACCATAAGACTCGAACCAAAATGATATTTAAATTGTCTAGTAAACAAATGTTTTATCTATTCGCTAAATTTACATTTCTGTAAATAAAAAAGTATAAACTATATAAAGTTTTTTATTTATTTTCTTAAGTATTGCTTTCATATTTAAGTTCACTTTAAGGTGGATTTAACCAACTTCTGGTCTAGCTATCAAATGCAAGTATAATGTCAGTTTATTCGTCGATAACTACGAATACTACGTTTTATTCTGGGTATAGTCCTTACATAAGCTTTTTTTTAAACTTACGCGATCTGAACACATTATTATTAGTAGTAAACGGGTATTTCTCGCGTTTCATTTATCTATTTTTTTCCGACGTTTCGACAGGTTTGCACACTGTCGTCAGGGAAAAATAGATAAATAAAACGCGAAAATACCCTTTAAATATTAATAATAATACACTAGTTTGGTCGAATCCATCCTTATTAAACTATACTCGTATTACAAACAAAGTTAAACAAGAGCTTTTAAGCGAAAACGTTTTATTTAATTAATAAGCAGAATAATGTTTCTAAAAATGACGTCTTAAATCTATTTGTAAGTACGTTTAATCACTTTTAGTATCGACTAAATAGAGCTGTTATTGAATAAGAGACTATTTACCATTATGTTAGTTTACATACCTACACATACTACTTATGTTATAAAGGGTGTGAAAATAATTGCTAGTTAGAAACTTCAGTGGAAAAGCAAGGCAAGAGAAAACAAAGTAGGTATTACAATTATAAAATTATGTGCTAGGACATCCAAAATCAATCAAACACCCTATCAACAGATGACACCATACAAATAGCTAATCAATTTTTTTTTTTCATTGAGTAATCATAGAAAATTTATTCTAGACTGTTAGTTTGTAGGTTTCAACTCTTGATAGATAGAAGGATTGACCCTGCAACTGTATACACACAAACAACCGAGCATAAATCACACAACACACTTTTATCATAAAAAAAATAAATTGTTTACTCATTCAAAAACAATTAGGTACCTACTTAATAAGGTGGATGACTGCGCCAATCGAAAAAGGGATCTTATCACTTGTAATTAGATTTAATTTTGCGTAGTATATCAATTATACGCTGCACTGTGAGTTTATGATAATATGACTGCAGTCTTAATTTCATATTCGCGCGAATTGCTAATTTTACTTACTTCTATTCATATTGCAATAAGGTAACAAATGCGATCACACCTCAAAAATAATTCAACAGCAAACCTAGAAATCAAAGTAACGTTTTATGTGGAATCCATCAGATTTGTTAAAGTATCTGTAGATATAAATCTTATCACAAATATAAATAATCTTGATTATATTTGGAACATCACAGGTAGGTACTTACCTATCTGGAAACTATATCAAAGCGAGTACATTATTTGGTAAAAACCAATCGCTATCTATCGATGGAACATAAACCGCCGCGATTATCACGCCAAATGTAAAATATGTAAATTAATAAAAAAAAAAAATTTATGTAGGTATTATTTACCTATTCTATCAGATATTTGGTTTTCTTAGTACAAGCAGCTATATTTATCTCTTTGAACGTCTAGGTTTGTTGATAAACAATTAGTTTCAAAAGTAGAAACTACACCAAGTTATGTAGAGCGATGATGTGATGCTGCGATGGATGCGTAGCGTGCTGTGGTGGCTCGGCTGGACGTGTATAACTTACAGTTTAGATCGCAGGTCGGACGGCCCAGCGGCTAATTGTCAAGAGGGATCGGCGAACCTGTAACAAATCGATATTTTAAATTGACATTTTTGAGAAGATAGATTGATTTTGTAACTGAGGGTCTACCATGAGTTTTCACAATCTACACTAGCTAGCGACTGTAGTTAAAAAAATGTATGAAAACTTGGTACAGCGCCTCTAGCGGATAGTTGAGTACTAAAACGTCACGTAGTTAACTATCCTACGTCACAGCGTACTACAGCGACTGTAGTTTGCGCTTCATTCATTTGCTTAGAATTTGGTAAGTACCATGAGTAACAATTTTGACAGATGTCTTAATAACGTACTATTACTACTGTAGTAACGTCAGCCGATCTAAATGTGACAACTCATGGTAGACGTACTGGTTGACACCGGAAAAGTACACAAACCTCATGTTCATAGCGTTAGAATTGCCAGGCTCCATCTTGTAGCCCAGAGTTTCATAGAATTTGATCAGTTTATCTTTGCAGTCCAATGACATTTTGTAGCATCCAATTTCCTGGGCTAGCAGTGAAACTGTCACTACTATTCTGCAATTTTAAACATAGATTATGAGACCATACTGCTATGTGAATAGAATAGAGAATAATATAGTTGTTTATTTGGTTTAACTCACAGTTTACCCAGCTGCTTTCCTCTGTATGTGTCGTTCACTACGACATCTTCCAAGCGGCCACGCTAAATAACAATAAGTGCACAACTTAGTTATAATTATACCTAAGTAAGTACCTACATAAGGTCATTTTGGCGTTCTCTGGGGGAGACCTATGACCAGCAGTGGACTTTTGGCTGAAGATATATATTTATGAATCCTACTAATATTATAAATGCGAAAGTTTGTAAGAATGTATGGATGTCTGGATGTATGCTTGTTACTCTTACACGCTGAAACGGCTGAAAGGATCTTCATGAAATTTGGCACAGATCTATATAATATAGTCTGGAATAACATATAGGCTACTTTTTATCCCGGAAAATGTACGGTTCCCGTGGGATAGGTTTGTTTTCGATTTTCAAAGTACCACGCGGGCGAAGCCATGGGCGGAAGCTAGTCCTATCTATTGACGAAAACCACATTAAAATCCGTTGCGTAGTTTACAAGTATCTAAGTGAAAAACGAATTCTATCTCTTTACAGAATTCGTTTTTAATACTTTGTTGAGTTGTGGATTAAATTAATTATTGGCTTATTACCGTTTTTATGACAGTAAAATGCTTACCACAGAACAGTTGTGAATGAACTTCTGTTCAACAGTGAGAGTGGCAGCGCCAATTAGCTTGGATATGCGCGTGTCTTCGATTACCGTTACGTAGTACCCGCCCGATTGCTTCATCTTTGTGAACCTGTCTAAAATCATACATACATTGTGTAGTCAAACAATTATCGTACCTAGATATTACTTACATCACTTGGGTAAAGACAGAAAAGAAAGGTCGACTTAGTTATCGTTTTTTTTTAAAATTTGGCTGGAGGTATTCAATGACATTCATATCATACACTATACAATAATATGATAGGTATACCTACAAGATAAATAGGTGTGTAGTGTAAATACTGTATTAATAGGAACAAGAAAATCGATTACAGAAAGGTCATTATCACACTGCGCCCGCCGGTTTTGCGAAGGTCGCCTTCTTATTTAACTCAGATATTTAGCATTCTTCTATAATGAATATTTATTCTGCCTTTGCAGGTAAGTGTACGAGTTTTTTGCCTAAATGTAGAATATTTAAGGGGCTGATTCAGGATGTTGGCTAGTTTAAAAGCTTCAAAGTAGCATCCTACTATCCTACTAATATAAACGCGCAAGTTTGCAAGAAAGTATGGATATCTGGATGTATGTTTGTTACTCTTTCATGCTGAAACGGCTGAACGGATCTGGACGAAATTTGCCACAGATATCGATTATAGTCTGGAATAACACATAGGCTACGGTTCCCGCGGGATAGATTTGTTTTTGTTTTTCAAGATACCACGAGGGCGAAGTCGTGGGCGGAAGCTAGTTCCAAATAATTTGATATCAATAAAAAAATAAATTCTGATTACACACCATCAAACTGCTTCCTCGACACATTGCCAACACTGGTCAGCTGACCTAAGAGTTGCAAGAAGCCCTTGTCATAGTCGGCTCGCTGCAGCGGCCTCACAACCATCCACTCCTCGCCTGGTTGTGCTGCACTGATCTTGGGTTTGAATGTAGCAGGGCTTTTGTTGAAGTCTAGACGTTTCAGTAACTCTGGTGGGTATAGGTACTCAGATGGCTTTCCATCCTAGAAAAATATGTATTACAGTTAGAAAATTCAGTTTATGTTTTGGGTACCTAGTGAATTTATTGAACATGGCTAAAGAATTCTTTTAAGTAGGTATTTTGTTGTGTATTAACCTGTGGTATGCCGGGATTCCAGACATAATGGAATATCTATTATGATAATAGAATATCTATTATGTCTCGCGTGGATCTGCGACAGGATCCAAAATTTTCAGCCTATAGGTTTTTTACTTTTAAGTCTAGTCTAGACAGTACAGGCCCAAGATTAATGAGGTATAATAATGTCATACATTATGAATGTTTGCTATAGATATTTTCAAAGAATTAAATTACCTATTTATTGCCTTGTAGTTTTTGTAGATAGGTGACCAATAAGTGCTATGCCTTATCAGATAACATCATTGATAACAATCATAGATATAAGTTTTGTTAATCATTAGTAAATAAAATTAGGTCTTAAAATATTATGTCCTATATAGTAACTTATTTCATGGATAAAATAAAATGGTTTATATAATTATTTATAAGTAATTAGCTGTTACTAGCAACTTCCTCTACATAGGTACTTACCTAATGTTTACTTTTTTTCAGTCAATTTTATGTGTAATGTTTCAATGAATCAAAGCCTATTTCTGCTCCAAATCATGCTCTGTCCTATTGGAATATATGAATGTTACCTATTTATAGATTTTGGAGATGTGTGCATGCAATCAACAGTTCAGCAGCACCTAGGTAAACCTAGGTACCTACCTACCTACCTACTAAATTACAAAATTTATGCAAATAAAATACAATATTAGTGTACTTACCGTACTCGCCAAATTCACGATATGTTTTTCCATACCCATTTTCTTATTTACTTTTACGGAATTATTTCATAGTCCTGAAAGTTTGAAAATGTACAATTACCTACAGATGGCTAGATAGTTACCCTACCGCCAGTAGGTCTGGCACTGTATTGAATAAATAAATAGCCTCGACCACACATGCCACGACACTAAAAATACGTGGCACCAATGTAGATTTTCGCAAAAATGTAGGTACTTCTCGTCGAGCTCAGTCAAGTAAAATCACGACTCAATAAAAGTGAAAGTGATAACCTTCCGACTCGAACGAGAACCAATCCAATACGAAATTATGACTATTAATAATTCTATGTGTTATATAGTATGTTTTATGTGTAAGTACGTATAAACTATTATATAGTGTTTACCTTGAACCAGACCCAGACCAGACCGGACGACGAACAAACTTGATCTATGTATCTAAGAATCTATACAGAGCAGACACTAGCCCAGAAGATATCACAGTAGACTATCCTAGAACAGTCCAGCCAGAGGACACAACAAACAAGAAGACAAGACAAACGAACGAAGAAAGTCTATCTTTGCCTTTGCCTGTGGCTTTGCACTGTGCGAGACTGCGCGAAAGCGAATCAGCTGGTTGATAATGATAAGGTGGCAGGCAGCGGCAGATACAAATTAATTTGACATTCTTAATTTGACAATGACAACGAATCAAACTTTCATCGACGTGTCATTTGAAAGCGTAGAGACGTACTATAGCTAAAATAGTAACTTATTTTTAGTCGAGTCGAGTTACTTTAGTATGTACCTTCACTTGCATCTTGCGTCTATTCACTTACCCAATCAAACAAACCTCGCACAACACATCACTACTCTTATTTTGATTTGATTTCAGTTTCAGGTTATGTTTATTTGATCACTCACTGATCTGTAACCTACCGAAAAGTATTTTACATTAATAATGAATTGAACTCGTACAGTTTTGCTATAGTGAATAGAATGGCTCTATTTAGATCCAGCTCCTTTTTTAATTTCATTAATAACCAAGGCCAGTCTTTGGTGCTGTCTAAGGTACTGAACAAAAATGTAAATTTATCTCCTATTCTTAGTTCCCGACGGAATTTATTTTGGGAAAAAGACAGAAAAGGTGGCTATGATACTGCAGATAATATATCAAACTATGCACACATGAAAAAAGGCTTTGCAGAATTTAAAACTGAAATGAAATTGTTTGCCAAAGAACTCAAAGAATTATGGGAATCTGATCCAATCCTCATAGCTAGACCAGGTAATATTATTCTTTCTTTAAATTACTGACTGTAATTTGCAAAATTTACTTGCTGACTTTTAATCACTATGAAAATCTTACTATGGTTACAAGGTAGATTTGCTTGTACCTACCAAACTATTTACATTATCTGCTTTGCTTGAGACCTAATATTACTTATTATATACCCAGCAGATTATAATAAAATTATTCACTTAGTAGGTAGGTAGGTATCTTATGTTTTATGTTAGACAGTGTAAGTATTTTTATAGTCTGTAAGTACTTTAGGCATCTCATCCATTTAATATTTTCTTAAAATGAAACAGTATAATCCACCAACATAAAGTAAACGAGCCGAGAATGAGACATACTTTACTTAGCACACTGCTAAGTGAGACTTCGTTGCAGTCTAGCTTTCTAGGCCTTTATTGTCGGATTTATTTTTATTATGTGATAACTCTTCCCCATACAGACTTTCAACCCTTATTTCATTATTTTTTGAGACAAAAGATATCATATTGTCCATCTCCAGGATATAATCTATCTCCTTGCCAAATTTCACTATGATCCGTTCAGTTGTTTTGTTGTGAAGGTACATAACAATAACAACCAACACAGTTACTTTGACATTAATATTAATATTGATATTTTAAGCTAGTAGTAATATACCTACCTATACCTACTAGTTGTTGCCTGCTAGTTCGCCCGCATTTTATTTATTTTAAAATTTGTGTAATTATTTTGCTATTTGGGGTGGAGACAGATCAAAAATAATGAAAATCGGTCCAGCCGTCTTATAAAAATGGTGTACCTAATTTTCACGACTTTCTTAATATTTTGATGGAATACTGTCTAATTATTTATTATGTTTATCATACCAACTACATACTTTGCTAAATTAGTCGATTATTTCTAGTTCCAGTGGTTTGGTGATTGTCTGTGGTCATACTTTTTTTAAATTTGATTGATTTGACGTCAGAATCTGACGTGCGTAACGTTTGTTGTTCAAAAATAAAATGTCCGTTGGAATCGTTGACTGCAAACCGGAATTATTATTTTTGCGTTCTTTTCAGTTATAATTTTACCTGAGCCTTTTCCAGTAAAATAGCTTGACCAACTAGTTCTGTGGATTCACCTATTCTGTTTGTTTATACCATCTCATACGATAAAGACATTTTTTTCGGATGTTCTCAAATCTACTGAATAATTATTCGCCGGGATTCCACGAGAACAGTAAAAGTGGTATTTATTATAGATTTCAAAATCTCCTGAGACGTGCTTCTCCGAGCTGCAGTGCTATAGAAGAGAATAAAATGTCCACTCATGCTAGTTCAGTGACTTCGGACGACAGTTTTATAACACCAGTATCATCAGTCGGCGACCTCATGGCGCTTTCTCCAAAACAACCGAACGATCTAACGGAGCAGACCGACGTTACGAGTGACCTCCTCACCGGAGCCGAGTTCGACAGCATCTGTGATGTAACGATGCAAGAAATTCCACACTATGACGACATGTTTATAGATGCAACAAGTCTCGACTACCTCGTCAAATGTGCGGAATCAAATAGAAACCACAACCTCATAGATAGAGGCAAAGAAAGCTTGTTTGTAAAATTTGATCCCTTATATGCCAGAAAATTTGGTAACACAAGCTCATCTCATACAGAATCTGTAGCAGACTCAACTGAAGCGGATGGTGGTTATGAAACTGGCAGCGCTATTTCAGTATCTACTGATGTTACTACCCCCAAGCACTCGCTATCTACAGGGTCTATTCATTCAATTGGTGTTAAGGACAAACCTATGCAAGTGGTCCCTCCGGTTGTCAATTCTAAAGCTGTTAAGTCAAGTTCAAACCCAACTCGAGCCACTCCAGCTCTTATTAGAAGTGTATCAGCCATTCTTACTCCTACACAAGTTACAACAGATAAACTCATTAACTTTGCAGGCAACACCCCTCCCACAGCAGCCCCAAGAAGTCCCCGTTATCACAATTACACCTCTCAGGAAGGTGATAGACTACAAACACTGAGGCACATACTCCAGAAGCAAGACCAAGAAGTGCTTCAGTTGAGACAAGAGAATAGAGAACTGAAATCATTGCTTCAAGACGGGGAACATAACCATCACAGAACAATTGAGAACTTGGAGGCCAAGGTGAAGAAATTAATGGAGGAAAAAGAAAACTTGTTAGAAAGAGAGAATAAGTTGATTCAACAGATCAATGATAAAACAATCGGCAACAAACAGATGAGTATTGTGATGGAAGAATATGAGAAAACAATATCCTCTCTGATTGGGGAACAACAAAGGGAGAAAGTCGGATCAATTGAAATGGTTGAAAGGCTAACCATTGAGAGGGACCAAGCATTAAAACATTTAACTAGTATGGAGGGATCTTTCAATGATCTGCTATCAAAATATGAGAGAGCTAAGAGTGTGTTACTGGAAACTAGGGAGCGGGAGAAAATATTTGAGCAGAAGATATCTGAATATGAAGCAGGAATGCAGAAATATGAATCACTATATAACAACCTGAAGCAAGTCACTGCTGATAAATTGGCCAATGCCAATGAAACATTGGATGGGTTGAAGAAAAGTCACAATGTAGAAATAACAAAACTAAATGCCATAATAAAAAAACATGAGATTACTATTGCTTCACTGCACGAATCTGTGGTGCAGAAGACCAGAGATAATGAAGAGCTGACACGAATATGTGATCAGTTGATCAATGAAGTGCGCTGAGGTTGCATCACTGTCGTCAGATATAATTTAGATATAAACTTAGCATATTTGGTGCTTTTATAGTATATTTTAAGATGTTTTTAGGATTCAGACTTTATACTCTTACTTACATCTTGATATAGAATTTCTGTGATGAATCTCGAATCTTTTGTGTTGATTTGAAATATTATGACTGATTTTTTTGCATACAAATGTTGACATTTAGAATGACCTTAATGACATATTTTGTAACAATTGTGCCTCTTTTTTTAACTATTATTGTTCACTTATTTTAATATTACAAATTCTGTTCATAATTATTAGGTATTTATTCTTCTTTATGTATGGTATAATTAATTGTAACTCAATTGTAAAAGTCTAGTGGGAAATGGTTTAAAATTATGTCAATTACATACATACCTGTACTTAATAAGCTCATATTAACAGTATTAGCAGATGGCTATTATTTGAAAATATCCACAGGTAACATTTTATAAATACCTTAAAACATAAACATTTATATGCCATCTGAAATAATAACTCAATTATTATTATTATAGTGATATTATTATAACTGCTATTTTTATTAACAATAAATTTAAAGTTAATTTCAAGTTTTTGTTATTTCGTAAATCTTTATCATGTCACAATACATTTTTGATGTAGCTAAACCAAATTAGGGACTCATGAGGACAGAGAGTCTGGCTCGAGTGAAAATTGTCTCGAATTTATTGTTACCTAATGGAAAGTCCTAGAAAGTTTCTAAACAAATGGGATGAAATCAGAATTCAATTACCTACCTACTTAAATATTTTTATTGATTTTGTGTTAGACGCTTGTTAGAGCAAAGGAAAGGTTCTTATAGGATTGGGTTTGCAATGTTTATTTTATCCCTAGGAGAAACCGACGTCCTGTGGTGCTTCGACAGGCCAGAAGTAATCGATAACATCGTGACAACGAGCGATAGCGACCACAATGAAGGTTACAGCTATTGTAAACTGGATATGAGCAACGCAGGACGCGTGCACTTTCACGGTTACCTTGATACAAGAGTACCTAAAGACGGACGTATCAAAAAGGCTGGATACTGCGCTCTGAGGTCAAAGCGGTTAAGAGTAAGTTCAAACAAAGCCACTAGCTAGCTCTTAAGTTACGCTTTACCAACTAAATAAGTAAGTGGGTAGATATGTAGTGAGTAGGTACCAAGTTACCTACTTCAATCATAATTATTTAGTTGAGTCAAAGCCACGACGTGATAGGTATTGTAATATACAGGGCGTCCCACGGCTATGGCACATGAAGGGAAAGTACCTTGAATATTGAAGATGGAACATTTTACTGAAAGAAGACATTATTTGAATTTAAAAAACAATTTAAACTGCATTCATAGATATTTAAATAATGACACGGTTTAACCGGGAATCGAACCCGTTACACGAGAAAAATAATCACCCTGTAGTTTTATCATACCGATATCGAAAGGCTTCATCTTATGGATTATTTTTTGCTAAATTACATAGTGTCAGAAATAAAAGGAAGACCATGAATTTTAAAATTCCTAACAGTTTTAACAGCTCTCTTATCTATCTTTCCTGTCACCAATATCGCTTTGCCTTCGGTACAAAAATCTTACGGCTTTTACTACTACCTATACCTATTTACAGAAATCATTTAAACGCCCTACAACTTACGACTGGAATCTATACAACACACTCGTGCTTAAAGTGAGAGGTGACGGCAGATCCTACCTACTGAACATATCTTGTGAAGGGTACCATGATATCACATGGAACGATATCTATCACTATGTGCTGTATACCAGAGGTGGACCTTACTGGCAAATTGCGAAGGTATGGTTTGTTTTCAATATTTTGTATTCAAGTTAGGTAGTTTCGTTGTTGGAAACACCAATTGAAATGTAGCGTAAATAATTGGGTGTAGCGGGAAACCCTTTCTGTTCGCCCGAGACCGTGCGTGTGAGTAGCGTGAGTAGTATTAGAGTTTTGTGGGTTTAATTTTGAATATAATTTAATCTTCCTCTATTCTGTGTTTTTACTTGCCACCTACCATCTACCTAGTCGAACCACCCAGGAAACTAGCAAGAATAAATAATTTCAGTCCACAGAGCTCAACATTTAAGAGCAAATCGTGCGGGATTGCATATTGCACTAACTGGGTGTTTGAATGTTCCAGATTCCATTTTCAAAATTCGTGCTCGGGTCAAAAGGCCGTATTCAAGATAAACAGAACAAAATGCGGCTTGACAAAGTGACGCACCTCGGAATATCCTGCGGTGACAAAATCAATGGCAGATTTGACCTCGAAATTGAATATATTGGTATGAAAATAAATCTAATTTTATATATAGGTGAAACAATAATTATTGTAGGTACCCAGTAAGTACAGAGTAGGTACACTTACTGTATAGGTACGTTACGTAGGCAAGTAGGTAGGTACCTACCTACCTACATTCAGAACCGCAGCGCGGCTTCGACACGACCGACAGTACTCATAGGTAAATAATACTTTAGCAATATTTATTCGTACCTAAGCATAGGTAGGTAGTTAGGTATATAGGACGCGAATGCGTAAGGTATGTAGGTACCTTTAGTGTAGGTACAAATTAAATTAGACTGATGATGATTTTCAAACCGAACGCGAGCTACCTACCTACAAACTATTATTGTTTCAGGTTTGGAGTTTGATCCGACACACGAAGAAGAGTTTGCCTACGAAATGTACAAAACTGATAAATACATAGTGGGTGTTTAGCTTAGATACTATAGGTACCTATAGGTACTTACATTGTACATACATAGGTATTTAAAATCTAAAGAATTTTAACAATAAAATTATTTATTTACCTACCTGCCTCTACCTACTTCTTTATTTATGGTTTCTGTCTTCTTGGTCTATGGCATCTGTCTCTGAGATCAATTATGCCAAAGTCAAGTATTTTTTTTATTTAGAAATGTGTTAACGTCACAGAATCAAGTTGTAAAGTCAATTTAAAAAAAAAGACGGCTGTTTTGATTAAAATTCTTGGAGGGAAAAATCCAAGAAAGGGACCTAACACATTTTTCAACTTTAGCAAAAGAACCTCGAAAATTACACAATAGAGCTCAAAAAACTACGAGAAAAAACATAAAACTAAAGTTTTGAGTTCGCAGTAAAAACAAGAAAATTGCCTAAATTTTGTATGAGTACGGGTGGAGGGTGTAGTGTCATTATAAGTGACTATTATGTGAGTCTGTTAATCTGTTTTAATAAAAGGTGCTAATTTACCCCGAGTTCGACTCGTCTCGTCGTCCGTCGCGTCACTGGTCGCGTCGTCGCAGATTGGTCGAGACATAGATAATAAAATCTTGTAGACAGTTGTAGACGGTTTGATTGTTTGCTTGAATACTTGAACACTGCACTCAGCGTTGCCAACTGTACGTCTTTTTACGTAGATCTACGTACTTTAGGCCTTTCCTGCAAACCTACGAACTTCAGTCCCAGAATCTACGTATTTTCTATAAAATTGTACAATTTTGTAAAATAACATTCATTATGCTGAATGGGCATAATTTCCCTTTCATTCGCAAAAAAAAGTTAGTGGACGTTCCGTTTTATACTAGCGCAAACTCGCTTCGCCAACACTTGCGTTGCGTCATTCAGTCATTTTATAAACAAAGTTCTCATTCCATTCCATAGAGCTGTGACTATGTAAAACGAAACGTCTCGTATCGCCAGCCAGCTCGTATTTTTGGCGTCATATTTCAAATATAAAAATTCGTCTCAAATGTTTCCTTTATTGGCCCTATTTGCACAAAATTTGTTAACATTGCCACATAGCAGTGCCAATGTCGAGCGGCTGTTTTCTTCGATCAATTTGATGAAAACTAATATCAGAAATAGACTTTCTACTGAAAAGCTAACAGGCTTACTTCTCACGAAAAGTTGCTTAAAAAAAAACCGCGAACCTTCACAAGAACATATTAAAAAATGTATAAATTTAATTTGCCTGAAAATGAATAAATTGTATAATAAAACACTTATTTTGTTCAATTTTACCTACCCTACCCTCTTCATTTCACTCTGAAAAAAAGTTCGTAGATCTACGAACTTTACATACGCAAATTTTACTAATTCTACGTAAATTTCTAATGTGGTCTACGCCTTTTTCAAAATCCGAGTTGGCAACACTGACTGCACTACACAGACAGGAGACAGCAGAGCAGAAGCAGGAAATTAAATTGGTTTGTGTTATTTTGTGATGATGTGATCATCATCGTCAGTCGACTAAATTTATATCAAGTTACTCTGTGTTAATGTTTTAAAACACCTACCTGTACTAAATAAAACTAACACAAGTTTTAGCTTGGTTGCGTATTTATTGAAGGTGCTACATAAGTTCACTGTTTTCTAGAGCTAATATTTCGAGGACACCGAGGTAAGAATTTATCAAATTGACCAACGCAATTATCTACTCATGAAAGACATATTCATAGCGTGGGCTGTTCATACTTAATTTTCTTCTAAACAGTGATATCCCTAGCTAGACCCATTACGGCATTGCACTGTTGCACTTTCGGCCATGACGAGGAGTGTTGACCTTTACTTCCAACTTCCATAATTATATATCCTATAACCTTCTTAGTTCTACTGCAATATGACTTATTTTCCGCAACCATAAAATTACGCACCATTAGTCATTGTCACTTTTCCATTTCAGGTGAATATAATGTCATTATTATTGATAACAAAACTGTGAATTTGAATAGTGATACCAGCGTGCAGTACCATGTCAGGTACAGAGCCAAACATATTGAACTCAATGCAGCAATTATCCGTGCAACCAGGGAATAGTGCTCCTACTGAAAAGCCCACTCAAGTGGTCACTCCTGCAATCAACAGAACCCAACCATCAACTGCAAAAGTGACTCCAGTGAAACAGACTGTCTCTCCTGCTATAGCAACTATCGACAGACTGCTCAGTCTTGGAGCTAACGTCCCTCCTCCTCCACCAGTCATCACAAGAACCTCGGACATGGATCCACACACTGTGGAACAGCTGCGAGCGGTCAAAGAGCTCTTAACAGCACAGGAGGAGGAAGCACAGAACCTAAGAGACCTCAATCACGATTTAAGAGAGAGATTAGAAGAGTGTGAAACAAAAATAAAGAAACTAACTGAACAAAATGAAGAATATGGAGAAAAAGAGAAAACACTTTCACAAAGGGTTGCAGAAAAAGTGAAAAACAATAAACAAATGAGTGTAGTAATGGAAGAATATGAGCGGACTATCTCATCCCTCATAGGAGAGCGCGAAACTGAATCCAAGAGATGGACTGAAGAGAGGGGCACTCTTGTGAGAGAACGAGATGAGGCAGCAGCTCATCTTGCATCCATGGAGCATGCTTTCAATGATGTGCATACAAAATATGAAAGGTGTAAAGTTATTATTCAGGGTTACAAATGTAATGAGGAGACTCTGAAGAAAACTGTGGAAGAGAACACAGATGCTATCCAGAAGTTGGAAGCCAGATACGAGACACTGCGTCAGCATGCCATGCAGCAGCTGAACAAGGCAAACACAGAACTGGATTCTGTGAAGAAAGCACACCAGTCTGAAATACTCAAGTTGAATGCCATGCTGAAAAAAAGTGAAGTGCATTCTTCCTCACTGCAAGAGTCTCTTGCACAGAAAATAAAGGACAATGAAGAACTCACAGCAATCTGCGATGAGTTGATCAACAAAGTTGGATAAAAATAATTATAACACATATTATTCAACAAATTTTCATTTACTAACATGCATTTTATAATGATAAAACTAAATGTTAACAATATAGTAGAAGATGAGCATGGTATTGAACTGGTTGGAACCCTCTTGAAAGAGCTAGGGTTTACCATGTAAATCAACTTCTGTTTTAAGTTATAATATATATTTTTTTATTTTTAATACTGCGCAATCATTTCATCTCAATTTTTACTTTTGTACATCTTTATAATTTTAAGACTTAAGTTTTTTATTGTCTTGTGAAGCTTTGACCTGTTGTTTGTATTGAGAATTTTGTATTTCAATGTAATTTGGTGCCTATCCATAATTTATAAAATTATGTATGTACATATTTATTATGAATACTTACAATATTGTCCTCATGTTATGTGACCCACTTATTGAAACATTGTTGTCAGTCACTGCTAAGACTTATTTAGTTAAACTATTAAAATAAATCCAAAGATATGTGATCTATGTTGAGATCCTACTATGAATTTGAGATATAGACCTTATTATAAAGAATATTTTTATTTTGCTTCTTTGTAATTATTTTCTAGATCTTAGCTGCCATAATGTACCTATTTAATTTTGATAACTACTAATATTTAATAACGAGTTATACAGCGATTTCGAAGTATGCTTAGTTACATGGGTATTAAACTTGTTACTGATTTTGTTAATATAAAGGCTAATAAATAGTCTAGTCTACTGTAACCATAAAATAATTTTGTCCAATTTCCATTACCTTTTCATCTAGCTGTAAGTGTACCTTAACAAGTAGTTATTAATAAAGTAAACAAACTGTATTGTGTGGAGCAAATTAGTGCAGAAACTCATTATTAAAATGGCCCAGGCTGTTTTAAACTAAATTTAAACTTCAGATAATTATTCTGTTGGTTTCAGACAGATATAGGTAACTATGTAAAATGAAAGTGTACTTCCCTATTTTACTGCCATGTGAGATTACTTCACTGGTTATTATAACATGGATAGTTGAGATTAGTAATTAGATGTGCCTTCAAAATCTTCACCATCCGATTACACCAGTCCATTGCTGTATCATTCCTAGAACTAATGATTAAAAACTAAAAAAAACATAATTTTTTAATAATGATATTGAAATAATGGAATTTTGCTTGATTGGGATGTGAGTATTATACCTGAAGAAATTAATTTAGGCTAACAACTCAGTATTAAAACTAAAATTTAACAAAAATGTTCAACATTCCACAACATTTTCAGTACCTAGGTACTCATCAAAGTTATCATCAGTCCATCTATTCAGGAATATATTGTATCAACTTCATTATAAAAAAAACAAAATGAATTCCCAAATGCTTTAAAATTGATACACCAAAATAATATAGACAAGGCTTCTGTTTTGCTAGTTTAAGAGTAATCTTAGTAATATTGCATATTTTTATATTTTTTCTTTGAAATTACCTGCAATTTATTCATGATAGAATAAAATAAACTGTTTCAATTTGTACTGAACGACATTATTTATTTACCATGCCAGTAGGTAGTTTTACAAAAGTATTTAAAACATTAAAAGCAGTAAAGACCAACTTAAAGAAGATGAACAAATATCTTAGCACTATTCACACATTTTGTTAAATACTTACGTTTCAATTAATAACTTACAGAGTATGTACTCAGATGATTGTTTGGTCTAACTATCAAAAACATAAGTGGAAGACTACAAATTGTAATGTCTTTTAAATAAATAATAAATCTAATATCAGGACTTCTTTTTTAAAAATTTGTATGTGTCCTTACTAACTAAATAACTGACAGCTGCAACAACTGTTGAAACAGCTGTTACTCCAAAAAGGGCTTGTAGTGCCGGGTGGTCTACATAACCAAACACCGGTGAAGCTAATGTGGTGCCGACCTGAAATTTTAAATAAATATACATAAGCATCCTACTAAAGATCCTGCCTCCCTAGCATGATTGTTATAGACTGCAGTTTTTCTCTACAGAACTAGTATTTACTGCAGAAATTAAAAAAACTCAACTGAAGGTAACTGAAAATAGAATTTACAGCTGCCTCTTTTAGATTTTTTAAAAGACTTTTAGATTTGGTATAGCCTATATCACTCTCGTAATCCAGGCGAATCCAGCGACACCTCATTTGTCAAAATCAGTCCAGCCGTTTGGGCTACAGCTACAGCCAAAGGAACCCACATACATACAAACATACACCCCAAACACGTTAACCTCCTTTTCTTCGCAGTAGGGTAAAATGACAAAGTTACATTTTTGTTCACAACCACTATCTTGTAGTGTAGAGTAAAGCACTGTCTAGCTACAGTATTAATGCTGACATGTTTCTGTTTTTTTCACATCTGCCTAATTCATTGGTTTTAATATTTTGTTTAATAAACTTACAAGAACAAGTTGCACAGCAGTGTTGACTTTGCTTATAAAAGTAGGTGCCAATTGTGCTGTTGCATATGTGACATCAAAGTATCTGCTCAATGTCCTCTGAAAAGGAGATGTTTCATAATGAGCTATATGTTTGTATGTACGCCAGACAGAAAAATAGTGAATTTCTAAAAAATACTCAAAAAGAAGCAAAATGATTTGTAGGATAATGTGAAGACTTTTTACAATGGTACCCAACTTATTTTCCTGAGCAGTCAAGACAATGGAATAGTTGGTAGTTAGGATTGTCACTTAAGAAAGTATGAATGAATACATTTCTTATTTTGATACTATCAAACAACCTACTGAGTAGTCAACAGCCGTCAAAACATTTTACTGAACACCACCTTGCCACATTTTTTAATGTAGCTCTCCAATTTAAAAAATTACAATGGGAAAAGGTTTCACATATATTTTGATATTAGATGACCCACCCACTTGGCCTGGGTTTCATCAACTGTCAAACATCTCTTTTAAACTTCATCTTTAGTAGGTTCATAATATAATGAGTGATTCGGGTAGACATGAAATGGCAGTGGAAAAAAGTCATACATTATATTTGGCTATATTTATACATGTACATCTCGGAAGGCTAGGTTCCATACATTTGAGAAACATCTACTTTGAAATAAAACTAAATTTCGCACAGCCTTTATTTGTCTATTGTATTGTATTAATCCATACTTACAGGTGGTGGTAAGCTCATGTATCTAATCACAAATGCAGCTATGACCAATGCAACGTCTCTTCCGACGATTAGCAATGTCAATGGAAGAGGTATTAGATTCTGCCAGGTGAGAGTAACAAATAGCGTTGCTATAAGCACTTTGTCTGCCAGAGGGTCTAAGAATGAACCCATTGTGGTCGATTGCCCTTTCCATTTTCTCGCAATCCAACCATCAAGCTGCAGAAAAAATATTCCTGTGATTTGTACAGCTAAGAGCTATTAAAAAAAAAATTGTTAGAAAATAAGAGAATATATTCCATTGTTTGAAATTTTACCTTACCAAATCAGTAACACCAGCGAATACTAATAAGCCCAGAGCTAAATTGTAATCACTTTGCAATATGACATAGCCCAAATATGGTGACATTACTATTCTTGCAATACACAAGACATTTGGTACCGTGAAGATATTTTCTTTCTGAAAAAATATATAAATGAGTTTAATATAATAAATCACAAAGGTGATTAAGATGGTATCTGTAATGCTAGCAATTTAAATATAATTTTCTTACCTCTACAACACCCTCGATTCTCTCTTTCACCTTAGCTTTGGTCTCGAGAATATCTTTTATAATATGCTGTTTTGTCACTCTAAGTTTTTCACCAGTCACTTCCTTTTGGTGTCTGATATCTCTGACAATTTCTTCACCTTTAAGTCTGATTTTCTGTTCAGTATCTTTAAGCTGTTCCCTCTGGAACTCAAAGGCATCTTTGATTGCTTCAGCTTTTTTCTCCAAGGTTATGAAATGTTTCTTTTTCTCCGTTGAATAAAAGCAAGACAACGATGCTTCATAGGGGTACTGTACAACCTGTCTTTTATTTGTTAGAATGAGCATGTACTGTCGAATAGAAATAATAGTTGTTTGTTTTGTATCCGGTCGGCATAGGTTTGCGACCTGTTTTATGAAACACGATTTTGTAAATAACCTCATTGTTACAGCACTATACGCACACTAGAATACCTAAATTTTGTAATATGTAATTGTTTTACATGAACAAACTTATTTTCCACGTAGATTTCACTCAGAAATAAATAAATCTAACATTATCATTTTCACGTTCACACAGAAAAAACTAAATTTTGGCTAAATTGTGTGATTGATTGTTGAACTATTTCTTCTTCTTCTTTTTTGTTATGTCAGTCATCTGTCTCTTTGATTGTTTGTTAAATTATTCGCTCATATGAGCAGGCCTATAGTCATAGACCTTACTGCCTAGTCTTGCGTTAATTAATTTCTTCCGTTTTCTATAATCTAACTTAATCTAACCTAACCTAACCGCCATTTTCTCCTTGGCGGGAATCCGTCGTTCCTGTCTCTTTGAGATCAATTTTGCCAGTGTCAAGTGTTTACATTAAAACTCAACACGAGAAATCATAGAATGCATCGCAGAAAATTATTAGATCTATTCAACTTACAATCAGTGTCATTAGAGCATTTTTATAAATCTATTCGCTTCGTTGTTGGGATTGGGTTGTTGTTGTTAAATTATTCGCTCATTTGAGCAGGCTTATAGTCATAGACCTTACTGCCTAGTCTTGCGTAAATTAATTTCTTCCGTTTTCTATAATCTAACTTAATCTAACCTAACCTAACCGCCATTTTTCGTTGTTGGGATTGGATTTAAATAGCATAGAATGTCACTATTTTTAGGAAATCAATGTCATAAATGTCAAAAACAGCTGTTTTTCTTGCTTGCTGTGTCAACTTGTCAAGTCAAACCAACAAAGAATTATCTTGTTGTTTGTTTACCTACAATTTTGTTTGCATTTTGGCTTGTTTTAGTTTATTAATAAACCTCAGCTGAAATTCTATGTGGTTCTTCATGTGATTGTGACTCACTCGTGAGAATAAAAATATTCTGTGTTCAGCCGCCCTAAGAAACAAAACTAGTAGGTAGGTACAATTTAAGTACCTACATTTTATTATTGTAGGTACTTACATAGTTACTGTTTGATTTTAACGCCCCTACATCGATTTAGATACATTCATATTATCCTTTATTCTGGCCCTGAACCATACATAATTTTTATATAACAAATATATATACCTACTTACTACGATAATAACTACCATAAAACAAACTCCGAAATACAAACCTATTTATCCGTAAAAAGTAAACTATAACTCGAAGGTAGGTACGTAGTTCAAGCTATAGTAGATATATACCTATTTTGTTTGCTAATTGCCCTTGGTTTTGCGTTTACATCCTATGCTCACTAAAGGCCTCACTATGTCTTCACATTGACACAGCTGTATCTAACAGCTTAAACTTTTTAGTTTAATCACTAAGCTAAGAAATAAGCTAACTATAAGTTACTTTTTCAAGCATCGAAGTAGTGTTCCACAGTTATATCAAAAATATTGAAATGGAACCAAAGAATAGCACATTATGAATCTGGGCCTTAAAATTTTTGAGATTTACTTAGCTTCAATTGAATGCATCTTAGAGCAAGATCCAAGAATGCAAGCATTTACTGTGTATTTAATAATAATGTGTGTATGGATGATGTCTACAGTGTTGCTAATAGACATTCTATAAGAGTCATGTAAGTTAACTTATGACCTGGCCGAGGTACTCTGATAATGTGACACAATTAACTTATCTATTTACTTACTCTAAAAGGTACCTAATGATAATTATTTATAATATAAGATGCACATACCAAGCATCCTTTAACACAAAGGTTGAGCCTTATAATGGTAGTGTTTTGTGTAGTTTCAATTTACTCTAAATGAAATAATGTAAGTTTTCTCCTAGATCTTTCCTTGACAATTTTACATCATATAGTTGGAAAACAGTTCTGTTTTCCAACTATATGATGTTTGCTATAGTTGTGCTATAGTGATTGACCTTTGATTTTTTAGGGCCACCATGAAGGATGAAGAGCTAAAATATATACTTTACTTACTGGACAATCTCACTGAAGAAATATTTGAGGTCTGTTGTAGTATCTTATTTTATAATATATCTAATTTTTATAATATGATTACATAAGTATATCTACATTATATAGTTTAACTCAAAATGGTTTAAATATAAAATTTATTGCAGGAACTGTTACAATTTCATGCTAATATAGAAGACTCTAAACCAGTCAAAGATTTCAGTGATGAAACTATCATATTCTTCAGAACCAATCTAAAAAACAATCCAGTAACAACGGCATACATTCTCAACTATCTGCAGGAGCATATGAATGCCATGCATAATGTAGACAAAATACAGTCCATCTATCAAGAAGTTCTGAAGAATGAACTAGCTGAAAACAGTTGCACTGATAGGCTGATTACTTTCATGTCCTTGATGAAATGTAATGACAATTTTGTGTCTCTCTTTATCAAACACATTTTAAAGCCAATTTCTGAAGAGAACTATAGGCAATACAGAAAGCAAATTCTACTGAGCCTTGTGCCACATGGCAGACCAGAACTGTTACAAGTAGCTGCCGAAACTATGCACAACAATGAACCTCAGAAAGAATTTAAACTTACTCCTGAGAACATGCTAGAGCTCTGTTACCAGGAAAAAACTCACTGGCTTCTCAAAGCAGCTCAAGTTTACAAAAACCAGCTTCATGATATGAAAAACATAACATTCAAAATAAATAACTTCACCAAACAAATCCTCATAATGGTGCTCATTGATCTTACCAACAGTCCTGAGACTTACGACCTGCCTTCTCTAGTGCACCAGCTTACAAACATATTCTCTATCCTTGATACTTACACAACATCAGATGATCAGTTGCAATTCTACTTAACAGAAGTGAAAAGAGAGTTGACAATAATAAAGTTTTGCCTAGAAAGTAACTGCAAGATCATGACAACCTCTATATTTAGTCAGGTACTGGCTCAGAGCGCCCTGGCTGTGATATCGCAAGTGTGCCGCCTTTCGAAGGTTGACAGGTATAAAGTTTCGAGACTGTTGAACATCAACAACGAATTTCTCAGTGAACTGATGTCGCTGAGCAGTAAAGTTGATCAGAGGAAGAAAGGCGGAAGTAGCCCTAATTGGGACATACTGACTTATAACAGTTACTGTGCAATAACAAAAGTTATTGACACTGTATTGAACTCAGCTGAAAGCTTTGAAAATGCGAACGAGACTTCATCCTTGGATGAAATAAAACGCCTTTTGTTGTCCATCCAACCATTGCAATGCTGCCTTGAAGCGATAGAAAATGTATTCTCGTGTCTTTTCTTGAGATATGAATACTTGTCTTGTCATGAACACAGCCAGGATTTCCAACAGTGTGGAGCGCATTCGGAATGTTCATATTTCTATTCTAAGAAACAGACAAAAAGTTCGAAGAATGTGATCAGTAACAACACAGGATTCATGTGCAATTCCTTCACGACTCAGCATATCCTAAATACTCTTAAACTGTGCCTTGAAAAGATAGAAGATAGTGTGAGTATCGAAGAGTTAGAGACCAGTGTAAAGGACCGATTCAAACATCTGCTAAAAGTGATCAATCACTCCATTTGGAAGCTTCAGCTGGTGTCGAACCTCTCTCCAGACACAAGTCCGCTTTTACTAAAGCTGTGCCTTGACTACGTCGAAGTGGACAACAGCAGCGATGATGAATCTCGGGAAGCGGACGCGAAACCTTTGAGGAAGAAGCCCAAGACAAGAAGACGACATACCAATAATAAATACGATCTCGATCATGGTATGCTTGCATCTACCATTTCGGCTACAGATGACAGTAAGTAATGGTACTTACATAAGACTTTAAAACAAATTATTGAACAAAACACCTTGTGTAGGCTTACGCTTAGATTTAGACTCCCATGTCTTTTTTTCACATTCCAGTGTGCGTATCAACTCCAGGCACTACAATCGACTTCATATCTATCATGCTGGCGAAGCCGACGTGTCTGGTCGCACTGGCGTTATACCACAATGACTTCCCAAAGGCCAACCAGATTTTAGAGGTAAGGAGAATTATCACGGCATATCTCCCAAGGTTCAAAAATTAGCTTAATCAAGTAACATTACATGCCGGTTTTTACGCCTTGCTTGTTGTTTTTGAATATCTAAATGCTTATCTTATCTTTAAATAAAACATAAATATAATCAATTAAATTAAAGTCTACAGAATCCTTAAAAAATGTCCAAATTCCTCATAGCAATCCTTCTCGCGCTCAGTCGGTTCATAATGAACAATGCCACCTTTCTTCGTAACCAATATTCCTGGAGGGTTCAAAAGCAGATAGTTCTTCGCTTCCTGTATTGTTTCCTGCGGTTTGAAAAACTTGCAATACAAACAACAGGAGCACCAACCTAGAGAAATATCTTTATTACGCAAGATTTTATGCAGTTTATATTTGGATGAGTTACAATCGCTACTGTGTTTCATCCCGTCCATAACAGCCGTTATGACGAAAGTCTTTGCTACTTTTGCATAATCTAGGACGCTAGAACTTAATTACAGTTTCTGTAATGATACATCTTACCTCTGGTGAACCACAACGGTACAGCTATCATGAGATATACAACCATCCATACAGCAGCAATTTTCCAAGCGTGTTTCACCAAAGTGTTGTAATCTTGCTTCCTATAAAATTCTTCAACCAAACGTTTTATAACATTCACGCTGTTTAATTCCTGTTTTGTGTAGTTGTGTGAGGCACTGTATGTGCTTTCGTTCATTGAGTCCAGAAGCCCTATGACTAACTGCTCTGAAATGTTTGTCGTATTTTGACACTTGAAAACACTTTTTTTAATAAACCTCAGAATGGCCAGTAATTATTTTGATGTATGGGAAGCCTGGTTCTGAATCTAGTAAGGTCTACTTCTCCAAACGTTTTCAACTTACCGGTTTTAACAGAACTGTAAGCATCAGTAATTGCATCACCTTTCACGTCAATATCGCTTACCAAGTAATCATATTCCACTTTCTCATTCGTGATGTTACTCTTCCGTGTTTGAATCCGTACATGCTAAAGAATGATAAAATCATAGTAAAATTGAAACAGTTCAGTAGATAGGTATGTTATAAACGGCTGTGTATATGATGAATGCTGTTTATTATTGTAACTACCAGACGGTCAATAACTTCCAATTATTACCTACTGATAACAATGGCATGACGATAATAATGTAAATATGAAAAAGTATGTACCTACTTACATTTGTTTTGTCAGTTGAAAGTATGGGTAAGTATTGATTGTTATAACAACTGACAATGCGAAATATCTGATTTATTCATGATGCACCACGACCTACTACAAGTGTGTATAGTGTATGGAAGACTAACTCGATTGTTCAATCAAACTCCTTTATGAAGTAGGTACCTACGTAATGGTATTATTACACCTACAAATTAGTTTTAAAATACCTTTAGCTCCCCCTAGCATGAGCTGAATACCGTAGAAATATTTTTCAATACAGAAGAAAAGTAAAAGTAGCATTTATTTGTGGTTTGGCCGAGCAAACCACTTTTGCCGTCACAAATGTCATTTCCGAAGAGAAAAACTATCTACCTACGGTGCTTATAAGGGTGCAGTTAAATAGAGTGTGCCTACATGACTTACTGATGTTGTCATTGATGAGTTTTTGTTAATTTTCATAAGTTCCATTATAGGCATCTTCGATTTTGTACCTTTGTCATTTGCTTTTGTATCAGCACGGTTACTTTGCATAGCTCTTTCGTATTCTCGGCTGACTATCCTGTAGGTAGGTTCATAACATTAGCTTAATATCAATTAATAGTTCGTTTTATCTATGTTTCTACTTACATAAACATAATAAACAATCTTAATGGTTCATTGGTACTTTAAGCTGAAAAATTGATGTTACGAAATAGAATGCGCAAAGATAATAATGTAGGTAGTTACTTACGTATAATAGGCATAATAATAGTTAGGTATGTACTAACTCATCAAACTCTCTAAAAATATTATCTTCATTCTTGATTCTCAGACTTTTAGTGTAATGTTTACTGATAGTCTCGTAATAATTATCGTCACTAAAATCCAATTCTACTTTAAGGTCGTTGTTGTCTTTGAAGAAAATATTTGATAGCTCTTTTTGAAATACTCCATTTTCTCCAAACTGTGTAGTTTTTGCTTGTACGTTATAGATGATATAATAACTGAAAAATGTAATGTAGCCAAAGTTCGCCATTTAACAATCCCCTTTTGACAGTTTATGTCTTATTCAAGCAAGGCGTAGATAAGGATTCATCAGAAGTATTTATGCTAAAGCAAATCTCATATTTCTAACAAAGACGTACATACTAAAACTGCCTGCACCATAGAGTTACTTTGGCCTGCATCTTGATGTCTCTATAATGTTACAGATGTTCGATTTAGCTGATTCTGAAATAGCAACAGAAGTTACATTCACGGAACAATTCCGCAACTTAGTTGCGAAGATCAAAAACATTATCTACTACAGAGATGACACTCGCTACCCTACTAAAGAACTTTCAGCACTATCCGTTGTATCCACTGAAGTTATGGGGCTCGTTGAAGGGTTTCTTGCATCGAATAGGGCTCCCAATTCCTTTGATATAATGGAATTGGGTGCTAGGCATCCACATTTACAACTGTATAACCATCAGAACTCACCCTTTATAAACGCTGTTGATATATTACTAAGCAGTGGACTCAATAGAGAAATTACGTACGGGCTTATAAACGTGGTAGAGAGGAAACTTGCTGAAGTCAGGGGTTCCACAGATATAGCGGCCGTCAAGAAAACGAATTATATACGTTTTGTAGAAGATATCGCTAGCGTTATGTTTGAAATATTCGGGAACACTGAAAAGTCATTCAATTTCGCGGATAATATTTGCGGACTGATCACAGATTGCCGAGTTCCAATCAAGCATAAAGAATTCTGTAAGTTGAACCAACTGTCCAAAGAACTCAGGCAGTCTTGCGAAGATCTTGTGGAGATTGTAAGTCCATGTGAAGGAAACGACTTAGATCAAAATTTGCTGCAGAAATACCACCAAATCTATATGAATGTAGTCGCCGCGTCAGATAAAGATCTGTGCAATGTAGGCGAAGTCTCTCGACAGGGAACTAAAAAGGCCAGAACACCTTATTTGAGAATGTGCTATATGTATTGCAAGACGGTATCACAGTTGGAACAGGAAGAGAATCGTTCGGCTGAAACCGCCACCGACCTGCCGTACTTTGCCGTACTAGAAAAACCTCTGCATGATATCTTTGGCAATATGATTAACAACAAAGAACTTCCAGTAACAAGTCTTGAGCCAATATGTAAAAAGTTGAATGTGAATCTCATACCCAAGTTGATATTGAATTTTTGCCCCTCTATAATTCTAACGGGTCTTCCCAAAGAAGCGTCTGAACACAACTTCAACAACTTGCTGCAAGTCGTGTACGATTTTAAGAATCCTGAAGAGAATTTGTTTCTAGATCCGATTGCAAACTTCGCTCCATTGCCGCGATCGGCCGATCCTCAATGCTTGACGTATGTCGTACTTCACAATTGGGTGCTGGCGCATATAATTAAGAAAATCCACACGTCGCCTGATGAGAACAGCTTGCAGCAAAGCATAGACGCTCGCACTAAATGTCTGAACAATTATATGGAACTTGAAAGGTTCAATGTCACCAAAGACTTGTACGGAAAAAACAAATATCTCGCTTCGCTTCACACGACAGTTGACCTTGATAAACTGTTCGTCTTCATGCCGCAACTGATCGAGGCAGGAAAGATCTTGAAATGTTTGAACATTATAGATTCGTTGATGGAGCGCCAGTTGATGTGTAGCGCAAATCTAAGCAATCTGCGAGATTTGATTCTATTTAAACTGGCGACGAATCCAAAGGTGCAAAACAATTGGAGATATTGTCAGTACCTCAGATGCTCCGAGTTGAAAGTGGATTTAATCCTGAATAATTTGAGTAGTTGGCCAGCTGAAGGCGCTTTGGAAGTTTTGGACTATTTACGGTTTCTATTGAACCATGAGTCTTTGGAAGAAGGCTTGTATGAGAAATGCAGTGACTGGATGGTCAAGATTCCCGTATACGATCAGGTATTTTTTTGCATTTGCTAGTGTAAGTTATTAAGTACAATAAAGCTTTGATTTAAATGTATAATTACTTACTACTTTAAGATATCATCAATAATGGGAGCCAACCATTGGTACGTCATCTACGAAAAGTCGCTAGAAAACCCAGAGGACATTATAGAGACTCTAATGGATAGTCAGCAGGTAAGCTGAATATAAATTTGTAGCACTATCCAGTTCATAAAATAAAATGAAGGTACTCATTTTATGTCTTGTTATTTTCCAGTTTAAACTATGTTTGGAGTGGGCAGACGTGCATGAAGTATCGGAAAACATGAAGAATCTAATTGTTACGAATTTACTGAGGCAATTATTCGAATACACCAACCAAGCTACCCCGACCCTCATCAAAGAACTAATCTTGAGACTCCCATCGACAGATGCCATGGATTTGATTCAAGACGAAATGTCCAAAGTCAGAAACGTTGAAATCCTCCAAGTCTGTATCGACTTTATATCGGAAAACTCTTTCGATCGAAAATGTTTTGAAAACATAAAAATTGGTCTTCAAATAATGTTGGAAATCGACGCCAACATGAGATATATGTTCTGGGAACTGATAGAAAACCCTTTGTTGATGATCGAGCAGTTCCTAATGAACTCAAAATTGGATGTTTTGGTCAACATTTTTAATAAAATATCGCCAAAACTAAAGAAGGATTCTAGTGGTGACAAACTTTACTACAACATAAAATCTATCGAAAGTTTAGTGATATCTCGGAACGCTGTGGACGCATTGTTAAGGTTTTATGCAGAAAAAGCTTTAGATATGAAGAATCCTACAAACATTTGTCCCGTCGCCCCTAAACCGTCTGATGATTCGCTGCTCCAGTCCATAGATTCAATAAACATAGAAGCGGCAACGAAACCTTTCGTTATGCCCGATCAGATACCCACGAAGGAGCAATGGACCGAAGACTATTCTGTGGATAGATGTATGCTATGTCACACGTCTATATTCTCCATGATAATTAGAAGACATCACTGCAGGCGGTGTGGTAGACTAGTTTGTCATGCTTGCTCAAGGCATAGGATGCAGGTATGCACTTACTAGATATTTTATCCGTTGGATGGTGCTGCTATAAGAACCGGGGAATAAATAACCTAGACTCCAGGGGCGTCACCACGAATTCATAATACATTACCGAATTAATATTACATTGTTATTTCGTACCATGATCTATGCAAATTGTATTGTAGTGTTACTTCAAGCTTCAAATGTGACGTTTCTAAAGCGGAATCGTTCTGGAATACTTCGTAGGCTCCAGGGCCACAAGCTCTTCGGTCAATATCAAAGTAATGTAACTTTGATGTTTCTTACCATAAAAATTGTATCAAAGTAGTGTTACTTCGAGCATGAAATAGGACTTTTCTGAAACATAATGGTTTGTAAGAGCTTGTGGCAAGGCTGTAACGTTTATTATTTCCTTTAAAACATATTGTTATTTGTGATTAAAATTCCAGGTACCGACATACCCTAGTGGCGTGAAGCTGCGCGTATGCGAGGACTGCTTCACGCAAACAATGAACCGCCAATCGAAGTCGTACCAGGACAACATAATGCTCAGCAGTAACTCGGACTCTGTAAACAGCGGGGTGACCAGCCTTGACTGGTGCCTCACCACCAGTGCGCCGAAGAACGACGCGGTGCGAGCCGAGTTCAGCTTCGAATTCACGCCGAACGTCACGCTCTGCTTGTCCATTATGAAGATGCATTCCATCAATTTGGATTATCCGAGGTATCCTGTTATTCTATTAGTATTAGTTTTACTAGCTTCCGCCCACGGCTTTGCCCGAGTGGTACCTTGAAAAACTAAAACAAATCTATCCCACGAGAACCTTACATTTATCCGGAATAAAAAGTAGCCTATGTGCTATTCCAGGCTTAATCTATCTCTGTGCTGAATTTCATCCAGATCCGTTTAGCTGTTTCAGTGCGAAAGAGTAACAAACATTCATACATCCATCCATCCATCCAAACTTTCGCATTTATGAGTAAAATATTAGTAAGAAAAAACGTGAAAACTTTAGACCACACTACTGAAGTAAAACTTCTTTAGCTCCATCCATATGTATGTAGGCCTTCAGTGTCTAAGATATACGAAACGCAACTGACTATGAGAGAAAGAGAGGAGGAAAATGTGTTCTACTGTTCTCACCTCAGTCTCTTGCCCCAACAATAATATGCGAAACGTAACTCTCTCTTTCTATCTTCACTCACATCTCCCTTTCAACTTCCGTTCGCCTCGCCCGATCACACTTTTCGTAACCCTCGTCTCGCATTCACCGGCTTACTCCCCAAGTCAAGCGTGCGTAAAGAAGTTTTAATTGAAGAACTACTTGTATTCCAGGTTCCTGCTAGACCGCAGCGAGGAAGTAGCGCGAGAGCTGTCGAGCGGCGGCGGCGCGCGGCTGCTGGTGCGCGCGCGCCGCTCGCTGCTGCTGGCCGCCGCCGAGCTCTACTCCAGGACGCACCACGACGGCACGTAAGTAGCGCGAGAGCTGTCGAGCGGCGGCGGCGCGCGGCTGCTGGTGCGCGCGCGCCGCTCGCTGCTGCTGGCCGCCGCCGAGCTCTACTCCAGGACGCACCACGACGGCACGTAAGTAGCGCGAGAGCTGTCGAGCGGCGGCGGCGCGCGGCTGCTGGTGCGCGCGCGCCGCTCGCTGCTGCTGGCCGCCGCCGAGCTCTACTCCAGGACGCACCACGACGGCACGTAAGTAGCGCGAGAGCTGTCGAGCGGCGGCGGCGCGCGGCTGCTGGTGCGCGCGCGCCGCTCGCTGCTGCTGGCCGCCGCCGAGCTCTACTCCAGGACGCACCACGACGGCACGTAAGTAGCGCGAGAGCTGTCGAGCGGCGGCGGCGAGCGGCTGCTGGTGCGCGCGCGCCGCTCGCTGCTGCTGGCCGCCGCCGAGCTCTACTCCAGGACGCACCACGACGGCACGTAAGTAGCGCGAGAGCTGTCGAGCGGCGGCGGCGAGCGGCTGCTGGTGCGCGCGCGCCGCTCGCTGCTGCTGGCCGCCGCCGAGCTCTACTCCAGGACGCACCACGACGGCACGTAAGTAGCGCGAGAGCTGTCGAGCGGCGGCGGCGCGCGGCTGCTGGTGCGCGCGCGCCGCTCGCTGCTGCTGGCCGCCGCCGAGCTCTACTCCAGGACGCACCACGACGGCACGTAAGTAGCGCGAGAGCTGTCGAGCGGCGGCGGCGCGCGGCTGCTGGTGCGCGCGCGCCGCTCGCTGCTGCTGGCCGCCGCCGAGCTCTACTCCAGGACGCACCACGACGGCACGTAAGTAGCGCGAGAGCTGTCGAGCGGCGGCGGCGCGCGGCTGCTGGTGCGCGCGCGCCGCTCGCTGCTGCTGGCCGCCGCCGAGCTCTACTCCAGGACGCACCACGACGGCACGTAAGTAGCGCGAGAGCTGTCGAGCGGCGGCGGCGCGCGGCTGCTGGTGCGCGCGCGCCGCTCGCTGCTGCTGGCCGCCGCCGAGCTCTACTCCAGGACGCACCACGACGGCACGTAAGTAGCGCGAGAGCTGTCGAGCGGCGGCGGCGCGCGGCTGCTGGTGCGCGCGCGCCGCTCGCTGCTGCTGGCCGCCGCCGAGCTCTACTCCAGGACGCACCACGACGGCACGTAAGTAGCGCGAGAGCTGTCGAGCGGCGGCGGCGCGCGGCTGCTGGTGCGCGCGCGCCGCTCGCTGCTGCTGGCCGCCGCCGAGCTCTACTCCAGGACGCACCACGACGGCACGTAAGTAGCGCGAGAGCTGTCGAGCGGCGGCGGCGCGCGGCTGCTGGTGCGCGCGCGCCGCTCGCTGCTGCTGGCCGCCGCCGAGCTCTACTCCAGGACGCACCACGACGGCACGTAAGTAGCGCGAGAGCTGTCGAGCGGCGGCGGCGCGCGGCTGCTGGTGCGCGCGCGCCGCTCGCTGCTGCTGGCCGCCGCCGAGCTCTACTCCAGGACGCACCACGACGGCACGTAAGTGTGTACCAGTGTTGCCAGATACACTGTAATTACAGCAGATCTACTGTATATTCACACGATCCACAGTACACTGTAATACTAAAAAAAATACTGTGCATGGGAACACTGTAATTTTTCAACGGGCAAAAATCTATTCACTGTATTTTTTTTTACTTTTATTGTAATTTTGTATCAAACACTGTAATTTTGAGCACTTTTGAGCACCAAACACTGTAATATAATTTGTCTCATCTGGCAACACTGGTGTTTACTAGCTAACCCGCTAGCAACTTCATTTGGGAGTTTTATTTTGAAAAGGTAAAAAGTTCATAGTCAAACTTTACCACCCCCATTATGCATTATATACCTATGACCAACATTATTTTTATTTACGAAAAAAAAATTAATAAACACCAACAACAAATAAACATAGAAAACAGAGTTCAAATCACCGATCGCAGGTTATGTACCAAAAAAGGCTGGCAACGTTACCTCGTTGGATCGCTATACTGATTCTCTGACCGAGGTAAGCACCAGCCTTTTGATCATTGGTCTCGTCTACCAGTCTCTTATATTATTTACAATATAATATATACATTATATATTATGCATGTATCTAAATATATATAACTCAAAGGACTGACTGACTGACTGACTGACATAGTGATCTATCAACGCACAGCTCAAACCACTGGACGGATCGGGCTGAAATTTGGCATGCAGGTAGATGTTATGACGTGTAGGCATCCGCTAAGAAACGATTTTGATTAATTCTACCCCCACGTGGGCGAAGCCGTGTGGGCGGAAACTAGATATACATATAAACCTTCCTCTTGAATCACTCTATCTATTAAAAAAACCGTATCAAAATCCGTTGCGTAGTTTTAAAGATCTAAGCGTACATAGGGACAGAGGACAAACAGACAGCGGGAAGCGACTTTGTATTTTAGTAAGTAGAAAAAAACCGGCATTAAAGGAATAAAACATTTTTTTCAAGAACGAAATTGAGCTTCGCCGTTCGATATTTAAAATTGATGATTATTATACTTATACGAAGACAAGGCTGAAAAGCGACCTCTTTTGTCATTGGGCTGAATGCATGATATCTGTGCCAGTATGATGGTTAGATGTACTCGAACTTTTTGAAAGAGTGAAGTTTTTTTTTTTAATTACTAGGGCTTTTCTAGCTACATTATTACCCTTGAGCGCTAATTGGTCACGTACAAGCCCCATTTGGGGGTAATAAGGACCTACTTACCGAACATGAGAGATGTAAATAGGTACTATTTAGTGGTAATACTGACATTACAAATTATGGAGTTTGAGGAGTCTACCAAGCCTGGGGATTACAGACGCGATCACGTTTGTTTCGGCAGCGAGTGGTCGGCGGGCGCGGGCGCGGGCGCGCGCGTGGCGGAGACGGGCGCGGCGCACGCGGCGCGCTGCCTGGCGCACGCGGACGCCATGGCCACGCTCGTCAAGCACCAGCTGCACCACCTCGTGCCGCACCAGGGCGCGCACCCCAGTACGTCCCGCACCTGCCACTCGACCATCAGGGGCCTTATTATTAGTATTAAACGATGACTGGTGATTCCGTGACCACGACAGTGTGTAAACCGAGAAAAATAGGTAAACAAAACGTGATAAATACCCGTTTAATACTAATAATAGTGCTGATCGCGCAAGTTTAAAAATATACATCAGGGGTCTTAGCACAAGGTCTTTGGGCAATACTTTGATATTGCCTTTTTTTTAATCTTGTTTATTGTTAAGGACTTTTACTTCACAAAGTATGTCAGTCCTATAGATATTGTCTTTGACTTTGATTATTTCGAACCATAATCTATGAAAATTGTATTTAAGTAGTGTTACTTCAAGCTGGAAATGTGACTTTTCTGAAAAATTATGGTTTGTGGTAAGGGCCCAGGCATCACAGCTCAGTTGGTAGTAGCTCTACCTTCTGCGCTGTAGGTTGTGGGCTCGATACCCACACAGGACATTGTGTGATGAACAAAGATGTTTGTTCCGTGTCTGGTTAGTGCTATGTATTCAATATACAATATGTCACCATTGGCTATAGATAGTAAAGTATTTGTTGTCTGTGCCCAAGAAATCACTTGTGAAAGGTTATTTTGTTTCTTAATACAGGTCAAATTGTCCGTTCTCTACTCGAAGCCGAAAAATGGGAGCTTGCACTAGAAATAGCTACGAAGTCTGGTCTCTCGCGCAACAGCGTGCTAGCCGCGTGGGGCAAAGCCTGCTTGAAGGCCGGTTGCTTCCGACAAGCGAGGGAGAAATTCGCGCATTGCTTCAAGAGCGCGCTGAATGTTTGCGCTGAAGTCACTGAAGATTGCGATTTAAAGGAGACTTCGGAAAGCCCTTTTGTAAATCGACGGTAAAATTACTTCTTTAAAAGTTAAATTGGTATTTCATCGCTTCATCCTACTAATATTATAAACGCGAAAGTTTGTAAGAATGTGTGGATGTGATGTATGGATTTCAGGATGTAAGGATGTCAAGATGTCTGGATGTATGTTCCCGCGGGATAGATTTGTTTATTTTTTCAAGGTACCACGCTGGCGAAGCCTTGGGCGGAAGCTAGTACAGTTGGCTTAACGAATCTAGGCATTCGTGAAGTTAGCCGCAAGAGCTGCGCAGTATTGTTTTTCGGGAGCAATCGGAGGTATGAGGAGGGGGGGAAGGAACTGTACATGCGCAAACTCGCACCTGTGGCTAACTTCACGAATGCCTAGATCCGTTGGATGAACTATACTTCTATGTATTGTCCGTTCACTGTGTTACCTATTAATCGACAGTGACTGAAAGCTGTTAGTTCCTATGAATGTTTTGTTAGTAACAGAGTTTCGTAACACCACAGATTACGAAGTGTGCGTCACTCCGAGAGAAGCACTTCCGTTTCCAGCGCGCAGTCGGACGGGCGGCCGCGCGCGAACCCGCCGCTGCTCAACGAAGTCATAGGTTTGCTGGAAGACATGAACTATCCAGTCAACCAGGTGCTGTTGCACAAGGCGGAGACTATTAAGGTATTACACAACTCTTGTTTTTTAAAAAAAAGTATATATTTACGGTCGCTTTCTATATTCTATCTATCCGTGGTTTTGGGATTTAGGATGGGTAGGTATTTGATATACTTCTATAGGATTAATGTCAAATACTTACCCAAAATCCAAAAACCGCAGATAGATAGAATATAGAAACCGGCAGTTAGTCTATCAGCTATCTGGTTTCCTTAAATCTTTGCTTAATTTGGGGTTAGATTTGTGTGAACTGTTCCCCAATATTTATTTATTTTATTTTAATCAGTTACAATCCAGTTCACATCAGCAATAGTGCTGCAATTACTGTACATGTTTTTCTCGGACTTTGGTTAGGCTGATATTGGTATGTAAATTCACAAATGTAAGACATTTCAAAGTGATCCATGTGATTTTATTAAAACATACCTATTTTGAATTTGAATATGGAAATTCTGATACTAACAAACATCACAAATCAGACAATGAACCAAATATTGAATGTTGCTTGACCACTGAAGTAGGTAGCACTTATATATGAACTTACTTTTTAGAGTACAAACGAAAAACTGACATCAATGAATACAAACAAAAAGAAAATACAGTTAACTGAGCCGGCTCTCAACATCATGCACACACTCGCGAGCGTCAAGAAGATCAAGCAAGGCGACTACAGCGACTTCCAAACTGCCACTTTGCCGCCCAAGAAAAGCTTAGCTCAAGGTAATTTTAAGGACTTACATAAATAAACGTGCTCATTTATCAGTATTCGCTTCTTTTTGCAGACGTTTCGACACTTATTTGAAGTTATTTTACTATTTTTTATTCATTTATATTTATATTTTTTACTATTTATTACAAAATTAAACTTTATCAGGACTTATTTTAGATGATAATGTAATACCGATGTCTGATGTTGTCATAATTGAAGAATTTAGCTTTCACCCACGGTTTCGCCCGCGTGGTATCTTGAAAAACAAAAACAAATCTATCCCACGAGAACCGTAAATTTTTCCGGGATAAAAAGTAGCCTATGTGCTATTCCAAACCATAATCTATATCTGTGCCTAATTTCATCCAGATCCGTTCAGCCGTTTCAGCGTGGAAGAGTAACAAACATACATCCAGACATCCATACATTCTTACAAACTTACGCGTTTAAAATATTAGTAGTATATGTCCCATTAAATAAGTCTTTATTAGTGAAATGTTTTTTTTTTTTTTATTATAAAATAATAATTAATAATTTCTAGGTCTTCTAAGAAGAAACAACCACACCGAACCGAAACTAGATCTCAATCGAAAACTGGATCCGTTCTTCTTTCAAGAATGCGTGTACTATCTGAGCAACTACGGGTCTCACACAGCGAACATCGCATTTTACCTGAAGCATAGCAACATGCTCGAAGTCATCCGATACTGCTACGACAATCTGGTCGATAAGGAAACATTCACAGAGTCTGTTTACATGGACTGCTTGAAGAAAGACAGGGTTAACGATTTGTTCAACGCTATGAGCGAGATGGATAGCACTTTGGATATGTTTGCTGTGAGTATATTTCACTTCTGGCTAAAAAAACATGATCACGACTGTAATCCCTTGGCTCGGTAAGTATCTCCTCAGACTCTAGTGACTTAGATCTTTGAGGATATCTAAAGAGGGTAGTCAGTCAGAGGCACTTCCCAAGATGACATTTGGCACGTGCCCACATTTTGCACAGTAGTATCCCACGAGAACCGTTCCTTTTTCCGGGATAAAAAGTAACCTATGTGCTATTCCAGACTATAATCTATATCTGTTCCAAATTTCATTGAGATCCGTTCAGCCGTTTCAGCGTGGAAGAGTAACAAACATACATCCAGATATCCATTCATTCTTACAAACTTTCGCGTTTATAATATTAGTAGGATTTGTCAAACGATTTCGATGAAACAAAGCCTAATTTTTAATCCAAGCTTATCTCAATACATTAGTGAAAACTGCATTCGATTTGCTACAGCCGTTACGGAGATTAGCGTGCACAAACACAAAGATAAACGATTTTAGGTATTAAATGTATGTATAGATACAGATGTTAGCATAAGTAAATATTTTCAGGAGTACATAATGCACATCTGCCGTACACTAGAGATGTCGAAACGCCTGGAGGCGTTGTACAACGTGCAATGCAGCAGCGGGCAGAACGCTCGCGCCGCCGCCACCTGCGCGTTGATCTACTCGAGACCGCTGAAGGCCAGTATGTTCGCGGCCACGCTGCACGCGAGACAGCACCATCTAGCGGCGGCGATGCAGCATCTCTACCGGTGTGTGCCCGTCGCGTCTACCAATAGTAAGTGAAAAGTAAAGTGCCAAGAAGGTTTGGTCGGTTTGTTTATGTATTGCTTTGAGATTTCGCTCTTGTTGCGCTGCTGCTAGTGGGCTTAAAGCTAAAAAACTAGCCTTTGGCTACTTGGCGTCACACTATTTGTGCTATATTTCTTATTTTAAAAGAAAAAAAATTAAGGAAGCTATACTTATTATTAAAAACATGTGCAGTTATGAGCGGTTATTGGAGAAAAACAGGATTTAAAAACTACATGTTTATGTTTATTTATATCTACCTACAAAAATAATAAGTTTAAAGTTGACAGAATATTAACAAAATTATATTAAAAAGCTTTTAAAGATTAACTTACTTATCTTTTCCGCTTTTAAAATGTTAGTTATTTGCTAGTTTGCTATACTATATAGCCGTTAATAAAGGCATTTGGGGTGAGTATGAGCAGTGCTACTATCTTTTTCAGAAACAACAGACACTAAAACATTCCAGTTCAACTTGGACAAAGTGACAATAGACAACCTCATGACGACCATAACACGACAAATCGAGGTCGCCAAGTACCTGGCAACGTGCGAAGCGAACGGACGACTCAATGAGAAGGTTCTAGACGAAGTTATACCTATGCAGATAAGGAAGGATTTAGAGAGTACCGACATACGGCCCTTGACTCTATTCGGCTCGAATACTGATAAAATAAGACTAGTTGCCATTATTCTGGCTACTGGACATACGATTGAAAGTGGATTTGAACTGGCATTCAAGTAAGTATCTTTTTACTCAAAGCGACATACCGTAGGATTACTTGAACAGCTCTATCTGAGAACCTAATTTTATTTATTTTTTAGAGTGATAACAGAACACAAGTTAGATTCAATGCACATATACACGCACGTCGCTCGATATCTGGTGAACATCGACAGATTCATGGAAGTCAAGACATTGGCTAAATGCATTCGAATTTCAAAGGAGACTGCCGCAAGGTAAATATGACTCAAAATGGTTTAGTATCAGGACTAAGGACTACCTACTCAATAGTGAAAATGAGCTTACATTTTACTTACAACCTTTTATAGTAGGTACCTTTATTGCATGCAGTCTATGGCTGAAGCTAAAGCAAATGACTGAATGAAAAATGCAGGCAACATTTTTCTCTCCATTCAATTGAAATTTCTTATTTATTTCAAAACGTTTTCACCTTCGTAAGCGATTCTTGTAGATATGTACCTACATCTTATAAGCCAAGACACATAAATCATCTGATTTACTAAAAAAAACATGAGAGGTGTCAAGGGACACCCGGATGGAACGAAGTTCCTTTCCTTGCTTTCTATGAGAGAGAGAGAGAGAGAGAGAGAGAGAGAGACAGACAGACAGAGAAACACGCACACGCCGCACGGCTTACAACTGTAGCAAAAAGTGTCGTTACAACTTTTGGTCTTAATTTTTTCTGTCTAGCTCCCTTTCGCAACACGCGATAAGGAATTTCGTTCCAATAAAACCTATGTTTTCAGTTTAATGAGTGACCAAGTGCTGGAGTCCGGCGTGAGCGCGGTGGTGGCGCGGTGCGACGCGCGTGCGCAGCTGCACGACGAGCAGGCCGAGCTGCTCATAGCCGACGTGCACTCCGTCACTATTAAGGTGAGTTCCTATGAACTAGTGCCCAACTCTGCTGATGGAGTTTCACTTTGTGAAATTTAAACATTATAGGGATAGGGTTTAATTCCTTCAGTGTGCAGCAATGTACGGGACATGTTTAGTCAGGCGCTATCTTTGTCGGTGGTATGGTGAGGCAAAGGCATAATATTATGATTTGCATCTTCCTGCGTATGCAAAAAGTGTCAGAATGAGGGCGCTACTTTCTTTGTTATTAATCAATGCTATCATTCATTTTAAGGGCAGCCTGAGGAATAGGTTATATCCGTTTCTAAATCTTTTTCTTTGTAATTTCAGCTTTTCTTAACATTCAAGCCACCATTATGTACCTACATACAATATTTATTTTTTATTTACAGATATCCTGTTACCTAGTATGTCGTAACGTCAGCAGCGCTTACATATTAGCAGCCCGGAACGACCGCACCAACGATTTGCGCAGAATATTGCACGAGGCAGAGCGATTGGGTAATGATCAAGTCAGGAATGCTTGCGTCAAGCGACTCACGTCCAAAAATATCAAGTAGGCTTCCAAATAGCTAAGCAAACTTGTTGGTATTGTAAAGGTCTAAATAACGAATACTTACGACAAATACTTGGACTGAATTAGTCCTAAAATTTCCTGGCAATTCCATGCTTCAACTCATGAATGATTAGTTATGATACTCATAAATACTCACTTCTAAATTACAAAACGTTGTAAGGATGTTCTAGTAAGTGAATCATGATATGAACGAATTTTAAATAATCAACAGAAAAGAAACAACATTTATTCACATTATATTCTTCATTCAGTTAATTATTAAATAAGTATTTGTTTGTTATTCAGTTAATATTGTCATGTTGATTATTTTTTACTATTTTAATGCAATTAAGACTGCAGGGTTACTAGATACGAGTATAACAGACTTTGTATTGTTTGATCCACATTTCAGATTTTAAGTTATTTTAATTCTGCCCATTTTTTGAATAATTTCAATATTATCTAATCAAACTAGATTTTGTTCAATGTAAAGTTAAACTGTGAAACACTAGTATTATGTACCTAAATTGTTTTGTTATAAAAACAAAATGTATAATAGTTGTAAAATAAAATGAAGATTGGTACAATTCTGTGTTGCATCCTCTAAAGTACAAATGAAATAAAGTATATTGTGGTCTCCTTAGTACCTAATGAATACTAAAAAGACTGCTAAAATGTACGAGTTCTCAATTTTTTGTCGATTATTACTATTGTTTTTTATGGGAGCACATTAATACGTATAACTTTTTTTCCATAATTTTCTTAATCATAATGAATAAAGTATAACATAAAGTGTCATACTGTAACTTTCGCATAATCGTTTTTTGGCCTAATGTGATATAAGCATAACAATCTTTTGGGAGCACATTAAAACGTATAACTTTTTTTCCATAATTTTCTTAATCATAATGAATAAAGTATAACATAAAGTGTCATACTGTAACTTTCGCATAATCGTTTTTTGGCCTAATGTGATATAAGCATAACAATCTTTTGGGAGCACATTAAAACGTATAACTTTTTTTCCATAATTTACTTAGTCATAATGAATAAAGTATAACATATAGTGTCATAATGTAAGTATCGCATAATCGTTTTTTGACCTAATGTGATTTAAGCATAACAATCTTTTGTACTAATACATTCAATTCGACTGTTATGAATAAAGCATAACATTATAGTGTCATAATGTATCTAACTTTCGCATAATCATTTTTTGGCCTAATGTGATATATCTTTTGTACCACATTCAATTCGACTAATTGATGAGATGCATAATAGTCTTTAGACATATTTTATTTTTTCTAATTAACCGAATTGCCTTACCCCGAACAGTAGGTTCGTTAGGTTGCTATGTAAAAATATAAAAAACCGAATCGCCCTACCCCGAGCAGTAGGTTCGTTAGGTTGCTATGTAAAATTATAAAAAACCGAATTGTCCTACCCCATTGTTGATCATTATGTTTAGGTAGTGTTATGCTTTTCTCAATGTGTGCCTTTAAACATTATGCTAAGTTATCTTTATGCTACAAATGGTTATGCCTTTAAACATTATGCTAAGTTATCTTTATGCTATAAATGGTTATGCCTTTAAACATTATGCTAAGTTATCTTTATGCTATAAATGGTTATGCTAGTAAAAATTATGCGAAAACGGTTATGCGTTAAGTTGTTATGGTAAATTATCATTACTCCTAAAAACGTTATGCCTAACAAAAATTGTATTAATTATTACAAAAATTTTTATACTTCTAGATATAGACCCGTTTTTTATATGCACACCAATTACTCAGTGTTAGTCTGCAATTTGTATGCAGATATCAACTTTAGGTGTTTATTTTTGAAAAATACTTAAAACTTTAAAGAATTCAACGCAGAATCGCTACCATTATATCTAATGTATTAAGATTTATAATGGTCTCAAGTTGTGATAATCAAGTTATTAAGAATTGTATATACATTTACATGAATAATTATAAAAATATACTTACTTTCTCCTATCAATTTGTTTACTTTATTTTATAGTAAGTACCTGGTTAACCGAGCTATGTTCGGTTTTTTTTGATAAATCTTGTTTGTTGGAAAATGAAACCTAGCTAAATCGATTTATCGCCCCCGAAAACCCCTGCATACTCAATTTCATGAAAATCATTGGAGCCGTTTCCGAGATTCGGATTATATATACAGGGTGTCCCAAAAAGTAGTGTCTAGCGAAAGTCCAGAGTTAGAACACCCCTTGGGGTACCCGAATCACCCCCATGTATGTTCCGCGATTTTCTATAGTTTTCGAGTTATTAATTTTTTTCCGAATTTTTGAAAATTTACGACTTGAACAACTTAAAACATTCCTACAAAAAAAGTAGAAAACTTTCTTAAGATTTTTTTTTTTGCTACTGAATTGTTATGAGTTGTTCTTTTATGCATAAAATAATCAGCTACGTGACTTTGATGAAAACTATGAAAATGTTAGTGTAAAGTCAAATAATTACATTCGGTGAGTTATGACTTAAATTTTCAACTTTAAATTAAAAATCTTAAAAAGTGATTTCATGGTTTTAAAATAAGTCTAAAAAATTCTCCAGACTCTCAGCTTTCATAATCATTAAAAAAAAGTAGTACTTAATAGGCTACTTTGGCTAAAATTGGCTTTCAAAGACGGTAAGGTGGAAAATTCTTAAAATTAGCTACCTGATTAAAAAATAGATTTTGGCCATTTTATCATTCCTAAGCTTAATTTGCTTGTTAACTAACCAAAAATGACTACAAAGAATTAGTTTATGCCAAAGAAATCAGCAATATGGCCGAATTAAGAACAAAATTAGGACAGGACGAAGAAAAAAAATTAAGGCACTTAAAATAGCTTTCATACGATTAAAGGAAACCTTTTTAAGACGATGTAGGATTTGTATCGACCTAGAAGGTTGACATTTTGAAAACTTTTTGTAAAAAATTAATAAATTTTACTTGTTTTATTTCATAAATTAAGATAAACTAAATAAATAAAACCTTCAAATATTAATGAAATCTTACTTTCCTGTAGTCCTTTTTGGTTAGTTAACAAACAAGTTAAGCTTAAGAATGATAAAATGGCCAAAATCTATTATTTAATCAGGTTGCTAATTTTAAGAATTTTCCACCTCACCGTCTTTGAAGGTCGATTTTAGCAGAAGTAGCCTATTAAGTACTACTTTTTTTTAATGATTATGGAAGCTGAGAGTCTGGAGAATTCTTTAGACTTATTTAGGAACCATGAAATCACTTTTTAAGATTTTTAATTTGAAGTTAAAAATTTTAGTCATAATTTACCGAATGTAATTATTTGACTTTACACCAACATTTTCATAGTTTTCATCAAAGTCACGTAGCTGATTATTTTATGCATAAAAGAACAACTCATAACAATTCAGTAGCAAAAAAGAAATCTCAAGAAAGTTTTCTACTTTTTTTGTAGGAATGTTTTAAGTTGTTCAAGTCGTAAATTTTCAAAAATTTGGAAAAAAATTAATAACTCGAAAACTATAGAAAATCGCGGAACATACATGGGGGTGATTCGGGTACCCCAAGGGGTGTTCTATCTCTGGACTTTCGCTTGACACTACTTTTTGGGGCACCCTGTATATATACAAGAATTGCTCGTTTAAAGGTATAAGATATGCAGTTTAATGTGAATGTAGTAGATTTGTACACATAATAGGCATTAAAAGGTAACTTAGTATCAGTTTAGTCATAATGGTCATTATGTAACATTTTGGTTAATGCAACATAAACCAAACAAATAACAAGAGGCCAGTAATAGTTTATTTTGAATAGATATAGAAAGTAAAAATAAAGAACATTGGACAGATGGTCAATGACTGCAGCGCCTGCATCACTAGCACAGGCGGGACTCCAACTCTTCAATCTCACTTGTAAGAGAAGAGCACAGTTCAATGGACCACATCCTACGAGCTAGGACATCACAGAAGTATGCCTTGGGTACACTCACACAATTTATCTCACTTGTATTGCGCACATTATAAATCAGTCTTGACACATTGTCACAACTACTAACTATTTATTGGGTTGCCATTGCCTTTTTCTTGGGCTTTTTAAGACGCTTTAGCCCGTTGATACTTGTTTTTAATAAATTGGAGTAGGCAGTGGTGAACTTTTCGACATCCCGTTGTTCAACAACTGTTGCTAGTTTATTGCTTTTTGATTGTACTCTTATAAGACATTTATACTCGGGATTTTTCACTGCTGGAGTACCGTCTCTTGGATGTGGTTTGGTACGCCCGTCATCTGAAAATAGTCATCAAATGCTAATGTTTTGATGAGATGTCTTTATTTAAATCTACTTACGTTCTTCAAATGCGCTAATACTTACATCGTTTCATGGTCATGGTTATGGAACCATCAGCTCGAGATTTTTGAAACAGTTTAGTTAGCTCAGCTAGGAACTGAAATAAGATTACCTTACATTATTTGCCCTGAAATGATGTAGAAAAAATGCAACTTATGACTGGAAGCGACGCTTTTCTATTACCTCGTCATTTTTCAATAGAACCATTATTGTAAATAATTTACTGAACTACTGGAAGCGCATAAACATGTGCAAATGTAATTTAACGAATTTATTTTAAGAAATTTGCATTGTTTGCGGATTTCGGGCACAAATTTAACACCTAAACCACAGAAACATCGGCTTTGAAAGAAAGAATTAGGAAGGTAAGCAGACCACTCCAGCTTTGACATAGCACGAACCTACAAAGCAAAAGCAGCTGACAAGACCAGGACACGTTGACAATTTTGACAGTGACAGAAATAACTTTTACAACAAATACAGACTATCTATTACGATTAAAAAAATAAAATATTTAATGATAATAATAATAATAATAAATTTTTGTGTAGTGCGTGGACGGAGAAAACTCCTACCCAGAAAACCCATTCAACCTACCTACCACCTAGATATCCACCTCCATACCCACCCACTGGGTCGTTTATTAAAGTTACTAATAATAGGTAACCACTCCACTGGGTATACAAGCACGGACTGTCGACTGAATGATGATGATGAGAATTTAGAATATACCTTGGTATAAGCACCTACTTTATTATGTATGTTTACATCACTAGGTACAAATACACCATCTTTACTCTGAGCTACCAACCCAACCATCACATCACTCTCCCTACGCTACGGAACGGAGCGGTTAATTAAACGGCTGGCTGTTCAATTAAGAATGACTCTGACTGTTTGTTCATTTTATTGAATCACATTCAACAAGTGCTGACGTTTTGTGAATTTGTAGCATCGAAGGATTACTACATAGGTGCCTACCTACCTTTCATCGAATCATGAAATCGTACGGTAAGATAACATAAGCTGGTAGGTACTTAGATCATAAGCTTACGTTAAATTTAATATAAATAAAAATAAAAATTAAACTCAATAAAATTGTTTTTTAGTTTTAGTTGAAATCAAAGGTATAGAGAAGGCTTAGATGCTGTCGTAGGTATGTTTTGTAGATGCCCTCGCTATTAGATATGAATTTTTCACATCTAATAAAACTAAACAAAAACCTACCTAATGTAGGTAAGTAGGTGTACGGTCTACCAACAATACTTAGGAAAGTACCTACCTGCATACATTTTTTTAAAAGTTTTTTTTACTTTAATTATTACTTCGATGTAAAGGTGCATTAAATAAACAAGAAGGTAGGTAGGTAGGTATTAATTTTTATTTACCTACGTAAACTAACGTAACTATACTGCCTATGTACGAGTAGTTACATAGGCAGGTAGTAGGTATATCTACCTACCTTAAAAATATTATTAGATATGTAGTGAGTGTTATTTTATTTATTTACTAGGTTCATTACCTATCTACGTACCGATCTGCTAGTAGGTACGTCCTCTGTACCTATGTATCTGTACCTAGGTAGGTTACAGTACAAATACAAACATAGGTAGGTATGTATCTAACCTACCTACCTACTTTACATAATTTTACCCACGATATAAATAATGGTAGTTACTTATTTCATATCATTCATATCACAAAAGGAAAACTTACGTTATTTTATTGTTTACGATTGTGGTGATTTGTGGTGTGGTAGTCATCGTACCTAGGCAAGGTAGAAATAGACCTACAAATGTTCAGCGCATTGGCTATCCGATTGGATGCAAGTTGGATGGGTGACCACTAGACGTTTAACTTCTGGCTGGCTTTCGGTGCTTATAGGCAGCTTTCTAGGTCTCTGCTAAGTAGGTAGGTACTTATTTTAATACATTTTCAGTTCACGTGTACGTAGCGGCCGCGGTTGCCACTGCAGGGTTGGTCGCGGGAGCCTACTCCGCGTATCGAGCATACAAAAGATTTCAAAAGTCAAGAATTCCTCAAAAATGGAAGCAAGTCGGAACATTGAAAGAAATTTACATCTATCCGATAAAGTCTTGTGGTGGCATTGTGTTGGACAGAGCTGAATGTACAATTCTGGGACTGAGGCATGGCTGGCTGAGGGATAGGTAGGTTATAGCTTATATACCTAGGTACCTTCATTGATTTCCCTACCGTATGAACCCTAGATGTTCCAGTCCAGCCTATCCTACTAATATTATAAACGCGAAAGTTTGTAAGAATGTATGGATGTATGTTTGTTACTCTTTCACGCTAAAACGGCTAAACGGATCTGGATGAAATTTGGCACAGATGGTCTGGAATAACACATAGGCTACGTTTTATCCCGGAAAAATATACGGTTCTCGTGGGATAGATTTGTTTTTTTTCAAGGTGCCACGCGGGCGAAGCCGTGGGCGGAAGCTAGTAATACATAATTCTTGTTCTTTCACCAGGATTCTTATGGTAACAGACGACAAAAACAATTTCGTGACCGCTAGAGCGTACCCGGAGCTTCTCACGATTGCCACCTCGGTGAAAAGTTCTATTCTCACATTGAAACATGGTGATTTGGAACCTTTGCGCGTCAATTTAGCGGAGGTAGGTACCTACCATCAAATAACTAGGTCTACAGACTGCTTCATGATCATGTTTGTTTTGGTTTTAGGTAATTGAGATAGGAGGTCCGAAAATGGCTCAAGTGTGGAGTGTGCCTGTTCCAGTATACGATTGCGGATGGGAAGCCAGTGAATGGCTTTCAAGGTATATTACGAGTCCTCACGTAAGTAGTATGTGGCCCATTCTTTTTCATCTTGGCCTTGCTTGCTCAAGTGCCACTGAAGGTAGGTACCACTTCATAATCTAGGTAGGAATCTACCTACCATCCAAACGCAGATTATAGCTCGTACAAACGACAACTTAAAGATATCTTTTATTTTGGCTTTTATTTCTACATTTAGCTATATTTATGTCTGTCAAATGATAACTCTTATCACATCTGCATTGGCTAAGTAAACCTACTATAAAGTGACCTATATTATCAATGCAAGATAATGTGAAGTTGTAGAGATTTTTTTGTTTATTGTACCTACCTATATCTTCAGACTGTGTGGAGATTTAGCGTCGGGCAGTCAGGCTAGTAGGAGTTTTAATACAGTCAAATTCGCCATATTATCTTTATTGAAAGAATGTGGATAATATGTAATAATCTAAACCTTATATAAACGTATGAGTAGTTTTATCGCTCAGCGTCTTATTTACAGATGTATAAACAAGACTGCTGGAAATTTCCGCCTGGCGTATTACGCGTCTCATAAAAGTCGTGAACTGAGAAGCTCAACGAATTCATTCTACAAATTCACGAAAAATGATACGGTAAGATACTGCCTATACTTGCATTGATAACCTTGAATAAAGTATTTAAACATAACGTTTTGGTTTGGTTTGTTGCAGGGAGCTTTCCCAGACGAAGTCTCATATAACCTGATAAACGAAGCTTCAGTTGAAGACTTGAACCAGAAGATGAAAGATACAAAAGTATCAGTTCGTAATTTCCGACCTAACTTAGTGCTGAAAGGAGCACAAGCATTTGAGGAAGATGACTACAAATTTGTAAAAGTTGGCGAAAATATTTTCGAAATCATCAAGCCATGTACAAGGTGAGTAAAGACCCCTGTAGTCGAACTAAATTGAAAAAGAATGCATCAGCTTATCACTGAATAAAATCATTAAATGTCAAACAAATGGTTTTTTCAGATGCATATTGACTACGATTGACCCAGAAACAGGTGTACGTAATGGCAAAACAGAACCTCTGGAGACACTGAAAAGGTCTGTAGTTCATAATACTTTTACAATCTTTTGGCACAACAGAAGTTAAGTTGTAAGTACATAGTTTATTGTTCCATTCTATTTCCCATTTTCTCAATTTTCAGTTACCGCCAACTCACGAATCCGGAAGCGCGTCGCACGGCCGGTAGTTCCCCGCGCATGGGATTACAGATGGCACTGCGCAGCGGCCCGGGAGGCTTTGTGTCCCTGAACGATCCTATTTATTTTGCATAAATTGAACATGATCTTGATATAAAAGCATGATCACGACCGTGTCGTCCCCAGGCCAGGTAGATATCTTCTCAGAGCTTTAGTTACTTACCATCTTTGAGATTATCCAAAAAGGGTAAGTCAAAAAACGATAATTTGACATCTGATATCCCAGATAAATATTTACTTCTCATTTAATACACATAGGTGAAGGATTGTTGTAAAACTAATTTTAAGATCAATAAATCAGAAATAAGCATGATCGATTATTTTTATATGCCGTTTTATATGGGGCACGTATAACGTAAGGGGGGACCCTACATAGATAGGGCAGGGAGATAATGATGATTAATATAGTAGAAACTTAAATAACATAAGTATAAATTTTTTTTACTTGTGTTTTGGAAGTGTCTATCTTAGCTACAATGTCAATGGTGTTTTGCAAGTGACAAGGCCCTGGCAAGAATTCTTTGGAAAATGCTAAAAGGATTGAAATAAAAAAGTAACATTTTAACTTCAAAGTTTTATTTCGAATGTAATCGTATGAAAGCTGTAATACCACGATCAGATGCGTACGATTTGCACAGCTGTCTTCAAGCTTTCGTTATTACAGGATATCAGAGCTCGGGCAAAGGTACCGCCTCCAGTGCCCTTGGTCAGATGTTCAGGATTCACCACCACACAGCCATTCACTTCCTTAAATAAAAAAAACGTACACATTTTGGAAATTAATTATTAAATATACTTAGTGATGTTCTTACTTAATTTACACAATAATTAATTTTCGTTACAAAATATAGTCATTCAAATATCTAGTAAAACTTAGAAGAGATATGCAGATGTTATGTTATAGAGATGTACATATGTACGAGTAATACCTTAACAAAGTATCTGAAGTTAGACGGGATGACAAGTATATGCGGCGTGCAAGATAGCTGCGCGTGCGCCGCCCACAGTGCTGCGTCCACGGCGTGCGGCGCCGGCGCCGGCCATAGTGGATAGTACGTCTGCTGCGTCAGCACATGGGTGGCCAGGCGCGACAGCTTGTCGCTGCCAACCCCTCTGAAATTGTGACAGAGATTTTCTTACAAGGTCACAGAAAATTACCATATTTTTCTAAATTAACTTTCAAAAATACATGCCATGGAACAAATATACGCGATAAAATCCGAGTATTTGTTTTACCCCACTCACTGGTCAATGTTATGTATTTAAAAAAAAAAGGTAAGTTACAAAGATATCTCCTCTTGGCTGATGTGCATGAGGACATCCGTGCTGGTGATCCCTATGACGACTCCGTTGACGTTGATCGTGCACGGATCCGGCATCAAGTGCAAGCTCGGGTGCCTCCGCCGGCTGGAGTACGGCGGCGTCGGGTAAATATTCACGTGGAAAGCGTCTTTCATGTTTGATACGATATATATTTTCGTGTATGGACTGAAAAACACTTGATTTTGAAACTCGTGCGTGACTCATCATCATCATCTTCCTGCCCTTTTCCCACGTTATGTGGGTTCGGAACAACATGTGATCTTCTTCCATTTCCCTCTATCATTCGTCATCTCAGTACTCACTCCTTTCTTACCCATGTCATCTTTCACACAGTCCATCCATCTTTTCTTCGGCCTACTCATGACTATGAATGAGTATGGAATTGAAAAAAGAATTCCTACAAATAAAGACTTTTTACTCACCATGTTGTGCTTAGTTCACCTAAACTATCCAACAACTTGTCAAAAAATGATTTATAAGTCTCCGCCATTGTGTTATCTTTAACTTTCGAATGTTCGCTATCCATAAATGGACCAGTCATTATGGCTATGTGAGGTTTGTGTGTGCTGATATAGTTGGCGAAATCTTTCAGTGCTTCGTATGATATGTTGTCTGAAGTTGTGTAAGGGCCTGCAGCTATCACTAATGATATTGTACCTAAAAAATAATTAGATTTCATCACCCACTGCTAGATACAGCCTGTTCTGGCAAATAAGTGTAGTCTGAAATTCACTCTGAATACAAAGCTATATATTTTTAAATACCTGTTAGTGTGTTCATCATATCAGCTTTGTGATCGGGCAGCGGTTGTGACGCGTCACAGAATACTTCGTGCGCTATGAACTTGTCTCCACGCGGGTTCACGCCTCTCATCACTACCACTTGTCCCGGGAACAAAGCATACTGCTTTAAACTGTTTCAAACACCACTAGTATTAGATTATTTTCAGAACTCCTGCCAGCTTGGGCTCACAAAATCAAAAATGTAATGTTCATTGAACTAGAGTAATAGACAAATCAATCAGCCCATAAATCGGCGATTTTTAGAATTCTTTTATTTGTCTATTTTCTTTGGTTGTTCATCTCCAAAACTGCGGAACGGATTTGCTTGTAGTTTTGATGATAAAAAAAAATCGCATGTCCGAAAAATGTTACCGTCATGCAGAAGAAGTGGCTTGCAACAGCGTGTATAAATTAAAATGGTAACTTACTTGTCGGTATCAACAGGTACAGATTGGCTGAGGGACTGTTCCCATGTGCCTTGAAGCACCACGCATTTAGGATTGAGTCTGGCGTCTGCATCGCATTCTATACGACCAGCTACAAACACTTCAGTCTGTAATGAATAAATTTAAATATATACCTTATGATAAACCAGATAACGCTTTTGGTTTCTTCAGCTCGATATTGAATTCATAAGTTAAAGGGCAGGTCTCCATAAAAAAACACTTCTGTGTGTAGCATAACTTATAATTTACATTACATAGAGGTACATAAGTTAAATTTTTCTTACAAACCTGTGATTTGTATCTCACTGAAGCAGTTTCGGTAATACCGGCTTTTTTCATGATACAATGAGACACGTAGCGAATGTGATTGTCGAAAATACCAGCCTTCTCGTGTAGTAATTCGAAACCAAACCTAAAACACAACAAGTAGGTAATATCAATATTGCTTACTATTACTTACTTAGTATTGACGAGTTATAATGAATAAGCAAAACCAAAAGGTTTGGTGGTAACTAGGTTTTCATCACACTCACATAGCTTTAGTATATGTATCGCCATCATCGTTTGGTACTTGTGATATTTTTGTGTTCAGAACACTATTGGCGCCATTGGGTTCAGATATATTTTTTAATAATTCCTCATCACCAAATGAATGTACCACGGTACCGGCATTGTTTCTTGAAGTATACTTGGCTGATAAACTGAAATATGCGATCATTAGAATATTTTTTTATATTAACTCAAAAATGACACACATACTTTATTTTAGCTCCAACTACGTTAGGTTCCCATTCATAATATGTACATATTTATCATGTTTCTATGTGAGCAACGGTTGCAGCACACCCCAATACCTATCCTAATGCCCCTGTGTACAATTAGTCTTCCACGGCCATGCGCCACGATAGGCCATAATTGCCTCTCGGCGTCTGTCGGCGAAAAGGTTCACACAATGATGAAAGCGGAGTAATTATGAACGTTATAGAAATAAATACTGCGGAAATAATCAAAAATCTTATTATCACTAACTAAAACGTGCACTACACCCAAGCAGTGGGCGCTGAGGGCGACCGTGTGCAACCTGAACACCACCGACCACCACGCTACGCCACGATTCCGTAGTGGGCCATCATTGGCAATTGTGTATAGGAGGCTTAATGAATAAATAAACTAGTAAGCTGTGTCAATACAACAAATAATCATTGTATCTATCAACTTCTAGGGTATACCTACTCACATGGTTGGAGAATATGTAGCTGGACATAATTCATTTGGATTACAAGGTTCAACTTCAACTTTCACCCTCTGAAATTCATATTTAAAAACATTTAATGAATTGACAGTATGATGGACCAATAGTTTATAAGTCATTTGTAAATAAGCGAGTAATGTAGCTATCTGTAATGTATCAGTAGGGGTTTTGATAGTTTACGTTAATTCGTTTTGATTCATCCAATACCTGCACTGTTGTAAGTTTCCGCTAGGGGCGCTGCTGCAGGTATGGGAAAAAACGACACGAAATAAAGTTTCGTAAATTATCAAAAAAAAAATCAAAACTTGGGGACCTCTTCAGACAATATCAAAGTACCTTTGATATTTCGTAAAATTGTGCTAAAATAGTGTTACTTCCAGCTTAAAATGTGACGTATCTGGAACATGATGGTTTGTAAGAGCTTGTGGTAAGGCGAGCCTGTACTAGCTTCAACAATAAGATTTTGACCGGAACTATTTTGACTGTCTTACTGATTATTTTGTTACATTCCAATAGTGACAGAAGCAAAGAGGCAGGTTGGTTTCTCCTGCCGTAGGACACTTAATGATAATAAAAGGGAAAAATAATTTAAATAGGTGCAATAAACATGCAACCTGCACAATTCTGCCGTGCTAAGGGGGACAGCCGTAAGCAACATTTTTTCTGAAATTGAGTTAGTACCATATTCGGAATCCTCGTGTCGAGATCTATAACTTTCTCTTTGACAGTTTTTTAAAATAATAATAATAATAACTTTTATTTCAGGTAACAAGAAAAGTGTACAAAAAGTAACTTAACTAGGACCCATATTATAAATACCTTAGAGACTAACATATATATAAAAACCTATAAATGTATTCATGTCATCGCTCCGATGACGCACGCGCGGTGTCGTTTGACAGACGTCCTATGAACTTTCTGTAAACGACACCTTTCGGCCAAAACCCGCTGTCCATAAACGTTGAGAGACGATCCGTCGGCACTCTCACCATAAACGAACCGAAGTTCACGTTACGGCGAGACACCAATTTCTCGACTCTCAAGCAGAAGCCGGTCTTCTGCCTCAGGTACTTCACCACGTCCTCGGCGGTCACGGTGTAGTGGACACGCGACACGTAGAGTTGCGTGGTCGGTACTTCGGCACGTAGCGGGCACAGCTGCCCTAGTGCGTTCGGTGCGGCAGTCCCGCACTGATTGCGACAAGTAGGTTTCCTCTTCTTCCTTTCGACGAGTACGAAACCCTCCTTGTCGCATTGGCCCTTCCCAGGACCCGAAAGCGAAGCACCACGAGTAATTTCGAGGCCTCTTCGCTTCCTCCCCTTGCGAGGTGGTCGCGCGGGTTGAGTCGCGGCGACGGCGGCGTAATCACGTTGCGGGGTCGACGTGACACGTGACGGCTCGGTGACGCGGACGACACGAGCGGCGGGGGCAGCGGGCGCGGGCGCAGGCGCGGGGGCGGGGGCGCGCGCGCCGCCAGCCGGGAGCTCAGCTGCCACGGGCGATGCTGACGTCGACATAAAACTGCATGCCGACGCATTCAACTGCGCACCGCGACGAACGTTGACATTAGATGCCACCGGGTCGGGTGACCGACATACCGACGCCGCATTTCGCAGTGAAGCAACTTCACTGCGCAGGTCGGCGATGGTATTTTGAGCAGCATCCATTTTCAGCTGCATCTGTGCTACCGTAGACTTCAACGCCTTGATGTCCTTGAGTAAACTAGTACAGTCAACGTGGTCGAAGTCCAGCGGCGGCACACGATGCAGGTTCCGGGCGACGAACGCAGGCACGTCGTCTGGGTCGGTCACCTTGAGGACGGTGATGATGTCCTGCAGACTGCGTGCACCTCGATCGTCTCGCCTGTACATCTTCATCTTGTCCGTGATGTTAAGCGACTCGTAGAGTAGCGTCCTGGCCTTGTGGATCTCATCTTCGGAGAAACTCGACGTACAGATCTGCATCGCCGAGACTTCGTCCATGACATCCAGGCGATCTTGAAGGAAGGCCAGGAGTTCGTTAGCCACGAGTTTTTCGGAACTCATGGCGGTTAAACGTGCATCGGCCGAAGCCGCGCGTAACTTGAATACCTATTTAATTCTTATCGATGCAATGCGACACGTCCACTCGCAAACGTGCTCCGCACTGCACTGAAAATAAAGTCTCTAAAGGCTTTTTTCAGTTGTGCTAAGCGCCGTAACTACAATTTATTTTTTGGATTTCTTAAAATTACAGCCGTAAACGAACATTATCACTATCCTGCCCTAAACTTCCATAGATAAAACCACCGACCTGGTGGATAAAACTCATAGAGTGCTTACATTAATCGCATTAAAGACATAGATGCATTACACTAAGAATGCGAATTTCAATCTTTAAGTATTTTCTTACGTTAAGCGTGATAACTATACATTACGGCGGTAAATGAAGTAACAATCACAGCCTTTAGCCCTTTTGATTCCTTAACATGACAGCCGTAAGTTGTGCAGTTACGGCGATTATGCTTTTAATGAAAGATTTCAATCACTATGTTTCTCTATCAAAAGCGCTTCAAAGAGTGTCCCTTACCTAAAGCGCGGTATGTGTGTTGCTTACGACGCTCATTGTAAGTATTCGTCTATAAAATAAAGCAGGCTTCTATAGCATAACGAGTATTATTGATGTTTTAATATAGTAATAATTGTAATCGGAGTTTAATTTTACAACGTATAAAAACTACATTATTTTCTTTATAAAACATTTTTTTCAGATTTAAAAAAAAGTTAATTCTGTAGACGCAATTGACAAAAACATTTTGAAAACTTTAAGCGCCATTTTCTCGAAACTAGTAGACATGCAATTACGGTTGTCACCCTTAGCACGGCAGACATACTAGGTACATAAAATGACAAAGACAAAGTCTAAAGGTCTACAATCAACTGAAAACGCTAATAAAATGTTTTCATCATCAAAGATCCTGAGCAAAGATAACAATTATTTTTAAGAAACTATTTTATATGTATATAGTAGTATTTAAGTGACACCGTGAATCCAACATGATTTTTTTTTAATTTGGTTGCCAGCTGAGGTTGCGGGTGTCATTGATGGCTGCAGACGAGTATGGATCTAGTCATGGAAGTAACAAACATGCACCAGAAGCATACTCGCCCACAAAAATCATCAAGTAATTGGAACCTCAATTGTTTATATATAAATAAATTGTATATACAGCATAAATTTTCAAGTCAGTACTTAAGCAATATTAAAATACTCTTGACACAATATTAAAAACCTTATTTTCTCTCTTACACCATCAATAATTAGTTGCTATTGTAACCAAACACGCTATATTTAATCTTTCATTGACATAACTCAATGGATAAATAGGGCTAGTTTCTAATCTCAGATCTAATTTAAATAGGCAGTCAACAGCCACACTATAGTCTTGCCTGACTTCACTGTCCTTTAGTATTATAGGAAGCAAATTTATCATAGCCTTGCAGATGTGCTAGGTGGCTAGGTGTGTCCATTAATACAAATTAAAAAAAAATGGTTATACAGGTGAGAGACAATGATGATGATGACTTAAAACAAATTTGTCCAACCTATCAATGTCAGACACAACATAGATTCTAAATTCCAGGCAATACTGGTTGCAACTAATTACCATGCATTCCTAGCCTACATTTGCAGTTGCCACAATATTGCCTGAATACTGAAATGCCACTTAGCTATTTTAGACCTCCCTTTCAAAAACATACATACTAAAAATTCATAATAAATAGGCTTTGGTTGATTGGTTTTTCAGTATTCAGACAACATTGACCTAGCATAATAAATAGACATTCATATTATTTATCTATAGAACTAGATAGCACTTAACATAATATTCAACATGTACACAAAATATATAACTAAATTTTTCAGATGCAGGATCTTTGTAAGCTGGTGTTCTAACTACAAGCAATCAATGAGTGTAGATCTAGTCACAGGAATTGACTGCGCACTTGACCCACACCCATTAATTACAAATAGCATTTCTTCAAGCCAATTCAAAATGTTCAGCACCTAAGGAAATACCTGTGAGCTAACATTCATCAGTATTCTGTTATTCAGGTACAAATTAATGATTATTTTACTTATGTAAGTAATGGTGGGTAGACTAGATTGGTTGATTAGAATTAAAGCATACCTTTGGAGTAACCACCATATAATTGGAGAGGACATCATTTTCAGATCTGCTGGGTTAGCAAGTAAAGGATAATAATTACGAACCAACTTGTGTTGTCATTGACATGACTTGTAGCATTATTTTAGAAAAAAACGTGAATGTTAACTTAGAAAAACGCGAACACGTGTCGTGTCGTGATTTGAGTAAAAAGGATACTTTGCTGATGCGGGCGCTCCATAAACCGTCAAACATGCGCCGGCGCCGTTGCGATGTGTTTCCTTAGCGGATGCGTTGTGTCCATTCGCCGCGCGCTTGGAAAATTCCTTTCTTGCAAATACATCTAAGTTTTCGATATTCGGTGAAGCGCCGTTCAAATGATTCAAACTGAATGCCATCCATTGTTCAGTAAAAGACTCTGCGTCGACGTGATATTCTTCGCACAAACTTACACCTAGTAAAAAAGTTAGCATATGAAACAACCTTGAACAAAAAGTTCTCGTCGGTTTGGTAGTTAGAAAGAAACTTTGCAAGTGGACAAAATAGTGATAGCATTATTGATATAATGGATTTCTCTAAATTAGTTGAATTTGTACTCACATTTGAGTAGAACTTCTCTATTTATTTCAATTCCCAAAAACTGAAATTGCTCAGTCACCAACTCTTCGGAAGCCATTTTCTGTAAATTGAAAAATGAAAGAGCGAAAGAGCGCGAACGCCAAACGCGCCAATGAAATGCGACGTGAATTCATGCCACAAACAACAAAAGTCAGTTTGTTTGACATTTCTGGACCCAAACTGGATTCGCCATTTTGTCCGTTAATTTAACATCTTACGTTAATTCATCTGCTGTATTATGTATGTGTGTGTGACACTCAGCTAAAGATAGGGATATTCGATATACATCGATACATCGAATCGATCCGATGTTTTGATAAGCTGTTGATTTCTTCGATGTATCGATATATTTCATGAAACATCGAATAAATCGTAACTAACTAGCTACTAGCTAACTTGCATTTTAATGATTCAATTGCTCTATTTTAGACGACAAAAAAACATATTGGTGGCGCTAGTTAGCGGTTGGCGGAATCGAGAAATTGACATTGGTAACACTGCGTCAGTGCACTGCGTGACAGCTGACATTGAATTAAAAAAAAGTTTGTTGGTTGACCGTTGATGTTGTTGTGTTGTGTTGTGTTTGGACAATCTGATTATATATGTGAAAAAATTTAATTATTTTTGTATTTATTTGTGTTGTAAATTAGCAATTTGCATAACTTGCAGATCAGAAGAGGATTTTTGGATATAATAACTGCTCATTATCTATTGATTGGACAAGTAAGTAATGTAATAATGTAAGGGTAGGTTACATTATTATCTTTTTTATTCTCATGTAAACTAGAATTAAGTAAATTCGTTAATGAATAGAATAAAAATCTAATTATGTTGATATTATTAATATATAATCTATTGATATGATATTTAATCCATGAATGTAAACTTTTGTTTTTTGTATATTGCACAATTGGTTAGTAATCAGTGGTTTACGTGGTTGTTGATGAATATAATTTTCTACGTTTTATTAATTGTTTAACTAGATAATTCCAGTGTATTCATGTTTGTGAACCCAAATAAAATAAATAAATAAATACTGAGTTAATGTTGAGAAATGTATGAAAAGGATAATGTATTCATATCTATTAGACGTGATTGTACTTTTTGTTATAAAAATAAAGAATATTTTCACTCTTTACCTTTGGTATTTTTTAAAAATACCTAATGTTAGAAAATGTACTCGATGTTAGGAAAACATCGATGTTTTGAACCGATGTATCGCAAAGCATCGATGCATACTCGCGATGTATTGCATCGAAAAAAACATCGATGTATTTTCTAAATGGACATCCCTAGCTAAAGATAGTATGTGACAGCCTGAGTAAGTGACAGGTGACAGCGCTGTTTAGGGATAGGCTGACAGAAAAATATATCTATTCACATAATCTAAGACTCAGATAAAAATCGAAACCTAATGTTTTTGTTTTCTTCATATAAATTACTAGCAGTCCGCCCCGGCTTCGCACGGGTATTTATATATACATACATGGTCACGACTGTAATCCCCAGGCTCGGTAGATACATATATCCTCAGATCTTTGAGGATATTTAAAGAGGGTACTCACACTCAGAGGCACGTCCAAACATGATATTTGACACATGGCCACATTTTGCACAGTACTTAGTATTCATACGTCACCGGGGATTACAGTCGTGATCATATTTTTTTTTTTTGCTTTTTTTTTTTACTTCCCCCTCCCGTACACCCAGTGACCCCTACATTGCATAAAGCTAGCCGAGAGCAGGGTGAGGCTCTCACGCAACTTTATTCTAATACTTACATTTTTAATTTCGTGGTATCTTTCGCATGGAATGTCCGAATTGAGTAATTCAAAAAGCTGTATAAAGGTATTGAAGTAGTCTAGAACATGATGTGATTTATTTTGATAAGGATTAATACTAAGATACAAATAAAGAGCGTTTTTCTAAGCGTAGCCTTCAATTAAAATGTTAAAATAAAAGAACTCTTATTGTGGCATAACTATAATAGTTGGACATATGCTATCGCGACACTTTTTGTAAATAATGATGTGTTCTACAAAGTCGTAGTACATTATTTTATTCTATCGTCAATAGTTTTCGAAGCGCACGCGATGTAAAGAATATTTTAGATAATTTTTTTACACCTTGGGTTACATTATTGAAGTTTTAGTAAGGATCCCTAATTTTTTTGAAAATATAATATAGCCTATGTCACCCGTTGATAATGTAGCTTCCCAACAGTGAAAGAATTTTTCAAATCGGTTCAGTAGTTTCGGAGCCTATTCATTTCAAACAAACAAACAAACAATCAAAGTTTTCCTCTTTATAATATTAGTGTAGATGTATAAGTGCAAATTTCGATTTTATGGTAGGTATGCTATCTATAATCCTATCTTTCAATTTAGTCAATTCTTTTGCGGCTTTTGTGCCGCAAAATCACCAAATATTACCCAAATAGGTAAACCAGAGTACCAAATATTATGCAAATAATATAGGTAGGTACAGGTCATCCAACAGATCTAGGCATTCGTGAAACTAGCCATAGGTGCGAGTTTGCGCATGTAGTTCCTTCCCCCCCTCTTCATACCTTCAATTGCTCCCATAGAGACTGATTGCTCCCGAAAAACGATACTGCGCGGCTCTTGCGGCTAACTTCACGAATGCCTAGATTCGTTGAGCCAACTATACAAGAAGCTGTTTGCGATTCTGTAAATATTGTAAAATTTACTCAAAAAATAGAGGTAAGTATAGGTAATAATGAAAACAATATGCATAACATTTTATTTGCTTAATGAATATGAATACTTAGTTAATTCATTACCTATTTTATGATCTTTGGACCTGAATATGAAATTTACATGATGGCATGGATTGTACTTCAGCTGTTACTACACTATTAACACACAGATTTGCCAGGCCGCCCCTTATCAGGCCGCAAGTGTAGGCCACATACTGAAACAATACATATCCATTAGAAATCCAGTCAAATTTTACTCACACAGGGTAGGTAATAGGTATTTGTAATTATCTACAATGGGATTGAGTGCAAGGTCTAAGGTTTTAATAGGGTAGATTTAAGTCAGTACACACTGATTTGAAAGAACTAAGAACTCAATAAGAAGAGAATGTGAACAACTTTATAAAACTAACAAATTTTAACTATTTATTGTACAAATAATAAACATTATTTAACTAAGTACATAGCTAAAATACATACATACATACATACATACATAAAATCATGCCTGTTTCCCGATGGGCAGAGATCACGGATCTCCACTTGCTACGATCCTGACATACCTCTTTTACTTCATTCACTCTCATTACATTCTTCATACATGCGCGTCGGTTTAGGGTACTCTGGACCTGGCCTTTCTCTAAAATGTCCCCAATTTGATCGAGATACGTACGCTGAGGTCTTCCCCTTCCAACTGTCCCATTCACACTCAAATAAATAAACATAATAATAATATAACAGGTAGAATACATAATACATATACATACTAATACTTACCCTGGGAGCATATTCCAAGTATTGGTGACCATTGGAGAAAGTTGTGAGGAAGCGAAATGCATTGTCTTGTAAAACGTAAACACCTTGATGGTTCGTCCGTAGATTGTCAATTTGCTTTTTGTATATGCACGTCCAGAAATCTGTGCATATGAATTTCATTGTATCTAATTCATCTTTAAACCGCGGCCACTCCCGTGTCAGCCGCTCCATGATTTTGTAACCAGCAGCAAATCCAATATATTCAACAGCTGAAAGGTTGATATCCTTGAAAAAATATAATTTATATTAAACTAATTGACAATAACTCAGTATTATATTAAATAAAAATAAATAATAACAATACAAGCTGAGCTAATTTATATTCAGTTATTATATTTTATTTATATTTATATAATTTTTAAGTTGAGCTAATTTAATATCATTCATTGCACCTACGTAATAATATAATTATGTGCATGCCTCTATTTGGCACACATTTCATTGTATTTTTAGTTATGTACTAATAAAGTTGTTTTTAAATGTTTGTTGTGTGTGCTGCAGGCATTGCCTGATAAAAAAATATATATCTACATGTTATCCAGTCTAGATACCTTCATAACTAACATTATGTCTGACATAATGAATTAATATGCTGTTATGTTTCTTTTTAGGAATAAATAAATAAATAAATTATGGGTACCACTTTACCTTTTTATCCACGGTGACATTTGATTGTTCTAGGGCATAGTTAATGATTTCAGAATGTAGCAAATCAAAAACAATATCATCAGCCATTATTCAAAAAAATAATTTGATTGGATTTTGCAGATTTCGGTTCTCTTCTAGTCAATTCAACCATGTGAAGTTACTATGAATCCAACCGAAACAACAGCTAGTACACAGGTTTAATAGTTTATTAATTAAATTTCTTTATTTGTACATACGCGAAACTATTTTTTATTAATGCAAAGTTGCAATCAACTATCTTTACTCTGAGCAATCAACTAACACAAGCAAAGCAAGCAAGACAAGACAAGAAGATTTTATCACTCACTGCTTTGCACCACTGAACTGAATGAACCCTAAGGCCCATTTGTTCGGCACTTCAATGAAAATATGAATGAACGAAATAATTTATATTTTTTGTAGTATCTACTCGGTATTTTTTTAACAAGAGAGAGACAATTATGAGTACAAAATTATTGACTATTTGACAGTTTTCGGAAAGATATTTTTATAAATACGTAAGTTTATTTTACACCTCTTACAATCCTCGTAATCTTTTCCTCAAAAAAGCGTTTTTTATGAGAAAAAATAAATATTTTTCCTCCAGTAATTTGGAATTTGCGCGAAAACAGCCGATCAAGTGACATGTCAGGCTGTGACGTCATGTGGCAATAAACAAGCTAATGGCCGGTTTACATCATTCCAGTCCAGTGATCTAGCGAGATTCCAGTCCAGTGCTGGACTGGATCTGTAACGTTTACATTATTCCAGTTATTTAGAAGCCGTTGAAGTGTGAACACTACAGTGACAATGATTTCAAGAAGAGATCAGTTTCGAAAATGCTTCAAACGTGCTCAATCACTCTTGCTAAAAGAAGTTATTAATGAGGTTGATAAGGAACTAAAAAAAAGGAACGGATTTGGGTGAGAAATTGGATCAGCGAAAGAGATCAAAAAGGAGGGTCAGTATAAATGCTTTTGCAACAACTGAAGGTAGAAGATCCCAATGAATATATACTGGCACTGAGAATGACAGCAGAAAACTTTGAAGAACTGTTATCATTAGTTTCGATTAATATCCAGCGTAAGAATACGTTGTTCACCAGTTTGGCGCATAGCTTTTATAATGTTCTGATGTTATATCCCATAAACACGGATTTGCTCCGTATATAGTGACAAACTTTACAGTTTCGTCTTCAGATAACTCCTTCACCATGTTAAATCCTTTTTCTTCGCAAAAAAAAGTCCGCAAATCAACCAACACGTGTGTACTTCGTCAGTTATACTGGAATGGCACTGGATTGGCCGTCTACATTATTCCAGTTGCTCTGGATTCAAAAGTAGACCGCGAATCCAGTTACTGGACTGGAATGCTTACTGGATTCAGTTCATTCCAGTGCCGGTTTACATTTTTCCAGTAAGCAATCCAGTACTGGACTGGATCGCTGGACTGGAATAATGTAAACCGGCCATAATGCTTCTTCTTCTTCTTCTTCTTCAATTATGGCATCTGTCTCTTAGAGAACAATTTTGCCAGTGTCAAGTGTATTTATTTATAAGTATTGTCAACGTCACAGAGTCATAGTCCAGTTGTCAAGTCAATTTTAAACAAAAGATGGCTGTTTTGTTGAAAATCTCGGGATTTCCTCCGATGGAATTTGAAGAGAACTATTCACTCTAATTCACATACTTTACACTCGCATCAAGAACCCGGGCTTTATTGGCAAAATAACCACCAAAATTACGCAATAAAACTCAAAATAACACGAGAAAACATATAAAAACCAGAGCGACGTAGTTGTCACGCAAAGCACCGCAGAAAATCCTCCGGCCATAAAGCTAACTACGATGAATGCGAACGCTCCAAACATAACGTCATTTTATTTTGTAACAGTCAACGTCTCACGATGCTCAAACATGGCTTCCCGCGTTTTAGTTTTTGTAATCGATAGATAAAAAAACTCCAATTTATTATTCAAAAATAAAATATTTACAATCTAGTTTAAGGCAAAATAATAATTAATATTATAATAAATAAATAAAATAAATGCAAAAAGCGTATTGTATGATTATTGTGAACCAATAAACTACAGTATCTAATATATTAAATGTTTTATCGTCACAATTGTCAAATAGCCAATTGACGCAGAATATTACATTACATATTGCACGTAAGTAATCTGCCTTTTCAAACCAAATTACATATTTTTTTAACGCATTGTAGCCAACTAGCTATAATAAATAGCCAACTGTAATGTGTAAATGAGTATGAATAAATAAATACATTAATTTGTGCCGTTTTGGCATGGCAGCACTACCAGCACAGCACTTCCGTTCCGACCTAGCCCGCCCGTCCGCCACCCCACCCGCCCGATGATTGTAGTCTCGCTCGATGTAGTAGAGTAGACCTCATGGAGGGAACACACGTTGGCCCTGGCCTGCCGGGCGAGGCCCAATCATGGCCAACGCCCAGCGTGTAGTGAGGTGGTTGGCGTAGGGTCGCCGACGCCTGTACAGGCCTGTACAGGCTGGCCGCCGATCCCGTCGAGTGTCGGTTTTTGGGCCAAGATCAAAGAGAGTTGGCCGCGCGGCCCGCCTGCCGTCTACACGTTGGCTTGCTATTCAGTCTCTTGCAAACTAGCGCACGGGACGGACGTGCGTATCTACTCGCCGAATGCACTATGATACGTGTCGCAAAATGAGCGACAGGTCCAATGAACGTATTTGATGTTTATTGAGCTACTTTTTTATTTATTTATTTAGGTATGATCAATAAATGTAAGTAACTAGGTAGGTTCCATAGGTACAGCGCTGGTTTCCATAACATCGCATAATGTAGGTGGTAGTCATAATACATAATAAGTATAAAATAAGTACTTAGACTTATTTTATACATAAATAATGCACTCAGGAATAGGTAGAAAAGGTAGGTAGCCATTTTTACCTAATCTACCTACATTACCTACTAGGTATGTAAGTACCTACTGTAAGTATGTGATATGATGGTAATAAAATAAGTACCTAGACTTATTTTATTTTATGTAATGCATTCAGGAATAGGTTTATAGGCAGCATATTTCATTCCATCCATGACATCATTTTTCTTAAAAAAATATCGATCGTAATTCGCCGGCGCGCCGAGTCGAAATCGACATGCGCCTTGCCTGCCTGATCGGAGCGCACTGAGGCGAGGGCCAACGTGTGGATGGCACGCCGGGCGCGGCCCGGTGTTATCGCCATCCTTGTCTAAATTTTTTGTCCTTGTCACACTGACCAATCATCACCAACTTGTGGAAGCCCTATAATAACTTGTCAAGTGTTATACTCCTTTGCATGTGTAGCGTTATTACACGGCTAAATTTGAAAGGCACTATAGATATCTCGTTTTAGCGTGTTGCCTCTGTATTTCTATCTCTATTGCGCAATGCATCCCTACTTGATAGGATTTCTGTGTTTGGGATCTTTTGTGTCCCAAACAAAGTCTTGTGCGGTGCGTTATTTAGAAATTCATGTATTATTTACTAGTTTCAATTAATTCAGGCAAATCAACTGCACCAAATTAAGCTAGAGTACATTTTTGATGGTTTGTGCAGTGATTTCAAACAAAGGAACAGCAAAAAAGAATAATATTCGTAAAATAATTTGTGTTCATTGGTGAGTGTTTTGCTACATTTTCATTAAAAATGAGGACTAAATACATCGTCTTCATAATATTTTTAATCGCAAATCATGCTGCTATGCCTGCAGCATGATAATTTTGCGTTTAAGATAGTTCTTATTTTGATTTCGTACTCAATTGGTTATGTTCGAATAGTGTTGTACCTAAGGTATCGATATTTTTTGTACAATAGCTTTTTGTACAACAAAATTTGTGTTAAAATGTTCGTTATTCGTGATGGGGGCATCTTTTATTGCGATTAATGTTGATGGGTTGGTGTATTTAGTCAGTAATTTGTCAATTAAGTAGCAAAACTGAACTCACCAATTAGACGAATATCGTTTCAAGAATTATAATCCCTTTCTTTTGTTCCAGGTTGGGATGTAGGTATAAAAGGCAGCGATTAGCAGGCCAGGACTTATATTTTACCGTACCATAAAAGAAAAAAAAACCGAAACCTTATATGATCACCTTGTTGTCCGTCTGTCTGTCTGCTGTGAAAACCCTGATATTTATGTACCTACGTAGTAAAATTATCTTCGAGCAGGTGCATTGAAAATAAATTTACGAACGTGCAAGATACACACAAAAAAATTACCCTTCTCGGCAGCCGGTTAAAAATAAGTGACATACAACAAATTTTAAAAGCTGGTTGTGTTTTAGTTGGTATTTGTAAATAACTATAAGCATTTGAGAAATCATAGTTATTTTGAAATCACAGAAAGACACTTCAATTTAATTCATAATAATTATTGATAAATTCTATTATTTTTAATAATAAATGTAAATAAATAAAATGCAAGTAGATCTTTCATTTTAAAAGTAGCTCACTCCTTAATGAAATCCTACTAGCTAATATTATATTAGAAGAGCTATTATGTTTGTGAGGATGGATGAATCGCTATTTGTTACTTTAACAAGATAAATGTGTGGAGTGGAGTAGTGGTTATAAAGTTATATTATTGATATTCCAAGCTACGATCTACGTAGGTATCTACATCTTATCCAAGTTTCATCCAAATCGGTCAAGGTGTGATTTTACAAACATCAACATCTAAACATATGATGTAGGTACATAGTTATACAGATATCTACTTAAAAACTTACAGTCCATATTAAAAAAACTTACGTGGCCAAATTACTGAATATTGCCTGAATAATTTATAGGATTTCTATCTACTTACTCTCTTTTCTATCCGTACAAAACTATTTTAATTTGTCAAAAACATTCTTACGTTATTCAAAGTCAGTCCAATAAATTTTGCATATTATTATAATATGCAGCAGCCCGCTAGCTAGCTACCAAGCCCGCTAATCATTGTAATTATCGATATCAAACTATCGATATGACCCCTACACTAGCTTTTCACTCCAAACTCATGTACAGTGTACGTGCATGTGTGTGTAAAATGGAACGTTCTCACAAATCTGTGATTATTCTTCTCTTTCTAACACAGCAAACACGCCATTTGCCAAACAAAGATGACTAAATGGTGAATTTTATACTTCCACCCTTGGAGTAGACCTGCGGTAGGTATAGTATAGATAGATAGATAGTTTGGCAGTACAACTGAAGCGTTTGTTCGTCGCGCTCGCGCTCTCGCAGTGTAATTTAACTGCACGATTGTAGTTGGTGGATTGAATATTAAATTTAAGCTTCAAGGCAAAGCTAATAAAAGCATTTTATTTTAAGTTTTCACGTATCATAAACTTCTAATTTGTTAAGAACAGAGAATTTCAATGGGTGAGAATAACATAATTACAGTTAAAGATGGCGACTCGATGCGATTACAAGCGTTTGAAGCGCCATCTAAAGCCGATATAGAAAAACCAAAGTTGGAAGGAATCAATAACAAGAAGAAGAGAAGGCGCGGGAAGTTTAAACGAAAACTTAGTAAACCATTCGTCAAGGTGCCATGGCAAGATAAAAGGAAGAACGACAAAACAAAAAGGAACAACCGCTTTCGCAAAATTGTTTTAGCCAAAACCCAAGCGCCTTTTAATAACAATCAGTTTCTAATGGAAATTCATAAACCAGAACCTGAAAATTCATTTGATATCCTGAAAACTCCTGCTCGTACGCGTGATTCCAGTTTTAGTATCGACTCTGAAGATAATTATTTCTATTCCTTGCCTGAAGACGAAGAGGAATACCTAACCAAAGAATTTTCTAGTGTTTATGAAGATGCTCAAAGCGAACGCTTGTCTAATATGTCAAAAAATGAACTTATTCAAGAATATCTTCTCCTTGAAGCAAAATATGACAATCTTATGAAACGAACTGAACGCTCTAAGCAGAAACCTATCGATGATGACAACATGACTACGGACATAGAAACATCAATAACAGACAAAGATGCATCAGGGTCTTCCATTGAATCCAGCGTTGTAGAGGAGCCTAGCTACAGTGAGTTGTTGCAGAGACTGAAAGAGCAAGAAGAACAGTTAAGTGAGCTTCAACAGGCTAATGAAAAGTTGCGGCTTGAGAGTGAGCATTTGCACCAGAAACCACTGGGAACTTCCAGTGAAGACTCTGAGAGTGATAGTTCTTCAAGTTCCGATAGTGATAGCAGTTCCAATGCAAGTGTAGTGGATGCACCGAGAGAGGAGTGTGATGATGTTATTGTAAATGAAGTTCATGTAAATGGACAAAATGGCGTTAGTAATGATGTAGAACCACCTTTGGTTAATGGTTTTCACAGTCCAAGCGAGGAAACTTAATTCTTCAAATCTTTCTATAATAGTCCTTTAGTGTTTGAAATAAAATATTATATTCACATTAGTAGTAGTTAGGTATCTGATAATTTTGGTTTTAGACACCTATGACATGGGTACAATATTTCATAATTACTGTAAGCTTACTAACATTAGACAATAGACACTTTGTAAGTAGCACTCGGACAGTCTCAGCAGTGGCTCTTGCGCTTATTAAGTCTGGTCTTGTCTTGCTTTTACAACAACAGTTTTAGTAGTAGGTACCTAATACAGCTAGTTTAAACATAAACAATAATAAAATAGTTATTTCAGACTACTTAATATATAATTTATGTTGAATCTCTTTGTATAAATATATTAACTTATCTATATAAATATTATTAACTAGCTTCTGTACGCGGCGTCGCCCGCGAAGTACCTACATAAAATATAGCCTATGTTCATCCTGAAAGTTCATTCTACACATTGGTGAAAGAATTTTTCGGAGCCTATTCATTTCAAACAAACAAACAATCAAAGTTTTCCTCTTTATAATATTAGTATAGATGCATGGCATATCAAATAATACAAAGAATATAAATTGCATACATTTAACATATTTAGAATTGTCACACATGCAACCATGTTTTCAATGTCCTAAGTATGTTCTAACTCATGTGCTTTTGCCATTAAAAATATCAAAATAATAAATTCTTGTAGGTAGGTACCTAATTATTATGTATTTAGGTAGGTACTTACTACTTAAGAGTCAAGGGATTTTTTTTCTGTTAGTTTTATTATACTTTAGTACTTATAGTTACTTCGCATAATATTTAGAGAGATTGGTATGAATGTATTATTTTTATTATTTGGTCTAATGTATGTAGTACCTACTTATCTAATAGTCTTTTATTTGTATTAAGAAAGGAATAATTAAATGCCTTCTTAGATTTTATACAGGTAATTCATAATGGCTTAACTACTAAAAGATTTCTTCAATTATAAAAGAATCAATAAAATATCTATTTAAATATTAATTGCTATGTAAAGATAATTGACTTACATAAATAGTTTTATTTACATTTCGTACCATACCTCTTGATCTATTGTTGATTGAATTAAAAAAAATATATAGGTATGCATAGCATCACTAACAGGTTTCAACTATAAATGTAGGTTTGAACCTGCATGCTTTATGAAGGGAGGTAACCCATTAGTGACACTGTACCTAAAAATAGTAAGTAGGTAATGGTGGTAATTCTGTTGTTCCACAAACTTAATGAAATAGTTAACATCTTATTTTGTCCAAATACCTACTTATTAAAGTATAAATAGGTAGGTATGTATTAGGTACCTACCTTAGGTAAATAATTTCTTGTAGTCCTATACAGATTATCTTCAAAATGTTGTGCTATGCTATGTAATTAATAGCTATGAAAATATTTACTTTAAGTGTGCAATGGTTTCGAAGTTAATATAATAACTGATGATTGAAAAAATTATACCAAGCAAAGTAAGTATAAAAAATACAAGTTAGGAAATAATCAACTTTATTTATCAATCTACATGAAAGTAAAAGTACTTACTTTAATGAAAATTAAGTTACTACATTACAAACGTAAATATGCAACTAGAGTTCTTCAATCTTTTCAAAATGTACTTACAAAAATTAGACAATTATCTACATATCTTTTTTTACTTTAGGATCAGGGGCATTTGGATTGCTGCCTTTATAAAACTGTTTGAGCAATGACATTGCTTCATCAGCTAGAATATTTCCAGTCAATAGGTAAGTATGATTATAAAAGGAGCTAACATCTAATACAGTTTTTCCTCCGAACCGGTCATTAGCTGCACCATACACAACTTCTCTTACATTCATATTGTTAAGTGCAGCAGCACACATAATACAAGGTTCAACAGTTACATAAACAACAATATTTTGAAAGTAAGACTTATAATCAACATTATTCACTGAACAATACTCTAAAACAATATCAATGCAGTTGATTTCTGCATGTCTTGTAGGATTTTTTGATGCATTTACACAGTTTCTTGATTCTCCAATAATTTGTCCATTTATAGTGAAAACACATCCCACTGGAACTTCTTGTGCATCCAATGCTTCCGAAGCTAATTCCAGAGCTCTTTTCATGTAATCAACCATTTTTACTGTTTAGTTACCTAACAGCAATTTATCCACTTTTACCTATTTATAGTATTGTAACAGGTTGTTGGTTTCCAAAAACATCAAAGCTTTTTTGTCCCAATCATTATTATTGACTGTTCTTGGGCTGGGATGGGGCATATAAAGAACCTGTAAAGAACCAAAGCTATAGTTATGATTATGAACAAATTTTGGAAATTACCTACTTCCATGTGCCTAACACTATAAAAGGATATTATAGTGGACTTCTAGGATTATCCTGTGTGTTGACAAGTCAATCATATTATTATAACAGTTTTTTAAATAAGTACTTATAGAGTTTTACAAATTATGATAATTTGTAATTCAATTACCTGAATAGAACTGGAACACGAGTATTTCTTAAGTATTTTCTGTGCTCTGGTTTCACAAAATTTTCCAATGGCTACTATTGTTTCAACTTCATACAATTCAATCAGTTTCTTAAAAATAGGGTCGCAAATGCTATAAAGTTGTTCCATTTCTGCGACCTGAAAAATGATAGTGTTTATTAGTTTTTCATATTTCTTTCCAAAAGAATGTTGGGAACAAGTCTTGTGTACCTTGAAATCCTGTGGAGTGATATTGCACCCATTCTTCTTGAGCCATTGCTGTGGCAAGTAGTTATAAACAAAGCTTGATTGAAAAAACTTATCTGGTGTTCCACACAAGTCCTTGAATAGTCCCCAAAATCTTTTACCACTTATCTGTAAAACACTTTTTTATTAGTGTTGATAATAAAAGTATTAGTTCATAGTATTAATTAATAAAGTATTATATTCACAGCTTCATTTGATACAATATTCTTCTTTTGTTAAGTCTTCTTAATGTTGTATTGATACATACCTACCTCAGTTCTTGAACATTCAAAACCTTTCACAGGTCTAGCTGCTACTTCTTGTGGTGGTTTATCCACTGGTCCTTGAATATTTAACCAGTTTTTTACAGAATCTATTTCTCCAAAGGGCACCTATAAATACATATTTTGCACATCATTATTTATTAAAAATGTATGTGTTCAGAGGAGTCTACAGTTGTGCAAGTTGAATGAAATCTTCTACATTAAAGTAATAGTAGGTATAAATATAATAGTACCTAGGTGTAATAGTAGGTATACATTGTAAAACGGATAAATAAAGGTCTTACTCCTGTCTGAGACATTCCCCAGGGTCCAGGATTCATGCCCATGTACAGGATAGGTTTTTTTGAGTTACAATATTTGTTTATATACATTTCTAAGGTTAACCGAGCATAAACTGTTGGATTGTACACGCAGTGTACACTAGAGGGCAATCGAAATGATCCCAAAGAATCATTTAATTCGTCGATCAAAACGAGAAATTCCTCGATTAGATTTTTACTTGGTGTTTGAGGAAAAAACGAGGAAATCACTTCAGTTTCCATTATGTTTGAATGTACCCACGAACTTATTACCACGAACGATTTTAAATTACCCACACAGAACAAACACTGGTAACTGGTAGCGTATTCTATTTCTTTATTTATTATAATATTTTAATCAAAATCTTTATCAATGAAATAAATGAAGGGGACCGACTGACGGACGAAGCGAGCGAAGCGAATACGTAGTATCCCTAGTACGTCTGTGGAAGTGACCCTGACCTGAGTGAGCGGGCGGAGCGGACACTATCTTTACTCTGAGGAGCGGACGGAGCGAGTGAGGCACAGACGTACTAGGGAATGAGTGAGAGCTTACCTTTCTTACCTTATCTTTAACTTTTTAAAAAGAAAAAAAAAGGTTGTATTCATAGTACGTCTGTGGTTGTATTATATATAATAAATAAGTATGTATGTACAGGTATGTACTTAGGCTAAGTTAGTGGATTTAACTTTTACCTATTTTATTTGTTTACAGTTTTTTATTTGAAGATTAGATAGTCAGTAGAAAGGCATTTATTTAGATTTTCCTTTTATAGTTCTTTAAAAACCCCTAGCCAGAAGATTACTGTTATTTCGGCGATACCAAAATAAACAGATGTCTGTCCTTACAGAAGAAGCGATTAGAAATCTAATAAACAAATCTAGTGTCCCACTGAATTTTAAAGGTTTTGTGAATAGTTGGCCTGTGCGCGTTTGGTCCATAGAAAAGTGGTGTTCTGTGTTTGGAGACAGAGAAATTCCATTTCGCTGTATGAACAGAGACTTTTTATCTGATGAGCCTTGCTGGGAAAGAAGGTGCAAAGTCATAAATATGACATTTAAGAAATTTGTAGATACAGCACCATCAAATGAAGAATGGATGTATTTTGACTATAAATATCTCCATCAATGGTTCAGTGCTGATGATGACATATTCAAGGTAGTACATACATCTTTTACTTGACCTATTCCAAAAACTTACCTTCATTATAAAGACTAGGTAATCAAAAGATTTGTTTACTGTTTGGTGTACCTACCTGCCTACTTACCTATAGGTAAACTCTGAATTTTATATTTCAAGGGTAGTCCATCAAATGCTGTTATTGGTAAAAATAAATTGTGTGTCTGGACACACTATTTATCTTTACAATCAATTTATCATTTTATTTTTACCGATCATAGCATAACAGCAATAAAACCAGGAAGTAGCACCATTTGTTGTAATTATTTTGTTTCAGGCAGTGTCTTGGGAGCGGTTTGGACTCTCAAGCAAAGGGCCTGCAGATATGACAATGTGGGTCGGAAGTAGAGGTGCTCACACACCAGCCCATCAGGACACTTACGGAGTAAATATTGTTGCACAGTTGTATGGAAAGTGAGTTATTGTTTAATAATATATTCTCAAAAATACCTGAAGTCACATGAAAATATGAGAACATGGTAATAAATAAATAAATAAATAATGCTGGACAGTCCACACAGCATCATCTAGCCCCAAAGTAAGCTACTCAAAGCTTGTGTTGTGGGTACTAGATAACTGATATATTTAATACATTATAAACATAGATAGATATTTTTATTATACATATAAACACGCAGACCAATGGAACAAATTTCTGCAGATCGTACACAAATTTGTTTCACGGCGGGAATCGAACCCGCAACCTGTTGCGTCGCAGGCGGACTCTCGCCCGCTGCGCCACTGATGACTGAGGTCGTCAAATAAGTAATGTAAGTAAAGTTTTCATAATATACCATGTTAGGTAAGGTAAACATTGCATTTTTTTATTTGCAAAGAAGTGTGTGTGTGACCCCTGGACGCCCTAGAATTTAGTGGGCTAAATTTTTTATTTCTGGAAGAGTTGGATTTATTCATTTTCAATAGAATTATTTAGCATTATAATCAATTTTATGTTCTATAAATACTTTTTTTTTTATAATAATATCTTATATAAATTCAATTCAACATAGCAATTGCACCTTTTTCAAAAGTACTTCCACAAGAGTAGTAATATTCCCCTTTTTTTCAGAAAGCGATGGATACTTTTTCCTCCTGAAACTGTAGGATTGAAGCCTACTAGAGTACCTTATGAAGAGTCTAGTGTTTACAGTGAATTGAATTTTTTTTGTCCTCTAAGCACAGAAGATTTCAGTGGTTGGTTGCAACTTTTATTAATTACTATATTATATACTAGCTTACGTTCGCGGCGTCGCCCGCGAAGTACCTACATAAAATATAGCCTATGTTCATCCTGAAAGTTCATTCTACACATTGGTGAAAGAAATTTTCAAATCGGTACAGTAGTTTCGGAGCCTATCAAATGCAAACAAACAATCAAATCTTTCGTCTTTATAATATTAGTATAGACTACCAATGTTATACATGATGTAAGATTGTGCAATAATAAGTCATATAATTAATAAATACAGAAGTTAAAGAATAATTACTGTAAGAATCATACACAGATATCCATGAGGTAATACTTCTTTAAAATGATACTTAGTTTTAATTGAAATATTGTTTAATTCAGGGTTGACTGGAGGGAGAATGGTGGAACTGTCAGCCGGTGACGCCTTACTTGTCCCAAAAGGCTGGTGGCATTATGTACAAAACTTAGACCCCATCAACATATCACTCAACATATGGATACCTCATGTAAGTAATAATTTTTAAATCTTTACATGTAAGTTTTGAGTTCATGGAGCATTTTACTTTGACTCCTTAATGCCATAATTGATAGATGGAGAGCAAGAATTTGCAATGCGATAGGAACATTTTGATTAATTTGTGACTAAATCACAAATTCCAAGGCTCATTGTGTAGGTGCAGACACTTATTTTCCCTATCTGTTGTATCACTGTGCTGCATTTGTAAACTGACCTAAGACAATGGGTAACAATGTAAGAGTCACCAATAAACCTGAAGTTTTGTATTACAGGAGAATGATAACAGCACACAAGTATCTGAAGCTCTAATTAAAATATTGGTAGCTCAAATATGCAAGGACCTGCCACAGGAAACTGCCAAACTGGTTGTGAACCCAAATGAAGTAAGAATAACTTAATCTTTCAAAGATTATATATTATTAGTATAAGCCTCATGCACAAGCTCAAGAAATAAATATGCAACAAGACAAAGCGAGTCGCTCTGGAGTTGAGTCTTGAGATCACTTATTCATAAATTGAAATAATTATGAAATAGGTGTGCTCATATAGCCCGAGCTGAGCATGATATCATGTCTATAAAATGTTCTAAGAAGTAATATTGACTTTTATTTGAGTCATCCATCAGGCTTTGTAATATTAATATTTTTTATAAATAAGAATGAATTAATGAATTACCTACTTGATTACAGTCGTAAAGCTATTTACTGTGTCATCTCGAACTGACTAGAATTTATACAAAAAATAAACATGGTCATGACTGTAGTGCCCAGGCTCGATAGATACACCTCTGAATCCTCTGATCTCTACATACTTCCATCTTTGAGAAAATCTAAAGAGTGTAGTCAGAAGCACGTCCACCTGCCCACATTTTGCACAGTAGTTAAAATTCCGTACGTTGCATGCCCGCTTATAACACCAATAACCAAACCTTCGAATGTTCGGTTCTATGTATGCCGGTTTCCTCACGATGTTTTCCTTCACCGTTTTAAAGAGCACTGTCATTGCGCACATAATTTTTTCGAATGGAAAAACTCAGTGTGCACAACCAAGTTTGAACCCCTTCTGATCGTGAGGCAGAGGTGGTACCACCAGTGCTTAGCATTTATGGAAAATCTAAATTCATTCAACTGTAATGTATATTATTCGATTAAAAAACATATCTATAGGTACCTACTAATATTATAAAGAGGAAAGTTTTGTATTTTTGTATTTATGTTTGTACAAATAAACTCAAAAACTACTTGTCCGATTTCAAAAATTCTTGTACCATTAGAATGACATAATTCCTAAGTCATAGGCTATATTTTATGTAGGTACCTCGCGAGCAAAGCCGCGGGCGGAAGCTACTCTTTAATAAATGAATTAAATTATTCTGCATAGGATGACATCACGGAGACGCCACTAACTGTGCTGTTCCTGCAACTGGATACGGTCGCTAAGACGTACCTAGACAAGAGGCGTAAGCTGCGCCGCGCCAAACGACAGAAAACAGAAGACGATCCGGTTGCTACAACTGATGAACATTACGACGTCAAAATCTTGTTAGATAACCGTGCAAATAATCTAGAAATAGTACCCACTATAACAAGCGAAGATCTGATTAGCATTATAAAGCAGAATATAAAACAGTACGGCAATGTAAACAGGCCTTTGAGAGATGATGAGGTGGATGGAATGACTACAACTCTGTGCCTCACGAAAGCCGTGATTGATGCGTTCAGCCATACCGATGTTATCGATCTTGTGAAGCAGAATTTGTTTGCGCGCCTGAGCTAGTCTGTGTTAGGGTCAGGCCTTACCAAGAAGTCTTCCAGAACGATTCCGTTTTAGAAACGTCACATTTGAAGCTTGAAGTAACACTACTTCAATACAATTTGCATAGGTCATGGTACGAAATAACAATGTAATATTAATTCGCTAATGTATTATTAATTCGTGGTGAGGCCCCAGGTAAACACTTTACCATGCTCCTGACACAATTTAGAATAGTGAAATTATTTAATCTTAGGATTAACATAAGTAGGAACTTAGTACTCATACGTGCATAATTTATGCAAAGTATACCTACGCAACTGAATTATAATTAGTCCTGACAATGACATAGTAATGAATGTGCTGTACTACTTCTAAAGAAACGAAAATATTTACGGAACACAGAATAGTAATTATAAAAAAAATAACTTGACAAAAAATACCTAGTCTGTGATAATTTGATAAAACATAAATTATTTATGATTAAAATGATAGAAGTACACTTAGTAGGTAAGTAGTTTACACAAATTTAACTAGTCTATGCAAATTTAATTTTTTAATTTAATAAAATTCAATTGTCTGTCTGTATTGTCAAATTAACAGGTTTTTGCCAAATGCATGAGTGTATTATTACGGTACAGCAAAAAGCAATTTAAAAATTGGTGTTTTTATTCTGGCTAATCTCCAAAATGGCTGGACTAATTTTGACAAGACTTTCACTGGCCGATAGTTGATGCTATAAAGAGTAACTTGTAGTTTTATTTTAGAAAAATATTTGTTATATTTATGGTTTCTTGTAAAAAACATCTTAATAACATAGTAGGTATATCTTATACTTGCCTCTTGATACAGTTAGGCACAGGAGGAAGTAAGTCTTACCTTTCTAGTACTTTAAGACAAAATACGATAAAGATTGTGTAAGTAAACATACTTTTGCTAAGCAAAGTTCATGTAAAAAAACCCCAAAATAAAACGCTAAATGCAATATTGAGTTTATGTTTTTGTATGTATTTCTGTAAGTGTATTATTTTAAATATAACAATTTTCTAAGACTTTTTTGGTTTTTTTACATACGAACGGTAGTAGAAATCTACGAACAGTATGACCATAAACAGGTTTTGAGGTATAAGGATGTACGCCGGCTCCCGAGGAAATTTACAGTCTGGCTTTATGACTAGCATGAAATTTATAAGAAGAATTGTGAATTGGACCTGGAAAACAAATATGTAGTTAATTTATAAATATATTTATAAGTTTATTCTATTTTATAAATATTACTTTGAAGATAGAACTTACTCTTTGATGTTATCGATACTTACAATTTGTAACTGCGTGACATATTTCTTCCACCAAATTGATTTCTTGAAGCTTTCGTCCCAAACAGTTAACAGATAATACATGTACATAATAATGTGTACGAATGAATTCAAAGTAACTAGTAAAGTGCCATGTCCACCTGTGGGTGCAAAGTTCAATGTTAAATAAGTTTTTGAATCGTTTAGATTACCTATTAGCGTTTTATATGCTCGTAGGTTGTTATATGAGCCTGGTGGTGTACGACCCGCCTTTACGATCCGAAGGCATATGGGTGCGAACATGGTTGTTCACCCATACGATATTCTCTTAATATACCTAACGTGCGCAATGTCATTGCTTATACGGTGAAGGAAAACATCGTGAGGAAACTGGCATAGCTAGAACCCAAATATTCGAACCTAGCGATGGACAAATTCTTTCGGATCACGCAAACTCGTTTTGCTACGGGAACCGAACCTACGTCTCTTGCGTGTCAGCGCGATCACTATCCTACTAGATTCCTCAGGTTGCCAATACTGTAAATAATAGCTTGTACCTACTTCCTACTTATAGTACCGTACCATCGGTAATAGGTACCATTTAATTATGCAATACGTTGTTTGTGTATTTGTATTGTTTAATTTGCAAGTCATGAAATTGTACTTAACAGGATATTTGAATTATCAAATAATTGTACCTATGGGTTACTAAACACTTGAACTGCTTTTGAACTGTCTCATATACAAGTATACGAGGGTGTCGTACGCGTCAACCCAAATCATGACGGACAGATTAATCCACATTTAGGTAGGTAATCATTTGCTCAAAGCTCAGTTAGTAATACCTCAAGGAAGAATTCAACATCTGCCTTCTGCGCTGTAGGTTGTGGTTTCTATCCCCGCACAGAACAAACATTTGTGGTATGAATATATAAGGTTGAAAAAAATAAGGTTAAAATAAACAAGGTTGTTCTATGGGTGTACCTATAGTAAGTAGGTATGAAATGTAGGCAAGTATGTATTTACCAAAAAAATTAACTAATATAGGCAGCTACGTATATCTTCAGTTATTGGCCCCTACAAAGCACAAGCTTAGCTTGGAAGCTTAGCTTTAAGACTAGTTTATGTTGAAGTACTTACTAATGGTACTTTCTCTAGAGAGGCAGTCCAATAATAATAGTGATCGGATTGTTTTCTAATAGCTGAATCCGAAGTCCAACCGCACTTACCTGGAACCCATTTAACGATGCCCCAGGATACAGCGACCATTCCAAAGTGGTGATAGACATGCAAGAACGTCACCTGATTTTGCTTTTTTCTCAAGATGAAGAATATCTGAAATGCCAACCATCTGGAAATAACTATCTATCCAAATAACTGACTGGAGACACTACCAGTGGTATTAGTATTCGAGGGGTTATATGATGCTATTATAGGTTTATCAGAGCATCTTAATCCCTCGCGTTTTCGCGTAGAGGGCCACCTTGATATAAGTTACATCATTCAGCAAGTATCACGATTTCGTTTTGTATACTTACGGACATAAAAAATTGCGTCTTGCCATGGTTTATAAAAATTCATACCGTATCCAGGAGGTCCATGACTTTCAACACGAAATATCCGTAGCACACTCTCCAGGCGTATTCCACGCCGTTGGGCCCCTCGTCCACGGGCTGACACACCATCTTGTAGTGGCTCAGCCATCCGAGTACGAAGCTCTGACAAAACGCAATTACTATGAAGGTACCTACTAGGATCTGTAAAACTGTTAAAAAAATACTCTCCTCTTTCTAAACTCACGAAGACTTGATAGTATTTAATTTAGTTACCTACTTGTGGTACCTATGGTCATGTTATGCGGAGGGATTAATGTCATGTGACGAGAAGAGTGTTAGATAATTAATGTGGATGGATATAGGGGTAGAGGTAGACCAAAGAAAAGTTGAATGGACTGTGAGAGATGATATGAGTAAGAAAGGTGTGAGTGCTAAGATGACGAATGACAGAGGGCAATGGAAGAAAACGTGGTGCCGATCCCACATAGCGTGGCAAAAATGCAAGAAGAAGAAGAAGACTTACTTGGTAGACCACATAGGCACATCCAAAGATCTGAAAGATGTTGTAGGCCGCTATCAACCCGCGCAGGTCATAGGCCGGCCGCTTGTCCATGAAGGCCGGCAGCCATTTGAACACCGTCATCAGATACAGGCCTATGACAGTCAACCCCAGCCAGGGCGTTCTTATCATGAACCATTCTTGTGTCCTGGGATCTAAAGTGTAAATAAGTTAAAGTCAATTACAACAACCAGTAAACAAAGGGCGGGAATTTTATTATGAAAACTGAAAATTTCTAGCTGACGAAATGTTTGTAAACTTTTACCTGTAGGTACAAATTTATGAAGAAAATAATATGGAAAATAGGACTTAGTATTATTCCGTACATAAGTTCATTTTTAAAAATCGCCATTTAAAAACAACTCACCCGCAATTTCATCGTTGAGGTAATAATATAATCTCACAGCTCCTTTTAAAATAACAGACATTATGAATTACAGGATCGCCAGCGCAAACCACATTCGAATAGTTGAGCACATACAATGAAAATGAATCTTTAATTAAATACTCTACTTATTTCGGCGCGTCATTCAACAAGAATATAATTAACCCCGCGAAACTTGTAGGTACCTACTCGTACTTAATAATTCTAATATTATGTAAGTAAGTACTTCATTATCATACTTTGGCGGTCTCCATTAAAAAAACTAACACGAATATTTCAGCGATATAGGCAGCCGTTTTTTCATGGACCTACTATTTTCTCCTATTAGTAGGACCACGAGGGAGACCTATTTCTGTCTTTCCTATTCTAGGGTGAATCAAAAATCTACCTCCTGTATAAGTTTCTCGTTACTCCTATGATAATAATATAGAACATTCAAGTAGTACCTACATAAATGCTCTAAGGATAAGAAGTTTAATATAAGTGGCCACTTTAACCTCTTTTCCATTTAAAGGCTGATGTCAGTCAATAATGTCATCCTTCATAGGCCTAGGTACCGTATCTAATTACCTAGTAGTACTAGTAGTCGTACTCTGCTGCATGCACGTGGATTGACTGATTTCAAAATTATTAATTCAATACTTTTATTGATCACATGATACATATGATCAAACGAACAGTTTTTAGGTAGGTACTTGTTAATATTATCTAGGTACATATATTTTTATAATTGCGCAACTTCCCAGGTCCTACCATTGTTACGTCGTGGGTAGTTAGTTACCAATTACCTGTTTCGACTTTTTTTATGAAAACGGCTAACTTTTGTCTTGACGCAAATTTGCGTGCTAAATTGGGATAAAAAAAAGCTTTGTGTGAAGGAACTAAGCTATCTTTGGAGTGATTTTGTATGAGACAGCTTCAGACAAGTTTTTGAGTGCAAATGTACCTGTCTGTGTCTGTGACGCATATCATAAAGACTAGAGAACTAACTCTGCACGCATTGATTTGTAATAATTATAATGAACTAGTATTTTAAAGTATAATAAACATACTGTAAGCAAAAATAATATCAAATCCGAAAGGCAAGAAAAAAAGACAATGCAGTCAAATACTAATATATTTACATTATCTGATTGACACACAATGCAAAATTAATTCTGTCTTTATCATTTCCAATACCTAATTACAAAAGACAATAATCTCGATATTGTACACTATTTAGGCAGAAAAAATACAGAAAAAAGCGTGATCAATGAATTATGCTTATGGTATGGTTTGACTGCAAGCCTATTTTTTAAACGGAAATTCGGGATGTTTCTCTATTCCGAGGAAGAACGAAAAGTCGCAGATTCTCCCGTCTTCGCCGCGGTCCACTGCGGCCAGGTCATCCATCTCTGTCTGGCTAAGCTCGAAGTCCCATATTGAGATATTCTGGAAAATATTGAAAAATATAATTATAATTATTTAATTAATCAAATTTAACGTGAACGGTATGTATATATAATATGATATGGAAACTCTGGTTACCCTCGGAGCACATTTAGTAACTAGGAATCACAATTGCAGCTTGCTTATTAATTTATTACGTAGATAGATGACCAACGTTCAGGCCGTGTAACATTTTTAAACTGCGCGCAAAAGAAAGTTAGTATAATAAACCATTGTTTTGCTTTTGTTCGCATAAGATTGCGGTGTAGGTACATGAGATGAACAACTAACACGTGAAAGTCACAACTTTATCGCTAAAATCACTACCTATAGGAATATATCTAATGAAAACTCTTTGATATTGATTCATGTAACTTTTGTATTTAACTTGATAAATTTATAAATTAAACCGTTTTTATCACAATTGAAACCTATTCAACGGCCCGCGACTTCGTCAACAATCTAAAGTTTGGCCCGCAACTTTCCAAAGGTTGCCCATACCTGGTTTAATAACTAGATACATTATTTCTTTATTAAACCCTGCGAGTATGTAGCTCGAGTAGCGTATAGTTAGCAAACAATCATACACAACACTCATCGAGATAAGTTTCTACCTCTACGTATAGAGACGTACGCTATACCTAAAGTAGACTGACAAGTAATCGCTCATCATCATACAAAAAAACAAAAGCGCTAGGGCCCAGCGAGTTTCTTGTCAGTTCTTCTCGGACTGGGGATAGGACTGGAATTGACATTTAGACTCACCTAGTATGTAAGACGATTCAAAATGATCCCTGTGATTTCACTGAATAAAGTTATTTGAGTTTGAGTTTGCTGCACCGCTAAAAAATTTGACATCGTCTAACCATCTTTGCATACACTTTGATAATATTAATCGGTACGATGTGGTGGTAATGACCTGTTTGATTCGATCGGGGTTGGTGCTCTTGGGGATGGCGGCGACGCCTCGCTGCAGAGTGTACCGCAGCAGGAGCTGCGCGGCGGAGCGCGAGTGCCGCGCCGCCAGCTCCTGCACTATCGGCAGTCGCAGCAGGTCCGGGTATTCACGGCTGAACATTACAAATTATGAAAATCAATTTTTACCCGACTGCGAAGAAGGTGGGTAATGTTTTTGAGGTGTATGTATGTGAGTCCTTTGGCTTTTGCTGGAGGTGTTGTTAGATTCGTCTGGATTACAAGAGTGACAGACAATACAAATTAACAAAATTAACATTTAATTAAATTGATAAAAAGTTTGATGTATGTATGTATTTATGCATTGATATACTTGGGTACTCGTAAAATACCTAGTTAACAATTTATTATCTTATATAGGTACTTCGTTTGTTTTTTTTTACCCAGTCTTTTCGGCCAGCGCGTCAGCGAGCGCTTTAGAACCGAGCGGTGAGTAAGCCACCACAGGAACACCAAGTTTTCCCGCAGCCTCGATCAGCGCCGGCTGCTGGCATAGCAGGTGATTTTCAACTTGAAGACATGCCGGCTTGGCCACTTTCGTCACTCGGGTCAGCTGATCGATGTTCAAGTTGGATACTCCGACATGACGGACGCGGCCGGACTCTCTGAGTTTCTGTATGCTCTGAAATATAGGATCAGTGGATATGTCAAGTTGTTTAAATTCGCAAGAACGCTCATTTCATTACACAATAATCATTTTTGGGATAACGTACCTATTGTCATATAATGTGTTTAACAAAGATTTCCCCAGGGCCGCATATTTTGGTCGGTGTTCCAATTGTACTATCTTCGGAATTGTGTGAAGAGTCGTCTTTTATTATCAAAGGTTTTTCAACTCTCTCCGACTTTATCCGAGTTGGCGAAGCCGTGCCCAATGTCGAAGTGTTACTGAACTTCTTGGGCACATGAAGGACAACCACGTTGTTCTTTTTGGTTCTCGTGTGAAGTTTGGGGCTTTTATATTTCATTTTTTTCGCCAAAGACATCATCATGACCTGAAGAGTGCTGGGGTGTTTGCTACATCTCCGAAACCGACGGCGCCACTTAAGGCTTACAATGCTCTCGATGGACGAAAGCTGAGACGCAGAGCGGGTCAGCACATGGGATATTATTTCAAGGCTGTGGTTGGAATTCAGACTGTACTGGCAACCAAAATCGTAGGTATTCCCTGTGACAGGATTCGCTTCGTGCGTCTCTCTTTTACCACTATTATGATTTCTGTGAACAGTCTCCTGTATCTTTGAATCTTTACCTTTTGCATGTTTATTCCTTAAACAACAGAATATATTTGAAAAGAAGTGACTCTTTGTTCTTTCTGTTTCATTCGAAGGAAGTCTTTCTTTTAAAGGAGCCACATAAGACTGCCCAAAGGTTCTAGTGGGAGAGTTGATGTCGTTCAGGATGTATATTGTTCTTAAATCATTGCCCATTATGTTTTGGTGTGTTTTTATAAATTGAGGATACTCCATGTTGTTTTCCTCTTGAATTATATCATGAAAAGTTTTGTACTTAGTTTTGTTAGTTTCTCTCGGATCGATCGTTGGGGTATTCATTGGGCGCGCACACTGGCGGTCTGACCATTTTGTTTCAAAATTTGTCGTGATGGTACAGAAATAAGCTTCAGTTCTGTTTTCTACTGAAGGTCCTAAGGTTTCCTGTCTATTTTTTGAGTCTTTCGGACGGTTTTTGATGTAGTCAACGTGTTCTACCCTGCGGGTTATTTTGTTTGGCCGTCCTTTCCGACCCTTCGATCTGCAGCATTTGTCGTAGCACCACCCACAGCAGAAGATGTATTTACAGAGGTATTCCCATTTGCCCATCCTCTGCGCTCCCCTACGAGTTCCTTGCGGGCACGTAGAGTAGCTGCAACCTGCGCATCGGTTGGTACACGATGTGACTCTCATTACTACTGACATGATTGTTTAGAAACATTATAATTTCTTTCTTATTATGTCTTTCGTAAATGTAACAAACACCAAGGTTCTTCACTCATAGTGCCACAAAATACCTACATTTTAAAATATTGACAGAGAATTTACGAATTTACTGCTTTCGAAAACGCCATTATTGACAACTTCTATCATAAACGCTTATAGTACGCTTTGCTGTCTTTTTTATGTCGGATATTATTATGGTTGTCTATGGTATTTGAATGGCAAAATATTTTTAACTTTATATTCCTTTGAAGGACTCTAGTATTCCGACAGCATTTTTGTATGTATTACAAAGTAACACTTTAAAAACGCTTGCGTAAAGTTTTGGAGTCTTCCTCGCCCTTAAATGCCCATGTAGCTGTATTATACTCATTAGCGAAGGGTCTAAATCTATTTTTGGTAAATAAATATTGGAGGCAGTCTTTAGATTTACGATATCATAAAAGTCAGCAACGCTCTGTTTTGTTTCAATGTTGTCTTCTCCACCGCAACAGCAGGGGCAAAGAAACTTGGGCAGGGAAAAGGATTTATATTTCAACCAAGTCGGTTTTCTGAGTATTGGCTTAGGAATTGATGTCACAGAAGTACCAGCTGCTTGTGTTATGACTTCGACTAGATCACGTTCATTCGTACTAGTCTCTAGATCTTTAAACTTTTGATTATCAACAAACGGTTTATCTTGGATTTCATTGATATTGTACTTTAGCACAATATTTTTGTGTTTTTCTTCGATATGTCTTTTGGCTGTCGGAGATTTGTACACTTTCGTCCAAGAGAACTGGTTACTAATACATTTATTTGATGTACACTTTACTGGGGGTTTGAAAACATTTGATTTCTCTATCTTCTTTCCCTCATTACAAGTATTAGAAAGGCGATAGCTGCACTCTTTATACACCTTGTCATTGCGATAAACAGAGTTCTTACATAGTTCGTCTAAATCTAGATTGTTTTTTTTGAGAGACTTTGCTTTCAACCCCGACGTGTATGTAATAACCATTGCTTTTGTTTTTAGTTTATCTATATTAACATAACACGCGAATTTCACTGTGTCCAGCGTATAACTATTGTGTATTACAACTGTGTACTTACTTTGAAATTTTACTGAGAGATCATTGTTAATTGTGAATATCTGTTTGTCCAGAAATTGTGTACCACTAACGAAAATGTGTTGTTGACGCACGTTGAGTGATGTCAAAATAAATAGAGATTTCATTTTTGTCTGTAGGTACCTACCTTCCAAACAGCAAGCAGGTCTGTAGAATGATCCACCTTCATGGTTCCATCAGCGTTTTTTGGGTGAAGATCGCCGGGCACGTGTTTGAAGGCGAACGGAGTGTGCATGAGGTATAGATCGATGTAGTCCAAGCCGAGGTCTTTGAATGATGCATTAAAGTACTCTTCGACTAACTCTGGCCGGTTTCCTGGTAAAACAAGATCAGAGATGAGTACCTACTACTTACCTTCTTACTAGAATCATATTCATATTCATTTTATCATAAAAATATAGTTAATTTTGTAAATTTATTGGGTTTAAGGCTTGTTTAAGGTTTTAGGCAATGGTTAAGGGTTCAGGAAAGAAGCGGTCGTGACTAATCGTTCATAACAGATGATAACAAAGTTCTGAAAGATCTATACTTGGATGGGTGACCGTAATTAAATTTCATTTAAATTGGATTTTTGCAATAAATAATAGGTAGGTAGGTACTCAGTTTATAACTGAAAATAGGTAAGTATACATACAGTGTATAAAGGTAGATGGTAACATAACTCACCTCCTGGAGGCAGCTTAGTGACAACAAAGAGCTCCTTCCTCTTCGCAGGGTCGTTTCCGATCCACTTCCGTAGAGCTCTTCCTAAAGCAGCTTCGTTCTCGTAAGCCCGCGCTGTGTCGAAGTGCCGGTAGCCAGCCGCGATTGCATCTTCCACCGCCTTCTCAAGAACCTCGTCCGATGACTAGAACATGCATGTTTAATATCAGATTAAGGCCTCCTTGCGAGAGGTCTGACAGACATTCTAGCTGACGATAATCGAAGCTATGATAATCATGATCAAGTAGTTATGAAGGAAAATTGCTGTAGGTACCAATTTTAATAGCCAAAAAAAGCATAGAAGAACTCGCTGATCATTTTAAGTATTATGTACTTACCTACCAGCTCTACCGTGAACATCGATAGTAGGTAACTTTATATCGATGATATCTAGTTACACTTGATTATACACAGACTAATCACCATAGAGTAACTTGAATATTGTTAATCAAATAAGTCATATAAAATACGTCAGAGAAGTTTTTTTGACATTGCAGGCAGATTTTTGTTTAGAATTTTAACCAAATGGATATGTGCGTTTTATTATGGGCGAAGAGCAAGTGATCGCAAAAACTTCAGTGCAATCAGTATATGTGAACGATCCTAATCCCAATCCTAAATCATCCTTCGATTCGGCGTGCCCTGCGTCTACTTCCAGAGGTCTATCTCGCTCCAGTGGAGACTGCGATGCAAGCGATGCCATTTCCTTCTGCAGTGACAAATGCTCTTGTGACTCTTCAACCCTACACTCGGTTACAGAGAGACCCTGCTCCATAGCAGATTCATCAACACTCCTCCACAAATCTAAGTGGAAGTCATTCAAAAAGTATATCTCGTGTCGAATCAAAGGCAAAAGGAAGCAATGTAAGAAAACTGATGAAACTAAACCGAGTATGCAAAAGAGTTCAGTAGTCACGATATTGAAAGACACAAATTGTGATTCATGATTTAACATTTCTTTCATTAACAACTAACTCTAGAACTCATGTTCCCACGAATTTATTCACTTAAAATCCGTCAACTCGAATCTTGACAATATTGAAATAGAATTCATAAACTTTCGTTAACACTGAAAAAACACGGAATTCTTACCTGCCAAGTACCAAATCCGATTCGTGGCATGCGGTCACCACCATCAAGAACAAAATATTGCGGAATAGGCATTTTCTCACGATTAAACAGTTTATTTAAATATTTTGTTTTCTTGTTTATGTGCACGTTGTGTTTACCAAAGCACTAACAGAATCACAATGCCGGTGAAAGGTGCGGGCGCAGAAGCTAGTCAGGTACTCGCAGTAACCTTGTAATGGTTCTCTCAATTAGCTATAAGTACCTAGGTAGGTTAAGTACAGTTAGCTGCAGATAGGTACTTGTTAGCCGGAATAACCACATTCGTTTTTTAAGGGGTCCGATAACTCTATATCACGCAAGTAAATAATGCAAATACCATGACAATAACATGCATGACTGTTGATCACAGACTTCATTCCAAATTAAACTTTGTTAATTCCCGTCCAATTTTTCCTGTATTAGGTACCTATACATTATGTATGGTAGGTAGGTATTGTTAGTCATCAAATCGAAAACGATAGATACAATGTAACCACGATAAGTAATAGTAAATAATAATAGGTAGGAATGTAGGTAATTGAAATTGAAAGTCGTAACTAAGCTATATTACATTTCTCTAGACTCTATCAAGCCCTGCATAACGCGATTTTATAAATAATGCGGAAGAACCGCAAAGCATCTGCTAAGATAGGATATATGCGGCAGATCTAAACGATAGCATTTATAATACCGTTTCTACAAGTGGCCGCTATCGACACAACCACATCCCATTGTAGTCCAGCAACTGTGTCGTTTAGCAACAATTAAATGATGTGGTCCTTCAATCGGCCCTGTATTGTTAAATAAATGTTATTATCTGGTTAATCTGTCACTGACTCGCAGACACAAAGCTGTGTGCACAATGTATGCACGGGTAGGTGCATCTTCACAATCTGATAGAGGCATCATAGAATGGGACAAGTATGATCATTGTACTTACTTACCTAGTTTTTGTTGTGATGACGTCACGATTGATAAACCAAGATGAAAACAACTCTGCCTCAGATCCCTAATCAATTTCTTCTTTCTCGGATGCCGATGACACAGACGTACAGGTCAATAGCCAGGCAAGCAACCGTTGGCCTATCCGAGAACACCCCTGACCTCTGTTTTGTTTGTGTCCACTATATTGAAGTCAGTTTTTTAGTTAAGTATGCCAAACTCTACAAGAGTAACCTATTATTCATATTTTTTAAAACTATGATATAAGTACCCAAGTAATCTTAAATAAAACAACTCAAAAATAACAATATTGGTAATAAAATACCAAAACACATGTCCGCTAGAAGTATAATGAAAGTATAATTGATTCACCCAAACCATATCGTATTACATAGCCGCTAATCCCGAATAGAATACAACACAATATAACTTACAAATTAATTTTCCCACATACCCTTAAAGTAATAACATCCTTTTGTGTGCAAACTGTATCCATTTACAAATCTATTTGGGCGATCATCGTATGAATGAATACACGTCACAACACTCGTGAGTCCATCGGTGCGTGCTACCCATTGATTGCGGCTACTGATATCATCTTTAGGGATGTACCTACGAGTATTCTATATTCATCCCCTATACACAAGGCGGAGCTTATTTTCACTCCTCCCATGGTATTATCAGGGGTTTGCATTTTAATAGTGCAAAATTTCACCATTGCTTAGTGTAAAAATGGACGCGTCACCGGTGCAGTCCAGTTCGAAGTGCGCATCCTCAGATTTTAGCATAGAACGGTTGTTGAGTGCTGATACGAAGAGCCGGGATGATAGTGTAGATGTTCCGGATTGGCTTTGCTGTACACGATATCGCCCACCACGGTTACCACGTTAGCATTTTTTTACTGTTTTTATTTCATTTAGGTAAGAGCTATTCCCATAACGGCTCGCGTTGAGCTGTGGTGGGAAGTTCCAAATTGGAAGCTATGACGAGACGTTGGTCATTAAACTAATACGCACATACATTGTTTTTAGGTAGGTATAGTTACTTCTCAGAACGCTTAATGATGAGGAAGCTGTAGACCAATCGCAAAAAAACATTCCGTTTTTTACTCGTAAATATTGTATTAAGTGTTATTTTCATTTCACCTTGGTTTTATTGGTTGTTGCATTTACTTTTAGGCGCACCGACAGTTTGCCGAGCTCGTCGAGCCGGAAGGCATGCGCGGGTGCCCTTCACCGCGGCGCAGGCGAGTGCGTTAGAGGCCGCGTATGCCCGTGCCCCCTACCTAGCCCCGCCCGCGCTGCGGGCCCTGGCCGCCGCCTTGCAGCTTAGAGACGATAGGGTACAATCCTGAACTTATACTCGTATTAGAACAGCCCTACATATTATAAAACAAAATCCTCCGCCGCGTCTGTCTGTCTGTTCGCGATAAACTCAAAAACTACTGCACCGATTTTCAGGCTTTTTTTACCAATGGATAGAGTGGTTCTCGAGGAAGGTTTTAGTATATAATTTGTTAAGTTTATGTATACATTGGCTAAAATGTAAAGACATTTGTTGGAGGTGTCGGAAAAAAATAAGCCGTCTGGGAGCTTAGAGCTTAGAGCCGAGCGGGCTTTCAACGAAAACGCTGCCTAAAAACTTTGAGATATTATAACAAAATGATGTATGGTGGAATTGGGTATCTTATAAAGGTCTACAGAAAAATTCGCGATGGCATAAGTCTATCTCGTACCACGCGGGCGAAGCCGCAGGTGGAAGCCTATAAACAAGGTAGAGCTGAACTTAACCGCTTCGATGCGCAAACACAATTTAATTCCAAATGAGGTCAATCTTTAGTTATGTGGACTCCATTCTGTGATACAATTTTTGTAACGAATAAGGTTAAACAGGCGAGAATAGAAGACAACTTTCAAATGATGTGTTTTTATGATTTTTTAATTGACCATTGTCTCCGTAACTAAATAATGTCTGTGTTTATCGTTGCTTTCTATCTACTTTCCTAAGATGCCAACGCAAACATTTAAAAGTTCTCATGTTTGTTACAGATAAAAATATGGTTTCAAAACCGGCGTGCGCGAGAGAGGCGAGAAAAAAGCGTGAATATCACACCGCCCAATGCTATAACACTACCTCCTACAGCTTTAGTCTCCTTCCCTTCAAACTCTTGGATACCTCACACTAGACTTTCTAGGAGCAATGATACCAACACACCCCAAACTAGACTTAGCAATGAAACTATCTTTACAAATTTGCCGGGAGAAGTGAAAACTAAATTTCGAAATATACAAAATTCATACTTACATTCTCCATTCAGTGAAGATTTGGATAAGGAAGGGTCCGATATGCCCTTGGATGTAGAAACGGTGGACGACTAGTGTTTGTTTAGCTACGTCTGTTAATGATACAAACTTTCGCATTTATAATTAGTAAAATAAAAGGTAGGTACCTACTGTAATACAGAATATAAATCAAAGTAGGTAGACGAACTTACATAATGCAATTTTAAAAATAAATCTAGTTTCTGAGGTTTCATTTATTTTTACGCTAAACTGTGTGAAATATTCTATTGTTTAATTTGCTGTATTAAATACCTAAGTACATGATATTCTACTTTAAAATGTTAAGGACTGAGAATGACTCAAATGCAGGGTTGACGTAGACTTTACCTACTTACTTGTCTACTTCCTTGAAGTATTATATTATTATATATATATTATAATATTAAATATTATATAATATTATACTCATGATATAATATTATGTATTATTGTATTATAAATAATATATATACCTAATATTAGATGGATGGACTGTGTGAAAGATGACATGGGTAAGAAAGGAGTGAGTACTGAGATGACGAGTGATAGAGGGAAATGGAAGAAGATCACATATTGTGCCGACCCCACATAACGTGGGAAAAGGGCAGGAAGATGATGATGATGAATATTATACCCATGGAAAGATTTGTCTCAAATATATAACTACTAAACTTAGATAGCTCAGCTGGTTTATATGTATTTTATATTATAGTTTTATATTATAGTGTACATTAAGATCTGTATATTTCTGTAAATAAAGTAAACAAATGAAACTGTAAGGTACATAATGTATTTATTTACTGGACTTTTTACTTAAGAGTAACTTCCGCTCACGTAGTACCTTGTTAACTTATAGCCTATGTGCTATTCAAGACTATAATCTATCTCTGTGCCAAATTTCATTCAGATCCGTTCAGACGTTTCAGCGTGATTTGGTAACAAACATCCATACATATATTTATTTGATGTATATATAAGTAGGAATACCTTTTTTATACAATGTAATGAGTTTTCATGTAAGTATACGTATACTATGGCCTTTGCCCTGCAGTGGGACAGTAATGGCTAAATAATAATCTATACCTATATAAGAGCTTAACCTGACTGACTGACTGACTGACTGACTGATTTATCATCGCCGAGCCGAAACCGCTGAAGCTAGAAAGCTGAAATTTGGAAGGTGGTTTCCTTTTATAACAAAACCACCCACTAAGGCGGGATTTTTGGAAATTCCACCTCTAAGGGGGTAAAAAAGGGTGAAAACGTTTGTATGAAACTTTTTAACGCGTGGAGCGATTTTCATGAAATTTTGTTTGTGCACTGTAAATGCAAAATGAATGAACACGTGTTTCAGGATTTTTCAATATAACCTTCAAAAAGGGGTCAAATGTGGGGTCAATGTTTGTATGGGAACTTTTTAACGGGTGGTGCGATTGGTTTGAAACTTTGTTTGTGTACTGTAAATGCAAAATAAATAGACACGTATTTCAGGATTTTTCAATTTAACCTTCAAAAAGGGGTCAAATGTGGGGTCAATGTTTGTATGGGAACTTTTTAACGGGTCGTGCGATTGGTCTGAAACTTTGTTTGTGTACTGTAAATGCAAAACGAATGGATACTTGTTTCAGGATTTTTCAATATAACCTTCATAAAGGGGTCAAATGGGGTGTCAAAGTTAGTATGGGATTTTTATGAGTTGTGTGATGTGTTTGAAACTCAGTTTAGATACTTTAAGTGAACGAAGTCGCTGGCGGGACAGCTAGTAATAAAATAAAATACTATGACAGACAAAAATTGTTTGTCTGTTGTAGTCCGAGAAGAACAAATAAGACACTTGTCTCGACCCGATTGCATAGTCAAATACGTTTGGTCACCTTTAGATAAAGCTCATGTTATTATTACTAACTGGATATGCGATTAAAGATCTCAGTCAATGCAAACATGCTCTGAGGAGTTCGGAAAAAATGATAGATAGTAAACATTGTACATTTTTTTTATTGTTTCTGGATAATCTCATTGAAAATCTTTATATTTACAGAATCATGTTACTTAGACCTAGGAACTTAAAAATTAAAAATGTAAAATTTGTTACTAAAAGAATAGGCTCTTTTAAACATCATGTGATAATTATTTATATTTTAATATAAAATATGGACAATCACGTTCATAATTATCTGCAGTCATACTTCACGCGTTCAAACTGTATGCAGCGCTTTAGCACACACACAATAAGAACTTAGTTCACAAAGTCCGCCCGAACAAAAATACTAGGGAGAATAAAGTAAGTATAGAACTTGTGCAGTTTATCTTGACGGCAAACATTAAGTAGGTTAAACAACAGGTAGGTACTGTACGGCAGCGGTTTTTTCACATTTTTCCTTCACCGTGATTGAACTCAGACAATAAACGTAAGACCTAACAAATGAAAGCACTTTACAACTATTCATCAAGCCAAAAATTGGAATTCAATATCCAATATTCAATATCAAAACAATACCAGGTAGGTAGGTGTTTTGCCATAAACATAATTATGTTAACTGAATAATTAACGTCTGGATAAAATGCACAAATTAGACTTAAGTATCTATAACTTTAAAATTGCACTATAGTTACAGAATAAGTACTTACCCTAAAAACGCGTAGAATATAATTGAGAACAGCTTACTTTAGGTATAAAAGTTGAGGTTTTCTTTTGAATGAACTACTTATTGCCTTCCTACTCTCACACATCAGTTCAGTCGCTCACTAATGTAACAAATAACCGCTGTGCGGGTGCAGTCGCAAATATTGTACTTTACGTCGATATTACACAAAAATAACCTGTATATGTGGACAGCTAAGTCAAATAAACAGTCAAATGCAGTAACACACAACTTCAATGTCTGTAAAACTCGTTATAAATAACATCAAATTCACTTACACAATGTCTTTTCTAGGAACATCACACAATCATGCCTAAGAGTCGGCTTGAGGGTCTTCCTCTATCGTGTTCTTACTCAGAATTTCGTAGTGCGCTGCGTCTTCTCTGGCAGGACTAGTGTCGTCTAGGCTGTATCTGTAAGAAGATAAACGTTTATGTACTTAATAATTATCACTTCTTATTTATGTCTGTTTTAAAAGTCATGTTAGGAATAGTTTTTTCTTCTTTTAACCATGTTTTAATAATAAAAATATTGTGATTAAACTTATTGCATTTTTCAGTCTAAGTAGTTCAACTGGTTGAACAGGTAGTTGAACATAAAATTATTGGATAACACGACTTCGAGTCGGTACTTTTATCGAATGTTCCTCATTTTTTGTATAAATTTCAACTCACCCGCAAGCCCTGAAGAAAGCCTGCGCCGAAGGGTTGTGCGTAAGAGCTGTCAGTCTGATGCAGCGCATTTTCGTCGCACGCGCAAGTTTCTCCAGCACGCCCATCATGTGTTGGCCGAGTCCTCTGCGACGGCCTCCCGCCTCGACTTGTACTTCGTAGCTGTCAATAATGAAACACGTAATTAAATATAATCAATCAATCACAAAATATTCGTATATTTTATGATTGACGAGAAGATTTACAAAATACGGTTTCACAAAAATATTTAGTAAATTAAACACGTGAGATCAACACGAGAGAGGTAGCTGACCGCACCTGAATCAGGGTGACCTGATACGAAATTATTCCAAGTAAGAGTACATACGTAAGTAGATAATCAATTTACAATACATCATTGTGGATCACTACATAACAGAATGTGCGACTGATTACAGTAATTTAACCAGCGACCTACGAGTTACGTCGATGTGAATAGAAGAAATAATAAATAACTATTTGGTATGGTAGAATAATGATATTATTTTACATTGCTTATGGAATTTATTCGAATTAAGTCACATAAATCACTTTCAGCTTTCAGATGGTCGCGTCTCTTTAAAACTACTGCGAAATTGGTCCAAATACCAAAATACGATTGAATTCGTGAGTGGATTGTACCTACCACCAGTATATATTAACTTATGAACAACCGATGTTGATCTTTTAACAGCAGGGTTTTCAGAACATAGTGACCTCTGATATCATAAATATTATAATGTATGGAGCTTTGTACCTATACGTAAAGCTCTTCAGTGGACATTTGCCGCGTATTGTACGAAGATTGAAATGATATCGGTGTGCAACAACCTGACCTCAAATGGGTCAGCGTCAGAGCACAGCAACTATTATTTTACACTCCCAGTACTGAAATCTCACTAATTATTATATAACTGATAATATTGCACATAAAAATTAATTGGATGACAATTCTTTGCAGTCAATATGCGCACTAATTGGTATAGTGCAAGTAGGTATAGCTTGGCAAAAATGTGTAGAAACGGAACTAAAATATTTCTCATATAAAAGAAAGTACCTGGGTGACCGAGCTTTGCTCGGTTTTTTTATTGGTAAACGACATTTTCTAAAAATGAAACCTAGCTAGATCGATTTATCGCCCCCGAAACCCCCTGCATACTAAATTTCATGTAAATAGCTGGAGCCGTTTCTGAGATTCCAATTATATATTATATATATATATATACACAATTTATTACAATTTATTTACAATATATATATACAATGGCGTTACCGATGAGTTCAATGTGGCTGTAGGCTTGCATCAGGGATCGGCTCTAAGCCCTTATCTGTTCCTCCTGGTAATGGATGCTCTGACATCGGACATACAGGAGGAGGCACCCTGGTGTATGCTGTTCGCCGACGACATTGTTCTTGTCGGAGAAAACGCAACCGAGGTCCAGAACAGGCTGGGAAAATGGCAAGGTAAACTAGAGAGTGTCGGATTGAAGATCAGCAGAACAAAAACCGAGCACTTGTTCTGCGACTTCGGTGTTCCCTCTAGTTTTACCTCTATTGCCTTAGATGGTGTATCCTTCCTTACCAGTCTATTCCGATTTTCGGTACCTTGGTTCAGTAGTACAGAATGATGGTGAGATTGATCGGGATGTAAGGAATAGAATAAATGCGGGATGGATGAAATGGCGACATGTCACAGGAACCACGTGTGATCCGAGAATGCCCCTTAAACTTAAGGGGCAAATCTACAAAACGATCATAAGGCCTGTCGTATTGTATGGGTCTGAATGTTGGGCCACCAAGGGAACGGACGAGAAAAGAGTACATGGGCGGAAATGCGAATGTTGAGATGGATGTGTGGAGTGACGAGGATGGATAAAGTAAGGAATGAGTATATCAGAGGAAGTCTGAAAGTGGCACCGGTGACAGAAAAGATGAGGAGTAATAGGTTAGCGTGGTATGGGCATGTTATGAGAAGAGATGAATGTCATGTGACAAGGAGAGTGTTAGATATGAATGTGGATGGATACAGGGGTAGAGGTAGACCAAAGAAAAGATGGATGGACTGTGTGAAAGATGACATGGGTAAGAAAGGAGTGAGTAATGAGATGACGAGTGACAGAGGGAAATGGAAGAAGATCACATGTTGTGCCGACCCCACATAAAGTGGGATAAGGGCAGGAAGATGATGATGATGATGATATATATATACAAGAATTGCTCGTTTAAAGGTATAAGATTAATGGATTGTTTATTTACAAAAAAAAGTGTCACCCCCAATTTTTCTCTTCTATATACTTCATTTGGCGAACGAGATTAGCTTGATAAAAACACAAAAACTATTTTTTTATGAAAGTTTTCATAAAATTAGTAAGCTGGCTCATTATGAAAATGATAATCAAGTGAGTAACAAGGACCGTGTGTTCATAAAAATAAGCTCTCACTAACGCATCTAATCAAGAACTTCCATCATCATCATTAGAGCACAAAGTGATATTTTCTTACAAGATTTGCGCGGAAAACAAAAATCGTTCAAAGATCAACATTGTTATTGACTTTCTTTCTCACGTATCTTCTAATGTTCGATTTACAGCCATTTTGTGAAAGTCGTATTCTTTCCATTTTGCAAATTGCAGAAAGGCAGGGAGACTCTTCAGCAAGACACATCCTTGGTGGTTTTGGCTCCAAGCAATAGTGAGTTACACTGTACAAGCGTTTAGATTTGAAGAGCACTGTATAGTGAAGTTACTGAGCAGTTGAAACAAAATGCCCAACGTTGGTAATAACGCGCGACTGGTATCTATGGTCTGTACCATAGGTTGGGGTGACTGACTATTTAACAACCAGGTGGGGTGAATGCAAGTTTTCCTATCTATATCATAAGCTTGACAAGAGGACTTACACGCGACAAGTAAACATTGCAAGAGATTTTGAATGGACTTAGCGTTTTATCAAGCAGTGCGTGGGTTGTACATTACTCACAAAGATAACAGTTTCACAGAATTTAAAAGCTCTGAGAAAAAGCTACAAATCAATAGATAATACTAGTTAGTTCAATTAACGACTGCGAAATACTTTGCGCTCCGTACCAACCAGTTGGCTTTAAATGTCTTCGAAGACTAACAACGCGATCATTCACTTCTTTGCAACTAGACACTTCAGATAGAGCAGAGAAAATGGTAACTTGCGGGCAACTGGTCTAGTCTGTTATCGACGAGTAGTGCGGCAGGTGACGACCTTTACTCTTTATCAAGGGATAGACAGACAGGCGCGCGGCAGAGTCGAGACGGGTGTCAAACCGACCCGAGCAGCAGAGAGATGCAGGCGCGGTATCTGTGGCTGATGTGGATGGTCGCGGCGGCGGACGCGGCGCGCCTCTTAGTCGTACTGCCCACCAACACTAAGAGCCACTACGCAATGTATGGAAAGCTCGTGGAAGCACTCGCAAGGAAGCAACACCATCTCACTGTCATCTCGCATTTTCCTATGGTACGTATTCTAATGTAAGTAGGTTACAGCCCCCATTCACTCTTGAATTTTTCGATCATCTTCTGAGAAAATTGAGTGTTCAGACAAAGTAATTCGATTCGCACCTAATGGTCTAATTTGAAAGGAATTAGGTATTATTTAATATTTGCAAACCCTAGGTTAAAAAAAAAATAATACATTTTAAATTTTTTTGCAAGGTTTTTTGAGATTAAAATACTTAATAATTATATAAGTATGGTATTCTACATCTATAATATTTTGTAGCCCAGAATCGTGTAAGTACAATAATATCAAAATTAATTTTAAAAAATCAGGGCTTTCTTTGAAAAGTTTTTAATTTAAGTAGGTACTTACTTAAATACATTGATAAATTCTCAATGTGCTTCTATAATAGCAGCCACTTAAATTCTAACTTTTTCTTTTTTTTCTTTCTTAATTCTGTTTTAATCAAAACCTGCCTAATTCATTGCCTACTTTTGTCCACCAAATGTTATTACTACATGTCATTTTGTAAACGTCGTCACGTCGTTACAAAACAAAAGTTTGATAAAAGCAATAAAATAAAAGTGTAGTAGTTAATATAGGTAAGGCTATCTCACATAATATAATCAAAATCTAAAAAGACAGCGCATTTTTTTTCGGGATCCGGATGGGTTTATCAGCACAAATAAGGTAATCCAATGTCAATGTGTCTAGCAATCTATAATGATGAACATTTGTACTAAACTCGAAATGTTATAATAAAGTGATGAACTCTCCACGTGATTACCGACAAGAGGCCGATAGTAGATGCAGTCATATTTGCCTGTCGGTAGGTGAGTCGGAGGAGACGATAATTCGGTAGGTTAACACCCAGATTCTCGCAGCGGTCACTCCTATTATGTGCATTGATAAAGACGCGTACATGCCACGTCGGGGTGTCATCGTCTTTAGAAATTACTAGATGCAGTCGTAACAGTTTCTTACTTAGATAAATGGATAACCATTAGACGATATCAGCTGGTGTTTGACTAATTAACCTAACACTCATTGGTTTTCCTAACACTCACTATTGTAGCAAACATTAAAGATACATTGTAACTTGGTACAAGTTACTTATTTACTATTTGAGTACTAATTGATTAGAATTATTGTTTAATTGGCCAATCTAAGAATCTACTAATGAATACTCAGAGCTATACTTTTATGCAGTTTATTTTGCGTGTTAGAAACCATGTCTTCATTTTGTTAGTTTGATTTACCGTGTGAGCATTTTTCTTTATTCTAAAAATATTTTTGAGATTTACAAATTCACATAGTTTCGTAGGTCAGAAAAAACTTTATCTGCGCTGTCCAGTTCTATGTTATGTCAAGTTTTAGTGCACGTGCATGCCTACCTATTAGGGCGGCGGCGGCGCGCGGCGCGCGGCCATGCGCCACCCACCTCTAACAAGCCGACTATAATAATAAATCAGACATGTTGTAGTTACAAACAGATAATGGCTGTAATCTTAAACGGCCAATAAATATACATACATTCCCTGCTGTATTTTATCAACTTTTCTAGTACTTATAATATTTTTCTATGTCTTACAGAAAAACCCACCGACGAACATAGAACAAATAAGTCTAGCTGGAATAATTCCAGAAATTAAGAACAACCTCACGAGAGAACACCAGTCGCTTAAACCAGAATTTGTCCACAACTTAGAACAGATAATGAAAGAATGTGTCCACGCCTGTGATATCGTCTCCCGGATGCCAGCCGTGAAAGCTCTCATCAATTCAACGGCTACCTTTGACATGGTTATAGTAGAAGTTTTTGGGAGCGAATGCTTCCTTCCACTCGGGAAGAGGTTCAATGCTCCAGTAGTCGGTTTTCTATCCAGTGTACCATTGCCTTGGGTTAACGAGCAGCTAGGCAACCCTGAAGGCACGTCCTACATCCCGTCTTACATGATGGGCTTCGGTCAGCATATGACTCTTTGGGAGAGGTTCGCAAATACAATGTCAGTAATCGTGGCAAAGTTATTACACAGATACAAGTCTCAAATCCCGTCACAGGTCAGTGTTACCTACGCTACAGTCTTTACATTTCAGTAGGCAGCATGTTATTTCTTGACTAACCATAGCTTAAACTTTCAGGTAATAGCTGATCGTCTCTTTGGATCTGGACTGAAGTTGGAATCACTCGCGCAGAACTACAGTCTTGTGCTGTCAAATAGCCATTTTAGCATCAATGAAGTGCGCCCATTGGTTCCAACTTTGGTGGAAGTTGGCGGACTGCATTTGGATGATACGCAAACCTTGCCTGAGGTAACGAACATTTGAGAATATTTTACCGTGCTTTTTCTTTTTTTCTATTTCTCTAAGATACCTTGAAAGTGAGTTTCTCGTGAGTTCATTAGGTGCGATAAGCAAAGGTGTAAAAATTGTGTAGAAAGTTTATCGTAATGTCGTCCGGTCGGCATGCGCCACGCTACGCTTATCAACAGATGTCACTAGGTCACGCTGCGTGTTTTCTCAGTAATATCATATTAGATAACAGCTTTATCATCTGGGCTATTAGATTTATTGTTCGATTTGTCATACAAAAATCTTACGATCCGAATGGAACTTCCCGTAACAATGTTAATAAAATCTAACTAGGACGTTGGACTTGTTTGTTGTTTTTATTGCAACTAGCTTTTTTTGTTATTTAATTGTATTTGGTATTTACTATTAGCTTACAAGTCGATTTTGTTTGACCCACATACCACTGTACTACTGAGTTAGAACTGATAAGTTCTGATAGCAATTACAATTTACAATTGGTATCTACTTTTGATAATCCTGATCGGAGATTATGGACGTTACGTTTGGGTCTAATTTTATCTGATTGTGGTTCTAGTACTTTTCACTTTTCGTAATTTGATCAACATAATGTCAGTCAACATTTGTTTTTAAGTACCATATAAAACACAACTTTAAAACAAAAAACGTTTAAGTCTCCATCTTGTAGTCTTATTTCAAAATAATTTTTACTCTCGCTTTTAAAACTCGAAGGGACCAATGTTTGTCCTAGGTGGGAGTTTAACCCTCAACCAGCAGTGATTAAAGCCGTTCAAGTGTTTAACAGTTTTGAATATTTCACAGAACAAAATGTCTATCAATTACGTAGGTATCTACGTAATATACCTACATATTATAATTTGTCTGTTTAGTTGTTATTAAGTTAAAATCTAACCTATATTCATACAACACAATAGGGAAGCCGACTATCGCGCGACCCGGACCTCAGACACTGCAGATAATGTCATTATGAATCAAACAGTTACGCCAAATTACCAATAAGTAGCTATCCGGCCTGTGTTTTTGTTTTCTCGAACGACGCTGGCGAGTGTGTAAACATAAGCGAGACTTATTTTATTACTCGTGACCCATTATTACGAGTATTTAATACCTGTGATATGTTTTTGTAACAGAATATTAAACAACTTTTGGACGCGTCGAGCGAAGGCGTTATCTACTGGAGTTTTGGTTCAATGTCGAGGATCGAGACAATACCTAGCGACAAGCTGTCTCAGATATTCGAGGTGATATCCGAGTTGCCACAGATGGTTTTTGTCAAAATGGACAGAAGACTGCTGTCAACGAATCTCACCGTACCCGATAATATTTACACTATGGACTGGATACCGCAGTATGCCACATTGTGTAAGTGTTAACTTTACGCTAAGTCGAACATAATTTTGTAGGATTAGTAAATTTTAGGACGTACGAGTATATCCACAATCAAACCAGTTACTGTAATTAATTATTCAAACATTTTTACAGGTCATCCAAATGTGAAACTGTTTATATCCCACGGAGGCCTGCTCGGCACTCAAGAGGCTGTGGCTTGCGGAGTGCCTATGTTGATGGTGCCCTTATACGCGGATCAAGCGTTGAACGCGCGGGCCATGTCCGACAGAGGGGTAGCGCGGACAGTCACCCTCAAAGAGGCGGATAAAAACCATTGGAGAGACGCACTTCACAATTTACTGAGAAATCCTATGTATGCATTTTTAGTTTTTTTAATTTGAATTGAAACTCTCGCCGAAGGGTGTCATATTTCGGCGGTTCCGTGGAAAGCTTGGTGACATCCCTCACTTCCAGCTCCTAATAAATAGGTTAATTTTTCCATTTTGTACTACTTAGAATAATATTGCCTGAACTAAAATTATTATTATTAAGTGATTTTCCCTTTGTTTTCTAATTAGTGCTACAATATGTTTTGTTCTCTCTTTCCAGATATAAAGAAAATGCTAACAAATTGAGAGACATATTCCTAGACCGGCCTATGCTACCCTTAGATAAGGGAGTGTACTGGATCGAATACGTATTGCGTCATAAGGGCGCGCCACACCTGCGTTCACCTGCCCTAGACCTGACTCTACCACAGTACTTATTACTAGATGTGATAGCACTCAGTATAGTTGCAGCTGTTATGACTTTTTTCATACTCTACATACTATTTAGATATCTCTGTACAAGATGCATCAAGTGGTGGCCAAAGGAAAAGTTGATATTCGAAAGCAGACTCTTTAGACGGAATATAAGTTTTATCTTGTGTCTCTTGTGGAGGTATAAGATAAAGGCCAACTAACCAGGGCAGTTGTTAAGTAAATCAGTATCCCCAAAGATAAGCAGAGAGATGTGTCAAACTTCATTCATACATAACTGATGAGATATGAGGAGATCTTCAGTTGTGATCATGTTTGTTAATTACGTCACCATGCCATGTTACTATTCACGCTAGGATTTTCTCTCCGCTCTGCTTCGGTGGATGGTTTATGTTAGCCTTGTAGATGCTTGTTTTGACCAATAACATTTTTCAATTAATTTTAAACATAGAAATTCATAGGCTAGTCTATTTCCCAAAGTAGTGCCTCGCAGATATCATGGCTTTCATTAAGAATTGTTGGTGAAAACAAGAATCATTGTTGTATTATTGATAGGTGTAAATATTGTTGTAAGATAGGTACTGTTATTTATGAAATAATATAATTTCTTGTGTGTTGTTGTTTTTTTGATTATCAGTTCTGTGAATTAATGAGTAACACATATTTTCATTTTTTAGTTTTCAGCATTCAGGTTTTTGAGGAAAATGCAAAATAAACTGGTAGTAGGTATTGTATGTGATAGGTAAAATAATATTGCATCTTATCTCACTGTGATGTGAATTGACTCTATGAACCTAGATACTGTTATTAATGACTTCCTGCCAGCAGAGTAGTTGCTCTAGCTAGACCCAGTTGTTCTAAAGTACATTTGGCATTAGGTTAGGCCATAGATTATGGTATACTGCTATTTTTTTATCCTGTCACCAGTTTATTTGAACCAAAGTACCTTGGATGCTTTCCTCATTCACTCAAAGTTACTCAGAGTATCCTTTCATGTTAATTCCATGTGAATAAGATTAGGGTACTATTGATTTTTCTGACCATAATATGACCATGTTATGCAGCAACGAAACATGTAACTAAATTACAAATTAAAATAAAATTACCAGTAAAGTACAGGTTCTCCGAAATCCATGTCAAATCTAAAGTGGGAGAATCCTAGAAGCTTCCCACTGGTGTCCTTGGCAATAAGGTACCAAGCATCTTGGTCTGTCATCTCCTCCACCTTGCGTTCTTTGTTCCAACCCCAAGCACATGTCTCATATCTGAAATTAATATAATTTAAATTGTAATATTGAAGGAGCACTGACGGTGTCGTGGTAGCACTTGTGCATCATGATTGGTCTGGTCATGCACTTTATACAGGTATTGCTATTTGAAAAATTGATGTGTGCTATACCAGTAAGCTTGTGATAATCATGTATATATTTTATTGAAACATACTTATGTACCTGTTCTGTTTACTAAGTCATGTTGGTTCTGCAATCATTTATTGAATGGGAAAAAAAAACTAAAATCAGAACTTTGGATTAGGTTTTTTTTTTATTTTTATATAGGTGTAGTTGCCTACATTATATAGTTAGATCTCTCTCTAGAGCTAGTTGCAGGACTAAGAGCTTATGTTCCATAAGAGGCTGGTAATTAGCAATAGTTCATCTATAATAACTTTATCATATAATACATTTAGTACCTACAATACCATAGAATGGATGAATTCATATTTAATACCTAATGGTAAGTATAAGATGGGTAAGTTAGATACCAACCTACCTACATACTTACAATAGTTTCATATTCTTCTCGACAAGTTCTATCGTCCACTTCTGAACATCTTCATCTAACTCAGTAACTTTCTGGATGTACATGTCCACTTCCAAGTCTAGGTTTCGAAATATAAGAAGTTCCTTGCATAGTGCTGCCATATCAGAGAGTTTGTTGGCTGATCTCACACTAGCCATTCCATCAGCTATGCGACGCTGCTCCACCTTTCTGGCTTGACGTTTTTCTTTGTTTTTAGTAACGTTTGCGGTTGTTTTCTGAAAAAAAAAGGGGGAACCTTTAAAAAATTTGAACAATCTAATCTGACAATGTTTGCATGCAATGTTTACTATTTTGATACAACCTATCTCCAAAACAGAATTTACTTACGCCCATAGTTTTTTTGGCTTGACTGAAAAAATGTGATTATTAAAGCAGTTTAGGGTAAACAATAATAAACAAACTAGAAGCAAACCAACTCCACGGTATGCTAACTTTTAGAATAAAATCAATCAATAGAATAGAAGGAAATAGTAACGCGCGGGAATCTGGGGAAAAACGAGTTGGTTGGTTGTTTGCTTGTTTGGGATGGGAAACTTCAAAACTTGCTTGATTGAAAGGCTTGATTGATTGATGATCACTACTCTGTTTGATACTCTGAGGATAAACTTTACTCTGAGGGAAAACGTCAAATTAAAAAAAAAATTATAATCTGTTTTTTTAAATAACATAAATTATTAAATTACTTAATCTGTGCAAGTGTGCCTAATAATCTGTTAACGAGAACAATAAAATTCTAAAATAACAGTTATTTTAGTGGCTAGGTACCTACATCGTAATTTAATGATATGTTTTGGCTAGCTAATATTTCCCATGAGCAGCGCGCAGCAACGGGTTAAGCATTACGTGATTGGAATACGGTATGAACTAAAAGATTGGAAAAAAAAACTTCGGGTAGCAATTGGCTATTTGACAATAGTAACGATAAAATATTTAATATATTAAATACTCATGCAATATGTTTTTTGCATTAAAATAATTTGTAAATATTTTATTTCTGAAAAATAAATTTGAGTTTTTTACATCTGTGATTACAAAAACTGAAACGCGCGAAGCCATGTTTGAGCATCGTGTGACGTCACTATTTTTAAAACGTCAAGTTGTATGTTTGCTGAGAAGAACTTACTTATCTTAAATATCTAATATTTTGCAAAGTTTCACGAAATGAGAAGTTTTTTAGAGAAAGACTTTAAAGGAGAAGTATTTTTATCTTTAGTTTGACTGGAAGTTTGCACATATTTGCTTCTAATCTTCCAGACAAACATAATTGAATTGAGTTATTAGTTGTTTCAGGCCATACTTGTGTCGCCTGATCTTGGAAATTAGAACAGACATTCTTCTCAGTAGCAAACAGAAAATCTGGAAAAAATCAATACATATTATTTACTTAGGTACCTACCTACTAGCTTGTACATTTCGTAAATATTGTATATCGACTCCTGTTGACAAAGTATAAAAGTACTCTACTACCTACTCCAAAATTATAGGTATTAGTAAAGATGAAACTTTGAAAACGAACCTATTTTTAAACAATTAAACTGATAACTCTTTCACTTACCACTATTGCATGTCATGCCTGATGTTGCTGGCATTTCAGTTTCCTCCGCAAGTATTTCTTGTATTATGTCCATACGTCGTCTTTTACGCTTATATCTCAGGCTTATATATACTTTGATTGCTTATACATATATAGATATATTAAAGTGGTCTTCACAAAAAAAAAATCACGGTTTTATCAGATGTCGAATCCAGGTCTCTGCGTGCTAATCGTTACCACTGCTTTCGACGTTTGGGGCATTTATGAACAGTTATAAACAATTTGTCAGGATCCTTAGTTAAAGTACTTTTACTCAAAGGCACGGCACACGTTTTGTAGCTTGTCATTTTTATTTAAGCTTGTTATTTCCAGGGAAAAAGCCAAAGATTGAAATCTTTGGAAAAAGCTACAAACTCTCCACTCAGTTGGAGCGTATTTTATTGTTTATTAGACCCGTGACGTCACAGTCAGAAATGTCACGTGATCGGCTGTTTTCGCGCGAATTTCTAATCACTGGAGGAAAATATTATTTTTTCTGATAAATAACACTTTTTTTGAGAAAAAGATAATTGTAAGAGGTTTAAAATAAACTTACGTATATTTCTAAGTATCTTTCCGAAAACTGTCAAATAGCCAATAACGTGTGCGACCCGAGGTACGATGACGGAACTCGGATACAATCAACACTTGTCAAAACTGACTCAAATTGATTGAATAAACACTCCTAAGTCATACCAAATCACATGATTACAATGAAAACGTATTGACATTGATTGTAAGCAACGATACATAATCGCCCCACAGACCACATCAAACCAAGGCTGTCAGTCCATGTAAGTACAACACTAACACGACGTACAAAAACCCGCGAAATTTGAATTATTCTATTACGTCATATTTTATTGAAAGAAATCGCCAAAAATATTTTTGGAATAAAAGACAAGAAAGATTACCTTGGTTAGGTTCCTTGATAAACTGAATTCTTAAGTTATTTATAGGTAAGTATAGATAAAGTAAATTCATGCACAAATTAACTACTGTTTTTTTCAGATTTGGCTCTTTGCCAAGAGTTGTCTTGAAAAATCTATAGGCTGATGTTCTGTGGAACACGAGTACGTTTCATTTTCGGGGCTTCGCTACGCTTATATCACAATAATATTAGAAATATGAAAGTCGTAAAACTCTCGCAAACTGAAGATCTTATGCCTACATTAGGTTTAGGAACATGGCAGGTAAAATTAATGTAACATGTGTTTTATTGATTCTTTTATAAATTACCTACTAGGTATTCGCTGTGTTGTATTTAATTTGCAGGCTCCTACTGAAGTGATTGAATGCATTGTTTACAAAGCTTTGGACTTAGGATATAGACACATCGATACCGCTTTTAACTACAACAATGAAGAAGCTATTGGCAGAGCCATTAAAAAGTGGTTAGAAGATGGAAAAGGTACTAGGCAGGATTTATTTATTACCACCAAGGTGAGTTGGTAGATATCTACCGCACTAGATATTGCGAACCAGTGAGGTAACAGGATTAAAATGCACCAGAGCATAAGCAAGATCCTACTAATATTATAATCGCGAAAGTTTTAAAAATGTATGGATGACTGGATGTATGTTTGTTAGGTAGGTACTCTTTCACGCTAAACCGGCTGAACGGATCTGGATAAAATTTGGCACAAATATAGATTATAGTCTGGAATAACACATAGGCTATATTTTATCCCGGAAAAATGTACGGGTCCTGTGGGATAGACTTGTTCTTCATGGTACTTCGCGGGCGACGCCGCGAGCGGAAGTTAGTCTATATAGTATAATATTAGTATTTTAAAATTTTCAGCTTCCTCATATTGGTAACCGAGCATCGGACGTAAAGAAGTTTGTAGATCTGCAACTTCACCGTTTACAGCTCAGCTTTATCGACCTCTATCTCATTCATGTTCCGTTTGGGTTCTTATGCGACACACAGAAACTAACTCCATGCGTTCAGCCAAACGGAGAGTATGAATTGGATATGGACACTGACCATGTTGCAACTTGGAAGGTGAGAAATAAAATGATAAGAAAAATTATCACGACTGTAATCGCCGGGCTCTGTAGATATCTTCCTCAGATCTTTAGTTACTGAAATCTTTGAGGATATCTAAAGAGGGTAGTCAGAGGCACGTCCAAACATGACATTTAGTACAAGCTCACATTTTTCACAGTTGTTATAATTCCGTACGTGACAGGTTGAAGGCCCATCGCCGCTTTTATGAATACTAACCTATGCTATGTATGACACACACCTTCGAACTTTTGGTTTTAGGGTAGGTATGCCGATTTCCTCACGATTTTTTCCTTCACCGTAGGCCGAGCACTGGCGCACATAAATTTTTCGAATGGAAAAACTCATTGGTGCACGGCCAGGTTTGAACCCACGACCTTCGGATCGTGAGGCAGGGGTGCTACCACTACACCACCAATGTTCTTTTAAATAAAATGATAGGTCTATTATTAATGTCATTATGCGTATGTACGTACCCAGACATAGTTAGATAGAGGTAGATCAGTCTAAAAATGCACGCCCCTCCAATGTACATATTTCCAATGTATTTACCTCTACATGCGGTACAAGTACAAGTAGAGGGGCGTGCATTTTTAGACTGAATCATCTCATATCATATCTCAATCATGACTCAATCATATCATACCTATGGTTAATAGTGAAACTGTTAAATCAGTCAATATCGTAAATGCAATTCATAGAGATAGTAAATTGACTTTTTCAGGTTATGGAAGAATGCCAAAGGGAAGGTCTCATCCGCAATCTCGGCTTATCCAATTTCAACGAAAACCAAATAAAGAAAATAATAGAGAGCGCCACTCTGAAGCCGCAAGTTCTTCAAGTAGAGTTGCACGCATATTTCCAGCAGTTGTCACTTAAAGAGTTCTGTGCGGAGAATAGCATCGTGGTGACAGCTTACGCGCCGTTGGGGAGTCCCGGTGCAAAGAACCATTTTGTCACTAAATACAATTATAGGTCAGGACAAATAATTAGTGGCATCTCTGAACGAGAAGGTATCACCCCTCTTCATGACAAAGGCCTAACAGTAGTGCTTAATTTTTAGCCCTGATACCTTTCCCGACCTATTGGGACATCCTACTGTAAAAGAAATTGCTGCTCAGTACGCAAGATCACCCGCGCAAATAATGCTGCATTTCCTTGTCCAAGGGAAAAATGTTGTCATTCCGAAAAGTACCAGCGAGAGAAGACTTAAGGTATGCGAAGGAAATTTGTTTTCGGAAGTATTCGGACGATATACAAGGTATTCTACGCAATAGGTACAGTTTGAATATTATTATTTTAAGTTTTAATTATTTATTATTTTGTTATTTTTAATTTCTTTTTTATATTAGGGTTTTTGAATATTATTGCACTATCCCCTTTATGAAATTCACTAGCACGTTAGGTTTAGACAGTGAAAACGGACCATTCAATGTGACAAGTGCAGTGATCCTCAATCATGTTTCTTGATCATAAATTTTATCTTTACTTATTTCAGGAAAACATGGATATTTACGACTTCGAATTATCAGAATCTGATATGAAACGTTTGAAAATGTTGGATATGGGGGAGAAAGGCCGTATATTCAACTTTTTGTTTTGGAAGGGAGTTGAAAGACATCCCGAATATCCATTTAAACGGCCCGATGTAGACGCAGCAAAGGATTGAAACTATTTATTTACAACATACTCAACATTCTAGTCAAAACCTACCTCTAATGTTTAGGCTATTCAACATTACAAAGACCACCCGAATAAATCTCACCTTATGATTTATTAGTATAACAATGTAGAGTGATCAGTAAAACTGATCAAATTATGGTTTGATGTGCTTCAAACTCCCATGTGATAATTTGTTTTTGATTGTAATAATATTAAATAAAAAATAAATAAAATGTATGAACATTTTGGATTTAATTTTATTCAGGCATTATAACTTGTCTCACAAAAATACATAGAAAAAATTATATGGGAGATTCAAGACAATCTATATAACATTTTCCGCTGCAATCTGTGCTGTAATTCCCCACGCCTTATCATAGTGTGAATTACTTTTTGTATGGCTCTTTCTGGATATTTTTGACGAAGAAAGTCGTTTATAATGGTTTGCTCAGAGACCTGCGAGCCAACAGCAAATCTGCGTTTCAGCTGTTTCTCTATACGAGTTAGCATTTCATGATCTTCCTCACTAGTGAAGCCTTCCGCTCCTGGAAATTATAAGTAATAAACATCTTATACCTTTAAACGAGCAATTCTTGTATATCATCATCTTCCTGCCCTTATCCCACGTTATGTGGGGTCAGCACAACATGTGATCTTCTTCCATTTCTCTCTGTCATTCGTCATTTCAGTACTCACTCCTTTCTTACCCATGTCATCTTTCACACAGTCCATCCATCTTTTCTTTGGCCTACCTCTACCCCTGTATCCATCTACATTCATACCTAACAATTCATAACGAGCAATTCTTGTATATATATATGTATATATATATAATCTGGATCTCGGAAACGGCTCCAACGATTTTCATGAAATTTAGTATGCAGGTGGTTTCGGGGGTGATAAATCGATCTAGCTTGGTTTCATTTTTAGAAAACGTCGTTTTCCCCAAAAAAACAAGCAAAGGTCGGTCACCCAGGTACTTTAGTTAAACTGTCATAAGCCCTCTTCGATTGGTTTTTTTATTATGATAGTTTTGTTACCAGCAAGACTGCCTGTCATAGCAGCGTCTAGGGTGGATACTTGGAACAAGCGCAGCGCCTCAGTCACGTGCGCCTCGGTCGCAAACGGCTGCAACTGCATTTTCGCCATTGATTCAGATATTCGAACCACGGCTTCCAATTGCCTGGAATTTAATAATAACTTAAATTACGCAACCGCAAATGTGCTGCTTTATCTACCGACAAGCTCAAACGTTCCAAATTAGGGGCTAGTACAAAAACAATAAAAAAAAAACGATAAAAAATCAGGGCGTTAGCATTCTTCAGTCGTGAAATGTGAAGAGTGAACTACCGCCCTAAGCATGTTGACTGTAGTTATGCGTGAAATAAAAGCGGTACCGCAATAAAAATGTGAGAAAATAAAAACTACGACGTGATACGAGCTTCAGAATAGAACGGCGAAATCAAGCGGGAAAGAGCTAGAATCATAATCAAATCTGTATGTTAGAAGTAGAACAGGCAGTTCTTGAACAGGCACTTTTGCTTGTATACAACGAGACAAGTCATGGCGGAACTACTACGGTTTCGCGACGGTGCTGCGGAGATGTGGCCGCCGTCAAACAAACGAGGGTACGAAATAATTGATATGGTTAAACAACAACAAGTACAGTTGGCTCAACGAATATAGGCATTCGTGAAAGTTAGCCGCAAGAGCTGCGCAGTATCGTTTTTCGGGAGCAATTGGAGGTATGAGGAAGGGGGAAGGAACTGTACATGCGCAAACTCGCACCTGTGGCTAACTTCACGAATGCCTAGATCCGTTGGATGAACTATACATCAGGGTAGCGTAGCAAATTAGTACCTGACAGTGATAGGAATAGACAGGCGTTTGTCTGCCTGCCTCTCGTGGTGCGAAGCGCCGGTTCTCATGAGCACGTATCTAGCGCGGAGCCGCTCCGCCGCCGCAGCCGAGAGCCGGGGGCCGCAGCGGACACGGCAGTACGCGGCGTAGCGCCGGAGCAACGCCAGGGGCAACTCGCCGGCAGCTGTTTCACGTTCCACGCTATCGCCGCCCATATGCACGGATATTATGTGCTTGGCAAGTGTCTATTGGGAAATCAATAAGGTTTACATTATTTTTTGTTTAGAATGGTTTAGGTCCCTTATAAAGTTTAAGCTAGTCTACAGTCTAGTAAAGAATAACATAGTAGACCTGTTATTCTAGCTAGACTAACTTTTGGTCGAAAACACTATTGCCAGTTCAATGGAACAACTCAATTGAATCTGGTATTTGCTCCAGAGCCAATGGGATAACTAAAAAATATCAGACTTATAAAATTACAATCGAAAATGTTGCTTACAATATCTCTGTTCTGATCGTGTTCGTCCTTCACGATAAAGATCATGTCGAATCTTGATAGAATAGTTGGCATAAAGTCGATGTTGTCGTCTGCTTTTGTATCGTCCCACCGTCCGAACACGGAGTTAGCAGCCGCTAGCACAGAGCAGCGGGAGTTCAGCGTTGTTGTGATCCCAGCCTGTTATCAAATTAAGCTTTTATCTGGCATCATTTCTTAGAACAACTATATTTTCACTATTTCATGGATGGAACAATGTATAGGTACAATGAGTTGGAAACTGTTAAAAGTTGGGACAGTTTAGGTGCCTTTCAAATCATGGAAGCATTCGCATGTAAATTCTATGGATTTACGATATCTATTATCTATTGTATTCTCTAGCTAAGCTGACTTACTTTAGCGATGGAGATGGTTTGCTGCTCCATAGCCTCGTGAATAGCGACTCTGTCATCTTCACGCATCTTGTCGAACTCGTCAATGCAAACCACGCCCCCGTCGGCTAGAACCATCGCGCCGCCTTCCATGACGAAATTTCTCTGTAAAATAGCATAATTCAAATAAGAAACTGTTCAATTATGATAAAAGCTCGTAGGTGCGAGAATCTTATCTTTATGAGTAACTAACTGTTGCTCAAGACTTCGTCCGCATTTATTTTCTGCGACAAAAAGCCTGGCCCAGGATACAATCTAACCGTGCCTTTCATTAGAATCTGCCCAGCTGTGTATAAAATTAGTATGGAAGCATGGTTGAAGCTAAGTGAAGATCTGTGTTTTAGTAACCGAGCTACTTACACTGCCAGGATCTCTGATGACGGACGCAGTAAGACCTGCCGCACTGGATCCTTTACCGGAAGTGTACACTCCAATGGGCGCAACTTTCTCTACAAATTTCAGCAGCTGCGATTTCGCTGTACCGGGATCTCCGAGCAGGAGGATATTGATATCTCCACGACGCGTCAGCCCGTCTGGTAGCCTTTTGCGAGCACCTGTTGAATTTTTTCTTCTTTAAACAAGTATAAAGTAATAATTGTTTATTTTCAGATCTACTGGAATATTTATTTACTCATGTTTTACTGGCTATTTAATAAGTTAACCTCTTCAGAATTAATAACATTGTTATTATTAGTTACCTCCAAACAACAGTGCAGCAATAGCTTTCTTCATATCCACAGCTCCAAATACGCTGGGGGCTATCGACTTAGAAATCCTTTCGTATATATCTGGAGAAGCTGCTAGCCTTCTGAACTGTTCCTCTTCATCTGAAGTGAAAGGACTCAGTCCACCAGTCACGCCTTCTTCGGCTGTGAGGCCTACAGCGCGAAGGTAAGAGGAACGGACACCGACAGAACCTTTGTCTCGACCTTCTCTCTGCAACACAATATGATGAAGAACATCTTGATAAATCCAACCAAATTGTCTTCATTGTGAATTAATAAATAAGACTGCATATATTCCTGGTAGTCATATTAACAATATTATTGGTATCAGATGGAAAAGTTCTACTGAATAAACAGATTATTCCAAAAATGTTCACGGCAATAGTGACTTACTCCAATTTTCGAAATTTTTTTGATAGAGTAGATACCAAGCACTGTGACCCTTGCACCAGGAGCCACTCGCTCGCACAGCACGCGCTCACAGTACACGGTCAGATGCCGGGGCATTTCACCCTGGGGGATGCTTTCTGGTGCTTCTTGAAGTTTCAATACCTGTGACAATAATTGTTCTAATAACGTTGACAACAATAAAACTGTTATTATTTGAAATGTAACTCTGTATCTTTTTAAATGGTTTTTATAATTAATTCACTGGCTTTACAATTCCATGAGCGATTGTGTTTTTTCTAGAACTAGACAACTATAACTGAGTGTATAGCATTATACCTGATAGTCAATGCATTTGCATTTGTCTGGAACTATGAAGTAAGGATCCAGTGGACATTTCGGACGGCCTGCTTGTTCCCTGTAAAAAATAAGCATATCATATTTTGAACCCAAGAATTAAATAATTTTATTTCATTACATGTACTCTACAAATACCTAAAAGTAAAAACAATACTTGATTGACAGTCATTGTAAACACTTACGTATTGCATTTCCGAGGCATAACATAGCCTTCTAATCCAGGCTTGACAGGCAAGTTTGGGATGATGTTGCGGCAGGATCGACATTGGATAGATATTTTAGTAGCCTTTGCTTTAATTCCTGATGCTGATATTACTATTCCAGGTATTTTCACAAGGCGAGATACTGTTTCAGACTGGAATATGAAACACAAAATCAAACATAAATGAGACAATGTGTATAGGCGACCAAGAAATTGGTTTACAACTTTTGATGACATCTCCCAGTAACATAATTATTCGCTAAGGATTACTATGACAGATTCTGACGTAGCAGTTATTAATCTGTCAAGAGAAAATAGCCCTTGATGTTTTGTACGTGCAAATGATATTCAGCCTTAGAGTGGTAAACCAATTTCTTGGTCGCCTATGCATTGTTGGACTCTAGCTTTGTTGAATATTGATGCTATAATTGATAGACTTATTTCTTTTTGAATGATCCAAAATCTTCAATACAATAATACTTGCTTTATTTTGAATAGCTGATAGAAAAAATTAACTAAGTTTAAAAGTGTCCTAACCTTGAGTTCTCTGAGGTTAGCTGCATGTGCATCTGAAGACAATAGCACTTGTATATCTTCAACTTTTTCTTCCCCTTCTGGTCTAGGTGCCGTTAATTCATCAGCTAACTGTAAACATTAAATTATATGAGTGATACAACGGGTTATACAATAGGTCAGTAGCCTAAATCACTAAATCATTAATTACTAAGGTCTGGGTGACATGGGATTTTTTTATCCATAGTTGGGTAACAGTTTGATAAACTTTTTTGACAAGAGTACTTATGATTCAAAGAAATGTTTTGTCTTTCAATATAAAAAAAATCATAAAGAAAATTAAATGGATCTAGGAATAAAGAAACATACTTCTTTTGCAGCCTCTTCTAATATAGGTAGATGTTCCGTTGGCTTTTTATATAGTTTCTCAGCCAACACCTCATCAAAACTAGATAGGTCTTCTATGTTAATCTCAACCCAATAGTTAGTTAAGTTGTAGTTCCGCTTAAGAGCATCTCTGCAAACAATAAGCACTAATATGTTAAGAAAACATTTAAAACTAGTAATTAGATACTATATAATGTAGATAAACTTATATAGTATCTACTTACAATTTTAAACTTCACCTAACCCTGGGGGGGTTAGGTGAAGTTTAAAATTTCATTAAAGCGGGGCACAGCTAGTTCTAAATATAATATAAATGTTGTTCACCTGTATTTGTAATTGAAATTGCCTGTATGAAATTGTCTGATAAATTCTTTAAACTTTTTTTTCACCGCTTGAAGGTTTAGTTGATCTTGCGATTCATTTTCCTCTACACCGAAATTGTCTGAGAAGAACACTCCTGGATCATCAAAACCTTCCATAGTGAGTATGAGTTATTTTAATTTCTAAGACGAATAGGTAATATTTATTGATTCTGAGTACTTTATTTCAGAAAAAAGGAAAACAAGCACACGCGACGTGCGTTTATTTTATTTACGGATTTTTGGCGCGAAAAGTATGTTATTTGTCAAATTTGTCAATTATGACATTGACTGTTTTGAAAGTGCTGTCAACGTCCTATAATTAAAAATGAAGGTACTTTAATTATCTATGGTTTTTCTATGCTTTTTGGCTCCAAATTCAAAAGAAAAATATAGACAATCCTTTGTCGTTGTCATGACAACGCTACCATTGTTTGTTTTGTTTGTTTGCCGTTGTCGTTATCGGCAAACAAGTACCTACAATTTTAATTTGTAAAACAAATTGAAACTGAATATAATAATTATTGAAGAAATCTGTTGATTCCGATCAATACAATGTGTGGAAAATAGTTTAATTATATCGTAGTGTATAATTAGGACAAGATGGGTGATGTAAGTGTCAGACACCGACCGAGACTAACCTACCCCTTGTAGTGATTTCGGCTGTGACTTGTGATATCGAAGCTTTTAAATCTACAATAGGCCTATAACATAACTGGAATGATGTTTTTACTGTAGGGGCAAAAAATGGCATTGATCCTGTCTTAGAAAGCGATTCTCATATCTGTTTTAGTAGGCTAGTCTGTTATAGGTACCTACGTAGGTACTACCTACCTACCCTTGTAGGCAGGCCAGGCATCAACCTTTTGTGGCTGCCTACTGCAGACGATAATTCGTGAAAACTCTATAATTGGATAATAATATGTAGGTAGTTGGCACCTATACCTACCCATTTGGGTGTGCAATGGAATTTGAATTAGCGAAGTCTAACCAAGATCTAGCAATAGGATAATCTTCTTTTATGCTATTATTATATTCTATCTGTTTTAGAAAGATGACGTTGATACTCGTTTAGAGTTTATGAGTGAATATTTACTTAAATCACTTAAGCAGAAAATTGATAAATGGGCAAAGTTCATCACAGGAGATGATCGGGTATTGTATTTTAGAAATATTATTATACATTTGATTATAAGATGTATGCAGGTATCTCTACTGGTTTTCTTTTTCAGCATGTACTTTACAGATTTTTTGACATGCCTAAATATGACATATTAGTGTTTCGTATGAACACTGCAGGGCTGCTCACCTGTTCCACTACTTTTCCACCAATAAGCAGAGGCAAGATGGTGTATTTTATCAGAAATATTGATGATAAAATCACACCAGCTAATTTTCGCAAGGTGAGTAGGTACTTAGGTAGTTTTTATTTTATATAAGTAGGTATAGGTACTTTTAATTAAGTAAATTTAAAGTTGGTAGCCTTCTGCTGGAAGCGGAAAACTTTCATTGATGATTGATATTTTATAAACCCTATCAATCTCATCTATTGTCAATGATGAGAAATGAGATGAGACAACTGATGAGATTTTCTATGAAGTAGGACATTCTACCTTTAAGGAAACTCGGAAAAGATTTGGGATTATAAAAAATAGTATATGGCTCTTTCAGGGACTTACACTAGGTGAGATATCTGGTAATGTTTTAATGGACCTCAGTGTGATGGCTGATGAGGTCATTGGGCCTCTGCTCTGCAATCCTGAGAATCAGAGGGGTTGGCCCAAGATTGTCGCCAGTGATATGAAAAGGCATATCAATGAATTGAGAAGTTTAATGCATCAGGTAGTGATTATAAAATTTAAGTAATTAAAATTATACACCACTAGCTTCCGCTCGCGGCGTCGCCCGTGAAGTACCTACATAAAATAATATAGCCTATGTTCATCCTGAAAATTTATTCTACACATTGGTGAAGTAATTTTTCAAATCGGTCCAATAGTTTCAGAGCCTATTCAATGCAAACAAACAAACAAACAAATCTTTCCTCTTTATAATATTAGTATAGATACCTACGTACCAACCACCTTTATTAAAATTACTAATTTTCAGTTAAAAGGAGAGATGAACAGTCAAGTGATGCTTCCAATGCCAGCTGGAGTAGAAAACATATATCATGCAGAAGCTCGACTTAGAGAAAGGTAAAATAATATTATAATTTTATTTTTATTGTATTTTATTGTTTTTTTTTTGTTTCCAGTGATGGAGAAGATGTTGATTTATATCTAAAAACTAACATAGAAGGAGCCATTATTAAGTGGGCGCAGCAAGTTCATGATTTACTCAAAGAAGATTCATATATTGGTATGAATATTTTGGAACTAGTTTATTGAATCATTTTTAAACAATTATATGAATTAACGAGCTGATGCCCGCAGCTTCGCCCGCGTGAATGTCGATTATCGCGACTTTTCATACAAACTTTCATCCCCTATTTTATCCAGTTGGGGTAGAATTAATCAAAATCCTTTCTTAGCGGATGCCTACATCACCTGCATGCCAAATTTCAGCCCAATCCGTCCAGTGGTTTGGGCTGTGCGTTGATAGATCACTATTGTCAGTCAGTCACCTTTGAGTTATATATATTTAGATACCCAATTGATCTTGCTCGAAAGAAGATAGACCAAGTGTCCTATTCCAGCTATAGTGCATTTAGACGCCATCATGATCATCATAATCGTGAGCAAACCCCTCGTTAGAATAGGGCTATGCCTATCACTGAAATTTTGTTATAGTAAATGACGATTATAATAAGAGAGATAATAATATTTCAGCCTTTAAAAGAACGAAGTTTCCTCTTCCGAGCGCCGATATAGATTTCTACGCTAATCGCTTGCGCAATCTCGAGGGTATTTACTCACAGCTTCGGGACCCTCGCGTCAAGCGCATGGCTCACTACATGGAGGACACGCGTAGTGTCTACTTGGGCTGCTTCAAGTCTATGCTCACTAATGTTGTTGCTGGTATGTCATAATTAAATAAATAATAATAATAATAATCCACACAGCATCATCTTGCCCCAAAGTAAGCTACTCAAAGCTTGTGTTATGGGTACTAGATAACTGATATATTTAATACATTATAATATAGGTACATAGATAGTTTTTTTATTATACATAGGAAACACCCAGACCAACGGAACGAATTTCTGCAGATTGTACACAAATTTGTTCCAAGGCGGGAATCGAACCCGCAACCTCTTGCGTCGCAGGCGGACTCTCGCCCGCTGCGCCACTGAGGTCGTCACACGCTCAACAATACCGTTTAGTTTAGCTTATCAACGTACTTATCGACATGCTTTAGGCCGGGACTCCACCAAGACGAGCGAAGAGATGTTTTTTAAACAACCAATAGAATTGTGTTATTGATACATCTCCCCTCCGCTCAGTTTCAGTGGAGATCGCTGTGGTGCGGAGATGTTTAATATTTGTATGGCGCGATGGAAGCGGAGATGTGAGCTGTGCGCGGACGACGCGCAGTAGAGACGAGAGATGTGAGAACACCGCACACATCTCCGCTTTGGTGGAATCCCCCGAGCTGATAAACATCTTTTCTCGCACAGCACACCGCACACATCTCCGCTTTGGTGGAGTCCCGGCCTTAATCAAGTTTTGGAATATGTATGCATGCAACTAACTCTTTTTTACTTTTAGCTATAGTCGAGTGTCGCGACATCTACGTTTACCAGAAGCCTCTGATACTCCACTTCGAAACTTTTGAGGGCACGGACTTTGCAGACGCGAAGTTTCTCATTAGGCCCATGTTTCATTGCATCGGGCTGTTGTGGGGCAACTCGAGATATTACTGCAATGTCGAAAAGTTGATCCGTGAGTTTTTTAACAGTAAAGTACTGCGATTCATTTAGGCGCCTGGGAAAATTTCAAGTATCAGAAATGCAAACGCATAGTAATATTTATCTAGAGTCGCGGTAGTGATATTTATCTAGAGCTGTTACAACAACAATTATTTTATTCGTTTTATAGTGTTATCGTGAAATACATAACCGGATTTGAAACGTCATTTCTGCATGACACGGAAACACGAATGTTGCGGAGGCACCAAATTCGAGTCGTAAATAAAAGCCTCCGTGTCAGTAGTACTACTAAAAAGTTCAACAGTAGTACAAATGATACAAACTTGTATCTCTAGTACTACAGTAGTACTAGTGACCTAATTACATAATTTCAAGTTATTCGAAGACCTTTACACAGTTTTTTTACAGCTCTTCTCCGTGAAGTGTGCAATCTTGTGATACAACAGTGCACGAACTCGGCAGACCCGGCTTCCATTTTTCAAGGAGATGCTGATGAACAGTTACTTAAAATTAGGAAAGCTCTCAGCAACTTAAACCATTTCATGTAAGCTTTTATTTAATACTAGCTTCCGCCCGCGCCTGCGCCTGCGCCACCTTGAAAACAAAAAATAAATCTATCCCGCGGGAACCTACATTTTTTCGGGATAAAATGTAGCCTATGTGTTATTCCAGGCCATAATCTACATCTGTGCCAAATTTCATTCCAGATCCGTTCAGCCGTTTTAGCGTGAAAGAGTAACAAACATCCAGACATCCAAACAAACTTTCGCGTTTATAATATTAGTAGGATCTAAGCGTAGTGGGTATCCCTGACTAAATGTAGAAATGTACACACTTTTGACACTACTTTTGACTACCTCTAGTATTATATTTCTTACTTATGTATATCTACAGGGTGACCTAGAATTATTTAGGATTGAGTATAATTATCTTTCAGAGATACGTACGCGATGAACCGCGATAAAGTGCACACTTTCTTCCCCGCGGGCGTATTACCCGTACGATGGTCTTTTGATTTTGATCGCGTGTTTATGCGATTCAATATTTTCATGAAACGTCTGAAAATGATCGAGGACATCCTAGAAGCAACTGTGGAAGTACTGAAGTTGGAGAAAGTTGAGTTCTGCGGGCTGAGGGGGAAAATTCTGAGCACCGAATGTATGAAGGTAATAACAATTTAGCTAAAAATTAGCAGATACACATTAGTATGATTATGATCCGCTTATCAATCATCTATATATCAAATATCTGATTCAACTATTATGTTTCAAAGATAGTACAGTAGTATACTGGAAACGATCAGGGGCCTTACCATGAAGTCTTCCAGAACGATTCCGTAACGATTCCATACTTATTCGATTATAGAAACGTCATTACTTCAGTCATGGTACGAAATAACAATGTAATATTAATTCGGTAAGGTATTATGAATTCGTGGTGAGGAACCCTGATCCGATGGATATGAAAGAACACGTCATTCATTGATGATTGTCTCTTCTATCAGCTTGCGGTTCTGATTACCACTTTGATGTTGACCAGATTTTTATGTTACTTTATTTAGTAACTTACTGGTTACTACAGGTGCTAGAAGAATACACGATAATTTACCAAAACTTGGGTAACATCACGTACGATCCCGCCGACCCTGAAGACAACTCTTTCCTCCCTGACTACGCCAAGCATATGGGCGTATTGGAAGACGTGGACCGGCGCCTTGCATCTCTATTCTCGCAAGGACTGGATGAGTGCCATAACTTGGAACATTTCTTCAAGGTAAATCGACTAAATCTGATCAAATGGTAGCTGACTTAGGTTCCAATAAGCTTATTGGAACCTAAGTCAGCAATATTAAACCAAAAATAGAAAAAAAAAAATGCTAGCATAACCAAAATTTTCTGTATCCCTATAACAATTTTGGTTATGCTAGCATTTTTTTTTCTATTTTTGGTTTAATATTGCATTGGCTGGGAGAGTAGTTGGGGTGTATCATTAGACATTTATTTCAATGCGACCACCTCATCCGTTGTTCCAGTTCTTCCAAATCATCGGTGACTTATTCCATCGGCCTATCATTAAAAAAGAGTTGAAGCCCAAACTTATGCGCCTGCTCAACTTTATGCACAGCAATCTGGATGCCGTCAAAGAAATTTTTGATGAAGAGATGTCTGTGAGTGATATAAGATCCAAACTAGGATAGTCAGTAATTTGAGCAAACAAACATATTATTTTCTGTTTATCGTATTTAACATTTCTGGCATAAAATTCTCAAAAACATCTTAAAAGTAGAAAAAGTCGAGAAACATAAATTAAAGTCGCTCCTTTTTAATAATCACTTCAGTATACTCGTAATATGTATGTAATAGATATAGACCTATAGCTTATCGTTATATCACTGCAATAGTAATAAGTAATATGACTGCAGAAATTGACGAAAGGCCCAGAAAGGCCCATGGTGGACAATTACCTCCCTCCCGTTGGTGGGGTGCTGTGGTGGATCTATAAATTAAGGAGGAGAATCCAAGCGCCTATGGAGGATTTCATTGTGTTTGAAGATCCGTAAGTAATGTTAACCGTCTGATTAGATAAATTCCAGTAAAACTATGGACTATTGTCGTAAATATGGGACAAAATAATATAGGTATTTACTCAATTTACTTATTCTTAAAACTTTTAAAACTTTAGGGAATGAAAGTAGTCAAAAATTCTTACTTCTTTTATTATCTTATTTTTATTTTTATAGTGAGTCAGTCTCAAGTTATCTAAAGTTTTACTTGCTTATCTATTATTGAATTGCAAACTTTTCCCTGTACAGTATAATAGAAACAGAATACGCTCTCTACATGAAGCAAAAGCACAACGAAATGCTGGGCTATTTGAACGTTTTAGAAGACAGACAGTTCAAGCAATGGTGCGTCACAGTCCCGCCCACTTGCAAAGTGCATCTAGCCAAGAATCTCATTTATAGAGATCCTCCGTTTGTAAGGAACAATTTCAGCCCTGAGGTAATTTTACTATTTTTTCATATTGACACCATCTTATTACGCTGTTAAAATTAAATAAGACTAGTACCTATGTCATAAATTGTAGAGCGCACCAATAATAATAATAATAATAATAATAATGCTGGACAATCTACACAGCATCATCTAGCCCCAAAGTAAGCTACTCAAAGCTTGTGTTATGGGTACTAGATAACTGATATATTTAATACATGATATAGGTACATAGATAGATATTTTTTACTATACATACACACCCAGACCAACGGAACAAATTTCTGCAGATCGTACACAAATTTGTTCCGAGGCGGGAATCGAACCCGCAACCTCTTGCGTCGCAGGCGGACTCTTGCCCGCTGCGCCACTGAGGTCGTCAAAAGCACCAATCACCATTAAGGGTTTATAATAACGATTTATTTGTTTCAGCTCGTGATGTTATTGCGTGAAATACGCTACATGAAATACTTAGATAAACAAGGAATACCTCCAGACGGACTGGAATTGTACGCTCGGAATGAAAAATTACAGGTTTGTCTCATTTTAAATTTATAATATTCATCATTACCTATCTGACCTCACTGGTTACCTATGGTTCACAGTACGACATGAATCGCCTAAACCGAGCTATCTCATGGTATAATGCGATCCGTGAAGGTAGCCACGAGACGGAAGTAGCTCTCATCGAGAAAGAGATATCGGCTATCGATCAACTTTTGGGTCGAGGCGTTGAAGAGCTCACTTGGAACGATGATTGTAAGTAAATTAGGTCTCTCTTGTTCCGAGACTCATTGCATTACTTAAAAAAAACGTAAACCTACACACACTACGTATTTAAACTGGTCGTGGATTTTATGTCAAATGAATTCCTTTATGACTTATCTCATCTTGTCAATTTATGGATGTACCTACCTAAGTTGAGCTTATTGTATGGAATTGGTTGGAAATGTAATTTAAATAAAAAAAATACATACATTGATATAAAGTAGGTATCGATAACTGAGAAGTTCCGCTAAAAATATGAGTATTTTTTTAACAGTCACGGATTGGATGGCGGAAGTATACGCAGCTATCAACGCGCTACAAGAGCGAGTGCTCACAGCTCAAAACAACGTGAAGCGTGGATTGGCTAACATCGCCAAATGGGGCGACATACCCTTGCACAACCGCAAGGAAAATCCTGACAAGATGGAGCTACTGGCTGTCATAGAACGACATCCGAGATTTGTGAAAAGGTAATCGATGCATTCTATCTCAGTCTAAACAGTTACAACGTTGGCCCACTTATACTAACTGTCTCGCTCACAGCTTCGCCCGCGCGTCTGTGGTGGAAAAAGAGTTTACTTCTAACAAAGTTTCTAAAAGTTTTTGTTTTGTTACAGGCGCAACAATATTCTCGATAGCCACTCAGAATTTTTAGATATCTTACAGGACAATTACAGACTTTTCTTCAATATTCAGGAGGAAGAAGAGGTAAACGCAATTCAATATCATAATATTAACTAAACCGACTATGGGTATATTAGATAATGTATTATTTTTTTGTATGTACTCGTATTCTATGGAATAATCAATCCAACAATTTATATTGACTCGTAGTCTGGTGATGAAGAAGAGGATCTGGAAGAAGTAGACGAAGCTACATTAGACGATGAGGAAAAAGCGGTGCGCGCGGCTAAACAAAAACAAATCAATGAACGCAGGGAAGAGAAACGATTGATTCGGGAGGAGAGGGATAAAGAGAAGGCCGAAGCTGCTCAGATCAAGTTCGAAAGGAGAGAGGCGAGACGGCTGAAGAGAGAAGCGAAGTTAGCTGAGAAAGAAGAGCGCCAAACGAGGAGAGATGCTGGTAGGTAGATTTAGGTTAATTTTATTGAATGCACGTAATAAATATTTTGTTTATCTGTGATAGTAAAAGCATATTTATGAAATATCCCAGGAATTCCGATCATTTTTAAATCTTTGCTATACACTAATAATTTATGTAGTAATTCTTTAAATTCAAATTCATAATGTTTATTTCATTCATGTTACACATTCAGGTCTTAAAGTGGTATCTAGGTGTAGTTTTAACATACGTATTTGTACTTATATTAACGTTACAGGGTTTTTTTAAATTGCGTTTTATTTTTAGGCGAAGAAGTAGACTCTCCAGCTGAAGAGGAAGAAGTCATAGAAGACCCTGATGAGTTGGCGGACATTGAAGCGGAACGTCTGGAGATGGAAGAAGAGGCGTTTAGGTCAGCACGGTGGCCCTCTTACGTCAGATACGTTGATTCACTTGTAAGTAACTCTTCATTGTTATGTTAATCATTTATTTAAAGAGGCTCATTCAATACTGAGCGATGCATTTGTGTGAGTAGAAATTATCAATATAGGTGTTGTGTCAGAAGTTCCCACGCTCGCAGACTGCAGTCTTAACAACGTTATCTATACTTCTATACTATAAATTATTATAAAGAGGAAAGTTTTGTATTTTTGTATTTTGGTTTGTAACGAATAAACTCAAAAACTACTGGTCCGATTTCAAAAATTCTTTCACCGTTATAATGCTAAGTTATCCCTGAGTAACATAGGCTATATTTTATGTAGGTACCTCGCGAGCAAAGCCGCGAACGGAAGCTAGTAGCAAATATTTGTATTTGGAACTAATCATTATCATGAAAAACTCATTTTGTATTATAGGTGTCACGTCAAATAATGAAGGCTGTACAATTTAGTTTGAATCTATTTGAAAAACAAACTAACTTGGAGAAAGGACCGCGAGTCGCATTCTGCGAAATAATCGCAGAGTTGCGAGATCCAGGTAAACCTTTTTATATAATTATTTCAGGGTTAACTAATTAAAGGTTGTAAGATGTCATACTGTCCGTAAAAGTTAAACAAACACGATTTGTCTTCGCCCTGTTACGCTGTGACTCTGTTACGACTGATGTAGACGAAACAGTTGTCCAAGAGTAATTATTATTTTCTTTTCAATTCTTTTAGATATATTTTTCTCTCCATCATTGGATATGGACGACGATGGCGGGCTGTATGATACTCTTCGTGAAATGATGAAAGACATGTTCCTTCAAGCGACGCTGTTCCCGAGAATTGATTCTGTCAATGTTCCCCTCCCATCTTATGAAGGTACTTTCACAGTCTTAAATAAATAAGTACTTAGTGTTCTATAACGCACCACATTTAAGCACTGACATGTTTTTTAACCACGTGCGCTTTAATGCCACGGCGACATTTTACACGAATATTACACCTACATCCATAATTTACACGAATATTAGGTATGGCTACCTACATTCATAATTTTCCAGATGATTTGGAGCGCGAAGACGCAATGATTGATCTATATCATGAGATTTTGAAGAGAATTGAAAACAGTATAAACGACCTTGTTCAATATGCCTCGGTAAGGATTTGAATGAACTATAATGTATTAAGATTTAAAGTGATATCAGATGTTTCCGCTGTTAGACTGAGACCATTAATTTAATCTATATCTATATAAGAGCTTAACCTGACTGACTGACTGACTGACTGATTGATTGATCATCGCCGAGCCGAAACCGCTGAAGCTAGAAAGCTGAATTTTGGAAAGTGGTTTCCTTTTATAACAAAACCACCCACTAAGGCGGGGTTTTTGGAAATTCCACCTTTAAGGGGGTGAAAAAGGGTGAAAACGTTTGTATAAAACTTTTTAACGCGTGGAGCGATTTTCATGAAACTTTGATTGTACACTGTAAATGCAAAATAAACGGACACGTGTTTCAAGATTTTTCAATATAACTTTCAAAAAGGGGTCAAATGTGGGGTCAATGTTTGTATGGGAACTTTTTAACGTGTGGTGCGATTGCTTTGAAACTTTGTTTGTGTACTGTAAATGCAAAATGAATAGACACGTATTTCAGGATTTTTCAATATAACCTTCAAAAAGGGGTCAAATGTGGGGTCAATGTTTCTATGGGAACTTTTTAACGGGTCTGAAACTTTGTTTGTGTACTCTAAATGCAAAACAAATGGACACGTGTTTCAGGATTATTCAATATAACCTTCATAAAGGGGTCAAATGGGGTGTCAAAGTTAGTATGGGATTTTTATGAGTTGTGTGATGTGTTTGAAACTCAGTTTAGATACCTACTTTAAGTGAACGAAGTCGCTGGCGGGACAGCTAGTTACTAAATAAACACCAATGGCTTCTCTCGCCTGATGAGAAAACTTCATGGTTTGACTGCAGAAATATGAGAAATACACACCTCTATGGATGGAGGATAGGCAAGAGGTTTTAGCAGGTTTCCTGAAATACGGCCGGGTGATATCCCCCGAGGAGTTCGACAAGTTTAAATATGAAAATGGCACCGACCCACCCGAGGCAAAACCAAAGTTGGAACAGTATCAAAAAGAGGTATGTTATGATCAAAGGTATTTAGATTTCATTGAGATATATATGTATATTATATTATAATATACAAAATATCGTTAGTTTAAATACTTGTATTTCCGCAGATTGATAAATTCAATTCAATGTACGATGAAGTAGCAGGATTGCCTGCAAACTTTTTGTGCAACGGCTGGCTAAAGCTCGACCTCAGAAGACTCAACCAAGCTATCATGAATATAATCTGCAAGTGGAGCAACCTGTACAAACAGAACTTGAAAGATCACGTGCAGACGAGGTATGCGATGTAGATTAATTTACTCACAGATCTTAGCTAACCTTTATCACTAACAAAGAGTTTACGGAATCACCTTCACCGCCACGGCAAAACTCTTAACTTACATAAAGCGCCATTTGGTTTTAATATAACAGTAGGTCTACCATGAGTTTTCACTTTTCACAATCTACACTCGCTAGCGACTGTAGTTAAAAAATTGTATGAAAACTTGTACAGCACCTCTAGCGGATAGTTGGGTACTAAAACGTCACGTAGTTAACTATCCTACGTCACAGCGTACTACAGCGATTGTACTTTGCGCTTCATTAATTTGCTTAAAATTTGGTACCATGATTAACAATTTTGACAGATGTCATAGTAACGTACTATTACTACTGTAGTAACGTCAGCCGATCTAAATGTGACAACTCATGGTAGACGTACAGAATTTGGTTCAGCTTTTCGCTACGTAGATACAGCGTGATGTGTATGTGTACCAAACATGTCAACATAGATAACGATTTCTCCTGAGGAACAATAGACAAACTGATACAGGCCCGCCGCCAGCTATATCAGCGCCCGTGTGCAATACCGATTATGCCGCCCCTGTTTATCTACGACTACCCATGTTGAGCTTGTCAGAAAGGCTGTTTATTGTTGTCTCATAAGGGTGTGATAAAAAAAAAGAATAATGAGGAAAAAACATTTTTTTTTGAATCGTATAAATTGTTATCTACAGAAATCGAACTCTTTTTGCCTTTATATTTGCAGAGCAATAATTTCTTAACAGAAAAAGCTCTCTAAAGATTTTAGTTTTTAATCTGATAAATGTTTGCAAATTATCGACCACCATTTTGTAGATGACTAGCTGTCCCGCCCGCGACTTCGTTCACTAAACTGAGTTTCAAACAAATCACAAAAACTCATTCAAAAAACCCATACAAACTTTGACACCCCATTTTACCCTTTTTGAAGTTTATATTGAAAAATCCTGAAACACGTGTCCATTCATTTTGCATTTACAGTACTCAAAGTTTCAGACCCGTTAAAAATTCCCATACAAACATTGACCCGCCCCTCATTTGACCCCCTTTTTTAGAATTATATTTTAAAATCCTGAAACACGAAAAGAAGTTTCAGACCAATCGCACCACTCGTTAAAAAGTTCCCATACAAACATAGACTCCCCGTTTGACCCCTTTTTGAAGGTTATATTGAAAAATCCTTAAAGCCGCGTTGACACGATCAGAGCCAGCTCGGACTGAGTGAACTCGGATACCTACTCGGACGTAACTCGGATTGTAGCAACCTCTAATCCGAGCCCACTCGGACGACGGCGTCCGTCCTAAGTAGACTCGGACCGTGTTCTACTCATCCGAGCTAGCTCGTATACGAGTTGGAAAACAAAATGGCGGCTAATAACAACAACCAAGAGTCTCGTGCGAAAAAAAAGTGGTCTGAGCGTGAAACAAGTAGATTTGTTGAACTGTACGAATCAGAAGAAGTTCTCTGGAACGTACGTTTGAGGACTACAAATGTATTTTTTTTTTAATTTAAACATTTTTTTGCGAGATGCCTTATCTCTTTCCCGTCTTAGCTCCTCTATCAGCAAGTCTGCGACAATTCCGATGCCACTTCGCACTAAATCCGTCATTTTTAAATGTAATTGGAATAATGACGAAAATGATCCGAGTGAACTATGATAATATCAACAGCTATCCTAGTACACTCTTATGAAGCTACTTCTACGAGTTCACTCGGTCCGAGCTTGGTCCGAGCTGGCTCTGATCGTGTCAACGCGGCTTAAACACGTGTCCATTCATTTTGCATTTACAGTACACAAACAAAGTTTCATGAAAATGGCTCCACGAGTTTCATACTAACGTTTTCACTCTTTTTCACCCCCTTAAAAGGAAGGAAAACTTAAAAGGAACTTAACTTTTTACTTAAAAGGAGGTACTATGTATCTGTTGGAACGCAATAAAAACATTATTATTATTAAAGGTGGAATTTCCAAAAATCCCGCCTTTGTGGGGGTTTTGTTACAAAATGAAACCACCTTCCAAATTTTAGCTTTAGCGGTTTTGGCTCGGCGATGATGAATCAGTCAATCAGTCAGTCAGGGTAAGCTCTTATATAGATAATAGATTATTTTGCATTTAAATTATCTAAACCGAGTTTCAAACAAATCACACAAATCATAAAAAATCCCATACTAACTTTGACACCCCATTTTACCCTTCTAAGAGGGTTATTTTGAAATATCCAGAATATATTTATTTTGCATCTTAAGGATCCAAATAAAAATTCAGACTAATCGCACTACCGTTAAAAAGTTTCCATACAAACATTGACCCCTTTTTACAGATTTAAAAAAATTAATGGACACGTGTTTCAGGATTTTTAAATATATTAAAAATCATAATTTTTTTTATTTACAGTACACAAACAAAGTTTCATGAAAATCGCTCCACGCGTTATAAAGTTTCATACTAACGTTTTCATTTCACCCTTTTTCACCCCCATAAAATTATTTTTTAGCGCCCCGATTTTTTCACCTACTTAAAACCACTAAAACTTCAAATTAAATTAATGATTGTGAGCAATTTTAGCGGAAATTTAACATTCATTCTAAACGAGACTTTTACCCGCAGCATAGCCCGCAAGAGTTAACTTGAGACCTGAGCGCAGTAGGTAGTACACAACGGCGCTAAGGTCTCAAGTTAACTCTGGGTTTTTTCTGGGTCTCTTTAGGGGCGCCCATTTATGGGCGCTGCTGGCCTAAGGGGGGCGCCCTTTATGCCTGCAGCGCCCATAAGGGGGCGCCTACTTTGGGAAACGCTGGTATAGATTCACAGTTTCGTGCGTGATATTTTCTGCATCATAGACTACCAAAAATAAAGACTATGAGCCGAGCATGGAACTTAAAATTGTTTTCCACGCAATAGTAGAACCATTATCATAACCTTGACTGCGTAACTAAGTTTTGAATGTTGAGATTTTAATTGCGAAAATAAATCCAAAACAAAATTTAATAAACCACCTGTTGGAGCGGGTGATCGGACAGAAACTAACAAAATTTTCCGAGAAAATAGTAGGTAACTGTAGGTGGGTATTATGACAATCACTTAGAATATTATGTTAAGTGATGGATCCCTAGATTTGCCGCCCCCCTGGACGTGCCGCCCGCGTGCGGTGCACGCCTTGCACGCCCGCTTGCGGCGGGCCTGAACTGATATTAGATCAATAACAAAAGTAGCAAAATTGTTGCATCATAATATTTAATTCGTAGTCTTGACGAGCTCGAGAAGTTCATAATATACGCCACCAAGGAGCTGTCAGTGGAACTAACAGAGGAGGACTACGAAGGCTTACTTCAAGTCATGAGAGTGCTGAACGAGGTGAAGGCGAAGCAAGACGCGGGCACGGACCAGATGTTCGAACCGCTCCGGGATATCATTGACGTGCTGAAGGAATACGGGGTTGAATTCCCTGAGGAGACTTATGAACAGGTATGTGAAAATGTTATCTATGCTGTATTTAAAATTGATGTTATATATTTTTAAACTTACGCGATCTGAACACATTATTATTAGTATTAAACGGGTAACCGCGTATGATGATCAGTCATTCCGTGACGATGACAGTGTGTTCTGTTGAAACGTTGGGAAAAATAGGGAAAAAACCCGATAAATATCCATTTAATACTAATAATACCATTGATATTGCTCATTAAACCTTTAAAATCAATAAATAAAAAGAAAATTCTTAATTTGGAATAGTTTGCTCCAAAGGATGATCATGAATATTCTGTTCATACTATGGTAAGTCATATCACAACGCAATGTTTTATTTACTTTGAAAATACACAGAATCGATTACTTGTGTATAATTCTCGTTCGTGAAACCAGAGCTGAAGTATCCCTTGTACGAATGAATAGTTGGTCAGACTTTAAGTGCGATAGCGTCTGCAAAATTCTTATAATGTTAATATGCCACTATTAAAGTAACCATCCAATTTCAGCTGGAAGTGCTTCCAGAAAGGTGGAGAAATGTGGTGAAGTTAGCCACAGTTATGAAGAACAATGTTGCGCCATTACAAGCAGCCCAAGCCGCGCTCATCGCTAAGCGAGTGGCACTTATCAGCTTGCGTCTCACTATGTACCGAGAACAGTTCAAACTGAAAGACGTAAGGAACTTCATAGTTTTCTTAGATCTGAATAATTATATACCATCAACTTCAAGGCATCTTTGTTTATTTCATTTCATATTATGCGCTGATCTTATCATGACTGACATAAAAATGTTATTTACACAAACTCGTCAAAACATCTTACTTGCTGATGAAATAAATATACTTAAATGCGTTTTTAGATGTTCTTAGAATCCTGCAAAGAACCATATAGACAAATCGATAAAGTCCATATGGAGCTTATGGGCTTCGAAGATATAGTTGACAATTTGAAGAAATCCTGCAGTTTGTTTGACATACAACCGCCTGATGAAAAGAATCTTAAACAGTGCCGGCGAGAACTTAAACTTATTAAGGTGAGATAAGGGTGAAAATGTGTTGTAGGACTTAAAACTTTGTGTGTTTTTCGTCTACAATTAAAAGCATAACAGTCGTCTACCAGCCTATTAATTTGTGTAATTATTTGTCGATGTTTAGCAACTTTGGGATTATTACTATCTGGTGATGGGAACTATAGAGTCCTGGAAGAAATCGCCTTGGAAGAAGATCGACGCTGATGGCATGGATCAAGAGTGCAAGAGGTTCACCAAGGACCTCCGACAGTTGGATAAGGATATGAGAGTTTGGTTAGTCACGACGAGATTATGTTTGATTAGTACTACAAGTATAATATAGTATTTAAAGTACATAATAAAAAATAGTGCGTGGAGTCCCTCCGTGCGGAAGAAGTGAAACTTCTCGTTGCTAACGCTCGCGCTGGCCTGTATACTACGCGCATGCCTTCGAGTGTCACGCATTCACTCTCGCTCTGTCTCTTTCTATTCCCCCTCCCCAGGAGTGTTAAACGTTTAACGCAACCTTGTTGGAAGGCGCATTTAAAGTTTCACTTCAATAAAATACAATTTTTAAAATATAACTTTAATTTCAGGGAGCCATACTTGGCAATCGAAGGAACTATAAAGAACTTGATGACTTCATTGCGAGCTGTGACTGACTTGCAGAATCCTGCTATCAAGGACAGACACTGGATTGAGTTGATGATGGCCACTAAGGTAAGACTGAATAATAAGCTTCAATATAATAGTTTGTCCATGTGTTTATTATTTTCATCAACAAAACGTTTATTCGCGAAGTTTAGTTGGATAATGTGCAACTACTTATTTACATATACACATGAAGTGTCAATATCTTCTATGGCATTGTAAACCATTTTGTTTTTTTTATTTAGAAATCACTTCACGCTCATCTCACATCCATCGAATCAAAAAGTTACCGAACCCCGCCAATAGTAAAAGCGACTAGAATTTCATTAGATGAAATATTAGAAGACTTCAGATCGTTAGAAAACTTAGCCATGAATGTAGAATTTCCATCTTCATCTGACGAGACCAATCACAATACGAAGACAGAGTATAAAGATTACCTACAATTGCAAGATTACAGACGACCTAAGTTCCAAGAGTGCCACAATGAAAGCAAGTTCAGAAAGTTGAACAGATCGTATTCTATGAATGAGATGAAACGCGACGGCTTGGAACTAATATCATCGCAGAGGATGGCGCAACAAAAGATTACAAATCACGCTTTGTTGTCGGAGTTCATACTTTAGATTAGTGTCTAGTGTAAATAATTGTAAATAGTTTTTTTATTTCATACGGTAAGTCATCATAACACATTTTTTTAATTTGCTTTAAAATTGAGCGTTCGAGGTGCCTTTGAAAATCAGCATTGCATCAAATAACATAAGTACTTGCATGTTTATTGCAAGAGTGTATGTTCTTGTAGCAAATGCTGAGTGGTTGGGTCTATTTTACTGCCACGTTTGTAATGTTTTACAGTGGCGTAAAATAATGTATTTCTAATATACGGCATATAGGTAGGTATATCTTGTGTAAAGTAGCTCGAAAAAACTTTTTAGCTCCGCACTACTTGTTTTACGTTTTACATCGTAAGTAAAATTGTTTTAAACTACTACACCTACGTATATTTTCACAGGTCAAGTTTAATATCACGGATGATACAACTCTAGCCGATCTGTTGGCACTGAATCTCCACAAGTACGAAGAGGAGGTAAAAACGATCGTGGATAAATCTGTTAAAGAAGCCGCTATGGAGAAGACACTCAAGTAATCAATAGACAATATTTTAAAATCAAATTATCATGTACTAGGGTTGGTTTTTAAATGCTTGTTTTGTTTAGGGAGTTGGAAGTTACTTGGGCCATTATGGAGTTCGACTACTCGCCGCACGATAGGACCGGCATAAAACTGCCGAAAGCTAGCGAAGAGCTTGTTGAAACTTTAGAAGATAACCAGGTATGGTTGCTCACTTTCTGTTGGTCTTCGCTACCGTAATCACATCATTCCGTATCAAGCAAAAACGATTATCTGTCTCTCTCATCATATAACCAACGACAGTCAGTCGCCACGCCATATTGTTCGATGCTGGTACAAAAAATTAAGGAAACATGATCACGACTGTAATCCCCATATCTCCTCAGTGATTCAGATCTTTGAGGATATTTAGAGAGTGTAGTCAGAGGCACGTCCGAACATTTGGCACATGCCCACATTTTGCACAGTAGTTAGTATCTCGTACGTGACAGGTTGCAAGCCCATCGCCGCATAGTAAACTATTTTCAATGCATGCATTCTCGTATTTCTAGAACCAAGTACAAAACATGATGTCATCAAAGTTTATCGGTTTCTACGAGACCGAGGTGACTGCCTGGCAGAAGAAGCTCGGCACTGCAGACGCGGTGATCGCGATTTGGTTCGAAGTGCAGCGCAAGTGGCAGTACTTGGAGAGTATCTTCGTGGGCTCTGACGATATCCGAGCCCAGTTACCTGAGGATTCCAAAAGATTTGATAACATTGATAAGACTTTCAAGGTTATTTATTCAAGATTTCGATAACCGTTATATACACCGTGAAATTTTAATGGTTGTTTTCCCGCGGCAGAACAACTTGCCATACGGAGTACTTTCGAAACATAGAGTAAAAGTAAAAAAAATAAAGATGTTTTTGTTTTAAAATAATTTAAAAAATATTCATCAACTCGAAAACGTGAGGAACTTGTAGGTACTATTCGAATCGCACGCGCCGCCGGCCGCCTTCGCGTAGGTATCGGGATGAATTACTATTGGTTCGTGGTAGCTTTCGAATTAAATTTTCACAATGGTATATCTGTATTTTTTGTTTCTATTATTTAATTTGTTAATACAACGATTGTATTACCAAGACAAAACCATTTCGCTGCGGGAAAACAACCATTAAAATTTCTCGGTGTATACGAGTACATTACTCACTTAAATTTTCTCTAATCGACTGACAAACTTTTTCAGGAGTTACTCCGAGACATTGCAGCTGTTCCTAACGTAGTCGCGTCCACCAACAAGCCTGGCCTGTTGGACAAACTAGAAGAGCTGATGAGGGCCCTCAATCTCTGCGAGAAGGCACTCAACGACTATCTGGAGACGAAGAGACTCGCCTACCCTCGGTTCTACTTCGTGTCTTCGGCTGATTTGCTGGGTAACGTACTTATTGCTGATTGAAACATACTCTGCTCTAATCAGGGGCTTGGAACCGGTTAATCATTTACCAGAAAAAAACGGTTTTAACCGGTATTTGGATAACAGCGTTCGGAGCGCACCATCTTTCAAAACCTTAACTCGAACTTAGATTAACCGGTTAATGCGAGCTTTGATTGTCGTCGTAAGTGCGGGCGCGTCGCGGAGGTCACTAATATGGAAAAAAACGAAATAATTTATTTCTAACCGGTTAATTGAGCGTAACCATTTTGGATTTATCGTTCTTGAATACCGTTTTAATAAAGGTTATGGTAGAACGTAACCGAAAAGAAAAGGTTGTAGGTAGAGCGATACCGCTTTGAATTTTTTTTCCGGTTTCCAAGCCCTGGCTCTAATCCATAATTCTTCATCCATTCCTAAGTCGTCATTAGTTTTATCCATTCCTAAGTCGTCATTAGTTTTATCCCTGAAAGTGTTATTACAGATATCTTGTCCAATGGCAACAACCCGCCGGCCGTGTGTCGTCATCTGACCAAGCTGTACGATAATCTCGCCAAGCTTGTGTTTCCGAAGTCCGGCAGCAAGCACGCCTTTGAGATGATATCAAAGGAGAACGAGGAACACGTGCCTTTCAAAGCCCCGTGTTGTGATTGTTCTGGAAAGGTAAAGTACCTTATTTACTGAGAGAATACTTGCTAAAAAATGTACTTTGAGTTATTGATTTGGGTACAGTGGCTTAATAGAATTTATATCAATACTAGCTTCCGCCCTCGGCTTCGCCCGCGTGATACCTTAAAAAACAAAAACATCGCTATCCCACGGGAACCGTACATTTTTCCGGGATAAAATGTAGCCTATGTGTTATTCCAGACCATAATCTATATCTGTGCCAAATTTCATTCAGATCCGTTCAGCCGTTTTAGCGTGAAAGAGTAACAAACATCCAGACATCCAAACAAACTTTTGCGTTTATAAAATTAGTAAGATTTATACTAACCTCAATCAAATAATTAGGTAAATAGATACATTTGTGTCGTAATTACATCAGCATCAGCGCATCCATACTTAGTACCTGGATGTACTGTTTTTTTGTGGTAAAAGGTGTTTTCTAAAAATGAAACCTAGCTAGATCGATTTATCGCACTTGAAACCTGCATTCTAAATTTCATCAAAATCGGTGGAGCCAGGTTCAGATTATATTATATACATACATGTATACAAGAATTGCTCGTTTAAAGGTATAAGAGACACACCCGACATAGGTAGTTTAGGTGATTTCAATATCTGTAGCTCAAAATACATATCCCAGGTGGAACTATGGCTGAATCGTGTTACGGACTGCATGCGTTACACACTGCGCGACATTTTTGAGCACAGCGTCAAATCATACGAAGATAAGCCTCGTGAAGAATGGGTGTTCGACTGGCCGGCGCAGCCCGCGCTCGTCGGCACGCAGATCTGGTGGACCAGTGAGACCAACCAAGCATTTGAGAAGCTGGAAGAAGGTGACTAGAAATAATTTGCAAAAACCTAATGGTGAAAATTTAAATGAAAGATCACGCGTCTCGTCTCGTCCGCTACGGTCTGGATGAAACGTGTTTTCCCCGTAATAAATTGTCTTTTGCCACGTGTTGCGTATGCAAAAAAAAAGTACTTTCTATACAATAAAATACTTTCAAAAGTATGTACATATATACTAGCTTCCGCCCACGGCTTCTCCCGCGTGGTACATTGAAAAACAAAAACAAATCTATCCCAAAGAAATTGTAAATTTTTTTGGGATAAAAAGTAGTCTATGTGCTATTCCAGACTACAATCTATATCTGTGCCAAATCTCATCCAGATCTGTTCAGCCGTTTCAGCGTGAAAGAGTAACAAACATACATCCATGTATTAATACTTTCTTACAAACTTTCGCGTTTATAATATTGGTCATATTTAATTTCTCACTGTTAATAAGGGTTTCAATCATGTCAACAATTTATTGTTACTAACCAGGTTATGAGGGCGCTCTAAAAGACTACCAAAAGAAACAAATCGCTCAGTTGAACTCTCTGATTGTGCTCTTGCTGGGAGACTTGACGGTTGGCGACCGGCAGAAGATCATGACTATCTGTACCATCGACGTGCACTCGAGAGACGTGGTCGCTAAGCTGATCGTAGCCAAGGTTGAGACTTCCAACGCTTTCCAATGGCAGAGTCAGCTGAGGTATACTATACTAGAGATTTTAAATAAGCTATTTTTCCAAAATTCCATTGTACACATGATTCACGGACCGCTCAAACAGTAAATGTCGAGCAGTCATTTCCAACCGCAGAATGACTCGCATGCTTTAAAAACTAGAATAAATAATTTCAAAGTTAGTTACTAGCCAATGTTTTCAGACACCGTTGGGACATGAATTTGAACAATTGCTATGCCAATATTTGCGATGCGCAGTTCCTGTACGATTATGAGTATCTGGGCAACACACCGCGTCTTGTCATCACGCCTCTTACTGATCGCTGTTATATCACATTGACACAGGTAATTGAAGTAGCCTCTAGAAAATGTACAAGAATTTTTCGTTGCTATTAAAGTCATAATGAAATATAAAACTGGCAAAATGCGTGGAGATTACTTATTCCAATAGATAAGTCACATGAATATAGATATTGCGTAATATTTTAGCAGCTTTTAGGAATGTTCAAAATTGTGTTGTATAAATATCCCCCTAGTAAAAGCAAAAACTTAATAAATACTGTTAAAAAATACTGCCCAAACTATTATTATGTAAGCTACTAAATTCTATTTTACTTTTGTATTCAGAGTCTCCACTTGGTGATGGGTGGGGCGCCGGCCGGGCCCGCCGGCACCGGCAAGACTGAAACCACAAAAGACTTGGGACGAGCGCTGGGTATTATGGTGTATGTGTTCAACTGCTCCGAACAGATGGACTACAAGTCTTGCGGCAACATTTACAAAGGTATTGTAACGAAAGCTGATCATGATGATGATGTCAAAAACTACATTATTCAGAAAATGTAACGACGTTTAATTTGTTGTTTCGGCAAAAGGTTACTGGGGAAAGTGGTCAGCCTGGCTAAAATAGTAACCAGAACAAAATTTTGTTGAGCATGTCGTCTCATCTTCGCACGAGAAAGAGCGAGATAAAACAGTTGTTTTTTTTTTCTTGTAGTTCATGTTAGTCCGGCTGATCACTATCAAATATTACAATTGATAGACTACTATAAACGCAAATACAGATGCATTCTTTAAGTGTAAATGTAAATGAGGTAAGTAAAATAAAATCCTTTTGTCGTCAGGCTTGGCGCAAACGGGCGCATGGGGATGCTTTGACGAGTTCAACCGCATCTCAGTAGAAGTGCTGTCCGTAGTGTCGGTACAAGTGAAGAGCGTACTCGACGCCATTAAAGCCAAGAAGAAGAAGTTTGACTTCATGGGAGAGTACATCGTTATCATATCCACTGTCGGCATGTTCATCACCATGAACCCCGGTTACGCGGGGAGGACTGAGCTGCCTGAGAATCTGAAGGCTTTGTTCAGGTAGGTAACAATACTCGCCTCTCAACGAGTAAACATGCGTTTACACATACAGCGTCAAGGGAAACTTTTTACTTCACAGACAGGACGCAATAGTGCTTGGAACATGTTTTAGATGGAGTAGCCTTGCCCGACAAACGAATACGATTTGATTGTTATTGCACAACTTTCCGGCACGCATCAATAGCAACGCACCCTAATATATTTTTGTTCTAGGCCATGCGCTATGGTGGTTCCAGACTTTGAGCTGATTTGTGAAATCATGTTGGTCGCTGAAGGTTTCCAAGAGGCCCGGCTCTTGGCTCGCAAGTTCATCACACTATACATGCTGTGTCGCGAGCTTCTATCGAAGCAAGATCACTACGATTGGGGACTTAGGGCCATCAAGTCTGTGCTGGTAGTCGCTGGCTCTTTGAAGGTAACTCACAAATGCATTTAAAATTAACCTAGTGTTCTCTTACATGTTATTTGTGTCAGTAAACTGTGGCAAATTCAAATTCTAACCCTAAGGTCTAGATAATATTGTAAATGTAGTTGTACTAATCGTAATAAAAGCATGTGTTTAATATAGATTTTATTGTTATGGGCAGGCTAGCATGAAGGAAGTAAGTGGTATTAGTAGTTTAGAAACATCGTTCAAACGCATTATAGTTTTGGACGCTCTCTTTTGATCATTGCAATTTGAAACAAAAGATAGTTCTATTCTGACGTTGTGAACAAACTATACAATTAGGCGAAAATCTTTGAATACCTATAAGCTTTTTCACATCGCCTAACATACCAAAGCACTCACATCGTCCGGCTTCATGTCAGTGCCGCACTTTGTTGTTGTCTCCTATAATAAATAAGAATAGATGACAACCACAAAGTGACAAGGTACCTACTATGTAGTGTTGGCCAAAAAGGTGGAGGTGACTAATAAACAACTAGCTCATAGACATAAAATTTACAGCGAGGCGATCGTCTAAGACCCGAAGACCAAGTGCTAATGCGAGCGTTGCGAGATTTCAACATTCCCAAGATCGTGACGGACGACACGCCTGTGTTCATGGGCCTCATCGGAGACTTGTTCCCGGCGCTCGACGTGCCTAGGAAACGAGACTTTGACTTTGAGAAGAATCTGGTCGATGCAGCGCTTTCAATGAGATTACAGCCAGAGCCAGGTTTTATATTGAAGGTGAGCTGTTGCTTAGCTATTTGATCGCAGTTGCTATATCTATAGTGTATTTTATTAATAGTATAGTCATAGAGTGACCTAAGAATCACTTTCCCGGATCAGTAAACGTCTCACAGCAATAATTCCAACTTTAGATGGTTCAACTTGTCGAGCTGTTCGCTGTACGGCATTCAGTATTCATCATCGGTTTCGCCGGCACGGGGAAGTCCATGGTGTGGCAATGTCTCAACAAAACCTACGCTATGCTCAAGCTGAAGCCTTTTTATAACGACTTGGATCCCAAAGCGGTGACCAACGACGAGTTGTTCGGTATTATCAATCCGGCGACTCGAGAGTGGAAGGATGGCTTGTTCTCCACGATCATGCGAGACATGGCCAATATGCCGGGGGATGGTCCCAAATGGATCGTTTTGGACGGGGATATTGATCCTATGTGGATTGAGAGCTTGAATACTCTGATGGATGATAATAAGGTACATATTTGGGTTTCATCATGAAAGATTAGAGTTTAACTTGCACAGTAGTTTAGTAAAGTACAATAGGAGAATCGTAACAAAATAATAATAGCCTAAAGTATTCGATTGCGTGTAATATTGCAGGTGTTGACGCTAGCCAGTAATGAGCGTATTGCTCTAACCAAACCCATGAGATTGTTGTTTGAGATCTCTAACTTGCGAACTGCCACGCCTGCCACGGTATCTCGAGCCGGTATCCTCTACATCAATCCTCAGGATTTAGGATGGAATCCGTGAGTCTCCTAATTTTTCCTCACCTCCCTCTCTCTTTGTCTATTACGGTTATTTCCTACACTTACAGTTTTTTTATAAACTCAACTAAATTAAACTACTTCTAAACGATAGTATTACATAGCCTGCCGACTAAACCTATAACAATGGCCTAAGACTTTCTCCATAGTTTAATTAACTAGCAGAATTGAGATCAGTAGCAATGACTATGAGCCCATTGATATTATTATGTGCTTCACAGATTCGTCGCTTCATGGATAGACACGACACGCGACGATGAATCAGAAAAAGCGATGCTGACTGTAATGTTCGACAAGTACATTCCATCACTATTAGAATCGTGCAGAAAATACAAGAGAATTACGCCATTGACAGAGTTGCAGCAGATACAGCTAACTTGCTACCTGCTGGAGTGCTTTTTGAATAAAACGTTACTCCCAACCGACTGTCCTAAAGAATGGTAAGTATCTAAACAGCGAGCGTAATTAATTTAGTCAGAAGTTTTACTACTCTTTGAGACACAACGCATTACATTGCAATAATTACTTTCATACATACATAATGTATGAAACATTGCCCATTATTGACTTGTAGTGTTATTGTCCTGCCTGATTATTAGTACGTTAAAACACCCAGCAATCCTAAATCAATATTAATAACTATTAGGTACGAGACGTACTTCGTATTCGCCATCGTATGGGGCTTCGGATCAGGTCTCTTTCAAGATCAGCTGGTCGACTGGCGGAATGAATTCAGCAAGTGGTTCTGCAATGAGTTCAAACAGATCAAGTTTCCTTCCACCGGAAACGTGTTCAGTTTCTTTATCGACCCAGAGACGAAGAAAATGTTACCTTGGTCGGAGAAGGTGGAATCCTTTGAGTTGGATCCCGATTTACCATTACAGGTGAGTTTAAGCTTCAGACACTTTAGACACTTTTTCATTCATCTGGCGTAACGTCCAATTTTCTTAAGATAAACCTCCCTCAAAAATATTTCAATTCCTTTTCAGTCATGTCTAGTATCAACATCGGAAACCACTCGCATCCGATTTTTCATGGATATGCTTATTGCCAAACAAAAGCCTGTGATGTTAGTTGGCAGCGCTGGAAGTGGCAAGACTGTCAGTGTTGCCGCTAAATTGAATTCGCTACCAGACTCTTATGCGATCACCAATGTGCCGTTCAACTTTTACACTACATCTGGTAATATTTAAGGATAATTTGTTTCTATTGAGCGAAGTCCTTCTTCGTACAAAAATGTTTATTGGATGTATATGTAAAAAATATATTATGTTTTTTATCCAGAAATGATGCAAAAAGTCCTCGAAAAACCCCTAGAAAAGAAATCAGGTCGCAACTTTGGCCCACCTGGCAGCAAGTTCATGATTTACTTCGTGGATGATCTCAATATGCCTGAGGTGGACACCTACGGCACTGTACAACCACACACGCTTATCAGACAGTTTATGGATTATAAACATTGGTAAGAATTAGCATTGGCCGTACGCATTTAGAAATATAAATTTGTACACTTTCGCACTCCATAGATTTTGAAATACGCGGGCTATTAGGGGCGTGGTCTGCGTTTAAGCGGGCCAATGGCTGCACGTTACGTTGCTTCGCCATTTTTGAACTAGATGTCACTGGTAAAAAGTGCCCGTTTCTAGATCGCGCTGACGAAAACGCACGGCTCGGAATGACCTTCCTTGAGTTCCCTAGTGAAATCATACTTACCTGGCACAGGGGACACCGTGATCAAAAAGGCGGTTCCCCCAGAGCGAGACTCATTCATTGCACTGCGAATGGGTTGACCTCTGCGATTATCCCTAATGCGGATAACTCGGGTGCGTTATTTTTGGTAGTGGGGACTGCGTTCGCGCCGTCCCCCTCTTATAAACATAATGATTGTTCTCCAAACTCCAACTGAATGGATTTGAAACCTTCTTACTTACTGTAGGAATTACTTTTATGTAATAAATAACCCTTGCTACATGGATTTGTTTATTTTATTGTAAGTACGTTTAGTGTTCTGTTAGTTCATCTTTATTTATTCTGCTCCACCGTTTCAGGTACGACAGACAGAAGCTATCGCTCAAAGACATATCCAATTGCATGTTCGTAGCGTGCATGAATCCGACGGCTGGCTCGTTCACTATCGACCCGCGATTACAGAGACATTTCTGCACTTTTGCTGTCAGGTACTTAAGTATTTTCAAGCCACACGATGTTTTTAATTTTTAAAATACCTGAATGTTAAATTTAAATTAAAGTAAACTACAAGATTCTCTTACATTATTTCAGTTTCCCAGCATTAGACGCGTGTATTCAGATCTACAAGCAAATTCTTTCCCAACACTTGAACAACCCGCTGAATAAGTTCGGTTTGATAGTGCAACGGTACGCGGAGCCTCTAGTTAACGCAGCTCTGGCGCTTCACAATAAGCTGTCCACTTCCTTCTTGCCAACCGCTATCAAGTTCCACTACGTATTCAATCTACGAGACTTGTCCAACATTTTCCAAGTAAGCTTTAAATCTTCTCTAAATAGTATGTATTCTCAATCTTTTAAACAGGTCTTTTGACTGAACATGCGTTGTGCTGATCCCTTAACACTATAAAATTGTAGCTTCTCGAAGTTTATAAAACTACCTGGCTTAACTTTTTATCTATACCTATATAAGAGCTTAACCTGACTGACTGACTGATTTATCATCGCCCAGCCGAAACCGCTGAAGCTAGAAAGCTGAAATTTGAAAGGTGGGTTCCTTTTATAACAAAACCACCCACTAAGACGGGATTTTTGGAAATTCCACCTCTAAGGGGCTGAAAAAGGGTGAAAACGTTAGTATGAAACTTTTTAACGCGTGGAACGATTTTCATGAAACTTTGTTTGTGCACTGTAAATGCAAAATTAATCAACACGTGTTTCAGGATTTTTCAATATAACTATCAAAAAGGGGTCAAATGTGGGGTCAATTTTTGTATGGGAACTTTTTAACGGGTAATGCGATTGTTCTGAAACTTTGTTTGTGTACTGTAAATGTAAAATGAATGAACACGTGTTTCAGGATTTTTCAAAATAACCTTCAAAAAGGGGTCAAATGTGGTGTCAATGTTTGTATGTGAACTTTTTAACGGGTGGAGCGATTGGTCTGAAACTTTGTTTATGTACTGTAAATACAAAATGAACGGACACGTGTTTCAGGATATTTCAATATAACCTTCAAAAAGGGGTCAAATGTGGGGTCAATGTTTGTATGGGATCTTTTTAACCTGGTGCGATTGGTCTGAAACTTTGTTTCGTGTTTCAGGATTTTTCAATATAACCTTAAAACAAGGGGGTCAAATGGTCAATGGGGGGTCAATGTTTGTATAGGAACTTTTCAACGGGTGATGCGATTGGTCTGAAACTTAATTTCATGTTAAAGGATTTTTCAATATAACTCTAAAAAGGGGGTCAAAAGGGGGGGGGGTCAATGTTTGTATGGGAATTTTTTAACGGGTGGTGCGATTGGCCTGAAACTTTGTTTTCTGTTTCAGGATTTTTCAATATAACTGTAAAAAAGGGGTCAATGTTTGTATGGGATTTTTTTGACGGGTGGTGCGATTGTTCTGAAACTTTGTGTACTGTAAATACAAAATGAATGAACAAAGTGTTTCAGGATTTTTCAATATGACCTTCAAAAAGGGGTCAAATGTGGGGTCAATGTTTTTATGGGTACTTACTTTTTAAAGGGTGGTGTGATTGGTCTTAGTTTTGGTTTGGATACTTTAAATGCAAAATAAATGGAAACGTATTCCTGGATATTTCAAAATAGCCCTCTAAAATGGGTAAAATTGGATGTCAAAGTTATTTATGGGATTTTTTTATTAGTGTGGTTTGTTTGAAACTCAGTTTAGATACCTACTTTAAGTGAACGAAGTCGCGGGCGGGACAGCTAGTATTTTATAATCGAAACCTTGGAGAATTTAACCAAATTCTTGAGTCATAATATTTCGTCTTACAGGGTATTTTATTCACAACTGGTGATGCAATCAAATTGCAATCTGAGCTGATAAGGCTGTGGATGCACGAGGCAACGCGCGTGTATTCAGACAAGATGGTCGATTCCACTGACAATGAGGCCTTCCAGAAACTTATAATGGAAGTCATTAAGAAAAATTGCGAGGTTGGTCATTTCTACTTGATACTAAATGTTTGCTTACCAACATATTTATTGTGTTAAACATCTAGGATGCTTATATCTTTGCATTTATCACGAAAATGTAACGCTAAGTTATGATTTATTATACAAAAAAAGCTATTAATAATCTTTATGGTTCACATAGTACAAGCTTGGCTTAGTTTGGGGCTAGATGTTGTTGTATGAAATGTGCACCAATATTATTTATTCTGAGGTGCAATTTTATCCATTCATTCATAGTTCTTTCGAACCAGTGAAACGTCTAATAAGAATAATTGGTAAATTGCGAAATATGAACTTGTGTATAACTTCTTCTTCTTCTTCAATTATGGCATCTGTCTCTTAGAGAACAATTTTGCCAGTGTCAAGTGTATTTATTTATAAGTATTGTCAACGTCACAGAGTCATAGTCAAGTAGTCAAGTCAATTTTAAACAAAAGATGGCTGTTTTGTTGAAAATTTTCGGGATTTCCTCCGATGGAATTTGAAAAGAACTATTCACTCTAATTCACATACTTTACACTCGCGTCAAGAACCCGGGCTTTATTGGCAAAATAACCACCAAAATTACGCAATAAAACTCAAAATAACACGAGAAAACATATAAAAACCAGAGCGACGTAGTTGTCAGGCAAATACACCGCAGAAAAATCCTGTGTATAACTTAACCAGCAAAGCTTTTGACTTGACAGGACTACGACGAAAACGTAGTATTCGAAAAGCCTCTCATCTACTGCCACTTCGCTGAAGGCATCGGCGACCCCAAGTACTTCCCGATCAGGGATTGGCCACAGATCAAGAAGCTTCTAGACGAGTCACTATCGGGTTATAACGACCTCGTAGCCACTATGAACCTTGTACTATTCGACGATGCTATGTATCATATTTGTAGGTGAGTATTCAAGAATAGTTTCCTTCAAGCCGCTTTTCATAAAATTGTGATCACGACTGTAATCCCCAGGTTCGGAAGACATCTCCCTCAGATCTTTAGTTACTTAGATCTTTGAAGATATCTAAAGAGGGTAGTCAGAGGCACGTCCAAACATGACATTTGGTACATGCCCACATTTTGCACAGTAGTTAGTATTCCGTACGTGACAAGTAGCAAGCCCATCGCCGCTTATAAGAATACTAACCTATGACACACACCTTCGAATTTTTGGTTCTAGGGTATGCTGGTTTCCTCACGATGTTTTCCTTCACCGTTTAAGAGCACTGTCATTGCGCACATACATTTTAATTTTCGAATGGAAAAACTCATTGGTGCACGACCAGGTTTGAACCCACGACCTTCGGATCGTGAGGCAGGGGGGCTACAACTACACCACCAGCGCTCTTAAAATTATAATTGATAATTTTCTATAAAAAACATTTGTTTACAGAATAAACCGCATTCTGGAAGCGCCAAGGGGCAATGCCCTCCTCGTGGGTGTGGGCGGTTCCGGTAAACAGTCGTTGTCAAGGCTCAGCGCTTTCATTTCCTCTCTCGAAGTGTTCCAGATACAGCTGAGGAAAGGATACAGCATTAACGATTTAAAAGTCGATCTTGGTTAGTATAATCATTATTGATTTCTCCTTACATAGAGTATGTTCCAGTCTTTCAACTCTTTCTGCTCCTTCCAGCCGGTCTATACATAAAAGCAGGTCTGAAGAACATTGGTAACGTGTTTTTGATGACCGATGCTCAAGTTGCGGATGAACGTTTTCTTGTGCTGATCAACGATCTGTTGGCTTCCGGAGAAATACCCGAACTATTGGCCGATGATGAGATTGAAAATATCATCAACGGAGTGCGAGGAGAAGTGAGTTCTTTGCTATACATCTTAAATGTTTCTTTCTCTAACTTGCTTACTTGGGTACTTATGCTTTTTACCCGACTGCGAAACAGAAGGCTTATGTGTTTGGGGTGTATGTATTTATGTAAGTTACTGACAGATTTTTGCAAAAGTGTGTCGTTAGATTCGTCTGGATTATAATAGTGGCTATTCAAAATGTCAAAAAATCCAATATGGCGGCGGTATGGAACTATTTTCAGTTACTTTCAGTCGGTTTTTTAGTTTTTGGTATAAATACTAGTTTAATGTTTTGTTTTTATTTAGACAAAAGCTTCAGGTGTGCCTGATACCCGTGAAAACTGTTGGAGATTCTTCATCAACCGTGTTAGAACGATGCTGAAGGTAAGCACTACCTGCCCTAGGTAACACCTATATAAATATATACCTAGACATACAATAGTGATAAAAATGTTCAGGAGTACTAAGTAACTGTAAAGTTATCGAATGGTTTACTAACTTGTAGGTGGTGCTATGCTTCTCGCCCGTGGGTGCAACTCTACGTGTCAGAGCGCGTAAATTCCCCTCCTTGGTGAACTGCACGGCTATAAACTGGTTCCACGAATGGCCGCGAGAGGCGCTGCAGTCTGTATCCAAACGGTTCATTTCTGAAGTGGAAGCTTTGCCGGTACTTTACTTCTTTTAGGCACTGTCCCGATCAGACAGTTATAACATGATCACGACTGTAATCCCCAGGCTCGGTAGATATCTCCTCATATCTCTAGTTACTTATATCTTTTTGTGGATATCTAAAGAGGATAGTCAAAGGTACGTCCAAACATGGTACTTGGCACATGCCCACATTTTTTGCACAGTGGTTAGTATTTCGTACGTGACCTTGCAAGCCCATCGCCACTTATATGAATACTAACCTATGACACACACCGTTGAATTTTTCGTACTAAGGTATACCGGTTTCCTCACGATGTTTTCCTTCACCGTTTGAAAGCACTGTCATTGCGCACATACATTTTTCGAATGGCAAAACTCATTGGTGCACGACCAGGTTTGAACCCACGACCTTCGGATCGTGAGGAAGGGGCGCTACCACTGCACCACCAGTGTTTTAATACATAACGGTTAATAAATTGCGATCTGATAAAAGTAAATTAAATTCCTTGTCTCACATTCCTAGCTTCACCTGGTGGAACCCGTGTCAAACTTCATGTCACACGTCCACCAAAGCGTGAATCAGATGTCTGCTGTGTACTTCCAAAACGAAAAACGCTATAACTACACCACGCCCAAGACTTTCCTCGAGCAGATCGCTCTTTACAGTAAACTACTCACCGACAAGACAAAGAACTTGAAGATGATGATATTGAGACTGGAGAATGGCTTGGAAAAACTAGCTTCGTGCGCTGGTGATGTAGCTGTTTTAAAGGTAATCTACCAGTCATCTAAATATATATAATTCAAAGGTGACTGACTGACTGACTGACTGACTGACTGACTGACTGACTGACTGACTGACATAGTGTGATCTATCAACGCACAGCCCAAACCACTGGACTGATCGGGCTGAAATTTCGCATGCAGGTAGATGTTATGACGTAGGCATCCGCTAAGAAAGGATTTTGATTAATTCAACCCCCAAAGGGATAAAATAGGGGATGAAAGTTTGTATGAAAAGTCACGATAATCGACATTCACGCGGGCGAAGCTGCGGGCATCAGCTAGTGTTACATAAAGGGTGATGGATTTGAATGTGGATGGATATAAGGGTAGAGGTAGACAAGAAAAGATGGATGGAGTCACACACTCCATGACGATATGTGTAAGAAGGGAGTGACTGTAGTACTGAGATGACGGTTGATAGGGAAGAGTGGAGGAGAAGAGAACCTGTTGTGCCGACCCCATTTAGTGTGATAAGGGCAGGAAGATGACCTTAATCTACCAGTTTCGGTAACTGCTGCTCTGTAATTTATTCGCTGTCAATAATAATAGTTCCTTAGATAGCCATTCAGCTGTAATATTGTTAAATTTTGTAGGTAACACTTGCCGAGCAAGAAATAATATTGAAAGAAAAAAATAAAAACGCCGAAGCGCTCATTGAAGTAGTCGGTGCTGAAAGTGAAAAAGTGTCCAAAGAAAAAGCATTCGGTAAGTTTGGTATATTTAGGTTGTATATATATTTCGTATTTTTAGAATTCCGTGCTACAAGTTTTGGAAAAACAAGCTGCTGCAAAACCAAGCTAATTATTTACTTTTGATGGTTATAGCTGCGGATGAAGAGAAGAAAGTCAAGGTCATTGAAGAAGACGTCACGATAAAGGCGAAGATCTGCGCGGACGATCTCGCCAAAGCCGAGCCGGCGCTGATGGCCGCCCAAGAGGCGCTGAACACTCTGAATAAGAACAACTTGACTGAATTGAAGTCTTTCGGCTCCCCGCCCGACGCTGTGGTCAATGTCACTGCAGCTGTGCTCGTGCTGTTCGCTAAGAAAGGGAAAATACCCAAGGATAGGTCTTGGAAAGCGTGTAAAGTGCGTATCGGCACATAGGTCATCCAACGGATCTAGGCATTCGTGAAGTTAGCCACAGGTGCGAGTTTGCGCATGTACAGTTCCTTCCCCCCTCCTCATATTACCTCCAATTGCTCCCGAAAAACGATACTGCGCAGCTCTTGCGGCTAACTTCACGAATGCCTAGATTCGTTGAGCCTACTATACGTATTAACTGTCTGATGCCCATAGCTCAATTAATTTTGTATCTTTTTAGTTGATGATGGCGAAAGTCGATCAGTTTTTGAATGATTTAATTTACTACGATAAAGAAAACATACACCCTGATGTCATTAAGGTAAATATCTTAACGACCGACCTGAATGCTACTTTAAGTGAGCTAATGCTGTATAATATCTGGTGGATTTCAGGCTGTATTACCTTACACTAAAAACCCTGAGTTCACCATGGAATTCATAATGGCCAAGTCGGCCGCCGCTGCGGGTCTGTGCTCGTGGTGCGTCAACATAGTCAAGTTCTACGATGTATACGTGGTGGTCGAGCCCAAGCGAAGAGCACTTAACGCGGCTAATGCAGAGTTGCAAGCTGCCAGAGACAAATTAGACTTCCTTACCAGTCAAATTAAGGTTAATGCTGCTCATAATGTCTCATTCAGTAACTACCTACCTCACTATTCTCGCCACTGTTGGGCAGAGGCAAGGCCGGCGGTCACTCAACAGTCCGCCTGGCCTCGCCTATGGCCCACGTCCGCCCGATGGAATGGGCGGACCTCCTCAGAGGAGCAAACCCCTCCTACCTCCTCGGGGGTCTCATCTCTGGACGGCTGGTGCTCCCGCACCTGCCGCCCGAGACCCCCATCTTTTTTTTTTTTTTTTTTTTTTTTTTTTTTTTAAGTGAGGAAAATGCGTTACGCATCCCCGCCTCGCCGGGGGGCAAAGGCAAGGTATGTGGGACTCCCCTTTCGGGTGTACCCACTAAAAACCTCACTGTTTCCACCACTGTTAGGCAAAGGCAAGGCTGGCGGTGACTCAACAGTCCGCGTGACCTCGCCTATAGCCCACATACCGCCCGATGGAATAGGCGGACCTCCACAGAGGGGCGAACCCCTCTTAACTCCTCGGAGAGTCTCTCACAGGACAGCAGGCGCCCCCGCACCCACCGCCCAAGACCCCCCTTACGGGATTTTTATAGAGGTTTACTCCTCGCAGCCAAGGCCATCGGTCCCGCTCCGATTACGAGACATGCAGTCATGACCGCAACCGTTGCAGGATTACGATTTCGAGCTGGTGGCAGAGGAGACTATAAGTCTCCTACTGCCTACCCGACGGCGGGGTAAGCGCACGCCAGGCCCAACTCTGCTTCATCCGCGCAAGCGCGTAACAAAGCTTGATGCCCAAAATGGGCCCTCCTCCTAATGCCCCCAAATCCGCCAGCAAGACGCCGCCCCGCCCGAAGTCCCGCAAGGAAGCTGACCCATACAGCCGACTCGCAGGAAATCAAGCAGGACTACGAAAAGCCAACAGATCTAGGAGCACCTTGGTGTTTGCCCGACGAGGTGGCCGAGTTGACCCTCCCCGCCGCGCCGCCGGCCTTGCAGGCCAGCCATCCACCGACTCGAAAGTCCATTGAGACTCTCATCTCCTCCTGCCCCGTCTGCCGTGCTCTATGCTACCTTCATAAAGACACGCAGAGGGGCCCTGTGTGATCCGCGCCGGTATACCGGTAACTCCCATTTCTGGAAGCCGTTTCCCTATCCGCCACCTGGGGACGCGCCACGTCGGGGTTCACTTCCCCGCCCACTAGGAGAACCTAGCAGGTCCGTGGCCGAGACCCCCTCCTTCAGTAACTAGGGCCAAGTAAAGACAACCTGCTAGTGATAATTGGGCAAATCAAAGGTAAAATACAGCTTTTTGTAATTGCTACTTAATTTTTATATGTTTTTCCTAGTGAAGATTGTGATTTGAAGGAGACCTTTGCCCAGCAGAGAGACGAATAAGTTAAAAAAAAAGAAGTTTCGGTTCATTTAGGCAATAATTAAACTATTAAGGTTCGATATTTACACCGAGAGTCATTATAATACCTATACCTGTCACAGGATTTGGAAGAGAAACTTGGTGTGTTAATGAAAGCCTTCCAAGAAGCAGTCAATGAGAAGATGAAATGTCAGGCAGAGGCCGACGCAACCAACGCGACAATCGACTTGGCTAATAGATTGGTTAACGGATTAGCTTCTGAGAAAATCAGGTATCAATATCAGCTATCTCCTGCTTTTGAGGTGTCTGCAATGACGGTGGTTACCGCTTATCGCAAAAATGGGGCATTTGGTAATGGTTTAAATCAGGGCTTAGAACCGGTTAATAATTTAACAGAAAAAATCCAATATTAACCGGTATTTCGATAATAGCGTTCGGAACGCAACCTCTTTCAAACCTAACTCGAACTTAGATTAACCGGTTAAAGCGAGCTTCGTTTGTCGTCGAAAGAGTGGGCGCGTCGTGGAGCTCACTAATATAGGTAGAAAAGAACGAAATCATTTCGTTCTAACCGGTTAATTGAGCGAAACTCTTTTGGATGTATCGTTCTTGACTAACCGTTTTAACAGAGGTTACGGTAGAACGTAACCGAAAAGAAAATTGTAGGTATTTAGAGCGATACCGGTTTGAAATATTCCGGTTTCCAAGCCAGTGAAATAAACACTTGACCAAAATTTCACTTATTGTCAAAAAAAAACAATTAGTTCCTAAGACAGTTTCCTCATAGTTACGGGTTTCCCCACACCGATCCAGTTATAAAAAAGTTAGTGAACTTTCAGATGGTCGGCGACGGTGGTGAACCTCAAAGAGTCTGGCGTCATGCTGCCGGGCGATGTGCTGCTGGTGACGGCGTTCATCTCGTACGTGGGCTGCTTCACGCGCCGCTACCGGCAGCAACTCATGGACGACGACTGGGTGCCCACACTCAACAAAACTAATGTGAGGATTAAAATAAATAAATATTATGATCACGACTGTACTTCCCGCGTTCGGTAGATATCTTCCTCAGATCTTTTTGAGGATATCTAAAGAGGGTAGTCAGAGGCACGTCCAAACATGACATTTGGTACATGCCCACATTTTGCACAGTAGTTAGTATTCTGTACGTGACAGGTTACAAGCCCATCGCCGCTTATAAGACAGCTAACCTATGACACACACCTTCAAATTTTTGGTTGTAGGGTATGCCAGTTTAATGTGAGAATATTGTTAATAATTCGTTTTCAACCAGTGAACGCAAAAAAATATGGAAGCATTACTTCAAGAGATATATCTGCGAAACTTGACACCAACACACATCGAAACTCCTTCGTGGATTTGCCAAAAATTTATTAATGTTGACCTTATACTCTCGCCGCTTGGGTTTAAATTGCCGTATAGCGTGTTATGTGCTGATAATGTGAATTTTTTATATAATTAGTTGGCATAATTGACAAGCCCCGCCTACCACAGCACATTTTTTGTGGGGTCATTTTTTAGTTCAAAGAATGCTTCCATGTATTTTCCGATCACTGTTTTCAACAGAAAAAAATCCTGTGTAATGTCCTACTCGCCATTGTTTCTAAATCAAAATCAAATCTTATAGGATATAGAGCAACCGCAATTGGAAAATTTAAAGATATAATTCTAAACTCGTAACTTGTATATAGCCGAAAATAGATACAACTGAAGGTCTGAACCCTCTGTCGATGCTGACGGATGACGCCCAAGTGGCGTGCTGGAACAACGAGGGTTTGCCCGCAGACACCATGAGTACCGAGAACGCTACTATTCTCACCAGCTCCGCGCGGTGGCCGCTCATGATCGACCCGCAACTGTAAGTTCTATACTGCCATTTAGAAAATCATCATCATGCCCAAAGTCCACCTAGAGGGCTAAACACACTCGGGCGCGTCCGTGAGCCGCAGTTGATGGACGCGTCCGAGAGGTATCTGGATAATGAAACTTCACTGAGCTTTGCACACTATCGGACGTAGTCGTAAGATGTGTCCTTGGGCTGACCTTCAGCGTTCGGACGTCCGAAAACAATCTGGCATGACGTCCGCGGACGGTATGCACGGGCAGTGTTACCAGATAGGTACACTGTAATTAAAATCTACTGCATTTTCACACGATCCACTGTACACTGTAATACTAAAATTATTCTTCCTTTATTTATGTCATGCATGGACCTAAACGCTCCTTTTTATTTTCTTCGTCGCTAATTCGTGGAAACCGTCCTCACTTTCACTACTCGACATGTTTCTTCGTCCACACAGTTATCTGTGGAATGGGCGTTGCTAGAAACGTCCGAACATACCTTGAATACTATCAGCCGCGTCTGTCAGCCGCGGCTGACAGACGCGTCCGATAGGTGTGTGTGGCACTTAGGTCCTAAAGCCATTGTCATAATACTTGACTTCACAGGCAAGGAATAAAATGGATAAAGTCTAGATACGGCGATGCTCTAGTGACAATTCGTCTCACCCAGCGCAACTATCTCGATAGAATCGAGCGCGCTGTCTCCAACGGCAACGTAGTGTTGCTAGAAAACATAGGTGAAAATGTAGATGCCGTTTTGGAGCCATTGCTTGGTCGAGTGCTTATTCGTAAAGGAAAGGTTCTCAAGGTAAGAGCATGCGTTACGCTTTGTTAAAATGCGTGCTAAAATCTTGTTACCCTCTGATTCATATTCGCGGTTTTGGTAGGCATATCCAAAGAAGTTAGAGATTCAAGCATAATTTCTTTTTAAACGACTTCAAAAAGGAGAGAGGGTTCTCAATTTCTTTTTTAATTTCAATATAAATTTTTCAATTTATAATATCAATATCTCGTCTGTATGTTTTTTTTAATGCTTGTAACACTAACCAAAGAGTTTTAAGCTTTGAGTTTTTTAGGCAAACATTTTTCGAATGGATAATTAATCAGTGCAGGACCAGGCTCTCACCTAATAAACTTAGAAGTGAAAAATCAGGGGTCCTATGACTACACCGCTATAAGCGAAATCTGAGAGTATGATGGTTCTCTCAACATTAGACTTAAATTTGCAGATCGGTGACAGAGAAATAGACTACCACCCTAGCTTCCGGCTAGTGATCCAGACTAAGCTGGCCAATCCCCACTACCAGCCTGAGATGCAGGCGCAGTGCACGCTCATCAACTTTACTGTCACTAAGGATGGGTAAGAATGAAAGAATGAGTGAAGAAGAATGGATCCACCATTTTGTTTATGTGAATGTCAGTTTGAGTGTGTCTCTTTAGCTTAATCAGTAAATCCGAAGTTCTTTTTTTAATTTTCAGTCTAGAAGAACAGTTGCTGGGCGAAGTAGTGAAAGCTGAAAGACCCGACTTAGAAAGCTTGCGAGCCGGACTCACAAAACAACAGAATGACTTCAAAATCACTCTGAAAACCCTAGAAGACGATCTGTTAAAGCGATTGTCCTCCGCCGGGCCTGATATCTTGAGCGACTCGGCCCTGGTGATTAATTTAGAGACTACAAAGAAAACGGCTGCAGATATCGAAGTGAAAGTCGAGGAGGGTAAAGTAACGTCTGTGAAGATTGACGAAGCTAGAGAAAGATACAGGTCAGTGAACGAAAAAACAAAGAAGCATTTCTTCAACATGCCACCAAATTTCACACGTCGAAACTCTTTCGTGGATTTGCCAAAACTTAATTAATGTTGACTTTATTTCCTCGACGTTTGGGTTTAAATTGCCGTGTAACGTGTAATAAGCTTCTGTAAATTTTTGATATTATTCTTTGGCAAAATTGACAAGCCACGCCTACCAGGGCTCTATTTGGGTCACTTTAGCTCAAGGAATACTAAAATGATTGTCCGTTCACTGTCTAAAGTCTAATCCAGTAAAATGATATGGTATTGAAAGAAAAAGGTCCCCTCTATGTTGCAAATAAAGTCACGCTTTAAACTCTATTTCAGACGAGCTGCTGCTAGAGCTTCCCTGCTCTATTTCATTCTCAACGACATCTACAAGATCAACCCAATGTACCAGTTCTCCCTAAAGGCGTACAGTGTCGTGTTCAAAGACGCGCTGGCCAAGGCGGAACCGGCTGACGACTTGGAAGGCCGCGTCAGAAACCTACTAGACAACATCACGTTCTCAGTGTTTGTTTATACCAGCAGAGGACTGTTTGAGAGGGACAAGCTTGTGTTTCTGTTCCTTATCACATTACAGGTATATCTTAAAATACTACGTTTTTATTGCTAGTAGTCGTTTGGTGCAAATAAACATCTAACAGGTATACATTTTCCTGAACTTAGTCAGATACAGTAGACTGACTTCGAAGAAGTTCGTGAAACATTGCATTCGTACTTCATTTTTAGTTTGTAGAATGAACCGTTCACAAATAATGTGATAGCAATTCAATATACTTATTACAGGTTAAACTTTTTAAACTTCCGTGATTTGATGACATAATTATAATTGAATAACGGGTATTTATCACGTACCTATTTTGTTTTTATTCCCGACGTTTCGAACACATTACAGCGTTCTGTAATGTGTCGAAACTGTGTTCGAGTCTGCCCGCGACCACGAACGCTGTAATGTGTTCGAAACGTCGGGAATAAAAACAAAATAGGTACGTGATAAATACCCGTTATTCAATTATAATTATTACAGGTTTTACAATCTGAAGGAAAAGTGGACCCGCGTGAGTTAGATTTCCTGCTGAAATACGCCGTAGCGCCAGAAAACTCTCCTTACAGCTGGCTGTCGAACAATTCCTGGGGTGGTATCATTGTACTCTCAAAAATGGACGCTTTTGAGAACTTGGATAAGGATATAGAAGGAGCCACTAAAAGGTACTTACTCAATTTTGTTGTACCCACTCTTCCAACTCACCGACTTCCTGCCCTTTTCCCAATTAATACAATTTAGACGTTACAACAATATTTTAGTAATGTTGCAAAGGCGGAAGTTTGAATATTGATAAGTTAACGGCTGCTAAGCGGATTTGGATGAAATTTAGAATAGGATAGTCTCAGTCTGTGACGTGGAATAGCATAGTCATAATATTCTACTTTTAACTTAAGTCTCACGCGTGCAAAGCCACACACAGATGCTAGTTATAAATACAAAAGTGTTGATTCGATGATTAAGTTAGTCTCAATCAGTAGGTATAGAGTTACATTATGTTTATCAGATGGCAGAAGTACACAGACGGCGAAGCACCAGAAAGAGACAAGCTTCCCGGTGAATGGAAAAACAAAACTTCGTTGCAGCGTTTATGCATAATGCGTGCACTGCGGGCTGACCGAATGTCCTATGCTTCTGGGTAAGTATACCTACTTTTTCAATGGTTTACCTGCGACCGATTTTCTCTATTGTATTTTACTACTAGCCACAAGACCAACATACCAGGCTGGTTGACCTTAAGAAAAAAAGTCTGCTTATTATGAAATAAGTATAAGTTTAATACACACTTACAAAACAATACTTTTCATAGCGCGTTTTGTGAAGAGAATCTTGGTACAAAATATGTGGAGGCACGAACCCCGCCCCTTGAGAAATCCTTTCAGGAGAGTAACTCTACCACGGCGATGTTCTTTATTCTCTCGGCCGGCGTCGACCCTCTCAAGGTATATCCATACAGCAGACAAATCTACGTAGATAGAAACTAGTTAACCCAAATTATATTTGTGTACATACACTTCTTAGTTACAAGAATCTATAGGTACCTAGACCTACTCGTTCAATCATTCCGTTAAAAAAAAACCATGTTAGTAATCATGCCATGTTAAGTTTTATTTAAAATCTGTTGTCATCTTTAGATTAATACTATCGTAAAAATCATTACAAAAATGTAAATATTAAAAGTGCTTATAGTGCCCATGTGACGGATTCTAAAAAAAGAATCTAGCTCATATAAAATAGTGTTGTGTATAATATAGTGTTGTATGTAGACACATGGTCACTGAGAAGGTATCGTAGATCTGCCAGGCTAACATGGCAGCCGCGAGAAAATTTTATCGACGTATTTGTCGAGCATATAGCACGAGAAAGAGCGAGACAAAATATTCGACAAAGTTTGGTCGCGGCTGCCATCTTAGCCCGACTGGAAGAACCAATTAGATACATGAATACTAATGATTGGTTTCAGGATCTCGAAAAGCTGGGTCGGAAGTTAGGTTTCTCCACCGATAAGAAGAATTTCCATATAGTTTCTCTAGGCCAGGGCCAAGAAGTAGTGGCAGAGGAGGCCATGGGAGTAGCGTCTGTAAACGGACACTGGGTCATTTTGCAAAATATTCACTTGGTCGCCAAATGGTTAGCTACACTGGAGAAGAAAATGGAGGAAACGTTTGACAATCCCTTGCCAGACTACAGGTAACAAGTATCTTCCTTTTTATCTGTAATTGAAGAATGAAGTTAACATTTAATTTATATTATTTTTACTCGTTGAAAGGTTGTATTTGAGCGCTGAACCGGCCGCGGATCCTGCTTATCACATAATCCCACAAGGAATTCTAGAATCTGCCATCAAGATCACAAACGAACCTCCTATCGGCATGTGGGCTAACTTGCACAAGGTAACCATTAGGGCCTCTATAACACTAGCTGATGAAATTGACAAAATACTTGACAGGATTTTAGTTCTCCATTAATGAAAGCATTAATAAAATAGGCACCGTAGATGTTGGCCGCGATTTTGTCCGCATTTCATTTGTTTTTTTTTTTAACAAGATTTAGCCTATGTCCTTTCTGAAGCTCTAGACTATCTCTGTACCAAATTTCATTTAAATCGGTTAATAGTTTAGGCATGATTGCGTAACACACAGACAAAGTTACCTTCGTAATATTATTATATGCACTTTTACAGGCTTTGGACAACTTCAGTCAAGAAACTTTAGAAATGTGCAGCAAGGAAGCGGAGTTCAAATCGGTTCTGTTTGCGCTCTGCTATTTCCACGCTGTAGTGGCTGAAAGACGTAAATTCGGTCCACAAGGGTGGAACAGGTAAATTACTTGTGCAAGTTTTGTAAGTATCCATTTCTTTTCAGAAATTTAGTTTCACTTGTTTATCACGTTCGTTTTTCACAGGGTTTATCCATTCAATTTTGGAGACTTGACTATTTGTGTGTACGTGCTATTCAACTACTTGGAAGCCAATCCTCGCGTACCGTGGGAGGATCTGAGGTACCTCTTCGGTGAAATCATGTACGGAGGACACATCACAGACGACTGGGACAGAAGACTGTGCAGGACTTTCTTGCTGGAATATATGCAGCCTGAACTTGTGAGTACTTACTTAATTTAGTATAGCAAAGATTTTAAGTCGCGCCAAACCTTGGTGCCGATCTTATAAGCACCTCTATTTAGTCCTTGGTTTTTGTACTAACAGTCATTTAAAATCATTTTTCATTGTCCATTGAACCTACTCATATTTTTGTTTCAATACCCATTGGGCTAGAGTTTTTAAAAACTTTCAGGTTGACGGCGAGTGTGTGCTCGCTCAAGGGTTCATATCGCCTCCGAATTCGGACTATGTGGGCTACCATGGGTACATTGACGACTGCCTCCCCGACGAAACGCCGTATCTGTACGGCTTACACCCCAACGCTGAAATCGGTTACTTGACCACAGTGTCAGAAAGACTGTTCAAGGTACTATACTGATATCATCCTATTGATATTTATATATACATATAAAAATTAATCCCTATTTTCCTTGGTCACGCATCTCGCGTGAACGGCTGGACCGATTTCGCTAATTCTTTTTTAGTTGTGTTTGTTATTGTAAGGAGAAGGTTTTAAGACAGGACGTCTGTCGCCTCGGCTTCATGATAAAATTTTATTTTTATGAATTCATAACCGTTTGGCGATTTCAGGTGGTATTCGAAATGCAACCTAGAGATACAGGGGCCCAAGCCGGTGGCGGAGCGACCAAAGAAGAAACGGTAAGTATGATGTTATTAACAGCTCTAAACCTAACGACCTACTGAATGGATCATAGGTTTTTTGAACCTTGACTTCGAACTTCTAGAACTGGTATGACGTAGACTATGCTGATATTTCAATGTTAATTGATAGGTGCGATACATATTAGACGACATCCTGGACAGAGTCCCGGAACCCTTCAACCTGCAAGAGTTGATGGGCAAAGTGGAGGAGCTGACTCCGTTCATTATCGTCGCCTTCCAAGAAGCCGAGCGCATGAACAAGCTCATGGGAGAAATCAGACGCTCCTTGAAGGAGACTGAATTAGGTCTCAAGGTAAATATTTTACCCTGAAATTATCCAAATATCCCTCCTTCGCTTTGCAGTCGGGCAATAAACTCTCGACGATACTGATTCACTTATATTATATCAACGTTCAGCCTAAACCATTGGCCCTATGCTATCCTATATCTTTTGTAGGTTCGTATTTCTAGCAAACTTTATATTTACAGTATACTTTGCCTTTAGAACTAAAATTTAAATGGGAGGAATGTGCACTAAGGAATTCCCGAATTATAATCTCAAAGTGATATTAAAGTTTGTATGAAAAATAAATGTCTACGATAAACCTTATAACTGAAACAAATAAAAAAACAGGTAATTACAAAATTTAGATCCTTGATATCATCTTGCAGGGTGAGCTCACTATCAGCAGTGACATGGAGAAGCTTATGGAATCGCTGTTCATGGACAAAGTGCCGGACGCGTGGGCCAAGCTTGCGTATCCCAGTTTGCTCGGTATGGCGGCTTGGTTCTCTGACCTCTGTCTCAGATTGACCGAGCTCGAGAACTGGACTGGAGACTTCAACGTAAGTACTAGATACAAGACTAAGTTCCGGCGATTCCTCAACCAATTGTCACAAACAAAACCATTATACGACCTCCGCCATAACTTGTATTTAGCCGTAAACATGAATTCAATACTTTTTTTAAGTTTTTTTGGAAAAGTTATTGACATATTTATTTTTGAATAAAATAAATTTAATAAATATTGGTATACAATTCACACAACGCCATCTAGCCCCAAACGAAGCAAAGCTTGTACTTGGGAACCAGATAGCTGATACATTAATGATATGTCTTTTTTTTTATAAATACATACCCTGACACAAAACGAACATCTGTGTTCATCACACAAATGTTTGTCCTGGGTGGATTAAACCCACAACCTACAGCGCAGAAGGCAGAGCTACTACCAACTGAGCTGTGAGGTCAGTCAAACCTTGTCGAAAGTGAGGTTGAAGAAAATCATTTCAATTTCAGCTGCCACCCGCAGTATGGCTAGCGGGATTCTTCAACCCGCAGTCATTCCTCACCGCTATCATGCAACAAACTGCCCGCAAGAACGAGTGGCCCCTGGACAAGATGTGCCTTAACTGTGACGTCACCAAGAGAAACAGACAAGATTTCAAGTACAGCTAAATTGCCTTTGTTTTGTTAACATTATACATACATAATACAGCTCGTGACCTTTGTTATGGCAAATCATAATAGTACTGCATGCTAACGCACATGATAACAAATTCCGATTTGTTATGCGTAATTATGAAAACTCCCGGTGACTTTGCTAGCGTAATTGTAGGTACTTTAATACCTCGATTATCTTCCTGATAATCAGAAAATTACCAGTCTCCAGGTTTTTATCGTTTGCGATGTGCCACAACAACATCCGGAATCTGTAGCAGAGGTTATCGGTACACAGTGATGTCACGCAGCTAGTAAAACTCTAAACTTGATATGAGTATTGTAGATTTCACAGACTGTTTGGTTTGATATCCATTTTTATGTAATTAACGGTTCATTAGGAAATGTTGATGTCAGTTAATGTCATTTAAAGTAAACATTTCTCTTTCGTTTATGTCCAAAACAAGGCCGATGTGAAAGTTAATAAATGCGAAAGTTTGTGTGTGTATCTGTATAATCTATGTTTGTACTGTACGGTACCCACATAACTTTGTAACGGCTGCAAGGATATGGATGAAACTTTATTCGTATAGCAATTATACTCTGGATTAACACTAGGCTAATATTTATCCTGAAAATAACCCCCAAGGGGTTTAAAAAGGGGGTTAAAGTTTAAAACTTTACAAGCGCAGGTAACACGGCGGGCGCTTCTTATCCTACTTCCTACTAATATTATAAACGTGAAATTTTGTATGTATCTATGGATATTTGTTACTCTTTTACGCTGAAACGGCTGAACGGTTCTGGATGAAATTTGGCACAGTGATATATTATAGTCCGGAATAGCACTTTAATACCTTTTAACCCGGAAAATGTAAGGTTCCCGTGGGATAGATTAGATTTTCATTTTCAAGGTACGCGGATGATGCCGTGGGTGGAAGCTAAAATAAAATAAATAAATATGATCACGACTGGTAATCCCCGGCTCGGTATACAGGGTGTCCCAAAAAGTAGTGTCAAGCGAAAGTCCAGAGATAGAACACCCCTTGGGGTACCCGAATCACCCCCATGTATGTTCCGCGATTTTTTATAGTTTTCGAGTTATGAATTTTTTTCCGAATTTTTGAAAATTTACGACTTGAACAACTTAAAAAGTTCTTTAAAAAAAAGTAGAAAACTTTCTTGAGATTTTTTTTTGCTACTGAATTGTTATGAGTTGTTCTTTTATGCATAAAATAATCAGCTACGTGACTTTGATGAAAACTATGAAAATGTTGGTGTAAAGTCAAATAATTACATTTGGTCAATTATGACTAAAATTTTCAACTTCAAATTAAAAATCTTAAAAAGTGATTTCATGGTTCCTAAATAAATCTAAAGAATTTTCCAGACTCTCAGCTTTCATAATCATTAAAAAAAAGTAGTACTTAATAGGCTACTTTGGCTAAAATCGGCCTTCAAAGACGGTGAGGTGGAAAATTCTTAAAATTAGCTACCTGATTAAAAAATTGATTTTGGCCATTTTATCATTCCTAAGCTTAATTCGTTTGTTAACTAACCAAAAATGACTGCAGGAAAGTAAGATTTCATTAAAAATTAAAGCTAAATTAGCTAAATCAGCTAAATTTATGAAATAAAATAACAAGTAAAATTTATTAATTTTTTACAAAAAGATTTCAAAATGTCAACCTTCTAGGTCGATACAAATCCTACATCGTCTTAAAAAGGTTTCCTTTAATCGTATAAAGCTATTTTAAGTGCCTTATTTTTTTCTTCGGCCTGTCTTAATTTTGTGCTTAATTTGGCCATATTGCTGATTTCTGTGGCATAAACTAATTCTTTGTAGTCATTTTTGGTTAGTTAACAAACAAATTAAGCTTAGGAATGATAAAATGGCCAAAATCAATTTTTTAATCAGGTAGCTAATTTTAAGAATTTTCCACCTCACCGTCTTTGAAGGCCGATTTTAGCCAAAGTAGCCTATTAAGTACTACTTTTTTTTAATGATTATGATAGCTGAGAGTCTGGAAAATTCTTTAGATTTATTTAGGAACCATGAAATCACTTGTTGAGATTTTTAATTTAAAGTTGAAAATTTTTGTCATAATTCACCGAATGTAATTATTTGACTTTACACCAACATTTTCATAATTTTTATCAAAGTCACGTAGCTGGTTATTTTATGCATGAAAGAACAACTCATAGCAATTCAGAAGCAAAAAAAAAATCTCAAGAAAATTTTATACTTTTTTTTAAAGAATGTTTTAAATTGTTCAAGTCGTAAATTTTCAAAAATTCGGAAAAAAATTCATAACTCGAAAACTATAGAAAATCGCGGAACATACATGGGGGTGATTCGGGTACCCCAAGGGGTGTTCTATCTCTGGACTTTCGCTTGACACTACTTTTTGGGACACCCTGTATATCTTCCTCAGATCGTTACTTAGATCTTTGAGGACATCTAAAGAGGGTAGTCGGAGGCACGTCCAAACATGGCATTTGGTACATGCCCACATTTTGCACATTAGTTAGTATTCCGTACGTGACAGGTTGTAAGCCCAACGCCGCTAGTAATCCATGATTGTTGCAGTGCCCCACCTCGCGAAGGCGCCAACATCCACGGCTTGTACATGGAAGGCGCGCGATGGGACACTGCCTCGGGCGGCATCGTGGAGTCGCGCATGATGGAACTCTTTCCTATGATGCCCGTCATATTCATCAAGGCTGTGACACAAGACAAGCAGGATACGCGCAATGTCTACGAATGCCCTGTCTATAAGATTCGGTAACTATTCAAACACACATTTTCATCATCTTCCTGCCCTCTGCCCACGTTAAGTGGGGTCGGCACAACATGTGATCTTCTTCGATTTCCCTCTATCATTCGTCATCTTGGTACTCACTCCTTTCCTACCCATGTCATCCTTCACACACTCCATCCATCTTTTTTTTGGCCTACCTCTACCCTTGTATCCATTCACATTTTACAGATCTTTTATTATTTCTAAAAGATAGTAAGAAAGAACCTAAGTTCATACGAGTATATCATACTTATTATTAATGCGAAAGTTTGTTAATTTGGTACTATTTCACGACTAAACGGCTGAACGGATCGAAATGATATTTGACAAGGAGATGGATTATATCCTGGAGATGGACATGGGATATAATTTAAGAAAAAATAGTCTTGAAGGTGGTGAAATGGGGTTCAAAGTTTGTATGGTTGTGCAACACTGGGTGCTGTCAGTTTTTGGAAGGGTGACAGCCTCTTATCCTCTCCATAGAGTTTCCAATTAACTGATATCAATAACTTTAGAATTAATAATATGTTATATTGATTTTGCGGACGAAGTCGCGGGTAACAGCTGAATATTTGTAAGTTTCAATGATTTTCAGCATGCGCGGTCCTACGTTTGTATGGACTTTTAACCTGAAGACCAAGGATAAACCGACCCGTTGGACGCTGGCCGGCGTAGCTCTCCTACTTGGTGTCTGAGGGATTTGCACTTTTTAGTATGTATTGCTTTATTCTTTACTATTAGTACCTGCATATTTGTTATTTTATTTATTTTTTAGGTTAATAAACTTAGTACTCGACGAAAACTCTTTTCATTTCGGTATTTGGTTTATACCTAGTACGAGTATAGATAGAGTTTAGGAAAACTAAAACATTATTACATTTTTATTTCTATTTTTATTTCTACACAAGTAATTCGCATTATGTTTGGTGCAGAAAACAACGGCTGGATTATTTTCATATCTCTGTGCATCAATTTTATAACACTTGGGAAGACTACACAACAATACAAAACATTTTTTTCCAAATAATATCTCTTTTCTTAATCTCCTCAGGTACCTACTTTTACAAAAATATCCTTTTCATCATGATCTCGAATTGGACGGCTTGCTCAGTCTAACGTCTGACCTCTTTCGCTCTACAACCTTATTAAACCGAATAGGAATCATACTCCTGGCAGTGGTTATTCTTAAAACCTATAAACTAGCCACTTTTCGTTTTCAACGTCGTATTGGATGAGGGATTGTCATTGTCAGAAGTCGGCTCGGATCCTTTCACAGTAAATGTGACGTAATATCTCTTATTCTTATCTAGTTTCTCCGCTGGTAAAGCTATCAGCTGCTTTTCTGTACCATGAGAGACTTCTAATGTCACGTGGGCCTTCCCCGAGCTCGAAGGTGGCTTTGAGTTTATCTTTGGTAGGAATCCCCTCGATTTAACATTGGGTCCGGCTGTAGCTGGTTTAGGCATCGTGTGGTGATCCCATTTGAATGGAACTGAAAAAAAACATTCCCAGAAATTCAATGTCGAAGTCAAAAGTCAAAATATTTTTATTCAATAAAATCGCAGGGATCATTTTGAATATTCTTACATACTAGGTGAGTCTAGGTGCTAATTACTCACTATAAGCAGCACATGGGACTCCAGTATACGCGTGGACGGCATGAAAACATCTATGGGTTTTGCTGGTGCATAAGCAAGGGTTGTCAGGAATCGCGCTCATTTTGTAAAGCTCGCTCTCTCCGTAATCAAAATCGATGGACCTTTCTGGCAGATTGTCCAAATGCCTCTTGCCGCTTTTCTGCAACTTCCTCAAACTTTCGTATAGAAACTTCTCAAAGCTGCTGAAGGAAAAGTCGGTGTTGTTGTAAGGGCCTAAACCAACACTGGACAAACTGGACTTATTATATTCGTCGATTGCACGTTTTACAAGAACCGCTTCGTTGGCTTTGCTTGTTCTTATTTGTAGCCGTTTCAGCTCCCACAGATGTTGAAATATCTTTCGTTCGCAGTAGTATCTGAAACAATTATTATCTAAGTTGATACACTTACATACTTATGATTTCAGATTAGTCAGTTGCACGCAGCGATGTAATGGAAATTTACACTGACCTTCTCATATTGGTCTGAATCCGTTGTGTAACCGATTTCATGTCCACAGCATACTTATCACCTGGTTTCCGTACGGGAATTCTGCTGTCAGATTTCCCAGAGTATCTTCCACTTGCATTTCTCTGCTTATAATAAGCAGATAGACGAGGGCTGGCTATACGACGTTGTAGTGCTCTTGGACTAGGCTCAAATCCAGAGTCCATTAAACCGCTCGATTCATATCCCCTTTCAGAGTTCTCACTTTTGGACCTGATAGTAGTTCGACTCTTCGTTCTACCTTTTTTACGAAATCGTTTTCTTCTGCCGTTGACTTCAGTATGACTGTATATTTCATTATCACTAACGCTAGGGACTCTGCCGTAAGTGCTACCGTCTTTTCCCAACCTACTTCCTATAGACATTTCTCTGTATTCTTCCAACGAGCCATCTTCGAGTTTGCTAGTCTTTTTCAATATTCCGGTTGTAGGTTCGCCACTCACTATATCTGATAGTACTTTGTAACTCTCCGTTTCATAGATGCTACTTTTACGACTACTTCCTTGACTGTCTCTAGTCGACGGTATTCGAGTCTGTTTTGATGTAAGTGATAAGTCAACATCGAATTCTCCGCTGACATTTTCCATTATCACTTGTTGTACTGCTCGATCTTCGGAAGAATTACTTTCAACAAGGACTGGTGGTGTTTTTTCAATGCTATGAGTATTTTCAGTGCTACTACCAGTAGTAGATGCTGCGTACTCTTTTCTCTTTTCTTCTGAGCTGTGATGACTTTCACTACTGTCTTTTACCAAATTAACTCCTGTTTGCACTTCAGATTCGGATCCATCTTCGCCATGTGTTACTTTTTCACCCATCAGATGATCAGACATTTTATCCGAATCTTTACTTTCAAAAACTTCATCTTTAGCAGCAAAAGATACAACTGGAGAGCTTATCTTTTCCTGAGATTCAGACTTTTCTAGACTAGTAACATCTAGGCTTGTTTTATTATCACCAGATATGTGACTCAGTGCTTCATCTGGACCAGATAAAACTTGAAACGATCTTTTTCTTGCAAACTCTAATGTAGGGCTAGGAGATTTTGATATATTTTCCGGTGTTTTTGTTGGTGATGGCGTGAGATCGGCGCCCTTGCTAGATTCAGTTGGCTCTTTTGTTTCATCAAGCTTTTCTGTGCTGGATGGTTTCGTAGAAGGTACTTTTTCTTCTTCTTGTGTTGGGGTCTTATTGTCATCTGGGTTAGAACCGGAATTGCCTTCTTGAATAGAATCGTTATTAGAAGCCAGTTTACTGTCTGGCTTTGTAGAACTTGATGAGCTTGCTGATACTTCGTGCGATTGTTCTGTTTCAGGAACAATTTCTTTCTCTTCAGCTTTTAGTCCTAAATCTTCTGCAGTTGCTTGTGCAATCGATTTTTCAGAGTCAGATTTGTAACCTTCATTTATATCTTTTTGTGAAACTGACATGTTTGTTGCTTCGATTGATACATTGTTTGAGGAATCAACAGTAACAGTTAGTTCTGAATTACCTTGCTGACTAGACTGACGCTCCATGTGAATCTGTGCTTCTGTTACGACCATATTTGTTTTTACCGATAGCGTATCCGTTTCTGTTTCACTGTGGGCTCTACTTTTTTCTGTTTGATTATCTTCTTTATCGTCAACTTGCAAACTAGAAACTTGTGCTTCTTCGGCATTAGCCGATAAATTCACTTGGTTTTCAATATTTTCTGAATGATCGGGGTGGTCTACAGTTTTATATTTTATAATATTGACGCTTTGTTTTTCGTCATCGTTTTCTATGTGAATGGACGTTTTTTTTCCTTTGCGTTTGGTACTCCGCCGTTCAGTTGATTCTGAGCTACTACTTTCAGTTATAGAACTATTTTTCCGCTTGCTGCGTTTGCGATGTCTCTTACTCTTCTTTTTTTCGGAGTAACTATCAGATTCTGTGGAACTTTCAGAATCAGACCTATAACGCCGACGTCTAGGTTTGGCATTGGCTTTGTGCCGCTTTGAAGGTTCACTTCTAGATCTGTTTTTTTTCGAACTTCGATATTTTTTTTCGTTTGAACTATTTTTACCATGTCCATCGATTTCACTATCATATCCGTCACTAAAACTTTTTTGTGACTGCACAAGTTTTTTTCTTCTTTCGCGATGTCTATCAGTATATTTGTTTTCTGATTTTCGCCTTGACGCCTTTCTAGAATCGGAGGAGGATTCATTAGTTGATTCACTATCGTTTCTAAAACGCCTTCTTTCGTGTACTGGGCTAGAAATTTCTACTACCTCTCGTTTTTCTATTCTTATTTGGTCGCGTACATCAATTTTTGTACTTGTAACTTTACGCGTTGGAAGTGATGTGATGGGAGCTCCATCAATTATTATTTGAGTATTTGAGAGTTTCGAGGAAGGCAGTCCTCCGTGCATTTGAATATACTTGGCTGTTGACCTATGGCCTCGAGTAGTTGCACAGTCAAGTGGCGTTAATGGCTCATTTTTCGAAGACCTTGCTACAGGATTGACTTCTGCGCCGCGGTCAAGTAATAAACGACAAAGATCTGCATTGTCAGTAGCCGCTGCAATGTGTAACGGCGTCCGACCTTCATGATTAGTAGCGTTAACTTGCGAAGGTCTTCCGTCTAATAACCACTTTACTAATTCTCTTCGTCCCGATGCCACTGCTTCGTGTAAAGGAAGGTCACCTTTAGAATTTCTTAGCCATAGATTAGCTCCTCTTGCCCCTGCAAAAAAGCTTGTATCAGAAACTTCACCTATAAACTTAAATATTCATTGAATATGAATGCCTACCAAGTATCCGAACTGTCTCAATTTGCCCCTTAGCGGCGGCTGTGTGCGCTGGGCTTCGACCTCTTTTATCTTGTCGATGAGAATCAGCTCCGTGGTCCAACAACGCCGCGGTCGCGTCAGCATGTCCTAGTGCGGCTGCGTAGTGCAAAGGAGTGCATCCGTGCGAGTCCGCCACGTCTACCTTAGCTCCGCAAAGACCAACTAAGGTTTCGAGAGCTTCTGTGTGGCCTCTAGCTGCAGCGCAATGTAACGCAGTCAGGCCGTCCCTGTAAATATTTACAGACCCAATCGAACATCTAAATCAGTAAAGGTTTTGAGAAAAATAGTCTAGTTTCTCAAGTTGTAGTTACCTGTCATCATCATCAACTTTAGCTCCCGCCTGGTGTAGCGCAAGTACGGCAGCCGCAGAGCCAGCTGATGCTGCCCACAGAAGTGGAGTCCGGCCATCGGCATCCCTCACATCTACACTCGCTCCGCCTTCTCTCACCAGCGCGCGTAACACTTCCAGTGCTGCTCCTCGGCTCTATCCATTGAAATGGCAATCAATTTTAGTTTCGTTGTTAAACTTAAACAAACTGTTGAAATGAGTGAGTGTTATTCAATGCGGTTTTCTTGTTAGCACGCTAGGCTATTCATGCAGCAATTTTGAAAGTAAATGAATTGTTAAGGTGATTTCAAGATTTATTTTAATATCATAGCTTTGTTCTAGGTTTTTCCATGTGAACTTATCATTTCTGAAACTTATTTTCTGCACATTTTCAAAAAAAACTAAGTGTAGCGATTTAGACTTAGATAATGCAAATGATAGTGGACAATCCAAAGTTATCACAGGCGTACCTGATGGTCGGTAACAGCGGGCGCTCCGCACATTTGCGCTGCATAGTGCAGGGGGTAGCCACCATGCTGGTCTGGAGTAGCGGCGTCTGCCCCCGAAGCGAGCACTGCTCGTAGCGACCCCACCTCTCCACACACTATAAAATGTAGTCTTTATTACAATATGCTCTTATTCTTATCGAATAAAAGTACCTACTTGTCATTTTAAACGGTCGATCGTATTGTCTGTCTTCGTCTCTTCTATGTAATTAAGGCTATCGAGAAACGTATGTACAATAAAAATTAAACGTCTGCAGATTCTTATATTTGAACCATTATTTAAGACAAAGGCAATTCGGTTTTATTTTTATCAAAATTGGTTTGTTTTTGACTCAACTTCATTGTTTATTCCTGCTTTCATTATCATCACTGACTGTTTATACTGATTACAGCTTGAAGGTCAGGAAGCTTGACGGGCATAAATCGTTAATTTGTCAATCAGATATGACCTTTAATATGGCCTGTAGGTAAAGTCCTAGACACATGCTGGCATGCTGGTCGGTTCAAGGTCGTGCGTGACCTTGCCTGCGGCTTGATTTCACTGGACGGTCAGACGGCATACCGGGCACCCCCTAACCCCCCTTAATATTGTAGGCACAGTCAGACTTGCCGCAACCACAACAGAATTCTTGATGGCTTTAAGTCGTTATATGTATTGCGGTATTTGTACTTTACCGCATTTCTTGTATTAGCCTAATGGGAGCATGGTAATATATTTTTATAGGTAACTTAGTTAAGGAATAAAGCAGCTTGACTTTCCCGTTGAAAACTACGAATAATAGTTACCAAATATAACATAAAATAACATTTTTATACAGGAGTCTCAAAACAAATATACTTTCAACAAAATCATTGCTAGTCCAGGGAAGCCTAAGTGCAAAAACATACAGCTGAAAATACATAAGCTGCGAGAAGGAAGGTCAAGGTGTAGGGTCGGAACGGAAGTTAGATCACAAAGCAACGGAAGCTCGAACGGAAGCCGAAATGACCTCGAATGCCGGCGCTATAATGTCGCTATTCATCGCGATTATGCAACATCAAAAACTCGTTATTCTACTGTTGTTTGTATTAAGTGCAACTCTGAATTGTATTGAACTGTGTTATAATAAACACACGCAGTCTTGTTTTACTACCTATGTACCTAGTCAAAAAATGTAGTGGAGGGGATCCTTTCTCATTAGTGAGGCATGAATGAAATAGAATAGTATAGCAGTTTCTTCAGGAAAAAGCCTGTGACTATATCAAAGATATAAGTAATATGGCAAGTATTGATGATATCTTCATCAATCTAGGTAGAGTTTGACGCGAAGCAGTAAAGGCATCAACTAATTGGTAGCGTGAGCGCTCGCAGTCGACCGCAGCTGATACGAGCGATAACCGCGAAGGCAACACCGCGCAATGACACCCCTTGTATAACTCACTATCTAGCTAGACAATAGACAAACAAGCCTGCGGTCTTGTGGCTAATGGAGTGTGACTTATAACAATGTTTCTGTAGAGTCAGTTAATATTCTTCGTGTGTTCATAACACTAACTGTCTGATAATTTAAACTGCTACATGTTTTATCGTTAATAAATGAGTGTAAATTAAGTGTGCCTAATTGCTAAAATTGCATGTTATAAATCTAACCACCAACAGTAGTATGTGCTAATTGTTCTAAGATTTGTTAATGAAGCGTTCATTGTTTTAAAATTAAAATTACGGTGTTGTATAGTCTTGACGAATAAGTATTCGGGCATCGGGTTTTATGACTCAAACACGGATTTTTTTTACCCTCGGAGTGATGACGTATAACTTTTGAAAAATGTCTGTATTCAGGTTTAAAAAAAAATTGATAACACATTCCAACTCACCGGTGGCCCAGTGTACTACGGTGTGATGCTCATCATCCCTCGCATTCACATCCGCACCAGCCGCGAGTAGAGTCTGCACTAGTGGCACGTTCCCGTGCACCACAGCCAAGTGCAGAGGCGTCAGGCCGTCAGCGTCCCTCGCGTCCGCTAAAGCTGGAGCAGCCATGAGCACTCGGTCGGCGCAGTTAGCCCGTGCCACTTGACTTGCACCAGCACCGCTTGACGCGCAGTAGTGCAGAGCACAGCGGAGTCCTCTGTCTCGGACACGAACTGATGACGGCTGAAATTAAGCGATCCATGAATCATGAATAATCTGAATATTCCGTACCTACTATCCAAATTTTCCACTTAGGTACTTCGTATTCAGTGAGAATCGTAGTCGTTGAACGAGTTCAAAATATGAAAGCAACATGGCACATTTAATTGACCTGGAGTAAATTATTAATGAATGCCTGCTAACAGAATGTTAGTTCGATGAATAATGATCCTTCAGGCTTTTGAACAGATAAGGAAACCTCCCTTCTTTAACGAGTCAAACAGGTTGATGCGGTAAACACAATGGGTACGTGCTACGACAACCGACACGGACGGTAGATAGCCACCTATGTAATAACACTCTACCTCCCTACATGTGGCAATGTTCCCCTATTGTGCGCCAGTCGAATCACCTATTGATTGACTTTCACCCCTCGTCGCTGCTTGCGAGCTTGCTGCATTTCTTCAAAAACGAGCAAATAGAATAGAGAGTCTCACGGAACGAAATGCATGTACTTAGTGATGTTTAAATTTTAAAAATCTATCAATGTCGATTACGGTTTTATTAGCTAGCTCAAAAGTAGGATAGATTCGTAGACTTTTAAATAAGTTTAGGTGAGTATCTCATGCGAAGTAATTATTGCGATAGCAAAGGTAGATGAAGCATTTGAGTGCAGTTTTTTGGTGGCGGCGGGTCGAGCGTTGTTTACATGGGAGTGATGCCTCCGAGTCCTCCGACCGTCGACGAGTAACATCGCGTGTTTACGCCAAGCCATTCAAACTGTGATTTTCTTATTTTCACAATAGCTAGCATTGTGGAAAATACCTAGGTATTTCATCATCGACCTATGCTAGTTGTTATGTTATTTAATGAACGTGGAAATGTGGCAGTGGTTTTGAATGATTTTGAATTACATATGATAAAGGATGATGAGAAACTCACATCCTTATTGAGAATTTCGACAACCGCCTTGTAATCGGCCTGCTGGCAGGCGTACATGAGCGGTGTGCATCCCTGAGGCAGGGGAGCGCTCACATCGCCCTTCTTTGAACCTTCCACCTTTTCGCGCTTCAGCTTAGACTTCTTATCCAGGAGGTCGCCCTTGTGCCGGTTCTTTGGCTTCTTTAGGATGCTCGGGATGGGCTCCCCCGTGCCGCTGGTGGCGCGCTTGTCCATAACAAAGAGCGTTAGGGTCGAGTGGCATGTGGCCGGCGCGGTGTCGCGAAGGGCGGGCGAGCGCGGAGGGCGCGAGCCTCCGACTGGCCCGCGAGCCGCACTGCCCGCTCGGACAGAGCTCGTGCTGGGCGGGCGGCGCGGCACGCAACGAACGCCAAACACCTAATCTATTAACTCGTGCAAAGCGGGTCACCGTTTTTTTACGAAATACAAGCCGTGGAATTAAATTGTTAATATTTAGGGTGCTTGCTTGACTCATTGACATAGATTTGGAATGTACAATTCACTCAGCTGTATAAGTTAATTATTACCTAACTACGTTCATAGAGTCAGAAAATAAACTTAACTTTTATCACGATTATGAAGAAACATTGTCCAAATTCCTGTAATTTGAATGACCTTGAACTTTAAATAACTGCCCATAGTCATCCCACAATGGTTCAGTGGATGGCTAATCATACCATTAAGTATATATGTAGTCCTACCTATATAATATGCATAACACCTCTTGTTTATTGTGTTTGCTGAAATATGATGTACCTAAATATTTTGCAGTTAAGAGGGATATTCTAGTGGAGACGGAATGAACAAATTGTTGTAGAAATATGATACCTTCCCATGATAAGTAGGCATACCTATTGATCAATAGAGAATGTACCTCTTACCACGACTAGCGCTGTTCTGTGTCCCGTGAAAGACTTTTTCTAAAAATAGGCAAACACTTAGTAGGTACCAACATTAGATTAATTATTGAAATCCAGTGAAATCACAGTTAGTAATTATAATGACAAAAAACATAATTATTTTATAACGAGTAGGTATTTTTATGTTATGATACTAGGTAGGTACTTACCTTTAATATCTAAAGCAGCACGAGGGCTAGAGGTTCACCCTCTTCAAAGTTAGGTCGGTGAAAACGCCATTACTGTTCAATATTAGTTTATAACATGTTTTATTTGTATTAGTATAGTAGAACGACCCTCAAAATATTAAATCGAGCAACATTTGTATTTTGAACTTATTATACCGTTAGCTTAGTTTGAAGGGGAGAGAAATGACGGGTGACGTCAGTCAGGCACGCCACCACCACCGATTGTAATCATCTATACTATAACTTACCTATGTGTAATCAAGGTATAATCTAGGCACACATAATCTGTTAGGTAGTTTCTGTTTCGATTGAGTACTCAAGTACTCAAGGATCAGGAGAAAAAGTTCTTAGATCTGAGGAAATGTCTACAAAGCCTGGGGATCAGGTATACGTCACATAACCATTTTATTTTAATCATCTTTCTTGCGTGTCGGTGTAAAGCCATTTTGATAACAACCATGGTATCGTCCGAGCAGCCCATCAGATCATCCACGATAGGAACATGTATTATTTGGAGTACGAAACATAATTATTGCAGAGTACAAACTCAAACCACTTGCTGCGTCCATTAAATTTCGAATTTTGCGAAAGTTCTTAGTGCACCTACGCTCCAAATTTCAGCTTTCTAAGACTAGATTTAGGACTTTAATTATTAAAAACTTTAGACTTGTTTGAAGCTAGCAGCTAGCTGACCAAACATCTTTTATTGCTGGTGTTTTATTAAGCCTCTAGCATGCAGAGCCTTTGTTTCCTCACGCAAGCACTGCGTGGCCTACTTCCAAAGTAAACTCTCGTGCTTTTCCGTAGTTCCTTCAGATCTGAAGAATGACCCACTGCCCTCGATGCGAACTTAAATGACTAGGTAGGTACCAAAAGGTCGATCTTATGTACGCGACGTGTTGTTATCATTTATTTTGTAGGGTTTCCAAGTGCAATAAGGAACATAGTTTCGCCACGTCCGGTCCGTCCGTCTGTCTGTCTGTCTGTCTAACCATAATCTGAAGCCAACAAAGTTATGGATAAAATATACGTAGGTACCCAAAAATATTAATCGTAATATAAATCGATAAACTCCAAAGCGATCATTTTTGTCGTGTCCCTACCTCCTACCGGTTTAACAGCTGTTTGGTAGGTATTTAAAATTATAACGGCTGGTAAGTTTGAAATCTCCATACCAGTTTTTTGTTCATTCTTGCTCTGATGCTTTGAATTGTTTTGTCCACGTTTCATTCTAATCCCCACTAACTTCCGAATCGGCTTCTCTAGGTAGGTACTGTGTGTAGTCCAACATGTGAAATTATTTAATTATGGATTTACTTGTTTAATAAAATAAGCAAGGACTGCCCAGACCGGCTATCAAAGCTAGGAACCTATGTACTAATGACTTATATAATTACCTACGTACCTACTTATTGTAAAACTTTGTCAGAAAAGATTAATCATAGCTAACCACGACAAAAATTGCAAGGAAAATAAAGTGCAATATAATGTAGGGCACGAGTCGACCTGGTTTTTATCCTCACGATACCCATGCTAATATTAAAAATGCGAAAGTAACTCGGTTTGTTTGCTTTTTACGACTAAACGCCTGAACGGATCGTAATTAAATTTTGCAAGGAGATATATTATATCCTGGAGATGGACAGGAGTTGTCTCAAAAAATAATCTTGAATTGGCTGAAATAAGGGTTGAAAGTATAGAGGGGGAACGCGTGTTTAAGCATGGGCGCAGTCCTTTATTGCATGGGTGACCGCCTCTTTGCACTCCATAGAAGTTTCCTAAATAACCGATATCAATAGTTTTAGAATAAATAAATACTTACTATGTTATATTGGTGGATTTTTGCGGACAAAGTCGCGGGTAAAAGCTAGTTTGCTATAAGTGCTTACCTAGAGCCTACCTTAGTGCGCATTGTAAACCTACTGTCACCATTTGATATGAACCGCAGGGTACCTACCCGTCCGTAGTAAGAACCTACGTGCGGAAGAACTAACACTAGATAAATTGTTAGTTTCTTTCAAAGTTCCATACAATTTTTTTGTCTAAAAGTATTATGTACTAATATAAGAAAAATAAGACAGTGAAACTCCTAACAATTAGTGGAAACGGAATTTCGATTTGGTCCAACTTATTTGAGGAGGGTTCGTGAAACGTAGATTCCTAATAAAATCAAATACTTACCGCAGTTTTCATTAAAATTACCCGGAAACTATTGAAAGTCTCTAATAGAGTGGTAAAATCAGCTTTCATCGTGCACAGCTTAACAACATCAGATTAACAGGAAATAGGATTTTTTTCAGTTGACCGCACTTCATAAAATAGGTGGAAGGTCACCAGAGCTGGGTCAGTGCTAAAAGTATACAGGTACCTATAAATCATCCTGCCTCTATTATAGTCTTGGTATTAATGTAGTTACCTGCGGGTGATCAAGTGGTCCTATGTGGGTCAGCGATCAATTCCGATAAGAGAAAGCTTACCTGATCGCGATTATATGGAAATTAAACGATAATTCGCCGCTACCCTCCGCGTGTAGCAAACATTAACAACCCAGATATGGTCAGCTGGTTTACATCCAAATGAGCACACGGTTTTTAGCAAGCAAAGTAAACGCTCTACCAATATTTGACCCTAGATATCTGCACAATAATTTGGGCAATTTCATATACTTACGAGCTTATTCGGAATTCGGATTTATAATTTAGTTTCAAGTCAATAAACTGAATTTTAATATCATTATTTATTTTTTTCTTACCATTAGGTACAATTTATAAGTTTAAAATTCCTTTGAACTAGCTAGTTTAATAAAATATCGCTCATAAAGGAAGTACCTAGGTACCTAGTCACTTGTGAAGCGACGCATTTACATATTTACCTCATACGAACTTTTGCTCCATTTTCTCGAAACATGCACACAACACGTAAGTAATTTAACTTCGCACAAATGTTTCAAAGTTTTCCACTGCGCTGTCAATCAACCTTAACCTTCTGCAGGCGCTAAGTGACTAAAACTACACCACCTGAACAGAGCTTTTGTAATTTTGAACAACATATTGGTTACGTTCTTTATCAAAGAGACAATCGCCAGAAGCGCGTGGAGGACCACCTCGATGTCCATTGTGGTAATTGGTAAATAAACGCTACTGACAGGGGCGTAGATGTGGCATACCCGCTTAGTGGAGTTGTCATGACTACCCTGCCGACGACGCCAATAAAGCGTTGCCATAGCTGGCGGCTTGCCTCGCCGCGCCGTGCCACACAGTGCAAGGTTATTCCACGTTATTCTATGATCAAGTTTTCGGGGGTGTAGATTAATTTTCGAAATAGCGGTCGATTTGTTTCAAACTTAATCCATTTACCAAATTCCGTTGGCTCTTTACAATTCTCTACAGTTTTATTAGGTACCCTACACTCCCTTATTACCTTTAGCATATCGGGTTTTTATTCAGAAAAATGTCTACGAGTTTGTTAAGATTTTAATTAAGAAGGAACACATATTCCGGTAATACTTCGTTTGCAACCAGGTAGACATGTAGTACTTGGAGCTATCAGTGGTTCACTCAATCTGCTAGGCACGGTAATCCTTACACAGCTGACCACTAAGGATGTCGCGTTAACCCCCAGTACTGCTGCGGTCGGGTACATGAAGTTGCAGGGGCCCACAGTGCCCAACTTTTGACAGTTTCCGTTCCACGACACGTAGCCATCGGCAACGCAAGGGTTCTGCTCGCAGACTGGGATGTCGGTTTTTTGTTTCAATATGAGGTACTGGCCTTCAGCGCAGGGGCCCTTTTGGTAGGCAGGCCAGCATTTGTCCGAGGAAGGGTGATATATAAAGGCTGAAAAAAACTTTCAAGATTAATTTTGCGTCACGCTGTGATAGGCACGTTATTTACATATTGTAGTAATATTGTAAGTAGTAATGCGTTATTTTTTTGGTTGAGTAGTACTACTTAAATTGCTTATGGTAAAAACAACTAAGGTCGAGGTAAGTAAGTACTTAGGTACCTACATATTGATTGATAGTTATAGAGGTAGGTACCTACTTAATAAGTAGGTAATATTATTAGATGTGGGTGCGTGTCATCTGTGTTACCTACTTATTTATTGTCGTATTTTCCTAATGAAATTCCTTGAATCACTATTCGATATACCTACCTACATAAATTATGTAGTACCTAGGTCTTAGTATTCTTTCCTCTTACCTGGTCTGCAATCGCATATCCAGTCGTCTTTTTGGTCTCCGGGATAGTATAGCTCATTATCTTTGCACATAGATGGTATGAAAACTGGCAACCGATTCTGGAAATAAAAAAATCCCATCTATAGGTAGGTAGGTACCTACCTTACGAGAAAAGATTGCATGTACCTACAGATTCATCTCCCCAAATAACAAATTGAGCCAGGGGTTTTAGAGGGTTAACCGAAGAAACGGACAGAAAGGGGTAGGTACATAGTACCTAGGTACCTACTCTTTAAGCTCAAGTCTACCTACCTAACTTAATATGATCACTGGACCTATGCTCGATAGTCACTACTCACTAGTACCTATAGGTATCTACAGTAGTTACCTACAAAATTACAAGTACATACGGATTTTTTTCCGAGTACCTACAGGACCAGCAGTCTAAGCCCATCCAGCTGCGCAGAGGAGTGAGACAGGGTAATGTAATATCTCCGAAACTGTTCACAAGCGCGCTGGAGGATATGTTTAAGACTTTGGACTGGAAAGGCATGGGCATAAGCATAAATGGCGAGCACATCTCACACTTACGATTCGCAGATGACATAGTCTTACTGGCGGAGTCGTTGGAGGAGCTGCAACAGATGCTGGACGACCTAGCATCAGCCTCGCGGATGATGGGTCTCGGCATGAATTTGGATAAGACCAAAGTCATGGTTAATAACCGAATTGACCCGAGACCTGTCGCTGTTAATGGCAACCTTCTTGTAGTTGTTTCGCAGTAGGTACACATACCTCGGACAGATTTTGCAGTTAGGTAGAGACAACTTTGAGAAGGAGGCTAAGAGGAGGATTCAACTGGGTTGGGCAGCTTTTGGAAAGTTACGTCGAGTCTTCTCGTCACCCATACCACAATGTCTGAAAACGAAAGTTTTCAACCAGTGCGTCCTACCTGTCATGACATACGGAGCCGAAACGTGGACACTCACGGTAAGGCTAGTTCACCAGTTTAAAGTCGCTCAGCGAGCTATGGAACGAGCTATGCTCGGAGTTTCTCTGAAGGATAGAATCCGTAATGAGACTATCCGACACAGAACTAAGGTTGTCGACATAGCTCAGAGAATTAGCAAGCTGAAGTGGCAGTGGGCTGGCCATATCTGTCGAAGAACCGATAACCGTTGGGGTAAACGAGTTCTCGAGTGGAGACCGCGGCTCGGCAAACGTAGTGTAGGACGCCCTCCGGCTAGGTGGAGTGACGATCTGCGAAAGGCTGCTGGTGGAGGCTGGATGCGTCGAGCTGAAGACAGGGCGCAATGGCGCTCATTAGGGGAGGCCTATGTCCAGCAGTGGACTGCTATAGGCTGATGATGATGATGATGATGATCTCGGTAAGTAGGTAAGTACCTACCTACTACGAGTATATTATTACGATACGACCGTTCAAATACCAGAACTAGCAATCCAACTATTTAATTAATTAATTCGTAGAGGTAGACCAGGCAAATATAGGTACCAACAAATTGTTTAAAAATTTAAAAATCATGGCCATTTTTTAAATAACGAATATTTAACGCATCCAACCAAAGCAAGTTTTTTTAAATATTTAGGTAATTATGACTTGATCTAATGTTTGTCCACCAAGTTTGACGAAAAAAAAAGTTTGACGATGATGATGATTGTAAACAAATAGACAATATACCTACACCTGTTATAAATTAGTAGGCGTGAGGCCGTGAGAGTAGGCACCTAATGATCGATCTCAGTTACCTAAGTAGGTACCTACCTACTTAGGTACTTCGGGTCATAGCTTCTTCAAAGATAATAGGTAGGTACCTACTAAAAGATGATAAAAATAACATAATTGATCTATATATACCTACCTACACTACTTTGTTCCAACTCACATCTTTGTTTTTTAGATCCGGATTTTCCTCAGACTCAGGGAAACCAATGACATCTTTTTTGCTGTTATTTTGAATTTGTGTTGACGCACAGATCAGCAAACTCACAAAAACAATACTATTTACTATTAACATATTAAAAGTAGGTAATAATAAAATGGTAACAGGTTATGGGCACTAGTCTAGCGAACTAATGACTAGAAATGGCTAACATTCAGCGGACCGTGATGCGAGCACTCTTATAGGAGACTGCCGAGCCACTGCTGGGCGTCGGAGACGAGATGAAACTGTGTAGTTTTACCCACACGTCATCGGGCACAAAATAAACAAGTTTTCGATAAGCACAAGAGGTCAATATTGCATCTAATTATGTGTTTTATAAGTATACATAGGTAGGTATATCCGATATTAGGAGAATTCTGGTTCGGCAGGTTATTTATCGTAGGTAGGTAGGTACCTAGGTATCTGCCTATGTTATGTTATGTAAACCAACATGAGGTCTATAGGTACGTACTTCAGGGTTTTTCCTCTACGGATAGTATCGTTATCCATGTGTTCGATAAGGTAAATAAATAAAGAAATATTGGTGGACATCACACAACACCCTCTAGCCCCAAAACTAAGCGAAGCTTATACTAGGGGAACCTGGGGCCTCACCACGAATTCATAATACATTACCGAATTAGAAAACATTGTTATTTCGTACCATGACCTATGCAAATTGTATGGAAGTAGTGTTATCTACATTAAAACGGAATCGTTCAGGAAGACTTCGTGGTGAGGCCCCTGTTAACAGATTTTCTCCTCTTCCCCTTTACAATAAAAGTTACAAGGAAAGTAAGTACCCACCTAACTCATGGAACAGAGGGTAAATAATAGAATAGAACGAAGTCCAATAACTAAATTCGCATTGATTCTGTGATCAAGATCCCAACATTTGTTATTGTGATTGCTGCTTGCGCCGTGGAACATTAATTAATGAACATCAATAAAATACTTAGATGAGTGCAGTGCGCTTCTGAGTTATGAGAGGTTGCGGGTTCGATTCCCACTACAGGACAAATGTTTGCTTTTTTTTATACACAATTAACAATATAATGTCTTTTTGATTATGTATGACTGGATGACAATTTTTTTTTTTTTTAGTTGAATTATAAATTTAAAATATACACAATCTTGATGTAAAGCGCTGACAGAGTGGTGACCAAGGGAGAGCACTAGAAGCCAGGGTAGACCACCAGCCCGATGGGTGGATGATATAGAGGCCATAGAGGGAAATACCTGGACAAGAACAGCACAGGGTCGTTTGAAGTGGCGTTTGAGGGAGGAGGCTTATACCCAGCAGCAGGCCCGCCGCTAGCTATCCCAGCGCCCGTGTGCAATACCGATTATGCCGCCCCTGTTTATCTGCGACTACCCACGTTGAGCTTGTCAGAAAGGCTGTTTATTGTTGTATCATAAGGGTGTGATAAAAAAAAGAATAATGAGTAAAAAAAATTAATTTTTAATCGTATAAATTGTTAGAACCTGGGTGAAATATATATAATCGGATTCTCGGAAACGGCTCCAGCGATTTTCATACTAACGTTTTCACTCTTTTTCACCCCTTAAAGATGGAATTTCCAAAAATCCCGCCTTTGTGGGGCTTTGTTACAAAAAGAAACCACCTTCCAAATTTTAGTTTTCTAGCTTTAGCGGTTTTGACTAGGCGATGATGAATCAGTTAATCAGTCAGTCAGGTTAAGCTCTTATATAGAAACAGATTATTTTGCATTTAAATTATCTTATCCGAGTTTCAAACCCCATAAAATTATTTTTAAGCGCCCGGATTTTTTCACCTACTTAAAAACACTAAAACTTCAAATTAAATTAATGATTGTGAGCAATTTTAGCGGAAATTTAACATTCATTCTAAACGAGACTTTTACCCGCAGCATAGCCCGCAAGAGTTAACTTGAGACCTGAGCGCAGTAGGTAGTACACAACGGCGCTAAGGTCTCAAGTTAACTCTGGGTTTTTTCTGGGTCTCTTTAGGGGCGCCCATTTATGGGCGCTGCTGGCCTAAGGGGGGCGCCCTTTATGCCTGCAGCGCCCATAAGGGGGCGCCTACTTTGGGAAACGCTGGTATAGATTCACAGTTTCGTGCGTGATATTTTCTGCATCATAGACTACCAAAAATAAAGACTATGAGCCGAGCATGGAACTTAAAATTGTTTTCCACGCAATAGTAGAACCATTATCATAACCTTGACTGCGTAACTAAGTTTTGAATGTTGAGATTTTAATTGCGAAAATAAATCCAAAACAAAATTTAATAAACCACCTGTTGGAGCGGGTGATCGGACAGAAACTAACGAAATTTTCGAGAACATAGTAGCAAACTGTAGGTGGGTATGTGATGGTATGTTGTGGGTTAAGTGATGGATCCCTAGATTTGCCGCCCCCCTGGACGTGCCGCCCGCGTGCGGTGCACGCCTTGCACGCCCGCTTGCGGCGGGCCTGCCCAGCAGTGGGCCAGTGGGCCATTATTTGAGCTGCCAATGATGATGATGATGATGATGAAAATACACTTGACTGACACTGGCAAAACTTATCTCAATAGCGACAGATGCCATAAATATGTAAAGAAGAAAGTAGTAGTGTGGATTTCCTGCGAATCCTGCGATGCATTTGACTGACAACTACCTACCTACGTCTCTCTAGTTTTTATATTTTTTCTCGTGTTATTTTGAGTTTTATTGCGTAATTTTGTGTAATTTTTATTGCGTTCTTGAAGCGAGTGTAAAATATGTGAATTAAAGTGAATAGTTTCCTTCAAAATCCATCGGAGGAAATCCCAAGAATTTTGAACAAAACAGCCATCTTTTGTTTAAAATTGACTTGATAACTTGGCTGACTCTGTGACGTTGACAATACATCAAATAAAAATACACTTGACACTGGCAAAAATGTTCTCAAAGACACAAATGCCATAATTGAAGAAGAAGAAGTAGTAGTGTTTACGTCAACGGAGATTTTAATGTCGTGAAAATGTCAAAATGGGAGTAAAAACCTAAAGAAACAATGTGAAATCAAGTATTTATTTTTCTTGAAAAGAATCTGAAGATTCTGTGTGATGACCAGTTAAAACGTTGGCGAAATGTTTACTAAGAAATCGCATCAAGATGTCAAGAAATCATCGGTTAAAATACAGGACTCCAAGAAAGACTCTTCAACTCGTCTAAAACATCTAAAAATCGTTTTAGGTGAGAAAATATCCTTAGAATTTCCTTAATAGAAGTAACAAATAATTAAAGCACCCACAGAACATAGTTTTGACCCTAGAAGAACCATTGTATGGTGCATTCCGTTCATGCTAATTAGCCGAGAATAACTGTATTTTGATTTACTTCCTTCACTGCGCAAACTGTTTGTGTGAAATGAAAAAGACCGCTATCTTAGACAATTTAATAAATTGTTATATAGGTTACACTGAGTTGGCCTCCAAAAACTGAAATTATTACTCACTTCATCTAGATATTATGTGATAGGCTTCCTATTGCCTATCTCTCCTGAGTCCTGATATTATTTTAACCCTCGGCGATGGCTACTATTGTTAGATTGTATATTATAAACTAAAATAATAACCATTTTAAAGTAACACGGTTTTGTAGACATGATATAGAATTGTATGATATAACTTTAGGATCCCATATAAGCTTAGTATAGTTTGTAGAATTCAATTATTCATATTGGTCTCAGTAGTTAGACAGAAATATTCGTCCACAAATTTGTAAATTATCTTTTTAATACACTGTACTGTAAAGTCCATGGTACCAGAACAGATAGCTTTAAAAAATAGTAGGGAATAGTGTCCAACTTAACATTAAACTACCTACTACATACAAAAATAATAAAAAATAATTAACATTGTCTTGTGCCTTTTTCAGAGCATTTTGACTCCGATGAAGCTAAAACTTACTTTGAGTGCAACTTCAGCCATGTGTACTTCATACTCTATGACAATTTTATTCAAGCAGAAAACAACTTGCGCCAACGAGGTATGCTTCATTAAATATTCACAATTAACCCTGGATGGTACAAACTTAACATAAATAGAATTAGCAGTTTTATTTGTAAATGTTTCTACTCTTGTAACCCTATTGAATAATTTGTAAATTAAGTAGTGAAATGTAACTAGAACATAGATATTTATCATTTTTTTTTCTCTTTTTGCAATACAGAACTTCCGTTTCATCTTGGTGAGTTTTGGGTTTATAAAAATCACCTTGAATGCACTGATCTCTTCAAAACCACTCTATAGCCAACAATGTTGATTATTTAGTGTGTGAGTCTAAGCTTTGTTTGCTCACTGCATTATTTTACTTACAAAGTTGCATACTTTCTGGCGAAATTAATAAAGGAGCATGAATACTAAAGACATGTAGACGAGTGAAATCATGCCAATGCTTAACACTCACTAATGTTTCAACATTGGTTCATATTGTCATGACTCATTTTTTATTTTACATAATCTCAGTAGGTAATGGTTAGTCCTATGTTGTATCAATGCTTATCTCATGGTGTTGTCATTATGCTCGGCTGGGATTGTATTATGCTGAAGTCCTTTGTGACAGCATCCATATCATTAGGACTTGAAGTGTTGATGAATACAGTTAAATAAACATCACCTATTTATACTCCTAGATAAACCTAGTCATAAACATTTATTTTTCAATATGCAATGGTTTATTTGCATACTATTTACTATAATGATGATTTCACTATTATATTGATGGTTTCAAAGGGCAGTGGAACCATTAACATAATTTTAAATTGATTTTATGCATCAATACTTGTGTGCACTATGCATGAGTATAAAATGCATGCTCGAAAATTAATACAAAACTAAAAAATACTCAAAAAATTATAGGGAATGCAATAACTTCTTCAAATATGTTGTTAGATGATTCCTAACCATAATTAATTTAAACTCAACTATTATTGTAACATAGATTTTAAGAGCCAATCAAACTACCAACCGGGGCAGAGGTGTATTATCTTCTAATGCTCATAGTCATTCATAGATCATGGTACCAATTACGTAATAGTTTTCTAATGATCCATTAGACTTGCTTCATTATAAAAACTAATCAAAAGTTTTACTTTTTATTTGGTATTATCAATTATTTTTTTGTAGTACACAAAGCTGGCAAAGAAGAATTGGAAGGGGCTCTGTCCCTTCTCGAGAAAGTATTATGCCTTTTGCCAGAGTTGATTGGGAAGAGATGGCAGTTGCATTCCTTGACAAGAATATTTTCTAAACTTCTCCACAGAGGCAATTCGCAGAAGCTCAGAGCAGAGGCTATAAGGTAAATGGCTACAACAATAATTACGGGATGATAGAATCTGTCCATGTTATTTAATGTCTGGTATGTTTTAGGTACTTTTTATTGTGGTATCAAGCACTTGGTGATAATGCTCCGATGGAAGTACACTTTCTCTTCGCCACTCTCGTCCCAGGCATGCCGGATCCTAGCGCAACACTCAAAGGATCGCCCCTCAATTCCAAATCTATAGACATAACAGGCGCGCCGCACGACTCGAGTGAATTCAGTATGGAGGATATAATGCAGCATCCAAACTTTTCTGCTACAACAGAGAATCCCAACGCGAAGAAAATTATAGTAGAACAAACGCCAGCGGGGATCATAGGCAAGCTGGCGAATGTATCAGCCTCCATATTCCATGACACGAATGCTTTGAACCCGGTCCAGAGCATCGATATACAGCCATTATTACCACCCAGTGCTAGCGAGAAACCTGTAGATAATGAGACGAAGTACTTCTTTGAAATACTTCTTGATGGAATGGCCACCTCTGTCACCAAAATACAATGGCGGGACCGCTCGCACGCTAAAGCTATGAGATGCTTTGCATTCCTGTTGGAAAAGTTCCGGATTTATTATTTGCCTGTAATATGTCCACAGTTCAACGTTAAAAACTCCTTGTACAAACCTAACCTTGGTAAGTAATTCACATATATATGGGTTTAACCATGCCCAAACAATAGTTTTATGGTTTGAAATGTTAATTATACATCCAATAAGTACTCATAAAAAATAAATAGAAAATAAATCTTCAATCATACTTAAATGTTATAAAAATTGAGACTATCTTTCCTAGAACTCCCAGTTCAACACAACATACTAGAGGACGACTATGTTATATGCAGAGTGACTCTCATAAAATGGGTAGCGAGTTACGCGCACTTCATGAAGAAGCAGGGCAGTGATGGCGGACCCTCGTCGATGACCAGTACCGGCTCGCACTTGCCGCATTCCAACACGCCCACGCCAGCAGCGTCTCTGCACCACGAAGAGGAGACTTCCTTCACTGTTGGACACCCGTCGGACTCCAGTCGAGCGTCCTCGCACGATTCCGCGTCCAACACGCCACATCCCAGTTTGGAATCAGGTTAGTATAATACAAAATGCAATAGATATCTAAGATAACTGGTGCGTTTAATAGTATAATTGGTGACAAGTACTTGTTACTGGAACTTAGTATTCACCGTTTCAGGTTCAGGGTTGTTCGAAGAGCTGAGTTCAGAGCAGGTGGTCCGCGACGTGCTGTGCTGCTCGTCGCGCGAACACGTCGACTTCACCATCGAAGTGTTGCGCCAAGCGTTTCTGCTGCCGTTTTCTCACGCGGCAGCCGGGAGACGCGTCATCGCGCTTTACAAGGATTGGATACAAATGAACGTGAGTCCAACCATCCATGAATGTAATGGTGCGTTTAAACGGCGCGCAAACACGCGAGCCGAGCCTGGCTCCGCTCGTGATTCAGCGCGCCACGCCCCGTTTAAACAACTACGCTCGGCGCGGCTCGGCAAAGTTCGCACGATCCATCACTTGTCGGTTTTTTCGACACGGATCAAAGGCGCACGCGCCATCTTCGGCTCGGCTCGTGTTAATACATGCCGTCTAAACAGATGGTACAGAGCGGACAGCGCGGTTCAACAGCGCGATGCCGCATCTCCACGGACGGCTCGGCTCGCGTAGGATCGTGCTACCCGCGTCGTTTAAACGCACCTTTAGCCTTAGCCTTAAAGTGTATGTAGGTTTAAATGTTATATGTTATGGTAGGTTGCGGAAATTCCCCCGTTCCTCGTGGAGAACACGTACGAGCAGCAGCTGGCCGTGAGCGGCGGCGAGCCGTGCGCGCCGCCGCGGCGCCTGCGCAACGACTCCTACCTCGGCGCCGTCAACCGCGACAACGTCATGGTGCGCGCCGGCATGCAGGTATAGCCGTGTCTTGCTCGGACACGTCAGCTGTTAAAATGTTAAACTTGTGATTTGTGTAGATGTAGCTTAACAAGTTACTTTACAAAACCTAGGCTAAGCAAGAAAGGTTAATAAAGGAAAAGTTTCCATTCAGATGGGATTGAGTCCCATCATTTTTGCCGCATCACCCGCATTTTTGCCTATGAAGACGGCAAGGAACAAACCGAAATAAATACATTAATATATTTCCAGAACGTTCTTCAAATATTCATGACGCAAGCGGCGACAGTGTTCCTGGCTTCGCCGTCGCCGGTGGCGCCGCCTGGCGCGCTGAGCCAGCAGCAACTTTTGGAGGAACAGACAGACACGTGCAAACGTGTGCTCAATATATACAGATACATGGTTATGCATGTAGCTATGGACGCCAACTCTTGGTATGTTTGATGCTTATAAAATTAATGGACTATCTTTATTAGTCAATCAATGCCCGGCCTAAACTTAGGAACGAAGTCCCGGGAGTTCCACTCAGAGTAGTAGTAAAATACTTATTTAAAACTGGCATATCCGATATGGGCTGAAAAACATCGGCAGGGCAATTGCCATATGATTCACTTGCACGGGCAATTCAAGTAACACGTGTGAAGTGGTTACCGATACTTTGAGTGGTTCAAAGAGGCGTGTAAGTCCGTCGTTGAGTTGATACTATCCAGTTTTTTTTTTTTTTTGCAGGGAACAACTGTTGTTAGTTTTACTACAAATCACATCACTGGTACTGACTAAAGTACCTCCGAAACGGAAACAAGAAACATTAGGTAAGCACGTAACATTATTCAAAATATAAGTACCTACAATAGAAGATAATTAACCATGTTTTAAATTTAGAGCCTTGGCAACGTTCGTGTTATGTGTTTTAGTGTTAAGAAAAGGGTATTTTCCAGTCACCTGGTCATGAATTTCACAACAACACTATAAAAAGTTTTCTTATATAACTGTTGTGCTCTAGATAAATATAACTAAATATCATTTATATTTCTGATGATGGAATAGACGAATTTTAATCTGTAATACTGAAAAATGTACGAAACTCAATTAAAAAAAAAGTTTTTTCAGGTGGATTCTTAGCGCCAGCGCTATTCCAAACATTGATAGTGACGTGGATCAAAGCGAATCTGAATGTAGCTGTTAAACCGGAATTATGGCAAAGCTTTATGGAGCTGCTCACCAGGCTCACCCACTGGGAGGACCTTATCAAAGAATGGGCGGTAAGTTATTTAATCAAACAATTGATAGAAATCATGTGACTAGCAACTCTACATACAGTCGTGGTCAACTAATTAGGGACACTCTTTGGTTAAACCGAATTGTGAATTTATTTTTTATTTTCCAACGAGTCTAAACCATATTCCATATCTCTTACATGTAAGTATAATTAGTCATTTATGTGCCCGATTATACAAACAATAACAACTTCTTAAACATTAAACCTCTTTACAGTATAGCTGATAGATTATCGTAGTGCTATTTGTTCAAATAATGCTGGCTGGCCATTTAATTAGGGACACTGAGATATTGCGTTCTATTTTCAAAATTTGAATCTCAATACTTTTTTACTTCTTCTCTTATTGTTTCGTGGTAGTTTTGGCGGCAATCCCGATATTTATTTTAAGTTTTGAAAAATATTTTGAAGAAAAATGGGTAAAAATAAAAGTTGCGATCCAACACTACGAAAAATTATCATGAAGTTTGTTGTCGAGCATGGTTGGCCATACCGAAGGATAGCAGAACATTTAAATTGTTCAAAAACTATGGTATACAATGCAGTGCAACATGTCAGACGCAATAACACAGATTTAAATGTGCCCAGAACAAAAAGATCGAGAAAAACAACTCCGCAAGAAGATAGAATGATAGCCAGGTTAGCTAAGAAAGATCCGTTTCTAGGCTCTATTTTAATTAAACACGAAGTGTTTGGGACAGACGAAAGAGCTGGTGTCTCAGCTAGGACCGTTCGACGACGTCTGGTAGAAGCAGGGTTGTTCGGAAGAGTGGCTCGCAAAGTACCGTTGTTGAAGAAAGAACATAGAAATGCTCGTTTGGCGTTTGCACGTAAATATGGACATTGGACCTACGCCCAATGGCAACATGTATTATTCTCTGACGAGACCAAGGTTAATTTGATTTCTTCAGATGGAAGGCAATACGTACGGCGTCCAGTAAAAGCGGAAATGAATCCAAGATTCACAAAAAAGCAGGTGAAACATGGCGGTGGAAACATTAAAATGTGGGGTTCATTTTCTGGACGTGGAGTGGGACCTGTGAGGAAAGTTCAGGGTAACTTAGACCAACATCAATACAAGGCAATATTGGAGGAAACGATGCTTCCCTATGCTGAGGAGCATCTCCCTATTATATGGACGTTTCAGCATGATAACGACCCAAAACATACCGCCCGTTCAGTCAAGTCGTTTCTTACCAGTCAGTCAGTATCGGTGCTAGATTGGCCAGCAAATAGCCCGGACCTTAACCCAATCGAGCACCTTTGGCACGAAATCAAGAAAAAAGTAGCCACTTATCGTACCACAACTTTAGATGAACTTAATGAAGCTTTTTGTGAGGCATGGGCAAACATTCCTGTCGAAACATGCCAGAAACTGATAATGTCTATGCCACATCGGTGTCAAGCGGTAATTACTAACAAAGGTTTTGCTACTGGGTACTGATTTTACACGTAATAAAATGGAGCTGTTAAAGATATTATAATACTGCAGATTATTAGTTTTGTTTAACTCTATTTTTCATTATAGTTTACTGTCCTTAATTAAATGTCCAGCTACAGAATTATACCTTAAAATTGAATACATGTTCAACCTTTGATATTAAATACTTTTTTCTATTTATTTATTCTTTTATTTACAGCCATTTAAAGCATAATAATCGGACCAAATTATGCAAATAATAGTTACTGAGAAATCAATAGGGTTTTATATTTGTATGTACATAACCGGTTATTGTTCTTCACTATCTTGCATGTCCCTAATTAGTTGACCACGACTGTATATTATATGTATCTGTATATTTATACTAATTAAAGCAATAACAATTTTATAGCAATACCATTAAAACCTTGCACTAGTCTGTTCCATCTTATGTCAAAGTCAATAATGCTTTATTTAGTTATAGCCACTGGTGCACTACAGGTTGGCCCGCTTACGCCTAGTTATCTATAGGACGCCGTCTTTAAAAAAAACGTAACCCGTCGTCGCTCAGCACACTAGGTGCCATGCTATTCAGCAAAACGTACAAACGAGTCAGCTAGGGTGCAAAAAAAATACTATTTCGTACAGAATAACACAACTTGGATGTTGATTATGCTGCCACTGCTGTTGGCTAGGTGCTTGTGGTGTGGACGTGGCTCAAATAAAGCGTATTTGTCATCAGAAAACAATGGAAACACTGACCCGCGTGCTAGCCCGGCACGTGTACTCGCTCGACCTGTCGGAGGCGGCGGGCGCGGGCGAGCGGGCGCGCGGCGGCCGGCGCGTGCCCGCCGCCCCCGCGCCCCTGCCGCGCCCCGCGCCGCTGCACAGCTCCATCTGTGCCGCCAGCGCCGCGGACGCGCCCACTCCTGGTGAGAGGACTTATAGTTAGCCGCAAGAGCTGCGCAGTATCGTTTTTCGGGAGCAACTGGAGGTATGAGGAGGGGGGGAAGGAACTGTACATGCGCAAACTCGCACCTGGGGCTAACTTCATTCCTGTGGATGACCTATACGTGATATAGACCTGTCGCCCTTCAGTGCACTAGTAAAGACAAGCTTTGTTTATTTATTTTCTTGTTACAGGAAAATCTCCCAAGTCGAGTAATGAGCAACATCCACGCAAGGAGCAAGGCGCGCGTCGTCAGCTGACGCGGTGCCGCAGTGACCCGCATCTGACCAAACATACGCAAGCACACAAACTAGACGGTCAGTTTATGTACAACAACTTAATATAACATACAACAAATTTACCAAACTAAGCAACGGTTAACGCGGCTATTATGAATAATCGCTGAAGTCGTTAGCAACACTTTAATGGTATGATTTCGTTATAATTGGTTTATTTTGTTTACAGAACAAACCAAAGAATCAATCAGTATCAAGACAAGGAGATGGTATTCCTTAGACTCGTTGAGAACTTCGTCGAATCATGATGAAAGGGACTCCGCTAGCGGTACGTACACAGTACATAGTATTTAAATTTGTGATTGTATATGTGTATGTTTATGTCAATTATCAGTCATTCAACTTCTGTGTAATACAGAACATTATGGGGGAATTGTCTGTTGTTTTGTTTATGTGGTCTTTGATGTGATAGGGTCTCGGTCGCCCTCTCCCGCGCCCTCTAGCGGCGTGGAGAGTAGTTCGATCAAGGACTCGCCGCTGCAGATAGACTTGGCGTCAGACGGCGGCAACGTAGGTGAGTGGTTTCACAGTAAGTTGCAACTCATTTAATTTGTTTAACGCTTTTTAGCTAAACTAAAGCATTTTAAAAGTATTCTACAAGTTGAAAAGAATTTGGCGCGATTTGTACTGTACTCCATTTACATTTGGTTGATTTTACACATCTCCGACATGTTCGCCGTCGAAGTAAATTCATCCTCGTTTTATTAGTCGTTTGTTCCTGACACACCGGTCGCGCTGACGTTGCTCGCTTCACAATATCTTTTAATTTATTTGGCTTTGGCCTCAAGGTCGGCATATTTTATACTTTAAAAACTAGACAGATCACCTTTTTTTAATGCATTTAATAAATATTCGTACATTCACATTCGAAACACAGTCGCAAAGATTTAAAATATAAATAAATAAATAATAATGCTGGACAATCCACACAGCATCATCTAGCCCCAAATTAACCTGCTCAAAGCTTGTGTTACGGGTGCTAGATAACTGATATAATATTCAATACATTATTATACATAGATAGATATTTTTTTTATACATAGAAAACACCCAGACCAACGGAACAAATTTCTGCAGATCGTACACTAATTTGTTCCGAGGAGGGAATCGAACCCGCCTCTTGCGTCGCAGACGAGCTCTCGCCCGCTGCGCCACTGAGGTCGTCAAAAAAGAACCGTATAAAACAATACTGGTATTCCAGAATGGACGGAAAGCGAGGGCGACGCGGACAGCTGGCGCGCGGGCGGGGGCGCGGGCATCGGCGTGGTGATGGGCGGGCGCGCGCGCGGCTGGCTGCCCGACGTGGCGGCCGCGCTGTGGCGCCGCATGCTGGCCGCGCTGGGCGACCCCAACCTGCTGCCCAACCCGCACTCGCACGCGCACCTCTACAACTACCTCATACACCTCAACTCTACGCTGCTCAAGGTATATAATGAAATTGAAATTGAAAACCATTTCTACACTAGTATTATAAAGAGGAAAATTTTGTATTTTTGTATTTTTGTTTGTAACGTATAAACTCAAAAACTACTGATCCGGTTTCAAAAATTCTTTCACCATTAGAATGCTACGTTATCCTTGAGTAACATAAGCTATATTTTATGTAGGTACCTCGCGAGCAAAGCCGCGAGCGGAAGCTAGTCTATACTAATATTATAAAGAGGAAAGTTTTGTATTTTTGTTTGTAACGAATAAACTCAAAAATTACTGATCCGATTTTAAAAATTCTTTCACCATTAGAATGCTACGTTATCCCTGAGTAACATAGGCTATATTTTATGTAGGTACCTCGCGAGCAAAGCCGCGAACGGAAGCTAGTATTCAATAAAATCACAAGGATCACTTTGAAACGTCTTACATGTTAGGTGAATCTATGTGCCAATTCCAACCTAACCCAAGTACGAGATGAACAGGCAAGAAACTCGTCAGTACCGCTATAAACTGCTAGTCACACATTTATTATTTACTAACTTCCGCTCACGGCTTCGCCCGCGTGGTACATTGAAAAACAAAAAACAAATCTATCCCTAAACTGTACATGTTTTCGTGATAAAAAGCCTATGTGTTATTACAGTCTATAATCTATCTCTGTGCCAAATTTCATCAAAATTCATTCAGTAGTTTTGGCGTGAAAGAGTAACAAATCCATACATCCACATATCCATACATTCTTAAAAACTTTCGCGTCTAAAATAATAGTACGATTTGATTAAATGGGAACATGCGGAAGACCCATCTTTGTTAGATAACCTTTGCCAATAACAACATAAACCCTTGATAAAATTGAATAATTTAGATTGTAAAGTTTACAGAATGACATACTTACAAAAACACTGCCCTAATACTACCCTAGTCCTTAGTGGCTCATTTCCGGCTCTAACAAACAAAAACAAACCTGATCACGACTATAAACCTCACGCTCGGTAGACCAACTCAGACCTCTGGTGACTTAGAATTAGATCCGGCTCAATAATACTTTGTAAACAACCTCTTAAAAACAACAATTTAACTAACAACAAAAAAATAATAACTTAGTATTTCGTTTCTGAGGCCATAATTATTTGAAACCTTCAACATTATCACATATGTCAAGAGAAATCTTTCATAATGGCACAATAGTTGCGCCACACTTCTTTCAATCGAAGCCAATGGCCAAGTTCATTTACCCACCTACAACTAAGCCAATATTGACTTGGAATCGCACGAATTTAGTATGATCGAATTGAACCGGTACCATAAATAAACACTTACGCAACTTAATCATGTTATATTGTATAGCTCACGGGCCATCTGTAAATGTTTATCTCAAATGTTCAATACTCACTTATCAGTCGATATCATAGCGTTTGACAGATGGCCCATTTGGAAAAAGAATACAATTTATCTCATTGAGTCATTTGTTTTTGTTTTACGAAAGGATTTTTCTATTGACAATCGAATAGTAATCTGCGCAGGCGGCGGTCCTATGAATGGTTCTATTGAAACTGTGCGCGCTGTTTCCCAACTCGAAAGTGTTTAAAGAATGTCAGTGCGAAAGAGGAGCAGGAAAAAGAAGACTTCTGAGACGACGGAAAAAGAAAGAGGTGTTTCTATACTCGTACACATATAATACCTACCTTGTACCTACGCATATTATTGTCATGCGGGTACTTTTGAAAATAATGTAACTTATTGTACTAGTGACAGTTTTGTGCAAAATTACGAGTGATGTTACGTTGTAAAGCTTTTTTTAAAAACGTATAAAAGTAATAGTACTAAATAAATACGGATTTTTTCATGAATTTCGAAGTGTTCAAACGTTTCTCTGACGACACTCAAAGATTGTTGCAAGATGACGAAGATTGCAATCATATTGAGGCACGGTTTTTATATCTTAGTGTACAAAAAAGTGCGATTGCATTACTAAACGATTTCATAAATATGAAATCATGACAAAATATTATGGACTTTAAATTTATCAATCGGCAAAAAGTGGTGTTGTCATCAAAGTGATATCATGGTGTTTTTTGCAGATAAGTGCTAATCAAACTTTGAATGGAAACACGGAAATCCATGTGCCATTCAACCTGGTGGCGGGATGGTGCCTCGAAGCCGAAGCTTTGCCGGCCTCTCACAGGTATCTAATTTAATATACATATTCATTTATTCACTATTTATAGTTCTAACATTACAACCAAATATTTAACCCAAGTGAGTTTCACGGTCGCATTGGTTCGACAAAAAAAGACTTTCATTTCCCAATCAACTTTAAACAAAAAAAAACAAAAAAGAACTTACTAACTTTAAAAACAGGATTTATAAATAAAAATTTACTTAGTACATGGTCAATAGTCAGGACTATGTGACTTTGTTATGTTTTAATTGATTGTAATTTATTTAAAGAGCCGGCAAACTTCTCGCGCTGCGGTTGCTGTGCGAATCGACGCAGGCGCAAGGTCCCGGCGCACCGTCGTCCTGCAACAACAGGCTGCATCTGGCGCATTTGAATCTCTACCAACGGGCATTACATCACGGTAAAATAAAATAGATAAAGCCATGACATCATACGCTTATGGGCGGTCTATTCACTCCGTCACCAGCCCCTAACATGAAAGGACTTGCTAAGAGAGCTTAGGAAAAAAAAGGAGCTTCTGAAACGCACTTCAATTATTTCACCACACTGGTTCTTGTATCAATGACACGATAAGAAAAAGAAGAAGACGGAGAACTAGAGTAATATAATGGTACTACAAGTAATAGTTTCTGATACCTTGTACTTAGTTGACGAACTCAGTGACGCAGCGGGCGAGAGTCCGCCTGCGACGCAAGAGGTTGCGGGTTCGATTCACGCCGCGGAACAAATTTGTGGACGATCTGCAGAAATTTGTTGGTCTGGGTGTTTTCTATGTACAATAAAAAATATCTATCGGTGTATCTAATGTATTAAATATATCAGTTATCTAGTACCCATAACACAAGCTTTGAGTAGCTTACTTTGGGGCTAGATGATGCTGTGTGTGTGGATTGTCCAGCATTATTTATTTATTTATTTATTTATACTACAAACATCATACAGCCGAACAGTTATGTGTGTGCTATAAACGTGTTTTACTTGTCTTACAAACCTTTTTAACAGGTTATTGTTGACAGGACTGACTGGCGAGGACCGTTCGGTGGTGGACGTGTTGGTAGAGTACGCGGCGCCGAGGTATCTCTCTCTCGCTCTAGACGGCTACTCTCTTCTCCTGTTAGACTTCGTTCACGCCTCCACTGTGGTGCTTAACTCTTCTGATATGGGAACATCGGTGAGTGCTTCGTTTAATTATTGAGTTTTAACCTGTGATATGCCGGAACGCGGATCCACGCGAGACATAATAGATTTTCTATTATGTCTGGAATCCCGGCATACCACAGGTTAATATACATAATTTGCTCGTATCCATATGAAGCTTTGAGAGTAGCTTACTTTGGGGCTAGATGATGCTGTGTGGATTGTCCAGCATTATTTATTTATTTATTTATCCAGTAAAGTGTTTTGTTTTCTTCCTAAAATGAGTATGGATTTGGAATACTTAGACTTTAATTAAACATATTTACTCACCGCATAGCACAGAATGTATATAACAGAGATTATATTTTATACATAAACAAACATGATCTCGAAGGGAATCCCCAGGCTCGGTAGATATCCAAGATCCAAGTCACTAGAGGTCTAAGGAGTTAGACCTCTAGTGACTTAGATTTTGGAGGATATCTAAAGAGGTTAGTCAGAGGCACGTCCGTTGTATTTTTGTAGTGCCCGCGCACAGCTGCGGTGACGTTCCTCGGGTCGCTGCTGTCTCTGCCGGACGGTCTGATGAACGCGCCCATGCTGCAGCCGTACCCTCACCAGTACAACACCGTCTCCTGTCCTGATCTCAAGGTATAACATGGCGACGATTCTACGCAGCATTCTTTCAAACTTATATATTTGTGAAAGTATTCTTAATGATTAAACCGACAATACTGTATATCATATATTACAATATCCATTACTGGGAAAAGGGCAGGAAGATGATGATAATGATGACTGTATACAGTTTTATATCATTTGATCTTTTTTTTAACAAATCTTTAATGCTTGTTTTGAAACACGTTACATATAATGTCCGGTCAATGACTGCAATTGGACGAATCAGATAATATGAGTGTTTATGTATGAGATGTTGTTGTGTTGAACCAGGAGCACGTGCTGAACATAGTGGTCCGTGTGTGCCGGCGCGAGGGCGCGGCCGCGGCGCGGTGCGCGGGCGCATGCGCGCTGACGGCGCACGTGTGCCACCTGCTGGCCACCAGGACTGTCTGCGAACGCCTGCCTTCATACGTCACTTGCCTGTTGCAGATGCTTATGGTGAGCGGATAGAGTTCAAAATTGCCAGTCAAAAATATTAGCACTTTTAAAAATAACTCTTGATAATTGATGTTACAAAGATATTGCTGAAAGTGAAAGTTAATTTTACAAAAGTGAAAGTTTTAGAAACTGTTCTATGCACTTTCCTTATAATTGATTCAAAAACTTTACAGACACTGATATTAACGTGTTTCATTATTTTCAGATGAAAAATAAGACTATTGCGAAAGTTGTGAGCGATGCCATATTGGTACTAGCTGACTATACAGATCGGATCGTCGAACTCTATCCAGGCTTAGCTGGTGAGATATACATACCTAGTTTACATAAGGCTAAAATTTATTACGTGTGGTCTTCCTTTGGGAAGATGGATGGACAGTGTGAAAGATGATAAGGAGTAAGAAAGGAGTGAGTACTGTAGGTCTACCATGAGTTTTCACAATCTACACTCGCTAGCGACTGTAGTTAAAAAATGTATGTAAACTTGTACAGCGCCTCTAGCAGATAGTTGGGTACTTAAACTTACTATCCTACGTCACAGCGTACTACAGCGACTGTAGTTTGCGCTTCATTATTTGTTTAGAATTTGGTACCATGAGAAACAATTTTGACAGATGTCATAGTAACGTACTATTACTATTGTAGTAACGTCAGCCGATCTAAATGTGACAACTCATGGTAGACGTACTGAGATCATGGAGGAAGAAATCGTGTTGTACCGATCCCACAGCGTGGGAAAAGGGCAGGAAGAAGAAGGAATTCTTTTAAGTAAAATGTATTCTTTGTTCCCAGGTAAAATAATAAAGTGGATATGCGCGTGCCTCGCTCAGATATCGAGCACCAGTTCGCGCGACTCTGTGAAGCCGCTCGGGGGCTCGCTGCTCATCTGCCTCGCGGAGTTCGCCGTCCGTTGCGGCCCTACTTATTTACTACAGCAGAAAGACGGCGAGCAGACACTGCTGCTTATGATATTTAAGGTAAGTTTTGTTTTCAAGTAGCTTCCAAAACAAATCTATCTATTGAAAAATAAGTGTAAAAGATAAGATTGATACGACAATATTTATTTTTATAGTATCACGTACAAAAATTATAAAAAAGTAGATATTATAAACAAGCCATAGTGCAGTAAAACCTGCATACTTCTCTCAAAAAGCATAAATCGTGTATCGGCGTATCCGCATTGCGAATTATCGCCGTTTCTGACCCGTTAACTCGCCACAAACGTCTAGCTAAACCGCTAGCTAGGTCCCATCAAGTGGTTATCCATACTATAGAACATTTTTTTTTAATGGAAGTTTATCTATTTTTAACTATACTTTAATATCAACTGAAAAATGTGAGCATCTGCCAAATATAATTTTTGAGCGTGCCTCTGACTACCCTGTTTTTTGTGATCTATTTTTCGTTCAAAAACTAGCTCAACTGTGAGTTTACATTGATATGTCTCTAAAACAGGCGTACATTTTTACGTTAGTGATATGGTTACTATAAATAGGAATAATAGTGTCCAAATCGGTGTAATAGTGTCCAAATCGGTCCATAATTTTTGCTGTGGTGTGGCATGGGGCGGGTCGAATCATCGAATCTACCGTTGGCCAGCTTGAGCGATGTGTTCCTGTGGCTGGAACCCGTGCTCGTTAGCGGTGTACGTGACGGTGTAAACTAGTCCGTCGGGGCCGGTGTACTTGTACTGGCCCTGCACCTCGATAGCTTGGTGGTCTTCGCTTATCTGCTTCAGAGTTCCAGCTTCCTGGCGAGACGTGCCGTCACTGGTTTCGAACCTGCGGGATAGAAATAGTTTTGTATATTGAAATTGCATGATGGGTATTTTTATAGGGACAACTTAACTCGGACCATTCCCTTTGATTTTACAAGAGCATGGGATGTAATATGCGAGGAGATAGTTTAATTTTTGATCGAAGAATATATTTGCTTGCCAGGATTCTGTTTCAGATATTTTACATCATGTGTGCATAAAAAATCACCTCGCGCACGGCCTCAGTTATAAGGTTGAGCTATAGTTGAATTTTTCTATCATAGTTTTAATTAAACTCGTATGTGTTTGTATTGATCTGAATTTAATTTCAAACACATGCACAGCGCAAATCAAGATACATATATCAATGTATTCCTATCATAGTTCCACTAGTACTTTCTACCGAGTGCGGTGAAGGGATTAAAGTGTTCTTAGAGGTTCCTTTTATCTCGGCACTGACCATATAACCTTATTTACCAGACATACCAGATATTTACCATCCTTAGTAAACCGATAACCGAAAAAGGATAACAAAGAAATCACTTATACTACCTTCACATTGCTACATTTACTGTGGTTTACTTACGCGAAGTTATATCCGGTCGGGTTGACGTCAACATCCTGCTTCAGGATGTAGACTGGGTGCTGCTCCGGCTGCTGCTGAGGGGCTGCAAACGCCGCGGCGAGCAGGGCAAGAGAAACCAACACCTACGGAGAAACATTCAAACTTACCTTTAAAAAACTTCCCCTAGTATTTACCTGTACATACGGGTTTTATGCGTATCGTCAAAACTGATTTTCGTCATTAACCAATTTTTGCCAAAGGTTCGTTGTGCCAAAGTTATGTATGGTCAAGACATTTTCGCCAAAGTAACTTTTGGTGATTTGCCATGCTTGCGTTTCGACAAAAAATTAAAGTTGGTCTGTTCTTTAGTTTTTAAAGTGCACACAGATAGATAGATGGACACGTCGATCCCAAGAAGATTGTATTTAACTTCGAGAATCACTATTCTTCAGGTTGTTATATTAAAGTTATTTTTGCATAGAACAGTTTAACATAGATTCTATGTGCTAATTGGAAAGGTTAATGCAAATAGCGGGAACTTAATGTGATTTTATTGGTTGGACTTACGATTTTATGCATTTTGAATGTGCGTGGGATGTGTGCCGGTTAGTACTAGGCTGGAATCAGCTGGTGACTGTACTTCTCTCGGCACGCTCCGGCCGTTATAAAGCAAACACTAATTGATGACACCACTATATTTTGCGTGCGCGTAATATAGTGCTAATGTAGAAGGCGGGTGTCCCACTAAAATGAGATTCGGTGCTATATTGTTGCGCAAACTATTTGTTTTATTGCTACGACCACACTCGTGAACAGTTTGACCTTTATGAATTTGTCTTGGATTATTACAACTCTCTATTTATCTGGATAACGATAGTTGAGGAAATAAGTTACATGTTTAACTTGCTAATCTCGAGTAAACTGGAATAGGTGAACGAAATAGAAGGAATATATAAATTACTAGCTTCCGCCCACGGCTTTGCCCGCGTGGTACATTCAAAAACAAAAACATATCGATCCCGCGAGAAACGTACATTTTCCAGGATAAAAAGTAACCTACATATGTTCTATTCCAGACTATAATAATCTGCCGAATTTCACCCAGATCGGTTCAGTCGTCTCAGCGTGAAAGAGTAACAAACATATCCTTACATTCTTACAAACTTTCGCGTTTATAATATTAGTAGGATTTCTATGAAATGCTATGAATTCTCGCCCTCCAATAAGCGCCAACTGAATCAACCTTAAGCCCTTGTAATGTTTCCAGGTGCTGTACGCTGTGATGAGAGGAACAAATGGATCTGATATCGAAGGTCTCACGCTACCCGTGGACGAGGACTTCGACCCCAACATTCAGCTGGACAATTTGGCGCCGAAGACCTCGCCAGCTTCAACCATAGACGTAAAGTTGTGGGCTCAAACGGTAATTTCATAATCTAGCTAGTTTACATAATATGGAGTCACATATATCGTTCACGCCATCTCTAACCGATCGCAACGTTTATAAAGTTATTTTTTTTATGAAACTTGAAAAAATGTCTCGTCTAAACAACCGAAAGGGTAAGTCACTACACACTAGTGAGCTTCTAAACCTGAGATGAAACCATAACTAGTCGGACATAGTTAAATTATTTGCTATAACAGTTTTACGCCTTGAAGTATTCAAGTGATCTAACCACCAGTGTTTTAGCTGACACTAGCATCCGCTCGCGGTTTCGCCCGCGTGTACCTTATCCTTAAGAGATAGACATATGCCATCGCTGACTTTTCTGTAGACCTATACAGGGTTATAGGTATCTAATCAATAACCTCTTAAAGGCGACTTGGGTAAATCAAGACTAACAACTTTTGTTCTATGACTTTTGCCAAAACGTAATAGATCATAAGTTTTAATATTTTTTTAGTTTTTGTGAGAATTTCTATCAATTGTTAGCTCTATGTCTCGTAAATACCTACCTATGTTTCATTTATTCGATTCTGACGTATGCGCAGTCAGCTGAGTCACGCTGAGTGCTACGACTTTTACGCAATCGCTCGGCCGAGTGTGCTACACACACAGCATGTACCGACTTGTCTTAATCTGTGACCGCCTAGAAAGAGCTAGGAAGATTAGAACTGGAAATTGCCTATTTATTTTTTTGTATGGGAAAAAAATCATTGAATTAGATAAAATTCGTAGAACAAAAGTTGTTAGTCTTGATTTACCCAAGTCGCCTTTTCAAGGTTATTGATTAGATACCTATAACCCTGTATAAGATACACTATTCCACTATACATTATTTTTTTATATTTCAGGGCTTAGGCAGCGTTTTCATTGAAAGCGGCTTATTTTTTTCCGACACCTCCAGCAAATATCATTATATTTTAGCCAATGTATACAAAAACTTGACAAATTATATACTAAAACCTTCCTCGAGAACCATTCTATACATTGGTGAAAACAGCCTGAAAATCGGTGTAGTAGTTTTGTGTTTATCGCGAACAGACAGACACGGCGGTGGACTTTGTTTTGTAATAAACAATATAACAGCAAAAGCTGAAACTGTACACCAAGATTAAATATTACTAACTTAGTAAATTCTCCAGACTTTCGTAAACACACGTTAGTGATGGCCTTTTACTGCAGATATGCACCCAACTCGTGCTATTCCTCGGGCACTGGCCGCTCTGGAGCGGCTGCCAGCTGTCGTCGAGCGTGTGCGAGCAGCACGACAGTCCGGCGCTCGGGCCGGAGCTCGGGCCCGAGGTGCTCGCCGCGCCCCACATCCAACTGATGCGGCTCAGCGACTCCACCCTCGCGTCGCTCATTGAACTACCCGCTTTGGACATGCCACCCGCAGCCGGGGGCACTACGCCTGGTAGGTTATTTATGATACACAGCTTCCAGTGGTTTCGCCCGCATGTTATCTTGAAAAACAAAAACGTTTATGCCACGGGAGCCGTAATTTTTTCGGGATAAAAGGTAGCCTATGTCTTTTCCCAAGCTCTAGTCTATATTTGTACCAAATTTCATAAAAATCGGTTTGGTAGTTTAGACGTGATTGCGTAACACACAGACAGAGTTACTTTCGCACTTATACGAGTAATATTAGTAAGGATTATTGTTCACAAGATTAATAAATGCGCGAAAGGAGCCTATCTGGCGCACTTAAATCATTTTACATCTCTCATATTCGGTAAGTAGGTCCTTATTACCCCCAAATTGGGCTTGTAGGTGACCAATTAGCGCTCTAGGGTAATAATGTAGCTAGAAAAGCCCTAGGGCGGTAAGTAATTAAAAAAAAACTTCACGCATTCAAAAAGTTCGCGTACATCTAACCATCATACTGGCAATAGACATCATGCATTCAGCACAATGACAAAAGAGGTCGCTTCGCTATTCAGCCTTGTCTTCGTATGAGTATAATAGTCATCAATTTTAAGATACGGCCAAGGAGAAAATGGCGGTTAGGTTAGGTTAGATTAAGTTAGATTATAGAAAACGGAAGAAAATAATTTACGCAAGACTAGGCAGTAAGGTCTATGACTATACGCCTGCTCAAATGAGCGAATAATTTAACAAACAAACAATCATCAATTTTAAATATCGAACGGCGAAGCTCAATTTCGTTCTGATTCCCGCCAAGGAGAAAATGGCGGTTAGGTTAGGTTAGATTAAGTTAGATTATAGAAAACGGAAGAAATTAATTTACGCAAGACTAGGCAGTAAGGTCTATGACTATAAGCCTGCTCAAATGAGCGAATAATTTAACAACAACATCAATATCGTTCTTGAAAAAAATAATTTAAAAAAAGATGAAAAAAGGCGGGAATAGTTTTTACTTTAAATATTGTTTATTCTTGTAATGCCGGTTTTTTTCTACTTACCTCACAATCGAGATTTAAAGCAGAGTAGTTAGCTCGGGTGTAAGCATCAATTGCACCCTCGAACTATAGGCGCCCTCGCATGCGCTCGTGCGCCTAAATATCTCGGGCTGCAATTGATGCCTTACAGCCCTTGGCTACTAATCTACTATTACCACACGGGTACGTAATAACTAATGATACGATAAGGAAAAGATGCATAACATTTTCTACCATCCCTAACGGATCGGAAATTTCAGAGCGTTAATTTGATAGGTGACTTAAACCAGCCTTAATAGATCGCCCGTAATATTCATAATTTACGTATTCACTTGGGTGGTGAAGCCTCCAGGGACCTTTCGACTATTTTTAGGCGGTTGTTGTATCCAAGGAGGAACGGTTTTTGGACCGCTATTGCCACGACTCTCGGACTGGTTACCCGAAGTCGATGACTGATGATGATTAGTTCTTTTACTGGGCGAACTGAGGCTTTTGAGTGTCATCAGAATTGACCACTGGCTCACACTAGCTTACCCACAGGCCTAGCAACATCGGACCGACAAGTGCGCGTGTTGCTGCGAGACATCGCGGGCAAGGCGTGCTGGGACGCGTCCGCGCTGTACTACGACCCCTCCGTCGCCGCGGAGGAACCACTCGACCCTCTCCCCTTGCCAGACAGGTGAGTGCAACTATTCTTTACCGTACCTATGTTAGTGTATGTATAGTATACCTAGTACCTGGATGACAGAGCTTAGCTCGGTTTACTCGGTGAAAACACGGATAAAACGACGGTTTTCTAAAAATGAAACCTAGCTAGATCGATTTATCCCCCCGAAACCACATGCATACTAAATTTCATGAAAATCGTTGGAGCCGTTTCCGAGACTCAGATTATATATACAGTCGTGGTCAACTAATTAGGGACATGCAAGATAGTGAAGAACAATAACCGGTTATGTACATACAAATATAAAACCCTATTGATTTCTCAGTAACTATTATTTGCATAATTTGGTCCGATTATTATGCTTTAAATGGCTGTAAATAAAAGAATAAATAAATAGAAAAAAGTATTTAATATCAAAGGTTGAACATGTATTCAATTTTAAGGTATAATTCTGTAGCTGGACATTTAATTAAGGACAGTAAACTATAATGAAAAATAGAGTTAAACAAAACTAATAATCTGCAGTATTATAATATCTTTAACAGCTCCATTTTATTACGTGTAAAATCAGTACCCAGTAGCAAAACCTTTGTTAGTAATTACCGCTTGACACCGATGTGGCATAGACATTATCAGTTTCTGGCATGTTTCGACAGGAATGTTTGCCCATGCCTCACAAAAAGCTTCATTAAGTTCATCTAAAGTTGTGGTACGATAAGTGGCTACTTTTTTCTTGATTTCGTGCCAAAGGTGCTCGATTGGGTTAAGGTCCGGGCTATTTGCTGGCCAATCTAGCACCGATACTGACTGACTGGTAAGAAACGACTTGACTGAACGGGCGGTATGTTTTGGGTCGTTATCATGCTGAAACGTCCATATAATAGGGAGATGCTCCTCAGCATAGGGAAGCATCGTTTCCTCCAATATTGCCTTGTATTGATGTTGGTCTAAGTTACCCTGAACTTTCCTCACAGGTCCCACTCCACGTCCAGAAAATGAACCCCACATTTTAATGTTTCCACCGCCATGTTTCACCTGCTTTTTTGTGAATCTTGGATTCATTTCCGCTTTTACTGGACGCCGTACGTATTGCCTTCCATCTGAAGAAATCAAATTAACCTTGGTCTCGTCAGAGAATAATACATGTTGCCATTGGGCGTAGGTCCAATGTCCATATTTACGTGCAAACGCCAAACGAGCATTTCTATGTTCTTTCTTCAACAACGGTACTTTGCGAGCCACTCTTCCGAACAACCCTGCTTCTACCAGACGTCGTCGAACGGTCCTAGCTGAGACACCAGCTCTTTCGTCTGTCCCAAACACTTCGTGTTTAATTAAAATAGAGCCTAGAAACGGATCTTTCTTAGCTAACCTGGCTATCATTCTATCTTCTTGCGGAGTTGTTTTTCTCGATCTTTTTGTTCTGGGCACATTTAAATCTGTGTTATTGCGTCTGACATGTTGCACTGCATTGTATACCATAGTTTTTGAACAATTTAAATGTTCTGCTATCCTTCGGTATGGCCAACCATGCTCGACAACAAACTTCATGATAATTTTTCGTAGTGTTGGATCGCAACTTTTATTTTTACCCATTTTTCTTCAAAATATTTTTCAAAACTTAAAATAAATATCGGGATTGCCGCCAAAACTACCACGAAACAATAAGAGAAGAAGTAAAAAAGTATTGAGATTCAAATTTTGAAAATAGAACGCAATATCTCAGTGTCCCTAATTAAATGGCCAGCCAGCATTATTTGAACAAATAGCACTACGATAATCTATCAGCTATACTGTAAAGAGGTTTAATGTTTAAGAAGTTGTTATTGTTTGTATAATCGGGCACATAAATGACTAATTATACTTACATGTAAAAGATATGGAATATGGTTTAGACTCGTTGGAAAATAAAAAATAAATTCACAATTCGGTTTAACCAAAGAGTGTCCCTAATTAGTTGACCACGACTGTATATACAAGAATTGCTCGTTTAAAGGTATAAGATAACTGATTCACCGTTTTAAAAATGTGAAATTGGTTAGCTCTACTTCTACACTAATATTATATAGAAGTAAAGTTTGCTTGTTTGTGTGTATGTAGAAGGTGGGCATGTGCCAAAACCCATACCTCTAGATATTCTCCAAAATCTAAGTAAACTAGAGTTTTGAGATCTCTACCATGGGGATTTGTCATGTGTGTGTGTTACATAAAGTAAGATTTTTAAACGTCAATAACAATGGTGCAGCGCATTTTGCATCATAACATAATAGAACCTTATGACTACATCTCGATTTGACTAGATCACTATATCGCTTACTCCTACACTTACTGTCTGTAATATCTGTACTGTGTTCTCTCATTAAAGCTAAGAGAGATTGTCAAAAATAATCACAGGCATCAGATAAAGTTGTAAGGGGTAGTCGCTGAACAGCATTTGATGGTGTTGTAATGTGCCCGCAGCGCGGAGTGTCCGAGGGACGACACGCTGTCGTCTCTGCCGCCGCCGCTGCCGCCCGACCTGCTGCCCGACTACAAGAACTCGCCGCCCGATAAACATCAACTGGACCATGTAACTATCATTATCTCTAAACTAAATCAAAAATGTAATGCTTTTCGTTGGTAAGCATCATTCGGGCATGGCTAGACTGATTTGGTTATTTTTTTGGAAAAATTCGCAATTCGCAGTCCCAATGTGATTTTTAGCAGTTATTACCCACCGTCCACCTCCCTGAGACCACCTGGGTGAACGGTGGAAAGTTTTTTTTACAACGGCTCACCCTTGTTCAACTGGGTGATCCTTGGGAAATATTTTGTTTCCACCGTCCACCTTGGTATGTAGGGAGAGAAAAGAAACTTTCTTGAAATTTGGACAGGACAACGTCTGTCGGGTCAGCTAGGAAATACATTTTGCTGGTGTCGGTGGAATATTGAAGTCTGAGAGTGATAAGTGAAATGAAATTCAAGTTTTGTTGAGTTTGGGGCCAGATAGCGCTATGTTCACCAATATTTATTGAATGCTGTATTGGGCAGAAACAGATTGTCCGTTTCAATTCAACCCGTGGTATTGCAGTTGTCAATAGCCTATAGTATAAATATCCTATAAGAAAATAAATATTACAGGTGCTTGCATACATCGGCCACACGTCGCCCGAAGTGGTGTGCGGGCGCCGGTTGGACGAAGCCGGATCATCGCCGCTCCCCAACGGAGCCGAGGACGAGTTGGTGGCTGCTTTGGTGGCGCATAGGAACAGTGAGCGGCAATACTTGGCACAGCGAGACAGGTACGCCGAACGGGTATCGTGTAACGTACATGCATACCATCTCTGTATTGTGATAAGTAGCCATATTACTTAGGGGATGCAGGAAATATTAATAAAACCGGCCAAGTGCGAGAAAAGCGCCCGTAGGAAGAACCACCTTAAGTTACTAAGTGGTTTTTTGTAGCTTCGAGGAGGAGGAGACGGTGTCGTGGTGCGGCGAGGAGAGCCGCAGCGAGTTCGCGATGTGCCGGCGGCTGGCGGCGCAGCTGGGCGTGCTGGCGCCGGCGCGCCGCAGCCACGCGCACCTGCTGCGCCGCAGCGAGCGCCTGCTGCGCGACCTCAGGAACCTGGACGCGCACAGGTGAGAGACAGTTCGCGATGTGCCGGCGGCTGGCGGCGCAGCTGGGCGTGCTGGCGCCGGCGCGCCGCAGCCACGCGCACCTGCTGCGCCGCAGCGAGCGCCTGCTGCGCGACCTCAGGAACCTGGACGCGCACAGGTGAGAGACAGTTCGCGATGTGCCGGCGGCTGGCGGCGCAGCTGGGCGTGCTGGCGCCGGCGCGCCGCAGCCACGCGCACCTGCTGCGCCGCAGCGAGCGCCTGCTGCGCGACCTCAGGAACCTGGACGCGCACAGGTGAGAGACAGTTCGCGATGTGCCGGCGGCTGGCGGCGCAGCTGGGCGTGCTGGCGCCGGCGCGCCGCAGCCACGCGCACCTGCTGCGCCGCAGCGAGCGCCTGCTGCGCGACCTCAGGAACCTGGACGCGCACAGGTGAGAGACAGTTCGCGATGTGCCGGCGGCTGGCGGCGCAGCTGGGCGTGCTGGCGCCGGCGCGCCGCAGCCACGCGCACCTGCTGCGCCGCAGCGAGCGCCTGCTGCGCGACCTCAGGAACCTGGACGCGCACAGGTGAGAGACAGTTCGCGATGTGCCGGCGGCTGGCGGCGCAGCTGGGCGTGCTGGCGCCGGCGCGCCGCAGCCACGCGCACCTGCTGCGCCGCAGCGAGCGCCTGCTGCGCGACCTCAGGAACCTGGACGCGCACAGGTGAGAGACAGTTCGCGATGTGCCGGCGGCTGGCGGCGCAGCTGGGCGTGCTGGCGCCGGCGCGCCGCAGCGAGCGCCTGCTGCGCGACCTCAGGAACCTGGACGCGCACAGGTGAGAGACAGTTCGCGATGTGCCGGCGGCTGGCGGCGCAGCTGGGCGTGCTGGCGCCGGCGCGCCGCAGCCACGCGCACCTGCTGCGCCGCAGCGAGCGCCTGCTGCGCGACCTCAGGAACCTGGACGCGCACAGGTGAGAGACAGTTCGCGATGTGCCGGCGGCTGGCGGCGCAGCTGGGCGTGCTGGCGCCGGCGCGCCGCAGCGAGCGCCTGCTGCGCGACCTCAGGAACCTGGACGCGCACAGGTGAGAGACAGTTCGCGATGTGCCGGCGGCTGGCGGCGCAGCTGGGCGTGCTGGCGCCGGCGCGCCGCAGCCACGCGCACCTGCTGCGCCGCAGCGAGCGCCTGCTGCGCGACCTCAGGAACCTGGACGCGCACAGGTGAGAGACAGTTCGCGATGTGCCGGCGGTGGGCGGGCTGCAGCCACGCGCACCTAATATTATTTTACCTTTACATCTATATCTATATAAGAGCTTAACCTGACTGACTGACTGACTGACTGACTGACTGATTTATCATCGCCCAGCCGAAACCGCTGAAGCTAGAAAGCTGAAATTTGAAAGGTGGGTTCCTTTTATAACAAAACCACCCACTAAGACGGGATTTTTGGAAATTCCACCTCTAAGAGGGGGAAAAAGGGTGAAAACGTTAGTATGAAACTTTTTAACGCGTGGAACGATTTTCATGAAACTTTGTTTGTGCACTGTAAATGCAAAATTAATGAACACGTGTTTCAGGATTTTTCAATATAACTATCAAAAAGGGGTCAAATGTGGTGTCAATTTTTGTATGGGAACTTTTTAACGGGTAATGCGATTGTTCTGAAACTTTGTTTGTGTACTGTAAATGCAAAATAAATGAACACGTGTTTCAGGATTTTTCAATATAACCTTCAAAAAGGGGTCAAATGTGTGGTCAATGTTTGTACGTGAACTTTTTAACGGGTGGTGCGATTGGCTTGAAACTTTGTTTGTGTACTGTAAATGCAAAATGAATGAACATGTGTTTCAGGATTTTTCAAAATAACCTTCAAATGGGGTCAAATGTGGGGTCAATGTTTGTATGTGAACTTTTTAACGGGTGGAGCGATTGGTCTGAAACTTTGTTTATGTACTGTAAATACAAAATGAACGGACACGTGTTTCAGGATATTTCAATATAACCTTCAAAAAGGGGTCAAATGTGGGGTCAATGTTTGTATGGGATCTTTTTAACCTGGTGCGATTGGTCTGAAACTTTGTTTCGTGTTTCAGGATTTTTCAATATAACCTTAAAACAAGGGGGTCAAATGGTCAATGGGGGGTCAATGTTTGTATAGGAACTATTCAACGGGTGGTGGTGCGATTGGTCTGAAACTTAATTTCGTGTTTTAGGATTTTTCAATATAACTCTAAAAAAGGGGTCAATGTTTGTATGGGATTTTTTTTAACGGGTGGTGCGATTGGTCTGAAACTTAATTTCATGTTAAAGGATTTTTCAATATAACTCTAAAAAAGGGGGTCAATGTTTAAAAGGGATTTTTTTAACGGGTGGTGCGATTGGCCTGAAACTTTGTGTTCTGTTTCAGGATTTTTCAATATAACTGTAAAAAAGGGGTCAATGTTTGTATGGGATATTTTTTGACGGGTGGTGCGATTGGTCTGAAACTTTGTGTACTGTAAATACAAAATGAATGAACAAAGTGTTTCAGGATTTTTCAATATGACCTTCAAAAAGGGGTCAAATGTGGGGTCAATGTTTGTATGGGAACTTTTTAACGGGTGGTGCGATTGCCTTGAAACTTTGTTTGTGTACTGTAAATGCAAAATGAATGAACACATTTTTCAGGATTTTTCAAAATAACCTTCAAAATGGGGTCAAATGTGTGGTCAATGTTTGTATGTGAACTTTTGAACGGGTGGTGCGTTGGTCTGAAATTTTATTTGTGTACTGTAAATACAAAATGAACGGACACGTGTTTCAGGATATTTCAATATAACCTTGGAAAAGGGGTCAAATGTGGGGTCAATGTTTGTATGGGATCTTTTTAACCTGGTGCGATTGGTCAGAAACTTTGTTTTCTGTTTCAAAATTTTTCAATATAGGTAACTCTAAAAAAGGGGTTAATGTTTGTACGGGTTTTTTTAACGGGTGGTGCGATTGGTCTGAAACTTTGTGTACTGTAAATACAAAATGAATGGACACGTGTTTCAGGATTTTTCAATATAACCTTCAAAAAGGGGTCAAATGTGGGGTCAATGATTCTACGGGTACTTTTTAAAGGGTGGTGCGATTGGTCTTAATTTTGGTTTGGATACTTTTAATGCAAAATAATTGGGAACGTATTCCTGGATATTTCAAAATAACCCTCTAAAAAGGGTAAAATTGGGTGTCAAAGTTATTATGGGATTTTTTTATTAGTGTGATTTGTTTGAAACTCAGTTTAGTTAGATACCTACTTTAAGTGAACGAAGTCGCGGGCGGGACAGCTAGTTATTAGTATATATTAATGAAAGCACAGACCTCACTAGTGAAATATCGTGATGATTTATTCTCTCACTGGTGAGGGTCGTGATGTTTCCACCATTTATTTATAGTCACTAACTTTCTCAGTTATAAGTTAGTAAGCGTCAGAAATACACAATACTTGAAATGTTGATTGCAGATGTCGCGAAACACACAAAGTGGCGGTGATATACGTGGGCAAGGGACAGGAAACTCGCAACGAGATCCTCTCAAACCGCTGCGGCAGTCCGGCGTACGAGGCGTTTCTAGCCGCGTTGGCTTGGGAGGTATCACCTACTAGTTAACTATGAATATAAATACATCAAGCTTTTCACGAAAACTGATCGGGTGACCATTATAGTGTGATTTTCAAGTTGTGAACATATTTTTGCTTTCATATAAACCTTGACTTGTGCTCAAGTTTACCTGAGTTTACACGAGTCATCATCATCTTCCTGCCATTATCCAACTAGGTGGGGTCGGCACAACAGGTTCTCTTCCTCCATCATCCACTCTCCCCTATCATCCGTCAGTCAGTAGTCACTCCCTTCTTACACATATCGTCTTTCACACAGTACATGAGTAACGACTAAAAATACCGCCATTACGAAATGCATAATTTAATCGTTTTCGAGGAATCATCATCATCATCACCATCATCTTCCTGCCCTTTTTCCACGTTATGTGGGGTCGGCACAACATGTGATCTTCTTCCATTTCCCTCTATCATTCGTTATCTCAGTATTCACTCCTTTCTTACCCATGTCATCTTTCACACAGTCCATCCATCTTTTCTTTGGTCTACCTCTACCCCTGGATCCATCCACATTCATATCTAACACTCTCCTCGTCACATGACATTCATCTCTTCTCATAACATGCCCATACCACGCACACTTGTGAATGTGATAGGAATATAAAAGCGGCGGGTGTCGCCGCCAGGTGGAGCTGGAGAGCCACGTGGGCTTCACGGGCGGGCTGCGCGGCGGCGGCGGCGGCGGCGTCAGCGCGCCCTACCTCGCCGCGCTCACGCTGGAGGCCTTGTTCCACGTCGCCACGCGGATGCCGGCCGACACGCCCGACGCCATCCTGAACAAGGTCTGCGCCCCGGATCCGATCCAGCGGATCTAGGCTTATTGAGCAATGTCACTATAAATTAATTGAGCTGTTTGACATTTTATATTTCTTATTAATTATATTAATTTTATTCAAACATTTATTTATATTTAGGAAATTTTATACAAATTAATTATTTTGGCGAGACTTAGGCATATAAATACAATTTATACAACATTAAGGCCCAGAATACTCGATACCCTATTCCTTACGTAAAAGTTACAAAAAAAAGTGACATAGGTGCGTATAGCAACATGGATCTCCGCGGAATCAGACATACATAGCACGAAGCGAAATACCCAAATGACAAGTAAGTAGAGTGCGGCATGATAATATGGCTGCTCTGAATTATACAAAGAAAGCGACAATTTATAAAACACATAAATATGTTCAAGTAAATAGCTTATTTCAAAAAAAGGGCTGGGTTGATTGGTTTCAAATTAACTGATTTATATTCATGTGAAATAGAAATTCAAAATACCTTACTGTTCTAGATAAATTAGGGAATTTCTGAATTTTCAGAGGTGTTTTTGACATGATTTTTAACCAAGGTTTTCTAACTAATTCGTGTTTTAGCTCCGGTTGATTAATCACTTATATCCTTGAGTATCGTGTAGTTCAATTTCAATGTAATCTATTAAGCGGTAATAGAATGATTAGGGCTGCAATACTTGCAATTTTCAAAATGCTGGGCCTTAATGTTAATTTAATTAGAATTAAGAACCTGACATGTAACTCAAACATGTTATCAATAAACTAAACTAAACTAGGCTACGTGAAGTTAGCCGTTTAGATGCGCAGTAGACAATTTAGTATAAAAAAGCTGCACTGCGCATCTTTACATGCTAACTTCACGACAGCTTAGATCCGTTTGCCGTATTGTACCCCGTCGGCAATCCAAGTATGTATAGTGTTTTATTTATTTATTTATTTATTTATTTATTTCAAACATTACATCTATTATTACAGGTAAGACCTAATACAACAGAGTAGTCATCTTATTCTAAATATAAAACACTTATAAATACGTTATTCAACAAACTAAATAATTCAATAAAAAAAATGTCAATAAGCAAATTAATTCCATAAATCAGTTAAAAAAAAAAAAAAAAAAAAAAAAAAAAACAATAAGCAATAATTAAAAATACAAATGTCAATAGGCAAAATTATTCAATAATCAGCAAGCAAAAAAATATAAGTCAAAATTATTTCTTTGATTTTGTAGCGTAAAAATAATTAAAATATTATTATTTACGATAACACAAATTAAATAATGTAGCCCTTACGAACTCGCTCCGAGAACAGTGGAATAAGTCAATGGTCGCTGCTACCAGATTTAGTGTTTGTATGGTGCGCGTCAGTGGCGCCTTGTTCAGCAGGTGAGTCCTCCCGCGAGGCACTGCGAGCAGAGGCGGCCGCCGGCGCCGGCCCGCGTACTCGTCCGGCACGCACAGCTTCATCATCTCCAAGATGGTCGAGTTGGATATAATCCCCCGGAACACACTGACCACATACAGCGCAAGCGCCATATCCCTCCTAATTTCTAACTTGTTGTATCCAACCATACCCAAAACGAATAAGGTTGGATACATCAAGGGATAAAAAGGGTAGACGCCATATCTCTTCCAATATAGATAGCGAGTGAACTTGTTCTGTATGCGCTCCATCATAAGAGCATATTTAACTTCATGTGGAGCCCATACAGAAGCTGCGCTTTCCATCTGGCTCCTGACCAAGGCATCGTACATTGCGGTTAGAGCCCCAGTGTTTGAGAACCCGTTAGCTCGTCGTAAAATGAACCCTAGAATTCTGTACGCTTTTTTACACACGCTAACAACATGGCCTCTGAACCTCAACTCGGTGTCCAGTCGAACCCCAAGATCCTTTACCGATTCCACACGCTTCAACTGCGCTTCCTCTATGTGGTAGTTGTAGTGGAGAGGGGCAGTTGCTCTACTAAAAGACATTATAGAACATTTGTCCACATTAAACTGCAACTTGTTTCTCTGGCTCCACTCCACCACCTTATCCACGTCTTGTTGAAGACGTACGCAGTCCCCTACTTCCTTAATCGGCAAGATCAACTTGAGGTCGTCCGCGAACAATAGACATTTGGCCTCCGTGACAACTTTGGGCAAATCGTTGATCATAACAATAAATTCCAGCGGCCCTAAGTTGCTACCTTGGCTTACCCCTGTCTTCGTGAAATAAGGTTCCGATTTGTGTCCTGCATACTCTACGTACTGCTGCCTATTCTTCATATAGCTCGCAAAGAACTGCAGCAGTTTGTTGTAAATAAATAAACCATAGTGAGTGAGTGATTGATAATGATAATGTTGTATTTGTCGCTAGACTCGGCACTTGGGTAACGACGAGGTCCACGTGGTGTGGAGCGAGCACTGGCGCCCGTACAAGCGCGACACGTTGCCGACACAGTTCTGCGATGTGCTCATTGTGCTTTATCCATTGCCCGGGGGCTTGCTACGTTGCACCGTCTCCAGAAAGCCTGATGTAAGTATCCTTCTTTATAAGTTTACACAATAAAGAACAAACTGTACTCATCTTCTATTTAAATATCTATGACAGAAGTTTGAAAACTCAACCTGAGCAGAGGAAGGAGCTATCGATTAAAGGTGTAGAATCGACTTATAAAGTCTGTTCAAAATTACGCGAAAGTTTGTATGGATGTCTGGATGTATGTTTGTTACTCTTTCACGCTGAAACGGCTGAACGAATCTTGATGAAATTTGGCACAGATACAGATTTTAGTCTGGAATAGTACTTTTTATCCCCGAAAAATGTACGGTTCACGTGAGCCAAGCCGTGGGCGGAAGCTAGTGTTATATAATTTGACATTATGGGTCGGTTCACCCGGTGACAACGGTCGGTGTGTTGGCAGGTGAGCGTGTTCGGTCCGATCTGGGAGGAGAGCATCGTGCGCGTGAGCTGCGCCGGCGCGCTGGTGCGCGGCGCGGCCGTGGCGGGCGGGCGCGCCGTGCGGGCCACCATGCCGCTGTACCAGCACGCGTACGGCGAGCGCGCGCGCACGCTGGACGCGCTGGCGCACCACCACACGCTGCCGACCACCTACGAGCACTTCGTGGAGCGCATCCGCGAGCCGCTGCCCAACTACTCGACCCAACCGCCAGGTCAACCTATATTCTACTACATAGTACTTCGAGCGGCTTCGGACGCTCGATTTTAATAGCAGCGTCCCCAGGGCTAGGCGACGCATCACTCTCGACTTCTTTCGCGCACGATTTATAATTCTCTAGTTTTTCTTATGTTCTGTGTGTTTTATTTTTTCTTTTATAGCTATTTTTTGTATGTACCTACCTACTTTATATTTTTTCATTATGGTACGATTTATTTTGTGTTACCATGATGTTCGTGTTCACATTTCAATAGTTTACTTAGTTTCTATCGGTGAATACCTATTAATGGCTCTCTGTTGTTAGTTATAGTTCTATTGTAACTAGTTTAGCTGGTGTTCCGAAATAAATAAATTAATTTATCGGTGGTGTGACCGAATGTGACTTGCCGTTTCAGACCAAGGCACGGGCCGGCTGGCGGCCGCTCTGCTCGACCACGCGTGGACCGGGCCCGCTGAGACGCACCGCGTGTCGCCGCGCCCGTCCAAACGTCTAGGCCCGTTCAAGCGGCCGCTGACCTCTCAGATGCCGGCCGCCCCGCACACGGCGCCCGTCACCTCCTCGCCGCCGTCGGTCCAACCTGCCCCTCCGCTACGGAAGAATCGGTGAGCACGACGTAACAGGAACGTACCTATGCCCGGTTTCACCAAAGTACACGTAACTTAAGACGCCCTCTCTGTGACATTACGACGTGAGATTAATAGAAATAGAAAAATGCAGTTTAGACTGAGAGGAGTCGATGGGTGTACATTGGTTGTTTTCTTAAAATACGGCCTCGCCCGATAAAGACTGAAAAGGCTTACATACTTGAGTACTTAGTTTTAATTGGATTATTATTATTCTTCAATCAGTCTTTTTCAGCCTGGTTCGGAACTTAATTATTCTAGTATACGTACAACGGTCAAATCATTCGCATATTAGCAGTGTTAAAATCATTTTGAGAAATGTAAATCTCTGTCATCTCTTTAATATCTTGGCTGGGTGATGTTTGGATATGTACTTGAGTAAACTGGATCTGGAATTGACATTATTTTTATCGTTTTAATTTATATTATTATTAAAATATGTTAGACAACAAGTTTAATTTAAATGATGTTTTTGTAAGAATTAAGTACTTATGTGTAAATGGAAATATATTCTGCTGTTTTTAAAGCAACGATAAAAAAATCCTGTTGTCACATGAATAAAATATTGTTTTTTATTTAATAAATAATAATGACTCTCATATAATAATATGAAATCATTTGTATGTATGTCTTTTGCTTTGCTACTTAATTCGTCCATTAACAAATAGCATTATGGATGGTCTCACTCCTTATTGTACTTAAATATTTTGTAAGCTTTATACATCTACATTTAAATGCAAAGTTCGCGAATATCATAATTATTACTTACTACAATTATCTAAGTGGAGATGAGATTTTTATCGTTTTGTCCAACTTTGCATTGTTTTATTTTGTATATAAGATAAACTAGTTATAAAGCTTTAACTGTTGTAGGTTTGGTATAATGTATTTATTTATTTTTAATTGATAAAGGTTTAGGCATTTTTCATACAGTAGTTTTCAATTTCTTGATGTGAATGATGCCTGTATAAAACTGCTATGTGATGTTCTCCCATAAAAATAATAATTTTATTCTCCAAGGACACTTTTCTACCTATTCCACTTTTATGTCTAGTTACTGCTTTGATCGAGAGTTACAAGGCTTCTGTCGAGCGTTATAGTTGTAGCACCGGCCGCATTTAGTAATGCAGGCATATGTTCACGAAACTCACTACTGTGACGTTGCAGAGAGTAGTTTAGTGCTAAGGCCTTTAAGATGGGGAACTAGGCACGAAACGGCACATGATCAGGTCAGTTTCACCTTGGAAAACATCTACTTTTAGCTTCATTATGTATTTTTCCTTATAAAATCCTTTAAAAGTCCTTGCGTAGCTTTGGTTTTTGTACACAAAATAATACATTCCATTGCTTTATAATTCGCTTTTTAAATAACTACTTCTTTTTATGATGATTATTATGTATTTACATAGGTACATAATGCATTTATTTTATTTTTTGTTTTGCTTATTGGACATTAAATTATAGAGCATTCCATTAGAAATTCCCATAAATCTATGTTGATTTTCAGTATCTTTTAGTTATTACATGGTTATTTTACTGTCAGTATAAATTGCTTCTTTCCACTAACCTTAATCAGTATTTAATAGATGTTAAGACTGACACACTAAATATGTATTGTAAGCACATAGGTATTAAATTTATTCATATTTTATTGTGGTGGTTATTTATAATTTATTTTGTGTTACCTAATTTATGAATTTTGGTAAAAAAACAATAGATGTTAATGTTAATAACTGTAATAAATACTGGCTTTGAAAATTGTCACATAATAAAATTGTAACAATTAATCTGGTTGACCGCAGACAATGTAACCAATTTTTATATTAAAAACCATTGAAAATAAATAAAGTTTTGCTAAACTTTCTTCAATTGTTTATTATACCTAAGTGTCAAGAGTCAAGTAAAGTTACAGTAGGTAAGCTTATAGACCTAGATGCAAGAATTGCACCACATGCACCTAGATGCAAGAAAATATTTACATTACTGACAGAATGATATAACCTAGTTCTTAGGTAGCTTGTACATTCCTCCTTGTAAGATAAGCTGATGAGTCCTAACCTTGGTGTCCAGAAACTGCCTCAGCTCCTGAATACTACATTCAGTGCCTGGGGCTTGTGATGCGAACATTTTCAACATCTGATGAATGCGGTCTAGTGGCAAAGAGTCCAGATTAGTCAACATTCCTACTATGTAAGACCAGAACACCTGCAGCTCGCCCTCTCTCTGATCATGTGCTGAAGCCATGGCACTTTCAGCCTCATCATACTCGCAGATCATTTCTTGCACCTGGCTTGAAGAGCCAGATTCCTTATTGGTATCGGAGCCTTCAACTAAAACAAAATGATCAGGACTTTTCTCAGAAATAAGTCCCATTGACTGCCAGTATGTAATTTTCCTCCTTAAAACAGTCACAGGAACTTTCATGACTTGGTGAAGTTCTTCTATAGACCATTCTGGTTTGTTTTGAAAATGCATTATCAAAGTTGCATTGAATGGTGAGACAGTCAAGTCTAATTTTTTCTCACCAATTTCTATTTCAATATTAACATTGCCAAGGTGTGGTTTCCAACTCAATGTTCTATTGCCTTTCAAGGCTTCAAATGATTTGGTATATGCTTCTAAATGTTGCTTTATTTCATCTGGAAGTTCCAAGCTCTCATCCTTGAATGGAGGCCAAAACTGAGCTGAAAGAATCATAGCACTTGATGTGAACTGCTTATTTAGTTCCTCTATACTCTTTTCCTGTTGTATTAGAGCATTAATTCTTTTTGAATCTGAAATATCTTTGAGCATGACTTCACAGAAATGGAGTTGTGATTCTCCAAATCTTAGTTTTAGCAGCTCTAAATATCTTATTTCCCTCTCTGTATTTATGGCAGTTTGAGCCAACAATCTATCAGCTAAGAGTGTTCTATACTCATTTACAAACAGTTCTTTGCTACCATAAACATTGACAAGCATGGATATGATGTCATTTGCTCTCCTATCACTGGAGTTGACTTTAGGATCTGCATCAACTGGATCTGGAAGCCACTCATCCCACATCTCATCTTTGTCCTCATCACCATCTGGCTCTGCAGCAAACTTGGCAAGTTCTTCAGCCAACTCACAACCGGCACCTTCCTCGGTGAGACTACTGACCACACTTCTTACTGTATCTTCTCTATTTCTTAAGTAGTTTTTTACAGGTTTTGTAACAGTTTCTAGTATTACTCCAGATGGGTCAATATATCTCAAAGCTTTGATTGTTGAAATGTAAGCAGTCAGTATATCAGGAGTGTTCACACCAGGGTGCAGTAATCTTGTCTCTAGAGCGCTTTGCAACTTTTTGCATAAAGTAGGTCTCAAATCAGTCATTTGTAAACCCATTCTGATATCTTCAACTGCAGGTAGGGAATCTGGATATTCAATAATTATGTTAAATAGTTGATCTATTCTCAACATTGTGTAACTGTGATGCATAAAGTAACTTAATTTCTGTCTGAACTTTGAAATAGCATTTTGTATGTATGTATCATCAGCGGGTGGTTTAGATGAGCCAGCACAATATATTCTGGTTAGCCATGACACAACTGTAGTTTCAAGCCAGTCATCTAAAAACCCCATATGTGAAACATCAAATGACCCGGCACATAGTTTTTCCATGTGCAACTCTATTTTCACTTGGCTGAAGTTTGTCAAAACTTGTCCTGCAAGTCTTTCCAGTAACTGCAATTCCATTAGTTTTCTGTTAGTGTCATGAAAAACTTTGACGATGTATGCACAATTACAATCGGAGAAGTCATTCCAGCAGCCTGAGCACATGACATCTTCTCCCATGTCTGGATTATCATACTCATTGTCAAAGACATTGAATGACACTTTGTAAAAATGGTTTATGATCACATGAAAATCTAATGGTAATTGAGAAAGCAAGGTTGCTCTGACAAGCTGCTTGAAACCTAAAGTGACATCTCTTTCTCCATAAATGGGTTTGTTGTCATTACAGGTATTATTTAACTCAGTAAGTCTTCGAAGCATAGCAGCAAAAGTAGATACAGATTCATAGAGGTCGTTCACCGCCGACTTGAATAGTTGAAATCCTTTGATTTCTTCTTCCACTTTGGTAAACTTTGACCAGAACAGCGGCGCCACATGTTGGCGTATATATTTTTCGATGTGAATGAGCACCAGATCTCGTATTTTCACCTGGATTCCCAAGCCGATGATAATTTCGTGAATTTCTTCGTACTCTGCAGTAGAGCAATCAGTAAATAACGAATCGTTAAGAATGGGGAAGGCATAGTTTATTTTATTCCAGTAAACCTTTAGATCTTCTTGGTTGTGAGACATTCTAATAATCAGTCTCTCTCAGACATTAATTCTTTCTTTCCAATATTTTCTCAAAATTATCAAGTTGAGTTTGATTGAGCAAGGAATAATTAATCGTTTGTTTTAGGCATGAGTCCGATTTATCAAAACGAATCTGAAAGCCGATTTCACCTACAAATCGAATAGTATCGATTGTCCAATAAAGACAAACTGATTTTAGAAAACTTAAGAAAACATCTACCACGAATTATAATTGAATAACGGGTATTTATCACGTACCTATTTTGTTTTTATTCCCGACGTTGTCTGCCCGCGACCACGAACGCTGTAATGTGTTCGAAACGTCGGGAATAAAAACAAAATAGGTACGTGATAAATACCCGTTATTCAATTATAATTATGTCATCAAATCACGGAAGTTTAAAAAGTTTAATCTACCACGAAAACGCAAGCAAACCAAAACCAAGCCAAAGCCAAATCTTTCTTTGAAAACTCCGATGCATTTTCATAAATTCATGCTATCACTTTCACTCTGCCAAATAACTGCTGAGAATGAAAGAGATGAAGAGAATTTCAGACAGTTTTGCTGCAAGCAAACCGTTCGTTCGTTCGCAAACGAATGAGATCGTAAGTTTTCTGAAAAGTTTTTTTCCTGCGTCCGTGTAAGAGATATCATGCAAAATATAAAAATGCATTATGTGCAAATTTCGAAAAATCGGTTGGACGCTCAAGGGGTGTGCAAATTCAAAACGCGGCTAATAAATTTAAAACCATGGAATTTCGAACGAAACTAAGGTCAATCTGCTCCATCATACACTTCTGAAATCTATTTATAAAATCGGGTTTTTAAATCGATTGCAAAATTAGTAATCGAATTTGTATCCGATTGCGTAAAAATCCGAAAACGCCCATCTCTAGTTTGTTTGTATCGTATCGCCTATAAGAATACGCTTAGGCGACGCCTAAGCGTATTCTTCTTCTTCTTCTTCATTTATGGCATCTGTCTCATAGAGAACAATTTTGCCAGTGTCAAGTGTATTTATATTTAAGTTTTGTCAACGTCACAGAGTCATAGTATTGTAGTAATAGTCAGTTAGAGCAGCGGTCGGCAACCTTTTGGCAGGCAAGGGCTTCATGGTGGTAAAATAAACTAAAGGAGGGCTGGGCAACACTTATGATATTAACCCTAGAAGCTCAATATATACCTACGTATAATTGGTCAATATCATATCCCACACATTCATGAGCCGCACGCAAGTGAGACGTACGCAGGCCGTGTATGGCCCGCGGGCCGCACAATACGTTTACATACTCTAAATCAGTGACTGATTTAGAGTATGTAAACGTATTGATTTATGTATATTCAAGCGAATAAAAATATTTTATTCGTAAACAAACAAAGAAATGCCATATGTCACTGTCAAAATGATAAGTCAGGGGTCCAAAACAAGTTTTCGCCAAGGATCATTACGTAGTATCCCTAGTACGTCTGTGGATCATTATTAGTAGGTACCGGTACAGTGAGTGATGGCGTGCGATTTTCTTTAGGTAACATGTACCTTAGCAACCGTTTCAAAACACTATACTTATTTGTACACAGATTACAAGTGTGTGACAAGAGCAGGGCTTAATGCCTAGGGGCAATTTCTACCAGCCAACCCACTGTAGTTCAGAGTTAGTAGTAGGCGCAAAATAATTCAATTTTAGCCAGCTGAGAATATAATCAATACAGGATGTATTAATTAATATTATAAACACGAAAGTTTGTAAGAATGTCTGGATGTCTGGATGTATGTTTGACTCTTTCACGCTGAAACGGCTGAACAGATCTGGATGAAAATTGGCACATATATAACAAGTTAACCACCGCTTTGAAATTCACATTTTTATTACATTTATTTATTACCTAACATAAATTCTCATAGGTACATAGGTTATTTCTAGCAAAATGACCACCCAAAAATAAACATAAAACAAACATTTAATCTTTGTTTTAATGAATAGGTTCTGGCTGCTGGGTGATAAGCAATCCAAATCTCTTCTTGATGGTTATTCTTTGTCTGGAGTATTTATCTTCAGGTGAAAAGCGAGCTGGATGTGCCGATAGTGTAGGTTTTCCAGTAGGATCAATAGTCTGCAATAAAAAAAAATAGAAGTAGAATAACAACAAATAACCAGCTGAAATGCACTGATAGGCTTATTATCATTGTCCTGAAAGATTATTGTATTGAAATTAAGTAATGTTGGTTTCAGATTATTAATGTATGCACTACCAAAACGTAGTGATTATATTCTCTTTGTGCACTACTGTTTTAATTGTACACGTGCTATGAGGTTATCAAATACCAAAGAATGCAACTTACGGCCAGGGTGTACTGCCTGTCACCACTTTCATTCAAGAAGTATCTCAGATACATAATGATTGATTTGCAAAAGACAGAATAGTTTTTTTACGAGAGATTTGGTGGCTTGGTTTGGTTTCTTTCTCTCTATCCTGTTTCCTTTTATATTCGTAAAAACATAAAAACAAACAGTCGCGTTGCGTTGTGCGCACGTAATTGTTGTGGTCAGTGTTGCCAACAAGTCGGGACCTGGTGTCGCCCATTTTCAGAGCTTGAGTAGCCTAAAGTAGCCGAATTTGAAATGAGGTAGCCTAAAGTAGCCCATACGCCGAAACTAAAATAAAAAACTTCCGAAACTTTATTTATATACACTCCGATTCTGCTTCATCTGCTGCGAGCAATAGCAAAGCATCCAGAATAACTTCGCCGTCGGAACGATCAATGAAACACGGACTTAGGAATCTGACTGGTTTATTCATATCTACCCACATTATACGAGTACAGTAGAAGTCAACCCTACATTTTTCCCCCTTTTAAATAACAGACTTATTTACTAGCTAGACTAATTACAATTAGATCCCACCACCTTACCTAACATCAGATAATAATAAAAATGACTCAATAGGTACATTATTGTTTGCCTCGATTATAAGCTCGAACAGCCCGAGCTGACGCATGCGGCGGCGGCGGAGGTGTCGGAGAGGGCTCAGTCGGGCGCGGGTCGGCCGGCGGCGGCACTACCGGCGGCACGGCGGCCAGGCCCGGTGACGGCGGAGCTGAAGGCTGGCGTTGGCTACTCTCTAATTCCAACTTCTCCTCCGCCGCATCTTCGAAAACCTCATCGGCTTCGCTCTCTGGGCTTATTGAGCTAACAGCATCTTTCGTCAAATTCAAGTTAGGGCGCGAAAGAGAAAACCTGCTTTTACGATTTGAATTCAAAGGTATTACTTGATCCTGATGCCTACGCAAACGAAACATATGGCGCTCGGCGATCTCCGACCGTTGTGGTTCCAAATGATCAGTTACGAGTTTTACTAGCTCAGTAAAAGTTTTTGTTTCTGGATGGTCCGGGGAACACAAATCACACATAAGAGAGTATGTGGCTTCTCCTACGATGGTTATCAACAACGACACGTGTAGTTCCGCCTTGATCTCGTTCAACGCGATGTACTGTTTTACACGGCGAATATATGCAGGCCATTGTTTAGAACTCAAGTCAAATGGTTCCAATTTGCCTATTGGCATTTTATGTATCACTTAAATGCACTTTTACCGAATATAACTCGAGAAATACGCGTAAATTCGACTCGTCGCCAGTGGAACGATCAATGAAACACGGACTTAGGAATCTGACTGGTTTATTCACATCTACCCACATTATACGAGTACAGTAGAAGTCAACCCTACAGTCAACATTTACTGTGGATGCTGTGATAGTGCTGGCGCAAGCTCCGCTGGAATCGTACATTTTTCTTCCCGCATGTAAACTTATCATTATGATTGCTTGGTTCAAAGTTGTTGCAGCAAATGCTTCTGACATTCATATGTGTACGAATTCTTAGAATGGCGATCAGCATGGGTAATTGCATTCTGTTTCTTAATTTTATCTTTATCGTACCCATCACGCTGAAAATTCTTTCCACGACAGCATTACTTAAAGGTAATGAAAGACAACGCAAGGAAAACTCCGCTAAATCTTTGAACATGGGATTGCTTCCAGCATTCTGCATTTTCAATACCTGTACCCAGAAATTTACAGTATCAATAGGAGAAGCAGTGCCAATTATTTCCTCTATACGCATCGTACTTAAAGTGCGGAATTGGTTTATTATAGATTCCTTGTCAATATTAGGTTCACATAACTGCCAGGGAAAATCATCAATGTTAGGTCTGTTGCTGGTTGAGAGGCAGCGGTTGGGTGACAAAACATCAATTTTTTCCACCACCGACACATTGACTGGTAACCTGTCAACTAATTCCTTCACTAAGCGCACGAGAAAGTTTGTGCATCGCTGTTTGACTTCTTTGGCTTTGTTGTCAGAAACAGATCTTGATTTTCCTACACTTTTTGCTATTGCGTGGGTATAATTTTTTTTCTCTTGCTTAGGCTCATTTGTGTTGAGATTCGATCATTCAACTAAAAGGACTTTTCATTTTTTTCGAGTAGCCTAAAAGGCGACCTTTAAGGTTTTTTTGTCGCCGATTTCCAATCAGAGTAGCCTAAATGGCGAAAAATCGCCTTCGTTGGCAACACTGGTTGTGGTGGGCAAAGAGAACTGAGAACTGAGAAGAGAATATAATCACTACGTTTTGTGGTGTGTGTGTGAGGTGAGGTGAGTGCTCGGTGAGTGAGTGAGCGTGCGCGTGACGGATGACATTAATTAATAGTTGACATTGACAGTGATTGACATTGTTTTATCACAGACTAAATACTCACTAGGATTTATGTTTAGAAAGAAACTGCTGTTGATTGAATGAACATTTATTTGTATTGTAGTGAAATAAACCTCTTGGTCAGTCTTGTTGGTTGTTGGGTTGATTAACTTGAAAAGTTGAAAATTTGATTTGTTTTGACTTGTTCGCTCGCGGGTTGTTCGGTGGGTTTTAGAGTTAAATACAATATTTTATGCGGCGAATCGTCAGAAATTTATTGAATCCGATTAACCCTTACCGTAATATGGCCAATTTACCTCCTCGGAAAATTTCTGCTTCAAGCAAAACTAAACGAGATGCTACACCACTTCAAATTCTTTTGCAGATGGGATTTCCAAGACATCGAGCGTAAGTTTCGTCCGAGAGTAAACCATAGAAATCCGTTCGCTAACTCCGTAATGCAAAATTTTGTCAAGGATTCCTTGTACCAATACCTACATAATTATATGTTTAGGTTGAAAGCCCTAGCTGCTACGGGCAACCGCAGTGTCCAGCTGGCTTCCGACTGGTTGCTGACACACGTAAACGACGGTTTTATCGACTCTGATGAGCCGCGAGAGTACATCTTCTACGCCAGCCCCACTGGCCCGCTTTTGACACAGCTTCTGGAGTTCTGGGATAAGTCAAAGGCCACTGCTGGATGGAACGGTGCACATAACTTTCCACCTCACATTACCTTAGTGTCATTTTTCAAGGCAAGCAGTAATATTTATTTAATTGTGTTTTTTAATTGGGACATATAAACATTACCTTTTTTTTCCCAGCATTTCCTATTGGAATAATATTTAAAATTTACTTTCAGGCACAAGATGATACATCATTGCAGCTGGCTAAAGCAGTAAAGAATGTTGTGGAAAATGTAGGCGAACCCCCATTGAGCCCTTTAAAGCTGGAGCCATACATCTCACATAACTTTATGGGTTTATTTGTGTCTGAGGAGCATGCTGACTACTTGAGGAAAATTGCCATTCAGTATGTGAAACAGGTTTCATCAGCATGTAAGTACTGATAGTGACCAGATTATAACTAAAAAGGTGTGATTCAGTAACCAATTTTAGTGATAAAGTTAGTAATAAGTTGCCCAGTAGTGTGATTACGGAACTCTGATACAATCAACACTTGTCAAAACTGGCTGAAATTTATTGAATAAACACTCTTATGTCATACCAAATTACTTGATTACAATGAAAACGTATTGACATTGATTGTAAGCAAAGATCCATAATCGCCCCCCAGGTGCCTCGGTCATGGCTTAACTAACTAAAGCAATAAAACATGTGAATTTCAGTTCACAAAGAATACTATATTTTTATTAATACCATAGAGTAGTGTAGCACAAATTTTAATACTGACAATCCAAGACAGATCTATATGTACAAAGTTGCATCAAAGATCACTAGATGGCGATAATATATAATTTGTTATCATTTTAAAACATAAAGCCATAACTATACATGCCGATGAATGAAACCACATTAGTGTAAAGCCACTGGTTACCCATCTAAGTACTGATCTTGCAAAATGTGGCTTTATTTCCTCAATTTGTTAGGAACAGCTCAACATGGCAAAAGCTCATCAAAGAAATCAGATTATTACTTTGACACCTGTGTAACTCTTAATTTGTACAAATTCATAGAATGGTATTCATTGTTTGATCCTTTATTATACAAATTTTTAATCTGTATTATTTAAATTCACAAACTTTATTTTCTGCTTATCTACAAAAACAAAGAATATTAAAAAACTTAAAAAATAATGTAGGTATTGCTAGGTTCTACTTGTGCATATTCTTCTAATCCACCTTGTAATCTTTGAATTTTCCATTTAGTAAAACAAGTTTAGTTTAACAAAGCATAATGCATTTTTGTGTAGAAAGTATCTCGATAGCAATAATCCTATGGTTTGGTGATACACTCACAGTTGGTATCTCTGGTAGCTTTTAACAGACCCTGTGCCCTTTGAAATATTGTACTCATTTTGGTGGAACTTAAGGCGCGTTGGTCAGTTGATCGCGGAGTTTTGCTGTTTTTCAGATGCTTTACCCTCGGTAAATAAGGGTAGTGGAAAATAACTGAAAGGTCGTTGAAAATAATCAATTTTTTATCTCTAAAGTCTGAGTTTGAAATTTTGTTTAAATGTCGTACTAACTTTAGTATTAATTCTCGAAAAAACCTCAAAAAATAAACAAAATCTGCTTCTCCTTCTAATGTTGAAGTCATTTCCATATTTTTTTTACACCAACGGGTAGATAATTTACTTATAAATAAAATGTGTGTTTCATTTTTATTATTTAATTTTAACACAAATTATTATTTCAAATTATTAGACTTCGAAGGGATAAAACTTAGACTTTTCATGCAACGGGCAGTATGCCGCTGGCCACTAGCTAGCTACCGCGCCTTAATGGTCTTTTATGCAAATATAACAATAATAACAATCCTTTATTGTCACAGTGGGTGTTACGGTGGATACATATGAGCATTTGGATGCATTGGGGGCATGCTTTCCTTGGTGCACCATGCAGCAAGAGAAACCTATTAAGTGTAAGGTTATACCTGTAGTTTGTATTTTTTCTTTTTGTTTTTATTTAACACAATTTATCTTCTCATACACATAAGTGGCATCTACATCTATCCTCTTCATTTTTGTCTCTGATTATTTATTGGTCACCTCAGAGATGTTATAAATCCCTGATTTTGAATATGAATCAATCTATTTTCAGAAAATGTTTGTGTTGAATAAAGCTATTTTTTTCATTTTTCCCTGGCTTGTTGTACATAATTAAGCTAAATTGTTTGAATTTGCTTGTAGGCTAGGTAGAAGGATGCTAGTAGACGTTGATTCCTTGAGCATGTGCAACCAGCTTTTTCAGGTATTTATTATTTTTAACTAATTTATTCAGGTAGTTGTGCTAAAAGCTACATAAAATGAACATGCCTTTCAGATGCTTACAATATCTTTGAGAAGACAAGGTCCAAACAAATTAATCCAATGGCATAGGTATAATTACATAACTCATGCATGACCTATAGAAAATTGATCTTTTGGTTTATTTAACAATATATCATATTCTTGCGGTGTGAGATATTACGCTTATGATTTATATAGAAATACTTTAACAATAGTTTTTTTAAGTTCTCATAATATAAAGCTATGAGTACGTACCAATATTGAACTCTATGACGCAGCGGACTTGACTCGCTTGCTGACGCAAGAGAGTTGCGGGTTCGAATCCCGCGATGACAATAGCGCAGCGCGGGCATGATCTGTAAATATCTGCTTCGGATATCACGTACTAAACGTTTCGCTTTAAATTCACAAGAAACCTAAGAATGATGTCAGGACTATTTTGATGACTGTTTGATTTTCTATATTGTTATTATCCGATCAGATGATGATATTTCTTTTGAAATATTGAACAGCTATAAGCTTGGAGCCCCACGTCAAGTCTCTACACATCACGCTGGCGTACCATTTCGAGGAGTCGGCGTACGACTCGCTGAAGACTCTAGTAGACGAGTTGCAGCCGGCAGAACCTCTCAGCTGGGAACTTCGACTGTATTCCAGGGATCCGAGATTTGCTAACCACCAGGTATTTATTCTAAAAACTAGCAGCCAACAGACTTCTACTGTTTGACATATTACGCTTCCCCAAAGACTGTCAATTTCTTCAAAATTTTTACTCGCTCCATCGGTGGTGGACTTATTCGACATCCTTCATTATAAAAAAATGTTTAATTAAATTGCCCCAATTTATTAAAATAACAAAACGTGAAATCTCGTTCCGTATGTCGTTAGAAGCGACCGAGAAGCCGAAACACTATAGGTACACTAGCTAGATAGGTTAGCTAGCTTGTTTATTACCTTTGTATTTTGATAGTTTTCTTTTACATCTGCTTTCATACCTGGGTAGTAGTAACAAATGATGTATTGTAGTTACCTACACACCATAACGTTGCACCCAAACTATAATCGTCAATCCAAGGCGGATTATCGCGATACAAACCTTAATGAATATGAGATGTTGTTTAAGTGATTCTGCGTGAAGAGAACCAATCTTTTAGCTTTTAGCTAATCTTTTAACTCTATATATCCTCGGATTATGTATGAATCACACGACTAAACATGACTTAAACCTATAATACAGGATGTTACCAGACTACTTCCGAAAACTTCAGGGGGTTAAAGTAGATACCCATTAATATAACAACTTTTTCTAAGAAACCAATACTGAGCGCGAAAAAAAACAGCTGTTCCATGCAAAAGTCCAATACCTACTTTGTTAGAATGTATGAAACAACTGGTCTTTTTTCGCGCACAGTGTTGGTTTCTTAGAAAAAGTTGTTTATATTAATGGGTACTTTAACCCCCTGAAGTTTTCGGAAGTAGTCTGGTAACACCCTGTATCCACAAGGTAATTGCACAATAATTGTTTTATCTTTGCTATCAGGTGCACAAAGTGACACAAAGCTATGCGCCTAAAGCGAACGATGAGTTGGAGCTGGTTCTCGGAGATTACATCTACATCGAGGAGAAGGAATTGGAGAACTCACTCGATGGATGGGTGCCCGGGACTTCGTGGCTGACCGGTAAGCTTAGAAGTTTTAGACTGCGGTGAAACTGGAGAGTGAAACCTTCACTCTGAAATACTCTTAATTTTGGCCTCTGTGTCTTACACAATTTTGCCAATTCATGCTAGTGTCATAGACTAAATGGAAATGAGGTGAAAACTTAGTACAGGGGCCTTACCACGAAGTCTTTCAGAACGATTTCGTAACGATTCCATTATAGAAACGTCACTACTTCCATACAATTTGCATAGGTCATGGTACGAAATAACAATGTAATACTAATTCCGTAATGTATTATGAATTCGTGGTGTTACGAGTGTCCCAGTGTACGAGTATTTCGTTTTTTATATTTTTAAAATGACATTAAGTAGGTTTTAAGAAGAAGAAAGAAGATTGTAATTTTGTTTTTAAATGTACGAACCTCTTTGAACTATTGCATCTAGTTAGTCTTTTTTTGGGTGCGTATATACCTCGCCAGCAGCGGCCAAACTAAGCTTACAAATGTAACTTAAACTTATCTTAATAATTATTAGTGAGATAGCATATATCTTGGGAGAAAAATCACAGTGAACGGATATCAACTAGCAGCCAATCCGAGCTTTATTTAGTTGAGTAGGGAAGGGATGATTTTGTATTTAAGTAGTTCAGGTAGAGAGATCCGGGATAGTGTAGCGCAGTGTAGCGGTAGTCAGTGCGTGCTGCGAGAGACCGCACGCTGTCCCAATGTTGGTCAAAGTGACTTTACTTTAGTCTCCATTACCTCTCCACTGGTGAATTGCGGCCAGTTAAACCCAACAAAGGTACTGTGAATTAAAGACATACTCTCGTTCATACATGATCACGACTGTAATCCCCAGGCTCGGTAGATATCTCCTTAGATCTCAAGTTACTTAGACTTTTGAGGATATCAACAAAGCGTAGTAAGAGACACTTCCAAACATGATATTTGGCACATGCCCACAGCTTGCTTAGAAGTTAGTATTACGTAAATTGTGAATTAAAAGCTAGTTATAGTAGTGGTTCTTTTTACCGCGTCATTAATTCTTTCGTAAATAATGATGTATACTCAATCACAGGTCTACTCATTTGTGTGTTTCGGAAAATAAAACCCGTACTTACCTCTGTTCAGAGAATAGTAAAAATAATGCTTGCTATGCTGAACATGAATGTCTGTGTTGCTATGGCACATTTTGTCACGGTTAACACGCGCATACCTTACGCAGATGGCAAGATCCAATTATCCGTTTGTTTCTTTAACACATTTGCTATGAAATAGGTTAACATTGTTTTGTTCTTTGTTTTATATATTATATATGTTTGTCCGTACATAAGTTACAATAGTTTTTTTATGACTCCGAATTTTCTACCTGCTGCAGGTTAGAAGTTCTTTTGAAACAGTCATTCAAATCTTTCTATTGTTATAAATTGTGTGTTTTTTTAATCTTTTTAATAACCTATTCTCTGTGCAACAACAACATACAACAAAAACAAATTAAAAACATTTAAATTCACATCTTAAAAATCACAACCCATAATATTACCTATTATTTAAAGCAATTTGGACTAAGGCTAGTATTGTGTGTTTTGTTTCTTGTAGAATCACACTGCATCAGCAGAATGGATTTTAACTTTGTTATTACTACTCATAACAAAATAAGGGACACCCGAGTAACTTTGTTTCTACATACACCTTGTAATTTTAATGGTTGTTTTCCCACAGCGAAATGGTTTTGTCTTGGTAATACAATCGTTGTATAAACAAATTAAATATTAGAAACAAAAATATATATATATATACCATTGTGAAAATTTTATTCGAAAGCAACCACGAACCAATAGTAATTCATCCCGATACCTACGCGAAGGCGGCGGGCGGCGCATGCGATTCGAATAGTACCTACAAGTTACGTCTAATGTTACTATTGTTCCTCACATTTTCGAGTTAATGAATATTTTTTAAATTATTTTAAAACAAAAACATCTTTATTTTTTTACTTTTACTCTGTTTCGAAAGTACTCCTTATGGCAAGTTGTTCTGCCGCGGGAAAACAACCATTAAAATTTCACGGTGTATAAAAGGTGATAAAAACCAAAAACATCTTAAGATTAATTATTTTTTAGCTCATTGCATTAAAATTCATTAAATTAATTCAAAAAATATTATTGTTGTACATATTAATTTTAAAACAATCAGCGCATAAAATACTGACGATTAAAAAAAAAGCGGAAAAAATAGTTGTGGCCCTTATATTATTTTGAATAGAATAGGTAGGTATTGGAATAAATTTATACTTTGCTATACAAGTAATGTTTACAAATTCTCTTATCTAAAAGTGCCTAATGCGTACAGCACGACTCTCGTATCACATACTGCTAAGTCGGACTTCGTACTATTTACTAAACATATTCCTAGCACTTCCTAGCTCACCGAAATAGCTGTTTGGTCAAATATCAATTCAGCTTTGGCATCGTTACTGATAATTCTTGGTTGGGAAAACGTTACATTGATAGGACACTCACGTTACATTTCATTCGTCGATATCACAATCTTTGTTTGATACCTTTGATATTCATTGTTTATTGAGCTAGCTTATCGCAGTTGTTAACTTGTTAGTTTCGAGTGGGCTGGAAAAGTCTGAATTTATGCAGTGTGCGTATGCGTAAAATCAATGTAGTTACTCAGATTGGCATAGATAAGGAACCAGTTGACTAGTGTGTACAGAGCGGACATTGCCTATGCGTGCCTATTTATATATTCGATCCATAGTGCGTTATTTAACTGACGACGTCACAATGACTGTGTTGATATTATGTTGGCGAAGATTGCTCAACTTTAAATCAGGAGGTTAGTGTTCCTTGAATTGTCCCCAGACAGGTAGTGTTTTCGATTTTTCGTTATATCTTGTTAGTTCACTAGGTTCGAATAAATTTCGTTATGAATTATTTTAGCAGCATTTAAATGAAGTACCTATAGTTACATATTTCCTGGTGGGATAGGGATAGGGATAAGGTATTTTGATCAATTTTTTTTTAATAGATACTTAATTCTCAAAATTTTACCCACTTGATGGATGTTGCTGCGGAGAATTTGATTGTTATTTTCTAAGAAGTACTGAAATTTGCTTCATATACGAGTAGTATGTAAGACAACTAAACAGACCAAAGGGTCGTTCCCTTTGGTCCAAAGGCTTTGGACTGTTGGTGACGGCGGCAAGGAGGCAACGTAACAAACTAGCATGCCTGACGAGTAATTTACTAAACTACAACGCCGGTTTACGACACTTGTTTATAAAACTTTAACAAGCCATAGCTTAAACGAGTACCTACCTACAATTATTATAAACACGACACCCTCCGGCGCGCGCGCCTGACGCCACTCGGGGCTATACTATGATGCGTCAGTGCCCCTCAGCAGTGGTGTATTAGTTAGGTAATCGTTGTATCTATAGATAGCTCGAACACAAGCGTCATTTGTGTATTAATTATTTTATTGAACTTTATAAATAACAGATGAAACAGAAGGTTAGAGTTTAAGCTTAGGTTGTCTCTACCAAATCCATTTCGTGTGTTTTTTCTGCAAATCGTCGACATATTTTGATTATGTTTGGCATATTATTTGTACGAGTATATCAAGCATCTTTTGAAAGAAATAATATAAAATAATATAAAGAGAAAATAGATTAATCAAAATGTGTAATTTACATTTTATAAATAAATTTATTTAGATTTTAATTTAATTTTCAGTCTAGATGAAAATTCTTTAGTGATTTAGCGACTAATCAAGCCATTGATGTGTTAGTTACGTGAACCTACTATGGGAACCTGTATTCATCTTACTGTATAGGTATACATAGTACTGTATAGGTATACATCGATGAATCAAACAAACGCTATAGTCTGTTCTGAGTTTGTATTGTTTAGTGAAAATGTGCAGGTAATGTTATGGTTTCTACAGGTGTAAGTGGTTTTCTCCCGGCGGTTTGCACCCAGCGCACGGCGGAGTCGGACGCTTGGACACTACATCGAGCCGTCTCACTTGGGAATAATAACAGTGAGTTTATATTTCACTGCTGGCTTCTGACCGTGACTACGGTATCTACATAAAAAGTAGCCTAATCTGTCTTTTCATGGTTGAGTCATAAACAAACATCCAAATATTGAAATATCTAAACATCTGTACAAAGTTCTGCATTTATTTTTCACATAATATCAGTTAAAATCAAAATACGTTCTTTCAATTTTAAAAACTAACGAAGTTTCGTCAGCAATATCTGTCCCAAAAAAGGATACGTCACAGATATCTCTTACACCAATGGAGGATCAGTAAACGTACACTAGAAATAAAAAAGGACCTAGTATCGATGCCTGTGGTACCTCAATACTATCAATAGTTGAAGACCTTTCACCGACAACATCAAATTTTTGAACTCTACTTATAAATAAACCATAACAGGTCTATATCACCTTTACCTTTATATTTTTTTTGGACTCTATTGGATAGATACAACTGTATAAGGTCAAGGTTACAAAAACCTGTCCCACTCAAACCGATCGGGTTCCAACGTATAATAAAAAAACGAGTATTATTAATATCTCGTAGGGTCTCGAAGAAGTCAGCTCAGTACAGGGACCGTACCAAGTGCATCGCCGCGCAACTCATAATATTATCACACCAAACTAATCACAAAACCGTTTGTTCATACAAATATATCGCGCAGTCTTTGACCGCGCTTCGATGATTTTATTCGTGGCCTTTTTACTAATGGTAGGTGGTGATTGTAAGTCTGAGTCGGAGACGGATATGGACACGGCGAGTTACCCCCACGAGGACGCGTCCGACCTCGGCCGGGAGAAGTCCGAGGAGACGTGGAAGGAGTGGCACAAGTACTGGACCGCCGTCGCAGCTGACAAGACCGAGGGCATCCTGAGTATCACTCAAGGTTCGTTATAGCTATTCTATTAAAAGGTTTTTACTTTGATGTCCTTTGACGCGCACGGTAATCCTTTCACCACACGATACGACATACGGTGATACGACACGATAAGATCAAGCACAGCGCTTGGTCCTAAAATAAAGTGGTTCTTAGCTTATTGGTTGAGACGACGCTGTGCTTTGATTATCTTAGTTTATACATTTGATGTTTTCAGTTCTTTCGGACCAGTGTGGTGATAGGATTATAGTTCGACTCTGGGGCTGATTTTGTGCAGTTTGTCTGAAACAAACAATCTACTCAATAAGAGCGCTTTCTTATAATACGAGTTTAAGAATGGTGAAAGGTGGACCGTTCTACTCAACGGTTTCGTAATTGTTTTCTCTCCATCTTTATGATAGCTTGAAAGACGAGCTCTAAAATCATACATCTAAAAGTTAAAAAAAAAAACAGTTAATTATAACATAAAATTGAGTAGAAAAGCCCAGGTTATGGGTATTAAACCCTTGGGTTATGCTATCTGTTTATTTATTTAGTTTTTCGTCAATCCCCAGCTGTTCAACTCGTTTGTTTTAGGACAATCAATTAATTGGGATGCCCAGCAAGGTAACGGCACAACTGTTAAAAATGAAAACAAAGTGAGTACAAAGTAATTAAGGTACTTATCAATATTTCAATCAATCTTGCTTACTTATTCTGTTTAAGCTAAGTCTAAAAATCAGCGTTAGTTATCATATCTTATTTACAAGTCACCTTTTTAAATATGTAAATAAATAAAAGTTCATAGAGACAAGTTTTATTCAGCTTAAAGCTTAATGACTTTGTATGAAATGACCACTCGGTAAAAATAGCCAAATCTGTTCAAAAACGTTCACGAGTGTTGCTTTTACCAACAACGTATAGAACTTCAATCAACGTATAAACTTAAAAAGATTTGCTTACGTAGAGTACAAGTATCTTCTGAAATTAGTTACAGCAGTATACACAGTATACACTACCTGTACTACTGTAGTATTACACTACCCAATTTTAAGGGACCCTTACCCTAGCTAAGAGTGGTCTAATAAGAGCGTAAGGCTAGGCGTTAGGCTCCCTAACTACCGGGCCCTGAATACCGTGTAGTGTGTAATACCCGTTTAAGCGATATCAGCTCTAACTCGGACGCATTTTTTTTTAGGAAAAATCTTTGATTCCCAAGAAACCAGACCGCAGATGGTATTTCACGATGCGGCATGGTGAACGGGTAGATCTGACCTTCGGAAACTGGGTTAACCACTGCTTTAACGATAACGGAACTTACATCAGGAAGGATCTTAATTTACCCCTAAAACTGGCAGAAAGGTAATAAAATATATAGTAAACTAGCAACATGCTCCGGCTTCACACGGGTAGCAAAAGTATCTCTATTTTTTTTTATATATAAAATATAGCCTATGTTAATCAAGGATAATGCAGCATTCTAATCATGAAAGAATTTTTAAATTCGGTCCAGTAGTTTTTGAGTTTATTCGTTACAAACAAAAATACAAAACTTTCCTGTTTATAATACTAATATAGATTCAGGAACAATAATTAAATCGTATTTACATAACATCCATTATCAATATAGGTGATATTTAAGGTACAAACTAGTGTTCCCACAGCTAGACGCACTAAAGTACCTGAATCCTTTAGGGCAAGTGCAAATCCCAAGTTCCATGACTGTATATACTTTTAATTTGAAAAGTCCAGTGACGACAATCAAATAAACTTAATTACGATAGGTATTTCTTAGTTATAATATTTTCCAGGACTGGCGGCGCAGATTCCTACTACAAAGACACGCCACTCACTCGAATTGGACGATTCCAAGCTCAATTAGTTGGGGAAGGACTGCGGTTAGCTGGAATTACTATAAAGCACGTGTATGCCTCCGCAGCCCTACGGTGCGTCGAGACTGCACACTCATTCCTTGAAGGTAAGATAAGTTTGATGAATTTGTCATAAAATAACTACTACTTGTTTACGAAAATGTAATATGGATATCGTTATTATTAGCAGTGTGGCTTGTTAGTGATGAGGTGCTGTATTTCAACGCATCTAACAGCATCCGATATGGTCTAGTGGCTAGGATACCTGGCTCTCACCCAGGAGGCTCGGGTTCGATTCCCGGTATCGGAATAAATTTTTGTAACTTTAAAATTTTTTTAGGTCTTCAGTCTGATCCATCAGTGAAAATAAGGGTAGAGCCGGGTCTGTTCGAGTTTAAAGGTTGGCACGCAGCTAAGGGCTTGGCACCTTTTATGACGCCATTGGAACTGCACAAAGCAGGATACAATGTCGATCTCAAGTTAGTATACATTCAAATGATACTTATTTATCTATCAAGTAATATTTTATACTTAATGTAGTTGTTTTTTTATCACTTTAGTAACTATAACAGATCACTGTCAATGATGGTCTACCTACCATGAGTTTTGGTTTGTGCTTCGTCTTTGCAATGCGTGCGGAAAAATCGAGATTTTGGCCAATAGCAAAGCTTGGCTAGAAATCTTTAAAATGGTTAATGATGGTTCTACCATTTACCATGGGTCTGAGCTTGAGCTCTGATAAGTTATCATTTTATTTACATTATAATTATACTTTTCAGCTACAGACCATATTTTGAAATGGACACGAACTCGACTGAAACCATGGAGGATTTCTACAAGAGAAACGAGGTGGTGATGCAAACTGCTGCTAAGGATACCGAAGCAGATGGTAAGCATTTCAACCACATCAACCACTACACTAAATCATAGCTTTATACTCGTAATAGAAAACCGTGCCTATTTTGTCTCTTCGATTAGCATTAAGCCCGTGAACTTTAGGTTTAGCGAAATACAATTGCAAGCTATGAATTAATACTTTCAGGTGGAAATGTAATATTCGTCGGGCACGCGGCGACTCTCGAGGTGATGGCGATCGCTTTCCAAAGGCTCCAAGACAAAATAGACAGTCCGTTTTCTTACCAAATCAGCAAAAACCTACTCAAGGTTCCATACTGCGCTCTCGGGGCGATGAAAGATAAGCCGTTTGAGCTGACGTCTCCGCCTTGTCCGCCTTCTATCAACTCTAGCTCTGGAAGATTCGATTGGCGAATACTACTGAACCTTTGATTTATTTAAATAATCTAGCAGTGAAATTCATACTAAGTAAGCAAATGATTTATCATGTTCAATAGGTCTACCATGAGTTGTCACATTTAGATTGGCTGACGTTACTACAGTAGTAATAGTACGTTACTATGACATTAGTCAAAATTGTTACTCATGGTACCAAATTCTAAGCAATTTAATGAGCGCAAACTACAGTCGCTGTAGTACGCTGTGACGTAGGATAGTTAGCTACGTGAGGTTTTAGTACCCAACTATCCGCTAGAGGCGCTGTACAAGTTTTCATACATTTTTTTAACTACAGTCGCTAGCGAGTGTAGATTGTGAAATCTCATGGTAGACCTACGGTACTTAGGGTATGGCTGGATTTGTGCAAAGGAACAATGCTTTAGTTGAATAAATTAAAAATAGAGAGATTATCAAAACATACATTTTGTTGTAAGGAACTACAAAAAAATATCAATAAGGACTTAAAAAAATATTACTTCAAGGAATTCAAATTGCTGTCTTAAATCATGGTAAAGTATGATTTGTACTAATAATGTCAATGTCCCCATCATTTCATTCGGACTATAAATATATTATATCAATACAATATGGAGTTCCTTATCAATATTATGAAGTGGCCTTGACTTGAGTGTGATACGCTGGGTACTGATCGAAGTTTCTTCGTAACACGCTTCAATTAAGGAAAGATCTCAAGCATTCTGCTATGCAACAGACTCCTTTGATCTAGCTAGATAATTAATTACCATAGACTGCCTTAGATTAACAAGTGTATTATTTTATAAGATTAAGTAACTATTCCTATTACTGCATATGAGTTGAGCAAGTGAATAAATGTCTGTGATTTTTTTAGATATCATATTGGTTAGTATGTCCCTGCCAATGTAACCTTCTAGGCTAGAAACCAAGCTAGGTCAAATCATAAAAAATCTTTACAAATTTGTGTAATGTAAAAATAAAAATTTAGGTAAAATCAACATTTTATTTTATTTTTGACCTTAAACCTTTAATTACAGCTTAGTTAGAATTACCTGATATGCTGACTAGATAATATATACATTCGCAAATTCGTTTCATAGCATTTAATTAAAACAAAATCTACTTGAAGCGTGACTCTAGACGAGCGCTGGTTGGTTAGGAAATTCGTGAACAAAAACAGGAAAAGACAATCAACTAACATCGAGATCAAAATAATTACAACCATATTCACTCAGAAATGCATTGCACATTTATACACCCATTAAAATATTAAAAATGCTATAACGAGCGTATTCTTTTCTCTCTTCTGCCGCAGCCTCAAAATTTTACTTAAGTACCATAATTAGTAAAATTCATTTTTTCTGAGAGCACCTCTTCCACAATTTTTTGGATCATTTGCCTATCTTCTGCTTTTATGTCCTCTGGTTTAGTCTTGTCGTCATATATTTTTCTATCAATTAGTCTTACAATAACCTCTTCTACTATCGAGTCTATATTTTCGTTGGTGCGGCTTGTTGAGTTGTCAGTTTGGATTAGATCACCTAAACTTTCAGATGTTTCATTCGTTTCTATCTTTATTTCTTCTTCTGCGATTACTACTTGAGCTATAGTTTCAGATTCAGGAATATCCCCTCTTCCATCTACTTCGTTTTCTTTTTCTACTTCTACTTCTGATATGACATTTTCTGCAAGTTCTTCAGCGATATGCCTATGTCTGTTCATAATGTCCCTCAGTTTCTCTTTAGCTGATGCTACTACTTCTTTACGTGTTTCAGTTTTTATTTTTTCGATAGCTTTCTTTTTTCTTTCTTGCCTCAATAGTTTTAGTTCGTCCAAAGCTTTTTTTGCTTTGCTTTTTGGTATTATTTCTATATTGTCTTTAACAACTTCTTTGTCAATTTCCTCAATCTCGTTTTTATCAAAACTGTCTTCTTTTTTCGCTTCTTCCGTCATCAAAATATCTTCAAATATTGGAGCCTTATATTCATCCATTTTCTCAATAACATATGCGTTTGGCTCTTCTTTGTCAACCCTTTCAGCAATTATTGTATCATGCGATTCTAATTGATCCTCATCATCATAGTTTACCTCATGTATTACAGCCTCTTCCACTGACTCATTGCTTTCTTCTTGGGAGACTTTTGAATCTTCTTCTTCTTCTTCTTTTTCAGCTAAAGCATCTGTATATGTTTCATCACTGTTTTTATATAGGGCATGTATATTTTTTCCATGTGGATACTCACGGAAATCTTTTCTTTCTAATATAAAAATGGCTGGTCTAGTCTTAACTTTTATAGGTGGGATCAGTTTGTAAGTTAAGGATATGTGAGAAAAAGATTCAATACTGTCTAAAACGTCATGCGTATTGGCGAAGGCTTTGACGCTCAGCGAGTATTTGCTCTTAGCTTCGACTAGAAGATGCGTGAATTCTTGTAATTGTTCTGGAGTCAAAGATTCGTTCTTGCTGTACTTCCAATTATTATTTATTTGCGCGAATCTTGTGACACCTGTCTGAGCCGCCAGATTACTGACATGAACATGCACATACGGTTCATTTTTCAAAAGCTTATGAAACCTGTAAAATTATAAGATCCTATTTTAAATTATGTAATGTACCTATTTGGAACATTTTAGAGCCACATTAATTCCTGTAATTAGAATTAACTTCAACAAAACTTAAAAAACTAGGTGTATTGTATTCTATGTGAGCGCTGGTGGTGTAGTGGTCACACCCCTGCTTCACGATCCGAAGGTCGTGGGTTCAAACCTGGTCGAGCACCAATGAATTTTTCAATTCGAAAAATTTATGTGCGCCATGCCAGTGATCTTAAACGGTGAAGGAAAACATCGTGAGGAAACCGGCATACCCGAGAACCAAAAAATTCGAAGGTGTGTGTCATAGGTTAGTATTCTTATAAGCGGCGATGGGCTTGCAACGTACGGAATATTTTTATAATGTGCAAAATGTGGGCATGTACCAAATCATGTTTGGACGTGCCTCTGACTACCCTCTTTAGATATTCTCAAAAGATCTAAGTAACTAAAGGTCTGAGGAAGATATCTACCGAGCCTGGGGATTACAGTCGTGGTCATATTTATTTATTTTAATTCTATTCTCACTTGGACATCGCTAGGCCTCCCGGATAGTTGGTCATGGCTACAGACACGAATGCTAGAGTCATTATGATGTTACCAATGACTATAAAGATTTGGCCCCAGAATAAAAGTTCGTAAATTGGTGCTTTTGTTCTTCTGATATATCTGAAAAATAAATAAAATGTATTGCAGCAGTTTTTATTTTGGATTAACGCAGGGTAGGTATGTTATGGTAGTTTTCGTTAAGAACTGTCATACCATCTTTTATGGAAACGATTTTAATATTAGCACATTACCTAATATACCTATCACACATACTACTTACACTACATACTACTTACTTGGCACTTTCGAGTTATTTAATTTTATTGTAAGTAATGCTTTTAAGTTTAGTAATAGAAGGACCTTAATATTCAATATGGCAATCATTATTTTTAGTTGTGATTTGAGGTGTACTAATAGTGATGTGATGACGAAGATAAAAAATATTTTTAAATGGAACTTACATAAACGAGCAAAAAGCAGCCGACGCCATATTCAATAGTGGAAACACGTAAATGATAAACCTCAGCTCTTTGTGCGGCAGTATTGAATACAGCAGAATGAATACGAAGGCCGGCGCCGCCACCTGCACCATGCGCCTGTCCAAGTACAGGCCTAGCGGGACGAGCACTAGACTCGGACCGAGGCCCCGCGGCAGTGCTGAATAGAAGTACCAAAGAAATGGCGATGTCTGGATAAGGAGTTAAGGGTTCCTCTATTTTCTTGTTTTAAAAATATTACCAAAATGTGGGCATGTACCAAATGTCATGTTTGGACTTGCCTCTGACTACCCTCTTTAGATATCCTCAAAAATCTGAATAGATATTTACCGAGCCTGGGGATTACAGTTGTGATCGTATTAATTTTTTTTTTTATTTAAAAATATTACCAAAAACTCATTAACATTGATTTATTGCTCAATTTTGTTTGAAGAAGCTGATTTATGGGAGACAAATAAAAGATTTTAAAAATATAAACCAATGCAACCATGAAGGGCAGTAAGTACATTGCATGCTAATATGAAATATCCACAATACCTAAATATTTCATACTACATATACATGTAGGGAAGTTGAGAAATAGTATATCTATGAGTATTACCTAATCTATAGTTCATGAAATTTAGAATGAGCTTTGTTCATATCTAGTTTTAAAAGGATACACCCCAATCGGAACTCTTATTCAAAACTGTATTGTACCACAGAACTTCTGCCTCAGGCCATAGTAACCTCCCCCAGAATATGGAGTCCACCACCACAGTCAAAGCTATCAGTCCTATGCCAGCTGGGATCACTATTTTAAGTAATCTGCAATGAAAGTGAACAGATCACAATAAATTATTTCAGGACCAAAAAATTTATAAAGTTGATTAATTAACACTTTGCAAGAATAGATAAATTATCTACCTGGTGATGTCAATCTTCTTGAAATATAGGTCCATTATCAGAAACAGTCCAAACAGCATGGCAAGTTCTGTTCTGAATATTATAATAGCAGCACCAGCGGATAAAATAAATTGTTTTTGTCTACCAGATAGCCATCCTTCATATGCAATAAGAACTAAAATATAAGTTTACATTTGAATTTATAATAAATAAATAAATAATAAATAAATAATGCTGGACAATCCACACAGCAACATCTAGCCCCAAAGTAAGCTACTCAAAGCTTGTGTTATGGGTACTAGATAACTGATATATTTAATACATTATATACATAGATAGATATTTTTTTTATTATACATAGAAAACACCCAGACCAACGGAACAAATTACTGCAGACCATACACAAATTTGTTCCGAGGCGGGAATCGAACCCGCAACCTCTTGCGTCGCAGGTGGACTCTCGCCTGCTGCGCCACAGAGGTCGCCAAATAAAATAAAATAAACAAATCTCATTCATGTGTCATATTTGTGCAGAATAGGCCACTTTGATTATCCTTTGATTCCCAGCATGGGATTAACCCAAGCTTACCAAATTTCTTCCAAAATTGGTAAAGTTTTTTTAAATCATTTCTGAGGCATTGAATAATTATAGAACTCGAAAATCTTGCTTAGATCATTACAGCGAAAATAATTTAAATTGATCAACTTACCCAGTGGCATTGCCATCATATTGGGCAGTGGTCGACTCATATAAAACATAAAGTGGTACTGAGACACCGTAATCAAAGAGAACCACCAAGTGAAACTGTTCCCATACAGTTTCTGAAGGGTGTTCTTTAGTCGGCTCCATGCTCCTATCACTGACAGTGCTAGGGCCAAGCGGACTGAAACATATAATAAAAAAAATGCACTTAGGTATAAACCATTACTGAGCTACCATGCTAAATTTGAGGGGCCTAAATTACTTCACAAGACTAAGTACCTGGGTGACCGAGCTTTGCTCAGTTTTTTTTATTGGTAAACGACGTTTTCTAAAAATGAAACCTAGCTAGATCGATTTATCGCCCCCGAAACCCTCTGCATACTAAATTTCATGAAAATCGCTGGAGCCGTTTCCGAGATTCCAATTATATGTATATATATATATATACAAGAATTGCTCGTATAAAGGTATAAGATACCAAAAGGAAAAAATATATTATGGTAGGTCTTGACAGTGCATAAAGAAGTTTTTAGAGGTAGTTCTTTAGTAACAAACTGAAGCCCTTTCTAATTATATACTCACCTACATATTGCGTCCAAAATTTGTGAAGACCGGCAACATTGAAAAATAAAGCAGTTGGCGCCGACAGCAGTGAAATAAATAAAGGTCCGATAAAGGTACGTGGCACAACTCCCGGGAACTCATTATGATCGTACTGGAATAGGAATAGTTATTATTATGCGATATTATAGCATCCAGCAGAATCCAAAATTAGAATCGTACAGGCACCTGCGATAGGTTATGTCTGTGATACAGTATATCGTGAACTGCTTGTATATTGAAACTTTCCTCAACTTTGGTAAATGGGCATAGTAAAGTGTGTATGCTAGCTATAGCATAAAGTAGCTGAACCATTTTAATTTAATATAAAAAATGTTTTTCTATCACAATCACCCATCGCACGAAAAATGTCAAAAACAGCTGAGCTACGTTTGTTGAGTGATGAGATTGTTTGAGTCAATCTGGCTTTGACAAATTAGAGATAGATCTGTAAAGTGTCAGAATCATTGACATTTGACATTGGCAAAACGAGAATAGACAGGTTAGGAATGAATAGTTTTTGCGTAATCGGTCCCCCCCGTCATATTAGTAATTTTTGAACGAAACTTTTGCGTTTCGTTACTTGTATGTAAATTCTAATAGGTTACATACTTGAAGGTGTGACTTTGCGGAAATCCAATATAATCAAATGTTGAATATTTCATACATACGTAAATACCTACATAAATCATTATGCATCTACATTTGACTTTGATCAGTTAAAAAAAACATTCAAAACTTAGAAGAATTTATCTGCTAGACAAATATCGCAAGGTCCCTACAACTACAATGTAGACGCGACTTACTTTCTAGTTTCAAATTGAAACTTTCAATATAATTTATAGAACAAAGTTAAAAACTATGCAACACGCTAACCCAAAAGTGGAAATGAATAATTATTTTACAGTTTTTTTAAGTAAATATTTTGTGTAAAATTTCAATATACCTCTATAATATTATAGATCTTTATATTTTTATGAATTATTAAAAAATTACTGAAAGGAATAAAATGTATATATCAAGAAAAAAATGTATTATGTATGTATATTTTCGGTAAGAGTGGGGCGCCGGCCGGCCGGTCATGATTTATTCCGATTTTTATTTATTCAATATTGAATGAAACGAAACGCATTTTTGACAACATCGTCAACAATGGTGGATGGATCGGAATCTGTGCTGTGACACTAAAGTTAGATGTGTGTGGATGCAGTGTTCGTTTTCTGATATGAAAATTGTCAATAATGATCAATAATTCACAATATCTAACTGTTGCGATAATATTACACTAATATTTCGCTTTGTCTTGACCATAAACCATAAGAATGTGTGATGTTTGTTCAGAGTTTTCACAGCTTTTACTGAATTGTAAGTTCATTGTTTCGAAAATTCCGAATCCCACTTGCTTTTGAATGGGCTTTTACACTTAAAACGTAGTAAACAACTCGCAGTATTGTTATAATTCGTTTTGCTGAATCCAGTATTAAATTTTGGTTCATTTTTAGGTGAAACAAGATTGACTGAAGATGTGTCCCAATATCCATCCCTAAGTCAGTCTGATCTTGATACAATCCTGAACTTTATTCTTCAATGGCCACAAAGGTGAGAAGCAGAATATTATCTTTTTGAAGAAGCGTTTTTTGATGTGTCTACTATGATTAAATGTTCAAATAATATTATATCAATGTATCAAACAGAATATTATGGTCTTATACCTATCTTTCATTTAGAGATGATCTTTTTCAATTATTTACTGAAATTCTCTCAATTAAGTTCACATTTAATTCTTTAATAATAATATAATCTTTCCCTAGGCAATGCATGTGTTGCTATCGAGATGTGAAGAACTTTGAACGATTTTACCTAGTAGTGCAGAGCATACTTTGCCTATCAGTAGGCCAACTCAAGCAGCTAAAAGAAGAACTCATTGAAGCCGCTAACAGGCCAGTTACACCCACTGACAGTACAACATCACAAGACAAGCCGCCTGATGAAATTAACCCACCGAAAAATGATGAAAAAGATGAAAGTCCCAAAGGGAGCTGTACAACGGAGGCTATTGAACAAACCGACTCAGAAACTCCATCCACAGTATTGATTCAGAAAAATTATGTCTTGATAGAACCAGAAAAATCTAAAGAACTTGAAGATGAAGAAGAAGAACCCGAGTATACCCTCTGGTCGATAACACAGCGAGAAAAACTCATGCACATCCTATCCAAAGTATTTCTTCTCAATTTCCCACTATATCTGGCATGCAAACACTCCGCCTTGAGTCGGTTAGATGATCTTTCAGCGCAAGAAATCACAAACTTGAATTCATTTTGTGATCTTCATGATACTGAAATACCAGCATACCTGCTAAGGAATGTCAGCTTTTTTTGCAAATTGGGAGGTGTAGCTGCAATGATAAATGTGTTTGAGGATGCCACGCCAGCCATTCTACCACTCTCTATGGCCCATGCAATAGTAGCTGCAGTTGGCAATCTCAAGCTGTGGTTAAACTTCAGAGCTGTGTCACAACTCTTCATGCCTCTCCGGAGTAAAATCCTCAAGTACATGTGTTTGTTAGATGATAAAGATCTGAGGATGCCAGCGGTTAAATCAATGGCAGGTAAGAATTTCAATCAATTATGTACTGAATCAAGCTAGAATAAAACCAGATAAGTTTAGAGAAAAGATGTAAACCACTGACATTATATTGTGAGAGATAACTTATTGGAAAACTAGTATTTTATAATTTTCGAATCACATTTTAATAATTTAAATGTTAGGATTGAACATTATATAGAATTATAACATAATTATTTGCATAAATACATTTGTTGTATTGTCGCTTAAGGGTTTTTTTTCGCAGATTTTATGTGGGGTGCAGCAAAGGAGCCTCTTGATGCTCCCATAGTGTTTGACATTGAAGGTCTAGCCCTGGCCTTTAAATACTTTAACAGCAGTACACTCACCATGCGACTGGCTGGAGTGGCTCAGATCAACTCTCATATAGCTGCACACAATGAACTCTGCGCTGGGGAGCCTGCGGCCGATGCTGAAATAGCTGGCCAACAGTTGGCTTCCTGGCTTATGGGCAACAGTATTATAGACCATCTGTTTGGACCTAATTTGCATGTAGAGGTGAGATTCCTTTCATGGTTTTATTGTCACACCCATATTTGCATTATTTACCATAACTTTCTAATTCACAATAATTTTTTAGCCGTTCATTATATGAATAAAATTTACACATACCAGTTTATTGGAGACTGTTATCAAAGCTGTTGTCTGTGACTTGATATGCTTTGAATGTTTCTTTGAGACAAATGTTTCACCTAAGTCCTCTTCCAGGATAATTTTCTATCTCCTTGGCAAGTTACATTATGACTATTCAGCTAATTCAGTCATAAATGATTGATTCAGGCGTGACTTTGCGGAAATCCATTACAAATACTGAAAAGGACGGAAATGTCTAGTACTTTCCCGCTAAAACTATTATCTAATGAGGTTGTTAATTAAGCTTATTAATATTAATGAGCCCCACAAAATGCCTTATAGAAATATTATTAATATTAATAATCCCAACACCACACCTCAAATAGAAACTCGACACGTGTTTCGCTTCTCCACGAAGCATCCTCAGGACCGTTGACTCGCTCCGCACTGGTGTTGCTCCACCGAGCGCAGAGAGAAAAGTAATCTAGGATGCTTCGTGGAGAAGCGAAACACGTGTCGAGTTTCTATTTGAGGTGTGGTGTTGGGATTATTAATGTTAATAATATTTCTATAAGGCATTTTGTGGGGCTCATTAATATTAATAAGCTTAATTAACAACCTCATTAGATAATAGTTTTAGCGGGAAAGTACTAGACATTTCCGTCCTTTTCAGTATTTTTAATTTAGTCATGACAAAGTAATGAACAAACAAACAAGGTTTTAGGTACTTTTGCATTATAACAGTATGTATGGCATGAAGACAAGTTTTAACTGGTCCAACAATATTTAAAGCACTTATTACATTACCCTGAATTCGGGGACCCTTACCCTAAATAAGAGTGGTGTAATAAGAGTTAGGGCGTAAGGCGTAGAGGCTAGGCGTTAGGCTCCCTTACTACCGGGCCCTGAATACCGTGTAGTGTAATACCCGTTTTACTTAAATAAAAGTACCTACATAAGAAGTTCTGTGTCTTGCAGGTGATCAAGCAATCACACTTGATACTAAAGTTCCTCGCAGTGGAAGGCCGCATCACGAATGATCACGTGGATCTCGTGTGGGCGGCGGCGCAACTCAAGCACTGCGGCCGGCAAGTGTACGACCTACTCCCCGGTTTCATCAGAGCGTTATCGCCTAAGCCGTGCGCGCATTTGTACAGCTTGCTGTGCTCTCTGCCACCTAAGGATCACTCTGAACAAGTGAGTAAACATGCAATGTAATATTTGTCGTTTCTAAGGCTGGTTTTATAGTAACGCCGCTAGACGCGCCGCTGGGCAGCGCGTGCTTGAACAGCGGTGCACTGTTACTCGTCCCGTATCGATGTAATTCATTTTGTAAACGAATATCTTACGGCGCGTCTCAACAGCGTCACACTTAAACGCATACTAGCCGTAGAAGCGCAAGAGCGGCGCGCGCTTCGGCAGCACCGGCGAACAGTGTTCGTTTACTGAACGGCAAGCGCGTGACTTTGAAACGCAACTACTCCCCCATACAACGCGTAACAATAAAACCAGCCTTACAGATTAAGCTGTTTTAAGCAAGGTTCTGCTTTCACTCGGTCAACTCTAGCAGTTGGTCACTGATATTATATTATGTCTAATGAAGATAAAATAACTATGATTGTTTTCCCAGAGCCTTTACCTAGCTTCAGCCCTGATGCGGGCTATGTGGTCCCGAGGCACAGGCCTAACGGGTGCGGGTACTCCACCCCCGCTATCGGAGGACCCGGCGCTGCGCCCACCGCAGCAGCCCTGCAAGCCACACCACAACTCCTCGTCGGAAGCTAGTGTTAGCATGGACCAAACTAATTCTGATGATGACCCTGTAAGTTAGACGCCGTATATCAAACAGCCATAACGTGACTTAGCTAACTATGTATACTTATTTTTCCACAGTGCGAGGAGCTTAGCACATCAGGCGAAGAAGCAGGCCCGACGCCTCGCAAACAAAGTAAACACCAGCGTGAAATCACTGGTAATGTCAATTCGTTAGTAATGCATAAGTATTCGTAAGTATAGGATGTCCTACCTCGCGATAGAGTCGGGATTTGCTTAAATGCAACTGGATTATGCTATTTATATAGTAATAGTTCATTTATTTCACAGCGGAGCAAGATTGGCTGCGTGAAGGTGCAGAATTGACTAAGAAAGAGTGTCCTCCTTTGAAGCCATGTCAAAAGTAAGTCGAACAAAATTTATTTGTCAAATTATTATCATTAACTAACTTCCGCCCACGGCTTCGCACGCGTGGTATCTTGAAAAACAAAAACAAACCTATCCAGTGGGAACCGTACATTTTTCCGGGATAAAAAGTAGCCTATGTGCTATTCCAGACTAAAATCAATATCTGTGCCTTTAATCCAGATCCGTTCAGCCGTTTCAGCGTGAAAGAGTAACAAACATACATCCATACATTCTTACAAATTTTCGCGTTTATAATATTAGTAGGATTGAACGCAACAATTAATTCAAAACGATTTGTGCTTTCTATAAGCTAAGGGGGTTAAGGTTTGATTATTTAATGTTTCCACAGACGTAGCAAGCGCGCAGGCAGCAGCGGTAGCGCCAGTAGCGGCGCAGAAGAACTGCTGAGGCCGCGGAAGAAGAAACTCTACAAGAAACGTCACAAGCCCGGCAAGGCGCGACATTTCCGTGAGTGCATGGCATCGTCCATGACTCTTAGTAGCATCACTGTTACGATAGTTTCTCGTAGGAGTTATTATAGACTGTTGAGGGATATTCATTTATGTAACTTACAATTTCTATACAGCAGCAGCTCAACTAAAATCTGCTGATTTGGCGGAGTCTGTGTCGGAAGTGGAAGAAGAATCGTCTGGGAGCGATGCCGGACACTGCCAGCTACTCTGCGAGAATGTTGACGCTCGGTGAGTCCAATATAATCTATATATATAAAAATGAATTGCTGTTCGTTAGTCTCGCTAAAACTCGAGAACGGCTAAACGGATTTTTCTTATCTTGGTCTTGAAATGTTCGTGAAGGTCTAGGGAAGGTTTAAAAGGTAAGAAAAATTCGAATAACTTCCGGGAAAACCCTAAAAATAGCCCTTTTCTATTTCCCATACAAACGTTTTCTAAATAAAATGTAGAGTCAATTTGAGCTTTATTACTATTTAATAAAGTTAATACTATTGTCTAAGCAATGTAAAAGGCGGTACGAAGTTTGCCGGGACAGCTGTACTCATATATTTTTTATGAATCCCTTTTTATGTTCTGTAGCTTGTTCTTTTTTGGAACGAAGTTCCTTATCGCGCGTTGCGAAAGGGGGCTAGACGGAAAAAATTAAGACCAAAAGTTGTAACGACACTTTTTGCTATAGTTGTAAGCCGTGCGGGGTGCGCGTGTTTCTCTGTCTGTCTCTCTCTATCTCTCTCTCTCATAGAAAGCTCAATCTCTCACGCAAAGGAACTTCGTTCCATCCGGGTGTCCCTTGACTTTTTTTTTTAAACCTATGATTACCAATTGACAAAGTTCTACATTTATTTGAACCGCCAGGAGGTTAATGGAGCTTCGGCTAATGGAGACATACAAACGTCGTGGGGAAGAGGAGGAGGGGAGTGCGTCTTCCGCCCTCTCCCCCCACTCCCACCCTCACCTCGCCGACCTTGACGAGGATGATTCAGCTTGCGAAGAGGAATTAGCCAGATTGGCTGCGCAAGTATGTAGCCACTACCCACGCCCGGCAAAATTTATTTTAAGTATGTAGCCCACGCTCTACAACACTTATTTCCTTATCTCATCATACAGGGAAAATTATGCTTTCGTCCTAAAGGCATATTAGCATCGTTGTCTAGGATTTTTTCTTTTCATTTTCTTTTTTTTTAAAGAGCTGTAACGTGAAACCCCTTACGCGACAATTATATTTTCGAGCACTTTATCGTTCTATGACATTTTCGTAAGACTCTCTCTCATTTCTCTCTTTATGTACGCTCATATATTTCAGGCACAGCTGTCGGAATACCAGGCCAATACGTTAGTGGCGCTCGAGAAGCGAACTCGGCCTCCGTCGCCGGCCGCGGTGTCTGTGGGGGCGCCACCGGTCTGCAATGTCGATGACGTATGTAGACCTGGCAACACTCTGCTGTGGGACTTACTGCAGGACGGCGCTATTGTGAGTTGTATGAATAACGATGTGTCACAGATCCACTATATTACTATGTATAGAGGTCACCTTCACACTGTAATGTATGAACAGTAGGTCTACCATGGGTTTTCACAATCCACACTCACGACTGTAGTTAAAAAAATGTATGAAACTTGTACAGCGCCTCTAGCGGATAGTTGGGTACTAAAACGTCACGTAGTTTACTATCCTACGTCACAGCGTACTACAGCGACAGTAGTTTGCGCTTCATTAATTTGCTTAGAATTTGGTACCATAAGTAACAATTTTGACATATGTCATAGTAACGTACTATTAATTACTACTGTAGTAACTTCAGCCGATCTAAATGTGACAACTAATGGTAGACGTACGGATCCCGATCCAGAAGGATTTAGCTGCAAAATTATTTTAATCAAATACAAGAGCATAATCTTTATCTTTCAATCAACAGGAACAACTCGGTGAAGGTTTGGGCATGGAAGCTGAAAAGGCACTATGCGCTCTTCTATGCTTCAGTACAGACAAATTTATACGCATCAAGTTCATTGAAGGATGCTTAGACAATCTCGCCAATCACAGGTCAGTAAATACGGGCGGTAAAATCAGCTGTTCCTAAAACAAATGTAACTAACCTGGCCATCAATACAAAGGTCTAACCTGGCCATAGGTTTTATTGTATGTGTGGTTCTTTGCAGATCTGTACCGGTGTCCATAAGACTTCTGCCGAAGTTGTTTTCATCATTTCAGCAGTTACGGGGCATGGACATGCATCAGGTAAAACTAAACAAAACATCTATAACTTTTTGCTATACATTATGTATACTTTCTAGTCATAATAATAACTCACTGTTTAAAATTCAGCTCTATTCCTATACTAGCTTCCGCCTACGGCTTCGCCCACTTGGTAGGTAGGTACATTGGTACCTTGAAAAACAAAAAAAACATCCTACAGGAACTGTACATTTTTCCAGGATAAAAAGTAGCCTATGTGCTATTCCAGACTATAATCTATATCTGTGCCAAATTTAATCCGGATCCGTTTAGCCGTTTCAGCGTGAAAGAGTAACAAACATTACATGCATACATTCTTACAAACTTTTAAAATATTAGTAGGATACTAATAAAGTGTTCCCAAAGAGGGTTGACGTCAGGCAGGCGGCCGGTCATAAAACATAAAGCCAAACCTTTTCTACAACATGGTTCAGAGTATAAAAGGAAATAGTGATAGTAAGAAGGGAGTGACTACTGAGATGACGGAGATGATGATGACGGGGAGAGTGGAGGAAGAGAACCTGTTGTGCCGACCCCACCTAGTGGGATAAGGGCAGGAAGATGATGATGATGACTAATAAAGTCCTTCTTTAGGTGGTTATGTGGGCGGAACGGGAGCGAGGCATGATGCGTCTGCTACTCGAAGACCTCCGTCACTACATGCAAACGCCGCGCTCCGTGACAACCGACGCGGCGCAGTACATGCACATATCTGAAGTCACCGTGCGCTTGCACTTTCTCACGGCGATATTCTCGCCCGTCGGATCGCCCCAGCATTTTAGGTGAGCACTGACTTTATTTTTACCTGGAAGGTATAGTTGGCTCAACAAATCTAGGCATTCGTGAAGTTAGCTGCGATGTATCGTTTTTCAGGAGCAATTGGAGGTATGAGGAGGGTGGGAAGGAACTGTACATGCGCAAACTCGCACCTGTGGCTAATTTCACGAATGCCTAGATCCGTTGGATGACCTATAATGTGTTTTGGTTGTATGTATGGTCATTGGCTTGATAAATGAGTTATTGGATTCGTCTGGATGACGAGTGACATAGAGTATACAAAACGCCATAAAATTCAATGTTTAATATAAATAAATAAATAAATTAGCAACAAGATTTCTCAACTACACCTGTCGCAAACACTACTGATGCAGTTGGTGCAGCTTTCTTCCTTATTATTTTGCGAAATAAGGAAGTCAATTGACTTTATGGTATTGTTTCGATTTTTACGATGAACGACGCATTGGTTAATGTCGCTAGTATATTCGCAGACTGACAGTGGAGCAAGTAGAGGAGCTATGGCAGTGTCTGGTGGTGAAGGGCGACAGCGCGGTGGCGGACTGCCTGTACTCGTGGCTCCTGTCGCACACCAAGTCGCCCGAGCAGCATGCCTTGGGCTTGGACGCGCTGCGCTTTCTGTACATCGAGAAAATGCCTACCTTGGACCCTGAGGTTTGTAACGCTATAACAACAAATTGACAAAAGGATATTTTTTTAACTTATATTGTCCCACTGAGTGTATTGAGTGTATCTGGGTACGCAAGTAGAGGAAGGCCGAAGAAAAAGTGGTTTGATTGTGTGAATCTAAGGAACTAGAGATCTGAAAAGATATCTACCGAGCTTGTGGATTACAGCCGCGATCATGTTTTTTTGTTTCTTGTAAGAACAGTTTATAAGGTCTTCAGGTGACCTATTGAGTTGTAAACGCCGCCTTTAGACCACCCACACTTACTTTACTTTTAAACTTACGCGATCTGAACACATTATTATTAGTATTAAATGGGTATTTATCGCGTTCTAATTACCTATTTATTTTCAGACAATCAGCATTATGGGCTTGAGTCTATACCAGCAGCTATGCAACCTGGCTCGTATGGCCCTGGGCGATTCTCGGGACTACCATCATCCACATTTACGGGCTATGGACCACTTGTGGAAGATAGCTCTACGCGCAAACAGCACTGGTATGACTATACTATACTATAAGAGTATATCAAAGCTAAAATCTTTCAACATTCGAAGAACATAAAAAAGGTCTAATAATAATTCGACCTACTCTCGATGCTTTTCTTGCACACTGGCCATCTAATTTGTAAAAAAAAAGGATTGTAATAGAATTTTATTGCCAGTATTATGTTAGTTTTTTGGCGGTATGCTTATATTCACATACAATGTACTGTCCAAAACTATATTTTTTTAAAAAAAAAGCAGGATGTCTCTGTAGAAAGTTTATTGTCTCAATATTTTTAAATTACTTCTCATTAGACGTGTCGATGGGCGCTATCCAGTACCTAAACAGCTACTACATGGGCCAACAGTTGCAGCAAGAGGATGATTTCGTTGCTAAATGCATGTTCCACTTATCATCCGCCGCCGAGCGACTGATAACCAAGAACCATGATAGCGAAAGTGTAGCTAATACGGAAGAAAAGGAAGAGAAATCTGCGGATAAGTTGACCTTCTACGAACATATGACGGAGGAGGCGGCGCTACAGTGTATACAGAGGGCGTTGCTGTTGCTCAAAACTCATTTGGATACTTTCAAAAGACGGTAAGACTCTGACTAGCCCGTTTAGTCATTCTCGATGACCGAAGTGATTGCACCTCACACTAATCACAGTTAATATTATAAATAATTTTAGTGTTTGCTTGTGTGACAGTTGGTTACTTCTTCACGCTCAAACGTTTAGAGATTTGAATGATATTTCTAGGGGTTAAATTAAAAACTGAATATCCGCCACTGAAACCTCAGGACGTAGCTAGAACTAAAAAAGGAAACTTCAGAGGACACGTTTAGATAACGGTCCTATCTATTAAAAGTAATGACTGAGGCCTTCAAGTTCTTTAACCAAGACCACTGCCTGCAAGATCTAAAAGGCGCGGGCGAGGTGATTTTTTTATGCAAACACATTATGTAATATATCTGAAATCAGAACCCTGGCAACCAAATAGATTCTTCGATTAAAAATGAAACTATCTCCTCGCAATTACACCCTATATTCTTGTAAAATCAAACACGAACTTTGTATAACAGATATGCGTACCACCTGAGGAGATGGTCGCTGGCCGAGCCGGGCGGCTCGTGGGAGGTGACTCCCACCCCCACGAACGCGGGCTCGGTGCGGCTGACGCTGCAGCCGGCGGGCGCGGGGCCGCGGGCCTCCGTCGTGATGCACCAGTCGGACCTCGTGGCGCATCTGCGGGCGCACGTGCACGTGTGGTGGGAGAAACAGGTGATGGTGAAATTGATGACTAGTATATCGCCATTCTTAGGTTAGGCTCGAGTTTTCGTTTAAAAGATTGCTATTGTTACCTAAAAATAAGTGTGTCAATGAGTTTTAATAAAAAATAATAATGATTCAAGTTTTTCGTTGAGACTGACTAGTTGTACGGTGTGGTTTTACTAATATTATAAAGAGGAAAGTTTTGAATTTTTGTATTTTTGATTGTAACGAATAATATCAAAAACTACTGGTCCGATTTCAAAAATTCTTTCACCGTTAGAATGCTACGTTATCCCTGAGTAACATAGGCTATATTTTATGTAGGTACCTCGCGAGCAAAGCCGCGAACGGAAGCTAGTGTTTAATAAGCTGGCTCTGGAAAGAAAGTCATGTTACAAGAAGGGTGATGGATTTAAATACATATGGATAGTTAGAGTACAGGTAGATCTGAGAAAAGATGGATGGACTGTGTGAAAGATGATTTGTGAGAGAAGAGAGTGACTACTGAGATGACGAATGATAGGGGAGAGTGGGGTAAGAAAACCTGTTGTTCCGACCCCACCTGGGATAAGGCCAGATAGATGATGAAGCCGGTTCCAAGCAAAAACGCGGGTACGAGTACGCCCGTTCGTATTTTTTTCATCACATTTCAATTTATTTAAAACTTGTTTACAATATTGCGAGTATTTGGTACACAGATACAAGGTGAAGAAAGTGTGACGTCACTGGCGACCGATGGTCCGCTGCGCATGATAACGCAAGGGCAAGAACTGACGATCGACTACGATGAGCGAACGCTCTACGATATGGGCTTCAAAGACAACCAGGTAAGGGGTATCCACAACACAATCAAGTTTATGCAAATCATAAATTATGAAAGCAATCTTTCACCTTCATGTGACAAAGGCCTCGATACATATTTATGTTACAACCCTTTAATATGCTGTTTGGACATGCCTTATTTGCCTTACTCCCTTAAATATTTTCTTAAAAGTTCTAAATAATTAGAGATTTGAGGATGTCTACCAAACCTGGGTATCACGGCATGTTTTTAATTAAAATTGTAATAGAAACGAAGCGTACAAGTTCCACATTAATATCGTTTTGTTCATTGACCGTGACCTAAGACAGTCGTCAGGAGTACTGTGATAGTAATCCTCATTAACTTGTGACAGCTGGTGTTCGTATCTGTGGGCGTGGGAGGGCGGGGCGCGTGGGCGGAGTGGCCGTCCGCCCAGCCTGCTCCGGCGCGGCACCGCCTCCCGACCATAATGCTCCTGGACCCCACTTACTTCCACCACCTCTTCACGCTGATGCAGGCTCTGGGTCAGATGAGGGAACCCGGCGCGAATGGGGTAAGCGCTTATTATAAGTAAATAAAATAAAAATAAAAATAAAAAAGCCTTTTATTTCCAGTAAATTAACATCTTAAAATCTATGTAATGTGTTAGTTTTGTTTAGTTTATTCTATATTATTTATTTGTATCTTACTTAATATAATTTATGTGTATCCTATGTATTATGTTTATGTAATTGTAATTGCTTAATTTTTATTTAATCTACCGGAACCAATATCTATTGTTATTTTCGCGCAATTTTGACACGATTCTATTGGATGGTTTTACATGATGAGCAAACCTATAGTTTTAAAATGTTTAAAGAATAATGTATTTCAGGAACCCGTAGCTCACACAAAAGCACAACTCCTCTCCCGTCGAGTGTGGGACATACTCCAGGCTGTGCCACTCAATCCTACGTTACTCGAGGCCTTCCAAAACCCGATTGAAAGCAAGCTACCAGAACTACTGGACCCCACCAGCCCTCAGAAACTTATGTATTCCCTCCACATCATCGACAAACTCAGCTCAAGTAATGGTGGTTCTTCACTCAGTCCAACTGTGAAGGAAGGTTCCAGTACAACTAGCACAACTGAGAAAAGTGAAGAAGAGAAAGTTTGTGTTGAAAATTGGACTGATTTGTTCGTGAAGAAGGGTGGATTGAGGATCCTTTATGATATCATGATGTCTGGTAAGTTATACAACACCTTGATTATGCATCACTTGCTAGTTTAAACATTCTGTATAAAGTGGTAAAATGCATTTGGAACCGTATGTTAAACTAAAAAGATACGTTTTCAGGTATACTACAGAGAAGTGACGACAACGAATGGCGGCAAGATTGTCTCGCGTTGCTGCTTCAGTTGCTCTGTCGGCTTGGCACGCTGCCATCGCCAGATCCGTCACAGACACCTAAACTGCATCCGGTATGGATATTTTTACCATGTTTTATAGATTTACCACGTAATCGTATTATATACTATGAAAATTCTTGTTATAAATACATTATAACACTCACATAGAACAAACATATGCATCATAAAATTTTATGTGCTGTGTGGGAATCGAACCCACAACCAACAACGTAGAAGCTACTGCCAACTTAGCTATGCGGCCAGTCATATAATTGGCTATGGATTAGTTAAGTATATAGTAGGTAAAATGGTTAACTATTGGATTAGGATTCATTAGTTTTTAGTATTGCTTTGGAGCGGTTGTAATAAAATAATATTTTATTATATTTTTCAGTCGTTGCTTTCTCTAATGAACGTGGAGGACACTACTGAACGAATGATCTCAATTCTATGCGAAGCCGCTTCTGTGAAGGAGCCTACTACGTATAAGACTGGATTCTGGGGCCGTGCTCAGGTATCGCATCGTACTGTCAGCGGGTTTAAGTGGGAAGCGAGTTTGGGGCTTGACTGTCATAACTAATAGATCAACGAAGTTAAGCAACAATCGTATACCAAACATGATCACGACTAATCCCCAGGCTCGGTAGGCACCTCCTCAGTTCTCTAGTAACTTAGATGTTTGAGGATATCTAAAGAGGGTAGTCAGAGGCACGTCCGAACATGATATTTGGCCCATACCCACATATTGCACAGTAGTTAATATTCCGTACGAGACAAGTTGCCATCGCCGCTAATAGGAATACTAACCTATGACACACACCTTCGAATTTTTAGTTGTGTAGATGTTTTCTGTGGCATTGCGCACATACATTTTTCGAATAGAGAAACTCATTGGTGCACGGCCAGGTTTGAACCCACAACCTTCAGATCGTGAGGCAGATGTGCTACCATCACACCACCAGTGCTCGTTAAAATAGTGTTTTGTTTGCAGGTGGTGCAGCATGCGTTTAGGATGTGCGTGTGGTGGGCGCGCGGTGGAGGCGACGCGGTCGCTCTAGCCTGGTCCCTGCGCCGCGCCGCGCCCAGGCTGCTGCTCGACGACGCGGACCCTGCCGTGAGTATTCCTTGTGGTTACCAGTACAGGCATTGCTGTGTTCAAGACCGAAGGGCACTGGATCTAGTGAAATAACTGGGCGAATATACCGAATATCCATATATAATCAGAGAGACGCGTGTGATACCTTTGTAATTGCAACCGCCTATAGGTTACGGTAACCACGTACCAACAGGTGGGCCGTATGCTTGATGCCGAAGAAATCATTCCTAATAATATTATAAATGCGAAAGTTTGTATGAATGTTTGTTACGTAATCACGCTGAAACGGCTGAAAAGTTTGAATACGCATAGTTTACCCTGGAATAACACATAGGCTACTTTTTATCCGGCTATGTGAAACGCGAGCGGAGCCGCTTGCGGTATTTATATTATGTAATGTGCTAGTATTTATATAAATTTGTGTCGGCAGGTGAGACGCGAGGCGGGTGGCGCCCTCTACCGTCTGTGTTCAGGCGGAGAAGTGGCAGTCCTGGCGCCTTTATTACAACTGCTTCTGGAGCACTTGCCACGCGCGGCGGATATGAGACCGCATCCGCCTACACACTTACATCATCACCACCATGAAGTAAGTGATAATAAACTTTAAATCTTGAGCTATAGTTTAGATTAGAAATAGCTAATAGTAATATAACCTTGAATAGCATATAGACAATTTATAGGCAGAAGCTTTAGTTTGAAATAAAATCCTCGTCAGGCAAGAGTACCTCCTGAAGTGCTTGAGCTCTAGATTCAACAAAGCATGTAAACAGCGCGAAATCTGTACGATCTCCGATTAGAAATAAATGCAATGCAAAAGCGCCCTTATCAGACGACTGGTATTACTATAAAACTCTGTTAAAGAGCAGTAGTTATATAAAGAATAGTTTCCATTCTTCCAGATGGTCCATCACCATTCGGAGGAAGGCAAGGAGCCTTACGGGCCGGCGTGCCGAGACTACTTCTGGCTCGTCTGCCGACTCATCGACGGGCTGCCTGAAGACTTCTTCAAAGGTATGAACATTATCTTACGCTTGAATAGTAATGCCTGCTTATTATGACGTTTTTAAAGGATAAGGGGAGGTATCAAATATTTGAGACTCATCATCTTCCTGCCCTTATCCCACGTTATGTGGGGTCGGCACAACATGTGATCTTCTTCCATTTCTCTCTGTCATTCGTCATTTCAGTACTCACTCCTTTCTTACCCATGTCATCTTTCACACAGTCCATCCATCTTTTCTTTGGCCTACCTCTACCCCTGTATCCATTTACATTCATACCTAACACTCTCCTTTAAAAATATTTTTTCAAATATTTGAGACTAATGGAACTTTTTGCGACTTCGTATGCGTAATGATTTTTTCAAGCAAACTTCATATCCCCACTGCGAGATACTCTCAAAAAGCTCAACGAGCTATACACATTTGATGTCATTTTCCAAAATTTGATAGATCAAGCCATTTTTGACTTGTATAGTACCCATGAGTATAAACTAACTTTTTCTGAGAAACCAACACTGAGCGCGAAAAAAAAAAATAGCAGTTTCATACATTTTAGCCAAGTAGGTATTGAATTTTTGTATGAAACAACTTTTTTTTTCGTGTTCTCAGTGTTGGTTTCTTACAAAAAGTTGTTTGTATTGATGGGTACTTTATCTCCCCAAAGTTTTCGGAAGTAGTCTGGTAACACTTTGTATATTTCTGGACTTAGAAAAGCATAAAGGCTGCTTTTTAATTAAGTACTTTGCAATCAAATCCGCGTGCAGAAGTCAGTATTTGCTAATTTTCACAGAAGGTGCAACCTCTGAGGACAGTGGCGCACCAGATCTGAACGAGCTATGCGAGCAAATCAGATCTTCACTAGACAAGCGCGAGATTATCGAGAAGCGAACCGAGCCGTGCACGCCGGACGACGGCCTGTACGGACAGCTCAGCTTGCTGCAGCATCTGATGAAGCATCCGCTCCGGTTCAAGACCTCCGAGCAGGGAACCAGGACTTTGGAAATGGTATGTACAGTTGCCAGAACATAAGACATAAGGCGTTTTCGCGTCACCGCCACTACGTGCTAGTAAATAGTTTTATATAATATTATGTATGTTAGACTAAGGTATATATTTATGTGGGCCGTAGTTTTAAAGTATTTTCCATCTTGTACTAGACTAATGTTGCCTGAAATAAAGTTATTATTATTATCGTAAGAAATGTTAACAACGCTTTTTAAGAATGTATTTGACAAATGAGAGTTTATCAAAAAACGAAACTACACCAGCTAAGCTTATATAGCTATAAGCAAAAACCCTTGTCAAAAGTTCTGTCCGCCATTTTGTGGCGGCCATCTTGGACCGATATCCATCAAACATAGCTAAGAACACTCCCGTAAGTAATTCACATTTCAAACAAAAAAAACAAAATGGAATTCGGTTGGTTTATGCTTTCGGGAGCTACGATGCCACAGGCAGACACACACACACACACCCTCACAGACACGTCAAACTTATAACACCCGTCGTTTTTGCGTCGGGGGTTAAAAATGATTTTATCGTAAATCAAAATTGTATCTCAGGTATTCGGATTTTTATTCGACGTGCCGACGCCGGACCGACGAAACCTGCCGAAATGCAAATCGCAGAAATCCCGCTCGGCCGCTTACGACCTGCTTATAGAACTGGTGAAGGGAGCCCCGGACAACTATATGGTGCTGCATCATAAACTTATGGAACATCACAAACCTGGTGAGTGTTCTATGCAGACCGGCATGGAGTGTTTATAGTTAACTAGCTCAGTGCACCTTCTCACCATGATAATGTTCCCTTTTTGTTTGTACTAGCTGGTGCCCGCGGCTTCGCCCGCGTGGCGAAGACGGCTTATTTTTTTCCAACACCTACAAATATCATTATATAGCCAATGTATACAAAAACTTGGACAAATAATATACTAAAACCTTCCTCGAGAACCATCCATTGGTGAAACAGCATGAAATTCAGTGCAGTTTTTGAGTTTATCGCGAACAGACAGACGCGGTGGAAGACTTTGGTTTATTATAATGTAGTCATAAGCCTTCACGAATGCTCCTGACAGCTGGGACTCCGACTTACTATCGAGCCATTGATTTGGTCCTAAACATGCGGACCCAATGCATATCTTTCGAATTGTTAGTTCTTGGATATCGTTTTCCTCATGTTTTTCTTCTCCGTTTGAAAACTATTATGCACTTACATATAAATACTTCACATTTGTTGGAACGCCTAAGAATATTCACATTGCAATATCGATACCACGTTAAGGACTACACTTCCTTTAAACTTCAAAGGTAGTTGGTTGAAGGTTATTGTAAATGCAGGTCCGCTAAGCCACACCACGCCGCAGTCCACATACCCGTGGGACTACTGGCCGGCGGAGGAGTCGCGCTCGGAGTGCGGGTACGCAGGGCTGACCAACCTCGGCGCGACGTGCTACATGGCGTCGTGCATGCAGCATCTGTACATGATGCCGCAGGCGCGCGCGGCTGTGTTGCGCGCCGACCCTGCGTTCTCGCGACACGCGCCCACGCTCTCTGAGATGCAGAGGATGTTCGCTTATCTCATGGTAAGTGGTAAACTAAGGTAAATTGACAAGCTATGTACTAAATTACGGCTTCGTTAACTTAATTCACCTGAGCTAATTCACCTAGGTGTATTAAATTACATTACGAAAATCTACAAATTCCGATTGCTGTTCGTTTATCTTTTAAATTTTAAATGGGTGAACTAAAATAAATGATTGATGGAAGTGTGACTTTGCGGAAATACATTACAAATACTGAAAAGGACGGAAATATCTAGTACTTTTCCGCTAAACTATTATCTACTGAGCTTAACACAACACAAACTGAAATAGATATTCGATACGTGTTTCGCTTCTCTACGAAGCATCCTCAGGACTATTGATTCGCTTTGCACTGGTGTTGCTCCAACGAAACGAGCGCCGAAGGAGAAGTCTTGATTTCTATTTCCGTCCTTTTCAGTATTTGGGTGAACTAAACAAAATAATCGATCCATCACTAACATATTAAAGTAAACGAAGCTAGAGCTGGATCATTGTTCAAAATAATATGGAAACGCCTAAAAATTACTTTAAGCTGATTGTTGAAGTTTTTCGATGGCATGTTTATTAGTATAATTAGAGGCCAGAAATCGCCCATTATATCGGGTTAATCGTTAAAAATAATCTTAATCGTTCAAATCCCGTAGGAAAGTGAACGCAAAGCGTACAACCCGCGCAGTTTCTGCAAGGTCTACCAGATGGACCACCAGCCCCTGAACACCGGGGAGCAGAAGGACATGGCGGAGTTCTTCATTGACCTCGTCTCCAAACTCGAGGAAATGACGCCCGAGCTGAAAAAACTAGTCAAGACGCTGTTCTGTGGGGTGCTTAGCAATAACGTCGTTTCATTGGTGAGTATAGTTGGCTCAACGAATCTAGGCATTCGTGAAGTTATCCGCAAGAGTTGCGCAGTATCGTTTTTCGGGAGCAATTGGAGGTATTAGGAGGGGGGTAGGAACTGTACATGCGCAAACTCGCACCTGTGGCTAACTTCACGAATGCCTAGATCCGTTGGATGAACTGTACATAGGTTTGATGTGGGCAAGTCTAGTTAGTAGGAAATTTGCTCCAGTAATAAAAAATATGTTTTTTTTTGTACCAATTTTCCGACCAGTCCTCGTAATGAACTCCTAATGTCCTACTAATGAAACTGAAAATTTAAACCTTCGGTCATTGCCGTAGTAAGCCAAATCAAAAAGTAACAGAGTAGAGTAACGGAAAACAGTTGTAGATGGCGCCAGTGCGACAAAATATACTTAAGTAAATAAAATATTTCAGGATTGTAAGCACGTGTCTCGAACTCTCGAAGAGTTCTACACGGTCCGCTGCCAGGTGGCGGACATGAGGAATCTGCACCAGAGTCTAGACGAGGTCACTGTCAAAGACACGCTAGAGGGAGACAACTGCTACACTTGCTCACAATGCTCGGCTAAAGTACGGGCTGAGAAGCGGTAAGTCGACTTATCTAAATATATATAACTCAAAGGTGACTGACTGACAGACATAGTGATCTGTCAACGCACAGCCCAAACCACTGGACGGATCGGGCTGAAATTTGGCATGCAGGTAGATGTTATGACGTAGGCATCCGCTAAGAAAGGATTTTGATTAATTCTACCCCCAAGGGGATAAAATAGGGGATGAAAGTTTGTATTGTCTTTGCTGCTTACCTATATTATTATGATTGTTTCTATAAATAGTAAGTATTAGGTACACATACACTTTAGATTATTATTAAATATTTATTTATTTATTCGTGTTCTTTGTATTATTGTTTATGCACATAATATTTATTTATTTTTTATAAGGCTTTCTATTATAGCTGAGCGAGTATTTAGTATATTTTCTTCTATTTGATAGTTTGATTAGTTTGTAATCGCAGGGTCCTGTGATTGTTCTAGTCTTGGTCTAGGCAGAATAACAGCGCCTTCTGTTCTTTACAGTTGGCATTATGCTGAGCCTCGGCCATTTCGCTACTGCAGCACACTAGTTCACCTACTTATTATTATTATTTTATTATTTCATGTTAATTACTTTTTCAATGCTTTGTTTAGTGCTTCTATTTTGTAACTGATCATGTATTTAATTTTCATATTTGTTCATTTATATTGTGTGTATTGTGGTGGCGAATAAATGATATGTCTATGTCTATGTCTATGTATGAAAAGTCGCGATAATCGACATTCACGCGGGTGAAGCTGCGGGCATCAGCTCGTTGATGTATAGATGTAAAATAAAAAACAGATTTTTTGTCATTCAACTACATTGAGTACACGATGTTTGCAAAAAAATATTATAATCACTATTACATACAAAGTATGTACGAGTATAAGTTTAAATTAAAATGTATATAATTTTATTCATCGGAAAGACTATTCTACCTTGATTCAAAAACTGGCAACACAATCTGAAAAACCCTTAAAAACCTAATAACATCCCTTTGACTAAAATTTATTCAACCTTTTTATTACAGGGCATGTTTCAAAAAACTCCCGCGCATTCTCTGCTTCAATACAATGCGGTATACATTCAACATGCTCACTATGCTCAAAGAGAAAGTGAACACACACTTTTCGTTCCCAATGCGGTTAGACATGTCTGGGTATGTGGAAAAGCATCTGATGCCGGCTCAATATCAAGGTAAAACTATTCTGAACTTTAAATGTATTACTCTAAGGTGGGTTTTTGTTTGATATGCAATCGTCTTTTTGTAGAGGAGAAGAGGAAATCTGCGGAAAAGAAAGATGGCGATAGCAGTCCTACTTCTGAGGTTGATGAAGTGTCTGAATTTGAAGAACATTATGAGTAAGTCTTATTATTTACTCCAAACTTACACATATTTAAAGGGCCAATATTTTTAGTCCTAGCACTTTTATATCAACCTTACTTATCTCAAATGGCAACACCACAATTCAGACGTGACGTCACTCGTTAGTCGCGCCGTTTAAGTATTTTGATAGCTTGTTCTTCAGTATTTTAAACATGGTTTCAATTGACTTGCAACATATAACATCCCGTACATCTGAATGCTTCTATGCTTTGAAAAGTTGAAGGTGACGGTCTTAGCGACTCTTCGACCCACGTTGATAATACTTATTGTTTCCAGGTATGAACTAATAGGTGTGACAGTTCATACCGGCACAGCGGACGGCGGTCATTACTACTCCTTCATCAGAGACCGGGAGCACGAGCACCACGACCGGTGGCTGCTGTTCAATGATGCGGAAGTCAAGACTTTCGACCCTGCCCTCTTGGCGGCTGAATGCTTCGGCGGAGAGATGACGGTTTGTCTAATATGATTCTTATCATAGTGGTGTAAAGTACAATTTGAGATGTCACTGAGTGGCTGACTTAAAATGAATGCACTAAACTAAATGTTATTTCTTAGGTAAGTACTTGAAATTCAAGATACCTCTCATTACAATCGTGAAATTAAGAGTTTTCTCTTAATAATGTTGTCCCAATGATGAGCAAGGATCAGACAGAGTATAGGATTTGTATAATTAGTGATTAAACGAACTCAGTGAAGTTCTATCATAATTATATGAGTACTTCGTCTGAGATTAGTAACCTGCAAGAGAATTCATTAGAAAGTACTATTGTAGTAACGTCTACGTGACACCACTCTGGACACTAAGTTGAGAGTTTTTTTTTTTTTTTTGAGGGTATTTCTGTTTTCCTGTCGCCCGCGCTCGCCCAGCCGCGTCATTAGTTTAGAGCCTGAGCCCTGGCGCTATTACATATTTCCTGAACCTATGTCAAGGGACGGGCGGGTGGGGGTTACTAATCTCAGACGAAGTACTCATATAATTATGATAGAACTTCACTGAGTTCGTTTAATCACTAATTATATTTCGTACTTCGTCTTTCGATTAGTAACCTGCAAGAGAATTCATTAGAAAGTACTATTGTAGACTTTGAGAGTATTTAGGTTTAGGAAATAGTGTAAACACAACTTTATTTCCAAATCAACCATTTATTTTTAAGCAACAATGTATTGAATGTGACATCAGTATAACAATCAATTATTTTAGACTTATTGTTAATTTGGGTACAATCATAAATTCCATAAGTACATTTAATCTGAATTAATAATCGCAGCAGCTAGCGTGGCTTCGTCCGAGCTCAAAATGGATCTGTTATAGAATTTGGCGAAGGTGTTGGAGTTAGCACTCCAGCCGGCTGTTTTCCGGATTTGGTCGATGCTAACTCCCTGCGCGAGAGCCCGAGACGTAGCCGCGTGTCGCGTGCTGTGCGCGCTATACATTGAAACATCAACGCCACTGTCTTGCAGCGTGCACTTGATCCAACGGCTGATAGATTGACTAGTGACAGCCTTGTATGGCTGTCTGTAGCTTACAAACAACGTGTCGCTTTTTCGCAAAGATGCCGTTCTTTCAATATAGCACGTTAATGACTGAGCAGGGCACACTTGAGGTTTTTCATTAAAAAACGGAATCTCTAGCAGTGGTTGGTTTTTGCCCACCTTTGATGTTTTTATGAGATCAGGAATTTTTATCAAAATTTTAGTTGGAAGAATATTAATATTTTGAATTTTAATTTTAGATAAAGTTTGAACCCTGTGTGCCGTGATGAGAGCCAGTAACGTAGCGCACTTTTTTGAAAGAAGTTCCAACGATATGCGCTCATTAGGATACCAAACTTCTAGCCAATCCAGTACGCATTTAGGATCCCACGTCATGTCGTACTTGGGTGTGGGAGGTCTTAAACGAAAGACACCTCGAAAGAATTTTTGAATTAATGAATTTTCTGCAATTTTTTGATCTAAAATTAGAGCAAGCGCTGCTCTGCAGCTATTTAGAGAGCCATACTGGTTGCCACTGTTAAACATTTGTGTTAAAAAAGTCATTATCGAAGCGACAGAACTTGAATAAATATCAAAATTATTTTCTTTACAAAAGTAACACCACTTTTTGATGTAAACGCTATACTGCTTTAATGAGTTCTGAGATATAGAGGCTAGCATGATATCTATTGATGCTTCTGGCACTGCTCGGCGTAATAACGCTGTCCGGATAATATCGCGGCAGCTAGGGTCAGGTTGGAGTGGATGTTCCGATTGCTGAAATGGGAAATAATAGGACGGTCAGCAGGTCTGAATGTTATTACGTCTGATAAAACTAGTTTCTGGAAGATCGGGAACCAGGGCTGAGTGGGCCATAATGGGACAACCACGATGCCCGTTGCTTTATCAGTGATAATTTTTCGCAGAGTTTTAAGTACTATGGCGAAGGGGGGAAACGCGTAGAAATAAGAGTCTGACCAGCTGGTCGTGAATGCGTCAATTGTACAAGCATTTGGGTCTTTCAACCATGACACAAACTTGTCGCATTTATTGTTAATCCTGCTTGCAAATAAATCTATCGCTGGAACTCCAAATTTACTAGTTAATGTATCAAAAGCAGTATGGGACAACTCCCATTCTATATCAGGGTGACATTTTCGGGATTCAGCATCAGCGATTACGTTGTCTATAGATTTAATATAAGAAGCATACACAAAGATTCTTTTTGATTCACACCATTGCCATAGCTTTTTAGCTACATGTGATAAGTGGGGAAACTGAATTCCGCCCATTTTGTTAACGTAAGCAACGGCAGTGGAGTTATCGAGACGTAATAAGATTTGACAATTTGTTAAGCCTTTAGTGAATATTTTGATGGCGAAGTAAGACGCAAGTAGTTCGAGCTGGTCTATGTGTAACGCGCGCTCTTGTTCGGACCAGGGGCCGCTCGCGGTCGCCGTGCCACCCCGTCGTTGAGGCGTCAGAAAAAATTTCTACAGCGTAAACATTATCCATAATCCTGTGGACAGGGTTTTGGATGGCGTGTAGCCACCATTGAAAATCATGATGCAAATCGGGTGAAAGATTCATGAATTTGTTAAAATCATTGTCATATTTGAGTTGTAAATACTTAAGACGTTCAAATTCTTTTGTATACAGAAGGCCTTATTCAACGGCAGGGCATGCCGAAATTAATAATCCAATTAATTGTGCAAATTTCCTAATTTGGCAGCGTGATTTTTTAGAAAATGATTTAATTTCTCTGTGTATATGAAGTTGTTTTTCAATTGGCAGGCTTATTTGCATAGTTTTGCTATCGATTAGGAAGCCCAAAAATTTGCACACAGTATCTGGAACTAAACTACTCTTTTCAGAATTGATTGTAAAGCCTAGTGCTCTGAGTAGTTTCGATGTAATAGTTACATTGTCTAAACATTCTTCATATGAATTTCCAATTAATAAAATGTCATCTAAATATATAGTTGATAAATATCCAGCTGACCTCATTAATTTCACAACGGGTTTCATTATTTTTGTGAAAACATATGGCGCTGTGTTTAGGCCAAATGGGAGTACATTAAACTGATAAAGTTTTCCATTACAAGTAAATCTTAAGTATTTTCTAGACTCTTCTTTAACGTTAATTAGATGATAAGCATCTTTTAAGTCTATAGTAGCTAAGAAACAGTTTTTAGATATAAGCTTAACAGCTGTGCGTAAGTCCTCCAACTTAGACTTGAGACTGGAAAAGTCAAAACTCATAGTACTGTATTCAATTTAAACATTAACAATACAACAATCAACCAAGATAATGATGTAGCAAAGGCATTTGAAACATTCTTTACTGACATTCCAGTCTCTACTACAAAATCTTTAAACTCTTCACCTGTAATCGCGCAATCTATATTAAAAGATAGTTTAGCGGAATGTGATGTAACATTCCATTTTGATTATGTGAACAATAACGACATCATTAAGGCATTTAAACTGATTAATGTTAAAAAGACCACTGACCTCTGGGGCGTTTCTGTTAGCGTTGTAAAACCATTGATTGAAATTATTGCACCTGACCTAGCTTTTATATTTAACAAATGTATTGACAGTGGTGTCTTTCCTAATTTAATGAAACATAGCAAGATTACACCTTTGTTCAAATCTGGTAGTCATTCAGATCCTTGTAATTTTCGACCAATATCAGTGTTACCTACATTTAGTAAAATATTTGAAAAACTTATTCTTAATCAATTACAAAGACATTTTAACATTAATAATTTACTTGATAAAAAACAATTCGGATTTACAAAGGGCCGCTCAACCACTGATGCCGGTGTTGAGTTGGTATCACATATTTTCGATACCTGGGAGGAATCTCACGATGCCTTAGGTATTTTTTGTGATCTATCTAAAGCATTTGATTGTGTGCACCATGAAACATTAATCATGAAACTCCAGCACTATGGTGTTAGGGGGGTTGCACTTAATCTTTTAACATCTTACCTCACTGACAGACTACAGCGAGTTGAAGTAAATGGGAAACGTTCTCCGGGGTCAGTGGTAACAATGGGTGTACCACAAGGATCAATATTAGGGCCATTTTTGTTTTTAATATATATAAACGATCTACCAAAACTTGTTAGGGATGATCAGGAGATTGTACTGTTTGCTGATGACACGTCACTTTTATTTAAACAAAAGCGGCGTACGACTAATTTTGACGATGTGAATAATGCAATCTCTAAAATTGTAAAATGGTTTAATGTAAACAACTTATTACTAAATGAAAAGAAAACGAAATGCGTTCGTTTTGTACTACCAAATGTTAAGCAGATAAATACCAATATAAAAATAAATAACGAAAATATAGATCTTGTGGACACCACAGTGTTCTTGGGCATAACTCTAGATAATAAGCTTCAATGGGGCCCGCACATAGATAAATTGTCGAAGAGACTTAGCTCTGCAGCATATGCAGTTAAAAAGATCCGTCATTTCACCGACGTAGAAACTGCTAGACTTGTATATTTCAGCTACTTTCATAGCATTATGTCTTACGGTATTTTGTTGTGGGGGAGTGCTGCAGATATAAACACCATATTTGTGTTGCAGAAGAGGGCTGTTCGTGCAATTTATAACATGGGTCCCAGAGAATCTCTTAGAGATAAGTTTAAGGAAATTAACATTATGACAATGCCATGTCAGTATATATATGAAAACTTGATGTATGTTCATAAAAACATTAATTTATTTAAAAAAAATAGTGATTTTCATAATGTTAATACCAGACATAAAAATAAACTAGCTGTTCCCACGGTTAGGCTCACTAAAGTAAGCAAATCCTTTATAGGGCAATGTGTACGCTTCTATAACAAGATCCCAAGCGACATGCTTGAGCTATCGATTGCGAAATTCAAAAATGTAATTAAACAAAACCTGTCTCGTAAAGCTTATTATAGAATATCAGAGTACTTAGATGACAAAAAAGCTTGGGACGAATCAGCTCCAACTCTGCTAGGTGTCCCTAACAATGTTAACAAGGTTCATAATACAAAAAAAGCGCTAGGGCCCAGCGAGTTTCTTGCCAGTTCTTCTCGTACTGGGGATAGGACTGGAATTGGCACCTAGACTCACCTAGTATGTAAGACGATTCAAAATGATCCTTGTGATATTACTGAATAAAGATTATTGACTATTGACTATTGACTATTAAAATGATTAGTAGGAATGAACATATTTAACTTTTTCAAGTTTAAAATGAATCGCATTTTTCCATTGGGTTTAGGCCTTAAAAATACGGAGGATATAAACTGCTGTTTGTGAGGAGTGCACTCCGATATTGCTCCGATTTGGAGAAGGTTTAACAAAGAATCATCAAAGTGCGCCTTTTCTACATTTGAATGTACTGTAGAGGAGGGCGCGCTATTTTGCACAAAAGGTTGTGAAAACAGTAATTTATAACCATCGATCCAGTCTAGGATCAATGTCTCTTTGGTTATACGAGACCATTGGTCACGGAAGAGAGACAGTTGGCCGGCGTAACTCACTGGGTCTATCGGCGGCGGGTGGCTCTCGGCGGCGGCGACGACTGCTTGGATGAGGCCGCGTGCTGACTGCGGTGATAGGCAGGCTCGCGGGTCCTCGGCGGCGCCGGCGGTCCCAGCGGCCTGCGCACTGGGACCTGAGCTTTCCAGTTTTTTGGAGGAGCTTTAGTACTGTAAGGTGTAGCTGCTTTCTTGAAAGCCTTCTGCTGAACTTTTAGTTCAGTTATGGATTTGTTAACCGCCTTTGCGGATCTCAGTGTATCTGATAAGTTATCGCCAAACAAATGTTTATCTATTTTAGTACCAGACAAGTGTTCTTTCATGTCTTTTTTGACAGAAAACATGGCAAAGTTGCGCCTCGATTTAGATTCTGTGGATTGGATATCGCAAAGAAGACGGCCTGTGTCCATCAGTTTTTTGAGAAGGTCTTGATTGATCTGAGTGGACGAGAGTTGTTCAGTAACTGCCGACGCTAAGCATGAGATAGCAGATGCTATCTGTTTTTGTCGAAGCTCAAAGCTTTTGTCTCGTTTTACCATGGGCTCTGGAAGTGCAGCTTTTATTTCTGCGTTCAGTATCGGCGCCGCAATAAGAGTGCAGTTAATAGGAAGTTTGTATTTTCCTAGTAGCTCTTTTCTTTGAGCCGGGTCCAGCCCATGCGTCGCAATATGTTCAAAGCGGCTTGCGAGGTCCTTATGGATCTCAGGGCCGTATTCAACAGTTGCCGAGGGATCTTCTCCCAGTATCTCCAATACGACGGTATCGAGCGCATCTTCTGCCAGTGAAGTCCCCGGCAAAGCTGCAGTGTTATCTGAAGCCGCCGACGCGTTTTCTTCCAACATAGACGTGATGACGTCTTGGGTCTCCGGCAAGTCCTCCGTCGCGGGGACGCTTCTGATATCCTCGTCTGGAAAAGACGTAAATATTTTATTTGAGGGTAAACCTCAGATATTTGATTTGAAGGTGACCTTCAAATCAGAATTTCAATGTTGAAATTTTTAATAAGGTTTATGATATTGGTACGATTAGTAAGACATAATTCCCATAGAATTACGCGCAAACCAATCTTATGTACCTAGTGCGACGGTAAGATATAACTCCCACAGAATTATACGCAAACCGTTTTAAATATGTGATCGATGAGACAGTCCCACAGACAGCTCGAGTCACGTGAAAGTCTAACTGTGATCCAACAAGATATAACTCCTACTGAGTTACACGCAAGTGGATTTTCTTTAGACTACCGGCATTTTTCCATGACAAATTTCACATCACTTAATATTTTGATAAACATACCTGATGGTTCCTGACGAAGAGGCGAGGGTTCCCTCGACGACGGTGACGATGATGACGAAGAAGACTCGATAACGCGAATTTTCCGTTTGCGAGACATGTTGAGTTTGGACTCCAGCTTTTTTAGCTTTTTCTTAAAGTATTTAAACTTCTCGTCGTTCTCAAGTCTTCTTTTCGGCATTATTCACGAGAAGAAACGTTCCAAGTTTTTCGAAAATTATTCACTCACTGAATTTATTAAAACTAGTGTTGAGCGGTGAAACACTAAAAGACGAATGACGCGGCTGGGCGAGCGCGGGCGACAGGAAAACAGAAATACCCTCAAAAAAAAAAAAAAAACTCTCAACTTAGTGTCCAGAGTGGTGTCACGTAGACGTTACTACAATAGTACTTTCTAATGAATTCTCTTGCAGGTTACTAATCGAAAGACGAAGTACGAAATATAATCTGTGTAATGGTTCATTTCTCTCCACAGAGTAAAACATACGATTCGGTAACGGATAAATTCATGGATTTCTCGTTCGAGAAGACGAATAGTGCTTACATGCTGTTCTACGAGCTGAGCACGCCGCGGCCGCAGCGGGGCTCCGATAGCGGCCTGCAGGAAGAACCACAGGTACCTCTTTCAACCCTTGGAACTTCACCAGTTTCAGTCATTTTTCAAGTCACCAGATTTATCATATACTTAGCCTATTTGATTAGTTTTATTATCTGTGAGAGTATCGCCTCACTAGCCTACGGGCGCATCCTTAATCGAGCGTAGCGCCGGCCGGGCCGGTCCGCTTGACAGTTGAAAATTGTTATCCGAACTAGACGCACGTCGCTATAAATACTGGCGCCCAAAATGTACAAATGACTTATCGAACGGTGGATAGTAAGTAGTTCGTTGGCCGGTTTTAGGCTAAGATGAGTCTAAAAACGTCTACCATGAGTTGTCACATTTAGATTGGCTGACGTTACTGCAGTAGTAATAGTACGTTACTATGACATCTATCAAAATTGTTTCTCATGGTACCAAATTATGAGCAAATGAATGAAGCGCAAACTAAAGTTTCCATACATTTTTTACTACAGTCGCTAGCGAGTGTAGATTGTGAAAACTCATGGTAGACCTACTGGTTTCAGTCTTGCCCGTTCAAAATTTTAAATTCCATTCACAACTCGCACTTCACTTGCAGTCATCAACAGCGACTGGAGAGTCCAGTCCGACTGCGTCGGTGGAGCGGCGGACGGAGACGACCACCCCGCCCGCAGTAGAACTGCCAGAGGAACTGCTCAAGTGGATATGGGACGACAACATGCAGTTCTTGCACGATAAGAACATATTCCAGCACGCGTACTTCACGTGAGATTTACTCTAATTATACGGCTCTAGGCAAAAACGCGGTTCTAATCCTGCCTGTACGAAAAGCAGGTCATTAACTTTGGGCAGTGTATGCCACACTTTGACTTTTAGTCAAAGTGTGGCATACCTGCTTTACTTTTACACTTATGCATACAAAAAAAAAGATGAAGGTATTTAGAAAATCAGTCGGGGTATTTTTCATTAGGGCCTATTCCTTCACTTTATTTCACTTGACCTGTTTTTGTTAGTCGACACTTTGGCTTTTGGGCCCAATCATGTATGAATGTCCTACTTAGTATTCGATTTTTTGATGCTTTTATCGTACTAGCTGTTCGGGTAGCGACTTTCTACGCGCATTAAAGTCGAAATAATTAACAAACTTACCTCTTTTTAATATTTTGTGGACTAAAATGTGCTACGTTAAAGCTCACTTTTGCTTGCAGGTTTATGGGTCAAATGTGCAGTTCGGTGCCCCAATCGCTAATCACACTAAAGCCAGAAGTCACTGAAATTGCCGCCCGTCTGTCCACTTCGTTCTTCATTGAAACGTTTATACACGCAAAAGAGAAGGTACTTATAAATAGTGTTCACTATTTTTTATACTCCTAATATATTTATTTAGATAGACTTGTTACATCAGGAACACAGCATTATAGCTTAAGTGTAAACTACCCTCTTTTTTAACTTTTCTGTTTTTGTAGCCAACAATGGTGTCTTGGGTGGAGTTAGTTACAAAGCAGTTCAACGCATCGGCGGCTGCGTCTGAGTGGTTTTTGGGCCATATGGCGGACGATACGTGGTGGCCTATGCAAGTAAGTTACTCTAAATACCTTCTAGACTAGACTAGCTTCTAAATAACTTCTAGATTTATAGAACCATGCCTATTTTGATCTAGTATTTATACAACAAAGGCACATTTAACTAGCGGTTTTGACATCGTCTTTCTTTTTCAGGTATTAATAAAATGTCCGAATCAGATGGTCCGGCAAATGTTTCAAAGGCTTTGTATGCACGTTATACAGAGGCTCAGGTAATTGACTAATATCTAACTCGATTTCATCATAATGGCTCCTAAGTTCACAGTAATAAGGTTCATATTTGATTGTTGCAGATCTAGTCATTGTGCATTATACCTACAGGGTATGGAAGAAGGCGAGGATAATACCAAGTTGGGTGAAGCGAGTTGTGTTACTAGGTTTATAAGAATGTTGTTATCATTAGTAAGTATCGTTGCTAAATTTACTGTTTTTATGTATAGGGCGAGTATTCACTAAAGATTAGAGAATAAAGAATACATTTTGTATCATAGGTACTGTTATCCGTTTTGTGGGTACCAGCCCTTAAATACCTCTCGCATTCATTTGACATTAAACAATACACTTGTATAATGTTTATGTGATCCTCAGTTAGTATATGACGATAAAAACAGCAAAATAGTTAAAAAATATATTTAAATCTAATTTGTACCCTGGTAAGATGCCCTCAAATTAACTGAAGATCTGTGGAAATACGTGTTTTTACGAAACCTGGGGATTACAGTCGTGATAATTATTTGTTCTTTGTTGGTTTTGATTCTCATAGTGTAATCCCTTTTGTTTTGATATGAAACTATATTTCACGTACGGAATACTAATTACTATGCAAAATGTGGCATGTGCTGAAATTATGTTTTGACGTGCCTCTCACTACCCTCTTTAGATATCCTCAAAAGATCCAAGTGACTAGAGTTCCGAAGGGATGTCTACCAAAACTGGGGATTGCAGTCGTGATCATGTTTCTTATGAATCTATATTTATCTGTGCAAAATGTGGGCATGTACCAAATGTCATGTTCGGACGTGCCTTTGACTACCCTCTTTAGATATCCTCAAAGATCTAAGTAACTAAAGATCGGTAGGTCTACCATGAGTTTTTACAATCTAAATTCGCTAGCGACTGTAGTTAAAAAAAATATGAAAACTTGTACAGCGCCTCTAGCGGATAGTTGGGTACTAAAACCTCACGTAGCTAACTATCCTACGTCACAGCGTACTACAGCGACTGTAGTTTGCGCTTCATTAATTTGCTTAGAATTTGGTACCATGAGTAAGAATTTTAACAGATGTCATAGTAACGTACTATTACTGCTGTAGTAACGTCAGCCAATCTAAATGTGACAACTCATGGTAGACGTACTGAGGAAGATATCTACCGAGCTCGGGGATTACAGTCGTGATCATATATTTTTTTATTTTATTTATTTTTAAATGTTAACTTCCAGATGGAAAACGGGGCAAGGTCCCACTTGAGGCATTTAACGGAGTACTTCAGTTTACTGTACGAGTTCAGTAAGATGGGCGAGGAGGAAGGCAAGTTCATGCTGCGTATCAACGTTATCAGCACCATGGTCAACTTCTACCTCGGCCAGAGCAATACGGTGGTATGTTATCCTACTCATACTATAAACTACTAGCTTCCGCCCAAAGCTTCGACCGCGTGGTACCTTGAAAAACAAAGACAAATCTATCCCACTTTACATTTTTCCGGGATAAAAAGTCTGTGTTATTCCAGACTATAATCTATATCTGTGCCAAATTTCATCCAGATCCGTTCGGCCGTTTCAACGGGAAAGAGTAACAAACATCCAGACATCCATACAAACTTTCGCGTTTATAATATTAGTAGGACTAGCTTTTAGTGTTGTGAAGCGATAAATTTTCATACAAAAACCGATAACGTTTTTTTCTCCTTTAACTTAGTCCAATATTTATATTTTTTGGAAATGTAGATACAACGGCTTGTACGTTTTTATTTTAAAGAAATATTCTCTTTAAAAAATTAACTCGAACTTAGATTAACCGGATAAAGCGAGCTTCGTTTGTTGTAAGAGCGGGCGCGTCGCGGAGCTTACTAATATGGAAAAGAACGAAATCATTTCGTTCTAACCGGTTAGTTGAGCGAAACTCTTTTCGATTTATCGTTCTTGACTAACCGTTTTAATAGAGGTTACGGTAGAACGTAACCGAAAAGAAAAGATTGTAGGTATTTTGAGCGATACCGGTTTATATTTTTAAACTTACGCGATCTGAACACATTATTATTAGTGTTAAACGGGTATTTATCGTGTTTTATTTACCTATTTTTCCCGACGTTTCAACAGGTTTACTCACTGTCATCCCGTGACCACGACAAACCGACGAAATACCCGTTATACTAATAATAATAACGATGCCGGTTTAAAAATTTTTCCGGTTTCCAAGCCCTGGGGCCTTACCACGAAGTCTTCCAGAACGATTCCGTAACGATTACATTAAAGAAACGTCACTATTTCCATACAATTTGCATAGGTCATGGTACGAAATAACAATGTAATATTAATTCGGTAATGTATTATGAATTCGTGGTGTGTTATAAAATGAGGTGACATTTCGCGTGCAGCCGGAGTCCGCGTCGGAAGAGGCCGGCGGCAGCGGCAGCGGCTGCGGCAGCGGCAACACCGAGTCCGCCGGGGACAAGCTGCGGCCCGGCGCGCTCGACAAGATGGTGGCGCTCGTGGCGGGGCTCGTGGAGCGCTCGCGCGACCCCGCCGGCCTCGTCGCCCTGCCCGAGCCCGACGCGAAGGCGCTGCTGCACGCCAAGGTATCGCATACCTCCTATCTTATACCACGAGCAATTCTTATTATATGTATACTAGCTGTCCCGGCAAACTTCGTACCGCCTTCTACATTGCTTAGACAACAGTGAGTGATTATAATTTAATATGAACTTTGTTAAATAGTAATAAAGTTCGAATTGACTCTACATTTTATTTAGAAAATGTTTGTATGGGAAATAGAAAAGGGCTATTTTTAGGGTTTTCCCGGCAGTTATTCGAATTTTTCTTACCTTTTAAACCTTCCCTAGACCTCCACGAACGTTTCAAGATCAAGATAAGATAAATCCGTTTAGCCGTTCTCGAGTTTTAGCGAGACTAACGAACAGCAATTCATTTTTATATATATAGATAGATAGAAAGATAATATATAATAATATATAATACTAGCTTTCGCTCGTGGCTTTGCTCGCGTGGTACCTACATATAGCCTATGTTACTCAGGGATAACGTAGCATTCTAACGGTGAAAGAATTTTTGAAATCGGACCAGTATTTTTTGAGTTTATTCGTTACAAACAAAAATACATAACTTTCTTCTTTATAATATTAGTATTATACAATTATACTAGAGAGATTTATATATAAACTAGCTTTCGCCCACGGCTTCGCCCGCGTAGTACCTTGAAAAACAAAACAAATCTATCCTACGGGAACAGTACATTTTTCCAGGATATAAAGTATGTGCTATTCCAGACTATAATCAATATCTGTGCCAAATTTCATCCAGCATTTCAGCGTGAAAGAGTAACAAACATACATCCAGACATCCTGACATTCTTACAATCTTTCTCATATTTATAATATTAGTAGGATATATAAATATATAAATCTTGAAAACGATTCCAACGATTTTCATGAAATTTAGTATGCAGGTGGTTTTGGAGGCGATAAATCGATCTAGCTAGGTTTCATATTTAGAAAACGTCGTTTTTTCCGTGTTTTCAAGCAATGAAAAACTGTTTTACTGTTTTACCGACACAGCAATGTGTTAAATGTTCAATATTTATTTATATCATCCAAGTTTGTTTAACCGTTATAGGCATAGGTACAAACATATACATTAATCCTATTATCGGTATTCTATAGCTCATTTTTATTGTTTTTTATGTGACAGGGCTTCCCGTTCATCTACCAGCAAACGCGCGACTGCCTCAACCTGCAACAGACGCGCTCGCTGATATTCGCGATGTGTCGCTGGAACGAACCCTTAGCCGAGAAGATAGTCAGCATGATCTTTCAAGGCATCTCCAAACACACAGAGGTGACCTTTGAATAGATCACTACTTAGTTAAATACAGAGTTTAGTAGCAACAATTTGGCCTCCTTGGGACGTGGATTCATGGTCGTGCAGGAAAAAATTATGTGCGTGATGCCAGTGCTCGAAAAATCGTGAGGAAACCGGCATACCCTAGCTAGAACTAAAAATTCGAAGGTTTCATAGGTTAGTATTCTCTTATAAGCAGCGATGAAATTGCAACCTGTCACGTACGGAATACTAACTACTGCGCAAAAAGTGGGCATGTGCCAAATATCACGTTTGGACGTGCCTCTGACTACCCTTTTTAGATATCCTCAAAGATTTGAAATATCCACCAAGCCAGGGCATTACAGTCGATAACATGTTTGGTATACGATTGTTGCTTAACCACGTTGATCTATTATTATTAGATATGATAGTCAAGCCCCAAACTCGCTTCCCACTTTTTTGTTACTGTAGAACCTTAAAAGTTCGAAGACGTGTGTCAAGTGCACGAAAGGAGCCTCTGAGGCACCCTCTAATCCTTTACCACACTGGTTCGAAAGTGACTGAAGTGAAAAACTAGTGCTACGATAAAAAGAAAGATTCTTCATATACTATGTATTGTTGTCCACAGAGCTGCGGGCCATTTTTCAAGCTTCTGACGTTGCTGGTGGACGGCAGCGGCGCCGGCTCGGGCTCCACGGGCGGCATGCCGTGCTTCACGCAGCTCGTCATCGCGCACCTGTGGGACGTCGCCGACGTGTGTCCGCACGCCGCACTTGAATGGCTCGCGCTACAGGTTATATTCAAAAACTAGCAGCGGCGGCCCGCAGTTATTCAGTTTTAAACTTTAACTATATTTATAACTAAATAGACTCCCCGCGATTTTGCTCGCTTAATGTTTTTTCATACAAAGTCCAACCTCCCGCTGCTCTTAGTGATACAAACATACACACAAGTCTTCCTAAGTTTTCGTCACTTAGTTAATATTCTCTAGAAACACTCACGCTTATTTTTTTCACTTGTAATAATAAGTATGCACGCATTTTGGGCGTCGCGCGGCAAACGCTGTAAATAAAGACAAACGTGAGCCAAACATTTTTTTCTAATTTTCTGTTTGCAAAAAAATATTTAAAACCATATTTCTGAATTACTACATGAAAACTCGAGGAGGCTTAGCAAATACTACGGTTGGTCACCGAGGGGAAGAAGGGGTAATTTTTTTTTAAATTGGTCACGAAGTATGGATGGGTACGTTCCCTAACTATGATTTATTCTGGATATAGTGCTTAAATTACTTTAAACGATTCCGCCCTCAGGGGTATAAAAAAAATCTACTTTCATAACTAATAAGGTTCATGAGATACAGCATGGTGACAGACGTACAGACGGACGGACGGACAACGGAGCCTTAGTAATAGGGTCCCGTTTTACCCTTTTTGTTTTTTTTTGGGTATGGAACCCTAAAAACTTGTTTCAACTCAGGTGCCACGAAATAAGACTGCGCACGCGTGGGCGCTCCGCACGGCCGAGCTGTGGGTGGAGACACAACTGTTGGCCGCGAACGCAGCGCGGGTGCGCGCGGCGGCTGCGCTGCTACTGGTCGCGCTAGTGCCGTCGCAACACTTCCGGGCCGGGTACTCACGGTCGCGGCCCCATCATCCCACCAAGTTACCTGACACAGCCCACCATACGCTACATCAGGTAAGATAAGATGAGATAGTAATTTATTCAAGGAGGAAAGAAAAAAATAACAAATAAAAAATTTTGAGAGGTGTCAAGGGACACCCGGATGGAACGAAGTTCCTTTCCTTGCTTTCTATGAGACAGAGAGAGAGAGACAGAGAAACACGCGCACGCCGCACGGCTTACAACTATAGCAAAAAGTGTCGTTACAACTTTTCGTGAGAATTTTTTCCGTCTAGCTCCCTTTCGCAACGCGCGATAAGGAACTTCGTTCCAAAAATATAACCAAAAGGAATAAAATCAAACAACAAACCACCGGTAACTTTAACATAAACTCAGAGAAATCACCCGTAATATAGGTAGTATGGTACCCATAATATAGGTACCTCACAATCACCGACATTTCTAATTCCATACATGTTCACTCGTCGTAGGCTCGGGTGCAAGTGAGCTGCTACTCGCCCTGCGTCCGGTTTTATAGGAGCCAGTAGTCTAATCTGTTTTGATCAGCATCATCTGACTGATGAAACTAAAAATTCTCATCTGTCCGATCATCGGATACTGATACTAGGCCGCGCGGTAGTCTTGGAAATAATCTCCTAATTCTATAATATTTGTTCGCGTGTAGGTGTACACAATGCTGCTAGGGAAGCTGAAGGCGGCGCGCAAGTACACCGACATAGCGGTCCACGGCACTATGAAGCTGACCGCGTACTTTGGCGTCATGACTTACTGTGTCGTCAGTAGAGTCGAGAAACTTATGGTGAGTGCAATTGAGTAATGAAACTACAGTGAACACTTGCAAGAATACGAATAAGAATGATTGTATTGTTAAACTGTGTTAAGTTAGTACAGATGTTAATACTGGTCCTGGCGGAAAGTTTCAACAGTTCCCATTTCGGGCGTACAATTTGGTGGCAAGGTTATTTTTGACAACATAATGTTATGATACAATAGACATAGGTACATACATACAGGGTTATCTTATTCAGACTAACGTTATATTTATTACTTAAGATTTTGTACTTATTTACTATCTTATTTTTCCATTTTACAATTTTTTTATGCGGCGGGGGAAAAGCCATGTTACAAGAAGGGTGATAGATTTGAATATGGATGGATATAAGAGTCGAGGTAGACCTAAGAAAAGATGAATGAACTGTGTGAAAGACTATATGTGTCAGAAGAGAGTGACTACTGAGTGGGGTGTACTGGTCCTGGGTGGGGATCGAACCCACAACCCACAACCTGCAGTGCAGAAGGCAGAGCTACTACCAACTGCAGAGCTGTGAGGCCAGTCAATGCTGTATACATCGCACTTGGGAAAGGCAGAGTTTAAATAAATGTTGTAACACGACAATTCAAAAGCGCGCGCGCATCCCTCGTCAAAGCTCGCGATGCCTCGGGCAGTGTCGGGCTACGCAGCCCTCCCACGACGGCCATCTTGCCCCGGATTCATATAAAAGGCGCACCGGCCAGACCATCCACAGTTCGCTCGGTGCCGGCAGCGCTTCCGCATTGGAACACTACTCGTACTGAACGGGCTCCCTCCTAACCGGAGTGATCACGTGACGCGCGCCCGCATTGGTCCCGTCTCGCTCACCTTGGTTATCGCGCACCCCGCGTTCCAATCTTTTGTTTTGTATAGAGTATTTGTTTTGTTGAGTTAGAAGTTAATTTCATTTAGTTTGTATTCTTTGTTTAGTTCTTTTAGTTTTTGGTTTCGCCCTTTTTATTAATTGTAAAGTAATGTACCTAGTTTCTTTGTAAATATTAGTGTTTTGGTTTGTTGTTTAACCTATAAAGACAGTTTTATGTTAAAATATAATTAATTGTAAAAAGTAAGTTCGTTTAACTGATCCCCACTGAACCCATATTACAATGTTGTATTTCAGTTCGGGCAATACTTTAACGACCTATGGGAGCTGTACCACCCGGCGCTGTCGGAGCCCTCGGTGGCGGTGCACCCCAACAAGCAGGCGCTGCTCACCTTCTGGCACGCGGTCACCGTCGACTGTCCGGAGAACGTGCAGCTGGCCGTCTCGCACTCGCGCCTCACGAAGCACATCGCATATAATTACATACTGTAAGTTACATTTTATATTGTTCTATGTTAAGGTACGAGTTGGCAGCGGGTGACGTGAGGAAGCGGCGGACGACGTGTCGCGGCGACACTACTGGTTTCTATGTATTTCTATGAAATTCCCTCCGTAGTTAACGTCACGAAGCTAGCGACGCATGTCATAGAAATTCATAGAAACCAGCAGTGCCGCCGCGACACGTCGTCCGTCGCCGCCTTATGTCGCCCGCTGCCAACTCGTACCCCTCTTGTAATCCAGACGAATCCATGACACCTCATTTACATGATAAGTGCCTGGATGATCGAGCTTTGCTCGGTTTTTTTTTCTGTAAACGACGTTTTCTAAAAATGAAACCTAGCTACATCGGTTAATCGCCCCCGAAACACCCTGCATACTAAATTTCATGAAAAAAAAACACATTTGTTGTATGGGAGACCCTTAAATATTTATTTTGTTCTGTTTTTTAGTATTTGTTGTTATAGCGACAACAGAAATACATCATCTGTGGAAATTTCAACTGTCTTACTATCACGGTTCATAAGATACAGCCTGTACATGAGTTGTCACATTTAGATCGGCTGACGTTACTACAGTAGTAATAGTACGTTACTATGACATCTGTCAAAATTCTTACTCATGGTACCAAATTCTAAGCAAACTAATGAAGCGCAAACTACAGTCGCTGTAGTACGCTGTAACGTAGGATAGTAACTACGTGACGTTTTAGTACCCAAATATCCGCTAGAGGCGCTGTACAAGTTTTCATACATTGTTTTAACTACAGTCGCTAGCGAGTGTAGATTGTGAAAACTCATGGTAGACTTACTGGTGACAGACGAACGAACGGACAGCGGAATCTTAGTAATAAGGTCCCGTTTTACCCTTTGGGTACGGAACCCCTAAAAAACAGATGTATAGAGTGTTAAGGTGCGTTTAAACGACGCGGGTAGCACGAGCCTACGCGAGCCGAGCCGTCCGTGGAGTTGCAGCATCGCGCTGTTGAACCGCGCTGTCCGCTCTGTACCATCTGTTTAGACGGCACGTGTTAACACGAGCCGAGCCTAGATGGCGCGCGCGCCTTTGATCCGTGTCGAAAAAACCGACAAGTGATGGTTCGTGCAAACTTTGACGAGCAGAGCCGAGCGTAGCTGTTTACACGTGCCGTTTAAACGCGCCATTATAATTTCCAGCGCGGACCACGAGGACGGCGAGGTGGTCGCGTACAACCGCGCCATGCTGCCGCCGTACTACGCCATCCTGCGGCTGTGCTGCCGCCGCTCCGGCGCCTTCGCCAAGAACCTGGCGCAGCACCAGAACATCCACTGGGCATTCCGAAATATCGCGCCGCACGCGCATCTTTATCCCGCCGCTGCTGATGAGCTTCTAAGGTTTGTTGTATTTTTATTTGTTACTAGCTTCCGCCCGCGGCTTCGCCCGCGTGTTACCTTGAAAAACAAACACACAAACTAACAAAAATAAAACACAAATCTATACCGCGGTAACCGTACATTTTTCCGGGATAAAGTAGCCTGTGCTATTCCAGAATATAATCTAGATCTGTGCCAAATTTCATCCAGATCCGTTCAGCCGTTTCAGCAAGAGAAAGAGTAACAAACATACATCCAGACATCCTTACAAACTTTCGCATTTATAATATCAGTAGGACTAGCTTCCGCCCGCGGCTTTGCCCGTGAGGTACCTACATGAATATCCTACATTCATCCTGAAAGTTAATCCTACTAATATTATAAACGCGGAAGTTTGTAAGGATGTCTGGATGTATGTTTGTTACTCTTTCTCTTGCTGAAACGGCTGAACGGATCTGGATGAAATTTGGCACAGATCTAGATTATATTCTGGAATAGCACATAGGCTACTTGTTATCTCGGAATAATGTACGGTTCCCGCGGAATAGATTTGTTTTGGTTTTTCAAGGGCGAAGCAGTGGGCGGAAGCTAGTTCTAAATATACGTGAAATAATTTTAGAAATCGGCTGGGTAGTTCGGAGATTACTTCTCTTAGAGGTCGAACATCGTGAAATTCATTCTTAGCACACCTTTAAACACAGAAAGATCCCTTCACTCTATATTTAAGGGGTTGTTTAGGAAATCTAAACTAATATTATAAAGAGGAAAACTTTGATTGTTTGTTTGTTTGTTTGTTTGTTTGAAATGAATAGGCTCCGAAACTACTGAGCCGATTTGAAAAATTCTTTCACTGTTGGAAAGCTACACTATCAGCGGGTGACATAGGCTATATTATATTTTCAAAAAAATTAGGGATCCTTACTAAAACTTCAATAATGTAAGCCAAGGTGTAAAAAAATTACCTAAAATATTCTTTATATCGCGTGCGCTGCGAAAACTATTGACGATAGAATAAAATAATGTACTACGACTTTGTAGAACACATCATTATTTACAAAAAATGTCGCGATAGCATATGTCCAACTATTATAGTTATGCCACAATAAGAGTTCTTTTATTTTAAAATTTTAATAGAAAGGCTACTCTTAGAAAAACGCTCTTTATTTGTATCTTAGTATTAATCCTTATCAAAATAAATCACATCATATTCTAGACTGCTTCAATACCTTTATATAGTTTTTTGAATTCCTCAATTCGGACATTCCATTCAAAAGATACCATTAAATTAAAAATGTAAGCAATAGAAAAAAGTTGCGTGAGAGCCGCGCTAGCTTATGCACTGTAGGCGTCACTGGGTGTACACTGTATAGGATGTGTACAGGATAGAGTCAATGTGAAAAAATAAATAAAAAATATAACCAAAAAAAAACATTATACTAAAAAAAAGTTCATTAAAATAATAATACTAAAACTTTCTATACAATTTTCTTTTTTTAGTAACCTGACGCAGGGTATGGTTAGACGTGTGTATATTATAATATTGAAATTTGAAATTTTTGTTAAATTTGAGAGCAGTGGTAGTGTAGTGGTAGCACCCCTGCCTCACGATCTGAAGGTCATGGGTTCAAACCTGGTCATGCACCAATGTGTTTTTCTATTCGAACAATTTATGTGCGCAATGCCTGTGATCTTAAACGGTGAAGGAAAACAGCGTGAAGAAACCAGCATACCCTAGAACCAAAAGTTCGAAGGTGTGTGTCATAGGTTAGTTAAGCGGCGATGTGCTTGCATCCTGTCATGTACGAGTACTAACTACTGTGCAAAATGTGGGCATGTGTCATATATCATGTTTGGACGTGCCTCTGACTACCCTCTTTATATCCTCGATAACCTCAAAGAACAAAGTAACTAGAGATCTGGGAGATATCTACCGTGAATGGGAATTAAAGTCGTGACCATTTATAGGTACTTATATATAAATATCCGTGCGAAGCCGGGGCGGACTACTATATTTAATCACTACTAATTTAATGTAAACAACTTTTTCTAAGAAACCAACACTGAGCGAAAAAAAACAGCTGTTCCATGCAAGTTCAATACCTACTTGGCTAAAATGTATGAAACAGCTATTTTTGTTTGTACATTAGTATTGTTAAGCACTTCAAGCGATTGTTGCAGGCTGGCCCGAATCCTCGCGGCGCGCGGCGCGAGCCACAACAACAACACCAACAACAGTCCCGCGACCATTACCACGGCCACGGCGACCGTCAGCTATTGCAACATCAACAGCAACAGTACGGAGACCTCGGAGACGCGCGAGGCGGCTGCTTTCAGGCGGAGCACACTCTCTGCCTACTTACAAGGTACTTTGACTTCACTTTGAGCGAACTCAACCGAACTGAATAACCAATTACATTATCGCATTTTTGCGCTCAGGGCTTGGAACCGGTTAATAGTTTACCAGAAAAAACCGGTATTTCAATAATAGCGTTCGGAGCGCAACATCTTAAACTTTCTTGAACTTAGATTAACCGGTTAAAGCGAGCTTCGTATGTCGTAAGAGCGGGCGCGTCGCGGAGCTGACTTATATGGAAAAGAACGATTTCGTTCCAACTGGTTCATCATCATCATCATCTTCCTGCCCTTATCCCACTAGGTGGGGTCGGCACAACAGGTTCTCTTCCTCCAATCTCCCCTATCATCCGTCATCTCAGTAGTCACTCCTTTCTTACACATATCGTCTTTCACACAGTCCATCCATCTTTTCTTGGGTCTACCTCTACTCTTGTATCCATCCACATTCAAATCCATCACCCTTCTTGTGACATGGCTTTCCTCCCGCCGCATAACATGCCCATACCACGCCAACCTATTACTCTTCATTTTTTTCTGTCACCGGCGCTACTTTCTAACTTCCTCTAATATGCTCATTCCTTATCTTATCCATTCTCGTCACTCCACACATCCATCTCAACATTCGCATCTCCGTCGCATGCACTTTTCTTTCATCCGTCGCCTTAGTTGTCCAACATTCAGATCCATACAATACGACAGGTCTAATGATCGTCTTGTAGATTTTCCCCTTAACCTTAAGGGGCATCCGCGGATCACACGTAGTGCCTGTGACCTGTCAACTGGTTAATTGAGCGAAACCCTTATGGATTTATCGTTCTTGACTAACCGTTTTAATAGAGGTTACGGTAGAGCGTAACCAAAAAAAAAGAGGTTGTAGGTATTTAGAGAGATACCGGTTTGAATTTTTTTCCGGTTTTTAAGCCCGTTTGCGCCATTTGTTCTGTACCCCTAGTATGAGTTTTTGATTTACGAAAACTTTTTTCGAATAGTATCCTTTCATACATTTACCTTCATCGGAAATGTTAAGGAACTAAAATAAGGTCGATAATATCGAAAATATTATCTAATCGGCAGTCCCAGCAATAATTTTCAAACCAAGTTTTCACGATATCGACCTTATTTTAGTTCCTTAACATTTCCGATCGAGGTAAATGTATGAAAGGATACTATTCGAAAAAAGTTTTCGTAAACTATCAAAAACTCATACTAGGGGTACAGCTAAGGGTCCCTGTAAACGGACTTTAATTGATGCTAATATTGATCGTTTACTTTATGATGATAGCTAAAATTACAATCGCAATTCGGAGACTTATCCTATAGTAACGATACGTTTTCAAATCATAACGAAAAATCAGTTATAATAATTGGCGCAAAATTGTGAATTTGTCATTGGTCTTTCAGATGGGTAGTCGTTTTGCGAATTAAGACTATCTTCATTGTGTTGACTTATTTCAAATACGTTTGATTAAACTTCTCTAGACGAGTTTTGGGAAGCTGACCTCCGTCATGGGACTACATGCGATTATTGAAAGTCTAATGAACGTAATCTGTTAAAACCGGTTTTTTTGTATCACACGCAACCCTCCAGGGAGTGACTTAAACATCCCCGCCCGGACGTCCAGTATAGAGATCGCCGAGGGTCGGGAGGCGGCCATGTTTAGAAGGAGTATGCTCTCCGCCTATCTACAGGGTATGTGTGTTGAAACGTACACTCGACAACTTCAGTGTTGGTATATTTAGCTGTCTGTACATTTTTATATTTTTTAGGTTGAATTTTCAAGATAGAGTATCCCTGAGTACCATAAGTTATATTTTATCGTGATGAAATTAGTAAAGGCAATCGGGTCAGTTGTTTCTAATGAAGTTGTTCGTAAAGTAAAAATTTAAACGTAACATAATATGTTGTTGCAGGTCTAAACGGCAGGACGTGTTGGACGACGCTCATATCCGCCTTCTGCACGCTCGTCGAGAACGAAGACGATCGGCTATTCGTCGTCTACAACGGCGGACTGCAGATGACGTTCGAGGTGCGTATACTTCTATTAGTTCATCCAATGGATCTAGGCATTCGTGAAGTTAGCCACAGGTGCGAGTTTGCGCATGTTCTTTCCACAGTTCCTTCCCCCCCCCCTCATACCTCCAATTGCTCCCGAAAAACGATACTGCGCAGCTCTTGATTCGTTGAGCGAACTATACTTACATTACCGCGCTTCGTGCTAGAATACTTGCTCGTAAGTCAGAGGTTAGCTATAATATTAGGATAAGGATGAGAGCTGACGGTCGTTGAGGTTGCAGGCGCTGCACAGCCTGCACGCGGTGTACGTGGAGGGCGGGGGCGCGGGCGGCAGCGGCGGGGGCGGCGGCGGCGCGGCGGGCGCGGTGCGCGCGGAGCTGCGCGCGGCGCTGCGCTGGGCGCGCGCGCTGTGCCGCACGCTGCGCACGCGCCGCGACGCCAAGGAGGCGCGCGCGCTGCTGCTGGCTTGCAAGGACTGGCCCGAGTGCGCGCGCCGCCTGCTCACCATGCTGCATCTGCACCATCGCCTCGACCGCCTCAGGAACGCGGCGCTAGGTACCTCACTCTACAGGCTGTTAACAGACTACTTCCGAAAACTTTAGGAGGTTAAAGTACCGATCAATTTATACTATGAGCCTACGCACGCCCGAGTTATATCCTTTTATAAGGATCTCGCATTGGTCTGCTGATCACATGGGAAATACTAGTTAATCTATCCTAATATTATAAAGAGGAAATTTTTGTATTTTTGTTTGGATGAATAAACTCAAAAGCTACCGGTCCGATTTCAAAAATTCTTTCACCTTTAGAATGCTACATTATCCCTGAGTAACGTAGGCTATATTTTATATAGGTACCTCGCGAGCGAAGCCGCGAGAGGAAGCTAGTGATAAATAAATGTCCGCAGGTGTACTCCAGGAGTTGGTGATGATCGGCGGCGCGGCGGCGCTCGGCGCCCTGGTCCCGCTGGCGGCGGGCGCGGCGGGCGCGGGGCGCGGCGCGCGGGGGCCGCGCTCGCTGCACAAGCACGCGCACCAGCCGCTCGCGCAGATTTACCGACCCTACCATAAGTTCATCGGTATGTCTAGTAACCGATCACCACAATTCTACCTCTAGCTGATTTCATAGTCTCGCTGATCTACTGTTAATACTATACCTACTATGACTAGAGGTATCTCGCCACCGAGCTGATAATACTGGCATGACTGTGATGGATCTTATTATCTCTAGATTATAATAGATAATTGTAATCAAAACATAATATATTTTTTCTTGATTTTGTTGCTGAGGAGTACTTAGTGTGATTTTATATCTACAGACTAACAACAGTGATTGACATTACATGCAACGACCGAAAACCCACAGACTATAATTATCCGACAGATATTAAATCCGCGATAATGACGCTGAACGGTGAAGTGTCGCGCTCGGTCTGTGCTGACGGTCAGCATGTAGCTGACTACACCTAGCTTTATATGTGGAATTTTGCTGTCCGGATGCTGACGTCCGGACAGCAAAATTCCACATATAAAGCTGTATAATTGTTTTTAGAAACTTGTTGCCGCGTGGCGCGCCAGCAGCGCTGCATGTCGGAGCAGCTGGTGGCCGTGTCTGCGCTGTGCGCACTCGATGCAGTGCCGCTGCGGTTCAGCTACTTCGCCGCCTTCTGGCGAGACGTTGCGCTTACGCCGGTAACATAGTTTTACTGCGAAGGGGGATAATGTGTTCGGAATGTGTACTGCGAAGGAGGGTTATGTGTTTGGGGTGTGTGTATGTATGCTAGTTTTGGCTGAGCTGAAACGGTGAAATGGATTTTGACAAGTGAGGTGTCGCTGGATTTGTGTGGGTTACATGAGCGACATAGGATGTACAAAATATAAAAAAAATTAATATGGCGGCTGTCAGAAGGTTTTTTTGATTTTTGCAATAATTCTAGTTATATCGAACGTATTTAGATACTCACAAGACGTACTTGCGAAGTTTTGTGCATTTTTATTACGGGAAATATATCTTGGGTACCACCGGGTTAGACCCATGATCTAAGGATTGGATGACACTACCACAACACAAATAAATTGTTGTTAAATTATTCGCTCTTTTGAGCAGGCTTATAGTCATAGACCTTACTGCCTAGTCTTGCGTAAATTAATTTCTTCCGTTTTCTATAATCTAACTTAATCTAACCTAACCTAACCGCAATTTTCTCCTTCGTTTCCCGCTAATTTTCCAACACAAATAAAATAACAATACCGGCCGAAACAAATCTTAGCGGTATTACTAATATTTTCATCACTTAATCGCTCCAATATCGGGCCAAAGAAAAGATGGATGGACTGTGAAAGATGACATGAGTAAGAAAGGAGTGAGTACTGACATGACGAATGATACAGGGAAATGGAAGAAGATCACAACTTGTGCCGACCCCACATAGCGTGGGAAAAGGGCAGTAAGATGATGATGATGACTTAATCGATCCAATATCGATATAAAACAATATTGAATTTAATGATTTTTTTTCCATAGGCGGACGCGAAACTTGAAGAGATGCTGTTAGAATGCAACGTGCTGTCCGAGTATATCGACGCCATACTGCTGGACGAGCGGGATTCTCTAGAGGATAACACCATCTACGAATTCATGCAGCATTACTATCCCAAGGTACGAATTTAACCTTTCTTAGGATCTGGGTAATATCTACCTTTATTCGTATATTCATTGCGCACGAGTTATTTAAAGATGCTGAATGGGGTTCTGTTTGCAAATCACGTGATTCTTTTGTATGTGTTATCAAAAGTCCTTTAAACTGGAGCTCATCTTACATTGGTTTATAGCTGGACCTTTCTAATACACGGTTTCGTCATTGTTCGCAACAAACAATTTTGGTTATCTCTTCAATAAATATAGCCTTCGTGAAATAATTTATCATCAACCAATTTTTTATTGCTCCATCTTCATGCTGTAATCTTGAAAGACGAGCTTTAAAATCAAGGTTAAAAAAGTTTTGAATAAAGTATTCTACTCAATTTAATATTTTACAAATCAAATTGAGTAGAATACTATCGATTTACCACACGAATTGTTTCGATCGAACTTTAAAAACAAATATAAGTTGCTTGAAACAAATGAAAGCTTATTTCTAACTTGTCCAGATCGGGAGCTCGAGCACAAACTCTGCGGAGGAGTTGTCGAGCAGCGTCCATCTAATATCGATTTACCACACTAATTGTTTCTTTTTTTTTATATCTATTTTATTTAGGGAGCTTTTGTCTCTTGGACGATGTCAGCTCCATTTCTAATTGTTTCGATCTAACTTTGAATACAAATGAAAGTTGCAGCTAGACCAATTTATATATATTTTATTTTATAAACTTGTCCAGATCGGGAGTTCGAGCACAAACTCTGCGGTGGAGTCTCTGACGGAGGAGTTGTCGAGCGGCCACGCGCTGCGGCGGCTGTGCTCGTCGCTGGGCCCGCTGCGCGCGCTGGGCCTGCTCGCGCGCCGCGCGCGCCTGGCGCCCGCCCCCGCGCGCGACCTGCTGCGCGCCGCGCACGCCATGCAGCAGCGCCTGCTGCACGGGGCAGGTACAGTTGGCTCAACGAATCTAGGCATTCGTGAAGTTAGCCGTAAGAGCTGCGCACTATCGTTTCTGGGGAGCAATCGGAGGTATGAGGAGGGGGGGAAGGAACTGTATAGGCGACCAAGAAATTGCTTTACCACTCTAAGGCTGAATATCATTTGCACGTACAAAACATCAAGGGCTATTTTCGCTTGACAGATTAATAACTGCTACGTCAGAATCTGTCATAGTAATCCTTAGCGAATAATTATGTTACTGGGAGATGTCATCAAAAGTGGTAAACCAATTTCTTGGTCGCCTATACATGCGCAAACTCGCATCTGTGGCTAATTTCACGAATGCCTAGATCCGTCGGATGAACTATACGTGCTAACATATACGAATTATATTTGTCAGAAACCCTTTTCGTTGTTCTGGAGGGCCAGTTTTGATAGTTTATATGAAACTTTAATTCGTTTCGTTTTCTGACATACGTTTTGTCTACACTGCCGTAAGTTTCCCCTAGGGGCGCAGTAGGTAAATGCACGGAAGGAAACAAAATGAAAGTAGAGTTTTTTTAAGCTTGTATCTGTGAACCAAGTGCTAGGCGCTGTGTGAATTGTCCACGAATCGTCTACCATTTGTTCATTAAACCCATTCCAGACGAGGACAACTCGGAGCCCGAAGCGCCAAAGGAGGCGCTGCCCGAGTCGTCGCGCTGCGAGTCCCCCGAGAACAGCTCGGGCGACGAGCCGAGCGATGACGTCATCGAGGACGAGGACTCGTCCGACGAGCCGAGCGCGGCGCCGCGCGGCGCCATCTACCGCACGCACGTGCTCAACGCGGTCAACGACCTCGTCGACATCGCGCAGCAAGCGCTAGTCGACGTATAAACGGCGCTGTCCCTCTCCACTGCGCTCTGTCGACACCTCTCCAACGTCACGCTAATGTAAACCTTACCTACACTGCCTTTCGAGCGCTTCTGCGGCGTCCAACAGACATCTTAAAGATCAGCTGTGTAAATCAGATGATTTACACAGCTGATCTACTTGCACAGCACTAAAATAGCGCACTGAGTTAATTAAACTAAGTCGACGTGATCGAGCTAAACAAATAACTTCAAATGTTGTGGAATAATAGAGCATTGTGGGTACGAAAATGTGATAATGCATCTCCTAATAAGTGATACGCACTTGGGATCGCGTCGACAGATGTGTATAGACGCTAGTTTATTCAATCCGCGCTCGCAGGGCTAGTTAAACTGTTAATAGGTCTCAGGCACAAATATATTGGTGCCTGTTTAGTAAGGTTTCAAGAAATTGACGTCCACACAATGTTAGATATCTTCCAGACTTTATTTGCGCGTCCCACCCACTTAGAGCGCAATCTGAAAGATCTCTACCGTCATATTGAATTTTATATACTTTAATATTTAAAAGGAAATGTGTGGATCGATCACAGTGGAGAGTGGATCAGTGGATAGGGACTCGATTTAGTGTTAGAATAATGCGGAGTGGATGTTAGTGAGTGATGACATCATTGAAATGCTCAAGGACCTGTGCGCAGGCCATCTACGGTCTCAGTGTTTATAATCCTTAGTCAAACGATTTATTGTGTAATAGTGTTAGTATTGGACCATACTCGTCTATGTTCCGCACCGCGCCCATACTACGAGTATGATAGACAGCGTCCACTAGCGACGCGTCGAATCGAAACGCGCCGCCTGCTGAATGAGTTGACACGCCTGTGACTATCGCAAACAGTCGAGGTATCGAAATCGACGACGCGTTTCGATTCAATGCGTCTAGCTGTCTACTGCCCATTATATCCATAAAAGTCACTTATGCATATTATAAAAAACTAAACTGGGTGAACAACAACTGAAGAATGTGAGAATGACAACTATCTATGCGTCTAGCTTTAGTGTGGACGCGGTGCGTTTTCGTGCTGACAAATGGGGTCCAAAACTTTATTGCTGTACTCCGATTTCTAATGTGTGCAGTACGATTGACGAAGTCCGGTAAACGAAAAAACACGCAAAGGATTTTTTCAATTGTTTACTTTACAGTTTTGCTTTAGGTTCGCTGGTCCGTGCAGTGTAAGTGCGCGCATTAGTGACTTTTACATAAGCAAGTGTTTGTCTATCTGTACATTTATAACGGTCAAGAGATAAAGGACTCGATGAGTGGCAATACTCAGTAAGGCGTGTACTTAGTTATGTTCGTAAACTTGCATTTTTGCTGTTTGTAAGAGATTTTTTTTGCTGTAAATTTTATTTATTCTATGTATTGACGAAATTGTTAAACTACAAAATAGGAAATACTGAGTGAGACAATGTACAAACCAAGGTAATGTAGATCTTTGTAGAAACATTCCAATACATTAATACATGCACAAGTAAAGTATGCCATAAAATCGTAGGTAAAATGCTTGTATTGTATAACTTTCTCAGTTTGCTTTGATACCGTACCAGAATACAGTGACATAAGCTACGTAATTCAATGTAATTAATTTAAATCATGTAATCGTAACAAGACATCGCGAGAACAAAAAAATGTTGATATAACTGGAGGCTTTCTTAACCTCGATTGAATTACAGAGCTCCTGTATAATTCCTGCATATTTAATTCTGACAAAAACAAGAAGCTCTTTTCAATAGTATACCTATGCAGTCTTTACTTCTCATCTCAGTATTATGATGCTGGCCTATTTCAGAACGATCTGGATTCCGAACAATAGATGCTTTGACAATGATGTTCGTAACAGCTTTGCAGCGCGCATTTGCGCAGGCGCACTGAAATAGAATTTGGATACTACTATTTCTCATTGAACGCCTCGTCGTGAGATTGAAGTAGCGATTCCATCGGCTCTGTCTGAAATAGACCTTTTTGAACTTAATCGGCACTTGCTTTGTAATGCTGGTTGGGCATTACAAAGTATTGCCGATTATAGATTTAGTTTTATTTGGTGGCTACTTATTTGTAAGAAGACTGTAGATTTTAAATGACTGATTACAGAGGGTTGCGCGCGCACATCAATCAAACATCCTTTTTAGGTCCTACTTAAATTCGTAGAAAACTAGTGGGTCAAAAGACGGCATTAGGTTGATGTGTGAGTGCATGGTCTGAGTGAAAATGTTGCTATGTCGCGGCCATTGTCCGTATTTAGTACATAAAGTTTTTGACAAAGCCTGAGGGCTTGCCTTTTTTCATCAACAATTCAGCTTGACAATTGATTGGTCAACCGTTTGTTGCACAGCAGTTGTTTTTGAATAAAGGCACATAGTATGTAACGTACTTGTATGTAGGTGTATTCATCTCCCAGTTCTGTAGTTTTATAAAACCTATTCTTAGATAACGTAGTGGCAAGTGGCAACTGTTCTAGTTTCTTAGTCTAGCCTCTAAGGCTTCGCTCTGCATTCAGTTTCTTACGTATTACAAAATACTGCGTATTTATTTATCGTGTGGTATATAAGTAGTCTCGAGTGTCACGTGTACCATTTCGGCAGATCGTGCTATCAAAATTATTATTTAATTTTAGGCTGTGAGAGATTTGTTATTTTTTTTATAATCTAATTCGTAGTAAGTTGAGTGTAATATTCGCTTTTGGCTCGTCCGGGAAGTTTTCACATAATCATAACATTATCAGTCAGTAAAGCGTGTTCGTAACATAAGAGCAGTATAGAGCAGGAGAGTTAAAACCTATAAAACTTTAAAATTGTGTTTTTAATTCTTAAAAATTTCTTCATATTTTGATCTTAATTAATATTTATTAATTATTCTTAGGCTGCGACCATCAAGCTGAATGATAAAACGAATGAATCAATTGGTATTGTCACATTGATTTTGGCTTCATAAATTATTTTCATGGTTTGAAGTGCATTGCTGAATGTTTTTCTAGCCTGTTGAAACATATTCACTGCCCTAATAAATGTAATGTTTAATATATAAACAAAAATAATATAATCTCATAATAATGTAGGTTTGAATAGGGCTATGTTTAGAATATCTCTATTTACAGACATTGTTTATATCCTGTCCATTTTATAACTCTTTTAGGTACATACATACTAATGTCACGCGAATATATATGTTGTGCTATTATTTATAAATCCATCACAATTATTTATAATTAGGAAATATCTGAATGTTGTGTGTGATTATAGCTGGTAGATAATGAATTGTAATTTTCTCGAATAATCTTCAGTAGGTAGGTACCTACCTACCTTAATGTGTTTTGTATACATTTTCAATTTTAATATCCACTGTTGCATGTGTGATTTAAAAACAGAAATAGTAAGCTTTATAAATCAATGTTAATAATTAAATTCAGACACAATTTACACCATAAATATAAGACAATTTTCATGCATTATTCTTAGATGGATATAATAATAATATTGTGTTATAATTTGGTACTTATGGGTCAAATTGTCGAATGAATGGGCAGTCACCGGAAAGTTTTGTAGAGGGCAGGGTTAAGGTTTGTGGTGCTATCATGCTGATGGAAGTGACTGGAATGTTTTAGACAAAATGTGTATTTAATTTTGTCCTGGTTTTAGAGCTTATTAATATATACATCTTAATATAAATATGCTGTAATTATCTTTTTATTAATTTTAAGACTATATCTTATGTTTCATTGAAGTGTGGTGTGACTCACTCTGTGTGAGGTTACTTCAAGCTTGACATGTTGCAGTCAGTGTCTTTTCTTCAGCTTGTAATTATAAACATTTTTGGACTTATGTATTATCATTTATTTTACTGGAACTAGAGTTTCAGTCGAATATAACTGTGTTATGTATGAATTATAATTTGTGAAAATTTAAAAGAAAATACTGTAAATCGGACTGGAAAGCCAAAGTAAACAGTATTTTATATGCAAGCTTTTTATTTAATAATAAACTAATATCCCTCCCAAAAGTTGATGTAGCTGTAATTTTTTCTATAATTTTAAGCCATATTTTACAATATAAGTTATGTTTAGTAAACATAATATGATCAGTTTAGTAATTTGGTCCATTATCACAAAATTGAATCAACATTATTAGTACCAACCATCACAAATCTCCTTCCACCTTGATTTTTAAAATCTAGTTTGGAAAATGACTCAAAGTTTCAGCCATGAGGGGATATTTAATGGTGTAGGTATCTTATCTTTAAAACTGCTTCTCTGTTGACTGTACTTGCTTGTCATTGGATTGGATATTTGGAATTATTTATTCAACTGTTCTGTCATGTTGGCCTTGATTAAGACATAAAAAAAGCAAATAATTTAAACATGTATTATTTTATTTTATAAGTTTACTTTTAATTTCCACAGGAAATGTATCTATACTTAATTTTGCACAATCTAAACAATACATTTTAATGTAGAACAAGCTGCATTCTTTACTGATACAAACAGGTTTATCACAAGTAGCACAATCCGAACCAAGCACTAATATTTCTCCTTTTCCAGGAGGGCTGAATGGGTCTTTCATCACATAGCTGGAGTGTCGGAGTACAATGTTACGGGAGAATGAGGGCTTTGTGCCTTTAAAATGAGCCTTCTCTGTCAAATTGCAAATTGAACATTTAAAATCATGAACAATTTGAACTGGCTGTTCCTTTGTCTTTGAATCCTTTGAATCTCCCATATTTCTCACTGAAACAATGTAGTTTTGTTCATGTGTGTTTCAGTAAAAACTTTATACAAGATTTTTATGTGATTAGAAACCTACATTCTCTAAGTACACACAACTAGCTGTATTTCAAAACAATGAATAAATACATACATGAAAATAATTAAATAATCATATTTTTTTAAACTATTCTAGTTTGTTCAGTGTAGCTTTCTCTTTTGGTGCTTCAATAGGCCACCATGCTGGCTTTTCTACTCCCACTGTATATTTGCCAACATTAAGTCCATTAGCCTCTAATGCTTCTTTTACCCTTACTAAGCCTAGACCGAAACTGCCCACAGTTCCTTTTAGTTTTCCTAAATTTGACTTTGGGTTATTACTAGCTGAGATTACAGAGTCCGTTTCTAAATCAGGAACTTCTTCACTAAACTTTAGAGGCATTATTCTTTTACGCACAACGCCTGTGTGGTGAACTCTAGCTGTAAGCTCTTGTCCGATATAACAGCCTTTGTGGAAGCTCACTCCGTGTAGGTAATCACAGTTTGCTTCTAAAGGAAAACTAGATCCCGGTGGTAAGTCACATGCTCCTTCACTGACTCCTAGTTTATATCTCAGATGTTTGTATCCCTTTTCACTATTTTCTACAGAAATATCGTTTCCAATAGCATTTGCAACAGATTTTTCATCAACAAATACATGTGACAAGATTCTAAAACCAAGTTCATTGAGTCGAGGGTCCTTATAAAGATGTATGTTACATTTAGGATCATTGTTCATAATCTGTTCTTGTGAGGGTGCAATAAATGCCCATATTTTGAAATTATTGCTTAGATCACCAATTTCAACTTTTCTTTTTAGTTTATAAAGTTTTAGGTGTTTGTGCAATAGACTCTGAACATTTTTATCGCATTCTATCACGAAAGTGTCGTCCAATTTGTGAATTAACGTATCGTAGAGCACTCTTCCCCTGTTATTGAGGAACATTGCGTACATGGACTTGGCACCCTCTTCAAAGTGACGCATATCGTTTGTGATGAGTCCTTGCAAAAACTCTGATGCATCAGGGCCAACCACTTTCAGCAATTTTCTACTTTCTAATGGGTACAGTATCTTCGGCCCCGGCGGCGGCTCCTGATGTAATTGCCGAAGGTGCTGGTGCAACAAATTACGCTTGAGTACAATTCTGTTTACCTGATTGATCATTGCAGCACTTTTTATCATAATAACGTATTTATTTTCTTCACTGATGAATTGTAAACTCGAAAAATTTAATTTATTATGTCAAAACAAATAGCAACCTGTAAAATACCGATTGATTTGGCTACCAAACCAATCCAATATGACATGACTTTGACAATTTTGACATGCATGACGTATAGATCTTCTTGGCATTTGTTAAATTGTAATTTTGTCTCTCGAGTGGAAATCTCCGAAAGGATTATTAATGTTCTGTGCTGGAGAACAAATAACTTCCGTCGCCTTCCACTGACTACTACCATTAGAGGTAGGTACCTACTTACAGCGGGTAGGTCGAACTCGATGTTGTTCGGTGTTAACATAAATATTTCAATGAGCTCTAACTACTCTAGTTTTATTTATCAACCTATCTATCTCAAGTAGGTAGGTATAATTATGACAGGTGTTTTAGGTGCTTATTGATATAAAAATGTAAGTTGTAGGTGTACGATAATCTATTAGCTGGGAAATAAAACAAAATGGCTTAAATTACTTGAAATAATATTTGATCGTGAGAAGTACCTACTTAGGTACTGTGCACTAGCTTAAATAAAACATTCATTAAATTAGTTTGGCAATCATAATCAGAAGACATTGTATTAATAACTTACTAGGGCAAAATTTAACATTTTAAATGCATACTTAATAAAGCATTATATTTATAACCCGGACAGTTTTTCTTAACCTACTTGTTTCTTCGAGTTTTTCCACCAGGATCCCATAAGTTTTGAGCGCAAGTACCTAAACCTACTCCAGCTTAACTGTAAAATAACGTTGAATAGTAAAAGTTTATAAATATTAAAGGTAAGGCTCAGGAAGTTTTTCTTGTTCTGAGTAAGCCATCTCAATGATATCTGAGTTGCGCTTCATGGGTGTTGCCATGAGCGATGTGGGCGCCGAGTCGTGCCCTTGCTCAATGGAGGCGGAGACCAGCTCTGTCGTCACCGTGGGCTCGGAACGCACGGATACCGTGTCACGTTTAGTTGGTGAGCTGTTTGATGAGCGCTGGGATTGCTTGGACTGAGACTTCTTGATGTGAGGCAAGATTTTCTGGAAATATATACATAAATAATAAATCTGCTTGTTAAGAACATGCACAGGTGTACAAAACGACAATAGATTAGAGACTTTTTTTAATTTTAATTGATTTTCAAAAATACACGTTTTAAAAAGACGATGACTGACGTGATTCCGAAGTGAAGGTATGAGTGGAAAAAGTTCTAAAATACCTAGTAGATACTTAGGTAGGTACTTACTATGTTATTGCAACCTAGTACTTAGGTAGGTACCTACCTAGTTATAAAGCGGTGTAGGTACCTAGATACTTACTGCACTCTTAAAATAATACAGCAGAGTGGTGTTGTTTAAATGAACCTAGTGATATCACGATGGATATCATACCTGATAAAAGGCTATTCATCCCCTTTAGGTACTAGGTGTGGGTATAACCTGCTGCGGATCCTGAGTGAGATAAACTCCAGTCCGTTTGACAACGAAGTCGGGCGCGGCCAGGCACCTGGCCAGCAGCACTGCGGCGGCGATGGCCCAGGCGGCCAGCACGGCGGCGCTGGCCGCCTTGGTGCTGGCCGCGCGCTGCCCCATGCCCCACGACGAGTTCCAACCGCGCTCCAGAAATGGATTCACTGATGAGCAGCTGGTGAAAGACAATACCTACTATGGCATAGTTCATCCAACGGATCTAGGCATTCGTGAAATTAGCCACAGCCGAGTTTGCGCATGTACAGTCCCACCGCCCCTCTCCATACCTCCAATTGCTCCTGAAAAACGATACTGCGCAGCTCTTGCGGCTAACTTCACGAATGCCTAAATTCGTTGAGCCAAGTATACGAGTAGATTATTTCCTTTTCAGAGTCAAAATAATGCTGCATATAATACTAATTAGGTTTTAAAATATCTACCTTTTTTAACCGTTATCTACCAACATTAAGCAATCTAGAATCAAGAATCAAGAATGTTTATTTTCTAGATAACTAGGTATATATAAATTATATATAAATGAATCCCTATTTCTCCTGGTCACGCTATACCTACCTTGAGAACGGCTGAACCAATTTCGCTAATTCTTTTGTAGTCATGGCTCAGCTAGTGAATAATACATTACAGGTTTGTTAACTCTACAAATTAATACTTAACTATTAGGTACTTAAGTAACGCAGAAACCAACATTGAAACTTACGTGGTAGAATTGGTGACTTCGCTGAACTCGGCACAGAAGGCGTGCAGCCCTTTATTGGTGATGGTGAAACTGTGACCGGTCAGACCGACCATCACCATTGCGAACACCAGGGCCGGCGTCAGGATCCGCCATGGCTGCTGCAGGCTTGAAACCAAGGATAATATGACAGAGTAAACAGGACATACCTACATAATAGCATTCACCAGACTTTCATGGGTTTAGGTACCGTATCTACTTATTGGAAATTTGATTTACTACTTGCTCACTATAATATTGACACCTAGGTCGAAACAGACAGACAGAAACTTCTACATTCATTGTTCGCAACAAACAATTTTTTTTATCTCGTAAAATATTAGTTAGTTATAAAAAATATTAGTTAATTTTTAATTTACCCTTCGTGAAATAACTTATTATCAACCAATCTTTTATTGCTCCATCTTCATCCATGCTATTAGCTTGAAAGAAGAGCTCTAACATCAAGGATAAAAAAGATTTGAAAATGACGGTATCTAACATATCAAATTGAGTAGAAAAGCCCTTTGATCGTAGTTCACTCACCCTGTTCTAGAATGGCCTCCACCAGGACACATAGTAAAGAACGTGATCCAAACACAAGCAAATATTGTCGATAAGATCGGCATGAACTCTGCGAACTGACAGTCACTATCGTTCTCGAATAGGGTCCTTGTCGTGTCAAGCATCAGGCGATGGGTGCTGTTCCCTAGGAATATTAGGTTCTCGTTAATATCAGATTGCTTAATACCATAGAAACACACGTTCACACTGTAAACCTTGGCTGGTCTTATTGATTCGGAGGTCAAGGATTTCGGCTGCTTTTGATAGAGTCGTCAAAATAGTTCTATCGTTCGTTAGTAGGTATAGCGTTTGAAAGTCAAGCACACTCGTACTTTTACGTAGAGTCTAAAGCTTGTCAAGATTAAAATGTTTAACACTTTGAAAATTGTGAAGGTGATTTCAAATCTTAGACCCTTATTATCTATTCAGCAGATCACATCACTCAAAAATCACACAGTCAAAATTAAAAAAGCGCTTTCGTAGAATAAGATTTTCGGAGTTAGTAAATAGCTTACAGAAAAAAACTGAAAGCAAACCCGAGAAAACAAAAGCGGAAAGTAAAATGAAGAGCCCTGAAATTGGACAAACTTTTTGGAGCCTTGTTTTTCAGAGTTACAATAAAATAAATGTAGGTGGCAGAAGGGTTGTCTGGAGATTGGTACACTCTCACTAGAAAAAGAAGAATATTATAATGATTGAAGAAATACTTATCGTAAAAGGTATCCTTGAAAAAAGTGCTCATCAAATAATATTTTCATCAAAATTATTGGACCATTAATTGATCGAAAACTTTCATTAAGTAACTTATAACTTTACGGTTATGGTAAAACCTACTAAGTAAGTACTGTTTCCCAGGACACCCTTCCATATCTAGCGCCAACTTCCAAGTAAGAAGGATAGGTATCTAAACAGTTGAGCCTATGTGTAAAACTGGGTAAAACATATGCAAAAGTTACATCAACACTATCAGAAAACTCACCAGTTATAGCGGTTCCATTTTCATCATGTTGAATTCTAGGTAGATTTTCATCGTCATCAATGGTCTCTCGTTTTACTTTTTTGGCAGTTTCATTTGTAGCATTAGTTTCATTTGTAGCATTAATTTCGCTTGCAGTTGAGACTTTGTCTTGAGCAGAATCAGGCATTTTAGTCATATTCTTAACTTTACCATGAGCTTTATCAACTTCACTATACACTGGAGTGAGCGGAAAGTCGACCCAGTGGAACTCTAGGTCTCGGGGAAATAGCACGCAGTTATTGTCAACTAATTGCATCGTATTTTGCAGGAACACAAAGTTGACGATACCGAATATTGCAGCCGAGGCGTATAGAATTAGATGCCATACTGAAATAAGGCATAAAACATAAGATTACTTAATACCTACCAATGTTAAGCAGTTCTGGCAAAGTTGGATCTAGGCTCTTCAGGTGTAGGTATAGTAGATTCAGTAATAAAATGCCATAAATACCGAAATTACGTAATCGTCCATGTCCTACTTGTTAAGTGCACATTATTTTCAGCTTTATGGTAAGTAGGTAAGACTATAAACTGTGTCATTGAACGATTGTTATCTTCAAGTAGGTATTAACACCACCTACCTTTAGTGGTTATACGAGTACCTATAGTAGGTAGGTCTCTACAAATTGGCGAATTGTGTTTAAAACTCTAACGGCAACCAGTGACTTAAGAAAGAGTGAAAAATGATGTCACAATGTTATTCACATTTATGTTTTCGACAATCAGATTTGCAACCTGTAAGACAGTAGGTTAGGATTTTCTGCGGTGCATTTGTCTGACAACTACGTCGCTCTGGTTTTTATATTATTTCTCGTGTTATTTTGAGTTTTATTGCGTAATTTTGGTGGTTATTTTGCCAATAAAGCCCGGGTTCTTGACGCGAGTGTAAAATATGTGAATTAGAGTGAATAGTTCTCTTCAAATTCCATCGGAGGAAATCCCGAGAATTTTCAACAAAACAGCCATTTTTTGTTTAAAATTGACTTGACAACTTGACTATGACTCTGTGACGTTGACAATACTTATAAATAAATACACTTGACACTGGCAAAATTGTTCTCTAAGAGACAGATGCCATAATTGAAGAAGAAGAAGAAGACAGTAGGTTAGCTACTAGGTAAAGTCAACCTACCTTTCCATACTCTAAGGTGATTGGCCGCCCTATCTTCCAGCTCAATGTGGTCATACAGAAGGATCGTCATGGTGTTTCCTTATTCTATGTCCATTTTCAACCTGAAAAAAAACGGCGAGCTTATCCAAGAACTTTAGGTATTTCGCGCTACCTCAGCCCCCCCATTTGAGCGCGCGACGTATTTATTTACGCTCCCGCGGCAAGCCGTGCACCACTTGACCTTACGTGACCGCATACGATATTTTAGTGCCACAGTATAGAAAATCAGGCAGTAGGTAGATAAGTTATGTGCTTACTAACTTCAGGTAGGTAGGTAATATTGATAACATGTACTAGTATTTTTATTACGTTATTATGTGTAGATCTAGATACATACAGTCACAAAGTTAGGACATTGAAATTTGAAATTAATTCAGACTAAAAATTACATAAAAATACTTTAGTTTCGTGTGGTACATACAACTTTTTGATTCAGCAACCAGAACACAGAGATAAAAAAATACAACTGGTACAAGTAACAATTATATATTTAGGTATTTTGAAAAACATCACTTTTCATCACTAAAATAACATACAAATATCACGAATGCGCATCTATGGGTAGGTACCTACTAAAATTCATGAAATTGTAGCTGTCTATTTGTAGGTTTGCATGGACCAAACTGGACACGAGATCGGATTGGACTTTGAATTTGATCCATGTGTTTACTTGGACCTGGCTGCATAAGTATGTCGACATTTTCTTTTACAACTATGTCTCGTATTGGCATACCGCGAATTTGTCGTGGGTCTACAATCTCTGGCAAAAGGCATTTCATATAAAAATCAATAATTTTTTTTTCTATTTCCACCTTCCAAAATTCGTCATCTCTAGATATGTATTCGATTATTAGTGGATGATTTTCGCCGGACCAAATTCCAAAAATACATTGGTTTCTCTCGGTTACATGGAGTTGACCCTGCACTTGGTAATACCAATTGCTCCTTTTGTTGATGATTTGCGTACTGTTTTTTTTGTCATATTTATATATTTGAATTTTGTTGTCTTTTATAGCAGCTTCTATTCCGGTCTTAAACGCAGTTATTGGACACTTAACTTCTATAATTTTATCGTTATCGACTAAACCGTCGGGTGTAGCTCCAATAAATGGGTATTGTTTATCTATAAAAAGTCCGCAGGGCTCGATGATAATGTTTTCTTGCCTCTCCATTTGTTGTAGTGCTTGTTTTTCATTTTCTAAGCCATGAGCTACAGATTTTACGTGGCCTATATTTTTTTTATACAGTACATTTTTAACAGTAGTAGCTGTGCTTTTAGACAGTTTCCTTTTACAGATTGTGCCAAAATTTGAGGCTGTTATCAGGCTTTTTCTAAGTTCCAGCCACTCACTGGAATCTCTTTGTAGAACAGTGTTTCTTTCAATGTTCTGTCTATCATTTGTCATGATCTTTAAATTTTGTAGGAAATCTTCCTTTGCCCTTTCCAATTGTGCCTCACTCATATCTGGAGCCGAACATGTTGGTCCATAGTTGTGCTGTAGAGAAGGTCCTTCAAACCTTCTTATCTTTTTTGTAGGATGCTCTCTGTTCAATTTCCGTTTTAGTGACCTTCTTTTTTCTATTTCTTTAACTTTTCCTCTTGGAGTTCTCCCCAAAATAGCTTTCTGGACAGATGATACCGCAGATTCCTGGTTAAATGAAACGACAGCAGCAGAACATCTTGATTGATAGCCTCGTCTCAGAGAAAAATTAACTCTTTTGCCACCTATAAATTTAGCAATGACGCTATTGAAACGTTCTACTGTATTTGTGTCCACATCTTCTATCAGACTACGAGATTTACCTGCTACAGTAGAAATTATTGCATTTATCCGAAACAAAAAAGTGGAATTTTGAACTTCACTCATTTTACTATTATTAGGATTTTTGTCTTTTGAGCAGTTATGTTCGCAACAAAGTGTATGATCCCCATAAGCATGCGCCAGTGAATTGGTTATGTCGTTGTGGAGTAAATTTATGGATACATTTTTAGGTACTTCTGTGTTCTTATGAAATTTAATTGACTTGACAATAACTTTTCGCATACTCATTATTTTTTCATTTGTTAGCGTCTTTCTATGTTTGATAATATATTTTGTCTCCTTAACTATTGCTCGCAATTTATTACAAAAGTTGCGTAGGATATGGTTCCTACATTCTATTTTTTCAACAATGTGGTTTAGATGGTCGTAGGGTTTTGCTTCCAATACTTTATTGTAGGTTGATGAGTCTCCATCTCCAATCATTCTTGCGTAAATTAAGCCATACATTTCAACTGATGATTTAAACCCTTCAGAAATTATATCAGCTTCCATGGCACTAGAGGCTCCGTCATAGTTTTTAAAACATATATGATCTTTGGGAGCAAGTTCTTGTTTTTTGGCTCTGGCACAAACAAGACAGTATTTGTTTTTTACTCCTATGTACAGTACTTCTCCGAATCGTTTGCCTATGATCGCTGCTGTCCCTGACATTGCTCTATAGTTGTTGCCATACGATCTTGAACCCCAAGCACCATCAACATACACATCTATGAGAGCCATTCCGTTTTTTACTCGACCTTCAGCTATAGCTGCTTCTTTTTCTCGATTAGCAGCATCTTCCATAGATTTGGCAGCGACTTTCTCCCAGTTTTCATAAACAACGTCTTGTAAACGTGAATAATATTTTTGTGAAAAAACAGGCACATCCATAGCAGAAAGTATTTCTTCGAATTGTGCAAATCCAATACCAGCAGCTATAATTCCTGTAGTTGCAGCAACATTTGCGTCGACGTACTCTCTCTCTTCTACACTGTTACATTTTTCTGAGTCAATGGTTATCACTTTATGACATACATTGCATTCAAATTTATATTTTGATATCAACCCTGTCCGTTTTTCTCCAATTAAATTGAAATATCCTACTTTGCAATTAAATAAATCGTTATGATGCGCTTTTTCTTGAAGCTGTGATATAAGGTAATTTATATCTACAATTCGCCGCCCACTTATAGATTTATATTCATTTTCTTTGTTGTTTTCAATGTTCAGAGAATAGTTATCGATTTCCTCCATTCTAAAACAAAAAAATGTTTTTTCTATTGGAAAGTTAACTTAGTTATTTAGTAAGTAAATTTGTAAAAGGAGGATGCAAATCCTGGTCCCACCTTCCAATAGCTATGTGTGTTACATCGTTGGATAGGTATACCTACCTACTAACTATCGACTACCTGCGTTTGCGCGCACCCTCCCCGCCTATGCGTGCCGCTAAACAGTTTCATTGTTCTTAGCATACTTAACGAGTGCGAGTGAGACAGACCGATAAAAAGGTTTGCGTTACCGTCAACACTACGTGTATAAAGCACAAATGCAGTTATTACGTAAAAATAGCATTACTTGGCTACTGATAAAACTACCATGTTTATTAAAGAATAACTCTGAACGGATTAAGATTTGGAACTTGGCGCCATAGTCACTTTATTCAGCTCAAAATTATCTATCCAACGATATAACACACATAGCTATTGGAAGGTGAGACCAGATTTCATATAAACTCTGGCATCATCCTTTGCCTAAAAAACCAGTGGGTACATAAAAATTACAACTTACTCATTAGTAGAATTTTCAGCTGATTCATCACCATGTTCATCTAGCATTTCAGCAAGTGGTATCTGGACATTTTGTAGACTCGTTCTGTAAAAGTAAAATAATCGTCGCTTAGATTATACATATAGTAGTAGGTAGGTATTAGGTAGGTAAATTTATAAAAGTTGCCTAAAAGATTGAAACTGGACATGACTGTTGGTTCAGCCAGTTCGTGTTTCGAATATAATACTTACGTGGAACTATGGATAGAAGAATCAGAGTTACTTAGGGCCTGAGTAACACCGGTGGCTTTGTTTCTTCTCATTGAAGCGCTGCAAAATAAAATGTAGACATACTACGATTAGGTAGGTACACTTCGCGTCGTTATTATAGGGTGTAGGAAACAAATAACTGCATGAACTGAAGCTATTTGAAATAGTACCTACCTCTGGTCCTCTGGTTATGTTTACTTACTAGATGACTGATATATATAATACAATATGTAGGTACATTACATAGATAGATATTTTTTATTATATAATATAGAAAATACCCAGAACAGATTTGCATATCGTACAAACATTTGTCCCAAGACGGGAATCGAACCCGCAACCTCCAGCGTCGCAGGCGGACCATCGTCTGCCACGCCACATCGGTCACCCACCGAAGATAATTACAAATTCAATAATCTACCTTACCTACCGACATACTATATTTTTTAGACTGTGGCGCGTCGACACTCTGTATGATTGTAGGTAGGTAACAAATGTTTGGAACTTACGGCATTGTATGAAATCATTTATACCGTAAATAGGTAAGTATCGTATCTGAACATATCTACATAAGTAAGGTGACAAAGAAACTATTTATTTGTGTACCTATCCACTATAACTTTATTATGTACTTAGGAAGGTAGTAACTTATTATAAGTTTATATTACAGTCTGATAATATAATGAGAAGTATCTACTTACCATTTTTCGAGCAACAATTTTCTATGCTGTGTCTTAGGTTTCACTTTTCTTTTATTCTTTTTATTACCCATATTATTTACAGATAAATATGTACTGCACTGATTTGAAACGCGGGGGGGAATTTTGGGAGACAAAATGGCGTGCGTCCAACCTCGAAGACGTCTCGACGGGCACTGGCCGCCCGGTGCGAGTGCCTGAACGGATAGATTTTGATAGTTTTCTTTCACAGGGTTGAATAATAACTAAATTATGATATATTTTTTTCACCATTCCTTAGTAAATAAAAAGCGCTATTTTTTTATATTAATTTGACATAATTTCAAAAAGAAACCACTTCGTACCAACCGTTTGAAATATCGATTTAGTATCATCTTTATGATTTTTTTTTATCGAGAAAATTATTATTATTCACGTTTCTATCTTTACGAAGCTCTAGGATATATGTTCAATTTTAATAAAAAAACAATTTTTCGTGCAACTTTTACATTTCAGTTGAGATACAGTTGTTAAAAACCCAAAAGATTCAGACAAGCCCGCCTTAAATTTCTATGCCAACTATAAATTGACCCAAATATTATGTAATTTATAAACACTCAAAGCACTCCGAACCAGAAAGGATATTGGATGAAATTAATTTCCCTGCAATTTATACCTACCTAATGTCCGATTTTCGCCGTGACGGAATGCTTCCAGGTCAAATATCACTGGAATAAAATATTGGCTATCTGCACAGCCATTATTTTGCACGAAACCACAAAAAAACCTTGGATTCTTTGGGACTTTTTATATTTTGTTATGTTCAAATTTCCACGCCCATAGCTTTAATTAGCCCAAAGCATTCGATCGTCCATTAGTCAAATCGGCTTAGGCGTCACCGATCCCTGGAGACGATAATTTACGAGTTTAATTTATGTTCTGCGTTTATTTATGTGAACGGTTCGCGTGAATAACGAAACTGGGACAACATTGTGGTGGCGAATTGGGACCACGAGCGCGACTCATAAAATTGAGAGGCAGTTAATATATTCTAGAGTTTAACAAACAAACATGATCATGATCCCCAGGGCAGACGTCTCTTCAGATCTCTTGTAACTTAGAACTATGAGGATATCCAAACGGGGGTAGTCAGAGACGAACAACCAAACACAAGCAGAAAGAATTTGCTAGGAGAAGTTTTCCTACATCATTATACAACCGCTTGTTGTTCGTGTGAGTCAGAATGCGGGACGCCTCAAAATAACTACAAACTGTTTCCTAGGTGCAATGCGGGCAGTAGGTAGATAGTTGGGTAGGTACCTATGTCATGCCGTGCAATCAGTCTACCATTACATCAGGGTCTATTCAAACTTACAGGGTCTATTGTAAAAATAAAGCCTACTTTGAGGTTCATGGGGAATAATGTTTATTGATATTGAACACTTTAATGTTTTTGCAGTGCGGAAAGGAAAGCAGAGATCTTAGGCGACTAAGAAATAAATCCGCCAAACTGTGATTTGTAAACACAATGACAATGAGTTCTTAAATTCAATAGGACACACGTATTCGAGGTCAACGCGTGTTCTGACGAGGGTCTCATTTGTATGCATTAGGTAGCCTCAAATTGTTGCTCACATCAAATTGGTGCTTGACCAATACCTACATTACGCATGGGACAACAAGTAGACAACAATGAAACGAGACTGTGAATGGAGAATTTAAAAATCTTCAAAACAAAGATAGAATAGAGAAAGTGTAAGTGTTGTGGCACGTATAAAACACGTAAGGTACAAGGTGTTTCAGAATTTATTAACAGTGACAAGTCGTGTCAAGTTGAGCCTCATTTTACTACAAAACTACAACTTATAGATGAAATAAGTAGCGTAGTGCCTAGTTTTATTACATCTGGAAATAGGAATGAGGATATTAATTGCGATGATGTCATTATGTTAATCCGCTACTCTGCGCTTGGAAGCTATTGGTATGAATAGTTATGAGATGATTTAATATCATCCATCGGATTCAACAATTTATTTACGACCTGATTACAATAGAAAAAATGGTCAAGAAGCAAGTAAATGTATCATGTTCCGGTGAGAAATTACTACGAAATATGTATACCTACCTAACCGATGTGGTTGATCGTAAGTAGGTACGAAACAATCAATAGGTAGGAAACTGAGAAACGATAAGCTTTCGGCTAATATTGATTAAGCTAGTCAACTGCACTTCATCAGTCTCATAATCTTGTTAGCGTGATGACGTAATGTGTAGGTAGCTACAGTTTAAATTCGGCTTTTTATAGCATCATCATTGGGTACGCCAAATACCGGCCGCCGGGCGCAGATAGATGTATGAAATGAGATAAACATTTTTGCAGTTCGAGTATGTTTATTGTTTATCTATGATTTGGCTTGATTGCGGCTATTTGAAATGATAAGTATCTACTTAAGTAGGTACTTAGAATGTTTGTTTTTATTGGCTTTGGTGTGGTACCTAATGTTGCATTCTGATTTTAGAACACACGGATTTAACAAGCTCTTTTGTAAGAGGTTTTACCGAAAATATAAATGGTAGGTAAGTATAACCATTTCCAATTTCTAAACCTCGATTAACTGACCTACATATTTCATTCCGTCTAGTAACTATTACAATTCACTGATTCCGTCGATGTAAGTTAATAGTGATCCTTGACTAAGGCCAAGGACTTCTTACAAGGACAAACTCAAGTGCTGCTCGGGTGTTATAAGAATCCATCAATAATAAATAGATAAAGGTACTTACCTACTTACCTTCTTAACCTTTTACATATTCTTACATATTATGTATTAGGCAGTCAATGATTGATTTAAAAACATTATTTTTTTATATTATTTACGAAGTTCCGTACATACTTAACTATTGAGATTTTTCATCTGATCGTATTAGTAGGTAAATGTTACCTTTAGTACTGTAAATTTATCCATTAGTGGTCAAAATTACAGTCTTGTTTAATCCACATAACAATTGGCAAACAAAACATAAACAAATAAAAAATGATGCATTGCTTACCTTATCAATACATCCGAATGTTTGCAACACCAAATCACTGATAACCAATCTACTCGCACATCGGTTCACATTTTCACATAAAAATAAACCTTTTAATTGATAAAATACAGTTTTTATTAACGTAGTCAAGAAAATAAACAATAATAATCAAGCTTACGTAGCACGAAGTTATACTAAACACGCCTGCAGCCGCGTTGACTGACTCGCTCGACTCCACGAAATCTATTATTCGAGATAAGCCACTTTGGATTGGAGCAGTGTGAGCAAAATACGCGCATTGGAAAGAGAACGAAAATAATCTCGTATTGGAACGAGAGAGAGAGATACTCTTTTAAAAGCTACTTTTACAAAGCTTCGGGAAGTTGTCTGCGAAAGTAACATGTTTTTTTCGTGACGTGTTTACTACCTACCAAAATATGATATCATGATAAACCGACAGGCATTTTTATTTATTATTGAATCTGTCTGCGGTGGGATAACTTTAGAGCTCCAAATCAAGTTTGTTTTCTGTTTTGAAAGCAGCTTGAGTTTTTATCGATTTCCTTACAGTGGAGGTGGAGAAGTTTACTAGAGTGAACGCTCTAGGTTTTCCTTTCATTTCCATAGGTAGGTATCTAGGTAATTTATGCTTGTGTCTCAAATCTGTTGCCGTTATTTATATTTATTTGTTTATTTACCTAAGTAGGTATAAAACCTCCAGTACAAAATCTATTCTCAGTATAATCCCTTCTTAGTACGAAAGAAGACAGACATAACTAGGACTCTAGTAAGTATTGAATAAGTAGGTAGTCATATTCAATAGTCCGGTAGCACTGGATATTTGGAAATAATTGCCATAAGTTATATAACAGGAAGGGAATTATTAAACTACCAGGGCAAATACCTACATAAAGAAACAAAATACATGCACATAAAATTATATTTATTTAATTACTTTGTTTGACCCAAAATATGATCGACTTTATTTTCTAGTTTTAATGTAGAACTATTTTTTTTAAATTATCTAACATAAGCAAGTTAAATTTAATAATAAAGTAATGCTAAAATATGCATGGGCTGGATATAGAAATAATAGGTCCAATCTGTTTTTCAAAATACATGGATATTTGAAATTGCTTTGAAATTTAGCTTAGGTAGGTATACCAAATTAATGAAGAGGATAGACACTGTAAAATAAATAAAAGTATTCAACGAATTCGTAGCAATTTTAAAACACATACATAGGTTTACAAATAAATACACACTTAGAAAATAATGATGATATTAAGGTATTAAGTACTATTTATTCTCCGCCATTTGATATTTTACAAATACCTTGAGGAGCAACCAAAATCTACTTTAGAACATTAACATAATTAGAAATATAACTTAAAATAAGCGTAGCTCACCCACATCATTCGTAATAAAATAAATTCGATACCATTCCGTTCCCCGCGAACTGAAATGACAAACCAAGCAGTCTTATCCAAATTTTCAACCGCCTTCCATCAGTAGAAGACGTACGGCCTTACACAGATCGGGCACCTGTCAGTGGTGGCGAGACATTTCCGCAGACAGTCGGCGTGGAAGAAATGCGCGCACGGCGTGACTCGGGCCGACCTCATAGTGCCCAAGCAGACTGCGCAAACGTCTTCTAAAGTAGCCAGTTCTTCCACCGTCGCGCGCCTAAACCTTGCGACTGAACCGCGCGCCTCTTTCAGCTTCACCAGCGCCTCGCCCAGGCGATGCCTTCCGTGCACGAACACGCATAGGTACATCACTAGAACCGCCAATCTCCAGCGTTCGCACCAAGCCAGCGCTGGGACTAAAGGCAACGCGAGTACCGTAGTCACGCCTCTCGCCCAAGCGTTGCAATACAATACCTCCATACCTTCTAATCTCTCCAGCTTCAACGCTGTCAATGCCAACGGCCATATTTCGAGAAACGTCCTCTCTGATAGCAGATAATACGTCCCTGTCAAGGTTATATACAGAGCTGTAGGTCGGAAGTGCTCTAAACCTTGTTCTAAGCCAAGTGTAAGCAGTACGAAGGTGATAGTAACAATGAACGTTACCGCCTTCGTCCATTCAAGAACTATTTTAGTGGCTGACATGGCGAGATGTTTGACTCGGGAGTTGCGGGCGAGGTTCACGTATGGAGACCAGTCCTCTTTGGTGCAGAGGTCGCGCACGTAGCTCACGGAATAAGTGACCACGTTGTAGAACATAAGGGAGTATAGACTGGTGAGTTTCCCTTGCGCGATTAGCAGCCTGTCGCAAGCTGTGAATACCAGCAACTGGAAATAAAAATTGGTGTTCAGGATGCAGGTAGTGTAGGTACCTCGAAAATTTACGCAACGGATATTTCGACCGGACATTTGCTGCATATTAACAAGATTACTAAGGTGCATGGTGCTATGTGCTGTGAGTAAATAGTGAAATAAAATAAATGTACCTAGCTACCTAATAAAGGTAGGTAAGTACATAGACTGTGAGGTACATAACCATGACCTCATACTAAAATACCCTGCATTGTGAGTATTGCAAATTCGAGCACACTATACCTACTTGGAACAAATCTTCGCAGATCATACAGTTGTCCCCTTTGTCCCCATGGGAATCACCTTTCTATACGGTCATCCGCGCCATAGAGGTAGTCTCAAAAATGCACCAATATTTTCTGATGGATGATAGAAAAGACTGGTATAAGGTTAGAAGACTCACTTGACATAACATTGTGGAAAGGTTGTTCATCTGTAGGAACAGGCGTTCGGAGCGGTCTAACGGCGCATACGCCGTTTTGAAGCCTTCCATTACGCAGTTGAGAGGCACCTGGAGCCTTTTCGCTGCATCTGTAACATCATCATCATCATCATCATCTTCCTGCCCTTATCCCACTAGGTGGGGTCGCCACAACAGGTTCTCTTCCTCCACTCTCCCCTATCATCCGTCATCTCAGTAGTCACTCTCTTCTTACACATATCGTCTTTCACACAGTCCATCCATCTTTTTTTAGGTCTACCTCTACTCTTGTATCCATCCACATTCAAATCCATCACCCACAATGTAACAGAAATACTTATATATCAGTACATTGTTGTTCTAACATGAAATACATCCCTAATTTCCCATTGCCCGATACGATGGGGGAAATATTTGAAAAAACTAAAAACAAAAGCGTTAAGAACCAAGACGAGCTGCTTGAGTGTGACAAACATACAAATTCACCTAGTGTAGGTACCTACAGGTACATGACGATTCAAAATGGTTCTTGTTATAAAATAAACCCATTATGACATAATTGAATGTAATATATTCGTAAGGCGCGTTATGAGGCGACACCATTTCACTAAACCAAGCCTATAGATAGACCTTATGTACAATTATTGTAATATAATATAATTTCTCTAGCAACAAAAAAAACTGAGCTGCGAGGGTGGTCGTAATGTCACAACCGATAGTCCAGTGCTCTGGAAAGAAAATACCTCATTTGCATAGCTCTGCAAAAGATTGAGCCATTTTTTTAACCACTGGTCTTATCATATTTAATCATTGAGAAAATGGGCCGAAGACTTAAGAAGGTAACCAAGAATCATGATTTTAGGCATCGTTAAATAAGTACTTAATAATTAAAATAATCTAACAAAAACTAGCTTCACGCGAAATGAATTAGATGACAAATGTTAGAGTCGCGGTTCGTAGATCTATATAACCTATTTGTCTAATATAACTGAATTTGAAACTTGAGATTAGGGTAGGATCATAGTAGATGGCACAAACTGAGCACACTCAACAAAGTGCAAAGATAATGATGATTATAATGATGATAAACTTTTAATTGTTTCATCTTGAATTTCAGGTTCAACTTTTTTCTACTCCTGGACAATATTTGGTATGAAAGCGCCACCCTGAACCAAGGATATCAGTTGCGAGAAGACTTCCTCCGAAGAACCCAAAGAGAGCGACATGACCAGAAAAACCTCTTAAGGTAAGTTATAACTTTAGGTACCTACCTATTTATTATCTAAGGTTCAATTTAATTTTAAGTTTTCTACAATTCCTAACTGTACCTACTCACTGTGACTACCAGTGACTTTGAACTTGAAATTATACCGATGCCCTAAATTACACCCAACAGTTACATGTAATAATAGGTATCTGTCTTACGCACAGTAGAACTTTCGTATCTTGAGTCATGTTATAGATGTTCCAATCTTATTTGCTATCTAGCATCTCGTAGGTATAACAAATAATCCTATTCTGTTTACGACGATAATTATAGTACCCCAGTCATTATCAGAATAACTCGCATTGCATTGTTGAAAAACATCAGTATATTCCGGTGGACTACCTAAGCCATGCTTTCAACTGACGCAAGTCCGCTGGCCACCAGCCAGCTTCCTCCGCTCCATTCAGTTTCATGTCGGCAATGACCCGACTTTTCAACATAAATATATTTATTTCCAAGTATAAAATGTTTTGGGTTTGCAACGGAAACTCTATCTTAGGTTTCATCTATCTCAGGAAGTCCTGTGCAATGTCATTTATGACATTGATATAATTAAGGTTCAAAATCTAATAAATACACAGGACTTGATTCGAGATATATACCTAGAATAACTCTACCACAGTCAGACTATATCCAAATACTAAAACGCCACGTATAATGCATTGATGGAGCTCTGTTAAGTATTACTAAAAAGGTATCAATAAACTTTTTCTATGATTTCTTGTTTACTGACAATTTCATTACGTAGGTACACACACACCTCCGACAAAACCGGGATCTTTTGTGAAAGCTCGTTTCATTTCCAACATTAGGTATATCGACCGGTCACTGACTGCCTTTGCGCAGGGTGACACAGAGTGAAAAATAATATCGGCACACACACGTTCGAGCCGATCCATAACGCATGTAGCAATCCGTCTCAGGCCGTGCAGAAAAAAAACATAGTGCCAGCGTGGGCGAAACATAGGTCAGGAGATTGGCACACCCCAATGTTTATGCCAAACTATTTGTATTGTGATTGCTGCGCTAGAGACGTCTCCTATACAGACAAGCTTCGGTCTAGGCCTAGACGCAAACCCATCAGCGTGGGTGCGTTGGCGTGTTTGTTTCTGTTTACTCCATTGGACTGGGCGAAATGAATAACAAAAATTATAATGTTTTTATACTGGTTTTATCACATTTTTATTCAGTAGTAATATCTTGTTGACTCTGTTTTGGTACGGCCCAAAATAGTCTTTAAATTTTCAAGACCAATTCGTGTTCGACCTCTAACAAATTTGGGAGCAGAAATTATGCATGATGTATTTTTTAAATTGGGTCGCTATTAAAACCCTCGGTCCTCTCGCTGTCCTCTTCCAACGCTCTAGCACATGGCTTTTGTTCTAAAATGTTATTTATCCCATAAGTAATCATCATCATAAATCTCCTGTCTTTATCCCACGCCAAGTGGGGTCGGCACAACATGTTTTCCTCCACTCACTTCTTAATAGAAGTGAAATGGTTTTCATCCCTCCTCATCACGTGCCTATACCATACTAATATAGCACTCCTCATCTTTTCAGTAACAGACGCAACATTCCTTTCCCTGACATACTCATTCCTTATCTTGTCCAACCGTACCTATATCTCAAATAAATAGGTAATCTCAGGACTAGATTTAGAGTTGAATGGCACAATAAACCTACCTTGGGCTAGCTTAGCCACGGCCGGATACCAGCGAGCAGGGTATTTGTAGTTCGCTGATATAAGGACAGGCACCACAAGGCAAGTGTAGGCTGCCATCAGCCACGCTCCGCCTAAAGCGACGAGCAATCCACGAGGCGCCCAATACGGCAGCAAGAGCACCAACGAAAGTAGCCACACTGAAATGAAAATATACTTATCAATATGGGAATATAAAAGGGGAAAAGTTCAGTGTAAGTACGTATTTAACTTTTTTTTTAAATATGATCACGACTGTAATCTCCGGTCTCGGTAGATAACTTCCTCAGTAGATATCTTTAGTTAAGTACTTAGATCTTTGAGGATCTTGATTGATTTACTATATATATTGCTATTCAATTTAAATTATTTTGTTACAAATCTCTATACTAATATTATAAAGCTGAAGAGTTTGTTTGTTTGTTTGGTTGTACGCGCTTATCTCTGGAACTGATTCGAATTGAAATATTATTGCTGTGTTGTGTAGTCCATTTATCAAGGAAGGCTATATAACATCACGCTACGACCAATAGGAGCGAAGCATAAAAAATGCGCGAGTGTCAGCTAGTTGTTTATATAAACTAGAGCTGTATTAGACATCTATGTTCGTTGCTTAGAACTAGCGAACTAACAGACTAAAGAACTTCAGTTATCCACCCACTTCAACTTCCACCAAATGTTTTTTTATTATAACGTTTTGGCCAAGAAAATAATTCCCCAAAAGGCTGCCTGGACTTTTAGTAAGATATTTCCGGAGAAACGCATCGCAATGACGACACAGTGCACCGTCTCAAGGGTATTACCATCAATTAGGCTCAGTTCCAACTGGTTGTCAAACTTTTATCATGAAAACTGGTTTAAATATGAGATAAATTAAAACTTCTCTGTGGATATCATATGGCACAATTTTCTTTTCAAATAACATCAATAGTTGATTTCAATTTAAACTGTAAGTCAATGCACTCCAAATTTTAAATACCTACATACATCGCAGACTAGAGTGAGATAAATTATCCTTGTCTTTTCAGTGTAGAGAAAGATAGATACGAGTCACAACTCACAACAACAACGGCTTTGAATAGGTACATTAAATTTGATTAGCTAGTGATTGCTTGACGCATGTTTAAGTTACCTTGATCCATTTCACACATTCCCGACCCAAATACTACTTTCGAATTAAAATTGTTCAACATCTTTCGGATCATAAAACCGCAACAGCATGCCATATTTTATTGACTTCTTTTCAAAGTTCTCAAAATAGAGTTCTGAAGCTTTCTTTCTTCACGTTGCGGAATTTTAATAAATTTAACGAAATATCAACCTAACGTGAAATGTGGAATGAGAAATGAGAGATGTTATCAGGTAATTCAATGAAAAAGATATTGAGCAGCGAAAACCAATTTCATTAAACTGGACACTTAGACTCTTTGATTGCCAAAGAACTTTTGCTATATTAAATTTCAAAAATCCAAACCCGGCTATCCGTTGGCGCTGTGTGATTGGCTATCCATGATGGAGTTACAACCAACAGCTAAACATCCAACCAAACATCTCCGTAGCCAAGACTACGTCCGCATTTAACATTTTATCAGACAGGATTTAACCTATGTCCTTCTCCAGGATGCAATCTTGTTCCTTACCAAAGGGGATAAAACTTCTGTGGCTTATCTCCCGCTGCCATTTTTTTTTGTGTTGTTTTCAGTGATCTGTTATGCGAGTAGTTACTAATGTTGTTGTTGTTTGTAAGTCTCCCCTACCCAGACTACTTTCAAAATGCGCAAAACATTGAGAAAAAAAACAAAATTCAATATTCCAGCTTCTATAGAAAAGCTTTGAAATTTATAATATCTGTATCAATATTATTAGGGGTGCCTAAGACACGATATTATTAAGATAGTAAGAGTGACAGACTACGTAGATCTCGTGATTACAACTTCGCGTTATGACAAAGGTCAGGCCAAATTCTTCATGTCATGATTCTGATAATAGATTTGAATAAACGCGTAACAAGCTTTCTACCGTGCATGTGTACACCAAAACACGTGTATTAGCTACGTATTGTCAACAAATGAGTCACAGTTTTGAAGAAAAATAAACATGTTGAAATAATAAATAGGTCTTTCAATCCTGTTCGATAAACAAGAAAATATTTTGACATAATATAAGCGGCGTTTGTTTATTTGTATTATACGACGAAATCAACCCACAAATCGACACAAAGTTTTCCCAAGAAACCAATCACACTAGATTTCTAGTTTTGAAAACCAGTGATTTATAACTTCAGAAGAAAGTAAGAATAATCTTATTATCAAAGAGAATTTAATCACTACGTGCTTACTATCTGAGATCTGAGTGAGCATGGTAGGTATTCCTATACGATAATAACTATAATATGTAGGTATCTTAGGGATTAGAAAGACTTACCAATGTTAGCGATTTTGTCCTCCGATTTTATCGTCTGAATCTTCGAGAAAGAATCACTGCGTATACGAGCGCGCACTCTTGAAATCATACCCATCTTGAATAACTCTTTAGAAAAAACCAAACACCACTTATTCACAAATAAGGATAATTGTATCAAAAGTCAGGAATAAATGTAGCGATAAATTTTATTCAACGGTCCGTTTTGCACGAAGTGTGTCACATGAATGCGTATTTCGCGGCCAAACGTTTGGGCGGGCGGCGCACGCGTCTCTAGCGCTCTGAAAACAAAAAACTCTCACACTGAATATTTGCAATCATCTGTTTTCCATTGCTGTGTTCACAACACTCTGAACGAGAACGAGCTGCCAAACCAGCAATGGTGAACAAATGAAAAGTATAACGGTTTTCTACGTCAATTTCAGCTCAATTCATCGCAATCCAATGACGACTTGTTTTTAATTTTAATTTCCAAGTCAGTGACTTTCAAACGGAAATGTTTATACATACAAGTATATGCAGCAGTAATATCTTCTTGTCCAGAAATAAAAACGTTTTAGTAAGAAATGCATTAATTTACTTTGATCACCCCAGTGCATGAATATAAGAACTGCTCGAGACTATCTTTCGCTAGAGTTTCTGTCAGAGTCCCAAACTAAAGATTTTAATGAACTTTATATCTAGTTGTTCCTTTCACGACTATAATTGCGCTAACTACTATTTATTACAAAAATTAAAAAACCCGACTGAAGGTACCTATAATCTTACAGCGCACCTACTCTTTTAATCCAGACGAATCCAACAAGACCTAATTTGTCAAAATCTAATAAAAAATAAAAATATCGCAATATAACACCAACTTACAATTAAACGTACCTACCTATTCACTTACAAAACTAGTTTTATTCATAATATTAGAAGATATATAGACAAAGCTACTTGTCTACTACATTTTTCGAGCCATTCCAGTAGGATTTTCAACACAATGCAATCTTCACATAGATGGAGATCGCTCGATAGCAGAACCGGGTTTATTCCGGTAGAGCTGAATTTACACTAGGCTGATATAAAACTAACGTACATATTTCAAACTTCTCAGACGCACCAAACAATATCTAGCATATTTTTTTGGGTACTTTTCCGATCCACAGTTTATGAACACTCATTGAGTTTATTATAACAAAAGTTCAATCTTACCAGTTACCGCGGCGTTGAACTAAATTATTAATATGCATAGGTATGTACTTACTCGTGAGAAAAATAAGTTAAATTGGTCGAGGGTGTTGACTGGTAGCGACCTTCGGAACTCGTGTTGGTTACGAAAGTGTACCTCGTGATACCACAAACCTATTTATGAAAATAGAGTCACTACGTGATAGAAGCCATGACCGCTTTCAGAATAATACTAACTATTCTAGCTTGTTGACCAACCTATGCTCGGATGTAGGAACAGGAAGCGAAAACAAATACGAGTAGGTACATCATAAAAATGTTGAATATCTTTGAAGGAGATCTTCAACGGTGGATTGTCTTACTTTCGGTGGGTACGTAAAATTTCAAACCACCAAAACGCGGGAAGCCCACGTCTTGCCTACTACTGGATGACGATAGTTCGAATAGTAACGACTTCATTCATAACAACTCACCAAATATAATCTAGAGATATTATAAATAACCCGTGATTAACAGACGGAAAATAACATTTATCAGTCTCGACGGTGACACATTCTTATTATTAAAATTCCTTGAAATATTTACTGATACACAACTGAATGAGTCCAAGATCATCAAAGCAGCTAATATAGAGCTTTTGAGGCCACTAAGAAGACGAAAGTGCAATAACAATCTTACACATGACATGATGTTAACTATATAAAAGTAAAAATACTTAGGTAAGTAATTAAATTTACCAAGAAATCATTGTCTTAGTAGAAGTTCGTTTGAATTAGAATGCTGTGCTATAGAGTCTCGAAGACAAAATTATTATCTTGAAAGGTTATCGCTTTCTTTCAGGTTTCTATCTAATCATGCATTCCCCTGGTGCTACTGATGCTGATCGCATGCGACGCGTCATTGGGATAATATAACAGGGGATATGAATCTCGTAATCTTATAGAACGAGATGAGCCCGCTAATGAAATTGAAGTGAAATTACTACATGAAACAAGTGATTTAAAGAAATCTTTTTGTACAACAAATGTTACACATTTCCTAAAATACGGTTCACAGGATCTTAGTAGAGTGCCAGGTGTGTCAGGAAACCGATCATTGGTTGCCCAGCAACGAAGTGTGCCCGATAACCAAAGGTAACAAGACCTACAAGAAATGCGAACGCGGCACCTACAAGAATAGTGTTTGCGGTAACCGCCCGGATTGCCTCAGGGTACGTGTTTACAAATTTGATATAAAAATTATCATCGTCATCATTTTCCTGCTCTTATCCCACTAGGTGGGGTCCGCAAAACAGATTCTCTTCCTCCACTCTCTTCAATCATCCGTTATCTCAGTAGTCACTCCCTTCTAACACATAGTCGTCTTTCACATAGTCCATCTTCTCTTGTAAATAAAAATGTTTATCACTCACCCAAATTCAATGTCCTCCTTTGATCTGACACACTGCCAACTTGCTCTCTTGCTGCTCACATAATGTATTTCATTTCTCCCTCTATCCATGACAATCATGGTCTATCTATTCATGTCACTCTTCTTTTAGGGTCCTGGACAATGACAGAGAAGCACGAATTCGATATGTTCGGACATGTAGGTGTCTGCACGGGTTGGGTGTCGTGATCGACAGTAAAGTGCAGTACGTGCTAAACCCTACGCCATACTCTTTCGGAGGGAAACTCAAAGGATTTGGGGAAAATGCTTTTGTTCGCAGGAGTTATAAACTCTATAGAATATACATAATTTGCGATACTGTATTATCTGTCGTGGTAGGAATTGTGATATGAAAGTATTTAATCGGTATTATTTTAACGAATGATCTCAAATAAAATAACGAATTTACTGTGATTACTTTAAACTTTAGCGGCGAAAACTTATTTAGTTTTAAAATTTTTAGTGAATTAGCTTTTATATAAGAAAAAATATTATTAATATATAAATAAAGTTTCTTATAAGTAATGAATGATGTGGTGCTAAAAATTGATGTATATCCGTTGTCCCCATTATACCCCTTCCCGGGGACAACGGGAAGTCATAAAGTGTCCTCGCTGACGACGTAAGCATAGTTTATATACATATAAATGAAACAAATGTTTTAGCTTATCAATGTTTTAAACTTTATTATTATTTTTAAAAATGTTTATCACTTAATACCATTGTATGTATTTGAAACAAATAAATTGCATTTTAAAGGTGTAATCGTTCTTGTTATCATGATAAAAGTTTGGAACTGTATAAACATCACAATATAGGTACTTATAGTATCAAAAAATAGCAACTTTTCAGAAATATTTCTAAAAATGTTTTTATGGAAAAGAAGTAAAGCTTAAGTCGACGTCAAAAAAAAGACAGAAATACTTTGTTTTAAAAAACATTTCTAATAAATCCTTTAAAAAAATAAATTCAACAGAAAAGGTACTTTTTTCTAGGTACAAATATTAGTTTTAAACTACATATTTAGATACTTACTACCTTATTTTGCAATAGCTTTAGTAAATGTTTCGAAATTTCAATATATTTTAAAAATACCTAGTACTCGTAATACAAATGGTGCGATTTTATCAACATGCAAAAGTGGCTCAAAAATTTAATTTATAATTATTCATATAAGAGCTAGGTTATACAAGACTGGAGCGTATTGATGTGACTTTATTCACGCTGAGAAACACATCATGGCTATACAAAAGTTATGAAGAGAATATTTAGAGACTGTTAGAAAGAGAAGAAAAGAGAAGACTTTGTAAAGGAAAGCAATAAATTCGGCGTTAGCGTAAATAACGCCCGTCTCGTTTCAGCCTTATAATAATAATTATGTGTATATTAACTAATGGATGGAAATATAACAATTTGCAATTTGTTGAACAAATCTATGTTAATGCTTTGCCACGTTTTTTAAAATCAATCTAAACTATTTTGCAAGAGGAAAGTTAAGTAATTACACCAAAATGTCAAAAAATAAAATTTTCAAATTAGTTAAAAATTTTTGGAACACATTTTTCGAAGAGATTGTTATGGCACGACGATTGAAACTTACGTACTAAGCACCTACATTGATTCCTTATTCTAAAAGCGATAGCCTTAAAAACTACTTCTACAAAAAATATCACGATCTTAATCTCTCTGGTTACAGTTGGATGGCAATCCATTCGTCTTTTTCTCTTCCTCTTTCTTCTCGTTAAGAGCGTCAGTGAGACCACACTTATTGAAGCGAGTCTTCGCTATCTCAGTTAGTAAGGCGGTGGTTCTATCTAGCTGTTGATTCTCAATGCCGTAGTAGCAGGCGTAGTCTTTGCAAAACTCCATGTACAGACGCCATTTTATGTCGCGTGTCAAACAAGCCGGGTTACCGATTATCACCACTTTAGCTTTCGCTCTGGTTATTGTTACATTGAATCTCTGAAAATTTTTGTTTGATTACTCAAAATGCAGATTAAAAAGCCTCATTTTATGTGAATGCTGTCGATTGTGTCTGAGTGGACTGTCCAGCATTATTTATTTATTTATTGTCACTGTCTCCGACTGGTGAATCGAACATGCATTAAAACTACAGATTATAAATCAAAGCCCTCCGCCGCGTCTGTCTGTCTGTTCGCAATAAACTAAAAAACTACTGCACCGATTTTCATGCTGTTTTCACCAATAGGTAGGGTTCTCGAGGAAGGTTTTAGTATATAATTTGTGATTTTTTAAAGTCACGATAACCGACATCCACGAGGGCGAAGCCGCGGGAATAAGCTAGTTTTTATAAAACAGAAAGTAAGCAACAGAACAACTTCGAACAACGTTATGTAGCGTTGTTTAGTTACATTGATTGCCTAGTAAAATATATTATAAAGTTCTTATTACCAGATCAGCGATAATTAGCGAGACTATTTAGATTTCCATACAAATATGAACACCCTGTAATATAGCCTAGGTACTCACTTTGTCGTCAACCAAAAAGCCGAGTGCGTATTTGGCGTCATACTCCAGCAGGCGGCAGTTGGCCCTGACTGTGGACACTAAAATGACTCGCTTCTCCTTCCCCTGAAACGCCTCCACTGTCCCCACTTCTATCTTGTTGTAGTTCTGAGAAACGAGCCACGCTTTCATTTTGTACACCTATAAAAATAATAAACAGTCCATTTGAGTCCATCACGCATAATCCTACTAATATTATAAAACGCGAAAGTTTGTAAGAATGTATGGATGTACATATCGTCGGCCTAATTATCAGAATTTGTAACTCCAAATGAGCAAAATTGAGCAAATTTTACAGGAGGAACAAAAAAACGATTTTCTCGTTAAGTTTGAGAAATTTTTACAAAGTTACTCTTACTTTGAGTATAAAATGAGTGTAGATTTATATTTTACTAAGAATATTATTGATTTTGCAGGTAGTTAATAAAATAATGGACTTACGAACTTTTCATGTTTAGTCAAGTTGGACTTACGGCTTTTTTTAGAATAAACGTAGTTTTACTTTTATAATTTCAATCATTTTGACGACAACGCTGATGACTTACGCAGTTTTCTGATACAATAATTGTAACTAAAGGGTAGTTAAAAAAATGGATGTTTTCTGAGAACCAACTATGTTTATTATTAAAAAATCGTAATATATTCATCAAATTCGCCTATAATTATTTAAGTAGTTAGTTTTAATGGCACAATATCCAGTTTTAAAACTTTAATCAGTCCATAAACCATAAAATGAAAACTAACAACTAATCATTCTTTGAAATAAAATAAAAAAAAAACTACAGTAACGCGACGTACCTACTCATATTGCCAATCAGATCTAGAAATCACAAAAGGGTTACTTATTTTTTTATGTGGTAGGTTATCATAAAAAAGCTTTAGTTAGTATTAGTCTTTATTCGTGGTGTGCTTGAGGTTCTGTAAAATACGAGGGTCACGATAGTTTTGCAGACCCGAAATTTATCTCTGTGCTATCAGTAAAATCAATTTTACTGAATTTTGCCGTCTAGACGATGACCCAGCACACCTCTCTCTTTATTGTTTCTTAGTTATTGAAGACATTTTAACATTCAGCTTCTTTTCTTTCCAAATAATATTCCAAAAGTATTCAAAAATCTTTTGTCTTTCTTCTTCTGGTATTTTATCACAGTGCATCTTGGTATCCCCTTTCCATCTTAATTCTCTCTAGCGGGCTTAGGTTTAATAAATCCCCATTTATTTTTTACCTTCTCCTTTCCTAAATAAGCCTTTCCTTTTTCTCATTGTTCCTTGTTTTTATGTAAATCTTATCTTTTCTTCTGTTTTTTTCTAAGCTGTTCATCAGTTGTTCATCAGTTGGTATGCTCTCATTTTCATTAATTAACACGTCTTAGTTAGTACGTTAGGGAGTTCTGTTGAAATAGTATCGGTGGTCTGTGATGGTGACGAGGAAGTAATAGCCTGCTCGACTGTTTTTAGCTGTGCTTCTGATGACGTTATATCTATATAGAACGTCGTCTATAGACGTGTTAAGTAATGAAAATGAGAGCATACCAACTGATGAACAACTTAGAAAAAAACAGAAGAAAAAATAAGATTTAAATAAAAACAAGGAACAAAGAGAAAAAGGAAAGGCTTATTTAGGAAAGGAGAAGGTAAAAAATAAATGGAGATTTATTGAACCTAAGCTCGCTAGAGAGAATTAAGCTGGAAAGGCGATACCAAGATGCACTATGATAAAATACCAGAAGAAAGACAAAAGATTTTTGAAAACTTTTGGAATATAATTTGGAAAGAAAAGAAGGTGAATGCTAAAATGTCTTCAATAACTAAGAAAAAATAAAGAGAGGTGTGCTGAGACATCATAATAGACGACCAAATTCAGTAAAACTGTTAACTGATAGCACAAGAATAGATTTCGGGCCTGCAAAACTATATAATCTCGCCACGGAATTTCTAAACCGTAAACAGCGCGGGAGTTACGTAGTTTTAAAACTATAAAACCGTGGAGTTACGTATTTTTATAAAATTCAAATAATTTTTGAGGCAATGTTTCGCGAGATAAACAAAGTATTTCATCGGACGCGTTTTTAAATTATACGTTAGATGGCGTAAAGTGTAAAAAAAATTTTTTTTTGGAGTTACGGAGTCTGATAATTAGACCAAGGATATGTTTGTTACTCTTTTACGCTGGAACGGCTGAACGGATCTGGATGAAATTTGGCACAGATATAGATTATAGTCTGGAATAGCACATGGGCTACTTTTTATCACGGAAAAATGTACGGTTTCCGCGGGATAGATTAGTTTTTGTCTTTCATGGTAACACGGGCGAAACCGTCAGTGGAAGCTAGTTATAAATTAATATACCTACATGTGTACTATCAGTTGTACTATCTAAGGATCGTTACAAACGATCTATAGATAGATCAACTGATCAAGATCACTGGAAGAGAGGCATTTTTTACATAATTGTTTTCTACACTAACATTACAATTAGATCCGATTTTTTTTGTACGTTATGTTTTAGCAATGTACAAGTGTCTTCACTAAACCAAAAAAAGATTGTCACAACGTGAACAACTCACCTGTCTAATATAGGGAGCTATGATGCCGATATCCTCAGGCAGCACCTTATGATTTTCAGTCAATGCTTTGACGTATCGCTTCAGCATGTCAAGTTCCTTGTCATTGAAGTAACTGAAAACATTTTTTACAATCATAATTTTTAGCAGACTTTCTGATTTGTTTTGTGTTAGTATGCCAGTGCTCAGATGCTACTAACGGTTATCTAAACTAATATTATAAAGAGGAAAACTTTGATTGTTTGTTTGTTTGAAATGAATAGGCTCCGAAACTACTGAACCGATTTGAAAAATTCTTTCACTGTTGGGAAGCTACACTATCAGCGGGTGACATAGGCTATATTATATTTTCAAAAAAATTAGGGATCCTTACTAAAACTTGAATAATGTAAGCCAAGGTGTAAAAAAAATACCTAAAATATTCTTTATATCGCGTGCGCTGCGAAAACTATTGACGATAGAATGAAATAATGTACTACGACTTTGTAGAACACATCATTATTTACAAAAAGTGTCGCGATAGCATATGTCCAACTATTATAGTTATGCCACAATAAGAGTTCTTTTATTTTAAAACTTTTAATTGAAAGGCTACTCTTAGAAAAATGCTCTTTATTTGTATCTTAGTATTAATCCTTATCAAAATAAATCACATCATATTCTAGACTGCTTCAATACCTTTATACAGTTTTTTGAATTACTCAATTCGGACATTCCATTCAGAAGATACCATTAAATTAAAAATATAAGCAATAGAAAAAAGTTGCGTGAGAGCCGCGCTAGCTTATGCACTGTAGGCGTCACTGGGTGTACAGGATGTGTACAGGATGGAGTCAATGTGAAAAAATAAATAAAAAATATAAACAAAAAAATACATTATAATAAAAAAAAAGTTCATTAAAATAATAATACTAAAACTTTCTATACTTACAATTTTCTTTTTTTAGTAACCTGACGCAGGGTATGGTTAGACGTGTGTGTATTATAAATATTGAATTTTGAAATATTTGTTAAATTTGAGAGCACTGGTGGTGTAGTGGTAGCACCCCTGCCTCACGATCTGAAGGTCATGGGTTCAAACCTGGTCATGCACCAATGTGTTTTTCTATTCGAACAATTTATGTGCGCAATGCCTGTGTTCTTAAACGGTGAAGGAAAACAGCGTGAAGAAACCGGCATACCCTAGAACCAAAAGTTCGAGGTGTGTGTCATAGGTTAGTATTCTTATAAGCGGCGATGGGCTTGCATCCTGTCATGTACGAGTACCTACTCAAAGATCAAAGTAACTAGAAATCTGGGAGATATCTACCGAGCCTGGGAATTACAGTCGTGACCATTTATAGGTATATATAAATACCCGTGCGAAGCCGGGGCGGACTACTAGTCCATCATAAAGAGACTGCACTTATCGTCGCTGAATCTCGTTGAATTTTTAGGAATTACCTTTCCCGATATGAAAATGACCCGACTTTTTTTTTAGAATACCGCATAAATATTATACGCTTACCACAAGAATATGGTGGAAGAATTTTAGCGAGATACCATAATGCGGTTTGAACTTACCTCGGTGCATTCCCCATTCTCTGCTCTCTGGAATGTACAGCGTGGAACACTATAGCTCGATCTCCGCCGGGTAAACCTAGGATACTGGTTCGGCTGATGGGGTCCAGTGGCGCCAACGCCTGAAATCAGAACCATAGTTAGAACAATAGAACAATGGTTGAAAGGCACCTAGATGTAAATTGGACTTTAAAGATACTACAGGATGGTAGTTATTTGATGAAACCTTATTTACACGCAGCACTGGGCCGTGGTTATTTAGCTTATTTAGCACAAAAGTTTATATTATAATGACAGTTTTATTGATTGAGCAAGCGAAGCGTTTGAAAATCTCAGTGGCAAGTAGGGCGATTTGGCATTTAGCGTTGTATGTTTGTATAGAACCGTTAATCCACTCTGCATGAAACTCGGAAGGTCTAGAGATTCTGCTATGTAGATTTGCTGGGAAGCATATGAACTTAATCGGTGAAAGGATTGTAAAGATATTGGATTCCAATGTTGAAAAAAATAACTTTGACCCAGTTGGATAGTCAAATATATGGACCAACTTACAACTTCCTTAGGCATTAATTTCTTATGTATGTAGTAGGTACATAAGGTGTGTCAAAAACTTCAGGGCGTGAATTTAAATGAGGACTGTGGACATCACACGTGAAATCTCAGTTTGGGGCGCACTACAGTAAAATAAGGTGACTTACAACTAGCTCGTTGTTGTAAAACAGTTCGTTCGGTAACTTGAGTATGTCGGGGTCCGAGCGGAAGTTCTTGACGAGCATGGTGATGTAATTGGGGTCGCTCGCGTAGAGATTGTCGTACGTCAACCGCAGTCGCTCCAACAGGGAAGTGCCTACAGAAACACAGAATGCAGAATCTTTTACATTTTGTGTAAACAAACAAAATTGCAAACGTGCAATTCTCAATAATATACTTGTCGGATTGCCGAGGTTGTTACGATCTTCATTAGACGCCATGGTAAATAATTTAAACTAGATAGGTAACTTCAGACTCACACTTTAATATTCGTAATAGGTACACTGGTTCGCTTCTATTCAAAGAACAAAGAGACAGTGGGTTTGCGAACGAGTGCACAGCGCAACGACTGGTTGAAGACTGCCCCCGGCAATAGCGCGCCAGTACTTAAATGCTTTCTCCCCACCACTGGCGTTGGCAAGTCGGTCGGCTGGACTCGCTCGCAACCTCACCCGAACGATTACGTTCTCTCTTTGTTCGGACCGGAAGTCAAGCAACGGCTTACAAATCAACAATTAACAATTCACATTCAAATAACAATATCAAATAATCAAATAATTCTAGGGTAATTAAATAACAATTAAATTAAGAATATCCACACGTTGATTTGATTTATTTGATTCACCAAAATTAATAACGCGCCGTCACGGCCGTCCTGCGCCATCACACGTCCTCGTGTGTCTAGTCATCTGTCTCATCATCTGTGAACAAGTAAAATAATCAACAGCATCTTGTGTTGTTCGGCCATACTGACGTTAGTTACTCGTAAAAAAAGTAAAGATCAAAATCTGCTACCACAGTTATCCTATTGCTTCCTAGATCGTTAACCACACAGATCGATCACTACAAAGAGTCACAGCTCATTAAACCACACAGATCGATCACCACACAGAGTCACAGATCGATCACCACACAGAGTCACAGATCGATAACCACACAGATCGATCACCACACAGAGTCACAGATCGATAATCACACAGATCGATCACCACACAGAGTCACAGATCGATAACCACACAGATCGATCACCACACAGAGTCACAGATCGATAACCACACAGTTCGATTGTCACACAGTTAATGAAACGGTACCGTATTTTAGGTGTGTCAAACAAGTCAAAACCTACCATTGCCGTCACCTGCACATCCAGACATGGCAGGGTCCAATTCTAACGGAACATAGCAGTCTGGCATGGCACGAATACGATCATGCGCATACTTATGTTCGTTTAGAATCTAAAGCCTTCAGGAGATACCTGGCACCATCAAGTACCTGAGCCACTAAATAAGAACCTTTGAATTTATTTTCCAATTTAGTCTGATTTCTTTCATGCTTTTCCAATGTATCGCCTCGAAATCAGAGCTCCAGTTAATTTTGCCCATTTTAGATGTTAGTCTAAAGTGGTGCAGTCATTTGTGAAAACCCAGGTATAAACTGTCAAAAATAAATTGTCGCAATTGTGTGGCTGTCGATGGAGGGGGTAGTTTAGTGAGAGCATCTACTTTTCAAATATTTGGTCTTATTTGACCAGCTGAGACTTTGTAACCGAGATACTCAACCTGTTTTTTTTTTAAGACAGATAATTTCTTTAAATTAAAAGAAAACCCTGATTGAGTCTGAGCTTCAACCACTAGTTTGAGCCTTTCTATACCCTCCGCAACTGTTTTTGATGGAATAATTATGTCATCAATGTAACACACTGCAAAAGATTCAGAAAGGTTTCCGAGAGCTTTATTTATAGCTCGTTGGTATACCGAAGGAGCATTTCGTAGCCGAAAAGGCAAAGTAACATAATCAAACTGACAGTCAGGTGTAACAAAGGCAGTTCGTTCGATTGAATCTGGATGAATAGGAATCTGATGGTAGCCACTAGCCATATCAAGGGATGTGAAATAGTTAGCACCAACTAGGCGTTGAATTTGGTCTGCTATTAAAGGCAGTGGGTATCTATCGGGGATGGTGTGTTGCTGTTAAGCTCGCGGTAATCAATTAACGAGCAGAATAGGGCTTGCAAAGGGGGAGCAACTTTCACGAATTATACCTGCTGACATAAGGTCTTTAATGTGTTTTCGTACTACTTTACGTTCTTCTAAACTTATCCTATAAAGACGTCGCTGTACTGTTCGACTTGAATCTACTAGTTTAATTTCAAGTTGCCCCGAATTGACTCGACTAGTAGGTACGCCTTCTACAAAGTTATAAGCGTAACTCTCAAGTAAATTGGATAGTTTAGTGCGAAAAGTGGCGGGAATGTCAGTGTCTATATCATTAAAACCATTAACCTTTTGACCAACAGCGCATTTCGAAATGATTCTTGTTTTACTGACAGCTAGTTTTTGTTGTGAAATTTCGATAGAGAATCCTAACGCAATCAGGTCCTGCTCTATAGGGATATCATTCGCTAGTGCGTTGTCAGGAATCACATGGAATAGTAGCTCTACAGTATGATTTTGAATTACTACTTTGGATAGTATTTGTAAATGACATTGCAAACTAGCCTTTCCAATACCCATTAGCGTAACTGAATTATAGAATCGTTTTCCCATAGCTTTTTAGCAATTGTTTCCTTAGCAAGGTAGCACTCAGCACCAGAGTCAAAGTAAAAAGAAAACTGCTCACCCATATTATAAAGGTCATCAGTGGCAGGCTTGACAGTGCAGACATTTACCCGTAGCTGAGTTGCTTGATCGTTGCGTTCTTCGGGCTGCCTAATCTGCCTATCCTTTGCTGGACATCGTGGTGCGACGTGACCAGGTTCACCACACCGGAAACAGATGATGCTTTTTTTGTCCAACCGAATCCTTGCGTTGTTGTATTGAAGTACTTGATCCTGCTGCTGGCTCACGTCGAGGAGTTTTAACATCTTTCATGGCGTTTCTTGGGCATTCATAAGCCATATGATCAACCTTACCACATCCATAACATGTGCGAGGCTGCAATCGTGGTCTTTTTGTCTCTGTTTCAGAATTAGCTTTATCGGAAGATGGCAAGCTTCTTTTTCTATATACAAAAGGCATAAGTTCTTGCTGTAGTTTAGCTCGCGTTTGTATATCCGTTGTAAAGGCCAGTCTTTGAATCTGTGTATCTGTGCGTGATACATGAGCTAGTGCAATACTGATGGCAATTTGCTCCATAGAACAATCTTTCCATCGATTAGTTAGTGTACTTAAAATCCGGGATGCGTATGTCGAAATATTTTCACCATCTTTTGGGTTACCATTTAAAACCTTAAACACAGTAGCTGCTGGTGTTTCTATTGTTCCAAAACGAGCCAAGAATAGATTTCTCAAGTTAGGCCATGTGGTATCTGGATATGAGTTTTGGGTAAGCCATGTTGCAGCAGAGCCTTTCAAAGCCTTACTTAATAGAATAACTAACATGCTTCCACTCACAGTACTTCCTGTTAGACAGAGATCAACAGTATTGCACCACGCTTCAGCATCAACTTCTGCATCTACTTTGTCTGGATTGAATTCTGGTAAAGTCAGTTTAGAGGAGTTGTTTTTTGGTTCTTGCATAGTTTTTACCAATTCAAGCATATTACGATGCTGCAGTTCAAAAAGTTTTCGCCATTTATCATGTTCAGTGAAAATAATTGGACTTGCGTGACTAGGAGATTCTTCTATATCTGGTTCAGTCCCGACTTCTGATGTCGGATTGCCGAGGTTGTTACGATCTTCATTAGACGCCATGGTAAATAATTTAAACTAGATAGGTAACTTCAGACTCACACTTTAATATTCGTAATAGGTACACTGGTTCGCTTCTATTCAAAGAACAAAGAGACAGTGGGTTTGCGAACGAGTGCACAGCGCAACGACTGGTTGAAGACTGCCCCCGGCAATAGCGCGCCAGTACTTAAATGCTTTCTCCCCACCACTGGCGTTGGCAAGTCGGTCGGCTGGACTCGCTCGCAACCTCACCCGAACGATTACGTTCTCTCTTTGTTCGGACCGGAAGTCAAGCAACGGCTTACAAATCAACAATTAACAATTCACATTCAAATAACAATATCAAATAATCAAATAATTCTAGGGTAATTAAATAACAATTAAATTAAGAATATCCACACGTTGATTTGATTTATTTGATTCACCAAAATTAATAACGCGCCGTCATACTGATACATTTAAGCTTTATAGATGACTAGCTTCTGCCCACGGCTTCGCCCGTGTGGTACCTTGAAAAACGAAAACAAAGTATCCCGCGGGATTTTTTTCGAGATAAAAAGTAGCCTATGTGCTATTCCAGACTATAACCTATATCTGTGCCAAATTTGCTGAGCGTATTAAACACTGAGAATGAGATAAATAAATTAATATTGGTGGACAATTCGCACAACGCCATCTAGCCCCAAACTAAGCAAAACTTGTACTATGAGAACCAGATCGCTGATAGATTAATTAAGTAAGTATATACTTTTTTTTTTGTAAATAAATACAAAGAATACATAACACCCAGACATAGAACAAACATCTGCGTACATCACACAAATGTTAGTCCTGGGTGGGGATCGAACCCAGAACTTACAAGCGCAGAAAGCAGAGTTACTACCAACTGAGCTGTGAGGCCAGTCAATGAGTAAGTTATTATTATTATTATTTCAGCCTGTGTTGTCCCTATGCAGGGCAAAGGCCTCCCTTCCTTTTTTCCAGATTTTTCTATCCTTGGCAGCAGTGGGCCAATCTGGAAGTTGCACATCCAACTCGTCCCGCCATCTCCGTGGTGGTCTGCCGCGCTCTTGCGTTTGGCACCCAGTCGGTTGTGGTCTTTGCCAACAATGAGTAAGAGAATAGGACGAAATTTAACTTGTTTATGTGAAATATTTTTTGAGTTACGAGGGAGTGAAAAGTGGCTCCAAATGGTTCGTGTAATATTACACACGGTGCGCGGCTCGCCGTTCAGCTGGAACTTGGCTTGGCACGCTACCGCGTGTCTAGATATTTACCCAGTCCCATGCTACAGGCGTCCCGGGAGATGCACACGGGCCCCAACTGCTGCGGGTCCCCGGCCAGCACCAGCTGCCCCGTCGGCGTCAGGAGGCCGGTGATCGGCACCAGGGTGTGCGGCTCGGACGCCTGCGCCGCCTCGTCTATGAATAGGTGGCTCATCTTCAGCTTGTGCTTCGATTGACTGCGGGCACTGTAAAGGGTTTTGAAAATTTATAAAGAGCTGGCAGTATCGTTTTTCGGGAGCAATTGGAGGTATGAGGAGAAGGGAAGGAACTGTACATGCGCAAACTCGCACCTGTGGCTAACTTCACGAATGTCTAGATCCGTTGGATGTCCTATATCGGTCGCATCTATTCGGTCAAATAGAGAGCATTCATATCTGACGGAAGATGCGTCGGCCGTAACTTCATGTTGCCACATTATTTTTATATTATTTGCATCAGTCAAAATACACGTGGCGCGACTTTGCCGCTCTTACGTCGGCCGACAATGCGTTGACGGAATAGACGATGTACGCTCGACGCACTAATGCATCATCGGAAGGTTGAATGTTTTCTCATATAATTGTCAGTTCTGGCGTTCCACGATCGATAATACGCGACGCATCATCCGTCAGATTTGAACCGAACCTAAGCCTATACAGCCACGGTGTTGGCTGTAAAATGGTTGGTAAATTCAGCAGTTTGCAACACACTGTCGGCATAGACACAGGTCTTTTTTAGGGTTCCGTACCCAAAGGGTCAAACGGGATCCTAAGATCCTAAGACTTCGCTGTTCCGTCTGTCTGTCACCAGGCTGTATCTGATGAACCGTAGTTAGACAATTTTCACAGATGATGTAATTCTGTTGCCGCTAACAACAAATAACCTTTTGGCCGCTTTTAGCGTACAAAAAGATGCCCTCTTTCTTTTCCTATTATTATTGAGGTGGTGGAAGCTATTGAAACTTACCGCTTTCCCTTCATCAATTCAGTTCTGCGTGCGCAGAAAAAAAAACACAATTTAAAACAAGTATATAATTCGAGCTGATGCCCGCAGCTTCGCCCGCGTGAATGTCGATTATCGCGACTTTTCATACAAACTTTCATCCCCTATTTTATCCCCTTGGGGGTAGAATTAATCAAAATCCTTTCTTAGCGGATGCCTACGTCATAACATCTACCTGCATGCCAAATTTCAGCCTGATCCGTCCAGTGGTTTGGGCTGTGCGTTGATAGATCACTATGTCAGTCAGTCAGTCAGTCAGTCACCTTTGAGTTTTATATATTTAGATTATACGGCGTAGGATAGGATACTTACGAAGCGTATTTTGCTGCATGCAAGAGGGTAGTCACTACGATTCTGTACGAAGAAACGAATAAGTTGTCCAGTGACCTAAAAATTTCATAGCTACTCCCGTTCGATACAGGTTCAAGGACCGATGGCATTACAGACCTGAAAATAAGACATAAGTACTATTGAATATCATATGTAATATAGTACCGCTTTGAAAGATTTGGTACAACAAAGAAAGAGGTTTTAATTATTTATCTCATAAAAGGCCATAGTAATGTGGGAAAAGGCCATTGCGGTAACATTTATTAGGTAGTATTTAATGCAAAAATAAAAAAGTTGAAAATAGCTTCTTACAGCTGCCATATTAGATATTTTGACATTTTGTATAACCTATGTCACTCTCATTTGTCAAAATCTGTCCAGCCTTTTCACTCGACATACATACACCCACACATTAACCTCATTCGCTTCGCAGTCGGGCAAAAAAGGGCTAAACGTAAAAAATATAATCTTACCACTCTCTAGTCTGAGAGTTAGCGCGCAAAATCAAATTGTTGATGTTCAACATTTTGTTGTATTTTAGAAGCATTACAGCAATGTGGTCAGCGGCCATGTTAGAGTCAGTGCACACCAGCACACGGTTTCTTGGGTTACGAACAACAAGCTGTGGATATAAATAAGGATGTTAATAGCAAAAAGAAGTAAAAAAAAAAAAAAATGGAAAAAAACCCCGACACAAACTTTGCCCGCCTTTTTGTGGCGGCGCGGCGGCCATCTTGGACCAATTTTCATCAAACATAGCTAAGAACACTCTCGAGTAGTGTACAAATTAAAAAAAAAACAAAATAGGTTCATGCGTTCGGGAGCTACGATGCCATAAACAGACAGACACACACAGCCAGACACGTCAAACTTACAACACCCCGTCGTTTTAGCGTCGGTGGGAGGTAAAAAAGAAGCGGATTTGCTGTACTTGGCGACTGTACAAATTAGGCAGTCAAGTGGTTACGTTATTATCCGTACACGTAATGTACAAATGAGGCAGTGATTGCGTTATCAGTTCTATAAAGAATGTACAAATTAGGCAGTGATGATATTACTAAGCCATGTACAAACTAGCTTCCGCCAGCGGCTTCGCCCGCGTGGTGCCTTGAAAAACAATTACATGTCTATCCCACGGGAACCGTAAATTTTTTCAGGATTAAAGGTAGCTTATAGTCTATCTTTGTACCAAATTTTATCAAAATCGGTTAATTAGTTTAGGCGTTATTTCGTAACACAGACAGAGTTACTTTCGCATTTATAATATTAGAAAACATTAGCAGTGATTACGTTAATGACTGTACACAAGTACAAATTAGGCAGTGATTAAATTATAAACTGCACACATAATGTACAAATTAGGCATTATTTACGCTGGCTCTTTAGTCGACTGGCCCCGGAAAAAACTAGCCCTACGTTAACAGTTGACCTAATGCATTTAATTTATTACTTTTTTTTAGTCGACTGGGCCCATTACTAATTTGAAAAAAAAATCTATTGTCTATTTCAAATCCATGTACAGATGTGTACAAAACGTACTTAGAGAAAAAATCAAACGCCATTTTTATAAATATGATACTTATGTTTATTGGGTTCTTTTGCTTAGAACTAGTCAAAATCAACAATATAGTATATCGACAAAAGTTGAAACATTTTTCTAAATTCTGTAAGCGGGGCCAGTTGACCAATTCAAAACATGCATTAGGTCAACTGGACTCGAGGGGCCAGTCCGAGCGGGGCCAGTCGACTAAAGAGCCTTTACGCTACGGCTAGGTAGAGTGTACACAAACTGAGCTGTTACCTGTAGTATCGCTTCAACAATGGTCATAGTTTTGCCAGTGCCAGGCGGTCCGAACACAATGTATGGCGCTTTCCCTGATGTTCCAGCCACTATGTGCTGCACAGCCGATCTTTGTTCATGGTTGTCCTTTATCAGATGGTTGAAAAACCTGTTATAAACAATGAATAGTAAGTTTTATTCTGATAATGATAAACCACATTTTTGCAGTTTTCTTATAAGTTAATATTCCGCGGTTCAGGGGAAAGCAGCACCGATTCAAAGGTCGTAACTTCCGAGTTCTGGTAAAAGTATAGGAAACGTATCGCTTTGCTGTCAATTTGTATGGGATTTTAGTAATTCAATGTACATTTTAGAAGCGCCGGCTCTGTAACAAAACTACACTAATTGTCAGTTTGACGACAAAATGTAGGGTCACATGTCTGGCTAATACTGTTGACGAAGTTACTAAGACACAGAAAGGCCTACTTACATCATTGTCTACCAACTTTTCAAAGGCGGTACAGCTCAACATGCCATTCGAAGGACAGAAGTGCTCAGATGAAAACGCCACTGCTATCAAACATCTCATCATGCATCATTCTCCTACCCTTATCCCACGCTAAGTGGGGTCGGCACAACATGTTTTCTTCTTCCACTCACTCCTATCATTCGTCAACTCTGAGTCTACTTCTCTTACATTCATATCATCTCTATCAAACATCTAGGTTAAGAATATCTATATGTTTAGACTTAAGACTATCACGGTTCATGAGATACAGCCTGGTGTCAGACGGACAGACAGATTGACGGACAGCGGAAACTTAGTAATAGGGTCCCGTTTTACCCTTTGGGTGCGGAACCCTAAATACGTTGATCTGTCTAAAAAGGCAATGTAAATATGTGAGCACTTACTTATTGATAGTCTGCACTTTGATAGTGCCTCGCCTGGGTTCAGGGAACAGTCGGTCTATCTGCTTAGAAGAGAACACCCACGAGACACCTTCGTGACACCGCTCCATAGGCACCCGCGACATAATGAAACGCACGTCGAATAGAGCGTCCGGGGTGTAATGAACGTAGAAACTGAAAGATAATGCTTTATTAGATTTAATTAGAACTTGTAGTTGGGCATATCTAAACGAGATGAGTTTCTATTAAGCGCCTTGTGCTCCAGAGACGAGTGGAAGGAACCAGGCTTTACCACAAGCTCAGTTTAAGAAACGTCAAGTTTCAAACTTGAAAAAATACAGCTTCAATCAATTTTTTATAGGAACATAGTTGATCCCAAGGTTAGCAGTAAGATTATCTACACTAATATTATAAAGAGGAAAACTTTGATTGTTTTTTTGTTTGTTTGAAATGAATAGGCTCCGAAACTACTGGACTGATTTGAAAAATTCTTTCACTGTTGGGAAGCTACATTATCAGCGGGTGACATAGGCTATATTATATTTTCAAAAAAATTAGGGATCCTTACCAAAACTTCGATAATGTAACCCAAGGTGTAAAAAAATTATCTAAAATATTCTTTACATCGCGTGCGCTGCGAAAACTATTGACGATAGAATAAAATGATGTACTACCACTTTGTAGAACACATCATTATTTACAAAAAGTGTCGCGATAGCATATGTCCAACTATTATAGTTATGCCACAATAAGAGTTCTTTTATTTTAACATTTTAATAGAAGGCTACTCTTAGAAAAACGCTCTTTATTTGTATCTTAGTATTAATCCTTATCAAAATAAATCACATCATGTTCTAGACTGCTTCAATACCTTTATACAGCTTTTTGAATTACTCAATTCGGACATTCCATGCGAAAGATACCACGAAATTAAAAATGTAAGTATTAGAATAAAGTTGCGTGAGAGCCTCACCCTGCTCTCGGCTAGCTTTATGCAATGTAGGGGTCACTGGGTGTACGCCGTACGGGAGGGGAGTCAAAGTGAAAAATAGCAAAAAAATAATATGATCACGACTGTAATCCCCGGGCTCGGTAGATACCTTCCTCAGATCTTTAGATCTTTGAGGATATCTAAAGAGGGCAATCAGAGGCACGTCCAAACATGACATTTGGTACATGCCCACATGTTGCACAGTAGTTAGTATTCCGTACGTGACAGGTTGCAAGCCCATCGCCGCTTATAAGAATTTACACCTTCGAATTTTTGATTCTAGGGTATGCCGGTTTCCTCACGATGTTTTCCTTCACCGTTTAAGAGCACTGGCATTGCGTACATACATTTTTCGAATGGAAAAACTCATTGGTGCACGACCAGGTTTGAACCCACGATTTCAGATCGTGAGGCCGGGGTGCTACCACTGCATCACCAGCGCTCTTCTAAAAAAAAGTATTATAATTTTGAATTTTGTTTTTTTTTTTAAATTTGAGAGCTCTGGTGGTGTAGCGGTAGCACCCTTGCCTCACGGTCCGAAGGTCGTGGGTTCAAACCTGGTCGTGCACCAATGAATTTTTCCATTTGAGAAAATTATGTGCGCAATGCCTGTGTTCTTAAACGGTGAAGGAAAACATCGTGAGGAAACCGGCATACCCTAGAACCAAAAATTCGAAGGTTTGTGTCATATGTTAGTATTCTTATAAGCGGCGATATCGAGTCAAATATCATGTTTGGACGTGCCTCTGAGTGTGAGTACCCTCTTTAAATATATCCTCAAAGATCTAAGAAACTAGAGATCTGAGGAGATATCTACCGAGCCTGGGGATTACAGTCGTGACCATGTATGTATATATAAATACCCGTGCGAAGCCGGGGCGCACTGCTAGTCTATCTTATAAAGCTGGCTGCAGTTAAATTGTTGGGGTTCCAAATTACTTATACAAAGTCCTTATTCGCTGTTACGTCACGTTTATTTGTTTTTTTCTTGTCAGAGCTCTTACTCTGAGACTACTAATTGTTCCTACTAACATTGACGTTTTGACCACGGGTTTAAAAAATAATAGCAAGATTATAAAATAGCTTATGTACTTTCACTAAGGGATTTGACAACAATTAGGGATACATTGACCCACCTTTGATCCAGATCTGATAGATGAACGTAATTGTCGTCTATATTCTTCACCACACATTCGAAAATGTATTTAGGATTATCTTTGGGCTGCAGAAATACTCGGTCACCTAAAAAAAATCTCTATAAATTCAATACAGGGGCAATTTCTTTTCTTCAATGTACAGACATAATTCTACTGTTTTAATTATATGTACTTATCTATAATAATATTATAAAGCTGAAGAGTTTGTTTCGTTGAATGCGCTAGACTCTAGTTTCGAACTACACTGGTTCGAAATGAAATATTATTGTTGCTTTGTATATATCACGCTACGAGCAATAGGAGCATCAATGAAAAATGTTGCAAAAATTGGAAAATATATATTACGCGCAGACAAAGTTGCGCAAGAGTAGTGGAAGATAATTTTAACTAACATACCACGTAGCAGTGATGGGCGTTTTTCAGCTAACCCAGGAACTTCCAACACAAATAGTCTATCCTTGTATTCCAAGGTAACACCACTCATGTTATATTTCTGCAAATTATAAAAATATTAATAGCGATCTAAAACCAATGGTTTAATCTACTTAAAAATACAATGTGAAATTACCCTCAAATTGATTTTAGTTATAATCTCCTCCCACCAAAGCAAGTGATGGAAGTACTGCATATAGTTATCTTTGGTTATTCCCTCGTCGAAAACCGCCCTGTAAACAAACAAACAAACATCGACCACGTCACGAAGCTAGCGGTTTGTAGCTGACAGTTAGCTAGGCCAACAGCTAGGTGCCAATAATTTTAAGTTGCATACGCTTTTTAGGATTCTGTAACTCAAAACTTCGTTGCCGGACCTTTCTACTGAATTTGATATTTTACCGTTATTTTAAAAACTTTTTTATCCTTGGCTTTACAGCTCGTCTTTCAAGCTGATAGCCTGAAGATGGAGCAATGAAAGATTGGTTGATTATAAATTATTTCACGAAGGGTACCTAGATTTTAAAATTAACTAAGTTATATTTTACGAGATAACCAAAACTGTTTGTTGCTAACAATGACGAAACCGTTGAGTAGAAAGGTCCCAGCCCATCTGTCTGTCAAGCATCTATAAATAAAAGCCTATGGGTTACTTCCGTCGACACTAGAATCATTTGACACGCAAAGTGTCACAACAAAAGTATAGGAAAATATTTAAAAAAACTTTATATTTTAAAACATATTGTTTGCGTCTCTCGGTGCTCGAATCTCAGGCACTTCTTCCGGGATTCTTTGTTTAAATACACTTACCGGACTCCGATTAAGATTTTCCTCAACTGGTTAATAACTTCTGGTGGTTTTTTAATTCCTTCCAGAGCTTTTTCCTCAATGCCTCGGGGAAGAAGGATTTTCAAGAGGTGGGGCACTGCAAATTTTTGTTGATAGCTGAAAAAGTAATGAATAATAAATTAATTAAACCTTTAATTTTTTTGAATTTGAATAAAGGTACTCGTTCGCGATGATGTGTAATCCATAACACATCGTACTATACGGCAAATCTTCGAATATAAGTAATGTTGATTCGTTTTACGTCAAATCAAGTTAACTCAAGTGAGCTACTTGACGACCTCAGTGGCGCAGCGGGCGAGAGTCCGCCTGCGACGCAAGAGGTTGCGGGTTCGATTCCCGCCGCGGAACAAACTTGTGTACAATCTGCAGAAATTTGTTCCGTTGGTCTGGGTGTTTTCTATGTATAACAAAAAATATCTATCTGTGTATATAATGTATTAAATATATCAGTTATCTAGTACCCATAACACAAGCTTTGAGTAGCTTACTTTGGGGCTAGATGATGCTGTGTGGATAGTCCAGCATTATTTATTTATTTATTTATTTATTTACTCTTGATTATACTTGAGCTTTTTGACACTAAAATAAATAACAAACATACGCCTCATTTGTTGAAGGAACTCGATGTTCTGCTTGTATTAGGTCATCTTTTGTGTACGGACTTTTAGGGAATACATGATTTCCTGGATTCTCTTCAACCATTACAACCTAAAAGAAACAATACAACTTCTGTGAGAAATGCTAAAATTCTGGAATTGTAAACATAAGCTTCAGCCAAAAAATTAGTATACCTAAGAGCATCTTCTAAATATACACCGTGAAATTTTAATGGTTGTTTTCCCGCAGCGAAATGGTTTTGTCTTGGTAATACAATCGTTGTAGAAACAAATTAAATATTACAAACAAAAAATACAGATATACCATTGTGAAAATTAATTCGAAAGCGACCACGAACCAATAGTAATTCATCCCGATACCTACGCGAAGGCTCCTAGAAAGTACTCCTTATGGCAAGTTGTTCTGCCGCGGGAAAACAACCATTAAAATTTCACGGTGTATGTATATAAAGCTCTTAGGTTAGTGACTGACTACTTTTGATGCTTATTTAGATACAAATATACAATATCACTAAATATCTATGTAATAGGTCTTGATACTGGAAGATGGATGACATTATGACACTTTACCGTTAAGGTTAAGTAGGTATACCTACTTTTATTATTTTACTTAAATACTTACCATTTCTCTAATAAAGATAATATTTCTCTTGTTGCTTGGTTTATGGAATGTAAACATAATGGGCATTTCATACTGCCCTATATCAGCAGGATAGAAATTAACATATATTTCGTGTGGAATTGTTGTTTCTGAAAGATGTTTAAAAAAATGTAGGAATTTTAATGACAAATATTCAATTCACATGCATAAAATTAATTTCCTGTATGCTTCTAAGACTGCTGGGCGGTTCTTCTCAATTTGTTATTTTTGTTGTTATTTTAAAAACTTTTTAACCTTGATTTTAGAGCTCATCTTTCGCATGAAGATAGAGCAATATAAGATTGGTGGATAATAAGTTATTTCACGAAGGGTAAATTTCAAATTAACTAATATTTTACGAGATAACCAAAATTGTTGCGAACAATGACGAAACCTTCGAGGAGAATCACCTTGCTATCAGATAACAGCCATCCTAGCATGGGCGTCCATAAAGAGAGTTTTTCTCTACACATGAGATGACAAAGAATTCTACTTTGACTTTGCTTCCGTAGAGGAAATCACTGCCTACAGTGCTCATGCAAGGTGGGCAGGCATTAACCAATGAAAAAAACATGATCACGTACATATGTAATCCCCGGGCTCGGTAGATATCTCCTAGTTACTTAGATTTAGGGTAGTCAGAGGCATGTCCAAACATGACATTTAGGTAATTCATGCCCACATTTTGCACAGTAGTTAGTATTCCGTACGTGACAGGTTGCAAGCCCATCGCCGTTTATAAGAATACTAACCTATGACACACACCTTCGAATTTTGGTTCTAGGGTATGCCGGTTTCCTCACGATATTTTCCTTCACCAATGAACATCTATTAAAATAAGAATTTTCACTTACTCATTTCCCAAATGTGAGGTGTTTCACCAAATATATATGGATGTTGACTCATAACAAATTGAGGCTGTGGATGGGCAAGTTGAATGCCGACTATCAAAAGATTATCTTTAGTTGACTCATTACGTACGTCGAATACAAACTTTACCTGCTGCCCTGGACTTACCTAAAATAATCAAACAAACAACATGTACTCTCATGTACCTACTTTCAGCATCTTCTCGTACTTGGGTTAGGTTGGAATTGGTACATAGATTCACCTAGCATGTAAGACGTTTCAAAGTGATCCTTGTGATTTTACTGAATAAATATTTTTCAATTTCAATTTCAATTTCATGATCACGACTGTAATCCCCAGGCTCGGTAGATAATCTCCTCAGATCTCTAGTTACTTAGATCTTTTGAGGATATAAAGGGGGTAGTCAAAAGGCACGTATAGTTGGCTCAACGAATCTAGGCATTCGTGAAGTTAGCCGCAAGAGCTGCGCAGTATCGTTTTTCGGGAGCAATTGGAGGTATGAGGAGGGGGGAAAGGAACTGTACATGCGCAAACTCGCACCTGTGGCTAACTTCACGAATGCCTAGATCCGTTGAATGACCTCTATACAAACATGACATTTGGCTCAAGACCACAGTGATTAGTATTCCGTACGTGACAGGTTGCAAGCCCATCGCCGCTTATAAGAATACTAACTTATGAATGACACACACCTCCAAATGTTTGGTTTTAGGGTATGCCGGTTTTGTCAAGATGTTTTTCTTCGCCGTTTAAAAGCACTGGCATTGCGCACACACATTTTTCGAATAGAAAAACTCATTGGTTTGAACTCACGACCGTGAGGCAGTGGTGTCACTACTCACAACACCACCAGTGCTCTAAAATTAAGTTAATCAAAAATAGGTGATCAAATTTCAAATGTGCCTAGGCATACTGCATTAGCTAGACAAAGCACATTCCAAGATCAGATTTACATTCCTACAACAATTATTGAAAGTGTCAAATTGCTTACATAGATACGAATCTTATGGTGATCTACCATTGGAGTTTCCCCAAGACTGCAACCATTGACATCAAAAATTTCAACACCACCCATTATGAAGATATTTTCACGATTTTTGCTGAAAGACCTCCTGAAAATAGAAATTCAATATGTTTTAAAAAAGATTTTTTTAAATCAACAAGTGGTCGCAACACTGACTTCATTATATGAGAGGCAAGATGTGTTGTAATGCACATCCTACTAATATTATAAACGCGAAAGTTTGTGAGGATGTCTGGATGTGTGGATGTTTGTTACTCTATAACGCTAAAACGGCTGAACGGATTTGAATGAAATTTGGCACAGATATATATTATGGCCTGGAATAACACATAGGCTACATTTTATCCCGAAAAAATGTACGGTTCCCGTGGGATAGCGATGTTTTTGTTTTTCAAGGTACCCCGCGGGCGAAGCCGTGGGCGGAAGCTAGTAATATTCATAAACTTGAGCTCTCCATAGTGTTGGAAAACTCAACACTGGTGGGTTTTTAGATTGGAGTGTATGGAAATCACGATGTCAATAGAAGTCCAGAACGGGGCTCATAGTAATGTTGAAAGAGGGTATAGAGTTGCTTTACTTATTAGTTTCTTTTCACCCCTTTAGTGCATCTATTAACTCCTAGTGATTATAATTTTCGCATATTATTTGTATTTTTAATTAAAATGCGATGATAGCTTAAGCTGAATTATTGGATACTGTCTAAATTTTGTCTCTAGGGTATCAAAAGGTACCAAATCATCAAATGTTAAAAAACTTCCAAGAATGCAATGAAAAAGTGCATGTTAAATTTGAAAATGTTTAAATTCACTATGGTAAATAAATATTAAGAATCAGATGGGTAACCAGTGATTGGAATTGGGTGAGCTAATAGACCTAAAGTTAAAAAAAAGATAGAAAAAGTGGAGACTTCCTTACAACTAAATATTTATCCGGAATATTTTTTAACTTACTTTTCTTTGTTATATTCTGCCAGAATGCTGTTACATATGTGTTTTGCTGTACCCAAGTGGACAATATGATCATTCTCATCATATTGGTCATCAACATTACCACACACTTGGCAATACATGATAGCTGTATGTATGCTGAAACAAAATGGAACACAGTAATTAGTATTGCAATCAATTACAATCAGTTTCTATCAGCAACAGTGCCAATTATGTTATTTTGATACCTATATTTAATAGCAAACAATATGCCTGAGGCAATAAACCAATAATATAATATAATAAATAAAATGTAGTAAACCTTCAGTAAAACTATTCATCTATAGTAACTAGAAGCTGTATCAATATTTTGTTAGTATTAGAATAACGTAATCTCACCCTAGATGCTAATGTTTTGAGCACACTGATCCAATATAAAAATCATTTTAGTATCAAACATCTCAGATCATCATTATTTTCCAACTTTTTCTATCCTTGACCGCAGTGGGCCTATCGGAAGTTGAATATTTTTGTATAGAACACATTGGTTGGATGCAAGCAAAGCACTTATCCAGTGTGTGCCTACCTACCTACTTATTAAAACACTCACTACACTACACGGTATTAAGGGTAGTAAGGGAGCGTAACTCCTAGTCTCTACGCCTTACGCCCTGACTCTTATTACACCACTCTTATTTAGGGTAAGGGTCCCTCAATTCAGGTTAGAGTAATAAGTGCTTAACTGTTGTCTTCAAAATATTAATGGTAGGTGGTTATGGACTATCTAGACTAGACGTTAGGTAACAAGGTATATAGGTACTTATCTATTAAAATTAAGAAAACTCGTAGGGCAATTATGCACTTACCTACAAATTTGTAAAAGAAAGCAGAAGTACGACGTCAAAAAACTGAATAAATAACTAAACAGAACACGTACAATTTCAAATATTTCACTGGGGAATCTTCTTCCTACTTATTTATATTTTTACATTTGTATTTTTTCTAACTTTACATAAATAATAAGTAGGTAAAATACTTACCGGCGAAACAGCAGTCACACACAACGTAAACGCTCACCACAAAGAACTAAGAACAACAAGAAGTTGTTGTCAAGAACTAACTATAATAAAGAAAGTAGCTTAGTTCCGAGGCTGCCGTAATTTATATTGCCTAATCTCACCAAAATAAACTTTAAAACTACTAAACTACAAACAGAAAATAAATTTTATCATTGGCCGGACTGACTGACAGAAAAACGGAAATCCCCCGAAAACCTCTATCAGCCGCTCAATCAGCCGATGAATGTTTTAGGGTTCCGATCCGAAATGCACAAGGAATAACCTCATCATTTCAAATTCAATAATAATTGTCTTTTTTGTTATTACCTATGGTTACTTAAAATATGGCCAGGTTTGTAAATTACAATACAAACTAAATCCAGAACCAGAACCCTTAGAAAAAAAAATCATATTATTATTATTAACAAAAGCATCTTGTAATATTTAAAGAGAAGTATCATGTGATGACGGCTACGGCTGGCTCTGGCTGAGTCAGACGGAAGCCTTAATTCAATATAGTCACACACACCCTTAGCCAATTCAGTTTTATTTGTTTTGACTTTGTCTGTGGTTGAGCTTTTTAAAGAAAAAAAAATCAAATCGTGGCAAACATCGGTTTTTTTCTAGTGATTGTTTTTGTTGTTGAAAATGGCAGCACTTATTTCAGTGGGAAGTCCCCTACTTTTAATTCTTGCTTCTTTCAATTCAAATATATACAAATTTAGTGGCGTCTAAAATGAGTGGTGTCTTCTTCGAGGAATCCCAAACGCTGTGACCTATTGTTTTATTTTTCTTTATCAGAATTCATTAAACATCTACGTGCAGTTTAGTTCGTTACTATAATACTCGTCATATTGCACTGGTTAGCAACATCATTTCCAAAGTGGCCACTGAGGTGGCCACACTGCTGCCGGGATAACGAATCGAATGTGACAGTTGCTTGACTTGACTGACAGTGACAGACAGAGACTGTCTAACGAAGCTTTGTTTGTTTTGTTTGAATTAGGAAAAATGCATTGCGTGGGTGCGGTGCGATGTTTGTGTGTAATAAAAACTAACAAATATATTAGTACATAATGTACGTAATATTGTTTTTCTAATAATCTGACTGCTGAGTGTTTGGGGTAAGTTTTGGGGCTATGATTTATGGAATATTTGCTGTTTTTTCCTTGAAACCCTTCTCCAAAAATAATTATAATTACTAGCTAGCTAGGTAGCTAGCATACCTATACCCAATTGTCTAGTTTTCTACTACGCAGTTCTCTTGTCTAGCGTAGTGTGTAGCTACTCTGCAAAAGGAATAGGATATACTCGGAACCGAATGTTCATCGAATTCAGACGAATTAACAATTATTTCGTTGTCAACTTGGCAATTTGATATCGTCCCTGGTGTTACAGTAGTGTTACGAGATTTTGTCAAAAATGTCGGTCGTTTAATCTTTCGAATGAATCGAAACGATGTAACTTAGCTTTGTACGATTATTGTGGAATAGATGCTCAGTGCATTTAGCACTCCGATTTATTTGTCGAAGTACATGCAGCTTGACTATGAAAAGAAGTGAAGGTACCTACTATACCTACTGTTAGAAATACTTATTTGATAACCAATTTTGATGAGCAGAAGGTCTGTTGCATATTTGGAATCCATTTCATTGCAGTTACTCAAGACTTCAGAATGTGGAAAACAAAGAACTATTACTCTGTGAATTGTAGCCTGTGCTCAATGACCCAAGTTGGGCCTGACCATGAAAATTCAGATAGACATTTGAAAAACGCAGCTCTCTTTGAGTATGCTGAGAATCGGTAAGACCTTCATTTTCTTAAACTATCTATTTACTATACATACCCCCAGAGTTAACTGGGATGTTATATAATAATATGTTTGCTGGCTGTGGTATCATAGCTCCTAATGGCCGGTTTCAATATTCTACCTATCTGCAGTTTTAGGATTTTTGATATATATTTGACATATTTCTTAAAGAAACCGAAGAGACCGTAAATAGATAAACTGAGTTTAATTTAGATTTTTTTTAATGACTTGATCAAAAACTTTATTGTACTATTTAAATTTTAATTATATTTTGACTTTTTATGACAAACGTTGCATAATCAGATCAAAATCTATCTTTAAAACAAAATTGTTGTAACATTGATTGAGACATTCATACATGTTATTTATTTATGAAGTAAGTTGTCATTGTTCCGTTGGTCTGGGTGTGTATGTATAATAAAAAATATCTATCTATGTACCTATATCATTGTATTAAATATATCAGTTATCTAGTACCCATAACACAAGCTTTGAGTAGCTTACTTTGGGGCTAGATGATGCTGTGTGGACTGTCCAGCATTATTTATTTATTTATTATTATTATTGTTTAAGGGTGAAACATGATGAGTCTTCGAAAGGCATCAATATTGCATGCAACATTGAATCTTCATTTGAACCAGTATTCAGGTCTCTTGAAACAAAACTTCAAATATCGGTAACTATAAATTATATTAGGAAGGATTTGTCCAGCCTCTGTTAAAACTATTGTAGAATAATGTAATGTCAAATGCAAGTGAAATTTCAGTTTACTCAATAACTATGGTTTATTCTTATATTGGATAGTGCTTAAACTAGTTTGGTTGAATCCTAAATCACACTAATGACTCTGATTTTTTGATTCACGCTGTTTGTTAGAGCTTATGAGCAAAATAATATGCATGGTTAAATACACTGGCTCAAATGGGAACAGTATAACATCAGTAAAAGTTTTTTTTCATTGGATGAGTGGTTTTGAAGTTTACCTCCAACTCCCAAACTCACAAACATTATCTCTTTAGAATATTAATGTAGATACTAAGACCTAAATGCTCTTTAGGTCTAATATAAGTGCTTAAGTTTAGAATCTATACAGAAAATATATAGAATAATAAATAATATATATAATCTATACAGAGAACCATACAGATCTATCTATATGTAAATACATGTGAAACAGCTGAGCTACATAAGGATACAAACAATCCTTCAATAGCTCAATTGATCCAGATCACTGCCAGTAGGAAGCTTCCCCAAGATAATCTGCTTATTTTCAGTGTCGTCCTGGTGAAGAAATAATGTTTGATTTCATGATTTCTAATGATACACCATCAGATATTAACTTCTACTTCGCTCAACTTGGCCACAGCAAACATAAATTTGAGATGCTGAATAATGGCTTGGGTGCTGGTAGCGCACCACAGATTATTCATTCTAGTAAGTAATCGATTTTTTTATATTATGTATGTGATTTATATAAATCCCTCCCACGCTCCAAGGGTAGGAAAATAAAAAAAAAGTATAGAGAACCGAGCATAAAATTCTGCTTTTAATGTGAGCCTGAGCAGTTTTTTTGGTAAATTATAGAAAGGTAATATTTTGGATTAAAAAATGAACAGTGTTCTTTACGTCTAACAATCTAAAACCTACAAATTAGCCTCAATTAAGTTATGGTAGTTGCAAGCAAAGACGTATTAATAAATAATAAGAATTCGAACACAAGGCCTATCGATTTTACGTGGTATTTTCGTACCTTCTAGTGCATATATTGATATTGATGATAGGGACTCATGGCCCGATGTCGCTCCGCCCTCCGACAGCTAACCAATCTATATCTATATAAGAGCTTAACCTGACTGACTGACTGACTGACTGACTGACTGACTGACTGACTGACTGACTGACTGATTGATCATCGCCGAGCCGAAACCGCTGAAGATAGAAAGCTGAAATTTGGAAGGTGGCTTCCTTTTATAACAAAAGCACCCACTAAGGCGGGATTTTTGGAAATTCCACCTCTAAGAGGGTGAAAAAGGGTGAAAACGTTAGTATGAAACTTTTTAACGCGTGGAGCGATTTTCATGAAACTTTGTTTGTGCACTGTAAATACAAAATGAATGAACACGTGTTTCAGGATTTTTCAATATAATCTTCAAAAAGGGGTCAAATGTGGGGTCAATGTTTGTATGGGAACTTTTTAACGGATGGTGCGATTGGTCTGAAATTTTGTTTGTGTACTTTAAATGCAAAATAAATGAATATGTGTTTCAGGAGTTTTCAATATAACCTTTAAAAAGGGGTAAAATGGGGTGTCAACGTTAGTATGGGAACTTTTTAACGGGTAGTGCGATTGGTCTGAAACTTTGTTTGTGTGCTGTAAATGTAAAATAAATGGACACCTATTTCAGGATTTTTCAATATAACTCTTAAAAAGGGGTCAAATGGGGAGTCAATGTTTGTATGGAATTTTTTTAACGGGTGGTGCAATTGGTTTGAAACTTTGTTTGTGTACTGTAAATGCAAAATAAATGGACACTTATTTCAGGATTTTTCAATATAATCTTAAAAAAGGGGTCAAATGTGGGGTCAATGTTTGTATGGAAACTTTTTAACGGGTGGTGCAATTGGTTTGAAACTTTGTTTGTGTACTGTAAATGCAAAATAAATGGACACTTGTTTCAGGATTTTTCAATATAATCTTCAAAAAGGGGTCAAATGTTGGGTCAATGTTTGTATGGGAACTTTTTGACGGGTGGTGCGATTGGTTTGAAACTTTGTTTGTGTATTGTAAATGCAAAATGAATAGACACGTATTTCAGTATTTTTCAATATAACCTTCAAAAAGGGGTCAAATGGGGGGTCAATGTTTGTATGGGCACTTTTTAAAAGGTGGTGAGATTGATTTGAAACTTTTTTTGTGTACTGTAAATGAAAAATAAATGGACACCTGTTTCAGGATTTTTCAATATAATCTTCAAAAAGGGGTCAAATGTTGGGTCAATGTTTGTATGGGAACTTTTTAACGGGTGGTGCGATTGGTTTGAAACTTTGTTTGTGTATTGTAAATACATAACGAATGGACACGTGTTTCAGGATTATTCTAAATAAACATCAAAAGGAGGTCAATGTTTTTGTATGGGAACTTATTAAAGGGTGGTGCTATTGGCCTGAAACTTTGTTTGTGTACTGTAAATACATAACGAATGGACACGTGTTTCAGGATTTTTCAATATAACTTTCAAAAAGGGGTAAAATGGGGTGTCAAAGTAGTATGGGATTTTTATGAGTGGCTTGATGTGTTTGAAACTCAGTTTAGATATTTTATGTGAACGAAGTCGCGGGCGGAACAGCTAGTTTGCAATATAAACGCTGTCCTTTTGTTTTATGTATTTATGTTTTGTTTTGTCTTTTGTTTTTATGTTATTATTATTAGATAACCTTGATTACATTTTTTGTAAGAAGGATCATACAAAAAAGCGCTAGGACCGAGACGAGTTTCTTGCATGTTCGTCTGTACTTGGGTTAGGTTGGAATTGGCACATAGATTCACCTATCATGTAAGACGTTTCAAAGTGATCCTTGTGATTTTACTGAATAAAATATTTTTCAATTTCAATTTCAATATACCTAACTACATCTATTATATGTGGTGGTAGATTCAAATAGGGTCAAGGTAAAATATGCCAAAAGCATTGAATCAGCTACCATGCATGCGTGCGTGTGCTGCTGCAACTAATGCTTGAATGGACGCCTGTTTTACTTTACTGTCAAGTTAGCAACGTAAGTGATAGCGCGCACGAGATACTTTTGTCACCGTGACTGTTTCGTCACTGTTATCAAGTCCGTGACACTGGGTGACATATACATTATGTAACTTAAGTTAGAGTGACGAAACAGTCACGGCGACAACAGTAACTCGTGCACGCTATCACTAAAATAAATTATTTCTATATCTATGTCACTTTTTTTTCAGAGGAAACTTTCTATCGGCCCATTTCGTTAAAGTTTACATCCACTGATATAGGACAATATGAATGTCCTATCATGTTTTCTTTCAAAAGATCAGGCCAACATACAATGGTCATCAAAGACTTGGTGAGTAGCCACTTTTTACCCGACTGCTAAGCGAAAAAGGAGAGTAATGTGTTTGGGGTGTATGTATGTTTGTATCTATGAGTTCCTTGGCTGTCGCTGTAGCCGTTTTGACAAATGATGGGTCGTTAGATTCGTCTGGATCATAAGAGTGACATAGGCTATATAAAAAATATGATCACGACTGTAATCCCCGGGCTCGGTAGATATCTTCCTCAGATCTTTAGTTACTTACTTAGATCTTTGAGGATATCTAAAGAGGGTAGTCAGAGGCATGTCCAAACATGAAATTAGGTACATGCCCACATTTTACACAGTAGTTAGTATTCCGTACGTGACAGGTTGCAAGCCCATCGCCGTTTATAAGAATACTAACCTATGACACACACCTTCGAATTTTCGGTTCTAGGGTATGCCGGTTTCCTCACGATGTTTTCTTTCAACGTTTAAGAGCACTGGCATTGCGCACATAAATTTTTCGAATAGAAAAACTCATTGGTGCACGACCAGGTTTCAACCCACGACCTTCGGATCGTGAGGCCGGGGTGCCAGGGCCGCGCCGACCCCTCACAGCGCCTGTGTGCGAAACCTATGAAGCGCCTCTTTTTTTCACGAATCTTCATATTTCAACTTAGGTACCTATGTGTCGCCTGATACGGCAAAATTTTTAAATTTGGTCTATAAAAGCCGTGTAATTTTTTTAGGTTTTACTTATCGATACTCCACTACAAAGAATATGTTGTTGTTTAAGTGTATCAAATATAATTTCGATGGCAGCGCCTCTATTGTCTTGGCGCCTGTGTGCGCCGCACACTTCGCACATAGGGGCGGCGCGGCCCTGCGGGGTGCTACCACTGCACTACCAGCGCTCTCAAAAGGCTATACAAAATGTCAACAAATCTAATATGGCGGCTGTAAAAATCTATTTTCAGAAACGTCTAGTTGGGTTTTTTTAATTTTTTTGCAATACATACTAAGATTGCAAATTTTTTATTTATTTTTGTAGAGTAATTTACTAATTTACTTTGCATGTAGCCAAAATGCCACGCCTATTCTCATTTTGACCAAATCTTTAATTAATTTCAGGTTGTTTTTGTGGAAGAAGTGCAGGGTATGCACGAGCCTAAGCCAAGCCCGTATGTCAAGAAGAAGTTCTTTGGGGATAAGTTATACAAGGCCAGCACCGTTGAGTAAGTGTATAGTTTTTAAACACCCCTACGAGTATAATCCACGTAAATCAAAAAAATGAGGTAGGTTACGAGAAACATGTAGAAGTCCAAGTACCAGGAATGCATAAACCATGAAGAGGTTTTCGCGACCCGTGATCTTTTAGCTTCTTTGTGGATCTACAGTGAAGGATCGCAGAAACGATGGAGAGTTATTTCACTGTAGATCCACAAAGAGCCAAAAGATCACGGGTCGCGAAAACCTCTTCATGGTTTATGCATTCCTGGTACTTGGACTTCTACATGTTTCTCGTAACCTACCTAATATTTTTTTCTATTTCTAAACTAAACAAACGAGAAAAGAAATCTCTAGTTCAGTCAACTGAACTAGTGGGAATAGACTCAATTTCCTAACCGTAATACTAGTGTGACAGAGCAGTGTGAAGGTTAGTCCATATCGATGGTGGGGACGTTAGTAAAAAGACATTTAAATCCAAACAGTGTGAAGGTGAGGAAATCGTAATTCTTATCTTTCACACTAGTGTGATGGTTAGTAAAATTATTTACTGACTATAACACCAGTGTGACAGAGCCGTGTGACGGTAGGAAAGGAAGTCGGGCGCGGAAAAATGTACGGTTCCCGTGGGATAGATTCACACGGGCGAAGCCGTGGACGGAAGCTAGTTGTTTGATATATTAAGAAGATTAAGATGATACTTAACTACGTCTTTCCAGATACCTCCCAAGGTACAACCAGAGCTATGACGAGTATAGCATTCCGAAAGATTTGAAAAAGTTATTCGCATCTAAGTTAACTGTTCCGATCGACGCTCCCAATCGGGACAAGGCGATGGCGTTTAATTTAAGGTACGTCTGTGCAAAACTCTGTGCCTTTCTTTCTACTCAATTTGATATTTTACCGTTATATATTTTTAAACTTACGCGATCTGAACACATTATTATAAGTATTAAACGGGTATTTATCAACTTGTAAACCTGTTAAAACGTCGCGAAAAATATGCAAATAACACGCGATAAATACCCGTTTAATAAATAGTGGATCGTTGCCCACCCATAGACATAGATTAGGAAAGGGACTCAGAAAGGAATGTCCAAAGATTTAAATCACAGATATGCCCGGACGCCAAAAACTGGCACTGTTTTTACATGCCGATGCACGCACACTAATGATTAGTAAAAAATTGTGGATTTGCCAATGAACCAAACAGTTATGTCATCATTTATTGTGCAATTATATTGCACGATCTTTCCTAAAAAAATATATTTCTTTTGTACCTACCCTGAAATTTAAAATATTTGGTGTGCCAAATGAGCGAGCTATCTCATTTCGTGTGGCAACAAAACGGCGTGGTCTCACTACCTTACGGGCATATCTACGATTGAAATCTTTGGGAATGACTGATTAAGGTACTAACAGACCTATTTACAACGCAGAGCCTAGACCGCTGGTACTAGAGAGCTGAAACTTGGAGAGTAGGTTCTTTTCGATATATATACAGGGACATTAAGAAAGGAATTCCCTAAATTCAACCTATAGGGGGGGCAGCGGGAGGTTGAAAAATATTATGCGTACTAATTTCTCTAGTTGTATCATCTGTAACATCTCATGAGGCATTTTTAAGTCATGGCTTTAAAATGACCCATGAGTCATGAGTCATGACTCTTAACGATGGCCTTCGGGCGACTTACGACTGATACATACGATTCGAGAATCCTTCTGGCGTTTGTTGATTATGTAATGCCTAACTGGATATTTATTTTATGTATTACATTACAGAGAAATATTCGATTCTGGATGCGCCAGCGCAGATAACTACGCGAAGTACTTTCACTATTTGCTGTGGTACGAGGAAACTGTGCTCATGATGAATATTAGGGTAATCTTTATGATTTACATTCCTGAATTTATTTATGATTCGTGATTTATATACTGACATATAGTAGATACAAGGCACAGCCAAACCGCTGGTCGAAGATACTTGAAATTTGGAGAATTTTTGTCTTGGTGAAAATTCGAGTAAAAACGCTTGTTGGTATATAATAAATAATTTACACCGACTAATAATAATCTTTGTTAATAATGTCACATAATACTTTTACTTTATTTACATTCTATCGACTAAGCATTTTAACAAGATCGCAAAACTAATTTTTCCATTTTTTTTTTCACTTTGTTTTTGACTACTATCAAGCTTTTCGCATCGAATTATGTTTTTTTGTAAATAACATACATACCATTATTTTTAGTGCTATACCTACTAATTTAAATTCGGTTAACCTAGATCTAGTATTAACTGTCCAGGCTTAGCATCATTTATTCAAGAGTGAGAGGTCAGTGATAAAATACAAACTGAACTGCATATTGCCAAAAGCCTAAACCTCGCTAGAGGGAGATAGCGCGTTTGCATATCGCATTTATCGGTAGGTCCCATTTGTTCTATGGAACATGACGTAATATAACAATTTGAGAAAAAATTGTCCCTATTTGTACTATATAACTACAAAATAGCTTTTGCTCCTGTTTTTATTTCTCTGTGAATGCGCAGATTCTGTTTTCACTAATTTCTTCCATGATCTAATCATCAATGTCAGTAAGACAAGTGGTAGTAAATCATTCTCGAGTGGCCAGGTTACATATCAACTTCAAGAAGTTTATATATGTACTTTGTTCTATGGAACAATATGAGACAAAAAGTACAAACTGTTCTACTCGTATAGTACAAATAGGGACAATATTTTCTCAAATTGTTTTACGTCATGTTCCACAGAACAAATAGGACCTACCGGCATTTATGAGTACTTAAGTTTACGATGTAGTATAACATTATGTTTTATTTGTAACGGAGCTTTTCTTTCAGCGTTATAATATGGCCGACGTGCTTTTGATAGCAACGGTCGATCCTAAAATATTTATGCTTATCGTTCCTGGCCTCAGCGAAAATCGCCCTTCTGTCATGCTTGGTGAGCTTATTAACCTTAATTATTTCAGTGCTCGCTTCATACAGTAGGTGTAAATAATAATAATAGTTTGAATTAATAATAATTAAAAAGTTATATATTTAGTCGGGGTTGCCGTCATCGAAATGTATGAGTAGGACTAATACAGTTGGCCCAACGAGTCGAGGCATTCGTGAAGTTAGCCGCAAAAGCTGCGCAGTATCGTGTTTCGGGAGCAATTGGAGGTATGGAGAGGGGCGGTGGGATTGTACAATGTACATGCGCAAACTCGCACCTGTGGCTAATTTCACGAATGCCTAGATCCGTTGGATGTACCTACATATAATTTGATCGATGTTTTTAAAGTGTTAAACAAAGTATCGTAATTTCTCCGCCCTCAGCTTATTGTGGGGTCGACTCCAAAGTATGTGAGCATAAAATGAATACTGCGTGTACATTTTAATCCTACTAAAATCATAAACGTGAAAGTTTGTGAGGATGTTTGTTACTGTTTCTCGCCTAAACAGCTGAACGGGTTTGGGTTAAACTTGGTATACGCGTAGTTTATGACCTGGAATAACAATAAGACTACCACGCGAGCGGAGTCGCACGTGTTTGCTAGTAATATTTACAACAAAGTCGGGTTTGTTCGAACATTCATCACTCGAGAACGGCTGGACCGATTTTCATGATTTTTTATTTGATCGATTTGTCTCAGTCCCGAATAGAAAAATATCTATTAAAACATTTAAAAAAAACTAATTTATTCTAAGGCGGTACAAAGTTTGCCAGGACAGCTAGTTGTCCATACATAAAACTAATATTTAAAGTAATCGGGTAAACATTAATTAAAGCACGGACTAGAAGCAGAGTTAAATTGGTAGATTTGGTATTTAAAATATTTAATAACTCATTCAACATAACAAAACGCACAGAGCATGTCAGCAAATCAATTTTCTTGCCATCAGTATTAATTATTTTAATTAGCTTCTAGTGTTTATTCATCGGGTAACGGACATCATGGCAATCCTGCTCAATTCGCAAGTTCATATCCATTATCTTGCTTCTAACCTCCCTAAATTAACTACCCAGCTAGTAATAAATATAAGTTGCTTTGAAATATATCGAGAAAAGAAGTGCAATGCATTATCTCGATCAAAAAATCTCAGTCTCATTTAAAGAACATTATGAGAATGCGAAAGTTGATTTTGACAGCTTAAAATAACTCGTAAATTAAATTATTTTCTTCTTACAGGTGATATGATATATGTAAAGCCGGCAAATATGAAAATTCAAATGGGTTTTGAAAGTATCGTTTGTCAAGTCGCGGGTGACGCCGTTTATATCACTGGATTGCATCCCTTGTAAGTCCAACATTTGATTAACTAAGATTGTAGAAAAAAAATTGTGAAGCTTCACCATATTTTAGTAATATTTTTTTTTTTTGAGTTTTATGTACTTACTTATGTTTATAAAAACCTTATTTACAGAAATATACAGATCTATCTTAGTATACGTACGTAAACACTATAAAATACATGTGAAACTGTTGAGCTATCTAAGGACCGTTACAAACAAACTATAAATAGGTCAACTGATCCAGATCACTGCCAGGAAGCGTCCCCAAGATGCTGGTGGCTTATCGCGTCGTTTCGACCAGACGCTGATCTATTATAAAGCTAAAGACTTTGTTTTTTTGTTTGGTTGAACGCGCTAATCTCAGAAACTACTGGTTTGAATTGAAAAATATTTTTGTGGTATAGTTCATTTATCGAGGAACGCTTTAGGATTAGAAATTCTGCGACCAATAAGAGCGAAGCATCAATGTAAAATTTTGCAAAAACATGAATAATCAAGTCACTTAAAATCAGGAATAGACAAAGTTGCATGTTGGTCAGCTAGTGTTTATTATATTTCATATTCGATTTATCAGGTTCTCCAAATACTACTCGCCACACACGCGGTTTGACGTGCGGTTCACTATTTGCCGCCTTCCGATGGAGCGCATGCATCGGGTACTAGAAACCGCCAACGAAGGAGGCATGGAATGTAGAACCTTCCCTAAGATAAACACAACAAGTCCTAATACTACGACTTTCAAGCAGTAAGTAACACTCACACTTAAGACATTACGCATAAGGATGCTTTTCCACTGCATCGGTTCTATAGTAATCGCTGAAGTGCTCGGATATCGCTTTTATAAATTCGTGCAAAATCTGACGCATCATAAACTTTCCGAATTGTATATGATCGTACGGGAAATTTGAACTTTGCTACGGCTACATAAAGACCATAATTATATCCTCGCTTTCGGAACGGACGCTATGCATGAACGCCTCTAAAGGGTGCGATGGTGTAGGTTAATCACTTTTTGAATTGAAATTTGTAATTGACTTTCAACAAGGTTGCGTTAAACGTTTAACGCTACCATGGAGGGGGTTTGAAAGAGTCAGAGCGAGAATGAATGCGTGGCACTCGAACGCATGAGCGTAGTATACCTGTTACAGGCCAGCGCGAGCGTTAGCAACTAGAAGTTTCACTTCTTCCGAGCGGAGGGACTCTACGCACTATTTTGATTGATGGATTTTGTATTTCAGCTTCTTCAATCCCCAAGTTGGTCTAAACCCGGAGCAAATGTCTGCTGTCGAGCACATTGTGGCTGGCACTTCTGGCACCGCGCCGTATCTCATCCACGGTCCCCCCGGCACTGGAAAAACAGTTACTATTGTTGAAACTATACTGCAGGTAATGATATGACTTTTCCGAGAATACATTAGGTACTATCTGTGAAAAAAAACAACAGAGTATCCTTAGGAATGTAATAAGAGAAAAATGATAGTACATCGAATATAGGGAACAGTCAGTTTTGCAGAGAACATAAATCTAAACATGATCACGACTCTAATCTCCAGGCTCGGTAGATATCTTCCTCGGATATTTTCTAGTTACTTAGATCTTTGAGAATATCTAAGAGGATAGTCAGAGGCACGTATAAAACATGATATTTGGCACATGCCCACATTTTGCATAGTTATTGTTAGTATTCGGTACGTGAAAGGTTGCAAGCCCATCGCCGCTTATAAGAATACTACTAACTTATTACACACCTTCGAGTTTTTATTCAAGGGTATGCCGGTTTCCTCACGATGTTTTCCTTCATCGTTTAAGGGCACTGGCATTGCGCACATAACTATTCCCACCTGTTCTGTTGGCAGAACTATTGGAAAAAGCCGGTTGATTGTTATTGTTAGCTATGTATTAATTTATGAAATGGTTCTTGTACAATGAATTCTAGTAAGGAATTTATAAAATGTAACTTGTACAGTTGGTAAATACGGACAATCGCTCTCGCATCATGGTGTGCACGGATTCCAACATGGCGGCCGATCACGTGGCTTCGCAGATTATAAAATACGCCTACATGTTCACCAGAAAGAACTTCTTGCTTCGAGCCAACTCCAAGCTCAGGACCTGGTAATTATGTAAAAATGTGCATATTCTTTTCTTCTAGGCTTTAACAAATTAATGGTGAAAAAAACAAGCTTTTTGTATTTAATATGACGTTTTCGTGTTCTCCTCAGCAAGTCCTTTCATTTGATACCCATACTGTGGTAGAGCAGAAAAATAACTTGTCCGCCATCTTGGATGATCCGCCATATTGGAATTAGAATGACGTCACATAGCACAAGCACAAAATAAGCGTGTATACCAAATTTCAGCTCAATCGGTTAAAGGATTCGTATATACTGTGAGAGTGACACTGGGTATATCAAAAATAAAAAAAAAACAAAATGGCGGATTTTTGGCTCCAAATTCATTTAAATTACTGATCAATCGGGTGTTTTATTTTGGCAATAAATAGTAGTTATTTGTTTTCAGGGAAGGTATATCTGCTCACCTAACGCCATATAGTAACGGCATAAGCTTCTTGACCTGGGAGCATGTACCGATCGCTCGCTTCAAGGCGCATGCTATCGTCATAACAACTCTGTCTCACTCGTCCAAGTATGCTGCGTAAGTAATAACAATACTTTCTAGACTCTAAAAAAAATATTTTCACGACTGTAATCCCCAAGCTCGGTAGATATCTCTTCAGATCTCTAGTTAATTAGATTTTTTTAGGATATCTAAAGAAGGTAGTCAGCATGTCCAAACATGGTATTTGGAATATGCCCTCATTTTGCACAGAAGTTGGCAGGGTTAATAAATTACCAGAAAAAAACGGTATTAACCGGTATTTCGATAATAGCGTTCGGAGCGCAACCTCTTTCAAAACCTTAACTCAAACTTATATTAACCGGTTAAAGCGTCGTTTGTTGTCGTAAGATCGGGCGCGTGGCGGAGGTCACTAATATGGAAAAGAACAAAATCATTTCGTTCTAACCGTTTAATTGAACGAAGCCATTTTGGATTTATCGTTCTTGACTAACCGTTTTAATAGAGTTTACGATAAATCGATCTAGCTAAGTTTCTTTTTATAAAACGTCCCGTCGTTTACAAAAAAAAATAGGTCATTCAGGTAACTACAGTTGGCCCAACTAGTCGAGGCATTCGTGAAGTTAGCCGCAGGCGCTGCGCCGTATCATTTTTCGGGAGCAATTGGACGTGGGGCGGTGGGACTGTACATGCGCAAACTCGCACCTGTGGCTAACTTCACGAACGCCTAGTTCCGTTGGAAGAACTGGGGCCTCATCACGAATTCATAATACATTACCGAATTAGTATTACATTGTTATTTCGTACCATGACTTATGCGAATTGTATGGAAGTAGTGACGTTTCTATAATGGAATCGTTCTGGAAGACTTCGTGGTAAGGCCCCTGTACTATTAGTAGGATATAAGCTGACCCACTCGTTATGTATGTACCACTTGCAGTATGCTGAAACAGCAGCACGGCCACCGCTACATAACCCACCTGTTCATCGACGAGGCTGCGCAGGCGATGGAGCCGCTGGTCATGCTGCCGGTGTGCGGGCTGCTCTCGCCGCGCGGACAGCTCATCCTCGCCGGGGACCATCAGCAACTCGGACCGTTCGTCATCTCGAACGACGCGAAACGGCTCGGCCTCGGTGAGTGTGACGTCACCAGTCACTGATTTTTTTGACTCACAGCTCAGTTGGTAGTTTTGCATTCTGCGCTGTAGGTTCTGGGTTCGATCCCCACTCAAGACAGACATTTTTGTGATGAAGGCAGTTGTATTAATTTTATTGATACAGAATATTTTTTTTTAAGAAACATAATAATAACTAATTCGATAGTTCTTTTACGGTATTAATGTTAATTATTTACACTTATGTAATGTTTCAAACCCGGAAAAGAAATTGTTTAAGGAAGTCTCTACTTTCGTCACTTTTCTTTGAAGTTTAGGTATATTAGCTCACCCAATTCCGATCACTGGTTATTATTTATTCTAAGTATATATTTAATTAATCTATCGGCTACCTGGTTCCCATAGTACAAGCTTTGCTTAGTTTGGGGCTAGATGGTGTTGTGTGATATGTCCACCAATATTTATATACAATATTATATATACCTAGGTGTATCTCTGATGGAGCGCCTGAAGACATCGTGCGATCTGTACGACGAGGGGCGCAAAGATGCGAACTACATGATGATGCTTCGCAACAACTTCCGCTCGGACCCCGACATCCTGCGCATTCCGAATGCTCTTTTCTATGACGGAAAAATACGCGTAAGTTATACAGGGTGTTAGAGATGATTCAGTCTAAAATTGCACGCCCCTCCACTTGTATTTGCCGCATGTAGAGGTAAATACATTGGAGGGGCGTGCATTTTTAGACTGATCTACAGCTCCGTACTCACGTTCGTTATTACTCGGTAGTTTTACTCCAAAACGAGTAAATATTAACGTGTGGACCGCAAAACTCACAGCTCGAAGGCTCGCATCGAGTAGAAATCCGCATCAAATGTAGGCTCGACATGATAGCTCGATCGAGCGAAACCGTATGTGAGTACGGAGCTTACCTCTACCAGACTACTTCCGAAAACTTCAGGGGTTAAAGTAAAAAAAAAAAAAAAAAAATGATCACGACTGTAATCCCCAGGCTCGGTAGATATCTCCTTAGATCTTTAGTTACTTAGATCTTTGAGGATATCTAAAGGGGGTAGTCAGAGGCAAGTCCAAACATGACATTTGGTACATGCCCACATTTTGCACAGTAGTTAGTATTCCGTACGTGACAGGTTGCAAGCCCATCGCCGCTTATAAGAATACTAACCTATGACACCTTCGAATTTTTGGTTCTAGGGATGCCGCTTTCCTCACGATGTTTTCCTTCACCTTTTAAGAGCACTGGCATTGCGCACATAAATTTTTCGAATGGAAAAACTCATTGGTGCACGACCCATCAACATAAACAACTTTTTCTAAGAAACCAACGCTGTGAACCCGAAAAAAAAACAGATATACATTTTAGCCTAGTAGGTATTGAACTTTTGTATGAAACAGCTATTTTTCTTTCACGCCGTCTAGGGTTGGCAACTCGCGTGTAACAGCTCTGGTATTGCAAGCCCCTATGAACTACGGTACCACTTAGATTTTTATTCGACTGAGAAGGAGGGTTTATGAGTTTGGGTGTATGTATGTTATTTCCTTTGGCGGCCGTTGTAGCTAAAATGACTGAACGGATTTTGACAAATGAGGTATTGTTGGATTCGTGTGAAATGCAAAATTGATATAGGCTATATAAAATATTTAAAAAAATATAGTGGTTGAACTTATTAAATACTTTTTAAAAATTATCTTAAGGTTAACGAAGATTTATTTCTCATAAAAAACTATATTAGTTCACTTACAATGAGAATATGTAATTATTAAAATTTAACTTATATTATTACTAGCTTCCGCTCGCGGTTTTGCCCGCATGTTACCTTGAAAAACAAAAATAAATGTATCCCGCGGGAACCGTACATTTTTCCGGGATAAAATGTAGCCTATGTGTTATTCCAGACCATAATCTATATCTGTGCCAAATTTCATTCAGATCTGTTCAGCCGTTTTAGCGTGAAAGAGTAACAAACATACATCCATCCATACATTCTTACAAACTTTCGCGTTTATAATATTAGTAGGATTACCTCTAGGACCTACTTTTAGATAATCGAAGTTCTTATTATAAAAGTGTTGATGAATAGCAGATGTAACAACAATCTAACAAAACAAAATCAAAATAGGGTAGATAGAAAAACTTAGCAGTATGACTCTGACGAAGTATTATTATGGTGTATGTACAAGTGATGAGAGGAAACGAATTAATGATAATTAATTAATCGTTGTGTTATAAACAGGCTTTGGCTAAAGAGGACCCGATCAGCCGTCTCAATATTCTAGGAGGCGGTAGCGACAGTCGCGCTATAGTGTTCCACGGTCTGCTCTCATCTGAATCGCGGCAAGGCTTGTCGCCAAGGTAATCATTATCATAATCATATTTTATTCATATTAATAACTAGCTTCCGCACACGGCTTCGCCCGCGTGGTACCTTGAAAAACAAAAACAAATCTATGTACATTTTTTTCGGGATAAAAAGTAACATTATGTGCTATTCCAGACTATCTATCTATCTATATCTATATAAGAGCTTAACCTGACTGACTGACTGACTGATTGATCATCGCCGAGCCGAAACCTCTGAAGATAGAAAGCTGAAATTTGGAAGGTGGCTTCCTTTTATAACAAAACCACCCACTAAGGCGGGGTTTTTGGAAATTCCACCTTTAAGGGGGTGAAAAAGGATGAAAAACGTTTGTATGAAACTTTTTAACGCGTGAAGCGATTTTCATGAAACTTTGATTGTACACTGTAAATGCAAAATGAACGTACACGTGTGTCAGGATTTTTTAATATAACCTTCAAAAAGGGGTCAAATGTGGGGTCAATGTTTGTATGGGAACTTTTTAACGGGTAATGCGATTGGTTTGAAACTTTGTTTGTGTACTGTAAATGCAAAATGAATAGACAGGTATTTCAGAATTTTTCATTATAACCCTCAAAAAAGGGTCAAATGTAGGGTCAATGTTTGTATGGGAACTTTTTAACGTGTCGTGCGATTGGTCTGAAACATTGTTTGTGTACTGTAAATGCAAAACAAATGGACACGTGTTTCAGGATTTTTCAATATAACCTTCATAAAGGGGTCAAATGGGGTGTCAAAGTTAGTATGGGATTTTTATGAGTTGTGTGTTTGATGTGTTTGAAACTCAGTTTAGATACTTTAAGTGAACGAAGTCGCTGGCGGGTCAGCTAGTATCTATATAAGAGCTTAACCTGACTGACTGACTGACTGATTGATCATCGCCGAGCCGAAACCGCTGAAGATAGAAAGCTGAAATTTGGAAGGTGGCTTCCTTTTATAACAAAACCTCCCACTAAGGCGTGATTTTTGGAAATTCTACCTCTAAGAGGGTGAAAAAGGGTGAAAACGTTAGTATGAAACTTTTTAACGCGTGGAGCGATTTTCATGAAACTTTGTTTGTGCACTGTAAATACAAAATGAATGAACACGTGTTTCAGGATTTTTCAATTTAACCTTTAAAAAGGGGTAAAATGGGGTGTCAAAGTTAGTATGGGAACTTTTTAACGGGCGGTGCGATTGGTCTGAAACTTTGTTTGTGTACTGTAAATGAAAAATAAATGGACACCTGTTTCAGGATTTTTCAATATAATCTTAAAAAAGGGGTCAAATGTGGGGTCAATGTTTGTATGGAAACTTTTTAAAGGGTGGTGCGATTGGTTTGAAACTTTGTTTGTGTACTGTAAATGGAAAATGAATAGACACGTATTTCAGTATTTTTCAATATAACCTTCAAAAAGGGGTCAAACGGGAGGTCAATGTTTGTATGGGCACTTTTTAAAGGGTGGTGAGATTGGTTTGAAACTTTGTTTGTGTACGGTAAATGAAAAATAAATGGACACGTGTTTCAGGATTTTTAGAAATAACCATCAAAAGGAGGTCAATGTTTTTGTATGGGAATTTATTAAAGGGTAGTGCAATTGGCCTGAAACTTTGTTTGTGTACTGTAAATACAAAACGAATGGACACGGGTTTCAGGATTTTTCAATATCACCTTCAAAAAGGGGTAAAATGGGGTGTCAAAGTAGTATGGGATTTTTATGGCTTGATGTGTTTAAAATTCAGTTTATATATTTTATGTGAACGAAGTCGCGGGCGGGACAGCTAGTAATCTATATGTGTGCCAAATTCATCTAAATCCATTCAGTACTATTAGTATTAGACGGGGGTATTTATCGCGTTCAAATTACCTTTTATTTTCCCGACGTTTCGACAGGCTTGCACGCTGTCGTGGTCACGGGTAGACAGACTCTACGGGTCTACCCGGTAAATAAAAAAAAGGTAATTTGTAAATAAAAGGTAATTTGAACGCGATAAATACCCGTCTAATACTAATAATAATGCGTTCAGATCGCGTAAGTTTAAAAGTAAATATCCATTCAGTAGTTTTTGCTTGAAAGAGTAACAAACATACATCCATTCTTATAAACTATCATGTTTATAATATTAATAGGATATTTATCGTTACACTGATTTGAAGAGCTGTAGGATATTTTTTCATTTATTTGATACCAAAGACAGGTAGGTTACAAGTAATATTTTCATGTCCAGTAAGTTCCTATTGTTTCATTCAAATAAAAAAGGTATACTTGTGTTAACAGTTATTCCAACGAGATGGAAGCCGTCATGGTGCAGAAATACATTCACGCCTTGGTGTTGGTTCACAAGGTTCCTTGCGAAGACATCGGCGTTCTCACACCGTATATAAGACAGGTAACATTAATCAACATTTAAAAAACACTATTACAGGATAGCAGAACTCATGGAAGGTAGAACTTTAACCCTTACTTATAAATTACTAGTTAACCCCACAGACGTTGTTATACATACATATATACAATGATTTATATATAATACTAGCTCCCGCCCGCTGCTTTGCCCGCGTGGTACCTTGAAAAACAAAAACAAATATATCCCACAAGAACCATACATTTTTCCGGGATAAAAAGTAGCTTATGTGCTATTCCAGACTATAATCTATCTCTGTGCCAAATTACATCCAGATCCGTTCTGCCGTTTCAGCGTGAAAGAGTAACAAACATACATCCATACATCCAGCCATCCATACATTCTTACAAACTTTCGCGTTTATAATATTAGTAAGATGTATAGGTGATAGGATGGGTTCAGAGTCATAACTAACGGTCGGTTTCTATATTCTATCTTTCTATGGTTTATGGATTTGGATTGACATTACTTCTATAGTTGTTTTTTTTTTTGTTATATTATTCGCTCATTTGAGCAGGCTTATAGTCATAGACCTTACTGCCTAGTCTTGCGTAAATTAATTTCTTCCGTTTTCTATAATCTAACTTAATCTAACCTAACCTAACCGCCATTTTCTCCTTGGCCTTGACATACAAATTTACAATCTTACTTCTATAGGATTAATGTCAAATACCTGTCCAAACCCAAAAGCGGCACATAGATAGAATATAGAAACCGGACGTAAATTAACAATGGTTACAGCGTCACGTGATCGACAAATGGGTGAAAAGCCGCGGCTTCGACGCCATTGAAGTTGGCACCGTGGAGTCTTTCCAGGGAAGGGAAAAGCGCATCATCATCATATCCACTGTACGCGCCAACGCCAGCCTTTTGGACTACGACGCTAAGTACCAACTCGGATTCTTAGTTGATGATAAGGTACGTAAATGATACTAATATACAAACTTTTTGCTGTAAACTTCTTGAAACAATTGTGGAAGAAAGAATTTAAAAAAAAAATAGGTACAATATGTATGATGCAACAAAAAGGATACAATTTCCTTTTGCGGGATTGCCTTGACGCTTCATTTTAAAAGTTGTGTTACTATTAGTCGGCCATCTTGGTTTTCATTGATAACTTTGCATTTGATTTCTATGAATGTATGTTAGTTTATCTTTAAATAAATAAACGTTTACTTCTAGCGTTTCAACGTCGCCATCACACGCGCCAAAGCCAAATGCGTGATCATAGGCAACCCGCTCTGCCTCAGCCTAGACAAGAAATGGCAACACTACATGAACTTGTGTCGCGAGTACGGGACTTACCACGGCTTCGACGCTGAGCAGGCGAATAACGACCTTGCCCATAAGGATATAACGCTCAGTATGTTTCCTCTGATGGCTAAGTGCCTGAAAACTAAAAAATGACTTAGGAAGTAGGTTTACTTCTGACGTAACAGAAAAATATACTTTAGAAAAACTTATCAAATATTGAACATCGCATGGAAAACCTTTTAAAAATGTGAAAAGCCATTTAGCTATTTGAGATTATCTCAAATATTTGAGACTACGAGTAAGTGCGGTTTCGCACTGCGTCCGATTCGAATCCGATCCGAACCCGTGAAAATATGGTCTAAAGTAGTTATAGAACTATTTCTATGGTAATTTACGCACTAGATACGATTTTCGTCATCCAATTTCTTTCCGTCATTCGTCATTTCCGTCACGTAAAATGACGTATGTCAAAAGGTGGCTCCAGTAGTGCGATTACGGAACTCTGATACAATCAACACTTGTCAAAACTGGCTCAAATTTATTGAATAAACATTCTTATGTCATACCAAATCACCTGATTACAATGAAAACGTATTGACATTGATTGTAAGTAAAGATCCATAATCAGCCCACTGAATTGCTTGGGTTTGTATCAGAGACCGGACAAGTGCGTAAGCAATATTCCGAATTCGGTTTTCTAGATTCATATTTTCACGGGTTAGGATCGGACGTAGTGCGAAACGAGTGGTTTGGTTATCCTTCAAAATCAGATGCTAAAACGTCATAATAACTAGGCATCAGTTGAATAACTCGACTTGAATTGCTTTTCATCGAGTGATATCATATTCTGTACCACGAGCCTTAGCAAGTTATCATAAAAGTTTTAAATATCATATATTCTTGTTTGTAAGGTTTCTATTGTATACTTTTCTTCTGAGTATAATCTAGTCTTTGTATGCAAACTAATAATGCGCCTACGATGGAAAATGCTTACAGAACCTGGAAGCTGGAAAATAAAAAAAAATACGACAAAATACCATCGTACTAATAAGATTACAGTCTCTTGACTTTTATTTTATGAAATTTATTAAGTACTATAAATCAATATGTAGCGTTGGCTATATAAATTCTATGGTAGATGGCTCGAATATATTGAGCTATTGTCTACCAAATAATTATTTACTATTTTATGTTTATATATTGAGATTTGGAGCATTTATTTTACACGGATTATTTGCGAAAAGATATATTTTTCTTTACTAAAACTATATTTTTTTTTTCATTGAATCGAAATATACCATGCGGTAGACACTTTAGTGTTCATCGCTTAATTATATTATGGGGCTAGAAAAGTGAAAGATTATGACGATGACGATAAATTATTATTATTTAATGAGTTACTTCAGGTTAAGGTGATCGATTCAAAGCCTGAATAGCGCCATTTTTAAGGTGTTGTAACATTTTATGCGCAACTGGCGTATGATTATTATTCTTCTAATAAATGTTTTATTAGTAGTATATATGACATGGCCGTTTATTGGTCATTCCGATCAATTATTACATTCGTAGATGCTATAATCAATTAAGCACTTTTACAATATAATCATTATAGCGTTAGTTATATTATGTACTACTTAGAATTACTTTAATATAATCAATTAATGTCGTGGAGTAGAGATCTCAAAAGCTTTTTGCCAAATTCACCTGTAGTTTAGAGCTTAGTAATCCGAATTTATTGTGATCTTCATAGATCCAGTATAGTCGTGTTGCGGAACTAAAAAAAGCTCTAAAAAACTTATTAATAAGTGACGCGTGCGCATCGATTTCTGCGGAGTTTACCTTGCGGCTGGGGTTGACGCATTCACATGTCAACACGAACACGAAACTTTCCCATCCCGTCCGTATTATTCCCGTTGCGTATACTATAACCTTGTTAAATACGAGAACTTAATATAGAATCAAAGGCAATCTGTACTTGGGATGAATTATGACAATTCAATAAAAACGTTTTACTTAGTCTGTTTTGAAATTATTTTTGCCATAGAAGATTGCCGCGTTTGAAACTAATGCTGATTTATTTTGAACGCTTTAATGCCACCTCTGATATAGATTGCGAAAACAATGTAACGAACCTTATCTTAAATTCCTTATACAGCCATATCAATAAGTCATTTTTGACAAATATGACAGTGCCTTTGATTCTATACGACTATACGACTCGTATAACATCTGCAGCTATGCAGTTTTCTTGATGAGCTATATCGTCTGACAAGAGTGAAAAGTGTGTATTAAGTATACGGTAGGTCTACCATGATTTTTCACAATCTACACTCGCTAGCGACTGTAGTTAAAAAAATGTATGAAAACTTGCCTACAGCGCCTCTAGCGGATAGTTGGGTACTAAAGCCTCACGTAGCTAACTATCTACGTCACAGCGTACTGCAGCGACTGTAGTTTGCGCTCATTAATTTACTACCATGAGTAACAGTTTTGACAAATGTCATAGTAACGTACTATTACTACTGTAGTAACGTCAGCCGATCTAAATGTGACAACTCATGGTAGACGTACTGAAACCATCATACACAGCAGACGACACAACAATAGGATTGGTATCCGCAAGTTCGACTCGCTACGTGCCCTTGCGCATAATAATTTTACAGTCAGTATTATTTTGATCTCTGTTAGTTTTAAGACAATGTAATCACGTTTTTTCGCGTTAAACGTAACAAATAAGCTAAGTTGGTGTATTTTGTAATGGCAAAATATATGCGCGGATGATACGGTAATATGGAACAAAATTGTATACAAGTGCAAATCTAGAATACTTGTGCAAATCTAGAATACTTGCTGTGCTATATAGCTAGAAAATCTATGTCTCAATGCATTATTTCAAAATTTGCTGGCAACCACTCACTGGTTATGATGTTTTTATTTTTTTTGTAATATTGTATGTCATATAATTATAAGTATAATATATCATACTATAGTTTGTCCAACGGAACGAACTAATAGGGAAATCAAGCGCTGAACATCATTGGTCCGATTCTGTCTCTTGAGTGGTGCGAACGTGTTGTTTAGTGCTTGTTTCGGTTTTACGTTTGTCCTGGCTTGGTTACTGGACTGATTCCTGTTTTTATTTATATCAGCAATGTAAACGCAGCCTAACATTTTCTTGAATAAGTCACGCCCAATGACCAATCCTGACAATTTAAGTCAGATTATTATTAGTATTAGACGGGTATTTATCGCGTTTAAATTACCTTATATTTTCCCGACGTTTCGACAGGTTTGCACTCTGTCGTGGTCACGGGTAGACTGGAGTACTGGAGCTACCGCCTCCGCGAAGCGGGGGTCGCATTATTTGCAACTACCCTCACTTCGTTCTCAATAAGTAAAAGTACAACAAGTTTAAAAGTACATAATTTAAGTCAGTGCTGCATCCTTATCACTTTCATACAATGCAAGGGAAAGGGGGACATATTAGCTTGTTTCGTTGGCCAAACTATAGTTGGCGATTTTGTATGTACACTACTGAATTGTAAACAATCCGCCGTGATCTCATACACTTTTGGATGTTGTGAATAAGCCAAATTGGTTGGCTAAAACCAAGTGACGAAACATAGCCGCAGCTGCGCAGGTTCAAACGTTTAAAAAAATATTTAGGAAAGTTTTTAGGTAAAAAAATTTTCTTTGTAGAGTACAACTCTACTTTTCCACATGGCCTTATGTATAATGGCATAGGAGTTTATGCCATGATTACGCCAGTGTATACGTTTTTACGACGTCAATTAAAATTTAATATTAATGTGCCTCAATGTAGGTATTTAAAATAATGTTTGTAAAAGTTTTCTGTTTATAAGATTTACAGATTCATATTTTTTATTGTAGGTAATATTGATTAAGTACACTTATATAATGGAATACCTTTTTAATGTATTGGGATAAGTGTATAATTACACAAGTTTTGTCGAAAGGAAATAAAGTCCTTCCTATAAAGAAATTAGATTAATAAATTAAAAAAAATATATAACAAAAATCTGACAACCGGAAGGAAGTTTATATAAATTGATGCTCTACTCTATTTGAACATTAAATGCTCTTTGTTTTTTATTATACAAATGAAAACGCTTGTGGAATCAGATTCCTAAATAATGATGTAATGAATAATTGACTCTAACAAAGATGACTCGTCCGCCTTATAGTTATATCCCGAGAACTTATTTATTTACGAGTAACTTTTTTCTCCTCGCGTTCAATATCTCTATTATATTAACACATTATACCTACACTTTTAAACAATATAATATTTTATACAAAATCTTATTCCCGTTTTCTCGTTAAAATGTCAATAATAGATACAATAGATAAGGTATCCGCGCATATTAGCCACCTATATTCAAAGTGTGTCGTCGTTAAATTAGTTTTTACTAGTAAGTTCAGTAATAGGTCTACCCAAAACGCCGTCCCTTTAGGAAATGAAGGCTAAAGAGGATAAAACCACGTGATAATTTGATAAAGTGATGTATTGTAAGTTTGTGGTTTGCTTAAGCTGCACCATATGTCACAGAATCATCAAAATGCAGGATGCAAAGTATACAAGTACCAGGAAATAAAATAGTAGTATAATTATGCGAAAGACAATTGGTCCGCTGGCGAACCACGTGACAAAGATACGCAGAATGTCTACATCAGTGGTTCCCAAACTCTTTTGTTTCATAGACCACTTCAAAATTTTGCTGGATCCGGTGGACCCCCTGCATCTACATTACTACCAATTTCTAAATCTTGAAAAAAAGTAAAGATTAGATCTATCTATCTATGGAAACTTGCGTTGTGGCTGAGTTTGTAGCCAACATTTTAGATTTTCACTATCGAAACCAAATTAATTTTCATGCACCCCTGCTTACGGTTGTAGACCCCCATTTTTTGTCACGTCCAACGTAGACCCCCGTCGAGAACCCCTGGGGATCCACCTGGTGATTCACCTTTGTGAATCGATGGTCTACAATCTACATTATTGAGATTGAATAGCTACAGAATTATCTACCCTCGTGCCCATATGGCGTGGCTTAAGTACTTCACAGATAGGAGAGAGGTTTGGAACTAAAGAGAGAAGTTGGTTAGTATTTTGGAAGTTATAAAAGATAAGTCGATGATATTGTGGACATTGTAGGTCCAAATCCCAGATTAGACCATTGCTAGGTGTTTTTAGACATTAACATAATAGTACATAAGTTTAATATGGTTACATAAAATATGTGTTGAGTAGACTAATTACTTAGGTAATAGATGTTGTACGCATTTATATATTTAACCTAATAATTTAGCATCTATATTTATGTTTTTTTAATGAAAAACTATTTTGCTATATTTTTTTGTTTTTGAAAAAAATAGTTTCACTGTGATTAAATTTTTGTGATCCAAATTGAGTAGGTATATATCTAAATGTACCCAAGTATGTACTAAAAACAGTAGATTGTGTATACCTACTTATTATATTATCAGTGCATAATGTGATGCCTTAGTATTTATATTCGCTTCTCTAATAAACGCTTATAAAATATGACTGTTGTAATTTTTGTATTAACTTGCCTACCTATAAGTAGGGAAATAGGTAACTCTAACCTACTCTGAAAGCATTTCAGGGGAGCGATTATGGATCTTTTCTTACAATCAATGTCAATACGTTTTCATTGTAATCAAGTGATTTGGTATGACATAAGTGTTTATTCAATAAATTTGAGCCAGTTTTGACAAGTGCCGATTGTATCAGAGTTCCGTAATCGCACCACTGATTCTGAGAATCTTTTTCAGTTCGGAACTTCCGAACTACGACGGGCAACGTATCCTACTAGGGGTTCTGGTTATGAAAATGGAAAAAAATATGTTTCATAGCTGGTTTTGAAAAGTGAGAAAAAATCCTTATTCGTAACCAGTTATGAAATCTTAGTTACGAACGTGGACGAAGGGTCCTACACGCAATTTTCCAACCGGCCGGTACTCAAGTGGTGTCTTGGATGTCCTAGGTTTACCTGGGTACTTTACTCCATAATAATGTAGGATCTGCTCTACTTACTGATTATTATAGATTTATCGTAGGTAGGTACTTATTGTACCTACCTACCTACCGCAAAGATTTCAATAGGTATTCACTGGAGCATGTCACTGATTCTTTCATGCGATGCTGTAAAAGAAAGTAAGATCGAAAATTTTACATCGTGTCAATGCAAAGGACGAAGTTCCGATTGACGAATTGGCTGAAATAGACATCCAGTTGCCTCAATTTGATTAATTTGTGATTTTTTTTAGTAATTAATACAACAAAATTTCACTAACAAATGCTATTGTATTTTAATTCAAAACAAAATCGATGAAAACAGAATTGTAGTATAATTTTAGTCAAAGTAGTATATTTTTAACTTCCATGTACAATAATTTTTCAAGGGTCTGAATCCAACCCTGGTCGCACCGTACACGAGCTCAGTTATTATTTTGTTTGTAATCAATCGGAAATCGGTCGTGGTGGACAAACGATCGCCGTTACGTCATATTAAACTCGGCCCGAAATAATCTCGTTCTCGGTGACGTGACGGTGACGGCGGCTAGCAAACGCCCTTAAGAGTCTAAGGGTACACCCGATATTCGGTGACTCGTGATGTAGGTAGGTACCCGGACCCAACGTATCTTTCTACTTGACACTTTCGTCATTGTTCGATAATTCTTCATTGTTGTAAAATATTAGTTAAGATCAACCATTTTATTGCTGCATCTTGATGCTATCGGCTTGAAAAGCTCTAAAATCAAAATTATAAAGTTTTTAAAATAACGGTAAAATATTCAATTGAGTTGAAACGTCTCCCCACGAGTTTATGACTTCAGAGGGTTCTAAGCTTGAATCGTGAGTATTGAGTTTAAAATTAAAATAAACAAATGAATATAATCAAAACGTCGGTCGCTGAACAACAGCTTCACTAAAATATTAGTTCAGGCAAGCAGGACAGTGTGACCAACCAACTCTAAAATACAGATCCTGCCTTACTTTTGTTAAAAACCTGCCAAATCCTGCCAAAGTCGGTAGTAAGAAATGCCTAAATATTGCCAACTGAATTATTAAACTAAGAAAAGTGAAAATACACTTATATATTATGCTATATTTTTAATAAATATAAATTAAACTATACAGTTAGCGTCATATTGTTTACTTTCTTCATCTATAAACATGGATTTATTCATTGAATTTCACATTGTCTTTGGTTGGTTTAAATGCAATGTTATCGCCGGCGCGGTGCCGTGCTCACCAATGCCTTGTTTAACGTGCAGGATAGATGCTACAACATGTAGGTATGTTTATAAATCTGTTTCGTGTGTTTGTCTTGATTCAATTTATTTGAGAAAATATTCCTTCGAATGCAGCGTTAGACATTCAGGTAAGCACAGCAGTCATTTTGCAAAATTGGCAATTTTTGAATATTATAAGTAACATTTAATTTTCTACCCCAATACTGCCAAAAACTGCCAGTTTTATAAAACGTCAGCTGATAATGCCACAGTCTAAAATGAGAGGCCAATCCTGCCAAAATGGCAGGAACCTGCCACAAATGGTCACACTGAAGCAGGACCACAGAGATGAGAGAATACAGTCTGTCAGTTTAGTGACTGAACTTCAGTCAGTCCAGTCTCCAGTGGTTCCGTTCAGTTACACCACTCAGTCAGTCAGTCAAATCAATCAATCATCACTCAACTCAGTCAGTCAGTAAAGTCAGTATAATTTTTGTGATCGATCGGAATGGTTGGTAGTACACTGCGCGCCGTTCTGTTTATTCGAGGAAATTTAAACTTTATTTGAAAAAACATAAATCGATGGTTTTTGCATTTTCGATCTCTGAGAGGTATAAATTTTAAATATGCTCTAGAGCTGAGAGACATCAAATTTGTTTCTTAACCTAGTAATTTCACGCATGAATATTGAAGATTAAATTTTGCGGTCTTTGCAAATTGTGAAACATGAGTAAAAATGTGGATTTTGTTGAAATCTTGGAGCCGCGAAGGACAGAGTCTGGGATTTTCTCATTCATGACTAGAAGCTGGAGTCCCCAGACTACGTTGATGTTGGATAGATACCATTCTCCACAGGAACTGAAAGACATTGTCGCTAATTCGGTTTACCTAGATGCGGTAATAGAAGCGGCAAGTATTATTGAATAATTCTACCTGGTCAGGTCAGATAATGCTTATTATAAATTTACTTAGAGGTGCCTACATACTTGCAAAACGTTTCTTTGTAAAATTGTCTGTACTTAGTAAACATAATATTAGTTAGATAGGTACCTAACTTACCTTTGTAGATACTACATATTTCATTACAATTGTAGGTAGGTATACTGATGTTATATTATAGAAAAAAAATATTACCATCAAAAAGTTGTTCTTTGAAGAATAATCTAAGGCATAATATACCTAAAAAAGTATATAATGATAATCATTACACACATAAATATACATGTAGTAGGTACCTATTTACAGTGGATATTTAGCTAATTAATTTAATCCCAATAGGAAAGTACAAAGCGTGGCATAAGAAAAGACAAATTGCGTGAAGAAGTAAAAATATATCTTGAAGAAATGGGGTTTGAGAAAAAACTATATGTCATCAGGTGGATGGGAATAATATTCTTGAAGATTTGCTTTATGATGAAGATCAAACTATTTGTCAATGAAACTGCTATTCTAAAGGTATGTTGAATTTAAAATCCTTATAAATAAAAATACAAATTATTCTTTGTTAATATACACACTTTATTAATAACCTATCTAAGGATTGTTACAAATGAGCTATAGATAGCTGAACTGATCAAGATCACTGCCTGAGGAAAGTGCCTCCAAGATGCTGATGGGGTGGGATTACCCTGTTAAATGGCAATGCTAATATTATGTTGAATTCAATAAAAATAACATAAGAATGGCCTTTTCATAGTGGCTGAATATTTATATTTATTTTTGATTATATTGTAACTAGCTTCCGCCCACGGCTTTGCCCATGTGGTACCTTGAAAAACAAAAAACTATCCTATGGGAACTATACATTTTTTCTAGATAATAAGTAGCCTATTACAATCTATTTCTTTGCTAAATTTCATCCAGATCCATTCAGCCATTTCAGCATGAAAGAGTAACAAACATCCATACATACAATCTTTCACATTTATAATATTAGTAAGATATTATATTTAAAGAATAATATATTTAGTATTTACCTATATCAATAAAATATAGGCATATACATTTTTTAATTATACATACATTCTTAAAACATTCTTAAAATGTGTTTTAGTTCCTAAATATTAATATTATTATATTTTCAGTTAAAATTATCCATGGGAAAAAATCCTGTATTATTCCTGCCTACACATAGAAGCTATGCAGACTTTTGTGTGATGACCTATCTGTGCTACCATTACGACATTGACTTTCCGACAGTGGCTGCTGGGATGGGTAAATTAACTACTAACTTAATAAAAACACCATTTAAAAGAGTTCAGGCACATGTAGTAGCCACCGATAGAGCACAAACAACTCTTCAGCCAAAGATGATTTATTCAACATTAGTTTTAGTGTCTAGTGACATGTTTCAAAGTAAACCCAATTTTAAAACTAAGGGTCAACTTATCCCGCGGGATAAGTTGACCTAATGCATTTTTGAATTGGTCAACTTATCCTATTGTCACATTTTATGATTTGTATAGACACGTGAAAAATCCCATCTTTTATATACTCCACCACACTTAAAAAATTTGGTGTCATTCTAAACAACAGTGACCAATGAGAGCACTAGTGGCCTACTGGTGGTGGCACCATTTCCAATCCTAAAGTTGTTGGTTCATATCTGGTGCACTATGTGTTTTTGTTGGAGATATTTATGAACTTGCAGTCTTCTCAAACGGTGAATGAAAACATTGTAAGGAAACCGGCATGTCGTTAAACTTAAAAAGTATTTGATTAATTTATTTGCTATCTGGTTCCCATAGCTTTCCTTAGTTTGGGGCTAGATGGCGTTGTGTGAAATGTCCATCAATTTATCGTAGATTTCTACTCAATGGCCGTGATCGGTCGTCGAATGCGAGAGACCTGTGCGTTCTACATTCGAAGAACGTTGGCCGGCGCGCCTCTATACGCGGCGACGCTCAAGCAGTATGTAAAGACGATTGTCTCCAAGCATTGCGCGCCAATCGAGTTCTTTCTAGAAGGCACTAGAAGCAGGAGCAACAAGAGCTTACCACCTAAATATGGTTCGTATTACAATGTAACATAGAACATGGTTTCCCCAAAAATTTTAGGATCTTTAATTGAACTAAATAAATTGAAATGATTCCTAAATACTTACTCCTTTTTGATCACTAAAATATTATAGACTTTGTAAGTTGTTTAGTTGTTGGTCTAATATTTTGAACGGCTGAACTGATTAAAAAAATATTTTATTAAAAGATAGCTCATTTAAATTAGTTCTAAGCACTTGTGTGATGAACACAGATGTTTGTTCTATGTCTTGTTTGGGTAATGCAGTGTATTTAAAAAAAAACTTAATTAAGGTAGTTCGTCTCGCACATGCATGCAATTAAAAAAGATTTAAAATTTCCTGCATTCTGTAGGTAATATGACTGGTGAATGTTTTGCGACAATTGTAAGCATTTTTCTACTATTTCGTGTCAAGCAACCTTTAATATAATTGTTATCAGTTTGGGTTTTAAGGAAATTAGGTAAGTATCACCAAATTTACCTTAATCAACATAATTACCATTTCATTAAATAATTTAAAGTATTAAAAATATTTTCTTTTCCTTTGTAAATGCGCGGACGAGGTAGCTAACGGTCAGCCAATCTATTTATATTTGTTATGTAATAATTTAATTCCTAGGTCTATAGTAATGCTAAGCGATGATTATCTTATCTAAGTATTTATTGTCCTCTGACGTCATCGTCAAAATGTTTCGTTTCGTTTCTTTCCTTATTATTTACCTCCACTGTCGTAAGTTTCCGCTACATGTAAATGTATGGAAGAAAACTAAAGTTTCGTATACTATCTAAACCCGTACTAAGAACTCCCACGGAACAGAGAAGGGCGTAAGGCGTCGTCCTAATTGACAAACTATCGTACGATTAATCGATGCGATTTCGTCGCACGAAATTAAACACACATTTCTTGAGAGTGTCCTAATTGAAGCTTGTAAGTCGATTGAGCAGACGAAATTTATTACGCAAATTAAACGCGCGACGAAAACGCATCGTTTATTCGTACGATCGTTGCCAATATGGACGAAGTCTAAAGGCTAGTTTAGACGATTCGGGCTGCTGACCAGACAGTAGACAGCTACTCGGCTTGTCTACTCGTACGCCAGTAGCTCGGCTCGCCTTTGCTGTCTACACGACACTCGAGCTGCTGTCCAGCCTTGCGAGTTACCGCGATGTCGAGTGAACGTGTTATAAAAAATACGGTGATACGCTCTATTACAACAAAGCGAGCATGCGAGTGAAAACAAAAAATCTTGAAGTAACTCGGATGCGAACCACTGTCCAACTCGCACGTGCGAGTTACTCGTAAGTGACGTCCAAACAGTACGAGTTACTGCAGTGCAACTACTCGGCAGGCTGGCTCGTACGCTAGCTCGCACTGTGTAAACTAGCCTTTCGAATCTCCGAGTATTGGAACAAAAAATGAAATTTAGCCGTTGAATAGGATGGTCATTACTCATTACATGGGTAGTGCAAGGTTTAATGGGTGTAGTACCTAATTGGATTGCTATATTCCAGGTATGCTTTCAATGACAATGATGCCTTTCTTCACCCACGAAGTGTCGGACATCACGATAGTTCCCATCAACGTGAGCTACGATCGCCTGATGGAACATGGTCTGTTCGCTTACGAACACCTTGGCGTGCCCAAGCCTAAGGAGTCAACTGGGGTAAGACCCTAATTCCTAGAAATAATGAAAAATGCCACACACTATGAATTTTGGTTCTAGGGTATGTGCCGGTTTTCTCACGATGTTTTCCTTCACCGTTTAATCACCGCATATACATTTTTCGAATGGAAAATATTAGCATTTTCATGAATGGCTTTTGAACCATACACATCTGCAATGTGACATCCACCATAACAAAAATATACTTGCGTGCAAAAAAATCGGCCAACTCTAGGCTTTAATTACTATGCGGGGTGGGTCGATTATTTTGCTCGCAAGTGTATGATAAACCTAAAATTAACTAAGCATTTATTGCAAAAATTAAAAAAAAACTCGTCTGAACGCAACTAAAAAAAGATTTTTATAGCCGCCTTATTAGATTTTTTGACATTTTGTATAGCTTATGTAACTCTTGTAATCCAGACGAATCCAATGACACCATCATTTGTCAAAATCTGTCCAGCCGTTTGGACTCCAGCGACAGCCAAAGAACTCGCATGCATACAAACACATGCATGGACGAGATTAATCAGCGATAAGTCCGCCCATTGTTTTGACTCATTATGTATTTCTTCCCCCGAATTGTGTTTCTGTGTAGAGAACATATTATAATATTAAAACATATAATTGAACAATATAATTATCTATTTAATACGGCTATTTATTATTATTGGGATTAGTCTAATCATACCCCAAGAATTACTTGTGAAACTCAGTAGGTCTATACTATAATATATATTAGGTACTTGTGCAACTATGTAGCTAGCTACGAGTATACCTGCCTGCATAATACGTTGTTTTTTAACCAAGGTCATACATGTAAGCATGGCCGCACACGGGCCTCCGACCACAACCACAAAACGCCGCATTCCCATTTCGTTAGAGTTCATAAGTTTAAATCGGGCTTAACCACGATTTTTGTTTTAACCCCGATTTGAAGCCACATTTCAAAATAAAAAAAACATGATCACGACTGTAATCCCCAGGCTCGGTAGATAATCCCCTCAGTTCTCTCTCTACTTACTTAGATCTTTGAGGATATCTAAAAGGAGTAGTCAGACGCTGAGATGATATTTGGCACATGACCACTTTTTGCACCGTAATTAGTATTCCGTACGTGACAGGTTGCAAGCTTATTAAGCTATACTAGTATTATTTAATCTGTGCTCAGGCTTAGCCATTTTTGAGTAAGCAACAGCTCGAAGTTATTATGATAAGTATGCGCCAGTCAGTCTTAAAGCCTTGTATAGGTAGTAAAGATGTGTACATTTGTAATAATTTTGTGTACATTTACAAGACGCGACGAATGGAATGCAAACATTACGTATTGCACGTGAATTCCAAGTCTTAGTATTGTAAACAAAACAAGAAATAGCAAGCTTTGTAAGCAAACTATATAGTTAGAAATATAATTATTGGCATAGGAACTGCCACAACAGCCTATACAGGGAGTCCCAAAAAGTAGTGTCAAGCGAAAGTCCAGAGATAGAACACCCCTTGGGGTACCCGAATCACCCCCATGTATGTTCCGCGATTTTCTATAGTTTTCGAGTTATTAATTTTTTTCCGAATTTTTGAAAATTTACGACTTGAACAACTTAAAACATTCTTACAAAAAAAGTAGAAAGACTTTCTTGAGATTTTTTTTTTGTCGTAAATTTTCAAAAATTGGGAAAAAAATTAATAACTCGAAAACTATAGAAAATCGCGGAACATACATGGGGGTGATTCGGGTACCCCAAGGGGTGTTCTATCTCTGGACTTTCGCTTGACACTACTTTTTGGGACACCCTGTATATATCATATCATCATAATATCTTCATCCTTTAAGATTAAACAAGCAGTTTTTGTATATTTAATCTGAATCTCGGAAACAGTTCCAACGATTTTCATTAAATTTAGTATGCAGGGAGTTTCGGGGGCGATAAATCGATCTAGGTTTCATTTTTCAAAAAACAATATTTACCAACAAAGTTCGGTCACCCAGGTTCTTTCTACTTTATATTAGTAGAAAGATTCCCCTCTGAAACATCTTATCCTTTTGAACCAGTGAAAGGAACTGGTACAAGGATTAAATTGTGCCTCAGAGACTCCTTGACATTAATATTGTTCATTTATATGGTATGACTAGCTGATGCCCGCAGCTTCGCCCGCGTGAATGTCGATCATTGCGACTTTTCATACAAACTTTCATCCCCTATTTTATCTCCTTGGGGGTAGAATTAATCAAAATCCTTTCTTAGCGGATGCCTACGTCCTAACATCTACCTGCATGCCAAATTTCAGCCCGATCCGTCCAGTGGTTTGGGCTGTGCGTTGATAGATCACTATGTCAGTCAGTCACCTTTGAGTTATATATATTTAGATGATGTAATGTATCAATTAGCACATAGCACAGCTAAAGCCAAAAATGTTATACCTATACGTATTAGCATAACTATTTTAATAATCATTATACGATTGTTAAATCCGGTATAACCTGTGAACGGAAAAAACATGGAAGCATTACTTCAAGGAAAATCCGTGAAACTTGACACGAATTTCACACATCGAAACCCGTGGATTTGCCAAGAGTTGATTCATATTTGGGGGGCACCGTTAAAAGTCGTCTTTATTCTCTCGACATTTGGGTTTAAATTGCCGTGTAACGTGTGATAATAGCCTATGTCAATTTTTGATATAATTTTTCTTTGTTCCAAATTTTATCAAAATCGGTTCAGCGGTTTAAGCGTGAAAGCTAAACAGACAGACAGTTACTTTCGCATTTATAATAATAGTATGGATTATAATGAGATTCAAAAGTAACAAGTGCATGGGAACGATAAAATATAATAATGTATTGTTTTATTCGTTCGCCTATTGCTATTTAATTTAATAATAATAATTATATATATATATATATGTATTGTTTTACAATAAAAGTAATATATAATGTATTTCTCGTTGAAATCTCATTATTATTATCTAATGAGTTTTCATAAAAATATAGGTAGCGCGGTAGGTAAATATTTAATACTTTAATTATTGGATTTTTTATCGTTAAACGTATACGCTTGGAAACAGCTGTGTGATAGATAACATAAGCCTTGTACTAAACAAACAAATTTTTCAATGTCCTTATTATACGAGTACTATAATGTACAATATTGCTTAGAATCATTTTATCCCATAGTATAATGAATGACCTTTGGTTCATACTGTCCTCACAGCTCAGTTGGTAGCAGCTCTGCCTTCTGCGCTGTAGGTCGTAGGTCCAATCCCCACCTAGGATAAACATTTATGTGATGAGCACAGATGTTAGTTCTGTGTCTGGGTGTTATTATGTATGTTATGTATGTATTTAAAAAAAAAAAGCATATATTAATCTATCAACCATCTGGTTCCCATAGTACAAGCTTAGCTTAGTTTGGGGCTAGATGGCGTTGTGTGAAATGTCCACCTATCTTATACATTTAAACGAGCAATTCTTGTATATATGTGTATAATCTGAATCTTGGAAAAGGCTACAACGATTTTCATGAAATTTAGTATGCAGGACGTTTTGGGAGCAATAAATCGATCTAGCTTTGTTTCATTTTTTTACCCCAAAAAAAATCGACCAAAGCTCGGTCATCCAGGTACTATTTATTTATATATACTGGTCTGGCCACTATTTTATTTAAGTCGTATTTCAGGGTTTCCTAAAAGCGTTGTCCAGTTTAAACGATCATTTCGGCAACATCTACATAAACCTCGGGGACCCACTCTCCGTGCGGGAGTACCTGCAAAAAGAAACATCCCATCCCCACGAGGGCCTTAAACCCACGGACCTACAGCAAATCACGCCTGACCAGTTCAAATCCGTTCAGAATGTGGCCGACCATGTTATTACTATGCAACAGAATTGCACAGTAGCGACCATCACAAATCTAATGGCGTTGGTCCTTATGCAAAGTCTGATGAATAACGAACCTTTAGAATATACAGAGCTACTCGCGGAAGTGGAATGGATAATGGAAGTTCTCAATACCCTGGGCGCGAAGGTCTTTGAGAATGATATCAAGAGCAGCGTGGCTAGAATCCTGGTGGTGCATCGGAAAATGATGAAGTTAGACAGAGAAAGAAGATTGAGACTCGTAGCTGAGACGGTTATGCATGTGTCCAACGATATGAAGAAAAAAATGAAAGGTTATTATTATCTATTAGTTTATTTATTTTTCAATATGTTGCGCCACCACATAACGTGGGAAAAAGGCAGGAAGATGATGTTGATGATGATTTATTTGTCCGTTTTTTTCATCCAAAACCATGATAATTTTATATTCTATAGTTGATAAATTCTATCTACATTCTAAAATTACCCCGTGATATTTGAATATCCCTTTCTAATGTTTTATCTAGGTAATCTGAGGATTAAGTAATCTAAACTAGTTACTGAAAATATAGATAAAACATAAACTTTGGACTGGGACTATTTACACACTTTGTAGTAAAAAATATGGTGGGTTAGATTCGACCAACTTCTGGATAATTAATAATATATACCTGATAATCAATTTGTATGTTTGAAAAAGACTAACTGTTTGTATTGTACCTACCTATTCTATGTACTATTAAACTTACCACCATCTTTTTATTTTTATTTACAATGAAAAATACTTATTTTCTTTCTACTACTACTTTCATCAGTCCTGGATTTATAAATAGGCCGTATAGGCCGCGGCCTAGGGGCGGCAGATTTCAGAGGACGGTCACTTGATTTCATTCCTTTATTTAAATAATAATTTTCCATTTGTAGTAAGGCCCCTTTACTACAAATGGAAATTTGTAGTAAAGGGATGTAAGAAAGGTATGTACGTGGGGCGGCAGAAATAAAGTGGCCTACACTCATAAAAATTTAAATCCGGCACTGACTTTCATCAGTCGGGTAACAAGTTAAAATTAAATTAAAAATGTTAAAAACCCTCGACACAAATTTTGCCCGCCATTTTGTGGTGGCGGCCATCTTGGATTTGAAATTTGTCATAGTGTATTTTACTAAAGTACTTTTATTTGATACTTATACACACACACACAGACAGACACGTCAAACTAACACCTCGTCGTTTTTGCGTCGCGAGTGGCGTCTTTCTACAAAGTGCACAGTTTAAACTGTAGGTCTACCATGAGTTTTCACAATCTACACACGCTAGCGACTGTAGTTAAAAAAATGTATGAAAACTTGCCTACAGCGCCTCTAGCGGATAGTTGGGTACTAAAACCTCACGTAGCTAACTATCCTACGTCACAGCGTACTACAGCGACTGTAGTTTGCGCTCATAATTTGCTTACAATTTGGTACCATGAGTAACAGTTTTGACAGATGTCATAGTAACGTACTATTACTACTGTAGTAACGTCAGCTAATCTAAATGTGACAACTCATGGTAGACCTACTGAAAGACCGTAAAATTGCATAGTTATTTTAAAGACGTCAACGAGCTACGTGAACTCCGTATACTTTGTACTTGCATCTATAAAATCTTTAAAGATGTCGAAAGCACTACGGCATTATATTACCCGCGACGCAAATTCCCGACGCGTAAGGGGTTAAAAACAGTAAGGAAGTGTAAATTGAAGTAACGTCCTTGGACTTGCTAGAACAATCAAAAGTCATATTATCATTACATTGAAATTATAATGTTGTAGGTCACATTTTGAACGCGGAAACAATGGCAATGGCGATACCGATAATACAGTTGCAACTTTACGTGAACCCTATTCTGCACTACATCGTGCCGCCGGCGATCATCTGCGTTGTGGTGCAAAGGGAATACGTTACTAGAGGTCAGTACTTAGGGTTCATAATCCCCCAAAGGAAATAAATTGTTTGGTAAATATTGTGTGTCAAAACTTGGTAACCTGACTTTACAAACGCGCTGCGAAAAATGCGGTTATAGTTAACTCCATCCAACTTAGTCACATGCACAAATCTTTAAAAATAAATGATTTTTGTCACGAATGGTTGAAACCCCGAGCGAGTAGAGTCTAAAGAGTAACTATGATATCAATGATAATGTTTCAATCAATATAATCTAGATATTGATCTACATTGTCCTCAGATAGCTCAATTGTTTTAAAAAACAAAATTATGCACATATTAATGTGTACATTTTTATAAATAAATCATAGTAATAATGAAAACGCTAGCTAGACTGCGCGGGCGCTGTGGTATGGCATTTAAACTGAATTACCTATCAAGGACTTAATTTTAGACCTGACCTGTTTAGCTTATCGGTGGGCGCTAACAATGGGAATGAGGCCCAGACCTTCGGCAGGGGTGCTACCACTACACCACCAGCGCTCTTATTATCAGAAATTAAATCATTTGTAATTTGGTATTTGCTTGTAACATTAACATACCTAGGTGTAAACAAAACTTATCGCTTTTGCTACCCTTTTTTTCTAAATAATAATGCATTAAAAGTATGTACCTAAGTGATATTGAAGTGATATTACAATTTACTTTATTTACCGCAGACGTAAACGTTCTAAATTCCTAATTTGAAGAAAACTTTTGCAAGCATACCTAATTTTATAACAGAAATACTGTGACAGACTGTACTCCTAACATTATTTTGTTTCGATGTTTTGAATGGAGTAGTCTTGAAACTTAAACGCACTATTTTTATTTTACCTTTTTTTAATAATAATTCTTTGGAGTAGATTGGGAACTAATGTTCGAGATTCTTATCTTTTTTGAACAAAAGAATGGAGTACTTTGGGAATAAGCCTGCGTATTGCGTATGACCGTCAGATGTCCACACGTTGCTTTTAGGGGACTAGTATGATGATTATTAAAAAAAATAACGATTATTTATATTTCAGAGCAGCTCTATATTGACTACCATCAGATAAGAAAACTTTTGAGCCATGAATTCTTCCATTTAGAAAAAACTGAAGAAAATGTGAGTTTTCATTGACCCTACTAAGTAATTATTAAAGATGCGAAAGATTGTGTGTTTGTTTGTGACTCAATCCCGCCTGAACGGCAGGACGGATTTGTATGAAGTTTGAAATATGTAGGTATAGCCGTGACCTGGAAAAACATATAGGCTACGTTTTGACTGCAAAGCTGCAGGCAAAAGCTAGTTATTTCAATAAGGTCATACCTACTACGCATTTTAATTTATAGAAAATACCTAAATTATCATTCCTCTACGATAAAAAATAGAAATACCTAATGTTTTTTCCAAGAGTATTATAATCTGATTTACAAATGTGACAATGCCCTAGTTCTATCCTGTATCGCGGTAACCCAACTAGATTTTTTAAAATCGTTACAAGAAAATGCAAGGCATGGACAAAAGAATAATGTAGGTACTATCCTACTAATATTATAAACGCGAACGTTTGTAAGAATGTATGGATTTACACTGCCGGCCAAAAGTTTGAGACCACTTATAAAAATCTTTGTTGCCAACAAAATATTTCAAAAGTGCACATGATAAAGAGCTAATTTGAACACCTGCGTGTTTTACTGTTGTCAAAGAATTTCTAAGAGTAATTTTTACTGTATATTTTCAAGTTATCATCCTTTAAAGGTTTATTGTTTCAAAACATCAATGAGTGCCACGCATGTACCAGGTGGCAGAGATATTGTAATATTTTTATGGCCTGCTCATTACTAATTATTTTCGGTTGGTTTCGCGTTAACCGTACTTCAAGACTATTTTAGCGTTATAAAACATTTTTTTTACCTGAGTTTTCATGGAGTTAATCTTTTGCTATCTCGATAAGTCTGAGCTCGTCGCTGTTACAGTAAAGACATCTTAAAATGGGAAAAGTGCGCGAAATTAGCAGTGAAACTCGTTCTGCCGTAGTTATTTTACACGGCGAAGGCAAATCGGAACGTGCGATTGCCTCTCAACTTAAGTTGTCGAAGACTTGTGTTCATAACACAATAACCAGATACAAGAAGACTGGCAGTAATCAAGATCGTTCGCGATCGGGAAGGCCGAGAGCTACCACTTCTAGCGAGGATAATTTCATCGTCGTTACCAGCAAGCGGAATAGACGCCTAACAGCACCAGAAATACGCGCAGAAGTAAACAAATCCCGGTCAGAACCTGTGTCATTGACTACAGTAAAAAGACGATTGAGAGATGCTAATTTATTTGGTCGCGTCGCCGTTCGAAAACCACTACTAAGGCCACAAAACAAAAAGAAACGGATGCAGTGGGCCCTTACCCATCGAGACTGGACTGAAGAAGATTTTAAAGAAGTTCTTTGGACAGATGAATCCAAGTTTGAAGTATTTGGATCAAAACGACGAATTTTTATTCGTCGTAGCGCCGAGGAAAAGATGATGCCAGACTGCGTGGTGCCCACGGTTAAGCATGGTGGTGGTTCCATAATGGTCTGGGGATGCTTCTCGGGCCACGGAACCGGAGATTTAGTACGAGTCGAAGGAATCATGAGAAAGGAGCATTATAAACGAATATTACAGCAAAACGCCGTTCCGTCTGGTTTAAGATTGATTGGAAATGGTTTTTTTTTCCAACAAGACAATGATCCTAAACATAGTTCAAAATTATGCAGGGGTTATTTAGAACATAAGGAAACAAAAGGGGTGTTGAAAAACATGGTGTGGCCCCCTCAGAGCCCGGATCTCAACCCAATTGAGCTATTGTGGGAAGAGCTGGACAGAAATGTGCGCAGTTGCTGTCCCTCATCACAAAAAGACATGTGGAAGGCTTTACAAGAAAGCTGGAACAATATTTCACAAGATACAATCGATAAATTGATTGCTCGTATGCCGAGACTAGTGAAAAAAGTAATAGAATGCAAGGGAGGCTTTTTTGACGAAAAATCTGTTTAGGATATGAACGGCATTTTTAACGTAAATGGTTGATATTCTTTGATTTTTTGTTTTCTTTTTAACGTATGTGTATTAGTGATTAAGCATTTTAACTAATAATTAAACAACAGTTAAACCTCTTGCTCTGTATTTTGAGTTTTATTTCATTTTCCTACTTTGATTTAGGTGGTCTCAAACTTTTGGCCGGCAGTGTACATTATGTTTGTTACTCTTTCACGCAAAAACTACAGAATGGATTTTGATGAAATTTGGCACAGAGATAGTCTTAGAATAGCACTTAGGCTACTTTTTATCCCGGACAAATGTACGGTTCTCGTGAGATAGATTTGTTTTTGTTTTTCAAGGTATCACGCGGGCGGAGCCTTGGGGGGACAAAATATAACACAAGATAAAAAAGTAACTTTTAATATTGTTTCAGACATTCAACACAGCCTTGGAGTACTGCTTAAAGAACCGAGTGATAGCGTATCGCGGCGAATACTACACAGCTGGTGACGACGGCAAACTCCAGCATTTGTTGAAGTGGGCAGTGTGGCCCGCACTCACTACGCTGTCCAAATGTGCGAAAGTTTTGATTCAGGTTTGTATTATTGTATTATAATGTATATCAGGTTATATAATCACTTTGAAAAGGTGATTTATTCATATTTGGTCGAAATTTCTTTGCGCAATATGTATATAAAAATACTACAATCATTAATTGTATAATATAAGCATGATAGTATAGGACAAGATGCCTTCGTGTACATTCTATCGTTACTTTCGTCTGTCTGTTTCATACAAAATCGAATTCTTTGGTAGTTTTAAATGTTTTTTCAGAAACAAGATGTTGCAAAATAGTGATTTAAATGCGCTTTCATGACATTTAAATACGCGAATAGCAAAACAAATCCTGTGAAATATTCGGCGGAACTTTCGATTCGGTAAATTTTACCGAACTTCCGGTGAAAACCATATTCGGGCCGTTCACTGATACTTATGTAGTCGATGTCATTTTCATACAATTTTAAAGTTTTCCATAATGTAAAACGTGAGGCATTAGTGTACGAAAATATCACAATTGTGGACCAGTGTGGAGCAGTACATTTAAATCAACTTTCACAGAGAGAAAACTGCGATTACAAGCAAGCCCTCAAGTTGATCCAGCAAAGCGTAGAGTCTAGTCGGTGTCACCCGTACTGCCTGAGTCTGGATGCCATCGGGAACTGTCTGCAGGGGCTCTCGGCTGCGGGGGCCCTTATCAAAGATAAAACGTAAGTTTTTTTGCAGTCAAAATTGACTTTTTATTATATTCAGTCTAATACCTGGAAACAAATCCCTATTTTATCGTGTAATATTACCTATTTTATTTTAGGAAAGACGAACAAGTGTACCAAATTGTGCCAGAAGTTTTGGAGGGGTGCCAACGTCTAGTCACTTCAGTGTTGCCAGCCTTCAACGTGAATTTCTGCAAGAAGAATTCAGTGATTTTCGATGAGAGGGTCATAGCTAAGCTGTAGTTTAATTTACCAAGCTACCGAGTGATAAAAGTAGCACTTATTATGGTATTCATTCAATCGAATATGATCAAATAAAATTATGCATAATACGTTTTTGTGTAGGTATAAATATATTTTAGCGGGTTCAACTGTATTTGTGTTAAATGCTAAACCATCAAAATAAAGCGCCATAAATATAAAATAAATGAACAAACATCGATATAATATTCAGACAGTATTGATTTGTTATTATTATAGGTACATCGATGAGATAATTACTTGAATATAGTGAAAGACTAATATAGTGAAAAACTTTAGGCGCTGTACTAATATTAAGATGCTATTTAATGTTAAGCTATTTATTTCCAAAACAATCTTCCAATTAATTTTAATTATGTATTGTATAGTGTAAGTTGCTCGGTGATATTTGAATTTTCCAATTTCTCAACAAAATTTCGTGCGATATTGTTTTTATGCCTCATATAAGTTACGGCTGAGAAAACAGATTTCCATCTCACCCAATTCCTGCATCAGTATTATTTTATTAATTCAACATAAACTGGCGATGTTTAGAGCGCAAATGTGAAGTAGTGGCCTCTAAAAGGATATTAGTTGCGATCAACTTTAAATTTAGTATTTTAACTAGTTTTTTAAGATTTTACTGTCTTTTGCTGTGATTATTTACCAGTAGTACAATAGCGTTTTTTGTGATGCTCTTAATAAAAGCAGTTAATTGTTAGTTTATTTATGATCCGTTGATTTTTGTTATTTAATTAATTAATTATGCATAATATTAACATTTTAAAGAAACATAGTAACCTTGTTTTGTTTGTTGGGATATTATTTAAGCGTTACCTCCGAGTCATACCTTGTAAGATTGCTATAATTCAATTGTTTTGTTGTCCAAAAATTGGAATAAAGTTTTTTTACCACTTTATTGCATATTTTTTTCTTAGTCTCTTACTTGCTTTGCACCACTAAAACAATGTAGGTATCTGTGTTCTTAACAAAAAAAACAAATTCATGTATTTCATAAAATCTATTTAAAACAAACAAATTAAATTAATAACTTCTTTTTTATTGAGATCAAGCTCGAAACATTTACTTAAACAAGTAAAAAGTATACAATTTAATAATTTCAGTAGTTGTGATTTGTGTAGATCTTTCACATCCAGAGTTACTGGTTAACATCCTCAATTAAACGTTAAAATCATTTAAAATTAAAGTTAAGGACAAACTGGCCATCACTTCTTTTGCTATTTTCTCATGATTTACATATTAATAATAAATTAATCAAACATCTTTACGCTGGCATATACGTATCTGTTCAAATTGTCTGGTAGGAATATAACTGATACTGATAACATTACATGACCAATTCTATGCAATCTGCAATGGACAGGGAAATAATGTAAAGATTTTACTATCACACATCATCAGATACAGCACAATGTATGATGAACTCTACAAGACCGAGTGAAGCAGTGTCGATTGCTAGTCTTAAAAAACTGAACTGTGATAGTGATAGATTGTCGCTCATGAGACCACTAGAGAAAAGACCAAGGGGTGCCTAAAAAAATGCAAGGAATAAATGTAGAAAGGAAATCTTAGGTGATCTAAATATATTCTACCAAAGTAGATACATACTAAAATTAATTATCTAGCAGTTGCTTTTCAGTTGGCATTGGTCCCTTGGTTAGTTTATAGTTATGTATGAACACTTTCACAGATCAGATTTTTGTACTAGATGACTTTAAATACCTGAAGTTTTAAAGCTTGTCTGGATCCATAATTTATTGCACATAAGAACATAAGTACCTATATTTAACATAAACTAACGTAAGATAAATCTTTTATATTTTATCCTTTCTACGTTATTTATAAAAGAAATGTGAAAAGATGTAATATTTATAACCAATTAACTTTACCTCTGTAAAGTATATTAAGAGAATTTTATTACTTACAATTTGGCTAAGCAAAAAATAATTAGAGCTATAAATTTTGACATCAACAAACAATGAATTCAATGTTAGCCCGGATGAACTCAGTCAAAATAATGAATCAATGAAATTCATTTATTTAAATATATTCACGCATACTCGGTGAACGAAATGACGACACAAGACACTGGTGCTTTGAATCAAATCAAACTAATTTACGTAGCATGCCTGAAACTATATATTTATTATAACATAGTTTACAATTATACATTATGTACCACGTACGATGTATCGGCAATACTGAAAATCCCAAGTGGCAGAATTAAATGCAAATAACAGTGTCGTAAAATATACAATCAGCTTTATCTTTATGTAGGTACGTTTCAAAATAAAAATAATATCACAATAAAACAGATTATAGCCATAAAAACCACTCACGGATTATTTAGCTATGAGAGAATCATGGCGATTCACCGATTTGGAGAATTGGTTATCATGTGGGACAACCCTCATGATAACCAATTCTGAAATCGGTGAAATCGTACGTATGGGGGTAACCATACTACTGAACATAAATAATATAAAACTACAAACATATTAATTCTTTATAATAATAATAATTTACGTAAGTAGGTATACAAGGCAAGTATGGATTACGAGCAAGGATTAGTACTTGACCTTACAGTATTCATTGTATTTTTTTAAAATTATTTAATTATTTATAGTATAATAATATCTGAAGCCGATTGTACTAGTACATGTTTAGCAATAATGCTACCAGTGAGCTAAAATTTGAGCTAAGACAGTTTAATTTACATAGCGCACTACATTTACTTGTAAGAGGATTTACATTTTCAGTCCATTTGCTTAGAATATATCACTCAGCCGTGTTTCAATGTCTGGTTTATAAATACAGATCTTACTTCCATGGGGCACAGTGTGAGCACGCCTTCGGGTAAGGGCTTATGTATATTGACGTATGTAAGTGAGCTTTCGTATATGCGGTCAGGAGGCGCGTCTATAAAGTCCGATAGTTGGATCTAGAATAAAAAATAGTATATTATATGTATACATCACACTGGTCCTACTAATATTATAAACACGAAAGTTTGTAAGAAGGTATGGATGTATGTTTGTTACTCTGTGTCTGGGTGTTAATATTTATTCAATGTATGTAATTGTACAAAAAAAAGTATATAATTAATCTATCAACTATCCGGTTCCTATCGTACAAGCTTTGCTTAGTTTGGGGCTAATTGTCCACCAATATTTATTTATTTAATTACATATTGCTCTTTCACGCTGAAACGGCTGACCGGATCTGGATGAAATTTGGCACTGATATAGATTATAGTCTGGAATAGCATATAGGCTACATTTTACCAGAAAAATGTACGGTTCCTGTGGGATAGATTTGTTTTTGTTTTTAAGGTACCAACTGGGCAAAGCCGTGGGCGTAAAGCTAGTACAAAATAAAACACATGGGTGGTTTTGTTATAAAAGGAAGCCACCTTCCAAATTTCAGCTTTCTACCTTCAGCGGTTTCGGCTCTGCGATGATGAATCAGACAGTCAGTCAGGTTAAACTCTTATATACATAGAACTCACTATATATATCATGTACATAGGTATAGATGTAAATATTCACCTGTCCGTCACTAAGAGGATACCATTTAGCGATAGCTTTCTTGCTGTAGCACGTATCTAAGTACACTCGTTGGAAGGTCATTCCCATGCCGTGCATGGAGCCGATATCTTTACTCTGTGGATGAGAAAAAAAAAAGCTTATAATATCCCATGATTTCAGGGCGCCAGAGCTTCCTTTCCATATGCTGCTCTGTACGTCTACCATGAGTTGTCACATTTAGATTGGCTGACGTTACTACAGTAGTAATAGTACGTTACTATGACATTTGTGAAAATTGTTACTCATGGTACCAAATTCTAAGGCTGGTTACAGTGCTCGACCGATCGTCGGTCCGTATGTCGGTCGCGCTTGTCATTAATATGAAAATCCATAATTCGTACAGTGCTGGACCGACCGTACGCACGCGTATATTGCTACGCACTGCGTACGAGGACCGTCGGTCGAGCGCGTCCGCATACGGCCGTCGGTCGGCCGACGCGCTATGGAAACGAATGAACGCGTTCAGTGCTGCACCGATCGTTGGACCGACCGTACGGACCGACGACGGATGTCTGTATCAATTTTCATCTGGTCAGTCTGTTGGTCAGGAGAGCACTGAATGATACAAACTGACGGTCGGTCGCGCGTATCGTCAGGACCGACCGTGCGCACCGACGATCGGTCGAGCACTGTAACCAGCCTAAGCAAATTAATGAGCGCAAACTACAGTCGCTGTAGTACGCTGTGACGTAGGATAGTTAGCTGCGTGACGTTTTAGTACCCAACTATCCGCTAGAGGCGCTGTAGGCAAGTTTTCATACATTTTTTTAACTACAGTCGCTAGCGAGTGTTGATTGTGAAAACTCATGGTAGACCTAGAGGCGCCACCGATAATCAGCGCTGCATCAGCCACCATGCGTGCTGCTGCAGTTCATGCTGAATGGTTGCCTGTTTTATTGTCACCTTAGCAACGCTTTATAATTAAACCTAAGTTATCTGTAACGTGACGTGAAATAAATGATTTCTATTCTATTCTATTCATATATTTGTATTGTCTTTGAACTTTATAGGATCTACGACATGGTTTTCTCATGATGTTTTTCTTCACCTTTGAGTATACTGGATATATAGCGCACTTAATATTTTCTAACAGAAAATCCATAGGTGCACGACCTCGAACCGACGACCTTAGGACCACTCCGCAAAACGAAAAAGATATAATCGGAACCGAATGTTCGTCGAATTTCGTCGAACTAACAGTTTTTTCGTTGTTAAATTCGAAATTTCGTGTTTGTAAGTGGTATTACACTATTTGAGAACGATTGTCAAAAAAAATGTTGATCGTACCATCGTTAAAATAATAGTCGATACGATAGAGGTAGATCAGTCTAAAAATGCACGCCCCTCCAATGTATTTGCTACTCTATTTCCTCTACATGCGGTACAAGTACAAGTGGAGGGGCGTGCATTTTTAAATTGAAACATCTCTACCTAGCTTCGAGTAGGTTTTGAACGACTATTGTGGCGATATAACGTTGATCGTTTTGCGGAGTTACAACTACCACTAGACCACCAGGGATCTTAATACTGGTTTTGACAGTTTACCCCCTGGCTAAGCTAAGCCTTACCTTAGTATGCACGTGTGCATTGAAGGAGGCGAGCACTACATCGGCGGCGGAAGCGACGGATCGCGCGTACTGCGGGCGCGAGTCTCCGCGCGTACTGTAGTGCATCGTTATAATGGGCTGCAGCAACATTTGCTGCGTGACGTGAGCGCCCAGGGATAGCTGACCGCTCGGGTGCTCAGCCGGCGTCTTCAGCTGAAACAAAACGAAATAGGATTACAATAATCCTAAAACTTATACTTAGATATCTCTTCAAATCTCTTTAATTGCTTAAATAGGTACTTATGTACAGATATACATAAACTGTACACACTATAAATATATATGTGAAACAGTTGAGTTATCTAAGGACCGTTACAAACGATCTATACTAGTACATAGCTCAACTGATAGATCGTTTGTAACGGTCCTTAGATAGCTCAATTGATCCAGATCACTGCGGCATTACCACGTTGAAAGGCAATGCTCATACGCCAGATCTGGGTTCCCGCGTCGCTTTAAAGATTAAATATTAGGATCTTTGAGGATATAAGAGAGAAGTCAGATACTATTCATTTTCACTAAAGTAAGATTGTATGAGTCAGCGGTCAACGATATTTTATACTCTTAAACATTATGGTTATTCTTAAATAAAGTTAAAAAACAACAACTAACCTTGCAAGGCGTGACTGCGGTCTCGTGAATGATCTTAAAGGTGTGCCGCGTTCTCACGTTGTCCAACACTCCTTGGTTAAGACCTCTATTGTCATCTCTACTCAGTCTTCTATCTTGCATCACCTGCACGATAAAACGATATATATTATCTAGACACGCGGCAGCGTGTCCAGCCAAGTTCAAGCGAGCGCGCGCCGTGTGTAATATTACAGGAACCATTTGGGTCATTTTTCACCCCCTCGTAACTCAAAAACTATTTCACATAATACTTTTAGGAACCAAGTAATGATTCAAATAAAAAATACAGACGGACGGCGGATTAACTTTAATCCTTTACAATTTGATAAAAATTAAACATAAAGAAAACCAAAAGGAATCAAATCAAACTTACAACAAACCACAGTTAAATTTAACATGAACTCAGAGTAACTTACTCGTAATCTAACCACATAGGTAAGTAGGTAGGTAGCTCACAATCACCGATAATCCTAACTAAATAGATGTTCACTCGTCGAAGGCTCGTGCGCAACTGGCCTGCAGCTCGCTTTGCGCCCGCTTTTATAGGCGCGCTGTCCCCTATGACTCATCGTCGGACGATATTGCTAACACGGCCTCTCCTGACGACGGGTCGTCCTCGGCCCGCAAGCATGGTAGCAACAGGCAGGACTGGTGCCAGGAGCTGTTGAAGGTCCGGCTTCAGGATCAGCCAGCATCTAGCAGGGGCGTAGACCGCTGAACCCTTGCTGCGGAGTCTGATGAGCTATCCTAGGACTCATCAGATTCACCTTCTGTGAAAGAACGACATGTATAAATACGTGCGCAGTTTCTTAAAACTGCCACTTCATTATTCATTCTCAGTTCATAATCTCTTTCACTTAATTAATACATCGCACATCAATCGCCATCTCGTAACTCAAGTCTCACAGGAGTCACCTCAGAGACGTCTCAAATAATAATAAAGAAAAAATAGGGCCCCTGATACTTTTCTCCATCATGTCTCGACGCAGCATCGAGTCTTCCACAGACCGTTCTGCATCACCTCACGTCGTGGAGGTCAGCGCACGTGCGTCACACGCGCACAAGCGTCTATCTAAGAGTCTGTCGATGTAAAACACGGGTTAAGTAATAACATCAAAAGCAATTGCCTATTCTTTCATTCATCACACATCCAAGGCCCTCATTCAAAGACGCACACGTAGCTGTTTTTCCTATTTTCTACACAGACGCATATTCATCACCTTGGTGCAGTAACATTCATCATCAGACACAAGATCGTTCATCCTTCCTACATGTGCCTAAACAATTTACTACACGTTAGGAACGCGTCTATGGGGCGAGAGCCCTTTCCTACGGGGCTAGGGCCCTGAGAGCTCTAACACGCTAAAGCGTTCATGAGGCAGAACCCCTACGCGTCAAGGACACGTCTGCAAGGCATAGCCCCTACGCGTCAAGGACACGTCTGCGAGGCATAGCCCCTACGCGTCAAGGACACGTCTGCAAGGCATAGCCCCTACGCGTCAAGGACACGTCTGCGAGGCATAGCCCCTACGCGTCAAGGACACGTCTGCAAGGCATAGCCCCTACGCGTCAAGGACACGTCTGCGAGGCATAGCCCCTACGCGTCAAGGACACGTCTGCAAGGCATAGCCCCTACGCGTCAAGGACACGTCTGCGAGGCCGGAGTGTGTACGCCTCTCTGGACATCGATCGCCTCGCCACAGCGCAGCGCCATACTGCATTGCAGCCTGGGTCTGCCCACAGCTATCGCTCGATAGCGTAGCGTCAGCTCACACCGACCGCTCGGCAGAACGTTGACCACCTCGTAAAGGCCACGTACTCCCAGATTCAGTTTTCCTGTCATACAGAAAGCACAAGTATATTTTCAGTTTTCCTATCATACAGAAAGCACAAGCATATTTTCAAGCAACTGCCTCTAAATAAGCTGCAGATTGCAAGTTGTTTCACCAATGAAGGAGTTCCGGACCTCGATCATTACCAAAACAACTGCAAAGCCACCGGGTAACTATTATCGAAATAAAAAGGTAGCCAAAAATGTCGAAGCTACGAATAGCAAACTGCTAAATGTCGGATCAAATAGCCATTATGTCGGGGCTGCTGGTATAACTCACTACTACCGAAAAATATTTCATACTTCACCAGGGTCGACTTGCCACACCACTGAACCATAATGTTCTGCGGCAGTCAGAGTCTTCTTTCCGTACAAACAGCCAATAGCTCGAGCTCGTATCGGTGATACGGCAACGATCACACGACCTCATAGGGACTGCGCAGTGCGCATCCTGGAGTTCAGCTTCGCTAGGACACGTGTGATCCTATTAAATGACTGCACTGCAGGCTGGGTTTGCCCACAGCTACCGCTCGATAGCGCAGCGTAAGCGCACAGAACGTTGACCACCTCGTAGGGGCCACGCACTCTCAGATCTAACTTCCCTGTGAACAGGAAAGGTTAAGCACGAACACAAAGTCATCACATCACATCAAGTGCAAACCGTCTATTCCGTTTGGAATACTCGTCTTGGTAGACTTGGTTCTACTCGAGAAGGTGTCGAGTCCGACATCTCAATATTTTACGCAAGGCTTTACAATTTGGCCTACAGTTTTCAGTTGTAACCTCTAACCTGTAGTTCACTCTACCAGTTATTAGTCTCTGTCAATTTAACTTTAATTTGGAAACAGCTAACCATTGTTTCTCAATAAAACCAAACAGTGAATTACCATGAAGTATACACGAAATAATGAGACTAACTGCAAACTGCACCGATAGCAAACTTACTAGACACGCTCAATGTGCGGTGTCTCACATCTAATTTACCCAATAACGCCAGCGCGGCGGTATTTATAAAAACAATAGGAACACTTAGCTTACCAACATACCGACGATTACATCGTCTACCTGTTCTAGTGTTACACACTAGCCACTGGTCTGCCAGACATGAGTTCATACGCACTGAGAAATGCGTCTGCTTGGATTACACCTGTACTCGTTCAGAAACACGTCTGCAGGGCCAGAAGTCCAAGGGAAGCATCGCGCGCAGTAAGTAGAAAGTTCGCGTCGCATGCTCGTCCCACCACGCGAAGCGAAACGCCTCACGTATGCCATCATACACACCGCTAGGATATGTGTGATCCAAATAAGTGACTGCAACATAAAACATTCAGATTAACACACACTTAAAATGCAGCAAACCTCTTGGGATACCATTCTCTTTTCAAAGGAGTACTGTACTGAGCTGCAGCTTGGGTAGTTTTACCCCGCGCACCACTCAGTAGTTTAAGTTCATAACGGTCGCTTGGTAAAACCTTGATAACACTGTTTGAGCCTCTCATACCAGAGTAGAGTTTACCCGCAGGCTTATTATGTTAAACCCTGCAGTAGCGACGGAAGCAGTAAAGCGACAGCGACCGCCTCGCGATCGGCCTGCCGTACTCCACTCCTCAAACGCTCGGCTTCACCTGACCTTGTCTAATACATCTGAAATCTCACAAACAACGGTTATACGATTGTCAACATGTTTACCTTGATAACTACCACACTAGCAGACTGTTTACTTTAAGCACATCAGGTGTGATGAGATTGTAAAAGCGCTGCTATCAATTAAAACATTGATCGGAACACTATTCATCACAGCTGTTGTTGATCGTCGACTCAGAGCATCAAGTAGTCTCGTTTAGACGCGAAATCAGCTGGTGTCAAGTCGGTTAGTCAGTACACGTTATATTAGCGGGAGAAGAAAGGTAATTTCGACTCGAGGGTAGTCGAAATACAGTACTGCTCATTGGGATGGGCATGCCTACACGATGACGACTGTTTACAGATGCGCTCTTTTGAAAAACAATCGTCAACTGCGTGACCAGAAGGGTTACAATGTCAAACCTTGCAGCGAGTAGAGTGATAGCAGATCGACAGCAGCAGCAAAGCAACAGCGACCGCTTACGCGATCGGTTGCAAGTTGTTACCGTAAACGGTATCACGGAAGGCAGTCATCTGCCTATAGCCAAGTTGTCGCCGAATGCACGTTGCCTTTGAACACTAGCGCCACTAGCGACAGCAATTGGTGGAAACAAATATTGTTCACAGATTGTCCAGCAGAGGGAGACATAGTGTTCAGTTGCTGTTGCCTGTTAGCTAATACAAAATTGACGTTAGACTTACTAAATGAGCAGACATTTGGTGTGAGGTCAGTAGTTACTCACCTTTGTTCTCTTGGGACATTGTATCTGAATATGGTCCTTTTGTCCACCACAAAAACATGAGACAGCACCTGCACTTATCTAAGGGTTACCTATTCCACGGATAATAATAAGTGTCCTTAGTTCTTCACTAAGACCATATACCGCTTGTAAACGCAGTGAAGTACGACACGCGTATTCAGGGTATGTGGTGTATGAGTCAGATGTTTTCTTCATGGTTTCGAACAAAATATTGGCAAAGGCTAACTTACCTGGACAAAGAGGTTTACTTCCTCAAAGTTCGACCATGAACGGTCGCGGGTGACCCATTCAGATATCCAAACCTTAGCATCGTCTTTCAAACAAGACGTGACACGAGTGAGACCCACTCCTACGTGGAGCCCTATATGTGCGCCACGGCGTTCGACGATATGACACATCAGGAACGGGATCGTGATCTATTTGTACGAGAACTGCCTCGACATGCGAGACATGTGCACATATGTGTGACATCTCGAGATGTGAACGAGGACTTCGTGTACGGTTGTGTGAGCTACCTCGTAAACAATGTCTAGAACTAACACGAGTTCTCAATTTATCAATTTAAACAACAAAACACAAAAAATGACTAACTGTGGGTAGTTGTATTTTTGCTTCCTTTCTGGTTTATAGGCCTTTGTCTGGTTGTTTATCAGTGCAAAGGTAACGTTTTACAGAGAAAAGAAAGAGAAAGCTGTATGTGGACACAGACCAATCCCACTTCTGATTTTAGGAACCAAGTAATGATTCAAATAAAAAATACAGACGGACGGCGGATTAACTTTAATCCTTTACAATTTGATAAAAATTAAACATAAAGAAAACCAAAAGGAATCAAATCAAACTTACAACAAACCACAGTTAAATTTAACATGAACTCAGAGTAACTTACTCGTAATCTAACCACATAGGTAAGTAGGTAGGTAGCTCACAATCACCGATAATCCTAACTAAATAGATGTTCACTCGTCGAAGGCTCGTGCGCAACTGGCCTGCAGCTCGCTTTGCGCCCGCTTTTATAGGCGCGCTGTCCCCTATGACTCATCGTCGGACGATATTGCTAACAATACTTTATACTTTTCCTCTCTCTTCCGTCGGTGATGGCGTAATAAACGTTGTAAGTTACCAAAAATATTTTATTTACTGAATCCAGATTCCAGACTTACTCAGCACCTAAATTATAGGATATACAGGCTGCACCCAACATGGTTAATTATTAATTATTAATCAGTTTTACCAAACTGTAAAGGGCAGGGTGTAGGTATGAATGCGAGTTCCTTTGACCCAGCTGCTGAACGGATTTTGACAAATGAGGTGGATTTGCGCGATCACAAGAGTGACGTTTGCTATAAACAATGTCAAAAAACTAATATGGCGGCTGTTAGAAGCAATTTTTAATTACTTTTATGTCGAGTTTTTTAAATGATGAAAAGTAGTTAGAACTCTACGTGCAAGTTACAGCCCTTTGTCGCTAACAGAGCAACTAACTAGAAGGTATATAATATTTTATATGGGCCATAGTTTTAGGTGTTTTTAGGTACAAGTACAAGTGCCTCCACTTGTACTTGTACCGCATGTGCATTTTTACACTGAATCATCTCTACCTCTATCTGACCCGCCTGTAAAGCGGCCATGCCCAGCGGCGTGGAAGTGAGCAGGGTGAACCTCGCAGTCTCGCCCTCGATGTACGCCGCCGCAGGCAGAGGATAAAAGTTAGCTTGCAGCGGGATCTTCTCGAAATATCGACGTTTGATCATCTGAAATAGATTATTACGGTTATTTCTGACTTATTTTAGTAGGTTCACTAATTTTTGAAAGTAATATTAACTTCTCTACTGAAAAAAGTTAAAAACCAGACGGCATTATTGTGTGTATTGTCTGTTTTTACAAGCTTTACAAGATGTATGTTTGTCCGGGTAGAATCTTGCAACTGAATTTTAATAGAATAGAATAGAACAGAAAATAGTTTATTGCCGAAAAAAAACACAGAATAAAAATTTAATTATAAAAAAAACAAACAATTTAAGGCAAAAGGAGTAAATTCAGTATTTTGCTGCTTGCATTGATACGCAAGCAGCGCGCTGTTTTTAAACTTACTCCTCTCGGAATCAGTAAATCAGTTATCCTTAACCGATTGAGCTGAATATTTGTATACACGCTTATTTTGGATGACAATGCATGCTTAGCCATGTGACGTCATTCTAATTCCAAGATGGCGGACTAGTTATTTTATCTGCACTACCACAATATGGGTATCAAATGAAAGGGCTTGCTGAGCAGAACACGAAAACTAATACAACATCACATTAAATCCTAAAGGCTTATTTTTAAAAAGTTTTTTTATCATTGAATATACATATGTATATATACAGTCGTGGTCAACTAATTAGGGACATGCAAGATAGTGAAGAACAATAACCGGTTATGTACATACAAATATAAAACCCTATTGATTTCTCAGTAACTATTATTTGCATAATTTGGTCCGATTATTATGCTTTAAATGGCTGTAAATAAAAGAATAAATAAATAGAAAAAAGTATTTAATATCAAAGGTTGAACATGTATTCAATTTTAAGGTATAATTCTGTAGCTGGACATTTAATTAAGGACAGTAAACTATAATGAAAAATAGAGTTAAACAAAACTAATAATCTGCAGTATTATAATATCTTTAACAGCTCCATTTTATTACGTGTAAAATCAGTACCCAGTAGCAAAACCTTTGTTAGTAATTACCGCTTGACACCGATGTGGCATAGACATTATCAGTTTCTGGCATGTTTCGACAGGAATGTTTGCCCATGCCTCACAAAAAGCTTCATTAAGTTCATCTAAAGTTGTGGTACGATAAGTGGCTACTTTTTTCTTGATTTCGTGCCAAAGGTGCTCGATTGGGTTAAGGTCCGGGCTATTTGCTGGCCAATCTAGCACCGATACTGACTGACTGGTAAGAAACGACTTGACTGAACGGGCGGTATGTTTTGGGTCGTTATCATGCTGAAACGTCCATATAATAGGGAGATGCTCCTCAGCATAGGGAAGCATCGTTTCCTCCAATATTGCCTTGTATTGATGTTGGTCTAAGTTACCCTGAACTTTCCTCACAGGTCCCACTCCACGTCCAGAAAATGAACCCCACATTTTAATGTTTCCACCGCCATGTTTCACCTGCTTTTTTGTGAATCTTGGATTCATTTCCGCTTTTACTGGACGCCGTACGTATTGCCTTCCATCTGAAGAAATCAAATTAACCTTGGTCTCGTCAGAGAATAATACATGTTGCCATTGGGCGTAGGTCCAATGTCCATATTTACGTGCAAACGCCAAACGAGCATTTCTATGTTCTTTCTTCAACAACGGTACTTGCGAGCCACTCTTCCGAACAACCCTGCTTCTACCAGACGTCGTCGAACGGTCCTAGCTGAGACACCAGCTCTTTCGTCTGTCCCAAACACTTCGTGTTTAATTAAAATAGAGCCTAGAAACGGATCTTTCTTAGCTAACCTGGCTATCATTCTATCTTCTTGCGGAGTTGTTTTTCTCGATCTTTTTGTTCTGGGCACATTTAAATCTGTGTTATTGCGTCTGACATGTTGCACTGCATTGTATACCATAGTTTTTGAACAATTTAAATGTTCTGCTATCCTTCGGTATGGCCAACCATGCTCGACAACAAACTTCATGATAATTTTTCGTAGTGTTGGATCGCAACTTTTATTTTTACCCATTTTTCTTCAAAATATTTTTCAAAACTTAAAATAAATATCGGGATTGCCGCCAAAACTACCACGAAACAATAAGAGAAGAAGTAAAAAAGTATTGAGATTCAAATTTTGAAAATTGAACGCAATATCTCAGTGTCCCTAATTAAATGGCCAGCCAGCATTATTTGAACAAATAGCACTACGATAATCTATCAGCTATACTGTAAAGAGGTTTAATGTTTAAGAAGTTGTTATTGTTTGTATAATCGGGCACATAAATGACTAATTATACTTACATGTAAGAGATATGGAATATGGTTTAGACTCGTTGGAAAATAAAAAATAAATTCACAATTCGGTTTAACCAAAGAGTGTCCCTAATTAGTTGACCACGACTGTATATATTGTGTAGAATATAATAAATACTCAATTGGTAGCATGCTGTAGTCAGCACCCACATTTTAGGAGCTAAGTTATGTCTAGATATCAGTAAGTACTAGTATAAGTTTTTGATAGTTTACGAAAACTTTTTTCGAATAGTATCCTTTCATACATTTACCTCCATCGGAAATATTGAGGAACTAAAATGAGGCTGGGGTTACAGAAAACCAACCTGCATGCCGTTCAAGTCCGTATAGAAGACGTCTCCGTTCTTGATTCTTGTCGAGAATCGCATAGCCAGTTCCAAGTCGTCCACCTGAGGGTCTATTAGGAAACTGTTGCTGATTTCCACTTCCGTTTGCTTGAGCGACGGGTTGTTGTGTACTGTTATCTGTAACATAGATCGAGTAAGAGTACCTTTCTTCTTAGCGTGTTCTTCAGAACCAGTGTGGTGAATGGATTAAAGGGCGCCTTAGAGACTCCTTCGAGCACTAATAACAACACGCTACGACCAATAGGAGCGGAGCATCAATAATGTTGGAAAAAATATATAACTTAAAACGCGCAGACAAAGTTGCACTAGAGTCAGCTAGTATAGTATATAATGTAGTACATATTGTAGTATATAATGTAGCACATAATGTAGCATATAATATAGTTTGTAATGTATAATGTACGGTAATCTCCGTATCTACGATTTCAGAAATTATATCACTGATATATTATAGCTGGATTATCCTTATGTGGCAAAGGCTATATTATTTTAATAGTGATAGTAAGAAATCTATGCGGGTAAAACCGCGGGATGTGCAGCTAGTTGTACATAAAAGTATTAAAAAAATAAATATAACTTACAGCCAACACGATCTCCGCAGACGTAGGTCCAATCAGCGCCGTATACAATGTCGCCTTATGTATTCCCTCAGTCACTACTATTTCTGGGTAGGCGTCTGGTTTAAACTCTTGCGCATGTCCTTTCGGTATGAAGAGGTAAGCGCCACTGTTGCTGTCTTTGCCTTTCTGGGTGTCATATCTATGTGGAAATTAAATAACTATAAGTACTAGAAATAATACTTTCGCTGCTTAGAATAATTTTAGGGGTCGTCAAAATGTAGGACGGACATTATAATCTATACATACTATAAAGCTGAAGAGTTTGTTTGTTTGGTTGAACGCGCTAATCTCAGGAACTACTGGTTCGAATTGAAATATTATTGTTATAATTTACCAGAATAAAACAGTATTAACCGGTATTTCGATAATAGCGTTCGGAGCGCAACCTCTTTCAAAACCTTAACTCGAACTTAGATTAACCGGTTAACACTTAAACCGGTTAATCTAAGTTCGAGTTAAGGTTCGTTTGTCGTCGTAAGAGCGGGTGCGTCGCGGAGGTCACAAAATAATTTTGTTCTAACTGGTTAATTGAGCAAAACCTTTTTGGATTTATTGTTCTCGACTCTGTAACTGAAAAGAAAAGGGTATTTAGAGCGATACCAGTTGAAAACTTTTCCAGTTTCCAAGCCCTGACCTACCCTTATATCCATCCACGTTCAAATCCATACGCATACGCGCATATTTGCACACAAATATGGAGCATAAAATTTAGAACTCACTGAACAAAGTCCATATGAACGGGACTAGTGACGCCATCTGACGACACGACGGCCTTGATGAGCCCGTTCATATTAGTGACCACTCTGGTACTGTTGCCGGCTTGGAAGGTGATATCTTCCATCAGTCGCGCGCTCAGCTGTTCCACTTGGAACATCTTCGGAAGGTCTACTGACCAGTAGTCGGCGTTGTAGATGCGGACTTTTGAGTAGGATGTGTACCTGGAAGAAAACTTCTGGAATGTTCTGGAAGAATCTCGTTTTTAAGGTTTCATATTCCAAAAGGAAAAAGGGAACTTTTATAAGATCACTAGCTTCTGCACGCGGCGTCGCCCGCGAAGTACCTACATAAAATATAGCCTATGTTCATCCTGAAAGTTCATTCTACACATTGGTGAAAGAATTTTTCAAATCGGTTCAGTAGTTTCGGAGCCTATTCATTTCAAACAAACAAACAAACAAACAATCAAAGTTTTCCTCTTTATAATATTAGTATAGATTATAAATCAAGGTCGATTGTTTTCAAATGTAACTCTATAGTCTAGACTAGACTGCTAGGCGAAGGGTTTTATTTTCATCTATCTCGGAATTCTGTCGGCTATTTCGGGGAAAACGGCCCAAATATTGAAATTTCACAATCTTATGTTACATACATCTTATATATGAATGAATACTTCCTATCCTAAATACCAACAATAGACTGATACCATCAACTTTATCAACCTTATTGCGAAACGCACCCATTACTATTGGTATTAAAAAATAATAATAATAATAATCTATATCTATATAAGAGCTTAACCTGACTGACTGACTGATTGATCATCGCCGAGCCGAAACCGCTGAAGGTAGAAAGCTGAAATTTGGAAGGTGGCTTCCTTTTATAACAAAACCACCCACTAAGGCGGGATTTTTGGAAATTCCACCTCTAAGGGGGTGAAAAAGGGTGAAAACGTTAGTACGAAACTTTTTAACGCGTGGAGCGATTTTCATGAAACTTTGTTTGTGCACTGTAAATGCAAAATTAATGGACACGTGTTTCAGGATTTTTCAATATAACCATCAAAAAAGGGTCAAATATGGGGTCAATATTTGTATGGGAACTGTTTAACGGGTGGTGCGATTGGCCTGAAACTTTGTTTGTGTACTGTAAATGCAAAATAAATGGACACTTGTAATAGATATGATCACGGCTGTAATCCCCAGGCTCGGTAGATATCTTCCTCAGATCTTTAGTTACTTAGATCTTTGAGGATATCTAAAGAGGGTAGTCAGAGGCACGTCCAAACATGATTTGGCACATGCCCACATTTTGCACAGTAGTTAGTATTCCGTACGTGACAGGTTGCAAGCCCATTGCCGCTTATAAGAATACTAATTGTATTATCTCGACCTCTGTGGCGCAGCGGGCGAGAGTCCACCTGCGACGCAAGAGGTTGCGGGTTCAATTCCCGCTTCGGAACAAATTTGTGTATGATATGCAGAAATTTGTTCCGTTGGTCTGGGTGTTTTCTATGTATAATAAAAAATATCTATCTATGTATATAATGTATTAAATATATCAGTTATCTAGTACCCATAACACAAGCTTTGAGTAGCTTACTTTGGGGCTAGATGATGCTGTGTGGATTGTCCAGCATTATTTATTTATTTATTTATTTATTATCTAACTATTGGTATTAAACGGGTATTTATCGCGTTTTATTTACCTATTTTTCCCGACGTTTCAACAGGTTTACACACTGTCGTGGTAACGGGATGACTGTCATCCCGCGACAATAAATCGCGATAAATACCCGTTTAATACAAATAATAATGTGTTCAGATCGCGCAAGTTTAAAAATACATATATAAACGCACACATATCGCGCGCTTATTTGCTGCGTGGAGACATCTAGTTATTTTAACATAATAAATAAGTGAAAAATAATAACTAACTTGTTGATAGTCGCGTCATCTTTGAGCGACACCGTGTAGACGATTAACGCGAGCGGGTCAACCGTGACGGGGAAGGAGAGTTGGAACTTATTCGCTGCAAAGCCGAGTCTCTTCTCGCCGGCGACCACGGGAGAGATTTGCGCCATCATGGGGTTACCTTCGGGGTCGAACACCTGGAACCGACAAACAAACATCCTACTAATATTATAAACGCGAAAGTTTGTAAGAAAGTATGGCTGTGTGGTTGTATGGATGTATGTTTGTTACTCTTTCACGCTGAAACGGCTGAACGGATCTGGATGAAATTTGGCACAGACATAGATTATAGTCTGGAATAGCACATAGTTTACTCTTTATCCCGGAAAAATTTACGGTTTCCGGGGGATAGATTTGTTTTTATTTTTCAAGGTAGCACGCGGGCGAAGCCGCGGGATGAAGCTAGTCGTTTATAATGGTCTTTAGATAGCTCAATTGTTTCACATATCTACTTAGTATTGTATATGCGAAACTTTGGATGGATCTACATATATCTGTGGCACATTTCATCCAGATCCGTTCAGCCGTTTCAGCGTGATTGAGTAATAATGCCCGATGTCGCTCCGCCCTCCGACAGCTAACCAATTTGCAATGTAAACGCTGTCCTTTTGTTTTATGTATTTATGTTTTTTGTCTTTTGTTTTTATGTTATTATTATTAGATAATCTTGATTACATTTTTTTGTAAGAAGGATCATACAAAAAAGCGCTAGGACCGAGACGAGTTTCTTGCATGTTCGTCTCGTACTTGGGTTAGGTTGGAATTGGCACATAGATTCACCTAGCATGTAAGACGTTTCAAAGTGATCCTTGTGATTGTACTGAATAAATATTTTTCAATTTCAATTTCAATAATATTAGTAGGATCTACCTCAACAAGCGGCGAAGACACCAGAACTGTTAAAACCTCGTGCCGCTTAAACGCCAGAGCATTATACAGCACCAATCTTCTAGACGGCGACACCGCATCTAGCGCGATTGTAATCCTGGCTGGGATCTCGTCGTGTCGCCGCCAGATGTCGTCCACATCGAAATATATATCTTCTTGCGTCTGCTCCTGGATAGGTGGCTCCTTCAGTAGGAAGTACGCCGCTTGCTGGATGGCAGATTGACTGTATTTGATGGCTTGAAGCATTCTGTGAATTAATATAACGGATTCAGCATTATAACTTTACTAGTACCTGGATGACCTTTTTTTTGGTAAATTGTTTTTTGGAAAATGAAACCTAGCTAGATCGATTTATTGCCCCCGAAACCCCCTGCATACTAAATTTCATGAAAATCGTTGGAGCCGTTTCCGAGATTCAGATTATATTATGTATATACACACAAGAATTGCTCGTTGAAAGGTTTAAAAACTAAGTCACCGATTTTCATGCTGTTTTCAGCAATGGATAGAGTGGTTATCGAGGAAGGTCTTTCATCGCGATAACCGACATCCACGCGGGCGAAGCCGCGGCCATCAGCTAGTAATTAATAGATACAATAAATTTGTTTAAGTACACACAAAAATGATTTACTCGAAAAAGAAAAAAAAAACATGATTGTAATCCTCAGGCTCAGTGGATATCTCCACAGATCTCTAGTTACATAGATCTTTGACGATATTTAAAGAGGGTAGTCAGAGGCAGGTCTAAACATGATATTTGGCACATGAGCACATTTTGCACAGTACTTAGTACATACAAACATGATCACGACTGTAATCCCCAGGCTCGGTAGACATCTCCTCAGATCTCTAGTTACTACCTAGTCTAGTTAGATCTTCGATGTTATCTAAAGGGGGTAGTCAGAGGCACGTCTAAACATGATATTTGGCACATGCCCACATTTTGCAACATAGTTAATATTTATAATCACTCTAGTGTTATATATGTGAAATTTTTGATGTTTCACAGTTTCACTTACTTCTTGGCATAGTCCTCCCTGACGTCATCTCTGGATGTGCCGGTGACTCCGTCGTGATGCTGGAACAGCGCGAGCGCGCGGCGCGCCTGCTCCACTCTGTCCCGAAGCTGCAGCGACATTATGTTCGAGACGGAGCGCGAGGCGGTCGCTTGTGCTAATATTATCTCTGCTGCTCTGAAACAGGAATTATCGGTCACACAAAAATTAAATTAAATGAAATAGGCCCATGTATGATTGTCTACTCGTTCACACCAATGTGTCAAACATGTATTTTGTACTAGCTTCCGTCCGCGGCTTCGCCCGCGTGGTACCTTGAAAAACAAAAACGAATCTATTCCACGGAAACCGTACATTTTTCCGGGATAAAAAGTAGCCTATGTGTTATTCAAGACCATAATCGATATCTGTGCCAAATATCATCTAGATCCGTTCAGCCATTTCAGCGTTAAAGAGTAACAAACATACATCCAGACATCCATACATTCTTACAAACTTTCACGTTTATAATATTAGTAGGATTCGCTATTCTCAATTGTTTACACATAAAACATGTCGTGAGACTAGATTTGTATACAAAACTTGCAGAGAAACTGTCAAAAATCCAAATCCAGAACCTTAATCTTATCCCATCTTATTTCCTACTTCTTCCTATTTATAATGGATGTATGAATGTTTGTTACTCAATCACGCTGAAACAGCTGAATGTGGATGAAATTTGGCAAAGAGATAGATTATGGTCTGGAATAGCATAGCGACTATAACTTAACTAAGTACAACGCGGGCAAAGTTGCGGGTAGAAGCTAGTAAATATTATACAGATAATTGTACTGTTTGTACCAAATAAAATGAAAATTTCTATAAACTTTTTTATAGAAATCTAAGTTGAAACCGGTTCTTTTTGTGGCATCATAATCGACCCTAATAGCCCTTTGCATATCTCCATATCAACTTGTGAATCATTATGCAATGCCTTCGAAACTAGACTGACCAGTGTTGGCATTGCATTAGCGGAATCCATAGAACCTTTTAGGACAGTTGATAAAATGTTACAATACCAATTCGCGTGTTTTCTTTTTAACATATTTCAGTGAGTTTATTTGGGCAAAAGTAGTTTTATCATAAACACGAAAATTAATAAATTGAGCTAAGTGCAATATTGTACAATAACAGATAATGAGTGTGAGTTGTGAAATTGAATTTGATGGCAGAAATATCGCCGAGTATATTTTAATTAATAATTAGTTTAGTTAGTGCTTAGTATCTGTCAAAAATGTTATCACAAACCAACGCACGCATGTTTTATCTGCTGGTAAGTTATCTTATCACAACAATATTTTAAAATAATAATAATAATATTATCTCGACTATAATAATCCTCGGGCACGGTAGATATCTCCTCAGATCTTAAGTTACTTAGATCTTTGAGGATATTTAAAGAGGGTAGTCAGAGGCACGTCCAAACATGACATTTGGTACATGTCCACATTTTGCAGTTGTTGAATTTTTGGTTCTAGGGTATGCCGGTATCCTCACGATGTTTTTCAAATGGAAAAACTCAATGGTGCACGACCAGGTTTGAACCCACGACCTTCGGATCGTGAGGCGGGATGCTATCACTACACCACCAGCGCTCTATATATCACAGCAATATTACATTAACAGTTTGAACATTACTTTTAAGTTTTAAAATGTTATTTTAATTTGAAGTACCTAAGTACCAATAATGAATAAAGTATCAACAACAACTGCTACATGCTTGACTATATGTAAACAGGCCAATGATGATGATGTACTTATAAGAGTAGGTACAAGTCGGGCTAGTTTGAAAACTTATAAATTATTGAACAGTAGATACCATGTTGTGCCGACCCCACATAACGTAAAAAAAGGGCAGGAAGAAGATGATGATGATGATGATGATGATACCACAATGTGTAGCGAGAACAAAAATTTCCATAGCAAGTAAATAAATGCATTATGATTTCTTACGGCCAAAGCACTTTCAACCGATTACTTGCTTGATAACCTTCGTCAAATTATAACTACATTACGATAAGGTGTAAACTCGTCACGACTATTTGGTACTTAGATTTCTGTTCGTATTAGTATAGAATTTTGTATCTAGTTGTAACTACCTATAGTTTGCCACCGTAGACTAACATGACCGCACGACAAAATTTTGTCGACACTTTTGTCTCGCTCCTTCTCGCTGCGAATATGAAACAAATGCACAAAAAAAGCGACGACAAAATGTTGTCGCGACTGCCATGTCAGCCCTGCTGTTAGTACTAATTTATCGTTTTGTATGCTGCCCATTGATTTATAAATCTATGAGCACATACCAATAGGTATTATTTATGATGATAAATTTATGAAATTAATGTATTCGAATGCAAAAAAAAAATTGTTCAATAAAATCTCATTATACTTCATTCTAATCAATTTGATAAGAACAGACCCAGTGGTTTTATTAAAAAAATGTGGTACTAATCGAACCAATTGAGGCTTTAGAACCTATGAAAACTTAACAGGTCATTAGTATGCATACCCAAAGATTTAAATCTTTGCGCATACCTACTAAAACACACTGTGTAGATCACTCTTAAGATAGGTAAAGTGGAAGAATTAAAAGATTTTTAAAATCTTACCTTACATAAGCTAGGAGTACTCTGTCCATATTCTTATAGAAAGGCCTGGAAGTGTAGTAGCCACTCCAGTAGTGCTGGTTCCTATCTGCGTACGTGAAGAAATCCCCCGACAGCACGGGGAAATCGGACATTTTGATCTCATTGTGAACTGCTTTGAAGTAATCTTGGAGGGTGCCGAATGAAACCTGGTAATAAAAATGCGAGTTATTAAGCCGGAAACAGGAATTACCATATATTAAGTATTCGCTTAACGATACGCCGAATGGACAAATATAATACAACTAGCTTCCGCTCGCGGCTTTGCTCGCGAGGTACCTACATAAAATATATTCTATGTTCACCCTGAAAGTTCATTTTGAAATTGGATTGGTAGTTTCGGAGATTACCTCCTACATACAAAGAGATTAAAAAAAATCTGATTTCGTCATGTGAAATATAAGCTTTAAGCTATGGTGCATAATAAATGGAGCAATACCTCAGCATTCCAGGCTTCGTTCTCATTGATATAATCTATCAACGTCTCGTAGTTGGAGTACTGGTTGTCCCACTCGTTAGATCTATCGTATCTGAAGTCATCGCCGAGTGGGAACAGGACGACATTACTTCTGTACAATTGCGCCTTTTTACGCCATTGGTCCAATATCGTGAATGCTCTGAAAAAAGCGCATGCTTATACAAACCAACATGTATTTTGTTATATTTTTTGTATTTTACAAATAAAACTATGGAATACAAGTATTAATAGATAACAGTCAACCGTAACATTTAATGATAAAGATGTGACTTTGCGAAAACCTATTAAAATCATTATTGATGTCCCATTTATTTCCCATGAAGGTTATATACAATTCAGGTCATCGCATCACACTATATTGGATATTTATTACCCAAACACGCTGAATCACATACAAATACGGTATAACCTGGATTCAATACAACTTTCAAGGGAATTAAATGCGTCAGTTAGCGTTGGAATAGTGAAAGATGATATGAGTAAGAAGAGTGAGTATCGAGATGACGGATAATAGAGGGAAATGAAAGAAGAAAATGTGTTGTGCCGACCCCACATAGCGTGGGAAAAGGACAGGAATAAGAAGTTAGCGTTAGAATAGTATGTTAATTACTCAAAGAGTCAAACTTATATACTTTTAAACTTACGCGATCTGAACACATTATTATTAGTACTAGAGGGGTATTTATCGCGTTTTATTTACCTATTTTTTCCCGACGTTTCGACAAGTTTACACACTGTCGTGGTCACGGGTAGTCTACCCGAGTCTACCCGTCGAGAAAAAATAGGTAAATAAAACGCGATAAATACCCGTTTAATATAATAATAATGTGTTCAGATCGCATATTTCTTACAATGTTTTTCTGCCGTATCCAGTCAAATGTGGACTCATGTTAAGAATGTAACAAACCTTTCTTCCACATTCTTCTCAGTAATCTTCCTGGGTGCAACCCCCCATGGGCAAGTAACGCCATTACCTGGCAGCCTCTTGAAGTCGAACTGACAGCAAACCTTGGGGTCCGGTCCGCACGAGTGAGGAACATCGTACGAGTAGAACGGCATCATATGCGTAAACATATCAGTCTTGCCAGCGCCATCTACAAAACACTTCTTTATATAGATATATGATCACGACTGTAATCCCCAGGCTCGGTAGATATCTCCTCAGATCTTTAGTTACTTAGATCTTTGAGGATATCTAAAGGGGGTAGTCAGAGGCCAGTCCAAACATGACATTTGGTACATGCCCACATTTTGCACAGTAGTTAGTATTCCGTACGTGACAGGTTGCAAGCCCATCGCCGCTTATAAGAATACTAACCTATGACACATACCTTCGAATTTTTTGGTTCTAGGGTATGCCGGTTTCCTCACGATGTTTTCCTTCACCGTTTTAGAGCACTGGCATTGCGCACATAAATTTTTCGAATGGAAAAACTCATTGGTGCACGACCAGGTTTGAACCCACGATCTTCGGATCGTGAGGCAGGGGTGCTACCACTACACCACCAGCGCTCTTATACACTTATATAGATAGAAAAAGAAAATACATTTGAACACCAAAAACAAAAAAAAAATGATCGCGACTGTAATCTCCGGGTAGATCCCTCAGATCTCTAGATACTTAGATCTTTGAGGGTATCTAAAAAGGGTAGTCAGAGGCACGCCGGAACATGAAATTTGGCCCATGCCCACATTTTGCACAGTAGCTAGTATTACGTACGTGACAGGTTGCAAGTCCATCGCTGCTAATAAGAATACACACACACCTTCGAATTTTTGTTTCTAAGGTATGCCGGTTTCCTCACGATATTTTCCTTCACCGTTTATGAGCACTGGCATTGCACACCACTCAGTAAACAATATTAATTGAATACAAAAGGTCCTTAAGAACGCATACAGTTAATTATGGTTTATGCGATAGTTATCAGTTATTGAATTAGGCATTCATTATACCAAAATGATTAAATAGTTACCGATAATAGGAATAATAGAAGGAGTAGATTCAGAGTTGACAACTGATAGGAGTGAGTGGAAGAAGAAAACATGTTGTGTCGACCCCACTTAGCGTGGGATAAGGGCAGGAGAATGATGATAAAATAGTTACCCCAAAGCTGTCTCCATTTAAATTCCAACTGCCTATTGGAGGCTAACTCTTTCTTCACTCTGTAATGTATTCTCTGTATCAAAGAATTCTCAAACCCGGCTAATTTAAGAAGGTAGGGCTGAGTGCTGGAATGTCCGAAAGGATCTATAGCCCAGGAGTTTTTCGGGATGTATCCTAAATTGTCGAGTAACCACTGATGGCCTGTTGTTAACTGTTGCATGATGGATAACCAGTGGGAGTTGGCTTCGTCGTTCATCACCCAACCACCAGTTACAATTTCAATTTTACCGGATTTTAGTAAGCTGGAATAAATAATGTACTTATATAATTATTGGTTCCTAAGGTCTGGCTCGAGAACAATAGGCTACAGAATTATCCTACTAATATTAAAAACGCGAAAGTTTGTAAGAATGTATGGATGTATGTTTGTTACTCTTTCAGGCTGAAACGGCTGAGCGGATCTGGATGAAATTTGGCACAGATATAGATTACAGTTTGGAATAGCACATAGCATATACTTCTTATTTCGGAAAAATGTACGGTTCCCGTGGGATAGATTTGTTTTTGTTTTTCAAGGTACCACGCGGGCGAAGCCGTGGGCGGAAGCTAGTCTAAATTAAACTTTTATTATGAAAGGAATGTATTACGGACTGATTGTTATTTGGACTCATTTTTCAACAACTTGAATAACATTATAGTGTAGCATAGTTTATAAATATCGTTCTGATTCCCCTTAATTACGCAACACCTTTATAGTGTGTTGAAACAAGGCATTAATTTTCAAATGTTAGTTAGGAAAAAAGGTATAATAAACTTATGTCAAGATGAAAATTACTTACTTTTGGAATGATGTTTTCTCCTTCTCAGTAGCGTCAGTATTCCACCATAGAGACAGGAAGCTGATCTCAGCCCAGATGAACTTCCTGCCCACACCTTCCGTGAGCTTCTCTACCATATTTGTGAATATGGCTCGCGTTTGCGACTTGTAGTAATTTTCAAAGGTTTTGATCCATCCTGGGAGTTAACAAAGAATATTCAACTCATTATTTTTAGTCAGTGCATTGTGGGGAAAAAAAATACTTGATACGAGTACTACTAAAATTATAAGTGCAAAGTATGTGGGTTGTAATACATTGTTACTTTTCCCTGCCCATATTAACAAAACGCATTTGAATTTTGAATGTGTTGTAGATTATACAGTGAATAAACACTAAGGCTACTTTTTAACATGGAAAAGTCCCTAAAGGGACAGGATCTGACTAACTGCAGTTAAGGCCGGTACAGTGCTGGACCGACCGTACGCACGCGTATATTGCTACGCACTGCGTACGAGGACCGTCGGTCGAGCGCGTGCGCACCATGCCGTCGGTCGGCCGACGCGCTATGGAAACGTATGTACGCGTTCAGTGCTGCACCGATCGTTGGACCGACCGTACGGACCTACGACGGATGTCTGCATCAATTTTCATCTGGTCAGTTTGTTGGTCAGGAGAGCACTGAATGATACAAACTGACGGTCGGTCCGTGTGTATCGTCAGGACCGAAAGTGCGCACCGACAATCGGTTGAGCACTGTAACCGGCCTAAAACTGCAGGCTAGTAGTATTAAACATAAAACAACAGAAGAAACAGTAGTTTCATTAGTTCAAAATCAATTAGGTAGTGATTTTAGAACTCACCTGGATCATTATGGGAGTGTGGCACAATAAAAACTTTTAGTTTATTCTTTTGATTCCACTGGTCTTCCTTGTACTCTATGTTCCACCCTTGTTTCCAAACACCACCATCTTTGTCATCAAACATTATTCTTTCATACATAGAAAGCATCTGGAAATTGGGTAAAAACCATGAATGCATTACAGAGTGATTCCAGATATGCAAATGTACACTTTTGATAATAAATAAATAAATAATGCTGGACAATCCACACAGCATCATCTAGCCCCAAAGTAAGCTACTCAAAGCTTGTGTTATGGGTACTATATAACTGATATATTTAATACATTATATACATTTAAAGATATATTTTACTATGCATAGAAAACACCCAGACCAACAGAACAAATTTCTGCAGATCGTACACAAATTTGTTCCGCGGCGGGAATCGAACCCGCAACCTCTTGCGTCGCAGGCGGACTTTCGCCCGCTGCGCCACTGAGGTCGATTGATTAATCAATAGTGCTTTTTACCTGTACATCAGTCTTTGTTACACTTGTCTTCTGTATTGGACAAGCCGTCTCATTGAACTTCACCCTCATTCTTGGCGGTTCGTCACCAACCACTTTGACCCCTCTCTGTTTTGGCTCATCTTTTGGCCTTTTCTGTGGTGGATGGAATTCTTGAGACTGTTCCACCATTTCATCAACTGCTGACTTGATTTCACCAACCATAGCGCTGTGTTGACTTAGCTCATTTTCTATTCGACGAAGCTTTGATTCAAACTCTGACCATTTATTCTGTAATTTGAGCAACATAAAATAAAAGTTTGTAATATCTATATTTTTTTATTTATATCTATATTTTATTAGTGATTTTGTATAGAAAAACATTTTTTTATAACTTTTAGAAAAACAGAATAGGTCCTTTTGTTACATGATGGATATAATAGAATTGTACCATAGATGAGTTGAACTACCATAACTATTATTTTATTTTGAATGAAACAATCATATTGTTTTTGTTATGATTGCTTAGGTGTAGGTATTATTGTTTATCAACAACAAATAAAGTGATATCATTAGTTTGAATGATTTTTCGTTTTAAATTAAACTTTTTAAAACTGTTTTTTTCTTGGGTTTTAACACACTGAACAGATACAACTAATCAGAACTTTACAAAAATATTAAGAGCTTTACATATTTATGTGAAACTAGCTTCCGTCCATGATCTTGCCTACACATGGTACCTTTAAAAACAAATCTATCTAGCAGGAACCATACATTTTTCCAGAATAAATAGTAGCCTACATGCTATTCCAGATTATAATCTATATCTGTACCAAATTTCATCCTATCCATTCCGCCATTTCAGCATGAAAGAGTAACAAACATACATCCATACATTCTTACAAACTTTCATGTTTACCTACATTAAATACTATATGTTTATAATATTATATTAGGTATATGATAATATATTAAATGAAATATTGATGGTGTTGTTATCTGTTCCAATTACATACATACAGTTCATCCAACGGATCTAAGCATTCGTGAAGTTAGCCACAGGTGTGAGTTTGCGCATGTACTGTTCCTTCCCCCGCTCCTCATACCTCCAATTGCTCCCGAAATCAGATACTGCGCAGCTCTCCCGGCTAACTTCACGAATGCCTAGATCCGTTGAGCCAACTATACTTACATCATCTAACTGGTGAGCTTCAGGCTTGATACTAGGCAGTTTGAAGCTGAGGTCGGTCACCACATACAGGATAAAGATAAACGCAATTATACAAGTGGACCAGAATACTGCTGACAGTCTTCTTATCCGCATTTTGACGATCTTGAACAACTGAAAGATTCAACAGTATAATAATGTCTTTTGTTTATCTGATTATACCATAATAATGTATGACGAAGTTCTTCTACCTAAGTAAATATGTTCTTGTTCTATAAAAAAAACGCTGTCTTAATTTGATAGAAGTAATAAAAACCTGAAAAAAACACGATTATGTTCTGTTCCAACTTACTTTATTAGCATAGAATTATTTAAAATTGCAAAACGCAATCAAAGCCGACTAAACTGCTAGAACATTTTAATTTTTATATTCGGCCGGCACGTCGCGTTTGCGGTACACTTATACTGAAACTGAAAACACGTCACCTCACAAAATCAAAATAAAATTTTCTACACAACACAACAACAATCAATCAATTCAACAACACAGACGACAGCAGCAGCAGTGTAGCAAGATCAAAGATTCAGTTCAGTCAGACAGACAGCCAGAACAGAATATCTAGACACGCGGCAGCGTGTCAGCCAAGTTCAAGCGAACGGGCGAAGCGCGCGCCGTGTGTAATATTACACGAAGCATTTGGAGCCATTTTCACCCTCTCGTAACACAAAAACTATTACACATAAATAAGTCAAATTTGGCTCATCTATTGCCATTTGCGAGTAAAATATGTACTCTGAATTTCATAAACACACCTCAAACGGTTATTTAGATATCAACGTCCAAAAATCGTATATTATAAAAAAAAAATATCACTGACTGACCTATAGACGTTAATTATAACCCAGTTCCAGATGACCTAGAACGTTCAAATTTGGCATCCAGGTAGGTAGTGGGGTGGATACAAAGGAAAAAATCTGAAACTTGTAAATTTTTATATTTTTATCGTACTTTTTCAATTAATTGATTCTCCTAGGAACCCTTACTAGCGCCTGTAATATAAGAATAGCAATCTAAATAGATGACAGTCGGTCATTATGTGGATTTTAATAGGGTCTTGACGTGAATATAATAACGAGTGGAAGTAGTGTCTTGGATTGGTAAGTATTACATTCTCGGTAAGTAGGTACTAGGTACCACTTACCTAGGTATACAATGTGCCAATAGTATGAGCCGTCTATGCAGGTAGATATATAAGTGTAATAATATAAGAATAAGTACCTACGTACTTACTAATAAGTTCTGTACAAAAAGTAATGATATCCCATCAAAAACATAAATGTGAAATGAGAGCCAAGTTCAATAAGTATGTTTTAGTCGTTGACTTCAGCGACAAAAGAAGTGAGATCTAAACGGGTGCCAAGTACAATGATTCTTGATACTTGGGTTAGGTTGGAATTGGCACATAGATTCACCTAGCATGTAAGACGTTTCAAAGTGATCCTTGTGATTGTACTGAATAAATATTTTTCAATTTCAATTTCAAATTTCAATGGTCAGTCCTGAAACTTATTTATAACAATATGAAATATTTTTAACAACTTTAAAATATCATTTCATCTCATAGTTTAGGATATTATATTGAAGCCTAAGGTCTGACTTGGCTAGTTTTCTTAAAAGTAAGAATTATATTAGGTATACCTAATGCAAGTTATTATTTTATTCTTGTAAAAATTTGGCTTGCTGGTAGAAACTAGCGATCGGACATAGTAGAATAGAATAGAATAGAATAGAAAATAGTTTATTGCCAAAAAAAAACACAACATAAAAAATTTAGACTTAAGTACCTATTTAAAAAAAACAAGTCATTTAAGGCAAAAGGAGTAAATTCAGCATTTTGCTACTTGCATTGATACGCAAGCAGCGCGCTGTTTTTCAATTTACTCCTCTCGGATAGCTGGTCACCGAGAGATTAAAGAGATTGCGGGATTACAATATTATAACATAAATAAACGGCGTTTTAAACAATCACAATACGCATTTACAGAGGCTGGATATTATTACATATTTAAGAAAGTCTAAGGGTGTGTAAAAAGTTATGTAAGTACCTATACAAAAATAATGTTGTAACTAATAAATAAAATAAGTGAGAGGGTGTGTGTGTGTGCGTGAGGGTGGGTATGTGTGTGCTTGTTCTCCCTAGGCACCAGTCTCGTGTGAGTCTTGTCTAGTAGGTAAGTAGTTAATAATAGGTAGGTAATTCGTATAATGAGAACTAGCCAAGTTAGACCTTAGGCTTCAATACAATATCCTAAATTATGAGATGAAATGATATTTTAAGGTTGTTAAATATATTTCATATTGTTATAAATAAGTTTCAGGACTGACCATTGTACTTGGCACCCGTTTAGATCTCACTTCTTTTGTCGCTGAAGTCAACGACTAAAACATACTTATTGAACTTGGCTCTCATTTCACATTTATGTTTTTGATGGGATTAGTTTTTACTCTGAGGCTTTACGGTATGTAAGTGTTGCCAGCGCCATGTCATGAAATTAAAATGTCATTCATTTAGCTTACCGGCCGAACAGCCAGGCTACAGCATGCTGCATTAATGACGGTACGGTACAGCTGGGCTTACAAAAGCGCTAAAATTGTCAACTGTATCGCTCTTTCTCGAGCGAATATGAGACAACATGCTGAAAAAAGCGTCGAAAAAATGTTGTTGCGGCTGCCATGTCAACTTGGCTGGTCTGAAACTTGACTGAATTGATGATTTTTTTATTAATATTTGCAACATGACGCGTCATCAAGCATCATCTATGCGCATATTGATGACATAATTCTTCGTATTATAAAAACAAGATGTACCTACAATTTGCACATGATAGATTTACAATAACATAGAGAACAACGATAAACCGACCCTCTTTTTGGGTCGTCTAATCTAAACGTTTAATTCGGTTTATACCCATAGAGCTGGCAACATTCTTCGGTTAAACTTTCAAATCTAATTCCTGTCAACAATGTCAACATCATTTTTTTGTTTCATCGTTTCGTCTCATTCCATGTTTGTTCGGATACTTTTGACCAAAATAAAATCGTATGATTTTTACGTCAAAGGTAAAACTAAAAAAAGAATAATAATAAAAACAGTTATAAGTAATTTCTCATGAATTAAAGTACGTCGCAGAGGCTCATTTCGTGCACTAATTATGTACATACAATGATAATATCATTGTACGGAACGTGCCATTCGTCGTCGCGAACCGAAACAATTTAAAATGGAATTTAAAATGGAATTTAAATTGTGAAAAATAAATAATAACATCCAAAGACTTTATTCTTTTATTTATTCTTCTAGACACTCACCTAATTTTTATAACCAAAAATAACATGACATAACGAATATATCGGTACATACTTACTTATCCGAATTATTATTCCGAACGTTACACCTCTGTTTGTTATCGATTTTTTGACAAACGTCAAATCAAATTTGTTGTGTGCGAAAGATGGCGTCAAAGGAGTCCCTGGATGTAAGTACGATTTTTATTTATTTTTAGATGTAAATGATTACTTTTTAAATGAAATTATAATCAAAGTTTATGCATCTGATGTTGTCCTGTGAAACTATAGCTTTGTTGTAGTATGTACCGCGTTTTGCGGCTAAATTACAGCCGGAGAAGACCACGCCCCTTCAGTCGGTTACAACAATTTTATGTTTTTCTTCTAAATAAATATATTTTGTACATGGTGCGTACGCGGATGATAAAGTATTAACAGTTAAATAGTTACTCAGCTTAAAATAGTTCGGTTTAAGTATAATTTAATGCAATTTTAATTCATAAAATTGAGAAATGCTAGCTAGGTACTTAGGACTCATCTTTTAATTTATACCTTAGTATTTAGGTACTTATGTACCTTGTAGGCTGGCTTTTATACCAACCGTTTTATAATAAAAAAGTTTATACATTGACTAAATAAACTTCAGCCTATGTAAGTTTTTACCACTACAAAAAATATGAAGTAGTCTCAAAAACACATTACTTTGCTAAAGCTATTGAAACTTACCTATAAATTTTATTTAAATTTTATTATTACTTACCTACTTGCCAATAAGAAAATAAACTATAAACCTATTAAAAATGGGTATAAATTAAACTAGTTATGTATTCTGTATGTAATAGAATTGATGCTTCGAAAATACATTTGATAGATAGGTCCTACATATTAATCTGAAATTCAATATAATTTAAAATACTAGTCAAACTCCCTGAGATTGTGTTCACATAATGGTTTTTTCATACAATGTTTGATGTGCTATATATCCAAAGGGGTAAATATATTACTAGCTCATATTCAAATAATTTTCTAAATTTAATTAGTTAAGCTATAACAATGTAAAATATACTTTTTTTTTTTTCTCATCCTGCGATCAGTCTTGCCGACTATAAGCAGATGTGGTGAGTGCTTCTTGATGTGGAGGGCGCTTCCCCCAGCAGGGTCAGCCCTTTCTTTTTATCAGCGCATGGTCCAGAAGGACAATCAGAGGACTGTCCTAGTCAAAAAGGTCGCGCCGTTTTTTCAGTCGGCGTATGCTTTCAGGGATAGTGAGTTGTCCCGCAAGCTGGTTTGGGTGCCTTTCAAGTCTCAACTTGTATGTGTGGCCATAGTTTGCAATTTCTTCCTTGATTGTTGGCATGCCAAGGTATTCATGGATCTCAGCTGTTCTGATGAACCATGGGGTGCACGATATTTGCCTAAGGATGTAGTTTTGCACCCTTTGCACTTTCATGATGTTTGAGGCACTAGCGGAGCCCCATAGCTGTATTCCATAAGTCCAAATAGGCTTTAGAATAGTTTTGTAGATAAGTAGCTTGTTGTCTATGGTGAGTTTGGAGTTTCGTCCTAGCAGCCAATAAAGACCCTTGTATTTTAAGTTGATCTGTTCCCTCTTGGCTTGAACTTGTTTTTCCCAGGTGAGTCTACGATCTAGGTGCATACCCAGGTACTTTACTGTGTTTTGGTGTGGTAGTTGGGTGCCGTTCAGAGTGACAGGAGCGCAGTTTTCCTTTCGGAGTGTGAATGTTACGTGCACCGATTTGGATACACTGGCTGTAATTCTCCTTTTGGCTAGCCATTCCTCCATTTTATTTAGGCTGTTTTGTAGAGTTTGGGATGCCAAAATCGGACATTTGTTCGAGGCAAGCAGGGCTGTGTCGTCAGCGAAAGTTGCAACGGTGACCTCCGTGCTTTTCGGCAGATCCTGTGTGTACAGTGTATACAGGACTGGTCACAGGACTGACCCCTGCGGTACTCCTGCGCATATGTCATGAAAGCATGACGTGGTGTTGTTTTCTTTAACTTGGAATATCCTATTGGACAAATAGGATAGTAGGATTCCAAAGAGCGTGTGTGGTAGGAGGCTTTTTATTTTGAATAGGAGACCCTTGTGCCAGACGCGATCGAAGGCTTGTTGAATATCGATGAAGGCTGATGAGCAATATTCCTTTTTTTCCAGGGATTTCCTAATTTTCCTGCTCACTCTATGTACTTGTTCTATGGTGGCGTGTTCTTTTCGAAAACCAAACTGGTGATCAGGGATAATGGATCTTTCTTTTATAATGCCTAGCATTCTGTGCAATATAGACTTCACAAGCAGCTTAGACATTATTGGCAAAAGGCTAATAGGCCTGTAAGAAGTAACGTTGTGGACTGGTTTACCAGGTTTGTGGATCATTATAACCTGTGATACTTTCCATAGATCTGGGAAATATCCAACTCTTATGATGGCGTTAAACAGCATGGTGAGGTACACAATGACTTTTCTAGGTGACTCTTCGAGGACTTTTTTGTCAATGAGGTCATAGACAGGTGCTTTATTGTTCTCTATGGTCTTAATGTTGTTGTGGATTTCCCTTGGTGTTACGAGTTTTAGGGGTAGGTCAAGTTGGAGGTCCTGGTTAAGAGTTAAGTCGATGTCCGTCTCATCTGCATCAGGTCTAGGGTCGTTTGGTTTGAATACCTGACTGAGATGGTTAGCAAAAGCCTCGGCCTTTTCATGTTCAGTTCTAATCCACTGCGTGCCGTGTGAACGCAGAGGTGGCTTTTGGTGTAAGGGTTTGTCAAGGTTTTTGCATGCCTTCCATAACGAGTAGTTAGTTGCTTTTGTGGCCGTTAGTTCTTCCAAGTAGGTATTTAATGCGATATCATTAGCTTCCGTTATGAGGTCTTTTAGTTCTCGTATAGCTTTGTTAAGTGCAGTTTTGTCATACGAGTTTCTGCTGTTATGCCATACTCGGCGCAGTCTTCTTTTTTCAAGTATTTTTTGCCTTATGGTGTCAGAGTATGTCTTAGTCTGGGGGAGGCGATTGGTGAGTCCGGGCGTTGAGGCCCAGCAGCTTTCTTGCAGCACTGAGGTTATTAACCTTGTAGCATTGTCTATGTCTGTTTCTGTTTTAAGAGAAATTTTTAGTTCTAGTCTCTCTTGGACCATTTCTCGAAATGAGTTCAACTCTCGAAAAGAATTGTTTAACAACTTTAAAATATCTTTCATCTTATAATTTAGGATATTATATTGAAATCTAAGGTCTGACTTGGCTAGTTTTCTTAAGAGTACTAATTATATTAGGTATAGGTAGCCTTTGCAAGTTCTTATTTTATTCTTCTAAAAATTTGACTTAATGGTAGAAACTAGCGATCGGACATAGTAGGTAAGTAGTTAATAATAGGTAGGTAGGTAATTCGTATATGAGAACTAGCCAAGTTAGACCTTAGGCTTCAATATAATATCCTAAGTTATAAGATGAAATGATATTTCAAAGTTGTTAAAAATATTTCATATTGTTATAAATAAGTTTTAGGACTGACCATTGTACTTGGCACCCGTTTAGATCTCACTTCTTTTGTCGCTGAAGTCAACGACTAAAGCATACTTATTGAACTTGGCTATCATTTCACATTTATGTTTTTGATGGGATTACATATTACATTACTTAACTTTATTCTTGGTATGATATAGTCATCATAGAAGATTAACTTAACCTGTGGTATGCCGGGATTCCAGACACAATAGAAAATCTATTATGTCTCGCGTGGATCTGCTTTTCGGCATGTCACAGGTTAAGACCTTATACACAAAACCAGCTTAGGATCATCCCGACTAGCAAGTCTTAAAATGAACATGGGCAAGAGAAAATTATGTCATTATGTAATTTTGCTCATAACTGGTACCTCCTTGTGAACAATATCATAGACCCAAGTGGTAGAGACAATGCTACATATTATTTTCTAATACCTGAAGCATGTTGCCAGTGATTATGTATACAGCACTGAGTTTAGTTTCTTTTTTTTTACACAAAATATATAAAATAAGTCATCTTAGTTAGACCCTTTATAACTCGAGAATGGCTAGAATGATTTTCATGATTTTTGATTTGTGGGATTTGACTTTGCCCTGAATAGCAGAATAACATAATATTGTGAATAAAATGCGGATGAAGTCGCGGGCAATAAGTAGTAAGGAATAAAACTTCGATGTTTTAGTTTCGGTCGCCTTATGTTTATTTAAAAAAAAAAATATGATCACGGCTGTAATCCCCGGGCTCGGTAGATATCACCTTCTTTAGATATCCTCAGATCTTTGAGGATATCTAAAGAAGGCGTATGTTCAAACATGACATTTGGTACATGCCCAAATTTTGCACAGTAGTTAGTATTTCGTACGTGACAGGTTGCAAGCCCATCGCCGCTTGTTTATTTACCAAGTTATTGAAAAGTATTTTTCCAATCTGTGTCATTCTGATTTTGATGTAGTTTGATATTAAAACAACAATCTCGTGTTAAGCATATTAAGAAACATTTAGGTCGCACTGAAATAATGTCCATGCACCTATTTCCTATACAAGCAAAATCATGTTGGATTTTGCAGATCGGTTTCTAAACGAAGTTGATTTCAGGGTTATATTTAGCTCCTCTAGAACTCTGCAAGTGGATAGCCAGCAAACAGTACAAGCACATTTACCTTGCGTGTGTTTAGCGCGGTTCGATAACGGCCACAACTTCAATTGAACGCATCCGCATTTGTGTCAAAGGACACAGCACGCGCTCCAAGAAGCGCTCATCACCGTCCAAGGTTACCTATACATCCGTAGGCAAAATTGCCTCTGATCCACACACGTATAAGTTAAAAGTCTGCTGTTACTGTAGGGGGATATTTTTGCACACTGAGCTGAGCAGTGAAGCAAAAATATTTAAATTGTTAATGTCTTCTTTCATTCCCTCTGGACCAACACCAAAGAAGAACTAACATAAAGTAGGTTATACATAATTACCAGTTTAAGCAAGCAAAAGTTTCGCTTCGAATGGGACTTAGCGTGCCTCTCTCTGCATCAGCTCGAAAGCTGCTTGTCAATTCAGCTACTATCTTCTAGATTCTAGAATCTAGAACTTACTAGGACCTGTGCTTCTAGTTATGATATCTAGCATCGGAGCTTCTATTTCCATCCTTCACGGTTCTTGTCTAAATTCAGGTAATCTTTTGTAAGATTACGTCATCGGGCATTTCGCCCCGCTAAACCAATATTCAGGCGTTGCCTTGTTCCATTTGTCATCAACAAATCTCCCGTTCAATACCACTTGTCTTCCTGCTGGTAACAGAACGGATTTTAACGACAACACAAAATTCACAAAGTCGTGAGCTATCATCGACTATTAGGTGCTAGGTCATCAGGAAACGCCTAGGTACAATAAGGCCTTACTACTAAGTCCTACGATCAATGTGCAATTTACCTACACATGATTTGATGTACCTTTAATGAGAGTGCAATCAGTTGCTATTGGCAATATGTGAATAGTATACGACCTTCGCAGCCCATCCCATCATTGTGTAGCTCGTATTACGAGATGAATGAATCGTCTGAATAGCTCCAGTGCGTATCATTTTTCATCGTCATTCGCAGAGCCCCTGCCTGCCTGTGCCTAGTCAAAAGATTTAGACTTTGAAAACACTTTTGTAAATTCCTATAAATAAATTGGTTAAATCCGTGGTCGAACAGGCTAATACTAGCACCCGCCGTTTTGGCTGCTGGCCATTATCGATTTAAACCTTTACGGCTCCTGAGTCTTTTTAGTCTTTGACACAATAATACCGTAAAATCCGTTCTCTTAGTGCCCCTAATAGGCAGCCGAGTGTGAAATTAGGAAACAGCTTCGCGAGTAATATTGACACTGGGAGCACATCAGCTGAACCTTTTCGGGGATAAAACGGGGCTGAAATCACTCTGATAACCTCGCGGGCGGTGTTGCCTTTTTGTTCAATAGGTCAAACAAATTACAAGATTGTTAGTGCACTACTTTGTTATACTTTTGTGAACCCTGCTGAGCTAGGACTCTAATAAGCATTCAACCTTCTTCATCATTGAGTTACGCATAGTATTGGAACACTCACAAAGATAAATTTCATACTCGTTCTCGCACACTGGTGGACGAGCAAGAACAGGGCGGGGTCGGATGGTACCTGTATATTTCACTGACCACAGAGATTTGTAGGTTTATTTTTCTGCAAATTATCTAATGGGTAGCCGTGATACGCTATAAATCTCAGTTGATTCGTCTGAGACATCGTCTACAAGTGACTAAGTACTCTAGTGTAAGGTCTTGCTGACTGACGCAAGTGGTCGCGCTTCCCGCAGGATGTCGCGAATGAAACCGTGTCCTCATAATTCTTGCACTGTCGTGGGTGGTTGGAGACGTTGTGTAACTCCTCGCAGCTCAGTCTAATGAGGATATTATTCAGGAGCGTCTGAACGCCAGCGGTGTGCGCCTTTAGCTATTTAATTACACCGTTAAAGGCCATCTCGTTAGCGCTCGTTGAAACAGTAGACAGATTGTGCTGTTCATATTATATCATACTCCTTAATTTGATTGCTCTTATCATAATTATAAATGTGTTAGGAACTTGGGAGTTTTGCATTCATAATAAAAGCCCGCTCCGAATTCTTCCACAAGCGACCACGAGCAGAATATAAATTTATTATAAAGGTAGATTTTATTGGCTTCTCCGCGGTTGTGAATGCGATGACTTGAGCCCTTGCTGAAAGGAATCAAAGTCTTACTTCGTCCGTTCAAAGTTCGTTAAAGATTATCATTTTAAAGTCAACTTTCATTGTCAAGTTGCATTAACTCTCATTTCACTCAGTGACTTTCATATTAATTGGGGCAGAAATACAAAAGTTGATTATTTCATCGCTTCATTTTGTAAAATTCCCTTAAGTTATTACAGCTTATTATTTTGCATTGGTGGGTGTCATATGATTTCGACGATTTCTACCCTAACAATACCTCTTACAGAAAATTGCCGTTGGGGCGTGAATATTTGCCTCAGCCTCTGCCTGTCGAACATTGTTACTGAAATAATGACCGGCACTTTTTAACAAGATCTCTTAGGCCGAATATTTTACATGAAGGGCGCGTTAGTAGTCTTTGTCCGAAATTAGCCCTCCTTTGTGAGTTTGCAAGTTTAAATAGTGTAGTGGACCCTTCCTAAAATTTGGATGAACGAACTCTTGATGAACTGGACTGAATGTTAGTTTTAAATTAAAGTAAGTATATTATTTTACTCGCATTACATACTAGTATGCCGAAAAAAGGGTCGAGGTGCGTACCATTTTACCGGTGTTACGTAACCGCTCTGGTGTATACTCGTATTGTACGTAACCTGGAAATTTCGCTACTATGGAATTTGTAAGGCTCCAAATACTTTGCGTGTGCTCTAGTCTCCAAGATAAGCAACCGCAATATTTCTTGAAGGCCGCTCTAAGGGAATAGGGTATAGGGTGCCTTATCTAGAACACATCGATTTAGAAAATCGATTGATACCTTCGCGTCGTCTCGCGTCGGCTGAAGCTAGAATTATGTAACCTAGATTACCGAGAGTTACGGTTAGTAATTCTGTTAATTACTTTCAGCTTGTATAATACGAATATAAATGTCCTACCAAATGTAATATACGCTCGCAATTTTCCTCCACACCTGCCTATTTTCATTAAATAAGCACGATTGATTTTCGATTAAGGCTGTGATGGGTAACTTGTTCGACAATTCGATTTGCATGAACTAACTCTGCCTCGGATTATTGCTTCTGGTTACATTCTGCGTATAATTAATTAATTTATAGAAACGATTTATAGGAACAATGTATTTTCAGTTTTACACATGTACTTGAACTATCTTCTATCTCACCACGCTGGCTGCTATGTTATTAGCAGCGGACATTTTATTGCATATTCAAGGTTTATGTCGGGGCGGCAGTAGGCCGTAGGAGTTTATTACTGTATTAGATATAAGTATTTTATGGAATATAGCTTGTGGAGTGAAAGAGGCGCAATAAAAAGAACAATAAGCTAAAACTTTTAACTATACGATGTACTAAAAATATTGGGCGCTGTCTCGCTCGAGCTCTACCTTCCGCTGCCTTTTATTTTTTTGCGTAAAACAGATACGAGCTACAACATCAGCTCATTTATTACGGTTACGACTACTTTGCTTGGAAAAAGCCTCTTTTGAAGAAAAATGTTTTCTACGCAATGTCACATCCGGCGCTGAGCATATTTGCAAATGCTATATCATTGCTAAAAAGGATACCGATTTACATTTTGTTTCTCGGTTATCTAAAAATGTTTTATGATGTTTATATCATATTTATTCCTAATTTTACTCCCGGGACTGAGGTAGGTATACTCTCGATTTAAAGAGGTTAAAAGAGTTTGGGGTCTGAAATTCATCGAGAATTTTTAGATATTCCTTCTTACTAATAGCTCCTTGTACGTAACCACAGCACCTAAGTAAATATTGATCTGGCTTCCATCTTGTTCCACGAACATCTGATCTTACTCTTTATTAAATTGACGGCTTCACTATAGCTTCTCTTTGTGTATCGAATGACATCGATAAAAGTCTCGCTGAGAGCCATCTTGAACGGTTTCCGCCATTTTTCCTCTCAACGCAGTTCTCGGGTTGCATAAAATGGTTTAATTTATATAAAAGCATCTTTTATTCGCTCTACTTTTACTGGACTATACGTGATACTTTTATATATATTTTCATTTAAAGTCCGTACACTTTCTCATTTCTCAGTAGAATTAGACGATAACAGTTAGCGTTTCATCTACGTTTTGGGAAAACTTATTTACCTAGCGTCAGTAGTGTGTATACCTATTAATTGTATATTGCTTTAGCTAAATTTTTACTATCATCGCCATACAAGCAATTAAAACACGCCACTCTTTACGTCGTATTAATGGGCGCCGTGCCATTAACATTATAGTTTTTATTACAAGTAATTCTGGAAGTGGATAATATACGAAACCATTGGTGTAACGATAACGTTTTGTAAAATGAGTACTCCGTAACTATATTATTACTATAAGCTTTGCTCGCGAGTGATCCGTATAACAAGTAGTTTTTATGTTATTCAAGAATTCGTGATTGAGTAGGTAGATAGCGAACATTCTCCTAAAGTTTTGCATTTAATATTATAATATTTGGTTGTTAAAATTATAGTCAGGGTCAAATTAAAACAGCTAAAATGAATTCGTGATGTAGAAAACAACAACAAAGTTATTACTTAGATAATTTTAGAGAGGCGAAAATAAAACGTAGCAACTTTTCAAAATTCAGAAAATTGATTCTCGGTTTTACCTTTTATCTATTTTCGTCCGCGATAAAAAATTGCCCGTTATACGGACTGTTAACGTGGAAACTTCCTACATATTTTATGAAGTGACAAAGTAAAACACGCTATGGTTTTTGCGCACTTATCATCAGGGATCGCTGGGAGGAAGGAAAAATAAATCGAGTTCTTCCTCTGAAAGTGTGGTTTTCGTGTTTTTCATCGATTTTAGCTCATGTATTTGCAAGTCTGAAGAAAATGTAATAAATGTGCCCTAGATCTCCCTTGCCACCCTAGAGTGTCAATCTATTTCAGGAAGTAGAACTCATAAAAGAAATTACCCTAGATACGAATTGCCATGTGGAAAGTAGCTGCGAGTAAAGACAGTTTTTATCCACGCTGGAAGTTAGTTTTGCTAGAGTAGTGCTCTAGTACACCATGCCAGATTCTATAAAATAATTTTGTTAACATACAAGTATATCAAATATCAATATGTAAGACATCAATCTTTTCTTTAAAATGATCGCATAAAATCGCGCTAAAAATCCTTATTTTACTACAGTTGATGTCGACCACTTTAAAGTAAATCACCTATTTTTGTCCCTTATAACAATTTACCCCCCTTCTAAGGCGGAAACTAAATATTCTATGATGTGACGAAGACCACGCTACGGTTTTCCCAGGGTTGGTGCATTGCACGGTAAAGGGGTCGCAATCGATCGGCGCAGGTCGCCGCGCTAGCTTCATAAGTTAGGTGCACTGGCGCCAAATTGGAGCCAGCTAACAATTTCTGTCTACGCGGCCTACTGATATAGCGTTCATTGTTTCAACTTTTAACCCCATTTCAGGGGTAGGTAAAGCTGACATGCTTTATTGTTGAATACATTGAAACGCGATTTAGGAGAGCCAGTAAACGTTATGTAGCTATTACATAAATCAGATTTTTGTAACGCTATCATAATGTAACAGGCAAAATTGTAGAGCAAATGACGTTGCAGAAAGGACAAAATATATATTAGAAGTTCATAACATAATAACTTAACCTAGATAGAGTGGATTTATAGATAAGTACGAGTATTTAAGCTCACAAAATTATCCTCTTTGAACAGCTTCCAAAAATTGTAAAGCATTGTTAATTGTTATAAAGCCGTTTTGGAATCGCTTTAAGGGTTATTACGCCTGCTGGCCTCATTTAGAATTAGGTTAACTCGGTTAGTGCAATTTTTTACTTAGCGTTTCCTACAGTATCTTTATTTTATATCTGTTGGTTTCGTGGATTTAACAAAGGATATCCAGATAGCTTGCTACCAGTTTTATTTCTTTTAAGCTGATTCTAATCTAACCGTTTATAAACATAAGCTCTCTCAGAATGCACACCTTACCTTGTTCTGAGCACACAGGTACTTAGGTATTTATGGCCGTACTATATACCTCTAGATACTATACATATTACATTTAGTTGAATCGATAAAGATAGCGTTAGTTTGCACTCAAGATTGATTCTTCCATTAAGATGGTTTCGCAGTATTTTATCAACCTGTAGACAAATAATAGTTATTTCCAAAACTGAGTTTAACTGAACACTTTTCTACGAATAGCAGTGAAAATAGTCACGAACTATTTCAACGTTTATCTACTATTTTATACAGACGCAGCTCATTTAAATTGGTTATTCATCGTGTTTTATGTTTTATTCATATGAGTTCATAGTGTAATGATATAATAAGTTATTTATTCATATAATATAATATGTAGATAGGAATCTTTTAATAATACACATAAAATAGCCGTTAGTCAGTACATTAGATTTTTCCTTTAATAGTTTTATATATTTTAATGCAATCATAGACAGTTAGGTAAGAATTTTATGGCTTTTCTCGAATGTACAAAGCAATGCAAAGCGCAGGCGAATCGATGCCCCATTTCTACGAAGAAGTAGATTAATGATGCCATACTATCACGACGTTATTTTATTTATGAATGCGAGGCGGAGCCCTCTTGTTTCAACTCTCTTTTATCGATATCAAAGTAAGTACAAAAATCTTACAGGAAAAGATTCTTTTAAGAAAGTAGAAGTTACGTAACCGCTAGTTCTATTATGTAGTTTTCTACTATGTGCCATGCAGCGTTGCACGAAGATGTTCACGTCATTCCCAAACCTGTGACTCCTCACTTGATTTACTGCAAATTGGCTTTGCTGGTGTCACGAGATACTTTACATTCAGCAACTTTTAAAACGCTGTCTTATAATAGGTAGTTCTGGCAAGCTCTTACAGCATTTAGACGCTGAAGCTTGGCAAAAGAACAAAATCTCCCTAAGTGATTTCTGGTCCTTGTTAACTTGTTGTTTGTAACCGTATTAGGTCCGTGGGGACTAGAGGCATGGCTCTTATTCAAAGAGTTATTCTAAAGACTGGGTAGATGTCTGTCATCTATTGATCATGGATGAGACCAATGATCAAAGGGCTGGTGCTAACCTCGGGCGGAGAATCAGTACTTATAGAAAACGTTGCCAGCCTTTTAAGTACATTACCTGCGGTCAGGGATTTGAACTCTGTTTTCTATCTATAATTTTCTTTTAATTGTTCGCTGATCTCGTGAGTTCGTTTCAACCTGACATCATGAGATTCTCGCTCCGTGCTTGGCTCCAACGGAATGGTTTCGCTTTGAATTCCTCTACTCAAATCATTTTTGTCCAAATCTTGTTATTTCCATAATCTCTCTTCCACCGATAATAAAGAATCAACACATCACATGACATGAACTGTATCATATAAAAAATACAACTTGGTTCGCACGCACGCTAAATCGCAGAATTGAGTCTATGATCTCTTAATGGAAGCATAAACCGCCTTGAAGGTAGGTATTGAACATAAAGGAAATGTAGTTCAGCAATATACAGTCCGTTTTATTACCTACTGATATTTTATTGATCGTTGGTACCTTCCCGTTAGAAACAGTGGTCGTAGTTATCCTAAGCCTATTTTTTCACATGCCATTTGAGCTTTTAGACTGGATGAAATACAAATATACAGGTAGAGAAAAGCGGCAACCAGGCTCAACGGGCGTACCGTACCCACGAGAGTTGTTCTCTCATTTGAGCTCCGCATTCCGAAAAGGTCAGAGGTGAGTTGGGCGTGGCATTTCACTGAAATAGAATTTTCCCGAATGCAATTGAAGGTTATGAGCTTAGAGATATTCGTAATAACTCAATTACGGCCTTCGTGAAGACTCACTCCAATTAGTACTTTGTTTGCTCCTCGGTAAGTAGATAGATACTTCGTCATTGTGAAGAAACAGAACCAATTAAGTCTCCGAAGGCCAGTTTACTTTCCCGATTAATTTTCCCTGGGAGTGGCGCTATCACAACAGGGTGGACATTGCTTACGTAACAGCAAGCAATCTTCATAACAAGCCCGTAATTTGTCAAAGGACTAAAAATAAAAAGGCTTTGTTTCGCCGAACACTTTGTTCCTCACCACCTTCGAACAAAAATTCACTTCCACGAATAATTTAACAATCATTTAACTTTAGTTTGTTAATGATAACTAAGTCTAAGTCGTGACTGACTGACCTATTGACAGACAACGCAAAGCCTAAACTGCTGGTCATAGAGACTTGAAATTTGGAAAGTGCATTCTTTATAGCAGAAGACCTCTAAGAGACCAGAGAGAGAGAGAGCATCAGGAGGTAGAAGTTTGTATGGAATTAAAAAATTACGTGACTACGAAGTCGCCACTAGTCAATATGAATTCTAGCCTAAGACGAGCTGGACGATTTTCACCAAATAATTTTTCAGATACATTTTGACCGACCTTTCAGTAAAAATATCCTCTTTGTACCCTACCCTAAATCTATTCAACAGAAATTAATGTTATAATTTTACAATTTACGTAATCTTCCAGTACAATACCCTAACTTTATTTATTCTTTATAATTATTGTCTAGGTAGTATAAGTCAATCGTTGCATTCTTTTCCTCAAACAAATTGCATGCCTCGTGCTATCATTTTTCTTTGACAAAAGCTGCTCTGTAATAAGATATTTCGCTTAATTAAAAGAGAGCTTCCGAATAACTTCTTTTATTAAGACACTTCCTCAGCAAAATGTAACTTCTTTTCTTATAGAAATTGCCTCACTTTATCGTTAGTGTAATTTTTCTGCCTCATTTATCCCCTTCAGTTGAGTTCCTGTCGAGTTACGGTATTGATTGCAATTAGCTAAGTGTAAGTTCTACGCAGGCTACGTTGTGCCACGCCCAACTCTTTTATTTTTTTATGCACTGGAAAATAATAATTTTCACTAAAAAAATAATGTCTGTCTTGCATTTAACTAGGCTACCACTGAAGTACAGTACAGCGCCTACTGGCCTCACAGCTCACCTGATTCGATACCCACCTAGGACAAACATTTGTGTGATGAACGCAGATGTTTGTTCTGTGTCTAGTTTTGTTATTGTGAATTCTATGTATGTATTAAAAAAATTATATAATTAATCTATGTATCACCTGTATGGTAGTCATAGTACAAGCATTGCTTAGTTGGGGGCTAGATGGCGTTGTGTGAAATGTCCACCAATATTTATGTATTTATTTATTTAATAGGATGGGTAACTGCAGTAGCATTTTCATCTGAACACTTCCGTGCACATTTCTTAATGGAGGCCTTGGGCGGCCTATTTACTCTGTCACCCTAATTGGCCACCGGGTCATACGACCTATCTGACATCCTAAGCCGTCCGATCTTTGAAATGAAATAATTATGACTGTAATGTTATTTTAGTGATTTTATAAGTGTCGGTTTTTTACTAATTTCAGCCAACAAGAGTCTATGGTCCTTTAATTAAGTAACTTCTGATACTAAGTTAATCGGATTAATCGTTCTCAAATATTCTGAATAGGTGTATCTATCGATTCAAGTAGCAATTTGATTTGTATAACTCACGAACTCTACTCCCCGTTCAAATTAGAAAACGTGGGTTCCTATGAATTATTAAAATAGCTCAATTCCATTATACAAGTAACCACAGCGAGCATGATGTACTTAACTCGGCGAGTACAACTTCTCTAAGGGTTTTACATGCTAATGTTCTACTGGCAAGTTCTAGATTTATTTAGTTTACTGTCGTTATGTACACGTATATTATTATCATGAGCACTTTGTTTGTCCTCACATCACAGTAATGTCAATTGCAAGTATTTGCTACGAGTTCAATAAAGAGTAAATATTAAATAGCAACGTTCAAAGGACCCTTTCGAGATTGAGGTTCGGGAATGTTCTTATATATAACCACAATTATCGATCATGATGGATGGGTACAGGGAGGCAGAGGTATTGATAAAAGTCACGGGAGGATGTGTAAACACGCTACTCTCCGAACTTGATAAATAGTTTTTGAAATTGAAATTGAAATTGAAATTTTGAAATTGAAATTGAAAAATATTTATTCAGTACAATCACAAGGATCACTTTGAAACGTCTTACATGCTAGGTGAATCTATGTGCCAATTCCAACCTAACCCAAGTACGAGAAGAACAGGCAAGAAACTCGTCTCGGTCCTAGCGCTTTTTTGTATGATCCTTCTTACAAAAAATGTAATCAAGATAATAATAACATAAAAACAGAACATAAATACATAAAACAAAAGGACAGCGTTTACATTGCAAATTGGTTAGCTGTCGGAGGGCGGAGCGACATCGGGCCATGAGTTCCTATCATCAATATATTCATTTATATTATAATATGCTTTCTTTAAGAGATTATTTTTAATGAAGGCTTTGAATTTTCTAACAGGAAGTTTAGTTGCATTTATAGGAAGTTTATTATAGAAACGTATCACGTTCCCCATAAATGACCCGTTCACTTTTTGTAACCGAAACTTAGGGATTAATAATTTATGTTTGTTCCTAGTATTGATTCCATGTACATCGCAGTTTTTCTGAAGTCTATCCCTATTCTTATGAGCGTACAGTAAATTTTCGTATATATATTGTGCCGCTACTGTGAGAATATTAATTTCTTTAAATTTTTCTTTTAAAGAGTCCCTCGGTTTCATTTTGTAAATGGCACGAATTGCCCTTTTTTGTAATACGAATACTGATTGTATATCCGCTGCTTTGCCCCAGAGAATTATACCATATGACATAACACTATGGAAGTAGCTAAAATAAACTAATCTAGCTGTAGCTTCATCCGTAAGCCACCGTATCGTACGAACTGCATATGCAGCGGAACTAAGTCTACCAGAAAGTTTATCGATTTGTGGTCCCCATTGCAGTTTGGCATCAATATTGATACCAAGGAAAACCGTAGAATCAACAAGATTCATTGCTTCCCCATTAATTTTAATATTAGTTGGCCTATGCACTACGTTGGGCAAAGTGAATTTAATACATTTTGTTTTGTTAGCATTCAGCAGAAGATTATTTACAGTGAACCAGTTCAGAATCAATGATAGTGACTCATTTACGTAGTCACAACTCGAATTGGTTCTGTCAACTTTAAAAACTAATGAAGTATCGTCAGCAAATAAAACTATGTCACAAATATCTTTTACAACAAATGGGAGATCATTAACGTACACTAGAAATAAAAAAGGACCCAGTATCGATCCCTGCGGTACCCCTATCTCAATAGTTGAACCTGAAGACCTTTCCCCGCCAACGTCTACTTTTTGGACTCTATTCGATAGATACGACTGTATAAGGTCTAAGGCCTGGTTTTGGACGCCGTAATACTTTAACTTTGAAATTAAGTTTGCATGACTCACGCAGTCGAAGGCTTTAGACAGATCACAGAATACACCGATTGCATCCTGCGACTTCTCCCACGCATCAAATATATGTTTCATTAAAGCTATACCTGCATCTGTTGTTGATCGACCTTTGGTAAATCCGTACTGATTACTATGAAGCAGTCCGTTAACGTTGAAGTGAGATAATAGCTGATTAAGAATTATTTTTTCAAAGATTTTACTTAGCGCGGGCAATATCGATATTGGTCTATAATTAGCGGGATCTCTTTCGCTTCCAGATTTGAACAAAGGAATGAGTTTACTATGTTTCATAAGGTCGGGAAAAACTCCTTCGTCAACGCACCTATTAAAAATATAAGCTAAACAAGGAGCAACATCTAAAATTATAGTACTTAACACCTTTGTAGACATTCCCGATAGATCTTCCGTATTTTTTATATTAAGTAATTTGAATGCTTTTACAATACTAGCTGCGTTTATATATGTAAAGTTAAACACACGTTCACATTTAGCAACATTAGATTCTAATAAAGTAAACGCATTAGAGACTGAAGAGTTTAACGATTGTGTCACAACTTTAGGTATATTCGAGAAAAAATTATCGAAAGCGTCTGCAACTTCCTGTTCTTTTGTTATAATTGTGTCATTTATTTTTAAACTTATTTGGTTATTGCGAGATTTCGATTTACCTGTTTCATTATTAATTAATTTCCACGTTGCTTTTATTTTGTTTGATGAATTTTCTATTTTATTTCTTATATGTAAAGATTTCGCTGCATGACAAACTTTTTTAAATATTTTTGAATAATTTTTAACGTGCGAAGTAAACGCTAAATCGTGTAGCACTGATTTCTTAGCAGTATACATATAGTACTTTGTATAAATATAGCCTCTATCTTGAGGAGGATACGAAATTGAGAATCGATCGGTGGAGATGTTTTCCCCGCAACCAAACTGTTCGTTTAAATGTTAATGAACGATTTCATTTTGGTCTTAAATGGTAGCCGATAAATGGTAGTTTCCATGATACTTATTCGTAGTATAATTCGAAGCTGACTGCGTCTGCGATATGGTTATAATACTTAGGTTGGATTTGACCATCTTCTAATATAATATAATGCTAGTAAAATGTCAATTTATTCTGAGGATAGCGCTTATACTAGTTTGAATGCAAGCTTAGGACATCATCATCATTTCAGCCCGGTATCACTCACCGGATCTTGTGCGTTTTGTCCGCTTTTTTTATCATGTAGATCCACTGAGATATACTGGTTAATAAATACATAAATAATAGTTTTTAGTGTTAAAACTCACTTAGTCTTACTTCATGATACCTAGCTTTCAAAAAATACCTGAATTCTTACTTATGCAGAGTAGGTTGCGTGTCGGCATTCTAATATCTCCGAGGCTTGGGGGTAGCTATGTGGGAAAAAGAGTCCTTGAAACAAATTTGGGGGTTCCTTTGCCGACGACATTATTAGGTTTACGTGTGTGACCGTCACTGACATAATTTACCTTTGACTTAGGTTATAAGATTGTGACAAATTAGTCTCAGAAAAAAATCCAAGACTGGATCGGACGGCTCAATTTTTGTTCGTTTACTGCCTACAAGATATTTCTGATTTAGGTAATTTTCCTTAACTCGATATAAAATCAATGTTTAAAATTTTCGCCTCTAAATACTAAGAAATGTGATCGAGGGCTATTAACGTAATAAAGTATCATTAACTCGAAAATAAAACCCAAAGAGCTAAATTTAATGATAACCTCTAGCACAATTATCGTTTGTGACTTGCAGTTTGGTGCCAACACAACGCTTGTTATAAAATGTACAATGACAATTTTTATTCGTTCATTGCCCCGTTATACCTAAATATCCATCCATAAATATTTTTATGACGGTATATAACATTTTTATTGACTTTTCGTTTCCATTTGAATGAACCCAATGGATCTTACCTACGCATTATTTATGTCTATTACTCAGGAACAATAATCCAATACTGTATCTAAAAGGAATACATTGTGATTTTCAGTAGAAAATAAAATACCTACTTAAAGTTAAATCATGTTGGAAATTTCCGTCTTGCCAATATGGGGTTGAAACTATCAGATGAAGTTAAAATGTAGACTTAAATTACGCCAACGTCAGCCAGGACTCATGCCAAGATGGGCGCCGAGATATCTGGAGTGGAGCGCGCCGGCTTTCCCCCGTACATTGGCCTGTATAACGTGAAGTGCCCGCCGCGTCGTATTGATCAGGACTGCTGAATGTTACATAACCGAGCCCGCTCACCCTAGGATCTCATTTCACCAACAATAAAGTGCGGTTACTGTAAACATCGGTTATAAGTCTAATGTATGAAACCATTGCAGAAAGGATAGGTTTGACTGAATGTCGGAAAGCCCGGTTTAGTATATTGGTGAACTCTGCCGTAAGTACTAAGGTTAGGTACTGCAAGACTTCATTGATTATACTTTCGTACTGTTGTTGCTTTCCGTAACTTTCCACACACAGATAACGGTTGCGTATTTTCCGTTTTCCTGACAGAGTTATGTAACCAGAGCCCCTTTCGTCTGCTGACTAAGTGCTGACGAAGGTTTTATCTTTTTATTTTCCAAGCAGATAATTTGTTTACTCTAAGACTGCTAGTGTTATTGGTAAGGCTTATTATAAGAACACATGTTTTTTTTTTCAAATTGAATGAAAAAATCTTCCTATCACTTCCGGAAAAGTATTCCAATATTTTACGTCACGGGTAAACATTATCCATCAATATTTACCCCATGGGATATAAAAGATGTGTTTACCTGCTCAATTTCCGGGAGTAAAAGTACTTTTACCATGAGGATAAGCCTACACAAGGGTGTGTTAATGTTAATTAAAATAAGCTGTTTAGAATGAAAGCTTCCAACTCGATTATTTTTATTAGGCATCGTCACAAATGTACATTGGGGGATAGACAAAGTAACATTAAAACATCGCTATGGATTAGAAAACTTGAATAATTAATAGGAGTGATCACGTGATTTAGATGTTATTCTGATATATTTTACTAGCTGTCCCGCTCGCGACTTCGTTCACTTAAAGTAGGTATCTAACTAAACTGAGTTTCAAGCAAATCACACTAATAAAGAAATCCCATAATAACTTTGACACCCAATTTTACCCTTTTTAGATTTTGAAATATCCAGGAATACGTTTCCATTTATTTTGCATTTAAAGTATCCAAACCAAAATTAAGACCAATCGCACCACCCTTTAAAAAGTACCCATAGAATCATTGACCCCACATTTGACCCCTTTTTGAAGGTTATATTGAAAAATCCTGAAACACGTGTTCATTTATTTTTCATATACAGTACACAAACAAAGTTTCAGGCCAATCGCACCACCCGTTAAAAAGTTCCCATACAAAAATTGACCCCACATTTGACCCCTTTTTGATGGTTATATTGAAAAATCCTGAAACACGTGTCCATTCATTTTGCATGTACAGTGCACAAACAAAGTTTCATGAAAATCACTCCACGCGTTAAAAAGTTTCATATTAACGTTTTCACCCTTTTTCAACCCCTTAGAGGTGGAATTTCCAAAAATCCCGCCTTAGTGGGTGGTTTTGTTAGAAAAGGAAACCACCTTCCAAATTTCAGCTTTCTAGCTTCAGCGGTTTCGGCTGGGCGATGATAAATCAGTCAGTCAGTCAGTCAGTCAGTCAGGTTAAGCTCTTATATAGATATAGATTATCGCATCGCTAGTAGAATGTCTCTTTGTCTTGTCTCCCCTTCTCTTCCGTAGATAAAAACTGTACTTACGGTGCTCAATTGCTCGCGTTAGAGAAGGGTAATTAAATATGGGCGACATTCTGTCTCTCCATACGCGAATCGGGCGCCGAGATACGTACGTGACATACCCCATCGAGTTTAACATAGTTGCAATAACAAAACGAGGACACTCCGACATGTCGTCTATTTGCATAGATGGAAATATAAATTTGATTTATTCAAGACAAAGTTGTCAACTCGACAGAAATTTATTTCTCGTTTAGAGCGATCACTGGGAGAGGTCTTGGTGAGCTAGTTTAGAAAAGTGCTACACCCACATGTTTTTAACGTGTCGTTTTATGAATAGAACTTGAAACCATTTAATTATTCATTAGATTCTCATTGAATATTCCTTTTGAACATGAACTCTATGTTGAAATAAGCATTTTATTAATGCTTTTTTAGTACAACACTAGAGTATCTACGGCGTAGCTTGTAGCGTAGCAAAGCTGCTACGTTCAACGCTGCGCTTTCGGAAATACTTTCTTTTGTCATTTCGTAACTTTATTCTAATACTTTACTTGTAGAACTACAAGTTCTACATCATAATACGATTTATGAAATAACAAAATGGTAAGGTCGAACGGTAGGTATATGAACTTGACTCCATAGAAACACGCTCTTTATTCAAACGTGTTGCTTTGCACTTATTCCTATATAAATAGCCGCCGGTTTAATCTTGATCCCTGTTTTACTTAAACCTTGAGCTAAGCAGTAATAAACGTGCTTCAGCTTATTTCTCTATTTGCACGTCGTCACGGTCTAAGTCATTTCGCATCTAAACGCTGAAAAGTCAACATCGCGCACTTAATTATGTTTGCCTTCGGTCGTGTTAGAGACAGCCTCATAAAGGCTCGTACACATTGCGGCTTGTACCGCACCGCATCGAATTGCTGAAGCCCTAAGAACTTACATAAGTACACACATAAATTATACGGATCGCAGCTTACTGGGTAGACCGCAACGCAGCGATGCGCACCAGTTTTACCAGGATGAATGTTTTGCAATGGGGCTTCGAGGAAAACGACACTGATATCCACTCTTTTGCAAACATTTTTTTTATTTAAACTTGCAGGTATGTATGTATGTGATTGCGGTTTCCATTCAAGCAAAATATTTTGATCTTAGGTACAATATATGTATATATAGGTAACACGTAGTAGATAAAAAGATTGCTTTTGATGTTTCCCTAATCATCTTTACAAAGCGTTTTCTAACTAATTATTAATTCAGCTGACCTCAACAAAGAGGAGCTTTAACGAGCGAGGCGGGTATAACTGCGTCTTGATCCGCATGTATTGTGCGAGAGTACGAAATATAACACAACATTTTGGCATTGACTGAAAACGTCAGTTCAGTTAAAATAAGATTTTGTAAATAATTAATGTTTATCTTATCTTATACCTTTAAACGAGCAATTCTTGTATATATATATGTATATATATATAATTGGAATCTCGGAAACGGCACCAGCGATTTTCATGAAATTTAGCATGCAGAGGGTTTCAGGGGCGATAAATCGATCTAGCTAGGTTTCATTTTCAGAAAACGTCGTTTACCAATAAAAAAAACCGAGCAAAGCTCGGTCACCCAGGTACTTTTAATATTGATATCACAACTAGATGTCGCCGCTAAATCGTCACATTACTTTATGTATCTTTTATTCAAGTGCGCCGTCGTTCTCAAATTGACCTGACCGCACAGTCTGCTTGATAATTCGGCCAATTCAAATTAACAAACCTAAACAGTTCTTTTCCTCTGAGTCATTTGACGCTCGGTCGTGCTTCATCCTGATGAATGAGGTTCAAAGACCAAAATTAAATCTAGCTACAACTGCAGTGTACCCGCTAACCAGTATTGTGAGTGAGTAATGCATTGTGCCCAGTAATGTACGTGCATCGCTTTATTAGCTCACAATCTATAGTTAATATGTTGTGGCACGAACGTAGGCATTATCACGTGTTTAATCGGTTCAGCCTAGTTTGTGACGGATGATATAATTGTAAAAAATAGTAGTTGCCTTTTTGAGAACCTCAAGTTTACGGTAAAACTTGCTGGTTAGTATTATTATTATTATTATCCCAAGCCAAGCAAGCTACAGTAATGATAATGAATTCGGTAGTTATTTGAAATTGATTCAAGCGAACAACAAACTATAGTTTGCGTTGCTAACGTTGCCTCGTTGTAACGACCTCGTACGATTATGCAAATAGACACACAGTATATAGAACTCTGAAGCATAACGGAACTTTTACCTATACTAAGGGCTCTTGTGAGCAATCATTGATGGGGTGGCTCAAACTCGCCGGAACCCATTTCCCACGAAAGTTTGGCTCGTTTGTTATAATGTGGTTGGCGGTGCCTCTTCAAACTACAAGGTACCTACAAACACAAGTATCTGTCGACGGTACGTTAGATTGAATGTAAATGTCTGATCGCTAGACTGTAATCATTAGATCTAATGTATACTTTTTATGATGTTGAACAATCATTAGATCGGTGTTCGTCTTAGCCTTCTGATAAACACATTCGTATTTTTAACTGCTCCCTATCTGCACATATTTCAGATACAATTTCTTAAGCGAACAACATTATATCTTTCAGTGAAATTTCAAACTGCTCAGCTCGTTTAAAGCTGCTGTAAAGCCTCGCTTTTCCGGGGAAAAACTAATTTATTCAGCCATGCGCAAGGAATGCTCTTATAAATGTATCCTATGCAGTGCTTACACTTTTTCTTTTACTCTTGTTACATCATTGAATTTATCAAGAAAGACTTTATCTTTGTCCAAGTGCTTTTACTGAAGCATTCACGTCTGACGCGTTTCAGAAGAGCATCTTTGATATAAGAAAGCCAATTTTAACAACTTATTTATGAGTATGTACAGTCTAGATGCATAAATTTAGGTACAGACAATTTTAAAAGGAAACTATAAATTCGGTTAATATCGTAGTGGATAGTGGCATAGTATCGTTATTATTAGTATTAAACGGGTATTTATCGCGTTCTAAGTTCCTAATTATTTTTCCGACGTTTCGACAGGTTTACACGCTGTCGTGGTCACGGGTAGACCTAGGTGAGTCTACTCGTGACCACGACAGCGTGTAAACCTTAATAACGTTTAATACTAATAATAATGTGTTCAGATCGCGTAGGCATAGTATCGTGTTTATTATTTACTCTCAAATGCTCAAATAGTATAAGCGTTTTCCCTGATTCCTTGCCTACTTCCTGTCTTCTCTTCTCCTTAATCCACCCTAATTGCGGCATTAACATAAACCGGTATGTACAGGCCCTGATGCCCGCTGTGCTGTCTGGTTGTGCGAAATTCATTCATACGACACACCCACGCCCAATTTGTCCACCGTCCTCGGATTACAATATAATGAGGGAAGAACTCTGAAACTTTTCCACAGTAATTGCTACAAATTGCCGGCGTCTCGCGGGCACGGTCCGTGTGTGTGTGAACCTTCATTCTCAATTCTCGGGTTACCTTAGTAAAAATATTTTTGATTACGTCAATAAAGCACCTTGATTTTCGTTGAGATTTTCTTTAAAATACAATAGAATTTTTTTTTGGTTTAACTCGCAAAAGAGATGTAAACTTAAAATCATGAAATACAAATACTTATAACCACAGGCGAGTTATTGCATAATTGTGAGATTTTATATGTGCCGGTAAAAGGCCTGTAAATCTTAGAAATGTTTTTTTTTTTTTTTTTTTAGAAATGTTTTTTTTTCCTAACCTATTTTGTCCCACTGCTGGGCAAAGGTCTCCCCCAAATCACTCCAGTCGTCCCTGTTCTTGGCTGCATCCCACCATTCTGTTACTACTAAACTACTAAGAAATGTTACTACTAAAATAAATATTATGCTAAAAATTGAAGCCATGTGAAGTGCACGAAATGATCTTCTAAGGTAATTTAAATCTTTTCACCACGATGATTCAAAAGGACTAGTAGCACAATAAGAAGAAGAAAAAGACGAACCACATCTTTATTTAATACGTGTACCTAGTGCATTGAACTGACGTTTCTGGGTGGTGGAATGGTGAAGCGAACGGAAATCGTTCGGGGACCGCCCAACTAGACTGGCGCGCACCGCCCCGACCGGCTCGCACCGGCGCAGAGCAGAACCGGATAGAACGCTCTGGACGAATATCGAATTGAGTTTTCGTATCACTCACTCCACAGATGAAAACTATATAACCCCGATTTAACTATGATGTAATTGAGTATAAACCAATTTACCTTACTTTTATCTGATAGGCGCCGCGCCGTTTCACGCGCCGATCCTTGGCTCTACAATCTGTGGGGGATTTAATTAAATAAAAATAAATAATAAAATCAGTTTATTGCAGGCACAAAAAGACCCATATCACACAAAAAATAACAATAAGAAAAAAAAAAATGTGGTATATAGGGGTTGCGTAGTATGCATGGTAAAAATTAATTTGGTAGATTTTGCAAATGGACATTTTTTATTTAGGTTGAATAATTTTATTTAAAGCAACGTTCATACCTGTGTCGAGGCGACCTGGCATGCTTATAATTGAGTTATATAGAGCTCGGCAATTGTCACATGCACTTAACGGTTCATTTACGAGATAAATATGTACCTAAGTTATAATGGCCTGGAAACTGTTTAGCACAATACATGACCCCGTCCTCGATGGATTATCGCTGCACTGAGCAGTGACATCATTTAGGACTGACTGCAGTTTAACGATTCACATAAATCCAAATATTCTTGACAGTATCATGCGTCGGTTTATTTAAAGTATTCCAGAATATCGTTCTCACTATCTCTATCACTCAATTCTCTACACTAAGGTAGAACATTTTTGAAAGATAAACCGCCGGATATATTATCGGGGATTGCGCGGATTTCGAAGCTGAATCATTACATCTTTTGAAAGCATTCAAGGCAGTAAAGCTGAAAGGCGTGCAATTTTTAGACTATTTCTATGAACTATAAATATTATCTAGTTCATATTCCAATAAATTTCCCTCGTCTTCACCTTCGGTTTACACGCGAGAAGTGAGTGAATCAACATAGCGGGCCGTAGCAACGGTCGTGACGTCCAATGTTTATAGTTGCTCATATTCTGTTTATTCTATAGTAATTTCATTGACTGAAATGTTTTGTACATGTACCAAACTAACTTAAACCGTTTTTCGCGGAAACCATTCGCTGTCGTTAATTTCTATTAACTCTAAAATATGTGTTTTTATTTAGTTTAGTTGAAATACATATAACTTTCTAAATTCTTTCGGTATTGACTGGTTTGTTACAAATACTCGTAAGATTTCCAAGATAATTCCGTTTGAAGTTGTGCTCTACATAAAATCGGAAATCTTGATTTTTATGTAAGTACTAAATTTATTGTATTTTATGTTTCTTAGCATACCAAATTAATGGGGAAGTAAAAAATATCGTATATAGTCGTATATAGTTATATATAGTCGTATGAATATAATAGTCGTACAAATAACGACTCGGAAATAGTATTGACGGTATGCTGCGGGCGCCGACCGCCCTAGTTTTTTCAAAATGTTTTGTTCTTCCATTTCCGTCTTAATAATCAGTTTCATCAATATAAGAGGATTTCCCAGCAGATTTACTGGCTCACACTATAATATTACTTTGCAATCGGGAGCAGCCCGTCGATAAATGTACAGGCAATAGGAATACCTCGGCTGCCTAGTACCTACTGAATGTAGGCAAATCTAATATCGGAAATTGAGTCGACGGTTTATTCACTTTGGCCTCGTCTCCGCTCCTCCCGAGGTGAAGTAAAATTATTATCCCCCACTTCATTGCCTTATCAAATCACGGAGCTCGGTGTTTATTTCCTATTTAAAGAACATGGAATGTCTCGAGTTTGCTAGGTACTGAATAATATTCTTTATTTTCTTCACTTGAATTACTTAGTATTGTTTGCAGACACTATTACTATTAACAACACACACATTCAATATTCAATTCGTGACTAGGCTCCGAGTTAAATCAATAATATAATATCTCTATTGTTAAACTGTAAAGTACACTTAGCTCAATTCATTTGCTGGTTCAATTTGATCGATTAGCTGATAATCAGGTGATTTATTTCGATGTCTAATGCTCCGAAGGATGATAAGCCTGTTTCAATAACTTCTCCCAGACCACCATATTACAAGGACATGCCACATCAAAAGCCCTGCCAACTTCGGCTCCTCGAAAACAATACTGAGGGGATTTGGATCGAGATAATAAGTTCCACAAAGCAATAAGTTGGCAATTCTGTATAATCTCCTTTAAATAAGTTGACTGAGTTTAAGTAGTTAATACGAATAGAGTGAATACGTTACGCTAGTAACCCGCAGTGCAGTTTTGTAGTTAAATAGCTGTGTTACCTACCTACCTGGGCTGTTACTCTCATCCCATTGCACACTGCTTTATGGCGGACATAACCCAAAAAAAATCTATTAAAACTAAATTACTAAGTGACACTGAAGTCGCAATTAAGATTTTAATTATGATATGATTTATGACACATGCCAAGTATTAGCTTTTTGTAATACAGGAAACTCTTGTAGATAATAAACCTATGTATAGGTCGTTAGTAATGTTTGCAAATAACTAGAGGTTCGGCCCGTGAACCATCCGGAGATCCCGGAATGTAGGTACAAATAGAAAAGAAAATAACACTGCGGCACTAAACGGTACTTGTGATAACGTACCACTACTATATGAATTAGATAAAAAACGAATCTACGGTTTAAAAGTTATGTTCGGAAAACAATCACAAACATACAAAATTAATGTACCGATTCATCACCACGTTGGTTTCAGTATCTCGCTTCGCTTGACCAAATAAAATTTTGGATTTGTTTGAATAAGTAAGCGAGGTAAACTGAGGATCACGCATAAACCAAGAACTAGATTTTCTAAACCGCCTACGATGGACGTGTTTAATATTGCTTCTGTCTGTACTTGTAATTATAATCTATTGTTGTAACGACTTCAAAAGTACTTAGTAAGTTTTTCATTAGCCGTTTTAATCCTCAACATCTAAGATAATGTATGATCATGGATATATACAACTATTAATGAAAAAAAAATAACCTAAGATCACTGGTTCTTGACAAGTTTATATGTAAAAAAATAACTAAATTGCGAGTAATAGTGGTTAATGAATAAAATATGAAACACAATCCGGTGTTACATGTTTTCTGAAAGCCGGCCACGAGACCCCTAATAATGGCGTGGGAAGAACGCGATTTCAATAAATTCGTCTGCCTATGTAAGGTTTACAATAAGTTCTGAAGGTTTACGAGCACACGTTGGCAACAATACTGTTGATCACGTCACTCGGTTGCTAACCAGTATATTGAACGTTTACCTTATATTTTGTGGAAATACTTTCTTGGCTAAGCTATTTCTGAAACTCGTGCAGTCTAGGCATTTAACTGTTGGTAACCTCGCTACTCGTACACATCGCCCTACCCGACCGACGAAATCTTTATACAAAACTAACTTCCACCCACGGCTTCGCCCGCGTGGTACCTTGTAAAACAAAAACAAATCATCTCACGGGAACCGTACATTTTTCCGGGATAAAAAGTAGCCTATGTGCTATTCTAGACTATAATCTATCTCAGTGCCAAACTTCATCAGGATCCGTTCAATTCCGATTCCGATGGTACAACCTTTGGGGTTAAATTATGGGAATTTCTTTTTTATTACGCCTCTTTACCTGAAAAGAACGTACACTCCAAATTTCTGAACCTTGGTAACTTTAAGGCTGTGCGTTGGCTGTTACTCAGTCCGTCACCAGACGATTTTATATTGTGTTATATAATAAGATTGAAGTGCGAATTTCCAAAGGCACAAAAGGATAACGTATTCAATTACTTTGTCCGATGTAACTTCGCTGTTCCATGTAGCTTAATGTAAAAAGTTTTGTCGAATGGTGTCGTCAAAATGCAAATAACAAGAATTCGAATGTGCTCTTGTTCTTGTTTTTCTCTCTTTCTGTTATTATTTTAGTACAGATACGAAATGAAATGCGAATAAACTATGATATGATAAGTTACGAGACCGTTGATAGTTTAAGTAGTTCAGTAGAATTTCCAACGGGGTTTTTCCCCAACAGCCTAGTTAACATTCGCGGCCTCATCGAGTCGACTCGTCAGCAATATTTATGTGGCCACTTCAGCTCGCTCCCCGCCTCGGAACGCCTCATTATAAGCTTTCAACGTAGTTTTAAAATTATGACTCGCTTGAGATAGAGCCCGCAAAAATTTATTGCATCATCTATTCAACGTTGAAGCTGCCAACTGAATAACCTCAGGCCGTTTCTGAAAAACACCATCTGATAAAGCCGCGGTACTGTCTACTGTTATGTGGGTTACTTTATATCTTTTGTTCTCTGTTATGTAACCGCTCAAACACAGGCTAGGAAACTGGAAAGAGCTAGAGAGGACGTTGTTCTACCTACACAAGGACGAAAGAGGGCGTTTTCTTGCAAGCGGTTCTTTCAGATTCTGACATAATTTCTTTATGATGATGAAATAGAACCAGAGATTCCCAAGTTTTGTCTTAACAGCTCATACGAGGGGTGATTTTGAAAATAATTAATGTTGGTGGGCTAGTATGTGAGACACGTTAGGTAACCGACGAGGAGTGAGCGAGACAGTGAGACGGCGCGCGCCGGCACCGCTATTGATCGTGGAGAATGACGCCCGGGGTGACCCAAATAGAGCCTCCATGCACCCCCACCCTCTAACCGACAACCCTCCTCGCTGACACCCATCACCCGCCCGCGCCGGCCGCTCGACGACGAATTTTCATATCAGCCGGTCCTTACGGCGAAGGAATGGCCCGCCAGGCCCGACTTAAATACTAATTACATAATACATCGCGAGAACCCCCCGCATTAATTATCATCAGTAAAAACACTTTTGTTTTGACCGTCGATACTTATTAATTGAACTATCTTATTCCACTAGAATGAATACTATAAGCAAAGCTCAGTATAATTAAATTATCCCGGTGTCTGCCCGAAAACTATTCGACGTAAAACTTTTTACGTCGAATAGTACCATATACCAACAGTAACCATATACCAATATACCAACAGTCAAGATATTATCTTATGCAAAATTTTTCAGGCCATGTCAAATTAAAGGCATGGTAACTTGAAAGTACCAAAAAATTTCGTTGATAAAACGCAGCTATTTTCGTTCAAGATTTTGTAACATCCATAAAAACAGGTAAGATATTTAATTTTAATTTTAGTTATTTCCTGGTGTAAGGGCAGGAGAATGATGATGATTAACAAAATATGTTCCTTTAAAGTATACATAGCCCAATATTGTTTGCAAAGTAAAACGAAATGCATACATGTACGTGAAAAGCTCTCTTAAGTATCTTATTGCAATGCAGTAAGCGCGCATAGTAACTAAGTGACCTGTGCCCGGGCTCCCCGTGGCGGGTCGCCGCGGTGCATGCGTGCTATAACTTTTCCATTGTGATAGCTGACACATTGTAATGTATTGATCGCAATTGACAATACCTGGAACAGCCCCAACCGCCCTATCGATGTATAATTTATGTTCCTATGCTGACCTCCCGCTGCAGTTAAATTAAGCAAAGACAATGGAAAGGTAAATTCAACCATTTCCACATTTAACAAAAATTTAACAAAAAAACAATCGAGTCATGAACAAAGCAACTAATGCTAGATGTATATCGCGCAGAAATGAGTACAATTAGAACTGAAACAATGAGGAGAAAAATCCTTTTGTTTAACGTTCTCGTCCAGGCGGTAAAATGAAAAATAAGCGCACAGCCGTGCCACGATGGACGCTGAAATTGAAAAGTATGCAACTTTGTTTTTTATTGTGCCTAGAGGCATAGACTGCAGGAGATTGCAAATAAAACGTAGCCACTGCTACTTTTTTACAACTGTGGTTTTATACAGACTGCTGCAACATTGAATAAACCTCTCGTAAAGTCAACATTACCGAGATTCTATATCAAAGTTTTGAGCTTTATAATAAAATTAAAAGTACAATCTTGTTCAGCTATCACGTACTCGAGGATCGTGCATGGGCGTGGGGTAGCGATACGTTTATGTTTCCTGACGTATAATTACGAAGCGGGTTGTGTCAAGTGCCGGAAATTAAATATCTGACAGGTGGCGTTGTTGGATATTACAGGAAATGTGCTATCGATGCCTACTTGGACTAAGCTCTGTGATTTTCTTTGCTGAATGTTTGCCGTGTCAAGTAGTAGTGGATCGCTGTCATTATTTTCCTATCTTATGCTATGGAGGAGCTCAGGTTGTCGGGCATTAGTAGAATTTTTGTACTATAAAATTAGTACGAACAGAGAGCGTTCCGCCCGAGAGGTCTGCTTGTAAGCTAACGGTACTGGGTCGAAATGGGATGCTTTGACTGGTGGTCAATGCGGGTGCCTCATCTAATGATAAATGCCAGAGGCAAGGGGTAACGTACAAAAAACAGTAATCTTCTGACTCCTTCCACAAAATACAGAGATGCGTGTTCCGTTCTCAGTTGCATGCAACGTCGCGTCGTTGTCTACTTCGATAACGGCCGACCAGCCCCAAGAGAATAGACTCGTTCGATGGTTTTCGCGCTGCCAAAAGTTTCCGAATTCCCCAAAGCCGTTAAGTCAACGCTACCACAATTTTCAAGTCTCAAGGACGTGTTACACAATTTACTGCTTATTTTCAGACAAAGGCTTTAATGACTCCGAATAATACGTCTGAAAGCCCTTTTGGGTTGTAATATAGCTCGACCTGAGGTAATAAATTGTACGTGTACCAGAAACCGAGACTTGCAGATTTAGTCGGCCTGTATCGCGCTCGCTTATGGAGCTCTCTCTCGAATAATAAAAAAGTGCTTACAAATTATTCATACGGATGTTATGCCATTATCAAAATAGGCATGTAATAAAACCGTCATAAACTGTACGTAAATAATAACGTCAGATAATACCTACACAGCTAGGTTAGGTAGTTAGGTAGGCGAGTAAAATAATGTAAATGCGATTCTAATTGATGATCATGAAAGTGTATTTTCAGTTAGATATTGTTCCTGCCCATAAAATGTTTTCTGTGCTTGATAAGGCAGGGCGCGCCGAGCGAGACATCCTTCCGTCCGTTTTCCTCGCCGCATCGCCGCCCTAGCAGTAAAGTGCCTAATAAATTTTTATTAACGCCATTGGAGCCACAGCTTTTATGTTATAGATATTCAATAATACCTTTACATGTGGGTAAATTGAGTGTGAACTCCAAAGAAAGGTATTATAATCGCGGTAGATCCCGGATAAGATATTCTGTTCGGGTTTGAGAAGGTGCGTGGACGAGGAGGCTGTCGATCAGCGGGGTTGTCATTGTGCCGGTTGTGGAAGGTTGCGAGTATCCGCGGGGCGGGCGCGGCGGCGGCCGGCTGCGCAGCGGGCTGCGCGCGGCGGTGGCAGCCGCGGCGCTGGCGTCGTGACGCAGTGTGACGTCAGTGCGCCGTCGGCTCGATACGCGCCGGCCCCATCGTCAGTCGCCGCCCGAACCAGGCCGCCGAACGACGCGCCCTACGCGCCTCCGCCCCGCGCACTCTCTCATACCGGGTTTTAGTTTCATACCACGATGACATAGCCCCAGTGCCATTCGAAGAGGCTACGTGAAAGCGCACACGTTTTTAAGTTTTTCGTTGGAACGCGGAAACCGTAAAGGTCCACGTTGTTGCAGAACTAGCGACAACCCACCCCACACCGTAGAGGGAAAGAGGCGACAGAGGCTTGTTCCTTTTTATCCGCCTTTACATAAAGACTAAAGAAAATGGGCGAGGTGAGTGCGGTGCTTGCTGTAGTGCTTGTCTTAGCCTTTGCAGTAGCCCGACCACGTCGTGACGAAGTGCATTCGTGAAGGTGCAAGTGCATGTCGCTATCAGTGAGTGCAGAAAGGTAACGTCCAGGAGACTCGGCTGGTAGCGGTGCTGACAGCTTCTCGTAGTGCTTGACAATCCAGAAACCTTCTCTGTGTCGTTTTATACATCAAGCCTTATCAACCATTCCACAGCCTTTGTTTCGTTTTTAATTCCCGAACTGTACCATTCCATTGAAGTAATCGAAATTCATGCAAATTTATGAACTCATGCTTGGTTTTCGTTTTATTTTTGCCAGAGTTCAATGGTTTATTATTCATATTATCCATTAGCGCAACCTGCATTTTAGGTTTGTAGTCCAGAAAAAGGAGAAGCAATTATTTTATTAGACAGCGCCGGCGGTCGCGTTGCGTAACTCGGCGTATCGATCTGTGCGACACGGCGGAGAGCGCGCTCGTTCCGCTCTTTCATATGCCACCATTAAATCACTTCTCGTTACATCCGTAAATTAAAAATTACAAAAGCATTATGGAAAATACTTAATTTCGCCATCCAAGGCAATTAACTATAAAAGTACCATCCATTGATCTTCTTTTCCGCATATTATTAAAATTAGAATTTTGTAAATTCTATTTTTCCAAAGTAATGAAACCATTGGTATTCATTTTTTATTATATTCAAGATAATTATTCTACAAATCCAACGGAATTTCGCTATATCGCCTTGATACAAAAATAATAAAAATAAATCCAATTAAATCATTCATTCAAATCATCTCAAACGGTTTTATAACAAAAGGTTTTTATAAAACTGTTTCTTACGTAAAAACGTTTTCATCAATTTTACCTGAAGAACTTGGATAAAATTTAATAAAGATCTTAGTAACTCTTCCCCTTTTTTTACTTGGTTAAGATGTTACAGACATGATTGTAATATTCTTCTTTGGATCATTTTTTTTCTTTAAATTCAAGATATTCTGACAGACAAACGGACGGCAACCAATAAGGTTTTATTTAGAAAGAAAACTTTACATAGAACCATGCTAACTTCAATCTTCTCTTTTACTTAAAAGTATTCCCATAAAGATTTTAAACGGGCTTAATCTTAGTCCGTGTTTAAAAAGCCCTCTTGGGATTCCCACGGAGGAGCCGTTACGAGGCTGCATGACACATTGGCCGCTTAAAGATTCCATTCCTCTCTAGGTGATCTGGAGGAAGTGGATAACAGGTTGTCGGGAGCCGGCCGTGCTTCGGGCACGACAACTATAAGAGCTCCGAAGGTTTATTAGAAAATTGCCTTGTCATTATGTCATTTAAATCGCATAGAGTACCGTCGCTCCATTGGAGTATTTCCTTTATCCTTTATGACGACAGCACGCATCAATTAGGATACTAGACGTGATCCTGAGCTGTTTCCTAAGTAACAGAGCATCTTATTGTTCAGGTGTGGGAATTTTTGCCCCTCGCGCTGATTGGTCAAGAAAACCTGACCCGATAACTCGCACCCAATCGAAAGCCACAACTTTTACTAATCCTCTGCTTAGGAATCAGCATTGGTTTATTCATTTTAGCATACTTTCAGGAATATCTATTATGATAGTGAACACAGTATTTCATCATCATCATCATCTACGTCATCTACAATTTGACTTCACCCAAAGCTAGGTGGGTGGGTATCCTGAATTATATAAACTGTCCAGTTAGATGATGTAATGGAAACTTACCAGCTCCCAACTCTAAATATGATTTGACTGCAAGGCCAGGTTTCGTTTGGTTCATTCCCTACCCACGTGATGTCACGAGCGACCTTTGCCTTGATTTTAAACTGACGCTCAAACTTTCGGTTATTTTAAACTGGGCTACATACCTACATGGGCTTCGATAAAAACCATTGAATTAGATATCTTATTTTGACTAAGGAAAAAATGTCTTAAAGTATGACCCCTTTTGGTGTTCGTATGAAACAAAACTACTGCCGTAAAACAGAACTTTCGGTACTTTAATGCATTGCCCTGCAATATTAAGGTTGTCCTTGTACATTGTTAATACTTATCTAAACCCCATGAAACAGAATTTAGCCCAAAGTTCATAAAGTAATTAGTGGTTCATTTTCATGTTATCACACGTGGATGAATACCTAATGGTTCCTTAGTTTGTTTTTAATAACCTGTCCAAAAAGTATTTCGGCACGTTATTTTGAAATTAGCTGTATAATGGCCATGTTGGAGCGGGCAACCTATGCGATAGCCATCAACCTATCACAATTTCCGATCTGATTACTGTTCGGAATACAGGCTGAATCTAAGTGTCTAGATGGACGTATTATGTCGCTGATAACTATATCATGTATATTCTTCTATATGAACAACTATGTATTGTAGCTTAGACGAGTCATCTTTGGAAGTAATTAGGTATTTGCCTACTACATTTTTACGCCATTATTCTTTATCTAGAAATTTTATATGACCTTTTACTCTTTTTGTATCTCGTAATGCATAGTCGACAACCTTTAGAATAGTTCGTCCTAAATTCACCTAACCTAGAGTTTTGTTATCAACATTTTTACCTAATTATAATTGAATAACGGGTATTTATCACGTACCTATTTAGGTATAATAGGTACGTGATAAATACCCGTTATTCAATTATAATTATGTCATCAAATCACGGAAGTTTAAAAAGTTTAACATTTTTACCTTCTCAGGTTAGAGTGTACTCGTATAGAAACAAACAAACATACGACTTTGTTTTGCACAATAATTGACCAATAATGCACTAATTATATTTTAAACCACGACCTTCCCAAATAATTGCATATTTAGTTATGTATACAATAAGTTAATTATTAAACAATAAAGATAAAAGGTCCTTAAACACTTTTTATCTTATTTATACATGACTCATGAAAGCTAGACATATTGTGTACATTAACCAAATAGCAATCAACAATTACATTCAGATTGTAATGTAATTGTTTCGCAGTCCCATAAAATTTAAACTCACTCTTGAAAAGATAAAAGCTCCATATATTATCAATCTAATTTGAACTCTTATAATAAGTCTACATAACACTTGATACAACGAAAAGAAGCGTTTAGCATTGAAGTGCTACTGGCTCTCCTTGATTTAGTGCATGGTCGATATTTTTCGCTTGTCAAAACAAACCGAAACAGTTCTTTTACATTTATTTACCCGAGTACTTACAGCAGCAAAACATAAAGAGGAATGATGATTTTATCAGTTTACGTATTTTCATAGGTATTTCGTACGTAAGTCGTCGTATTTTGGATAATGCGATTTCCCATTCCATAGATACTTAAGTAATTATGATGAATGATAAATGGTAAAATAAAATAAATTTCCCAAAAAAAAAACCTTATTTTCGACTTGGTAGTCAAATTTAAAAACGGCTTGGTGAATTTACTCTAAAAATAGATATTTTCTACTTGAAGATAGCGGATTTGGGTTTAAGTATTGGTATTCTTTAAATTATGTGGCACATAATTTTACTGCGATTGTTTTCTTAGATACTTACACGATGTGCTCTATATTTGATAGTATTTGAACGTCTCTATAGGAAAGTAGAATTACTTCAGTTAATAATAGTGTTTTGGCAACACATGCGGCACATCGGCGTCCTGCGCGCTTCGCCGTCACTCGCGCCATGGTTCGATCGACGTCACGCTAGTCCCGCATCATTACTGTTAAAAATAATTGTCTCATTCACGCATACGTCACGTATCTACTACGATAGTAACCACAAATATTCGGTTAAAGCAGTTTTGTGACCGTGGCAATGAATCGCCGGTCGCTGACTCTTTGACATTTGTTTCGCATTGATTCATAACAAATCACAGGGTCACATTTTCGCTAATTAATCTATTATGTTGCATCATTATTTTTTGTTTGTAATTGTTTACATTATTTTATGAGAATCAGTACGTTTTGTAGATAGAATTTTGTTTTTTATTTTAGCAGTCATGAGTTTTTCGCTTTCTTTTAAAACTCATTTAATTTCTCACGTTGAATTACATTTTCATTATACCTACCCTACCTTACTCGAGAAAGAGTGGCCCAAAAAACGAATCCAGTATTCACAAATTGTCTTGCCGACAATGCAAGTTGAGACATCTGGTCTTCCAGTTTCATGGACCCCTATGAGATGGGACCGTTTGATGTCAGCCAGAACCGGTTTCGAATTTCTATCGGATATTCCGGTTTAACCTTTTGTAGAGATTATAAATGCGGTCGCTGGGGCTCGGGGGTGGCAACCTTGTCTTTTAGCTATTTATGTCGAGGGTAGGGGGGAGGGTTAGTCTGCACTGCGCATGTCCCCGCCGCTTATGTAACCCGGCCCGTCCGCCGCTGCCGCAAGCTGTTCCGATATGTCCTCATGTTCAATCTTTTCTTCCATCCTATGAATATTTCATCAAACCCCCCAGAGCCCGTCTTGTCAAACACTAATAAATCTCTAATTCGAATACAAATCGCCGACCTCCTGCCTATAAGACCGTTTCTCAACATCCAACCGAACATAAAGCAGATACTAGATCAACCTGATTAAACTATCCATTACACATGAATCTTTTATTGTACCTACCGCTTTTCGCAGCTTATTCTGATTATTTTCTCGATAGCCTTCGCCCGTAAGTATCCAGGGCACGGTTTAATGAGGTCTCGTATGAAAACGTTCATCAATTATCGACGGCGACGGCTGACTTGTTTACGGCAGCGCGGACGCATTTAGATTCTGTGACATTACTCCCCAACTGCACACAATACGAACTACATTACCTACGTAAGAGAACATTTCCGGCTAGTACCAACTTATATTACGTCCATTTCTGAATCATTTATTGGTTGCCCTCGTCGATCATAATACCGCAACCACGTCATAGCGTCCATCCGTAACACCCACGAAGATTGATAATGTTTTGACCTTAATCCTCGTCGACACACTAAAGCCTTACCATATTATATGAAACCGTGGTGCATAGGTGTGCGATGTCCTTCTATTTGTGCTCAGTTTCGCACGCGCAACTAGTTCAGATCAATTGAGCGCCATTGAGCCGCTGCGGTCGGTCCCTCGTTCTATAGAATACGTTTGACAAGGTTATGCTGCGTACTCCTCGTGTCACTGTGCACCGATTCCGTACGCCTTTCAATTTAATGCTTTAAAATGTGTTGCACACGAGCTCATTGTATTTTTTAAATTATAATACATTCTGATTTGGTTAATTTACCACACATATTCCTTAATAGTATTTAGTGCTATAAAAAGATTAGTGTCCAAACCCTTTTTTATTTTTACTAAATGGTCCTAATTTTCATGTTTTAAATTTGAGTATCGATATTGGATATACGAGCATCATATCATATTGCATACAGACTGTTTGACATCAATTTCATTTATTATGTTGTTGGATTGTTCATACAAAATCGTTGCTCATTAACCACCCCATTACACCCATGTTTGCATGGCCCTTAGGGCCGGCTAGTAGAATGTATCTAGCCCCTAGTTGTGTTTGCAGCATGGCCGCACCGATTCCTACCGCGTCGCCACCATCGGGCCCATTAAGGACGATAATAGAACAGCTGACGGACAGTTTAAGGTTTTTATTTATATTATCATCTCATTATATTCATGGCTACTTTTTCGTATGTCACGCAAAAGTTGGTCTTATTTTAAGGCATGCTGTCAGATGCATTATTTAGCTAACTCTACAAGTTGCACAATGAAACACTTGCCTTGTCTCCAGTGTTAAGGTAAGATATGCTTTGCTGTATTTATAATTGATATGGGAATGTCAAACAGGAAAATTTAGGGTTCGATTCCCTGCACAATCCAGGATAATTTGATGATTTGAAGTTAACAATGGTTTTGGGAAAATGGAGCAGTAACATACTTATAACCTTATGAACGAAGTGGTAGTCAGCTGTTAACATATTTCTATCTATAATTTCCTAGACACGCCGGAAACCTCCTGCGAAGAAGCGGAAAGCGGGAGACTTAGATGACCTCAAACAGGAGTTGGATATTGATTTCCACAAAGTAACACCCGAAGAGCTCTACCAAAGATTTCAGACCCACCCCGAAAATGTAAGAATGTAAAAGATCGTAATAGTTGCACGTAATATTGAATGCTAGCAGTTTCTGAACGCAGTTTCTAATTTCAGGGCCTTAGTCACGCAAAAGCAAAAGAGAACCTGGAAAGAGACGGACCCAATGCACTTACACCACCAAAACAAACACCAGAATGGGTGAAGTTTTGTAAAAATCTGTTCGGCGGCTTCGCGTTACTACTGTGGATTGGTGCTATCCTTTGCTTTATTGCCTACGGAATTCAGGTCAGTTATTATGACAGCCAACAATTTCGACACACAAATTAAAAATGACATTGAATGTATTATGAGAAAAACTATAACTACTCCAATTCAAATGGCACAGGGCGTAATTTTTATGGCATAATATGTTTTCAGGCGAGCACCGTTGAAGAACCCGCTGATGACAACTTATACCTCGGAATCGTGTTGGCTGCTGTGGTTATTGTGACTGGCATCTTCTCATACTACCAAGAAAGCAAGTCCTCCAAGATCATGGAATCCTTCAAGAACATGGTACCACAGTTCGCTACCGTTATCCGCGAGGGAGAGAAACTGACACTCCGCGCAGAAGACTTGGTGCTTGGTGACATTGTTGAGGTAAAATAAATGACATTAATTTAAATCAGGTTTCTTACATACAACACATTTTCCTTATCCCTTAGCATTATTCAGTTATCATAAATAGTTTTTTTCTTTTCCTAGGTAAAATTCGGCGACAGGATCCCAGCTGATATCCGTATCATCGAGGCACGAGGCTTCAAAGTAGACAACTCGAGTTTGACCGGCGAATCCGAGCCCCAGTCCCGTGGATCAGACTTCACCAACGAGAACCCCCTGGAAACCAAGAACTTGGGCTTCTTCTCAACCAACGCCGTCGAGGGTACCGCGAAGGGAATCGTCATCTGCTGTGGTGATAACACTGTAAGCAATTTGCAAGCTCGAATGTATAATGCTCTTTTGATGAAGTTGTAGGCATTCGATGTATAAATCTTAATGTTTAGGTTATGGGACGTATTGCTGGCTTGGCTTCCGGATTGGACACTGGAGAGACTCCGATTGCAAAGGAAATCCACCATTTCATCCACTTGATCACTGGCGTGGCCGTGTTCCTTGGAGTTACCTTTTTCGTGATTGCTTTTATCCTCGGATACCATTGGCTCGACGCTGTCATTTTCTTGATTGGTAAGTTTCTACATCTACAAAATTATTTTGTTTATGCTGATAATTTTTGCATAACATTTGAACAAACACTGGTAGAAATTCTAACCTAACAACATCTTCCCAAAGGTATCATCGTAGCCAACGTACCCGAAGGTCTACTCGCCACTGTAACAGTATGCCTGACCCTGACTGCCAAGCGAATGGCCTCCAAGAACTGCCTGGTGAAGAACTTGGAAGCTGTCGAAACCCTCGGATCCACGTCGACAATCTGCTCTGACAAGACCGGAACGCTCACGCAGAACAGGATGACTGTCGCTCACATGTGGTTCGATAACCAGATCATCGAGGCTGATACTACTGAGGACCAATCTGGAGTACAATATGGTATGCTATGTTGCTCATTCTTAAACCTTACAATATTAGAAACAAAGAACATATTTGTTTAACATTTGTTTTATTTCTAGACCGCACAAGCCCCGGCTTCAAGGCTCTAGCCAAGATCGCTACTCTTTGCAACCGCGCTGAGTTCAAAGGAGGCCAGGACGGTGTTCCAATCTTGAAGAAGGAAGTCGCCGGTGACGCGTCCGAAGCTGCCCTACTCAAATGTATGGAACTCGCCTTAGGAGATGTCTTGTCGATCCGCAAACGCAACAAGAAGGCCTCTGAAATCCCCTTCAATTCGACCAACAAGTACCAGGTTTCGATTCACGAGAGTGATGACCCCAGTGACCCTCGCCATCTGCTTGTCATGAAGGGAGCACCCGAAAGGATATTGGAACGCTGCAGCACTATCTTTATTGGTGGAAAGGAAAAGGTTTGTTGACTCCACAACTAACCGCGCCATTACTATTTACTTGCTCATAGCCTACTTATATGGTATTAAATATTGGGTATTTTCTTAACAGGTCCTGGACGAAGAAATGAAGGAAGCCTTCAACAACGCGTACTTGGAACTCGGTGGACTGGGTGAGCGTGTGCTCGGATTCTGCGACCTCCAACTGCCCTCGGACAAGTACCCTATCGGCTACAAGTTCAACACTGACGACCCCAACTTCCCACTGGACAACCTTCGCTTCGTTGGCCTGATGAGCATGATTGATCCTCCTAGAGCCGCTGTGCCCGATGCCGTCGCTAAGTGCCGATCTGCTGGTATCAAGGTCAGTAAAGACATCAATAAAATATTCAGGGCTATCTGTTTTATTCATGCTATTTGCAGGCTTAATCTGAAATCGATTGACAGTTCATGGACATGATTTCTGCTTTGTGCTATGTGCTACAGTATCGGAAGCATTTGTCATCAAACCAGACTAGCAATATTACATCAAAAGTAGCGTTAAGTCTACATTAGTAAGAACCTTTAGTCAAACTGTCGAATCATAGAATTCTACAACCACAAAGATATACTTTAGTGGCTTACGATAATTTAAAGGAGTATTACATCAAGTCTTAGATTTAGTCTTACCTCAAACCCAACTCACACAGGTTATCATGGTGACGGGTGACCACCCTATCACTGCCAAGGCCATCGCTAAGTCCGTAGGCATCATCTCTGAAGGCAACGAAACCGTTGAGGACATCGCCGCTCGTCTGAACATCCCCGTCTCTGAAGTGAATCCTCGCGAAGCGAAGGCCGCTGTTGTCCACGGAACTGAGCTGCGAGATATCGGCTCTGATATGCTTGATGAGATTCTCAAGTAAGTTACCTCCAAATGGAACTAGATCTGTAGGAATCATGAAACTGCCATACAGGGATGAATTTATTTACTGCTTTGAATTTATTTAAGTAGGTGTTCGAAATGACTAGCATACAACATTCAACACTTTTTTTTAAGTGTGTTGCAGTTTTGCCTTATGACAATACATGTTTCCTAAAAACAGATCTTCGTATGTCTTCTAGTTTCAGACTTTCCCATATTGACCGATGTAAATGCTACACCCTGTATATCTTTTTCATGTATGCTCGGTTGGGTTAAAACAACTACTTTTAGGACATTGATAGGTGGATTAACAGTCGTTGATAGGTCGATTGCAGTATCTTAAAATGGATCTCTTTCCCTCAGGTTCCACACTGAAATCGTATTCGCCCGTACTTCCCCGCAACAGAAGCTGATCATCGTGGAAGGTTGCCAGCGACTCGGCGCCATCGTAGCGGTGACAGGTGACGGTGTGAACGACTCTCCCGCTCTCAAGAAGGCTGACATCGGTGTTGCTATGGGTATCGCCGGATCTGATGTGTCTAAACAAGTAAGACTTTTGACATATAATACTATTTCCAGTGCCAGATATTCTGCCTCTAAGTAAAAGGGTACTAGAGCAAATGCAAATAACTGGGCGAATAGACAAAATAACTATGCCTAGAGTCGGTATTGTACGCGTGGTGGGTTTTTCTGGGTTTTTCATGGTTTAAACAGATTTCAAGAATGTAAGTAACGTTACATGAATTCTAAATGTGTTTTTTTTTGTTGCCAAAGATAACATATCGAAATGAGAGCGGATACCAACATGAAAATAAAAACTAAAATTAAATTCATGTATGAACTCTGCGAACTCTCGATTTATCGACTGAATCTCTGACAAGATTTGCGGAAACACCCTGTTTCCGCCGCCATTTTGTTTCGATCAATGTTTGGTTGACCTACTTGAATTCATTGGCTTATCTGTTTTACCAACCGACACTTTCATTACTCCTTGTGTTGTATGAGAGTTCTCTATGTATTCAATTTAGAGTCCACATGCTCCCACTGTTGGGTATAGGCAACCTCTTTGAATCTTAGTTGTCTATATCCTCAAAAAATAGGTACGAAACTAAGGACAATCCTAAAGTCCTGAAAACATTTTAGGCCGCTGACATGATTCTGCTGGATGACAACTTTGCCTCGATCGTCACTGGTGTCGAGGAAGGCCGTCTGATCTTCGACAACTTGAAGAAATCCATCGCGTACACCCTGACCTCCAACATTCCTGAAATCTCTCCCTTCCTCGCCTTCATCCTGTGCGATATCCCCCTGCCCCTCGGTACCGTTACCATCCTTTGCATCGATCTTGGAACTGACATGGTAAGTTCGACTTTTTGTTCTACTGATTATGGTTGATTATTCGTGTTGATAGAGGGCTTTGCATAATTATTGGGCTGTAGCAATTACACAAGCCAATTTTCGGATTTTGAATTCAGTTAGTAGAAAAAAAGAAATAATTAAATTCTAAGTCTTATCGATTGAACCGTAGCTATATTGTCTTTTGATAATTCGATTATTTATAATAAGACATTTGTGAAGTTTGCCGATTTAAATACTTAATCGTTTCTAAACAGTTCAATGCAAAACCTCTCTTACAACATTACTTTCGGTACGCCATTATCAAAGTTGTTTCAATAGAAACTTTTATATTTTTATATAATCCTGAACATTTGATTTTCCTAATATTTATTATAATGTGAGTTTTTATTTCAAACGGAAAACCAAGTGTAATCAAATAAAATTCTGTCTTTCTTAGAACTTTCAGCGTTCAGCGAGAAAATTGGCAATTTTATGAATGTAACATTAATGTTAGGTACCAGCGATCGCACTTGCGTACGAGTCGGCCGAGGCGGACATTATGAAACGCCCGCCTAGGAATCCGTTTTGCGACAAATTAGTCAACGAGAGGTCTTTATACCGCATACGCATCCGTGTGCTGCCAATAATCGATACCGCCAATAACGTTGATGTTGTTACACCTTGTTTCATCTGTCGTATTTTTACTTCTCTAGTGGAAACTCGGCCTAATTCAACTGGAAATTCAATTCTAATTCAAATCCGACACATACCAACAAAATGTATTGTTCTATTCAGGCATTTGTGTTTTTTTAACTACAACATTTGTGTTGTTTCCTAAGGATAAAAGTAGCATTTTTCTAAATCACTGAACAGTATTATTTCATTAAATTAAACATTTTGTCAAAGTTGAATTGGGTCGAGTTAAGTTGCCGAACGACTCCCTTTCTTAAGATTGGTTTTACACTAAAAATAACAAGAAATTCGGCCCTGTAAATAAATTCGGCGTGAAATTGAGCATGATTACACTAAAATGAGATGTAGCTACACTAACGATATATTCCAATCCAAACAGGATTCCATTGAATGAGATTACTCTAGAAGTTAATGTGATTTGATTTGTTTGTTCTACTAAATCCTCAAATAAGAATGTGACTAGTCATCGTGAAGCCAAAGTAAGATGGGCGTGTTTGATGTCTATTATAATATTACAAATAGTTGTCCTCTAACTAAACCAGACACAACACACTGATGTCACCATCATTTCATTCCATCACCACATTTCAATCCGAGAACCAATCATCAACTTCTCACAGTACTTCGCCGAGAGAATCAACATCACACCTAACATCTGATCAAAATTTTTAATTTTTAATTGGACGACAAAAGTCATCTCACGATCAATATAATTTACGTTTTTGTTTGAATTTTGGTTTTGTATAGTTTTAAGTATGTCAAGTTCTTGCAAGCATACGCTCCTGTGCCGTTCTGGGTTCCGACTTGTGTGTCTGTCTGTTGCTTACTGTGGCGATGTATCGGTAGCGTCTGGTTGTAAGGCTTGCTATGTGTTCGATGTTGTACACATGTGACGAGATGCACCGCTTGTGTGCGAGTAGTGAGCGCGGAGGCGCCCCCGCGGCCGCCCTCCGCTCACGTCGCTAGTGTTTGTGTAGGTGCCCGCCATTTCCCTGGCTTACGAGGAAGCAGAGTCTGACATTATGAAGCGACAGCCGCGTAATCCTTTCACAGATAAACTCGTTAACGAGAGGTAAAATACCCACGAGCGACATCCATTCGTTCGATGATATTATTCTATCCGCTAATTTGCTTGCTACCACGTGTCTAGTCTTCAATGTTAAGGTTTGGTTGTTGCCTGCAGTGTGTGGACGGTGTCCAACCACGACTCTAGCGCTCTCTTTAATGGATATGAAAGGCGACCAAAGCACCGCTCCTAACTATTCTTGCCTTGCGTGTCTTTTCTCTTTTCTTGTACTTACTAACGTCTTTCCTACTTCCGTAACTGTAGCTTGAAGTCGCAATGGAAGGACGTGTTTCGTATACCGAGTCAACTCAAAACACAAAACGCGTCTTTTCATCTCTTTGTCGTTTTTAATACTTCTTATTGTAATATTGGTGTGTGATCGTGCTTGAAGGTAAGTAAGTGTTCGGTGTCTCCCTGTCATGCATGAACGAGCACATCTTTTAAATGTTTTTATTCTAATATTTTTTATATATTGTATATTTTGAAGTTTTCATTCCTTGTCTGTCATATTATTACCTCCATGCACAACATGACACACTATTTGTTTCTCAGAGACATCTTATCATTCGAACTCTACTCACGTCCGCTACAGGCTTCATTATACACCACATTTCTCATATTGTGTCACACTCAGGCACTCAGCTCAGGGCTACTGTCACACCTACTTCTGTTTAGGGACAGCTACACTTGATGTATATTGTATTTACTTACATAATATTATTATCAGATACGCTGCTAGGGCTTGTTTTGTAACTTCTTTCACCATAGTTTAGTATTTCAGATAATATTTCGTATTGTCTCTTTGAAGAGAAGGTAAAAGCTATTTACATTTTGATCACGCCAATTTTCCACATTTATATTTACTAGTCAACTTTGCGTTACATTTTAAGTATATTTTAGTATGTAATACTTGAACTATTGACTTGAACGTCTTCACTAGAGGTAGTGTCTAGGTGTCGGAGAGGCGTAGCTGAGGTGTTTGTACGTATATTTATTATGTATATGTATAAGTGATGCGGCGACGGCCCCGGTCCGTCTCGTGTGATCTGGTTGTTTGTTGATTACTTGGTGTTACCGAAGGTGCCTGCTATATCATTGGCGTACGAGGCGCCCGAGTCCGATATCATGAAGCGGCAGCCTCGGGACCCTTACCGCGACAACCTCGTCAACAGAAGGTTGGCCTCGCACCGTCCGCGCCGCGAGTGCGGTGTAGCTTACTAGTTATTCATTTGGGTGTCAACACAATGCCTAGCCCACTGACGTCATTTTGCATTCAATTATTCCATTGGTGACATTAAAGGAAATCATTTGATCGGTGCGGCTACTTGTGGTTGTACAGTACCAATTGATACTGGAAGTGGAAGAGTGATTACCGTCCGTACCCCCCCACCGCCCCGCCCCGCCCCGCCCGCAGCCCAGTTACTGGCATTCGACCAAAATAATGTTGTATCGATCCCGGCCCCGTATGTGATTCGTACCTGAACAACGCAGATACACAATAAATATACAAGTTCTTCATAGTTTTTCTTCCTATAATCTTGAAAGCTTTTTTCATAAACAGTATAGATTTCTACTAAAGTTTTAGAAGTCTATTTATAAATAGTTCTAGAGGCTAGTCCTTTATTTCTGTTTCTCTCCGATCTTCACTCTTCCATATTTCAAAATTAGAGATTGATTAAAATTTAGCGTTTCAGTGAAAAAAAATGCACGATTAGTAAATAAATTAGAGAAATGTTTAGAGATTTTCATAGAAAAGCACTAGTGGTTATTAATGTGTGAGTTCGTGTTAGAACCGTAGTCATTATAGTTGGTACGAATGATTCATTGTCATTTAAAACATATTGTTTGAAGGAATGTTTTAGGCAACATGGAGTATTTCGTAATGTTTTTTCTATATTTTTATGACATTAATATGTTTTATAGATACCATATTATACATAGTAAATTATATATTTATATATCCAAAGCACTATGCTAAAATAAAACGCCACTACGCTGAAGCTTACAAGCTCCAATCACACACATTTCTACGATATCTTTGAGCTATCTTTTTATATTATTTACTCTTCTTTAATTTTTTTGCTTCCTAACTTTCTCATACACAACACCGACCAAACGCTTCTGCCTACTTCGCCAACCGATTTAACTGCATGATTTCTGTTGAGTGTTTACAGACGATCTGATTTATCTAAAATATTTCTGATGCGTATATTATGAATGGCGTAAACTTTGACTTTTATTTAGATCGTCTGTAGGTCACACAAACCTGCAAGCTCCTACCTAAAATAACGTCCATGGATAAACAGTTTCGCAAATTTTGAAGCTGATTTTTCAGAAGGCGATTCTTTCTTCATAAATTCTTCTGCATGAAACTAGGTTGATATGATTCAGCTATTGATTATAAACTGTCAATTCATATAAAAAAACTTAATATATGTATATGATTTTTTTAAACATTCAATGTTGATGTCATATCAACCATTAGATATAACAACAACTAACAATAAATTATTAATGCTTCAAAACTCCCTCTTGGATGTAAAATTTCACATGGAAAACTTGCACAATAAATTCTCTCCTGCACTTTAAAAATTGCTTATTCCCCATAACCTCTCAAGTTCTGTACTGACTTGCAACGTGTGCGCAGGTTGATTTCTATGGCGTATGGCCAAATCGGTATGATCCAAGCCGCTGCCGGCTTCTTTGTTTACTTCGTGATCATGGCTGAGAACGGATTCCTGCCATTGAAGCTGTTTGGTATCAGGAAGCATTGGGACTCCAAGGCTATCAATGACTTGACCGACTCCTATGGACAAGAATGGGTATGTTCTACTTTATAACTCAGTAGCATTTATATTTCGTGGACACTTCACACACTATCTAGTCTAAAACTAAGTCAAGCTTGTACTACGGGAACCAGTTAGCTGATATAAGTACTTAGTACCTGGATGACCGAGCTTTGCTCGGTTTTTTTTTGGTAAATCGTTTTTTTTTTTTTTTTTTTTCGTAAAATGAAACCTAGCTAGATTTATTTGTCGCCGCCGAAAGCCCCTGCATACAATAATTCCTCGTTTAAAGGTATAAGATATATAATGCATTGTTAATATTACGCTTTTGTATTTGCACAAAACAACATATCAAATGTGACTATGGCAATATTCAACGATTATGATTTCAGCTAATTTTATAATGAAAAATAAAATAAATGTGAAAGAAATCATATTATTTCGCCGAGAAAGGAAAATTTTAAAAGTTGTAAATTGTTTAAAAAGAAAAGTTCAAGACAAAACACTTTTATAATAAGAAAAGTTGCTTGTTTATTAAAATTGTTTGGACTTACACAATTTGTGTTCGTAATTAGACAGTGGAGATGAAGACTGAGAAATCTTTGGGATTCCATTACGTATTTAATTTATTCAAAATCCAAAACAAACTGGGAAATTGTGTCAAGAACTTCTGCAAATAATGAGTTTTTCATTTGTTTATTTAATTTACACTTTTGTTTTTGAATTAGCTATTTTGTAGATTGATTACTTTTATTTAATATTTAATCTATCACTTTTAAAAAGGTCTCTACTGCATTTCCCAGGTTTAGTAGATCTCAAGGGCCTTACCACAAACTCTTCGCTTCGGGCGATATCAATGATATTTCGTACCATGTCCTATAAACATTATATTAAAGTAGTATTACTTCAAACTTGAAATGTGACTATTCTAAAACATAATGGTTTGTAAGATCTTGTGGTAAAACCCCTGTTCTCTAGTTACTATGTATAACACCGTATTTAATCATTTCAGACATACCGCGACCGCAAAGCTCTCGAGTTCACCTGCCACACCGCTTTCTTCGTTTCCATCGTGGTAGTCCAATGGGCCGATCTGATCATCTGCAAGACTCGCCGTAACTCCATTGTGCATCAGGGCATGCGTAACTGGGCCCTCAACTTTGGAATCATCTTCGAGACCGCCCTCGCCGCATTCCTGTCTTACACTCCGGGAATGGACAAGGGTCTCAGGATGTACCCTCTCAAGTGAGTAACGTTTAGTGTGGCACCTACGAAGAGATGGAAGAATATTCATGACATTTAAATAAAACTTGTGTAGTTTTACAGGCACTTGACAGAGTTTGAGGGTCTTTATTGCCCGTATTCCACTGCGAGCGGAGCGGGCTCCGTACGGAATCCGTTTAACTCGTAACGGCTTTCTTCATAGGAGTGCCTCCACTGTGAATGAGCGGATTTCCATACAAATTCAACCCCCTCAGATCATTAGCTCAGTTTCTGCTCGTTAACCTTTTTTAGTGGAAGGTGGGCATTATGCCGGCCTTCCACTGCGAGCGGAGCGGGCTCCGTACGGACTCCGTTTAACTCACATCACCCTTTTTTAGTAGGCGGCCCGCGCTCCACTAAAAAAGGGTAATGTGAGTTAAACGGGGTCCGTACGGAGCCCTCTCCGCTCGCAGTGGAAGGCGGGCATTATGGTTGTCATTTAAGAAGTTTCTTTTGTTGCCAGTATTGAAGAGTTGTCTTGAATATAATGAGCAGTAGACGGGGAGTTGAATGTTTGTTTTGTTCTTGTGCCCAGGTTCGTGTGGTGGCTGCCTGCCATTCCGTTCATGCTTTCCATCTTCATCTACGATGAGATCCGGCGCTTCTACCTGCGCCGCAACCCCGGCGGCTGGCTCGAACAGGAGACCTACTACTAAACAGCACCGACCACTGTCCGCATCACTCGCTGCGTACATTACCTTCGTTTGTGTTCTATACAGACTGACAGAGGGTGCGGCGCCGCGTGCCGCACCGCTGTCGTGTACGCTTCTCACCGCTTGTTACCGCAGTCCGCATCCGCGTCGTGCCGAGTGGCGAGTGCCCAACATTAATGTTTCATTGCGTAACGTGACCGAGGACACGCGGCTGCGTCCGCCGCCGCACAAGCCAACATTCTTAATTATTATTGTTTTACATGAACTTTGTATGTATATATGCACAGTGGAGTGTGGAGTCTGTATTTGTGATTATAAAAAAATGTTATACACAATTTATAATTATTTTGGAATCGTAAAACATGTTATTTTTGTATTTGGATCGTTATAAGTGGAGCGATCGTGCAGCTCGCCTCGGACATGCCGTTTCGTTGAACCTCCACCCGGACGCCCGCGACTGCCGCGGCCCGCGCCGACTCGGACTTCATGTTACACTAGTTCGCCCTTTAACACTAATGCATATAAGTTAGAGAGTAATTAATGTAATACCGATAAATTGTTTTTCACATACTTATATAATAAGTAATAAAAATGATCGTTTAGCGGTAGTTGATCGTTCGTGAATCGAGTGGGCGATGGTGTGACGCCCGCCGCGCTCCGTGCTCTGCGGCCAACGAAAAGCATTTGTTGTAAAATTACCGGTTAAGAGCCATTATTATTATTATAATTTAAGTGAATTAGATTTAAGTTGAATTTTTCGAGTGAATAAAGTTTAGTTGACGATTCGATCGGGTGAGTGGCGTATGAGAGGTCGATGTGGAGTGCCTGAGTTTTAGTGTACTACTGCTTACTGTTAGGTAGGTAGTTGAAATTTTGATGCCGTATTTTCAATCGTAAAAGTAGATAAATAAAGCATAACACAAACGCTCGGCTTAGAGAGGCGGCGAGGCGAGGCGCCGGGGCGCGGGCGGGCGGGGGCGGGGGGCCGCGCCCGCGCCCTCCGCGGCTACACGGCGCTTTTCTTTTCTAAAATAATCAGATTATTAGAGATTTTTGTCAAATTTAATTAAAATAGTCTGCTCATGGTAATTACGTAAGATTTTATTTCTTAATTAAAGGATAATAACAAACGTAGGGATGCATAATTAGAGATTTTTAAAATTATACAGTTATTATAGTCGTCTTGTTTTGGTCGCCGATCGACTCTTGTAGAGGGCGCAGGCGCGCGATGAGACGCCGGCGCACGCGCCACGAGTCGCATTCCGGACCGTACCCGCCGAATATAAGAACCGAACGAAGCGATTTATTAAAAAATTTCGTAACGAATACATATAACATTATTATAATGGTTACAAAAGTAAAATATAACATTATAGCGTCTAATAAAATCTAAATTATATGAAATGTTTATAGATATAATGATCGTTTCTTTAGGTGTGTCTTTCTGTGCTTGTTTGATGAGAACGATGTAAGTATGTACATCTCACTGACAATAGTCGATGATATTATTAATGATCTGATCTTTGTAAGCTGATTGTTTAAACGTACACTGTAGAACTAACCTTGTTTTGCGTTCGACAGTTCTATACACCGATTAATTTTTTATAGTATTACTCTGTTGGCTAGGAGCGCTGTAAAAATGTAAGTGTTAATAAAAAAAACATTTTCAAAATACATATTATCATGGCGTTTCATTGTAACCGGTAATATTTTATTTGATACCCATTTATTTGTTACTTGTGTCCAATAGAAATATAATTTATATTAGATTGTAATAATAAAGCCTTTAGTAAAACAACTATCTCTTATTGAATGCCAAAGCATGTTCATGAAGCCACCAAGCAGATCAAATTGAGCAATATCCGTAGCGAGGCTCGTAGCAGTAGTGTTAGGAATAAAAACAAATATGAAGTAGGTATTAGTAAGCCAGGGGCCTTACCACGAAGTCTTCCAGAACGATTCCGTTTAACGTAACACTACTTCAATACAATTTGCATAGGTCATGGTACGAAATAACAATGTAATATTAATTCAGTAATTATGAATTCGTGGTGAGGCCCCAGGGCTAGAAAAAACCCGAGATGAAGTAGGTAGACTAGACTTAATATGTAGATACAGATACTAGGTAGCTGACTAAATAGGTTACTAACTTACTACCATTGACTAAACTAATGACTAAATTATATAGAGCCAAAGTGAAAATTCACCAATGTCGCTTTACTTTGTGATAAGGCTCTTGGGTCATTTCTACTTAGGTATCATCATTGTCCGCAACAAATTTTGGTTAACTCGTAAAATATTAGATAATTTTAAATGTACGGCGCTGTAGGCAAGTTTTCATACATTTTTTTAACTACAGTCGCTAGCGTGTGTAGATTGTGAAAACTCATGGTAGACCTACAGGGTTAAAAATAGTTTTTAAAAAACGGATAAATATCATATTGAGTTGAAAATCGTCCTCCTACAAACTTTGCCGACGGGTTTTTGCCGCGCGGGTTTGTTGGGCGGGTATATCGTTCGTATCGGCTAAATACCCGCCGGGCTTGTTTGCGGCATACGGCGTAGGGAGGGGTCTTTAAACCTATATATAAAAAATAAAAAAATATGATCACGACTGTAATCCCCGTGCTCAATAGTTATCTCCTCAGATCTTTAGTTAGACACTTAGATCTATGAGGATATCTAAAGGGGGTAGTCAGAGGCAAGTCCAAACATGACATTTGGTACATGCCCACATTTTGCACAGTAGTTAGTATTCCGTACGTGACAGGTTGCAAGCCCATCGCCGCTTATAAGAATACTAACCTATGACACACCTTCGAATTTTTGGTTCTAGGGTATGCCGGTTTCCTCACGATGTTTTCCTTCACCGTTTAAGAGCACTGGCATTGCGCACATAAATTTTTCGAATGGAAAAACTCATTGGTGCACGACCAGGTTTGAACCCACGACCTACGGATCGTGAGGCAGGGGTGCTACCAATACACCACCAGCGCTCTATTATACCTATATATATAATTATATATATCTGGTAGTATTTGAAGCTGAAGAGTTTGTTTGTTTGCTGTCACGCTAATCTCAGGAAATACTGGTTCGAATTGAAATATGATTGTTGTTGTATAGTCCATTTATCGAGGAAGACTATATACCTACCTAACATCACACTACGACTAATTGGAGCATCAATAAAAAATGTGGCAAAATCGGGAAAAAAAATATTTTGATTTGAAGGCCAGCTGTACCCACTAAATACTTTCTGAAATCAGGACGACGACCTGCTCCTTGGTTGTTTTTACGTAATGGTCAAATTGATTCAAAGACATTATGACTAGGTACCTAACTAACTATTGGAAATACCATTTAGCTTTCAAACCATTTTAAATTGAGGACGTTTTGCTATCAGAGCATTTTATATTACAGTCGATGTGCAACAAAGAACGTTTAGCTTCCAAAACCTCCTGATCCGAAATGAAAAATTATCTAATAAAAAATATATCCGAAAGACAGCTACTAATAAAAATCCCAGAAAAAAAACTAATAAAAGTCCCTGACGCATATGTCGCCACGTTCGTAATTTCATTATACCAAGGTTCAAATACGTATTCATGATATAGCGACAATGTGATTCGGCGTGCATCGAGAGATTCAAATCTTTTCATGATATAAGATCGCGTCTGGTACCATTAGCCTGACCAAGAGCCACACATGTGATTGGATCCTCTTTAGGTGCGGACAGGCTAATTACCAAGGGCGATCTTCTAGCAAACAATAGGAACTTAAGGTTCCTGGGTGATCCTCCGCCTTCCCCATAGATCTGCCTCTAGCCGCCACAATCTTAATTTAGTTAGGTAGTAACCTCTCGATACATTCCTCGTCAGTTTCGTTAGTTATAATATTGTGCAACTCACCAGGGTGTGGGATCTTTCACCCTCGGTTCATTTTCTCTGTTTCGTGATCACTTTTCATACTCACGCTTTGTGCTCACAGAACAAAACTCCCCGCCATTCCACTTTCATTTCCCGCCATTCTTACACTCATTTACTTCACACCACGTGACTCATACAATGTTACCAGTGCATAAAATTATTTACTAACTTTTTAATTATTGGCTACGATCGCATTTCGCGACAGCATATGATACGAATTCGCACATACTCGTGATCAAGGCGTGCTTTGGTTAATACTCTCCCTGTCTACAGTTTTTCTCGCACGAAAGCTTAACTTCTCATTTCCAGGTCACGAATTAGGTTCTATTGTAAATCAAAATAAATAAATAGGTACTCTCCAATCAATCATATCTCTCCGCTTTGGTGGAAATAGCCTGGCCACTTTGCAGCACATCAGTCTCCACTCCTCTCTGCTTTGGTGGAAACCGGGCCTTACTGGGTGATATTTAAGGATACTAACCTATGACACACACTTTGGAATTTTGGTTCTAGGGTAGGTATGCCTTTTCCTTAAAATATTTTTCTTCTCCGTTTAAGAGCACTGGTATTTTGCACATACATTTTTCGAATGGAAAAACTCATTGGTGCACGACCAGGTTTGAACCTTTGAAACCACCTTCGGATCGTGAGGCAGGGTGATATTACCACTACACCACCAGTGCTCAATAAATTTAGATCACGTTGAAATCAAGGCACGTTTTCGTAAGTCACGTAGGTTAACCTACCTACTTCTTTTAGCAATTATGCTGTAAAGTCTTTGGTGAGTAGGTATACTATACGAGTATACCTAATGTATGTAAGTATAGGTACCTACAGTTTATTCGCGTTGCACTTGCAATGCAAGGAACTTCCAGTGTGATTATATGCGCAGTTTGGCACCTCTCCAGTGTCCTAATTGAAATAGACGCTCAATCCGGCTGCATATTTTCGGAATGCGATTTACATTTTCGTAGTCTTATAATGGCCATAAATTAAGGGTACAAGCTTCAAGAAATACAGGTACGTTCTACGAACTTTATAGTGTAGCTTTTTTAAAATTATTATATTTTTGATAAGTCCTTGTGGAATTGTTATTTGATAGGTACGATATTGAATTGGATGAAATAAAAAAGATGAGCCTTCAATCGACATCGCTCCAATGAATCGAATTACCTCAGCTCATTTTATTCTAAACCACCGAAGGTCGAAGGGAACGTGCCGCTCCGAGTGTCGCCCTCGGCCTTGACGACAGGGTTTAGTTCTTATATCTATAGATATAGCACCTGTGAGCGAATCCCTTCGGTCGTCCTATAGCCGCGGCGAACGCCCCACACACCCCTACGTGCCTCTCGCCTTCTGCGCATGCCCCGAGTTCTGCTTTGACAGTCCGACCGTACCAACACGTCCCAATTACTTCCCTTGCATTGTTTTATTGAAATTATAAAATCTGTGAACGTTTTACGGGGTGATACGAGCGATGCGCATCGATGGTGTCCAGTGAGGCAGGATGGTGGCCAACATCGGCTTCATCAACTCGAATGGTAACAATAAGCGTGACTGCAACAATTTGTTCAAATTAGCAAATTTAAAATGATAGTTAATGTTGTAGTGGAGGCGACAGCGTACATAAGCGCTGTAGCGGCCTTCGCAGCTGTGGTGTTGGTGGTTCTGCTATTCCTCGGGAGAAGGTTGTGCCATTCCTCTGCCTTTAGCCGCAAGTGCCGTGATGACATCCTCCCTGTGAACCCTCGAGTCGCCGTCGAGCCCTGCTCGCCTCTCGACAATGTCCAGTTTGGTAAGTGGTTTTACATCTTCCTTAGCAACGACCAATCCTCTGTGTACATAATTCTAGTGCTCATACCTTCAAACCTAGGAGTTTGATGTTGATTTGTACCTAGCATAGCAGTAGGTTAGGTACTCCATATAATCCATACAATAAAAAATATATAACGTAGGTTTTAAGCTAGACAATAGTCAGCCATGGCATCGATCCGGTAATCAATTATTAATATGATATCGTTTGCTGAGCCATGAAGTGGTAGCGTGTAGAATAGATAAACTCATTAATATTTTTGTAGTTATTGTAGTTTCAAGGGCGCTTAGTGCGTCATTGTTGTCCCTCGCGATTTTACTAAGGGTCCTTTGTTGTTTAAATTTTAGGTATAAAGCACGATGGACCTTGGCCACTATGGAGTTATCGAAACATTCGTAATATACTATAAAGTGTCAATAATCGATTTGTGACGTTTGTATAAAGCTATAACCAAGATCCTGAAAGCTTAAAGCAATTCGTAGACCAGTCTAGGCTAGTTACAGTATGTTTTATTGACGTTGTCCGTAAATCTGTGTTGTTATAGATGCTTTGTCGAAACCGAACCATTACCCCGATCGAATATACACGTATGAAGCCTCCGATTCGGACGACGAGCTGCGCTTGCGCATACAGGTAATAATAGATGGAACGTGACATGTATTTCTTGTTATAGTTGTCCCACAACTGACAGATGGCATCGAACTTGACAAAACATTCCGACATCCAATTTCGGTTACTGTCTTGTCTGTCTCTTTAATGCAAAACGTATCTCTACTTCCTACAAACTTACCGAATAAGCTTGATATTCATGAAGTAGGTACCTACGTGTAAAAATATAAGGAGATATTTCCCACAGTGCCATCCTGCATCAAATTGATCAAAAGTACCTACTAGTATTGTTCTATGGGAATTAGACAATCGATAGAAAAATTACCTACCTGCATACTTTTTCTTTGGTGTATTCTTGAATTCAATCCATTTAGCTCATTATTTCTCAAAATACGATCTTTTCTGTTGTATAAATTTCATTTTTAACGAGTTGTTGAATGTTTATAAGTAACTTTATTTTACTTGCGATTATTTCTTCTAGTGTTCTTTAGACGTAGAGGTTATAGCATCAATTCAAAGGAGAGCATGATATGTACCTACTGTAGCTACCCATTTTAGATTTTTCTTACATATTTAACGTCGTCTTCACAAGTTCACACACATTTCGATGTAAATACTTACCTATTACTTTACTAGTTTTCGCGTAGAATTCTTCAGTAACCCAGATTTGCTCTCATAGGATAAAGAAGAGGTCGAATGCCACTACGAAGAGAAGAATGAGAACATATGTCCATCAACTAAGCTCAATGTTGAGCTGGTTGAAACCGCCCTCCGGGAGACGAGCCTCCGAGATCCCAGCCTCCGAGAGACCAACCTCCGAGAGACCAACATCCGAGAGACCAACCTCCGAGAGACCAACCTTCGTGAAACCAGTTTAAGGGAGACGAAGATCAGAGAGACCAGAATAGACCAGGTGGCCTCTCAGCGTGCAGAGTACATTCACACCTTGGAAGCGCAGAGCAGTGTGGACAGCGATGTCATTGCCCATAACGTAAGGAACTTTTTATCATCACCGTTTCACTGGTATCTTCACGCTATAGATATAATTTAGACAGGTGATGTTGGTGGCATGGCATAGTCAAACGTATTTCGGAGGACGCTTTTGGTTCACAACAGAGTTTTCAGATGTCAGTCCCAGAGATAAAACTGTCCGGGAGCTTCAGGTCTTTCACTTTGCTGCTGGCGGTGTAGTGGTAGCCTTCCATCTTAAAGTCTCAAACCAATGATTTTTCCATTTCGGATATTATTGCCCGTGCCCTCATTATCAGTGCCCTTATTATCAGTGCCCTCGAACAGTGAAAGAAAACGTTACAAAAGTAACATTTTCTTACCTGTGGATGACCATTTAAGCTGAGAGAATTGTAGATATAGGTGCTGGATAAGCTTAGTGTAATATATCGCTGACACTACACTACAGCGTCCTATAAGTAAAGTTCCACTTCCAGCTGAAATTAATTAGAACAGATTCAAAGGCCTGGTTTACTTAACTCTGTCAGGATACATCGCTGCTCTGTGCTGACAGCGGCAGCAGCCAAGAGCGAGGGTCTGTGGAGCTGACGTTGCTGTACGACGCACCTGTGAGGAGTATGACGGTTCACGTGCTGCAAGCGCGGGGATTGCAGCAGAAGAATCCACCGCAGATACTGCAAAGCCAGGTAGGGGAGACCGGGGAAAACGAACTACTACTACCTACTGCTTCGTCCATTTAGCTTGGAGTTAAAGCAGAATACATCGAAGTTATCGTACTTAGATTAAAATGTCATTTAACTTGCATTTGACATTACATTATTCTTGATTATTTACCAAATGTTGGTCAAATCCAACCTTAGTCTTATACTCGTAGCACAAGGGGTACCTACTTACTTTTAACTCTTTTAAGATCATAATAACTAGGTCCGTGAACGTAATTTTTTTTACCTTTTTGATTCAAGTCGCGCAAACTTGTTAATCAGCCCAATTTCCATTGTAAGCAGGGCAATAATGTGCAGTTAACGCAAAAGTAATTAGCATTGCGACGTTTGCGTGCATTGTGATTCATATTGGACAGAGCAACCATTTTTATTTGCTACAATCCTGACATAAGGTACCTACCTCTTTTGTTTCATCAACTGTCATTTCAGTCCTTAATGCGTGTCGTTTATTTCGGAAAGTAACAAAAAGTAACTATAACTAATATCTGGTTACGGACTTGAATTTAAATTGAAGTTGGAAACATTTAAAAAAAAAACAAACAAGTACTTCACTATGGCTGTTGAATCCTTCTTAATGTTTCAGGTGCGTGTGGTACTACTGCCATTGAAAAAGCAGAAATTCAAATCAAAGATTCGCAACGGCGAAAATCCGCAGTACATGGAGAGTTTCGTACTTCACAAAATCAATCCAGGTAAATAACAACAGCTAATTTTACACATTTGGAGCACTAAGTTGAAGTTGCCAATTTCAGTCCTATTCCTAGTCCTAGTAGAACTGACAGGAAACTCGCTGGGCCCTAGTGCTTTGTTTGTATGATCCTTGTTAATTTTGTTAGGGATACCATACCTCGCAGAGTTGGAGATGATTCGTCCCAAGCTTTTTGTTAACTAAGTAGGTACTCTGATATTTTATAATAAGCTTTTCGAGACAGTTTTTATTTAATTACATTTTTTAATTTCCCATTCGATAAATCAAGCATGTCGCTTGGGATCTTGTAATCTTGTTATAAAAGCGTACCTACACAATTGCCCTTTATAGGATTTGCTTACTTTAGTGAGCCTAACCGTGGGAACAGCGAGTTTATTTTTATGTCTGGTATTAACATTATGATTATCACTATTTTTCTTAAAACTACGAGTACCTACCATAGTACTACAACACCCAGACCCTAAAATAGCATATAATCTTGATAGCATCTACTAAAATAAGTGAGTTTTATATTTCACAGAGGATGTCCACGGCCTCGGCCTCCGTATACGTATCTACGGATGCGAACGCATGCGTCGGCAGCGCCTGCTCGGAGAGGCAGCCGTGAGCTTCGCGACCCTCAACTTTGAGCTGGAGAACAGTCTTTGGCTTCAATTGGCTCCGAGGCAGCACCACCAGCCAAGTTTAACGGTAATAAGGAGTTTTTAAATGTCTTTTGAATAGATTCCAAAAATATATCTGAATTTAGTAGATAAGAATTTACATTGTATTTAGTTTCCGATTAGTGATAATATATGCAGAATATCCTTTCAGATTACTATAGATACCATTTCTGCGACATCCTATTGTTTAACTATTGTTTTATTAACCGACGGAAAAAACGGTTCTCAAGTCGACGCGTATTTTTTCTGACCACGCACAACTCTTCCAATTTTTATAATTTTTTTTTTGTACAGGGTAAACCTGAGACCTGAAACCTTTAAGACCAACTTCGGGTCCCATATAAAGGAAAATTTTGGTAAATCCTACCCTAATGCCTGCCTTCCACTGCAAGCGTAGCGGGCTCCGTACAGACTCCGTTTAAGTCACCCTTTTTTAGTGGAAGGCGGGAGTAGGAAAGTAGTGGTTATTTATTGTACTGATATCGTATACTGATACTGATATCAACGTTTGTAAAAACCAAGGCGGAGGTGGAGGGACGAGATTGATGCCTACTTGAAGGACTGACAAAACCGTGATGAGTGGAAGGAAGGGAGGCCTTTTCCCTGCAGTGGGACACTACAGGCTCTTATTAATAAAAATTATAATCAACGTTTATATTTCCATTCTCAGCTCCCAAAACTGGAGCTAGCGAGTCCAATGTCAGGTATACTGGCCAGCCCATCGATATCGACCGTGGTGACCCCCGTGGGGGCGGGGGGAGGCGAGGCGTGCAGCCTGGCGCGTTCTGACTCCGCATCTTCCTGCTGCAGCACCAGGTCTGCGCCGGAACTGCTGCTCGGACTGCAGTATAACGCTACCACTGGACACTTGTCTGTCGAGGTATAGTTCATCCAACGGATCTAGGCATTCGTGAAGTTAGCCACAGGTGCGAGCTTGCGCATGTACAGTTCCTCCCCCCCTCCTCATACCTCCAATTGCTCCCGAAAAACAATACTGCGCAGCTCTTGCGGCTAACTTCACGAATGCCTAGATTCGTTGAGCCAACTATAAGTCCATATCCAGACTCCTCATCAGGCAATAAGCCAGTCAAACACTTGCTTTAGGTACTCTAGGCACTTTACACACTTTTGGTACTTTATTGACCATCTCTATATAGTGATGGAGTTAACGGGTGTTAAATTCTCTCGTCACGCTATGAATCAGTGATTTTCAACAGGCCGCAGGTGTGAAACTAAGTTTGACTAAAATCTACGAACGTCGTGTTCTATCGGTCGCGTAACGCCAAAACAGACAAATTAATGAAACATTCAACCTTTCACACTCAACCGATGATGCGATAGTAAGATCGTTGATACGCTCGACGCGTTTTCTGTCAGATATACACGGTGTATTTTTGGTCAGTTTAAAGCCGGCGCCCACGTATTCTATATCTGTAACCCTACTAAAAAAACAATAAAAATAATAAATCATTTTTTTTTGTTATTAATAATAACACGAAACATACTCGTTAATGAGAACCGATAGTAGTTGCTATTCGTTTGTCGGCATGCGAGTTCGGCGCACGGCGCGACGGCGGATTGTGTAGGGACTAGGGAGTCTGCGAGGTCGTTGACTCTGTGACTATTCAGTTCCGTAAATACTTATCACATTCAAAAACTAAACCAACGACACAAATACGATTAAGTAATAAAAGAATTGGGCGCCGGCTTTAAACTGACCAAAAATACAGTGTATTTTTCAGTGTATTTACCCGTAAATTGTAACGTTTCGTTGGCACAGGTGATAAAGGGCACGCATTTCCGCAAGCTGTCCCCCAACAAGGCCCCGGACACGTACGTGAAGCTGTGCCTCATCAGCTCGCTCGGCATGGAGATGGGGCGCTGCAAGTCGACCACGCGCCGCGCGCAGTCCAACCCGCTCTACAAGGAACTCTTCATTTTCCAGGTCTTATAATTTTTCTATATGCTGTGTGAAAGAGGACATGGGTAAGAAAGGAGTACTGAGATGACGAATGACAGAGACATGGAAGATCACAGTTATGCGGACATAACGTAGGAAAAGAGCAGGAAGATGATGATGATGATACTTATTCTATACTAGATTCCATTCGTGGCTTCACCAGCGTAATACCTTGTTAAACTATAGCCAAAAAAATGTTTTAATATTGCCCGAAGAGCTTGTGGTAAGACCGCTTACATTGTCACATTATTAAAGTGGGGTCTCATACCGCTACCACACGTTGGCTGTAGCTCGCCGAGCCTTAGCCAACGTCCAACATGTGGAGAGGTGGTTTGTACAGCGCCTCTAGCGGATAGTTGGGTACTAAAACGTCACGTAGTTAACTATCCTACGTCACAGCGTACTACAGCGACAGTAGTTTGCGCTTCATTTATTTGCTTAGAATTTGGTACCATGAGTAACAATTTTGACAGATTCTGATGTCATTGTAACATACTATTACTACTGTAGTAACGTCAGCCGATCTAAATGTGACAACTCATGGTAGACGTATACCTAGTTGGCTCAACGAATCTAGGCATTCGTGAAGTTAGCCGCAAGAGCTGCGCAGTATCGTTTTTCGGGAGCAATTGGAGGTATGAGGAGGGGGGGAACGAACTGTACATGCACAAACTCGCACCTGTGGCTAACTTCACGAATGCCTAGATCCGTTGGATGACCTGTACTGTATACAGGTGGCTCTCTTCCAACTGACTGAGGTGACTCTGATGGTGTCGGTGTGGTGGCGGCGCAGCGTGAAACGGAACGAGATGGTCGGCTGGTTCTCTCTCGGGCACAGCTCCTCGGGCCGGGACGAGCAGCGCCACTGGAACGACTTGTGCGAGCGGCACGACCAGGTAAACTACTTTTACAACTGACTCACTCTTATAGAACAGCTGGTCATAGAGACTGGATTTGTGTGTTCTTTACATTGGGTAAGTGCATACTAAGAGTGTCTTCCTCCCTTAACAAGCATGTCATAGTGCAGGGAACATCTGCAATTTGTATTCGCAAAATGTCCTAAGCTCCTTTTTTAGTTAAATAAGTCTTTGAACTCCCTTTAGAACAGCATAAGCTGATTGTAGAGACTTGAAATTTGGCGGTGCGTTCTTTACATTTTGTAAGTGCAAACTAAGAGTCTTTCTCTCACAACAGGCTCGTCCTAGTGCAGGTACCATCTGTATTCATAAACTATCTGCTCCTTATTTAGATAAATTAATATTTGTAATTGTAGAGAAAAAGGTATTTTATCAAATTCGATAAAATGGGCGGATCAAAGTACTTATAAATAGTATGAAAAAAAATATACAGATATTACACGTCCAAACTTGCAGGAAGTTCTAAGGAAGAGATTTTTACGAGATAATCAAAATTTAATGTTGCGAACAATGATGTGATTTTACTGAATAAAGAATTATTGATTGATTGATTGATTGAATGACAAATAGTGTGTAAATGACGAAACCGTTGAGTAGACTGTACCTAAAGTTGATAGTGAGGATACATGATCACGACTGTAATCCCCAAGCTCGGTAGATATCTCCTCGATAATTATACAAGTTTAAAGCTGACTTATTGTTGCAGGTGCAACGCTGGCACGTTTTGTTGGACTCCTGACAATCCGGCACGTAGCGCGACGAGACCGCGCCCCCCTGAGAACGCCCGGCCGATGGCCACACTGGGACTTTCCCCAACTACGAACGTACACGAACCAAACTACATCCGTTCTATCACGGATACCAAGGTTCGCCAGTTCGTATCCCGTACCGTCAGGTACTTATGTCAGCTGATCTTTTTTGTGTTACACTTTGGTGACTGCTTTTGTGACAGCACTATTTGCTTTCAAGTGTGTGTTACATCGTATGGTGAGGTTTTGTGGCACGAATGTTACCGATAGGGCACTTTGACTGATTGCAAGGAACGTACGAAAGTTACTGAAAATTGAATTTATACTGAAATGATATTGCTGTCGAGTGCACAGGAATTGTAAATGAAATATTGTAATTTTATAAGGAGTTTCTTCTTGTTGAGGCTTGTTAGATTATGTCATAACTGTTCGAAAAACTAACAGCTAAATTATATCTATATATTGATGAAGACTTGGAGCGCACAATGCATGTGAGATAGAATAGGGTTCTAGAAGGATATTTATTATAATATTATACTATCGTCTACACATACATAGAGTTTAATCTAGCCGTCTTTCAAATATTCATGTTTATTATCATAGTACAGAATATTATAATAATAGGAACCATTTTACACTTGATGTTATAATACAGCGAAGTATTATTTTAGTTTACAATCGTTATGTCTGGATTATTGATGAAATTGCGTGAAACGAAACATTCAGAAAATTAAAATACTAATATTTAATAATATAGGCAAGCAGTCATTTTTTTGATAAACTATTTAAAATAATGATTTTCTTTAATTTAATAATTATATCATTTCAAATAAATCATAAAAATACCTACATTTAATAATATTTGTTTTGTGCGTTTACTTATTTTAATATTATTACGTATTTGGCATTTTCAATATTTACTTTCCTGTAATTTACAAATGAACAAGTTAAAGTAGGTGGCGTAGTTTTAGAGAAATAAGTGAGTATTATATTAATGACAAAATGTTTATATACTCACGGACTAGCCACTAGGAAAGGGATGTTAAGATGTAAGCTGTAGATTTTTTATACTTATACTCGTTTCTACATAGCGAAAAATAGGACATATATAAGAAAAAATAAATAATAGACATACTTTATTAGGTTTATCGGGCAATTTAAATTCTAAATCAACATTTTAAATCAGACTTTACGATGTGTCAGTACACAATGTTACAGAATACCAAAAAATAATTTGGTATTTATTATAAAGATTTGAAATTAAAGAAGTTTCATTGATCTCTTCCCTAACTCCCTATTTGTCTAGCACGCCCTATAACTAGTGACTTTATTCTTAAATTTATTTATTAGCTATAGTTTTAAAATTATTATTACTAATTTCTTCTCTGATTAACACATAGCCGATAATCAAATTATACCCTCTTTAAATTATATATACCTACTATGTAGTAAACTTACGTATCTACAGAAACTATGTTTTTTTCAGGTTGTACCTATTTATAAACTACCTACAATATAGTTATATCATAATTATAAAATAGCTTTATAATCTCTTTGTATTGCTGAAATGACCAATTTATAACATGCGAAATAGTTCAATATTTAAATATTTCGATGTACTTTTTCGTTTACTTATACATATTTATATAACAAGGTTAGCTTAGAAGGTACAAGTAATTATTTATCAATTTGAAATATATACCTACAAATACTTATTTATTGTAGATAGATTTTATTCTTTACATGTAACTAAGATTTTTCTCAATTCCTATAAAATAGTTATTTACCTAAAGCTGTAACGAAACAAAGCCAAACTAGTACCTGCTGAAGAAATATTTATTTACCTCATATTTAAAAATTATTAAATAAATTTAAAGTGTAGGTTAGTGTGTGATATTGTTTATTATAATTATGTCAAATAAGGATATTGGGCAATGTTCTATTTTTACTGTATTTACCGTCATCGGAAAGTAGGTTAAACCACATTTCTTTTATTAAATTTAAAATATTTTTTCCCATTGAATTTGCCTGTAAAACTAGGGACTTTGCATTTTGAAATTCAGCTACATAGAAATTACTTTATAATTATCTTTTGATTACCATCGTGTGATCACCATTATGTAATATTATATGCTAAGCTTATAATATTTAAATTGTCGTGATAATATTATATTTTGTAAATATAATGTAGGTGGTAGGGCTTATTGTGCAAAGCCCGACTGGGGTGGTACCACCGTCCTGTCCTTTACCGTTAGTATGGTTTTAACTTTTAATTTGTGTACTGAGATTTCGTACACAACAGATAGTCTATTTGTCCTTTGCGTGGACTCGAGGACAGGATCGCCAGTGATGTTACTGGAACATAAGATATGCCATCTCTATCTTATTCATGGGATATAAAAAGTCCCAACTGACCGAACCGATAAACTAGGGAATCAATAACCTAAAAAATATAAGACCTTTAAATAACGGTATAACCAAACCTCTATCCGCTATCGGAATAATGGTAACGTTATTACGCTACTGATACCATAAACCGTACTAATACCATACCGATTTCAGTTCCTGCAATAACTCGAAGCAAGCTAGAAACAAATATGGTCTATCTATAACTCTGGTATACCTATTGAAGAGTGGTTTTACTGATTATAATAACAGTTAGATAAGCAATTTTAACAACTATTGCATGGTTTTTTTTTCATAAATAAAGTAAGTAGGTACACATACTTTTTTACCGCAATGTTATTATTAAAGCAGTATTCAATAAATCTAATTTTATTATCTAAATATTTGAATAAACCTTCCTGTTAGTACCAACCACTATAAGTCATAATAATTTCTCAATAAACTTTATACCTTTTTCCTAAATAGTGTTTTATTTCAAAACGTCTTTTTTATACACACGAACCTAGTAATTACAGGTAGTTAAATATCTAGTTTGTGTGATTAAATCATTATAAAAAAAACAGTTAATCATACCGTGACCATTACTATCGTGACATATGTTAATTAAAATAGACCTACACGGTTTTTCAATGGTACTTCAAAGACATCCATTTTCAAAACTGGACACATTTGGTATTGTAAAATTTTATTGGAATTATTTTTAAATTATGTATAATTACTTATTTTTCGTTATAACTAATCTAAATCTAGAACCAGAGTAAATATCAAGATTCATAACAAAGTACATTTTTCGAGATCTATAATATTGAATAATTTTAAGCTTTAACATAGGCTTGCGTTCACAATGAAAGGCAACTTTCGGACATTGTTACGAAAATTCTGCTTAGAAAGCACTGTACTGGGCCTGAAATACTTTTATTTATACCCGGATCGCCTCTCAAGGTAAGTTTTGAAGGTCATATATATATCTATCATAATTTTATTACAGCCATAGTCCTAATCGGGTTAGGACTATGGCTGTAATCACAGCCCGAATGATTTTAACTGCTGCTACGTCACGATATATCGTAGCTGTAGCTACAATATTGCTACGGTATACCTAGCTACGCTGTTGTTCCAATACTACGGCTCGATTACGCAATAGACGTTACGCTACGCTGTTGCTACGGCTAGTTGCTAGACGTAGACACACATTTACTTACTTCTTGGCACACAACACAATCATGATAAACAGAAAAAAGGTTTAGAGAACATTATGAAAACAATAAGATTGTGCAAACTGAGCTATGTATACCAATGTATAAAATATACTTACAATAGTCCTCATTTTTCTGTAGTCAGAACGTCTACCATGAGTTATCAATCACATTTAGATCAGCTGACGTTACTACAGTAGTAATAGTACGTTACTATGACATCTGTCAAAATTGTTACTCATGGTACCAAATTCTAAGCAAATTAATGAGCGCAAACTACAGTCGCTGTAGTACGCTGTGACGTAGGATAGTTAGCTACGTGAGGTTTTAGTACCCAACTATACGCTAGAGGCGCTATACAAGTTTTCATACAATTTTTTAACTACAGTCGCTAGCGAGTGTAGGTTGTGAAAACTCATGGTAGACCCTCTGGTCCAGACCATCTTTGCCCATTATTTTAAAATGATTCTTTAGATGTTTCTGGAGCGTGAACATGGTGGCAGTGCTCGGCCTGGCGTGCGTGCTGACACAGAAACTTTACAGCCGCTTCGCTGAGATGCCCACCCAGGTGCATACACTATTCTAGTGACAAATCCATACTAATCCTACTAATATTATAAAAGCGAAAGTTTGTTGATGTATATATGTATGTTTGTTTGTTACTCTTTCACGCTGAAACGGCTGAACGGATCTGGATGAAATTTGGCACAGATTTAGATTAAAGTCTGGAATAGCACATAATGCTATACGGTTGCCGCGGGATAGATATGTTTTTGTTTTTCAAGGTACCACGCGGGCGAAGCCGTGGGCGGAAGCTAGTAATATTATAAATACGAAAGTAATTCTTTCTGTCGATTAAGCTTTCACGCTTGAACCGCTGAACCGATTTTGGTGAAATTTGGTAAAAAGATTGGAGCTTGAGAAAGGACATAGGCAGAATAGAATCCTAAAAAAAATTAAATAATTCCTGAAGTACCTAACTATTCCACGCGGACGAAGTCGCGGACAAAAGTTAGTAAGTAATCAATAATTGGGCTGGTAGAAAATGCCCCCTAGGCATTAAGCCCTTTTGTCACACATTATTTTTTTTGTAATTTGTGTACAATAAAGCATTTAAATAAATAAATAAAACTGAAGTTTCTGTTTGTAACGTCAAAATAACAGCGTTTTACTTAAAATCATGTGAAAGTATAAAAGGTAGGTACCGTTTAAGAGCATTGTTATGGTGACACTATACGAACACTATGTTATTTATTTCCTCTTAGATCACCATTGAGAACCAGTACGAACCGGTCGGCAACCTGCCTTACCCCTCCATCACGTTGTGTTCCCCCGTTCAGATCACGAAGAGTTTTACGAAAAAGCTTAATGAGAGCTTTAGGTAAGGGCATGTCAAGAAAATTCAAATTCAAAATTCAAGTCATCTTTATTCAGTAAAATCACAGGGATCAGTTTTGAATCGTCTTACATACTAGGTGACTTTAGGTGCCAATTCCAGTCCTATCCCCAGTCCGAGAAGAACTGACTGATAGGTACGCGTAGTTTAATAAAGAAAATAACACATAGGCTACTTTTTATCCGGATATGTAGGTACTACGCGATTGGAACCGAGCGCGATTGTTAGTAGTTTAGTACATATTTCATAAGACTTCCAGTTTTACTTTTAGTTCTTTAAAAAATATCTCTCTGAAAACGCATTTTTCATAATTACGAAAACATTTTTTTTTCGTTATAGTAATGTAGCTACAGAAATCAACTTTGAAGAAACACTCCCTTCTATTATGGGATTCTATGAAATAATACCTGTAGTGAACGAAACTACGCTAGCTAATCTACAATCACTTATGGATCTCAAAAACATTACGGTATGTGGTCTTTTTTACTTTTTGAGTCAATATATTATTATTGACTTAGGGTGGATTTGACCAACAACTATTCTCAGAATAATGATTTATCAAATGCAATTAAAATATCAGTGAACTGTTCGATAACCAGGAAGGAACAATTTATTCTAAGGATAGTGGAAACTATTATGGTCGAATCCGCCCTTATTGATTAGGATAATATATCTTTTGTTATGACGTCAGTGAATTAAATATATTTTTTGCAGGTTTCAGAACTCTTAGGCAGCGCCGCGCAGAGCTGCAACAATTTTATAAAATTATGTTTATTTGAATTGAAACGCTACGAAAACTGCGCTACCCTATTTGTGCCAGTTCTCACTGCACATGGCCTTTGCTGCACTTTCAATACCAAATACTTTTACAACGGAAAAATGTACGTAAAGTCCATTTTTTTTCAAAGCTATCCATGTTTTTTCCATTAAGAGTGAATTCGACCTAATTACTTAGTATAAGCACTTTAAGAATAGATCTTAAGTAGTTAACGAAAAGTAAACTGAAATTTTACTTGCATTTGTCATTACATTATTCTGAGAATAGTTTTATCAGAAGTTGTTCAAATCCACTAAGATGATCCTAAGATGAAAAACAAGCACACAACCCATTTGATAGTAGAAGGTAAAGCTATTTATTTATTCGCGTGTTGCCGACTCTAGACAGTTAATTTACTCTGTTTCAAACAAAATGTTACTTTGCTATCTCTTTCTTAAACGCCGTATATAACTATATAACTCTTTCCTACTTTGCTCGTAAATTTTGAATCACTTCTCTTGAAGGAACGAGCACGCTCCTCATGCCATCACACGAACCGTGAGGACCACAGGCGAAGGCAGGGGCTTGACCGTTGTCGTGAACTATGACGTCGCTGACTCTATTGCGGGGACTATTCTAAATGGAGGTGCTATAGAGGTGACATTTATTTTACCCTTATTCATTTTCACAGTGTCTTTTCCACCCTTTACGTGCCTAATGTTTGGTACAGTATGGTCAAACTTATATATTTGAAAATTGATCAATTTCATCATTTACGTAAGGAAAATTATGCAAAATGATCTAGGACAAAAACCAAGACGAGTTTTTCGCATATTCTTCTTGGAATAATATTAGTAAGAACCTACTTTATAATATTAGTGTAGAAAACTGGGTAAATATTTTGATTTTGTCTTGTATGTTATTTCAGGTGATGTACTCAGACTCGAGTGAATTCCCCACAGCCCGCGAATCCACCCTCGTAGAAACCAACACAGAGTCCTTTCATGTAATGAAGGCAGAGTATACTACGTGTTCTGAGGAAGTGAGGACTCTTTCCATTGAGGAGTAAGTTCTTCATAAAATTAATGAGATAAAAGTTGTGATTTATTACCTGCTAATCTATACCTATAACCGTGCCTGGCTCAACTAAAAACTAAATGCCGAAAATCAACTACCGCATCTTCTATCATATTTATATTCTATAATCTTATGTATTCTATGTATTTACTAAAAAAGTACCTACGTATTTTTTCTATTCGATTTTGGTTCCCAATGTACAAGCTGGGACTAGTTTGGGACCAGATGGCGTTGTGTGAAATGTCTGAAAAGTTTTTACTTATTTTCATATTTTTTACCTATTGATAAATTTAATTAAAAAAAATTCTATAACAAATTTTGGGAAAAGGTCATTTTGTACTCGGGACAATCTTCAAAATCAGCGTATTCGGTTGACCTCTCTGGTGCTTTTTGAATACTAATATTACAGCTGTTCTGTATTTTTATATCGAAAAGGAGGTGTCTAAATAAGCGTATTTTCATATTCGCCCCTAATTTTCTCAACCAGTTTTCGAAATATTTAGATGTGAAAATTTCGAGACCATAGCAATCAATATTAATGCCAGAGCAGTCAATAAAAGAAGGATTTGTATTAGAAAAAAGATTATAAAACAGTTTAATTGTTTATTAAATTATTCAGATATTATCTTAATTCTAATAGGATCATCTAAAAAGTAAAATTTAGATGGAATTTCCACTTGGTTGGTATTTTTTATAGCATCAATTAGTAAAAAAATAAAACAAGTTAAAAAAATAAGATCTAAAAATACAATTATTTTATGATTAAATATAACATTTTCAGCCTAGAGAATCTGGCAGCATGTGCATTTTGTAATATTTTATGACTTTATAGTAAGAAAAATGCAATTTTTTGATGGATCTGGTCTTTTTGACCACAGTGATCAATACCATATCAATCAAAAAAAGTTACTAATTCAATGATAATGCAGTGATGCAAAAAGATAGAAAGCTATCACTTGCACAGGTTAAATATATTCCTAAAACTGTTCTAATTATTGAATTAAAACATAAACATAGTGAAAATCAAATGAGAAAAATGTACCATAGCAATCAAACATTTACAAATTGAAAGCCAGAGTAGTCATACGTTTAACTCTTTATCTCAGCACCGTGGCAAAGCAGAACACGCTCGTCCCCTTCGGTAGACAGAGCAAGCCTGTTGGCAGCGCGCATGGCGAAAACCATTGTCCAAAGCAAACCATTGTCCAAGTTGGAGATGTGAGCACGAATTCGTGTCGCTCCAGAGCGATAAACAAAAACACGCGGACACAACTTATTTTTCGAATTGAAGCTAAATTATGCATTTATTATTGTAATCTAATTGAATTTCATAAATAATAAGTTTTTTTTATGTTAGATAAATAAAGAAAATGTCATAATATTTCAACACTAAAAAGTTACGATGATTTTTTTAAGTCAATCTGTAGTCAGGACAGCCCAGAGCAATCAAGTTTTCGAGGTTTCCGATTTTTTTTAATATACTTACAACAATGTTAGAGAAATAATTCTGAGTGCCCAATGTAGCTTACAGGCCAAGCTATCCAACAAAAAAAACTCCTATTCAAATATATGATTTTAAGGTAGACTTCTTCACTCGGACACGTAATTTTTTTGTTTTGGGGATTGAACCACTCATCGTTTAAATATTACTAAAGGTGTAGGTACCTAGCAAACGAGATTAGTAGGTAGGTACTCTAAGATTTCAGTCCAAACAGACCGCAAACTTAATAACGTTAACTAGTGTGAGACATCTAAAAAGTTAAGTTAACAAAGCAAAGACTTAACCGACGAGTATTTCACCATATTTTTAGGTAATCTATTTTCAGCCGTAAATGCTACTTAGATCACGAAGCCAGCCTGCGGTTCTTTGATAAATACAGCAGGTCAGACTGTGAAGTCATGTGCGTAGTGCAAGCGGTGATAGACCGATGTAACTGTCAGATGTTCTACATAACACATGCGTCGGCGCATGCCTGCAACATAACCAGCATACCTTGTATTATATCTACCATGTGTAAGTTTTCACTATCTTAGGTACCTACCTACCTAACATACAAGGGCGGATCCAGGGGGGGTCATGGGGGTCATGAACCCCCCCCCCCCCCCCCTTGGCTGAATCCAGGACCTAGGTGGACCACTAATTGAAATTATGTATATAAAAGGATTATAACTTTTTGTGACTTGACCACGATATATGTGACCCCCTGGCACCAAAGCTGGATCCGCCCTTGCTAACATACGCATATTATAAAATAAATTTGTGTAATGTTTGGATGAAATCACGGCTGGATTAATTTGAATGAAATATATAATACTAGTTTCCGCCCACGGCTTCTCCCGCGTGGTACCTTCAATAACAAAAATAAATCTATCCTCTGGGAACCGTACCTACATTTTTCCGGGATAAAAAGTAGCCTGTGTACTATTCCAGACTATAATTTATATCTGTGCCAAATTTCATCCAGATCCGTTTAGCCGTTTCAGCGTGAAAGAGTAACAAATATAGGTAGGTACATTCATACATTCTTACAAACTTTCGCGTTTATACTAGGAGAAGCCTGTTATTTGGAATAGTATAATATACCTACAGGTAAGTACAACCTATAACGCGTGCGAAGCCGCGGACGGAGACTAATAAAACATACCTACCCCAGTATTTTATATTCCAGATTTTTTCTAAGGTTAGTAAAAGTAAAACTTCGTGAATTGTAATAGTTAATGTGAGGAAACCGGCATACCCTAGCTAGAACTAAAAATTCAAAGGTGTGTCATAGGTTAGTATTCTTATAAGCGGCGATGGGCTTGCAACCTTTCACGTACGGAATACTAACTAACCAATGTGCAAAATATGGGCATGTGCCAAATGTCATGTTTGAACGTGCGACTGACTGCCCTCTTTAGATATCCTAAGATCTAAGTAACTAGAGGAGCTACCGAGCATGGGGATTAAGTCGTGATCATGTAGGTACCATGTACCATGTAAATTGCTTTCAGACGACCTCAGTGGCGCAGCGGGCGAGAGTCCGCCTGCGACGCAAGAGGTTGCGGGTTCGATTCCCGCCGCGGAACAAATTTGTGTACGATTTGCAGACATTTGTTCCGTTGGTCTGGGTGTTTTTTTCAATGTATAATAAAAAAAAATCTCTATCTATGTATTAATGTATTAAATATATCAGTTATCTAGTACCCATAACACAAGCTTTGAGTAGCTTACTTTGGGGCTAGATGATGCTGTGTGGATTGTCCAGCATTATTTATTTATTTTATTTAATTATAGATTTCAGCACATCGATGTACTCCTGCAACTGCTTGTCCGATTGTGAACCACGCAAATATGCAGTAGATGTTAGTCTAGGAAACTTGTATGCTTTGCCGTACATGCTATTTAACCCTTTGTAAGTTGTTAACTAGAATGGATAAAATAAGGAATGAGTATATTAGAGGAAGTCTGAAAGCGGCACTGGTGACAGAAAAGATGAGGAGTAATGTGTTAGCGGTAGTATGGGCATGTTTTGAGAAGAGATGAATTTTATGTGACGAGGAGAGTGTTGTGTTAGGTAAGAATGTGGATGGATACAGGGGTATGGAAAAAGTGTAGGCCAAAGAAAAGATGGATGGAATGTGTAAAAAATGATATGGGTAGGAAAGGAGTGAGTACTCAGATGACGAATGATGGAGGGAAATGGAAGAAGATCACATGTTGTGCCGATCCCACATAACGTGGAAAAGGGCAGGAAGATGATGGTGTAAGTTGTTAACTAGACCTAAGTACCTGATTATCAATGACTACTTCGCAACTCCGAGGGCATAATGTTACTTTACCTGCGGGGTGCATGTCAAAGGAGGTGTGAATTTTCTTTAATTAAGCTTTATTTTGCTCGCCATCTTTGTTTCTGGCTGCTGTGAATGAATAACAAGTTTTAAATTTTTAATTTTTTCAGTGCTGATTTAAAATTTAACAAGAGCACGGCAATAATGAACTTTTTCTTTGTCAATTCAATGTACGTGAAGAAAAAACAAGAAACTGTGATGTCACTTACAATATTAACTTGTGAGTAACTACGATTGCTTTTCGAGGCTGATTTTTCTCCTAGACCTAATGTTATTATGTAAATAAAGCAGTACCTACATGTTTCAGTAGGATTTAATTAAAGTATTTTTAAATGCGGATAAAGTCGCGGGCAGAAGTAGCGGGTAAAGATTACGTCCTACTTCCAAAAAAGAAACAAACTTTACCTCTTTATTATATTAGTTTAGATTATATATACACACACAGTCGTAACATTTAGAACGGTCAGTATGGGAAAGTCTGAAACCATGAGACATACGAAGATCTGTAGTGCGATTACGGAACTCTGATACAATCGACTCTTGTCAAAACTGGCTCAAATTTATTGAATAAAAACTTATGTCATACCAAATCACTTAATTACAATGAAAACGTATTGACATTGATTGTAAGAAAAGATCCATAATCGCCCCCCTGTTCTTAGGAACCATGTCATTAATTGTCATCGTATGTCGTATGGTTTCAGACTTTCCCATACTGACCGTTCTAAAATATGTTACACCCTGTATAGTAAGATATTAAGATATTTTTTTCTAGCGAATCTCGGCGGCGTGTTTGGGCTGTGTCTGGGCTGTAGCGGCATCAGTGTGCTAGAGATCCTATTCTACTTCTACACAGCCATCAGGAACTACCTTAGACGCCGCAAACAACATGCCATCGTTCGTTATATCGAATACAAAAACTAATTTGATGGACTTACTCAATCTAGCTTTAAAAACATCATCATTCTTCTGCTCTTATCCCACGCGTGGCGTCGGCACATGTTTTCTTCTTCCACTCACTTCTATCATTCGTCAACTCTGAGTCTACTCCTCTTACATTCATATCATCTTTTACACAATCAAACCACTTCTTTTTCGGCCTTCCTCTTCTTGCGCACCCAGCCACACTCATACTCATAACTCTCATGGTGACATGGTTTTCATCCCTCCTCATCACGTCACGTGCTAATCTAGCACTCATCTTTTCAGTAACAGGCGCTCCTTTCAGAATTCCCAAACTTAGCTTTACAAAAAAGTAACCAAAAAAAATTACGAATGTAATTCGTAGGTTTAATAGACATCTCCTCAGATCTCTATATCAGGATATCTGAAAAGGGATATTCAGAGACACATCCAAATATTAAATTTGGCACAAGCCCACGTTTTGAATAATAGGTAGACCATACTACCTTTACCTACGTATAAATAGATACATACTACTAATGTTTAATCAAATTGAGCTTGAGGAAACATTTCTGGTTATTTGTATTATTATGCTTTCAAATTAATTCGAAGTATCGAAACTAATATATGTAAACATATTGTTGTGGCTTTATTTGAATACCTGAATGTTGATAGCACTAACATAGTCCTACCATCATTGACGTACCTAACAGTACAAAACAAGGAAATTCTAAAAATAAAAGGCACTGAATCAGGTGTATGTAAACAAATTTATATTTTCCAATTTACAATCTGCTTACGATTTCAAACAGTATCAAATATATTGCTTTGCTATTACTCTCATGAAAAAATACAAAATGTACACAAGTATGCGTTATAAAAATGTTATAGAAAAGTTACATTCATAATCTATCCTTATTATGCTTCTATGTCTTACTATAAAACTTCTTGTATATAAAACTGCGCTATTGCACATAATTTAGTGATGATTTGAAACATACATAACTAAATAAATACTCTCCGCTACCTCGGCGCCTTTCTATAATACTTGAAGGGAATAGCTAAAACTAAACCTAACATAAAATCAATATTTGGCTTAGACTTTACATTACATCTACAATAAAGCATATTAAATAATATTTTGGTCTAAGTTATGCGTTTACATTAATTTTAGTGTCCTTATTCTAATTATTGCCTTATTCTAAAATATTTTATTCCAGTGGTCTTTACAGATTACAGCTAACTCACGCCATCCGAATATTTTTTTTTTACAAAATGTTACTAAATACAATAATACAAAGAGTATTTGAGATTAAACTATATAGCCTTTATCCGCCTTCATCTATATTGTTGTAAAATAAATTTAAATAAATAAATTGTCCTAAAATAATTTGTCAATGGCATGAGTTGAGTTTGGACGATAAGTCCACCCCACGAGAGCGCAATACAAAGTCACTGGACGTATCACAAAAGGCTTAATTATAATTTCCAAACTACCAATACCTTATCCAATGGAACGGTATAACGTTACATCAACATTGAGCTAACTTACATCAAATATATTAATTATTTAAGTATGTAATATATATTGCTGTTAATTAATGGTTAACTATAATTATTGTATCCCTGAGAGTGGACGTAGTTAATGGCACAAGGTTTATTATGACAAGATACTTCGAGAATCGCGTGATACATACTTTGTGCCGAAAAAATCAAATGGTAATGAGCTATATTACACAACTAGATACATCATTATCGCACCTATCGCTCTAGCCTCGCTAGAATAAAGCACAACACGAAAATAAATCCCTGAAATGCTTCAAATAAAACTCTGTTTTATTTTAGATCACAATTATTATTTTTATCTGCCGAAATACACATCCATTATAAAAAATATTCTCAATAGAACGTTATAAAAACTCGTAAATTGACTTCCGTAGGCTGGCAACGCTAGGCCATCACTAAAAGACTACCATATAAATACAAAGCGCAAGTGAGCAATAGTTTCTATAGAGCTCAATAAATACAAAGGGTCGTAGACCAAAGAGAAGATTCAAGATAGAAAGATAGAGAAATACCGAATAAATAAATCGTTTACAAACTCGTGCGCGAACTAGGTTCGCTCGGCGCGCTTCGCTGCCGGCCACTTCGCTCTCACATATCTTGCAGTTGTTCGAAGAGCGTGTAAGTGGCGTCGAGCTCATCTCAGAGGGACACGAGACTGTTGTGCGAGTCCGGGGAGGCGATTTCGGGGGCTGCGCGCTGCTGGTGCGCGCAGGGGTGCGGGTGCGGGTGCACGGGGGTGAGCCCCGTGCCGCCCTCCATAAGGCTCTCGAAGTTGAAGGGAATGCCGTTAGAGGGCGTGCTGATCTCAATGCCGGCGATCTTGTTGTTGCCGAGAGCTTTATTGTTGTGGAGCTGGAACAAACAAAATAGATGCTATAAATAACAGTAATATGGGTGCATAGTTTTCCTTTACAGACAGTTCGTAATCATGCAGTCGAAGCGAATCTATACTATAATATTTTAGAGAGGTAGAGTTTGTTTGTATGTATGTGTGTAGAATGTAGTATACAGCGTGTAACGTAATACCCCTATAAGAACAAAAGGGGTGTATTCAGACCGAGCACTAGAATACATTGACGTGTGCAAAGGTTCAATACATCATATTTGAAATTCCAATACAATTTAAAACAAATTATTTTATGATAAATTTGTGACAACCCTATGTGTTTGTTTACTATTTGCGTAGGTAACAAACACACGCGCACCCTCCTATCGCGTTGGACCCACACACACACACACTTAATAAATATAAATAATTATAATAATTATAATTAATAATAATAAATAATGCTGGACAATATCACACAGCATCATGTAGCCCCAAACTAAGCGGAGCTTGTATTATGGGAACCACATGACTGATAAACTACATAGATACATTTTTTTTTACATATATTTAGGTTGTTTAGAATAAACTTTCAGGTTGAACCTATTATAAGCTATACCTATACATATTTTATGTAGGTACCAGAACGATAACGTGATTTCTTTTTCTTTGCTTAAAATAATATGGGCAATATAAAAATACATGATCACGACTGAAATCTGTTTGTTAAGTCTTCTTCACAGACCTCTTAGTAAATTCTCTTGGATTATCTTTGAAGAAATATCATTGACTTAAATAATGGTGTAAGTTTTATATGCTTTTTAATTTCGATAACAAAATTAGAGGAAATCTGCCTTCCTGTCAGTTTAGTGGGTTTAATAATACATCTCCTCGCAACATACGGAGCTGCGTATGTGCATATACCAACATACTTTTTATAACTAACTAGCTTCTGCACGCGGCGTCGCCCGCGAAGTACCTACATAAAATATAGCCTATGTTCATCCTGAAAGTTCATTCTACACATTGGTGAAAGAATTTTTCAAATCGGTTCAGTAGTTTCGGAGCCTATTCATTTCAAACAAACAAACAATCAAAGTTTTCCTCTTTATAATATTAGTATAGATAGGTTATTTCGAAGTGGTAGAGTGGGCAACGAGGTCAAGTTTTTGCACGAGCGCTCAGTGCAATTAGCAAATATGGAGTAGGTAAGTTAATTAATTTTCAGTAGGTAAGATAATTAATTTTCCAAAAGTGTACTCGCATTAGGAAATAACGATAGTGCGTAATTGTGTACGTACAAGAAAAAGTAGTTTTGTTTTAATTTACTTAATCATACTTTCTTACGAACTTTTTGAGAACTCAAAAGGAAGATACACTCAGAATTTTAACTCTTTTAAGTAGCTCTTCAGTCACTTTAATGATTTAATATATAACCACAGCTTCATAAAAAAACATAACGGTAGGGGAAGAATAAGTTACATATAAGAGTTATAATAAAAAGAAGGTAGAATGTCTTACAAAGGAGGTAAAGTGATAAGAGACGAGACGAGTTTCTTGCCTGTTCTTCTCGTACTTGGGTTAGGTTGGAATTGGCACATAGATTAACCTGAAAGTGATCCTAGTGATTTTATTAAATACTAGCTGTCCCGGCAAACTTTGTACCGCCTTCTACATTGCTTAGACAACAGTGAGTGATTATAATTTAATATGAACTTTATTAAATAGTAATAAAGTTCAAATTGACTCTACATTTTATTTAGAAAACGTTTGTATGGGAAATAGAAAAGGGCTATTTTTAGGGGTAATATTAGTATAGAAAAATATATTTTAAATTTGAATAAAATAATAACATACCTGTGCCGGATTGAGTGTGAGCGGCACTTGCAGCGAGTTGGGCCGGTTCGGACGCGACATGGCGGGTGGAGTGTCCAGGGTGATGTGGGATGGACTTGTGACCACGGCTGGGTTGGCCGCCGACAACATTATTCTGAAGAGATACAAATTTGTCGGTAAGTCTTCAAAAACTTATAGAATCTGTGTAACCTATATTAAATTTGCCGTCAGCCGATGGCGGAAGCTTGACGGTCTGGATGATCAGCACTAAAGTTAGCTTTAAGAACTTACTACGATATAGTTTCAGTATTAGATACTACAATATTTTCTTAATCTGAGGCGTCTTCTGAAGACTGTTGTATAGAATATGGAAATTCACGTACAGAGATATCATTGGGTTGCTTTTGTTTATACAGACATCATTATAAGCATTCCTATTCGTGATATTATCCTTATTTATGTTTTTAGATAATCAAAGATATCATACAACAACATCATGGTGTTCTAACCTTTTATTGTTAGCCGGAGATGTGAACATATTATCCATGTGGCCCATGACCGGGTCGGCCGAGTGGTCGACGTGCTCCTCCTTCACCCGGACCCCGTCGTCCATCGGATACGGATACGGAGCGTGCTCTTGGAACGGCTTCACATCAGGGGGACTTGTCGACCGCTTGGTGAGACGGCACGACAGCATATGCGCTTCCAACACGGCGTGCAACTGCTCGCGTTCGGAGTTCAACTTGCAGATTTCATCCTGGAGGGATTTCTTTTTCTCTTCAAGTTTGTCGGTTTCGTCCTGGAGCTCGTTGGTGTGGTCGAGTCTGCGCTTGCGGCAGCGGGCAGCGGCCATCTTGTTGCGTTCGCGGCGCATGTTCCTGCGCTCTTCTTCTTCGGGGGAGATGTCCTGGGGTGCTTTGGCGGGTCGCCGTCCTCCCATGTTGCGCCGTTTGGGCATCGGGAGGCCGGGACTGCTGCTCATACTGTCGCCACTGGCGGAGAGCGGGCCCGGCGACACGTGCAGCGCCGTCGTCGGGCCCGACTCGCAATACCCCGAAGAGTTTAACATGCCTGTAATATTAATTCAAATGTTAATCGCAAATCACACGAGTGTACGGAGCGAACTCAGAGTGAAGACTGAGAAGGTACTGATAATTTTAAACTACTTAAATTGAATCCCAGAATGTGGATGTTGTTTGTTAAATAGGTGTGGGGTGAATTATGTAGGTAGAATAAAAATACTCAATGAACACTCGTATGTACATTATGTGAACAATCTTGTAACGTTGATGACGATTGAGGTATCGTCGTGGATTAGGAATTTTCCTTGATGTTATTCGGTTCATTGTTCAACTCAAAACTGAACCATACTTTGGTTTGGTGACTAATATGCAGTAGGGCATTTATGTTCCTTTTATGAGTAATAATCGATAGCTCCATATTGGGTAGCAAGCTTTAAAAAGAGATTTAGAACAAAAACAGTGGAGAAGTATTGGGGTATTTTACCGTAATTGTTGGTGTGCGTGACAGAGGGCGGCACGAAGCCAGCGTGCGTGGCTTGCTCAGACCGGCAGTTGGTCAGCTCTATGTAAGTTTGCTCGAAGTTCCGCAACTGCGTGGGTGTTATGGTGGCCGTCGTGCGGGTTGGGACCCCCGATTGGAGGCCCTCGAGATTTGCCAACTGGAATAAAAGAAACAAAACTTTAGACATTGAACATAACAGTTTAGCGAATTAAAGGATGGTTAAAACTGGAGTTTCTGGGAAGCCTACTCCATCTAAAAACTGTCCCACTGTATAAATCATGTAGAATAGATGGGAAAAGATGTGTTTACTTAGAGTCTTAAAATACGATCAATTTTGTCTTCATTTTGATCAATGGATGGAGGTGAAATAGCAATAAAGGAAACGAGAGTCCTGACTCAGCCTAACATGGTAGCGAAGAACTAGAAACGTTCAGAGAAGATTCTTGAAAACATTAGACGGTACGATAAACAAGAGTAGTCTCCCCATAGGGAATAGGTAAGAAGATGTAGGACGATGTTTAAGTTAACGCAGCTCAATGATGTTCAAAATAGGTTTTATGTGCGATTTCATTCCACTCCTCTTAAAAGCGCTAGTCTTGAAGGTCGCAGTGGTTTGACGTGAGGTTGTTGCCAGTCCCGTAGGATACATTGTGGTGGTTCTTGTACAAAGCTCACGTGACGTGGTCTGCCCAATCCCACTTCAGTTTGTCAACTTGATCTGAAGCGCACTATTTCTTATGCGATCTGTGATTTTTACAGGATACGTAAACCGAGAGGTTTCGAAATTTGTCAGGTTTGTGCGCCGTGACTGAGGATGGGGAGTAGGTATGCATACGTCCATGAGCTTGCTTTTGAGTGTTTGAGGAGGGAACTCCTCAGACTCTTCTTTGTCAAATAGCCTTTCCAGGCGTATTTTGTGCGTCTTGTGGCTTCAGCATCTTGTCTGCACTGGAAAGATATTATTTGACCTACATATTTATATCTACTTTTCCAACATATTGTCGATTAAATAGTTTTATAATATTGTTTTTACTTTATTTATTGTTTTGTTGCATCGCATTGCTTCCACATTCCATTGCAGTTTTATCGGCAAAATATTTGCATAACAAAGTGTCACAACAATAATATTTATAAAAAAATAAAACTGACACGTTAGATAATTATTGTTATGTAAGTACAGTTTGTTGAGATAAATAATATGATGACCTTGTTTTATAATTTTTTACTTAGATACGTACCTACTTATATTTTTTCTGTAAATGTTTTAAAATATAAACTCGACTAAAGGACGGATATTCACGATTTTATATAAGTATCCAAACTTTTTCTCTTTTCAGCTTAAATACATAATCTTACACAAAAAAAAACAGAATTACCTAAGGGCATAGACGGTGCACCTTGTAAGAAAATAACATAAAACGATACCTGTGCTTCGTGTTCTATTTTTCGGTGGACTTTTTCAGTTTCTTTGCTGAGTCATGGTAGATAATATAGCAAGTATTTCAGAACGTCTTTTAACATGCAAAAGTCGTGGGTAACGAGTGGACACATAATATGGGTTTTTGCTTTTTAACTTTCTCCAACGAACAACAATGGAGTAAATTTAAATCCCTTTATGAACTTATGCATAATCAAGTATAGAGTGATAGGTACATGTAGCATGAATAAAAAAAATTTGGTGATTATTAATCAAAAAGAATACTTACGTCATAAACAAGCTAGAACGATGCCTTTTAATTTCTACCTTAAAATTCCTTATCGATAGCTTGTCTGATAAGTAAAACTGTTACGGAACAATAGAATCAGTTCAATAGATTCTAGAATCTCGAAAATCTAACCTATGTCAGTACCTACATAACAACACAAACGATCTCGTAATCGACCTAGCAGGTAAACTGTTTAAATTGCACTATGCAGACAATTTGGACCTTCGGTTGCTCCTTTACGATTATTTTAGCACCTGAGTGTACCTACCAGGTACCTACAGAACAAATAAAGTTTTGGAATATTGCCTGTTGAAATCTTGAATTGAAGAAAATGAAGAAAAATAATTTTAATAAACTATCTGCACGAAAGTTTTGAAATCACTCAATAAGTCAATAATATTTACAGTACCTACGCTTCTTCTAAAGCTTTCTAAATATGCCAAGCCAATACTGATAGCAAACAACTTTGTAACAACCGGCAGGTAAATTCTTCTAGAATACTTTTATCTCATAAACGTTATTTTATTAGTTTCCAACCTCAATTTCAGGTCAGCAGCACGATCATAAATATTTCATAGTTTGAGTCAAGCATCTGTCAATTCGTATGCGATTTAGAGCCTGTGGGCAAAATGAACTATCAAAATCCCATCCAAATCGACAGCTTGACTCATACGTTAGGAATAGGCAATGTTCGTGGCCAGGTGAGGTTCTAGGTGGGTGTTAGGGTTAGGTATACCTGTTGGCACCATAGCTCCGTGGCGAGGATGTTGGCGATCTCCAGAGGATCTATGTTCTGCATGTCTGCGTCGCTCACTCAACTACGGGTATAATTAGACGCTTACTATTGTGTTGCGCTTTTTGCGACGCGACACCTTCGTACGGTTCGAGTTTGTTAGTCGATTTGTTCGTTATAATCCGCCCTCGCAAATGTGCAGTATTGACTACAATGAGGTCGATCCGTCAGTTACCGTCGGTTTATGGGGTTTTCGGGATATACTGAGGTGTTGGCGTGTTCGCGGGTTATGGGGCGGATCGTGAGGTCGTATATCGCGAATTATCGCGGGGGTATCGTGTGCGCGGGAGTGCGGGTCGTTCGTTCGTTGCGCGCGCGGACGGCGTCGGCATCGGCCGCGGCTGATCGCGCGCTACTGCCGTGCCCGCGCCTTCTCGCCCGAAATGTTCGCCCACGAGCGTCGTCGAATCATTTATAAATAGAGTACTCCTCTAACTCCGGAAATATTTCGCATCATTTCGCATCGCACGCGGTGGCTTGTTATCTGAGGTAACTCGGCTTGTCCGTAAACAACGACTTTTATGATCCACGAGGAACTCTTGGCTTACACAAACTATCGCGGTACTTTCAAGTTTGTTTACATTTAATATCTTTGTGCGTTATAAGTTATAACTTTTTCCTAGCCAAGGTTTTCAATTATAATTATCATCATGTAAAGAAAACGATAAATGATGATATTTGCCAAACTGTTGGATGACGGCAGCGGGTGGGCGGCAGGCTGGACCTTGCGGCAAGGACGCTGCGGGTCCGTGGGCGCAGACGCTCAATACAGCCTTATTTGGCAATCCAACTATGACATGTAATCATATGCAGGAAGCCAATTTTTGGCCATTAATAACGGCTGCTAGATGTCACCTACATATCATTTTGTGGAGGTAGAAAATGTCTTAACCTTTTTAAAGATTAATGCATACATAGGTACACTATTGAAAATATTGAAATAGTAAGCTTTATATGATGATTTTTTTTATTGAATAACATATAATACAGATAATATTCAAACGATTGGACACTAAAGACAGTTTAAGGGCGGCGAATAAAGAGAAGATTTTATTAATTTTGATTAAGATCTTACAAAAAGAAGTAGAAACACTCGAGTTAATACAGTAACTTAGAAATTATGAAAGTATATCGCATTTGCTGCTGATAAAAATACAAGAAACTTTAAACTAATGAAAGTTAAACAAATAATAGATCAAACAAGGTAAAAGTTGTCAAAAAATACGACGCATCAGATTTTGGAGGAGGAGGAAAACAATCACAAGTCATTAGTAATTGCATATAAAATGATGCTAGTGCATCGCTGCAGACACAAAGGGGACGGCAAGCTCCGGAAGGCGCTTGGCCCGGTCAATTACTTCAATTGCTTAAATGAAATTCGTCTCAAATACGCCACATACTGCTACTGTTCGTTAATTGGTCACGGTGTTTTACCTAAACAATTAACCGACGGCTATGATTATCCAGCATTCTTGCTTGTTACTTTTAATTTATAGACATCCGCATAAGTTTCGGTCCAGCTGATTTTTTCCATTCTTCTCCAATCCCACATCTCAAATGCTACTAAAGTTTCTTTATCTTTCTTCGTCATGGTCCATGTCTCACACCCATAAGTGACAAATGTGGAAGTATTGCGTAGGGTAAACGAGAAAAGGACTCTATTACAAGTTGTGGAGAACAGAAGAGGAAAAATGATTGGCAATCTTATACGACATGACAGTTTCATCAAGAACATTATAGAAGGAAAAGTGGAAGGAAAGAGAGGAAGAGGAAGACCAAGGATAAGCTTTATGTTATGAGCCAAGTGAAAGAGAAGGTAGCTGTCATGTCGTATAAAGAGGTCAAGGAGGTTGCCCTGAAAAGAACTAAATGGAGAGAGATTCATCAGTTATGCCGACAAGAGTCAAACTCTTAAATTAAGAAGAAGAAGCATAAGTTTCGTTAGTGAAATCAACAAAGTCGGACCCGAATCATATTTTTAGATATCTTAAGGTATTCCCAAAATTTTTAAGTATTATCGTATCTCTTTCGACGAACTGTACAAGTATACTGGGAAATCAGCGCGTACGCAACGCGTTAGCCCGAAGCCCTTGATGCCTACACTGCGCGTACAACAGTGTTATCGGTCCGCGTGCTATGAGATCACCACTATAACTAGTTGTGACTCTGTGACGTAGCCGCGCGATCGCTCTGTAATTCTGTAGTAATGGGTTTACTCCTTACAAATGATCCATTCTAACTAAAAAAATCTTTTAAAAGCAAAAAGGTACCTAATTGCAAGGCTGATGTTTAACAATTGTGTTCTTGATACGGTTGATTTTACTTTGCCATGTTTCCAATGTCACTATAAATCGTAACGGTACTCGCGTGAAATAGTATTTGATTTCAGATGACAGTGTTGATAGGACAGGGCAATTGTAAATCGACAGGCAGTGATATGATAAGCCGACCGTTATCCGCACGTGTGCTCGCTTGTTCGCCCACACATTTTAATATAACCGCAAAACTAGCTTTGGCACTAGCTTTAATACTATGTACTTTACGTAATAATACTTATTATTTAGGGTAACATTTAACTTCTTCAAAAATAATTATTGGTATTTGTCTCCAATTCCAATAAAGGTCGTATATAAATAATTCTAATCCAACAACATTTATGGACACGTGTTATTGTTTTCCTTACAGAACGTTTATAAAACAGGTAAGTACCTTTATTGCTATATTTAAATTTTTGGTATACATAAGTACATTTTGTAGTGAAAAATTTAGAAGGTACATATCGCGGGTTTTTCCTTAATATAAGTCGTCATAGTTGTATTTAGTTCAGTATCAGAGTCGCTTTCAAGAAACTACATCCGCTGCGCATCTGCGCACCATTTAACAATTTTAATTTTACACACTCAGAACAATACCGAAAAATCGAAAATGTGTTCTGGGAAGATGAAAAAACAAATATCAATATTTGCTCCAAGCAGATTAAAAAATCTAACTCTGTCAAAGACTGTCTGATAGTTTTGAAAAATGTCTGAAATTCTATGAAACCACCAAACGTAGTGGACGTGCGCGTGCGTTGCACGCTGCGACCGCGTGATAATGCGACAGGTGAACGCCCACTGCCCTACAAAATACAAATTTCAGACATCAGCGCTCTATTTATCTTATTCGTTTCCAGAACAAGTAAATAATTAAACTGTGTTTTCTAGAATGATCACAGTTCATTAGATTTACATAGCCTTGGACTTTAAACGGTGGGATTTAAGCGGTTCAAATTGGACTTTGATCGGAACGTTGAACTAGAGAGGACAACAAAGAACTTTTCGAAACGTTTATACCTACAGTTTATACCGTAGTGAATAAATTTTGCAATGATAATGTAATCGCATGAAAATCAATTTTGTGATAATGATAACATAATGTAACAAAGATTCATGAGAAGTCCAGGAACAAAAAACCTAAAAGATATTGAACAAAATAGACAAAAACAAGTCAGTAGAAGCGTAAATTCCTTCGGTGTCGTAAAGTAAGCCCTACACACCGGTCTCCTCGAAAACTGACCTCAATTCTATGGAAATACGGAACTTATTCTCACCGCATACAGCCAACGCAATAAAGCACTCCCAGACTATTACGCTATCAAGTTTGAGTGGTCATCTCGTGGTAGATTGGTGGTCGGAACTGGTCACTTCGTTACTGGTCGTATTACATCTGGGAGCTCATTAACACTGTGCTAATTGCTCGCACTAATAGCGATGCTCGGTTCGTTGAGTTCAAAATTCCTTGAACTAATTCAAAACATTATAAAGATCTGCTTGTTGTTGTGTGTGCTACAGTTACAGATGGTTTGCAGAAGGATGCTGTGGTTAAATAGATCTAACGAAATTAATTATGAGAATCTAAGGGCGACATCAAACCGTTGGTTGAGCTGTTTCTGGCGATAACTCAATCTATCATATTTACTCGTATAACCTATTTGTACAATTGAAAATGAAATATGTAACATCATTTCAATTTCCAATTAATTCTTCAGAATAAAGTTACCACACTATTGAGAAATTATCTTTTATTTAGAATAGTTGAGTCTATTATTTCGTAGACTTTCCAAGAAACATTAATGATGGAAAATATATGTTAGAAAACGAACATCGTAAACATTATAAGTACCTACAAAGAATAATCAAACTCAAAAGTGAATTAACACCAGCAACACATGCAAGCAAATGTATGGCGCCGTCGACTGTCGCGACATTGACCGCCACTGCGCGAATAATAAAATAAATCGACGCCCTGGCACCGCGCCAACCGACGAGAGTCCCTTCACTTCACCTTTATTGAACGAATCTAATGCGCTAGCTGGAACCATTGCTGCCTGCAGTCAGTCTGGAGGAAAGTGAATCAATGGCTAGCTAGCAATGAATCCGTATCCATGTTTCGTAACGCAATCGATTCACTATCGCTCTCCATAATGCACCCTCGCAAATAAAGTACGAAGGGTTAACCTAAATTACGAAGGCAGGGCCTTATCGGTGACCTTTTCCAGGAATCTGTTTCATTGTTACATAAATTGCCGTGGTATAAAAAGGGGTGCTATTAAAGTCGGAGTCGACCTTCGTTTTCACGAAAACTTCTCTATTCTGTTTCTCGGAAAACCCGCATGAGTCACCGCCAGCGCCACTCGCTCTCTTTCGCAGCTCGCAGGTCACTACGATCGCGTATTTACATTAGTCGTAGGCACAATTCAAAAACTCGATTACGTTGAATGATTCATTTGCGCTATGAATCAGCGCCTGACATTGAACGAAATTTTGTTACTGAATATTTCATGACGTTCCGATATGTGATAACGTTAGATACTCCAGTAGATCTCTAGTAAACATACTTATGCAGAGTCCTTAAAGAAAACTGCTCGAAGGTTAGTAATAAGGAAATGCTAAGTGGTTGAACGAGAAAAACTTGTAAAATGGCGGAAATCTTTGAACGTTTGAACGTAGGTAATGCAGATTATCTATTCATGTGCTATTTCTGATTGAAGTGCAGACAGACGCGATAGTCCTTTGACAAGTTTTTAAAACAAAAGGCACATTTGTTATCTAAAAGCTGAGCAAATGGCGCCGGAGCGAAGAAACGGATATCGTCCGGAAATGGCGAGCATTCCGCGCGGCGCCGCGGCCGCTGCCAACCGCAGAGTTCGCCGAAAAAAACCACAAAAAGATACATGTTTTGTAATTGGACGTCGCAACAATCCCGATGTATCAAATGCGCAGTAACTACTTTGACTCGAACATTTAAATTAACTTAGGCTATAATTTTCGTTGAACGTTTGGAAAAACCTAGAGCTATAAAATTCAACCATAATAAATGTAAAACCAATTAAGGTTCGATGCGGTTTGAGGGCGAAGCGGGTTATCTATACCGAGAAATGTTTTAAATCGGTATTTATTGTTCGGTTACGATAACAACGGCAGCTGTGCGGACGAGGTAGAAACATAGACGTACTCGTATAACCCTAACACAATAAAATGGCAACGCGTATCGCCCTTTACAAAAACATTCAACGTAATTCTCTCAGCGGTCAGATTACGTCCACTTACGAGCATTATCTTGAATTAATTAGAAGTGGTGTCGCAATTGTTAAATCAATGCGATAAACCAAAGTACGTAGGCAACCTACATGTTCATTGTTTGAACTGTGTTTATTAAAATTGATTGGTGTAATGTAATCAATGTTTTGCTTATGCATGTGTGCATTGTTGCTATTAAATGCTCATTTGAGTTTGATAGTGTTATTCATATTTACAGAGCAGCAATTCTTTGAAAGGTATCAGAGATCTGGAGGGCGACGCCTACGCAAATGGTGCTTGTCTCAATTTTTAATTGTGTCGCCCACATTGCCATTGCCAAGTTGAAACGGCAATAATCGAGCTACTTCGGCAACTTTCGGAAGCCATCGGCCCAATCCCTAATGTTTATTGAACGGCCAAAAATTCCATTATAAAGATATCCAATTAACAACATCTGCGTAACAGAGAACCAGTCAATGTCCGTGTAAGGGCAATGTTATAAAAGGGTGTTGAAGATTTGGAACGCGATAACAAATAACGCAACATGTATGTAGTGGAAATATTTGTATTTTTAATGAGTGCTTCGCGTTTCAACCCATGATCTTTCAACCCAGTCATTTTTTTTCTCGACCAAAAGTTTATTTTTGTTTTTGCGACACGATTTGAATTTGAATTATTTTATAGAGTAGGTAGAGTTGGTAGTTAAATTCATTTTAGCGTCTCCCCTAACCAATCAGTAGTAAACGACAGGGCTACTTATTATACTCGCCACTAAACTCAACGACTTTGTGCGTGTATTTCCAGAATCGTAACGCGAATATTACCGGCTAATGCTCTTTGTCGGTGTCATTAAAATTACTTTGTAGAATTACATTAAAACAGTTATAGCAGGCGACTTGCAGACGGATAGACAGACAAAGCCATTGTCTCAACGCCTGTTGCTGTGTTTGGCGGCACTTATGCTAATTTCTTTCGAGGACCTACAGCCTTCTTGCCAAGCGAACAAATGCTTTATTACCTGCAATATTTGAAAAAAGAGGTCATTGCGGCTACAACGCATTAACTATAACAATAACTTTAAGAGCTCAGTAAGAGAGATCCTTAGAAATCCCGCTACTGATAATTTTCAAGACAAATTACCTTACTATCTGAAATGAATTAGAATTTGTTAAACTGGTAACTTCACAGTGATTTTATAAAAAAAATGTACCTACTTCCGCTGCACTTTGTCCACGATAAGGCCCATCATTCAGATTTCTACCTAATCTAAGATGCTTTGTAGAAATACGTGTAGGTAGTAATAACTAATAACCTAACCAGCATGTCGGCTGATCGCCAATAACGCAACAATTTTATATTTACTTACTTTGAAATAAGATAAGATATAGGCACTACGCAGTGTACCTACCTACGACAAAGGAGATTTTGTTTTTCCGTTATAATGAAACAAATGGCCTCGATGGTGCGCAAACGCACTCCTTGTGGAAAGTTAGTTTATCAGCTGGGCGCGGAGAGGCCGGCTACGGCACCGCCTAGCACCATCGCAGGTAATTTAACGCCCATCAACATACTCACACACGCGTTATCTGCTTAAGGAAAAACCTTCGACATCATTATGCTGCATCATACGAATCACTACGTTTAGAAACCTAATCCCTCCGCTGGCACAGTCTTGTACGTTTTCTTGTACCTCCATACACATATTATTATGGTATAAATCTCTTTCTTCTTATTCAATTGGATCGCGTCCAAATGAACAGGGTTTCGCGGAAAATATTGTCAATGGTCCAAATTTTCAGTCTGGAACTATACCAATTTAGGATAAGGTGAGAAAAATAAGATTTAAGGCCCAGAATACTCGTCACACTATTCCTTACGTAAAAGTTACAAAAAAGTGACATAGGTCCGTATAGCAACACGGATCTCCGCGGAATCAGACATAGCACGAAGCGAAATACCCAAATGACAAATAAGTAGATTGTGGCATGATAATATGGCTGCTCTGAATTACATAACGAAAGCGACAATTTATTAAAAACATAAATATGTTCAAGTAAATAGCTTATTTCAAAAAAAGGGCTGGGTTGATTTGTTTCGAATTAACTGATTTACATTCATGTGAAATATAAATTAGAAATACCTTACTGTTTTGTATAAATTTGGGAATTTCTGAATTTTCAGAGGTGTCTTTGACATCATTTTTAACCAAGGTTTATAACTAATTCGTGTTTTACCTCCGGTTGATTTATTACTTATATCCTTGAGTATCGTGTAGTTCAATTTCAATGTAATCTATTAAGCGGTAATAGAATGATTAGGGTTGCAATACTTGCAATTATCAAAATGCTGGGCCTTAACAAAGTGTATGCTGATGACTTGCTGATCGATTGGCCATAGGAAAGCAATGTTATCCCTTTCTTCTTCATAATTATAAATTACTGTTTTGATCTCATAAAAGTGGATCAGTTACCTTATAAGTTTTTGGACCACTTTTGAAATGCAAACAGAACCCTGGGCTCTTATCTCTAGTGGATAGCGTCATCCGAATTGTCTATCCGTTCCGTATAGCCATGTGGCTTATCTTTCCACGAATACGTGTACAAACACTTGTGGTTATCGCAGAAAATTCACAATCGCAAGAAAATACCCGCTTGAAAAGTATTTCGAACAGGTATCCTAAAAAACATCTGTAGGTATAAATATAGTTTTGTTAGGCGCACAGGTCTAACCCATTCACCACGATGGTTCTAAATAACAAGTGACACGATAAGAAGAAGAAGAATAAAACTATAACTGCTTCAAGATTATGGTATCTTGAAACAATTTCCGTTAGCATTTTTTTTTAAACCAAACCTAGTGTTATTCCCGGTTGTAAACAAAAACAAGGCGTATTCCAAGTTTCATCCTTAGTACAGCCGTTTCAGCTTAAAAGAGTAACAAACTCACGTTTATAACATTATTGTAGGATTCAAGTGATGCGTACCAATCTACACCAACAGTGCTCTAATCGGTCATTATAAGATTGTGGGTTTGAACCCGGCTATGGCTCAATGGCAAATGTATTTTTCCAGTTCTATTGCTCTTAAACTGCGAAGGAAAACATCATGGCGTGTTTCAGGGATAAGTTATTCTAACATGTTGCCTATTACATCTAAATAACCATGTCTCAGGTCCTACAGCGAGCGTCTTGTAAATGAGTAAAATTCTACTTAGCGCTGTATAAATCATTTAGAATAGAAGTAGAGGCCTGTTCACTTAGTACAAGTTGTAACTGATTGGCATCAATCCAAGGTTTTCTCCAGGTGAGCTTGTGCTCAATTCCATAGATTACTAAATAAATAAAGTGACAAATACTAATATAACCTTGTTGAATTTATGAATACATTCTGTAGCTTGTTATAACACCTATATTTTTTTAATTTATGTTGATAGCCAAATTACAAGTTATATGATATGTTAAATTTATAATTACTCAAATAAAGTGCTTTGTATAAAATCAGATTGTTATCCATTTTCATGTAGAGGTAAGTATTTATAATGTAAAAAGAGATGTTGATATTTTAAAACCAATAAAATGTTTGAGCAAGACATTTAATTAAGAAACAATGCACATCTATGAACACAAAGGAAATAATATGCCCCTATAGGACACTTATACATTTTTATAAAACTCGGGAGAATAATGGCTCCTGCAAGCGAGTACCTAATTTGAATAGCTCGCAGGTATATTGCTGTATCCCATGTTATGTTTAAAATAAACAGACAATAATTGAAAAATAGTAAATTACTTCACGATTTGTTAACAGTCGGTTAAGTGCCTGGGAAGGCCAAGAGGAATCGTTCACGTTATCATAACGTACGTACCTACCTACCTAAACAGAATTCTATTGTCTGTTTGTTATAGGTGAGGTGCCTCAATCGATAGATTGGACCTATTACACTCTTATCTTATCGCTAACAATATCATTGATAACTGAAAGCATAGTTCAACAGATTGCCGTAAGTATTATAGGTACTTTACCATGACAAAAAATAAAAAATGCGCTGATGTACTTAGCACAAGTATTCAAAAAAATTGTTAGGTACGTGTAACGTTGCCAATGGGAGTTTGAATCATGCTAAAGAGAGTTACACAGATAAAAAGATGAGTAGATAATTAGAGAAGAGATTACAGCCCACATTGGGTACAATGGTGATGCAAATAATCGCGATTATGGCAAGGTTGACGTCGGTCGGCGGAGGGTTCGTTCAACTGACCGCGAACGATGACACGGCGCGCGCGCAGAGCGTCGCGACGTCACGCGACCACCCGCCACCACCAGGCACCACCACCCGAGGGCATCATGATCTCTTGCTCGATAAGAACATAAAGGTCTTCGCATTGAATACAAACCGTCGTCGTTACCCTTTGAGCTACGGCTTCAATTCAGATGCAACGAGGATGCCATAACAATATTTGACTTCCAAACTGAACGCGAAATTATGAACAATGCAATGCATGAACAACATTTGGCGAAGATTGGTAGCGTTCAATATAAAAAAACTTTATTAAAAAATCGTTTATTACTACCTATTTTTAATCGTGTTGTAGTATAAACTCACCGAACTTCCTCAAACTGCAATCCAAAAGTTCAGAACCACACTGAATTCAGCTTTTTACTATAAAGTAACTTTCCAAAACTTGTCAGAACTTGATAAAGCGCGCGCGCTTCACGCATGTGCGCTACGAAAACAATCGCCGGACAGTTTTCGTTCGGGCGTCGGAAAACCCCTTAGAAATTACGCGGCGACGGCGGCGGCGACGCGGTGCACAATTTGTAAATATTATTGCTCCGGCTGGACAAAGGTTTTTGTTATCTAAACCGGTGTCAGCGAGCGTGTACGACACGAGCGCGCGGTCAGCGGGTAGAACGAGGAGTGAGGCTCGCGCGCCGGCCCCGCCACCGTCTGATAAGCCTGGCGCGACGCCCCCCGGCGACGCCTACGCCCCACTCGGCGCCGGCACACCGGTGCAACGTACACACCACCCTTCGACTCCCGACACCTTCGTCGCCGTCGCCGCCGTCGTCAGAGACCCGGCCAGACAGGCCCCCGCGCACAATGCACCGCAGTCCGAACCTACGCAATGTTGCACAACCTCACTGAACCTCGATGTAGAAAATCAAGAACTTTCGACTCCTTAAAAAGACGAGGAAACAGAACTTGCAATTGCAAAATCATGGCGGCAGCCCAGATAGCGAGAACAATGAGGCGTAAACGAACACTGCCTTTTTAGTGTCTTCCTAATTGGGCTAGAGGAGCGTTCGGGCAGTAGAAACTCAATATGCAATGCGATCGGCTCGCGGCGTAAACGGAATTTTTGAATTAGTGCAACCATGTTGAGCACGTGCCACCAGTAATAAGACTATTATCGAAAGTAATAAGACTTATGTAAAGTCATCCTTTTGAATTAAGTCGGGTAGTCAAAGATTTGTTCATGGTGGCTCGTTTCACATGGGAGAAAAGATCTCGTTTCTGCGTTCCCCATGCATGTGATAAGCTAGAATGTAGTTTTGCGCGAGTCATAAAAATAATTCTACGACACCATGTTCAAAAAACTTTGATATACTCGTATAATATCTTTGATCATTCGGGTAATGTTGACTGGCACGAAATTGAACCAAAGGTTTAAAATTGTTTGAACTTTGAGCCCAAGCAAAAACAACCACTTTAAGAATAAGACTTAAGTATAGTTAAGTAACATTATTAAAAAAACATCACTTGAAGTCATCATATTACTCAACCAGATATATATAACCTTTTATGAAGTAACTATAAAAGTGAACAAATGTACCGTGTCAAATAAGATCATATATGGGCAGCGTTTATATGAGGGCCCGCATTTTTAATGTCTACCTATTATACACTGTCTAGTTTTAACGACTTTTAAACCAAACATTTCCTTATATAGAAAGGTGCCTATAGTCCAACATTTAACAAGGGTTAAATATATGAGATGTTATCATCGATGTGTGAATAGTCCATCCATACCGATCAATCACGAAGGCTTGCATTATAAATGTACCGTCTCAAAGTTTGATCACCCGAGGCAAGGGGTTCAACGTTCGACTAATAAGTAGTATAATGATGACAGGTGTTTATGTTAACTTGAAATAGTGTACCTACTCGTACATAGTTTTGCAAAGAGGTTCTTGAACATCAACTAAGAAGTCACAATGGGATCAGATTATTTATAGGACAAAGAACATTCACGTATCAAAACAACGGATAGGTGACCTGTTGCTGTAAAGATCCCGAATGCGTTGGTGCAGCTAAATACATAATTGGTTTCATAGAATTGCGGCAAGTAGTTAATTCCATACCTATTACATTTATTTATTTTTTCAGCATACTCGTACTGATGCAATACAAAATATAAACTGTCTGGGACGTGCATCTCGACGAACATTTTATGGAGCATTCATGTAAGCTTGCGAGGATGTCATAAAGCTGAGATATTGGACAGCACTTGGACATCAAAAAAAATTATAATGCTAAAAACCGAATGGCCCTGTTGGGAGAACCTTAAAAAGATAAATTTAAATAGCATTGAAGTTGAAAACGCAGCGGTCATAAACATTTACGAGTACATTACTCTCGGTAACTGGCGTGACCATGCAAATTATGCGCGACAATTAACGATCATCTGAGAATTGGGTTCCATTATTATATTACTCCAGCAAGTTAGCAGGTATTCCAAATAAAATGAACAAAAGACATCAAAATATTTCAAATAGAACCACAAAAACTTCATCCAATTGAAGAGCCAACGAGGCATTTCATTGTTGGATGACATGAAATCAATTTCATAACGCAGTCTGTCAAGCGAAGAATCTGGTGGGGCGCGTAAGGCCCACATAAATTACGAGATTAATCTTTTCAAATAATTTGACCTTTCCATCTGACGAGGGTTCATTAAATAATGGCGTTGGTATCGGTTGGTAGTGCGGTTATTGTGCCGTCTATCACAAATTCTGTAGTGGGCGGTATTGGGCTTCATTTACATTCCTTTATCCTTTAAATCTTAAAGAGTTAAAGTTTCTTAATAGCAGTAATCAAATATTTCTTCAATTTTGTATTGCATGTGGAATGTGTGTTTACCAACTGTTGAAAATTAATCCTTTGTGCAGCAACCTTTGTTATAATAATGTAACCAATAATATCAACGCACGTGCAGTCCGACTTAAGCATGACATCCTTTAATAAGGCGATCTAGGCGGAAACGTGGAAAATGGCAGTAATCTACAGAGCAGCAAGCACGATTCTTGTCCATAACAGAAACAAGGACTTTGCAGCTGTGTTATAAATATCAGCTCCATAATTATTATTGTGACGTAATTATTACTCGCAACAAAGAAAAATAAAGCTCGCGATTTCATGGACAATCCTTTGTTACGATTGAATATTATGAAGTTGATCATACTCGTAAGTTGTTACATCTTATTTGATGCGCTGACCAGCTAAAAAAAGGATCAAGATAATATTTGGTATGAAGAGAATGCCCGGTGGAATGCAGAGCGATGAGGCTTGTGACTCATCGAGGTCTGAAGATCCCGGTGAGACCTTTCCTTAATTTTGCCTTGTAGCCTATACACAGGTTTGAAGAACTTGAAGGAGTAATTATTGTTTGAGTAACATGTTCAAACTGATACCTTTGCGGCACACTCAAGTAAACAATAAAACACCCGTTACAGGTTTTTATGACTTTGTATTGTCTCGGCGTTGTTTCATTGTAGAGGTGAAAAGATTGGGCTTGTTATTGTATGCTTACTTACACAAAAGGTTGTAAGGAGAAATTTTGTGGTCCTTCGAGCGTAAATAAAAAATAGGTATAAAATATTTGTAGTGTCATTCTTAAGGTAGTCCTCTTAATATGTCTATTGTCCGCACATAAATAAACAAGTATTTTTTTAATATTTATTTCACCGCACTTCGTGTGTAGATATAAATTAAAATACCAATTCATGTATTCATGTAGCTCAATAAACAGGAAATCATAATCAATGAAGGATATGAGTTTAATGTAAAACTATTTAGTTTGTTACACCAGTATAACATAATATTCAATATATTAATATGTAACAAAGACTGATATAATACAAATTATGTCATAACCACGACAGGACAACATTTATTTTCAACATTGTTAAACTAAAGAAATATGTTTGTAAATAAAATAAACTAATATCGGTTAGTCCCCTGAAAGGTCGTTTAGATGTCACATAACATACTGTAATAGTATTAAAATTTTATTATTAACAGTTTTATCGTTACTGAAGTGAATACTTATTTATAAACATAGGCCTTAAAAAATTGCATGCACTATATGAAAGATGATACATACGGATTGAGGAATGTCTACAGTGATTGAGAATAGAGAAAAATAACCCGATAAACCGACTCTACTTATGACGATGATTTAACTAAGTATAATATTAAATACGAGTTTAACAGCTTTGACTACCATGACATCGTGGGTGGTTAGTTGCGACGGACGGTTGAGCGCGACAAGGTACGCGGGCGCAATGGTAAACGTATACCCGATGACAGCTAACAAAGCTTGACAAAGTAATGTGACATAGAGGCAAAATGAACGACTACCTGTCTGCATACGAAATTGAAAATTGAATTGAATATTTAAAAAAATTAAAAGGACATTAGGAAGATAAAAGAATGGATTGTGTTGCATTATTCAGTGCTATCACAAAAACTTTTGTTATCCAACCAACTATATTTTATGAATTTATTTCATAAGGTACCCTTGACGTATTTTTAGAAGAAATTGTTTGTAATTCACAAAATCTACAATCGCATAACCGTCTAAAGCTAAAAGCTCTCAACAGGTATGAACATAACTCTGGACTAACACTACAATGTCATGAACTTCTAGATGAAGTAAGCAAAACTAACAAACTAACACTGCAATGGATCAAGGGTCACAGCGGATCCAGAGGTAACGACGAAGCGGACGCACTGGCCAGAAGGGGATCGGCAACTAACATTTACGGACCAGAGCCGATAATTCCTATCCCCTTCTGCCAGCTCCGCTCCTGGATCCGTGATAACACAACCAAACAACACCAGAGAACATGGGCAGGTATGACAGACTGCAGGCAGTCGAGGGAGGCGTTCCCGACCCTTAATGCGAGATACTCCCGAAAGCTCCTCAATCTGAAGCGTGACAAACTCCGACTAGCCGTTGGAATAATCACAGGTCACTGCTCACTAAACAAACACCTATTTAATTTGGGTATTACAGACAGCCCGCTATGTAGGGGGTGCATGAACAACGAAGAGTCAGCCGCGCACGTGCTGACAGAGTGCGATAGCGTGGCGACTCAACGAGCTCAACACCTTGGGACACCAAGAACACCCAGAGAGGCCTGCGCCAACATCAACAACGTGCTGGCCTTCCTGGAGGACATCGGATGGATGGAGTAGCAACAACCTCCACCGACACGCAAAAGGGGTCCGTATGCGGCCTAATTGCGGAAACCAGTCCGTTCACCAAGTACCAAGTATCGCATAACCGTCGGCGTCGCCTTGACTTGATACAAGATTATTCAGTTTAGGTGCAACATATACAAGCATACCTACAGGTGGTCAAGCTGTGGCTTGAAACAAGTTTTACAAAATGTTATTTTACGCTTTTAAAAGTATTATCGTCACTTTAATGTTATCACTTTCTGATTTAAAAGGTAATACAAACGTTACTAAAGAAACAAAGGGTAACACTGGTAATGGACATTTGGACACGGACCACTCCACGCTATCTTCGAAGGACCATAAAGAAGCCACCTTTGTTGTTGCTACTAAAGTTGTGCAAGGCGTAGATTATTTTGCTTTATGGTGCCAGACAGCAGACATCATTAAACTTGGATGGTTCTAGTAAGCAAAAGTAATTTGTGAAAAGATAAAGATGGAGAGCCGGTGAAGTACCGTTTTGTTTAAAACCATAACTTCGACCGAACATAATCAAATGCTTGTACAGGATTAGTTTGCTTTCATTTTATTTTATAGTATGAAAAATCATAGAAAGTGAAAAAAAAAGCCTATAGTTCAAGTTCCACGAGCGCATTCTTTACCGATGGCGTCAGCCTGACTTCACCACAGCACAGGTGTTTAAAGGCGGCGAATTTTTTCCATTACTCTGAAGTATTTATAAAATTGCATCAGTTACCATTACCAAGGTTCAATTTGAATAACTTTTGTTATAACTATCTCAGAATAATGGTTAGTCAAATACACGAAAAATGACAGTTTTCTTCTTTTTATCTAAAAAGATAACTACGACTTATTCTAAGTATAGTGCATAAACTAGTTCGATCGAATCAAAACTAAGTGCCTTATTAATTCGAAAATCTGATATAACATAATAATTATGAAAAATTTTACAGCTTAACTTTGAGAAAATTATCTATGCCGTAAGTAATAAAAATTATCAATGGTTTACGTTTTTTATAAAACTAATCTTAAGAAACGACATATGTTCGCCAAGTATTGCTTCCGATGTAATCAGCGAGTGAGTCACAGATTCTCGGAACAACGCGTGTGAACTGATGGTTACCTAATACATAACTAATCCGTTTAGTTACAATATGAAAAGTATCTGTATTATTTACCAATTGTTCAATACTTTTAGCTAATTATAATTAGCAGTAAAAGGTAAGTCTCGTGAGCTAATATTAATGTATCGTCTGATGATCAAAGATTTCTTCGAAGGACCACAAAATGCTTGTTATAGAACCATGGTTGTCGTTTTCCTTAAGGACGTGTCATGTGGGTAGAGTACATAGGTAGAGCGAAGACGACTTCGAGTTTATTACAATTAAAGCAAATTGTCCACATCCGGCCCGTATTGACGACAAACGTTTAATAGGTGTCGGTCAATAAGAGCCATCTGCACGAGTTAACAAGGTTAATCAATAGTTAAATTCAGACGTTTCTCTATAAACAAAGCCAAGGGCGACGATTTAAATGACTTTATAATATAGACATTAGAAAGCTAATGAGAAACGCATTAAAATTTGGCAATTCAATTACAAAACACGAAAAACCCAGGTATATAAATTGTTGTTCGGGACTCCCCAAGCGAACACGCGGACGTGTGTTCTTGGAAGTAGTCAGGCGCAGGAGAAATTTCACAATCGCCTAAAGTGGGTCAAGTCAGCCGGACTTGACGTTTTCGCCTCGCAAAGGTTACCATACCATCACCCTCCCTCCCCCCGCTACAAACGACGCAAATCCGGTTATTGTTGTGCAATCGATAGGTTTTGTTCAACAGATCCTAAATAATCCGTGTTTTTAGAACGAGCGTGTAGCCGGGTATTAATAAGATGCACAATTTGTCATTTCCACAGACTGTTAGGTATTAGTAGTTGCGACGTGTGACGTGACTTCCAGTCATCATCATAACACTACTCAGTAGGTACCTATTTTATACAAGTGCAAATTTGGAAAACCCGGGGATTTCATTCACAAAATGGTTTGTAGTTAAGTAGGTATGTGTATGGAAACACAATTTGAAAATGAGCAATATTGACTATGTATTAGAGTACCTAACAGTAGGTGTAGTTTTATCCTTACACTATTTTACTTACCTACTTTAAACTATTGGATTGGAAAACCCAAGGATTTCATTCATAAAATAGGTTTGTAAAATCTTTGAAAGTAAACAAGTCTGCGGTTGGATGACGCTTGCGGTGTTGGGTTTATCAATTTTGTGGGCTGTTTAATTATAAATTGTGATGAAAAACATCTTAATCGCGGTCAGGCTACAGAAAAGTGCCTAGTCTAGATGGGACTATACTTTAGTATAATGAAACGGGGACAATACTCAGAGATATGGTAATTTCTACATATCTCTGACTACTCTTCTTTATATTTCGTCAAAGATCTATGTAACTAGAGATCTGAGGAGATGTCTTCCAAATCTGGGGATTAAAGTCGTGATCATGTTTGTTTTTACACGACTGTAAAGCGTTTTTGGAGCGATGTAACAAAAAGAAGTAAACAAGCCGATATCGTACGATTATGATGAAATAACTGCCCGTAATATAATTTACCTATTCTTTAAAGCATACGTGACTGGGGTCTCATCGCAATTATGCTATAAGTTGATGTAGTTAATTTAATAAATAGGTGTAACTTATAAAGTGATTAATTGTAGGTATATTTATACATCTTAAACCTACAGAATCATATTTATGATGTATGACCTAATAAATATGCAGACCTGAGTATGGAGATTAAAAAGGATCAAAAATTAAATTTCTTAGGTACATTAACTGACTTTTAAAAATGTAATAGCAATATTACGTCGACGTAAAACATAAGCTTTGCCTGGTTTGAGGTTAGATGGTGCTGTGTGAAAATTTCCAGCAATTAAGTTATTATAATTTTTCGAGGAATATTTTGTCCCTTTGGAAATCTAAACACAAAAATTAGGTAGGCACTAACTGATAATCAAAACTAGCCTAAAAAATTATGGCTAGAGAGCTGAAATACAGAGTGTAGGTACCTACTTTCTTCTTTCCAACATAACTGGGTTTTGAGGATTTTAATGGCAGAGTAATAGTAGTTAGTAGTTCCTAACTTGGGCAGATTTTTTTTATCCTTTCATATTGTGAGATCTTGATACTTATAAGTAGGTAGGTACCTACGCAATGCAATGACGTCATGACTGCCGCGCGCCGCGTAGGTAGGTACCTCTGACGTTAGTTGCTAGTCAAAACTAAGTCCTAATTAGCAAGAAACAAGAAAGGACACTGATTTTACGTTTTGTATACTTACTAGTAAATAAAATATTACCAGTAACAAAAAAAATCACTAAATCAATAAGTATATTAAAAAAAAATGGAATATAAACTAGCGCCATCTATGTAAACACAAATAAACGAATGGACTTCATTTTTAAATGAACGAAACATGGAAAGTGTTTTTGAAAGTTATTGCTTACATGTTATTTTACTGATTTAATAACGCTGAATGACAACATCGTGACAAGTCATAGGTAATCTATTAGCTACGTTGTTTGTATTATCGTAGCAGACAAAACGCGAGGTTATGAAAACAAACACACTAAGTTGTATAGGTATACATATAATATATATAATATACCTATCTAGTATTACATACTTACAATTTTATTACGTATGATGTTTAGGTAAAAATATATTTAAATCAGCCAGTATCGCGATTGTTCCAGAAAATTCCACTTTTTTACTTATTCGTTTCTTAAAAACTTCTTTGATGAACTAGGTAAGTAATTTAATTTATCTATTGCGTGCAAGTACCTATATCAAACTTATTTCATATTTTATTTTTAATACTGTAATAAGTAAGTATTTAGTTCACATTAATTCGACAACCAAATTAATACGAACAAACAGCAATTATAGGTATTATTAGTCCATCATGGGCAAAAATATAAGATGAGTCATCATTATGAAACAATATTTTTTGCAACTAAGTAGCCTATGATTTAATTGATAAGAAATTACGCAATTATGTTGAGCTGATTGAACACTTATCGTAAATTATAAGGAACATTAGAGAAATATCTGAATTTTTGCACGCAGAACGTTGAACATTAGGTTATCAAAAGTCTAAAAACTTACCGCCGGTTTAGAGTATTCATCTGTCTGGTAATCGAACATAGTAGCGAACATAAGACTGTCGTCTTGCTCGCTGCTATAAATGCGATAAGGCACCAACTGAGACATGTAGGCGGGTATTCACAAAAGTAGTCCACAACAACAGTGCACGAAGGGCTCAATTAAAAAGTTCACTTTAGAAAAAGTTCGCAAAATTCAACGAGTAATCAAATCACGGTGATAAGAATGAGTCATACGGTCTCTACGTGAGTAGACGTACGCGTAGCTAGAATGTTTTATATCAGACTGAGTCAGTTCGCGGTTTGTAGCCGGTTATGTATGATGGTAGGCGGCCGTACCGCGCACGCGCGAACGTCACCTCACTTCCAAAACGCCGTATGTCCCACTAAGTATTCCAACAATTTCACAACCCGAGCCAAAGTTTTTCGTGGATCCTTCATTGAAGATATCTTTCAATGATTCAAAGAATAGTTTTCCCATGACATAAAACTTGCGATTTCGCGAACTGTATCACTTGGCAAAGGAAATTGGAGGAAAATATGAAAAACAAATCGGAGAAGTTAGTTTCTTTTTATAAACTTGCTCTCATCAATGAAATATAAGTACATAAAACGGTGTTCGATTAGTTTCAAACAAAGTTTGGCTCAAATTCCAATACCTACATCGCTAACATGGTTATGTAGGTCATTTGCCATAGTCACAATAGGTACAATTCGATGCGAGAAACAAATAGAACAAATAACTGGAAATATGTATTAAATAAACCTACTACTTCAAATACCTATGTCACAACAGACAGACAAAAGGTGTGAAATGAAACATAATGATAATCTTAGAAAAATTACGCTCTAATAAGATGACACTAATATAGTAAGGTAATGTGATTTTTTAGGCAAAAGACCTTACGTATTTCTTATAATGAAAATATTTTTATAGAGAAATCTCGCAGTCATTATAAGGTATTAACTACTCGTAGAGCGTTTGAAGATTACAAATACACCCCAAAATCGATAGGCCAAAACTTAAGCAATCATGTTTTTGCTTTAGAACAAACATTTGCAGCTGCTGACTGCAATAAATAACTTATCTGTGTTCCAATCGATGGACCAGTTTTCGATACTCGATATTTCTCAACAGACATTAGGTATCTACTTGAAAATATATCGTGTTATACATTATCCGTCTGAGATTTGGACAGTTTTCAATTCAAAAGATTGGCACGCGCTCTGCTCCTTGTCCAGTTAGATCTTTTCATGTGTCAAAGACAGGTTTCTCCATGAAAGAGAGGAAAAACATTACGTTTGCTCCAAAATAAAAGAGGTTTACATATAAATACTTACTGCACTACTCAAGAGACAGGCAAGACTAATTGGAGGCCAAATCCCAATAAAATAAAACAATAAATAGAATGACGTCACTCTCGCCGAAACGTCTACTGTCAACTCTATAATAACTTTCAGCTCATGCCTCGTAAGAACCATAATCGATTAAAGAAACTTACGTCATGTTTACATCAAAACCAATATCAAATTTATCAATTTCAATCGAAGTGCTTGTTCAAGTGCGATAAGAAAAGTTCGTTTTCCTCAACCAATTCATTTTCATTAATTCCAACAACCAATTCTTTCCTCGAAATGTATTTTATTATCATGTTATGTAATATTACTTCTTATAACTGAAATCAGAACTCGCGAAACATAAAGAAAGCTTTGAAGTAAAAGTAAACCTACATACAAAGCTGCAAATAACTTATACTTTTAGCTTCTTATAAACTACAGCGTCAAGTGGATCTTTTTGTGTTCACTGGATGCTCTTAGTACGCCGGGTATATGGTTTTAGATGTTTTTATGATAACATACTGATTGTACACTATCGAGTTTGATGTGTATTAGTCACTTTTCGTTGCCATGGTTACTCTAGCTTGTGCTTCACTAAGTTCAAGGCCCACACGCGATGAGTTATTCAGATTTTTCATGTTAACGGGAATAAAATACCAACCTATCCAATTTTTTCTGTTAGCCGAGTATTATTTTCGCTATCTGACAGTGTTTTAGTATTTATTATTTTGAATATAGTTGAGTCTGTATTCGGTATTTCCGATTCACTAGTTTCTGCAGTTCAAAGAATAACTTTCACTTCACAAGGCTACCTACTTATGTAAAAAATCTTTAGAACTACATAATCGTATGGGTAGAAGTGTGGAAGTATTTACCAGAACAATAAATCGTAGGTGTCTTGTGTGTTAGGGTTCTTGCCCAACCTGAACCCGTGTTAATTGACTTGCTAATTAATGTTTGCGCTTGCACACCGGCGGCACTAGCAGCCAGTGCGCACACTATCCGATTCTAGATATAAATAAGTTTATATAGTCGTGTTTTTATAAAAAACTATGCCAAAAGTCATTGCATTTATTTCACCGGACCTTGAACGAGTATGAAGTTAGGCGATATACCCGTTCAAGGTCTTCGCGCAAGTCGCGTCAATGGACAATTCCACGAATAAATACTGGTTAATAAACATGTGCCCAGCACACAAGTGAGTGAGGTATAAACTCTATAATAATAATACAAATAGCATGTTAGACAGTTCTCTTTTGAAATCCGAAAATTAAGGACTGTAGGATCCATTCAGAAAACAGGTATGCTAGCTACTTCACAACAGTAGAGAAGGACTAAAATCTGAATCCATTACAAAGTGTTGAAAATGATTTGAAAGTAATTTATATAATACTACACCAGTAGAAAGGATTTGGTTGACATTTAATTCGTTTGACCTTGTCTTGAAGTACTAAAGGTTATGCAGATCCTAGACGAACGAAGTCACGGACCAAAGCGCTGGTAGAGAAACATAACACAAACATGGTCAGAAATAGTCAATTTAACATTATCCTTGTCGTTTGATAAAAACAGGAAACCTCATAAAGTAGCGCACTTCTGAATCAAATCCGGTGGCTCCCCCTAACAGTGGGGACTATCCATCACTAAAGATCTAAATTCTAAGTAACTAAACTAGAGACCTGGGGCCTTACCACGAATTCATAATACATTACCGAATTAGTATTACATTGACATTTTGTACCATGACCTATGCAAATTGTATGGAAGTAGTGACGTTTTTATAATGGAATCGTTCTAGAAGACTTCGTGGTAAGGCCCCAGAACAGATGTCAACTAAAACCTGAGGATTAAATTTGTAATAAAGTTTGTTTTTTTATAAAATTTATGCGCAATTTAATGTGCGCAACTTTAGACTAGGCTTCACTAACAATAACAACTGCATTGAATAGATTAGCATAGGTACTATCAGTGGCCGACCACGCAGGACCGACTCTACAGGGATATAGTTTTGCTATTTATGAGTACCATATAAATAAAAGTTCGTTTTGATAAATAATAAAAGACTATGTAATGGCCTTGAATATGTAAAATCACTTAGCTGTCTTGTTATAAAATTTGCCAGTTCTTTAGTGTGAAATCTCTTCAGTAAAATGAATTACCGTATTAAGCTTATCTACTAAGTTTTTCCTAGTCATGTAATTTTATGTTTGCGATTGTTTGTCGCGTGGGCCTCACACACACCACAGACGAGCCACAGTAGAAGCATCAGTTAGTACCGCCCTGAGAGTTTTCCTCGAATAATTGACGTCATCGGCGCGGTCAACGCCTCGCACAAGTGTTTTCCTGCTGAACTAACCTTGTTTTTAGCGAAACATTATTGAAGGTAACAGAACCATTTAGGATTATTCCATAGGACAATTTGTTTGATTCTGAAAATTCCGTATATAATTTGAACTAATCAACGATTGGCGCTTCGTCCACCGTAGGTTATTCAAAATAAATAGGTAGCTAGATATATCTATCTACCTTGTAAAAGGCTTATAAAAGTGCCCGATAGTCATTTGACATATAAAAGTTGGAAAAATCCACCCTTTGAAAACTAGTAATTTTGGGAAAACGTGATTATGAGATTTGTTGAACACAATAGGTACAATATAAAAACTGGTCTTTGCAGACCGTAAGCCGTACCTACGTAGGTACTATAAGGTACTATCACAAGATCCTGTTTTACCTTAGAAAATTGTATAATTTTTAGAGACATTCTAAAATAGGGCTATAAAAACGTGATAGAATAATGTAGGTAAACTATTACATTGGTTTATTATAAAAATCTCCTGTTTTTCTGCTTTGGTTAATAAGTAGGTAGGTACTTACTTAGTTATTTAGGTATAATATGTACCTACCTACTATAAACATAATAAAAAAAAATAGTTTTGATTTTAAATAGTCCAACGTTAGCTAGGATCTTATTGTGTCAATTCTTCAGGTTAAACTTATCAAAGAAGACATCTTGCAAGCAAAAGCCAGTTACACCTACTAATACTATTATTATAATCTTCATTACCATAGGTAAGTACCTACTGAGAGAGTGAACAGTGAGTAATAATAAGATTATTTTTGAATGGTGACTAATGTAGATAATTTATTTGTTTATCAAGAGATAAGGATACTATCTCTGTTGTATTACAGGAAGGAATCTTATCAGTATGTCACGGAAATGGATAAATTATTTCGCAGTACTTGATGGTACTTATACATTTTTTGGGCTATGGATTTACTAGATAAAAGTGTGTACCTACCTAATTCAATTATTCTGGTTGAACATGGCAAGTTGGAGAATATAGTCAGACTGATGATCAAGCTTAAATATAATATGAGTAAATTTAAAGGTTGTTGCTTGTTGCTTGTTGGTGGTAAAAATTGTTTGGTGAATATGGTGCTTTGAATAACATCTTAAATTGAGATGTTTATGATAAAAAGTCATTTACAACACTGTTTTTAGGGCTTTTTGGATATTATCATTAAATAAGACTTCTTATTGGTACACATACACATTCAGAAGCAGTATTCGAATTAGAGTGAATACAATCATAGTTGAGTAATCTTAGCCTATCGTAATAATGAAAATCATTTATTTGCAGGAATCTAGATAGTTCTTAATGTAAAAATTTAAGAGATCTATTACGTTGGATTGAAACAAGTACTAAAATTAAATTGATAGGTTGAATCACTCCATTCTGCTTCGGGAAAGTATGTAAAATTTTCAATTAGAAATAATTATCAATATCTTTATGACAAGTCAAGTTAAAAACTAGAGGATAATTGAATTAAATAATACCAGTAACACAATACATATTATTATATACCTACTTACCTTTATACAAAGCAGTTATCGAATAATTAAGTATTAAAGTATTCTTAGAATCATAAAACCATTTATTTAACATAAACAAAATGACACTAAATTAATTAAGAAAACTAATTGCCTGAATAAACCAAATTCTTGATATTATTTATATACAATAAAGCCCATAATTTAGTAGAGATGATTCACTCTAAAAATGCACCCCTCCACTTGTACTTGTACCGCATGTAGAGGTAAATACAATGGAGGGGCGTGCATTTTTAGACTGAATCATCTCTACGTACCTAACTATTTTATTCCAAAATCTAAGGAAAATCATGCATAAATCACTCGTGTTAACAAATAAACCTGTAAAATATGAATGCTATACAGCTATTTACCTACTATCACACATTTTGTTCGGTTCAGAAATTTAGCTGTATTGTTTAAAAAAAATATTACATACATATAACATTATACATCCTTACGAACATTAAAAAGTTGTATCCAACTTACCTATTAGACTTTTGTACAATGGGACTGCCCCAACAAACGTAAAATATATTCAACTAAGTAGGTATAAAGTTTGAGTGGAAATTTCTTTCAAGCATTGTTTGTTTGACGGATTATGAGGTGACAATTTCTTTGGTTGGTTTTATGCACGCTAATAATTCTACATAAGATATTATGCAGGTACCCTCCTATATGAGATCTAAAATAGGTACCTATACGAAAGATTCTTAAATTTAGAGGTTTGTTATTTTCCAGGTTAGAATTTCCTGAAGGCCATGATTATTGAACTTTAAACTTTAATCAAAGTTGTAATTAAAGTTTTATTGAAAAGTATGTAATGTTGGTGTAGGCACTTACCGTGAGGAGGGATCTTGAGGTTGGAATGGAAGAAACGAAGTCATTTGTGGAGGATCCTTGCGAAGATTGACTATCGCAGGAGTAGTCTGACTGGTTTGATTGACTATCACTGATTTCTAGCTTCATTATCACAGCGGTCCAAAACAACACAAGTCCAAATACGTGACCGATTTACGTAATTGCTCAATTTAATACGCAGTTCGTAGATACAAAAACAAAATGTTCACAATCCACTATTCCGCGTATTTATCTAGCCATCAAAGTTCCTACTCCTAGCGAAACGAGTTTGGTTCACGAAGTTTATTTTGACAGTTCAGTTTATTATTTGACATGACAGGAAACTCAGCACAGCGGACAGTAGGTAGCTACGAAATCAAAATAAGCGCCTTTCAAAAGATTAACCTACGTTACGAAAGTTAACACAACAATTATAATGGTGACTCATCCATCATTGCAGTTTGTACGAACGAACGAAACGAATTCAACGATGGTCGGCGATGGGTGTCGTCATCGCTTTGGGGATACCCTTTACTAAGAATTTTTCTTTACTGCTGTTCAAAAGGTCCTATCGACCAACAGCTAACATGAAAATCAGTACATTTTGTTCGTGAGGTTTGTACCTTTTAGCGCATAAAACCGTAGGATGATCTCATCGTCTATTTAAAGATATCGCGTGCTATTTAGCCAATGGGAACGACTCCTTTCAGTGACGTCATCAGATTGGTTTGGTTAGTATCTACAGCTACAGGCTGTTCAGCATGTTCAGTTAATGAAAAATATTTTGTTCAAAGAAACATTATTACAATAATGTTTGGCAAAGATTTATGAATATTTGATTGATTCACAACTGTCGAAAAGTGGTAATGTACCTACCTACATTACCTACATACACCTACCACTATTTATATTAGGTAATAAGTGTACTAAAGCGGCGATGGGCTTGCAACCTGTCACGAACGAAATACTAACTACTATGCCTTAATGAGGGCATATAAATATAAAACGGATTATTACTTTTTGTGACTTGACCACGACTATAGTGTGACCCCCCCTGGCACCAAAGCGGGATCCGCCCTTGATTGTGTCAAATATTATGTCTAGTCGTGCCTCTGACTACCCTCTTTAGATATCCTCAAAGATACGTAGGTATACAAAGCATCCCGCTACATCGTCTCTTACTAGGTGGTCAGTCCAATTAAAAATCGAGTGTCGTGTCTGGTTAGGAAGAAGCCATTTGTGATATTAGTTTTTTTATGTATTGCTACTAGCTGTCCCGCCCGCGACTTCGTTCACTTAAAGTAGGTATCTAACTAAACTGAGTTTCAAACAAATCACACTAATAAAAAAATCCCATAATAACTTTGACACCCAATTTTACCCATTTTACGTAATCCAGGAATACGTTTCTATTTATTTTGCATTTAAAGTATCCAAACCAAAATTAAGACCAATCGCACCACCCTTTAAAAAGTACCTACTCATAAAAACATTGACCCCACATTTGACCCCTTTTTGAAGTTTACATTGAAAAATCCTGAAACACGTGTCCATTTATTTTGTATTTACAGTAAGTACACAAAGTTTCAGACTAATCGCACCACCCGTTAAAAAAATCCCTTACAAACATTGACCCCTTTTTTAGAGTTATATTGAAAAATTCTGAAACAGGAAACAAAGTTTAAGGCCAATCGCACCACACGTTAAAAAAAATTCATATAAACATTGACCCCCCCCATTTGACCCCCTTTTTTAAAGTTGTATTGAAAAATCCCTAAACACGAAATTAAGTTTCAGACCAATCGCACCACCCGGTGAAAAGTTCCCATACAAACATTGACCCCCCATTTGACCCCTTTTTTAAAGGTTTTATTGAAAAATCCTGAAACACGAAACAAAGTTTCAGACCAATCGCACCAGGTTAAAAAGATCCCATACAAACATTGACCCCACATTTGACCCCTTTTTCAAGGTTATATCGAAATATCCTGAAACACGTGTCCGTTCAATTTGTATTTGCAGTACACAAACAAAGTTTCAGACCATTCGCACCACCCGTTAAAAAGTTCACATACAAACATTGACCCCACATTTGACCCCTTTTTGAAGGTTATTTTGAAAAATCCTGAAACATGTGTCCATTCATTTTGCATTTACAGTACACAAGCAAAGTTTCAGACCAATCGCACCACCCGTTAGAAAAATTCCATACTAACATTGACCCCCTTTGACCCCTCTTTGAAGGTTATATTGAAAAATCCTGAAACACGTGTTCATTTATTTTACATTTACAGTACACAAACAAAGTTTCAGGCCAATCGCACCACCCGTTAAAAAGTTCCCATACAAAAATTTACCCCACATTTGACCCCTTTTTGATGGTTATATTGAAAAATCCTGAAACACAAGTTTCATGAAAATCACTCCACGCGTTAAAAAGTTTCATACTAACGTTTTCACCCTTTTTCACCCCCTTAGAGGTGGAATTTCCAAAAATCCCGTCTTAGTGGGTGCTTTTGTTATAAAAGGAAACCACCTTCCAAATTTCAGCTTTCTAGCTTCAGCGGTTTCGGCTGGGCGATGATAAATCAGTCAGTCAGTCAGTCAGTCAGTCAGGTTAAGCTCTTATATAGATATAGATAGATAGATTATGTAGGTACTTAGGTAGGTACAATAGTTTTTTTAATGTGACTATATAATTTATTCACAGAAGCCTCTGAACGGGGAACGACCTCGCGGCAGACCAAGGCGAAGGTGGAGGGACGAGATTGATGCCTACTTGAAGGACTGGTCCACGGTAGCCCAAAACCGTGATGAGTGGAAAGAAGGAAGGGGGAGGCCTTTGCCCTGCAGTGTGACACTACGCTCCTAATAATAATAATAATTTAAGTAGGTACTTATAATTTAAACAACGTAGGCAACTAGGTAAATTTTTAAACACAGCTAGGCACCTAATAATGCGATACGAAATTAATTATGTAGGTAATTAATTACATTTGAGGATGGCGAGAGTGCGCTCTTCAGTCGGGAAAATTTCTTACAGAGACCGAAAATAATAAAAAAATATATAAATCTAGAATTTTACTCTGTTGATCTAATTTGTCGATTTTTGACTTGTGACAGTGACAATAACAAATACCTAAGCGTACGCACGCACGCAAGGTCCTTCTATTCTACGCCTGCCTACGGACTACGGTAAAAAAAAAAATTTCAAATTTTTTTTAAATTTAATTTTTTTTTTAATTTCCCGAAAATTTTCAACAAAACAGTCATCTTTTGTTTAAAATTGACTTGACTACTTGACTATGACTCTGTGACGTTGACAATACTTATAAATAAATACACTTGACACTGGCAAAATTGTTCTCTAAGAGACAGATGCCATAATTGAAGAAGAAAAAGAAGACTACGGTATTCCGCCGCACACTAGCGTTTACCAAAATTTGTACGAATTGTAAATAGGTCTTAAAAAAAACAATGCACATATGCAAAATAAGATAGATTATAGTTATTACTATTCTTTGCAAATTAGTTAGATTCAATCTAAACCGGTACTTAGATACCTAGCTTGATTTGATTTCCAATTACAAGTTTCTGTAATAATTTAAATGTGAGTAACAAGTATTTAATAACTCATGAATGTGTTTCTAAGTTATTACCGTTTTAACATAGTGAATAAACCAATAATATTTGTTTTTCAACACAGCATGTCCGGTAAGAAATGCAAGCATTGTGGTTCCTCTGATATTGAAGTGGACCCGGCTCGTGGGGATGCTGTGTGTACTAACTGTGGTTCAGTGTTGGAAGATAACATTATTGTAGCTGAAGTAGAGTTCCAAGAGAATGCCCATGGAGGAGCATCGGCTATTGGACAGTTTGTGTCTGCAGAATCTAAAGGAGGTGCTACTGGTTTTGGAAGAGGTAAGTATGTTATTATTAAGCCATAGCCACATACCTACACAATATTTTTGGCTATATCTAGTAGCAGTCAGTGAACTCAGTCACCAAGGTTTATCATTAGGTAGTTTCAACTAAATAGTTTTTTTTTTCGAGTCATTTGCTCTTTTGAGACATTGTGCACCAGATGCACTAAAAAGAAAATTTCATTTTAGCATTCAATGTGGGCATCGGTCAAGAATCCAGAGAAGTTACATTGAGAAAGGCCAGGGAAGGAATCACTAGTCTTTGCCAACAACTGCGTCTCAACCAGCAATGTATAGACATTGCCTGTAATTTCTACAAGATGGCTCTTTCTCTCCATTTGACTATAGGCCGTCCAGCAAGTCACACACAGGCCGCATGTGTCTATATGACCTGCAGAACAGAAGGCACATCCCGTATCCTTTTAAAATTATAACTAGTATTTAATTTTCATGTACAGGTTAGTTCTATGCTTTGATGAAAATCCTAGGTAGGTAAAAATACCAGCATGTTTTGTAAATGAAATTTATTGCCATTGCAATTTGTTTCGTCAAATACTGACAAAACTTTACTTGTGAAAAAGCTAATATTACAAAGATTGGCCCACAGTCATTCAATATCATCTTTTTATATTTCCTTAGCAAAGATATCAGATTTGTTGATAGATGTCAGCGATGCAGTACCAATTTGTTGTTATCAACTTGGACGCACCTACTTCAAGTTGGCAAGAGCTTTGTGCATCAATGTGCCTCCAAATGGTGAGTGCTACATTTATAGTTTGATCAAGATCTCAAGATTCTGTAGTGATCTTGTGGGACTTCTTTATTATTATTATTATTTAGCTGAAGTTAGGTCATTAGTTTGCAGATGTTAAAAAAAAACAGTCATACCTGTGTATTATAATATATATTTCAATCGAAATACTTTTGTTAAGGGAAAGGGGATAGATCTAAAATCTATGAATAGAGAGCTCTTTACAACACCCATATCACATTCTCAAGGTACATTCTTATCGACTACAGCTATAACAATATACACAATTCAATCCTTTTAAAACTTTTAAACAAAACAATTTTCAACATTGGGGAATGGTTGAGTATCATAATTTTGGATTCAAATAAATCAATACAATTTGTAATAATTAAAAAAAAACTAAAATAATGGTGCACTCCTACTGAATATCCATTAGGAGAGAGATCTGGTTTGTCAGTCCTCATTAGTGTTAGTGTTGGCCAGAGCAGTGTTCACTGTAGGTCCATAGTATATGAGTTCTGGGATTTGTCCTCCTTGCACTCCTGTTCCATTGGTACTCTCAGATGAACAATGGAATTGAAATGTTACTGTGCCCATATACACTTCACTCAGACCTTCCTGACCAAAATAACTCAGCTCACTGCCGTCCAGTATTGCAGAAGCTGTGTAGGAACACTCAGGTTCAATCTGTATAGGGTTCTCAAAATACACATGGAAAGTGTTGCTTGAGCCATCAGAGAAAAACTTTGTGTTATTCTCTGCCAGTACCCTCCCCAGGCGCTTAAGTTCAATCTTGACATTGTAGTCAGCTGCTCCATTTGATGATCCATACAATCCAAACCCAACCACAAAGATCCTTTTGTCAACACAGAACTGAATAGAATCACATCGGCCTCTGTATCTCCACTGGTTACTTCTATAAGCACATGATTGGAATCTGTGGCATATCTGAAAAACATTACACATTAAACATACACTATCTATCATATATTTTAATCTTTATAATATGTAATTGAATTTCATTATAATAGTACTAAGGGATTTATACCTGAGCTTTGAGACCAGTCCTCTGCTTGATGGGATAAGCCAAAAGTGGTTTAGTAGCTGCAGTAAAGTGCAAAAATATATCTATAGTTTCTTGAGGAGTTAGTATTCCAAGTTGTGCTGCACTGTTTGCAAACTCTTCTAGTGACATAGTGGGAAACCTTATAAGGTGTATGGCACTTCCGAGCATGGCTCTTTTATTGTTTGGTGTGGGCTCTATCTCTCTTCTCACACATTCAGCATGAGCCCATGTCAAGGCAGCTTCAAATAAATTGATTTCTTTGCAATTGAGAGTCTCTCTAGCTAATACTGATTCCAGTGTAGATACATCTATGTCCACAAATCCTTCTGATGTCAGTGACATTTCAGCCTAGAAATAATACTTAGGGTTTTTAAGGAGAAGGTCAATTAAAACTGCAATACAATTATGTAAGATTCTTTATTTATTTCCTTTTTCACAATTGGAATGATTTTACAGAATTACATGTTGACAAACAGTTACGTACATGCTTGACACAACATCAATTTACAAACTATAAGAAATCTAAGCTAACTGTATTGCAGTTACTGTAGTTTAGCTAGACTTGGACTAGAAACACATTGGGATATTAATACACATACACAGCCTATGTACAATCAATCACACAAACATAATTATTTCACAACCATTAAATTAGTTTACAATTTTAATGGCACATTTAAAAGTTAAATTTATACAGAAGGGCAGATCTAATTTCCATGAACACAAGCAGTATATTAAGTTGTGCAAATTAGATTTCAACATTTTGAGCATTATCACTACTAACTAATTCTTATGTGTATGTGAGGTAAAGTTGCAAATGCTTAAGTTTTCTATACTTTCTTTGCTTCCTGGGCTGGAAAAATTCAAACTAGGAGATTCTGAGAGTTCCAAAAGCAGACTACTGTATGATGAGGATTTGTCTAAGCGTATCACAGCTATGTTCTCAGTTGATTCACATACCTGAGCATCAATCACTTCCCAGCATCTCTGCATGAGTTCAGGTTCCTCAAATAGCCTTGATTGACTCAGTAGTAGGCAAGCATTCTTAGCTGTGAGGCTTGTTTCCAAGTAATTGACACAGGCCTTGGCCAAATGTGGCACAATGTACTTCTTTGCAACATAAAGAGTTGACAATACTGTGTCTGCTTCTAGTTGAATCTCATCACAATAGATGTATCTGAAATTGAAAAAAGATTATTAATACAAGGAACCCTAGTTTATATTGGAATTGGAACACAAGACTAATATAAATAATATAAGTGTGCCAAATCTATGTGACTACACTTTTTGGCTTTATTCAAAATTATATTATAGTTACTCACCTCAATAAAGTGAGAAACGCAGAAGGTTCAACATCAGGTACTTCAATCTCATTTTTGCATTCTGCTAATCCTCCATAAAACATTGCATAGAAAACGGAGCTGGCAGTGGCTAAGACATATTTATGTGCGGGTATTATTTGTGTGTGACCTGGAAACATTTTATATTTTAGATATGCAAATGCAACCTTAATTAATTTTATTTAAAAAAGAACTTACATGGGCTGCCAACTATAAATGTGATGTCAGACATCAGTTGGTTATTGAACATGGCAGCATTTCTTTCTCGTATAGTAGGCTTTGTTGCTTGCCAGTTGGGATCGATTGTTGCAGAGCCCGGTGGTTGCGTGGGGGATGTTGTAGGCGAGGGGGTGACGCTCGCCGACCCGCATGGGGACGGAGGTCCGCTGTAGCACTGGGACACTTGCGTACCCGTCTCACGCTGTGATATTGTATGGGGAGGTGACAGTGATAGTCCTCCGCCATTGTTGATGTTCTCAGCTGCAAAGTAATTCAATTCAATGTTTTAACTCAAACAATATACAAACACCGTGATTGTATTGCATAGGCAAGTTGCACCCAAATAGAACTGCCAGTGACCATGACACAAGATAGGACTCACAGATTTGTAATTAATTGATCTTCAGAAATTACGACGCATATAGATATGATAATGTAATTCGGAGGTGTAAGGACGATATTCATGCCTACTTGAAGGACACGATAGCCCAAACCCGTGATGATTGGAGAAGGGAGACCTTTGCCCTGCAGTGGGACACTACAGGCTCTTATAATAATAATAATATTTATGTAAATACATACCTAAAATAGCACTTAAAGATATTTAATCGTTAATATAATAAAATATGTACATTTATACTATCTCTGCTCTGGATAAATCAATAGTAAGCAACTCTCACCATTCATCCATGTATTGGTTTGTGCAACAGACATGCTATCTCTACCTTCCTGCAACCTTTTCTGAGGTTTTGAAACTATTCTTGAACACAAATTCGACATTATGAATACGCGAGCTCACACTACTTTAAAATTCTAATCTGAACATCACGAATTCACGATGACTACAAATAAATGCCAAATCAATAACACGCAGGTCAAGTCAAATCGGCCATTTTGTTTGATGGAGCGCTCGCTCGCTCGCTCTTCTCGCTCGCTCAACAGTGTTACCAGATGCCTAAGTGAAGTTAACCAAAGTTCTATCTAAATCCTCCTGGAAAAATATATTTTGAAAAAAAAACCTATTTATCGTATTTTCAAAACACTTCACTAAATTAAATAATTTAACAAAAAATCAAATAAAAGAAACCAATTGTTTATTCGGAACAAGAGCAAAAGTATAACAAACTATAACAAAAGTTAAAAGTGATCGCTAACAACTGAAAAAGTTATAAAACTGAGTAGCAGGGTTATAGGTACCTTTTTGTACTTTTAAAATTCTAGTCATGCTCTGATTTCCATTCTGACTTTTCTTTGATTTAAATATATTATATTCTATAATTTGACCAGCACTTTTGCTTCAGTATTCTAAAAAGCTTTAGTTCATCCAATTTATAAACGTGGTGGTAGGGACCTGGGACAGTGTGAATAACTATCGGCCCTTATCTACTTGATGTCTAACGGCAAAATTTGTCTTTTTAAGTTTCAATTTTCAAGTCTGAAAATTTGTCTTTTTTTATAGGTAGGTACATTATACGTACATTATATATTAATTTAACCTATTACTATAATCATGTTTTGAAGGTTGTTTTGTTGGACGAATCTCAATGATTACCAAAATTTCAGCATTTTTCTTTGAAACGGCAACACAAAAAACCACTTGCTTTGCGCATGTGTGCCAAACCGAACTGACATCAACAAAACAAAGAAAAAAATTACAACCAGTTTCGTTCGGAAATTTTATAAAATTACTAGCTTCCGCACGCGGCTCCGCTCCCGTGGCACCTACCCAGATAAAAAGTATGTATTATTCCACTACGCGTATTCAAAGTTTCATCCAGATCCGTTCAGCCGTTTCAGGGAGAAAGAGTAACAAACATCCAAACTTTCGCATGGAATTAGCCAATAACAGATTTGACGTCTTTCTATTTGGACGAATTGCTCACTTGCTAGTTAGACGTTTTGCTACCACTTTTCTTATTCTTTCGAACCAGTGTATCTAGTAAAAGGATTTAAATGCGCCCCTTTGCAATGTCCAATTATGAAAAAGGACAAAATAGTCCAAAAATATACATTTTTAAAAATGCCCATACACCCCAAAAACATTACCCTCTATTTTCGTTTCACAGTCGGGTAAAAAGAGCAAAGAAATTATCAAGATTTTCGACTTTTTTAATTTGTACCAATTTTCTAAGTCCATTCTAACGAAATTGAAGTCAATAACAGCAAAGTCAATTTGGTCCCGTAATAAAGCCGGTGCCACACTCGGTCATAAATAAATCCACGGCCGAAATCGATAACCAGACGGAGAGGGGCGAACGGGGCCGTTCCTCTTGGCCCCGGAATACATCCCCTTGAAAAAATGATGCCCATCATCTTCCTGTCTTTTTCCCACGTTATGTTTGTTAAGTTCGGCACAACACGTTTTTCGTTCGACGATTACGACGATTCAACGAACGATTTAATAGTCGATTCCACGATCGATTAATTAGTCGATTCCACGATCGATTAATTAGTCGATTTCACGGTCGATTTGTTAGTCGATTAGTAAGTCGATTCCGAAATGGATAATTTAGTCGATTCCACGATCGATTATTTAGTCGATTTCACGATCGATTATTTATTCGATTTCACGATCGATTAATAGTCGATTCCACGATCGATTAGTTAGTCGATTCTACGATAAATTATTTAGTCGATTCCACAATCGACTATTTAGTTGATTCCAAGATCGATTAGTTAGTCGATTAATTAGTCGATTTTACTATCGATTAGTTAGTCGATTCCATGATCGATTAGTAAGTCGATTCCATGATCGATTATTAAGTCGATTTCACGATCGATTAATTAGTCGATTTCACGATCGATTAGTTAGTCGTTTCCACGATCGATTAGTTAGTCGATTCCACGATGGATTAGTTAGTCGATTCCACGACCGATTATTTAGTCGATTTCACGATTGATTTATTAGTCGATTCCACGATCGATTAGTTAGTCGTTTCCACGATCGATTAGTTAGTCGATTTCACGATCGATTAATAGTCGATTTCACGATCGATTTGTTAGTCGATTCCATAATCGATTAGTTAGTCGATTCCATGATCGATTATTGAGTGGATTTCACGATCGATTTATTAGTCGATTTCACGATGGATTAGTTAATCGATACCACGATCGATTATTTAGTCGATTTCACGATCGATTAGTTAGTCGATTCCACGATTGATTATTTAGTCGATTTCACGATCGATTCATTAGTCGATTTCACTTTCGATTATTTAGTCGATTCCACGATCGATTAATTAGTTGATTTCACGTTCGATTAGTTAGTCGATTTCACGATCGATTAATTAGTCGATTCCACGATCGATTAATTAGTTGATTTCACGATCGATTAGTTAGTCGATTTCACGATCGATTCATTAGTCGATTTCACGATCGATTCATTAGTCGATTCCACGATCGATTAATTAGTTGATTTCACGATCGATTAGTTAATCGATACCACGATCGATTATTTAGTCGATTTCACGATCGATTCATTAGTCGATTTCACTTTCGATTATTTAGTCGATTCCACGATCGATTTATTAGTCGATTTCACGATGGATTAGTTAATCGATACCACGATCGATTATTTAGTCGATTTCACGATCGATTCATTAGTCGATTTCACTTTCGATTATTTAGTCGATTCCACGATCGATTAATTAGTTGATTTCACGATGGATTAGTTAATCGATACCACGATAGATTATGTAGTCGATTTCACGATCGATTCATTAGTCGATTTCACTTTCGATTATTTAGTCGATTCCACGATCGATTAATTGGTTGATTTCACGATCGATTAGTTAGTCGATTTCACGATCGATTAATTAGTCGATTCCACGATCGATTAATTAGTTGATTTCACGATCGATTAGTTAGTCGATTTCACGATCGATTAATTAGTTGATTCCACGATCGATTAGTTAGTCGATTCCACGATCGATTAGTTAGTCGATTCCACAATCGACTATTTAGTTGATTCCACGATCGATTACTTAGTCGATTCATTAGTCGATTCCACGATCGATTAGTTAGTCGATTCCACGATTGATTATTTAGTCGATTTCACGATCTATTAAATGTCGATTTCACGATCGATTAGTTAATCGATTTCACGATCGATTAATAGTCGATTTCACGGTCGATTTGTTGGTCGATTAATTGGTCGATTTTAATATCGATTAGTTAGTCGATTCCATGATCGATTAGTAAGTCGATTCCATGATCGATTATTTAGTCGATTTCACGATCGATTCATTAGTAGATTTTACGATCGATTCATTAGTCGATTTCACGATCGATTATTTAGTTATTTCACGATCGATTAGTTAGTCGATTTCACGATCGATTAATTAGTTGATTCCACGATCGATTAGTTAGTCAATTCCACGATCGATTAGTTAGTCGATTCCACAATCGACTATTTAGTTGATTCCACGATCGATTAGTTAGTCGATTAATTTGTCGATTTTACTATCGATTAGTTAGTCGATTTCACGATCGATTAACCTATCTTACTTCCGGTTCGTGCCGGAAGTTCTATGCTCGTTTGTTATCTTACTAAAAACCTACTTAATATCAACTGAACGGATTTTCATGTAATTTCTAACAGTGGACAGTGGAATTAACACCAATATTCTGCTAATATTGGTGTTAATTCTATTCAAATTCAATTCGATTCAAATCAGTATTCGTATTACAAAAAAGGGCAATTCGTGCCATTTACAAAATGAAACCGAGGGACTCTTTAAAAGAAAAATTTAAAGAAATTAATATTCTCACAGTAGCGGCACAATATATATACGAAAATTTACTGTACGCTCATAAGAATAGGGATAGACTTCAGAAAAACTGCGTTGTACATGGAATCAATACTAGGAACAAACATAAATTATTAATCCCTAAGTTTCGGTTACAAAAAGTGAACGGGTCATTTATGGGGAACGTGATACGTTTCTATAATAAACTTCCTATAAATGCAACTAAACTTCCAGTTAGAAAATTCAAAGCTTTCATTAAAAATAATCTCTTAAAGAAAGCATATTATAATATAAATGAATATATTGATGATAGGAACTCATGGCCCGATGTCGCTCCGCCCTCCGACAGCTAACCAATTTGCAATGTAAACGCTGTCCCTTTTTTTTATGTATTTATGTTCTGTTTTGTCTTTTGTTTTTATGTTATTACTAGCTGTCCCGCCCGCGACTTCGTTCACTTAAAGTAGGTATCTAACTAAACTGAGTTTCAAACAAATCACACTACTAAAAAAATCCCATAATAACTTTGACACCCAATTTTACCCTTTTTAGAGGGTTATTTTGAAATATCCAAGAATACGTTTCCATTTATTTTGCATTTAAAGTATCCAAACCAAAATTAAGACCAATCGCACCACCCTTTAAAAAGTACCCATAGAATCATTGACCCCACATTTGACCCCTTTTTGAAGGTTATATTGAAAAATCCTGAAACACGTGTCCATTCATTTTGTATTTACAGTACACAAAGTTTCTGACCAATCGCACCACCCGTTAAAAAAATCCCATACAAACATTGACCCCTTTTTTAGAGTTACCTATATTGAAAAATTTTGAAACAGAAAACAAAGTTTAAGGCCAATCGCACCACCCGTTAACAAACATTGACCCCCCCATTTCATCCCCTTTTTTAGAGTTATATTGAAAAATCCTAAAACACGAAATTAAGTTTCAGACCAATCGCACCACCCGTTGAAACGTTCCCATACAAACATTGACCCCAAATTTGACCCTTTTTTCAAGGTTATATTGAAATATCCTGAAACACGTGTCCGTTCTTTTTGTTTTTACAGTACTTACACAAACAAAGTTTCAGACCAACGCACCACCCGTTCAAAAGTTCACATACAAACATTGACCACACATTTGACCCCTTTTTGAAGGTTATTTTGAAAAATCCTGAAACACGTGTCCATTAATTTTGCATTTACAGTACACAAACAAAGTTTCAAGGCAATCGCACCACCCGTTAAAAAGTTCCCATACAAACATTGACCCCACATTTGACCCCTTTTTGAAGGTTATATTGAAAAATCCTGAAACACGTGTTCATTTATTTTGCATATACAGTACACAAACAAAGTTTCAGGCCAATCGCACCACCCGTTAAAAAGTTCCCATACAAAAATTGACCCCACATTTGACCCCTTTTTATGGTTATATTAAAAAATCCTGAAACACGTGTCCATTCATTTTGCATTTACAGTGCACAAACAAAGTTTCATGAAAATCACTCCACGCGTTAAAAAGTTTCATACTAACGTTTTCACCCTTTTTCAACCCCTTAGAGGTGGAATTTCCAAAAATCCCGCCTTAGTGGGTGGTTTTGTTATAAAAGGAAACCACCTTCCAAATTTCAGCTTTCTAGCTTCAGCGGTTTCGGCTGGGCGATGATAAATCAGTCAGTCAGTCAGTCAGTCAGGTTAAGCTCTTATATAGATATAGATGACAACAATGCAAATTAATTTATGGATCAACTTATGATCAACTAGAAGAACCCGCGACATTGTTCGCGTGATGTCTCTAATACAAACTTCAATCTCCCGCTGCAAGCTCAAAACCTCTAAAAGTTGAATTTCGGTAATTCAATTGGCTATTTGACAGTTTTCAAAAATATACTTATAAATATACGTAAGTTTATTTTAAACCTCTTACAATTATCTGATATGAGAGCGCTGGTGGTGTAGTGGTAGCACTCCGGCTTCACGATCCGAAGGTCGTGGGTTCAAACCTGGTCGTGCACCAATGAGTTTTTCCATTCGAAAAATTTATGTGCGCAATGCCAGTGCTCTTAAACGGTGAAGGAAAACATCGTGAGGAAACCGGCATACCCTAGAACCAAAAATTCGAAGGTGTGCGTCATAGGTTAGTATTCTTATAAGCGGCGATGGGCTTGCAACCTGTCACGTACGGAATACTAACTACTGTGTGCAAAATGTGGGCATGTACCAAATGTCATGTTTGGACTTGCCTCTGACTACCCCCTTTAGATATCCTCAAAAGATTTAAGTAACCAAAGATCTGAGGAGATATCTACCGAGCCCGGGGATTACAGTCGTGATCATATTTTTTTTTTTTATTATTTTTTTACAATCATCTTTTCCTCAAAAAAAGCGTTATTAATCAGAAAAAATGTATATTTCCCACCAGTGATTTGAAATTCGCGCGAAAACAGCCGGTCACGTGACATTTCTGACTGTGACGTCACGGGTCTCGGACGGATAAAAGGATAAGTCCTGACTGATTTGAATAGATACAACCGCTGGTCGTACAGACTTGAAATTTGGAGGGTATGTTTGTCTTGGTATGTACGCACCCACTAAGACTGGATTTTTGGAAATTCTACTTTTAAAGGGGTGAAAAGGGCTAAAAACGTTTGTATGAAACTTTTTAACGCGTTGTGCGATTTTCATGAAACTTTTTTTGTGTAATGTAAATACAAAACAAATGTACACGTGTTTCAAGATTTTTCAATATAACCTTTAAAAAGGGGTAAAATGGGGGCTCAATGTTTATATGGGAACTTTTTAAGGGGTGGTACGATCGGTCTGAATCTTGGTTTGGATACTTTAAATGCAAAGACGAGACGTGTGTTTTGTTTGAAACTCGGTTGAAATACTTAATAGGTAAAATAAATGTACACGCATTTTAAGGGTTTTCGAAAATAAACCTACACCAAAGGAAAAAAAGCGGTGTCAAAGTTTGTATGGACTTTGACGAGAGGTGTGATTATCTATACTATCTATACTAATGTTATAAGGAGGAAAGATTTGTTTGTTTGTTTGTTTGTTTGTTTGTTTGTTTGTTTGTTTGTTTGTTTGTTTGCATGACTCTGAAAATACTGGATCGATTTCAAAAATTTTTTCACCAATGTGTAGAATGAACTTTCAGGATGAACATAGGGTATATTTAATGTAGGTACTTCGCGGGAAATGCCGCGAGCGGAAGCTAGTATTTTGTAAAAATGACAAGCTAAAAAACTTGTGCCATGCCTTTGTAAACGTACTACAATGAAATATCCTGACAAATTGTTTATACACGTTCTTAAATGTCCGAAACTCACATTCTGAAACTCAGCTGAGCAAAATAGGATTACCTACATGCAAATAAATTTGCAACCTTAAATGAATTGATTTTTGGCTGATTTGCACTATCAGCATTTATATAGCCTGGCTCCATTTTGTGGAACTTCTCACAAACACAAATTAAAATATTTAGAGTAAATCTTTTCAGCAAACTGCCAACGATAAAACGCACGACATTTTTACCATTGAGATGCATTTTACTGTGACACTTATTCACTTAGAGAAGTGACGTCACACGATGGTCAAGCATGGCCGCCCGCGTTTCGGCTTTTGTAATCCACGGACAAAAAAACTCTAATGAATTTTTCAAAACGATACATTTACAATTTATTTTAATGCAAAACACATATTGTATGAGTATTGTGAACCTATAAGCTAATGTATCTAATATATGAAATATGTTATTGTTACTATTGTCAAATAGCCAATTCTTATTAGGTGCTTGTACACCTTTAGACCTTCCCTCTATTATTTAAGAGTAGTTTTACACTTTTTTGAAACGTTTACACCCTCGGTAAAATTTCCAAAAATCCTTTCTTAAGTAGTGCACCTACTTCTACGTGCTATAAGGAACGTACCCTCCAAATTTATAGGACCAGCGATTTAGGCTTTGCGTTATCTGTCAATAGTCAGTCAGTCACGACAAAATATTTTATATACCTAGGTGTGTAGGTATTGTGATTGAACATGTATGTAGAATAAGTACCTAGGTACCTATTGTCGTGTCGTCCGCATCTATAGTAGGTACTTACATACCTAAATCATTAAATTAACATTCTAACAGCGTTTAAAAATAGGTTTGTGGGTACCTACGTCTATGTTGGTACAACAATCTTCAGACCTTGATGTAGCATGTGCTCAGTCGAAAAAAACTTTTTTTCTTGTGAGAACACTGTTTTCAAGATTATTTCTTACTAGCTTCCGTACTTTTTTCCCGGAAAAATGTACGGTTCCCGCGGTATAGGTTTATTTTCGTTTTTCTAGGTACCACGCGGGCGAAGCCGTGGACGGAAGCTAGTTTATAATATTAGTGGGATCCCACATTAAAATACTATACTATGATGTAGGTACGTGAAAAATGAAAACAAATCTTGAATCAAACCTTGATTTACAATAATTGGTCGCGGTCGCGACCTATGCCCTCGAGGCACGGAGGGCTCTTGACAGTTCAACTCAGCAAATCGGCCATCCTCGTCGATGAGGCTCTCAAAGAAATCCACGCTGCTATTCATTGAAGACCGGACTTGTATATGACACGCATACCAAATGAAACTGAAACAATTCAAAATAAGCTTTAGGTACAAACGAGTCGAGGCATTCGTGAAGTTAGCCGCAAGAGCTGCGCAGTATCGTTTTTCGGTTGCAATTGGAGGTATGGAGAGGGACGGTGGGACTGTACATGCGCAAACTCCCTCCTGTGGCTAACTTCACGAATGCCTAGATCCGTTGGATGAACTGTGTGCCTTCCTACAATCTCGCTGGCTTCGCGTACCTACTCGTACGCTTATGCCCACCTACTAAGGGCTCATACACACGAGCGGCACGATGTCAACGGTGGATGCAACTGCAGCCCGTCGACCTATAGCGTCGCTTGCAGTTGTTTGTGTTTACGCTACAAACAACTGCCGCGTCAACAAGTCAACGGCTGCTGCCGACGGGTGTTGCTGTTGACTGGACTGGCTACAGTTGCATCTGCGGTTGACATCGTACCGCTCGTGTGTATGAGCCCTTAGAGCTGGTTTGCACCAAAGCAGAGAGGAACGAAGACGAAAGAAAATGTGCTGCAAAGCTGGCAAGTTATTTCTACCAAAGCGGAGAGAAGTGTAGCGGACAGAGATGATTGTTGGAGATTTGAGCTAGCCGAGTGAGAGTTAGAAATCTCTCCTCTCCGCTTGATCCATTTCCACCGAAGCTAAGCGGAGAAGAGATGGTGATTGGTTTATTCAAACACATCTCCTGTCGTCTCCTTTCCTCTCTGCTTAGGTGGAAACCGGGCCTTAAGGGTGGGTTTCCCATACACCTAAGCGGAGTAATATGCATGTCAAAAATTTTAAGACGTTATGCAGAACTTTGTACTCTCATAAAACCGTATTCCTGTTTGTAGGTTTCAACCAATGGAGTTTTATCAAAATTGCGCGAAAATAACGCCATCACGTGATTACGCCAGTTGATCTTACACATCTCTCTCTATCTACCACGTCTATCCTATTCAGAACTTGCGACCCGGCAATTTTTGGTAAAAAGTTTAGTTTACGTACGTTTTATATAGACGTGTTTTGCTCTACATTGCACAAAGCCGAAAGCCGAAAACTAAATAATAAACCACGTTTGGGAAAATCGCGACACAACTTCTATCGAACCATTGTTGTGAAAGGATTGATATTTGTTACATATAATAACTTATTGCATCGTAGATTATTAAATTGTAGGTGTTTTTCTAGGTCGAGCTAATTGTGAAGCATTTATCATCTTTTAAGAGCCTCCAAATTAAACTAAGCTAGCAATACTTGCGAGAGCAGGTTTTGTAGCAATTTTAAATAGTTTTTTGCATATAAAATAGCGAAAGTTTAAAATATTACATAATTGTATACCTGCTACCATAAATATAAATAATGCTTTCTATTTCGTAATCAAAGAATTACCATTCTATTCCTTCTAGCGACGGCGACGCTCCCCACCGTGTTAAGACCTTTAGCAAGGGAATAATAATTGTGCGCCGACATACCTCTCAATTAGACCGGGTTGGCCGGTAGAAAATGCTCCCTTGGTATTAAGCCCTCCTTTTGTCATATTAATCTGTGTACAGTAAACTATATATATAAGTAATCAGAACCCTAGCATAAGCACGTTCTATCCCTACGCAAGAGATGGAACAAAGTGACATTTGTGACAACTAAAGGGACGTTTTTGATTGGACAAATAGAAAAAAACGGGGGCATGGGTAAAACTTATTTTTACACGTGCTCACTTTACAGAGTAACAGAATTTCAGACGTGATAAGTTGCTTGGATCGCCATCTATAGTAATACCTACTACCAGTATTTCCAAAGACACACGGCACGTCTTTGCCCATTCGACTATGACCTACCGGTTTCCTCAAAATGTATTTGTTCACTGTTTTAGAAACATAATTAGTAGACCTCACCTACTTAAATATCACGCATATTTTTTCGAGCGTGTAATTAATAAGGTTCACGTTTGGGATTTGTACCTAGCTACCTAAGATTGGAAGGCAGGGTCATTGTTTGCTACCACTACACCAATCTCTATCCGCAGAGACTCGTCGCGGTCTCCTTGAAGATCCAACTCGACAATCTAACGTAATCATCAATCATCATTCTCCTGCCCCTATCCCATAAGTGGGGTCGGAGTAACGTGTTTTCTTCTTCCACTCACTCCTATCATTCGTCAACTCTGAATCAACTCCTCTTACATTCATTATCATCTTTCACAGAGTCAAACCACTTCTTCGGCCTTTCTCTACTTGCGCCATACCCATCCTCATCATCTACCCATCCACACTCATACTCATAACTCTTTTGGTGACATGGTTTTTGTTCCCTGCTCATCACGTGTCCATATGCTAATCTAGCACTCCTCATTTTTTCAGCACACTTTCAGACTTCCTCTAACATAATCATTCCTAATCCTGTCCAACTGTGTCAGTTCACCCACCCCACACATATGTATCTCAATGGCATGCACTCTTCTTTCATCAGTTTTTAAACTTAATTTAATAAATTCATAAAGTCTTCCAACGTAATCATCAATAGCACCTACTTTATATGATAAAATGCGAAAGATTGTGTGTATAACTATGTTTGTTACTCTTTCACACTGTAGCTATAGTTACTGAACGGACTGGGATGCAAGTAGGTATAATGTAAAAAGCCTGGAATAACGGTGAATTTGACCAAGTTCTGGAATAACTGTTCTCAGAATTTGGTCGAATCCAAGCTAAATATGTTAATTATTACAAAGATTTTTTTTATGAAGCTGACAATAAACGCACAGCTTTAACTAACTAAACCATAAGTTAAAACAAATTGATAATAGTAAATTAAAATCCCAAATTGTATTGTATAAGAATAACATAAATGCGATTGAAGTCGCGCATCTGACTCAGTGATCTTGACAGGCCCAAGATTCAGATCTTATATCTTAGCTGAATCTCTTTATAAGGTTTCATGCCTCATTCGTAGATAATAATGTACCCTACGGAGTTGGTACCTACATACAATCATTAAATTATTTGTTTCGATTATTTATGAGGTTAATAGTGTAAAAACGATGTACCTACCGTGTCATTGCATTGTATTATTACATTGTTGCATCAAACAAAAGTCCTGTTTTATTGTATAAATTATCAAAGAAGGTAAGTCTTTCTCGAATTTTCGATTTTAATATTCGTCGTATCTATTAAAAAATGTATAAATACACATAACAGATGTTATTGTTGAATACATTATGGAAGGGCATTATACGTAGGTAGGTATATCTTTAAAAATATGTTATTGTATCGGACAACTTGAAAATGAGGCCAAATGTAGGTAAAGTTACTCAATTAAGTATCGTGAAAGAAAGTCGTAAGAAACAATACAATAATACAGTAATACATCAATGCAATCAATACGGTTGTTGTCGTAATCTTGGGATAAGCCAGTATTGGTAAAGTTTTCTGACAAAGAAGCGGCAATTATAAAGTTAAAAGGTTCCAATAAACAATCATCTAGCTATTATTAGTCATCCTTATTTACGCTAGGCCCGTTTGATACCAAAATAAATAAACAATTATGCCAGCCTACATTCCGCTAACAGTCTCCTCACACATAAATAAAACAAACCGGTAAACGAACAGCACCAAATCTGCCTTAGTGAAGATCCACCGCAAGAACACTTTTCCCAAAACCACTGGCAACTTTCTTGGTAGTTTAGTGGATCTCCCCTTCATTTCACTCCTTCGGGACAACAGTTGCACTCGACATGTCCAAAGTATGTCCAATATCCAGTTGTATAAAAATAGTGGCTAATCACAATAGTCTTAAACACTGTCACTAAATAATTGGTTACTTATGTTTTTTTTTATTTATCAACACTTTATTGGTAGAATGCGCTCGCGTCAATGCGCTCGACTGACTGGTCGATGCTGATCTGGCCGCTGCTCGAATGCCGGTCGACTCTTGCGCAAGGCCGCAAGGGAGACCCGCTGCCCCTATCCAGTACACAATATCGATGAAAGTTGGTGATGTCATAGTTTATCAATGCAGATCAAAATGTGCAAGTATTGGTAAAGTAAATTAATCACATACCTATATAATGATTCGTAATTATGTCACGTTGAGACACATCTATGTGGATTACCTACCAGTTGTGTTTATATCGAAAATGTTTTTAATATAATATACGAAAGGACGAATAACTTTACATAAGTATTTTTTATGCGATGACCACCCGAAGATTCCATAGCATTTTCTTTTGTAGCCATAAATTTTAATTGTTTGCGTAAAATATACTCAGATCTTCAATACAATACTTGTACAAAGGAAAGATGCAATAAGGACAATAATAATAAACTACCAAACCACCACAGCGTTTCCGATTTCCGACGTCTGCAACCTTAGCACTTAGCTGGTAGCCGGCGAGAAGGTCACTGGCAAGTGGCAATGCAATTTAACGACGATTTGATAGCGTGAGGGCTCGCCTATTAGGTGAGAAGGTCAATACTTTTGGCTTAACGACCGAACAGGCTATCGGGATGTTTTATTCATACCTACTCATATGTGATAGAAAATTTCTTGAACACGTTGAGATCCAATAGAATTAGATGAGTAAGGTAAGAAGTTAAGATTGCAATGCGTGACTTTCCTGTTTCTTCTGCTAAAGCGGACTTAACCACAATTTAAATTTGGCTCAGGTATTTTATTATAATTAAGTAAATTTTAAAATAAAACTTGTATGGCGAAGACTTAGAGCAGGTAAAATAATAAAACTAATGTTTATTTGCATTGTCAATTTTTGTTTCATTTACATTGGTTATAAGGTGATCCGAGGTCGTGGCGCCTAGTGACCGATACCATCTCAGTTTAATTCGCACCTTGTATTCTTCATATAGCTTGGTAGATATCGAAACAAATGCCACAGAAGAGACGATACTAGTTAACGCTCAATAGTTTCACTCAGGCGTTGTAGGTATTTAAGACGAATGCTCTAATTGTTTAATTCTTCTAATTGTAATTGTTCTGCGACTTCGGTGGTCCCTCTAGTTTTACCCCTATTGCCTTAGATGGTGTATTCCTACCAGCCTGTTCCGATTTTCGGTACCTCGGTTCAGTAGTACAGAATGATGGTGAGATTGATCGGGATGTAAGGAATAGAATAAATGCGGGATGGATGAAATGGCGACAGGTCACAGGAACTACGTGTGATCCGAGAATGCCCCTTAAAATTAAGGGGAAAATCTACAAAACGATCATAAGACCTGTCGTATTGTATGGGTCTGAATGTTGGACCACCAAGGGAACGGATGAGAAAAGAGTGCATGCGGCGGAGATGCGAATGTTGAGATGGATGTGTGGAGTGACAAGGATGGATAAAATAAGGAATGAGTATGTTAGAGGAAGTCTGAAAGTGGCACCGGTAACAGAAAAGATGAGGAGTAATAGGTTAGCGTGGTATGGGCATGTTATGAGAAGAGATGAATGTCATGTGACGAGGAGAGTGTTAGATATGAATGTGGATGGATACAAGGGTAGAGGTAGACCAAAGAAAAGATGGATGGACTGTGTGAAAGATGACATGGGTAAGAAAGGAGTGAGTACTGAGATGACGAATGATAGAGGGAAATGGAAGAAGATCACATGTTGTGCCGACCCCACATAACGTGGGAAAAGGGCAGGAAGATGATGATGATGATGATGATGATGATGCTCTAGCTAGACTCCAGCCTGTAAGTAGTCTGCAGCAGACATTAGTCTCACAGAAGACGTGCTAAATATTTTTTAGTTTTCACCACCAGTTTCTAAATTAGGCTACCATGGCAAACAATTCTCGACTTGAGTAGCACAGGCTATGAAAAAATCGATCAGTTATCTGGTTCTCATTGTACGAAGTCAGCTTAGTTTGAGAACAGATAGTGCTGTGTGAAATATCCATCAGTTATGTACCTATAATTATAGCTGTGTAGTAAATAAATAAGACCACGGACAGGTGGTATCAGTATGCGCACAACGCCCGACCGACCAAGCCTATAAACAGACCATATACATGCCGATGCAATGTACTTTTGTTCTGGCTGGTTAAGGTTGGGATGTTACGTTTTTATGCAGATACCTACCGCTGAGAATTGGAATGAATTAAAGCCCACAGTGATTTTTAATTCGTTTTGCTATCTGAATCATAAAACAGGTCTCGTGCATTATGTCCGACCATCTAACGTTTCAGAATGCATTTAATCGTCGCTTTAGTTGCTGCTAGAATTTTCGATAGGTACTGCCACTTTATCGACAAAGGGGCAGTCAACGGTTTTATTTATTTCAACCTTAAGAAACCTGGGACCGTGGAGAACAGAAGCTTAGCGCATTTTCAAAATGATATCAAGACATCGTCTGATGAAAAATGACGCGAGACCCAAGAACTAGCTCATATGGGTCATTGTATCTTAAGGGAGCTTCTCTGATCTCGCTCAGTTGCGCTATTATCGTTTTCAATCGAAGTCAATCGATTCGCTTGGAATACGATCTAAAATTTTTTCTTCAGCCGTGAGTTCGTGACTCGATTTCGGTTGATATTGAAGCTGTTGCAAATATAGTCAAATGGTTGCGGAGGTAACACATGATTTTCCTCAAAGTGTCGAATCAAAAAAAGTAGATACTAGGAACTAATTTTAATTATAACAGGTTGCTATATTTTCGAGTACTTACCAATTATAGCTTTGTTTTTTGTTAACATCGTTGGAATGCCAAAATGTTACACGGGCTAAAAAATAATCCTCTGCGAGCGCCGCACTGAATCCTTTCACCACCAGTCTCAAGGTCTAGGGTCATTATACCTCACTCATATCCATGGGCTTAAACGGGTAACCCAGAAGGAACCAGTGACACTAAGTTCGGGAAGCTTGCGAACGTCAAACTCAACTTACGCATCGATTGCCCAAATTTTCATATGCCGGCCAAGGACTAGTGGAAATATATTAAGCTAGTTTAACTCCCAGTGACTTCGCTCACGTAACGTTATTTACCTACTTATAATCTTATGGGTTGAATTTTCTAAAATACTCTCATAGACCTACGCCTTTACTTCCCGAAAGTAACGTACCCACCCTTAGCTCTCTAGACCCTTTAATTTAGGCTGTGCGTTGTTGATAGGCAGTCAGATTTATATATGCGGTAGGGTTTTACCTTATCCGATAATTTCTACGTTCCGTTTATATTTAGGTCAAATAATCTGAATACAGGTAGATAGGTTAACAGACCGGTTTGCATTTTTATGTGCAAATTCGTTAAATATAGTATTTATTAAGACGGTTTTCAACTTTGACAACAAATGCTTGGCAAAAGAAGAATAAACAAAATCTGAAATGAAACTTAAAAAGATTAATACAAAAATAAAAGACAGCAGTGGTAAAAATGGGAAATGGATATAAATAGGATATACATTTTGTGGCACAGAGAAATAGAGAAAACAAAATAAATATAATCCAACATACATACATAGAAAATAAATAATGAAAAACTATACAGGAGAATGGAAGATGACGTAAAAGTTACAGCTCAAGAAAAACATAATTGGAGAATAAGGATGACCTTTGCGAAAAAGGCAAAGAGATATAGGTATAGGTATGTATAATAACAAGTAAATAGATTCAACCTAGTTAAGTCAAGTAAAGTGTTATGGACTTGAAACTATCTAAGATTTAAATTGCTTAGATTCTGAGTAGAGGCTTGTCATATTATTTAACTTTAAAGTGTCACACAAACAATGGGTTAATAATGATGAGGCTCTATAATTAAAATTTATATCGAAGTATCATAAATATTCTATTTGTTTCTCTAGGATGCTATTACGTATTACGACCATCATTTTTATTATTGATGAAGTTTTTAAGAAACTCTGAGCTGCTGGTTTAAAAACATGTAGGTACACCAATGGAAATTTTTAATGTTGGTTAATAGTTAATAATGCTATTTTTAAATTATAAACGACTGAGGCATGTTATGAACGGCTTGCTCGTGACTTAGTTTTGCGCTTGAGTTACTAACACAGTTATAATATACCTATTTAAATGTGGCAGATTTTTTAGAACCAGTTCATTATTTCCAAAGTAATCCTTAGACAAACTAAAAAAAATTGACACTATAATATTATATTAATATACTTACATGGACGATTCTTCTCAACGGTTTCATTATTGCTCTCACTATTCGTAGTTCGCAACAAACAATTTTGGTTATCTCGTAAAATATTAGTTAATTTTAAATTTACCCGTTCAGTTCCATCTTCATGTTATCAGTTTGTAAGACGAGCTCTAAAAGCAAGGTAAAGAAGTACCTAAACATAAAAATAATGACTATCCACACACCTAGATTAGGTATAAATAGAACTCGTATAGTTAATATTAGTATACAACGTATAACAACAACATATAACAATGGCGCTCATTGGGGGAGGCCTATGTCCAGCAGTGGACTGCTGTAGGCTCATGATGATGAGTATACAACGTAACGTTTTATCTGTGCCTGTGTTTCTCACTCGTGAAGTCAACACAAAAATAATAAAAATTTAAGTTATTATTTGCATTCAATGGAAAGTCGCATCATTATTTGGTAATTTCCTGATTCCGCGTAGAAAGCCAGGAGTAATTGTTTTAAGCGGAACCCTTTTCCTGATGGATCTGACTTATTCAGAAATGTATAAGAAATGCAAGTCCATTTAAACATCATTGTACGAACTGAAGAAAGTGAATTCGTTGTAAGATACTTTCATAATAAGTCTTGTATTCGTAGTTTCGCGAACAATCATAAATTACTTTTTACGTTGCATTCGATTTGAACTACACAACTCAATGTACTTACCTATATTCTGTCGCTTGGTTATCTACTAAAACTTAACAATGCAGGTAATTCTTGTGTAGAAGGAGAGCGGAAATTAGTAACCATGAACTGCCAGTAGAGTAAGCCTGATCTTTCATTTTTTTTGTCTGAGATGAAGGTTTTTTGTTTTTGCTTTGTTTCGCATCGTCAGCTAACTTGCTACACTGGTTCTTAACTATATCAAAGTTCTAATTTTTCCTCAGTATTTCTTTCTCTTACTATAAAGTTAATTTAGTTTGAGTTTGCGTGTATAAAATTCTGTTTTTTATTAAAGCGTGTTGTTAGCGTAACAGAATAAGCAATCGGGTTTCCAATTAGTAATTACATGCTTCCGCCCGTGACCTCGCTCAGGTGGAACTCAAGATAAAGGTACCCACCTAACTACCCTATTCTACATTATGTAATTAAATCTTTATCTGTTCCTAATTTCATCTAAATTGATTCAGCTGTTACGGCTCGATTGAACCACAATCGAAAATATATTAATTCTAGTCATAATGTTAGTAGGACTAGGTGAATTAATTATTCGTTAATTGATATACCTAAATCATCATCTTCTTGTCCTTATTCTGCTTTATGTGGAGTCAGCACAAATACTTTTTCCCTCGCTCGCCTATCCATCGAAAAACTATTTTTTCAATTCCATATTAAGAGGCCTAAGGGCGTTTGTCCACCACCGCCGTCACCGTCACGTCACCGAGAACGAGATGACGGCGCCGAAGTAGCGGTACATACATTTACATTACCTACATTACTTAGCCGCGTGTCCACCGCACATCCGTCACCCGAGCGCCGTCATCCCGGCCGCCGAAATGGCGAGTAGATCGGCGGTGACCGCTAGATCGTCGCCCGAGATTTTGACGGGCCGATGTGCCGGCAAAACCAAACACTTCTGAACTTGTATGAACTTGTCCACACACTGCCGTCGCCGTCACCGTCGCATCTTACACGAGCTCAGTTATTATTTTGTTTGTAATCAATCGGAAATCGGTCGTGGTGGACAAACGATCGCCGTTACGTCATATTAAACTCGGCCCGAAATAATCTCGTTCTCGGTGACGTGACGGTGACGGCGGCTATGGACAAACGCCCTAAGGTTTCTTGTTTGTTGAGTTTCTAGCTTAGAATTTTTAATGCGTAATGCTTCTGCAGTTATCTTTGTTTGTATTCTGAACCGGTTTAACAAAGTGTCACATTGTGATTTTGAAACTGCATGTTTCACACAGATGCTGGTTTTTACGTTACACATAGATACACACAATATACATTACGGTCATGGACCAGTTTTACACGTATTTATAGTTTAACTACTTGTAGTTGACATATAGAGTATCAATAAGGAGAATATAGCGTGCCCAATATTAGATGTCTATATTCATACTTACATGAGTTGCGTTTATGGTATGAATTTATGATGACCTGTAATAGGTGATCGTCTAACACAAATTACACCTTAAAATCGTACATACTGCACGGACTGCACTGTGGGATCGTAGAGTGTTTAAGTAGCTAGCCCTTTTATAACTCCAAAATGTATGCTCATTTTTAGGAATATTTAGATGGTACTAAACTGTTGTTCATACTTCGCCTTGTTGCATCTAACTTGTTTGTTGTTAGTCTGGATTTTGTATACTTACGATATAAGTATAAAGAGATGTCGAAAATTAAGAATGCTGTTTGCCAATTAGTTATTACATTTATTGCAAAATTATCAAACAAAACAAGTTCCATGACCCAGACGCAGTGAATTTACAATTTTAAAGGTCTTATCACAAATTTTAACATTTCAAATTACTTTAGGAAATTATATTCATAATCAGCAAATTTTGCCGTAATATATAGCGAAACCGATGGAAGTGAATTTAATTGTTAAATAGGAAATAGGTATAAAGGAGTTGTTTCCTTGTTCATAAATTCTAGGTTCCTTATGACACGTCTCGTGTAATAAACTTTAAGGCTTTTCATGGTGAGGAATATAAATGGCTCGATAATACGGTGCGTATTATCCAGAATATTAGGACGAATTCATTATGGGTTCAAATGACTTGAGTGTTTTATTTTGTCTAATGCTGTATTGGTAATACAGCCTTGAATTTATTGAAGATTTGTAAACTGGTAACTGATTTCCTACTATTTTTATGCACTCTTTCTTACTCCATGGAATTGGTATTCCCACGATGGTAAGGTGTTTGTCTTTCTCATTCTCGACATCGCTTTATCCAGTCTGGGGACAAGAGATTTTTGTTTATCACGTCTGTCCATTGCTTGATGATTAAATTGAAGCGGCGATGGGCTTTCGTCAAGTTTCAAGCGTACGGAATACTAACTCCTGTGCAAAATTTGGACATGTGCTAAATACAATGTTTAGACGTGCCTCTGGTAACCCCCCATTAGTTAGCCTCAGAAATCTAAGTAACAAGAGATCTTGGGCTCACCACGAATTCATAATACATTACCGAATGAATATTACATACCTATGCAATGCAAATACGGAGTCGTGCTGAAAGACTTCGTGGTAAGGTCCTGTATGTCTGCCAAAGTCTGGGGATTGCGGTCGTGATTATGTTTGTCAATTAACAGTTTTTCAGTGTTTTGATTTATTTATATTATTCAGACCCATGCCTGTACATACTGCGGTTCGCGTCCCAGCTACAGTTTGAAGAGAAGCAGCATGAGGTCAGCATGACGGCGCTACGGCTGGTGCAGAGAATGAAGAGGGACTCCATACACTCTGGTAGAAGACCCTCGGGGATCTGCGGAGCTGGTGAGTTCTTTGATGCATCTGGTGTGAGCATCATCTCTCTGTGTTTACCATCTCATAGCTCTCATACGCTCATCAATATGGGCGTCATTGATGAGCGTTTACAGTAACTAAATACAAAAGATGGATGTTTGCATGTTTATGGCGCGTATTTTTGATAAGAGTTATTAGCATTTATTTGTAATTTGGTGTTTCGTGATATTCGGACGCGAAATCAAAACTTTTTGCCGTTGTAAATATTTCCTGATATATTTAAGTAACTTAGATTGGTCGATTATATTACGAAAATTAATACAATTGCCAAACTGATTATATAAATTAAAGTTTGCTAATACAGAGTTGTATAAAATGGCTCAAAATTATCGCAAAATTACAATTCTGCCAGCCATATGACCTACGGAACGCAGGAAATGCAAATTACTTTAATTTTTCGCCCATGCGAGAGGAACCATATCATATGAATTTTAGTGAATAATCTATACCCAATTGGTATCCGCTATTATCCTAAACATTTTGTAAATCCTACTAATATTATAAACGTGAAAGTTTGGTGGGAGACCTCGAAGGATAGAAATGGTTGGCGTGATTTGGGGGAGACCTTTGCCCAGCAGAGGGACGATATAGGTTAGAAAAAGAAGAAAGTTTGAAAGAATGTATGGATGGATGTATGTTTGTTACTCTTTCACGCTAAAACGGCTGAAAGGATCTTAATGAAATTTGGCACAGATATAGATTCATCATCATCATCATCATCTTCCTGCCCTTATCCCACTAGGTGGGGTCGGCACAACAGGTTCTCTTCCTCCACTCTCCCCTATCATCCGTCATCTCAGTATATATTATGGCACAGATATAGATTATGGTCTGGAATAACACAGGCTATATTTTATCCCGGAAAAATGAACGGTTCCCGTGGGATAGTTTTTTTTTGTTTTTCACGGTACCACGCGGGTGAAGCCATGGGCGGAAGCTAGTATAATCTAAGCGATGTCTGTTGACATTACGCAAGTATGATTTTGGTTCTATAAGTATATATTTTCGCCATAAATTATACGCAAAAAATCTCGTGGGCCGTAGCAGTGTCTTCATATCTTTCCGGAACAACTGTAGAAGGTCAATGTGTTCCAAAAACAAAAATACAACCCACAGTACACAGTTAAACAAACGTAATCGGTTCTTGAATATAACAAGCTTATCTTAAACATTCATGCACATTAAACATACTTAAATAATAAAAAAAATGTATTTGACCCCAAAACATTAAGCCTAGAAGACCATACGAGATGTTGCTGCGAATTTCTTTACGTAATCGACATTAAAAAATATATAAATGGCGTAAGTTTTATACCCCTTTGTAAAAAAGTTGAATTTCCAAAATACGGATTATTTCGTAAAACAATAGACAATGAAATACAGAAGTAGGTATATCATTGACTTTTGTTTCGAATTTCACGACCCATTACATACAGTAATGGGTCGTGAACTGTGTTACCAAGGTTGCCAAGTTGTCCGTATCAGCGTACTTACCTTAAAAATATTAGGTACCTATATTTTTTCAATACGTTTTTTACAATAAAAAAAGGCATACCAAGGTACCAATATCGGAAGTAAAAACACGTCTTACAGAATAATGAACTTCGCAAAACGTGCAACTTTTATAACTATAAACACAAACAAGTCTCTGAGGCGAACGTCCTTTCTCCATTCGAAAGAACTGATGACATTAAGAAGAAAACAAAACAAGCAGCAATCTTCTTTTTATATCCTAGTCCTAGAACCAGTGTGGTGAAGAGTGTAAGTGCGCCTCAGAACCTTCCCTCATGCAGACACAAGCAGCAACAATCATCCAAGATCACATACAGATGTGTGTCACATCATGTCAATGTCACAGTTTTTTTTCTAGGCCATTACGGTTCAATACATTGTTTGTTTTAACAGTTAGAGTTGTTTCGGAAATATTTGCGTAAGTCTTGCTGGCTCATCATGACAACAAAATAAATAATTTTGAGACTAAATTATCGAATCCTTGACAACTTCTCCCTACTGCAGACAATTGAGTTTAAAGAGATATTATTGAATCATTTGAGTCGCCATGCTGTTTGATCATGTTTTCTTTAATAATATAATAAACTTGGGGCGGATAAAAAACCAACTGTTTATTTTAAAAGGCACTCAAAGAGGTTCCGTTATGAATCTCCCGTTTCCTTTATCAGCGAAAGATTTCATTAGCATCGGAACTTGTCACTTAAATTCCACTACTTATCAGACAACGGTTAAATAAAAACTAAAATGGCGCACAAGTGACATTCCACTAAGTGCCTATTCTACTAAGTCAATTCGTATGAGTCAATGGACAACTCTAATAAAGGTTATATATTACACTAGCTGTCCGGCAAACTTCGTACCGCCTATTTTATTTAGAAAACGTTTGTATGGGAAATAGAAAAGGGCTATTTTTAGGGTTTTCCCGGCAGTTATTCGAATTTTTCTTACCTTTAAACCTTCCCTAGACCTCCACGAACATTTCAAGACCAAGATAAGATAAATCCGTTTAGCCGTTCTCGAGTTTTAGCGAGACTAACGAACAGCAATTCATTTTTATATATATAGATTTATTACATATCTGCCTAAGAACTCTATAGCAATATCTATATTCCAGGCTCAGTTGTCTGACGTCATATATTGTCTTTCAGCACTCCTCATAGCTGGTCGTCTCCACGACTTCAACCGAACGCCGACCGACGTCGTCCGAATAGTGAAAGTCCACGAGTCAACTCTCCGGAAGCGACTCCTCGAGTTCGGGGACACTCCATCCAGTGCGCTGACGCTGGATGAGTTCATGAATGTGGATTTGGAGAAGGAGGAGGATCCGCCCGCGTTTAGAGCTGCCAGGAAACGGGATAAAGATCGCTTGCAAAAAGTAGGTGTAGTACGCGCCAACAATGTTTTTTAAGGTTCCATATCTCTGTACCTCAAAAGGAAAATAGTACATCAACAATGTATCACTTCGTTGTTTGTCAATAAATCAAAACCTATAGGGTGCTTTCCCAATGGAGCACCCTTTATGTTTTGATTTGATAGGTATACTATATATAATACCTAGACTAGAATTATGAAATTTGGTAACGAGCTAGGTTAGGTAGTTTTGTCGCAAAATTCACTTGCTAGCGAGTCCTTCAAACTTAACCCTGATGTTTTCTTTACGACCTGACATTGGACAAACAAATTTACGGTGGCCATAGGGAACCTGAACAAATAAACTGTACAAACAACCCTGGTATCTATATTCGTAACTTCCGTAAGTACTACTTCCGTGCAGTATTCGTTCCGATGCGATTATCTCTTCTCTGTATTTTCGTTATTCCTGGTAGACCAAGCGACCTTGCACTTTATTCTTCTTATTTATAATAATTAATCTAGAATGCTAAGAGCGTGATTCTTTTTTATAAATATTCATCACTATTTCCCCTGTACTTGCATTACATTGTTCAACCCTAACTTATTTACATAATCTACAATATTGTACGATGAAACGACAAATTTGTGAAATAATTGCATAATGGCTTCCTGAAATCAACGCGTCCTATGATACTCACATACTAAATCTACACTAATATTATAAAGGTAAAGTTTGTTAGTTTGTATGTAGGAGGTCATCTCCGAAACTACCCAACCGATTTCAAAAATTCGCTAATTTCAAAAAGCTGGCGGCATGTTACTTACTACTTACCGAGTTCATATAATTTATACATATCCTATTGCCATAATTTGTCATTATTTTACCATCTCGTATCTTCAATATGGTGAATTTAAATACATATATGTTAATAACCTTTGTTGTAACTTGTAAGACCAAGGTAGTTTTGTTCAAACCTTGGTCAAACGGGCAGGATTCATATATTATTCATTCGTTTTTCGGGAGCAATTAGAGGTATGAGGAGGGGGGAAGGAACTGTACGAATGCCTAGATCCGTTGGATGACCTGTAGTTGGTTATAATCACATTAAAATGTGTGGTGTGCTAGCCATGTGAACATGTCTATGTTTCATCTCTCTCTTTTCAGTTAATGGACGAAGAAGATGGTGAAAAAGAGCTGACAGATCTGCAGAAGGAGATAGAGATGCAGATCGAAAAAGACTGCAAAATTATAAAGAAAAAACCTGGTCGGCCCACGTCTTCGACTCCATCAAATATATCAAGTGGGTTAATTAAATAAGCAGCTAAACAGGCCTTTTGCATGTATTCTAGACGAGCTGATGCCCGCAGCCTCGCCCGCGTGAATGTCGATTATCGCGACTTTTCATACAAACTTTCATCCCCTATTTTATCCTCTTGGGGGTAGAATTAATCAAAATCCTTTCTTAGCGGATGCCTACGTCATAACATCTACCTGCATGCCAATAATTCATTTCAGCCCGATCCGTCCAGTGGTTTGGACTGTGCGTTGATAGATCACTATGTCAGTCAGACAGTCAGTTGCCTTTGAGTTATATATATTTAGATTATCTTATACAGCTTCAAGTGCAACTTAAACATATACTTAAAATTTTTAATGGTTTTTAGGGTTCCGTACCCAAAGGGTAAAACGAGATCCTATTACTAAGACTCCGCTGTCCATCCGTTTGTCACCAGGCTGTATCTCATGAACCGTGCGTGATAGTTAGACAGTTGAATTTTACACAGATCATGTATTCCTGTGGCCGCTATAACAACAAATACTTACTAAAAAAACAGAATAGAATAAATATTTAAGGGTCTTTAACTAGTCGAATCTAAGCTAAGCCGTCTAAATGTACCTCCATGGTTACAGGCGACCCTGACGACCCAGATTCTGAAGAGATCCAAGCGACGATATTCGTTGAAGAGGATACTTTGAAAATCATAGGTCAAATGGAGGAGTGTGAGGGCTTGAAGAAAGATAACCTGAAACTTGAGCGTGGACTTCGTAAGTTATTGGCACCTCTAACTTTCGTTTATCATTTATCTAGAGCTGTTACAACAATTATTTATTCATGACCGTATATGAAATACTTCTGTTTTCTTGACACGAACACATGCATGTTGCCGAGGCGCAACCATGGCTTTACCACAAACTCTTCGGGCAATGTCAAAGTAATATAGCTTTGATAAAACATTTACAATTTGTACATAATATTTAATTAGTGTTACTTCAATCTTGAAACTTTGTAACATGATGGTTTGTACGAGCTTGTGGCCCCAGTTATTATAAAGCACTGGTGGCGTAGTGGTGTGAGTACTTTGGCCTGATTCTAAGGTCGTGGATGATGGGCTTGCAACCTGTCAATTACGGAATAATAACAACATTGCAAAATGTGAGCATGTGCCAAATGTCATGTTCGGACGTGCCTCTGACTACTCTGTATAGTCTATAGATATCTTCGAAGATCTAAGTAACTGGAGATCTGAGAAGATATCTACCGAGCTTTGGATTATAGTCGTGATCATGTTTTTTGTTTCATATTTTCAGGTCCAGATTTAGCAGTTATAGGCTTAGGTCCAGAGCGACCGCTCGTCGAAGAGAAAGTTGATAAGTTCATCAAACCCGAAGCGAAGCCTACATTCGCCAAGGATCTGGTCAACTCCGAGGAGCTGGTGCTCGGCGAGAGAGACGAAGAATACGTGAATAGCTTTATAATGAGTGACGAGGAAACGAGACAGAAGACAATGCTGTGGAATAGGATCAATGCCGGATATTTGAAGCAGCAGAAAAGTATGTACCTGAATGATAAAACAATAATCATCATCTTCCTGCCCTTATCCCACTAGGTGAGGTCGGCACAACAGGTTCTCTTCCTCCACTCTCCCCTATCATCTCAGTAGTCACTCCCTTCTTACCCATATCGTCTTTCACACAGTCCATCCATCTTTTCTTGGGTCTACCTCTACTCTAGTATCCATCCACATTCAAATCCATCACCTTTCTTGTGACATGATAAAACAATTATAAGGGACACAAAAAAATGGGGAGAAGTTACGTGTAAAATTAATCAATTTAATTCAAAAATATGTTATCCAATAAAATCACAAGGATCACTTTGAAACGTCTTACATGCTAGGTGAATCTATGTGCCAATTCCGACCTAACCTAAGTACGAGAAGAACAGGCAAGAAACTCGTCTCGGTCATAGCGCTTTTTTGTATGATCCTTCTTACAAAAAATGTAATCAAGATAATAATATCATAAAACAAATGGATAACGTTTACATTGCAAATTGGTTAGTTAGCTGTTGGAGGGCGGATCAATAAAAATAATATAAAAATAAAAAAGAATAAATAAAATCAATTTAATCAATCCATACTTAATATTATAAATGCGAAAGTTTAAACTGCTGAACCGATTTTGATGAAATTGGGTACAAATATAGTCTAGAGCTTGAGAAAGGACATTGACTACTTTTATCGCGAAAAAATGGCTTTAAGGGGTTGAAATAAGATGTGAAATTTTGTATGAGAGTCTGTCATTATCGAGCGCGGACGAAGTCGCGAGTTTTTACTCGTTTTTACCTTTTGGTAGTATCAAAATAAAGCATATTTATCCTTTCACCACACTGGTTCCAAAGAATTAGTGACACTATAAGAACAAGCGTATTAAAATGTATTGACGTCAATATTACAAGAGGTCATCTTCTCGCAATTTTGATCTCACTTTATTGATTGATTTTTAACATATATAAATATAACTAGCTGATGCCCGCAGCTTCGCCCGCGTGAATGTCGATTATCGCGACTTTTCATACAAACTTTCATCCCCTTTTTTATCTCCTTGGGGGTAGAATTAATCAAAATCCTTTCTTAGCGGATGCCTACGTCATAACATCTACTTGCATGCCAAATTTCAGCCCGATCCGTCCAGTGGTTTGTGCTGTGCGTTGATAGATCACTATGTCAGTCAGTCAATCAGTCAGTCAGTCACCTTTGAATTATATATATTTAGATAGATATTGGCCTTCAAAAGTTTTTCTACGTGTTCATTAGCTATCATAAAAATAACTATTATTTACAACCGTTTCAAATAAGTAATAACAAATTCACAATCTCTTGGCATTATAAACTCTGCGCTGATCACTGTCCTTGTCATTTTATTTAATTATAAACATTTCATAATCCATGCGAATGGGGTTCGATAGATTATTAACTAAATCCCACTAATATTATAAACGCGAAAGTTTGTAAGAATGTATGGATGTCTGGATGTATGTTTGTTACTCTTTCACGCTGAAACGGCTGAACGGATCTGGCACAGAGATAGATTATTGTTTGGAATAGCATATAGGCTTTTATCCCGGGAAAATGTACTGTTCCCATGGGACAGATTTGTTTTTATTTTTCAAGGTAGGTACCGCACGGGCGAAGCAGCGGGCGGAAGTTAGTTTAGATATATAAATGTGCCTGTCCGATACCGGAATAAAATCACGGCCTTTGAGAGCCTAGCGGCTTTCGCAAACTTTCGCTAACACATTCCTCATTTTGTATTTATTTATTCATATAAAAGGAACGCCATCAACATAATTATATTACGTATATTAAATCATCCAATGTTACTGTAATAGTTTAATTATGTTATATTATTACAATATTTTTAGTTAAAGAAGAGATCCGCGCGAAAGAGAAAGAAGAAAACAAAACTAAAAAGAAAACCAGAGGTTCGTACAGGAAGAAAGTGGCTCTGAACGCGGCGACCGCGAGTGAAGCCGTCGGCAAGATGATAGCGGAGCGTAAGATCAGTACCAAGATCAACTATGATATCCTGAAGAGTTTGGACCAGCCCGGAGTAGCGGTACCTTCCACCCCGAAACCAGCAGAGTCTGCATCAGAACCGGTTATAGGGTAAGTATAAATGTTACCCCCAAAAGGGTAGGCTTCTGAAACTTCCGCCCGCAGATTCGCCTAAATTATGGCCTACTAGCTTAAAAACAGGAATCGGGATAAAAAGTAGAGCTATTATGCTATTCCAGACTATAATCTATATCTGTGCCAAATGATGTCCAGTAGTGCGATTACGAAACTCTGATACAATCAACACTTGTCAAATGTCAATCAAATTGATGGAATAATCACTCTTATGTAATACCAAATCAAATCACTTGATTACAATGAAAACGTATTGACATTGATTGTAAGCAAAGATCCATAATCACCCCACAGATCCGTTCAACCGTTTCAACGTGAAAGAGAGTAACAAACAAACACCCATATATCCAAACATCCATACATTCTTAAAAACTTTCGCGTTTATAATATTAGTAGGATGTCTATTGCAGACTATAATCTATATCTGTGCCAAACTTCATCCAGATTAGTTCATCTGTTCCGTAGGTATGTGAGTTCCTTTGGAAGCCGCTGGAGCCCAAACGGCTGGACAGATTTCGACTAATGAGGTTTTGTTGAATTCGTCTTGATTACAACAGTGACATAGACTACACAAAATTTAATTGGCGGCTGTAAAAGCCATTTTCAATAATTACTTTCAGACTGTTTTGTTTTAGTTTATGAAAGAAAGAAAAATACTTTATTCAATAAAATATCAAGGATCACTTTGAAAAGTCTTACATGCTAGGTAAATCTGTGTGCCAATTCCAACCTAACCCAAGTACGAAAAGAACAGGCAAGAAAGTGAAAGTAGAAAAGTTAGTGTGTGTAGTTTAAATCTCTATTAGTTTTAAATTGGACCTCATGTTAAAAGTTACCCGACTGTTTAGTCTACCTATTTGTATTATAATAATTGTGAAAACATACCCTAAACCGACGAGCATGTATGAAGAATGTAATGAGAGTGAATGAAGCAAAAGAGGATGTCAGGATCGTAGCAAGTGGAGATCCGTGATCTCTGCCTACCCCGTCGGGAAACAGGCGTGATTTTATGTATGTATGTATGTATGTATGAAAACATTACCGCACTTATTTTCCAGGGCAAAGACTCCAGCCATACCGATCCCTGAATCCCCAGTGGCGAAGAAGAAGACCCCAGCGCCGACGATACCAGAGTCCCCTGCCAGGAAACGCAAGAAGACCGCACCGGTGATACCGAAACAAAAGGTCCCAGCTAGTCCTGCGCCCGCGCCGGCGACGCCATCTGTGCAAGGTTAGTGGAACTAATTATGAATTTTACTTCTTGGTAGAACGGATAATTAGGTATTGCGTCAATAGGTGACACTAGCTTATCCTAATGCACTCATGCGCGTACGCATGAGTTATAAAATTTTGACAACCATTATACGTCACAGTGCGTTGGTCGATTATCTCTAGAATTTTGAACAAAACATCTTTTGTTTAAAATTGACTTGACAATTTCTCTAACTTTGACAAAAGAGACAGATGCCAAACTATTAATAATAAAAAAAAGGAAGAATGTATACTTGGACCCGGTAGGCGGCGCACTGCTGTCGGGTAGGACAACGTCTGTCGGGTTTGCTAGTATACCTTTAACTATAATATCTATACTTAATAATAAAAAACTTGAGAGGTGTCAAGGGACACCCGGATGGAACGAAGTTCCTTTCCTTGCTTTCTATGAGTGAGAGAGAGAGAGAGAGAGAGACAGAGAAACACGCGCACGCCGCACGGCTTACAACTATAGCAAAAAGTGTCGTTACAACTTTTCGTGAGAATTTTTCCGCCTAGCCCCCTTTCGCAACGCGCGATAAGGAACTTCGTTCCAATATTATAAAGAGGAAAGATTTTATTGTTTGTTTGTTTGCATTGAATAGGCTCCGAAACTACTGGACCGATTTGAAAAATTCTTTCACCAATGTGTAGAATGAACTTTCAATAAACATAGGCTATATTTTAAGTAGGTACTTCGCGGGCGACGTCGCAAGCGGAAGTTAGTATATAATATATTTGTTCTAGATGCCGCAACAGATCAAGAAGCGGAAGACTTCGAAGATGACATCGAGGACATTGCAGAAGTGACTGGAAACGAGGAGTTATCACTCTCTGCGATGTTGCAGAATGGACCCGAGGAAGATTATTACGATTTCGACGAGTATTGATGTAATAATATTTCCCTAATTTATATGTTCTAGTACTAAGTAAATTGTCAAAATAACTATAGGTCAAAGGCCGGCAACTCGCGTGAGATAACTCTAGTATTGCTAGCGCACTTAGGCCATGGTAACCACTTAGAGCGTTTACGCACTGCGTCCGATCCGTATCTGTGAAAACATGGATGTAGAAAACTCAGACCGAATTCGGATATTCCTTACGCACTAGTCTGATCTCTGTATGTCTACCATGAGTTGTTACATTTAGATTGGCTGACGCTACTACGGTAGTAATAGTACGTTACTATGACATCTGTCAAAATTTTTACTCATGGTACCAAATTTAAGCAAATGAATGAAGCGCAAACTACATTTTAGTACCCAACTATCCGCTAGAGGCGCTGTACAAGTTTTCATAGATTTTTTTAACTACAGTCTCTAGCGAGTGTAGATTGTGAAAACTCATGGTAGACCTACTGATACAAATCCAAACAATTCAGGAGCCACCTTTTGGCATACTTACGTCATTTTTTTAAATAATATGAACTATTCAATACGACTGCTTCGGTCCGTCAAAAATCATCTCCGGGATGGAGATTCTAGAATGACGGAAAGAAATCGGATGCCGGAAAACGGATGTAGTGCGTAAGCTACCATTTATTTATTTATTTATTTATTGAATTAGAACGGTTTACACCAATTACACTAGTCAATCACATATACACATAACAGATAGAATTTAGAAAGTACAATTTATAAATAATATTAATTATAAAAATGGACATAATTTTACAGCTCGACAAATTAATCACAATCTAAATCAAAATAGCAGGTCATACAATCATTATAATAAAGCAAATAAATAAATAAATAATGCTGGACAATCCACACAGCATCATCTAGCCCTAAAGTAATCTACTCAAAGCTTGTGTTATGGGTACTAGATAACTGATATATTTAAAACATGATATAGGTACATAGATAGATATTTTTTATTATACATACACACCCAGACCAACGGAATCCAACCCAGAGGCGGGAATCGAACCCGCAACCTTTTGCGTCGCAGGCGGACTCTTGCCCGCTGCGCCACTGAGGTCGTCAAAAAAGCAAAGGTAAAGAAAAAAAGTAAAGGAGTTTCAAATTAACTTATAGTGTACAATATACCATATAAATAGTTCTACGACTACTACGAGTACGGACATATTTTCACGGCTACGGATCGGGTTCGGATCGGACGCAGTGCGTAACCGCTCTTACAGGTGGGCCGTGTGCTATTTATTTGCCGGCTCGGTTGTTTATGAAAATGTCTGCATATGATAATAGTTTATTTTTAAGAGTATTTATTGTAAAGCAGTGTGTTGTGGTAGTATATTTTACTAATTATAAATTCAAAAGTTTGTGTGTGTATGTTCGTTTTTATCTCTGTAAAGGTGAACGACATGAACTACCTACATACAAACATAGAATGCTAAAATGTTTGATTAAAAATAAGTAAGTACAGTATTTCAAATTAGTTGTTACGTTTTTACGTTTTAGTTGGTAAGTTTTTACCGCCTCTTAGTTGATAAGTAGATAATATTTTACATATTATTAGCTTATAAGGTATTTCTTTTATGGCATGATCTGATGAAATGTGCATTAAGCACAGTCTGACCTGACCCTATCTATTTTTACCAAGCACTGTTTTTATTAAGGCTCATTTCCACCGCGGCGCATGAAAAGGCTACGCGCGTGTATTAAGTTTCGTTTTATAAGAAGATGTATGTGATTGTGTCCACTGCAACCCACGGACGGGCTAAGCATGAATTGATGTCATTGATACGTACGTATAGTTGGCTCAACGAATCTAGGCATTCGTGAAGTTAGCCGCAAGAGCTGCGCAGTATCGTTTTTCGGGAGCAATTGAAGGTATGAGGGGGGGAAGGAACTGTACATGCGCAAACTCGCACCTGTGGCTAACTTCACGAATGCCTAGATCCGTTGTATGACCTATAGCTTGCTCGAATAGGCGGTTACATAGCTGAACGCTGTCAACGCCATGCACGCTGTGAATATTTTACACGGCTTGTTCCACAAAGCGTATCTCATCGCTACAGTTATAAAATATAGTCGTGGGTTCTCGTCAGTGGTGGATTTACACATTTACCGCCAGTAGGCTATTCAATTTTTGTGCGTTTAGTAATTTTTCATGTACAAACGTTGGTATTTGGTATACTGTATAATACTAAAATATTGTAATTTTGTTACATTTTCGAGACTTCTTTTCACCATGTATATTATAATTTTTATTTTTTATTTCTGTAAGGCAAACTAAAGTTTTTGCCAAATTTGCCGCCCAGCCTACGCAGCCTACTGGCGAATCCACCACTGGTTCTCGTGTACTGCAGTGGAAACGTAGACTCACGTTTTAAAACTTTATTCCACGCAGCTAAAATTCACAGCATGCGCCGTGGTGGGACTGCGCCTTTAATGTTGTGTTATTTGTAATCTTGACATTAAATTGTTATAGTTCTTTTCCAGATGAAGTAGCCTAATATTAATCTGATAAAAACGGGCATGTCCCAAACAAGCATCTAACTTTTCACGAAATAACTTCAATGATGCAAGAGATCTGAGATGTCTAGCAAGCCTTGGGATTGTATTTGTTATCATGTTGATTATTATTTTATATGCAATAATAAATACTGCATAGAGAAAGTAATTTCCATATATACAAAGTGGGTTAAATACTTTAGTTAATAATAGACTGAACTATTTGTATATTTAAGTATATTGTTGGTAGATAGTCATGTACATAAACTTATGGTAGCAATCGTGCGTTATATTCGGTAAAGCTAAATAATTTAAGTATCGCGGTCCTCTTTAATTTAGTTTCTATTTAATAATAGCATAGGACAGCAATACTTTTTTTTGCTAACGCCGAAATTGCCACTTATCAATGTTATCCCATAGTGTTGCCACCGGTTTTCGCGCATTTTTAACCCCTTCCGTAAAATCTGCGCGGTATCGCTACGAGTGAGTTATAATTTTATTGTATGTTCGAAACTATATGATATAGGTAATAGGTGAACCAATACTGGAAGCAATAAATAAAAGTAGTTTAATAAAGCTAGTTTATTCATAATGCTCTTTTTACTACTTTTGACGCAAAATGTTACTATTTCTAGATAACTAAAGCTTACCAAACCCTTCGTTTAGTTAGATTCTGCGTTACTACTATTATAAATGCGAAAGTAACTCTGTTTCTGTTAGTTTGTACCTTTTCACGACTAAACGGATCATAATTAAAGTAGGCAAGAAATAGAATCGACGGAAACGGACATAGGCTATTTTTCCTCTCAAAAAATAATGTTGAAAGTTTGTATGGGGAACGCATGGTTAAGCAACGTTGAGCGCAGTCAGTTTTTGGATGGGTGACCGTCTCTTTTTGCACTCCTTAGAAACCCAATTATCCAATCCATAATTTTAGAATTAATACGTTATATCGTTATATTGATGGGTTTTTGTGGACGAAGTCGCGGGCTACAGCTAACAGCTATTAATATGAACCTGTTTTGTCTGACAAAACGTTGTTTTATTAATCTTCATGTAATAGTTACGGCACGATTACCATAACAGTGATAGTGACCGAGAGCGCAGACAAGTCGAAACCTGTGCAGGATGTCGCATTCTTGCAACGAGTGTACAAACAAACAGACAACTACTAGGTTTGTGCATGAGTCAGTCAGTATAGGTAGGTACAGTTGTAAACACTGCCGGTCAGCTTTTATACGTCTGATGGCGAGTTTATTCAATTAAATTCAAAAATAATTTATTCAATAAAATCACAAGGATCAGTTTGAAACGTCTATCATGTTAGGTGGATCTATGTGCCAATTCCAACCTAACCCAAGTAGGTACGAGAAGAACAGGCAAGAAACTCGTCTTGGTCTTAGCGCTTTTTTGTATGATTTGAATAGGTACCTACTTATGATAAGTTATCCTACTAATAAAAAACGTGAATGTTTGTAACTATGTATGGATGTTTGTTACTCTTTCACGCTGAAACGGCTGATCGGATCTGGATGAAATTTGGCACAGAGATAGATTATTGTTTGGAATAGCACATAGGCTACGTTTTATCCTGAAAATAATTACGGCTCCTGTGGGATAGCTTTGTTTTTGTTTTTCAAGGAACCATGCGGGCGAAGCCGTGGGTGGAAGCTACATACTTTTAAGTAAAGTACAAATAAAGACCTTACTGATTACCTCGGAGGCGAGTATTCGGCTAAGACGCGAGAGATGCGGGTTCGATTTTCGCGGCGGGTGAAATGTTTGCATGTTCTGTAAATGTTTCTTCCGGGTCTGCGTGTTGTGGTATCATTTCTAATACCCACGCGGCCACGTACCGGGGATCCCAGTGTGTGGGATCAATGTAAACATAAAAACTCGTAAAACATTGGTTTTCATGACTGTACCCACTATGAAGTATTCTGTGATGCCTCAAAAGCAGCAAGCACCAGAACTTGTCGGTACACGACGTCTTGAACCTCAAATTAAAAGATTTAGATACTTATAATAATAAATACACACAATCCAATCATTCGATCGTGAGCTATGTTCAGTTAAGGTAACACCTACCACATAGGGGAAGTAATGTGTACCTACGCTCTTATTCTTCTAGTCATTGTAATGTGATAAAATGGGGTATAGTTGTAAAATTCAAGAATTAAAATTGCGTAAGTTGTCCACGAATAAAAATCTGTCGTCATTGTACAGTGAAAGGAAACATATTCTGATAAAAACGAGAAATGGATATTTAAATTTACCAAAATCTGTGATTATTCATGTGTTGATGGAAAGGGCCAAAGAAATTGTATCGAAATGGTGAGTACCTGCGTACCTATTTACAATCAATTATATTTTTCAAGTGTGACTTTGCTTTTTCTTTATCTATTTATTAGTGAACATCTTCAAATTTTCACAATCTACCCAAGTCTGTAAGCAGTTCATACCTCTTTCTTTATGGGTAGTTCATACCTTGTTACAAGCATAGATTTGTAGAATAAACTGCCGTCTGTGTGTGGGTGTTTTTTTTGTTATGTTGGTGTTATATATAAGTTAAGGGTGGAAGTTCACCGAGAGAAATTTCTAATATTTCACGGGATGGATTCGCAATCGTGGCGCGAATTATGTCTTTTCCCGAGCCTCACGCAAGTCACGTAATTCATCATAATACTAACGTATTTAATAAATTAAACTGTGTACTATAATATTCACTCTTCATTTGAATTAAAGCTGATATACAGGGTGTCCCAAAAAGTAGTGTCAAGCGAAAGTCCAGAGATAGAACACCCCTTGGGATACCCGAATCACCCCCATGTATGTTCCGCGATTTTCTATAGTTTTCGAGTTATTATTTTTTTTCCGAATTTTTGAAAATTTACGACTATAACAACTTAAAACATTCCTACAAAAAAAGTAGAAAACTTTCTTGAGATTTTTTTTTTGCTACTGAATTGTTATGAGTTGTTCTTTTATGCATAAAATAATCAGCTACGTGACTTTGATGAAAACTATGAAAATGTTGGTCTAAAGTCAAATAATTACATTCGGTGAATTATGACTAAATTTTTCAACTTCAAATTAAAAATCTTAAAAAGTGATTTCATGGTTCCTAAATAAATCTAAAGAATTCTCCAGACTCTCAGCTTTCATAATCATTAAAAAAAAGTAGTACTTAACCTGTGGTATGCCGGGATTCCAGACATAATAGAAAATTTATTATGTCTCGCGTGGATCTGCGTTCCGGCATGTCACAGGTTAATAGGCTACTTTGGCCAAAAATCGGCCTTCAAAGACGGTGAGGTGGAAATTTTTAAAAATTATCTACCTGATTAAAAAATAGATTTTGGCCATTTTATCATTCGTAAGCTTAATTCGTTTGTGAACTAACGAAAAATTACTGCAGGAAAGTAAGATTTCATTAATATTTGAAGGTTTTATTTAATTTGTTTAGCTAAATTTATGAAATAAAACAGCAAGTAAAATTTATTAATTTTTTACAAAAAGTCTTCAAAATGTCAACCTTCTAGGTCGATACAAATCCTACATCGTCTTAAAAAGGTTTCCTTTAATCGTATGAAAGCTATTTTAAGTTCCTTAATTTTTTCTTCGGCCCATCTCAATTTTGTTCTTAATTCGGCCATATTGCTGATTTCTTTGGCATAAACTAATTGGCTATTTGACAGTTTTCAAAAAGATACTTATAAATATACGTAAGTTTATTTTAAACCTCTTACAATTATCTTTTCCTCAAAAAAAGCGTTATTTATCAGAAAAAATGTATATTTTCCACCAGTGATTTGAAACTCGCGCGAAAACAGCCGGTCACGTGACATTTCTGACTGTGACGTCACGGGTCTCGGACGGATAAAAGGATAAGTCCTGACTGATTTGAATAGATACAACTGCTGGTCGTACAGACTTAAAATTTGGAGGGTATGTTTGTCTTGGTATGTAGGCACCCACTAAGACAGGATTTTTGGAAATTCCACTTTTAAAAGGGTGAAAAGGGCTAAAAGCGTTTGTATGAAAATTTTTAACGCGTTGTGCGATTTTCATGAAACTTTGTTTGTGTAATGTAAATACAAAACAAATGTACACGTGTTTCTAGATTTTTCAATATAACCTTTAAAAAGGGGTAAAATGGGGGCTCAATGTTTATATGGGAACTTTTTAAGGGGTGTTACGATCGGTCTGAATCTTGGTTTGGATACTTTAAATGCAAAATAATTTAAAACGATATATCGATTTTTCAAAACAATCCTCCAAAAAGGGTTAAATGGGGTGTCAAAGTTTTTTTGACGAGAGGTGTGTTTTGTTTGAAACTCCGTTGAAATACTTAATAGGCAAAATAAATGTAAGTACACGCATTTTAAGGGTTTTCGAAAATAACCCTCACAAAGGGAAAAAAACGGTGTCAAAGTTTGTATGGACTTTTTGACGAGAGGTGTGATTATCTATACTATCTGTACTAATGTTATAAGGAGGAAAGATTAGATTGTTTGTTTGTTTGTTTGTTTGCATTGAATAGACTCTGAAAATACTGGAACGATTTCAAAAAAAAATTCACCAATGTGTGAACCTTGGAGGATGAACATAGGGTATATTTAATGTAGGTACTTCGCGGGCAACGCCGCGAGCGAAAGCTAGTATTTTATAAAAATGACAAGCTAATAAACTTGTGCCGTGCCTTTGTGTAAAAGTACTACAGTTAAATATCCTGACAAATTGTTTATACACGTTCCTAAATGTCCGAAACTCACATTCTGAAACTCAGCTGAGCAAAAGTTAGGATTACATGCAAATAAATTTGCAACCTTAAATGAATCGATTTTTGGCTGATTTGCACTATCGGCTTTTATATAGCCTGGCTCCATTTTGTGGAACTTCTTAACACAAATTAAAATATTTTAGAGTACCTAAATCTTTTCAGCAAACTGCCAACGATAAAACACACAACATTTTACCATTGAGATGCATTTTACTGTGACACTTAGAGAAGTGACGTCACGCGATGGTCATGCATGGCCGCCCGCGTTTCGGCTTTTGTAATCCACGGACAAAAAAACTCTAATGAATTTTTCAAAAACGATACATTTACAATTTATTTCAATGCAAAACACATATTGTATGAGTATTGTGAACCTATAAGCTAATGTATCTAATATATTAAATATGTTAGCGTTACTATTGTCAAATAGCCAATTCTTTGTAGTCATTTTTGGTTAGTTATCAAAACAAATTAATCTTACGAATGATAAAATGGCCAAAATCTATTTTTTAATCAGGTTGCTAATTTTAAAAATTTTCCACCTCACCGTCTTTGAAGGCCGATTTTAGCCAAAGTAGCCTATTAAGTACTACTTTTTTTTAATGAAAGCTGAGAGTCTGGCGAATTTTTTCTCTAGAAATTTTTAGACTCATTTAGGAACCATGAAATCACTTTTTTAGATTTTTAATTTGAAGTTGAAAATTTTAGTCATAATTCACCGAATGTAATTATTTGACTTTACACCAACATTTTTATAGTTTTCATCAAAGTCACGTAGCTGATTATTTTATGCATAAAAGAACAACTCATAACAATTCAGTAGCAAAAAAAAAAACTCAAGAAAGTTTTCTACTTTTTTTAAAGAACTTTTTAAGTTGTTCAAGTCGTAAATTTTCAAAAATTCGGAAAAAAATTCATAACTCGAAAACTATAAAAAATCGCGGAACATACATGAGGGTGATTCGGGTACCCCAATGGGTGTTCTATCTCTAGACTTTCGCTTGACACTACTTTTTGGGACACCCTGTATAATAGAATCTAGCAATACCTACTATACAAAGGTATGTAGGTAGATATTGAGTTTTAGGTGGCAACATTATTATGAGAAATTGACTTCATCAAATCAAGTAGGTAATTATTTGTCAAACTATAATCGAATCTATCGGTCTTTACGTTACGTACGTTCGCGATTCGTGGGTTCCTTTGTCGCAGACAAAAATTTAGGAACATGCGCATGTGCAGAGGCGGTGCGGAACCTTAGAGAACGTTTGAACTGTTGTATAATATACCTTGCATCCATCATCCATGAACCCTATGGGAAAGTTTCAGTGCACGACCGAATCATCGGTGCGTTGCGTATATAAGTCAGTAACGTCTAATAGGTAGGTATTTATTTATTATATTAATAATAATAATAATCAATCTATTTCAGGCAACATTATTCTAAGTAGTACAAGATGGAAAATAGCTACTCAGAAATCACTATTTATATAATACATTCAGTGCAGCATTTTATGAATTTGAAAATGAAGTTAAAAACGCGACTGATGCACGCACCAAGCGCTTAATAAGCGGTTTTCGCACGTGACGTTTGTTCTGTGCTGAGGGTTGCGGGCGGAGTTAAGTTTTAGATTTTACTTACACGGTTAAATCACAGCCTACCTTACTCCATCCCTGCACTGCACGTTCCTATTTGTACTAGAATAGGTAGGTACCTACAGCGCGAAGCTAAGTATGTTCTTAACTTTATTTAGTTTTGTAAAGTTGGCAGTCATGCTAAGCGATGCTTGACTAACTTCGGCTTAGTCAGCTTTGTCCGACCGAAGCGGATTGTATGAAGTGAAGATAGCTACAAAAGAAACAGAAACACTACGAAGAAGCAAGCAAGCGAGCGAATTCATTTGTGATTTCAGTTTGAGTACATACATAATTGTGTTTACGAGATTTTACGGGTTTGAACTAAAGTAAAGCGTTCTTTAACTAATCGTGTTTTGAGTTAAAAGACGTAGGCGATAGTGAAAAACATTGTTTTAATGTTTGCAATCGTGAAGTGTCTAAACGGTGGATCTACCAAGAGTGTGTTTACGCTATTTCAGCGATGTGCGAATATCTAGAATTGATTTGATGGTGTTAGAATTAAATTCATGGTGTTTCAGTATCTAGTGCCGTTTATTGAATACAGTTCGAATCATAGGGTCCACAAACGAGCAGACGGATTCTATCATGGTCGTAAAACGGTAAGTTTTTTATGTTACCAACGTGGTTCTTTCGTATTTTACATAATTATTTCATCTCTGCTAAAGCTTTGTACGCTTCACGAGAATTACGCATTCGAACTCACCTATCCTACCCGGAAAACAGCTAAAAACAAATCTATCTCACTTTGACGTTCTTTCCACACAATAGCTTTGTTTGTTTACTCTTGATAACTCCAAGTGAAGTTCTTTGATCGATAATTTTGATACACCAAACAATTTGCTCAATATCTCATTATATTAAAGATAATAGGTACATCATTTAACAATAAAGAATCCTGAGTACACAGAACACCCAAGCTTGTACCTAAAAAGCAGAGTAAGGTTAGTACCTACCATAAAAATGTACCTCAACATTTATCTCATTTTACATTACAATGTCAAGTGGTATTATCACAGTATGCCTTAATAACTTTGTCTTTATGTAAGACTCGAGTACCTTGGTAAATCCTGTTCTAATTGTTGATGACCACTGGATCAATGATAGATTTTACTTGTAGGTAGATATTTACAATTTGGTTATAATGTGTGTAACACAAAATGTAAATAAACACTGCATTCTGTACTAGTCTTCTACATTTTTCAAAAGTATTTTTTTTGTGCTTGTCAATATCGAACATTGTTTTAAAACAATTCATACCTACCTAGGTCCAAATAAAATACTAAACACAAGATTTCGCTCAGTACTTAGTCAGTTTAGTTAGATTTGTAAACTCTGTTTATGCGGTGATGGGCTTGAAACAATGAGGATCTAGAAAGTTTCCTACTCAAATCCTTCTAAAATCATAAAAATAATTTTGATATAAATATTTTTTATTATATTATTTTTCCACCAACTAGGTAGATCTATCTATGTATCTGTTCCAAATTTTTCTCCGTTCATTGTCTTTATTTTTGTGGCTTCATTCCAAGATTGAAAAAAGTTCTGAGCTATTAATGTGTCGTATTTTGTCCAAGCTATTATTGTAAACATGCCAGTGTTGTTATAAAAATTAAAATATTCAAGGTTAATTGTGTATTTTTCCTTAGATTTTCAACCTTTTTGATAGCACAAAACATGTAATACCTAATATGAGCTATGTCACATTAATAATTTCCAACTTAGTCATTATAATAATGAAAAATGTAGCATATGAAACCCTGTATGTAAGTATTCATAAAGTTCTTTGTCATTTTGAATTTTTTAATTTAGGTATGATGTATCACATTTTGTTTATCATAAACATGATTAGATAGATGACTTGCCTGGATTTTGTAAACTTAATTTTTCTTATAATTTTGTTGAAGTCTTTGATAAATCATTCTATATGATTAAATTAAAAATATAAATGAGCACCATGCATGCCAAGTCCTAGGCTGACAGCTTGACAATCCCTTCATCCAATAGATTAATAAAGTCCTTATATTGATCAGCATGTATAAATAAATATGAATATGAATGTACTAGACAAAGTACCTAACATTTTAACATTGCCTTGCCATGATGCAGTGTCCTAGCCTATACACCTACTTGCTTGTTATATATGTATAACAATGTACTTACGACCTTGTGTTGCGTCGATAATGTTGAAACGCAATAGAATACCTAGCTGCTTGACAAAATAAGTTTGTCAATTTAAACACGACACTGGCAATAGTGCATTAAATAAGCAGTAGCCAAAATGCAAAGAAGTTTACATATTGGTCAAACATGTGGCCCAGTCGCGCGGTATCTAGCTATCATCTAATTCTATAGAATCATATGCATGCAAGTTGTAAATACCGTATGTCAGAAATATGCAAGGACTTGTATGTCTTCCACTAGGCATTTACGTCTTCCATCGATTTTGCTGAAAAATAACATTGCAATAAAATTTTAGCAATGCACTGTTTATTTTCTGCTGATTACGTTATTCTATGTAACCGCCATACCATTATAGAGAACTCTATTTTTAAACCAACCTTTATTACAAAGTACCGTGAAGTTTGCTTACAACCCTCTTTCAAGGCGTACTCATTAAAGTTTCATCTCTGGAGGGCCGCGTGCCTCCGCCACACTTAGCTGATTGTGTGAAATGAGTCGTGCGTGGGTCGAGCTTTAGCTTTCATTTATTATGCCGCTAATGTACTCTGTGATTTATTACGGCCACGTAGGTAAATTTAGTTTAGCGTATAGTTATGTTCGTCCACTGTCCTATCATCAACGAAAACCGTTTCGCTTGGACAAATGCCTAGGCTTCCGCTCTGTAATAACTTCAGAACTTCAGTTACAGAATAAAAAAAACATAATGGATTGATTGCAACATCGTGATCTCGGATTTCTTTTGATAATATATTTTGTACATTCATCTCGTTTCCGAGAAGGTAGACACGGGTTTTACCTGGTATCTGGACCTCACAGATTTAAGGCATCTCTTACCCGCATATATCCATATTAATTTTACATTTAGCTCTTCGTAAGCTAACACGCTGACAAAAATGTTTCGTTACCGTTGGCCCTATCAACTAATTTTCGGAGTTTATTTGATACTATTTGCAAAATGGTGGCCATAACCAGTCATCGCTTTAATGACTAGCTTCCGTCCGATACTTTACCCGCGAGGTATCATAAAATATAGCCTATGTTGATCCTGAAAGTTCATTCTAAATATTGGTGAAATAATTTTTAAAATCGGACGAATAGTTCCGGACATTACCTCCTACATACATACAAACAAACAAACTAACAAAATTTACCTCTTTATATTAGTGTACTTAGATAGTGTAGAAATAGGTTAATGTTACATATTATATGCACTCAATTCTAGTATTATTTTACTGATTTATTTAATTAAGGTCTACTCTAAGCCCAAGTTAAAAGTTATTTGTAAAACTACATAGCCGCCTGGCTTTAGGCGTACCTATCGCAAACGACAGACTTTTTATGCGAAGGAGTCTGCGGGGCACAAAAAGTTCGTCGCGGATTGTTCTCAAACTCAACGGACATTTTGTGCATTGTATTCCTTAATGCATGTAATTGTAAATGTTCTACTTTGGCAGAACAAATAAAAAAAAAATGCACAGTGCATCGCGGATAGTCTGCGATCTACCATCTATCTATCTATCTATCTATCTATATCTATATCTATATAAGAGCTTAACCTGACTGACTGACTGACTGACTGACTGATTGATCATCGCCGAGCCGAAACCGCTGAAGGTAGAAAGCTGAAATTTGGAAGGTGGCTTCCTTTTATAACAAAACCACCCACTAAGGCGGGATTTTTGGAAATTCCACCTCTAAGGGGGTGAAAAAGGGTGAAAACGTTAGTATGAAACTTTTTAACGCGTGGAGCGATTTTTATGAAACTTTGTTTGTGCACTGTAAATGCAAAATGAATTGACACGTATTTCAGGATTTTTCAATATAACCATCAAAAAGGGGTCAAATGTGGGGTCAATATTTGTATGGGAACTTTTTAACGGGTGGTGCGATTGGCTTGAAACTTTGTTTGTGTACTGTAAATGCAAAATAAATGGACACGTGTTTCAGGATTTTTCAAAATAGTCTTCAAAAAGGGGTCAAATGTGGGGTCAATGTTTGTATGTGAACTTTTTAACGGGTGGTGTGATTGGCTTGAAACTTTGTTTGTGTACTGTAAGTGAAAAATAAATGGACACGTATTTCAGGATTTTTCAAAATAATCTTCAAAAAGGGGTCAAATGTGGGGTCAATGTTTGTATGTGAACTTTTTAACGGGTAGTGCGATTAATTTGAAACTTTGTTTGTGTACTGTAAATACAAAATAAACGGACACGTGTTTCAGGTTATTTCAATATAACCTTCAAAAAGGGGTCAAATGTAGGGTCAATGTTTGTATGGGAACTTTTTAACGGGTGGTGCGATTGTTTTGAAACTTTGTTTGTGTACTGTAAATGCAAAATTAATAGACACGTATTTCAGGATTTTTCAATATAACCTTCAAAAAAGGGTCAAATGGGGGGTCAATGTTTGTACGGGAACTTTTTAACGGGTGGTGCGATTGGTCTGAAACTTTGTTTCGCGTTTCAGAATTTTTCAATATAACTTTAAAAAAAGGGTCAAATGGGAGGTCAATGTTTGTATGGGAACTTTTTAACGGGTGGTGCGATTGGTCTGAAACTTTGTTTGTGTACTGTAAATGCAAAACGAATGGACACGTGTTTCAGGATTTTTCAATAACCTTCAAAAAGGGGTAAAATGGGGTGTCAATGTTAGTTTGGGATTTTTATGAGTTTTGTGATGTGTTGGAAACTCAGTTTAGATACTTTAAGTGAACGAAGTCGCGGGCGGGACAGCTAGTATGTATATAAAAATGAATTGCTTTTCGTTAGTCTCGCTAAAACTCGAGAACGGCTAAACGGATTTATCTTATCTTGGTCTTGAAATGTTCGTGGAGGTTTAGGGAAGGTTTAAAAGGTAAGAAAACGTATTACTTACAGACGAAGTCGCGCGCGGGTCAGCTAGTGATCGTATATTTTTTGGCAAAATCAATGTCATTGCCTCGCTGACATCGAAAGTTCACAGACGGTCATAAGTATTCTGTGAGTTCTTTGAACGAAACACTCTCAAATAAATAAATCATAGTCTCTCTCAATCTCACTAATCTTACGCACGATAAAAAGCTGTTAAAGTAAAAGCCGACAAAAGCCTTTCAAATGCGGGCTAGTATGCACCTGCACACCCATATGCCTTCTTCACCTGCATGACAGATGTTACGTTACGCCCCATGAACTAGCTAATGGAATGATTCCGGTTAGACATAAAAAACTCGCCAGGACACGTACAAACAAATTAATTATGTAACTACCTAGGTTGTAGAATAATTAAAGGAATGCCCCCTTCTTAAGCAATAAAAAGAGCACGTGCCATTCCTCGCTCATCTGGGAAGGGTTTGCGACTAGTCGTGTCCAAGGCACCGGCGCGTTGCGTTTTAATGCTCAAGGAAGGAAGGCATAAATCCCTTCCGGAGAAGTAGTACCACTTGTAATATGCAGCTGCGTAGGTATGATTTTTTTCCCAACGATATCTTCGTGTTCTACTTAGTGCGTGATGATCCATAGTTTCATTGTCAGTACCTGTAGTTATTCTAAATCTTTTAAAGAAATATGCTAAATGTAATGTAGCTGCTAAGATACTTCGTTTAATTAAAGCACTTAGTAAATAAATGAATTAATAAATGTGCTGGACGGACAGTCTAGGCCGGCGGCTGGTCTACGCCTTGGCCCGAAGTGAATCAGTCTTTATAATGTGCATGCGGCCTCCATGCTGGATTGCCGGCGTGTGCGCATACGAGTGCTGACATGTTGGCTGCGGTTCGCTGACCGCACGCCATGAGATGGCCTCGATTATTGCAGATTGTGATTGCCAAAAAATAAAGCCATTAAAATTACAATCCACACTTTAATTCGAAATGTGGGTGAGTTTCGAAAACATGGAGTGAAGCCTCTTCACTCCATGAGTTACTCGAATTGAACTATTCCAATGCCTTAACCGCAAACTACCCAGAGTTTACAAATTACCGTTAGAGACATCACTGTCCAAGCACGCTTGATTGATTTGCTTTTGAAAAGTGCCAAGTTTCTAACATTTCTCGTTGGATCAATTTGTAAAAACACCCGGAAGTTCCAAAGCTTAAAAATCTTAAAAATAGATTTCAAAGATCCATCAAAGAATTCATAACAGAAAATGAGACGAACGTTATGCGACCATTGTCCTGATCCACGTGGTTTCAAAGTAATTTCCGACATTAAAAAAACGACCGTTGATCATCAGGTTGTTGGTAAACTGGATAGACAGAACGTCGTTTTACCTTTTACGTATCATCTAACACTAGTGTAAGTAAACTTTATTTCGAGTGAGTTAATCGGTCAGCGAGAGCTTTGAAAACTTTCAAGGCTCGCGGCCTTAACGTTTTTTCCCTGTGATCCATCGTTACTTTAAGTACTATTTTATCGGGATGCTGAGGACCAGTGACGTTTTTTATTAATTTGTAAAAGACCCATCTCAATGTAAAAGACGCAAAGAAAGTATGAAAGTATGCACGTACATACTAATTTCATATAATACTTTCCGAGCATTATTATTCAGGATAGTTTTGATAGTAAATAAAGAGTCGGTAGCGAAAGACTGAATATTGATTTGTGTAACCAACGTCTGCAAATCCTTCGTCTTTAAACATTTACATAACAATCGAGAAATTCTGTTGATGAATTTTGATTTTGGTTGTATTTTGGTAGGGTATAATACATATACATTAGTTGTTTGAACTTGATTTTACAACCAAATAGGTCTGAGTAAATTTGGTACAAGCTCAATACTATAAATCGTAAAACATAGGTAAGTGAGAAAGGGAGATCGAGGTTGAAAGCAGTCCAGCCAATCTTGACATCGGACCGTGCGAACTTAGAGTGAAAGTATATAGAACAAGGGATTGAAACGTTATGCAATGGTTCATTTTATATTTGAAGAAGCATTTAATTGATGATAACGTATACGACAAAATGAATCAAGGAGAAGACAATCTAAGCAGGTATATAGAAGCAGTACCTTACATTTGCATGTTGGCGTCTTCCGCTCCACAATCCATCAAGCATAGGCAGGTAGTACTCAAAGGAAATTGCTTTTGCTTACCGCGAACTTTTGCCTGCCTAAGAAATGGGCTAAGGCATTCTCATCGTGTAGTAGTGTTTCCTCGGAAACTTCCGATAGCATTCCCACTTCCCACATTCGGCGTATTTGGTGTTGCGTGGTACCGACCGGATGCAACGTAGCCTTTTACTGACGTGCTTAGTTTGCCGAATTGTTATCGTCATCGACTGACACCCTTAGCGCCTGAGTCACATGTGTCATCGTTCATAGAATTTTTTACTATCATAGTGGGCTGGTCTTCTTGGAATTTAAAAGACGATTTTATTAGGTTATGCTTACGTTCAACTAAGCTTGTGCCCGTAATCTGCGTTGACTGTCTATAGACTTCGTATAGAAAGACAGGAAATATTATACAGAGTATGCTTCGTCGTCGAACAACGAGTAGAATGTTCAACTATTGTAGGTAGAAAGGTAATTTCACTTCCCCATCTATGGGGACATTAGAAAATCATTTTTTCACGTGCTGTTATTGTCAGTCATCATTCACAGTTCACAGCTAAGTGCCATCTTGATGCCCTTAACCAGACAAAGGTGAGACAGACACGTTAAGAGTCATGCGAAAAATTACACCTAGACATGCAAATGAAGTTGATTGTATTTGTCACGGAATTACTACGCCAGATTTACGTAATAGGCGCATAAGCTATAACAACGTATGATGTAAAAAGTTATGGATCTGATTGGTGAGTAAAAAGCTGGTCTGTTTCTGATTGGGGTAATTTGATACTATGGTTGAATGGTTGGGCCCCAGCCTGAGACTGGCGTGAGGTATTATTCAAATTTAAGCTTCGGTAATTGTGATCCGCTGTCTTTTCCTCCGGGATGGAGGCAGAGGGGCTTTGACCTCGTGTCCGTAATCATAGCCACTCGAAACGGTCTTTTTTTCCACCTATATGTGAAAATAAAATACCTTATTTAACATAACTTTCTTTCTACCTACCTAATTAAGAATTTTACTTTGAAGTATTCTCCAAAGAATGTTTGGGCTTAATTATTTTAATAGTAAGCATATTTTCGTTAAGCAAAATTATGTAAACTGCCTTTTTCAGACATTATACCAACATAACTATGAAAACATTATGGATTGGCTAGTTTTGCCTCGTGCTATTAAAATTAAATTATATAGGTACTATGTATGCTAAATAATTATATAATTAAACGAAACTTACCCTAAGTGAAGTTCTATTGTAATTTTATGTAGTATTTGATTCGAAACACTTGTAGTACATTCGATAACTATCGACTGTGTCGCGCCTTTAAAAAAAAAACAAAATCGTTTGTTTATCCCGCTTATTATTTGAACACTCATTTATTTTAGAGCATACCTATAACTAGCTAGGCTAGAATAACTAGGTACCTATAATTTAATTTAAATGTAGGGTAAACATTGCCTAATGTTGTCAGGGCGGGTGGAATATAGTATATTTCGAATCAAATACTACATAAAATTACAATAGAACTTCACTTAGGGTAAGTTTCGTTTAATTATGTAATTTTACTACATATTTGATTCGAAACACTTGTAGAGATGTTTAGAGATAATCTTGTACATGGTATTAAATCTACTAAGAACTTGATTTAAACCACTACATAATAATAGTAAGTATGTATTTAAAAAATTAAATTATTTATTATCATAATCAATCATCACAAAGTAACAAAATTAGAAGACAAGGTGTCTATCTATTAGGTAGGAACATCAAAAAATACCTATTTAGGATGTCAGGTAAGTACCTACACACATTTTCATATATCAACTAAGTAATTGTTTAATTAACCATAATCAGTCAAACATTAGAACTAGTTAGATCCCTATTAAGTGGGCTTAATTAAAGTTATAATTATAATCACAGAATCAGCAATTGCAATATGTATGACATATGTATATATTTATTTAGTTTCATCAATGTTGCATGCAGTCTTGGCAAAAAACACAGTTATGAGATTCTTCATACACAGGTTTATTATAATGATTAGCAAAAAACTTAAGAACCTTCTGCCCAGCAGTTTTGAAAAAAGTATCTAAGGTTACATCTGCTCTACTTGCTTTAGGAGTAGAAGCACGCCAAGTAGAGTGTGGTGTGAATTTCCTAACATCTATACCACTTCCTTTCATCACACTTCTAATCCATCAACTGATGGTTCCGTTATTTAATTCTTTGTATGGCTTCTTAAAACGAATTAACAAACTTTTAGTATTGCCTGGTGCTATACTTCTAAGTTTCACTGTTTGTCTTATATAATATTGAAGCAAAGTTACTGGACAAATTTTTGACTCTATATTAAAAAAGGGCAGTTTATAATAGTTTGTCCCTTGCCTGCGGTGGAAGTTTTCAGCAAATCAGTTATTTTTATTTTTGCCCCTGATTCTGTAAACTCACTAATTTTTTGGTGAACAACTCTAAGCTTAAATTTTCATTTTTAGGCCACCCCTTGGTATAGTAGTACCCCTTGGTTAAGTACTGAGGAGGGATCCCATGTATCATTATATTTTGACCTAGGTGGTCGTAATCTCTAATTGTAGATCTGTTCCCAGACATAGGTCTATAATCAGGGACAGGGCCGATCGATACATATTAAGAGTAGCATAAGAAACCTCTTCAGAATACTTTTCTGTTAGAAAGCTTAAAACTTTACTTACTGAAAATTTCCAGATATCACCTTTATTAAACTCCCACCATTTTTTAATGGCAGTTGTGTACTGCTAAATAGTATTCTTTGATAAAGATGCTACCATTATTTCTATGTGCAGCGGACATAAGATTCTGAAAGGTGATAATAAAAGATGTTTTGATGAATTAAAGGTAATATCTCTGATATGGCCATGTCACCGATTAAATGGGTACCATGGTTGAGAGGTCTAGCGTAGAGTCTAGCGGAAATATTGAAATTCCCTAAGCTTTATCATAATTAATCTTTTGTATCGTTTTCAATAACATAGAAAAAGGTGGAAAAGTATAGAATAAATTATATTCTGACCAGTCTACTGTAAACGCATCTGTTTTCCGCATGAGGATCCTGATGCCATAATATATACCTAGAGCATTTCGAGTGTCCTATTGGCAAAAAAGGTCTATAGAAGGGTTACCTAGTGAACTCTTAACTTCTTAGAAGCAGTTATGTGACAATTCCCATTCACAATCAATATTTTTGATTCAAGAGCCACGGTCAGCTTCTTTATTTTGAATTAATGTATGAAGCAAATAACCAAGCATTGTAATGCCAAGAAGGCAGCTAATAACTCTCAATAGTTGATAATGATGCTGTTTGTCTTCTGCCTTCCAAAAAACCATTAGCTGTTTCCTTGTTACAGTAGCCACTCCAGCCAGTCCTAGAAGCAACTGCTTTAGTATTTTTTGTATTAATGTGGTTAAGCCACCATAACAAACTCTTTTACATTCATAAGTAATATCCATTTTGCAGTCAAAGTTATTATTTGAGTTTTTTTTTAAAACTAAATATTTCTGCCTTTCAATAACTTTAGTATATACATAACCGTAAAGCACAGCTGGGCAACTTGAAATAAGGGTTCCTATAAGATTTGAAAAATCTCTAATTATGCACTGGTCTTTATTATAAAACTTCTGTATAAGTGAAGTTGTATTAAGTTTTTTCCTACTAGGTAAGCATAATATCATAACACCAGTAGCTATTGAAAATAAACCGTCTGTGAAGGGGTTAACCTACACTTTTCTCTATTTATTATAAATCCCAAGCATTCAAGAAGTAATATTGTGGTGTGGCAGTTATGTCAACACTCATTAAATGAGTTGCCAATACATATTATATCATCTAAATAAATCACAGATTTCAAACCCTGGCTTCGCAATAGGGAAGTTACTGGTTTTAGTAGTTCTGTGAATGTCATTGTTACTGTGCATATTACAAAGGACAAAGCATTAAATTAATACATATTACCCTGGAAAAGGAATCCTAGATATCTCTTATCATATCCTACTGGAATCAAAAAATATAACTCCTTCAAGTATAATATACACAATATGTAATTATCCCTATTCAGCAATATATATATGATACCAGAACATAAAGTTCTAGTATCTTCAATTTTAATGTTCCATTTGAATAAAGGTATTCAAATATTTTAAGTTTAATATAGTTTAAGGCTGCTGGTGGAGGCTGGATGCGTCGAGCTGAAGACAGGGCGCAATGGCGCTCATTAGGGGAGGCCTATGTCCAGCAGTGGACTGCTATAGGCTGATGATGATGATGATGATGATGATGAAGTTTAATATTTCAAATTTTGAAAAACTTCTTGCTTGGGTAGGTACTGTTTCTTGAACAGGAGTGGATTTAAAAGGAATAGTATATTTCTTTACCCATAACAGAACATTAATATCATCAGTCATCTTTTTACAAGATTGGTAAAAATGTTGTAGTCTACCAGCAAAGTTATTTACCTTTATGTTTGTGGTACATGACGTTTTTGTTGGTTTTTGTGGCTGAGGCTGTTGATGTGGTTGGTATGTTTGGTTGGAAAACCACCGTTGGAACCCTCTTTGTTGGTTCTTCCCCCCCCCCCTCTTTCTTGCCTGTTATACTGGTACTGGTTGGTCCGGGGAGGGCTTCTGAAGTTTCCTTTATAATAAAAGCGTGGTAAAAAAAAAAAAAAAAAAAAAGGCTGATTTCTTTATGGCATTAGCATGTCTTTGTGTTTTCACTAACATTTTCAAATGAGACAATCTCTTTTTACATTTTCCAAAGACTTATATCAAGGCTGGAACTTATCAGTTTCCTTCTCATGGTTGTTTCTTGGAAATGAAACTTGGCCAATAATCTCGATACATCAGTTAGTACCGCAATTGACTTCAGCGGGTTGCTTCCTTTCCACTAACCAATTTATCAATGATCTGCAAGATTGTTGCTTCTTATCCCTTGCCTTGATTTGATCATTTAATAAGCCTTGAAGAAAAATTAGAAATTATTTTATAATATCTCTTCTAGAGATTCTTTGTTTATGCCATTAACTATGATCCCTTCCATTCTCTTTATAATTTCTTTGTGAACATCATAACCCTACACCCTTTCAGTGACTAGGGTACTACCCAGGGCTGTTACAATATTTTCATCCAAATCAGTAACACTGATATTTTCTTCACCTTAAAAGAAAATACAATAATTGTATTTAGTATTACCCTGTTATGGTAGGTAGGAAGGTAAACAAGGCTACCAGCTAGTTACCTTTAAGGTTAAAGTATATAGTTTTACAGTACCCGAAGCTTACTGTTAGTAAAGTATAGCTATTTTGGATCACCGATCTTATAATAGCTCAAAAAACCACTAGTATTTTTTCGTATCATATAAGGGCAGTTATATACATATTAGGGTTCACTTCCCACTCCACCGGAGTAATTCATAATATTATAAATATGAAGATGAGTAAATTACATTTTTGTAAATTGTGAAATTGGCAATGGTTAGTTAACCCACCGGGTTCACCAACCAAGACATGTCATATTTCAGATGGCAATGGTCTTCCCACCGGGAGAACCAGTCCAGACATGTTTCATTGGACACTTATAACTTTATTTTTCAGGTATTACATTTTTGTAAAATGTGAAATTGGCAATGGTTAGTTAACCCACCGGGTTCACCAACCAAGACATGTCATATTTCAGATGGCAATGGTCTTCCCACCGGGAGAACCAGTCCAGACATGTTTCATTGGACACAATAACTTTATTTTTCAGGTATTACATTTTTGTAAATTGTGAAATTGGCAATGGTTAGTTAACCCACCGGGTTCACCAACCTAGACATGTCATATTTCAGATGGCAATGGTCTTCCCACCGGGAGAACCAGTCCAGACATGTTTCTTTGGACACAATAACTTTATTGGTAATAATATAACCTAAAAACAATAGTAGGCAGTATCTACTTTGTATGTAAACGTTTCGGTACTGTAAAAAACGTCGGGTTGATAGCTTACCAATGTCTTGTGGATCCTCTTGGATCATATCCTCGGGCTCCGCGAGCTCCAAGGGCTCAATACCAAGCGGTGGTTGAGCACACGGTGAAGCTATCGGACTTTCCGATATGCTTCTGGAGTCGAGTTTTTCTTTAAGTCTTATCTTTCTCCTAATCCTTTCCGCTTTTTCTTCTTTATTTCTCTTTGGCATGGTAATTCCTTACTTTTATATTTCTTTTGCGAGGAGAAGCTATAAATTATGGCGCCGCGTCGAGTCGCGAAAGAATGAATGAGTGTTCAAATAATAAGCGGGATAAACAAACGATTTTGTTTTTTTTTTAAAGGCGCGACACAGTCGATAGTTATCGAATGTACTACAAGTGTTTCGAATCAAATATGTAGTAAAATAGGAAATTATCTAGGCACACATTTAAGTAGGTACAGACAAGTTTGAACACGCGAACTGCTAAATGCGCCTGAAGACCTGATAGTAACCGGGCCATAACAAAAGCGAGAGTCGACTATGTCAGGCAACTGAAGCAGTGCTCAAACCCGAGTACGTGCATTATCGAGATAAAGTGGCCTAGTTCGCAGACTGTAGATTCGATAACTTATCGTATCTGCACGATCGATAAAGCACTCTAAGTATTAGGTCGATGAAAAGTAGGATAATGTCAAGATATCGAGCAACCTATGGGAAATGGTACCATAACGCGTTTTTCAAAATATTTTTCGCTGACTCATAAAAGGGGTCTGTCCGAACCACGTTACAATGTAACGTTTAATAACCATTAGTTTTATGAGTCTTGCGTAAGTGTCAGTGCATCAGTCGAGACCGGTTTCCGGCGCGGTCATAATTTACCACTAATCTTGACCCACAGCTGTCTCGCCTCGGCTGCTCTCGACCAAGTTCTCGGCGAGATGCAAAGGCTGACCGGGCTCTAGATCGTTGTCAATAAACTTTAGATGCCGGAAAAGTTAGATGTAGGTGGTCGTAGCGACGAGTTTCGAGCCATACTCGTAGCTTATTCCTTGAGATGTAATGTAACTAGGTTCTCGTAGATTCGTGGAATTGTGAATCATATTCTGCTAAAGGAATTTACTTACTCGTACGTAAAGCCAAGCCTAGTCCACGATGCTGCAAAATTTAAACCACGTAGGTCAATAATTTTGTAACCTATCTATGAGTATTTCTAGAGTTAGAATAATAAATTCCTTATTAACTTTATTATATCTTTGTTCCAGTGCTGCGGACAGTACTGCAGAATCACCAATATTGGAAGAAGCTGGTGAAAGTGGTTCGGAACAGAAGCCCAAGCCCCTGGTCAAATATGGCGAGCTCGTTATCCTTGGGTGAGTTATTCCTCGCTACAAAACATTACATTCTATGGTCAATAATAAGCCATCGGTATCTACATTTTTATATTGGTCTTTAACCCAAGAGTCCCCAAAGATCGTTTAAAAAGGTTTCGCTTTATATCTGGGTCCTTTTCTCACAAAAATCTTAGAATCTGAAACAAAAGCTTAAAGGACCCATCATACTAAATAATATTTGGTGGCCCCTTAGCCCTTACCCAGTCAGCCAGTAAGTATAGTAATAAAGACTATGATGAACTATAACGAACCGGATTCTAAGTTTGTTTACCACTTCGCAAACCGTTGGCGGATGTTTCCCATGGCGTCGTAGAGGAAACTGATTTATTATTATGAGATATCTGTAAGTAGTTATGGCAAAGCTTATCCAAGGAAAAAACAAACCTCCTCAACTTCTGTTCAAGAATTATTAGCGTGATCGGATCACATGATTACGACGTCCAATCCTATTTCGTAGTATTGACTTAACGTTCTCCCCTTCGCGAAGATATACGGTTTCAACAATTCTGTACAGCACATCAGCAACCTTTCTATAAACCTAATTTTGTTCTCCTACGCAAATAATGTATCTAAGTAATGTTCGTCTAGCTCTGCTTAGTAATCTAGGCTCAAAATGTCAGTGGTCAAGTAAACAGTATAAACTAGGAACTTATGTGCCATACTTTGTTTGATTAAATCACAAGATAGTGCTAGCAGAGTGGCAAGACAACAAACAAGTTGAACAACAACAATGAATGAAACAACAACAATATAATATAGTGTTGATTTATAAAAAACATTTTAGCTAAACAAAAATAAAATGTAGAATCAGAATGAAACTAACATTTTCACACGAGTTTTCATTTCATTCGAAGCTAAAGATTTAATTTCAATGTCACGTTGGCTCAATGCCACACAAAAAAGTAGCCAAATCGCAACCGACCCCCGATAATCCAGTTTTTTATGGAAATTAGAACATCTACGCAATTCCACTTTGCTACATTGCGTTATCCTATTCAGTCACGAATTTACCATAATGTTTAGCGTATCATGGCATATTCTGTCGCCGAATTACTCATGAAAGTCATTCAGCCTCCAGCCAAATATTATGGACCACCAAATTAGAAGATTAGATACCATGCTCACGACTGCTTAGCTTGTATCGCGGGTTATTTCTTTAAAACTATCTCAATAGCTAAGCAGCTATACTAGACCATGCCCTTTCTACCTACGCACATCAAATGTTTAGACGTTCCTTTGGCTTGTCTTCTTCAGGATAAAGATAATTTATTTTGGTTCCATCTAACAACGCGACGACGTCCCCATTGCATAATGTATTTTGCACCTTTAAGCTTCCACTCCGCCTTGAAATTAATTGAAATTCCACAGTCCTCTAACTGGCTTTAGCACAAGAAAAAAAAACAAGAACCTACCTTAAGGCATACGTAGCATACCTGTACGTCATTGAGACATCTTTGTCGTGTAATCATCTTGAACTCGTCTTATCTCTTAACGTGCCATTTGTGGAATGTTTTCATTGCAACAGAGCACCACTTTCTTTTTCTGGCGTGTTTAGAAATGTCTGAATGCAACCAGCCTGCCCTTTTATAGACTGCGGTTGAATCAAGTTTCGTAGGGCGCTGAGGCTTGCATTGAGAATGGATTTAGCGAACTTGCGCAGTTTTGGTTTGCTTTTGTGGTCTATTTTTTAGTACGAGGCGAGCGGTTCTGTAATGGCGTCTCACAGTCTCAAGTATAGCATTATGTTTACAGAAAAAAGCATGCAACCAACGCGAAGGGTACTTCTACTAGCAATTTACGAACTTTCAAACTTTAACTCGCTGATGTGTTTTAAAATCGTCTTTTGTTTAGTATGTGTTATTGGTTTCGGGGTCCTATAGTACTTTCAGTTAGGTCAGGGTCAAATTTATAAATGTGGAGGTTTAGACGTATGATGTATTTATAAAAGATATAATTAATAATAATTCCAAGTTCAGTGCAAATATCTAAGCGATTTGTACTTACATGTTTGTAAAGATATATTGCGTTCTTGGCACAAATTCATATTTTATTGTTCATTGAGTGAGCAACTGACCGCAAGACTTTGTTTCTTGCGTATTCCACTTAGAGGTCATGAACGCAACTCGATCGTTTCCATTGCAATTACATTTCGATTATTTGCTATTTACCCGTTTTATGGCACGCCTTTCGGTTCTGTTTTTTGGATGCATGTGTACAAAATTGTCTGCTAAGAATGGAACACGCTGATGACTAGAGTTTAATATAATATGTATTAATGTTACTGCAACTCGAGTAAGATCTTCTTCATCTCTAATGAAAATACCGCTACTTCATCAAATACAGCTAATTGAAACACACAGTAGAATGCTACAATAAATATAACTAGAGGAAAACAAAGCGTTTTAAATAATTCTTACGTTTAGTTTCAGCTCAGGTTTCGTTTCATATATGAAACAAAGGGAATTTAGAGTGGCATTCCTACGAGAAGTTAATTGGACTACGGTCGTCACATTTAACATTTCTTTAGGCATGTAGTCGGTAGAGCCTGAGCAGAGTTCTAGTCAAACGAACTGAACCAACGGTTTCATCTGCATTATTACTTGCTATCCCATTAAAACATAGCTTTATGTCACTCAGGGATAATCAAGCTATCAGTGAAACTATTTCGAAATTCGATAAGTACAATCTAATTCGTTTACATATTAGTATAGACTAGCTTCTACCCACGGCTTCGCCCGCGTGATACCTTGAAAAACAAAAACAAATCTATCCCGCGGGAACCGCACATTTTTACGGGATAAAAAGTAGCCTATATGCTATTCCAGATTATAATCTATATCTGTGCCAATTATAATCTATATCTGTGCAATTTCATCCAGATCCGTTCAGCCGTTTCAGAGTGAAAGAGTAACAAACATACATCCAGACATCCTTATATCCACACATTCATACATTCTTACAAACCTTCGCGTTTATAATATCAGTAGGATTTAATGTCTGTACCCGACGAGCCAGCCAGCGAAAAACTATTACTTTATTATATTTTTACAAACCGTTTATAGTTTTATAACTGTTACGAAAGTAGGTGCATAATTTGGTCCGGATCGCATGCGCCGGTGCGGAAGCGTGTGTGCGGCACCGAAATAGAATTGTTGCACTGAATGCCTCCATCTGTATTGTGGCGATAATAGCGTGCAAGAACGTTGGAAAATTTGAAACTTTTGGCCTGATTTGGAAATTTGTTTTACGGCTGCATGACATTACCAGCGGATCAATAAGTAAAGCTAGTATCCTTCCTACGGTATTTTTTCGTATCCTGTCACAAGTTATTTCGAACCAGTAGTGTGGAGAAAGGAGTGCGGCTTAAAGATTTTATTCGTGTAACATGTTATCCTATCCTACTAATATTATAAATGCGAAAGCTGGTGTTTGATTGTGTGTGAGTGAACTAGCAAAATATCCAATCACAGCTTTTGTTTGAAATAAGTACAGGTCATCCAACGGATCTAGGCATTCGTGAAGTTAGCCACAGGTGCGAGTTTGCGCATGTACAGTTCCTACCCCCCCTCCTCATACCTCCAATTGCTCCCGATAAACGATACTGCGCAGCTCTTGCGGCTAACTTCACGAATGCCTAGATTCGTTGAGCCAACTAAACTTCTATTCCATTAAGTCTTCAAACAATATAAAGGTAAATTATTTTTCAATATTCTACCTTTAGACAGAAATTCTACAGCTTCATTAAAGTAAGTTCTTCTAAGCCCTAGTTAAATTGTAGAGAAAGCGACTAAAAACATTTTTTTGTTGATAAAATTCGCGTTAAATAACAAATATAAATTAAAAAAATACTGTTTTGAATCGATGCGCTGTAATCCTAATGATAATAAACCGTGAAATTACATTTCCGCAGCAAAGTCGTATTTTACTATAATCTTTCACTTTCCCCTTAACTGGTCGTTGAATGGCCTGAGTAGAGGAAATTGTTACAACTAAACTTTTGGTTTGGTGATCTGATTAAGATAATATTTTTTGTCCATAATAAATATGAATATTATAGAAAAAGGAGTAAATTGAAACGGTTGAATGGCGTTATGAGGCTGATTTATTCCCGCTGACACTATAAATTCTTCAAACTGACTCCAAAGACTTATGAATAAAAATAGTAGCAGGAATTATCTGGTGGTATTACCTTATCATTATCAAGTATACTGCCTGCCTCACAGAGCCAGTATATCGTGAAATCTGATATTATGGGTTTCAATAAATGGCATGTCATACGTGATTTGAATCTGTCATCGACCAGTGAGCAAACAAAGCATCGTACTTGTTATTTGATAAGGAAATAGTTAAAACTTCATAAAATTAACCTGAAAACATTGTACTATACGTGCTTATTATTTTCGTTACCGAGTACGACAAACTTGACCTTGTGCTTAAAGTTTTATTGTTAGCAATAAAGTTTTGTTACATTCGTTACTGCAATTATGTTTATGTGTAGTTTATTACTATTGGTGAAATTGTGAAATTGGATAGACCTTTTTAGGGGCTTGTGAAAGATGGCCTTCCGTCAAAATTCTATTATCTTGATAAATTACCCGGGATTAAAGTTGGAGAAAAACTACACTTTTATGGCATAAAAGGGATCTAAATCCACGCAGTTTTATAGGGTGTCTGACCGTTTTGCCAGAATGATTCACGAGGGATAAACCCCTGTGAAATGCCGACCGACTGTTACAATTGATTTTGCGCCGATGATGAATTTATAATACTTGTACAATTATTATTGTTATAATCTATTAACCTTGTCTGATAGTTTTATGTTTAGAATTTCCTGTTTTGTATCATAAAAAGGTATTGCGTATTTAAATTATAATTGTATACGACAACACATTCAGAATTTGTGTATAAGTTCTCCAATTAGCTTCTGCGGTCATTGACGATCATCAAGTAATTATCATTATGACTAACTAGAAATGACAATACTTATTTGTATTTATTTTATTACACAATGTTTGAAAATTCTCCAATCTATGCCATGCATTTTTAGTATGATATATCCCGTTCACGTCTCTGTCTCGGGCCGGCACGGATGTAATTGTTAGAGCATTCGAGAAATGCAGGGGGTCGCGTTATAGCGAATGGAACGAATACTCATGGGGGAAGCGATTATCGATTTATGAATCATTTTTATTCATTAAATTTTTCTCGAACGTTCCTTCACAAAGCGTCATACTAGAGTTCCTTTTATCTAAGAAGACAATGGATCATCTCATAATGATGTAACTAATTTGGCGTCATTGACAATAACACTTTGTTTATCATTGAACCGAACATGGTTATTCGTTTCTTTATCTCTTTCTCTCTTTATTTATTCTTTGGTTTCCCGCATATTTGGATTCTCAAAGGTTGATACACTTGACCTGTATCTCTGGGTTTTTTTGTTATTGCTATTGCCGTTTACTCAGCAATAGACGTTGATTTGATTGGGAGCAATTACTTACCTCTGTTACATGGCCTACGGTTCGCGTGCTACGAAGATTGGTTTTTCCGGTGACAAAGGCACTGGACTCCGTGACTTACGAGTATAGTGGCCGACAGCTTTGCAACATATCGGTCTTTAATGACTTCTGAGAACATCGTGAATATCATTGGTGCATGACTTGTTGTGAAGATACAGGCGAATGATAAAAAAAATAGTAAAACAATACCTCTGATACACACTTGTATTGTTCTTTTTAAATGGACTCTATAGATGACTGTACTGTACTGATGAGCATGTCCGCAACAAATACCTTGTTGAGTTTGTGACCTAGTTAAGATTTATTTGTTGTTACTTACTGTCTCGCTTGTTCGGAGAAGGCAATGACATGTATAATTACTAAGAAATTATGTGCCATTTGGTATCGCTAAAAAACAAAATGCATTTCATACTCGTCTAATGTGCTATCTCTGGTAACATTGCAATTGTCATACTGAGACGTCATAATAGGCAATTGCTCAATTAAGTCTGTTGTGAAGGAGTAACAACTCATTTGACAAGTCCATAGTTACATCAGTCAGACTCGCATCCATTAGGGCAGGTTCATTATACTCGGCAGGTGCGTCTCAAACTCCAAACGGTTGGTTCACTTTGTCAAGTAGATACTAAACCTTCTGGTACCTACTGAAAAAACGTATTATGTCAGTCGTGAGACAACAATACTGCGGTTACGGTAACTTACATAACGAACACAAAGGTGTGCACTTACAAAGCTTCCCAAGCGTTTAACATTGTTACATTTCTTGTTATAGAATAACGTAAAATTAACTGTGAACTACTTTAATGCGTTTAAACGAACCAAGATGTGCAGAGGTGCTGACATCATAATCTAGACTAGACATGATGGCAGATGGTATGGAATTAAATAGTTACGTCATGTCATGTTACTGCGGAGTACGGCTTCACTGAGGGTTATTGCGTTTTCTAAGGTTATCACACCTAGTCAGGCACTAGCTACGCATTAAGGCACGTCGGGCCCGTACGTTCGTGCCAAAGCAGCATTCGCTTATTTGTACTTACTGTAGCGTTTTTACTCGTACTATAGCATATACTGAGCAGATACGCTCACCATTATTTCCAGAACAGTTCACGTGTTGTCTAGTTATAATGTGACAGGCTGTCAATCGATTCGATACTCAACGTAATTCGTAAACTGTAGTGCCTGGAAAGTTAAAAAAAACGAAAGATTTTTTTAAGCGAAGTGGTTTCTATATTAGTTAATTAAATGAAGTTGGTATAGTCCATTGCCTTGGATCCTTTATCAATCACGTCAATCTTGTAGGCTCACTCCGTCGTTTATTTTAGACAACGAATATTTATTTTGAGTAATATAAGCCCAGAGTTAGTTCAAACTTCGCCCATCTTAAAGAATACTGTTTTATTTTTATTAAATTAAATTAATAATGTTTATTAAAGAACAGGTCTATAAAATTTTCATTAAGTAAACTCAAAGCAATAAAGAACACCGTATACCGAACTAATTAAATTTATTTCCTACTTCTATTTCATTATACGAACACCATTATTTTACTGCAGTTCGATACAATCAGAAACCATTGCAGGCTTTACTACATATATTAGGTAATACAGATTTTGCGTGTGATAAATCTTGAACTTTCCGCATAGAAGAAACGAGCAAATAATTATAAACGCAGATGCGAATAAAAAGAAAGACCGCCAATCAAAAGTATCAAGAAATACTGATTTGTCAGATAACGATCAGAATAAACATTTAATATCATAGAGTTAAAAGGTTGGTTCTTCATTCACTACACCAGAAGTAGGGGATAATCTCGAAAGAGATGACTTACAATCTCGAGCGGCAATGTCATGACTTCGCGCATTATAAAGTCGTCACCATATATGTAAAGTTGGATGAAAAAAATAGCTTATAAACAGATACTGAAAAATGCAAGAATTCCAAGTGTTGTTGCCTCAAAAATTCAAAAATCTAGTAAATAAACGAGGCTTTATAGTTATAGTGACGTTCCCTGTGAATATGCATGTGAATAGAACATAGATGTACCTGCCTGATTGTTTGTTTGATTCACACGGAAGTTTAACCTTTCTCATTGACGATTGGATAATATAATGGAACCTTTTTATAACAACTATTGTTTCTTTACGACAAACAGACCGACCTCGCCTGCGGGCAGTAGGTATAAAAACGATTGCTATGTGTTCGCTTAGAGTTGACATTAAATAAACATTGGTTATTTCGAAACCTATGTCCAGTCTGCCTGTCTGCCGATTAATGAATCGAGTCAATTAAAACCCTGTGAGGAATAATCATCTTGTGTATTACTCTAACAAATATGATTTGATTCACTTTTTGGGAGATAGTTTGTTTGCAACTTTCAAGACTTGATACCTGGGGTCTTATCACAAGCTCTTACAAACCATTATGTTTCAGAAACGTCACATTTCAAGCTTGAAGTAATACTACTTCGTACGAAATATCAAAGTTATATCATTTTGATATTGCTCGAAGAGCTTTTGGTAAGGCCCCTGGCCTAACAGTCCTGTCCTTACAAAGTAACATTCCAGTTGTTGTAATCCTCTACTCTTTTGCAGTTACAACGGCTACTTGCCTACAGGCGAGAGAGGTCGAAGGCGCAGCAAATTCGTGCTGTACCGCCGACCAGCAGCGAACGGCGTACGGCGCTCCAAACACTACGTGGTGAAAACTCCTCACAGCAGCAAGGCCATCCTCGATGCCAGTCAGCACTCCATATCGTACACACTCAGCCGCAGTCAAGCGGTCATTGTGGAGTACACGGAAGATTCAGACACTGATATGTTTCAGGTAAGTCATCATTCTCCTGCCCGTATCCCACGCTTAGTGGTGTCGGCCCAACATGTTTTCTTCTTCCTCACTCCTATCATTCGTCAACTCTGAATCTCTCTTCTTACATTCATATCGATAATGTAAGTATTATTTTTGGACATTGACTACCCTTTCGTACGGCCCGTTTTAGTGGCTTACGAGCAGTGATCTGTTAAATATTTTCTCTATGCTTACGAGGCTTTAAAGCTACAGTGACGTTCAGGTAAGAATCAAAGAATACATTACATTTGTAAGATTGAAACAATTAATCTGTTATCTAAAAAACTACTTATTGTTATTGACAAAAGATTTCCCACTCTTGCCTTCATTCATTATGAGTTATCCTATTTGGGAATTTCAAAAAGAAAGACAGTTATCCCGAACAAACCTTGCATGATGTATCATTAATTTACGTATTGAATTTATCTAAGACGTTACATGCGTGTTTAAAATAACAGATAAGTATTTAATCAATAACTTTTTATGCCAAGGATTTTCGGAATAGCTAACGCTTACGTGACCACATATTACATGCTAGTTGATTTGAACCACTTTGAACCAAGTTGCAAATGTATGTTTTATCTCTCAGTTTTCATTACGAGCAATAAAATGAATAGTTTTCTCGGTGCCCATTCAAATGTCAGAGATACGAGAAAACTACTTCCCTCTATTTACATTGAAGCATGGTGTGGAAATGTTTATTCACGTTGCCACACAGTGCAATATAGAACTATCCCTTGGCGTACATTGTAATCTTCCCCCCGGGACCGCTTATCAGGCAGTAGACCTTGTCTGTTTGAACTACGAGGCGTCTAAACAACGTGCCAACAAGCTCAAACAATACATGTATGCGATTGCTAAATCGGTACGCATTACATCTGCCAGCAACTGTTAAATTGATTCTTTCAACTTTTCAACGCGTTTAAAAGATAAAAACATTATCGATTAAATATTTCTCAATTAAATCGGTGGTTTTGAGCCAGAAGCGTTATAGGTACTTCTGTCGTCTAATGGAAACGTTTTTGCGTGTTGAAACTGGGTCGTTGAGGTAAATCCGCTTTAGGGTCTCCGAACCGAAATTTGACACAAATATAGTAATTAGCATCTAAACACTTTTTGCTCAGGTAGCCTGCGCAGTGCGCTCATGTAAACTGTTGTAAAAAGATACTAAACGGAATGTATAAAATGTTATCTTAAAACACAGAAGCTTCCATATCTTTATATAAAACAACATTGTGATGTTTTGCAAGATGCGACGTGTTTACATTACATAGTTGGTGTGGCGCGGCGGCGTGGCGTCGCTCGACGTCCTCCGTATCTAATCGGCGCATATGGGTTAGTGCCCCCCGGGAGAACAATGCGTTGGTCCCTTCAGCGTCATCGACTAATTGACCGCACGCGGAGGCTGGCTCCGTTTATCTCAACATCTACATCCAATAAAAAGGCATCTGTCTCGTTTGATAACGAACTTTCTCTAAAACGTAAACCACGCTAGGTTTATGATGTTTTGGTATACGTAGGACGCGTGGCGGCGCGTCAAGGAAGACTATTAAAGATTAAAGATACCGTGTTTTCATTTGATTGTTAATGAACTAAGCTTACTCTACACTCCGAAATTTTATCCGAACAGCATTTCTAATCGGCCCTTCGAATCATTAGTTTCGGTTACTTGAACTCGGAATCAAAAGCAACGCTTTTAAATTGGATTTGTCGGTTTAAAATCATAGTGTGTTAATTAGATTTTCGTATTATATTTCAGTTTTTTGTTTTCGTAGCCGGTGTATAAGCTTACACTGTACACAGTGGTTTCGTATGTCGACATGCTCACTCGCTAGTATTCCTATGGGCTGCGAAGTTCGTTGTCGCGGTCGTCGCACCAGTCAACATCCTGCTTATACGATCGTACGCCATTTCATTGTTGCAAACAATACAAGGGCACTGGAAGCAAACAATCTTATAAACGCAGTTCAATTAATATTTATTTACTCATATCATTAGTAACCACAGAACCAACGACCCGAGAACCATTAGCATACGCCGTGTCATTGTTTATCTCTAAAATTGTAATGCGAAAGGCACGAGAATCACTTTAAATAGACAATATCCAGGAAGAAATATTGTTGATGTGTGGCAATTTCATCAAACAAACAAGGTTCACTATTTTTTTGCGATATAATAACAAATTGTACGCAATATAATATTGTATTGTATTTTTAAGAAAGCTTGCATATCGAGTATTTTTATTTGTTATCGTTCACATTTGAGATAACGATTGAATGTTATACTCGTACTAAAAATTACTTACTACGTAGTAAGTTTGTTTATAATAAAACTAAGCTTAAGAAAGTATGCGATGATTAATGCGTACCAGTTTGTGTATCGATTATAAGGTTCACTGGCCAAAGATTTGGGTCTGGTTCTCAATAAATATGGTAATGTGCCTAGTTTTATTATACGGTATGGAGGTGAATGGTGTGTGCTGGAACCTTTTCTCGGTCGAAACAGTGTTCCCGCCCCCACAGTCTTCGGAATTTACAGTTTCATTGATATGAGATATTGCTTTTATTATACCGACACGACATTACCTGTTAGATTATCACTTGATAGTTGATTCAAACTATAGATAAATTATGCGACAATAATTAACATTACCGACCTCGAATGACTTAAAGAAACTAGGCCAACTTTTTTAGCGCACTCAAAAAAGAAGTAGGCTGTTTGGCATTGTTTATAGTTTTTATCAGATGAATGGAGGTAAACCTGCAATCTCCCGCTCTTGTTAGCGTCAATGTAAATTGATAGGTTCTTTGTGCTCGCTGTATGCGACGCATGAATGCACTCGTGCATCGGTGTATCACTAACTAGTCACTCATCTATGGCCTGTTCAATAGTAACTGTTGGGTCAGCTGTGGTGTCTATGTGGGCTTTGTTCGCTCATGTGGTGTGTATGGTCACCGCTTCCGTAATCCGGTTGCTGGAAGTAATTATGATGGCGAGTTTAGAAAGGTTTGAAAAGAGTGCGGTGTAATATCATTGATTTGATATTAACTCTAGACTGTTTCATGAGATTATATTTCTACATTATAATCATAACATAAAATAAAATTTGTAAACACTCTACACACAAGCAGTCTTTGAGTCTCGCACGGTTATAAATATTCCAAAAAGGCCAAATTTATTTAATTCTGTTCAGACTCTAATCTAACATTATAATATTCTCAACTTTCCTCGTGTCTCCTGAAATCCAATATGGCCTCTACCTTGCCTACGCTCGCGATCATTTTCATCTCACTAAGGTCAAAGTTCAACATTGAAGTAAGGTACGTTCAACCCGCGGTACAAAGACATATTCCTATTATAAAAAACCATCGGTACGTATGTTAGTTTATTTTCAAAACTCGTGAACTCAATGCATCTTCAGCAGTCTGTTGGTCGATGACGTCACCGATGACCCGTTCCGCATGTCAGCGAGGGTGGACGTGACGTCAGCGGGGTGGGAGAAACGTGGACGGGCCAAGGACGTCGCCGGGCCGACCGGCGCGCAACACCCCCGTCGGAATCGATACCGCCTTGACGACATCGATGTCATCTGCAGTGGACTGTCTAATGCCATCCAAACTTTTAGTTCTCAACTTTGAACAAGGCCGTTATTCTTGGTCTACCCGAAAGTAAGAGTTGGAATGCTCGAGTTAAGAGCTTCCACTGAATCCATCTTATGTTATGTTTATTGAAACGCCACTTTGGTTCAAGGATATTTTGAATTGGATCCCAGGGTACTTTAACTCATCAATCGTGACCATTCAATTACAATGCGCTTGTGTGAACTCAAGTTTACCAATTACTTTAGCATTAACACTAGGCTTTAATCAGATTAACGAAGATCCAATTATAGCTTAGCAATACCAGTTTACCCATAAAATGACAAATATCTAAATTCTTATTACAAGTCCATAGAATAACGTTGTATCACTGATAAATGGAGACTATTATAGACTAAGGACACAAATTTAAGCGTGAGCGAATCGATCTCAAAGGGTTATTCATTTTGATTGATGCAGTCCCTAGATTTAATATAATGTGTCTGCAAAACCATTTCTCCATTCCATTTCATGTCTACACGCGAGATTTTTCTGATCTATTTGTGGCCCACCGATTTATACCCATGGCAGTTTAAGTGCTGTCTATTCCTACGGTAGAGTTATGTCATGTTAGCAGTCGGAGTTCGGTAGGTCTATGCGTCTAGCTTAGCTAGTTGTCTATAAGTTATTATATCAGCTGCTACAGCTCTTTACTTTCACTCGTATATCTGCCAACCTTCATCGCGAGCAGTAAAACTGGTTTCAGTCCTGTTTCTGTCATTGTTATGACCTACGTTTGTGGCAAGAACAGAATAGCATAGATCATAATAAAACATAATGATATTTGCATGAGTCAGTGGCCAATTCTGGGGACGGAGTTGATAGGCCTGAACGCCTCAATCACGACTTTTTTAAGTCATTTTCATTTCAGCGTTTCCGTACTTTGGAAGGTATACGATGAGATCTCTTTATGGTTCTACTACCTATTTTAATAGTCTTTTAATCAGGTGGTAGGGAGTACGGCTCTACAGCAAAAGTACGTTTTAGTGAGTAACACAACAGTATCAAATGTTCCGACTTAAAGCAGCTGACCTTGCATAACGTTATTAGAGAGTATGCGTGTGTATAAAACTAAAACTGGGTTAGTCCAGCCACCCTGCGGGATTGTGGTCGTGTTTAATAACGAAACTTTCCCTATTAATTTTCATCCCCAACGTTGATCTAAATTCCAAAAAGTAGAAGTAAAACTTTACCACCAAAATTTTACATCATAACTGTCATATTATATTTGTGTTGTTTACTATTTGGATCGCAACTTTGTGTTGTATGTATTGATGTGAAAGCTGTGTTGTGGTGATGATGTAAAAGTTAAGGTAACTTCAATGGTAGTTAGTGAAGTTTGCTTTTATCTTTTAATGAAGTGTTCACTTTCAAACGCTTATAACTTGTTAGCTGAGTTTTCGAGGTAACGATAGAAGCCTTCTTCCTTCTCAAGTTATTTCTTTGAAGGCTGCATGTTTTTTATTTGGTCAGACTTCTTTGCAACTTTAGTTCTTAATCAGTTCTTTATAATGTTCTTTACTTACAGGACAATAAATCAAACAGTTTTTTAAATCCTTAGGGACTATTTTTGTGTCTGTTTGGACGAGTGTCCTCTGCGAGTGGGGTGGATAGAGGGTGGGGCTGACGAGACGGTTCATCGGACCCTGAACACAGAATAACCCACAGCTAGTAAGGTCTAGAGCCGAGGAGCTGAGAGACTTCTTAATTTCTGTTTTACTTTATGTCTAGACGAAACGCCACTATGATCATCTTACAATTTATACCTATTTGGATATTTATTAGAATATATAGAATAGCATTTTCTTTAATCTGGTAAATTGGAATGTTGCGAGAAAATATGGTGATGAAATCTTTTTTTTTTTTTTTTTTTTGGAATATCGTTTGTTAGTCTTCTTGGAGTCACAGTAAAAGTTACAAGCAAACATACTATGTATGTATTTCGTTATTTTATATAAACGAAAAACTAATGGCTAAATACATTAGGCCTTTGTCCGCTTATAACACTGATATAATATAGACAAGCAGCAATTAGTTTATAATATTATTGACCTCTATAAGTAATAAATATTATCAATAATATCGAATAACATTAATAACAGTGTCAAAATTGTCAAGTATACAATACACCCGTGTACTTGACAATTTGGAAGGAAACCTGAGAACCAAGGTCGTTAAGTAATACTGACGACATATCGTGTCAACAATGTTTTTATTAGGTAAAATAGTGTCCAGCCGGGATAACATAAGCGCCACGATAAAATTTTGTCGACTGCTTTGTCTCGCTCTTTCTCGTGTGAATATGAGACAGCTCAAGTGCAAATTGTCGACAAAATATTGACGTGGATGCCATGTTAGCCCGGCTGACTTATGTAATGAACGAGATCTATGTACAAAATATTAACATAGACACTAATAATGTTGGTAAATTAACATAAAGCGAAAATATCAAATATGTAAGTATTAATGTACTTACGTAACAATCATAATAAATAATTTGACATATTACAATTGACAATAAACAATTGGTCGAAGGAGTTATCACCATGTCACTTTTGGCAAAAATTGGTTCATGACGAAAAGCAATTTTGGCGATACGCATAAAACTCTGACAAACATACTTGAATACTTTCCAATTACTAATGCAATTCCCGATGAATGTGATAGAGAATTCCGTAATGTCGAAAAAACAGTAAATTCTTTATGGTTCCGTTGCATCTAAAATTTGAAGTAATTTTGTTTCATTGCATTCAATAACCTCTTATTTGGAAACAGATCAAATAAGACCACTTATTCCTGAAGTGAGTTTTAAACTCCATTAAATTGTGGTAAATAGTGTTTTTGTAATAGCAATAAATTTTGATTACTTACCTGTGTGTGCCAGAGAAACTGTATTCTACTGGCAATAAAGCTGCTACTTCCGGCTGCGTCTAATTTTATGACCTAACTTAATATTCTGTAATAAGCTGCAATAAAACGAAAGCAAATTGTATTATAGGAGGTTTTGATACTGAATTAAATATTATATTAAATGTGTAACTAGTGGCATAGAGCACTGGTGGTGTAGTGGTAATACCCATGCCTTTCGATTCAAAGGTCAAACCTTGTCGTGCACCAATGAGTTTTTCTATTCGAAAAATTTAAGTGCGCAATGCCAGTGCTCTTAAACGGCGAAGAAAAACATCGTGAGAAAACCAGCATACCCTAGAACTAAAAAATTGAAAGTATGTCATTATGTTAGTATCCTAAGCGGCGATGGGGCTTGCAACCTGTCGTGTCCGAAATCCTAACTACCGTGCAAAATGTGGGTATATGCCAAATATCATGTTTGGAGGTGCTTCCGACTACCTTTATCTCCTATCTTTAGATATCCTCAAAGATCTAAGTAACTAGAGATCTGAAGAGATATCTACCAAGCCTGGGGACTACCAGTTGTGATCATGTTTTTTTTGTAACTAGAATCAAGAACGTTTATTTGCTTAGATTTGTAGTCATTGATTCCGGTTACAAGTTAAGATTCCGATTCCTTTCCTGAGATTAAGCTACCAAACACCGCGGACTAAATAATTAAGACCCTTGCATACATAAAGAAAGACACAAACAAAGGAGTAATCATTGATAATCACGAGCCACGTTGGAAGAACAAAACGTGTCATCATAATCGTATTCACGGCACGAAGCCTATTATAGTAGAACCGTTACGGTAACTCATTTGACCTCCTTGCTGCTTGCTTGCGGCTTTGATGATGGTTGACAGTTAATTTATTGATAAAAAAAACGTGTGTGCTTTAGACCACATGACTGATGTAAAAATTCTTAAACGTAACTGGCTATGAGGGAAAGAGTGAAAGAAAATGTGTGCTCGCACCTCTCTCTTGCCCCTACAGTAATATACAAACGTAACCCTCTTTCTATCTTCACTAGCTTATCTCCCTCGCAACTACCGTTCGCCTTGCCCGATCACACTTTTCGTAACGATCTCGTCACTCATTCACCAGCCTACTCCTCAAAGCGTGCGTAAAGAAGTTTTAATTCAAAAACGGACAAGTGACAAATAAAAAAAAAACTCCTTGAAGGGAATTCCATCATGTCAGTATTCAACATTTTCAGATGCTTTTTTTTATGCATAAGTACATCTTTTTTCTAGTTTCGCTTTCGTAAATTGGTAATAGAGGTTTGTGCTAGACGAGATATTGCTAATAAAAGCAAACTGCAAACCTTGCAAGGAAGCAGGTGGCCTGGCTTAGTTAGTTTGCATGTGCAGGCTTTATTGGCTTTCAAACGGCTTTCATGTTCCACAGCCGTTAAAGCTTCTCAAAACATTTCAAAAAAGTACTATCATACTACATTTTGTACTCTACAATAATGTACAATAACTCTAAAATTACATTCACAATTAGCAGTTCATGGAAATATTTAAACCATAGATAAAAAATAAAAGTATTTTGAAGTCGCTCACCCCTTGCGAAGTTAAAAACAACTGCAATGTATGTAGCTTATTTATTTGTACAAAACTATATATTTTCCGACTATCTTACATTTACCAATCAACTTCTAATCTTTATGTAGCTACTTTAAAAGTAATCCCGGCACTTTCGCGACTGGATCCGGACCATTGGATACGTAAACGACTCAATTTAGCGCTTGGGGACTCTCCAAATTGGGTTATATCTAGGAGCCAGTGATAGTCTTTCTTACGTCATACTGCTAGTGCTCGTTTGTGGAAGAATCTCTTCATGGTCAGTTGGATTCCTATATGTTGCATGCCAGATTTGATTATGACAGTACAAACATGACCATATTAGAACAAAGGCAACAGATTAAAGCTCAATGTGTTGTCAAACTTTGCTGTTGAGCTGTAAACGACTGACGTAAAGAAAACATTACTGGCTCCACGGATATCAGAACGATGCTGATACTCTTAAGTGCCGCGAAGGATGGCGCAGGATCGACGGCCATCTTGAAATATTGCCTTTTGTTGGACGGACAATGGCCACGAGAATTGGGATATGAAGACTGTATGCGAAACTAACAATGGAAGACAATCGACCACTCATTATGTGTTGTTGCAGTGATTTGGGAGCTATTGTTGGTTGGCTGGCACTCACCCACTTATGAGGGAATGAAAGGATTTACCTTTAATACCATCATCTGTTCAGATAATTCTCCTCACCATGGCCTATTAGCGGCTTTTGCACTTTGCCACATAAGTTGCTCAATAGCTCGTACGTACTAGCGAACTTATTCTGCTTAAAGACGATTTTCCGTCTTTACAGCCTTTTATTCCAATAAATATTAAAAACTAACCTTCAAATATCCCTACACTACACTCGCTCTCTCATCTAGCTTGGCCCTCCACTTGTTTTGTTGATCCTTCCCGATTCCATCTTCTTGATTATTTGTGTAGTACCATACCTATTTATGGATTTTATGCTCTTTAGAAATGAACTAACTGTAACTACTATTTTCCTGTTACAGTTTATTTTCGACCGATAATAAATCACAAGTGGGGTATGCCAAGTTTAAATATTTTATCGCTTTGGAGAATTTAGCTTGTAGGCACCTTTACGGGTTAATTGGGTTTTTTTTCAGTCACTGAGTCATATTATATAAACTGTACCGCTGACGCGGTGGATCATTTTATCTCCACGGACCTACACGAAATATGCCCCATTAGAATACAATCATCATTTTATTTTTACTAAGCTTCAAACATCAACTTACAATGAGAAACTGAAATAACCGCTTCTAAACTTAAAATGGGACGATTTCAGGTCAACTTTCCATGTTAATGACTGACAGAAATTACCGAAATAGTATTAAGTAGTAACAATAGATTGCTGCATTGCCGGAGTCTGTCGAATACTAGACTCTCTAACTAAACTATGGCTTCTTAAGTTGGGACAACCAGGATAGATAAAATTTTAGGGCAAAGTTTTAAGAATACATTTGGGCATTGCTGTAACACTTTAGCAGTTCCGTTATCATTCTAGCCCTATTTTGCTTATTGGTATTCAGATCTCATCACATCCACCACCGTCGTTGTATGTACCTACTTCGTGTAAACAACAACTTTTGCGTACATAGCACTTAGAAGTTTGCTTTTGAAATCGGTTCTAAAACGGAAATTGAATTCGGCATAATAGCTGTGCCATCCCCTCTACTCTATTATTAACCAACGCTTTCGAATCTATTGTTTGTTGAATTAATGCGTCCCATAAATCGTAGCCCATAATCCCATATGCGTGTTAATCATTAAGATTACGTCCTTATCCAAAACTGTTCCACACATAGTTACTTATCATTTTGAGACCAAAATATGTACTTACTACTTACATGGAAGATATGTTCAGTTTTGAAATAATATTTTTTAGATAGGTAAGCATCAATTTATACATATAAACCCGTGCTATGTAAGAATTATTATTACATACAAGTTTGGCTAAAAATCCGTAGAACGGTGTATAAGTGAACAGCAACTTAACAGGGTAGTTAACATTAGTTGCATAAGCTACACGAACGTAGGCCTGTAAATCTTCGATAATCTGAAGCTGGACTTGTTAAACCTACATTGTGTAAGCTGTTAATTAAATAACGTATTTATTGCATTTGTTTTGCGTAAGAATAATGCAGTGCATTGCAACGCGCATGCAACTAGAACGAAGGATGTCCCATTTCTAGGCGTTGCGTGGGCTGCCCGGTGCTCGTCGAATTCCGTCCAACCGATTACTGCTGCACTACCTACTTCTGTGCCTTTGTTTTTATTCAAGTCTGACAGTGAATCTGATAACAGCGTTGGCTGCTCTACACTTAAACCACTATGTGTTCTGGTTTGATGAGCGAGCTATGTATTGAACATAGATTTTCTTTCAAGAGCTTACAAAGCTTCTAAATCTTCTCTTCTGTTTTCATAGTCAACAAACAATTAATCTGATTCAATTTCAATTCCCAGTTCTCGCCAATTAAGTATTTCTATATCCAAACCGTTTGTTGTCCGTCAAGCAAACCTCGTTGTCACGGCATCCGACATGGGTATGCTCCCGCGGGGGACGTCTATTGACGGTTGACAACCTGCTGCGGTCTGACAGGCCCGATAGGCACAGCATCATTTTCCGTTTTCATATAACCTATTCATTCAGACACCCTCCCACATTCAACTCTAAGTAACAGAGTATAAAGAACAAAGTTATGTGATTCACAGGATGACCTGATTATGTTCAGACTTTGGCTTGGACGGAAGTATCAAAACTTTTGTCAGTTGCTTCAACTGATATGATATATTAAGGTGATCCTGGAAATTCATGGCAATTAAATGATGCTGTGGTCATTATGGAGATAGAATTATGTGCAATATATTGAGAGTCAACAAACGCTTCACGTTTTATTAATGTAGATTTAGTTATTCAAACTTTGTAATCTAGCTCTTGTTTGTCGCATCTTTTCGAAGTTCATTGTCCATTTAATGAAACCCATTATGCATCATTTATGTATTTAATGTTCGTATCGCCTACATACATCCCGCCTACAAGTTCCCAAATCTAATACAATTGAAGACGTTACATACATTCTCTTGAAGAATAGAATTGGTACCTACTCAGTAAAAAAGTATACGTGGTTTATATAACAAAGACTACGAGTTCCACTTACGTTTCAGTATGTGCGTAAACAGTTATAACCCGGAAAAAAAAACGGTTAAAATTCTGCCACTGTAAAGAGTTCGAAATTACTCAAAAGTTGTTATGTTCGATACCTGAGTTTTTGTCACACCAAATAACAGGAAGCAGATGAATTCTGCCGGGTCGCATGCTGAATGGCGCCAGACAGTTGGTGGAGTGTAAAGCATCGGTTATTTGTAACAAATACAGCTGTCGAAGATGATGGTTTCGGTTCGGTACTGGCACAAAACCTTTTCGTATCTTTTCATGCCGTTATTTGGTTTGCTTCGTGTTTCCTATTCACTTTTTCGAAAGCATATTACACGAGAATTTACACAGAATACTTAATTATCGAAACAGCATTTGTAATGAAAAACGTGCAAAAGTATGACCAATTCCAGTTTGATAACCATAACATATTAATCTTTACGACTTTTCTGTTTTCAATACATTTCCTTGATGAATTAAACAAAGACAAAGATAAGGTGTGGATAAAAATTAGCTACCTATGTTGTTGCTTCCTCTTTCTTGGTGATGGAACAGGTATTGACACAGATAGGAGAAAAAATACTGTTGTACCTACTAGAGTATTTTTAAATTTAATTACGACATAAACTTCTACAGATTTGGACCCTGTTTTTCTGTACGCGTGCAATTTGAAACGCAAAAAAACGCGTATGTCTATATTATCATCCAGGTTCAGCACCTATCAGATTTTATGATACTGTAAATTGCTTCTCAAGTTTTATTGAATCTAATGCCAGCGCGATAAAACTCGATTTACATTGAAATCTCTTACCCAGTGACACTGGCCTGGTATTGAGTTCATCGCAAGGAAATTGCCTTCGAGTCGTGCAACCAGCCCCCTGCCCTATTAACTCGCGCCAGAGCGCGGTTACCACGAATAAGGCATATTGTGCAAAGTAGAACACGGTTGTATTGTGATACAATGAATACCGCCACTTTACCATCCAACTGCACTGAATAGGCTGTTGAATGTTAAAGAAATTACCTACAGAGTATATTTTATCGTTGTCATCATAATATTATGTACAGTGTAACATATGTCACTAAACCCCAAGCTTGGTAGATATCTCCTCAGATCTTTAGTTACTAACGGCCGGTTATGGATTTTGGATAAGTATGTATTTGATATTACTTCTACTCGTATAGGATTAATGTTATATACCTATCCAAAATCCAAAAACCGCAGATAGATAGAATATAGAAACCGGCCGTTAGATCTTTGAGGATATCTGAATAAGGTAGTCAGAGGCACGTTCAAATATTATATTTGGCACATGCCCCATAGTTAGCATTCCTAATTACATTTAAGCTGATCACTATTTTCAGTAAAGGTAAAGTAATTAAGTTGATAATGTTTGCTATTGAAATTGTGTACACTATTATCATAAAGATGTAAAGTTTGTTTGTATGGTAATCACCGAAACTATCGATGCGATTTCAAAAATTCTTTCACTAATGTTTAGAATGAACTTTAAGGATGAACATAGGCTATATTTTAAGTAGGAAGTCGCGGGGGAATGCTTGCAAGGCATAAAACAAAGTACAAATAAGTTTATTAGGATGCTCTCGCAAATAGGTCTAATTACGATTACTTAGAGTATAATTCTTTTATATTTGAGCAAATTCAAATTATTTTAAAATTTAAGTACATACTTGAATATCCTTATTAAATTAATGACTATGTATTTTCATTGTTTCGTAAACATACAGTGCGCAGTTTTGACAGTCCATAAATTGCTGAGCTCAACCGGAATTAGAGTCTCTGTGAGAACAATGGTACAAATTACGCATAACCTTCCGTTTTGTTAAATAAAATTAGTTCCTTGGGACCGTTTACCAACAATTTAACCGGGCGTTTGATAAGATTTATAAATTTGAAAGCTTATTCGCTCAGCTAATATGGAAATCTGTATGTCCCATTAACATATATAAAACATTCTCTAAGTAACGCTCTCCATTATTTAAAGCATAACGAATCCTTGTTATGTAAGTTATGGATACACTAGCTTCCACCCGCGGTTTTGACGCGTGATACCTTGAAAAACAAAAACAATCTATCCCGCGGGAACCGTACATTTTTCCGGGATAAAAAGTAGCCTATATGCTATAATATTCAAGATTATAATCTATATCTGTGCCAAATTTCATATAAATCCGTTCAGCCGTTTCATCGTGAAAAAGTAACAAACATACATCCATACATTCTTACAAACTTTTGCGTTTACAATATTACTAGGATTAGCTTGTTGACATAACTATAGTTTAATCATAACCGCTCGTTTCTGCGTTGATAAATTGTGGCCTTATTTGTTATTTCATGTTAAATTAATGTAGTAAAATATGCAAAAGCCTTGTTAAGTTTACTTAGTTCAAGGCGTTCGAGCACAACGGTCTCGAGAATTACAAATAACAGGAACAACGTTTTTTGTAATTACTCTTTACCTAGACTCCTGTTATCTGCGTAAATATACTATAATATACCTCATAATATAAGACTAGCTAGTGGAACTTCACGAAATGTTTTTTTTCATATTAACTTCAACTCCCTCGCTGAGCCTCTTAGGGGTTGAACAGCGAGAATTATTTTTTTAATGCATCAGGAGTTCATGACCCTGATAAATATACCAAGTTTCATAATTCTAAGACTTATGGTTGATATTTCAGTCAGTCGTTAACCGAAGAGTTTTATATATTTTGTCAGTAATCTGTTTGCTCCATAACTAACTAGTCCATAATAATGTAAGTAGTCTGTATTAGTCAATTTTGGTATAGTGTGATTAAAGGTGTTGTGCATCACTAATTTCATGTCTAGAACATTCTACGTGCTGCGCTGACGCTGATGAATGATCGACAAGTTTAAGCACATGCTTCAGTAATTATAGAAGTTAGATAACCCTGTACAGTCTGCGTGCACGCAGGTCGTAATCTCACTGCGGTCAGCTGATATCGGTTTCTGTCCAGTTAGTGGCTACTTCATTACGTTTGTACAGCGATAGTACTCGTATAACCTCGAAGGAGGAATCTATATGATACCACATAATGCAGTCGTTGTTACATATTTGGTTCGATTCAACAAGCTTCGGATAAGCAAAGCTTACTACAACTTATGGGCCTACCGAATTAATTTTGAAACAATTATTTGAAAATTGAAATTTGTGAATTTGAGACCATTGTTCTGAGAATCCCAATTTTAATGGTATCAAAATTAATTCGGTTGAAACAATCAGAGCAGTTCTAGACATAACGGCCCAGCATTATCCGGGAACCAAATAGCGTGTAATCTCGACATCTTTTTTCTCTCGTCACGCCTGACGGTCTAATTTTTTAGTACTGTTCAAGAAACGCTTCATTCAGCTCCGAAGCAGCTGCCGTTTCGTAATAACTTTTTGTGGTTTCAAGTCCAACTGCGATTGAATTTGGCAGCTGGCATGGCACTCACAAAAGACATTACGACGTGACGTTTGAGTGATTTGTAACTAGCGGACCTGTTGGGCAATTAGGAATCGATTATGACCTAGCATATATTTTCCATGCCATCTATCATGCGAGGTTTTCAAGGTTCCTCGAAGGTGTCGCAAGATGCCGCATTTCCCACAGTGCGGATGTGAAGCAAAACCATAGAAGTTGCATTTGTCGGATACAACCTTGACTTGGCCATAGGTCAGGCAATCGATTGTTTCACAAGCGCATACATAATGCAGGGATTCGTGCTACAGTTTAAAGTACTTTAAAGTCAGATCATTGAAATTCACGACGTTGGATTTTCTTAGTCCGATGAATTATTCGATTTTTAATCATGTGTCAGTCCATTTGATCAGGTAAGTAGGCTCTATAAATTTGTAAAGAATAAGGAGAAAAGTTGTTATACTTAAACCTTTATGTGTTCCTAGTTCCTAGGGCTGACCTGGCGCGTGACGTGACGCAAGTGCCCGCGACGGGCCCGCGCATTACCCAACATCGGCAATGCGGCGCTGATCACGCAAATCTACATTCTTCCGCCTGTCGAATAGATTCCCTCACTAAATAGCCAAATCCTAATTAAATTGTTAATAGAATGAACAAGTCTTATATATCTATTTACAACTTCAAAGCCGCTTGATTGCTCCTACGCAATCAAAATAGTTCCACTTCCAATAGTCCCTCGGAGTCGGTATGTCTTCACAAATCTTGATTTATTAATGGTTAATTGAACTCGCTCGACCTCCACTCACCGAATATTGGGGTAAATTGGATTTGTAGTTTTATTTAATTGGAAATTTCTCTCTTCAGATTTCTCTCCAGCGCACTTAAATTAATCACGGTGCTTTTTGGTAACTTCAGACTTGGCTACGGATAGCTTTCGCTGAAAATGCCAAGATTTTAAGGGAAACTGGTCGGTGTCTAATTGATGGTGTATTTTGCGCAGTGGAAACAGAGACTGCCAAGCTTCTTTGTTTCATATGAACTTGCAAACATTTCAAAAATTTGTGAATTTAACTAAAAAGCTAAAATTCTCCGAGTTTTATAGCGAGGCTTGCGTGACTGAATTTATGTAAATTACTTTTTTTTATGATTGAGCGCTTCAAACATTTTACGGAATTCACCTGCTTGAGGCTATCGCAAGCTGTCGCTGGAACTATAAACTGTCCATAATTTAATGGAGCTTGAATAATGCATCGGAACTGGCTCGCTTTTATAATATTCGCATAAATCGCAGGAAGTTAGTTCTTATCTAAAGGCTGCAAAGGCTCCTCGCCATTGACAAGTAGAGCGATGCACGCGCAGTCCGGAACGATTGACGTAACACAGCCTTCACACCCGTCGATCACCTGGCGTTGGCTTAGCCAACCCTGGCTGTTTAAAGTAACGTTAAATTGTTGCTCGCAGTTCTTCACACATTCATTTGAATAAATGTTAAAAAGAGAATTGTCCCATAGAGGGACAAAGGCATTTCTGCTGATTGATGATAGGATTTTTTTTTAAATATTGACTTTCTTTAATCTCAAAATCGTTTATTTATTCAAAAACACATTATCATTGGCATTATGTCTTCTAATATTAAAATTCAATGTAACTAAATTGGCTGGACTATCGAACTGAAATTATCTTATACATACATGTTTTGTTCTTTCATACATTATTTTAGATGGTTTAGACTTCAGGATGTTAGGCATCCTTTCTTATATCTACCTCATTTTTCAACAATTGTTAAAAATAACAAAACGTATCTCGTATCATAAAATTTAAAGAAGAATAAAAATGTATTTGTACGGGGTTTCAGGAAGTAAGAGGTTCCGTTTAACACGATCCATCCGGTCCGTAGTTCCGTAAGTCTGCCATCTGTTGATCAAGAAGTAATTACAATTTGATCTTATCCGGCAAATCCATCTATTATCCACCCTCATCGTAATGGGCTTAATTTAATTACAAGGCTCAGTAAAGTTTTAATTACTAAAACTACGAGTTGTGGTTCGTTTGTCGTGTCATTATTTATTTTTTGGTCTGACAGAAGTGCGTTGTATGAGCTGAGGTGTGATATTTGATTGCGCTCAGCCAACGCCTTCACGTTTTCTTCTTCAATTCTCATGACATTGATTAACTAAGATTTTATCTATAAGTTTATTATAACTATCAAATACTTAATTTCTTACACAATATGCTAAGAAAATGGTCTAGCATACGTTTTGTACTCGTATTCCATCGAGCTAAACATTACCTTTGTCCACAGATTGGAAGATCATCAGAATCACCGATAGACTTCGTGGTGATGGACACAGTGGCAGGAGACAAGACCGGCGACACCAAGGTTCTGCAGAGTACGATATCGCGGTTCGCGTGCCGCATCATTTCCGACAGAAACGACGTCAACAACTGCCGCATATACGCAGCTGGTTTCGACTCTTCGAGAAATATATTTCTTGGTGTAAGTAGTTTTTACTTTGAGTATATGAGGATTACACGATGATTGGAGAGGAGGACAGGAGACCTTTGCCTGTAGTGAATGGAACATTCCAGGCTTATAATAATAACTAGCTGACCCGGCAGACTTCGTACTTATTTAGAAAACGTTTGTATGAGAAATAGAAAAGGGCTATTTTTAGGGTTTTCCCGGCAGTTATTCGAATTTTTCTCACCATTTTAAACCTTCCCTGAACTCGAACGAATATTTCAAAACCGAAATTACCCAAATCAGTCCAGCCGTTCTCTAGTTTTAGCGAGACTAACGAACAGCAATTAATTTTTATATATAAGAAGAAGAAGAAGAAAGAAGATAATAATAATTCGATGTACGTTTATACCTGTACAATTTAACTGTAATAAGCGAGCTTTCTGGTTTCACTGGTCCCAGAAGATTCAAGACAGTCTTCAACACGCTACTCGGGTTTTACGCGCTATTTATATTTTAGCAGGTTTTCTCTATGAGATTGTATAGTTCAGCATAGTTTCTGGTGCACAAAAACATCTAGCTCACCATTGGTAAAAAGTGAAAGGGGTCCTTTGTAATATAAACAATAGAACTGGATGTAAGTGGGTAGATGAACGTAAACTAGGTAACCTACATTATTAATTCTAACTTGTTGATATCTTTTCAAGTACAAACTAAAACAGAAATGACCTAATTTTATTATCATTGGTCTGGGATCTTGCGAACTCTTGAGATGGATCTGTTTTGATCCAACGACCTGAGAAGAGCGATATGACCTTTGAAGAACACTTTAGGCATGATTGAACTTCCTGAACTTTATGTACTTGACCCTGTCTAGACAGTGTCATTTCGCTTATTTTAAAATCCTTATAAAGTTGATCAAGGACGGACAGTATTGGCAAAGTCCTCATTCATAAAATTCTTTGTGAGATCTCTTTTCCGTTCTCCGTGCCACTGTTTTTTCTTGGTCTGCTATAGGCCAGTGACCGATGTATGTATAGAACTGATGCGTGATCTAAGGTTCATAAATACAGTTTTGGGTATGATCGAAAACTTAGCAAAGTTTTTCTTCCGAGGCACGTTTTTAGAGGCCTTATGCTAAACGTTTTATCACGTTTGACATCGACGTGTATAATTAGACAAACCGATTACCTAACAATAATACATAATTAATACAATTAATACATAATTAAACTGTAGTAAATGGAACCGTCAAGACCTGAAGTTCAGCAGTTTGTGTTCTGAAATTCTGACGTGATACTGTAGGCGTAGTGACGCGAATGACGTACGTGGGCGGAGATGTTTATACGAGTACAATCTAGCTAGACGTAGCAAATTCTCTTTGATAGCGAATTCAATATTTTCAGCCTTGTTTACGCATGATTTATGAAGGCAAAAGTATATTATTTTAATCTCTGGCTGGATATTTGTGTAGCTTATCTAACAGATTGGTTTCAAGAGTAATATCTTGTTATTGAAATGAGTAATTGGGCATGAACAAAAATAGGTTGTTTTCTTTTAATACCGAAGAGAATACCCGCAACTTCGTTCGCAGTTGTTTTCTTTCTAGTTCAACTCGCCTCTTTACTTTATGGTAGAAATTCGGGAAATCAAAAAGGAAATGATATGTGTTTTTGCAGGAAAAGGCAACAAAATGGACAGAGAACCACGAAATAGACGGACTGACGACAAACGGCGTACTCATAATGCACCCTCGCGGAGGCTTTTGCGGCGGCAGCGCCACCTGCGGACCGTGGCGCGAGACTTCCGTTGGAGGCGCAGTTTTCTCGCTAAGGGAGAGCCGCTCTGCACAACAGAAGGTAACTCAAAAACACAACCAAATAACCGCAGAGCTGATAATACCCCCTATACTAACCAGATAACCATAAATCTGATAACACCCCCTATACTAAGTGGTCTACAGACGGCTAAGGGAGAGCCGCTCTGCACAACAGAAGGTAACTCAAAAACACAACCAGATAACCACAGAGCAGATAATACCCCCTATTCTAACCAGATAACCACAGAGCTGATAAAACCCCCCTACTAAGCAGTCTACAGGTGGTAAGATGATACCTAGTGATGGTGTGGTCGAATAATACGTAATTAAATTAAATTTTGTTGATGAACGCTCAATAAAACAAATTTTGCCTTAGCTTCGGTGGAATAGTTGATACGAATTTACTTTTTATTGAGCTGTTAATAATCGCCCTCTAATTTTGCCGTAAAGACAGTTTTATCGTAAAACATAATTACGTACAGTTGAGCTATATAAAAAAGTCTAAATAATGAATGGCAAACCACAACTGCAAACCCGGGTTTATTGTTCGTTATATAGTTTATAGCTCTGGAGCTAACGTTCAAACAATGCAACGCTGTCTGATATACTCGTAAAATTTTCATTGCAATAAAAATATTGAAAATGCACTTTGAAAGCGAAACTGCGTAGTAAGAGAATAAACAAAATGTTATCGTGTGAATTATGTTTCTTTCATGTATTTTTCTATGCTTATATTTGAAGTATAATTATTGTACACTTTCCCCCTTGTTCCTGATAATTTTCTATCTACCTACTAACAATTTAAAATGTTTCAGTATATGATTGGGTGTTTGTGACTCTATGTCGCATAAACGGCTGGACCGATTTCTATGGAAGTTGGAATATATCTAGCTTGTGATTTGGAATAGCTTATAGGCATCATTTTATACATATACCACGCGTTCTAAGTTGCGGGCAGATCAGAAGCTAATCCTACTAATATTATAAACGCGAAAGTTTTTAAGAATGTATGTTTGTTACTCTTTCACGCTGAAACGGCTGAACGGATCTGGATGACGTTTGGCACAGATATTAGATTATAGTCTGATATAGCACATAGGCTACTTTTTACCCCGGAAAAATTTACTCTTCCCGTGGAATAGATTTGTTTAGGTTTTTCAAGGTATCACGCAGACGAAGCCGTGGGCGGAAGCTAGTATTTCATAATAATAGTTCATTTTACCATGACTGTGAAGCTTGAATGTAGGTTATCCATTATATTATAGGTATCTTTATGTTAATGCATTATATTTTTTATTCCAGGGCCTACCCTGCCAAGCAGAGACAAACATACTGAGAGACGGAACAATGATAGACTTATGTGGGGCTACGCTACTTTGGAGAAGTGCTGAAGGACTTAAAAATTCACCGGTATGTTGGCTTTTTATCTTTGTGTCATGATACTGAATCAAAATTCCAAAAAGGTTGCAAGTCCATCGCCGCTTATAAGAATACTAACTTAAGACACACACCTTCGAATTTTTGGTTCTAGGCTATGCTGGTTTCCTCACGATATTTTCCTTCACCGTTTAAGAGCACTGGTATTGCGCACATAAATAACCCACGACCTTATGATCGAGAGGTGATACCACAACATCACCAGAGCCCTCTGTTTTATCCTACTAATATTACGAGTATAAAAGCGAAAGTTTGTAAGAATGTATGGATGTATGTTTGTTACTCTTTCACGCTGAAACGGCTGGGATGAACTTTGGCACAGATATAATTATAGTCTGGAATAGCAAATAAGCTACTTTTTATCCCGGAAAAATATACGGTTCCCTTGGGATAGATTAGATTTTGTTTATCAAGGTACCACGTGGACGGTAGATAGTACCTGTATAATTGTTTCAGACAAAGCGTGACCTAGAAGCGCTAGTAGACGAGTTAAACGCTGGCCGGCCGCAGTGCCCCGTCGGTTTGAACACGCTAGTGATTCCACGCAAGCTGTCTGCCGCACAGCAAGACCTGAACCAGCCTTACGTATACCTCAACTGTGGACATGTACAAGGTACCTATACGCTTTTAGTATTCGGCAGCGAAATGTCAGTTTGTGTTGTCATCTCGCTCGTTCTAACGGGGGGCGCGCAGCGCACGTCTCTTTCAAGTTGAGAAATTTACGCGATCAGAGTGGCTATTACGAAACTCTAGTTGCAATCAATTACAATGAATGTCTATCAGCAACAGTGCTGTGATTACGTAATTTTAATACTTACAAACAATATACTCAAGGCAATAAACCAAAAATATAAATAATCATTTTATGGTAAAAACTTTCCGTAGGTAACCAATTCACCGTTAGTAAGTAGAAGCTTGACTTACTTGACTTAAGTTCCTGTGTCCCCTAGATGGGGCAGAGGGCGTCCACAGTGCGCCGCCATTCCGAACGGTTTTGAGCTTCTCGTTTCATTTCGCTCCAGGTCTTCCCTAGTTGCTTCGCTTCTGCAATGATCGTCCGGCGCCAGGTCTGCTTGGGGCGACCACGTTTACGCTTTCCTTGGGGATTCCAGTCTAGGGCTTGCCTCGGTATGTGTTCAGGATCCCTTCGGAGCGTGTGGCCGATCCAGTTCCACTTGCGGCGTTTGATCTGCTGGTCGATCGGAGTCTCACCGCAGCGTTCCCACAGGTCTTGGTTGGAGATTTTCTCGGGCCAGTAGACATTTAGGATACGGCGAAGAAGTCGGTTGATAACAACCTGGAGTTTGTGCGAGATGTCCTTAGTGACCTTCCACGTCTCGCATCCGTACGCAGAACTGCGCCTCAAAGCAGAACCTACTCACTAGGGAGGAACCCCGAAACAAAACCGAGCATGCCCGCAGGCTCTGAGGTGGCAGCCCCACCAGTAGGCTAGGGTATAGTGGGCTAATCACTCGCTTACCCAAACACTCAAACTGATTAAAGAAACAGATACAGTGCAAAACCGGACCGATCAAGTAGAAGCAGTTAGTAATAATGTTTTGTTAGTATCAAAATTACGTAATCGCAGCCCTGAACACATTATTAGTATTGAACGGGTATTTATCATATAGATTTAGAGTCATCCCGTGACCACGACAGTGTGTAAACCGGTTGAAACGTCGGGAAGAATAGGTAAATAAAACGCGATAAATACCCGTTAAATACTAATAATAATAGTAATAACGTACGGTCACAAGCTTTAATTTAGGACCCATTTCTTTGAAATGTCTGAGAACACTCAGAATGCAATAAGGGTGAAAGTTTAGGCCAATAATTGTGATTAAATGTCAAATGTTGACAGATACATTAAATACCTATCTTACCTTATCCTATTGAATTTATTGACGGTTTAGAAATGATAACCTCTTCAACGTAGTGATTACATTCTCGTTAATCATAATTCTTTTAATGTGTCAGTGTTGAAGAAGACATAGTGACAAGATTCAAAGCGAAAAATTAATAAAATATAATTTGAAAGCTACTACCATCTTAGCTGTGAGGACATTCATGATGATGATGATGATGTACTTATTGCTAGTTTTATAATAAATAAATAATGCTGGACAATCCACACAGCATCATCTAGCCACAAAGTAAGCTACGCAAAGCTTGTGTTATGAGTACTAGAAAACTGATATATTTAATACATTATATTACATAGATAGATATTTTTTTATGTTCTAGGAGAACACTCATGGGGCGCAGACTCCAGCGAGGAAGGCATGCGGCGCTGTCCGATGTGCATGACGGCCGGCACGGTGGTGCGCGTCTGCATGGGAATCGAACCCGCGTTCTACGTCGACGCGGCACCGCCCACTTACGCGTTCAACCCCTGCGGCCATATGGCGTCTGAGAGAACCGTCAAGTAAGTCTTCTTCTTCTTACTATCAATAGTTCTTTCAAATCAGTGTGGTAGGTAAATGGAAAATGTGCCTCAGAAACTGCTTTCACAGTCTTCGGATAAGGTTGTGGGTTCAAACCTGATCGTGCACCAATGAGTGTTTCTATTTGAAAAATTGATGTGCGCAATGCTAGTGCTCTTAAAGTAGGAAAACATTGTGAAGAAAGCGGCATACCCTAGAACCAAAAATTCGAAGGTGTGTGTCATAGGTTAGTACTATTATAAGCGACGATGGGCTCGCAATCTGTCATGTAGAGCAAAAAGGGTATTTGGACGTGCCTCTGACTACCCTTTTTAGATATCCTCAAGATCTAAGGATCGGAGGAGATATCCACCTAGTTTGGGGATAACAGTAGTGATCATGTTTTTTGTTTGCGTGCGACTTGAGTTATTTAGGTACTAACTTTAACTATTTTGACAGGTATTGGGCCAGTGTGGACATACCACACGGCACGAACGGCTTCCACGCGATATGCCCGTTCTGCGCCGCGCCGCTCCAGGGCACGCCGGGATATGTACGACTCATCTTTCAAGACAACCTTGACTGAATCTCTCTATAAAGGTAAATATCTCAACTTTATCATCCCCCATTAAGGTCGGCATTGTCTCCATTTTCCAGATGCAATCAATCTGTTGTAATGTGTAGCATGTTCGTGTAATGTGGTTGTAATGTGGTTGTGTCATTCCAGCCTAGATCAATCGTACTATATCGTACTTTAATCCCCACCATAATATTATAAATGCAATAGTTGGTTGGAAGGATGAATGTATGGATGTTTGTTACTCAATCACGCTGAAACAACTGAACGGATCAGAATGAAATTTGAGACGGAGAGAGTATGGTCTAGAAAAGCACATAGACATTCTTTTTAAACTATCGCAATTGGAAACATGTTTAAATATGTACTCTCGGGACTTAATCGCGTATTGTGAAACATTCTATTATGATATTACAATCACCGTGGTCACGAGTAGACTACTCATCGAAATGGTAATATCATCGAAACGTCGAGGTAAATAGAATGTTTCACAATACGCGATTAAGTCCCGAGAGTATACATATATTTAAACACATAGACATTCAACAAGGTACCACGCGGACGAAGCCGCGGATGGAAGCTAGTAATATTATAAATGCGAAAGTTTGGATCAATGGATGTATGGATGTTAGTCGTGTTGAAACGGCATAATGGATCGGGATAAAACTTAAAATACGCGTAGTTTACAAGTATAGCCTGGGCTACGCTACTTATTATCTGGGTAGGTACCACGCAAGCGGAGCCGTGCGCAGTTACTTGTATACCTTACATTTATTACCGCTAGTGAGGTCGTTACACCAGGTATTGCGTCTCCATTCTCCCGTCTAAATCAATAGCTAATAATTTCTGTAATGTGGTTGTGTCATTCCAGCCAAGATCAATATAATGGAACGAGACGTGCGTCCGTTGCCATGATACTGTTCTAGTTGTCATGGCAACGACACTGAGTCTTTGTCTCGCTTTAATTAAATGCTTGCGGTTCAATTTTAATCTAAAGGGGCGTTATAATTATGAGTATCATTTTTCAAGCCCCATAGCTTATACAACTGGCCTGATAGAGCTATAAAATAATAAATGAGATAGCGAGATAATACTGCTATTACCATCGGTGATAAAATTTTATATGCATCTCGCTTTAGTCAGATAAAAATTTCTAGGTCTCGGTTTTTATTTTCTACCTTATCTTTCTAGAGTACTAACTTAGCTAAGCAATCAGATCCCCAATTACTGTAATACTCAATTGACATTTATCAGAGATTAAAATTGTGGTCAAAACAAAGATGATTATCTTGATAACTGTATATGGGTTATCTTTACGTCTCTTCTTTATCTTGAATCATAAGTCAATGCACTTGATACGAGTACAATGAACATGCTCGCCGCCATCTTATCAATTAATGATCCTTTGTTAGACTTTTGTTTTCCTTGAGAATAAATTGTTGTTTACTTATTGTAGGCGTCACTTTTTTATTATCTACAATGTTTGTCTGAATGCAGTATACAACGCAGTCTGGAATAAAGTAAACATGTATGACGCGACCTGCCAACGGATTTACGATTCCAATCGATATTTTCACTTTGGCTATTAGCTGTTTGTAATTCCCAAATTAGTCCGGCCGCATATTGTCAGAAAAGTTCTGACACATAAGAGACCCAAAAAAAAACCCAAACCAAATCCGTTTTGCAAAACCCCACTGACTGATGTCCAGACAAATTTGAATTACGAAGTTAATCACACGTTTTCTTATAATATGCGGCCAGCCTAAGTTCTTCCGTATCTGAACTGAATCAAAAATGTTAACATTAAATCACTAACATCATAATTTTTTTTAATTTCTAGGTTCAATGCCGTACCTGACGCGTGTTCAAGCATCAAGTATGAACAGCAAAAGCCGTGTATGAACACTTAGCTTACGCTATGTTATAGTCCACAGCGTACGAGGACGTCGTGACTATATATCGCACTGACACAGTATGCAAGAATCTCAGTACTGTGGCTTATGCTAATATGAGTGGTAGGGTACATTTTGTGTAATATAGGTACGATTCAAAAGCTATAGAATGGGAAATAGGAATTTTATCTCCTACGCCTGTTTCAATAGCTAATGCTGGGTTAGCTAAACCGATTCAGCGATTCGTGAACCCAGTCTCCAACAAACTCAAAAAGAGACTAAACGTGCTAGAGAGATAAAAGTAGTCTTTCCCGTTCTAATAATTTGAACCAAATATAAATAATTTCCTTCTGTTTATCACGTTCAATAAAATAGAACAGTTGTGAGATGCAAAATATTTATTGAAAATTAGTGTTTACGTTCAATGTCTGTATTTATAAGATAACGTTCGTTTTATAAAAATATTTATTTTATTTGATTATTAAACATGAAACACAGTAATCGATGCTTTGTAAATAGCTTTGTTATAACGAATTGTGATTATTGAATGAACTGAATCGTTTAGAATATGTTTTGCCTCGAACTTGTATTAGATAAACTTTTGTTAATTATTATGATTTCCTTAAGACTATGCACATAAGAGCGGTATAAAAGCGGCTCTGCCCATCGATTGACGAAGAACGGCTGTTAGTAGCTGAGCACCGTAGGCGTTTTTCTGTACGCGAAAGAAGACAGTGACATTCGTGACGACGAAAGTGACATTTGTTTTGGCAAATCACAAATCAATGTTACTTTGTTTTTAATTCCGTAGAGAAAAACTGTCTATGGTGGTCATGCTCTTGCGCAGGATTTGTTGCGAGGTTCAACATAACAGCACCTCATCTGTCGTTCGTAAATCCATTAATCCAAGTCGAATAGAATACGGGAATATTTTAACAGATGCATTAGAATCTTGTGATTTTTGTTAATTTTAGTGTAGTACCCATAGGTTAAGATGAAATGAAATGTAAATATTCGATTTTAGTTTGACTAAGTAATTTATGTTGTTTTGAGTGTGCTTTGAATCAATGCGGTGTGCAATAGGTTGACTTAGCTCGCGGAATGGCTTATCACTAAATAAGCATAAGTGGCGTACAAATTTAATTGATTCACATAAAAATTCAGCCTAAGATAACATTCACCAGTTAGGAAATAACAAGTCTGGTTGGGTTTGATTGAGATACATTTGTCTTTTTAAATATTTATCAAAAACGATATAAAATAGATTCATACAAAAATGATGTGGTTTGTTCTGTACGTATATTTTTAAGCTGCGTTTCAGTTCTAAGGGAAGGTTTCGATGGCAATGAAGTTTTGTTTTGAATAATTCTGTGATTTAAGGTGTTTTAAATTGATACTTACCAATGAATCATCACCATCACCTATTTGAGATACTTGTGTGTAAAACGAAATACAACTTGAAACTAATTTGATTCAACACTGTACTTTTTGTATCAAAGTACACTGTGATTGAATCTATCTACTTGAGAATGGACTTATTGTGCATAGGGTGTATATTTTTGTAAAATAAACCGGCGTGACATCACGAGAAAATAAGTTCTGTGAAAAAAGCCTATTTAGATAAGAGTTTTGATGTTTATGATTTGGAACACTTACTAAAGATATTTTATCACTATCAATTTGCAGGCAGGTCATATATTTATAAGCGATATTGGAGTAGATCTAAGTAAGATATTTTGAAGAATAGCATGTTATGGCTAGATCTCATTAAAATATCCTACCGATTTAAGCTCCAGTGGAAATGTTATGAGTATTTATGTAAGTTCTAATGGATTGTTGTGTAAAAAATTGTAGGGTTTAGACTTTGTGGATTGGTGACTTGCAGATATGACCTTGAAATACACCAATTTCAACTAGACGACTTTTATTTTAAAGTCTATATTACTTTGACAGTGAGTGAACAATTGGCTTAGTATTGTTAAGGTCAATTTGCAAGTTACTAAAGTTGCAAGTACGGTTATAATAGCGTGAATTAGACATTAGCTTACGAAGTATAAAAAAATAGTTTTTGTACCATTCGGATTCACTAGTTAGCGGTTACACGTTGGAACATTGAATATTACTAAATTATTAAAATACGGTAAGTGCAGTTCACCATGCATTATGTTATTGGTTGCATTACGTAGCCGAACACTTGGCCCGGGGAGGGGGGAGGGAGGGGAGGGGTGGGGGTTAAGATTTGAGACAATGTATTTAAATGCACGTTGTTTTTAGATTTACTAAGATTTTGGCGTAAGCATAAAGTGATGTAGTCAGTTACAAGTAGGTATGTTAGCCCTGTAATTTGGATTTGTTTAAAAAACTTATTGCATTACGGCCAATCTACTATAAAAGGCGCATGAAACTGACTGATTGACTGACCCATCAACCCAGCCTAACCATAGGCTCCAGAGAGCTGACATTTGCTTTTGTCTTTCGGGGTCATCTAAAAAACATTATCTCCCGTTTTTCATAATTTCCTCGATCAGGGCCTTGATGTTGATTAATTGATTACGCTTTCATTAAAAAAGCTTAATTGCTAAAATGTCCATTGTCAATGTAGTAAATTATTCGTTCCAAACCCTGTAGGCACTATAATTAGCAAGATTGGACCATTAGCTGTCTATTTAAAACCGCGTCTCTTTGGTGTTTGATTAGCCTTGCGTTCGCTATGATTTATTGCATCTCATTTGAATTGACGTGTGTTTTTGAATGTGCATTGATCAGCAAAGTGTGCGTTTATTAGTTATTTTTATTATTATTCAAGGAAGATGTAGGGACGCTTTACGCCTAATATACACGTCATTATAAAGGTATGCATACTATGACAATATTATTTGTTTGTTACAAAGTTGCCGGGTCTTGAGACCGTATTCTCAAATGACGCAGTGAAGGCACCTCAATGTGCGCGTGCTCAGAACAACTGACTGTAATAATAAGCCGCGAGGTGCGCTATTGCGTTATTCAAGAATAAAGCCTTTTCCACTGTAGTGTGAAATGCAGAATTTCTAACATTGGTAATATAAGAACTGAATGCTAGCCTTAATTTTATTTATAATTCCTAAGTGCTAGGTTATTAATAAATCGCTCTTTTGAGTTAGAAAATTGACTTATTGTTTTAATTCTAATAAATTAGTCAAAGAAATGAAATAGTAGTCTTACTTTATTGACCAGAAAGTAATCACACATTTTAGGCACTTTAAATTAAAACTAATTTGCAGGTCAAGAAATTAGGAAAGAGCATGATCTTCAAGCACTACTGAGTATCAGGATCCCACACTGTATAACAACATGCGTGCTAGTGAGTTTTGGACCGTATCTCCATCTTCTCCATGCAACATTTATAAAACCAAGGTTTATCTCATAATACTCATTGCAAGTTGAGCTTTGTAGTAACAATAATCCTGATACACTGGTCGTAAGCGGTGGCCACTGCCAGGCCGAGATGGTCGCGGTTCCAGTCGAGCGCGTTGATTGGCTGTGAGCTGATCACCATGCGTTGGAGTCTTTTCAGCTTGCCTGGCACACCGCACGCTATACCTTGCGAGTCTACGCGATAACGCTGTTCTGGATATTCACTGGAAATACGGGAAAATGTTGAAAATCTCATAGGTGAGAGTAAATAGGTATCTTAAAAGCAAGTGAGGTCCATCTTAAGATTAAAAAGTGTAATCTATACTTTTATAAATAAATTGGTAAGGTGTAGTTAGGTAGTAGGTGTAGTCTACTTAAATAGTGTGTTTGTGGTATTATAGCAGATACACAAGTTGGTACATACAAGTTCAGCGGTATGTCTGTCTATGTGGACTAGACATTCTGTAAATAAACATTTTTTAAGTCCGTCGTAGGTACTCACTACTTCCAAAGAGAAACTTGTCCATTGCCAGAACAAGTCACAAACAAATCACGGTTTTGTGGTAAATGTCGCGACACCCAGATAGTTCCACTTCTAGTGCTGTTATCTAAAACCTGGAATTATTAAAAATATTATATACCATTCTTAGACATTCTCAGGAATCTAGGAAGTAAGAGATTAGATGAGTGATTATCTTATTTTTATATTCACAAAAATATTAAGGGTGAGATTAATACTTATTAGTTATTTATTATACTTATTGCTGTAGTTTAGGTACTAGCCTGTGCAAATCCTTTGCTAGCATTTTGTGTTCTGACATCAAACACATGAAATTTTCCCTCAAGTGTAGTTGCAACAAGTTTATTCATGGGAATGTCTTTACGGTCAAACTCTGTGGAACATACCTGAAACAAATGGTATACTGATATGAATAACATAGGCAAGATAACGTAGACAAGGTCTTTCTTATGGTGTGGTAGATAATAATCTAGAATTTATGTTGATACAAACCCCATTCTTAAGATTACATTCCCATCGCAATGACATAGTGCGCAGGTCAAACATTTTCAGGTCTCCGTTGTCATAGCCGGCTGCAATGATCCTCTCCGCATCATTGAATGAGTTACCAAATGCGACTGCCCAACAGTCTCTCTTGGTTTCACCCTGCACTGGCTGCATGTTTGCTACTGGCTTGCCTCTTTGACGTGGATCCCAAACTTTAACTGTACCTGTTAGAAAAATGTAGGTACAAAGACAAGCAAAATTCAGCAATTGAAGTACCTATGTAGGTATGTAAGCCAACAAGCACTATAAAGTAGGTATTGAGTTAGTTTATTTAATTTCCATGATGCAAGTTGTAATTATGTTTAATTTGGATATTTACCATCTCTACTGCCCGTGACTATTTCTGGTGCTCCACAATTGGCTGTGCTACCGCCCATGGCATCAATTGAGTTAATTATATCCTTATGTTCCTTAGTGATGTATACTTGACAACTCTTTTCCAAATCCCTGATAGAGGAAATAAACAACAAAAAAATACTTTTAGGTGGATGGAAGATTATGGTTTGTCACCTTGCTATTACTTATCTATCAAAGCACATACTTCTTTTTTTCTTTAAAATTGATTAGCTGTAAGAACTAGTAGCTACTCACCAGATTTCTAAAGTTCCTTTGAAATCACCAGTGGCCAATCTCCTTTCTACGTCGTTGCTGGCACCAAATGTACCACACTTGAACGAATTAGGCCTTTCTATTTCCTTTAATTTTTTAGCTTCACCAGCAGTAATCTCGTAAACTTCGATTGTGCCTGTTCCTCTGGGCATGGAACCAATAACAACAAACTTTGCAGAACATGGTATCCACTTGCAGTCGAACAGAGAGTGGTTAAGATTATTTTCGATGTGAGTTATGATTTGAGGAGTGTCTAGCTCTTCCATTGCTTCGAAATTATTCAGCAGTCTTTAGTTTTCAGTACGTTCTATAACCTCAAAATCCACGAAATAAACAACTAGGTAAACATAATTGGTTGTCATAGCAACCCTTCCTTGGCAATAATTTTGACATTGATGTTTATGTTTTTTTATTCAAGCCACGCCAGTACCTTTTTTGTTATTGATATTTATTTAGATACAACACTTTACATTGACATATTCTACTTTCTATGACAGACAAAGACAGATGTATGATTGAGTGAAGCAGAGAAGGAAGAGACATACGTAGTATCCCTAGTACGTCTGTGGAAGAGACTTTCCGATATAATAAAGTACTCTGTGGAAGAGACGAAGCTAAATAATAAAAGAGACAATTTGGAATCGTAGTAAATTCACATTAAAACCATTCAATCACTTCTCGCACATTATAATAATGGTACATTCACCCAAAAGAAGAAAGTAATAATAAATATCACTAATAAATGGAAATTATATCAATATGAGTGAGAGAAAACACAAAAGAAGTGTATGTATTCCACACGGCGTCACCTCGCAATAGAATTTACACAGCTACGTTTCCTCTTGTTCAATTTTTTGCTGGTTTTACAGAAAGCGGACATAGCGAAGCAGTTCGACCTGCCTGAGCGGCAGTCGAAGATCACGACGCTGCTGAATCAGGCTGGTCAGGCGTACTGCATCTGCCGGTCTTCAGATAGCTCCCGATTTATGATGTGAGGATCGAAACAATGCTGTTTTTACCATTACCAATCATGATCTTCCTGCCCGTATCCCACTAGGTGGGGTCGGCATAACAGGTTCTATTCCCCCCTATCATCCGTCTTCTCAGTAGTTACTTCCTTCTTATAAATATATATTATAGTCTTTCACACAGTCCATCCATCTTTTCTTGGGTCTACCTCTACTCTAGTTTTTATAATTACTAATGTTCATTCTAAAAACGAAGCTAGATTTATTTGTCGATTGTGGTCCATTTTATACATATAAAAAAAAAGGACAGCAACAATTTTAGTTTAGAAAAGCTATAGCAAAACCACTATATACCTTTATAATTGTCACATATCACGTTGGATAAAGTACATAACTATTTTCAGAGCATGTGACTCCTGTGAAGAGTGGTACCACGGTGACTGCATAAATATATCTGAGCGAGAGGCTAAATACATCAAAAATTACTTCTGCGATCGGTGTAGAGAAGAAGATCCTACATTGAAAACCAGATTCAGACCGCAGAAAAGAGAGAATGAAGGAGACATTGAGGGTTAGTCAGTATACTTAAACATTTTTTATTTTGTTGTAGAAACCTTCTGTTACCTAAAAAACACTAGCAGTGGGTAATAAAATTGTATAACTGTGATTTGTGACCGAGTTGCAATACAAGAAGTCGTTAACAAAACTTACAGCTGGCTTGTTCTTATGATACTTAATCTTTGAGGATAACTAAAGGTTAGAGACATCCAAACAATATTGCACACCACAAAAATAAATCGACTTTCATTTTCAATTCACGATTGCGACTTTCACGACTTTGATCAATCAAATTATTTGTTATTAATTGATTCTGTGTCATGAAATGTATTAAATGTCCTGGTGTTAGGTCGCGATGATAAAAAAAAGAAGAGAAAAGAGAAGGACCACTCGGAGAACAAGTCATTCAAGGCATCAAGCAACAGAGATGGCTGTGGTGACTGCCCTGGATGTCTTCAAACTCATGACTGTGGACAGTGAGTCTAATAAATAATTAAATTTTTGCAACCAAATATAATTCAATAATTAAATAGAATCTTTGGTCTGTGGTAGTAAGTAAAAGATATGCAGCATAATATATATTCTGTCTGAGTGTTATGTATTCTATGTATGTATTTACTAGAAAAAGTATATAATTAATCTATCAGCTATCTGGTTCCCATAGTACATGCTTTGCTTAGTTTGGGGCTCGATAGCATTGTGTGAACTGTCCACCAATATCTATTATTATTTATTTATTAGGTATAATATCTATTATATTATATATTATATCATATCATACCATATCTATCTATTGCAGTTGTGAAGCATGTGAAGACTCGTTCAAGTACGGAGGTACTAACAAATCCAGACCCAAATGCAAAGTGAGGATATGCGTGAAGCATCGCATCAAGCCGGTTAAACAATCCAGGTAACTTAAACAAGATTTTTAGAAAAGGTTTTTAAAGAGTTTTGTAGTTATGAGAAATTATGATACAAGTTTGCCTGAGGTAGAACCGATTTCCACCAGATTTTATAAATAATCTTGATTTCTTCTGCTGCCAAGGAGTTCAAAACTACCCTCTTTTCGTCTCAAAATATATTTAATAACTAGCTTCCGCCCGCGGATTCGCCCACGTGATACCTTAAAAAACAAAAAACATCGCTATCCCACGGGAACCGTACATTTTTTCGGGATAAAATGTAGCCTATATGTTATTCCAGACCATAATCTATATCTGTACCAAATTTCATTCAGATCTGTTCAGCCGTTTTAGCGTGAAAGAGTAACAAACATACATCCATCCATCCATCCATCCATCTATCCATCCATACATTCTTACAAACTTTCGCGGTTTATAATATTAGTAGGATTGTAAAATTAATTATTATAATAATTATTATTAATGGAGACCTTTGCCCAGCAGTGGGACGATACAGGTTAATAAAAAAAAAATTATTATCATAATTTTCCGTCAGGGTTACCACTAAAAAGACTTCAAACTACCCTCTTTCGTAATAATAAACACGGTTACAACTGCCATTGTTTTAAAAACAGCAGCATTAGAAAGAAGAAGCGCGAGCACCACGAACGAGAGACGTACGAGCCGGAAGAGAGCATATCTCACCTGCAGACGACGTCACCCCGCCAGTGCTACGGGCCGGCGTGCCCGCGCGCCGCGCTCTACGCCTCCAAGTACTGCAGCGCGCAGTGCGGGCTCAGCCGCGCCACCACGCGGATATACCAGGCAACTATACTTTTATTGATCAGTCTTCAGAAATACGAGTATACTTTAACACGAGATTCATTCGTTAAATTGGTCATTCGAAGCTTTTCGAATTATTAAGGTTTTGAGTCCTTAGTATTTTCGATTTTAAATTTTGAAATAAAAACATGATCACTACTGTAATCACCAGGCTTGGTAGATATCTCTTCAGATCTCTAGTTCATCATCATCCCACGCTAAGTGGGGTCGACACAAACATGTTTTCCTCCTCCACTCCACTCACTCCTATCATTAGTCAACTCTGAGTCTACTCCTCTTGCATTCATATCATATCATCGTTCACACAATCAAACCACTTTTTCTTCGGCCTTCCTCTACTTGCGTACCCAGATACACACATACCCATAACTTTTTTTGTGACATGGTTTTCATCCCTCAGCACGTGTCCTTACCATGCTAATCTAGCCCTCCTCACCTTTTCAATAACAGGCGCCACTTACAAACTTCCCTAGTTAAACTTGTATATTGAAATAAAAAAAGCCTTTGGTGTAATAACACAAAGGATCTGGGGCCTCACCACGAATTCATAATACATTACCGAATTAGTACCTATTACATTGTTATTTCGTACCATGACCTATGCAAATTGTATTGAAGTAGTTTCTAGACTTAATGATGTTTCTAGAACGGAATCGTTCTGGAAGACTTCGTGGTAAGGCCCTTGACTATTTTTTGTAATTTTTTTGCTACAAAATATTGATTTTTAAAGTTACCTTTTTTACAGGTGCTGCCTCAACGCATCCAAGAGTGGTCGCTGTCCTCCTGCGTGGCGGAACAGAAGAATCGCAAAGCGCTGGAAGTGGTCCGCAGCGGTATAGCGAAAGCGCAATCCCAGCTGAAAGCGCTTGATAAACAGCACACTGACTTAGATGCTTTAGTTGCAAGGGCTAAGAATGCTACTATTGTGTATACTGATGATAAGGTTGGTTTTTAGGCGTACCATAAATCCTCATTCATTACACATTGACACATCTCATTGAAGCTATCCCCATAACACTTGAGTACGTTCCTACATAATCCCGCGATTTTTTTTTAATATTAATAGTTTTTTTTTGTTTGTATTTTTTGTAATAATTTTTGTTTGTAAATGGCAAATGCATAAATGATGCGACGCCAAAAAAAAACACTTGAGTAGAGAATATTCTGACGTTTTGGACTGAGAACTTATCAACTTTAGTTTTTATATTTTTTCTTGTGTTATTTTGAGGTTTATTGCGTATTTTTGGTGTTTATTTCTCCAATAAAGCCCGAATTCTTGACTTAAAATATAAGCTCCTTTCTAGATCCATCAGAAAATTTGCCAATAATTTTAAACAAAACAGCCATCTTTCGTTTAAAATTGACTTGACTATGTGATATTGACAATAATACTACTAATATAATAAACTTGACACTGGCAAAATTGATGTCAAAAGAGATTTCATAAACAAAGAAGAAGGTTTGCATAGTTTGAATTAGATGGTGTTGTGTAAAATGTCCAACAATATTCATTTACATTTACCTCAAACTTATCCCCAAATATTATTTAAAGTACTTACTATGTCCCTGACGTCATTGAATTATTATACTATGCTATTTCAGGAAGCTGATGACGAGACTTCAATGTACTGCATCACATGCGGTCACGAGATACACTCTCGCACTGCAGTCAAACACATGGAGAAGTGCTTCGTGAAGTACGAAGCGCAGGCGTCATTCGGCAGCCGACACCGGACGAGAATAGACGGACAGAGCATGTTCTGCGATTATTACAACCCCTTCAATGGGACTTACTGTAAACGATTGAGGGTAAGTTTATTTTTTGGGATACCTTATGGAGTGGGCAAAAGTCTGAATATATCAGAGAATTTATAGGGGACATTACTTTACATCACCCTGTGTAAAGAACACCCTACTGTAGATTCAAACTACAATGAAGATATATATTTTTTAACTTACGCGATCTGTACCTAGTGCAATTACGGAACTCTGATACAATCAACACTTGTCAAAACTGGCTCAAATTGATTGAATAAACACTCTTATGTAATACCAAATCACTTGATTACAATGAAAACATATTGACATTGATTGTAAGCAAAGATCCATAATCGCCCCACGGAACACATTATTATTAGAATTAAACGGGTATTTAATTATCATATTATGTATTTAGAGTCATCCCGTGATCGCGACAGTCTGTAAACCTGTTGACTCGTCGGGAAAAATAGGTAAATAAAACGCGGTAAATACCCGTTTAATACTAATAATAATACCTACAATGAACATCCATTTTTTAAATTTGTTTCGAAATAGGATTGCGGCCCAGTAAATAACTAGTACTTATTAGTACTTATTACTAGTACTTATTAAAATTATAATGCTTGTATTATGTATATTATAAAAGTATTCGTTTGTAACTCCGGAAAATTTTGGCTCATTCAGCTTACTTGGCTAGAAGAATTTGTATGAATATATTCGTACGAACTTCGCTGATGAACTCTACTTTAAACAAACCATTTCCTCATCAGGTAATGTGCCCAGAGCATTTCAAGGACGCCAAAGTATCTGACACCGACGTCTGTGGCTGTCCGCTCGTCCGTCGCGTCTTCGAACCGACCGGAGAGTTCTGTAGGGCTCCAAAAAAGTCCTGCCTCAAGCATTACCAGTGGGAGAAACTGAGACGGGCGGAGATTGATATGGAAAGGGTTAGGCAGTGGTTGAGATTGGACGAGCTGCTGGAACAAGAGAGGAGTATTCGCCTTGCTATGGCTTCGAGGTAAATAATAATCGAAATTTTATAACATTAGCTATAAGAGATAAGAAAAGGGAATGCAGTACACCATTGTTACCATAGATGTTTTTTGTCTAGGTGATCTTCTTCCTACCCTTTTGACACGCTAGTGAGATCAGCACGTTTTCTTCCTCCATTATCTATTATCCGTCATCTCAGTACTCACACTAGATGGCGTTGTGTGAAATGACCATCAATGTTGTTTTTTAAACCCCAACCAAAAAAGAGGGGTGTTATAAGTTTAACGTGTCTGTCAGTGTATCTGTGTGTCTGTGTATCTGTGTGTTTGTATCTGTCTGTGGCATCGTAGCTCCCAAACGGATGAAACGATTTTCGTTTAGTTTTTTTTGTGTCATAGATAATTTTATCCCGAGTGTTCTTAGCCATGTTTCATGAAAATCTGTTAAGCCGTTTGAAGATCATCAGCTCTTTAATAGTTGATGAGGGGATCTGACTGCCTTCCATAATTATGTCCTATTGATTCGAAATTTGGTGCCGTATTACTTCAATGATATTGAAAGATGTTGTAAGGTAACCATGACTAGGTAGGTGACTTTATGACATGATAGGGTAAGGTTTAGACGTCGGGGGTTTTTAAAAATTTTAAGTTTGTATTATTATTTCCAGAGCGGGTGTATTAGGTCTGATGTTGCACTCGACATACAACCACGAGGTGATGGAACGTATCGCCAAGGCCAATGAGAACGGGAAACTGAAGGACACCTGACAGCGCGCCAAAAGAGACGTACGCGTCTCGAAGACTCCTGTCCCACGGACGTCACAGGAAGACACGTCTAGCACGCAGAATTCTAACTCTAGCTAGATAGTATAAGATGTAGTTTTTGTTGTAAGCGATGTAAGTAATATAAGAGTAATACGTAAGCGGATAATAAAATCTGAGTTCGTATTTTGGATTTTTACTTGTGCCCATATAGAAATGCTGTGCACGAAAGAAACTAGTGACAAGATGAGACGAAAAAATAACAATGAATAAATAAATATTGATGGACATTTCACACAACGCCATCTAGCCCCAAACTAAACAAAGCTCGTAAAAACTAATAGTAATATGGAAACCATAGTTGATGTTATTGTTATATTATAGTTAAATTATATACTTACTTACTTTTTTTTGGAAATGCATACTTACATAGAATACAATACTGACACTTAGGTACTCAATTTTGATTAGAATTTTAACCCTTATTCAAATATAGGGAAATTATTTCCCACTCGACTGTGTTGCACAGTTTTGGTGTAGTCGAAAAATTACTAACCGATTTTGCTAACTACTTGAACACATCACTTTAGAAAAATACTTATTTCAATCTGTGGCAACACTTTCTTCTAAAACGTCACATGCCAAACGTCAATGTCAGTTCAAACTAGAAGTTCGTATTTTATCACAAATTTAGCGCCGTATTTGAGTCTTTTTGAAGTGATTTTCATCTGACGAGCAGAAAAATTCTTGTAAGTTTATAAATGATATTATATCTTTTAGTAGACTATATTTCTAATAGAATAACGATATAAACTGTGTATAAAACCAATAAGTTGTGGTAGTTTTGCCTGTCTAAACTAGGTGGGAAATTATTATCCTATGTCCAATTGGGTAATACCTAAGTGGGAAAATAATTCCCTATATCTGTTTATCATTTATAGTTCTTTCTATATATATAAAATGTTGTTCTGTATTTTTGTTTCGTATTTTTTTATTAAGAAATTACAATATTATTGATATTTTTAGGAACGTTGCAAAATGTCTTCGTCATCAAAACGCGTGTTTTCAAAGCTTTCATATAAGCGAATTTCGTCATGCAGACAATGTTAATGAATAATAAGCGACCTTAACTTTTTTCATTATCATTTAATTAAATTTACTCATTATCATAAAGCTGATCTGTTTTGTTTTTATATTAATTAAGCCAAGTTAGAATAAGAAATATAATGTTTTTTTAATTTTAATAAATAATTGATTCCATTGATTTTCTATTTATTTTTCACTATCCATTTAAATGCAAAAAAGTACAAGTAAGTCGAGGGCAACAACTAGTCAAGCAAGCTTTGCAGCATAGGATATAGGAAAATAATTTCCCAACACCACAAATAAAAATAACCTATCCAAATAGGGATTTTTTTTATTTTTTACTATAGACAATAAAAAACTACCCTGAAATGTGAACTGAATCTGTTAAAACACTTTTGATAGCTTTTACACAGCTTCGCATTTGTTTAAGGGTTAATGATTTATTGCAAAATAAATATATTGAGAGCGTATCTTCTTCACGATAGAAAAAGTTCTAAAAACAGATACGAAAATACTTATTGTTTAATCCGAATCAAACCCCAACTATCCCTTACTGTCGCCAAATTACTAAAACACCCCTATCTGTAACAAGAGGGTGGATAGGGTATCCGTTATATGGTTCCGTTATATTAAATTCATATTAGCGTGTTAGAGCGGATTTTGCGCGCGTGTTGGTTTTGATCACAAAGGTTTTGAAAATACTGAATGGACTATAAACGTAGTTCATCACTATAATAATTTTATTTGGTTTATGAACCGATTCGACTGCTGTGAAAAACTTGATGGCAGGAAATACTTACACTTTTGGGGATAATACATTCACATCTGCCAAACGAAATCATTTTAGACTAAGTGTTCATATAAATCTGATAAATCATACCAACGTATAGAAAATCTTCTGTTAGTAGGTACCTACCTACAATAGGTTCTATTCTCTAAAAAACTAGAAAGGGTAGGTATCTACTACAGTAACCCTAGTATGAGTTTTTGATATTATACGAAAACTTTTTTCGAATAGTAGGTAGGTATCCTTTCATACATTTACCTGCATCAAATAAGGTTGATATCGTGAAAAGTTGGTTTGAAAATCATTGCCTGGGACTGCCGATGCTAGAGGTATATATAGTTATTTATTCTTATGGTGTGTCTCTAGGACATCGATTTTTTATTATATAATGATACCTACATTACCAATATTCAATTCCTAAATAGAAAGAATTTGAAGATAAAAATCCTTCTGCATAATTCACACAATACAATAAGTTGCATTCAATTTTTGTCTCCTCAAATTAGTTAACATATCAAAACATATTTTGCGCCACCCCTGCTGTGAGACACGTGCATCCCTAACGCACCTACCCCCGTTTAATATCCGCCCCCAGTAATTGAAGCGTGTAATCCATTTGACATGTTTTGCAAATCTCAATAATTTGACACAGTTAAATAGCCCTTGTGACTTTTAACTTTCTAATTTGTTTTGAGTTTTGTTTTTAAGTCGGTACCGACATTCCTAAAGTTCCAATGTATCTAGCACTGGTAGGTATTGACGTCTAGTATTGACTGCGCGATCGTTGACAAGCGACACCATTAGTGTTCTACTTAGATGATGAGAAAAATGGGGATCTAGGTACTAGGCAAACTTCGCCAAATCCAAATTAATTCGTAACCCTACGCAGATTACCCAGGATTACCTCATCCGCACAAATTTCGCGTCAGATTTGACGAATCTCCCCAAATTGCTCAAATCTGGCAAATTCTGCCTTTGTCTGGCACACAACAATGCGTGAAGTGAGACAAATCTGCCATCTGTCCGTCTATAAACCGTCGGGGTCACGCCTAATGCGATGATCGAATTCTGATTAGTAAATGTGTTTAGAATCGTCTGTCACCGCAGGTGCGCCCTTTAGTGGTCAACTTGCTCACTTTATTTTTCAAGATGATTAGGAGTGCCTAGGTAGACCTATCAACCTTAGTATCTTTTTAGCCATACAGACCTACTGCCTGCTCGTACTTACTCGTACATACCTTAGGTACTAGCTGTTGGCCGTGGCTTTGTCTGCATTCCATATTTTTGTTTTATTTTTTACAATATGTAGCCTATGTCCTTTCTCAAGCTCTAGACTAGACTATATCTGTAGGTACCTATGTACTTACCAAATTTCATTTAAATCGGTTTTGTAATATAGGCGTGATTGCGTAACACACAGACCGAGTTATTTTCGTATTTATAATATTAGTATGTATACGATTAAGATTCTTTGAAATAGATGGATGTGGTGGAAAGCAAGTAATTTTTTTTTTGAGTTTTCACCAAGAAGTTTTTAATCGGAAAGTGCCAACTCGCGCGCACTCGCGAGATTCACGCTCGCCAGTTGACGAATAAGTCAAGTTTTTCAACTGGCTTGCGAAAATTCAGAATTGTTAACACTTGTAAACGACTATTTAAAAAAATCTTTTATTGAAGTCTGTTAAAAATCTCTACACCATCAAGGGTTACTTCTGAATTTCAGAAAACAGGAGTCGATACTGCAGATCCCGCCTTTTGCGCCTGCTGCTGCCAATCAGCTTCCACCACCCTTATCTCCCCTTTTACTAACCAATCACAGTCGTGAAACCTGGCGTGACTATGCTAGGGTTGCCACGTACGGGCAGCATCCAGATTTTGATCTTTCCTGTGCCTTATTAGAGTCGAGAGTGCAGCAGCAACGAAAATTAATAAAATTCTCCCATATTTTGGGTGCTACACGCAGTTATAATATTTTGATTTAGTTCAATTTCGGAACCCGTTGGCTGCACTTGCTCAGCACTGTACCTACGGTCAACTGAGCAGTTCTTAGGGCTGGTGGTGTGGTTTTATCTGGTTGTGTTGAAAAGGATTCAAGATTCATTTCCCGCTGATGTCATACGGCAGCGAGACGCCGCACGTCTGGTCCAGCACTGCGGTATGGAGACCACACTGACCCATACACCAAACTGGAGTAATCGTTTCAAGAAATCAATTCATATCTATTCAACAACCTAATAAAGTGCCTGATGAAACGCGGTTCATTCCATTCTTCTACTTATCTGATTTTTAAGAAAAAATCTATATCTGTAGAGCCTCCTCAGAAGTACCTAGGTTCCTACCAGGTTGTATTGGTAACTTAGACTTGCTGTGAATTCACGTTCCATTTTGAATTTGGCTGGATGAGACAAATTGTAGGTCCCATATAAATTCATTGTAATCAGCCCTAACGATAATTACCTACCTATCTACATGGTTTCAGGAAATTTTCAGAAACATCAGTACCTACCTACTTAGGTAGGTATTGGGTATTTGAACTAGGCTTTGATTATTTAGGGTTTATTCTCATTTCCCCCTGCTCTGTTCTATTGGGGAGACAGACAGATGGGACTAAAACGTCCCATTTGCCACCTCTTGACAACAGAGGGGACAGGTAGAACTTTTGAAATTAATAAAAGTTCTATTTCTCACCCCGTTGCCAAATGGGGGATAGTTGGGACTTTTTCAAATAATAAAAGTTCTGTCTGTCCCCTCAGGATGACCATGTAAGTACCTACTTAAGATGGGGGATCTAGTCCTTTCATTTCTTGATTATTAAGAAGATGCGGCCATGCAAGATGTAGGTAGGTACCTACGTTCTTTTTTATAAGTTGTGTGGTTACAGGGCAGCGAGGTGTCTCCGTACGGGCCGCTGTGGGACGCGCCGCCCGCCCCGGTGCCGTATCCTGACATCCTGGCGTTTCCGCCGTCTGACTTGGGTGAGTGTAGGTGTACAGTTGCTGTTTTTATTGTATGTCCAATAAATGTAACTGATGCTACTTCCTGAAAATGTTAAAGCAAGCTATGGTTAATATGTACTTTATCAATCCGTGCTACAATAATTTTTTTTTTCACTTCTAACATTTTTTTAACAGGCACACAAATTTCGGATACATAAATACCTACCTACACCTATTCCTATTCCGCAGCAAACACACATAAGACTTAAATAGTCATTTTTTTAATGAATTTAACAGTGCAAAACAATTTAACGTTGATAGATATTGAGATAGTAGGTTAGGTATTACCTACTTAGATGAGTATTATAATTTACGAGTCTTCTTTCACGGTTCCACCGCTCCTATACCAACTTTATTTTACCTAGATATTTAAATAGACCATAGCCTTGGTAAGATAAAACTAGGAAGAAGAGAAATAAACCTTTCACGCACTTCAATCACACTAACTACGCGCCAGTCCCGATCGATCGTTGGATCAACTTAGTTGGCCACAACACAAAACGAGGCTCATGCCACCTTGACAACAGTTTGGTCGGCAGCGGGATGCGGCCGCAGCAGCCACCGGTCCACTCCGAACGGCAAGAAGACGCGTCGTCGCGTCGCGTCCGTCGCGCAACGTCGTGCCGCAAACATCCGGGAGAGGAGAAGGATGTTCAACTTGAACGAGGCATTTGACAAGCTGAGGAGGAAGGTAGAATATTCTAGTTACCTTCTCTATCATCAGTTTTCGTTTAAATATTAACCCTCACTTTTTAACGGTGAAATTTATCGAAATCCTTCCTAGTGTTTAACCCCTGACGAAAGAGAGGTGTTTTATAAGTTTAACGTGTCTGTGGGTGTATCTGTGTATCTGTCTGTGGCATCGTAGCTCCCAAACGGATGAACCCGAGCCATGTTTCATGAAAATCTGTTCAGCCGTTTGAAGATCATCAGCTTTTTTCTAGTTGATGAGGGAATCTGACTACCTTCCATATGTCCTATCGATTCTAAATTTGGTACCGTGTTACTTCAATGATATTGAAAGTATATGGTGAGATAACCATGACTTTAAATATGACATATTGTAAGGGAAAGGTTTAGATGTTTTTAATTTCGATTATTAACGAAAATTTCACAGTTTCTGTGTACCTAACTAACCTGCTTTAAATTTTGCAACGGAACACTGCAATGCCTTCTTACCCTGAGACATACGAGTTTTTAGTTTAATTCGCCATTAAATTACTGTATCAGGTTTTGCTTCGTCGTTTTGCGCAGAGTAACTAAAACCGTACAATATACCAACTCTAGTTCTTACTGTTGTTACATTGAAAATGGAGCAAAGTTCGGTATAAACGGAGTTCCAGGTTGACGGTGATATAAAAAGTAGTAGAGATTGAATGTATGCCAAGTTCTTGTTATAGTTCTATGGCAATTCCTTAAATCATAGCTAAAGGAAATGAAAAGCTTATTTAAGTATATGGCATTTGTATTTTGTGTTCCTTCACCCAGGTACCAACATTTGCGTATGAGAAGCGCCTGTCTCGCATCGAGACTCTCCGCCTTGCCATCACCTATATCAGCTTCATGTGTGAGCTGCTGCACGGGTCTCCTCAACCACACCACTCCTCGCACCCTGCTATTGCTTCACGGCATGTCTTCGATGGCGAAGTCCCATGGTGTGCCTAAAGATATTAGGTCCAGTCTTGTTTATCGAGTGTTAGCCGTACCTACCTATACCTATGTAAGTCTTATTTATCGTACCTATCTATCACTTGTATCTTGTAGTATTTTAGCCTCTTGTTCATATAGACTCTGACTACCCTCTTTAGATATCCTCAAAGATTTAAGTAACTAAAGATCTGAGGAAGATATCTACCGAGCCAGGGGATTACAGTCGTGATAAAAAAAATTTTCATATATTTATTGCTATTTTAAAAGGCTTGATAAATCTATCCTTGCCATTGTAATGTCCATGAATGGAAATGGCACCACATAATGTCAGTTACATAATAAGTTTATATAACGATTATCTATGAATGAGGAGTTACTTCATAGGTAGGTACTGACGATGTCTTCCACTAGTCATACATTTAAAATATTAATATTCGTAGTTACCCTATAAACTATGTAAATCTATGTTTATTTAAGTTATATTTTAACGGAAAATTTGACTTTTATTTTTAAAAGAAAACCACTCCAGTCCCATAAAAGAAAGTACCTACCTACAAATACTTAGGTGATTGTGTTACAAGTAGTAGCAATCATGATCATAATTCATAATCTTCTGTTATATAAAAATGAATTCCTATTTCCCATGGTCACGGCATCACGCGTGAACGGCTGGACCAATTTCGCTAATTCTATTTTTGAAGAAGAAAGTTTTAAGGTACCTATGTCGGATCAGCTAGCTAATTAATGTATCTATTATATAATAATGAATCTCTATTTCCCTTGGTCAGGACAACACGGGTGAACGGCTGGACCGATTTCGCTAATAATTTTTTGTTGTATTTGTTATTGTATGGAGAAGATTTTAAGACAGGACAACGTCTGTTGACTCTGCTAGTAACACTATAAATTCATATACAGCAGTGGGTCAACCAAGTTAGATCATTTACAAATGGTTCATAATAACCCTTTTAGATTATTCATCATCAACTGCTAACGTGGATGAAAACAGGCAATAACTATCCGACTCACTAGTTTGTGTGCCCCTCTATCTTTTAGGTAAAAAGCTATATGATGGTAGTATTTACTCGTAGGTAATCAATAAATAGGCTATGCCTGAGTCATAATTATCCCTAATTAGGGCTCTCTCTTTAACGACATCATTATAAGAATAAAGCAAGACCGCGTTGTTCGTCAGTCGCTCTTTATACTACTAGTGGACGTAAAGTGTGTGTTTGTGAATTGGAATATTTATGTGCTTAGTTGAAAAGTGTGCTCAAATATGCGGTGGAGCTTTTTAATTGTGAGTATTATTTAGTCTGTCTATTCGTTTAACTATTTCTGCTTATATTTTCTGTATATTTCTAAAATAATTTTATCTGAAAATTCAGATCATCTGTGTTTGATATTATGCTAATCTAGGTATTTTACCTATTAAATTAGGCATTAAATTCTCCCTATATTTCATAGTGAAGGATTTATTGACTGCTTCACAGTTCCGTATTTATCTCAAACAAACTGCTTATAGCCCAATTATTAAGTATATTTTTACCTATACCTACGAGTAAAGATTCTATGGAGATATTGTTTGTACAAAAATGCTGTACTTATGTATGTAGATACCACCACTTACGCTTATTGTTTTCTTTCAGTGTCTCCTTCTTGTAAGTGCAGTGCATACAAAGCCCCGTCACAAAAGATCTTTGGGCTACATCAAACGCCTCTTCACAAACAAATTGTTTGGCTCGCACACTGTCGTCATCGCCAAACCAATACTTCTAAAGAACGAGACCTACCAACTGTTCAAGATACCTGGATACAACGATATCGTTATCAAAGTAACAAGAAAAGAAATTAAGACAAAACCGGGAGAAAATGATATACACATGCCGAACAAGCCAGTAGAAGTAATAGTGAAACCAGAAGTGGCTATTATCGGGTCATATTTGGGAACGACAACGCAGCAAGAAACTCTGCTTGCGATAGAAATGGTCAAGAACTTGATAAAGTCGGGAATATTGAATGGGGTACGAGATAACTCGTTGCGGGAACTCGTGGTTCCTGTTATCCCTGAGCCACCACGCTTTGAGTATTTCAAAGATCAAAAAGTCCCCATACAGCTCCCAATACTTGCACAAGAACAAGGTCATGTTTTTGTGCCAGTGGGAAATATGCAAATAGATAATCGCAACGCATTCCCAATATATCCAGTAGAATACCCAACTTCTGCTACTGAAGTTAAATTCACACCTTTACAATCTATATATTCTTATAAACAAAAAGGTCCTAACGCTGATATGACCTATGAGTCGTACAACAACAACGATGTTATAGTGACTAGAACCGAAAAAGAACCGGTAGTACCAAAGTTGATCAAATTCAGGATCGCGGAAGTGGCTACGATTGGTGCTAATCCGTATACAGTCAGGCAACCTGTGAGAATGAACGATGGACCAGTTTCTGTACCGTATTATGTTCAAAATAATGTCCAGCAAGTCATTCGTTGTAAGGAAAAAAGCGTCAAACTCTGTCCCCACAGCAATGTACAAGTGAAACTAAATAATGATCAATATACTACTTCGAAAGTCAACAATAGCCAAATAAACATTGCATCAATAACTCCAAATGACCAAAATGAAGCCAATTATGCCAATAGTAAGAATAACGCTAATAGGATAGCAGTTAATGAATTCCTCAAAAATCATTCTGTTAATGGGCAACTTGTGTCTCAATACGTTTACAGGCAAATGAATCATCACAGTAATGATAATTACACAGAAGTGAGAGTAGGAGAAATTCCACAATTCACAAATTACAGCACTCTAGGTAACACGAATTTAAACAAAAACTATGTATTTATACCGCCTAAAAACACAGATTCATCCCTGCTAAGTGTATTAAGTCTGAACAATGAAGTAAATAACGGAAACATTGATAATCAATACTATGACAAAAATGCGTTTATCTCAAAAATAAGTTCAAATGACGGAAATAATAACTATGTGCCGCCAATAAAAAGTAATGTTAACTCCAATAAAGAGACTGATTTTAAACAACATCCTATTGTTGTCTCGGAACAGCTGTATAAAGGAGAAGAAAAATCAGTCTCAGATGTTAAAACAAATAAAGTTAACAAAGAATTCGATGAACATGGTAGAAGAGGAGACATTCCAGGCGCAGCTTATTGAATTTAGTAAATAATTATGTTCGTATGTAGTTCATAAGTATTTATTTTATATTAACTTATTTTCAATACATATAATATTTAATAAACTCATTTACATCGCACAACTGTTCAATAGCACTTAGCATAAGTTTTATAAAACGTAGGTACTTAAATAATATAGTTTTATTAGAGTTTTTTTTGTAGTAGCTATTTATTAAATAGATTAACCAAACTTTCTTCGATCGCGTTATTTTCATTATGGAAACTTAAATCTCCCAGGCGCTTCCTTTCGAGATCAAAGGAGGTCATTCACGTTTCTAGATGTCTAGGGCCCGAAAGACAAAATGGCGGCCAAAAAAAAGGTATGACCAAATTTTGTAAGTTAGTCTGAGTATTCTTCAGTGCAATTAAGGTACCTAGGTAATTTAAAAACGGTATCCGCATCGTCACTCTAAGAAGAATGGCACCAAGTTTCTACAACCCAGTTTATTTTTTTAGGTTGACAAATCCGATTTCCATACATTTAATAAAAAAAATATTTAATAAAATCAACTGAAGAAATTATGGTAGAGACTTGGTGTCCTAATGAACAATACTCAGACCACAGATTTTATAATAGACTCAGACTGAATTCCTTGGTACTTACTTTTACCTAGGTACCCTTTTGCGTGTATTCAAAATCATAAAATATACCTATTTCAAAATACTGAATTCCTTTTGGTTTATTTTTTTTGTTGGCCGGCATCTAGGCATTTTGGATCCTTTGAATTTTTATTGACTTCCTTTCGAAAATCCATAGGCTAGAACCACCGAACTTCAACCTTTTATGAGCTAATGTTTCTATTTTAATGGTTTATTAGGCTGTGTTTTTTGTCTTTCAGTCAGTCAGCTACATAAAAGTTTTATATTTTGATTCTTTCACTTGTGTATAATTTATTTCATCTACCTACTTGTGTAAAATCTTAATGTTTTGTAAATAAATAATCTAATAAATGCTAATCTCGGTGCGTCGTTCTCTTCTTTTCCGAACTGTAGGTACCTACATACGTGAGTAGGTAGGTACTTATTTACTCTTAGCGATATTATTAATTGTGCAAAGCGTTATAACAATTTGGCATTTGAGAATATGTAGGTAAGTAATTAACTAGGTAAAGTTAATCCATTTCACGAAAAGCGGTTAATTGTAAGATTTTAAATCTTATTTTAATGATGGTCATCGCACCGATGTTCATGAAATAGATGAACTCTGCATAATATTTACAGTTTTTTAAACCGTGTTAATAAAATGTTTTGGAAATAAAACTATCTTTTGAGGCCACAAAATAGAAAGTACCTAAGGTACCTAGGTTTAAATAGGTACTTAGGTAAGTAGGTAAACTTAGGTATATATACATTTTTTTAACAGTTCTATGACGTCACAGTCTTATACTTAGAACAAAAAAAGAGTTAAGTACCATACTTAGGTAACGTGCTTAAATAATTTATTTTTCACAAACTCAAATAAAATTATCTACGAAAAGTATAATAATAATAATTGTACATATTTTGTCACATTCCAATGTTTATCTAACCTCAGTCAAATTGTTCTCTTTCACTTTATTTTCCACTTTAGTTTTTGGAGAATTCACGCTATGTTGCGACATCTAGCGGGTGGCAATTGTATCAAGTACCAGGATAAGATAGACCGAGTTTCCGTTGTCCACCAACAGATGGCACTGATTCACAAATTAGCTGATACGCTAAATTAATGTTCCTGTTTCATTCGTTCCTATACAGCGCTTTCTCTGTGCAACGTAAGTGTAACGTCGGGGGGTGGTTGCTCCCACCGATCCCAGATGGTAGGTTTCCGTCTTCTGTCGACAGCTGGCGCTGTTTCGTTGGAGGCTTCTGAATAGCCGCTACTGCAGGATCGTAGGCTGCAGGAGGCACGGATTTTGTGTTCTGGAAGTAAAAAGAGGTTTTGAGAAAATATGCGTTTTAATTGCAAAGTTCTGGCCATCTGGTAATGAATAGGATTGATTATCTTGTGCAATACATAACTTCTCGTTGTTTTTGATCTAAGCATCACCAAAGTATTTACTACTCGTATTAAGTATAAAACTGGTCGAAAATAAGAATAAAACACACATTTGCGGTGCGTAAACATGTCGAGAAATTTGTAAAACTAAATGCATGTGAAAACTGAATTACCTATACATAAGTAGGCTTTTGAAAAGTTACGAATGAAATAACTATTTCAATGAATGAATGATTGAATGAATGAATGAATGAATGAATGAATGAATGAATGATGAATGGATGACGTACCGACCTCCAACATTATCCAGATAGTTCCTGGCGACGTCGTCTAGCTGGAGCACCTGTATGACGGGCTGGGTAGTTTTGGAGCGCGGCCGCCTCGCGAGCCGGACCACCAGGTATGTAGATATCACGAACACAGCCACCAGCACTAGGGCTCCTATGGAGATACCCACGTCTTTTTCTAGGAAAACTGGGAATAAAATGAAACAAATAAATGAATTTTGGTAGATAGTTCAAACAACGCCATCTAGCCCCAAACTAAGCAAAGCTTGTAGACTGGGAACCAGATAGCTGATAGACAAATTATCTAATTACTTGTTTTTTTTTAATCGTCTTACATACTAGATGAGTCTATGTGCCAATTCCAGTCCTATGCCGTCCTAGTTCTAGTCCGAGAAGAACTGACAAGAAACTCGCTGACCCCTGCACAATGCTAATATTGGCAAACTAAAATAGCTTTCTATTTTAGTTTGCCAATATTAGCATTGTGCAGACCACTGTTACACCAAGCAAACCAGTAGGTACGTACAAAAAAACAAATCTATCCCGCGGGAACCGTACATTTTTTCGGGATAAAAAGTACCATATGTGCTATTCAGACTAATCTATACCTGTGCCAAATTTCATTCAAATCCGTTCAGTCGTTTCAGCGTGAAAGAGTAACAAACATACATCCATACATCCATAGATCCACACATCCATATAATCTTACAAAATTTCGCGTTTATAGGATAAATTAACTTACTATGATACCAAGGTGGAGAAGCGGCCTGAAGGAGAGTTTCTGTCGGCCTGAGCAGCAATGCTCTGGAACAGCCGTATCTGTTACACGCCATGGCCCCTGCCTCGTCTCCCTCCCGCATCGACCCCACCCCCGCACGGAGTAGCCATGCCCCCTGAGCCATGGCGTGTCCGCTACCGAAACCCATGGACGCTCGTCGGTTCAGTACCAGAGATGTATTCGTTGTGGACATCTTCCATACCGATACTTCGTAGTATGTTGCGTTTTCCACTGAAATTTATTGGTATTTCATAGTTTATCGATGCCTAATAGTGAGTTCAAGTACCTAGGTACTAACACTAAAAAAAACTAATAAATACGTACGAAAGAGGTTTAGGTATTTGACTGGGGGCATTGTCTTAGTTTCCTCAATGCCTTGGCTTAAATAGTTTTGTTGATTGAGCTGTAGATTTAAGGCGACTATATCTGATTTTTTGACTTCACTACATGTTATAAAACAAAGTCCTCCGCCGCGTCTGACTGTTCGCGATAAATTAAAAAAATACTGCTCCGATTTTCATGCTGTTTTCACCATTGGATAGAGTGGTTCTCGAAGAAAGTTTTTGTATACATTGGTTAAAATATAATATAATACTAGCTGATGCCCGCGGTGGTGGAGGACTTAAGAAAAGATGGATGGACTGTGTGAAAGGCGATATGTGTAAGAAGGGAGTGACTACTGAGATGACGGATGATAGGAGAGAGTGGAGGAAGAGAACCGGTTGTGCCGACTCCACCTAGTGGGATAAGGGCAGGAAGATGATGATGATGATGATGGCCGCGGTAATTGCTTTTGGTCGCGATAACCGACATCCGCGGTGAAGCCGCGAGCATCAGCTAGTCATAAATAATCGTTAAAAACGTGCAGATACCTGGTATACATCTTATCTGGAACTCCCCAAATTCAAACGCCAGATCGCACTGTTGCGGCTGCTGCGGCCTCAGATTCTCAAAGCTGAAGATTTTCTCGCACTGTTCCTCCTGACTGGCAATCCCGTTACTCGCTTCACAGCTAGCCTTCAACGTCTCAGCTAAAGGCCCAGTGATCTGTGTGAGGGGGAGGATGGGCGAGCCTGTAGTGAGGTGTTGGATCTCGAAGCCTTGAGGCTGAACGTGCCAGAAGTAGGTGTCAGGGATGGGTAGGGCTTTCACGTTGCAGTTAATGGTCTCTTTGTAGAGGGTGATGCCTCTCTCGGCGCACTCCGGTGGATCTGGAACATAGTGTCATGTCTGGACTTTTCATGGAGGAATAGAACAAAAATTTTAAGTATGAAATAATCAGTATCATGGGTGGATGAAAAGACTTTAATTGACAAGTCTTTGTCTGGTTTTAGCATCTTTAAAAAAAGTAATTCTTCACAGACTTGGGTTAGGCTGGAACAGATTTTTTTACAGATTATAATATTATGGTTCAAAAAGGTCTTGTGATTTTATGTTCTGTAATTAAAAACTCACAATACACAGTGATACTGATATGTTCTGCTCTGGTCTCTCCAATGCTGTTGCTGGCAGAACACGCGTACCGCCCGGCGTGTTGCCTCGAAGCCTCTTCCACGTACAGTTTCTGAGATGAGATGTCCTCACCCCATATACCACCTCGTCTTATTTCTGTTTCCTGAATACAAGATGCAAACACCTGACTTCGGGAAATTTAGTAAAAAACTATAAACAAATCTGTAGAAAAAAGTTTTGTATATCGTTTTTCTATTGAAAATTAAATTGGTAAGTATGATTATTAACTACCATAATAAATAAAGTCTCGCATACAGGTGGACTATTTTTTATTCCAAGGACAAAGTATATTTTGTTCGTAAGACGCTACAATATCCATTAACTATAGATACCTAATAAGGTATACATATAACACGTACCTAAGAGGTAGGTACCTACGAGTATAATATTGATGAATATTGTTAGCTAAGAAAGTAGCTACGTAGGCTGATATGGAAGGTCATGTTGGGACATATAACTATAACTCAAGTGAAGATCATCAACTTATCTAACTTCCGCGGAAACAGCAATTCCTGAAAATTGGAGTTGAAATACCAGGCTTCGTAACCGCAATTCAATCAGACTATCCACAAGTTGGCTAGGCAAGTTGCTGTCGACAAGGCAACATCCCAACCAAATACTAGTCTGTTCAAAGTTTTAACAAGACTTGCAAATCAGTGGTTCTAAAGTTCGCCATTCGGCACCTATGTTTCTGCTACCGGGCTTATTCGTTCGTTAGATGAATGTGATAACTACTTGTATGATGTGTGTAGATGGTTTTGGCATGAAGAAAGGATGGATGAAAGGAGATTGACGAAACAGGTACACAGGGCGAGTGTGAATAGACAGTTAGAAAGGGAAGACTTCGGCGTACGTACCTCGATTAAACGGAGACGTTTTAGAGAAAGAAAAGCCAGGTCAAGAGCTAAACCAACGCGCATGTATGAAGAATGTAATAAGAGTGAATGAAGCAAAAGAGGTATGTCAGGATCCCTGTAAGTGGAGATCCGTGGTTTCTGCCTAACCCGTCGGGAAACAAGCGTGATCTTATGTATGAATTATGCGCCTCACTATATCGTGAATGTAGTTCAATTTTAAAACGCGTCTACATTAGTGACTTTCTGACTTTTACAAGAGGATTCGGCTTCCTACGCAACTTAACTTTAAGGTGTGACTTTGCGGAAATCCATAACAAATATGTAGGTACCTAATGTTTTTCCGCTTATCTTTGCATCAATAAACACATTAGAATGTGGACGCGTGCAAGACCTGCCCGCCTGCAAATAAAACGCCATGCAAAGCGCATAACCTAAAGGTAGCACACACGATGTGTGAGTTGAGTACCCGTTTACTTGGTACGTGTTTGCTTAGCAGAATAGTAGAGTCGATATTTGAATAATAAAAATAAATAAATAAATAAATATATTTTGTTGAATTATGTTCAAAAAGTTTGGACTAAAAACTATGTTTTTCATGCTTCGTATTTCGGTGATCTGCACTCATGCTGGAAAGACTTCCAAGTCCTGATAATCCCGTATCGTCAATGACCCACTTTACCCCCAACATACCAACAACTCCCCGCTCGATACATGCGAGTATGGCGAGCTAATAAATGAGCTAACTTACTTGGCAGTTACTTAGCCACGGCAAAGTTGACCTGTTCGAATACTGAAGTTTTCGATTGGATTGGCTAGAATGTACCTACTGAATACATCATTGCAATTGCAAAGTTGAAAGTTCTAATTGGTTCCTGATGGAAAATCTTTGGAAAGACATGGACGAATAATTTCCTTTGTTTTGATACTTTAAAAAACTCGTGAACTAAAGTTCATTTGAAAATCGCAGCTTTAGAGAAACTCTTTGAAGTGCACAATTTATTCTATGATTTTTTTTTAATTTAAGCCATACTGGTTCGAAAAAAACGACAAATAGAAGTACTGAACTATATTGAATGGTTCACAACGCGCCATCCAAAATAACAGTTTTGTAAATATTTTTATGTTGAGGATGTGTTGAATGTAGGAATATACTCCGAGCACCAAATTTAGCTGATCTCTTCAATTTATTTAAGAGTCGTTTAGCAGAAAGTCTTCGCATTTATCTGGTGAGGAATACGTTTCATGGTAGATACTTGGAAGAGATAAATACTCACATTGTAAAACCACTTGAACTTCTCAACCGGAGGGTTTGCTCGGCCATCGCATTCTAAATGCAGAGGGTCTAGTTCCACCACTTCATTAACGCTGCCGTCTCCGAGCTTTATCACTTCCAGGATCGGACTATCTGAAAATTAAACAGCATAAATCAGCCTAGCATGATCCAAACTCAAACTCTAAATAACTTTATTCAGTGAAATCACAGGGATCATTTTGAATCGTCTTACATACTACGTGATTCTAGGTTATTATCTAGGCCAATTCCAGTCCTATCTCCACTCCAGTCTAAGAAGAACTGTCAATAAACTCGCTGGGCCCTAGCGCTTTTTTGTATGATCCTTGTTAATTTTGTTAGGGACACTTAACAGAGTTGGAGCTGATTCGTCCCAAGCTTTTTTGTCAACTAAAATGATCTTTCACTACCGAAGAGAAGGCAATATAAAATTACTGACAACAGGAGTGAGATTGTTTTTGGCTAAACACCAATTAACGGCGGAAATCTCAACTGATCCTGATAATCAGAACGAAGCGTCACCAAAATGAAACCAAACAAAATCAGATTTGTATTAGAAGCATTATAATTTTATTATACCTTCTAAATGTGTCGGAACCTTGTCTGAGACAAAGCTTTTCTAACCCCAAATACATAATACCCTCCTCAGTAAGGTAAACAAGATAAATTAAATTAAAAATTTAAAAAAACCCCGACACAAACTTTGCCCGCCATTATGCGGTGGCGGCCACCTTGGATTTGAATTTTTTCATAGTGAATAGAAACAATTCGACTACTCAAGGCCTTTAATATGAATTCCATCTTGAACCGATTTCCACATAGCTAAGAACACTCCCGAAGTCCCGACTAGTTCACCTTTCAAACAAAAAAAAAAAAAAAAAAATCATAATCTGTTCTTCCGTTCGGGTGCTACGATGCTGCAGACAGACACCCACAAACAGACAGACACGTCAGACTTATAACAACCCGTCGTTTTGCGTCGGGGGTTAAAAAGCGACACCCTGTTTAGGGTTACTCACAGGTAACATTGAGTTTGATAACATCAGCCTTCGAGCCATCACTAGGCGCCATTTCAGGGTTGGTGGCAAGGCAAGCCAGGGTACCGCCATTGTCCACTACAGCTGCGGTTAGTTCTAGGAACGAAACCGCGGTCTGTGTGGCTTCGTTCCAGCTCTGGATAAGAGAATACATAAGTTAAGGTGTCATCCGATGGCTTGCAACCTGGGGTTTTACTAGAAGCTCTTCAAGCAATATCAGAGTAATATAACTTTGATATTTCATACCATGTAATTTGTACTTCAAGCTTGAAACTTTGTCGTTTCTCAAGCATGATGGTTTATAAGAGCTTGTAGTAAGGCCTATCTTATACGGTAAAACTACTGTTCAAATCGATGGCATTATGCCTCATGGCAGGGATACACCTTTACCTACACCTTTGGATATCCTTAATGATCCAAGTAACTAAAGGCCTGAGGAGACGGCCAAATTTGGGGATTACAGTCGTGATCATGTTTTTTTACAACAAGTAGTTAATGTAATAACTATAAGGAGGTAACTAAACCATGCTTCTAAATAATATAGATTCGAATTATTTAATTTCATTGAAAAATTCACTTTAAAAACGATATAGTTAGTAATTAAGCTTATGTATATAAACGTTGATTAGAAACCCTACTTACTAGGTATATTGGACACAAACCTGATTACTATGATGTGTGAGATGACGATAATCGAGCATCCAACTGATGTCTGGCTGCGGGTTCGACCCCCAGGCGGTGCATTTCACGATTGCAGTTTTCCCGGCTTGTATAGAGTCTCCTTCGGTCCCGGATATCCAGTGTATCGAAACGTTGTACGCTGGCACTGCAAATAAATATCACAATCATGTTTTCGAGCTAGAAGTTACAATACTTCAATATACGAAATATCAAAGTTATATTACTTTGATATTGCCAGAAGGGCTTGTGGTAAGGCCCCTGCTTGACCCCAGTCATAATCCTAATATCTAAAGGTTTACTTACATAGGCCGACGTCAAGATAACAACAAGGAATTTACGTCAATGCTGACATGTGCCAGTTGTATAATAGAAACGCCACACTAAATACCTCGCGATTTGGTGAAACAAATTGCTACATATTAATCCATACCAGTTGGCGCCGTGGGACAATTCATTTATTTGACGTCTTTTAGAATCAATCACGATCGTTTCTAGATATATATTGGTGAAAATCGGCTGAATTAACCTTTAAAATCCATTCTAGGATCAGCATTTTGATTTGGTATCAAACTCGAGTTTTCTTCGTAAGGTCTTCTAATAACGGTGGATGATCTGCATATTCTAATAGTTGCGTATTTAAGCAATGTAGGGTTGACCTATTGGGGAGTCTAAAGCACTTACAATAAAGTTCAACTTCCAACGTAGTTTGAACAGGTGGAGCAAGCCTGGTATTCGATGCTCGGCACGAGATGTCTGCTGCGTTGTTCCTGGTGAGAGGCAGATAGAGCTCATTCTCCTTCACCATGGGGATATCGCTGTCTCTGTCTGACGCGTCCACGAGCGTCTCGCCGGAGTACCAGCTGACACGGGGAGGAGGTCGGCCTTGTAAAAAAAAAATTGTAAATTAAGTTCGTATGAAAATGCGTGCCAAAAAGATTCTGCCCTTCGAAGATTGGAAGCGCACAGTACATCTAGCTAGTTGTGGTCAACCACCCAAACAGCCGCACAGTTAGGTACGTCGATTCTGTAAAATTCAAACATCAACTCGCCTCTCACATCGCAATTCACTCTCACTTCGCCTAGGGTTCAAAATGACATTTGAGATTGACCTTTTTATTCGAGTGCGAAGCGAGCGTCGAAGTGACTTGGGAATTACCGTATAGAATGCCACTTCTTACGTCATCTCATACCTTACCTATCTGTCAAAATCTCCCCGTCAATTTAGTTCAACTCGCTCACACGCTTGCAAGAGTGGCGCTAGTGTAAATTCGAATTATCAACCGAGTTTATAGAATGCCAATCAAGAAACTCACAGCGGATTCAGATTCGAAGTTTAGAATGAGGTCTTACAGAATCACACAGCTGAACGGCGCATAACTTGATTGTAAAATGATTCCTAACAGATCATCGTTCTGTAATAATTAGCACAAAAAACACCGCAAAACGAAACCAGTAAAAACTTAATTTAATATATTATGTTTTAGTGGGTTCTGACGGATTCAAAGTCGGGATAGTTCGTGCGTTAGCAAGTTTTAGGCAAAAGGCGTGTTCGAGTCCCACCCGCCCGAAAAATTTGAATAACATTTAATTTAAATTTGACGGTACACATAAACATTATTATCATTAAAGTTGGCGAGTGCCACAGCTAGACGTAGAGTCAAGGGTAAATTGTGTGATGGCCAGCTCATTTAGGATTCCGTCCTTTCTATCTCATAAAACCGTAAAGGCCCCTCTTTATCATAATAACTGATGGCTATAGTTCGGAGTCATCAAAATTTCATACGAGGATCGTTCTAGGGGTTAAATTGTGGCCCCATACAGCAGTTGGTTTAGTAATTTAATTACTTTTGATATCGTCAGAAAAGAATTCGAAAAGTTCTGAAAATGTGTCAACAACTGCAGAGAGAGGCCCTTTCAATCTTTTCATAACACTCGTTTGAAAGAATTAGTGACAGAATAGCACAAAGTTCCTATTTTTTCTGGATCGCCAAGGTTGGTCAACAACTAGTAATTACGAAGTTTTAAAAACTAATCATTATTTCTTGCAATAAGGTCTATCTAACAGTGAAACTCTAGGTTTAATAACATCCGTTGAGTAACACGCTTCTCAAACCTAATGTAGGGAATAACAGTCATCAATTTTCAAATTGTCGGTAATCAGCGAATGCTTGATCTAGTTCCGAGGAATTCAGACACATTCAATAGTAATTGGTCCGATTGCACATCGTAAAGATAGTCAGAGACGTAGACGTGACGTAGAGGGCTCGTAGACGAGACGTAGAGAGTTCGTAGAGAGTTCGTAGACGAGATGGAGAGAGCTTGCCAAGTCCCGTAGAGTTTGTAAACATGCTGTAGGAAAGAGCTCGTAGATGTGACGTAGAGAGTTCGTAGACGTGATGTAGAGAGTTCGTAGACGAGATGGAGAGAGCTTGCTAAGTCCCGTAGAGTTTGTAAACATGCTGGAAGAAAGAGCTCGTAGACGTAACGTAGAGAGTTCGTAGGTGTGACGAAGAGAGTACGTAAACGAGACACAGATCATTTATTTACGGCCTATAATGTCAGTTTTTTAAGAACAATAATAATTGTAGTGTTCGAATTTTACGTAAAATCATCGTGAGCACTACACGAGTGTAATGAGATCAAAGTGAATTTGAACTATTTACAGACATTTCAATTATGTCAGCTTCGTGATTTGTAGTTTTTAATTGAAACCAACATTGCTATGTGTTCAATTTACTCCCAAGAAACTATGTGATAAGGGTCCCATTTGTGAGGAAGATGAAATTACGCGAACTCACAAACATTATTGGAATTCTGGAGTTTAATTTGTCGCTTATTTTAAACTGTGCTTTTAGGAAAGCGGAAATCATTTTCTAACGACCGTAATAATGCAGAACCACGCAAAAATACTTCCGTTCGATTATTATCTGTGGTGGTCGTAGTCATACGTTCACTCTAACTAAAGTTTAGACACGACAGTCGAGAATTTTTTGGTTGTCTCTAGTTTTGATGATCAGTACCTACCCCTAGTATGAGTTTTTGATAGTATACGAAAACATTTTTCGAATAGTATAAATTCATACATTTACCTCTATCGGAAATGTTAAGGAACTAAAATAAGGTCGATAATATCGAAAATATCTAATCGGCAGTCCCAGCAATGATTTTCAAACCATGTTTTCACGATATTGACCTTATCGAAAAAAGTTTTCGTAAACTATCAAAAAAAAACTCATACTAGGAGTACTGAATTAGTATCGTCACTAGGAGTACTTAGAAAATTTGCCGTTGGTTGTAGTATGACTGGCGCATGTCTGAAAAAGTCTTGATTCCAGGAATCTCCTATGAATGTTAACTAAGCTCACATCGCTAAGCTGGCATTCGGGAAAAATGTGATCTAATTTGTAAAGCTTGTAAAAGTTGTAAAAACAAGAAGTTTTCATTATTTCAACAGATATCTCGTACAGACAGAGAACTACAAAAAAACTTGGGCAGAGTTAGGTATTGCACGATTTCTACAGCTTTTGGAGTTTTGCAAGGATTTGGTACTTTAAACCAAGTTTTGGAGTTAACTGTTTATAGTTTTCCTATAGTTTTATGTTCATTCGGTCGAGTTATTACCTATCTGCCTGCGACGCAAGAGGTTGCGGGTTCGATTCCCGCCGCGGAACAAATTGGTGTACGATCTGCAGAAATATGTTCGTTGGTCTGGGTGTTTTCTATGTATAATAAAAAATATCTATCTATGTATATAATGTATTAAATATATCAGTTATCTAGTACCCATAACACAAGCTTTGAGTAGCTTACTTTAGGGCTAGATGATGCTGTGTGGACTGTCCAGCTTTATTTATTTATTTATTTATTTAAATAAATAAAAAGATCTAGCATTCGGTAGGCTCCTAACTAAACCTACATATTAAGGCTTCTAATATTATTCTCCAGTAACGGCTCGCCCCGCGGTTTCACTCGCATAAATACAATAAGTATTCTACTAACCATTACTATACGAGTAATACGAGTACATGAATGATACTAAATATTCAATACTAATTTGGCATACACCTGTGAAACCATAGTCACTCAAGAATATCATAGAGCACTCAAGAATATCAATATACTCTTGGCTTTCTCTTAGCTATGTAAGTGGGAGATTTTTAAAAATCGGTTCAGTAGTTCCAAAAAAAGCAAACTTGCAAACTTCATCTGTACCTACTTCAAACATATAAAGACGCGTCTACACCCGTGACTTTATAGCGTGACCGTAACTCCGTACTGTAACAAATACGCGTCACAGTCAGACGGGTTTTCAACGAAGTTCTTGAAAAAACACAGACATATTACCGAGTTACGAAAAACCCGCGTGACAAATTTGGGCATTTTTCGGACATGGACACGCTGCATTGTCACGGATGGTCCAGAGTGATCCCTAGTGTACCTGGACCAATGACCTGGACAGTTAAATTGATGACGAATGTTCCCACAGGGTTTCCTCCCCAAAACGTGCGCGCCTGATAAATTATGAAAAATATTCCAGGAAAGGTGACTATACATTACCTGTCTTTGACCGGCATCAAAAAGGAAAATGGAATGTTTGTTCACGAGGTTGTCCGCGAATAATTTGCGTTAAAAATATTAAATAAACTCCGGAGGCGTTTAGGATAGCCAAACGTAGCGTGAATATTTGAATAAAACGTGAATATTTTGATATTCGAATTGCGATGACTTTGGGGGACCTAATAATTGCGTCAACAGAATATGCCACTTGCTCATACGAACATGAGGTACCTATGAGTGCCTACCTACTTATTATAATGGGAGTAGGTAGGTACCTAATGATTATTTAAATGGGGTTCCGTAGTCCGTCAAGGATATTTGCATGCAAACAATACATTAGAGCTTAGTATGACAATCAACAAAATTCTAACAGTGAGTTCGATCTAAAAAATAAATACAAACATTTGTGGATAACCTACTTTTCTGTTATATATATATGGTGTATATATTATAGTTATCGATGCCTCCTGCTCTTAGATCACTTAGAGATCCCAAACTTGTGTTTCTTCCTTAACTTTCCCTACATGAGGGTACTCTTAGAGAGTTAATATAGAAAACTGTTGGTAAAAACTTGATTACGGTGGTAATTCTAAGGCTTGATAGATATCTCCTCAAATCTCTAGTTATATCTTTAGTTTCTCTAGATATCTTTAAGCGAGTTTTTGCAGATATCTAAAGAGGGTTGTCAGAGGCAAGTCATATTTGGCACGTGCCCACGTTTTGCACAGTAGTTAGTATTCTGTGCGTCACAGGTTGCAAGTCCATCGTCTATTATAAGAATACAAACTTTTTTAATAAACAGACAGTTAATTACTTATTTAAATCGCCTGTTAAAAAAAAAACTGTTTTTAAATCATTTTTCAACGTGCAGACACATTGGATTTTATAACTATTGTTACAATATAGCAATAGGTAGGTAGAGTGCGTATGCAGGATAACCCCAAGGATAAATGTGTAGGCACTCATTTCACAATTTACACACGTTTGGGATGAAGGGATCTTCTAAAGCACATCATTCAAGGATCACGTGGAAGTGACGTGAGCTTTAACATACCCATAGGTTTAGCAAATGGAAGCCATATGAGACAAAAATACTCAAAAATTTCAGCTTGTTGATATGCCAGTCCATGATTCCTCGATTCGGAAGTACCTATTCCCACGAACGGCACAAATTTCTTCTGTACACTTTTTACTGCACAATTTTTATTTCCATTACTACACAATTTCAAAAATACATTTTGTGCAAGAATACAAAATCATGTCACTTATTAGACGAATAATAATAATAACCTTATAAGAAAAATCTCTTACTTATGTACATAATCTTGATAAATATAACAAAGTTACCTAGCGGAAATTGGCTCTCTTAGATGAAATATAATGATCTGTATAATAATGCTAATATCTACCGAGCTATTTAGATCAAAGAAGCCCTCATTATGGGAGTAGAAGCACGTAGTTACAGTAACATCAGAAGCATTCCGGAGAGCCTGTGAAGATTTTACTGATTATTTCAATACCTTCTTGAACATGTGTGAGGGACTGGATTCTTTCGGGTTCCATTAGCCAGAGGGATTGAGCAGGTTTAGCAAGTAAATAAACCTCCTTCCTTTCGTCACATTTATTTTTAATTGTTTGTGTAGGGGCGTACCTAGCACTGAAACATAGTCGATTTTTACAAAACTATTTGTGAAACTTATTATACGTACCCATTGAGTCTTCATTCTTCACATTATGTACCTATACTGTTCATTAAAAGAAGAGTCAGTCTGTTGTATTTATGTATTCTTCTTTATAATTATCGTCTAGTGTGGTGAAACGATTAAAGCGCACCTCAGAGGCTCCTTTCGTAAATTCGAATCTTTACGACTGTTGCCTCATGTTGTTTTCGTTTGAGAGTAGGTACTGAGCGCTTATTATTTTTTGGTTGAGAAAAATCCAATGATGCACGATTGGTTGTGAACCTTCGACCTAAGATTATCTACGATAGATTTTTGTCAATGACATAAAGTACAAATTGCAATGATTCACGATTCTACTTTTATTGTTCACTGTCAAGAACAATTCTTATCTTCTAAGGTTATACATTGGTATATTGAAAGTGAAAACAACGGAAAAGTACTTAGGTATTACTATGTAAACTTCCATTCGACAAAATAACAAGGTGAATGCAGGAGACTCCTTACCTCCTACAACTAAGCACCTCAGGACGAGAGTGTCGCCGTCGTGGTAAGGGCCAATCTTGTTCTCGACCTTGCTGTTCGATTCGTTCATGAAAAACGGCAGACTTGGCAGCACTGAAAGAAAATTATTGAAGTTATAAGATGATTTTCTTATGTACTTTTAAACTTACGCGATCTGAACACGTTATTATTAGTATTAGACGGGTATACCCGTCTAATACTAATAATAATGATTTTATTAGGTTTTTTAAATAAAATACACTGTTATAATTTTGGGAAAATGATTGCAAGAAATGACAGCGCGTTTCGGCTCTTTAGTCAACTGAGGCCGTTGTCAACTTATCCCGCGGGATGAGTCGACCTAGTCGTTTGGACCGATTCGGCCGAAATGACACTTACAATTTTACTTTATTATTTAGTGACATTTCGGCCACCATCGAAGTATTGCAGCTGCTTTGTACAGTCATTCTAAGAAAAAGAGTGATATCAGAAATTGTAGGATAAGTCATAGCACGCAGAGACCTGATTTTAAAAATAAAAGTGTTTTTGACATGTTATTTTTTTAATATTTCGCCAGTTTGCTATAAATTTGATATCATAAGCTTTTAGGAGCCATAGTATAATTTTACTAAATCCGCTAATCGTACTAGTACCTACTCGACTCCACTCGTTTATTGCACCGCGTACAGTGAATTGTAATAGTTACACCGCGTATCGATAAAGGATCTGACAGCAATCGGCTGACAACTTGCCAGATAAACATCAGGATATCTACAGGTTACGCGTTGTAATCTGTACTAATAACACTATCTATGCATTAAATCGAGTACCGGCGAAACCGCTTTGGTTACGAATAGAGACCGAATTATTTGGACGTGGCTTATATATAATAACGGCAGAGGAAAACATCGTAAGGCAGCTTGTGGCTTCGCACGTTTGACCATGCCTTTCCTCTATAAATTGCCGACTAAACTAAGAGAATGGTATAGGTGCTGGGTAAGATTACCCTATTTAATCAAGTCTCAGGCATTAGGTTCAGTAAGTGAGCAAAAAGTTCTACTGCCCGCCCTTATAACGTACTTATACAAAAAAAGCGCTAGGGCCCAGCGAGTTTCTTGTCAGTTCTCGGACGGAGATAGGATTGGAATTGGCACCTAGACTCACCTAGTATGTAAGGCGATCCAAAATGATCCCTGTGATTTTACTGAATAAGGAATACTCAAAATATTTTGAGTTTTAGCTTTTTATAGGTGAATCATCTTAATAGATCTAAGGGCCTGAGCAATAAAGCATTGATTGTGTTGTTTAAAGGATTAAGCTGAAGTTGCAAGCACATTCCGCTTTTTGGCTTTGGTATGTACTTTACTTATTAATAACCTAACCGCGAACGCGTGGTTCCCATCAAAATATAAATTGTTCAAAACTCTGTGCTTTGATATTTAAAACATTCACCAAGTTCTTCGCTTCTGCATTTATTTTGCGTATCTTTCAAACAAATAAATTAAAAACGATTCGGACAAAAGTTTTAATGTCTTCTTTTATCCTCAAAGAAGTTTTATCTCGCATTATCAAGAGAATACAAACATCTCCAAATACGTTGGCGCTACGACAGAAATACACCCCTTATTAGGGTTTGGGTGATAATGAACGGACGAATTTCGTTGACCGACCAAAATATCCGTCTTTTTTTTTCTCGTAACTTGCCACATAATCTAGTAAAACAACAGTGTTTATGTTTATTTTTGACATATGCAATGAGCAATAAATTAAAACAATTAACACGATAAAATGCCCAAATGTGCTAGGAAGAAAAGAAAAGAAAAAGATGGGAAATAAAAATACTGCTAAAACAAATCCTAAATAATGATTTGAAAATATATCCCGCACCCATCTATATCACCCGTCTTTATAGCTTTCCAAGCTTTGAGGTCCTCGAGGCCACAAAAACGAAGCTTTTATTTCGTAAGTATTTCCCTTGGTTTTGAGTTGTAATTTACAATTTCGTCGGAGTTTCTTAGGTGCTTTTTATATGATAAATAATTCGGCTATTTGTTATCTTTTTTATCTGGCAGCAAAGGGCATCTCTAGCGATCTTTTTACTAATGCTCCATGATGATACGTCCATTCATCATCGCGGTAGGTGTTAATGTTGCGTGAGTAAACATATGTCCCGCTGATATATCCAAAGCCTTGATGTTTATATTGCGAGAGCAAGCGCTTAATTTGGTCAACTTTAATAAATTAAAATAAAATAAAGCTGAAGAATTTCTTTGTTTGTTTGATGGAACGCGCTAATCTCAGGAAATACTGGTTCGAATTGAAATTTATTGTTGTGTTGTATAGGCTAATATAACATCACGCTAAGACTAATAGGAGCGGTGCATCAATAAAAAATGTTGCAAAAACGGGAAAAAATATATTACTTACTTAAAACGCGCAAACAAAGTTGCGCGAGAGGCAGCTAGTCTACTTTATTTTGTATGTTAACTTTAGCGAACGCTACTTTGTATAATAAGTATTGTGCTTTACTGCGCCTAAAAAAACGATTTTGAAATCTCAAATTTTGATATAGTTGGTATAATCTATCCTAATTTCACGAATGGCCAGCAGAATATTCTGGGTCTTTGGATCTCAAGAATTATTCCGAGCCACTTGGTTGAAGGCCGTTATGCAAATGTCCGACTCGCATTCATCTCCGAGTTCCATTTTCAAATTCAAATTCGTTTAAGTTCTGTTCGAAGTAAAGTACTTTCAAGGCCGCAAGCTTCTGGACTAGGAGAGTTCCGGTTGCCAGGTGTAATTGTGTTAGTAACACATTAAACTTTGGAATTTCTGGAATAGTTTGAATGTGGTCTGAGCTTGAGCTGTTATACTCAATGACCAAAACTTGTGCTTGCTATAAAGTGGTTTACACACTCGTAGAATAAGTAGGTACCTAGGTACGCTACACACGAGCATCAAATAACGGTAGGTAGGTAAGGTAGGTACGTTCTTTTTATTGCGTTACAAGAGGTGCGTGTGGTATCGAATTCCACAGGTACGAAAATATATTGGACATTTCATTTCACCACGAAATGGGGCCGGTATTTTTTAGCTAAGTCACTTGACTCGATTTTAAACATGCGTAAGTATAAAAAAAAACGTGATCACGATTTTAACCTCTAGACTCGGTACCTATCACTTCAGATCTCTAGTTACTTAGATCTTTGAGGATATCTAAAAAGGGTAGTCAGATGCACGTAACATTAGTTATATTTGGCACATGACCACATTTTGCACAGTAAGTATTCTATAAGTGATAGGTTGCATGCCCATCGCCGCGTATAATATTAACTTATGTATGACACACACCTTCGAGTTTTAGTTCTGGAGTATGCTGGTTTCTTCACGATGTTTTCCTTCACCCTTTAAGAGTACGGGCATTGCGCAATAGCGCATATACATTTTCGAATAAAAAACCCAATGGTCGACGACCAGGTTTGAACCCCGAACTTATCGTGAGGCAGTAGTGCTGTATACCAGCAGTGTTCTTTGGAAAAAACTTTTATAAGAAAAATAAATAAGCTCAAGTTCGCTTTTAGTTCTGCTTAGAATTATGACAAAATAAATTAAAAAATATCATCTGAATAGGCTTAATACATTATTTTTGTTTTTTTTGACAACGGGATGAGTTGACCGATTCAAAGATGCATTAGGTCAACTCATCCCGCGGGATAAGTTGACAGTGGCCTCAGTTGACTAAAGACCCTAAAATATTATCTGACTAGCGAAAATAATAATTTAAGGTAGATTTTGAGAAACTTCACAAAACATATGAATAATATAGGAGTTAGATACCTATCTACTAAGACCTAGGCATTCAAATGCAAAGATTATGTAGATTCAGTGCAGATATAATATAATTAAACTTTTACGGCGGACATGTCTAGAAAACTCAGCCTGATTAAGATACCTCGGCTTAATATGGGTTCAGTGGACTAAGCTTTCAAGACTCCATGCTCAGACAGCTATAAAGTTTTATACCATAGAGTTCCACAGTGGAACTTCTCGTTATATCGTTGGCGTAATGTTTTTCATACAAACTTTAACCTCAGTTTCACACTTCAGGCGAATTTTTAAAACACACTAGATTTAACACAGAAAAAAACGTACCCTCTAAATTTCAGATCTCTAGTAGGTACTTATGGTTTAGGCTGTGCTTACCATTATCTATGATAGATCAATCATCAGTCAGTCAGTCAGTAACGGAAAAGTTTTTATTATTTTAAAAGAATCTGAACTTTTGGAAAAAAGAAATCAATAAACAGCATAGGAACAGTCCACTTTTTAATTATGATTCTGTGTCGTGGGTATTGTCATTCGTAACGTACAAAAACTAGCATCAAATTAATTTCTAGAAATAATATACAAACAAGCACACGGGCCCACCTTATGAGAATTAGTCACCGTTGTAGGTACCTAAAAACTGGCAACACTGCCCGCCTTCCACTAAAAATGTTACCAATTTTTAGTGAGCGGAAACTGAGCTAATGATCTGAGCGAATTGAAATTTTATTGAAATCCGCTCATTCACAGTGGAAGCACTCCTATGAAGAATGCTCCACTTGCAGTGGAAGGCGGGCATAAGCGTGCTGTCGGTACGTATTGAAATTTTAATTAGTTAAATCATGTTATATAAAACTAGCTGACCGACAAAACGTTGAAACGACAGACGTTGCCCCGTCTTAACTATGAATATTAATTTTTCTTAACATACACAACAAAAAAGAATTAACAAAATTGGTCCAGCCGTTCACGCGTGATATCGTGACCAAGGGAAACAAGGATTAATTTTTATATAAATAGATTATAGCATTTTATTATTGATTCATTAATGCACTATACTTTCCCCTTTCCTTGGATATATTTTCCTGATGCAATTTAAAGCGACCTTACCCATCTGGTTAAACGGGTAAGGTTGCCATGCAAATGCCTAGGGACCCTGCCTCGCCAGTTCTCGGTCTGAATGCTAGTGCAGGGGCGTTCTAAGGAATTTGTTCAAGGGGCTAGCTGGTTGAAGAATTTAGTAACTCGCCAGATAGATTATTAAATTTCACTAATACACCGGTGAATAATTGATTTTTTAAATCATAAAAAAAAATATTAATCATCATAATGTAGCTATCGCACGAGTCTTCGAACAATCACCAATGCCACTTAAGTGGAATCCTTTTCTTCGGCTATTTATTGGCTCAACACTTAGCACAATAGATTTTCCTTAGCGCACGTGATTTAACAACAGACTTTGGATACAAGTGGGCCGCTGCAGGTTTAATATACCTAAGTGGGGCTGTTCGGGGAATTTCGGCGACGATGTGCTATACTTACACGTGGAAAGGATTCGCTCATTTTTTTTTTGTTTGCTAATCTGCCCCTTATTTGCCATTGGAGTCTCAAGGCATATAAAAATAGGTAAGACGAAACATAGATCCATCATCGACACGAGTTATTAAAAAAAATACTGCTGTATATAATTTCAAATATTAATAAGCAGTTGGTGCCCCAATAGCTACTCTGATTACATTTACGACTAAAGAAATAAGTTTTCGTTCAAGCTTCACATTTGCATAGTGTAATCTAATCCTATCCCATATCAGATTCAGAGTTGACTATTTCAGTTTGTGCCTTCACTTGGTTACTCTGTCCGAGTGGTTTGTCACACCTTTGGGACCAGAGGGACGTTACATTGTGGGTCGTCACATAAGTAATGTAATTGCTATACGGTTGAATTAACTGCACGGACATCAGGGGTGACCTCTAGTTGTGCTACACTATACGAACTAGGGTTGGTAATTGTATATTTAATTGCACCGTTATAATCAAATGTCAGGAGCCAGCGGCGAGATGCGAAACCGAAAAATAAGCATGAGACGACTGTCAATCATCTACCTAGTCTTCCACATACTAAAACTGTTGCAGATCTGTGAAACCACAAGTGCATTAGCGAGCGCGAACCTAGTTAAGATTTTGAGACAAAGACAGAAATATTATGTGACATATTTTCTGCCTACTGATCGCGCTGAACAAAAAACTTTTCAACACTCGTTTCGGATACATGCTTGTTCACCTTTATAGGACTCTATGGTGCTTAGACAATACTGAAATAGGAACTTACTAGATGAGACTTACCAATAACAGTAAGGTTGATGCCCAAATTCCTGGTTGGGGATAGCTGGAAGTCCACACGGCAGTGGTACAACGCCTGGTCTTCCTCCGAGAGGGCGGAGATTGTGATTGAGCTGAGTTGGCTGCGGACGTCAGCTCGCAGTCTTGACGAGGTGTTGAAGAGCGGCTCTGACCATTCTCTGTCTGGGACCTCGTAGCTGCAAATTGAAGGAAGTATTCACCAACAAGGGTAGTCTCCTAGTAGCATAGCATTTGGGTACAAGTAAAATACCCTCATCTCCACAGAGGTATCTTTGTCAGTGAGTAAAATGTGAGTTGGCTTGGTATGGGCATATTGTGCGGAGGGAAGAAAGTCATGTCACAAGAAGGGTGATAGATTTGAATGTGGATGGATATAAGAGTAGAGGTAGACCTAAGGTAAAATGGTTGGACTTTGTGAAAGACGATAGTGTAAGAAAGGAGTACTGGGGTGACAAATGATAGGAGAGAGTGGAGGAAGAGAATCTATTGTGCCGATCCCACCTAGTGGGGTAAGGGTACAGAAATGATGATGATCCACAGCAGTAGTAACTTAGATACTTATAATCTTTAACCTCAGCCTTTTAAAGAAACTTAACTCTTATGCTGTCAAAATAATCTAAAAGAAAGGGTGAGGTACAGAGGTGGAAAAAAACTACCTGACCAATTACGTAGCTTCTGATATTTCTCTACGAGAAGCTACAAGTCAGGAATTAATGCTACAGATTGTGTAAACATTTGTGCCGCAGTGGGATTTGAACCGGCAGTTAACTGCCGCTGAACTTTTCAATTATTCAAACACTAAAATATACATAAATTCAACGAAAATTATTCCAACTTTGATATATGAAAATTATTCAAGCGTTGGATCAAAGCGTTTGAATTGGTAGTTAGGAAGGCATTGATGTGGCTGATATGGATCTCACGGTCAACTTTGTCAACTAAGTAATATTATTTCGTGCAGCCAGTGTAGATGAGATAAGTTTTCAGAATAAACCCCATTGTTCGCTTTGTGGTTAGGTTATTGGTATGTTATGTTTCTAACATCTAAGCTAATCTTATTCAAACTAGTTTCAGACCTCTTACTTTTGTTTGCACACGCTCGGAAAAATGACCTTGCATAACGTTTTTTTCTGTTGCCAATAAATACATAAATTTCAATAGATTGCTATTATATTCATAGTGGTTTAGTGATAGCAATTGTAATGATTGTTGTCATACCTTGTGCTCGCACGAGCTTGCAAGATTGGCCTATTGTGTTATTTTCCGTTGCAAGTAAATACATAGGTATTTGAATAGTGTATGCTATCTCGATATTCACTAATGGTGTAGTGATAACACCCTTTTCTGCCAATTCTAAAGTTGCGGGTCGATAGGACTCATGAATTTTAAAATCCTTTGAACCAGTGTGGTGAAAGGAAAGGCTCCCTTCGTGCGCAAAGGTTAGTGTAAAAACTATAGAAGTGTATATGAATTGATATAATTGTGCTTTTGCTTAGAATAAAGTTGCAAGTCAAGCGTGTGTGAATAGATAATGAGAACGTGTTTGCATACTCACCATGATTGCCAACACAAGTGGAATATTACTCAAGTAGAGCCTTATTATTTTAAGTCCTTATAGGATTGATAAGTCATGATGGAAAAATATATCGTAAAGTTTTATAATAAGGTGAGCGAGGTAAGTAAACAAAGAGCATGGAATAAACACTAGCTGTTGTCCGCGACTTCGTCCGCATTTAATTCATTTTCAAATGTTTTAATAGTTATTCTCCTATTTGGGGCGGGTAAAAATACAACAAATCAAAAACCATGAAAATCTGTCCAGCCGTTCTAGAGTTATAAGTGTTCGAACAAACCCGACTTTGGTTTATTGAGATTTAAAATGTAGATTGTTACAAAGAGTAACATTGGTACATATTAAATAGTACAATTCTGATCAAGGATGTTATTGTAAGTTACAAAAAAAAACAATGGGTACTTTTTGGAATATTTTGAATTTCACAACAATCTTAGGTCCTTTTTAGGGCAAAAAGAAAATTCTGCCCTATCTGGTTTTTTTGCCTTTTCTTTATTAATTTTACATAAAAATAGCTTAATACCAAGGGGCATTTTCTACCAGCTAACTCAAGCTGGTTAAGATTTGATTGACGCACAATACAAATTTAAAGTTGTAAAAGTAAACAACATTTACGAATAATAGTTGTACTCACTGATATTGTTATTGTGTCCGATATCTAAGTACATAATAACTCATAAGCGAAGTCGCGAGGAGTTTCATAGTTCGTTCTAGGATCTTTCGACTGAACGGTTTCGCTATTATTCTCACTTTGTCAATGTTCACAAAAAAAATTTTGGTTATCTTGTAAAATATTAGTTTATTTCAAGTGTAGGTAGGTACCCTTCGTGAAACAACTTATTATAAACCAGTCTTTTATTGCTCCATCTTCATGCTATCAGCTTGAAAGACTATTTCTAAAAGCAAGATTAAATTTTTTTTTTAAATAACGGTGAAATATCAAATTGAGTAGAATGGTCCTCATGTAGATACTTAGCAGATACTTATCAGCTACGTGGGTGTGCGCTATACCTAACATTTTTATCTAATTGCAGGACTTAAAACGACATCCTTATGGCATTCCTAAAATAGTTTTATGCCTAGCTTATGTTATAATCCAGCTAGTTTTACAACTTGCCTGCATAATTAGAGGCTATTGGACTTTCCGCAATAAAGGTTGGGCTTCTCGAAATGCGGCAGCCGTCGTTTGACAGTCGTTATAAAATAAAAATTGCACAATTATGATTCCGTCATGATATACGCTATACGTCATTTGGTCCGTCCGACAATAGGATGCATGTTCATGCATCATAACATAGGTAACATAACATACTAATACTTATTATAAATGCGAATGTAAGGGTGTGTATGTGGGTGTATGTTAGGGTGTTTTTAACTTTGTAACGATTGTAAGGATAGAACTTGGTATAAACATAAATTAAACATTCCAGTCAGATAAATAATTGCGAAGTTTGTTTTCAAATGAAAATCCACTGGATAAAGGTTTAGTTTGAACGATTCAACTCGAAACTATTAAATAGTTTAGTGTTTTTTTAGAGGAAGGCCTTACCATGAGTTCTTCGGACAATATCAAAGTAAAACTTTGATATTTCGTACCATGACCTATAGCATTTGTATTGATTAACTAACTTGACTTGACTTCTTTTTTTTGGCAACGCTTGCTTATTGCCACCATTCTGCCAGTGTTAGTAAGGAGTGTCGTAAAGTTCCAAAATAATAATATGACCGGTGCAACGAAAGTAGAGTATTGAATTAATGTTACTTCAAGTTGAAATGTGACATTTCTGATATATGATGGTTTTAAGAGTTTGCGGTAAGGCCCCTGGTACATGCCTATCCCAAACTGACGCGAACGAATGTATGAAATAAGAAATGGGAGTGAATGAATTATTATTATTATTATTATTTATGAAGGTAGGTACGTATGTATGTAAGTAAGGAAAGTTCACGAAGTCTTGTGCGTACGTTAATAAGATTCCAAATCCAATAACTCAACAGTCTTCGCGAAAAATTTCTTTATGTAACAAACTGATGGTCTTTACGGCGGCAATTTCTTAGCAAAACCACTTTAAAATTACCAAGAATCTATATCTACTACACGTACCTATATGTATGGCATGAGAGACAGCGACGAAGCTCTATAAACGATTGTCCCTCTCTAAAGTTTGATAGACAATATTTTATGCCTGGACACTGGTGGTCTAGTGGAAGTGGCTCTGGCTTTCAATCCCAGATCGTGGGTTCGAATTCAATCGTGCACTAACGGCTCACTTAACGTTTCACCACACTTGTTCAAATGAACTAGTGTGAATGATTGATTCAGGCGTGCCTTTGCGGAAATCCATTACAAATACTGAAAAGGACGGAAATATCTAGTAAATTTTAGCTAAACTATTATCTAATGAGCTCAACACAAACTCAAATAGAAATTCGACACGTGTTTCACTTCTCCACGAAGCATCCTCAGGGCCATCGACTCGCTCCGCACTGGTGTTACTCCACCGAGTGTCGAAAGAGAGGTCAACTTCAGACTCCTCTTTCGAAAGAGAAGAAAACTTCGGACTTCTCTTTCGGTTAACTAGATATTTCCGTCCTTTTCAGTATTTGAACTAGGGTGATAAAAAAATGCTGGTATGCTGATTCTCCTCACCTGTAGATTGGCAAGCTGTTCTTGTACCAGACTAGGATCAAGAATTCGTCGTCAGACGAGTCGGGTTTGGTGTCGCAGAAGAGAGTCGCGCTGCCGCCTTCCAAAGCCTCCTTGTGGGTTATAGGACCTGAAAAGAGATGATCTTTTTCTCTTTGTAGGTAACTTAACATGATTATAACTGTAATGGCTTGGTAGACATCAAGTCAGATTATCAAGTCTACGTGTACATATTTTCCTTATGTGCCACCAGTGAACAGAAAATACATTGAAGCAATGAATTCACAAAAAATGTGCTTTGGTAGGCCTGTGTAGTGTTTGCTCTGTCCGAATTGGATGACTGATCTAGTCATCGGGATCACCAAAGGACGTGTCTTGGTCTACGGAAGGATCGGTTAACCGGGGTTAACCGGTTCAGTCGAATAGTCGGGGACCGCGGATATGAGAGGGTTTGGATGGTGGGGAGCCAAATCATAATGAACCTGGAGGCGCACTTCATGAATTCACTTGCAGGGTTGAAGAGAAGACAGTGGTCTCACCGTCAGCTCCTGGTACGAAGGCGGACGCGCAAGCGGAAATCAGCAAGAATACGTATATCGGCGCCGGATAGCAACGCATCCTACGGGCCATCCATGCTCCTGCGCTGCGCTCCCATTGGTCGAGGGCAGCTCACTCGCTCTGCTATGATTGAAGCATCTATGTCCACTCCTGTATCATAGATGCCTGCAGAGTCTGAAAAGAGGAAAATATCATTATGATAAGTCTGTTACGACCAAAATAAATTTACTATTAATTACTAACTATCGCGTTTCATTTACCTATTATACCAATATATACCCGTTTAATACTAATAATAATGTGTTAAGATCGCGTAAGTTTAAAAATATAAAATAAATTTATATTTTATGACAAACATTTTCGAGGCTTTCCCCTAACATGGATAAAAAAGCTCGTTTATCTAATAACCTTATAAATTATTAATATAGAACCGGTCTCACGATAAGTTGAACAAAGATATTCAATTTAAAAAGTCACAAATTCCTTGGGACTGTAAAAATCGCAGACCAGCCTTTGTAAAGTTATGAATTCACTTATTCCTCATCTTTTTAAGTAAATTTATTTCATTTCGAATTAGCCATCTGATAGGGGACCGTGAATTGTTTATTCTCAAGTCCTTGCGATAAGTATTCGTTGCGATTTTTATACAATTTATACCTAGGTACCTGATCAAGGAAACAAAATATGAAGGACGTTTTTATCTGGTGAAAACTTTTAATTGGCAAACATGTACGGTATGGTACATGTAATATACGAGTAATTACGTCTTTAACTTTTTGTAATTCAGAAAATTTATGTAGGTACGAAAAGAAAATAAATAAATATCTAAACTGTAAATAATTTAAGTCACCGTCTTTACCTTTTAAACCTAGGTACTTATTATTTACTAGTATCACTTATTACATACCCAACAGTCACATAGCCTGACCCTAGGACTCTGATACTGATAAGAATTGACAAGTACTTTGGTATAAACCCGAAATATATTCAGATCATGGAAGTATTTGTTCCGCAGAGGGAATTGAACCTGCGACAAGGCGACACTCACCCCCCGCACCTAGGTTGAGTCCAGTAGGTTATTCAATTTCTGCCGCCCTACTAACCTCTGCAATTCAATACCCGTTTGCAATTTTCTTTGCCAATGAAATTGCTATTTTATGATATTATGCTCTATCGTCATAATTACATCAGCTTTTTTAAGAGTATGAATGTGAATTAAGAGATCGTTGTGTCAGTTCCTAGATTAAGCTCACAATTCACGATTTAGTCAAATTAACTCAAGTTTAGTTTAATTTTCATGCATAGACGTTAGAGTATTTGGTGTACTGTAGTAAGTTGGTACTAAAATATTGAAATTTTGAAAAATTTGCCGCCTCCTTAAATTTGCCGCCCTAGGCTAAGGCCTACTCAGCCTGGTGGTAAATCCGCCGCTGGTTGAGTCGTCAAAAGTACGCCAAAAGCGTCCGCGCTATAGGACGATTTTACAATAATGATAACGACGATAGTTATACGTAGGTACAGCTATATTTTATCGAGTATCCCTTATCAGCCACAAAACGGGCTGTTTACTCGAAATAAGGCTTGACAGGACTTCGGCTGCAATAAAGCCACAATCGGGAAGTTGGCCCTTATTTATGTATTTTCAAAGTATGAGTGAGCAAGAAATAACACTTTGAGGAATTTACGAGTGTATTTAAATGGTGATAAATCAGCATGAACTTTGCGGCTGCCAAGACAAATTGAGCTGCAATTTGGAATTGTGAGACATTAATCTAAGGAGAATGGGGAGCAATCTAAATAACCTACTTGCACCGATCGCTACTAACTCAACGTTGTAGGTCTATCGTAAGTCTTAAAGATAGGATAATCTATCTTCTGTCTAGAATTGAATCAAAAGAGGAATTTCAAAAAGTCAATATACCAAGGTTTTGAGTTATAGGGGTGTCTAAGCTCAAATTGGTTGTGTAAATATGGTATACACACTGCCGGTACGTCACTCTGTCTCACCCTTTTTTATGGATCTACTTAGACTCTAGACCCCTAAAAAAAGCTGTAACTCTAGCGGAGCTTTAAAACTAGTAAGTCAACATCATCTTCCTACCCTTTTCCCACGTTATGTGGGGTCGGCACAACATGTGATCTTCTTCCATTTCCCTCTGTCATTCGTCATCTCATTACTCACTCCTTTCTTACCCAAATCATCTTTCACACTTTTATAGTAGTAAGTAGGTATAGGAACCTACCAACTGCAATCGTGAAACTGTTTTATTTTCCGTCTCCTTCACGCTCCGCTTAATAACTTGGACACTTAACAACGTCAGCAAACCGTGCTAAGTAAATACTTTCTTTACTTTTTACAGGAAATTTCCTCGAATTTTGTGATATAACATAAATATTTCAGCTTTGTGTCGCGCGTAAAGGTAGGTATACCTTTGGGGGTTCGTGAGTTGTTATCGTAAAACAACGTGAGCATCTAAATAGCCTGTAACTGTCAAAACACAGGAAGATAAAACAAACAAGCTGGGGTTAGAGTTAACGTTCACCAACACGGTAATCGGCCGTTGAACAACTGATTAACTCAACCGATAACTTTTTACAAATTTCATTAGACCACAGTGATTGGTTACTTTGCAGTAAAAAACTAAGTCTTGAGTTCAAGCCGAGGCAGTGAAAATCTCATCAAAATTGCTAAAGTAGTAGATAGAATTCCAAAATACTTTTTTTAACAAAATACTAGCCCGCGTGGTATCTTGAAAAACCAAAACAAATTTATCCCACGGGAACTGTACATTTTCCAGGATAAAGAGCCTTTAAGCGATTCTAGATTATAACCTATCTCTGTGCCGAATTTAATCCAGATCCGTTCAGCCATTTTCCGCATGAAAGAGTAACAAACATCCATACATCCATACATACAAACTTTCACGTATAATATACTCGTAAGTAGGTTTTTTTTTGTAAATAGGTACATATTTTTCTACTTTTACAGCTTTAAAATACTATTAGAATATAGTAAGTACCTAGATATGTATACAAATAAATACGGTATAATTCTTACATCACATTTTTGCATAACAAGTTGACCTAACGCGGAAGAGGTCAAAATGTTTTATGATGTTAGCCACTTAATGTTAGCAAATAATCGGAGTTTTAAATATCCGGTTCACCTACGCAAATCGATTACAATTTAACAGAGGAAATTTAAACCTTAATACAATAGCGATAAGGCCTGCTGAAGAGTTTAGGCTAGCCTTACATAGTTTTAATGGTTCTTTCTTCGTAAGTGTGGAAACTATGAAGTCACCGTTAATTCATCAAATATTGATGAATTTAGTCCTGGGTCTAGACAAGATCCATTTTTAGATGGCGTTAGCGCCAGCGGAAAGATCAAATAGCATGAAAATGACATTAGCCTGTGAAATTTCACGTGACTGCTAATTCAATTTCCATGCAATTTGATCCTCCTCTAGCTTATCCCATAGATCTTTACATACGGTTACAACCCTCTTGTGAAGCTTTTTACTTTTAAATTCCATGTTTAGACAAGTGCCTATTTAACGTGACGTTATTACATAGAAATTAATTGAGAAAATTTAAGTTTTATATACAATTCTATAGATAAATCCTACTTCAAATAAGACTTGTTGAAGACGGTGTACTGTAATGTGTATTGTGAATTTGCGATGCCTTGATAAAGCAGAACAAGGGCTAATCAAGAAACGACCTCAACACAGTTCAATTAACTGAGATACTTCATCCACTTGATCAAGACACTTGACACTTTACAGAAATAATTATTGGCTGTTTGTATTCCTTTATTTATTGAATAGGAAGTCAAATATCTAGTCCTATTCTTCTTTCTCATCATCATCTTCCTTCCCTCTTCCCCCGTTATATGGGGTCGGCACAACAGTGATCTTCTTCCATTTCCCTCTCTCATTCAACATCTCGGTACTCACTCGTTTCTTGCCCATGTCATCTTTCACACAGTCTCTCCATCTTTTTTTGTTCTTTGATAAACTATACACAATCCAGTCTCATGCACCCCTACACGCCTGCAAGTTAAAACCCGTGCATGGTAATAAAAAACGGGCGGGCAAGATATTCATACTCATAAGTCTGCATTGTGTACTCGTATAGCTAAAAGATAATAAATGCGAAATAGCGAAATGGTATTCTTTTCAATATTTTGTGATGGATTTCCGCAAAATGAATATTAATGTTAAGCCTGAATGCTTATTCAATTAGGAGTTAGAAAGGCTTGAGTACCGAGATGATGAATGACAGAGGTGGAAATGTAAGAATATCAATGTTATGCCGATCCCTAATAACGTGGGAAAAGGGCAGGAAGATGATGATGATGATATTAAAAGCACTAAGAAAAACAATTCAACCTCTACGCATAAAGTTTGTTCAAAAATAAATTAGTATCTACCTACTTACGACTGCGAACAAAGTCACGGAACGATCCACTGTTCAGATTAGCGAGAATATAGGCGCGAGTAATTATAATGCGTGTCTTGTAAAGCTAAAGTTTCATAGTTTCAGGATAAGGTAAGGTTTAGATTAGGTATTGAACTTCCTTTGAGGCTGTAGACATGTAATTTATGCCGTGTTTAGATGGGGTGATACTGTGTTCGACGCAAATTGTCGAAAGGAATATTATCTCTGAGGACAAGTTGTTCTAAGATTTAGACTTTCCACTCATAAACTTGCTACTACATGTCATGTCTCCAGTTCTAACGAAAGTTGAAAGGATTACAGTTTTTTTTATGTTGTCCATTTATTCTTTTACTTATTCCATGAACTTTACTTGTATTTAAAGATAGATTTTAAGACAACTCACTCACGGATGAATAAATTATCCTACTAATATTATAAACGCGAAAATTTGTACGAATGTATGGATATAATTATAAGGATATCTGGATGTATGTTTGTTACTCTTTCACGCTGAAACGGCGGAACGGATCTGGATGAAATCTGACACAGATATAGATTACAGTCTGGAATGGCACATAGGCTACTTTTTATCCCGAAAAAATGTACGGTTCCCGCGGGATAGATTCGTTTTTCTTTTTCAAGGTACCACGCGGGCGAAGCCGTGAGCGGAAGCTAGTCATTAATATTTCCAACCAATAATTAGGCGGTGACTGTACTTACATAATAAGCTGGAAGTTAAATAAAGGTAAAGACCCTTCGACCGTATAAGTAGGTGTTATGAAAGAAACCAATACAAACAACGTAGGTACCTATGTCAATGATGATGTGATTACGATCAGACAGGTTACTGTAATTGCGTGGAAATGCCAAGGCGAAGAGTTCATGGGTCACCGGAGCTCCGACTGCCGAATAGGGCTTCCGAAGTAAGTTACGGCTTTTGTAATATTTTGCCGGTTAAACAAAATAAGGCTGGTGATTCTAGGTACTCAATTAGATATTTTACCGTTATTTTAAAAACTCTTTTAACCCTGATTTTAGAGTCTTTCAAGCTGATAGCATGAAGATGGAGCAATAGAAGATAGTTTGGATAATAAGGTATCTACGAGGGTACATTTAAAATGAACGAATATTTCACGATATAACCAATATTGTTTGTTGCGAACAATGACGAAACCGTTGAGCAGGATGGCTATTCATTCACATATAAATCGGGAATCCGATAAACAATAGCTTATGATTCAAGATTTTCGTAAGGGCCGTCTAGTCGAAAGATGGCGTAGTTAGGAGTGCGTTGGAAATTTTGGATCCTATTTTATATGTACATTAGTCATAATTTAATACCTCTAACATTTGTTTTTATTTTTTCCATAATACATATAAAGGCCGTATTCAATCGTGAAAAGTCACGAATGCATCCAAAGTAGGTATGTGAAAAATTAATAACAAAACGTCAATTACGGTAGGTATGTGTGAGCGGTAAAAAAATACGGGTGGTGGGTGAGAACCATAGAAAAAAATAGTGTTATTTTATTACTTCAGGTACCCAGGAACCATTTTTACCCTTCACCATTAGTATCAGGCAGTGAACAATAATAACGGTGATTAGAATTAATTTTTATCCGGCCCTTTTAATTTGATTGGGTATTTTGCCATCACTAGATCCAAAATCACTTTGTGGTTTCTACATTCCTTTGTACTACCAAGTAATCAGCGATTATGATTATTTTTGATTACGATTGGACGTGATCGGAGACTGTGAAAATGAAATACTAAATCAAGAGTGAGGAGGATTTAATCACTAATAAATTTAAAAAAAAAATACTAGGGAAATGAGTTTGTGGTCAGGAGGAAATTGATTTCGAATTTCGAACCAAATATTTTGCAATTGTCATTTGAATTTAGAAAACGTTTGGTTTGTTATCTGTGGGGATTAGAAGCCGTACAAACTGTTATGTTGTCTGTGGTTTTAGGAAGCGATTGGAAGTAAACACGTCCTCTGTTATAAATGGATGCAATTTATCTAAAGTGGGTTGTAACTAATGCTGATCGCAGCAATAAGAAAGAAAATGTTCAACTAATCTACTCGCATCGAACACTTACACTGAGAAAATATAATTACTAGGATAGGTAAAAACTACTTTACAGCAAAGTAGGAAGGTAACTAAGTATATTTAGGTTTAAAGTTTGGTTTAAAGTTATTCAAATCTTTTTTTTTTCAGAGCAAAGATTGACTAGTGATGTAGGTATGTATTATTTTTACTAGTAGGTACCTACAATTATAATGTAGACTTTGTAGACATATCTAAGACGAAAGGAAAAAAATACGTAAGCTTTTTTAAAAGAAGATCTTTCTTACAAAATGATGCGTCGTAAGTAGGTAAGTAGAGGTAGGTGTAGGTGCCAACTCGCGCGCACTCGCGAGGTTCTCGCTCGCCAGTTGACGAATAAGTCTTTTTATCTCGAGTTAGTTGACCATAGACAAATATCTTTTAATGGCCCTTACAAGATTTTAAATAAATCATGAGTATAAATAAAATAAAATCCGTAGAGAAACCTCATTACCTAACCATGTTTCTGTAACCAAAGATTTTAAATCTTTGATAAATCCCATAAATTCAATAGAATCTTGTACGTGTCCAAGCCGAACCTTCAAAAAGGAACTGTATTTATCGGAAAACCATGATTTATCGGCAAAATAGTAGGTACCTTCCACCGGAAACCGCGGGAATTCGGTGCATGAATTTGAAAAGACAATTTAACTTGCCAGAATGCCAGATGTGCCTTTTTTAAAAAGAAGATAATTTAGAAATCTTACAAGATAAATAATTGCTAGGATTTATGTAAGTACCTACAAACTTTTAAAATAGTTAAATTATCTCTTCATATAAAAAAAGCTGGCTAAAGCTCTTATTTACATTTCAAATATACATTCCTCTTTGTTTTTTTTTGACAGCGGGATGAGTTGACCGATTTAAAAATGCATTAGGTCTACTCATCCCGCGGGATAAGTTGACAGCGGCCTCAGTTGACTAAAGACCTATCTCTAAACATTCTCTTACCTTGTCATTTTATTGACAATGAAAAGAGACGGTAAAAGGTTGAAAAAATTTTTAGCTTAGTGATGTAAGAAATTGTCTGTCAGTAGATACTTAGACTAGATGTTGTAAGTACCTACTTACTGTAATGTAAAACCGTTTGAGGACCTCTGTTTTTGCCAAGGTATGATGAAATTCATTTAATATTACCGTTTCGTTTATCTTGTAGAACCTTTTTTGTCGAACCTCGTTTGGTGAATGGCCTTGAAGCAAATTCAAATTTAGAACTTAGTTCTTGTCGATGGTCCCGTATAATAATACTATTTTCTCGATACGAACTCAAAGCCGAATATTCATTTTGTTTCTGCCAGCCGAGGCAGGAATGACTGAAGGATGGAAATAGGCCAACTTACTACAGTCTTTCGCACTACAATCGGGACAAAAACACTAGTTAGTTAGCCCAAACGCAGTTCATGATTCACAACCGCGACCTCTCCATAAATATCTGGTACAGTTGCTATCAGAAGTACAATAACTCTCGAAAAATATATAGCGGGGCGCGATGCAGGGCCACGTAGGGCATGTCCAAGTCGGCCTTGTGCCTAGCAACCCGTAGTATTGTAGTTGAAATTGGTGAATGTTACCATTACCCATGGCCTTCTCTGCCAGTTCCGTCTTCAGATTAACAAAAACACGGTCTGTTCTTCCGCAAATTGTCTCGCTTAAATTCCGAACCATTTCACTGTAAGTACTTACCTACTTAGTATTACAGAAATATTATGCATCATCATCTTCTTCATGTGGGGTCGGCACAGCGTGGATCTTCTTCCATTTCCCTCTATCATTATATATTATATTACAAATAATTATAATATGCTTAGGCATAAATATATTAGGTAGGTAAGTACTTATTTAGGCACTGTCAAGCCATGGTGGGCATTCAAAATTAGTATTATTATATTTAATTATCATAATGTAGGTACATACGTAACTAAACATTAAACTCATTCGTCCCTAGTTTCGTGTATATTTCATCCTAAAATAACCCAAATGCTTACCTAAATAGAGCGACGCCAAAAAACCTAATCCAGCGTTTCATGTGTTTTTGAAGCGAGTGGATCATGGATCGCTTTGAGCACTTTACGCGTAGGTACCTGGCTAGTTGTTCAGACAGATGTTATTTTACTGCTGACTGTACTAAATATCCGGTGAAATATAGCAGCTACATACCACCTCGCTGGTGAAACACACGCGAGCAACCGGCAAATAACAATAGAAAGTTATGCGTTGGATGGGTTGTAACTTTTCGGTAGGATAGGTCGTGTGGCGGCTATGGTTTATTTTTAAAAATGTATCTGCATTTTTAGGATTCCGTACTAGGTACTGAGCACAAGAGGAAATATTATTTTTTATTTTATTTTATTAAACTTTTGCAAGGACTGTAGGTACCTAACTGGTGGAGGCTGGATGCGTCGAGCTGAGGTCAGGGCGCGCCCTGTGTTTATTTTACAGAATATAATGTTATACTAAATATTAAAAGTATAAGATGTACAAAAGCTAACCGTTTTGTATGAAAAATAAAAAACTTTCATCTCTATGATTTTTATTAAGTTAACCAAAACAAGTTTATGCATAAAAAATAAATAATTTTGTAGCTTATATATCTAATATTATGTGTGCAAAATTTCATTTGGTTATTGCAAAAACTAGTGAAGATACAGATTTTTGACACGGTACGCATGATTTGGCCCCACAGTGGGGCGCAATGGCGCTCATTATGCCTATATGGGAGGCCTATGTCCAGCAGTGGCCTTTTATAGGATGATGATGAAGGACTTTATAATCATAGCTGTAAGTTATCCTAAATTTCGTAAGAAATAAAAACATGATCGCGACTGTAATCCTCAGGCTTGGTAGATATCTCCTCAGATCTCTAGTTACTTAACTCTTCGACGATGTCTAAAGAGGGTAGTCAGAGGCACGTCCAAACGTGATATATGGCACATGCCCACGTTTTGCAAGATCTTATAAGAAGACACACTTGTTCTAATTTTCGGTTCTAAGGGTATGCCGGTTTCCTCACGATGTTTTCCTATACCGATTAAGATCACTAGCATTTAAATTTTTCGAATGGAAAAATTCATTGGTGCACGACAGGTTTGAAGGCATGACTTTCGGATCGTGGGGCAACAAAATTAAGTTTTTAAAATAAAATATTATATTACGCACGCTTGACTTGGGGAGTAGGCTGGCGTTACGAAAAGTGTGATCGGGCGAGGCGAACGGAAGTACAGAGAGAGAGAGAGTTACGTTTCGTATATTAATGTAGGGGCAAGAGAGAGAGATGTAAGCACACATTTTCTTTCTCTCTTTATCTCATAGCCAGTACCTACGTTTCGTATATCTAAGACACAGTGCAGGCCTACATAAATTTATAGATTGAGCTAAACAAGTAAAAACCACGTTCCTTTTTTTAAAGCACCCATCATCAAAATAGAGTAATTGAACTATAATAGGTTTTACCTACGACTAAGGGAAATATAGGTCAACCATCGGCCGATTTAATAATTGATGGAAGCTATTAAAACAATTTGTTTTAATTATTCATGGGTACGTGTAGTTTTTTCTAAATATATTCACCGAACATGTTCGTCATTAACCTTACGACCTTCATCGCGGAATGTTGTTCAAACTTAAACTTGTAGGTACAGTTCATCCAACGGATCAAGGATTCGTGAAATTAGCCACAGGTGCGAGTTTGCGCTTGTAGGTATAGTCCCACCGTACCTCATACCTCCAATTGCTCCCGAAAAACGATACTGCGCAGCTCTTGCGGCTAACTTCACGAATGCCTCGACTCGTTGGGCCAACTTGTACCTGCGTGTTGAGTTATTTTGTTTAACTTCTTATTTGTAGGTACAGGTGCCTGCAGCCCCTAGCGATCACCAAAGACAGGTTACCTTACCACAAGCTCTTAGAAACCATTATGTTTCAGAAACGTCACATTTCAAACTTGAAGTAACACTAGTTGAAAAACATTTTTATAGGTCATAGTACGAAAAATCAAAGTTATATACTTTGATATTGCCCGAAGCTTGTGGTAAGTCCCCAGATAGAACTAATAGAATTGTGAAGAGAACACAAAACAGAACGGAAGAGAGATCAAATAAATGTTATATAAGATGTGACAAACGAAAAAAAAACTCTTTTGGCATCGCAAATGTTCTTTTTAAAAATGACACTTGTGACAAGAAGCACAAATTTTACTGTCTTTATCTTCCATAGAGAAAAGCTATCTACGATATTCATGCTAGAGTGGCAGTTTACTGAAGATTGCTAGCTAGGTATAGCCTTATGAAGATCGTGTGGAAACTTGTAAACTTGATCTAAGGTACCTACTTACTTCGAAGTCATTCAGAAATGTGTGCTTTTATGTGTCTTTTTAAAAACCATTCTTGTGCCGTCTCGACGTCGAGAACATCGCAAATGAAAGTTTCCCACTACATCGTGAAAAACAAAGGAACCTACAATCAAACTTGAAAATGAAAATAATATACCTACATATTTCCTTCTTCTTCTTCTTTCAAACCAGTGAGTGTGGTACCTATTATATTCATTGAACTTACTTGTAGGGCAATCTAGTTTTCTCAAGATAGAAGTGAAGGAAAACCCTTCACCGTTTAATAATTGGTCTCTAGTATCCTACTTTTGGCATTAGCTGTCTCTATAAGTACCCGTTTTGTGGCAAGATCAGGTATTTTTATTCTACCTACCATCATAGAGGTTTGAGTAAGGCGACAACCCTCTGAGAAGGTTTTATTCTACCAACCTTAAATTATAAACCTAGGTACTTATTGTTAATAAATAGTAAGATGACACGTTATATTATGTACACAGAATAGGTAATATCTACTTTAATAAACTGTACCATTATTGCCGTTCAAACAATATAAGGAACTAAGTAAATCAGATATTAGAAAAGAAGCCGTCTTGTTTACTTTACATATTTCCTCCCTTTCGATGCCATTAGAACGGTTCATAAACACATAAATCAACATAAACATACGGACAATAAGGCCACACATATTGCCGATAGCCAGGATACACGAGAGACCTACCATAAAACAAACTGTCAGAGAACAAAACCAGGTGTAATATCAGTTATTTTTCATCCTTATTTCAAATCAAAGGAAATTTTTGTGTTTTTTTAGGTAATATTTAAATTTGATTTTTCCAGACCTAATACCGCCATTTCTTGAACAACATACGAAGGGAATAAAAACAATTCCTACAGAAAGTACCTACCTAAGTTCCAAGAAAGATCTTTCGCTATAACGGTTCGATATAGCGAACTTCTATAACTTTTGTCTAAACATTTTCGGTCTGAGTTTAATATTTATTCATGATTTTGTGCTAAAAAGTTGGAAAACCAATAGCGGAATTCAACCAAACTATATTATTCAGTCGTGGTGAAGGATTTTTGTTTCAACCCATATTTTCTCAACACTTAGATTTTGTTTTTATTTCTCTCCGAAATATTTCGGCGTTTCAATTCAACTTAGTACCAAATTTAATAATATATTCAACCCATAATATTTCAACCCAGTCATTATTTTTATCGATTCTACCCATTTTCTAACACGTGAAAGATCTGGAGCCTTTCCACAAGCCCTTACAAAACATCCGAAACGTCACATTTCAAGCATAAAATGCGATTTTTATAGTTAACTAGCTTCTGCCCACGGCTTCGCCCGCGTGGTACTTTGAAAAACCAAAACAAATCTATTCCACAGGAATCGGTAATTTTTTCGTGATTAAAAGTAGACTATGTGCTACTCTAGACTACAATCTATATCTATGCCAAATTTCATCCAGATCCGTTCAGCCGTTTCAGCGTGAATGAGTAACAAACATACATCCATACTTTCTTACAAACTTTAGCGCTTATAATATTATAGTAGGATGGGATGGTAGGAAATATCAAAGTTATATTACTTTAATATTGCACGAAAGCTTGTTATAAAGCCCCAGTGTTTCCAAAACCGACGTTGTTTAGTCGTTAATCTGACTCCACAATGTTTGTGGCCACAGATGGAGGCGATATGGTAAAACAAATACTGATGTCAGTCCGTAAATATTCAACCGCAACAATGAAGATATTGCAGTATTAAGTGAGTAAGGAAAACTGGTTCTTTATAAAAAAGAAATATCTTAACATCACAAGTGTATCTGCCGACATCCCTTTCGTCACTTCGAAGTATTAGAATCCTATATTATGTATTATTAGCTTCCCGCGGCTACGCCCGCGTGATAGGTACCTTGAAAATTAAAAACAAATCTATCCCGCGGGAACCGTACGTTTTTCCGGGATAAAAAGTAGCCTATGTGCTATTCCAGACTATGATCTATATCTGTGCCAAATTTAATGCAGATCCGTTCAGCCGTTTCAGCATGAAAGAGTAACAAACATACCTACATCCAGACATCCATACATTCTTACAAACTTTTGCCTTTATAATATTAGTAGGATTCACCACACAGAAACATAAGACAGGAGATCGCTTTAACATAATTAGGTAACACAATGGGCGGCCTTATCTTTGAGAGTGATCTCTTCCATGCGACCTATTGACCTATGGCAGTGTGGCGGGATGATGTGTCTAAGGTCTAAAGTTATTGAACCTAGTTTACCTAAATAGTTTAGTTAGGGATAATTATGTTGTAAGGTACATTTTTCAGAAATTGAACATGCACCATATTATTACGAGTCTAAGTAATATAACCAGTTATAATTATTTGGTTTGTACAAATTATGTTTTTCTGTTCCGTGGTTCATTATGTCTTGCAAGGTAATATAACTGAATGTCCTATTTTGCTAAGAGCGAAAAAAAATGTTTATCCAAGTTTTACTCAAGGAAAATAATGAAGCTAACCTAAAGAATATTACCAAATTTCAAACATAGAGGCAAAATATCCTACTAATATTATAAACGTGAAAGTTTGTATGTACAAAACGATAGAGTAGTAAACATCTATACATGTTAGGTACCTACTCTTTCACGCTGAAACGAAACGGATCTGGATAAGATTTGATACAAAAATGGATTATAGTCTGGAATAGCACAGTAAAAAAAAACTAATTTGTAAGGTACCACGCGGGCTAAGCCGTGGTCGGCAGCTAGTTATTAATAAATTAAGGTGCATTCACATAATACTGTAAGCTGCACGGATTTCGTGCAGCGCCGCGCTCCGCCTGTGGTATATACGTGCAATTATTACCGCAACATTGCAGGAATTACAGCAACATTGCAGGAATTAAATGCGAACTGAGCGGCATTCGCGAAACCCGTGCGCCATTTCTGCCTAATGGAGGTGCACCTTTATTAATTATATTTCGTAATAATACATACCGCATGCCGTGTTTTACAACTAACTTTCTAGTGGATATGCTCATCTGTCTTAAGCAGTCCCTAAATAAGAGTAGTGTAATAAGAGTTAGGGCGTAAGGCGTAGAGGCTAGGCGTTAGGCTCCCTTACTACCGGGCCCTGAATACCGTGTGGTGTAATACCCGTTTTGCGTGGACAAGTTACTAATTGTAGTACGATGTAAGTACCTATAAAAAAAACAAGTGTTCTTTAGAGCACACGGCTAAAGTAAAACTTCTTTAGCTCCATTTATAAGTAGGCCTGCACTGTGTCTTAGATACACGAAACGTAGCTGACTATGAGAGCTTTGAATTTTTGGTTCTAGGGTATGCCGGTTTCCTCACGATGTTTTCTTTCCCCTTCAAATTCGTTCCGCGGCGATATTTGCACAAGATTGTTGCTCTTATACTCGTACCACCTAGGCACACTTATCACATCAAATTGTGTAACTGACAGTTTGACAGAAAATCAACGTATAGCCTAAACCTAGAAAGTAGCACGGTTTTCCCATTACGAAGTCTTCATTTAGTAGTATTTGAAAATTTAATTTCTCTGGTGGAACCTTCTCGCGCTGAATACCATCAAATATCCCAACGGAGGGTTAACATAAATCCAGGCTGGCATAAATTCCCCAATCCACCTGAAAAGTTAACGTTTCTAAAAAGAGTTGGGCGTCTTATGACGCTCGTAGGAAGCCATGAAACAACATTTTGCTTGGGATAAGTTACTGAAGTAGATCGCTCGGCTCTAAGGGATAAGTAGGCCTATATCTAGCTGAGCTGCTACATAGAAACGAAATGATAGAATCGGCTATCGAGATCGGGATTTAGAAAAAGAACAACACTTTGTTTGTCTTTTTCACTCATACGTTATGGCCTCTAATAGTGTGTAAAGACGTGTGAAAGACGATTTTTATGTGTAAGAAGGGAGTGACTACTGAGATGACGAATGATAGGGGAGAGTGGAGGAAGAGAACCTGTTGTGCCGACCCCACCTGTGGGATAAGGGCAGGAAGATAAGATTATAACTGATAATAAAGCTTGAATTGTCTTTCCGTTTTTTAGTAATTCACAATTAGTAAATTCAAGGCAGTTTTTTATCATTTAACATTTTTAATTTACAAATTGTCCTCACCAGAGAGCCGTTGCTGATAAAGACCTTGGGAATATGCAAAACAATGAGATGAAAATCGCGACTACCGTTCCGTTTAGCCGTCTGAAGATGGAAAAGCATTCGGAAGAGGATTTCAGGATTTGTAAAACCATAACCATAACGTTGCCTTGCAAACTTCAGTCTCAACCAGATGCCTGTAAGAAAATGGAAAATTTACCAGATATATTTTTACTGTGAATCCTAAAAGGTTTATGTGTGACTCGGCGCGCGTAATCTTCGGCTTAGCCTTATTCGTTGAGTTGATAATATTTTGTAGACTTGGAAACTGTGGCGTCGCGTCGCTGTTTGTTTATCCTGCTGGTTAGAGTAAAAAAAAACATAAACCTTTTTGTCAATCATAGTCCTAGTTATACTCAAAAATTTTTAATGCAAATAAGAACGAACCGAGCATCGTATGGAAATTAAAATTAAATTTGTTGGCACTTCATGCAATTGACATCAAAGTACCTACCTCCTTTCTAACAAAAAATTAATTTCATTCAGTAGTTTCCGCGTGATGCTCAGCCCAGTTACAGACAGAAAGACAAAAATGAAAATGAATACAGTTTAGGCTTCAGAATCGATTACAGAGTGCCCTTTAAAAAAATATATAAAAAAGTCTTCAATGTACAGAATTTGACCTGTTACAGTTTTATTATAAGTATAGATATAATAAATCTATTATCTTTGGTTCGGTACATTCAATTTCAAACTTCTGACGGGTGAACGTAGGAGGTAGGTACTGTAATACTGTTGGAAACAAAGGGTGCCTTTTACTAATAATAATTGGTCTTTATTATAAAAAAAAAACGATCGATAATGTTTACGGAGGTCGGTTTTAGGAGATGATCGCTTCACAGAAAATGCACCCTTTTGGTAAGATAGATAGTACACTACCTTTGATGAATAAGACTGGTATATACCTATATCGTTGGCTCAACGAATCTAGGCATTCGTGAAGTTAGTCGCAAGAGCTGCACAGTATCGTTTTTCGGGAGCAATTGGAGGTATGAGGAGGGGGTGAAGGAACTGTACTGTACATGCGCAAACTCGCACCTGTGGCTAACTTCACGAATACCTAGATCCGTTGGATGACCTAATACTTTGCTGTCAGTCATCTTCGTTTTATCGTGTCACTAATTCTTTTAAACCAGTGAGGTTGTGTGTCTCAGATACCCTTTCGTCCACTTGATACAGTCTCCTCTCCTGTCTCTTCCTCACGATGTTTTTCTTCAACGTTTGAGAATGGTAGGGCACCTATATTTTTCAAACATAAAAATCCATTGGTGTCTGACCGGATTGAAACCCACGACGTTGGCGGGGCACCACTAGACCACTAATACTCGGTCAGTCTCACTTAGATATTTATTAAGAGAAGTTCGCGGAACAGTCATAGTGACTATGTAGTTCAAATAAAACTAAAGACCTAGATTGAAACCTTGAAACTTCTAACTTCGAGCTAAGTATAAGTACCTACTATAGAGCTTCTGCACTCTCCTTCACCACAATGGTTTGAAAGTACTAGTGAAATATAATAAGAACCCGTGACTTCGTTCTCATGTAAATAGTTATATCCGTAGGTACTTCCCAAAATTTTAAAATCTAACTATAAATCCTGAAAACAAACTGTGATAGTTTTCTAGTACTTAGCTTATTTCAGGTAATTTTCTGGACCTTGGATTACATTATAGGTTTAGTAAGGATCTCCAATTAAAAAAAATATATAATATAGCCAATGTCACCCGGGGATAGTGTAGCTTCCCAACAGTGAACGAGTTTTTCAAATCGGTTCAGTAGTTTTGGAGCCTATTCAATGCAAAAAATCCGTTTTATAATAATATATTATTAGTATAGATAAAAGATAGATAGATGTAGGTATATACTGTGCTTTTTATTATCTTTTTTTATTTCACAAAACCTCTGATGCATGTTTTTTGGAAACAGCATAATTAGAGCTTGAAAAGATATAACTATGAAAACTTCAGTCTTTGGAACCGTTTCAGACTGTGAATGGATTGTCAGTCAAACCTCCCGATATTACGTATTGAGATTAGTTGGAAAAGTTAGCCCGCAAACACATGAAGCCAATAACAGTCTATTACGTAACTTTAATAGAAGCCAAGGCAAATACCGCCCGGTATATTGTATTGCTTTTGGAGTGTAGGTACGTTTACATAAGAAGGATTATATTATGTTATATTAGTATGTAGAGTATGTCAAACTTGAGCATGGGGTGTAATAGTTTTATGCCAAGTCATTAATGTTCGATCCTGGTCGTGCACTAATGGATTTTTATATTCGAAAAAACTATGTGCGTAATGCCAGTGCTCTTAAACGGCGAAGGAAAACATTATGAGGGAAGTTGCATGCTCTAGAAACAAAAATCGAAGGTGTGAATAGTATTTATATAAGCGGAGATAGGTTTGCAACTTGTCACGTACGGAATACTAGCTACTGTGCAAAATGTGGTCATGTGCCAAATATTATGTTTGGACGTGTCACTGGCTACCTTTTAGATACAAAAAAGAAGATATTCTAGAGAGAATTAAGGGAACAAGGGGATTACAGTCGTGATCATATTTGTTTGTTTTGTATTACAACAAACACGATAAAATGTTTGAAACCATTCGAGTTTTGCATCTGATGCAAAACTCGAATGGTTTCAAACATTTTCTCGAATGGTTTCAAACTGATTCAGTTCAGTTATATTACCAGCAAGTTCATTAATACTAATCAGAAAACTAATTTCTGTTTTTTCGCCCTCCGAGCAGCTGTGGCTAACGGTTGCAACCCTTAATTTGTACCGTTCTTTGGGCAGAATTAATAAAATCCTTGTCTATTCTAAGAGGTATTACTAACTTCTTCGTACTTAGCCTATGTACCTACCAATCCATTCTTTTGTTCCTTAAAAACGGTGACAGGCATCTAACGGCTGTAATGGAGATGACTGAAAATAATTGACATTTGCTGCGCTCATGAATCATTCCCTATAATGATAACATTTTACGAAAAAAAATGTATATAGGTAAGTATTGATTTGTGGGACACCATTGCCCAGTGGGACTAAATAGGTTATAAAAACTACATGCGAAAACCAGTGATCTGTTATAGATTTATCTCTATGGCGAAAACATAGGAAACGGATTTTTCGACATTTTGTATCGAATATGTCACTTTTCTTTTGTAAATTTTTGTTGAAAAGAAATAACATGTACCTACACAATCATAGGTGCATACATCCTTCTTCGCAGTCGAGTAGAAAAACTGTCTATAATAATACTAGGAAATAGAATCTTATTCCATTACTCTCACGGACCACCGCAGTTTTAAATAATTATTTTCATTATCATCCAAAATTACGTAACAAAATCTTTATTGTAGCACTTAAACAAAGATGAAATACGATAAATTAAAGGGTGGTCATCAACTATCCACAATATAAAGGAGAATTAATTGTTCAAGTTAATACTCCGCCGGGCGCTCGTAAAATATTTTGGCTTTAGTGCACCGCCATGGCTGGAAAGTTCAGAAATCGAGGAGCTAGTTGTAATATTTTTACGTCATGCAACAGCGCTATCAAAAAACTTAAATTTTTTCACATCTATCTCAAAAATCAAAACATCAACAGTAGGTACATACGTTAAGAATTTTATAACAGAATCAGCGCCCTACTTTCCCAGCAACGCTACAAAGTTTGATAACCAATAAATGTAATATTTTACAATATACAAATGTAAGAGGTTGTTAAATTAGGTACCTACTTTGGCTGTGTTAGGTTTATGCGGTCCTGGGTGTTAATTACACTAAATCAGACGTTTCAAATCAACAGATGAATAAATAATAAGTGTGGTTTTGTTCGTTTTTTTTGTATTGTAAGAAAGTTAAATAAAGGTATATTAAGAAAAACATGTTTTTAAGCATTATAGTAGGAAAACAAATTTTAGCACACTAAAATATAAAATTATATAGGTACTAATCTCAGTAGTGTTTGAATGAACCCCATTAAAATTGATTTGAGGAAATAAAGATGACCACAAGCTCCTGATCTACAACCGACTACTATTAAATTACTGTTATGGAATTCTGGAGTAACAAATGGTCGGACGGTTGGTGTAGTATTAGGTACTTATTATAGAAAACTAACCAGCTGGAATAACACATTCCAGGTGGAAAGTTCTGGAACAATTGAAAGTTCTACTACATTCTTGGCCATCTGCTGGCCACCTGCAAGTCTGTCGAAGTTATAAGCTCAGCACGAATTGTATTCAATGAATTGACTATATTATATTCCCCTAACTTATACATGCGACTCTACAAGTACTAAAAGTACCTACTAGGTTCTGCCTAGTTATATTATGAGGGCCGAAGGAAACGGTACTTTCCTCCTTTCATCATACTAGTTCAACTGGCAGTGAACAAAAGGAGGCTAATCCTTTAATACCACTGGTTTGAAAGAACTAGTGATACGATAGAAAAAAAGATTAGTTCGTAAGAATCAGTAAGTACATATCTATACTTATAAAAGGCTTTGTCCTGAATGACTGACTGACTTGCAACGCATAGCCTAAACCGCTAATCGTAGAGACCTGAAACTGGGAAGGTGTATTCTTTGTATGACGTAATCATCCGATAAGAAAGGGGAAAAAGGGGGGGCAAAGTTTGTATGGAACAACTTGATTTCTTGTTCCAATCTACTTCAAATTTTGCATAAACCAATAAATGTTTTGTTCATTATTGAAATCGCAAACGAAAATGCGAGCGGGCCAGCTAGTAAGAAATATAAAAGAAATAATGAAAAAAAGAAGCATGTCACTTAGAGGCGCGCACGGGTATCTTTTGTCGCCGTGACTGTTTCGTCACTCGGTATCAAGTCAAGAGATGTCACCCAGTTCTAGCGTCGCGTCGTAACATTCGCGCATCTCCATACATAACCACGGACTTGATAAGAGTGACGAAACAGCACGGTGACAAAAGTAACTCGTGCGGGCTATCTCTTAAGGTATGTCCAAACCTATGACAACGTCGTGACCGTGGCTCTATACTGTAACAAAGTCGCGTGACATTCACAGGGATACTCAACGGACCTCGTGAAAAAGCACATTGTATATTACTATTGTACATTATGCCGTGACAGATACATCACCGCGTGACATTTGTAGCAAATGTGGGCGTGTTTTTGGAGTCCTTATTTTCTTTTCAACTTTAACAAAAAATAATAAAGTAAAATTACGTAAGTAGTTTTCATCTCTAAAGACGGTGCTAACATAAATTGGAGCTAGAAGCAGGTACTACGAAAAAAATATTTTTTAAGAAAAATTGAATACAAAATTTGCTTCTACCATTTTTCTTATAAGCTTGCGAAGTAATGAATACCTAAGTTCATAGTGTACATAGTTTACCCAGTTCACAACTCCACAAATACGAGAATAGAACTGAAACTTCGTCTAGAGTTGAAACTAACCACGTGACACGTATACAGACTGAAGGTTTTAGCCGTCGAATAGACCAATTTATTTATAGAACCTTAAATGTTTATAAAAATATTTTATTTAAATTATTATGAATTGGTCAATTGCGCCCCAAGCAGAAAAAAGTTTTTAGTAACAATTAAATACCTACGTCATTTAATGAAATAAATAATTGAATAAGTACTCCCATTTTGCAATTATTTATGAACATTATTATGAAGTGACAGCGAAGTGACAATGATGACAGCTAATAGAGGAGTGTGGAAGAAAAGGACAGGTTGTGCGGACCACACATGAAGTGTGATAAGGACATGATCATGATGACGGTATCATCCAAAATTTAGTCATAAAATTTCAGTGATCTGTTATTAGTTACTAAAGCAATATTATCTCTAAGTAGATTTTAAAGTACTGGTGTCACCATAAGAAGAATTTAGTTTCATGCTTCCGAGGTACCCCTTTATTAAGTTGGTAATAAGTATTGCTTATACCCTCAGACGTCTGTTTTACTGAACTTTGTGTGTGCACTGTAACAGGATCTAGTCATTTGCCATCCTAATGGCTGCGCGAACATGCACATGTACTCGCCATGACTGCAAGTATATCTACTACTTGAATACTCTGAGTTCTGTAGTCGTGTTTGCACTGACAAGTTGACTAAGCTAGGCTATTTCGAGGTATTAGTAGTAGTAGCTAGGGGTTAGTACTTATATTCGATACTACGAACACTCTATGCGGTTATTTGTTTTAATCTAAGTAAGCTCTTCCTTGAGCTTCTGATTGACTTTGAGTAATATTACCTCACAGTTCAGTTGGTAGTAGCTCTGCCTTCTGCGCTGTAGGTTGTGGGTTCGATCCCCACCCAGGACAAAAATTTGTGTGATGAACGCAGATGTTTGTTCTGTTTCTGGGTGTTACTATGTATTCTATGTATGTATTTACCAAAAAAAGTATAAAATTAATCTATCAGTTATCTGGTTCCCGTAGTACAAGCTTTGCGTAGTTTGGAGCTAGATGGCGCTGTGTGGAATGTTCAACAATATTTATTAATTTATATTTTTTTCTTTTATTAAATACTATGCGCCTGTAAAAAATTGCAGCGCGATATGTAATGGATGCGAACCATATTTGTGCTATTTTTAAAAGAATGTAATAAAATGTTAGTGCGTAGCTATTTTACCAATAACATAAAAAGCAGCTCTCATTAGGTACCGAGTTATTTTAGTTCACAATTCTGGATTATTTCAGCTGAAGCAAACACTGAAAGTGGGTCAGAGTTTCAGAAATTAAGCGCTTGTGAGCTAGTCTATACTAAAACATGGAGAAAGTTTTAGATAAATGTTTCTTTTAAAATGATTCTTGTGATTTAATGAATAAAGTTTTAGTGAGCTAGTTAAAACGATGCCTTTGGTTTTTTAAGAAGCAGCTGTCGATAATAAGCAACTTCTGCAATCTAGGGCTTTCTGTGTTTAATAAACAGATGTCAAAAACAAGATTTATTAATTACAAAGACCATTTTGAAACATGCCAGTTAAATAAAGGTGCCAAAAGGTTTTATCAATTTGTTGTACAAATACATTTGTCGAAATTGGAAAATGTTGTAATTGAGATTCTCTCACTCATTTCCTACATTACGGTTAACAGTTTTTTATTTACCACTGTGGCTATATTGATTAAATACATTTAGAGTTGAATACAAATGAATTTGAATTTATGTCTGATATGCAATAATTATAGGTACTCTATCAATAAAAAAAGATGACTAACAAAAAAAAATTAAACAGATAGATAGGTAGCAAAAATGGCCACTGCTACGCGTGTTATTTTATAGACTGTAAGTAACTTTTAAATATATTGACAGAGATTTATTAAAATAAACTTTTCAAGGTACTTATTATACAATTTCAGAATAAGACTTGAGAAAAAAGAAAAATTTGAATAGATACAGAACACAAAGTCTTCCAAATTAATCCTTGTTTCTGAATAAAAACTTGTGTGAGTTCTTGAAGTTTTTTTCACTGGCTGTAATTTAATTAGAACTTCTCCCCTTCAGTCACTTTAGTTTTTACAAAAAGGATTTACGCGATAAAGGATTCTTAATAAAATTTTAGAAGTTGTCCGAAATAGGATTCTTTATGGCGCAATAAAGGTGTTATTGAATCTAATAAATTTACGATGATTCACTTTGGTGTTTTTCAGTAGCATAAGTAGGTACACATTTTCACTCACTTCCCTAATACCCAAGCCGAGAATTTGTTACGTAGGTAATAGCTTACTGAAATATTAATACGCATGACTTAAAGGATTAGGTATTCGTTACGCGTTATTTCCCAATGGAGGAATGAAATAATAAATATGCCAGCATCCACTCAAGTTAAACGGAGCTATAATTTTAAAATAAATTAATATTTAAAAATAATATAAAGCTGTACAATAAAACGCAAGAAACGTAGACAGTCTTCAGTTTACTATGCAATTACTATGAATCTTGGTAGGTGTTGAATGAAACAAACAGAACGACCTTGTTTCAACACCCACAAAAAAATCAATCTTCAAAGACATATCGACACAAAATTCCCCAATAAAGTCAACCCCTAAGATTGATTCGACCCTTGCTCTGAATTATCAACGGGTTCTTGGAATTTGAGACAGAATAAAATAAACTCAGTTGAAATAACTCCTGCAAACATTGGTAGAAGATAAGGTACAAGCATATAGTCTAGTGTCCAGATTAGACGAGCAAGCAATGAGAATATCGTTTATTGCTAAAACTTTCTGACAATAAACACTGAAAAATCGGAAAATTTAAATATTTATCGTATTTTAAAAATTTACTTGAATTCCATTTTCTTTTGTTATTTTGACATTTCAGCTAGTGTTGCTAGCTAGTTGACGTTTTTGAATTAGCTAAATCTTAGATCAGATCACTCATACGAGTATATAATAATCATTTATTTTCATAAAACTTTCCTTCAAAACAATTTCAAGTACAAATAACTTAGTAAATGACTGATTAAAAGAAAAATGAATTAATCTTTTCAAAGATGGTCTCTTTAAAAGCTAGTACACAGTAATTTTTTCCGTTGGGTAAATGTCAATGACTTAACGTAAAAAAGCTTTTTCCCGTAATAAAATAATACTAATACCTGTTGACGTGAAAGCTTATTTTGGTTGGCAGGAAGATGAGTAATGAGCGAAATTGAATATCGAGGGCGTTAAGAATTATAGAAAAAAAAATTGTATTGTATCAAAATGAAACTCATTTCTATTGCGGAAAAATAAAAAACTTACTACAACCTATTGCCTGTATTCTATGACGTGAAGAAAGCCATATTTACAAAAAAAAAAGTTTAACTTAATTTTTTTAAAGTAGGTAGTTTAAGTTCTTTTAAATTTTACGACGTATATTATTGTTATTATATTATTATATTATATTATAATTGACATTATGTAAACGTCATAAATACTTCGCTTCGTTATCGCGTCGCTTGCACTGCAATACCGATATCAAGCTGTTGAATGCTCGATTTCTGTACGCCCGCGAGTTTCGCTTCTGCAATTTCACTTATCTGCGGAAATACCTTTTACGACAATAGGTACCTACTTTTCTGAAACGATCTCTCGAGTTAGAAACATTAAGTAGATTACGTTAGGTACTTAGTTTTAATCCGGATTAGGTGCCAGAGTCGCATAGCTACTTGTTCTTCTGTGCCAGAGGGACGCACTGAAGTACTTAGCTAACTTTATTATTAGAATAATTTTAATTATTTGTTTTGTCTTATTTATTTGTCTGGCTTAGCCGTTTCTATTTTGCTTATTTACGCTTTTTGACTTATTTAAACTAGTATTTATATAAAAAAAATCAAAAGACCCCTAAAATTTTTACTTTGAATGTCGTATTTTTATATCTAATCAAACGCCAAAAAATAAGCTTCTAGCTTTAAAAATGACGTAATTTCCATAAAAACTTTCATCCCCTGTGTCAACCCAATACAGCCCTAAATTTTCCGGATTAAAAAGTAGCCTATGGCCTCTCTCAAGCTCTAGACTATCTCTTTACCAAATTTCATTTAAATCGTTTCAATAGTTTAGGCGTGATTGAGTAAAACACAGAGTTACTTTCACAGTTATAATATTAGTAAGAGTTGAATTTACAAAATTGTAGCTATTATTAATTTAAAAATACCTTGAAACGTGCAATTCTTGTATACATACCTATATTATATAATCTGAATCTCGGAAACGGCTCCAACGATTTTCATGAAATTTAGTATGCAGAGGGTTTCGGGGGTGATAAAACGATCTAGCTAGGTTTCATTTTTAGAAAACGTCGTTTACCCCAAAAAAACGAGCAAAGCTTGGTCACCCAGGTACTAGTTTAATTAAAACTGTCTAATGTAGATAAGTGATAGAATATTTCGGGTAGGTAAAAAGTAGTAGTACTTTTCCATTTGGAAAAGTAGTGTACACATCACTTAATAGTATTAGGCGGGTACATAGATGACCGTAATTGCTTACCTACTCCAGTAATCAAATTTTAATTTAGGCCAAGTACTGCATGTCGGGTAACATATGATTCGAACAACTCATCTAAATGGCCGTAACTTTAGTTGATGGTTTTTAAAAAGCTTTTAGTTCTTTTCTCTACCAACACTATGAATTGGTAGCTTAAGCTAACTAAAACTAGCCCTTACTATTATTATCTATTCAACATGTCCAAAAACGTAAACCGTTTACATCCTTGTAAACCTCATAAAACAGTTATCTTCTCAATTGGCGACAGGAAACAGGAGAACGAAGTCTTAGTGTGAAACAGCCCTCCACTCTCGATCGACTCTTAAGTCAACTGAGACCGCTGTCAACTTATCCCGCGGGATGAGTTGACCTAATGTATTTTTTGATGCAATCGGTCGATGTGACTATGCATGTCATAGTCAGTATGACTTGAATTTGTTAGATGTTGACGTTTGTTGATGTTTCTAAATTGTCAAAAAACTGCCCCGCTGTTCCCGCGGCCAAGGTATTTTTTAAAATAGTCTGATGCAAGCTATTTTAGGGACTTCGATTCCCGCCAAGGAGAAAATGGCGGTTAGGTTAGGTTAGATTAAGTTAGATTATAGAAAACGAAAGAAATTAATTTACGCAAGACTAGGCAGTAAGGTCTATGACTATAAGCCTGCTCAAATGAGCGAATAATTTAACAAAAAAAAAACAAAGCTATTTTAGGGCTGACATAGTCGACAAGCTGCTTTAATACTTTATGAAATCTATATAAAAATAAAGAAAAAGTCTTAGAACACATTTTGATCAGCCATTTGAAAAAATCCCTTTATCTGACAATGCGTGTCTTATTATTAGTATTAAACGGGTTTTAAAGCGTTCTAGTTTAAAAGTATACAGGGTGTCCCAAAAAGTAGTGTCAAGCGAAAGTCCAGACATAGAGCACCCTGTATAATGCGTGTCTTCTAGGCCCAGTAAAAGGTTGATAATTTATACAGTTTTTTGTTTTCCTTTCGTGCGTTTGAGTGAAATAAATATAGAAAACTTTACCTTTTGTTTCAGGTAAAAAATACAGCCACCAAAGAAAATACATAAATAATTTTCAATTGTGATCAAAGAAGGAAAGAAGAGGTCAGTACTTTGCCCGGAGGATATTCTCTGGGATGCATCAAAAAGGATACCTACCAATTTAGAAATTTAAATAAAGTTATAAATGTAATTGAACAATGTAGTTAAGAACCTAAATATTAAAAAAATAAAGAATAAATAGGTACTTACGTTTTAAAAATAAAAAAATAATCCACTTCAATGTTACGTGGAAAATTTAAGTGGAAATTGAATCCCTCAGGAATAAAATTTATAAAATACTATTTTATCTACACTAATATTTTATAGAATCAAAGTTTGTTTGTAGATATGTAGGAGGTTATCTTCGAAAATATCGATAGATTTTCAAAAAAAACTTAACCAATTAATACCTACAATGTTTCTGAATGAACATAGGCTATATTTTATTTATGTAGACACCTCGCGGGCGAAGCTGCGGAAAGGAAAAGAAATAAAATCCTTGTCCTCTTACTGTCCTCCATTTTTATGGAAGCTTTTAAGTATTTTACTATTTGTTTTACGCTGTCTGACTGTCGGACTGTCTTTATCATCATTGATAAAGTTTCATAAGTGTTTGTGTATCTGTTAGGATATTTGTTTGTAAATTGATCACGCCTTTCTACTCAATGGTTTCGTCATTGTACTTCGTCAATTTTCTCAAAAAAAAAATCTTGTAAAATATTAGTTCATTTTAAATGAACCCTTCGTTAAATAACTTATTATCAACCAATCTTTTATTGCTCCATCTTCATGCTATCAGCTTGAAAAACGAGCTCTAAAATTAAGATTTCTTTTAATAACGGTACCTTATCAAATTGAGTACAAAGATCCCTGTGAATGGACTAGCATACAAGCTTCTTTTAACTTGCAAGCTTGCGAGACTACAGGCAAAGCTCCCAGCTTCAGAAATCGCGAAAAACGTATTTTCATAAGAACTACTCGTAATACCTAGAGGTGTTTTTGTTTTCCGCCAAAACAAAGCTAAATAAAAACCAATAGTTGCGTTCAAACCGCTGGGCCCCTGGTCCACAATAATATCAGAAGAGAAAGTCTCCAAGTACCTTTGACCACCGACTGCCATCTCAAATTGATCGCGTGTCGCTTCGCTTGTTGGGTGTCTCATTAAGTTGTTTGTTTTGTCTGACATGAAGGTGGGACGGTAAGGCCCTGGATTCTAAAAATACATGACCATTACATAACGCTCGTAATCAGCCATTAGGCAGAATAATCTGATCAAGGCTACGCATAATAAAACGTACCAAAAAGGTACCAAACCTTAAGTGGGAAAGGAGGTCAATTCTGATAACATAACAATGAAGTCGTCCATGAAGTATTAATTTTGACTTTCGTTTTATCTCTACTTACTTGAGAATAGGGTGGTGATTTTCTGTGATGCATTAGACTGTCAACTTTGTCGCTCTAGTTTTTATATTTTTTCTCGCGTTATTTTGAGTTTTATTTTGTAATTTTATTGGTTGTTTTTCCAATAAGCCCGAGTTCTTGACGCGAATGTCAAATAAGTAAATAGTTCTTTTCGAAATCCATCGGAGGAAATCCAGAAAATTTTGAACAAAACAGCCATCTTTTGTTTAAAATTTACTTGACAACTGGACTATGACTCTGTGGCAACACTTATAAAAAAATACACTTGACACTGGCAAAAGTGTTCTGGCTAAGAGACAAATACAATAAATAAAGAAGAAAAAGAGAATACTCATCATAACCCCACTAATATCCTAAACCACACAGCACATAATTTGCAGTTACTTGTATGTTACGTCTATCGTGTGAGATAAAGTACATTTCAATAAGACGGTCACTGCTTATTGAGAAATCAAAGCTTAGGCAGATTTTTTGCATGTTTTGGCTGTCTCTTAGCCCGAAAATGTTTGAGAGTGTAAACAACTGTGGGATTTTCACTTTGAGTCGGTGAACGGAGATAGTTGAGAAGTTTTAAATGTTTCGGAATTAGCTCAGCGTTTAATTACTTACGACCTCACCTTGGTAAAAATCCGTGGACAGTATGGTACGACAAATATGAAAGGTGCATACGGAAAAAGAAAAACATAATGACGGTTACATTATAGCAAGCTGAACAAACTTGATTTTCTACGAATTGAAATTACTTAGGTAATCCTACACTAGATACTAATTTTATAAAAACAAAAGTTTGTGTGTGTTCGTATCTTTATAACTCTGTAACTAACAGCTGAATTGATTTATGTAGATACTTTACATTTTATTCGGGAAAATCTCCCAAGGGATGAAAAGGGGTTAAAGATCAACCTGTATAAAGGGGCGCTAGAAGGTATTTATCATCATAAAATTGTTATCGATTATTAATTTAATAAGTTAATATTCTATGATAGGTACAGTGGGCACTTACTTAGTAATATCTGCCAACAGTGGATTCTTGTGTTTAAAACTAAAAGAAATGGCACACATAAGTAGCAACTAAGGTGATACATCGATGGCCATTAGGCGAACACGGAAAAACTTTTTTGAAAGTTTTCTCATTTCATTCAATCCTAAATTTTATTTGGGCCCGTAAACTGCGACCTATTTTTACGTTGAATTAAGTTGATACTATCTTCACGTAAAAATTAAAAACGTCATTAGGTATTTGAAATTAATCGATCGTCCAAAAAATGTTTTGTAAAAGATCGATTTCAATTTTAATTTTGTTTTTTTATTAAGTACAATTTTTATCATTTTTCTACAGTAAACCTTGTCCGGACCATTGTCTGATACCATTCACCAAAAATACGTTTTCTACGTTTACGATTGAGATTGTGCCTAACTATTCATGGTATATTTCATTAGAAGTCGGTTGTAGCTTTTTATAAATTAATATAATAGGTATGGTTTTCAGACTTCAAGGTAACGCAATGTCATTCAAGGAAGCATTTTATTTTGAGGATTTAAATTATAAACGTATAATATTCACATAAAAAACCTAAGTATTTTGAGGAAAGATGACTTCACCGCATAACTCAAGTGCTTTGATTTGATTGATGGATGTTGATCCGTCTATTTTGTAGTTCCAAACTAAAATCAATTATCAAAATTACAAGATCCGTGATGTGTTCCAAAAATTGATGACGGTACTAAGTACTTATGTATGGGTCTTTTAAAGTTTTTATTTCATTAGTCACAAGCATATCAAATTTAAATGCCTGTTATGTTTACCTACTTATTCATTTATAAAGACATACATTAGCTGTTCTGAATCAAGATCTGATGAGCGAACATTGTGGGTACTAAAATGTTTATTTTTAATAGGTTCAGGTTTTAGGACGTATAAATGACACACAGAAACATTTGGCTTGGTATTATAACCTGGTATAACCAGATTTATTGTAGGTAGATTAGATACAGTTCACACACAAAACATATTGTTAATAATCTTATACCTTGAAACGAGCAATTCTTGTATAAGTATATATATATATATATAATCGGAATCTCGGAAACGGCTCCAACGATTTTCATGAAATTTAGTATGCAGGTGGTTTCGGGGGTGATAAATCGATCTAGCTAGGTTTCATTTTTGGAAAACGTCGTTTACGAAGAAAAACACCGAGCAAAGCTCGGTCACCAGGTACTATGTATATATACGAGTATGTTATATAATCTGAATCTCTGAAACGGCTCCAGCGATTTCCATGAAATTTAGTAGGTATGCAGGGGGTTTCGGGTGCGATAAATCGATCTAGCTAGGTTTCATTTTTAGAAAACGTCATTTAGGTACCAAAAAAACGAGCAAAGCTCGGTCAACCAGGTACTTTATTTTATACGTAGCGCGTGGTACACATGAATCATGAAGTGATAAATAATTATCATACAACTAAAGCGATAAATAATTGACAGATTTTTTAAATATTAATTATAGCCTAGTGTAGGTACTGTCCGCGTTAGACCTTCCTAACTGATAACCACGTAGTACCCACACACTAGCAGCATCGAAATTTCCCAATTTCAAACCTTTTAACCGACTGGAAGGAGAGTAGATATTGTTTGGGGTGAATGTATGTATGTATGCGAGTTCCTTTGGTTGTCGTTGGATCTAAAATGGCTGTACAGATTTTGAATGAGGTGTCGTAGAGTCGTTGAGTAACATAGACTACACAGATTGTAAAAAAAATCATGTAAGAAGCTCTTTTCAATTAGGTACAATCAGTTGTTTTTTTAATGTTTGCTATAAATACTAGCTGCTTCATTTGTTAACAAAGGCTCCTATTATTCTGAATACCAGTACTGTGGTATTATTAAAAGTACCCTGAGATACCCTATTATACATTATTTGCTATAACTCTTCAATGGATTTAGGTAAAGGCTTGATTTAATCTCATTTTTTACGGGATTATACATATATGTATAAGCTCACAAACCAAAAGAGGAATAAAATAAACCTTTAGTCACATCTGAGATAAAAGGTCTTGACAGACGGACAACAAAGTGATCCTTTGTAGGTCCCCTTTTTCCTTTTGTGGTACGGCACCCTAAAACACTTGATTATAATTTTCAACACAAAAATATTATAGCCTAATTAGATTTTGAAAATAGTTTACTCGTATAACCGACCGAAGGCGTCGTGTGAGGACAATAATATTTTCATAACCTATCTAAACCTTTTAGGATCAGGAAAGACATAACCCTAAAAAAATATAGACGAAAGCTATTGTATTATTTAGAAGCCAGGTTGAAATTGTCCAGGTTGATATATTTTTTCATAGCTCATACCTAATACTTATTTAATTTTGTTGTACCTATAAATATGTCCTTCATAGGTACTGACGTGCTTATTATCAAGATTAAAACTTTTAATTGGACAAAGTTTGAAGTGTTTTTTTTATTAAAATGGTCCTTTACGTTATTGGTTTTTTTTAAATCAAATCAAAATCATGGTTTTTTGAACAAAAATATTTCGAATTTAAGATGAGGCCCTCGTGAGGCACGTAGGGTCGTTTATCAACATTGTCTAAACGAAATATTCCATTAATTTCCGTAAATATTGTTTATAAAAAAAGCTAAGTACATACAAAATGTTCACTTTTTTATGCGGTTACAAAGGCTTCAACTTCTGATGTTGACAGTTGACTCAACAATTACCTAAGTAGGTATAACCTGAAAATGACGCTTCACGGTTTCAAGTTGATATAGGTAGGTACCTACCTATCTACTTACTGAACCATTGTTTTGACGGCACTGATAAATTTTGTAGATCATTTGTTTTACGTTTTCACAAGTTTTTTGTCTTGATAGACAGTATCATAAAACATTCTTTTGTCGAGTCACAGCGTGATATTAATTAATAGAAATGTACCTACCTACTGTTACTGAGACAGTATCTTGAATTTATTAAATAAATATATTTGAGGTTTTTTGGTGAATTTTTTACATAAATTTGAATCTTTACCTTATTTATTATAAGTTTCCTTCCGCTTTCCTTAATAAAATAAGCAGGTAAATGTTATGTAAAAATTAACGACACGCATGTACCTACTTACATATTTAGATATACATTTTCTTACCGGGAAGCAAAAAATTTAACAACTTACTTCAGCTTAGGTACGTACTGCCTTATTGAGTAATAACTTGCTTTCCGTTTCATCCTTTAGGTAATCATCCACCTAGTCATAAATTTCTCGATTCTACTCATTCGGTTCATTTTTAGTTTTTGTTTAAACCCATACATGGTCATAAGTTATCATAATAATAATACAAATGACACAGTACAAAAAAAATAAATAAAAAAACAATGTAAGTTATAAACTGTCTTACAACTAGATAAGTCTGTGAGGGAGGATTACCTACATAATAATGGCAACACTGGCCATTTTTGACACGATTTACGCAACGGTTTTACATAATTTCTAATCCTAAAAGGGATTTTATCAACGCCAACATGGACTTTGATGATGATTTGTGTACGGTCCACAAAAAAACATAATTACTTTCAATTTATCTACATCTCCAATTCGTATAATGATTTATGACCATTGTCTAAACCGATATGAAAGTCGCCCATTTTTGTATTGAATGATTGAACGCTGCTAATGAGCGTTTAAAATGAAATCCAGATTGAGGGGATAGCCAGTGGCGATTGAACTTAGATCAATAATTCATCAAAGTGACCACCAAACAATGTCTAAACCGATTTCAAATATTTACGAACACAATCGTAAGTATGACCTTTCATTGTACTACAATCTTCTTCTTCTTCTTATAGTCTCACTAGTGGTTTCGAACCAATGTTGTGAAAAGGTTAAAGAGCAAAGCGTTTTCATGTGCTATGCTAATACAAAACAAAGTAAAATCTTTATCAAAAATGCTTTGGCATTCGTGATTCCAAGAGGTGAGGTATTTAAATTTTACGGAAAAAGTATCTGTAAAAAGAAACTCGGAAATAAAATGTATACAGGCCATCTTGTGAGTCATCTAAATCGGTCAGCTACGATAAAAATACAGACAATAATAAATACAACCGAACTGAGATCATTGAATATATTATGAAGTCTGATAAAAATGTCTTTAGATTACTTGGACTGGGTCTTGCAAATTGGTTGCTCTCATTCCGTACTCGGACAGAATAACAAGAGGTCATTATCGAGGGTAAGATCTATTTAGATTTAAGAGCCTGAAAAACTATCTTAACAATGTCGGCAGAGACTTCGGAGTAAAATTCATATGAGTAGGTATTGGGAAAGTACTTGCTTACATCATTTTCTTACTGAACATAATAAAAAATCTCATTAAAAAAAACAACTTTACTCGCTACCACATGAAGGTTCTTCATAGTCGACCGCAAAAACACCACGCGAATAATAAAAAAATATCGTTATTTTGTGTTTTTTGTCCTTCCTCTTTACATTTCTAGGATATAAAATTCAAGTTGACATCACCGGTAACATTAGGAGACGCTATCGTAGCGTTTTGGTGTTGGCTTTCAGTAGAAAGACTACAAATCCTAGGGTCAGTAGAACTTTCGCATTTATAAATTAAGATAGATAATAGATTTGGTAATCATAGGAGTAGTGTCTACTGTCGAGCCTGCTGTGTGATTCTGTAAGACCTCATTTTAAACTTCGAATCTTAATCCGCTATGAGTTTTTTGATTGGCATTCTAAAAACTCGGTTGATAATTCGAATTTACACTAGCGCCACTCTTGCGAGCGTGTCAGCGAGTTGAACTAAATTGACGGGGAGATTTTGACAGATAAAGTATGAGATGACGTAAGAAGTGGCATTCTATACGGGTAATTCCCAAGTCATTTCGACGCTCGCTTCGCACTCGAACCCGATTCAAAGTGTGAAGTAAGAGTGAATAGCGATGTGAGATGCGAGTTGATGTTTGAATTTTACAGAATCGACGTACTAGTTTAGCTTGGTTGTAGCGCGATTGTTCCTGCTCCTTTGTGAATAAAGGGTTGGGTTTGTACCATTACAAAAACCTTAAATTATTTCCATTGCATAAATTGGGCCCTAACCCGCATTCGGTATGAAAAGAAATCCGTACAATTTTAGGATTAGGTCTGTCTGTGACACGTCCCATATCACACGGTGATTACGACAACCCATTGAATGGATGTGTCAACCTTATTACAGAGTGATAAAGGTCAAATTGGCCTATTTCGTTGGTCAATGTAGTACTAAAAATTCACACGAAGACACAAGACACGCGACATGTCACAGCGGGTAAGTACTGTACTGTTATGACATTATGGCATTGTCATCCATCAAATTATGAGCTTGGAAATTACAAGGAGCGTTATGAACACTCGACAAAATTAGACACAATACTTTGTTAATGCAAGTATAATTACACCAACAAACCATACTTACTTACATACATAGATATTAAATGCGTAGTCTAAGTAGGTACGAGTTTAATTAATTATAGGCGTGACTTTGCGGAAATCTATACCTAAGAAAATACAGTTGAATAGGCTTACGTAAATATGCATAGGTAAAAATATTTGTCTATTCTACGAGTATATTGAGCTAAAGAACTTGCAGGAGTAGTTCACTTTTGTTTTAATTTTCAAATGAACATCAAAACAGCTTGTACTACAGTTAATGAGTTCAAAATAGTTGTACGGTAGGCCAAGAAAGTGGTGTACCAGTTTTAATTTAGTTTCCTAGTTATCAAAAATTACAACAAGGTTCAGTACATACTAAAAAAATAGAAGTTGTCAGATAGATCTGCAAGCGAAACTAATCTTTATCACCTATGAATCTGCAAGCGACAGTCAACCTTAGGGTGGTAAACCAATTTTTTGGTCGACCGTACGAGTACGAGTATCTAGAACGTTCTCTGTAAATAAGGTATTTCAAGTTAAAAAGTATACCTACAACATCACAATAATTGTTTATCCACAGATTTTATATAGACAGATAGACAATCTTCTACTTCGAATCGTGAAACGGTTTCGGGCTATTTTTCTGCGGGCTATTTTGCCTTCCACTACTGTACGCTAGATGTCCAGGTCTAAGGCCCTAAAAGGAGGTGTGTGCTCATAGATGGCGCTAAAACGTTGGGTGTGCCAACCGACGATAGATGTCGTTATATTTTGTTCAACCTTACGTGAGATTTTTCGGGGAAGTGAGCGTTGATTGGTCCGTTCAAGGTTACGACAAATCATAAACAAAATTAGGGATGGGGTTCTTAGTTTCTATGAAAACAATAATCGATACTTGTTTTTTTTTTGTTAACTTAAGCAAAGTGAAATGATGTAAACAAGTAGGTAGTCACGTTAAGCTTCAAAGTATATTAGGTATATATATATATTTATAATATAATAATTAATTATGTTATGTCAATCAGTGAGTCAGTGGTAATCTAGCAGCTATAATAATCGGGTGATAACTAGTAGGGTTAACATTTAGGTACTTTACCTACATTTAGTTATGTAAAGATACCTACCTACCATATAGCAATGTGACGTTAAATATTATTTCAAAAGATTTTTATAGAATAAATATAATAAACCCAAATCGATATTCTGATTATGTACTTACTACCCGACCCGGAACAGCACATCACTACATACACTACTTGGGTATGTGGTGGATGGTGTAGGTGCAAATCTTTGGGTGTAGGTACATACAACTCGGGCGAATCAACACGACACGGGCCGAATGACGTTTTTTGTGCAATGTACCTACAGTTTTTATAAGGCGACGGCGGGGCGCCACGCGGGGTAGCGGGGGAAGCATGCCATTGTTGATGAGCTATGACGGTTAATTATAAACCTTAATCGCATCTATGTAAGGTTCACTTTTACATAATTTGGTTTATTTGGTGCTTCTTTATGGATCACTAGCTTCTACCCGCGGCTTCGCCCACGTGGTACCTACCTTGAAAAGCAAAAACATATCTATCCCGCAGGAACCGTACATTTTTCCGGGGTAAAAAGTAGCCTATGTGCTATTCCAGACTATAATCTATATGGTTTATGGTTTATATATATATCTACACTAATATTATAAAGAGGAAAACTTTGATTGTTTGTTTGTTTGTTTGAAATGAATAGGCTCCGAAACTACTGAACCGATTTGAAAAATTCTTTCACTGTTGGGAAGCTACATTATCAACAGGTGACATAGGCTATATTATATTTTCAAAAAAATTAGGGATCCTTACTAAAACTTCAATAATGTAACCCAAGGTGTAAAAAAATTATCTAAAATATTCTTTACATCGCGTGCGCTGCGATAACTATTGACGATAGAATAAAATAATGTACTACGACTTTGTAGAACACATCATTATTTACAAAAAGTGTCGCCATAGCATATGTCCAACTATTATAGTTATGCCACAATAAGAGTTCTTTTATTTTAACATTTTAATTGAAGGCTACGCTTAGAAAAACGCTCTTTATTTGTATCTTAGTATTAATCCTTATCAAAATAAATCACATCATGTTCTAGACTTCATGCTTCAATACCTTTATACAGCTTTTTGAATTACTCAATTCGGACATTCCATGCGAAAGATACCACGAAATTAAAAATGTAAGTATTAGAATAAAGTTGCGTGAGAGCCTCACCCTGCTCTCGGCTAGCTTTATGCAATGTAGGGGTCACTGGGTGTACGGGAGGGGGAAGTAAAAAAAAAAAGCAAAAAAAAAAAATATGATCACGACTGTAATCCCCGGGCTCGCGGTAGATATCTGCCTCAGATCTTAAGTTACTTAGATCTTTGAGGATATCTAAAGAGGGTAGTCAGAGGCATGTCCAAACATGACATTTGGTACATGCCCACATTTTGCACAGTAGTTAGTATTCCGTACGTGACAGGTTGCAAGCCCATCGCCGCTGTCGCGGCTCCAGATCGTGTATCCGAACGCGCGTCTATCTAAATTCAAATATTTTGACAGCTAGTGTCACTTGGCTTGTCATATGTAGAACGTTAACGGCTCGTATCAAAAACGCAACATAAAACTCTGTAATTGTTTTCTAGAAAATTTAATATTACACGAAAATACCAATCTATCTTGACTTCAATTCATTTGCAACCAACCCGTGAGGAACCCCGGTGTCGGCACAGACAGCCGCTTATAAGAATACTAACCTATGACACACACCTTCGAATTTTTGGTTCTAGGGTATGCCGGTTTCCTCACGATGTTTTCCTTCACCGTTTAAGAGCACTGGCATTGCGCACATACATTTTTCGAATGGAAAAACTCATTGGTGCACGACCAGGTTTGAACCCACGATTTCGGATCGTGAGGCCGGGGTGCTACCACTGCACCACCAGCGCTCTTCTAAAAAAAAAGTTCACTAAAATAATAAAACTAAAACTTTCTATATAAATTCTTTCTTTAAAGAAGAGTATCATGGTTATGACAAGTGTGTATTATAATTTTGAATTTTGTTTTTTTTTTTTTTTTTGAGACCTCTGTTGGTGTAGTGGTGGGTTCAAACCTGGTCGTACACCAATGAATTTTTCCATTTGAGAAAATAATGTGCGCGATGCCTGTGTTCTTAAACGGTGAAGGAAAACATCTTGAGGAAACCGGCATACCCTAGAACCAAAAATTCGAAGGTTTGTGTCATATGTTAGTATTCTTATAAGCGGCGATGGGCTTGCAACCTGTGACGTATAAATACTAAGCACTGTGCAAAATGTGGCCATGTGTCAAATATCATGTTTGGACGTGCCTCTGAGTGTGAGTACCCTCTTTAAATATCCTCAAAGATCTAACTAAAGATCTGAAACTAGAGATCTGAGGATATATCTACCGAGCCTGGGGATTACAGTCGTGACCATGTATGTATATATAAATACCCGTGCGAAGCCGGGGCGGACTGCTAGTAAACCATAAACCATTTCTTTTATATATTTATATTCTGGATTATAGTCTGGATGAAATTACCGATATACCGAATTTCATCCAATATTCTTGCAAATTTTGTTTATACCTACTTAATATTAGTAGGTAGGATAAATGATAATCATAGTCAAATCATAGTGATCTACCTACCTATCCACGATCTATCACTTTGATTTTTTAAGTAGGTAGGTACCTAGCTCTATGGGTTACCTACCTATGGTACCTATTTGGGGTGATTTAGTTTAGGTAGGTAGGTAGGTACAGGTACCTACCTAGTTAGTGTACATACTTAAGTATATAATATTTTTTTTTAATAAGTTCCTACCTAGATAGCTTACATAAATTGTAAATTAAGTTTTTGTATACCTAGGTATAAAAATAACCATTTTTATTTTTACCTAGTCTCTAAATTCAGATCCGACCAAATTGAATTCGTCATTGCGTGTACCTAGGTACCTACCTACCTACAGAACAGACATTGCGACTTCACTAATTATTATCACTTTATGCAGCAAGTAGGTAGGTACCTAGCTAAGTCTTGATAAAAACTTCGATTTTAATTTCACAATTTAGTAACACCCCAAATAAATAATAGGTACCTACTAGTAGACTACTTATTATGTTGGTACCTACCTACTTCAATTTTCGTAGTAAAAAGTAGCCTTGTAAAAAGTGTTGCATTTGTGGATCTATCCCTGTGTAGGTAGGTACCTATTTTATTTCATTCAACCAAAGCCATCTCTTCTCTGATCAAGAATAATCGAAGAAAGCCATTTAGTTTTTGCGTGAAAAAGTAGGTACCTACACCCACATCCTTGTAGGTACATCTTTACTTTACTCTGACTTGAGGTATTATAGGTACCTACATCCACTCCACACGAACTTCCGATAAATTTGAACTTTTTTCGAGCATAGATAATAGGTAGGTACCTACTCACATACTATATCCTCCAGAATATGAACCTTATGATCATTGACACAAGTACTCACGTATTGCTATTGTAATAAAGTTCAAGTTTGCGATGGCATGGTTTCGGGCGCCATCTATGAAAACCAAGTAAGAAACTATATAGTTGGTTCAAAAATATCATTGTGTTGCCGCTACTGGCCGCAATGTGCAAAATATTTTGCAAAAATTTTGAAATTTTGTTGTGAAAGGTTTTTTTATGTTCTTGTCATGAGTTTATTTAGTCTAAACATAGTATAAATATAAAATATTTATTTCAGTGCATAATTTCGGATTTTTATGATTTTAACGCAATCATTAATAGGAATCGATACTCCTTACGCCATCTCATGGATTTATTTAGAACTAGAAATCCGTTGTTCTGCATTGCGCCCCATGGTTTATCTAATGTCCCTATGTCCTAATAATTTAGCACCGAGGCCTTGTCCATTCTTCTCGGACGTGGGTTAGACTGTACCTGGCATCTAAATGACCTAAAAATAGATGTTTTAAAAATTTATCCTTGTTGTTTTATTGAATAAAAATACACCTTGTGTTACATTATTAAGGTTTCAGTAAGAACCTTTGTTTATTTTAGTACCTAATAAATATAGCCTATGCTACTTAGGATATGTAAAAGATTTTTTTAACAGATAGCTAACAAGCTAATTAAGATAGCTTATGAAAGGAAAATAGGTTAATTCTATTTTAGAAAAAAAAAATAGAGTTCCGATCAAAAAATGATATTTTAAAACTGCTAAACCGCGGGTAAAACTCGGGGGCGCAGTTAGTCCTACTAATATCCTATCCTACTAATATTATAAACGCGAAAGTTTGTTACAATGTGTGGATGTATGGATGTCTGGATGTATTTTTGTTACTCTTTCACGCTGAAACGGCTGAACGGGTCTGGATAGAACTTGGCACAGATATAGATTATAGTCTGGAATAACACATAAGCTACTTTTTATTCCGGAAAAATAAGGTTCCCGTGGGATAAATTTGTTTTGCTTTTTCAAGGTACCACGCGAGCGAAGCCGTGGGCGGAATCTAGTATTGAATAAAAACATCAGGAAAAAGTAGTTCCTTTGGATTCCCTTCCGTCATTGTTATCTTTTCATTTTCCTACATTCTCGGAACTTTACCTATGTGTCGCATATTTTCTATCTCATCTTGCCAGAACATAACTCCGATGTTGTTATATAAAATTGCATAGGAAGGGGACGAGGCAATCTCATTTTTCTTATCACAAATTCACTCAAACTATGTAAGTAGCAACTGTTGGTTTGGTGGTAGCACACCTGCTTTTCAATAATAAGGTCGTAGATTCGAATCTGTGCACTAATGGATTTTTTTATCGAAAATCTCCGTAATGCGTATCCTGTAGCAAACTGTATAATACGGATTCCAAAGTCTGTGTTACTTATTAGTTTTTCTTAATTTCTTTCTATACTTCTTTTTGTACGCTATGTGCGTAGCCACCACTAGTTAAATTCTCCATATCCCAAAATTTGCTAGACGAAAACTCTATTTAGGGTTAAGCTCGCCTGTGTACAAGCCATTACTTTTAAGTTTGAAAATGTAATTGAATTCGTGTACAAAGAAAAAAGAATATAGGTAATTCCACCGATACATAGAGACAAATGTAGCCACCCAAACCCACCAGCCATCATTATAACACAATATTGCATACATCACTATATTATCTCAGACGTTTTATTTAAGTTAAAAATGTGTGAAGAGATTTACAACAGAGCGTGGTCATTAATCTCACTATTCAGACGCAGGCGGCGAGATCAAAAGGGCCAGAGGGCCGGATAAAGGCTACAGCCTACGGGCCACAGAGGGATAATACCTGCAGACTCTTGAAAGTACTCCTTGACAACTTACATTTTACCTTATCTCAGCTGTGGACCTCGGCGATAACGGAAAATACTTAAATCATAGTACTACTTAGATATGATTAAATCATTTTTTTTCGTTCATACTTTTGATTATTAAACACACTTTACTAGCTGCCCGCAAGGAACCAGCATAAAATATAGCCAATGTTCATCCTGAAAGTTCATTCTAAATATTGCTGAAATATGTTTTGAAGATTACCTCCTACAAACAAACAAGCAAAATTTGCTTCTTTATAATATTAGTGTAGATAATTTGCCTCCCGGTTCACATGGTAGTAGCTATGCCTTCTGCATTGCAGGTTGTGGGTTTGTGAAATAAATGTTTGATCTGATGTTGATCTTATTACTTCAGCTTTAATATTATTACTCCGTAAAATCTTTGCTCTGTTTGGGTAAGTAGATGGTATTGTGTGAAATGTCGACCAATATTTACTTTTTCCGTGCACCTTAAAAATCCCGGATAAAACTAAATGTCAAACAGTAGTGTAGTGGTAGCACGTTTTGCGAACCAAAAGTCGTGGGTTCGAAACTTCGGTAATAGCTGCTTTTTAAGGACCCTATCACTGACATGATTTTTTTACCGTTTTTACGGAACCCTTTGTGCGCGAGTCTGACTCGCATTTGACCGGTTTTTTTAACTTTCACCTACGTGTCTTGAGTGGAAAAGGCAATGCTCACTCATTGAGCTATGTATAGTATTTTATCTCTTAGCTCCAAGAGCTACGAACTCTTTTTATGATGGACAATCACACATAAAATTTCTAATTAATTCATCAAGGTGTTAGAATCAAATAAACATTATGTTACCTTGATGTTGAAAATAGGTGGATGTTGACACACACCAGTGATGTTGATGTAAAACAGTGTTTATTGAATGATGCAAGATGCTTTGATGATTATTGATAGGCTTAGAAGACAGGTTTAAGTGGATCAAGAATGGTATGGTTGGATTCCAACGATTTTTCTGTTCGCAAATATGCTCTATACCAGTAGGTACTCTCAAACGGTGAAGAAAAACATCGGCTTTTCGTAGAATCTTAATAATTTGAGGGTCTTTGAAATGCACTTGGATCCTTTCACCACACTGGTTCAAATAACTAGTGACACGATGCGAAGAAAAACTTAAAGTTACGTAAAGACTGAAAAGTTCTTTCACAAAATAAAAACTTAAGATAAAGTACGAGCTATTTAATTAAACCTTAAAAGTACAGCCGCTTTCATCCTGTCTCAGAACTATTATTAACTTCACAAAATAGAGTTAGATCCTTCTGGAATCTACCCCTCGGTCCAGAGGGTTGAACTATTGAAACTCATAACTCGATTTGTGGGGATGTTTCCCCCGCACCCCGCTGAAGAGTTCCGATATTATTTCTTTAAAGGAAAACAAGTAGTTAGGTACTGAGACGTGCTCCTGACTACCCTTTTGACACCGTAAAGACGACTACTCACACGTCTAAATAATAGATTTGTCGTGCAAAGAAATATTGCGTCAGCCTCAGGCAAGCTTACGCATATCTCGAACGGTCTAAACGAGCCATAAATTTACACCCAGAAATATCATGATACTTCAAATGGATTGTGAAAGTGTAAGATCGTGACCTCAGATGCCAAAAAAAGTAGTTGCATAAGTATTTTTGTCAAGTGCTCAAAAATTGCTTCACAATGTTCACAACTCAAACAAGAGTGCTGATGGTGTAGTGGTAGCACTACTGCTTCACGATCCAAAGGTCGTGGGTTGAAATCTGGTCGGGCACCAATGAGTTTTTCTACTTGAAAAATGTATGTGCGCAATGCCATTGCTCTTAAATGGTGAAGGAAAACATCGGGAGGAAACCGGCATACCTTAGCACCAAAAATTCTAAGGTGTGTGTCATAGGTTTAGTATTCTTATAAGCGGTGATGGGCTTGCAACCCGTCACGTGCGGAATACTACTACTGTGCAAAAGTGTGTACACGTTCGGACGTGCCTCTGACTCTCTTTAGATATCCTCAAAGATCTAAGTATTCAAGTAACTAGAGATCTATGTACCGAGCGGCGAGCCTGGAGATTACAGTCTTAACAAAGTTTTTATTTGCTCAAAAATTGTTTCACAATGACATCTCAAACACTTGGTACCTCGCTCAACCAGCATGTCAAAAGCACCAACTCGTGAAACTTTGTGGTAAATGTACTAGACTAGTTGATTAGTATATTAATTATGCATTGCATGTTCCCGCCCTAATTTTCTAATTAGTAGACTGAGCCCTCAGTACAATTAGCTGAGGCAAGAATAGGTTTTATTTGAGTACAAAATGTGTATGCCACTGAAAGGGTTAATAATTACATACCCTTATTACGTACTAGCAACCGCACGCGGCTCTGCCTGCGTACCTAGAGCCTTATCTTAATAAAAAGTAGCCTATGTGTTATGTTATGCTAAGTCATAAACTACTCGTGTTCCATGTTTCGTCTAGATCCGTTCAGCCGTTTTAGCATGACAGAGGTAACAAACATCCATACATCCATCCAAACTTCCGCATTATGTATAGCGCTGTAGGTTGCGGGTTCGATCCCCACCCAGAATAAACATTTTTATAATGAACGCATATGTTTGTTCTGTTTCTGGTTGTTACTAGTATTCTATGAATGTTTTTACCAAAAAAAAAAAAAAATTAATTAGTCTATCAGTTATGGTTTTCACAGTAAAAGCTTTGCTTAGTTTGGGGCTAAATGGGTGTGAAATGTCCAACAATATTTATTTAATTATAATAAGTAAGATAAGATTAAAATTTTGTTAATTGTTTTACCAAAACACGTCCTGTAGCCTTAAACATACCAAAAACAACAAAAGAAGTATTTAAGTAAATACGAATAATCACAAAATTATTAAAACATTTCGTTAAAGGATAATATCCTTTATGGGCATCTGTTATCTAATTAGCGAAAGACAAAGGCTGAACAATAGTTGAGGAAAAAATAGGGTTCATTACTGAAGCACTCAAAGGTCTTAAAGGCTGGACAGCTGGCAGAGGCAGGATTTATTTTAATATTATGGCATAGATTAATGTATTAAATGTTTGCCTTTTATGGAATAACTAGAGGATCTTTTCATACCAATTTCAACCTCTTGCTGATAAATTTAGTTTCATACCAATTTCAACCTCTGTGTTACTTTGGAATTTTAGGAACTTCTTTCTTAGTACGCCTCTAGACCAAGAAAGGACTTAAGAAAAAATGATTGATTCAGTTTTTTTTATTGCGTTAATCCATACATTACTTATATTGAATAAGAAAGGACCTTCCAAATTTCAGACTTAAGTTTTTAGATTTATATCGTAAGAATTTTATATAATTTAGATAGTCCACATAATGTTATAGCTTCTCCCTAGTCTCTAAGGTTTGCTGGTAGAAAACTCTTGAGAGTTAAGCTCGCTTCTGTACATGTATTTTATTAATGACTTGTTTGTAAATATTTTACTGTGTAAACAATAAGGAATTACAAAAAATACAATTAGGTACCTACAAGATTTAATGTTATCGTACAGGAGTAAGAAATAGGAATATTTTAAAACAGGTATATCCTTAAAAAAAATGTAAGTAGATAAACCGATAATAAGGAGCCGCATTGCCTAAAATTAGACCACGTAGAAAATTATGCTGCGTAGAAAATATTTATTGCTTACATATTTAGATTTGAGTGGTTCAAGGTAATATTTTGATTAAACAAATTACGGTAAAACTCTTGTGGATTCAATAAATTGATGCGCAAAAAAAATTGCTCGCTGTTCTGAGATCTTGATTATTTATATCTACTTAAGTACCATATTATTATGTAAAAATATAAGCTTTGACAAATTTATCAATTAAGTTACGTATGTTTTTGCTTTGCTGTGGAATTTTATTAATAGAATTACAATAAAATTGTCTAAAATTTGTTATAGTAAACAAGCCTAATTAGCTGTTATTTGTTTTTATAGCTACCTACTAAAGTAGGTAATAGACAATGTGGAATGTAAACTTACTTGTTAGCCTGAAAGTTGAAGAAATCCTTTACCGTTGCCACTGGCACAAAAAGGCCAATAAATTAATTTAAAAAAAACCGCACGAATTTTCAACAAAACTTTTTAAAATCACAGGATCCATCAAAATTAAAACAACACACAGCAAGCCGCAACAAAATTAAAACAAAGTCAAAGTTCGAAATCCGAAGCTCCGTGTTCGAATTTCGTAAAGCGTTCGTTCGGAAACGTTGAACACAAAGGCGTGCGTCTCTCCGCGCTACGAATTAAGACTGAATGGAAATGCCGGGCTTTTGCTGACCGTTGTACACCGAGCAAGGATGAATTTACTAAAAAAATAACCGATAGATTATACAGTTCATGGTTAAATTCAAACTGACGTAGTATATAATTACCTAGTGAGTAGTATTCGACATCTGTAGATTCAACATTCTTTGCAGAATACAGTGTGCCCTAGTGAGTAGGAAGTGTTGTCAAAATACAGCTAAAACAACGCCAGATTAAACTTTTTAATCACTTTGCAAGACGGATTTTCTTGCGATGCATTCGACTGAGAACCTTGTCGCTCTAGTTTTTATATTATTTCTCGTATTATTTTGATTTTTATTGTGAAATTTTGGTAGTTATTTTATCAATAAAGCCCGAGTTGTTGACGCGAGTGTAAAATATGTGAATTGAAAATGAACAGTTCCTTTCTAAATCCATCGGAGGAAATCTCGAGAATTTTGAACAAAACAGCCATCTTTTGTTTAAAATTGACTTGTCAATTTGACTGACTTTGTGACATTGACAATACTATTTATTTAAACACTTGACACTGGCAAAATTGATCTCAAAGAGACAGATGCCATAAACAAAAAAGAAGAAGAAGACTTTACAAGACACGGGACACTTTAGTAAGGGCCTGAGATATTACAGGACTTCTTTAGATATCCTCAAAGATCTAAGTTACTAGAGATCTGACGAGATGTCTATCAAGCTTGGGGATTACAGTCGTGTCATGTTTCTTACTAGGCAGGATGGGTTTTAGAGAACAAAACAAAAACTGCATTGAATAAATGTAGAGTAGGGAAATAACTTGTCTATTGCTGATTACTTATTGATTTCATTGTTGTTTTAACAAGATTCCTTCAACGGTAGGTAATTAGATATAATCTATACTTAGATAAACACCGCCACGGCAGCCAGCCCCGAACCGATAGCAGTTTCACGAAATAATAAATATAAAGTAGGTACTAAAACATTAACCATTTACCTCTATTGTAGGTAGACCGTGCCAGAATATCGTAAAGGCCCATTGCCGCTGACTCACCGGTTCGGCTGTTTGCACAAAGAATAAAAGCTGGCAGTTTCAAAAGAAAAATCTCGAGAAAACGGAATTTTTCTCTTCAAACAGAAAACAATCGCGCTCGTATTGACTCAGGAAAAGCTGATTCGGTGCGTGACGACAGATGAATGGTAAAACCTGGTGAGAGGTTGTTTTGACAGATTGACAGATCAACCAAAATATACGCGCCTCTGGTGGTAGTATTCAGAGACATTTAGCCTCTATACAAAATGGCTTGACCGAATGCGAAGCGAAGGAGACTAATGTGTTTGGGGTGTACGTATGTACGGTATACTTTTTTCTGGCTCACAAGAGTGACATAGACTATGTCAAAAAATTCAATATTGTTGCTGTAAAAATCTTTTTTCGATTACGCTCAGTCGGGTTTTACAATTTTTGAAATAAATACTATGTAGTTTGTTATTAGCTTATACCAGCACACTGTCGAACTACATTTTATTCAGATAGGATCAAATTCAAGATAGAATAGGTTCGCGGCCTATGCGAACGCACATAGGTACATAACAAACTTTACCTATTTATAATCGTTTAAATTATTTTGGGACTAACAATGGTGAAAGTAAGAATTGGTAGAAAAAATACTACTTAGATAAATTACTTACTAAGTTTGTTGTAGGTATTATTGCTGGAAAAGGTCTGATGAACGGTCGAATTGAAGAAAAAGATGTCTTTAGCTATAGATTGCATCATTATACTTTTCAATAAGAGTTACAATACCTTGCTAGGTACCTATTAGGTAATAGGTTCTTAAAAACTCATACTTTTATAATCTGATTATGGTTCTCGCTTCTACTGCGCAAAATATTAAGTTACTCAGATAATGCATCCAAAAAATAGCGAAGACCTTTTAGGTAGTTTGTTGTAACCCTATTTTATCAGATCAGAGATCATGCCCTCCTGTCATATGACGAAAATATTGGAACAGCGGGGTGCTGTCTCGATACGTACAACCTTGTTTTCTTGAAAGCTGGGACCGTAAGAAAAGTTTCAAAGATTATAATCCGATTTGTTTCTCCTACATTCATTTAGCATTTGCAAATGGGATTGTCTATAATCTTATAAAGCCTTTTTTTTGGTAAACTGTTCTTATATTAGGTGCTTATAATTTTATAGTAAGTTCCTACCATGAAATAGTTTTAGGTAAACATTGTTTTTATAAGAGGTCTGAAATAAATATTCTATTTTAAAAGATTTTTAACAAAAAAATAATTCGCGAAAAACGAAAAATAAAACAATCATTCTAATTTATGGTTCTAGTCTTAGTAACTAACTTACCTACTAAACAAAAAATTGGAAATGGGATTGTCTATCTATATTATATATCTATATAAGAGCTTAACCTGACTGACTGACTGACTGACTGACTGACTGACTGACTGACTGATTTATCATCGCCCAGCCGAAACCGCTGAAGCTAGAAAGCTGAAATTTGGAAGGTGGTTTCCTTTTATAACAAAACCACCCGCTAAGGCGGGATTTTTGGAAATTCCACCTCTAAGGGGGTGAAAAAGGGTGAAAACGTTAGTATGAAACTTTTTAACGCGTGGAACGATTTTCATGAAACTTTGTTTGTGCACTGTAAATGCAAAATTAATCAACTCATGTTTCAGGATTTTTCAATATAACTATCAAAAAGGGGTCAAATGTGGGGTTAATTTTTGTATGGGAACTTTTTAACGGGTAATGGGATTGTTCTGAAACTTTGTTTGTGTACTGTAAATGCAAAATAAATGAACACGTGTTTCAGGATTTTTCAATATAACCTTCAAAAAGGGGTCAAATGTGTGGTCAATGTTTGTACGTGAACTTTTTAACGGGTAATGCGATTGTTCTGAAACTTTGTTTGTGTACTGTAAATGCAAAATAAATGAACACGTGTTTCAGGATTTTTCAATATAACCTTCAAAAAGGGGTCAAATGTGTGGTCAATGTTTGTACGTGAACTTTTTAACGGGTGGTGCGATTGGCTTGAAACTTTGTTTGTGTACTGTAAATGCAAAATGAATGAACACATGTTTCAGGATTTTTCAAAATAACCTTCCAAAAGGGGTCAAATGTGGGGTCAATGTTTGTATGTGAACTTTTTAACGGGTGGAGCGATTGGTCTGAAACATTGTTTATGTACTGTAAATACAAAATGAACGGACACGTGTTTCAGGATATTTCAATATAACCTTCAAAAAGGGGTCAAATGTGGGGTCAATGTTTGTATGGGATCTTTTTAACCTGGTGCGATTGGTCTGAAACTTAATTTCGTGTTTTAGGATTTTTCAATATAACTCTAAAAAGGGGGTCAAAAGGGGGGGGGTCAATGTTTGTATGGGATTTTTTAACGGGTGGTGCGATTGGTCTGAAACTTATTTTCATGTTAAAGGATTTTTCAATATAACTCTAAAAAAGGGGGTCAATGTTTGTATGGGAATTTTTTTACGGGTGGTGCGATTGGCCTGAAACTTTGTTTTCTGTTTCAGGATTTTTCAATATAACTGTAAAAAAGGGGTCAATGTTTGTATGGGATTTTTTTGACGGGTGATGCGATTGGTCTGAAACTTTGTGTACTGTAAATACAAAATGAATGAACAAAGTGTTTCAGGATTTTTCAATATGACCTTCAAAAAGGGGTCAAATGTGGGGTCAATGTTTTTATGGGTACTTACTTTTTAAAGGGTGGTGTGATTGGTCTTAGTTTTGGTTTGGATACTTTAAATGCAAAATAAATGGAAACGTATTCCTGGATATTTCAAAATAGCCCTCTAAAATGGGTAAAATTGGATGTCAAAGTTATTTATGGGATTTTTTTATTAGTGTGGTTTGTTTGAAACTCAGTTTAGATACCTACTTTAAGTGAACGAAGTCGCGGGCGGGACAGCTAGTAATCTTATAAAAGTGTTTAATAAAAAGTAAACCCTCGAAAAGCGAAAAATAAAAACTGTTGTCAATGGTAAATTTAAAATTTAAATTTTAGTCTAAGTAATAACTAACCTCCTAACTAAAGTAACTAATTTTAAAACTAAAAAAGTACGTGTCGACTTGTGAACCCAATGTAACTAGGTACTTATTACAATTCAGTGTGTGAACCCCATTGAGATGGTGAACCCCTTCCGTTTTTTGTTTTTGCGGTTGAAAAACACTCACCAGCGAAATGTCAAACTTCGGAATTAATTAACGATACCCATAAATGCAGGTATGTAAAATAAGTCTGCAATTAGACGACGTCATAAGTTGGTCGCCGTTTCCTAAGCAACCATAGCTTGATCCAAAACATTGTATGTTCCAGCATTCAATAAATTTTATGTTAGATTGATTGACTGTGTTGACCGACATAGTTGATTAGTTTAGTGTGATCTGTGGTGTTTTGTTGACCATTTTATTGAGCCTAAAGTTGATATAGTAGGTGTTTTATTACAAAGAAAGTTTGCTAAGGATGATAAGCAAGGCTTTAACTATATTGTGCAAAATGTGAGCACGTGCCAAATATCATGTTTGGACTGCTCTCATTACATTTTTCAAAGATATAAAGTAACTCGAGATCTGAAAAGATTATCTAGCGAGCCTAGGGATTATAGTCGTGATAATATCGTTTTGTTTGTTTGTTTTTTTTAATAAGCAAAGGCTTTGTTTTACAGATTCATGATAAATATACAGTATAATTAAATATTTATACAGTACTAGCTGACCCGGCAGACTTGGTACTTATATAGAAAACGTTTGTATGGGAAATAGAAAAGGGCTATTTTTAGGGTTTTCCCGGCAGTTCTTCGAATTTTTCTTACCTTTTAAACCTTCCCTAGACCTCCACGAACATTTCAAGACCAAGATAAGATAAATCCGTTTAGCCGTTCTCGAGTTTTAGCGAGACTAACGAACAGCAATTCATTTTGATAGATATACAGTCATAGTAAAGAGTCAGATGGCAGAAGTTCAAAGACAGTGTCAAATACACAGTAAACGCCTCTGAGATACACTTTAGTTCATTTTTCAAATTTCATCACACTAGTTCGAGGTAGTTATTACTAATAACTAATAATTTATTCATTAAGTGGGTATTTTGATGACCTAATTTGGTAAAAGTTTGTTTTGTCTATGGTCAGTCAAAGTGATTCTGTTTATGGAATAAGGATGAACTCTAGATAACAGAAATGGGTCGTTACGCAAACGAATCGGAGAAAACTCAATTTCATGGTCCGGCCCAATCTTACCCCTTGAGTGGTATTTCAAAGTGAGGGTCAGAAACTCGTGAGTATGTCCTGCAGCCGGCTGGAACGAACAATCACAAATGGAACACTCTAGTAGGAGACAGTGAAAGCGGTAGTGTTTTGAAATTGTATGAATTCAATTTAAAAGTATAGGAAAATATGCTTTAGTTACACTTTTTGCTCATCAGGAAAAAAAATATCCTGTGTATAAAATTACATTACAAATAAATGTATCTGTCTACCAAGTTTTATTTTTCTTTTTCTTTTCTGAAGGAGACTGGCATTTCAAAGAGATACAGGATAAAAATAAGAGTAAAAAATAGTTTGAGCTTAGCATGCAACCTCTTTGAATTTTTTTTTAGTAGAGTGGTAATTTGTGCTGGTCATTACTTTTTAATAATATTCGTAGATTTCAGCAAAACACCGGTAGAATGTCGTTCGCAGCATTAGCCACCTAATATCGTTTTATTTGGAAACAAGATTACTTAGTTCTCAGTTGACGTTATGTCATTGTCACCCCACATTGGAATCGACAGTTTGTTTATTCTAATTTGGTAGTTTCAGAAATAACAACTCGTATTGCAGCTGTGACAAGATTTTCAGGCAATCGTTAATAACCTGCTTGAAGTAAATGAAATATTAATAAATACGCACCAAAATCCTGACCACATCACATAAACAATTAATTAATGGCTGATGTTACTGACATATCTGTCCTGCCGAGAATTTAACCAGTTACCAACCTAGCCAGCAGCTATTCCGGGGTGGCCTACCAACTGCACCGATTTTCGTGCTGTTTTCACCAATGGATAGAGTGGTTCTCGAGGATGTATTCTCGCGTTTTAGTATAAAATTTGTCAAGTTTTTGTATTCATTGGTTAAAATATAATGTTTATATATGTTGGAGGTGTCGGAAAAAATAAGCCGTCTGGGAGCTTTCAACGAAAACGCTGCCTTAGAGATATAACAGCGGGCGAAGCCGTGACAGCGTTGCCATTTGTACGAGAAATCTCGTACTTTTACGAGATTTAGCAGTTTCTTACGAGAAACGGAAAAGTAAAAATCTCGTAAACTTTAAAGATTTATTCAAAAATGGCTAAAAAACACAACTATAAATGAGAAAAAAAAAATTAAAAATATATGAATCACTAATGTTAATTGTATTTTCATTTGGGGGCCCCAAACTTAGGGAATATACCTACCCCAGGCTAGCTAGTAACATACATAAATAGTATGTACTTGTAGTAGTAGGTACATAGTGTTATTTAAAGAATATAAGAGATTTTAAATACGAAATAAAATTAAATAGTTACTTACTTATTTATACTTTTACAAGATTTGTATTGAAATTATGAGATTTTTGGCAGCTCTGGTACGAGAAAAAGAATTTGCCACCTGGCAACCCTGAGCCGTAAGCATCAGCTAGCTTTTATAATGTTCGTTATGTCACGGCCGACCAATCTGACCCATCGGAGTGCCAACTGTGGGTTAGTATTTAAAATCAGCAAAATTGCGCGGGATTATAAAATTTTACGGTCACGCTGAGAGCGTCATTAAGATAAGAAAATTTTTTTATGGAGGTTGTGTTATAAATTATAGGCTCGCGTACCGTTTAAATAATTAATTTCAAGGTCCAGGTTCACGGGGAAAGCAAATATAGCGCTTTGACGGAAATCCTTGGAGTGAAGTTTATAGTCAGTACTGGGTATATACGATCAGGTTTAAATTTCTTCCCATATTTCATTTCTTCAAATTGCCTATCAATTTGGATAAGTAGGTACTGAATAATTATTTATAGCCAAATCTAAAAACTAACTCAGTAAAACTGTTTCTTAGAATAAGCGAAGTGTTGTGTTATAAGTTAAAAAAAAAAGCTAGTAGGTATTTACTCTTAGTAGGGTAATAATTAGTAGGTATTTACTCTTAGTAAAGGTATTTACTCTTAGTAAGGTATTTACTTTAGTGAGTAGACAATTTGTACAGCGCCATCTAACCTCAAACTTAACAAAGGTCCCTTAATGTCAAACTTCGTGAACCCTTAGTCTCCACCAGAAAACGGAGAAAATGAAAATTCATACATTATTATAACATCCAGACAATGAACAAACATCCATAGTTATAAAAATAATATTCGTCCTAGGTGGGAATGGAACCCACTACCTACAGCGCCGGAGGCAACTGAGCTGTGAGGCCTGTCATCGCCATATTTGACAACCCTCTAAATGTACCTAAGTAGTGTAAGCTAAATATCGATTTTTAGTATGCTTGTTCATACCAGCGAATGTTCAAATCATCTGCTATAGTTTGCTCAACTTGCTCTAAACTGAAACCCTAACGTAAGTAATTTATTTATACTCGTAAAAACGCTGTGAACTTACGAAACATGTTGGATTAATTTATATTACTCTTAGGCGAGATTTGTCGCCTAATCAGGTAAGTACAGAAATACCTGCAAAGGATTATGAAAACGCAGACCAAATTAAAAAAAAGGAATTTAATGTCGAGGTAAAAAGTTACACACTGAGAACTTATCTGAGAAGGAAGTTGCCTTCTGCTGTATTGTAGGTTCGATTCCCGCCCAGGATAAAATAATCTCGTTACCAGACTATATAACCGAACTATTGAGACAGATAACACACCTATTTATTACTTTTATATACAATCTGATTCTCGGAAACGTCTCCAACGATTTTCTCGAAATTTAGTATGCAAGGGGTTTCGGGGGCGATAAATCGATCTAGGTAGGTTTTATTTTAAGGAAACGTCGTTTTATCCATGTTTTCATCGAGTATACCGAGCAAAGCTTGATCATCCAGGTACTAATAGACAGATTAGAATAAGTAGTCACTCTAGCCGAATGTGTACAATCGACGAACATCGAGCATAAAGTTATAACAACACTACCTACTCACGTTTCACGATTTTTGCTCACTTTCCACCGCTTGGCATGAATAAAAAGCCTTATTTATAACAGAAACAAATATCAAGTAATATCGAGTTATCTTGTCATTTCCAGTGATATCGTTACTTCCATCGAATTAAATAAGACAAAGAAGGAGTGGCTCCAGTTAATGAATGAAGTGCTGCGAGAATGTTCGTTTAGGGAATACCTATCCATTGGCTCTAGGGCGGGGATCAGACTGACATTGTAGATCGATTGAACTGCACTCCATGGCACTGTTGAGGCTTGAGACTACAGCAGCACTGGTACTTCCTACTTCCTACTAATCCTTACTTCCTTACTAATCCTACTAATATTATGATGAAATTTGGCACAAATATTGATTATAGTCTGGAATAGCACAAAGGCTACTTTTTATCCCGAAAAAATGTGCGGTTCTCGTGGGATAGATTTGTTTTTGTTTTACAAGGTACTACGCGGGCGAAGCCGTGGGCACAAGCAAGTATTATAAATGCGAAAGTAACTCTGTCTGTGTGTAACGCAATCACGCCTAAACTACTGGACCCATTTAAATGAAATAGTCTAGAACTTGAGAAAGGACATAGGCTACTTTTTAATGCGAAAAAAGGGCTGCCTTACAGCCCTTTTTTTGGTTGAAATAGGGGATGAAAGTTTGTATGGAAATTACGTCATTTTTAAACCTAGAATTTGAAACTTATTTTTCAAGCTTTTATCTATACTAATATTATAAAGAGGAAAGATTTGATTATTTGTTTGTTTGAATTGAATAGGCTCCGAAACTACTGAACCGATTTGAAAAATTCTTTGACCAATGTTTAGAATGAACTTTCAGGATGAACATAGGCTGTATTTTATGTAGGTACTTCGCGGGCGACGCCGCGTGCAGAAACTAGTTAGATATAAATTAATCTGCCCAAAAAGACGGTCGGTCACATCCCTCGCCGTATCAGAAGTCACAATTGGGGAAGATAAACTGACGAAATGAGGCCGAGACTGTTTTATGGCGCAGTTATAACAATTTATACTTCTGTGGGAAGCTTTTTGCAAATTGCTGCCTGTAATACATAGGTACATTTTGTCACCTGTCACACATAATAAATGTCAACGTTGTGTACATTTTGTTCAGTAAAAGGCGACTCATTTGTACATAAGTATCTACCTACATGCTTTTTCAAGAGTGCTTCTACTTATAAGTGACTAGCTTGCCACGGCTTCGCCCGCGTGGTACCTTGAAAAATAAAAACAAAGCTATCCCGCGGGAACCGTACACTTTTCCGGGATAAAATGTACCTAGCCTATGTGTTCCAGATATCCTTACAAACTTTCGCGTTAATAATATTAGTAGGATTAGTAGGAAAGTGCGCACGAGTTACTTTTGTCACCGTGACTGTTTCGTCACTTTTATCAAGTCAGTGGTTATGTATGGAGATGCGCGCATGTTACAACGTGACACTGGGTGACTCCATACATAAATAAGTGTGACGAATTAGTCACGGCGACAAAGGTAGCTCGTGCGCTCTATTACTAAAAAAGGACGATTCAATTTAGAACCTTTTGAAAAACAAGTTTTTTAAAACCATAACCGACCATAGAGGCAAAAATTTTCACAAACTTTTAAACACATTGAATTCTTTTACATACTAAAATGCCACTTAAATACCCAGATAACTGAAACTTACGTTATTTAAACCTTTAATCTTGGTTAATTAAGTATAACGGGGTCCCAATTCTCAAAGAGATGATCTCAATTACCTATGTGTGATGTATCAGTATTCGGTCATAAATTTCTAAAGCTTGTTAACTAACTACCAATTTTCGTAGGTAATTGAACACCTTTCAAATGTCAATCATTTTCAGCGAGCAATATTACGAGTACCACCTTTCAGGAGGTGACATTAATTAAGTTTTATTCAATAATTCAAAGACGTAGGTAATTGGAATCGATGTAGGTACCTAGAGTACCTACCTTATCTACTTAGTTTAATTTACAAACACAAGAGATTAGATGTAAAATGAAGTTATTAAAGATATTACTTACATATAAATAAATAAAATATTGGGGGACATTTCACACAACGCTTTCTAGCCCCAAACTAAGCAAAGCTTGTACCATGGGAACCAGATGGTTGATAGAATAAGAATATAATATTATTTTTGTAAATACATATATAGAATACATAATACATCCAGACTCTGAACAAACATCTGTGTTCATCACGCAAATGTTTGTCCTGGGTGGTGATCGAACCCACAACCTACACCGCAGAAGGCAGAGCTACTACCAACTGAGCTGTAAGGACAGTCACCTATAGAGTTTAAAACAATTTTTCATGTATTTTTTTCTACTACACCGTAGACAAATAATTCCTTACGTAAAAGTTACAAAAAAAAGTGACATAGGTCCGTATAGCAACGCGGATCTGATCTCCGCGGAATCAGACATAGCACGAAGCGAAATACCCAAATGACAAGTAAGTAGAGTGCGGCATGTTATATATGGCTGTTCTGAATTATATAACGGAAGCGACAATTTATAAAAAACATAAATATGTTCAAGTAAATAGCTTATTTCAAAAAAAGGGCTGGATTGATTTGTTTCAAATTAACTGATTTATATTCATGTGAAATAGAAATTCAAAATACTACTAAACTAAACAACATTTTAAATTGGTTGTTAGAGAATGCCTCTTTGTTACACGAATTCTTGTACTTAAAAAATACTTTATTCAGAAAGTAGGTCTTAGTAATATTTTTTCTTTTATTCAACGCGCGATTTTACCATTTCTTTAAAGTACTTAAAATAAAACCCCCTTAGTAAAAAGCAGCGGAAAAGGGACAAATTTGCAAAAAATTGTCAGATGAAGGAAATGATTCGACAAGTAACCTTTAGGTACCTCTTCTTTCAAGACATCGGAAACCCGTCCCCTTATTTACTAACGAGCAGCGAGCTCACTGATGCTGAGTGTCCATAGAAATCAAGAAGTGTCTGTATTAATTACGAGCTAATAAAAAAAAACAGAAGTAAGTATGTGTTATTAAATAGGCTTGCATTTTATTTACCTATTTTTCCCGACGTTTCAACAGGCTTACAAACATAGGTAAATAAAACGCGATAAATACCCGTTTAATACTAATGTGTTCAGATCGTGTAAGCTTAAAAATATATGTGAACATATTTTTTTATTTGTTAGAGAATAGAGGGCTTGAAACACAAAAGTAAGTACACTCAGGTAAGAATACGTAGGTACAGGTAGTCACCATTATATTCCGAAGAGGTCGTATCATTATCGTTACGTTGTTACATAAAATTTCAGCATTGTCCCTTCTATGCCGTTTTCTTGCAACGATGAGACTTGAGCCATCTGCCTGGGAGGGCGTGTTGAGAATTGTTATACCTACCAGCACCTTGGAAATATTTGTAAATGTATAGAATACTACATTTGTTTTTAACACCCGACGAAAAAGAGGGGTGTTATAAGTTTAACGTGTCTGTCGGTGTATCTGAGTATCTTTAGATATCCTCAAGAGTTCTAAGTAAGGCTCTAGTAGGTCTGAGGAGATATCTATCGAGCCTGGGGATTACAGTCGTGATCATGTTCACTTATTTCATGTACAAAGTAAGCAGGTTCACATACTGATTGGTATTCGCCGTGCCTGAAGCTTCCGGTGGAACAGCGAGGTCCTAATGTGACCTCAACAAAGGTTCCCGTGATTTTATTGTTCGGTACCGCTATTGTAATGGTGTGCAGCTATGAATGAATGGCGTTTGTGTAGAAAATGAGATTCGAAAGTTTACCACCAGTGGGGGTGGCCAGGCCACCTCCACCGTTCGGGCTAATGGTTATAGGTCCAAATCCCGGCGGTCGTGCGCCAGCAGTTTTCACCTAAAAATATATGTGTGCATTTACAACGAGCTCAAACGGTGAAGGAAATCGGCATGTGCATGTTGGTTAATTGGAATGCTGTTTGAGGATGGCGTATTTTTTATTTATTTATTTGAGAGTAATCAACAAATTCATATTTATTAATTCACTGTTTATAAATTTTTAATTTCTACCAGCTGCAATCCGCGACTACGTACGCGTTAGATTACTTTTTAATTCTTATATAGATAAATAGATAGAAAGATATAGATAGATGTGTCAAATCTTCAAAAATAAATCACCATTACATTATTATTGCTCCCATGCGTAGCTTTGCTACGCTAAACCTCAACTAGACAAGCTTTATCAAAAAACTTTCGATGACTAAGTTTGAATAGAAAATCTCAGTAATAAATTCAGAAAATTTCGCATTTACGCTCGCACCTTCAGAAGTCCCGCTTTTGTGGTAGCTATCGTCATTAAAGATAATGATTCGACGGACGGGTATCTTAGAAAACGTCTTATTAAAAAAAAAACAGGGCTTGGTGTTACCGTTCGAGCGAGAATTGTATACGAGCTCGCTGGTGTAACGATTTTCAAAAGGAAATCAATGAAACAGATGACATGACGTCATTTCTGTATAGGTACGAGTAAATGTAGTGATTATATTCTCTTTGGGTACAAGTAAGTATATACTTTCGAATGTGATATTATGTTTTTATTATTTTTTACTCCGTTAAAAAGAAACGAGATAGAGAGAGACCCAACTAAATCGCACAATACTGTGACGGCTGAAAACAAATTTCTTGTAATAAAAGGGGTTAAAAATAAACGATTGTTCACGACCCTAAAAAACGAGGATTCGTCCGTCGCACAATAAATCAACCCTAAGGTAGAGTAGCTCTACAGATAAAATGCTTTACAATTTCAAAAAATAGAAACGAAATAACGTAGAAACAATATCCGGAGACGGAGCTTATTAAATGTCTGAAATAAATAAAATTATGTCGCCAATGTCACCTGGTGCTTCGAATAAAGGATGCTCCCCACATTTGCCGTGGCAAAGTGGCCCAAATGACACTCTCAATTTTAATTTATTTATTTACTGTTATTTCGGCCAACAACCATGTCACCGAAAGAGTTATGAGTATGAGTGTGGCTGGGTGCACAAGTAGAGAAAGGCCGAAGAAGTGGTTGGTTTGTGTGAAAGATGATAAATGAATGTAAGAGGAGTAGATTCAGAGTTGACGACGGATAGGAGTGAGTGGAAGAAGAAAACATGTTGTGCGTGGGATAAGGGCAGGAGAACGATGATGTTATTTCGGCCAACAATGATAAACACTGTTTTGTACAGTCAGCGAATAAACTTAAACTGACAAGACAAATCATTTTTTGCCGATAAGTGGTGCGTCTACAAGCCAGCACCGTACAACAACAATGTTTGAAAATTGGCATTCTATAATAAACAGAAAAATGACTGGAAAGCCAAACAATATTGCCCAATTTTTAACACGCCAAGGTTTTCCAAACACTAGTGATTGAGTGGTACTAAAAAAAAATTAAAATGATATCGATAGTTGCCAAACTGATGAACGTGTGCAGGATCTACTTATAAATTCTTCTCATCTCGCGTTTATTTATACATTTGCAATTCATATATCTGTAGTCAGAATGCTCCATATTTGCTTGCCTTTAGCAGCCTCAGACTGCCTCGCGTCGTAAATTCTCGCTCGAAAGATCTTGCCAAGCGTGTGGAACATGCTTTAAGTTGTAAGGTAGACCTTGCCTACGACGTAACGAAGAACGTGCCGAGAATGACTAAAAGAATGTTTTATCAGTGACGGCCGTAAAATAGCTTAGACACAGGCGACAATTGGTTATGTACTTTTAAACTTACGCGATCTGAACACATTATTATTAGTATTAGACGGGTATTTATCGTATTTACCTATCACTTACAGTCTACCCGTGACCACGACAGCGTGCAAACCTGTCGAAACGTCGGGAAAATAAAAGGTAATTTGAACGCGATAAATACTAATAATGGCAATTGATTACCTATTTTGATATTTTGCTTAATGTTCATAATGTGGGGAATAGGTTACCGCAAGTGTTCGTGGTTTGTTTTTTATGTTTTTCAGTGTAAGTAACCTTTATGGGGAGACCGCCACTTTACCTCTTTATCGTTTAACATAGCCCCTTATTCGCATAGCGAATAGGCTAACAATAAAGATAAAAAAAACGTTTAACATGGTAAGTACATAATATTATTGTAATGAGACAATATTGAACACAAATATACCTACGTTTATACTAATATTTATTCTGTGGTACGGACCGGTAATGCACATTTACTGAGCTACTTTTTACTGGTTTCGATCGACACCATCCATTGTTACAAAATATCTTAATCTTACAAAAAGATCAACAGAACAACTCTACAAAAAGCGAATTCTTAAGCTGGAATAAAATTATCGGATACATCTCTAAGCACGTGCGGCAGTAATTGTAGGTATCTACCTAACTGAGGAAGAAGTTTCCTGACTAGTCCGTACTAATATTACAAAATTATACTAATCTGGAAATTTAGTACTTACGGAATTTTGACAGTTTTTATACATTTACCTGCACTGCCGTATTGTTCTTCTTTTTCTTCTGATTTTATTTCTTCAAAGTTTCCCCTAGGGGCGCTGTAGGTAAAAAATGGAACTTCTGTTGACTAAAATCTATACATACGATTCGTTGGTGTACCGTAACAGAATGACATACCACGCCTACAACGTAGGACTTGAAAAACGGAATTAATATTATTATTGCCCTAAACCATTCAGTACGTTTGTGGTGTGTTTGGAGAACAACTCAGCAAGTCCGATAATTTGTTTGCAGCTTGATATACCAATATTGAGGTCGACGCGACGGCATTAGAAAAAGCGTAAAAATTACCATTCACGCTCGACCAGTTCCTGCTACTATTACTAAATATGGCTAAATGTGATACTAGCAATAAAATCAAAACACTTTGATTAGTTCTAATAATACTATGGTTGCGCTAAAGGTTCACGTTAATTTGCATAAGGCCGGCAGCAAACGTACGGATGTCGGTACAGTTTCAAACGTAGTAGGTACCTACTGTTTTAAACATGCCTAAATTTGCTAAAAATACCCCGCAGTGTTTACGTGTCGGGGTAATATGTCTGTGCCTTTTGCAGTCACGGTCACGGTCACGGAGACGGCGTAATGTCACGAGTGTGATCCTCTAGATTTTTGTCTGAGTGATTTTAGGTAGTAAAAAAAATATTATTTATGACATCTGCCTTTAGAAGATCGAAAAGTCACTACAAAGTAGGTACGGGCAGAACTGTTTTTCGTATCATATCACTTTGTCTTTCAAACCAGTGTGGTGAAAGGATTAAGTGCGCCTCAGTCCTTTTGTGCACTTACAAAGCTGTAAAACTATATGACTCATCTTAAAAAGCTCTCCAAAACCTCTTCAAGTTTGGAACCTGACGTCTTTGGCAGGGTTAACGGTAATAGTTCTTAAGGATAACCGTTATTATTGTTATTATTTATTCACACATCGCAAATTACTCTTTGGGAACTGTAAATTATTAAAAAGCTTTTTAAAATATTCTAGATCTGTTAAAACGCGTTCACGCTAGTGACAAACTGCCGTGACCGTGACTCCATACCGTAACAAACACGCGTTACAATTTGTCAGTTTTTCAAGGGACATCGTGTATAAGCGCAGACCTTTTGTTATGTCACGTACAAAACAGCGTGACAGATGTGAGCGTGTTTCGGACACAGACACGGTCAAGTCACGGCAGAATGTCATAAGTGTGGACCCACTCTTACCTAAACCTTCCTTATATTACGGCTATCTTAAGAACAACTGCCGCTATATTAAAAAAACCCTGGCTTCAAGTTGCAAGACTATATTTGTGAAGCATTTGAACCTCAATCAAAACTTCTTATTCGAGAACAAATCCCGGTAATTTATAAAACAGAAGTGTAGAATCTTAATTCAAAATTACCCTACTTTACGTCAACGTAGGTTAACGTAATTAACGCCTAAACCATTTTAAGCCGTAAATCTTAGCAGAGTTAAAATGTAAAACGTTAAACGCAATCTTATTGCAAGATAGCTAATTAACTAAATGTTCTAAAGCATAAATTTCATACGAAATAGAATTATAATATAGACTAGGGTCACACGGCAACGCGGGGTGACCTGGGTTGGTCAACGACTGCTGGCCGCAGACGTCAGGGGCCTTACCACGAAGTCTTCCAGAACGAATCCGTAACGATTCCATTATAGAAACGTCACACTACTTCCATATAGTTTACATAGGTCATGGTACGAAATAACAATGTAATACTAATTCGGTAATGTATTATGAATTCGTGGTAAGGACCCTGGGACCTTACCACAAGTTCTTACACACCATCATGTTTTAGAAACGTTAAAGTTTCAAGCTCATACTAACACTACTTCAACAAAATTTTTATCGGTCACGAAATATCAAAGTTATATTACTTTGATGTTGCCCGGAGAGCTCGTGGTAGGGTACCTGATGTGTCATCGCGGTTTGACAGCTCGTACTTTATAAACAGACATCAGGCTTTTAGCCGTACGAGTAGAACCACTTTTTGTTTATAACTAGCGATCCGCTCCAGCTTCGCACGGGTGCAATGTACATACAAATGTAATGTATAAAACTTCCTCTTGAATCACTCTATCTATAGATAAAATTGCATTCAAATCCGTTACGTACCTAGTTTTAAAGATCTAAGTGTTATACAGATTACAGAGGGAAGTGACTCTGTTCAATAAGTAGATTGACCAATCCGTGCCGTTTTGATACCCGGTAGCCGAAAACCGGAACATGTGAAGGATTCATACTTGCCAATACACTTTGCTTCGCATTCTACTTGGCGGTATCTACCCGGTAACCGGAATTATTAGGGGACTTTGAATTCCCAGAGACGGTAGCCGCTTTTAAGTATCGGGCACGGTATTATTAGTATTAGACGGGTATTTATCGCGTTCAAATTACCTTTTATTTTCCCGACGTTTCGACAGGTTTGCACGCTGTCGTGGTCACGGGTAGACTCTAAAAAGTACATATCGGACACGGTTTTTGGCGTACCTACTTTGCTGCTGGGCTACGGTTTATATACCAAGCAAAGTGTTCATCTCAAACTTATTTGAATATTATTATTATATATTTTGATTTACCTACCTACTATATTGTCATGTGAACCTTGCCTCAGAGGTAATATAATGCTCACAAAAGCAATACAAAATATTAACAGCCATCCACTAACGTGTTCTTCATTAAAAAATCACATAAAAACTATTAAAAAGCGTGCGTATTTAAATACTAATAACGAGAATAAACAAATTTCCAACAGAATGGCCCGCGGTATTTATTTGCAGTAGAAAATATGGAATTTGGAAAAGACAGAGTTAATGAATTAATGAAATGTAAATAACGAGCTGTGTTCAAAGAAACCCGAAGTGCTTGACACAGAATAATATAGCAGTTAACTAGGTACCTACATAATAATAAAGACTTCATTCTAGATTATCTACCACTCTATGTAATAAGTCGGGAGGTCACCTACCTTGTGAATGACAAAGTGTAGGTATAAGCAAGTGTGTAAACTTTTACTCGTCCCGGGTACTCGGCAGGCAGCTCATTATATTTCACAACCGGTTATCGGCAACCGGAGAATGTGAAAAGGCATTTATTATCAAGTTATTTCGCTTTTAAAAATGCGTTTAGGTCCGATGTTTACATAATACCACTTTTTTTATTGTGCTCTACTTTCTTATGTTCAAAAGAATTGTTCATTAAATGAATATACTTAATCTATTCAATGAATTTAGTATCATTAAAAAATACAAAAAATAGTCTACAGTCAGAGGTAATTTGTCATAGGGAGGTACGTATACTATTGTTTTAAACTGATGCGTACGCTATCGCGTAGGTGCCCCCGATTCTCAACCTTATTACAAAGGTATTATGTAACAACAAAACATTGCCGTTATTGAGCCGCAGTTTTGAGCTTTCATTTGTGGAACCAGTCTACTGGCGGAAGCCGACCCTACGGTAAAGACTACATTTCATTAACTTTTTTCGATGACCACCTTCGATGATCACGGGGAATTTTGTCTGTTGTTTTTTGGTAATTAATTTAGTCGGCAGTTCACTTATAAATTAACAGATCTGATCATCCAAGTGCCGGTCCACACTTGTGACATTTTGCCGTGACTGTGACCGTTGTCTGTGTCCGAAACACTCCTACTTTGTCACGACTTTTTGTCACAAGTGTGGCCGAACACTAGCATGAGCACTGTAGACAGCATTTTCTCTATGGAAGTGAAGACAAAGGAATATTTGTGACGGTAGGTAGGGTAGACTGGGTACGGTTGTGCCAATTTTTATTTGATCGTCCATAATTTCATAAGTATTCCAGTTAGCTGGAGGAAAGGTGTATTTTATAGTAAAATGGACATTTGTCTACATATACCTACATACTTTAATTTTTTCCATAAAGGCAAAGGTTAACCCATAGCAGCCATTTGAAAAAAAAGAAAAAAATGTCACAATCGTCCCCACCCCAAGGACGGTTGTGACAGTGCCTGGGGTCGAATGTGACAGGTTCAAAAACGCACATAAACGGTCGTAAACCAACTTTATTGCACGTATTGTATGTCATACAATCACCTATAAATGTTTTACAATCAATTTATGATAAAATGTAGAAAACAGTAACATTTGTATCACTTTATATGATAGGGCTCCTTAGCATCTTTAATTATTAGGTAAAAGTCTTCATATTAATTCTAATCAGGTATATAACAGCTTAAATAAACATTTTTGTAGGTGCTTAAACATGCAACAACAAAATCAACAAAATCTAAGGGAATTCTTACATCTAAAAATTTAACCTACTGAAATCTAGTCAGATTTTTCACAGTTATGACAAGTTTCACTGTGTGATAAGCGTTTTCATATTCTTGCAGGTAACAATGACCTCTTTCCGTCTTCTTTCCATGTCGTTGCGGAATCTAAAACCAAAAATTGTTTAATTATGTCACAACCGTACCCAGAAAATTTGGCACAACCGTACCCATGGTATCCATTCGCAAAAAAACAATTGCCATGACTATACCGACTAATCTACGTTCAAAGTAATCACTGCTATTTAACCACTAATGTTTAAGTTTTTATTACATAAAATACTTATCACTCTATCTGTACACATAAAACAACAATCACACAAAGAAATCGAACCAAAACACTTACTTTCCATCGAAAAATAGTAATGTGGTACTCTGCAAGCCGCTACGTCGCGCGCCGGATGACGCAATACTGTGACGCACATTCGGACAGGCCCGCCGCTCCTTTCTTCCCTTGCACCCAACCCCGTATTCCTTATAGTTTCGCCAATATGACGACTGTCACTACCGTACCCTGGCACAAACGTACCCAGTCTACCCTACTTACACCGCAGACGACAGACTATCCGCGACACACTTTTGTACTATTACACCTACCTATACAATTAAAAACTATATATGCATTAACGTATACGACGCATAAAATGTCCGTTTAGTCTGTGAACAATCCACGACAGACTATTTCTGCGCTACAGACAGACAAAAAATCTGTCGTCGGCGATACGCCTTGTGGTTGAATTTCTATCCTGAGCAGAGGTGGTGTAGTGGCAATGTCCTTTGCCTTGCAATCCCTTAGGATTGCAAGGCAAAGGACATTGCTGCATCACCATTGTTGCATCACCGGTTGGAACCCGGTCATGCAACAATGGATTTTACCATTCGTAATAATATGTATGTACTATGTACGAATGCTCAAAAGGTGAAGGAAAACATCGCGAGGAAACCTACTAGACGCTGAAAGAATGATATAGGATATGCAAACCTACTTCATCTAAAAATCGATCTCAGCCAGCTTCCTGTAAATTAACAAAAAGTCCTCCTTGATCAGCATTAATTTTAATCAAGTTTGATTTATGGGTTAATTTTGGGTAATATAAATTATTTAAAATACTTGTAGATGCAAAATTTTGTCTAACCTACATCGTTCGTTGCTAAGCGGTAGCGCGCACGGGTTACTTTTGTCACCGTGACTATATATGAAGATGTCACCTAGTTGTCACGTCGTAACATGCGCGCAACTCCATAATAACCAAGGACTTGTTATGAGTGACGAAACAGTCATGGCGCCGAAAGTAACCCGTGCGAGCTATCTCTAACTTTACGAAAAAGTTCGTTATGAAAGCTTTACTGAGCCTTCAAAGCTGATTGAAACTTGCTTGGAGCCAAGTCCGCTGCAAAGTTTATTGTTTTCTGTGAACATGTTTCAAGCTTCATTTAAAGTTGCGTATTATCATCACCTAACTTCAGCTCGCTAAGGGAATTGTTAATGAAACAGTAAAAGCGATCGATCATGGGTGCTATATTTCTACTGTGATAATGTACTAGAAAACCTAAATCCATAATTCGTAGCCGTGAACTCTCATCCAGAACTCGAAATAAATTCAGGTAATGAAATTGTTAGCACTAAACAAGCAAGTGCGTTCAATAAAAATATCGAATATTTAGGTAAGTATTATATAATGATTACAATAAAAATAGTACCTATATAATACAAATAATGATTATAAAATAATGATAAAAACCAAGTGTTGACCGTTTTGTAAACAGGAACCGGCATAAAATATGTATAAAAGTTCATTGTCCCTCAGTTATGGATTAGGCACTTTACTCTAAGTACCTACTATTTTGGATTAAGGAATTCGTAATAAGGATATTCCTAATATGATTGAACCTATTGTCGATCCTTGAGTAATCGATATTGCCGTTCGTGAAAATTGCTTTTATATAGTTAATAATAGTTTTAGTGAATATTTTATGTTTTTATGTATTCTGATCGAGTTCTTGGGTTCCCTTGCGAATAGGTGCTAAATATTCAAACCTAAGGTTAATCAAATAGCTGCCTCCCACTAGTTCTGTTTGATTTACCTTTCAATTTGCACATTGTGTAGGTGATACCTGTGGGTTTGTTTGTCAAAGTGCTCTTAAAAGTAGTCGGTATCGATTTTATAGTGGCAACGATAATGTAAGTAATTATGAAACAGTAACATACAATATTAGTAAATGTTTGATGAAAATCGTGAAGTTTAAGTATTATAATGTCTAGACATAAATGCCACGATTTTATGTATTTTAGGTTATAAACCTAACAGTCTTTTCTTCGATAAACATCTAGATGTATGTATGTACTGGGTAGGTAATTATCTATTATGATGTAGGCCCATCTATTGTAAAATTAAAATTAGATTTAATACATAATAACATAAATCGAATTATGTAAATGGTATGTAAGTGAGCCAGATATCTCCCTATATTCAAATGATTACCATCCCGACCTTCGCTCATCGATTATTATTATGTATCGAGAACTCGAGATCCAACGCAATCGATACGATAAGAATATACCTACAACCTAGAGGCGTGCCAACACGAAATAAAGTAATATTTAAAGAGAAAACATGCCATAATGCATTAGGTTATCCGGCAGCCGAGTGGATGTCATGTGAAATAATTGATTATATTGTCGGAGAAGAATTTTAATTTGGGTGGCACTGTGGGAATTTCTCTTTATTTTTTTGTTACGAATGGAAGCAACGATGTTCACGCGTGTAAATTTGCATTTTGTTATTTTTTTAATAAAGAGTATAGACCAGGGAAGATAATTTTTCTTTAAACTTTTTATTAGTGTTTAAATACTTATTGTTTTTTTTTCTGTAACTTCAATCAATCAGTTACCGTGAAGAGATAGAAAGTACATACTCACCTAAAAGCTTTTCAGTATTTGAGATTTCAATGTATGTAACTAGGCAACTCTTTATAATAAGTAATTGTCATCTTTTCACTACTGTTTCAAGGGCCAATTAACATTCTTAAACACTATTAATAATATTGAAATTACTTATTCCGTTTCTACGAAGACAAGCTTAAAACAAGGAGTACCAACTCAAGCGGTGGCCATTAAAAATTAATTTCACGTTGAAATGCGGCGACGGCGTTCGCCCACTAATTTGTTGACAGACTACAAGTGCCTATTTTTAAAATGTCTCATAATGTAAATATATATCTAGCTACCGCCCGTCCCCTCAAGGGACCTACATAAAACTCTTCGAACTGTACCTACAGTAAAAAATAGCGTGATGAGCAGATTCAGAAGAGAATAAAACAGAAATAAAAAATAATTTGTTGTCGATTGAGCCTTTTACTCATTCATACTGGATAAGTAGGTTTAATAACAAACTCTTCATAAGCTTATGAAAGAACTTTAGAACTTGTAGGTACCTACTTATTGAGAAACCTGCCTAAGCCGCGGGTTTCGTTACTTGCTTTACTTCACTGGTAGGTACTGCGCATATACATTTTTAAAGGAATTTATGCACGACTAGAGTCATAAAATACTTACATCACTAAAAATGTATTAGATCATTTCTTATAGTTCATTTCTTCCGCTTTCGTTGACACACAATTCGTGAATCAATAATTAGAAGCGATCACACGATCTATCAATCCATCCATTTATCAGAGTCTATAGACAATTATCTGGTATTTAATTTAATAACCCAGATGAGGCATTAATAGTTCGGCTCGGATTAAGGCTGCCCCGTTATGCTCGTGATTTGTGATCATGAGCGACAACAAAGACATCGCAATTGGAACGTACCTTCTTGCAAATGCGTGATAGGTACATCTCACTAGAACACGGTTTCGTAGGGACATGATTCCAAAACTCCCAGCAAAAGCGCCGTTGGGACACGCTTTGGTAAAATGCACAGTTGGAGATCAAACTTATACTCGTATAGGTACTTACATATAAATACTTGTTGTATCGCAAGAGAGTTACCAGTTGATAGTGCGCACTTGATAGTCTCATTTAGAATTTTGTGTTCATGACTCCGTAGACAAGAAATGCTGTCTACAACAGTTTCTTCAACCACAAAACAGTATTCCGTGATTTCCATCTGCTGAGGTCGATGCTACGACAAAATTATAGTGATTATATTTACAATCTCTTCGCTCATTACAGAAAGCGTGCAAAAGCTTTTACGTATCATAACAAGATTGGAATTTTTTTGCTTGTTTTTGAGAACATCTTTTACAAATCGTTTCATGTGACCTTAGATACAACCTTTGAATAAGATCAGTATCATCTTCTGTCAATCTGTCGTGGATCTATATCTTATTTAGCTTGTTAAGAAGTCTTCCAAAAGGTCAGTTCTTCGTTGTTAATCAATGAGCTTTAGTTTTATACAAAAACAAAAATGTTTATTCAATTTTCAACCCATTAAATCCGAAAATAAAAGACACACCCCTTTTCACCAGCACGCCTCCGTACCACTGGTTTACAATTATTTTTTAATTACAATAAGCGATGACAAGTGTTGATTATTCTCGATTTAATTATAAGGGCCCTGCAACAGTATAATTACGGAGGCATTAAAGGAAGCCTCAAGTCCAGGGCCGTTGCCAGAAACGAGCTTAAAGATAATGAGGGCAACAAATTATTAAAGGAATTAATGAATTAGCTAGAAGTTGTGACTTATTCCTCAGTCAGCTTAGCCCTTATTTGAAAATTCACAGTTTTGTATTCAGAGTAGCTATTACGGAACTCCAGTTGCAATCAATTACAATGAATTTTATCAGTAACAGTGCTGCGATTGCGTTATTTCAATACTAACAAACATTATACCTATACCTATGGCAATAAATCAAAATATTATAATAATAATTTTATGAGAATAAACTTTTCATAAAACAATTCACAGCTGGTATCTAGAAGCAGTTAGTTATCATGTTTTGATAGTACCTATCAGAATTGCGTAGGTAATCGCAGCCCAGGACTGGCAAAAAACTGTGTTCACTTGAATTTAAATTTTATTCCGAAATATTATACTTAGGTAACTTACAGCGCATTTTTATACGGTGTTTGTATAATGTTTTACAAAAATACGTTGTACACTTGCCCCAGATACCGTCCTGAGTACAGTCTTACTCAAAAGTACCGAGTCATCGCATCGGTGCCCATTAAAACTTGAGATTTTATTTAAGGTTCTCGAGGATCATTTCATTTAGCCATAGTAATTTATAATAACTGGATATTTTTATTTTTTAATTCATTCAAACAACACACTGAATTATTGTATTCATAATAATATAAAAGATAAGTGTATTTAAGAACTTAGGTACCAAGAAAAAGGTGCTTTTTTTAGTCTCTACCTATCTTATAATTTTTTCATTACCATTTTATTTTTCAATCAATTTTGTCCCACTGTAGGGCAAATACCTCCCTTCCTTTCTTCTCAACTCCTTGCAATTCAACGCTGCTGTAAACCAAAATGTTATCATTATACCAAATGACGAGTAATTAACATAAATATTATAGTTATATCTTGGAAACAAAAACTTTTTTTTACCCAATTACCTAAAGGGAACACATTTGTTAATGACCATGGTTTAAAATATTTGAGCGTTCACGGACCGTAGAGGGAATAAAAATACCTAATAATTTATTTGGAAATTTCCACCACAGCTCGACACAGGCTGTATTCAAATAACTTCCTCAAATAAATAGGTAGGTACAGTCATACATAATTGACACAAAGTTTTTTTAGGATTGACCCAGATCTGGTATTTTATTCACCCGTGTGTGTTTCATATTGACTGTTCGCAAGTTTATCATAGTTAAAGAAGTATCATATTCTACAAAGCGGTTGTCCAAAAACTTTGGAGCGGATTGCGGTAACGAAACCCATTGCCACCCGTCAAACAGAAACACCAGAAGTTAATGGAAGCGATTATTTTAATCCGCAAAGTTTCGCGTACTTAATGATGCTTCTACAACAGAAACTGTAGAGATATGAGAAATAAATAAACTGGCATTTGTATCTATTCTGAATGATTTATACAACGGAACTTTTTAGAAACTTACAGGGCTTGCCTACTGCCCAGTACCTAATACCATCTTCTTAGTTTAGTCGGCCTTATCCACAGGAAAGACATGGTTAATACCTGCGAAGCTAAGTCCCGGGCTTCCTCAAGATATTTCCTTCACCGTTAGAGAGTACGTATATAGCGCAATTTTTTTTTCTACTTTTTTAAATACTGCACTTTGGAATGTCAATGATGCACTGTCAGATTCGAACACACAACCTTAGGATCAGCGCTGCACTGCGATTACGTAACTCTGATACTATCAAATAATTATTACAAACAGCTTCTAATTACTAGCGGTTAATTGTATTATGGAAAGTTTAGTGCCACAAGATTATTATATTATATTATTTGTTTATCGCCATAAGTATATTCTTTGTAAATATCAGAATAACGTAATCACAGTACAGTTGCTGATAGACATTCATTGTGATTGATTGTAATCAGAGTTCCGTAATACCGCCATCCTGAAGGCGGTGACACTATATTAATATAGCTCGACCATACATAGATTCTTCGAACAAAAATAGACCAACAGTAGGTACTTACTCACTTATACTCACGAAAAAACTTGTATCAAAACATGTATGTTACCTTTGTCACAACTTTTATTACTATGTCTACAAGTTAAATGCGAAAGTTTGTATAGATGTTAGGATTATTTAGCAGCTGGTCGAAATTAAATTTAGAGGTTTTAGGTAGTTTTAGAGAGTTTAGGAAATCTGGAAATAGGTTGCTTCTTTAGTAGGCACCACACATGCGAAACTGCAGGCAGGAGCTAGACTAGAACCTATAATAATATAATTCCCTTAAATAAGGTCCCTAGCCAATTTGAGATAGGCACAATGGCGCAACCAATTTATAAGCTCACTGCGTTTCTACTTTTGTGTTTGTTTTGTTGATTTCAATCAACAAAATTACGCAATATTTATATGGACAAAGTTACTCGTAATTTGTCTAGCCCGCGACGGGTTAAGGCAAAATACCTAATTACAAGGGACACCCTGCTTAGTATTTTGATCACATTTTCCGGTTTTTTGTGTCAGCTGGCACTGCGAAAGAAAATATTTAGTTTTTTCAGGTTTTTTTCAGGAAGTTCTTAAAACTAAACCTAAATTATAGTGTTGTCTTAGTTTCTTCTTCTTATCGTGACCCTAGTTCTTTCGAACCAATAAATAACTCACTTACATTTTATGTTTTTGGCGTTAGGTACCTACCTAATCCTTTCAAAACGAACAATAAAATAAGACAGTTGCCACGAATAAAGAAGAAGAATGGTAGGTGAAAGGTAATCCCAAGATTTGGAAAACCAGTTATCTATTATTGTCATTATTGAACATGATCGGTCATTTGAAAGTGTTTAGATGCGACGTTCCTTTTCGCAGTGCAGTCAAAGTTCAACGAAAAGCCAAAGATAACCTCTATATCTGTCATGAAAGTTTGTTTGTTTGTGCGTAATTATTAGAGTTTCCTAGTTTGTTGTTAGTTTTGATGTGGTTCTAGCAAACATTTCGTGATATGGTCCTTGGGTTGGACTACTTTTAGGCGCATAGAGCCGTACTTTGAGGTTACCATACATGAAGCGTTTAGTACGTGCACTGTAATATAAGTTGGAGTTGACTTTACTTACTTAAACTCCATTATTTTCTAGGGGGGTGGTACACAAATAACAACAGTGTGCTCCAGCTAGTCTCGCCTGCACTGGTCCCCCTGCTAATCAACAAAAGAGCCAGCATCAGAGAAGGAAAACTTGAAAGAAACCCGGCTCGGTGCTAGCCGTTATGCACCTGCAACTGAACCAACACCGCATGTTTTGACTTGTCCTTCCTGTGGGGTTCGTCGGTAAGGTCGAGAGGATAGCGTAGGTTCCTTTGAAAGCCTGCGCTATCAAAAAGAGTCCCAGGTAGAGTGGCGTCAGTGGAGAGGGCAATTCACCTGTCCAATTTAGTTTCTACTTGCAACCGCGCTCCACTCGCGTGGAAACGGCTCCAAAAATTTTCATGAAATTTAGTATGCAGAAGGTTTCGGGGGCGATAAATCGATCTAGGTAGCTAGGTTTCATTTTTGGAAAACGTCGTTTACCTACCCCAACAAGAAACCGAGCAAAGCTCTGTCATCCAGCGACTGTAAACCTATGCAAGAATTGCTCGTTTAAAGGTATAACAAAGATTATAAAAAAATATTTTATATGCTCAAATAATATTTGTGTGCCCAGTCACATAAAACAGACTGAGTGATGCGTTTTGATGCACAAAACACATTTTTCATAATTCTCAATTTACTTACAATAGGCAATCATACTTAGGAGTCGCTTATTCTTCGAGAGAACAGTCTAATTTACAGGGTGTCGCAAAAAGGTGGGTTAGTCCTTAACAGTATTTTTTATATTTTTTTGTTTATTAATTCGCTGTGCGAATATGGGACTAAATAGGAAAAAATACAAATTACCTACCTATTATTTAAAGCAAATTAAACTAAGGCTAGTACAAAGTTTTGCATAAATTATTTGGATTAATTTATACTAAGACAATTATGTGGTTTTGGACGTGAGATAGTAGCTACACGTATGTACTTTTGTATCTGTTTGCGGTAGTATACAAACACACACACACACATCCGATTGTCACTTTATTGGCACACCCTGTATAATGTGTGTTTGTGTAACCCTGAGAAGTTAAACACTCTTTTGTTACAGAAACAGTCAATCATAATTTCGTAACAAAATATGACTTAAAAAATCAAAGATAAAGTTATTATTTTTAACTTAGAACAGGAAACAATGGTATTGTAGTCATACTTAGGTGCTTTGCTTACATATTTTATTTGTTTATATTATACTAGGTGGTTGCCCGCGACTTCGTCCGCGTTTCATGTTTTGTATAAAACAAAGAAAACAAATCAAAAACCAAGAAAACCGTTCTAGAGTTATAAGTGTTCGAACCAACCCGTCTTTTTCTATGTACATACATACATTCATAAAATCACGCCTGTTTCCCGACGGGGTAGGCAGAGACCACGGATCTCCACTTGCTACGATCCTGATATACTTCTTTTGCTTCATTCACTCTCATTAAATTCTTAATACATGCGCGTCGGTTTAGGGTAGGTACTCAGGACCTGGCCTTTTTCTAAAACGTCCCCAATTTGATCGAGGTACCTACGTACGCCGAGGTCTTCCCCTTCCAACTGTCCCATTCACACTCTCCTTATACAACTGTTTCGTCAATCTCCTTTCATCCATCCTTTCTACATGCCCAAACCATCTTAACATACCCTTCTCAATTTTCATCACTACGTCTTCTTTCACTCCACAACGTTCTCTTATCACGCTGTTCTTCGCTCTATCATTCAAAGTTAAACCACACATACTTCTTAGAGCTCTCATTTCCACTGCATTTATTCTACTTTGATGCTTCTTCTGCCATACCCAACTTTCGCTACCATACATCAATATCGGCACTAACACACTCCAAAGTGCACAGTCAGACCTACCTTTTTGGAAACGATCCGACTGCTCATAAATGTGTGAAGTGCTTAATCACACTATTTCCAGCATTCACTCTCCTTTCAATATCGTCATCATGTTTTCCATCTCTTAAACAGCGTATCCAAATATTTACTCTTTCACTTGTTCCACTCTTTTTTCTATGTAGTGTATTAAAACTAATAGTGTCCATTTATTTTGCAATTCATGTACTTATCTAATTTGTGTTTCAAACTACTATCACACCTCTCGGTAAAAAGTCCTATAGGTATAAACTTTGATACCCCTTTTTTCCATTTGTGAGGGTTATTTCTGAAAACCCTTAAATATGTGTTCATTTATTTTGCATTTTAAGTATTAAAACCGAGTTCTCGTCAAAAGAACTTTGACACCCCATTTAACCCTTTTTGAAGGGTTATTTTGAAAAATTCAGAAATATGTGTCCATTTATTTTGCCTATTAAGTATTTAAACTGAGTTTCAAACTAATCACACTACTCGTTGAAAAAACTTTGACACCCTATTTAACACTTTTTGGAGGGTTATTTTGAAAAATCTAGATACACGTTTTAAATGATTTGGCATTTTAAGTATCCAAACCAAGATTCAGACCAATCGTACCACCCGTTAAAAAGTTCCCATATAAACATTGAGCCCCCATTTTACCCCTTTTTAAAAGTTTTATTGAAAAATCTTGAAACACGTGTACATTTGTTTTGTATTTACATTACACACACAAAGTTTCATGAAAATCGTACAGCGCGTTAAAAAGTTTCATACAACCGTTTTTAGCCCTTTTCACCCCCTTAAAAGTGGAATTTCCAAAAATCCCGTCTTAGTGGGCGCCTACATACCAAAACAAACAGAGTTTCAAACAAAAAACACCTCTTGTCAAATAAACTTTGACACCCCATTTAACCCTTTTTAGAGGGTAGTTTTGAAAAATCTATATATACATTTTAAATTATTTTGCATTTAAAGTATCCAAACCAAGATTCAGACCAATCGTACCACCCGTTTAAAAGTTCCCATACAAACATTGAGGCCCCATTTTACCCCTTTTTAAAGGTTATATTGAAAAATCTCGAAACACGTATACATTTGTTTTGTATTTACATTACACACACAAAGTTTCATGAAAAACGTACAGCGCGTTAAAAAGTTTCATACAACCGTTTTTAGCCCTTTTCATCCCCTTAAAAGTGGAATTTCCAAAAATCCCGTCTTATTGCTCGCCTACACACCAAGACGAACATACCCTCCAAATCTCAAGTCTGTACGACCGGCGGTTTTGGCTGTGCGTTGTATCTATTCAAATCAGTCAGGACTTATCCTTTTATATAGTAGAAGATGTTTCGATAATTATTAGGTATTTTACTATGGTTATAATAATTGATTTATAATTATAAACCCGAAAGTTTGGGTATTTGTTACTCAATCACGTCGTAATATAATCACGTCGTAACTCACATAAGTAGGTACCTACCTACTCCGGAAATTTAGGTAATAGGATAATTGTTAAACTAAAAATGATGAATTAAAAAATTATAATACATTCGAGTTGAGAACTTCCTCCATTTTCAAGTAGGTCAGTAAAACGTCATGTAGGTAGGTACCTACAGGTACCTACTATTTATACACAAACGCGGCTAACTAGAATTCTTTAATATTTTAGGATCCTACAAAAAAGCGATACGGATAGAACCTAAACGAGTTTCTTGTCTATTCTTTTCGGACTTGGGTTACTCAGTTTTTTATAATAATTATCAAACAATTATTGTTTTATACTAAACTAATTTACCTACATACAAATGATACTTTTACTCGCTATCGTAATCCTAACGATAAATACATTTTTTTTTCTTAAAATATTTTTACGCTGTCAGCTTTGTGAAATCCATTTAAAATTATCGTAGGTAGGTATCTCATGGCATTGATAACAAAACCATAAAATAGATATGGGTTGACCGTTACTGATGGACGGCCATTGGAAAATATAGTATATAACTGCCCTTTAACTAAAGAAATAGCCGTTATTAATATTGTCGTTTTGATATTGAACAAAATAACAATCGAAACTTTCATAACCGTTAAAAAAGTAAGGTGGTATATGAGTCATTGGCCAGTTTTGTGGCATAATGTGTGTATCTATATAAAAACATATTGTAGGTATATTTTTTACATAAATATACTTTCAACATAGTAAAGTGGTAATTTTGTGGACTTTCTACCGTTTCGGGTCTGTTAGGTAGGACTGATTTTCATATTATTTAGTACAAATCTCGTTTTGATCATATCATTTAGTACTAATCTCTTTTTGAAGAAATACTTTTTAATCACCTTTTCCCATATTTACTGCTTTTCTTAATGCCTTTGTTCATAAATGTTGTTAATTATACATTCAGGCATGTAATACTAATAACAAACTCTACATTAGCATGCTACTCTACACGTACTTCTAGTATTAGCAAGTGACAACCCTATGGTTGTAGACAAAGAAAATCTAGAACATCATTGCCATGGAATAGAAAACTTCCAAAATGCACCTACTTAATCTATGGGTATGACCAACCCAGTGTCGTGAATGGATTAAAGCGCACCTCAGAGACTGTTTTCGAGCACTGAATTAGAGAAATCATATTGAAACCTAAACTTTAAACACTTCCACTTCAAGGTTGAAATTTCATTGAACATGTCATCAATTAACAATGTCTGACCAATTCAGAAGTCGTAACTGTTGATAGTCATTGGATAGCAATAAAGCGATGCCGCCAAGATATTTTTAAACCTAGTTTAATTCTTAGTTTAACTGCAGACAATTTTAGAGGCGACACATTAAAACCCGAAGTTGCAATAAAGTTTAAGTAAGTGATTTCTTATAACGGTCAATATGTTGGCCGTAATACAGTAGTAAAAGCGATATAATCAACCGTTATAATTTTTTTTATACTTACAAACGTTCACCCTCTATCGTTCCATATAGAGACCAAACAAAAATAAACAGGCATCAGTTGCCCAAAACTTAACCCTCCAGTCGCTGTTGATAATAACGGCGGGCGTGTTTGATCAACACAGTCGATCATTAAAGCCTATAAACAGCATCCACTATTCTGGTCAATTATGTTCTGATATGATCCGAAATCAACGAGGTTAAATTGATACATAATTGTAATGTTTGGAAATAGTCCCGCAAAAAATGAAATAGCAGAAACAGTTATAAATAGCTAGTGGTTTCTAAACTCTAATTCTAGAGACAAAGGGCTCATTTTTTGCTTTTGTCAATGAAGACTATGAAATATAATTCCGTGAAACAGTGCTAGTAGGTACTTACACATTTTTAAGTTATTATTAAATTTTAGAAGTTTACACTGTTTTTTGAACGAGACGGGCGTTGTTCAAAGTTTTTGAGTTGTGTTAGACCCCGGTTTAACCTTTTTTGTATTTATAGCTTTTAAGCAAGGTACGGTCAGTAATTTCAGGCAGCCATTGAAGTAGGTAGATAATAGTTTAACACATAATTGATTCTAAAAAAGGATATATTCAATTTAAATCTTTTATGTCTTTGATCCTTACGAGAAAAGCAAGATTGTAGAATTTCTAGTGTGTAAATTTGATTGGTCTGTGAAACAACTTTACAATCTGACCCATCAATTATTATACCTCTAGACACAGCATAGAAAAAATATTATATTCATCACATAAATGTATCCTGGGTGGAAGTGGAATCCACGAATACTGAAAAGGACGGAAATATCTAGTACTTTCCTGCTAAACTATTATCTAATGAGCTTAACACAACACAAACTCAAATAGAAATTCGACACGTATTTGGCTTCTCCATGAAGCATCCTCAGGACCATTTACACACTGGTGTTGCTCCACCGAGCGCCGAAAGAGAAGTCACTTCTTCAAGTTTACTTATTTCAGTATTAAAATGGATTTCTTCAAAGTTACGCCTGAATCAATCATTTATCTTGGAATCTACTTACAGGAGACAGAGTCACTACCATGTATGAGAGGTCATGATTTGTAATGTACGTTTTTAAGTCCATGGATAAGTGCCGTTCATTTCCAAGCAGTCAAGGTTCAAAAGCATTTACAAAGGACATTATAAACAACATACAACTACTGTTAGGAACTGTGTTTAGAACTGTGTCATAGTAATCACTGTTTTTATGCCTTATTTACTTATCTATTTGAAGCATTGTTGCTTGTTCTTAATGACGATGACGATTTAATAGTCTACTATTCGTCTAGTATGTAGGTAGGTAGGTACTCAGTACTCTAGCTAACTTAAAAAATAAGATTTAAACAACAAAAGATGGCTGAATTGATTTTTAACCGATTCCAAAAAGGTTTTCAATTCGACTGTAGGTATGTTTTATTTGTATGTTTTTTAAGCGATTATTTCGCTAATTATGAATGGATTTTGATGATTCTTTATTTCTTTGGTAGGTCATACTTTAAAGATCGTCTCTATATAAATTGATTCCTGAGGGATTTTTAACTTAGTTAGACCAATAGATGTCAACTTTTCAGTGTGTAGGACTGAAAGTTGGCAGGAGGCTGGAAGCTATTTCATTTGTGTATTTATAAAAATAATACATAAATATATGTATTATTCAGTGGGTGTTCTTTGATGAAGCATCAATTATTATTTGGGCACGTGTTCTGGGGTCTTGACTTTCAAGTGACCGTCCACTCGAGTCGGCCACCTATCGAATTCCAATCGGGGGTTGGAATACTATAATTATTTCAATGGCCATTTGAAAAGCGTATGGATACGAGCATGACTAATGTGTAAAAGAAAATATAAAAGAATGAAAGCGATATTTCTATGAAAATTAAGGATTCGATTCCCGTGGGAGGAGACATTATATTCAAAAGCTATTTTCGGGTCTCTGTAGTGGAGTACCTACTTGAAAATGTACCAACCAATATTATACTAATATAAAATACCGAAAGCTGTTGAGCTATGATGATATTGATGTTGACTTTACAACGGCTCTCATAAATTCCCATACTAATAGCACTACAAAGACAAACTCACGCGCAACACAAATACGAGTTTTCATTGGTTCATTGTTGTACGCGTGTCGTGTTTGTGAGAAGCTCAACTTTCACTGCCACTTGAATTACTATTGAATAACAGATATTATTTTCATTGGCAACGAAAATTACAAGCATTGCTACTGTGTGTGTGGCGCTCTGACTTAGGCCCTCAATCATGCACTCGGCTTCCAACTCAACCTTAACTTTATCATGCTAGTAACTAGACCGACAAGTTGTTCGTCCAGTGAGCAAATTAGTTACTTGCTGTATCGTGGCTTTAATAATACGGGCTTTTCAGATCTGCATAGCACTTTTACAGCTGTAAAATTATGTTCTGGTAAGCACGCTAATTTAAAATTATTATGTATAAATTATGTAATTATTAAATACATAAGGGTATTTTTATTTATTAAAACACAATAATTAATAATTTCAAATCTTATTGCACTCTATTTCCTACCGCAACTAGTTACAGATAGATAATAGGGTTTAAATTAGTTGAAACAGTTTTTAAAATTATACTGTTTTAGTTTTATAACAGCTTATCCGAAACCCACCGGTCTAATTAGAGACCTCGCTCTATAAATTTCCTTTTGAATTATGATAAATAAAAGATGAAAATGAGTGAAAGAATAAAAGAGTTCTTTCCACAGAGAAGCGTTGAATGGGAGCTTGTAGAAACTCGCGGGATCCGTTTTATTTTGTCTCAATGCCTTTGTTCCAGTAATTTCCTTGGATATTAACAAGCACTATTGAGAAACGACCTAGTATGAAAGTTAATGCAAGTTCCTATAAAGCCAAGGTATAGGTACCTATGATCCCTAATTTTTGAACGGGGCAGATTTGAACCCGCGTCTTTGCCTAGAGCCGCCTAGATTACCTACTCTACCCACTAAACTAGTTTTGGCGTCCCTTTTCAATCAGCATCATCCCTGCCCTCATTATGTGGGATCACCATAATTGTCTCCTTATTTCATTGTCAATTTTCAATCATTGACTTTTTAAGCGACTGCGTTACTGTCGAAATGCCCAAAACTCATGTTAAGTCCGTGAATTTATTGAATCTTCGTTTGATATCTATCTCTAAAATTCATCTAAGAGTCATCCCGTAACCACTACAGTGGATAGGTAGGTAATAAGTAGATAAAACGCGATAAATACCCGTTTAATACTAATAATAACAATCTATAAGTTCATATAAAACTTCAGGACGGAATGTAAAACAAGTGAAATAAATTGAGGAAGACTACTGCGCAGTAGGTAATTACAATTTAATCTGAGTCTGCCCCTAATCACCCAGTTCCAGGACCTGTCACCTTATTCATTAAGAAGCCGTGCTATATTCTATTCGTGCTGAAATTAGCCGGCAAGCTAACCCCACGTTTAGGTGTAAGAGGTATTCTACATGTTGTAACAAATTGTTTTTATTTATTGTATACGCCTAAAACAAATTTTGAGCATGTTTAGGCACAATACTTGTAGAATATATGTCAAAGACTGTCAAAAATGTTTTCTTATCTGAAACAAAACATGAACTTATAAGACTTTTTAGATGTATTGTTGATATTGTGTATCCAGTACCTTTGTTTGTATGTAAACGCGGGATAACATAGTGTCATTTTTCTAATGCGTGACTGACTTTCGACAGATGATTTTGCACGGTTAAGGCAGTGCTTAAGCTTTTTAGTGAATAAGGGGGCCGGCACCATGGCATACCAGTTCATTGAAGGGATAACTGGCAGTCATTAGAAATAGTTTTGCCAATCAAGTGGTTTAATAAACTATGCCCGCAGAGATAAGCATTGAAACAAAAAAAAACAAAATGGCGGAAAATGTGGCTTTCTAATTGTAACTTTTAACATTATTTTATACCGCTGCTTAATTGTCATCAACATAAATATTGTGCCTTACAGAAGCATTTAAATGCTGTTTACGCACCATCCAAACGTGGCATAAGAAAACTGCTAGCTTTTAGCGAACTACTGAGTGTGGGTGCACAAAAGTTGGTGAGCAAAAGGGGGTGGGGGTTGGGGTAGTGGCTAAGAGGTCACGTCAAAAGTTGCAAGGAGTTTGTGTTATCATTGATAACTGAAACGAATCGTTTTGATTGATATCAAACTACTTGATTTATATCAAATTATTAAGAAACTGTAGCTAAATTAAAAATAAGGCATCAAGGCCTAAGACATAGGTACTAAAATCTTAAGATTGCTCTTCTGTCTCTTGGTAAATCAATGGGTAATTAAAGTTTCCTACTAATATTATAAACGCGAAAGTTCTGTTATGTTATGTTTGTTACTCTTTCGCTGGGTCTGGATATAGATTAGTCTGGAATAACACATAGGTTACTTTTCCCGAAAGCCAGTAAGTACCTATATTATAATATAATAAAATACCTACTAGCTTCTGCCAGCGGCTTCGCACTATGTTACCTTGGGAAACAAAATTATATCTATTATCTCACGGGAACTGCAGGTACATTTTTCCGGGATAAAAAGTAGCCTATGTCCTATTCCAGACTATAATATACCTCTATGCCAAATTTCATTTAGATCCGTTCAGCCGTTTCAGCGTGAAAGAGGAACAAACATACATCCACACATTCTTACAAACTGTCGCGTTTATAATATTAGTAGGACTAGTAGCCAGTATGTAATACCTATCGAGTTGACAGTGGAAAAAAATAATTAGTAAAAAAACGATTTGCAAAATTTTGCTAAGTTATGAACTTATGACTGACCGTCGTTGGAAGTGGAACAGCTCCATGAAAATAGGAAATTTCACTAAGATAACGTTTAGTTCACAACTTTGTTGGAAAACAGAAAGTTTTACGGATATTTTTCTTAGCTCCCCCACACACTTTAAGGTTCAAAATACTGTAGCAGCTGATTTTCATCGACATTTTCGACGAGTGATTGACGATTGTATGTAAATGACCTCTCAATTTTATAATCGAAATCATGATTATATTATAACCTTGATAGATCTGTTCGAAACTAGTTCGTGACGGGTGTCATATTGTAATTTCACCTTTCAAGCCATTTTTCTGGGAACGAATATAGGAAGGTAAAACATGTACTTAAACGAAGTATTATTCCCATTAATGTTTTACGTGGAGGAAATGATGTAGGTACCTAAACCTATCCGTTTCAGCGTTTTAGGTAAATAAATGAAGTCTAAAAATTACTTCGAAGAAATTAGTTTATTATTTCTAAGTGATAGCGCGCACGAGTTACTTTTGTCACACCGTGGCTGTTTCGTCACTTTTAGTTATGTATGGAAATGTCACCCAGCGTCACTTTATAACATGCGCGCATCTCCATACATAACCACGGACTTAAAAGTGAAGGCGACAAAAGGAACCCGTGCGCGCTATCTCTAAAGCATACAATTTTTAAATAGATTTAATCCTCACTAGAGAAAACATCCCCTCAGTATAAGTACCTACTTACCAAAGGATTAATTCTATTTATTTACACGAGAGGCTTTGAAGTAATTTGGGCACCTAGCGACCGGCTCTTCTGAAGGTAGTGCGTAGGTAGGTACATTAGATACCTGGCCAACTTTAGGTAGTGGAAACCCATAAGTAAGTTAATAATACTCGAGTGTCTTGATCTAACTTCAATATTAAACAGGCTTTTTGAAGAGCAGCAAATACTCGTCTAACTCTAAAAGTTCCACGTTACCTAGGGTGGATTTTACCATTTCATTGTTTAACCATTGTTAGAATAGGCAGCTAGTTAATAAATAATATTGTCTGAGAGAACGGATGTTATAAATAACAAAAAGCAAAAAACAGTAAAATGATGGTGATTCACAATTCCAAAAGTACCTACCTACATAAGTACTCACATAGGGTAGGTACCTACTACAGAATAAATAAACCAAACCACAGAAAGGCCTGTTGGGGGCACTGAGGAAAATAAGCAGAAAAACTGTTGTACCTAGGTAAAATTAGGTACTTAACGTAATTGGTAAATTATTCAAATATCAAAAGCCACATTAAGAAAACAGAAAGCTAAAAATTACGATCCAATAGCGTCCCCTTGGTAATTACGAAGTAATATTTTAAGCATGCCAGTATTAGTTTAATTAATAGATGTAAAGAAGTTATCCAGTGTCCAACTAGTTATTGCTTGTCCAATTTTGAACAAACATCTTTTTTCGGAATGTTTGTCAATGTAATTGTAATCGTTTTAGTTAAGCCCCAGTTGCTTAAAAAGCGGTCGCCATTTTATCGTGATTCAAGACTACGTACGACGCCTATTTTACTCACTAGGTACTTGGTGGGTACCTTACCTAACTACGTAGTCAACCAAGCCTGAGGTGTAGAACTACATCTACTGTTGGGCACTAATATTAGGTACAGTATAGTGAAACTATTTATTACGTTTGCATGTTTTTCAAGCCGTAACGTTTGGACATCTAAAAATTCAGATAATATTTTGATCTGGGATAAGACATTAGTACCTTCCTACTTATAACTTACTGTTTTTAATTTTTTTATCTAGATATAGGTAGCTAGCTATAAATAACTAAGCAAGAATGCTGGCCCCATTTTTGTAACATGTGAGGGACATGTTTCTTTCACAGCTGTGTACCTACGCTACTTTTAAGACTCCACCTTAACAAGTTATGGTTTAATTAACCTCTCGTTACTGAGCTTGGATTTGTATAACTACATCATTTGGGCATAACCCCTGTACCTACTAAACATTGTAAACGTGCCTTTCAGCTTTCTACGAAAATATTTTTATAGAGACGCTTGCCGTGTGCAAGGTCGAAACTCGGGGGTCCAAACTCTAAACAAAATGACATTCCACTCGCGATGACGCTAATGGAAAAGAGTAAAATGTATGGGAATGAAATTTCCAATGGATTGGAAAAGTAACAGCCATCTTTTGTTTTAAATTAACTGAATCTGTGACGTTGACAAAACTTATACTACACTTGACACTGATAAAATTGATATTTGAGTTATTATGCCATAAATAAGATTTCATACGTTTTTTAAGTTTTTTATTGTACCTATAGCGAAGCTTGAATGTAATTTTGCCTGGAATGTCCTTGAAAGATGCGGATTTAGTCTTTGGGGTGAACAATAAGATCGTGTGTAGTTAAACATTTTATTGTTGGTCCGCGGAACAAGAGAAAATTTAAGGGTGCCAATAAATTATATTTTCATTGCGTTATTTCTACAGTTAAACTGCTCTAAATATGACTGTACAACACGAACGTACCTACCTATTATGGCATTTAGTTTAACCACAGGAAGACGTGAATTAGGTACCTACCAGTACAGAACACATAAAAGTTGAAAATACCACCTTCATAACCAAGTCACTCGCAGCATTATTCTGTTATTTACGAGTAAATAAAGTTCACCAGCAGATAGATACTGCATCATAAGATCAAAACAGATAAACATGGATATAAATAAGACGTAACCCAGTAATCTGTGGATGCTGGCAATTGTATACCGGGCTTTTAGGGATGTGGTATAAATAAAGATATTATTGATATGCAAGCAAAAACCTTCAAGCTTTAATATTTAACCAGTATCTAAGAAACACTTATGTTATGCTAAGAAATATTTTTTAAGTTTATAAATATGAAGTGAAATCCTAAAAGAAGCTCCGGCGCACAAAGAAACTCCTATAGATAATGTCACCTTAATATTTTGACAAGCTTTGCATGAAACATGCCAATTTGTAGTTGGAATAATTTGTGACTCCTAAATTATTGTTTATGCTACGTTGCATTAGGGGTCTGTAAACAAATGATAATCAACGCATACGCTAACGCTTTTAGGAAGTCATTTACGGGTGTTTCAGCACCGTGATACACGTACTTTCAAAATGTGTGGTCGGGACTTTGTTATGTGGTAATTTGATCATTATAGAAAAAAATAAATAAGATCGTTACATATTTTATCATGCTTTAATTTAGTCTGCGGAATGACAAAAAGAGCAACCATTGCCTACGTTCTATCAAGTCAAAACCATATTCGATATTCACCCGGTGGTTTGTGTATTACGCATAACGCTTCGATGGCCATCTGTCTAAGAAACTGGCATTATGCCAAACACAAATTGGAGATTATGTCCACATTGTTCATAATCATTTGCAATTTAGGTACCTACATTAGGTAGACCTACATGTCCAACTCTGATTTGAGTTTCGATAGAGTAGTCATAATCCTTTACAATGTTTTCCTTTTAAATGTTTATTTTTCTAATATAGGTAGTATTAAATAAATACCAAGTTTTCTATTAAGTAGGAGCCTTCTGAATATATTATCTAAATATGTATTTTTTTAATTTTAAACGTCTTCAAAAGAACGAGGCATTTATCAAGTCAAGCTGTATTATTATCATGATGTTTGGTACTCAAAATATCCGATTCTTTGACTATTGTAAAGAAAATAATTTCAAATTGGTCCTCTAATTTTTACTTCCGAAGAATAGCTATTTTTCCCTTACTACTGAAAATCATCATCTCTATGAATCACGATTTTCTAAAAAAATTGTCAACGATTTTTACTTTGGTTAAAAGCTTTTTAATTTAAATATCTTTTAAGTAAATGGAGTTACGCGCATCCCTACCAGCCAGCGTCTTAACTGGCAGTATGCGCACAGCTGTAGTTAACTAGTTTATCGCGTGTATTCTAGACTGTTGGCTTCATAATTACGGACATTGGCCAGCACTGCGCTTAATTTGAGGATATACATATACGTTTTTGCCAGTAACAAGTGTCTGTAACCATCTTGTACAAAACAAAATAAACTTACAGCAAAAAATACCCGTAACTTCAACTCGACTTTGAAGACTTTGACCCGAAATAACTCCTCGATAATTTCTGTAGTTACAAAAATTATCAAATTCTACTTTAAGTGCCTATTATAATTATTATTTTCTAAATAAGTGAAGCTCTCAGTCCAATTCAATCAAATAAATGTTATTTCAATAATACTCACAAGACACAACCATATTTTATAGTTATTTTTTGTCATATACGTTAGTAATGCATTTTACATATTTTTTGTAGGGAATCTATTAATTTCAACCCGTTTGTAGATAACTACAGAATCTAATCTTAAAAGTAAATGGCTTCAAGTTCCAGACAGAAATGGAGCGCATCGTATCTTCTTCATTCTTTACAAAATAGCTAAAGAAATGCGACTTTAATTGAATGAGATCTCATAAATTATATCTTTATCTAGATTGGAACGACGGCAAAGCGGCTGCAGAGCATTTGTCTGTATTAGTTTGATCACAGATTTTTATAACGTTAAAATAATATTAAGATAAAAGTGTACATAGAGAATCTGCCTTTTTAATTACAAAAAAAAGCTTTAAAAGAAGCAAATTCTTACATTACGTAATTCCAACTCCCAAATCCCAATGCTTTATCTGGTAGCTGTATAACCAATATTCAAATCAAGTAATTAATATCACATTATACCTGATAATGACCCTGCCATGCGTTGAGAAATGGTCTCAGATGCCTTGCTGATACGCCTAATATCTATCTTATTTCCATACGAGCAATAAATTGATAAATTGAGGGCTCGTTTCAAATTAAATGATCGTTAGATTTTATGTCTTTAAGTGCGTAGCAGTTACAAGACTTGTTAAGAGCGTGTTTAAAATGCCGCTTTTCTTGTTGTTCGTTCATAAATCAAGTTCGGCGTCTACAGGAAATTGTATATATTGTGATAGCTCTAATTCTTGGGCTTTTGGAACCAGCCATAGAGTCACAGCCGTTCACCAGTTTACATCGTTCTCACGGTGCATTATTTATTCATTATGGCCCTACATCAACACCTTAGCATTCTGAGAAATTATCGAACTTAATTTTTTTACCTTAATTATGAGCTAGTTAACCTACTTAAATTACAAAATACCATACCTAATAATAATTTATTTTATGTTTAGCAATATCTACGTACCTAATCACACTTGCAATGTTTATCTAAATCTCAAAAGCCTTCTATTTTTATTCACTTCAAATGACACTTATTTTAAACTTCGTTTGTGCTCATTCGAAGCTACTAATTGGACACTCTCCTTGGTAAACCTTTTCAAACAGGCGATGCTCAAATGGAATGACTTCACAAAGTAAAACTAAGCTGTTTTCCCGATTCTGAGCTTAATAATTAGTATGGTATGGCGAATGGTGAAGAGACGTCATCACAAATTAGGTGGTAAGTTTGTTTTCCAAGTTATTATGGTAGAATTACTATAGAGTAATTATCTATACTAATATTATAAAGAGGAAAGTTTTGTATTTTTGTTTGTAACGAATAAACTCAAAAACTACAAGTCCGATTTCAAAAATTCTTTCACCGTTAGAATGCTACGTTATCCCTGAGTAACATAGGCTATATTTTTGTAGGTACCTCACGAGCAAAGCCGCGAACGGAAGCTAGTAGGTAAATAATTTTAGGATTTTATTTAGCAGTTTGACAGCAAAAATAACAAAATAATTAGTAGGTAGGTACAGTAAACACTTAGCAATACCCATTGGCATAAGCAGTGTATAGGTTTAGTTATAAGTTTTAGTTCGGTTGAATGTCAAAGCTTCGGCGTTATGTTGGATCCATAAACTTTAGGACATAAGTGGAAAGCTGTCATCATTGAATTGCTTAATTGTAATTGACATTTCGTCGGGAAAGATACAAAACGGACCCCCCGTAGAACTCCTGTGGTGACAACGACTGTCAAAGTCGTTACGTCAAAATAACGTGACTTTAGATTGTATATTATCAACCATTGATGTAGGATTTTCTGCGGTGCTTTGCCTGACAACTACGTCGTGTTATTTTGAGTTTTATTGCGTAATTTTGGTGGTTATTTTGCCAATAAAGCCCGGGTTCTTGACGCGAGTGTAAAGTATGTGAATTAGAGTGAATAGTTCTCTTCAAATTCCATCGGAGGAAATCCCGAGATTTTCAACAAAACAGCCATCTTTTGTTTAAAATTGACTTGACAACTTGACTATGACTCTGTGACGTTGACAATACTTATAAATAAATACACTTGACACTGGCAAAATTGTTCTCTAAGAGACAAATGCCATAATTGAAGAAGAAGAAGAAGAACCATTGATGTATTATTATTACTTAGTTACCATTTTAGCTGCAGTCAGTGTTTTTTCGATTCTCTATAAATTACTGCTGAAATTCTTTTGCGTTTTATAATGTCATTAACTTACTTTTAGTGCAATCCTATTATTACCTTACTTTGAAACGCCGCTACGACCGACAGACGATTCAAGAGCAGGGAGAGAATGTCCATTGAAAATAGGTCTTATTGCTTAAAAATAAGGTTGTTTGATTGGTAACAGTTCAATCGCTTGAAAGCCATCGATTAAGAAAGTTAACAAGGTAGTTAAGGCACATTTGTGTCACTCCACGACCTTTACTTTACCCGATGCTACTACGACACGAGAAGATACAACATAATGGTATCTTACAATGCATTTAATTTTACCCATTGACACAAATCTGGGGCCTTACCACAAGCTCTTACAAACCATGATGTTTTAAAAACGTCGCATTTCAAACTGGCAGTTTCACTACTTCCCTTTGGCACTACCGCTTGGCTCTACTAGTAGAGTGAAGGGAAATTTTACTTTCCCGTGAATCTATCATTCTTATTGGCTGATTAAACGCATATAAGTAATAAAATTTCCCGTGGATTTTTCAAAGGTTTCACTCTCTCTTTCTGGTCGGTCTATATCTGAGGAACGTGGTCAGCTTCGGGGTTGCATCTGGAGCGGTGATCTGCCTCCACCGGTTCCTGCCTTTCAAGCTTTCAAGCAGTTTCACTACTTCAACACAATTTTTATTATGTCATGCTACGAAATATCAACGTTATAATTATGTATGTACCTACTTTGATATTGCCCGAAGAGATTGGTGTTAGCTTATTAATTGCTCAAATGTTAAACGTAACAAACCAAAGCCGAAACACATTAGGTATTTCGTATCGCACTAATTTTTGACAGCATCTTTAAGCTTTATCATAAGCCGCTCTTTTCTACAGGTACTACACTAAAACACTAGTCAGCAAAATTACTTAAAGTCATCATCTTATTCTTTACATCATATTAGGTAGTAAGTAAGTAACTACAATGAGGCAGAATTAATTAATTTGTGTAGCTAGATATTTTGATGAATTCTGTAAGCTCAGAGTCAATGTAAAATTAAGTGGGTCCAAAGCCAAAGTTGGTGTCGTTAAGTTCGAAAGGGCCCTTCAGATGTGTCTCATGCGTAACTAATGTTCGGAATGGGCAATGCGTGCGTTTTTGTTTATTTTGTGACCACGCTATCTTCATACATAAAATATAATAAAGTCCCTTCCGCTTTAACGAGCATTTTATGTTTTATAATCCTATAGTTATTGAGTCTTAACCCGTAGAACAGCGCTCGCTTATTTCTTGCCTTTACTGAAAATCACCTTTACCCTATGTGGGTAGGTATTTAGAGTTTAATTTGGTGATAAATTTACGTAATGGCGGACGAACGGCTTTAAAGTTGTAAGCTTATGTACCACGTTTACACCATGGTATAAAATATTATTTTACAAGTTATAAAATTATTCTTCTTAGTATAATGATGCTGCTTTGCATTACATGCAAACTTTTCACGTTATTTGGGATAATTATTGTAATATAATAACAAAAAAATAGTAATCTAGTTTTATATAGAAGGTTTGTCTCCAATTTGTTAACTTAGCATTCTTAAGTCCCAACAACAATAAAAATAAATTTTAGCGTTGTTTATTTTGGATTGTTTTCATTCCATCGCGTTTCATAATTTAAAAATACTTAGGCTACCCTTTTGTTTAGTGAGTCTTAAAGCAAAACGACAGTTCTCTGTATAGGTACCTTTTGGACTAAGTAGGTACTTACCTACCCTATTTCTGAGCCTACGGCTTAAAATCGGCTTCGTTGTTTTTAATTCACCACTTACCATGACAGAATGAGCGTCTTGAAAAACTTTAAAATTCAGTTAAAGAAGTTCAACAGATAATAAAAAATAAGCAGTGTAGGTATACACTTAATAGGTATTACTTACCTGCTTTATAACTTTTTATTTATTTTATATATACCTAACAATATTAAATCTCGCAAATATTTTGTTAGAAGTTTTAGAATTTTTTGTACCTATTCAAGAAGTTTAAGTATACTACTTACATAATTAGAATTAATTAAATTCGTCTCGTTTTAACTTTTTAAACTTACAAACACGAAATTTCTCTACTTAATAGGTACCTATTCTTTCATAATTGAAAAAGAACAAAATATAAGTAGGTAATTAGGTACCTAGCTAATTACCTGCCTATTTATAATTAAATAGTATCAGTCTACCTACGAGTAGGGACTTACGTTTTGAGTAGGTTTCACACTTTTCACCTAACTACTAACAAAATCGTGTTAACTTGTCAAGGATGAAAATCAGCGCCAGAGCTCGAACTAGGTATTCCCGTATTTTACTCGTAATTCTATAAATATTTTGTTGAAAGGAATTTATTTCAGCTGTGTCTAACTTACATTGTTGCTGGTACCTACCTACACTACAACAACTAAAAATATATGTAAATACTTCAATATCGGTGAACATTTCACACAACGCCATAGCTTGTAGGTACCTACTATGAAGAACGGCCCTATTCAATAAACATTAATTGATTATCTATCTATCTATATTAGTAATTTCGTCAAGGGGTACGGTAGACTCGATCGAAACCTTACCTGAGTAATAAAACATAAAAAAGTAAAGATTTCGAGTCGACGAGATATATCAGCAAAATTCGGATTGTCGAGTACCTATTTTGTAAAATTCTTATGGTGCTGAGATCTCTATGGTGCTGAGAGACAAATCGCAGTCGCCATATTCGTCACTGACACCGGATGACATCTTGGTTAATAAAAACTCAAAGTAGGTAAGTAGGTAAGTACAATCAACCAGGGCCGCGCCGACCCCCCCCCAGCGCCTGTGTGCGAAACTTATGAAGCGCCTCTTTTTTTCACGAATCTTCATGTTTCAACTTAGGTACCTATGTGTCGCCTCATCATCATCAGCCTATAGCAGTCCACTGCTGGACATAGGCCTCCCCTAATGAGCGCCATTGCGCCCTGTCTTCAGCTCGACGCATCCAGCCTCCACCAGCAGCCTTTCGCAGATCGTCACTCCACCTAGCCGGAGGGCGTCCTACACTACGTTTGCCGAGCCGCGGTCTCCACTCGAGAACTCGTTTACCCCAACGGTTATCGGTTCTTCGACAGATATGGGCCAGCCCACTGCCACTTCAGCTTGCTAATTCTCTGAGCTATGTCGACAACCTTAGTTCTGTGTCGGATAGTCTCATTACGGATTCTATCCTTCAGAGAAACTCCGAGCATAGCTCGTTCCATAGCTCGCTGAGCGACTTTAAACTGGTAAACTAGCCTTACCGTGAGTGTCCACGTTTCGGCTCCGTATGTCATGACAGGTAGGACGCACTGGTTGAAAACTTTCGTTTTCAGACATTGTGGTATGGGTGACGAGAAGACTCGACGTAACTTTTCAAAAGCTGCCCAACCCAGTTGAATCCTCCTCTTAGCCTCCTTCTCAAAGTTGTCTCTACCTAACTGTAAAATCTGTCCGAGGTATGTGGACTGCGAAACAACTTCAACTTGTGTCGCCTGATACGGCAAAAATTTAAAATTTGGTCTAAATAAAAGTGGTGTACATTTTTTAGGTTTTATCAATAATCCACTACAAAGAATATGTTGTTGTGTAAGAGTATCAAAAATAATTTTGATGGCGGCGCCTCTATTGTCTTGGCGCCTGTGTGCGCCGCACACTTCGCACATAGGGGCGGCTCGGCCCTGCAATCAACAGTGCAACCAACCTCTTTGTTCTACTGCACTACGTAGGATGGTAGGTAGGTACCTAGGTAATCGCAAACTTGGTAGTATAATATCCGTTATGTTACTAGCTGTCCCGGCAAACTTCGTACCGCCTTCTACATTGCTTAGACAACAGTGAGTGATTATAATTTAATATGAACTTTATTAAATAGTAATCAAGTTGACATTGACTCTACATTTTATTTAGAAAAAGTTTGTATGGGAAATAGAAAAGGGCTAATTTTAGGGTTTTCCCGGCAATTATTCGAATTTTTAAAATAATTAATAATAATTAAAATTCAGAAAATTAAAGAAAAATCGAGGTCTAGACCTCCACGAACATTTCAAGACCAAGATAAGATAAATCCGTTTAGCCGTTCTCGAGTTTTAGCAAGACTAACGAACAGCAATTCAATATAAATAAATATATAATAAATAATATATAATTAGGTATATCATAAATAATATAATAAATAATTAATAATAATTATAATATATAATAAATATATAATTCAATATATGTAGATATTAACTGAAAGGCCGCCGTTAGAAAAAGTCTCTTTATTTGTATCTAAGAATATTGAATGATCGATTGAATAATCGATTGGATGATCGATTGAATGATCGAATGAATAATCGATTGAATGATCGATTAAATGATCGATTAAATTATTGATTAAATGATCGATTGAATGATCGATTGAATGTTCAATTAAATTGGTTGAATAATCGATTGAATGTTCAATCAAATTGGTTGAATTATCGATTAAATGATCGATTTAATAATCGATTGGATGATCGATTGAACGATCAATGAAATGATGGAATGATTAATTCAATGATCGATTGAATGATCGATTGAATGAATAATCGATTGAACGATCGATTGAATAATCGATTGAATGATCGATTAAATGGACGATTGAATGATCGATTCAATAATCGATTGAATGATCGATTGAATAATCGATGGAATGATCGATTTAAAGATCGATTAAATGATCGATTGAATGATCGATTAACTGATCGATTCAAATTATCGATTAAATAATCCGATTGAATGATTGAATTAATAATCGATAAAGATTATTGAATGATTGAATTAAAGATCGATTGAATGATCGATTTAATAATCAATTGAATGATTGATTAAATGATCGATAAAATTATCGATTAAATGATCGATTAAATAATCGATTGAATGATCGATGGAATGATTAATTCAATGATCGATTCAGTAATCGATTGAATGAATAATCGATTCAACGATCGATTGAATAATCGATTGAATGATCGATTAAATGGACGATTGAATGATCGATTCAATAATCGATTGAAAGATCGATTGAATAATCGATGGAATGATCGATTCAAAGATCGATTAAATGATCGATTGAATGATCGATTAACTGATCGATTCTCGATTCAAATTATCGATTAAATGATCCGATTGAATGATCGATTGAATGAATAATCGATTGAATGATCGATTGAATGATCGATTGAATGAATAATCGATTGAATGATCGATTGAATGAATAATCGATTGAATGAGCGATTGAATAATCGATGGAATGATTGATTCAATGATCGAGAATGATCGATTTAATGATCGATTGAATGTTTAATTAAATTGGTTGAATGATCTATTTAATGGACGATTAAATAATCGATTAAATTATCGATTGAATGATCGATTGAATGATCGATTGAATAATCGATTGAATGATCGATTAAATGGACGATTGAATGATCAATTCAATAATCGATTGAATGATCGATTGAATGATTGAATGAATAATCGATTGAATGATCGATTGAATAATCTATTGATGATAGAATAACGTACTACAACTTTGTAGAACACATCATTGTGGGATTGGGAGAGCAATAAAAATCAGTTTTCACGTTAATTCTTCTTATTTCTTCAAAAAAACTCACATTAACACGTTATCATTTTTCAGTCCCGTCACCATCTTAGATCTAATCATTCATTCCATTCAAACCAGTCATTCTTCCTCTCCTTCCGTTCCATTCATACCATCGTTCCCTTTTCATTCAACATTCACGTTCGGATACATTAATACTTACAATCATCTGTCAAACATCTTACTGTCACAGCATATTCGGATACACTCAACACTCAGATCCTACATCATTATAATCTATACTAATATTATAAAGAGGAAAACTTTGATTGTTTGTTTGTTTGTTTGAAACGAATAGGCTCCGAAACTACTGAACCGATTTGAAAAATTCTTTCACCAATGTGTAGAATAAACTTTCAGGATGAACATAGGCTATATTTTATGTAGGTACTTCGCGGGCGACGCCGCGAGCGGAAGCTAGTATATTATACAAAAATTGTATGCCTAACAGTGAGTGATTATAATTTAATATGAACTTTATTAAATAGTAATAAAGTTGAAATTGACTCTACATTTTATTTAGAAAAAGTTTGTATGGGAAATAGAAAAGGGCTATTTTTAGGGTTTTCCTGGCAGTTTCCCGGGTTTACATCTAGTTATATTATATTACTTAATATACTTTTTTTTGTAAATACCTACCAATGCATAAAATACTACCTAAGCAGGTAATAATATTGTTGTTGAAATCACTATTGGGTGGGACCCGCATGACCGCATGTAAATAAGAATAGGTGGGTAAATTCTTGAGAGTCAGTCAGCTGTAAACTGAGGTAAGTACACAAACATTGCTGCCACAACACAACAGCCTATACATTTCATAAATAAATAAATAATGAAAGCCTTCGTACTATCACCATCATCGTAATTGACGTGTGTCGCGACTTTGTCGCACCGTGTCGACGTGTCGCGCGACATGTAATTTCGGATACCTAGTATACCTACTATGTTACGACGCTAACATCTGCGAAACTTATCTTTGTCTAAAAATTATATGTACCTATGCACACGGTAGGTAGTCACCTATCTACCTACCTTCTACTTTTAGCCTTATTATCATGAAGCAGATAGATAAGTCAGGTTTTACCAAAAAATTTTTGTTCGATAAATAACTTTCCACACTCAAACTAATCGATGTTATTAAATAAAATTATGAGATGAATATAAAATTTTCTTATGCAGATTAGATCTGCAGAAGTGTTATTCAATTAAATCTATATCTATATAAGAGCTTAACCTGACTGACTGACTGACTGATTGATCATCGCCGAGCCGAAACCGCTGAAGCTAGAAAGCTGAAATTTGGAAGGTGGTTTCCTTTTATAACAAAACCACCCACTAAGGCGGGGTTTTTGGAAATTCCACCTTTAAGGGGGTGAAAAAGGGTGAAAACGTTTGTATGAAACTTTTTAACGCGTGGAGCGATTTTCATGAAACTTTGATTGTACACTGTAAATGCAAAATGAACGGACACGTGTTTCAAGATTGTTCAATATAACCTTCAAAAAGGGGTCAAATGTGGGGTCAATGTTTGTATGGGAACTTTTTAACGGGTCGTGCGATTGGTCTGAAACTTTGTTTGTGTACTCTAAATGCAAAAAAAATTGACACTTGTTTCAGGATTTTTCAATATAACCTTCATAAAGGGGTCAAATGGGGTGTCAAAGTTAGTATGGGATTTTTATGAGTTGTGTGATGTGCTTGAAACTCAGTTTAGATACTTTAAGTGAACGAAGTCGCTGGCGGGACAGCTAGTTAACTATAAATAACGTTAGGTACTTCATAAAATATGGATGGTTTCCGTGTCGTCGTGGAACTTACTATCGATGTTTAATGATCAACGCGTAAAAAATAAATTCACACTATTTCTAGGTAGCTTGTTGTTTCTAGCCTGAGTTTTCCCACTGCTGGGAAAATGCCTCACCTTGAGTTTTCCAGTCCTTTCGGTATAACGCCATTTTCTTCCACTGGTAGTCGCTGAAGGTGTCCAGCTCATCGCGCCATCGCTTGTATGGTCTACGGCGCTGTCTCACTGTCTCAGGGCTCCACTGGGTGGTTGTTTTGGCCTATTAGTTCGTCCGGTATGCGGCAGACGACGTGCCCTGCCCATATATAACACCCAACAGTAGTAGGTCCCTACTTAGTTCTTACCCACCCAGTACCACAACACCCAACTCAAAATAAATATTTGCAGAACATAAAAACATATACCTACACTCGCCCACTACGCCATCGAGGTCGTCTCTATCTATGAAGAAAAGAGAAGACGGGTAGAACTTTTTCGCCAACCAACGGCGATTGGGTCCAGCAGCCCTAGTAGGTAATCATGTTGGTTGCGGGATATCCGGCGGCCCAAATATTTCTCCAACGCCGTGTTTGGACTGCTGAACGTGTGAAGAGATGTTTCAATTCAACTGCACTAGGTACCTACTCTCAAAGGCGCTCTTACTGCAAGCAAGTAGTTACCTATGCTTCGAAAATCGTAGGCTCAAGGCACACGGATGTTTCTTGGAAGCCGACCATAAAACCAACCTTATGGGGATTGTTCCCAGTAGGTACTGTGCCACTGTATTATTCTCTAGCAACTTCACATCGCGTTCGGTAAGTAAGGGCGTTTTTATGGGATAACAAATCATAAGTCCCCGTTGTTGGATAACGCTAAAGGCAACTCATGCATGTGAAATTTACAACGAATTCCGCCTTGTTTAGGTACCTAATCCTAAATATTTTGTGGTCTGGACTTGACCGCTGACCAAGCGTCTAAGAGCGAAGCGAGAGAAGCCACAATGTTTCAACTTAACTGATAAAGAGTGACGCCGCGCCGCCCGAAAAAGATCTTAGATAGCATTATTCTACATTGAAGGAGGTCAAAGCGTGTCCACCATTTTATCCAGCATCTCGCATAGGTAGTCAATCTATTTTAGATTGTAAGTGTGCCGCATTAAGTACATTTGACTGCATGCAATCACGTAAACAAGTTCCTAAAGAGCTTGTTTAGAGATTTTTACGTAATACCTACAAGAGAGTAGGTAGGTACAGAGGTAGGTGAGATATTTCGATTCAGCACGTTGTTACAAATTAGGGCTCATAGAGCGTTCGACCAGTGGTATGGAATGGACATTGTATGTGGCAGGAAGAAAAAATAATACAAGAAGGGTGATGGATTTGAAAGTCGATGGATATACCTAAGGTTAGAGGTAGAACCTACGAAAAGATGGATGGACTGTATGAAAGACGGTAAGAAGGGACAGAGATAACGGATGATAGGGGAGAATGGAGGAAGAGAACCTGTTGTTCCGACCCCACCTGTGGGATAAGGGTAGGAAGATAATGGTGAAAGCGTTCGTGCAATATGATTTTTATGTAACCATTATTTTACATACCCAAATAAATAGACTATGATGATAAAATTAGGCAATATTACCAAGGTAAATCGCCTTTGATAGAGGCATAAATCTGGTACCAATCGGTCAGTCAGGTCAGGAAAGAAAGATCATATTTTAATAGAACGATTTGTTGCAGAAATTTGTGGCAACTCAAGACAGTTCGTAGCATTCTTTGTAAACGGCTTGATATGGCCAGCATTGGTCTTCATCTGCAGAATGATCCCTATTGTGAATCTTTAATCTTTTCATTTTCTCTACCATTCACTGTTGGCTTGAAATATGTAGAGAATATCGCATCTTGACAAAATAATTACCTAGCATGAGATGAGATGCATCTCACTCACTTTCTTGTATAGTGCAAGCAAGCAAAATAAATAGTCCATTCTTATGCATCCATAGAGCAAAACAATGGAATACGCTGTTCAAACTTATCGCACTATAAAGATAAAATAGAGCAATTTTCAGAGACCACCAAGGTCTTAGTCAGGAGGACGTTGACCTAAGGGGCATAAAGATTAAAAATAATCTAGGTTAGAAAAACAGTTAAATACCCAAAAATAAAAATTCTCTAAAACTCTAAGGCCCAGCATCCAAATGAGAAGCGCACTTACGAGTAAGTATATCCACGTTCATAGGATAAAGAAAGGATTTTCTTGAAGCAATCGGACCAATAAACTTTCAGCAATTCTATTTGCATCTAAAATCTGAATCTGAAAACCGATCGATCTGAAAAAAAAACTAATTTGATTTTCTCACGAAAAGCTTACCAATTACATAAGTATTTACTAAAAAAAGGTGCATTTGCCTCAAATGAGGAAAATGCGTCAAAAATTACAATTAAAAAAAATATCATTAAAAATAAACATTTTTAAACTCCGGCGAAAAAGTCAGTCTAGAACTTTGTAAAGAAATAGCATAACATTGGACTAGAGTTTCAAAAAGTGGATAATGCCATAAATTCGCTCACACTAAGGCGTCTGTTTGTCTCCAATATTATATAAGAAAAGTTCTTCAATTATCTCCTAAAGTTCGAAAACTATGAATCATTTTCCATTGCAGTTGTTCGTCGAGATAACCTGCCCCTGTTCGGAGTACAGCCCTGGCGATCGTCTGATACAATTCAAAGTGCACTCCCCCGTTTGCAAGCAATTTATTTTTACACCCAGGCAGGGAATAACAAGGTTATTGAGTGCTCGTTAAGCAATCAGCTTCTAGCGATTGCAACAATAAAAGTTTTCTCTCTTTTTTTAGGTTTTTTTCGGCACCTACTTAGCTATGTACCTACTTGTACATAGTGAACTACAGACACATTGTTGCTGACATTTGGATTCGGTAGGTACCTACCTAGGTAGGTACTTTTAGTTCGGTGCCTAGGTACATCAACTACTACCTACGTTAGCCAAGGTAAGTAGGTACCTAGGTAGGTACCTACCTAGGTACCTACTTTTCGTTTTTGTAGACTTCATTATAATTTTGATATTTTTATATTATGAAAGGTAGTTACTTAGGTTTTTTTTTTACCTAAGTAGCAATAGGTACGAAGGTACTTTTTTTTTTTTTTTTTTTAATTTTTTTTTTTTTAGGTAAGTACTGACCTAGGTAGGTAGTTCAAATACCTAGGTAAATTGTTTATAGGTCATGTTACTAAATATCAAAGTCATATTATTTTACCTAGTTTTTTTTTTGGTTATATAACCTACCTACTTTATTTTTCGGCACACACTATTTGTACGCAAATAAAGACCGACAATATGCTAAGGAAAATTATGAAAATTACTAGACACGCTGCTGAAAAGATAGATAGGTAGGTAGGTACCTGCCTAACATTGATGTAATAATCGTATCACCATCACATAGGTACTTATCTGTAACACGATCACGTAGCCCGTGTCACGTAGGTAGGTGTATGTCTCCCTCAAATGTGACAAGGTAGGTGTAAGCAAAAGGCTCCCAGGATAAGCATAAACCAATAAACGAAGGTTCGACTTGAAATGTCCTTTTCGTGTCAAATAAAACGCATGAGGTCTGAATTATTGTAACCATTTTAAGTTCCAAATCCAAAGACGTCCTGTAAGTACTACCTACTTATAGATTACTTAATTATGTACCTAATACTTACCATAATAGTTTGAAAACAAATTCTATTTAGGTACCTACACCCACGCACGGGTAGAGCTTTTACAGTGTGCTTTTCCGTGTGGTCGAAAGTGGATTTATAAACCCGGCTCCTAAAAAATCACCCTTTGAAAAAATATGAAAGAAAATATCCTCATCCAAAATTGTTATGTTACTATTTAATATTTCTTGTCTACTATACCTATACAAAACAACTTACACGTAAGTAGGTATGTAAGTACCTACCTACTATATTTTTTTGTAAGTTGGTAGGTAGGTAGGTACCTAAGTACCTTTTCTTTACCTAGTGCCAGTTCGATGCCAATAAATTATTTTTCCTAAATTATCACCATTTTTGTTTTTTATTCCAAATCATTAACATTATTCAAACGTTTAGTTATAAAAATGTCTTCTGTTAAATGTTTATGGACGCCTTTAAACAACATCAAAGTTGTAAAAACGTGTCCAAAATCCCAATGGAATGATTTATTTAGCCATTAAATACTACTAGGTACATATAATTAATCATTTAAGTATTGTAAATAAAAGATTGTAGTATTGGCTAAGTACCAAGATTAAGGTTTTCTTGTCACTAGTTATTTTACACAAAGACTGAAAAATACCTCTATGTGCCTAAGTACTTAAGTAAGTAGGTAGGTACCTACCTAAGACTACCAATATGGTGTGGTTCTCATTAATAAACGACGACATTTGCTTCTTAAACACATCATCACGAAACAAATATCATCGCCCCAAAAAAAGATACAATGGCGAAGTGGAGTGCTTGTGGTAATGATGACAGCTTTTATAAATATTAAGTCCGGTACAAAGCACCTAGGTACTTACAATATAATATGAAATAGGTACAATTTCACGTATGTAGGTAGAGATGATTCAGTCTAAAAATGCACGCCCCTCCACTTTTACTTGTACCGCATGTAGAGGTAAATACATTGGAGGTGCGTGCATTTTTAGACTGATCTACCTCTACCTAGGTAAAAGAACGATCTGTTGAATTCAGGGCGTCTATTTCGTAAAACAATTCGGAGATTGAAATTTAGTTACGCATTAGGTAGGTCATACCTAATCATAACCCAACGAGAGCCCAATCAATGCAATGGTCAGGGTCGGATTTGATACGTTGGCTGCCTTAGGCCAATGTATTTACCTCTACATGCGGTACAAGTACAAGTGGAGGGGCGTGCATTTTTAGACGGAATCATCTCTACCTAAATTACCTATTGATTCTTACCATCTATTTGTGATTTGTGAGAAGCAATGAATCGTTATTCACAAATTGTCTAGCAAAGGCGCGTGAGCAATCTATATATCTATATAAGAGCTTAACCTGACTGACTGACTGACTGACTGACTGACTGATTTATCATCGCCCAGCCGAAACCGCTGAAGCTAGAAAGCTGAAATTTGAAAGGTGGGTTCCTTTTATAACAAAACCACCCACTAAGACGGGATTTTTGGAAATTCCACCTCGAAGGGGGTGAAAAAGGGTGAAAACTTTGGTATGAAACTTTTTAACGCGTGGAGCGATTTTCATGAAACTTTGTTTGTGCACTGTAAATGCAAAATTAATGGACACGTGTTTCAAGATTTTTCAATATAATCATCAAAAAGGGGTCAAATGTTGGGTCAATTTTTGTATGGGAACTTTTTAACGGGTAATGCGATTAGCCTGAAACTTTGTTTGTGTACTTTAAATGCAAAATAAATGAATACGTGTTTCAGGATTTTTCAATATAACCTCCAAAAAGGGGTCAAATGTGGGGTCAATGTTTGTATGGGAACTTTTTAACGGGTGGTGTGATTGGCTTGAAACTTTGTTTGTGTACTGTAAATGCAAAATGAATGGACACGTGTTTCAGGATTTTTCAAAATAACCTTCAAAGAAGGGTCAAATGTGGGGTCAATGTTTGTATGTGAACTTTTTAATGGGTGGTGCGATTGGTCTGAAACTTTGTTTATGTACTGTAAATACAAAATGAACGGACACGTGTTCCAGGATATTTCAATATAACCTTCAAAAAGGGGTCAATTGTGGGGTCAATGTTTGTATGGGATCTTTTTAACCTGGTGCGATTGGTCGGAAACTTTGTTTCTTGTTTCAGGATTTTTCAATAAAACCTTAAAAAGGGGGTCAAATGGGGGGGGTCAATGTTTGTGTGGGAACTTTTCAGCGGGTGGTGCGATTGGTCTGAAACATAATTTCGGTTTAAAGGATTTTTCAATATAACTCTAAAAAAGGGGGTCAATGTTTGTATGGGAATTTTTTAACGGGTGGTGCGATTGGCCTGAAAGTTTGTTTTCTGTTTCAGGATTTTTCAATATAACTCTAAAAAAAGGGTCAATGTTTGTATGGGATTTTTTTTTTGACGGGTGGTACGATTGGTCTGAAACTTTGTGTACCTACTGTAAATACAAAATGAATGAACAAGTGTTTCAGGATTTTTCAATATAACCTTCAAAAAGAGGTCAAATGTGGGGTCAATGTTTTTATGGGTACTTACTTTTTAAAGGGTGGTGTGATTGGTCTTAGTTTTGGTTTGGATACTTTAAATGCAAAATAAATGGAAACGTATTCCTGGATATTTCAAAATAGCCCTCTAAAATGGGTAAAATTGGGTGTCAAAGTTATTTATGGGATTTTTTTATTAGTGTAATTTGTTTGAAACTCAGTTTAGATACCTACTTTAAGTGAACGAAGTCGCGGGCGGGACAGCTAGTTACTAATAAAAAGAGTTGGATATTGTTAAGTATGTAGTAGGTACCTAGCTAAGCAAATGCACCTTTTATCATGTAAGTAGGTACTTAATATAAAAATAATAGAAGAGTTTTTGAGATTGACTGTACCACAGCAGCAGACTACCACATTTTGAACAATAAATAATAAATGTTTACTTCTCAACGCCATCTAGTGTTTTTTACGAAGACTAAAATCGAAATATCAATGGCTACAGAATGATACATAATTGGTACGATTTTTGACTACTTATTAACGCCATCTGTTAATTTTTTCGTGAAATAACGTGCTCATTGTCCAAAATGTCCATGGCAGTGGCCGTGCCGTGTAGTAGAGCTGACCGGTTGATCGTTCCATGGAAAGTTTATTTTTTCTTCGTCCTCCGGTGCAGTCCTATACTTCCAGTAGGTATACATAACTGGGGTTCATAAATATCTAGCCCAGAGCAGCGCCAGCGTCCAGCCTAGCCTCAGAGTAGGTAAAGCCTAGCTGGCAGCCAGTATCTTATTTAAACCTTTATTCTGTCAGGCAGGAGAAAATAATTATTATGTACGCCGAGAACGAACTGTTTGATTCGATTTGACTTTGACTTATGCTTTTGACAGTTGACTTGCTTGACCCGTTTTCGTGTTTTTGGTCTCGCTCGTGCGTGTCATGTCATTCTTTCTTTACTATTTCTATTTAGCTACTGTGCAGTGTACAAGTTTATCAAAGTGCATATTTAGATGGTTAGTGCATAATAAAATGACCTATTTTCTGTTATGTGAGACTTAATTGTTGTGCTACATAAACAAATCAACAGGTTACAGTGAAATGCTATGTGATACTCTCCTTGGCAGGGTTCTAAGATTGTGTTAACATTGTGGAGTTCATAATATTTGTGTCTCGAGATGTCTTCAAAACCAGCAAATCAGAAAAGAAAGTAAGTGTATCGAGTTATTTTTAAGAATTTTGTTGCATAAATTACACTTTTGTTACATTTAGCAGTCGCTGCGTGTTCATGAGTTATTCTTTTCCTGTTTGGTACATTGCTGTGCCACCTCGCCATGGTAACTTTCTCTTTGACAGAGCATCCACCAAAACAGGGTGGTACTTACCTAATGTTCAAAATTTACAATAATAAGATCTTTATCTATTATGGTAATCTGTGTGCTTGTTCAGGTTAATTAAGTAAATATGTTGACATTGAAATTGATAAAATAATGAATAATATGTTCTTTGAATAGCTAATGTCACACTAATTTGTATTCTCAAAGGCTTCTGCTCTATTTCAAAGAACCTAATTCACGATTTGCATTATTCATATGTGGATGTAAGTTTATGGTATTTTCTTATCGTAACCACAGCCATCTATTTAAGATCAAACAGAATATTCAATCATTCTGATCTTGAGTACCTATAGTAGCATATTAGATTCTGCATTTAAGATTATAAAAATTTTGTAAACCAAAAAATGTTTGTAATTTTAAAAAATATCTAAAATAATAATGTGTGTTCTGTGATTAGTGACGTTCTCGGAAATGATGAGTTGTTCCCTAAATGACGATATGGATACAATTTCGGCTTGTAAAATCATAAACAATGTTTTATACGTCGTACTTATTTATTCATTTTGGCATAAGGTTCTTAATTAACAAAAACGCAACTTTTCTCTAAGTTTCGTATTTACGTTTTATGTTAATCACAGGAACGTGTGTCACACGTGTGATCCGCGAATGCCCCTTAAACTTAAACTAAGTGGAAAATTTACAAAACGATCATAATACCTGTCGTATTGTATGGGTCCGAATGATGGGCCACCAAGGGAATGGACGAGAAAAAAATGCATGCGAATGTAGAGATGGATGTCTGGAGTGATGAGGATGAATAAAATAAGGAAAGATTTTATTAGAGGAAGTCTGAAAGTGGCGCCGGTGACGGAAAAGATGAGGAGGAATATAGGTTAGCGTGGTATGGTCACATGACATTCATCTCTTCTCATAACATGCGAGAAGAGATGAATGTCATGTGACGAGGAAAGTACTAGGTATGAATGTGAATGGATACAGGGGTAGAGGTAGGCCAAAGTAAAGATGGATGGAGTGGTGAAAGATGACATGGGTAAGAAAGGAGTGAGTGATAAAATGATAGAGGGAAATGGAAGAAGATCACATGTTGTGCCGACCACATAACATGGGAAATGAGCAGGAGATGATGGTCATAATGTTTTATTTTACGATATGCTTTGGTTGTATCCTTCCGAACAATTTATCTTCCCACTGTTCTTCTTACTAAAGTTGTTGCAGTTAATTCATCATCAGAATGGGGCGCAGTACTGTTTACTTGATATTGCTTTATCTTTTCTCTGTATTTTTTTTTATGTTTCTTTCCAATTTTTTCTCTGCTTTCGCTTTTCTCTCTCAGTCATCTTAACAATGTTTTTAACTTTCTTTTCAGCTCTTTTTTTCTGTTAGTACGCTCTATACTTAGCCCTTTTTATTTCAATCTCTTCCTCCGTCATCTTATCTAAAAGATCCTTAATTATAATTGAATAACGGGTATTTATCACGTACCTATTTTGTTTTTATTCCCGACGTTTCGAACACATTACAGCGTTCGTGGTCGCGGGCAGACGACCACTGCCCGCGACCACGAACGCTGTAATGTGTTCGAAACGTCGGGAATAAAAACAAAATAGGTACGTGATAAATACCCATTATTCAATTATAATTATGTCATCAAATCACGGAAGTTTAAAAAGTTTAAAAGATCCTTTTCCTGGCATTGGCTTTCTCTGGTGGTCGCAACTAAACCGAACTATTTTTTTTAACTTGCTTTTTATGACGTTTTTTATTTTTTCAGCCACATGACATTCCATATTGCTAAAAAATATTAATCATATGTATAAAAAATATGTTAACAACAACATACGCTAAATAAATTAACCAATAGTTGTAATAACAGAGCTCGTTTATTTGAAAAAGTCATTTCGGGAACGTCATCATCATTTCGGGAACGCTCCGTCAAGTCCGGGGCAGGGATCGGAAAACCTATTCATAACGGTAACCGTTTCAAACGGTTACCGATAGAAACGGTAAACGATTGAAACGATAACCCTTTTACATTGGGTTTTAATCGAAATAATAACTGTTACCGAATAAAACGGTATACCGAAATAATTCGGTTTTTTTTAGCTGTATTTTTTGTTGCATTATTAGGGTACAAATACTTTGTAGAAATTGAGTGCGTGCGATATTAGGTATGCGAATGTTTTTCGACTTAGTTGATGACTGGAGGGATACTACTGAGCAATCGGAAAGTGTTAAATTAATGCAGTGTGAGTGCGACTTTAATATTTTTTAAATATGGTATGTGATTTTCTTTTATAATAGTAATAGAGGGTATAATAATACCTAGTAGTACAGTAGTACTACTAGGTATTAGTACCTACTACTACTACTAGTGAGTAGTAACTCAACTACTATACTAATTACTAGTATTTAAGTAGGTAACTACACCTACCTCCTACCTACATACATTATTAGCAAACCAGACTGTTTTAGTAGTTATAGTAATAAAACAATTGAATAAATTTGCTTGAAGTGTGTCGGACGGAACGTATTACAGAAGGTAAATGTTATACTAAAATAAAATAGGTACAGTCACCGACGGAAAGGGGTAACCATTTTTTTACATTATCGTCTAATTTAAATTTTCAAAACAATTTTAGCAATGGAATAAATAATTTGTAGTATTCAATACAACTGACTCACAATAACTGAATAATACATTCGCCACCGCTTTGGCAAGAAATAATCTGTCTAAAAGCGGGTAGTTAGCGTAAAAACAACACGGCGATACCCGCAAACTACATTACCGCAACCCGCAAATACAGGTAACAAAGAGATGGGCGGGTGGGTAAAAATTCGGGAGGGATAAATAGGAAGGAAAGGGTAAAATAGGTAAAAATTAAAAAATACCCATTTATACCGGGTATTTTTTATTTATACCGGGTAAAAATTCAACGTATATTTTTCAATGAAAATAAAAAACCTAATTACTTTTAAAAATACGTAGTAAGTAGAGCAGCCTTAATATTATATAGGAAAACCTAAACTATGAGTAAAAGATGTTTTTATCAAATAAAACCAACATAAAAGTCATTTAGAAAACATACACTCGCGGGCTTTAAACTGGAATCGCTTCATCAAGACAATTTTGTACAATTTCTGTCCAATGAACAATGATTGTCGTATATCATTTGAAAGAATATTTTATTAGCTATTAAATTCTAGCCGAGAGATGGCGTGCCTACTGTGAGCAGTTATATACTGAACCCTTTTTTAACCGAACTGGAAGGAGCTAGAACTGGAACCCATGATTCTTCGTTACGAAATAGCTACTGCTCTATAGTCTCTCAAGAAAGAGAAGGCGCCAGGAAGCGACCAAATAACAGCAGAGGTGCTTAAAGCTATGGGTGACTTGGGTGTGACGACACTACACAATATCTGCTCACACATCTGGCAAAACGGTAATTGGCTGCAAGACTGGACGGAGTCCGTAATTCTACCGCTGCACAAGAAATGGTCAACTAAGAGCTGCGGTAATTATCAAACCTTGTCCCTCATCTCACACGCCAGCAAAATCTCGCTCCATATTATCAACAATCGCATCCTGGATACCTGGATTGGCAAATCCCGCAGGAGCAAGCCGGTTTCATGAAGGGCAAGGGCACTCGGGAGCAGATTCTCAATGTCAGGCAGATCGTTGAGAAGGCATACGAGTTTGATTTGCCAGTGATAATGTGTTTCGTCGACTACAGCAAAGCTTTCGACTGTGTCAACTAGGGTTGTTTATGGAAGGTCCTACAAAAACTTGGAGTACCAATGCATCTTATCGCTCTACTTCGCACCTTGTATGACTTAAGCCAGGGAGTCGTAAGAGTTGATAAAGTAACTTCTAAACCCTTTAAATTTCACCACAATGTCATACAAGGTGCGAAGTAGAGCGATAAGATGCATTGGTACTCCAAGTTTTTGTAGGACCTTCCATAAACAACCCTAGTTGACACAGTCGAAAGCTTTGCTGTAGTCGACGAAACACATTATCACTGGCAAATCAAACTCGTATGCCTTCTCAACGATCTGCCTGACATTGAGAATCTGCTCCCGAGTGCCCTTGCCCTTCATGAAACCGGCTTGCTCCTGCGGGATTTGCCAATCCAGGTATCCAGGATGCGATTGTTGATAATATGGAGCGAGATTTTGCTGGCGTGTGAGATGAGGGACAAGGTTTGATAATTACCGCAGCTCTTAGTTGACCATTTCTTGTGCAGCGGTAGAATTACGGACTCCGTCCAGTCTTGCAGCCAATTACCGTTTTGCCAGATGTGTGAGCAGATATTGTGTAGTGTCGTCACACCCAAGTCACCCATAGCTTTAAGCACCTCTGCTGTTATTTGGTCGCTTCCTGGCGCCTTCTCTTTCTTGAGAGACTATAGAGCAGTAGCTATTTCGTAACGAAGAATCATGGGTTCCAGTTCTAGCTCCTTCCAGTTCGGTTAAAAAAGGGTTCAGTATATAACTGCTCACAGTAGGCACGCCATCTCTCGGCTAGAATTTAATAGCTAATAAAATATTCTTTCAAATGATATACGACAATCATTGTTCATTGGACAGAAATTGTACAAAATTGATATTAATAATAAAAAACTTACACCGTACTTACTTCAAAATAAGTCGAGTATTTTTTTAAAAGACATAGTACATAATACACTTATATATTTTTTTATTATATAATTGTTCTAAAAATAACAAAAGCCTTTATATTGTAATCTGTCGTTTTTATGTTTTTACATACTTAAAGGCTTTTTTTATTTTCAGAAAGATTAAAAATATATAAGTATACGCACTATGTCATTATAAACAATCTAAAAAACCATATATATAATATATATATATATAATAATCGCACAGCATAACGAAATCAATAAATATAATACTTAAATAAATATAATCCAACCAAATTATACTGATAATTACATTATTTTACACCAGAGAACATAACACTAAAAAAAACAAATAAAATAATAAATAAATAGTGGCGGACATTTTTACACACCACCATCTAGCCCCAAAAAACAAACAGAAATAAAAACTAACAAGTTAAAGCATATATAATTAGTTGAACCTCAAAACCAGGTTAGCGCCCATCTCTCAACACAAATTCAAACAATACGGTTTAACACGACAGAAGATGAGTGAGACATTATTTTCCTTCGCACTCATATTACCTACCGCGCTACTTGCACGCAGTACATGATGAAAATGCGCAAATTTAAACCTTAAGACAAAAACCTTTATTATTTCGGTTAATGTTAACAGAAATGTTTCGGTAACCTATAGTTTCGGTATACCGTAATTGAAAGTGTTAAACAACCGATTCATTACGGTGGTTAACCTTAACCGGAATATCCCTGGTCCGGGGACGTTCCCGGAATGACCGTTCCCGAAATGACTATTTTAAATAAACGCGCCCTCTTTAGACGGCACCAATCTTTGACATCATGTTCAACTTTGTTATTGTAAAATATTTGAGGTAACTAGTTGCTGTAAAACAAAACAAAACGTATTTTTCAATATTCCAAGAGAATGGCATTCCCGGGATGATGACGTATTGATGTACGCTCTATAAATAATGAATTGAAACATAACTTACCACTTATTTTCAATGGTTTTGGCGAAAACTCTCTCGACAGTTGTTTGTTTACATCGTTCACATCACTGTACCATAAACGACTAAAGGTTGCCTAAAAAAACTGATTTTTTACTGAGAATCAAAATTGCGTTCACTAAAATGACGTTTACATTGCCGGACACAATATTTTGACTTGGTTTTCTTTAATTACTTTTCTTTTTTTAATAATAATAATAATTAATTGATATATGATAAATCTGTAGGCCATTAAGTAAGAAAAACATTTCACTTTATTTTTTTTTATGAATATTTCCAATGTTAGTGTCTGAAGATTGCTTACTTAGGACGCGTTCTCGAAATGATTTTCAGTAGTTATTTCTTCAAATAATGATGAATGTGCTTTACTTTTGCGGAATAAAATATTTTTTACAGTTAATATGAACAGAGTTAAGTAATATTTACAATAACGATTTGCTTAAAGAAACTTAATTTAGACATTTATTTGCTGGCAAAGCTAATTCTCCACCTTGGTGATTTTGACCCAGGTATGTAGCCTAGATACTATAAAAAATCTAATAATTCGATGCCGAATACAAAATTTTCGTAATAACTACCGAAATAAGAATATTGATCTCTCTATTTCGATTAACTTCCTAGGTGGTATTAAAAAATGTTTTCATTGAAATAGGCAGCTTACGTACCTACCTATATCTAAATTACTGATATGGGCAAATAAACTAAGTAAATACGTTTATTATAGAACTTATTTCCGGCCTGAGTGAGGCCTTAATGAACTTATTTAGTGACTCCACCTATTTTTGTCAAATGCTTAAATTTAAATTGCTTTGAATAACTTCATAACCAAGATTACCTAGTCTAAATATAAATATGAACTCGTTTGCAACGATGTTGAAGGAGTGTTTATCTGCTGTCGAAAATGCCCGCCCAGATAACACTATGTCGAATGCAATGAGTTGTAGGTACAAAGTAATAAACTTGCCATACCGTTGACTCCATCTATCTATATCTAGGTACGTACTCCACTGCCCTGGATTTGTAAAGTCAGTCTTACACTCAGAAGTTCGAAGGAGTCTTACCACAAGCTCTTACAAACCATCATGTTTCAGAAATGTCAAAGTTTCCAGCTTGAACTTATAGTAACACTATTTCAATACAAATTATATGTCATGGTACGAAGAGCTTGTGATAGGCCCCTGATGTATTTTTAGCATTTTTCGAGCTTAGACATTGTAGCTCTAGTAAATTCTTGGAGTGTGAAGAAAGCAACATGTCCCAGAGCCGATAAAAGTGTTCGAAAGAAGCTTTTACGAGGCACATTGCATCCATTCTTAAGACCTTTTCCAGGGTCATCTCAATCTAGTCAATGACCGATGTGGTAACTAGCAGAGAACCAGAGGAGACGCGTTATAGCACGAAGTAGAGACTATGACGGTCATTGCCTAGTGACAATTGATTAATATTGATACAATGCCTTTCAAATCAGTGACTGATATAAATGAAGAGTACCTACTTGCTGATAACAACAGTTTGATCTTACATGAAGTGGTGTTTGTGGGTATATAAAACATTCAAATTTACTTTTGGACAAAATGACTCTATTTTTGTAAAATAATTTATTTTGATAACTTAGTAAAATTGCATTTTCATATAAGTATTAGAAATCGTTTCTTTTCCGTGTATCCTTGAATATGTTGTCCACCTGTTTACTCAAGGTTTTCGATAAGAAATAAACAATTTTACATAACCATTTTAATTGTCTTATTGATTAATCTAGTTTGGTATCCTCTGTTAGACTTTAGCCTGTTTCGAAACTAAAGTAACATGTGAAAAGTAATAAATAAATTGATTGTTTACATACCTACTACAACTGATATACATACCAAAACTCTAGCACTTTGAATTAATTGACTGTCAGTTATTGCGTAAAATATAATGTAATGCGTAAATGTTAAAACTACTCATAAAACCAGCATAGAGTTAAAAGCCGGTTAACCAATTAGCATTTGACTGGTAAATATTTTTAGTGAAACAAGTTGACATTGTTGACAGTGCAAACTGACCGTTATCACTGGAAGCTTACTTAAATAGGCACACGGATAAGACAGTCAAATATTTAAAATAAACCTTTGTTCAAAATTAAATGTAATATCGACTAACTAAGCTAATATTATGGAATTATCTGCTTGCTACAGTTGCTATGTACATGATCTGGGGCTACGAAAAAATCTACGTGGAAAAAGTAGTGTGGTAAATGTGGTTTAAAGCACCCACGTTTTTTTGCTTGAAATAAAAACAATCCATCACTTCATTGGTATGGCTTGTGAGCTGATTTAGATTCAGTAATGATCGAGCATCTGGAGTTGTTTAAACTCTAAATTCATTTTTCGTTAGTTTCACTAATTTGTGCCATTGTTAGTTACTTTGCCTTAATGCTCTTCTTCATTGTCTAAGATTATCTTCTTGTATATAGCGTGCACATTACTGATCATGTATTTACAACAGAGCATCTATTGATTGGACCGTATCATCAGACACTACATACTTGTTCTCGAATGTGTAACTCCTGAAGCTTACACGCTTGGAACTACACGTTTTTATGGTAGTCTAATTGCTACGGTTCAATGTCCGAAGAGAGACTATATTAGTCCAAGTTGCATCCAACAATATCTACCAATCTAAAGTATGTTCTAAAGTTTTATTGGATCTACAAAGTCCCACCCAAAAGCTATGTTATAGATTGTGATTAAGGTAATATCTGAAATCCTCTTATCTCATACTAAGGGTATCTGATCTGATGTTTCATTAGTGAATTTTGCCTGCAACGTAACAAACTCACAATAAACCAACTTTGAGACCCAGTTGCTAGGGTCGGATTGTATCTAGTATGTTATCTTTGAAACATTGTATTTATCAAGTTTTCGCTACTGTGACTTCTATAATGCGATTGAGATAAGAACATCTTTCTGTTATCTATCAGTCAGTCGTCGATTTCAGTCCTCGATGGACTGTTCAGTAGTTTTGTCTCCGGATTCTATGATCCAACTGTTAAAATGTTAGTGAACGGATTTCCTGAGGGATTTCCGCAACAGTGTCCGGTTGTGGGAGCCTTTGAAGAGACAGGTTGGAATATGCAGTGCCCAATGCAGAACCAATGGTCCAAGCAGTTGGATAATGTGTGTAATGTTAGTGTTTATAATGAGAACTCCGTAAATCAGGCCTTAAGAAATGACTGTAGTTACGTGCCGGAAAATATAATGACTACGTATTATCATACCCAAAACGTGTATCATCAACCTCCTCGGTATATTCAACAGCCCTTGATTCCAAATCTGCCCTGCCATCAGAATCAAGAGTGGGACTACAGTAGCATGTGCTACAATATTGATGGCCAGTCTTGCCAGTATACTAATGTTGTTGATTTGGAAGATTTCATGTGAGTTCTGGAATATGTTTAGCTGTCAGTCAGCTAGTTTCTTAGTGCAATTTTATATCAACAGTGATGTTATACCGTCGATCTATTTGTTTAAATGAATGTAGAGTTCATCACTGTCTTGGACACAAAAAGGAAAGCTCGATTTCTGCTTGGTGGTTATTACAACAAACAGACAGTTATTAAAAGTACTGCTTAAGGCAATTTGTAATTAGTATAAATCTTCGCCCAAAACCTGTTCTGAAATGATATGTCTATGTCTATGTCTATGTCTATGTCTTGTCTCTACATTTATATAGTTTTTTTAAAACTGGCAGCACACCTTTTCATTGTTGATTTATAACCGAGAGTTCAATATGAACACGTCGGTAAACTATTTAGTATTCAAGGTTGATAATTTATTCAGAACCCCGTGTTTTAATGGATTTGATCGATGGCACCGCATTTTCTTTCCTCGGTGTTTTGAATTAAATCCAAAAATCAATACCATTGTCCTACATTTAGCAGCAACCATCGTTATCTAATCAAATGGTCCTTATTGTATGATTATTTTTGTTTATGATAATTTACTTTTACCGATTTTGTTGAGTAAATCTATTGCAGCAATTTTATCGTAAGTCCTACCTATGTTGTCATATAAAAGGCACGTGAACTTTTTGCCGGGCTGAATCATCGAATGTAAGTTTATGTTTGGATACATGCCAAAACTTTCAGACAATTATTAGCTGATCAAACCACGTGAAGTTGGTGATTTCACTCTTTACGTCCTCGTTACTTTTATTTTAATCAGTTTAGTTTCACTAACTGTTGTTACCTTTCAGTAAGACTATTTGTTATTTGCAACCACTTAGCCTATCTCTGTCTTTTTCACGTCATTGAAAAGGATGACAACAGATTTAAAAAACCATCAAAAACCTCTCTTGGTTTTATTTTACAACAGTAGGGAAGATATTGATTTAAGGCTGGTTAGGCTGGTTACAGTGCTCGACCGATCGGTCCGTACGGTCGGTCCAACGATCGGTGCAGCACTGAACGCGTTCATTCGTTTCCATAGCGCGTCGGCCGACCGACGGCCGTATGCGGACGCGCTGGACCGACGGTCCTCGTACGCAGTGCGTAGCAATATACGCGTGCGTACGGTCGGTCCAGCACTGTACGATTTTTGGATTTTCATATTAATGACAAGCGCGACTGACATACGGACCGACGATCGGTCGAGCACTGTAAGGCTGGTTACAGTGCTTCCCTGACCGTCGGTCCGTATGACATCAAAGCCGTATTTGGCAGGAGTTTTCCTGACTGAATCGAAACCTTTGTGAATTTATGCTATTCATTATAATGGTTGGTAGTATGGTGTTTTGTTTACTACCTGCTTATTTCCAACTTTCAAGGCTAGTCACGCACAATAAACCGAGGACGAGAAAACACTTTAGGAATCTGTGCCCTAAATGTGTTCAGTTATCGTCATCATTAATTTGGTCACGGTTGGACATGAGATTCTTTCCACTGAATAACGCTATGATGAACAGTCTTATGCTTTTTCCTAACACTGAGTGCTCGTTATTTTAGCGATATTCGTGTGGCATCAGTAGATTGAGTGATAGCTATCATATACCTACCTAGGTAGGTATAGTTTATCTAAAGATAAGGAACCAACGTCAATCTGTCTACTGAATGAAACTAAAATTATGAAATTAAAAGTCCGAATGAAGAAAACTTAACTACTATGAGTACAAAATCCATGTTACAAATAAATACCGACTAATAATTTTAAGTAAGTAGGTACACAATATTCATTATGCAAGTAACACCGCTGGATAAACAAAAAAACTTGAGAGGTGTCAAGGGACACCCGGATGGAACGAAGTTCCTTTCCTTGCTTTCTATGAGAGAGAGAGAGAGAGAGAGACAGAGAAACACGCGCACGCCGTACGGCTTACAACTATAGCAAAAAGTGTCGTTACAACTTTTCGTGAGAATTTTTTCCGTCTAGCCCCCTTTCACAACGCGCGATAAGGAACTTCGTTCCAAAAACGGCCTATGTGTGGAACCGGCATTACATTAGGCTAAAATTCAAAACTCAAGAAATTGTACGAAAGAGTATTCGTCCTGAACTCTTATTGTAGGTAATTTATGTACTATGACTTAGCATAGTTCTACCTAGAGTGGTCTAAACATAGTACCTAACTAAATAGGTACCTTAAATCGATTGCATTAACGAAGTAATGTCGCATGCAACATACCAACAGTATCTTAGTCCAACGCATCTCTATGTTAAAAACACGAGCCAGTCAGAGCGAGTTAGCGATAACCTGGCCTTCTCTGTTGAATGACCCTCTGATTATAGTGATGGATAAAATGTACACACGATCACACGATAAATACAAAAAAGTACGTATCTAAACGTAGACTTCTGAACCGAGTGGACACTGGACAGTCTGCGACAGAGCGGCAGTACCATACCACACTATGGAATTAACATGTTTACTATCGACTGTAGCGTATACGTAGGTAGGCAAGGCGATTAAAAAAAAATTACATCACAAAAATAAAAAAAATGGTCCTAATTTTCTTTCAAGTTGACACGCACGACACGCAATTCACAAGCTAGCCAACAGAAGCTGACAGGGATGAATGGAAAAAAGCTTTTGTAGGATCATTCGATTAAGTAAAGAGATTTAGAGTTACTAGAATCATGTTTCCTTCAAGTTCCAAGAAATTATTGTAGCAGTTATTTTCTACGTCGCAGAGCTGTTATTTATTACTGAAACCTGTCGTATCAAGTACCCTATAATCAGCCTCTCCGGAGCCGGAGACTAGCTGAGAAGGCGCCAACCAGCCGCATATCACGTCGGCATTGAGATCAATTGTTTATTAATCGTAATATAATTGTCTATCACAAAAGTAATTTAATAGGTGTTATACCTACGAGGAAAATTATTTAGTCTATTTTTGGTTTCTTTATAAAATCTTGAACTTATCTTATTATGTACTCGTAGGTACAGTAAGATAGATATAGATAGAATGACAGAGGGAAATGGAAGAAGAAAACGTGTTGTGCCGACCCCGCATAGCGTGGGAAAAGGGCAGGAAGAAAAAGAAGAAGGTACAGTAGGATAAACGAAGTACATAATAATGTCACGTCCTGTGATCTCCTATCGTCAGTCACGTATTGCTGAACTTGCGTCAGTTACTCAATTGGCAGACGGGAACGCGATTATTTTTGCAATCAGAACCAATTGCCGGTCCTCCTTGAATAGATCTCTAGAGTGAACTGCTCATTCATCTAGCAATCTACGGCTTCAAAATAAGCTAATAAAAGCTAGCTAAGATGTTTGACTCTATAATTTGCCATTATCATATTTTAAACTGGTTGAGCAATTGTGCCTATTTAACTTCCATTCTCATAGCTTGTCAGAGTAAAGTCAAAATATAAAGCAAGTCTTAAAACATAATCTTTCGTTTAAATTTTTTGAGAAAATCAAGCACACCACATTTATAATAAAACATTTTTCTTAGCCACAGATAACAAACGACGTTTATCAATCGCGGAAACACTTAACGGCATTAAACAAGGATTTTGTATTTGCTACCATCATGTCTGTAAAGAGCATCATCATGTAAGATTCCTTCATGCAAAAATCAGTCAAACTTGTGCTTTGCAAGAATATCAGGATACCAAACTCTTGCGAGTTTCATGCCAGACATCCCTTCTACTGATTCAGACTGATTCCATGGTGTCTTTTAGCTTAGTTATGCATAATTACTGGCACCTTACTCTGTTATCAATTATATTACGTACTTTGTATTAGATTGCCTTTGTTTTAACAGTCTGTATCGTATCTCGTTATGTCCCGTGGGCGTAGGTTACATCAATATTAGTGCAGTTTTAACAGTCTGTTTTTCTTGGTTTAGGGGTTTTACATTAGAAATCCAGTCGCGTTGATCGTTACCGAGAATTCTATTCAATTATTCACTTGTGTTTACGGCTGGCTGGCTCTTCTTCCATATTTACAACATTTTTCCTCAATATGTTGCACACAGTGGGTAGTACTTTCTTATCAGTAGTAGTAGCATTGTTAGCGCCGAAATTTATCGTCACATGTTTGTTTGTTTATAAATTGGGGCTATTATTTAATTCATTCTATTGACCTAAAGGCGATACAAGTTGTTTATTTTGTCTGCTCCTCTGGAAAATTGATAGATTTTATTTATGACCTAGCTACAAAAATGTTTTCTAATCAGTTTTACGCCTACCCGTCATTTTATGACTCTCGACGGTTTTATATTAGTACCGTACTATCCAGTTTGATGGTAAGCTCGTACACATCAATTCAAGGTTATTTATTACAGTGCAAAGTAGAACTATTTATTTACAGGACACTGGGACAATTTAGATGGTGTAGGCTTGCCCAGCACCTATTTTTATCTTAGTCGGCCGTATTCACAAAGAAGGCTTGGTTCAGACAGCTGACTAAGTCGCGGGTTTTGTCAAAATGTTTTCTTTTATCGTATGAGATCGAGCATTTTGAAAAATCCTTTAGAGCACAACTGAGTTCGAATCGATCGACTTAGGGATTGGATAGCAGGGATACTACATACCTACCTACCACAATACCAACTAGTGCTCTGGTTGCAAGCTCTGTTTGTTTTAAAAGCTTGGCTGGTTATTGAAATTGAAAATCTTGTTTGTATTTTGTTTACATTATCACCAGTTATTCATGTTTTATCAAAATAGTTAGATACTTACTTACTTAGGTACCTAATTTGTAAATTAAAATTATTTCCTGACAAGACCAAGGAAAAACAATACCTACCGTATATGGTAAAACATGTATGTCACAGTTAAGTAAATAGTACACCTAACAAAATGACACCCATAACATTTTTGTTTTGCTGTTCAAACAGTAGACAATATCTCATATTTTTCTCATACAACACGTCATTTGCTCAGGGAACAGCCGTAAAAGCGAATTCTAATCAACATCGCAAGTCTTCGGTCTATTAAATCGTTAAACTGTTCGAATTTTTTGCCCCTACTACCCAGGGTCATGGTCTTATAATGTCGTCGAACTCGCCATGTTCTTGTTCTCATGCTTCGTTCAGTCTCTGCCTTGCATTAGCTGCTGTATCTTCCTTAGTGTGCATGCACCCAAAATTATCCTCTATTGCAAAGACTTCTAGATTTATAGACGGTAACTAGCGTTTTTCATTGGGTTTGTTGCCTTTGCCTTGGTTGCAGTTCAGTTAACCGTTTATGGCTTTCTGAAATATATTTGAGTTACTGCTCATTGTATTGCTTGCTACGTCTAAAAGAGTATTTTTTATAGCCTAATAATTTAAAATGTTTACCCTGTTTAAGACTTAAATTGGTAAGTAACATTTGTATTTTAGGAAATTTTTGTTAGTTCGACGAAACTACCAGTACCTACGGGTAGTAAGGAATAAAACTGTGGTTACTATTGTCGATTCTGTGTCTCTACCTGTGCCACTGCATACATAAAATTCAGAGCACGTTTTAAGGCTCAACTTGCGTCAATTGTGTATCAATTCAATGCATGTCCGATATTCCAATCCATCCATTGTAGTGTAACTTCATATCAATAAGCAACAAAGTTAGTATAGATTTATGATGTAAGTATAAAGGATTGATGTGAGCGCCCTTGACGTCATTCCTACGTCGTTTTAATTTTCAACCTCCGCTGAACCCCATTACTGTTGAATTTCCGAAATTCCTCTCTCTGTGCAGCTCTGGATCTTGTCCTGAGGCTATACCTACATACATCCTACTCAAGACTTATACCGTTGACTATCTGTCAGTCAGTTTAGAACCCTTCAGTCGTACAACATTTAGTAGAACGAAGCGGGATGAAGTACAAAAGAGCAAGCGAAGTCGCAGGCTTTCCGCAAACTAGCGCACTTTTTTACTCAAATGCAACGGCATCCACTAATGACAGCTGGAAGTGCGATAATGAGCCAAGTAATCTTAACGCTCATATTTTGCTTACGTCATAAACCATAGCAATTTTTTAAAATTGCAACATTATTCCTCCTAAAGCTGGACAAACAATTTATTTTAAATGCATTTGTGACGCATTTGTAAAATGAGCAGTATTTAGAACGAGCGATAATACGACCGCTCGCAGGCTAATGACAAATTAATGGAATAAAGATTTTGTAATTAAATTACCGTTCACATCGTTTCAAACAGCATTGCTGTGGCTTGTGTCTTGTGTTTTATTTTGTGGGATTTTGTTTAGCGTCCTCATTTTGTGCTCATAAAAATGTGCCTACCGGGCGTTCCGGATGCTATCGAAAGGAAACTTTGCTCTGTGAAGAAAAGGTATTACGACAGTGACCTCTGAGTATTAATTCAACAGTGAAAGTTTTGTTAGTAAAACTAAATTTCAAAGATACTAGACTTATCTGTGAAATCCGCATAGTAAAAGGTGTCCACCCCCTTCAGAGTTGGCTAGTATCTCAACTGTACGACACATCCCATTCCTTTGATCGTTCAGAATTCTCTTAGACTTTGAGACCAAACGCATAAACTTGAAGTCGGTCCTTACCTTTATTTGCCATTAAAGTGAGCACTTTTTTAAAGTTAACTATCTTTCCCCAGGAATAATGAAAAGCGCAAGGAGAAGTCGCGCGTTGCAGCCAGGTGCCGTCGCACCAAAGAGATGGAGATCTTCTCCGAGCTAACTGCCGCCCTCCCAGCAAAAAAGGAGGAAGTGGAACAGCTGGACAAGGCCTCAGTGATGCGTCTAGCAATCTCTTATCTGCGCGTCAGAGATGTTGTTTCTATGTGTAAGTATCTTTTATAAAAAACTGTTGAGCATTGGTTGGCAGATAATAGTGACAGAAAAGATGCATGTAGTAGCCTGAAATTTTAAACTTTTTCTTTAGAGTTTTGTGGATAGGTTAGGTTAGTTGTGTTGTCATTTATGAAAAGACTAGCTGTCCCGCCCGCGACTTCGTTCACATAAAATATCTAAACTGAGTTTTAAACACATCAAGCAACTCATAAAAATCCCATACTACTTTGACACCCCATTTTACCCCTTTTTGAAGGTTATATTGAAAAATCCTAAAACACGTGTCCATTCGTTTTGTATTTACAGTACACAAACAAAGTTTCAAACCAATCGCACCACCCGTTAAAAAGTTCCTATACAAACATTGACCCGACATTTGATCCCTTTTTGAAGATTATATTGAAAAATCCTGAAACAGGTGTCCATTATTTTGCATTTACAGTACACAAACAAAGTTTCAAACCAATTGCACCACCCGTTAAAAAAAATCCATACAAACATTGACTCCCCATTTGACCCCTTTTTAAGAGTTATATTGAAAAATCCTGAAACAGGTGTCCATTCATTTTGCATTTACAATACACTAACAAAGTTTTAGACCAATCGCACTACCCGTTAAAAAGTTCCCATACTAACTTTGACACCCCATTTTACCCCTTTTTAAAGGTTATATTGAAAAATCCTGAAACACGTGTTCATTCATTTTGTATTTACAATGCACAAACAAAGTTTCATGAAAATCGCTCCACGCGTTAAAAAGTTTCATACTAACGTTTTCACCCTTTTTCACCCTCTTAGAGGTGGAATTTCCAAAAATCCCGCCTTAGTGGGTGGTTTTATTATAAAAGGAAGCCACCTTCCAAATTCCAGCTTTCTATCTTCAGCGGTTTCGGCTCAGCGATGATCAATCAGTCAGTCAGTCAGTCAGGTTAAGCTCTTATATAGATATAGATTAAAGAATTCATACTAGCGCCACCTAACCGCAAGTTTCAGTTATCCTGTAAACATGACTTCATAAGAAGCCAATCCACTGAACAAAACGTCCTAACTGCATTTTAAAACCTATGATTGTTGCATTTTGCATTGATTGTTTTATGAGTTGAAATTTGTTTGTGTATTACATCTTTAATTATCCATACTCTCTGTACACGCAAATCGTTTCCGTTCTGCGTAATACAGCCATAAACCACAGATCGATTTATATATTAGGTAACTTAAACAGATACTTACTGAACGTCGCATTGCATAGCGTGGTTTGGTTACCGGTTCATTTGTAAGTACAGCACGTATCTGAGTCGCATGTGAAAACCGCAAGACGTCATTGGTTAATTCTCAATCTTCACCAGTAACTATTCCGGTATAGAATTGGCAGCATTTGTCAACGGATGCTTTGACCGCAGTGAAACTTAAAATAATAAAAACCTGTGCGGTTGGGATTACATGCTGATTGTAATGTCTTTTCGTCCAACCAGTAATCTTGATATCGTTGATGAAAACATGTCATCCTCAACATGCAGCTTGTTCAAAACTCAAGTCCTTGAAAGTAAGGTTTGTATCATTGACCTTACAAATAGCAGTAAGAAAGTAATTTATAAAGCTACCTTATAGATACCAAATAAAAATTCATAATGCTGGTGTTTAAGCCGAGTTGACACGATCAGAGCCAGCTCGGACCGAGTGAACTCGGATACCTACTCGGACGCAACTCGGATTGTAGCAACCTCTAAGTGGGCTCGGATTAGAGGTTGCTACAATCCAAGTTGCGTCCGAGAAGGTATCCGAGTTCACTCGGTCCGAGCTGGCTCTGATCGTGTCAACGCGGCTTTAAATGAATTCTCTTCAATTAGACACGGATGAGCAGATCAGTCACTGACGGATTATTATTCCCTGCCTGCATGTTTGAGGGGTTCTAGAGATTTATTTGTTAAAAAAAAAGAGTTTCTAAGCTTTAGACCTTTTTTTTTGCTATGCAGTTGCCGCAATTGATATAAATAACAATGTTTACCTACATTTCTTCTTGTTGTAGGCAGTGATCTGTTATAGTTACTTGTAGGTCTTTATCATCAGAATGTAGTTTTACTAACCTTTGTATCGTTAGGTTCTGCTACTGGCGTAAGTATTAGTTCGACCAACTTATGACCAACCGAATGAAATTGATAGTAGTTTTTGATTATAAATCTTTGTTTGCAGTGCCCGAATCGGAGACTGAACAGCCCAAGATTCAAGATCCAAAAGGCATGGAGGAAATATCATCTGAGCTGTCGTACATGAAAGCATTAGATGGCTTTGTGTTGGTACTATCCCAACAAGGAGACATTGTGTACTGCAGCGAGAATATCGCCGACCATCTTGGGGTCTCCCAGGTAAAAAATCTATTCAAAGATTACGATACTGCATGTCATGCCGGTCGAAATAAAAAATATGTTCATTCTATGCCGAGTTGTAAACAAAGAACATACTTTTTAGTTTTTATCGGGCTATTCACTAAGTGTTCATTTGTAACCCAAATTGTTTTAACTAAAACCTCCTGAAGTTGTTGGTTTGTACTTACTTATTTTCAAATACGTTCGAAAATTTAACTTGTGTATTGTGTCTGGACTTGTAAAAGTAGATATCATTTGTCAACAATGAATTGAGTTGGAATATCATGTTGCTGGGCAATGTTACTGCTAATTGGATCGGTCAATGACCTAATTCGTGCCTTTGTTGCAATGTGCTAAATTTGTCACTATAGATGTAATATTGTAGAGGTATCTATTTATTTTGTTGCAAGACTCTGAAATCTTTTACTTCGATAGTTCTTTTTTTAGCTCTATTCAAGGCCAAAGGATCCAATATTCAATAACAAAGTACAGAATGCCACAGACCTACTCTATATTGTTTTTGAACTCCGTTATACAATATCAAAACAATATAAACACATCAAAACTATATATACCGATCAATAACAAATTCGTTTATTGACTTTGTACTCAAGCAACACTGTTACATAACCTATGGTTTGATCAAGATTGTTTATCTGCAGTACCGAGGGCGATCTGAAGGTTAAATTTTAGTTGACGATAATAAATCAGAGCAACAAAAACCTGAGTACACAAATTACGTACAAACTTATCTCTTTCAAATACTTTCTATGAGATGAATATAATCAACTTTTGTTAAATGGTAATAGGATTAAAGGGTTATTTATTTCAAGAAATTTGACGTAACTTAGTCAGACGGCAGTGACCAAAAATAGGTCAACGCAACGGTGATAGTCGGATTGCGCGGTAGATCGACTATATAACACTGTAATTGGGGGCTACTTCTGGATGCGTGAACCGAGGCCTTTGAAAATAAGGGGATATTATAGGCTGTGGATAATGATGTCACAACCAGGGATATTCCGGTTAAGGTTAACCACCGTAATGAATCGGTTGTTTAACACTTTCAATTACGGTATACCGAAACTATAGGTTACCGAAACATTTCTGTTAACATTAACCGAAATAATAAAGGTTTTTATCTTAAGGTTTAAATTGGCGCATTTTCATCATGTACTGCGTGCAAGTAGCGCGGTAGGTAATATGAGTGCGAAGGAAAATAATGTCTCACTCATCTTCTGTCGTGTTAAACCGTATTGTTTGAATTTGTGTTGAGAGATGGACGCTTACTCGCATACCCATTTTTACCTACCCATTTCGAATTAATACCGGGTAAAAATTCAATGCTTCTTTTTTTTGAGGTTCAACTAAGAATATATGCTTTAACTTGTTAGTTTTTATTCCTGTTTGTTTTTTGGGGCTAGATGGTGTTGTGTAAAAATGTCCGCCACTATTTATTTATTATTTTATTTGTTTTTTTTAGTGTTTCGATGTTCTCTGGTGTAAAATAATGTAATTATCAGTATAATTTGGTTGGATTATATTTATTTAAGTATTATATTTATTGATTTCGTTATGCTGTGCAATTATTATATATATTTATTATATATATATATTATATATATGGTTTTTTAGATTGTTTATAATGACATAGTGCGTATACTTATATATTTTTAATCTTTCTGAAAATAAAAAAAGCCTTTAAGTATGTAAAAACATAAAAACGACAGATTACAATATACAGGCTTTTGTTATTTTTAGAACAATTATATAATAAAAAAATATACAAGTGTATTATGTACTATGTCTTTTAAAAAAATACTCGGCTTATTTTGAAGTAAGTACGGTGTAAGTTTACATGACTGAAAAGATAATTAATGTTTTATTTACACAATATACACTCGCGGGCTTTAAACGGGAATCGCTTCATCAAGACAATTTTTACAATTTCTGGCCAATGAACTAGGGATTGTGGTAAGTATATCATTTTTTTTTAGCTATCAAAATCTTTGTCGTAGGACGTGCCTTGCCTACATAGTATTGACCGACGACGGTTCATATTCTGGTTATGTCCGAGAACAGGACTCGACTCCATTGCTCCATATAATCAAGTGATCGCGAGCAAACTGAAGCCGGACTTGTAGGTGGGCTGGAGACAATTTAGTTCCCATGGCTGGTCTTTTTGGGGTTAATTTCACTTTGTGTTTTCGTCTGACTGTCCACTCGCTCACAGCTCTCCCTCTAACTTCTCTTAGCTGCTATTGGACGTCGACGCCGGTCAGGTGTCTTTTTCGGAGTGAAGTGGTGACAATAAATCGACCATCTCTTGGCGTATTGCATAGCCATCGTCCAGATTCTGGTCTCCGGACTAAATTCCTGATCTCCCTGAATCTCTTGTGCACCTTGGAGACACTGGACTGGCTTGGGTGAAGCTGTCGAGCGATACTACGCTGAGACAACCCTTGCTGAATTAGGCTGACGATTAGAGCGGCTTCTGTGGTTGTGGTTTCCATTTTTCTTAAGTTCAACTATTCCCAGTAAAGTGAAACATTGAACTGATGACCAATTTTCATAAAAGCTCACTATTTATAGGATTTCAGGACTTCCAAACAGTTGGTGATTTGTTTAATTAAAAAATTGTTTTTTTTCTTTTTACGTTCCATGATACAAGGTGAATGCTTATTGGTTATGATATTCAAAATTTTCCTCCTCCTTGCGTCGTGTTCCTCAATGCTGAGGGTCGTGACCTCCCTTCTGCATCACCTTCTCTTTAATAATTATCCTCCATCTGTTTCTGTCTTCGGCGATGTGGAGGGCGTTGGTTGTGAACCGAAATATCAAGCGCGGTTCGGATCTGGTCGGACCAATGTAATGGACTGCGTCCACGAGGCCTTTTTCCGTCTACTTTGCCGATCACAAAGAGCTTTTCGAGGTTGTCACCGTCTTTTCTTGCAATGTGACCGAAATATTCGAGAACTCTGCGCAGACACTCAGTGGACGGACAGTCGCGAGGAGATATTGAGTTCTCGCAATATAGAGACGTTAATCCGAAATGCTGTCCAAGGGATACGGAGCATCCTTCTCCAACACCACATCTCAAAAGCGTCAATGCGTTTGCGGTCTGCAGCTTCCAGAGTCCAAGTCTCAGCGCCATACGAAAAGATCGAGAAGACTAGAGTCCGTACAAGTCTAATAATAATAAATAATAATAATTGTCCACTGTTTCTAGGTCCAAATCGCCAGTGAGTTCTAACTTTCCAGATCTGTCTACCACCAATTAACTTTAGTTTTGGACCTGTTTATGCAAAGTCCCATCTTCTCGCTAATTCGCTCCATTCGGTTTAGAAGAGTAATCATCCCCGACTCATTTGCTGCAAGAAGAGTAGTGTCATCAGCGTAGCGCAGGTTGGTGATTTTTACACCACCAACTGTGATACCTCCCTCTCAATTCTCGCAAGTCTGTCTCATTATGTACTCTCCATAGGCGTTGATCAGAATGGGCGATAAAATGCAACCTTGGCGTAGGTACTCCTTGGTGAAATTTAAAGGGTTTAGAAGTTACTTTATCAACTCTTACGACTCCCTGGCTTAAGTTATATAAGGTGCGAAGTAGAGCGATAAGATGCATTGGTACTCCAAGTTTTTGTAGGACCTTCCATAAACAACCCCAGTTGACACAGTCGAAAGCTTTGCTGTAGTCGACGAAACACATCACTGGCAAATCAAACTCGTATGCCTTCTCAACTCCCTTGCCCTTCATGAAACCGGCTTGCTCCTGCGGGATTTGCCAATCCAGGTATCCAGGATGCGATTGTTGATAATATGGAGCGAGATTTTGCTGGCGTGTGAGATGAGGGACAAGGTTTGATAATTACCGCAGCTCTTAGTTGACCATTTCTTGTGCACCGGTAGAATTACGGACTCCGTCCAGTCTTGCAGCCAATTACCGTTTTGCCAGATGTGTGAGCAGATATTGTGTAGTGTTGTCACACCCAAGTCACCCATAGCTTTAAGCACCTCTGCTGTTATTTGGTCGCTTCCTGGCGCCTTCTCTTTCTTGAGAGACTGTAGAGCAGTAGCTATTTCGGAACGAAGAATCATGGGTTCCAGTTCTAGCTCCTTCCAGTTCGGTTAAAAAAGGGATCAGTATATAACTGCTCATAGTAGGCACGCCATCTCTCGGCTAGAATTTAATAGCTAATAAAATATTCTTTCAAATGATATACGACAATCATTGTTCATTGGACAGAAATTGTACAAAATTGTCTTGATGAAGCGATTCCAGTTTAAAGCCCGCGAGTGTATGTTTTCTAAATGACTTTTATGTTGGTTTTATTTGATAAAAACATCTTTTACTCATAGTTTAGGTTTTCCTATATAATATTAAGGCTGCCCTACTTACTACGTATTTTTAAAAGTAATTAGGTTTTTTATTTTCATTGAAAAATATACGTTGAATTTTTACCCGGTATAAATAAAAAATACCCGGTATAAATGGGTATTTTTTAATTTTTACCTATTTTACCCCTTCCTTCCTATTTATCCCTCCCGAATTTTTACCCACCCGCCCATCTCTTTGTTACCTGTATTTGCGGTTTGCGGTAATGTAGTTTGCGGGTATCGCCGTGTTGTTTTTACGCTAACTACCCGCTTTTAGACAGATTATTTCTTGCCAAAGCGGTGGCGAATGTATTATTCAGTTATTGTGAGTCAGTTGTATTGAATACTACAAATTATTTATTCCATTGCTAAAATTGTTTTGAAAATTTAAATTAGACGATAATGTAAAAAAATGGTTACCCCTTTCCGTCGGTGACTGTACCTATTTTATTTTAGTATAACATTTACCTTCTGTAATACGTTCCGTCCGACACACTTCAAGCAAAATTTATTCAATTGTTTTATTACTATAACTACTAAAACAGTCTGGTTTGCTAATAATGTATGTAGGTAGGAGGTAGGTGTAGTTACCTACTTAAATACTAGTAATTAGTATAGTAGTTGAGTTACTACTCACTAGTAGTAGTAGTAGGTACTAATATACCTAGTAGTACTACTGTACTACTAGGTATTATTATACCCTCTATTACTATTATAAAAGAAAATCACATACCATATTTAAAAAATATTAAAGTCGCACTCACACTGCATTAATTTAACACTTTCCGCTTGCTCAGTAGTATCCATCCAGTCATCAACTAAGTCGAAAAACATTCGCATACCTGATATCGCACGCACTCAATTTCTACAAAGTATTTGTACCCTAATAATGCAACAAAAAATACAGTTTAAAAAAACCGAATTATTTCGGTATACCGTTTTATTCGGTAACAGTTATTATTTCGATTAAAACCCAATGTAAAAGGGTTATCGTTTCAATCGTTTACCGTTTCTATCGGTAACCGTTTGAAACGGTTACCGTTATGAATAGGTTTTCCGATCCCTGGTCACAACATGATGTGACAGTCTTGACAGGTATAGTGGGACAGATTCAATGCTACTGAAGACCACTGTGCAAGCCGTTCGAATCTTTTCATAACGATGTCCATATCGAGTTTGCAAAAGCTATTTGCACTAGATAAATTTAAATTTGTTTGTACTTTTGCATGACTAGACAAATAGGCATGTTTGTCATAGATAACCCGTGCAGTCAAAATGATTTTCAAATAAAAATAAACAGAAGTTACCTAAGTTCTATAAAATGTATGATGCAATTTCTGGCCGCGTGTTACAAGTTTGTTATTCTGTTTGGTTGATCTTTGAGTTCTGAGTGTTAAAGACTGTTTTGTATTATTTTGACTACCTTACAAAATTGCCAACTGATTTGAACGTTCCGGCATTTAGGTCGCTGTCGCGTTGTGAGATTAAGTTGAGATAAACTATTAGTAGGTTTAAAGCGTTCAAAAATAATCTTAACTGACTATTCATCTAAATTATTTTCACTGTTGAAAAATAATTTGATTTAGGATTAAATTCAACAGACCTTTTACAATAAAACGAAGAATTAGGTAATCCTAGTTTATTATTTTTAATACGATTACTTTTTAATATCATTTACGCTGATCACCGCTGATGTGTGTGTAGTAGGCTATACTATAATTTATTTTTAAAGTAAAAGTAAAAGCAAAATGTCAATTACTCTTAATATGTCCGATCAAATTAATAGATCCCTTTTTTTCAAATTTAAAATTAGCTCTTAATACCCATAATCACAATATTTCGTTGAAATTCAGGGATAATCTTATAATTAATTAAAACTATGAAAATTTCCGATTTGGAATACTTAATGTTTTCTTTGAAAAAAGATGAGGAAAGTTTAGTCTAAATAACGGTTCAGTTTGGACTACGAATGTTACATTAGATATTTAAGTGTACCTGATGGATGATAACTGTTTTCAGTAAAAATGCTTTTGTAAAAAGCTCCATCACATCTGGGTTGGAAAATGGCAACCTTCAGTCACCTACAAACTGTTTATTATTATAAAAAAATTGGTTTCGATTTGAGTTTGGATATTATCTATGCTAATATTGTAAAGAGGAAAGATTTGATTGTTTATTTGCATTGAATAGGCTCCAAAACTGCTGTACCGATTTGAAAAATTCTTTCATCAATGTGTAGAATGAACTTTCAGGATGAACATAAGCTATATTTTATGTAGGTACTTCGCGGGCCACACCGCGAGCAAAAGTTAGTATTTTATAAGTAAAACTTTATGAATGCAACGGGTTTTTTGTATCGACGAACTCTACTAATAACTTTAGCAATACATATGTTTATTATCCTCGTGTGATGTAAAATGATGTATGTCTAACTGATTCATAATTTATGTAAGTTAAGTACTTATAAGTATGTAGAAGAAATTGTGGTCTCACACTAATTAGTGGACATTTTGCAATTTCCCCGAACACGCGAAACCGGGTTAACCAACCTGGTGTATAGGTAGCACTGGTTTTGGCGGTATCGAATCGCTAGAGAGCAAGTCATGAATGTGAAAATGTGATTAATATCAAACATCATAATATCAGTTTGAACTTGGTTAAAATTACTAGCTTCCGCCCACGGCTTAGCTCTTGCGGTAACTTGACAAATCTATTCCACGGAAAACATACGTTTTTTCCGGGATAAAAAGCCTATGTGCTACATCTGGTGGTCATCCTATGGTCCCTGTGACAAATTTCATCCAGATCCGTTCAGCCATTTCAGCGTGATTGAGTAACCATACATCCATCCAAACTTTTTCCTTTATACCTACTTAATATTAATACGATTGACTTGAAATAAAATTAAGTAGATTAGGTATGTTATTAAATAAAGCTTCTCGATCATAAATCGATTTCTTTTGCCTTTATAATGATCGACTGGTAATTCTTTAGCAAAAAAGGTGGCGATGCGTTGTACCGACGTCAATGAAAATTGGTTGATACAAGGTCAAAACGCCACTCATGATCCATTACAGAATCCTTTGTAGGAATGGGTGATTGAAGGATGAGTATGTAATTACAAACAACACTAACAAGTGCTCATGTTTTAAAACGATGAGTTGAAAAAACTTATAAAATTACAGCGATATATTCCTGAAACGTAACGTAGTATTTATTACAAAATTAAAATGATAGTAAAATAAAATTACCTCCTTAGCCGCCATATTGGAATTTTTGACATTTTGTTATAGACTATGTCACTCTTGTAATTTAGACGAATCCAATGTCACCTCAGTAGCTCTACCATGAGTTTTCACAATCTACACTCGACAGCGACTATAGTTAAAAAAATGTCTGAAAACTTGTACAGCGCCTCTATCGGACACTTGGGTACTAAAACGTCGCGTAGTTAACTATCCTACCTCACAGCGTACTACAGCGACTAGTTTGGGCTTCATTAATTTTCTTAGAATTTGGTACCATGAGTAACAATTTTGACAGATGTCATAGTAACATACTATTACTTACTACTGTAGTAACGTCAGCCGATCTAAATGTGACAACTCATGGTAGACGTACCTACTGAATGTGTTTAGCCGTTTCAGCTCCAGCGACAGCCAACCCACATTACACCCCAAACACATTATCCCCCTCGCATCGCAGTCGAGTAAAAACGTAGCGCTACGATTTTTGATGATAGGCTAGGTAGTTGAAGGGGCGTAAGTATAACGATACCGAACAGTGAGATAGAAAAATATGAACTTCCCACCATGGCTCGTCACGGGCTGTTATGGGAACAACTCAAATACAGATGATGTAGTGGACACTGATGATGATAATGGAATAGTTATATAGATTAAATTAAAGGTTATTTTCCTTATTCCAGATGGAGATTATGGGCCAAAGTGTGTTCGAGTTCAGTCATCCGTGTGACCATGACGAGATTCGCGAAGCGCTCCGCAACAGCAAGAGTGGTCGCCGGGACCTATTGTTGCGCCTTAAGTGTACCCTCACCAGCAAGGGCAGGAACGTGCATTTGAAATCAGCCTCTTACAAGGTGAGAATAAGGTTCAGATCAGATGTGTAAAATATTCGTGGAGCACCATACTACAGGGCTATCGTTTCAATTATTTCCTACTTGCTGATGCCCGCGGCTTCGCCCACGTAGACGTGTCGGTTATCGTGACTTGACAAATTAAATACTAAAACTCGAGAACCACTCTATCCAATGGTGAAAATAGCATGAAAATCTGTGGTGTAGTTTTTGAGTTTATCTCGAATAGACAGACAGACGCGGCGGAAGATTTCTTTTATAATATGTAGTGATTGTCCGCTATTACAGTACGAAATACTAACTACTATGCAAAATGTGGGCATGTGCCAAATATCATGTTTGGACGTGCCTCTGCCTAAGTAACTAAAGATCTGAGGAGATATCTACCAAGTATCCTTGGTATTACAGTCGTGGTGAGAATGATGACTGTGAGGAAAACGGTGTATTCTATAAAAAAAATAGAGCTATTTTTTTTTTATAGAATACACCGTTTTCCTGTAGCTCAGGTTTTTGGTTGTTTCTTCTGCGAAATAAGAACTGTTCATCGTTTCATAACTGTTTAAGATGTGACGTCAAGTTATTAAGTTAAGAGAAATCGGCACACGTACTCTCACTACTACAGATAGTTGGTTTTGCGAAAATATTCAGTCAAACAGGGATAGGCATAATGTAGGACTAATTATAAAAGTGATTTATCCGGTCCGATATTGTAAAATATGGGCCCTAGGATATTACCCTAAAAACACCTGATGCTAATCGATCTAAAGCGTACTTAATTTGCTTCTAGATGGTACTTGTAGATAGGTACTGTTTTATCGACCCTAAAAGCCCCAGACAATTCACGGAAATCGTTACTAGAAACCAAACCGTAATTATACAAGTAAATTATTACTAAAATATGATTTGAGTTCGTGGATCTTCTAAACATGTAAACTATGAATACATTTTAACAAGTCTAATGAACTCTCTTCAGTTCTGACTCATGTATCATCGTGCACAAACTAAAGTGCTGATGTAACTATTGTGCAATATATTTTTTAGTACCTATCTAGATACTAGGAATTTGGCTATAGTCAATTTTCCGATTGACATAAAAACTCATCGCTGAATAGTCAAAAGTGCGGTATTAGCATCACGCCATATTATTTGACGTCTTACTTGCTTGACCCCAGGAAGTAAGGTCGTATGATTTAATGGTCAACCCTTGTGACGATTATAGGCATCTTTTCATGCCTGGCATCATAACGTGCTAGGTACTGACCTTAAAAAAAATGCTAAACTTTGTTGATCTTTTAAAAGTAACTAAGTGATGACATGAGCGCATCACATACTCCAGTATATGCACCAGTGATAGAAATGTTGATAGTTATGTTGTTTCAAGTGGTACTAATCTTCTAGGAGTAATAATGTAAGCGTGGTATGAGCATGTCACACGAAAGGAAGAACTATAACCCTTATTGCAACTGAGAGAAGGGTGTTGTTTGAATTTGAATATTATGCAGGTAAAAATAGGAAATGGTGCTTAAGAGTGATAACTTGATAAGGGTGAATGGACAAAAAAGGCCTATTGTACCGGCCCTGATAAAGACAAATACATGAGTCTTGTTTAACCCCATACAGTTACTGAATTTCTATCACCACAAATTAAATAAGACCTGACTATTCAGCAAGGAAGTAATTAGATAGTCAAGGATAGAACATAACAAAGATCAAAAATCTTTCTAAGACATCATCCAGCAATATTAATATCACCTCTAATTCCAGGTTATCCACATCACCGGCCACATGCTGACTCCTTCAGAAGACAAGGAGAACAATAACAATGATGACAAAAAGGATCTATCCGGCTCTATGGTGGCGGTCGGCCGGCCAATCCCTCATCCGTCTAACATTGAGATACCACTGGATTGTAAAACCTTTTTGTCAAAACACAGCCTGGATATGAAGTTCACCTACGTTGACGAAGCGTAAGTTACTTGCCTTTATATATTCACACTCAATCTGGGTACGCAAGTAGAGGAAGGCCGAATAAAAAGTGGTTTGATTGTGTGAAAGATGATATGAATGTAAGAGGAGTAGACTCAGAGTTGACGAATGATAGGAGTGTGTGGGAGAAGAAAAGTTGGTAGTGCCGACCCCCCTTAGCGTGGGATAAGAGCAGGAGAATGATGATTCACACTTAATACAACATTACAGTTTGATAAGATAATGTGTTATATTGGAACACAGTTTAAAATTATACGGCAAAAAACAAAAACATCACATTTTTAAGCCGACTTAAAACAAAAATAACAATAAATAATTTTAAGTGGGTATCAGAAATATCTATATTATTTGAAATATGCGATAGGTTTTATCTAGTTATGTGACTTAGCCCTTCAGTAACACCCTTGGGCCTATGTATTCGCCGCGTCAACTTCGGATTCAACGTCGTTTTTGGGTTTGAATATTATACGAACCACAGAACTAGCAGTTTACCTGTTGCTTGCATTTTTCAAAAGATGGCGTTGTTACTGAAACTCGCTCAGTATAACCAGACCGAAATCGAGGAGTACGCTATACGTTCCATTGTTGCCTTCGCGGCACAGACCAGTCGAATCGGCCGACTTATATCAACAAAAATATCACCTTCAAACTTATTTTGTAGGTTAAACATGATGTGATTTCGCGGCTTTGTACACAGTACGCGGTATCCTCTCAGTGAAACTACTTGTTTTCGAAAATTATAGTGTCCTGTGCTATTTTTAAGACCAGTGTTGTGTGATTTCTTTGTTTGTTTAGTGGTGTTTATGCTCTTATTTTGGATGGATGATGGCGGGAGGTTCGAATATCATCCCCGTAAGTTTAAGTTTAATTCCTTGTTAAAACAAAATCTGGTACGACTTGGGGATCGGTTTGTTGATGTTTTATGCTAAATTAATATTAAAGTTATGATGTTTATATGAGCGGTGTAACGGTAGGTCATTCAAGGTTATCTATAGGTACCGGTACTCATGGTTTGGGTCACATTGCATGACCTTTGAGCCTTCAGCCGTGGGCTTTCATTGTCATTAAATTACTACTTAGACAAAACAGGATATTATCAACTAAACAATTTATTAAATAAAAAAATAGGTAAACACAAAATGATGAAAAGGTTTTAAGAAAGTAAACTTAGGTCAAAAAAAGTCATTGCTAGCTCAGTTCTATAGCAGAAGATTGAATTCACCTGATAAATTATGGAACAATTTTATTGGATTCAGTACCTATAGTACCTGTCAAGGTCATTTTGAATGTCCTCTAAGTTTCATCATTACCTCAACGAAAACAGATACTAGGTAATTAGATACTTACTATCATCAAAATAATATAGTTTACTTGAGGTAAATGATTAACAAATGCTAATACGCGATAACTTTATGATGATCCTGCTTATTACCTATATGTAGAAGTTTGTATGTTTGTAATATCATTTGATTAAATCACCTAGTAACTTAGGTTAATTTTAATGTAACAATGAAGAACCTAGATAAGCTTTATAAGCTATTTAAGTTGGTACGCGCGCAAAGCCACGGGCGGAAGCTAGTGAATAAGGAATTCAGTCTCCTAATACCTAGTTAATATTTTGTTTTAGCCTGACCAATACCTTGGGCTTCGAATCCGACGAGCTGGTCGGGCGTTCGCTCTACGACTACCATCATGCTGCCGACAGCGCCGCAATGGCTCACCAGTTCAAATCACGTAAGTGCAATAAGCAGCCTATTTGAACTAATATAAAAGCCTATGTTGCCTTGTACCAGGGTTATTTTACCATTAGGTGCTTTTAGGCGATACATTATTTAGGAATTTCTGAAGATGGCCCTAGAAATTCTAAAGGAAAATTTGTTTCCTGAGAATAGGAATGTAGGATTTGTGTTTTTGAATTTACTTCAGCGCCCTCTAGCTGTTATGAAGTAGATGTTTCCAGTAAAAGCGCAGTTTATAGTTCGCTGTAAACATTTTAGATGGCAGCACTTGTGTCGGCTGACGTAAAAAGTGGTTTTTAAGTTACGCTTCGCTAATTTGGTTCTATGTTTGAAAATAATTATACACATCACACTAATTCGCTTGTGAACATTTAATTGTATGATAAACAAAACAATAATAACCAATTAATTATTCATTCACGGTTCGTTATGCGTTACGAGGTTCAGGTATTTTTATTTTCTCAAGTGTTGTTTTATTTTGGTGCGAAGAGTTATTTTAGCATAGTTGGCTGACAGCCATACATAACTTTCTGCGGACAAGAATATAGGTACCTAGTTAAAGTCATCTAATTTGCACTATTTGAAATTGCGTAAAACATTTAAGTATGAAATGAAAATAAACGCCATCCATTGAATTTCGAATGAATAACTGAATGTTTATGAAATTCATAAGTCAACTTTTCTTGCATTTAACCAAATATATGGTTATAACCATATTTCGTTATTGTAGTTAATAATCTAGATAAGTTATCGCTCGGTGTCTTCGACACAAAAGAAGGTAAAGGTAAAGGCAACAAAATTATAAACATTATCGTAACAATAACAATCACATTGTCAGCTGATTATCCGTCAAATTACCTTTACATTGTAATAAGATTTTAGAATATTTGTAAATCAATAAAGATAGCCAAGTAAATCGCAAGTGATAACCGGGTAGCGAAGTTTGTAAGTGTGGTTTGTCGAGCATATAATAGGTGGGAATTGTACCGTGTAATGGGCTGAGCTTTCGCGTACGGAATATTAATACATTGAACGAATAAAGGGCTACACACCACAAAAGGTACAGTGTCAAGTTACATCAGTTTTATCTTGATCTTACTGAAGCGTTTGACGTGATCGATCGTTTAATTGTGCATGATCCTGCTAACTAATTTTCGACGCTTCGACGTAACTGACGGGTTTGATTGAATATGATAAGTAAATTAGATATTAAATTAAATCCTCATACAAACTAAAGTTATTTTCCTTGGTGTACCACAAGGCACAATGTTTTGCCCTAAATGTAATCATATCCACATGTGAAAATCATAAGTATGCGTTACTCGATTGGATCTTTGTATGAGTACTAACGGATAAAATTGAGGGATATTGTGATATCAGCTTCTAACAAAAAATCTTTCTAATGATTATCACTGATCTGTCAAAATCCTAACAGTTTATCTGCAACCAACCGGTGCCGTGATGCATTCTCTAGTGTAACTTCTACTAGATATTCATTCGGACGTTTTTGCCTTCAGCGTCCTAGATCTGTATTCGATAATTTGTGTCCTGACGAATTCGGAATAAGCACAGATCTTACACGTTTTATTTACTCTTATACTTATGTCATCCCGTACTAATGGCTGTGAGAGCATTGGTTACGCAACATTAAGAGGGCCGAGGTAACGAACCTTTAATAATTTACGTAAGTTGCTTGTATTTAAGGAAAAATGTCGACGCTGAAAGCTCTTACGAAACGTTGAGGGGTATTAACTTTGAAGAGGTTTGAGTTGGTTTCCTAGTAATTTCATTTCATAACATATTTCAAGTAGTTACCTTCTCTGTGTAACCGATTGATTACGTTGCTTTATTGTTTAAGTACATCAATAATCTGATAAGGCATTCTTCAGTAGGTATGCAGCCAGCAAAAGAAGTGAAATTCGGAAAATATTTTCAAATCAATTCTAAACTATTGAATTCATAATGTTTCGAACACCAAGCAATATTCGTTTTCATTGTGACATGTTTTTCTTCGACGTCTTCCTTCAAGTTTACTTGTTTATTGTTTTTTTAGTCAGGTACATTATAACTTTTAATATTATAGGATAACCGAAATTAATGTTTACCAGTTGTTTGTTCCACGTCTGTAAACATTCCGATAAAAGGGGCCGAATTTTACAAAAGTTACGAAGATTTGAGGTTGAGGGCGCGTGAACGATCTCGCTTGATTAAAAGTGGCAGCAATGATATTTATTGCCTAAAAGTATTGTTTCTATAAAATGATTTTGGGAGAAACAATATTTTGCTATCACATTATTGTGATGTGTTAAAGAAGTATTAAGTCTACTGTTGTTGATTCTGTGCTCAAACTCAAGGCGAAAGAAGGTTTTATGTTTGTTATGGTTCAATCACGCTGCAAAAACTAGATAGATTTAGATAAAATTTGGAATCCACATTCTGTCTGTGACATAAGTATAAGTAAGTTACGTAGGTACGAGTATGTAAGGTACTCTCGTAAAGCCCAAGGCAAAGAAGTTCACTAAATAACTATCAAATACGATTCTGTTAACTAAACGAAAATAAAACTCATCTTTACGAACGCCGCGGCCGCTTGGTTGTAATTCTAAGAATCCTTTCCATCTCCCGTGATTGGAGAAAGTTATTTCTTCTCAGTAATCTTGGCCATCAAAATCGTTTTAAAGCCGTAAAGTTCCGATTTTAAATTACAATCAATACCTCAACTTTATGGAAGCGTCGGTAGGCAACTTTATTGCAAAGTTAGGAACTTCTGTTAATTGAAGTTACGCGTCTTGTTGTGTAGTCATCTGCCGAAGTACTTCTACGGACTCCGTTTAACTCGCAACGGCTTTCTTCCTATAACTGCTTCCACTGTGAATGAGCGGATTTCAATACAATTTCAATCCGCTCAGATCATTAGCTCAGTTTCCGCTTATTACCCTTTTTTAGTGAAAGGCGGGCATAAGGGTTCGTTCTCACCGACGTCAAGCTTGCGACTGAATGTCTGCTGGCTACTATCAGCTTTGCAAGTGGTTTTTCGTCGATTGAAAACTGCTGTGTGGTCTCAGAAATATTATAAACGCAAAAGTATGGTTTTTGTTTTTCTCAATGACATCTGGGCAGAGTCTATTTCAATGAAATTTGAAATGCAAAATTACAAGCTAGATTGAATCAGAACATACATTTATTCATAAAAATAACTCTATGGGAATAAAAAGGAACGTAAAAGTTTGTATGAAAATAACAAACACGCGAAGCCGCGGTCAGTTGTCTTCACTAGTTACACATATTTAATTCATGCGATGCTCAATTTAAATAAAACACAATTGTGACTGTTAACGGGTTGTTTTCATTAGCATTAGACTTTTATTATACGTTTAAAATATTCAAATTGGAAACAGACGAAGTATTTCAATATTTTATGTATTTGATATGTACTTACCTAATCTGGGCACTTATTTATGAATTCGTTCTGGGTACGTAGGTTTACCTTTTTTTTGTGTATATCAATTGTCTGACTGCTAAGGTTTGCGAAAAGCGCATTATTATTTATTTGTAGAGCTCCGTTTTTGTTCGTGTAATAGGGCGGATTCAACCAAACTAATTTAAGCACTATCCCCAGAATAAATGGTAGTTCTCGAAGCGTAAACTGACTTTATACTTGCATTTGACCAGAAGTTAGTCAAATCAACCCTTAGAGGTTTTTCAAGAATTCCTTTCTAGACCCCAAAAACTACTCCAAATTAACACCTCATTAGATTAGCACCTATTGTTGAATTAGGCTAAAGAGTTTTTATATGTTATACCTTTAAACGAGCAATTCTTGTGTATATATTATACTAGCTTCAGCTCGCGGCTTTGCTCGCGAGGTACCTACATAAAATATAGCCTATGTTATTTAGGGATAACGTAGCATTCTAATGGTGAAAGAATTTTTGAAATCGGACGAGTAGTTTTTGAGTTTATTCGTTACAAAAAAAAAATACAAAACTTTCCTCTTTATAATATTAAGACGTATTATATATAATCTGAATCTCGGAAACGGCTCCAGCGATTTACATGAAATTTAGTAAGCATTGGGTTTGGGGGAAGATAAATAGATGTGGCTAGGTTTCGTTTTTAAAAAACGTCGTTAACCCCAAAAAAAAACCGAGCGAAGCTCCGTCATCCAGGTACCTCTTTGTTATTTATCATCTCCCATTGAACATTTCGCTAGATTCGCGTAACAGAGCACGTGAGTAGTGAAATATATTTTTATTTCGGTATGCTGTATTACGCCTGACACTGCCGAAGGTCGATTCGCTGACCTACGAAACTATAGTGTATATATAGGTACAGGTAGGTATTACAAAATGAATAGGAACATTAATTCTGTAGATACTTAAATGTAAAATATGTTGTTGCTAAGGCGTTTTCTGTCTTATGAAAATACTAGCTTCCGCCCGCGTGGTGCCTCTGTGATATTCCAGACTATAATCTATCTCTGTGGTAAATTTGTATCCAGATCCGTTCAGCTGTTTCAGCGTGATTGAGTACCTAAATACATCCATACATCCATCCATCTTAACTTTTGCTTTTATAATTTTAGTAGGATAGTAGGATTTCCGAAACTTACGATATGTTGTGAGTAGAAAAATGACTTGACATTCCTAAAATTAAGTAATTTGAACCTGCTGTAACTAGCTTTAACTTGAAAAAAAAAGAACGTTCGTACTCTACGAAATTTTTCGGTAAACAACAGAATCGCTACTGATATTATTACAACTAGCTACTATAATTACCTACTTGATTACTTGCATGAATAATAATGCATGATATTTACATAACGCAAACTAGGAAGTTAACGCTATCACCATTCACAATAATAAACGCCAGTAAATGGCATGTTGGTATATTTTATTGCGCTTGCGCACAGCTCATATAGTAACGTTGGGTTCATCCGCATGCCACGATTTAAATCTTTGCATGCCTGTAGATTCGAGCGCTAAATATTATCGAACGAATGATAGAATAAATAAAACGTTACTTTAGATCAAACAAATAATTTAAACTACGTAATAAATACGTAAAATTCAATCGGCTGTAATAGGTCACAAGTCTCAACCCACGTTTACACTTACGTACTTATTCTACATGTTGGATCAAATGGCTTTCATTTACTTATCTACTTTTTAAAACACCTAAACAAGTTGTGAGAATAAATGTCCAAAAAAATTTTAGAAAACGTGTCAAATAGGTCAATAGTCAATAGTCAAAATTTTTTTATTCAATAATATCACAGGGATCATTTTGAATCGTCTTACATACTAGGTGAGTCTAGGTGCTAATTCCAGTCCTATCCCCAGTCTGAGAAGAACTGACAAGAAACTCGCTGGGCCCTAGCGCTTTTTTTGTATTATGATCCTTGTTAACATTGTTAGGGACACCTAGGAGAGATGGAGCTGATTCGTCCCAAGCTTTTTTGTCCCAAGGTAATGTTATAAATGTTTTATTGTTCAAAACAAAACATGTACCTACTTAAGTATAAAATTGATGTATTATTCTAATGGTGTATCGAACATGTTTGTACCTTTTTACTTGTGAATGCGTTGTTATGCATATAGCTCCAAAGTGCTAAAGCATTCACTGTTGAGGTCCGACCGCCAACGCTAACTGAACCAGCTATTTATTATAAGCTTCACCTTCTGTTTACATAGCAACTAATCGAATACTGAAGAAGTGGATCACGTTTTCACCACGCACCGGCAATGTGACAGATAGCTCACTTACCTTCATCATGATCAGCCCATAATTGTTTATAACACGAGATAGTTTATCTGTAAAAATATTCCATGATATTTTACCAATACATAATTACAGACGTGATAAATTTTATATTTTTTTCAAACTTCCGGAGAGATTCTGCGTAGTTAATGGTTTATCAGTTTTAAAATAAACTAGGTAATGCCCGCGGCTTCGCCCGCGTGTTAAACCTCAAAAGGTTTAGGCGGCGTTTTCGTTGAAATGGCTTATTTTTTTCCGACACCTCCAACAAATAACATTATATTTTAGCCAATCTATACAAAAACTTGACGAATTACATACTAAAACTTTCCTCGAGAACCACTCAATCCATTGGTGAAAACAGCATGTAAATCGGTGCAGTAGTTTTTGAGTTTATCGCGAACAGACAGTCGGTGCGGCGGAGGACTTTATATGTAGTGATGAGCAAATAGAGCCTTGAGCCAAGTCTGGTGAAGGATCTTAACGCTTACAGGTCTCCGGTCCTACACCAATGCATTTTTCTTTTCGAAAGATGCATGTGTGTTATAAAACCAACTCTCAACCGTGAAAGAAAACATGATAAAGCGCCGGGATGTCGTAGAACCTAAAAAGTTTAGCTTTTCCTTTTTTCGTATTCTGAAGGAGCTTGCAACTCTAGACAGTTATAATTTCTATTCACCTAATTTAATATTCAGAGTCCTTAAAACCTAAAGGCTAAACTTTATGGCTTATAGAAAATCTGGCTTAAAGAAGAAGGGACTAAAAATAGACCATGAATTTATATAGTCAGGAGTCAAAATTATGTCGCTTACAAAACTACCTAAATCTCCTTTATGTTAAACCGTGGAAAGCCTCTCACGTAGGACCTAATCCTTTACAAACACATACATTATGAATCGGACGGGTCTTGTAAATGAATAGTTTAATAATCAATGTAACTACATGTAAGATTATGGAATCCGGTATTATGAAACAGAATAATGCTACCTATTTCAAAAGCAACTTTATGAACCACAGATTCAAAGCTCATCCGTTTTCGACACTGCATTACAACCATACAAAAATTACAAATACTGTCTCCATAATAATATTTTATTGAGAACGTTACCCTCTCATACAATCGTATAAAAAACGACGCCACTTTTAAATTGAGCCTGTCGACATATTTTTACCTTAAAACAATGTTGTACCTTCGTGAAAGTTTACACAGTCAAGCTACTGCCCCCACGTAACAGCTGGACCGATTTCGATATTGATTATCAACTTATTTCCATGACAGCCCAAGTCTGACTCTTTAATTTTGAATCACAATACTATTATCTTTTACTTTTATTATTTGACTGGCTGTATGTCAATCAATACAGATGCTGCTATCTTGAAATGTTCTATTTCAATAGAATGTGACATCGGCATGATGCCCCAAGCATGCCATACCCATTCCATAGCATAATATTACTTATCATTGCAAAATGACATCTATTGGAGCCGCAATAATGTTTAATGTCTCAACTACATCAATTTCGTGAGGCAAACAATGAGGAAACGATGTATTAGATGAGAACCCTCGTCTATGTTCAATTTGAAGTCACATGATCTCGCTGAGACGATTTGACGGATGGTGTTCGTGTCTCTGGGTGCTATCGCTATATTGAGCCACGAACAAACAAACCAACATCCGTTTAAAATACCCACGCACGACGTAATGGTAGGAAAGTTTAATGTTTGTTTATTGATGAAACTGGAACGGATTGCAAATTATGTGTGTATGTATAATACATACATAATTTAAAAACACACATATTTCACGACGACGACACCCTGTAGATAAAATGCTCTAAATTTGATAATACCAAAGATTGCATCGCATTCTGTCGTAATTTTTGGAAATTATTTGTCTAGTTGGTATATTTATAAAGTAGGTAATATTAGAAGAAAGGCAAACAACAAAAAGTCTTTAGTCGTACTCACTGCCTAAAAACATATAATTCAGTCATATTTGTACTTTCGAAACGAATATGCTTTGAATATCAAATATACAAAATCTGCAACATTACACAGGTTTACATACATTTTAGAAAATTCAAAGCACCTAGGTAAGTCAAAGATGTAGCGTGTTCCATCCACATTATGAACTAACGAGACTGAATACCATTCTAGGTGACCTACTAGGGAACTGTTGACCCAATTCTCAGGGAAAAGTTGTGGTGAAAACTGTGCGAGTGAAAAAAGTTTAGCTTCTCTGTCACGTACGAATCTCACCTTGAACTTGAACAATCTTGAACGAATCACAATTAAGGATTTCGTAATACCTACATGTTACCAATTTGTTGCCAACTACACGCAGATGGTTTTATCTAGAGTGTATTAATTATTACCGTCTCGTTCACGTAATTATTATGATGTAAATGAGTGTAAAAGTAAACAAGTTATGCCTAAAATGTATAAGATTACCTAAGTTTATAATTGTCTTGAAAAAACACAAGGGCATGTACACAGCTGATCACTACTTTTAAGGCAAATTCGATTTTCAATCGTCTTAGGTCAAAAACATTCTGGCATTCGAAATGTCGAGTATGTCCCCAGAATACAAGAATGGCGAGTCCAAAGAACAATAGAATCTGGGAAATGTAATCAATTATCCAAAACCCAATTTGTTAGGATCGAGTGAATTTACGGGAAATAGAACGAAACTTCAATTTCGTTTAGTCACAATCACAAACAATACCTCGTTTTTAGTTAGATATGAACTTGGCAAAAGAGTTAAGCGTCTTCACTAATAGAACGCTAGACCTTCGGGCAAAGAGAGAGGCCGCATTGTCGTTGAAAATATCGTGAGACGTACCTAATACTCGTATACGAAAACAAACGTGACACTATGTACCACATCGATAACAGGACAAGTATAGAAGCAAAAGTCACTGAAGTATTTATGTTATTTGTAATTATTCACTTTTATGCCTCTTTAAGATATTGTTTATTTACTTAGCAATAATTTTGCGGATTGAGCGAAAGCGTTCGTTACGTATGGAGATACCGTATTGAGTAATTTAATCTCTAATCTTGATACATATCATTTGTGGCGTAATATTCAAAGATTGGATTGGATTGTATAATAAATAAATCAGTGTGGTTATGTTGTTTTCATCGGAAGTTATTTTCTTGGAACCATATTTTCAAATGTTTAAGGGCAACATCCGATAACAAAATGTAACAGATCGTCTAAAATAGTTATTTTCATCATAAAAAAAAATGCTATTTCGATTGACAATTCACACAAATAATCCCCAACAAGTGCTCTAAATGTAAAATAATTTTCAAACGTTATTAGAAACAACATAACAAGTTATTACCATGTTGTTTCTATCGGAAATTATGTAAATTGAAATCAGAAATTCCTAGTAACACCCTTTCTAATATCCTACGTGCCTTGTCGTATTCGCTCGGCATTACAGAGCTTTCGTACATAACGATTATTCAAATCGACTAGTGCTCGACATTACTCCTGTCGACATTATTACCATTTTTAAAAGGTATTTTTATCTAGATACATTGATAAAGTAAATCAGTTAAATAAGTGATAAATCTTGAGCGTTCAATAATTATCTCTCATATCTATTGCTTGACATACGATAATGTAAATTTGAAGTCCTCAGTATTCGTACGAATATGAAATGAAGCGTTCAACTGTGAAATTGGTCTGATCATTGGAAAATTAAATTCTATCCTACATACGCTCATACATAATAATCATGTTTTTAAATCTTGCCATCATCATCAGCTTGTCTAAGTCCTGTTTTAAACGCTTTGACGACCACTCTTGACTTAATCTTCTTCCATACAACCAATTTTTTACGATATAGATAAAAAAATAGTAAGTACCTACCTATTTTTTGCAACCTAGCTTTTAAAAATTCGCGCTTCACTGATCCTAGATATTTTCTTATCGGTTTTAGCTAGGGCTGGATAACCAAATGTTTTCAATTCACCAGTTGCCCAAACAGCGACTATTTGGGCATCTCGTTTCAATTCCACTAGATAACAAGCATTGGGTTTTACGAGCACCTACAATTGTTGTCTGCGTGGATCTTTTATGACGGCAAAAGTTACTAGATTTTTCTGGACTCACAATTTTACGATCGTGATGCTTATACCGTTCATTTCATTTTCGGCTATTGTGATCCTAAAATATGCTGTGTGTGACCTTGACATGCAGTGACAAGTCAATGATAAGGTTGTTGACCTTATTGATTGTTTTAGCGAATATGCACTTATGCTCAACATTTTAAAGTAAGTTCCCCTTCAACTTTTCTTTACTGTCGAGTATGTAAGAAATTGTATGCATAAAGGTCATAATGCCTTGTCCTCATTCGGTTTTGTTTCTGCGTTCACCGTTACACGACCTGTTTTATTTCCAGATTCTCATCCATTATAATTTTGCATGTTTGTATGGAGCGATGTTGTTTCTCAAATTGTTTGCTCTCATATCTTATTTCATTTCTGACAATCAATGAATGAGCATTTCTTTTATTTAGAGAATTCATATTATTTTGCAGCTTACTTTTTTATTCATTCTGGGTTTATTAAATTTCATATAAACATTCCTTTCTTTGCAAGCGATATTAGTTCAATCCAGTTTCGCTTCTATTTAATTAATTTTAAGGTCATTAAAAATAGTATTGATCATAGATTCATTCATAAAGTTCCTTATTTAGTTTTGATAAACCAGAGACATCACTTTGTCTTCCCCCTGAAGTGTCTGATTCAATGATTCTTTCTATACTATCAGTGCATAATTACTTGGTTAAGTAAACCTTAGGCACAAATTAATTATATTGATGTCTCTGAAAATGGTTTTGTTTTCTTTCTCAAGCGTGTTTAAACTATTGAGTGTAAAATTTGTCATCTGCTCTTCCATAATCATCAGGATAATTCCTGGATGGTTTAAAAGTGATGTAACACGCTACCCAAATCCCATTAAAAATACATTGTTCACATAGAGGCAGCTATATATATAAAAAAAGTTAGAATTCGTTAAAAGGATATTTTAAGCCTGCATTAAAAATAATTTCGGCAGATTCTTTAAAACCTCGGTTATTTCGGGCTCCTGTTTCAGCATATTTTCCTGTCCCGTTTTCAACGGCAAAAACGCGAATCCGTATAATTAGGTTTTGCCTCGAGTGAAAGCATTTATGGCATATTAAACCTCATTGCGTTATAATATTTCAAAGATTTAACGAGAGTACTAATCTCATCAAGTGCTTCCTTAATTCACTCGTGAATTCGCGATATATCCAGTATTTCTTTAATGTTTTGCTTACATTACTCAGTGTCTCTTGCTACCATTTCTGTATCATTATTCTGGTCTTGTATTGTAATGTCATCGACCGAACACCTGGCTTCCTCCAGTCGATATTTAGTATCATTTCAACAAAGGAAAGCTTTTTAATTAGGTCCGTTTTCTAATGGCTCTTTTATAGATCTTTCGGAAAAGTTATGCAGAATTAGAACGCTTCGTCAACGCCCCAATAAGTTTATTACATTTCTGAATCAACAATATTGGTATAATATGTATAATATAGTATTTCTGAAAAAATCCTAAACCACATCTATCTTACGTGCACTGGACATGATGCGGTCACGCTTCCGAGATAATTTCCATACACTCACGTGTGTACTTCATTTTTATCATGTGACCTTCGGGTAATTAAGTCATATTTTTGATTGTATCTTTGTAATTAACAGCCTACTTCTTAATATTCGCTTATAATGTCCCTAATTTTGTAAAAAATACAAGATAGCAAGATAGCAACAAGCAACTCACCATTACTCATTAAATTAATTTGCTAATGATACAAAAACGGTTGTAAATCTGAATCATGTAATAAACTCACTCAAAAAATCTGTTATGTCGTGCTGACATAACAGATTTTTCGAGTGAGTTTATTACCTATGCCATAATATCATACCTATGCCATAATATCAGCTTCTATACATTGCCTGTCGTGCCATAAATTTGGCAAAAAACGGTCGATTCAGTGATCTGCTGATAACCATGTTATATGTATAACTCACCTGGATAACCGATGTCTTATGCTAATGTAGTCTCTTGCGAACTTTGTTTTTATAGGTCTGATTATAGTTTTGAGATAACATTACAAATTTTTACCAATTCGATGGGAATCGGCACCTAAATTCACCTAGCAAATACGATTCAAAATGATCTCTGTCATATTTTTTTTATGTTCACTGTATTTTTAGTCAATAAAATGTCGTTTAATAAAAAAAGAGTCCTTTTCTTTGCATTTTTTATCTTGAGTAATTGATGCTCTTCGTGCAATTCATGTTTACCGCAAATATAACTTTATTGATGTTAATCCGCTATAAACTTAGCAATATCTCGCCTTTTGGCGGTGTTTCGTATCTCAAAGTAATTCTAAGTTCTGGATTACACTGCTCGTTTCAGTTAAGAGTTAGGAACTTCCATTATCGATGACACCGCGTGTTTAATTATCGCTCTGTTTTGTTTCTGCTCTGTTTTTTGAAAATTACCAGTCAAAAAACACACTGCTGAGCAAAGACCTCCCTTCCCTTATCTCCAATCATCTCTGTGCTATAATTTTCCGGTCACAAAATAATACATATTTTGAGTACCTATTTGAGTAATCAACGAGTATTTCTTTTTACACGCAAAAGGCCTAATTGTAGAAACCCCGCTCACCAAGAGTATACATATATTTGGAAAATATTGTGTAGTAGGTATGTTTAACAAAGTTCTTAAACTAAACGTATCATAGCAATTAGCCGAAAGCTTCTCAGTGTTTAAACAATAACACATTATTACACTAAAGCTTTCTGGCACTTGCGCGTTTTGTTTTGCTTCGAATATTGGTTCTATCGAATCAGGCTAAGTGATACATACAGTAAATTTTGAGTGCAATGCGCCTGTTTGTTTCGGTCTATCTAAAACGGTATGTCCATATCGGACAGTATCTACTTAAAATAGTAAGTAGCGTTTCTTTGCATTGAGTTAGTTCATTTAGTTTGCGTTGACGTCAACCCTATCAGAAAATAGATCAAGGTGCAACGCATTATGCAATCGTATAATGAAAAACAAAGTGTTTGATTCGGATTCATTTCTCTGTTTGTCTTTCTAATGTTACTATGCGAACGCTTGGCATTCTACCAAGTATTTTGGGTTTGAGCGAACCAGTGAATTGCTGCAAATGCCATCTTACTTGTTCTCCCTTCTCTCTTGCTCAATCTGGATTTCCAGTGTTTCATAGTCCATTTTAAACCAGTTTATCAGTATCTTGGCCATGTGGATTATAAGGTTTTGTCCTCCATATTCCGTTATAGTCTGGACCATATTTCCTACTCTTTGCCTCTTTCCCGGTTTTTTATACCTAAGTTAAATCTTTTCGTACGTCACCTCACATAATCCCGAATGAAAGGTATAGGTTTCTTTGTTTTTATAGGGTTAAATGTGTTTCTCAATACCTAAGTAAATATTATAGTTAGTATTATTCGATGTACGAACATTTTGTCAATATAACCTATTCACTCAATGCACTCAATGAGAATGAGAGACAAATATTAATCAATCTTGTCGCCTCTGGACAAAAAGCCTCAGAGAAACGAAAAATAGTTTGCGTCTATTGCTCACGTTGTATTTCGTCGATCGATATCCAAGCAATTAGTTTTTTACTGATATTCACTTTATTGGCTCAAAGAATTAACTGATCTCTTACGGCCAAAACACAAAGCCGACGACATCGTATGGTTTTACGGTGTCAAAACGTGGCACGGTGCGTCGCCATGTCGTTCCTATGTGTTTGGTTTTGACCCCTAGTCTCGAGGGTTCGCTTCTTATTAATATTGCGTCTTCTTGCTATTAATCTTTATTAGTTTTCCTTTAGCTCTTGGATCGGATATCGGAAATATTCTGTAAGTATAATTTTCTATGAATTATAATCTATTCTTGGCACGGTATTTCGATGAATTGTATTTGATTTAGATATCTTTCTGATGATTGGAGTGTGAATAAGTTATAATTGAGCAGTAGCTCAAATATACAAAAGATATAATCTGTTCTCAAAATAAGCTCGTTTATTTAAAACCATGAATTCGCAGACAACTAAGACTAACCTTCTAAGGGTTTTAGCAGTTTTTTGTCTGAGAATTCATTACAACTATTCAGTCCCCAAACCTAATAGTTTAAAACTAACAAATAACATTCTCGGTTCCCTTCGAATTAACTACATACTTCTAAAAGTACTTCAGGGAAAACAGGAGCATTGTCAGATATAATACTATACAACTGGCTTGTACGGTATAAAATCCCTAGAATGTAATCCGCGCGCCAGACGTCCGATACGTGTTCTGATCCCAACATACAAACCGGGCGTGCCACGATAAGGGAAGGCGTCTTTTCATTTCTTTATTTTATTGGTTCTTTAACCTTACAATTTGTTATATTGTGTATTTAACCACATAGTAACGACGGGCCTAGACCGTATTTTGAAGACTAGTAGATACTTAGATTTTTAAATGTAAATAATATACACGGTGATGACATAATTTTTTCCTAATCAGGTAATAATACAGTTACAACTCGATTTATGTTTAAATAACAAAAACATTGAGCCACCTTTACAGCCTAAACGTACTCCAAAATTCTGACATTATTCAGACTCGTAAATTTAGCTTCGTACGTGAACAATGAATGACTCTAAAATAAATGCTATTGCAATAGTAATTGGTGTTTGATTGTAGGTATTTCAACGTCGGCCTTTATAGTTTATTCAAAATAGCGCGTTTATCGCGTTATAGTCGCACAGTTTTGCGTTGTTCAATCATTAAAACCAAATCAATGGGCCCTCCAGTGTCCATCGTCATTATCTTCATTAAAAAAAAGATTGCGTATTACGACGGAATCTACGCTAGCCAACACGCGATAAACGTCTGACGCAATATGGAATTGTGATAACGCTTCGTCTGATTGTATATGACGAAGAAAAAAGTCAATTTAAAAGCGATTACTTTTCCTACATTCCGTTTAGCAATCGCTACTAGAGCCTAGCAAATTTAGTAACTATTTTCCTGTATTTATATCCTACGTATTGATTCTGTCTGTCTGATTAATTGTTGGTTATCTTCATTATCGTTATTGGAAGTCTGAATTCACTTACTTTACGCAAAGCAAATGGTGATCTTCAAGAGTTCGTTGAACGCCTAAGATTTATTTATTTTTAGATTTTTGGCTAAAAATGATTTAACGTGGTTTCATACTTTAGCTTATACCACACACTTAAAAACCTACAGTGTTGAAACAGAGTTAGTGCTAACTGAGCTAAGTCGAGTTTCCAAAAGATATTTCCCTTGTTGCAGTGTTTTCCAAAGGACAATGCGAGACTGGTCAGTACCGCTTCCTCGCCAAGACCGGGGGTTATGCCTGGGTACAAACCCAAGCTACAGTCATCACCGACAAACAACAGAAGCCCATAAGCGTCGTCTGCGTTAACTACGTTATAAGGTAGGAATAGAATAAGAAAATTTACGGCTCTGTGTATACCTAACAGTGTTTTCTTTACAGCATCTTTATACATCTTATACAGAATTTTTATCAGTGATACAATTTCAGGATTTATATTAAAATGAAAGACAGTTATAACAAAGAACATGTTGATCAAGGTAAGTATACAATTCCATGTTACTTTATGGTGTTTTTGTAAGTTGTCTGCCGCCGTAACCTAGATTTACGATAGACTGTAGTGCCCTGTAAGCCGTAACGTAATTCCAGTAGATTATACCTTTCGGCGTGTCTTATCTTGATGAGCCATGCCACTCCTCGCGACAGCACTTTCATTAATTTTGTTGTATAACAAAGTCCTTGAATGTAGGTACATAAATTTACCTCAGCTTCAGTATGTCACCACTGTTAAGTTCAATGTACTGGTGATGTAACAAAATTCAGCTCAAAGTTACCGGTGATTTGACGAAGTTTAACCGTCCAGTTTTGAAAGACTGGGACGAATCTCACACTATGGAGTCAGTCTAAACCGAAATTGATTATTCAGTTAGAAACATTAGCTTGCTATAATTTCTTCTCACTGTCTGTGCATATTGAATGTGTCTTTGAAAGAGTTTGTAAGTTCGTAGCAGCAATTTATTATCATCGGTAACAAGATTTCTAACTAGTTCAAAAAACAAGTTCTAGCATAATGAACTCGTTTCTGTTGTTAGATTGACATCATTGACTTATATGGCGGTTCATTTTCAGATTGAAAGACAGTTTATTTGATTTTTAAGTCACAAGTATGCTATGAAAGCTCCAAAAAATACTGTGAGTAGATACTCTGTAGCGGAAATCGGAATATCACTAAATACACAAATATATTATTAAAAAGCATCTTATATTTTCTGTAGGGTCCTTGTGAAATTACTTTTGATGTTGAAGAAAGCTCGCCTCGGAAACCTAGATTTTGATTGAACAGATCCGGTATCGACGTTTTTAGAATTCGACTAAAAGACAATTGTATATAGGTATACAAAGATTTATGTTTGCTATACCATTTCTTTCTTCCACACATTGACACGAGTTTTATATGTATTTTAAGCTCGTTTCTCAGTGTTTCTGTAAAAGTATTCAGTAGTGCACGAAAAAAGTCTCGAGGCATACTTTAATCCTTTCAGCGCACTGGTTAGAACGAATTAATGACATGATAAGAAGTGTTTCTGTTGCTTGCCCCATACTGTACCCATACCTATACATTACTGAGTAGTTGAACGTTGTAGTATCGAAGCCATTTGGCCCATATGTCAGGGGCAATAGTTTGGCTCGAAACACTGCCAGTTTGTCTACAAAGTAGTAACTATCTTCCATTAAAGTTGTAATATTTGCTAAATTAACTAGCTACGTTTGATTTTAATGTTTCATTAAATAATATCATTTTGTTATGTCATGAGCAGCATAATTTATGATAATGATAATATTAACACTAATAATTAACTTATTACTATGAATTATGCCACCCCACTTTCTTGGTCTTGAAATTTCATTAAGCATATAAACTTTTACGACTACATTTCAGTAGGCAATAACTTCAACACCCATCGAAAACAAGAAAATATTTACCCCAGGGAAATTTTATCGTATAATGGAGTTCCCTTGTTGCTGCTTTCTGTTTAAAAGCTTCTGTGAATATTTTATGTCGACATTTTCAATCATCTTGCGCGGACATTTGAGTACGGTTAACATCTTTTTTTATCATGTTTTACATCCCTCTAGCTAGATTCTGCTATTGGTTGAAATAACATGATATTTTCAACGCAAAAGTTTAATCATACTTTTCCTTTGTCTTTCAGACATTCTTAACTTGAATGAAAGCCGTCTCTCGAGCACAAAATCTTTCTGCAAAAGTATTTTATGTATGTCGTACAATTCGTAAAGCTTTATCGGCAATCCGCCCTATGAGAACAGTTTGAGGTCACGGGTCACGCCAAACGTTTAGGGCCCTTATCGGCTATTACAACTACGCCGCATAGCCGACCCTTTGTGCCTGTCTGATTTCAGCAGTTGATTCTATATAAATATCTTTCCTACAAGCTTTTATTTAACTTTCTATGTATGTATTTTGTCCGGGTGGAATCAACTGCTTTTTTAATCAGTAACCTTAAACCGATTGAGCTGAAATTTGGTTGACAATGCATGCTTAGCTATGTGACGTCGTTCTAATTCCAATATGGCGGATCATCCAAGATGGCGGACTTTTTTCTGCACGTTTAAATTATCTAAACTTGAAAGTATCTTGATTGTAAGTAAAAATAAACCTACTCTTAATTAAAATATTTAAAGATTATGAATCTTAGATTAATTATCATCTGTGTAAAAACCTCAATTCATAATAATTTAATTAGCGTTAATCTACAGTTTAATATTGTAGATGTCTAGACAATATTTTAATGGAACCTACTTAAAAACTTGAAATATTAAAACCAGAATGTCATAGTATTTTTATAATGAAGGCCTTATAACAAGAGGTTGTCCATAAACGGAAATTTAATAGTACTCAGTAGGTACCTACTTAAATAAATATTAATACTTACGGGTTTTTTTTACGATTTAATTATCAGTAACTATAAAGTGTGCATAGTTAGAAAGAAATAAGTCTAGTTTCTTTAAGTTTAGTTAGTGGATAAATAACCAGATATAAAATGTATTCCCTATTCGATGCTACTTTTCCGTGTTTATATATCTAATTTTGAAACATTAAATTTATGCGTTATACTTACAGAACTTGTAATTCATTTTCACAATCATTTTATTGCTACATGTTACATCTCTTACAGCCTGAATACACAGCTTATCATTGATGATTGCTGTTGACAACTTAAATATCGGTGCATATCGCCATAGGTTATCATAGGTGACCGTTGCTATGTGATGCACTACTCTATCCTGCCATTCTAGGTAGTGTTAGTCGTTCTAATCTTTATTGAACTCGTTATCAAATATAGGTCAGGAATAGGAATCATCTCTATCTTCGTTCATTCGTACTCCGCTTTTAATCTTCAGATATGTATTTTGGTCTCTTTTTATCCTGACTTATTTAAAATATTATCCTCTATTAAGTATGTATTGTCAAAATTAGAAAACCCGACTGAGCGTGCTTAGTTTAAAATAGCTTTTTACGGCCACCGTATTGGATTTTATATAGCCTATGTCACTCTTGTAATTCAGAGGAAACGGAGGATACCTCATTTGTCAAAATTCTTCTCTAGCTGTTCGGGCTATAGCGACAGCCAAAGGAACTTGCTTCCACGCAAACATACATACATACACCCCAAACACATTATCCTTAATAAAAAATGCAGGGTCCTACACTGATTGTACCGCACAGCACTTTATTAAACGACGCATCTACGAGTAATAGTACTTATTGTTACTTTTCTGCAGCAACAGTTTTAGCTATTTCAATATTGTGAAGCTCAGTATTGTAGATATTATCAACTAGGTTAGTTCTAAGTACGTCAACAAAACGAAGCGCCAGAATATTTGAAATTCAATGGTTTCTATTGAATTGTAAAATATAAATGTACCAGTTACCACGATTGTACTATTTGTGCCACATCTCTGTGCTGCTTTTATACTAAACTGTTTTATTGATGGTTTGTTGGTAATTTTTAGATATTTTCCCTCATTTGATATCCTCAATGTTCTAACTTACTAGGGGTCTGAGGAAATATCTACCGAGCCTGGGGATTATATAAGATAATATAAGTTATTAATTTATAAAATCATCTAAGTACTTAAATGTTTTTTTTTATCCATAGAGATGTAAAAAAAATATATTTTAAAATATGATACCTATATCATTCAACTAAATGAAACATTCCATATTGAAAAAAAAACAAGGTAATATTAATCAACTCCAATATGATGCCCCAAAATACAATTGAATTACAAACCGCTGTTAATTCATTTACTTACCATTATCTATCACCGCCATACAGCATCGGATGTTTTGTTTACATTTCTCTTAAATAATAAATAACTGGATGGATATTAATTAAACCTTTACCATACGTTTCTGAATTATGTTTACTCTAATTCGTATGAAAGGATGTAAAAAGTCTGGCTGGTTCATTGTCAGAGATAATATTTGAAGAGTTGAAGCTGGTACCTCATTTGAAGTAAATGACAGACGAGATACACACATGCACAAACAACGATTTGACGATATTCAGGGTCTTAAAGATATGCTTCTAGAAATTTGTAAAAATACTACAGAATTTAATATGATCACGACTGTAATCCCCAGGCTCGGTAGATATCTCCTCAGATCTTTAGTTTCTTAGATCTTTGAGGATATCTAAAGAGGGTAGTCAGAGGCAAGTCCAAACATGACATTTGGTACATGCCCACATTTTGCACAATAGTTAGTATTCCGTACGTGACAGGTTGCAAGCCCATCGCCGCTTATAAGAATACTAACCAATGACACATACCTTCGAATTTTTAGTTCTAGGGTATGCCGGTTTCCTCACGATGTTTTCCTTCACCGTTTAAGAGCACTGGCATTGCGCACATAAATTTTTCGAATGGAAAAACTCATTGGTGCACGACCAGGTTTGAACCCACGACCTTCGGATCGTGAGGCAGGGGTGCTACCACTACACCACCAGCGCTATAACACTACAGAATTTATCCTTGTTTAAACATTCATTATCGATAGTTTCTACGAGTATAATAATATTGTCATGATCAAAGTTTTAGTTTTGTCGCAGATTTCATATTAAGTTGTTGCCATGTAAGCATAGAATTTGAATTAGTTATTTATTGAAAAGCACAATATTTTCAACTGAAATGTTCCTGGAACTGTTGGTTAAACAGTTGAAGGTTTTGACATTTCCATTATACCGCTTGGAACGAACGTAGCATTGCGAGGGGCAATAGGCTAGAATAATAATATTGTGTATTAAAATCAATTTATTTTATTTCATTGTGAACCATTTCTTCATAACATGATTCATGTTTAAGTTTGATCGAGGCTGCTTGCTGCGACAAAATATTTACATCTTTTTTACTGAGCTATCCTTTCAATTATTTCATCAAAGCTTTCAAATTGCCGGTTTATAGAATGATATCGGATTACTTATTTGGTAATCATTCCTTATCTTGTTCAAGATCTAGATTTCCTTGTTGTCCATTTAAGGCCTGGAGTCGTGATGAAACTGAGTTGCATTCCGTTACAATTTATTTTAACATCACATGTGGGTCAATGTAAGAGCACGTTCTGTATCTATTACACGGACTGACACACCTCGCTTTTTCTATAATTAGACTTAATCGTGTCTTGATCACGAGCGCACCTGAGGTTAACTATACTCATACACAGCATAATACATCACGACAAAACCCTGAAATAATGTATGCATACACATGGCCCTGTTAAACCAAGCTAAAAAACAAATAGGTATACTTATCAAAATTTACAAAGAAAGAGTTTCATTAACCGTTTGATGATGTTGCTCCAAAATTTATAAATATACAAAATAATATTTAGCCAAGTTAACCAGGCCAACGGATAATTGTCTAGTCCATAAAAAATATAATAGAGCAATACCTCATGAATCGTTTCAAGACATAAAGTTAGACCATTACAGTGTACCGCAAGGAACAAATTCAAATTTATTCATTACATCAATGAATACTGATTGTTCCAATTCCAACGTATGTTGACCTGTATCGCTACGCTAGCTATACTAGCAATATTTTTCTTTATATTCTCTATCACGAGCTTTCTGTGCCGTTTATTGGATTGGTCATTTTTATGCCTTGATCTTTCAGTATTTGAACGTTTGAAATCCTCGATTTAATTCTTGTATTAGGTCCATCAGTCCGATTTCGTGTCATCAACCATCCGTATTCAGCACAATAACCTCAATAAGATTTGATTTTTCCAAAGTATTTTGCCCGATTTACATTTTTGATCACGGTAATATTTTATTACCAGCGCCTTCCAATTTTCTACATAATTTAATTCTTTAGCATTTATCCCCCCCACCCTCTCTGGTAAATGGCTCTAAAGCTTTTATACAAATAGCTTGACAGCAAATTCCAGATGGCTACAATACAAAGCAAGCGTAAAAACATGCTGGGAATGCGAGTCGAGAACTTCGTATTCGAGGATTTCCTTTTACCATTCCCTGTTATACTCTCGAGAGTTCTGCGGTCGTCGGACGGTTTATGCAACTGGGCGAATGCACCCCTCCCCCTGGTCGTTCACCTCACCTTCCTAGTGCAAGTACTAGAGCAGTTTTCGTTTCAGCTTGAATGGGGCGTGGGTGTTGGTTGCATGTCCCGTTTGTTGAACCTAGATCGTGACATAAGTTAGATCTCGACTTGAATACCTGGTGCTTTGATGTAACTTTCTAGCGCGCATGAGAATTCCTAATGAATCTTTAAAAGTGCTTAGTGTGGCAAATTTTAGTATGTTGTCTTAAAAGTACGCTTCTATTATCCATTTATGATCACGAATGAGCCATTACCAGCTTATTACAAATAGTTTCTTAAATTTCGATTCGCAAAGGCCTATAAAAATCAAAGGAAGCTAGAGGCACAAGTAGCCGCAAAGTTATTTGGCGAGTACATAATACTCGGCTATACAACATTGTAATGGTCGCACGATCATAGATGAGAAAATTGCAACCAGTGGGCCGGTAGATCAATGTCTGTGACGTCAGTACGCTCATTGTGACTTGCATGTGATGTGGCTCGAGACCTTGAACGATAATAGTTTTAAAGTCTTTATTGAAGAGATTTAGATTTAAATTGGCTGTTGTGACTATGAGTGAGTCTTCACTATCGATGGCTTAGTTCCATCAATAAAGTAGAGCCCTAGAAATGGAGGGTTTATTCCACTATGCCATGCGATGATCCCCTGCGCTGGGAATTATTATTTTTATAGAGCTAGGACACAATAAACGAACTCCTATCATCAAATTATAACACAGGCTCTTCATCGTGCAAATTTCGAAATGCAGCTTGTATGATCTGAATATCCAGAAAATTAAAACGCTTAAAATTTATATTATTATCACAAAGACACTTGATATCGGACTAACTTGTTATGCTTCAAACTGGTTACAGTTTTATTTGCATTTCCACCTAGAATAGAACGTATTTATGTTCAGGTGGCTTAATTAAGGTCTAATGAATTTGTAAATGATTATCATCACGTTTTACTGAAGCAGAAATTTAAATTTAAAATTTTGGGTAAGAAAGGAGTGAGTACTGAGATGACGAATGATAGAGGGAAATGGAAGAAGATCACATGTTGTGCCGACCCCACATAACGTGGGAAAAGGGCAGGAAGATGATGATGATGTCATCACTTTTTTTTTAAGTGTTTGCTGAGCAGAGCCTCGCTCGCGTGTTCTTTTTACCTTCGTTGTACGTGACGCGAACCAACCTCATCCTCAACATTGCGGTTTTATATACGTAATAAACTTAGTTTTTGGACTCCTAAACATAGCAAATGATCACAAATTTCAACCTCGTCTATCATTTTGCCTACTTTTGTAAAGAAAACCGTCAACATTTTTACTGGCCCTCAATTTGATTATTAAATTTATTAAGATTCTGTGAATCAAAGAAAGTCAACGTCCCGCCTCAAAACGTCCGCTGCTATCTCTGCGATGACATTTTGAGCAATTCAGTTTTTCATGTAGCCTCAATCATTTTTTATCTCTGATCGTTTTGTTTTATGTTTTAAGCGCTCGGGGACTTCATTTCTCTTGTCATAAAATCTTGTAGAACTCATCAATCTAGATTGATGAGCTCTGCCTGCCCAGTTACCGACCTATATTTGAAGGCAATAGCGATGAGTAACAGCAGTGCATTCATTTACTTATCAATTGACCACTTGATATATTTAGTCGATATCTATATTTTAAAATAAATCTCTGCTTCTGGGTACTGCATGAATCTTTTTCTGATAAAATCGTTTGTAACTGTATTGTTCATGATACTGACTATAACGTTTTAGTGAGACGGTGTTGACTACGTGACACGAAGCACAGATGTTGAAAGTTGTTAAGTATATTCTTAGACGAAACTTTTATTTTGTATGAGTACCTATATTATCTTTTAACTCCTTCCGATCTATATTTTGATAAAAACAAGCAGATAAAACCAGAATAATAATATTTGCAATATTAACCTAATTGACGTGTCTTATAACGGTAATGATGTGAGGTGTGCGCAACTGGAGTCACGTAGCCTACCAGAAAGCCGGGGGAGGGGTGGGTCAACGACCACGACCCTAATTGCACAATAGCTTGCAGAATGCATTTCACCATGTATGCGACAATATTTCTGGACCTGACCCACCAATTAGCACCCTACTCACAGAGGATTTAACAGTACTCTAACTGGAACTGCCAACAGTTATAATTGAAGTGATAATCGAGTTGCTTATTGAAGCAGCTTCAGTTTTATCACGGTCCAACTTTGCTAATGTCAAAGTGTTTACGAAGAAAGCCAATCCTAGAAACCCAATCAAAGAAAAACCTATGTACCTAATACCTATAACCTTATACGAAGCAGACAACTCTTTTCAAAGTAGAACCATAATCAATATTGTTAGTCTTTTGAACTTAAATAACCTAGACGAAATAAAAGTCTGACCAGAGCAAAACACTTGTCTTGTTTTCTCATCAAACACTAAACTTTTCGGAGACCATAACTTCGACACCACTAAATCAATATTAGAAGAAGTTCGACAACATTCAATAAGTCACGTAGCACCCGGACATCTAAATATAATGCTTTTGATATTGAATCACGAATACTAGCACTGACACAAAACAGTGTGAATATACGCTTAGTAACTATTGCGTAATAACCAGAACTTTACTCATCGTCATGCGCCAGCACGGTAGTAACAAGTACCATATAGTGCTGAGAAATTTCAGCCAGTTTCATCATTCATTATTATACCAGATTTTTTGATTCCTCCAACAACTTCAAATTTGTCTTTAATTTTATAGCATTTATGTAGTCCTTCTTAAAACTTGTTTAAAAAAACAATTTACGTGAATATTACATCACTTTGTGAGCAATGGCTTTCATAACGGTGAAATCATTTTGAGCGCATGCTCCGCAGATCTTTCATATCCTCGTATCGCGCGGCTTGTCCTCTAGAATCACGGTAGATTTCAACAAAAACACCCATTAGTTAGTTTAAAAAAGTTGAATATTTTCAAAACGAATAAAAATACATCGCATACGTGAACAATATTATCTGCAAACGCATTTGCGACAACTGCAAGTCTGGTATTAATGTTTCTACGGCTATTTGCTCACAAGTTATAACCGAGGTGATGTAAATCAACGTGAAATAGACGTTAGTGAACAGATATAGTGCAGCTATGTGCTGGATCCATTAGTGTTGGGTTACATACAACGTAAACTGTGGACATGCAAGCACTTACAAAAAGATGAATCGGCAAACAATCTTTGCATGCAAGACATGCAAAGTCATTAGAATTCTTGAATATTAATTTTTTAATTGATTTTACTAGGTATTTGATATGAAAATTGTGAAAATGGTTTACTCAACTCAAGAAGCATAATTAAACAATTGATCGGTTCATGTGCTTACCTACCTTTGCAACTCCAAATCGTAAAATAGGTGATATTTACCATAACACGCGACTTCTTCATTTCTCCTCAAATATTACCTACTCCGATGATGCTGAGTAAGTATCACACACAACGGAGGCCATTAGAGGGCGGTGTTGAGTTTCGCGCCTAAATTACGGAACAACGCCAGGGTATCGCGTGTCTTACATGTTGATAAAGTGATTGATTGATTCATTTTATCTTTACTGCATAATTATCTTTATCATTCTTAACTAATTAGATCCTTTAAAATCTGTTTTCATCTGCGCTTCATATGGTGCTTCTTGTTTGTTTATTGATTATCAAAGCCAAGTCACTTCTGCGTTGATTGATATAAGAAAGTTCAAAGTATTGATCTGTCTGTGTTATACCTCCCAAACGGCCACTTTATTTATTTCACTAAATATTTTATCTGAATACGAGTATACAATTATATAAAAAAACGTCGGGGTATGTGCCAAATATATCCCTCCGATGACCCTTTGATTTCCAACTAGAGGTCTAAAGAGATGTCTACTAAACTGGGTATTGCTTTTACAATCGTGATTGGTGATCATGTTTGTTTTTGTTTATTTCAATCTGACTATCAATATTACCGAAACTTGATCTGTGAAAATGTTGCTTTTCTTTCATTGTGTAATTTATAAGTTCTGCTATGTTTGCTAAAACTATTTACTTGCAAATACTCATGACATCGTTACATGGTACGTTCCATTATTACAGTTTTGGTATGATGCATTATCATTAATATGACGTTCTTACGTAATTTGATCTACATTTGAACGACCTTCACTATTCATATAGTTCATCAACCCTTCGGAATGTGCTATCGCTAAACTTTATTCGACTAACCTGTTTTTTACATAACGCGTTGAATAAATGTTTCACTTGACCTGTTTTGAATGTAAAAATAGAATGTACGCGCACGCTCAAAACCTACCCTTAAGTTATCTGCTTTTATGAATGGACTGTAAAACGAGTAACGGTGTAAAGCTTCGGTTTCATGCTCGCATCACTCCTTCATCGCTGGTATCTCATTAACCTGTCCGTGATCGGCGACGAGACAGACCACCGGTCGATCGTGATAATCGTGAAATCGGTTATCATTTCGCGTGGCTGGCGAGTGGGTAATCTCAAAAAAATTAAGTCTATATTATCGTCGGGTGTGTTTAGGTTGTCAGCGTCACGAGTGCGCCGCCGCGCTCGCCTCGCATCATTCGCGCTACAGGCGTCGTCGCAAGCACTCCCTAGCGGCCACACACCTCCCCAAACTCGACAAAACTCGGCAAATCGCGATCGTGAGCTGTTCGAAGTTTCGAACTGACCGGCGTGTGAAACGCCCAAACATTGTTTGACAACAATAAGGAAAATTCACGCATCATGGTAAGGATCGGTGCAGTGACGGTGTAGTGCATAGTGAACGTGCTTATTATAGTGCTCTTATCGTGAATAACAACTTAATTTATGTAATAATTCTACAGTTAGTGTTAATATATCTATACGATTTGGATCGCACTTGCGGCTTCGACGTCGTATTTTTGTGAATTACAAAAATACTACCTTCATTTTTCCTCAATATTTTTTTCCCCAAACTTTTTGTTTCAGTCACGTTGACGTGATTTGTTGACAAAGTAAAATTGTTTGTTACGTTCTTCTTTATTTATAGATCGGTTACTCGGAGAAGATGCCAAAATGTTTTTTCTTCAGCAATGTTAAGTGCCCGAATCGCTTGCTGCGTTTTCGCGAGTGTTTCAAAAATGTGCAATGGATAGTGCGTTTGCGAGTCATCCGTCGAGTGTTGTCCGCGACTAAAATAGCGGTCCTCGCCCCCCACTGGCTACCTAACCAGCTATTGGTTACATAATCGCGCCACACCGTGCATCGGCGGCCTTGACTCCCGCGCCGCACGCCACTTGCCAGACATTATTGATCTTACAATCGATCTTCTGCCGTTATTATCAATTATTCTTCATTCATTCTTCTGCTATTAGTGTCACACGCAATGTGTATCTCATGTTTTCTCATTCTTCCATTAGCTACCTACTTGCTGTGTTTGTTTTCCGAGTCCACTACGTTTATCAGTCTAAACTCTAAAGTAATTCTGATTATTTCTTATTTGATTCTTCAAAATAATTTTTATGACAGTGATCTATCTTGTTCCGAAATATACGTGAAATGTTGTTCCGCTATAAAAGTATATTTCCTCAAATACATTACGTGCCTACCTGCTAGCGGTAACCAATATTTTATAAAATATCAGCTATTGATCGTAGACAAACAAACCATTGTGTGGGCTCCAGCAGGGAATTTCGCTTTCGTTGGACTTTAGCTTAGACGAGTCACGTTTAGGGTGTTGAATAAGCATTATGTGGTAATTTCGGGTCCCTTCCTGTGTCAACAACACGTTTCATATTTTAAACTTACATTAAATTTTTATAAAATTTTACTAATTTCCTTCTAATTATGTTCTATACATAATTTTACTTGGTGCTAATCTAAGTTGGTTGTCACTTCGCTAATTGTCTTATCTAATCACAAAGAGATCGTCCTTCAAACATTTATCTTGTGATATCACATCAGTGATCGCCGGTCTAATATCTTGTTGCATAAGTTATGCCTTGTTGCAATATTAGGTACAAGAATACTAGGTTTTTCAATTACTGCAATCTGATATTAGTTTTTCTCCTATATTTGTCTATCTTTATTTTCAAAGCTAAATCTGGTTTTATAATGTTAATCGATGACTAGTTGACCTATAATTCTCTCGCCCTAAAATACTGATCGATAAAACATCGTTTTATTTGCAAACAAACGACCTTATCTTAATTAACAAAACGTGAGACTTTATCAGCTCTTATACAAGAAGATATAAATATTACACTTACACATAAAATAGTGTAGTAAGTAAGTTACATTGTGTTGTTGTCAGAAAATCTCACTGACTGACTGAAAACCAGGGCACAGCATAATAATATTTATTCTTATTATCATCGGCTTAGAGAGTACTCTTCCTCTTAAGGTCAAAATGCAATAAGAAAGGGATTGCCCAGTGGGAGTTAGTAAGTTTGTAAGACAACAAAGCCTTCAGAAGTTTCACTATTATTGCATAAAGAACAAGTTGTTGTTTGTTTATTATTCTGATTTGCACGTGTAGTCTTCAGGTGCGAACTGAAGTATTATCCATTATTTAGTGATGTCACGAATTCACGATCCGACCTCGACCATGAAAAGTAATGTTGAATTACGCCGGCATGGGATCACGGTGATCACGGTCAAGGCCGTAGTCAGCATTAAACAGCTGTTCCATCTAAATCTTTTAACCTTACGCAACGCTTCCTACGCAATGCTTTCTCAAACACATAATAATTTAATTTCTTTTCTACTTACTATTTTAGATTAAAGCAAATTCAGCATTAGGTCCGGTAAAATAACACTAATTTCATTAAATTAAATTATTTTTTATAATGCAGACAACATGCATGACTGACCCAAGAATTCACGGAATTTAGGGGGTTCTCAAACATTTTGTCGTGAAATCGATACGGAACCCACTGACGTGTCTGTGATGCGCGCGCATGCCAGCTCCTGGTGAATGGCCCGTCTAGAGAAAACATGGGGAGGCTCATCAGAGGGGGTGAAATCGACAAGGTCGACTGCAAGGCCGTCCGTACTATCTTCTGCACATCCCTCTCCCTCCGGTCTAGGTCACATTATTTCGTCCTGCTTCAACAGATTCACTTTCGAAAAGCGCGTAGATGCAACTGCCAAACATTCCCTTTAGGGAGATTTATTTTATGGTTTGTGTACGACTCTTCGCCGCTAGTATCTAGTAGAGATAAAATATGTCTACCACATTCGTGAGCATATCTTTCAGTCGTTTTTATTTCGTTGCTTTTCAGACCGTGACTATGCCATCAAGCATAAAAATATAAATATTCATCTATACTAGTAATTTGATTTGCTTCAGAACTTATTTGATTGGATACACTTTATTAGATGCTGACTCCTATATTAGATTACTAACTATATGATGTAGTTTTCCATTGATAAGATAAAACAGAGATAAGCAGGCCCCAAGTCTAATCTAAGGGTTAATGAAAACTTGAACTGCGTTGTCAACAACAACATTATCAGAACCGAAGTGTATGTTATGTAGATAGATATCGATTGATTGACGCAAGTGCCATCAAGGGCCAATCCTTAGGTTATCTGCGACCGAGATGATCATTAATAAATCCTTAATTTGTATAGCGCCACAGTAAATATAGATTTATTACTTGTAATTTACCATCAGACTATTCAGATAAACTCCAACTTTCAATGTAAACAGTCGTGTGCTACTGGCTAATCAAACATCTGTCTCGACTGTTACTATAATATTGTATTTTTTTTTAAAGTGGATAGCATTTTTCTTTTGAGCGAATTATCTATATATAATGAGTAAGTTTTTAATTCTTGATCAAAATTCAGTCATTCTTGATCATAGTTGTAGGTACAGTTAGTTCATTTTCTTATCCATGAAAACTTAGCAGGTGCTGATATAGTATAACTGCAAACTAATCTTTATTGTACGTTATACTTCCTTATTCGGTACTACACGTGCTAAAAGTTGTCTCAAAATGGTTGTTTGGTTTATCTAAAGTCTATCAAAAGTAGTCTTCGTATTTAGCTCTTTTAGACACTGTACGCCTTGCGTCATCACCAACAGCAATGTAGCCTTGAATATTGTTGACTGATTAGTCTCTATTGTGTACCTTCGTAGTTTAACTTTGATGATAATGTGTTTTTGCTACCATAAATTGTTGCTCACATTATTGAATTATGCTTTGACATAATTTTCATCTAATAAAAATGCCAATCATCTTTTGGGGCACTAGGATACCTAACTAGTATATATATATACATAGGCGGCAGACTATAAATCAAGTATATCGGCTGGTCAGACCGGCCTTCACATTACCGAGTTATTTTGTTCACAGCGGTATCGAGTGCAAAGATGAGGTGTTTGCAGCACACCAAGTGCAGTATGCAGATCTGAAGCCAGTTGTGGCTCCGATCGTACCGGCTTCTACGCCTCAAGCACCCCTGCTATCGGCCGATCCTCCAGGCAACGGCGCTATTGTCGCCATCATACCTCCTGAGGAGGAGAGACCAATACCTGTCACTGAGCTCATATTCGCACCACTCAATCAAAATATGAATAAAGGGTTCTTCATGCCCTTGCAAGACAAGGGTCGCACAAGTAAGTATCAGTCAACTGATCGAAAGATGCTTTCTATTAGACATTGGCTTGAATGGTCTTTCGTAATGCAGCGCAGATTCTTTAATTTATTTATTATTTTCAGTGCTTAAAGACGATCCGGAAATTCTTGACCATTTAGCACCCTCGGCCGGTGATGCTTGTATCCCCCTCGAGAATAGTCCTTTCGATGAAATGTTCAATGATTTTCTCTGCGAAGACTACTGTAGTCTTCCTTCCTTCTTGGGTGATGACTCACCTGTGGACTCGATGACACCGGATTCATTATTGCTGTCTTCGCCAGAATCTCGGGTAAAGTTAAATATGATGAAACTATGTATTATCATTAAATACTTCTTTAAAATATAGCCTTAACATATTTTTTCTTATAGGAAAATGATTCGTCTTGCGAACAGTCATCATTATTAACAGAATTATCGCTAGATGCCTTTGACAACACAAGGTCTGACAATGACATTGATGATGGTAACTCTCCATTCATACCGACAAGCGATGAGCTGCCAGTTCTGGAGCCGGCTGTCATGTGGGGAGCTCTCCCGGACAGCGTCAGCATGGCGCGCCCTCAGCCCCCGGAACCGGTGACAGTGACTTCTTCACCAGCACCTGCTTTGCAACGTCTGCTCACAGCGACCACCACTGGCCCACCGCCACAGGATCTCATATCTAACTTATATTCTGATCAAGGTAAACTTCTTTCTATGCATTTCCAATTACAAAATGTTAATCTGAATTAAATAATTCTAATTTTACGATTGTTTTTAGGTCTGATATCAACCAAAACACTTTCGTCGTGGGACGTCGGATGCAAAAGAGGTTTAAAACAAGAGCAAGAGCCGTGCGCAAAACGCATAAAACGTAGTCCATCTCCCGTGCCGCAGAAGCCTGCGAGCACGCAGTCCTCGAGCGTCCTCATGAACCTCCTGGTGAGCGGCTGCGATGTAGATGCCGGCTACATCTGCATGGTGCAGTGTCGGCCGCGGAAAGCCAAGGCATGAGGCCCGAGCCTCCGCCAAGTAAACTGTGATAAAGCGCGTCCAGTGTTCAACCTTATGGCTCGTGTCGTGCACTCTACGAAGAAAGTTAATGGTGTCGTCAATACTAGTGATAGTTCATACCGGTACCAGACTAAATCTTAGTTTGAGAGTAGCATAAATCTAAAGGACAATGAGTGCCTGATTCGAGACGGGGGTAGTTAGAGATATCAAGAGTACGAGGGACTAGTGACGAGTGGGTGTAGATAATTCCAAACTTGCAATCTCGTGCTTTCGCACGATGGCTGGCGTTCGTTCACCATATAAGTCGTAACTCGTAGATCGATGTAGATGGTGTATTTCCTACTCTGTATTACGTGAGTGTGTCATATTATTGAAACAATCGATAGTTGTTGATTTTAGTGCTTAAGTTTAAACGTGCGCATATCGTGGTAATTATGATGAATCGTTCCTATGGTTATAATGTAGTTACCTTTACTGCTCGCTCCTAGCGAAGGGCGCGCCGCAATCAGTCTTATGTACATTATTTTAACGTTCAACTGAGTCATTAGTAGATTTGTTGTGTCCTGATTCCTGGCCCCTATTCAATAAACATTACAAATTGTAAAATACAATTAATTGTAAGCGGCTACAATTCTACAAAATTCTGTTTAATAAAAAAATACGATTTACTGGAGGAAAATTTACAAAATTGTAAAATTTTCTTACAATTCTACATATTTGTAGGTTTTATTGAACAACACTTGTCATAAAATTCGACAATATTGTCACTTTTCTACAAATTTGTAGACTTGTAATGTTTATTGAATAGGGGCCTGATCTAGGGCAGTCGTTATTTATTCATAGTTCTTTTAATCTTAGTACGTTAGTACATCGAATTACCATAGGGCTCTGCGGGATATTCGAAATTTCGCTTTTATGGATGTCGAAAATATGATCGTTAGGTCGTTTGACCCACTCACTATCGATTGTCAAATTGAAAAAGGGTCCCAGTTTGCGACTGTTGTATTGTAAATGTTGTTTTCACTGCCATATAATACGAAGAACAACTTGGAACAAATCTAGATAAACTTCGTCTATTTCAATTCAATTTGGAAATCTTATTATATGGAGATATTATGGATATTATGTGCATTATCGATAAAATTATTTGAAATACTGAATGATACTCCAAATTTAGGTGTAACGTGCTTGGCACCTGTCGAAAAATATAACTAGAATTTTAAAAGACGTAAAGTGTAGATTTAACATTGTTAACTGTTATTTTTAATATATTTTCAGTGTATGGTAGATTGTGTACTAGAGAAATGTTATTAGGGATTATTTATTTTTCTGGAGAGAAATAAATTTTTGACAGATATGTGAAATAAAAAAGAAATAAGTAGTACTGTCAAAAGGTGCACGCTTGTTTTTATTCCCTTTTCCTCTTCCCTATGTTTCTATGGTATTAGCTTTGACATGAATAATATTTCAATGACTATCATAACGATTATTATAAAAATTATTAGGTATTCACTTATTAACGTCATTTTACTAATCAAATACATAATATAGATGGACTCGTGTTGTATAGATGGAAGAATGCATCTTATTTCGCATGTTACAACGGTGCAAATGAATTTTATTTAATCTTATATTAAGGTGAATTTGTGACTATGAATCGAGTAAACATCAAATCGTATGATTTCTAAGAAATGCTATCGATCTTTGGCACAGAGGACGATAGGTCGATTGAGAGTTGAGACGCGAGAGGTGCGGGTTGGGGGCCTACTGCATGCAGAAGCAGTACAAATGTTCGCATGATCTGCAAATTTACGGATCATTGTAATTAACTTATTGAATATGAAGATATTTGATTACGGTGGAATAAACTAGACAAGTTCCTTACAGAATCGAACAATATCGCTCAAAATCGCCAGGTTTGGAAGAAGTTGGGGGAGGCCTTTGCCCTACAGTTGATTTAATTATCACTAGTTATTTTGAACCTAGTTATTTTGAACCTAGTTATTTTTGGTGAAAGGATTTAAGTACTCTTCAGAGGCTCCTTTCGTGCACTATTTGTCTATGTCCTATGGACAACTATATGTATATTAGCTTTACATTTTGTGTTATTCATTGCTGCGGTGATTCCATCTAAGGAAAATTTCAGTCATGATGTTGTTAGGTACTAGACAGGCACTTAATATTTTTATCCTTATGTTGATTTAAATTCAATTCAATGCTCCGATTTTCGCTACCTCGGTTCACTCATCCAGAACGACGGTGAGGTAGACCGAGACGTGAAAAACAGAATGAATGCGGGATGGATGAAATGGCGACAGGTCACAGGAACTACGTGTGATCCGCGGATGCCCCTTAAGCTTAAGGGGAAAATCTACAAGACCATCATTAGACCTGTCGTATTGTATGGATCTGAATGTTGGACAACTAAGGCGACGGATGAAAGAAAAGTGCATGCGACGGAGATGCGAATGTTGAGATGGATGTGTGGAGTGACGAGGATGGATAAGATAAGGAATGAGCATATTCGAGGAAGTTTGAAAGTAGCGCCTGTGACAGAAAAGATGAAGAGCAATAGGTTGGCATGGTATGGGCATGTTATGCGGCGGGAGGAAAGCCATGTTACAAGAAGGGTGATGGATTTGAATGTGGATGGATACAAGAGTAGAGGTAGACCTAAGAAAAGATGGATGGACTGTGTGAAAGACGATATGTGTAGGAAGGGAGTGACTACTGAGATGACGGATGATAGGGGAGAGTGGAGGAAGAGAACCTGTTGTGCCGACCCCACCTAGTGGGATAAGGGCAGGAAGATGATGTTGATTTAAATTCAATAAGGACAACATTGAAAAACCAAAGACCAAAAACACCCGGAAAAGCACCACATTTTACCAATAAAAAGCTAGTTTTTGTCTGTTAACGGTTTCATACGCATTGTATGGTAGGTACCCCGAATAAAAAGCAACCTTACGTTTATTTTATTCTATGTCCTGGCGTTTTATTTTAACACGTTACAGAACTGTCATCTAGATTGCGCATACTCTTGAAAACGAACTACTCTTATTTAGTCTAGAGGTTAGTCTTTTAGCATGAACTGAGCCTGGTTAAAAACGAGAGCATATTTTGAGCCATCTTGATTATGTTTGTGTCTATGCTTTGACCTCAAAATAATTGATAAACACTTAACACATACATAGTCCCGAATTCCATAAGAGCAAAGGTATCAATAAATTTTTATGACCTAGGTATTTTTTTAGTAAACACATTCATACTCAATGTTAAGCAAGTAAATAGTCACACAAAAATAATGTAGGTATGTACTTATCTAAATAGAGCAATAAAAGATTTCTAATGAGATATTTCAAGCAAAATAAGCAATATAAACGTTAAATTTGAGATAGTCTGGAACTAAACGATCATAAGGGTTCTTTATCGGACTAAAAATACATAGTAGCAAACTTCTCCAATTGAACTTGGAGAATTGCTCGACTAAAACAAAGAAAACATCGGATTGCCGACGTCAGTACTTCAGTTGCCAGCGGCATCCCAAGCTGTCTTTGAAAGTCCTTATCGCAAGGGACGGCTTACAAGAGAATCTCATTTTACGTAATGCAGAGCTCCAGGCTCAAAATATATTGAGGCCGCAGCCTTAGACTATTCGTAGTTACGAGACGTCTTGCGAGCAATAGGTTGGCTTATGGCTGATTGAAAATCCGGGCGTTTGATATAAGTGCATTAAATAAACCAAACGACATGATACAAAATTCATATATGCCCAATGTAGTAATGAAAGCACATGATCACAAATCATCAGTTATTCACACACACACAACACAGACGTCTGTCCCATTATCGCACGGTATTCGACTCTCCCATATTTACATTATCTATCATAATTTTACTTGTTTAGTTGTCACGTTGTCAGCGTAAAACGTTCGTCGGGAAATAATAAAATTACTCTCTAGGAAAAACTTTCGCGTTATTCATAATTTACTTGTGAAATATGAAGACTGTCAGCGAGATGAAAAAACTTTCTGATGTGGTTCCGATGGACTCGCTTGCTAACTTGTAGAAACTTGGTAGGTAGGACTCATTCATCAATGGTATTTTATTATCTGTATTATACTAAATTTTTTTTATACTTCAACCTTGCCCTATCTACAGAAACAATCTGTATATTGTCTGACCGAAGATTCTAATACATTTTGATTTTTGAAATATCTGACAGTATGTATAATCTTATACCTTTAAACGAGCAATTCTTGTATATATATACTATACTAGCTTCCGCTCGCGGCGTCGCCCGCGAATTACCTACATTAAATATGTTCATCCTGAAAATTCATTCTACACATTGGTGAAAAAAAATTTGAAATCGATCCCGTAGTGACAGAGTCTATTCAATGCAAACAAACAAACAAACAAATCTTTCCTCTTTATAACATTAGTATAGATAGTACTTATAGATAATCACACCTCTCGTCAAAAAGTCCATACAAACTTTGACACGATTATTTTCGAAAACCCTTAAATGTGTGTCGATTTATTTTGCCTATTAAGTATTTCAACCGAGTTTCAAACAAATCACACCACTCGTCAAAAGAACTTTGACACCCCATTTAACCCTTTTTGAAGGGTTATTTTGTAAAATTAAGTATCCAAACCAAGATTCAGACCGATCGTATCACCCCTTAAAAAGTTCCCATATAAACATTGAGCCCCTTGAAACACGTCTACATTTGTTTTGTATTTACATTACACAAACAAAGTTTCATGAAAATCGTACAACGCATTAAAAAGTTTCATACAAACGTTTTTAGCCCTTTTCATCCCCTTAAAAGTGGAATTTCCGAAAATCCCGTCTTAGTGGGGCGCCTACATACCAAGACAAATAGTATTTCAACCGAGTTACACCACTCGTCGAAAAAACTTTGACACCCCATTTAACCCTTTTGGGAGGGTTATTTTGTAAAATCAAGGTATACGTTTTACATAATTTTGCATCTAAAGTATCCAAACCAAGATTCAGACTGATCGTACCACCCCTTAAAAAGTTCCCATATAAACATTGAGCCCCCATTTTACCCCTTTTTAAAGGTTATATTGAAAAATCTCGAAACACGTATACATTTGTTTTGTATTTACATTACACACACAAAGTTTCATGAAAATCGTACAGCGCGTTAAAAAGTTTCATACAACCGTTTTTAGCCTTTTTCACCCCCTTAAAATTGGAATTTCCAAAAATCCCGTCTTATTGCTCGCCTACATACCAAGACGAACATACCCTCCAAATCTCAAGTCTGTACGACCGGCGGTTTGGGCTGTGCGTTGTATCTATTCAAATCAGTCAGGACTTATCCTTTTAAATAGTAGAATATATATATAATCATCGGAATCTCGGAAACGGCTCCAGTGATTTTCATGAAATTTAGTATACAGGGGGTTTCGGGGGCGATAAATCGATCTAGCTAGGTTTCATTTTTAGAAAACGTCGTTTACCCCAAAAAAAAAACGAGCAAAGCTCGGTCATCCAGGTACTAGGTATTTAGGTAACTTAAAACCATGCTAGTGAATCTACGAAGCGTATGTCAGCCCATTCAAAGGTCCATCAAAATTACGAGCATTGGCAGAACATACAGAAAACAATGTCTGATTAGGGCATTATCGGAAACCTCTGAATCCCGAGAACTAAACGGTTCCCGAGGGAGTGATAACATTGCCATCGGTAGTCGTTAATGTTACAAGTTACACAGGATGTGTCAATTACTACGACTTTGTTCTATTGTGCCGATATTGATAGCAGGATATCATCAGGAGAGTTAGTTGATACCGATCCCAATAACTAGTGTAAGTTTAACGTATGGTTAAAAAATTATTTGGTCTGTTTCGTGGCAATATAAAAAACTATCTTGTAAATATTATAAATTCTTACAGCCTCCTCCAAAGCCTTGTTTTTTGCCGCAGAATTATTTCGATTGGTTTTATGTTAAAACGAATTACATGCTAATTAGGAATTTTAAGAATTATTATTACCTACTCACTTACTATGTCTATTTATGTGCTTAGTCATAGCTAATGCTTTGATTAGGGAACAGTCAAACGCTTCAAACCATTGAGGAACGATCGATCTTGATTGAAGTTGATTGAATTCTCGGTTTCGTCGGCAAGTATTGGTATCGGAAATTTACGTCTCAAAATTCCAATGAGAAATTAGGAGATGTAAAGTTTATATTTCTAGATGTTTCTGTAGCCTGATGTAATTTATAGAGCTCCATAAGTAAAAGCTAAGAGCGCAAGTATACTGACTGCATTAATGGAAACAAATGTACACAATACATCTTTGTTAGCACTCTGGTACATCACGAGGTACTTAATGAATCATCCATTAACTCGTAAACTTTATATACCGGTAGCTAAGTACGTCTTTCTTTTTGCACAATCTAGGCTTCATAAAAACGAGTATGGAATTTTTACAGTTATTTTTATGAAACGAGTGGTTGAAATGATATATCACGAAAGTTATGAGGCCAGCCTTGAAAGCAGCGCAGTGGTGCTAAAAAATTCAACTGCCTATGTATATCTAAACCTTCTAAAATCCGGTAAAATCAATAGGATACCTTTGGGCTTAGCTCAGTTTCATCCCTCATGTAGGAAGGTCGGTATTTTAATAATTTTAAATAGGTTTTCGCGTAAAAACCTCAAAATTTGTCGGGCAGGTAATAGAAAGATTGTTGCGGACATGCTAGTAGGTACACTTAACTAGTTGGTAATTTAGCTGTTTTTATCGATCAAAGCTGGCGCCTGCTGAGCTGCATTGCACCAGCTAGGCGTCTGATGTTCCAATTCTTTTCATTGTAGGTACACTAAAGCAAAGTCTATTTTTATGAAATATTTTGCAGCAAATAAATAAAATAGATTCGTATAAGTAGTACTTTAAAATATACATCGCCCGCCGGCGCTAGACTATGCCAGTGGCAAAAGTTTCCAGATTCATAAAGAATTCAACATACATCATCGTAGTTGACATTTTCAGGAGTTATATAAAACCGCTGACTGAAAACGTATGTCGACAAAAAGTTGTATGAATAGGCTTTCCGCAAAAGTAGTCCAATAAAGTACTAAAGCTTTGTTCGATCATTGAATGTTTTATGTCTGAAAGGGAAAAATAAATTGAGGTTGTTTGAATTTGTAATACTTTTCACGTTACCTGAATTTTACCCGCTTTTTTGTGGGTCAACAAAGTTATTCAAACGATTGTACCTAGGTACAAATCAATACCAATCTATTTACTCTTCTATAGGTACTTCAGGTTATTTGTTGCTTACTGACTTAAAAATCAACCTATCTACCTAGTTCCTAATAGATATAACATTAAGTTTTTTTTTACCGTTTGTAGACTATAACTAATCTTATCTAGGACTAGCACAAACCTTGGTGGTTTTTAGTTGTTATAAATTATTGTCGTTTAATAAGAAGTGTGATAAGAGAACGTTGTGGAGTGAAAGAAGACGTAGTGATGAAAATTGAGAAGGGTATGCTAAGATGGTTTGGGCATGTAGAAAGGATGGATGAAAGGAGAATGACGAAACAGTTGTATAAGGAGAGTGTGAATGGAACAGTTGGAAGGGGAAGACCACGGCGTACGTACCTCGATCAAATTGGGGACGTACTAGAGAAAGGCCAGGTCCAGAGTACCCTTAACCGACGCGCATGTATGAAGAATGTAATGAGAGTGAATGAAGCAAAAGAAGTATGTCAGGATCGTAGTAAGTGGAGATCCGTGGTCTCTGCCTACCCCGTTGGGAAACAGGCGTGATTTTATGTATGTATGTATGTAAGAAGCTACTCCCCCGTTCAGCTGATAAAAAATCTGTTTTTATTTTCAGTAAATCAGTTGCCTACATAAATATATTTATTATTGTCAGATGTTAATGGCGTTAATATGCATACTTATAGAATAATCATTGTTATGTGAATTGATTCTGATTCAAGGTCAAAGCTAATACCTCCATTATTTATCTCCTTCCTACAACGTGCACCTATGATAATTACCTACTACTCGTAGTACATACATAAGATGAAATATATATAATTAAATACATTTCTTTTGTACTAATATGTATATTTTCTACAGAGCAACGATTTGTTTCTAATACTAATAACTATTCATTGCGTTTTCAGGATCAACAGTCCAAGTCGCATGCGGCGTGCCCTACCTACAAAATGGTCAGGACTCCACAACAAGTCCAGGCGAGCATCAACGCGGTACCCATGATAAGCATCATTCAGGCTGTACCAAACAGCCAGATTATGCGCACTATCTCCCCCGTCAACCAGATCATCCGTACCAGCTTAGCCAGCCCTATGTCTCCTCTCAGTTTGAATATAGGCAGCCCGAATATGTACTCGCTGCCCCCAAGCCCGGCCATGAGTCCCGCTCAAAGGGAGCGGGTGATGCGCCCTTACAGCCCGAATAACTACTCACCGGCGATGAGTCCCGCTCATCGCGAGCGTGTGATGAGTCCCTACACTCCTCAGTCCATGTCCCCAGTCGGCAAGTACCAAGTGTACAGCCCGGGGAACAGAATGCTGTCCTCTTCTGTTATACAAGGAAACGACCCGTATTTGACCACAAAAATGCAGCCGAGTCCGAATATTGCGCTCCAACGCAACGACTTAATGCTAGATTCAAACGTGCATTTGTCTTCTTCCGACTTCTGGCCGGACCCAGAGATGATGCAAGGGACGAACGACTTGCTGATAGCGTTCGATGATGTCAAACTGGGATAAATGTCCGGCTTGAAGTGCGGTTGGTTGAAGGGTGATTTCCGTCAGTCGTAGCTGAAAATTGCTAAAATGCCAGCAATTCTTTTCCGGAGCTAACGTAAGAACAGAGAGAATTGAAAGTGTTTCTTGCGAAATATTTGATAAACACAAACATGAACTTTCGTAGATAAGTTCTAGAAATCACTCGAATGAATGCAAGGTTATGGGGGGGTCCTAGCGAATTTGCGTAAATGTACCTAATTTGTAAACATTTTACATCTACCGTATAAACACCCACTGTTTAGTAGAATCTATATAATTGATCTAATAAATTTTAGATCATGTTCGTAGATTGCACAAGTAGGTACTTATACTATATTTTAATATAGATACCTAAAATAAAACTACATCATAAACTCTGATGTAGAATTTGTAAGGCAATTTCTGTATTGAAAGTGTCCTGAGATTTATGATGGAAACCATAATTTGAGATGTATATAAGAATATAATCGGGTTAAAGATAAACAGCAAATATTACTTGATGTTAAAAACTTATGAAAAAGTTGGTTAAATCGATCATAATAAGGCAAATTGGTGTGGGATCCTAATGATGATATTGCAACGATGTAACTTAGAAACTCTATATGCATTTTTGTATGGCATTAATGCAGGCAGGTAAAAATAATGGTGCGTATGAGTTTAACGATCATTATGTAAACTTTTCGAAGCAGATGACCAAAACATTGAAACGGTCTAACACAATAGCCTATGTCTACATCTGTTTAGATTTAGTTTTATAATTATATTTGGCTATATTTAAAGGAAAATCGGCATATATGCATTAATTTTATATTATTTTAAATTCATTAAATGTTAATGGTATGGTTATCATTAAAAAGTATTCATTTTAAAAGTTACTCTCATGATTAATAAGAATAGTAAGTATACGGTTAGTAATTAGTTTTAAAAGTATATTTTTACATACTTAATGATCAAAGTTATTATATACTCAGTAATTGAATAAGTAATCGTGTATCCTTATCAGTTATCAATTCGTATTATGTATGATATTACATGGTACTAAATTTTATAACAGATTTTCAACTAACAATGTGACTAAACTACTTCACTAAAACTTTTGGAACTTACCTGTTTTATAACTTGCATAAATACCATGGTATGGCGTCCATCAATTGTTTTAATAATAATAAAATATACAGTTACAAAAAAAAATTGTGTTACGTAGGTAAAGGTTGAAGAGATGATGGTGAAAGTTCGTGGACGAGCCTATTCCATCTAAAACATGTTCCAAAAACCCCCCACTACAATGTTCTAAATTTGCATTTGATGCTACATAAGCCATCTAAAAAAAATGCAAAGGACTACATTACAGCTCTGACAAGTTGTCAGTGACATGACAACTGAGGCCGCTGTCATCTTATCCCGCGGGATGAGTTGACCTTATGCATTTTTGAATCGGTCAACTCATCCCGCTGTCAAATAAAAACAAAAAGGAATGTATTATTTGAAATTTATGTACTTGAATAAGTTGTATAAAGAAAATGGCCTCATTTTATTAAGTACCTCCCTAAATAATTATGTAGCATATTGATGGATGTGTATTATTTCTGATAAGGTCCAATAATAAATACTTTCTTATTTTTAAAATATTACCTATCTGTGAAAAAATAAGATCACAGAAATTTTAAACACCGTACATACAGTCTAAGTACAATCTTTTGAAAACACATTATCTACTAATCATTATGATACTTTGTTTAATGCAATTTTCGTATAATTAAATCTCGTAGAATTACCTTGTAATCGATAAGTAATGTTATTTTAAGTTTAAATTAAATGCTTATGGTATGCTTGTGACACCTATTTAGATTACAAACACGAATTGTACATTAAAAGGGCCATTTACAACTGCCCTAAGACAGCTAAAACAGTCGATATACTTGCTACCAAACAAAATCATAATTTACATTATGTATGTACGTATTACGGGGTAATACTTAACCATTTTAAAACTCGACAATTGTATGTTTTTACATTTAACACAGAAATATTTTTTATTTTAGAAACATAGTATACTTATCTAGTAATAGGTAGTAATGACATATTAAAAACTGTCCGTAAATAACAGTACCTAGGTATAGACACTAGAAATAATTACGAAAACAAGAATGTTCACAACCTGCAAAGATCTAAGTATCTTTGAGAAATGTAATGGGTTCACATTAATATATTTAATAATTATTTTTAAAATATGTAGAAAATTGTGAGAAGTCAACTCTGGGTAGTTGCGCGAGTTTTTAAGTCTACGTTGACATGATGGTAACACTTGTAAATGCCATCGCCTGGTCACCAATCTTTATGTGACCGCGCTGAGCGTTGCATAACCTGTTTGATCTGTTAAAAACGACTAGGAAAGATGTGCCGGGGTGATGAAATATTATAAAAAAATACGACGATAAAAAGTAATTTATATAATAAGTAAATGTTATTTTAGTAGCCATACTGCCAATTTTCATTCATTTGTAAGAGGCACATTATTTGCCTAACAATACTGTTTAGTATTATGTATTATAATTATCTGGGGTATTATGTATTTACCCTACTATTTAAATTGATTGAAAGTCCCTACTGTGCCATAGAATTAAAAGGATTTTTTTTCTAGCTTCCGGTAAGTAGGTAGCTATAATTTATCAATTAATATAATGTTAACCTACATACCTACTTGATTATATTTTATTACTTTGGTTGAAAAAGTAAGTGGTACAGATGAGTTCTAAAATGTAAATAAGTACTAAATCAGATTGTTTTATATAATTTAGAAAATAAATAAATGTCTTATAGCTATTCTAGTTTTATTTTGAATGCTTTTTGCAGCATTCCTGTTCCATGCCAAGTAAAGTGCAAATCTAGTTTTTTCATTCTTGTAAGACAGCCAAAGCGGGCGTTTTGCTCAGCGGTATAATATATAATATGGGACGGCATACATTATTAGGTCGACGGTCGACCGTCGTCCAAACTCATTCCTAGACATTGAAAATCAGCTTAGCTTAGTCCGGTCGCGGCCGCTGAGTCAGTCTGACCGACTGCAAGTTCTTATGAGATTGATAATAGCGCCATCTAGAATGTATTTATAGCAAATTAACTATGATTTGTTATAGCGCCATCTAGAGCACAAAGGTAAAAAATCTGACAGTGACAGTATGCGTAATTTTGATTTTGACTTCATCCAAATAAAAATATTTAGTTCAATAATTTGTCATTGTCATTTTCAAATGTCAATCAAATCCAACCAATCGTCCGTCAGTCAGTCGGTTTGTCATTGTCGTGAATAGATTAAATCGTTTGTAATTTTTATAAAGTAAAAATGAATTAATAATAGATTGCGACGAATATAGCGTGTAAACTCATTGGATAGTCATTGGTAGTGCGTGTATAATAATTAGTATTGAAGTGTTCCAATAACAAGTGTATGCGAGTCGTCGCTTACATAAATGGCATCAACACCAAAACAAGTGAACGGCAATGGTTCGAGCTCCCTGGGAAAGCGGAAAAAATCTCGTGGGAGTAAGTCTACGTATCTCTCAAAGTGGCTAGATAAGACAATGCACCACATCCAGGAAGCGACACCGACTGTGGAAACCTACGATTTCGTTAACCCGTCTGTAAACTGGCCTGTAGGGGGCTCACAGTTCGCGCCGGGGTACGATCCGTACAGGCATATGTATGGAGCGCCGGAGCCGACGTCGCTACCAACACTGCCGAGCTACTACAGCCCGCTCATGATACCCCAAGGGTTACCCATGTACCCCGAACAACGCTACGTTCAGAACGTAAAGAGCACACACGCGCAGAGACATCGGATGCGCCGCCGTAATGATCGGAGAGCCGAAGAACTGCCTACTACCCAAAATTGTCTAGAAGAGTCCAACTCGCAACCAAAGAATTCATCAGATCAGGACTACGCGAGTCTACCGCCTATAATAACTTCTGTAGGTGACACAAACTCCAACAGTGATATGAATGATAAGGATAAAGATGATGAAAGCAATGCACGGCGGTATAGTGATCCGTGTGTGAGAGGTTTGCCTGACATAGCTTGTCCAGCTCATGAAGATGTTGACTCTGAATCTGACGACAGCTCAAGTGGAACTGAGAGCCAAGTCGGTAGTAGATTGCTGTCATGTCTTCTTGACCAAATAGCATCATTGAAACTGGCCAATGGTAGACTGAATAAAGACTTATTGGATACTAGAGGTAAGTAAAAGTATATTTTTTTTTCTAGCACTTAAAATTTAATGGCTATCAAGCCCACCGTTTCGAATAACCATAGATAATTTGACTCCATTATATAATTCATCACACTTCTTATATTGCAGTGGAAAATGAACCATATCTTTATAAGATGAAAGCCTTTTTTCAACAGTAACAGTAGTGGTTTAACTTAAATAAATTTTTCATAGCAAAATTTTTATTGATTTTTCATCTTGTCTTGCATCACGCCCATTTAAAGTCGAACCATTCTAAGGCCGACCTTTCTAATGGACATTTGCCCACTGCTGGACTCCCACACAGTAGTCAATGCATCTGAGTGGAGGTCACTTGCCTAAAACAGATATTTTGGTTATAAGTAATCTATGCCATTCAATTAATTCAATTGTGTGTAGGTTGGCTTCACATGCTTTATTCAATTAGGTACCTATTTAGAATAGGATATAAAACTATTGATAACTAGATAACTATCTGTCCTATCTATAAAGGTAGAATGTGTATGATTGATTATGATTACATAGGTTCAGTTGGGTATCTTACCTACCTAGTTCTTAGGGTAAAATAATAGGAATGTTCCTATCATCATATTTGAACGAAAGGAGCTTCTGAGAATCATTTAAAAATATGAAAAAAAGAAGGCCAAAGAATGGCTTTTATCAAACAAGATTGTTTTTATTTGTTAAATAATTATAGAACATTATAACATGAGGTACAGCAGTTAACAATGAAAATGATGAAACTACTATAATAAAAGAAACAGTGAAGCAGATACAGCGACCTCAATTACTGTATGATCATTTACTGCGATACTTCAATTTCACATGTAATTTTGTAAAACCTGAAAATACAATTTTTGCAGCGGAACTGGAAAGCACAAGACAGCACAATGCCATATTGCACAAGGGTTCCGGTTCTAGTGTTGGAGCTACTCCTAACTTATCGATGGATAACGGTAAATATTGCCTACTTAAAATATTTAAGTATCTAATCATTCTACCAATTGGATTTCAAACTTTTTATTGGTCCTTTGGCTATAGACATTTACATAATGACTAGATTATAGGTTTTATAAATTGTCAAAGATCTTTTTGCTCACTTAGTCCTACTTCATGCCATTTTAACCTTTCTAGCTTGAGTTTCTCTAATGTTCATAATGATTATAGTCTGTCTGAAAACTACTTAAATAATCATATTAGTTATATGTTTTTGAGAAGACAACTTGCTTATACCTAGTTTATTTTGATTAAAATGTTCACTTATCTCAGAGTTGAGAGGTCATTTTACTCATAAAATACCATTAGTAGATAACTAACTACCTATTTATATTCAATTTAAGTTTGCTGGAGCTTAAAACGACCTCTAAAAGGGGACTAAATGACAGATATGGTATTTTGTGTGTGTTTAAAGATTTCACTCACACATAGGTACATAGTTAAAATTGCTTTGATATCATCCTGTAATTACATGCCACCAATTAATTTATCACGACTCGCAAATGACTATTATACTATTGCATATTATACTAGCCTCCGCCCGCGGCTTCGCCCGCGTGGTACCTTGAAAAACAAAAACAAATCTATCCCGCGGGAACCGTACATTTTCCGGGATAAAAATTAGTCTGTATGCTAATCCAGACTCTAATCTATCTGTGCCAAATTTCATCCAGATCCGTTCAGCTGTTTCAGCGTGAAAGAGTAACAAACATACATCCAGACATACAGTCCAGACATCCATATATTCATATCAACTTTCGCGTTAATAATATTAGTGGGATTCTGTATAATATAATGTGTAGTTCACACTGAAGTTTTTTTTTTTTTTTTTTTTTTTCCGTGTTGATCTGCAATCAGTCTCGCGACTATAAGCGGATGTGTTGTAAATCTGTTGTGGTTTGTGGCTCGTGCTCCACTTCTGGGGCGCGACTCCTTAGGCTTTGTCTAGCTAGATTCTTTTATCCAGCGTTTGGATGTCTTGTCTTTTTAGTCTTTTTAGATAGCTCTGTTGAGGCAGCTGTGCCGCTAGCTGGTTGGGGTGATGTGCTAGGCGCTCTTTGTATTTAGCAGCATTCGACCTGATTTCCTCTTTGATTGTGCTTATTTGCAGGTGTTCGTGTACTTCCGTGTTGGTGATGAACCAAGGGGTGTTTGCTATGGTTTTGAGCATCATATTTTGGGCTCTCTGTATTGTAGCGATATTAGAGTTGCTGGCGCATCCCCATAGTTGGATTCCGTACATCCAGATTGGTTTCAGTATGACCTTGTATATCAGCAGCTTGTTATCTATGGATAGCTTTGAATTCCTTCCCAGTATCCATGCTAGGTTTCTGAATTTCATATTAATTTGCGCTCTCTTGTTTTTTAAGTGAGTTTGCCAGGTTAATCGTCTGTCTAGGTGTAGGCCTAGATATTTAACTGTGTCGTTGTGTGGTAGATAGCTATCGCCCAGTTTCACTGGAGGGCAGTTACCTTTCCTCAGGGTGAATGTTACTTGTACCGATTTCGTAGCACTAGCTTTTATTCTCCATTCACTCATCCAGTCTGCAATTTTGTTCAGGCCTTTCTGTAGTACTTCAGAAGCTAGTTGTGGGTCGCTATTTCTAGCCAGTATTGCAGTGTCATCGGCGAAGGTGGCAGTAGTAAGTTCTTCCATTTCTGGTAGGTCCGCGGTGTAGAGTGAGTATAGGATCGGTCCAAGTACCGAGCCCTGAGGAACTCCAGCTTGTATGTCGTAGAAGTTCGATGTCTCTCCTTTCTCCTTGACTTGAAAGATCCTATCTGCGAGGTATGATTTTAGCAGAGGGTAGAAGCTATGGGGAATGCTCTTCTTTATTTTGAGGAGTAGTCCCTTGTGCCATACCTTGTCAAAGGCTTGTTGGATGTCCAGAAAGGCTGAAGAACAATACTGTTTGTTTTCAAGTGATTTCCTGATTGTGTCGTATACTCTATGTACTTGTTCCACAGTAGAATGTTGTGCACGGAAGCCAAATTGGTGGTTTGGTATGACATTGTTTTCTTTGAGTATAGGTATGATCCGGTGCAGGAGTACCCTTTCGAATAGTTTAGACATCAGGGGTAGCAGGCTTATAGGTCTGTATGAGGAGACTTCGTTCGCTGGTTTTCCCGGCTTATGAATCATGATAATTTGTGAGACTTTCCACTGTAGGGGGATGAATTGAACTCTAAGTATAGCGTTGACTAGGATGGTAATTGCCACTATTGCTTTTCTTGGTAGTTCCATTAGAATTTCCTTGGTTATCAAGTCATATCCGGGAGATTTCTTATCTTTGAGATTTTTAATGCACCTCACTATTTCTCTGGGTGTTACTGGCTTGGGCGGGATGTCTAGTTGCAGTGGTTGTTCCAGTGCGTCGTCGATATGATCCTCCTTGCTCCTTTCACATGGTGGATTTGGTGTGAACACCAGGGAGAGGTGTTGAGCGAAGAACTCCGCTTTTTCCTTGCTTGTTCTGATCCAGGTGTTATTGGATTTAAGCGGCATGTTTGCTATCTGAGGTCTATTGTAGGACTTCATGAATTTCCACAGAGAGTAGTCAGTGGCTTTGGTGGCAGTCAAGGATGACATTTTCAAGCTAAGTGTTTCAGTGTTTGATTGCTTTATCAGATCTTTTAATTCGACAATGGCTTTATTGAATGCTGCTCGGTCTATACTATTTCTGCTAGTGTGCCAGACTCTGCGTAGTCTACGTTTTTCCCGTATTTTGTGTCTGATCTCTAGTGGAACATTCCCTGTGTTTGTGTTGACTATATCCGCAGGTGTGTTCAGCCAACACGATTTTTGGATGAGTGAAGTTATGTGTCTGGTGTATTCTTCAATATCATCGGCTGTTTTAAGGGGTACTCTGAGGTTGATATTGTCCTCAATATACTGTCTAAATGACTCCCAGTCAGTGTGTTTGTTGTGGAGAGCGTCTTGGTAGATACTTTCTATGATTGTGGTGCTAACTGTCAGGATCACAGGCGTGTGATCTGAGGATGAGTCAAAGCATGATTCCGCTTTCAAGTAGTTACTGGAGAGTCCTTTTGTGACGAAGAAGTCTACTAAGTCCGATTTTCTTTCAGGATCAGTGGGCCAGTATGTGTGTTCTGCCGTTGATAACGTAAGTAAACGATTATTGTCTACAGACAATTTTAGCTGTCTTCCTCTTGGTAATGTTAGGCGAGAGCCCCAGTGTAAATGTTTGGCGTTCCAGTCACCTCCAGCTATAAAACGCGGCCCAAGCGTCGAAAAGAAGTCCGAAAACTTTTTTTCGTTAATGATAGGTCTCGGAGGGCAGTATATTGCCGATAAGTTAAGATAGCCGAACTTATCTTTGACACAGATAGTGGTAGCTTGGATGTGGGTAGTCTTGTATTCAGGGAGCAGGTGGTGTTTGACGTTGCTCCGGATGACTATGGCCGTTCCCGCATGCCCTGTGCCATCAGGGTGGTTGGTGTAGTACACGTTGTGGCGTTTAATTTTTATATTGCTTTGCTCAGTGCAGTGTGCCTCGGAGATGAGAAGAATGTCTATTTTGTTTTCTGTCATCATGGTCTCAACGTCTCCTATGTTTGGAGCAAGGCCATTGATGTTCCAAGTTGCCACTCTAAGTGACGCCATTACGGTATCTTTGCTATAAGGGTTGTCATGAGGCTGATGAGGCTACTCATTTGTTGCAAGATTTGGTCGAATTTTTCTGATTGTTTGATTATTAGCTTTTCCAGTGTATTATATTGTACACTTTGTTCTGGGGTAGATATTTTTTCCTTTTTGTTACTGGATTTGTCCCAGTTTTTGTGGTAAGATTGTTCTGTTTTTTCTTCTTGAGAGGTGATTGATTCAGCAGATTTATGTGTTGTTAAGGGTTCTTTGGTAGCGCCTGGTTTTTTAGCTTTTGTTATATCCGCATAGGAACTCATCTCTGTGTTTTCTTTATGTAGTTTTTTTTTCGGAGTCTCTATTATCTCCACAGTAGCTTTTGGAGCTCTACGATTGTTTAGGTGTTGTTTAGGCCTACGGTTACTGTTTGTTGCTTTCCTTTGCAGGATTTCTCTGTACACTTCACACCCTTTGAAATTTGCGGGATGCGGGCCAAGGCATAAGGCACACTGAGCAGGAGTGTTTCTGTTAGTTTTTGGGCATTCCGATGTTTTGTGAGGTTCAGCGCATTTTACACAGCGGTATGGTCTCATGCAGTAGTTTTTTGAATGGCCGTATTGCTGGCATCTTTGGCATTGCAGTATCGTTTTCCTTTTTCTTGGGTCTTCAATCACAACTGACTGGTTGTAGATATATTTTATTTCTTTGGCTTCTTTGTTGTTTGGGCTCGGTAGCAGATTTACAAAAAAGGTTGAAGTTGGAGTTTTGTCTGGTCCATATCTTGCATTGACTATTTCGCCGGACACTTCATTCTTAGTGCTTTTAATTGCCTGTCTGATTTCGTCGTGGGGTGTTGTGTGGTGCAAGTTCCTGATCACAATTCTGTAGCACCTCTGATCCTTCCTGTTGAACGTATGCCCAATCAATCCATTATTCCGAACAGTGGACATTATGGATCTATACGTGTCTACCTCTGTGCAGCTAATTCTTAGCTGGTTCTTGTTGATAATCTTTAGGGAAAACTTCGTTTTGTCCGCAACTGGTTCAAGCATTTCTATCAATTTATGGACGTTGTCTACTCCATAAAGCATGATTGGAGGCGGCTTTGGTGTTTTTCTTTGTTCGTCTTCATCGTCCATCGGATCTACAGGAAGATTGGTGAATCTATTGCTGGTTTGTACTATATCCTGTGTTGGGCTAGGAGATGTCCTCCTACGCTTTGCATTTCTTACGATTGGAATTCTCTGCCAGTCTGGGTGGGTGCTGGCTGCATTTGTTTTTGATTGTTCCTCATTTCTCGTTGGGTTTGTGCTAGATTCATCGGTCGATTGGCGTGATGAGGATGGGATGTTTGTGAGTGAGTTACTGCGTGTCCTTGTATAGAACATACTTTTGTGGAATGTCTGCTGGATCAGTTTTGTCTCCGTAGTTTGCGGTCGTTCTTCAAATGTCGGATCCACTTGTGGCAAAACATTGCCCCCCCCAGAATACGTGGGGCAGCCTGAGCTAGGCTCAGGGAGGGATTCTCCGGCATAGCCGGTACCCTCCTGGGGTAGATTCTTAGTTTGCTTTGCTGCCATGGTTGGTTTATTTTTTTTCAGGGTTTGTTTCCCTTAGCCAGATATTCGGTTATGGCGCCGAAGACTCGCCGATGCCCTTCACATTTCGCTATTACGGTTCAGAGGGGAGGTTGGTAACTCTGATAGAACCGTAACATTGCCCAGGGAGGACGACCCGCAGAGAGTTATGCGGGCCCATTACTAGGAAGCGGCGGCGTTCTAGTAATGGCGTGGACGTATGTGATAGGACTGGCCGGTGTGTTACGGTGTTCTCAGCATTTTGTAGAGACGCATCCCTGGCAGGACGCGCCCCACTGAGGCCAACACCGACTTCCCCCCCTTCACACTGAAGTAAACCTATATTGAATAGACTTTCACACTGCATCGCACCTAGCCTTAAAGCGTGTGATAGACACTGTGCGTTGGCATTACTAGTTTGTTGTGCCACATAGTCCAGGGTTTTTACAGCATCGCTAGAGGGAAAATATAGTACATAGCGCGTTTCACTTTTTTTGCTATGTGTGAACGAGCTGATAAATGAATTACGAGTTAGCAGATTTTAAAACCACGAAACGGGCCTCTAAGGCATTTAATATTTTCGTCTCACTTAGTATGAAAGAACTAGTGACACGGTAAGGCTAAGACTTAAAAAACTCTTAAGTCTTTACCTATTTAATAGGTTTATTTATGAATAGAACCAGGAAGTATTTTTTTAAATTCATCCTTTAAGATTTCATTTGTCTTGTGTCATTTAATGAACAGTGCATACATAATTCATGTTCATAGGTACCACCTGTGCTTACGTTTCTTAAGTGCAATACCTACTATGTATAGTATTTCACCTCTGTTTTACCATCTTTATGCTCAACTGGTCGATACGTAGCTGTAGGAATTACTAATGAGCTTGCCCACATTACGAAGACCATAAATAGGTTTTTTATACTCGACTGGGAATCAATTATTTAAACGGAGTCTCATGCTGGGTTTCTGCCATGATAGCTTTGTTTTTGATATCTGAGAAAAGCTGCAGTGACAAATAAGTTTGCGGTTGTGTATGTATTTAATGCTGCAAATTAGGTAACAATAATCTACACTCTCAAATTTAGTCGTGACCCAAAACTCCAAATATGTTAGGTATTTCTTATGTTAAAAATCCGTTTTGCTAAAACGAGCCTTGTTAGTATGCATTTGTATACAACATTAGCCGAAACTATCGCATGTCAACTTAACATAAAATCATTTAGAAAACTTTAAAGTTTTCAGTTTTCCAAAGTTTTCCCTATTAAAACTAGTTTGCGGCTTTTGCGCCTACTTTTACCTATACTATAGTTTATAATTGGGAGATTTATGAAAATTACGGAGCCAAAAGGTGTAAAACCACAGCTATTGGCTTAACTACAAATTTATCTTCTATGTTCAAATCAAATAAGGGTTAAAATCGAACAGTTTATATTAAATTGCTAGAAAATGTATTGAATCGAAACAGATAGCGTGCTGAGTGCTGACCTATGATAGCCTTGTACATAAATAACGAACTCTCTTGCAGGAAAACAAGAAATTTACGGTCCAAATAGGTACTTCAATTGTTTCATATTATGTATTCTATATTTACTCTGAAATCAACTTCTGAATATAGGTAAAATAAAAAATAAAAAAATATGATTACGACTGTAATCCCCGGGCTCGGTAGATATCTTCCTCAGATCTTTAGTTGCTTAGATCTTTGAGGATATCTAAAAAGGGTAGTCAGAGGCACGTCCAAACATGACATTTGGTACATGCTAGTATTCCGTACGTGACTGGTTGCAAGTCCATCGCCGCTTATAAGAATACCAACCTATGACACACACCTTCGAATTTTTGGTTCTAGGGTATGCCGGTTTCCTCACGATGTTTTCCTTCACCGTTTAAGAGCACTGGCACTGAATATAGGTATTAGCTGAAATTTCGCTGAGATAGACAGGTAAGTAAGTAACCGTTCAATTTTACTACCTTATTGTTTCATATCTTGATCTTTTGATTACAACCAACGGGAATTTGATTGTGTTTCTAACTATGTTCTTTAAAGTCTACGATGAGAGAAAGTTTTTTCCTCATGCCTAGTAGGTACTTGTTTTTTATCTCGATTTTGAGTTTGTTAAGATGCTTGATTGCTCAGTTGCAGTTTTGCAACCCGACTGCGAAGCGAGGAAGGGTAATGTGTTTGGGTTAAATATATAAATATTGGTGGACATTTCACACAACGCCATCTAGCCCCAAACTAAGCAAAGCTTGCAGTATGGGAACCAGATGGCTGATAGATAGTTTACGTACTAGGTATAGTTCCTTTTGTTGTCGCTGTCGCGGCTGGACGGATTTTGACAAATGGATTTTTGGATCCGTCTGGGTCATAAAAGTCACATAGGATGTACATAATATAAACATAAATAATTAATATGGCGGCTAAAAAAAATATTTTTAGTTACGTTCAGTCGGATTTTTTTTAGCATTAAATAGGTATTAGTCTGTTTATATTTTTTTGATATTAGTTTGTCTTAATGTTTTGGTTACTTAATCCCATGTTTCTTTATTTCAGGGTTGCACGGAGGGCAGTACAGCCCTGGGTTCCTGTCAGATCTCGTACGGGAGATCCGAGACGCAGCGCGGATCCGGGAAGAGGCAATGTACACGAGGGTTCAGGCGCTGGTTCTGGAGAGGACAGATGTAAGTGTTCAACGTTGCCATTGGAGGCCCACAGGCGGCCTAAGAACTTACAAAGTACGGCACAATCAGAACTTAGTATTTATCTCTTACTGTATTTTCTGTAGCTTATTATCTATTATCTTCTTCTTCTTCTTAACTACTAAAAGGATTTATCTTATCTTGGTTTTGAAATGTTCGTGGAGATCTAGGGAAGGTTTAAAAGGTAAGAAAATTTCGAATAACTGCCGGGAAAACCCTAAAAATAGCCCTTTTCTATTTCCCATACAAACGTTTTCTAAATAAGTACGAAGTCTGCCGGGTCAGCTAGTATACTATAACAAATATAACTTACAGAGGAGAGTGTTAGGTATGAATGTGGATGGATACAGGGGTAAAGGTAGGCCAAAGAAAAGATGGATGGACTGTGAAAGATGACAATGTGTAAGAAAGAAGTGAGTACTGAGATGACGGATGATAGAGGGAAATGGAGAACGAAAACATATTGTGCCGACCCCACTTAGGAAAAGGGGAAGAAGAAGAAGAAGAGATTATAACATCTATAACATATTTTACTAGCTTCTCGCTCGCGTTTTACCTTGTTAAATTATAGCCCCTGTGCTGTTCCAGACTATAATTTATCTCTGTGCCAAATTTCATCCAGATCCGTTCACCCATTTTCTTTAACTCATTTCTGATCATCACTATTATTTTTGTCTTTATGTAGGTTAATCTTGTTGTCTTGAGATAACTCCAAACTCTTCCTTGAACAGTTATCGCTGTATTTATAAGTTTATCTGTAAGTAAAATATTTGCATATTATGTATCTAATCTAGGTATTTTAGATAGTAAATGATAAATATTTTAGGCTTGCCTTGTTGATCGTAAAACTTCAAGGCTTTTGGTTTAAAATCAGCCATTGTATAAATGGCTCATTAACTATTTATGACAACGAATTCACTCATTCAGGAATAGACAGAATCTCATTAAAACTGCCTTGCATCAATAACCTTCTTATGGAGTAATACTGTAATAGAATTTAATAAATACAGTACCTATTCATAAATAGTAATAGTAAGTATTTATTAATTCATGTCATATTTGAAGAACGACGCGATAGTTGGGCACTTATCCATGCGATTCCTTTAAAAAGTGTATTTAATTTACAGAATTTGGCATCAACAGAAGCAAAACTGACGGAGAAGACTTTGGAAGAGATCAAGGCAAGTACTTTGTCTATGTGCTAAATCAAATAATTTCAAACAGCGCCATCTGTGTCGTTTGCATTGTAGTAAATTGTGTGGTGTATCGGGTTCTTAGGGGTCAAGTTTTCAAAGCACGCAGTTTTTCGATGTGGTTACAACGCGTTTAAATAGATGGCGTTATTTGGAAATAACAACCACGTAGTTAAATTTTAAATTTGCATAATTCAGGACAAAATATCCTGTAGTTTCATACGTATTGTTAACTCGAACCTTAGGCAGGTTTAGAGATAATTTCCTACCCATCATTAGAAATTAAATAGGCAGGTTACTACTTGCTTATTATAATATAAACTTACCTGCGTCAATTAGTTATTTTTTATCGAAACATCGAACTCAGTTTTTTGTAAGTACTTACCGCCTACTATTTTCTTTACCAAATCTAACTCATTTCTTCACCCAGAAAAAAAACGAAACCCCACTCGAGTGCTGAACTAATATTTTTTTCATATCCACGTCTTATTTAGAGTTTTTTCGGAAATCTCAATTCAGCGGTATTAATAGTTATTTGCTTGCGACATGGGTGGTCCCGTAGAGTGCACTTATCACCTCGCCTCCCGTCCGTCAGGGACACAGGAAAAAAATATGGGAAGCTGGGTAACTGCATAAAGCCGCTGTCCTAAAAACGTACATTGACGTCTTACTGACGAAGCCACGCATCTTTAATGCGCCTCGTGTCACGCATCTTAAATGTGCAGACAGTGTTTATATTTGCTACTGTCAGCCAAGTTTATTATAACCGTTGTTGAGCCACATCAAGAGTAATAAAGCGATGTTGAGTTACGAGAAAGTACTTTTATCGCTGTCATTAGATGCGCCTTGCAAGACGCATGAACTAGCAATGAGCAATTCTTGGTCGGTTTTTGTATTAAGGCTGATTTTTCCAGCACAACACCCTTAATGATTGGTGTAGCTGTTCTTTCACCACTGCAATACTCTCGGTCACACCTTTATACCGCATTTGTTGGTGCAAAACGCCTACGAGTGTATGACTTCCCAATCTAGTAAATGTTGCATGCGCTATACAGACTACTTTTGAAAAGAAGGGTGTGATTTTAGCATCAATGTTTTTCTAGTCTAGGTACACTGTAGGGTACCATTGTAGGGTCAGTGGTCAGAGTGAATATGACTTTCTAAAGTGATAATAATTATCCCCGCGTTACATTTACATACAAGTTTGATACACAATAGCCACAAAACGTCTTAAAATTAGTCTTATACATGTTTGGTTTTAAACAAGAAAACATTTTCGACAGTCTTTTACACGTTTTCTACAAGTTTTGAATGCATTTGTCCTCACAACTTATTTTATGTTCAACAATAATTTTGATACATATGGAATACCCTTAACATGGTGTAAACGTGGGTTAACACAACTGAGATGTAGGGGAAAAGATGTGAATTCACAACTAGAATCCCACTCTGTCGTCATCATCAATTAGTAGGTCTACTGACATAATAAGCCTTCCCCAAAGAATGACACTGCAATCGCTCTTTATCCGTCATGACAATATAGGGATGAGACATTTCTTCCAAAAAAAAAAACATTTGTAGTATTTTAGGCTAAAAAGTAGTCTATGTGCTATTCCAGACTATAATCTATATCTGTGCCAAATTTCATCCAGATCCGTTCAGCCGTTTCAGCGTGAAGGAGTAACAAACATACATCCATACATTATTACAAACTTTCGCGATTATAATATTAGTAGGAAGGATGTCTTTCCTGTGGATATCACTAAGTCAATCCTATACCTAGATATGCATTGCAAACATTAAGCAGTCTTATTACAGCATCCTGCGTATAAAAAGTTTAACAAAATAAAATATATTTTTTTGTTGCTATTCGAATTGTACGGCAAAAGAACAAAGTACAAAATAAAACATACATTTTTCACGCAAAATGGCATATCCCGAGGATTATAAAATCGCCGTGCGCCTCAATAACGGCACGCATCGATTTAACTAAACGAAAGGGCATTCCACATCCGATGTTTGATTTGATGCGACTGCATTTACACCGTACTGTAACGATTTTAATATGTTAGCTGTCGTTCAGCGCTCAGAGGGTCTACCATGAGTTTTCACAATCTACACTCGCTAGCGACTGTAGTTAAAAAAATGTATGGAAAATTGGTACAGCGCCTCTAGCGGATAGTTGGGTACTAAAACCTCACGTAGCTAACTATCCTACGTCACAGCGTACTACAGCGACTGTAGTTTGCGCTCATTAATTTGCTTAAAATTTGGTACCATGAGTAACAATTTTGACAGATGTCATAGTAACGTACTATTACTACTGTAGTAACGTCAGCTAATCTAAATGTGACAATTCATGGTAGACCTACAGATGAAAATGTTGACGCGATCACGCATCCTGAGGGGCGGTCATATTTTTTTTACATATTAAGCTATTGCATAGTTTCTATCGCGGGCCTTGAGCGTGGAGACCGAATCCAGAAATTCCGTAACGAAAATAATCTAACGGTACACCCCAATGCTATGCAATAGCTTTACCGCGGCAGTCTCCGAGTGCCACACGTCTTTTTTGTATACAATATTGTGCACATTTCGTATCGTGGTATTTTTGCCAGATTCTATTACATAAAAAAGGGCCTTACCACAAGCTCTTCGGGCAATATCGAAGTAATATAATTTTGAAATTTCATACCATGGCCTATAAAAATTTTAAATACTAAAATAATGTTACTTCAAGCTTGAAATGTGACGTTTCTAAAACATGATAGTTTGTAAGGTCTCAGTTCGGCTCGGAATGCTTCGAACACTATCAAATAAATGTTTTTGATTTAGCTGGTGCTGAGAAACTTATTCAGAGACTTTTAACGTTACGAAATGTGCGTAGCGTAACGTTTACGATGGTGTTTTGGCTTTGATAAATATGGTAAATTACCGCGATTGTCCTCCAGGTACTGCTCGCAAAACGTTGCTTTAGCAATCTTAAACGACAAGTTTGCTATCGGCCGATTTCTATATTCTATCTATCTGTGGTTTTTGGATTTTGGATAGGTATTTGACATTACTTCTATAGGATTAAAGTCAAATACCTATCCAAAATCCAAAAACCGCAGATGGATAGAATATAGAAATAGGCCGTATGTCACAAGCGTTTCTATGTTTACATAGAATTACATTTCGGTCTGACATTCATCCATACTGGAATTTTGTAGTCTTGTAGTACGCTCCCCACATCATAGCATTGAAATATGAACGGGTGCGTGAGGGGTGCAGGGGGTGGCGCTAGGTAAATATTGGCAGATGTGAGTGGATGGCTGCAGCCTGGCGCCACCCTTGGCGTGACGGCACGACATCGAGGGTACCACCCGACCCTTGGCACTGCAGGCAGGCTTTTAACGTAAAATGAGCTCTTGCGTCTTAGTTTTAAAACTGCAATTGCTGCAAGGCTGTAACGCGCTGACTTTAAGGTTCATTATCTCATGCTTGCAAGTCATGTGTCTGTTTATCGTTCAAAGTGAAACAGGTACGATTCGAACTATTATTTATTCTGATACGTCTGATAGTGGAGGGAGCGTGGAACGAGTATTGTTGCAATTGTCGGCTCCTTTTGAATTTAATTATTTTAAACCCCGTGTCGTAGGGTATTTTGTTATTGTGTGATGTTATTTTGCTTTTAATAATTTGCTTAATCATTTGAATAAAGGTGTGCGCAATTTTTTTTCCTGACGAAAAAGAGAAGTTTCTCAAGTTGACGCGTATTTTTTTTACGCAGTTCTCAAAAACACCAATCTATTTAGGTGCCGATATTGCCGATTTTCCTTGCGATGTTTTCCTTCACCTTTTGGGAGTACTGGTATAGCGCACACACATTTTTCCAACAGAAAAATCCGTTGGCACACGACTGGTTTCAAACCCACGACCCCAAAATTGGAAGACGGGGCCACTTTTACTAAACGACCAGTGCTCAGCAAAACATATGTTTTGCCACGTTCTTATTTACACGGTAGTTGGTATTCCTCTCTCAAACCACCTGTCTAGTTTAATGAGTAATGTTTTCAAACACCATCGCTAAACTCTCTGGCACTTAGTTATTACCCGGTTACCCGTTTAGCGCGCATTGTGAGGTATTAAAGCTCACGTGTGAATCGTGTTGCGTCCTATGTTTTTGCACTTCAATCAATGTATTAGAGACGGGTGCGCCAGCGGGCTGCTAATTGTGTATGTAAACTTTACTGTCCTGCTGTCGGAGAGTATGGCAAGGGTACCTACTCTCGCATGGAGACGGATAGATGAGCGTGTGAGGTGCACATGTCAAGGATAGTCCAGTATTGTCTATGTAGGAAGGATCAAACAAACGCTATAGGACCGAAGCGAGTTTTTTTGTCGGATTTTGTCTTATCGTGCCACTATTTTGTTAAAACCAGTGTGGTGAAAGGATTTAAGTGCGCTTCAGAGGCTGCTTTCGTCAAATTAAGGTTGCTTCTTCTTCTTCTTGTTCTCGGATTTATAGACACAGCGCGACATTTCAAAATGATCAGACAAATATTAAGTATCTTAATGTGAGACGATAGATCTGTCAGATACAATACTTTAGTTAGACACCCGAATGTTACTTACATTCGGTTATCGCTGTGGAATAGAAAACCTCAAAAATGTACCTATGGGAGTGATCACGTGATGTAGGTATTGAATAGAAATATCATGCCCATATATTTTCCTCTTTTCCATTAGCGTCATCGCTCGTGAAATGTGACTAGGTCTAACCACCTGCTTTGCTCGTGTCTACGTCGCAGGATATAAGGCTTGGTACATATTTCCATGTAATAAATTTTGTAGGTACCTACTCTGCATAGACAGATTTGTCTACAACATAGCTTCGCTCCAATTCTATCAGCGATGTACATAGGACGCTCTGCGGACTCCTGCAACTACCTACCTACTTAGTACTAAAACAAATATACAACCTGTTCGCTTTTTATATCAAACGCGAAATAACTTCATAATAAACAGTCTTAATCTCTTGTCAATTCATTGCTTTGTGTGTACATCGTGTAACGCGATGGCCAATATACCAACATAAACGAAAAGAACGGAACAAATAAAATTAGGCGGTTCACTCGGCTGTCTGTCTGTTTGTCCGCGCATATAGACATAGCCGGGTAATCTTACTTAACGCGACAGAGATCCCAGTCAGAAGCTGTAGCGAGAGCGGGCTGGCTGAAATCTCATGAAAGGATTATTTTAGTATGAAATTGGGAGTGGTCGTGGTGTGAGCGAGTTTATTGGCCGCTCGCAGGCCAAGGCCAAGTTGAATAGCTACTGAAAAGCATTATATCAATACACAGTCTAATAACAATCATCCATCAAAGGATTGACTGCGCTAAATGTAGCGTGATGGCTAAATGTGGCGGCAAAGTAAACGGATGAGACAGTAAAGACGCGTTTTCCACGCTATATAAAATTTATCACTATCGTAATCATACGCTACAACTTATTAAACATGAACTAATGGCCTTTATCTTATACCTTTAAACGAGCAATTCTTGTATATATGTATTATATACATATACAGTCGTGGTCAACTAATTAGGGACATGCAAGATAGTGAAGAACAATAACCGGTTATGTACATACAAATATAAAACCCTATTGATTTCTCAGTAACTATTATTTGCATAATTTGGTCCGATTATTATGCTTTAAATGGCTGTAAATAAAAGAATAAATAAATAGGAAAAAGTATTTAATATCAAAGGTTGAACATGTATTCAATTTTAAGGTATAATTCTGTAGCTGGACATTTAATTAAGGACAGTAAACTATAATGAAAAATAGAGTTAAACAAAACTAATAATCTGCAGTATTATAATATCTTTAACAGCTCCATTTTATTACGTGTAAAATCAGTACCCAGTAGCAAAACCTTTGTTAGTAATTACCGCTTGACACCGATGTGGCATAGACATTATCAGTTTCTGGCATGTTTCGACAGGAATGTTTGCCCATGCCTCACAAAAAGCTTCATTAAGTTCATCTAAAGTTGTGGTACGATAAGTGGCTACTTTTTTCTTGATTTCGTGCCAAAGGTGCTCGATTGGGTTAAGGTCCGGGCTATTTGCTGGCCAATCTAGCACCGATACTGACTGACTGGTAAGAAACGACTTGACTGAACGGGCGGTATGTTTTGGGTCGTTATCATGCTGAAACGTCCATATAATAGGGAGATGCTCCTCAGCATAGGGAAGCATCGTTTCCTCCAATATTGCCTTGTATTGATGTTGGTCTAAGTTACCCTGAACTTTCCTCACAGGTCCCACTCCACGTCCAGAAAATGAACCCCACATTTTAATGTTTCCACCGCCATGTTTCACCTGCTTTTTTGTGAATCTTGGATTCATTTCCGCTTTTACTGGACGCCGTACGTATTGCCTTCCATCTGAAGAAATCAAATTAACCTTGGTCTCGTCAGAGAATAATACATGTTGGGCGTAGGTCCAATGTCCATATTTACGTGCAAACGCCAAACGAGCATTTCTATGTTCTTTCTTCAACAACGGTACTTTGCGAGCCACTCTTCCGAACAACCCTGCTTCTACCAGACGTCGTCGAACGGTCCTAGCTGAGACACCAGCTCTTTTGTCTGTCCCAAACACTTCGTGTTTAATTAAAATAGAGCCTAGAAACGGATCTTTCTTAGCTAACCTGGCTATCTTCTTGCGGAGTTGTTTTTCTCGATCTTTTTGTTCTGGGCACATTTAAATCTGTGTTATTGCGTCTGACATGTTGCACTGCATTGTATACCATAGTTTTTGAACAATTTAAATGTTCTGCTATCCTTCGGTATGGCCAACCATGCTCGACAACAAACTTCATGATAATTTTTCGTAGTGTTGGATCGCAACTTTTATTTTTACCCATTTTTCTTCAAAATATTTTTCAAAACTTAAAATAAATATCGGGATTGCCGCCAAAACTACCACGAAACAATAAGAGAAGAAGTAAAAAAGTATTGAGATTCAAATTTTGAAAATAGAACGCAATATCTCAGTGTCCCTAATTAAATGGCCAGCCAGCATTATTTGAACAAATAGCACTACGATAATCTATCAGCTATACTGTAAAGAGGTTTAATGTTTAAGAAGTTGTTATTGTTTGTATAATCGGGCACATAAATGACTAATTATACTTACATGTAAGAGATATGGAATATGGTTTAGACTCGTTAGAAAATAAAAAATAAATTCACAATTCGGTTTAACCAAAGAGTGTCCCTAATTAGTTGACCACGACTGTATATTTTCTGAATCTCGGAAACGGCTCGAACGATTTTCTTGAAATTTAGTATACAAGGGGTTTCAGGGGCGAAAAATCGATCTAGCTAGGTTTTATTTTTAGAAAACATCGTTTACCAATAAAAAAACCGAGCAAAGCTCGGTCACCCAGGTGCTGATAATAGTATACAAGTTGATTAGACCCTTCATTGATAGAACTGTATTAGTTTCGCGAAACTTTTTTAGATGGTGTTTTATGAGTGTTGCCAGCAATTACGTAAAAAAATACGATTATGGCCAATCAGTTATATTAATTTGATATTGCCCGAAGAGTTTGTGGTAAAGATCCTTTTCTGCTGATATTTTTCGTTGCTCATTTTATGATACGAAATTTTTGGAAAATTTTAAAATACATTTGATACGGCGCTTCCTAACTCACCCAGAGTGTTTGTCACGAGATACGGTGTAGACGATTGTTGCGATCATTGAAGAAAACGGAGCCCTAAAATGCTGCTAAAATAACAAAAAATCCAGATTCACAACTGCTTTAAGAACTGCAAGATTTTTCATTCATGTCTATGTAAGAGTTTGGGGTCTTATGATTGTTTTGAAACGGCTTTTTCTCGTTGGATGATAGGCGCAGACTTAAAATAGTACCTATTGAATATTCGCGTAAACAGAAAACAATATAATATACCCTTCATTTATTAATAACATCAATCTAACATACATCAGTATGAATCAAATAACGATAGGAGATCATTAGATACAAGTATAATCGATAGTAATACAAAAAAAAGGCCGTAAAAAGCTATTTTAAAAAGACGGGATTTTATATTTTTTAATTAAATACTTACTTATGTTTTCCTATGATGGATATAGGGGTAGAGGTAGACCAAAAAAAAGATGGATGGACTGAGTGAAAGATGAAATGAGTACTGAGATGACGGATGACAGAGGGAAATGGAGGAAAAAATCGTGTTGTGCCGACCCCACATAGCGTGCTAAAAGACCAGGAAAAAGAAGAAGAAGAAGCTTTTCCTATTTGTTGTTTATTTGTCGTTGATATTTATGTAAGCGCATGCTTAGAGGCCCCGGCGTCTCCGGTTGCGCGGTCAGCGCGGCGTGTCTGCGAATACATTAGCCGTCAGCGTAATGGTCCCCGGCTGCATTACGTGACCGGGACTTGCGACCCGGATGAAATGCTCCATGCGCTACCGTGAAACAATACTTCTGGGGCCTTACCACGAAGTCTTCCAGAACGATTCCGTAACGATTGCATTATAGAAACGTCACTACTTCCATACAACTTGCATAGGTCATGGTACGAAATAACATTGTAATACTAATTTAGTAATCTTATATATAAAAATGAATTGCTGTTCGTTAGTCTCGCTAAAACTCGAGAACGGCTGGACTGATTTGGGTAATTTCGGTTTTGAAATATTCGTTCGAGTTCAGGGAAGGTTTAAACGGCTGGTACACTTATCCCTACCAAGCTATCCCTTCTGGTAGGGATAAGTGCACCTTTGTGTAGATCTATTTCTACCGGTAGGGATAGGCGCACAGAAAATTTCTTATTTCTACTCGGTTATCCCTACTGGTAGGGATAAGTGCACCTTTGTGTAAATCTATTTCTACCGGTAGTATAGGGATAGGCGCACAGAAAATTTCCACTATTCCCTACTGCTATTTTAGTATACTTAATGTTAAATGTAATCCAGTCTCCTTTAGTTTCGTAGTTTTAATACACAAATTGACTTATCGTATTATTATTGTATTTTTTTCATCGATAATTAATTCCAACCATATACCGAACTAATGAACTAATCCATACCAGATACCAGGATAGCAGAAACGATGGAGAGGTATTTCACTGTAGAATCACAAAGAGCCAAAAGATCACGGGTAGCGAAAACCTCTTCATGGTTTATGCATTCCTGGTACTTGGACTTCTACATGTTTCCTGAAGTTAATGCATTTTTTTCAACAAATTGACTTATCGTATTATTATTGTATTTTTTTCATCGATAATTAATTTCAACCATATCGAAGAGGGTACACGGGTAAACAGGAATTACCCCTACACCCACCGGTGGGTGAAGCCAGTGGGTGTACGGGTCTACTCGGTGCTATTCTTCAATCTCAGTGGGTTAATGCTTTGCTATCTGGTCATTTAAAGTATTTGTGAATGATAAATAAGTCCTAAAACTAATAGTTCAATAGTACAACCTTGGAGCTACTGACAAGAGGTTACTTGGGCATAAAACTAGTTTGAGAGTTTTACGAATACATTTTTATTTAAAAGAATTAAAGGATTTTTGGGCGCGCAACCCGTGCACCCTGGCTTCACCCACCGGTGGGTGTAGGGGTAATTCCTGTTTACCCGTGTACCCACTGCGATATGGTTGAAATTAATTATCGATGAAAAAAATACAATAATAATACGATAAGTCAATTTGTTGAAAAAAATGCATTAACTTCAGGAAACATGTAGAAGTCCAAGTACCAGGAATGCATAAACCATGAAGAGGTTTTCGCTACCCGTGATCTTTTGGCTCTTTGTAATTCTACAGTGAAATACCGCTCCATCGTTTCTGCTATCCTGGTATCTGGTATGGATTAGTTCATTAGTTCGGTATATGGTTGGAATTAATTATCGATTAAAAAAATAAAATAATAATACGATAAGTCAATTTGTGTATTAAAACTACGAAACTAAAGGAGACTGGATTACATTTAACATTAAGTATACTAAAATAGCAGTAGGGAATAGTGGAAATTTTCTGTGCGCCTGTCCCTATACTACCGGTAGAAATAGATCTACACAAAGGTGCACTTATCCCTACCAGTAGGGATAACCGAGTAGAAATAAGAAATTTTCTGTGCGCCTATCCCTACCGGTAGAAATAGATCTACACTAAGGTGCACACATCCCTAGCAGTAGGGATAGCTTGGTAGGGATAAGTGTACCAGCCCGGTTTAAAAGGTAAGAAAAATTCGAATAACTGCCGGGAAAACCCTAAAAATAGCTCTTTGCTATTTCCCATACAAACGTTTTCTAAATAAGTACGAAGTCTGCCGGGTCAGCTAGTGTATTATAAATTCGTGGTGAGGCCCCTGGAGTGCTGTACTACACTAGTCTGTAACTTGGGGGCGATTATGGATCTTTGCTTACAATCAATGTCAATACGTTTTCATTGTAATCAATTGATTTGGCATTACTTAAGAGTGTTTATTCAATAAATTTGAGCCAGTTTTGACAAGTGTCGATTGTGTCAGAGTTCCGTAATCGCACTACTGGTCTTACTGCAAGCTCTTATAAACCATTGTGTTTCAGAAACATCAAAGATTCAAGCAACTCTCTCAATATAGGCACTTGTACTTATCAAATAAAAGGACTTGAGTAGTAGAATACTATTCACTATGACAAATTTCAAATCCAATATGGCCGCCACTACAAAATGGTGGACAATTTTTTTTTATTTTTATTTAATTTTGAAGTTTATGATGAGTGATCGTAAAACAGTAAGTATTCTGTTTCGCATTAGTGCCCCCAGACTAAGGCGCCTGTAGATCTCATGGCACTAGGCGCTTGTTATTCTATACCGTGTTAAATGACGCTGAACAAGAGGACTTCTTAGTTGCCAGTTAAATCCCATTTTCAAAGAACTTAATGCACCATACAGACCGACACATGGCGAGTATACTGTGTATATATTATACGCAATTTGCTTCCGCCCGCGGCTGCGCTCGCGAGGTACCTACATAAAATATTGCCCATGTTCATCCTGAAAATTCAGTCTAAACATTGGTGAAATATTTTTTTAAATAGGATGGGAAGTTTCGGAGATTACCTCCTATATACAAACAAACACAAACTTTACCTCTTTATAATATTACTATCTGTACATTATCTTTAATGATTTTTTAGTAGGAATCCCTAATTTTTCTAGTAATATATATAATCTATGTTATTCAGGAATAATGTAGCATTGTAATGGTGAAAGATTTTTTAAATCGGTCCAATAGTTTTTGAGTTTACTCGTTACAAACATACAACAAGTTATTACATTAAAAATGTAAAAAACCCCCGACATGAAAAAAACATTTTTCGCTATTTGTGGTGGCGGCCATCTTGGATTGGAAATTTGTCATAGTATATAGTATTCTACTAAAGCTCTTTTGATCTATACCTATATTGAGGGAGTTAGGTAGGCCACTGTTCCATAATTGTATTGTAACATTGTTACAGGGTTCTCTGCGTGTTTCCGAGGCTGACAAGCGGCGTATGATGGATAGGATCAATAAGCTGGAAGACGAAGTGCATACTCTTAAAATGGGCAACGGGTATGTGTTGATCACTTGATGTAGCTGATAGAGGATATCAGAGAGAACTAACTATTTTTTACCTATATACTTCAAAGGAGGTCATTCATTTTGGGCCCAAAATACCAAAGTGCCGGCCAACAAAAAAGTTTAGGAGGACCATATCCAAAGGTTGATATTTTATAATATTTTTTAATGAAAAGTACCTGGTTGACCGAGCTTTGCTCCGTTTTTTTGGTAAATCTTGGGAAAAGGAAGCTAGATCGATATATCGCCCCCGAAACCCCCTGCGTACCTACTAAATTTCATTAAAATCGTTGGAGCCGTTTCAGAGATTCAGATTATATTTATTAAAATATACAAGAATTGCTCGTTTAAAGGTATGAGATATATGGAAATCAGATTGATTAACTTTAAAAACTTATTTGAAGAAATGGTCGTAGCTACTTGGTGCGCTAGTAAAAAATACTCAGACTGACTTCACAAACGTGGCTACACATTTTTACGCTTAACATTATTCCTAGCATACGTTCGTGCACATTTTTTTCTTATAAGTTGTCAAAAACATTATGCTAATTCATTTTGTAGACTAGAAACGAACGAAAGCAAGCTAACGAACGGAATTATCGAAGACTCTGAGACGGAGCGGATGCGTCTGCGCAAGGATCTGGCCGATGCGCGCAGAGCCAAACAAAGCGCCGAGGAAAACGTTCACAAGTGAGTTTTACTATTTATCCTATCACTTTTTTATAGCACTACACATTAAGACAGGCCGTAAATAACACGTATTTTAGAAAGAGAGATATTATATGTAGAGCATTTTCTCTGTCACTGAATCCGAACGGATGAATAATATTCATGACCCGAGGCCTTACCACAACCTCTTACAAACCATCATGTTTCAGAAACGTCATAGTTTCAAGCTCGAAATAGCACTACTTCCATAAAATTGTTATAGGTCATGGTACGAAATATCAAAGTTTTATTACTTCTATATTGCCCGAAGTTGTATTTAGGCCCCTGACGGCTTGTTCATACAATTATCGTCATGACGAATCGTTATTAATTTTAAGGATAAATTCTCATTTTTAGAACGTACATTATATCTACGTGATTTTTTCTTCGTAAGAAATAACGATTTGTCAATGACAGATGTATGTGTGAACAAGCCCTTATTCGTACATAAAAGTTGCATCGGTTAAATTATAAAAAAACCTTATCTCGTATTTATGTTTATTCCCGTTTTAGTTTAATTTCTTATTGGATTCGGAAGTGATCGGTTTATAAATTAGCTGATGTAAATTCTATGTAGGATGAAATTATACTGTAGAACCTTCTATGTAGAATAAACGGTGATGGCTGTTCGCTTATTAGAAACTATTGTTTATTCAGTGGCACGTCTTATACATTGACAGCACATGGTGATACAAATTATTTGTGACAACACGCACTGGCATATAAAGCAGAAAAGTTCCTTGTTTGATACATAGATAGGGTATAACAGCCCTTAGAATTAACACAGTAAACTTTTTTCTACGGAAGTGGAGACAAAATGTTATTAGTGACGATAAAAGAGTCATTTTTGTAAGGTCAAACTTTGTCGCTGTCTCTTCCGTAAAAACGCTTTCAACAGTGCAGGGGGAAGAGGGACAGAAATTATCATATTATAACCTAACTTTGTTAGAAGCTTCTCATTTATTATGGTTTCTGTCTCTATAAAGATCAAGCTTGCCAGTGTCAAGTGATTTTTATTGAAAAGCTAAATTTTATAAAGTCACAGTCAAATTGTCAAGTCAGTTTTAAACAAGCTGCTGTTTTCATATGTTTCACAGCCGAAAGCATCAGAAAAAGTCATATATTAGTAGCATAAAATAGTTATCATTACAGTGCGCCACAAGTCATTATGCACTGTTTAATCAGTGGTGAAGGTAATAATGTTTGTATATTACCATAATTGGGTGAAGGGGTAAACCAAACACATAAATTTCCATAGGTAGATAGATTCTGGTATGTAGTGTTGCAAGATTTGACTAATTAGCCGACTTCTGTTGATCAACTGTATCTGTTTCCCTAATTCTACCAATTTCTCGGGAATTTTCAGGGACGTAGAGAATGAAATCGATGAGATTATCGAATAATGTAGTAAGTACCTATACTTGCCGATTTAAAGGGTTTTGCTTGAATTTATCTTTTCATCGCACTGGTTCTTTCATTATTACCTAATGTTATTTAGGGCTACACCATGCCTGAACTACATTTTGCAGGTAAGATGACCAAGAAAGAGCCAGTAACCGATAATATTTGCATTAATCGTCATTTTCATTTTCTTGTTTTTCATTACTGTCTTATATCTAATGATATTTGAAGAAAGCTAGCTATTGTGAAGTTGTATATTATAATTCGGAATACATTTTATTAGCACTAAAATACTAATTATTAGGTATAATTTTAATTAAAGTAATAGCCAATATTTGGTTGATCAACAAAAGTCGACCAATCAGAGAGCTTGGCCCGAAACGAACCTCGTGTTCCAGACTCGAACGTCTGGTGACGCAGCTGCGTTCGAAGTTCAACGGTCACAACACGAACGGGCCCGACTCGCTGCCGAGCGATCCCGAACACGAGCCGAACGCGCGCATTCGTTGCGCGAGCCTCAACTCTTCTAACAACTCGACGGTAGTTTTCGGTCCAGTAACCGACTTGTAGCGAACAATTCTCAGACACATCGTCTGGCCTCTTGCCACAGATTTATTCTGGTCTTTATTCTGTAAGGTTTTCAAAAAGTGACTTTGCGGATCTCCTTGGACCATAGACTCTTTTAGTGAAGCATAGACTAAGTTAAAATGTGACTAAGTATTATTCTGGTTGTAATATTATAATATTCCAAATTATACATGTATATTATGGGAAAGATCTCACACAAATTACTAAAACCATCTTTATTAATTCGTGTCCATAGCCACATAGTTTACTCTGTGTTGTAATTTACTGTTGTGACTAATTTTTCAAAAATACTTCTTATAATATATTTTAGTGATATTTATTCAAGCATAATACGGACGGCGAATGTAGACAAAGACGAAGTTATCCGTAAACTTAAGCCTGTGTTGGGGCGGCTCGTTTCACGCGTACATTTTAAAAAGAAAAACAATTCTAGAAAAACAGTTCTAAAAACTAAATAATATTATTTAATAAAATACATATGAAATATTTAAGCTATCTAAGGACCGTCGCATACTACTGGCGCGTCACGAATCGCTCTAACAATGTAACCCCAGCTTAATTTCTAGTTTGTCTTTCGCCATTCGTAGGACCTATTGTATTCGTATCCTGAAATTTTGTTTTTTTTTATTTGTTTTAGAAGATGGTTCTTTTCGGTGTAAATTATGCTTCACTTCCTATGTCTACACTTTTTGTGCTGTCGAATCTCAAGGATATTATTGGAATTTGTTATACAGAAACTAAATAGTTTGGAAACTAGAATATATTGTTTGTTATGTAAGTATATAACATTGCATAACATTTAATTATGCATACATTTATTTTATTGGACGAAAATTTTAAAAATTGTGTTTTAATGATTATTTGATTTGTGATTTTTCTTGAAATACTGTCAGGCAATGTTCACCATCATAAGGTAAGGATCAACGCACACCGACGGAATAGTTTTAATTTTTCATCTATTAATTAACCGCTACGGTCGTTTTGAAAATAGACGTTATTTTTGTCGGACCGTGTCGTATGACGGTGTGCGCTGGTCCTTAAACGGTGCACAGTGACACTTTATTGTGATGTTTCTTAATTTTATATACTTAATAACTTTTAATTATGGTTTGCTCATGTTTGTGATTGATTTTGTCTCAAAATTATTGTCCTATATTTGTATTACGCCGGTGCTAGAATCATATTGCTCATCTATTAATACAGCTTGTAAGAATACTAAATATTTGATAACTTATTATTAAATATAGTTCTAAAATATAATAATTACTTAAGTTATTTTTTAAACATTAACTATTTCATAATAACGTTTATTTGAATTTAATTTTTATTTATTTTATGATTTTTTTTATTGTATTCTTAAGGAATTCGTATACTTAACAAAGATTGCATTATTGTGTTATAATGTTTAGCAATAACATTTTTAAGTAGGGTCAGTCAGGGTAAACTAAGTATATATTTTACTATATTCAACAACTATCAATCATATTTTAATTATAATACATACATACATACATAAACTCACGCCTGTTTCCCGACGGGGTAAGCAGAGATCACGGATCTCCACTTGCTACGATCCTGACATACTTCTTTTCCTTCATTCACCCTCATTAAATTCTTCAGTATCTGGGTGACCGAGCTTTGCTCGGTTTTTTTTATTGATAAACGACGTTTTCTAAAAATGAAACCTAGCTAGATCGATTTATCGCACCCGAAACCCTCTGAATACTAAATTTCATGAAAATCGCTGGCCGTTTCCGAGATTATATACAAGAATTGCTCGTTTAAAGGTATAAGATACATGCGCGTCGGTTTAGGGTACTCTGGACCTGGCCTTTCTTAATTATAATAGCAATAATATAACATCACTTATAATGTTTTAACCGATTTCAATAATGCGGAGGTGTTCGATTCGACTTCTTATCTTTTTTTAATATATCAATGTAAATGTAATATTTTAAAATTAGTAAGGAAAGTTTACTTTTACCCTGATTGACGATAAATATGATATCATTTGTATTTAATATTTTTTATGTATGTAGGTGTAGGTACCTCTTTGTCTTTGTATGTGTGCGTGTGTTCTCCTTTTTGACATAAAAGCCTTAAAATGCCTTTATTCATAAAAAGCACTTGTGTTTTTTATCATTACTTACGAATATTGTAGATTCTTCATAAATTAATGACATTTATATTAGCACGTGACATGTTATACAGCTTCTGGTGTAGTGGTAGCAAGGCCGAAGTCGTAGGTTCAAACCCGGTCGTGCACCAATAGATTGTGCCAATCGAAAAATATCAGTGCCAGTAAAAAAAGGAATAATTATCGTGGGAAAATCCGCGGATTAGTCAACTTCACATAAATAATGATTACACAATCAATAATTCTCGCGCAACTTTTAAGTTAATGATTTTTTCCCGTTTTTGCAAACAAATTAAATCTATACTAATATTATAAAGCTGAAGAGTTTGTTTGGTTGAACGCGCTTATCTCAAGAACTACTGGTTCGAATTGAAATATTATTGTTGTACATAGTCCATTTATCAAGGAAGGCTATAGGCTATATAACATCACGCTACGACGAATAGGAGCGGAGCATCAAAAAAATATGTTGCAAAAACGGAAAAAAATCTATTACTTAAAACGCTCAGACAAAGTTACATACACGACAGTCAGTAAGTCTAAAATAGATATAATAAAGGCCTCTTTATTTCACGTGGTACTTTTATTATATAACGATCATACGCGTAATAGATAATTATATATATATATGATTAAAATATGAAATAATACCAAATTATTAAATAACATTAATTTATTGACATCTAATTGGGTCTATGCTACAAATACTTTTTAACATTAACGTAAAATATTCAAGACCACACATTATCTAATCCACTAAGTTATCGAAATTATCGAAATTATTTAATATAAAATCATATCACAAAAAGAAATCATAAAATAAGATCCAAATTAATTTAATGAAATAATATGATAAACTGTACTTTATTATGATCTTTGAACCAACAATAGCCAGCGATACACTACAAATAATATTATATATAATACATTAACTATATAATTTTACTTAGCTCGTTATTCCGTAGTGTTGGAGCTCTGCTCGGTTTGAAAGTTGAAGACAGAATGATCTCGCTTACCAAGCGGCAGGGCCTTTTATACCAAGACGTAAACAAGTGACGTCACAATCGCCTGTTGGGGCATTTGTTTTACAAAAATGAAAACTAGAGCTTTTTGAACCGGGATTTTTGCTAATATGTTTATAAAAAGTTTTACTGATCACTTCTACAAAACAATTAATACATAATATGTGTTATTTACATAGTTATTTACTGATATTCTAAAATCATGTAATAAACCTCGTATATTTTACTAAATTCCTTCTATTTAGACAGAAACTACATCGAAACATCATCATCATCATCACAGAAGTCACATACACATATTTATTTTTGTTATTTGGAGTATATTATTTGAAATAATCTATCACGCGTAGGTTAAATTATTCTGGGTTTTACTATGTATTTTATGTATGTATTTACTAACAAAGTAAGTATATAATGTATCAGCTATCTGATTCCCATAGCTTTGCTTAGTTTGGGGCTAGATGGCGTTGTGTGAAATGTCCATCAATATTTATTTATTGAATATTATTTGTGTTTATTTTTTTCTGCAAATTTCTACTTATTTAGGTACTTAAAATAATCTAGATTTTGTTGTAAGTACTACTATTTCTACATCACATCACTAACCACCGACATATTATTAGCATAGACTGAATTTACTAATTTATTCAACTAACACTTAAGTGATATACCAAATTGAATTTATCACTAATTATTAGTAAATGGCTTAGAATAGAACTAAAGGTTATCGCGCACTTTTAAGTCCAATATGGACACATAGACTACGAACCGTATAATTACATCATAAAAACTATAAATAAAACAGACTTCAAAGACGACTACGTAAAAAATTACAAGGAAAAATAAGGTTTTTTTAAGTTTTACGGGAAAAGTATCAATCTTTCAAGAATCAAATTTCTATGGGACCATCTCAAAAATACCACTCAAACAAAAAAGGATTTTCTAAATCGGATCTCCATTACAGAAATATTGGTAAACATACTTACAGCCGATTTCTATATTCAATCTATCCGAGGTTTTTGGATTTTGGATAAGTATTTGACATTACTTCTATAGGATTTATGTCAAATACCTATCCAAAATCCACAGATAGATTGAATATAGAAATTGGCCGATAGTCGAACATAAAACCTTATTTTTTAAAGTCGTTTAAAAAGCAATTGGCTAGACCATAAAGAGACTATAGTCACATCTTGACCTACAAAGTGCGCGAAAATCTTTAGTGGTAATATAATAAAAATGTAAATTCTAATATAATCAAAATAGTAGGTACATATTAGAATGTATCTAGAAATATATTAATATCATAATAGGTAGCTTAGGAGTGATGTGTGCTACTAAATATACCAAAACATAATTACTTATAAAACATAATTTTAACCTAACTGATATTTTAAGTGTTTCCACCTCAAATTAACTAAGCCAGTATCGATACAGCGTTTTATAACTGACGTTTTCAGATAATATTATATTGCTTAAAATGACCCCTTAAGCTGAAATTATCTTCTTCATTTTTTACAAAAATAATTTGTAATTTGATTATTAAAGTATTGTAGCTACTGGTATTAGAAATTGTATAATGATGTAAGATGATAAGAATTGCGTTTTTTAATAGAATACATTTGACAATTTCTAGGTATACGTAGATACAATTTATTAATAAGACATTGTGCCTTAAATATTTGTAACTTATCCGCCCATAATAATATAAACTGCTGTAAAAACGTGCTATGTACACTATCATAATTCGTTAATTTTTTTATAAACATATTAACCTAAATTATACTACTCAAAACAAAATAAGGTCCACCACTAATGTTCCGTTTTTATTTGGTCATAAATTTTTGCTCTGATTGTTTTAAATTACTTAATCAAAAAAATGTTTTTTGAATTTATTTAATGTATTTGAATACAATTAGACACAAAAATACTTAATCGTATGTTTTTGGCTATTAGCAGCTTTTATAGAAACAAAAATACTCGGGTGGGCCTTATTTTGTTTTGAGTAGTATATAAAAATATAGCCAAACAATAGGTTTATCAATTTAACAAGATAAGTTTACGGATGAAAACAAGTCGGAATAACAAAAACAAATGTAAAGTAGTAGGTATTCTATAATAATGTAGACAAAGCAGGTAGCTCTTATTACTCAAATTTAAAAGATTAAAATTATCAACCAGCTCAAAAATCTATTTGTGTGTACAATAAGTATTGGTTCTGCACAGTTAATTGTTTTGTATTAATTAATTAGCAAAATAGATGGGTTCCCAACGAGTCACACCAGATCCGGTCGCAGTGAGACTCGTTAGGATTTTTTCCCATCGAGTTACACTGTTACACAAGTGTAACACGTTTGGAACTCTTCTATAAAAAAAGTTGCAACGAGTAACAGTAGCTCGTCTCCTGTTTCTGAGAATTAATTCAACTCTACATGCTCTGTTTGTAATAAGCTTTTGCACTGGAATTGAGTAGGTAAGTGTAGCTAGTTACTTGGCTAATAATAGCGACCCTAAATATCTAAGCATAAGTACATATTTATTAAACTTCATGTTTACAAAATAAATAATGTTAGTTGTAACATTTTAACTTAGAAAACTTGTTGAAAATTACTTGTAAAATTTTTACAAAGTTAATATAACTTACCTGTAACATTTGTACTAATAAAACTGTAAATTGTAACATTAAATTACTGAACGAACAAGAAATACTGCCTGATACACTGATATACTCATTATGTTGCAAGATTATACACTGTTAGTTTTAAATTCATTATATTATTGGAAATAATTCGACGGGATGAATAAATATCTAATCAATCATTAAATTGAAGTTTTTTTTAAAGTTAACCTATTTGTTACCCGTTATCCTACAGGCACAGTAGGTAGGTAATACATCAATTGGTTCTGCCTGCCTAACATGCCAAACGTGACATATCTCAACGCGACAATTTTGCCGATCGCGACAAAGTTTCGATGATCGCGAGTCATTTGTCGTTTTTGCCAACTATGCTGTCATAACCTATTCATCATCATCATCTTCCTGCCCTTTTCCCACGCTATAGTACAGTAGACCACGGATTTCCACTTGCTACGATCCTGACATACCTCTCTTCATTCACTCTGTTACCTTCATACATGCGCACAAGCATTTTATTTCTTAAAAAGTCCACGACAAAGTTATAATTAATTACCAACTACCCGAATACACCTACAATTTCCAAAAACAGTTAAATTTAGTTATTGTGGTATTCACAAACGCTTGACGCCAATTCGCCACGGCCCAATATTGTATTCTTATGCGTTAATAATGAGTTCAATTACATTTTAACCCCTGCTCGGAACCAATTTATTCAAGAGTAAAACAACACTCAATGTTTTCATATCTTTTCAATGTTTTTATTCGTTTTATTGTAATGAGAATGGCGCGTGCCGGCCGCGTGGCGGGTGCGTGGCGTGTGCGCCGCGACCGGTGCGGTAACGTGGCTGGGAACATCCTGGACACGTCATGTGGGAATGTGAGGTGATGCTCATTTGATGGTAGTTTGGTAATCACATCAATTGGGACAGTGACCGCCGTTTTAAATGGTTTTTTATTGAGCTGACCCGGCAGACTTCGTACATATTTAGAAAACGTTTGTATGGGAAATAGAAAAGTGCTATTTTTAGGGTTTTCCCGGCAGTTATTCGAATTTTTAAACCTTCCCTAGACCTCTACGAACATTTAAAGACCAAGATAAGATAAATCCGTTTAGCCGTTCTCGAGTTTTAGCGAGACTAACGAACAGCAATTCATTTTTATATATATAGACTAGCTGTCCCGGCAAACTTCGTACCGCCGTTAATACATTTTTGTTTAATTTTCAAATGTTTTAATATTTATTCTGCTATTCGGGACGGAAACAAATCCAAAAAATTAAAAATCATGATTTCGGTCCAGCCGTTCGAGAGTTATACCTAAGTGTTCGAACAAACCCGACTTGGTTTGATATTGACTAGCTAACTCGTATTTCTAAATAGAGGGACTCCCCGTGACTTCTTTTGCGTAAATGTTTTTTTCATACAAACTTCAACCTCCTGCTGCACCTCTTAGAGGTTGAATTTTCAAAAAATATTTCGTAGTACCTACACCTCTATGAACCAAAATAGACATACTTTCCAAATTTCAAGTCTCTACAACCAGCTGTTATGTTGTGCGTTGTCTGTGTGTGAGTGTGTCAGTCGGGACTTTGATTCTAATAGAAGATTATTCTCTACTTAGATAATTTGTTTTTATAAATTTGAACTCAGGTATCTTAGGTATTTAAATAGCCCTATAATTTTAGAACCAACATATTTTTTATAATCACGATTAGAGTATTTTTTCATCGAGTTTGTCTAGCAAACTTGCTAACCGCAATAAGGAAAAGTAATTTCCCGCAAAACCTCAGTCATAAAGTATAATTTTTTAAACATATTTAATATACTCTATTAGGGAGCTATTGAATATTTGATGGCGGTTTACGCAGAGCTACTGATAAAATATGCAGTCGACCGCAGAGCGACAAATTGGGCACGAATCAATCGCGGTTCTAAGTCCACTTTACATCGCGCGATATAAAAGCAATTTCAAATATTATTCGAGAAAAAAATACAAAAGGTACTAGGTAGGTACCTATTTGGTAAATTATTTCATTTAGATAAACTAACAAACAAACTCAATATACTTAGTTAAAGGTGGACCAGAATGTGGAAAGCATTTTAAACCAAATGAAAGGACCGATAAGATAAATAAAAATGAACGATTGGAATTGGTTACAAAATTCACCTAGCACGTGACATTTTGTCCTTGTGATTATTAATTTGATTTTGATATAGGCTCTTGATAATAGATGTAGGTACATTTATGGTGTATGTAGTTCTTTACGTATGCTTTATATATATTCTATCATTGAGAAATAGTATTCTAGTTTTATCCTACTAGGTGGGGTCGGCTGAAGAATATAAATAATAGGCCAAGAGACAAGTTGTAAGAGTCGTTTCTTACCAATATCGTATCGCAGAATGTTAAAGGCTCTCTATACCTACCATCAGTCACCGCTAAAAAGCATGGCCTCATTACTGCGTATGAATTAATCACACTTGTCAGTTTAGTGATAGAATTTCGATTGTCGATAACTTATTTATCGATATCCTATAGATGCGTTGTTTTTAGTATAGTGACAAATCTAAGTAAATACTTTTAGGAACATAGTTAAAATAGGGTTTAGGTGCTATTGCAGTTAATTGCTTTTTGTAACGAAATATAGGTAGCTGTCTAACTAAATTAGGTCGTCAGTACTTATTGTATGAAGTCTTAAGGCTATTAATGTGTTTATAATCTGTTACTTACACATCTTTTCATGGACTTCCAAATGATGAGTTGTTCTTTCATTATCTTTTATTTAGTTAGAGGGCATCTGAAAAAAGAAGACTGCTAATGCAGGTATTTTTAATTATTTACCTAGCTACTCTACGTTTCTATTGAATCTACTGATGTTTCTAGGCGATACAAAAGTGAGTGCGTTGTTATCGATAAAGTGCACTTCCCTAGTAATGAATATTGTATGCTGCAATTTGTATAATTTGATTAGAGCCCCACCTGTGTCGCCCTGTAGGGTCAGACCACAGTCGCACTATACCAGAAACTACAAAAACCTGACCAAATTCGTGTAGCTTCGACCCCTAAAAACTTTAGGTAGGTTACATAATATTAACATCTTAGTGTTAATTTTATTTTTGAAATAATAAATTATTCTTTGATAATGACCTCTAGACATACCAGTTCTGTCGACAGAAAAATTAGCAGATTATTTTATGATAACTTTTCACAAGAGCTAAATGTCTACGATAGTGTTATTGATATTTCAAATAGTAGTATGGTGATAAGTTATGAATGTTATTTTCGCCGATATTTATTGCTATAAATTATTGTTTGTCTACAGATGCGCTAGTGCAATTATATACTTATGTATAGCGGAAGTGAGAGTGCGTTTTGTGCAATATCGCATGGCATCGATTCCCCTCGCTAATGCTACGAACTACGAAGTTTAGTGCTAATAATATTAAAATAGGCACAGTATCCATCATTGGAATCTGATCTAAAGGTTCCAAAGTTAGTTGATCTCTCAGCCTCAATTAACTAACAGTATTTATTTTAAAAACTTGCCGTACCTACTCATAAGGTTCTTGGTAGTAACTTATTCTAAAGGTAGGTAGCATTCTGGTAATAAGCTACGTCATCAATTATTAAGTAAAGAGGGGTAGGCTCCAAACGTGTTTTATCAACGTGTGTCCTTCCAACTTTTTATCTGCAGTTCGCAAAGCTACCCTTAACATTAACCACATTTAACCATCACCTATCTGCATTGTGCACACTTATTTAATCAATCAAACACCCTATCACGATATCCATCCCGACAAATTACATATTAAGCGCTGGCAACACTAAAAATGCGCTGTCAAACTGACATTTATCGTCTACCCTCAAATAGATCGGCGGAAGCTCGGACGCGCGCATATGATAATTTTGTTATTACAAGTATTTTTTAATGTGAGGGCGCCGTGGGAAGAGGGTGGCAGGTAGGGTGAAGGGATGCCCTCGTAATGTGCTTAATGAGAGTGATTTAAGTCGCCAGGTGGTGTGACTTTTGGTGATTCATGTGGGATTGATGAGGGTTCAATAAAGTTTAACCTAGTTCCAGTGGATGCTCCGCGAACCAAAGGTTGACTCGTCACAGTTACTGACTTCAACCAAATTCTATTTGTCGTATCGATCACTATTTAACGATGTTTAAGCTTTCTCTACCTTTACATCATTTATCAAAATCTCTATCATCGCAGCAACCGATATATGACGGAAAATTTGGTTTCATATTGCTCGGTGAGTTCACTATGATGGCTGATTCAAGTAGCTTTCCAATCAAGCAATCAATCCTCTGATCACTTCAGCAATTGGAATGCTTCGATATAGAAATAAGTGAACCCGCCCTACCACCGCTAAAAAGGTGCAATATTGTTAAATATTCCAATGATAGCGATAAAACTAATTCGATTCTATTTATTTTTATTAGAGCTTGTTCCATTGCAGGGCAAAGGCCTTTTCTTCTGTCCAATCATATTAAATCAGATAAAACAAATGTAAAAAAATATATTATTAAAAGTTATTATTCGCGGGTATTCGATATCTCTAAGAGGTTTTTAGCGTGCGAGTTTCGTTCTGAAACCGGTCATCCGTGACGAGCGAAGTGGGCGCGCTTGTCCGACACGCGTTTCACTATTTGGTTTTAATTAAATTAATTGAAGTTGTGACGAATCTGTTTGTGCGGTACAGTTCATTATTATCTCTCGATTGTGTTTATTTATCTAAATTGGAGATAATTATTGATTTTGCTATTTCATAAGGCTAGGTATTGTTTTAATTTGATTGTTGTTAGGGAAACCTTACACATGTAAATTTTACTCACGATAAATTTGCAAATGTAAAATCTCTTTGTAAGTTGCTTATGATATAAATTTCTTTCTACTTGCGAATGCAGCCCGGCGTAAAGGTTTAAAAGTACTTGCGAATGTAAAGGCGGGCTTACGTTCCATTTTCAAATCTACATTTATAAACCTACGTGACCAAAAACCTTCTTACAAAAAATATACCAAAGTTTTGTCTAAAAACGCAAAGTCATGTGATTTTCGACGAGTTCATAGTGGTCAAGAGACCACCCACGTCTGTTTACTCTATGCTCCCGTTTAATTGTCCATGCAAACATTGATTAGGAGGCTTTTTCTTAGTACGCGGATAGTTGTTGAGGCAGGTCGTTAACGTGCTTAATAAAAGGGTTTTTTTGATCCTGTTTTGTTCCTTGTATTATTTTTATCATATGCCACAATTTTTTAGACTGGAACTGAATGTATGGATATAAGGGTAGAGGTAGACCTAAGAAAAGATGGATGATGTGTGTGAAAGACGATATTTGTAAGAAGGGAGTGACTACTGAGATGATGGATAATAGAGTAGAGTGGAGGAAGAGAACCTGTGGTGCCGACCCCACCAGTGGGATAAGGGCAGGAAGATGATGACAGTTTTTAAGATTTTTGTCCAATTTCAAAAAGGAGGAGGTTTTCAATTCAAAAAGATTCAAGTACAGACAAACGCAAAAGTCATGACGGCATGTCGGTTTATACACCTATATACCATGAAGGGGTCTTTCGCCTTAGGTATTCTTTTTAAAATATATTTGAAAGCAAAGGATAGGTACGTTTCACACCGTTCCTCCCACGCGATGTTCTCAAACTCGAAACGTCTTGTTAGAAGCATGGAAATAAAAACCACCAGTGCTGGGGAGGTTTCTAATTAAGCGGAGGTGCCCGGTAGCCGTTAAGTGGCACTTATAGTAAAACCACCATAAACTTGTCTGCCATAACGCGTGCGCTGGCACGCGGTGTTGGATAGTACGTAGCTCTGGTGGGTATAGCTAATTCCTAACAGATCAACTAAGTAAGAATATGTCGTAACTATATAACTCTGGTAGGTAGGAACTTGTACCTAGATGATTCGCAACAGATCAACTTAGTTAAGAATGTGTCATTGGTTGTGGGGTAGATTGTTCCTAATAGAACAACTAAGTTAAGAGTGTACAATTGGTTGCGTGATAGGTCGTTCATAATAGATCAACTTAGTTAAAAATATGTTATTGGTTGTGTGGTGGGTTGTTCCTTACACAACAACTTAGCTAAGAATGTTTCATGGGTTGCGTGGTACATTAAAGGCCCTACTAGGCTCAATAATAGATATAAAATTATAATTGCTTCCCCGTTCGACTCAAAATGTCTCTACCTAGTAATCTAAACCATTTCAGTTAGGTATATGAAGTTACTAAAAGTCATAAATAAGTTTCATATTGTTTATAGTCTCACCGCCTGCGTCTGTACACCCGACCACCCGTAGTATCCATTGAAGTAGGTACACTCGAATATAGGTAAGTAGTAGCTGTGTCTCCAGAAACTTCCTGTGGATGGTAGGTACAGTCAACTGCATAAAAAAGTGATTTAAAAAAAAAAAAAATTATTCAGTGAGTTATGTTTTAACCTAGTGTAACTCCCTGCGATTTTGATCGTGTTATTATTTTTTCTTAAAAACTGTAACATCCGGCTGACCATTACATGTTGAAATTTTGACCTCTAAGTACATGTTTAATTTCAGGAACTCCTTTTTAGTACATCTCTACGAGTAGGGTAAACTCGAAATGAATTAGTATTCATTGAAACTTAAAAAAACTTGATTGAAAGTGATTGAAAATAGCTTCTTACAGCCGCCATATTAGGTTTTTGACATGTTGTATAGCCTATGTCACTATTGTAATCCAGACGAATCCAATGAAACCTCATTTGTCAAAATCTATCCAGCCGTTCGGGCTCCAGCAACAGCCAAAGGAACTCGCATACCTACATGCATTCAGACAGTAACAAGAGTTTCATATATCAACATTCATTTATAACAACCATCTAAATAAAATATAATTAAAAACATTAAAATTATTCGATTCAAAAGTCCAAAATATAAAATAACTTCACGATTTTATTGACGAAAATTTATATTTGAAATAAATCCCACAAATTAAGAGAACTAGTTAATTTTCAACCCATTCTTCAACCCCAAACAATAGAGTATTAAACTGGTCCCAAATAAAGATAGAGGATAGTTTACCACTACTTTTAATATACACGGATTATCCACGGCAGCCGCGGGGGCTTCCACAAATTAATACCATATTACTGCTGTTAAATATTACAATCTGAGTGCAGAGCTTAGCTTTATCGGGTACATGAGAGCTAGTAGTGGTATTTGTTGCCTTGTTGTGGGCAGTCATCTTCCAAATAATTACTAAAATACAGTAAAAAACAACGCTATTCAAAAATAAAACATTTCCAGTCTGTTAGGCTTAGGACTGATATTCGTAAAGTACTAATCTCATTTTCAACAAACCCTATTATCACCTTTTCCCAAAATGACTGATTTTCTAAATGCCTTTGTTCATGAATGTCGTTAATTCGTAATGTCTGACAGAAAAGATACCTACATTCAGACACGTTATAGTATTATCAAAGCTTACATCTACCTTCTAGTGATAATACATAATTTTGTTAAATATCAATTAATAATCAGTCATAACAGATCGGAAACAATAAAAGAGGTTAGAATTTTTTTTTATACGTTGTGCATGAAAAACACATTTTGCACAGTAGTTAGTGTTCCGATCAGTGTTATAAATTTTCTGATAGGTATATCCAGTAAAGATTACGTCATCAATACTTTTACTGAAACTTTAGTGATGCGTTTTTAGGTCTATTTAAAAAATATTGACATAAGAAAATGATGACTGGCTCCTGATCTACAGCCCTCGGTCATACCTAAAGGACACAGGATTACAGCTAGTAGTATACCCGGCTCACAAGTACGTGGGTAGTAATAAAGTTCCCAGGGATCCCCCGGGGCGGGCACTTGTCCCAGATTACAGTCCGGGATTGTGCCCGCGGCCGATTCCCGGGACTCGCGAAGTAGGTACAGTAATTAATTAAATAAGTTACTGTAGACAATAACAATTTGATGTAGCTTTCATAATTGTACTTTCCTCGCAAATATTATTTACACAAATTCTACTCTTCTTCTTTTTGTTTATGGCATCTGTCACTTTTGTGATAAATTTTGCAAAGACATTTTATCTGCTGACGCAGAAATTTTGTGAGTGTTTAAATTGTCAAGTCAATTTTAAACAAAAGATTTTAAAAGATTTCATTCAAAATTCTCAGGATCCTCCGATGGATCTAGAAAGGAACTATAGGTACACTTTAATACACACAAATGTTTAAGTACACTTGCGTCAAGAACTCGCGCTTTATTGGAAAAATAACCACCAAAATTACACAATAAAACTCAAAATAATTCGAGAAAAAATAAAAAAACTAGAGTGATAAAATTTTCAGTTGAATACATCGCAGATAAGCCTTGGTGGTTATTAGATTCACTGTTACTATGACTATTTGTAAATAGGTTTTACCGAAAGAGATTTTTTTCATAAGTTTCAGTTTGTATCAAAAAATGTGTAAAAAGAATCGTTGAGTGAACCTCAGAATAAGAGTATACAAAGAAAATGATAAGAACTAACTACGTTAACTGAAGAATTTTAGTTTAGAATAATGTTCGTAGTAGGTACCTACCTACGTATGTTACTTGTACAGCTACCTATTTAGTTGTGAAAACAGAGTAGGTATTCAGAGTTGTAAGTCGTTCCCAATTCTTGTCTTGGGCTGATTAAAAACCTTACACTGTAAATAATTCTAACGAAAGAATAATCATCCTTAAGAATAGGTTTTTACCTATACGCCTTAAAAGAGAGGATAAGGGCAGGAAAAGTCCTGGTTGCGATCCGCCGTATCGAGACCTATAAAGCACAAAATCGAGGATGCTGAAAATGATGAAAATAAAGCATTAAAAACAAAAAATCTTTGTGTAAATTTAGTAAATTACTCTGATAAAGATCTATTCACACTCAACCGTTTTACCAGTAACGGCCCCTCCCTATTTTGTGGCATAACTTTAATTGTTTTTAAAGTGCGCACACGCGGGCCGGCCATTCATCCGAGGGCCTGAGAACTGCGACTAAGAACAATCGCCGTGGATGGCCCTTCGCTCGCTTGCTGAAGAGTGCTTCAGGAATAGCGATAGTGAATTTTGAATGTATTTAGCATCGAGGTAGGTATTGAAACATAATAGAACCATCAATGGTATTTAGTTGATGACTAAAGTTTGTTGCTGGGATGTGTTAGGAAATTACTTTTAGTAATAGATACGGCTACTAGCCGTCTGTCTTTTGGCAAAAGTAAATAACTCGTAGGTACATTTTTAAAGACTTTATCTACCACTTAAGAATTTGTCTATAGGTTGGGTACCCACCCACATAAACTTTTTTCCTCACAGACATTTTACCTGATTGTAAACTAATAGATCTTGGGTTTACAGTGAGCCTAGGTTATAAGTATAAGTAACTCCACAGATTTTAAAACTTACGATATTTACGGGAAATTGGAAAAATGGACGGTGCTGTTGGTGTGATGAAGTAGGTAGGTAAGTACTTTTTTGACTAGACAGGATATCCATTAAGATAACCAATAGACTGAAAACCAAGTGGATACTTTTTATTAGTACTTATATAACATACAAATATTTAGCACCTACTAGCTTCCACCCACGGCTTCGCCCGCGTGGTACCTACCTTGAAAAATAAAAACAAACCTATCCCACGGGAACCGTTTATTTTCCGGGATAAAATGTAGCCTATGTGTTATTCCAGATCATAATCTATGTCTGTGCCGAATTTCATTCAGATCCGTTTAGCCGTTTTAGCGTGAAAGAGTAACAAACATCCAGACATCCTTCCAAACTTTCGCGTTTATAATTGTAGGATATTTTGTCGTACAAATAAAAATATTGTACTTAATACCTTACATTCAAATATAAAATAACATGTCTTAGTAATAATGCATTAGCTTTAAACTTCAAAGTTTTTTGTCCAACGTACGTGAGTTTAGCTGAAAAGGAACTCACGGTCACGTCTGTTGTTTCATTATCGTGTGGAGGAAACAAGTCCTTAAGCCGAAGGGTTGAGGTGAGGCCTACCTGCGCAGGCGCACCATACCTGACCTAGGAAAACAAACATGGCACTGCGTTGGACTTAGTATGGATATGACTTAACTAACTTACCTACTTTCGGTAAACACAGTATGTAAGAAGTGCAAGTACTTACATAAAATGGAAATTACTACCTACATGAAGAATTTAGATTTTTCAGTTGTTGAAGAAACTTTATGAAAATAGTAAACTTTTCTCGTTTCTTTTCCGAACTAAGCTGACACATTGCCATGCGTAGTACTTATTATAAATAAATATATTATACACTAGCTTCTGCCCGCGGCTTTGCCCGCGTGAAAATCAAAAACAATATATCCCGTAGGAACCGTACATTTTTTCGGGATAACATGTAGCCTATGTGTTATTCCAGACCATAATCTATATCTGTGCCAAATTTCATTCAAATCCGTTCAGTCGTTTTAGCGTGAAAGAGTAACAAACATACATCCATCCATCCATACATTCTTACAAACTTTCGCGTTTATAATATTAGTAGGATGATCATTCCGTACGTGACAGGTTGCAAGCACATCTTCGCTTATTATAGAAAAGGATTTTATCTTCTATTATCCCTTGCACTCGCTTGGCGTATCCTCTCTATCTTAACCTGTTGTAAGTTTGATATTTTCATATTTTACGTTGTTTTTGTGTGACACGCTAAGTGCCGTGATACGACCACCCACCACGGAGCCTCAACACCTATAATAAAATCATCAGCTTCAAGTAAACAGTGGGTTTTGCAGCTAGTCGTCAAGTTGTGTTGCGGTTAGATGGAATATATTAAGGAATGCTGGATTCAATTGTTTTGTTTGCGATAGAACGAAGTTAGCATAGCTTTTGGGGTGAGATGAGGGATTTGTATAGCTCGTTGTGGAGGTAAGTAGGTATTGTTGAAGATTATTTGTGATGCATTGGAAGTTCCTATCTTCGCGGTCTTTAGACAAACTGTCAAAATTTCCACGTCACTTTCAACTCAATCTTCACAACAATAGTTAATCCGCAATACCTGACATCCAATGATCGAAGACTAGCCATCACGCCTGTCTTTACGTGATATTGCCTCATCGCCAGGGATTACCTGTACCTGTCAATGCAATATTGACCGTTTATCTGTTTTGACTTTTGACTAAACGTGTTGTTTTTATCTTTATTCTTTGTGGACATGATTGGCTTAAGTTTTACTAAGCTTAGGTTGTTTTGTGGGTTGACTGCAAAGTCACAGACCAAGCGTCTATTGATTTTGTTTTTTTTTTATTTTGTTGATGCTATCTCAAATCACAACACGCTTTTAATTGTGTTCAATTATTTTATTCATTTATGTAGTTTAACCTTACCTACCGCAGATACAATATCATCCACATAGGTTTTTTTAGCAATTAATTAATTCATTTTAAAATTTATATTATAATAAACCGAATGCAAAGTCATTTGCTAAATGTAGACATGTAAGTACCTACAATATTTTGACGTGCCTGACTACCCCCGTTTAGATTTCCTCAAATATATATATACCTAAGTAACAAGAGATTTGAGAGGATGTATGTTTTATACCTATCTACCGAGTCTGGGTATTACATGATCATTTTTATTATTATAATAACTCGTAGGTATTAGTGTGAGGTCGGTATGGTAGATACGTACGAGGTATAACTAAGTATGACTCAATTATTTTATTAAACTGAATGTGTCTAAATAACGCATAATTAGTGAACTTTACCCCGTCTTATGTTTGTTTACGATTAGGGAAGCTAATTAAAGTAGTTTCCAAGAGCTAAGACATGGCTCCGCAGAGAGACTTCGTTCCAAGTTTGCCAATAGCTGATCTAAGAGATGAACCGGAAAACTTCTATCATGGAGAGGAATTGTTAATAATACCTATGTAACAAAGTGTAGTAAAAACAATAAAAATACAGTTCTTTTCATTTTCGAGTTTGACTAAATTATCAAAAAAGCCGCCTTACCAATTTCGAAACTTCGATTTTTATTAATTCATTAATAAAAAATAAATAAATATTTGTTGACAGTTCACACAACGCCATCTAGCTCCAAAACAAGCAAAGCTAACTATTGTACAATGGAAACCAGATAGTTGATAGATTAATAAATTATATAAGTACTTATCTACTTACATTTTTTTTGTAGGTAAATACATAGAAAACGTAACACCCAGAAACATTTGTGTTCATCACACAAATGTTTGTTCTGGGTGGGGATCGAACCCACAACCTACAGTGCAGAAGGCAGAGCTACTACCAACTGAGCTGTGAGGCCAGTCATAATAACAATAATCCAGATTGTTTGAATGGAAAACGCACAATCTTAACCTTAAAACTTAAAACTACATTACCTTTAGTGGACAAAATTATTAGGGCTGAAAAAGCAGTCGTCTCTATCCGAGCTCTAAACTTATTTCACTGATCTGTGCAGTCTAATTAAATGTTTTGTTTGTTACTGATAGTGATTGCAACTTGGTATTACTTTGTATAGGTAAAAAATAAATAAATATGATCACGACTGTAATCCCCGGGCTCGGTAGATATCTCCTCAGATCTTTAGATACTTAGATCTTTGAGGATATCTAAAGGGGGTAGTCAGAGGCAAGTCCAAACATGACATTTGGTACATGCCCACATTTTGCACAGTAGTTAGTATTCCGTACGTGACAGGTTGCAAGCCCATCGCCGCTTATAAGAATACTAACCTATGACACATACCTTCGAATTTTTGGTTCTAGGGTATGCCGGTTTCCTCACGATGTTTTCCTTCACCGTTTAAGAGCACCGGCATTGCGCACATAAATTTTTCGAATGGAAAAACTCATTGGTGCACGACCAGGTTTGAACCCACGACCTACGGATCGTGAGGCAGGGGTGCTACCACTACACCACCAGCGCTCTTTTTTGTATAGGTGCTTATATTAAATGCACGTTATCATAATAGCGTAATTTGTTGCTCGCGAAGCATAAAACTCTACATTGTTGAGAGTTGAAAGAAATAGAGTCGGGCAAAAGAGTTTTAAAAGAAACAAAACTAACAACTATTTCGTGTCCGTATGTAGTCATCTTCAAAAAAGTGTGCAAAAAAGAGTGCATGCGGCGGAAATGCGAATGTTGAGATGGATGTGTGGAGTGACAAGGATGGATAAAATAAGGAATGAGTATATCAGAGGAAGCCTGAAAGTGGCACCGGTGACAGAAAAGATGAGGAGTAATAGGTTAGCGTGGTATGGGCATGTTATGAGAAGAGATGAATGTCATGTGACAAGGAGAGTGTTAGGTATGAATGTGGATGGATACAGTGGTAGAGGTAGGCCAAAGAAAAGATGGATGGACTGTGTGAAAGATGACATGAGTAAGAAAGGAGTGAGTAATGAGATGAATAGAATAGAATAGAATAGAATAGAATAGATTTTTATTCAGACACGGACACATACAGGAAAATAAAAGTAGATAAAAAAACAAAACAAAGGTAAAACCAAACAAAATTAGAAAAGTAACACAGAAAGTAAAATTAAAAAAAAGATATAAATTGTCTTTCCTGCATGCAAGTCGCGTGGCTGAATAGGACCAATCTCAGCTTAATGCTACCACCTAATGTTAAGGAGATGACGAGTGACAGAGGGAAATGGAAGAGGATCACATGTTGTGCCGACCCCACATAACGTGGGATAAGGGCAGGAAGATGATGATGATGTAGTCATCTTCAAATAAGATCAATTTTGCTTTTGTCGAGTGATTTTGATTAAGTATAATTTTCATACACATTTTTTTCATTGTGCATTTTCAGTAGGTCATCATCATCATCATCTTCCTGCCCTTTTACCACGTTATGTGGGGTCAAATATGATCTTCCATTTCCCTCTATAATTTTCAGTAGGTACCTACTAAGTTGATATTAACAAAATGTCAGCGTAAGTGCATATTTTTGAGTCTTCGCCAGTACTTACGAATCTATCAGACTTATCTAGCTATACCCTTTGAAATATGTATGTACGCTATACGTACCCTCAAACGGAAGAAAACATCATAAGGAAAACGGCATGTCATAATCCATTCACCACATTGGTTCGTAAGGACTAGTGACACGATGAAAAGAAAAATGTATAGAAAGAATAATAAAAGTATCTAGTGTCTATGTTACATAACTTATACCTACATATCTAAAGCCCACGCCTCGCTATTACATAGTCGGTATATAAATAACCCACGCTCGTCAAGTTTAAAGTAAGGGCACATGGAGATCAAGTTTCGGGGAGTACACGCATCCACCATTAACGAGAATCCGGTGTCGGGTTACATACGGGCTCGCTCCTCTTAGCACCGTGCATTGACCCTACCTAACTGGTGTTAAAAATGATTATAAACTATAGTTGAACCGACAGAAATTTTCCGATCGATCATTCGTATCATGAGTTCATATAAATCTTAAAGGATTAAATACTTCAGTTGTTCCCGTATTTTAGACTTTTTCGGGCAAACTTTAGATTTTTTCTTAGCATATTAAATTACTTCTGTACTTTTACGAACGTTAAAATTTGCAAATTAAAAAGTGGTAAGTAATTGTGTTTTTTACTAATTAAAAAACTCATAGGTATAGGTATTTTGTTTTAAAATAATAATATGCTTTAATTATTATAATGTGGAAAATCTTGGGTATTTGTTTTTATTCCGTCTACTGGGTTTCAATGTTCTGTAACAGACTTCTGTAGAAGTCACCTATTTATTGCCCTCATCGACTGCCGTTTCCACAGTTATATCTGTGACTTTATCTCAATATATTTACCTACGTATATACGAGTATTATATAGGTATAAAAATAAAGTAAACAGACCTTTTGCTCTCTTTTTGAAACTGTAGGCACATCAAGGATAGATTATCCTTGATGTGCCTACAGCGTCAAATGGATCTTTTTACTGGCTTACATGACACTGTAATAATCTTATCTAGGTTTTAGATTAAGTTTACCTAGAACTTATACCATCCTGCTAAGTTAGGCCTAATTAGAATAAACCGTAGGTTTCCTCACGATGTGTGAATCAGTCTCGGCGACAAAAGTAATTAAGGCAGAAACATACTATTAACACGCTACGCGACCCGATGAAACGCGACGCGTGTCGACTCGAATCAAATGAGACACGTCGGATGTTCATGTAGTATGATTCTAGTCATAGAAAATAGTACAATTTGATTCGAGTCGACACGCGTCGCGTTTCATCGGGTCGCGTAGTGTGTTAATAGTATGTTTCCGCCTTAAGGCTTACGAGAGCGACATCTTATAAAATGTCAAAAAATCCAATATGGCGGTTGTAAGAAGCTTTTTGCAATTATATTCATCTAGCTCACGCACACGGCTCCGCTCGCGTGGTACCTTGAAAACAGATCTATCCCACGAGAACCGTACATTTTTCTGGGATAAAAAGTAGCATAATGAGTTATTCTAGACTATAATCTATCTCTGTGCCAAATTTCATCAAATCCATTCAGTAGTTCTTTGCGTGATGGGTAACAAACATACATCCATACGTCCATAGCTACATTCTTACAAACTGTCGCGTTTATAATATTAGTAGAATAAATTGGCATTTGAAGAATTCTTATAATATTCTCAACGGAAGATATAGTCATGGTCAAAATAAAACTCTTTAGTCATAGAAGTCCAGCCATAGTCGTGAAGCGATCATATAATTAGCGTGGTTTTAAGACAATGTGTACCTAATGAACGTGGGGCCGTTACCGGCAGTTTATGGCCTGTAGGCACACTGGTCGTAAACTTGTGCTAACACATTAGACACAACTAGGAACTTAACCTTCTACAGTTAGGCACAGGAGGTACGTAACTTACCTATGCCTATAAAATACTTTTGGTATAACTTCATCTAATCATTCAATGAACATGAACACCCACATAGTTCAAAATTCACACTAAGATATTTTTTTTTATTATACCTATGCTATATTATATTTTATTTATATATATTTTCATACTTACCTCTTTTTCTACAAATATGTCAGTGCGACTTATATCAATGTATTGTATCTACATATGTATATGTACCTATGTATTTTGCGGGATAAAAATTACATTTCTATATTTTGTAGAAGTAACCTACATTTAAAAATTACTCTAGGTCATACATAATTTATCTATTTACAAAATTTCATCGAAACAAACTGTTTTGCTGTTACGACATGATTCTGTTCCAAAAATCGGTATATCCAACCATCCTATTATATAATAGGTACCTATTAGTGTGAGTTACATTAAGATCTGTGTAAGCATTGACGTTAGTTCAACAACAAACAAATATCTATTATAATAATAGAATAGGTTTACAAAAAAATAGAAATTATTTATTGTACTCCACTTAAAGACAATAGAAAACGTATTTATTCTCCACTACGCGTCAGTACAAAAACACCCTTAACGACAGACGCGTTAATAGAGTATAAAAACATCGTTAAGCTGATAATTAATATTGCTTAGCTAATGACCTGGGCTATGCTAATTAGTTTACTTACTTCTGTACTGTGCATTATGGCTTATCGAAAAATAAATAAGATTTTAATCACGCTTTTTGCATCCTATTTTGGTCGTTTATGAGATTTATGCCGCATGTTTTTTATGAAAAATGTTATGTCAAATTATTCTATTATAAAAATATTTCGGTTTCTAATTTTTTCGTTCTGCTTTTTTGAATATTATAATAGATTTTTCTAATAGTATCGAAGTTTATATTTTTTTGTTACATATTCACTTATTTAGACTTATACCTATTTATCTGGTCACACTTATTTGACAGTCAATCTGCCGACGGACAAGGCTATTCATAATTTTTAAGTTTGTTCAGTTTTATCATCTTAAATAATTACACCTTTTTATATTTCACGAAAAACATAATTTCGTTATAAAAAATTGGGACTGTTATGAGAAAGCTGTCAGAAATACAACTTTAATTTTAATAGATGATTAAAAAAAATTTAGGTAGGTAGGTATTACATAATGCTCTAGATATGTAAATGATTTTACTGCATTTTCAAAAACAACTCGGGCAGACTCTTGTAGACTGACCTTCATTTAATATAGTGTTGAATTTCTGATGCTTCGAATAAGTATTTTAACTTTCTTGTCTAACTGCTACAGTCCAAATCAACCGATAGCACAACCGCCATTCAAGAGCACGCATCGTGTACCGACCTATACAGCGACCTAGGTACTCGTGTCAACGAAAACAAATCGAAAGAGATTACAGCGAAATCGAACATCTACTATCAAAGTTCACATTCCTTCCAAAGCACTTATGATAATTCCATGTTTTTATCGTTGGAGCTGCGGTATTATTAGCGGTGGAAAGTCGCGCGCGTCGCAAGGCTGTGGCGGCGGGGTGGAGGGAGCGAGCGAGGGGGGGGGCTGCGCGCGCCAGGGCGGATCCCCGGGCGCTCCGCCCCGCCGCGCGCCAATCGGCGGCGCGGTGGAGGGGCGCGCGGGCCCCCGGCCTCTATTTACTCTTTCAATCAGTGCGAGTGTTTGCCCCTGGCCGGCGTGCACGCGCGGGTGATGCGCTAGCCATGATCTCGCAGAAGCTGTCGTACGGCGACGTGCCGACGTCCGCGTCGCTGTCCTCGCTGTCTCCGGGCCTCGCGCCGCCTTACGTCAACGGCATGGGCTGCATGCCCGCGCAGCCCTACCCGAACCTCTACTCCAACAACATGGTGGCGGGCGGCTCGTGCATGGGCTCGCCGGGCGTCGGCTACTCGCCGCCCAGCACCATGGCCTCGTGCATGGGCGGCGGCGGCGCCGTCTACGGGTCTCTGCCGCGCGACCAGGAGCCTGCCTCGCCCACGTCGGCCCTGCAGCGCGCGCGCAACGACAAGACCTACCGCCGCTCCTACACGCACGCGAAACCGCCCTACTCCTACATCTCCCTCATCACGATGGCCATCCAGAACAACCCGTCGCGAATGCTGACGCTCTCCGAGATCTACCAGTTCATCATGGACCTGTTCCCGTTCTACAGGCAGAACCAGCAGCGGTGGCAGAACTCGATCCGGCACTCGCTGTCCTTCAACGATTGCTTTGTGAAAGTCCCGCGGACCCCGGACAAGCCCGGGAAGGGGTCGTTCTGGACGCTGCACCCAGACAGCGGGAATATGTTTGAAAACGGATGTTTCCTCCGACGGCAAAAGCGATTCAAGGATGAGAAGAAGGAGACGATACGACAAGCGCAAAAGACGACGGGGCACGGGCATGGGCACCACGGCGGACACGACAAACGAGACCATGGACACGACAAGGCGCCCGGCGGGCCGGAGGAGAAGGAGATGCGTGATGAGCTACTGGCACAGCTGCATGCAGCGCCGGAGCTTTGCCTCCCAGAGCATACTCCACTCGCGTTGGAGCACTACGCACAACTGAAGCAGGAGCCTCCGGGGTACGCGCCCGCTCAACACCCGTTCAGCATCACGCGCCTACTCCCCGGAGCCGACACAAAAGCCGACCTAAAAATGTACGATGTCAATTATGGATACGGGCACTCGCCAGCGGATAATTACTACCAATCTCCGCTGTACCATCACCACCACGCACATGCGCACGCGCAGCCGCCCTTGTGACAGTATCCGCTGGCGTAGGTGCCGCGGCGCGCACCCGCCTGGTGCCTGCCCATGGAGGACGCCACTGCGCTTTAGCCAGTAAGCCAGTAGCCAGCAGTCTGCCAGCCGGCGGCTAGCCAGTGAGCCAGCCGGCCCGCGGTAAAGCGTCCCAGCCTACGTCTATCTGAACTCTTTTGATATTGGACTCGATCGTGAGCGTTGTGTTCTGGTGATATTAAAGCGTTCCTGAACGCTTGTGTATATATTTCCGTTTTGTGTGTTAGTCTAGCTGTCACGAGCCGCGACGGAGCCGGCGGCGCGAGCACGGTAGGCCTAAATTGTTATGGAACTTCTGAGAAAGTGTCCTTTTTGTAGTCATTATTCAGGCTTTTGTTTGCATACCAAATCTATTTTGAAGCTTTTGATCGAATTTAACCCTTCAACAAGCAACTTGACATTTTGTACAAATAGCAAAAGTGAACAGGAAAACTTTGCCCGCCTAAAATAACAAATGTTACATAATAATGGTATTTGCGATCAATATGATAAGTTATCGTATCGTACCCACTCATTATCGGTTGATATAACGCAATGTACAAGCGTTTGTTTGCTCGGCGAACGCGTTGATGTCTTTTGTTCGACGAGATGCAAGCTAAGCTATTATTAACTGTAGTTTTGTTTGTCTTATTTTTTTAAGAAGTTACACCAGTTACGCATTACAGTTATAGTGTTTACAGGTGGCACTTTAGTGGCACTCTTTACTCGCAAAAAGTTATTGGTATATTATTATTTCCTACCCACTAAGTAAGAAGTAGAATTCCCGCAACTCTGTTCTCGAAATGTAACAAACCCCAGCAGAATATGTTTGAGTTTAAATTTTGTGTATTCCTTATTCATAGTGTTTTTTTGCACACAGTAAAAATACACTCTTCAAAATTCAAGTCAGTTAAGGTTGTGCTTTATCAGCCTGTCAGTTACTACTTTATAATATAATATTGATTATTTAAAATACTTGTTCGTATAAAGGTAATAATGGATTTTTTGATTATAAAACTATAAATAATTAAATGTGCTCAATGTGAAAAAAGATTTGGTATATAAACGAAAGGCCACGTCATATCGTGGACTATGAACAGTGCAATGTGTAAGAAACTTGTAAAATATAATTATTATTAAATAGATAGGTGAAATGGAATTTAAGTTCTTCATCGACCATCGCATTTAGGATTGTAGATAAGCATCTGTATATATAGTTTGTAAGTTATATAAAAGTGTGTACTGGGAGCTTTCGTATAGGTAATGTAACATTTACTCGTACAAAATAATTCCTCTTTTCTTATATTTGAATATTTTCAGTGTAAAAACATAACCAGTGTAACATATTGTTTGATTATAATTTAAAAGTCGATTTTGGTGAGTACCTAATTAATTACGAATACGAGTAAATAGTTAATTTTTAACAAAATTCTTGTTAGCAAATTTTAGAATGCTTATAAGAATGTTACATTTCAACAATATGAGTTCATCAGTACACACATAAAGACTATAAATATGGTGTTTGGTGTAAGATAGGTTCCTATCAGTTTCAGCACATTCCTTTCAAATTATATTTATATGCAAGCGTCAATTTAGCAGAAGGCAATGTGTAAAGTACGATTTTATTTAATTTTTACAAATATGTGAATAAAAACTATATCTTTATTTTCAAAAAATATTTTATTGTTTTAACTGAATTCAAAATAGGCACATTTTTCATTGGATTAAAAATTAATTGTATTGGTATTTAAACAATTATGAACTTAGTTTTTCAAATTAAAATACTAAAAGTAGATTTCATAACATACTCAGTATAAAAAAATATTCATTGTCTTTCAATGATCTGTTTTCTGTTCCTTTTGAATGCGTCTATATTTTGGGTTTCGATCTTTTCATTGGTAAAATCCTAATATTATACTCAATAAGAATTGATGTAATATTTATAAGTTCATCTTTGGAACTACTAAATTGATTTTGAATAAGATTTCTGAGTGCTATGGACTAAACTAAATTGGGAGAGAAAGTATTTTGCGCGTGAGATCGCAAGGCACCTATAAATAAATATATATATATTAATAAATTAATAAGTCATAGATAAAAATAGATGATTGAATCTTTTTTGCTCTATCCGCTATCGGAATGTCAAGTAGTCAAGCAAACCATTGACAAAGGTTGACCAAAACTGGAATCTAAATGTAATGATGTTTACCTTGGAGGCACAGAAACCTTGAGTGCGAGGTAAAGTAGTACTTGGGAACTTCAGGTTATTGAGACATTGAAGTTTATTCAAGCTTTCGAGAAATTAATAACTGACATAGTTCTATATTTTTCTTTTTAATTACTTGGGAACTAATAAGATCGTATGAGTCAAAACATCGGATGTGATCTAAACAAAAATTTGGATTACATTACAATTTGTAAATCTACATTGTTTAATATTTTTCTATTAACGAATAGTGTTTTGTTGCTAGCGTGTCCTTGAAACACTACGAAAATTAGGTTATATCAAAGAAAGGTGATCAAAAATGTAAGGTTTCTTTTTAGATTGACAAAATTGGCGCAGACTTAGGTACTTTACACATTTGCCTTATATTATTGTCGGTTGTAGTTAACTGGTTGTTCTACGCTAAATTTATTCTTGTAGCTATAAATATTATTTCATGCATACTCGAATCTAGATAGGATACTTATATCATCTGTAAGTTTCCGAGTTAAATAAAATTAAGTATTTACAAAAAAGATACATTTGTTTTCTTTTGAATAATATGCAACCTTTCCCAAAAAAACTAGCATAAAAATATATTTTTTGAACAAAGCACCAAATTAAATATAAGATTAAGCTTCTTTCGCAAATATTTTATTAAATCTAATCTTTTCGTCAAAAGAACATTTATTCACAGTAATATACCTACATTTCACACTCAGAAAAAACAAAGACTAGTCTGGTTCTTGTGCAATTTCCGACGTAAACAGACATTACCTCTGATTATACCTACATTATTCTCCATTCATTCTTTCTTAACCCTTTAACCAAACAATGGCGCTTGTAAAATTGTAAAACCATAACAAAACTTATCAGCACTGCAGCTTTTACTGTCTGATTTCACTTTTGTCGGCTTGCGCAAGTTTATTTCGGAAAGACAGGTTATCTCTCCACAGAATAATGTAAAGTTAAACCTTTTTGTTAATACAAAAGCCTCAATAAAACTATAAAGCAGACAAAAGGTTTAACACGTGGACGCTGTGTCAATTTCTTTAAGGAATGTAGGATGGCCCATTGACTTACAATGTTACGTTTGGCATTGCTTTTCTGGTGTTGGAGGAGCCAATTTTTTATTTTATTATTGACAATAACAATTATAATATTTGTCCATAAAACATATAGAATGTAGTAAAAAATCAGCGTGCTATAAAATACACTTTTTAGCATTAGTCGGTATTTAGGTACCTACAACTCTTTTTACGAAAATGTTTAAATAGGTTCACTTCGCGGTCCAAATGAATATTTTATTAGATTGCATTTTCTTTTAAATATTCTAATTTTTTTTATTTTTTACGAAATTTTCTGTTATCTTCATTGCTATAAATACTTAAAATTGAGACTCAAACATAGGCTTATCTTAATAACACACGTACATTAAACTGGATTTTTGGCTCTATCTTTGGCTCTATATATTTTGACATTCATTCATAAAGTTTAATAAAAAAATCATATTTTCCATGGTATAATTTCATTCACACCAACACGTATAATCATATTTAGACATATAATTAGAGAATCCATTCATTTTTTCCACACTTAGCGGCGTCCGCTCCGCGGGTGGTATATGGCTGTCATAAAGGCAGCTAGGAAAGGAAGAGTTGTCCATTGTTGCTTGACACGTCACGGGAAGGGATTCTACAGGAGTTTTATTTATATAATGATAATAATGAATATTTCCAAAAACGTATCGAGAAAAATTTCTAAATATAAGTACATAATTTAGGAACTTTACTATTTTTAATTTAATTTATTAAATTTACTATTTGCGGTAAAAAACATATTGTTTACTTGCAAAAATAGTTCCAGCCTTTTAGATTATACTTTTATATGTTCACTTATAATAAAAGTAACAGGTACATAAGTGTTTCAAATATAGATAGGTATCTAATATATAAGTGATACCTGCTAGTGCCACTTAGATTCCTGGAAGCCCTTTGGTCTCTCTTAGTGACAGTGTGGGCGATATTTTATTTATTTATTTATTAATTTCGTGTGTCATTCCATTCATCTTGTTAAACGCTACCGGGCTTCGAACCTCTTCAAGATACTTACAGGTCTATAAAGATCTTTATATAATATCCAATCGATAGTGAACTTTCCTTATATCAAGTTAAAGTTTAACTTAGATTATGCGGTTACGGTGAATCACTTGAGGTCTTGGTCCAACTTTTTATTTTACTTTTTGTTACAACATTTTTATTTGAATACGATATTATGTCAGCGGGATCTCGATATATTTGTGTGTTTTGTGTGGTGATAATGAAAATAAAATGTCTTCTTTTGTTCGGTGTAACGGTTTGACAGTTGAATCATGAGTGGAGTGGAGTGGATTCGGGTCAGTATTTCAATTAAGATTTTTATAACTTTCGGATTGCATTGCATTGCCGTATAGTGGCGATCTTTTACTGCAATTATGTTAAAGCATAATGTATGTGCCTAGCGTATTGCCGCCACGACGACGTATTCTTCGGTTTGATCGCAAACAAATACTGCTAATACATTATTGTTTTTTTATAATGACTATATAGTCGTTGACCACAAAGATATACTCGCTTAATACTTATATATCGGTAAGTCTGTGATGTTTTTATTTATCACGCACGATATATGATGTAGGTAAGTTCACGGTATGAATAGTGTAGATATAAGTGAGTTTGAGCAACCACAATACGTCAAGTTGTGTCTTCAACCTAGTCTTAATTTTAATATTTTTTTGTCGTCCCTATCACAAATAATAAAGTACCTACGCACTTATAAAAAGACATGACATCTTCAAAGTTCGTTAACCGGTAGTAAAAAAAACATAACTAAGTATTCCGCATTACAAAATGGCTAAAATCTTTTATAAAGTCTATAATTTTTGCTTAGGCACACTTTTAAACACGCTAGTGACAAATGACGTCATCATACTCGTTATCAAAGGCTCTATTACTCACGTGCTATTTTAGACGGACAGTCACTTGGGTGAAGGTGATAGGTGTTGCCAACACTTAGAGCTACATAATCAATTTGGGACCATCAACTGTATTGATACTTACCTAGATCTGAATATTTGTTCAAGTAGTGTCTTAATAAAACAACTCCCCATTGAAAGTACATTTTGTCACACAATTTACCGGCACATTTTGAGATTACGTAGGTAAGTAAGTATACGGTAATATTTGTGGACCTTCAGTCTAAAATAATGATTTCAAATGCCAATTGTGAGTCTTTGCAGATTCGCGATATCCGCGTTTGTCGAGCTTACCTACTGGCTTTAATTTAATCATCATCATCAGCCTATAGCAGTCCACTGCTGGAAATACCCCCCTATTGAGCGCCATTGCGCCCTGTCCTCAGCTCAACGCATCCAGCCTCCACCAGCAGCCTTTCGCAGATCGTCACTCCATCTGGTCGGAGGGCGTCCTATACTACGTTTGCCGAGCCGCGGTCTCCACTCAAGAACTCGTTTACTCCAATTAGCTTGTGTAATTCAAGCATTTCGTTCATTGAGCTCGTATGCTTTCTACCCCCGAATTTTAGTACTTCCTACAAAGTATCATCGGTATTTCAAACATCGAGATTGAAATGTAAATATTGTACGGCCTTTTGATATCTTCATTGTCTATTTGGATCATTACGTTGATCTCGTGTGATTATATCACAAAGATGATTATTTCACAGCACTCAGTACCTAGTTATCTGATTTCACAATACTCGTATTGTCACTACTTTACAACTAGCACTTTGTTGAAGGTCTTTTTAGGTGCTAGAATTTGTCATAATTTGACACTCATAGCCGTAAAGTCCAAAACTAAGTTAACTGGAGTTTTCATTGGAAACTAAATAGTTTTCTGCAGCTTTCTTATTACAGGTTTAAAGATTGATTACGATTTGAAGGTTTGAAGATTTTTAACAGCAACTCTGCTGTTAAAAATCTTCACTATAAAAATACGAAAATTGTCGAGTTCTACACTGACAAGAAGATGCCTTTATAAAGACGAAGCATTTTAACAATTTTAAAACTATCAAAAACCTGATAGCAAGTCTCGACTCACTCTCATACCTACATAAGCTATTCCGAGTAGGCATGAGCCGTATGTAGGTATATATTTACTTTTCAAGGCAACTTATGAAGTTATTTTCATAGGCAAAGAGGTAAAGATGAAAAACTTTTCCACCGGTGAAGCCATCCATCTTTCAGACAGCTGATTTCTAGATATCGTAATAAATCATGACTGGACACCTCTTTTGTAAGGGAAATATTAATAAGGGTTATTTTTACGAGTAGTATAAAATAAAATGCAAGAGCACTGGTGGTGTAGTAGTAATACCCTTGCCTCACAATACCGAAGGTCGTGGGTTCAAACCTGGTCGTGCACCAAATAGATTTTCCATTTTAAAAAATATGTGCACAATGCCAGTACCTACTCTTAAACGATGAAGGAAAATATCGTGAGGAAACTGGCATACCTTAGAAACAAAAATTTGAAGGTGTGTGTCATGAGTTAGTATTCTTATAAGCGGCAGCGATGAGCTTGCACCCTCACGTACGGAATACTAACTTCTGTGCATAATATGGGCATGTGCTAAATATCATGTTTGGACGTGGCTCTGACTACCCTCTTTAAATATCCTCAAAGATCTGAGGAAGTATTTACCGAGTCTGGGGATTACAATCGTGATCATGTTTTTTTATTATGAAATACAATAGAGTCTATCAAAGCGCCTCAAATGAGCTTCTATTGTGCTCTTTCAGGCTGATCTAGTCACCCGGACGTTTAAGTGAATACCTACTAAAACTTAAAACATTTACTTACCTACTAAGTAAGTGAAATAAAAAAAGATTTTATGTTTTGAATCTTATCTTATAACAGCTAGGTAAAGTTTGGTAAGATCTCAACCAAACTTAATATCTTGCTCAGAGCACTCGATCGATTTAAAGGCGGCCTCAGTTCCAATACTCGTAAGTGGCTCCCATGATGGATGACGTTTGTTTTGCAAATAGTTTTTGATTTTATACCCTCGGTCGAAAGCGAGGAAATAGCTTAGGAAATAGGATTAGCAAGCGTAGCAGTAGGTTCAATCACCTCCGGCAGCTATGACGCATTGAAAAATATTAGATGGGGGGATAGAGATGAGGAGCAAAAGAAAGGGTTCAGTAAATATTGCTATGAAAATCTTAACTTTAATTTTAATGATAATTTTAACTCTATTTGTGACTGTGATACTATTTTAGTATGTTTACATTTTAATGACTATTTTAAATTATTAGATAAATATTATGATTGTATTGTGAATGTTTTACAAACCGCTTCTATTAGAAATGCGCATGTTTTAAGTAGTCGCAAAAATAGGCAAAAAGTCATAGGATGGAACCACCACGTCAGAGACAGTCACCAAAACGCAAGACTACATTTTAACTGCTGGGTACTGGCTGGCAGGCCGTCTGAAGGCGATCTATATAGTAAAATGTGTAAGTCCCGCTCTGAATTTAAGAACAAGTTAAAATGGTGCCAAAAGAATGAAGACAAGATAAAAATGAATATTTTAGCTACTCATCAAAAAGATAAAAATTTTAGTAAGTTTTGGAATGCGACCAAGAAACTAAATTATAAGCAGAATTTACCGGCATCTATTGACGGCTTCCAGGAGCCAAAGCTAATTGCTGAAGTCTTCGCAAAAAAGTTTAAAATAAGCCCGCAACCAGTGGAGAGTGTGCCCGCTGCGGAGACTGTACTGAGTGATAACCCTTGCATGCTTTCACAAGAAGAAGTGAGGAAAGCTGTAAGAAATATGAAACGTGGCAAGTCACCTGGCCACGATGGTCTCAGCATCGAGCACATTCTTTACGGTAGCGATAGACTTATTGAACACCTATGTTATTTCTACAACATGTGTCTTAGATACAGTTACCTCCCGCCAGGTCTGATGAAAACTACTGTAGTTCCCGTGGTGAAAAATAAAACGGGCGATCTTAGCTCGTCGACTAATTACCGCCCTATATCGTTGGGAACTATTATCGGGAAGGTGTTGGAGCGACTAATCTACCCTAGGCTGCAGGAGAACCTGAGCATAGAAGACGCACAGTTTGGTTTCCGTCCAGGTCTGTCGACGGATTCGGCCATAATGAGCCTTAAAAGCACGGTGAATTACTACACCTCACAGAACACTTCCGTCTATGCGTGCTTTCTGGATCTCAGCCGTGCTTTTGACCTCGTGAATTACGACATCTTATGGGCCAAATTAACAGCTGCTAATGTGCCTGCTCATGTGGTCAATCTGCTAAGGTATTGGTACGGAAACCAAACAAACTGTGTAAGATGGGGTGACGCGACTTCTAGTGAATATATACTAGAATGCGGAGTTCGCCAAGGTGGATTGACCTCACCCGACCTTTTTAACCTCTACGTCAATAGCTTGATTGGGGAGCTGAGGAGCTCCGGAACCGGCTGTTATTTAGGCAACGTCTGCGTAAATAACCTGAGTTATGCTGATGACATGGTGCTCCTCAGCCCCTCAGTTAAAGGGTTAAGGAAGCTGCTGTTAACCTGTGAGCAATATGCTATTGGTCACGGGTTAAAATACAATGTAACAAAAACCGAAATGATGGTATTTAGGTCGGGTCGAGGTCCGGATAGGGTGCCAGAGGTTCGCATGAACGGTGCTACCATTAAGGTGGTGGAGCGGTTCAGGTACCTGGGACACCTGCTGACGGGGACGCTGAGGGACAACGAGGACATCGAGCGGGAACGAAGGGCGCTCGCGGTGAGGAGTAACATGCTCGCACGCCGCTTCACCAACTGCAGCACGGACGTCAAGAACACCCTGTTCCGTGCCTATTGTCTGGGCATGTACACATGCCAGCTGTGGTCCAATTTCACCAGGAAGGCCATAAACCTCATCAGAGTCCAGTACAATAACGCGTACCGGGCACTCATGAGGCTACCGAGATGCTGCAGTGCGTCGAGCATGTTCTCCGAGGCGGGAGTGCCCGACTTCTTCGCCATTGTCCGATCGCGCGTCGCAACGTTCTGGGGTAGGTTGGTCCGCTCCAAAAATAGCATTTTGAAGGCTGTCTCTGACCAGGTTTACAAAAACCCTACTTTTATCCATTGGATTTCCCTTCACATGGAGGGAAACAGAAAGTGACGGGTGGTAGCACTATGCGCCACGATATCTAGTTTTATTTTTATTTATGTGTGTTTTATATAAATGTGCTATGTGATATGGGTTTTTTGCCTGAAATAAATGAATTTTATTTATTTTTTTTTATTTATTTTAGGAAATTTATGTTTTGTGTGACGTGCGTTTTGAATTATAGGTACCTACTTATTACATTGAGGTTTTTATTATGCTTACAGGTTTATCAATCTTACTTACTTGGTACCTACTTGGTGAACGGACTGGTTTCCGCAATTAGACCGAGTGCGTTTATCATATCACATAAATTTCATAAATTGTTCGAATGGAAAACTTTGGAAAACCCGGTTTGAAACCATGAGCTTTGAATCGTGAGGCAGGGGCGCTACCACTACACCACCAGTGCTTGTCACTATAAATTAGAATACAAAGACAATGAGAATATATCGCCTGCTGCGCAATAAAGTAACAGTGCCTAGTAACAGTGGTCTACACTTGTACAAATAATATCAACTAACGAATGTTGTTTTAAAATAGAAAAACCAGGACATGTTGAAGTGATTCTTTGAGTTGAGATGCCTAAAGGTTAAGTGGTAACGATGTTCCTACCTTATATAAAAACGGTGCTATAGTTAAGTAGACTTCATCTTTCTCACGAACACGGGGCCTCAACACACTCTTCTAGCAACATCAAAGTAATGTAACTGTGATATTTTATACCTTGACCTATAAAAATTGCATTGAAGTAGTGTTACTTCAAGCTTGAAATGTGACGTTTCTGAAACATGGTTTGTAAGAGCTTGAGGCATAGTTCTAGCATAAGATCCGCAGAACGCGTTTTAAAAAGATAAATAAAGTTACATTAATTTGTGTTTGGGCCAAAAAACATGACACTTTTTTCCGTCGCAAATATGTACTTTGTCTTCTCTTCCGTAAAAAAATCTGTAAGTACCTAAGTGTGTACCTATGTTCATGCTAGGAGAGCTGTGCAATGAAATGTTATGACATTGGCATAAGATTCAAAATCGACTAGGTAACTCTACTTCGTGAATGAAAAAATGAACAGTGTTTTGAGAAGTATCTTCAACTACACCAGTTAATTTAAAACTGTTATGGTTGTCTTTTTCTGTCTTCTGTCAAATGCGACGCACACATTATGGAGATAGAAGACATTACGCGCCCACCTCAAGTTTGTCTGCAAACACACGAAGCGCTGACACAAAGCTCCGAAAAATGTTCCTCACTCCATTTTCTTTTTCAATTGTGTTACCAGAATTGAGGATTATCAATTCTACATTACGAAATAAAGGGCGGTTTCACGAAATTCTAGTTCGTTGTAGCATTCTTTGTCCAGCGGTGTTTGTCTAACTACATTCGTCCAAGCTAACCACTGCAAGATGTGTGGGTTCGATTCTCGTAGAAGTAAGTACATAGGTTAAATTCTAAGGTGGATAATGTATCCCTAAGTAAGAATTTTCGTTACAATTGCTAAGTAAGTACCTATGTAATTCTGTACGACCTTAGGTGCTTTTTAATACTTTAACCATATTGGTTCAAAAATAGTTCGTAACACCATAAGAAGTCAGTAATAATAGGGTGGGGCTGAATTACTTAGATGCAACTGCCAAGTATTTCGTTGTAGATAAGTGTTTTTTTACGCATAACCACTGCTTTGCAAATTAATTGCCTTGACATTTGCATGGAGCACCTATTTAACAAAAACTATCTAAAGGCTGTGTAGGTACCTAGTAGGTAAGTAGTATATAAAATAATACTTATGCTCACTACATGCTAGGAATTTATTGCATGTTTATGAAATTGTCTAATTGTCCGCAAAATCACGCGATAGTGATGTGCTATGCCGGCGCAAGACCGAGACTGTTACAGAGCTGTAGTGGCGCCCAATTTATGACAGTAAAAATGTCGAAAAACTGAAGTTGGTAGTCACATTTATTTAAATAAAGTGGTCGATCGTACTATTCATAAAAATCTATTGCTTGGTAGGTAGGTATAGAAATGTTTAATTATTTTATTCTGAAATAATTTTGTACCTACGTTTTGAAACTAAAAATAAAAACGACTTCACAGTTGCATTACGTAGAAAACTACAAGAGATGATGAACTTTTTTAAGTTTTACGGAAAAAGTATAAATTCCTCTGGAATCTAATTAATATTGAACCACCTCTAAAGAACCATGACATACCAAACAAAATTCAATCAATTATTTGCAGAATAACCGCGTTACAAACATTACATTCGAATTGAGAAACCCACCTTTTAGATGAACTCAGTAAAGACAGAAGAATGAAAGAATAGAAAATCCAGCAGATGTCCCGTATACAACTTAAAAATGATTGTTGGTGTTTCAAATTTAAAAGGACTCTTTCGTTTGGGGACTCTTAGTCAGAATGAACTTTAAGTGTTAAAAAGCAAAAGTCCTTATCCTTATAATATTTCACTCATAGATCTACGAGGACCGATGAACATTACTATTGCCACTTAAAGCTCTATCCTGCAATATGGCGATCAAGAGCGTTGACCCCGCGGCCATTTTGTTCCATCTTCTAATTATTGCATCATGACTGTTAATCGAAACGAGTTCTAATGGACGCTAACGTATGTCTCGAGTATTAATGTACGTTCTGTTCTGATAAAGGACGAATGAGACGAGACGCAAGGACATGGGTAAGTACCTACCTACCTACCTAGGTATCCACATAATTTGTAAATACCTACGAGTAAGTACCTACAATAGGTAAGTACCAAATATATTAATAGGTATTAAATTTAAGGTAAGTAGAGAAACAATAAAGCTTCTTTTATTTTTCGAAATTGAGGTAAAATTCCAAAAATAAATTCGAATTCAACCGAGTCCAGTAAGTTTTTTTTTGTTTTTTTTTTTCAATTGAGTACCTAGGTTGTTAACTAAGGTAGTGTAGTATAGTTTTGTTTGTGTCTAAATAGTAGCTTGGTATTAAGAAAGCCAATATTTAGGGTCGAAACTCATTTGGACATATCTACAGGTGTGGCGTTATATTTAGTTTTCGTCTCGATTCATTTTAGAGTAGAAATTTTAAATAAGACAATCATTGTTTAAAAAAAACATATTTCGTAGGTACCTATACCTACAGTTTTTTATCTTCAAACCCAATTGACACTGTAAATAATAATTTTCTTATCATCATTTCCTTTCGGAACTTCTACAATTCAATATTGAATGCCAATATTTGTGTTTTTGATTAGTGGTACCAGTTGCTACTGAACTATCTATCAAAACAATCGTTTCAGGGTGTTGAATTTTAATCGATTAATTATAATATCGATCAATCACGTCACACGTCCTAAAAATAGACAGAATTTCAGGCAGATTCTACGTCATAAATAATATCTCTACCATTTTAATAATGAATACCTATTGCCTGCAAGAAGATCACTAACTGAGTGCACAGGAGACGCCTGTGCTCTCAAACGGTGAATGAAAACATCTAATGGAAACTGGCATAGGTCCCTAAAGAAAAAAGTTTTGCTACTGGTAAGGTACCTGCGGGTATCTAGGGCCGGCGGTTTACAAGGGCCACTACTACTAAAACGTACTTCCAACATTTTTATTAGACTCTAGTCACGCACACATATAAAGAACCAATAGCAAAGCTACCATCCACAATCGCGTCACGCTCCGATCCACCGTCTTATCAGTAGCCACAAATCCGTTCACGCAGTTGGTATGCAATAATCCCCAGGCTCGGTAGATATCTCCTCAGATCTTTTAGTTACTTAGATCTTTGAGGATATCTAAAGGGGGTAGTCAGAGGCAAGTCCAAACATGACATTTGGTACATGCCCACATTTTGCACAGTAGTTAGTATTCCGTACGTGACAGGTTGCAAGCCCATCGCCGCTTATAAGAATACTAACCTATGACACATACCTTCGAATTTTTGGTTCTAGGGTATGCCGGTTTCCTCACGATGTTTTCCTTCACCGTTTAAGAGCACTGGCATTGCGCACATAAATTTTTCGAATGGAAAAACTCATTGGTGCACGACCAGGTTTGAACCCACGACCTTCGGATCGTGAGGCAGGGGTGCTACCACTACACCACCAGCGCTCTAACAAGAATGTACTTCCATCAAACAGATAAATACCTCATACGATAACATCAACGTCATAAGGACGACAAGCGATGATTGGGAAGACAACGTACCATTATAAATAACAATTTTTTTTTTTACTTTAACTAGAAACTCATTGAAATAGGATCACATAATAGTAACGTAAGATTTCATAAGTGTAATAAAGGCCACAAATTTTACAAAAAAAAATATTTTTGTTTATTTTTTTACTTTCAAACATTTATTGCAGTGTTACGAATAGCTTGTTTAAAAATATGATAGTTTTATGGGTAAGAATAGGCAATTAATACTTTTTAATACAAGTTTTTGTTTCCTTAGTTTTGTTAGGTCCATCATTGTTTTTCTCCATAATTATGATTCATCGAAAGCGTAATTTAATAGAAAATCATAATTTAAGTCTGAGGGAAATAAAAAACTTTGTGTTTATAGTGATAAAACGCAAAAATAATGAATTTTTAAGTGGTCCTTGTTAAACCACCAACGTTTAATAGGGGCCAAAGTAAGGGTTTTTAAAAAGCTTAGTATTGATGAAAAATTGTGATAGAAACCTAAAACTTTCTACTTTTTCTGACTATTAATAAAGAAAATATACCTAAAATGCCCAGTTTTTAGTTTATAATACATTAGATAGTTGAAATATTTAATTTTAAAATAAGGTGGCTCTTGTTTACCGCATGTACCTTAGGTAGGTTCCCATACACAGTTGCTTATGTTTTAACTATAATAAGCGACGAAAAAAGTTTAAAAAGAAGCCCCTGTGATGCTGTCACTCATCGCAGTAGGTGTTCACCAGTTTTGCCACGTCATCAGTCGCTGAATGAAACATTTTTATCTTGCAAAACTCGTCGCTTTATCAGTGTGGGTCAACTATCGATTTGCTTGTTATCGAATGGACGACAATCGATAGTCGATATATTTGTTTGCCCAGCCCCATCAATGGCTCGAGTGTATCTTGCGTATTTGAGCAATAACTTGTTTAATGATACTTTACTGTTGCTTGCGTTCAGATTAGTTTGCTACGCTATGTTTTTTATTTTATTACTTACTAGCTTCCGCTCGCGGCGTCGCCCGCGAAGTACCTACATAAAATATAACCTATGTTCATCCTGAAAGTTTATTCTACACATTGGTGAAAAAATTTTTCAAATCGGTTCAGTAGTTTCGGAGCCTATTCGTTTCAAACAAACAAACAAACAAACAAACAAACAAACAATCAAAGTTTTCCTCTTTATAATATTAGTATAGATGTAATTTATCTAAGTAGATAGTTACTAATTAAAACAAAAAAACTATTACTGTTACTATATTTTATGAATACTATTAGTTACTATACAATTCAAATTAAAAAAAAAACTCCTATAAACAACCTACCTAGCTACTTAATAAAACACACCGCAAGTCTACCATAAGCTTATCCGATCCTAATCGTAATGCAATACAGAGAAATCGGAAACACGGTCCCCTACGCGGCCGAGGCACTTAAGACCGCATTTGGGCTCTCCTATGTAATAAAATACTAACCTACGGCGATGTAATATAAAAGCCGATCGCATTAGCTAAAGGAGCCATTATTAAAAAGTATCGAGTTTCGGAATGTATCGCGCATGCGCCCAATCGCGTTCCCGCCAACGCGGGGCCAATCAGCGGCGTCGTATTCTTTTTTTATTGTAGATCGAGTTAATATTCTTCGTTCTGATTTAGTGTTTTTTTTTTCTTTTTAAACAGCCAGTATCGGTATTGGGTAGCTGGTTTGTTAAATAATGACGGACAAGATTTTTTTTCAGCTCTTTTATGTAAAACAAAGAGCGAGTTTGTAAGGTTTGTTTCTATTCTTGAGCTAACCTAAATACTCCTTTGTCATAAGTATATTAGAGTAAAAAAACTCTATAAGTTAACTGTCAGTTCCTTAATAAAACTGTCACTTAACAAATTATCTTTGATTCTCACCATGCTCAAACATAATCATTACATGCAGAGCATAGGTAGAGATATTTTTTAATATAAGTACTAGGTTTAACTAAATAGATAGGTGTAGTTATGTTTAACTACAAATCTGTGAAGATGTCTACTAAACCTGGGGATTACAGTCGTAGTCATGTTTATTTGTTTGTGATAATAATTTATTAGTTTACCTATAGACTCTGTTCAGTTTAGACATGCTTGGCTTATTCGGCTTAGCTGGAACAGACCAAAGCTCAGAAGAAATACCTTTAAAAGAGTCTAAACATTACTCACTTATATTTTTTAGTTACTGATTTATATGCAGAATAAGTGTATTGCGTTCTGCCACGCGACCAATCTAGCAATTTAGAAAACAACAAGCGAACAAATAAAATTGTTTTCGCCGTGTTTATGATCCCGTGAACCAAATCCGCTGTATCGCCAGACATGCGCATTCGGCTCAGTCAATACTACGGAGGGGCAGGCAGACCGACCCTGGCTTAGGGAGAGGATTGTTGTCTATGTCAAGGAATTCACCATTTTGTACACACAATTATATTTCTTCTCTAAATATAGGTATAAAAACTCTTAGGTCATTTACCTTTACAGTTTTGTCATTGTTCTCATTAATCATTGTTCGCAGCAGTTTTGGTTATCTCGTAAAATATTAGATTTTAAATGTAGTTACCTTTCTTTTATTTCTTCATCTTCATGCTATCAGCTTGAAAGACGAGCTCAAAAAATCAAGGTTAAATAAGGTTCTAAAATTTCGTCAGAAATAAAAAAATTGCGAAGAACTACCCATTTACATATCTACGCCAAACCCATAAACTCTAGAAACATGGCGGATAGATCTTTCGCAACCGATATTATCCTTCAATCCAGGCAATCTTTTTGAAATTATCTAGGTACCCAACTACCTACCTTAAGTTATGTTACTGTTTTGTTTGCGTAGTTTAAATAAATAAATGTTGGTGAGTTGTTTTGACCAAATAATGCAACAGATAATGTAGTTATATATTCAAATTCTTTATTTGACTATTTGCGTTGATAAAAACCTATTTGTTAGCTACCTATCACTTTTTAAAAATACTTAACCAAAAAGGTTACATTTATGTTACCTGCCTTGTGTGGCACAAATTAGATTATCATAGTACCTACCATAATTATTTTTAAATCTACCAATCATCGGACTGGAAAGTTCAATAAATTTTCGAATATTACTCGGTCCGAATAAACGTTGCTCTAAGGAGAATGTCGAGTCGCTAAACTAACAGGGTTTGTTGGCTCATTATTGTGTAAACCGCCCGAGCTTAAAGCTCTTATTGGCTTTTCTTTAGCATGAAACTATATTATTATGGAAGAATTAAGAAATGTGCAAGTTCAATGGAAAAAAATAGAAGTATTCAGAACATAATGACTCTAAAATCTTTAAAGGCATCATTTAAAAAATCTCGTAGTACCGACCTGCTTCTGTCACGTAATAAATAGGTATGCCAAATATAGGTACATAGGTAATATGAATACCCTCAAATATCTAAGTGACTAGAAATTAGAGAGAAATCTACTTAATTACAGACATAGTAATCAGATCATATTTTTTTCTAAATCGGTCTGAAACCGTTCAAAGATTTGACGTGTAATGGAATTAAAATGCAAAGCAGTAATGAGATCAAACAATCGTTAACGCGACGCGGACGGGACGGGACGGGACTCAGCAGGACGGAACTTTCATAAGTTCAATTGGGTGGAAAAAATCGTCTCGACTAATCACGACACGGTGCGATTTGGATCGGAATAAGCGATAAAGAACAATGCAAAAAAATATTTTTCGAAAATTCTATATTTTCAACGGTTTTTAACATGGATTTTTGGTAATGAGTCAATGTAGGTAAAAGTGAGTAAATGGGCAAGAAATTGAAACTTTTTTGACGAAATAATTTCGGTTTCTCCTAATTCTTTCTATGACTAGAAATGTGAAGAAATCTTGTCTATTTTGGAGATATTACAGTCTTGAGTAGGTACTTTATGTAAAAAACGTAATTAATATTGAAAATAAAATACTACTAGGGTACATTTCTTGACTCCATCTTGCATACTCAGTTATCGGCTAGCAATTAAGATTGAGTTTTAAAAATATTCTTTGTTTCTGGACCGGTGTGTACTTACTTAATTCTTTAAAATTTCTTTTCGATGTTCCTTTAATGAAGCCTTTTTATGTATATTCGGACTTTTTGATTCGATTGAATTGTTAATATTCCAGATGGGATTATGGACTTAATTTTGTGACCAGGATTTTCCTTAACTTATAAGTAGATTTGGTTAGCAAAATTTGTCGTGGAATTTAATTTTCAATCCACAAACCATTATAGACATATTATTATAAAATTGCTTAATTAAGTTTTCCTTTTAAAATCTAAATTTTTTGACCTAAAACCTTTTTAAACAAAGTTTTTAGTAGAGTTTTTTAATGGTCGTACAACTATGTTTTTTTTTGTTTTTTTTTTAATTGTCTGGTTCACATTTTAATTAGTACTGTGAAATAAAGTATCACTGAAATGAGGTGGCAATTCAAAACCTTAGTTTAATTTCAACATCTCAAGAGGAAAAATATTTCTCCCTAATAACATTAACCGACGTCTCGAGATAAGAGTGTTTGCAGTACGGTTCCAGGATGCCGGCCTCTTATCTAACGAGCTGATAGGGACTGCACCAGACGCTCACACCCTGAGGTCGTGATGACCCTGTTAGGACAGCGAAGGGCACATTGTACATGTTACAACTAAAATTGTGATTGTGTAGCATTAAAGCGAATGGTTGTCGTTTGTAAGAGATTGGAACCTTTGTTTGGATGGGATTGATACTCGTATTATACTGAGTACCTGGGTGACCGAGCTTTGCTCGGTTTTTTTTAGTGGTAAACGACGTTTTCTAAAAATGAAACCTAGCTAGATCGATTTATCGCCCCCTAAACCCTCTGCATACTAAATTTCATGAAAATCGCTGGAGACGTTTCCGAGATTCCAATTATATATATATATATATACAAGAATTGCTCGTTTAAAGGTATAAGATTTATCAATGGCTTTAGTTAAACGATTCGTTAATCAAAAGAAATAGAAGCGATATTGTTGAGGCAAACCCATAACGCGTGTGAAGAAAACCACAAAATTCTCAAAACGTCTTTTGATTTAAAAATACATACTGTAGTTTTCAACAACGGTTTATGGAATCTAGCAATGTTTTTACTCTAGAATTGCTATAACTTTTTCTCATGTAAAGTATAAGAATACTTCAGTCAGCCATCGGAGGGGAACGGTAACGCGCCATCGCACCTCCGCCGCCATCTTGTAACGTAAGAGGTACCGACAGAAAAATAAATCCGCGTTTTGTAACATTATTATGTGAAAACACTGATGGCTTATTTATAACTGTTTAATTCCTCCCGATGGATTCAGAAAGGAACTCAATTTAATTCACATTGCATTATACATTTGCGTCAAGAACTGGGGCTTTTTTGGAAAAATAACCACCAAATTTACACAATAAAACTCAAAATAACACGAGAAGAAAATATAAAAACTAGAAGGACAGAGTTCACAGTCAAATACATCGCAGAAAATCCTCAGATTCTCACTCAACCTTCATCAAATTACAAGTTCAATACCACAGGTCGTAAATGCACAGACGGCTGACGTTCACTGTCACATTGCGTTGTCCTGAGATTGAGTTTGTAATTTTACAGGCATTCAGTACAAAAAGATAATGATGGAATGTCTAATCCCTCAACAGGCGCTAGATGTGAGATACATAATTATGTCTATGTTATATGTGGGCATTGAAAAATATTTTGACATGTTTCACTTACTGATTTCAAGTAATTTTAGATAAACACAAATGCAATAAAACATATGGGTACTTTTCATTTTTTCTCTACTGTTACAATAATTTGTATTTGTCTAAAAGTATCAGAAACGTAAGTATTATTATTAGTATTAAACGGGTATTTATCGCGTTTTTTTTACCTATTTTTCAGATTTACACACTGTCGCGGTCACGGGTAGACCTGTTGAAACGTCAGGAAAAATAGGTAAATAAAAAGCGATAAATACCCGTATAATACTAATAATAATGTGTGTTGCGTGTGCGATCTACTCCATGCATGTATTTCTCTTTCTGATTGTACTTTTAATGAAAACAACTTTCTTTGATACAATTTTAGTTTAATCCGTTAGTTTTAATTTTTACAAAAAAAGATGGCGACTCAGTCTCAGTCAGTAAAGAATGAATGTATGAATATCGTATGATTATGCACTTTTTTATCACTTCTTCTTCTTCATAGTTGATATTACTGCCATAGAGTGTATGTCACCTGCCATTATGACAGTTCCATGACATTGACGTTGACTTGTGGTGATTTATGCCAATTTGGCCGGAACATCTTCCCCCCTCTCGACGACCTTAGGGTCTCGAGATGTTTCTTCAGAAGGATTTCCCATCGGCAGAGGACATAAGTTGCTGATGGCTCGACGTACGACCCCCTTTGAAGTGAAGACATCCGCGACGCGCGAGACTCCATCCGATCCTGGGTACAGTGATTGGATACGGCCCATTTTCCATTTGAGTGGAGGTACATTTGCTTCCTTGAGAATGACCAGATCTCCTGGCAATAGTCCTTCCTGTTGAATGCGCCATTTAGACCTCTGCTGAAGTTCGCTTAAAAATTCTCGTCTCCATCTTTGCCAAAAATGTTGCCGCATTTGTTCAATTTCCTCATATCGGGATAGGCGATTTACCATCTTGGCATCGATCAGCGGCGTTGGTAGACAGGTGAGTGGTTTACCGATCAGGAAGTGCCCCGGAGTGAGAGGACAGAGGTCAGTGGGATCGGATGATAAGGGGCAAAGGGGTCTGGAATTCAATATCGCTTCTATTTGTATAAACAAAGTCGATAGTTCCTCATAAGTGAGGTGAGTATTACCTAACATTCTGACTAAATGATATTTTGCCGATTTAACACCGGCCTCCCAAAGCCCACCGAAATGGGGAGTGTAAGCCGGTGAGAATTTGAATTTGATGCCTTCGTCAGCAGCAAATGAACAGACCGATTCATTGCATGTTTCTAAAATTTTAAGAAATTTATTGTTTGCGCCCACAAAATTCCGACCGTTGTCACAGTAAATTTCGCTTGGTTTACCTCTGCGACTGATGAAACGCTTAAGACACAAAATAAATACGTCGGAACTCATGTCTGATGCAATTTCCAAATGTAAAGCACGCGTGGAGAAGCAAACAAAGAGGCATAAATAACTCTTAATAATTTTACATCCGCGGCCCACCCGATCTTTTATAGGGAATGGGCCTGCAAAGTCAACGCCTGAAACTTGAAAGGGTAAGTTAGGAGTTACTCGCGGAAGTGGTAAGTTTCCCATAATGGGATTGATAGTCTTAGCTTTAATGATTCTACACAATACACAATCATTAACTGTACTCCTCGCTAGTCGTCTGCCAGTCATTGGCCAGTAAATTTGCCTCAAATTAGTGAGGAGTAACTGTGGGCCACAATGCAAGAGCCTTTTGTGTTCATGGGCAAACAGTAGTTTCGTGAAATTATGCTTTGAATCTAATAAGATTGGATGTATCTTGCTATAATTTTCAGAAGCCCTTTGGATGCGCCCACCTACCCGTAGGATGCCAGTGTCATCAATGAAGGGTCTTAAAGAAAGCAAACCTGATTTGCTGGGTAAACATTTTTTATTTTTTATCAGATTAATTTCAGTACCAAAACATTCAACCTGATGCTGTTTTATGATGCGATTTAAAGAAGCTTCTAGCTCTTCACTACTTAAATGACCCAAATGCCTGGAATTCACATGCCGTGTATTGTGTATGAATCGTAGGACGTACGCTATACTTCGTTGTAATGTAGTAAATTTTGAATACTTCTCAAAATTCACTATCTCGGAGAGGTAAGTCTTTGTGGTTGTTGTGCAAGTTATAATTTTAGTTTTAGGAATGGAACTAGAGTTAGACTTTATTTCAGGTAGCTCTTTCGACAAACTTATTTTGTTTGGCCAACTCGATTCTGGGTCTAGCAGAAACGGGGGACCATGCCACCATAGACTAGCCTCTTCGATATGCTTCGGATCTAGACCGCGTGAAGCTAGGTCTGCAGGATTCTGAATTCCTGGTACGTGTCTCCAGGAACCAGAAGATGTGAGTTCCTGAACTTCAGCGACCCTATTTGAAACAAATGTTTTAAGATCCCGGGCATGTGACGACAGCCAACCAAGAACTACGGAGGAGTCCGACCAATAATACACCTGGTGTATGTGGAGTCGGAGAGCTTTCATAACTTTATGAGAGAGGCGAGCAGCCAATACTGCTCCACAGAGCTCTAAACGAGGAATAGTTTGTGGCTTTAAAGGCGCGACTTTCGTCTTTGCGCAAAGAAGATTTATTTTTACCTGACCTGATTTGTCGATTGATCTCAGATATATGCAGGTACCATAAGCTACCTCGGAGGCATCACAGAATGCGTGCATTTCAACAATCTCAGGTTCGACACAGAGTACAAACCTAGGAATGTGTAAAGAAGATAAGCACTTTAAATTGGCTACAAAATCGAGCCACGAGGTTTTGACTTCGCTGGGAACGGTATCATCCCAGTTTAGATTAGAAATCCATAATTTTTGTAGGATTATTTTAGGTATTATGGTGCACGGGCTTAATAGACCTAGTGGGTCAAACAGTTTGGCTGAATTGGAAAGAATCGTTCTTTTGGTAGCCTGATATGGGCACTCAACATTTATAGAAAAGTTTAAGACGTCAGCGGCTGGGTCCCATTTCAAACCTAGCGCACTGGATAGAGAAGTAGAGTCCAATTCTTTCGGTATTAAAGAACTTGGATTGTTCAGTACAATAGAAGGCGCGTTAGTGCGGAACTTACGCAGTGGCAAGCCCGCCGAATGAAGAGTTTTTGTAACCTTGTTTATGATGACACTAAGTTCAGATTCAGAACTACTACCAGATAAGAAATCGTCGACATAGAAATCATGTTCTATTAGTTCTGCTATAGTCTCATCAGGGTTTTCCTTTGCTAACTGTAGAAGACATCTCGTACTAAGATACGGCGCCGAAGCGGTTCCATAAGTTACAGTATTTAACTCAAATATCTTTATGGGAAGACCTTCACGCTCACGCCACAAAATCATTTGTAGAGGGCGCTGTTTTTTGTTTAATTCAATCTGACGATACATTTTTTCAACATCAGCCGAAACCACATATCGATGCTGCCTGAACCTTAGTAAGATGGAAAACAAGTCATCTTGCACCACTGGACCAACATATTGAATGTCATTTAAAGAGACACCAGAAGACGTTTGAGCTGACGCGTCAAAAACGACCCTTAATTTGGTAGTTTCACTACTCTCTCGTATTACAGCGTGATGAGGCAAGTAGCAACCGTTAGATGGTTTTGAAACTTCACTCATGTGGCCCAGGCGTTCATATTCTTCCATAAATTTGTTGTAGTCGCTTCTTAATGAAGGAGATCTACTTAATTTTCTTTCTACTTGTATTAATCGTTTTTCAGCTATGTGATATGATTCACCTAAGGCACACGGTGAGTCACGAAGAGGTAGCTCTACACAAAACCTACCATTTGCATCACGGTACGTAGTTTTAGTGAAGAAGTTCTCACAATAATCGTGTTCCGCTGATGAAGGTTTATCAACAGCTGGTACCTCCTCTAGTTCCCAAAACCTTGAAAGTTGTTGTTGAACCTCCCTACTAAAGTTACAAACCAAGCGGTTTGACTTTCCAAAATATTTCCCCCCCATGGGGCCAGCTACTATCCATCCGAGTTGGGTTTCACGTAAAAAGGCTTTCTTGTTAGGACCCAGCCTAATTTGAGAAGTACCTATGATTTCCCAGAAGACATCGGCTCCTAAAAGCATGTCAATATCAGCCGGGCGATAAAAGGTTGGGTCGGCTAACTGTATATGGTTTGGAATGCCTAACTCCTGAACTCTGATTTCTAGTTGGGGCAGCCTGTCCGTTATTATTGGAATAACATAGCAAGTTACAGGTGCGCTGAAAGAACTGTATGAAGAATGAATCACAAGATCACAGTGATCGGTGATATTGATGACGGCATTGCTTAGCCCTGAGACGCATCTCTTTGTAATTTTAGTTTTGCTAAGACCTAATTTGACAACAGCGGCGTCTGTTATAAAAGAAGACTGACTACCGCTGTCTAGTAAAGCCTTTAATGTATAATTTTTATTGTCATTTGTCACTTCGACCAAAACCGTAGACAGAAGAACTTGGTCGGAGGAGACATTAGACATGCTGACTACACCAGAAGAAACCTCCGCCTCTTGACGGGGTAAAGCAGAAGAAGAAGAAGCAGAAGCACTAGCAGTAGGTGTATCACGATTGGAAACAGAAGTTGTAGTCAGTAGAGATGTAGTTTCCTCGTGACTTTCTTGTTGAGGTTGTGTGTTTGTTTGCAACGATGATTGTCTGTGTAACACTGTGTTATGTTTTTTATAACAAATGCGACAACCACCTAACCTACACTGAGCTGACCTGTGGCCACCACGTAGGCAGTTGTTGCATAACTTCCATTCAAAAACCTTTGTGATTCGGTCTTCAATAGGCAATGTTTTGAATTTTGTACACTCATATAATTTGTGTTTTTGATGGCAAGCTATACAATCACTGCTGTTAGAAGCACCTTGAGAAGTGCTCTGAGAGGATTCAGGCGAAGCTACCATAAAAGATTTTGATTTTGTTAAATTGTTTCGTTTTTCATGTTTTGTAGTCTTACTAGCTCGAACTGTTTCCAAAACAGTTGCTCGGTGACGAAGAAAATCAAAAAACTTATCTAATGAAGTAGTGCTTAGCGTGCTCCTATGCTCCTCCCAAGCCCTAGCATTGTCAGGGTCTAACCTTTCAGAAGCCATGTATATTATTATAGTATCCCAGCTTGCAGTCGGCTCATCCAAAGAGTTTAAAGCGCTTAAATTTTTGGAAATTGCATCAATCATGCTGCGTAAGCCCTTATCAGACTCCTTAGCTAAAGGCTCCAATGCAAATAAGCACTTGATGTGTTCGTTTATTAGCATTCGCTTATTGTTAAATCTATCACATAAAAGTGCCCATGCAATAGAGTAGTTTGTAGATGAAACTGTCACTGAAGCTATAACTGCCTTGGCAGTTCCCTCCAAATAAGATTTTAAATAATGAAATTTACTAACATTATCAATGCTATCATTATGGTGGATCAGAGAGGAGTAAGTATCCCGGAACTCCAACCATTTACCTGGCTCACCACCAAATGGAGGTATTTTGAGAGTTGGCAGCTTTAGATTCTGATGATTATGATGAGAGCAGTGGGATGACTGAGAAGCAGATGATGATACATCATTTACCTTAGCTTCAAAAGTTTGTAATATATCCTGAGTTTGTGCAATTAAGCTATAAAAACGATTCTCAACTTCTTCCCTCTCACTCATTTGATCATCGGCTAGATCTAAAGATTCAATTTTTGATTGTAATTCATCAAAACTATATGATAGGTCTTGTAACTTACTTAGCCGCAACGTTAACTCATTAAATTGATTTTTTGTCAGTTTAGTTTCATACAGAGGTTTCATATACTTTTCAAATAATGTTATTCGAGTTTTAATGCGACCACGCTGAGCAATAAGCTCCTTGAGATCAGACATAGCAGATGCAAACAATGAACTTTAGATTTAATAATGTTTGTAAAGAAGTAAGTACTTTGTAAATTAGGAAAGGCAATGAATACAACCTTGCTCGCGCTATACTGTGCAAACCCTTCGTGCAGGATCCGCTCAGCAGGCGCGATTTTACTGGCTGATGACTGGGGCGCAGGCGCAGGACTGGGTTCAGCCTGTTGCACTTGATTCTCACCGGTTTTCACCCAGGAAAATGTGCTGCCGCTATCTGTAAAACTCAGTGGCGGGTAGACTCGACCGACGCCACCGATGTAAAAGATGTGAGATAATTACGAATTACGCACAAAAGAAGCAAATTGATACTTTGGGGAGATAGGTATAGAAGGATGTAGGGAATGGGGCTAACTTCCCTCGGATTCTGGATTGTTTCACCTTCACGTGTTCACTTTCACGTATCCCGAAAAGTTTGTCAGCCTCCCTGCGATGTCCAAAGTATCACGTCGGGGTCACCAATTTGTTGCGTGTGCGATCTACTCCATGCATGTATTTCTCTTTCTGATTGTACTTTTAATGAAAACAACTTTCTTTGATACAATTTTAGTTTAATCCGTTAGTTTTAATTTTTACAAAAAAAGATGGCGACTCAGTCTCAGTCAGTAAAGAATGAATGTATGAATATCGTATGATTATGCACTTTTTTATCACTTCTTCTTCTTCATAGTTGATATTACTGCCATAGAGTGTATGTCACCTGCCATTATGACAGTTCCATGACATTGACGTTGACTTGTGGTGATTTATGCCAATTTGGCCGGAACAATGTGTCCAGATCGCGTTACTTTAAAAATATTATGAAACGTAAGTAGTTAAATAATTATATTTAAGTCGATAATGTAATATAATTTGCTATAATTATTCATTGTTTTCTGAATACTTACTCTCTTTATTATCAAGTAATAAGTTATGTGTGCAATTAAATAAGTATTTTAAATGAATATATTTGTTTTTTTTTGCCATCGGTATCAGCTTATCACACTATATTTTCGAAATTGTCCACGGAGCAGGTTTGGATGTTTTTTCCACGTCTCAACTGTTCAAACACGATTCAAGGAAAACACGAATACAGAAATGGCCTTTCTGGTGCAACAAGCAAGTTATAAACTGTTCAAACAACTTTAAAATCATTATTCCGAAACATATCGGCACTCTCGTTGCTACGGTCGCTGTTTTGCATACCTAGGTACATACTTAAAGGATTGAATTTACGAAATGCGCACATCTTATGTGTAAACATAGCCTTAGGTCAAAACTAATACCTATCGCATAAATAGCAAAAGCATCTTTATGTGTACCATTAAACAGCTTATTTCATATTTAGTTTCAACTCCACATTTATTAACACGGTAAGGTATCTAACCTGTCTTTTTTATAGTTTAGTAATATTTATAAGGTAGACTTCAGCGTTTATGACAATCGTATTTTCAATAAGCACTTTTTATTTTGTTAGTACAATATTACAAAAAAGTAAACAAGATCACGACTATAATCCCCGGGCTTGGAGAGATTTTAGATCTTTTAGATAATAGAGTTCCTACTCGTAAGTATTTAACAATTTTGGGATTATCGGTGCATTCGACAAAACTAATTTAAGCGCTATCTCCAGAATAATTCGTAGTTATCGAAAAGTAAACTGACATTTAATTTGTATTTGACATTAAATTATTCTGAGAATAGTTATACCAGAAGTTGGTCAAATCTACCCTATGCGTCCACACTTATTACAGTTGCCGTGATTGTGTATGTCTGAAATACGCCCACTTTTTCATGAAGTAAGTAGTTTGAAAATCTGTCAAATTCTCACGCGTGTTTGTTACGGTGGGGACGGGTTTTAGTGCCGGTTTTGTTCTGAAATACAGTCCCAGGTACCAACACCTATTAATGAGACAGCAAATATTACTCAAGCGGTGATAGAAGCTCGATAAGAGTCGAGTAGTGATTCCAAACACCTTGATACTAAACTTGTCCAAGGTTCGATGCCCGATAGACACTGATACGCGTGACAATGAAACCTGGAGTGCTAACGGATTTTTAGATTTAATATCTTTAGAAATACATGTTTGTGAGTTGATCACAGACAGTTTGACTGTTCGATCGAACCCATAACCTGCAGCGTAGAAGGTAGAGCTGTGAGGCCAGTCTATCTTTCTTGTATATAATGTATATATATATAATCTGAATCTCGGAAACGGTTCAACGATTTTCATGAAATTTAGTATACAAAAGGTGCGATAAATCGATCTAGCTAGGTTTTATTTTTAAAAAACATCGTTTACCCCCAAAAAAAAAAAGCTCAGTCAGCCAGGTACTATTATATTAAGTTAGTTATGTCACGAGCGATTCTAGATGACCCTTATACGAGAACCAACACTAATAGACATAGACAGGCATACTCGTATTGGTAATCCAAATGGTTCGTGTAATATTACACACGGTGCGCGGCTCGCCGTTATTCGCTTGAACTTGGCTTGACACTCTACCGCGTGTCTAGATACAGGTAACCACAAAATTTCTCCTACATTTATGATGTTCATGTTATTTTAATTTCCGTTAAGTGGGAGCGGTCTCTCGTAGTATATCGTAGGGGGCGGATCAAAGACACCGCTATTACCGAAGCGTGCGAGTTTGTCTGTTTGCATTACTTAGTACCAGCCGTTTTCGGTGAGAAGCTCTTTGGAAAGCGAAAGGTTTGATAGTTGATAGGTGAGATTCAAAATACATGTTTTCATTGACTTTTTTGTAGAAGCTTTTAGAGGTGATGCAAGAAAGTGTGTGTAAGAAAGCAGAAGATATTTTTTTTTATGTTGAAACCACGTTTTCACTAATACGTTATCGGACGTGGAAATCTGCGACGTGAATCGTATAAAACATGCTACGTTGTGTCGTGTTTTTACGATGCACATTGTATATTATCACGACGCGACATCGCAACGTCGCAACATGTCACGATGCGTTTTGTTTGTATTTTGGTTCTTAATACTTTAATTACAGTAATATTTTAAGTCTAGAAGTCCGTCCGATTCTGATTAAAAAATCATAATAACTCTCAGACTTCCGCGTAGTTTTAAAAGCCTACAACCCGGTCACATTATCTTGAGACCTGGCGTCGATGACGTCACGTCGCGTCGGCACTTTATTAAGGTGCGCAAAAGCGGGAAAGTGCAAGCGCGGGGAGGTGAAAGGAGAACGGGGCGGAAGATTTCGCATTCCAGCGAAGTCTCGAGATAATGTGACCGGGTTGTATTTTCCTCTTGCGTGTCGGGAATAGCCCCCTAAGACGGGTTTGTCACAGGGAATATTAGATGGCTGAATGCTTTATAATCTGCAGGAGGCACTGTGGCGACTGGTGAAGAATTAGCAGCCGAGTTAGGGCAGCCACGCTGACGTTTAAGAACTAAACATGGAGTCAGTATATTACTTTTTCTTATTTATTTATTAGAAGGAGAGTATATAATTATGTTTGGGGTATATACTACGCATGTATGTATGTACCCATGTATGTACCCATGTATGCTTGTATCCATGTTTCTAGGTATGTGTGCAAGTTCCTTTGTGGTGGTCGCTATAGCCTAAACTGTAGAATTTAATTTGTGTTGTTGGATTTACCTGGATTACCAGAGCAACATAAATTAAGCTGTAAGTGTCAAAAATTACAATATGGCGGCTGTAAAAAAATATTTCACTTTACTTTCAGTCGGATTTTTTTAAATAAATATTGTCTACAACTGCAATACATAAGTAGTTTTTTCTGTAGTGGGACTTAAACCAGCAACCTCACACTTCCAGTCTTCCACCGCGTCATTACGGGGTAGACCACATGCATGACTTGTCATGCATGTGGTTTACCCCGATTTTACTAGATTTAACTTGCCTACAATCTGATATGTATTTTAATATTTTTTAGAAAACTTGACAGCCCTGGCTGCTGCTAGCCACTAGAGCCAAATAGGTAGTACCAAGATTAGATCCTCTGTTTGAGCAGACCTTGATGCAGCTTGCATTATCTACAGCGGCGTTCAAAGGAAAGAGTATCATTACAGTGTGTGTAGAAATATTTACATGTGTGCATACTTTTTAAAGTTTTTTAACTGACTTATAGCTACGTTAGCTGTGTCATGATTTTTATTCTACTAATCCTATCCTACTAATATTATAAACGCGAAAGTTTGTAAGAATGTATGGATGGATGGATGGATGGATGTCTGGATGTATGTATGTTTGTTACTCTTTCACGCTGAAACAGCTGAACGGATCTGAATGAAATTTGGCACAGCTATAGATTATGGTCTGGAATAACACATAGGCTACATTTTATCCCGGAAAATATTTCTATATTATATATTATTTTTATAATTTTGTTCCCGCGGGATAGATTTGTTTTTGTTTTTCAAGGTACCACGCGGGCGAGGCCGTGGGCGAAAGCTAGTAATATTATAAACACGAAAGTTTGTAAGAATGTATGGAGGTCTGGATGTATGTTTGTTACTCTTTCACGCTGAAACAGCTGAACGGATCTTGATGAAATTTGGCAGATATAGATTATAGTCTGGAATAGCACATAGGCTACTTTTTATCCCGGTAAATGTACGGTTCCCGCGGGATAGATTTCTTTTTCTTTTTCAAGGAACCACGCGAACGAAGCTGCGGGCGGAAGCTAGTAATTCTATAATCTGTTGTATAGAAAAAAGTCTTGAGGTAGACTCATAAGTTTTATATCCAAAGCATTGCTACTTTTCCCGTAAAACAAACGTCATCACGACTTGCTGAATTTTTTTGAGAAGAATTTTTCTTGTTTTTTTTCTGCTTTTTGAAAAATAATATATTATTACTATCTGGCTAGTAGAGAATTTGACCTGTTACAGTTTTATTATAAGTTTTTTTTAACCTATATTGTCCCACTGTTGGGCAAAGGTCTCCCCCAATTCTTTCTAATACTCCTGGTCACCGGGCACCTCCCACTAGCCTTTCTGGTGGGGTATCGAGGTCGTCCCGCCAACGCTTTTTCGGCCTGCCCCTGTTTTTTTTATTAAGCATAAGTAAAAAAGTAAAAATACTAAGTTTAGTCATATTATAAGATCGTTTAAGGCTTGTCATGCAAATGCCGGGACGGAAATTACTGCTAGATTTTTTCCTAAGAATCTGTGTTAAACGTTGAGAACATGAGTTCATTAGATTTTTCTAAGAATCTTCTTCGTAAGCAGAGATTTTTCAAAGTCCATCAGAGAAAGTGACAGTGTATTTTAGATCCTATATATGGAGCATAGAGTTCATGTTACCATAAAATTGTTCAGCCTGATAAAACTTTATATAAACTAGAAGTGGCTTACCGAAAAATTTATAGCCTTCCTTCAAAAACTAAAATAACTCGCGTGGTTATTGCCAGTGCTGATCATATTATTAGGGTTCTGCTATGTTATAATAAAAATTGTGATATTTGTGGAAGGTAAATGTTACGTTACCCAAGGTAAAAATAAATTTAAGGCACATTTTACCATGTTACTATATAATAAGCAGAAAATGCCTCTTCCACGAATCTCTACCTCCATTCAGCATAGTTGTATAACTTTAAGGAATTATTCAAGCGCAAGCAGAACTCTCGCATATACATGCTAACACGCTTCGTGGAAGGGTACGTGTCACGTAGTACATAACCAGACGTACATAATATACTTACCCTATATACTTACCATGCGCCTTCGAGCGCTTCAAATCTGTCGAGAAAGTCGATTTCTTCGAGATCTCAATTTATTTTATTGTTCAGTCTGAGCGTTTGAAAACTTTATGTGTGTAAAGTTGTTCACAAAAACTTTAAGTCAGATTCTCCTTTTCATGTCACCAGTTGTTTTGAACCAGTGTGGTGAGAGACATCGAGAACTTAGTTTAACACAATGTCTTCGAGCTTTTTAGGTTCCACGACATGGTTTCCTCACGATGTTTTTCCTTCACCGTTTGAGGGTACTGCTATAGCGCAAATGCATTTTTAAAACAGGAAAATTTATTGGTGCCCGACAGGATTTGAATCCGCGACTCAGGATCAGAAGACGGGGCCACTAGAGGTCTCCAGATTAAATTAAGCTTCGTTTGAGATGAGAAGTGTTCCTGTACTGATTAGCTATTACTTACAAAATGTTATAGAATCGGTAGATAGACACAAAAATTACAAAAAAGATATAGGTTAATATACAATATAGGTCAATTTTTTTATAAAAAAAAAGCCTTAGCAATATGTTGCTAGGTTCTGTACGAATATTTTTGTGCCCAAACACTTACGTTCACGTCTGTACCGCCAATAAACTGGACAATGTCAATATTAGAGCAGTGCGACAGCGGTTTTTGAGAAACTCGAATGAAGGTCCATGTCTGTTTGTCTGCATGTAATCTCTCCGTTTGTCTCTGACCGCCATCGGCTGCTCACATGACTGGAAAGGAACTTCATGAGTTATTGCATTGCAAGACAAAATTAGTGAGACCATCTCCTGCTGTGTGATTCTGTAAGACCTCATTCTAAACTTCGAATCTGAATCTGCTCTGAGTTTCTTCATTGGCATTCTAAAAACTCGGTTGATAATTCGAATTTACACTAGCGCCACTCTTGCGAGCGTGTCAGCGAGTTGAACTAAATTGACGGGGAGATTTTGACAGATAAAGTATGAGATGACGTAAGAAATAGCATTCTATATGGTAAAATTCCCAAGTCACTTCGACGCTCGCTTCGCACTCGAACCCGATTCAAAGTGTCAAATAAAAAGCGTCTTAAGCGAAGTGAGAGTGAATAGCGATGTGAGATGCGAGTTGATGTTTGAATTTTACAGAATCGACGTACTGATGGTCATAGCTACGGAATATGCATCAAGATAATATGTTTTGAAACTATCATGGCTTTGAACAATACATTTACTTAATTAAAAAAAAAAAAAAAAAAAAATTTACCATGACTTGCGAGTTTTATATCTTTTCACAATTTCTTGGCACAATTGCAAGAGACGAGAGATCTGAGGAGATGACTATCACGCCTGGAGATTACAGTCGTGATCATGGTATCTTTTTGTGTTGAGTGTTTTGATCTAGTGTTACTTGTCAAAATCCATGCAAATGCGCTTTTTCCCAGCCCCACTAATGCCAGAGTAGGTAGTAAGATTGAAGCTAGTAAGCAACCATAGATAATATAAACAGCAATATTCCTATTATGTTAACAAGCAAAACAATCATGCAATACCAATCAAATTGTAAAACCATGTCCTGATAATCACTCTAACCAGGTTACCGGCAAGTATTTGCACATCGCATGACACTGAATTGATGACCAGCTCACGACCGGTGCTAACCCACTTCAGGTGATGATGAGGTGCTAATTAATAAGGGCTTGAGCTTTCAAAAATACTATACTGCAGTGGTATTCAGTGCTTGCGTGATTTGGGACTTATTCAATGGCGAATTCCACTTCAGTTTTGAGCTTTATATTAACCCTTGAAGCTCGTGCACATAGGCTTCTATATTACTCTGATCTTCAGCTTGTTGCATCCAGTATCTGACAGCAGCCGTTCGATTATCGTCACTCGACCTATCTGGAAGGCGTCTTACATCATGCAAGCCGAGTAATATCTTATTCTTTAATACCGGTTGTGGCTTCTTTGGCAAATAAAAAGTTAAGAAATAATATACATTTATGAATTCCAAAAAAATTAAAACTTATTCTATTTCAACTAAAACCAAAAACAAAACAGTGCAAACTACCAAGTGCGCTGGGTGTGGGCTCATGAAGTTTCTTTAAATTGTTGGCCATCTATCAACGAATACTTCAAACTATGATTTTGATGAATAACTTGAAGCAAACAATCCGTGCACGGAATCTGCAATATTTCTGTAAAAACTGTTTGTCTACACCTGGAAATCGTGGTTGTGGAGAGTTATTAGCATAATGCATAACACTGTTCTTCGATGAGGCGCTAACCCACTTAACGTGCTGAGGACATGCTAATCAACTACCGCTCGACTCCTCAAAGCATTTGCGAGGGTTAATCGTGCTCGTAGCTTTTGAAGTTATCAGTACCTACTTTACGACATGTAGGTAGAGATGTTTTTATCTTTTCACACGACCTCTAGCCCTGAAAAAGTTGTGAACGAATCTAATTGGTCGTATAGTCTTTACATAAAGAAGGAAACACCAGAAGTTATCGAAATAGCCATGTGTTTTGTTCTGTGTTCTGTTCTTTCTGTGTCTAGATATCTTGTAATTTATTTCCAAATTGTGTGTAAGTATTCTCAGTTATCTGGTTCCCAAAGCTTTACTTAGTTACGGCCTAGATGAAGTGTGAATACATCCAATTATTATCATCTAAATTATGAAAATCTTCCGTTACCGCCTGACAGATCAAAGCACAGACCAAACTAATTCGTAGAGAGTGGAAATAAAGAGGGTAGGTTCCTTTCTAGGTATATTAAGAAAGGTATTCCCGAAATCGAACCCTAATGAGTGAAGCGAAAGGCTGAAATTCGTATGAAAAAGACATTATGCGAATTAAGTCGCCGGGAGTTCCACTAGTCATACTAAAATTATAAGGAAAGTTTGTGAGAATGGATGCATATATGGATGTTTGTTACTCATTCACGCTGAAATGGCTGAACGTATCCGGATGAAACTTGGAATACGCATAGTTTGGAACCTGGATAAACGTGTTGTATAATATCCACTATAGTATTCTTTGTAGATATTCTGTGCTATGTAGTATTTTCAGGCGCAAAACACCGTTTCTCTTTCTACATACTCAACGAATGAATTCACTCATAAAATATGTAAATTCCATCAACTTTCCACCGTCAAAGAACATGCGCGTAGACAGGCCTCAAAGCGCCACATCAAAGGTGCTGTTTGTGTGTCCACTCGAGCGCCCTCTAGTGTGTCGTGTACGTACTATGGAATATTGATTAATGCTCCTTGATGCTCGGTAATTTGATTGAAGTCTGGAACGTATACAAACAAAGCTTAACCTACGCCTTTTCCGTGAAGGTTGTATACTTTTCATGGCCTCTAGAATGCCTCTAGATAAAAAACTCTTTTACTATGTAGAAAAGACGAACGTTCCCTCTGTATATATGCGTCGCGACGCATCTATACATTTTGTATGAAAGTTCATTAAAATCGAATAAAAGCGAATTAAGTGGCGTGGCGGGCAGTTAGTCGACTGGAGACAAGACAATTATTCCTTAAAATTTCACCACGATATTACTTTGTAATTATTTGATAGCTATAAATTTTATTCAGCTATATTTTCATACTTCAATTCTTGCTACAGTAAATTTATTTGTTATTAAGTTTAAAAATGGTATGTTTTAAATATGTTGTACTTCTATGTTGGGTCAATTACCCAGACCCAGTACGTCGATTCTGTAAAATTCAAACATCAACTCGCATCTCACATCGCAATTCACTCTCACTTCGCCTAGGGTTTCAAAATGATATTTGACATTGATCTTTTTATTTGACACTTTGCATCGTGTTCGAGTGCGAAGCGAGCGTAGAAGTGACTTGGGAATTACCATATAGAATGCCCTTCTTACGTCATCTCATACTTTATCTGTCAAAATCTCCCCATCAATTTAGTTCAACTCGCTGACACGCTCGCAAGAGTGGCGCTAGTGTAAATTCGAATTAACAACCGAGTTTTTAGAATGCCAATCAAGAAACTCACAGCTGATTCAGATTCGAATTTTAGAATGAGGTCTTACAGAATCACACAGCAGGGCCCTAAAAGCCTATTAAAGATGTAAAATTTAGTCAATAGAAACACAACTTGCTGGTTTCAGAGTTTCTAAAGAACCTAAAAACCCAATAACAAGGATTATGGCCACTTTAATACTCTTCTGTCTACATTATAAGAAGTACCTTCTGACAGAATGTGGCTGCAATATCTGCAAATACCCACTTGTGGTGATTTGGGCATTTATTAAAAAGCACACAATACGCCCCGCGCTGCCATGCCGGGCGCTGGATCGCTCTTCTATTTTATTTTTAATATTAAACCCCCAGGCTCTTGGACATAGAGTACTGCACTGACAGAGATATTCATTTCATATCCACTACTGAACAAGGCCTCCCAAATATACTTTTTAAGGTGGGTTTGACCAACTTCTGGTATATTCTTCGAATGCAAGTAAAATGACAGTTTACTCTTGGATTATAAATTAGTTTGGTCGAATCCGGCCTTGGACGAAGGATTTTGTGGTTCCAACACTCTCCACTCACGACTCTTACAATGATTATACAAATAGATGATAAGGACAAATATTCTTTTTTCTTCTTTTCTCTTCTAAATAAATATATAAGGAGGATTGTGAAGCTGTAAATTTTCATATAGAAAGCGTTTACGTTTGGTCGCATTAAACTTAGCCCAATATTTAATATTTTTTTAAATGTTGTAGATACAATGAAAAACTAGGTTTGTGCGTTTTTATTTTAAAGAAATATTGCTTAAAATAAAAGTTATTATCATCTAAATATCTATAATTTTAACCCAAAAACTTCCTCTTACTTTACCCACGGACATAATATTGGCCTAATAAAAAATCCTTGCTAATTTTAATGATTATGCTCTAAGTTTAATCTAAAGCGGCATTTAATGAATATTATAAATTACTATAACTATAGCAGAATTTCACACTTGCTGATTAAAATAATAATAATCGATACTTATACGTAATTTTTCATCTGCACTTTTGCAATTTCAAGAAAGTCAAAGATGAAAAATCTGAGCGTAAAAAAAGTAGCGTACACGTAGACGGTCTACGTGCTACGATGCTACGGCGTAGCCCATTACATAATTACGAACAAAAGAAAACAAAATTAATACTGATAATTATTACGTTTCAAATAGTAAAAGAGTTGAGAACATTAGTTTTTCTTACATTATATTACGGCTGTAAACTAAAACAAAAAACATGATAAAAAAATAGATTTCTCTGAAAATCTATGATCTATGGTAACATTTCTCGAGCCTGTTTGAGGGTACTCCACAGCTATTATTGAGATCCAGACGGCGAATGCTCTTCATCATATCTTCAGCCACCACTCTCCTGAAATTAAACATCATTTGATCAACTTTGAAATAATTAAGTAAGTATTTGAAATTTCAAAAATTGTAGTATAAGATAAAATAAACCATTCGAAAATACATTGCTGGCTACAAACATTTGTGTGTTGAACACAGATATTTGTTTTGTGTCCGGGTATTACTATGTAATCTATGTATGTATTTACAAAATAAAAATAATATAATTAGTCTATCAGTTATCTGGTTTCTATTGCACAAGCCTCGCTTAGTTTGGGGCTAGATGGCGTTGTGTGAAATGTCCAAGAAATCTCTACTGGTACACCAATTTAGTAAATTTTCCTTATAAAGTAAAGGCAGTTTTACGCGGGCCAATAATAATGAAGACAGCCTGACAAACAATGGCCAGCACAATTACTTTGGAACATGCCTTCCATGTGTCCCGATCCTTATCTGGCAATATCGTAGCTCGCGTGCCCCGCCTTATACAGCTAGAGGAGCTAAGTTACAAGATTATCAACTAATACTTGTATTTATTTTAAAATACTGTGCAAAATATGGGCATGTGCCGTGTCATATCTGGACGTGCTTCTGACTACCCTGTTTATCGTCAAAGATCTAAGTAACTAGAGATTTGAGGAGATATCTACCTAGTCTGGGGTGTTTTTTTATTTATTTCAAAAATCAATACACTCTAGATTTGTCAAAATTATTTCGAACCAGTGTGATGAAAGGATTAACGTGTGCCTCGAAGGCTCTTGCGTGTACACTCATCATTGAATTGATGAGTGTACACGCAATGATGGTTCTAGGGTTTGACAGTTTTCTCACGATATTTTACTTCAACTTTCATACATACATCACTTATGTTACTTACATTCCAACTTATGTTTTTTCTTAAATTATTCATTATTGCCCGACCAGGGGCAACCACAAGCTCTTACAAACTATTATGTTACAGAACGAAAAAGTTTTAGCTTGAAGTAACACTGCTTCAATAAAAAAATCATGTGTCGTGACATGTCACGAATTGTCGTAAAGAATCATTTTGATATTTCATGAAATATCAAAATGATTATTTACTTTGATAGTGCCCGAAGACCTTGTGGTGAGGCCCCAAGTTTGAACCCACCTGATTGCAAAGGTGTTACCTTTCCCATAAGATGATTTGTTAAAAAGCTTATGACTTAATAACGTAATTGGTCTAGAGGGCAGGTAGATAGCTAGGGTAGGCAATTATAGGGGTCGTGTAAAGTTTAATATAAGCTAATGTTATGCAACTCACCATACGTAGCCATTTTAGGACTATGGTGACTAATCTTTTGAAAGTGACAAAGTCCTGCGGAATTTAAAATGCTTATTGATGACCCTAACTAAAGTATAGTCATGAGCAAAATTGTATTCAATAATTATTATGTTAATTCTCTTTTATTTATCATCATCATCATCCGCAGCCCGACTTCACCCACTGCTGGCCTTTTATTATATTTTTATAAGGCTTTTATTTATAATCGTGTTAAATTATGTTTTAAATCTGTTGTCATCTATACTCATTTCTCCTTCTTGATATTGTTTATTGACATTAGAATTACAAACGAACGCTTTAAAGGACCAAATGATAAGTGAATAAGAAGATAAATAAATAAAACGCATGTGAAACTGTTGACCAACACAAACAATCTATAGATAGCAAAATCGATCCTAATAACTAGAAGTTATAAGTAGACACATCATATTAACAACTTTGGAGGTTACAAACCGACTTTAAAAGCAAATAAACAAACCGATAACACAAAATTTGCCCACCAAGCCTCTTAAACTTTGCATGTGAGCAAAGTTACTCGGAATAGTTCGGCTGGTAAACAAAGACAGGTGCCGAATGTAGGGATACTGCTAATAGTTCAAAATTCAAAGTTCCACTCAAACGGGTCGCGCAAACACTACGCCATCTGGCGGGACTTTCGAGCACTAGCTGGTACCCTTTGTATATTGACGGTTTGATTGAGATCACGTGATGTTAGGGCGAAAGCTCTTGTTTTTTTTTATCGGATGAGATATTTTTGTATAGGTCACTATCACTCAGGATTTTTTTTCTGCTGAAATTTTCACAAATATATATGAACAATAGAGAAAAAAAATCTATAGATGTGTGTATAAAAAAATAGTTGATACATACCAACTATTTTTATTGTGACTTACGCTTGTTTTATACAAATACTTTTTATATATTTTTGATTGTTTATTTATTTTTTACCAGTACTGCAACTTTATTTCTATCTTATAAAAAAATATTTCTATTTACTAACAACAATAAAAATAACATTAAACTATGTATTGGAAACTTAGGTACAGTACCTAGTGTAGAGTCAGAACTATGTTTGTGACTGTTGGATTTTATATAAGTACTTTATCCATATAAGTATCAATTTTGAGTGTTATACTCGTATTTTTAGTTAATACGATATTTTTGATAATGTAGCGCACCGAATGTTGAGTAGTCGAGTAATATTCGCGAATGCGTGTAGAGCGTGTCTTGGGGGTCGTAATTGACAGGTCGGAGGAGCGACTGCTGCGAAAACATGGCAAATTTTTATTGCTGTCAAACCACTTGTGCTCGCGCCTGTACTGTACTGGTACGGAAAATCGTACGTTTCGGTTCAATAACTACAAATGTGTTGCAATTTCAACATGTTTGCGTTACGTTCGTTACGTCAAAAGTATGTTTTTAACATCACCCTAGTCTGTTACAGTCAAACGCGAAACAAAGCCACATGGTAACATAAGGTTTAACATCAAATTAAAAATAATTAACCCCAATAAAACGTTATCAAAATTGAAATGTTTTATCAGCAACTGCAGGTTAACCCTCAAGTGGTCCCAGCGGGGCCGCGTGTACCCCAAGCTACAAAGTACCCTATATCTTATACCCTGGGGTATTCCATGTTTATTGCAACGCTCTGGGCCTCGCTTTGTCTTCCCCCAAATTGAATATTTTATCAATTTGTACCTCTCAGAAAATGGTTTGTTAATATTTAATGTTCTGTGTTATTTGTACGGAAGTATAACAGTTTGTTGATCATTGCTTGATTTTTAGCTTCGTTTTAAAAACGTGGTTTTATCGTATTGGATCTTTTTGGATTACATATTTATTTAATATGCTTTTAAGTTCTCTTTTTCATCGAAAACAAAACTTTTTTTTTCAAACATTTACAAAGTGTCAAAATGTTTCTTAATATTTCTTATACCTACATTTAATATATCAACAGCTTATAAAATTATGCTAGTAATTAGCAACTAATTTATAACAATATGTGAAAATGGAGGGTAAATACATAAAATCATTTACATCTAAGTAAGTTAGCAAAAGTCTATAATTAGGTAGTATATAATATAGTAAATGCACCTCAGGGTACACCAAAATATTAAACAAAATGTTTTAACCCGTTCACCTTTATTTAAGTACCTCGAATAGAAAGTAATACTGGTTCAATAAGTAACGCATATTCCATAATAATATTTATAACCATAAAAGTATTCAGAAATTTCACGCGCAACTAAATCAATTATATTTGTTCCACAACATATCACGGGTCGCGGGCTCGACTCCCGCGCACGGCTTGGCTCGGATAATGCTAAACGCAGGGGTTGGACAATGGCTGTCAGCGGCTAAACGCCTGCGGTGTTCTGGCTTATTGAGGAATTTATAGGGGATGTTTTATTTAGATGAGAAATTTGTCAAAAAAACCAGAGTGGCTATTACGGAACTCTGATTACAATCAATTACAATGAATGTCTATCAGCAACTGTACTTTGATTTACGTAATTCTGATATTTACAAACAATATACTAAGGCAATAAACAAATAATATAGTGTAATAATTTTATGGCAATAAACTTACCATAATACAATTCACCGCTAGTAATTAGAAGCTGTTAGTTATAATTATTTGATAGTATCAGAGTTACGTAATCGCAGCACTGATCAATACTGTGAGTTAAAGTTAAGTGAATTTATATGCGCTGTGCCAGTGCTCTGAAGAAAACGGTATATCCTAAGACCAGAAATTCGAAGGTATGCGTCATTGGGCAGTATTTATAAAAGCGTTGATGAACCTTTCACGTAGGGAATAATGACTACTGTGTAAAACGTGGGCATGTGCCAATATACTGTGTAAAACGTGGGCATGTGCCAATATGCCATATTTGACGTGCCTCGGACTCCATTCCCCTTTACCTTCAAAAATTTAAGTGGCTATAAATACTATCAATATACGAGGGTGGATTCAAAAGTTCGCGGCCTCACATAGAAATAGTACTTATAATTTTTTTATATTACTCTCATTTTATTGATATGTTTATTGGCTGCCATCATGCAAAATTTTATTGTTATAGTATTCCTGGTTTTTAAGTTAGAGAGAGTTAAGCGAGACAAAGTGTGTCGATATAAAAATATTGAAAAAAATTATGAACATGTGGTCATCAAATACCTTGTTTATAATGAGATAACTCCAAAAGAGATCCACAATGACATCGAAACAACATGAGAAGAATCTGCTCCATCGTACACGACTGTAAAAAAGTTGGGTCGTAGAATTTAATCGTGGACGAAAGAGCATCGAAGATGACCCTAGGTTTGGTCGGTCTACGACGTCTATGATTGAGGAAAACATCGAAAAAGGGGTGATCTCATTATGATAGACCAAAAATTTACCATGGAAAAGATTGCACACAGTATGAGCTTTACGAATGAAAGCAAAAAAAATTTTTTTTTTCACAAATTTGGATTTTCTGAGGTTTTTGCTAGGTAGCACTTTACGTGTTTTGCAATTGAGCAAAATTGCGTTCGGCCTACGAACTCTCGCGACTGTTTGGACATGGTTTGAGGCTTATTCACCCGTTTATTCTCCGGATTTTGTATATTTGAACTTTTACCTGTTTCCCAATTTAAAAAAAACCCCTGTTGGCCAATATTTTTTATCAAATAAAGAGGTTTGAGTTGCGTAAATGTGTATTTTGAAGACCTCTAGGATTTGTTTTTTTAACTGGTTTAGAAACTTCAAAAAGCTAGTGGAAGAAATGCATATAGCTAGTTGAAGACTGCGTCAACAATTAAAATTATTTTTGTAGGTATTTAACTTTGTTTTCTTTGTTAGGCCGCGAACTTTTCAATCCGCCCTCGTACATAAAATACTTGCAAAACTGTTGAACTATCAAAGGGTCAGATCTAAATCACTGAAAGGATGAGCGTCCCCAAGACGCTGGAGGCATTACCACGTTAAATGTCAATGCTGATACGTTGAGCCTAGGAAGTTTTAATACAGACAGATATATTTTTATTTACTTTCATCACCCTATAGCTAGTTCACTAGCCGCGCAAGCGCAGACTGCTATACTCCAAATTGAGTGACAGTCCGAGTTAATAAAATCCGGCAGTTATATCACCCATATGTCCGCACCCTTTGCTGCCTACTATTGTTGTGATTCCCAACGCTATGCCTAATAATGTTTTTACCCATAATCATAATAATAATCATTTGTCCATTGCCTATTTTGATTTGAACCTCACTGCCAGGACTTATTGTAGGCGTTGTTAAAATTGGGCACTTTTAAAAAAAATTACAGCATATACCAACTAGCTGTTCTACTCGCGACTTCAAGTTACACGCGTAATACAACTTTAACACGCCTTTGGTACACTAAATTTTTTTAATATACTATTAAGAAAATAAAAAAAACGGACTATTCCTATTCCCATAAACGATAAAAAATCTTATTATAAATACATATATTCAAACGGGTCAACTATAAAATCTCCTTTTTTACGTCGTTTTTATAAACAGCGTCGCGTACAAAGCCGCGTGGTGTTCCAAATAAATGTACCTACAAAATCCCAACCCCAAACGATCAGGGAGTGCAGAGATTTTTATTGTTCGCGTTTGATCGCAAGCGGATCGGGAGGATTACCCTCTGAATAAATTATAGTTATTTCATTGGGCCATAGCTACGGGCACCGTACAAATATTTCGTTTATTTTGATTTAATTTACTCAATAAAATAGACCATTGTTTAACAAAAACTGTACTCGCATTGATCTTAAAATATTGCGTACTTACTGTTTTTTTCGATTGAGACTGTGGTCAAAAGAACTAATAATAAAGAAGTTTATTTTATACTATAGAAATAAGTAGCAAGCGGAGTCTACAGAAGTAGACCCATAATTATATTTCACGAATTATAAGTACCTATTACAAAATAAGCTATAAGTTCTTCTCAGACTGGGGATAGGACTGGAATTTGCACCTAGACTCACCTAGTATGTAAGACGATTCAAAATGGTCCCAGTGATTTTATTGAATAAATATATTTTGATTTTATTTGATTTGATTTGACAGATATTCGCAAATTAGGTAATCGGAAGATATGGTATAGATAAGATGCATAAAAACGATGTTATAAATTCAATATGAATAAATAACGAAGAATAGAATGTTTTGGCTGGATCGAGCAAGCATAAACAATTATACCTAGACAAGGGTTCCATTTAATTCGTTAATTATATTTTAGACTAGCTTCCGCTCGTGGCGTCGCCCGTGATGTACCTACATAAAATATAACCTACACGTTGTTCATCCTGAAAATTCATTCTACATACTGGTGAAAGAATTGTTCAAATCGGTCCAGTAGTTTCGGAGCCTATTCAATGCAAAGAAACAATGAAATATTTCCTCTTTGTAACATTAGTATAGATTAAACTTTGCATATTCATTTGTAATTTGAACAATAAAAACTACGTACGAGTATAAGATGGAAAATAATAAAAGTGAAATTCGCAAAAAATAGGGCTGAATAAATCGGAGAAACGACCGCTTACGTAGCCCTCGGAGGGCGCAGCGGGGCGCAAACCGAAAACAACACGATCTGTATTTATATCTAAACCGTGCTTTTGTGTAGCGATTAGCGTATTGTGTGAATGTGAGGGGTAGGCAGGGACACAAGTGCGCGACTTAGCGGGATATGAGAAATGTGAAGATCTTTAGCGGAGAAAGATTGTTTTATGGGTTGGTGATTTGTTAAATATCAATCTAGAGATCGATACGCTTTAAGTCCGTAATTAGACTTACTACTTATTATTTAGGTAATTAGGTATACAAGCTTTTTGCAGAGTGCTTCTCCGTTCAACCCATGCATCTATTCTTGCAGTCAGTGACTTAAACTTCGTTTTTTTATATATAGGTAACTAGCTTCCGCTCGCGGCTTCGCCCAGGTATCTTCAAAAATAAAAACAAATCTATCCCGCGGGAACCGTACATTTTTCCGGGATAAAAAGTAGCCTATGTGCTATTCCAGACTATAATCTATATCTGTGCCAAATTTCATCCAGATCCGTTCAGCCGTTTCAGTGTCAAAGAGTAACAAACATATATCCAAACATCCAGACATCCAGACATCCATACATTCTTACAAACTTTCGCGTTTATAATATTAGTAGGATTTGTTGTTGGTGTATTCTTCCAGAATGTTAATTTCTCAGATCAAAACCCATCACGCAGCATAGACAGACTACTTATAAAAATTGTTACCTTCTTATGTAGGTACTTTCTTATGAAAGTAAGGTAAGTAGATATGAACTTTATATTGCCGAGTTTCCAGCGTAAGAAGCGTCTCATCTCCTGAAATTAAGTTTCAAATATTAAATTTCCCTTATGAAAAAGATACACCCTACGCTCTGAAGCGTATTTTTAGATTTCAGGAAAGACTTTGCAAGGCAATATAATGTTTTGATTTTAAACTCTGTGTGCGCTTGTTTATTACCTACAAAGGCAATATTTTTTTTTAAACCATCTGTACAATAAAACAGCCATGCCGCAAATTCAATGAATATAAGTTTATTAAGCCTGAAAAATACATTGCAACCTTCTTTAATAAATATAATACGAGTAAATACCAATTATAAAAAAAAACTAAAAACTTCTAGTGTGTTTTGTTTTCAAAAAAAAAACATGGCGGCATGCTGATTTGAATTCAGAATAGCTTAACTCCATTAGCAGAAATCTCTAGTTTATTTAAATAGATCAGAGGAATAAAACGTTTTCTGTAAGGAAATATCAATGTTACAAACATCAGAATTCAGAGCCTAACAGGGGTCGCGCAGGGCTGTTCGCACGAGCGCGCCCGCTCCTCGGTTAATGAGAGATAATCCTACCTTCTGCAGTTGTGATTCAAACTCACCCTCCGAGGCGTGGCAGCCCTGACGTGCTGTGTTTATTTATTGGACAATTAAATTATGTTGCATTTGATTCGTATGGCACTTTTCCGTGTGGATTGGGCCGTAATTATTGGACACGCAAAGCAATGTGAATGGCAAAAACTACAAAAAAAAATTGTTTTCTTTAAAAATGTTTTACTAATCAAGTAAGGTACCTACTGCAAAATCTCAAAATCTTAGACTCTGGTTAGGTACATCGGTGTACGTGTTCAGTCCGAAAAAAATCATGATCTTAAGGACGTAACAACAGTTTTGACGTTCTCGTAATTTCACTTCGTAATTCCACCCTTAATTGCACTAGATATTTTGTATGATTGTTCATGATTGTAAACTGTGAATAAAACAAAATCATATGTGTTGCCAAGGCAAATATCGAACCTGCATTATTGAATGCCGACCGAGCAAACACGATTTGAATAGAAACTGGACTAGAAATGATTGAAGAACGACATTGTTTGCCGATAGCGAATGCACGTGAGCCCCGGTAGGCAAACACAGGCGCGCGTCATTAGCTAGCCGAGATCGCCATTTGTCAACTTTTTTCAAATCGATACAAATAATGTTTTTACCCGACCACGAAGCGAAAAAGATGGCTAGTGTTTTTGGGGTGTATGTATGTGAATTCCTTCGGCTGTCACTGTAGTCGTAACGGCTGGACAGATTATGACAAATAAGGTGCTGAATTTGCCTGAATTATAAGAGCGATATAGGCTGTACAAAATATCAAAAAAAGCAATACGGCGACTATGAGAACCTATTTTCAGTTACTCTCAGTCAGAGTTTAATTTTTGCGATAAATATTATTTACGCGCTAGTCAAGAAAATCAAAAGTAATTTTTAGAACAATATTTTTTGAGCTGAACGGAAAACTACCTTAGTAGATTTAGGCCAACAGAAAATTTGAATGTGAAAATAATTACACCTAGTTAAACAAGTAAGACTTATTTTACACCTTAGAAATCTCATTTAAAGAGGATTATAAATTTTCAGACTCATTTTTCAATTGAATATCTAAAATCAGAGTTTAGAGAGTTTATCAGAGACTAAAATCCAATAATAAACAAAAAAATGAGATTCTCCTTTTTAGTTGTTCATAATCTTATTGATCGTGTATGTATGCTTATTTGCTATGTATGAGTATATTTTTTGTACCACCGTACAATTGAAAATGGACTGAATATAATAATAGTTAAAGTATAATTTACATTAATACCTATCGGTTAGAATTGGTGTTATATTGACCACTGGCTCGACCACACCCGTGGCAACAGTAAACTGCAACTTCGCGAATAAACTACAAAGTGTCCTATGATAATGAGTATTATTTAAAGTGCTAGGTGTCAGATAGTAACGGACGTCTGAGCAAACTTTGCTTAGAAAAGTTTTCTCGCAACGCACTGAAGAAACAGCCAAATATACGACTATAAAAAAATGGACGCCGTTTCGCCCATTCACGGACAATTCGGACTGCTTCCATATGGCGTGGCGCACGTTTCTGACATTTGGCCTGGACGCATGGATTTCAATCCGTTTGGAAATCCAGAGCTGCCTGACGTCCATCCAAATGGAATATTTTTTTACCATTCATGGGACGATTTTGGACGACGACTACTCCATTCGGATTAATGGACGTATCGTCAGTGGTAGCCTTTCAACAGTTCATTTTTGTTTTACACGTATTCATTAAACGTGGATAACGCTTTAAACTACATCTAAACTAATATAATAAAGAGGCAAAGTTTGTTTGTTTGTATGTGGGAGGTAATCTCCAAAATTACGCATACGATTTCAAAAATTCTTTCACCAATGTGTAGAATAAACTTTCAGGATGAACATAGGCTATATATTATGTATGTATGTGTCTCGCGGGCAAAGCTAGTTATTAATAAGTTAAATAACCCTACATTCTTTGACTTTTTGTTGTTCCATCATCATTCTCTTACCCTTATCCCACGCCAAGTGGGGTCGTTGCATGATTTCTTCTTTCACTCACTCCTATCATTCGTCAACTCTGAGTCTACTCCTCTTACATTCATAATAATCTTTCACACAATCAATCCAATTCTTCGGTCTTCCTCTACTTGCGTAGCCGGTCACATTCGTGTTATTTAAAAAATTAATAAATAGATTTGAAAACCCATCTTTTATTTAAAATCGTTAACTTTTGAATTTAAGTAAAGTTTTATCGAAAGCTGTGTCTTCCTTTCTAGGATAAAGTCCGCTTCTTAAAGTTGGTTGCCATAGCGCCATTCGAGCTTAATATAACCCTTTCTTTTGACTATGTTGCCTAAATATTTTCTGTCTATTCTGCTGTCTATAACATTGTTTATTAATATTACCTATATGATAGTTAATACAGGAACTTCCGTGCCTTTAGGAGAGTAGACATTATAGCACATGCCTTTTAAAAGAACATACTTTTTTATAACACCACGGCATGCACGCGGGTCTGCGTGTGCAAGCCAGATATATCACTAAGGTGAAATTTTTAATTATTCAACGTGAACTTGTTTGGACAGGTGTGTCGACGGCCTAAATACCGCCTCGTGCACAAATACGTGTGTCTTTGGGTTTTTTAAAAGCATACAGAGACGGAAATCATTTTAAAACAGATAAATTCAATTCTGAGTATACAAAGACTCCACTCTTATCGTAGATAGTCCGTGAATCATTGTGTCACACAATCAAATCAATGTCATAGACATAAATATTATATACTCGTACTCGTATTTTTTCATTTCTATGTTACTGGATAACTCTGTATTTTTTGTCTATCCTACTAATACTCTTATTACAAACCCAAAAGTTTGTGAGAATGCATGTACCTATGTTTGTTACTCTAACTGAAACTACTGAATGGATCTGAATGAAATTTGCCACAGATATAGATTATAGTCTGGAATAGAACATAGGTTACTTTTTATCTCGGAAAAATAAAACGAACATTGATGTTTCACTATTAATCGCTTTATAAAAAAAACCAAAATATTTTTACAACAGAGAAGCAATTACGCAATACAAATAACAATTATCGGATGTCCAAATAGAAATAGGCGAAAAAGAGTAAGATTTAAGGGGAGATCCCTCAAAGGAATAGTGCGATGTTTGCTCCGCATCTCATTAAGGCGATCACCCATCGGACCGTGAGGATAAACAAATCGCACCCTTGCTTTACGATTATCTATGATTTGATTCAGTAGACGTAACACGACAACTTTCATATTATATAAATAACTGACTGCACCGCAGTTATGCAGTTTTTATTACTAAAGAGTATTATTATTAACCCTTTTTCATTCGATTGAAGGATTTTTCCAATATGAATCAGCCTTTGTGTTAGTCAAAATAATAACAAACATTAACACCAAATCCTTTTAGCTGTTACTGAATTATAAAGGTAGGTACAAACATGCATTCAGCCACAAACTTACTCCTTCAAATATAAGTAGGATAATTGTCTGCGTAGGATAATTGTCATTCAAAACGAATGTTTAAAACATTGTATTTTATCAAATTTTGTAATACTTTTCTTACCTCAGCACATTAAACCTCCCTAAGTAGATCGTTTTATCTCTACAACGCAACATAACCATTACAAATGAGATAATTACCGTACGTAATTGTCGATACTATCACAATACCTTACATAAATTTCCTTTAAATCCCGCGCAACGAATCTGTCAGCATCAACGAATTCACACACCCCCCTTAATAAAGATTAACAGCGCTAGGGCAGTCAGCTACAAAAAGTCATAAGTGCGATGATTTTGTATAGCATTGAGACATTCTGCCATTGCTTAATGTTATAAATTTTACAGTGCTAATTTTGGTATTGTAATAATTTGTAGGTGGACAAATGTCAGTATGTCAGTTTAGGGGTTGAACAGGATTATTTAAAGCTTGGCGTTAATGTTAACAGTGATAAAAGTTTATTGGGGTGGGTGTTGATGGTTGATGTGGATCGCGATGAAGTTGATGATCAAGGGTAATTTATTGATGTTCCCATGACGTAATGAATTTATTGATGATGTAATTAATGATTAAATGGACGGTTTACAACTAAGAATAGATAGCTCAACTGTTTCGCATGTTACTCGACTGCAAAACAAAAAAGAAGGTAATTTTTTGGGGTGTATTACGTGTATGTTATGTGTATGTTTGTATGCATGCAAGTTCCTTTTGCTGTCGCTGTAGCCTTAAAAGGCGGAACAAATTTTGACAAATGAGGTCATACAAAATGTCAAAAAACATGACTGTACGAAAGTATTTTCAATTACATTCAGGCGGGCTTTGTATTTTTTGCAATGAATACCAGCTATATAACTAGTGTGTATATTAAAATTATATATTTGTATATTTTTTGTAAATAAAGAAGTCCTACAAGAAACTAAGCTATTCAATTTGCTTATAGCCAACTTTTTCTTTTTATAATGTCTCTAGATTTTTCGAACCGTTAAGTGAATTGACTATCGAACCATTTCTAATCATTTTTTGATAAATCCTCTGGTACCTAATTAAATTTTTAAACAAGCTTTATGGATAACTTTCCGGAACTCTTTGCATAATCCACCACATTGAGATTCAAGTTTCCAACTGAAAACTGACGCTTGAAAGCAAACCTCTTATAAACTTGCTGTTAAGAGAGCCTCTTATAAACTCGCTCCTTAGGGCCGCTATCTGCTAATCCTGCAGCAGTGCGGGCGGGCACGGCCTCGCTATCTGTACGCACCACGCACCGCTTCGGTTCTCATGTATACGGTAAATAACCATTTGTGAGGGTTAAAACAAGGTTTCTGAATAACGAAACGATGACAATTTTGGCCAAGCATAAGCACAGTAAACTACAAATTTCTCTATAGAAGAAAAAACAACGTAGGTAATATTAATTTGTGTCAATTTTGTCGTCACAAATGTTATTATTAGAAATATTAGATTATACACATGTAGGATCTGAATGTTGAGTGTATCCGAATATGCTGTGACAATGAGATGTTTGACAGATGATTGTAAGTAATTGATGTATCCGAACGTGAAGGTTGAATGAAAAGTGAACGATGGTATGAATGGAACGGAAGAGGAAGAATGAATTATTTCTTCGAAATTGGTTAATTTTGAAGAAATAAGAGAATTTAACAGGAAGATTGATTTTATTTGCTCTCCCAATCCCACACATATTTATTTTCCATTTTATTTTTAAAGCGAATTAACATTTAAAGCACTTTGTCATTTTGTCATAAAAACGTTGTCTTCTCTGGCAGCGATAGAATTGTACATACTTTGTGGTACGAGTATGTATGATGACTATTTTATTCAATACTCTCAACTTTTCAATATCGGTCACTAGGGCATACTACTCTAGATTCACCACGTTCAAACTTGCTTTGGAAATTTGTAATACTGTCGATTATTATCAGCGAAAACAAATGACAACCAACAATAAGACGCAGATTTCTAGTAGTCTATATTGTCTCACTTTTTCACCAAACTTTTATTAACAAAGCATTAGGTACCTGATCGGGCATGAAAATTAACAAAAATGTTGTGTAGCGTTATCTATTTTACGTCATTTCATTTTACGGAAGATAATCCTTTGTCAGGACATGGTGGAACACAAAACAACTTTAAAAGGCTAACAAGCTGTTAGTTTAATTAACAGAGCATGGTGAAATTAGCTAAGACCCCATCACAAATTAAAACACTAACACTAGTGTTAGTACAAGCATATTCTAGATGTTAGTACCTAAGAAGTGTACTCGATATCTAAGACAGAGGCATTTAAAAAAATCCTATCTCGCTTCTTTGTATCAGTACCTACTTATTAAATATTATCCCACTTTTCTCAAATTTATTTGTCCCCAACTCTCATAAAAGCAATAAAAAATTAATTAGTTTTCGACTATTTGCGCAGAACGTTTGCAATTATATGAAACTGGTATTTCGAACACAGGGTCGCACTAAGGATCAATAACATTGAGTCTACAAAACGCACGCCCGTGAGGTTTGCCTTGTCGTTTCATACGTCAACATAATACTCGTATACATTACATATAATGTTCCTAGTTTTTTCGAAGTAGTGTAGTGAATGGATTAAAGAGCAACTCACAGAGACTGCATTCGTTATGGTTACCATAAGTACATAAAAACAGATGTATGACATCTAGTGGTATTAGCTACATAATATACATAAGCCCATGATTAGATTCACATGTCAAAGTATTCATAATTTGTATATGAACGTATTAAACTCTGACTCGACCTTTTTTCTTTCTGATTGGGCTGTATTTTTTTCTTTTTTCGTATGTTGATAATTATAAATATGTTTTCTTGCCCTCTTTCAGTAAACCATAGAACCTGAGTACGGCTCTGTTCAACGTCCAGGGTTGGATGGCATTTAATTTCAGCAGGGTTGTTTTATTATAGAAATTAACCCGTTTTTAGTGAGCTGGGGGCGATACATAAGTAATTAGGCGGGCGGGGTTGGAACCGCCCGCCCTAAGCTTACCCTTCTGTCGCGAGATGAAGTCAATGTACTAGTAAATAATTTGCAAGATATGAATTAAATTATCTACTAAAGCAAAGACAGCTTAAAGCAAATATTTTTTGAAAAAGCATATCTAAAGAAATTATATTCAGTCGTTAGCAAGTCCAGTGTCACTATCTATCGGTTAAACGGGTGTCTAAATATATCAGTTTTTTATTATATAGTAGCATTATAAGCTTCATAAACTCATAAGTATATTAAACTTATAAGCAAAATTATCACAGCTAGTTTTTCTAGATAAAAGTACTTAACAACCCTTAAAATATGTAAATAAAAATTACATACGAAATAATGCTTTTTGCTAACTAGATAGCGTTGTATTCATTTGAGACCTGACCACTAGTAATTCGTATTCCTTCTTATCTAGTCATAGTCTAAAGCTCCGTACTCACATACAGTTTTGCTCGATCGAGCTATCATGTCGAGCCTACATTTGATGCGGGATTACTACTAGATGCGAGCCTTCGAGCCGTGAGTTTTGCGGTCCACACGTTAATTTTTACTCGTTTTCGAGTAAAACTATCGAATAATACCGTATGTGAGTACGGAGCTTAACACGCTGTTTCACATTTATACTAAGGCTTGTGACACACTAAGCGTTATAACCGCAGCTATTAGCCTCACATAAAATGTGGTGTGATAAAAAAAATCTGTAACTGTAGGTGACATTGAGTGTTTCAATCTGACACAAGCAACAATAGTGCTTAAGGCAAACGTGTGTACCTCAGTGACCGAACAAAATTGTAGCACCCTTCATCAAAAGGGCGCGATTGAATCATTCAAATAAACTTATGTTATAGTAGATCCGTAGATAGAGCTATTTTTAGCAAATTTATTAGTATTACTAAAATTAACCGGCTAATTACTGGGTAAATTTTAATAATAAAACCGTTTAAGAGAAAAAGGTTGCTATCAAAATTAACCCTTACTTGGTTGGCCTAACTTTGCTTTTAAAAAACTGGTAGAAAATATTCAAGTATTTCTAATCTTCCAAAATAAAAATTAGTATTCTATCACGTCCATCCTAAGACCAAACCAAAGCAATATAGTTTAACATATTCCTATTAATATCCATGCGTGTTGCGTGCGCACGCGGCGTTGTTAGCGCGCGTGTCCGCCGCGTGGCGCCTCGAGTGCCTACCCACACCATCCCTAATATCTTTCTGCCTACCCTCAAACATCTATCGCATAATGAGGACATCCGACGTATGGTGTGGAAATGAGCAGTGGTTTTATTAATTTAACGGAGTTTGACGGGTCAAGGGTTCAAAAAAATTTAGGACATTGTCACTTTGGAGACCTTTACAAGATCCTTTTGGAGCTTTATTTGTCAAATTCTTATCTAGGAGATAGATATGCAACCATTTATTTCATCTCAGGACAGGATTAAGCGTTCGACACACTAAAATACCTACCGCGATTGTTTGATATTGAATGTAGGTAACTTAAGTTTGTCAAAATCTACCAATTGGCAAATAAAATTTTTAGATCCCCGCGTGGATGTCACGCCACTGAATACAATTACGCATATAATGCCCCGCCGTAATCTTCCGCAAACTGTTCGACAGTCGGGTCACACGGTTTCGTGTGCTTGACGCCTTAGATTTTCTGGTTTCAATTGAATTCATAGGACTGAGAGACACGTTCGCGATCAGACGTGTTCGTATCTGAGGATGGCAATAAGTATCCGACAATAGAGTCGGCGAGTTGTGACATTAGTTGGACAAAAGCCCTGGATATACAGGTGCAAAATGTGGTATCGACAGCACATTTTGACCTCTAATTAAAATTATAAAAAACCTAGTAGTATTCCACTTATAATATACATACACTAAAAAATGCAGATACAGAATAAAAAGCTTGGCAAACCGCTCAATGAAAGAGGTTGAGGTTGTATTTGCGAATTTATGTGCTACATAAAATTCACAAATATAACCTCAAGAAAATATTAACTCGGTCCTCACTAGGACAAAAAAATTAAGCAACGCAAGCCATCACTCTTCAACTCTATAACAAGCAAAATAACGTCTCCGCAGAGGTCTCGATTCAACCCACGACCTTTTTAAAACATCGTTTTTTTTATTTCTGCACTTCTAATTTCAACCCACATCCAAACAGATTCCTCACGATGTTTTCCTTCATCATTTAAGAGTACAGCTGGTAGCACATAAATTTTCAAAACAGAAAAATCCACCCGTGCACGTCTAGATTCGAACCCACGTTCTTAGGAACGGAAGGCGGGGCAACTACCACTAGACCACCAGCCTTAAACGGGTATTACACTTCACTTTATTCAGGGCCCGGTATTAAGGGACCCTATCGCCTAGCCTCTACGCATTACGCCCTGATTCTTATTACACCACTCTTATTTAGGGTAAAGGTCCCTGAATTCAGGGTAGTGTAATAATAATAATAAATATAATAAATTTATTTATTTTCTCTCACAATAGGTTACATTTAGATAGGTAATAAGTGCATTTAGTTCATTGAAAAACTCAAAAAAAAAACAAATTGCTGTATTTTTCCACGTCGTCCTTCCAGATCGCTAGATCCGGGGCGAGGCGAGGCGCGGGGTGTAATTGAAAGCAAACATGCATTGTTGCCGCCCGTATCAATCAGCAATGACGCAGCAAACAGCCTCCCCCAGGAGTGGACGTGGGGAAACTTCTAGAAGAATTCTATATACCTACCATCTTACGAGTAGTGTTCATTGACGTCTGAAAACTTTTTATTTCTTTCAATTCTTTCTAGGTAAACATTATATCCACCTACGAGGTCAAGTATGTATGTTATATTAGCTTCTCTCTATTCTAAAAGGTTTGCTGGTGGAAAACTCTTTAAGGGTTAAGCTCGCCTTTGTTATATGTAGATACTTTTTAATTACTTCTTTGTAAAAGTTCTCCGGTGTACAACAAAGAATTACAACTTAAGAGAATGTAATAAGCTAATTAATAATACTTACCTACTTATTAATTATTATTTTTTTCCTAACCTATTTTGTCCCACTGCTGGGCAAAGGTCTCCCCAAAATCCCTTTAGTCGTCACTGTTCTTGGCTGCATCCCACCATTCTTTCGTAAAAGCTGCGAGATCGTCCCGCCAACGCTTTTTCGGCCGTCGTCCTCGACGTCGCACTCCAATATTAATTATGAATAATAAAATATAATTAAATATTAATTATTATTAATTACTAATAGTAAATAGTCAATAGTCAATAATCTTTATTCAGTAATATCACAAGGATAATTTTGAATCGTCTTACATACTAGGTGAGTCTAGGTGCCAATTCCAGTCCTATCCCCAGTACGAGAAGAACTGACAAGAAACTCGCTGGGCCCTAGCGCTTTTTTTGTATTATGAACCTTTTTAACATTGTTAGGGATACCTAGCAGAGTTGGAGCTGATTCGTCCCAAGCTTTTTTGTCATCAATACGACAGCACTCGAAACGACAATGAAACAGTCGAACCGATTATTCGTGTTGGTAGTCGATAACGGACCAGAGGCTTTACCACAAGCTCTTACAAACCACCATGTTTCAGAAACGTCACATTTCGACCTTTAACAATTTTTATAGATCATGGTACGAAATATCAAACTTATAGTATTTTGATATTGCCCGAAGAGCTTGTGGTAAGGCCCCAGGTGGTCCGCAGAGCAACGACGTAGACACAACGTAGACGGTCTACGTCTACGTGAAGCTTTACGATGTAGCGGAAACGTTAAAGCGTATAATATTGTAAGTTGTATGTATTCAATCAGATTAATTTTTATTTATTTAAAAAGACGTAATATTAAGTTAGAAGTAATGCTTCTCATTTCAACCAACAATTTCAACAATTTTATAAAAATACATCTTTTTCATCTAAAAATAAATACTTAGGTACCAACAATTTTTCCAAACTATTCGTCGAAATCAACGCTATTGGGTAAGTATACGAGTATAAAAAAAAAAAAAAAAAAAAAACTCATTATTTCAAACAACAATAGGTTCATATAGGTTAGTAAACAACATAAATGCAAAAAAAGGGGTTAGTAAGTATTATCTAGACTAGATAGAACTAGTATAAAACCATTAGAAATTTTAACTTAAAAATCTTGGTTCACATTGAGGTTAACAAAACGGAAGACAAAAACATCGCCTCCTCACTTTTAATTTGCCCAGAAAATGAGCCAAATATTTTAACTAACTAAAGCTATTTACTCGAGCAGGATGTTAAACAGCAACCGGCTTTAACCCCAGCTGTGCTGCAGAATATACAACAGTTCTGGACATTGAGGAGTTACCACTTGGAAGAGTGGAAGAACCTTAAATTCACCCGTTGGAAGTAACAACGCAAACCGTCAAAGTGTACGAATTATTTTGATATTGTTACATCGGTATGAAGCAAGCAACTCAATAGAAAAAGGATAATTGACGGTTCGGACAAAGCATAGTGATTTTTAGAATCATCACAATATAACTCATTTTAGATTAAAAGCGATTTGAAAGTGGCAGAAGCCAGTCAGTATCGCAGCGCTTTATTTGAAACACAAATATTTGGCTGATGAAACTTTTCCATCGTTTTCCACCGTCTACGGAGCCTTTATTAATATTTTATTATTTTGTCTTGTACGTTTCGGAAATTTCAACTTCCCTTGTTACGAAGTCGGGCTCTAAAGCGATTATATTTAAATTATTTTAATTAAAACGCTACGTAAGCGTATAATAACTCGCGGCGCGGACTTTTCAATGAATTGTTTTATTTTTGGGCGCATTAGAAGATGGTTTATTTGGGGTACCTACCTAGAAATTAATGAGTAAGTAAATGAAATTTACTTAATCGATTACGTTAGTTTACTGGCCCACATTGTAAGCAAGTACCTAAATATATAAAAAAAAATTGTTTGGTCTTGTATGATGAAGACAGAACAGGGGGTTTGATAGTTTACGAGATAATTAGTTTCCATCCAGTACCTACCTAAAACGCCCCTAGCGAAAACTTACGGCAGTTTTGGTATGTATATAGAAGAAAACGAAACGAAATAAAAAATCGTAAGCTATCAAAACCGGTACTAAGCCCCTTTATATGCAAACTTTTCTTATCGTACTTTTTACATATTCAAAGTGGCAACACCGATCAACAATATCTTTAAATATTTTCACGGAAAACATTGACTCATTCAGTCGATGTTGTCCCAACAAACTTGAGGTCTGTTTTTCCCGCGCAAAGTTTCGTTAAGTGTTACTTACACCACAGTTTGTGCAATCGATTATAATTATTGTTTGCGACTAGGGTTGTCGATTGAATAACTAGAAAGACTTAATATTTTTAATTTAGATTAAGACACTTATGTTTACGATGATAAAAAAGGTTTTTACTTTCAAAATGTTTATTGAAAAATAATAGTCATTTAAGTATACAAATTTTCGAAGATTCAACAATATGTATCTACCTAAGATACATATTCTTGAATCTTCGAAATTTTGTTCGAAGCTTAGCAAAATTGGGTCAAATTAAACAAATAGGTACCTAGGTACCCGGTCGTAATTTGGGATAGCGCGTTTGGCTGGCTCTTTAGTCAGCTGATCCCGCTCTAAATTCATCCCATGGTTGACTAAATAATTAGTTTTATTAATTCTGCTTTGTACTCATCGTTATGTGATTTAGTTTTAAATGTGTTAAAACGTTTTATGGATTAATATGTATGAACTGAAATAATAGAACACTTACTTAAAAAAAAAAAAAATTGTATCCAGCTTTATGTACTTTTAAGTACCTAAATTATCGAACATTTTGAGTTATGATTCCCGCGAAACAACGGTAAGTGTTGCTAGATCGAAAATATTGCAAATATCTAGGTACCCTCTGTTTTCTTTAAACAACTTTGAACGGAAATAGAGTATAAATTAAGTTTGAAATAAATTGTCTACAAAATGATTAATTATCGAATATTCCACATCCCAAATTCCACAGATATATTATGCTTCATAGTGTGGTTTAAATTCATTTATTCTCAAAAAGACATGCGAGTCACTTATATGAGAACTATGTTAACATTAGCTTACAGTTATTAGTGAGTCGTTCTATTAACACGTAATAGGTAGGTAAGTAAGTAGATAGTGTAGGTATTTTTCGGTAGTTTTACGCATTTAACGCATTTAGCCGCATTAGGTACATATTTAGTTAATAAAGTTCTTGACAAATATAATGTGCAAGCCTTGTTTTAAATGCGTTAAATGAGTTTACATTTTTGATATGTGAGGGCAGTCTATTGTAAAGTTGAGCGCCTTCGTATGTAATTGTTTTCTTGCCGTATTCTGTTCGTATTCTAGGCAAAACGATAAAACTGGCTCGGCGGGTACTTCGTTTCGTCAGTTGTCGTCGAACAGTGAAGGCTAAGTTAGTATGGATTTGTTTTTTGACGATTTTGCGGACTAGTATGCAGGTAAAGTAGCAATGTAATTGTTTTAGGTTCATAATGTTGGTATCTTTGTAAATTTGTCTGATGATGTAAGATAGTGGTAGTTGAAAAGTGTTTTAATAATTTTGTTCTGTACTACTTGGAGCTTGTCCAATCTAGTTTTTGCTGCACTGCCCCAGATTTCTATTAAATAAATAAGGTGCGATTTGACCAAGGAGTTATATATGGTATACCGTATTTGACGAGTGTACATATCTAATCTGACAACTGAAAAAAAAATATTGTCTATGCAAGTACCTACTTAGTAGATAAAGAACTTACACATTGTCTTTTTCTTTACTAACGAAGGATATGCTAGGTGCCTAATTTATTTTAAAGCTCTTTTAATTTCAGGTAAGTACAAGAAACTAGGTGACAAAATCAAAATTTAAAAAAAATCTCTCAGTTTTGACCTCAAATTTCACATTTTATTATAAAAATAAACACGGGAAACTACGTAGAAACTTCAGTTCTGTTCAATAATGGTTCCCTAGATTCCAGGGACAGTTTAATATTCAGAGTTTAAACCTATTACAAGTTCGCTGCCAAAGCTTTAAGTTTTGTGAATTTTACAAGCTAGATTTACGGAACTCGCTGTGAAACTTTCTTGCAAGTTAATTAATTAAATAGCCTGACGAACGGAAATTTTCAGAGATGTTTGAAGTCGCTGTTTTTATACCTAAGTAATTTTCAGGTTTATATAAACTCGTATCCGCCAGCGACTTCACTTCATGATTTTCTAAATGCCCTTGTACCTATATATTGTTAAATAGGTACCGCCTACATAGGTAAAAAGATACGTTAATATTTTTTTCATAAGTAAAAAAAATACTTAAGTAAGTACCTATATTATGCAACTAGCTGTCCCGCCCGCGACTTCGTTCACTTAAAGTAGGTATCTAACTAAACTGAGTTTCAAACAAATCATAAAAAAATCCCATAATAACTTTTACACCAAATTTTACCCTTTTTAGAGGGTTATTTTGAAATATCCAGGAATACGTTTCCATTTATTTTGCATTTAAAGTATCCAAACCAAAATTAAGATCAATCTCACCACCCATTAAAAAGTAATTACCCATAAAAACATTGACCCCACATTTGACCCCTTTTTGAAGGTCATATTGAAAAATCCTGAAACACTTGTTCATTCATTTTGTATTTACAGTACACAAAGTTTCAGACCAATCGCACCACCCGTCAAAAAGTTCACATACAAACATTGACCCCACATTTGACCCTTTTTTGAAGGTTATTTTGAAAAATCCTGAAACATGTGTTCATTCATTTTGCATTTACAGTACACAAACAAAGTTTTAAGCCAATCGCACCACCCGTTAACAAACATTGAACCCCCATTTGATCCCCTTTTTTAGAGATATATTGAAAAATCCTAAAACACAAAATTAAGTTTCAGACCAATCGCATCACCCATTGAAAAGTTCCCATACAAACATTGACCCCCCATTTGACCCCTTTTTTAAAAGCTTTTATTGAAAAATCCTGAAACACGAAACAAAGTTTCAGACCAATCGCACCAGGTTAAAAAAATCCCATACAAACATTGACCCCACATTTGACCCCTTTTTCAAGGTTATATTGAAATATCCTGAAACATGTGTCCATTCATTTTGTATTTACAGTACACAAACAAAGTTTCAGACCAATCGCACCACCCGTTCAAAAGTTCACATACAAACATTGACCCCACATTTGACCCCTTTTTAAAGGTTATATTGAAAAATCCTGAAATACGTGTTCATTTATTTTGCATTTACAGTACACAAACAAAGTTTCAGGCCAATCGCACCACCCGTTTAAAAGTTCCCATACAAAAATTGACCCCACATTTGACCCCTTTTTGATGGTTATATTGAAAAATCCTGAAACACGTGTCCATTCATTTTGCATTTACAGTGCACACACAAAGTTTCATGAAAATAACTCCACGCGTTAAAAAGTTTCATACTAACGTTTTCACCCTTTTTCACCCCCTTAGAGGTGGAATTTCCAAAAATCCCGCCTTAGTGGGTGGTTTTGTTATAAAAGGAAGCCACCTTCCAAATTTCAGCTTTCTAGCTTCAGCGGTTTCGGCTGGGCGATGATAAATCAGTCAGTCAGTCAGTCAGTCAGGTTAAGCTCTTATATAGATATAGATACTGCCCCCTTAGTATGGGCACAGCAGACATCGAAATATATATAAATATGTACTTGTATAACTAACTTGCACAGACGACAAAGTAGAATTGCAATAAAATTAGTAATTTTGAGCTTTTTAAGTAATTTATACCGAATTTATAAGAAAATAAAGTTCAATTTCTATTGGAAATACCAGACTGACAGTTGTTAGTTTAGCTTCAAGGGCCCTTGATGTTGCCAACAACACATCACAAGGAGAGATTCGGCCGCAAAATTCTTCACTTCAGCTCTATTGTAACGATCTATTTTTATAAGATTTTGTTTTCGACGTGCATTATACGACCGTTTATTTCAATGTGCAAATAATTTCGCGTGACATCAACACAATTACAAAGCTTGTTGGAATGACATGTTTGGTTAGGAGACAAAATATTTCTGTTTGTCTGTTCACTTTATCAGTCATTCATATTTTACCTTCTTGAGAACACAATGATAAGACAGTTAGGTAAGTAAATACTTTGTAGTAGCTTGCGAGCAAAATAAGAATACCTACGTCTAGGTACTTAGGTTATACACATACATAAAAAATACCTGCATCTAGGTACTTAGGTTACATACATAAAATAACACGACAATTTCTCAAAAACGCAGGCAGAAATCACGAATTTTCATTTGCTACAATCTGACATAATATTATAAAAAACTAAACTCCTAGCGATTTCACTCACTCAATGTTTTTATCAATCAAAATTAACTTCCCACTGCTGCCCAAAAACGTCGAAGATTTGGAATTCCCTTTTCAGTATACCTACTTGCGTCTAGATTCATCTTGGAACCTAGCCATTAAATGTCAGCTCCCTAGGACTGCACAGCTTAAAAACTATCAGTCAGTCAGTCAGTCAGTAACTTATGAGTTTTATATACACACTATCAATCTTGAAGGTTATAATTAATTTAATAGAAAACACTTCATTAGTTACTATATATTTATTTCAGAACATGGATTTAATTTGAAATTTATAACAGATTTAGTACCTACATGTTTCATGCGAGATACTTACCGATAACGTGTTAATCCTCGCATATATCACCGGCTTGTAAATTTACGAGCCAACTGAGCACATACGTACATAAATACGTAAATTATCATGACATGCGCTTAAAAACCAAGCACGTACTCCCCTTAAATCTTGTGGGTGTGATAACGCGCGAATTTTTATTGCTGTTATTGTGAGAACACGTTGAATATCATGGGGCGTAATGCTAAGCCTCCTCCGACCGAGAGGGCATGTTTCCCCTTAATCCTAATGATAATTGTTATAGCATCGCTAAAAAGTAATCTTGCTTTTGGTGTATTAGATACGCTGCAAATAATATTTTTAACCTAACTGTGTACATTTTATTGTATTGTAGTAGGCAACACTTGGTTTTTTAAAAAAATGTATGACGTTCCATTTTCGAATTAATTTGAAAGTTTTAATCAATGTAGATGCGAGTAAAATAAAAATTCTTACGCGCCAAATGAATACAAAAATATTAGGTTCCTTTTTCAAAATCTTTTGTTAAGATTTTTTTTCTAAAATATCACCGGCCAGACATGCGTTATTATTATTCCGTTTCTCATCACCTTTCTTCGGCATACAAAGGCCGGTCCATGGAACTATGGTCGCTAGGATAATGCGTGACATTATGTCAAAGTATAAAAGACTCCGAATGTTAGAAATGTTACGCTCATTCAACGTATTTCGGATGTAAAACAAACTGACACCGAATGTAAATACTATTGTTGAGTGTTGTCATCCGAAATGTGGCATAATGGATATCTAATGGGCATTTTGATGAATTGTCGGTTCTGTCTGTGCATGTTCTGTGACAGTTTTGGTGTCTTGGATGAAACTCGCAGAAGTAATAAACTATGTCGAAACACACAATTTATTTTACCAAATAGAACTAGAGCGAAATGATGTGTCTATAATGATGTTTCAGACATACAGTCGTGGTCAACTAATTAGGGACACTCTTTGGTTAAACCGAATTGTGAATTTATTTTTTATTTTCCAACGAGTCTAAACCATATTCCATATCTCTTACATGTAAGTATAATTAGTCATTTATGTGCCCGATTATACAAACAATAACAACTTCTTAAACATTAAACCTCTTTACAGTATAGCTGATAGATTATCGTAGTGCTATTTGTTCAAATAATGCTGGCTGGCCATTTAATTAGGGACACTGAGATATTGCGTTCTATTTTCAAAATTTGAATCTCAATACTTTTTTACTTCTTCTCTTATTGTTTCGTGGTAGTTTTGGCGGCAATCCCGATATTTATTTTAAGTTTTGAAAAATATTTTGAAGAAAAATGGGTAAAAATAAAAGTTGCGATCCAACACTACGAAAAATTATCATGAAGTTTGTTGTCGAGCATGGTTGGCCATACCGAAGGATAGCAGAACATTTAAATTGTTCAAAAACTATGGTATACAATGCAGTGCAACATGTCAGACGCAATAACACAGATTTCAATGTGCCCAGAACAAAAAGATCGAGAAAAACAACTCCGCAAGAAGATAGAATGATAGCCAGGTTAGCTAAGAAAGATCCGTTTCTAGGCTCTATTTTAATTAAACACGAAGTGTTTGGGACAGACGAAAGAGCTGGTGTCTCAGCTAGGACCGTTCGACGACGTCTGGTAGAAGCAGGGTTGTTCGGAAGAGTGGCTCGCAAAGTACCGTTGTTGAAGAAAGAACATAGAAATGCTCGTTTGGCGTTTGCACGTAAATATGGACATTGGACCTACGCCCAATGGCAACATGTATTATTCTCTGACGAGACCAAGGTTAATTTGATTTCTTCAGATGGAAGGCAATACGTACGGCGTCCAGTAAAAGCGGAAATGAATCCAAGATTCACAAAAAAGCAGGTGAAACATGGCGGTGGAAACATTAAAATGTGGGGTTCATTTTCTGGACGTGGAGTGGGACCTGTGAGGAAAGTTCAGGGTAACTTAGACCAACATCAATACAAGGCAATATTGGAGGAAACGATGCTTCCCTATGCTGAGGAGCATCTCCCTATTATATGGACGTTTCAGCATGATAACGACCCAAAACATACCGCCCGTTCAGTCAAGTCGTTTCTTACCAGATTGGCCAGCAAATAGCCCGGACCTTAACCCAATCGAGCACCTTTGGCACGAAATCAAGAAAAAAGTAGCCACTTATCGTACCACAACTTTAGATGAACTTAATGAAGCTTTTTGTGAGGCATGGGCAAACATTCCTGTCGAAACATGCCAGAAACTGATAATGTCTATGCCACATCGGTGTCAAGCGGTAATTACTAACAAAGGTTTTGCTACTGGGTACTGATTTTACACGTAATAAAATGGAGCTGTTAAAGATATTATAATACTGCAGATTATTAGTTTTGTTTAACTCTATTTTTCATTATAGTTTACTGTCCTTAATTAAATGTCCAGCTACAGAATTATACCTTAAAATTGAATACATGTTCAACCTTTGATATTAAATACTTTTTTCTATTTATTTATTCTTTTATTTACAGCCATTTAAAGCATAATAATCGGACCAAATTATGCAAATAATAGTTACTGAGAAATCAATAGGGTTTTATATTTGTATGTACATAACCGGTTATTGTTCTTCACTATCTTGCATGTCCCTAATTAGTTGACCACGACTGTAAACAAAATCAACTTTTTATTTTATAATAAAACTGTTTTAGACGCTTTAATAGGTAAACTAATATCAAAATAAGGTCGATGTGCAACTTAGATTAAAACTAAAATCTTCCTTTGTATGTTCAAAGCAAGAAGGTAGGTATATAAACCGAGGCAGTTTATCTATACTACTTTATAAAAAAAACTGTAACGGAGCAAAATCTGTAGATGAAATATTTTTAGTAAATTTTAATTGGTGTTAGCATACCTAATATACGATATAGATGCCGAAACAGCCCTTTTTTAATTTTTGGTCGGTATGTAGGTATGTCTTTTTGAAATCGCATACTGTCAAGAAACTTGACATAATGCTAGCCTATACTACCTATATGAAATCTACATATATAAAAATGAATTGCTGTTCGTTAGTCTCGCTAAAACTCGAGAACGGCTAAACGGATTTATCTTATCTTGGTCTTGAAATGTTCGTGGAGGTCTAGGGAAGGTTTAAAAGGTAAGAAAAATTCGAATAACTGCCGGAAAAACCCTAAAAATAGCCCTTTTCTATTTCCCATACAAACGTTTTCTAAATAAAATGTAGAGTCAATTTGAACTTTATTACTATTTAATAAAGTTCATATTTAAGAGCGCTGGTGGTGTAGTGGTAGCACCCCTGCCTCACGATCCGAAGGTCGTGGGTTCAAACCTGGTCGTGCACCAATGAGTTTTTCCATTCGAAAAATTTATGTGCGCAATGCCAGTGCTCTTAAACGGTGAAGGAAAACATCGTGAGGAAACCGGCATACCCTAGAACCAAAAATTCGAAGGTATGTGTCATAGGTTAGTATTCTTATAAGCGGCGATGGGCTTGCAACCTGTCACGTACGGAATACTAACTATTGTGCAAAATGTGGGCATGTACCAAATATCATGTTTGGACTTGCCTCTGACTACCCTCTTTAGATATCCTCAAAGATCTAAGTAACTAAAAGATCTGAGGAGATATCTACCGAGCCTGGGGATTACAGTCGTGATCATATTTTTTTTTTATTTTTTTTTAAAGTTCATATTAAATTATAATCACTCACTGTTGTCTAAGCAGTGTAGAAGGCGGTACGAAGTTTGCCGGGACAGCTAGTCATAAATAATTATATAGATACGAAACTAAGGTTCTATTTCTATAAAAATACTCATACTGACAAGACATTTTGTTTGGCCTTCTTTATTCCGAGTATAGGTGCGTCAATATAGATTTTTCGCCGTTTGTGTATCTTATAGGTGTGCATATGCAACTTCTCTGTCTGTCCGTTTATTCACGGTGCCACAACACGACACGGTCCGTCGACCGGCCCCGACACAATAACACCCTTTCAAATAATTTCATGGCATTTTAACACTTATAGCGTGGCAATAAGATCTGTAAAACATTTGTCAACTGTATTAAGTTTTGGTACAAAGTCGAATACGGATCTTCAGTTTTCGTTACCTAATAGAACCCTGCGCGTGAGTTGGAAACGAAGCTATTGTTTTGCGTCTCTTTATGCTAATACTATTGTCGTTCTTAACTAATATAAAACACACATTTTTAATGGAAAAACCAGTCTGGTTCAGGATTTAGATCAAGGTGCATCCGAATCCGGTATAAACAATAAACTAAAAATAAACAAGCAGAAGAAATACTCCATCCTATTCTTTTGTAAATACCCAACATACCTAATCTTATACCTTTAAACGAGTAAGGAATCTCGGAAACGGCTCCAGCGATTTTCATGAAATTTAGTATGCAGAGGGTTTCGGGGGCGATAAATCGATCTAGCTAGGTTTCATTTTTAGAAAACGTCGTTTACCAATAAAAAAAACCGAGCAAAGCTCGGTCACCCAGATACTTTTATTTAAATCATCAATTCAACTGTTTGCAAATAAACAATTTTCAGTAGCGTACAAAACACGCCTCTTTACTCTGTCGAAACTTTAACATCCGTAACGCAAACACAAGTGTAACAACTCGAATTTATTGTCGACAAAACAAGTACCCAAATTGTACCTGTTGTCGGATGCGATATTTCCTTGCACTTCCTGTACCGACAAAGGTAAATTCACATTCGACACGCCCAAATCAAAATATATTATCGATATCGACGTATAAATTCGGACAAATGTTGCCAGTGGAGAAAAAAAGGTTGCGATGTTCGCACAATCAATCAAGCGATAAGCCAATAAACCTCAACGATGCGCTTTTGAATTTGGAATTCGATTTTTGAATTGACGCATTGTTGTCTATGACCGGCGGCGCGCGAATCTGCCCTGTCGAATTGCACAATGAAAGGCCAACCGGAAGCTAACAGTGTCTTGTTGAATAGATCGCAGGAACTATTGAGGTCGGTGGATGTGGATGCATCTATGTACGGTCAGCAAAAGCCGTGTAACTGTGCTACGTCGACGTCGCTTTTGATGTCTAGAACAAAGTTACAGGCTCTTTCTGATGGCTGTTTGTAGTTTTAAACGTTTGATATTCGTTTTAGTCACAGATATACAATGGCAGGGGCAGGTAGTTGATACGTTTGTTTGTGTTGCAAGATAAAAAAATATTTATAGGCACTATAAACGATGAGTGATACCTACTTGCAATTTCTCCATTCGCTTGACTCATAAGTTTGTGCTAACCCTACATCCACACTGACATCAATACAAGAAACGATACAAAAAAAATATTGTCTAACAATACAACGCCCCCCATTCACCCTGAATCGACATTGTGTTCGTATCGAAAAAAATCCAGGGTTGTCTATGGAAAAAAAACCTGGGGTTGCCATAAAATTAAACTTAATAAAAGGTGGAAATAAAATATGTATTACACGGGTATAATGTTGTTAGCCCCCGTTTAGGCCTGAATGGCCTTTTTGATGGTCCGTTTGACTTGGCCTTTGTATGGAATTGAGCGTGAAATATTGAGATTTATTTATGAGAATGTCGTTGATAGTTTTACTAATTATAGGGGTGTGAACTTATTCGATAGTTTGAGACTGATATTCTTAGTTTTTTATAAACATTTACATACAAAACTTATAAAGTTCCTACTCGAGAACGCCCAAGTGCGTTCAAAGCCGTTTGAAGGCAAATAAAAAATATCTCACATCTACCGCGCAGTAGAGATACTAGATACCTACTAATTATCTTATACCTTTAAACGAGCAATTCTTGTATATATGTATACATATATTTTCTGAATCTCGGAAACGGCTCCAACGATTTTCATGAATTTTAGTTTGCAGAGGGTTTCGGGGGCGATAAATCGATCTAGCTAGGTTTCATTTTTAGAAAACGTCGTTTACCAATAAAAAAAACCGAGCAAAGATCGGTCACCCAGGTACTATATAATTAGATACTATCTAATTATAGTTAGAATTTTTTAAAACTACATATAGTTTGCTTAAAAACTGCACCTAAATTGCGACTCGTCAAACCTAGAAAGTTCACTTTCTCAAAATTAGATTTAACCTTACAAATCTTTTACGTCTCCAATAATAATTCTACCTTTATTTTGGACTTTACCTCTCACAGAATAAAGGTTAGTCAAATTTTAGGGTGCTAAAAGGTTTTAGAAATAACTTTCTTTGCGTCGTCTGGTGAAGCAAAGCCGGTTGGTGCTACTAATTAGTGTTAATCAAATAACTTTGGCTTAAAAGCTGTTTGGTTCTAATGAGATTCGTCAGTGTATTACTAGTTTTTAGTGTTCCGTAGGTAACAACAATTTGAAAAACGGAACACCGGCTTGTTTAGACTGTTTCAATATTTAATTCTTACCTCAAGACGTGGTTGCTATAGAAATAGCCATTTCAATAAATTTTGGAAACACTTGTAGGTAGGTACTCGAAGAATCAGTATAATCGCTGTCTCAAAAACGGGCTAACATGAACGACACGACATAATTTTGCTGAATGTTTTGTCTCGCTTATTTTAGTGCGAATACCAAATCAAATCAAAGAATTTATTTTGTGTCACAAATACAGAACATAATACATAACTGAAACTTTATCTTAATTATGACAGCAAAAAGGATCGTCACTCAGCTGTATGCTATAGTGCTACCAGTAGAATACCAGACAAATGGTCGATAATAGCGTTGACAAAATTTTTGTCGTGGCTACTATGTTAGCCCGGCAGGGGTCTATGTTCTGAATAATGAGAGATACTGTCACTGGAAAAATACGTCAAATCTTAGCTACTGAAAATCAGCTATGAAATGCACCACTTGACTTTAGATCAAAGATCCTAAAACCTGGGTACAGATTCAAGATTTCTACCAAACCTGGGGATTACAATCGTGATTACAAGCGTGCGTAAGTAAGTTTTACTTAAAAAAAATACGCGAACGAAGAAGCAGAAGTTTCACTAGTTCAATACAAACGAGAAGTCACGTTATCATACATTAGTTTGAATGCCATCAAAAGTGAATTAAAGAATTACAACTCCTCAAGATAGCTGACAGATGTTATCTGATTGCTTGAGTCTGTGGAAAATTCCTAATTTCCTACATTTTTACATGATGACGCAATAGTGAATAACTAACGATTACTTACTTAGACACGCCTCCTTTACTATACCTACCTGCACTGTCTCCAGGTAGCGTTTGAAAAAAAAACCGACTAGCGGTTTCTTCTTCTATATTTATGTTATCTGTCTTCAATAGCTATCTTTTTTTTTAAATTGACTTGACAAATTTTGACTGACTTTGGACTTTGAGAATCCTATCTACAAAACACTGTATTTTTTGTAGATTGCCTGATACTGGTAAATTCAGTGATCTGTTATACTCGTAGTTACTAAAGTAACAGATTGGGTAAATTGATCTCAAAAAATACCGATGCCATAAACAAAGAATCTTATTCTTTGTTTATACCAGACCAATTTTGCTAGTATAAAGTGTTTTATTTTTAATTTCTTTTCAGTCAATCATCAAATCTATAATTTCAAAGAATTGGTAGGTAGGTAGCGTTGTAGCAGTTTTATTTTCTCTAAAAGCATAAGGAAATATTTCATAATGAATATAAAACTTCTGTTTTAATTACTTACTTATCTACATAGCCATACTTATTAGTTAAAGCACCACATAAAATTAACATAAAATTACACAAGACCAACGATTAAAATGAAAAAAAAACTCTTAAATACCTACTTACCTAATGTTTGTAAATAATTCCTAAACCCATTTTAGAAACAATATTTTTTTGTACAGTACGCGGATGTTGCTGTAGCACATCTTCATCGTGGTTTTTATCTAGAACTGCGAAAGGTAAATTTTTGACACTTGAAAATTTCTACAAAATGACTGCAAATGAATATTTGCAAAGAGTGTAGATTACGTAATACCTACACACTACAACACAAACACAACAATGATTCATTTATCCGGACCAAATATTGAATTATACCAGTATTGGGTAGATCCTACGTTATGTATTTACCTCATAACGAACAGTCAATGTTTACTGGCAAAATAATTTCTAATACTAGACAAATTAATTTAAGCGTACCTATTCTGATATATTATATCAACAATCGCCGTATTGACCTTACAAATAAAGATACTGTCACGTAAGGAATGCTAACTAGATAACTCTGAATAAGTGCCGTTATATGTTTGGACGTGCCTCAGACTAACATTATTTGTCATCCCGTGACCACGGCGGTGTTTAAACCTGTCGAAACGTCGGGAAAAATAGGCAAACAAAACGCGATAAATACCCTTTTAATACTGAAAATAATGTGTTCAGATCGCGTAAGTTTAAAAATATATATTTTTTGAGAATACAAAGAGGATATCAAGCTATTAACAAGCTCAAGATAATTAAAATCGAGATAGAAGAACATTAATTATTTTGGACATTTCACACAGCGCCATCTAGCTCCAAACTAAGCAAAATAAAACTTAGATGTTTATCCTGTGTTAGAATCGTGTTATGGTCATTCAATCCACTTCTCAAGATGTCCAGCTCGCCTCAACCTGAACCGGTTTACAGTTCTGATATTTCCCCAGCACGTTTTCACATCTGTAGGTCTACCATGAGTTATCACATTATGATCGGCTGACGTTACTACAGTAGTTACGTAAATACGCAGATAGTGTAGTTAGGCTCTATAGTGGTACCATGAGCTATGTTGGTGCTTACTACTTACGTTACAGTTATTACTACACCTTCTGTAGTTTTGCGTTGTTATGTTGTCATCATTTCAAAACGATGCTCACTTCACATTGCATATTTTCATCCCTTTTTGCATAATGTACAATGATAGAGACAGAAGACAGGTGACGTAGTACTATTATTCGACAAATATAGGAATGTCACCTGACTCACCTATTTGAATGAAATTTAGTGCAACCCAAATTTATTCGTATTTTGACGACGCCGATGGTTCCACCGGTGTTTCCACTTTTAAGGATTTCGCCCTTTTTTGGGTGAAACTACTTAATGCATATACGACTTAGGGCTATTTATATTGCGACAGGGATCTAGGGAATTTTAGTGTAAAGATTACTTGAGGTGGTAAACCTTTTTATTCCATGCTCAATAGCTCTACTTATTAGGGGATGGAAGACACGAGTGATAATAGTGAGCTAGTATCCTTCTTGCATAACAAGCATAAGCCTTTTATCATTAAAATGCGCAAAAAAGATGTGTTTTTTTTATTATTATTCTTGCGCCTTAAATTAGAGAATTTCGAAAAAAAAATAAGAATTTTTAGGGATAATTTCGAAAGAATTTAGGTCAAAACCAAAATCCTCAGTGGAAACACTGGGTTCCATTTTACTTGTTTGTTGTTGTTAATTACCTTGCAACGGACTATCAATTTAAAATTATAAAAATGCCGAAAACCAGTGCCTCGCAGTGTGAAATGCTAGTGGATTACATGGAAAGGTATGTAAATTCATTAGATACTAATTATCATAGTCTTTATATAACTAAAGTGTACTTTTTCTGTTGTTAAAAGAAAGTTGCACCGGAGTGAGTTTCGGACTTACGTTACAATGTGATGCCTATAAGTCTTTCATAAATCGTATTCGTTGAATACTAGATAACTTTCTACTGTGTAGGTTTATAATTAGTAACATTTATTTCGATAGGAACGGTGACCTCAGCAAGCCGACGACGGGGCCTAACGGGAGGCTCAACAGCCTTAAACAGTGGCAAAACTTAACGGATTTGTTGAACGCTGATGCCACTGGAGATACTAAGAGCACAGAGAAGTGGAGAAAGGTCCGTTTTTTGTGTTTGTATGATTGATTTATTTACCTAACTCTCCTTTTCATGATCATAACTTTGAAAATAAGTATTCTTGATTACCTTCTTACCTTCTTTCTTACCTAACCTACCTAGCAAATAGTTTCATCCATCTCAATTAAATTAGGTTTGGAGCGACCTCAAGAATAATACCAAGCGAAAAAAATCCCGAATTATGCAAAGTGCGGGTGGAACTGGTGGTGGGCCGGCCACAAAACTTAAATTATCAGATCTTGAGGACCGAGTCCTCAACATTATCGGTCCTCAAGCAGCCACTGGTATTCCAGAGGTGCCCGAAATTGGCTTGTCCCAGGTTTTATTTTGCTTTTTTATACCCAACATGATTTCACAATACTATTTTCCATTCCTTCCCCCGTAGAACCTAGACTAGATCATTTTTCTGTTTCATCCAGTTCTATTCCATCCACCTCTGAACCTAGATCAATATAAATACTTGTAAAGTAGTACTAGTACCCATAGTATATTAGAAAAGTTGTTTCCTTTAATTTTTGACAGGTAATTTGAAACTAAACATTTTAATAATTCCATTATTTAGTGCAAGTAGGTACTTATAGTAATTAAAAGGCAGATTATAACTTTCTTCATTGTTTAACAGGAAATAATACCAGTGGGGCCCTCACCATCACCTCAAGCTGTAGACAGATCCGAATCTTGTAAGTTCAAAACATAAAATTAAAAATTATGACTTAACTTCATGTGGATATGAATGAAGTTAATTAATTTTCAGATCTTGAAGTATTGTACCCTTTGGCTGACAGCATGCATGAGCCAGCTGGCAGCATGCATGAGCCGGCTGGCAGCATGCATGAGTCGGCTGGCAGCATACATGTGCTGCCTGGCAGCATGCATGAGCCGGCTGGCAGCATGCATGAGTCGGCTGGCAGCATACATATGCCGCGTAACAGCATGCATGTCCTCTCGCCAAGAAGGGAGGAACAAAGCGCGACGACCACCAACAGAAGGCGCCTTACACCGAGACGGCGACGCCGACTGGTCCAAGACAATGAGACCTCGCCTGTTCAACGTAGGAGGGCTCGCCTGCAGACGCAGTCGGAACGTGCTCGCGAAGCATTACTGGAGTCCGACCGCGAGTGGCGGGCCTTCCACATGAACAGGGAGGAGGAAGCTAACAGGTTGCGAGAAATGGAGCTTGCACAGCAAGCCAGGTGGCAAGACTTATTTGCAACATTTCTCGCAACCTGTAACACATTGATAGAAATATTTAAAAATAAAAATACTTAGGTTGTATGTTACTTGTTTTATTTTAAATCATTATCAATCAAAAATTCTTCTTGCTAATTGATCTCTTAATGTCCTTCCCATCAGTAACTCATTGTTGATCTCATTTTCATCCACTCTGTCAATTATTTCCAATGTTTCTGTAAATAAAAAAGATAAAATTAGGGATTCTCCTGCCATAGTATGGCACCTAAGACACATAATTAGATATAAATGCAGCGTTTATTTATAAGTAACGAACCTGTGGAAGCAGTTTCAGTATCAGGGTCTGGAATGTTATATTGCAATGCAATGTTATGCAAGACGCAACATGCAACAATGATTCTAGCACATTTAGTAGGTTTATAATGTAGGACCCTGTCCTTACACACACACCTCCACCGATTTTTCAACCGTCCAAATGTGTTCTCAATTACAACCCTTGCAGTGCTGTGCTTTTTATTGAACGATTCTTCCATCGAGTGCGGTGCTGTTTCCCTGTATGGGGTCATCATCCAGGGCCTTTGAGGATATCCAGAGTCACCTAAAATAAGTTAATAATATTCTATTATTGTGTTAGTTTTAGGTGAAATTATCTACCATATTTTAGAACAAATGCAAAATAAATGGACAGTTATTTCAGGATTTTTCAAAATAACCCTCAAAATATATTTTATATAGGTACCTACCCAAGAGCCACACAGTTTCATTATTCCTATGCAGAGATTTCATGTAGTTATTGATGATGCTGTTGTCCCATATAAATGCATCATGCGTTGCACCTCCAAACTTTGGATTTACAGACAAAATTTTGCAGTCTGCATCACATATCTGAAAGTGGTTATTGTACATTGTTATTTTGTTTTTGTAATGTAGTTACCTAGATACTGTAGAATTCCAATAAATTAAATTAGGGCAGGGTTATTATTAGGTACATAACAAACAATTACCATTTGCACATTCAATGAGTGGTAGTGTTTCCTGCAGTAATAAAGATGCTCCACTGCATTCTCTGGTTTGAAGATTTTGAAGTGGCTGCCATCTACACAGCCTACTACTCCAGGAATTCGATACTTACTGTAAAAACTGAAAAAAAATAGTGTAAATCAATAAGTAGTTAGGTACTTATCTCAATAGGTACCTACTACCTAAAGATGATTAGGAATTTCAGCTTTGTTTAGGTACTTACCTGTGTTTAATTATATCCCTTTCCTGACGAGTTGCTGGAAACTTAATGAACATGTTCACAACAGTTGGATGGTTTAGGGCTGCAGTTACTTCTTCAATATATAAACTCATCGCTTCTTGAGAAAAATGGTTTGCCTCTCCAACGACACGCTGATAATCGCCGTGAGCGTAGAATAAAAGAGCACATAACACCTGCAAAAAATACTTACCTAGTTAGGCTTACATGGGTTGCAAAACGTAAAATAAAATAAACGACTTACCTTTGATTTTAATGAGACTCTCTGTGTAGACTTTAATTCTGTATGTTCCCCCAAGACAGCACACAAATCCTTAAAAGCTTCTTTATTTAGTCGATAAAGTTTTATAAACTTGGAGTCGCTATGATTTTCTACTGGATTGCCAACTAAGGCACGCATCTCACTTTGGAACTTTGTTTGTTTCCGTCGTACATCTTCTGCTTCGGCAGTATCCAGCATTTCCAACACAAAACGTGCCCTAGTAAACATTTTGATTTTGTGATCTCAAAAACTATCCCAACCAACTCAACTCAAATGTATTTCACGAAGCAAAATGTCGGTGAGTGCCGTAACTACAGTAGTAATAGTACGTTACTATGACATCTGTCAAAATCGTTACTCATGGTACCAAATTTTAGGCAAATAGAGCGCAAACTACAGTCGCTGTAGTATAGTTTACTACGCTGTGACGTAGGATAGATAACTACGTGACTCATGGTGCGCTTTTTAGTACCCAACTATCCGCTAGAGGCGCTGTACAAGATTTCATACATTTTTTTAACTACAGTCGCTAGCGAGTGTAGATTGAAAAAACTCATGGTAGACCTACTGTTCATTTTCCGTGATTTTCCATAAGTCGTTGTCCATGGATACTTACTCGTATTCCAAGATGGCCGCCGGCTCTAACGATTTCAGCAAACATAATTATTGAAAGTCGCACGTCTGTATGTTGGCTCAGTTCATTGGTCAAACTCACTGACAGTATTGTCACTTGTATTTAGTATTGTAAAATGTACATTTTATTAGTATTTCAACATTGTAAACTAACATGATTTTTGTAGATTTAGTGAGTAACAGTCAATATTTTTCTTTATTTTTTGATAGCAATATGTTTGTTTTTATGTTCAGCTATACTGAGTACAAATCCAACCCAATTTGAAACAGCGCCGGCAATTATCTCTGCCGAGATTTATGTGGTATTTATATACATCTCAGAGATCTTAACCAAAAGATCATAGATGCACTTATCCCATGCTAAGTATTTGACGACTGTCTGCGTAATCGTAGGGTCGGCACAACATGTTTTCTTCTTCCACTCACTCCTATCATTCGTTAACTCTGAGTCTACTCCTCTTACATTCATCATCTTTCACACTTTCAAACCACTTTTTTTTCGGCCTTCCTCTACTTGCGTACCCAGATTTACCGAGACGTTTTGCTGTCAGAGCATTTTATATTACAGTCGATGTGCAACCAAGAACGTTTAGCTTCCAAAACCTCCTGATCCGAAATGATACACTCATACCCATAACTTGAAGTTTTCACCCAAAGATCATGCATCGGACTAATTTGAAATTGAAACGCTATTTTCATACAGTTTTGCAAAAACTTTCAACCAGACAAGTAAAGGTACCTCTGTTCCCGGATTTCCCACCTACATAAGTTAAGTATTTTATCGAGCACACGTGTAAATTAATACACAAGACACTAATGCAAGACATTTGGACGCCACCGCGAACGATTACATGTGTATCGCTAAATACGTGATGTCTTGTGCTGTACGAATCTGAGGACACCAATTGGAAAGACAAACAAACTCGACTAATGTAGTTTCGTTTTAGGTTGGTGCTGCATCGTGTGCGTTCAAGTTACTGGCTGACAAGTTAACTATTTTTATTGGCAGTATTTTTCACGTTCCTATTTTTTTATTAATTAACCAAAAACTAGATTGTTTACTAATACAGAGCAAAAAGTCATGTACTACAATTTTTTTACATTTTGTTTTAGAATTCTAAAATCTATTTCTATGGAGTCTTTTACTGAAAATTATAAGATTTTACGGTATTCTTTCACAAGGGCCTTGCCACAAACAATCATGTTTCAGAACCGTAATATTTAAAGCTTGAAATAACACCACTTCAATTCATTTTTAATTTTTTATTGGTCATTGTAAGAAATATCAAAGTTATATTACTTTGATATTGCCCGAAGAGCTTGTGGTAAGGCCCCTGGGCTCTCGTTACAGCAGCTTGTACTTATTACACAATATTATTTTATACATTATTATAATACTAGCTTCTGCACGCAGCGTCGCCCGCGAAGTACCTACATAAAATATAGCCTATGTTCATCCTGAAAGTTCATTCTACACATTGGTGAAAGAATTTTTCAAATCGGTTCAGTAGTTTCGGAGCCTATTCAATTCAAACAAACAAACAATCAAATCTTTCCTCTTTATAATATTAGTATAGATAGTATGGTATAGTAAAGGCAAATTTATCATAAGAACGGAGAAAACCCAAGCAAGTAAAGTATACCTAGGTACTCCTTTTCATGGAAAACCCTGACCCTAATTTTGTAACAGAGCCCAACCCAAATGATCTAACTACAATATTACTATCCTTAACATAAGCACATAACGTGGATCGTTTATTAGATACTAAAACTACCCGCCCCGAGAGTAAACGCGTCTTATCGCACCGAGTAAACGAGGCTCTGGCAAAGGGTATACTCACTCGTAGGGTAATTTACAGTAGAGTCGATAATTTTGAGACTCCGTTCATCTCATTAACACGGTACAGGTTGTTGGAATACCCAAACGCCCCCATAACACCGTAGGCAGAGTTTTTCTGTACGGAGGAGAAAATAAAGTACCTATCTAACACTAATTTGTGATTTTTGCCAAACAAAAATGTCATATTCATATTTATTTATTTCTTTTCTCGTCAGAACTGTGACCTTGCCTTCTCTTCTGCAGAGAAAAATGTCATCTACGGTATTTTCGCTCGGGAGGCAGGGGGTCTATTATTATTACGTCTTTGTCATCAGAAATAAACTCAAGTCTTAAAAACGATAAGGCATTTGCTAAAATATTTTGTGTGTCAATAATTGCATATTTATTGTGTTAATAAAATTAATAAATGCTGTAGGAACTTATTACGTTGATCATAGTAAAATTTTTTTCAGATTGTAGAGCTGCAACCATGCATATAATGATAAATATTTAAAAAAAATAATTGCAAAAAATAAAAAAACACCCGAATGAACGTAACTTTAAATAGATTTTTACAGCCACCATTTTCGATTTTTTGACATTTAGTATAACCTATGTCACATTTTTTATTTAGACTCTAGACTCTAGCTAGACGAATCCAACAACATTTAATTTTGTCAAAATCCGTCCAGCCGTTTGGGCTACAGCTACAACCAAAGGAAGGAACTCTCATACATACAAACATATGTACATACATACACCCCAAATATATTACTCTCCTTCGCTTTGCTGTCGGGTAAAAACATTATTAGAAAAATCAAATGAGGATTATTAAACTTTTCGTAAGACCGTGCATCAAATTATTTTTAGGCACCTACGTTCTTTTATCAGACGTGGTAATATTTTGTACATCCTGCTGACTTAAAAACAAACAAACCTACGAACGTCACAACGTACACAGATTATCATTTTCAGAGACAAATTACATCAAGTGCTGTGTAACTGACAGAATGTGTAGGGATGGGCATTGTTTCAGTATCGATAAAAAATTCAATTAATTATTAGAAAAATGTGTATAAGGCTATTTTTTTTCAATTCTTGATTAATTCTCATTTTTAATCGACGTTCCAATTTCAAATTAATTCGAAGTTTCAAGTTATTAGACTTTTAGAAAATGGGCACCTAAAACAAAGTGAAACTGCCAATAACCGATGGACTTACAACAATTATTAAAAACGAGGTCTTGCTTGCTGTTCATTATCCAATAACAACAGCTTTCAATATTTGTGCCCTTTTGAACTTTTTGAACAGTTTCGTTATTTATACTCTATTGTCACGGTATTGTATCGACATTAACCGCTTTCAGGCGATCATCCCTACCCTCAAATATAAATATTATGTTTATATATTGATAGAGTTGAGCGTATGTCAAACATGGTCGTGTACGGTGCCAATATTAGCTCTAGTTATCGGCCTGGTGAACAGTGTCACGGCCAAGGTCGCAGCTTACTGTCAATATTTTGGAATTCCTGTCACTTGACCCCAATCCTTATTAAAATATTTAAGATGCTCTTGGTTGAATGACGTGGTCTTCTCATCGCTTCGCACACAATCGTAAAAAAAACAAAATCGAAATTTTTATTGTTTTTTTAACTGTCAAAATATACGATTCATCGTCCTGTCAGTAATAGGTTAATTATTGTGAAAATTTCGCGATTTGATCCTACTAACTTACTATTCCTATAACCTAACATTTCCGATTATAACCAACTGAAAACTAAGATTTAAATCCCTCGTGATTCAGTTTTTATATTTAATAATTGCTTGTTTCCTCGGAAGAAAATAGCAGTTTTGAAAAGTATCAGTTTTTATATTTTTCTCGAATTTACTTTTCCGTCTGGCGACACAGACGTAGGCCATTTTGAAACCATTTCGTTTCAAAAGTAGGTACCTAATAAACACAGTAAAAACACTTGCTAATGTTTAAAAAATACTAATAAATAAAAATAAGAAATACAAAGAGACCTGTGACATTAAACGTGTTAGTTGGAGTAATTTACATTTTTTTTGAATACCTAATTTATTCATTACAGCCTAACTAATGTGTGCAGATATTATGTTCAAAGAACTCCTTAAACAAACGGACTTACATTATAATCACGTTATAATACTGCTCTACGCTACGATCGAAATTATCTGCATATTTATTTTATTTAGGCAAACTCCTTAGATTAAGCACATTAGCTGTGTTACTAAATATTTTCTGTGTAAGCTGTAGTGTATGTTCTGTACATAATATGTGTTATTTTGTGTGTTATGTACATATTTGGTCGGCTGTAGCGCGGCCCCTTTGCTGAGTGAAATCACAGTCTTTGTGGGTTTAGTTTGAGAGCCGCGATTGCAAATACTTTGGTTACTTTTGAATTTTGACTTATGACTATTGGTTTAATTTATGCACAGTTATTAGATAAGTTAAAGAACGAATATATGTAGGTACTAACTGATAAACCTTGACTGATATTATAGGCATACTAGCTTCCGCCCACGGCTTCGTCCGCGTTGTACCGTGAAAAACAAAAAAATCTATCCCACAGGAACCGTTCATTTTTCCGGGATAAAATGAAGCCTATGTGTTATTCCAGGCTATAATCTATATCTGTGCCAAATTTCATTCAGATCCGTTCAGCCGTTTTAGCGTGAAAGAGTAACAAACATCCAGACATCCAGACATCCAGACATCCTCACAAACTTTCGCGTTTATAATATTAGTAGTATTGTAGATATTTGCGGTACAAAAAACGCAATAGGTACCTACCTGATTAATATGCAAGGCACCGCCCAATGTTTATTTCCAATACGCCTCTCAAAACCACAGAGGACTTCCATACAACCATAGCCAATACTAAAATTGCGCAAACAGAATCATCATAATGTCCTCATTATTATTCCAAATTTAAAAGAGACCTTTGTAGAACAGGTCTCGGGAAAACAAACTCTTGCGCAGCACAAAGCAAACATGGCGGGCGATAACGACCGCCATCTTGGCGGATTGAGGTTACCTACGCTTCGAAATTCAAATTATTAAGTATACTGCCGTCATTAGTGTTGCTGGGTTGGTTTTTACTGCGTGTGAATTTATAACACGCTTTTGTTTACTTGGGTACATAACTAACCCGAGACTTAAATCAATCATAAGAACAATAGAAAATATTATTATTACCTAGTCATCATCATCATCATCATCATCAGCCTATAGCAGTCCACTGCTGGACATAGGCCTCCCCTAATGAGCGCCATTGCGCCCTGTCTTCAGCTCGACGCATCCAGCCTCCACCAGCAGCCTTTCGCAGATCGTCACTCCACCTAGCCGGAGGGCGTCCTACACTACGTTTGCCGAGCCGCGGTCTCCACTCGAGAACTCGTTTACCCCAACGGTTATCGGTTCTTCGACAGATATGGCCAGCCCACTGCCACTTCAGCTTGCTAATTCTCTGAGCTATGTCGACAACCTTAGTTCTGTGTGGGATAGTCTCATTACGGATTCTATCCTTCAGAGAAACTCCGAGCATAGCTCGTTCCATAGCTCGCTGAGCGACTTTAAACTGGTGAACTAGCCTTACCGTGAGTGTCCACGTTTCGGCTCCGTATGTTATTACCTAGTATTAGACGGGTATTAATCGCGTAGGTAAGTTTAAAAGTAGGTACAATAGAAAATAAACCAAATTACTTACATAACTAAGTAAGTATTCATAGTTCCCAAAGAATTTGAACTAAGCATAAGTGAAAGGAGCCTTACAACTACGGCTTTTTGTAAAAATATACCTACTTTTGGGGAAATACTTACTTACCTAATAATTATCAGAAAGTTGGTATTCTGAACTCATTTTTCAGGAGAAAATCAATAAGTATTAATTTCTATTACTTACTAAAAGAGGTAGCGAATTGGTTGTAGTATGAAAAGTTTTTGCTTTATTTTGTACTGTAACAACACATAACATGGCCATTGTCTTGTGAAATATTTTGTAAAGCGTAATGCAAAACAGTAAAGACAAATGCGCAATTAAAGAAGATAACAGTTGTTTGGAATAAAAACAGGCTAATCCCACACTCTAGTAATACAAGAACAAATTTGTTTTGCTAACAATCAACCGACACTGTAGGAGCTGTTCACACGAGGACAATTGCACAAGCCAAGCTGTTAAGTCAAACTAGTAAGACTACTAATGTATATAATAATTCATTAGTGCATTGGAAGTATTAGTAAACTAGTATTTATTACAAAAAATAAAAAACCGGACTGAACGTAACTGAAAATAGGTTTTTATATCCGCCATATTAGATTTTTGACATTTTGTATAGCCTATGCCACCCTTGTGATCCAGACGAATCTAATGACACCTTATTTTTCAAAATCCGTTTGCTGTTTGGGCTACAGTGACAGCCAAAGGAACTCGCATTCATACAAACATACATACATAATACACCCCAAACACATTACCATCCATCTTCGCTTCGCAGTCGGGTAAAAAAGAGCAACAGTTTGTGCCTACCTCATAACGTATCCAACATCACCCATGCAAGAACAATTTAAGGTACCTATAAATATCAGTTCTTGAATTATTTGGTTACATACCTAAGTAGGTAATTTTGACAAGCCTACAAACTGTCATGTTTGGACTTGCCTCTGACTACCCCCTTTAGATATCCTCAAAGATCTAAGTAACTAAAGATCTGAGGAAGATACATATCTACCGAGCCCGGGGATTACAGTCGTGATCACTGATCATATTTTATTTATTTTTTACAAACTATCTGCTAGGAATAAAAACAAAAAATCACTGATCATTTTTCATAAAACTTTGGCGTTGGTTCTTATAATATGTGATTTTTGCAAAACGCCCTTATTAAAACACTACTGGATTCGTGTGCACAAACCTTAACGCAGCGAGTCACCACAGCTTACACTGCAAATATTTCAACAAAGATACAGGGGGCGCTCAACTCTCCAACTATCCCAGTGTACACAGGGCTTTATGCGAAGAAACTAACTAACGCCTTAAAGTATTTGCTAATTTCTGACATTGAGTGCCTATAGTTTAAAACGAGATTGGTTCTACATAAATAAATGTTTGTTTTCTATGAATTATGAGCAAATAAATTAGTTAAAAAGCATGTCCTCTGAATAATAAATGATAAGATATAAAAATTTTATTAACCTTCTTCAGAGGTCGGTTAAATTTACCCTTCACCATTGGTAAATAAATAGTTTCATCTCGAACCAATGAAAAATACAGGTAAATGCAAAACAGATGCGTTTGCCTAGGTATATTTACACAAATGTTTTTGTACGCGGATGATATATTGTAGTTTAATGTTAATGTCGGCAATAAAAATACAGCAATTTCTGTAGAAAATATTGGAATTTACGCTACTTCGTTTACGAAATGTTATTTATTTTACAAACTTTAACCTACATTCTTTAGGAGTTAAATTTCAACTCTATATTATGACTAGCTGATGCCCGCAGCTTCGCCCGCGTCACGGTCGATTATTGCGACTTTTCATACAAACATTAATCCCCTATTTTATCTCCTTGGGGGTAGAGTTAATCAAAATCCTTTCTTAGCGGATGCCTACGTCATAATATCTACCTGCATGCCAAATTTCAGCCCGATCCAGTGGTTTAGGCTGTGCGTTGATAGATCACTATGTCAGTCAGTCAGTCACCTTTGAATTATATATATTTAGATTAGCAGTCAAATCAAAATAATATATTTATTAAGTAAAATCACAAGGATCAGTTTGAAACATCTTACATGCCAGGGAAGTTAACTTAAATAATAAGTGTGTCAATTCCAGTGTAAGCTGTGCGATGTATGTCGGTATGCACTAGCTTTTTTAAAATATACATTTATATGTATTGATTGAATATAAAATGCGAGCTATAAAGCAATTTATATAAATTATGAAGGAAGTGGATACAACTGTACCCCTAGTATGAGTTTTTGATAGTTTACGAAAACTTTTTTCGAATAGTATCCTTTCATACATTTACCTCCATCGGAAATGTTAAGGAACTAAAATAAAGTCGATATCGTGAAAACTTGGTTTGAAAATCGTTGCTGAGTCTGCCGATTAGATAATATTTTTGATATTATCGACCTTATTTTAGTTCCTTAACATTTACGATGGAGGTAAATGTATGAAAGGATACTATTCGAAAAAAGTTTTCGTAAATCAAAAACTCATACTAAGGGTACAGGTTTTGTGCTAGTGAGCTAAGTAGAGTAAAGGTACCTATTGTATTTTGAATCACTACAAATTCTTAGTTCTTTATAGGATTTCAAAATAAGAATGTCCTAAGCAGTAACAAGCTAAAGCGAGAAAGAAAATAAAATATAGTGCACATGCGCTGTAGAAAGATGACTTTGTAATCGTTTCGACCGAGGTTTTCAAATATTAGTGTTTGCCAAAGAAAATGTAGACCGTGGCTGTACGTCTGTTTGTCTGACGACCCCAATCAGGTTTATGTGTTATGAGATTTAGGCTTTTTCAGTTGCTTTTGACGATTGATTGACCAACAGATTGGAAGAAGTGACAAAATGTTACTATTATTATAGTTTTTATTATAGAATCGGTGCATTTTCAATCGTTACTAATTTAATCTAGTAATACCTATAAATGAGAAATTTTGGATTGATGAATCTATGGAATCAGCTGACCGGATCTGGATTAAATTTGGCACAGACAGATTATAGTCTTGAATAGCACATAGGCTACTTTTACCACGCAGGCAAAACCGCGGGCGGAAGTTAGTTGTAGGTAACTAAATCAACCTCTACCTTCATTTGTTTTTTTGAACATGGTTCCGAATTTGAAATTAGAATAAATACTTTATTAAGTTGACTGATAAACCTTGCTTGGCAAAAATAGTTGACAGCTGCAAAATTGATATTTATTCACAGTGAATTGTAATAGTTACTTTATTTAGAACAGACGTTAAAAAAAGGATAGTTTTAGTTTGTCTCAGATTTAAAAACCTTAGCAATTAAGTACCTATTCTTTATGACTTTAAAACTAAATGGTATTATTATCACCATAGCACAATTTCGAAATGAATCTAGTCGGTTTCACTCCTTTTCTCATCGCTTTGGTAGATTACCGCCCTAAGCTAATTTATGTAACTACGTAACTATTTTCTCACAAACGTATGGGAAATGTCCCATATTCAGTTGGCTTCGAGTTAAAAATCGTTTATACGTGAGCCCAGAGTTTGCGCCAATTGAATTATTAATGCAGCCTCCACAAACGAAGCGGGTACATATTTACCCGTCGCGTAAATAGATGCGCACACAGCGAACACGCGTTTTCTGCGCAGTATACGAAAAATTTACAGAACATTATCTTTACATCTCTCATATTCGGTAAGTAGGTCCTTCTTACTCCTAAATGGGGCTTGTAGGTGACCAATTAGCGCTCTAGGGTAATAATGTAGCTAGAAAAGCCCTAGGACAGTAAGTAATTAAAAAAAAACTTCACTCTTTCAAAAAGTTCGCGTACATCTAACCATCATACTGGCAATAGACATCATGCATTCAGCCCAATGACAAAAGAGGTCGCTTCGCTATTCAGCCTTGACTTCGTATGAGTATAATAGTCATCAATTTTAAATATCGAACGGCGAAGCTCAATTTCGTTCTTGAAAAAACTAAATAAAAAAAAAGATGAAAAAAGGCGGGAATAGAAAACTTTTACTTTAAATATTGTTTATTCTTGTAATGCCGGTTTTTTTCTACTTACCTCACAATCGAGATGTAAAGCAGAGTAGTTAGCTCGGGTGTAAGCATCAATTGCACCCTCGAACTATAGGCGCCCTCGCTGCGCTCGCGCGCCTAAATATCTCGTGCTGCAATTGATGCCTTACAACCCTTGGCTACTAATCTACTATTAACATGATCACGACTGTAATCCCCAGAACCTTTAACGCAGAAGGCAGAACTTACCAACTGAGCTATTTGCCTCCTATACGGAGCCTCTACGAAAACGTAGCACCTACGCCAATTATTATCCGCCAAAAGTTTTTTCAAATATTACGAGTATAATATATTAGTTAAACCTAAACCGACGCGTGTAATGAGAGTGATTGAAGCAAAACAGGTACGTCTGGACCTTAGCAAGTGGAGATCCGTGGCCTCTGCCTACCCCGTTGGGAAACAGGCGTGATTTTATGTATGTACCTACTAGCTTTCACCCACGGCTTCGCCCGCGTGGTATCTTGATAAACAAAAACAAATCTATCCCACGGGAACCGTAAACTTTTTAGCGATAAAATGTAACCTATGTGTTTTTCCAGACTATAATCTATATCTGTGCCAAATTTCATCCAGATCCGTTCAGCCGTTTCAGCGTGAAAGAGTAACAAACATACATCCAGACAACGTGACATCCATACATCCATACATTCTTACAAACTTTCGCGTTTATAATATTAGTAGGATGTATGTATATTAGTTTCTGAAACATCTGCCGTTTTTCCATATCCTGGATACGCGTGGCTGTACACAGTCGCACGTAAAACCTGTAGTTTTCCCGGCTGCGCGCGCTGTTTGCGTGTGTGTGCGTGCGTGCGGCTGTGTGCGTGGGTTGGCCTTTTGCAACGTGGCGTGGATAGGGCTGCCATGCCAAGATAACTTGACACAAACCTAGTCTTCACAGGTCAATAGTTTTTCTTCTTCTTCTTTGTTTATGGCATCTGACAATTTTGCCAGTGTCAAGTTTTAAAATTAGTAGTATTGTCAATATCACAAAGTCAGTCAAATTGTCAAGTCAATTTTACACAAAAGATTGTTCCGCCGCTTTGTTCAAAACTCTCAGGATTTCTTGCGATGGATTTAGAAAAAAATTGTTCATTTTAAATCACGTTTTTTAGGCTTGCGTCAAGAATTAATTACTAAAATTACATAAATAACAAATAGAGCGACAAATTTAACAGCAGTATGCATCACAAACAATCCCAATAGTTCTTTCGAACGAATATGGTTTAGGATAGAGGCTAATTTTGTGTTATTTTTTTTTGGCGTCCCCTTTTTTTTAATTTGCCATTATTCATATTTTTATTTTTTACAAAAAAATTTAGGGAAACAATAATTCATCTAAAAGTACGCGGGATTATGTAAGAACAGGCAAAGGATCATAAGAAGTTCGTATGACAACGATTTTTGCCGCCCACAAGCTATGATGGCTTGAAGCTATATTAATCTATAATTAGCTCATTAGATCCAGATCTCTGTTAAAGAGAAACGTCTTTATGAAAAAGTAAGTATCTACATAGTGTAGGTAGATATTATTGCTTTCTTCAAGATCATGTTTCAAGGTTTGCGACATCCCTAAGACAAAGCTTTGGAACCTGGGGCCCCAAGTCTTCGTATTTGCAGGCTTGAGCAATTAACAGCTCTTTATGAATATTCAACGCGAGTTTTTATATTAATTGATGTGTAACTTACGCGAAAATGGCTTTTTGTGGATTGTGGTTACGAGAATATGGTACCTAATGTGAGTTTCGTCCTAATTAAAACTTATAATAATGACCGAATAAAAGGAACAAACCATTAGTAGAACGATTTTACTTCAGTGTTGGACTTTTGTCTGTCAAATAAAAAGTACTTATAGGCAAGTAGGTACCATTCTATTCTAACCTGCTAATTCGTAAGAATATCGTAAGTAGGTATGTGTAAGTATTAATGATAATCACAAAACTCAAAATAGATATGTCTACTTACAGTGCAGATTTGCATACACAAAAAGTAACATAAGTATAAATAATTGTATTCATAGACTATTTATATAACCCTTTCATCCAAATCCGTTCAGCCGTTTTGGCGTGATAGACACGCAAACATAGATATTACAAACATCTAAACATTTGCATTTATTTATAATTCGTAAGATAATTTACCGGATACATGAGCTACTTTTAAAAAGACATACAGAATGCCATGTTTTATTGCTAGCATTCATAATCTTATTCCCGAAATAATATCTACAGCGTTCTGGAAAACCTTGCTAGAGCGAGACGCCATTGCGCTGATAGAGACAACAACAGAGGGATGAGACTTCCTCTCAACACCAAAGGTTCTACGATCCGGTGAAAGGGAAAAAGGATTTTGAATTTCAGCACTAAGTCTTAGAGTTGAAAATGGGTTATGAAGTCAAGTGTGTGAGCATTGTGCGTGTTGTAGGCAGAAGAGTGCGGACAACAAATATTGATTCGGTGGAGCCTTGGGGGTGAGTGGGAGGGAGGGGGGTACTAGGCGCACATAATTTGGACTAATTCGTGACGTGTTTGAACAGGCTTGTCTGGTCATTCGACCGCTGCGGTCGATCAACTTTTTCTCTCAAAACTTTTACATCTGTTGAACTTAAAGGCATTTTTCTGAAAAGCATGTAAAAGATTTATAGGTAAGTACAATATGTACTCAACAATTTTTACGTCTCCTGGCACAAAATAAATAAAAGCAAGGTAGATAACTCACTGACCTCGAAAAGTTCCAAGTGACTTTTACAAGTCCTTTTAACCTTTTATGTTTTACGTAGAGACTTAGTAACTAACCTACACATACCTAAACCTTATCATAAACCTATGTTTATTTATAACAAAAACTATAGGTAGGTACTTATCTGCATCTCTAAAGTCACGATATTCGAACGTATCATTTTAATGGGTGCACTCAATTGGAACGAAAAAAAATATAAAAAATTGTAAATGGAATCGTCGTTCCAATTTCAAATTAACTCGGCAATTAAAGTACTATGGATTTCATAACTGGCTAATTAGAATTAAGAACCAACATTAGCCAATCGGGCTGAATGTTGCGATTCTACGCCACGCCTACAACATGGAATGAAACAAAGACGTGAGTTTATGCTCACAAACACATCTGCCTACAGTAGGGTTGCCAACTGTTTTTAAAAAACATTGTTAAATGGTCGTTGTTTAGTACCTATTTTTATAAGCGGCGATGGACTTGCAACCTGTTACGTAGTGAATAGGTACTAACTACTGTTGTACAAAATGTGGACATTGTGCCAATCATATCATTTGGACGCGCCTCAGACTATCCTCATTTAGATATCCTCAACTATCTTTAGGTAGCTTTCTAAATTACTCGATACCTAAGTAAATTATAGATAACAGATAATACTGATAGTTGATATAGAGTCCATGTAATGGTATTGCAAGCACTTACTAATCATATTTTTTGAAGAAGTACTTAATAGACAGGTTGTTTAACAATCACTTAATACCTACCAACGCGCCGAGGACTTGGCAACCCTAACATGTGCCTTCTGCTGAGTTTAAGTGATTTGAAATGAATTCTTTTACGAATTAATGTTCAAATCGAATTCGAATCCTTTGTCCACAGTGTGCCACATGAACAGCCGGGCGCTGTAAATAGGTATGTAACCAATGTCGGTATAAAGGTACGATGGTATATCTACATACGTAAACACGTCGGCATCCGCCACATTGCTTATCTCACTAAGCAAACCTTGTTCGTGTATCTTAAAATATTTCCTTCCATACCCATGGCGAGAAATTCTAAGAAAATGCCAGTAAAAAACACCTTGACAGTTTCACTCGCGCCATTTTGAACCTTATGAGACTTATGTGTGAAACTAACATGTAACTTATGTATTGGTTAGGTAGGGTACCGACATGACACCTTTTTGCAGAGCTACAGAATTTTGTTATTAAAACCTTCTTTCAATGACTAATCTTGTTTGAGACTGGCTGAAATAGGTCATAAACTTGGCGCTATTGTTTTGTTGAAATTAAAAATAAATCATTTTCAAATACAGAACTTCCTTCCTTTGTGACGAATAACGTGGCCAGTTCCTACCTATAATAACTAACTTTAGAATAACATAAAAACCTCCTTCGATAATTATACATAGGTCATATCATAAGTATGTAAATAAAGGCTTCGAACAAGTAGGTATTATAAATCTCTTAGGCGGAAAATTCTTGTAAACTAGATAAAATACCAAAAGTGTGCATTTTAAAGATAATTTTTAGCATAATAACCAACTTATTATAATCGCAGATAAAAAACAACTCACTGCATTTATTATTAGTTTGCTAAGCTACACAAAATCTCAACAATAACAATTTACCGCCAAATAAAGCGTTCGGTAAACGTCAAATAAATTCATGGGTTGGTGCATAAAATCGCACATTTGGCTCGGGGCCCTCCATCCCTTCCGGCCCCACCAAAGGATCATCCCCAATCTTACTAGATATTAGCGCTGGAGGCGATAAGGGCTCTTTTATAAAAAACACTAGCGAAACTTCCGCAACTTTGCCCGCTAAATTTTATCATCCATCCAAACTTCGCATTTGTATTATTATCTCTTATTATATTATTAGTAACATAGGATATAATTTTTTTAATAGGGACAAAATTGCAATCGCTTCGTATATTCAGTAGATACCTTTATCTGGTCTAACTATAATATTATATATCCATATCCGATATCGGCATTCGAATGCTCTCAATTTTTTATTTACTCGACTAGTTTGAAAGCAAACTGCACGCCCCGAGCTATTCGCAATATCCCAGTTTTAGCTGTTTCTATTAAAAGCTCCGTATTGCTATTGGTTTGTTTTTAACTAGCGAAATTCCTCTCGGCTTTGTTTTATTTTATGTTTTATCCATAGTAGGTAGGTACCTACATATTATTCTTTGATTATATAATTATATGTAATCAAAGGTTATTATTATAAATGCGAAATTAATTCTGACTGTCTGTTACGCTTTCACACTTTTAAAACGCTGAACCGATTTTTATGAAATTTTGTAGGTACAAACATATATAATTGAATGAAATTCAGTACAAAGATAAAATTACTTATTTACAAGTAAATTTGAACTGGCATTTCCAAGTCATGAATAAAATAACGGTTGGAATCAAAGATGGCGGGCGAGCCACGTGACCGATGCGTTTTTAATTGCAATCATTCCGTGTTTTATGTTGTTTGCACACTTTCCGTGTTTGCGCTGTGAGGCCTTATTTATGGCCGGTGGGAACGTTGGTATTAATTTGCTTTTGTTACTGTGTATACCTAACCTACCTACACTACCTAATATTTTATGTAGGTTATTTCTTGAAATAATGTAACATTAGCGTGACGCGCCGCGTGCCGTAACACTGGAAAAACGTGTTAAATAGTAAAGTGACCTTTAATGTATGTATAGTAAATATACCTTACCTACAAAATTTAAATGTAATTGGCAATTGGTTCTTCCATTGAAAACCGAACATAAAGGTAAACTAGTACCTATTTATTGAAAATAGTAAAAAAAAATCGACTGAACGAAACTGAAAATAGATTTTTACAGCCGCCATTTTAGATTTTTTGTTATTTGTATAGCCTATAATCACTCTTTTGATCCAAAAGAATTCAACGACACCTTATTTGTCAAAATCTGTTTAGCTGTTTGGGATACAGCGACAGCTCAAGGAACTCGCACATACAAACATACATAGGTACACCCCAAACACATTACCCTCCCTTTTCGCTTCGCAGACGGGTAAAGACTAGGAAAAAAAAAAAAAAAAAAAAAAATATGATCACGACTGTAATCCCCGGGCTCGGTAGATAACTCCTCAGATTTTTAGTTACTTAGATCTTTGAGGATATCTAAAGGGGGTAGTCAGAGGCAAGTCCAAACATGACATTTGGTACATGCCCACATTTTGCACAGTAGTTGGTATTCCGTACGTGACAGGTTGCAAGCCCATCGCCGCTTATAAGAATACTAACCTATGACACATACCTTCGAATTTTTGGTTCTAGGGTATGCCGGTTTCCTCACGATGTTTTCCCTTTACCGTTTAAGAGCACTGGCATTGCGCACATAAATTTTTCGAATGGAAAAACTCATTGGTGCACGACCAGGTTTGAACCCACGACCTACGGATCGTGAGGCAGGGGTGCTACCACTACACCACCAGCGCTCTTAGACTAGGAAATACCTAGTAAAAAGTCAATTTTTACAGTAGATATTTACGTTCTAGTGTTGCTACGCCGTAGCACTTAAAATTACCGACTAGTTTCTTAGTCACTCTAACTCTAACAATGGAATTAGATATACAATATTAATTTATGTATGCTACAAGTAAACATACTTTCGCTAAAGTACGTAACATAGGTACTTAATCTACTTAGCGAAGTTCTAAGTGTCTACGTAGGTATAGGAGCTGTTTGAACACGGGCCGGCTGCTACATAAATTGTAGAATCGAGCTAAGCCTCACAGTTAAGTACGCTCTAAGTTTCATAAATTAGAGATACGATCGTAGTAGTGCTTAGGCTAAGCTATAATTTGTTGCTCTTGTTTCAGAAACCTGCAATCTTTTATGTATTAGCATTTTTTGTATTTAAAGACAAAAAACTTAAGGAGCACAACATGCGTAGGTATAAAATAAGATTTATTATGTTGCTACAAAGGATTATTAGAATAAGTCCTGAAAGAAATTAAGAAGGTACCTATTTTTTTCCAAAATAAAAAAAATCAACATCTTGAAGTTCTTGTGTCGAAGTCTTCCAGAACGATTCCGTTTTAGAAACGTCACATGTGAAGCTTTAACAATTGCATAATAGGTCATGGTACGAAATAACAATGTAATAAATTCCCTAGTTACCTCCCATCCTCCATATTTATATGGGTTTAAAAGGCTCGGTAATATAATCTATTTTACCAGTGACGTGGCTCGGTCCAATCTATCAACAGTCCGGAATAAGTTTCAATCACTAAGATATTAGATGATCCATTTTACTATGTCAAGCGGGACATGCACGATATAAAACAGGCATGCCTAAGTAAATACCGACGCATCTGTCTCCGAGGGGCGATGTGCGATAGTTGGGCCCAAGTAATCATAGACGGTAAATAAACGATTTGAGTTTTAACGTCTATGGGATTTGCGATGATCAGCTGTAAGTGTGAGATTTGAAAACTTAGCTTAGATATTATTTGGTATAATTAGGTGTTATATAATAGCAATACCTACCCAGCACATATTTTATTAAAGAGCTGACACAAGTTCGTAGGTAGTTGGAGTTATTACTTATAATTCACGAATACAAATGAATTTCATTTTTTTTAATGCAAAGAAAGCTACTATAGAGATCTTCTAGTGCTGAAGACTGAAGTAGTCAGCAGGTAAGTAGGTTAGTAGGTATATTACAAATCACAATCCATGCAAATATTATGAGTCAATGCGAAAGTAATTCTGTTTGTACCTATATTATGTATCTTTTCACGACTAAAAGACTCGATATTTGGATAAGAGATCGATTGTATTCTGGGGAAGGACAAGCTACACTAAGTCTAAAAAAATCAACGCGGACGAAATCGCGTAACAGCTAAGTAGGTAGGTATACAATACTTAATTAGAAGTGGAACTTTGACTACCGATGGGAACCTGCGACTCATTCTAAAAAATAGCCTATATCGTTAACCTAAATAGCATGATCTGTGCATGAATGAAGAGTCTCTGTGGCGCACTACACAGGTTCGAAAGAACTAGTGACACGAAGAAGAAGAAGAATCAAAAGGTAATTCCCAAATTAGGTCCTAGGTAGGTACCTATACTCATTATTATACCAAACTAAAGGTAGGTACATGTTTGTAGGTAGATAGGTAGGTACCTACTACCAATTGCCCGAACCCAAGACAGCATGAATTATTCCTCAAAAGCCAAACTACGGACCCACGAAACGAGATACCCAACTTACCCAACCCTCCTCATGTTCGGTTCAACCAATCCAGGGATTATCTTTCTTGGGGCAAGCGTGGTTACCCCACTGCAATGGCGGGAAATCCGAGACAAGATGGCCGACAATCTGCTCGTTTAAGATATTGCTTTCATTGTAAGCTAACTCTAATTACGTAGCTCTGCTGTGGGGAGATGTGCATAGAGATATGTGGTTCTTTTTTAGTGATTGCAAGTTACGCTTTATGAAAGTCTTGTCGAGTTTTAATTTTTAATTTATTTGTTCCTTATATCCCTAAGCATTTTTTTTTGACTGGCCTCACAGATCGGTCGGTGGTAGCTCTGCCTTCTGCACTGTAGGTTGTAGATTCGATCCCCACCCAGGATTAAGATTTGTGTGATGAACGCAGATGTTTGTTCTGTGTCTGGGTGATAATTATGTACCTATTCTATGTACTTATTAATGTATCAACTAGGTATGGTCTGGTTCCCATGGTACAATTTTTGCTTAGTTTGTGGCTAGATGGCATTATGTGAAACTGTCCACCAATATTTATTTATTATAATTATTATTATTTTGGTAAGTAAGAAGAGTACCTACCAAGGTATCTACGTAGTTATAGTTATGTTATAATATTACCTAACTACCTAAATGTTTAGACTTCAACTCTTTTTAACCTTGCTTTTAGAGCTCATCTTTCAACCTGATATTATGTAAGTAGATGAACCAATAAAAGATTGGTTGATAATAACTTATTTCACGAGGGGTACATTTAAAATTAACTATTTTTTTACGAGATAACCAAAATTATTCATTGCGAACAATGACGAATATTGAGAACAATAATGAAACTGTAGAGGAGAATGACCGAGGTGCCTATCTCAATTCCTAGATGCTTGTTCATAAGTATGTAATTCAAAGAGCTAATCCAAATGGTAACGAATGAGTTACAAAGAAAACACAAAATGACAAACTGAACAAACAGTAGGTAAGAGCGACGGCCACGATTCTCTAAACCGAACAAGCTCTCTACGACGTAGAGTCTACGTAATTATTTTTGAGTACGAATGCTAACTACATTTATCTAAATGAAGTATGTAAATAACAAAGTATACTTTGATTTGGTGAGACAAGTAAGTAATCATTCAACTGGAAGAAGTTCAACTATTATATAAAGTATTCGTTTAGTATTCAAAATAAATGACAAGTAGCGCCATCTGTGATTGATAGTAGTATCTATTTTTAAAGAAGAGTCATAAAAATACACGTAGGCAAAAATTGTATAATTAATAGAGATGGTATAGTAATCTGCGAAGAAGTAAAAGAAAACATTATACCTAAGCAAACACGAGATCCGGACTCGTATGTTTTTCCAACGCGAATGCATGTCAACGCGGAATAACCGGCGGAAAAAAGTTGCGAACACACCAAACGGGCACTCTTGTCCACAAATTCTATTTGCGGAAGCAATTTCGCGAAATGCCACAATTTATTTAAAAATTACGCCCTTGTTTGTGTGCGTAAATATTGACATGTTTGGTTTATGATAATGGCAACATTGCGCGGCAGGTACGGGCCATCCAGTGCTAGCGACAGTATTGTACACATATTATTTAATATTTACCGTCGCAATGTAAAGTTTAACTATATAATATTTGTTAAGTTTGCTCCTCTTTTGAAAGTTAGTGTTTACACCTTGTGGTTTTTAATCATAGGTAAATTTGAAGACTAAACATGGTAGAGATTGAGCTGTTGGTTCGATGTTGAGCGTTTGTTTGCTTAATTATCAGTTTTTGTTTGGGGTTCCCAATCGCAGTTTTGTTAAACAGCAAACTGGTCAATTATGGATGTTTACCGAATTGATAATGGAATCATTTGCTACTTGGCGATTCCTTAAAAATTATTTGAAATTATTTTTTTATCTACATTGAATCATAAGTGTCTAAAAGATACTTAGGTACCTAACTACTAAGTTGCAGTAGGTAAACACAGTTATTTAATGAGTTTAGTAGCGTAGCATAGAAATTGGGTAGTATAGGTACTAAGCTAATTAATACCAAACGATAATTTGCATGTAGCAATTCTGGATGTTGCTGGCAATACTGAAGCCTGAATTTCCATGTATTTTCAGTGCTAAATGAAACTACACGTACCTACAGGTTAAATAAAGCTCTTGCTTCACAATAACTATGATTACTGTTTGCCGAATTTGTTTGCATCTAAACAACGAATGAATGATGTATACCTACCCGCATTGAATTAGTAGTAACTCTTGAACTGGTCGTGGTGATAAATAACCAGTAGTCGTGATCGTCTTAATCAATTCACAAATGTTGACTTGAAGCAGCTCTACCTACTGCTGCCAAACAAACTCCTCGATCGGACGCAAAGTCTAACGGCAAACAATATCATCTTAGTATTTGTACTGAAACAACAAATTTGTAGCCAGCTTTAAATGCAAGCCCAACACGGCACACACTCACCGTGTGTACAGAGACAATATGTAGGAGACTCTACCACGGTCTTAAGCAACGACAAAATGAATCTCCGCTCGCGACTGATACGGCCCAATTCAAACACAGTCAGCGCCATTTTGTTTTCACAAGCGGCTATCTCGCCCCACTTCAAACACGCGATACTCATCCTTACATCAACAATGTAAGAGCTAAAATAGAACAGCCAATAGACCAAACAGAAACATCGGAAATTAAGGGAGGACCAGACACGATTCTGTTTGCCGTCTAACGTGGTCCCAGGGCGAAGTTACAAATATTTGACGTGTCAATTTTGTGAATGTTGACCGAGAATTGTGGTTAATATTCCCGACCCGAATAACCTGCGTGCGTACCACCCTTTAATTAAATGGAATAGTCCAATTGTTAATTTATAATGTCGACTTGGGACGTCAGGTATTCAATTATGGATGGTGGTTTAACTGGAGTTCGCGAGACAACTTTGTGTAAACTAGCTATTTCCAATTACCAGAGTGCCTAAACTGGGACTGATTAACGGAGATGAAATCGATCGCGCAAACAATTTGTCGATGACCCATTAACCCATTCGAATTCGCTTACGTCACGAAAATTCAGCTGCTACAACAATAATAGCGGATCGATTGTGAAGACAAAACATCGTTGCCGCTTGTTAGGGCATATTGCTCGTTACGCGCGGCTATTTATTTTGGAGTGGCAACACCGAAGAGTCTATAAACAAAAAAACACTCCGGCGACTGTTTTCATTGACAACAATGGCTGGAAGTACTCGAGGTAGTGTTAAGAGTGACGGTTGAGTAGGCTCTTACTTTTCGCGACATAGGTATCTGAGTAGGGGCTTGGCTCTCGGGCCTCGGTTCAGTATTTTCATTGTGTGCTTTTAATTTTGAGTGCGCGAACTAGCTCGCTCTCCCGGGACGTATGTTTGCGAGGGTAATATTTGCCAGAGCTGTATAATTCAGCCGGCCGACATATTTGCCAAAGAGCAATCATTTTAATATCGTCAGCCATCACATTAGGGCGAGTGGGATACTTTGTTGGATGGATTAATTTTTCAATTTTAATTATGCTTTTGGAAGTTTGAATGTTCTAATGGAATTAGATGAATGAGTTTGTTTAGTTGAGAGATTTGTTAGTTGGAAATGTTAGGGTTTCACGTAAATTGTTAGTGCCGTAATATTGACTCTATTACTTAATTATATTTTATGACTATTACCAACTGTTATAAACAACACTGTGGTCAAATATACTTAAAACCCTTTCGTCTGAGGGCCGGGGCCCGTAAGCATAAGACCCGTAGGTAGGTAGGTAGGTATATCATAACAAAACTCAAATCGGCAATTAAGCATAGTACATCTTCAAAAAGTGTTCTGAATAAAAAACGGGCTTTAATTAATTGACTAAGTACTAGAAATAAGTAGGTACTTAACACTTAGTATTACCTACTTATGTTAATTTTAACTCCACTAATAGAAAAATTATTATATACCTACTATTAGGTAAAAATTGTAATAGGTATACCTAGCACCGAAAATGATCTTGTGGCTGATGAAGAAAGAACCACAGACGTGAAAGAATTTCTCCAATCTTACTACTGTTACAAATAGGTAATATTATTTTATGTACCTACCTATGTACGTATCTGTATAGCAACAATTTAGTAAAAAATGAACACCTAACGCCATCTATCTTTGCTGATTGTAACTAGATTTACAGGTATGAACATAAAGGACGTATGAACCGAACATTTACGTCTATACGCTACTCGCGATCAAGTATTCATAGGTGGCGCTACCACTTTTTACTTAGAACCAGTATAATTAGGTTCTAACAGAAAAAAATAGGTGCTACTCTGTTCATGGGACGAAAATAAATAAGTTTTATCCATCAATATTTTACACAAGCGGTAAATGTAGAATTTACCTACCTAAGTTATTAAATTCACAAGCCTATCAAAAGAAATTTGCAAACGTCAGTGACGCTTGTTTTATTTAAACTGCCGGTCAATTTTATTTACAGAATTGGATAGTTTGTAACATATAGCATAGGTCCTTACCGGCAAGGCTGAGATAATGAGGTAAAATGCAGTAGGAAAAGTATATCAAGAACAGCTTCCACCAAACTATTTAAGCACTATCCCTAGAATAAATCAAAGTTATCGCTGGGTAAACTGACATTTTACTTGCATTACACTATTTTGATTATATAATATCAGATGATGCTCAAATCCATCCTAGGTATCTACTTATACATAGGTAGGTTTCTTGTATAATGCGTTCCTCACACTGAATTCATCAGTTTTCTTATGTTTATAGTAGAAATAAAATTAAGTAGGAACTTAATTTACAATAATGTTTATTCCCAAAATATTAAAATTAAATATTAGATTCAAAACGGTACATCCAGTGTGACCATTGTATTTAAAATTAACATAAATTAAGTTTAATTTAATATACTTATTTTAAAATATTTACAAAATACCCGAGTGTATGAGGCGTAAAGTTTGTAACTTTTCTGTCATTAGCGTATTAAACAAAATAAATGCAGATCCTTACCATAGCTTTGAGGGCAAATTAAAGTAGATTTGTACTTATTTAAAACACTTAAAATGTATGACTACTACATACAAATGAATATAAAATTAAAATTGTGTGAATTTAAATTGAACTCCCATCATTCAGGATATCTGAAAGGGGGAGTCAAGGGCACTATAGCAAGAGAATAGGTATACATTTTTAAAATACACAAACTAATTAAAATAGTAAAATTATTGTCATGATTCATTTGTGAATGTTTTGCACTAAAAGAGGGCAATAATATGGCCACGATAATTGTAAGAACTAAGATACTTATTTAAGATTGTTACTTAAAATACTTAAAACTTGGTTACTTAGAGAAACTTAGTTTCTAAAAACGAAGGTTTAGTTGTCATATATATTTTTAGGCCTTTTTATTCCATAATTTTGAGTACACTTATTTCATTAACTTATTCTTTGATAAGTACATTATTATACAATATTTTAGTAACTGAAATTAAACCAAATACTAAAATTAAAGTTTAAACTTACAACTACAGACTCCTTTCAAATAAATGATGTTAACTTTTTAAAAAAAAGTAAAATTCTTAGCCTTTCGTCATCCGCATATTGTTTATCAGATCAATGTTATTTAAAATAGCATCCAAACTGGTTAAGCCAATACTTCAGTGGAATTTGTATAGAAAGAAATAAATAACTAAAATATTATATCTCAACTTATTAAGAACCATATTTCTGTATAATATCTACATGATTTTTTTTATAGATCCGATATGTAAATACATAGTTTTACGATATTATGTCATGGTGTATATTTGAACCAAGAACTCAAGGTCTAATTTCACCAATATATTGTCTGTTAACTGCTACAACGGACAGTGCAGATTCAATATACGGAAACCAATATAATATTGTTTCAAACTATACCATGTTACCAGCAAATTTATGTTGCATTGCGTTCACTCAGTATCTAAACTATGAGCGATAAAATAACTAGCTATTCAATATGGTACTCATCTGTTTAAATAAAATAATCATCTGGTTAGCATGTTGGTGATCTCCAGGCTTATTCAACCACTAAAGGAAATTCTTCAATATCCTCACACATTGAATTGAACCCCGCAGCCCATTCTTCAACCTCTTTCACCTGAAAACACAAAAATTAGGTTACAAATTGCTTGTGGTACGATTTATCTACTTGGTGGATCTGGTTCTAATCTAGATACATGATAGGTTTAGCTAATTCATCATGATTAGAAAACACCAACTTTTGAGTTTTAAAGGTCAGATATATCACCAATCTAATCAGGTCCATTAGATTCTTAGCCTACTACCAGAGTTAAAGATGGCTTGACTGTAAAAGCAGAGACTGACAGATGAAAATTCCCTTTGGAACAGGCATATATTATTAGACAAGTAATATGCGATACCAACCTCTTTCTTAGATAGCTGTTTCTTCTTCTTTTTCTTGGTGACCTTCTTTTCTTTGATATTTGGCATGTGGAAGGTTAGGTCACTAAGGTCACCCTCATCACTTGACCTGGCCTCAGGCACTTGTGTGTCGCTGTCTGAGTTGGATATCTGACGGAATGTGACTTTTTTGGCTTTGCCATAGCTTTTTCTTTGAGGCTGTGGATAACACATTGATATTAGTGTAAAGACAGATACAATAGATTCTGGGGAGTTTATACAAAGGAGACCAAAGACTACTTTTCTTAGGCAACAGATTCTATACTATTAAAATGAAAGTTACCTTCAAATGATGAACAATCTCAATATCCTCAAATAGATGCACAGACTGGCTATCATCATCATCACTCAGAGGCATGTTGGTAGCAGATTCATCAGCTGATTTCCCATTGTCTGGTAACTGGGGGGCATCTTCAGCTAATTTCAACTGATCATACAGCTTTTCATCTGAATCAGATAGCTTAGACTTAGCTGTGACAGGTAATATTGCCCTGGTTGGACCTGCCATAGCATTGATCTCTTGAAGTACAGCTCTAGATTTCGATTTCAACCTCCGAGCTCGAGTGTGTCTTATATTTTTAATGGGAGACATATTCTCTTGATCGTAACTTTCACTTTCATCAAAGCCAAAGAATGTACCATCTTTATCTTTCTTTTTCTGTTTTTTAGTCGGTGATTTTTCAGTTTGGTTTAATTCATTGTCAGGGTTAGAAATTTCATTTGAGGTCTCTTTGTTTTCTGTAGAATTTTTATGATTTTCGTCATTCAAGACTTCTTCATCGCGTGACTTTTCATTGCTACTATGAGATGCATTAGGAGTAGACACAACATTATTTTTTCTTGCTTTTTTCGGTGTTTGGAAGCCGAAATTGGCGGTACTCATATCCTCAAACAATGAGTTTGCTTTTACTGGGGACATGGATCTGCCTCTTTTCTTTTTCATGCTCCGTTCAGCCATTTCTCTCATGAAGGAAATAATACTTGTTTGCTTTAAGTTTGGAGGATCTTCTGATTGTGGCAAGGGATCTTCGGCAACCAGATTTGTGTAAACATGTTTTTTCTTGCTAATATCTTCAGCATTTATAAAAGAACTTTCAACTGCTGGTGTCATGTTGGCTTTGACATAAGTATTTGCTTGCCATTTGATGGGTAAGTTTCCAAATTCTACCCGCCAAGGGCTGGCTAAAGGATGCCGGACCGAAACATTCATACTACTACTTGCTACAGGATGTTCATCAAAGAAGCTAGTATCTCCCTGTAAGTTAAGGGGGTCGTTTTTGTTAACAGTAATATGACTACCATTAACTTGTGGTATAATTTCTTTATCAACTTGAACCTCAGGAGTTTTTGGTTGACCAGGCGAGTTTACAGGAGAATAATTAATGTTGTCGTCCATTGACTCAAAATCGGCAGCAATATCTTCAACATGAATGGATGCATAGTTGGACATGTGGATTGATTTAGCAGAGTCATTGACAGGCAGTGCTGTGTGGTTCAATGATTTGGTTTCAGCAGCTGGTTTTATAATGATATCTTCAATAATTTGAACTTTTCTTGCAGGATTTTTGTTTGTTGGTACATTTTGACTTTGTAGAGTAGACTGTGTACTCTGACCTATTAGAGCAGGCTGTGTACTCTGACTTTGTAGAGTCAGCTGTGTACTCTGACTTTGCAGAGTAGTCTGTGTGTTTTGTGATACTGAAGGTTTCACTTTATTTTTTAAAGATTTTAGAGCTTTCTGTACATTTATGTCATAGTTATTTTTCATTACAATGGTTTTGGGTTTTGGTGACTTCTTTTTGACAACTCTTTTACGCTTTTTTTTCTGAGGTGGAGGCTCTTCATTGGGGTCAAAGGTGAATTCATACACATCTTTATCATCCTCCGGTTTTCTATCTTCAAAAACTCTGAATGATAAGTTTTTAGATAGTAGCCTCTTCTGAAAATCTGTGCTAGTGTTAGCTTTAGGGCTGACTTGCTTTGCCTGTAATTTTTTACCAACAACAGTTTTGGCTAATGTTCGTTTGCCTTTGGGGTTATTGTTGGTGTCAGGACTGGTCTTATTTTTAGGACTGCTTGATTTATTGAGAGCAGTTGTAATTTTGTTTTTATTTGATTTTGAAAAGTAGTTCTCGATTCCCTTTGAGTTATTGACATGTTTCTGTCCATTTTCTCTGACTTTTCTTGTTGGCCTTTTTGCTTGGCATGGTTTAATATTGTCATTACTTTTGGCATTGATTTGAGGTTTAGCATTCTTTTGTACTATTGGAGTGCTAGCATGGCATGGTAGGACTGGAATAAACTTGTTCGGACTAATTGAATGATCTTCAAACTTTGATGGTAACCTGCAAATTCTTTTAGGCCTCTTTGTAATCAAGCTGCTGTCTAGGCTTTGGGAAGGGGTTTTGATAGATGAAGAAGTACTGGTATTTTTTTTAGATGGTGTTTCTGGTTTTTTAGTGGCAGGAGGCTCTTTGGCAGACTGTAAACGGCAATGTCTTTTTGGTCTACTTGCAGTAACATCAACTGCAATACTTTTAGATGAACTTTGTTTCAATTTTTCATTTTTTGAGAGCTTTGGGAATGGTGTGCCATTATCAGATATATCTGACGTCTGCTTCTTCACTGGAGAATCTTTGTTGCTTGAGAGATTATTCAGAACTTGATTTTCAACATACCGAGTCGGGAGGCGTCTTTCCCGACGAGGCCTCACACCATCCTTGAAAGTAGCGTTTGCCGCCTTATTTTTCTTGGTAACCTCCGATGTTTTGATAGGCACATCAATGGAAGCATTATCATCCGAAAGAGAGTTGGTTTTGTCTGCCAACGCCTTCCTTGGAAGCTTTGTTATTTTGCCATCACTCTTTATTTTGATCTTTTTCCCAACATCAACATTTTCTTTCGAATTTTTCGTGTTTCTTGTTCTTGTTCGAGGGGGCATGACGTTACTAAGATACAAACATTTGTATCATCAGCTTTTAAGTTATTATATCACACACCAATATCATTCACGGGAAACACTGATTTCCTAAATTTCTCTTCAAATTCAGTATACTTTCAACAAGTTTCCTACAAAAAACAAAACAGAAACAAACAAACAGACAGAGATTTTCGCTCGCTTTTCTTTTACTTTTTTTTTAAGATATGTTTGACTTGACATTGACAACTACAGCAAATAAGGCTGAGATTGAATGAACTAAAATATTTGACCTTCGTTCACTGTCTACAATTAATTTTATTTGACTTGACGTGACGTTGACAACAAACTATAAAAAAAAACACTTGACACTGGCAAAACTTGAGAAAAGGAGAAAGATGACAAAAAGTAAGAAAACGAAGCCAGGTTCCGTCCGCCACCAACCAACCAAACCAACCGTTGATTTTTGAAAGTGTTTTGAAATTGAAACTTGTGAAAGGTTTTATTTTTATGAAATGTTTGGTTGGTTTTTTGTAAAGGGAGAATCGTTCGTTTGGACGATTAGAATTTTAAATATTTTGAATCTGATTGTGCCCTATTTCTGAAGTGTTTTTTGATAAACAAATCACATACCTAGCAGTTCCAGTAAAATACAGTACCATCTACCTAGAACAGCAGGTAAAATTAACAATCGATAGTGGTGGATCATTCTAAATAGTGCATGTTTCAAAATAATATTTACAAGTGCTCACTGCAAGTTTCAAAGTAATTCATTAAATCCAGGTACTTATGTAGACTTACTTAGACCTAATTTATTACAGAACTTTTTGCCAGTGACTCATTATTTGGATGTCACTTGTGAAGAAAAGTAACAAAACTTGACAACCACCCCAACCGTTAATCCCTGATATTTGGACAGGAAAATAAGAAAAAATAATATGAAATAAGTTAGCATTATTTTGCTAGCATATGGAATAATTGAGGTGTATTTATGTCAGAAGCCTCAATTAAAAGCACCACAATGGTTGAACTAGAAAAAGGTACATTAGATACTGTCCAAGTCGCTCTAAGGATCCGGCCACTGATGCAGAATGAGACTGACCGAGGATGTGATGAGTGTATAGATGTTATTCCTGGACAACCACAAGTACAGATTAAAGACCTGGCATTCACATACAACCATGTGTTTCCACAACACATTAACCAGCAAGAGTTTTATGATACAGCAGTGAAGAGTCTTATCGGGAAACTTTTTCAAGGTACGTATGTAATAGTTGATACTTTGTATAGATGGATGTAGGGATGTTTGTGACTCAATCATGCTGAAATGATTTTCAAATCTGAATAAAATTTGGCACAGAGATATATTATAGTTTGGAATCCCTACTTTTAACATGTGGGAGAAGCTGCGAGTGGAAGTTAGTTTTATATAAAATATCCCTTGTGGCTCATATATTTTGCAATTGTAACAGCCTTTTTTTTCCAGGTTACAATGTAACAATCTTAGCTTATGGCCAGACTGGTTCCGGAAAGACCTACACTATGGGCACCAACTACTCGGGATCAGATGGTGACTCCACAAAGCTGGGTGAGATTATTTTGAACTACCATTAGATGTGGTGACCAAAAATATAAATGTGGTACCTAAAAAGTAACTTTTATGCTAATCTAGGTCACAGATTTTTTATTCTGGATCTAGTCTACTCTGCTAAACACTCAACGATATATATAGGCCCAATAGTGTTGATCAACCTTGTCCACTTATTTAGCACAACTTATGGATGATACCGAAATTGACCAACATTTTGTTGCAATTATTGAAGATTCGATGCCCAGAATATCATCTGAATATGTTGATTTGTGGCATAATTAAACAAACTTACAAACATCCAAACAACTAAACCTATGCCTTATAATAAAAATGCTATATTTTCAGGGGTTATCCCGCAAGCTGTAGCTGACATATTTGACTACATAGAAACCCATGAAGACAAGTTCATATTCAAAGTTAATGTATCATTTATGGAGCTTTATCAGGAACAATGCTATGACTTACTATCGGGGAAAGAGAGAGGACACAGTGTTATTGAGATAAGGGAGGATATTAACAAAGGAGTTATTCTGCCAGGTAATTTATAAAAAGTATGATCACAATCTCCAGGCTTGATAGATATCTCCTCAGATCTCTTTGTTACTTAGATCTTTGATGATATTTAACTTAACAGAAGTAGTCAGAGGCAGTATTTGTGAGCACATGCCAATATTGTGCACAGAATCTAAAAAAAAAAAATATGATCACGACTGTAATCCCCAGGCTCGGTAGATATCTCCTCAGATCTTTATGCACAGTATCTACCTAGTGAGAATTCCGTAGGTACGTGACATGTTGCAAGCCCATCGCCAATAATTAATCATCAAATCAATTAATGGCTTTCTCATTATAAAGGAGAGGATGCAGTCATTTTTGTTTAAAAAAATATCTTTAAATTCCAGGAATAACAGAACTGCCAGTGACGTCAACCATGGAAACGATGTTGGTGTTAGAACGTGGCTCATCGGGTCGCGTGACCGGCTCCACAGCCATGAACCAGGCGTCCAGTCGCAGCCACGCCGTCTTCACTATCATTATAGCTAAGGAGAGTCGCGCTGACAAGTAAGTCGTGATTATTGCCAAGAATTTTAACTATACCTCTTCATAATCTTGTTGACCTCAACGGCGCAACGGGCGAGAGTCCGCCTGCGACGCAAGAGGTTGCGGGTTCGATTCCCGCCGCGGAACAAATTTGTGTACGATCTGCAGAAATTCGTTCCGCTGGTCTAGGTGTTTTTTATGTATTATAAAAAAAATATCTATCAATCTTATACCTTTAAACGAGCAATTCTCGTATATTATGTATATATGTATGTATATATATTTTCTGAATCTCGGAAACGGCTCCAACGATTTTCATGAAATTAAGTATGTAGGGGGTTTCGGCGGCAATAAATCGATCTAGCTAGGTTTCATTTTTATAAAACGTCGTTTACCAATAAAAAAACCGAGCAAAGCTCGGTCACCCAGGTACTGTATATAATGTATTAAATAATATCAGTTATCTAGTACCCATAACACAAACTTTGAGTAGCTTACTTTGGGGCTAGATGATGCTGTCTGGATTGTCCAGCATTATTATTATCATCAATATTATTTTCTTTTTCTTCTTCTTCCTGCCCTTTCCCACGCTATGTGTTATCCATTCCCATTTCCCTCTATCATCATTTACTTATTAGGTCACCCATCGTAATGAACATTTAGTACATCGATATTCATCATCATCATCTTCCTGCCCCTTTTCCCACGTTATATGGGATCGGCAGAACATGTGATCTTCTTCCATTTACCTCTCCATTCATCATCTCAGTAGTCACTCCTTACCCATGTCATCTTTCACACAGTCCATCCATCTCTTCTCAGGTCGACCTCTACCCCTATATCCATCCACATACATACTTAAAAAATATAAAAAAACTATATTAACTTAACAGAAACTTAGCTACAACTTCAAAGTTCCATCTCGTCGACCTGGCTGGCTCTGAGCGCATAAAGAAGACCAAAGCGAGTGGCGAGCGGCTCAAGGAAGGCGTTAAGATAAACCAGGGTCTACTAGCTCTTGGCAACGTGATCTCGGCGCTAGGAGATGGAACCAACAGGAGTTTCATCAGCTATAGAGACAGCAAACTAACCAGGCTACTTCAGGGTGAGTTTATTACCAGTGATTATACATCTTCTACTTGTTTTTCTAATTTATTTTTTTACTTTGATTTAAAATGGACTGTAGTCGTGTTTATTAGAAACTAGCTTACGCTCGCGGCGTCGCCCGCGAAGCACCTACATAAAATATAGCCTAAGTTCATTCTACACATTGGTGAAAGAATTTTTCAAATCGGTCCAGTATTTTCGGAGCCTATTCAATACAAACAAACAAACAAGCAATCAAATCTTTCCTTTTTATAATATTAGTATAGACTACATTCCGCACTTGCTCTAAGTAAGTCTATTTGACATGACGGAGATATCTTTTCGGACTTGGGTTAGGGTGGGAATCCACACATAAATTGCTGTATGTTCTTTTCAAAAGCGCCCTTGCGATTTTACTGAATAAAACTATTTTGTATTGAACTTGCTAGTATTTACTAGCACTCGTGAGGCAGAATTATTGCTAGCTTAGCCGCTTCATACGAATGATTGCTTACAGACAGTCTTGGCGGTAATTCCCTCACACTGATGGTAGCGTGCGTTAGCCCGGCCGATTACAATTTGGACGAGACGGTGTCAACGCTACGATACGCCGACCGCGCTAGACGGATACGCAACAAGCCAATCATAAACCAGGATGCTAAAGCTGCCGAGATATTCAGGTAACTTGCGACTTTACGACTACTTAATAAGATTGAAATTAGAGGAATATTAGGTACTTACTATATTTACTCATTCTTTTTTTTTCTGTTCAATAGGTAAAAATTTGTGATTCTTGAATCAACCTTTAGTTATCTTAATTATTAATGATGCGAATATTTTTGTTTCGTGGTTTAATCACGATATAGGAGCCTCTACAGATTATTTGGAATAGATAATTATAGGCAATTTTTTTTAAAGAACCACGAGGTACAAACTGCGTTCAGATGCACCTTAGGGGTCGATCCACTTGGCCACTTAAACCTTAGTCATGCGAAATCGTGAATCTTTCAGATTGAACAACTTGGTGAACGAACTTCGCCTCCAAATGATAGGCAAACTACCGTCCGTGAGCGAGCAGAACAACGAGCAACTGCAGGAGGAGTTAGAAAGAGAACGCACTAAATACTCGGAACTGCTCAAAAAGCACAAACAAGTCACCGAGCATCTAGGAAACATGCTGATCGAAAACACAAATCTATGCGAAAAAGCACTCTTAGCTGAGGCTGCAAAGGACAAAATCGAACGGAAGCTGAACGAGCTAACTGAACAGTGCAATCAGACAATCGACAATCTCAACATGACGGACAAAACAGATGAGGAACACCAAAAAACAAGTGTCGTTGACTATCTCAAAGAAATAAAGTCTAGACTCGAAGATTTGCAGTCGGTGAATCTGAAGACGAATGAAGAACTGATCGACCATGAGATAAAGTTGTCGTTTGTGAAAGATGATGATCCCGATAAGGTTGATGATGACGTGGTTCTGAATGAGGACCAAGCCGTTTTGGAGGAAGAGAAGAGGGCTATGGGACAGGTTCGTCTTTTCAAATTATTATACAGCTGTATCCCAAAGTGTAGGTAAACTACTGCACTATCCAAAAGTCGGGTTCAAACCGGATCGTGCTATTGTGACTTTTTCTTTTCGAAAAACTGTGTGGGTAATGTCAGTCCTCTTAAACTGTGAGGAATCAAATCAAATTAAAAAAAATCATATTAAATTATAAAACTTAGAAAAAAAGATGATGGAAAAAATAAAAACATCGTTAGAAAACGGGCATGCTCTAGACTAGAACCAAGAATTCGAGGATGTGTGTCATAGGTTAGTAGGTATTCTTATAAGCGGCAATAGGCTTGCAACCTGTCACGTACGAAATACTAACTATTGTGCAAAATATGAGCATGTGCCAAATACATAAATAATGTTTGGGACATGCCTCTGACTACCCTCTTTAGATATCTCCAAAGATCTAAGTAACTAGAGATCTGAGAAGACGTCTAACAAGCGCGGGATTACAGTCGTGATCTTGTTTGTTTTTTTTTTTTAATCACAAAGTCTTGGGCCTAGTTCTTTGCAGTGTATATACAAATACCTGAAATATCGATTTTTCTAAGAATAATTAGTACTTATTGTTCTACACATCTGGCATTAATAAATACTTTACTACATTATTGTTTGCATTATAGAAAGAACCTATTTGAAGTGTACCGCATGAAAACAATCGAAAATTAATTAAAACCAACAAGAAAATATTACGCGTGAAAATGTGACGTCAAATTCAGCCTGCATACTCATTTTTCACCGTATTTCAATTGTCCCTGTGGCGCAGAGGATAGCGCGTTGGACTTCTAATCCAAAGGTCGTGGGTTCGATCCCCACCAGGGATGCAATCTTTTTGGGTCACAAGAATCGTGTGGCTTACATCCCTTTGTATTCAAATAAATAGTAATGTTTGTTATAATTTTTACCGTTTATTTTTTAGGTGGCTTTGAATCAAGAACTCCAAGAATTAAATCGTGCAATGGCTATCAAAGCGTCTGTGGTTCAAGCTATTCTTGCCAACAACAAGGAAATGTTAGAAGGGCACAACAATTTACGCGAGAATGAAGAAAAAATAGCGCATTTGGAGAAAGAAAGAGATGAGCTTCTGAAGCAATTGAAACAGACAAAGGTTGTTAAAATTATCTGCACTTATAAATATTAATTAATAATTAATTTAATTAAAATGTAGCCTATGTGCTATTCCAGACCATAATCTATATCTGTGCCAAATTTCATCCAGATCCGTTCAGCCGTTTCAGCGTGATAGAGTAACAAACACACATATGTATGCGGGATATATTTTTTTGTTTTTTAATGTACAACGCTGGCGAACCCGTGGGCGGAAGCTAGTTGTCAATATAATTACGTGTATGACGCTCATTGATGCTTTGAGCTTTAGTCTATTAAAGCAATTGACATGAAATAAACGATCAATATTTTCATCAATGAGTGTCATTCGGGTAAATATTGTTAGCATCAAATTTTCGTTTTACAGATCACAAGTATCGTGGTAAAACGAAACCTTTTATGCCACGAGATAAAATTCAAAATGCAATGATTAACATGTACCAAATTACTACATAAGCGTATAATTCTTGCAGAGCAAAGACCCATCACACGAAGAGCGACGCACCAAGGTATCCACCCTGGAATCTCAGATCACGGATCTCAAGAAGCGTTGCCAGCAACAAGCCAACGTAATCAAGATGAAGGAGAAGAATGAAGCCAAGATTGCCTCGCTGAATGCGGAGTTGCAAGCCATGAAAGTCACTAAGGTACCTAAGTCATTACCATCACCACCTGGTATTGTCCACAGCTTGACATGGCATCCCCCAAAAATGTATTTTGCAGCCGCGCGGTCCATCAATTTCCCGCGTCCCCTATAAAGTCCGCTTCCCTACAGGTTTATCGAGCCAGTTCTATATATTTTACCGATTTGTGGTGTCTATTTTTTTACAAAATGTAAAATTAAACATCATGACTTTAATCCCTAGGTTTGAAATTTACTTAGATTTTTGAGAAATATAAATGTCATATGACGAGGAGAGTGTTAGGTATGCATGTGGATGGACTGAAAAATGATATGGGTAAGAAAGGAGTGATTACTGAGATGACGACTGATAGAGAGAAATGAAAGTGGATCACATGTTGTGCCGACCCCACATAACGTGGGAAAAGGGCAGGAAGATGATGATGATGATGATTTTCAGGTGAAAATAATAAAACAAATGCGCGAAGAAAGCGAGAAGTTCCGCAAATGGAAGGCCGACAACGAGCGGGCGATGCTGCGGCTGAAGAACGAAGACCGCAAGCGCGCCACCGCCATGGCGAAGATGGAGTCGCTGCACGCCAAGCAGCAGAACGTGCTCAAGCGGAAGATGGAGGAAGCTGTCGCGGTCAATAAGAGGCTCAAGGTACTTTTATTTATGTTAAGTTTAGGACACTTCACACAACACCATCTAACCCCAAACTAAGCAAAGCTTGTACTATGGGAACCAGATAGCTGACAGATTAATTATATACTTTGTTTTTTTTTTGTAAATACATACATAGAATACATAGTAACACCCAGACACAGAACAAACATCTGTGTTCATCATAAATGTTTATTCTGGGTGGGGATCGAACCCACAACCTACAGCGCAGAAGGTAGAGCTACTACCAACTGAGGTGTTAGGCCAGTCAAATTCTTAATAAATTATTAATTTCTGCCTGATATTTTGGGGGACAGAGTTGGAAATAACGTTCTATGATATCACTTCACTACAATGACTTGATCTGATATGATTTTAGGGAGATATTTATAAAAATCGAAAAACAAGGATAATACCACCAATGTAGAATGTAAATGTCTACCAAGTCTGGGAATTAAAGTCGTGAACATGTTTTTCATATATTTATTCACATTACAGGAAGCGTTAGACCGCCAGAAGCAAACCCACATGAAACGCAACGCCAAAGGGAGCGTCAAGACCGGCGCCATACAACAGTACATCGAGCAGGAATTAGAAGTCCACCTAAGTATTGTCGAGGCTGAGAAATCACTGGAAGAACTTATGGAGTACAGGTATCAACTTTTTGACGACCTCAGTGGCGCAGCGGGCAAGAGTCCGCCTGCAAGAGTCCGGGCAAGAGGTTACGGGTTCGATTCCCGCCTCGGAACAAATTTGTGTATGATCGGCAGAAATTTGTTCCGTTGGTCTGGGTGTGTATGTATATTAAAAAATATCTATCTATGTACCTATATCATGTATTAAATATATCAGTTATCTAGTACCCATAACACAAGCTTTGAGTAGCTTACTTTGGGGCTAGATGATGCTGTGTGGATTGTTCAGCATTATTTATTTATTTATTATTTATTTATTTTAATCGACTTCAAAAAGGAGGTTTTTCAATTCGGCTGTATGTTTTTTTTTGTTTCGCGATTATTCCGCTAGATGTGAATTGATTTTACATGATCACATTTTGTTTGGTAGCTCATATTTTAGAGATGGTCCTATTTAAATTTGATTCCTCAGAGATAATTATAGCCAGTATATACGGGTGTAATCCAGCTATCTCTCAGTAAAGATTTTTATGATGAGTAGTTTCGAAGATTTTTTTGATCATGTTCATCATCATCATGCAGCCCGGTTGCACTCACTGTTGAGTATAGGCCTCCTCTTTATTACGCCACTCTTTCCGGTCCCCAGCAATTTTTATAATAAATAACCTGAAATTCACAGAGCCTGGATCACTGAGCAGATTGAGAACCTACGCAACAGTACAGACGATCAGACGAACCGTAAGAAGATAGGTGAACTAGAAGACGACCTAGCACTCCGCAAAGCGCAGATATCTGATCTGCAACAGAAGATATTGACAGCTGATCAAGGTACATACCGTTTTTGATATGAAAATATTAGTTCCTGCAACTTCCTTTGTAATGTTATTTTTACACAAAATGTAAACCTTAGTGAGTACCTACACTATGTAAAGATCATATCCAAATTTAAAGTTTCTACTACCAGAAGCTTAGGACTACTTTATATTTTTTTTTCTTATCGTGTTACTAGTTATTCCGGAACGCAGTTAAATAATACGCTTATGTATAATAATGTTCTGATACGAGTCGGTTTGAAAATTGTCTTATTTTGCTCAACATATCAGCAGCATTGCCGTTCCACATGGTAATACTGCCAGCGTCTTGGGGACGCTTCGTTCTGATAGTGATCTAGATCAGTTGAGCTATCTACAGATCGTTTGCAACGGTCCATACATAGCTCAACTGATTCAGATGTATTTTCCATTAGTTAAAGTTCAGATGTTTTTTTTATATGCACTGCGAAAATGTGGAAGTCCTTGCCGGGGTCTGTATTTGCATAGAAATATAATATGGCTGTCTTCAAATCGAGGGCTAATAGGTTTCCTCTAGGTAACCTCACTAATGCTTAACATCAGGCAAAGTAAGGTCAGACGGAACCTATTCTACATAATAAAAAATAGGTTTTTTTATTGAAACTTCTAATATTCACAGAAAACAAATCCCGTACCCAATGGGACAACATCCAATCTATGCTTGAAGCAAAGGTAGCTCTCAAATGCTTGTTCGAGCTCCTCGTGGACTCTAAACGGGAGCTTCAGAGCCAGAGCGAGAAGGGCTACCAGGCGCGGTACGAGGAAGTGAAGGAAGCTCACGATAGACTGGTCATCGAGTTTGACAGCTGCAAATCTGAGTATGAACGGCAACTGGCTACGGTGAAAATGCAGAGTGAACAAAAGGTACAGGTCATCCAATGGATCTAGGCATTCGTGAAGTTAGCCACAGGTGCGAGTTTGCGCATGTACAGTTCCTTCCCCCCCTCCTCATACCTCTAAATGCTCCCAAAAAACGATACTGCGCAGCTCTTGCGGCTAACTTCACGAATGCCTAGATTCGTTGAGCCAACTATAAGACTATAAACAGCAAACCGTCATTAATTTTGGACTAAGGTTTAGACTATTAGATGTCTCAATGATTTCTATTAATTTCTTCGTGTCGATACTGGGGCTTCAACCTAAAATACAGATTGACTTTTTATGATTGGTTGATTACAGTTCTTTAGAATTTTCATTTTAAATAAAAAAAAATGTTGAAAACGCACACTCGCGCGCAGTCACTGACCGAAAAAGAACGATCGAACGGAACACCGTGTTGCCATGAGTAGAAGCGACACTAGCGCTCCCTCTAGGTATGGGAAATGTTTGTAGTCTTGTGCTGTGGCAGATGACCTAAATGGTTTTTTACCGCTTTATCAGTGGCCGCCTTAAAGTTTTCCCCGTACAGATAAAGAGAAATGCCAGATTTACAGGCATTGCAGCAAATACGGCGTTGACTGTCTTAAAGCACCGCATTCACACTAAGCGATTCGGTTCCTTGGTGAAATTTCTTGATATTAGATTACTGATCTGTTTATAGTTAGCATCGCTAGTGGCGCTACAACGAGGTGTGATGGGTCGCGGCGACAACAACGAAGCCTGCAAACACCTTCAAAACGTGCTGCAAATACAACAGGAGAAGTTAGACCAAGTTGAGGAGGAAAACGTAAGTCGCATATTATTTATAACAATTATTTATACAGGGTTATAGGTATCTAATCAATAACCTTGAAAAGGCGACTTGGGTAAATCAAGAATAACAACTTTTGTTCTACGATTTTTTCTAATTACTTAAATGATATTTTTTCCTATACAAAAAAATAATTAGGCAAATTTCTAGTTCTAATCTTCTTAGCTCTTTCTAGGCGGTCACAGATTAAGACAAGTCGGTACATGCTGTGTGTGTAGCACACTCGGCCGAGCGATTGCGTAAAAGTCGTAGCACTCAGCGTGACTCATCTAACTGCGCATACGTCAGAATCGAATAAATGAAACATAGGTAGGTATTTACAAGACATAGAGCTAACAATTGATAGAAATTCTCACAAAAACTAAAAATAGTTAAAACTTGAGATGTATTACGTTTTGGCAAAAGTCATAGAACAAAAGTTGTTAGTTTTGATTTACCCAAGTCGCCTTTAAGAGGTTATTGATTAGATACCTATAACCCTGTATAATATATATCCATATAATAATGAGGAGGCCTATACTCAACAGTGGGTACCAACGGGCTGAATAATAATGATGATAATTACCATCAAGCTTATAAACTGTAAAAAATATATTCTGTTTATAAATTTCGTATGCCACGTCATAGCCTCGGTGGCGCAGTAGGCAGCGCGTAAGTCTCATAATCTTAAGGTCGTGAGTTCGATCCTCACCCGGGGCATAACTTTTTGCACATAATTTTAACCTAATATTTTTCTCAGAAAAAGCTGGTGGATGAGTTGGAACAGCTCCGAGCTGCCGGCAAAAAAGCAAAAAACAAGAAACCTAAGAAAGATAGCACTGAACCTGATAAGAAAAATCTGGAGTATATTGAACCTACTGATGAAGAAGAAGACGATTTTGAAGACCGAGACAAAGACCCTGATTGGAGGGCTACTCCTCTGTTCAAACGTATACAGGTGACGAATTTATTGATAGTATAGATAGAGTCACTATGAAGATTCCTGTTAATAATTATTATAACCTAAATCCCTCGTTTTTGTTCTAAGCATAGGTTCGGATATATCTGAATTATCTATGTAGATAAAAATTTAATACTGTTCGTTAGTAAGCACATCACTTGAAAATGCCTAGGCAAAAATAAAATTAAAATATTCATTATAATCCATATAGGATTTTTAGGAAAAGATAAATTAGAAAAATTTCCCAGAACATGGTAAAATACAAGAAAATTAGTAAGCGCTTATTTCAATGGGATTTATTGAAAAACAGGACAATGTACTATATATATTTATTAAAAATAGGATCGCCAACAGCTAACTGTATCGCTATTTACATGGGTATCTTGACTCTTAGGAAATATTCTGATACAGAACACAATTAAAGGCGAACACATTGAATAAGTTAAGTTATTATACATTATTGCTGTTATATTTAATACAATATTTCCAGGCGCAACGTTCCTCTCGCCTAACGATGAACTTCTCGACCGATGAGGCCGACACCTTTAGGGCTCCGAAGCGCTCCTCAGACGGCTCCCCGCACTGCTCGTGCCGCGGTAGCTGTTCCACCAAGATCTGCGGATGTGTGAAGACTCAGAAAGGATGCGGGTCAGCCTGCCGGTGCCAGCGGGAACTGTGCAAGAACAGACGCGCCTCCTCCGATAGCGAAGATAAAGAGAATAACGTAAGATTAAAGGCTTTATATCCTAGACTACCTGACCCGCTCACAACTTCGTTTACGTGTACCAAAACGTATCCAAACTAAGTTTCAAATCAATCACTTACCTACATGTAAAAAAATACCATACCAACTATACTAACTTTGACACCCCATTTCACCCTTTTTGGAGGGTTATTTTGACAGATCTAGAAACACTTGTCCATTTATTTTGCACAAAATTCAGACCAATCACACCACCCCTAAAAAAGTTTTCCTACAAACATTGACCCCCTATATTTGAACCATTTTTGAAACCTTCAAATATTTATTGAAAAATCCTGAAACACGTGTCCATTCATTTTGCATTTATAATAGGTACAAACATTTATAAAAGGTACAACCAAACCTAAAATTTCTTAATTTACAGCCATCAAGCAAGGAGCTGTGTCTCGACACCACACCACCATCTTACTTCAGCAAGGAGTAAGTGACCACCAACACTACAATAATCATACAATCCTATTCTAATTATATAAGAAGCACTTGTTTAGATTTGAAACGTCGCACGAATTATGCGGCAGCAAAAGCGCGCCAAATACGCCCTCGAAAAATATTACTACGCGCCCGAAAAGACCTTTGGCAGATCGAAAGAACTTAGCCCAGTCTTGGGTGTTGCCGCTGTTGCTATACAACACCTGTGTGGCCCCAATGTCGTCGTATTGCGCTAATAGCATTTTTGAATACGGCATGGACATGGCTAAATACAACGTGATCGCAAACATCGTGAAATTTATGATGAAAGAGGTTACTTTTATGGATTTTCGGATGCTTGCGGACTATGCTCTTACGTGTATCGAATTCTAAATCAGAGACTAATAGTGCGGTTCAAATTTCGTCCTTTGGAGCTTAGTACGGGTTTTGATAGTTTGAAACTATATTCGTTTCGTTGCCAGCGCCCCTGGCGGCAAACATACGGCAGTGTAGGTAAATTAATAGAATGAAACTAAAAGTTTTGTAAACTATCAAAACCCGTACTAAGCCCCGATTGGTTACTGCCAAATCTCAAAACCAAGAAGTTTTTATATGCTTAGAGATTACATTAATATTCATACATTTTTTGCTTCATAAAAAAACCTATTCAAAACAATTTAAGAAAGTTTTCTTTATAATTTATCTTGTTTCTCGTTGTTCAAAGGCGACGCAACAAGTACTCGTTCTATAAAAACATATCCGGAATTTGGCACATATTTAAGAGGAAGGAAACAATATCGTTACCGCTGATACGATGTAAGTGCATGGTTCTGCAAAGCATTACATTATAACCACTGGTTTTAGCTATTAGCTTTTAGAAAATTAGACTTTACTTTGTACGAAGTAGAATTTAGATTTCATTAATGTTGTTTAGATGTTGCTATGCAGAACTATGTCTTGCATAGGAGTTTATTCTAAGTAAATTAAACGCTTTTTCAATACTGTAATCTTAAAAGATGAGTGAATCTTATAGCAGTTATGTCTTATTCACACCATCACATGTCATACATTTACTTATTAGGTCAACCATCGTAACGAATATTTAGTTTAGTTGGCTCAACGAATCTAGGCATTCGTGAAGTTAGCCGCAAAGCTGCGCAGTATCGTTTTTCGGGAGCAATTGGAGGTATGAGGAGGGGGGGGAAGGAACTGTAAATGCGCAATCTCGCACCTGTTTCTAACTTCACGAATGCCTAGATCCGTTGGATGACCTGTACATCGATATTATGTCAGTAAATATGTTGCGACGAAAAAGGTTAAGAAATCATTAAATTATTTATTTTTCAGAAATCACCTTGACGCGACTTACATTAAAAAGAAGAAAAGCTATTTTTTCTCAAACGATCAGGGCAATGGCGACTCCTTACCCATAAAGGTAAGTTTATAAAATAAGGTATGACAGGAAATTTTGATGTCGGCGCGGAGTGCCGACTTTCGTACTTTGCCAACTTTTGGAATATTCAGTGTAAGTATTAGCGGAGTGCCGACTTTACAAAATTCCTATTCAACTAAACGCTTATCGACGACTTATTATAAATTTGCGTATTTTATGAGTACTTTGCCTACTATTATAAACTTCGTTAGTTCTGAAAGCACGATACCGACTGTGGTACAATTAAGTTAGAAAATGTTGGGGGTTCAAGTGGCGCGCACCCGTTACTTCAGTTTTATACTTCTAGTCCGGTCAATTTAGACATTCGAAGCTACATTAATTCACAACAAGCTGAAAATTGGTGAAATCATTAAAAATATTATTATAAATAATATTTGAAAGTTCCCCATCTTTTATAAATAATACTAAAGAACAGAAGGAAACAATAGTATTATATATTGACGACCTCAGTGGCGCAGCGGGCGAGAGTCCGTCTGCGACGCAAGAAGTTGCGGGTTCGATTCCCGCCGCGGAACAAATTTGTGTAAGATTTGCAGAAATTTGTTCCGTTGGTCTGGGTGTTTTCTATGTATAATAAAAAAAAAAAAAAAAATCTATCTATGTATATAATGTATTAAATATATCAGTTATCTAGTACCCATAACACAAGCTTTGAGTAGCTTACTTTGGGGCTAGATGATGCTGTGTGGATTGTCCAGCATTATTTATTTTTATTTATTTATTTTATATGCAGCTTTAGCACATCTGCCACCGGCATACATTCCCGAGGGCTTCCTTTCGATTGATTTTGAATTTTCTTCTGACAACACCTCTGCCTGGAATAATTTCGTTGGCTACTACGTTAAATAGCGGATAAGATATGATACAGTGGCAATCATGATCTGTTATGGAAGACCTCATCGAACAACAAACGTCGTAGAAGGGTGGCATTCCAGATTAAATAAGATCGTCGGATCTAAGAAACCACATCTTTTCCCTATCATAAAAGTTCTAAAAGATGAAAGTGTTCATTGCGATTACAACGTTAGAATGAATAACATTTATTAACCAATTTCCAAAAAACAATTAAACAAGTTTAAATTAAGAGACGACCGTATAAATAAGATCACTGGTGATTATTTAACAAATAGGATCGATGTAAAGACTTGTTTAATGAGACTCAGCGAAAGTGCGATTTGTAAAATAACGTTTAACTGCATAATACCCAACTTTATTTTTACAATATAATATTTTTATTTCCTAAATTTTACGTGAAATCTTCTTGACTGTACGTAAATTTGACAGACTGCGAAAATATACACGATACAATTTAATAGTCTACAAAACGCTAGTGATTACATGAACATAGCAAAAATCGGCACTACGCGAAAGTCGTCGATAAGCGATTAGTTGTATAGGAATTTTGTAAAGTCGGCACTCCGCTAATACTTACATTGAATATTGCAAAAGTTGGCAAAGTACGAAAGTCGGCACTCCGCGCCGACATCGAAATTTTTTATTTTGAAAAAGCGAAAATATGATTTTTTTGAAAATTCTTGGCAAATATACGATTCGCGGTGCACGTCCACACAGCAATAGCAAATATGAGTTACCACGCAAGCAACTTTCAGAAGTCATTATTTCAAACAGCAATTTGCTAATTTTACCTCTTTTTATTTTCAGATTTAACATTATTCTAAAGGACTCACGCCCGTAGGTCATTTTTTCTATACAAAATTGAAGTGCCTATTGTTTAATTTTATAATTCCTATTATTATAATTATGTTATTTTTTATATAAATTAGGTGTAGAGACATTTTGTCTTGATTCACAAAACAAGACTGGATTTTTCTGTCGCCATTTTGAAATTGGGAAGTCGAGTCCACTTATATTGACTTACTAGGAGTAGATCTCTTAATAAAGTACATATTTATTACTAGGAAACATTTGTTTTATTAACTCCTGCGCATCATATCATAGTATCAAAGATTTTAGAACAGCAGAGGTTTATTTATAAAAATGACATTTTTATCAAACATTTTTCAACAAAACGCGGTGAGCTATCTAAAAAGTATCTACGCTTTGATGTTTGTAAGCAAATTTTTCAAGCCTTTTGAAACCATCCCTTGATTGTCCGAAAGGAATTTCGGAATTTCCTAAACATTGGTATAACAACAAGCTCCCATTGTATTCAAATTGGTATGCGCTGTTTGCGAAATGTTAAATTCACTACAAACTTTCAAACTTTGCTTGCATTTATAAATTTTCTATACGAGTAGCTAAGTTTTAAAATATGCTACTAAATGTTTTTCCAGTGAACGAAAAAACATAGAAGCATTTCTTCAAGGGAAACATGACACCAAATTTCACATATCGAAGCTCTCGTAGATTTATCAAAAAAAATGTATGTTGACTATATTCCCTCGACGTTTAGGGTTAAATTTCCGTGTAATGAGTAATAAGCTTCTGTAACTTTTTTACTTAATTCTTTGACAAAACTGACAAGCCACGCCCACCAGGGCTCTATTTTTGTGGGGTCATTTTTAGCTAAGGTATCTATACTTCAAAGTGTTGTCCGTTCACTGTGTTTTTCTAAGAAAGTAGCAATAACGATGTTACAAATGTCACCGTAACAATACAGTTACATATTGTCCCATTTGGAAAGTCTATCATAGACTTTACAAATAAGCAGGATGTAAGATTCTACATTTTGTAACTACCGCTTCCATAATAATTAAGTATGTCAAAGACAATTCTGCGTTTGAGTCATATATAGCGCCTTGACCGATTCATTGCATCCTACTACCGCGTCATCGAACGTTTGGAGAATGAAAGCCTCAAAACAACCCCTACCATTAGCTCAGCCATTTACATTCAAGTTTGTTTTTACAAAACTTAGTGAATGTACCATGATAATAATAGGAAAGTCATTGTATTCTGAGATCTTCGATTACTTCTGTACTCAGTTTTGAATTTTGGAAGAAGAAAACTGGTTGAGCCAATCGACCCCACATAGCGTGGGAAAAAAGCAGGAAGATAAAAATAGAAGAATTTACAGAGATCAAATCACAGGGTTCTAATAATCGAAAATACAGAATTAGCAAGCAATCCAAAACAAATTCTCATATTTAGAAAAGTTGATTAGTCATTCGAGAACAGCTAGTACCGAACGGTACGAAGAAAGGTTGAAGGCTCGCTTTCGATGCTCGGGGAGAAATCTCAAAACTCGTCTGACCACCAGTACCGCGCGACGCGCCAACGAAGAAACACGTGTTTCACGCTCTCCAATTCAAACTTTTCCGTGTCAACGCAAAAACATACAAATAAATCATCAAGCTGTAACTACAGCTTGGGTTTTTGCATGTTAAACTCAGGTTCAGTGCAGTGTCTGTGAACAAACCAGTGTATGGTGAACAGTTTCGCTTTTTTTTTGTTAGAAAGTGCATCTACCTGTCGGGAGTGTTTTTCTACAGTCTACCGGTATGTTTGATGTTAAGGTACTTACGTATTATAGCGGTGTTAGGGACGTCTGTATCACTTGGCTTGTCTTAGTAATGTAGAGACGTGAATTAGGAAGAGACGTTATGGCAAAAAATTTAATGCATGTGCGAAGTTTCGGAGCAACTTTCCAATGTTTTGTGGGTGCTATTTGTCCGAGACTGCCCCTCTTCTGATAAAGGAGACTGAAGTGCACCATAATTTTTTAGACACACTGGCTTGAAAGAACTAGTAACACTAAGAAGGCTTCCGTGTTGAGCTATTAAGAAGCGTCTATTACGACTGATTAAACCCAAAAAGGTAGGTTATATTAGTGGAACACAGAAAAATAAGAGTGAACTCAAATAAGCTGCCATAAAACAAAAATATCGCACCATATCTATTCAAAGGATCTTCAAAAACAGATTTAAGAAATAAATTCCTCTTATTCAAGCCATACCCCCACAGGTATAGACGCCTTATTCAAACCTAATTCCCGTTAAACCATGAAACTACGCTTATTTCAAAGCTATTTTGTTTTCTGAAGACGTCCCTTACTCTACAATAGTCTCTCTACATACAATAGAGTATAATGGGACCGCTCCTTGAATGAAGATCGGCATTTTAACATACCACGCATTTTTGGGATGATGTAGAATACCTTAGACCGTGTTGTCTTTGATAGCATCCTTTGAATACTTAATTTGTATAAAGTTAACGAGAAAGTTCGAAATTATGCTAAGTTTAGAACAATGTAGGATCTATGAAAACCAGAATAATATAATTTTATTCAGGGAAATATCGTCTTAAGTAATCGTCGTTCGTGACAACTCTCATAGAGTTGTAGATCCTTATAATTTATTTATTTTAGATGAATTTGAAACAGGTTAAATCTCAAGGTTTCAATACGTATTATGTTTGGAACGGACAGGTAGAGCGAGCATCATCGTTTCGTGACTCAAAAAAATGGCAGAGGTCAGTTCCAAAGGTCCCTAGAGTTTACTATATCTTCAATCGAAGAACATTCACATACCTAGTTATTTATATTTTTCAATAGCTTGACATTTTTGATAAATGTTTTTTTAAAGAATTGGCATTTTGGTTGCTTGTAGTAAAAATAGAAGTTTGTACCTACCTACTATAGGTACTACAATTCTGCTGACTATCGTTGAATTATATGATTAAAATGTAATACCTTGTTTACCAAAGTAAATCTATTTTAATTGCCAATTGCATTAGCAAACAATATCTTTTCATTCTTTCCGTGTGACTGTAATTCGTGCTATGTTCTTTCGGTGTCCTGACATCTTGACAATTTTAAGATTTTGTTAACGATCTGCTAGATTAATTACAACTGCCCAATCCAAAGATAAAAACACAACTTAAATCAGCGAGTATGCTGTCCGAATACCGCAACAGGTTTTCGCATTAACAACATTAATCTGGAGATAACATCTTGATACTTCCAATGTTATGATATTCGATCTATAATGTGCGTTTTACGACTTATTTTTAATAAGTTTCACCATAAAATCTATCTGCAAAAACAACTAAGTACTTAAGTGTTTTTAATTTTACATAAGTACCTAATTAGGTATATTACCTACTTTTAAAAAAATTACAAACTTTGATAGAAAACATGTCATCTTCACGTTTACTTCAAAACATTTCTGCTACAAACTGCTACAAAGCAACTTTAGAAAAGTGGACCCAAAGTAGTTCCTCGCGTGTACCATCAACATTGCATGCGAATTTACATGCAAATGTGAATGTAGGCGCGAAAATTGGCTACAACATCCATGGATTTTGAACCATGGATCTTTCAGATAGAGCCGAAAATGAATCTACTCGAATGTCGAGATGCTCCAACGTTTTCACCTGCATTTTCAGCCGTATTTACCTTGCTATAAAGTATAAAGTAGAAAATTCAAAGACTGATGGACTCTGTTTTAGGTAAATAAATAAATACTTAATAGCCAAAAGATTATGCGGGTGTTTGAATAGTAAGTAGGTAAAGACCTAAACGAGACGGTAGATTTTGTCAAAAAAACTTTAAAAGTTATGTCATTTGAATGAACTTTTAGAATTGGATAAACATACTTACAAAAAATAAGTTTGTGACCACAGCGCCAAGCTTAGAAATCGGTATTACTCGTAGAAGAAGATACAGTCTCAACAATACCTTTCTAGTCATATGCCTTATACATGATGACCAAGAAAGTAATAGACGAACTAACTATTTTAAATATTGCTAATTTCCATACGTTGTCAATACGTGGCAAATTCCATGGAGTAGGTACCTATCTATTTACTTATTTAACAATACTTAGTTGTTACACCATTACGTATTAACATATTTATGCAAATGTGTTCTAGATGTGTCATAATTACCTCATTTTAAGTTATTATGATAATATTTTCAACATAATTATACTAAGTAGGTACCTACCTATAAACGGTTGTCCCAAAGTTTATATGGTAGCCACACCGAACTCGAATAGGTAGGTACAAATATTTTATACTAAACGTATCTATGTACCATATCTTCTAAATATGGGTGAGATTTTCTGATGTTAGGAAAGGCAGCGCGACATATTTTTTTTTATTTACGTCTTTTTTCCAAAGTAGTCTATGTAGGTATAACCTACCTACAATTATTTTCTATACATGTTTAAGATTGCCAGTCAATTAATCCATTTTTAGGTGTTTTAAGGGTCCAATGAAATACCAAAGTTACTTTGATATTACCTACTCAAAGAGCTTCTGGTACGACTCCATCAATTCGTTCGTATTATTATATAATTAGGTCCCTAAGCACTTATTTGCCAAACCTTGGTGCTATGCTGGTATAGTTCATCCAACAGATCTAGGCATTCGTGAAGTTAGCCACAGGTGCGAGTTTGCGCATGTACAGTTCCTTCCCCCCCTCATACCTCCAATTGCTCTCGAAAAACGATACTGCGCAACTCTTGCGGCTAACTTCACGAATGCTTAGAATCGTTGAGCCAACTATACAGTACCTAGGTAATTTACAAGACAATTATGACTGTTCTATCGTACTCACCCTCTGAAACACGGAAAAGCTTAAAAAAACTCATTACCTATAGCAGTCACATCCAGGATAAAAAACTTGGTAGCCTGATATGGAACTAGCGAGCGACGCCAAGTCTCGAATCTCGAATACACAAGGAATGTAAAAAATATTCAACACACCAAGAGCTATAAAAACCATGTTTATTCGGGACCGTAACGTGTTTGAATTTACACGTTTATGTTAATGGAGTCGAAAGCCGACGCAGTCGAAGCTAAGGTGTGACCCTGAGGTCTGACTTTAGCTTATTTTTAACTGGCAAGGTCAGATTATGCAAGATGATGAGAACTTTTAAATGCTGTTGGTACTGGTACTAAGTCTACGAAATATTCTTACTACCTAATTATTATTTATTATTATTATTATTATATCATTTCAGCTGTTTTTTTGTGTACTTACATGTTTGTTTCGCGATTATTCCGCCAATTATGAATGGTATTAACGTTAATTTGGTAGGTCCTACTTCAAGGATTATAATTTTGATTCTTGACAGATTGATACTTTTTCCGTAAAACTTAAAAACACCTCAACCTCGCATCCAATATTGAAGTCGGTTTTTTTTAAGTTTTTTAAAACTTAATTATTTGCAGCAGGTTTGCACGTGGGTACCATTTTGTGATCAAGATTTTACCTATCTAATCTATGGTAGAGCGAAGATGAGTCAAATAAATTAAGTTATACGATACGATCTACCTATTTAAAGTAGATATTAGCTACTGACATAGTGAGCCAACAATCGGTCAATAATGTTGTGACATGCTTGATGAAATATTGACAGTTTGCTTTATTTTAAACTGTCATGCAAGTTCAAACAAATCTTCAAAGTAGAGCTGCGGGGTTTTGGTGAGTAACCTTCGATCTTTTCTATGCGATATCTCATTTTACAAACAAAACATTCCCACAACCGAAAACAATACGAAACCAGCCATGCACCCACGCTTACCATATTTCATTCAATATTATTTAATTAACACAATGCACATTCATTATGCAAGCTTATTTATTATCTTACGAATCAAAAGTTCCATTTGAGTCACGGTCAAAGTTAAAGTTATGTACCTAACTACAATAATTCTTACAGGCGGCGATGTGCTTTTAATCTGACGAATGAAACGCAAAATAAGAAGCAAATTACCTAAACTTTCCAAAAAAAAACCATTTCGCTACACTCACATGGGCGTATGATGAGTTCTTGTAGTAACGAAACTGCCAAGCTACATGTTTTGACTGAGGTGTAGAGTTTGTAAAGTTAGGCCTTGTAGAGTTAGGGCGTGTAGAGTTAGAAGCTTGGCTCTACCCGGGATCTGATGATTTTTTGACAGTGCGAGTCATATAGGTCTCGTCTTGGCAACATTTTATATGATAATGTTTTTGGTGGGAAAGCATGGATAGAGATGATTGCGAAGACTTTACGCATGGTGATAAGTTGTTTACCATAAGCAAAGCGTTTCTTTTTAACAGCCAGCCAATTATGCGGTGAAAGGGCTCGTAAATTAATGTTTTGTTTAATATGAACTTGATTGACTTGATTTAAACTGATTGGCTAATTTTGGAACTTTCACATGAATAACCTACACCTGGATAGTAAAGATAAGTATAAATTCCTAGTAAAAAATGTGTAATTTTCTTAAAGCAAAGCTTTGCTTAGTTTCGGGATGTAGATGCGTTGATGAGCCCCTTATTTGAATTAGTGCATTTGAATCGTTTCAAGTGACAACACTGAGTTAGGTGAATCGGGTAATTCGTAGGTAGTACAAACAATACCTACTAACCTTATGCAGTACTTCTAACACACAATAAGTTACGAAACAGCGACCGATTAGGAGTGAAAAACCGCGTAAGACTATACCGGCGATTGTTTACATGTGGGAACCATGCTGCTACAGGGTTGTCGATTGTTACAATAAAAACCTACAAGGCTTTATCTATTTGGGATTAGGTAGGTACCTACTATTTATATGAAATTATTACATATTTTATGGTTCCTTTCTAAATCCATCGGAGGAAATCCCGACATTTGAACAAAACAGCCATCTTTTGTTTAAAATTTACTTGTCAATTTGACAATGACTTTGTGACATTGACAATACTATTAATTTAGACTCTTGACACTAGCAAATTTGATATCTTGAGACGATGCCTTATACAAAGAAGAAGTAATTTTATAGAACAATACAAATAGGTAGGTATTCGCTAAATTTCAAGTGTCTACGACCGGAGCGGTTGAAATTCCCTTTTATCAGATAGGACAAAGATGTACTTAGAGTACTATAATTCGTCCAGGATAAGAATAAACAAAATTTTGCCCAACTATACTGTCTAAGTACTTTATTACAGGTAATAATAGTAGGTACCTACTTAGGTAGGTATATAATTAGTAATAAATTAGAGACTAATATTTTATTACAAAACGTACTCCTGTAAACACAGTGACCATGAAAGAAACAATTTGACTTAAAAAATAATGCATTAGATTTTATACCAGCCCTACCTAGGTACGTTACTATCATTCAACAGTAATTCGTCTATGTAGAAACAAGCAAGCTTAGTGAGAATTGCAATTTACTTGCACCTACTTGATTACACTTTAAAACGATTTGTCCAGTAACTCCAGCAATTAACTTGTACCTCGTACAGACTGCTGACTATCTATGGTGTTCGTTCTCCGCTCTTATAGAACAGTTAATTATTCTGTGGGAGTGTGTGTTGTGTAACTCGGTCATACATACTACATACTACTAGCCAGAAGCCGGGTGGTTCTAAGCACTCAATTTGATATTTTACCGTTCTTTGAAAAAGTTTTTAATCTTTAAAGTTATTTTAAAATCTTTTTAAGCTCGCCCTTCAATCTGATAGCATGAAGATGGTATTTAAATAAAAAAATTGTTGATACCTAATAATAATAAGTTATTTCACGAAAGGTACTTACATTTAAAATGAACTAATATTTTACGAGATAAACAAAATTGTTTGTTGCGAACAATGACGAATAATGAGAATAATGATAAAACTGTATGTAGGTAGAGGAGAATCGGTCGGGTACCTATATAGCCATTATTACCTGCCTTCCTGAAGCAGGTTAAATATATACCTAACATAACCCGGATGTTCTGTAGATTGAAGAAAAGTAATAAAAACAAAAGAACACAAACCAGTGTTTTTGTGTCGGTTTCAGTACCTATATTTTGAATAGTCGCGCACAAATAAAGATATTTTCGTGTAGGTAGTTTTTACGGTCGCTCACTGGACAGAAGGATACCTATCTAATTGGGAGCAGAATAGTCTGCTTCATTGAAATCGGATGTACCTAGGTGTTTAAGAAATACTTAGTTATCCTCATGCCGCCAAAGTTGCTGACCACAGCTGGTCTGTTTGCACATGATAGGGGTGAACTGTAATGTTATAATTTGTAAGGCCGAAGGCCACAATGCCGACTGTCAACCACCTTGCAAGGCCGACTACATAGTGGAATCGTGGAAACTATATCACCAAGTCACAGGTGGTCAGATTCTAGATCAGGATCTAGAATCTAGAACATATAGAATCCAACATTGGTGTTTCAAGCTACAAATAGAGAATGGCAACACATCTAAACTAGGTCGTGAGACTTGATCAAGCTGACCAAATAAATAATTAAGTAGGTTTCCCAGGTTCGAAGCGAATGTCGAATTCTTCGAAACCGAAGTGAGTATTTTTTGTTAATAAAGATTCAAATAAACTGAAAAATAAAATAAATAAATTGAGATGATGGATCATAGGGGAGAGTGGAGGAAGAGAACCTGTTGTGCCGACCCCACATAGTGGGATAAGGGCAGGAAGATGATGATGAAAGATTCAAATAAACAAAGTATTTAGGTAAATGAAAACGACGTAAAACCTAAAATTAAGGGTGTTTACAAATATCAATGGTTTTTAGGTACGATTTAAAGAACAATCGAACGTAAAGTGACCTAAATGTTTGCGTGGGTACTTTGCTGAAGTGTGCTGACGTGGATAGCGGAATTCGAGAACGTCAAAAGTGTGGTTACGTCCCTAAATAAAAAGAAAATGTTTTACCTTTGATGAAGTAACCCTTACTTCATAACTTCGTAGATACGCGCCATCAATAGGTACCAATAAACGTCTTCTAGTTCCTACCTAATGATTCTGATTAGCATTGAACAGACAAACCTATGGAGCACTGACTTGGTGAAACTATTTTTTTTTTCTGTTCTAAAAATGTACCTATAGATACTTATCTGCTATACCAGTAGGTACTCTCAAACGGTGAAGGAAAACATCGTGAAAAAACCGTCATGTCGTAGAACCTAAAAAGTTTAAAGACAACGTAGGTTAGGCTTTCTTGTTTGGACTTAGAAATCGAAGCCCTGAAAGCACTTTGTAAATTCCATAAATCAAAACTTTGTTTAAATACAACTAGTAGAGTAAATTCTAGTACTCTCATACTTAGAATATTTAGCTAAATACCAACACAGACAATAGTAGCGTCGCATGGCACCATAATAATATGGGAAAATATGAAGAAATCAGATTGTTCACTTTGATTTCTAACGTGTAAACTGGGTTGTATCGATATTGTTGAAATGAGCTTCCGCGATTCGTTGAAGCTATCATCCGTCTGTAGGTAGTACCTACCTACATGATCTCTTTTACACTACTATAGCATCTGGGACACCTAGGTTCCTTACTGCTAGTAAAACGATAAACTCCCGAGATAGCGTTGCAACAGCCTCAAATTGCGTAGAATATTTAGACGATTTCAGTGCACGGAACACATCAGCTGCAATCTCTGCGAGTACTTACACGATGTACTTAGTGGCATGATGTGCACGCAGTGGGTTGTTACATGAACGTTGTGCAATGTAATCTCACGTCTCACAGCTGTGTAGGGTTGCAACAGTAACTCCGGAGTTTAAAGAGCCCTTGAAAACTCATGTTTACTTAACTACATTAACCTGTTAAGTATTATAAAGTGGTAAAGATTGTTTCTTTGTTTGTACATAATATGTAGGCGAAACTAACCATCCGATTTCAAAAATTCTTTCACCAATGGTTTGAACTTTCTTGAACATAGGCTAGGTACTTATATTTTATTTAGGCACTTCGCGGGCACAGCCGCGGGCGTAAGCTACGACTAAATAAAAGAAGAGTTGTTTTGATAGAAAGTACAATGTGTCTTAAAAATTTTAAACTTGGTTTAAAAACTATACATTTTTCGTCGGTGGAAATAAGCCAAATAGTTGTCATATTGTCATTATGTTCGTCAGAAAATCGTGTCTTTAAAAAAAGGGGGTTGCTTTTATTTAGACTGTTTATTTTATTTTTTTATGTAGGTACCTAAGGTTATCGAAATCTCTTAATAAATTTTGATTTCTAAAGGCTCCCTAAAAATTGTACTTATTCAATTGGTAATAAATTAAAATATTATTATTAAATTGGTGTTGCTCTTTAAAAATAATGTTGTTTTCTAATGATGCAAAAATACGAGGTTGTAAAAAAAGGTAGATGACACTCAAACATTGCAAATTATTGCGTGATGCAAGATTGCGGAATTACTACCTACTTAACTACTGCGATGGCTGAAACTTAACAAATACTTATTTATCAAGTTTAGTGTAGGTTTGTTAATAGAATGCACCGGCCATTTAATTAATATGAGTAGGACGATCGTAGGTTTGAATATCGTGAATCCAAAGTCACTAATTACTTTGTTGATACATAGGTACCTCCCTACTCGTAGCTATTTAAGGGTAATAAAATACTTTTTGGACTGTGATGATAGGTGATTTGCATTGCAATCTCAGTTTATGGATGTGATTAAAATAAATAAACATCGTATTAAGTTTTAAGGAAATAGGTAGGTAACTACAATTGGTTTACTAGTTAGGTAAGTACTTATTTTTTGTAATCGAAACAAAATTTAAAAAATGTATTTTGCGTCTAAGTAGTACGAAGGTACCTACCGATCGATTGAAGCAATATTGAATTGAATCAGACAAAACGTTCAGTACCTAGTGCGAATCCTCAAACTAGCAAGAAGTCTATTTACCCGACTGCGAAGCGAAGTAGGAGCCTATACCTACAAAATGTAAACAAATATGCCAGCATGTTCGAATTTATTTTCAGTTACTTACGTTCAGTCGGGTTTTTTATTTTTTGCAATAAATAGGTACTAGTTAGAGTACTACAGTCGTTAACTCTATTTGTCTTGTATCTATTCGGCAATCGTTAACACTTTTCTTCAAACAACGCTAAACAAATTCACGCCATTCAGTGATTGCCAGCGGAAAAATGGTAATTTGTTAATACACCTAGTCTTTTTATTGTTAGACCAATGGCCATACAAAGCTGTTATACGACTTGTATTGTTGCTTTCTTTCACCTTAATAGCTGATTTATGATCAATTGTGTCTATTCTGTCTACAAAATGGAAATTCGTAACGGTATTTAATAGTTTCTAAAATATTTGAATCTAGATTTAGCTATGTTGGGTAGAGTTGGTAGAGTCTATGGTTTGTTCTTCTTTCACTATGCTACTATAAAATACCTTCGTGTAAGTAATGGAAACTGTGAGGTCCTAATCTAAGATTCAGAGACGTAGACTTACAATAGACATAGATAATCAGCGGATTATGATGCTATCTGTGGTCCATTAGAAAAAATGGTTAAGCTCAGCTTTAGCTTGCGCTGGAAAACAGGCTTTTAAATAATCCTTTACTATGTTGCCGTGATGCATTTTGACATTGGTATTTTTGGCATAATTGACAAGCCCCGCCTACCGGAGCACATTTTTTGTAGGGTCATTTTTTAGCTCAAAGAATGATTCCATGTATTTTCTGTTCACTAACCTACATCTCGTAAGTAACATTACTATTTGTAGAGATTCAGAATTAATGTCCATTTAGTACCTAATAGTTACGAAAGATGGCGCTATGGAAAACTCTCCTCACTGTGTCAATGTGATATTGATCAAAGATGATGAAAAAACCGCAATACATGCCTCATATTTACACGGACATACAGTTACAAAAAGCCTGTTTATGAAACCGTGTTAGCTTTAGCTCGTACACTTCCTATAAAAAATAACCGTTCCTTTAATGATGATGACATTTTATTAAGGTTATGAAGCTTCAGATAATTATCATAATGATATCATACTATCCTACTAATATTATAAACGCGAAAGTTTGTAAGAATGTATGGATGGATGGATGTCAGAATGTCATGGATGTATGTTTGTTACTCTTTCACGCTAAAACGGCTGAACGGATCTGAATAAAATTTGATATAGATTATGGTCTAGAATAACACATAGGCTACATTTTATCCCGGAAAAATGAACGGTTCCCGTGGGATAGGTTTTTTTTTTCACGGCACCACGCGGGCAAAGCCGTGGGCGGAAGCTAGTGTGATATATACCTGTATAAACTGATATTTTAGTACCTACTTACCTACGTAACAAGTTCATCTCTTGATTCATCTACTGATCTCTTGATTGCGTTAGTCCATCGTGTTACTGGTTTTCTCTTAGTCTACGTTTAGTTACTTATTAAACGTAATCAGCTTAATCAGTCCTGAAAAAGGCATTCTTGTTATTAGTAAACGTACCTACATACACAATAAGCAATCATTCAACTCAACAATTCCACGAAAATTATTTTTATTGCTTTTTAATTCTGTGCAATGCCTACGCAGTACGCACATTATTATTACATTATACTTTATTGCACATTATATTTAAAAAATATTAACTTTAACATTCTCCCCAACAGATGGCGTTACGGTGAACGCTATGGGCGCACGCGCACTGGCGCTCTGGTGCGCTCTGGTGGTAGCGATCAGTGCCGCCGCCGCATACACCGTCGACTGCAACCATGAGTACACCGACTGCGATACTGAACTAAGTAAGTAAATATTCACTCAAGTATACGGCCTACCTATTGGTTATCAGGGCAGTGGGTACGACGTAGCCGGAGTTATCAAAATTGTTATCAAAATTGTGAGGTCACAATTTTGTGAGGTCACAATTTTGTCATCTGCCAAAAAATACCAAATACGTTGCGTTCAAACGTTTGAGACGTTGAAAATTACAGCAAATAAGACCTCAGAGCTTTGATAAGTATTTCAATTTCAATCAATCCGTGCTTGAAGTTGCTTGATATTCTGAGATTTAGATATCCTTTATGTTACAAGATATCTGAAGTGATATCTACCAGGCACGAGGATATCAGTCGTGACCATGATTTTTTCTTTTCTTTAGGTACTAAAGGATAAACAGGATAAATTTTGACTAACAATTTATTTTAAACGCTATCATCTTTAACGTTTGAATTTCAAGTCGCCATCACACCTTCTAAAACTTGGAATCATCATACCTATAATTTGATAATATCATTGGAATTTTGTTGAATTCTTACCATTTTGTAACGGACTGCGTTCCAAATGACGCGGCGCGGAGTCGTGACTTCATCGTCGCCTTTTTCGGAAGGTCTCGAATTCATGTTCTCGTCTTTTTGCCTGTATTAGGATTGTGAAATGATGATTGAGCCGACGCGATGAATCATCCAAGGCTACTAATAATAATAAGTATGTGAAAGTTTGATTCGATCTAAACCACTAAATTATAAGTACCTAGGTAGGTAGTTGTTTGATAATTCGGAGAGATAATAACATTTATTTTTATTTATTGATTAAAATTTGATTTCGTGGGAGACCTCAAAAGATAGGGATGGTTGGCGTGATTTGGGGTAGATCTTGGCCAGTAATGAGACGAAATAGGTTAAAGAAAAAAAAAACCTAACGGATAGTTATTGAAGATAGTTTTACATTTTATAAAAGCCTTCTCCAATAACACCTTATTTGTCAAAATACCCCAAACACATTACTTTCTTTCTTCGCAGTCGGGTAAAAACGAAAAAAGTCATCAACGAGCAACATGACTGCTTTTTCATGAAAAAGATTTCAACGCGCTCGTACACCACGACAATATTTTTTTTCGCTCAGTTATACAGGCAAGGGTCGAGAGATCATACAGCCTTGTCTTAAAGTATTCATTTAATTAGTGTGTAAGTAGGTAACTAGGTATATAGTTCTTACACTATAGTTCTTACATACCTAATTTTAGATAAATGGCAAGTCCATTAGAAAAAAATAATCAAGAACAATCTCTAAGGTTAACCAAAAGTTGACTGCCGGTCAATGTGATGGTGGAATTTAGCCCAAAAATAAACAAACTCAAAAAGGGGCCAAGCTCTAGAACCGACACGTTTATTTGTTACAGTTTTTTATAACCGGAACATCACAACATTTTTGGTCCAACCTTTTTACAAAAAGCAAAGTTGTGTTTTCATTGTCATGGTCAACGAATTTACACCTACATAAATTAATTTAAATTAAAACAAAGATTTAAATTACACCATCGCCTTTAAATAGAATATAATAAGGTAAGCTTTAGACCAGCGGTCGGCAACCTTTTGGCAGGCAAGGGCTGCATGGTGGTAAAATAAACTAAAGGCGGGCTGGGCAACACTTATGATATTAACCCTAGAAGCTCAATATATACTTACGTATAATTGGTCAATATCATATCCCACACATTCATGAGCCGCACGCAAGTGAGACGTACGCAGGCCGTGTGCGGCCCGCGGGCCGCATGTTGCCGACCGCTGCTTTAGACCATTGAAATAAGATTCAAAATTAAATAACCCATCGGTTTTTATAGAATGGAATAACTCCAAAATCACCAAGCGTGACCGTTAGATAATACGTGTAGTTTGAATATCGAATCAATTTATAATTGGAACGATTTTTTTTTATTTCACTCAGCTATCATCTAAAAACTTGCCATAATTTCAAGATGTAGGTATAGAACCTACCAAAGAGTTTTTCATAAAAAAAATAATAAATAAGTATAAAGGTAGGTAGGAACCTATTTATAGTAAAACTTAAATGAGTTCCCGAGTCAAGAATCGTGATTTCCACAGCATTGGGTGTCGTCATTCACCTCGTAATGTCTTCGATCAAATCATCATGATTTATAACGAGACTGTTTCCCATAGATTATCAATTCTACCTTTATAAAGCAATGGTGGCATTTACTTAGAGTTTATTATCCCATCATCAAATTACAGCACTGTATTTTTAGGTAATAGTAGAATCTTACGATAAAATATTTAAAACTATCGGTATAAAAAATTTTTCTTGCGTGGCAAACGCCGAAAAAATCTCAGTAAGTAGGTATTCGTAGGTGTTCGTACTTACCAGAAATATCACTTTATAAATAATATTAAATGTTAACTTACATAATATAAAACCTGATAGAATATTCCATGAACTAATATGTATAACTGTAGGTAAATATGTACCTACTTACTGCATTTTCTTATTTTGTCACGTTCAAACAACCTGAGGCCTTACCACAAGCGTATACAAACCATCATGTTTCAGAAACGTCAAATTTCAAGCTTGAAGTAACTGTACCTACTTCAATATTTTATAGGTCATGGTACGAAATATCAAAGTTATATTACTTTGAATTTGCCCGAAACATTCAGAAACGTCAAATTTAAAGCTTGAAGTTACTCTACTTCAATATTTTATAGGTCATGGTAAGCAATATCAAAGTTATATTACTTTGAAGACCTTGTGGTAGGCCTTAGTACTTGTACGTAAGTTTATTGACCTGTGTGATAATAACGACAATGTACTCTCCTGAACTCTTCGTTATCGCGATGAAATAGAAAGTGAAGTGCCGATTATTGTATTGTGTGCAAATTTTTGTGACGTAATCTGTCAAACATCTACTGTTGAGGCTATTTCGCACAGCATCCTTTTATATCTGACTGCGAAAGAGGGTAATGTGTTTGGAGTGTTATACGTATAGTGTGTTATGTCTCCTCTACACGTCAGCAAATGCGTCCGCAGACGTCGGCAGATGCATCCGTAGATAGATCTCCACAAGCCGTCCACACATCTCCACACATCTGTTGGTCGATCACTCTGTGTCGGTTCTCGACAGACGCAACACGTACGCACGCAAAATGAATATTGAGATCGTAGCTGCCGCAGCTATTAATTTATTTAGTTGCTTTGAGAATTATTTAAGTGTCTATCGCAGTAGTGTTATTACCGAACAAAGTATGTGCAAAAATTCTTAATCATAAATTTATACTTATTACCATTTTTTTTAACACTGATCCGTCGTCAGACCGAAGACCGTCAGACGAAGTCTGCCGGGTCAGCTAGTATATATATAAAGATATTGATTTCGATATAGTTTGTCAAAACGTGTTTGAAATGTGCAAATATCAGACCAACACAATACACAATCGCAAAGCCATATTTAATTTATTCTGCGTTCATGTCTCATAATCGCGACTTTCCCGTGAAACAATGAGACAACGAGTCAAACTGATTCTTTGGCTGCGCAAGCGCACGTTTTCGCGCATGACAGGCGACGCGCCGACGCGGTTATGTCAATGCATTACGTGATGAGTTTCCGACGATAGTATTATTAGTGGTTTCATTATTGTTTTATTGTAAATGGTCTATTAGTATCTATTTATTCTGTAATTTTGCAGTCTACCTATACCCTACAATAACGTAGTACTAACTACCATCTGCTAATATAATCAAAGGCTTGCAACAAGCTTTTTGGGGAATATCAAAGTAATTGGTTATTTCCTACCATGGTTTACAAAATTCTTTTTGAAGTAGTGTTACTTTAAGCTTGAAACTTTAACGTTTCTGAAACATGGTTTGTAAGAGCTTGTAGTCCTGGGGCCTCACCACGAATTCATAATACATTACCGAATTAGTATTACATTATTATTTCGTACCATTACCTATGCAAATTGTATGAAAATAGTGTTACATTAAAACGGAATCGTACTGGAAGACTTCGTGGTAAAGCCCGTCACACAGACAAGCTTGATCTAATGCAGTTCTAGAACCGTCTATACAACTATTAGGTACAAGTAAAAAGAGTTAACGGACAGTAGAAGGTACGAAACGAGTAAAACATTATCTATCGATTTGTAAATACTTTCTTGGAAGCTGCTATGTGGCGTCTCTTCAAGTTTTCTCCTGCTGTACGATTTGCAACACAGCCTACTTTAGCCTACTTAAAAACCAGCAATTATTGTAACCGTCGGTTATTATGACAGCTTATGAGCTAAAACTAATTGGGCTAAACGGGCGTTTACGTTATGTGGAAATATACATCCACGCTATCTTACGTGTTTATAATAAGTAGGCTGATGATGACTAGGTACTTTGATGAGTCATTCTGAACTGATGAAGTGACAAGGATGATTCTTCCGAGCCAAGTTTCTGTTTGTGCTGATAATTTGAACTTTATTTTTAAAGTGACTGAGCTTTATCGGCATTTAGATCATCGTGCTTTCCAAGCTGCCACTGCGCTTAAATTTACGCTATACTAGAAGATAAAGCTAAGCATCTTGCGATGTTGATCTAATAAACCGTCTACCTATTGCTATCAGGTCTTGGGACTTCTAATCTAGGAATCTGGCGTCTATGCCAAATTTTGTTATTATCTAGATGTACTCAGTAGATATTTCCTAAAGCGTGGTTTGTTCTTGTGTCTATAAAAGGAGGTGCTGCTGGACATTGCTATTTTTGCAGTTAATAACGTTCAAACTTGGTTTCCATTATACCTGCACCCCGTTCCAATTTTTATTTATTTGTAACCTATTCTACCTGCGCGTTTACAAGTTCTGCTTTTCAGATTCCACATTATCTGCATCATTATCTCATAATACTCTCAGCGATAGAATTAAATCTATGCTCTCAGCCATGTATGGACCAACGCTAAATAAATCGTCACCTAAGATCCGATAGGCTTATATCACTTGATCTATTGTAAGCTTATCGACCTTGTGCTGCTTATGGAACAAAGCTGACTCCTCATCGAGTGAAAGTGGGTAACCCTGGCCTACTCTTCGATCCCATAGCCTTTGGTTTAGATTTGACAAGTGCTTATTATCTGGAGCTTATTGATTAGTTCAATCTTTTGGAATTGTTTCAATAAACCTCTACGCGTCATCGACCACGTATTGTTATTTTCAAACGTAATAAAGGTCTTCTGTTGTAATCCAAGTTAATTTATAGTAAAATAAAAATTCCTATACCAAATTTCATCGAAATCTGCGTAGCTGTTTCAAATCTCTAAGACCAGCGATTTGTAGTCAAAGTATTTTATATTAATTTTAAACAATAATTTTACAGTCATACCTGTATTTTCACAAATAATACCTTCTTATAGGTGATTTTAATTACTTCTTTATTGCGTCATAATTGAAATCGTATCGTCGTGAGTACGTAATTATAGACTCGTTAATTTATCATCAATCAACAAACAGTTACTAAAACGAATCAAACAACCGTTAACATCTTAAAAGGAGTACGCAGACAGACAGTTACTGAAATATTATTAGGGTTACTAACGCACCGCTTTACTAAAGTTAACGTTAAAATGCTTGCTTTTAGACATCTTTTGATTAAATGTAATTGCAATAATATAGATGACAATAACATTGAACTAGATCTAGAGTTTTAAAAAGCACGGGATAGGTTACTAAAAGGTTCGCTACATCATAACTTTTCATTAAATTATTCTTATTTTGACCTAAGAGTCAATAAGAAATTTTGAGTTATTGGCCAACCCTGGTAACAAGCGATCAGTGATGATCACTATAATTAACACGCTTTACCAAACCTCCAAATAATAAACCTGCGTAAGTAACCTGTTCCGTAAGTAAGCGTAAGAAGTACGGCCTCATAACCAATTGCGTATCACACCCGGACAAGATACGAGTATTTCACACGTCACCGCTCACGGATGTCGCTCTTCCGATGCGGGAAGTCCAATACCTGACCTGAGCTACCTGATTACGTGTGAGCAGTGAACGTGTGAGCTAGTGATTAACGTGGTGCATCCTCGTTGTGTCACCTGCGCCGGCGCATACACATATGTTCAACTATATCGCATTGGATGGCTTCTTTTCTTATCGCTAGTTATTTTGCTCTAAAACTCTTTTTCTGCACTTTCCATTGGATAGTTCATTCCCGCTGACTTGAAAAATCTCTACCACTGACTCTAAGACGAATGTAGTTTTAAGGGTCACTAAATTTAATTTAAAAGCTATTCGCAAATTTATTGTAAAGTTATTGGTGGTAATTCTATTGCTTGAGTTTAGCTTAAATTTCGTAAAATACGCACGGTCTTAATTTGTTTGCACCAAAGTGACCAGTGCTTTATACGAGTTGAAAGCACTGAGTGAATACAAATTAGACTACATAGTTCCTTTTGGGAGACGTTAGCCCCGGATTCAAAATACAAAAACAATATTTTATTATACTCTAGTAACCAGTCTCAAGGTTGGTCTGTTATTTTATTATGTCAAAACAACAGCAAACAAGTACGAGGCCCACTTGTTCTTGTTCGTGCTAACAGTAAACTTAGTAGAGTAGGTACATAACTTGGATACGATGTTATTGTAAGATGATTATGTATTAAATGGTCTGGGAAAGTTATCGATCAGAACAATAATAACTCGAAATCATTTATTATGAAAACAGTGTGATGATGTTAATTTCCTCACGATCAAATGCGACAAAATCACAATGCGACTGTTTAGTAAAAGGATGTTTCAGTTTACAACAGTTATTACATATTTATTTTTAATACTATATTTTTATTATAATGCAAGAATCAAACTCGCTATGACGTTTGGTTAAAACATCTTACGATGTATTCTCATGTAAGTGATTTAATGAGAATAAATAATGTCTTAAACCTAAACCTTCTTCGCAGCCCAAAAGATGAACACAGGGTAAGCTACATTTGTTTTGAACTAGTTATTTTATTTATTCTGATATCATCATCATTCGATATTAAGGATTTCCGCACACGTGCGATTATTGGAAGTTTATTTTAATGACACCCGGCCTTCTCTATGACTATTGATACACAAATCCGCTAGACCGGTACTCCATTTCCTATTGGAAACTGTTGAACGTAACTTTTAATGAGATTAATGTCTTACCTGAATACAGGAAGCCACAAAAATAAGTACACCTTACTAACATAAATATAAACCTGTGTGTCAGTCAATAAATACCTAACCATGTACCTATGGTTATACCTAATAATATACACAACGTAGCACAAATTTACCAGTTTATTTATTATTTTTTTGGACTTAGGAATTCAGAATTTATTTTTAGTAACTGAAATAAAAAAGTTCCGATCAATGGATGTAAAAAATATTGTAATAGTGCCGTAAAAAAACAATTACAAAAAACACACTATTCCAAAATTAAAAGGTAAAAAGAGGAGCTATTTAAAAAAAAAATATCGTAATGTTATAACTTACCTTTCTTATTATATAACTTAGATACCTACATAGAGCTACAAGACTAACTAAGTTTTTCTTTCACGTGTGCTAGTCGAGCTTAAAATTTTCAAGAGAATTTCTACTGATTAATCCTTCTATATATCTTTAGTATATTATGTAACTTGAATGACGTGTTTTTATCCGTTATGAATGTCTCCGACACTCAGCTATATTTAACTAAGTGCAAATGGCAAGGCTTTGCCCATTCAATTATGCGCTTAGCATAATAACGACGCTCTGTCTCCGTCTGACATACATAGTACCTAACCTACATGATTGATGGATTTTATATAGGTACATAGGTACGCAGCCTGTGTTAATTCAAAATACTTATGAACCTAGGTCTAGAACCCTAGATTAACTTATCCGCTATGTACAACAAACGTAAGCTATGATTAAACGCAATAAACTGTTGGTTTTGGCTATAACATACATGCTTCACCTTGGGTCAACAGTGTCATGTAAGTATCATTAGGTACTATGCAGTACTTTATTTATGTACTTAACCACTGTAAACATTACGTAAAATTTACCACAGTGCCTACGGATCAGATGGTCTTGTTCTTCTCTGGAAGAGAAAACAAAGTGTCTTGACCTTATTCGGCTAAACAACAATTTCATTCTTATCGTCGCAAATGGCACTTTATCTTTTATCAAAGATCTTAGCAAAAGCTCTGAGATGTCTAGTAAGTCTGGGGATTACAGCCAGGGTGTACGTGTAATCCTTCCAGTCATAAAAGTATGATTGAACCCCAAGCAAACCTAACAATCACAAAACGCTTTCACACGTCTGAAGTTCGTTATAACCAATCAGTACGTGTGGCGCCAACTTAATGTCTTAACGTTTACCTACAAAAACAAACTTATCTCTTACCACAAGGTCCTAAGTTCTGAATTCGTCTGTACATTTATTCAGGGCAGGTAATTCACGAAGAACTTATCGCCAATCGATGGTCCGTTGACAGTTAGGTATTTTGCTGGTCAAACCAACTTTTATGCTAATCGATTTTGTATCTTATAGTACCTGTGTTAAGAGCTTCATGATAATTACTACTGACAGTGCATTGAGGTGAATAGACCGATGACCGATGAATCTAAGATTAGTGTTGGGTAGACAGTAATCAAACCTAACCTAATCAAAGTTCGCGGATTTCATATTCTTTTCAAACTAGGGACCATCTAGGGACTTCGTATTTTGCTGGTTGCTCCAGAAATATCAGGCAGTCCTACCAAATTTGACCTCTTATTACGGAGTTCATAAGCCACCCAAAGACATCTTTAGTAATATACCTGGTTTCTTCTACAGAAGAGGTCGACGATGATGAACTGCCAACCCTCAAGCCACACACTACTACGTCAACGACAACAGTCGAACCGACTCGCTCTACGCCAAAAATTATATTAATAGGAAAACCAACAGAAGAACCTAAAACGGAAGCACCAGAAGCTCATGAGCCAACTGAGACTATAATAGTGGACATGACGAAGCCTCGGCCACGACTCTTGAACCTCAATGTGGATGAATTACAGAATTTCGCGAACGCATTACACAATCAATCTCAATCTGATAAGAAGACGGATCTCAGTGATGTGAATCTGGATGATGATGATGAAGAGTCTCAAAGAGATCATGGGGATCATGGGAATAAAAATATTCCTGATAAGTTTTATTCTAACCTCCAAGCTCCATTCCATCAGATAACTTCGGAGAAGGGCTCAGAGGAATTAGAAACGTGTAAGGAGAATGAAGTTTTTTACAAGGTATGTATAAAGAACATATATTTTTTTATAAAACAGTTATTGGCATAATAATCGTATATAATTTACATCCCATGCTCGTAAGGTCAACACCACAATGTTTTCATCTTTAATTTACTTATAACAGCCGTTATCTCAGTAAGTAGAGGTACTCTATATCATGGCCAAATAGTTCTCTATTCTCTTCTCTCTCGCTTTACTTTCCAAATCTTATTGATCGGTCTCTCTGATTGTAAATTGCTGTCTCCAGGTAGGAGATAAAATAGATCGCGGCTGTGACGAAACCTGCGAGTGCTCTTCTGGTGGCAACTTCGACTGCTCTCCAAGATGCAAACATCCATACATCAGAAAAGGGAGGCGGATCAGCGACCCGCTGTGCTTTGAGTCGCCAGTCGATGACTGCTGCTCCATCATTGCCTGTGCTACTGGCAACGGAGGTGAGACCTTACATCATTCTGTGTAATGAGATGATTGAAATCAATAAGCGACGGTTTTAATACTTTGATTACAACCTTTTATGTGAAGTAGTTTGAGTGCTAAGTATATGTAGACAATTTAGAAATACTTCAACAGTCACGACAAATGAATACACGTGTGCGGATTGCCTAACACAAGCGACCCTCCTATTTCCCACGCTTATAAATGAAAAGAGTAACCTTGATAATTACCTAGTTAGGTACTAAAAATAACTGACACCGCATTTTCTTCAAAACAGTAGGTACAATGAAGGTCCCAAAAAACAATGAACAGAAACAGTGAAAATGTACAATATGCTAAGGCACCTACATTGTTGGGCTTACGAAACGCTGTGAGAATCGCATGTTACCTTGTATTGTACAAATATCGGCAAAAATCTGCCCAATCACATTTAATTGAACGACAGTCAAAGGTTTCAACACTCATGGGAACATTGTTTGCTTGCGCTTGCGCTGAGCATTGCGTCGGTTTGTTATTCACCAACTTAAATAGGCCCTTCAAAATACTAAGGGCCTTTTAAAGCGCTTAAATGCGTAAATGCACGGTTGAATATATCAAACGTAATTGAGTAAATACCACAGTATTTGCTTAAGTATTTTCAAACAGACTTAAAATATGGCCTTGACTGACATCTTCACCATTCACCAAGCAAACAGCTGACATTACACCATTGGTACTTATTGCCTTGACAATTCATAACCACCACATGTAGCTAAGTACCTACCTAGTCTTTTCATGGATCATCCGTTTCAATGAAGGCAGTATACGTTAGTAGGGATAGGAAGATAAAGACGAATAATTCACCGGACTTCGAGGACCATAAGCCATGGTTTGAGCGTTCGAATAGTTTGCGAGTTCCAATAGTTGCCAAATACAGTCTTACAGCTAATTTACATTTTGCAGAAGGAAAACCGGTGAAAATAGAAGTGTGTCGATATGGTAATGACACTTACCCAGTCGGCGGTAGGTGGCATGTCGGCTGTGAGCAGAGCTGCTCGTGTGAATCCAACTCCGTCGTCACTTGCAAGCCAAGGTTTGTCAACTACATTCTCATAAATCTAGTATTAATTATTGCGAACTAACACAATCAAGCATTGTACGAGTATAGCCCAAAAGGCACAGTAGCATCTATAGATTTAGATGTAAGTAGCTGCTCAAATACAGATGTCACTACTATTATAGGTGCCCGCCACTGGTGTCATCAGATAAATGCATAAACGTTCAAGATCCCAACGACGCGTGCTGCGAGATCCAAGTGTGTGACGTGTCTCAGGACGTACATGAAATAACTGATAACGTTACTACTTCAACTGCAGCTACAACTACTAGTCAGGTTAGCATTTTTCAACTATTGCTAAAATGTCTGCCTCTCTTAGCCATGTTGATACTACAATGGGAGCAGTCAGCAATAACTGGTGACCAAACATCGCACCGCCACTTTGTTGTTTGTTTTGCAACTTGAACTTAGGTAAGTATTTAATCATCAGGACAATCATCACCTACTCTATGAACCGGAAACAGCCGACACGAATAATTATGAATGAAAGTGGTTCAAGTTCTGGTTATGGAATGAATTATGTGCATTTCACAATTTATAATAGCCTTTTTTTTCTCAGTCGGCCAAACCGGTTGAAGATATTTTAAGCGAAGGAAGATCCAGTTCTAGACCTCTAGTTCTAGCAGAGCCCATAGGTTCAGTAAAAGTTCTCCAAAATAACTCAGTTCAAGTCAACCTTATGCATTTAAATGTGTCTGAAGACCCTATACATCTTCTCTTGAGCAGTGACGGAGGAAAATCCTTCGAAGATGTTGAATTGAGGTATTCGAATCTCATCCTTAACCTTGAAGGTGGTAAAGATTATATTCTGAAAACAAAAGAAACGGGAACTAAATTCAACTTCACCATAACGACCTCTGATAATGGGAATGCCAATGCCAAAACTAATGAGTTAACGGTGGAAAATGTAAAGAACGGTACGAAGATTGGATGCTGGGAGGAAGGAAAATTTTATAGTGTTGGTAAGTAAAGTTATAGACTATAATAATTATATTAATATAATGTGAGAATCTTGTGGTTTTCTTCGAACCGGACGGAAGATAGCAAACAATTAGGGGCAATATTCTTTAGTTTTTACATTCGAAGTACAAGTGTATCAAAATTATGTTTTATTGTGGGTTATGGGATTGGAGGGCTCAATATATTTTTCTACTGAATTTACTCCCATAAAATATATTCGTTTCGGTCAGTTTGGTTAGATGAATGGTATGAAATGAACTGTCCTATTTTTGTCTCTAATTAAAAATATCTTCAAGGTGAGGAGTTTCACATTGGCTGCTCAGAACTTTGCGAATGCACTGGTGCCGACACTAGAGAATGCGCCGCTCTCATATGCCCGAACCACGTCGGCCTGGAACTGATGTCTAAGGGCTGTGTCAGATGGGCCCCTAGTCCACCGGCCCGACCGCCAAACTGCTGTCCAAGATCTGCACGGTGCTTGAGCGATGGAACCTGTCATTATAATGGAGTACCGTAAGAATCTATGCCACTTTGTTGTACCCAAAAAAATGTATATCCTATCTCTCGATCTCTCTCTCTTCTATTTATTATTTTATTTATTTATTTATTTATTCTTTTCCATTATCGACGGAACATAAAAAATCTACACCAAGGGCACTTGGTTCACGCTTTCGTTTTATCAAGAACCCTTTATAAATTCCAGGGTGCCGAACTGGACAGAAGTCCCCATAGGTCTCACAGGTTGCGAGAGGCGTTGTTTCTGTGAAAATGGCGAATTAGACTGCCAGGAAGTTTGCACACCGTTACCACCAGTGCCTCCTCAGAGCATGCGATGCCCACCCATGCACCGCCCTGCTCCCGTCAACATATCTGATGATGATTGCTGCAAGCAGTGGGGCTGTGTTCCCAGCGGTAAGATAAAACATCAAAGGAAAAGTAGTGATTCACAATATGACAGTAGTCATAGCATACTGGTGATGGGATTCATGTCATATCATGCAAGCGCAGACATGTAGAATTATTCACTAAATCAGCATTTTGTGTGTCAATTTCAATCAACATTTACTGCTGACTACGGTGCCAGCAACAGTAACTTTGACAGCTCATAGTAATTAGCATGCATTTCATACACATTATTGCTTCCAGCAGGAACCCACGGCTCATCATACCAAACATACCGCATGCCAGTATTGGGCGATCACATAAACTTCGTCACGCCACTGCCACCCATCTCTACCGTCACCACACAAGTGCTACCCGCCCCACCACACTCGACATACTCCATGGACTTTTACAAACACCTTAGTCCTGTTAAATCTTTCCCAAAGATACTGAAAAATGTAACGCCAGTACCCGTCACTAGTTTATCCAAGCATGACTATAAAAACAATCAAGGAGACAATATAACAGCTTTTACATTAGACGATGAAACACCTTTTAAATATATTCAACCAGATCCTTCTGTACTGTCCCACCGTGATCAATGGCCACTGCAGAACCCTAATCAAGAACCAGCACATCTGGCCAGCTCTCCTTTACAAAAACCTCATTCGAGTGTTAGTCATGTTTCACATTCACATCCTGAAAAGCATATCGATTTTGTATTCGCGGACACAAAAATTCATGACGTTTTTCATCAGATAAGAAACACCTCAAAAATAAATCCTAATATTTTAGAACAATCCCAGAAATCCTTTACTCCATCGCATGATTCAATGAGAAAAATTCCGATATCATCATTAGACAACTTCAATTTGTTTTTGCCTACCCATGAGAAGAAAAAATATTCACCAGAAGTCCACTATTCTCATTACCCTGAGCCAAAGCCAAAATCTGTGTCGGAACCGACGAAAATATCCTTCTTTCAACCAGTAATCCTCAATAGGACCGACTACCTTTTAAAAACAACATCTAACCCTTTATTGACCAAGAATGTTGCTGGTAACTCTCACAACTCCATTAACTCACGCAAGCATGTCACCATGCTGAGATCCAGAGACATGCCACCGCCTACAACACCAGTTTATGCTGAAAACGCATTGTGGAGTCAAGGCCCGAATACGCATGTTTTGTCCAAACAACCGAATCCTTATGAAACTGTCCTTCTTAGAGCTATTCAAAATCCAAAATACAAGCCCCCTCAAACTCAAAAGATGTATTCGACTGTAAATTTAGAGAATTTACTTAGCCAAGTGGAAGTGGAGTCGGAAGTGAATAGGAACCTTGGAAGGTCAGCGGACAAGAATCAAGAAGCCGAGATAGGTCAGTGACCTAGTGTGACCTCTGATTCTACCCTGTCTCCAGCTTGAATCTTGTAGTGTCTGCTTTGTGATCAACTTTTAACTATACTGTCTGTCCTATCCATTATTTAGCCTCGGTTAATAGAGCTGCTTTTTTTCTGTTTTGTTTCGTAAAATGAACACAAAAAGAATAGCAGAGATGTTTCGACTTATCAGTCAGATACCAAACTTGTACACGTATTACAACTTAGTTGATTTTGTCTAACTATTTTCAGATGATCTTTTATTTCTTGACTGACCCTGATGTGCCCTTTAAACTGCCTTGTTGAATGCTAACATACATTACCATTTTACTAACAAATTGTAGCAGCTTAATTTTAGTTGGTTGAAGTGACTTAGCACTTTGTGTGTTTTATCTATATATCGATGATTAACTAGCGAAGTGAGCCATGTTGATGGTCTTCATTCATTCGTCCTGTCACAGTGGTTATTACGTCAGTTGTGCAAGTTATATTAAAGTGGAGTATTAAGTAGCTTTGTATTGTGGAAGGGTTTGTGTGGAGAAAGGAATCAGTTTGCCTCGCAAAAGCTCTTCCACACTAAACACTTGCAAATAGCACAGCGGACAAATTATTTGAACCGTTGTACAGTAAAATTTGTTATAAACCCATTAAACCGAAAGTTAAAAAATACTTTTAATTTTCCAGGTCATCCCCAAGACTTCCCACATAAATCTGAAATTCCTTCATTTTTGCCCACTCTCCCACCAGGCCTCCAATTTCCCGAAGACGAGAACCCTAATTACGACCAAAACAACATCCACCGGTCACCGGTACCTGATAGTGAAATACCTGGGTTACCTCCAGGTCTGCAAGTACCACCGAGTTTTGGCGATATGAATAAAAAACTGACAGTTATTTCCGTGGAGTCCGACTCGCCGACTAGCGTGACGATGCTGCTTGGTCTGCCGCCGGTCTTGGTTGGTTTGCGAGGCAGCGTCGACCTGAGATACACTGATACAGCGTAAGTCAAACACCTTCTAAATGCTTCCATCAACGTTTTGCTCAAAACATTTGATTTAAAATCGATATATTATTTCCATCCTCAACAGTGACGAAGACATCACCCACTGGTATTCCCAAGTATTCGCACCTGCAGACGAGATCCTTACGACACCAAGACTAGAGTTCCGTCTTACAGGCCTAAAACCTTCCACTACTTACAAAATCCGCGGAAAACTATACCTCCACAACCTGCCAGTATCGCCGGTCAGTGAGGTGTATAGCGTGAGGACTCATGATATGCCTGTGGTAAGTTCGACCAGAGAGCTCTTTCTTTAGTCAATTAGGTTTTAGCCAATACAACAAGGACTATTTTAAATCATCTTACATGATGCTCATCAGGTGCTTTAAAGTGCAAGTTTGGAATTTTGATCACATCCGAGCAAAATTGGACACTTTTTATTTTTGGAGCATGTGAAGTTTGAGCGTAACAATACTTTTCACCAGGCTGTTCAAGCTGAGGAGAAGCGAAGAGAGATCGATAGCAGATTGACAATAGTCGATGTCAATGACACAAGCGCACACGTCAGCTGGAGGCATTTTACCGAAGACGAGTTACAGTTCATTGATGGGGTGCAAGTCAGGTGAATACACTAGTATAAGACTTTGCAGTGACTCTTTTTTATAGAACGCATTTGTGGTTCTTAAACACTTAGTTCTTATTATGTTTGGCTTTGACTCCTGTGTCTCTTACTTTGCTCTTTACATACTTATTTCAAGAGCTTATTGATTTCACAGATTCCGTCCAGTTGGAACTCCAATCTACAGCATGACTGAGTTACTCCACCACAGCCGATCAGCTGCAGAGTTGCATGATCTGCGGCCTGGAAGCCGCTACGAAGCGTCACTAGTTCTGGTACCGCCTCCCAGAGCTACCACAGAACTGAACGACCCTGGAAGAGTCGAATTCACTACCGCACCTTATAAGGGTAAGATTTAAGTCGTGATTCATCAAATGATAGCGACTAGAATTAATGACTGGAGATGGTGGATGAGAGATGTAACTACACTAGAGTACCTTGAACTCAAAAGATTTATTAATTCTGAAGCCTGAATAGCCTTTATATGTCTTCTTTAGACGATCTTCGGAAAACCTTTATTAACTTTAAGAGTTTATCTATTAAAACAGTATGAGTAGAGATGATTCAGTCTAAAAATGCACGCCCCTCCACTTATACTTGTACCGCATGTAGAGGTAAATACATTGGAAATACATTGGAGAGGCGTGCATTTTTAAACTGAATCATCTCTACTTGCTTTTCAAAATTTTGGTGACTCAGTGACTACCACCGATAGACGTTCAGACAGCAAGTTCTGCTAGAAGATACATTCAATATCTCCATATATTTTAACCATACCCTTCAACAGACCCGTACAACTGGACAGCCACGATAGAAGCCCGGACGGTCGGCGCGGAGGCAGCCGAGCTCGTCTGGAGCGGAGTCCCCTCCCCGGCAGAGCGCTGGGTGCGGGTCTACCGCGCCGCGCATGCGTGCGGGAACCAGCCGGCTGGGAAGGAACATGACGAGTTCAAGCTAGCAGCTAGGGACCAACCACCGGCTGTCACACTAACCGGCTTGCAGCCAAACTCAAGGTAAAACATCTTACTAATATTATAAACGCGAAAGTTTGTGAGGATGTCTGGATGTTTGTTACTCTTTCACGCTAGAACGGCTGAATGGATCTGAATGAAATTTGGCTCAGATATAAATTATGGTCTGGAATAACACATAGGCAACTTTTTATACCTAAAAAATGTACGGTTTCCGCGGGATAGATTTGTTTTGGTTTTTCAAGATACCACGCGGGCGAAGCCGTGGGCGGAAGCTAGTAAAAAATAAACATCATCACGACTGTAATCCCCAGGCTCGGTTAGATATCTCCTCAGATCACTAGTTACTTAGATCTTTGAGGATATCTAAAGAGGGTAGTCAGAGGCACGTCCAAACATGATATTTGGCACATGCCCACATTTTGCACAGTAGTTAGTATTCCGTACGTGACAGGTTGCAAGCCCATCGCCGCTTATAAGAATACTAACCTATGATCTAATTTTTGGTTCGAGGGTATGCCGGTTTCCTCACGATGTTTTCCTTCACCGTTTAAGAGCACTGGCACACTCAAGGTAACTATGAGATAAATCCTAAGGCCTTAGAATTATTCCTGGTGAGGTCAGGCTAAGATGTCATCCACATCAAGATATCTCTAGGACGCAATCAAGAAATACCTTTGTTATTCGTAGCACCTTCGTAGCACACTATTAAATCAAGCAAAAGGTTCGATGGTGTGAACGAGCGTTTAGATAGGTTTTTATACCTCAACTCAAATCTTTGATTTAACAAAAGCCATTGAATCCTAATCAATTTTTATTATAAAGCTTACCTATTATAACATATTTTTTTTAATTTCAGATGTAGAGTCTGGCTTGAACTGTTCCTAACGAACGGAAAAGTGAAGACTAGCAACGTTCTGGAGATCAACACGAAGTCTCTAGACATGGATAACCCAATAGATAGTAAGTACAGATTTGCAAGTGATGGGTATGGTATTTCACTGAAACTGTTTCGATCTATGAACTTTTTACTTATCGCATTATATACGAGAACACCTATCTACCCATACTAAAGGAATCTGGCCCATAGTGGGTGTAAAGTTCTATGATACTGTATAAATAAATCTTCTAGATATAAGAGAAAACAAGCCTTTGCATTTAGAACTTTTTAACCACTACCAAGACGTGAAGGGAACAGTGTCTAAGTCGGAAGTTTGACCAGCAACCTCATATTCATATATCATCCTTTCAGTTCAGTTGGCTGTATCCACAGAAAGATTGGGGGCCTACTTCGCAAAACGATCAACGATATATCGGCATAGTAATTGTGCAAAACCTACCTGTTACATCGTTTCGACTATTATTTGAACGATAGTTCGACCGATATTACTTTTGACAAAAGATCTCGTAAACCTACTACGAGTATAGCATTAGGTACTTACGGACGACAAAAAAATTTCAATTTCACAAAGAAACAGCTGTGAATTCAACTGAATTTGACGAACATTCAATTCCGATTATATCGTTTTCGTTTTGCGGAGTAGACCCACTGATCAATACGTGCAGATCTGACTAAGCCACGGGTTTTCTTACGATGTGTTCATTCTAAACGCTAAACCCCAAACTCAGCAAAGCTTGTACTATGGGAACCAGATAGTTGATAGATGAACTGTATACTTTTTTTTTGTAAAAAACATACATAGAATAAATATAAACACCCAGACACAGAACAAACATTTGAGTTCATCACACAATTGTTTATCCTGGGTGGGGATCAAACCCATAACCTGCATCGCAGAAGGCAGAGCTACCGACTAATTTGTGAGGCCAGGTCTTATGCCTACTGTGTGTCTATATTTATAGTGTGTTTATATTTCCCAGACGAGATATCAGCATCATCGATATCATCAGGCAATTCTCGGCGGCAAAGCGCGCGCGGCGGCGCTGGCGGAGACTACTACTCGGCGCTGGTCGGCGTTGGCGTGGTGGCCGCACTCGGCGCACTCACCTCGCTACTGCTGCTATTGGTCGTGGTGCGCAGACACCGCCCGCGCTCCGCCAACATCACGCGTGAGTTTGACCTTGACCTTCAAAGGATCAATCAAGGGATTCGATTATTTATGTTGACTTTGCACTCGAACTTGATCTTACCCTAGATTTTGACCTCGAGTTCAAACCTAATACGGACTTGACCGACCTTGATCTAGACCTCAACTAGAGCTGTTTAAAAAAATAATGACTTTGGCTGTTGTCTGATTATTTTTGGTTTGGTCGATTAGAATACACATTTGCATCACAAATTCATCAGCATGTATGCACGCTTTACGGCAGCCTTGACTCTTGATAAATTGGTTTTGACTTTGACCTTGAACCTGACACTAATTTACCTTGAACTTGACACTAATTTACCTTGAACTGACCTTCAACCACATCTCTGTTCTGCAGCTGTGCCATCAGCACCACGAGAGTCCTCGCTCCCACCGTACGACAACCCTGCGTACAAACTTGAGCTACAGCAGGAAACTATGAGTAAGTTCAATAACGTTACGCAGGTTCTTCTTTATAGAGTAAGTTTTTTTAAACCAATGTAGTGAAAAGATTAAAGTGCGCCTTAAGGGTCCTTTCGAGCACTTGACACATGTCTTTGAACTAAGGTTTTACAACATGCTAATTTTTTCACGATGTTTTCCTGCACCGCTTAAGAGTACACAGTGAAAATATATTTTTGAACAGAAACATTGGGGCACGAACCTACGACCTTAGGATTGGAAGGCAGGTCACTCCCATAACCCACCAGTGCTCTCCAGTTCCTGCTATTCTATCGAGCTACGTTAGACAAAGAAAAAAGTAATCTTTAGGTCTAGGTACCATGAGTTTTCACAAACTACACTCGCTAGCGACTGTACTTAAGAAATTGTATGAAAACTTGTGCAGCGCCTCTAGCGGATAGTTGGGTACTAAAACGTCACGTAGTTAACAATCCTACGTCACAGCGTACTACAGCGACTGTAGTTAGCGCTCATTAATTTGCTTAGAATTTGGTACCATGAGTAACAATTTTGACAGATGTCATAGTACGTACTATTACTACTGTAGTAACGTCAGCCGATCTAAATGTGACAACTCATGGTAGACGTACAGAAAAATCCATTGGTGCATGACAAGTTAGAACCCACGACTTTAGGATCGGAAGGCAGGTCACTTTAATTAGACCAACGTGGCTCTCTAGTTTACCTGTAGTTCTTCGATCGAACTAGGTTAGACAAAGAAAAAAGTAATCAGGAAATACTGTTTTCTCTTTCAGATCTCTGACAATTAAGCTCCCGTGGGCACGCGAACGGCCACAACGGGATATCGGAACGAGCTGTCGACGTCGGCACCAATGGGACGCCATATAACGAGATGGGTGTTTGAACTGGACACCATAGCGTGACCCTAAAAACATTTTACAAGCTAACCCAACACGGGCTTCGGTGAATTCGCGAGACGAAAGTGTAGCTACTGTTTTTTTACACGATAGACAGAGACAACTAATCTTCGCTGAGTTCCGCAGTGTCGTTGAAAGGTAACGCGTTATTACATTGGCGATTTTTCAGTGTTCGCTGCGGTTAACCCATAGGTTGCCACGGTTAACTCGTTCGTAAAACGCCAGTGTGATAAGCCTATAAACATCGAAAAGCAAGGGACAGGTATTTAGAGCCAGTGTAAATAAAGACAATTTCTAGTTTTAAAAGCCTTCGTAAATATATGTGACCATAAGTGACAAAATGCAATAACACAAAACTACGAACATCTTAGGATTGTTTTCGTTTTTAATATGAAAATGCAATTATGTAGTTTAGCTTAGGTAAACCTACCATTTCTCCATTTTCAAACGAATTTTAAGTAATTTATAACTTCAATTTATTGTATGTATGTATATATCGTTTTATTAATCATTTAATGACATGCTTACTCGTAAAATCAAAATCTTGTTTATAAAATACCTGTAATTAAAAACTATCAAATTCTTTGTTGTATAAAATATACTTTGATTTTGTATTTAAAACTGAAGTTTCATTGTTCAGGTCTTCAGGTGTTTTTTTTTATATTTAATTAAAGGGAAAGGAGCAGTAATTACAAAAAGGTCATTTAATTCAAATACAACACCAAATCACATTATATTTTCTATAATATTAGTAGGTACAATATATTTTTTTATGCTTTTCTTAACGTCTATTCTATTTGCATTGTAGGAAATCTATGGTATTCACCCATTTCTCTACATTCCTATTTGCAATAATAAATAATGGGATTAAAATACTGGCAATAGTATTTACTTAGTGTATTTATTAAGAAAATAGACAAAGAGCTGATTAAATAGATATAATATATACTGTCACTGGGCCCCAAAGGAAGATCTTTAATTTGTTATTAAGATACATTTTAAAATCTTAACCATATTTTTCTAATATAATATCTGTATATATCTAACATAGCATCATACCAGTAAATACTTGCTTCTAGATAAGTATTACACAATCACAAACAAATACATTATAAATGAGCTTCACTTAGCTGGGATAAATGAAGATCATTTATGTAGATAAATAAAAATATGATTAAAACAAAATTTTAGTGCTGCGTTCACTTTAAACTGATATGTCGCTTATATTTTTATGAAATGAAAAACTATTATAAAACGAATATACCTACCTTGTAATAATAAATTGTATTAATTGTTGCATTTAAACTTAACGCGTAGGCACCTATTTTATAAATGCATGTTGACTAAATTTTTTGTTCACGAAACTCTTAAATTCATAGAGGTAAGTTACAGGTTACCTACATTATATTAAGTAAGACAAAAACCTTGAAAAAGAACAACCTTATTATTTTAATTTTCATTAATTTAAATACAAGCCAAATCGAATTTTGAAAAAAAAAACCTACCTACCAACTTTAATAACAAAAAATGAAATAAATACAAGAGTAAAATTTTAAAGATGATATAATTGGTAACTAATACTTGAATAATTATAATATATTTATTAATACTTACACATTCAGTCAAAGAAAAAATGTTAACAATCCATTTAACATAAAAAGAAAACCATAAATTATATCGTTATCATTTTATTTCTTTGACTGTATTTTAGTAAAAATATATATTTTATCTGTAGGCATTTACCCAATCAAACCTTGCTAGGAATCAGTCCAACCAATCAATTCCTGCAAGAAAAAAATCAGGAAAAAAACAAAAGTACTGCTCAAATTATTAAATACGTGAGTTACCACTCCTTCTCATTTTGTATCCACTTTAAGTACATTTTTCATACGAGTAGGTATGTCCAGCATTGGACATTTAGCGATCGATTGCGATAATCCATATTGTATTTAAATGTGGTAAAATATAATTTAGCTTTTCTAAGTTGATAACTAAAAACACGGCAAAAAATTAAAATGTAGAGGTTACCTACATACAGATACAAAAATATTTTTCTAAGACCAATTTTGAATGTTTGCAGTTTAAGACAGTACCCGTATCATCTTAGAAAGGCAGATAAATTTAAAATGTTATAGTCTAAAGTTCACCAAAATCGGCTAACAAGTTGGATAGTTAAGAGAAGATTTAATTTATCTAAATATTTGATTCGCACAATCATCCGTTTGCGAATAGGTGAACTTTGAACATAAAGATTTGAGGTAGGTTTTCATACGAAATTTTCACTCAAGGCGATCTAAATAATAAATTCATCGACCTTTCTAAACTATGTATACCTAAGTTCCGTTAAAGTTTTCGTTGCCAACAACAATCAATTTACTTAGCATACTTGAAACTTCAACTATTCCCTTCCATCACAGTATGCGGGCATTACAAAAGTACAATTATGACAAAATAATTCCAATTAAGATAATTTGGGTTCCAACATAGAGACCCATAAACAATTCCAAAACACCCGATGTATTTGTCGTATTAAATCTGGAAAGCAGCATGACACAGAATGGAAAAACAACGATCAACTTGGAAAAGCAAACCATCATACGTTCAGAAACATGTCAACGAAAACTTTAACCGTTTTTACGTCTACTTAGTGGTTGCATTATCTTCGTGCGCTTTCTTGACGACAGCCAGCTTGGAATGAGGGTCCTGTGGTTGGAGCTGCGCGTAGGGCGGCGCCCGCGTTCCGTGGAGCACCAGCGACCAGCCACGGATGAAACCAGTCCACGGTTCCGGGTCCTGGCCACCGTTGAAACGAGCCTGGAGGAACACAAATTGTTTTGATATCAAAATTGTCAGTTCAACTCACATCCATACTAATACATATTTAATTCAACTATATTAACGACAGGGTACGGGGACATCGGGAAGTACTCGTAATTTTAAATATATAATTAAAGTACCGCTGTCCCCGTTAGACGGGGACACACAGTTCGGGGACAACGGGAATTCACGTAAATGCGAAAGGACCTATTTGTTTGTTTGTTACTGACAAAACGGCTGAACGGATCTTAATATTTGGTGGAGAATTGCATCCTGGGGAAGGATAGGCTACATTTTGCTTAAAAAAAGATAAAAATATAAAAAATCAGTTCTCCGAAAGTTCAAGCGATAATGGCACGTAACGTAGTGCGTTCGTAAACTACCTATAGATTGTGATAGACATAAGACTTCGGTTCCCTTATTTTATTTGGTCATACTGCCTATTCACTTTACCAAACACTCGGCATCAATTAAAAGACAGAAGCTTGAGAAAAAGGGCTATTCTCAGCTCTACATTTAGAGACCAGGTGCAAACCAGACTCTTACCTCTAAGGACCAGGTACCCTTGGGGTACTCCCCCCACGTGTGAGTAGTCATGAAAGGCCATTTTGTGAAACCGTCGCTTGAGTCGTCGTCATTTTCACGTCTGCTTAGAATCATTGATCTACAACCAAAACAATTAAGACCTATAAGAATTTGATCCCCCACGCTAACTAAATACTACGAGTAGAATCCTACTAATATTATAAACGCGAAAGTTTGTAAGAAAGTATGGATGTAGGTATATTTGTTACTCTTTCACGCTGAAACGGCTGAACGGATCTGGATGAAATTTGGTACAGATATAGATTGTAATCTGGAATAGCACATAGGCTAATTTTTATCCCGGAAAAATATACGGTTCCCGTGGAATATATTTGTTTTGTTCTTCAAGTTACTACGCGAGCAAAGCCGTGGGTGGAAGCTGGTACAATATCAAGGTTCATAGAGTATTGCTTAAGGTCTAGCTAGAGTAATAGTAATTCAAGTCAAAATATTTTTATTCAATAAAATTACGAGGATAATTTTGAAACGTCTTAAGTACATGTTCGGTGAATGTAAGTGCCACTTCCGTCCTAAGTCCGAAAACAACAGGCCAAAAACTAGTCTCGGTCCTAGTATTTTTAGTATGATCTTACTTAGTTCCCATAGGACTGGTGAGGAAGAGTTCCAAGTCTCCTCGCCTGGTCGCGTTGGCGCTCACCACGGCTTGCACGTGCTCCAGATATCTGACCTCACTGGGCGTGCCGGTACATGCGCTGGTATCAATGGTCAGCTTGATAGTGCCTTCTGTGGGAACCTCGCTGAAAAGACAAGAGTTTTTACTTAAAAACTACCTTACAACTCAAAGATGATATGAATGTAAGAGGTGTAGACTCAGAGTTGACGAATGATAGGAGTGAGAGGAGGAAGAGAACATGTTGTGCCGACCCCACTTAGCGTGGGGTACGGGCAGGAGAATGAAGAACTACCTTACAACTAAATCCTACTGATATTATAAACGCGAAAAATAAGAATGTATGGATGTATGTTTGATAATCTTTCACGCAAAAACTACTGAATGAATTTCGATGATATTTGGCACAGAGATAGATTATAGTCTGGAATAGCACATCTGCCGTCCGATCACTAAAAGGCCGTTAAGTGACATTTGGTCAAAAATGACTTTTATATACCACGCGAAAGCCCGCATTTTTCTCTATCGACCAGTCTTGGACACATGTTTCTATCATTTATAGTTACTGAGTTCTGGACACCTCGTACACGGCTATCTACACCTTTTTTGGACATGTCCAATTCTTAAATACGGTTAACTCGTATTAAAACACTACAATACGTTTAAATGCACTTAACAGTACATTTCAACATTAAATTATATTTATGAAACAAGCCTAAAAAACGGTTTAATGATGTTACTATGCTACTTAGCCGTTACCCGACTTTAGATGTGTTTTTGTCATTTATAAATTGTAATCCTCAAAGGGATCTACTACGTCTAAAAGACAGTTTTCCTTCAACTGCTACTCTATAACACCGCTAGACATACTTTGCCGCTTATTTGTTGTTCACCTCACGTGGGTATAAAACTATTACAACTCTAAAATACAGTGACTGTTTTTTAGTCTTGAAAGTTATTACTGAATGCTAATAAATACAATATTAGAAACTAACTAAACAACATTCCAACGCTAAAAAACGTCTATTTGCAGTACCTTCTCGTACGCACCGTACAATCCGCGCACTCGTTATTAGAGATTAGCATGGTATGGACACGTGATGAGGAGGGATGAATACCAAAACAGTATAAGTGTATAAGTGTGGCTGGGTGCGCAGGTAGAGGAAAGCCGAAGAAGAAGTGGTTTATTGTGTGAAAGATGATATGAATGAAAGAGGAGTAGATTCAGAGTTGACGAATGATAGGAGTGAGTGGAAGAAGAAAACATGCTGTGCCGACCCCACTTAGCATGGATGGATATAAGGGCAGAAGAATGATGAATGATTATTTTGATATATTATCAATATTATGTATCGTTTTAAATAGATAGAAGGTTATTAAATAGTTGTTGAAGTTGTTCTCTCTCATAGGCTTGAGATGATTGATGATTCATGTTAGGCATAATCCTTACTAATATTATAAATGCGAAAGTAACTCTGTCTGTGTGTGTGTTAGGCAATCACGCCTAAATTACTAAACCGATTTATATAAAATTTAGTACAGAGATAGTCTAGAGCTTGAGAAAGGACATAAGCTACTTTTTACTGCGAAAAAAGTAAGGAGTAAGTGTAAGAAGTTGAAATAGACGATTAAATTTGTGTGAAAATTACGTCATTTTTAAAGCTACAAGCTTGGAAATTATTTGTTAGGCTTTGATTAGATATAAATAAATTCAACATTCAAAGTTTGTAAAAAAATTACCCTAAAGCGAGTAAATATAGGAGATGAAAGTATTTATTTGATGACGTTGACTGAAAAACTTACGGCCCAGAAAATAAAAATATTATGGTCTGTTCGCCGCCTACCTCCTATCTGATTTAAAGAATGAGAGTGAATAAAGCAAAAGAGGTGTGTCAGAATCGTAGCAAGTGGAGATCCATGATCTCTGCCTACCCCGTCGGGAAACAGGCGTGATTAATTATGTATGCATGATTTAAAGAAGAAATACAGAGAAGTACGGAATCATTACCAAATGTGAACTTAAATAACGTTCGAACGTTGTGGAGTGAAAGAAGACGTAGTGATGAAAATTGAGAAGCGTATGTATGGTTTGGGCATGTAGAAAGGATGGATGAAAGGAGAATGACGAAACAGGCGCATAAAGAGAGTGTGGATGGGACAGTTGGAAGAGGAAGACCTCGGCGTACGTACCTCGATCAAATTAGGGACGTTTTAGAGAGTACCCTAAACCGACGCGCATGTATGAAGAATGTAATGAGAGTGAATGAAGCAAAAGAGGTATGTCAGGATCGTAGCAAATGGAGATCCGTGGTCTCCGCCTACCCGGTCGGGAAACAAGCGTGATTTTATGTATGTATCTAAATATTTAACTATTTTCAGACACCGTTGGCGAGTTTTATTAACTTGAACTTATTTATTTACTAAATAATAATTAAGCAGGATACAGATAGGAGTTCAAGGACATCTTTTTATATTCTAAAAATCAAAGTCCTGACTAAAATATTCATTCTAGACGCTGACATTATAGACAACGCACAGTCTAAAACACTGGTCGTAGAGACTTAAAATTTGGAGGATACGACTTTCTTAATACGTGGACGTGCACTAAGAAGATTTTTTTAAAATTCAATCTCTCAGGAGGTAAAAAATAGGATATGTTTGTAAGAAAAATCGTATTCGCACTTGAAACTTGGAAAAAATATTCTTCAAGATAAATAAAAAAAGAATAAATTTATGTATCTTTTCCCAAAGCTACTCTTACGAAGGGGTGGTAGGGGTGTTAAAGTTTATATAGGAACTTTTTAATGTGTGATGCGATTTGTTTAAAACTCAGCAAAAAATACTCTTCAAGACATCAATGTTTATGATTCAATTATTTAAAAAAATATCCTTATAGCGTGGTGTAAACGACACAAAATTTTTATAATATAGTTAGTACATGATACCTATATTATTATTATAATATAGTACTCGTACATCGGGGTGGTAATGATTGACTATGAACTTTTTAACTATTTAAAATAAAACACGCAAATGCCGTTGCGAGCGGGCCAGCTAGTAAGCACATAACATTAAGCTGTGAAGACGTACAATACTTGAAGTAAATTAATAATTGATTTCATTTAGTTCCTTGGAACATATTGATTAGACTTAATTAAGTTACTATAATAGTAAAAAGTTGTGCCATTTTATTTGTAAGAGCTCCTTATAAGTGTAAGGACTTCATCATCGAAAGCTTTTTAACTAACAAGTACTATTTCGTTTTATTTAACAATCATTTTCATAATATAATACCTTGTTAATGTAGGAAAAAGTTACGCTTAGCCGTTCATTTGACAGTACATCATAACATTTCAAATATTATTGCCAACGCTAAAAAACAGTTTTCATTGTGTGTTCATTCTAAAACTGTGTTTAAGTGTAAAAATATAAAAAAAAAAAAATTTGAAAACAGTAAATAAACGGTTTTAGGCTTTTCACCTTGTTTTTAAAAATTATGTTGAATGTAATTAAGTTAAGTTTCAATTCTAGAAGAAGGTTATGTGACTTAACTGTTATATAGTATTGTAATTGTTTAAAACTGTGACTCATTTGGAATGAGTGCTGCAGTTACAATCGGATCCAACTCTATACAACGGTTGTACTTCAGCCAGCCGTTTTTTAGTATTTTAAATGATAGCATTTTAAAAACATATGTCGATGGCTAAAACACAAAAACTTGAATTAAAAATTAAATAAACAAGCTACGCCTGATTGTAACATAAATAATAAAAGCTTATAATAATAAAAAAAATTTGGTATAGCAAAAAAAATTGTAAGTCTTCACAATTTCTAGAAACACCATTTTCCCACGTTTTTGCTCATACCCAAAAATTTGGTTTTGTCACTTAGCCGTCTTTTAACAAAAGGACGGCAGCCATAGGCTTTTTATCCCGGAAATATGTACGGTTCCCGTGGAATAGATTTGTTTTTGTTTTTCAAGGTTCCACTAGTAGAGGCTAGTAGAGAATATTCTTTCAATGCAACCAAAAACAATATTTCAATCTAGCAATCCTTATAGGGGTTCCACTCACGTATGAGTGTTGACGGCACCAGCCTCACAATGGTACCGCGGCGGAACAGATCTCCAGTTAGCAGCTAAGGCAGTCATAGCCCCGGCGTCTAGCACGCCGAAACCGAAGAGATGGTTGAACTCCAAACCCACACCATTCATTGTCCAGTGGAACCGGCCCTTGGAATCAGAAAGTGATTGATTCAAATGTGGTTTACGTTAATCTACAATAAACAGGCTGATTTACAATTAACAAAGTTGGAGAACCGCACTAAGTGTCGACCTTATTTAAGGCCCAGCATTTTGATAATTGCAAGTATTGCAACCCTAATCATTCTATTACGATTTAATAGATTACATTGAAATGAAACTACATGATACTCAAGGATATAAGTGATAAATCAACCGGAGCTAAAACACGAATTAGTTGGAAAACCTTGGTTAAAAATCATGTCAAAAACACCTCTGAAAATTCAGAAATTCCCTAATTTATCCAGAACAGTAAGGTATTTTGAATTTCTATTTCACATGAATGTAAATCAATTAATTTGAAACAAATCAACCCAGCCCTTTTTTTGAAATAAGCTATTTACTTGAACATATTTATGTTTTTTATGAATTGTCGCTTTCGTTACGTAATTCAGAGCAACCATTATTATCATGTCGCACTCTACGTACTTATCATTTGGGTATTTCGCTTCGTGCTATGTCTGATTCCGCGGAGATCCGCGTTGCTATACGGACCCATGTCACTTTTTTTGTAACTTTTACTTAAGGAATAGTGTGACGAGTATTCTGGGCCTTAAGCAAAGTTACGTCAGAAATTTTGATTTTGTTGAGCCCACCAGGGAGCCAAAACATTTACCATTACGGTCATCACAAAACTTTTTGATGAATAATAAACTAAACTCAACAAAACATTGTGGCTAAAAATATAAAAAAATCGAGAGAGCAAAACTAAATAATAGCGCTCATGGCTCATCATCTTGTTTAAAACTTTGAAACTTTCAAAACTTCAGGCTATTTTCTTAAGGCCTTCTGCAGTTGAATAACTAGAGCTCCGTGCTCGTCTGTAATCAAGTTGAAGGAGTTTCAACTGTTGTAAAGGCACAAAGGGAACATTAAGTTGATAAGTATACTTATGCCCGCCTTCCACTGTGAGCGACGCGGGCTCCGTACGGACTACTTTTAACTCGCAACGGCTTTCTTCATAGAATGGCTTCCACTGTGAATGAGCGGACGGAGCGGATCAAAAGAGTACAAAAAGTTAGTTAGCTACGCAAAGCCCTCTGGCAGTGGAAGGCAAAATCTGAAACTCTTTCTTAGTAGAAGTGTACAACTATTTTTACTCCGGTCCGCTCAGATCATTAGCTCAGTTTCCGCTCAATACCCTTTTTTAGTGGAAGACGGGCATTATAGTCGTATGTCAGTGGCCGTGACAGATTGAATAAACCAAATTCTGTCTGGTTGTACAATGTACATCTAAATGAATTGTATTAGTGCCAGAAAACCAAAGATTAGATATTTTTATAAGTAAAAATCTAAATCATTTAGATATTTATTTAGGTCATAATATTACTTTTGCGTCGTAAAGAGAGTTTCTCTTTGAAGTCAACACGGTGAGATGCTGGATGTCTCGCCATGTCAAGCTGGGACTGAAAATTAAAGAAAAATTGATTTGATATTTTACCGTAATTTTAAAAACTTTTTGACCTTTATTTTAGAGCTCGTCTTTCAAGCTGATAGCATGAAGATAGAGCAATAAAAGGTTGGTTGATAATAAGTTATTTCAATATTGGATAGCCAAAATTGTTTGTTGTGAACAATGACGAAACCGTTGACTAGAAAGGAAAGAGGTCCTATAGCTACCATAGATAATTACGTCACAGGCAAAGATACGCGTTGACTAGAATGAGGTCCTATAACTACCATAGATAATTACGTCACAGGCAAAGATACGCGTTGACTAGAAATAGGTCTTATAGCTACCATAGATAATTACGTCACAGACAAAGATATGCTCTAAGCAAAAAATAAACAGTTCAAACCCATACTTCGCATGTAATGCCAAAGCGAAGACGCCAGCGGCTTCCGGCGCCGCCGCCGACGTGCCCGAGTGTGTTGCCGTACACTTTCCGTATAGGTCGGTGGTGGCAACACCGGTGCTGGGGTCGCGGGCTCCGTTGCTGAAGGTTGAAGCCAGAGTGGAGGAACAGGACTCATCGTAGTGCGCGTTTTGACCATCATTGATGGCACTGAAAGGAACACTTGCTATCATTTTCTTATTATCGTGTCGTCAATTATTTCCAGCAAGTGTGGTGAAAGGCTGCAAAGGTTTTTACATCTCTCATATTCGGTAAGTAGGTCCTTATTACCCCAAATGGGGCTTGTAGGTGACCAATTAGCGCCTAGGGTAATAATGTAGCTAGAAAAGACCTAGAGCGGTAAGAAATTAAAAAAAAAACTTCACTCTTTCAAAAAGTTCGCGTATATCTAACCATATACTGGCAATAGACATCATGCATTCAGCCCAATGACAAAAGAGGTCGCTTCGCTATTCAGCTTTGTCTTCGTATGAGTATAACTAGCTGTCCCGCCCGCGACTTTGTTCACTAAAAGTAGGTATCTAAACTGAGTCTGAAACAAATCACACTAATAAAAAATCCCATATATAACTTTGACACCCAATTTTACCCATTTTAGAGGGCTATTTTGAAATATCCAGGAATACGTTTCCATTTATTTTGCATTTAAAGTATCCATACCAAAACTAAGACCAATCGCACCATCCTTTAAAAAGTACCTATAGAAACATTGACCCCAAAGTTTCAGACCAATCGCACCACCCGTTAAAAAATCCCATACAAACATTGACCCCTTTTTTAGTTATATTAAAAATCCTGAAACAGAAAACAAAAATTCAGGTCAATCGCACCACCCGTTAAAAAAATCTTATACAAACATTGACCTTTCCCCCATTTGACCCCCTTTTTTAGAGTTATATTGAAAAATCCTAAAACGCGAAATTAAGTTTCAGACCAATCACACCACCCGTTGAAAAGTTCCCATACAAAAATTGATCCTCCCCCCATTTGACCCCTTTTTTAAGGTTTTATTGAAAAATCCTGAAACACGAAACAAAGTTTCAGACCAATCGCACCAGGTTAAAAAGATCCCATACAAATATTGACCCCACATTTGACCCCTTTTTGAAGGTTATATTGAAATATCCTGAAACAATTGTTCGTTCATTTTTTATTTACAGTACACAAACAAAGTTTCAGACCAATCGCACCACCCGTTAAAAAGTTCACATACAAACATTGACCCCTCATTTGACCCTTTTTTATGGTTATATTGAAAAATCCTGAAACACGTGTCCATTCATTTTGCATTTACAGTGCACAAACAAAGTTTCATGAAAATCGCTCCACGCGTTAAAAAGTTTCATACTAACGTTTTCACCCTTTTTCACCCCCTTAGAGGTGGAATTTCCAAAAATCCCGTCTTAGTGGGTGGTTTTGTTATAAAAGGAAACCACCTTCCAAATTTCAGCTTTCTAGCTTCAGCGGTTTCGGCTGGGCGATGATAAATCAGTCAGTCAGTCAGTCAGTCAGTCAGTCAGTCAGTCAGTCAGGTTAAGCTCTTATATAGATATAGATAGTCACCAATTTTAAATAACGAACGGCGAAGCTCAATTTCGTTCTTGAAAAAATGTTTTATTCTTGTAATGCCGGTTTTTTTCTACTTACCTCACAATCGAGATGTAAGGCAGAATAGTTAGCTCGGGAGTAAGCATCAATTGCACCCTCGAACTATAGGGACCCTCGCTGCGCTCGTGCGCCTAAATATCTCGGGCTGCAATTGATGCCTTACAGCCCTTGGCTACTAATCTACTATTTTGTGGACTTGACACTCGGCATGCCGGTTTCGTAAATTATGTTATTCATCGCCATTTGAGAGGTAGGTACAGCTCACATGAATTTTTCAAACGGAAAAATACATTGGTGCACGACTGGATTTGAACCCACAATCGGAAAGCGAAGCAACGACCACTAGACCACTAGTTGTGCTTGCAATGTAATGTGCTTAATATAATGAGTTTCTATTTTTTTGCCATCAGCATAACACAAAGCTTTTATATCTCTCAACATCAACACGAAACAAGATAGCTCAAAGAAAATGTTTAGTAACTAGAAACGAAATTATGCAGAGTGTATGGTAAAACTAGTATGGAAAGTATAACTACTAGACTAGAATACTATAGTGTAGTGTACAGCCTACCTGTTGATTGAGACTGTCCACATAGAGGCAGCATATCCATCGCAGTTACAATCATCGTCTTCTCCCCCGTCTCCACTCGCCCACACGTAGATATTACCCAACCCATTACGACCCTAGAAATAAAAACAAACATGAGATTGTAAGTTATCTCTACGTTTTTTTCTCGCAAACAGCTCAGATATCAGGTAATTAGACGTCCAAAGATGATATTGGCATTTGCCCACGTTTTTTTTGCAATGTTTTTGTATTCTATACGTCACAGATTGAATGTCAATCGCCGCTAATAGGAATACTAACTAATAACACACCCATTCTACTTTTTCAGAAAAACAATTTATCATATTAGGTATACCTACCATAGGAAACCCTTGTTACCATCATAGAAGTATAAAATACGTAATAATCAAATAAAAAAACAAGATATTCAAAAACATGTGCCTATTGGCAGCCCTAAGACCAACCCTATGAAGGTATTTTCTACTTACGAATATTATGTAACAGATTACGTTTATGTAACGTGAAATCACACAGGTCCAATATCGAAGTTTCTATGCAAACAAATAATATTTGGAACTTAGAGATGGGCGGGTGGGTAAAAATTCGGGTGGGTTAAATAGGAAGGAAAGGGTAAAATAGGTATATATTAAAAAATACCCATTTATACCGGGTATTTTTTATTTATGCCGGGTAAAAATTCAACGTACATTTTTCAATGAAAATAAAAAAACCTAATTACTTTTAAAAATACGTAGTAAGTAGGGAAGCCTTAATATTATAATAAACCTAAACCATGAGTTAAAAAGAAGTTTTTATCAAATAAAACCAACACAAAAATCATTTCGAAAACATACACTCGCGGGCTTTAAACTGGAATCGCTTCATCAAGACAATTTTGTACAATTTCTGTCCAATGAACTAGGGATTGTGGTATGTCATTTGAAAGAATATTTTATTAGCTATTAAATTCTTGCCGAGAGATGGCGTGCCTACTGTGAGCAGTTATATACTGTTTCCTTTTTAACGCCCGGAAGTGACCCGAACTGGAAGGAGCTAGAACTGGAACCCATGATTCTTCGTTCCGAAATAGCTACTGCTCTACAGTCTCTCAAGAAGAAGAAGGCGTCAGGAAGCGACCAAATAACAGCAGAGGTGCTTAAAGCTATGGGTGACTTGGGTATGTCGACACTACAAAATATCTGCTCACATATCTGGCAAAACGGTAATTGGCCGCGAGTCTGGACGGTATCCGTAATTCTACCGCTGCACAAGAAAGGGTCAACTAAGAGCTGCGGTAATTATCGAACCTTGACCCTCATCTCACACGCCAGCAAAATCTTGCTCCATATTCCTAACAATCGCATCCGCTACTACCTGGATTGGCAAATCCTTCAGGAGCAAGCCGGTTTCGTGAGGGGCAAGGGCACTCGGGAGCAGATTCTCAATGTCAGGCAGATCGTTGAGAAGGCATACGAGTTTGATACGCCAGTGATAATGTGTTTCGCCGACTACAGCAAAGCTTTCGACTGTTTCAACTGGGGTTATGGGCCTATGGAAGGTCCTACAAGAACTTGGAGTACCAATGCATCTTATCGCTTTACTTCGCACCTTTTATGACTTAAGACAGGGAGTCGTAAGAGTTGATAAAGTAACTTCTATACCCTTTAAATTTCACCAAGGAGTACGCCTAGTTTGCATTTTATCGCCCATTCTGTTCAACGCCTATGGAGAGTACATTATGAGACACACTTGCGAGAATTGAAAGGGAGGTATCACAGTTGGTGGTGTGAAAATCACCAACCTGCGCTACGATGATGACACTACTCTTTTTGCAGCAAATGAGTCGGGGATGGTTACTCTTCTAAACCGAATGGAGCGAATCAGCGAGGAGATGGGACTTTGCATAAACAGGTCCAAAACTAAAGTCATGGTGGTAGACAGATCTGGAAAGTTAGAACTCACTGGCGATTTGGACCTAGAAACAGTGGACAATTATTATTATTTATTATTATTAGACTTGTACGGACTCTAGTCTTCTCGATCTTTTCGTATGGCGCTGAGACTTGGACTCCGAAAGCTGCAGACTGCAAACGCATTGACGCTTTTGAGATGTAATGTCGGAGAAGGATACTCCGTATCCCTTGGACAGCATTTTGGACTAACGTCTCTATATTGCGAGAACTCAATATCTCCTCGCGACTGTCCACTGAGTGTCTGCGCAGAGTTCTCGAATATTTCGGTCACATTGCAAGAAAAGACGGTGACAACCTCGAAAAGCTCTTTGTGATCGGCAAAGTAGACGGGAAAAGGCCTCGTGGACGCAGTCCAGATCCGAACCGCGCTTGATATTTCGGTTTACAACCAACGCCTTCCACACCGCCGAAGACAGAAACAGATGAAGGATAATTATTAAAGAGAAGATGATGCAGAAAGGAGGTCACGACCCTCAGCATTGAGGAACACGACGCAAGGAGGAGGAAAATCTTTGAATATCATAACCAATAAGCATTCACCTTGTATCATGGAACATAAAAAGAAAAAAACATCAGTTTTTCAAACAAATCACCAACTGTTTGGAAGTCCTGAAATCCTATAAATAGTGAGCTTTTATGAAAATTGGTCATCAGTCCAATGTTTTACTTTACTGGGAACAGTTGAACTTAAGAAAAATGGAAACCACAACCACAGAAGCCGCTCCAATCGTCAGCCTAATTCAGCAAGGGTTGTCTCAGCGTAGTATCGCTCGACAGCTTCACCCAAGCCAGTCCGGTGTCTCCAAGGTGCACAAGAGATTCAGGGAGATCGGAAACTTAGTCCGGAGACCAGAACCTGGACTCTAGGCAATACGCCAAGAGATGGTCGATTTATTGTCACCACTTCACTCCGAAAAAGACACCTGACCGGCGTCGACGTCCAATAGCAGCTAAGAGAAGTTAGAGGGAGAGCTGTGAGCGAGTGGACAGTCAGACGAAAACACAAAAAAGTGAACTTGACCCCAAAAAGGCCAGCCATGGGAACTAAATTGTCTCCAGCCCACCTACAAGTCCGGCTTCAGTTTGCTCGCGATCACTTGATTATATGGAGCGATGGAGTCGAGTCCTGTATTCTCGGACATAACCAGAATGTGAACCGTCGTCGGTCAATACTATGTAGGCACGTCCTACTACAAAGATTTTGATAGCTAAAAAAAATGATATACCACAATCCCTAGTTCAATGGCCAGAAATTGTAAAATATTGTCTTGATAAAGCGATTCCAGTTTAAAGCCCGCGAGTGTATATTGTGTAAATAGCACATTAATTATCTTTTCAGTCATGTAAACTTACACCGTACCTCAAAATAAGCCGATATTTTTTTATAAGACATAATTATGTACGTTATACACTTATATTTCTTTATTATATAAATGTTCTAAAAATAACAAAAGCCTTTATATTGTAATCTGTCATTTTTATGTTTTTACATACTTAAAGGCTTTTGTTATTTATTTCAGAAAGATTAAAAATATATAAGTATACGCACTATGTCATTATAAAAATTCTAAAAAACCATAATTGCACAGCATAACGAAATCAATAAATATAATACTTAAATAAATATAATCCAACCAAATTATACTGATAATTACATTATTTTACACCAGAGAACATCGAAACACTAAAAAAAAACAATTAAAATAATAAATAACTAGTGGCGGACATTTTTACACAGCACCATCTAGCCCCAAAAAACAAACAGGAATAAAAACTAACAAGTTAAAGCATATATAATTAGTTGAACCTCAAGAAAAAGAAGCATTGAATTTTTACCCGGTATTAATTCGAAATGGGTGGGTAAAAATGGGTAAAAATGGGTAAAAACCCGAACTGCGGGTTTTTACCGGGTAAGCGCCCATCTCTATGGAACACATTAGTTAAACTTTGCGAACTACGTCTTTAGAAACATATTCCAAGTAAATGAGTTGTTGAAGTACTCGTACCAACTCACACATTAGGTATGCATACCTGCAAAGTTAAATTTGTGACCTTTCAAGACTTAGGTAAGTTTTGATCGCACTAAGGCAAGTGCGATCAATATAAAATGAAAAGTTACAGGGTGCATGTCTTCATTTAAACGCAGACGCATCATTCATGGATACGAGCATTCTTAAGGTGTGTCCAAACACACTGTAAACATGGACACGAGTATGGTTACCATAGGCAGGGTTTTTATTAACAAAAGCGAAGACAAAGTAAGGGTTATGCCCGATTCGCAAACTCCATAGTAATAAAAATCTTTTGTTTTTCGAGCGATTCTGAAAGGACAGTCGAAATAAAAAGTTTTATGCAGAGGTTATCCAGTAGTTGTGGCGATAAAGGTGACACTTTTACTATAACTTAATGTCTTTTCTTCCGTAGAGAAACGCTATCTACGGTAGTACTCAAACTAAGGGTGGCTGAAGTTACTTCTGATGAGAAAAGATAATATAGAAAGAGAAGGAAGACAAAAAACAAGTGAGACACCTGAGGGTACTTATCCAATCGGATGCGTTCAATATACCTACCACATGTTTAAACATTAATCTCTAATAATGCTTCAGCCGTCAAGTAAAAGATGAAATACCCATTTCAAAGATTAATTCCACTCTCTTAGGTATACTAGTGAAAAAATATTTCGTCTTCACTAAACCCCGCTCAGCCCTTAACACCCGGGCGCGGTAAATAAACAACGCGCCGCGAATGGCGAGAGAAATCCGGATTAAACATGCCAAGCAAAAAGCCTTCATACAAAAATACTCATAATATCTTGAGCATTACTGCCAACATTCAGGGAGGCTTTTTTATATTTCACGATAAAATTACTGTAAATATTATACTGAATCTGCTGTTACTTTTGTAATACTTATAACTGCGCTACCTGAAACGCCCGTGGCATGGAAGTTTGTGACGTTCTGTGTGGTCATAGTTTAGATTGGTGAACAACACTCACACGCTGTTAAACCCGGCTGTATACATAAGCCTTTAGGTCGTGAAGCCTATGAGCGACCAGCGGTCAAAACCAGAGACTTATACGAACTTACTTATTACTTAATGAATGCATGAACTGAATTAAGCCAACTAACTCATGTAACACAAACTACATCGTGTGTGAACAAAGACTCATTTTCCTGTAGAGCAAGAGAAAATATCAGAAAATTTTCGTATTCGAGGCCTACATAAATATGTATAACCTAACGAAAACAATTTCCTTTCAAATGTATAAAACTTTTGTAAAGTATTACATTTCGGCAAGCACGTGTAAGCTTACGTAATTTTCCCTTTTCATGTCGGGATACCTTAAAACTTGGACTTTAGTAGAATAAAGTATCAGAATAAAGTAGCCGATGTAACATTTATGTTGTGAGTGTAGACACTCACAACATAAATGTTACATCGGCTACAGGCTTATTTAACCGACAACTTCTTTAATTAACCAATAAAGTTGATTTTTTTTGACTAATTGCAAGTAATTGTATCTAATGATAATGCTCAAGTCAACCTGAATCGGAATTCAATTTTGCAAAGTCAGTGGTGAAACACAGTTTACTTTTGAGTGAGCTGTCGGAATGATGGTATAATATGAAAATTCTACCTCGAAATCCAAGATATTGAAATGTCCAGATCCTAAATATGAGCAGAATTTCCGAAATCTATAAAACTAGATCTCATAAAATTTATCGTTAACATCGTTCACATGTTTATTTTCTCCTGTAGACACTTACCTCGTTAACTCCTCGAACTATGTGAACACTTATGTACCTCGTTAACTCCTCGAACTATGTGAAAACTTACCTCGTTAACTCCTCGAACTATGTGAACACTTACCTCGGTAACTCCTCGAACTATGTGAACACTTACCTCGTTAACTCCTCGAACTATGGCCCGCATAGTTGCATTCCTGGGTCCATCGACCGTTCTTCCGTCGTCTGTTGGCCCCCACGAAGCGCTGTAGATGTGGATCTTGTGAGGCTCGTGCCCCATGGAGTTGGCCTCAATCAGATCGGTCATGTACGGCTGGTCCAGCATCCTTATACCTGGTAAAAAGTTGATCGCGCATAAGTTCACGAGGACATACTTATGCAAACCAGAATCAACTTCAAAATGACATTTTTAAGAATAAATAAACTAATTTTGTTAAATTTGATCTTTAAAAGGTTTAGAAGCTGCATTTTTAAGTATTTCTGTATATCTCAATCTGTATATTCTGTATATCTACATATCTCAATTTTCGACATAATGTGGTTTTATTGTGGTTTGCAGAAGTATTGTCCTATTTCTCGTATACTCATAGGTCTCCATAGCTGTCCACACTTCTGCGCGTCCAATATGGCGTAAAAAAATAAATATACTTTTCTTCGCTTTCATTTAAATTAATTTTCCACTGACAAGTGAGTAATTTTACCGAGGATCGTAGCTTGAGTCGCAATAATGTCAAGTCTGTTATTTCAAAGAAAATGATCGCAGTTTACTTTTAAACCTGGAAATATTTCACTCAAATCAGAAAGCAAACTTATTCAAACTACACAACAAATTTCAAATATATATTAAGTTGGTGGTATAATAATATCGCTCAAAATGCCATCAAGTACCAGTGCAACCAATCTAAATAAAATAGCTGTAACTTGCAAAGATGGCCGAAAAAATCCTGACATATCAAAAAGTTCCAGACATAAACATCATTATTTCAATAAAATAAAATGTCAATGGCAGTAAATAAAACAATGAAATTCTCAATGTTCACCAAATTGCTAACAGAGTGTAAAGTTGAAGATAAAAGATACATTTTACTGCCATTGTCTTCTTTTGTTCTTTATTGAAACAGAACAAATAAAGAAACATATAAACCCAAGGTTTTAGTAACAAAAAATTCAAATGCATTGGTGCCTAATAATGTTTATAAAAAATATAAGTAGATATTACCTAAATATTCATTTCATCGTGGCCATCAATTATGTATGAGTACTATTTGTCCATGGTATTATGTTTTGTTTGAGAATGCTTGTCTAAGTAGTCGTATTCTTATAACTTTTTGAATACAAGCGTTTGAATCAATATTTGAGTATTTCTCCAACACACTACAATCACGATAAATCTAGTACAACGTATTTGCGAAACCCTCGCAAGGGTTCTTTTCTGACCCAAGCTTTTACGATACATTTCAGTATCCATTCAAGCAATAAATAAACTATCGCTTTTGTCGAATAAACAGAAAACCCAACATTGCTAAATCTTATATTCCACTAACTTGGTTTTATGAATGGTTTAGAAAGAATTGTTCAAGTAGGTACATACATGGTAGGCACCTACGTACCAGACAAAAAAACACTTATAATAGCTAATACATTTTAACCAATAGAGGATTTTCAGATTTTTGCCTTACTTTTTGCCAAATTTCATGGTCCCAGGTCAACATAAATTTCGATCTATTAGGACAGACAACGACGAATTGATTCTGCAATGGTTCTATTTTTTGTTATGTAGGTTTAATATTTTTATACGAGTATATGGCCAATCCTACTGACGAAGTTTCTAAAACCGTTTGAAACCTTTTTATAATAAAAAATGAAATATTTTTATTTTTAAATGATATATAAATAAGGTTTTAATTTGAATCTCTTTCATTAACTTTGAAATTTAAAAAGGGTACGCTTCGTGACGAGTTGATGACGTAGAGGGTTTGGATAAAAATGTGCCAATCACGCAGCTCACTGGGCCGAGAGCAATTAAGCTTCGCAAACACTTGTGAAGTAAATGTCTGACCCCACATCTGAGTTTTTATTTATGAACACAAAATATTAAAAATAGACATTTGTATTTCTTAGTCATAAATATCTAGCTAGCAATGACACTTCAAGTAACCTCAACTCTACATTGACCTTAGACCATTGACCATTGTCCTCCAGATTGACATTCACTTCTTTCGGATCTGTCTTTAGAAAGACCAACAGCTATGCTTGTTTCAAATACTTTAACTGACTATTTTTTCACAGTCACAATCAAACGCAGTTTCTAGCGTGATAAACCGAAACTCTACCGTTAAAAAGTACCTAAAGCAAGCCTTTCAATTACAATTCCAATTTCAGTAATAAAAGCTCATTTTGAAAAACGTTTTTCATACTTTCCTTTTCTTGAAACTTCCAATCGGTTAAAAAGATTTTTAATTTAATTAGTAATCTAATTCCTAACAGACACCCGAATTTGAGTTAAATTAATTTATTCAAAATTCAGATTTGGTCTTTCGTCAATCATTTTAGTAATTCGTCAGCATTAATCCTTGTTTCATTCGAAACAGATTTGGTTCATTATTCAGCAATATGCTGATTGGAAGTCGTTTCAGAGAACATTAGAGAATGGAGTTTGAAAACATAAATAACCATGAGTCCTGAGTCATTATACCTAAAAGGGGAGGCTTATGTTTTAAGGATGTATTGTGTCCCAAAAGGCTATTTGTTTTGTTCTTCGACTAAAAGGTTTTGATATCCGAGATACCCGAAGAATAAAACTAACCTTCATTCACTGAAAATAGGATTAGGTATTTAAATAAGTAAGGTATGTAAGTATTATTAGGTTAGCTAGAAAAAATAAATAGGTGCCAAAAATCACTACCACAGCGTGATCTAAGCACTGTAAAACCATTCCAACCAACTATACCTATTTTGCAACTTCTGCCAAACCTACACATCACTTCATAATGTAGTATGTAGTATAGAAATAGAAATAGTTTATTTTTCTTTACAAACGGTTCTCTTAAAAAGATACAAAAAAATAATAATAATAAATGGCCATCCAGTATGAATCGAACCTGTATTATGAAGACTGGTGCTTGTTGTAGGTTTGTTAGAACCTGTAAAAGTATGATTCTAGTATGTGGGTACTGACGAGGTACTTACCAGCCACTTTGGAGTGGTACGCCACACCAACCCCGCACACTCCGTTGTCGCGCGCCGCAGCCACCTCACCAGCACATCGCGTGCCGTGACTACAATAAAAAGGTTCACATGTAAACAAGCCTTTGTTTCTATTGTAGATGTTTTGTATAATAAGAACTTTTCTACGCTGTGCTGAGTTTTTAAGAAGTGATTTGGATTGCCTAGTAGGCTTGCCTAGCACCTTTCAAAAAGAAAGATATGGCGAAATGTTTTCATTTGCTTGGGGGCACTGGTACAGCGCAAATACATATTTTTTTCGAATTATACTCGTATACTCGTCTCGTTCACGAACAAACGGAAAGCAACGACCAATTTACCACCAGTGTAAATTACATTAAAAGTTCACAACACATAATAAATATCTATTTAACCCTCATAAAAAAATGGACAATTGTATTGCACAATGTGGGCCCATAGATTATAATAAAAAATACCCAATAAAGTTCATAACGTACTAATTTATTCAACTGAGCATCACTTCCGTTATAACATGAGATGGCGCTTAGACACACAATTATATTATTTCGTTATAATTTTTGTATTATTATGTATCTGTGTATTCATTAAAACTAAATCGAAATACTTTTTTCCTAAAAAAGGTAAACAGGTGTCAACGCAAGTGGAACTTTTATGCACAGGACACTTCTGCTTTTTTCATACGTAGGTACATATACACCGAGAAATTTTAATGGTTGTTTTCCCGCAGCGAAATGGTTTTGTCTTGGTAATACAATCGTTGTATAGACAAATTAAATATTAGAAACAAAAAATACAGGTACTTATACCATTGTGAAAATTTATTCGAAAGCGACCACGAACCCATAGTAATTCATCCCAATAACTACGCGAAGGCGGCCGGCGGCGCGTGCGATTTGAATAGTACCTTCAAGTTACGTCTAATGTTATTATCGTTCCTCACGTTTTCGAGTTGATGAATATTTTTTAAATTATTTTAACACAAAAACATCTTTATTTTTTTACTTTTAAAGAAGTCCTTAAAGCAAGTTGTTCTGCAGCGGGAAAACAACCATCAAAATTTCACGGTGTACGTTAAATGTCACATGTTAAATCAAACAGTTTATATTTCAGTTTGTCAGTTCTGTTTTCGCCGACACACGCCGCAAAAGCAACATCATAAAAGGATTTATTGGTGTGATTAGGTGCTCACCTGTTAAACCAATCGTCTGTGTATCTCGGATAGGGGAATGGATCGTTACTGCTGAAATCGTACGAGGCTTCAGCGTTCTGGAACAAGGAACTTATAAAACACACAACCAATCATATACATATTCCAAAACCCACATTAAAGGTTAAAAGTTCTAGTGTGACGTGTTCTACGAGTATGTCCTGACTTATGAGACTGCCTATGATCATTGACTTTGCAATCCAACTAAGAACAATACTTACATTTAAACATTTGTCTTGCACCCGTATTCGAACAACCCAATCTCACAAAAGAATCAAAAGTCTATTTTGTTGTCAAAGAGTAAAAGCTTCCATTGTAGTCACACAAAAACGTAATATGTTGTACATAATGTTTTTCTCTAGAAAAAGTTAAATAACATATAATTGCTTTTTATGGAGTACGAAAATTATTTGTTCAGGCTTAGTATTAAAAAGATATTTTCTGCTTTTTCTCTATTGTGTTTGATTGTTAAGGTATTTTTTCAAACTTTCCGCCAAGTGAAAAGTGCCTCAAAAGCTTCGTTGAAAAGAATTCTCATTTAAAATTCAAGCGTATTAAATCCCAGTGGAACGAGGCGATAAAACAAACTCCTTTATGTCGGTCACGGAACCTTTTTAATTTTATGCTGAACCTTAATTTTACGGCTGCCTTTGAAATTACGAGTGGGGTAGATTAAAGAGAATTGTGTTGGCCACTTGCTTTAAAACATGAGAGGAGACTTGAGAGTAGTTAGGTATTCACCGGAACTGGCTCATGTGATCCAAACCCGAAATAAATTCACCGACTCAGGCTAAAAAAAAAAAAAAAAAAAAAAAAAAAAAAAAGTTTGGTGTCTTTTCCTAGGTTTTCGGGGTCGCTGAATCGGTCTATTGCATCCGTTTTTTGATAGCTTACACAGATCATGAGATAGCTAACCAATCTAAAGCTCTCCACTACATTGCTAATCACCTATTGATAAAATTAACCTAAATGTTTCCTTATCACCCAGTGAACACGGCGCGCCATTGTTTGTTTATCACCTCTGACGTCACGGCGCACCATTGTTTGACGTCAATCTCAGACTAATTAGCTTATTAGGATGTTCTAGCAAAACAACATTTTTTGGATCAATCACAAACCTTTATTTCCTCTAAAATAAGTACAGAATAGTTTGTATAAAAATATATCATTATTTATTGTATTGTTACTGAATAATTTAATAAAATCCATCATTGTATTTCCATAAAATTTGTTATAAAGATATGTTACACAATATTCTCCGCAAACTGATGTAAAATCATCTTGTAATCTATACCTATTAAAATCCCACCGCTTTGAATTCCTGATCAAGAAATCTCTATGATATCCTGTAGGCGGTCGTCCATATGAATCGAAATACTGACCAAACCTATTTCTATCTATGTGTATGGCCACCCAATGAGAACCTGGCATGCTGTCGGTGTCCAAATTGCTTATCAGGTACATAGGAACTTTAACATGTAAAGGTAACCTGTTTGCTGCATATACATTTTTTTGTAAAGAAGGATGGATCGTGTTCAAATATTTTTGAATCTCAATTGTGTTCATGTTTAATCAGCCTTTCGCATAAAGCTGTGCTATGCTTAACCTTCAAATCAAGAATGTGGAACTAAATATACTGAACTTCTTTATAAACATTGTGCAAGGACATAAATAAAAAGATTGGAATATGTGCAGATTATTTTTATTAGGTACTAACACTTATATATAGACAATAGTTACCTATTTAACTGCTATAGTCTACGGTTACATTACGGTTCTTATCTATTTCAATAACATTATCAAATTCTGCATAAACAATACAATTTATAGTCTGAGTAAGAGTAGACTCATGCTGTTTGAATGTTGCCCATTAGTCAGTTGTTAAAATATGTACACAACCTAATGATCCTGATAGTTTAGATAACATTATCAAATTCTATACAAATAAGGAATGCTGTTTGAATGTTGCCCTAATGATCCTGATAAGTTTAGTTGGTTATATAAGTCGTAATTTTTTTCAAACATTCACTGTCGAGTGCTTGTTCATATGAACTATAAGTCTCCAGATTACATTTTGTGAAGTGTGTTTAAAGTGATCTACAGAACAATGGATGTAAGTACTTCTTTAAAACTTTTCTATAATTTGTTATGCATATAGATTCAAAACGTTGATAGTGGTTATTATATTGTTGCAGAACTCTTTCGAAGAAAATACATTCAAACAATATTATTACACTTGTTCAGATGATGAAGATAAGACTCAAGAACCCCTTAACATTTGTGAAGAAAAACCACCTAAAAAACAAATGAAAAGAAACAAATCAACTGAAAGCTTAGATAATTTGTTTGAAGTGAAACAAATAAAGAAGAGAAAGTTATCATCAACAGTTTCTCGTGCCCACCAAGAAGGTGGTAATGTTTTTATAACTACCAATGAAGATGATGGTCATCGATCGAATCATATGATAAAAATAGAAGTTTATAACATGCACAAAATAAATAAAATCACGCCTACAGAACAGTGGAAACATGCAAGCTATAGAGTAAAATATTTTACAAATGAATGCAATAACAATTATGAAAGTATAAAAAAAATAATATACTGCATATCAAAAGAAATAGCATCAAACCCAACATGTAAAAAATATCATTTTAATAAGTAGTAGTAGTTTACCAATTTTTATTTATAAGTTTCGATAAAATTTCATTCTTAGTAAATTTACTTATCCCTCATTTACAAATTTTAGTCATTAGAAAAAATATTAGAATACAAATACTTACCTCATAATAGAATCTTAGGAAACAATATCTCATCAGTGGGGTTGCTTTAGTAAGTACCTAATTAGACATACCTCATTATGTAAGTATTACTTATAACATGAGATCTTTCTACCTGTTCTTACTATAAATAGTTCTTGTAGACGCTTACATGTAGATACTTCTTGTAGACGCTTACGTGCAGATACTTACTGTGATTCCATCTCCACCAAAAATGGAAAATATGAGTGTAAACTGTGTTAGTGTCTTTTTCAATACGATGGATACCGATTTTAGTGATGAAATTTGTCAAAAATTTGATAACCATATGATGCTAGAAGACGAATACGATAAATACTTATATGATGAATGTGCTCTGGTTGAAGAAAAAATAAATGCTGAATCCGAATTCAAACATTGTGTGATGCTTGAAGATGAATACGATGAATACTTATTTGAAGAATGCGCTCTGGTTGAAGGAAAAATAAAGTAAGTGATATCTATATGTTCTCCTTCTAGTACTTTTGTTTATCCTAAACTGAATTCATATCTCAACTCTTTTAATTTATTATTGCAGTCTACAATCGGGGGGATCTCTTAAGAGAGTGAATGACTCTGAAAATGCTGACATTGTTGTGAAACGAGCGCGATATGAAGATGGACCATCTACATCATCAATGGGATCTAACAACACAAACGAAACAACATCTAACAATGGAAATGAACGTGATGATAAGGTAAATTGTGACATTTGTCAAGTTCTTGTTAGTAGAAGGTATTTTGCAAATCATTTAAAGAGTAAACTTCATAAAAGTAAACTTGAAAAAGTACATGACTCACTACAAAATGTTTCTATAATCGAATCAGCTTTTGGTAATAGAATAATTTCTTATAAGATACGTGGAAAGAATGATCAACATTTAAATAACTTTGAAACACCTGAGTTGTATTTGAATTCTATCAAAAATGAAATTATGCTTCTAATTGAAGAGTCTATTCAAAAGCTAACAGTTTTTAAAGTAAACTTTGTTCTGCATGCCGATTTTATTCAACAAACTAAAGAGGATTCATTTCAAACTTTTGATTTCCAAACATATAATTACATAGTATTTCAGGGGGATGATCTAAATTTTCTATATTCATCTTTGTGTGACACTTTGATAAATAAAATCAGTTCTTTTGAGAAAAAAGACAGTGGTTGGAGTCTTAAGGAAATAAAAGCATTGGATATGAATGTTAATAAATTTAATCCTCTGCGCGGTACTTCATATATTGAGTTGCCAAAGGATATAAGAACTAAAAAAGCTGTAGTTAATGTTAAAAATGCTGACAATTTATGTTTCAAATGGGCATTGCTTTCCGCTTTGTATCCAGTTAACAAAAATGTTGATCGAGTATCATCATACACAGTACATTCAAACAAATTAAAATTTAATGGAGTGGATTTTCCTGTAAAGCTGGTTGATATATCCAAAGTTGAAAAACTAAACAACATTAGCATTAATGTGTTTGGTTTAGAATTTAATAAAGATAAAAAGTGTCATAGCGTTGTTGGTCCATTGTATTTAACCAAAACTCGTAAAGATGTTCACATCAATTTATTATTAATTTCAAACGGAATAAATAAACACTATTGCTATATTAAAAACATGTCGCGTCTCGTTAGTAAACAGATTTCAAATCAAGATCATGCAGTCCATATTTGTGATGGATGTTTGCTACACTTTTCAACAAAAGAAAGGTTGATTGATCATCAACAATATGACTGTGCTCATATTGCAACAGAATTACCAAATGGTGATACAACGTTAAAGGATTGGTTTGGTCAACCAGTATCCAATGATAAATTGAAATTCGAAAAATACAATAAAAAGCTAAAAATACCATTTGTTATATATGCTGATTTCGAAGCTTTTTTAAACCCAATCAAATCATGTTTTAACGATCCCTCAAAACCATACACTCGCAATACTCATGAGCACAAACCGTATAGTTTTGGTTATTACATCAAATGTTCATATGATGATAAGTTGTCAAAATATGAGACTTACAGTGGAAAAAATTGTGCACAAGTATTCATGAAACGTTTGCATGAAGATTTAAAAAAAATATGTAGAAAAAATAGCTTTCAAATTTGTCCTAAACCTTTATCAGCTATAGATGAAAATAAAGTTTCAATTGCAACAACATGTCATATCTGTGAGAGTAATTTAAATGGTGAAAACACATTAGATTATGATTGGCAAACTGGTGATTTTCGAGGTGTTGCACATGAAATATGTGTAAAAAAGTTTCGACCACCACATTACATCCCAGTTTTTCTACACAATCTAAGCAATTATGATGCTCATTTCATAGTCCATTCCTTAAATTTTGTTGAAGGAGAAATTGATGTAATTCCTCAAACCAAAGAAAAATACATTTCTTTTTCCAAAACCATGAGTATAAATAATCAAAAAATTTGTTTAAGATTTGTAGATTCCTTTAAATTTTTACCATATAGTCTTGATCAGCTAGCAAAAAATTTAAGCAATGAACAATTTAAAACTTTAAGAAATAGCTTTCCTAATAATGAAGATTTTAATCGTCTAAGAAAAAAAGGTATATACCCATATGAGTTCATATTAGCGCATGCAAACCGATAATCGATAATCGATAAATTATCGGTAATCGGCTCATTTTCGTCAACGATAATTATCGAAAAAATCGATAAAAAATATCGATAAACGATAAATTCATAAATAATTTATTACTCAAATAATTCCCATCACTACACGTCATTCTCGGTACGGGTGTTTAAAATTAAGGTAGAAACAAACTGGTCCCACGTACGCAACGTACGCGATGCATTATGACATCTGCTCTATGGAAATATTATGATTAGAAGCACACTAATTTTCATACGCAACGCTGTCCCACACGTCTCACGCAACGTTCGACGTAAAGACAGACTGGGCCCACGTACGCAACGTATGCGATGCAACGTGGGAGAGCTAGTGTGCACATTTGTCCCATGTATACGACGTATATAGCATCAGACCCTGTTGTCATTTCTCAGGTGTACAACGTCTTAGAGAAAATTAAACAATGTTTTCTGATTCTGAGAATGAGTTTGAGAACGATCTATGTTTGTTATTTTTAAATGAATATTTCAGTCTTGCCATGCAGTTTTGCTATTTCTTCCCATGCTGCATTGCATAATGTAGTATCACGATATTCAATACATTTAATATTCTTCTTCTTCTTCTTCAATTATGGCATCTGTCTCTTAGAGAACAATATAAATAGCTTCATATTGTCTAACCAAATCGATGAGTTATTCATCTGCCAATTTTCCACAGTGCGTGCTTCCAAAATATGACGTTCTATTCGTGTCTGACGCGATGCGAACGAAAGATGTAGAAACACACTGTTTGTACGCGTGGGCCGCGTGTGAATACGCCCTCCACGCTCCCATGCCGATCTGGCGCGACAGGTCGAACGTTGCATGGGACGCGTGGGACAGCGTTGCGTATGACAGTTTGCTTCTAATCATTATATTTCCATAGAGCAGTAGTGCGATTACGGAACTCTGATACAATCAACACTAATTGTCAAAACTGGTTCAAATTGATTGAATAAACACTCTTATATCATACCAAATCACTTGATTACAATGAAAACGTATTGACATTGATTGGAAGCAAAGATCCATAATCGCCCCACAGATGTCATAATCCATCGCGTACGTTGCGTACGTGGGACCAGTTTGTCTCTGCCTTTATTCACTGTGGTCAGTGTCAGTGAGAATTTGGTTGTTTCGTTGAGTGTGGTTCGAGCTAAGTTCGATGATCGAAGGATTTATACGTATAATAAAACTATATTATTGAGTATATAGTGAGTTATCATTATCATTTATCAGTAGCTAAATTTATAATTTAAAATTAGGAAATCTTCAAAACTTAAATCTTCTTGTTGAGTGCAGCAGATTGGACAAATAGAGCAGTTAAATTAGAAACCGAAACATAAAGATATTTACTTTCGCCAAAACCGATAATTCTCGATATTTATCGAAAAATAAAGCGATTAATATCAGATTATCGATTATCGAAAAGTTTCGATAATTGCATGCCCTAGTTCATATCATCTGAAGACTGTTTGAAAAAAACAACACTTCCTAGTCAAGAAAATTTTTATAGTTCACTAACTAATTCACATGTATCAAATGATGATTACAACCATGCTAAAGATGTTTGGCAGCACTTTCAATGTCGTAATATGTCAGATTATTCAGATCTGTACCTCAAAACTGATGTTTTACTGCTGACGGATGTGTTTGAAAACTTTAGAACTTTGTGTTTAAAAACATATGGTTTGGATCCGGTTCATTACTACACAGCTCCTGGGTTAAGTTGGGACGCTATGTTGAAATACACTCAAATAGAGTTAGAACTTTTAACAGATTACGAAAAAATTGCTTTTATTAGAGCTGGTATACGAGGAGGTGTGTCTCAATGCAGTAATCGCCATGCAAAAGCTAATAATGAGTTCATGGAAGATTATGATAAAGATAAACAAAAATCATTTTTGACTTATTTCGATGCTAATAATCTATATGGTTGGGCTATGTCTCAATTTCTTCCAGTTGGTGGGTTTGAGTGGGTAAACGTTGATACAAATTTTGATGTGCCAGACAATTCAGAATATGGTTTTATTTTAGAAGTTGATTTGGAGTACCCCACTGAACTACATGATTTGCATTCAGATTTACCTCTTTGTCCTGAAAACATAAAAATAGGAAATTCTAAAGAAATCAAGTTAGTCCCAAACTTACACAATAAGATGAAGTATAAAATCCATTATAGGAATTTGAAACAATGCATTGAATTGGGTGTCAAAGTAACGAAGGTTCACAGGATATTAAAATTCAAACAAAGTCCCTGGTTAAAACATTACATCGATTTAAACACAACTTTACGAACATCTGCAAAATCTGATTTCGAAAAAGATTTTTACAAGTTAATGAATAATTCTGTATTTGGGAAGACAATGGAAAATATTGAAAAGAGGGTGAATGTCAAACTATTAACACATTGGGAAAATCGAGGTAAAAAGCTTGGTGTACAAGATTTTGTTGCGAAACCAGAATTTAAAAATTCCTCCATTTTTGGAGAGAATTTAGTAGCGGTTCAGTTAAGAAAAACTAAATTGTATCATAACAAACCGATATACTTAGGTTTTTGCATTTTGGATATTTCAAAAACTTTAATGTATGATTTTCATTACAACTACATGCTTAAAAAGTTTAACAATAACATAAAATTGCTTTACACTGATACTGATAGTTTGATATATCAAGTTTTTACAAATAACTTTTATGAAGATATTAAACCAGATCTATCTTCTAAGTTTGATACATCCGATTACGCAGATGATAACATATTTGGTTATCCAAAAATAAATAAAAAGAAGTTAGGTTTTTTCAAAGATGAAAATAATGGTAAAATTTTTCGAGAATTCATTGGGTTAAGGTCTAAAATGTATGCATTAGATGTTGATGATAAATTTATTGCGAAAGCTAAAGGTGTAAAGAAATGTGTTACAAAGAATTTGAATATTGAAAATTATAGATCATGTCTTTTAAACAAAAAAATTCTGTATGGCACCATGAATCTATTTAAATCTTTAAAACATAGAATATTTACTCAACAAGTAAACAAAATATGTTTGTCTTATAATGACACCAAACGTTACATTTTACCTAATAATATTGACACATTAGCATGGGGTCATTATAAACTAAGATAATGTTATCATAGTGATAGATTGTAATTTATTTTAAGTTTGTATTGTAAAAACAAAACTATAATGTATCAGCTATTTAACAATACTTTAGTTTCCTATTTAGTTAGTAAATGTAAAGTTATTTTAAATAGGTACGATGAATATGAATTTGTTTTATTTTTAAGTTATAGGTTATTTTATGTTTATACCATTATTGTGTTTTTCATGTTATCTATAAGAATTTTGTTCATACTGATGGTTAATGTTTTAATTTTAAAAATATAAATACATGATGATTAAATAGATTGTTTCATTATTTAAACATACCCCTCACAAACAACACATTAAAATGTACCATTTTAATCATCCTTTTAGTGCAATAGTAGCAGGTCCAAGTGGTTGTGGAAAATCTAACTTTGTAACAAAGTTTATAAAGTATGTAAAAGAAATTTGTAGTGTTGATTTTACCCAAATAACTTGGTGTTTTGATGAAATGCAACCTTTGTATAACCTCAAAAACATAAATTATTGTCAAGGCATACCAGATCTCAGTATGTTTGATGGAAAGGAAGCACAACTAGTAATCATTGATGATCTCATGAGAGAATCAGATGGACGTGTTGTTGATATATTTACAAAAGGCAGCCATCACAGAAACCTAAGTGTTTTTTATATAACACAAAACTTGTTTCATCAAGGTAAAGGACAGAGAGATATATCTTTGAATTCTAGTTATATTATCTACTAGCTGTCCCGCCAGCGACTTCGTTCGCGTAAAGTATCTAAACTGAGTTTCAAACACATCACACAACTCATAAAAATCCCATACTAACTTTGACACCCCATTTTACCCCTTTATGAAGGTTATAATGAAAAATCCTGAAACACGTGTCCATTCGTTTTGCATTTACAGTACACAAACAAAGTTTCAGACCAAGCGCACTACCCGTCAAAAAGTTCCCATACAAACATTGACCCCACATTTGACCCCTTTTTGAAGGTTAGATTGAACAATACTGAAATACGTGTCTATTCATTTTGCATTTACAGTACACAAACAAAGTTTCAAACCAATCGCACCACCCGTTAAATAGTTCCCATACAAACATTGACCCGACATTTGACCCCTTTTTGAAGATTATATTGAAAAATCCTGAAACAGGTGTCCATTTATTTTGCATTTACAGTACACAAACAAAGTTTCAAACCAATTGCACTACCCGTTAAAAAAATTCCATACAAACATTGACTCCCCATTTGACCCCTTTTTAAGAGTTAAATTGAAAAATCCTGAAACAGGTATCCATTCATTTTGCATTTACAGTACACAAACAAAGTTTCAGACCAATCGCACTACCCGTTAAAAAGTTCCTATACTAACTTTGACACTCCATTTTACCCCTTTTTAAAGGTTATATTTAAAAATCCTGAAACACGTGTTCATTCATTTTGTATTTACAGTGCACAAACAAAGTTTCATGAAAATCGCTCCACGCGTTACAAAGTTTCATACTAACGTTTTCACCCTTTTTCACCCTCTTAGAGGTGGAATTTCCAAAAATCCCGCCTTAGTGGGTGGTTTTGTTATAAAAGGAAGCCACCTTCCAAATTTCAGCTTTCTATCTTCAGCGGTTTCGGCTCGGCGATGATCAATCAGTCAGTCAGTCAGTCAGTCAGTCAGGTTAAGCTCTTATATATGATAGATTTTAAAAATCCTCGAGATAAAACTCAAATCAGATATCTAGCACGTCAAGTGTCACCAGAAAATACAAAGTTTATGGAAGATTCATACAAAGATGCAACAAAAGAAGCTCATGGATATTTGATGATAGATCTAAAACAAGACACTAGTGAAATGTGTCGATTTAAAACAAAAATATTTCCTTCAGATGGATATTGTACAGTTTATATCCCAACAAAATCATTTAAATATGCAAAGAATCAACAAATTCAAATCATTCATCAATAATGCATCGAAGCTTAAAGACGCATAAAGATTTACTAAGTGCTCTACATACACTTAAACCAAAATATCAAAGAGCACTTTTAAAGTCAAGTGATGAAGATGAAATCAATTGCATTTGTGAAATCATCCATAACGTTTTAAAAGGTAAAGTACCTCTTGACGAAAAGGCAAAGAAAAAGTTACAAAAATATAAAGAAATACTTCGCAAACTAGTGCGTAAAAGTACAAACAAAATTCGTAAACACATAATTGTTCAAAAAGGAGGATCTTTTTTACCAATTATATTGGGTTCAATTTTGAGTGCATTAGTTGGTTCTATCGTTTGAAATATGGAACACGCTAAAAAAATGTTACTCGTTGATCCAAGTATATTTGAAAAAATAAAACAACAAAATTCTACTGATAGTCCCATATCACGATTAGACATAGAAATGCAAAATATTTTGAATAGTCATATGGAAGATAGAAAGAAGTGTATTTTATACTTACAAATTTTACAAAGATACTTACATTTTACTGAAGAAGGACGTCAACCTCTCGAATTACCATTACTTTCAAATACTAATCTACCAGAAGACGTACCAGATGATAAAAACAAAGACATTGACACTAACGATGCAGTTGCTATAGAGACATCAAACGGAGAAGAGAAACAGGATACAAATATATTTTTGAATAAAAAAAATACATACACACCTCGACATATACTCAGTTTAATACCGAAAACTTATACAAGAAAAGGTGAGTTATTATTAAATTTGGTGGCTTCAAATACAGACAAAATTGATTGGGATGATGTAGGTACAGTTATTATTAACAAAGAAAAAATTGTTGGAAGCAATATTTTAGACTTGGTAAATGATTGTGTAAGACCACTGAAAAATAATGATCCAATAGGGTGGCAACAGTTTGCTACCGCATTAAAAGAAATACAAATACCATTAACTTACATTGGAAACGCAAAAAGAAGTGAATTTATAAAACAGCTTCAGATAAAAGATCTTAAACAAACCACACCACAGCAAGAGGAGGTTTTTTCAACACCAAAATCCCGCAACAGGTATAAACACGTTCGAAAAGTCCAACAGAAGATAGATTGGGAGAAATGGACTCCCTATTAGAAATAAATAATATCTACTATAATCCATCGCATCCAGCTGGGTATGCTGGTATCAACAAACTAGTTAAAGCCATGAAGGGTAAAATGAACAGAAAAGATGTAATAAAATGGTTGCAATCACAAGAAACATACACACTTCATAAACCGGTACATAGGAAGTTTCCACGAAACAAATATGTATTATCTAATCTTAATGAACTATGGCAAGCTGACTTAAGTGATTTGAGAACTTATTCAAAATATAATGATGGTTTTAATTACATTCTTTGTGTTATTGATGTCTTTACCAAATATGCATATGCCCGACCAATGAAAAGTAAAAATTCGAGCACCATTAAAACATGTTTAGAAAGCATATTTCATGAGGCTGGTACAACACCAACTCATATACAATCTGACAAAGGAACTGAATTTGTTTCCAAGGATGTTCAGAGATACTTAAAAATTAAAAATGTTAATTACTATACAACAAATAACCCTGATATTAAAGCTAGCATTGTTGAAAGATTTCAAAGGACACTTAAAATGAGGATGTGGCGTTATTTTACCCACAAAAATACATATAGATACATTGACATTTTACAGGATTTATTATATGCTTATAACCATAGCTACCATTCTAGTATTAAGATGTGTCCTTGTGATGTTAATTCAAATAATTTAATGACTGTTTGGAACAACCTGTATGATAGAACAAACTATCGAATAATTACAAAATCCTTACCGAAATTACTCGTTGGAGACTATGTAAGAATAACAAAATACAAACACATTTTTCAAAAGGGTTATGAATCTAATTGGAGTGATGAAATATTTATAATAACTTCAGTTATAGATCGTTCTCCATTGGTTGTGTATACACTAAAAGATTTACAGCAAGAAGATATCATTGGAACTTTTTATGAAAGGGAATTACAGAAAGTGTCATATGATCCCACCTCTAACTATAAGATTGATAAAATAATTGGTTCTCGCTATTCCAATAACAGAAAGCAAGTGTTAGTGAAGTGGAAAGGTTATCCAGATAAATTTAATAGTTGGGTTTTGGTTTCTGAATTAAAAGAATTATGATTAAAGAAAGTTTTTATTTAACATTACTCAGTAACAGTTCTATGGAATATTATCCAAACAACATGACTACAAGATTTTCAACGAAATTACCAAAATCTATCAAGTTGGAGGGAGAATGGTCAGTTGGAGTGGTTGAATTTCAATACCCTTGTACCATGTTTACTGTACAAGATCATGAAAATATTATTTACATAACAAAACGGATATTAATGCCACATGAAGAAAAACCTTCACTGGTTTATTATAAGACCCACATTCCAGCCACGAATTATGATAATATTAATCACATTCTATCAGCGTTGAATAACATAAAGGAAAAAATTCGATTTCGATATGATGATATATCAAAGTTTGTTTCCGCTACGGTAATGGATGAAAATATCAAATCGTTAAAGTTATCACCCAAGCTTGGTATTCAACTTGGTTTTGAACCCGATAGAAATCTTGTAGAAAATGGATTTGGAAAATGTCCTGCAAATTTACATTTGGGGTTACCATCTCAATTATTTGTTTATTGTGATATTATCGAACCTCAGATAGTTGGAGATGTTATGACTCCTCTCTTGAGAATTATACCTTTGGATCCTGCAAAGTATATTTATGGAGCAAATAAAATGCATGTTTTCTCACCACCTCACTACTTACCTGTTATGCGTAGAGAATTCGACACGCTTGAAGTGGATATAAGATCTAACACAGGTCAAAAAATACCATTTCAATTTGGAACGGTGTGTGTTAAACTACATTTCAGAAAATTATAATGCATTCTCGTGATGATATAACTTGTCCATATGAACATTATTATTCACATCAAGCTGGTTCTGGGATCGGAGTAATTTATAAAGGGGCTCCTTATCAACGTGGTCATGGTATTGGTAGCTTCTTAGGAGGATTGTTTAGATCAGTTTTACCATTACTTTCTAGTGGTGCTCGAGTAATAGGCAAGGAAGCCTTAAATGCTGGTGTCGGCCTTCTATCAGATATGATAAGTGCTAGACCAATGGAGGATTCAATTAAATCTCGACTTAAAGAAGCTAGTTCAAATTTGAAAAGAAAAGCAGATAGTAAAATAGATCGATTGAATATGTCTGGCTCTGGATATATAACAAAGAGAAAACGTCTTTCCTCATTCAATCCACTACCGATCGCCAAAGTGAAAGCTACTAAAAAATCAAGAGCTAGACCTAATAATTTAAAAGATATATTTAATTAATAATTAAAGATGTCTTTTTTACATAGTCATTCTTGTGAGTGCATTAAATCAGAGTTAGATTTATTTGCTTTGCCATCCACACAAACTAGTATCGAAAATGGACTATGGATACACTACAAACCCATTTCATCCCTTGCTGACGATGGTCCTATAGAATTTCAAGTACCCGGAACCGGTGATGATTACATAGATTTATCCCACACGTTGATACACATCAAAGCTAAAATACTTAACCAAGACTCAACAAAACTAGCTGAATCAACAACTGTATCACCCATAAATAATTGGCTTCATTCAATCTTCAGTCAACTAGATGTATATTTGAATCAGAAGCTAGTATCACCTCCAAACAATACATATGCATATCGAGCATACATGGAAACTTTATTAAACTATGCTCCTGCAGCTAAAGAATCTCACCTAACTTGTAGTCTATGGTATGAAGATACTGCTGGGAAAATGAACTCAACTGATGAAAAAAATGAAGGATTCGTTAAAAGACAACAGTTAGTAAGTCAAAGTAAGGAAATAGAAATGATTGGACATCTTCATGGTGATATATTTAACCAGGAAAAGTTTTTAATAAATGGTGTTGAAATGAGTGTCAAATTAGTTCGTTCTAGAGAAACGTTTAATCTAATGGCATCTTCATCCGATTTAAAATTTAAAGTATGCATTACAGATGCAACTCTTATTGTTCGTAGAGCTCGAATCAATCCAACTGTATTACTTGCACATCAGAAAGTTTTAGCATCTACTACCGCTAAATATCCTATTACTCGTGCTGAAGTCAAAGTTTTAACCATACCTTCAGGGATTCAGGGCAAGACTCTTGACAATATTTTTCTAGGACAAGTTCCTAAAAGATGTATAGTTGGATTTGTAAACAATGCAGCGTTTAATGGGTGTCTGACTAAAAATCCATTCAATTTTGAAAACTATGATTTAAATACATTTTGTTTATACATTGATGGTCAGCAAATACCTTCAAAAGCTTTGCAACCATCGTTTGAGAGTAATATTTTTACTGCTGCTTATCACACACTATTTTCAGGAACAGGTATACATTTTCTTAATGAAGGTAATGGGATATCTAGGGAAAAATATGCGAAAGGATACTGTTTGTTAGCGTTTGATCTAACGGCCGACCTTAGTTCAAATTCAAATACACATTGGAATCTTATAAAACATGGTAGTGTTAGATTAGAAGTTCGTTTTGAGTCTACTCTTACTCAGACTATAAATTGTATTGTTTATGCAGAATTTGATAATGTTATTGAAATAGATAAGAACCGTAATGTAACCGTAGACTATAGCAGTTAAATAGGTAACTATTGTCTATATATAAGTGTTAGTACCTAATAAAAATAATCTGCACATATTCCAATCTTTTTATTTATGTCCTTGCACAATGTTTATAAAGAAGTTCAGTATATTTAGTTCCACATTCTTGATTTGAAGGTTAAGCATAGCACAGCTTTATGCGAAAGGCTGATTAAACATGAACACAATTGAGATTCAAAAATATTTGAACACGATCCATCCTTCTTTACAAAAAAATGTATATGCAGCAAACAGGTTACCTTTACATGTTAAAGTTCCTATGTACCTGATAAGCAATTTGGACACCGACAGCATGCCAGGTTCTCATTGGGTGGCCATACACATAGATAGAAATAGGTTTGGTCAGTATTTCGATTCATATGGACGACCGCCTACAGGATATCATAGAGATTTCTTGATCAGGAATTCAAAGCGGTGGGATTTTAATAGGTATAGATTAGAAGATGATTTTACATCAGTTTGCGGAGAATATTGTGTAACATATCTTTATAACAAATTTTATGGAAATACAATGATGGATTTTATTAAATTATTCAGTAACAATACAATAAATAATGATATATTTTTATACAAACTATTCTGTACTTATTTTAGAGGAAATAAAGGTTTGTGATTGATCCAAAAAATGTTGTTTTGCTAGAACATCCTAATAAGCTAATTAGTCTGAGATTGACGTCAAACAATGGTGCGCCGTGACGTCAGAGGTGATAAACAAACAATGGCGCGCCGTGTTCACTGGGTGATAAGGAAACATTTAGGTTAATTTTATCAATAGGTGATTAGCAATGTAGTGGAGAGCTTTAGATTGGTTAGCTATCTCATGATCTGTGTAAGCTATCAAAAAACGGATGCAATAGACCGATTCAGCGACCCCGAAAACCTAGGAAAAGACACCAAACTTTTTTTTTTTTTTTTTTTTTTTTTTTTTTTTAGCCTGAGTCGGTGAATTTATTTCGGGTTTGGATCACATGAGCCAGTTCCGGTGAATACCTAACTACTCTTGAGGTTAAATTATTTTTTAATCTGTTTTGTTGCAAGAATACAAATGTAAGGGTATTTGTGCGCTAGCGCTGTAGTTTAAGATTAATCAAAAGTACCTACTTACTCTTAAACGACTGAAAGAAAAAGAGGTAAGTATGTCAGAATTGTAGCAAGTGGAAATCTGGGTATCTAGACACGCGGCAGCGTGTCAGCCAAGTTCAAGCGAAGCGAACGGGCGATGCGCGCCTAGTGTAATATTACAGGAACCATTTGGGTGATTTTTCACCCCCTCGTAACTCAAAAACTATTTCACATAAACAAGTCAAATTTGGCTTATCTATTGCCACTTGCAAGTAAAATATGTGCACCGAATTTCATAAACACACCACAAACGGTTATTTAGATATTAACGTCCAAAAATGGCTGGTTATGGAAAATTTTATCACTGACTGATCTATAGACGTTAATTATAACCCAGTTCTAGATGACCTAGAACGTTCAAATTTGGCATCCAGGTAGGTAGTGGGGTGGATACAAAGGAAAAAATCTGAAACTTGTAATTTTTTTTATTTTTATCGTACTTTTTCAATTAATTGATTCTCCTAGGAACCCTTACTAGCGCCTGTAATATAAGAATAGCAATCTAAATAGATGACAGTCGGTCATTATGTGGATTTTAATAGGGTCTTGACGTGCATATAATAACGAGTGGAAGTAGTGTCTTGGATTGGTAAGTAGTACACTCTCGGTAAGTACCTACTATTATCGGGCTTACCTATCTACTTAGGTACCTAGGTATACAATGTGCTAATAGTTGAGCCGTCTATGTAGATAGGTAAGTATGACTAGATAAGTATTTAGGTTTAGACTAATAAAGTACTCTCGGTAAGTACCTATTATTATCGGGCTAACCTATCTACTTAGGTACCTAGGTATACAATGTGCTAATAGTTGAGCCGTCTATGTAGATAGGTAAGTATGACTAGATAATTATTTAGGTTTAGACTAATATCTACTCTCGGTAAGTACCTACTATTATCGGGTTAACCTATCTACTTAGGTACCTAGGTATACAATGTGCCAATAGTTGAGCCGTCTAAGCAGATAGGTAAGTATGACTATAGGTATGTATACCTACAATGTGCCAATAGTTTGAGCACTCTATGCAGGTAGATAGATATGGCTAGATAACTATTCAGGCCTAGATTATAGTGTGTCTCGGCTTGTCGGATAGGTAGTAGGTAGGTATACTTATTCAGTAAGTACCTACTCAAGTACCTACCTACCTGCTTAGTATGTATACCTACAATGTGCCAATAGTTTGAGCCGTTTATGCAGGTAGATTATATAAGTGTAATAATATAAGAATAAGTACTTATTTACTAATAAGTTCTGTACAAAAAGTAATGATATCCCATCAAAAACATAAATGTGAAATGAGAGCCAAGTTCAATAAGTATGTTTTACTTAGTCGTTGACTTCAGCGACAAAAGAAGTGAGATCTAAACGGGTGCCAAGTACAATGGTCAGTCCTGAAACTTATTTATAACAATATGAAATATTTTTAACAACTTTAAAATATCATTTCATCTTAAAACTTAGGATATTATATTGAAGCCTAAGGTCTTACTTGGCTAGTTTTCTTAAGAGTACAAATTATATTAGGTATAGCCTTTGCAAGTTTTTATTTTATTCTTTTTAAAAATTTGGATTGCTGGTAGAAACTAGCGATTGGACATAGTAAGTAAGTAGTTAATTCCTATATGAGAACTAGCCAAGTTAGACCTTAGGCTTCAATATAATATCCTAAGTTTTAAGATGAAATGATATTTTAAAGTTGTTAAAAAATTTCATATTGTTATAAATAAGTTTCAGGACTGACCATTGTACTTGGCACCCGTTTAGATCTCACTTCTTTTGTCGCTGAAGTCAACGACTAAGTAAAACATACTTATTGAACTTGGCTCTCATTTCACATTTATGTTTTTGATGGGATACTAATACTTTCGGAAACATACGTGATATGCAGTGGCGGATTTACCAGCAGGCTGAGTAGGCTTGAGCCTAGGGCGGCAGATTTTTGGGGCGGCAAATTTGGGACCGATTTTTTTTTTTTTTTTTGCTACCAGAAATCAAAAAGATTTCTGGATGACGGTTTTCTGTATTCTGTTTTCTGATGTTTTACAGATAGAAGTCTGCAACAAATTTTTCCGACGACTTTCTCTTTTCACTTATCATTTGTCATTGTACGATCCGTAAATCCGTTTAGCAATCTTACATATTCTAGAGTAAAACAGCTAGTTCACCGCCCCCAACCAATAATCGGTCTTTGCGCCCTCTCCCCGCACTTTGAATGAGTGTAAAGAGCGAAATTATAGAAAATGTATTTTTCTTTTCCTACCGTCAACCCATACAGCCAGTCCTACTATTGGTTTGTATATAATTTGGTGATTTTGATTTGAATGTAGTAAATAATTTAGTGAATAATTTTACCGATTTTAATCTTATGTATCGACTATTATAGCATGCATTACCCCGCCTTCCAAACATGATTGAGCTTTAATTAGCTCAAAAATATAACTAAAAATTATTTTACGTGCAATTCCAACGAAATTGTTGAATTGTAAAAATAATCTAGGACATGACAATTTGAAAATTGTGGAGGCAAGGGCGGCAAAAGCTTTACAGCCTATACCTTGAAAATTTGTAAATCCGCCACTGGTGATATGTCACAGTATACATACAAAAGTGCATCATTTTAAATTAATTATAAGTTATTTTTCTTTTTCCCCATGAACACATAAATATGAAATGAAACTTACGTAATTGTATTTCAAATCTGGATGCATATAGTCCACTCCTGCAAAAGGAAAAAAGAATATGTCAACTTCAGAGTCACCTCGCCGTAGGGGGTTGAAAACTAAATATACCTAACCCTGATATACTCGCTACACTAGTGATACAACTACTTACCTAAGTAATGTTACAGTCGTTTATTTTGAACAGGCGTTTTCAAAAAAAAACTGAGGTAACAACCTACTTTTAGAATCAGGGATCATTTTGATACGTCTTACATGCTAAGTGCCAATTCCTAAAAGTCGGGAGTTGGGCCCTAGCGCTGAATATGTAAGAAGAGCTCTAGTGGTGTAGTGGCTCAAACTCTTGCCTTCTAATCCTTAGGGCAAGGATCACCTAATCGTGCACCAATAGATCTTTCCATTTAAACAAAGATCGGTTCGTGCTCATTGGATAAACCGCCATCGATCAACCGTCATTCAAAGGTGTGTCAGTGGTTAGTATTTCAATAAACCGCGATAGGCTTGGAACCTGTCACGAACAGAATACTAGTATTGTGCCAAATATGCCTCCTTGACTACAATCTTGTAGATCATCAAAAGATTAAAGGATATCAGAGGATTAGGTCTCTACTAAACCTGGGCACTACAGTCGTAATCATGTTCGTTTTGTTATAACAAGTATGTTTTGAAACAGCATAAAATAATGCTGTTCAGATATTTCTAAGTCCTTATTTCCAAGATACTTCTATTTCATTAAAAAATAAAAGACCTTTTCTTAGTCATAATTAACTCACTATCGAGTTCAATGCGAATACGACAACGACAGGGCAAAGGAAAAATCTCAAGTTTCTGTAATTGTACGGCAGCTCGGGACTTCCATTGCCGCAAGGAAGAGGATACACACAAAGGAATAAGGTTTTGTTATTATTTCCTTGGGGAAGTGTACGAATGATCGGATCAAACTCGACATTGTGTAGGTATTATTTCCTAATAACCCCACAGACTGACTCAATACGCACATCTTAGACCGCTGCCGCTGAAATGTCACTCAAAAAATAGTTATTCCAACAATTCTGTTACTTCTTCAACTAATAATAGGTACTTCTTCAATTGACAATTTAAACATTAAACATTATAATACAGATATTTGTAGAAACATATATGTAATAAATGAAATGCTAAAAGCTAAAAGCTATCTTTTCAAAAAACACAATGACAACTATTTATACGTTATTTCATACCATCGTCCATGATTGCAGTGGTGACATTTATTCCAGTATATCCCTGCGCCCACGCAGCTTCTACATTCAGGTCCAACTTCGGCTTCCCCCCATTCTGGCCAGTGTTCTTCAAGTACCATTGCAGAGGGAAGTACGGGTCGCGCGGCTCGGTCGCCGGCTGGGTCTCTGGAAGGCTGAGCGGGCGGAACCCTCGTTTCACAGCAGCTGGTATGGTTAAGCTGAGGGGCCGGTAGCCTCGCTTGACGCGTTTAAAACCAGTCTGCTGGACGGCTGTGTGGACCTGGGGACAACATGAAGGTATTATAATCTACCTTCACCACAGTACCACCGATAAAACTATGTGACAGGCACTGCAAGTGAAATTGGCACATTGGCCGCGGGCGACGTGTCGCGGCGACACTACTAGTTTATATTTATTTCTAAGAAATTCCCTCCGTAGTCAGCGACACGAAGCTAGCGCCGCATTTCATAGAAATTCATAGAAACCAGCAGTGTCGCCGCGACACGTCGTCCGCCGCCGCCTCATGTCACCCGCTGGCAACTCGTACCCTTAGTATAATATAATTTAAACCTTTCGAGTTTCATTCACATCTTTCTCCGATCTTTACCAGTCCATGGTAGGAGTAAAAACAACAAAAGAAAAACTTGTATTCCACAGAATTTTGATACTAGCAAACTCTGCAAAGTTTCTATTTCTATACTGAAAATCATTGCGATACCTCTTGTTAGAAGTTTATTTAATAACGAATTTCACAAACCTTTGTATTCTGTGTGAATATAAAGATATTTTTAGCCGTTCCTGAGAAAAATGATATTAGCAGACACAACAAAGTGATCTTCTAAGAGTTCCTACAGCGGTTTAGTTACATACAATCTATTTGAAGCATTTGAAGTGTCGGATGCGTGGGCTCTGAACACTACCCTGTACACCAATGAAATCAACACGTTGTTAGATATTATAAGTGTATATAATAAAGAACTCACGACCTCAGTGGCGCAGCGGGCGAGAGTCCGCCTGCGACGCAAGAGGTTGCGGGTTCGATTCCCGCCGCGGAACAAATTTGTGTACGATCTGCAGAAATTTGTTCCGTTGGTCTGGGTGTTTTCTATGTATAATAAAAAATATCTATCTATGTATATAATGTATTAAATATATCAGTTGTCTAGTACCCATAACACAAGCTTTGAGTAGCTTACTTTGGGGCTAGATGATGCTGTGTGGATTGTCCAGCATTATTATTATTATTATTATATTATAAAGAACTAGCAACAGCGCACAGCTCCGCTCACGTGGTACCTACCCGTATAAAAAGTGTACCTATGTGTTATTCCAGGGGCCTCACCACGAATTCATAATACATTAAGTACCGAATTAATATTACATTGTCATTTCGTACCACGACCTATGCAAATTATTGTAATGCCTTCAAGCTTCAAATATGACGTTTCTAAAACGGAATCGATCTGGAAGACTTCGTGATAAGGCCCCTGATCATAAACTACGCGTACTCCAAGTTTCATCTAGAACCGTTCAGCCGTTTTAGCGTGATTGAGTAACAAACATCCATCCACCCATCTATTCATCAAAACTTTCACATTTATAATATAAGCATTAGTAGGATAGTAGTATAGGATTATATAATGTTACTCTACAAGCCTAAGTGGTCACTTGTAAAGTGGACAGTACGCAATAATTAATACCTATAAACTAGGGTAGAGGTGGGAAGCACTGTAAGCTCACAATTCAATTTGTATACCGTCCAAATTGGCTCTTCAATGGATAAGCTTCAATCTACTAGACATAGTCAAATTATTAGATAACCTATAACTAAAATAGAATCTACCGAGAATTAACTACGAGATGAGATTCTGATTGGCTGGCCGTGCAACCGGAAAGGCTGCAAACCTCGTTATCTATTTCTAATTTCCTTTCGCAAAAGGCTCGTGCCTCCAGTACTGGAGTTCAGTCTTTAGATTATACATCTAAAAAATAATACCGTCTCCATAAATAGCTTCGTAGCAAATCGCTTCTTCAATAAAGTCGAATGAAATAGCAATTTAATTTGTATATTTTGCGATAAACTCCATTGGGGATAATAAGTTTTAAACCGTAAATAGAGTTAAAGGTATGACTGGGAATAGCAATGTGGCGCCCGCCGCCCTTTCGGCAATATAAAGGTCGTATGTTACACATAACTAGGTACCATGAATACCTACTTGAAAGGTCAAATGGCCGAAAGATCCGCTTAGCTGGCGGCTCTGCGGTTCCGTTACTATCCTGTATTACAGGCTACAGCTGGTGAACAACCACATTTAGATAAGAATAATTATGTTTTCATTACGTATTCTGTTAGCGGGTGCGCGCACGGGTACCACAATCAATTCTCATTGTCATATAAACCAAAAAGGTAGTTTGTGAGTGAGCGTTTTTGTTTTCGCTGTCTTGTTTCAATGCAGAGGCTTTCGGGGGCGAAAAATCGATCTAGCTAGGTTTAATTTTTAGAAAACGTCGTTTACCAAAACAAAACCGAGCTAAGCTCGGCCGTCCAGGTTCTAAGTCATAATCTGAAAACCAAACCATCGAACAAAAATACTAATTACCTATCTCATTTCTGCTACCGTCCTATTTATTTTGCTGTCAGCGCGCCAGCAGATAACTCGATTCCATTTCGATCAACTCCAATAATACCTATAGGTATCAAATGAAAAATAAATAATGAATGTTTGTATTATGAAATTGTCCGTTGCCAATATTATTATACGAGTAATTCAAAAATAATTTTAAAACTAAAAACATTTTTACTTTTTTATCTGTGGTTACCACAGATCACAGAATTTACTAAAGTGCATAACACACCTCAAAATCCACTAACCTTACAATCCACAAAAAGTAATTAATTTGGTTTCAACAGTGTTGGCTAGCTACATTGCAGCTTAGCAAACAGCAAATAAAGGTAAGCTCAGATCAACATTGTACCATTCCAAATGTAAGAAAGGTACGAGAGTACCTTTACGCTTTTATGCAGTTTTGTGGTTATAAAAGGATGATAGGGGAGAGTGGAGGAAGAGAACCTGTTGTTCCGACCCCACTTAGAGGATAAGGGCAGGAAGAAGAAGAAGAATCCAACCTCCATCTTGCTTCGCGGAGATAACGAGGCAGTTGAGTCAACTTTGAACTCCTCACATCTTATCATAATATCTCTAGGAACAAAACATCGCAAAGATAACTCCTGCTACGAAAATATTATTTGTAATTGCTACGAAAATATAATTTGTTATTCAAATGAGTAAAGTAGCACCGCAAGCTATTTACTGTATGATGATGTTCTAAGACTGTTATTGAAGTTAACATTATTTATTTTTAACTTCCGACGCAAATATAGAAGTACCTATTTTATGGTTCCCAATCCGAAACAAATTAATCCATTTATTTATTTAACTACTTAAATGCTGGTATTGTAAACTATTTTTGGTGAGAATTAGCGCAAATGTACCTATTGAAGATCTTCTTCTTCCTGCCCTTTTCTCACGCTATGTGGGGTCGGCACATCGCGTTTTCTTCTTCCATTTCCATCTATCATCCCTCATCTCAGTACCTACTCACCCCTTTCAAGATATTCAAGCGAAATATTTTAAAAAAATATCTTTTATACCACATAAGAACCATATCACGGCGAAGGCTTATACCTACCTAGCGAAGCGCGTTAATTCTTTATTTATTGCTAAGTAGGTACTATTCGTGCATATTACATAAGCCTTGCGGTACACTTACATTACAGCGGCTGTGTTTATGTCAGAGAGGACTAGAGATAAAGGTTTAGAAATATACGCACAACATTCTTAACGGTTACGACAAGGCTTGATTGTTTTTTGAACGATAAATCAGGAGCGCTGTTGTTGTGGTTCAGCACCCCCGCCTCACGATCCGAAGGTCGTGGGTTTAAACCTGGTCGTGCACCAATGAGTTTTTACATTCCAAAAATGTATATGTACGCAATGCCAGTGCTCTTAAACGTAAAGGAAATCATCGTAAGAAAACTGGAATACCCGAAGACCACGTACCATTAGGCACTTGGCGTTCCAAAAATTCGAAGGTGTGTGTCATAGGTTAGTATTCTTATAAGCGGCGATGGTCTTGCAACCTGTCACGTACGGAATACTATCTACTGTGCAAAATGTGGGCATGATACTACCGAATTTACTATAGTGACTTTCATTGGATTCTAAAACTCGATTTATTTTCATACAAAATACAAAAAAGATTGCTGAATAAGTCAAATAAGCTAGGTTACAAGGTGAAATGACGTAAATACGTGACGTTATAAGATGTAATACGTACGGTTTCACCTTATTCGTCCAAGGGTTTCACAGGTGCTTAGTGCCTACCTAGACCAACAGACCAATAATCCTGGTAATAATAAATTGCCTACAACAGACAGGCCCATAGCACCAAGTGGCCTGGCAATAGGAGGGGGATTAACGCGTGATGGATGCCCTGTCAACCTTCCTCCAAATCTGACCGGGGGGATTACTGTCGCCACTATCACGAATTCTGTATTTGGAAATCATCGCAGTGCGATGAAATTTATTTCTGTTGTAGCTCTTTTATTTTAATCAACTAGCTGATGCCGTGTTTGCCCGCGCGTGCGATGCGTGTTTGCGATTGTCGGTAATCGCGGCCTAAATACTTGACAAATTATATACTAAAACCTTCCTTGAGAAACACTTAACCATTGGTGAAAACAGCTGAAAATCGGTGCAGTAGTTTTTGAGTTTCGTTGTCGCGAACAAACAGACAAACACGGCGGAGGACTTTGTTTTATAAATGTAGTAAAGGTCTGAATAAGGGCCTATATATACATGTCGACTGTCAACACGAAATTGGCCTAAGGTTGTTTGAAAAAGCTTTATGTCAACGTCACTCACGTCGGCACAACGTGTCACTCACTGCTCTTTTACCCTGAATGATGACATTCACATAGGATTTTCTGCGGTGTATTTGCCTGACAACTACGTCGCTCTGGTTTTTATATGTTTTCTCGTGTTATTTTGAGTTTTATTGCGTAATTTTGGTGGTTATTTTGCCAATAAAGCCCGGGTTCTTGACGCGAGTGTAAAGTATGTGAATTAGAGTGAATAGTTCTCTTCAAATTCCATCGGAGGAAATCCCGAAAATTTTCAACAAAACAGCCATCTTTTGTTTAAAATTGACTTGACAACTTGACTCTGTGACGTTGACAATACTTATAAATAAATACACTTGACACTGGCAAAATTGTTCTCTAAGAGACAGATGCCATAATTGAAGAAGAAGAAGAAGACATTCACATAAACCTTTTAACCGACTTCAATAAAGGAAGAGGTTTTCAATTCAACTGTATTTATTTCGTGTGTTAGTTACGCGATTACTTCGCCTTTAGATGATACTTGGTTTAGTAGGACATACTGCTGTGGGCCATGTATTATCAACCAAGGAATCACATGATAATTCTACTTCTTTGTGCTTATTAATACAATTATTTCAAAAAGAGCTAAGTACTAAAAAAAACCCGTACAATTTAACAAAATAACTCATCTTTAAGTAAAAACGTATCTTTATGATGCAGATTCAAAAGAACACTGTGAATGCATTATTAATTTTATTCATAACTTGAAGACGGCAGTTTCTTCTCAAGTTTATCTCTGTTTTTCAAAGTGGGTAGGTACTTACTTTATGAACAAAATAGAAATAATGATTAATTTTAATAGCAAAACTAAAGTACCTAGTACTATGCAGAATACTAACAGCTGCTGTGCAAGATATCAGAGGCAAAACAAGCTCTACGGGCAATATCAAAGTAATATAACTATGATTGTTCGTACCATGTACCTATAAAACTGTATTGAAGTTAAAGCTTGAAATGTGAGATATCTGAAACATGATAGTTTGTATGAGCTTGTGGTGAGGCCCTAAGGAGATGTCTAACAAGCCTGGGGATTACAGTCATGATCATATTTGTTTAACAGCACATAAGTAGATTTATCTAATCTAATACTTTAGAATTATTTGCAGATAGGTACATTGATTTAAGACCTGACACGTGAACCACTCAATCCATAAATCAGTATATCGACCTTACTTTAAAATACCTGACCCTTACTTTGAACACCTATTCTGACCTACTCGATCTTAAAAGGATTTTTATTTGAATTATTTTTTCTCAATTTCGCTTGTCAAGACATTGATGAGGGTCAATTTATTGTAAAAGAGTAAAACCAGTAAAGGGGAGGGTGATCTTAAAACCTACCTGCGCCATTTCTATCACAAACAAAAAAACACCTATTGTGAAAGAAAATAAAATAACGAATAATAAAACATAGCCCTTTTTTGTATTTATGTTGGATCAAGACTACAGTGGTATTTTTGTAGCGCGTGTAGGGTAAAAGGTGTGCGTTTCGTAGTCCGTAGCGGCGCCGGCGCAGCCACGTAGCACCGTAGCACCGTTTCGTAGCTCGTAGCATAAACGTGTTCGAAAAATAGATCGAATGCTTAGTCGAGCACCAACCCAAACATCTCAAAGTGATTTGCTTTTAATTCTAAAATAAATATTCTCCAAGTGTTTGCTGTAAACTGATCCTCCAAGAACCTTCGAGAATTCAAAGGAAAGGCTCATTTACATTCAAGTAGCACCTTTGTAGAGTTTATATTACAATTGGAATGCTTTGTGAGGCATTGTGTATCGCTCCTTGTTAGGATTGCACCCCTTTTAAGTACCTTTTTAACAATAATTGGAAAGACTAGTATTGTAAACAAGTCGAGTAATGGCTGTAAGTATCTATTGTTTTTTATTATTTTGATAATTGCTTTATCTCAGTTGGGGAATCGATTTAGTTTGCAGCCGTTGATTTATTTTGTGAAGTAGATTTATAAGATTTATTATTTATATTTATAATTATTATTTTTAGAAGAAAATGGAATCGTAATATCACCTCAACCTGTGTCCCTAGACAAATAGATCGGAAAAAAGATATATATAAAAAAAATTGTTTGCGACCTTCTTACGATTGAACCTCAGGGGAATGGTCGGGTCTTATCTAAAACTTTTTAACCTTTTGACCGCCGCAGTCACATGACAAGCGCTAGCAAGCCTGGTACGCCAACGATATCTAAAGATGACAAAAAACGCATACCACCAAATTTCTAAATATTAATGTACAAATATTTTGACTCAACATTCGTCCATTCAATTTTGACTCAACATGCTGAAAGAAAGAAATGCTACATGCATGCTTACCAGCGGATGCTGCTTGAGGAGACGGGTGTGTGTGATGGAGCGGCGTAGGCGCGCGTGTGGCAGACCACGGTGTGCGAAGTGCCATTCCGTGCCGGAACCCAGCACCTGTACGAAAAATAAGTGTGTCAATAACAATAAAAATGACTAATTCCTTCGAACCAGTGTGGTGAAAGGAATAAAGTAAAGGCTCTTTTCGTGGACTTGATACCGTTTGAGAGTAGGTGCTGGTATAGCGACCAGATTCACCAGTGCTTTCTAAAAATAATACTTTTATTCGACAAACAAAAAAAAAGAAAATTAAGTGAGTAATGTACAGAAATTAAAATAACACCAAGTCTTATAATAGCATCAAATTAAGCACCAAAATAACATTTTTTAGTTTAAGGACTAAGAGGTTCAGTCTCAGCTTTTATTAAAGCTAAAATTATATAATCTTTATAATGATTTCCGAGAATGGTGCGAGAGTAATCAAGTACTATAAGTGGGGTTTCCTGAGGGCTTAGAGGTACGAAGTAAATAGTTAAAATGCAAAATAATTAATTTAATCCAAAAACACAAAGTTACACTCACTGACATTTTAAACACTTTTTACAATCACTGACAACGCACAACGCTGTAAAGATTTTGTCTATTCTTTGGCGGGCGCTATGAATAAATCCAACCGTTAAATAATGCAGAGGGGATTAACAACTCAAGTGTCTGTCTCGGGCCATTGAATTAGTCTATAACTCAGGTCGTAACTACAACTGTTGGCTATAAAGCAAACTATCTCAGGCACGCTTCTAAGCCTGTTGCTGAATTACTATATAGCATGCGATATTGTATTAAATCTAAGCAAACACACACCAACATCGTTTTATATCTAGTGATGTACCTGCACTTAATATCTCGCAGTGTTCCACTTCAAGTTACTACTACTTAAGCGTTGGGTGAGCTCGCATCGCAAACTACTGGTTAATAGGTTAATAGGTAGGTATCTAACCTACAAACCTAGTTATACGTATGGTAACACGTTAGAGTGGATTCGACCGGCACTATCCCTAGAATAAACAGTACCTAGTTATTGAAGAGTAAATTGACACTTTACTTGCACTTGACTTTACATTAATGTGAGAATAGTTAGTTTAGATATGCTTCTGACTGCCCTCATAATATATTCTCAAGAGGTCTGAAGAAATATCTACCGAGCCTAGGGATTACAGTCGTAATCATGTTTTTTTTAGTTATACAAGAATTTGGTCACCTTTTCGGAACAAATGTAACAATACTTATCGGTATGTGAAAACTTCACTATAAACGGTAATAATAAGAATAACAACTGGAAAAGTTAAAAACAATGTAGCCTAGTCATTCGAAGCCTACTTACAATACCAACATTCAAAGCCGAGAAAATTTATATCTTCAACATACCTACGAATTATCGTAAATTTCTAGGTAAGTACATTAAAGTTACACACTATTCAATTTTGTTTTGTTTCGAATAGCAATTTGGAGGTGTGAAAACTTTCTCAAACAGCATCGATCTAATATTTCACTTCACTAGAGATTCCCAACTTGCCCCGCGAGCTAACACAATAATGCGTTTAGTTTACTAACAAACTTTGAAACTTAAGCACCAATGCCTAATTGCGTAAAGATAATGAAATCTAAGTTCCCACTAGAAACGACTGCGTCAAGTAACAACAAAACATAGGTTTAGCGTAAAAGTAATTCGATCCATCCGTTTGAGAGCGATACACAGTTTATTAAGGGTGTATTTACGAATATCAATGGTTTTTAGGTACCATCTAAACCAGGAATAACTACTGTAAACATGCTATATTATAAAATTAAAGGTAATACTTATAATCTCTAAAGGTGAAAGATGATATGAATGTAAGAGGAGTAGACTTAGAGTTGACGAATGGTAGGAGTGAGTGGAGGAAGAAAACATGTTGTGCCGACCTCAGCGTGGGATAAGGGCAGGAAAATGATGATGATGATATTAATCTCTAAAGGTAGCCAATAAAAACTGACCAGTCCTATACAACATTTTATACAACACACCTCTTTGTGAACACTAATATTAAAAAAAAATTGTTTGTATGTAGGAGGTAGGTAATCTCTGAAAGTACCCAACCCAATTCGAAAATTCTTTCATCAATGTTTAGAATGACTTTTCAGGATAAATATAGGCTATATTTTATGTAGGCACCACGTGGGCGAAACCGCAGGCGGAAGCTAGTAGGTAAATAAAATGTGAAATAGCAGTGTACTTTTCAAAGAGCCAACGGTAGATAGATTCTGTACCTACTTGGTACGAGTTCGGTTGAACGTAAGTAAGTAGGTACCCTTAGTGGTGGAACTTTCCTAACAAACTCTTCCCCAAAGAGTTCTAGTTCTAGTTCTACAAAGATCGACATCACAACTTGTGTATTTTATTTTCCACTAATGGTACTTTTCGCGACTTCATTTAAGTAGATATGTTTACTTACCTATAAAATATTTTGACATGCTACACGTTTTGATTTTTGGGACGCAAACGAAAATCCTGTTTCAATTTCTTAATTTAAAAAACAAATTTCATCAAAATCGGTTAATTAAATATTAGGTATAAATGTGATGAGTCAAACGTCCAAGTATGAAATGATACATCTAAACATACACGTTATTTCGCTAAAACTCGAGAACGGCTAAACGGATTTATCTTATCTTGGTCTTGAAATGTTTGTGGAGGTCTAGGGAAGGTTTAAAAGATAAGAAAAATTCGAATAACTGCCGGGAAAACCATAAAAATAGCCCTTTTCTATTTCCCGTACAAACGTTTTCTAAATAAGTACGAAGTCTGCCGGGTCAGCTAGTTACTTATAATAATTAGTAAGATGAGAGAAGCAGAAATGTTTTGCGAATGGATAAAAGAATAATCCGTCATGCCATCTCGCGTACCTATTCGTAAAGTGTCAATCATGTCTGCCCTTGAAAGAAATTTCCAGAAAATACGGTCAGAATAATAACCAAAACGGATTTTCTCAAAACAAATAAATGCGTAGTGAAAACAATATTTGCGAGTCACAATACACAAAACACCGAATGAAAGATTGTTGGAAAACACTGCTGTAAGTACTTATGTACCTAGGTAGGTATTGTATTCGTAACAATAAGTTACCTTATTGTTATCTAGTGTAGGTACCTAGTTATCTAGTGACCAGCCAAATAGGCAAGGTTCAAATTGAACAAAACATTTTACAGTAGGTACGTAGGTTCAAATACAATGGACCACTGATCAGAGAATCTAGTTACAGTTCTTATTTATTTTTATTTTTATTTTATTGTTCTATTGTTCAAACAAAATCAACAGCCCTTATGGTATAAACAGTTCTAACCTTATTAATGTAAGAGATTTACATCTATCTATCTATATCTATATAAGAGCTTAACCTGACTGACTGACTGACTGACTGACTGACTGACTGACTGATTTATCATCGCCCAGCCGAAACCGCTGAAGCTAGAAAGCTGAAATTTGGAAGGTGGTTTTCTTTTATAACAAAACCACCCACTAAGGCGGGATTTTTGGAAATTCCACCTCTAAGGGGGTGAAAAAGGGTGAAAACGTTAGTATGAAACTTTTTAACGCGTGGAGCGATTTTCATGAAACTTTGTTTGTGCATTGTAAATGCAAAATGAATGGACACGTATTTCAGGATTTTTCAATATAACCATCAAAAAGGGGTCAAATGTGGGGTCAATTTTTGTATGGGAACTTTTTAACGGGTGGTGCGATTGCCTTGAAACTTTGTTTGTGTACTGTGAATGCAAAATGAATGGACACGTATTTCAGGATTTTTCAATATAACCATCAAAAAGGGGTCAAATGTGGGGTCAATGTTTGTATGGGAATTTTTTAACGGGTGATGTGATTGGTATGAAACTTTGTTTGTGTACTGTAAATACAAAATGAACGGACACGTGTTTCAGGATTTTACAATAAAACCCTAAAAAGGGGGTCAAATGGGGGGTCAGTGTTTGTATGGGAACTTTTTAACGGGTGGTGCGATTGGTCTGACAATTTATTTCGTGTTTCATGATTTTTCAATATAACTCTTAAAAAGGGAGTCAAATGGGGGGGTCAATGTTTTTATGAGATTTTTTGAACGGGTGGTGCGATTGGCCTGAAACTTTGTTTCCTGTTTCAAGATTTTTCAATATAACTCTTAAAAAGGGGTCAATGTTTGTATTGGATATTTTAACGGGTGGTGCGATTGGTCTGAAACTTTGTTTGTGTTCTGTAAATGCAAAATGAATGGACATGTGTTTCAGGATTTTTCAATATAACTTTCTAAAGGGGGTCAAATGGGGGGTCAATATTTCTATGGGTACTTTTTAAAGGGTGGTGCGATTGGTCTGAATATTGGTTTGGATACTTTAAATCCAAATTAATGGAAACTTATTTCTGGATATTTCAAAATAGTAAAAAGGGTTATAATAGTAAAAGTGTTAGTGTTAAAGTTATGTATGGATTTTTTTTATTAGTGTGATTTGTTTTAAAGTCAGTTTAGATACTTTATGTGAACGAAGTCGCGGGCGGGACAGCTAGTTTTTTATAAGACACTTACAAAATACCGACAGTCTAACTTAAACAAAACACAACTTACAGAAATTACTTATTAGAAAAGTACAGTGAATAACTAAATACGAGTATTACAGGAGACAAATAATTTAACCTAGAGCTATAAAATAGCCAAATATATATTTTAGTTACCCAGTGCTAGTTTTTAATCAATTCTGACTAAACTTGTCGCTCCAGCGAGTTTTGTGAGGCTAAAACAAAGTTGCCGAAGCAAAAACTTAAGTTTACATAAAAAACATGCTCACGACTGTAATCCCGTAGTTTGGTAGATATCAAATTCAAAATATTATCCACCCCTGTTTGAATGCATTTCAATACCTATATCTAATGAGAAACGTTAGGTTATCGTACCTACCAGGGTTTTTAGACTTTGTTTTTAGGTTTTTAGACTTAGAGTTTGTCACATCAACACCCAGCACTTGTACATTTATTACCTATCTACATAAAGTGGATGCAAAAGGGAAATAGCGAGTTTACACGCCATTAGAAAATTAACGGGTGACCTGAGGCACCCACCGTGCAACACCATTATCTAGCCGGTAGCCGGTCAGGTCAGGTTGAAGCGTTCATGTGACATGATAGTATCAACTATCTATCTATCTACGAGTATATTATCTATACATTTATAAAATCGTACTTTTGATATTTTTCACTGTCAAATTGTCAAGTCAATTTTAAATATAAAATGTCTATTTTGATTAAACTCTCGGGATTTTTTCCGATTGGATTTGGAAATGAACTTTAATTCACATATTTTACACCCATATCGGGAAATCGGGCTTTATTGGAAAAACACAATAAAACTCAAAATAATACGAGAAAAAATATATCTACTAAAGCGATAAAGTTGGCAGTCGAAGCATCGGAAAAAACCTTTTAGAAATGTTTTTTTTAGATGAGGTTTATTTGCTTTAAACAATGCTTTTGTGTGTTTTTTTTAATAACACACATATGTCCCGGGTTCTATTATAAACTTTAGGCTGAACGAGGATTAATCGTGTGTAATAAGATAAAAAAAGAATGAAACGAAATTATACACACATTTTAGTCGAATGACTAAAATTACTACCTAGTTAAAAGTAAGTTGTGACGAAACATTTAGAAATATTAAACACCACCTATATACCTACTTAATAATTCAAGAGACACTAAAACTTTCCAGCGAAACGCTATGCTAATAGGTCTCCCAATTTAAGGATCAAGTATCCTTAATTTGATGTCCAATTACAAAATGGATTTTATCTTCTGAGTACTTAGGTACTTTTTTTTAACAACTATATTCAGTTGCTAGAGAAATTCCTTAGTTTCCCTTAGTTTATCCCTAAGTTTTCCTTAGTTTGCTTAGTAAAAGTAGATAGTAACTTTAGATAAAACATTTATTTCTCTGAACTTCTAAACACACGAAAAGAAAATTTTCTTAGATAAGTTACGTCTTTGTTAGTTCAAAACTCTATGTACCTTATTCAGTACTTCGGTTGGTAGGAATTTTATACGTTCAACATGCGGTCAACTATAGCTTTTAAAATTGTATGACTTCAAAATGCTATATAGTTATATACAATTTTTTTAATCTAACAGTGAAGCACTAAGTAGAATGAACACCATTCTGTACGTCTACATGAGTTGTCACAATGTAGATCGGCTGACGTTTCTACAGTAGTAATAGTAGAGGTAGAGCAGTCTAAAAATGCACGCCCCTCTAATGTATTTACCTCTACATGCGGTACAAGTACAAGTGGAGGGGCGTGCATTTTTAGACTGAATCATCTCTACGTTACTATGACATCTGTCAGGATCTGTTAGGATAGTTAACTACGTGACGTTTTAGTACCCAACTATCCGCTAGCGGCGCTATACAAGTTTTCATACATTTTTTTAACTACAGTCGCTAGCGAGTGTAGATTGTGAAAACTCATGGTAGACCTATTGAGTTGCTCCAGATTATAAGCAACGTGCAGTTTCTCGGGTTATTATGTAAGTATGTTTTGTGCCATCTGTGTAAGTGAAAAACGTAGTTCTGTTGGCACAGGAATGAGTAGGAATAAAACACTTAGAATACAAATTGGGTTATAACTTTGTTTTTGTTGAACTCACGAAAACAAGGGCCTTGTCTACCATGTTTTAGAAACTTCACATTTCAAGCTTGAAGCGACACTACTTCAATACAATTTTCATAGGTCATGGTACGAAATATCAAAGTTATATAACTTCGATATTGCTCGAAGAGCTGGTGGTAAGGCCCCAGATCGAGTTTCCTTAACATCTTTATTTAAGTAGTAAATTACTCGGTACTTACTTATGATACAAAATGCTAAGTTTGACAACTTTCAATTAAACTGGCACCCAACATGTGGCTCCAGTAATAGGCACTCACTATTTATATTACCGGTAGTGCCTCAGGTAATTACTTATCTAAAACTAAATTAAACTTCAGTTTGTTAATTATCGACCCAATATGAAGATACAAATTATTAAAGTTAAACAGAATGGCGCCCAACATGGGGCGGGTTTGGTTTTGCTTTAATTATAAAAGTTAAAGTGATTAAATCGAACTGTATGCACGTTATCGTGTTAGAAACTAAAATTATAGACGTTCCTTTATGTAACTCCAATCAACAGATACACGGCTAAAATAATTTGTTACCTAAATAATTATAGTTATATCTGGGTAAAATCCTTTGATATTCAACTGCTTATAATGTAAGTTTTTGCAAAACCTCAAAAAGCATCCAAAGGTCACATTTCCATATCACCGAAACGGGCTACAGCGGAAAAGATACGAGTAGAACAAGTATTTACATAATCTCGCGAAGCGCGCGCCTCGGGCTTGCAAACAAAACTGAAAGAATGGGGTATTTCATAACTCTATTGTTTGCTGTGAAAATAGTGATGGAATTTCGATGGCTTGCTATTTGCTTTAGAAAAGAGTGACTAATATGATGGTGATGAAATGACGTGGTACCATAAACTTTGCACTTACAGCTGAGAGGCCGATGGTCAGATGGCCAGACGATTTCGTTAGTAAAATAAACATAAACACAAAATAGAAAAAAAATTACAAATATTTAAAATGAAAAATAAATTTTACATATAGATATAGATCCGTATGTAAGTATATTCTGTAAAGAGAGCTGGTTATATTGATTAAAATAATGTAGTGTAACTCGCTTTTGACCTGGGTCAGTGGGGCAATCAATTTGGTTCGCAATTATAACACACTTGGGGCGAAACCTTATTTTTAGTTAAGAAATTGATGTTTGATTTACTTTTCTGTCAATTTCCCGTTGGTGGTGATGACCAGCTAACACACCATATCTTGACTTTTGATGTTTAATATCCAGGCTTTTCTATTGTTCCTAGTTACTTACACCACACAGTGATGGTCATGCTATTTTTTATCTGTGGTAGCAAGGGGTTCCGATCCTTTGAAGGAATAATAACTTTCTAAGAGGTTAATTCGTAACTTTACAACTTGAAAGTTGAAATCCGACCCTTCCTTTGACTCATTAACCGCAATTTTCTTTGAAGAATTAAATGGCTACCACTTAGCTTATTACGTAGTAACGTACAAAATACACAGATATTGAAAATGAGCGTGACATTTTTTTTCGCTTTTAATTTTTTGATATTTTGATCGCTTGGGATGACATCAAAGGTTATGGTTTAGTAAATACAACAACAAAACTTGGTACCTAAAAAAATATTGCAAGAAAATCCCGTAAAAATGTTATTACTTTTCCCCATATTCACGCGAAAAGAAACCCTTTAAGCATTGTCTATTGATGTCAAGTTCAGGGTTGGGTCGGGTGAGGTGTCACAATAATGTGACAGGCGTCTAGTCGCAGCCGCCATTTTGTTTTGTTCGTGGGAACGATAATGTTACACGCCATAACATGACATATTCCAGAGTTGTGGGAAAGTAATATCTTGTTTTTATTTTTGGTTTGGATTACAAAAACAAAGATAAGAAAATAATTTCGCTCGCCCATTTTTATAAAAGTTAATAGGTACCTACACATACAAAATACGAGTAGAAGTCCCTCAGAGAGACAATTAATTATCTGTCATAATAGGACGGGAGTAGTAAGTCTATTATAGAATAACAATGAATATGACAACCTTTTTTGCTCTCTGTGAAATATAGAGATACCTACTGTGTAAATAAAATACATGATATTAAAATACATAATACCTACTTACTTACTAAACTTTAGGTATCTACATGCCCGTACCACGCTAGTCTAAATAATTTTCAAACAAAAAAGTTTTAGACTAGAGTCGTTTAATATGTGGTACCTGCCTACATAGTTACTTACATGGGAAACAACCTAATCTCTAGACTTAGTAAGTACCTACGTAACAGCTACCCAATGTAATGAAATGTGAGCTACTTGTATGAGCAATCCCTACGTGAAAGTTTCATAAGCCAAGCTCGATATTAAATTTTGCGATGGCACATTTTATCATATCTACTGTAGGTACCTACTCCAAGTTAACCCTTTTTTCAGGTGGTACCTAGGACTCTTCAGCAAATGTATCTTGGTGGGTAACACCACAGTGCAATAAAATATTACTCCAAACATGTAGTGTACCTACAGTACTTTGTTAACACTACAGAAGTGATATTCTAATAAGGCCTGTATTGCAAGCGTTCATGTAGGTATGTTACGGTACCTAACCACTTACCATCACATGTTTTTCTTCACCCTCAATTCTGTAATCCCTCAATCCTCAATCCTATGCGCCCTCAAGACTGAAGATACAGAATACACAATAAAAAATTATTTATTTATTATTATTATTATTATTTATTATTAATAAAAAATACAGATACAAGATACAGAAGTTTGAAGACCTTTATATATAAACACTAATATTATAAAGAGGAAAGTTTTGTATTTTTGTATTTTTGTTTGTAACGAATAAACTCAAAAACTGGTCCGATTTCAAAAATTCTTTCACCGTTAGAATGGTACGTTATCCCTGAGTAACATAGGCTATATTTTATGTAGGTACCTCGCCAGCAAAGCCGCGAACGGAAGCTAGTAATAAATAAATATTGTTGGACGTTTCACACAACGCCATCTAACTGAAAACTAAACAAAGCTTGTACTATGATCCAGATGGTTGATAGATTAATTATTTACTTTCTTTTTAATAAATATATAGATTAAATATTTTAAGGTAGGTTTCAGAACAAGGCTTAGTAGGCACGTATTGATGTAGCTATTCACAAAGTTGAAAAATATGAAATTTATGGGCACGAACAAGGCACGAACAGATATAAATTGACTTTAATTTCAGCGTTATGAAGGCTGGCGTACAAAGTGGCAATAACAAATTTTGTAAAAGTTGCGGAATTTATTAACATAAATTATTCTAGGAACGTTTTCCGTTGCCTTATGAATAGCCGTAAAAACAAAATTGTGTATTTTTTGAACTTGAAGCTTTGGTTTCGGTGAAAGCGTCGATCGTTTTAATTAATTATGAAGATAGCAAGTTTAGATTTTTCGATTTTACGATTTTAGGTGGTTTACGTAAGTAGGTACCAAAAGACAGTGCTGATAAGTGCTTAGCCAGATAATATTTATGTGTACATATTTATATATATTTAACATACGTATGTGCTTAAATAAAAAAACTATTTTCAATTCAAACAAGCATAGACATAAGATAAGTAAGTAGTTTATATTTCTCTTAAAAACTAAGTTTAAATAAATAATAATAATAAACAAATATTGCTGGAAAGTAGGTAAAATCGGAAAGTGCCAACTCGCGCGCACTCGCGAGATTCACGCTCGCCAGTTGACGAATAAGTCGACAATTCACACAACGCCATCTAGCATAAAACTAAGCAAAGCTTGTAAGAACTATGGGACCAGTAACCAGATAGCTGATAGACTAATTTATGTACTTTTTTTAGTACCAAAATATATTCATAGAATACATAACACCCAGACACAGAACCACACAGAACAAACATCTGCGTTCATCACACAAATGTTTGTCTTGGGTGGGGATCGAACCCACAACTGCCACAACCTACAGCGCAGAAGGCAGAGCTACTACCAAGAGCTGCGAGGCCAATTGTTAAATGTTCTAAGCTTTACCTAATTTTAATCCTGAAATATCAATCTTTGGTTTTGAATATGAATGTAAATAAATGAATGAATTAATTAATGAATATTTGAAAATGGTGTACTGATTTCCACGAAAACACAGGCTATACTCATCGTAGGTTTACCCTTTCACAAACTTTGATGTTTCACGTCAAGTAAGATCGCTATCGTTTAAAGAAGGTAGGTAATTCTAGTTATAAACAAAATGTTTACCTTTATAGGGATACAGTGGGCAACAAAGACCCGACAAGGGTTGAAATCGTATACTTACCTATATAATATGTTATAATTATGTACTCTCTTATTTAGGTACCTACCTAACCTAGGCATGCTTGAGCACACACAAAAGGTATCAACTTACATAACGTGGGTTTTAGTAGGTGTGTAGGTAGGAAGGTCCTTAATACACTGTTATAGAAGAAATTGATGTGTTTATAAACAGACACGTTCATATCTGTTAGTTATTTCTTTATTCTTTGTAACCAAATAAATTACATGAAAAGGTTTAAAAAGTAAAAGATTTATGTAATTTATCACGTCAGAATTATAATAGTATATCGTGCAAAAATGAATTTTTGCACATAAATTCATCATTCACACTCTATGTATACTTAAACCTTAAATCAAACTAATCTATTAAAATGGATGGATGGACATTGAATTGAATTTGGTGAGCTTCGAAACGTGACACTGTAGCATTTGTTTTATCAGCTGCGGTTGGTAAAGCACGTACATTTGAATCTGATAAACATCGATATAAATATACTAGCTTCCGCCCACGGCTTCGCCCGCATGGTACCTTGAAAACCAAAAACAAATCTATCCCACGGGAACCGTACATTTTTCCGGGATAAAAAGTAGCCTATGTGTTCTTCCAGACTAAGAAAGAAAACCTAGAACCTCATGTCATGCCATTTGCACCATTTATCGGAGAAGATTTTTTTTAATGCAGGATATCGCTCGCCCTCGCGTCGCTAAAGCTGTTGCTGAGTACCTTGATACTGTTTTTTATTCGAAGATTACTATGGCTATCTTGCAGCCCTGATTTAAACCTCATTTAACACATTTAGGACAATTTAAAAAGACGTGTTCGAAGCCGTGTACCAGCTCCAACAACAATAGAACAGCTGAAAAACGCCGTCATCGAAGAATGGCAGAACATCCCTCAACAGCGAATTAAAGACTTCATGGATAGCATTCCAAACCGTTTGCGGGAAGCGATCAGGGCTCGAAGTGGAAATACTCACCATTAAATTTCATTAAACACGTTCTTTAATTTTTTTTGAAGGTTTTAGTAATTTTTAACAATTTTAAGATAAATGGCAATTATTGCTTTCTCCGTTTTTTTTTTAAATTATCATAATCAATCATACCAATTTATGCCTTTAATTAGTGTAAAAATACCTCTAAAACCAAAAAAATACCAGCAGTATTCAGACAATCATTTTTTTTTACCAAAAACAGCAAAACTACAAGTGGGCGGTCAATTGTGCCGGTGAGTGTATATTTATACAAGAATTGCTCATTTAAAGGTATAAGATATAACCAGAATAGTCCACGCATAACTGAAGTAACTGATAAAACGACACTTTAACCTCTCACAAAGTGCAGCGTAAGTAAACCAACCCCATAAGTTGATCTAAGTTTATTTTGTAAGCAGTTAACCTTTCATGAACTCAGTTATCCAGTATGCAAAACTCTTAGGGTATAAGTACCTACTTACATTACTGAAAAGCTGACGAAGGAATATTGCTGGCTTTAATCCAGTGTTAGCGCCCTAAAAGGCTACATTAAGTTATAAGATTATAACCAAAAACGCTTTTAATAACTAACATCCAACATAACGATAAAATTTCCATGATTAAAGAGTTTTTATTTATCCTAAAGAAAGGTATAAACCGTACAACGGTTCGACACATTATTCAAGACATGAAATGGTCTGTTTTATTCCTTAACGATGACACGACCTACGTGCCTGATGCCCTCATAACCTTGCTGTTTATAGATTCCCATAAATACCCCCTACTCACTTGATTAACTTAACACACGTGGGTTAATGACGTCATCTTTGGGTTCATTCATGGCTTATTCGAGATGACAACTTGTTTACTAGTTGCTCTACGCGTCATAATAAGTACCTACTACCCACTTCATAGTCCACCCGCTTACAAGAAAGTAGGTACCTACCTACCTAATATAACCAAGGTATAGTTGGCTCAACGAATCTAGGCATTCGTGAAGTTAGCCGCAAGAGCTGCGCAGTATCGTTTTTCGGGAGCAATTGGAGGTATGAGGAGGGGGGGAAGGAACTGTACATGCGCAAACTCGCACCTGTGGCTAACTTCACGAATGCCTAGATCCGTTGGAGGACCTATAGATACTAGCTGTAGCCAGTGACTTTGTCCGCACGATGATAAGTTTTTTCGACATCTTTTTTTATGAAACTAGGCCTAATTCTGCTCTGTCGACATGGAAAACTACACGACCAACATTTCTACGGCACTAGTTTATTAATATTAAATCAAAGTATCTAAAAATGGGCTCTAGAAAAGAGCCCCAGATTATGTGAAAGAACACAAAGGCCAGTAGGTAGGTACCTACTTATAATTCATTCATAAAATCACTAGTGAAGCACTCCTACTTATCACAACAGCCATTGAACAAGGTATAACTGCGTAGGCTTGGTCATGAATAAATAAAAGTTCCAAGTCTACTGTCTGATCAATGAAAGCCTTCAACTGGAAACCGATTTAGCACTTAAGATGCAAATATATTCAAGGAGAGTTATTTATAAAAAAAAACGGTAAAATGTCCTTTATCATCTAATCATCTTAATCATAAATCTTAATCATCGAAGTACCTACTTTTTATTCAGTAAAGGAAATAAACGAACAACAATATTTATAAGTAATAAGTTTTTTGTAAAAAAATAAAGAACGTTAGTTAGCATGAAGGAGGGATGAATGTCATGTGACGAGAAGAGTTAGGTATGAATGTGGATGGTTCTAAAGGTAGGTAGGTCAAAGAAATGATGAATGGACTGTGTGAAAGATGACATAGGTATGTAAGAAAGAAGTGAGAACCAACTGAGATAACGAATGACACATGGAAATGGAAGACGAATATGTTGTGCCTATCCCAGATAACGTGGGCAGAGATGATGAAAGAGTTGATAGAGTGCCAGGTCAGAGCCACCGGGGTTGGATACTTGCTGTAATTACGTTAAAAAAAACGTGGAAGATTTAAATGATGTTTTATGAGATCCGCACTTTTCTATGCACCTTTTACGAGCTTCATCTAAAACAACCTAAAGCCCAGTTGCTATGAAAATAAAATTAAACTAAAGGCACTGAAAAACCGTTACATTATTCAGGAAATTAAAATGGGCTCGAACTTTACTCGCCCTAGAGTTGCGCTCACCCTACCGAAAGCCGGACGAAAATATTTATAAATCTTTACTAAATATAAGATTAGTTAACTTAGATAAATGTTAGATATTTATGTGAAAGAAGATATTTTTTGCAATACTTAGGTAACTTTTCAAACTATCTAAAAACTAGGTTATCATGTGGGTAGTCTGAAAAAGGCACAATTTCAAAAAATGAAATTCTTCTTCTTCCTGCCCTTTTTCCCACGCTTTGTGGGGTCGGCACAACACGTTTTCTTGTTCCATTTCCAAATGCCAATAAATGTAATTAATGATCTAAGTAGGTAGGTATATAAAACACTTTGTAATCATGTAGGTGTCAAAAAGGCACAATGTAAAAAATATAATTACCGATCCACTTGTATGGCATGAAAATATAAGCCTGATAGCAAGCTTATTCCCCTGACTTCACCCACACAACCCCAGTCGTCTCATCTGAGATTCTTTTACAAAAGCAATTTCACGCGCCGACAGCTTTTCAAAAGTACCGTAGGTATTTTGATTGAAAAGAAACCTGGAGGAACGTATTTCTGATGGTAAATGAAAATGAAATTATTTTTCTAAGCAATTACGTAATTTTCTTTGTGAATTAATCTTTAATTTGGTAGAGCTTTTGAAGACGATATTGGCTGAGGAAGGCATAAAGAGTTGGTAGGAATAATTTGATAGGTAGGTGGGTACCTACTTGAATAATTTTACTAAGTAAGTACAATCTTGGGAGGTAAGTAGGTCGCTACATTTTTAATTAAATTTAAATGCAGAAAATCTGTTCCAAATCTATTAGTATATATTTTGTTGATGCTCCAAAGAGTACCCATTTACCTACCTACATAATCTACGGCTACGAAATTCCTGCTTCAAGTATATAACGGTGTACATGACGACCTCAGTGGCGCAGCGGGCGAGAGTCCACCTGCGACGCAAGAGGTTGCGGGTGCTCGGAACAAATTTGTGTATGATCTGCAGAAATTTGTTCCGTTGGTCTGGGTGTTTTCTATGTATAATAAAAAATATATATCTATGTATATAATGTATTAAATATATCAGTTATCTAGTACCCATAACACAAGCTTTGAGTAGCTTACTTTGGGGCTAGATGATGCTGTGTGGATTGTCCAGCATTATTTATTTATTATTTATTTATATAACATAATTGAAATATTTAGAAGCTGCCTAAATATTTGATAACCTAAAATGTTTGAGCTAGCAAAGTTTGGAACAATAGCAACGTACCTACTTACACGTGTATTTTATACCTGCAGATATTACCTTCCCGTGTTCACGACCCGCGCGGCGCCTAAACTAAAAGTAGGTAACATAACATTGCGGCATTTAATTGGATTGTTTATTGTAAAGCCTATGAAAACTCAATTCATCTTTTATAACACGCCTACGCAAAATTTGTTACCCAGCCTTTCAAAATATGATGTATCTATTATTATAATAACTAGGTAACTAGCAAAACTATTTGGCTCGGAAGAACCCGAAATAAATAATAGGATGTTGTAAATTAACGTACCTAACTGTTAACTTCTTAACTCCTTTTCAAAAAAAAATCATTCAGCCTGATAGTGTAAAAATAGCGAAAAAAGTGTACCTACCCGTATTCGTTACTATAACAATTTGTGCTCGTTACGTTACTTCTGACACCTCATAACAATATGCTATGCTGAGCAACGAATCGAGTCGTACGTATTGCGTACGCGTACCGTACAGTAGGTATGACGAAATGCGAGTAATGAGATGCATTCGTGTAACGTTTCGTTACTCGTTATTAGATGGCGCACCCGTTACTCTAGTCTTCTCTAGTCAGCCAGCCAGACGTTTTGTCCCAGTAATTTGCTTAATTTGGTTAGCTGTTAATTACATACGCACTTTAATACCTAAGCCTTACATTTTCAAGGACAAATAAACCCTAATTACCTATGTTCTAGTAACCTAGTCAAATACTTCGTATTCACTTTGATGTTTAACGAAAGACCTAAATTAGGGTCCCTATTGTATAACCTTCAACTGAAGCCCCAATTTGTCCGGTGGGCTGATTTTATCTCTAATGATGAATGCTTTCATTTTCGTTTGTTGGCTCGTTCATTTGCGCCATAGTATTTCAGAATACAATTTTAACACTAAAATGTAGTGGAAGTACCTACCTACATAGGTACAGAAGTTGGACATGTATATTTTACAAATATTTCTTCATGGTCTAAGATTTATTGTAGGCACCATGATTTTCGTAGTTTCACACAAAGATCATCGGCTACGTGACTTGTGAGTAGGTACCTACCTACGTGAGGAACTGAGGAATATATTGTAAGTATGTCACTGTTATTTATTAGGTATCATCGGTATTTAAATAGGTAACGAAAAGTGACTTAAGTTATGCGGCGATAGGCTTATCTACAACTAGGTAGGTACTTAGTTAACTGGGGATTACAGTCGTGATCATGTTTGTTATGTTCAGTAGTTACCTACTATATTTTCAATATTTTCTTTTCAGCCTTTACATTCAGCAACAGATCATAGGTTACTCTAGCGCATTGAACCAACCCGCATCACTAAGGTACGACATTTTATATATAATTTACCCAACTAAGGTAGCTATAGGTAAATTTAAGTTGGTAGGTGGGAAGGTAGGTACCTACATACATATAGGTACCTACATATATACGTAACGATGGCGAATATCGTTCTCAATCTTCTTTAGCCTACTGTAGAACATAGCCAACAGTAGGTAGGTACCTACCTACACTCCTAAAACTAAAATAATAATATCACGATTGCGGACGTGAATAAGGATAGGGTAGATTTTATCGTTATTAGACAGGTACTTACAGCATCAAAATCCTGGTACCTACCTACCTTGTATTTACCTATATCGGTATATATTATCTAAGCCTATATCACATGTAGGTAGGTACTCAGACCCCCATTAGAAAATATAACAATGATTTAAAAAGTACCTACCTACCCCATTATATTTTTATAATAACAATAATATTAATTATTTTTAAAGATTCAGGTACCTACCTAAAGCAAAAAAATTAGTACTTACAGCGTTACAAATCGATACCGGAAGTATCAATTAAGGTAAGGGACAAAACCCGGTTTTACAGGAGAGCAAAAATAAGATTTTTTTTTGTAAATTACTTTGTATCTTTTTTTCCTGTGGTCCTATTTGAATGCTTCCAAGACCAAATCGTCTTAGATTTTTGGTATCTTTCGTACTAAAAAATCAAAATTCTGATATATCTTACGGTTTCGTAGATAGCCTGTCCCTTACATTAAAATTCAATGTAAAGCCGTACCTTACGCTAATTAAAATTTAGTTAAAATAAGTCTGCAGTAATGTAAGGAACAGATGTAAGTATAAAACTGATGAGTAATTTTAACGTAAGGGTCTATGACTAGTTTTAAATTTGCTGTAAGTAAACAAGAACCTTACAATATCAACCTTATCTTATACCTACCTATAAACGAGCAATTCTTGTAAATATGTTTACAAGAACGTGAATCTGAATCTCGGAAACGACTCCAACGATTTTGAGGAAATTTAGTATGCAGATATTTCGTGAGCGATAAATCGATCTAGCTAGGTTTCATGGTTAGAAAACATCGTTTTATCAGTGTTTTCAGGCAATAAAAACTTTACATTATTTTTGAACTTTAAACTTTACATCTATTGGGAGAAGTAATACTATTTTTATTTTTTTTAAACTTTGGCAACAAGGTCCATCTAGGACTGTGTCAATCGACCATTTCGTGCGACCCGGGTCGATCGTGATGGCTACAAAGATTCGATGAATCAACCCATGCGGGTAATCTAGGAGACAGATGTATTTGTTGTACCATGTTTACGTTGCATCAATACTACGGATCGCACTGGCATGGCATCTCTGACCAGCGCGACGAACGGAACTTGGCAGACGTGTCAAAAATGATTGAATAACTCGCGCATGGGTTGAGATCGAATCAAAGTGATCCAATCAATCGTAACCGACACAGGACTAGCGATCAGCTTAAACAACAACTAAACTGTTTTACCGACATAGCAACACTACTTGACCATAGATGGCGTTAAGATCGAAAAATATTACTCATATTTCATCAGTAATAATCCATATCTAAAATAATTTCTAAAAAACACGATTAACTTAAAAAAAAATACCAGCAATTTTCACTTTTTATAATTGAATCTCGGAAACGGCTCCAACGATTTTCATGAAATTTATTATGCAGGGAGTTTTGAGGGCAATAAATCTAAAACGTCATTTTATTCGTGTTTTCAGTCAATGAAAAACTGCTACAATATCATTAGAATACTAATATTGTCATCTTTTGGCGAGAAGTACTGTTTTTATTTTAACTTTGGCAACTAGGGCCATTTAGATCGATGTCAATCGATCATTTTGTGCGACCCGGGTAGATCATGACCATCGGCTATGTGATCAGGTTACAAAGATTCGATGAATTGACCCATGCGGGTAATCTAAGATACAGATGTATTCGTTGTATCCATGGGTCCCTTGACTTGCAGGTTGCGGGCGCAGGTCACAGGTTAGGATAATCGGCAAACGATTGGGACGCGCGCGAGCTTTGCAAGCTAGCCCAAACAAACGGGTTTTACAGGATTCGACCTATTAGAAAGAGACTAAGGACCGTGCCTGAATGCATGCGAAAGAAGGAGATACTTGTAGTACTCTTGTAAGAGAAATCTTTACGATACATAAATACATTCTGATCGCACCGACATGGCACCTCCCCGCAACATACGGAACTCGGCAGTAAGGCGGGTCAAAAGTGATCGAATCACATATAAATTCGTGATCGAATCACTTGTGTATGGGTTGCGATCGAATCAAAGTGATCCAATAAATCGTGATTGACCATGTCTAGAGTCTAAACAACAACTAAACTGTTTTGCCAACACAGCAACACTAAAGCTACTTGATAAAGATGGCGTTAAAATCGAAAAATATTATTCAAAAATCATCAGTAATAATTCGTATCAAAATATAATTTCCAAAAAATACGAGTTACCAAAAAAACCAGGTAATCCAGGTACTAATAAAATAAAATAATCCAATCAACAATAAAATAATCCAAAGGCATTCAACGTAAAAGACAACATTGAAAAAACCACGTTACATCAAAACAAGTGATTTTAGTATAAGGGTCAAAGTATTTAATTATTGAGACATACATTAATTGAGATAAAAAACTTCACTTGACAAGTTTGTTACGTTACAATTTTAGAAAAATTTCTGTTTAGACCTTCTGAAAATTTGTACTGTAAGGGACATTTTTTTAAAGATATCGAAATTTCAAGTATACCAGTCGATAGAGCAGAAAATTTTAGATAGAACTGCATATTCAACTCATTTTCGATGAAATGTCCCTTACGTTAATTGATACTTCCGGTATCGAAATTCGTTACCTACAATAAACATTTTCCACAATGTAAAAGGTACCTACCATAACAATATCAAAGAGTGATTGGACATCGTCTTAATCTCAGCATAAATAAGAACGAAAACACTCAAATAGCTTCAATGAACTTTCAACTTTTAATTGTAGGAAGTGTTGTTAAAAAAGTAAAATAAGGTAGGTAATAAAATCGATGTCAATTTCGAGGTACCGAAGGTAAATAAGGTAAGGTATAGGTAGTGAATCTCTAGGTAGGCCTAGAGATTCACTTTCCGGAAGGTAAACTTGACTGGAACATTGACAATTCAACGAAGGGAATCTAAGCTTTTCTGCTTATAGGTACCTAGAGTATGGTACGGTATCTGCGCCTACGCTACCCCTTTTTATGGTCTCCTTGAATCTTTAGTACTCATTCCACATAAGGCTTCTAAGCTATGGCGTTGTAAAGTTTATTGCCTTCATCTTTCGGTGCTTAAATAAGCTTGGTTGTAATTCTTTGTTGTGGTTTGAAAGGAAGTTTAAAAATTAAACATTTCATTAATAAATTGTGTAGCTGCCTGAAGATAAGTAGGTACCTATAAAGATAAGTTTTCTTACGATCTATGTATTCTATCCTGCTTTATAGTTACGTTTTATTGGCATTTGAACCAATTAGTTTTACCATGTTTTACCAGTTTTATTTCCGTTAAGCTTAGAAAGATGAGTCTGCTGCCGCTTAAGTACATTTATTTTTACACTATTTTAGCCGATAGAACAGTACCTACCTATCTAAACGTAATATGTACTTAGCAGCAATCAAGCAACATCCACTTAGGTATGTGTAGGTAAAGCTTAGATCACGATCTAAGGTAAGTAGCGATACAAAGGTATATATCCTCTGAAACAGGAATTACAGACGTTATACCTATTTGCTGTTAAAAGCCTCCAGCATAATTAAAACGACTGAACTATACCTAATGAATACCTATATAACGACGCTGAGGTTATATTAAGTATATCAATATTTCCCTAAATCTCAAGCTTTTAGCTCGTGTGGCGAGATACGCCTGTGTGGACGTAGGCAGGGAAAGCGTTCGCAGCCGCGTCAGTGTCTCATGAAACCACATTCAAAACCTTTGAAAGGGGTATCTAAAAACAAAATAGCAAGTTTTTTGAAGAGGGTTTTAGCAACGTCAATAAAAATGCGAATGAATAGGTACTAACGTGGGCGTAGTGATAACGTAGTATCAAACAAATCATGTTTACAGTAATGTGACGAAATGAAACATTCTCTATTATTGGTACAACTAAGTAGGAGGTGTACGTGTACCTACTGGGTGGCACAAAAGTAATGACCCTTTTCAGTTTACTTTTATTTAACAAATAGACTCATCATTATTTACTCACCACCCGTTAGATACTTAGTACCTACTTTCAGGTATGATTACGATTATATGATATGATTTCTTGATTTTCGTGTAGGTAGATGTGCAACATGGCCAGATTTTTTCAATTTTGGAAAATATCATGTAGGAAAATATCAATTCATAATCATAAAGCAAAGCACATGATGGAAGAAAATATTAACCAATTCAGAAAAAACCAAATAAAAACAAACATGATTAAAACTTCTAGTTACTAGGTAGGTACTATTACTATAATACCTATCTTCTAATTACCTATCTTGAGGCTATCTAAAGTGTAGGTACCTAATTAATTAAGGGGGATCCATTTTTCAATTGGTAAAGTCGTTTGGTGCATGACTAGGTTGAAACCTACGACCTTAGCATGGGAAGACAGTGATGTTACCACTAGGTACGCCACAAGTGGTCAATTCAGAATGTTTATTGTGTGTGCTGCTTCTTTTGCTGTAAGTACATAACTAGGTACCTACGTAGGTAGTATTATAAGTAAGTTTTGTTGAAATTACCTTTTATTTTTGAATTATGAGACATCAGTAAGCCACACCTGATTGCAAGGGTTATTGTTTCGGGGTTAGGCATAGATAAGGGGATATAGAGAATAGGCGACAAAGGTTATTTGTTACGCAAGTAAGTACCTACCTAATCCCCATGTAATGACAACGATTAAACACAAGTAGGTACCCATGCCTACTGTTCTGTGTTTACCTACACTAACTGCACGCTTTTTTCTTTTAAAAAAAATAATAATAAATATGATCACGACTGTAATCCTCGGGCTCGGTAGATACCTTCTCAGATCTTAGTTTATTAGTACCTACTAAGATCTTTGAGGATATCTTAAGAGGGTAGTCAGAGGCACGTCCAAACATGACATTTAGTACATGCCCACATTTTGCACAGTAGTTAGTATTCCGAACGTGATAGGTTGCAAGCTCATCGCCGCGTATAAGAATACTAACCTATGATACATCCCTTCGAATTTTTGGTTCTAGGGTATGCCGGTTTCCTCACGATGTTTTCCTTCACCGTGGCATTGCGCACATAAATTTTTAGAATGGAAAAACTCATTGGTGCACGACCAGGTTTGAACCGACGACCTTCGGATCGTGAGGCAGGGGTGCTACCACTACACCACCAGCTCTCTACTTCTTTTACTAAGTAGGTATTACAAAAAAGGATTCTACCTATGTCTTCTTAACGGACTGCGAAGAAAAAGAGAAATGTGTTTGGGGTGTATGTACCTATGTAGGTATGCTAGCTAGTTTTTTTGGCTGTCGCTGAAACCCAAACGGCAGGACAGATTTTGACGAATTACGTCGTTGGATTTGACTGGATTAGGTACATGAGTGACAGACTACATAATATATTGTACTCAGACAAAATGACAAATATTCCAACATAGCGACAGAAAGAAGCTATTTTCAATTTTTTGAATGTGGATAATAGGCAAAGATTTTTAAATCGTAGATATGCCCGTACAGTACTGAGACCGCGCCGTTTTGTTGCCACACGAAATGAGATTGCTCGCTTATTTGGCACACCAAATATTTTCAATTTTAGGGTACAAAAGGAATAAGTATATTTTTTAACGAAAGATCGTGCAATATAATTGCACAATAAATCGTGAAATAACTGTTTGGTTCATTTTTTACTTATCATTAGTGTGCGTGCATCGGCATTTTGTTAACACACACAAGTAAAAACAGTGCCACAATTTTTGACGTCCGGGCATATCTACGATTTAAATCTTTGGATATAGGTAGGTAAGGTACTCTCATTTATAGAACGTATATTACGTGATTTTTACTTCGGTGGAAATAACGATTCGATAATGATGGATATACCTATGTTTGACCAAGCCCTTACCTATTACCAGTAGTAACACAAGCAATAATACACAAGTACTTTCCCGTATCACCTAGGTAGGTGTACCTACTTGTCCCGCGGATCACCTGTTAGTGTTGGTAAACTGTACCGCACCTGAAGAGGTACTTACCAACCTAACTTCACATCTACATAAAAAAATGTAGGTAATGGCGCGGAAAAGTTTGTTAGAATACGCAGGTGCTGCTTAGGTCGTAAGTAGGATAAATTGATTGAAAGCTTGCGAGTTTCCACATCCGTTTTTGTAAAGTTGAATAGTCTAGTAGTTTACACTAGGTATGGGTTATAGATACAGGTAGGTAGGAGTGCAGAAGACGTATTTTCCTTTCACCTTTTTGCTAGCTCAGCTATAAAACTACGTTTAACAAAAGTTAAAACATTGTTGTAGCTACGGGTATCTAAGCAAAACTGAACGCGATCAAAAGCACAAAGTTATGCCGCCTTAATTCCCGTCTGCTGTGTTTACGTACATCACGTGGCCACTCACCGGTCCGAGGTTATCGAAGCCGTGGCGCTGTGCCACCTGGTGAGCCTCTGCGTGCGGCACCGACCGCTTGAACCGCACCAGGAAGGAGTTAGTGAAGACCTCGCTAGACGCGGCTACAGCTATCAGCATCGACACGGCCAAGCATTTTAGCCACATGTTCGCACTGTGGCCGCCGGCCGCTGACTGAGGCCTGACTCCCGCTGACGTCATTGATATCGACCAGAAAGACGCGCATGCGCGCCTAAGCCATTCAGCACAGCCTCTCCATGAAATACTGGATACACAGTCATGTAGTCGTTTTGCGAATCGCTGATTCAGATATTTACGATAAATCAAAAGGACGTTCACAAACACTCGCCAAGTGGCAACTAGAGCCCTATGCTAATTATGCTCTTGCTACGGTAAACGGCATTTTTTCAGTAAAAACTTGGCAAGCTCACGATATGATTCAAACAAAGAAACCCGATTTTGTTTCATCTGAGGGTTCGTTTAGTGCCCCGGCTTACTTCTATTTGTCTAGTTACATACTAAGTAGGTAACTACATAGTTTACATATGAAATACAGTCCCGTTGTGAACGACATCTAACTTCATCTCCATGACCTTCTTATGGCTTCGATGGATGCCACCGCAGCGCTAAATGGCCTGACTAAAAGCTTTGGTCATAACCGGGAAATAGCTTTGTGGAATTGTACCTAACTGCCATACCACTTATGTATACGACACACACACAGGGATAGCAACCTCATCATAATCATACAACCTATCCTATCACAGCGGGTCTAAAAACGTCGCTGTAGATCTATTATAATGATCGTAATCATTCGTAGGTAGATACCTACTTACTGGGAAGGAAATAATTGCTTTCGGATTTAATTTGCTTAACTAGGAGGCTAAAACTCTTAGATCATTTAGGATGATAAGGCTGAATACGGATGAAACCTCTGGAGAGCAATAACTTCGGTAACGAAACCCGTAGTTTAGGGTTACGGAATCATCACTTCAAGTTTGAAATTATACCCTGAACATGATCTTCCAACTAGGTCAGGCAAGGTCACGCAATTTGTTAAGCAAGTATTTGTAATTTATAAATTGGTAGGTAGTAGGTATTTAAATGTAGCATGGTGAGTTTTTTCTGACCCCACATAACGTAGGAAAAGGGCAAGAAGATGATGGTGAGTTGTTTTTTAGGTTGCGATCAGTCAAACCATTTAGGTACTCTACATATAACTCTTGGAGTTTGAATTCAACTTCACTGTTTTCCAAAATGTCCATAGCAATGGATCTTGCCATAAAAAAATATGTTTAACACTAAAAAGTAACTGAACATAACTCGAACAGCAGAAATTACGAAAAGACGCGTCGGGTAAACAAAATAAACATAATACAGACCAATCAGTTTACAAACGCGCCCCTGAAAGAGGGAAGGCATAAAATTAGGGACATGTTCCGTCACGGCCTACATCTCATGACCCTGCCCCATTCTACCCTCTACTGACACAGTTATTACACTTGTATAAAGTATGTATCTATATACTTACTTGACGAGTTTTATCTCGTGTTACATAGTTTGTAAGTATTGATGTAGGCGATGATGTAGAGTATAGGTTCCAACACACTGACCTGGTAAAGCCCATTTAGTGTTCAGATAAAAGCAAGCTGGTATTTTCAATATAGGTACTTACCTAAGTACCTACTTATGTAGGTACATAAGTCTAAACATAGAAAAGTAGATTAGGTTTATCCGCTTAGACTAGCTAGTCTATAGGTACTTAGGTAGGTACACTAAAGAGTCGAGGCTAGGCTGAAATATAAACAACAACTTTATGACGACGAATTATGAGAATATTGACTGCGGGAATTTATTTTTCTCAGACTTCTCTATTTAGAAGAACAGTCTTGGCAGCAATAGGTGGCAACTATTAATTATTATTATTATTAGAGCTGTGTTGATTACTTTGAGTTTATATGTAATCCGGTGTCAGTGACGTTTCACTAAAGTAGCTCAATAATGGCGACTGCGATTTGTCTCTCAGCACCATTAGAATTTAACAAAATAGTTCTATTATTCAGGTATGGTTTCGATCAAATCTACCGTTCCCCATGACGCAATTATTAATATAGATAGATGTGGAGCGACTTGTCATAGCGGGCGGAGTCGCAAAAAATGCTAGTATTTAATATCAGCAATAAAAAATATTAACGCCGAAAAAGTTTAATGCCTAATCAATCACACGGCGTTACGGATCGGCAAGACCATAAAATAAATTAAAGTCAGTCGTAAAACACCCAACATTAAATGTGGGTAATATGAACAATGCAGTTAGATGCGTTTTGTTTTTTACGTTCCTGTTGCAAAGTTCGAAATGTGCCAGGAAAGATTTGGAAGGGTTCGTGGTGGGGGGACGTTTTACGAATATACAGGAACACCCTCATTCTGTTTTTCTCAAATCATTTTGCAAAACAGAATGGATTTGTGGAGGTTCCATCTTAACCCAGCAGTTTATCGTCACAGCTGCACACTGCATTTTTGGCTGTAACATCAGAATGAGGCATCACATGGAAGTATACGCAGGAAGCGGAAGTTTGAAATCGGTATGACAGCAAGCACATAGATTTAATATGCTTAGGTTCTCTTTGAACGAAAGACAGTGGACTGGACCTAGACCGACCTTTGTCCGACGGGTCGATGTTTAGATACCTACAATCTCAGAGATATTGTCATGGACTTGTCGAATAGAAAGTGTTTGTATTTTGTATTGTATAGACGGACCATGAAGAACTTCAGGGAAATTAACAAGATTATACTCCTGTAGTAGGCACGAAGTTAAGATGCATCATAAAATTTTTAGAACATTATCTTTAATACAGTTCGGTATAGAAATCGCGCGTTTGACGAAAAAAATCAATACACCTGATAGGTATCTTACTACACCGTCTCCCTCGTGATATTTCGTGATTTTTGCCAAACCCCCTCCCCCTTTTCGAGCCTCACGTGAAGTCGTGATAATGTTTTTTTCCGTTATTTTCCGCAGGTTCAAATTAAGAGGTTCGTAAAGCGTGCAGTGGTCCACCAGAGATACGATGAGAAACAGGTGCTGAACGACATAGGCCTAGCATTAGTGGAACGGAACATCCCATTGGGAAGAAACACGAAACGTATAATAATTCGAAAGTCTTTTCCCTTCGACTCTGTTACTGGAAAAGTGGCAGGCTGGGGTACTGTAAATGTAAGCTAAATTTCAATTTAGTTTAAAAGCGCCTGCTAAATCTCTAAGCTGAATAATCATTTTTACTTTGGTAGGAGGCTACGGGAGCCACCTCTATTACCCTGAAGCATGTTGATCAAAAGTTGCGGTCTAAGCAAACTTGCGCGAAAATCGGACATCTAATACCAGGCATGTTTTGCGCAGGGAGCGAGAACTTTTACGAGGATCACCCAGCACAGTAAGGACACCTCAAGTCTGACCGCACATTAGCTGCTATCGTCTGAGCGATAGTTGTTTAAGCTACCGTTCTGTTGCTTAAGCTATCGAGCGCTGTTTCATGTAAGCTCGAAGCCGAGTAGTGGTTAAGATACTACCAGATTCTAGTATAGACGTATCTGTTGAGGAAGTTTTTCATTTCACAAAGACGTGGCCACCGGTGGTCGAATTACAGAAAGATATCCTCTCATCAAGACGCGTAAACTCTTTCAATTTGTATCATTCATAATTCAATGACATAAAGATACCCGAATCGCTAAAAAATGGATAGTGTTACTATAATAGTCTACAAAAATGCCTTAGCTACGTATTTAGGTAGGTACCTAATTCATAAGAGATTCTGTAAAAAATCAAGTCATCTTGCAGTTTTAAGTTGCAAAAATTACTATTAATCATAATGTTTTTTCCAGGGGTGATTCTGGGAGTGCACTAGTAACAAGTGCACATACTGCAATAGGATTGGTGTCGTTCCGCATTCCAGTATACCCCGCACTTATGGTGTATACAAATGTGACATTTTACTACAACTGGCTGACAACACAAGTTCAACAAACATATTGCAATGGATGATTTAACAATTATTCTTTCAACTTTTAGATAATGCAGAACTGCATGCTGTTGATGACTGACAGATAACCTACAGAAATATAGCTTTTATAATCTAGTTAACATTGGTAATATTTTCCAGTTATGCCATATTTTATTGAGAGTTGTAATGCTTATTTAGCTTGAGGGTTTGGATTCTTGGACTTGATTAAAATAAGGGTTATCTATCAGCTATTAACTTGAGCATAGCAGTATTTTGTTTATTTTTGTAAATTGATGCACTACAAATCAACAAAAAAAATCCGGTTTTTAAATATAAATGTAAAGAAAATATATAAGTACTAATTGTTATCGAAAACTATAATTAAACAGTGAAAATTTAATTTATTGTCTAACAAATAGTTCCACTTTCACTATCACAATATAATCAAGTGGTTGTACTCGTAGTAGTAGAGGCAGAGCTGGCCGCCGCACATTCCTTCTCCATCGCATGTGAGGGAGGATGCTCCAACACATTGTCAATCAAACCAAAAGTTTTAGCTTCAGTCGGCGACATGAAATAATCCCGCTCCATTGAGGACTGAACTTTCTCCATGGCCAGCCCTGTATGTTTCACATATAGGTTGTTGATCTGAGCCTTGAGTTTCAATATTTCCTCAGCCTGAATCTGTATATCAGTGGCTTGACCTCTCACACCGCCTGAAGGCTGGTGTATCATTATACGGGAGTTTGGCAAAGCGTGCCTCATACCTGGAGCTCCGGCTGCAAGTAACAGCGAGCCCATACTGCAGGCTTGTCCGACGCACCACGTCGCCACTGGCGGCGTTATATACTGCATTGTGTCGTAGATACCCAGGCCCGCTGTGACATTACCACCGGGAGAGTTGATATATAAATGCACAGGCTTTTTGCTTGACTCTGACTGCAGGAAAAGCAGTTGAGCGACTACTAATGAGCTGATTTCGTCGTTGATCGGCCCCATGAGACAGATAATTCGTTCGCGGAGAAGCCTAGAGTAAATGTCGTACGCTCGCTCTCCCCTTCCCGTTTGTTCTACAACGATTGGGATCATCCCTATCCGTAGAGGTTCGCTTGTGCATAATTGCCTCCGACTACTCTGAATATTCAAAGCTTTTGTAACCGTGCTGGCGTTCCGGACAATATGACGAATGAAACTTAGAGCCATTTTTGTAAAACTTATGAAGAGAAAATGGAACTTACATCTGCACTCTGCAGGTAAAAACAGATTCAGATTTTTCTAGAATTTAGTCCAAGATTTTGCCACTGTTTTTTTCGATACTTTTGTTATTTATTTTCTATGCAGTAAGCACGGTAACCTTTTTTTGATTATTACAAAAAAATTCAGCAAAACAAGTGTAATACAATCTGACCTGTCACTTCACTGTCAGTCTCAGTCACGTTTTCAGCTGGCCAATAATTTATTTTTGTCATCGTCAAGTCAAAAACTCACAACATACAAATGTCAGGTTTTTTTTGACAGAGACGACAGAGTAGGTAGGTATTCGGTATTCGGAGTATTCTGACGCCACTTGCTCTGCCCTGCCATCTGCCATTCTCACTGCACAACTTTAAGTAGGTAGGTAGGTAATCACTACTCATCTTTGCTACTCATCCATCACCGATTAATGCAGTTTGTAGATGACAGATGGCATAAATAAAGATGTAGAAGTACGGTCTACGTGCTTTTCTAAGTACCTACGCTAAAACTTTTTTAGTAGGTACCATCGATATAAATAGTTACTAAAGGTACCTACAAAATCAGCACACGTTTTAATAATACGACATGATTATTTACATTAATTGCAGATTCATTAGGTTTTAATCTAGCTGCTGATCTAACTCAAAAAATACTGGTTATCAATTTAAATTTATACGCCGCCTTTTGTTCCTATATGAATACTTAATAAAAAATTTAATTCAAAAAAATATTGGTTATCAATTTACCTTTATTTAAACATCCATTTACAAACATAGATACTAAATTAATGTTGTGTACATACAATTTGTACAGTAATTAAAAAATAAGGCAAATTGTTAATACTCATACTACTTACAATTTAATGTGATAGCATTTTATGCGATCTCAAATTAGACTAGTAGTCAACAATAAAATACAGTTTTTGATTTTAGGTATGTGTACAAAATGATCTACGCCTTGACACTGGTGTTGTAAAATAACTTACAATTACATGCTAACTATCAAAATGTTATTTACAATGAATAAAAATATAATATTAATCTCTATGTTAAGGCCACTCTTTAATTCTATCGTTTCATTAATCTATTTGATTCAATTCAATTATAGAGCACCAAATATGTAATGGCACTTCATAGAGTAATTATTATTGTATAAAAGGCATAATAATATAATAAAAATATTAACAATAAAAAGCTCATTATCTTTTGCATTTAGCTTAAAACTACAACAGGTGATGTTAGAAATTTATGAAAGCCTTTTAAGAGTTTAAGCATTCATTCATAATAAACATTATTGGAACCAGATCTATGTAAGAACTCTGTATATTTATTATTTACATAAATTGCAGCCACTGCAACTTCATTTTTACAATATCCTGGGTGGCTAAACCAGCGGTTACATCTAACATTCGTTATCAAAAATTAAATGGCATTACAGTGGCAGGCAGTGTGCTTTATTAAACACTGCAATGTAAATTTAATTTCAATTCTGTACTGTATAAATATAAATTATATACTTAACTATTTATTTTATTTTCCATATTTTCTACCTGAAGATAAATAAAATATAGACGGTGTACTATGACCCTACTTTTAAAATTATTAGAAAATTTGAATCATTTGTTTATTCTTATATGAATACATTAAAATAATTCATTGGTGCCATTGACAAACAGCTTAGAACTAATTAGAATTAATAATAATTAGGTATTGCAAACACCAAAGACAGAATTAGGCTGTTCAAAGTTTATTTTATCACAGGGGTTTTCCTCAAAATGAAGACTACAGAATAATGTAAATTAAACAAACTGTTTTGGCTCGAAACTTTCATACAGTAAGATATACACAAAGACCAGCTCAAAGAAAACTAAGTGTACTTACATTTTCCATTAACTGCCCTTTGTAACTTCAAAGGAAATAATATCCTGGATAGATTTAGGATTGTTATCCACCTAAGCATTGTAAAAAACAATAAACCGTTAATCAGATAACATAAATTGATTACAATTATTGTTCAATTTACAAATCTCAAAGCTCATCTTTGGTGGACCGGCCTTCAGACTAATGCTATCTTCAACGTATACAAAGCCATTAAAACTAGTTAGTATCTTACGTCCAACCACCGGTTAGTTTATGGAACATCTCTTGGTCGAGAGTCTGGTTCGCGTCTTTGGATCGCATGGAGAGGAAGATGTAACCTCCAATGAACTCATGCACCACCTTGCAGTCAGCAGATTGAACGGAGAATATTATGTTGCCTTCCTCGAACTGTACCATCATGTGTTTGATCTCCCAATTCACGTTCCATGCCTGAAAATTATAATGTTTTATTCAAGCAAGAGTAGACTCTATGACTAGTCTCGAGTGTGTTTACATAAGAAAATAAAATAAAAATGTTAATTATTTTATGATAAAAAAATAATAAATGGAACAGGTATGTAACAATGAGAAAAAAATGGTTGCTACTGAGAATTGTCAAAAAAAATTTCATGTCTCATTACTTATTTTCAGAGTAAATGAGACTGATTAACTGAGTAAGTTAATGATTGCCATTCTACCTTAACACCACATCATAAAAGCATTTTCTGTGAAGCGACAAGCCCCTTAAGACTGTTACCCCCAAACATTGAAGATCCGATGCCACAATTGCAGATAACAAGTAGACCTTTATGACAGGTTTTGAATGTCATGAGTTTATAAGTTCCGAATATAAACTCAGCATACCTTCATAGTACTGAATCGCCATGTTTTGATGTGATCGCCAGTACTGGGATCGAGCCTCATAATCCTGTTATTCGCTATGCTGATGATCTCATCCTTCCTGTGGCCCATGAACCGGACCACGAACAGTGTCTGCCCATAGTCTGGTAGGTTCTGCCATGTCTTGATGTACTGGAGTTTCGCTTCTAGGAGTGGAAGGTCCTTCACGTTGGCGTGGCTCTCGAGCACACGCTGGGTGAACTGGAAACATTGACATTATTTATTATTTTGTAACACTTATTTAGCAAATAAACATTATTGATTATTGAAACGGTATTTTTGATTACAGCTAAATGTCATGTAACGAAAAGATGAATATGAATGTGGATGTACCTATATTTATACTTATAGGGGTAAAGGGTGACCAAAGATAATTCTGTGAAAGAGAGTGGAATAAGAAAACATGTGCCGACCCGCACATTAAGTGGGATAAGGACAGGGAGATTATGATCTGACGCGACAGTGGAATTAACACATTAATTAATCAATACTAATACTATAAAGTTGAAGAGTTTGTTTGTTTGGATGAACGCGCTAATCTCAGGAACTACTGGTTCAAATTGAAATATTATTGTCTTGTTGTATAGTCCACTTATCGAGGAGGGCTATATAAAATGGGTGGTTGTTTTCTACACAGTAAGCCAGCTATCGAGGGGTTGGTCAAATCCCTCGACTTAAATGTTTCTTTAACACTCCATATGTCTTCATATGTTCGAAAAACAACTCAAAATTTAAAAAAACCACGCTACGACTAATAGGAGCGGAGCATAAATAAAGAATATTGCAAAAACGGGAAAATATAATATTACTTAAAACGCGCAGACAAAGGTGCGCGAGAGTTAGCTAGTCATAAACATAACTGAATATTACCTTGCTCTTGAGTTTCTTGAGGAACCTTGGCGCGAGGTAGTGGTCGGGCGAGAGGTGCTCCAAGTGCGGCACGGTGTGGCCGGCGTCGGTCTGAGGCTTCTGCAGCGCGAGCAGGGCGCGGACGGACGCCGCCTCGGTCTGGAAGGCGGCGTCGGCCAGCGAGCGGCCGCGCGAGCCCAGCCGGCAGGCGGACACCCACTCAGCATACTGATCCTCCTGCCGACAAATGACACGTGAGTACTGGTGGTCTAAGCGAACTCTACAATTATTTGCGAACAGATACTGTACTAAAATATTTTGTGAACAGCTCATAAAAATAATACTATTTTCAATAGATCTTATTATACAAAAGCAGGTTTTAACAAAATAAAGCAACTTATAACTAAGGCGCGTTGCACGCGTTTTATGTATTTTTCAGTTTTAAAAATACGTGCGTTAAAGCGGTTTCACAAACGGTGAAGGAAAACATCGTGTGGAAACCGACATGTAGAACCCAAGTACGGAGACATCATCAAGAATACGACAGGAACTTCTGAAGTGAACTTTGAAGAAGACCTGTGACCACAAATTCTTACAAACCATCACGTTCCAGAAACGTCAAAGTTTCAAGCTTGAAGTAACACTACTTAGATGCTTTTTTTATGTGTTACGGTACAAAATATCATAGTGATATTACTTTGATATTGCCCGCAAAGGCGGATCCAGGGGGGGGGGCATGGGGGTCACACCCCCCTGCGCTGGGTCCAGGACCTAGGTGGACCACTAATTAAAATTATATTTAATAAGGATTATAACTTTTTGTGACTTGACCACGACTAAGTGACCCCCCCTGGCACCAAAGCTGGATCCGCTCTTGATTGCGCGAAGAGCTTGTGGTAACGCCCTTGATCATGTATTGTGTGTATGAAATTATCAGGTTTTGGTCAATAACAAAACGTGGCTAGATATCTTTAATGGCCAATATTTTTTATGCAGATTATGGTCTGCGGACTTTTAAAAAACGGTAAACTTTTAAAATACGGACGGTCGAAACTGACAACTTAACGTGCTCTACGAAGCACAGAAGCGTTCAGATGTATGTTTTATTAATCTACGTACATTTTCGCATTTAAGCCACATCTCGTGCATGGCGTCTTCAGCCGGCACTTCCAGCTTGATGCTGTAGCGGCCTGAGGCGGGGTGCGCGTCCGGGGTCACCTGGAATACAAACTCGGTCTATGAGCATGAGGAGTTGAGCTTCTACCTGCCCTTGCCACGCTATGTGTGGTCGGCACAACATATCTTCTTCCATTTCCCTCTATCATTCGTCATCTCAGTACTCACTCCTTTCTTACCCATGTCATCTTTCACACAGTCCATCCATCTTTTCTTTGGCCTACCTCTACCCCTGTATCCATCCACATTCATACCTAGCACTCTCCTCATAACATGCCCACTCCACGATAACCTATTTACTCCTCATCTTTTCTATTACCGTTGCCACTTTCAGACTATTCTACTCAATTTGATATTATAGCGTTATTTAAAAAAAATAACTTCGATTTTAGAGACCGTCTTTCAAGCTGATATAGATAAGCTGTATGAACATGGAGCAATAAAAGATTGGTTGATAATAAGTTTATTCACGAAGGGTATATTTAAAATTAACTAAGTACTTAATATTTTATGAGATCACCAAAATTGTTTGTTGTGAACAATGACGAAAGTGAGAATAATTACCAAACCGTTGAGTAGAACGGTACGCTTACAAAGTATTTTGTGTTATTACTAGTGGAATCCCCGCGACTTTGTTCGCGTTATGTTTTTTTTTCATACAAACTTCAACCTCCCGCTGCTTTCTCTTTATAGAGGTTGAATTTCGGGATTTTTGGGGCGGATTCGACCAAACTAGTTTAAGTACTATTCTCAGAATATATCATAAATATCAAAGAGTAAACTGATATTTTCTTGCATTTGACATTACATACCAGAAGTTGGTCAAATCTACCCTTAGTGCACTTAGTTTTTGCCTAGCGATATAACTTTGTAAAGACGTTTAAATTAGCTTTAAGTTCTTACCTCTGCTCCTCTGAGCTCAACGGAATACGAGGGCGGTTCGCCCCTAGCGGCTGCATCTTCTGACGAATGTATGCGAAGGATGCCATCGCGACAGGAGATCCACGCCTTTTTGTACGACTTCAGGGTCAATCGTTTTGGTCTGTAAAAACGTACGTAATTCAAAGTTGTGTCACTTGACATATGTTTTAGGCCCACTAAGGTGCAGGCATCAATATTATAATTGTGTGAACTTGTTTCTGCAATTTAATGGATACATATTTTATAGTTAATATTATTATTATCAATTAAATTTGTTCAAATTACTCGTATTTATATGAAAAAAAAACCTTGCATAAATGGGCCTTAGAAACCCATTTTCGGACTCGATTCAAACATAAAAATATTCTTGGTAAATATATGTTGGTTATGAGAAGAGATGAATGTCATGTGACGAAGAGAGTGTTAGGTATGAATGTGGATGGATACAGGGGTAGAGGTAGGTCAAAGAAAAGATGGATGACTGTGTGAAAGATGACATGGGTAAGAAAGGAGTGAGTACTGAGATGATGAATGATAGAGGGAAATGGAAGAAGATCACTGTTGTGCCGACCATAACGTGTGAAAAGGGCAGGAAGATGATGATGATGATGTTGGTAGAAAGTAACTTAAGTTATGTCTTTTATAAGACATATTGCATGGGTGCGTATAATTTATTACAATACATGAATAGGTACCTTTAATATAAGAAGTACAATATAATACAATACAATACGATGTGGTAATAAATGTATTTGAGGTCAAATAAAATATACAAAGGAGTGAGTGGGAGTTGAATTTATTGCTCGAATTATATTGATACCAAGTTGATATCGGTCACATTATGTACTGTAGTTTGATTTAAAGCTTTCTAGAAGGAAAAGTGTGAGTAAAAACGAATTATCGACATCGCCACTAGAGTACTTACTAACTACTAATAAAAGTATCGGGGTGTCTACTCTGCAAATCGATCAACGACATATCGCCACAATAATCTTGCAAAACATAGGTACTCTAAGTTACATCGTTTAGAGTAGACTATCAATTGACATTACTTTTGACAATAGATCTCGTAAAACTACACCACTCACGGATGATACGATAACTTAAATGACAACAAAATTACTGACTAAATTAGACGAACATTTCGTTCCGATTATATCGTTGTCGTTTTGTGTAGTAGACACCAGGAGAAGCGATCGTGGCTAAGTAACATTTTGAGAGGTCACCCATACAGGTGTCTGGATGGGTGACCGTGCAGTGTTTTTTGTGCTCCATTTTAGTAGGGCACATAAAACTGTCAGTTCTAAGTTACTAGACTCTTAGGTCTCTAGGCAGCCTTTTAACTCCGTCACTAGAGTTGGCCACCGATTCACACAACTGTACAACAAATGATAATTTTCAATGCACATGAGACTTGGTACCAGTAAATAAAACGAATATTGTAAGTAATGATTAATACGAAGGAATTAAGTACAATATGTAGGGACGGAATGGTAGCTATGTAATATTATTGGTTAGAACTGTATCTAGTTTTGTACAAGGAAAACTACATGGAACCATTGGCAGATTATATACAGATAATATAATAACATTATGATACATTATAAAAATACATTTGTAATAAGTAGTTGGACATTAAAATACAATTTATTGGCCTCAGCACTGCTAATCTAATTATTTTTACAGGGAATTTGGAATATTGGAATTACATGGAACTTAGACGGGGTAATCAGAGTCTTACGTAATATAGCAGATTTCGTTGTTGCATTTGCTGAACGCCAACCCGACGGTAGAAGAAAAGTAATATAGTTTAAATAAGATGGTTAAATATATTAATAAATAATTCAAAGCTAAATTATATTGATTAAAGTGATATAAAATATGTAATAAAAATGCAAATACGTAAGTTGTAGATCATGCAAACGTTAGTCCTTACTCACGCAATATGACGGTCGTTTATTATAAACATGATAAATATTATTTTATTTCTTTCGTATGATAGATGAACAAACAATTACTGTAATCCCTAGACTCGGTAAATATCTCCTCAGATCTTTAGTAACTTAGAGAATATCTAAAGATATCTAAGCTAGTCAGAGGTGCGTCCAAACATGATATTTGGCACATGCTTATTATTTTGCACAGTAGTTAGTATCCTTTACATGTCAGGTTGCAAGCTCATCGCCGCTTTTAAGAATACTAACCTACGAGTGAGTACAAATGACACACACTTTCGAATGTTTGGTTCTATGGTTTGTCGGTTTCCTAACGATGTTTTCCTTCACCTTTTCAGAACACTAGCATCGCGCACATAAATAGATATGAGAGTGATAGATGAAATCGATGGTGCGATGATATTTATGACATTGATAATGAGATTCTGAAAATAATAATGAATAGATAATGAGATGAAGAGCGCTGGTGGTGTAGTGGTAGCACCCCTGCCTCACGATCCGAAGGTCGTGGGTTCAAACCTGGTCGTGCACCAATGAGTTTTTCCATTCGAAAAATGTATGTGCGCAATGCCAGTGCTCTTAAACGGTGAAGGAAAACATCGTGAGGAAACCGGCATACCCTAGAACCAAAAATTCGAAGGTATGTGTCATAGGTTAGTATTCTTATAAGCGGCGATGGGCTTGCAACCTGTCACGTACGGAATACTAACTACTGTGCAAAATGTGGGCATGTACCAAATGCCATGTTTGGACGTGCCTCTGACTACCCTCTTTAGATATCCTCAAAAGATCTAAATAACTAGAGATCTGAGGAGATATCTCCTGAGCCTGGGGATTACAGTCGTGATCATATTTATTATTTTTTATTTTTTTTTTATAATGAGATTCAAAGTCGAATACTTCACCAGATTTCATAACATAAAATAACTTTATCAAAAGTAGTTAGTCAACTACGTAGATAAGTAGGTAATCCCCAGGCATGGAAGACAACTCTTGGCGTCACTAGATAATCAGAGCCTCGAATATCAATAGTCAATCCTACTAATATTATAAACGCGAAAGTTTGTTTGGATGTCTGGATGTCTGGATGTTTGTTACTCTTTCACGCTAAAACGGCTGAACGGATCTGAATGAAATTTGGCACAGATATCGATTATGGTCTGGAATAACACATAGGCTACATTTTATTCCGGAAAAATGTACGGTTCCCGTAGGATAGATTTGTTTTTGTTTTTTTGGTACCACGCGGACGAAGCCGTGGGCGGTAGCTAGTCAAACATATTTATTTCAATGAAATCACAGGGATCATTTTGAAACGTCTTACATACTAGGTGAGTCTAGGTGCCAATTCCAGTCCTATCCCCAGTCCGAGAAGAACTGACAACAAACTCGCTGGGCCCTAGCGCTTTTTTTATGTAATGTAAAAGGACAATTACCTGAGGTACTTCAAGTATCCAGCTAGTTCCGGCACATGTGTGATGTCAGGCCTGGCTGGTGGTCCGCCTTCCAACTGTGCCTGTAGTTCGCTTAATGCAGCATCAATCTCATCTTCCGGAGCCATGCCTGAGCTGGTGTTGGCTCCTGAACCGTCCGCTGCGTCGAGACTGCCACCCGCCAGGGTTTGCAGCTCGATTTGAAGCTGTGGACATCGAGAGTTACTTTAGTAACTATTACAGATCACTGGCTGTGGATCAGAAACCACGTTATTGAGACCTATAGTTCTTATCGTGGATGTTTGGGACCAGTGTGGTGGAAGGATTAAAAGGCGTCTCAAATACTCCTTTCATGCATTTGACAATGTCTTCAAACTTTCTTTTTCTACAACATGCCAGTTTCTGTCTATCGAAAAAGTTAACTGCCGCTGTTAAAAATGCCCCTAAATCTCACCTGCAAAGCAGCAAATAACAGCATCTCCTCCTCAGTACAATGTACTTCTTGATTGAGGACCTGCCAGCGAGCCTGCTGGTACAACTGGTTCAGACGGGAGGCGTCCTGCGCACGCGGCGTCAAGTCAAAGAATGAGTAGAACTTGAAGCGTAGCTGGAGTGTGTCCCATTCACGGACATACTGCTCCATTATGGAGAGGGAGGAATCCAGCCAACTGTCAATCAATCATTGAGTTAAACACACGCAAAGTTCAGAATTCCCTGTATCGCGGATCGAGATTTCCACAACATAAAGATTTGAAGCGAACGTACAGATCATGCAAGCATCAGTGTCTCAGTGGAAATCTTGACTGGCTTCAGAGCACAGTTGGTACATATTGGTACATAGGTAAAAAAAAGTCCAAATGTATTCTAACAGTCCAGGTTTCCATAGTACAAGCTTTGTTTAGTTTGAAACTAGATGGTGCTGACTGCTGTGTGAAATGTACAAACAATATTGTAGTATCCAAACATATAGTTTACTAGATTCCTCCCGCGGCTTTGCTCGCGAGGTACCTTTATAAAATACAGCCTATGTTACTCAGGGATAATGTAGCATTCTAACGGTGAAAGAATTTTTGAAACCGGACCAGTAGTTTTTGAGTTTATTCATTACAAAAAAAAAATACAAAACTTTCCTCTTTATAATATTGTATAGATAACAAGTTAGTGATGCTAAGAAACTCAGCAATGGAAACTGACTAAAAATTCGAGACGATCGCGTCAGATACGGGATTTTAGGAAAGCACGTGACGTCCGGCGTATCCTCGACAATTATGCTGTAGTCGTGTTCAATAACGGAACACTGTCGCTGGCCCTGAATACCAGCTGAGGAAACATACATACGCATTTTTTGTTGTGGTTAGTATTGTGGCGCACTAATGACCGTTTATTTTACTACACTGGCTCTTCCTCCATTGAACACAAGGTCATTTTCATGTATAACTTGTTTCTGATTGTTTACTGGTATTTTGTACCATTCTCTCAGTTATTGAACTTGTTACAGTGCCCTTTTAACGAAAACATAAGACTATCATCGCACGTCCAATCCACCATGTTTAACTTACCCAACATTCATCCTAGCACGTTCCATCAACGATTTCGGAGTAAGCAGGGACTCTTTTGACTGGCTGTCGAGCTGTAATGGTGAATCAGCCAATGATAGCTCGGCCAGGGAATCCAATGCGTCCATAGAGACTGCACGGGGTGGGGTGCTGCAGTAGCCACCGTCACTGGAGCCATCGCTCTGGGTGCTGTAGATCTGGTTACCATATCGACGGAGAGTACCGTTCTAGAAAAAAAAATCTTTGATAAAGATACTTTCTTATTCTAACACATTGATATGTGCCAAATAGTGCACGAAATAAGCCTCTGAGGCGCTTTAATCTTTTCACAACACTGATTCGAAAGAACTTATGAAAAGAAAAAGAAGAATATGCCAAATGGTGAAGTCCATAGTATTGGCGATGATGATGAATGTAATAGCAATTGTTTAGATTAAACGGATTCCGATGAACTGCGATGTAATCCGTATCAGGAATATCTTACTACATTTTGCTTAAATCAATCTCTCAACACTTGCACTTACAAGACTGCATCGAATTTAAAATATTTACACAAACCTAGCCTAGTTACGTACGTTACATGAAACAGACGTGATTTAAATCATAATAGAAACTGAAGGAAGCTAATACTACAAACACAGGATGAGAACTCTATTTTAGCAAAGCTAAGCTCATATTGATACGCAGAATTGTGTTCGAGTCTATCAACATCTACTATGGTATGTTCCTATGCTCACTCAACCAACAAATCTTCCATTTATATTCTGCTCGGAGAAAGATGTCGGTAAGCATTTATGCATTTGCCTCTACTTGGCATGGTGCAAACTTTAGGAAGCAGCGGAGTCTTACCTGTTGTGAAGCCACAGGAGTAGCAGACAAGGACCTAGGCGGAGGTGGCGTGGCTGGACATCCATTTGACTTGTTCAAACTGTTTGATGACCCTCTAGTTGCTCCTATGAATGTGTTCGTGTCTGGACCCTGGTTCGGCTTTATCCGCTTCGCCTCTTTCAGATTCTGATAGTTTTGTTTCAGGTGTGATTGCTCCAATGGGTAGCATAGTGATAGTTCTTCGGGATATCTGATGCCTGAAGGAGAAAGTGCTATATGTAAAGTTTTTGGGGACACAGATTAACATAATGATTTATTATAGCACTTCTAGCTGATATTTTGAATACAATGTCGCCAAGGAGAAATTTGAAAAGCTACTAAAGCTTCAGCTTTTACGAGACATTTAACATTTGATGGAAGGCCCAATAAAACTGATACTAGTAGGAGGCGAGCATTCGAATTCCTTTATATTAATGAAGTCATAAAGAAAAGGGTATTGGGGTTGAGTCAGAGTGTAGACAAGTAAAAATAAGTCGTATCGTTCCACACACGAGTAATAAGTTACATACATCATTAAAATAATGAAAGATATAAGATCAGGTTAGTTCTCAGTACAAGCTTTACTTATATTAGTTTAGGGCTAGATGTGCGTGGTGGAATAACTCACCGAGGCTTTTACAAAGTTGGACCACTGCGCTGAATGTGTCAATAGAGAAGTCGATCTTGCAGTCAATGAACCTGAGATCCGGTAGTTGGATCCTGAGGGGTTTGTGCATGGGCGTGAAGTGTAGAGCAGCGTCAGCATGGACTCCGTACTGGTCCAGCGTGTGTTTGGGACGTGCGAGCCATTTGTTGCGGGTCGGCCACCAGAGGGCATGGTCTGACCAGTCCTTTTTGAACTCTGGAGTAGAAATAAATGGAATCAGTTTATGTGGAGGACTTTTGTCCTTATAGCAAGAACAGACAATAATGTAACATATACATAAAGTTGCAGTTAAATTGTCCCACGTATTTATTGCTGAACTATCTACGGACTTATAGACCATATTTTTTTTTACATCAAAGGCACCCTTCTCTACTTAAAACGATTCCTCAACGGATCAACAAATTGAACGCCATTTTGAACTACTACCGTTGATTGATAGGAATGGATCATTGTTGATAAAAAGTCATTCGTGAATGTTTACCATACAACAGAGCCCACCCTTCTCGTCACGCCGTTTTATACATGTCACGTGCCCATCATAAGAGCTGGGCAAGTGGAACAAAAAGCCATTTTTCAACCGGGTGGCGTGACGAGCTGTCATCGTAAAAAAATGAAGCTATCAAAATTGTGACGTCATACATAGATGCACGCGATTTGACCTCGATAACATACAGTCATCGACAAGTGGAAATCAAAGATGAAACGAAAATGACCCCTAACTATAAGACCTGAAAGTGCTTTTAACTTTGTCAGCAACTCAGCAAGTCTAAACATTTTCGACGAGTTGTTGTCACGTGTCTAGTGATAGTTTTTAAGAAGAAGCTGTAGGGACCAAGTAACAATGGCCATCAAAAGTCGTGATTCGTGATCATTTGTTTTGCTCCCGAGCCGTGAGTCACGTTAGAAGCTGGTTTGAGGTGAGTGCGGTACTCAGAACAAACTGTAACATCTAATTACTATGAGTCACTACAGGTACCTCTTGGATAGAAAAACACGTTTATTGTTGAGCTGGCATACTCGTGATGAAATAGTTATCCGATGATTAATTAAAACGGTCATCAATGAATGACCAAACTGTTCGGTTTTCCTGCTGTTGTCAAAGAATTATTGTTTGTGTGTTTGTGGCTTTGCGTGGTGAAAGTACTAAGTGCGACACAGAAGCTCTTTCGTGCAAAAATCATGTTGGTATAAATAAAACATTACTGAAATTGAAAATCGGGCATCAATTCTACATTATATACAGGACGACAGCTGAGAGTGCATAAGACGCACTTATGTGCACTTATGTGCATGCTTTTACAACAATATACACGAATTTAAATGATATAAAAGTATCAAATTCTCAGACAGATTAATAGTATTGAGGAAAACATGAAAAAAGTTACAAAAGTAAACAAATTCTTTGTACAATTTATTGCACTCGGGAATGCGAATTTGAAAGATGCTAAAATGAAGACGATGACGTCATCGCATCGATCTTCTGAGTTCACTCATACTTTACTTGCACTGATGACTCATGCAGTAAAATGTGCTTACATTGGCTCTTAATATATAACAAAGGTCATGACATTTTTTGAGCAGCTGTTTCAGATGAAAATTGCCTTCAAGGTCGATGCAATGTTTTATGAACACGTGATAATAATCAACCAGATACTTGGGTCCAACACTCATCGTTTTTATATTTACAGAGCTTCCTCATAGACTCTTCAACCGATTTTAAGGACACTTGTCCTATACTACCAATTTTACTAAATTATAGGTAAATGCAAAAGTTTGGATGGATGTATGGATCTGGATGAAACTTGGAATATGCGTTGTTTATGATCTGGAAATAACACACAAGGTACCACGCTAGCGAAACCACGCGTGTTTGATAGTATTTCATAGATTAAATACTTCCTTAGATTGCTGTTTGATTTAAGGAACATTCTTTATTTTGTGATGATAAGGTGACAAAGGAAATATTTAATGATTTGTTGGCAACTCGGCATAACAGAGGCGGTTGACAACGCGTGACGTGGCAGCTGGCGCCAGTGCGGCGCGATCTCAGCAACACGAACGATAACAACCGCCGCTCACTTTTGCTCCGGCCGTCAAGCGAAAAACTTGTGCTTGCCTTTGTTAACTTTAAATAATTGTCTTGATATGAAATATTGTAATACTAAGTAAAGTTGATTGAATACCTAATCTTTATTTCCTTGGAGTAGTTTAGATCACCTGTTTTATAGGATTGCAGTTAATATCAGAAGTGGGATTAACTTCACGTGTTTTCTAAATCATGGGCAACAAAGGCAGGCGCAAGAGTAAGCGCAAATATAGAAGAAAGCGTTCTCGATCTTCGTCGAGCAGCAGCAGCACCAGCACGAGTAGCAGTAGCAGTGGATCAAGAACACCGCCAATGCAACCCCGGGTCAAGAGAGTAAAGGTATCCCATGCAAAAGATGTTGGAACTGTGAGTACAAATAACAATATTACTCTAAATAATATGATACCCGACTTTGACCCGCTTACTGACAGCGTTACGGCATGGTTAAAGGTTATAGAATCCTACGCAGCTACTTTTTCATGGTCCGATAGTATGATTCGTTATCAGGCGTTAAACAAGCTAAAAGGTTCCGCAAAAATTTGGTACGATTCGCTTTTGCGTACCGAACATACTTGGACATCTTGGTTGTGGGTAGATTGGAAAAATAAAATTTCATCTACCTTTACGGTAAAACGGAACATGTTCGATTTGCTTAGGGAAATTATTGACCGGAAACCAACTGAAAATCAGTCGTTGTACGATTTTTACTTTGAACAAAAGGCAAAAATAGACGCATTGTCTTTAAACTTTACAGAACAAGATACGGTCTCAATAATTTTGGGAAACGTAGGTGATAGCAACATCACAGCGTCGGTAGAAGCTAGTAGCCCTATATCGTGCGACAGCTTAGCCAGGTTTTTGCATGGTCGGGTTTTCAAACCAAAAATAACTAAGCAGACAGTTAGCAATTATCGTGACAGTACACCAAAAAACACTCCATCGGTTCACACCACTGGGCCGCTAACATCTGCTTCTGTATCAGCGCCAGTAGCGCCTTCATCTAATCCAAACAATGCGGGTCAGGGACGTAAACCTATGGAGTGCTATAACTGTGGTGGTAATCATAGAAGGGTACATTGTTCAGTTAAATGTGAGTTTTGCGGCAAAAGAGGGCATACAGAGGCAACATGTTTCCACAAAAAAACGCCTAAGTTAAATAATTCCGATAAAAGCGACGATAAACCGGAAACCAAGTGCGTCAAGTCAGTTAATTCAAAAGATAAATTTTGCAAGACAGTTTACATCAACGATTTGTCGAATAATGCTTTCATAGACACGGGTAGTAGCTGTTCTTTGATTACCTCTCGTCTAACGAATGAAATGCAACTTCAGAAAATTCTGTTAGAAGCCCCGGTTATATTGCAAGGGTTTTCCAAAGATAGTTTGAAAACCGTTACAGAAAAGGTACAGGTGAAGGTCAAAATAGACACAGTTGTAATTGACGCAGTTGATATGTATATTCTGGATGAACTCTCGGGATGTGACCTTTTGATAGGACGTAACGTAACTGAACGTTTTGATTTGATGTATACTAGAATTGGTGAATCTCTAACTTTCAAACCTATAAGAGGTTGTGGGGACGCTTGTAACGTAGTAGGAGAATCTAATTTAAGCTTCGACGCAGATTCTCATCATAGTGAGTTGTCCGCATTATTTTCCGAGTACCAACAGTGCATAGCAGCTAACATCAAACAATTGGGAAAGGTTACTGGTCATGAGATGGTCATCAATTTAAGTGACAACAAGCCAGTTCAATTCAGACCATATAGAACATCTAACTCCGATAGGAAAATAGTTAGGGACATGGTTGGTGAGCTCTTGGAGAACGGCATAGTTCAAGAGAGTAAATCTGCTTATGCTAGTCCAGCTCTCCTTATCAATAAAAAGAACGGTGAAAAGAGATTGGTCATAGACTATCGTTCACTCAATAAAGTCACGATAAAAGATAAGTTTCCTATGCCGCGCATCGAAGACCTGTTAGACAGGCTTCAAGGTTGTAAATATTTTACAAGTCTCGATTTAAAAAGTGGGTACTATCAAATAAAAATGTCTGAGGAGTCCGTTCATAAGACAGCATTTATTACAGAGGACGGCCATTATGAATTTCTGAGGCTCCCATTCGGGCTGGTTAACGCTCCATCATGCTTCCAGCAGATGATGAATCAAGTTATAGGGAATCTTCGATTTGACAAAATAATGTTATATCTCGATGATATTCTAATTGTTAGCGAATCAGTAGAAGAGAACCTACAGTTGCTAGAAAAGATTCTTCAAATATTCAAAAGCAAAGGCCTTACGCTAAATTTAAAGAAGTGTCACTTTTTAAAAACTGATATAGAATTTCTAGGCTATAGAATAAATTCTGAAGGCTTGAAACCCACTGAAGGCAAGGTAGATGCAGTCAAAAACTTCCCAGTGCCCAAATCAGTACATCAGCTTCGTCAATTTTTAGGCCTTATAAGCTATTTCCGTAAATTCATTCAAAACTGTGCCCTTCTGTCGAGTCCACTAACTAAACTGCTGAGAAAAGATAGCCCTTGGAGCTGGACCGCAGATCACGATCTCGCGTTTGTGACGTTAAAGGACTCGTTAACGTCGGATAGTGTTTTAACGTTGTTTGATCCATCGAAGGAATGTATACTATATACGGACGCGAGTAGGGATGGAATAGCGGGAATTTTGATGCAGGCTACGAAAGAGGGTGAAAGACCCGTTCATTATTATAGCCGCCAAACCACGGAAGATGAAAAAAAGTACCATTCCTTCGAACTGGAATTACTAGCAATCGTCCAGTCACTGATAAAATTTAGGCATTATCTGTTAGGTACTCAATTTCGTATAGTCACCGACTGTAATGCAGTTCGCTATGCTTTGACGAAAAAAGATATTATACCGCGCATATCTAGATGGGTTCTTTCAACGCAAGAGTTTGCATTCGAAATCGTTCATAGAGAGGGTACTCGAATGCAACACGTTGATGCTTTAAGTAGGAACCCAATACAGTCAGGCGAAAAATCAGAAACGGAGATAATAATGTCTGTAACGGAAGCAGATTGGCTACTTTCTGTTCAACTCCAAGACCAAAACCTAATAGATTTAAAAGTAATATTAGAATCAGGCGAGCGACATAACCACAAAGAAATATTCGATAAATATGAGCTTTTAGGTAATAAAGTATATCGCCGAACTGAACAGGGTCGCCGTTGGGTGGTGCCAAAACAATGTATATGGCAAATCATTAAATGTAACCACGACGACCTTGGTCATTTCTCAGTTGATAAAACCGTCGAGAGAATTTCCTCCCGATACTGGTTTCGACGAATGCGTCATATTGTAAAGAAATACATAAAAAATTGTATGAACTGTGCCTACTACAAAAACAAAGGTGGTCCGAAGGAAGGCGAGTTGTATCCTATACCGAAACATGCAGAACCCTTTCATACTTTACATTTGGATCATCTCGGTCCTTTTGTGGAGACACAGGTTAATAATAAATATGTATTAGTAGCAATAGACGCGTTTACCAAATTTGTGTTTGTATCAGCTGTACCTAATACTGAGAGTAGCCATGTAGTGAGCGAACTTGACAATATAGCGAAGATATTTGGTAATCCACGGAGACTTATTACTGATGCTGGCTCAGCCTTTACATCAAAAGTATTTAAAGAATATTGCGGTAGGAAAAATATTCGTTTGCATACGATAGCTACAGGCATGCCTAGATCAAATGGACAGGTTGAAAGGGTTAATAAAACAATCTTAGAGGCGATGAAAGCTATGGGCGCAAACGTAGAGGAAGATTGTTGGGATAATTGTTTAACGTCTCTTCAACAAGCGATTAATAGTACCTATCATCATACTATTAGAGCTGTTCCTAGTGAAGTTATGTTCGGATATAGACTTCGTACCGATAGCGATAGTTTAGGGCTTGGGATTGACGATGATTGCGAACATACTAGGGACATGACGGTACTACGAAAATGCGTAAGTGAGAATCTACGAGCTAATGCGAATTCTCAAAAAGAAAGGTTTGACCGTAATCGCAGCAAAGCCAAGAAGTATAGTAAAGGGGATTTGGTTCTAATTAAAATACAGAGCCAATCAAATGACGGTCGTAGTAGAAAATTATTACCCGTGTTTAAAGGCCCTTTTCAAATAGAAAAATGCCTTGAAAAAGATAGATATCAGGTCAAGGACATGAGAGGCAGCGAAAGAAGTAAAAAGGCTTACGAAGGGGTTGCAGCGGCAGAAAATATGAAGCCGTGGATAAAGATTGACAATTGGACAATAGATTAAATAGCAACTAAAAGATGCGTGTTGGCAACTAAAGGTATTTGTTACAAAAAAAAAATTAGGTTGTGGTTTACTTAGTAGGTTAAAGTGCATTAAGGGCTAGTTATGAATAGACAGTCACTCAATATATAAAATCGAACTGATGCAGTCATCTTAGAATACGGACAATGAGCTGAGTAGTCATAGCGTGGATCATAAATGTGAGCTGAATATTATCTACAGTCAATTTATGAATTTAGTTATGAACTAACGCAGTCATAGATCCGCACAGTGAGCTGAATACAGTCATAATTTGTATCATAAAAGTGAGCTGAATAAAACAGTCGTTTTATGGATATATTTAGTTATGAACTGGCGCAGTCACTGCCTAAAAGAGTGAACTGAAACAGTCGATCTACAGGAGCTGAAGTGAACTGAGGTTTCATGTTGAAAGCATTAAAGCCGCTACTGAGTAAAATGTATTTAGCAAACAATCACGATGGGCCGAGCTTTATAGTGGATATTAACAATACCTAACTATGATTTCAGATAAGCCATACACGATTCAAGAACGAGACGTCGGTCGAGTAATGAAGATGTTGTGTGCCTGAGGACAGGCACATTGCAGGAGGGCCGTGTTGGCAACTCGGCATAACAGAGGCGGTTGACAACGCGTGACGTGGCAGCTGGCGCCAGTGCGGCGCGATCTCAGCAACACGAACGATAACAACCGCCGCTCACTTTTGCTCCGGCCGTCAAGCGAAAAACTTGTGCTTGCCTTTGTTAACTTTAAATAATTGTCTTGATATGAAATATTGTAATACTAAGTAAAGTTGATTGAATACCTAATCTTTATTTCCTTGGAGTAGTTTAGATCACCTGTTTTATAGGATTGCAGTTAATAGATTATTCAGTGAGTAAACCAAAGTCATTATTGGCACCTTTTTTGTAGTCTAGGAACAGAATGACAAGTTTATATACACTTTCTTCGCTACAACGCTACAACCAAAGATTTAGATGATCTTTATATTTTTTATGAACTGCCACTCTAGCAGAAACTACTTTATAAAGTTGATATAATCACTACCAGAGGCAAAGTAAATAAGGAAATATATCGGCATTAATCAATCACAGCACCGCAATTTGTGATTCAAATGAATGTAGCTCGATCATAACTCAATGCATTAAATTGTTACGGCAACATTCGCAACGCTTAACTATCGATAGGCAACAATGTAGAAACAGAGACCATACTTCATAGACAAATGGATATCAAAGGCGAAGGGAGATACAAAAACTCTTCAATGTAAATGACATTTTATAAGATAACAATGTAGATACTGATGAATCATCATCATCATCATTCAGCCCGGTTGCACCCACTGTTGAGTATAGGCCTCCTCATTATTACGCCACTCTTTCCGGTCCCCAGCAAGTCTCGTCCAGTGGTTGCCGACTACGCTGACGATGTCGTTGGACCATCGGGCGGGTGGTCTGCCTCTTGGCCTTTGAGCACATCTCGGCCACCACTCCGTTATCGCCTTTGTCCATCTCCCGTCATCCCTTCTTGCCAAGTGTCCTGCCCATTTCCACTTCAATCTGGCGATTCGCATACCCACATCCACAACCTTTGTGCGACGTCGGATTTCAATACTGATGAAACATAACAAAAAATAGCCTACAGAATTAATGATGATGATTTTCTTGAATTGTCGTACCGTTTGACTCCTGCACCTGCTCTAATGAATCTTCTAAAGTTGTTAACCCTTGCACCAGTTAGCCACCGGCATACGCTCTGCGCTCGTTGCATTCCGAAACTGATCTTATATTAATGGAACTTACGCTAGCATTCAACACATTAAACAAAGATTAACGTTATGTATGATAGAAACATCTGTGAAAAATAATTGTTTTTAAGCATCGTTTCGAGTTTACAAAGTCAATCTAGTATTTGTGTCTCGGGTTAATTTGGTTCAATGTTGAAAGATAATATCGAATAGTGGTTATGCAGTGATTCTATAAATACTCAAAGGTTTGGCAACTCTTGCTTATCTATTACAGATATATTTAAAACAGGTAGCAAAATAAGCTGCTAAGCTGTCAACACATTATAGCGAGTTATCTCGACAAGCGCTGTCTGACGCCAGATCAGATATAAACAAAGTTTTCTCACATAACTGTAAATTAACGGAATATCTAAGAATAACTCTATCTACAATTTGAAAGACAGTAAAATGGTGTCATGAAATTAGAGGTAAGTATAAAACTTACTGCAGTTTTGCGGTTGTTATTCTGCAATATTCTGTAGGTATCTATAATTGTTAACATTAATAAGCGAATGCCATCAACATATTCCTTATAGAAATTTTACTTTATAAACGCGAGCAGTACCTACCTATGTTACCTTCTTCACCATTTTTACCATTGTACTTCTTTATAAGTGCAATAAATTTCTATCATTTTCATCTCCAAGTCCCGTGTACTGTACGTATCTTTTACGTTTAGTTGTTTCACTTTCCCAGAACATTTCGTCTTATCGCCTTTATCTCAATGAATCGATTTACAGTCTTCATGCGCATTTAGATCTAAATCAAGTAAGGTGCTATACTATAAACGTTACACTCAGGCGCCTCGACATTGGCCACAATCGTCCATATAAGGATCAAAGTCGGTTCTAGAGGAATAAATATTCTGTAACGACCTCGACAGCTGAATAAGATTAAATGAGTGATCATTAAAATATTTTGAAATAATTACGAGACAACATCACCGCGTTCGTTCGTTATGTTTAACCTTTTTGTCGTTCAACTATCGGGGCTTATCGCAGTTTGAATTATCTCCAAGCGACTGCATATGATTGCAGTAGGTACAGACTACAGTATTAAAAATCCATTACAGGCTAAGCCACTGTCGATTTAAAATGTATGTTTTTTGTCATATGGTTTGGTGCGTCGCGCGACGGCTCTTTACAAGACCATGTTTCCAACAATGGTATTTTAGAACCCGCGGTATTTCTCTTCACTAGAAATCGCGATACGTGATGTGGATAGTAAAATCTCGAAAGCAGCGGATGCCAAACACGTCTGTCCAAGTTATTCACTATCAAATATGGTCATAGACGCTGCGGGTACAGCAGCTTGCTATCAGGCTGATAGACAAATGGACATCGATAACGTTAAGCGATGTATGGTAACGGCGCGTTGGCCTTGAGGGCATACGCACCTTGTCGCTAGTGATAATTTTCCGCGTAGGTTTCTAAATAGTGATAGCTGTGGTGATAGTTAAATTGGTGTCGAAGCATGAAAAGGCTATGCAAATCAAAATAGGGTTTAAATCATGTTTTTAAACTGGAACGGCTGCGTTTAAAGTATGAATTATGAATGTGGGACGTCTCGCCAATTTTATTACTCGCTTGGTCTGTTTTAATGCCATTCGAAATAACCTCCAGGCCGTATAATAATATGGGCTAACTGATCAATTTGTATCTGCTATGCTAACCATTTACAACTCCAGTGACCCAGTAGTTCGCAGAAATTATTTTAATAACAGTGGAGTGATGTAATATAATTCAATGATATCTTATCTTGAATTCTTGAAGAAGAGTGGCATAATGCACGTCGATATAAGGAGTCCATTCATTAAATAGTCGGCCAATTAAAGCAATTTAAGCTATTGAACAAAGCAATAGACTAGTGTCTGCGCAAATTCTGTGTCGACATGATCTCAATCGGCAAATGCATGTGGGCTGCGTCGGACCCATTTAGGATCGGTTAGTACTTTAGTTTAATTTTATAGTGCATAGCCTAGCATTTCTGAGCAATGTAATGGACTGCAAGAAGACCTAGATCTTTTATTTGTAAAAAATGTGGCCGTGTCCGTCATTTTTGTGCCTTTTTAGCCACGAACCAATATGTTAAATTACTTAAAATTCTTCTATAACCTGCCACTTATAATCATATTTATTACACGTAAAACAGGCCAGTGATGATGAATAGGCTGCCTGCACCTAGTTGACATGAAACATTATATGAGCCTCACTAATCAGAACTTTATGGTGTAGGTACTTATAAATCTAGTCTTTGTGGCATTCGCTCAAATCCTAGCCACTTATTTTTAAAAAGAAAGTGTCGCACGCACAGTCAATTAATCTTTTCAGAACAGAAGGCGTATACAAGAAATACCAAAGTTGTGGGAGTAGCAGATGGCATAAAATTCGATATTGCCACGAAAAATACATGAAAACTTCACCAATATTGAGCAAGTCGTAAGTAGTTAACATACACATAAAGAACAAACATAAAGCAGGCAAAGCAATTAAAGCCCCCGTTATCCAAGCTAATAGTATAAATCTTAAAGAAGTGCCTCGTAAAACAAACAGAGGGCAAATACGGTCGCGCAAGCGCACATTACTTTGTTCATATTGAAAAATTGTACCTTAACTATAATATCTTAGGAATGTGTAATGTATTCGATAGGTAAACACTTGTTTTTTACTTGAGATTGGCTGTTGAAAATCTATTTCGAGAAATAAGTTATGGTTCTACCATATTGTGCGACACGAAAACGCTCTACGAACTAACCTCAATTATTGGATTTCTGTGAACATAATGAACACAGTGAGCCGTTGCAATCGAGAACTGTATAGTTGAACTTTATTTCTATTTCTTTTCAATGTTTTATTCGTAAGATGTTCAGATAAAATCTACCGGCCAAGGTGGTCCATAACAAAATACAGTAGTGGAACTAGGTCAGACCCTGCGGCATACTCTTTGAAGTCGGCGGGTACAACAGATCCGCTTTAAGATTAAAGCGGCGATGATCTGTATTCCTCTCACTGGTGGGAACTAAATGTTTAGCTGTGAAATCTTACAACAAAAGTTCGTATCGAATATGTAACACGCACCGTGTCAAAAGCCTTAGAGAAATCCGAATTAAATGGGCACTCCAACAATCACAACAAAACTAATACAACTTGAAAGTAAAGCTACTGTTGGATAACGGATGGAGCGCATTCGGCTCGTGCATATAAATAGTTATTAGTTACCCAGCGGTTCCCTTATAGAAAACACGTGTCTTACCTTACCGTCTTCGTGTCAGCAGGTGAAGCAATTTGAGATTCTCTTTGACGATTACTAACTTAACTACGCGATAAATCATGTACCACTTTATTGATCATCAAGCGTATTTTTAGTTATTCTTGGAACCGATTAAATTATTTAAACATAAATAAAGTTCTAAGGTATGTCTTCCGAAAATTTAATAAAGTAAATGTGGACTTTGAGGAATTAGATAGGAATCGCGGTCATCTATAATAGATCGATGGAATCCGCACGACGATCCTTATTTGATGAAGAGGTATAGGTGACATAATCGGAGGTGCGTAGGCGCACGCCCCAGGTCGCCGCCCACTGCTTCCGTCGCGGAGGCGGAATTACAGCACCTGATCATTGTGAAGCAATAGTTTTGCTAAAGACCCTATTTAAACCCGTACAATGCTATGTTCGCAGCCTAGTTGTCGCAATGTTGTACACACTCATAGATAATGAAGCACCGTAACTTAGGTAAGTTACGGTACAGATATAAGGTAAAAACCTATATGAATTATTGACGGATGCTCCAGGTTAAGAAGACCGAGGACAACACAACAGGAGAAAGGTGAGAAAGGGGAGACAGTATCGTAGGTCTAAAGATGATGGTAATAAATAAGATAGTATAGAAAAGACTCTACCAATCAAGGCTTAAATTATTCAAAGGGAGTACCTACCTAGCACAAACTTGCTACGCAATTGATATGGACGTTGATTGCCACTGTGATTGATTGATCGATGAAACAAGTCTTGCTGTGGGTGTTTACAATAAGAGTCAACAATAATGCGTTCTATTTTCATTACTTGCAATTGAATCTATTGCAACACAGAAAATGAGTGAGCAACATTGGAGTATAGTAAAGAGTTGGGCAAAGTTTTGAATTTGATTCATGAAACGTACTGAAAAGGACGGAAATGTCTAGTACTTTCCCGCTGAACAACAGCGGGAAAGTACTAGACATTTCCGTCCTTTTCAGTATTTGTAATGGATTTCCGCAAAGTCACGCCTGAGTCAATCTTTTTTTTTTTTTTTTTTTTATTCATGAAACGTATCACTCACATCTAAGTTCCAACGAAGCAACTATCTATTACTAATAGTAAGTTCTTAGACGTAATAGTTACTAGCTAGCGTCAATCTTCATACCACACAAGCACACACATCGTAATTCTCATTACTCATTGTTGCTGTTAGATAAGGCGAACCTTCGTCAGCTTTGTTACGTAAATAATCCTATTAAATAAAATTGATTGAATGTAAATATAAAACTTACACCATGATCTTGTGTCTCTAATAATTACTATTACTTTATGTGTAGTTGAGTAGGTAGAGCCTAACTAAAGAGAGACTTTACTTTTGAATATTTATTTTATATTTATTTTAATCTTCCATTATAATGCAGCACACATTTTTAATGATGTGGTAAATTAGGTACCTATCCGCCAATAGTCAATAAGTACCTAAACAGAGTTATGTTTTTGGAAACAACTATAAAGGAGATTTATAATCATTCTATTATTAGTTTAGTCAGCAGTGTTAACTAAACTAAGGAAGGCAATTTGAATTCCACAGATAAGTTATTACTCCAGTCATAAGCAGTTCCTCGAACAAATTAAGATCAAAGACAGAGATGTGGGACGCAACGACACGCTCAAATGTAACTTCTATTGAAGTATCCTTATGGTATTTCAAATAACCAGTTGACATATTGATATTTGCATAGAAATAACCAGAGCTGTATGAAGAGCTTAGTCACACAGCGGGTACAATACTTCCTGTAGACTCATTAATATAATAACAACGATAAACGAACGTAAATCTCATTTTTTTTTTTAAATTAATCATCACAATATTTTAATCTGCTTATTAGGTACTTTACAATAGGTTAGCAATGCAATGACATTGTCACTTTTTGGGATAACCCCTTAAAAGACTCGCAGAAGGTTAAATTCGAAAGATCTTTAATTACATTTGAAGGTTAAAGCACAAATTGAACTTGAAGGTGATGCAGTCGAGTTGTTGGTACTTGGTGTAATTGAGTTAATAAACTTCCAATTTTATTACTACAATAGCCAGCCAATTGTATCATTGATGCTGGTATTCGCCTCGTCTGGCGGCTGTTTACCTAAGCCGATGGTTTTTGATATTCGTTTTTAAGCTGAGCGACACAATTATGATTACGGTAACAGTTATTAAATAAGTAGGTAGATGATCCGTAGTCTACGTATTTAAAGTTATTGTCGTATTGCTCAATAATCACAAATTGAATTCACAAAGTGTCGCAATAAAAGAGAAGTCCGATAATAATACACTTTGAAATATAATGTAAACAAAGGAAGAAAGCGTGAAATAGAAATCCCATCAAAAACATAAATGTGAAATGAGAGCCAAGTTCAATAAGTATGTTTTACTTAGTCGTTGACTTCAGCGACAAAAGAAGTGAGATCTAAACGGGTGCCAAGTACAATGGTCAGTCCTGAAACTTATTTATAACAATATGAAATATTTTTAACAACTTTAAAATATCATTTCATCTTAAAACTTAGGATATTATATTGAAGCCTAAGGTCTAACTTGGCTAGTTCTCATATAGGAATTAACTACTTACTTACTATGTCCAATCGCTAGTTTCTACCAGCAATCCAAATTTTTAAAAAGAATAAAATAAAAACTTGCAAAGGCTATACCTAATATAATTTGTACTCTTAAGAAAACTAGCCAAGTAAGACCTTAGGCTTCAATATAATATCCTAAGTTTTAAGATGAAATGATATTTTAAAGTTGTTAAAAATATTTCATATTGTTATAAATAAGTTTCAGGACTGACCATTGTACTTGGCACCCGTTTAGATCTCACTTCTTTTGTCGCTGAAGTCAACGACTAAGTAAAACATACTTATTGAACTTGGCTCTCATTTCACATTTATGTTTTTGATGGGATATCATTACTTTTTGTACCGAACTTATTAGTAAATAAGTACTTATTCTTATATTATTACACTTATATAATCTACCTGCATAAACGGCTCAAACTATTGGCACATTGTAGGTATACATACTAAGCAGGTAGGTAGGTACTCGAGTAGGTACTTACTGAATAAGTATACCTACCTACTACCTATCCGACAAGCCGAGACACACTATAATCTAGGCCTGAATAGTTATCTAGCCATATCTACCTACCTGCATAGACTGCTCAAACTATTGGCACATTGTAGGTATACATACCTATAGTCATACTTACCTATCTGCTTAGACGGCTCAACTATTGGCACATTGTATACCTAGGTACCTAAGTAGATAGGTTAACCCGATAATAGTAGGTACTTACCGAGAGTAGATATTAGTCTAAACCTAAATACTTATCTAGTCATACTTACCTATCTACATAGACGGCTCAACTATTAGCACATTGTATACCTAGGTACCTAAGTAGATAGGTTAGCCCGATAATAATAGGTACTTACCGAGAGTACTTTATTAGTCTAAACCTAAATACTTATCTAGTCATACTTACTTATCTACATAGACGGCTCAACTATTAGCACATTGTATACCTAGGTACCTAAGTAGATAGGTAAGCCCGATAATAGTAGGTACTTACCGAGAGTGTACTACTTACCAATCCAAGACACTACTTCCACTCGTTATTATATTCACGTCAAGACCCTATTAAAATCCACATAATGACCGACTGTCATCTATTTAGATTGCTATTCTTATATTACAGGCGCTAGTAAGGGTTCCTAGGAGAATCAATTAATTGAAAAAGTACGATAAAAATAAAAAAAATTACAAGTTTCAGATTTTTTCCTTTGTATCCACCCCACTACCTACCTGGATGCCAAATTTGAACGTTCTAGGTCATCTAGAACTGGGTTATAATTAACGTCTATAGATCAGTCAGTGATAAAATTTTCCATAACCAGCCATTTTTGGACGTTAATATCTAAATAACCGTTTGAGGTGTGTTTATGAAATTCGGTGCACATATTTTACTCGCAAGTGGCAATAGATGAGCCAAATTTGACTTGTTTATGTGAAATAGTTTTTGAGTTACGAGGGGGTGAAAAATCACCCAAATGGTTCCTGTAATATTACACTAGGCGCGCATCGCCCGTTCGCTTCGCTTGAACTTGGCTGACACGCTGCCGCGTGTCTAGAACATTACAAAACAATCAGAAGCTAAAACAATAGAACACGTGGTGTGTCGCAATAGTATAACAAATAATCATAGCATTAGAGATGGCAGGAAAGTCATCTGTAATAACAGAGCTGTTATTTGAGCTTTGCGTGATCAGGTTACATCTGTCTAGGGAATGCAACATATCGTGCGACTAGGTATGAAGTAGTGACACGCCATGTCATCATCAAAAAATTATAATGTTTAAATATTGTTTATGACGCAGAAACATTACATAAAATAGAGGAAACGGTGTTTAAAAACAATTCTTAAAAATGACCCTTATCAGCATAACAATCTGGGAATTAGAATTGATGATAGCAAGATTGCGTGATTAGTTTTGATACAACAAAAAAATTGAGAGCACCCACGCAATATATCACAATTCACAAGGGCCGAAAGGAATGTCCATTGATCGTTATTCATTGACAAACCACAGCTGTTTTATTTGTAGTGCGTTTCGAACCGCACTAACCAAGATTAGATAAGTCTTATTGCTTTATTTGCCTTGGACTTTAAAGCTTTTCTTTGTACTATAAATTGAACATGTCATCCGAAAATTGGTTTTTCTTACTTTATCGATCAGCGTATTCGTATTATGGAGTCTGTTAGCTACCATGAATGGAATTGGAATATTGTTATATTACAAAACGAAGTGAAACGTAGATTGTATGTAATTTATGAACGAGTGGGACGCGGAAGTTGTGCAGTGAAAGCTTTAAGAGTTCGGAGTAGCTAAAATTATGTCGATAAAGATCTTTTCTGAAACACTAGTCAGATTCATCGGGTTTATGAAACGAGATATCCAGCTCAACAATCTGGTACAAGTTATCGTATCTTGATACAATACTTTAACGCTTGGTCGGATTTTGTTTCGTTCTTCTTATGAAGACCACCTCCATCAAATTTTATCTCCCAAAGAGTTTCTTCTAGACTGTCTATATCAACATTTACTATATCTACCTATTGAGCTTCATCACGTTTAATTAAACTCAAACAAATAGCTTTACCAATTAATGAAATGACCTGTTAGATACCATTAGCAGCAGCGGCTACCACTTTATTAAATAGCTTACCAAATTACCAGTCACCTGATAAGGGGATTTGCGACTCACCTTTACCTGAAAAGAAATAAAGATCATCAAAACATTGCAATGGCATAGGAAGTTCGAATTTGGTAAGAAAATTATATTCACATTTGCATTAACTTTCCCCATCACCTTTAAAAGAATAATTTGTGGGCGAGCGGATAGTGAAAGTGCTTAGAGTCAAAGAAGTCATTGATGACCATTTGAAATGATCGTTTTATTACAACTTTCTTTATCGATGAGTAATTCAGAGTGTTTAAGACCAATAAACACAAAGTTAACTAGATAAATAAGCCTAACGGCAATTTCTATCTACATAATTTACATATTAACTATATTATAAACCCAAAACTAAACCCCTTTCATATAAAACAAGTCAAAACTACTGAATAAACAAGCCCTTTTAGATATGGTATGCGAATACAAACTAGTCAAACCAGAACAGAAAGATACTAAGTGAACCGATAGCAAAATTGAAGAGTAATTGGAGCCGCTTACTGATATTAAGAACTGTCAATCGAGATAGCCTATCATTATACGCTCCACATTCCCGGTAACAGCTACCGGTAACCGGGTTGGTGCAGTCCCCATGTCTTCCATGATTGCCTTAGATAGGTGACTGCAATCCAGAAAATATAAGAGAAGACCAGTCAAATGTACTTGAGGTCGATGCTCGTCTTTCAATTCTAATAAGTCTGGGCCGTCGAAGCCATGGCACGAATTGAACAGAAATACAATTAGCACTTCTGAAGCAATTATACAACCTATTAGCGGATGTGTGATAAATAATCAACAATGTGTCTGATTCCAAGCACAATGCGTCAATTCTTAGGCTTTACTATTTTGAATGATGCTTTCACATGGGAAATAGGAGCAAGGAACCCGTTAACAAGATTAAAATCTAATATCGTTTGCTCGATGAATGGTCTAACAGATGAAATCTCGGCTAAGCAAATGTTTGACAGATGATAAAACGCTTAGCACGAGGCGTGGGTAGAAAGTGGCACAGACTCTAGTTAGTGTCGATAACGTGTTACGTTTTATCTCTATCATCATAGTAGTTTGACAAGCGTATTCTCGCTGAAAAAGCTTAAAAGAAGAAGAGAAAGAAGAAAAGTTTTCTCACAACCATCCACTACTTTATTCACAGTCACAGGCTCTTTAGAAGTTGATGGGTTTCTGTCATCAGATCAATCTTTATTAGAAATAAATTGTCATAAATTGTCGGTTAGCTCTTAAAATAGACGGGGGCTAACCAAGTCGTCATCATCCACTTAGCACATTCGCGAATCGCCATCTTGGCCAATCAAGTCGTTAACCTTTGAGTACTCGTAGGATGTATTTTGTGACTGTCTCGAGAGACGAGAACTGATGATACAAAAAAAACAGACGTTCATTATACACTAAGATCATTAACATCCGATTTACTTGAACACATGACTGTAAGGGTGCATTGCCTTACATATCCAAAGTAATTCACACAAAAACAAGCAGATACCGTAACCATATGATAAGCGACGGTCATGTAAGAAAGAACGTAAAAAAAGTATCAGTCAGATAAACCGCTGGTTAATTTCTTTAAACATGTGGCATTCTAGAGCACTTACTAAAGCTTATTGACGTCACACTTCTCTAACAAAATCCAATATGGCCGCAAGCCGTTTACGCATCTGCTATTGTGATTCCCTGCGCTTACGCAAATTAATTGGTCGATGCAGGCGCCATCCGAATGAGAATTGTAATTTAATGCACCGAGCGTTGCCATTAACCGACTTTTGACATTAATTTACAAGATCTTTAGATATGCATTCAAGAATTCGAAATCGTTTTCTATCTCTGTGGTTAGTTGGGTTGGTGGACAGTAAACAGTAATTAATGTGTGGTCGATAGACTATTTTACTATTTAGCAGAATTTATTTAATTAACCTTATTGATGAAGTACGAATCGGTCAGTTTATGTATGTGTGCTAAGCGGATACGTTACCTACACTTAGACTTGAGTGGACGCTTGTTTAACGGACAGAAAACGATCTACAATTTAAAGATTCAATACAAGCTCTTGACTAAGTGCAAGCAATTAGCAATATATCGCACGCAGCTTGTATCGGTGTCAGTTTAGCTTTCACGGTTTCGCTAATAGTGAAAAGGGTGTCATTTTCCTCGTCCTTTGTCACAATACCATTAAAATAGTGAAAATCGTTAAATTGACGGAGAAACTTAGTCTTTACTGCTGACAAGCCAGACTATGAAAAGATAGTTTTTAGCGAGACATGAACACTTAACGGTCATGGAGGTCAAGCTTTCTACTCCAAGTAATATCGTACTACTTTACTAGCATTTTCATCGTTACTGGTACCTTTTCGGTCGCCTTGTCAGTGACGTGAGAACTAATCTTTGTAATTACCAGGAATTCAAAATTACATTTGCAAATCTCGATTGCTTCTTTACCACTTTCAGTGCTATCTTCAGTAAGTGCTATACAAAAGAGCAATAACTATTCATGAACGCACAGCAATTGGATTTTGAACAATTCAACAACTGGAGCGTGTCGCTCGCATTGTCATTGAGAAGATACCGATTGCACAATGGACGGCCATAAATTGATTGCTTATGCCCGAAAAGGCCTCATTATTGTCCCTCAAAATGATCCCTATTTTCAAAAGGACAAGCGGACTGATTTTTATAAAATTTAAAGGTAAATACCTACATAGCTTAGGACCTGCATAGAATTTAAAGAGGAACGAAATAGTATGTCAAAGTTTGCATGAAAATGCAAAATGTGAACGAACCCGGGAAAGTACCTCTAGTATATCATAATCTAATTTATCATAAATCGTAATACTCGTCTTATGGTATGTTGGGTACTCTTCAAACAGTCAAAGAATAGATATCGCACACCCAGTCGTAAAGTGGCTCAATCCAAAATTTTGGTGAATTGAGTTAAGTATGCAGAACGACTCAAAAAAGCGCGCTCTATCACCTGGTAAATCAGAAACTGCCCGATTAAGGCTAGAAAAGGAGATACATAATCTTTGGTCTCTTTCTTAATATCGAGTCCGGCGCCTATCGTCATTACGATAGTGACGTATTTAGTGTTACGTTGAAGTTTTACGCTGCGCAACTAGAGAGAAAGTGGCATAAACCTCAATGCGTCATTATAGTACAAAACTCGGGGTAAATTTACTAAATTAATTTCAATCTTAAAGCGACTGAGGTTTGTTTTGAGTCACTTTACAACTGTAAACTAAGGTATTTTTGTGACTTAAACCAAGTTCGGTCGGTTTCGTGCTGAATATTATATGTGTTTGATTGTGTTGCTGGGAATTAAAGAGACCTCTTTGTAGATACGTCAAAAGTTCATAGGTTTTTTAGTAGGTGATTACTACTAAAGTGACTCATTATTGGAAGTTTTTTTTTAGCATCGATTTACTTATAAATGTTTCAATATTTTTAAGGAAATTGTTATCCGTATCAGTAGTCCTCAGACAAAATAACCTGTAAGACTTTAAATTTTGTAAATTACTGTTTATTCATTAAAGTTATAGTGTGATTTACCAAAAGTTGTCGATGATCGAAACACGTTTTCTTCATTTCCCAAAAAACATGAATTTTGGATTGAGCCAGTTTACGACTGGGTGTGCGATATGTTGCTCATCCCGGTGCCTCTTAAACTGGTTTCATTTACGACCATTGTCCCACTTAACTTTATCTTGGCTGAGATATTTACGAGCAAGTTTACTGTTCGCCGTGTGTTGTGGATTCTTTATCTCTTAAAATAGGTGTCAAAGATATTGTGCAGTTTACTCTTGGTAGGTCTTCCCTAGATATACAAAACATACAGTCCCGCGCACGGTTCTATTCTTCATCGAGAACCTTAAATTCTACTGACCAAATTCTCATTTTGAGGTTATCCATCTAAAGGAAAAATGAAAATTTAAACCTATGCAAAGTTAGTTACTATTGCAAAACGTTAAGTATTTCAAATTTTGAGCCGGTAAAAATATTTTACCTGCATTATACAGACAAAATATGGTATTTGGCATCATCAGTGTTAAGGAAAACAACAATCCAAGGTTATTTCGGTTGTTGATGTTTGAAATAATCCAATCTTCGCGATGCCGTGACCGACATAACGTGGTATTTACGGAGATGACCAACTCAACTAGTGCGCTCATCTGAACGACACAGGAAAAGTAACGTCCTGTGGAAATATGATGCACTTTGCGGTAGATTAGTCAAGCTTCTCAATGATTCCTGTACGGTCTCAATTTCTGAGAATAAATCTGTTGTATTGTGAAGTAGGGAATAAGATAAAACTAACATAATATTGGACTTTAAATTAGCGAATATCTTGATCTTCCATTTCTACTCTGATAAACTTTATTTAGATTACAGAAGCGCTCTGCTTGTTGTGTGCGAAACGTATTTACATCTTGGCTTATACCTATGCCTAGCCTACTGCAAAAAAATATCATCTCGATAACCTAAAGAGCACTATATCACTTATTAATCAAATTTTATATAGAGGTGCCATAACGTCATATCATTACATCATTTCGCCTGGGCGCGACTTGTTCGTATTTGCTTCGCCATTAAAGTCAGCTACATATCCAACACGTTCAATAACATTGATAAATAATTTCAAGGAGATGTCCTTTTAGATCTCTGTTGATAGCGACTGCGGAATATTTTATGGTTTAGACTGATATAGCTTGATCTTGTCTTTCTCTTTACATAATGTTTCAGTATTGCAGAGATCATTGATACCTAGAGCTAAATCTTGTCTGTCTCTTTACATAATTTTTTCAGTACCGCAGAGATCATACAGGTCTGTTTAGTTTATATTATGTTCTACGACTATCCTGAATCTTTCTACGTACCTATATTCTTAGAAGTTAACTCAAATCTATATCGGACTATTAGGGGCAAACTTGCAATATCAGGTCGCGCCCATGCCCGCAGCTTTTAGTTCAATAATGATTGATGAGCTATTGCCGGTTCCGACAAACCCTTTTGCATAATTTATGCAGCCATTTTTAGTAAAAGGGGTGTTGTCTTGACCTAAAAATGTCTTTGTTGGAAATCTCATGCTGTAGTAATAAGCTCCAAAGCGTCTTTTGTTCATTATTTTTACCAACACCTGCTTCATTACTCTACTATGCTTTACATTATTTTTATTCTCTATCTATACCTACAGCCAGATGGAAGTTCAAAGAATCATTACTTATATGTATATTAAAACCTCTCGAAAGTAACTAAAGCTGGCGCCATATTCATACAATAGCTTCTACTGCTGAGTGCGGACACTCAGGGCATAGTTTATCTTCAAACTATTATTTAATCTGTGCCACAACTATTACTACTTTCATACTCTATGGTATGACGCGTGCGCGTGCGCAGAGCGGATACGCGTACAATATAAATAGCCGATAGTCTATTTTCGTCAGGGCAGAGCACCCAGGCGCCCGCCATGTGCCCCGTCGTCGTAGTCTGGAGCTTTGCATGTTCAAATTAATAAAATTCCTGTTTATTACTCATCTTAGGGCACTGAATTTTGTATTGGTTTCTACCCTACGGAACAGGTCTAATTATTGAGTCAACAACGGTGTTGCGGTTTATGACGTCAACGTTGCTTTTTTTAAATGTAATGACGCACTTAAACTGCTTTAGCGGCAGGTCACTTAAGTAAATCGATCAGATAGTAGTAAAGCCAGCATTTTCAATACAGCATTAGTATTAAAAAAACGCAACACCTTTTTGACATCTCACGCGCGTACACGTATTTACGCCATTCAAGAATGAGTTCTCATTATCATAATATTTGCAATGTTTTAAACAAAAGTAAATACAGTCGTTCAGCAAGGTCAGAGACTCATGCTCACAGTTTTCAAATATTTATCTCACCACTTGCCACTACTGAGCACTTACTTTCGCGTGGGAACCAGACATAAATGCTCGACAAACATGCCATTCACCACCCTTATTTTAAAGTGCCCAAAGTCTAAAATCCAACCGTTCAAAATGCCCAGATGCATCTTTATCGAACGTCAACTGCAGTCGTCTTTCCCAGAGACAAATTTTAGCATGTCTGATGTCTGTATTACCATCACTGGTCTAACAGCTTTCGTTTTCTGAGAAGATCGTGTTTACTTTCTGGTAAAAATAGGAAAAATACATAAATTATTTGACGATCATGAGGTTAGACCATAATTTAATGGCTTAACCTCACCGGACCACCCAGAAGTAAACTGTAAACAAATAATATAGGAAGCTATATTTTGAGCGTTACCATCGTAATTCAATATTTGATTAGGACCATACGGGTAATTAGCAACAAGTCGTCGACATACCGGGCTTCGTATAGATGTTAAAGAATTTTAAAGTCACGGTCGGTCACATGATTTTAACATTTTGTTACAATAAAGTCTTGTATGCGGGTGGTCTGTAATAGGGTTAATCTCGATTCAATTTTAACAATAAGCCTTTTGTCGTCTGATCGTAAAACAGACATGACTAGCGTTTCTGTCTCTTTGAAGTTGGTCCAAAACTGATAAAGTACCTATTGAGCTGATTTAATCCGGCTATAAATTCACTTAAACGTCCAATGCCTATCATTATTAATTCTATACCGTAGATATTTAAACCTATACATTTTTAGACTCAATTTTGTACATAACGTTATTTATGTCCAAATTAGTATGAAAACATTTCAAAGTTGCTTACAAATGGCATGTATTGTCATATAACAATGACTTTATATTTTTGCGTGCTTGCAGTGGTTTGGGTTCGTCTGGGCGGGCGGCGGCACCTTTGACCTCACCCTAATGCCGATGCTCTTTTAAGCTGCATTTTTACATGTTCACTGTAAAATTGTTAGAAAATCAATTGGGACAAAAGTTGCTGAGGTGTTCGTTGGCAGAGAAGCATTTATAGAAATTAATTGAACGACAGTGGACGAATAAAATGTATAATTTCGAAAAAGGTCTGTGACCACAAAAGTATAAAACCACAATCTTTAAGAACACGAGATGTATTTTCAATTTAGAAAGTAGTATTCCCACAAACTTGCAATAACAACCCGCATACGTTGTATTGTACCCCGATAAGTAAAGAAAACGAAAACAACTGATACTGAAATAACTATTGCTAATCTAAACGGTATTACAGTTGCACCCTGTTTTCAATAAAATAACATAAACATGTAGGTACTGTTTCCTAAAAAATATAGCTTTGACTATGCGTCAATGACATCATTCCCGGGAATATGTTATAAATACTCGTACTAACTAAGGAAAATACTGTAGATATTATTCATGGATACCGTGAAAAACCTTTGATGCTGCGTAAGTCATAGTAGGTAACATGCGAGTGTAAGCTATAAGCTGTGAGCTATAATTTTAGTTAACGACTATACTTTGAATTTACCCACTTGAGCTCAAAGGAATGCTGATTACAACCGTCTGTTGATACCTCATCATTCCCATGACATGTTGGAGAACCTTATACATATTTAATTATCATCATCACAACCATCAGTAACTAACGCTCCAGGTTGTGCTTATTATTCCAACAACAGCTTCTGAGAATAGCCAACAAGTCTACGTAACCGGAGCATACGCCATTACCTTTACGTAGTATAAGCCATTTCGTAATCTGTGTCATTACTGGCCACTGTAAACATTTCAGTAACCGAGCGGCAGTCTAATTTAATCAGCAGAACATCTGGAAACTGGCTTGCACAACCGTTCCGCTGCCCCATAATTCGATCAGCCATGGTTCCGTCCTAGAACACCTTGCAACCATCGAAATAACTTTATAACTAGCAGGTTTACGAGATTTTCAACTAAATTAGATGGTTAGTACTATGGTTACAATGAGAAAGGATGACTGCTTCCTGACATGTGTAGTTATGGAAGTTTTAGAAACACCTTGCCACTATTAAACCTCCATAGCTTGCAACTCTGTACCTATACTATTTGATTTTATTTTCTGATTCGATGCAACTTTTTCCTTGTCATTCGTAATTAACCTACATGTTCTAACATCATCACTTACTTTTTACCTGTAAGTCGGATGAGCGAATAACACACATTGTAAGTATATTGCACACCACTAAAAAAACTTATTGTTTATACCATTAAATGGTAAATGAGCATACGGCCCACCTGTAGATATAGACTGCTTAACCATTTAATTTCACATGCTAGCGATCTTTACTCCGAGAAATAGATTGGCACCCAAGACTCCTATTTATGCCAAGTTGGTTAAAAATGTACACGCACATCGATCTTAACTGTAAACATATTTCACAGAATCGTTGCTCGCACCCTTGGCCCAGAACGACCAATGTACGAAAAATGATGTCACTTTTGTTTAAACTAACACTAATTATAAAACATAAGGTCACATGCCTGTAAATTTACCGCAATATCGTCAGCAGAACATTATACTAATTAAGTGTCCACACATACACCATACCTAGCTACAGTGTAAATGTAAAATAAGAAAGTAATATAACAATGCCTAAACAATAAACATGGAAACCTGTCTTGTATTTGTTTTTAGATTAGTTCAATCATTAGTTAAACAAACAACCCATAATAGTTAATACTTCAGATAAGAATATAAAAACAAATTATGTCTAATTGAAAGCAAACATGAAAACAAAGTGATTGTATAAGTATTTAGGAAGACATATTAAAATCAATATTGAAAAAGGATTAAGATGTTTGATCTTAGTATGATCAAAAGCAATCATAGAAAATTAAAATAAAATTACTATATGTATTTTAGTAGATACGACTAAATTAAAGTTATTGAAAGACCACAAACAATAATACAAACTAAGTCGCTTTGATTCCACAACATTTACAAAGCAAAGGAAGCTAAAACATGACCCTAATGGTACTGCAAATGAAGGAGCGGCGTCGCACCCGTCACCAGACCTTGACCTGATAAAGTTAGAGGGCAAACTAATGTTCCTATGCCACAAACATTTTAATTGCTGATGTTTGCATGGGCAGCCCAAATTACTATGTCATCTATTCTGCGCTAGATCACTAGCATACGTTGCTGAACCAATCTGATAAAGAATAACAACGTGAGGTTGACTACTAATATGATTGTCAAAAGGGTTGTCCTAACCTAATGCCTGGAAAGAGTAACCAAAGACTACGTTCCAATTGTTAATAGTAACGAAACAAGAATACCTTGAAATCAAGAAGCAAAGAGCAAGTTGTTTAAATCCATGATTACATCATCATGCCATAACGACACGTAGAGTTGGTTATCGGCTTAAATTGGGAATGAATGTATATTAATGAGATCTCGTTGGGATAATTATGTCGATCTTAATGATCTTCCTGGTCTACCTGAGATAAGGCACGATGATCACTAAAGTAGACAACCTGAGTGACGCATTCATATTCTTAGCGCTCCTATAATATACTCTTCGTTAAACATGAGTTGGTAATAACACAGGCGGAAGTTTAGGTCCTGTCAAGTCTAATATCCCTGTTAGTTATTTTGGTTATTAAACTTTACTAGCTCTTACTGGAGGATCCTTAGGAATATAACAGCAAATACAAACAGCGTGTGGATGATATGTTCGTAGGATATAACAGGAGAATACTGAGGCAGTTAAACATAATGCCATGCAGCTTTGGCAAAATATCAATAGAAGCGGAGCGTGAAGGCGAAAACACCGCCTGTTGTATTTCCAACGTTGGTACTTGTTACTCAGAATGAAGTCAGATCATTATAAATAGAAATTCGATTTGAAACGAGAATCGGTTAAAATTTTACAGCGCGGAATAAAATTTACGACGTGAATGCGCGTACGAGTATAAAAAGACAAAAGGAATAAATGCGTACAAATAAGAAACGATTGCGACATGAAGAGAACAATACAGAGTAAGGCAAATTGATTCTGGTTGATAAAGTAAATTTGACAACAGATTTGTTTCAATGCTCATACTCGAATTCTGTTTAAGGCGTACTTCGCACTTCGAGGTCTAACAGAAGACCTAGTTACCATGTTTGATCATAACACGTAGACGATCAATCGTCGCTTACGAGTTCGGTAGGTAAATATTGAGATAGAATCAAAGTAACAGTTTATCGACCCTGGAATGAACGGTGTCTGCAAAGTTTCCAACTATGACTCAAGTAGTATATAGTAAAATACCTAGCGAATAATTCAGAATGTGTATACGTACTACTGACACGCGTGAGTGAGTATTCAAATCCCTATCTCATGTTGATTAGATTGGTTTTGTTAGAGGTCATTTAATTCCATTATAATATAGAAAGATAGTGCCGGGCAGTTCATATTGCCTTATAAGAGCTTGCTCTCTCAATATTTCTTGTGATGACGTCACGTGAGTCCGCAGAAAAACCGGTCCGACTCATGCATGACCGCTGTAGTCATACAACTTCTTGAATCACATTGGCAACTTACTAAATGGTATGTCATATTCATTTAGATTCAGGCAATGGCTCAATATAACTTGAATTTGTGATGCTATGAAAGTAAATTGCATTTTAATCGAAAACAGAAGGTGAAACAACTTTTATACATCCAGATAAATATACTTGGTTAGAAGAAAATCACTCTTTTGTCTAGGCTGCTTGGCATTCCTAGTGCGTCGCAGTAGTTTATGTGTCATATTGGATTGACGGGTAAACTACAGAGCGCGTGTCAATTTGCATAACAATGGCAAACAATAAGTTCTCAGTTCCGATTCGCCGATTCACGCAAGGAAAAATCGGAAATGCTGTAAAATTTCAATTCGACTATGAAATGACACCTTGCAGAATCCTGATGCATTAGGAATTATTGAAATATAATGATTTTGTCTCTCTGCCACTAGTCGCGCAATCAAACCTAAATTTTAAGAAGGATGGCAGCCATCGACAATCTTTTTGAATGTCCAAGTGCCCCTGAGAACGTTGATAAGCGCTCAATCAACTAATGCTGCACTCAGCAGGTTTTCCAGCAAAAATGTGTTATCCATTTACAAGTACCTATCCATATCGTATACGTTGCTTGTCTTGTTTTTGCCTCGACCATTGCGATCTGTCGGTGCTTACACGGTTCGCGCTTGTCACATTGGTCTTTAGATAGTACACAAGGCGCAATACCTAATCCACACCTATTATTGCAAGTTGTAGGCAACCGACTATTAGTAGTCATCATACACATGGACCATAGACACTAATGTTTATTACAAATGGACCGTTTTGACACACATTACGTGCTGTAAATGAACTTCCTTATATTCGAATGGCAAAATAGACTTGATTTAAATACTTCGTGATGGTAATGAATGGAGCAGAAACTTGTGATAAGTATTAATGTTATGCTATCCATTTTAAGTTGTTACATGTTGCAAATACTGCACATGACAATTTGAGACAAAGCTCTAAAAGGAGGGCGATTACCATAAGCATTCAAACTTTAGGACAATACGTTGACCTATTGCAAAAGTCGCTATGGAATGTGCATGTGAAGTATTCTATTGTAAACGGTAGGCAATATGCGAATAAATATGCATAATACAACTGAAGTTAAGGGGTGTTCAGTGACTATGGATCATGATCACGTTGCTTTGATACTGATACCTCGTGCAGTTAATTTATTCGTCACCGCTCTTATTAAAGGACCTTACCATTGTTAGTTTTCTATTTAGTTAAGAGTCTATTTGGTTTAGCAAAGTCATTGTAAATAGTTGTATTTGTACAGGCTTCGTCTATTCTTCAGACCCAATTTATCTAGCTTGTTTTAGTGATAACGAAATTCTATGATTATAAAACTGGTCAATTAGGCGATTCAATTCTAATCAGTGTATCTAAGTATAAATTAAAGATTTCTGACAATGATACCAGTCCAAGTGTCGCGGCAATACCTCAATTAGCCGAAGGGCTGTGGTCGGTGGCGGAATGCGCGCGACCGTTAGCGTCCGGCTGTCGTGGCGACCATAGTTGGAGGCACTCCTTCGTGTCACCATCTCGATCCTGTGCATTGATGGCATTTAGATCGACTATGATTTGTCAAGTTCATTGACGCGCCAACACTTTGAATAGTTGTCCCAATATATTCTTAAGTCTTTTTAGATGGACGCTTAGAGCTTTGATTTAAAATTTAAAAATATCGTTTTCAACATATTTATTTCTCAATAAACATAATCTACTTAGCTTAAATATAATTTAAATTGCAAATAATTCTACCAACCAACCGTAACAAACTCAGAACACAATGTCTGTTAGAGATACAATACAAACCGCAGACAGTCATAATCAATAGGTAAAACATTACAAAAACATCCTCAAACTGAAAAAACTGGCATATTAACACTACAAAACTGTTTTAGTAATAATATCAAGATAATATTACTTAAGTAAAATGGAGCTGTTGATAAGTTCAAGAATGTTTAAACCTTGCAGATGTCACTTTAAACCTAACAATGGCTCGTTTGTAGTAAGTGATGCGGGCGTCAACAGGACTCTACAGTCTACACAAGACCGATATTATGCCAGCTAGGATGTCACATTTATCTACCAGATAGCTGCCCCTCCAGCCCTGGCTGATAACAATAAAATGTTCTCGAATAATTATATAGCCTCATGGAATTTACCCAATAAGGCAAGCCGTTAGCGGATAGAATTTACCTACGCAAATATCCTGGTTCTAGTACAATGCTCAGGATTTTCCGTTTTAGATAAACGTGCCTAATTATGGAACACAATTACGGCTAAGCAGACTTAAAACGGCGATAAAGTCAAGTTTATCACAGTCTAAAGTATTTTGAGAGATTCAAAGGTCGCGATTACTTTGGATTCCTCGAGAATTTGTTTTATTACTTTAGTAAGTTTCTTTTATACATCATCATCTTGTCATTGCGGAGTCTCGGCCAAAATTTACATTATCCACTTGCTCCACTACTTTCCTCTTAGTTTTGAAGAAACGTGATGCTTCACTATAGGTTTTTGTCTTGCCAAATTTGCTTTAGAAGCAGCTATAGTCATCTATAGACCCCTGGCCCCTGACATTACGATGTAAGTAGTTCTATTAGTTGTTCTTTTGATAAAGAGAAAATTGAGAACCTTTCTGACCTAATGATCCACCCTTTAAGCTAGGTAAAGCCAAGTTATCAGAGTCAATGTCCTCAGCTACTGGGTTGGTCAATTACTTCATGTGCATAGGAACTATAAGCGGATGATAAGACGTTATCTACGCCGGCAGCACAGAAGTCATAGTAGTACGAACATACAATAGCATCACTCCGTCTGACGACAGACACATTGTGCACTTGGGCTATAGGGAGTTTTGTTTGGTCATTAACTTTGAGAGATTGGCTTGCAATGGGCTTACTGAGTAAAACCATGATGACATAAATGTTCAACATACTCCAGTTGCTTACATGGCTTGCTTTCCATAATTGATTTTTAATTTTAACGCAACGGTATAAAGCTGAAAATCGAGTCGTATATTATTTGGAGTGATAGAAACTTGCTGGCGACAGAGAGGGGACGCCGGAAGTCACTCGGACAGACGCCTTCTCAGAACGTATGTACGAACATCCGTCTCGGAGACAGAAGAAAACAAGATCAGATCTTTGCAAATAATATGAATTTTAAGAATAAAACACGTAACAGCTTGAACGTGTACTTGGTTGTTGTTTAGAAGTATCAACTTTAAATAGACTTTGCAATTTGTAACTCAGCCTTGTGATAAGATTCCACAGTTCTCAGTATCGGGCAGCGCCATGAGAATGCTGTGAGACTAGTATTCGAGATATAGAAGCCTACCTGGTACTGCAATCACGGAGCAAGATCACTGCTCGCCTGGCGTGTAAAACCTTCAGTTTTATAAGATTGACAAATCGGGATTATACATTAATCATTTAAGTACGAATTACAAGGTACTTACTATTATTATATTATAGGGGGAGGCCTATGTTCAGCAGTGGACGTTATGCGGCTGATATGATGATGATGATGATCAAATTAGCTGGATTTTCCGACATTACACACCACACTGTCTTCGATCTAAAAAATGTTTAGAAACGACGATTACAGACCGCAGAACATTAAACAAAATATGAAGCCGTATGGATAGTACATAAGTATTTTCAACTTGGTATAGGTATTGTGTTGGCCGCAGACAATGGTTGGGTTATCTAGATAATTCAAACAGTTTATGTAATTAATTACTAACAATCTTATCAGTAAAAACGTAAGGATTTGGTTATGCAAACTATCCACAACATACATTATTTAAGTAGTTGATAACACGATGTTCAATGTTAATATACCTATTTGGGCTACCACTCCGCGTTTCTATCGCATATTATAAATTGAGTAACGCATAAGTGCATGCACAAATTGCTACATATTTCTTATCTTGAGTTATTTCCATGCAGAATAGACGTGATTTCTTTTATAAATATAATTTATTTTATAACTAATACAATGGATGAGGTAACTTCAACTCTATATATACTCGTAGATATTTTCAACGCAGCTGGTAGGTAATATAGGTTTTGGTGAATCTACAGGGCCGAGAAGACATGGAGATATATTATGTAGGTAAAGACTGACGCGGGGAAGTCCCGATTTTTAAGTAGAGATTCAAAGTAACCTTTATGCAGATATGCAAATGGTTGTTTAGTTCGTAAACGATTTTACTCATCCGAAAAATGGTTATTAATGTTAAAAGAACAGGTTTTTCAATGTGTTTGTGAATGAGTAATGAGCCTAACGTCACACATCTCGATAGTAGTTTCCTCCGCATTAGTTACTGCTTCATTTCTATATGAATATGTGTCTTATTTAAAAAAATATTCCAATTTCTAACGTGTTTAGCTTATATAAGGCTTTTTGAGATGACTTTTGATAGCATATTTTGGTTTCCTAATACCTGATCATGCAAGCATGTTTTGCAAACATGTTTCCAGTCTAGAGTCTTACAATCTAGACTCTTTTGGCTCTAGCTAGAGACCGCCCGCTGATTTTGTTATTTGGTGATCAAACCATACAGAAGCGAGGTGTGAATAAGATGCATACCTAATTTGAGACACCTTTTGGATGTAAGTGGGCGAAATATTGGCGGCCATTTTGAAAGTTATCGACCGATTCGCGTAGGTGAGGAGCGAGACTATCAAAACTGTTAACGTGATTATGGAAATTAATAAATATGGTGTATGACAGGTTTATATTGCAAAGCTAATCTATATTATTATAGATACTTATCTATATCTATTATGGTTCGCCATCGACATTCTTTTATAAGTTATAACCAACTATTTAACGATATAATAACAAGGGCTTTTATGAACCATAAAATAGAAATATCTTCCGAAATCATATTATATCGAAGGCTATGCAAGTACAGATAAGACTATCTGGCATGTAAAGGTGGTGAGCGAAGCGAGCCGTCAGCATTGCTCATAAAGTTTCACTGATGCAGGATTTAGGCTTGCAAGTTATAAAATTGAAACAAGGAAATCATTCTAGATAGGTACCTACTTAATCTACTATTTGAAGACTACCAAAATATTGTCATGGTAAGTTTTAACTGGTTTTAATGACACCATTTTAAGTAGGTACTTATAGATATTTAAAGCCTCTTTTTGCAGACATCTGCATTTCTGATCGGTAGTTCACCTGTACATTTGTAAGCAAAAAGTTGGGCCCGCCCGGCGCATAATCGGCCGCGAAGGACGCATGCCTGCGTACGCGCATTTTTCCGTCCCTTTCGCACAAATAGTGTTATTTCTGTCGCTCAGCTCTTTTAATCAGGTATTGCTTTATCCAGAACCAGTTAAAAGCGAAACTGGCTTGACAGCAAAACATGATTATTGTGAATATTATGGATGTAAATTTATAAAGATAATTTCAAAAATTGTATATGAAAGCTAATGATGAAGTGCAAAGATAAAAATCTTGGTAGGCCAAGATGACAAACTATGTAGCCAAGGTAGGTATCTAAATATTATAATAAGTAAATGGTATAAGTATAGGGAATCAATGGAACTTTAGCTAATTATGTGAGGTAATAATTAATTATTCGAACTAAATAAAGCTAGAATGCTTTCCTTCCTTTTTTCCTAATTTCAGTATTTAGAATGCTTTGTCAAGCATCCCGAAAAACATGTTATCATAATAAGGTACCTACCTAGGTGAGGCGCATAGTTTTAATTTCATTTTAAGTGGAAGTTAGGTACATATTGCAGAGATATTTAATTACTAGTTAATAAGTTACATTACCCTAAATAGGGACATGAAGTAGGTACCTACATGCTCCAAAAGGACTTGGATATAGAACCTTATGCTATATTCCTAATAAATTTATATATAATTGCATATAACATATAAAACTGCATCACATGTATATAATAATGTACATAGGTATGTTATAGTTCATACAAATAAAATAAATTATGTACAATTCACAAAATTGGCTACCGCTGAGGTAGATGATGAGGCTTCTTGGATGTGAAGAAAATCAGGCTTTTTTCAAAGCCCTTTTTTAATCAAAACATTGCATTTTCAAGTTGAATGACAAGGTAATGAAGAGTAAAATTAAGTAGGTACTTACCTTAATACCTGAACTACTTAACAGGTAAGTGGTTACTTACAACTTTTGAACTCAAAGCATACAAATTCCCTTTTGGCTATATTAGTAGACATCATAAATTATGTTAATACCTAGGTAGGTAGATAGATACAGTACAAAATTTGAGTTTTGTTTACATAATAAAAACTTATATTTTCCACTTGACCATCAATGCACTAGTAGACTATCCAGAAACGTTAGTATCTCTGTGTAGTCATAACTTTAGCAAACATAATTTTATCAAAACATTGATAGTGATACCGACACGCTAAAACGGATTTGTACAACTTCACAACTTATCAAAATAGGGCGAGTACTCACCGAAGCTCTCAGTCAGCTTGAGCATAACCCCGCCGATGTGCATGTCGCCTTTTACGACCATGGTCCGCTTCTCGTTCAGGTCTGTTACGTAGATTGTGAGGTTCCATGATCCGTCTCCGACAATTTCGCCGTCTGCTAACATTTTTACGAGTTTTTGTTCACTTTACACAATATTGTCACTTCCGAAGGTACATCGCGGTCGGGAGAGCGCGCAAACAAACGTACGAGCGCCTGTAACACCGAGCAGCAAGTACGGCAAACAAAAGACTACTGTACTGTACTGTACTGACTTGACTGACTGCTGAACTGAACTGAACTGACTGAATGAAAGAAAGGAAAAAAGTGATAAACAAACAACTGACTGGCTGGCTGGAGTGATGGAGAGGAGGAAGGGAGGACTGACTGGCTCTGCTGTACCCCTAGTATGAGTTTTTTTTGATAGTTTACGAAAACTTTTTTGAATAGTATCCTTTCATTATATACCTCCATCGGATATGTTACGGAACTAAAATAAAGTAAATATCGTGAAAACTCGGTTTGAAAATCATTGCTGGGACTGCCGATCAGATAATATTATCGACCTTATTTTAGTTCCTTAACATTCCGATGGAAGTAAATGTATAAAAGGATACTATTCGAAAAAAGTTTTCGTAAATCAAAAACTCATACTAGGGGTACTGAGCTGGGCTGGGTGCGCTGAGGGGCAGGGGTGCGCTGCTGGCTGAACCACAGATGACATAGCTTGATGTTTATGTTCATTTTCAGTTGTCAGTTTTGACAGCTTTGTCAGCTATCCGCCATTTCGTACGGGAAAACAATCAACAAACACAAAATCGGATTCAGTCAGCTGCATCTGCATTTTATCTTTACTTTACTCAAGTCAATCAACTGTCAAGCCAGTCTAGCCAGCTGAGCTAGGTTTTCTTTCTCAATTAACAGCGGAAAGCGAACTTTTCTTTTCGTTTAGTTGTCCATTTTATTGGAAACCAAAAATTCCAGCAGTACCTACTGTCTCTATAAAAGTTAAAGTTTGGTAATAAAGGCTGGCGTAACCCTGATTCCTATTCTTCGCATGGATCACCTAGGGCAGATTTTTGTTTGATAATAATATCCATGTACAAGTCAAAACTTTCCAAAGAAATGGTGTCTACGAAAAATAAACATAAAGGTAAGCATTACCAATCCACTGATAGTACTATGTACATAAATGTGATGCGTTTTTGCTGATAAAGCATTCAATGCAGCAGTCATACTTATTTATTTATTAAAATAGGATTGCCTTCAGATAATCGCATCACTATTTACATAAGTATTGTGGATTTTATTAAAATGTGGTTTACAGTGGTCTCCTGTTCTACGCCAGAGCATCAAGCGGACTCGCCGTCAAGAGACAGTGATTCATTGTACGATTCTGAAGCCGCCAGTCCAGTGCCATTTCTGTGCACACAAGATGGAAACGAAGGCGAAACTGATGTTGTATGGAATTTCTACACACCAAAATCAAATAATTCAGCCACATCTCGAGCCAAAAACACCACACCACTAAGCCATAGAACAAAAAGATCTTTCAGACCTAAGGTTATAGAAAAACAACTTCCCAAAAGACGAGCGCCAAAAGTATCACAAAAAAAGACTGAACTGTTCCAAGATTTGCTCGAGTTGAACAAAAACTTGCATAAACTGATAGCTAAGAAGCCTGTTGATGTGCCTGAGAAACCGCAATCGGGAAGTGAAGACGATATATTCAATGAAACACAGTTATGCTCACCAAAATGTGTACCAAGAAGTAATTCCAGATGCTTAAGGAAAAATGTGTTAAGTTCCAACTTTGGCTGCCCCGATCCAGATGCAGCATTAGAATCGGATGATTCTATGAATGAATGCTTATTAAAAGCCAGTCAGATAGTTGAAGAGAAATTATTGAACTGTGACCCAACACCAGCTAAACGGACAAGACAAAACACTAACTTGAATCACATAACTGATGTAAACCTCAAAATGGATAATGATTCAATGGATGCAATACTTAACAGTATAAGGCTAGAATCAGCAGTAGTCAGCAAAGTAAAGAAACATGATTTGCCTTGCATGAACAATGATTCTTTTGACAATTTTGTCGGAAACTTGAATGATAGTGCTTTGGAGCAGTTGACGCAGATGCCAATAAAGTCAGACGTGTCTAAAACACGGAGTAAAAACTGGACTGTGAAAGAATTAGTGATCCATGATGGAAGTCCATCTACCAAATCATTTTTTGGCCGGCACAGTTCTATGCCAGAATCACCTTCAATGCCTGATAATAATAAACCATCCACCAGTGGAATGGCGTTTGGACGATATAACTCGATGCCTTTTGATAATCAAGCCGACAATTGTGGTAATTTTTTATGTTTACAACTATTACAAGATAGGTCTTGATGAGATGTTTTTTTGTAACATGCTTAATAAACCCTAACATAGGTGTTATACTCATAACAAAACATTGTTTCTTTTCCAGGCATAAGCGACTCGCCAATAAAATGCACTCAAGATGAGATAAAGAAGAAACACCAATTAGCCAGAGAAAGGCTTCTGGCAAAACGTCTCCTGCCATTCACATCTTCACCAAACTCTCAATCATTGTCCACACAGCTCACTGAACCTGTTTTGCCCAAAAAGGTCCAGTTCCAACCAAAAACTGCCTCTAAAAATAATCCTAATGCAAACACAAATAATGATGATTTAAGGAATTCAAATTCAAACAATCATGGTTTAAGGAATTCAAATCATCATGATTTAAGGAATAACTCTTTGGTTTCTCTAAACAGTAACCACAAGTCAGATCTCAAATCATTGATTGAAAAGAAAAGACAGGAAGCTCTAATGAAGTTGAGACGTCGTCAACCACAAATTAAGTGATTGTGTATTATAGTCCAGATGTTTGTTTGTATTTAATATTTATATAATTATGTGCAGTTTAAGTTGATTTTATTACGTATTGTGATATCATAATGGAAAATAATAAACTCAAATCTCCAAAAATATTTTCTTGAAGTAGTAAGGTAAAACATGCAGTAACTGGCCAGCATTCTAGCTGTTATCATCCCACTATAACTATCATCTTCCTGCCCTTATCCCACTAGGTGGGGTCGGCACAACAGGTTCTCTTCCTCCACTCTCCCCTATCATCCGTCATCTCAGTAGTCACTCCCTTCCTACACATATCGTCTTTCACAGTCCATCCATCTTTTCTTAGGTCTACCTCTACTCTTATATCCATCCACATTCAAACCCATAACTCTTCTTGTAACATGACTTTCCTCCCGCCGCATGACATGCCCATACCACGCCAACTTTTCTTTCATCCGTCGCCTTAGTTGTCCAACATTCAGATCCATACAATACGACAGGTCTAATGATCGTCTTGTAGATTTTCCCCTTAAGCTTAAGGGGCATCCGCGGATCACACGTAGTGCCTGTTACCTGTCGCCATTTCATCCATCCCGCATTCATTCTGTTTTTCACGTCTCGGTCTACTTCACCGTCGTTCTGGATGAGTGAACCGAGGTAGCGGAAATCGGAGCAGACTGGTAGGGATACACCGTCTAAGGCAATATGAGAGAAGCTGGGGAGACCGCCGAAATCACAAAACAGGTGTTCTGTTTTGGTCCTGCTTATTTTCACTATAACTATAAACATATTTAATTTTAGTACCAATTTTCACCACCCATCAACCAATTTTGCATGTTACAGGACCTTTAAATGAATAATGTTTTTCATGTTTTCTCTATCCAATAACACTAATATAAAAACAATTTAAATTGGCGAAAATGCTCAAGTGGCCAGTTATTGCATGGATTACCTACTGAAATAGTGGTAATTTTTCTTCTTAATTTTAACTTCAACCCATTGTCTTAAGCTAATATCAACATCTAATATCAGCCATTATAAAGATGAACCATCATAATATGTTTATAATATTAGAAGACTTATTTAATTATTAGAATTATGTTAACAATAATAGAAAAACTAACACTATGAACCTATGTAATTTTAACAATATCTAGATAAATACTTCTGATGATACTGAGACACATAAGTTACCAATGGTGGACAGTTTATAACAAGAGTACAGCATCCAGCCACGTCATTAACGGTGAATTGTGACATAGATGTTGTCAACAAAACTTTTGGTTTCTCATGCGGGTCACCTTTAAATTCTTCTACTGATATACAATCAGATTCAGATTGTCCGCAGGTTGGCTTTGTGAATATTAAGAGACGATCATCTAAAAAATTCAAGAAATAAATCAATATTAAAGTATATTGGTACATAAGGGTCAAAAAATTAATAAGATGTAATTTTGTTTATTCAAGCGTAAATTGAAATATGTACTGTGCAAATATAAGTGTAGAACAAAATAAAAAGAAATATATAAATAAATATGATCAAGACTGTAATCCCCGGGCTCGGTAGATATCTTACTCAGATTCCTTAGATCTATAAGGATATCTAAAGAGGATAGTCAGAGGCACGTCCAAACATGACAAAATAAAAAACTTACTGAAATTGCAAATCGCTGCCGCTGGATAACTGCAATTGGTTATAAGCTCTAGTTTTTCATCTACACCTGGCTTGAATCTGTACAAGGGACTAAAATAGTTCTGCGCACAATAAATGTAATCTTTGAACGATGTCATGCGGTTAGTTCGCATTTCTGTTGAGATGGTTGTTGACCAATAGTCAATATCACCTATTTCTTCCTCATATTTGTATATACTTTTGTGACCAGATGCATACACTTCACCGTTATGCGAGCATATAGCTGGGCTCTGTATTGCATCTGGTAACTTTGCAATTTTTCTAAATGATCTATGCTTCATATCATAAATTATTGCTGTATCGAGAACAACTCTGAAATATAAATGTGATTTAAAATAATGGCTATAGTACTGAAAATTGTATTAAGCTGGAATCAAACTAGTCTAGAATATTAGACAAACCTGAATCCACCTACTCCACCAATCAAAAACAAGTTGTCACCAATTATAGTCGCACCTCCGTGCCTACGGGGTGGTAAATGCACACCATGACATATCCACTCTTCTCTCAGGGTGTCATACACTTTCACATCTCGCATAAAACCTCCTGTGCCTCGGCCGTGTTCACCACCAACTACCACAAGTCTGTGGGCCCCCCAAGACACAACGGTCCATCCCCATAGGTTTTTATCACCAACTTCTAACCATTTTTCAAAGCCCTTATGTTCTGAAAATGTGTACATAAAATGAGGTGCAAAGTCTAGCTTGGAATCCTTCAACATCCACACAGGTACTATTGGTGTATAAGTCAGTTTCCTTACTTTACTTTCTCTTACTAGATTAATAACTTCAACATAGACTCTCTCAGTGAATGTTTGGCATAAAAAATCCTTCTTGGAAACAAGTATTGGCTCAAATATATCTTGAGCATCATCACATACCTTTAGAAGGCATTCCACAATCTTTTCAGCTAAACTATTTACAAACCCTCTCATCATTAGGTTATTTCTGATTACTTTTAAATCTTTGACTGTAAGTTTTTTTATATCCAAACAGCCCAGTATGATGAGTAATGCATCTACATCTAATTCTTTGCAAAGTATCCATTGCATTCCAAATTCAAATACATCTAGTTCACTGTTAGTATCTAGGTATGGATGGGATAGATACCAGAACAGTTTGTCTATTGTCGGAATATATTCAACCAGCATGCTTTTGAAAGAAAGCAGGCCGAATGCAGCTGATGTCTGTTCCAGCTTTGTGTATGCCAGTTTTTCTGCTATGGTCATTATTTCCAACCAGGTGGAGGGAGAAAGCTGGAGATCTAAGCAGTATTCTATCTGCTTTGTGAGTTCAGTACATTGTAAGAAATTGGCTGCCACGGCTAATCCACCAATCTCTGGTAGGTGATATTCAGACAGGTCTATTAATCCTATTTCCATGTATTTTAAAATAATATTCATGGAGTTAGCATCCACTGCATCTACCTGAAAAATAAGAGTTTACACTGGACTACGCTGCGCGTAAGGATCACTTTCTATTGATGATAGTCTACAAAGAAAATGTAATGTAGGCCTATGTAGGTATCTTTTCCTGGAATGATCGAATATGATTCCTAAAGAAAACTTTGGCTTACATCGATGGTTATATCATGTTGCTTTTTCTCCATGTAATTTCCACTGAACATAGCGCGGAAATAATCGCTGTGCTCACACAAGAGGTCTTTTTTCACAGTGAAAATTTGGCGGTCGATGTGCAAACGAATTTCTGGTATTTCTCCCATTTTTCTGAAGTTGTGATAACGATGGACTGCAATCTAGCATATTACTTATAAGACAAAAGATGTGTTTCCTATTGTAAATATATCTAGAGCCGGTATAATATAAATATGAAAAATCATTTTATTTCTGGATAAAAAACCGGTTGAATGAGTGAGTGAGACAGGACAGAGTGAGACGAACGAACGAAACGAAACGTAGTGAGTGATTATCGTTATATTCTCTTTGGACGGAAACGAAATCGTCGTCGCTCGCTTCGCGCTTACTCTGAGCTTCGCGCTCAGCTGCTATAAGCACAGAGTACCTACCCCTGAAAGAAAACCTTGATAGATCCTTGAATTCACTCACGTAGTATCCCGTAGTATCCCTAGTAGGTACGTCTGTGCTTGAATAATTATTAGTCCGCTCAATCTTTGCTTTGCGCTTTGCTTGCGTGCGCTCAATGAATCAATAATAGAGTTCTGTGGTGGGTGTATATAACGTAGTGCCGTAAAACTAAATAAATAGATGTACCATTTATGAAAGAAACCCATTTTGATTGTTTCGGAAAGCCCGAGGAAGTCTATTATACTTAATTCTCATCTGATAAAATAGGAAAGCTCATAGATTAACTAGACAAAGCTTACACTCAAAACAGGAAGACACGCTAAACAGAAAATAAATAAACAACAAGTGTTATTCAGATGTGTCGGTGATAGCGACTTTTGGAAAAGTTGAAAGTCGGTTTCTCATCTCAAAATGACAGCTACAGCTTCTGCAGTTACTGCTACTGCTGATGAGGACCTGGACGAGTGTGGGCCACAACTCATTGGCAAGCTAGAGGTAGGTTATACCTGGCATGTTGTGATCTTCCCGTGTGACTAAGTCCTAATAGAAGTAGTTCTATAAAAAATATGTGGTGATACGAAACTGCATGTTTGGAAGGCTGGGTACTAGATTACAAGTGCTCTTTTAATAATGCAACATGTTAATTTTGGAAGTAGATACATAGAGTAACTAAATAAAAAAATATTCAATTATTCATACCTATATGTAGGTATAGATAGAGTATTTAGAGGAAGCTTGAAAGTGACGCCGGTAACGGAAAAGATGAGGACTAATAGGTTAGCGGGGTATGGGCATGTTATGAGAAGATGAATGTCATGTGACGAGGAGAGGGAGAGTGTTAGGTATGAATGTGGATGGATACAGGGGTAGAGGTAGGTCAAAGAAAAGATGGATGGATTGTGTGAAAGATTATATGTGTAAGAAAGAAGTGAGTACTGAGATGATGGATGATAGAGGGAAATGGAGGAAGAAAACATGTTGTGCCGACCCCACTTAGCATGGGAAAAGGGCAGGAAGAAGAAGAAGTGCTTCAATTATTTTTTACAGGGTAATGGAATTACATCGGGAGACATCAAGAAGCTTGAAGAGGCAGGCTACCACACAGTAGAATCAGTGGCATATGCCCCTAAGAAGTTTTTGATAACTATCAAAGGCATTTCAGAAGCTAAGGCAGACAAAATATTAGCTGAAGCTTCTAAGCTAGTGCCTATGGGTTTCACCACTGCAACTGAGTTCCACCAGAAAAGGTATAATATTTTGTGGTATTTTACTACACCTATATCCAGAGACCCTTTCTATAGAACAGTGTAATAAAGGTTGGATGCTGACTAATACACCTTCATAATCTGGCCTAAGAAGTCAGGTTTGGCCACTGACTACTAATACTAACTTAACAGGCTAAGATTATCCTCATTTTGTAATAATGTTATTTTTTTCATTGCTGCTAAGATAAGTGATTGGATTGATGGGTAAGAAATCATAACAGTCATACCCTTGTCAAAAAAATATGAGTTGTTAGCTTGTTACTCATACACTAACAACTATACTATCAATAGGAATTGTTTAGGATTTTAGGCCTTCAAATAAAATATTTAAACTATTTGATACCGAGCAGACAAAGCCATGGGCATAATCTAGTTATTTATAAAACACTAGACACTGCTTTATTCATACTAACTTCAACCTTCCGCTGCTCCCTCCCCCTATAAGTTGAGTTTTGGGAAGGGAATTCTATATTGAATGTCTATTGTGCTATAAGGAATGCAACTTCCAAATTTCTAGTCTCTAGTCCATTGTTTTAAGAACTCAGTCACGACAAAGCCTAATAAATACTATTGTGATTCCAGAGCTGAGATAATACAGCTGACCACGGGATCAAAGGAACTCGACAGGCTGCTTGGTGGTGGCATTGAAACAGGTTCCATCACAGAGATATTCGGAGAGTTCCGTACGGGTAAAACTCAGCTATGTCACACGTTAGCTGTCACTTGCCAGGTAAGCGACACATGAAATGTATTACTAGTAGAATACCCGCCATTTCGTTCACTTAATGTTTTTTACCTGACTGCAAAGCAAAGGAGGAAAATGTGTTTGGGGTGGATGTATATTGTATGTATGTATGTATGTATGTATGCGAGTTCCTTTGGCTGAAGCTGTTGCCCTAACGGCTAGACAGATTTTGACAAATGAGGTGTCGTTAGATTCTTCTGAATCACATGAGTGACATTTATGCTATAAATAACTTCCACCCACGGCTTCGCCCGCGTGGTATCTTAAAAAACAAAAACAATCTATCCCGCGGGAACCATACATTTTTCCGGGATAAAAGTAGCCTATGTGCAATTCCAGACTATAATCTATATCTGTCTGTGCCAAATTTCATCCAGATCCGTTCAGCCGTTTCAGCATGAAAGAGTAACAAACATACATCCAAACATCCATCCATTCTTACAAACTTTCGCGTTTATAATATTAGTAACAAATGGTGACTTTAAAATAATTAGTACCTGGGTGACCGAGCTTTGCTCGTTTTTTTGGGGTAAACGACGTTTTATAAAAATGAAACCTAGCTAGATCGATTTATCACCAAAGAAACCCTCTGCATACTAAATTTCATGAAAATCGGTCGAGCCGTTTCCGAGATTCAGATTATATATATATATATACACAGCCCCGGATCTTCAGTTTTTTTTTGGCAGGGCAAAAATTGTAAAATGCCGCCCCCTTCTTCTTCTTCTTCTTCTTCCTGCCCTTTTTCCCACACCACGTGGGGTCGGCACAACACGTTTTCTTCTTCCATTTCCCTCTATCATCCGTCATCTAAGTAGGTACCTTTCTTACTCATATCATCTTTCACACAGTCCATCTATCTTTTCTTTACCTCTGCCCCTATATCCTTCCAAATTCATACCTAACACTCTCCAAGTTGCATCCCTCCGCAAACCAGTGCCCATACCACGCTAACCTATTACTTGTCCACCCGAACAATTTTGGCCCGAACAAGCTGCAGATACTTTCCTGGCACTCTTTTCTCTTTCATAGCCCACCCCAGAACCCCACGGGGTACTCTGTAGTACGCCTTCTCGAGATCGACGAACTCCATGTGCAAGTTTTTGTGTGCATGTCTGTATTTTTCGCACAGTTGGTGCTTTTTTTACTTCGTTTATACTCACATTTTTAACTAAATCCATTTTTACTGGCAAACTATCGATCACTCCACTCCAAACATTCGTCAACTTTTTTAAATACCCTTTCCAGAGATCTTTTATATCATCATCATTCGTCAAAATCTTACCTCCGCCATCCTTTATACATTTTATATGGACATTATAAAATGTATAAAGGATGGCGGAGTTTTTTTTGCCCACTTGGGCTTTCCAGTGATCGGCACAGTTTGTCCTGTACCTTGGCCCTAGCAATAGCAACTGCCTTCTTGGCTTTCCTTTTACACTTCAAATATACCGTCTTTTTATTTTCTCTCTTATCGTCATCTCCACTCATATCCATTTTCCATTCCTTAAACACATTCTTTTCTTTCAAAACTTTTAGTACTTCTTCATTCCACCAACAAGTTTCCTTATCTATTTTACTTTCCCTTTCATTTCTCCAAAAACATCCTTCGCTTCAGCTCTAATACAGGTTGCCATTTCATTCCAACACTCTTTCACTGTCAGCTCTAACACATCTTTAATTTCTAAGATTTTATCTATCACTCGCTTTTGAAATTCAACTGCATACCTACTCACTATTTTCTATCAAATACCACTTAGTTTTGGAGAGGGGCCTGGTTTTGGTAGTAGCCGATGTTGTGAGACCTACGCCTTCGCCCGGTATTACCTTGCAATCCATAACTGCACCAACTTTCTCTCTTTTCGTTAGAAAATAATAGATTGGTGTCATGTGTTTTTGTTTCCGAAGCCCCACCCTCCGTGCACTCTTTCATATCCTTCATTCGTTCTTCCCACATGACCATTAAAATCCCCCTCAATATAGATTTCCTCACATTCCGTATACCCATTATCATTAAATCAAAACCCTTCCAAAACTTATCTTTCGATTCATCGTCAGATCCAGTCTGCGGTGCGTACCTACACACTCACAATGTTTGAAACAAAATCTTCTAATAATAACTTTACAACTATTAATCTATCATTCATCCTCTTAACATTCGTCACACATTTTTTTAGCTCACTATCTAGGACTACACCATTTCTCTTACCATCGCTTCCACAATAATACAATTTATAATCCACCCCGATTTCTCTAGCTTTCGTCCCCTTCCATTTCGTCTCTTGCAAACGCCACATTTATTCGTCTTCTTTCTAAAACATCCGCTAGCTCTCTTCCTCTTCCAGTCATCGTTCCTACATTCCAGCTAAAAAACCTCATTCATACTTCCCGGACTTGCTTCTTAGGTTGCACCCGTCCCTGGCGCAACAACCCTAGTCCATTTCTCACAGCCGCCGGGTGCTGCGTCTGCTCGTCGCCTCGGGGGTACGCCCTAACATTACCACTTTTTCTATTTATTCCAAAACGCCGCCCCCGCCCCCTTATATTTATTTTTACCTTTAATGCCCACTAATTTTCAAGATTGTCATTTGGACATAGGCCTTCCGGAAATAATGCATCCATCGATGTTCTTTCTGAGTTAAACCTCTTTATTTACAGATATTATATAGACATGAATGTGTAGGATATTTATTTAATACACAGCATAGGATAGGATCAAAAATAAAAAAGTCAGAGTTAAGTAAATGAGTTGTAAATTCGTCTGTAAAGTGTGAATTTGGCGCCCCCCTGTACTTGCCGCCCGGGGCATGGACCCCGGCTTGCCCCCCCCTAGATCCGGGGCTGTATATACAAGAATTGCTCGTTTAAAGGTATAAGATATTTTCAGCTAAATTCAGTTGGGTTTTTTAATTTTTGCAATAAATACAAGTTTCATACAAAACTTAATGGTTGAATTTCGTATGAATTTGCAGGTAAGCTCCTGCTGTATCCCTTTGATTATATAAAAAGTTTGATGATAGACAAAAAGTATGCAATCAATATGCAAATTATTATTTACAGAAATAGAAATAGAAATCATTTATTTTACGTCACGTTACTTCAGAAATCATTTATTTCAGTTGCCCATAGAGCAATCGGGTGGAGAAGGAAAATGCATGTACATAGACACAGAAGGCACATTCCGTCCGGAGAGATTGCTGGCAGTGGCCCAACGGTACGGCATGGAGGGCTCAGCAGTGTTGGACAACGTGGCATACGCACGCGCCTACAATACTGACCATCAAACACAACTGCTGGTGCATGCTTGCGCTATGATGGCAGAGTCCAGGTATCCACAATTATTTTATAATTCTACTTAAGGCAAATAGAGCGCTGGTGGTGTAGTGGTAGCACCCCTGCCTAACGAGCCGAAGGTCGTGGGTTCAAACCTGGCCATGCACCAATGAGTTTTTCCATTCGAAAAATGTATGTACGCAATGCCAGTGAAACGGTGAAGGAAAACGTGAGGAAACCGGCATACCGTAGAACCAAAAATTCGAAGGTGTGTGTCATAGGTTAGTATTCTTATAAAGCGGTGATGGGCTTGCAACCTGTCACATACGAAATACTAACTACTGTGCAAAATGTGGGCATGTACCAAATGTCATGTTTGGATGCCTCTGACTACCCTCTTTAGATATCCTCAAAGATATAAGTAACTATATACAAATATCTGAGAAGGTATCTACCGAGGATTACAGTTGTGATCATTTATTTATTTATTTATTTTTACTTAAAGCAAATTCAACCAAACTGGTTAGTTGGTCAAATCCACCCTAATAGGTATCATGAACGAGCCGTTAAAATATTCGTCCGCATGCCGATAATTAACTAAAGATCTGAGGAGATATCTACTGAGCCAGGGGATTACAGTCGTGATCATTATGTGTGCATGTATGAATAAATAAGATAAAACCTATGTTCCAGATATTCTCTAATAATAGTGGACAGTGCAACGGCATTGTACCGGACGGACTACTCGGGCCGCGGCGAGCTCAACTCCCGACAGCTGCATCTGGGCAGGTTCATGAGAATGCTGCTAAGACTGGCCGATGAGGTTCGTACATAATTTATAACTTCCTATTAACTAGCGACTACGTTCGCGATTTTTCTATCTACACTACAAGAGCGCTGGTGGTGTCGTGGGATCAAACCTGGTAGTGCACCAATAAGTTTTTCCATTCGAATAATTTATGTGCGCAATGCCAGTGCCCATATACGGTGAAGGAAAACATCGTGAGGAAACCGCCATGCCCTAGAACCAAAAATTCGAAGATGTGTTACATAGGTTAGTATTCTTATAAGCGGCGATGGGCTTGCAACCTGTCACGTACGGAATACTAACTAAGTAACTACTGTGCAAAATGTGGGCATGCACCAAATGTCATGTTTGAACGTGCCTCTGGCTACCCTTTTTAGATATCCTCAAAGATCTAAGTAACTAAAGGTCTGAGGAAGACGAAGACATCTACCGAGCTCAGGGAAATTACAGTCGTGATCATATATTTTTCTTACAATATCAAATTTAACCCTAATCCAGCTGTAAAAACCGCATGAAAATCCGTTCAGTAGTTTCGGAAATGAGAGTGAGTATACATAGATAGAAAGACAAATATTTTAATGGATATATTTTTTATGTTTTTTTACTGTTTATTATCGCTTCTTCACAATAGTGACTGACTATTGAGTGGGACATGGTTTTAAATGGTGTATGGTAATGTTTGCCCAGCATTTATCCATATCCAAGAAAGACATGATCTTCCTCACGATGTTTTCCTTCACCGTTTACTCTGTCTTAAAAATATTGCAAATTTTTTTCAGTTCGGTGTTGCAGTGGTTATAACTAACCAGGTGGTCGCGCAAGTGGATAATGTGGGTGTTTTCAATGCGGATACCAAGAAACCTATCGGCGGGCACATCATCGCACACGCATCGACAACCAGACTATATCTGCGCAAAGGAAGGGGGGATAATAGGTACATTTTTGCCTATTATTAAGGGGGTGATAGACACGCGAGTAAGTTCGCGTACTTATGGCTCAACGACCTTTTTCGCTCGTGTGTCACCGTAAGTATGCGTACTTTAAAACCGCCGAGTAAGTTCGTCGGCGATCCAACCGGTTTGAAATCTTGCTCGTAGCTCGTCTTGGCTCGTACGTGTGGCACCACTGCGAGCCGCGAGCCGCCATTTTGTTTCGCCAGTCCGTGAACGCGCACGCTTATTTAAATTGCAATTTTTGTTAATTTTGATTCAGAAATTTGTCAAAAAAAGTGTGAGCAAGGTTGTCGTGTGTCACCGACGTCGAGCCGAGTAAGTCCGCGATCTTAAAGACCGCGTACTTTAAGTTCGTTCGTCTATCACCCACTTTAAATAAATAATGCTGGACAATCCACACAGCATCATCTAGCCCCAAAGTAAGCTACTCAAAGCTTGTGCTAAGGGTAAGATATACATTAATTCATTATATAGGATACATAGATAGATATTTTTTTTATTATACATAGAAAACACCCAGACCAACTGAACAAATTTCTGCAGATCTTACACAAATTTGTTCCGAGTCGGGAATCGAACCCGCAACCTGTTTGTTTTGAATGTTTTTCTTCTTCCTGTCACTTTTCCTCGCTATGTGGGATCGGCACAACAAGTTTTCTTCTTCCATTTCACTCTATCATCCGTCATCTCAGTCGCACACCTTTCTTACTCATATCATCCTTCACACAGTCCATCCATCTTTTCTTTGGTTTCTACCTCTATATCCATGCACACTCTATGTTTTTATATGACTGGCCTCACAGCTCAGTTGGTTGTAGCTCTGCCTTCTGTGCTGTAGGTTGTGGGTTCAATCCCCACCCAGGATAAACATTTTGTGTGATGAACACAAATGTTTGTTCTGTGTCTGGGTGTTATTATGTATTCTATGTATGTATTTACAAAAAAAAAGTATATTATTAATTAATCTATCATCTATCTATGTAGTTCCCATAGTACAAGCTTTGCTTAGTTTGGGGCTAGATAGTGTTGTGTGAACTGTCTTCCAATATTTATATTTATTTTTTTATAATGGAAAACGTATGAGGTATGGGACTGATGTATATTTTTTCCAGGGTCTGCAAAATCTACGACAGTCCATGTTTACCGGAGACTGAAGCCATGTTTGCTATCAGCACTGAAGGCATCACGGACGCCAAGGAGTAATTAATGGACACACTACAAAAACGTGAAAAAAAATGCCTATACGCACACGTCAGTTCCTTTACCTTACACCACGTGATATGAGGAGGCGTGGTCCCTAAGTCTAGGGATCCTTTCTCTTAATACACCATCTATATTTAAACTAGTATTACACCACCTACATGGTATTCAGGGCCCGGTAGTTAGGGAGGGCTTGGCCTGGGTTGGCTTTGCTTACGCTCTAACTCTTATTACACCACTGTTAGTTAGGGTAAGGGTCCCTTAAAATTGGATAGTATAATACCCGGCTTAGACAAAGGGTCCCTAAGGCTGGTTACAGTGCTTCACTGACCGTCGGTGCGTATGTCGGTCGCGCTTGTCATTAATATGAAAATCCATAAAATCGTACAGTGCTGGACCGACCGTACGCACGCGTATATTGCTACGCACTGCGTACGAGGACCGTCGGTCGAGCGCGTCCGCATGCGTCCGTCGGTCGGCCGACGCGCTATGGAAACGTATGAACGCGTTCAGTGCTGCACCGATCGCTGGACCGACCGTACGGACCTACGACGAATGTCTGTATCATTTTTTATCTGGTCAGTTTGTTGGTCAGGAGAGCACTGAATGATACAAACTGACGGTCGGTCCGTGTGTATCGTCAGGACCGACCGTGCGCACCGACAATCGGTTGAGCACTGTAACCGGCCTAAATAAAGTCATTGAATTTCTGACGTGCGTGACACTAGAACCGTGATAATGAAACTCCACCTTTTATTAACCAACGGTGAAGGAGCGTAATGTGTTTGGTGTATGTATGCGAGTTCCTTTGGCTGTCGCTAAAGCCCGAACGGCTGGACTGATTTTGACAAATGAGATATCGCTGGATTCGTATGAATTACAACAAAAAATCAATTCCTATTATACTTTCAGTGGGGTTTTTTAATTTTTCAATAATACTAGTTAAAGTGATAATACTGTTTAATTGCATTCCTTAGAGAAGCCACCGCCGAGTATTAGAATATTGGAACTGATGTGTGCGAATAGGCCTCCAACCCTATGAATTATAAGGTCCTATTTAAATAATATGATTTCCTAGCTTTAACATTGTCGCTTGTAAAAGACAACTGTAGAATTAACTGTACAATCTCTCATTTTCTTAATTTTGTAAATAACCAGCTATTCTGTAAAATGATAAATAAAACTCAGAAATATTACAATACGCTTTTATTTATTGATAAAATATAGGCATTTGGGTACAATTTTAAACATACTTATTATACTTCAACAACAAATCGGTAACATCAATAATGAGATCTATTGTCAATTTATTTATGTATTGCTTTTATTTTGGTCTGTTGAGTCGGAATCCCTCTCACAAGAAATATCATCAAAAGTCGCGAGAAGAATTCGAACTTCACATAGTTTTAAAAATAGCTCTATCTTACCAAGCCGCGTTCGTGCCTACTGCTTGAAGCTTGACTGACTGATGCAACATGTAAAAACTGTCAGTTTGGCCTATCCAAACAGACGGAGAAGAGGCCTTTCTACTTAATTTGACATTTTAGCGTTATTTTAAAAACTTTTTTATCCTTGATTTTAGAGCTCGTCTTTCAAGCTGATAGCATAAAGATGGAGTAATGAAAGATTGGTTGTGATTTCGTTATTTCACCAAGGGTACATTTAAAATTAACTAATATTTTACGAGATAAACACAAAATGACAAAGCCGTTGAGTGGAAAGGCCTTAGAATAAAATAGGTAACATTAATTGCACTCCAAAAGTTCAAACTGCTTTTTTTGTGAGTGTAAAATCTTATAGATCTATTTAATTTATCTTAAACACTAGCAGTTAGTTTTATGCACTAGATTCTTTCACGACATTGATATATAATCATTGAAATTAATCTATTAACGAAGGGTGTACGAGAAAATACCAGTGACATACGGACAAACGAGAACTATCTCAGGCATATTTGTATTGGATACTGAACGCGTGTTTTAGAAGTGCAAACGTCATGAACACTGCACAAATGGGAACATAGCCGCAAACCAAAAATCCGAAGGTGTGTCTCATAGGTTAGTCATATAAGCTTATAAGCGTTGATGGGCTTGCAACCTGTCACGTACGGGATACTGACAACTATGCAAAATGTGGCCAAATATCATGTTTGGACGTGCCTCTGACTACCCTCTTTAGATATCCTCATAGATCTAAGTTACTAGAGATCTGAAGAGATGTCTACCGAGCCTGGGGCTTACGGTCATGTATGTATGTATGTAATTATGTACATACCTACATACATGCAGCGTCGTGCTGGCGCGTGTTACAATATGCGGTCTAACTCGAATAAGGCGTTTGTTTAATATTTATTTATTACTAAGCATAAATGTCAACTTACCAAAATATTCTATGATCAAATTCTATGTAAGTATTATTTATCATAAGATCAGCATTATTCTTAAACTTACAAAAGGTTACAACTGTTTTGGATTAGTCGTGTTGCTAAGAAACAGGTACACTCGGCCAAATACGTAGGTAACACATTTTGATTAAGTATCTAAAATTAATTATTGAAATAAGGATATAATATAAGTAGGAAAATATTTATCAAGCTTATGAACTTAAATAAAAATAGAAAATATTTTACTTGAACGGTATTTCAACAAGTAGAATTATTAAACTTTAATATTTGTATGAATTGGTATTATTATGATTAATTAAACTCAAAGTTAATTGGGCGATTCTCCTCTACAGTTTTATCATTGTTCGCAACAAACAATTTTGATTATCTCGTAACATATTAGTCAATTAAATGTACCCTTCGTGAAATAACCTATCATCAACCAATCTTTTATTGATTCATCTTTATGCTATCAGCTTGAAAAAACAGCTCTAAAATCAAGGTTAAAAAAGTTTATAAAAATAACGACAAAAATATAAATTAAGAACCACCAATGACGTGTTTGGCCGACTGTACTTAGGTACATATTAATCGATTTTACTGGACAATTTAATAAATATAGAACCATAAGCTCAAAATATAACAATAATTCCTTACAACAATAACTTAAAAGTAAATTACTAAATTCACACAAAAATATTATTTAAATAACATACAATTAATTCCCAAATTAATTTAAAGCTAAATAAATTAATTAATAAATAAAAACTAATCTAAGTCAGTTAAAAAGCAGAGTTGAAGTAATAGATCATTTAAAAGTAAGTATTGGAAAATTTTCAGAACATAGCTCAGAATAATACAATTCTAAATACTCCTATGTACTTAAGTATCATTATTATTGCTGATTCTTTTTAACAAAGTTATATTTCATAGACAGTTTCAAAACCATTACTACAATGTCAGCTTTCAAACCAACATCGACAGATAAAGAGTCGTTTACAAGATGAATATGTGTTGCTTCAAAGATGCGACGCGATCATTACGTATAGCGTAAAATATTTGTAGTCTCTTTCCGCCTGAAGTTGACGCTAAGCTTTGTAAAGGACCTTCCTAAATCATTTATCGTAGAGGTGTAAAAGTTACGAAAAAAGCGTACCCGTATGTACTCGTTACTATAACAATGAGTACTCGTTACTATCATATCGAACACGTTACTTGTTACTTGTGATACCATACATAACAAGCTAACGCTGTTAACATAAAATGCTGTTATGTTAGGCCGCCGAATCGAGTCGTATTGCGTACGCGTATGGTATTACATATGCGTCGCAACATTCGTAATTTGTAGAAAACATACCAAACTGCGTAAGGTGCATTTTTCACTTTTCCGTATTTTGAACCTTTTTTTTTCGGACTGGACAAATGCTTTCTCTGACAACCTGTGACACTACGTTCTGATACTACAAAAGATGCGAGTAGCGAGATGCATTCGTGTGTAAAGTCTCGTTACTCGGTACTAGATGGCGTACCCGTTACTCAGTACCGAATACATACGGTTTGCTACAGCTTTATTTATCTGTCGATGCTCGAGGAAGCCCTAAGCCTAATTATTGCGAGGCAAGTTATAACTTTTAACTATAGGGAATCCTAGCACTACGAATTAAAGTTCATTTCACTCTCGCTAGACGAGAGTAGGCCTGTGTCCATTTTAATCATAAATTTTAATTTACAAATGCATAAATAATGTATATTTTATTGCTATACGTAAACACGATTTTGTTAGAAAACCAGTACATAAGTGATATAGCTGCGTTGCCGTTTCGGCCGCGTAGAAGTGAAACGGGCTTTACTCTGCTATCCCTTGCTCTCTCACTCTCGAAAGCAAACATTGGCAAGTCTTTAGGAAAGCGCTTAAGTGCAACTTGAAAAATAGGTGCTTAGGTAGGTACTTAAGTCTACGTATTGTACAAGTGAATTGCTATATTTTCTGCTAACACGCATGCGTCACTCTATCTAACACATAATGAGTAACAAGGATAGTGACGAGCGGGGAATGGGAAGGGTGCCACTTGAAAGAGCAAGTACTAAAGCAAGTAGCGTTTACACGTTTCAAGTTAAGCACTTTCCTAAAGACTTGAATAATGTAACGGCCATAAGACATGTAAGATTACATTAGGTGGTATAAGACATGTAAGATTACATAAGTTGGTATAAGACATATAAGATTACGTCACTGGTCCAATAACTTCACATTCATCGAGATAACCAACAGAAATAGAATTATAAAGGTACTTTACAAACACAAAAAAAATTATTAAAAATTGGTGGTAATTCTCTTGTTAAACGACACACGATCTTATTTCGTTCACCAAAGACTAAATTAGCGTAAACATTCTAAATGGTTTGTTTTAGCTCGTTTTGTTTGATCGGTGTGTTTTAGCTTATATAAGAAGCCATGTAAATAGATGTTGATTATAGCTACGGATATTATGGTAGAAAATTTATTCAATTTAGACCAAAATTACAATTTAATCTTTTTTTAAAACTGTCATTGTCTGTTAAGTATGATTTTTTTTTAATTGCTTCTTGGTTATCTCGATGTACCGTGTATTCAAGGCGTTATAAGACATACAGGTCATCCAACGGAATTAGGCATTCGTGAAGTTAGCCACAGGTGCGAGTTTGCGCATGTACAGTTCCCCCCCTCCTCATACCTCCAATTGCTCCCGAAAAACGATACTGCGCAGCTCTTGCGGCTAACTTCACGAATGCCTAGATTCATTGAGCCAACTATACCTTCGTAATCTAACCCAGCTTAGGGTCGATAGCGTCGGAGGTGACCCCACTGGCTCCCGGCAGGTCGGCCGGGGGGCCGGGGACCCCCTCGCGGTCTAGACGATCGTACTCGCTCGCTACTAGTGCGTTCAGCTCATCCTGAAAGGTATATTGAATGACGCTGTGTGAAATGTCCAATCCTACTTCACTACATAGTATACTAGCTTCTGTTCGCGGCTTTGCTCGCGAGGTACCTACATAAAATATAGCCTTTGTTACTCGGGAATAACGTAGCATTCTAACGGTGAAAGAATTTTTGAAATCGGACCAGTAGTTTTTGAGTTTATTCGTTACATACAAAAATTTCCTCTTTATAATATTAAGTATAGAAAACAAAGTCGCTTTCTCTGTCCCTATATCCCTATGTATGCTTAAATCTTTAAAGTACGCAACGGATTTTGATGCGGTTTTTTAATAGATAGTGATTCAAGAGGAAGGTTTATATGTATGTATAATACATGCATGATATAGAAACACTGATAATTTTAGAGGTTTCTTTAATGTGATGTATCAGCATTGCACCCGTGCGAAGTCGGGGCGGGTCGCTCGTATAATATTATCCGAATATATAACGAAGCCATCCTTTTATTTGTTTTCTCAGCCACAACAATAGGATACCTCAGAGTAATTACTTTGCTTTCCACCGTTTATGACTGAACGCTTTCAAATGAGCATCATTTTTAAGCTTTGTGTTTTTAAAAGCGGTCATCGGCACCGCCTTACAATCCTACTAATATTATAAACGCGAAAGTTTGTAAGAATGTATGGATGTATGGATGTATGTTTGTTACTCTTTCACGCTGAAACGTCTGAACAGATCTGTATGAAATTTGGCACAGATATAGATTATAGTCTGGAATAGCACATAGGTTACTTTTTATCCCGGAAAAATGTACGGTTCCCGTGGAATATATTGGAACGAAGTTCCTTATCGCGCGTTGTATGAGGGGGCTAGACGGAAAAAATTCTCACGAAAAGATGTCACGACACTTTTTGCTATAGTTGTAAGCCGTGCGACGTGCGCGTGTTTCTCTGTCTCTCTCTCTCTCTCTCTCTCTCATAGAAAGCAAGGAAAGGAACTTCGTTCCATCCGGGTGTCCCTTGAAACCTCTCAAGTTTTTTTTTGTTTTTGTTTTTCAAGGTAACATGCGAGCGAAAAAGCCGCTGGCGGAAGCAAATATCACATAATTTCTTCTCGAGGCCCTTTAGCAAACTTTGATACTGATGATTGAACTACGCCAAACAATGTTCAGCTTTATTTATATAGGCATAAGACTGACCGCCCAGCCCAGGCGGGCCGCCAGGTCGCGGCAGCCGTCGTCGCAGTCCCCGAGGCGCGCGACGTCGCGCACGGGCTCGTCTAGCTGCAGGCCTCCGCCCATGCCCAGCATGCGCATTATGGGCAAGCGCACACCTGCCTTCTCGCGGTTTATCAGCAGTCGGGGACACCAATCCGGCACCCTGATGAGAACACATCATATTAAAAACTAGTACCTGGGTGACCCCGAAACCCCCTGCATACTAAATTTCATGAAAATCGTTGGAGTCGTTTCCGAGATTCAGAAAATATATATATATACATATATACAAGAATTGCTTGTTTAAAGGTATAAAATTAAGTCAGTAAAAAAAATTTGATCACTAAATTTTAGTGATCAAATTTTTTTGTTCCCAATTAATCCCCAGACTCGGTAGATACCTCAGACCACTAGTGACTCAGATCTTTTGAGGATATCTAAAGAAGTCAGAGTCCTGATCTAAAGAGGGTAGTCAGAGGCAAGTCCGAACATGACATTTGGCACATACCCACATTTTGCACAGTAGTTAGTAAAAGATATACTTACGCCATTTCGAGTTCATAACAAAACTAACTTTATTTCAAGTACCCTTCACTTACAAATGTAATAATTAATAATCAACCATCAAATACATAACAGTTAGGGCTTTTGTCCACCGCCGCCGTCACCGTCACGTCACCGAGAACGAGATGACGGCGCCGAAGTAGCGGTACATACATTTACATTACATCACTTAGCCGCGTGTCCACCGCACATCCGTCACCCGAGCGCCGTCATACCGGCCGCCATATAAAACTCGGCCCGAAATAATCTCATTCTCGGTGACGTGACGGTGACGGCGGCTATGGACAAACGCCCTTAGTATTCCGTACGTGACAAGTTGCATGCAAGCTCATCGCCACTTACTAATCTATGCCAAACCTTCGAATTTTTTGGTTCTTATACGCTGGTTCCCTCACGATGTTTTCCTTCACCGTTTAAGAGCACTGGCATTGCGTACATAAATTTTTCGAATACAAAAGCTAATTGGTGCACGACCAGGTTTGAACCCACGATCTTCGGATCGTGAGGCAGGGGTGCTACCACTACACCACCAGTGCTCTAGTATTAATTTCCATATCAAAAAACATTTCTTCTAAAATCTCTTTTTGATTTCTTTTACATTTGAACACACTTACATATCGATAAGTGATGCGAAAGGCTGAACTTCCAGGGAAGACCCCATGATGATGAGCATATCGCAATGCTGGAAGTCTTCTTGAAGGCACTCCTGGAACCTCTCCGGTAGACTTTCACCGAAGAAAACTATGTCAGGTTTAACAACGCCCGGGCATTCTGTACAGATGGGGATCTGGTCTTCGAATATACGCTCTGAAAATTGAATATGGTTTGATATTAATCAGAAACTGTTTAATCGGGTTATCATTTGGATGGATAACTAATAGAATTCATATTGAATTTATTCAATGTTTCAAAGAATATAGAGCTTTGCTCTTAGTGTTGGCTATATGAGTCTATAGGAGCCTGTCCAGATGGAGCGTTTCATTTGCGTAAGCACTCGCACGTAGCCACTCGCGCGTTCTCAGGCACCTACTACATAAAACTACCTACTACCTAGGTAGGTACATAAATAATTTTCTGTCTGCAATCTGGAAAATCTGGACGCAATGTAAATTGCTACGCGCGAGTGCTTACGCGCGTGAAACGCTGCATCTGGACAGACTCTTAGCTATGATGAAGACCTTTGACTGTCTTCAGAACTCCAACACCATTATTGGCAATTATCTCGTATTGATAAGTTATTGTATTAAGTTACCTTTAACAAATTCAAGATCATATTGCTTGCGGCACTCCAGACAGTGGGATGTGTAGAATGTTCCATGCGCTTCCACAATTTTTTCCTCAGGCATGTTGGCAACCCTTTCCAATGTGTCAATGTTTTGGGTATAATGGCGCAATAACAATCCTACAATAGAACAAATTTGGGTTAGTGTATAATGAACCTTAACATTATAATAAATAAGGAGCATGAAAAACTTGTGGTAAATTTTAAATTGTTACATTATTAGGTACAGCATTATTGATACGGTCCGCAATCGGATACTTAATTACAATTTGGGTGGACCACTGTGACTAGCGGTCCACCCAAATTGTAATTAAATAAATGTAATAATTATGCTTTATGGTAAGGAGATACATTGTATTGTAGAGAAAGGGCATATTTTATTTTTGGTCTGAAACAAAAATTAATGCGAATGAAGTTGCATGCAACAACTAGTATATTATGTTTTTACCTTTTTCATGTAATAATCTGATAAAATAATGTGATATGGTAGGCTTGAAACTACCCGGGTACAACTCCTTAGCCAACATAAAGAATGGCTTTGGATTTTGTCTGAAGAAATTAATTTCAAATATCGCTTGTGGTTCTGGTAAGTTATACTTTTGGAGATTGTGGTAGAGACCTGTTTCTGGACTTCTGAAATCTGGGATTCCAGCAGCTGGAAATAGAATTATCAATTATAAATACTTGTGGCCATTTTTAATTTATATTTATACACATAACTTTTAAAGGTTTGCTGGAAGAGAACTCTTTTTAGGGTTAATCTCGCCTGTGCACATGCCACTAGTTTTAAGTTTTAAAATGTATTAATCTGTGTACAAAGTATAAATAAATAAATAAATAAAAAATAACTTTTATATAAATTTCTTTACACTGCAGGTTGTGGGTTCGATCCCCACCCAGGATTAACATTTGTGTGATGAACACAGATGTTTGTTCTGTGTCTGGGTGTTATTATGTATTCTATGTATGTATTTACAAAAAAAAGTATTTAATTAATCTATTAACTATCCGGTTCCCATAGTACAAGCTTTGCTTAGTTTGGTGCTAGATGGTGCTGTATGAACTGTCCACCAATATTTATATTTATTTATTTAAGTAATATCAATGAATATAACAACAGCTTCTAGGTATATTGATTTTGGTTGTAGTATTGCACAATTTGTATGAGTAAACAATCAGCCAACTCAAAATATTCCATAGAACAACACTACTGTAACTAATGACCTTGTATTGTAGCATCTAATCATAACAAAAACAAAACTTTCCATTATTGGAAACAACAAAATTTTAAGGTTTTTAATGGTATTTATAATTTTAATCATTTGTTTATAGTATTTACCAGGTTTTATGAAGATCAGATGTAATAGAAAATATATAATTAGATTTATCATTGCAGAACAGAAAAACAACTATTTATTTTCAGAACTACCTATTGACAAAATCAAATGTATAAAACAAATAATATGGTTTTTTATAAGAAAATAATGCCCACTTGAAGGACTGGTCCACGGTAGCCCAAAACCGTGATGATTAGAGAGAAGGAAGGTGGCCTTTGCCCTGCAGTAGAGCACTACAGGCTCTTAATAAAAATAAATAATAATAATAATAAATAATAACACTTACATGTAGATATTCCTGCTCCAGACATGGTGATAATATTCTTACATCTCTCACTTTGGATCCACTTCACAATACCGTCAATATTTACATCTTCTAAAACCTTCTCGGACGGAGCTGGAGGCTCTGGCGGTTCGTAGAGCCCTAATTTCTGTGCCAAATACCTCCTCACCGAGTCGACATCCCAATCCCTTATTCTTGAACTGATGCTTTCAGTACCGGACTCGTTTGGCGGGATGCTAGGAGTCCTACCCACAGGTTCGTCATCACCTACAAAAAACACTTTAAAAGTTCTTCTAAAGATACCACCGGCGGCGCGACATTATTCAACAATCTTACCATTACTCTTTCCCGGGGGTGAGTTTGCAGACATTTTGCGTAAAATAAATAAATTGCGACTCGAAATCCCCGTAAGTATTCGACAGCTTTTTGACAGTTAGAAGATGCTCATTCTCGGAAATAGCTTTGAGTATTAGGGTCGATCAAAGTCCGATTATAATTACATAACTAAATTTAAAAAAAATACAATATAGTATAAACATAAAATAAGATTAAATTTATTTTATACTTTCATTAAATGTTTTTCTACCTACTTAGAGTTTTATTAGCTAAGTTTAATTAAATACTAGTCAGTCAGATTCCAGCTGAAACTACCTTCGTAAACGTCATCATACTACTAAATAAACTGTAAAAAAAACTACAAGGCCAAGGAAAGGTATTCATTGAACCAAATTGTGTAGCTGTCATGTCATTAATTACAAAAGCATTTTTAATTAAAAATATATACAGAATTTTATCGTTGTTCAATGTATTTTTTAAAAACTACTTGTGAATAACGAAGTAAAAAAAAGTAAACTATTTCTACCAAACTAAACACTGAAACTCCGATAAGGACTCCACCGAATCCACCAATGTTACCTGCAAAAAAACAGATTGATGTTGGTAATAATACAAGTATGAAGGTACTAAAATTTAGATAGGTATATAATTTGGTCATGGACGCCAAAAAACCTTCCGGACTAAAGTACCTGGAGCTAAGTACCTACCTAGGTACCTATCATAATTTCAGCTATACAGATGGGTACTTACTAACAATTTGATACCAATACGATACAACGTCCAAACGTTCCAAATCTCCACCTGGACTTGAATAATAGATGCTGAGGATACACTTATCAGTCACATTGATGCCCTCCCTAGAAAAGAAAACCTTCATTAGCATTCTTATCGTGACATTCTCTCCATCAAATCTCGCCTTCTCATCATAATATTAGGTTAATTAAAGTATTGCCAGTGTTACCAACTACTGAACCAAATCATGGCATTGCCTGACAAACCGTCTGCGAAAAAAGGATGAGTTTAATCATTGCTGTGATTTGATTCCTATCTTAGATCTATAGATCTTGCTTACAAAAAGAATGCTAACCTAGAAGTACCTAGACAACTTACGCAAAACCATAGGTAAAGTATTTGTCAATGGAGAACACGTCGATAGACGTCTTGTAAGACTTCGTTTGGTGGCGGGTGTGCTCACAGTCCGGTAAACAATCAGAACAGCGCAAGGAATCTTCAAGATCTCTATCATCATGTTGGCGCGAATAAGTCGGTTGTAGGTGTGAGAACTTATCTGTGAACCCACTCATAAAAGAGCTTAGAATAATCTTTCTCCATTCACTCTCTGAAATCTAGACTTAGACTCAAGACAGCTTTAATTTTAGATGTACCTAGTTAAGCTTTTATTATTACAAAGTTTTGTTAAAGAACGAGTATTTTATTTATGTGATAGTTCTAAACAGCAGAAGAAAGCATGAATGCTTGCCAAAACGTAGAAATAACTATAGCCTTGTCCGTGTAATTAGCTTTGCTGTTGTGGGTAGTTAGCGAAAATGACAAAAACTCGGTACCTATAGTTGGGCTCTCAGAGTAAAGTTGGCTCAACAACGAATCTAGGCATTCGTGAAGTTAGCCGCAAGAGCTGCGCAGTATCGTTTTTCGGGAGCAATTGGAGGTATGAGGAGGGGGGGAAGGAACTGTACATGCGCAAACTCGCACCTGTGGCTAACTTCACGAATGCCTAGATCCGTTGGATGAACTAATACCTTTGTACTTGATGAGGCAATGCAAGTCACTTAATAAACAGATCGGCCCATCTTCAATACCCGTGGGTAAGAAGTAAGGCGTGCACTGACAAAGTGATAACACTGATTTAACTCTGCACCGGACGATGCAGGCACTGTAGGAGTACATCTCGTGGAAATCCTCCGGTTTCTCATCTTGGAAGATGCATTTTCTCTGCGAATTTTAAAATGTTCTAATGATTCATTTATTAAGACAAAAAGTTTGCCTACTTGATAAATACCTCAGGCCCAGGTACCTACAAGACATCGAGAATATTATTAATATTGGTGGACATTTTTCACACAACGCCATTTACTTTGTCCCAAAATAAGCAAAGCTGTAGGTAGGTAGGTACTATGGAAATATGTACTTACTTGTTTTGTAAATAAATAGAATATGTACATAATAACAACCAGACAGAGCAAACATCTGTGTTCATCACACTAATGTTTGTCCTGGATGGGGATCACAACTTCCAACTTACAGCGCAAAAGGTAGAGCTATTACTAACTGAGCTGTGAGGTTGTTCGTTATGTACCTACCTATCTACCGATAATTACCTACATTTTAGTAATAAATAGTCATAGTGAGTTCGAAAAACTTTTTATTGGAACGAAGTTCCATAACGCGCGTTGCGAAAGGGGGCTAGACTGGCTAGATGGAAAAAATTAAGACCAAAAGTTGTAACGAACGACACTTTGCTATAGTTGTAGTAAGCCGTGCGGCGTGCGCTTGTTTCTCTGTCTATCTCTCTCTCTCGCTCTCATAGAAAGCAAGGAAAGGAACTTCGTTCCATCCGGGTGTCCCTTGACACCTCTCAAGTTTTTTTCTTATACTTGAATGAAATAAGAACATAAGTACTTAAGTAGGTAGGTACTACTTAGGTTTAAAATTAAAGGTTTTACACTTACGGTAGACTGCGGGTATTTCCGTACTTCAGGGGAGGCGGTTTGTTTGATTGATTTCAGTTCCAAGAACTCAAGCCGGTTCGGTTCGGCGAAGCGGTGTACCACCCCGCCGGCGCTCGGGTCTGCGAAGTGAGTGGGTTGGAACAGCAACACCTGTGGTGTCGAACCTTTAGCTGACTGGATAGTAGGTAGGCAGGTGGGTATGTGTGAGGGTGTGAGGGTGTTTGGGTTTGTGGAGGACGAAAGAAGCCCCAGGGTCCTTACCACTGTACCTACACTGTGTACTTAGATCTGTACTTACAAATTTGTAGATAAGACGAGTGTTAGTAGGTACCTACCAAAACAACCCTTATAGTCTAAGAAAAAAATAATAATAATAATATGACCACGAGTCACGCACGACTGTAATTCCCAGGCTCGGTAGATATCTCCTCAGATCTTTAGTTAGATTACTTAGATCTTTGAGGATATTTAAAGGGGGTAGTCAGAGGCAAATCCAAACATAACATTTGGTACATGCCCACATTTTGCACAGTAGTTAGTATTCCGTACGTGACAGGTTGCAAGCCCATCGCCGCTTATAAGAATACTAACCTATGACACATACCTTTGAATTTTTGGTTCTAGGTATGCCGGTTTCATCAAGATGTTTTCCTTCACCGTTTAAGAGAACTGGCATTGCGCACATAAATTTTTCTAATGGAAAAACTCATTGGTGCACGACCAGGTTTGAACCCACGACCTTCGGATCGTGAGGCAGGGGTGCTACCACTACACCACCAGCGCTCTATTCTTTAGAAGTAGTCTAAGAGCCGCTGAAGAACGACCTTCACCGATCTGATAACCAGATGAGACGTAATATTTTATCAAATATAATTTATAAAGAAATATGCCTATGATAGCTTGCCTATTCAAAAGTGTTCATAGCTATTTTTAATTTGATTGATTTTGATCAATCAATTTTTATGAATAGGTATTATTACCTATCGCACGTACCTACGTACGTACAGATAGCATAAGTTCAAAAATATAATATATTCGTATGTAGATAAGTAAATAACGTACCTACCTACCAAAGACAAATGAGCAAGGTTAGCACTCAGCACTTTCTTTAAAAACAGCCATAATACAAACTGCACTTCGCGTAGAGTGGGTGCAAATCGTTTCACAAAATGTATTCCGACATTGTACCTACAGAGACATGACGAATCTCGACATTTGTAGATACCTACTTACCTTACTAGGTAGGTATAGTTTCTTGAGAAGCAGTGACCGCTAAAATGACGAATATGACATACCTACTTAAGAAGATTTGACTGAAAACGCATCTTTCAATGATGTTAAAATTTGCAGCTTGGAAGGTAAGTAGAGATGATTCAGTCTAAAAATGCACGTCCCTCCACTTGTACTTGTACCGCATGTAGAGGTAAATACATTGGAAATACATTGGAGGGGCGTGCATTTTTAGACTGATCTACCTACCTATGCCTCTTCTCCGCTAAAGACGTACGTCTTTACAAACGATCGTTGGACAGTCCATTGTGTTTTCAGTAAAAGCTTCAGTGGAAATGAAGTTTAAACACGTCACACGCTAGAAACATCGTGAATCAAAACAATCTACGAACTTTTAACTCAAATTAGACTGGTAGGGCCATTTTAACCCCGCTGATCTTAGCATAGGTCTAAGTGCTTAGGTAGGTACTCATCATTCGCCTGCCCTTAGCCCACGCTAAGTGGGGTCGGCACAACATGTTTTCGTCTTCCACTCACAGCTATCATTCGTCAACTCTGAGTCTACTCCTCTCACATTAATATCATTTACCTACACAATGAAACGACCTTTTTCGGCCTTCCTCTACTTGCATACCCAGCCACACTCATACCTACTCATTAATCTTTTGGTGATATTTATGGAAAACAAACATGGGTATGGGTACAGTTCTTCCAACGGATCTAGCTAGGCATTCGTGAAGTTAGCCACAGGTGCGAGTTTGCGCATGTACAGTCCCACCACCCCTCTCCCTACATACCCCCAATTGCTCCCGAAAAACGATACTGCGCAGCGCCTGCGGCTAACTTCACGAATGCCTCGACTCGTTGGGCCAACTGTACATAGGTACTTACATCAAAACCTTGGATGTAGTTTAGGGGGTAGGCGTAGTCGTGTAGCATAGGGTCCACGATCACGTTAAGCCCGTGCACAAAGCCGGGTAGAACTTGTCGCTTTGCCTTCTTAAAGGTCCTGTTTGGACTGAAGAAACAAATTAAAAAAAGTGATAATTATTAGGATAAAACATTGGTCACAAAAGTCAATGAAATCTTTAAACCTCCAAAATTCTTATTCACCACCTCAAAAGTAACTGATCAGCGCAAGCCAAAAAATGCTGAACATCATAAAGACGAGATTATAACTGCCTGCCTGTAGGTACCCCTAGTATGAGTTTAAAATTTACGCATTCTATATTAGGTATCGTCTTTCGTTGTCTCAAAACTATTAGAGAAAGAAAGAAATAAAAACCATTTATTTAGTTTACTATCTAATCGGCAGTCCCAGCAATGATTTTCAAACCATGTTTTCACGATATCGACCTTATTTTAGTTCCTTAACATTTCCGATGGAGGTAAATGTGTGTAAGGAATTCGAAAAAAGTTTTCGTAAACTATCAAAAACTCATACTAGGGGGACTGAAACCAAGGGGATCTAAGTGAAGCTACTGGCTGTCTAGAAGAGTTCCGCTGTCATTGTCATTCTCCAATGTCGTCAGACGCGACATGTGCAAGTCAGACAGAGAAGAAGACGAGGGGCTACATTCCGGACGGACACTCTTTCGTAGAAGCGTCAAGGACGCGACGTTCCTTCATAAATAAGCGCCTAAACTCAAACATACAGAGTCGCTGCGTTTGCGCATAGTTCTGCCTCTCTTCCATTCAAGTCGCGTCTTTTTAACCCCGTCGTCGTCTCACGTCTCTTCTATCTTGCTTGTCACTATACCTACTTACACTTGTGAAGAACTCAGTGGCGCAGCGGGCGAGAGTGCGCCTGCGACGCAAGAGGTTGCGGGTTCGATTCCCGCCGCGGAACAAATTTGTGTACGATCTGCAGAAATTTGTTCCGTTGGTCTGGGTGTTTTCTATGTTTAATAAAAAAATATCTATCTATGTAAATAATGTATGTATTAATATCAGTTATCTAGTACCCATAACACAAGCTTTGAGTAGCTTACTTTGGGGCTAGATGATGCTGTGTGGATTGTCCGGCATGATTTATTATTATTTTATTACATGTTTCAAAGTATATCAATGATTACTTACTGCCCTTGTTCATCAAAGTCCAGGATGTAGTTAAAAGCGCAGCAGTGCCCCCTCGCTGTGCGCCTGGTTCTGAATATGCTCATGCAGTCAACTTGCTCTCCTGCCCAGGTGCACCTTAGAAGCATCTCCTTACAGTCTGGCGCCAACTGTGTAAGAAGTGAAATGGTGATCTTGGTCTATTGGTGGAGGCTTCATCATCATCATCATCAGCTTATAGCAGTCTCTCAGCTCGACGCATCCAGCCTCCAGCACTCCAGCTGACCGGAGGGCGTCCTAAACTACGTTTACCGAGTCGCGGTCTCCACTCAAGAACTCGTTTACCCCAACGGTTATCAGAGGGTCTACCATGAGTTTTTACAATCTACGCTCGCTAGCGACTGTAGTTACAAAGATGTATGAAAACTTGTACAGCGCCTCTAGCGGATAGTTGGGTACTAAAACCTCACGTAGCTAACTATCCTGCGTCACAGCGTACTAGAGCGACTGTAGTTTACGCTTCATTCATTTGCATAGAATTTGGTACCATGAGTAACAATTTTGACAGATGTCATAGTAACGTACTATTACTACTGTAGTAACGTCAACCGATCTAAATGTGACAACTCATGGTAGACGTGCAGTTCTTCGACAGATATCGCTAGCCCACTGCCATTTCAACTTGCTTATTCTCTGAGCTAAGCAAGGAGGCATCAGCTTAGATCTAATTTTGAGTGACATACATCAGTGTACGCACTTAAGATTTACCTACCTAGCTGGTTGCTAGTAGGTACTTTTGGAAAGAGGGGACTTTTCTAACACAGGTATTTTAACCCAAAAATAACTTACTTACTTGTAAGTTCATTAAATACTTTTTTATCGTAAATAGGTACGCTGAAGCATGTCCTAGTCAATGCCTGAAGTAAGTAACATAAGTAGATGTAGATAAATTATATTTTAATAACTGGTTCGTCAGATGGGTTTCTAAAAAGGGTTACTTACATACAAACGAAACGAGTCATAGAATTATTATATTTCACAAGTAATGTCACAAAATGTAATTGCAAAGGGCTTTGTAAAATAATTGTACATGTATTTTACTGGATTGGGTGTCTTCCCATTTTTTCTTTGAGCTTTACCTTAGACAATAGCCCTTTTTTTTTCCGTGGTGGAAATGCATTACGCATACCACCCGGGCGCAGGGGGCACCCGAGTGGTTATGTGGGACTCCCGTTTAGGCTAATGAGACCCACGGTATACCCACTAAAACCCCCTCATCTTCCTCTTCGCCGCCCTGTGACGGGGCCATGGGAACGCTCTCGCACACATCCGCGACCCCGCCGGCGGTAGCCGCCTACAAGCGGCTTCATCCCGGAAGCCCGAAAGCCCTCCACGACGGGCGCACCAGATGGTAAGGCGCGCCTCCCTCCCCGGCCTCCACCAGTACTGTAGCAGACGCCTAGACAATACCCCTAATGTGTGTTGTCGTCTCCCAAGCTAAGGTTAGTTTCACTAATACCTAAATTAGGATGGTAGTGTACACATGAGCTGGCGTCAGTTGCCACGTCACTATCTCCGAGTAGGTTAGTTAGGATTATAAATACGAAAACTGAGATGCGTACCTCCTTCATAGCAGCTATGATCTTGTGAGTATCAAAACCTTGCCTTTGTGTAAATTTTTCGATGTCCGAAAAACGACCTCCAGTGTTATCCATGTAGCTGAAATCTAGAAGCCTGCCAAAATTTACCAGGAACTCTTCGACGTGTTCCAGGGATACGTTTCCAATGTCATTTTGTTCATAGCTGATGAAAACAGATTACGTAGGTATGGTTATGGTTATAAATAAGTTTCATTTTGACGCAAACCACCTACTAGTTTTGTAGTTAGTAGCTATCCCAGTTTTTAAGAAGTTTTAAGTTCAAATCGGACCTTAATTGGCGAAGAAAAGAAAACAATTGAATTTTTTTATTCTCAATTATGTTTTGACTTTGGACTACATTGGTAAATCGTGACCTTAAAATTACTACTTACAAGGCTAAAGCTTTGCTTTTCATAGCTTTCATGCTGATTCTGTTGACATTACAAAGGGCTATAGCAGGGTAATCGATGTTTGAAATTGAGTACGTAGCGTACTGCGGCATGAGGATTAAAGGGTTGGCCAGCGTGGTCAGCCAAGTGAAGATCAGATAGTAGCAGAACAGACCAAACATGCTGGCTAAGATTATTACCCATAAACACCTGAGGAGTGACACAAGGTTCGAAGTTAGGGCCACATTTCTTAACCTATTTCATGAATTTTCAACTTTAATGGAATATGGTAATAAATTGTCTTTGTTGTTTAATGGTTGTGTTGTTTTGTCTAATCTGTCAATTCTTTTGTTCGTGGAGATTGGGGACGAATATTGTTATTAATAAAATAATTACTTATTTTGATATAGACGACCTATATACTACGTCTAGATAACTCTAAAATATATTCGTAAAAATTTACCTCCTTTTCCAATTGATTTTAGGGTCTATTAAATGTTTAAATCCCGCTAAAGAGCAGTTTTTTATATATTCCACCAGCACTTGGGAGAAACTCTTGCGCATGATCATGTGCATGGATACGGCTGGTCGTGGCTTGTACTGTTGGCGCCTGTAGTCTATCCACCATGGAGTATCCGTCATTGTGTCTAATACCTGTAACAAAGAGGTTTTAAATAAAAAAGAAAAACAAAAAAAAACCGGTTACAAAGAGGTTACAAAGAGGTGTGTCGGTTGTGCTTTCGGAAAATGGCGGTTAGGTTAGGTTAGATATTAAGTTAGATTTTAAAGAAAACGAAAGAAATTAATTTACGTAAGATTAGGCGGTACGGTCTATAGACTATAGCCTGCTCAAATGAGCGAATAATGTAACAAAAAAAAGTGTTTACAAAGAGGCTAGCTGTTAGTTTGAATTATTCTAGCTCAAGCTATGGTTTCGAACTACTTATCTAATGCAATATAAAAGCTATAAGTACGTCTTTTATTACTACGATTGAAATATTGTTTATTTTTATTCACTTTCTCTTCAATAAATAAACCGGAAGCCTTCGTGTGCATTAACTTTGTATGAGCATTTGTCGTGATTGTTATAATTTACAGTGGGTACTAATTACTTACATTTCAGTCGCATACATACAAGGTTATGTCCAGGTATATAGTACTTAATAGTAGCTTTACACGTGTCAAGTTATTTATTGTTTTGTAAGGTTCAGTACGTAATAAAAAGTTTTTGAGTGTAATTTTTGCTTTAGGGATTTGATTCTTCATTTTATTGCTACTTTTTCGCACTATATACCTAAGCTCAATCTAGATGTCACTCAGACGTTATTATACTCGTAGTAGGTATACATTTATTTAGATAGGTACTTAGGTAGGTACATAGTTTAATGCAGTAGGTAGGTACCTATTCATAAAATATTTATGTGGTCTACTTAGTCTGCTCTGCACGTCTTTCCGTGGATTTAACCGACATAGCCTACTAACTGGTGGTTGATATAGGTACCTACTCCTGCTTATTAAATTTAATTAATTACAAGTCTACAAATTCACTACAAAAAAAGTGACAATATCTTCGAATTTTATGACAAGGACTTTTTAATAAAACCTACAAATATGTAGAATAGTAGGTACCTACTTACCTACTATTTTTCAATTTGTAAATTTTCCACCATTACAAATTTGTAAATCGTATTTTTTTATTCAACAGAAACTTGTAGAATTAAAAAGTGGCCGTTGAGTCCTGTGAGTAAAACGTCAACTTCCGCGTGACGTAAATCGTATAAAAACCAAAGACATCGATCGTCGCCCGCGAAGTACCTACATAAAATATAGCCTATGTTCATCCTGAAAGTTCATTCTACACATTGGTGAAAGAATTTTTCAAATCGGTTCAGTAGTTTCGGAGCCTATTCAATTCAAACAAACAAACAAACAATCAAATCTTCCCTCTTTATAATATTACTAGTTTCCGCTCGCGGCGTCGCCCGCGAAGTACCTACATAAAATATAGCCTATGTTCATCCTGAAAGCTTATTCTACACATTGGTGAAAGAATTTTTCAAATCGGTTCAGTAGTTTCGGAGCCTATTCGTTTCAAACAAACAAACAAACAAACAAACAAACAATCAAAGATTTCCTCTTTATAATATTAGTATAGATTAGTATATTAGTATAGATTACTTTGGTAAACAGAAAATGGATACTTACTTACCTATTAAAGTTTTATTCAGAAATTACTGTGAACTCTAATAAATACGTTGCATGTTGTGAACCTATTCACTATTAATATTCGAACATGTGGCCTATCACCAAGATACAATCGTAATATGAAATAAAAACAACTATCTGCGTGTAGATTTTGCCAAATGCGTTCATATAAAAAAAATATAAATGATCACGACTGTAATCGCGATATCTCAGGAATGGTAACACTTAAGCAAAAATTATCAGTACTATTTTGGTAGAGAATTTTAAGATCTACAACTTTGGCTTGAGGTTTTTTTTGATAAAACCTACCATTTTTGAGAAAAATAAAAAAAAACTCAAATTTCGACCTTTAACCCCGAATAACTTATGTAGCACACATGGGATCGCTGGGGATTTTTTTAAACTTTATTTGTTATGGTAAACCCCAGCTCTCCACCAACGGACTACCATGCGTCCGAGGAAAATATTATTTCAGACTTTTTGCGACAGATTTTTTATTTTTCTTAAAATCAAGGCTACTTTTGTTTCTTCTGCTTAAAGCGTCTACACACCACCCTGAAATCACAGGCAATATCGGGGGAGGACCCTAGATCGTATCATAAATCGCGTCGTGTGTAGGCAAATCCTACCCGATTTTTATCGTCCCTAAATCGCTCCGAGCGAGCTCACGATTTAGGGACAATTATCGTCTAGGGAGCGTTGTCAGTACCTACGTGTGTAGCGAAATCAGGATTGATTTCTACGCAGTCTGCGCTTGAGTGCCACGACGATACGACGTGCTTGCGGCTATAATTGTTTATTTCGCGCGAAAACATGGCGAAGGAGAAAGATCGAGAAGCGTGGACCAAAGCTATCGATCTATTCAAGGATTTACCATATTTGTGGGATAAAAAACATAAAGATTATTTCAACCGAAAATTTTTATTTTTATTTTTTTTAGAAAATTTTATATTTATGTCTCTGGTTAGATGGCACCGTAGTAAGTGCCAAAATAATGCCTATTTTCTGCTGTTTTGTGAGTGTCGGCGGCATCTCGGAACAACGAGCAGTCTGTTGCACGGTCGGTTTCGTACTAACTGGCAGGGACGTGTGTAGATTAGTAGCCGATATCATCCCCAATACCGCTGTCCCGATATCGCCAGTGACTTAAGGGTCGTGTGTAGCTGTAGACGCTTTTATTGGCATAATTTGTCAACATCAAGTTGGTGGGTTTTCATGACACGTTTATTCTTGAATTGAATAATAAACCAGTGTGATGTTGTAACCATATTTTGTGCTTAATGCTGGAATTACAACTTCTACTACAGAATAATATATTAGTAGTGTATGGTGGTGTAGTAGCACCCTTGCCGCACGATCCGAAGGTCAAGGGTTCAAACCTGGTTGTGCACCAATGAGTTTTTCTACGAAAAAATTATGTGCGCAATGTTATGCCAGTGCTCTTAAACGGTGAAGGAAAACATCGTGAGAAAACCGGCATATCCTAGAACCAAAAATTCGAATTGTGTGCCATAGGCTAGTATTCTTACAAGCGGCGATGGGCTTGCAACCTCTCACGTACCTACGGAATAACCTAACTACTGTGCAAAATGTACATAATGTCATGTTTCGACGTGCCTCTGACTACCCTTTTTAGATATCCTCAAAAGATCTAGAGGTCTAAAGAGATATCTACCAAGCCCGGGGATTACATCGTGATCATAATTATTTTTATTATTTATATTTAGATTTTCAATAATGAAACAAATTGTGTCTTCCAAAACTCGAATCATGGACAAGCTACAGACAGAATTGACACTTGTAACACTTTTTTGCTAAAAATCCTCCTGTCACTTTTTAGTATTTACTGAAATTGTCTTATAATGGAAGTCAGAAGAACACCGGCGTCCTTTGATAACTCGCCGCTGCAAAATTGACGCAGTTTTTATTGAAACATCGATTGTTTGCGATGTTAATCGAGACGATGAGGAGTCTGGGCGTTTTATCGATTCGTGAGATTCGCAAAAACAGGTGTTTGTGAATCTCTACTTTTTGCTGATATGTTGCTTCGAAAGAATAATGCCGACTCTATGAGCCAGGAGCTCTATGGAATACTTTCATTAAATTATGTAGGCTACAAGGGCGGATCCAGGGGTCATGGTGGTCATGACCCCCCCCCCCCCCCCTGGGCTGGGGCCAGGACCTAGGTGGACCACTGATTAAAATAGATAATATAATACACACAGATAATAGATTATGGTCTGGAATAACACATAGGCTACATTTTATCCCGGAAAAATATACGGTTTCCGTGGGATAGATATCTTTTTGTTTTTCATGGTACCCGGAGCTAGTATATAATAAGCATTATAACTTTTTGTGACTTGACCACGACTAGTGACCCCCCCTGGATTCGCCCTTGGTAGGCTAGGTAGGTACATACTAGGTACCAACATAGGTTTAAAGATATAATTTTTTTTTATGGATGTGCCTCCGACTGCCCTCTTTCGAATTATCTTCAGATCTACATATGTAGCTAGAGATCTAGAGGTAGGAATACCAAGCCTGGGGACTACATAAAATCTGTGGGATTACAGTCGTGATCATGTTTTTTTATGTCTTTTTATTTTGGAAAAAAACTATTATGGGGATCAGCCAGTCAGATACTGTTTTTTTTGTAGTAAAGATAGTAGCAATCAGAAGCGGAGTTGCATTTTATCGATGCTGTAATCGTAAGGCGTAGGAAATCTCACACTAATAAAGTGTTCATCTCTCTCGCTCTCGCATAGTGAAGGAAGTTGCATTCAGTGGAGCACAGATTAGCTAAGAGATTTCTAATTTCTGCTCTGTGGTTGAAAGTTGCAAGATTATTGGACCATGACCCAACGTAGATATTATCTTGTTTCGACTAAAAAATAGTTTTATGACCATAAAGAGTAACAAAAATAACTTAGGTACCTACTAAATAGATTTAGGTACCTACCTACTTACCTACGTTTTATTCAAAATTGTTGCGTCGTCCTACTAATACTCCTAATAATTGTTACCTCTAACTCTGAAACTGCTGAAGGGATTTGGATAAAATTTGACAAATGTAGTTTTTTTTTAAAATAGCTTTTGGTAGGTAGGTAGGTAGGTACCTACTTAGTAAGTTCTTGTGTTGTTTTACATCCTACTTACTTAAGTACCTACTAATATTCAATGCGAAAGGCTATGCGTGTGGGGGTGTGTTGTGTAGGTACCTCTGAAATTGCTGAACGGACTTAGATAAAATTTGATAAAATGTACCTAGACTATTAGTAGTTAAGTTACGGTACCAAAAGTACCACATTAAATTACTTTTTATACCAGCATTTCGCTAAGACCGCTAAGAATCACTTTAATTAATAAAATGGGGGAAAAAATCACTCTTGTGTCACTCTTTGGGTGTCATTTGTTGGGGACCCATCAGATTTTCAAGTAACATAGCGAAAATCGTACCTGCAACCTGTCGCTTGTCAGCTGAGCGTCCTTTCTCGTTCACATTCGCTGATAACATTTATTAAAATTTAAATTTTGCGTGTGAAAATCGCATACCAGCCCGCACACTAGCGCAAAGATCATGCACGCACACACGCGCGGGTGTTACGAGACGAGTGTGCATGTGTGCTGTCGGCACGTTGTTGCACGCGACGGAGTGCACTACACGCAGTCGGGGCATTTGTTGCGGTGCTACTTGCGGCTGACGAGTTTCGAGCGTTTTTTTCACGCACGTTAGTCACAATTTTTTTAATCGTTATTTTATTAGGTGGTTTGAAGTGCGACTTTATTATGACATTTTACATAAAAAATGAATAATTTTTCATAGTACATTTTTCATATATTAGTGTCTACCGACTTCGTTAAATATTTTATGGCCAATGAAATTATCCAATTGACTTTTCCATAATTATAAAAAAGTTCGTTTGTTACGCGCTTTTTGTAGAGTGGCATTGATTATAAGATGCACTTAAATTAAACACCATTATCCTGGGACACCCTGTAAAGTAGAATTCGTTCTTTTGTCTCATTCTTATCCACATCTTATAGAATTTTGTGCATTACCTACTCATTACATCGGGACCTACCTATGTACCTGTACCTACACTTAATTATAAGATACAAACCAATTGACCTACCACACTCTATAATCTACCTATCTTAAAAATAGAGTGATAAATTAACTCTACAGTAGGAATGAAGAGGAGATTTTTAATTGGCTAAATTTACGAAGCAGATTTTTTTTAAATTTTGATATAGATTTACGATTGTAGGTAGGTAGTTGTAAAAGGAAGAAAATTAGAATTTTATTTGTTGCAATAGATGCCCGCTGCCACCTGCCCCGGAGCCCGCGCGTCCCGCTGCACTGCAACAAAGTAACAAAAGTGCACAGCAACAAATGCAGTAGCGGCGGGAGTGGCGCGGGGCCGGGGGCGGGGCGCGCGGCGGTGGGGGCCACCGGCGCTCAGTCGCATCGTGACCGCGCGACGCGCCGTGCGTTACCGACGCGCGATACAACCGCGACCACGGCCGAGCACGACGACATGGTGTCGGTGGGCGCGTGGAGGCGCCGCGTGGACGACTGCGACGAGCGCTCCGAGCCCGGCGCCTCCAGCTCCGCCGTGCCGCGCGCGCCGCCCAACTGCGCGCGCTGCAGGAACCACCGGCTCAAAGTCGAGCTGAAGGGGCACAAGCGCTACTGCAAGTACCGGTACTGCACGTGCGAGAAGTGCCGGCTCACGGCGGACCGGCAGCGGGTGATGGCGCTGCAGACGGCCTTGAGGCGGGCGCAGGCGCAGGACGAGGCGCGCGCGCGCCACCACGACCTGCCGGCGCCGGGCGTGGAGCTCGAGCACCCCGAGCCGCCGGTGGTGAAGGCCCCGCGGAGCCCGCTGGTCCCGCCGCCGCGGAGCCTGCGCTCGCCGAGCGTGGACTCCGCGCCGGAGTCGCCGGGCGTGTCTCCGTACGCGTCGCTGCCGCCGCCGTCCGCTCCGCCGCCGACGATGCCGCCGCTTCTGCCTCCGCAGCAACCTGGTAAGTCCCCAAGTGCCATAGTAAAGTAGACTACTTTGTAAGTTTTCGCTCCTGCATTGCGGTGAATAGTGCTCATAATAAACGTTCTTGAAAATCTTTAAATCCAGTTTTACTCGTCTGAGCTAAGAGCCTCATTGTGAACGCAAGTCGTCCAGAAAGGCCGCCCTGGGTGATGCGTGCGCGCATTCTTCCTACCGAATTACAAAATCGATCGCCTCTGGCTGACACGCGGTTCTTACAAAATATTCTCATTTTGATAGGAATCCCACATTAAATTAATTTGAAAGTAATGATGGTTGTGATAAACGGGAATTTAATTTTTGAAAGTCAATTTTATTTATCTGATCGTCAGTTTTTCTAATTTCCCTAATTCCAAACGATTTGTTGAAGAGACCTTCATAGCTAACAACGTAATTACCTACGTTCGTACTAGGTACTCTAGGGTTGTACCCATCGCGCTAGCTATCTGAGCTCAAATTATCCGGCTATTTTTAGGCCTAGGTATCTAGAATTAAGATAATTATCTTTCAATGAAAATTTTCATTGTTCTTGTCTGTATCTATGTAATTACGAGGTAAGTATTATATTTTCATGCATAAGATAGGGTAAGTAGGTAACTACTAGGCTACTTGGGTTGCAATGCAATTTTGGTATTGAAAATAGAAAGTAAAGCACGAAAGTGATTATTCAAACATAGGTACTCGTATAGGTACCTAAGATAACATACCTACTTAAGCACACGTATATATATTGACATGTTAATGTATAAAAAATAATAATAATAGATCAGGTAGGTAGGTACCTCGCTTATAAAAAGTAAAAAAGTTAGGAACGATTAGGTTAATTATATAGAGTCGTTGACTTTTAAATTTTTTTTATCAAAGGAATTCACGGATCATTATTGACTCTATTATTGAAAATTATCGCAAAAACGATTAATTGGATCAGTGTGGTATGGCACGCAGTCGATGAAAAACGTCAATTTTACATGAATCTTTATTGAGGTTGTTTTAAAATTGAAAATAAAATGAAGTAGCGAATTAGGCAACAATCACAGCGTGAAACAAGGTACAAATAAGTATAAATAGAAAGTAAGACATCACAGGCACATTATAACAACATGATCCAGCCCTCAAATTGAAAGCGTGATTGATTGCTCTACCGTGTCTCATAACATAAGACAGAGTATACGCTAGCAGTTTACGCAAAATACCTTTCAATTACACGGAGATAAGACTCTTTATACTATCTATCTATATCTATATAAGAGCTTAACCTGACTGACTGACTGACTGACTGACTGACTGACTGACTGACTGACTGATTGATCATCGCCGAGCCGAAACCGCTGAAGATAGAAAGCTGAAATTTGGAAGGTGGCTTCCTTTTATAACAAAACCACCCACTAAGGCGGGATTTTTGGAAATTCCACCTCTAAGAGGGTGAAAAAGGGTGAAAACGTTAGTATGAAACTTTGTAACGCGTGGAGCGATTTTCATGAAACTTTGTTTGTGCACTGTAAATACAAAATGAATGAACACGTATTTCAGGATTTTTAAATATAACCTTTAAAAAGGGGTAAAATGGGGTGTCAAAGTTAGTATAGAAACTTTTTAACGGGTAGTGCGATTGGTCTGAAACTTTGTTTGTGTACTGTAAATGCAAAATGAATGGATACCTGTTTCAGGATTTTTCAATATAACTCTTAAAAAGGGGTCAAATGGGGAGTCAATGTTTGTATGGAATTTTTTTAACGGGTGGTGCAATTGGTTTGAAACTTTGTTTGTGTACTGTAAATGCAAAATAAATGGACACCTGTTTCAGGATTTTTCAATATAATCTTCAAAAAGGGGTCAAATGTCGGGTCAATGTTTGTATGGGAACTATTTAACGGGTGGTGCGATTGGTTTGACACTTTGTTTGTGTACTGTAAATGCAAAATGAATAGACACGTATTTCAGTATTTTTCAATATAACCTTCAAAAAGGGGTCAAATGTGGGGTCAATGTTTGTATGGGAACTTTTTAACGGGTAGTGCGATTGGTCTGAAACTTTGTTTGTGTACTGTAAATGCAAAACGAATGGACACGTGTTTCAGGATTTTTCATTATAACCTTCATAAAGGGGTAAAATGGGGTGTCAAAGTTAGTATGGGATTTTTATGAGTTGTGTGATGTGTTTGAAACTCAGTTTAGATACTTTACGCGAACGAAGTCGCTGGCGGGACAGCTAGTCACAAAATAAAGTAAAAATGCCCCTATCCTTTTAATGCTACAACATTTTGACTCACGTTTAAACGCATTCAGCCAGAAAATCTGTGTTGAAGGTGATTTATTTTTGGTTGCGATCAGCATAAAATAATAAGGACACAGTGTTATCCGGCAAACATGTCGATACTTACTGTCGTTTTTTTAAAGTAATGCTTAAACTTTTAAACTCATGTAGTTCTCCATTGATTAATGTTTTGCAAAATGAGCTTAGTGTTAATCCAAATCCATTATTAACGTTACACGGTACACCATTAAACAATTAAACCTTAATCGATTGTAATGTTTTGATAAACAGCCTTATCCCTTTTAATTTTACTTAGCACTTGTCATTCCCTTAGCTCCGAACAGATTGTCATGTAGATCAAAGATAATGGGATGAAAGAGCGCTTTACTCTACATTGTCTTTGGACGGGGCGGATTCGCGAACCTTTTGTGAACTTGCATAATATGTAATTCAGGTTTAGTTTCACGTTCGTTCACATTTCTTGTTTTTATAATGTAGTGCTGCTCCACTTTAGTGAGTTATATCTACTTCCTTTCATGATCTTGACGAACTTAATAGTCAGCATGATAAAACATTATCATAACTAATACGTCCATACAATGCTTCTTTGAGTTAGGCCTAAGACATTGTTTGACTATTTTGCATTGGATCTTAATTGGTAACATTGGTTGGTTCGTTAACTTAATATAGACATAATTGTAATGACCAAAAAATCGAGAGAATTCTATATTTAAAAATGAAATTTAATTATAATTGTCCGGATAATTTACGTTTGGATTGGCGCATCCTTATTCAACGGTTACCGGCAGACGTTTGAACTCGTGTGACGGGTATCCGAGTTGACAGCGATTTTGCGTGAGCTATAGACTGTCGTGTAGAAAAGTGTGGTCTTTAAAAATCATTAACCAAATGCAGTAAGAAACATTTACAATGTCCTAAATTGAATGCTTTTTATTCAGCAGCATTACCACTCTTACAAACCATCATGTTTCAGAAATATCAAATTTCAAGCTCGAAGTAACACTCTTCAGTTCAATTATTATAGGTAGTGGTACGAAATATCTAAGTAATATTACATTGAATTACGAAGAGTTTGAAGTAAGACCCCAGATCGATAGGACATTTTTATTTAAAGAATAAACAAAATGATAGGTACCTAAGTAAGATGTAATCGGTCCGACCGAATGCATACATAAATCTATTAGTGCTTGTTATAAACTTTTTGTTTATGGTTGTATGTACCTCTGACTCGGCAACATCTATACTTGCAAGTAAAACGTTACAACCAATCGATGGTTAAATTTACACATCACTTTCTAAGTAAAAGTTGTTTAATTAAAAGTTATAATTTTATTAGTAACGTGCAGGTATTATCAGGATTATAAAATAACCTGGTACAATGATACAACCTAATTAACTTTAAAAACTAGTGTGCATGTGAAAGTGCACTGTAATAATGAATTATAAAACACAAAATAACACAATACCTTTTCAGTCCTAACTAAATCGCAGACACAAAAAGCCGGACGTATTTTAGCCGGAAAGTTCTCAAAACCACAAAACTGGTGCGGCGGACCTCTTATTACTTACAAAACAAAAAGAAGTAGCCTCTTGAATATTTTAACAACTTTTTGGATCGTATTACTTCACTGTTCTGTTCACAGTGTGTTTGAAACCAAAATAAGTGAGTAAGGACAAGTGAGGCGTGTTAGCGGTTTTTTACACAAATTTATGAGCCTTTGAATCACCTATGAAATTTGAACCAATTATAGTATAATTTTATATTATGTATAATTATTTATAATAACTGCCATGGTCTACTGTCCAACCAATTTTACAGCTAATTATTGGTGTGTCAGTTTGCAAAATATAGGTGCTGAAATTCTTAACTATTTAAAACTATGAATGTACGCGTGTATAGTTGTCTCAGAGACAACTATTATATACTATATATATATACTATATTTTGCAAACTGACACACCAATAATTAGCTGTAAAAATGGTTGGACAGTAGACCATGGCAGTTATTATAAATAATTACAAAGATTCAGCCTTTGCAAATTTAATCTGTATTACAGCATAAGTATTTAAATTTTATAGAAACCCATTAAACCAGCTAGGAAATACAAAGATTAGATAAGCTATCTTTGCTTAGGTTCTGTAATTGTTCTTAATCCTGTATCCTACATAACAGATAAGTATTGAAATTATAAATGGATCAGCCAATAATTCACCTGACTATGAACAACTCTTAAGCTTATTTAATCCTCTACTAATAGAATAAATAAAACTGATAGAGATTGAGGAATATTCAGTGGAAAGAGTTGAATAATAATTTTACTTTTGGTATTCAACTGTTAGTCCAGTTTGTCAGTTCCACAGTTCCAGTCAATTAGACTAGCAACGGACATAAATTCGCTTATTATCTAGATACGGTCTGCCTGTTGCATGCAATCAAAGTTGCACTGATAACCGCAGCTCTATGTCAACAGAGGTGATAATGATAACATTTGTGTGTTTATAATTCAATCAAACTGTAATTCTACTATAGTTTCTCGATGTATGTAGCTTGTTTTAAGTGTGTTTGACGTTTATTACCGAAATCTAATAATATGTTGCCTGCTCTACTTTTAATTGGACCATGTGCAATTAGTAACTGGACTTCACATTGACCTGTTGTTTTGTATAATGCTTTAGGCTAATAAACAATATAATTATAGCAAAAAGTTTACCTATGCTTGAACTATATTATTGTGGACATCGAAATTTGTGAATTAATTATTGTGCTAATCGAATATTATATTATGTAAATATTTTAAAAATCTATAAATTGGGGCTCGAAACAAAAAAAAATTCTGATTATAGCTATCAATCGTGGCCTCTTCAACCTCAATGCTAAGAACCACATCGTATCACTAATAGGTCCAGTCCCGTCTACAAACTTGTCGACAACAATATCTAAGTATATAAAAAGTACTTTCGAAAAGAGTGATAAAAACATAATTATTACAAAAAATGAAAGCATGAATGTTACAAATAACTTCCATCTTTAAATAAGTAATCATTTTTCTTTGTAGTCGGACTGAACTAAACCAAACCTCCCTTCGTTTATTTCAAGGTCGGTAGAGTCAGCTCTCCCCTTCCCTTATTACAAGTTTCTCAAGCACAAAGCTAAGACAAGATACCAGTAAACGTTAACGGCTTATACAGCTATCCCGTTCGTTCGGGGTGATGCTATGCGATAGGTTGGTTGGGTGGGGTGCGATAAAAACATTGAGCCTATGGGGCGGAGCTATGTAAATGTTATATACAGGGGTGCTTTTGGGACCTCAAACTGTAGTAGACAACTATTGTGTAAGCTATACCTTATCTAGCCTGTGGATCTGTTAGAAAAGCTTATGGCGGGGATGACTGTAAAAATGTTACATGCGGCTGCAAATTATTTTATGAATGGATTTCGATGTTACTGCCGAGGTCTGGAGTGACGATGTTAAATATAAAATCTAGGAACAGTTTTATAGCAGTTGATGTCAATTTAAAAAAAGCCGGACAATTATGTGAAAAGCCGGACTTGACAACACCCTACTGGGTTGGAAAATCACGTTTTTTAATATGTAGGTACGTTTATGTTATTTAATAAATAATGTATGTAATTTAATAATTTATTGAGTTAGAATTAATCTAGGTACCCTACCTAGATTCTAGATATTTACGTCTTATTCGTTTTGTAGGTAGCAATAATAGGATTATAAATAGTAGGTACCTACCTACTCAAATGTTTGTTTCACTAATTAGCTTTTTCTCGACAGCTTGCAATAGATAAATTTTAATGGGCTGAATAGTATGATGAAAAGTCATTAAACAGCAATCTTGTTCTCACACTAGCCACCATCTACATGTAATAACTTATTTCTGCACAGTTTTTGATAACAGATATGAAAGAGTTTTTATGTCAGAGTAACAATAACAACGAACCTATTTGGAGTAGAAGTTGCGAAAAAGGATTTTATCGAACCTTCGCGATCGGAACCTCTTTAAACCCCGAGCTTTTCATTGATCCCCTAAATCCCAAACTTAGTCCAATTTCTGATCCATCCATCAAAACTGATTCGAACGGTTTCAGCAGTTTTAGCTTTCTACTTCTAGAATGAGTAAAGTTTGAATTTCAAAGATTTGGAGGTAACCTAGTAGAAAACAAGGTTGCTTCCCGACTGTAACCTCTTTGTGCTTTGTGATTACGGCTATTTTTGCGTGATTGAAGCTACTTAGCAAAGACGGGATGTTTTCAGGGTGGTAGGTCATTATAGGGTTGGTACACTTGGCTTTTTTTTACTTACCTAAGCGTTAACAAATAAAAATAAAAAAAATAATGTCACGTTACATTTTAAAAGGTTTACAACGGAATTAAGAAATTTCGTTTAGGTTGGTTTGGTGGCAGATCATAATTGCATTGATTATTTGATACTTACTTAAAATTTTCGTTGAAAACCAAAAGATACTTAATGTCGAATAAATCTTACAGTTAGACTAAATTATTACGAATTGTAAACTCATAAATTACAAACTTAGACCGTATTAAGAATCAAAACCGCTCTTGCCGAGAAATAATCATCGTAAAATTTTGCCAGTAAAATACGAAATTAAATTAAATATTTAATTTATTTAAAGTTGACATCCCTGAAACGTTTGATGTTTTACGAGTTCCCGCTCGTCATTAAACTTCCCTATTTCGGGAGGAAATGCTAGGGTTGGCACACGTCCGACGCTTTTATGTCTCGTCTGAAGTTGCAGCCGCAAATTTATACGCACAGAAGAAACAATAGTAAACCCAATAACCTAGAGTGTGTCACTTTGAGGCAGATTGCAATGTAAAACAAGCTTTATGTATAGCTTTTAATATAATTAAGTTGTCCAAATTGTTGATGTTATTTTATTTTTCTTTTGACCGCCACTCTAAAAATGCAATCCCGTCTGCTATGTAAATAAAAAAAATTAGGAAATCGTGACTATTCTATTTAACATAAAAAACCAGGACCTAAGTAATCATTTTAAAAAAATATATATTTTTTTAATATTTTGATGAAGAGTGTTTTTTTTTGTCACCTATTAGATGACGTTGGCGCGCACAGGGCTCTCTAGCTCGTGTCTTCTGTGTGACTAAAGCAGTCTAAGGGTTATGTAGGTTAGGTTAGTGCAAAAAAAAGCGCTAGGGCTTAGCGAGTTAGACCGACCTAGTAGCACCTAGACTCACCTAGTATGTAAGACCAAGAAGTTCCAAAATGATCCCTGTGATTTCATTGAAATTAATATATTTGACTATTGACTATTTGAATAATGACTATCAAAAATGACAGACAATTGAATTAATTTCGGTATACTATTAGGCGCCTGAATTTTAAAACTTGGAATTTTTTATTGAAATTAAAAAGTCAATTCTAGAAGTAGTTTTACAATAAAAAAGCGAGGAGTGAAAGAAACGTAGCTGTGGCCGTAGTAAAACCGCCGGTCTAACCCCTGACTGGCAGTGCAATTTTAACGTCTTGATTTGAATTTCATTTTCACTGGCGCGCTCCTTACAGAATCACAACTGATGGTGTGTATCCTGCTTTAGGCAAGTTTTCCAAGACTAGTATTCAAAGAAATGTTGTAGAGAAGCTGAGAATATATTAAAAATAGCTTTTTAATTTAAATAAGTTTTACTTAAGTACTGTTCTTATATTTTTTAAAAGTATTCAAAAATCGCACCGTCCCTGAGATATCTCATTAAATACATTGGTGAAATAGATATCTATTAAAAAGACTGATTTCTGAAAATTAAATATTTATAATGGATGACCCATGTACCTTCTTAGTTACGTCTTCCTGTTGGGGATTTAAAATTTTCGAAAAACAATTGACAACCCTACAAGGTTTTACATTTTACGTTCCGAATTTCGGGCAGTGGATCGCTCGGGCAAGGTCGCAAAATATAACACTGCTGCAGTAGGTTTGGGGACCAACGAGAATCTACCTTTTTCTCTTATACCCGAAGAAATCTGTGAGGTGTTCTTTATATACAATAAGTATTACATTTTTTTCTGCTAATCCTTAGCTTTAGAGCGATTCTTCTCAATTTCGATTTCTCAAATTCAATTTCTTTCAAAGTCGGGTAATAAGGTACGTATTGCAAAAACTGTCTAAAGTATAATGTAAGTAACCAATTAAATTCAAGTTTCGATACTACATTGAACTAATAAGTTCAGGTAGTAATAAATTAATAGTAGGTATGAGAACGCTTTCCGGCCAGAGGGCTTAGTACGAGTTTTGATAGTTTACAAAACTTTATTGCGTTTGGTTTCACTCCCTTTACCTGCCCTGCTGTACTGGCGAATTCTGTTCTCTAAAGTTTCCGCTAGGGGCGCTGCACGTGAAATAAAGTTACGTATACATAATCATGATCACGACTGTAATCCTCAGGCTCGGTAGATATCTCCTCAGATCTCTAGTTACGGATATCTAAAGAGGGTAATCAGACGCATGTCCGAAAATGACATTTGGCACATAGCCACATGCACAGTAGCTAGTATTCCGTACGTGACAGGTTGCAAGCCCATCGCCGCTTCTAAGAACCTATGACACACACCTTCTAATAAAGTTACGTCTTCTCTTATTCCATTTCCCACAACACGTTTTCTTTTTTCTTTTCCCTCTATCGTCCGTCATCTCAGCACTCACTTCTTTCTTACTCATATCATCTTTCACACAGTCCATCCATCTTTTCTTTGACCTACCTCTACCCCTGTATCTATCATCATTCATACCTAACACTCTCCTCGTCACATGACATTCATTTCTTCTCATAACATGCCCATACCACGCTAACCTATTTCTCCTCATCTTTTCCGTCACCGGCGCCACTTTCAGACTTCCTCTGATATACTCATTACTTATTTTATCCATCCTCGTCACTCCACACATCTATCTCAACATTCTCATCTCCGCCGCCTGCACCCTTTTCCCAGTTCCCTAGGTGACCCAACACTCAGATCCAAACAATACGACAGGGGCCTTACCACGAAGTCTTCCAAAACGATTCCGTTTTAGAAACGTCATATTTGAAGCTTGAAGTAACACTACTTTGCATAGGTCATGGTACGAAATAGCAATGTAATATGAATTCGTGGTGAGGCCCCTGGCCCCTATTCAATAAACATTACAAGTCTACAAATTTGTAAAAAAGTGACAATATTGTTGAATTTTATGACAAGTAAAACCTATAAATATGTAGAATTGTAAGAACATTTTACAATTTTGTAAAATTTCCTCCAGTAAATCGTAATTATTTATTAAACAGAAACTTGTAGAATTGTGACCGCTTTCAATTAATTGTATTTTACAATTTGGGTAATGTTTATTGAATAGGGGCCTGGTCTTTATGATCGTTTTGTAAAAAAGTTTTAGTTTCGAATAAAGTTACGTAAACTATCAAAACCCGTACTAAGGCCCCTGCACGCATGATTTCGCACGTGGGCAACAATATCTAATTACTTACTATTATAATTGGGCAAAAATTAATAAGTACATAGCTGCCCAATTACCTACTCTAATTATGCATCCGTTGGTTTTATAATTTGCATGTTTCAATGTTCAATATAGTAATTTAAGTACTTACCGGTTGAGGACGAAATTATATTTTTACAATATATATTTTTATAGTTTAATATTTATTTTTTGCTAGATTTCAAGTCTTTTAGCGGTGACTGTACCAGGCAGAAAAAAACAAACTATAAAGGTCTCTCCACATGCGCGCGAAACATGAGTGTAGACACGATTCACGCGCCCCGCCGCGATGCACGGCGCGACTGTGGAGAGGCCATAATACATCAATGGCAGGAACTATCTAGGTAATTAAGAAGCAGCCAAGTTAAATCAACATTAACTGATAGATAATTATGTCAGTCAGAGAGTAAGGACACGAGATATCTATAGATCTATGTATAATAATTAATCTATCTAATACCTTTAAACTAGCAATTCTTGTATATCCTACTAATATTATAAACGCGAAAGTTTGTAAGAATTTATGGATGTGTGGATGTAGGGGGCTGGTACACTTATCCGGATGTAAGGAATTAAGGATGTATGTTTGTTACTCTTTCACGCTGAAACGGCTCAACGGATCTGGATGAAATTTGGCACAGATATAGATTATAGTCTGGAACAACACATAGGCTTTTTATCCCGGAAAAATCTACGGTTCCCGCGGGATAGATTGTTTTTGTTTTTCAAGGTACCACGCGGGCAAAGCCGCGAGCGGAAACTAGTATAGGTATATATTTAATCAGAATCTCGGAAAAGGCTCCAACGATTTTCATGAAATTTAGTATGCAGGGGGTTTCGGTGGCGATAAATCAGTCTAGCTAGGTTTCATTTTGAGATAACGTCGTTAGCAAAAAAAAATCCAGGTCATCCAGGTACTAATTACCTAATCTAGTGTGTCACAAAAGTTTTACTAAAAGACATCTGTGGTACGCACGTGAAATTGAACCTTATAACCATCGAATGACAACTCTATTTAGTTTAGCAAAAAATGTTGCAGCAATTTTTAGATTTACTAATACTTGCAATCACGCTATAATGAATCTTAATTCAATAGTATAAAGTTAATTTTCAAATGCATGTTGGTTTATAGTAAAACACGCTTGTAAGGTGCATTGCACAGTAATGATAGTACATTATCATTTTATCAAGATTCTAAAGGTTTGTTTAATTAAGGTTTACACTTGTTTATCTCTGGGATGATATAGTTATATATAACTTTTAGCACTTAAATTGTTGTCTTTGCATAAGACTAGAATAATATTAACATATTAATTTAATTCACTTTCAACATTGTACCTTAGGCAATACAATTTATGATTCCCTGTGATTTTTTCGTGTTTATTTTCAAAGTTTTTACGATTTTTGTGCGTAGTAAGCACACAGTAAGTAGATATTGGAGATCTGGAGTCTTACCACAAGCTCCTGCAAACCATTATGTTTCAGAAACGTCATACTTCAAGCTTGAAGCAATACCAATTTTGTAGGTCTACGAAATGTCAAAGTTACAATATTTTGATACTCTGCTTCCGCCCGCGGCTTCGCCCGCGTGATACCTTAAAAAACAAAAACATATCTATCCCACGGGAACCATACATTTTTTCGGGATAAAATGTAGCCTATGTGTTATTCCAGACCATAATATATATCTGTGCCAAATTTCATTCAGATCCGTTCAGCCGTTTTAGCGTGAAAGAGTAACAAACATGCATCCATCCATCCATACATTCTTACAAACTTTCGCGTTTATAATATTAGTAGGATTGCTCGAAGCTTGTGGTATTAACGTGAAAGAACAGATCTTAAATCAACTCATAAATAATGTATGACAATGAATAAATGTATAAAAAAGCATGTAAATGGCAAAACAATATTAAGGAATTTTCAAGTAAAGAGTTTAAAATTTTACCTCTAAAATAGGGATGGTAGAGTTTGTAAAAAAAGTGATCGAAATACTATTACAGTATGATTGCTTTTATACTTGCTCTTTTTATGTGAATTGCATCTTCCAAATATTATTATTTACCCCTATTTTATAGCTATCTGAATAATTACTTAATGCTCGAATACGATTGCTTTTGAACTTGACCGTTTGTTTTTAAATTTATGTTGCGTCTATTAAATATTGTTATTCTTATTTACCCCTATTTTATAGCTCTCTGAATAATAACGAAACGCCATTTTGAAATGCCTTCTTTATCTTTCAAAATAGTATAGTAACATAATAACGCCTCAGTAAAGTGGCTTTCAGTCTTTCAGTATTCGAGAGTCAATAAAAACTTAACATAATATATATTGCGTCCGCAAATAACGGCTGAAAACACTTTTCGAACCTTAAAATTATCCTGCACATGAATTAAGAATCCACCCCACCATAGCAAATATTTTACAGTCGTTTTCAATGCTGAAATCTTAATGTGATTGAATTTCGGTGGCTATTTATCGGGTTTGTGCACTGGTATGTGAAATAAAAAGGTTATGAATACCAGTTTTGCAACGTTAGCTTCTTTGAGAATACCCCCATTATTTTGTGGCATCTTATTATGGAAAGTGTTTTACCCTTGGACGAAGTTTTACCCCAATAATATATATTTTTTTAAACTTTAAAGCTACTTCCTACACTGATAATCTCAATCGTCATTATTGTATTACTGTTGCTAACTACTGTGAAAACTAAGGCCGCAAGTTTATCGAAGAAGTTAGTGTATATTTTTTTTTTTAAAAAGTGCTCATCAATTTCGATAAAATTTAGACCACCTCTTAAATATGACCTATCAAACAACAAATCATCGAATTCCGTTCATAATTAGCGGAGTAATCGCGTAACAAATAAAAAAAACACAAAAACAAATTTAGAACCTCCTCCCTTTTGGAGTCGTTTAAAAAGTATACGCGCTTGTTTACAAGAATAGGTAAGTACATGACACTGAAAGAATAAATTCTGTTTGCGGTCTGTTTGGACTGAAATTCATAAAGTACTAACTAATCTTGTTTGGTACAAATCCCAAAATGAACTTTTCCCAAAATGACTGATTTTGAAAAGCTTTTGTTTTTAAATGTCTGACAGAAATGGTACATTCAGCCACGTAATACGAATAACCAACTCTAAATTTACTTCCAGTGATATTATAATTATTATAACACCTCACGCTATCTTCGCATATCGTTTGTTGTCAAGGTATTCTTTGATTTTCGAAGTTCAACTCTATTTAGGAATCGGTGCGTTTTTTCATGGCTTTCATTCATTACTCTCTGAAACAAAATTCAGTTACATAGTACCTATATTTTTGTGACGCAAACGTTTGATCTCACTAATGAAATCAAACAAACACTCTGTAAAGTTTCTTTACCAAACTCAAGGTTGCTTCTTTAAGAACGAGTCATCGTCTTATAGCGGCCGTAATAAGTTGAACGTGTGTTTTTTCACTCTTATCAAAATAAACATTGTTGTTAACCGACTGTGAAGCGAAAAGGGTAATGTGGTATGTATGTTTGAATGTATACGAGTTCCTTTGGCTGTCACCGTAGCGCACATGGCTGCACGGATTTTTTTGACAAATGAAGTGGAAGAGTCGTTGGATTCGTTTGAATCCCAAGAGTGACATAGGCTATACAAAATGCCAATAAATCTAATATGGCGGCTGTAAAAATCTATTTTCAGTTACTTTCAGTCGGGTTTTTTAATTTTTGCAATAAACACTAGTTTAGTCTTGAAAGGAAATTAAAAGCAATACAATAAATATAAATTCGATAAATTTTCAAAATCTTCAGGGTCTTAGTACGGGTTTGCATTTCCTTACTTTGTATATTAAACCGACGCCCATGTATGGAGAATGTAATGAATGAGAGTGAATGAAGCAAAAGAGCTATGTCCGGATCGTAGCAAGTGGAGATCCGTGGTCTCTACCTATCCCGCCAGGAAACTGGCGTGATTGTAATTATGTACAAAGTACAAGATCCAAACGAATGACTGAATGAAGAGTTGAATGATTGAACGAATGACGACCGCACACTGTTTGCGTTGCGGTGCATTCACTTTGTAAACTTTGGAAAAACGTATTTGGCTAATAAAGTCGGGCACTCCGCCAAAATTCACTGTCTGCAACACCCAAATTAGGTAAGCTTAAAATGCACTTTAATAATATGGCAATAAATCACAAAATAGTTTTTATAGCAGTATTTCTTATCATAATGATAATTAGGCGTAATAGGTTGCAAGCTCATCATCGCTCATAGGAATAATTTGTATACAAACCATTATGTTTTAGAAACGTCAAATTTCAAGCTTGAAGTAACACTACTTTAGTTGAAGTAAGCCTCAGGCCTAAGGCCTTTTGCATTATACTCGTATCCTACTAATATTATAAAGTAAGAATGTAAGGGTGTGTGGATGTATGTTTGTTACTCTTTCACGCTGTAACGACTGAAAGGGGATAGATGGATGATTCGCATGGGATAGATTTTATGTTTTTCAAGGTACTACGCGGGCGAAGCCGGGGCGGAAGCTAGTTTTAGATAAATTTAATAAACGTCAAGTGTACATTTTTACTCACAGGACGCTGTAATCCTCGGTCATGGATTTAAATGAAGTAGGTTCGTCCAGTACCTATCCTAACCCCTCAGTTTAGCCTACTGTAATAATTTTAATTGGAGCATAATCTAGTCTCTCTTTCTCTCTCTCTCTCTGCTTCCCTCTTTCCTTTCGCTCTATCCAACGCGGCGTTCTGGTAAATAGCTTATGTATACTATGTTCTTAGAAGTTAGTTCTAGAATAAAATGAAGTTACAGTAATAAAAGGTTGACCTCGTAAACGCTTTATTTCTATGCGAGATTTATTATGGAATATTTTTTTATAACTTAATTATAGTTTCTTGGTTACTTGGATGCAAATTAGTGTAAAGTACGAACCTTTGACCTCATACATTTTCCTCTACCTGCACTAGAATGGTAATTGTTGTTCCGCAAATTAACTTAAAAATGGTGAAATAAGAAATAAGTGTTATCTTATAAGTACTATTCTAGGAATAATGTGCACCTATCCCTACCGGTAGAAAAAAATGTGCATTTATCCCTACCTGTAGAGATAGCTGAGTAGGGAAATCAAATTTATAGTACACCTATCCCTACCGGTAGAAAAAAATCTACAAAAATGTGCATTTATCCCCACCTGTAGGGATAGCTGAGTAGGGAAATGAAATTTACAGTACACCTATCCCTACCGGTAGAAATAAATCTAGGAAAACGTGCACTTATCCTTACCAGTAGGGTTAGCTCGGTAGGGGTAAGTGTACCAGCCGAATAAATCGTACTTATCGAAGAGTAAACTGACATTTTACTTGCATTTGACATTATTTAGGAGGTTTTTATGGTGAAGAAAAACATTGCATAAAAGAAGTCGCGAAGTTATAAAAGTTTTTTTATAAATATAGTTAAAGTCATCTTTAGTAATGAGACCGGTACGAGGATTATAGAAGTATAACACTAAAGTATCTAGGTACTTACCAACCTACATCATTACCTATAACCTCTTATTGAGCAAGTTTTTCTCATAATGCCGCGTTTAGATGGTTCGAGGATTGCATTCAAACGTGGCTCTAAGACGCAATAGAACTTAATTCTCGAAAGATTTTTTAAATCAATCCAAACGCGTCATAACAACTGCGGTTAGCATAACCTTCTAATCGAGTCACTGGTTCAAGAACCAGTGTGATGAAAGGATTAATGTGTGCCTCAGAACAAAGGCTCCATTCGTAAAATAGAAGACAAAACAAAACACATGATCACGACTGTAATCCCCAGACTCGGTAGATATCTCCTCAGATCTCTAGTTACTTAGATCTTTTTGTGGATTAATAATAAAGGCAGTCAGAGGCACGTCCAAACATGATATTTAGCACATGTCCACATGGAAAAATAATCCTACTAATATTATAAACGTGAAATTTTGTATCTATGGATGTTTGTTACTCTTTCACGCGGAATGAAATTCGGCACAGACATAAAGTAGGCTATTTTTTATCCCGGAAAAATGTACATTCTCCGCGGTATAGTATCGTTTTTGTTTTTCGAGGTAGCATGCGGGCAAAGCTGTGAGCAGAAGCTAGTAAAAATATAAGATTTCAGTTCCAAGCTGTAAACAGATATCCTCAGTACTTAAATAAACTCGCGCATTAAATAGAGTAAAAAAACGCAGAAGTTGCAAATCAAACCAAAATATATTGGTTAATAAAAGTGCAACAAGTAATACGGAACCCTCCGAGCACTGTGTGTATCTCCACTTGCTTTTATAGGTCATAAACGAAGTTTATAGCCCTGGATAATACCCATCCGGCTAAAAGGGTTCGCGGCGGACATAGATATACGCTGTGGTACGTAATTAAAAATGTCTGCCAATTGTAAATGTATAAATAGTTGAAATCATAAAAGTTGAATGGATACTTTTTGAGGTGCTCGACTAATTATAGAGATTTCGTTCTCTTTTTTAATACTTGTCTCTTTTTACTTTGTTCTTCTTCTTTATTTATGTCATCTGTTTCTTTTGAGATGAGTTTTGCCAGTGTCAAGTTTTAGAAATTGTCAATGTCACAAAGTCATGTCAATTTTAAACAACGCTTGTAAAAGCTAGATGGCTGTTTTGTTGTTTACAATTTTGGAAAATTTTCTGTTTATTTTTTTAAAATTTTTAGATTTTCTAACGTGAAATGGTTACTCATGGTACCAAATTCTAAGCAAATTAATTAAGCGCAAACTACAGTCGCTCGCTGTAGTACGCTGTGACGTAGGATAGTTAACTACGTGACGTTTTAGTACCCAACTATCCGCTAGAGGCGCTGTACAAGTTTTCATAATGTTTTTACTACAGTCGCTAGCGAGTGTAGATTGTGAAAACTCATGATAGACCTACAGGTACTAACGAAGCCATCCTTGTGGCGTTTCATTTGTTTTCTCAGCCACAACAATAGGATACCTCCGAGTAATTACTTTGCTTTCCACCGTTTATGACTGAACGCTTTTAAATGAGCATCATTTTTAAGCTTTGTGTTTTTAAAAAGCGGTCACCGGCACCGCCGTACTATCCCACTAATATTATAAACGCGAAAGTTAGTAAGAATGTATGGATGTGGTGATGTATGGATGTATGTTTGTTACTCTTTAACGCTGAAACGGCTGAACGGATCTGGATGAAATTTGGCACAGATATACATTATAGTCTGGAATAACACATAGGCTTTTTATCCCGGAAAAATGTACGCTTCCCATGGGATAGATTTGTTTTTGTTTATCAAAATACCACGCGGGTGAAGCCGTGGGGCCCTACCACAAGCTCATCGGGTAATATCAAAGTACTTTGATATTACGTACCATGATCTATAAAAATTGTATTGAAGTAGTGTTACTTCAAGCTTGAAATGTGACGTTTGTAAGAACTTTTGGTAAGGGCGCTGGGGTCAAAGAAAGATACGTTCGAACATCATTATGGAATAGAAAGCTTCAAAAATGTATGGGATCACGTGACTTATCGATAAAAAATGTCATTCCCATACATTTTCTCGAGATCACCATAAAATATAACTTTGTCTAGACTCAAGAATCTAGTTTTTTTTTCTCATTTCACACTTTTACGAGCATCCAAGTTAAATAAAAGTCTTCTCACGACAGTGATGTGACGGTGACTGTATTGTAGAAAACCGAAGCTTAATAAAGCTTCTCATTTTAACACTCGTTGTTTTGAAGCGTTAAAATTCATTGATGCCACAAGCTGCTGTAATAAGTGTCATTCAGAAAACTCATTGTTCACCCTCTCGCTTACTCACGTTTCATTAATTCTACAATTATTGAGACAAAGATGGACTTTACGTTCTTCGTGTACTTATTTCTTGTTTACTGCCTATCTAGAGATGTTCGTGGTGTGTAAAATCATTAAAAAAATCATTTAACTAGAGCTTGTAGAGAAGACATGGTCTGTGTAAACAGGTAGTGGAGCGAGTTAGACGTCCTTGAGATCTTGAGATCGTGGGGCGATCCCGGACTTGCACACAGAAAAGACTTATACTCCAAACTGGTGAAGAAAAACATCGTGAGGAAACTGTCAGGTACAAAACAATAAAAACCAAAATTTTGAAGACTCAAAGACCCTCTGCTAAGCTCACTTTTTCCTCTCCTCATACTGGTTCCTTCACTATTGGTCATGAAAACCCTGTTCACGACTTCAATCTGTTCATTGAGATGACGCAGAGTGATTAAGAAGTAACCAGTGACGCGACAAACGAACCAACACGCTAGTATTATTTCCAGCGCTCCAATTTTTCAACTCCTTGTAATACCTCTCGTTTGTAATAAGAAGTTCCAGAACATTCTTGCATAACTATTGATGATGATGATGAACTTATTTAATTGCCGTTTGTAACTACAAGAATACAAAGCTATGATTCAACATGTTGACACAATACATTCGAAGCGCATTAAATTAAATTGGACTCAAAAATCGACCAAAACCAACAGGTCATATAATTACACAAGGAATAAAACACATTTATTACCCTGGTTTACTCGCTTTATGACCCCCCGGTACCGTGGATAGACGTCAGTTGGGAGCCTAGACGTCGTAAATAAGTATGAAATATGATAATTGCGAAATTCTTCAATATATTACGATTTAAACATTGATGATTCGCCTGACGTTTTGTTGGGCTATAACTTCGTGTTCGCGGAATGTCCGTCCACTCGACACAAAGCCTGGCCAGGGCTGTGGTTAAGGCCTAGGGCTCCGGAGGGGCAGGAGTTTTGTTGCCCCTGTTTGTCAACTATACCTATATCCAATGTCACAAACTAAAACACCATCATCTATACTAGACATCAACTAATAACAATAAATAGGAGCCTTCGTGGTACACTTTAACATGCCCCTTTTTTTAACCCCCGACAAAAAAGAGGGGTGTTATATTTAACGTGTCTGTCAGTGTATCTGTGTGTATCTGGCATCGTAGCTCCCAAACGGATGAACCGATTTTCGTTTAGTTTCATTGTGTTATAATTTTGTTGTGTACATCTAAACTGGAAGGTTTAATTTCATAGCTGCATAGTAAGCATTTGTAACAACGGCGATTGGCTTCCAACTTGTCACGAACGGCATACTACTGTGAAAAGCGATGCATGTGCCTAAGATTATGTTTTTACTTGTCTCAGACTACCCCCTATAAATACCCTTAAAGATCCAGAGATCTAAGTTGTTTACCGAACCTGGGGATTACAGTCGTGATTAGTTTGTTTTTTTGGGTATTAAAACAGCTACACAACACTACAGCGGAAAGTGCAAGTATCAGAGTTTTTTATAGCTGATGGGATTCTTACAAAGGTTTCTGTAGCCTTTGTGGCTTTTTGTTACTTTCGTTACTTATCTTATAGCCGAGAAAGAAATTTTAAAGACTGTCTTTGCATGCACACTTTCTGGCAGCTGATATTTCATAAGTACAGTCAGCTGGAAGTTTTACTACTCATGCAAATATAGAGCAATCTATTAATACTGACCCTGTTTACATGGGTTAGGGTAAATTTGTCACCGGGTAAATTTGTCATCGCAAAAATCTAGTGTAAATTCGTCACCGCTCAAATCGTTTAAATATTTTTAGGGTAAATTTGTCACTGCCTACTTTTAAACCGCTCAGTACAGTCAGCGAAAAAGTGACATGCCTTTATATGTACCTACCTACAGGCATTTCCTGCCCCTATAGCATGAGCAATGTAGACAGTTTTCTCTATGGAAGAGAATTAAGTCAAAGTAACCTTTGTGTCGACAAAAGTGTCAGTTTTGTTTTACTAAATCACAAATTAATGGCACTTTTTCTTCAAAACTATTAAAACCCTTCGCCAGTCGGCTAAAAATTACACATGACGTCACAAATGTTTCTCCGTCTTTCGTAGAGAAAAATGCTGTCTAAAAAAATGTGCTTATGCTAGAGGGTTACTCTACACATCGAAAACTAAACGTGTTTGGCATCGATCTTGTTAAATCGCATCGCTCTAATTTTTAATTAATTTGCAACATTATGTCACACGGCGATAACATACTAATTATTTTTTTATGGCCGCGTTTGCAATTAGTCCAGAACTCTGATTGTATTGCTAATTGTGTGTGGCGTGCTTGATTAGCTACGATTCCTTGATTAGTTGTTTGAGATAATAGGTACTTCTCGATTCAACCTTTGATTTAAAATTTTAGTTCTCGATTAAATCCGATCCTAAAATAAAAAATGGCTTCCCGTCAACTTGCGTGCGTGAAAATCTGACGTTTTTATGTACAGTTATCTACAAAACGGTTCAATAGCCTGCACTTATTATAATTGTAATAATATGTATTTCAAAAAATAGTCTGTAATACTTACTAACTCCTTTTGAGTTTTACTTTTACTAACCTATATGAACCAATGTTGTTCGAAATAAAGAGATTTTTTTAAATTAATTATAATTGGTGAATTGTTAACTTGTATTTATTGCAAAAATAAAAAAACCCGTCTGAAAGTAATTGAAAGTAGCTTCTTACAGCTGCCGCATTTATTTATTGACATTAGGTTAGCTGATGACACTCTAGTAGACTAATCCAATGACACCTCAGTTGTCAAAATCTGTCCAGCCCTTTGGGCTCCAGTGACTGTTTTCCATTCCGACGGTCTCCGTAGCCCAAGATAATGCTTGCTAGAGCAAACCCTTAAAACCTCTTTGAATATAATTAATGAACATCAAGTAAAGTCACCAAAAAAAGTGTTAAACAAAGAATAATTAATAACGTCACAATAACGGTGTAAATTTAATAAAACGTCGCATAATTGCAAGAGTACAATTACAAAGAAAATAGATAACACCAATGAAACTTGACCTACGAGCATTGTCACCTTTTATCTTTAAAATTACAGTCACAATTGCAATCTTATGCCTTGACCTACAGATAAACAACGTGAGGTGTGAAACCATTTTATCGGTCGTTGTTACGTCAACTAGATAACGCTAAATTTTGGCAGTTTTATCTAAATATATTTAATACTGGAGGAACTTTGTTCGCAAAACTTATTAGTACATTATGAAATTTAACCCCTTCTTCACCTTGGGTGTTGAATTTGAGGAATTATTTTTTTAGTGCATTTCTAGTCTAGTCTAGATTCTGGTTTAAACCACGTTTAAACTGTCGATTGCCAATAAATCAGTAGGTACAAATAGTAAACAGAAAAGAACCTAAGGTACAATAATGATGGTAATCATTTTGTTCCGCGGACTAACTTCAGAAATGTTTAACAAGATCATTATATTTAGACCTACACAAGATCATTATATTTATGTAGTTCACCCAAAAGACTAAATTATTTACAGTTTTTAATTTGATTAAAATGAGATGTAATCGATGCGTTTTAGCTTATTTTAGAAGCTATGTAAATTGGTGTTGACTAAAGCTACGGATATGGTGTAAAATTGGTTAAATTTAGACCAAAATATCAATTTTAGCTTTTTTAAAACTGTCATTTAGAAATTATACTCTAATTTGGTCTTTCTAGTGAACAAAATAAGATGTTTTAACATTTTTTAAGTTAGTCTATAGAACAACAGAATTACCACCAATATAATACGAGTGGTAAGTTAATGTAATAATGACTAATGATGATAATTAACGCACAGCTCAGTCTTAAGGTAATAACGACCTATTTGGAAGATCCATTCGGATTTTTTGTTGGCTCGATCAATTAGTCAGTGATTACAACAATAACGGCAAATCATAAAAATGTTTTATTAAACTTTTCTACGATAGCATACATTGTTGCACAGTTCATTGGCGCCAGCCTATCTACACGATACATTTGTGTTTATTTATGGTCATTATTCAATTAGTGACCCCGGCCTTAGGAGATAACCTTTGGGTTAATAATGATTCTTCTGCTACCTATTTTAAATCTTTGAGAAATTATAACCTATTTATTTTTTGTAAAGTCGTTTTTGTTGGTGATTGCACTTTTTTTAATCCTGAAGTTGCCAGCTATAAGGGTGCGTTTCCACTCAACCCGGTAGTTATTAGAGTTGGCCAATATCATACAATGGACATTACATAATGACACAAGTCATACAATCATACTTACATATTCATAATTTAATGATAAGCGAAACAGCAACAAGATAACTCGGTATACAGCTAATCTTGCATCCTACTAATATGTATTTTAATGTACAAGTTTGTATGAATATATATTTTTTTCTAGAATAAGTACATACTTACTTATTTTTCATGAAATGATGAGAAATTATTGAGACTATGCTTCAATGCTGTCAATATTTTCACTAAATAGGCTTCCACGAGTCGATATCGCGTTTACCTTTTTTATTTTGATGCGTATTGACGTATTTAAATCGACCGTGGTCATGGTAACACTATATTAGACCCACAATATCTATAATATAGAGACTATGTCTTACCTTGTAATAAATCATCATCATCATCATCTTCCTGCCCTTATCCCACGTTATGTGGGGTCGGCACAACATGTGATCTTCTTCCATTTCTCTCTGTCATTCGTCATTTCAGTACTCACTCCTTTCTTACCCATGTCATCTTTCACACAGTCCATCCATCTTTTCTTTGGCCTACCTCTACCCCTGTATCCAACTACATTCATACTTAACACTCTCCTTGTCACATGGCATTCATCTCTTCTCATAACATGTCCATACCACGCTAACCTATTACTCCTCATCTTTTCTGTCACCGGTGCCACTTTCAGACTTCCTCTGATATACTCATTCCTTATTTTATCCATCCTTGTCACTCCACACATCCATCTCCGCCGCATGCACTCTTTTTTCGTCCGTTCCCTTGGTGGCCCAACATTCAGACCCATACAATACGACAGGTCTTATGATCGTTTTGTAGATTTGCCCCTTAAGTTTAAGGGGCATTCTCGGATCACACGTGGTTCCTGTGACCTGTCGCCATTTCATCCATCCCGCATTTATTATATTTCTTACATCCCGATCAATCTCACCATCATTCTGTACTACTGAACCGAGGTACCGAAAATCGGAACAGACTGGTAGGGATACACCATCTAAGGCAATACTAATAATAATAATCTACCTTATAATAAATGAATCTTATAATTATTATAAAACAAAGTCGTGTTAGTTACACCATTCATAATTCGAGAACGGCTGGATCGATTTTCATGATTTTTGCTGTTGTGTTGTGTATCTTCTTATTTAGCCCCATATTCGCACAGCGAAAAGGTTAATAATAAAGATTTAAAAAAAGTCGCGGGCAACAGCTAGTAATAATAAATAGATATAGACGTTGGCCTAAATAACTTTGTGTAAGAATTAAAACTAACATTATTTTCTTCTCACTCGACCATGAACTAAGCGCTAGAAGTCGCAAGCGGAAACAAGTGAAAAATAAATGCAAGGCCGAAATAAAGCACTCCACTTTATAGTGTACCTAATAGTCTCTATAGATATTGATATAGCGCTCAAATTTGAACGGAACAGTACTCGAACTATTGATACTTACAGATAACCTAATTTACCTACTTTGTAACTATAAACAACGTCTCAACACCAGAAGATGAACTCAAAACTAGTATTCTCACAGCCGCCATATTAGATTTTTTTACATTACGTACTACACAGTGAACGGAATAATACATAGAAACATTTCTTCAAGAGAAATGTCCGCGAAACATGACACCAAGTTGCACACATCGAAACTCCTTCGTGGATTTTCTAAAAAATTATTAATGTTGACTTTATTCCTCGACGTTTAGGTTTAAATTGCCGTGTAACGTTTAATAAGCTTCTGTACATCTATACTAATATTATAAAGAGGAAAACTTTGATTGTTTGTTTGTTTGTTTGTTTGTTTGAAATGAATAGGCTCCGAAACTACTGAACCGATTTGAAAAATTCTTTCACTAATGTGTAGAATGAACTTTCAGGATGAACATAGGCTATATTTCATGTAGGTACTTCGCGGGCGACGCCGCGTGCAGAAGCTAGTTTTTTATATAATCTTTGGCAAAATTGACAAGCCTACCAGGGCTCTATTTATGTGGTTAATTTTTTAGCTGAAGGAATACCTCCATGTATTATCCATTCACTGACGTACTAATATGACATTTGGCACATGCACACATTTTGCACAGTAGTTAGTATTCCGTACGTGACAGGTTACAAGCCTATCGCCGCTTATAAGAATAATAACATGACACACATGAATTTTTAGGTTCTACGGTATGCTAGTTTCCGCACGATGTTTTCCTTTACCGTTATGGATGAGCAGTAACTAGCTCTTCATACCCGATCAATATTCTGTTACTTATCGTGGTACTAATTATTCCGAAATAGTGTAGAAAATTTAATTGAATTACATAATTTGGAGGATTTGTGGAAGATATTTAGTGTTTGGATGAAACAAGTTAAATAAAAAAAAACGTATCTTCTTCCTGCCCTTTTCCCACGCTATGTGTTGTCGGAACAACACGTTTTCTTCTTCCATTTCCCTCTATCATCCGTCATCTCAGTACTCACTCCTTTCTTACCCATGTCATCTTTCACACAGTCCATCCATCTTTTCTTTGGCCTACCACTACCCCTGTATCAATCCACATTCATGCCTAACACTCTCCTCGTCACATGACATTCATCCCTCCTTATAACATGCCCATACCACGCTACAACATATTTTCGTTGCAGCATATTGGGTACATTAACATATTCAGGTAGGCCCCTAGGCCCGGTAAACGAAAAGGTCGAAAGGCTCAATTGAAAATTAATTTGACAATCGTTTATTGTGTTATTGAGTTAAACGCCACATTAGCGTTCAAAAACTTACGCCATTGTTATCCAGGTCATGTAATTGAGAAACGCAGGGGCTCAAAACTTTTTTGGCCAAAGGCTCTTAAACTTTAGTCATTGAAAGCCTTTTTGAGTATCGCAGACGTTTATGTACCGTTTTTGGATATACATGATATTTTAAACAAAAGTAGCCACGTTTACTAAGGAATTAAACAGGTATTTTTCATACAGCTGTGTGATTCTGTAAGACCTCATTCTAAACTTCAAATCTGAATCCGCTGTGTTTTTCTTGATTGGCATTCTAAAAACTCGGTTGAAAATTCGAATTTACACTAGCGCCACTCTTGCGAGCGTGTTAGCGAGTTGAACTAAATTGACGGGGAGATTTTGACAGATAAAGTATGAGATGACGTAAGAAGGGCATTCTATACGGTAATTCCCAAGTCACTTCGACGCTCGCTTCGCACTCGAACCCGATTTAAAGTGTCAAATAAAAAGGTCAATGTCAAAATGTCATTTTGAACCCTAGGCGAAGTGAGAGTGAATTGCGATGTGAGATGCGAGTTGATGTTTGAATTTTACAGAATCGTACTGCATCAAACTGTTTTTATTTATTTTAACACCTAATACAAGTTGTGAGAAAAATGTATGAGTACAAAACTTGTAAACTTGAAACCCGTGTCAAAGACCGTCAAAATATTTTGTTTTATAAAAACCAAAACATGTTAAAGAATCAAATAGGTACGTTTGGATAAACGCGGGGTTAGTTTTTGTCTATGTTCTTTTTCAAGGTTGTCCGCACTTTCTTCAACCCTCCATTTAGTCCCCAGTACTATGAGTAAGATTCCCTGTGAAATCTCCACTTGCTACTACTCTTTTGCTTCATTCACTCTCATTATAATACGAGTCTTCCTACATGCGCGTCGGTTTTTCGCACTCTTGGGACAGTATAAAAGGACATTCATGTGAATTACACAGTAATAAATCAAATTTTGAGAACCTTAGCGTGTTATTTGTGGTTTTCGAAACTGCAACAATAGCCGTTTAAATTTTACTTTGTTCTTATAAATGTGTAAAATTGAAAATTCGAGGCATATGCTGGAAGCTCAGTGGAACTCACGACTTATGCAATTATTGGCCAAATTATAGCTTTTAAAGGCTGTATGAATAATGATGACCCATCTGGCTCCCTCATTCGGGTCCATTAGAGCACTGGGTCTGGTGGTCTGGCCAGGCGTTCCAATCTTAAGGTAGTGGGCTCGAATACGGTCGTGCACAAATGGATTTTTCTCTTCAATCATTAAGTTTTGAAAATTAAAAAGAAAACCGACTTCAATGTTGCACTACGTATTAAAAACCAAACTACTAAAACGATTTTGATGATTTTTTTATGGGACCAATCGGAAAGTATATGCTATCATATAATAAAAGAACTTTCCAAATTGGTCCAGGCGTCTTCGGGTAATCATACATACAAAAAATAGATTTCGAGAAACTCTTCCTTTTTTTGAAGTCGGTTAAAAAATATAATGTGCACCAGTAAGTCCTCTCAAACGATGAAAGAAAACAGTAAGGAAACCGACATCGTCGTCTATTGATTTTTACCTAAATTTTTTAGTAAATGTATGTGGAAACTTGTAAAATTACCCTAAGTAACATATCATGCATATTGCTTAATCAGCCAATAAGAATGTTAGTGTAACGGGAAAGTAAAATTTCCCTTCACTCTACTAGTAGAGCCAAGCGGGAGTGCCAAAGAAAAGTAGTGGCAAAATCATAGCTGTAAACCTTAAAATTCTAAAAAAAAAACTCACCACACTGGTTCAAAAATCTTGTGGCATGATATGAAGAATTGTGGGAACATTAATTTGCAAAATTATCTGCATGAAACAACAATGCCCGAATTTAAACTGTCTTCCCTGACATAAGTGTCTGGAGTTGTCCTGCGGGGGATATCATTAACTGTGCTTATTTAATTTTTATACCGGCCGTTATGGAAACTTCGGTACATGAGTCAATTGTCCCTCAGGGTTATATTGTGCGCACGCGCTCATTTACTCCGAAAATGGCCCTTTCCAATTCAGTTGTATACCGGCTCGCTTGGCGGTCGATGAAAGAACCCAACTGCTACTATTGTCAAATATTTTTACCTTAATTTCTCACAGTATTTTTTTATTTAACTTAAATTTTGCGTAACCGTATTTATTTTCCGAGCGTAAAGAGTGGAGAGTAGGGGTGTTTTTAATTTTCTTGCAAACTTTGACCCTTATTAGGGGTTATTTTTCTTCTACTGCGTAAAAAGAGAGTAACGTTTTTGGGGTGTATGTATGCGAGTTCCTTTGGCTATCGCTGAAGCCCAAACGGGTGGAGAGTTTTTGATAAATAAAGTGTGCAATTAGAGTGATATAGGTAGGTAATACGAAATGTAAACAAAACCAATAAAGCAGCTGTAGGAAGTAATTTTCAGTTACTTTCAGTCGGATTTCTTTTAATTTATGTAATAAATACTAATTTAATGTATGTAATTGTTTTTTTTGTCGTTATTTTTAAAACCTTCTTTATCCTTGATTTTAGAGCTCGTCTTTCCAAAGAATGAGCAATAAAATATTGGTTGATAATAATTTATTTCACGAAGGGAGCAATAAAAATTACCTAATACTTTACGAGATAACCAAAATCGCTGCGAACAATGACGAATAGTGAGAACAATGATAAAACTGTAGAGGAGAATCGTCCAGTGATTCAAACGTCACAGTGTAGTACCTACCTACGAGTATATGTTGACCACCCAATTGCAGATAACACTGCTTTACAATGCAAGAGTGTGCACCAAATTTTGATGGAATTGGACAAACTCAATTTCCCACGAAATAGGTTAGTGGCGACATTGGGTCATGCAATAATTGTGTAGGGACTATCTATGCCCCTTCGCATGACTGTGCAACAGGAAATCTACCTTAAAATTGTGGTACAATGATTCATATTAGTTTGTGGATTGAACGAATGCTTTGATTTGGTTGTGATTTGATAACTGTGATGTATTTTATGTCAGGTTTTTGATATGATACCAACTATACCTGGGATTTTCTGCGGTGTATTTGCCTGACAACTACGTCGCTCTGGTTTTTATATGTTTTCTCTTGTTAATTTGAGTTTATTTTGCCAATAAAGCCCGGGTTCTTGACGCGAGTGTAAAGTATGTGAATTAGAGTGAATAGTTCTCGTCAAATTCCATCGGAGGAAATCCCGAAAATTTTCAACAAAACAGCCATCTTTTGTTTAAAATTGACTTGACTACTTGACTATGACTCTGTGACGTTGACAATACTTATAAATAAGTACACTTGACACTGGCAAAATTGTTCTCTAAGAGACAGATGCCATAATTGAAGAAGAAGAAGAACTATACCTGTCTTTGTTGACACGCGGTATTTTTAAGTACTTCCTTGATCGAGCCAAGATTTTCTATTTTGTTTTTAATAAAAAAAATGAAAACATGATCACGACTGTAATCCCCAGACTCGGTAGATAATCTCCTCAGATCTCTAGTTACTTAGATCTTTGAGGATATCTAAAATGGGTAGTCAGAGGCACGTCCAAACCATGATATTTTGCACAGTGATTAGTATTCCGTACGTAACAGGTTGTAAGCTCATCGCCTGTTTTTAATATTTAAAAATAAATGATACTAAACTTAGAATATCACAATTTTTTAAAAAGCAAAAATAAACCGAAATCTAACAAGTTATTTTCAAGACAATTTGTTGGAAAATTTCTGCTGAAAGCTGTTACTTAAGATTTTCCACTTTGAAGTTTCATAAATATTTAAGTTTCCTTATTATCACAAAATCTCTACGCTCTATTTTTCTAAAGAGCCACTGTTTTCTACAATAATGAAAGAAATGGAAAATAAAGGGTAGCAAATGCACAAAAGGAGTTTCTAAGGTTTCTTTAATCCTTTCATCACACTGGTTTGAAAAACTAGTGACACGGTAAAAAGAATAGAGGTAGAAAATCTCGAACTGTCAACTGTTAAACTGTTGAAATAAGTTTTTATTTTATTAAATACTTATTTCAACCCCTTCAAACATTTTTCGCGATAAAAGGCCTAAGTATGTCCTTTCTTAAGCTGTAGTCTATCATTGTACTTACCAAATTTCATCAAAATCTTTTCAGTATTTTAAGCGTGAAAGCGTAACTGACAGACGGAGTTACTTTCGCATTTATGATATTAGTATGGATTTTTATCACTAAATTACTAAATTTTTATCACTAAATTATTCAAATTGCAACAGCTGAGTGCGGTAGGTCTTTGCCGTTTGAATGACATAATAAAAATACATACAAACTTTCGGTTGATTTTATTGAGATTTAACAACCATACGAAATGGAAATACGATGTAGAATAGAATAATTATAATTTTATTCGAACACACGGATATACAGGAAAAATAAATTAACAAGAAGAATTTATATAACAAGAACACAAAAGAAAAAAAAGCTAAAAAGGATTTAGATTGCATTTTGCTGGATAGATGGCGCATCGCCGAAACGGATCAATATCAGTTTAACTAATAAGATTTTCTGATTGGATCTTGACATCATAAGCGAAAACTCATGCCTTAAAAATCTATATATTAAAAATAAATCCCTATTTCCCTTGGTCACAGTATAGTCTTTGTTATTATAAGAATATTCTTGTGAAAAAAAGGTAAGAAAGTCACACGGAACATAAATAAAATTATAAAAAAACATTCATAATTAAGACAGGATAACGTCTGTCGGGTCAGCTAGCGTAATATAAAAGCTCTACCGAAAAGATACATACATACATATAACTCCTATTTTCTTATTAGATAGCATTTTTTCTTCCCTAAAAAGCAAAACAAATTTTAGGTACGTAGCCCAAACAGGATAAAGCAGGTGCACTACACATAATTATACCACTCAAACAGTGTAATTACAAACAACTGAACGAAATTACAACAAATCTCCATTCGTGTTTAGCAACCAATAAAATGATTTTTATATCAGCAGTTGGTCAGTAATGTCCATTTTTTATTTTTTTATAAAAAAAACATTCGGATTCGAATTTAAGGAAGTCATTGTAGTTTTATTACTGAGATAATGTTAATATGTTTATGATAAAAATAAATTAATTCGCTTCCTTGCAGAAATGATTAACTGTTTTAATGTTCACGCAATTTGACAAGTCTAAAACTACTCACCACATGATTATACACCGACCAAACGTCAATCTTCTGAGTGTGAGTGTTCTGAGTAGTGAGGAACTGGTGTAGTACCTATGAATGTTCAATTTGTGTGCAATGGAATCAGTAATAACTATTCAGCGAGCTAACGTTCCCAGCTTTTTAGTACATTACCTGTGGTCAGCGGTTTTAACTCTTTTTCTATTTGTAATTGGTTTATTACTATTAGAGAATAAATTATAATTAGATTCTAATTTATTTTAAGACACCATGAAATAATTTATGTAATTAAAAAACAAACGAAATTATTGTTAAGTCTTAAATGATGATTGTAATAAAAAGGAACTGTAATGAAAAACAACCTTTACAAGTTTAATTTGCTTAATAATTATTCGCTTCTCAGCTTTTATTAGATTCTGGTGTGAAGTCAATAAAACTTTTAAATTAGTCCACTTTAATTCCATGCTTCCTTAACGAGCTACAACATAGAACATTGTCTTACATGTTTTAATTAATAATTCCAATTAAACAAAATATAAATAGATTTTTATTATAACATTTTATTGCTCCGATTTACAATTTATATGCGCTACTTTTGGATTTAATGCATTTTATTGTCGCCCCACGAACGGCTTTTATACGCCATTTGCATACTTTTATGGTTTTCTGGCGGTGAAATTAAAGTATTATAAACCGATGCAACTCATTGCGATACAGTCATAAGTCGTAAAATATTGTTGGTGATCGTAAAATTCGCGTGAAATAAAAACTGTTCAAGCAAAAAAGTTGCCGGGCCATTTAACTGAGCGATAAACTGTAGGGTGGAAGTCGGCGCAACTATCGGGATGTTGCCAACTAATCTATCTGGCCACATCTGACCACTTCCCGAGAAGTGCAGGCTCATTCAAAAGTTATTAATATTTTATGAATATATTAAATGTAAAATGATTATGTGGTAGGACATGTTTGGATTATATACCTACCTCCATTAGTATTTATTAGGATCTGATCATTAGTCTACCATCCAGTCTACCAACTTTCATGAGAGGTACCTAAACACTGTCGTATTTAATGACTACTTTACGATGTCAACTCGCTTATTAATAGGCCTTTTTACTATAAGGTCAACTTGCTTTTAGTACCTTGTGATACGGAGAATTATTTTCCACCATATCGTAAGTATTTTTTATGTAAATCAACACTGTATTCCAAAAAAAACCAACATAGTGTGTGTGTGACTCTCATCTGTATAAAGAATGTAATGAGAGTGAATGAAGCAAAAGAGGTATTTATCGTGGTAAGTGGTAATCCGTGGTTTCTGCTGACCCCTAGAAAAAGGCTAATCTTTATGTATGTAATGCCATAAAAAATGGATTATTTTTCTATTTCTTCTTTTGCCTTTTTTAAATATACTTAGGTGTTTAGCATTAATTTATACGGTAGAGCTGGCAACACGCAGAAGTAGATTTTAATCCTCCCCCATTATATTTAGAGCAAGCAGTGCGCTCGATCGTAAAAACGTTAAAATGAAATCAAATCGCAATTTTATTTAGTACTTACGATTTCTTTGAATACGGGTTGTGAGTTTCTATTGCGATGTGCTATAACAAAAGGGCTGATTTTCAAAACAATACGAAACACGATTTCAAAAACATTTGGGAAATCTTGTAAGAAAAAAAACATTGAAGTCGATTTTCTTCTTAGTTTGTACAATGTAATTGTAATCTGCGTTGATTTTTATATACACTCACCAGATAAAAATTAAAATTTACGATTGCATTTCGGTCACAAAATCAAAATAATTACTAATGTATGGAAACATCTGTCCGAAAAAAATACCTGAGTTTGCTATTTTATTTTAATTAGTCCCAAACATTCCACAACTTAATTCTCAACGAGAATTTCCTGTTAACTATGTACTTGAACAATTTTTTTGTTTCTAGAGGTTATAATAAATTGTTATGGTCTAATTATTTTTAAACGACTTCAAAAAAGAGGAGGTTCTCCATTCGGCTGTAAGTTTTTCTTATTTTTTTGTACGTTTGTTACACGATTACTCCTTTCGATAGCGATTGAGATCGTCAGTGTATGAAGTCGTTTTTTCACTATTACACTTAACACGACTCTAGCATTTTTGTAATGTCTGTCTCCGTTTTTCTGTCCGTGTGGTTTACGTATCACGCAAAAACTACTAAAGCAATTTTAATGGGAATTTCTATTGTAAGTAAGCTTATCTTCCAAGTACTTCCAACTGTGGTAGGTATTTTAACGCCCTATAAAAGGGAAAAGAGGGTTAAAATTAATAAGTACGTCAATTTACAGGGTGTCCCGGAATTATTATGTTATCCCGAAGAGCGATTCTCGACACTTGCCAACAACAATGTTCTACAACTTTTGTAAATGATATTTAAATTTTTTGTGCAGCAAAGTTATTTTATACTACCTTCCACGGCTCACGGCCCACGGCCTCGCCCGCGTGGTACCTTGAAAAACCAAAACAAAGCATTCACGCGGGAACCGTACATTTTTCCGGGATGAAAAGTGGCCTATGTGCTATTCCAGACTATAATCTATCTCTGAACCAAATTTCATCCAGATCCGTTCTGCCGTTTCAGCGTGAAAGAGTAACAACGTACATCCATACATTCTTACAAACTTTCGCGTTTATAATATTAGTAGGACTGATAAAAAATATACTTTTAACAAAATACAGCCGAAGTCGCAAGCGTGCCAGATATTTTATAAATAAACCTAATTAAGAGACTGTAATTCCTACAAATAACCCTTATCCCTACAACGGACAATACAATTCCAAAATGGCGGCGCGATAAAGCAGTCACCGCGCTAGTATCACTCACATTGTAGGACATCTGAATGTTCCTCGTAAACTTAGTAATTAGTGACGGCAACCGGAGTGGACATACGAGCTTGTCAGTGGACAGACGATTACCCTTGTCGTGTGTATTTGTTTATAAACATTTTTTACCCGACGAAGCGAAAGAGTGTCATGTGTTTGGGATAAATCCTATCCTACGAATCCTACTATAATATTACTAGTAGTTCGCCCCGAACTGAGATCACGCAATGTCTACAATTCTCATTTGTTTTCACGCTTTGAAGTTTTAGGATTCTCTTTATGTACTAATGTATAGGTGTCATGGTAAGAATGTATGGTTGTACTTATGTTTGTTACTCTTTCGCGCTAAAACGGCTGAACGGATCTGGATGAAACTTGGAATACGCGTAGGTTTTGAGGTACCACGCGAGTGGAAGCTAGCGTAATGTTTGTATATATGCGAGTTCCTGTTGTCACTGTAGCCAAAACGGCTGGACAGATTTTGACACATGAGGTGTCACTGAATTTGTCTGGATCACAAGAGTGACAAGTGCACTGTAAAGTGAGATAGGGCACTGGAAGTTAACAGTTTGCCGAGATTTGAAATCATATCTCCCAATAATTTATATCACTTTTTCAATACCCCTGTTCAATAAAACAGTCATTAAAAGGTACTCTAATAATGACATAAAATGGTGATAAAACCAATGATTCACAACTCATCTTTTTCAACCATCGTACAATTAGTAATTACTTACATAATTAATCGATGGTACTAAAATATTTAATTATTCGACCCTCGCCTAACGTACCCTCAAAGCGTTCAAGAAAAATAAATGCCATTAGTGGTCGCCCATCAATGTGACAGCGTTGAACGTTGCTTATCTTAGGTGATCCGTCAAGCAAATCGTGCCTCGTGCCAACTGCCAAGTGCATTTTACACAGACATAAAATACGGTTTGTGCCATGAATTTATTGTTCCCTACATTAATATTGCTTTATAAGCTCAATCAGGCGGCAAGGCCTATGATTCTAACAAGTCACAGGCCGTGGAGGAATAACTGATGCACTCCGACAGCGGATTGCAGCTGGAATTAAGAAAAAATACCCGCTCATAAAATAAGAACACTAATAAGCATCACTTATTAATTTGTTGTTCTTATCATTGTGCGCTGATTGTCACTGTCAAATCAAAATACCAAATAGATAAATGTAGAAAAGCATGAAGTATTTAATCATATGCCGAAGCTGCTTCAATTTAGTATTTTTATACGCTCAGGGCCCTTACCACAAGCTCATGCAAACCATCATGTTTCAGAAACGTCACATTTCAAGTTTAAAATAACACTACTTGATACGAATTTTAGAGGTCATGGTACGAAATATTAAAGTTATGTTACTTTGATGTTGCTTGATGAGCTTGTGGTAGAACCCCGAGGAAGCTACATCAACTATCGACTGTCAATGCAACAGCATGGTTTTTTGACTAACCAAAGCTATGCGCAGTTAACCAGCTATTATTAATATAAGCTGCACAATACACGAGGTAATGAACTGAGCGTGGATAGAAAATTTAGATCAATCACGTAGTAATAACTCAAGATGGCTGGTTCATTTATACAAGAAATCGTTTAAAAAATCCATGAAAATCCTTTTATCGTGAGGAAAAACTAATAAAAACTAGTAATACTTTGTCCCACGCAATTATTGAAACTCCGCTATATTACAGCGTCAAAATACGGTCTTTGCTTATTCAAAAATCACAAATTCATGTACCAAGAAGTAATTTATTTAAACAGCAAATTCCTATTCAAACAGTTCAATTTCAACTTAAACACTTGAGCTGTTCTCGGGAACTATAACGCGAATTCGACACCGGATACAGACAGACGGATGAACGATACAATAATCTAAATATATAAACATACATATAAACCGTGACTGACTGACAGGAAGAATTGTTTAGACAGCTCGAGTATTGCGTACAAATCTCGCGTGACGCGATTATAACGAAAACTAATCGAATGTACGGGCGAGTTTTTGTATAATTATCGAATCGTCTAAATAACAAGTAATTTGAAAATAAAATGCTTTTTATTGATATAGTTCTAACATTGCTCCGCGCCACCGCGCCGGCGCGCGCTGCTCTCGCGCTGACACACTCGGAGAGACGTTTTCAATGTGTTTGTGTTTTGTTCCGCCAGTTTTAATCAATAATATTAATTATTATAAGAAAAATTTATTTGGAACAACATAGGTACATGTAAAAATGGGAACGTTGAACAACTGCAGAAGTTATAAACTGTGTTGCAGTGACAGCGCCCTCATCATCATTATCATAATCATCCGCAACCCGATTTCCCTCTGCTGGGTATAGGCCTCTCATTGCATACATTGTCCATGTTCTTTTGCTAGCCTCATCCAGTTTTACCAATACAAACAGATATTTCGGTTGAACGTTAAAACAAGCGGTCCCGCGCACCGTCGCGTGCCGTGGAGCAATGTTAAAACCAGTGAGCCTTCTGTCATTTACATTTGATATTATAATTAGAGATGGACAATGCACTAATAACGTTCCGTAGTTGGCACGCCAGTAATTTTCATATCCTTTGCAAAGCGTCCGCCTTGAGTTCCTGCCTTGAATTTGTAAGGGAGACGTTGAGTTTATGGTGAAGGATTTACATCAAACTAGTCAGCTTTATCTAGATTCCTAATAATATGGTGTATTTCTGTTACTGCTCGTTTATACCAACTAAGGTATAAAACAGATATTAATGTTGGATCAAAATGTTTTCATTCGTTGTTTATACCTAAAAGTTATGCGAATTAATATGCAAGACGTGTGGAAAACGTGTCAAAGACTGTCAATATTAAGATTTTGTTTTAATTTTTAGCTACTTACTTAAAAAAAGTAGTTCCTTTAGCTGTCGCTGTAGCCCAAACGGCTGAACAGATTTTGATAAGTTTTGGATTACAAGAGTGACAGGCTATATAAAATGTCAAAAAAAAAAACCAATAATGGCGGTTGTAAGAAGCTAATTTCAATTACTTTCAGTAACTTTTAATTTTTGCAAAAATACCAGAAAGTAATAAATTTCACTGAAATAAATATATTTGACCATTGACTATTGACTGATTGACTAGTAACTACTCGTATGTAATCAAAACGATTAGAGCTTAACTCAATTTTGTTGATGAGATGTATTTCACGAGATTTCCGACCAAGTCTTTTGGAGATGACTGTATTAAGTACAAATTATTCAAATCCTTAAAAAATCAGCTTGCTATAACAGGTGTCGAGTGCGAAAATGTTCCTGGAATCGTTTAGCATGACAATCGAGGCGTTCGCACGCATATACATGCGCTCTGATAAAGGACGAGACGCGAATGAATATGAATACAATTTTGTGCGCGGAATTTATATGGCTTTCGATGCGGTGGGCCGTGCCCTCTACTCTGTCGTTCTAGGTTACAGCCACGAGGGCATACATCCACCATAGCAGCACTATAATATGGTGCTGCTATGGCTATTAGTAGGATGCTATGATAGCATCCTACTAATATCCTACTAAGTTTGTAAGAATGTATGGATGTATTATTCTTACTCTTTCGTAAAAACTACTGAATGAAATTTTGATATAATTTGGCACAAGAATTATAATCTGGAATAACACATAGGCTACTTTTTATCCCGGAAAAATGTACAGTTCCCGCGGGATAGTTTTCTTTTTTGTTTTTCAATGTGCCACGCGGTAGAAGCCGTGGGCGGAAGCTGGTTACGGCGATCAACTGTCATCTAAACACGATAAGTGTGATTCGTTGGAATATTTTTAGCAACGGATCGCACTGTGACACGTTGTCACTCTCCAACATCCGGAAGGCGCGATCAACCAAAGAAAAAAATTCTCTTCCTTCACACAGAATTCTGATTTATTCAAAATTTATAATTAAGTTTTTGAAAATACGTGCTTCATTTAAAATAGTTGTATTAGAACTTCCACGTTCCATCCTATAAAAACAGTTCGTTAAAAAGTTTCAACGAATAAGTGTGATTCGTTGGGAAAAACATTCCAGCGTGGTTCGTTTGGGCGTTTCGTTAGAATTCAATCTTTACACACTTGCTATGACCCGTGGCATTGATCGCGAGTCGCACTTGTGTTGTTCGTATCTAGTTGTCACGCGTGTGTTACGAAGCCACGGTCACGGCGTAATGTCACAAATGTAAACGCCACAAAGAAACGGTATGCCGTTTAGTAGCAGTCGTGAGCATGTAAAAAGGCGTGTGTAAAACTATTATGATGTGTTCTGTAGTAGGATTAGGTAACTGCTTACATCACTAATTGTTTCAATACAAAACATTTGTATTACAATACGCATTGACACACCGTTTCGTTCGGTGTTTGTAAACACCGGCCACTAGGATAGTATTGTAGGTAATCTTTGAATTTGTATTTTAACACAATGAGGAATTGCATTGCATTTAGATCATCATTCGCTTTGTGCACTAACATAGGTAGGTACTTAACTTAATATGTTTACAAAATTCCATATTATTGACATTCGTACTCTAGAATGAGTACTGGTGGATTAGTGGTGGCACCCCTGCCTTCAGATCGTAAAGTCGTAGGTTCAAACTTTTTTATAAAAAAACAAACAGTAGTCAGGGTAAAAAACATGTTTTTATTTGTAAAGTTTTCCAATAATTGTTTGGTGTTCAATAATTGTACGTGGCAAATTTTGTCTCGCGGGTTTGTGCGTGTCACGGAAAAATGTCTGTCCCTTTTCACGAAGTCCTTTGAAAATCTGTCAAATTGTCACGCGTGTTTGTTACGGACCAAGGTCACGGCAGTTTGTCACCAGTGTGGAAGCGTTTTAAGTATGTTTGATTGAACATTGGGCCTACAGTCACGTAAAATATAAGTTAGCACTTTCACTCGTAAGTGTGTATCCACCGCACGTTGGTAGCATCGGTGGCACAGTAAATGCTGTAGTAACAGTGGGGGTACTACACACTCTCCGTCTATGCATACAAACCACAACATACTTATTCCCTTCCGCTTCTACGGAGCCCTACTATAGGTTCTCGAACGAGAAGTACATTGGTCTCTCCAATGCAGGGGAAAAATGGGAATAATCTCAAAATAGGTCATCACTCCATTATTTTTGCGATTTTTCAGTTTTGTGCAAATCGTGATTTGTACACAACTTGTACAAACAGTACACAATTTGTCTAAAATGGGTCCACGATGAAAGGTATACGAATATGTAGGTACACATTTTTTAAGTCATTGCTCTACGGAGATCGAACCCACTATCTTAAGAGTCGGAAAAAAGGACACTACCACTATACCAATACGCTTTCGCTCTTAATATATGCTGTGTTTTAGATAAGACGAGAAAGCGTTAAAACTTCTCTATGCTACTTAGATTGTCAAAAGTAATATCTCGACGTAATAAATAACTCTTATGATCGCGATAAAGAGAACATACTCTTAAAACAGCAGTATTACTTGAATTGTTATAAACTATGTAAATTTTATTACAGATGGTGCATTTTAGTTCTTCATCATAACGAATTAGTACCTAGAGAACTGTGGTGTAGTGGTAGTGCCCCTGCCTCACGATCCAAAGGTCGTGGGTTCAAACCTAGTCGTCTAACAAAGAGGTTTTACATGCGAAAAAATGTTAGTGCCCTTAAATTTTGAAAGAAGAAACTGTGAGAAAACCGGCATATTCTAGAACCAAAAATTCGAAGATGTTTTTCATAGGTTAGTCTTATAAGCGGTTATGGGCTTGCAAACTGTCACGTACGGAATATTAAAATGCAAAAATGTGGGCCATGTTTGGACGTGCCTCTGACTACCCTCTTTAGATAGCCTCACTAGAGATCTGAGGTGATATCTACCAAGCCAAGGGTGATAATATCTAATAAGTCGTGATGATGTTGTTATCAACGACTTCAAAGCATGTGGTAGGGGCCGCCGCTTCGCCCACTTTCATAGCCGCAGTAAAAAGTTTTCATTGGCCCCCGTCAACTTTAGCGGGGGTTTAAGTTAAACTGGAGTTTATCTCGGTTTTACTGCCGCCAACTCCAAGTGCCTGCAAGGTGGCTTACACCGCGGCGTAAAACTTAGATCGATATTCTATAAAACGCTGTTTGCATTTTCTAAGAGCTTTCTTACGAAATCACTTCTGAGGCTTAAAGTTGTGAGGATTATTCGGCCTATTCTTTAGTAATGGCTAGATTTTTTTTGTCTCTGATATCACTTATGTATAAATTTTGCGTCGTGTTCATGCGACAACGAAAAAATCTATGGTTTATCTAAAGTTTGAAATAAGAACTTAAACATTTACTGTTTTTTTTTGATGGTACCTATTGTTTCTTTTTAATTATTTTTTGGTGACGTTAAAGTTTTTAAAATAAGAACGAAGTTTCGAATATTTTTGGAATTGGAACGAAGTCGTTTTCATACTCTACATAAAATTTCGCTTTGCGTACCTACCGACTACCGGTACCGAGTGACTGATAGTTTATGAGTTACGAGACATCTTATAACTCTAGGCCTTGCATTATAAAAACCGTGGCGGAGCGCTGTTTGTCTCCCATGTGGGTACACTTCGCAAGATGTGTTGCACCACTCTGTGCATATGATGCCTGATCACTGAGCTGTAGATAATACCTTAGTAATTTTAATATAATGTACCTAATTCCATCTAATTTAATTTTAATTTATTCTAGTAATTTTGATTTTTAACGGATTGAATCTTACTTATTTATTATTTTACTGACATGTTATTTTAAATTTTATTTTATTTTTATTTAATAGTGTGTATGTGTGATATGGATTATTTGATATCTGAAATAAATGAATACAATACAATACAATAATGCCATCATTATAAAGTCATGCCGCTTTGAATAATACAAAAAATACTTACTTACCTACTGATTTTTCAAAATCTATTTTATGCTTACGACTAAGGGTGGATTTTAACTGACTAATTTAAGCACTATCTCCGGAATAAATCGTAATTATCGAAGAGACATTTTTCATTTGCTATTTTTTATTTAAAAATAAAATCGGCATTACATTATAGGTAAGTACTGAGAAAAGTTATAAGTACCAGAAGTTGGTCTAATCTACCATAAGATTTATAGTGAAAGTATCTCCTGCCTTTAACAATACACAAAACATTGTTTCGCTGCACATATTTGCAAGTAAATAAAACTATGTTTCGTGTTTATGCGCCTAGAACATCACACAATTCACTATACAGTTGTGTAAATACTCATAAAATAAAACCGAAGAAAAAGTTTGATCATTTATCATCAGTTGAAGGCGTACCGTCACGGACTATTAAACTTAACATAATCCTAACAGCCTTATTATAACTGAATAAGGTTCAAAATATTACAGCGCTATAGGTACTGCCAGCGTAATGTAACTGCGCAAATGGGAGGGGTCTATTCTTGACAAGATTAATGATTCTAAGCGTACAGTCACGCGCATAATGCGTTTGTATTTATAAGGAAAGTGTATAGAAGCATGTCAATATTTGTTGGGAGGTGGGCTGGGTACTGAGTACTGAATGGGTACTTAGGTTTTTCTTCAAAGTTTTTAATGGTAAGTAATTAATAGTGAAGTTTTATGATACTGGGAAAAGTTTTGTTTTCATTTAATGTTAAATTTTAAATGGATACGGCAGTAAATAATCGGAACTTTTTTAATTACATTACAAAGGAATATAATTTATAGATGATTAAAAGGAAGGTTATATTAAAATGACGATACAACGTATTTATACATTTACCAATTCAAAGTAAATTCAACAAATAAGAAGGTTCCTAAGTTCGGCTATTTTTTTTTTCATTTTTTACTAACGGCAACCCCCGAATTCTCCGGCGATTTTTGAATTTTGAATTTTAGTTTTGAACTGTAGGTACTCCCCCTTTTCATTCCCCCTTCTCCTGTGTGTTTTGTGGAGTAAAAAGTATCCTAGGTATTCTTTCAGGGTATAATGAACTTTCATACCGAATCATTGTATTACTTATCCAAATCCGTTCAGTCGTTACAGAGTTAATTGCCCGTTGACGCTGATGCAAACTCGTAATGGGGATAAGTGAACTAAAAAGTTCATAAATCCCCATTAAGTTAAAAATAAAATACTAACAGGATAGTAGAATTTGAACTTAGTTAATAATACCTTGTCATGTATGTACCTACTTATTGATATTCGATTGGTAGGCTTATTCCCAAAGTACTCCACGTTTTAGTTTCAAAGTACTCCAAGAAATATTCTCAAACTACTCCACGAATAAAATATTGTTTTTTTAGTTTAATTCGACTCCACCCTACTGGTGTCCAAAAATAATTATCTCATACATTCTTTCTCAAACTACTCCAAATATTTAATACTTATTAGTTCTGCTTCCTTTCAGACTTCAGCCACTTGACCATAAACAAAGACACATAATAGACACCAATCAATCGTTGCCGTTCAATACATATAAACAAATTGAATGCTCTATTCATTCAGCTTTATTGTCAATCATCAAATATTACCTTCGCAACGAAGCGCTCATAAGATACCGTACAGGTTTTACGGCGACAAACAACAAATTCACATTTATTTAACACGAACCAGATAACTTCAAAGACGTAGTCATGATACCTGGCTCATTATACATTTTATTGCCATATAAAAGTCCAACGTGACGGAAAATTAACGTTAAATTTATTCTTTTTTTAATTACTACAGACGCCATTTTGAATTCACGACGGTCACGCCTTAACAGTTTACGACTTGCTTGTACACGTGTCTACTTTGCGTATTGCTGTTTGAAACAAATTATGAGCTTTATTATTATAATACTAATACCGTACTTATGTTTATTTATACTCAGCGGTTAAAAATATAGTGTCTGATGCGTAACCAAGATTAAATGGTTTACTGTTAATAAGTTTTTTTTATGGAAATCATGTAAAAAAGACTAGTCAGACCAGGGCCTTACCACAAGCTCATACAAACCATCATGTTTCAGACACGTCATTTTAAGCTTAAAGTAACACTACTTCAATAAATTTTTATAGGTCATGATACGAAACATCAAAGTTGTATTAGTTACTTTGATGTTATTCGAAGGGCTTGTGGTAAGGCCCTTGCCAGTGAACGCAAAAAACACGGAAGCAGTACTTTAAAGGAAATATCCGCCAAACTTGACCCTAAATTTCACACATCAAAACCCCTTCGTGAATTTGCCAAAAATTTATTTAATATCTGGCTCCTGTGCAACTTCGTATTTGTCTGAAAAGTCCCCAAAAGTAACCCTAGATGCTTATAAAAGAGATATTCAAAAGAAAGCACTTTAAATAGAAAGTAACTGCCAACAAAGTATACAAATACTTCTCAATCTAAACCGTCTGTTTGTTTGTCTGGAGTTCTAGTAGTAGCAGTGTTTACGTGACCTATCCATCATCCACACCACATCCAATCAAGGGTCTCATTAGGAACAATAAAGCTAATGTGCCAGCGTCCGGTGCGATAGCGGGCACAACGGGCCATTGAGCGAACAGGCGTTGTATACATTGTGCGGGAGACGTGACTGCGGACCGCAGGAAGCCGATAACGATACGTGTATACAAAGCCTAATGTTGAGTTGGTATCGTCCGATTTTCTTGAATCATTATCATCATCAGCGGCCAATGTCTACTTTTCTTAATTCGATTCCAATCTATACTTCTATCAGGAGAGTTTTGTATTGTTTGTAACAAACTCAAAAACTATTGGTCCGATTTAAAAAAATCTTTTACTATTAGAATGCTACATTATCCCTGAGTAACATATATTTTATGTTGGTACCTCGCGAGCAAAGCCGCGAGTGGAAGCTATTAATACATATTATAAAGAGGAAAGTTTTGTATTTTTGTATTTTTGTTTGTAACAGATAAACTCAAAAACTATTGGTCCGATTTCAAAAATTCTTTCACCATTAGAATGTTACATTATCACTGAGCAATATAGGCTATATTTTATGTAGCTACCTCGCGAGCAAAGCTGCTAGCGGAAGCTAGTTCTAAATATGTTTATTCAATAAAATCACGCTCACTTCGAAACGTCTTACATGCTAGGTGAATCTATGTGCCAATTCCAACCTAACCCAAGTACGAGAAGAACAGGCAAGAAACTTCTCATGCCTCTTCTGTCGGTCACCTATTGTACATCATCGCTCTTTTAATGAGATGATAATGATAATACTATTGATGGTAACTTTTAGAGCGGTTTCGCACTACGTCCGATCCGAACCCGTGAAAATATGGTCCGGAGTACTGTAGTTCTAGAACTATTTCTATGGTAATTTACGCACTACATCCGATTTCCGTCATCCGATTTCTTTCTGTCATTCGTCATTTCCGTCACGTAAAATAATGTATGCCAAAAGGAAGCTCCTGAATTGCTTGGATTTGTATCAGAGATCGGACTAGTCATCATCATCATCATCATCAGCCTATAGTAGTCCACTGCTGGACATAGGATAGGCCTCCCCTAATAAGGCCAGGTGGAGTGACGATCTACGAAAGGCTGCTGGTGGAGGCTGGATGCGTCGAGCTGAAGACAGATCGGACTAGTGCGTAAGCAATATCCGAATTCGGTCCGAGTTTTCTAGATCCATATTTTCACCGGTTCGGATCGGACGTAGTGCGAGACCGCTCTTAGGAAACTTTCTAGAAATCTTGCTTTGCCTAGACTACATTGTGTCCAATAATTAACTTCAGAACTGTGTGCCTTGGAACACCCATAAACCATGAATGGACACAAGGGCGCATTGCTAACGACACGGCACGCGGCAGTTAAATGGGTTTCACGGTAAATAAATATTAAAACTTTATTTTACACCTGGCTTGACACACGTCTTATAGTCTTTTGTGTTCTATAAGTCACATTACATACTGTCTATTTAACTTTTCTTATATTTACCCGACTGCGAAGAAGGAAGATTGGGAGTTTGGGGTGTTTTCCTTCGGCTGGCGTTGAGGCGAATTTTGACAAAATCGTTATATCTTTGGATCACAAAAGAAGCTTAGGTTATCTATACTAATATTATAAAGAGGAAAGATTTGATTGTTTGTTTGTTTGTTTGAATTGAATAGGCTCCGAAACTACTGAACCGATTTGTAGATTCTACACATTGGTGAAAATTCTTTCACCAATGTGTAGACGACCTCTGTGGCGCAGCGGGCGAGAGTCCGCCTGCGACGCAAGAGGTTGCGGGTTCGATTCCCGCCGCGGAACAAATTTGTGTACGATCTGCAGAAATTTGTTCCGTTGGTCTGGGTGTTTTCTATGTATAATAAAAAAAATATCTATCTATGTATATAATGTATTAAATATATCAGTTATCTAGTACCCATAACACAAGCTTTGAGTAGCTTACTTTGGGGCTAGATGATGCTGTGTGGATTGTCCAGCATTATTTATTTATTATTTATTATAATATGATAGCACTATTTGTATCACATGTAGGTACACTCATTTGGAATCAAAGAGATGGTCCTCATACAAATCAACTTGTTAAGTAGAATGACAAATACATATTGAGATTTATTATTGTTCTTACAAAATAGTTTTTTTTGTATTGGCGAAGTGCGTTTTAAAAAAATTAGGGAAACAATAATTAATATCAAAGTACGCGGGATTATACACGAACGGGAGAAGGTTCAGGAGAGTTAGTAGTATAATTATATAATTAGAGATAATATAGATAACAAATTAGTTGCAGTAAGTTATTCATAGCACATGAAAAGAAAATTGGATATTGAAGTCGTAACTCGCCGTGCGTTTTCGTCAGCGTTAGGTTTTTAACTTTACTAGCGACATCTAGTTACAAAATATGTACTAGATGCACATATAGTTTCTAATGGTAAAACTACGTAACACTATTGTAATAAAGCCACTTCAATATTACCAGAAACAGGTGGGGTATGTAATTATGTTATGAAGCTACATTTTATTACGGGATAAGATGAAATATTCAATACCGTGAGTGCAGCCGCAGCTGAGTCCCATAAAACTCCAATTGCTTTATGCTTAGTCAGCCGTTCACATGGAACTGGTGCACTTTGCAGCTGACTGTAGGTCTACCATGAGTTTTCACAATCTACACTCGCTAGCGACTGTAGTTAAAAAAATGTATGAAAACTTGTACAGCGCCTGCTAGCTGATAGTTAGGTACTAAAACCTCACGTAGTTAATTATCCTACGTCAAAGCGTACTACAGCGACTGTAGTTTACGCTTCATTCATTTGCTTAGAATTGGGAATGAGTAACAATTTTGACAGATGCCATAGTAACGTACTATTACTACTGTAGTAACGTCAGCCAATCTAAATGTGACAACTCATGGTAGACCTACAGATGTTATAGTAACGTACTATTACTACTGTAGTAACGTCAGCCGATCTCAATATGACAACTCATAGTAGATGTACGTAGAAGTACTGTACACACTAGTGGAACGCACGTGTCTTCGTTTATGTAAGCCATAATGAAGGCTTGTTGACGGAAACATCAATTTCTTTGATTTTATTTAGGAGACTGCGTCAGAATGCGTGTTAGTGCGATTTTACTTACTTAATCTCTAGGCTACCATCTGATTTTATAATTTAAATTTGCTTAGACTAAAGGCGTGGAACGCTTTTTTATCTATATTTGGTTTTCACTGAGTTTCAGCTGTAGGCACTATCTAGTTTACCTTCAAGGTTAAAAAAACAGGCCTAACCTTAACGGTCCTACATTATTTTGAGTTTGAGATTAAGTAAGAACGTGATTATAATTTGGTTTTCTGTCTTTGGAAAAAGATGAATTTTGCTTAGGTGATTTTTTGAAAATATGACCATGTTAATGTCAATATGGTATAATATAAGGAGATGGTGGAAAAAGCTCCAATAACAGCTCCAATAATAGAAATAATGATCCAAACCTAACAAGACGTTTTAAAACCTAAAATTAATTCGGCCCGGCCGCATCGGCTTCTGTCAGCAAGCTTGCAAGCTTACGTAGGCGTTAGAAAAAAAGCGGTTCTATATTCAAAGTTGAATCATCGACCAATAGCGTGCGCGGTAGGCGTGGCGGAGCGTCGCGATTGGCTGCCCGCGCTCCGTGGCAACTGATGAATCGGGCGATTATAATGCCATTACATGGAGGTAACGGTTTAACGCTTTTCTCGAAACGTCACCCGGGTTACGTTCTGAAAGTAGTGAGCGCGACTGTACCGGGCGAACGAACAAAATAGCAGGTTTTCTCAGTATACATTTTCTACCAAAATAAATTTGTCTATTCTATGCCGTCCTGAAAAATCGGACAAACAGACTATTTATAAAAATAAAAAAAAAATACTAGTAATAATAATAATAATATTTAGCATTATTAAAAAAAATATTTATTACTAGGCCTATTTATTATGACGATTCAGCAGCTTACATAATATACGATTTAAAAGGGTCTTGAAATTTCAAAATTTATCGCGAATTCGTAAAAATCGATTGTCATAAAAAAGTTGATCTTACTATTTTAGTGTAGTTTATTGTTATACTGAAGTAGGTGCTTACTACGAGTAATATTAAATAAATATATATTTATTGAATCGTATTAATGTAAGTACCTGGGTGACCGAGCTTTGCTCGGTTTTTTTTTACTGGAAAACGACGTTTTCTAAAAATGAAACCTAGCTAGATCGATTTATCGCCGCCGACCCCCCTATCTACTAAATTTCATGAAAATCGTTGGAGCCGTTTCCGAGATTCAGAATATATATATATATATATATATACAAGAATTGCTCGTTTAAAGGTATAAGATGTGGACGTAACAACTGTACAAATATACAATAAGTACCTATAGAAATACATCTGAAACTGTTGAACTATTTTAGGACCGTTACAAACGATCTATAGATAGCTCAATCGATCCCGAGCACAACATGTAAAATTTACGAATTTTGTTTATTTTTTATTATATGTATAAAAAACATAGACAACTGGCAAAAACTATCATTGTTGCAATAGGGGCAGTCACAGACCCACATAGCTAATGTTAGCAATAAAATACCCCATTGTTTTTGTTTAACAGACAGGAAAACTATAAACTATGATACCTATTTACTTTGTCACAAAAACACATAGGTACAACTGATTATAACTATGTAAGTTCAAGTGTGAATAAGAATGTTAGTTACTTTATCTATGTACAAAATATATGTGGAATGTTTAGCTTCTTAGGTTAGCGTGGTATGGGCATGTTATGAGGAGAGATGAATGTCAGGTGACGAGGAGAGTGTTAGGTTTGAATGTGGATGGATACAGGGGTAGAGGTAGACCAAAGAAAAGATTTATGGACTGTGTGAAAGATGATATGAGTAAGAAAGGAGTGAGTACTGAGATGACGAATGACAGAGGTCAATGAAAGAAGATCACATGTTGTGCCGACTCCAAATAACGTGGGAAAAGGGCAGGAAGATAATGATGGTTAGCTACTATCTATGGGTTAGGTTTGTATGTTCTGACTAGATTGAAAAATGTCTATGTAGGTATATGGGAGATTAAGTAATATTACTAAAATCTTTCGTACCATAACACATTAAAATTGTATTGAAGTATTATTTCAAGCTTGAAATGTAACGTTTCTTAAACATGATGGTTTGTAAAAGCTTGTGGTAAGGTCTGGCTGGACTGAAACCTATATAATTTCAACCAGATGTAGTCCCTGAAAAGGTGTTACCAAAACAGCACAAAATAAACGTGACCAGTTTCTCAAAATGTATTTCGTAGCTTGCATGCCAATTGCTACCTGTTCTCCTCCCTCCCGATGCGAGACCACTCGATTCGACTTGCTCAGATACAACTTTCATACGCTGAAAATATACTCTTGAAGTAAAACTGCTAAAAAAAATTAACTCTCTAGTTAATGTGACGGAAAAAGGTACTACGTGACGTACTTCTTGCCTTACGTATCTGGGGCCTTACCATAAGCTCTTACTAACCATCATGCTTCAGAAATGTCAAAGTTTCAAGCTTGAAGTAACACTACTTCAGTACATTTTCAATCAAGGTCATGGTACGAAAGATCAAAGTTATAAAAAAAAAACATGGTCACGACTGTAATCCCGACGCTCGGTGGGATCTCCTCAGACCTCAGGCTTAGATCTTTGAGGATAAGTCAATATCAAAGTTATATTATTTTGATATTGCCCGAAGACCTTATGGCCCTGGCCCCTTATCGTGTCATTAATTATTTCAAACTATGTGGTGAAAGGATTAAAGTGTGTAGAAGCTTAAACTTATCTTTTCAGTCGGTCAGTCGAACCCAGTGGTCTAGAATCAGGAGCTGCCTAGATTTCTATCCCAAAAAGTCGTTCGCAAAGTGTTCTGCAGTCATGTGTTTATGTGCGTCCCGGAGATTGCTGGAGGAATTGCATCCTGGTCGGCTAGCACCAGTTTCTGGAGTCTCCTATCTAGCTGTGTTAGATGTCAATGCAAATTAATATTTATTGCACTGGTCTTAGATAAGGTTGAGTGCTATAGATTGCATGATTGCGAATGGTTGAGTATTTTCATAATCCTGTCACCTTATAGCCTACTAACGTTTGCCAACGACTTCGTCCGCGTAAAAGTCAGTATTGATATCAACTTTGAAGCAAATCACCATCAAAATAACTTTCTACCCCTTTTAAACCCCGTTAGGGAATTAATTTCAATAAAGTACGAAACACGTATTCCATCAATTCTTTTAAAAAAGATTTATGCAACATTTCAAGTAGATTGGACCAAGGAATCACGTTGTCCCATACGAACTTTGCCCCTTTTTTCACCCCCTTGGGGGTAGAATTTCGAAAAATCCTTTCTTATCGGATGCGTTCGTTATACAAAGAACACACCTTCCAAGTTTCAGGTCTCTACGATTAGCGGATTAAGCTGTGCGTTGATCTGTCAGTCAGTCATTCAGGACAAACCATTTCTTAGTATAGATTTTATGGCCAACTCGCTGATCTGACAGACGTTGTTCTGTCCAAATTTTCCGGCTTGCATTACGGATTTTTTCCTGAAAGCTTTTCCAGGGTCAGAATTTTTTTTTAATTTTTTTTTTATTTGCTTTTCCAGGGTCATGATGAATAAAAAATATTACGAGCTTCAATAAATCGAATCGTGAGTTCTGATTTGGACACTTTCACTTTTCACGTATTTTATAACTTTCCTGCCAAATTTTCAAATTGTCTCCTTAAAAACCTTATCATCGTTATAAATCACTAGCGGCCCGTCCTGGCTTCGCACATTTTGCACAGTAGTTAGTATTCCATACGTGACAGGTTGCAAGCCAATCGCCACTTCTAAGAATACTAACCTGTAACATACTCCTTCAAGTTTTTGGGGCATTGCGCACATTTTTCGAATAGTAGGTTCATATATAAAAGTGTCCTAGGCATTACACGTAGGTACCTAGACTAGTCTAGGTACTCCTAGACTAGCTACGTTTTATTCCTTCTGTTATTCGGTTCTCAGTCACTTGTCGCATTGCACCAACTGGAGCGTTTTATCGCCAACTTTACGGCTATAGCTTTCCAATGTGCTTTATTGTTCTTTGACAAAGATGGCGGAATTACTTCATTAAGTTTATGCGCCATGCTCCCCCAGTGGCTCGGTTTCAGTATTTCTAAGGCTCTGTAAGTAAACAACTCGAAAGAACCAGTGGCACGATAAATAAATAAATATTGTTGGACATTTCACACAACGTCATCTAGCCCCAAACTAAGTAACGCTTGTACTACGGGAACCAGATGACTGATAGATTAATTAAATTCTTTTTTTTTTGGTAAGACCAGACACATAACAAACATCTGTTTTCATCACATAAATGTAAGTCCTGTGTGGAGATCGAACCCACAACCTTCAGCGCAGAAGGCAGAACTACAACAAAGTATACTCGTACAACGGAAGTTCTTTTATTCCGAAAATTTCGTAAGTATTTTCGGATAAGGTATCATTATATCCATGGAGGGTTTTAAATAAAAAAAAATTAAAATGTGATCTATATGATCACGACTGTAATCCTCAGGCTCGGTAGATATCTTCTCAGATTTTTAGTTACTTAGATCTTTGAGGATATCTAAAGAGGTTTTAAGTAAGTTAAGCACATAAGTTTTTCCATTCGAAAAATTTATGTGCGCAATGCCAGTGCTCTAAAAACGGTGAAGGAAAACATCGTGAGGAATACTTACTACTTTGCAAAATGTGGGCATGTACCAAATGTCATGTTTGGACTTGCCTCTGACTACCCTCTTTAGGGTTTTAACATTTTCAATAAATACAAACGTAGAAAATTATCAGCGCAGGATCGAAAAAAAATGCTACAGATTACATGTACATAAGTATCTGATAATATTTATAACATTACACACAAATGTCACGCGAGTTTGTCCTTGTCACTGAAATATTAAATTTTTACACTTTTTCACGAAGTCTATTGACAATCTATCAGACTGTCACGTGTATTTCTTACGGTACGGAGTCACAGTACGACTATAAGCGAAATGTAAAAACAATTAAAATAAATGATTGATTCAGGCGTGACTTTGCGGAAATCCATTACAAATACTGAAAAGGACGGAAATGTCTAGTACTTTCCCGCTAGTTTTAGCGGGAAAGTACTAGATTTTTCCGTCCTTTTCAGTATTTTTAACAATTAAAATGTAATAAATCATAATATTTGTACCTGCAAAACAATTCAGACCGATAATTTCGAATAAAGTCGAAAATTTCGATTGTATAAGAATTTCGGTCACTCATAAGAAAGTAGGCAAACGGGTTGGCACTTGCATTATTCTGTCATAACTAACTTTAACATTACCATTGTGTCTAACCCTTAAACCTGCTATTTCGCCCGATCGTCAAATAACAGCCAGTTGTTACCACCTACCGTACGCACAGTGGGAACTGAAATAAACGAAGTGCAAACAGCAATTGCAGACTACCTCTTTACGCAATTCCAACACCATTCTACGCTACGCTTGGTGAGGGCGTGACGAAGTGTCCAGTCTATGTCCTCGCTAGGGTTGTTATGGTCCTGTGTCGTAATGGAAGTCCGAAAGTTCGAAAAATAAAATAAAAATAAAATAAATATGATCACGACTGTAATCCCCAGGCTCGGTAGATATCTCCTCAAACCTTTAGTTACCTAGGTCTTTGAGGATATCTAAAAGGGGTAGTCAGAGGCAAGTCCAAACATGACATTTGATATATGCCCACATTTTGCACAGTAGTTAGTATTCCTTACGTGACAGGTAGCAAGCCCATCGCCGCTTATAAGAATACTAACCTATGACACATACCTTCGAATTTTTGGTTCTAGGGTATGCCGGTTTCCTCACGATGTTTTCCTTCACCGTTTAAGAGCACTGGCATTGCGCACATAAATTTTTCGAATGGAAAAACTCATTGGTGCACGACCAATTGTTTAAACCGACGGTTTGAACCCACGACCTTCGGACCGTGAGGCAGGGGTGCTACCACTACACCACTAGCGCTCCGAAAACCGAAAACCGGCTCGATTTTCTAACTTTTTCGATTGTCTTAAACCTGCCAGAAAATAAGTGTTAAAAGTTAATGCGATATTTCTGTCTGATTGTATATAATTATAAGTAGCTTCTAGCAAACGTACACAATAAAAAAGATTTAATACAATTTTGATCTTAAGTTTATGTAAGGCAAAATGTGTTGGTTCTAACTACCTTTTGCATAGTTAGATGTTCTACTCTTGCACCATTAAGAAATCCATCAATCTTTTAGTCTAAGTTTAAGTACTTATTTTAATTCAATAAATACATATCTAGGATCACAATAATAATTAGGAATCTCAACTCTTGGCATTACCTATACCTAAAACTGAATCTGTCGGACTACCGAAAATATTATGTTTTTTTAACTTACGCGATCTGAACATATTATTATTAGTATTAAACGGGTATTTATCGCGTTATTATTCGAAACGTCGGGATAAAAAAGGGTAAAAAATAACGCGATAAGTACCCGTTTAATACTAATAATACCGAAAATATTTTCAGAAAATTTTCGAACTCAATTTGATTTCGAAATGAGGGACCTCCCTATTCTCTACTACGTATTCTGAATAGGTATTTTATTGTCGAAGCTCTACCTTCACAAAGGGACAGCTCTCGTAAAACCTAAGTGTCCTGCACCTCGCTTTATGGCTAGTGTTGGCCTTTATGGCAGCTAGTGTTGTGCCTTTATGACGTACTAGTGTTGTGCTATTGTGACGCACTAATCCTTTTATGGTCAGTGACGATTGTGATTCATTGTTCGTTTCTTTTTTTAGGTTGTTATAAGTACGTATTATATATTATATGTACCTATATGTATAAAGTTGTTCAGTAACAACGGGTGGGAACTCCTGCCTAAGCTACCATCCAAATAATAAGACTGAAATGATACTAGCCTTCGTTCAAGTTGCTTTAATTATTAGGTAGGCAGGTAATATTAAGAGCTTTTTTTATTGTTATATTTTTATTTTTAAGATGTAAAAAAAAAAAAAAAATATATGATCACGACTGTAATCCCCGGGCTCGGTAGATATCTCCTCAAATCTTTGGTTACTTAAATCTTTTGAGGATATCTAAAGGGGTAGTCAGAGGCAAGTCCAAACATGACATTTGGTACATGCCCACATTTTGCACAGTAGCTAGTATTCCGTACGTGACAGGTTGCAAGCCCATCGCCGCTTATAAGAATACTAACCTGTGACGCACACCTTCGAATTTTTTGGTTCTAGGGTATGCCGGTTTCCTCACGATGTTTTCCTTCACCGTTTAAGAGCACTGGCATTGCGCACATAAATTTTTCGAATGGAAAAACTCATTGGTGCACGACCAGGTTTGAACCCACGACCTTCGGATCGTGAAGCCGGGGTGCTACCACTACACCACCAGCGCTCTAGATGTGTTGTTGTATATTCTCCTATTTAGTCCCATATTCGTACAGCGAATAGATTAATAAAAAATAATTAAAAAAAACTTATGATGAGAACCAATAGGAAATCATAACAGCATGTCCTAGTAATTTCCATCCAGGTTTTAAGGTAGAGATGGTAATTACTCGTAGGTTGCGGGTTAAAACTAGTATAACTGCATACGGTCTGGATTCAGGTATTGTGGTGCTGGTATGCTCATGGTTACTTATATCCTTGATGCATAGAATCCTATTAAATAAATAAATAAATAAATAATGCTGGACACTATCACACAGCATCATCTAGCCCCAAACTAAGCAGAGCTTGTATTATGGGAACCACATGACTGATAAACTACATAGATATACTTTTTTTTTTGTAAATACATACATATTATACATAGAAAACACCCAGACCTGAGACAAATATCTGCAAATAATGCAAACATATGTCCCACGGCGGGAATCGAACCCTATTGATTCTATTGTGTCAATGGCGAGTACTGGAGGTGTACTAGTAGCACCCCTGCCTCAAGATCGTGGTTTCAAACCAATCGTGCACCAATCAGTTCCCATTCAAAAAATTTAAGTGCGCATTGCCAGTGCTCTTTAAAATGAAACCGGCATAACATAAAAAATCGAAGGGGGTATTTGTTTTGTTATAATCTACACAAGTTCAGTCTTCAGGTTATAATATTGTATTCCTAGAAGCCGTTATTCGATCAGCACCTTCCTCTATTATTGTTCTCTGTTCTACGGACTTCGGTGGATAAGTGGTACTTAACAGGCGTGCTATGCGTAAATATTTGGTTTTTTGACAGCTATCCCGATAAGAAGTCATAAAGTATTAACAAACGCCCTAATCATGTCAACAAAATTGTAAGGGCATAAGGTTGCGTCACGATATCTAGAGCAGTGAGACACCAGTGTGTCGCTGGCTTCCAGTCTTCTTCTTCTTCTTCTTCTTCTTGATCATGATCATCTCTTGATCATGATCTTCTTCTTCTTGTTGTTTTATCTGTTCCCCTATAACGCATTGGATAATTATTATGAAATTGTTAATTTGATATGTGTAGGAAGGGAGCGACTACTGAGATGACGGATGATAGGGGAGAGTGGAGGAAGAGAACCTGTTGTGCCGACCCCCCCTGTGGGATAAGGGCAGGAAGATGATGATGATGATGAAACTGAAATGTAATTTGAACTTGTGTCACTTGTTCGTTCAAACCTTAAAACTTCTTTCTCTTGTTCCAGCTGTATCCCTCGAAACTCTCGTAGAGAACTGTCACAAACTCCTGGAGAAGTTCCACTACTCCTGGGAGATGATGCCGTTGGTGCTGGTGATCCTGAACTACGCGGGGAGCGACCTGGACGAGGCCTCCCGGAAGATTGATGAAGGTAGGTGACGGGCCCGGGCGATATTGTAACATTGTTGGTTGAGCAAGAATTTGATACGACTAAAAAGATATTTTAGCGCAAAAATGGTAGAATAGTTGGTAACCCATAAAATTGTTGTTACTGACTGACAGCCTACTCCTTATCTATCATCATCATCTTCCTGACCTTTTCCCATATTATTTTCTAGATATTACTCCGAAAAGAATATCCATAAGAAATATCCAAAAGTCTTCCTTTTTTTTAAGTCTCGATTTGTTCGAGTGCGCGATTCAGTATAAGTGAAAATATTTATTTTTTTGAGAATCGTTAAGAATAAAAATACAGGCGCAATAGGTGATTTGGAGGAAATACTTGAAACTTTGGAAAATAAAACTGTCGAGAATAATTTCTACAATTTTTTTTCTGGTTAACCTAAAGTCCTCATCTTAATTTCCCGTTACAACTTTTTACCATCATTGAGACACGAGTTAGTCTTGAGAGGAAGTCACTGTTTATTCAATTTATACGAATAAAAATGTGCACTTATCCCTATCAGTAGGGATAGCTTGGTAGGGATAAGTGTACCAGCCGGAATAATGCTGCTAAAATACCTTTTATCTAGCTATTAAATATTCTTGTTTAGCCCACTGGTGTTCAGCGAACATTGATGACGGTGGTTGTGACAGCTGTGACGACAACGGCCGTCATATGATGTTCGTTGCTTTTTAGAAATCAATGTTGCGATTGTATCCATTTAATTGAGATAATAATAAAATGGACTTTGTGATAGAATAACTGAACAATGATATGCGTGCGCGTGGAGTGACCAACCCTAGAATTAAAATAAATGATGCAAAAATATATTTTGCAAAAAAATCATCATAATTTTACGGTGTACACACGTTAACGGTCACGGTCACGGCGTAATGTCACGAGTGTGGGCATACCTTTAAATTTGTTTATTCCATTTCATTTATTATTATCTCATTTTAACAGTTCATAGTTCAAATTGTAAGGGGAAAATCTTACCATAGCCGTTTGAAAAGTTCTGTTGCTGCAAATGTACTCAATAGCAATATTTAGTTACATTTGCAATAAAATATAACAATAGAAATGTAAATCCGAAAATAATTAAATTTTGATATGGTAAATTATTTTTTCCCAGTTTTAACTGTGACTGTTCACGATGGTTTGGCCAAAAATTATTAGTTATAAGTAACATATAAATAACAATACGTTTTAAGTATTAATAGGTGCCTAGGTAATTTATTTAAGGTTATGTTTAGTTAAGTTTTTTAGTTTTATGGTTTATTATTTTAGTTACACACGTATTATTATTTTTAAAAACATCCAAAAAGAACAAAATTTCTTCTTCGTAAAATAAATACTTATAAATTCTCAAAGATTTTAGTCAAACTAACAAACTAGATATTATTGATATTGCAATGCAACAGTTATTGGTTCAAGCACGAATTTGTTACCTCTATTCAGTTATTACAATTATTCATAATTATAAAAGGTACGTGATATAAATTCAAATATTCTGCATATTCACGAAGGTAAACCAAATTTAAATATTCAATAACGAAAATTTTAATATATTTCCGTAGATTAGTAACGAGCGGGTTCGTGCTTCGACTAAATGTTACATTATATACAGGTACAAGTCGAGTTTCTTATAACTAGATTCAACCGTAAATAAATTGTTATAATAAAGTATTTCAAATACCTAATAAATAATTTCTAAATAAATAACTTATCATGAACCTGTAAGTATACGGATTACAAATCACAACATGGCTACATGCTCCAACAACAATTTTTATGAAAATTTAAATTAATTGGATTTTATAGCAATAATAAATTGCTTCAGTGTTACTTTTAAATTAAAAAACAGATTTCCGATAAAAAAATATGTAACATGACAGCCTTGTGATCTGTAAACGGCGATCAAATTATATCTCTAACTAAACCATTAAGTCTGTAACATGTAAAATAAACTAACATTTTATATAAAGTTTTTGTTACATTTTTATAACAGCTGTTTGTAACATTTGAATATTGGAAGTAATAAATTTAACCATTATAATTGTTGCTATGAATTACTTTAAATTGCTAAAGTTTGGTTTGTTTATTCACGACTGCCTCTTTAAAATTTTAAATAGTAACATTCGTGTTACACAGTCGTTTGTTGCGCATCAGCGACCAACAAATTAGTTTCAAGACAAAAGGATTAGCAATAAGTAATAATTAATTCTGTATCTATGTAAATCAGACATCGTTTTCACGTTTGTTACTATTAAGCGTTTAATACGATGTTACAGACTTAATGTTTTGACATGTTGATAGTATAATGTATTGCCAAGCGCGAATCTAAAATTGAACATATTTTGCTTGACTTCACGTAAATACTATATAATATATTCTTGTTATATCTGTTTTTATTGATCGACAAGATAGATATTTTATAATTACTAACGATCTAAGGGCTATGAAAACAATTCATTTAAACAAAATAGCTAACTAATAGTAAATATTCCATCAAAATTGGATTAGCCAGAAGTATATAAGCGCCATGTGCGTGTATCATTGGATAGAGACATTCAAGCAGAATATTTTTAATTTATCTGTAAAGTGTAGAAACAATTTTTTTTATTTATCTTTGACCATCTTAAGGGCTGTAATCCCATAAGGCAGTGGATATTAGAATATATCTGTCAGATTAACTTTTAACATCAATTGATCACGAAAAAAGCCTTTAATCCTTTCGCCACACTAGTCCAAAAGATCTGTGACGTGATAAGAAGAACATCAATTGTTTTTCTTCTCTTAGCCCCCCAAAAAAAATATTTAAAGATATCACTCGAACTGGAACATTTACAAAGTTTGATAATCATCATCAGATCTTCAAATTTCCTAGGTTTAACCCATATATATTATGTGGTACCCAGACGCAACCAACCCAGTCCTTTCAAAGACGAGATAAAAAATAATAAGTCTTTAAGAGAGCACTGGTGGTGTAGTGGTAGCACCTTTGCCTCACGATCCGAAGTTCGTGGGTTCAAACCTGGTCGTGCACCGATGAGTTTTTCCATTCGAAATATTTATGTGCACAATGCCAGTGCTCTTAAACGGTGAAAAAACTGGCATACCCTAGAACCAAAAATTTGAAAGTATGTGTTCTAAGTTAGTATTCTTATAAGCGGCGATGAGCTGGCAACCTATCACGTATGGAATTCTAACTACTGTGCAAAATTTAGAAAAAAAAAAAAAAAAAAATGATCACGACTGTAATCCCCAGGCTCGGTAGATATCTCCTCAGATCTTCAGTTACTTAGATCTTTGAGGATATCTAAAGAGGGTAGTCAGAGGCAAGTCCAAACATGACATTTGGTACATGCCCACATTTTGCACAGTAGCTAGTATTCCGTACGTGACAGGTTGCAAGCCCATCGCCGCTTATAAGAATACTAACCCATGACACATATGTACCTTCGAATTTTTGGTTCTAGGGTATGCCGGTTTCCTCACGATGTTTTCCTTCACCGTTTAAGAGCACTGGCATTGCGCACATAAATTTTTCGAATGGAAAAACTCATTGGTGCACGGCCAGGTTTGAACCCGGATCGTGAGGCCGGGGTGCTACCACTACACCACCAGCGCTCCCAAAATTTAAGGATGTGCTAAATATCTTTATTTCCCTATTTGATATCCTCAAAGATCTAACTTTGAGGATATCAAATAGGGTGTTAATTTCTTTAACACCCGTACCCAGCTAACTACTGTAAAAAATGGGTATGTGCTAAATATCATGTTTGGACGTGCCTCCGACTACCCTCTTTATATCCCTATTTGATATCCTCAAAGATCTAAGTAACTAGAGATATCTACCGAGCCTGGGGATTACAGTCGTGATCATATTTTCAACACCCGTACCCAGTTGTAGCTCTGACAGCTATACCTCGTTGAACTTGCCTCTGACTCTCTTTAGATATCCTCAAAGATCTAACTAGAGATATCTACCGAGCCTGGGGATTACAGTCGTGTTCATGTTATTTTTAACACCCGTGCCGGCTTGTAGCTATACCTCGTTGTTTCTACACACCGCCCAGCATATAACCTTGCGACTTGTCCACAGGGAAAATGATTATCAACGAGTACGCGAGGAAACACAACCTGAACGTGTTCGACGGTCTCGAGCTCAGGAACTCGACACGCCAGTACGGACTTTAATAGTAATACTAGTTTTTCCAAAAAGAAACCACTTATCGAAAAAAAAAAATTTTCGGTCGTGCGCTGCAGTGAACACACTTTGAATGAGAATTTCGTTTAAATAGTGGTGGGAAGGTTTAGTTATTTTTATCGATATCGATAAAACGTAGACTATTACAATAGTTAGATAATATGTTAAAACAAAATTGTCATTCAATTAACTAACAAATCATAGCCTTTACACAACATTATCTGCAAACTTTAGTAAAATTCTCCGTAATATTATTTTTATCTTGCCCATTTCATTATAAAAAGAAGGTAGGCATATAATAATGTTACAAAACAATTCACGTGTCTAAACACATAATTTTAGTTACAATTTCATTTCTCGCTTGGACTTTTCTTAAAAACATGAACTTTACTTCTATTTATCTCTATTTTTGGCGTTTTATACTCCTTGTTTATTCGAGCTTTCACTTGAATCTCAATATGTAAATATTTGATGTAGATATTCTGTAACTTCTGGTAGATTACTAGTAACTTAACCTTAACTTAACGAGTATTTACTGTGATAATAATGATAAGCCCTATTTATTCTTGACTATTATATTTTATTCAAATATGAATCTTATACACGTGACAAGTATCTGAAATTGCAACACAAAATGTGAACGTATATACTCTATATTTATGGAGTCTGAAACAGCTGCATAATGTTACAAATATAGAACTTTGAAATGCTTTTCCGTACTCTCATAAAAGCTCTAAATAAAACAATAATATTCGGTAAAAGCTGTTGACAGGACAAATTGTTCCATTAGCATTGTAAATTCATACTGTCAATACCAAAACGTCAGTTTCAGTGCAAGCGACTGGCAACACTCCAACGTAAGATTATGTCGTCACTTGCAACAAAGTATTAAACATTTATCATGTCTCATTTAACTATAATTAATTACTTGACGCCATCTTTTTTGGGTGTCAAACAAAATAATCCGACTATGATTGTTGTGAAATAACTTGTCTACCAAATGTTTTACTTAATTCATATTCTTTTAGAAGGATCTTCTAAAAGAAAGAATCTCCTACAAAAAGATTATTGCAAAAAAACTATCTTCTGATCCTATTTTAACCTTTTGTTGTATATCAATCTCCTTTGGGTTATAAATAACAGTATAAGACTGACCCTGACCTACCTCATTACATTGAAAATAAGAATGTTATCCAAATCAAAAACACACTAATTAATTATTATTTTCTTAAGTAGAGTGTAATGGGTACTACAGATTATCACATTGTTGCAAATTCAGCTTGTACATCACTTAAGTCACACTCACACATACAAAACACAACAAAATTGTTATGCAAATCGATAAAAGTGGTCAAGTCAGCGGAATCATTCGAAACAACACTAACCAGTCGTGATTTCCACTTTGCAGTGACCGGACGAAGGTGGAGAAATTCGAAATTTAAAAGTGACATTCGAATTTCTTGTCCCTAAGGCCCTAATAGTGATGTGCCAGTGTGTGTTCTCGATATTTATTTTATTTAGTGTTTTTCTTTTTTGTAGGAAAATGCTGGAAATTAATAACATTAATAATATAAGTGGTGTACTCTCGTCGTCCATGAAGTTATTTTGCGAATGATACTTAATTTTAAAAGTGACGTGTTGTGTGTGGACCCTTGCTATGCGCTGCTGTGTGTTGCGAACGACAATGGACTGTACAGTTTCACACAACATTGGAACCACCGGTAAGTCGTAGTTCTTAAGTATTCACTCAAAATATTATGTACTCGTATTATTTATTATTATTGTTATACTTAGACTTTATTTTATTTCAGGCAACTTGTAAAAAAAAACGAAATAAAACGATTAGGTATTATAACATTCCAGAGTTAAACCTCTGTCTTTACTACTTACATAAATAGTATTTTATGTTACAGTCTACCCATAACATAAAATGCTACTTATTAAATAACACAATTTGCAATGCGATGGTACGAGTACCATTTTACGATCATCTCTCAGAATATTCTTCGGTTCGACACTGCTATATTTTATAAACGTTGTAACTGGCTAGCTTATATTGTAACTGCGTAATTAGCTGGACTTCCATTAGAGTATAATTGCGGTTTTATGACCCGGAATATTTATAATCGGATTTCAATTACCTATAAAATATATAAATATGTAAGTACAACTTATAAATTCTCTTACGGAAAAAGCTAATTAAAAAACTACGTACAAAATTTAAGTTTATATTATAATTATTTGAGTTTTTCGCATCCCTTCAAGATCCTTAATCCATAGAAACGTGTAACAACATTTAACCACAAAATATCGGCCTATTCCACTAATCCCCGTTGACGATCCCCGTTAACGAGGATTAGTGAACTTTTTGTTCACTTTTCCCCGTTGACGCTGATGCGAACTCGTAACGGGGATTAGTGAACTAAAAAGTTCACTAATCCCCGTTAAGTTAAAAATAAAATACCAATATTTGGAATAAGCCTAAGAATCATGTTTTTGTTATTCTCCCATATTTTTGACAAGTTATTCGTTAACTCACGAGTGTAAAACTCGCGAGAGCACGCGATTCACCTATTTTTTTTTGTCGTTAATTCGCACGCACTATATTTTTCACCATTCCTGCAATGATTTTGTCATAAGGTACCTTTTTACCTTTTAAATAATTTGCATTGTGTTTTATCGATAAAAATTATTACCACATCACTATCATACAAATTACAGATAAATTCTTCGAAAAAGAAAAATAAACGTCATAAGTTGTACATATATAGTCAATTTAGACATTCGAAGCTACATTAATTTACAACAAGCTGAAAATCATTATTGTGAATTTGTGAAATCGTTATTGTTAAAATGTTAAATATTCCGAGCTTCCACGCCACAACCTTGCAGAATTGATGCAGTTCATAATAAATCAACTTAAAATTTATTTGTGCAACTATAAAAACAGTTTTTACTACTTTTCCATTTAAAATATTTCATTGGTGCCCCCGAGACCCGCCATAATTGCGAGTCGTTTACACTTTTATAATCCACAATTAGGGACTGTAAAAATGCTAAATGAAATCCTGTAATGGCGTATGTTGTAAAAGGAGTAATGAGCTGTTGCAGGGCCGTTGCTATGGGGTTGATGGGGGGGGGGGCTAACACCACCCCCTAGCTATCCCTTTCAAAGTTGAAAGGTGAGCTTTCAAGCTAGTGGCATAACACAAAATAATATCAAAAAAGTTACAAAATCTTGTTTACAAGTTGGTTTAGATTTATTTAATTTTACGAATCATTCGTTATTTCATTTCAAAACTGTTGGTCCTTCGAGCCGAACCTGAACTGCAGGCGAATTTGTATTTATACGTTTAATTCCTGGAACCATAAAAATAGCTATAACGCTTAGGCTGTCTGAGGAGTATACTAACTAAATACCCTTGAGCTCTACCTTCTGGATATAAAGTTTAAAATTAAATACTTATTAAAAGTAGTTGGTTATGTGGTGCCTACTGTTTTAACTAGAACTTGTCAGTTGTTAATTTTAATATTGATGTTAGTTTCTGTAAGTAGTCTAAGAAAATAATAGTAATTTGGAAAAATCTTGTCTGTGTCTACTAGGTTTTACTCTAGTATAGAGTTTCAGGTTTTCTTTTTTTAATATTTTTTAATACTTAATTGCAACTTAAAATCGTTTTACGATAGGTAACTATCTATACCTATATTTATAAAGGATCCCTATTTCTCTTGGTCACGATATCACGCGTAAACGGCTGAACCGATTTAGCTAATTCTTTTTTAGTTGTGTTTGCTATTGTAAGGAAAATGTTCTTAAGGAAGAAAATTAAAAAAATGTGCTATTTTGATGGCTTCTTGCGGACAAAACCGTGGGTAACAGATAGTATACAATAAATATAAAAGTCTAATAAAATAACACAAATGTAATACAAAAAAAGAAAAATATTTAACAGATTAAATTAGCTTAGTAAGTAATTTATTAGTTGGCAACCCTATATCTACAAAGTCCAACTGAATGACATTAGCTAATCCCAGTATTGTTTATGTCACAGTGACGTAAATAGCACGTACACACCGCAACGGCACGCTATAAAAACATAGACTCAATTACTATTCCATCGTAAAGTCAACAATGCACACCAGACCAGTAGGTCTACCATGAGTTTTCACAATCTACACTAGCTAGCGACTGTTGTTAAAAAATTGTATGAAAACTTGTACAGCGCCTCTAGCGGATAGTTGGGTACAAAACGTCACGTAGTTAACTATCCTACGTCACAGCGTACTGCAGTGACTGTAGTTTGCGCTTCATTCATTTGCTTAGAATTTGGTATCATGAGTAACAATTTTGACAGATGTCATAGTAACGTACTATTACTACTGTAGTAACGTCAGCCGATCTTAATGTGACAACTCATGGTATACGTACAGAAGAAGCTGAACATCTCGATCGATCAAATACTGCTTCACTCAAAATTTACCGTTCCTGAACGGTTTTCCTCTACGGGTTTTTCATTGTTTTCACTATTCGTCATTGTTCGCAACAGAAGTCAAGTCAAAGTTAGATGGACTGTGTGAAAGATGATATAAGTAAGAAAGGTGTTAGTATTGAGATGACGGATGATAGAGGGAAATGGAAGAAGAAAACGCAGGAAGAAGAGTTTTGAAGCTGTTTTTACTCATAAGTTGTGGAGCTACTTTTACTGACAACTGCACACTTACTATCCCAATTTATATCTGTAATCTTATACCTTTAAACGAGCAATTCTTGTATATATATATATATATATATAATCGGAATCTCGGAAACGGCTCCAGCTATTTTCATGAAATTTCGTATGCAGAGGGTTTCGGGGGTGATAAATCGAACCTAGCTAAGGTTTCATTTTTAGAAAACGTCGTTTACCCCAAAAAACGAGCAAAGCTCGGTCACCCAGGTACTGTAACATAAAGTATATACTTATTTTGTACCAATAATAACTGTCGTAGCGATATTAAAATAGTGTTAACCGCAAACATGATTACCCCTATCGCCCGTACGTGTTAGAAATACAGTAGATGTCACTTTATTACGTTTTTTTATTGGTAGGCTGTGGTAGGTCTGTTGTGGGCGGTCTTCACTTGAAACGGCTGTAAAATGAGCTTTATTTCGATTTAATATGACTTAAAAATCGAGTATTACAACTAGGTAAAATATCGGTCGAAATCATAAACCTCCCATTTCGCTTCACCGTAGTCGGGTTAAACATTGCTTTTAAAAGGAAAATGTTTCAAGCAGACTTTTTTGTCAGATGTTAGTAACAATTTGATTGTAGATTTATAATGTAGATCACAGCCAGATCACAGCTAATAAAGACGGAAAAGAGAAAAGAATTTAGAATTTCGGGGTTGATAAAACAACATACTCGTAACATACATCGTTGGAAAGAGTAAGCAATAGAGGGAAAGAGTGAAAGAAAAAGCACGACGTATTTTACTTATCATTTGAACTTGTCAACACATGTACCTACATTTTATTATATTTTATCGATAGGTGATAGGTATTAGCCCATGACCTCAGATTGTTAACTATTTACATCTATTCTACCTAGCTTACAAAATGTTCCACTTAATACTAAAGTAGGTATTGATTTACCATAAGCCATTATAATCAGATTTATAGCACACTAGCTTCCGCCCGCGGCTTTGCGCGCGAGGTACCTACATAAAATAAAGCCTATGTTCATCCTGAAAGTTCATTCTACACATTGGTGAAGAAATTTTTGAAATCGGATGGGAAGTTTCGGAGATTTTCTGCTACATACAAACAAACAAAGTTTACCTTTTTATTATTTACTTTAGATAAGGTAAGTAAATAAAAATCTAATGTTATTGGTTGGTAAGCGCATCACTTGAACGACTGGCTAGATTTGGATATTTTTAACTGTTTATTCCTAATAGTCCGAATAAGGTTTTCAGGGAACGAAAAATTTGAAAAGTTGCCCGAAAAAATTAAACAAAAATCTGTAAGTGCTTTTTATTCAAATTTGGACAGGGCATCATCTGTAAGCTTAGCTATTTATTAATATTACCTATAAATAAAATTAATTTGATTTCTGAGAATAGTCCTAACTTTACAAATCGACCTCATTCTCGGATTTTTATAATATAAGTAACTATTAAACAGTTTAAACTGGATAATAAAGTTCACTAAATACATATTAATGGAATGGACAATTTAAATAAATGATTTATTGACTTCCGTAAACTACAATTAAATACCCAATATCCCATATTGTCCACTTGCAGACTTATTCCGGTATTGACGTTGCTACAATGTTGCATAGCCCGTCCCTTTCACACGTGCCTCTACCCCGCGAGTGGGATAGAGACAGCCACTCAGTTTTACGACTAGATCGCGAATAGTTTCAAGGGCCAAGTTTATTGCTTATTTTGCTGTGACTAATTTTATGCCAACAGTATTCGCATACTGAGAATTGTAAGATGTGTGTTTCAAAATATAATATTTTCTCTTATTTTGATTTCTTTACCTTACAATAAGAGCGCTGGTGGTGCAGTGGTAGCACCCCGGCCTCACGATCCGAAGGTCGTGGGTTTAAACCTGGTCGCGCACCAATGAGTTTTTCCATTCGAAAAATTTATGTGCGCAATGTTTTCCTTCACCGAGGAAACCGGCATACCCTAGAACCAAAAATTCGAAGGTGTGTGTCAAAGGTTAGTATTCTTATAAGCGGCGATGGGCTTGCAACCTGTCACGTACGGAATACTAACTACTGTGCAAAATGTGGGCATGTACCAAATGTCATGTTTGGACGTGCCTCTGACTACCCTCTAGATATCCTCAAAGATCTAAGTAACTAAAGATCTGAAGAGGACATTACCGAGCCCGGGGATTACAGTCGTGATCATATTTATTTTTTATTTTATTTATTTTTACAATAAAATCCTATTTGTTCTTTTCGGTCAACTACATCGCAACGTAACTTACCATAAGCAAGCTCTTAGGGCAATATCAAAGTAATATAACTTAGATATTTCGTATTATCCTACTAATATTATAAACGCGAAAGTTTGTAAGAATGTATGGATGCGTTTGTTACACTTTCACGCTGAAACGGCTGAACGGATCTGGACGAAATTTGGCACGGATATACATACATTATAGTCTGGAATAGCACATGGCTACTTTTTATCCCGGAAAAATGTACAGTTCCCGTGGGATAGATTTGTTTTTTTTCAAGGTACCACGCGGGCGAAGCCGTGGGCGGAAGCTAGTGACATATTAAAATTGTATTGAAATGTGACGCTTTTGAAAAAAGATGGCTTGTAAGAGCTTGTGGTAAAGCCCTTGAGAGCCATCGTTCGTGAATACATTTAAAAATAATTGCTTCAACGAAATGGAACAATTAAGACCTAAAATTGATCGGGTGGTCATCTCATTAATCACCCCTGTTTGGGGCGAAATCGTCAATTTGTGTCAAATACACCGTGAACACCGATCTAGAGTTGTAGGGTACTGGATATGGCAGGTCAGTTATATGAAACTTTCTACCCCCAGCACCAGCCTTTTCGAAGCGATCTCGCCGCGATTTCAAAGCGATTTGGCCCTAACCAACGCTCATAGTTTATCTTGCTAGAAATACGCTCTTACATAAGTGTAGGTTTAGGAGAAATGACGTCAGTACCTTTCCTTACGAACGTAGGTATTCTTGTTCCTCCGTAGATAAGGGCACTGTGTAATTGTAATATTACCAAAAACCTCAAACCACATTCTAAATTGCTTTCAAAATAGTTTCACGATTTCGTGACGTGCTAAAATCATTTTTTTTCTCTTATCTTTTACATAACTTACATCTACCACGCTGTTCGGACTCCATTTTTAATTTACGAAAAACTTAGTAGACGCGTCCTTTCTAGTTATTTTAAGTCATATTGTTTTCTCGTGGATAGGTGCGTTGTTGCCAGTAACGAGAAAATAAGATTTTAATGAATGCTTGTCGCAGAAACGTGAGTGTTGCCACTTTAACATTTTTAATTCACCGTGACAATGTGTTATTTTAATTTTTTTTTACTTATTCGTTGAAATGAGGTGCTTTATCCTATTGAAAGTGCCTACCCAGAAACTATAATAGTGGATAAACGCTATTTACCCGATTTTTAAGTATTTAGTTTCTAAACACAAACAACAAAGTAGGCTAAAAACACTCCATTGTTTTTAAACAAAGCCTCGTAGCAGTAGCGTAGTTGAATTACCCCCAAAACTACCTTTACAGCCCGACCATCCGTAAAATCTAACAATTGTCAACTAGATAACCAAACTTTAGCAAGTTAGCAACAGTTGTTTTGTAAACTTTGCGAGCTGCGGTTCGGCTGAATTCGGGTGTTTTCGCCTCCTCAGGGTAATTTGTCTTTAACCAAATTTCATTCCTATTACTAAGCGATAAGGTTTGAATTCGAATTAATGGTTCCTGCTCGTGAATGTTTCGGAAAGTGTCCGACCGCAGAAACCGCGATTCGGAAAACAATCAACGCACTGACCGGAAAGGTTTGGACAGTAACTACTGTTTATACTGTACTGTGGTTGAACTCAATACAAGTTTACTGTTTTGTTTGTTAATTGTTGTAAAACTTTAGATAGGTGTGAGCTTCGTAAACCGATAACATTGTAACGTTTAGGACTATTCATAGAGACATGAATGAGAAGCGTAATAATTTAGATATATTGGGAAAATGAAGGCTGTAAATATTTTTACCCCCTTTGTAAAAAAAAGATTAATTACTGGACTATTTTGGTCAATACAAGTTGGTTAAACTGCTTCTCGTTTGTTTCCGAGTTGTTTTCTTTTTAATTTGGTTTTCTGGGTTTAAAGGGGTAAATAAATATAGGTAATATTTTGTAAAATATGACTCAAAATACCATCTCTGTTTACATCCGGCAGCGATTCCTGTCTGACCTTTTCCCATAAAAGGGGGTAATGCAGGGGTAATGTAATAAAAATCTCAAAATTTTAAAACGTCTCCCATAAAGCTGAGACGATACACGTACTGGATAGTAAAACCGGCCACGTACAGTAAAACCGGCTATGTCCGATACCCTGGATTCCGGCGGATCCTATCAAAACTTTTACTGCCGCGAATCTTTTGTCCCGCTCTCTCTAACCTGGTTATAAAGAGATGACGCTAGCGCAGTATTATCTTTTTCAGGAATTCATTGTCGGAGCAAGTTTTATGTGTCTTGTGGAGCGTCGCATATTTTTATTGCATCTCCGCTGTGGGATTGAAAAGATTGTGCCGTTTCTAGATTTCTAGGTCTTGGTTTTTATAGTTTGTATTTACATTTGCTCATCTATGCGTGAATTAAGATATCTTAATAGTAGGAAGTAAAACTTGACATAAATCCACCAAGCAAACAAACATTATGACGACTGAAACCCCACTATAAGGGGGGCCTATGTTCAGCAGTGGACCTCTTGCGGCTTAAATGATGATGATGATGATGAACCCCACCTAATTTGGTGTTATTATTTTCCTAATTAATGTTTTTATTCAAAACCTGAACTTCAAATTTTTATTCCAGATTATTGAACTACTCAAACTGTTACAATATGAGTTATGATCTCAAACCCGGTTTTAATTTTCAATTTCAAACTTAACACTAAAACTGAACGCATGAGCTAAGTAATGAAAACTGCTGCTTTACGTGCAACCCGTGAAAGCGAATTCTCGTAAATATATTCCGGGCGATAAAACTGGAAGTATTTGGTTATATGGTTTTACACCGACACGCCGACACGTAGCGATACACACTTAATACAGTTCACGGCAGAAGTTGGCTACGTAAAGTTTGTGAATGCTTATCAAGTGCAATACCTTTGCGAGGTACTCTGTACTATCTGTCTCTCTCTTTTGAACTAGTTCGGTCAAAACTGAGACTTATCAAACAGAAACATTGACAATCTTACCTAGTCATCAAAAGCATAACAAATGTTTTGCAAAAAGTTGTTTTACAAAAAGGGGGTGAAAAAATTTAGAAAACCACATAACATAATGTTTTTTTTCACCCCCTTTTTGTTACCCTTAGCTAACATTACGTAAACTAGTCAATTTGTCGTCCTACTTTTCATGCAGAATCGACGGTTAAAAAGTTATTCATATAATATATACATACTAATAATCGTCCAATTTGCCATGACTTCTTTTCTCGCTTCAATTATGCGTACCTAATTACAATCAGCGCCCCCTTTGGGGTCTAAAAGTGTTTCCCAAGAGGTTAACCAGTTGTATACTACCTGTACGTTTATTAATTTCACCAAATGTTGACCGACACTATAGATAAAGTACTGTCATTGAACCGAACATCGTTGCTTAGCATGACTCTCAGTAGTTACCTGTTTCATTCATTAGCAAATTATCAAGGGATTTTTTGTAAGACACGTACGTGGACCGACTTACAACTTGTTTTATAAATTAATAAATGATTAAATTGCGTGCGTTACATCTTGTTCGGTGCACAAAGGACATATCAATTAGTGGATGCATTTTAATTTAATTATTAATCCAACTCAGTATTATATTCTCTTTGTCTATCACCAGAATTTGTGTTTTGTCTCTTTCAAACAAATGTAAAACTGCCTGTCATAGTAAATGACAAAACACTAAGGCTCGGTTTCCACCAAAGCAGAGAGGAGAGAAGACGAGGATTTATGCCATATTCGTCCCTAATGTTCGGCCCTCTCCATTAAAAAGTCTTTGTTTGTCCCTCATGATAATATTTGTCCACATTCGTCCCTCATACCAAAATTATTGAAACTACAGTGAACGTCAGAAGTGTAATCACCACGACCAAAACGGCTGGTACACTTATCCCTACCAAGCTATCCCTACTGGTAGGGATAAGTGCACCTTTGTGTAGATCTATTTCTACCGGTAGGGATAGGCGCACAGAAAATTTCCACTATTCCTTACTGCTATTTTAGTATACTTAATGTTAAATGTTAAATGTAATCCAGTCTCCTTTAGTTTCGTAGTTTTAATAAACAAATTGACTTATCGTATTATTATTTTATTTTTTTAATCGATAATTAATTCCAACCATATACCGAACTAATGAACTAATACATACCAGATACCAGGATAGCAGAAACGATAGAGAGGTATTTCACTGTAGAATCACAAAGAGCCAAAAGATCACGGGTAGCGAAAACCTCTTCATGGTTTATGCATTCCTGGTACTTGGACTTCTACATGTTTCCTGAAGTTAATGCATTTTTTTCAACAAATTAACTTATCGTATTATTATTGTATTTTTTTCATCGATAATTAATTCCAACCATATCGTAGTGGGTACACGGGTAAACAGGAATTATCCCTACACCCACCGGTGGGTGAAGAAAAACATAAATATGTTCAAGTAAATAGCTTATTTCAAAAAAAGGGCTGGGTTGATTTGTTTCAAATTAACTGATTTATATTCATGTGAAATAGAAATTCAAAATACCTTACTGTTCTGGATAAATTAGGGAATTTCTGAATTTTCAGAGGTGTTTTTGACATGATTTTTAACCTAGGTTTTCTAACTAATTCGTGTTTTGGCTCCGGTTAATTTATCACTTATATCCTTGAGTATCGTGTAGTTCAATTTCAATGTAATCTATTAAGCGGTAATAGAATGATTAGGGTTGCAATACTTCAAATTTTCAAAATGCTGGGCCTTAATATATATTATAGGTAAGACTTATAAAACACTTTTATTAATATTCATCCGTTTACATTTCGTTTAATAAAGTATTATAGAAAAAAGAACTTCCGAGGTGATGATTAAATATGTAGGTTAAAAATTTAACGTTTAATTATATACCTATTCAGTATGAATCCGTAAACACTAATCAGCCAAAGTCATAATTTCTAAAAAATATTAATTTAATCTTAGCCGCAGCTTTCTTTTGCATCGACTACCCCAAAACGTGCGCTTTAAATTGAGTTTACCCATAGAGTTTACCTTTCTGAGCATTGTTCATATCATACTTACAATATAAAAGTCAAGTAAAGACTTATTGCTTCAACTGTACTAAATCAATGATAATTTGCCTATACAAAAAACGTGGGCCGAATGTGGAGCAGAAAAGTGGGACGAAATAAGATTTTATGATATAAAATATATTATGGGCCGAGTAAGGAATACAATGTGGGACAAACGAAGATTTTTTCATGTGGGCCGAACTTTCTAGGGACGAATATGGCATAAATCAAGACGAGAGGAGATTTGCTGCAAAGCTGGCAGGTTATTTCCACCTAAGTTGAGAGAAGTGTAGTGGAGAGAGATGATTGGTTGGAGATGTGAGCTAGCCGAGTGAGAGTGAGCCGCCCGACTACACTTCTCCGCTCTGCCGCGCCGCTTGCTCGCTCACCGCAAAAAAATCTATTGAAAAATGAGACATCTCTCCTCTCCGCCTGACCCATTTCCACCGAAGCTAAGCGGAGAAGAGATGTGGAAGTAACTTAATCTGATTGGTTTATTAAAACACATCTCCTCTCGTCTCCTCTCTTTTCTGCTATGGTGAAAACCGGGAAACCGGGCTTTAGATAAGGTGCCGAGCACACCTTCCTGGCAGTCTGCGTTGAGTTTTGCGTCGTTCGCGGTCTGAATTTTAAACCACTTATAACAGTGAACGCAGACCATCGGGGTGGTATGCTCGGTGCCTAAAGATAACGCTACGTTTAATGTAATGCCAGTTCTTTACGGCGCAACACCGCCAGTTGCACCAGTCCCTCACAATGGACACAATACATAATGCCTCCGAAACTTCAGCGCCGTATCAGCGGAATGACATTCGAGTTTATGTCCTGAAACGTGGAGTACACGCAGTGTTTTATGCACTTATGTAGAGGCAACCTTGTAAATGGAAAAATCAAACCGATTCTCAATAACTACACAAAGGGCTTTGAATATAAAATAGGCCTCGTACCATATTAAAAGATAGACCTTTAAAAACTGGCAATCATTCTTGTTTCATTGGTCGAATTCACATTGATAGTTTTTAAGGTATCATGAGTTATTGTTATCGAAAAATTTTCAGCTAACATTTCATTTAAATGTTATGAGAATGATAGATAGGCTATTCTCCTCTACAGTAATATCATGGTTCTCACTATTTGTCATTGTTCGCAACAAACAATTTTGGTTATCTCGTAAAATATTAGTTAAAAAATGTATCCTTCGTGAAATAGCTCATCAGCTGTGTGATTCTGTAAGACCTCATTTTAAACTTCGAATCTGAATCCGCCGTGAGTTTCTTGATTGGCATTCTAAAAACTCCGTTGATAATTCGAATTTACACTAGTGCCACTCTTGCGAGCGTGTCAGCGAGTTGAACTAAATTGACGGGGAGATTTTGACAGATAAAGTATGAGATGACGTAAGAACTGGCATTCTATACGGTAATTCCCAAGTCACTTCGACGCTCACTTCGCACTCGAACCCGATTCAAAGTGTCAAATGAAAAGCGACTTAAGCGAAGTGAGAGTGAATAGCGATGTGAGATGCGAGTTGATGTTTGAATTTTACAGAATCGACGTACAGCAACCAACCTTGTATTGCTTCATCTTCATGCAAGCTTAAAAGATGAGCTCCAAAGAAGGGTTAAAAAAGTTTTTAAACTAACGACAAAAATAAAAAAATTAGTAGAACCATCCAGATACGTGTTCTCGGCATTAGCGCAAATTCATAAATTAATATTTTGTAGTAAATCCAATCAAACAACTTTCGTCGCTTTACTGACCAAAAGGCGACCAGGAGCGAAGCCTAGTGTTGTAGACTGACTTCTTGTTAAGTTGCGAGACATCTCTATAAAAGTAACGACAATCTTTTTCATCTCTCTCTTCGTCTCAGTTCTCAAGGCTCGCGTTAAGCTACTTTAATTAAACTAAGGTGTACGTCACAAACGTTAAATGTACGTAGACTGAGGCATTGTAAATTCCTCCAGCGCTTGAGTTTCATGGCTTTAGTTAGAAAACGCCGTCGGACTTTTATGGGCAATTTCGGTTCAGCGTTTTGTTATATTACCAATGCTTTTAAGGTACTGCACCCCGCTCCGGTAAACATATGTGCAGTTTACGACTCACTAGTTATAGTAAAGGTAGTCGGCAGATATACTCATGACGTGCGAAGCTCTACTCAGGACGCTAATTCGCGTTTATCTTACAATAAGCTTACCCTAGACCTAAAAAATCGACAGTGTGTGTCATATGTACTTTTAAACTTACGCGATCGTGGTCACGGCTAGACCCGTGGAAGTCTACCCGTGACCACGACAGCGTGCAAACCTGTCGAAACGTCGGGAAAATAAAAGGTAATTTGAACGCGATAAATACCCGTCTAATACTAATAATAGTGTGTGTCATATAGGTTAGTCTTATCACTCAGTTACATCACTTTGTCGCTATGTAGGTATGTCTCTGAACAATAAAATTATACGAAAAAAGGGTTAGATTTAGGGAACAAATAACAAAATATGAAAATATACATTATCGGTACCTAATGGCTATTTGAACGGTGGCATATGGTTAGTAGTGCACTGGTCGGTTTCAGATAAAATACGTAAAGATGTAGTCGAGAATCAAAGTGGACATTTGACACTGAAAACTCATGAACAAACGATTGTGTTACTAGGTTCCGTGCCTCAAAGGGAAATAAAGAACCCTTTTAAGATCACTCCATTGTCTGTCTGTCAAGACCCGACAAATCAGAACCTAATGGATACTTCCCGTTGACCTAGAATCATGAAAGGCAAGAAGCAAGGTCTCATAGCACTAAGGAGAAAATCATAGAGATAAATTATAGTAGCTATTACAATTCATTGGAGAAAATACGAAAATCGTCTAGTTTTATCACTTACAAATGCTTTTTGCGGAAACCTCACTAGACAAACTGGCACTGTTTTACTAACTAAAATAGTGCAATATGAATCTAAATCTTGCGTCATTTAACATTTAGCTCAATTCACATTGACAGTCTATATACAGCGTAGATTGTATAGCAAATATAGTAGAACCGACTGATGGCTTTGTCATGGCGCAGATAGGTACAATGTCATATTTGTTTTGAAGATGACTTTACAACTAATACTAAAAATTTGGTTACTAAAGGGTTTCATGCAAATCTTTAGCTCTACGATCATAAATCAAACACAAAATTATTGTTTCGACATTTTAATAACTTGCCATAGGTGTTCTTCAAGAATACAAACGTAACACTAAAGAAGCACAATGCAAAAGTTTTGTTTAGACTGGTGAGGCCGGAGTCACATAGAAAGATTGTTGTAGGTAAGTTCGTTTGACTGGCCAACGAACTTACCGGTAAGTTCGCGCGAGTTGGTGGGCACTTAGTGACTGGTGACTTGTTAATAGGTAATTTTAAGACATTCGTGCTATTTTTATAAATTCTCTACCTACTCTCTCTTCTATTTTTTTTATTCTTATCGTGTCTAGTTCCTTAAAATCAGTAAACTTTTCTACTGGTTGTTTAACTAAATATGTATCTAACAATGTAGATGACATTGATAATGTAGAGTCACTTACTCTACATTAGCAATGCCATGTACATTGTTAGATATTTAGTTAGTAATTTACATTGCTCCATTGAGCCTATCATTAGGCTACACGTGTATCAGGCTTTAGAACTAGCGTAACGTGAATTGAGTCGCACCGGTAAACGCTGGCTCCGGCCGGTAAATAGCGCGTACCGGCTTATTGTCCAAATGCGTTCTTAATTTTGACGCCTTTAAATATAGCTATAAACTTTATGAACGTTCAGTCATTTTTGAGCTGCTAGCTAGACCATTGTATCGTTACCAATTAGTGCTTTCAAAGTACGTACACATTGAGGGGAACGTCATAAATGCTATTTTACGAGATTCTCGGCTGGTGTCTAATAAAGTGTGGCTTTAGTGTCGACTTTACACGTTAAACTCGACTTGGAAGCGTGCCTTCACAATTCGCGATAACCCGCCATTTTTATTGATACAGGTAATGTACAATTTATATTGTCCGTATATTGTTGTAAATATACACAGAACAATGTCTCTAATTAGAGATTGTACCACTGGTTCTTTGTTAGTCAGTCTGCGTTGAAGAATTTTATGAACGCTTTATAGTATCGAAGCAATTAACGAAATTAAAAAGGTAAAGGAACCTACCTATCTGATAGGGTTATGATATATTTGTACACTCTAAACAAATGAAGTGCCAAAAAAATGTCTCCTATTCATGTGGTGGGGTAAGGGGGAGGGAGAGGTCCGTCCGTGACCCTAAAAGTGTGTGCCTACATGTTATGTGAACTTATTAGAAGCGTAAGTGTTTTTTAAACAACATTCTTACCATCACACTTATAAAGTAAGTTTGTTTGATTCACTTGAAGGAGTAAAGCCGTAGCCTACTAAATCGATGATTGTTTTTATTTCTTAATATTGTAACTATTATTATAATAAACTATAAAAAGCATCGGTTAGATTAAATCTGTTTAAATATTGGTGAACATTAGCTTAACGCACCTGAGTTGTGTGGCTAAACTGCAGTTTTGAATATTAAAACCAACTATTTTAATACTCCGTTGTCTAACGAGGGTATCAAAAGGGGTGACGATCAACTGGAGGTATGGTTGTCACCTGTCACTTGTAACAAAATACATTTTGTAGGTTATGTCTAATTTTGTTTGTATTTTCGTAAAGTAAAACAATATTATTTGTTTAAAATATTGCTGCTCGTGTAACTTTTTAATCACTAGAGTTTTGCCATCGTTTTATATTTAAATATTGTTTGAATGTCTTGTCATTTTAACGTCAATAATAATCATTTTTGTAGTGTATGACAACCCTAGAATCTCAGCTGTTGTAGAATGAAATAAAGTGAGAGAGTATTTCAGTGAGGCAGCGGTCTTGAATATATATTTTTTATTCACAGTTCATTATCTTAGAGAAACCGTTTTTGCAAGAGCGTCGCGTTTCTATTTAACATTTTTTTATTAAAACTTTAAAGCTGATTGACCTTTATTGATCAAAATATTTACATTAATCATTAAACAGTTCGGTTAACGCGATTATTGTGTCATTGTGTTGAAATTATTGACCAGCTCATGCCACCCTGTGTCACCATTCTTGCTATTTCCATAGTGGTTTTTTTGCGTAATTCATGTGATGAAATCCAACAGTGTGTGTCAATTGTGACTGTTCGTTATAAAGTTAATGAAAGTCCTGTTACGAAGTGTGTGGCAACCCTAAAAGCTCAGGAGCCGTCATAAAATGACAGCTGCTTATTAAGGTAGACAATATTCCAGTGCGTCTCGCTTTAGGTTACAACCCGAGTTACAGCTTTTTTATTCGCCGCTCTAAGCATTTTCGCTTCTGTTAACCACGTTAGGGTTGGCGTTTGACTACAATTCACTCTTTTAGGGTTGATTTAAATTGTTTTTGCTACTTTGCTAAGTGGTATGTTTTACTTAAGTTATTTGAAAAGGAATTTCATATCTTGTGGTTTAGCGTAGTTTGAGACTAGATGGCGTGTTGTAAATTTGTACCAATATATATGATTAGCTTTTGCCCGCGACTTCGTCCGCGTGGAATAGTTACCTACTTTCTATTTCCTTTCCTATAAAAGGTAGCCTATGTCTCTCAAGCACTAGTCTATCTTTGTACCAAATTTCATCAAAATCGGATTAGCGGTTTAAGCATGAAAGCGTAATAGACAGACAGTTACTTTGGCATTTATAATATTACTAGCTTCGCACACGGATTCGCCCGCGTGGTACCTAGAAAAACAAAAAAAATATATCCCACGGGAACCGTACATTTTCCGGGACAAAAAGTAGCGTATGTGTTATTCCAGACTATAATCTATATCTGTGCCAAATTTCATCCAGATCCGTTCAGCTGTTTCAGCGTGAAAGAGTAACAAACATACATCCATACATTCTTACAAAATTTCGCGTTTATAATATTAGTAGGAAGTATTGGATTATGCAAACAAGTTCATGGAATAACTGGCATACCTCCAGCCAGATGGGCGGATAGCAAGACGATGGGAGAACACTGGGTGCGATTAACGCTAAAGCGAAAAAGATGGTAAGATAGTAGTGACCTTTACTCAACAGTGAAAGTGGGCTGAATAGATCGATAGATAGAAATAAGTTCACACCATTAAATCAGTACCCCTAGTATGAGTTTTTGATAGTTTACGAAAACTTTTTTCGAATAGTATCCTTTCATACATTTACTTCCATCGAAACTAAAATAAAGTCGATATCGTGAAAACTTGGTTTGAAAATCATTGCTGGGACTGCCGATTACATAATATTTTCGATATTATCGACCTTATTTTAGTTCCTTAACATTTCCGATGGAGGTAAATGTATGAAAGGATACTATTCGAAAAAAGTTTTCGTAAATCAAAAACTCATACTAGGGGTACAGATCTAGCGTCATGTAAAAACAATCAAGATATTACAGACTAACTATCCCAACAGCGACGGTAACCAATTAAAACTTATTAATTGAACCATAATTTTCAGTCGTAAAGTCCGAGCTAAGTAGCTGTAGTAAAGAATATGTACTTTTAAATTTACGCGATCTGAACACATTATTATTAGTATTAGACGGGTATTTATCGCGTTTAAATTACCGTCTAATACTAATAATAATGTAGTAAAGAAGTTTTCCTTTAAAAATATTTAATTTGACTCTATACATGAATTATACTGAAAGACGTGAAAGTATCGGGTTCGATTTCAAAAAAGGTATTACATGAAGGTTATGTGTACCGTATCAAGTTACAAAATAAAAAAAATACAAAAATACAAAATGATTTATTTGCCAAATAACAGAGATAGTTGAACTTAAAGTATCAAAAATTTTTTGAGTTTCAGTTTTAGGTATGAAAATATTAATGCGGTTCACAGAATACATCTAATTACTAAGTTTCAACAGCATAGTTCTTATAGTTTCGGTAAAAAGTGTCTGTGACGGACGGACAGACAAACAGACAGACATGTCGAATCTGTAAGGATTCCGTTTGGCTACGGAACCCTAAAAAGGCATTAAAATACCTTTTTTCTTCTTATTTTTCTAAGATTCATTTTTTAAGCAGATAGGCTTTCTCAATATCTGCATCTACATTTGTTTTTAATAGTTTTTTTACTCTTACGTCACGTCCCATCAACGCCGGCACTAAAACGCTAAATTGCTTCGATAAATGTTCTTATTACTTGCATTCCAGCGCTAGAACATAAAACTCTACCAAAGTATCATTCTGAATCGATTTTGCCAACTGTTCAACCGCGCCTAGCCTAAAGGTAAGGGCAGACTTAACCTACGCAACGTATTACGACATGTGACTCACCATGAGCTCCGAAAACGGTTTTCTTAAACAACGCAACATTTCTGATGATAAAACTGCCATTTTCTAAGTCATATCACAACTTTAACTTTTTCTGTATGATAAGGGCAAATAAAAATCTAAAGTATTTTTGTGCTATCACAATTTCCAATCATCAAAAATCCAAATTAAAAAAAAAAAAAAAATATGATTACGACTGTAATCCCCAGGCTCGGTAGATATCCCCTCAGATCTTTGAGCATATCTAAAGGGGGTAGTCAGAGGCAAGTCCAAACATGACATTTGGTACATGCCCACATTTTGCACAGCAGTTAGTATTCCGTACGTGACAGGTTGCAAGCCTATCGCCGCTTATAAGAATACTAACACATAACTTCGAATTTTTGGTTCTAGGGTATGCCAGTTTCCTCACAATGTTTTCCTTCACCGTTTAAGAGCACTGGCATTGCGCACATAAATTTTTCGAATAGAAAAACTCATTGGTGCACGACCCACGACCTTCGGATCGTGAGGCAGAGGCAGAGGTACTACCACTACACCACCAGCGCTCTAAAAAAAATTAAAAATCATAATATAAAAAAAAACGTTGTCTTCGGTGATCATGTTTGTTGAAAAATACTTAGCTAACTCGCTAGTTGTAACTATCATTACCATAACCCTTTCCTTACCCTACCCGTACTATTTATCGCTATATTTGCAATTCAATCCATAATCGAGTTGTTTATCAACTAGTACTCCTAAACACGAGCTTAGAAATTTCCCAACTTACGTATTATGTTGGCTAGAAAGAAAATAAATTGATAGAAATCTATGAGGATATTTAAAATAAGGTATTCAGAGGCACGTCCATGCATTGTATTATGAATTAATTAATTACCATATTACATGAAGTGTATTTTGGCAAGTAATTATTTTTTCGTCTGGCAACACTGACGTTTTAGTTCTTGAGGCTCTTCTTTAGGCTTATAAAGTTAAGAGATGGCAATTGGCAAGTAAAGTCGTTTGAGTCAGTGGTCAACCTTGGTAATGGACTTTATAGGACGCCCCAAGGCCTCCACCAGTGAATTAGCCAATAACTGTGTTAGTCGTTTTTCAAAATGTGCATAAAATTTTATACAAAAAAAAACAGAAAATAAATTAAAACCATAGTAAAATTTGTCGCTCAAGTTGGCAACTTCGTTACAATAACAGCGCGACATCGAGCAATGTTGCAAAGGTTGCCCAACAAAAAGTAACTTTGTGGAGTCTGGGACTTATGTTACAAAGTTGCAAGTTTTATAGCGCGTTGATAAATATGTAAATGGCTCAAATTGTCGCGTAGGTGTAGTATGATCTTACGAGATTTTTCATAAATTATTTTATAAGTAAGCATTTTGTCTCTACATGTTTATTATAATATAATTACGCCGTCGTTCGCAGTTTTTTTATCACCCCAATATTGGCTAAATGCACAAAATTTTCCCCTATTTTAGTCAGCAAAAACCAGAAACTAAACAATGTCGTGATAAGTAGATACAATTTATTTAAAAAACTGTTACTTTAAACTAGTTTCAACTGAACTGGCACTCGTGATGTCGTGTGTTGCCAGCTTAACGAAAATCAGGTAGTCAATATTGCACTTACATTGTTTAGATATTTGTTGCATCTATTGTTAAGCAAACTCACGACTAAGCTGAGACAAGGCTCTTGCTTAGGTTATTGATAAAAATAACAATGTTTTTTCAGGAATTTTAAATTAAAAATCGGTGATAAAGTAAGTGTAAAATTCTGTGATAATAACAATAATCACAATTCAACATACAAATCGGTTTAACGTGCATCAGACTGAATTGACTGAGCCGAGTGAAATTTTAATCGACTTTTATTTCTATTTTGTGTGTTCGTTGATATCTCCGCCAATTGTTAACCGATTTGAGTGATTCTTTGACTGTTGTATAGATAATGATCTTGAAGCGGTCCCATTATAACATAAACATTGTTCCCGTGGTTCAGCGATGATTCGTGCGCGATGTTAATGTTCGTGATTATTATTCTCATAACATATTGGCTAAACTAGAAAACCTCGTAAGTCTGTTTTTGAACGAAATCAAGTTTTTGGTGCAGTTTTTCAGAAAATTTTCTTACGCATTTAATAGTAAAATTCTTATTTCCGTATAGAAATCAGTTGAATGAATATATGTATAATATTAGTTACAATGAAAAAAAAACTTTGAACGCCATTTTGATAATATCATAGATTATATCGTTCGACGCGATCATATTAGATAGTTAGGTACGCGCTAACTCTAATAGTAGCTCATTTAGACTATTCTACGAATATAATCGCATCTACATCTACGAGATTGTCATAGAAATATCGGCATTTTTTTTAAATACTGACCCCAACTGTAATACGTTTAAGTTATCGAATAATTAATTTCAATACTTTTCGAAATTTTCAGAAGATTCTTGTTGAAAATATTGGGCCGAATTTCGTCATAGTTTTTTCATTTATAAACTGCGGTTCGGATTCGCTTGTATTTATTGAATAGTTATTATTAGCTGTTACACTAGTGTACCTAGTTACCTACAACTATCTGAATACAAATAGGAAGTAAGGTATGTTTATGAATGCAATTGCTTCTGAACTATGCACAGGACCTTAACCCTGCTATTTACAACTTCACTGTAACTATCCATGAATAATTATTTTTTAAAAGGCACCTTGCCTACATAATACATAATTATACCTAACTAGCAAACGCGCGCGGCTCCGCTCACTCGCTAACCTAACCTACCCGGATAAAAAGTAGCCTTTGTGTTATTATTATAGGCCATAAACTACACGTATTCCAAGTTTTATCTAAGCCGTTTTAGCGTGATTGAGTAACAAAAATTCATATTCCTTCCATATCCATCCAAACCTTCGCATTAACTTACACGTAGCTTCCGCCCGCGGTTTCACCCGCTTGGTACCTTGTTAAATTATAGCCTATGTGCTATTTCAGACTATAATCTGTCTCTGTACCAAATTTCATCTAGATCCGTCAAAAGTCAATGACGTATCAGCGTGAAAGATTAGCAGGGATTTTCTGCGGTGTATTTGCCTGACAACTACGTCGCTCTGGTTTTTATATGTTTTCTCGTGTTATTTTGAGTTTTATTGCGTAATTTTGGTGGTTATTTTGCCAATAAAGCCCGGGTTCTTGACGCGAGTGTAAAGTATGTGAATTAGAGTGAATAGTTCTCTTGAAATTCCATCGGAGGAAATCCCGAAAATTTTCAACAAAACAGCCATCTTTTGTTTAAAATTGACTTGACTACTTGAATGACTCTGTGACGTTATAATAACACTTGACACTGGCAAAATTGTTCTCTAAGAGACAGATGCCATAATTGAAGAAGAAGAAAGATTAGCAAACATCCATACACCCTCACACACGTTTATAATATTAGTAGGATTTACGAGAGTATGCAAAAAAATTCTGCCTCAAATTTGAATACTTATCTGTTTATTTTAAACCTACTTAAATCTTTTCAAGGTGCAACATTACAAAGAATTGTAACTAACTATTTAGTTGAATTACTCGAGTAAAAATAACATAACGTACGCCGCAAGGAAGCGGCAAATCTCCCCCTTTTCTGTGTTTTGCTGTAATTGTTAAATGAGAAAATTGCAGCTGTGAGGCCGACTTGCACCGAAAGTTAAATCTCGGTCTTCGAAATGACACAGAACATCAAACATACCATAAAAGGCTGACAAAAGAAGACTACAATTGACTGCTACTTTGTGACGTTAAAAACTACACTAATATTATAACTACACACTGTATAAAAAATGCATCAAAATTTATCTGTCATAGTTTTTTTATGACATAATGAAGAAGAAATGGTCTATATTCATGCATTTCTCAATAGATATGATGTAGGTAGGTGCATTGTAATAAAAAAAATAATTGCTAACTCATAAATTGAATAGGTACATAATCATATAATTTAGTTTTACATCACTTTATATTAAAAAGCCTTAATAATTTTTTACATATTTTTATTTATTTGACTATTTTTTAGTCCGGTAAAAGTTTCAAAGTTACCCAGACAAAATTAAATCATAGACTAGAATCTGTTCAATAAATGTAGAGTCGTGAATCATTGCAATTTGTATCTTATGCCATTAACATAAATGTCACCGGACGACTCTTTCATTATTTTCTTTCTCTTTTTTTGAATAGACTATCATATTATTAAAGCGTCATTTACGAGCATCTAGATAAAACAACGTCAAAGATAAGCCTTTATTTAAAAAAAGAATCGCGGTTTCGTATCGGTTTCAAGGTGTCCTTACTAAGTAAGGGGACATTGACCCCGGGTCGTGATACCTGTTTGCACTTTACATCTCACGATTTCGCTGATTTTTCGCATCGATTCCTCTATCCGATTTCCGTACGATTTTCGCGATATGCGCAGAAAAGGTAAAACAAAAAAAAAATAACGATATTAGAACAATTTTTTTTCAATAGCTATGTTTTGATTAACCAAACATTAAATGTTTAATTAGAAAAATATTTTTGTAGTTTTTTTTTATTGTAAAAAGGTATAAGTGCCTAAGTAGATACATAATTTTTTTTTAATCGTCAATCACCTATCCAACTAAAATATCAATGTTCGTTTGATGATTGGATTGACATCATAATTTAATTTTGTTTGTATTTTTACGATCTCCTGAAATGTTATACTTAAGAACAAAATGTTCTATTTCGTGTAGTCGGTAAACTAAACTAACCGAATCCTGCGGTTTGGAATCTGGGGTTTATTCGGACCAGATTCTAAGTTCAGTTATTGTCTCAAGATCCATTGTTTTCCACATTATACTGGTAATTCAGAAAAATAAATATGAGATGAAACAGGTACTAAAATTTACCGTTGAATCGATAAAAAATACGATGAAAAAACCGAGGTCGAATAAGGAGCATTTCCGATTCACTGGTATTCAAATAGAAGCGTAATTATAAACCAATCAGAATCGCTTATCGTCACGTGTTCGTCCCGCCGCGTCACGAGCGCCCATTCAACTCGCTTGTTTTTGTACGACAATGTTCATCGAATTAAGCCGCAGTCTGCGTGTCGCTAACATTGTAGCATGTGATTCAATGTCAAGGTCGCGTGACATTGTGGCAGTGCCCTACTGAACGTTGGCGTAATGTTATGTAATTGATACAGTGTTGTTCTTGTCCGGTGTTACAATGTAAACGGTCGAAGCCACTGGAGTCATTGTTACTAGCTTTGCCGTCCGTAACAGATCAACGAAGCAATGTTCTGTAAGATTAGTAGGTCTACTATAAGTTTTCACAATCTACACTCGCTAGCGACTGTAGTTAAAAAAATGTATGAAAACTTGTACAGCGCCTCTAGCGGTTTGTTGGGTACTAAAACGTCACGTAGTTAACTATCCTACCTACGTCACAGCGTACTACAGCGACTGTAGTTTGCGCTTCATTAATTAGTTTAGAATTTGGTACCATGGGTAACAATTTTGACAGATGTCATAGTAATGTACTGTAATGTCAGCCTATCTGACAGTGACAGTGACAACTCATGGTAGACGTACTGTGTCCGAAGTGCTTCCATGTTTCGAAATTGGAGATCCACGTAAACTGGAAGAGATATTTCAATGACTGAAATCATAAAATATGACAAAGGGATCAGTTGACCGACTCAAAATATTCATCAGGTCAACTCATCCCGCGGGATGAGTCGCTTTATTAGAATATCTGTGTGTACATTTCTTTAGAGTACCTTAGTGAACACTAGTTTTTCGTGAACACCGAACTACTGATACAAGAGGCGGCTCATAGTCCGGTTGACATGTCCAACCGGACTGCTGATACATAAAAGTCTCATTAGTTCGGTCAATCGGACTAATAACCGAACTACTGATACTAGTTCCTTTAAAATGGTGTAGTCAAGCCCCATGCATAACGGAGATACAATATAAGATTGAAAAATAGTTCAATCTTAAATGGTTTCGTTATTTAATTGCTCATTAAGAGAAGCTTAATCGAAAATACAAGGTTTAGGCGTGAAAAGAATATGGTAATTGACTACAAGAATCCTGGACGCCAATTGTCGCGCGAATATTTTATTTTTAACTGTTTGCCGTTTACGCGCTTATGTTTTTCACTCACAGATCGGCAGTCTATATTTTTTACACCAACTAGTTTCACCATGATCTGTTAATTAAACTAAAAGCTTCTTAGTCGTTTAATCGCCTGTTAAAGTTTTTAAACTTACGCGATCATTCATCATTAATAATGAAAAAAAAAAAAAAAAATATGATCACGACTGTAATCCCCAGGCTCGATAGATATCTTCTCAGATCTTTAGATACTTAATAAATAATGAACTCATTATTATTAGTATTAAACGGGTATTTTTCGCGTTTTATTTGTGTGGTCACGACAGTGTGTAAACCTGTTAAAAAGTCGGGAAAAAAGGGGTATATATAACGTGATAAATACCCGTTTTATACTATATTAAGAATAGCCTGTTATAGTTGTTTTGTGTTCCACTATGTCCAAAAAGAAATGACAAATTAACATTCTAGTTAATTTTGATGCCCGATCAGGTAATGCTTTGTTAACTAAAGTTTGATGAAATTGGACCTTAGAAAGGTGTTATAAGTAATGGGTTGTTTAGACGGACGAGAATTTCATTAGAGCCTGCATTGTTATTCCAAATATGATGATATTTCAAGGTTTTTTTATGACAATCTACTAATAAAACTATTTACACATAACCAAAAGTACGTGGGTAAGTAAGACAAACATTTCAAGTCTAAGTTATTAAAAAAATATTTAAGATAAACGTACTTATTATTTATTTACTTTGAAATGTTTTATTAAAACATGAAAATATAATAATTAATGTAGATCGTACTTTTTGAGAACTTTCAGGGTCTCGCCTTGCAAACGTATTGTGCTCAATTTGGTATGGCACTTGACCTTTAAACAAGAAACGCCTACACATTAATATCACTTATTGCGATTATAATACTCACCTACTGAATATGTGGGAAAAAAATCATCATCACAACATGCCCTGCTTAAAACTCGCTACTTCGGGCCGGTAGACTATTTAAAAAAAAATTGTCTCGTCCTAATATTTACATGGAGCTCTGATGCTGATGTCTACTCCACAAAACAACAACGATATAATCGGAACGAAATATTCGTCGAATTCAGACGAATTAACCATTATTTTGTTGTCAAATTCAAAGCACCGTATCGTACGTATAATACGGTGTTAAAGTATTCAATAGTCAATAATTATTTATTCAGTAAAATCACAGCGATCATTATGAATCGTCTTACATACTAGGTGAGTCTAGGTGCCAATTCCAGTCCTATCCCCTGTCCGAGAAGAACTGACAAGAAATTCGCTGGGCCCTAGCGCTTTTTTTGTATTATGATCCTTGTTAACATTGTTGGGGACACCTAGCAGAGTTAGAGCTGATTCGTCCCAAGCTTTTTTGTCATCTAAGTAGTCTGATATTCCAAGATCAGATTATTACAAGATCGATTGTCAAAAGTAATGTCAAATGATAGTAAGTTTTGCACGATTTTTGTGTTGATAGATCGTTGACCGTTTTGCAGAGTAGACATCCAGAATTAAATATTACGGTCTTATTGAAACGGGTCTAACCAAACCGCTTTCGATGAATGGTCTCTAGAAGTCTCTAGAAGTTTCTCAGGTTATTATTTTTGCATAAATCAAAATGACAAGTGTGACATTCTCATTGCGCAGGCGTCGCACCCAGTCAAAACAAATCAAGGTACCTGGAGTGCATTGACCTTGTTAGTCGACATGCTGTGAAATTTTGATCGACACGAAAGAGATTTCTTTTGAAAATTATTATTACCTACTTACGCGTATTTTATTATTTGTTTAGAACTTTACATCACTCAAGTTTTTTTGAAACATAAGTAGCAAAATACGACTTCTATTTAGGTTATGTAAATAGATTTCAAAAATACCTCAAAATGTCAGTACTTTACCCTATCTCAAATACCATAAGGTTTGTCTAGAAATTTAAATTACTATACTTACAAGTTATACTTATAAGTTAAACCCGTAAAAAATGGCGTAAAATCACATCTTTGCTGAAACACCAATACATTTAAATATTAATATAAAAGCCACGTGAATGTAAATAAACATAGAAACACATATAATACTTTCATAATAGGCTGCCGAAATCATAATCCTCCTTTGGCTTTGTGCCGTGGGTAATAATAACTGTAACTAATTATGATATTTGTGATGCACATGCACACTAGTTCATATGATTTTATAACTACAGTTTACATTCTGATATACAAATTATTAAAATTATGGGCCGGTAACTTGCCAAGTAATAACAAAATTGATTAGATTTAGCTTCCTCGTCTGCTATATATACCTACAAAAAACGTTACATTCTGACTGACTGACAATCAGCGTGGAAAATAAACACTAAGGTTCAATTTCACCAAACTTTCGGTAACAAAGCATTACAATAGGCATCAAAATTAACAAAAATTGTAAAGTATTCATATCTATTTTACGTCATTTCATTTTACGGAAGATAATCTTTGTCAGGACACACTTTAACAGGCGATTAAGAGAAAAACTACCTGTTAGTTTAATTAACAGAGCATGGTGAAACTAGCCCTTAACAGCATACTTCTGTGACTTGAAACTTTTAGGATACTAAGTTTGAGATTGTAATAAGAAAGTAGCAAGAAAAACCATTGCTAAGATAAGAGATAAACAGCAACACGCAAGCAAAGACGCGTTGCGTCCCAAGTCCCACTAGTGGGTAACGTATCGCGCTGACTGCCACGAATGCAAATCTATTTTCGCGTCTTGCAATGAGACGCAACATAGTCCGGGAGCACTGAACATGCCCTTCTATATCGAGGTAGCATCGTAGCTAGCTTTAACTCTAGCCAGCAGTTCTGTTGGCGAGATACCTAAACTATATTTTATGTAGGGACCTCGTGGGCGGAAGCTAATATCAGTATAACCAAACAATGCCGTCTTTTTTCCCCCCAAAGATTTTCGTTCTCGTGTGTACATAAATTTCAAATAATACATTCCTTTTTGTCTATTTTTGACAACGGGATGAGTTGATCGATTCAAAATATGCATTAGGTCAACTCATCCTGCGGGATGAGTTGAATAAAGAGTCACGAAGTCGACTTTATGATATTTTAAACTATAGGCTGTCTGTTTGAAATTTCATTCGAGCCGAATTACTCCTCTGTGCACTTTGTCGCTGTTACCATATTTAGCTAGATCCGAAACAATGATGGACAATACACACAACCCCAAACTTAGTAAAGCTTGTATTATGGGAACCCAGTTAGCTGATAGAATAATTACATACTTACATTTTTTTTGTAAATACATACATAGAATATATAATAACACACATGACACAGAACAAACATCTGTGTTCATCACACAAATATTTATCCTAGGTGGGGACCGAACCCACAAACTACAGCGCAGAAGGCAGAGCTACTACCAACTGAGCTGTGAGGCCAGTCAAAGAAGAAAGTCTGTCTCTAAGGCTAGATTGTATGTGTAACTTAGATAAGAAATAGCCTAGGGCGTTCCTTCCTACGTGGCACTTTGCTATGTGTCGCATGTCGTATCCGTTACACTGAGATACGAAGATAAAATGTCATGTAATCCTTCTTATTTCTTCGCACTAACTACACATCCTTCCCGGATAAATAGTGATGTTAGTTTTACTTCGCTACAAGTATTTCAGGTGTTTATGCTTATGCCCAAATACTAAAATGCCACTAAACTGAAGTATAAGATAAGGTGTTTCAGTATAAGATTTTGAATGATAAGGCGGTTAGGCATATTGAAGCGTTAAGGCTCTCTGCTCTATTTTTAACACAAGTTTTTGAATTACGAATGCTGCCACCAATGCCATCTCTGTACAAAAAGTTGCAACTTTCCCAGCTCCGTAATAATGTACTGTTATGCAATTAAGTGCGATGTAGTACAAGTTTACGGTGTCAAGGTGTTGCATACAATGTTGCAGTTCGTTCCACCGTAACTGAGCTGGATGCTTCAATGTAATTTGTCTGAGGTGATCAGCTGTTCCATAACCAGCGGGTACAACTGCCGCTTTGGATGAATCATAATGATATGATCTGGAAATTTAGAAATTGCTTCTGATTTCGGGAATATTTGGAGGAATTGTTCAAAGTGAAACTAAGAGCGACATAATGAAAATACAAAATTTATATATTTTTCATCAATATTATAAAATATCATATGCTTTGTTTAGGCTGTAATAAATTATTTATTTAGCGCCTAACGCTTCTTAGGTAAGAACCTACTAATTGTACTGTAGTGCTTAGCACATCAAAGCAAATATAATATTGACTAGATTTTGATTGGAATAAAAGCTAGAGTAATTCTGGGGTTGTGATCCCGGAAATATAATGCTTTCCTGATTTACTTTGCTTCCGTTAAAGATGGCAGAGTTGAGACTTACTTGACTTTTCAACTAGTATTGCTGGTAGAATAAAAATAAATAAGAGCACTGGTGGTGTAGTAGTGGCACCCCTGCCTCACGATCCAAAGTTCGTGGCTACAAACTTGGTTGTACACAAAAAAGTTTTTCCATTCGAAAAAAATATGTGCGCTATGCCCAATGCTCATAAAATAAAACATCGTGAGGAAACCGGCATACCCAAGAACCAAAAATTGAAGGTTCGTCATATCTTATACTCTTATAGTCGTATTCTTATAAACGGCGATGGGCTTGCAACCTGCCGCGTGTTTGCAGTTTGAAGATGCACTAGAATGGATGCGTTTTAAAGAGGGACGATTTCCAAAAAAAAATATTAATTTTGATTAAAACTCGACCGATTATTTTTCGCATTGAATTATTATTATGAATTTGTCTTGGTCTTAAAGTAGGTACAACTGCACCAGAACTAAGATGTGCGTCAGTAACTCAAAGCAACGACTTTATAATCTAGGTAATCTAGTAGACTAGACTGACATTTAACCTATGACGTGACCTTTTGCTTCAAGTGTAGCAATATGCGCCTAGAATAATAAGTTACACGTGTATGTATTTGAATAATACTGGTTCAGCTCTGTTAGTTAAACTATTGTATAACATACTTCAGGAAACGGGATATTGTTGTGGTTTTTACAGAATTATATGTCATGGGGTCATCACTTAAGGTCTTATTTTAAACCGGAAAGTGGTGTAAGTAATTAATAATCATTATTTTTTACAAAAGTTGAAAACGACTTCATACACTGACATTATTTTATTGTTGATTGTAATTATTGTTGCTATGAGAAGAGATGAATGTCATGTGACGAGGAGAATGTTAGGTATGAATGTGAATGGATACAGGGGTAGAGATAGGCCGAAGAAAAGATGGATGGACTGTGTGAAAGATGACATGGGTAAGAAAGGAGTGAGTACTGAGATGACGAATGACACAGGGAAATGGAAGAAGATCACATGTTGTGCCGACCCCACATAACGTGGGATAAGGGCAGGAAGATGATGTAATTATTGTTGCTGTAAACTAAAATCGCGAGTTTATCAAAGGAGTCTATAGCTCGAACGTCTGCGTAACACACTTGACATGACACTCACAAACGAATTGTTATTGTTGATATTTTCAAAAGGTGCTGATCAATTTCGATAAAATTTATAAGGGACCACCACTGAAGTATGACCTACCAAACAAAAAAGAATCATCAAAATCCGTTCATAATTGACGGATTAATCACGTAACAAACATACGAATAAAAGTCTAATTGAGAAGGTCCTCGTTTTTGAAGTCGTTTAAAAGTCGTATGCAGATAACATACACGATGAAGTGGCTGAGCTAAAGGCGATAAATTAAAGTAACTGTCAAAAGCTGCCACTTGCGATAAACGAGCTTAATGTAATCAATAGGTATCTAAAGAATTAAACGAGTTTTGATAACGTTATCGTTCGTGTTGCAGCAAAGTAATAAACTATGTAGGGCGTCATTCGAGGCGTCTACTCTACAAAACGACAGCGATATAATCGGAGAGAAATGTTTGTCGAATTCCATCGAATTAGACATTGATTTGTTGAAAAAATTCAAATTATTGTATCGTCGGTAAGTGATGTTATTAGGTTTACAAGATCGATTGCAAAAATAATAGTCTGTTGTAACATCGCCGAAATGATAGTTGAAACGATGTAACTTAGATATTTTCACGATTATTGTGTCGATTATCGATCTTCGTTTTGCAGTGTTAGTTCGCAGATTGATAAATTATAAAGAAATAAGTAACTAAATATTGTTGGACATGTCACACAATGCCATCTAGCTACAAACTAAGTAAAGCTTGTCCTATGAGAACCAGGTAATAGATAGACTAATTATATTTATTTTTTTGGTAAATACATAGATAAAGAACAAAGATTTGCGTTCATCACACAAATGTTTATCCTGGGTGGGGATCGAGCCCACAGCCTACAGCGCAGAAGGCAGAGCTACTACCAACTGAGCTGTGAAGTCAGTAGATACATATGCTATGGCGCGAGTTTGCATAACAAGATAGATATATTGCTCCATATTAGCATAGTGAATAAGCTTTTAAATAAAGATTGCAAATAACAAAATAGAGTTACTTTGTGTAGGTTTTAATAAAAAAATCACAATCTGGATACGAAGCCAATTACAATGTAAGGCGGACTGGGAGATATTACCATACTTAATGACTGTGTGAATTTATCTTCTGTGAATATTAGTTTAGTACTTCTACTAAACTGTATATATTCTATGACTTGCGCAAGTCAGCACTAGACCAACTAAACGGGCAAGTGACAACTAAAAAGTGTTGACTACCAACAGGCCACACGATTTTATACCTTTAAACGAGCAATTCGTATATTATAGTATGTACATATTATAATCTGAATCTCGGAAAGGACTCTAATGATTTTCATTAAATTTAGTATACCGGTTTCGGAGGCGATAAATCGATCTAGCTAGGTTTGGTTTGTAGAAAACTTCATTTACCAAAAAAAAACCGAGCAAAGCTACTTACCAAGTAAAAAGTAGGCTAGTTCTATATAAAGTACCCAGGTACTTTATATAGAACTAGCTGTACCTGCGACTTCGTCCGCGAAACGCGCAAAGTGAGCGTGATCTCAGGTCCTATTCTATAAGCTAGCATAATGGCAAGTTTCATCAAAACCCATCACGTAATTTTGACAATTATTTAATACTAGCAGTCCGCCCCGGCTTCGCACGGGTATTTATTACCTATACATGGTCACGACTGTAATACCCAGGCTCGGTAGATATCTCCTCAGATCTCTAATTACTTATATCTTTGAGGATATCTAAAGAAGGTACTCAGAGGCACGTCCAAACATGATATTTGACACATTGCGCACATAATTTTCTCAAATGCAAAAATTCATTGATGCACGACCAGGTTTGAACCCACGACCTTCGGATCGTGAGGCAGGGGTACTACCATTACACCACCAATGCTCTCAAATTTAACAAAAATTTCAAAATTCAAAATTATAATAAACACACATAACAAACCCTTCTATTTGCGTCAGGTTACTAAAAGAAGAAAATTATAAAGAATGTTTGAGTAGGTATTATTATATTTATGATTTTATTTTTATTTAAAAGATTTTTTTGTTATTATTTGAAATTTACTCCCCTCCCGTCCCGTACGTACTTACGTACACTATGGTGCTGTCTAGCTAACCGAGCAGGGTGAGCGGCTACCACGCAACTTTTTTCGAATACCTACTTACATTCTTAATTTCGTGATTTCTTTTGAATGGAATGTCCAAATTGAGTAATTCAAAAAGTTATTTATAGGTATTGTAACAGTCTAAGATATGATGTGATTTATTTTGATAAGGATTAATACTAAGACACAAATTAAGAGCGTTTTTTGACAGCGCCCTTTTAATTACAATTTTAAAATAAAAGAACTCTTATTGTGGCAAAACCATAATAGTTAGACAAATATGCTGTCGCGACACTTTTTGGAAATAATGATGTGTTCTACAAAGTCGTAGTACATTATTTTATTCTATCGTCAATAGTTTTCGCAGCGCACGCGATGTAAAGAATATTTTAGGTAATTTTTTTACACCTTGGGTTACATTATTGAAGTTTTAGTAAGGATCCCTAAATTTTTTGAAAACATAATATAGCCTATGTCACCCGCTGATAGTGTAGCTTCCCAACAGTGAAAGAATTTTTTAAATCGGTTCAGTAGTTTCGGAGCCTATTCATTTCAAACAAACAAACAAACAATCAAAGTTTTCCTCTTTATAATATTAGTTTAGATTAACTTATAACTAATTTAGGATTAACTTTCACGTAATATTAGTAGGATTTGCTTGGAAATACCCCCTTTCTGCTCTCCTTTGGAGAATCTTTGAAGTGGAAAACTATCTCAACCGGCAAAGCTCGAGTCAAATTCTATGAATGAATCTTTTGTTTTATTAACCTTAAACTTTCAGAACAACATTGTTACATAAATTAGCCTTAGTTAATCATCGGACAACGGTGTGTTTGTCTTTTTATTGTCACAAATTACAGATAAGGTACAAAGACTGTTTGTCATACTCTCGTAGTTTGTATGACAAATGGGACATCAATGTATACATCAAGTTATCAAGCCAGGTCAAGCAAGACAGATAATTTGATTGTTTAAGTTCAATATAACATAAAGTTGGTAAGAATAGTAGGTGCTAGTAAAAATCCCGTATTGAGTGTTCTGTCTGTTACGTCCTGGAGGTCTACTATGAAAAGTAATATAAATACAGTGTTTTTTTTAAAGTCATAATGTTAAACAGATAAGAGTGACGTTAAAAAACCTTAAGTCAAGTGGAGTTGGATGCGACATCTGGCGAGACGTAGTAATGATGGTTCCAATAATCCCCTCCAAAGAGGATTACTGGACTTTTTGTCCAGAAATCCCCTCCCAATTCGCGAATATACCCAGGATTGTGTGAAAGTCGGCCTGCGGATGATGATGATAACCATTTTATATAAGTCAAAGTTACAAAGCTTACAATAAAAAGTACTCACGCGCATTAATCCTCAGACACTTAACTTTTTTTAAACACATTTATTTTGTGGTCAGAATGCTTAAAGCTACATACACACCTAAAGATTTCCGGTTACAATTTATTTAATGAACAAAGCTGTTATGTACACGACCTTATCTCGAGGCAGGCCCTGTTATTACACCGCCGCTGGTCTTTACGAACGATTACCCGACTGTGGAAACGGGTTATTCTTTAGCTTCACCTTTCTTATTTTCAACCAAAGTTAAAAGAATTATTTACTTACATACCTATAAAAATGTAAAAAAAGTAATTGTCTAGCTTTTGCCCGTGACTTCGTCCGCGTTCGAAGCAGTTTAAGCGTGAACGTGTGACAGACAGACAAAGTTATTTTGCTATGATGTCCTTCAAGGATTTTCTGCGGTGAATTTGCCTGACAACTACGTCGCTCTGGTTTTTATATGTTTTCTCGTGTTATTTTGAGTTTTATTGCGTAATTTCGGTGGTTATTTTGCCAATAAAGCCCGGGTTCTTGACGCGAGTGTAAAAAATATGTACTTTTAAACTTACGCGATCTGAACACATTATTATTAGTATTAGACGGGTATTTATCGCGTTTAAATTACCTTATATTTTCCCGACGTTTCGACAGGTTTACACGCTGTCGTGGTCACGGGTAGACTGGAGTACTGGAGCTACCGCCTCCGCGAAGCGGGGGTCGTATTATTTGCAACTACCCTCACTTCGTTCTCGACAATAGGGATGTCCATCTGTACACTCGGACGACACACAACACTAACAGTATCCGCGACGCGCTGAATAACCGGTCTACGACGAGTACACTTAGCTAGCACTGGATTCCATGAGGCAGAGAGTCTGAAACCGTCTTCACGATTGAAATTAGGATATTTCTTAATCTCAATCGCTTCCCGAACCATTCTCTTGTAGTAATGCCTTTCATTACAGATGACCTGTGGTTTGTGTAATTCAATCCAGTGATTGGGTCCTGAGTCTACAACATGATCAGCTATTGCTGATCTGTATGTTTGTCGATTTTTGACCGCTGCTATGTGTTCCTTTACGCGTTCTGCGACCGTGCGAGTGTAAAGTATGTGAATTAGAGTGAATAGTTCTCTTCAAATTCCATCGGAGGAAATCCCGAGAATTTTCAACAAAACAGCCATCTTTTGTTTAAAATTGACTTGACAACTTGACTATGACTCTGTGACGTTGACAATACTTATAAATAAATACACTTGACACTGGCAAAATTGTTCTCTAAGAGACAGATGCCATAATTGAAGAAGAAGAAGAAGAAGAAGAAGATGTCCTTCAAATGTAAACACATAAAGTAATGCTGGTTAATGCAATAAAGTATTTTGAAGGCCCAACAAAACGAAGCAAGAAAGTTAAAGCTATGAGAGGTTATTTCTTCCCTAATATACTGAATTAATTTCATTTATTTTTTTAAATAAAAAAAAACAAATAGGTACTCTGTCAGGCTAACGGATCTATGATATACGTTATCTTCACGATGAAGAACATTTGCAAGTTTCGCGAACAAAGTCACAGGTACAGCTAGCATGGATACAACACAACAAAAATATTTCGATTTGAACCAGTAGTTCCTGAGATTAGCGCTTTCAACCAAACAAACTCTTCAGCTTTATAATCTTTCTAAATACATATATATAACTCAAAGGTGACTGACTGACTGACATAGTGATCTATCAACGCACAGTCCAAACCACTGGACGGATCGGGCTGAAATTTGGCATGCAGGTAGATGTTATGACGTAGGCATCCGCTAAGAAAGGATTTTGATTAATTCTACCCCCAAGAGGATAAAACAGGGGATGAAAGTTTGTGTGATAAGTCGCGATAATCGACATTCACGCGGGCGAAGCTGCGGGCATCAGCTCGTATTAGTCCTACTAATATTATAAAGTGAAAGTTTGTAAGAATGTATGGATGGATGGATGGATGGATGTATTTTTGTTACTCTTTAAAACGGATCTGAATGGAATTTGGCACAGATATAGATTATGGTCTGGAATAACACATAGGCTACTTTTTATCCCGGAAAAATGAATGGTTCCCGTTTGATATATGTGTTTGTTTTTCAAGGTATAAAGCGGGCGAAGCCGCGGGCGGAAGCTAGTAAATTATAAATTGTGTGATTAAATTCAAAGCATTATAAAACACACTATGCGAGTGAGCGTTAGTTTCAACACAATATTACTGTTACTGGGGCCACCAACGCCGCAAATAATTAAGTTAGTCAATCATCACTCGCCTGACAGGCCTGAGGTGGTGATTTCTTGATGGGCGAAATGGCGAATTGCCAATATGCAAAATGTCTTAACAGTGGCACAGAATAAGCATGAAGCTCGTGTTATCATTTTAACCATTTCGAGAAGCAACATGGCGCTCTCATTTTAATTATTTAAAACCATTGATATAGGTACATAAATATAGTTACTAAAGTACCTAAACAAATCGGAATTTTTGGCACAATAAAGTTTTGTAACGTTTAATCTCTTACTAATCTTATAAACTAGCTCATTAACTCATTATTATAAGTATTAAACGGGTACTTATTTATCGAGTTTTATTTACTTACCTATTTTTCCCGACGTTTCAACAGGTTTACACACTGAAGTGGTCATGGGATGAATCTTATGACTTGCATGCAGGAAAGACAATTTATATCTTTTTTTTATTTTACTTTCTGTGTTACTTTTCTAATTTTGTTTGGTTTTACCTTTGTTTTGTTTTTTTTTATCTACTTTTATTTTCCTGTATGTGTCCGTGTCTGAATAAAAATCTATTCTATTCTATTCTATTCTATTCTATTCTATTCTTATTAAAAATACATATAGCTGGTACTCGCGACTTCGTCCGCAAAAATCTATCAATATAACATAATAATTTTGAAATTATTGATATCGATTGGGAAATTTGTATGGAGTGCAAAAAGTGCGGTCACCCATCCAAAAACTGACTACGCCAATTGCTTAACCATGCGTTCTCCATACAAACTTTCAACCCCTATTTCAGCCCTTCGAGATTATTTTTTGAAACAAAAGATATGTCCGTTTCCAGGATATAATCTCCTTGCCTAATTTCATTACGATCCGTTCAGCCGTTTAGTCCTGAAAAGGTACTTATGCGAAACTCCTATAATCATTTTTTTTGTCTAGCTAGACAAATACCGTTAGGTCAACCTGTGAAAGCGTTACGCGGGCTTTAAAAATAAATGTACTAGTTAACCAAAATCTCACTAATTTTTATTCCAAAAGCGATACGACGATAGCGCGTTCTAATTTTTCCTGTGGCGCCATCTAGTAATTCAATAAAATCGATGAAAAATTTACAAACTCTTCGGGCATAACGCTTTTTAACGATTCTTGTTTATATCCATAAAATCTAAGAAAAAATTAGTAAGACACTCTTGGGCCCTAACGCTTTTCTGTATAATATTTCAGGATTATTGCATTAGGTTAGGACTATTTCGGTGTTTATTTTTTTATGGAAACAAACAGAAATAATTCCTGCAGTGACCTTAGTTAGGCAATCCAATTCTGTGTCCCTCAGTCTACTTTATCTCAACACATATTTTATACAATCTATTCCGCTCCCTTATTTCTCGTTAGGCAGTCTAGATCTGAGTTATATTTATTTGCTCTATTTTCCGATTGGTGGATAGTTATGTGTTGATTAGAATAATAAATTTCACTACCGGCATCCTATGAAGTTACTTTTGAAGTATTGACAGGTTTTATTTTTAAGTTTAGCAATGAAAAATACACAAAGCTTAAATACGTTTTGTTAAATATATAAATCGTGTTTAGTTTTACCAATAGTTATAATTTAATTTGATACACTTAATGGGGTACTTAGGTAATAAGGATGGCGAAAAGTGTTTCGAGAAACAGCCACCTACCAATAAATACTTCTTAGTATGCCAGCACCTACTGTAATCGGGAACCGAGTTGCGATAAATATGTCGAGACGATCGACACAACTGATCGATTACCGAACGTGAAACGACTTTGTTGCTATTGTAGATGTTGAGAGATTAGCTAGTTAGCGCCATCAGTTGCGTGTGGACGCTTGTCTACGGTAGCTCTACCCCACATTAAAAAGGGTGATTCCCAATGTCCCTTTTCATTCAGACATCAAATCGAAAGAATGGATTTATTGTAAAGAAAGGAGTTTGACGAAACAGGTGCAAGGCGAGTGTGAATAGAACAGTTGGAAGGGGAAGACCTCGGCGTACGTACCTCGATCAAATTGGGGACGTTTTAGAGAAAAGGATTCGACTAAACTAGTACAAGCTATCCCCAGTAGGTCTACCATGGGTTTTCACAATCTACAGTCGCTAGCGACTGTAGTTAAAAAATGTATGAAAACTTGTACAACGCCTCTAGCGGATAGTTGGGTACTAAAACGTCACGTAGTCAACTATCCTACGTCACAGCGTACTACAGCGACTGTAGTTTGCGCTTCACTAATTTGCTTAGAATTTGGTAGAGGTAGATCAGTCTAAAATTTCCTGTACAAGTACAAGTGGAGAGGCGTGCATTTTTAGATTGAAACATCTCTACCATGAGTAACAATTTAGACAGATGTCATAATAACGTACTATTACTACTGTAGTAACGTCAGCCGATCTAGATATGACAACTCATGGTAGACACTAGTTATCGAAGAGTAAACTGACATTACATTATTCTGAGTAACATTACATTATTCTGAGAATAGTTATACAAGAATTTGTTCAAATCCACACAAAAAGAGTTGTACAAATAATAAATCTGTATTAACCTCTAGAATAACTAGGCTCTAATTGTGACAGGCTCTATTATAATTCCTACCTATTTAATGAAGGAGTTAAACATCTCAATCTCAGCTATATTATTATAAAGACAGTAGAATGTCGATTATAATAACCTTCAATTCTACAAATGCTGCAATTACAATTAGAAAGAAACAATTAATTATGACGACGGATTCTGTCAATACAATGTAATCATTAAACTATAAATTAGAGCTTAATTACCCCACGCTTCTTACAAACATGTCCGGAAGAAATACAAATAGAATAAAAGAATATTCCTATAGCTAAAGCCCGGGTCTTGAAAACGCGACTCGAGTAAGGAACTATGTTAAAATATGTAAATAATCAGATCACACGCGTTATTCAAAAGATAACGTTTCAATCTGATGATTAAAAATAAAGTAAAGATATCGAAAATAAAAAAAAAGTTTTTATGCGTGCTCATTTTTGGCAGCGATGGGCTTGCAACCTGTCACGTACGGAATACTTACTAACAAAAATTGGGTAAAAAGTGGGCATGTGCCAAATACTTATGATTTTTGGACGTGCCTCTGACTATCCACAAAGATCTGAAGATTTATCTACCGAGCCTAGGGATTACAGTCGTGATCATGTTTTCTTAATTTTAAATTATAAAAAATAGTCGCCTTCCGGTGGTTTCTAAAATATAAAAAAAAGATTGTTTACCAAATGGGTAGAATAAAAAAACTAGGATGAAAATCCTTGGGTTGAAACGAGAAGCACTCTGTATTCGGAAAACCTTTTCCTGAGGAAAAAACTATAAGGAAACTTCAACCTGAGGCCTTGGTAAAAGGTACTAGTACTACCATCATCGCATATCTTTGATTATACTGGCGTTCCACATCTATGTATAAATGTATCGGCACGTGGTGGGCACCGACCACTTATGACTTGGCAGAGTTGTATCATTGACACAGCGACACCAGCTAACAATAAAACGACGTATTGCCATTTGTGTTTCAGAGTAAAGTGGGTTCTATATATAGGAATGTAAGGTTTTATTTAGATCGGTGAGAGGACGTGCGATCGCGTGAGCGTTGCGATCGGAATGGATATAGTTTGATAGTGACATTAGTCTGCGATTTAAATATGCATCGAATGCGCAACAATGTATGCACTTGTTGCTATTCAGTCTTTAGTATCAGCACTGGTTTGGATATTATTTGAATTGTGGGGGCAGTGGGAGAAGAGTGGATGGGACTTCGTTATTTATTTAATTTTGGGGGCAGTAGGAGAACCGTGGTGTAATGGTAGAACTCCTAACTCACGGTGCAAAGGTCGTGGGTAAAATCCTGGTCGTGCACCGATGGGCTTTTCTTTTCGAAAGATCTGTGTCATCAGTGCTCTTAAATAGTGAAGGAAAACATCGAACCGGAAACCGGCTTCGCTAGAACTAAAAATTCGAAGGTGTGTCCTACACAAGTAAGCGGCAATTAACGGCTGATTATTATAGACAGGTTTTCTATATAATTTGAGGAAAATTTTTATGGTAATTTGGGTTATGGATATACTAGAATACTAAATAATTACTCATAGGTATGTTGCCAGTATACGGCCAATTCAAAGTTTGTCTTCTCGTTTCAACCCACAACCTTTCAACCCAAGTCATTATTTTTCTCAACTCACGTCAGTGAAATCGTTATTTAGCAAGTTCTATGTGAAAAAGGTGACGTGGTCCTCCGAAAAATGCATGTCATGTGTACTGAAGCCAGATTTTGAAGCTGTGTCCTACACTTGTGCCCCATTTTTTTGACATTATGCCTCGCTTTACTTTATAGGAATAAAATCTGCAAGAGGAGGGAATTGACCATTGTTAATAAAAATAAAATTGAAGTCTTTTTACTCGTAGTTTATCAACAAGCTCATCGGTTTCGCTAATGACGAGAGTACGTCAAACACTTGTGCTTACCCTATCCCATTATTCCATACATTGATAATAATGTGGATGGTTTATTTCGGGTGGGTTGGGAATAGTTCCGTGTGTGTTTCGGAATGCATTATAATATGATCTTGGTTTTATTTTATAGAAAATACAAGTCGTGAACTTGAATGCATTCTAATGCGTACATGTTTTTAATGTAATTGAAATTTAAATAATATGTAAACTTTATAGAAGTGCCTATTTACTATTAATCTATTTAAAACCACTTAAACTAGGTACTCACATAAACTAAGTAGGAAAGGAAGTACTGATCAGAAGCTGAAGTGCGCACGCGCATAATTGTAATTACCACGCAACTCGTGTGTCAGTTTCCTTTCGCGATAAAAACTCAATGTTGAACTTGGATTAATTCAGCAAAGATTTATTAATAAAACATTAATTAAACGAGCATTAAATAAACTTATTAAGATACGAATTGACAGAACTGACCGATTGATATACGAACCGAGGCGTGTTTTGTTTTTATTTATCGATGTCGATTTCAATTATGTGCATACTCTCAAACGGTGAAGGAAAACATCGTGAGCAGTGTTACCAGAACGTTCCTTTGGTACCTTGAAGGTGATTTTTGACTACTTCGAGTTTCTCTCGCACTAATGAATCCAAATAGCTGGTAAATGCAACAAAATATGGAAAAAATACTAAATTATTCATATTTCTGTAAATTCATACAACCAACATTCATCAACTTTGAAAATTAGGTAACTACGAAAATATGAAAGGTGATTTTTCATACCAAATTGTTACTTTTTACCCATTTTAGGTAACTTTTGACAAGACCCGACTGATCGTGAAGAAACCGAAAGTCTTACCTTAAAAGTTCGATGATATTAACAAGTGCACGATAGGAATTGAGACTACAAAAAAAGTTATCATTGTGGTCTCTTTGAGGCACATGACGTGATCCATTCACCGCACTGGTTCAAAAGAACTAACACGACTGGTAGTTGCCGACAGGCGCGTGAGTTTATTTGACGTTTCAATACCTTCATCTGACAGGAGATGACTGGTTTTTGTCTCACACGACATTTTGTTTTACGACTGCATTCCAGTACGCTTAAGAATGGGGTCTTTTGACTTTACACTTGGGATCGTTCGACAAAAATGATGGTGGGTTGTTGATAAGTGACGTAGATATTACTAACTTCCTCCCGCGGCTTCGCTCACGTGGTACCTTGTTAAATTATAGCTTAGTAAAATTATTAAGTCATCTCTCCTAATAAAGATTCTCTAAGCCTTCTTAATTAAGTTCTTGCTTCAGCAAATGTTTGTAATTAGTTATTTTACCAATGTTTCCTATTTAGCAGACTGGGCAATCCACAGTAGCTCTCCAGCAACTGTTACCAATTCTTTCTTGCCAACATTTTCCAACCTGTCATTCTGCTAGATGGTCCACTATGGAATCTAGCGGCCCTTATACTCATTATCAACAGCGTAGCTGTCCCTTGTCCACGGTATTCATCTCTGAATCAAACGTTCAGCTCTTGTTATCGACTTTCTGTATCATAGTCATCATTTCACTCGGCGATAACCAACTATGTTTGCCCAGACCGGGTCTCCACTCACTAACTCGTTCACCTTAAGAGCAGTTCTGCAGCATATTGACCAAATTGCTGTCATTTCAACTTGTTAATCCCAGGAGATTAACTCAATTCAGGGGCTATGTCGATGACTGATTATCTGTCTGATGATTTCGGATTCGATCTTTCAGAGGAGCTCATCTGATCTGGGGCCTTACCACGAATTCATAATACATTACCGAATTAATATTACATTGTTATTTCGTACCATGACCTATGCAACGTGTATTGAAGTAGTGACATTTCTATAATGGAATCATTACGGAATCGTTCTGGAAGACTTCGTGGTAAGGCCAGGTCGCTGCAAAGATCATAAAGAGAAGGTGGCAAGCTCTTGCTCTCTTTTACCAATTAGGCTATATCAAACAGCAAGAGAAAGTTCTCTTGCTGTTTGAGATCCTGGCAGCGACCTGATTACCTGATCAAAAGTGATCTCCCTTGACGGCTGATCTTAGATTCCCATAACATATGCCAATTCTAGCTCGTCATTTGAGCCAGCCACTAATCCACTGAGCGATCCCTGATTTCCTGAGTTCCAGCAGTCTGTCTGCTGCACCAACTGCACCAAACTCTTTCTCTTTCTGACCTTCTCAATCTTGCAGTCACCTGCTCCGTGTCCCCGGGTCTCCAATGGCGACTGGTGCGAACTGTCCGCGTGCTGCAGCTAATTCCAATTATGCTGGTATTTTAAGTCACTTTTAGTCGTTCCTTGCAGTCAACAGCAAGGAGATGAAATTAAGGATAAAAACCGACCAAAACTGACTTAAGATATCAGCATTAATCAGTGCTATTCTCATGGAAGTTTTTCAAATATTTCAGCTCACTGGGTGGTCCACCAATGGCGGCTGTACGAGCGGTCTCTCTGCTCTCTCCTGGAGCTGCAGGCTCGCAAGGGCTCCACGTACTCCATGTGCTGCTCGCCGCGCTATGTGCTGGCGCCGGATTACCCACACCTCCTGCCGCTGCCGCTGACGACGCAGCGCCCCTCGCCGCCGCCTGCGCACCTCTAGCGAAGCGATGCGCCGCGACAGGTAGAATAGAATAGAAATCATCATCATCATCATCATCATCATCATCATCATCATCATCATCATCACCTTCCTGCCCTTTTCTCACGTTATGTGGGATCGTCACAACATGTGATCTTCTTCCATTTCCCTCTATCATTCGTCATCTCAGTACTCACTCCTTTCTTACCCATGTCATCTTTCACACAGTCCATCCATCTTTTAGAATAGAAAACATTTATTTTACGTCACGTTATAGATAACTTAGGTTTAAGCACCTATACAATTACTACATAAAGTGTATCCAAAAACTTCAGGGCATGAATACAAATTAGTATTGTGGACATCGCGTGCGAGATCTCAGTTCGGGACGAACTACTAGTTATAAAGCGTTGCTATGGTGACAATAAAACAGGCAACCATTCAGCATGAGCTGCAGCAGCACACATGGCGCCAAATCAGCGCTGCAGCAGCCACCATGTGTGCTGCTGCAGCGCTGATTTGGCGCATGAGTTTTCACAATCTACACTAGCTAGCGACTGTAGTTAAAAAAATATATGAAAACTTGTACAGCGCCTCTAGCGGATAGTTGGGTACTAAAACCTCACGTATGTAGCTAACTATCCTACGTCACAGCGTACTACAGCGACTGTAGTTTGCGCTTCATTCATTTGCTTAGAATTTGGTACCATGAGTAACAATTTTGACCGATGTCATAGTAACGTACTATTACTACTGTAGTAACGTCAGCCGATCTAAATGTGACAACTCATGGTAGACGTACAGATGGTTATTATAACCGCTCGTTAGTGTGTAGTTAGTTTCCATGTGCAAAACCAGTTGTGCATTACATAATGTGGTTGGACAGTAATTTATGTTTTCGCCAATAAAACTGTGGTGTGGCCCCACTATCCAATAGCGCAACTGTTAATAAACTAACCAGCCGCCATGTTGGGTGGGGTTTACTAATATTTATGGTGTAAGGCCTAGTGCATACTAGATAAGAATTATAATTAAATACTTGCTCTGGGACTAGGTATACTGTAATGTATACTGTGACTGGACACTGTGATAGAAAATCTAGCTTAATTTAATCTTCTTTTTAAAATTTTACTTCTAAGTATATCTTTCTACTTTAAACTACAAAATTTAACATGTTTGGAATACGGAAGTTGGCAAAATATATAACGCGAAGTGCCTCTGGTGTAGTAGTTCTACCACTTCCTTCTGACCCTGCGGTCGTGGGTTCGAACTCGGTCGAGCTCAGAGAGGACTTATAGTTTATTATATTGTACGTCAAGTCAGTAACAGAAGAATTTTATATATAACTAGCTTCCGCCCACGGCTTTACTCGCGTGGTACCTTGAAAAACAAAAACAAATCTATCCCACGGGAGCCGTACATTTTTCCGGGATTAAAGTAACCTATGTGCCTATTCCAGACTATAATCTATATCTATGCCAAATTTCATCCAGATCCGTTCAGCCGTTTCAAAGTAAAAGAGTAACAAACATACATCCACAGATCCACACATTCTTACAAACTTTCGCGTTTATAATATTATAGTAGGATTTGATGATGGATGAGTAAAGAGACTTCTTTCACACAATACATAATTTCGTGAAACTATTCCAAGATAGAGATCAATTTAAATTAAAACTATCAAACGCCTAGCAAAAGCTTCCTACCTCATACGCTCGCATCACTTGCATGCTGGTAATAAAACCACCGGTGCAATATACACCTATCTCGCGTTTTCATGCTCGTAAACTCACGCCAGAAAGGGATGGAGCACTTTTATAGCACCCCGCCGCCGCTTTTCGCTACAAAAACTTTTATTACTGGCCACTCGTAAATTATACGAAGTCTTACCCGCGGCGGAAAATTAAAATAAATTTCCTTATTTAGTACTTATTACGTTCCTTTTTTGAATTTTTTTCTCTCTCTTTTTTATTCTAGTGCCGTGACGTAATCATCAGCCTTCACTCGTAAATATAGATTCTGTAAAGTTCAACTAACCAAAGAAATAATATAAAATAAGAATAGGTACGTGATAAATACCCGTTATTCAATTATAATTAACCAAAGAAAACTTACCATTTTGAATTAAGTAAAATATACCTTCTAAAACTAGGTTGACACTCGTAGCTAGTAGATGTTGGTATCATTATCAAAAGCTTATGAAAATATCACAGTGATAGATAATATTCATCCCTAACCTACCTCAACCAGAACAGAAACTTATTTGAAAATGGAACACGGGCACGACGACGACGAGACGATCGTAAAACCATTTTAGGCATGTCCTATCTCTAACGCAAACATTTTATGTTATCGATGAATCCAACCGAATTATTGTTTTGTTTTGTAGGCGATTTCTAGATGTTTTTAATCAAATATAACCGATCTTTATTTGCAACATATTACTATGCAAAATCATGTGCTTCTAAGTTCGATATGCGTACAAATTGTCTGCCTACCTAATTTGTTTCCTATTTTAATGAAACTGATTTACATAAATATGTACTCAACTTCGAATCAATGAGGGAGATATCAAGTGTCTCAGGCATCATTGTTGCAGTATTACTTTACAAAAACATGTTTTAGTTATGATAAAGCAAGGCAAGAAATACTTTATTATAAATCTTACCGCTACTAAATTTAGTAGGTAGATAACTATTTAAATAATTTTCATCTTTACTGAACGAAGGCTTATTTTGGAAGCTCATTTAGTAATATTGTTTGCAACAATATTACACAATTAATAACATTAAGCAATTACTACATTACTGTAACATCGCTAAACCAAACATCGATAAAATGGAAGTGAACGAATTACGCCACTGTTCGTTTGACGCACCGTCGTCTGCGGATCGTAAAACTTTTCGCGCGTAAACGTCACGTTGACATTGGCTAGCAGATGCAGCGATCCTTTGTGCCTCCACAATCTAGTAACAGTATTGATTTACACCATATTTACGGCTTTCTAGTACACGCTGAAAGTTTTTGTAATGCAAGCTACGGGTCAGTGAACTTTCCATAAAAAGAACAGTTTCAACGATAAACTTAAATATTACTTATCTGTGGTTTTGAGCAATGGATATTAAGATTCTTTTTTTGAAATTCTGTGTGCCTACGCTTAGTAAAAATATACATAGCTTTATTGTAAGTAATGCAAAAAATAAAAATAAGCTAACGATCTGTTCCAGTCAACATTTGGACTTGACATAACATAGGAAAATTGTGAAAAATAGGTAACAATGATTTAACATTTTTTCATAAGCTAGGCGTAAAATAATTGACTTCTCTAGAACCAAGATGGTCTGCCTGATTGATCACGTAGACACGGCGCACGCGCTGCCTCAGGCTCCAAATAGATTAAAAGGGACCGTGCATCTATGTAGGCACTTTATCTTCATGTAAAATAGTTAGCTGGCTTTGGTACTGACCGACTATCATTCAAGTCTAAACCATAATGATTTAATTTAAACTATAGAGAATTGAAATCCAGAATTTCCCAAAATTCAATCTCTAAAGCATCGAGATCTTAGTTTTTATGAAAATAAGATAAACGAAGTTGCGGGTTTCACTAGTATAGTCATAAAATAAATACGTATGGTCACTATAAAATCTATATTGACACTTTGGTATTTAATGAAATAGTTGTTAAATAATATACTCATAATAAAATATCGGTTATCAAAACGATAACTATTAATAAACACAACATAAAACAATTCTCTAATAAGAAATTTCGACAAGTGATATTGGTATGTATTTGAAAGATAGTCGCGGTAATTCTGTTGTTCCGTAGACTAACTTTAAAATGCTAAAATACCTTCGATCTTATTTTGTTCACTATCTTACTAATATTATAAACGCGAAAGTTTGTAAGAATGTATGGATGGATGGATGTATGTTTGTTACTCTTTCACGCTAAAACGCCTGAACGGATCCGAATGAAATTTGGCACAGATATAGATTATGGTCTGGAATAACACATAGGCTACTTTTTAGTCCGGAAAAATATAAGGTTCCCGCGGGATAGATTTGTTTTGGTTTTTCAAGGTATCACGCGGGCGAAGCCGCGGGCGGAAGCTAGTAAAGACTAAATTAGCGCAACATTTAATTTTCTGAATTTCAGTTTAAAAAAAGCTCACTACATTTTGTTCTAAATTTTATTTATTTTCTACCATTTGCCCTTAGTCAGCACCAATTAATATGGCTTCTAAAATAAGCTTAAACACGTCGATCACACGTCAGTTTAGTCAAATCAAGAACTGACATAAAAATCGTATATTTATTCTATAAAAACACAGGGATCATTTTGAATCGTCTTACATACTAGGTGAGTCTAAGTGCTAATTCCAGTCCTATTCCCAGTCCGAGAAGAACTGACAAGAAACTCGCTGGGCCCTAGCGCTTTTTTTATATGATCCTTGGTCAGCATTCTTTGTGCTAGTCAGCGGAACACCAGAATTACCGCCAAAATAGAGATGTCATATTAAACTGTCATCGAATATTCCACTCGATACATTATCTCGATTCTAGAACATCGGTGTGCCAGCTCTATAAAATCTAGCCAGACAGTCATCCGTCGCGCCCGTCTTCGCTCGTAAAACCTAAATAAGCTATAAAATATTGTCTGCGTATTTAAATTTATCTATACCACGTCCAGGTTAAATAGAAGACTTGGAACACTATTGTGTAGACTGTAGAGTAATAACATTGCCTGTTTCATTTTGTAGGTGACGAACTTATTTTGCAACCTGTCACGTACGGATTAATACTGTGCCAGACGCGGGCATGTGCCAAATGTTAGGTTTGGACGTGCTTCTGACTAACCTTTTTTGATATCCCCAAAGGTTTTAGTAAATCTGAGTAGTATCTGGCCTGGGGATTATATTCGAGTGCTTCCCCGTTCGAGCCAAGATTTCACTACCTAGTAGATATTTTTCCCCGTTCGACCCAAAACATTTGAATTGTGTTCCCGTTTCTACCCACACCTACTAATTCTTAATTCATATTGTTTAAATTCCAATACCCCAATCGTTTTTTAAGATTTTTGTTTTTGTAAACTTGGTTTTTTCTTGGTTTAGTTGTGGTAACATATGTCATTAAAATGTTAATGTTGGTAGTATTAACTTCAGTAAGATACTGCAGTTAGTGAAATTACTTTATGCAGTACTCATGACAGTTTCCTCGCGATGTTTTCCTTCAATACATTTTTCGGATAAATTCAATACATTCTATACATTCAATACATTTTTAAAATTATCGTTGCACGAACTACGACTTTCAAATCGAAAAGGTGAATTTTAATGTATTGAGATGACGAATGATAGAGGGAAATGGAAGATCACAGATGTTGTTCCGACCCAATATAACGTGGGAAAAAGGTGATGATGATGATGATTTAAGTGACCGTGTTTATGTGTGCTTCTAAGCATGTTTTTAACTTACGCGATCTGAACACATTATTATTACCTAGTATTAAACGGGTACCTGAGTATTTATCGCGTTATTGTTTACTTATATTTTCCCGACGTTTCAACAGGTTTACACACTGTCGTGGTCACGGGTAGACTAATAACGCGATAAATACCCGTTTAATACTAATAATAAAGTGCTTCTAAGGTTATTTTTTCTTCTTAAAAAAGCTTTAACTGGGTAATACCCTCGGGTTACATATTATCTCCGTCCCCGGGTATGCCCATTGGCCAGTAACTAATGCGCACTTGCCAGTGCACCGCAAAGATTTAAATCGTAGATATGCCCGGACGCCAAAAACTGTGTCACTGTTTTTAACAAAATTGTTAACAAAATGCCGATGCACGCACACTAATGATTAGTAAAAAATGAACCAAACAGTTATTCCACCATTTATTGTGCAATTATATTGCACGATCTTTCGTAAAAAAATATACTTATTCCTTTTGTACCCTGAAATTGAAAATATTTGGTGTGCCAAATGAGCGAGCTATCTCATTTCGTGTGGCAACAAAACGGCACGGTCTCAGTACCGTATGGGCATATCTCCGATTTAAATCTTTGGTGCACCGCAGATTTGGTGTCGTATTTTTAATTGCCCACTAAAATGCGCAGAATTAGCATCGCGACATCCTTTGACACGCCGGTATCTCTCCTCTCGCTTTGTTCTCAGAAAATGGCCGCCATAAAAATATGCTTTGTCTGTGATCAAGTTTTAGTAGCCTTGTGAAGAAATGACATAAAATGTGTTTAAGCTGTTTGCGGGTGGCAATTCTTTCGCGCTGTTATTCATCGATATACGTTACTTTACCACATCACTAGATTCACATGCTTTTTGAATTCTTCTTCTTTGTTTATGGCATCTTTCTCTTTGTGAACAATTTTGCCACTGTCAAACGTTTAAATTAGTACCTAACTAGTATTGTCAATGTCACAAAGTCAAATTGCCATGTCAATGTTAAACAAAAGATGGCTATCTTGTTCTAAATTCTCGGGATTTTCCTCCGATGGATTTAGAAAAGAACTATTTCACTTTAAACTACATATTTTACACTCGTCGCGTTATGACATCGAGCTTTTTTGGAATAATAACTACTTACATTACGCAGAACGACAAAGTTGACAGTAAATTCATTTTTTTTTAATTAAAATAAACCTATTCAACCAATGTTTTGTCAAACTATAGACCATCTTGTCTATAACTTTACTTCAGAAAACCTGCTTTTTAAATTATGATGTTCTAAATTCAATTCATTCTTTTAAACTAAAATAAACCTATTCAGCCAATGTGTCAAAACTATAGACAATCTTTTCAATTTTTTTCCCTAGCTGGGTTGGGTACATAAGGTAATTCATTCAGGTCGTAAATGCAATATCCTGTACAAGTTTTCAGGAACTATAATGCTAGCGGTAAAGTCTGGGTATAAAAGCCCCAGGTATATGAACCCTCGATTCTCGAAAATCCTGGCAATAAGCAGTTTTATGACCTCTAAACGTTGAAACTACTCCCCTACATAGATAGATTTTGATTAAACTATTTCAGGGAAGGTCACTGTGAGATGAGGACAGCTGGGTTACTTTAAGATGTGACCTTACTTTTAGATGTGCGTAAATTGTTTTGTAGATTCGCGTAGTTGAGTTAGTGTTCTGCTTATATTAGTGAAGACCTGTAATTGGCGAGCTATTTCTATTAATTTTTTTAAAGTATTTATTTTTTTGTTGACATTTCCTACAACGCCATCTAGACCCAAACTAAGCAAAGCTTGTACTATGGGAACCAGATGGTTGATATATTAATTACTAGCTTCCGCCCACGGCTTCGCCCGCGTGTTACCTTGAAAAATAAAAACAAATCTATCCCGCGGGAACCGTACATTTTTTCGGGATAAAAAGTAGCCTATGTGTTATTCCAGACCATAATCTATATCTATGCCAAATTTCATCCAGATCCGTTCAGCCGTTTCAGCGTGAAAGAGTAACAAACATACATCCATCCATACATTCTTACAAACTTTCGCGTTTATAATATTAGTAAGATATACTTACTTTTTTGTAAATACATAGGTACATAGAATTCATACTAACACCCAGTCTCAGAACAAACATTGTGTGTTCACCACACAAATGTTAGTCCTAGGTGGGGATCGAACCCACAACCTATAGCGCAGAAGGCAATATATAGCGCAGAGCTACTCCCAACTGAGCAGTGAGGACAGTCATTGTGTATTAGCTTTTGGTTTCCGAACTTAAATAAAATAAACAATAATATGTACAATTGCGTAGTATCCACATTTATATCAAACACTCATTTTAACACTTTACTTTTGATTTTCTGTACTATGTTGCTGAATAAATAAATATATGGAATGACCCAGCTGTCTTCTGTACCGGCTGTGTCGCTGTTTACCATCGTGCACTTGAAATGTGTACGTACAAAATGTCTCTCTACTTCTATGGAATACAAGATCGACTCGTCTAGAGCTTTCAAGGAACTAAAGACGAATAATGCATAAAGTTAGTTCGCTATACAGGGTGAGGCTATTATTTTTACAGAACAAACATGATCAAGGCTGAAGTAGACTTTGGGGGTAGTCATTTGCATGAATGTACCTATGTGAAAGAACTGACATTTAAAAAAAACTCATATATATCAAAAAGTAAACTGACATTTTACTAGCATTTGACGCTTCTTAGCATTTCACGCTGAAACGGCTGAACGGATTTGGATGAAATTTGACACAGACATTAGCGTCTGGGATAGAACATTATGCTTACTTCTTATCCTGGAAAATATACTGTTCCCGTGGGATAGATTTGTTTTTTGTTTTTCAAGGTACCACGCGGGCGAAGCCATGGGCGGAAGCTATTATGCTATAATTTAACAAGGTACCATATACCATGCGGGAGAAGCCGTGGGCGGAAGCTAGTATGTCACAGTGTAATAACCGATCCGTGATATGGCAACACCATTACGATAGTGGTCCGGAATACCGTTTGTATGTCCGTGTTTGGCGCGACGAAGTCTCAATGCAACAGTGTTGCAAGTAAACAAGCTTAAAACATTAACTGAAGCGGGTCATGGAAAGTATAATAATTGTCATATTAGTTTTTTTTTCGGTATTGAGAAGAATGATCTAGTACTAAAAGAAAAGTAAGATAAAATGAGTAAGAAAACAGTGAGTACTGAGATGACGGATGATAGAGGGAAATGGAGAAAGAAAACGTGTTTTGCCCACCCCACATAGCATGGGAAAAGGGCAGGAAGAAGAAGAAGACGATAAATACATATTTGTATTATTCAGCTATACTATCCATACTCACAAAATTTCATGTTTATAATATTAGTAGGATTTCTCATCTTTTTCAATATTGTTATAGATTTCCGCTATTATCATTTAATTTGTTTTTACAATCGTAAAGTCGGACCGATCGTGCTTAAAGTCGTTCCCATCCCGTCCCGTATCCTGGGGCCTTACCACGACTTTATAATACATTACCGAATTAGTATTACATTGTTATTTCGCACCATGACCTATGCAAATTGTATGGAAGTAGTGACGTTTCTATAATGGAATCGTTACGGAATCGTTCTGGAAGACTTCGTGGTAAGGCCCCTGACCTTGAATACTTTAGCTACATCTCTTGCCTTGGCCCACCAGCCACAACCCGTCGTCTCAGTCATCATTAGCAACAGGTGCGTGTATGGTAGCTGGTCATGGGCCTTACCATAACCTCTTCGGGCAATATCAAAGTAATATTACTTTGATATTTCTTACCATGACCCATGAAAATTGTATTGAAGTAGTGTTTCAAGCTTGAAATTTTGTCGATTCTGAAATATGATGAACTTTTGCTAGGGCCCCAGGTCAAGCTTCGTGTGTGTAAGTACCTACTGTAGTTCTTCTTCTTCTTCTTATTTGTTAATGGCATTGTCTCTTGAGATCATTTTTGCCTGTCTCAAGTGTTTTAATTAGTACCTATCAAGTACATATACCTAGTCTGTCAATGTCACAAAGTCAGTCAAATTGTCAAGTCAACTTTTAACAAAAGTTAATTGTTCCGTACATAAAATCTCGGGATTAAATCGATGGATTTAGAAAGAATATTCACTTCAATTCACATTATTTTCACTCGCGTTAAGAACTCGGCCTTTATTGGAAAAATAGCTACCAAAATTACACAATAAAACTCAAAATAACACGAGAAAAAATATAAAAACTAGAGCGACAAAGTTGACAGCCGAATACATCGTAGAAAATCCACGTAGGCAAATGAAAAGCCTTCATTCAAATATCGAACACTCAAACACAGAACCTCATTGAACAGATTCTTAAGAAAACTTTTTACGGCCAGTTTAATATCGAAACTATTCAGTCAACGACCTCTTTTCAAAACTGGTCAATTCTCACGTATCTATTCAATATGGTTATGAAACATAAAGTCTTGATCCTTTCAGACGCAGCTGTCAGTTAACATCCATCACCGCTCAAAGAAACAGTGTTGTTTTATGGTTTTCTCGCTTAATTCATTTACACTTAAACCTGGTTTAACGTTTACGTTTTATATATTTTTAACGCGTGTCAAGTTCGTCCTGGCAGCTGTCACTTTAAATCGAGTTTTATTCATAACCTTTATCACAATGAGTTAAGGTTCAATATAGCTTGGAATAATGTGCTCGAAATTTTCTGTGTAATTATTATTATTCTGTAGTTGCGCGAAATGATCCCTCTGTTATAATTTGCGACATAAAAGTCGTACAATGTGTGTCATTCATAAATGGTTAGATCTTAACTACATAGTTTTACACCCGTTGATAATCTTTAGTGTTCTCACAACTACTTATGTCACACAAGGTCTCCGGAAAGTAGTTATCATCGGAAATGACATAATTTCAGGTCTTGCTTTATATAAAGTTGCAAAGAATATGCCAGAAACACAGAGAAGCTTGGCTAGTAGTTCTAACAGATCAAGTTAGCGCGGTCACCATAGTGGATCGTAGACATGTCATTTATTGCTGAGGTCTTCTGTGCTTTGTACATCATCAGGGCTGGTTTAGTTAGGTCACTAATTTGAGCCAGTGTGGTGAAAGACAGTTGAAAGATAAATCAACGAAAACATTAACCCCTTTCAAACTTAATGCAGTCGGATACGAAGTGTCATCGAAAAGTGGGCCTTTTCTATGATAATTTATTCAAAACTCACAAACTATTCCACTCAATAAAAATCTCGAGCGATCCTATTCACAAAGCGCACGTAATTAAGTCGCTAACTCGTTGTCGCGCTTATGATTTACGATCGGGGGACAATCTTGTGCACCCAAACCGTATTTCACTCTCGTCCGGTCGTAAAAATATGTCAAAAGCTACTACAAGTGGTAACAAAGAAAAAAATCTTTTAATCTTTTTTTTATTTTGATGATTTGACATGCTCCGCGGGTGGTATGTCAACTCGCGATGTATAGTTCATCCAACGGATCTAGGCATTCGTAAAGTGAGCCACAGGTGCGAGTTTGCGCATGTACAGTTCCTTCCCCCCCTCCTCATACCTCCAATAGCTCCTGTAAAACGATACTGCGCAGCTCTTGCGGCTAACTTCACGAATGCCTAGATTCGTTGAGCCAACTATAATTACTTGTACAACGTCGCGTCACGCGTCTTAAAATCACTAGGAAACAACCCCAAAAAACACATGATCACAACTGTAATCTCGGTAGATATCTCCTCAGTAACATAGAACTATTGAGGATATCTAAAGAGGGTCAGAGGCACGACCAAACATGATATTTGACACATGCCCACATTCTGCACAGTAGTTAATATAAGCACTGGTGGTGTAGTGTCAGCACTCTTGCCTCACGATTCGCAGGTCACGTGTCAAACCTGGTCGTGCACCAATGAGTTTTTCCATTCAAAAAACCAACCTATTGATATTATTGCCGAATATTTCTTCTATTACTCTTTCTCAGCTTCCCTCCCAGCTATTTAACTAGCTGTCCCAAATATCTTAGGACATGCCCATGACTACCTTCCTATTCACTTACAATGTCTACTATTCCTGTGTAAATGTATTTTAATCTTCTTTATAAATCTCATCTTAAACTATGCATCAAAATATAGGCACTTGTAAGCACCTTTCCATTTCAACAACCCCTTTTCAAAGTGTCAGTACATTAGTAGGCAATGTAAACAAAAATATTAATAACTTTATACGCGCGATACTCGAAGCATGATGATTTAAAGGACCGCCCTTTGGTTGTGCCGTCATAAATTTTTACGAGTGTACATTTTATTGCGAGTCTCCTTGTACTCCTTTGTGGTAAGACCTCATGCGAAATAAAAAGGAATAAGTGTGTTTATTAGCTGGATTTTCTTGTTTACACCTTAACTTGCTAGAAGGAAAGTAACTTAGAGTTTTACTAACTAGTATTAAAGGATGATGAGCCAAAATGCCCATTGTCCTTTGTTTGATTTTTTTTACTAAATCTAGCCTGAATTTCCCCAGAATACAATCTCGTTGCCAAATTTGATTAAGATCCGATTAGACGTGAAACGGTGACATATAGACATAATTACTTTCGCATAATTTATATTATTAGTATGGATTTTACCAATAGGAATAGATAAAACACAACAAACAAACATGAGCACGACTGTAATCCCCAGAATGGAAGATACCTCCTAAGATATCTAAGTTCTTTAGATCTTTGCGGTTATCAAAAAAGGGTAGTCAAAGGCACGTCCAAATATTATATTTGACCGAGTTCTTGACGCGACTGTAAAATATGTCAATTAAAGTGGATAAGTTCCTTTTTAAATCCCGATAATTTTGAACAAAACAGCCAGATATTTTGTTTAAAATTGACTTGACAATTTGACTGACTCTGTGACATTTACAATACAACTAAATTAAAAACACTAGCAAAAATGATCTCAAAAGAGACAGATGCCATAAACAAAGAAGAAGGAGATATTATAGGTAAAGTCAATGGTAGTATATCTCCGGACGAGCTGAATCGTAAAGCTCTAGCACTACCAAATGTTTCGTATCTTTGAAGTTTTAGCTTGATTTAACTGAATTTAGTATCGTGTAACCGTGTCGCTGGCTGTCGCGGCCTGTCGCTGTCTGTCGCTGCTCGGAAGTCTACCTTTAATTGCGGACAGGGACAGTCCTATTTAAATCGAAGTGATCTCAGCCGTTTTACGATCTCGCACATAAATTGTCACTGTTTTATACTGCACTGGGACTTTGTGATAATCACAATGATCGGGTGACCATGAGTTACCCATTTCCCGTTACGAATGCATTTTATGTTCTAGATGTGGCTGAGGTCTACGGGCTGCCTATGACGTCAGTCCACTCCATACATTTTTTACCTTCCCATGTTTTTTTTATCATATGTTGTGCCGACCCCACATAACGTGGGAAAAGGGCAGAAAGAAGAAGAAGAAGAAGTTTTTTTTATCCCATATTGTCCCATTGCTGGGCTATGGTTTCCCCCAATTTCATCAAATCACCCGCCAAATACCAAAACCCGCATCAAATTATAAAGAAAAGCATCTAAACGTCTACTCATTTACAAGACGTATCCTATAAAACCAAAAAATAACTTTTTATACAATTCGAGAACTTTTCTTTGAGAATCCAAATCTTCTATAACCAATCGTGCTATGCCAATCGAGAATGCGATAGCTGTCAGACAAATGTCACTTTTATTATTATTATTTTATTTTTCGCGACGCCATGCCATCTCACGTGACGTCACGGGAACGATTTTAATCTTGAAAATGTTAGGATCAGCGTCACCCTATCGGTACAGTTAACCTAATTTTATTTCATAAAGGCATAGCAGAGCAGAACAGCGATTTAGTTGTCATCTCTATATTGTGGTTTATCGACCGTAAAAACTTTTCTTGATTAGGTACAGGGTGTCCTAGGACAATATGTCAGGCTGAAAATAAAAATAAAGGAATTTGACGTTGTGCCTCACACTCAGTATTTATTCGCTAGGCACTAATCCTGAGTAACAATAACTAAAGCTAATTTTAAACTCAAAAATTATGCACGTATTCTTTCTGTTTTTATTGTGCCTTCTAGCTAAGAGTACCTACCTGCCTTATTTCTAAGACTAGTGATTTATTATGTGCAATGTCAGTCAGTCAGTCAGTCAGTCAGTCGTTATACCCAACAGCTTTATTATTTTGATAAAAATTTCAAAAAAGTTTGTTAATTAAACAAATGGGAGAAGGTCAAGACAAGACTAATTACTGTATACCAGTTATATGGAAGTACCCCAGATACTACTATTAAGGATTGACACTGAAATATTCGATTGAGTTGAAGACACAAAATGTATTTTTGAAATATTCAACAGATCCAAATTGACGACTTTTTTGCTAACCAGCTGACAAAAGACTTAAACATTAAACAATAGATTTGCAATAATCCTATCGCATGACAAATCGTCTGTAAGGGCCGGTGTACACAGACTGCCCGGCGCTTGTTTACGTTATAATCACGCGCGCGTGACCGCTCGCCGGTTATACCCAAAACAATCTTACGAATAATTGTGCGCTGTACACATTGTTCATTCATCGTTGTAACTAATAGTAGAGTCTGCAAAAATATTTCTATAAACACTTGTGTTATGCTCAAAATCAAGTGATTATGAATAAGATGGTTAATTAATATTAACGATTTTTATAAAAAAACTTGACACTTAAGAAATCATTTCAGACTATTGCAATGATGTAAAGATCTATTTATTTTACGTTATATTTTTAAAATTTTAATGTTATATTTTTAAATTAATTTATTATTTTACAAATAACGTTTATCATTCTGTTTCTGTAGTCATTTAAATTGGAAAATAAAGTTCAAATATAAATTAAAATTTCTTTGAATAAGTAGAACCGTTCTAAACACTGAACAATGTTTCCTGTTGCACAAAAAACACGAAACAATGCATCTAATTATAAAATTAGCGACATGTGCACGTCCTAACAATGCTGGCAGTTTCGTTTTGATTTAGAGCCGTGTTGTTGGCTAGCATCCGGCGAGCCGTACATAAAACGTGCGTGTACGCAGTATAGTGCGTATTTACGACTCCTTCAATGTAACCCTAGCTTTATAAATACGCCACTCGCGGAATCGGAACTTTTGTCATGATCGTTACAATTAAAATCAGCGCTCGTAGCATTATTTAGTCCTAACAGATCACATAAACTGGGCAATGTTCTGCGTGCTCAGTCTTTGGATGGGTGACCTTTGAGTGAGCGCTTCAGCGTTTCAGAGGGCAGGTTAATCTGTCTCGGATTTTAAAAAAACCATCGCGGTGTCTTAACAATACCACCTTCAATAAGTTGATAATTAATTTACTTGAACTGAACTTATTTTATTGGGGTTAACGTAAAAACGTAGGATAATACGCTTTTATACATTTTGGGTGAACTAATTTTATTATGGAAATGAAAATGAATTTCAACTTATATGTATGAAAATTAGAAAATATAGTTTCAGAAGCGATAAATAGACATTTATTAGTGTTTAATGCTTCTAAAAGAACTCATCTTTTCAAAGACAATAGAGACAATATAAAACTAATAATAAAAATTAAGGAAAAAGGAAGAGGAAAAAAAATAACCTCTTAAATTGTGCCTAAAAGGGTTTGTCATCAAAACAAGTCTCTATTGTTTGTCTCGTATCTTCCTCTGTGACAGAATAAGCCCCAATCACATGAGATACTAAATAAATTAAGCTTATGACTTGTTAAGGATATGGACAAACAAGTATTTGACGACTGTCTGCGTAATCAATAAGTGGTTCCTGCACTTCCATGAAATCCTAATGTCTTGTTTGCTCGTCCGATCCAATCATTTTTTCCAATAGATTCCATATTTTATGAGCCCGGCCATAAACTTAACAAACTGGCTCTATATTATAATCTGTGGTAAGTGCCAATCACAGCGCATGAACTCGTAAAACCGTGAAATAAACCATTTTAAATTAAAGATTGACTTGGAATTGCGAGAGGCAAGTTTGAATTACGATTTTGCATAAAGCGCATCACTTTGGAATATTGACTTGGTGAACTGGGGCTTTGGGGCGAGTGTCCGCTAGAGCGCAGAGGAGAAATTAAGATCAACCATCCTACTAATATTATAAACGTGAATTATTATTGGGAGGATGTATGGATGTTTTTTTACTTTTCACTTTGAAACGGCTAGATCTGGATGAAACTTGAAATACGTGTAGTTTATAAGATCTGGGTAGGTAGCACGTAACTAAGTATAATTTTATTGCCTGATTAAACATAGGCTTATTTTGTTACCAACTCTTATTGTTAAGACATGACTTCAAATCTTTTTCACATGTCACCTGATTCCACCCGAAATATGCCAATGACATTTTCTCGCAAATTTTTATCTGGTTAGCAATAAACCGTTTTTCAAAAATAGCGGTTATTGATTTGACATTAACTCTAAGTCTTCTAAGGTTAAACAGTTCATAATAGTTAAACCTCAGTACTTACGGGAGTTTAATTTAACCCTGGATTCGAAGTAGCGCGTCCGTAAACTGAGCTCATAAATGGAAAATCCACTTGCTTTTACGACATGGGTATGTATTATGTATTACTTATAACATAAGTTGACATTTCGGCGAATATTGCTATTATCATGACTGGCCTCACAGCTCAGTTGGTAGTAGCTCTGCCTTCTGCGCTGTAGGTTGTGGGTTCGATCCCCACTCAGGACGAACATTTGTGTGATGAACGCAGATGAACTCAACCCGCGGGATCAGTTGACCTAATGCATATTTTGAATCGATCAACTCATCCCGCTGTTAAAAAAAGACAAAAATGTATATTATAATTTTGTACACACGTGAACAAAAATCTTTGGGGGACAAAAATACCAGCATTGTTTGGTTATACTGATACTAGCTTCCGCCCGCGAGTTACCTACATCTAAATATATATAACTCAAAGGTGACTGACTGACTGATTTACTGACTGACTGACATAGTGATCTATCAACGCACAGCCCAAACCACTGGACGGATCGGGCTGAAGTTTGGCATGCAGGTAGATGTTATGACGTAGTAGGCATCCGCTAAGAAAGGATTTTGATTAATTCTACCCCCAAGGGTATAAAATAGGGTATGAAAAGTAGCGAAAATTGACATTCACGCGGGCGAAGCTGCGGGCATCAGCTAGTTATATACATATAGTTTATTTTCACCCTGAAATTTCATTCTAAACATTGGTGAAAATTCTAAACATCACGTGATTTATCGATTGCAATTAATTTCATACCTATACATCTATTTTGCATTAGTGACATCACTAGCAAAATATAATTTAGTCTAAAGTCTAACTAAACCATTAGGGCAGTTGAAATCTCATCTACGATATAATTCTGCCGTCTGCCTTTTCAAGTTGTTGGTTGTACGGGCAGAATACAAGGCTTTCATTTTAAGTGAATCAACACAAGCCCAACCTACACCAGTTACTTAAAAGCTAAAAAAACGCAAAAACACAATCCAACCGATCGTTAAAACGCCGTAAAAATTATAATTTTACTCATTTTAACTCGTAAATTTTATGGTCAGTAATGACATTTATTTCGTCTCTACGTTGCGTATTTCTCAGAATGTTGCAGTTTACAGAATAAATAATAACATTACAGGGCACGGCGTATCTTTGAACGAAATTAGATTTTTTACAACTTTATAATTAGTTGACCGGTGTTGGGATCATCTTAAGCTGACTATAAATATTTCAGTGTCAACTGATATGAAGTTTAGATTTGAAAACGGCTTGTGTGGGGTCTGTTATTAATTTTTGGCAAAATACCTATCAAAAAAATATAAGCATGACTGTAATTCCCAGGATTCTTAGATATATCTTTTGTACACATCTTTATATCTTTGAGTATAACTAAACGACAGTTGTCAGAGACACGTTCAAATAATATGACATGCCCGCATTTTGCAAAGTAGTATTTCGTAACCTGTTGCAACCTTCGAATTTTTGTTGCGTGATATTCTCAGCGATGTAAGTCAATATTAGAACTATAATGCTAGTTAAAGTATAATTAAACTTAGAAACGTAATAAAATCATGCGTAATTTAGCTCTCTCGGACAGACGGTTTTACTATTTATGTGATTTTTTTTAGAGCGCAGTTCGTGGGTTCAAACCTTTCCATTCGAAAAATTTAGTGCTCTTAAACGGCGAAGGAAAACATCGTGAGGAAATCGACAAACACTAGAACCAAAAATTCGAAGGTGTGTGTCATAGGTTATTATTCTTAAGCGGCGATGGGCTTGCAATCTGTCACGTGCGGAACAAAATGTGGGCATGTGCCAAATAACATGTTCGGACGTGCCTCTGACTACCCCCTTTAGATATCCTCAAAAAGATCTAAGTAACTGAAGATCTGAGGAGATATCTACAGAGCCTGGGGATTATAGTCGTGATCATGTACATATACAGTCGTGGTCAACTAATTAGGGACACTCTTTGGTTAAACCGAATTGTGAATTTATTTTTTATTTTCCAACGAGTCTAAACCATATTCCATATCTCTTACATGTAAATATAATTAGTCATTTATGTGCCCGATTATACAAACAATAACAACTTCTTAAACATTAAACCTCTTTACAGTATAGCTGATAGATTATCGTAGTGCTATTTGTTCAAATAATGCTGGCTGGCCATTTAATTAGGGACACTGAGATATTGCGTTCTATTTTCAAAATTTGAATCTCAATACTTTTTTACTTCTTCTCTTATTGTTTCGTGGTAGTTTTGGCGGCAATCCCGATATTTATTTTAAGTTTTGAAAAATATTTTGAAGAAAAATGGGTAAAAATAAAAGTTGCGATCCAACACTACGAAAAATTATCATGAAGTTTGTTGTCGAGCATGGTTGGCCATACCGAAGGATAGCAGAACATTTAAATTGTTCAAAAACTATGGTATACAATGCAGTGCAACATGTCAGACGCAATAACACAGATTTAAATGTGCCCAGAACAAAAAGATCGAGAAAAACAACTCCGCAAGAAGATAGAATGATAGCCAGGTTAGCTAAGAAAGATCCGTTTCTAGGCTCTATTTTAATTAAACACGAAGTGTTTGGGACAGACGAAAGAGCTGGTGTCTCAGCTAGGACCGTTCGACGACGTCTGGTAGAAGCAGGGTTGTTCGGAAGAGTGGCTCGCAAAGTACCGTTGTTGAAGAAAGAACATAGAAATGCTCGTTTGGCGTTTGCACGTAAATATGGACATTGGACCTACGCCCAATGGCAACATGTATTATTCTCTGACGAGACCAAGGTTAATTTGATTTCTTCAGATGGAAGGCAATACGTACGGCGTCCAGTAAAAGCGGAAATGAATCCAAGATTCACAAAAAAGCAGGTGAAACATGGCGGTGGAAACATTAAAATGTGGGGTTCATTTTCTGGACGTGGAGTGGGACCTGTGAGGAAAGTTCAGGGTAACTTAGACCAACATCAATACAAGGCAATATTGGAGGAAACGATGCTTCCCTATGCTGAGGAGCATCTCCCTATTATATGGACGTTTCAGCATGATAACGACCCAAAACATACCGCCCGTTCAGTCAAGTCGTTTCTTACCAGTCAGTCAGTATCGGTGCTAGATTGGCCAGCAAATAGCCCGGACCTTAACCCAATCGAGCACCTTTGGCACGAAATCAAGAAAAAAGTAGCCACTTATCGTACCACAACTTTAGATGAACTTAATGAAGCTTTTTGTGAGGCATGGGCAAACATTCCTGTCGAAACATGCCAGAAACTGATAATGTCTATGCCACATCGGTGTCAAGCGGTAATTACTAACAAAGGTTTTGCTACTGGGTACTGATTTTACACGTAATAAAATGGAGCTGTTAAAGATATTATAATACTGCAGATTATTAGTTTTGTTTAACTCTATTTTTCATTATAGTTTACTGTCCTTAATTAAATGTCCAGCTACAGAATTATACCTTAAAATTGAATACATGTTCAACCTTTGATATTAAATACTTTTTTCTATTTATTTATTCTTTTATTTACAGCCATTTAAAGCATAATAATCGGACCAAATTATGCAAATAATAGTTACTGAGAAATCAATAGGGTTTTATATTTGTATGTACATAACCGGTTATTGTTCTTCACTATCTTGCATGTCCCTAATTAGTTGACCACGACTGTATATTAGCTCTCTCGAACATACAGTTTTTCTATGTGATTTTTCTCAGCGGGCGCGTATTCTCATGAAAATGTGTCATTTTCCATCAGTAGAGATTATAAGCGTAACATTCTCAAGCCTGTTTATAGTATTACTCAAACACTAGCCGTTTAATGTAAATGGAGCTCTCCAATATTATGAAACAATATGGCTGTTATTTGAAACACTCGTCTAATATTAAGAGTGGATTGTGGAAACATCATGACGTGATTTCTAACAGCGGGAAAGTTTGAGCGAACATCACACTTGTGAGATACAGTGACTCCGAGACTGTAATGAATTCGCGGGATAATACAAAATGAGCACGATAAATATAATATAAAGTCCTACTAATATTATAAACGTGAAAGTTTGTAAGAATGTAGGGATGGATGGATGTATGTTTGTTACTCTTTCACGCTAAAACGGCTGAACGGATCTGAATGAAATTTGGCACAGATATAGATAGGCTTTTTATCCCGGAAAAATGAATGGTTCCCGTGGGATATGTGTTTTTGTTTTTCAAGGTATAAAGCGGGCGAAGCCGCGGGCGGAAGCTAGTATAGTATAAATATACCCTGCTCGGTAAATATCTCCTCAGATTTTTGAGGATATCTAAAGAGGGTGGTCAGAGGCACGTGCCCACATTTCGCACAGTAGTTAGTATGCCGTACATGACAGATTGCAAGCCTATCGCCGCTTATAGGAATACACCTATGACTTTCGTATTTTTAGTTATAGGGTATGCCGGTTTCCTCACGATGTTTTCCTTCACCGTTTAAGAGCACTGGCATTGCGTACATACATTTTTCGAATGGAACAACTCATTGGTGCACGACCAGGTTTGAACACACAACCTTCGGATCGTGAGGCATGGGTGCTACCACTATACCACCAGTGCTCCTATACAATACAATGACAAACAAACATTCAAACATGAACATTTTAGTGTTAACATTTACTAACCATTCGTTGTTGGTCGTAAAATGATGATTATTTTATTGTATTTAAATTTGGGACATCCGGTTCAAAATGAGTTTCGTATCCTTAAATTTCATGGTTATTGAGGTTTGGATTGAAGATTAGTTAGTTCAAGCTACTTAAATAAATTAAGTAATCTCTAGACATGGCAGACTTCCCCTTCAATATTTCTTACTTAAACGGATGAACGTATTGAAACAAAATTTGCTATAAATGTAGATTATATTACTCTATTAAAAGCTATTTTTATCCCAGAAAAATAACCCAAGGGTTTAAAAAGGTTAATATTTATATAAACAACTGTAGGTAAAACCGAGGGGTAATAGTTGATTTTAGATCAGAACAATGGAAGAAAATTTAATATTACTTATGCACTGTGCAATTTTGGTAAAGGTGTATACTTGCATTGACTAATTATTGTTTACCTAAGTAAAAATGGGATGTTTAATAAATAATACTGTCGTCATTGATCGCAACGAAGTTTCTACAACATTAAGAAAAGTTGCGTCAGTGGCTCCAAAGAAAACCAATTTCAAACTACTGGAATATCTTTTTAATGTGTCTCATTGAATAACCAATAATCATTCGGCGCTAGATCGTAAAGTTTGGCGCTAAAAAGTTTTGCACTCAATGTCGGAACGGGGAAGGAGACTCGTAAATAAATCTAATGCGTTTGTTTTATGAGTTGCCAGTACTTTTTATAGTTTTTGAGTATTCGTAGGTGTTGGTTATGGGGTTTACTTTTTTTAAAGAAGGGTTTACTGTCTGTGAGGCTTATTACTCAATACTCGTTCTATTATTTTTCTTCTTTGTTTATGGTTTCCGTCTGTTTTGAGATCGATTTTGCCGTCTTTGCGTGAGTAGGAATTGTCAATGTCAGAAAGTCAAAGTGCGTCTGCGATGCATTCGACTGTCTCTAGTTTTATATTGTTTTTCGTGTAATTTTGGCAGTGATCTTTATCTCTATGAATTTTGGTGATTTTACTAATAAAGCCCGAGTTTTTGACGCGAGTGTAAAATATGCGAATTAAAGTGAATTGTTCCTTTCTAACTCCATCGGACGAAATACCGAGAATTTTTAACAAAACGGACTACTTTTGTTTTGACTGTCTTTGTGACATTGACAATACTACTATTTTAAACACTTGACACTGGCAAAATTGATCTCAAAAGAAACAGATGCCATAAACAAAGAAGAAGAAGACTTTCATATCAAAAAATGTAATTACAAAAAAAATATGGGTAGGTATATTAAATCTATCAGCTATCTCGTTCTCATACTACAAGCTAAGCTAAGTTTGGCGTTGTGTAAAATGTCCACCAATATTTATTTTATAATCTCTTTGTAATGTTAAAGCCGCTATAGAAATGAAAAATTAAGCAATCCTATAATAACAGTTTCCTAAGGTAACTAGCAGCAGAACGTATTATCACTAATTGCAGTTATAATTATGTTTTTTAACAATAACCGAACGTGCGTGACCACTGTACCTACCACATTGTATTAAACTATAAGTAGAGTTATTAACGTTAATTTGTGCAATAAAAGAAAAGTCGTGAATCATTGGTCTGTGACATTGTATTTCACTGGCTGATTTTTCCCTGTTTAGAATTGTTCTTACCAATTTGTACGTGAAATCACGCCTGTTTCCCGACGGGGTAGGCAGAGACCACGGATCTCCACTTGCTTCGATCCTGACATCCCTCTTTTGCTTCATTCACTGTCATTACATTCTTCATACATGCGTCGGTTTAGGGTACTCTGAACCTGGCCTTTCTCTAAACGTCCCCAATTTGATCGAGGTACGTACGCCGAGGTCTTCCCCTTCCAACTGTCCCATTCACACTCACCTTATGTACCATTTGCCATCTCCTTTCATCCATCCTTTTTACATGCCCAAACTATTCTTCTTATGAAAGAAAAAAAAGAATGACAGGAGTTTGTTGTGTCTGCTATTTTTGTAACAAAAACTGTATTTTACTACTATTTATTTTCTTAAGTTCTCAAAAATGACGAAAATATTTTTAATCTGATAGTAGGTACTTACACTATCATCATTATCTTCCTGCCCTTATCACACAAGGTGGGGTCGGCACAACAGGTTGTCTTTCCTCCACTCTCCCCTATCATTGATCTCAGTAGTCACTACCTTCTTAGAAATAAAATGAATGTAAGTATAACTAAATGTGAATGTATCTAATAACTTAAAACTTTAAAATGAATAAAGCCACTTCTACACAGTGTATAATTCGAACAGTCTTCACATAATCCCGGATGACGTAACGGGGTCACTGACCTGCCCCATGATTGCGAGGGTCAGAGTAACCGCGATCCGGGATTCAGGAATTTCTGGAAGTAGACTTATAGACTTACAGAAAGTTTATTGACAGTTTTAAATTGATGGAACGAAAGTAGAATTTGCTCTTTCAACTAAATCTTGGATTGAAACGGACCATTTTGCTCAATTGTTTCGTCATTATTCGCAACAAACAATTTGGGTTACTTATCTCGTAAAATTTTAGTTAAGAGCGGAGTCCCTAAGAAACGCGCGAACAAGCACTTACGGTTTTAGAAATTTCCATAAGAAATCACTTCATAGAAGGACACAAACTAATAATACGAATTCTCAATAGATGAGTCTACACTAACACCGCGTGATTATTCTAAAATAATTCTTAATTTTTGAGAAAAAAAATCGTCAACATTGATTAAAAACATCGAAATCGACCTTTTCTATTATGAGTTTTTACGAAATTTTCGTTGTTATTTTTGTAATATTTTTGGACAAATCGTGAGACAAAATGTTAAACAACACAGTCACCAGGAGTTTTTTCTACTAATTCAAACCAAAAAGTATTAATCTGAACCTAAACATTGTTAATTTTGTGAGCAGAAATTGTTCCCCGCCGCCATACATTTTAGTATGGAGCAAGCGCCTGCCAAAATACGCTTTATAATAGAATAGGCGCGTCAAAAATATTCAGTACCGTCTCAGTCTCCAAGGTGATCGCACGTCCGTTTGTAGTTCCACGCCGAGCTCTTTTGTTTGTTTGGACTAGGCAACGGGTGGGTCGCGAGTGTCGGATACTAATTTGTGACTACTGATTTGTAGGCATACATAGGGATATAGGGACAGGGAAAGCGACTTTGTTTTATACTATGTAGTGATTCTTTAATTTATATTAGCCGCAAGTTACATTTTTTTTAATTTATTGTAAATAGGTACATGGTAAAGGTAGGGAGTAATTTGCAATATATACATAACTAGCTTCCGCCCGCGGCTTCGCCCGCGTGATACCTTGAAAAACAAAAATAAATCTATCCCGCGGGAACCTTATATTTTTCCGGGATAAAAAATAGCCTATGTGCTATTCCAGACTATAATCCATATCTTTGCCAATTTCATACAGATCCGTTCAGCCGTTTCAGCGTGAAAGAGTAACAAACATACATCCACACATACATTCATACAAACTTTCGCTTTTAATAATATTAGTAGGATTTACATAGCAACCTAACTAAGACGGACATTGAACAGTTCAAATTATTAGCACGTATCCACCAATAAGTAAGTAGCTCAATGGTAGATACTTACTGAGTATGTGTACCTAGGTAGGTAGGTACACTTGCTCAATAGAATACTATAGAACTTGTAAAATAAAGTAAGTACCTACCTGACTATAAGTAGGTACCTACCAACCTATCTGACACACTAAACTACACAATAGGTACGTTATTCTATAGGTAGGTTGGTAGGTAGGTACTTGTAAAGTCACTGTCTAGCTATTAAAGTTTCACTTTCAGGAGATTACCATTTTACCACAATCTTAGGAAACGAAAGGCAGATTTTTTTTTAAATTTACCTACCTACTAAGCCTAAGTATATGACCAGTACAGTACGTACATACTACCTAGCTAACGTAGGTAGCTCTAGCTGAGTGTACCTACCTACATATCTAACAACCGTCGACGTTTGCCCCACGTCTGCCCGCATTCGGGTCGCGTACTCAGCGATGAGCGACAGCCGACATCTTCCCCCATCCCGCCCGCAGGCGACTCACTCACCCGCGCCGCCGGACCGCTTAATAATATCGCGCACTCGGTTGTTTATCGTCATAAATATTTTAATACGTATTTGTCCAAATGATGTAGTGTAAAAGACAAAGTTTATCTACTTGAAATACCAGATGCGATAAAAAGTATTTATTTTGATTAGGATCAATTTGTTACTGCCAAAATGTGCATTAGAAATAAATTATAAGATTTTATTGTATTTATGGTTCACTATTTTGACGATAATGGCTTATACATAAAAGATAGATATATGCTGTCGCGGACTTTTTTGTAGAACTATTTAAGATAAACATTTCCATTCAACATTATATACGTGTAACTGCAATGGTTTTTGCAGCGCACGCCATAATAGCTCACAGCTTCTACCGCGAAAAACAAAAACATCGCTATCCCACGGGAACCGTACATTTTTTCGAGATAAAATGTAGCCTATGTGTTATTCCAGGCCATAATCTATATCTGTGCCAAATTTCATTCAGATCTGTTCAGCCGTTTTAGCGTGAAAGAGTAACAAACATACATACATACAAACATACATACATACAAACATCCATCCATCCATCCATCCGTCCATCCATACATTCTTACAAACTTTCGCGTTTATAATATTAGTAGGATATCTTTATACTCAACCTTTTCTTTTCTTTGTTAGATAATTATTAGTGGGAAGGTAGTTTTCCCCTCAGGAAGCTAAAACTTAACTTACTGTATACTTGTACATTACAAAATGGTTTTAATTTTTATTCCAGGATGGATAGTTTTTAAATATTATGAAAAAAAAAAACAAGATTTTCTTAGCACGGGCATAAGTACCTACTTAAGTAGGATAATAAAATATTTGTTTGTGATTAGGTTACGTACTCGTAAGCATGGCACCTATGCAGTATGGCAAATATGCACCTATGCCTAGTACATAAAGTGTATCCAAAAACTTCAGGGCGTGAATATACAATGAGGATTGTGGAAATCGCGCGCAAGATCTCAGTTCAGGGCGAAGTACACTAGTACTAATATTATAGGGTAATTCATTATTAGCTGAAAATATTGAAAATATTATAAAAATATATATATAAATATTTAATAAGTCACGCTTATATTGCGATTGAAAATGGTTTTACGAAATTTTATGTTTTAAATAACTAAATCAATATTATTTATTTTCAATCTTTCGGAGTAAAAAAGTTTAATTAGTTTTAATCTGTACATATTTTATTCCATGTTTGTACTAAATATTATTTGATTTAATAATAGTTTTTTCATCTATAAATTCCACATTTCTCATAACACACAGAACATTGGCTTGACAATTATCTTGAATTTTTCCATAAAAAGAAATACATAGTTTAAAATGAAATCAAAAAGCATACACTCTGACCCAACCCTTTGCCGCCGCCGTGACGAACTGCCCGCGCGCCGGTAACTCGCCGCGGCTCGCGCGCTTCACGATGCTACTAATACATTGCGTATTTTCTATGACATTTATAAACATCCCACAAAGACGAACGCGTAATGGACGCGTAACTTGTTCGAAACATCGAAAGTAGATTTATTCGTTTCCAGGGTGTGTATTCAATACTGAGCGATGCATTTGTGTGAGTAGAAATTATCAATGTAGGTGTTGTGTCAGAAGTTCCCACGCTCGCAGACGGCAGCCTTAATTTTGAATGTACCCTTCGTGAAACAACTTATTATCAACCAATCTTTTATTGCTCCATCTTCATGCTATCAGCTTGAAAGGCGAGCTCTAAAATCAAGGTTAATTTTTTTAAATAACTGATAGCAATTGAGTAGAATCGTCCTCATCCTTCCCAATTTACTTAATAAATCTTGGTCATCACCAGAACACTTTGACTTTGTAAGGTATTTCCTATCATGGGCCAAGTCTGACAGCCCATTGGGCCATGGTGGCACCTTATGCAAACATTTTGTCCCGGAGCGGTAATTGAACCCGTGCCAGCTGGCCACTCGCCCACAGTCTCTTTAATAGTAACGTGGATCAACGTTATTTAGTTCAGTTTAATTTATAATAAAAACACGATAGTTTTCACAGTTATTAGCACAGAGATGGATTAAGGGAAACCTAGCGATTAAAATTCCAGGTTTTATCTCCTCAGGGACCTTAACACAAGCTCTTCGAGCAATATCAAAGTAATGTAACTTTTATATTCGTACCATGACCTATAAAAATTGTATTGAAGTAGTGTTACTTCGAGCTTGAAGTGTGACGTTTCTGAAACAGATGATTTTTGTAAGAGCTTGTTAAGGCCCCCGATCTGTAGTTACTTAGATCTTTGTGGATAGCTTAAAGAGGTCTAACTGAAAATCATATTTGGCATAATTATGTCCACGTTTTGCACACTTTGTAGGTTTCACTACGTGACAGGTTGCAAGTCCAAAGCAGCTTAAACTCTTAAAAATAACCTTGGAATATATTTTTCTAAGGTAGTTTCTTCGCTATGTTTTAATTTATCGTTTAAAAGCTTTTAGTATCTAACTAATGTATAAAAATGTAAAAAAAATTGAACATCTTAAAAGTTTAGTCATCATCATCATCATCTTCCTGCCCTTTTTGGAAGTTTTCCCACGCTATGTGGGGTCGGCACAAAACGTTTTCTTCTTCCGTTTCCGTCTGTCATTCGCCATTTCAGGTACTCACTCCCTTCTTACTCACATAATCGATCCATATTTTCTTTGGCCTACATCTACTAACCTAATTTACATAGTTGTTTATTACATGCCTAATTAGGTTTAGAAATTTTATAGCTTTTTGTTAAGCGCTTGTAATACAGTAAATAACTACTTACTTATGATTCGATTTTACACTCAATTTCACAGTTTTAAAGAGTATTAACTTAGAAATCATCTACATCTAATCTTGTAGGACATGGCTATAAAGTTTTAATAGGTACAGTCAACATCAAAACATCTGTTTCATTACGAGACAGTCACTAAAACAGTTATTAAAGATACAGTAATTAAAGAGACTTAGTATGTTTACTTGTTTTTTTATTATGAACTAGCTGACCCGCAGACTTCGTACTTACCTATTTAGAAAACGTTTGTATGGGAAATAGAAAAGGGCTATTTTTAGGGTTTTCCCGGCAATTATTCGAATTTTTCTTACCTTTTAAACCTTCCCTAGACCTCCACCAACATTTCAAGACCAAGATAAGATAAATCCGTTTAGCCGTTCTCGAGTTTGAGCGAGACTAACGAACAGCAATTCATTTTTATATATATAGATAGATAGATTACTAGATTCTGCCCACGGCTTCGCCCGCGTGGTACCTTGTAAAACAAAAACAAATCTATCCCACGGGAATCGTACATTTTTCCGGGATAAAAAGTAGCCTATTAGCTATTCCAGACTATAATTTATCTCTATACCAAATTTCATTTAGATCCGTTCGGACGTTTCACAGGGAAAGAGTAACAAGCATACATCCAGACATCCACACATTCTTACAAACTTTCGCGTTTATAATATTAGTAGGATATTGTAATCATTATTAAATAAATGAATTATTTATATAATGACTGATAATAATAAGATTCTGTTTGTTTATTTTTTTACGATAAAAGCTTTGTCGAGTTTGTGATGGAAACTGGTTTGCAAATTGATTCCATAAACGTCTTGTTGAATTTAAATTTCTGTGATTTGCTTTTATTTGCAAAGATAAATTCTTAGTCATCCTACAATATTACAAATGCAAAAGTCTGTGTAGATATTTTAAAACTCAATCATGCCTAAGCAGCTTAATAGATTTGGATGAAATTCGGAATATATATTCTGTGATTTGGAATAACATGATTCAGATTAAATTTTAACTGAAGTACCTTTAGAAGGAATAATTATAATTAAATATAGGTCCTCTTGATAATTATAGGAACGTATTTATTTCTTAATTTGTTTATTGACAATACACAAATGTAATTCCATAAGGTAAACAACCTATAGATCTAGATCGTAACTTCGAAAAATAGCTAGCTTAGAACATTTAGTACTTACTGGTATTCCTATGGTAGGCAGTCGTCTAAGCTTATTAGTTACTTAGGTCTTTGATAAATTCTTATGAAGCATTTCAGGATCTAATAATAATAATGGAAATCTATGGGGGAGTTCCATGTTCAGCAGTGGACGTCATGCGGCTGATATAATGATGAATAATAATGTACATTTCTTAAAATACTGAAATTTGGGTCATAAGATAAGACTAAGAATCATCATCATCATTTTCCTGCCCTTTTCTCACGCTATATGTGGTCGGCACAACATGTGATCTTCTTCCATTTCCCTCTATCATTCGTCATCTCAGTACTCACGGCTTTCCTACCCATGTCATCTTGCACACATTCCATCCATCTTTTCTTTGGCCGCACTTCTTATTATTCCCTAGATCCATATTGTAAGGATTTTTGCTTTATTTCTAACAATATTATATGATAATAATGATGTATTATTTCTTAAATTATAATTGTAAGTAAACTTGGCTCCGAGTGCGGCCCAGCGTCGTCTGCCGTGAGACTGGTTTGCAACATTGTTGCAAGTGCACATAATTGTTTTATTGCTTTTTTACCCGACCAACTGTAAGCCGGTCCGTAGTGAAGACGGCGAGTGTTGGCCTACTGACCGACACGCTTATCAATGAAGATAAGGCCAATGTCGTGCTAAATTAAGCGGGAGTTATCCATTAATGAAAAAAAATATCGCTTTTGCACTTATCACGTAAACTAGCTTCCGCCCGCGGCTTTGTCCGTGAAGTACATAAAATATAGCCTATGTTCATCCTGAAAGTTCAATCTACACTTTAGTGAAAAAAAAATTCAAATCGGTCCAGTAGTTTTGGAGTCAAGTAGTAGATACTCGTAAGTGTGAAAACTTGGATGTTTGTATGTCACGTCCGGCTGAACTGATCTAATATTACTTACTGGTATAGGTACACATATCACCTGGATTGAAATTGCAACATAAGATACTTTTTAAAGTATTTTTTTCAAATATATTTATAATAAATTTATCTGAATAAAAATACATTGCCGAGGCCAATGTCTATTTGCTAAAGCGTGCAATATTACATTTTGATCATAGAATTCAATATAAAAATAATTTTAAGGGTGTTTTTAATAAGCGCCAATTCTCGTGACATCGATCACATTAGCATGATGCAATTGATGTAAAAAATGTAGCAGCAGTATCGATAGACGCACAGTTGCTAGGTACGAGTATGTCACACACAACTACGGATCATCTTCATAATGAGAACTCGAGCGAACTCACAATGAGAACTCGAGCGAACTCACAATAAGAACTCGAGCGAAGTAACGATTAAAGAGGATTTCAATTTTTTCCATTCCGTTTATAAATCACGAGTTGCCGATACCGACATTAACACCAACATTCTGTAGGTTTCAAAGATTTTTTCCCTTCGATGTATAGTTACTTACCGAATGTTTAGTCCCTCAAGTCAACAAATTTGTAAAAAACAGATAATATTGTCGAATTTTATATCAAGTGCTGTATAATAAAACATACAAATATGTAGAATTGTAGGTACAATTTTACAATTTTGTAAATTTTCTACCATTACGAATTTGTAAATAGTATTTTTTTAGTAAACAGGAACTTGTGGAATTGTAGCCAGTTACAATTAATTGTATTTTACAATGATTACTATATGAAGGAGAATGAAGCAAAAGAGATATGTTAGAATCGTAGCAAGTGGAGATCCGTGGTCTCTGCCTACCCCGTCGGGACACAGGCGTGATTTTATGTATGTTATCCCTTCCGTTTATATCTCAAGAGTTGCCGACACCGATATAAATACCAAACTTCTGGTCCCAAAGCTTGAACTAACTGGTTTCATTTAATAACTAACAGGTTTTGTTCTTTAACCCTGGTTTTGTTTATAAACGCGAAGGTAAAACCGCGGGTTAATGCTATTTTAGCATTTATGTTGGCGAAGAAGACTGGTTCTCAATTTTTCAAAATAAATGTGTCACGGTTGCCGTGTCGTGTTTAAAATAAATCATGATTTTTATTATTATTTTTTAGGAGTCCGTTGTAAAGTTGTGTTATTGAATCCTTCGATATTTTTTTTATTCAATTTTTATTAAATTCCAAAATATTTTTATTTGTATTTATAATTTTTTTTTTGTTTTAGCTTTTGCTACCTATAGTTTCTTATGTAGGTACTTACTTTATTTTTATAATTATTAATCCATACTTACTAATATAATCGTATAAATGCGAAAGTAACTGTCTTATCTGTTATGCTTCACGCTTAAACCGCTGAACCGATTTTGATGAAGTTTGATACAAGTATAGACTAGAGCTTGAGAAAGGACATAATAAACCTTTTATCGCGAAAAAATATTGAAGGAGTTAAATAAGGGATGAAAGTTAAGTGCGAAAAAAGAATCCTAAAAAATTTAAAATACTGCCTAACTAAACTATTCCCGCGGCAAAAACTAGTATTTAATTAAGACATAATTATTATATCAAAACTTTAGTGACACAGAAAAATGCAGCTTGAATTGGACTTTATGAAAGCGCAATAAAGTCGATTTGGCAAAATGTGTTAGTTATTTAGTTTTCCCACTACAGCGACGATATTATTCAAATTCAAATTCAAATTCAGTTTATTAAACTCAAAATAACATAACAGATAATAGTAATTATCCAATGCGTTATAGAGGAACAGAAAAAATATAAACATATACTAACATTTCAACATACTAGTAATTATTTAAAATTAACTTAACATAAATAAAAAATTATAAAGTAGGTACCTAAGCAACCCCTAAGAGGTAATGAGAGTATTGATGTTTGTAAGAAAACTATTTCGCAAATAAAGTTATAGGGAGTTCTACTAGCTGATAAATAAAATGAATGAACGTATTACGCCGGGCGGCGCAGGCGCCGGCTTCGGCCGTCAGTAGTTCACCGTGAAGAAGTAGGTACTTGCATGTACTTGTAAGTTTTCTGTGCCTTTAGGTACTTTCACACGCAAGGTGCTCGTGCTCACAACTTATTGAACACTTGTCAATGTAATAACTTGATTCGTGATTACGTAATTGTTTATTTTTTTACAACAATTAATGTAATACTCCCCGCGACTGTTCGCGTAATGTTTTTTCATACAAATTTCAACCTCTCGATATCTTAAAGATTATAGTTTAGGAATTCCTTTCTAAGTGCACCTATAGACCCATAAAAGAATCGACACTTCATACTTCATCTCTCTGTAAGATATTATGGCGCTATGCGTTGAATGTCAATCAGTTAGGTAACAGAGTTTTAGTATTGACTGGCCTCACTCAATTAATTTATCAGCTACCTGGTTCCCATAGTACAAGTTTTGTTAGTTTGGGGCAAGATGGCGTTCTGTGAATTGTCCACCAATATTTACATAAATATTTAGAACTAGGTGGTTGCCCGCGACTTCGTCCGCGTTTCATGTTTTGTATAAAACAAAGAAAACAAATCAAAAACCAAGAAAACCGTTCTGAAGTTATAAGTGTTCGAACCAACCCGTCTTTTTCTATGTACATACATACATGCATAAAATCACGCCTGTGTCCCGATGGGGTAGGCAGAGACCACGGATCTCCACTTGCTACGATCCTGACATCCTTCTTTTGCTTCATTCACTCTCATTAAATTCTTAATACATGCGCGTCGGTTTAGGGTACTCTGGACCTGGTCTTTCTCTAAAACGTCCCCAATTTGATCGAGGTACCTACGTACGCCGAGATCTTCCCCTTCCAACTGTCCCATTCACACTCTCCTTATACAACTGTTTCGTCAATCTCATTTCATCCATCCTTTCTACATGCAAAACAATTTGCATCACTACATCTTCTTTCACTCCACAACGTTCTCTTATCACGCTGTTCTTTGCTCTATCATTCAAAGTTAAACCACACATACTTCTTAGAGCTCTCATTTCCACTGCATTTATTCTACTCTGATGCTTCTTCTGTCATACCCAACTTTCGCTACCATACATCAATGTCGGCACTAACACTCCAAAGTGCACAGCCAGACCTGCCTTTTTGGACAAGATCCGACTGCTCATAAATGTGCTTAATCACACTATTTCCAGCATTCACTCTTCTTTCAATATCGTCATCATGTTTTCCATCTCTTAAACAGCGTACCCAAATATTTAAACTCTTTTACTTGTTCCTCTCTTTTTTCTATGTAGTGTATTAAAACCAATAGTGTCTATTTATTTTGCAATTCTTATCTAATTTGTGTTTCAAACTACTATCACACCTCTCGTTAAAAAGTCCTATAGGTATAAACTTTGATACCCCTTTTTTTGCCATTTGTGAGGGCTATTTTTGAAAGCCCTTAAATATGTGTTCATTTATTTTGCATTTTAGGTAGGTATTAAAACCGAGTTCTCGTCAAAAGAACTTTGGCACCCCATTTAACCCTTTTTGAAGGGTTATTTTGAAAAATCCAGAAACATGTGTCCATTTAATTTGCCTATTAAGTATTTAAACTGAGTTTCAAACTAATCACACCACTCGTTGAAAAAACTTTGACACCCCATTTAACACTTTTTGGAGGGTTATTTTGAAAAATCTAGATACACGTTTTAAATGATTTGGCATTTAAAGTATCCAAACCAAGATTCAGACCAATCGTACCACCCGTTAAAAAGTTCCCATACAAACATTGAGGCCCCATTTTACCCCTTTCTAAAGGTAATATCGAAAAATCTTGAAACACGTGTACATTTGTTTTGTATTTACATTACACACAAAAAGTTTTTAGCCTTTTTCACCCCCTTAAAAGTGGAATTTCCAAAAATCCCGTCTTGGTGGGCGCCTACATACCAAGACATATAGTATTTCAACCAAGTTACACCACTCGTCAAAATAACTTTGACACCCCATTTAACCCTTTTGGGAGGGTTATTTTGTAAAATCAAGATATACGTTTTACATCGTTTTGCATCTAAAGTATCTAAACCAAAATTCAGACCGATCGTACCACCCCTTAAAAAGTTCCCATATAAACATTGAGCCCCCATTTTACCCCTTTTTAAAGGTTATATTGAAAAATCTCGAAACACGTATACATTTGTTTTGTATTTACATTACACACACAAAGTTTCATGAAAATCGTATAGCGCGTTAAAAAGTTTCATACAACCGTTTTTAACCCTTTTCACCCCCTTAAAAGTGGAATTTCCAAAAATCCCGTCTTATTGCTCGCCTACATACCAAGACGAACATACCCTCGAAATCTCAAGTCTGTACGACCGGCGGTTTGGGCTGTGCGTTGTATCTATTCAAATCAGTCAGGACTTATCCTTTTATATAGTAGATTATAATTTTTTTTCTTCCTTCTCTTTTCCCATGTTATGTGGGGTCAGCACAATATGTGATCTTCTGCCATTTCCCTCTATCATTCGTCATCTCAGTACCCACTCCTTTCTTATCCATGTCATCTTTCACACAGGCCATCCATCTTTTCTTTAGTCTACCTCTACCCCTGATAATATAAAAGGTAAATTGAAAAACCAATTTATTGAACCTGTTATTTAGTTATATTTTTCTCATTTCAGCCGGCGCAAGATCCCACCGAGCCTTCAACGGCGGCCCCGGGGCGAAGCGCTGGCGACGAATAGGCGCATACAACTCTGTAGGGCTCCTAGCGGCCTGTAAGGGCTCCTCGGAGTCTGCAGGGCTTCGGTGCACGTGGGACCCTAGCTGCCTGCAAGACTCCATCATCAGTGGGACTCTAGTGAATCCTGAACTAAACCACGGCGTAGTGATTAGAACTGTAGTGTCAAGACGGGATCTTAAATTGCACAGAGTTTTTGTGTTTTCAGTTATACTCCGCACGTGTTACGGGCCTGCAACAATAATATTTATCCATAAATAACACTTTACGGATAAGTTCAAAACTGCTGAACATCCTATTTAGTTGCGTATGTGAATTTACTTATGACCAATTTTTCAAGTGTCTGTAAACGGTTTATTTAGGTGTAGAGTTGTTTTTAATATGGAATTCATATCGATTCCATATATCTTGTTACTGACTGAGTGTTTGTTGAAAAATCAGCCTCATAATGTGAGGGTCATTTCGCATGTTGAGTGTCGACATTGGCTCCTTCACCTCAAAAAAATATTGAATTTGGGATGAAAAACGGCTAAACACACTGTCGTTAGTGATCTAGGTTGCTTCCGGATGACAAAACAGAACATCTTTTCTTGTCCTACAACGTTATAATTAACAATAGAAGGTTATCAGTTAAAAGAAGGTTAATTGGACATTACACGTAGTTGACAGCTAGCTACCGTCGCGTTGTGGGCATGACGATGCCAAGTTTAAATCTGTCATCTTTTTATTTGGCTAGTTACAATCAATTATGTTCGGAGCCGAACCGGAAAAGTTCTGTTAATTTATGGGATCCGTCATCATTAAGATTTGCAGATATGCAGTAGCTTGTGCTATTTATTTTAACGGATTATTTTTTGTCACAGGATGTCAATCCAGAAAAATCACAATTCATTTTTATTCCTTTCAGTTATTCCCATGCCAAGAAGTCAAACTTTCTTAGTAAAATACCACCAGACTTAAAATAACCCGAAAACGTCACGGGAAAATAAAAATTATGTATTTTGAACACTTTTTAAAGCATATTATGTTATCGTCATCTCCAAGACTTGGCTAAGTTTACCAAACGCTTCAGTCATCTGCTTTTAAATCACTCTTTTAGAAGAAGAATATACTAATATAAGTAATCATAATGATTCAACCGTCTGTAAAATAGAAAGTAGGTACTTATGCGCAACTTCAGGCAATTTTTTTGTAACCAGTGTTTTATATCTTTAAAAATTTACATGTATATAAAAATGACTACATTATATAATTAGTACCTAGGTACTTATAATTCATAAATGACGCTCTCATTTTATGTGGTTCTACTTATTTTATGTATTATGTCCCATCCATTGGATCCATCCAACTAAAAAGTAGATGTACCTACTTACTTTTTTTCTAAATTTTTCTGAATATGACAATGTATGTATAGGTGTTTCTGAAACGCTGGGTGTGCAGGTCGATTTGACACTTTTTAGTACGGTTGTAGACCGGTTAAGTACGGTGAATTTTGAATGTAAAGCTGTTTAGTTCATATTTCTGATCTACATAAATGAATTTAACTTTTACTCTTTTAAGTAATTATATTAAATATATTCGAGCTGAAGACAGGGCGAAATGGCGCTCATTAGGGGAGGCCTATGTCCAGCAGTGGACTGCTATAGGCTGATGATGATGATGATGATGAAGTAATTATAATAAGTACAAAAGGCTGTATAACGCAAGCGTTATCGGCCAGAACTATAAACTGCCCCCGACCGATATTATTGTATTGGTTTATATATCCCGAATAAGCCAGATTTTAATCGTAAAACTCCATAAAAAACGGTTCATCCATTTGAGAGCAGCCAATCGGTGAGTTGTATTTACCTTCATTAGAAACGATTTATTGAAATCGGTTGAGAAAACGTGAATAACTAAAAAGCTTTTATTCAAAATCACCTATACAACCAGTGTTTTCAAAACTCGTACCATAATAGTGAAGCACATTTTGATTGTCAGCTAAGATATTTATGAACATCTTGTTTTAATCATAGGTATATGCATATACACTTATGAAAATACACACATGAATAAAATACGTAAGTAGCTATACAAGTTACACGTAATAAAATATCTGGTATCCTTTCCTTATGATACTTTTTCTGCCTCTATTTCGCCGACGAATATTTTACAAGTTTGATCCACGACTTCAAAGAATATAATGTTTTATATCTTAATATGTAGGTATTTATTTACCTTCTTCTAAAATGTTCATGGGATATTGTTGCCAAAGAAAATGAAAGTCGTTTAAAAAATGTGATGTGGTTAATTGGCTGATTAAGGACAAATAGGTACTAAGTTCGATCTGACAAGTTTTTGACACTTGGAAAATTTAACCATTTATAGTTAACACTAGACAAACACTTCGTAGATGAAATATTTCATGTCAGATTCGACTTGTGTTATTGTTTTATTATTATTTGACATGTTTTCTAAAAATAATGAGGGCTTTTCCCAGTTACGCTTTCAAAGTTTGAAATAAGATGACACTTCTGAAGTATGGTGAAATTACTGTCTGAAGTACTGTTATAAAAAAAATAATTCAATGTAACTAATGGCAAATTTGGCAATGGGTTATATAGGTACAAGGTTATAACCATACCTAGTATATTTGATAAAACCAATAATCGAGCATGTTAGTCCTTATAAGGTTTTTCGACTTGAAATGAAAAACCCTTAACTTGAGTAGATGACACACGGTACAAAATCATTCCATCTTTTTTGCTAAATTTTAAATTTATAAAGTACCTACCTTGCGTCGATATTGGTACTCCATTGATATTGTCGAATAATGTGATATTTATTGAATTTCAGGAATAGATTTGATCTCAAATTGATATTTTGTTTGTTTAATTCGGTTAAAATTTAAATTTAGGTATGTTTAGTAATGTTAGGTACTTACTCATATTTATAACTTTGATTGGCTTACTGTATTGTTACTTGTAGTTCAGAGAACACGATAATGCCACATTTCAATAAAAAAATATCAATCTACCCTCCCTACCCACACCAGTGATTTTAAAATTTATTAAAAATATTCAAAAAGTAGTTCATAAGTATATGAACACTACGACTTATGCAGCGCCAGTATAATGTATAATACACATAATATGTAGGTATAATCTATGGTTTAATGAGTATCGTCCATCTTCTACAGACACAAACGTCCATTATCGTCCTCAAAACATGGCCACCCAACTAATAAAATATATTCATAATTTTAATGTATAACGCATGTAACATTATACAATATTTTTGTAAATAAACAGTTTTCCACACTTGAATATATTTCAAGTATCCTGATTGTACAATGAATGACATTTCTTTTTTTATATTGAAATAAAAAGTAATAATGAATACTTATAATAAATAGATTAGAGTAACGTAACTACTGCATATATTGAGATCGGCCAGCTTCTTTACCATAGACAGAAAGACGGATAGACAAAGGCTTCAAATAACCCATTATTGATTATTAATGGGGTTGTATGTGTTAATAAAACAGTCAAACTGATACTTAGTATGATTCACATACTAACTTTCATAATTATTTTTGTGTAAAGTAAGATTAAATTTATTTTAGTAATAAGTCAGATTTGTTTTATCTTTACGAGTACTTCTCAAGCAGCGCATGCTCATTTGGTCTGTCAAGTATAACTTGAACTCATCTGTTTGTATAAATCTTTTAAGTCGTGTACATAGATCATAAGTAGGTAGTCGATCAATGAATATAATTGCTGTAGTCAATATTCCTAAATGGTATGCAAAGCTTCGAAGATCGAAGCAGTTACCTTACAAACCCACTACCCTTTTCAACGAAAAGTCTTTGTTAGTGTGTAAGAATTAAAGTAATTTTTATTAATCTACTTTTCTTACGTAAGGTATTTCATAGTTGTACATTGTGAATGGATCCTAGTAAATCATAAGATCTTTTATCTTAGTCGTAAGTTAGATTTTAACTGTCATTATTTATGTTTATTTTTATAATTACTTATTATTATAGTAATTTTATAATAATTCGTCGCCGCCCATCGATTCGAGGCATCACATAATCTTGTGATAATTAATATTAATAAATTAGGTACATGTACCTACTTATACTAACTTAGCCAAATTCGATGTGAAATGTTTGAATAGCAACCAAGTATTCAAATTGTTAAATGCTTGTAGCATATTTCCATTATTTGTTTATACTTTTACATATAATTTGGCTGGAGTATAGGTATTTGTAACTCTTGTCCAATATAAGTCCATTTAAGATTTAGTAGGAACAAATTAGATTTTCTAAAGTTAAGCATGAATGTAAAAAGCCAAAGTTTTAAATGTCTAGCTGCTTTTCTTTCATGAAATATAAAAAATAATAATAAGCAAGTACCTAATCATTATTATTATTCTAGTGTCTAGGCCATCAGGGTGAGATAATATCATAACCCTTATAACCTTTACCCTATACTAGTTTTATCCTGTCAGTCAACCATGGAGGTAGGTTGTATAGGAACCTAAGAAACTTTTTAGAATCTACCTTTACCTAAACTACACGCCTAACTAAGGTCTGAAGGGTTGAATTTAAACATGTAGGTACTATCTTACCCATTATAAAGGAGCCACATTGAGAAATGTGATGTGTGATTCACAAATAGATTCACAAATTGAGAAGCTCTTTTTACATAGTGGGTACTAACCAACCTAAAGAGTGGTTAAGGGCGTAAGATAATAATATTGCTAGCCTGTCCCTATTTCCTGTAATTTCTATAATGCTGAGATAAAACTAATAGTTTCTCATACAAAGATTAGGGATTAACTAGTCAGCGCACTAAGGCCGGCAATCCTCCGTCGCGGCGTCAGTTGCGTAGCCACTGTAAGCAGGTCAGCAAGCGTGTAACGCCACAAACAGAATAGAATATTATAGAAAATATTGAGGTATTTTTTATTAAAAAACTTAAACACAGAAAATAAATAGTATAAAACTCGACAACCAAATAATAGATCATCAGAGGTTAGGAAACGTAGTAGGTAGATACATATAGGTACTACGTGATCCGACAAGAGAGGCGTTAAAAATATCACGCTTCGTCAAAGGGTTGGTCTTAGGTTTTAGAAAAATCTCATGTTTTTTTTATTTTTATATTTGTCATTTTTATTTGCACATTCTGAACGTCACGCGGCAAGCGTTTTTTTAACATTCTGTTGGTAAAAAATGATTGATACGGGAATACGGGGGCTTTGCAAATACTACAAGAGGGAGAAGGGGGTTAAAAATGGGTCACGTAGGTAGTATGGGTAACTACGTTACTTATTGCTTCAGAATGCTGTATTTTGGTTAGAGCTGCTATTAGTGGCGCCCCTAAAATGTCAGCGTTACTACCCCCGACCGAGCGACGCGAGGCTGCGTCAGCATAGAAGGGTGCCGGCCTAAGAAATGACAGTCCATCACAGGTAGATGTATTTTTAAATTTACTTTTTTTATAATATAAATTTGTACCTAAATGGGTGTATTCATGTAAAGAGTACCTATAATTAGTGACAGTGTAGGTAGGTACCTACCCTAAATTAATTACCTATAAGCACTGTAAAAACATTTTTTTCCGAGACCTTTTTCGATCCTCAGTACCTATTTAGTAATTTAAATAGGTACCTAAGTACAGCAAACAGCAAATAAAAGTTGCAAATAAGTAAGTGGCGTTCTTGACTAGACCGACCTACCAACGAGAATAGCGAAAATTTAATTCATCTACCTACGATAAAGATAAGAAAAGTGTTTGAAGGTTTGTTTTATGTAAAAGTGATATTTTAAACTATTTCTTGTCAAATAAACGAATCCCTCGTTTGAATTGTTTTTTTTATGTGCTCTTTCTTATTTACATAACCTCAGAGAAATATACCTACTTACACTAGTCTAACCTACTTAGGTCAGTTTATTCTATTTTCTTCTAAAAATAAAGTAATTACTGGTAGTATCTATTCCTAAGCATAATTAATAATAGCCTACCTACAAGGTAATTGAAAAATTATTGAAAGTGACATCTAGGGCGTTTTGTGTAAAGCTCTCTGACATCCCACAAATTCTTCAGGAAATTATTTTGAACGAAACTCTGCAGTTCATTAAGTTCAAAATATTTTCAATAGATGGCAAAAGGGGCGCTGTTCTAACCACAATCTAGTTCTACACCATACCACAAGATGTCGTTCATCGGTATGAGAAGTGTCACTGTTAAATTTTATGCAACGTCAATGTCAAAATTATATTGACATAATATTTTTTAGTTGATTGACATGACAAATAAATAATTAAATGAACGAAAACGAAAGTGATTTTCTGCGGTGTATTTGCCTGACAACTACGTCGCTCTGGTTTTTATATGTTTTCTCGTGTTATTTTGAGTTTTATTGCGTAATTTTGGTGGTTATTTTGTCAATAAAGCCCGGGTTCTTGACGCGAGTGTAAAGTATGTGAATTAGAGTGAATAGTTCTCTTCAAATCCCGAAAATTTTCAACAAAACAGCCATCAATTGACTTGACAACTTGACTATGACTCTGTGACGTTGACAATACTTATAAATAAATACACTTGACACTGGCAAAATTGTTCTCTAAGAGACAGATGGATGCCATAATTGAAGAAGAAGAAGAAGAAAACGAAAGTAAACAACAAACCATAATGCGCATTTATTTTCTTTTAATTTGCAGTATCAAACTAATAATGAAATAAAGTTACCTCATCGCTCTTTATGGTATAGCTTAATTAGATACAAACAAAATAGTCTGGTAAACCTCTCGCGTAACATCGAATTTCTGTATATATCAAACTTGAAATACCTACTGAAAATGAAAGAAAAAATTGCAAAGTACGAGTACTTCATCAATAATGTTTTGAAAGAAGATTTGCGTGCACTAGAAGAACGGCTTACGCAGGTCAATGCCGAAATATCAGACCTGACCCAACAAAGCTTTGCGATGAAAATCATTACTAACAGAACAGCACACCCTGATGGCTTCAAAACTCAAATGAACATCGGTTGCAACTTTTTCATGGAAGCTTCAGTACCCCACACCGCCAAATTACTAATACAGGTTGGGCTGAATCACTTTCTCGAGTTCTCTGCCGAAGAAGCCAGTAAATACATGGATATAAGGATAAAAAATTATGAGAAAAAGGCTGAGGAGTTACAGAATAAGGCAGCGGAGACAAAAGCTCATATAAAACTGATGTTGTTTAATCTTGTTGAACTGTATGAAGTATCAAGTACCTGAGTATTTAATTGTATGTTTAAAAGGTGATAATTTTTAATATGTTATGCTTAAATAGTTCATCATACACAGGCCAATTTTACCCACTGTTGGGTTCACCATGTATTACAGTTGATAGACAATAAAGAACTTTGTTTTTACTGACTGACATATTGATAGTCAACGAAGAATGTAGAGTAAATTGCTGGTCCTATAGAGACTTAGACTTTGGATGGTATCTTCCTTTAAGCACCTGATATATTCCACCTACAATACACTAAGGAATTTCTGAAATTCAACTTCTAAGGGGAGTAGCGCGAAGTTGAAATTTGTATGAAAGAATCATTACACCAACCAAGTCAGGAGGAGTTCCACTTGTATAACTGTAATATGAATATTTATATGAGGTGGTTTGACTTGCATTAACCTGTAACACACTGGAATCTCATGTGTAAGAATGAATATTAAAACAGAGCTAGGCTAACATAAAAAAGTTTCTTACAATTGGATTATTTTGCATTAGGCGTCTAAATTAAATTGAAAAAATGGCAAAAAGCTTTGGGAAGTTTCTTAATGTAGCTTGTGATTTTATTAAATAATATTTTTTATTTAGTCTTCATAGTTTAATTGAATTTTTCTCTGAATTTCAGATTTGAAACATCTCCTTGCAACTGTAAAGCTGTCACCTGAGATATAAGAAAAACTTGTAATTACATTATGATTTAAGTTTATGCTTTATTTGAAGAAATATATAGTAAGTACAATTTATGATTATTTTTTAAGAAACAGAGAATATTTATTTAAATAAAGTTCTTTTGAATTTTATGTTTCCATGTCATTACGGGATTTATGAACTGAAATACATATTTTCATGAATGAGCTATGTAAAACTAAGATCTTAAATACCACTATTTGTGTAATCCATCTTTCAAACCAATGTGATGACTTTGAGAATGAGAGATGAAAAGCATGTTTGGAAGTAATTTTAGAATTCCTCTTATTAGGTCATTAGTTCTTTAAACCATTGTGGTGAAAGAATTAAAACAGTATTAAATAAATAAATATTGGTGGATATTTAACACAACACCATCTAGCCCCAAACTAATCAAAAAGCCTCTCTGTTCTATTCACATCTTTTTAAATGAATTGTTATGCAAACCTATTTCAAAGTCAAATGCCCACTACAAATTCAATAAGGTACCTAGGTTTTAGGAATCAGCTGAAATCTACCCTTAGGGTGAATTGGGGGTAATTTGAATATTTGGTCTCAAGTTGTAGGGGGATTATTACCCGGTACTTAGTTGGAAATCTTGAATTGATTAGCATTTTGATTACCTACTTTAGGGTAGATTGGCAAAGTAGCATCTGAGGGTCGTTTAGGGTAATCTGGGCTTGGTTGGCGACATGTAAATTTTAATATCCTATTTGTAAATTTTCTCTAATGAACAATAAAGAATTACATGACATTACAAGAATGATAGGAGTGGATGAGGAAAACATGTTGTGCCGACCCCGCTTAGCATGGGTTAGGGGCAGGAGAATGATGATGATGACATTACAAGAATTACAGATTGTTTTCATAAGTAGGTAGGTACATACCTATTTACTTACTTATTATGGTAGATCTTACAAATAAGGATTAATAACAGTAGTTGTTACGTGCCTAATACAATTTTCTCAATTCACAGATAGCTTTGCTATATCAATTGTGACAGGCGCTGCCAAGAGCAAATTAGAAACATAATTGACCCCCTTTACTTCATATTGTTCATTCTACGATGCTTGTTACCACTACATACACCATTGGTTGTAATTGTAAAGGACATTGTTAAAAATTCTTCGTCGTCCGCCTTACGTCACGTGGCTGCACAGTGGCTCGCGATATTTTTATCCTAGACATAGGAGGAGGGAAAGGCACAAATAAAATACCACAATCAAATAAAAGCTTAGCTTTATTACTCGTTATATCCACGAAGAAACATCCCTCACCGGTGACGATGCTAGTAGAGATACAATGTCATGTTTCACCGTATTTCCAATCGGATAATTTTGATTAATTTTGATCATCAAATTTTTTAATTGCCAATTTTTTTCAATATACCAACGCAATTTGCAACAATCTGACGGCCGAGGCCGAAAGACTTAATTTAGAAGTACCTAAGTACAATTTCATTGGATCCACAATAATTTCACTTTACATGCCTAATACACCAAACAGTGGTTTAGTTCCTAAACATTCACGGACAAAGACACACGCTCGTAAAATATAAGCATTATGACAATGTGATATTATATTAATGTATAAGTATTGTTGTATTAATTAACCGTAATAATAAATGCATAGTTAGGTTAGTGTAGGGTACGACTCGTCTGAGGCTCACAGACTACAATAGCGACCCGCGTGACGCCATTCTAAGACAAATACCGTGGAAACGCTCACATTTCACTTTTTACCTTAATTGTTTTTAATATTTTTACATCCAGAACCATATAAACATCTTTTGAGTTATTATAATATTTACCTAAGTATATACGAGGTCGCCCCGCCGCTCCTGCTATGCCGGTTAACTTTTTATTTACAAATGGTTAATGCTCCTAAACGTTTTATATCCAACGCTATTCTTAAAATTAAATACAAAAAACGTATGACATTCTAATTTTACCTAAATCCCATTTTGTCATCGCTATAATTTATGAATTTTGACCATTACACCAACTTTAGAAATATTCGATACAAAAATATTTTTTTTGAATAAAATTTTTTACACGAATCATTTTTATATCGACGGCACGGAGTGGGGCGGCGGAGCGGCCACCACAAAAGAAAAGCTTTGAGCCTCGTTACCTTAACATCATGAAATTTGTACTAAATATATCAAGACCAGCGGGCGCGGCGCCATTATCACTTAGCCGAAATGCGAGGATACCGAAACGATGCCTAAATACTAGTCAAATTACTGGTCGCGCGACCATCTGCCCACGCGGCGCCCGCTCGCGGCACAGTGGTGCCGCCGCGTCTTCTCGTGGACAGAAACTCGCGCGCCACTTAATAAAATAATTTCGATTTTTTAATTTTGTCACTAATTTTTATCACCGGCATCCGCGTCCGCTCGCTGTAGTTTACAAATATATCATACCGAAAGTACGCCACACATGGACTGCGGCTCACTAAAACTTAAATTAAGTAAACAATTTTTTCTTACGTTACCAATAATACCAACACACAAGAATACAAATGAACGTGTATCGCTGTTACGAATGAAGACCACAAGGATATTGAAAATAGAGACTTCATAATTCCCGAAGTCTCTACTCCGAATACTTACAAAATTAAGTACGTAAATATATGAACTCTTTACATAATCCGAAGACATTTCTGTGTTAATTGTATGCTTGAATATTCTCAACATACCTACGAGGCGTTCGGGCTTATCTTACTTAATTATTATCGATAAGCATCGGCAGTATTTTGTTTCAAGACATCCTAATAGTGTTTCCGTGCTCATTTTTGACAATTTATCAGATATTATTAATAAGTTTAATAAGAATGACACTTACTTCATAACTACCTAATTTTTCGAATTTCCCTTAATTTGAATTTTCTCATATAGAAAAGTTGATACAGCTATTTGGTACACCTAAATGTCATCTAACTTTAAAAAATGAGATGCTACATACAATAGAGTCTATTACAATTTCGAAAATTTAGGAACCATAATACCCAAACGTTGAACCAAATACATGCTACATACATATTATTGTTTTATTTTATAGTAATTTTGAAAAATAATTACTTACATATTTTCTTTAAATTTAAATTGTTAATCCAAAGATTTCGTAGACGGATTCGAAAATACTAAAAAATTTAAAGCAAAATCTTTAGAGAACTTTTTTGGAACAGAAGTATAGGTACTATCTCTAGCTAGACACAACATAGGAAGAGAGAGAATTTAGCCGAAAAAGGGCAAGTTCTACAAACCTACATACATATTAATATATTAGATAGAAACATCAGCTTTCTAAACATCGAATTTTGTACTTTTCAGTGGGATAGCCCCATGATCACTGTGGACTAATTTATTTCGATGTTTTAAAATTGAGTCTTATTAATTTAGAAAAATTGTCAACCGATAACTTATAAAATCCATTTAGATTTCGACTAAAACTTAATAATTGGCTCAATCGCATAATATTATATCCATTGTGGTCTTGTAGCGGCTGTTGCACAGTGAGTCACTCAAGAAAAAATTAGGACAAAATACATAATAAAGTCAACTTTACAAATCGCCAGAAAATATGATCAATAAGGTCTAAAACATTTAACGGCTCCAAGTATCTGCAAATGACGGCATGTCGGTTGGATACTGTTGGTAGGAAATCAATACATTTCTATTGTAATATGTGTTGTAGCCTGCACTAATATTAGATAATGAAGAAATCTATTGAGAGATCGGAATAACGAATTCATTACTTACTAATACAATAAATAGTCAATGGGTTGCCAGTTTAGAGCTAAAAAGTACACTAATTTAGGAGTGTACATGACGATAAACATTACTGTGACTACATTTCTTAACAATCTAAGTGAACTCGTCTCTAGCTAGCCGGTTAACATAATCAATTCCATAGTTCAATTCTGTTGTATCGCGTCACTGGCTAGAGACAACAATTACTTATGTACAGAACAAATTTTCTTAGCTCTAAATTGCCACTGCCTACGGTACGGAGAAACAAACAACGTGTAACAGAATAAGAGTAACGTAACATGGAACGATGCTCGATCTCGAATATGCCCCGCGGCGACTGCGTAGCGTTCGTGCTTGCAAACCGACGTTCATTGTGGAAACTTAAACTGGGCTATTGTTGTGAAAGGTGGTGGTAGGGTGCTGTGCGTTTTCGGAAACTCTCGAATCTCAACTCCCAACTAGCTTCAATCGACGCCTCATGGCCATCGGTAGTTGAAATTCAAAATGATCCAAAAACGTCGGGGATAATAAAATTTGGAACAAAAAACTGGACATCCAAACGGGAAAGGGGAGGCTGTGTGAATATTCTTTGTGTCGCTGACTTAAACACTTTCGTATCTCTCTAACTGTTCGAACCTGCTAAATGCTAACACACCAGTCGACGCCTGGTCCATCCTAAACTGAGATACCCCTTAAGTAATTATCGTAATAGTTAAAATGGTTACAAATTAAACGATAACAAACGTGTAATATTAAATTAAAAATGCTTACACTTGCTTAGCTAACCCCACCGCCGACCGTGCGCGGATACGAACCAGAAACTCAGGATGGAATAACTTTATACAATTCCGCAAATCAATTCTCAATTTTCCAGTTTTATTGTTTCTATAATTAAATATTTTATCGCTAAGATAGTTTTTAGTCATATCTTCTGTATTAAAACTATAGTTATAGTTATTATGTACACGTCGCTATACATCTCTGTACAAACTATCTATCTTATCGTAGTACGTCTATATGAAGCATAACTTATTGTTATTGTGTTCTGTCGAACTGAGGATGTCAACTGAAAATGTTTCCGCGTTGGGGGGTCGACGGTCGGTATCTACTGTTATAACAAATACATCGAGATGCGAAATAGCCTAGGCCTGCTTCTTGGCGCCTCGGGTGCTTGCGTTGTCTCTTGTCTAACTATGTAACGTTTGAACCGATCAGCGCCTTTGCTGATGTCTTCTTTGTCTAGAAGCAGGTCTCGGGTAACGCGCTACGTATAACTACGAATGAAACTAATTATCCTTCTATAGTATAATAGTAAAGTGTATGTATACTGTTGTAGTTCGTATCGGTCGAACTGCGATGCGTGTGCATGGGCGGCGGATGCGCGGGCGCTGCGCGACGACTGCGGTTGGGCGATAAGTTCTATTGAGGGCCCGTTTTTGAATAATTTCATATTTATTTTCATGTAAAAATTCAACATTTTTGAAGGCACTTCTGATCGGACGAGGTGGCCCCGTGCGTTTTTGTGTGATCTGTTACCAAAAAAGAAGGACTGCAAATTTTGAGTGGATTTTTGAGAATGTCGGCCTATTGATGTGTCGCCTTCGATGCTATTGTGTACTGTTTGGATGTGATCGCAATGTCTATGAGGTTGAGGATCGCCGCGGAGCGCCCGCGTGCGGAGCGAACGACACAAGTGGGATTAACTTCGAAATCTGTGGCCAGAGTGAAATAACAAATAAATCCGTATTTTCGTAGAAAAGTAAACAAATACTGTTTTAATGTTGTTGTCTGCAATTACTGTGTCAATGAAATAAATGCTTCGAATAACAAAAAAGTAATTAGTGAGTGTATGGTGTCACGCTCCGCGCTCGCGCTGTTGTTCTATTGAAAGGCCCACGCAAATTTTAAAGTAGGTATATATCCAACAAATAAACTTAATCCTAGTCCGGGTGGGGCTGAGGCCGCCCACTCCGGAGTCATAAACTAAAACGCGATCCGAACTCTGCCGAAATATTGTAAATACAACAAAGGATGTTCACTTTAACTAGAAATAAGGATGTGTAATTTTATTTTGAATTTTGTAACTGTCTTATCTTATTCTATTGAAAAATCTCATCTGCAAGAACACAAAACCGGTTATCGTATAAAAATAATTTATTAATTATTATTTGTTTGTGGATCGAAAAATAACCCTGCTCTATTGTACTAACGACTATGTTTAACTTTAATCAATTACTTTAAATAAGTACGTGTGACGAGGTAAAGGTTGACAATTTTCGGCTGCCGAAGCGAGCCAACAACACAAGCACTACGGGATAACTGAACGGAAACATGCTCAAAGGATAAGGAAACAAGGACAAAACAAAAATAAAAAAACAACCAAACGTTCAAAACTTAAGCAGTTAAATATATTAATCGTTTTTTCCTTAAATGATAAATCCATAAATGATTTTAAGATATACACAACTATAAAAACCATTTAAAGATAATACTTAATAATAATATAATAATAATTATATATAGCCAAATATATTATGTGCAGAAATAAAATTCTAGGTGACTTAAATTTTCTCTTACAAATATAACCTAATGAATTTCCTAGTAGAGTGATTGCGGCGCGACTCGTGCCGCCGCGCCGCTCGACGTCCAACGTACGAATTCAATTTTTTAATAATTTATTTTAATATTTTCTTTATCAATAATTTTGAATCTGAAGGCCTAAATGCGAGTGTCGTAAAATTTTGGTGTGCGAAACGTATCGTCCAATGTATTTATTAATTATGCCGAAACGTTGTGCGTTGCGTCGAAGTTCACTCCAACTGTTCGAGGAAGTTGGGTGATTTGAAATACTCGGGCACGGGATCGTCGAGCCGTGAGATCACCTTGTAGATGGATTTCTTCCAGCTCTGCTCTGCGTCCTTCCCGCCTTGGATGGCGCGGAAGAACTCCCGCAGAGTCTGCTCTATCACGTATCTGAAGTTTGGGGGCACCTGGAAACGACAGGAAGGTTATATTACCTTCACGGTTATAACTGCATATTTTAAGCTCCAGTTTCAAGTTAATAACGCAGTATAATACATACAATTCTTACCTCAATGTGGTTATTCCGGTTGTAATGTAAGTTCAGCACCCGGTAGAGCTCGGAGTCTCCGGCAACGTGGAGATCCTCGGCTGCCTTCAGCCCTTCGCTGATGGCCTGGCGCGCGTACTTCTCCATTTGGATGTAGTAGAACTCCCTGAAACCAAAGAAAGTAGCTATGAGTCATGTTGTCAACGTAAACTCTACATTTATTCACGATTTTTTCAACGTCGAAAGCTGAAATTGGGCAAATATCTAGCAAAAATGTTCTCACTTTCCCCTGCTAAAAAACGATTCTGAATCACGGCCTATGCCTACAGTCTATCCGTCTACCCATCAGTGTGACACTTCATGGCACAATGAAAATAAAAAAGGCCCTCGAATACCGTCGAGAGCGGGAAAGGATTTGATTATCCATTTTCGCTCTCCGTGTCGCATCGCTTCGCTATCTTCGCTCCGGTTCGCTTACGAGAGCGAGTTGAGCGGGCTGAGCGCATCGAGAGTCTCGCGAGGCTAATTACTTACGAGTTCGCATTCAGACGAGCTAATTCGGTTTTTCACGTTCCTGCAAAGTGACTACGGATTATATTGCTGGCTTTTTCAAGTATCTCTTAATGAGAAAATAAAAATCCTAATTGCGAGATTGTTCTTTCGTCTCTATTTTGGTAGTTCATTTTCTGATTGGCTCATGGATGTTTCCAATTAGGCTTTTATTTTGTTTATATTTGAATCTGTCAGTTGTGTTTCGTATCATTGGTGTTTTTATTTCGATGGAGTTAAACAAAGACTCCTAAGTCTAGTGAGTCACTCGAACCTCTCGCTCATACACCTGAAGCTTCTATTATTTTTTAATTGGCACTCGACGCGATTTCGCAGCCTTCCTAATTGAATAAGTAAATGAAGTGTCTAAATAATTAGATGTCTTTTGGTCCAGAGTGAGAGGTAACACTCCACACTGTGCGGGACACTGTACCTACGTACTACAGACTACAAAAAGTAACACGTAAATTACGATGTTTATAATTGACTAATGTGCAAGCAAATGTGTTAAAATATTTATTTTGAAAATATAGGAAGTTTTTTGACTTTTTAATTGATCGTTAGGTATTTAGAACCAACCAGGTCGAATAGAAGTAGCTATGCAAATATCATGCGGGCGATGAAGTAAAATGGAAAGGACTAGATAGTTACTGATGTAGAAAAGTTAGCATCTACCTAAGTATTTCATTTATCTCATAGGTGATAGAGAATAGATGATTGTGTGAAAGATGATATTATGAATGTAAGAGGAGTAGACTCAAGAGTTGAAGAATGATAGGAGTGAGTGGAAGAAGAAAACATGTTGTGCCGACCCCACTTAGCGTGGGATAAGGGCAGGAGAATGATGATGATTACGAGTAGGTAGGTATAGATAAGATGATTATGATACATCATGATTTTTGGTAGAGAATCGTAAATTGACAATTTATCAAAACAGTGGTTGTTTAAAAGAAAGAAACAGCATATTTACTAAATATATAAATACGTAGCCTGCAAATTTCGTTAATTTTCCCGCGTATTTATGTATTGTCATTCTTAATCTGTTGCCGACTTCAGAACCAAAAACCGTTACAGTGGGAATCAGCTGTTTTCAACAATATCATTGTTGTGTACCCTTAACGGAATTTGGCAGAGGTCTCTGCAAAGCAAATTAAACTCTATCCGCAAATAAATAAGCATTGAATTATCATGCGTTTGTTCGCCAGTTGATATTACAATGGATGACATTTGTAGAGATGCCGTTTTAAGTAATTTCGAATTCTATAATTATGTAGATAAGGTATAAAATCGTATGACAGTTTTCCTCTTTCTTAAGATTGAACCACACATCTTGCGTCTACCTGGCAACGTCTTCGCGCAAAAAAGGTATTGTTTTTTTTTTGCAAAACTTTGAAACTCCAAGTTTGATATTCAACTTTGATGTGAATTGCTACAAAAGTGAATTGTTAGGTACTTACTAAAAATTCATTTGATTTGGGAGGAAGAAATAATATATATTTCTGGTGTTAATTATGTAATCTTTTTAGGTATTAGATTATCTATGATTCCCTGTTATACGTATCCTACTAATATTATAAACGTGAAAGTTTGTATTTATGGATTATCGTTGTTTGTTACTCTTTCACGCTGAAACTGCTAAACGGATCTGGATGAAATATTCACAGAGATAGACTATAGTCTGGAATAGCACATAGGCTACTTTTAATCCCGGAAAAATGCAAGGTTTCCGTGGAATAGATTCCTTTTTGTTTTTAAAGGTACGCACAAAGTAAAAAGGATTTTTCGACGTCCCGTTGTCCTCATAATGGGTCCAACGGGAATACATAAAACTAATAGCTGTGCGTTACTATGTAAGTCGCAAAATTTGAATTTTCTTAAAAAAGCTTTATAAAGTTAGGTGCACAAACAATGTAAAAATTTTACGACGACCGAGACATTACGTATCTTGGGGTTAAAGAAATCTCAGCGTCCTTAACTGCGGTTGATTCCCCTCAAGAAGCTTGGTTCCCGTGTGAACTACGCTTAAACGATGGTGCTGACGTAAGAAAGGAAACAGACATGGCTTTATTTTAATAAAATAAGTTAGTATGTTAGTAGGTAACCAGTTACTGTTAGTAACCTAGAGGTTACTTAAGTATAGATACTTAAGGCGTAAAAAGGCTTAGGTACCTAGGTACTTAAGTTAATTTTTATCCGCTCGCGATTTAAAATAAAACCTACTAATATATTTAATCCACAAATCACAGGTGAATAATATTCACACTCAATTGCATAGAATATTCACTGAGTATGGTATGTAACACATAAATAAGAAATTTTATTGTTTAAAAAAAAGACGTAGGTAAATATATCCTTCTAATATTATACCTAAACGTAAAAGTTTGTATGTATGTATTTTTGTTACTCTTTCACGCTTAAACGGCTGAACGGATCTGGATGAAACTTGGAATAGGCGTAGTTTATGACCTCGAATAACATACCTACAGGCTACTTTTTATCTCGGAAAATATTACGGTTACCGCAAGATAGGTTTGTTTTTGTTTTTCAAGATACCACGCAGGCGGGAGCTTGTCAATCATAATTTACCTATTTTAAGATTTCCATGTAGAAAATAATTTTTGTAGTCATGTCTTAAAGTTGTTAAGTCTGCTACATTGCAGCCAAGACGTTACTCTGAGGGGTCATACTGAATTGTTTTTTTTCTTCACTTTCTTCCCTTCCCTTTGTTGACTTAGTTGGCGCGAAATATACATTGTTTGATTCCAAACTCGAAATTTAAGATGGCGTTCGAAACATGTTTTATGGAAATAATTATCCACCCTTGGTTTTAATTATTTGAAAAAAGGTCATTATTTTGTTTTGTGATCAGGGGCCTTCTCACAAGCCTTTTGGACAATATCTTTGATATTTCGTACCATGACTTATAAAAATTGAATTAAAACAGTTTTACTTCAAGCTTTAAATGTGACGTTTCCAATTACCTATGGTTTGTGTAAGCTCGAGGTAAGCAGACTATCTTTAAAAAAGTTAAAAAATCGAATTAAATTGCTTAAATTAAATTCAATTTAAAACAAAAATGACAATGTAGGTAGGTAATTAATAAACAAAAAAACGAAGCTTCAAATCGATTAATTTCTGGTATGGTTCAATCTCCAAAACAAAAAAATTACGTGTCCGAGTGAAGAAGTCTACCTTAAAATAATATTTTTGAATAGGAGTTTTTTTTTGTTGGATAGCTTGGCCTGTAAGCTACCTTGGGCACTCAGAATTATTTCTCTAACATTGTTGTAAGTATATTAAAAAAAATCGGAAACCTCGAAAACTTGATTGCTCTGGGCTGTCCTGACTACTAAAAAATCATCGTAACTTTTTTGTGTTGAAACATTATGACATTTTCTTTATTTATCTAACATAAAGAAAAGTTCTTATTTATGAAATTCAATTAGATTACAATAATAAATGCATAATTTAGCTTCAATTCGAAAAATAAGTTGTGTCCGCGTGTTTTTGTTTATCGCTCTGGAGCGACACGAATTCGCGCTCACATCTCCAACTGAACGCTTTGGACAATTGGTTTGCGCCGTGCGCGCTGCCAACAGGCTTGCTCTGTCTACCGAGGGGAACGAGCATGTTCTGCTTTGCCATGGTGCTGAGATAAAGAGGTAAACGTATGACTACTCTGGCTTTCAATTTGTAAATGTTTGATTGCTATGGTACATTTTTCTCATTTGATTTTCACTTTGTTTATGTTTTAATTTAATAATTAGAGCAGTTTTAGGAATATATTTATTTAACCTGAACAAGTGATAGCTTTCTATCTTTTTGCATCTCTGCATTATCATTGAATTAGTAACTTTTTTTGATTGATATGGTATTGATCACTGTGGTCAAAAAGACTAGATCCATCAAAAAATTGCATTTTTCTTGCTATAAAGTCATAAAATATTACAAAGTGCACATGCTGCCAGATTCTCTAGGCTGGAAATGTTATATTTAATCATAAACTACTTAAATTTTTAGATCCTATTGTTTTAACTTGTTTATTTTTTTTACTAATTGATGCTAAAAAAATTACCAACCAAGTGGTTGTACCACCTACATTTTACTTTTTATATAATCCTATTAGAATTAAGATAATATCTGAATAATTTAATAAACAATTGAACTGTTTTATAATCTTTTTTCTAATACAAATCTTTCTTTTATTGACTGCTCTGGCATTAATATTGATTGCTATGGTCTCGAAATTTTCACACCTAAATATTTCGAAAACTGGTTGAGAAAATTAGGGGCGAATATGAAAATACGCTTATTTAGGCACCTCCTTTTCGATGTAAAAATACAGAACAGCTGTAATATTAGTATTCAAAAAGCACCAGAGAGGTCAACCGAATACGCTGATTTTGAAGATTGTCCCGTATATTTTTTTTAAGATACTTACCTACATGCTTTGAAAAAGTATTTTTTAGAAAAAAAATGTTTAATAACGGTAGAAAACGCGAGGTTCTTACCCTCTTATCGAACGGAGTAGCGGCGCGCGCCCGCATCGAAAACTGAGATAAAGATTTGCGCACGACTGCCCTACATACTGCTATTTGCATAGAGAAATCGAAGTATACTTACCTACGAGTACCTACTTTCAGTCACGTTGCTACTTAAGTACCTAAAAAACATTACCTAGATTGGTAAAAATAGAAAAAAAATAAACATTTTTGCCATTTTTTTGGGAAAATTAATCGGTAAATGGGGAAACACCTTGAATTAGGAAGCTGTAATTTTTTTATACACTTTGTTGAGTAATATAATTGAGTCGGTACTTGTAAATAGCTAAGTATACCTAATGTTACTAAAATAGGAATTAATAAAAACAACTTTTTTATCATTTTGGGCTTCAAATACGTATTTTAATGAGGTAATAATCAATGTTATCTCTATAAGACCTAAATAAAGAGGTAGGTACTAATTAAAATGCAATGCCCGATAACAGGTAGGTACCTACCGCTTTATGGTGTTTACATTCAATTATATTAGTTCCAAGTATTTTTCCTTATGCGCACAAGATCGGCTAATTAGATGCTCAGCATCGGAAAATACACTGAAATCATTTCTATTTTGAAGTTTCATTGTTTTATTTTATTTCAAAGATGCTAAGGTAGTAAACAAGTTATAAGTAATTAAATAAGTATATAAGTATTATGTAAATTTATTCTGTAGAAAATCACTTGAACTAGATTTATTTGACAATTTTTTGAGTCTTAATTATTATTAAGACTCAAAAATTATTCCAATATCGTTACCTAAATATATTTATAAGGAACGGTATTGGAATAGTTTTTGTGTGGCATTTATTGAAATTTATAGAAGACAACGTTTGTTGGGTAGGTTAATGTTGCCCCTTTTTTATCAACATTACCCAAATACTTTAAATTATTTTATAAAATTCCCTAATCAAAAATTAAATTTATACCTAACTGCACCGTTTTGTTCACGTATAATGAGTGCCAATCACCTAAAACTCTGCCAGCCAGCGGAAAGGTACGAAATCTACGAAAATTGCGAAAAATGTTTAGTTCCGTACTCCAAACACTCATTTCGATCGTTGCCAAATACAATGGTTATTAAAAGTGATGCGAACCTCCGTAAATGATACAGGGAGGTATCAAGGGTGGCGCCGCGCCTGTGTGTGTGAGTGGACGGCGTCCAGTTTCCGAGGAGCATGCCAGAATGAGCAGGCAGACTGCAGTTCGTAGAGCGATGTTATCTTAGAAGCGACAAAAAATATCACCGTGTTTTTATGACGGTTTTAAATAGCCCGCGCGTCAAATTCTTTTTAAATCATTATTTGTTTATGAAATAAAATGCCTAAACTGTTAAAGCTTTTAGAATCACTATAGATGAGGGCAATGTAGTCTTTTCACGTTAAACTTTCTAATCCGGACGCGTCGAAAATAATACCGAGTTTTAGACATAATTACGATATTCACAAAAATGTCAAAAAGCGTTCAACGTCATTATTTTTTTATGTAAATAACTGAAACTCTATCGGGCTTTTATCAACTTTCTAAAAGTTTGTCTGATAGTTGAAAAAGCTCACGCTCAAATTTTGTCAAACGCTGTCACATCAAAAAAGTTGTGAAATACCTAAATTCACTCTTATTTTCGACTACTAGAATAGAACGAAACAATACAATATTATTTATTCCTGTAGTTATTAAATCCGCAATACTATTCATTTAGAGCACAACTTCTAAATGTATGGAAATCACTGACAGACGCTGCAGTTAGCGCAGCAACGATGAATCAATTGACGTTGGCCTCTGTATATTTTAATAACTCTATGTAAAAAAAGTTGCACGGCGCGTCGCACACATACGCGCCGCACACACACATCGACGGGTAAAAGCGAGTAAACTAATACCGGCTGGATTAATGCTTCAGTTAGTGAAAAAACTTTTTTCAGGCTGCGCCGTCCGGTGCAGGGACGCACTCGGAACATGACTTTTTAATGATTTGATTTGACGTGTCGTAAATTTGTTGTGTCAGTTAGGTTATCATGTGCTGTTGATTCGTTTAGTGCTAGCGAAACTATTGCATTTTGAACAGTTTTTATAGTAGTTACAGTGGCTTATTCCCAAAGTACTTACTCCATTATTTTGTTCAAAAAAGATAAGAATCTCATACATTCGTTACCATTCTACTCCAAAGTACAGGGCTGTTACAGTAAGTTATTTGATGTGAACATCGAATTAATAATTTTATTAGTCTTAAGTTTAATTATATCCTTGTGAAATTTCCATTGTTTTAGCACTTGGTATGACTATTGCTTCGTTGGTAAAATTATAACATTGTCCTAAAAATTTCCCTATTCTGTTGGAAACCCCAACTTTTAATGAATCTTTAGTAGGTAGCCAAGTATATCATTTCGGTGACCGTGTAAATGAAGTCATCGATAAAGAGGGATGGCAACAGGATTCTATACTTTTCACCATTTATTTCTCTACTTATCAATTTCCCAGTAGGTAGGTACCTAAATAACCTGACCTGTTTTGGTTAATGTTAGGGATAATTATAATCCTGAAAATACAAGAATTATTTTCCTTATTGTTACTTTAAATTTAATCTTAGAAACTGAAATGGTTACATTTTTAAGTATGTAACCCGTATGAAGGTCTTATAGGTCCTGCTTACATATAAATATCTTTAAAAGTATATCGATGCGAGTTGCTGTTATTATATCAATGACGTGTGCACACGCAGCTTTCTCGCAAATATTCTGTTATCAGTTAGTAGATATTAAATAACATGTAAAAACATATGACAGAGGTTTTGGTCTATGACTTTAGTTGCTTACAATGACTTCTTAATTTGGACTAGATAATGTAAAAATTGTGTTTGTTGACGTATTAATGATCGATATTGGGATTTTCAATGCGGCCCTGATTAATGACTCCCTCCACGCTGACCCGCCTCTGTCTTGTACCTCAGGCTTCAAAAGTTCAGCTCATTTGAGTGCTCGCTGAGATTTTATTACCCCCACCTCCCCCAACTACTCACTTCGGTATTAAAAATTTCAAAAAAGGGTAAACGTACGTGAGCTAAGGGCTGTCCGTTGACCGTTCATGCTACTTGATCTCAGAATTAGTTCGTTAATTACTGTCGGAACTGTCTCCCAGTTTTATAGTCGAGTGCACTTCTTTACTCGTCGGTCTGTCGTCTCTTGGACTATGAGTTTGGGTAAAAGTTGCGAGTGCAGTCGGGAGCTTTGTTGGGAGAGCGGGAATCACTGGTACGAAATTATTTTGTAAATGGAATGTTTTTTTTCGTGAAGTTTGACGGTCGCAGTTTGAATGTTAAGCTGGGCCTACACTGTCAGTTTAAGCAGATGTTGTTTCAATACGTATTGAATAAAATATGTCGCCTTTTACTGATTCCTTCAAGGGTTATATTTTATTATGTTATATTTTATCTATTCCTCTATAACGCATTGGATAATTATTATCTGTTATGTTATTTTGAGTTTAATAAACTGAATTTGAATTTGAATTTGAAGGGTACGTGTGTGATTTTGTTACTTTTTCACTCTTAAATGCCTTGACGGATTTGTATGAATTTTGGTATGAACGTAGATTATACACTGCCACCCAGTTTTTTATCCCTGAAGAAACCCTTGAGGGTATAAAAAAGAGGGTAAAATTAAAAAGTGAATAATCTCGGATGGCATAAAATAAATACAATAAATACAGAAATATCTCTAGTCTATGAATGATGATAAACAAACCTTGTGGTAAAAATTGTCACGTAAATTAAATATAATGTAATCGTAATATTAATACATAGGGCGCGTCATGTCTAATGATAATGACTTTAATGCTAGACGTCATTACGCACTGTGCTACTTGGAATTATTTCCCTTGAGCTTACAGTATCTCTAAGGATTTTAGGTGTGATTTTATTATATTGTAATAAAATTATGTACAATTTGAACATACATTCTTTTTATTTTAGTACTTTTTTATACTTTGTACATTTTTTTACTTTAATATTAGGATGAGAAATACAATTTGTACAACCGGTACCTACCTATAATTGTTTATTTTACTGACAAAAAAAATGAAATGTGAAATTTTGCTAAAAGTTTGAGTGGATTAAATTTTACGTAGACTATTTTTTATTTATGTAGGTATGCAATGAAATTGCGGACAGTAAAAGTTCAAGACTTTTCGTAATTTTATTAGGTATTATTTTTAATTCCTTCTAGATACATTTTATCCACTTAGCTTATTAGCTTTTCGCTAGTCTCTAATAGAAAACTCTTTTAGGGTTAATCTCGCCTTTGTAATGTATTTATTCAATGCTTGTCAATATTTTACTGTGCACAATAAAGAAGGTATTTTATAAAGTTTTGTATGACCATTTCTATATATACAAATGTATTGGTCATTAAACAATAATATAGGTATTTAACATTTAAATACATTCAGTAGTCTTATTGTGGTTGTAGGTAAGTAAAGATAATAAAAAGTAAGAAATCCCATAAGGAAACTTATGTTTGCCTATTTTATATTAAATAATAAAAAACTATATTTTCCGTAGCAAGTCCATCGCGCATTAATTAATTATGTCTTAGGGCGCGTCAACGACTTGTTGGCGCACTTGAGTAATTTCCCATGTGGATACGGCCTATGCCGCACCTTTTCACCTTCGCATGTCATTGTGTATTACTCCTTACAGTACTTTCCTACCTACCTTACGAGGTTTTTATATGTCTATCCTAACTATAAAACTGTGGGTAGGGGTAGAAAAGTTGGCTGTCACACCCCATTTTTTAAAAAAAGAGCAAAAAAGGGGGTCAAGTTTTTATGGAAAAAAATGATTTATGAGTACCTACTTAGGTATAGTGCGTACATCGTCTTAAAAATTGTCTAAAAATGTAAGAAAAGGCGCATACGGAGTCGCGTTTTTAGATAAAAAATATTATTATTAATTCATGTAGATTCATACAGTCACAGACATCATTTTTTTATGTAAATCTTAATATTTAATCATATAAGAAGTGGTTTGATTGTGTGAAAGATGATATGAATGTAAGAGGAGTAGACTCAGAGTTGACGACCTATCCCACGCGTGGGATAAAGGCAGCAGAACGATAATGATGATGATGAATCCTAATATTTTAAATAAAAATTAAAATATAACAACAACTTAATAAAATCAAACGCAATAAGGACTTCGCTTGTTTTTTCTAATCAAGAACCAGCATAAATAGATCTTCCTATACTTCAGCTAACAAACGATAATGCCAAGAACGTCGACCAGTGAGGGATCTCCAAGACCTGGCCGGTCGGCTTCAGGAGATAAGGGTCGCAGTTGGACTTCCGGTCTCACTGATAAATGGCGAGAAACTAACGCTATTATAGCGCATCCGCTTCTAAGAAACATTTCAAAAGAACTACTCGTACAAACAAATGAAATGCAATGACTCAAATTTGACTGTCCTCACAGCTCAGTTGGTAGTAGCTCTGCAGATAGTGGGTTCGATCCCCACACAGGACCAACATTTGTGTGAACGCTTATGTTTCTTCTGTGTTTGGGTGTTACTATGTATTTTATGTACTTATGTGATTACGCAGACAGTCGTCAAATACTTGTTTGTCCATATCCTTAACAAGTCATAAGCTTAATTTGTTAATTCCGTAATTCGTCAAATTCTTTATTTGTCATATCCTACTCAAGTCTTCTTCTTCTTCTTCTTAAATTATGGCATCTGTCTCTTAGAGAACAATTTTGCCAGTGTCAAGTGTATTTATTTATAAGTATTGTCAACGTCACAGAGTCATAGTCAAGTAGTCAAGTCAATTTTAAACAAAAGATGGCTGTTTTGTTGAAAATTTTCGGGATTTACTCCGATGGAATTTGAAGAGAACTATTCACTCTAATTCACATACTTTACACTCGCGTCAAGAACCCGGGCTTTATTGGCAAAATAACCACCAATATTACGCAATAAAACTCAAAATAACACGAGAAAACATATAAAAACCAGAGCGACGTAGTTGTCAGGCAAATACACCGCAGAAAATCCCCTACTCAAGTCAAAAGCTAAATTTATTATTTCGCGATTCGACAAAACAATTATTCGTCAAACCGTCATACACGTCAAATACCTACGTAATTTATCTAGTCATTGTGAGATCGAACACTAAAGTGCTTCATCTTATGTGTTACTAAAAAAATGTATATAATTAGTCATCTGGTTCCTGTAGTGCAAGCTTTGCTTAGTTAGGGCTAGATGGCGTTGCGTGAAATGTCCAACAATATTATTTATTATTTTAAGGTACAATTTTAGCTACAAGTTTATTTGATTGTATTTATTTAATATTAATGGAAAAAAGAGACCGCAGTTTCCTAATTGTACATTTAAAAAAAAATCGGACTAATAAGTTATGCCTCCAAGAAAAAAACAAATCTCATGCAATTACGAGTACTTACTTATATAAAAAAATAAATAAAAAATATACACGTCGACTTAGGAACCTCCTTCGTATATCGTGCGGTGAAAAAAAAAACAATTATCGCGTGACGTTCCCGCCCAAATTCGTGTCATAAATGTCATAAGGTTTTTTAAGGCGTAGGCTACACTAATGGAAGAATGTCCGCTCCTTCGAGACCTGAGGATTGCATGACCTCGTATGACTCAAGTGATAATTCAAAGGTTGACAGTTTCTTTTATTTTTTTTGTTTTAATAATTTGGTATACCTATACAATTGCATTCAAATCCCCGAACCCGTCGAGTTTGTTACCGATAAGAACTGACAAATAATATACTTATACACACACACACCCTCACACCCAAAAACGTGATTTTTGGCATTTGTTTTGAGTTATATAAATAATTAGTTACCTACATAAAATGGTATGAGGTACCTATCTTATTATAATTTATAACTATTTAATTAACTTAGGTAAGTATAGTATGGACATAGGGGTAAGTAGAGGTAGGCCAAAGAAAAGATGGATGGACTGTGTGAAAGATGATATGAGTAAGAAAGGTGTGTGACTGAGATGACGGATGATAGAGGGAAATGGAAGAAGAAAACGTGTTGTGCCGTCCACATATCGTGAGAAAAGGGCAGGAAAAATAAGTATAGTAGGTATTAAAATAATGAATTAAAATAATATGAATAAGTGCATTCTACTAATAAACAGTTGAATCATCACAGGAATTTACTGAGGATGAAAACGCCTCCAAAATTGGAAGGTAGGTACTTTATCAGTTTCCTGTAGCTCAGTACACAACTACAAGTACTTCTAAAATTAGTTTGGTGCTGCTTTCGAACCTCTGCAGTAGGTAATGATTACCGCCACAAGGGTGGAGTAATTTAATTACCCTCCTTTTAGTTATGGCGTCTGTGGTTGAGTTTTCCACAATTTTTCCAATGTCGATATCAGCAAGATTATATACTTAATAGGAAATTAAAATTTTTAACCCCCCCCCCCCCCATCTAAACCTTACCCTAACATGTAATATTTAAAGTCATGGTTACCTTAACATGGTCTTTCAATATCATTGAAGTATTACTGTACCAAATTTCGAATCAATAGGACATTAGAAAGTTAGTCAGATCCCCTCATCAACTAGAAAAGAGTTGACGATCTTCAAACGGCTGAACAAAGTTTTCATGAAACATGGCTAAGAACACTCAGGATAAAATTATCTATGACACAAAAAAAACTAAACGAAAATCGGTTCATCCGTTTGGGAGCTACGATGCCACAGACAGATACACAGACACACAGATACACTGACAGACACGTTAAACTTATAACACCCTTTTTTTTCGTCGGGGGTTAAAAAGACTCGCGCACCGTGGTATCCGCAATTTTCGATGAAACTACAAATTGTCAATTTTCGGACTTTTGTCCTTTTCTTATGCTGTCTTATATTTTTATTAGATAATATATATTACGACCTCTCTGAATACTTACAAAAATGTATTTTGTCAAACTTTATTTTGTATTAGTTTTAAACAATAATTTAATTTATAATATTACATCAAACTCACACATTGTACGTTCGAAATGGGTAATACTGTTGCAACTTTCCTTGACCAATATCATCTGTACCTTCATGAGTTAGAACAATAAAATTATTCATAATCTTGACAGATTGACAGACAGAGAATTAAGGTTTCCTTTTTTCTATTGAGGTACGGAACTCTAAAAGCGTAATGCCCTATTGAAGACAAGATAAGGTCGACTATAGGAAGAAGCGCCCACTTTTCTAATTACCTACACTTTCATTAGCTGATGGGTGGAGTAAAACCATAGCCACACACTCCCTCACTCGACTGCTCGCAACTTCACTTGGCTATGATTCCATATTTACGAACTAATTTCTTGGACTTCCCCATTAACCCATGTAAAACCTAATAAAACTATAGGTATTAACATATATCTACTAAATTATAAAGAGGAAAGATTTGATTGTTTGCATTGAATAGGCTCCGAAACTATTGAACCGATTTGGAAAATTATTTCACCAATATGTAGAATGAACTTGCTACATTTATATAGGTACATCGCGGGCGACGCCGGCCACGGGCGAAATTTAGTCATTTATAAGGAAGTATGCAAAATTGCGGAATTTCCAATATACTTATGTCTAAAGTAAATAAAGAGGATGAATTTATTATGGTAGGTACCTACCTATTGTTACGGAAATAGCTTGTGAAGGAAAAAAATGACTATCATTTCTAATGGTTAAAATTTTCTACAAAAAAAAGTAGGTTACACACGGAGTATAAGCATAACACGAGGCATGACACGAGGCATGCCACGAGGCATATTACTCCTTGATCATAGATAAGTAGAACCGCGCCTTCGCGTGTTTTAATTATATTATTAACGACGATGGCCGGCGAAAGGCTAATATTTTATAATGGCCACGTATCGCAATGATATGTAAATATTCGGCCGCGCCCGCGTCTATTACGTGGTACATTGTCGCGTGCGTGTGAACTCTAATTCGGAAGTAAAGACATGTTACCCGGAATTTAGTGCCGAGGAGTGGCATTCCTTTGCTGCACGGCCTAGAAATCCTTATAATTAAATAAATAGCAGTAACAGGATTGGGTGTGGAGTGGCCTACGACTTCTGTGACGAGTAATTAGCAGGTTTTTTGAAGGAAAACTACTCATAAGCTTCCTCGAGAGGGTCGTATTAATTACTGGAGGTGCTCGTATGAGCGTGGAGCGATGTAAATGGCCGGCCACTTGGCGCCCTAGCCTCGCCGGCCTTATTAAAAATGTTAACACGTAAATTAGAATGCACGGCAGTGTATTAGCTAACCAATTAAATTTTACAGTCTTCAGCACAATATGCGCAACGTGACTTTACGAGTCGAGGGATGAATGTGACACTTGCTAGGGCTCATGCTAGGGCTGGTCTACACCTGCCCTTATATTATAAATGGCGGGAAATTAATGTTTAGGCGTTTCGTCATGCTTTGATTCACTCGAGAATCTATCCGTTTTAAGTTCTCGTTTTAATTTTTAATTAAAGTTAATATTGAACTAAATACGTGCGCCGGTTAACACGGTATGTTTAAAAGGCATGTGGCAATTGCGACGTAAGGCTGGCAACATTTCCGTAACCGACTGTAAGAGTCCTTACAGATGAGAGATTTCAATCTCCGTCGAAAATGTGCCTGTGCCGATGATTTATTTTTAAGGTTGTTGCGATACGAGCGCGGAAAAATGTGTAGGTATTTTGCAGCTTTATGACATTTCCTGAAGTATGGATATAAAGTTTATGACACTGCAAGCGTATCAGTTTTTTTTAAATATTTGACTGCGACCCGTTGCATCTGTCAGCTGTGGCCGCTCGTGTGTGAACGCTTAAAAGGTTTTTACCTCGGCTGGTGTAAGTACAACCCTCATGCGACTAGTTGGATGTGTAAAAAGATTAATTGGAGTGTTGGCCGTGTTTCTAACAATTTACGACGCCTTCTGTGACGGGCCGGCCGCAGACCACTTCTGCGCAACTTAATTAAGCGAAATAACTTAAACGAGTCACCGTTGCTAATTAGCGTTATAGTAGCTAATTCTACGAGTGACGCTTTGTTTGCGGCCCGCGCATTTCTTTGAGTTTGCGCGCCAAAAGAATTTGTCTTTGCATCGACTTTGAGTAAGGATGTTTGTTTTGCCTCGGGTGGAGTTTCTGTGAAGACTTTTGTGTTTGTTGAACTTTTGCTGTGGTCTGTTTTATGAAGACGCGAAAGCTTTTTGCGTTCTTTCATAGAGACGGGATGTTAAGTACTTTTTTTTTCGGTTCAGCGTTTTAATGGCACTAATTAACGATGGCCGGTTTTAAAAATAAGGAAATATTAAAATATTTATTATCCAGGTTAAACTTTGTGTTTTTGCTAACATGTCAAGAATAAACAGAAATGAAATAAAGACGGTACACATGAGCTGAGGCGTCGAGGCGTTCCGTAAAAGACACAAGGAGGCACTCTGGAGCAGGGCTCTTGAGGTCCTACACGACTCACGTCAACAAGTGGATGTTCGTATGTAGAGGGCCTTAATCGTCAAGTAGAGTTCGATATTTAAAAAGTGTCATTCGATCTATAATTTTTTTATTACTGGCAATATTCAATCAGAATAACCTATTTACATTCTGTGCATTATTAATTATAGAGGTTGGATATTATTTTTTATCTGTACTGAAGTTATCGATTGTAAAAAAGGCTATCGTAAACTTTGACTTTATGAGTTAATATTGATTAGTTTGATTGTTAGCGTTTTAATGAACTCTCTCTAATGAGGACTACATAATTGTATTGAATAGTTAAACGGGGAAAATGATGTTTATCGAAATATTTAAAAGTTAAATAATGCTGGGGAAAATTGCTGTTTTTGCAAATTAAGAAAATCTCAAAACAGTATTAAATGGTAGGTATTTTACCTTCCTACTTAAGTATTTAATTATCACCTAAAAGTATATGATTCACCCAACCGGACAATATATGGAAGTACCTATTCCTTGAGCTACAAAATGACTCCACAAAAGTAGAGCTCTGGTAGGCGTGGCTTGTCAGTTTTTCCAAAGAATTAAAAATTTACAGAAACTTATTACACGTTACACAGCAATTTAAACCCAAATGTCACGAAAGAGTTTCGATGTGTGAAATTTGGTGTTATATTTCGCGGACATTTGATTGAAGATATGATTTTATGTTTTTTCTTTTACAGGGTTCACCCTATCAGCTTTACCATTGGACAAAATGACCTTAATAAAAATGCCTTTTAAAAATATTGCCAACAAAAGCACGCGACAAATCGGCGATTTCCTTTAAAAATTCAAAGGCAATCATTCAAGTTTACGGAAAACACCTTTCTTGAAACTACCCTCTAATTACGTTCGTGCGATTGTAGACCCTCACCCTTTCAGTGGCATTCAGAGATGCTTATCGCAAAGGAAATGGTCGTTTTCCGTTGTCCACAATATGACCATTAGCGGTGATAATGGACTGACCTGTCCGGAAGAATATTTGTTTTGATTTTTTGAACTACGGCATGGCAACACTATTTCTTTTATCTTTTTTTTATGTCTCTTTTGAGATCAACTTTGCCGGTGTCAAGTGTTAAAATTGGTAGTATTGTCAATGTTACAAAGTCTTAGTCAAATTGTCAAGTTACTATTTTAATTTACTTCTGACTACTACTAATATTACTACTGATTATTTCTGTAAGTATCATGAAAAAACCTAAACAACTTCGGCTAAGTTCTTCAAAATTTCCGCTAGAGGCGCTCTAGGTAAAGAAACGAAGTAAAGTTTCGTAAACTATCAAAACCCGTCTTAGAGCCTCTGACGACACGTTATCATGTTTTTTTAAGTAAAAAAAAAAATTATAGTACTGACTAGTAGAGCCAAGTAAAAACAAAACAATCGATTTCAGTGACTTCGCGTTATAGCCGCTTTATCATTTTATTTATACGTCCTTATCAAAGCTTTTACTCAGCCCTTTTATCGGCCTTCGATAATAACTTAGATAATGATAATACAAGCTTGAGATATAACAAAAGCTTTAATATGTGAGTTGGTATATCAGGAATTGTCAAGTGTTTGTATATGGCACGTGAGTAAGCCCTATTCTGGCAAAATGCGGCCATATCGCGCCATTATCGTCTTTGTTTCACTTACAAATAAAATACAAATAAATATTATTTAATATAAACTTGCATAAAAGTACAATTTTTCTAATACTTTTGATAAGTTTTTAGTTACGACAAATAAAAAATATATTTATTATCATGAATATATTTGACCCTTGGCTCGGTGAATATCTCCTCAGATCTCTAGTTACTTAGATCTTTGAGGATATCTAAAAGAGGGTAGTCAGAGGCGCGTCCAAACATGATACATGCCCATATTTGGCACAATAATTAGTAAAATATAATATCAATGTTAAATTACTTTAATATTGCTCGAACAGCTTGTGGTAAAATAACGCTTAGGTACTGAAGGGGAAGGTGTTTATCGCAGGCGACACTTATGACAGGTCCTATCTGACTTAGATAACGAAAAAATGTGGAGTACAAATCAATACTGTGCCTAGAATTTTCCATAGACTGCTTATTTTTAACCCCCGACGCAAAAACGAACAAACAAAAAAACGAAAAAGCAAAAACGTTTTTCGTGTTATAAGTTTCACGTGTCTGTCTGTCTGTCTGTCTGTCTGTGGCATCGTAGCTCCTGAACGCATGAACCGATTTTGATTTGGTTTTAAGGGTGAATTAGTCGGGAGTTTTCTTAGCTATGTTTGATGGGAATCGGTCCAAGATGGCTACCACAAAATGGCGGGCAAAATTTGTGATTTTTAATTTAATTTAACTTGTTATAAATATTCAAAAAGATTCTCCAGGTATGATTGCCATCAAAATATTTTTTTTTACAATCCCTGTGTAGTGAGTTTCCGGAATAATCGTGTTTCCGGAAATTATGAACAAGTTATAACTGTTTTATAGAAAAGGGTGTTTCGAGTGTGTAGGTACTACGATATTTACATTCCCTATGATCTAATAAAATTGTATTTGACGTGGTTTTGTTATACCCTTCAAAGGTACCCCATTACAGGGGTATCATTTTGCCCTAGAACTACTTATTTCCTTATGATTTATGAATTGTAATTTCTTCATTTGTTATTCCTTGTGGCTATGTTTGTTACTACGAGTATCCTATAAATTATATGAAATGGATAATCATACCAAGTTTGTTTAATTACGAAAAGTTGCTTTTATATTTTCTGATAGTCTTTGCTGATTTGTTGAAACAATAATTTTAGACTTTCTAAAAACTGAAAATGACTGGACTGATTTAGCTATTTTTTTCAATATTCGTGGTATTCCTATCTGATAAGTTTATAAGAGGAAGAGAAAAATGGAAAAGTTACCACAAAATACGGTAAAAATGTAATGCTTCGATAATATTTATTCAAACGCAGGAAAACGTCTGACGGGTCAGCTAGTAAATAATAGCCAAATAATGGTTTTTTTTAAGATTTGTTGATCAATGATGCTAAAATAACATAACTTTCATCAAAATAAGCGTAGTACCACAAAGATCCATTTGTTTAGTCACACCATTTTGGATTTGATTTTAATAAAGGGTGGCACCCCTCCTATTTGTTAATTAGGAAATAGTGAATCAAACCCGTTAACGCTCCCGAAGATGACGGCATTGCTATTAATTCAGATTTACCCCAATTTGCGGAAATCAACCGATTTACCCCAATTTTCGGGATATCTTAAGATTGCTGTCTTATGTTGACAAATAAGATTCTGTGTTTTATAATTTCGACTCTGGTATTTATTTATTTTATTTTATTTACTCATTATTATACTATAGCGAATAATATACTCTGTTTTTATTGATTATCCCTGTTACTATGTAATATATTCTATAATATTATTTGTGTTTGATATTTACTTATGTTCTGGGAAAAATATTAAAAAAATAACTTGAATAATCTACTTATTTAAAACTTAACATCGTAAGAAACATTTTATACTGTTAGGTATGCTAAAAACCTGTAAATCGTACACACAAAAAAATATGCTGAGGAAATACGTCTCGACTTTGGAACCTCCCCCTTTTTCGTCGTTTAAAAAGTGACTTACCGGAAGTTTGAGAACCACTTGACGAGCTGCGCAGTGTTGTTCTTGTTGAACTTTATATCAGGGAAGTACATCTTGAGAACCGCTGAGCTCGGGTACCTCACCCAGAAGAACATCAGCTTGGCTTTCCGAAGGTGCATTGGTGTCAGCGTCGAACTGTGCTGAGGAGTTAGGGAGCATACTGGCGTCGTTGAACGGGCTTAAAATATGATACTTTAAACGAGCAATTGTATATAGGTATATAATGTGAATCTTGGAAACGGCTACAACGTTTTTCATGAAATTTAGTATGCAGGGGATTTCGCGTGCGATAAACCGATCTAGCTAGGTTTAATTTTTAGAAAACGTTTACTAAAAAAACGAGCAAAGTTCGGTCATCCAGGTACTGATTATTTATTTCCAAAATAATATCTTCGATTTTTTTTGTAGATTTTTCATTTCTCATAATATTTTGACGGATTATTTTTAATACGATTTTTATTAATCTTGTAACCCAATGCCAAATTATATAAACAACCGATTGTTGGTCGATAACTTTACCCTAAGGTAATTACAACATTTTATCATCAATTTTCCTGGTACCTCGACAAAGTAGGCTGTTGTAAAACTAAGTAGGATGGTAAAGAAAAAGTTCGTACGTGATTAAATCCCCGTAGGTTCGATGAAGCACCACAAATACATAATCCGTTTGCATTTTCTAATCTTATAATGTGCCTTAGTCTATATTATATATAAATAAAGATAGCTCGATAGTACATCTCTTTGAGTTAAATGGTGATTGGCAGGTTGAGATACAATAGGTACTGGTTCAATGTACTGAAACTTCGATTGTTACATCAAAAGTTTGGAAATAATACGAAAAAGAAAATTTGTAAGGCCACGTTTACTTTAGTTTTTAGTGGCAATGAGTGTTATTTATAAAATTTTTTTATTAAAAAGAAGAGTTGACAGCTGATGAGTTCTACCACTTGGTTTAGTTCAGAAGGCACATTCTAATCATTTAGTTTTCATGTGGCTCTGGTGATAGTAGGACCGTGGAGTCGTAGAAACCGCAGTGTTTGTACGGTTTCCGCAATAATACTTACCTAAGCAGGAAGTACCGGAGCACTCGTAAGGTTAAATGCTACAGAAATAAGATATGTTCGTTTGGATTTTACGCCCTAAGGTTGGCTTGGGTTACTCGAATTGACCTTTGAGGTTTCATTGAGAAATCTGCTGTTATTTATAAACCTAGGGTGTTAGTCCGGTCAATTTAGACATAAAAATAGTGGTCAAATAACAAAAATTCCCACAGAGTCAAATATTGGTGGAGAGCTGGGGTTTAACATTGTTTGTTAATTTAACAGACTGTGTTATGATGAGGTGTTATTCTATTGAAAAGGATATGATTGGCTGAATCCCATCATAAGGCAGGTCGGTGGAGTTGCACTCGGAATGCGGGTCCTGCGCGTCCAGGTGGTGCGGGTGGTGGGGGTGGTGCGGCGGGGGCCCGTGGTGCGGCACGTGCGCGTGGTGCCGCAGGTAGTCCGGCGAGGCGTGGCGCGCCGCCGCCAGCAGCGCCGGGTGCAGCAGCGCCGGCGGCTGCGGCAGCGGCGGGGACTCGCGCTCCGGCACCGACGGTGGAGACCGCCCCATCCCACCGCCGGCCCCGAAAAACGGCGAGTACGGCGAGAACACCTGGCTCTCGTGCAGCGACGGGTTCGTGATGGCCACCGACGTCGTCGGCAGCGCCATGCCCCCCGGGTACGGTCGCGGCGACGGCGACTCCGGGAATTTACTCTCCGGCGAGTGGCCCACGCCCTCGCCCAGGATCCGGCTGACGGTCCGCGGAGTTATGCGCGTGTCGGTCACCTTGTGCCGTTTCTTTTTGGGGGTGACGACCAGGCTGAGCGCCTCGTTCTGCTCCGCATTGTCGCGCTCGAAGTGGCCGTTCATGCCGTACAGCGGCACCAGTGGCTTGGGCGGCGTCTGGAACAAGGCTGTCGGGGGCCGGTGAGCGCCGAGCGCGCCCCCCTCGCCGCCGTGCAGCGGGAAGGCTGCCCCGGGCGCGCGGGGTCCGTTCATCTGGCTCATCAACATCGGGTTGTGCGTCATGAACGGATTGCCGTTCGGCACGTGGTTATGGTGGACGGGATGGTTACCTGGCATCTGCAGGGAGGGCCGCTCGGGGGGCTTCGACGTCGGGGACTTGGGGCCGTCGAGTAATCTTGTCGCGCGCAGGATGTCCTTGTTGAGCCGTTCCGCGGCTACCGCGGCCGCCTCCGACTGTTTGCCCATGATCCGGCGCTGGTGGACGAAGCGTGTCACGATGGAGTCGATCAGGCTGGCGAGCGAGGACGTGATTTCGCTTTTGAGAACTTCCGCGAGTCCTTCTAGGTCAGCACCTGAAACGGGCCCGACCGAGCCAGCGTTGCTTCTCAGCGCATCTAGTCGTTCTGCTAATTCGGAATTCATGGGCGGTTTCGGCGTGGGGCCGTGCTGTAGTCTGTGCTGCGGCGAATGCTGGTTGGACTGAGGCCTCTGCTGCTGACTATTTTGTTGTTGCTGATGATGTTGCTGTTGTTGCTGCTGGAGATGTTGTTGCTGGTGATGTTGTTGCTGCTGGTGGTGTTGCTGCTGCTGGTGTTGTTCATTCGCCTCCTTCATTCGAGCTTCCTGCTCTAGAAATAGCTTTTGGCTGACGTTGAGGTACATAGCGGCGGCGTTGTTGAGGTGTTGGTGCGGGTGCGGCGGGTGCATATGCTCTTGCGGTAGGTGCGGCAGCAGCGGCAGGCCACCGTTGAACCCTGGCGGCAGTCGCCCCTGGGCAGCTACGTGAGCGTGCATCTTCGCAGTCATTATCTTGTTCATCTCATGCAACATGTTCGGGGTGGTTGCTGGCGGCAGTGGCGTTGGCGCCTCCTTGACTGGCGATGCTGGCTCCGATTTAGGCACCGTGTCCTCGGTCTGCTCTACATCACTAGAAGCACCATCGTTGTCAACGGTCTCAGACTCATGTCCCATTCGATTGCATAATTGAAAATACTTTTCTCTCATCTCAGCTAGTTGCTCTTGCATCGTTCTGAGTTGAGATTTCAAAGCGTTTTTTTCTACTAACTTTTGCTGTATCGGCGGGCGGTCTCCGTCGTCGTCGGAGTCCTCGGAGACGGTCTGCGCGGAGCTGGCGTGCGAGGTCCCGTAGCGCTCCACCTCGTGCTGCTGCGGGTGGTACAGCTTGCGTTTCTTGCAGCCGTTCACTTGGGGCACTTGTGGGGCGGGACTCGATCGCATCGTCGACACTATGTTCTCTACGCGGGCACGTTTCACATCGAGCGAGGGTCGCGGGGAAGAACGGTTCGGATCACTGTCACGGTCCTCGGGCTCCGATTTAGGGTTGAGCAAAGAGTCGTCTGGCACTTGCGTCGGCGGTGGAGAAGTCCTCGAGTCACCGGCACTGTCCATTAACATCAGAGCGTCGTCCAAGTCCGGGCGCGAGTCCCGAGACGCGGGCCGCTCCCGCTCCGGAGACCGCTTCACCTTGGGCTCGTCATTGTTATTGTTCGCTAGCACGTTGTTGTTGTCGGGCGAAAGGCGCATTAGCTCCTTCTTTCGATTTTGGAGAATATCTCGCAACACTCGGTGCGTGATATCTCCACCGGCCGCCTCGTCGCCGGTCTCTTCTTGCTTGGGCGTGCGGCTGAGAAGCTCGTTGAGCATCTCCGCGGGCGCGTAGCCGGGCCCGAAGAGACTGAAGTGCTGGCGGCCTTCGAAGATCGCGCCGTAAATTCCTCCACTCATGAGTGCGGCGGCGCACGCGGGCGCGGGTCCGATCGTCGCGAGAGTCGAGTAAGAATTGCGCGGCTCGCCGGCGTCCACGCGCTGTCTGGCGCGTTTCTGTTTCTTCAGAAGTCTATCGGAGCAGGGCGAGTGTGAGTCGGCATCCTCTTCCGATGACATCATAGGCTATGCGGGCCGGGATTGGCTGTGCGGGCGACGGGCACGGCCCCGCGCTACTCGAGCCGCATCGCCCACTCTGCAACAGGAGGGGAGCGTCAGTGTGCACACCTGCCTCGCCGGTGCGCGCGCACCCCAAACGCGACGCGTGCGCATACACATAACATCGCTACGATGCTCATGCACATCGACTTATTACTAACTTAGAATTTTATAAACCATTTATACCAAAAGCAACTTCCCATTGTTTTTTTTTTCAATATTTTTTTTGTTATTTAGTACGTTTTTATCAAACTTTATCAAACTAGCTAGACGAACCATAATAAAGATACTCGTAATTATTTTTTCCCTATTTAGATATTTATCTTGCAATCGATCACTTATAAGTATTACGTCCTGAAACCTATATACGAGTAGGTAAGTATCTAAATTGCTAGTAATATATCGTAATGGCCGAACATTAAATAGTAAGTTCATATCATGAAATTAGAATAATGAGGAAAGTTCGATTGTGTAGTCTGATACGGTATATTTTCCTTATCGACAAAACTACATACAGTTTAAAACTAAGCAACGAACAAAAGCAGATAGGTACCTACTACTTACCTAGATATTATAATATTTATAATTTTATGTAATTTAGTGTGTTTTATCTATACCTAATTTGTCTGGAATAGACATATTTTGGGTTGAAACGGAAATCTATTAATAAAAATAATATATTATAGTAAGTTGAAATTCCTACATACTTCGATGAGAAAAAGATATAAAATCTTAGTGGTGAGAAACTGTGGATTAAAACAGAAATACACTAATCTTAATATGATTATTTTGTACGCAAGTTCAAAAACTTAAAATCGCAGATTAAGCTTCATAATATAATTCGACAACCGTAGTGGGCCCTTTATTTGAAGACTTGGCCAATTAGAATCGTAGTACGTGTCCATTGCCAATCGTCCATAGATCAAATAATGATAGACCTGGCAACAATGTGTAATGCTAGTGGCGATGTACAAAAGGCTGAGCATGTACTAACAACGCATTAATTTCTTTCGGAGCGTGACTCCGTATTCAGGAGGACAATGAAGCTAAAAATGTCAGAAATAATTCTGTGAGACACGCGTGTTGTGTTGTAGTCCACTGTCGATGCTTGTACGAGAATATCTCGTACGAATTTATACAGAAAAATATGCAAATACTGGTTGGTTTACTGGATTCCAATTTTACAAAGATTTTTTGACGTATAGAGCTTTAGTGCTTGGCTAATTTTAGTGAAGTCTTTTATACACTATGTAAAAAACACCAAGACACTCGAAGCTAAAGTGTCTCTGGGTGTGTGGGATCTAAAGTAGGAAGATCGTACTTTACCTTAGGGCCCATTGTTGCATCCTGCACCCATAAGTGTCTAATCGATTACTAAGTAGGGGTGGCAAAGTTCTTATAAGAATGTATTATGTTTATTGGATATCAATAAAACCTTTCTAAATTTTCTTAGCGCTATAGAATACCTTTTGCAGATATCATATTTATTATTTACTAGCTGTGGCCCGTGAGTTCATCCGCATTTAATGGGTTTTTTAAACAAAATGTAGCCTATTATTATACTGCGGAAGGGCCTCATTATAATCTCTATAAGACTTATCGATTGGATATATCACTCTCATACATTTTTTATTTTTTTTTATCAACTCAAGACAAAGTAACATTTGAACTTCGATATGAAAAAAAATGTATGATCACGTGACTTATCGTTTAACAATATCTTTCCCTTTGATACTTAGTAGGTATGCCTCTTTTTTATGAGATTCTCAAGACTCGACTGGACACTTTGATAGAATTATAACTACAAGTGGCCTTCATAATGAGAATACAGCCTTGCATAAGCAATTACATACCTACATAAAATCACGCCTGTTCCCGACGGGGTAGGCAGAGATCACAGATCCCCACTTGCTACGATCCTGACACACCTCTTTTGCTTCATTCACTCTCATTACATTCTTCATACATGCGCGTCGGTTTAGGGTAGGTACTCTTGACCTGGCCTTTTGCATCAACGATATAACTAATGCTCTTTTCAATTAGCTACAGTGTTGCCAGATGAGACAAATTATATTACAGTGTTTGGTGCTCAAAAGTGGTCAAAATTACAGTGTTTGATACAAAATTACAATAATCTGGCAACACTGATTAGCTAATACACTACATAGTGCAGTGGAAACGTACAGATCTCGCGTCTCTGCTAACATCCGGTCGCAATTTACCATACGCGCACAATGAGATGGTATCAATGGCGGATGGCTTCCGATGGTCAGATGGAGTTCACTTGCGACAACCGTCACGGCTTACTGCTTACGCTGCTGTCGAACATGGAATTTATATTATTTATCGTTTTCCTGCCCTTATCCCACGCGTGGTTTCGGCACAATATGTTTTCTTCTTCCACTAACTCCTATCATTCGTCAACTCTGAATCTACTACTCTTACACTCATATCATCTTTCACTTTTACATCATATCACTTTTTCTTCGCCTTTCCTCTACTTGTGTTCCCAGATACAACATATTTTTTATTATACAGAAGTCAGAAGAGTATAATCAGCCCCTGTGTCTGGCTTTTGTGGACTATGAGAAGGCCTTTGACTCTGTCGAAACCTGGGCTGTTCTGGAATCCTTACAGCGATGCCAAGTAGACTATCGTTATATCGAATGTTGAGATGTCTGTACGAAGCCGCCACCATGAGTGTCCGAGTACAGGACTAGCAGTCTAAGCCCATCCAGCTGCGCAGAGGAGTGAGACAGGGAGATGTTATATCTCCGAAACTGTTCACAAGCGCGCTGGAGGATATGTTTAAGACTTTGGACTGGAAAGGCATGGGCATAAGCATAAATGGCGAGCACATCTCACACTTACGATTCGCAGATGACATAGTCTTACTGGCGGAGTCACTGGAGGAGCTGCAACAGATGCTGGACGACCTAGCATCAGCCTCGCGGATGATGGGTCTCGGCATGAATTTGGATAAGACCAAAGTCATGGTTAATAACCAAATTGACCCGAGACCTGTCGCTGTTAATGGCAACCTTCTTGAAGTTGTTTCGCAGTACACATACATACCTTGGACAGATTTTACAGTTAGGTAGAGACAACTTTGAGAAGGAGGCTAAGAGGAGGATTCAGCTGGGTTGGGCAGCTTTTGGAAAGTTACGTCGAGTCTTCTCGTCACCCATACCACAATGTCTGAAAACGAAAGTTTTCAACCAGTGCGTCCTACCTGTCATGACATACGGAGCCGAAACGTGGACACTCACGGTACGGCTAGTTCACCAGTTTAAAGTCGCTCAGCGAGCTATGGAACGACCTATGCTCGGAGTTTCTCTGAAGGATAGAATCCGTAATGAGACTATCCGACACAGAACTAAGGTTGTCGACATAGCTCAGAGAATTAGCAAGCTGAAGTGGCAGTGGGCTGGCCATATCTGTCGAAGAACCGATAACCGTTGGGGTAAACGAGTTCTCGAGTGGAGACCGCGGCTCGGCAAACGTAGTGTAGGACGCCCTCCGGCTAGGTGGAGTGACGATCTGCGAAAGGCTGCTGGTGGAGTCTGGATGCGTCGAGCTGAAGACAGGGCGCAATGGCGCTCATTAGGGGAGGCCTATGTCCAGCAGTGGACTGCTATAGGCTGATGATGATGATGATGATGATGATGATGATGATGATCACAATGCAGTGCAAATACACACGATACGACGTCTTACCACGACGCAGGCACGCGTGTCGTGAAAACTGACGATCTGCTCCGGTGCTGTGCATCGTACGAAGCGTCATCGTTTCGTTATTTTTACAAAACACGTCGTAGATTTCCACGACACTACCTCGCAACGTGCCACATCATAATGTATGCATTTATGTTTTGATACTAATGTTTTCATACAAAAGATTTCAACGCGAGCCTCGTAGCACTGCTGTTACGAGATTTATTTTGGGTTGGATTTTGAAAATTACTATTGAATAAGATGAGAGAATACAATTTAAAACTACTCCGACTCCTATGTTATCTAAAATGGGTCATCATGGACATGTCGAAACATATTTCTTCTAAGACTAAGTATAGATCATCATCATCATCATCATCTTCCTGCCCTTTTCCCACGATATGTGGGGTCGGAACAACATGTGATCTTCTTCCATTTCTCTCTATCATTCGTCATCTCAGTACTCACTCCTTTCTTACCAATGTCATCTTTCACACAGTCCATCCATCTTTTCTTTGACCTACCTCTACCCCTGTATCCATCCACATTCATACCTAACACTCTCCTCGTCACATGACATTCATCACTTCTCATAACATGCCCATACCACGCTAACTTATTACTCCTCATCTTTTCTGTTACCGTATAGATACAGAAGCTTTAATGACTTTTACAGTCAAATCGGCACTTGATAGTTTTCCACGTCTAGCAGTGACACCATTTACCTTCACAGCAATAATGCGATTGTCGTCATGTCTTTCTCATTGGTCCACGTGAGATCCAATAAGATTTACAGGGCGGAACATAATCTTAATGGATTTCCGTAGCACGTTACTTGATTATATGTAGGTAACTTTGGGTACTAGAATTTATTGCAAAAATGAAAAATCCCGTCTGAACGTAACTAAAATTAGATTTTTACAGCCGCCATAGTAGATTTTTGTCATTTTGTATAGCCTATGTCACTTTTGTAATCCAGGCTAATCCAACGACACCTCATTTGTCAAAATCCGTTCAGCCGTTTGGGCTACAGCGACAGCCAAAAAAATTCGTATACATGCATACACCCCGAACACATTATCCTCCTTCGCTTCGCAGTAGGGAAAAAAGTATATACAAAACTGAAACTGATTCTAAACTTGTATATAAAATTTAAATCTAGTGTTGCCAACCTAAAAATTAGTCTATGACTGTATTGCCATTACTATGAGGGACGTTTCATAAAACCCCACAGTATGATTATATTAATTTAAAAGACTTCTAAGGTTTCTGCATTTGATTTTCTATAAAGTACCCTAGATTCAAAATTTTTCTTGTATCAGTGTATTTATTTGTTATTTATTAACCTGTCTTACTATTTCAATTTAAAATGAAGCATGCTATAACAGACGAATATTAACTATATAGGTTATACCTATATACATATCGCCTTCCATCCAAGTTGATTGTATTTTCAGTATTTCAAATCCAATTCATCAGATTGCACTTTTATTGCGAAATATAGTACCTAAAACGATAGCTTGAAGATATTCTTTATAATCATTGATATACGGTCTATTTTTACTTTTTCTGTTGAAAGAATAATGCTTTCAGGGTTGTACAGTCATTGGACCACCTCGAAATGGTTCCGGTATTTTAGCTTCTTTATTTTTGTTTAATTTTCTGTGAATGTTTTGTATTCTGTTTGAGAATTGATTTTATTCACGCTAGGCTGTAAAAAAATTTTTGAGGTAAGTACCTACATACTTAGATACACTTAGTATTTGGCAACATATATTAGGTAAAGGTACAGCTTTAGTTAACTATTACAATTCATTAAATGAAAACAATGTAATATAAAAAAAAAAATGTAAAAACAAAAAACTAATTACAAAAAAATGGCTTTTGTCTTTTGTTTTCAAAGAAAAGTGCCAAAAATAGTTTTTCACAAAAATTAAGATATTTTCCAAAACAAGTTGATTTACTTATTAGTAGTTATTTGACTTTCCAGCACACCCTCCCATAAAAGGGCTAGGTACATATTTTAAGGTAAATACGGATCGGTTCCGGTAATTACAGACCATGAATAAGCAATGTGATGTCAAATTGGGACCACGGTCGGATGTCGTGTCGGAAGGTCTTTTAAACTTTACGATTGAGACAAATATAAACTCAATACGTTGTATTTTCTTCTTTACCTAGCTTCACTTTATGTAAAGATTAAACTAAATTTTTTAGTATCTCTTTCTTTTCAAAGTTTATAGTTTTTTATAGATAAAGTAATTTAAGCAGCCAACTTTGAAATATTAGGTACCTACCTTATTAGGCTTGGATTAGGCTGAAACGATGACACCTAAATTCATCTAGCATGTAAGACATTTTAAAATGATCCTAATGCAATTATCATTGAATAAAATAATTTTACTGTTACCATTAGTAAGTATTTTTGTTTGTCATGAACTTTTCCCAAAATTACTGATTTTCTAAATGCCTTTGTTCTTAATGTCCTAAATTCGTAATGTTTGACAGAAAAATAGTACATTCAGCCACGTAATAGCTTTAAAAATAAAATAAAACACTGGCAACATTTACTTTATGAAAATATTGCCGTAATATTAAAAATAAGGATTGTTAATAATGTTTGTATGTACGTTCCTTGTAAGATGTCGTAATATCTAAAAAGGTTTACATAATACTGCAGGCATTTCCGTACCTGTTGATTTCCATCCATACCGCACGGTAGGGATGTGACACGACTCGGTTAATTTATCGATAAAATAATAAAAATATGGTAAGGTTTTCCAAATTGATTTTATAGCCAATTAATGAATTGCAATATATCATTATTACTACGTTATTTATTCATATAAAACGGTCAACGAGGATTAAAAATGGATCATAATTTACTCGTCAATCTATAAATGCTTTTGAATCGTTCACAGAGTTTCAAGTGCTGTTTTCCTTCACCGTTTGAAAGTACTGGTATAGTGCACATATTTTCGAACTGAAAAATCCATTGGTGCACGATTGGATCTGAATGCACGACCTTAGGATTGGGAGGCCAATACCACTAGTCCAGCAGTGCCAACTAAGCTGTGAGGCCAGGTAATAAGAAGACCATAGAATATTTATAACACATAACGTGGGATAAGGGCAGGAAGATGATGAGAATATTTTTTAGTCTTAAAGTATCTAGTAAAGCGCTGGTGGTGTAGTGGTAGCACACCTGCTTCACGGTCCAAAGGGTTCAAAACCAATGAGTTTTTCTATTCGAAAAATTTATCTGCGCAATGCCAGTACTCGGAAAACATTGTGAGGAAACCGGTATACCCTAGAACCAAAAGTTTGAAGGTGTTCATAGGTTAGTATTCTTATAAGAGGCGATAGGCTTGCAACCTGTCACGTATGGAATACTAACTACTGTGCAAAATATGGGCATGTGCCAAATGTCATGTTCGGACGTGCCTCTGACTGCCCTCTTTAGATATCTTCAAAAGATCTAAGTAACTAGAGATCTGAGTAGATTATCTACCGAGTCTGGGGATTACAGTCGTGATCATGTTTTCATTTTTTCTTTAGGTATCTAATCTAGAATTTTGAGTTAGTTTTATTTGAAAATGTAACGGTATATGTCCACTCGCACTTGACCACCTATCCACCCCATGGAAAGTGCATGGGAATGCGTGGGAAGTATTCACCCTTGCCATTACGTGCATTTTGTTTATCGGCATTGTTCACCTTATTATAGTTGCACGGTGACTTATGGTCAGAAATAGCATATGGTTTTAGAATAATAAGAATTTTTAATGGTTCTCAGGAAGACCGCTCAGTTGGGGTAGGTCAGGTGTGGGACATGTTCAATTTATTTTATGTTGATCATAATGACCAAGGGACAAAATTTCGTTCTCAAAATTTTAGGTTAGAAAAACTTTTTCGCTATTTACTCGGACACTCGTCTAGGTTATCAAACAAGTAAGTATTTATTGCAAAAGTAAAAAAAACTACAAAAAGTTATGTAAAATATCTTTTACAACCGCTATATTGTATTTTTTGGTATTCTGTATAAGCTTAGCTTTATTTTGTCATTCTTGTGATAGACGAATCCGACGACTCTTGTCAAAATCCTTCTTCTTCTTCTTCAATTATGGCATCTGTCTCTTAGAGAACGATTTTGCCAGTGTCAAGTGTATTAATTTCAGCCGTTTGAGGTACAATGACAGACAAAAGAACTCGCATACATGCAATCATATGTACCCCAAACAAATATAATACTCCTTCGCAGTTGGTTAAAAACATGATCACAACTTCAGTCCTGAATAGGCATTTCTTCAGATCTTGCAAATACGTTCTTTATTAGTCATGCCCATCTTTGCACAGTACTTAGTATTTCGTACGTGCCAGATTATAAGCCTATCGCTAATAGAAACACTAATCAAGGAACATTAACCTTCGAATTTTTGATTCTAGGATAAATAAAAGCTTATTTAGGTAAAATTTTAGTGATTGCCTATTATTATCATTGCTTAGTCTAGAGGACAAACAAACTGTAATAACTCACAGTCATGCATGTATATGGCTATTCTATTATTTCTATGTAAGACCTACATGCGATAGATTACTTAATTGGTATAGCAAAAGAGTGCAATATGTTTCACACTATAAAAATGAAATGACATTTTATACAAATTACAGTAGGTAAAGTATTAGTATTTATCATACTTTCTAATCTACGTTTTCTATCGTTAATATAAATATAAAAGACACGTGATGAAGGCGAAAAAATATTTAAAAGTTTACTTATATTTAACATTTTTTAAATAAATTAATAACAAAGAGGGCTCCATGGCAATTTCATAAACCATTTAGTTATTTTGAAGCTTTATATCTATGGTTTATTATAGCAAATACATTTTTTTTAAACCTATATAGAGAACTCAACCCTTATAGGTCATTAAAACCCTCTAGCTAGAGTTGGTACAAAGATGAACTTTCATTCGAGTTTCTGTGTCTTTAGCTACTTCAATAAAACTCATTACAGCACAATATGAATCAACATAATCTTCAGCAACAAAGAAAAATAGAGCTTCATTCTCTATGTTTATGTAACAAAGAGTTATTAAAGTTTCTACACGAAGGCTAGCGTGGTTCTTTCTCGCATGTCCTCATGCAGATATGAGTCTAATATTGGCCATATGTCACTGCGATACTGGTGTAGATAATGACGGCTAATAAGCGCCTGTCTTCCACACACCATGCTAGTGATGGACTGGATTATGAATCGCCATCGATAAAAAATACAGAAGCTAGTGTCACGCTGGTATTTTCAATAAAAAAAAGTTTTTTTGTCAATCAAAAAAAAGAATGTTGAAAAGATCAGTATCTTTGTCACACTTTGTTTTGGTAAAACCCAATTTAGTTAATTACTCGTACTACTAAATTTGGACTAACTCTGAAAATAAAATAAAAAAAACATAAATTTAAATAAAATCAACCAAAAACTATTTTCTACCGAACGTCAATTAGTGAAACGTGAGCGGACAGTTTTCCAAAATTGTATTTCACCAGACTTCTCCTAATCTTGAATCGTTATAAAGTTGAAATTTGATAAAAAAACATCTCTCCTTCGCCTGTTCGCTTTTAGCTGGCATAATACTAGTCTATCGTAAATTTTCATCGTTATCGACATTCAGCAAAGACTGCGCCCGTCCCTAAACGATCTTATCAGCAGTTTTTATTCTCGTGATATCCACCGATAAGCTGAAATGTCCTTTTTCATAGAAGCTCAGTAATGGGCTCAGAGGCACGCTAGCTTCATAACTTATGTATGCTGATTGCTCGCCTTCACCCTTTGCTGGACATGCCACTGTCTGTAATATTGCCTTAATGACTGATGTTTATTGTATCGCAGTTCTACCTACAGATCTTTAGATTAAGAATTTTGGGGCAATTGATTCTGGATTTTATTTAAGTATACAAAGCTTGACTGATTTTCTACATAACCACTTTCACTGTAATTATTTAAAATGAACGCGCGTCTTCAAGCATCTATGACTTATTTGCTTACCAATTTTTTTTTGTTTTGGTGAGGATGTATGAAGATTTCAAATGAGTAATGAATTCTTGAATTCGATTCGTTTCATTCGATGCGCGTTGGTCGCTCAAATTTCGTAAAAAATAATAGATAGTTTAGTTCTTTTTTGACATCAAAAACTTGTACTAGTTCGTCTTAGCTGAAATTAACCGTGATTGAGGTAAGAAACGGTGAGGTAAGAAAATAACAAATCTAAGTAAAAATTTCTTCAAAAAGAAATGTTTCATAATAAAGTGCTCCTTTTAAAGTGGCTTTCAGCATTTACTGGATTTTCAAGCTTATTTCGAGCTTAGAATTTCTAGCTTTTTCTCGCAAAACAATTGTCCTGTCGCAAAAGAAAGTGGCGAGCGTTGACTGTCTTTGTAACTCCTGTTGCACTTTTGAACACTTAAGAGCAACTACTGCAAATTATCTAAGACCCTAGTCTTCTAGAAATTTCTTTGAAATTAATGTGTTAATTTTTCAAGTTACAAAAAAGTGTACTTACAAGTTTTTTTGCTAAATCAATCGGGTACAAACATATGGATCGAATGATTTGACTACAGCAACTACTCTACTTTCTAGTCTACTCCAAATAAAAACTAATACAACAAGTAAACACATACAAGTAAAAGGTGAAGGAAAACATCGTGAGGAAACCCGCGGCTTAGTCAGCTCGAGAGAATGGTATAAGTGCTGAGAAAGTCTACTCCATCTTATCTATTCTTAAACATAGGTATTACTAAAATTTATACGAGTATGTTTTTAACGTGCTGTGATTAAAAAGTTGACCTTGCATAAATCCATCTAGAATCCAATACAAAAGGACTGTTTTCTTCTTTTTAACCAGTGTGGGGAGAGGATTTATATCCTCTATAACAAAGATAAATATGCATTTAATAAATATTATCACAGAACCACTTAAATATAAGTAATCTGTGTAACTTTATCAGTTCTCAAATGGCATGCACGCCCAACTATTAACATAAAGTGACTACACGATGACCGTTTGTGTGACATAGGGTGTAAAAGGAAAGTTATGCACTAGTTACCTGCCTCGGTTATACCCGTGTACAATATAGTTATCAGTAATCTATATCTATATAAGAGCTTAACCTGACTGACTGACTGACTGACTGACTGACTGATTGATCATCGCCGAGCCGAAACCGCTGAAGCTAGAAAGCTGAAATTTGGAAGGTGGTTTCCTTTTATAACAAAACCACCCACTAAGGCGGGGTTTTTGGAAATTCCACCTTTAAGGGGGTGAAAAAGGGTGAAAACGTTTGTATGAAACTTTTTAACGCGTGGAGCGATTTTCATGAAATTTTGTTTGTGCACTGTAAATGCAAAATAAATGGACACGTGTTTCAGGATTTTTCAATATAACCATCGAAAAGAGGTCAAATGTGGGGTCAATGTTTGTATGGGAACTTTTTAACGGGTGGTGCGATTGGTCTGAAACTTTGTTTGTGTACTATAAATGCAAAATGAATGGATACGTGTTTCAGGATTTTTCATAATATCCTTCAAAAAGGGGTAAAATGGGGTGTCAATGTTTGTATGGGAACTTTTTGACGGGTCGTGCGATTGGTCTGAAACTGTTTGTGTACTCTAAATGCAAAACAAATTGACACGTGTTTCAAGATTTTTCAATATAACCTTCATAAGGGGTCAAATGGGGTGTCAAAGTTAGTATGGGATTTTTATGAGTTGTGTGATGTGTTTGAAACTCAGTTTAGATACTTTAAGTGAACAAAGTCGCTGGCGGGACAGCTAGTTAATAATAGTTTATCTCTAATAATATTAAGGAGTAATCTAGCTACCAATAAGTGAAATATTTTGGATATTACGTTAGTTCCTAGCTTTGCTTTGTTCAAGGATAAATAACGGTGAGTGAATTGTCCTTCAAAACCCTCGGAAATATCAGTTCAAATGTCATAGCAAATCTGAAATGTTAATTTTTTAACATTAGACAGGCGTTATTTTATCATTTTTAAGTGGAGTAGGTATAAATAAATAAATATAAATAAATAATGCTGGACTATCCACACAGCATCATCTAGCCCCAAAGTAAGCTACTCAAAGCTTGTGTTATGGGTACTAGATAACTGATATATTTAATACATTATATACATAGATAGATATTTTTTACTATACATAGAAAACACCCAGACCAACGGAACAAATTTCTGCAGATCGTACACAAATTTGTTCCGCGGCGGGAATCGAACCCGCAACCTCTTGCGTCGCAGGCGGACTCTCGCCCGCTGCGCCACTGAGGTCGTCAGGTATGCTATTATTTATTAACAATACCAACGTAATCGAAATAAAATCAATACTTTAGTTTAGAACTTAAAAGATTAGGATAAGTTGATCCTAAAAACAAAATACCTATATATTTAATCCTAATAATAATTATCAATATTGGACTAAGTTTTTACTCTTAACTCTTGCGTGAATTTTCAAGCTTAAAAAGTTTTTTAAACACCCTGTAGGTACTTATATTCTATATGAAATTATTGCGAAACCATCATACGCCTCAAACACTCGCTAGGTATTATCACTGACCGTCTGTCCCGAACAGAAAAATGATAAACATATCTGGTTACAATATAATAGATCGGTTCAAGTTAGAAAAGATTGCGGTATGGAAATTAACCACTAACACTTACGAACCAGTATAGTTAAAGGGTCAAAGTGCGCCTCAAAAACTACTTTCGTGTATTAGGGGCTAGTTGAAGGCAAGTCTGAGCTATGTGAATTACAATTAGAGCGAGGAGATAAAATTTTGCGCACGTTTTGTGTGTTCGAAAATGTTTACTTACCAAATATACTCGTATGTAGTAAATATAAAATATGTAGGTATTTTACTTGGTAAGTAGTTCCTATTATATATACGAACTACTAAGTTTTCAATTATTTTAGTGGAATAATGGTAGGCAATACATACCTGAAAATAGGCTGTAATTATAATTATAAGGAAATACCAACGTAATTTGTAATCTTTCCGGTTTCTCCTGCGGTTTCAATTCAAAACCTACTCGAAATAAGATGAGTTTATTTGAATTTCCAACATAGTCAAATGCCTATCTTTTATCAAATAGGTACGACCTTTTGTAGATATACACATTGGCTATGGTGTGACTATTGGAAAAGAAAATTAAATAATAGGTTTAACCTATTGAATTTAAATTATATTTCTTTAATTCTCTTTGTATTAGCAAAACTTTGAAAATTAGGTACATTTGAAATGAATAAAAAAAAATATTTATCGGCTGTTTTATCTTTAAGACATTTCATATTCAAATTTTTTTTATGCAGTCGGCCAGAGTAAGATATATTTATTTTTCTTTTTTCACCGAGTCAAGATAACGCAGAGAAGATTTTCGAATTCTACTCCTTTTGTTTTGTTTGTTTTTTTTTATGGCCGCTACCAGCCCATGTTATACTGCCAGTGACAAATACACTCCACATCTGGTCGGTTTCTTATCAACGAGTTATTATATTTTGAAGGAAAACACACAAGTTATCGCGTGCCATATTGTTAACACATCCGTCCTTAGGCTCCAAAGTGTCATTAGGGAATTAAAATGTTAATTTAACGCTATGACTTATTGGAATAATGGGTATTTTAACTATTTCCTGTTGATAAGGGGAACTTGGGGCCGACTCTCAGAGCTGTCAAACTTTAGTACCGAATTAAATGGTCAACTACAATAAAATAATATTAAATTTAAACGACGATTTCATTTGGAATGGACTAATAAATACGTCAGTGGTACCTATGTAGGTACTTACCAATAACTAAATAATCAGTATTTCATTAAAAAACACAGTTTTTGAGTTAGTTCGCAGCTAGTATGGTTTGTGCCAATAATGAACTTTTAACATTAATTGGGGTCTATGAGTGCGGCCTTTAGTTTTTTGTATGACTCTTGGGATTTGTGAATGTAGAATGGTTACCATAACCATATTTTAGCTAAAGACGACCTCCGTAGTTGTTTTTGGTGTCCGTTTTAAATAAATATTTAGATGGTAGATGAATAATGATGATGTGGTATAGGCAAAGAAACTCGCTGGGCCCTTTTTTTGTATGATCCTTGTTAAATTTGTTAGGGACACCTAGCAGAGTTGGAACTGATTCGTCCCAAGCTTTTTTGTCATCTAAGTATTCTATTTGATAATAAGCTTTTCGAGACAGTTTCTCTTTCATTAATTTTTTTGAATTAAAAAAAAATAAAAAGTTACTTAGATCTTTGAGGGTATCTAAATAGGGTAGGTCAGAGGCACGTCCAAACATGACATTTGTTACATGCTCATATTCTACACAGTAGTTAGTATTCCGTACGTGACAGGTTGCACACACCTTCGAATTTTTGGTTTTAGGGTATGCCGGTTTCCTCACGATGTTTTCCTTCACCGTTTAAGAGCACTGGCACTGCGTACATACATTTTTCGAATGGTGCACAACCAGGTTTGAACCCACGACCTTCGGATCGTGAGGGGTGCTACCACTACACCAGCGCTCTTGAATTTCCCAATCGATAAAGCAACCATAGTGCATGGCTGGTCCATTTATCCACGTGTCTGCAAAGATTTAAATCGTAGATATGCCCGTACGGTACTGAGACCGCGCCGTTTTGTTGCCACACGAAATGAGATAGCTCGCTCATTTGGCACACCAATTATTTTCAATTTCAGGGTAAAAAAAGAACAAGTATATATTTTTACGAAAGATCGTGCAATATAATTGCACAATAAATGGTGAAATAACTATTTGGTTCATTTTTTACTAATCATTAGTGTGCGTGCATCGGCATTTTGTTAACACACACAAGTAAAAACAGTCCCACAGTTTTTGGCGGCCGGGCATATCTTCGATATAAATCTTTGCATGTCTGTAGATAAGCTCTCTAGTGCGTTCGTCTCTATCAATTGCTCTAATAGAGACATCCTAGCGCGGCCCGTCACAACAGCAACCCATTACCTTGTAACCACTTGTACTTACATCTACTTCCACTGCAGTTGTGATTCAAATTGTCTCTTCCTCTACGGTTGTATAGAGGTTTGCACATAGTGTAAAAAAAAGGTTTTACTATTTTTAATTTAATTTAAATTTGGAACGCCCGTATGATTCCAGAAAGAAGGTTCTGCGTTTGAATAAACACTACATTTTGATATTATTATGTCAAAAAGGTCATCTCGTATGAATGGCGTCATAGATAAATATGTATCTTTTTTAATAATTAGGTAAGTATGTTTAATTTTCATAATAAACTAGCTGACCCGGCAGACTTCGTACTTATTTAGAAAACGTTTGTATGGGAAATAGCAAAGGGCTATTTTTAGGGTTTTCCGGCAGTTATTTGATTTTTCTTACCTTTTAAACCTTCCCTAGACCTCCACGAACATTTCAAGACCAAGATAAGATAAATCCGTTTAGCCGTTTTTGAGTTTTAGCGAGACTAACGAACAGCAATTCATTTTTATATATATAGATAGATTTTAAATGTTTTCTTTAAGTTTTTTTTTTTGCGTGTGTTGTTGTTATTCAAAATTATTATTGACGAATGAAATAATAACTAGTTATACCGTCAATTTTTATACTAATGGTTGCTTACGAATTAGATTGATAAAATATTAGAAACTATGTGTTTTTTTTCGAAATAAACAGTAACTTAAGTTAGAAGTAATACAAAGTAGGTATAAATATAATAATATATAATATAATATACAGGTATAGTAGGTTACCAAATTGTTTATAAATCCGTTCATACCGAGTTACAAAGTGCAAACAAACACAGAAACTTTCGCTTTAATAATATAGTAGCATGTGTGAGATAGGATTAGAATTTATGAGGAAAATTAAAATAATAACCACAAGGAAAGATAGACGAAATTATCTTATTTAAATACAATGAAACTAACTTTTTTCAACCGCCATTTAATTATTCGAAAAATATCGTGTAAGAAAAGATTCCTGATTCCAATCAACAGTGTGTACACAGCCTAACCGGAGCTGAGATTGACTAGTGTTCCGTAGAGCGGTGCGCGTACAAGATCGTTTCCTCGTTAGCGGCCAATTTAGGGTTCCGTTCCTTGGAACCCTCCGGACGACAAATTGATCAAGTGTTTTATATTGTGAGGTTTGTTTGCTCTCGTTTCGGTTGTTATAACTAGCTCTAGTGAAATGAACAAGATAATATTAGTAAACTTACTTATTTTTTTTATTTTTTTTTAGTTTTAGTTGATAATATTTTAACCAAAAAAAAAATCATGATCACGACTGAGGCTCGCTAGATATCGCCTCAGATCTCTAGTTACTTAGATCTTTGAGGATATCTAATGAGGGCAGTCAGAGGCACAATACAACAATGATAATTGAGACATGCCCACATTTTGCACAGTAGTTAGTATTCCATTCGTGACAGATTACAAGCCCATCGCCGCTTAAAAAAATAACTAATCTTTGACACACCTGAGAATTTTTGGTTCTAGGGTAGGAATGCCGGTTTTCTCACGATGGATTCCTTTACCGTTTAAGAGCATTGCGCACATAAATTTTTCGAATTGATAAACTCATTGGTGCACGACCAGGTTTGAAACCACGTCTTTTGGATCGTGATGCAGGGGTGCTACCACTACACCACCAGGATTATTCTCGTTTTAACTGATAATATTTTAGCCAAGTGTTTACTTCTCACTAACTTAAAGAATTACGATACCCACGCGAGCGAAGTCGCGGTGATTTCCACTAGTTTTAAAATAAATTCCTAAGTCACAAATGCCACAGCAAATAACAAACTGAAATCCTTAAATTCCTAAACTTCTAAGTACTGCACGAAAACGGCAAAACAACAGACACACTGCTATTAAAATTACAGAACAATTCTAAATAATGCATTTAACTGCTGAAGTTGGTTTCAACGAGATCTTGAAGCCAAAAGACTCCTGGACAACGTCCAAAGTATGTTGAGCAGTTGATGCCTCTGCGAACACTGTTACCCATGTGACATACTGACTTGACTGTTGTCAAACTTTGCTATGGACATGTTCATAGTTGGTGGTCGAAAAGAGTCTTTAGTCAACTGAGGCCGCTGTCAACTTATCCGGATAAGTTTTGTATAGAATAGATTATATAGAAATATGATTTGTATAGACACGTAAAAAGTGTTTCGACATAAGATTTACGCTAAGAACAACGCAACGACAAACACACAAATGCATACTGACTTGACTGTTGTCAAACTTTGCTATGGACATGTTCATAGTTGGTGGTCGAAAAGGGTCTTTAGTCAACTGAGGCCGCTGTCAACTTATCCGGATAAGTTGACCTAATGCATTTTTTAATCGGCCGAGTCATCCCGCTGTCAGATTTAAGATTTGTATAGACACGTAAAAAGTGTTTCGAAATCTAGACACGCGGCAGCGTGTCAAGCCAAGTTCAAGCGAAGCGAACGGGCGATGCGCGCCTAGTGTAATATTACGGGAACCATTTGGGTGATTTTTCACCCCCTCGTAACTCAAAAACTATTTCATAAGATTTACGCAAAGAACAACGCATCCACAAACGCACAAATGCATTTATATAAAGTAGGTAAGGATAATAATTAATTATATTTTAAAGTTATATAATAATCCTCGGCAGATTTGTGTGTGAGAAAAAACACAGGCAATTTTTATCTATTTGCGATCTATAAAGCGTCACTTAGAACTTTTTATTTACTTACTTTAAAGGTTTAATTTCGTGAGTTCAATTTTCTAGTGCTTCTTTAGACCTAAATGAACCTACCCTCTAAATTTCAATCTAAAAAGCTGTGCGTGTCAGTTAGTTAACCTAAAAAGAGATTTCTACAGCATAAATATTTATTTTAGCTACAAATAGGTATGTTTATCGTCTTTAAATGTATATACATATAATAAAATCGTAGAGAAGGCGTGTCTGTACCTACTTTAGATATTTTCAAATAAAAATTAGTGCTACCAAGATTAGATACCTAGATATAATTTGTCTGTTCATCTGTGCGTTTGTGCACGTTAATCTCCTAAACGGCTGAACCAAATCGAATGCAATTCACTAATTTATTGAAATAAGCTTGGATTAAAAATTTGGCTTTGTTTCATCGAAATCGGTTGACAAATAAAAAGATTTGCTTATTGAACTTATTTTTCGCGCGCGATGGACGCCACGCGTAAAAGTACCTAATCTAACGCATACGAAGCCGCGGGTAATAACTAGTCTCTAATATAACTTAAACACAATACGTGTAATCCACAACATAGTTAACTACAATATTACATCAAAACTTCTGCAGTATCTCATAGCAATTTTGAACCAACTCGCGCTCGCCGAACTACTTAGCCGTGTGTGTTACGAACGAAAACAGAAGCGCATGCATGTTACAGACCAAGTTGCAATAACGGCAATACTTACAAGTGTAATATCTGGCTCAAATGCTCTGAAGTTGCAGGAAAACTTTAGCGGTATTGCGGCTCATTTAAATTGCAAAAATAACTAGTTTCAAAGTTTCGTGCGTTCGGTAAGATGTGACAGTTTATTGGCATGTGCCAAATACCGTTTTTGGACGTACCTCTGACTACCCTCTTTATATATCCTCAAAGACCAGGAAAGATAAAAATACTAAACGCACTTCAGACGTAGTCAAAACAAACTGAAACTTTCAGCGTTCAACTTATCAGCGATCAAACACTTACTTAAACTGTTTAACACGATTGAGGATAAGACAAGTACTTACTAACATTAGCACGCGAAATTCGTTTCAGAAATGGAGTACCTAATTCTAGATACAATAGTTTAAGTACGGCGGTATCTTTAGTCGTCATCACGCACGCAGATCAGAATACAAAAAAAAAACGCTAGGAACTAAACGAGATTCTTGCCTATTCTTCTCAATTCTTTTACTTTTAAATAGTACCTATTCGTATTACATGATTTGAAAACGGATTATGGCAGTATCTTTAGTCGTTATTCCTCACGCAAGCAGATCAGAAACTGCATCCACAAAAAGAGCTAGAGCTGATGAAAACCGCATTAAAATCAGTTGAGTAGTTAAAAAAGACGTCTAAACAGATACGTATAGCTTCAAAAACAATAACATAAGAGAAAGGTTATTTTTAAAGGTTATACCTTCTTTGAAAGCAACGAAACTAAGATAACAATTAAGAAGCTAATTGCCCCGGCCCCGCGTAATGGGTTAAATTGCACTAAATGGGACTAAATTGAGCTCCTTCCATAGAATTGAAAAACATGTTAATTTTGCGACGGCCGTACCTAGCCGACTAAAAATAACGACATGTGGAAATTAGGACAATATTTTATAAATAAAGTTGAGAAGAATTTTAATATACTAGCTTCCACCCGCGGCTTGGCCTTCGTGGTACCTTGTTAATTTATAACCTATGCGCTCTTTCAGACTATAGTCTAAATCTGTGTCAAATTTCATCCTGATCCAATACAATCTATATCAAGGATACAATTTATCTCCTTGCCAAATTTGATTAAGATCTGCTCAGCCGTTAAGCCGTGAAAAGGTAACAAACATAAGTTAGTTTTTTATATTTCTTATTGTACGCCGACCTAGCTCTCAGACCGGGTTGGCTGGTAGAAACTGTCCCTTAGGAATTAAGCCCTTCTTTTGTCACACATTTTTGTAATATGTGTACCTACAATAAAGTGTAATAAAAAAAAAAACCAAGGTTACTTTCGCATTTATAATATTAGTTCGGAAGAGGTTAATCCCATATTCGCTCAGCGAAAACATTAATAAAGATTTAAAAAAAGGAAGTTCACTCTTAAAAAATTTATTTGTATCCTGAAATGAGATAGCAACAGAGGCTTACAGGTCTTGAAAAGTGGACCTTAATAGTTAAATTGAAACAAGAATATTTTCCCGAAAACCAATAATGAGGAAAGAAAGTATGTATCGAAATTACGCGAGCAAAGTCGCGGGGTTTTCCATTAGTTAATTATATTTATTCCATAATCATCTAAAAGGGGTGATGATATAATTTAGTTGAAATTTAAATGTTATAAGCTTTATTTTCGATACGTTATCAAGTGGTGTAGGTAGCCTAACTTGATATTATCGCAATTACTCACAAAGTGTTTAATATAATAATAAGGATAATTAATAATAATCTAAGGAAAATATCGCCATTTATCTGCCAGAGCTCTTGATATCCATATCTATACTAATATTATAAATGCGAAAGTCTGTTTGTTGTTTTTTCATGACTCAGTGACTGAACGGATTTTAATTAAATTTGGCAATGATATAGATGTATCCTTGGGAAGAGATGTTTGCTACATTTTGTCTCAAATACTTACATAAAAAAGCATGTGTGCAATTCACACGTGGTATAAGAGAAACCTTAGAATATTTTGGCTTCAAGATCATTCTCTCATTCCCACTATGCCGTGGTAAACACTAGCGGAGGGGGTACGAAGCAGAGCACAAAGAGATAGAAATAAGAAACACTGTATGATGCTTCCTGTCTCATTTTCTCCCATGTTAAATATTATGAATTTATGTGTGTCTCTTTTTACTATCGCTTTTTCGTTTCATCGACTTTCAAATCACAACGATGCTAAAGAAGTTTTCTTTCACTTCAAAAAAACGTTCAATGGAGACGAAGTCGCGGGCAATAGCTTGTAGCTAATAATTTGTAGGTAGGTAGGTATGTACATACATAACCCTCTTTGTTTTGAATAATGGAGCATTTAATAATATAGGTATAACTTTATTTGTATTAGATAAGTATCAAAATAATAATAACATGAGTTACATTGCGTATGTTAGTATATTTATTAGTTTTATTATATTTTCAATTTATTTACCTAAACTGTGCAACTAATTAACCTCATAGACAAAATTAGGAACAATCAATTTAAATAAATAAATAAATAAATAATGCTGGACAATCCACACAGCATCATCTAGCCCCAAAGTAAGCTACTCAAAGCTTGTGTTATGGGTACTAGATAACTGATATATTTAATACATTATATTACATAGATAGATATATTTTTATTATATATAGAAAACACCCAGACCAACGGAACAAATTTCTGCAGATCATACACAAATTTGTTCCGAGGCGGGAATCGAACCCGCAACCTCTTGCGTCGCAGGTGGACTCTCGCCCGCTGCGCCACAGAGGTCGTCAAATTTAATAACATCGTTTGGTAAAAAGTTTATGAAAATTAATCCTACTAATATTATAAACGTGAAAGTTTGTTGTATGGATGCAAAGATTTAAATCCTAGATATGCCCGGACGCCAAAAACTGTGGCACTGTTATTACTTGTGTGTGTTAACAAAATGCCGACGCATGCACACTACCTAATAATTAGTAAAAAATGAACCAAACAGTTATTTCACCATTTATTGCGCAATTATATTGCACGATCTTTTGTAAAAAAATATACTTATTCCTTTTGTACCCTGAAATTTAAAATATTTGGTGTGCCGAATGAGCGAGCTATATCATTTCGTGTGGCAACAAAACAGCGCGGTCTTAGTACCGTACGGGCATATCTCGATATAACGATTTAAATCTTTGGATGTATGTTTGTTACTCTTTTACTCTGTTACTCTCAAGTGTTGCTATATCGTGAATCACCGGCAATCGAGGAGTTAGCGCCAGCATCGTCACCCAAATACGCGTGACCCTGGACCCGTGACTCATCCCTTCCCGTCCTAAATATTGCGACAAACCAAGACATAGGATGTGACAGAGGTTAAATCTATATGGTCGCATCCTCGCCCGCTTCCTGCTTAGCGTCGTGTTAATTGTTTGTGCGCGTACGCATTTAGATGATTAATTCGCGCATCTCTTATTCAGTGTTCAGAGCTAGTTGAATTGTTTTTTTGAACTGTCATCTTTTTCTTCTTCTTATTGTATCACTAGTTACTGTACTGAGATGACGGATGATAGGTGCGAGTGGAGGAAGAGAACCTGTTGTGCCGATCTCACCAAGTGGGATAAGGGCAGGAAGATGATGATTGTATCACTAGTTCTAACCAAAGGTGGTGAAAGGATTAAGGCGCCCAAGTCTTTTCGTGCCCTGATTTTGACAAAAGAGATGTCGTTCTATTTATCTGGATCACAAGAGAGACATACGTTATAGGTACTCGTACAAAATATCAAGAAATGTAATATGAATGCTGTTAAAACTATTTTCAGTTACATTCACTCAAGTTTTTTTAATTTTTGTAATGCATACTAGTTTTTGACGACTTCGTAATACTTTACCAAATTATCTTTCTTTACTCTACCAAATTATCCTTTTTATGTTTTTATCTGATAGACGACATGGGTAAGAAAGGAGTGAGTACTGAGATGACGAATGACAGAGAGAAATGGAAGAAGATCACATGTTATGCCGACCACATAACGTGGGAAAAGGGCACGAAGAGAATAGTGATCTGACTCTAGCAAAAACTTATCTTTACGGTTCTTGTGCCTTTTATAGTTTAAACGTTAAGAAGCTAATTTCCCTACAATTACCTATATCAAAATATCTTGGAGTTTCTTGTTAGAGGTTTACCCTCAGGATGAGTAACAATTAAATCATTTAAAACACACTTTGCAGTCTCATCAGCGTCTACGCAGAATGCAGTCTTAATGTCTTAATCACTCATTAAGGATATATCCTTTTTAGTAATTGAGTCGCGTGAATGAGCACGCGACTCAATTTCACGTCTATTTACAGGCATCGTTCTGTGTAAGTAGAGCAGGATTATTAAAATAAACATGATCACGACTGTAATCCCCAGGCTTATAGATATTTCCTCAGATCTCAAGTTACTTAGATCTTTGAAGATATCTACCACTACAGCGACAGCCAAAGAAACTTGCTTTCATACATACATACGAGTAGGTACATTCACCCCAAACATATACCCTCCTTTTCCACTTCATCGGTTAAAAATTACTCATCAATATTTTGAAGAAAATACATCAAAACAAAAGCCTATTACACAATCAAATCAAAACTAACAGAGACATTTCAAGACGTTCCCTTTAAACTTAATCCTAACAACAATAAACCCAACATTAAACTTAACTTGAACTTCGAAAGATCTCGTCTTAATCTCGACGTAAACTTAACTTAACCTGACTTCCTGGGGCAGTTAAGTGCATTAACTTGATAGTGGACTCACGCTAAGATAAGCCGCGGGTTAGTTGTATAGAAACTTATAAGACAAGTAGGATTACTTATCCTACTAATATTATAAACGCGAAAGTTTGTAAGAATGTGTGGATGTATGGATGTATGGATGTATGTTTGTTACTCTATCACGCTGAAACTGATCTGGATGAAATTTGGCACAGATATCGATTATTGTCTGGAATAGCACATAGGCTACTTTTTATCCCGGAAAATGTACGGTTCCCGCGGGATAGATTGTTTTTGTTTTTCAAGGTACCACGCAGGCGAAACCATGGGCGGAAGCTAGTATTTTATAAAGAAACCAGACACAGTACAAACATTTGAATTAATCACACAAATTTTTATTCTAGGTGAGGATCGAACCCACAACCTACAGCGCAGAAGGCAGAGTTACTACCAACTGAGCTATAAGGCCAGTCAAAACAGCATAATTTTATACTTAAACATTTTTATATGCAAGAATATATTTTCATCTGGAATAGCCAAGAGTGAAGAGTCATCAAGTCCATCCCAGCGCCTTATGATGCATCTTTAGTGCGGACTCAAAGAACAGAATTCAGTTCATTACCGTCTTGCGAGCTCCTTGACTACTAGTGCTGGGATAGTGAAGAGAGATTTTTATCGATAGTCGACATTAAAACTATCGATATCATTTTTTTGTAATATTATTAAAACTTTTTTTAGTAATTTATAATGAAATGATTTCATATTTTATAAAGATTAATAGTGTAGACGACCCTAGCTTGCACTACTCATTAAAAAAAAGTCTTGTAAGTTCACAGATAAAAAATCATCTCTAAAAATAATAAGCAACTCGAAAAATAATCCGACGTCGAGCTGTAGTCACTCGAACTATCATCGTTGGAACGAGCGGAACAAACTACGGCAAGTGTGTCGATTTCCATCGTCCTCGAGAGTCTAGAAAAAAATATTCTCGAGCAAGTTCAGGGGGTGGGGGTGCCCCCTACCCCCCCGTAGGTACAGTAGAGTTGCGGACCTCCTTAACTGCTGGCAGCGGACAAAAAGAATGAATGGATCCGCCCCTTAACGAATACACCGAGCGGCATAATTCATACTTAGGAAACTGCAAGGAGTTGACATGAATTTTTATTTTTGAATTACGAATGCATCGAAAAGTAAGATGGTGTTTATTTGGGAGACATTGCCAGGTGCTCGCAATATTTCAGAACTAAACTGGAACTTAAATCGTGAACATAATTTTTTTACAGCTTTTATATTGCTTTTAAGCAATATTTTGTTTTAGTAAGTAATTTGGGTGGAAATGTACATAGATAGCTTAACCATTTCACACGATATTCTTTGTTTAATCTATCTATTTCAGAAATAACAGGAAATCGGTTAGTACTAATACAATTTTTCTTCAAAAAAAATAAGTTTTTGTCAATCCAAGCAAATCATTTAATTAGTATTTTTGATCAAGTTTAAGTATTTTAAGTGTCATTATGGTGACATTTGAAGATTATTTACATTGTAACTGTCAAGATTTTTTTAATAATGCGTCTCTACCCCTCTTAAGAGTTTGATGTAATAATTCTTTTGAATAGAACTGACTCTTCCAGACAACAATTAATTACACTAGAATGCAGCAACTAGCGGAACTACGTGCCTCGTTCACTCGCGACATTCTAATGTTCTGTTTAGTCACTTAGTCGAGTTGTAAATTATAGATCACTAAATCGGGATTACACTACACGGTATTCAGGGCCCGGTAGTAAGGGAGCCTAACGCCTAGCCTCTACGTTTTACCTACGCCCTGACTCTTATTACACCACTCTTATTTAGGGTAAGGGACCCTGAATTCAGGGTAGTGTAATAAGTGCTTTAGTCTTAGCTATTGTAATTTACAAAATAAAGTTGTAAGTTTGTTGTAGTAAAATAGTTTTATATTATCTCCTACGTATTTGGAAATGAATGTATCTTAATTTATACTTTTAATTTTTTAGGATTCATTTTGCACTTAACTTACATACATTCCTTATTTCAACAACTTTAAGCTTTCTCAAGCTAGTATATCTTTGTACCAAATTTCATCAAAATCGGTTCTGATGTTGAAGCAAGAAAGCGCAACATAAAGTGTTACTTTTGCATTTATAATATTAGCATGGATGGATATGGATAGATATTTAATAAAATTTCTTTAACTTGTTTAACTGAACGCAGCTCGGAAGGCAAGCTCGGAAGTTAAGATGCGTCGGTTGCCACGTATAATTTTTCCACTCTCTTTTAATTCACCCCCTATAACCACCCGCCTCAACCCTTCCGTCTGTCAATCTTAGGGAAGGTACTGGGCTCATATTTTTTTTATCGTGACTTTTAATAGGAAGCTCAGAATCGATGGTTTCACTCTTTATAGAGTGGATAGTTTGTGGGTTGATTTTAATTATTGTGAGGAATCGTCTGTGGAAAAAGTTGAATTTTTGAGATAATAATGAAAGATTTCCGACGTATCGCTTTTACGTTACAGAAGTAAATAAAGTAAATTTACATGTTATTTACACAAGTATTTTAAACATGAATTGTCACAGGCTCTAATATTTGAATAAGTATTTACTTTTTGAAAAGAATTAAATATGTAGCTATATCATACAAATATCACGAAACGTTTTTCTCATCCTACTAATATTATAAACGCGAAAGTTTGTAAGAATGTATGGATGGATGGATGGATGTATGTTTGTTACTCTTTCACGCTAAAACATCTGAACAGATCTGAATGAAATTTGGCACAGATAGATTATGGTCTGGAATAACACAAAGACTACATTTTATCCCGAAAAATATACGGTTCCCGTGGGATAGCGATGTTTTTGTTTTTTAAGGTATAAAAGCAAGAAACACCGGACAGTGAATGTGGTGGTCATCAAAAGAGGCTATTTTCAAAATGTAGGTATTAATCAACGCATTGTCGAGTCGTTTGAAGTCTCAGCTAAAATGGAAGACCAGACGTCCAAGGGGGAGAAGAAATAAAAAAATGTAACTACCCTCAAGTTGCATACACGCGTAAGTTGATGTTGCAGGAAAAGTAAGGAAATGCGGCAAGTATTGAGAAATCTGTTTTGTTTGTAAGTACTTACTCGTATGAATTATGACAAGAAATGTCGGTATCAGTTCACGTTTCAAAATTGTCTTTTAGTGAATTATTCCTTTAGTTTTATTTGCTTATGGAATAAAAATCTTACAGAAACGAGACGTATGAGTTTTGTTTGATTTTCTCCCAAATTATGTTTTGTAAAGCAAACTAGTTTTCAAATATCCACTTTTCAAAAATCTTTATTATTCACCGCTGCATTCAACTCAAGAATCAGGCTCCCCTACGATCCACTACACTGTACAAACTTAACAGATAAGGGCTCGAAGTACCCCCCAAAAGGGGTAAGACAGCCCCCAAGTCTAGACTTTAGTGGAAGAAAAAATACGTGAAAGGGATGGCGATAGCATTCGATCTAGCGTGCAGTGTGATAAAGTAAATAATTGCAAGGATCATTTCAGATGGAAAAAATATTTTTTGGAAAGCTCCGTTTTCTTTTTGTTGATTAATTTTGTTTTTATTATTTGTTTTCTTATTATTAGATGCTTGTTTAGTGTTTAATTTAAATTTGCAATACGGTAAATTATTCTAGTTACGATTTTTTATTTAGATCAATCACCACTTGGATCAATAGCCATAGGTGGGTCACGGCCCGGCCCACCTATGGCTTGTTTACAAATTTCATTTTAACATTAAAATTGGAATGGAATTTTCACAAAACTATAAGTTTTTTTTGCCACAGAATATAAAATCTTTAACTTTTTTTTCTGAATTTATTTGACTATTGAAAAATCATGACTAAGTAGAATAAGAACTTGTTCAACATTTCTTTCCTAACCATAGATTGCTTGCAGTAATTCAAAACACACACCACAAATAACACATCTTTGTCCTCCAACCTCAGCTATACAAAGTCCTTTTGTCCTCTCCCCACAGAGTATATAATAGTTAGTAAGCCGCTGTCTCAAATAGTCTGAGAAATGGCGATGCTCTAATTATTTCCCACACTTGCTGCTCGCTACGCTCACTACAATATAGAGTTACATTTGCATTGTTTTTTCTAAATCTTAGGTGAAGTCACTTTCGAGTACAGTCGGTGTAAAAAAACAGTAGCTAGAAAGCTTTCTATTTGGGTCTTTATTATCTTAATCCCGAATAAGTAAAAATTTTCAGTCAAAGACTTTTGGTTATGCTAAAGGTTTTTTTTCCTTAGTGTGGTGTGGTGGAGTTATACAAGTATTTTCTTAGAAACAGAGCAGCAAAGAACCTAAAAGCAACAGGCCCAATAGGCCAAGATGTTCTTCTAATACATAACAATCAATTCAAATGAGACTAAATAGGTTTTTTTGGTGTGACGAGCGCAGTTTAGTAACGTGCAAATTTGTGTGCTTAATAAAGCTATTGTTATTAGTATTAAACGGGTATTTATCGCGTTTTATTTACCTATTTCTTCCCGACGTTTCGACAAGATGACACACTCCTGTTCACGGGTATACTAATAATAATAAACGGGTAGTTTAATACTAATAATAATGTGTTCAGATCGCGTAAGTTTAAAAACACAAGCTATTGGTCAGTGTATAAAGTGTATAAAAAAGTTCTATAAGTATATAAATAAAGTTTTTTTTTGTTTAGCTGATGGAAGATGCTTTTCTCGGTGAGTGTACGTTACCGCTCGGCTAACCCTGCCAGGAGTGAACTTGATACATGACATTGTGCCCTTTCACGCACCTTGGCGGCCCTTTGTAAAGCTTTCTTGGTCGCTTTTTGTGAGACGGTACGCATGCGTGGGTATGGAGGATTTCGGAGACAGGTTTTTAAGTAGTTTGTCATGGAAAGGTTTTAATAGCTTTGCAATAGTTTGGTGGAAACAAGGACATGTTATCTGCATGTAAAAGTACAGTTACATATTTTTTCAGATTGTTTGAAGGTTTTTTAGTGGCTTTGAGTATATTAGCCTATCAAAAGACAGTTTAATGTGCCCAAATTTTCGTATGAACCGTGAAATCTTATGGCTTTAAACGAGCAATTCTTGTATATAGTATATACAAGAATTGCGTGCAATAAATCGATCCACCCCGTATATTAAATAAGCCTGGAGTGGGCCGATTTTTTTGCACACTAGTATAGGTATATATACTCGTATATAATCTGAATCTCGGAAACGAATCCAACGATTTTCATGAAATTGAGTATGCAGAGGGTTTCAGGGGCGATAAATCAATCTAGCTAGGTTTTATTTTCCAAAAAACACGATTTACCAAAAAAAAAATGAGCAAAGCTCGGTCATCCAGGTAATATATTTTTAATGATGGTCGATATAATGAGACTTAAACCGAATTATAACAAAACCAGCCTTTGCCTTTCACAAAGATAAAACATCAAGCCATTTTAAGTCCTTAAAATACTTGTAAAGTATCGAAACTTTTGAGCTTTTCTTTTTGAACCACATCATTAGCCGGTTCGTTTTCCATTATAACTCTTGCAAAACTTTGTTTTGTAAATATCTTTGAACGAGAAACCGAAGTGCGATTCAGATTGGAGCGCATTTTGTAATAATAAACAATGTAAATGCCTATCAGTAAAAATATTAAAGATATTTACTAGAAATTCTGTATAAATATCACGAGTTGATGCAAGTCTTATCGACTGCCAGAGCGATATTTTTAACTCGAAAAAGAAGTTCTATTTTTAAATAGTTTGATTTTTTATTTTTTATGATATTTATAGCAAACGGCTAACCAGCCAGTGGTAAGTTAGTACCGGTTGGTGTACCGTCGAGTTACTTACTTCGTCTGAATGTTCCTTAACCTCAAAGTAAAGTTGTCTTATTTTATTTTCCCCGTAATTTAACATTTTCTCCGCGCTACGCATCGAGGGAGGGCGGGGTGGTACTTGACCACCCTGCAACCCTTCATCGCCTCAAGAACAACATCGGAATTATAAATACCGTCTCGTATACACAGCTGAAGTTGGAGGGAATTTTAAAATTCGAATGAGATAGTTTCGTAGAAATATCGCGGGAAATTTTCGAAACATTGCGTGTAGAAAAATATTTAAAAAATTAAATTAGTGTTACCAGCTTGAATTTTATTTGCCAATTTTTTGTATTTGTTTTAAAAAAACATTTTTTTTCACCCATGCCACAAAAAATATATTAAAAAGTCACTTTGGAATGTTTATATGTTAAAGTTTACATTTTTACACCTCTTACCTTAAGTGATGTGATAAACATCGATAAAAAAATAAGCAATTAAAAAATAAGCTGCGCTAGAAAAATAGTGGTGCACTCGACAGCTTAACTAGCGTTTCTCAAGTCGCTGCAAATGAGGGGTGAGCTGTAATGAATAATTAATGTGCATATTCCCGCCAATTATAAAACGTAAGAAGCAATTATCGATGTTTGTTTGCACATCACTAGGATTTGTGCATCTTTAAGTTAAAACATTTTGACTATTTACATTTTCTGAGATAGTATTTATCGATAGTGTAAGGATGACTCTAGTAAGCTTTTGATATCTCTAAGAATTTGCTCCCAAAGCTTACCAAAACGTAAAACACGATGTGTGAAAATTGTAAAAACAATGAAAATCGAAAATTTATTGAAAAAATGTAACCAAAAAGGAAAAAGGGTGACTAAAAATTAGTTAAAAAACACAAATCAGCGATTTTGAGAATTATTTTCTGTTTATTTGGTAGTTTGCGCACATCTTCGAAACGCCTGAACGGATTTTCATGTAGTTTTAGTGGACAGAGTATAATCAGACTGAATTTGGCTTTGCATATTTTTAAAGTTACGCGATCTGACCACATTATTATTAATATTAAACGGGTATTTATCGCGTTTTATTTACTTATTTTCCCGACGTTTCGACAGGTTTACACACTGTCGTGGTCACAGAAAACAGAAAATAGGTAAATAAAACGCGTTAGATACCTGTTTAATACAAATAATAATGAATTTGGCTTTGTTTCTAATGTATTATCAGAAAAAAATAGTCATGAGTCATGTAGGTTGGCAACAGTTATACATTAAAAATCCTTTGTTGTGTCATCCGCTAGAGTGCGCGTACGCAGATCGTAAGTACATAATACAGACTCGCGATCAAGGACTTTACAAAAATAGACAGTAAATACCACCTGTCTGCTTTGATTATACATTTCTGTCACAGTTGAATATCCTTTGTACTCCATCACACGCGTTCCCTAAAACCGGACATCGCGGGGGTAGGCAGGGCAGAAATATACTGAAATGGAATCCTTATAAAGGGCGTCGCGTCTTCGCTACTCTCAATGTGAAAGTGTGAACGGAACATGGTTGGTAGTTTAAGTTTTTAGAAGTATGTTATTAAAATATCTCGACTTAATACTATTATGAAGAAAACAGCACGTAAGTTTCATAGTTTTTTTATTTATGTATTTATTTTCGTGTTTGTTCGGCTGGTACACTTATCCCTACCAAGCTATCCCTACTGGTAGGGATAAGTGCACGTTTTTGTAGATTTATTTATACCGGTAGGGATAGGTGCGCAGTAAATTTCTTATCCCTACTGGTAGGGATAAGTGTACATTTGTGTAGATCTATTTCTACCGGTAGTTTGTCTAGTCTTATTCGTTTTTGTTCTTTAACTATGTTTTAACCGACTTTAAAAAAAACATTACTTTTACCTAAATAAAAATTTTGATAACAAAAAAACAGAAATAAAAAAGATAACAAATAAAAAAAAGCCTTCAACAATATAATAACATCCCAAACCATATAGCACCGGAACTCCGACATCCCATTGATCACTGCACCTATCTAATTAACGTGAATGGCAGCGCGTGCGCAGGTCACGGTGTGCCGCCGGAAGGAGGACCGGACGCCGAGATTGTGGCCCCAGCCCTGATTCCTTCCGGACCTTAGAGCTGCCCAAGTCATGAACTGACCGAAGGAAATATCTTTTGAAAACGGTAAGCTTAGATAATCAGAGATAAATTTCGTCAAGTAAGTTTCCTCTAGAGGAAACTTACGGCAGTGCAGGTATAAATGGAAGGTAGCGTAACGAAGTTAAGTGTAGGTATGTTGAAACTTAGTAAAAAGATAAAAGCAGTCTAACTCTCGAAATCGTAACTAGAATTGAATATGATAAATTAGAAGATGCAAAATTTTTACTAACAACAGAACAATTAACAAAGTAGGCTCATAACTTATGTAATTCTTAATTATTTCTTGTCTTGTTCTGATTGAATCTGTTGTAACACTACCATTGACATCGTCATTATTATTGGCTGCTCAAATATTGGCCCACTGCGGGGTATACCTAAGTCTCCTCAAACTTCACTTCATTTATTTTTGTGTCATAAATTCTTGGTACTAAGCTTGTTTAGACTACTCGTCATAGAGCGTTCGACTGAAATAAGAAATTTAAATTTAGAATTGACTGGTAGACATTATAATCGCTACGGCTTATGACTTATTCCCCACATAAGGTCGTCGATCCCTGATCTTCAGTATGGAACGATTGGCGCGGTTTTTTTATTAGCCTCATATTATGGCCGACCACACGTAATTTGACATCCTTGCTCTTATGACAAGGGTGTAAAGATCATTTTTGTTTACAGCGAGTCAGACCTCAAGTGAGTGTGATTTATCATCGGTAAATGAGATGATTTCTTTGGGAAAGTTTGTGACAAAGACCTCCTTTAGCGGCGAAAGAACTTCCGTTTTGCATATTTTTCCACGTAGCACAGATAAATAAATATTTAGCGAAAACGCAACAACGCAATAGATTTTTTTATCAATAAGTAACAATTAATTTTACACTACTATTTTACCACATTGTGTAGGTACATATTTGTATTTATTTATCAGCAATTCTTTATTTTTTAGCTAAGTATTATTTTATTTTAAAACAAAAACATAAATAGATTGTTTGTACCTACCTACCTACGTTCTAAGTTTGAAAGCAGATACTAGACATTTTGTTTATTCACCTCATTATTTCGATACTCCTTTTAAAATTTTGGTTTTGGAACGTTGACTCATTCATACAATGTTCTTATTATTCTTTATTTGAATTTTAAACGAACGGTATAAAATTATAATACAGTAAAACACCTGTGGTCAGGTTAGGACAGTTCTCACGGTGCGGCGCCGCTTCTCACGCGATCTCCTTACACTTCCTTCCTGTCCTGCAGGCTGCAGTACGGGGCTATTGAATACTGGCTTAGATTAGATTGTGATAAAATTTTATAGTTTTTTATTATTTTGTTAACACCCTTATTAATTAAAAGTAAGTATCTTAAATAGAATATTTTTTTTACCCTCCAGTGTCACAGTGCCACCTATTTTTTTTTCCATCTCTTTCAAAAGATGTACGTTCATTCAATAAATGGTAAAAATTGGTGTTGAAAGTTTTTGTGTGAAGAAAACGGCAAAAAGTAAGCCTAAAAAAATTAAAATGTTACCGAAAGTCACTATTCCACGCGGACAAAGTCGCGAACACAGCTAGTAAATTTAAAAATGAGGTAAGATTGATTTCTTACTTGTCAGCTGTCACAGATTAAACATCATTTTAATGTATTTTCTTGCGGTGAAGGTGAAGAGTCTGGTTACTATGACCACAGGGGTCACCAGTGTAAGTGATCTCTATAATCATTAGCCGGCCTGGGAACCACCCCGCCTTCCGGTCTACCCCTTAAGTGACAAATCTTTTTTTGATTGTGAGAACTATCCTTTAGTATCCGGCTCTAAGTGTAGGAAGTTGGGAAGTGTGAGGTGTATTGTGCGGTGATTGGTGCTTGGGGTTTTTGAAATTGGAATTTCCTCTTTTATAACCAAGGAGTAACAAACGCATGCGACCTCTTTGATCATAACAGCAAGTAACTACTATGATCAAGGAGGTCGTAGGTACTTACCTATGCATTTTATTTGTTTATGGAAAAAGGTATTAACGTATAAAAACGCATTTTTTTAAATTGTCTGTATCAAGTAATGAAAAATACCAAAGTACCTACTCGGAGGTTACTGAAATGAACATAAAAATAACCTTAAATGATAGTTGGTAACCTTTTATGGCCATTCAGGTGAGTGATTGGATTATCTAATTTTTTTTATTATTTCAATATTTTTTTATTAAAAAAAAGTAGCCAGCATCAAATTGCTAATTTTTAAAGCTTTTTAAAAACTATGTTTCAATGTAACCCTCCATCTGAAAGGTTTAATTCTTTTGTTGGCGGTTAAGGAGGCCATTGTTTTATCTGTGGTCCCACAGGTCCTCGTCTCGGCAAACAGGCCCTTTGTCTTTACATTGTTAGAACGCGATGTTCCCATGGAATGGGGTAAGATTGTGGCATTACGAATGCTTAGACATGAATGAGAAATTATTGGAAAAGTAATTAATTTAGTTTTAAAGACAATGGTAAGTACCTAGGAGTTTAAGGCGAGGGAATTCAAAGTAGATAGTTTAATGTTTTGACTATACGAAAAAATGTAAAATGAATATTTAACTTTTTTTTAATGATTAAAAAAATATCAAAGTTGGTTTCTCTATAATACTAATGTGGTACCTTTACCTCTTCTTTTCCTTTTATTTTATTTTTTTCGTCAACTTTCCAATTATTATAATAGTTATTCTGCTATTTGGGACGGAGACAAACCACAAATCGAAAATTATGAAAATCGGTCCAGCCGACCGACGGAGTTACGCGTTCGAACAAACCTGACTTTGTTTTTTATACTTACTTATTACAAGATTAGTAGGTACACAAATTAAATTGAATTTTAAACTTAAAACTAATAGCACAGGCGAAGCTTAACCCTAAAAGGATCATCATCATCAGAATTAAAAATAGTGAATAAGTAATCATAAAAGTCTACTGCTCATAGCTCATTTCATCTTAAACTTCGTGTCCCAGTCTGTGGCCACCATTAGAACCCTATGAAATCATTGAAATCAAAATAAAAAAAAATTATCACGTCTGTAATACTCGGGCTTGGTCTTATCTAATTTTTAAAGGATGGTAATGTGAAATTATTTGACAGAAGCATAGGTAAGTTTACCCCCTATTTTTACCCCTATTTTTAAAGGATGGTAATGTGAAATTGTTTAACAGAAGCATAGGTAAGTTTACCCCCTATTTTTACCCCTATTTTTAAAGGATGGTAATGTGAAATTGTTTGACAGAAGCATAGGTAAGTTTACCCCCTATTTTTACCCCTATTTTTAAAGGATGGTAATGTGAAATTGTTTAACAGAAGCATAGGTAAGTTTACCCCCTATTTTTACCCCTATTTTTAAAGGATGGTAATGTGAAATTGTTTGACAGAAGCATAGGTAAGTTTACCCCCTATTTTTACCCCTATTTTTAAAGGATGGTAATGTGAAATTATTTGACAGAAGCATAGGTAAGTTTACCCCCTATTTTTACCCCTATTTTTAAAGGATGGTAATGTGAAATTGTTTGACAGAAGCATAGGTAAGTTTACCCCCTATTTTTACCCCTATTTTTAAAGGATGGTAATGTGAAATTGTTTGACAGAAGCATAGGTAAGTTTACCCCCTATTTTTACCCCTATTTTTAAAGGATGGTAATGTGAAATTATTTGACAGAAGCATAGGTAAGTTTACCCCCTATTTTTACCCCTATTTTTAAAGGATGGTAATGTGAAATTATTTGACAGAAGCATAAGTAAGTTACGTAATAAAAAACTCTAGTCATAAGGAAATAGATCATCTTACAAGATAGCGATCATCGCGTGTCTGCGTGTCATTAGGGCGCGTCCACAACGTCCATATTGCGCGGTCGTTGCGATCGCTTACCGTGTAAACTTGGTTTTGATATAGACATGTATAGACAGGACAATGTTTAAGATTGACAAATTATGCGCTGGAATAATAATGGTCAAATAAATTATACTCTGATCATTAAGTATCAAACAATAAAAAAATCGTAGGTAAATAGTTGATAAAAAACTTTGTAGGTACTTTCTCCTTGCTTGTATAGGTTTAAATATGTAATCTGAATATCGGAAACAGCTCCAACGATTTTCATGAATTTTGAAAAAAAAACCGAGTAAATCTCTGTCATCCAGGTATTTCTTTTTATTTGAGTAATTTGTTTTAACTCAGTATTCATTATATTTTAATACTTAATAATAAATAAGTACCTACTTAATATTATTTTAAATTTTCATACAGAAAGTTAAAAAGAAAATTGGTAAATTGTCAATGATAATACTTTTTATGAAACTGAATACAATAGCATCCCAATCAAGTAAGACATTTTTTATCATTCCAACTGAATCGCATGTAACTATGCAGCCCCACGCCACGTCAGTTCTAATTTGATCACGTCTATTAGTTCGTTCGCCACCGCCTTCAGTTTTAGCGGAGTAATTACGAACGCAACGGTCCGCGCGTCTGTCGTGCCGTACCGGTCGCGTCGCATCTGTCGTGTGTAGGTACGGCCCTTATGGACGGCTGGTTCTATTTTTAAAACAAAAGAGTTTTATTCGTAACTGTATCGATATCCTACTAATATTATAAACGCGAAAGTTTGTTATAAACGCGAAGGTTTGTATGGATGGATGTATATTTGTTACTCTTTCACGCTGAAACGGCTGAACGGATCTGGATGAAATTTGGCACAGATATAGATTATGGTCTGGAATAACACATAGGTTACTTTTTATCCCGAAAAAATGTACGGTTCCCGCGGGACAGATATGTTTTTGTTTTTCAAGGTACCACGCGGGCGAAGCCGTGGGCGGAAGCTAGTGTTATTATAATTTTTCATGCCCGCAACTTCGCTTGCTTGGATGTCGGTTATCAAAATTATGTTAAAAATATGACAAATTATATAAGTACCTTCCTCGAGAACTACTCTATCCAGTGGTGAAAACAGCATGAAAATCGGTTCAGTAGTTTTTGAGTTTATCGCGAACAGATAGACAGACGTGGCGGAGGACTTTGTTTTATAATATAGTGATTCAGGTGTATAAAAACTTGATCACGACAGTAATCCCCAGGCTAGTAGATATCTCTTCAGATCTCTAGTTACTTAGATCTTTGAGGATATCTAATGAGCGTAGTCAGAGGCACGTCCAAACATAATGTTTGGCACATTTTGCATTGTAGTTAGTATTCCGTACGTGACAGGTTGCAAGCCCATGGCCGTTTTTAAGAATACTAACCTATGACACACACCCTCGAATTTTTAGTTCTAGGGTTACCAGTTTCCTCAGAGCACTGGCATTGCGCAAATACATTTTGAATAGATAAATTCATAAAATTTAAGTTTAATACGCATTTTCAAAAATCCATTAATAAAAGTTAAATGTAAGATACGTTTGAGCGATCCGTTTTTCTCATTACCGGACCCTTTTATAATCAAATAATTCTTAGGAAATAAGTTGTCAATTGACTAGTCGTCCCCCTTTGATAAGACAAATTGTTGATCAATAATAGTTTCCTTGAGTTTCAATTAGTCACCGTCATGCCGGCCGAAAGGAACCGTGAATGGACAGTTTTGAATTCGGAAGTCTTGGGTTGATTGGTTTGCTTTTTGTAGCGCACTTCCGGTTTGTCGTGTTCCTATTTCAAAACTCGGAATGACGTCGATTCGCTCGAACGGTCAATAGAAATAGATATTTGGAATCTTAGACGGTTATTAGACCGTCTGTCTTCCGGTTCGTCTATGGTTAGGGCGCGTGCCTTAATTGCTTCATTTGCAGCGATAACGCGTCATCGATGCGTTTTTGTTCCGCTCCACTAGCCCAAAACAAAAATTAATTATCAACTAGCTATAAATAATAATGCACAACGTATCCATCAGAAAAAACAAACAATCTATCAACAATCCTGGATGTACAAAATCACAGCGGCGGTGCAACAAAATTGGATAAAATTCATCATTTTAAACTAAACGAATTATCTGCTAGGCGAAATTTAAGCCTTGCCCGCGTCGCTTATCCAAACAAAATACCGACCAATCACGATTTTGTGAATTTGAAATTTGTTAAAACCCAACCGGCCAGTACAGAAAACCAATACAGTGTTCGTATAGGTGAACGGTAAAACTACGCACCGGCTAAGCACACTGTACACTGACGCACACAAGCGCGGAACATGCACGTACAGTCACACACACAATGCGATATTGCAAATGGGCTAGTCGAATGTATTCGTTCGCCCGTAGGCCTTCTGGGAGGGGGTGTGGGTGGCTGGGGGGGCAAAAGATGCGTTTTTGTGCACTACCTACCCCCGCTTCAGCTGCGTTTATGAGTAAACGTAAGTGCGTAACCGATAACGTCCTTAATACCGGCTAGTCCCCCCGGTTCGGACTCTCTGTCGGATGTGTAGGCTTTCTTCATAATAGGGCTGTCACTACTACGATGCCCCTCTGAAAAAGTTCGGAATGCAGGTAGAGTTTTCAATGTGTAATGAAAAACCGTGATTGCAACGTTGCTTTGAATGAAATAATTGTCTATAGGAATGTTTTTTGGAACTTTACATACGAATTGTGATAAATTTATACTCTAAGTTGTCTAAACCAAGTCCCGTTTGTGGTTGAGTTTGCTTTTTTAGCCTGTGCTTGCTTGGGGAAAAAAATTTTCTTTGTAAAGTTTTTCTCTGTGACTGTACCCTTGTCCATTCCTCCATGTAGGCTTTATAATAAAAAAAGAATGTCTGTATTTTTAGTGACAGACCAAGTGGCTGACCCGGGGAAGTCTGTCCAGTTTTCCACCTGACTGCCCATTCTCTCAGGCCGGTTCACACTTCTTTCAGCCGGATGGAACCGATTCTCACCATATTTCAGCCACATGAAAGGCTTGGAAGAAAAAAATAAAAAGGCAACGCTCCACGGCTTTTCGGCTTTTCGAATTGTAATGAGACGTCACAGCGAAAATACTTTTCACACTTTATTTTCGCTGTTGTGAACTTGGCTTTATTAGACGATCATTCGTGGCAATGTTTGGACTGCATTTTCTGTTAATAGCAATCTTATTTTTTTTTGTTTACGTATTTGTCGTTGATAGTATCAATTAATAATACAGATAATGCCTTAAAAACCTAAATTGATCGAACAAACTTCCTGTTCGAATGTGGTTTTCCGCTAATCCATTAAATGTATCGCTAGCGTACTAACCTCACGTCAGTCCACCACATAGCGACCACTGTAAAATTTATTTTGATTAATCTGTTACAATGCCGCGTCTGGTAGGCTCGCTGCCATTTCCGTAGGTACACGACACATACACAAAGCAATACGGGACACTGTCCACTCCTCTTACGGAACGAAACACGAATTTTCACACACACACAAGCGCCTAGTTCAGTTTTACGCACACACGTACTTGCATAAAATTTACCGTACACACTTTTGCAGCGGACTATAGCTGCATAGATCTGCAAGGGGGATGGCGCTGGTCAGCCATTTCGTGTCGACGAGATTTATAACCTCTCTGTGCGTTCCCGCGCTAACTTTACTAAGATACGTTTGTTTCTGACGTTGCACTGTTATGGGCGTTAAGGCTTTATTAATTTCAGTGCTGGCCGCTCGAGAGCGAATTTAAAAATAAACGATTTCGATAATTGACAGATTCGAAAATCGAATCTGTCAATTAATGTGGCCAGTGTCTGTTTGTTGCGTTGTTGTGGATCTTTCTAGATGGCATAGATAAATTAAATTCATTTTTAAACTTTCTTACTTCTAAACGCACGAATAACAACATTCGATTCTACTGCTATTCCACTGCAAAACGGACAAAAGCTTGAATTTCAAATTTAATATCCTAGCTAGATACCTAATTAGTTATTCATTTGTGTTCAAATTCAAATAGTTGCATTCTGTTCGAACAAATAGCACAATAATTACAAAGACAATCATCGCTAACCGACAAATTCGTAGACGGTGCGGTGCTCGAAATTCGAAAATGATTCGCATTTGAATTTTGCGTGTTGATGAAATTGGAATGTCCGTAGGTAAAACAGCAGTTGGGGGGGCATTATTTCAAAATGTGTGGGGTGGTGGGAGTGGGGTCAGCTGGGTGTTTGTCTATCGCCGCGCTTTGCTATTCACTGGGTGAATTTTCCCGGCCACTGCCCCCCCTTGAGCCTACCTCGCTGTATTTTTATTAACAGAATTATGGCGTCTGAATGAGTAAAGCCTACTTATATTGATTAGAACTGCGCTAAATGCATGTAAAGTTGGATTTATGAGTTTGGGAAAACTCCTTTCCAAAGTTTGTTGTTCAACGATTTCAACTTCAGATAGGCTAATCAGTTAGGGTAAACTCATGCGAACTAGAATTTCTAAGCTGAGTTAGGCACTGGAGAATTCAGTCCCTAAAAACTTTTCTCGGATCAAAATAGCTGTCTGGGCGCTGAAATCGACGCGACCTACAAATTTGTCCTTCCAAACTGCCCAGACTTTACTCGGACGTTTTTTGCTCACGTACAAAGGTCGTCTATATTAATACGTCATCTTAAAATAATAATCTGTGCAAATAACGAAAAAAAGAATGATCACGCGAGGTTCAATACCAACGTATTCTTATTTTGAAAGATCGGTTGAATCGGATCAAGTTTGCATTTGGAACGTGATTCACGAATCATAATGTTTGTGGGCGTTTCCGAACAGAAGGTTGTGATCAGAAACTCATAACGGACACGTCATGTCTTATCGGAGGCGAATGTGAAGCCACGAAATATGAGATTTGAAGCCTGGAAATCTTCACAAGTCGTGTATGTCATAATTTATTTTACGGTTCCGGTTGCGATCGCTACCTGATTTGTACATATATTATATAGTATTCTATCGAAATTATTTAAATTAATCATTAAAGATAACAGCAAATATTTACTCCCAACGTTGCTGCAAACAAAAACTAAAAGATCGAATGGAAAATTACCTATACGACGCTTCACAAATCGCTTCCTCTGAAACTAATGGCCCCAGGTTGCACCTCGAATTTGCGATGACTATGCATTGGATGCGATAGCAAACAACGCTTTTGGCTCCGTTCGATATTCAAAACTGCATTCTTGATTAATGTTCGGTTTATCGGTTTTGTTACAACCCTATTTACACGTGCTGAAATCTATCGGTTATTCGGAAAATTCTTGGGTATTTCTTACATTACTGTTGTTATCCTAAACGCGAAGTTTGTAAGAATGTATGGATGTAGGTATGTTTGTTACTCTTACGCAAAAAAACTGAATGGATTTTGATGAAATTAGACACAGACATAGAGTATAGTCTGGAATAGCGCATAGGCTACTTTTTATCTCGGAAAAAATATACGTTTGTTTTTGGTTTTCACGGTACCACGCGGGTAAAGCCGTGGTGGATCCTACAAAAAACAAAACTTATCTCACAAGTTTATATCTTACCTGCCAAATAGCATAAATAAAATAGAATGTAGATTACTAGATATAATTTTCGCTTCGTTCCAAAGCCTCACTGCAAGGCATAAGTCACCGTCCACTGTCTGTCGCTCTGGAAAATTTCCCCATTGAAATATTCAAAACTTTTTCAAACTGAGGGTAGCTGGAAAACGGACCGTTGGAAATTCAGTTACATTGTCTGTGCAACGCTAATGCACTGCGCTGTACGCATGATGTGATTATCTAGTGCGGGTTCGTGGCCTAATGTGATGAGCTCGATAAACATTTTAACCAAGGTTGCATTTTGATCGGTAGAAGGTAGTTTTAGCATTCGAATTATAACTTAGGCTACACTTTCTAATATAGAGAATAACGATAGGAACGAACTTCCTTATCGCGCGTTGTGAAAGGGGGCTAGACGGAAAAAAATCTCACGAAAAGTTGTAACGACACTTTTTGCTATAGTTGTAAGTGCGGCGTGCGTGTGTTTCTCTGTCTGTCTCTCTCTCTCTCTCATAGAAAGCAAGGAATGGAACTTCGTTCCATCCGGGTGTCCCTTGACACCTCTCAAGTTTTTTTAGTTCAATTTTAACTTTATAAAGAACATTGAAGGAAATGTAGAAGAGAAGAGAGGAAGAGGAAGATCTAGAATAAGTTACATGAGCCAAGTGAAAGAGAAGGTTGCTGTCATGTCGTAAGGAGTTGAAAGAGATGGCGTTGGCGAAGACCAAGTGGAGAGAACAACTATACGGTTCCTATAGGGTGTTTTCTATGTATAATAAAAATATCTATCTATGTATATAATGTAAGTATTTAATATATCAGTTATCTAGTACCCATAACACAAGCTTTGAGTAGCTTACTTTGGGGCTAGATGATGCTGTGTGGATTGTCCAGCATTATTTATTTATTTATAGTACAAGCTTTGCTTAGTTTGGGGCTAGATAGTAGATAGCGTTGTGTGAACTTTCCACCAATATTAAAAAAAATAGCCTAAACTTTGCATCCAAAAACTGTCTATGGACAAAAAACGACAATAGCTTTTTGTTCACGTAAAAGTTATAATCATAGCGACTATCAACGCGCACTTCTGATTATTCGAAAATTCATGGCCTGTCCTCCCCCTGTCGGGAAGCGGACCGAAATACGGGTGCAGAATTCGACGCTTTTATTCGGACTTCGCGTCGGCCGGCTCGTGTGTCCTATGCTTATGTGCCGCGAATAATGTAAGAGTTCTGCGGCTTGTGCACACGGCCTTATGTTCGTTTTTATGGCGGCGAAAAGGTTAACTTTTTTTTCTCTTTTTTTTTTAGATAAAAAGATAAAGTTTGTCGTTTTAAAAGTTGTTTTTTTTTATTATTAATTGACGTCGCGAAACGTAGGTAACTAAGTAGAACGTTTCTCTGACATAACAGGTATTAAGTGTGCCTTAAGAGTAAGATACCATAATAAATGCAAGAATAACTTTTAACCCTATTATACTCTATATGGAAACATTTTTTACCCTACATGGATTTTTTTTTTATTTTTTAAATATTTTGAAACTTTTATTTTGCGTCATACCTAACCTCTAAATAGGTAAATTAAAAATGAGAAGTTGCTTATGGTTTTGATTTAGGTAACACTTACCATTAATAAGTTTTTGTACACTTATCCGGTGAAATATAAGCCCGTGGCCTCCGATGGATCTGAAACAAAAAATAATAATATTAATAAAACGTCTAATACATTTATTTATTAACTAAAAATTACTGTACAACGTGTAAACTTAAGAAGAATATGTTTGGACGTCACTCTGGCTACTCCCGTTTAGATATCCTCATAGATATAAGTAACTGGGATCTGAGGAGATAACTACCGAGCCTGGGGACTAAAGTTTTTGTTTATTTTAGAGCTTGACAGTTATTGATTAATATTATTTTGTTTATCTATCGTAAAATATTTATGTTAAAATATTAAAAAGTTAATAATTAAATATCAAGTGATCCATCTGTCCCGTTGACCCAATCTAAAGGTGGGTGTAAAGTCAGTCAACCTACCTTATCGACGATTACTAAAATAAAATCGATAGGTACAACACTACTTATCGATATCGATCAATACGGGCCGGCACGTGCTAGACCACCGGCGCGGGCGCAGACCCCGTTGGTTTATCGATTTTTTATTTCTTCCGATCCTGCTTATCTCGGGGTTGAAGACCCATTTGTTAAACTTCTCTGAATTTTATGAAGGGTTAAACTTTTGCGTTATTAAAGACGATAAGTAGGAAAGAAGTTGAAATGAAACATAGATAAATGGTATAAAATTTATCTGAAAAGGTTGACCCTAAGAAGGTAAGTCAACAGACAAACACATTGTTTATAAGGTTTTTTAGGATAAAAATTACTAATTCGAATTTGTCATTTTACTTTTTTTCTCTGCAAATAAACGAAAAATAAATGTAAGTATGTATATATTTAAAATTAGAATTAATTTCTCAGAATCAGAGCTAACTGTATTGTCAACGAATAAATTCAAAAAAGGAACACAGGTGAGTTAACATAACCTTATTACTAAAATTAAATTTTAAAAAGTATGAATACTTTTTTAAGAATGTTCTATGTTTAAAAATCTAAATAAAGGCTAATTCCACACTGTTGCGTTACAAACAACAAAGTTATGAATCGTTTTTGTTCATTTTACAGACTTTGATATCAAAATGCGTCACCAGGTGTCGGGGGCGTGTGCAGCATGGCTATATAACTAGTTTTTTTATGGTTAAAAGTTACTTCAAGGGCCTGATTGTCAGGTAAAGTATAAAGGAAGCCCTCGAGCGCCGGAAGTAATTTGTACTTTACTCTTTTGAGTGCCAAATTGATTTATTATTCGTTTATTGGTAAACTGTTGCGTTTAGAGAACATTATTTATTGTGATCAAATGTTTGTGTAGACCTTATTTACAGCATGGATAGCCCAGAGTCAGGGAATAAAATTATAAATAGGTTCGAAAGTTAAGCTGTGTGGATGTTTGCTGAAGCTGAATCGATTTGGATGAAGTTTGTAATAGATTAATGGTGACATTTCTGTTGGTTCATACTAAAAATCAATTTTATGGGAATTAATTGGGGCGTTAATGTTGAATTATTATTTGTGCTTCTTATTGTGTTATTAGTTCTTCTGATTCAGTGTGGTGAAAGGCTCCTTTGATGCACTTCTTTATACTTGAATATTCTATAAATAGTTACATAATGTTTTTAAATCAAGTAGCTCCAGATGTGTTTAATCAAATACCTTGACCAATTTACCGACACTTAAAAATAACAATAACAACGTGCCCACATTAGCCTTATTCGGATCGGGATTGCAAAAAAAAAAACTTTTGAATGAATGAACAGATGTTTTCGCTTTCCTTATCGATTTGACTTCTGTTAGGATTGTATTGATCTTTTGATCCGATTTTGATAATATTGGTTGCAAGGTGTGATAGACGCTTTATTTTTTTTAGTTTAATATTTTTTTGCGGGAATATTATTTCTTTAGCTCTACCTAACAAAATATTATGATGTTTATAGATATATCTATGCTATCAATTTGTTTGTATTTTTTTTTGATCGTATCGCAAGAGAAAGTTCTAAGATGCTTATGTTTTGTAAGTATTTTTTGAGAGAGAAAAATTGGTTTTCAAAACTCACAATCAATATCGATCCGTGGTCGTATTGACATTTTCTGCTTATAAGAAAATTCCTTTTGACATAATAATTATAATTATATTTACCTTGTAATCCAACTAAAATAAAGTTATGCTTTACGTTTTATTTCATCTCTATTATACTTACCTACTCTATGTACTTATAGTACTATTTAACGTGATCCCTGTGATATTATTGAATAAATATATTCTAAATTTGAATACTCGGTAAAAACTCAAGGATGCTCTTAGGATCATTTGTATTTATTCGCCTGCACGATGCGGGCGTCGGCGTCGCACCAAATTGAAGGAACCATTCTTATGGTCCTCGAACCACAATGGACCACTAAAATAGTCTACTCGGTCCAAATTACCAGTATTTCGTCCCGCATCCTCGGACCCCTGCCGTCTAACTGACAAATTAACTGCTTTTTGCGAAGATTGCATCCGGAAATCTTTATATTGGTAAACTTGACAACTATAGTCAATTAACAGTTTAAAAAGTCATAATACTTACTTATTTTATAATTATTATTAAAAATACTTAATTGATTCTTCTTATTATAACGAGGGTTATTTTAATTTGCTTATTACCTGTTGCCCGCGATTAAACATATAAAACCAACTTAAATAACAAGTCAGTTGTACGGATGTAGGTTAACCCTTTACTTATCGTGTCATCGGAAACAAGAAACGTCAAAACATAAGACGTTAGGGTGCGTTCACACGCCCACTTGTAAGACCTTGTGACGTCAACGGAAGTGACGCAGAACAGACGTCTTGAATGAAACACGCACACTATAACGCGTGCATACGTCTTGCTTGTTCGTGTGAATGAACGTATCGTACTCACGACATTGTTGCGAGATACAGCGGTATTGAGATTGACGGCTCGACTGCGGCCAAACAACGCTTGATAGTTGACATACGGCTAATTGAAAGACGTCTGTTATTGTTCCGGACAGGAAGCCAACCGGACGGCTGATAGAAACTTCTGACTAATAAGCGAATACGAGTATCTATAAAACGAATACACGTCACAAAGTCTCACTTGACCGAGCCTAGAACAATTGCAGTTATAAACTGTTAGTCATTTCCGAATTATAATGAGTTACTATGACAGGGGGCATTGGACGTTTCGCCAAAACCATAATACACGGTTACCACTTTTAGCAAATAAACCGTACTGCATTGTAATAGATTCGAAAATTAAAGAGTGGTAATTTGAAGTATCGGTATGAAGGGAATGCGTACGGGCGCGGGCAGGTGTGCGTGTTAGACCAGATGTCTTGAACAAATTGCCGTGCCGTGCCATAAGGTTCGCGTGGACACCCCTTAGTATTGTACCGGGCCGGTCGGACCGGCGCGTGTGCCAAGTTTTAATTTTATGCTTGATTACTGCCGCGCTGGGGATTTCTAATTAACGGTTAGGAGATGCAGCTTCGATTGGTGTCGCAGTTCTTGCTTTTAATTGTGAGCTCGAATGACGTGAGATAAGTGAAATTGCTGCAAAAAATCGCGGCTAGGTACAAAATGATTTCTTCTTCTTCTTCCTGCCCTTTTTCCATGATAAGTGGGGTCGGCACTACATGTTTTCGTCCATCATCATCCGTCATCTCAGTACTCACTTCTTTCTTCATCTTTCACACAGTCCATCCATCTTTTCTTCATTTTTTTTATCTTTTTTTTTATTTTTTCTAGAAACAAAATGACTTCGTTCTACGAAATTATTGTGTTGCAAAAGCTGACACTTAAAAAAACATTGTCAACATAATTTCACGTAGAGATCTAGAAAACCGGAAGTGGCGATGAACTCGCTCTATTATTATTTTTTTGCAGATACGTTAGTCACGGAACCGAGCAAAGTAACGAAATTGTTCGTCCATTATGATAGGTTTGTTGCTGACCGCTGGCAACATCGCATTTGTAACTTTTTAAAAATAAAAAAAAGAAAGCTATTTTTAAAAAGCTGTATATTAAATTCATCAATAGCCTGCTGTATAATATAAGCATTATCATTGTGTCCACATCTTTATGAAGTTCTAAATTCAAAATTTCAAATTAAGAATCATGGCTTACTTGGATGGCTGTCAATTCGATTTGATTGTTAAGATCCCCTACTCAGGGTCGTCGATAATAATAGAGAAAGGGGTTGTGTTGTGCACCTTTAGCGTATCGGGATGAAATGTCGCGTGCCGGTGTGGTGCGATAAATATGGTAAACGGATATTGCACCTTGTGATAAACAGTTATTTTAAAATTGTATCGGTTCAATATAATTCAGACTCCAACACTTTGAAGTTTTCAAACCACTTAGTACCAAATTTAAGACTTATAATGGCTTTCTTATGAATTGAAATGGGACCACACCGGAAGGACTAGCTTTTAAATAAAAAAAAACTACAAAGTCGGTTCACCCACTCGAGAGTTCTCAAATACATATAAAAAAATACAGTCGACTTGAGAACCTCCTCCTTTTTTGAAGGCGGTTAAAAAGTACACAGCCGCTATAGGCTTGCAACCTGTCACAATATATTACACAAAACTGGGCATAATGGCAAATAATGTTTGGAGTTTCTTTAGCATGTTTAGCAAATCCAACAACAACTTATTTCTCAAAATCCATCCAGCCACTTGGTCTACAGACAGTCAAAGGACATAGGTATATACACTCCAAACACATTACCTTCCTTCTCCACAGTCGGGTAAAACAAATTAACTGACAGTCTCTGGTAATGTAATATAGCATGCAGTACAAAACCTCATTTACAATGATGTAAGGAGTATTGTGAAGATGCGAAGATGCTCCATGTTAGTGCAAAAGGTGCGGTTGCATCTGCGCGTGCGCTGCTATATTGCAAAAGATGCGTAGATCAACATATGTTTGTGATAGATCATCTTCGTTTTGGATTTCGTTTCATTTATCACTTTATGAAAATAATTTATGATGGTAACATAATTTATCACGAAAACAAACATTTTTTTTTGAACTAGTATTTTTTGAAATGACGAAAATAATTAGGCTTTCAATTCATCTGTATTTTCTATTTTGTGTATGTTGGACGATATTTCCGCAATTCGCTTTACGATTTTGATACTTTTTTTGACTGTTTCATAAGAAAATAATCCCGTGATCATCCTTTATAAATTTTATTCCCGAGGGATTACCTACTAGTTATTTCGTAGAAACGTTATCATCTCTTGGAACCAGGTTTTACCAAAACATTTTTGGCGATGATGTAAATAGGTATAGTAAAGTTATTATTATGTTGATACAATTAATTAAAATTAAATCTTATTTAAATTACTTATATATTTTTTTATTTTAAAAACAGAAAGCATTGGTAACATTCTCCATTGGAAACACTTTCCACTCGATTCGAGTAGTAACATCGGTTTATCGATCGCGATGCACCCCTCGATCTTCGCGCAGCTGCGCAGACGCGGGTCAAAGGTAGGGGCAAGGTATTGTACTCCAACTTTGGGGATTACCGCCATTTTGGATCGATAGTTTGGTTCAAGTAGCTTTATTGGAAATACAAGATACTTACCATTTAGTCTCTTCTTGTTAAATTTTTGTTTTAATTATTTACTTACTGTTAGGTAATTGTAATACCAAACCTAAATTACCACTATAATCCTACTAAGTAATATTATAAACGCGAAAGTTTGTAAGAATGTATGGATGGATGTCAGAATGTCATGGATGTATGTATGTTTGTTACTCTTTCACGCTGAAACGGGTGAACGGATCTGGATGAAATTTGGCACAGATGTAGATTATAGTCTGGAATAGCACATAGGCTACTTTTTAACCCCGGAAAAATTTACAGTTCCCGCGGGATAGATTTTTTTGTTTTTCAAGGTACCACGCGGGCGAAGCCGTGGGCGGAAGCTAGTAATATTATAAACGCGAAAGTTTGTAAGAATGTCTGGATGTTTGTTACACTTTCACGCTGAAACGGCTTAACGGATCTAGATGAAATTTGGCACAGATATAGATTATAGTCTGGAATAGCACATAGGCACATAGATTTGTTTTTGTTTTGCAAGGTACCATGCGGGCGAAACCGTGGGTGGAAGCTAGTATTTCATAATTACTTACTAGTTATAATAGTTCCACCAATACTTGGTAAGTTGGTACTTGGTATTCAGTAAGTATCTAATTTTATTTTAGCAGGGTAGTTAAACACTGAAAATAATTAAAATATCTACCTATGTGCAGTCAAAGTGGGGCAAAACGTCGGAAAACGTTTTTTGACTATTGACATTGTGCCTTCTAAATGGCCAATCGGCTAAATTCGAGCAACTTTTTCAAAACAAACTATAACAAAAGCCGAAAAGCCGCAAAAATAATAAGAAAAAAGTGAAAAAACCAGCTTTTTGATCGCAATCGTAAGTCAATACGGATCCCCGGGAACCCGCCACACCTGGTAGAATGTTGTCTGTGGCGCCACTTAACCACAGAAGCTAATACAGTCACTACCGCAAAGTCATTCGATACGCCCACAAACACATTAAATCGTAGATCTTACATGTGTATCGATAACATCTTTTTAACACGTGCTTTTCTCCAAACACATCTTAAAACCAACCATAACTTCTAAGAAATACAACTCTAAATCTCGTGCAGTAAATCGCCGGTACCTAAGACACGCTTTAATAAGCAGTAAGGAACTCTATTTCTTCAAACTTAGAATCGGTATTACGATGATAAAGTTTTACTACGAGTCGTAGTAAGGTGCGGACTTAATATCAGCTGTTCAGGTGTTTCTTTACAACCAAGACGTAAGAATAAGAAGCTAATATAACTCTTAAAGTTGTGAAAATAGAGGTGGTAATAGCAGAATACAATTTTTAGGGTCGAAGACATGACAACAATGCTTTTAAAATTGAAAGACACGAACGTCTTGAAAGAAACTGGTATTTAAAAGGATTTGTATAAACGTAATAAATAATAATAAAGATGCGTTTATACACGTGTATTGTTTTAAAATACGAATCAAATAATAATAATGAAAAGTAACTTTCAATAATCTCTACCAACAAAAAATAAATACAACTAAGAGCATTATGCCTCTTAACAGAGGGGTGGTAAAGGACATGTGCGCACGCGACTCGGCAATCATAGTAATAATAACGTAAAAAATAATAATAAATCCGGGTGAAGAATAAAGAAAATCACCCCCTGCTCCCCTTGCCTTTATCTTGCAAACAGACTTGAATGTTAAAGATAATAGGGGCCACCCCTATGCGCGCGCGCACCTTTAGCGAGGGGCGATGTGACGCACACGCGCCGCTTTGGCGGTTAAGTTCAAATTTTTGAATTTGGCATCTTTTACACTGCTTGATATTTACGTCTGAGATATACTTATTTAAAACTAGCAACTGCACTTGTGGTACCTACCCGTCTAAAAAGCAGCCTGTGTTATTCCAAGTAAAAAACTACACGTATTTCAAGTTTCATCCAGATCCGTTCAGTCGTTGTGTTTGAGTTACAAACATCCATCCAAACTTTCCAATTTATAATATAACTAGCTTCCGCCCGCGGCTACGCCCGAATACCTTGAAAAACAAAACGAATCTATCCACAGGAACAGTACATTTTTTCGGGATAAAAAGCAGCCTATGTGCTACTTCATTACTATAATCTATATCTGTGCAAAAGTTCGTCCAGATCCGTTCAGCCGTTTCAGCGCGAAAGAGTTACAAACATCCTTAGATCATCCAAACTTTCACGCTTAGGTATTATTCTTGGGAACTTAACACATTGATATTACAAGTACTTAGTAGGATAGGATTATTTTACGTATCTGCCTATATCTATATTATCTATATCTATACATAAATAAAACAAAGTCGTTAGTATAACAGTACATAAATAACATCGAAAGCCAATTAAGGTATTCGAAACGAACTAAAAAGATAGGCTTTGTTGACATGCCTTTGATTACATGCGGACGGAACGTCTGCGAGGCATTCTCCAGAAACGGTGACCGTCTTAATACGGCCGGTATTTTGACGAGACAAACAAATCCATAGGTAGGTACTATAGAATCTTGCTTGGTTTTATCTACTTTATTTCTTTACGAGAGAGTTTAATAATTATAGTTATAATTGCTTAAAAAATAAAACATTTTTTTCAGACCCACAATATGATTCGGAGATTTTGACACATATAAATACACAATTAAAAAATTCTAATTTAAATAAAATAATAAATAAATATGATCACGACTGTAATCCCCAGGCTTGGTAGATATCTCCTCAGATCTTTAGTTACTTAGATCTTTGAGGATATCTAAAGGGGGTAGTCAGAGGCAAGTCCAAACATGACATATGGTACATGCCCACATTTTGCACAGTAGTTAGTATTCCGTACGTGACCGGTTGCAAGCCCATCGCCGCTTATAAGAATACTAACCAATGACACACACCTTCGAATTTTTGGTTCTAGGGTATGTGCCGGTTTCCTCACGATGTTTTCCTTCACCGTTTAAGAGCACTGGCATTGCGCACATAAATTTTTCGAATGGAAAAACTCATTGGTGCACGACCAGGTTTGAACCCACGACCTTCGGATCGTAAGGCAGGGGTGCTACCACTACACCACCAGCGCTCTAATTAAGTCTTTAATTTATTTTTAGTCTTAAATTAATTCTAATTTAAGTAAATATAATACCTAATTCACAATAAGTGTTAAAGGCCAATCATAATAAAACACTTTACACACATAATTAAATGTGTGTGCGTAATAGCAGTAGCACTCAGAAAAGTTAAAGGAAAACACCACGAGAAAAACGGCTTGTCGTAAAACATTTGGGTCCTTTCATCACACTAGTTATATAAACCATGTACGATACGAAAAAGGTATATAGCTTGAATTTGGCATTCAGTAGTGAAATCGATTAATTTAATAAGCACTTTTTGATACTTCAAAATTTATTTGATAGGAAAAGCAATCTTGACATCTAGATGTTGAAAATACAAGGTAAAATAACGGCCGCCGTTTTTTAGAAGACCGAAGTCTGAGGTCACAGAAGAAATAACAGTAAAGGCTAAAAACAATGTATGGAAACTAGTCGTGATTAAAATGTTTGTAGTCTGTGGTTATTTAAAGCGATGGCAGAATGAATGTACCTAACGATGAATGCGTCTTGGTAAAAGAAATAAACATCGTTCTCTGCATTGTAAATGATATTTACCTACATGTGACGTTGTATTTTCTAATCGAAACTTATAACGTCACATCTCAAAATTCAATCTGAAAAGAGCTTTATTAGTTAAAATCACAAGGTTCAATTTTTATAATAAACATAAGGTGTGAATTCATAGCATTTGTTTTTGGCAATGTCACAATGTCAAAGACGACTAGAGTAGGAGACAATACTATTATATTCTCAGTCTGAATCACTTACAGTAGATTATAAAGTACTAGCTTACGCCGACGGCTTTGCCCGCGTGGTACCTTGAAAACAAAAACAAATCTATCCCACGGGAATGGAAAAAAATCCGGGATAAAAAGTATATGTGCTATTTGAGACAATAATCTCTGTGCCAAATCTTATCTAGACCTGTTCAGCCGTTTCCGAGTAAAAGAGTAACAAACATCATACAAACTTTCACGTTTGTAATATTTGTAGGATTATGTGCTATTACATTTTATGACACTATAAGAATCAAAATTAAATAATTATGTGACTTCGTGAAGTAGATATATAATAATTAATTTTAAATCTCCTTGATATCACTTCAAAGCTAACAAAATTACCTTTCAGATATAATATTCACAATCCAAAGTTGACTGCTAAGAAATTGTAAAAAAAATTCTTGAACAACCCGCCATGAAGCGATTCCAGTTTAAAGCTCGCAAGTTTAGCTACCTACCTTATTTATAAGACGTATAATGTACCTTAGTTAGAACTAATGAATTAATTAAACTTTCATTCGAATTGAACACCTTTTGAAAGTCGTTTTAACCCTAAATCCGCGATCGACGAAAGACGGTCACAAAGACGAATCGCAGGTAACAGATAACTTCTACCAAAGGGCTGAAAAAAATAAGATGACCTACTTCAAATTTTGCACCTTTCGCCAGAAGTGTACCATTGTGGTAGTGCACCTTGCCACCATATGTTACCCACTTTTCTTGGGTTCAAATCGAGATTTTTTTCTATTCAATGTGCTTTTTTGTACTATATTAGTAGGATAACTAATATTATAAACGCAAAGGTTTGCAAGAATGTATGGATGTACCAATGGATGTATGTTTGTTACTCTTTCACACTGAAACGGCTGAATGGATCTGGATTAAATTTAGCACAGATAGATTAGTCTGGAAAAGCACATGGGCTACTTTTTATTTCGGAAAAATGTACCAACGGTTCCCGTGGGCTAGATTTAGGGCGGAAGCTAGTTTCATTATAAATTTGGCAAAGATTGTCATGATCACTTGTCAATTGAAAACACTTATAAAACAAAGTAGGTAGGTCTATACCTACCTACTTTGTTTTATGAAGTGTTTACACCCTATGTAATGGTGTCTTTGTTATTTTAGTGCCAAGTACCTGGATGACCGATCTTGATCGGTTTTTTTGGTAAACGACATATTTTTTTATAAATAAATCCTACCTGAATCTATTTATCACCCCGAAATCACATTCATACTAAATTTCATGAAAATCGTTGGAGCCGTCCCGGAGATTTAGATTATACCTATATACGAAAATTGCTCGTTTACAGGTATTAGATAAAAGAGATGGCAACAGATTTAAACCACGATTTATTTTAATGAGATTTTTAATATAATTATGAATAAGGGGGATAGGATTTATTGGATAACCCTGAAATGTATTATTGATTGCCAGTGTGCCCAAGGTCTTTTATAATTATTTGTGTCAGTATGCCACAATCTGCATCCTATAATCGATAGACATTGAACAACACGCGACCCGTTCGAGTCAATCACCAGTCAAAAATCAACTTTACCTATTCTGTTTAGAGTTCAATTTCGATTTTAATCAAAATAGAGGCAATTATAGACGAATTTCTAGTTATGACCCTTTTCGACGAGAGTGTAAAGTCTAAAATTCGTAAGCAGATATTCGTCTGGAGAAGTGTTTGGTATATCTCTCTTATGAGCATCTGTTTGAAAATCAGGGGTTGTTCGAAAAGCGTGACATTTGGTGGATCAACCCTTAAATGGCCGCTAAAGGTTTTTTAATCGCGCATTTTTGGTTAAAATAAAATGTTGTCGAAGCGTTAATTTATTTGCATTTGGGGTTATGGATGTTTGTCTTTTTAACTATTTGATTACAATAGAATAGACGGGAAATGTGCTATGTAGTAGTAAGCATCGAATATCTCTAAGACAACTATCTATAAAAACGGCAAAAAATATGTTTGTTGTATGGGAACCCCTTAATTCGTTATTTTATTCTTTTTTTTAGTATTTTTTGTTATAGCGCCAACAAAAATACATGATCTGTGAAAATATCAACTGTCTAAATAACACGGTTCATGAGATACAGAACGACGAACAGACGGACGGACAGCGGAGTCTTAGTAATAAGTTCCCGTTTTACCCTTTGAGGGTAAAACGGGAACTTATTACTAAGACTACGGAACCTAGTCTAGACCACGGAACCCTAAAAACTATGCAGTTTTTGTAATTTAATTTCATTCCAATCCGTCCAGTAGTTTGAGCGTGATTAAGTAACAAATTCACATCCACGCAAAAACAATCGCATGACGAATCGAATCTATGAGTGACAACCTTATAACAGGATTCAATATAATTAAAAAAGAATGCGATTGTCTACGGTTTTACCAGCACCCCATCCACGAAGACAGGAAGGCACGTGCGCTCCACAACTCTCCACAAAGAGACGCGGGAAATATATAATTATGATATCGTATAACGGAACGTATTCTAAAGAAAATGACAAGTGCTTCACTTGCCGCATCCTCTTAGCAGGTTTGAAAATTATAGACGTTTTATTCCAACTTGTCACATCCGTTTTGATTGCTTTTATATACGTGTAAAGTGTCATAATTCGAAATACTACACGCTTTATTACGAAATATTACATTAGAGTTTTATTTAAATAACACAAATAAATATACATACTCGTAATACAAATTTTGATTGCTTTTAGATAGGTACTTACATGTCAAAAGTGTCATATCGCACCATGAGAATAGAAGTGACTCATCTCAAAAAACAGGTAAAATGAGTTAAATATGTAGAAAGACTCAGAAAAAAAAACTGCATCGCCTAGTGAATAAAAAACTGCCGCTTTTTGGTTAGAATGCGTCAAAACGTAATAGGTCTTTAACAGGTCAGCCAGGATTGCCGTGAGACGTCACGTGTTTAGTATTAATGTGACCTAAACCTCAATATTACAGTTTTGTATGCAAATATTAGGTAAAATTTTGTTGAAATTTATAGTAATAAAATGACCGATGTTTGTTTTGTGTCATTTTATTGCATTAAGTTGAGTAAATTATTGTGACTTAAATCGAGTTATATCAGTTTATTACTATATTAAGGCTTATTTTAATGACCGTTTAAGGTTTAAGTCATTAGTAAATACTAATAAATTATTGCTATAGTACAAAACCGACTTAAATGTCGGAAGCTTTTTTTTAAATAGTAAATAGAGTAATTAATTAAATTTGTTTTGAATGAGTAATAAGTTTAAAATTTAGATAAAACCCTAAAGTATTCCATAGTTTGTAAAAAAATGTAGATAAGTCGTAATTTGGTTATGTCATAGCACAATTTAGTAAAAAACAAGCAATCGTAAAATCTTTAAATCGCATTTCCCAAAAATCATGTTTTCTTAATTGAGTCACTTCTATTCTCACGGTGCGATATCTCGAAATACTAAACGTATTATTACATATCTTTTACGTTAGAGTTATATTAAATAACACACATAAAGACACTATTACGATTACAACTTTAAGTCACTTTGTTTGTATGTTTATTGTTGCAAATGAAATCTATTCTATTTTATTCTAAACTAGCTTCCGCCCGCGGCTTCGCACACGTGATACCTTAAAAAAAAACATCGCTATCTCACGGGAACCGTACATTTTTTCGGGATAAAATGTCCCGCGGATATGTTTGCGCCATTGACTTGCCCCAGTGTTATTCCAGACCATAATCTATGTCTGTGCCAAATTTCATTCAAATCTGTTCAGCCGTTTTAGCGTAAAATTCAAAATTCAAAATTCAAAATATGTTTATTTTCAATAGAATCACAGGGATCACTTTGAAACGTCTTACATACTAGGTGAGTCTAAGTGCCAGTTCCAGTCCTATCCCCAGTGCGAGAAGAACTGACAAGAAACTCGCTGGGCCCTAGCGCTTTTTTGGTATGATCCTTGTTAATTTTGTAAGGAATACCTAGCAGAGTTGGAGCTGATTCATCCCAAGCTTTTTTATCATCTAAGTACTCTGATATTTTATAGTAAGTAGATAGTTTATAGTAAAGGAGTCATACATCCATAAATGAAACATACATCCATCCATCCATCCATCCATCCATCCATTCTTACAAACTTTCGCGTTTATAATATTAGTAGGGTTTCCACGAGGTCTTCATTGAGCCTATAAGTTTACTAGTAACGAGCAATACTACAAGAATTTTATTTTTATTTTTGGAAAACTTACAGCTAGATATAAAACAAAGAAATAGAAAATTAAATTAACATGTGCCTTTATTACCATGTTTGTTGATGGCCAGTCAAAAGTTTCAACTAATAGAATAAGTTTTGTCTAAATAGCCATGTCCTACCACGATGTGCTTAAGCATTCGTATGAGTAATCGCATTGAAGGGCGAAGCTAACATTATTACTCAGATTTGCTTCCGTTTCCCACAATTCCCCCATTACACCTGTTGTAGCGATAGGAAAACAATTGTTTGTGTAATTTACCTACTTGTTGAATGGTAATGTTTAATGTTTTCATATATACATGAGGTAAGGTTAGTTTTCTTCTTCTTTCTTTCTTACTAGATAGTCAGTACTTAACTGGTTTCAATCAGTTTTTTAGCATGACTGTACTTTAAAATGTATGCGCGCGAGTTGACGAAAAAGTAGGTAAAATCGAAAGGTGCCAACTCGCGCGCACTCGCGAGATTCACGCTCGCCAGTTGACGGATAAGTCGTTGTGTGACTAGTTTTCTTGGGATAAAACGTCTGTATTCAAGAACACATTCTATGGTGAGAAATACGATTTGTAGTCTCATTCGGTTTGTTTCAGACAAATCATGACAATACCATTCAAAATTGATATTTTTTATTTATATTTCAACGAGCTGGTTTCTCTGCACGCAAATTATCTAAATAAAAAGCCATTATATTATGTGGTTATACGTCATTCCGGATTCCAAGTTAATATATCTCTAGATCCGTCCCAGCCTTTTCAACGTGAATAAACCACAAACAAAAATGTACTATAATAAAGTATTAGTAGGATATGTTTCTATTAAGGCCCAGAATACTCGTCACACTATTCCTTACGTAAAAGTTACAAAAAAAGTGACATAGGTCAGTATAGCAACGCGGATCTCCGCGGAATCAGACATAGCACGAAGCGAAATACCCAAATTTTCAAAATTCTGTGCCTTAAAATAACGTCAAACGAAATATATGTATACCGGTGGGCTTAATGCTTTGTAACTTTCCCCAAATTGCGGTCAGTACTGCGGGTTCCTTAGTGCGTGACGCCGGAAGTGCTTTCATATAGCACGGGCGCAACGCCGATGCACTTCCGCTCACCTATCGCGATCTTAACACGTGCTAACTGTTACCCGATTCATTTTAAGTTATGCCATTGTTAAATTTGAAAAAAAAAAATGGTTTAGCGCAAAACGCACGCAATTATTACCTAAACACATTTCGTTTTATATTAGGTGCGATGTATTATTATTGTACACTATGTATTTCATTTTTGATTAATTAAAATATGCAAAATATATAACATTCCGCATAAATGTTTTCAATTTAAGTAATGTTAAAACCGCATTATTCCAATATTACAATCTACTTTCTACTATTATTATATACTTAAGTGAAAGTTTATACGGAAACCGTCTTGCATGGTATTAATAATGAATCAGACTCAGACAAGACCAGCAATAATCAATAGAAACAATAAAATGAGACGAGTCTTTTAAGCCCTAGACAACTCTAAAAAGGGTAAAAAGGGCGAAAACACACGAGATCAAACTTTTGAACATTCGTTTATTTGATCGAGTCGAACAATGCTTGAGTAATCGGATCAGTAAACTTGTCTTATTTTAGACTTTTGAAAAGGCTACGGTTGGCAAATATGAGGTTCGTACTGTGAGTACTGTGAGTATGTTCTAGAATATTCATAGCTACTTGCTTTTTACTTACTGCGAAGTTACAGGCAGATTGAGAGGGCTTACTCGTAATATTCGAGTGGAAACTGCAATATTATATCTTTGCTGTCTATTAATCAAACATATTTTTATTGGGTTTGTGAAAAACTTATTGAGTACCTATTGATTGATGACGTTAAAGTTGACAGTATAAAATGCCTTAAAAATTATTCGGTCTTTGTTGAATGTTAGAGATATTTTTGTTTTATTAATAGAGCTATACCTATGCCTAATAAAACTATGTTTGATAACATTATAATACTCTGTTAAGCTTCACATATTTTATAACAAAATAAGTAACTTACTAATAACAAAGTACAACGTAAGGATAACTTAAGAAAAGCTTATCGTAACACAAAATAAGTAACATAAAGTAAAATAAAAACATTAAACACATCTAATTAATTAAACCTCTCATCACAAGAGCGTAATCTAAACCGAAATAGGTTAAACAAAGGCTCGCTGTCTGTAGTCGGCTCTTGGCTCAAGCCAGGCATGGCTCAGGCGGGAGCGGGGACAGTGAGCCAAGCGGCTAATGCCGCATCTACGCCGTAATGAGCCGCTCAAGTACCCCGTTACTTGTTTACATTGTAACTTTATTGTTTTTTGCTCGGCTCTTTCTTTCCTATGTGACGTAATGATTTTTTTTTGCGAGGCAATGAAACCAAATCCTTTGTCTTTGAGATTTCTCTGCGGTTGTGTGGTGGATGATTAAATGAGATTAATCTTTAGGTTTTTTAGTTTATGTTTTTTTTTAATTTTTATATGAAATTTTAAAATTTATAGATGGCTTCTTTAGCATGAACATCGCGTAAGTGTAAATCCTCAATTTAATTATAAAGGATGTTCGAACACTTCTAACTCTTGTTTTGATTTGTTGTATTTGTGACCGCATCAATGCTACTTTGTTTCCTATTCCGTAGAAGAACACTATGTAGGTACGTTAGCTTAGGTACTCTAGGTAACGTAGGTACGGTTTTAATATCATTTAGGTACATCATTAGTATTAGGTATCAGCACCTTATTTTTGTAATAAAAAAATTGTAATAAAGTCTACTACATGCATTTATAGTTAGTTACTTGGCGTGATAGTACGTTCTAGGGGTCTTTAGTCAACTGAGGCCGCTGTCATCTTATCCCGCGGGATGAGTTGACCTAATGCATTTTTGAATCGGTCAACTCATATAGTATGGTGGCATGGAGATCAACGACCAGCAATTGACTGTCAAAATTTCGGCCCGCGGGCTGAGTGAGGTGCGGGCTGAGTTGACCCATGAATCCGGACGACGTATCGCAGCGACACTACTGGTTTCTATGTATTTCTATGAAATTCCCTCCGTAGTTAGCGACACGAAGCTAGCGATGCATTTCATAGAAATACATAGAAACCAGTAGTGTCGCTGCGACACGTCCGCTGCCTCATGTCACCCGCTGCCAACTGTACCCTAACAATACACATCCAATAAGTAAATCAAGCGAGAAACTCTTAGTACCGCCGAAAGCGCTAATAAAAAAATACCCGCAAAATTGTTCATACCAGAACAATGTCCAAAGTTGCTACGTACAGTTGTGAACAAAAGTGCGGTGGCCGTGTTCACACAAAGAGACTAATCACACAGTATGTGCGTGCGTGGCCTCGTTTTAAACAATGTCTGTGCGCTGATTAAGAGGATTGTCTCCATCGCTTCTCTCTTATTAAAACGTGTCTTCAGCTACCAGCTATTTTATCTATTATTCAGCTCAAATTAATATCTATAAATCTATATAAAATACCTATAAACGAGCAATTCTTGTAAATATAATCTGAATGTCGGAAACGGCACCAATGATTTTCATGAAGTTTAGTATGCAGGGAGTTTCGGGGGCGATAAATCGATCTAGCTAGGGTTTATTTTTCAAAAAATACGATCTATTTATGTACCAGAAAACCAAAACTGTGCAAAACTCGGTCATCCAGGTACTTATATTTAAATGATTAGAGGTGATTCGACTAACTTCTGGTACATAAAACTATTTTCAGAATAATGTAATGACAAAGGCATATACATTATGTAAAATTGTCAGATTAATCTCCGATGACTACAACGCACCGTGAGAATAGAAGTGACTCAATTAAGAAAACATGATTTTTGGGAAATGCGATTTAAAGATTTTACGATTGCGTGTTTTTTACTAAATTGTGCTATGACATAACCAAATTACGACTTATCTACATTTTTTTACAAACTATGGAATACTTTAGGGTTTTATCTAAATTTTAAACTTATTACTGATTCAAAATAAATTTAATTAATTACTCTATTTACTATTTAAAAAAAAGCTTCCGACATTTAAGTCGGTTTTGTACTATAGCAATAATTTATTAGTATTTACTAATGACTTAAACCTTAAACGGTCATTAAAATAAGCCTTAATATAGTAATAAACTGATATAACTCGATTTAAGTCACAATAATTTACTCAACTTAATGCAATAAAATGACACAAAACAAACATCGGTCATTTTATTACTCTAAATTTCAACAAAATTTTACCTAATACTTATTTGCATACAAAACTGTAATATTGAGGTTTAGGTCACATTAATACTAAACACGTGACGTCTCACGGCAATCCTGGCTGACGCAATACTGAATATAATCACTTTTTCACGGGGTGACGGACGAGGGATCGCCGAAATGAAAGAGACGCACCTATTATGTTTTGACGCATTCTAACCAAAAAGCGGCAGTTTTTTATTCACTAGGCGATGCAGTTTTTTTTTCTGAGTCTTTCTACATATTTAACTCATTTTACCTGTTTTTTGAGATGAGTCACTTCTATTCTCATGGTGCGACAAGTTATTTTGCATATAGTAAAAAATTGTTAAAAATGGGCAAAAATTTATAAAGAAATTTTAGATGAAATATACATAATTTTGTGTATTATATTGACTAGCTTTGCTATCAAGCCAATTTTTGAATTTATTTTCAAAATGGCCATTTTGTTTTTCGAAAGTTTGATGAATTTGATAGATAAGTACTCGTTTGAACCTCATGAGAAAGTATGAGAGGGCCTCACCCTCCGAGAGGACTTAGAAAGTTGGGAGGAAGTTAATTTCAATTAATTACTTTCACCTTTCACCGGAAGAAAGATTCAAATCGATCAATGATTTTCAATTTTATAATTATTTATTATGAATCTACATTTTCTTTGTAATGAGGTTTATATTCATAGAATCATTCATTTAAACACCAATTTTTCAATCACTATTGAAGCACTTAAACTAGCTAAAACATTGTACAAACTTTGCTTAGTTAAGGGGCTAGATGGCGTTGTGTCAAACGTCCAACAATATTTATAATGATTTCTATTATAATATTAGTGCAGATAAAGGATATTATGATATATGATGGATACAGGGGTAGAGGTAGGCCAAAGAAAAGATGGATGGACTGTGTGAAAGATGACATGGGTAAGAAAGGAGTGAGTACTGAGATGACGAATGACAGAGGGAAATGGAAGAAGATCACATGTTGTGCCGACCCCACATAACGTGCGATAAGGGCAGGAAGATGATGATTAGTGCAGATAAAGAAATCAAGAACCATACCTATAATTCTTATATCATTTTTCTAAAGTGATTTCTGCATATTAAAAAAACTTATTTATTGTTCTTTATTCTTCATCTTCTTTACTCAATACCGTAGAGTTACCAGCTCAGTTAACAAAAAACAGTTTAAGGTTCATCGCCCTCTGAAGTGCCTTCTGTTCAACGCAATGTGTTCCTGTTTGACTGTTTGTCATGTCAACAAATGTCACTCTCCAATACTACGGCGTAGACCAAGTGAACACACGTATTCGGTTTCAGGTTTTTTTCATTAGCTCTCTAGCGTGAGCGCTAGGCAGCGTTTATCGTTACGGAAAAGAAGTCAAAGTGACATTTGTGACGTCTTTTGTTTATATTGAAACGATAAGAAGGATTTTCTCTTGATGCATTCAACTGTCAACTTTATCGCGCTATTTTTTATATTTTTTCTCGTGTTATTTTGACTTTTATTGTGTATTTTTTCCACTATCAGCCCGAGTTCTTTACGCGGGTGTAAATTTGACTTAACTTTTAAAATTTGACTGTGACTTTGTAAAATTGACAGTATTTATTTCGTAGCTTTTTGTATTTTTTGCTGGCAATAATTTGCTTAAGTGTCTTCTAAAAAAAATAATTTAAATTCATCTAGTAATGTATGTAAAATCCTTGACTTTAATTGAATAAAAATTATTGCATTTAAATTTGAACTTGCGTTTAGTAAAATCGGTGCACAAAATTCGGCGTTGGCTCATTTACCATAAAAACACGTTGTCATTGGTCAGATTCGAACCCACAACCTTGAGATCGAAGAGCAGGGATGATACTACACCACTGTGCTCACTAATAATAATAAATACAATCCTATTCAATCTGCACACTCATTCATCCTCGCAAATGTCGAAAGGTGTTCGCCGCACGCGCATATGTTTTCATCTGCTACGCTATGGCCAATATTTATATGGGTTTGCAAAAAAGATGATCAGTCAAGGTGTTTTTATCTGTTTTTGCTGAACTTTATGCCACAAAACGTTTACAAAACTATTTTTTTACATATTTATTTTAATAATTTCCGGTTTTTTACCCTTTACATTGAATAGTTCAGTTTTTTGGCTAAAACAAATAGGTAAACAAAAATTATCTTTCCACACAAAGTAAGATGGTTTCTCTGAATACAAAGGGTTTTGATTCTATATCCTTAGTGTTCTAGTAACTATAACAGAACACTAGTGTTCTATATATATTTTTTGGCAATCAGTTGCTTGCTGAGGTATCTACGAAAGCAATAAATACATATTTGATGTTTTTGAGAACTGGGATAGAATACAATAAATAAATAAATAAAATAAATAGGTGAGCCCCATGATACTAACAGAGATAACTATATGAGTTCTAAAGAGTACCTATTTATTTTGACGACTGTAATCCCCAGGCTCGAGAGATATCTCCTCAGATCTCTTGTCATTTAGGTCTTTTGAGAATATCTAAAGTGGGTATTCAGAGGCACGTCCGAACATGAACATGGATCTTTTGAGGATATCTAAAAAGTGTAGTCAGAGGCACGTCCGGACATGACATTTAGAACATGCCCATAATTTTGTGTCGTAGTTAGTATTCCGTACGTGATAGGTTGCAAACCCATCGCCACTTATAATGATCTAACCTATGACACACACCTTCGAATTTTTGATTATAGGGTACTTATAATATAGGTGTGCCCTAAACTATGACGTCATCAAAAGCTACAGATAAGTTAAATCGCAGCGATTCAAATCGCGATAAAGCGTAACCCCCACGTCGTCTTAAGACACATGTCGCGCTCCCCCAACCAAGAAACAACCACTGAAGTTTTAGGGTTTGGTGCGAGTGTTAGCGGACCGCTGTGGGATTCGAATTATATAAGACTAGCTTCCGCTTGCGGCTTCACCCGCGCAGTACCCACATAAAATATAGCCTATGTTCATTCTGAAAGTGAATTCTACACATTGGTGAAAGAATTTTTCAAATCGATCCAGTAATTTCGGAGTCTATTCAATGCAAACAAACAAACAATCAAATATTTCCTCCTTATAATATTAGTATAGATTAATGACGAAAATTTACAAGATACCATAAGAAAAATATATTAGACCCGATAACTTTTCGGTGAGAGCACCATGATTTTGTTATTAGTGTAACTATTGGTGTAGGACTTTGGACTTTTAAAAACAATGTAATATACTCGTACTTATTTTAGAACATCTGATTTCTTTCTTCCTAACTGATACGGCGCTGTGTGATAATCGTGGTACCACAGAATATATTATGGCCTAATATTTTTTTTAGGGACGATTGAAACGATTTTGGGGATACCTTTGCCTAGCAGGGGAAGCAAATTTAGGTATGTAAGAGAAAAATATATTTTCAAGTACTTAACATCTTTTTTGGGTTAAACTTTTTTGCAACAAAATAAATATTTTTCTATTCCTTTCTATTCTACATCAATAAATAAACGACATGAAATCATTAAGTACCTATATTCTATACTTAATTTATTTAATGACGTTTATTTATATTAAGTATTTATTTAAGAGCATTTTATAATTCTTAATGTAAATGCTTTATGGTAGGCATGTGTATGTATCGATGGCTTAAATGGCCAAATTAAAGCAAATTGAATTACTCAAAAACCAATTATTGAAACTGATGAATCAAAAAAATGTAGGTACTCTGATGAATTAAAAAGTAAATACGTATCTAGAAATAAAAACGCTGTCACTCGCACCAGTCCCCACCGCCGTAAACTGTGTTTACTTACACCGTGTCTTGAGAACAAGGGTCAGCTAAGACGGGGTTAGGGTTGTCACGCGATTGTGGTTCGTTCGTTTTGTTCACACTTCGCGCACGCTATCACTGTTTCCGTAACGAGACAGGGGACAATAATTAAATACTAAATTACATTGTTTTTTATAACTTTTATTTTTACGGGGCTTAAATTTATGTGGTTTTTAGACGAATGATTTTATTCGTATAAGGATTGGATTAGACATTGAGGAGATAAACCTAAGAAATCGTCGATAAATAATTGATTATTCATTAGTTCAATAGTTGAAATCAAAAGTTCTGTTGCCATGCTGCTGTGGCATTGGTTTTTTTAATTAACTATGGAAAGTTTTAAAATTTCGTTAACAGAGAGGTATTATAATACTTATCTATCTTAATATGATCTTACACTACATAGGTATCGAATATGTACAAAGATATAAAACAGTTGAGATATCTAACGACCGTTACAAACTAAAACAACAAAGTAAAACTAAATAATTAAAAAAATAAGAGTAAAATCGATGGAAATATAAACAGATAGCTCACAACTAATCCAGATCTTTATTTATATTTTTTCATAGGTTAGTGATTCAAATTCCAAAAAAAAGTTTTAAAAACTGCGTTTTAAAACCTAAAGGCAGCGTATTAAAATTCAAAATAAAAAAAAACCGCCTGTGACAGCCCTAAGAAAATCGTCGTTTATCTTAATATCCCTCCCAAAGTATCATGGAGACTGGATGTCTTTTTGAAGTATCTTCTGGGAGTTTTCTCACCCTAATTCTGCTTTATCGGTCTTGTAGGAGATTTGAGTACGCACTCATTAACACATTTGGGAATGGATAGATAATTTGAAGTGGATATAAAGTTGTTTTATTCTCAACACACATGCTTACAACTGACTGTAACCTCCAGGGCGATACTATCTTATATTATTTTGATTCAGCTTCAACTCCGCTAGGTATCTCTAGCAAAAGGGCCAGCGAGTTTCTTGTCAGTTCTTCTCAGAGTGGGAATAGGACTGGAATTGGCACCTAGACTCACCTAGTATGTGAGGCGATTCAAAATGATCCCTGTGATTTTATTCAATAAAGATTTAATTGGAATTTGAATTCGTGGATGTCGGTTATCGCGACCAAAATAAATCATGAAATTTTGATCCCCTTCTCAAATTCTCCGTTACAAATTATATATTAAAACTTTCCTTGAGAACCACTAAGTATATCCTTTGGTGAAAACAGCACGAAAATCGGTGCAGTAGTTTTTGAGTTTACCACGAACGGACAGGCAGACGCGGCGGAGGACTTTGTTTTATAATATGTAGTGATTATAAATGCCAAAGTAACTCTATCTGTATTACCTTTTCACGAATAATTTATTTTTATGGGCTACATTTTGTCCAACAAAAACCAAAAGAATTAAATACGGACGAAGTTACGGACAAGAGTAATTTAAGTCACAAAGAAAACATAGGTAACTATTACTAAAACAGTATCGAATAGTTAACTTGCAAACTAATTTAGAACAAAACCACAAATACCACATCGAGACGATCTTCGAGACTTGGGCAATCACACCGCGGTGTGTGAGGAATTTCACCAATTAAACTTCGATAGATCTTGAGTGGGCCATATGGGTTCCACAGATTCAAGAAGACAATCCTCGGTCAGCGGTATTATTGGGGTTGAAAACATTCAAGTAACAACTAGAGATGGGGTTTGGTGTTTGGTGGTTGGAGGGATCCGATCCCAATAAACTGAAAAATGGATGCCGATGCCCAGAACGTTTTCTCGAGCGTTTTCTTCATAAATTTAAGCTTGCATAACGACGCGACAATCCAATTGATACATGCAATATTTCTTAATATTCTTCTTTTTATCGTGTCAATAGTATTTTTGAACCAATGTGATAAAAGGATAAATATTATTATGTAAATATTTTAACAGCATACTACAGCTTGACCACATATCTAAACAAGCCAAGAATGTCGCAGCTTTTCATTTAAATGATGTGCTTATGTAAATTTTTATATAATAAAATTTAAAAAAAATATTTTTTTAAATGATTCAGCAATCAAAAAAATAATAGGTAATTCATACGGTACCTAATATAAGTAATGAAAAGACGAGATTAATCTTATGTACTTACCAATAATCCACATAGAATCCTTTATTGGACTCATAATGAGAAAGGAATAAGGAATAAATATTACAAAATAAGAAAGTTCTACTCGTATATGAAAAGAAATTTTCCAATAAATCCCTTTCATTTTTAAATAAAAGAAAACAATGAAAAACGAAATAAAAATCTTACAGACGCAGCCGGCACGCGTCGCATTAAAAAAAGTATTCAAAACAATAAAAGCCATTAAACGCAAACAAAGGAGAAAAAGGCAAGTCAGGGGCACAATTAAAACAAGAAATAATAAGGAGTTGTAATAAGTATTATTATGTGAGAGACAGAGAAGGGGGACTATAAGGTTCGCACCTGGCGGGACACGCGCCCCTCGTGTGGCGGGCCGACACACATACACACGACTGACGACACGACATCGCGGCACGTTGCAACGACGTGATGCGATGCGGTGTCGTGTTGTGGTTTACGTAAAATATCACGATGTTGTATCGTAGAACAATGCACTGTACGGTGTCAAGAGTCATCTTTTAATAAAAAGTGTAGGTATTAAGTTAGGTATTTGTCTCTTCTTTGTACCTATATGCCCATACACCATCTACCTAAAATTGTTAATCTTTTTCCGGTTCGGTTTTAAATTGATTATTTACTACGTGTCTGTTTCAAATAATAATATTTTATTTCTTTCTTTGACTATTGGACATTAAATGCAACATCGCCGAAGAAATGCATAGTCAATTTTCACGACTTGACGCCGGCGCGTCGTACATCGTCCCACGGGCCACGTTGCGACATCGTATCGTGTGTATGGCACCCTTAAAGAATATAACAATTCGTGACGCTGTGTTGTGGTCTTAATTGGAAATGTGATTCGATTGAATAGCGTTCAATGGCTCTTGGATGCCTCGTCTTATTGGAACTCTGATTCGCATGAATGGATCAATATTTTGACTGAACACTTTACTTATTGACTATTATTTATATCTAAGTATCTATTTCTTTAACTTTCGCGGTTATATATGAAACTATTGTCGTTAGTAAAAGATAGATTGACCAAGATTCGTTTTATATTCGCTATCCACAATCACAAAATAATATTAAGGAATGGTCCAATACCTAAACACACAAGGGTGAGGCACAGTAAATAGACTTTATTAATACGATAAATACCTAAGTACTTAGGTATACTAAATTTTTTTACATTGCATTTTGTGTTCTTTTTCGTATCATGTCACTAGTTTTTTCATTCTAGTGTGGTGAATGGTGCGAAAAAAGGAATCGCGCCTCAGATACCCATTTAGTAATCCTACTAATAATAAAAATGCTGAAACATTGTTTTTTTTTTGTTAAATTTTGGAAATTTGGTTTAAATTATACCTAAATTACTTATTATGTAAGTACCACGAGAGCAAGCTGCAGGCAGTAGCTAGTTATGAATAAAGTTCAAATCTTCAAACTAAATTAGACATTATTCAAACTTGCAACCCCATTTCAATACAAAGGAATTATTCGGTACACGCGCCCAAGTAAACCACTGCCATCTGTCTTTGGCTGCACCTGGAGTGTAGTCACCCTACTTTGTACTGACTAGGTACTTGGCTTGATATGCTATTTGCACTCAAAACCGGATCTTATAAGTTTAGTCAAACAACCAGATGTAACCACTTTTTTACCTATTAGGTATAACGCACAATAATCGAAATAATTTCTATTCTGAATAAAAATAAATTTAACTTATCCCAAAATAGTTAGTTTGAAATCTTATTATTAACTTAAAATCTATTTTCTAAACGCAAAAAGCTAGTTAAAGAAAAGTTAAAGATAAAAAACGGAGTTTTGATAACTGAGTGGAGATTTCCATCAACAATTTAAAGATTTCTTTCAAAGAGTTTCGTTATAATATCGTAAAAGTTTCGTCAATTTTTTAAAACTGATGCTGCGTGGAACGCAACGAAAAATATTTTTTGCCGTAAGTCCAAGAGATGATTGTAAGTACAGAGATAAGAACTTCACGTATCGTCCGTCCGGTGGATGATAAAAGCTGAACATCCTGCGATAATTACGACCTCTACAGCTTGAGAGACAGTTAACAAATAGCTAAATAAATAAATAAAAATAAATAATGCTGGACAATCCAAACAGTATCATCTAGCCCCAAAGTAAGCTACTCGAAGCATGTGTTATGGGTACTAGATAACTGACATATTTAATACATTATGTACATAGATAGATATTTTTTATAATACATAGCAAACACCCAGACCAACGGAACAAATTTCTGCAGATCGTACACAAATTTGTTCCGTGGCGGGAATCGAACCCGCAACCTCTTGCGTCGCAGGCGGACTCTCGCCCGCTGCGCCACTGAGGTCGTCAAAGTCACTTATTGAAACGTTTTTATAAGTCCCATTTTTAAGCGTAAGTTTATAAATAAACGTCTTCTTCTTCCTGCCCTTTTCCCACGCTATGTGGGGTCGGCACAACACGTTTTCCTCCATTTCCCACTATCATCCGTCATCTCAGTACCTACTCACTCCTTTCTTACTCATATCATCTTTCACTCAGTCCATCCATCTTTTCTTTGGCCTACCTTTTGATGATTCTTTTTTTATTGGTCAATTTGATCCAGTTCTGATAATGGTATCCATAAGAAAACCTATAGGTACCTACTAAGTCTTAAATTTACATAGTGCAACTTTGAAGTTGGTTTTCTTTTTACTTTTTAAAACGTAATTATTAAATTTGTATTTTATCGGTACAAAAGGACGTGAAATAGAAATGAAAGAAGAAAACTTGACGTGCCGATCCCACACTATAATAAGTGCAGATGATGACAAAAGAAGGTAAATAAAACAAAAATCTACCCACAAAAATGTAAACATGTAAAGCCGCCATGACACCAACGTTCCGTTTCACGTAATGATCGCTAAGATTCCCGCTCCATCGAGCTCAGTTCTTAATTCGAACGTTCTCTTAATGAGATCCACCTTCACCGTGTCTGTACAATGGAACGTGATGCGTGAGTTTTTAGGATTCCGTACCCATAGGATAAAACGGAACCCTATAACTAAGACTGCGTTGTCCGTCTGTCACCAGGCTGCATCTCATGAACCGTGATAGTTAGACAGTTGAAATTTTCACAGATGATGAATTTCTGTTGCCGCTATAACAACAACTACTAAAATATAGAATAAAATAAATATTTAAGGGGGCTCTCATACAACAAACGTGATTTTTTGCTCGATATTGATAACCGCAACAGGTATAGGTACGCTTGGAATATTCACAGAATATTTAGTTATATATTCACTTTAAAAATAAAAAAAATATATTAAAATAAAACAAATATTTAAGTCCAACACATTTTTTTTGCTGTTTTTCTAAATAATGGTACGGAACCCTTCGTGCGCGAGTCCGACTTGCACTTGGCCAGTTTTATTTCTTTTTTTTTCTAAACCGCTTCAAGAGTCGCGTCTATTCAGCCTTACTAACGTTTAAAAAGATGCCGGATAAGTAATGACTGTGTAATGCAGGTGTATGAGTTTTTAATTTTGTTAGTGAGTCTTCTTTGAAGCCATACGTGGTATTCTAACTCATATGGATAATTACTTTAAGGTACCTATCGTTTTGTTTACACATGCCAATTTTTTTAATTATCGAAATAGTTTGAATTTCGAATGTTTCTTGCAATAAATCTTTGCAAGAACTATCAAAACGGCTATCTTTTGTTTTGATTATTTTACTGTGATTGTGTGACTTTAACAATAAAATAAAATTAAAAACATGACACTAGCAAATTTGATCTCAAAAGAGACAGATGTCATAAATAAAGAAGAAGAATTCTTTGCAGAGTACGCTTTTCAAAATTATGTCAATTTTGATTCGAAAAATAAACCTTAGTTTTAGATTTTTTAACTTTATCTTTCCAATTTTTTCATTATTTTCACATGGTCTCTATGTTATTTCATTTGGAATACGCTTGACAAAAAAAAACATAAGTACTAATAATTATAAATGCGAAAGTAATTGTCTGTCTCTTACGCTTTCCCGCTTAAACCTCTGAACCAATTTTGATGAAATTTGGTACAAAAATAGACTAGAGCTTGGGAAAGGACATAGGCTTTACATCGCGAAAAAAATCCTGAAGGGGTTGAAACTTAAGTGCAAAATTAGAATCCCAAAAATACTGCCTAAAGTAACTATTCCACGCGGATGAAGTCACGGGCAAAAGCAAGTAACTTTAAAATCATCGTAATATAATCTCCCAGTTTTTTTCGCAGAGTAAAGATAAAAACTATGCCAGCACAGACTACAGACTACCGTAAAAGACCTGAGCGCTCTCAAAGACGGCTCTCCATTAACGGACGAGCTCAAGAGAGATGCGACGATTAAGAACTGAAGGTAGGAAACCAACTCTGCGAAACTGGAGATGGCTTTATTCAAACGATATTTACGGTAGAATGGGGTAATAACAGTCACTGGAAAAATTAACACCCAGTTATTATAAATCATGATATCCTAACTGAATCACAATATAAAAATCGATTATTTTTTTATCAATGGCATACTAATAGCTTAATAGCTGTAGAACATTATACTTTAACCAGTTAAAGTTTAACTGGTAAAAGATGAGATGTGTAAGAAAAGAGTACTGAGATGACGGATGATTAAGGGAAATGGGAGGAAAAAACGTGTTGTGCCAACCCTACTAGCGTGGGAAAAGGGCAGGAAGAAGAAGAGTTTAACTAGTAACCGCGCGCGGCTTCTACCCAGATAAAAAGCCTATGTGCTATTCCAGACTATAATCTATATCTGTGCCAAACTTCATCAAGATAGGTTCAGCCGTTTCAGCGTGAAAGAGTAACATACATACATTCTTAGATCCGTTTCTTACAAACTTTCGCGATTATAATATTAGTAGGATTAGTAGTTGGTGCAGCGACACGATAGACGTCAAATTCTTTTTATCGTGTCCTTCGTTTGTTTTAAACCAGTGTGGTGAAAGGATAAAGTTCATCAGAGGCACATTTCCTGCATTTGACACTTACTTAGAACTTACTTAGAAGTAAGGTGACTTCAAACTTTTCGGAATCTAAGACATTCCAGTTTCCTCGTATGACTATTTTTCCTGTAAAATTGTCCTCATTTCCAAACGAGCAAGAAGTTCAAGAGTAACTGTACTAATCGCGTGACTGGCATGCCACAAAGGCTTGCCAGTGACTTGCGCGTCACAAAGAAAGCCATTTTCACACAATAGGCTAAGTTCGCGCAAGGCGTATAATGCGAGACGTCGCGCAAATTGAATGCCTGAGGTGTGATGTGGAAACACACGAGGCGTTACGTTTACACGGCCCGCTTACTTGACGAGTGTTCACGCTTACGACAATATTGGAAATGCTGCTATGATTAGTAATCGAACGTGCCGCGCTCGCATTGGTTAATTTCAAAAATTTTACCCTTTCCCCCTACCTCGAATATTGTAAAAAAGCACTAGACGCCATTGTACTCGCTACTGTCGCTACTGTCTACAAAAACGCATTTCATTTTTCAATATTCTATAAAATCACCCAGTGGTAGGGTTAGGCAGGTCAGTCAGGCTAGGCAAAAATACAGTTGGTATACACACCAACAACGAGTAACAGTGTGATTCGTTGGGTATGAAAATTTCAATGAGTAGGTAGGTATCTAACAAACATCGTACATCCATCGAAACTTTCGCAATTATAATAATCTTTATTATTATTATTATAGTAGGATAGAATACATTTTTTCTCCGAAGAATTCACTTACATAACGCCGTTGGCCACCGTTTGGATGTACCTAACTCGATAACCAATATTGAAGCGTGTTTGCGCAAGATTCAATTATAGGACGTACGTGTATTTTTACAATAATTTAGGTAGCTAGAGGTGTGCTATGGTGCTGCAGCCTGCAGCCTATCGCAGCTTGATTTTTATGTGATAAAATTTTTAAGTTTGTTTTATCCTTGACGCTACCATACATGTGTGTGTGTACCTACTTTTGTAGCCAATGATATAATATAGTTGCCTATTTTTTTCTGCCCATATACTTAAAGGTCAGATTTGCAATCATAATATAAACATTTTTATTGCTAAGAAAGTTAATTTTGAGTAAATTAGCAGCTATTACGAGTATACTATTGTATAATACGCCACCTGCCCGGCTAACATAGTGCCTCGACACAATTTTATTCACTCTTTTGTCTCGCTTTTTCTCGTGCGAATATGAGACAAATGCTCGACAATGTTTGCCTGGCAGGTGATAGATTTAACAAACTCTACGATCGAAGTTCCCGGTTCGAAAACAAATGAATTACCCACACGATGTTACCAACCCAAGTATTGTATGTAACATTATGGCACTCATGGTTTTCGCCCACAATAATGTCCCGTGTGTCCACATACCACGCACGTTACACGGCAACTTGGGCACACGTCACGGCGAGAAGAATTTTAAAGTTTTCGCATTAAGCCGACACCGCACAAGTAATTACGCCTTCTTAAACATAACACTTCGTAGAGGACTCGCGAGTCATGCCTTTGTAGGTACTGTTCATGTTTGTAATGTGTCGCCATCTATCTTTTAAATATATAAATCCGTACTAATATTATAAATGCGAAAGTAACTCTTATCTGTTACGCTGTCACGCTTAAACCGCGCTGATTCAAAAAAATTCAGGTAAAAAGATAGACTAGAGCTTGAAAAAATAGCTTAGCTTTCTTTTATCGCAAAAAAATGCTTAAAGGGTTGAAATAAGATATGAAAGTTAAGTGCAAAATAAGAATCCAAAAAAAATTAAAATACCAACTGCCTAAACGATTCAAAACAGACGAAGTTGCGGGCAAAAGGTAATATTATAAATGCAAAAGTAACTCTTTGTTTGTTTGTTTGTTATTTTTCCCCGACTAAATAGCTGAACGGATTGTAACGAAATAACTATGGCAAAGAAATAGATTATATCCTGGAAATGGACATAGGCTATCTTTTGTTTCAAAAAATAATCATAAAAAGGCTGAAAGAGGGGTTGAAAGTTTGTTTGTATAGGTACCTACGTATGGTTAAGCAACGCTGGACACAGTAAATTTTTGGATGGGTGACCTCTTTTTTGCAATCTATAGAAATTTACCAATTAACCGATATCAATAATTTCAGTATTAATATGTTATATTAAGGATTTTCGCAGACGAAGTCGTGGATAAGAAAATAATAATATTGGTGGACATTTCACAAAGCGCCATCTATTCATAAACTATGTAAGATGTAGATAAATCAATGTTTTTGTTAGTTTATGGTACGGAAGGATACTATCGTTTCGGCAGACTTGATGACACAGTTTACCTATTCAATAGCAATCGACTCGTCTATACGAATCATCAGCAACCACCGAACCTAAATCTGGTTTCTAAAGAACCGGTGAACGTCACATGATGGCCGTAAACGTAGATTAGACGTCAATTTATAACCTAACTTTCAAACTGCGTGGTATACATATAAGTGCATCACCCTACGAATAAGTTATAACACAGAGCCAAGCCATCTAGCCCAAAGCTAAGCAAACATTGTGTTATGGGAATTACCAAAAATACCTGATTATTTAGACTAGTGTATAATAAAACCTACTTACCTTCTATTCTTATAAAGTAGCTACCACTGAACATATATAAGTAGGTACATATATCTATTTGCTATTGTCTTCGATCAACAAAACAACATTAATGGCTATTGCTATCACGATAACACGTCAAAATAACAAAAGAAATGCCCTTATTTGTACTACCTCCTTTACATTATCAAATTTATTGCTTTTTATTCGCTTTCTTTTTCAGTAGAAGTCGCTTTTCGCCTCATCGTCATACGATAATACGTTACATACCTAACTCCAAGGAAATCAATCTCATTAAAAATTTCGCAAAGCTACATTCAAACCGCCTAAAATTCTAAACCTAGCTGTATACGGCCGTCATTTCACGTCTGCCGTTTCTTAGAGAACCATGTCGTAAGCCCTAACAGCTAATTCTGTCCTCAACCAGACTATACCAGTCACAACTACCTTATTTCTCCCAACAGTGGTTCCGGTGACCGGAATTTATCCCTACCACTCTAATATGAGGCTGCTCAGAGAGGAGATAGGTAATAGAGCGTGCACGCATGTATGAACAAAGGATGAAAGTGTCATTTTTACTAGCGATGTCGAGAAAGACAGAGAAGTCTGAAAGATAATAATGTAGTTAAAAGAATAACTTTTGCAATCCTTAAGTCACGCAAGTATGAATAAGGTCTTGACAAAGTGACATTATAATAGCGATGTCGAGAAAGAGAGAGATGATAGAAAAGAGAATAATGTAGATATGAGAATAACATTTGCAATCCTAAAATCACGCAAGTATGAACAAGGTCTTGACAAAGTGACATTTTACAAGCGATGTCGAGAAAGAGAGATAACAGAAAAGAGAATAATGTAGGTATGAGAATAACATTTGCAATCCTTAAATCACGCAATTATGAACAAGGTCTTGACAAAGTGACATTATAATAGCGATGTCGAGAAAGAGAGAGATGATAGAAAAGAGAATAATGTAGGTATGAGAATAACATTTGCAATCCTTAAATCACGCAAGTATGAACAAGGTCTTGACAAAGTGACATTTTACAAGCGATGTCGAGAAAGAGAGAGATGATAGAAAAGTGAATAATGTATGAAAATTACATTTGTAATCGTTAAATCAAGTGATCATTCTTATACATTTTTAGTTTTCTATTCCATAACGATGTTCGAATGTCACTTTACTTAGCCATTTAGGAACGCATTGTATGAACACTAACTATAGAATTTTAGGTTACCTATAGATTTCGAGTAATGCACCTATAGGCATTTCTTTTCCTGACATCTTTTAGTACCTATTTCTATAGCTAAAACTGATATTTTGTGTACCTAGGTATAGAAAAATGTATAATAATAATTATGGCCAATTCTAGTAACGTCATAAGCCGCCTGTAGGCCTCCGTCATGGCTAAGTAAACGCTATAGACAGGGACAAAGATTCTGGCTAAAAAAATATGAGGAAATAGCTGGTAGTTTTTCTTCATATTTTTTTTTTGTAACAACTGCTTACTCTTGCTTTTAGGTGAAGTAGTCAAACTGCACGCTCTATATTATATTGTTACTCTGCGTTTGATCGTATCCCGTGACGATTTCCCATTGGCTGGCTACACTTCCGTTTCCTGAAGTCACGGCTATTATTTTGTAAAGGTAACTGTGTACCTGTAGGTACCTACTTTGTAAGTTCAGTGTGCTACGGTCATTAAATCTCTGATGTCAAAAGGAAAAAAAGTGACAAAGATATACTTTGCCCACGTGAAAAATAGAGATAGCAATATAATGCCTTCAGCTTAATCCTACTAATATAAATTATAAATAATTATAATTATAATAATTATAAACGTGAAAGTTTGTAAGAATGTATGGATGGATGTATGTTTGTTACTCTTTCACGCTAAAACGGCTGAACGGATCTGAATGAAATTTGGCACAGATATAGATTATAGTCTGGAATAACACATAGGCTAACTTTTTATCCCGGAAAAATGAATATGTATTTTTGTTTTTCAAGGTATAAAGCGGGCGAAGCCGCGGGCGGAAGCTAGTATCTACATAAGTAGGTAGTTAGCGATGAATCAATTACTTACCTAAGTTTCAAAAGCTAAAAAGAAAACCGCTTTTGTGAAAACGTTTCCATTAGGATAATTCACTTCGCAGTCGGGTAAAAAACATAGATTACCTACCTAGGTACCTACCTACATATGCAGTTGTAAAACGTAGAACCTAGTAGCTCCTCCTTTTTTGAAATTGGTTAAAAATTAAAAAATATTGCTACAAGACTTAGCACTAGACAATTTATATCTTTTTTTTATTTTACTTTCTGTGTTACTTTTCTAATTTTGTTTGGTTTTACCTTTGTTTTGTTTTTTTTATCTACTTTTATTTTCCTGTATGTGTCCGTGTCTGAATAAAAATCTATTCTATTCTATTCTACTAAGTATTTACCCGGTTATTGTTTGATTTATAAATTTTTAGATCGATTTTATTTGAAATTGTTTTATAAGTATTGTCTAGACGTCTGGTAAGAGCATAATTATTTGGGACTTACCTTAATTTTTTGACTGTTGTAACTCCAAGCTGTTACTGATGCAGCATCAGTTGAAGTTTGTCTGGAAAGTAAGTACTTAAACTTTGAATAACATGGACCTATCTAGATTGATCTATTGATCGATAGATAGATAAAAGAAAACACTTTATTGCAAAACAATATCAAAACACACAATAATCTTATAGCCAGGCACAACTAGCGGTCTCATCACTAAAAGCGATATCTTCCAGAATATCATGCGATGAACGAATTTCCTAGTTAAAATTACTTACATACATACATACATAAAATCACGCCTGTTTCCCGACAGGGTTTTTATTTATTATGTTATTTATTTTTATTATTGAAGACTTGATCGTTAGAACTTAGACTCCGCCCAACGTCTTACGCGCAGTGTCCACCCCGCCCAGCGTCTTGTGCGCACCGCCCGCCCGCCCTAATCTTGCGCACTACGCCCACACTTTTCAAAATCCAAAAATATCATAATTAGATAGATCAGAGCCTTTAGTTTCTTCGAACTAGAGTGTTGAAAAAAATAAAGTGCGCTACGGTTAGATAAGTTTTATTGAATAGATACCTACTAGATAGGTACTTACTTAGGTTACCTAGGTACTTACATAGAAACGATAAAAAAAATTAGGTACTTTATAGGTAATTCAATGGGATGCCTTATCGCTAATAGCGATCTCCACTTACTGCTACCTACCTACCAGTAACGTAACCAAAATATGCCGAGCTGTCAGAAAACCACAAGAGCTACGTAATATAAGTACCTACCTACCTACCTACTTAGGTACTGTAGGTACCTAGGTAGGTACCTACCTATAGTATCATTGTAGGTAAGTAGGTAGGTGAGTTCATTCTGTTATCCGTTTATAAGTATTAAACACTTATGTAGGTACAAGCAAAGTTTCATGAAAATCGCTCCACGCGTTAAAAAGTTTCATACTAACGTTTTCACCCTTTTTCACCCCCTTAGAGGTGGAATTTCCAAAAATCCCGCCTTAGTGGGTGGTTTTGTTATAAAAGGAAGCCACCTTCCAAATTTCAGCTTTCTATCTTCAGCGGTTTCGGCTGGGCGATGATCAATCAGTCAGTCAGTCAGTCAGTCAGTCAGTCAGTCAGTCAGGTTAAGCTCTTATATAGGTATAGATTATCAACTCCATGCGAATTTGTTCGCTTATGTTAGGTACGTATCAAAATGTACCTAGCTAGGTAGGTACCTATATGCAGGTAATAAGTAAGTATTTAAATATCATCGAAATCACTAAAGTAAGTAGGTACTACGACTTGATCGAGTACCTACCTACCTAACAGGGTTTTATAAATAAAATAAAATAAATATGATCACGACTGTAATCCCCGGGCTCGGTAGATATCTCCTCAGATCTTTGGTTACTTAAATCTTTTGAGGATATCTAAAGGGGGTAGTCAGAGGCAAGTCCAAACATGACATTTGGTACATGCCCACATTTTGCACAGTAGTTAGTATTCCGTACGTGACAGGTTGCAAGCCCATCGCCGCTTATAAGAATACTAACCTATGACGCACACCTTCGAATTATTGGTTCTAGGGTATGCCGGTTTCCTCACGATGTTTTCCTTCACCGTTTAAGAGCACTGGCATTGCGCACATAAATTTTTCAAATGGAAAAACTCATTGGTGCACGACCAGGTTTGAACCCACGACCTTCGGATCGTGAAGCCGGGGTGCTACCACTACACCACCAGCGCTCTAAAGGGTTTTATGTAATTGTAATTTCTGTAATGAATACCTAAATAAAAAAAAAAACAAACAGAACATCCAATTACCTAAAGTTAAGATCTTTGTTTAGCTTTTATCTAGAACGGGTGATCAGAGACACGTCCAAACGTCCAAACATGAATTCGGATCACGCTCAGGTTTGGTAAAATAAATTACCTACTTCCAATTATAGGTCGGTTTATTTTTATAAAAGCACCAATAAAAAGACAATAAGTTGAAGTTAACTTAGAAGTTTACTCGCGATAAGTTAACAGTGACCAATAGAGGTAAACTCCTCCTACGTCTTGGCCACTCCCACTTTCTTAGAAGTTTAGGTGTGACGCCTATCTAAGAATACGCCTACCTATAGAACAAGCTAATGCTATAAAATACCTACCTGCCTACTTTATTGAAACTGAACATACTTTGATACGTAAAAGTATATCTGTAAATTACATTTAGGTACATAGTAAATTATGTTATCGATTATAATAACAATAAGTACTTACCTATAATAAAATTTAAAAGATAAGTAATAAATAAGAGGATGTATAATAAAATAACTACGTGAATATCTATTGCATCAATAAATAATTGTACATTTTAAACATTCAAACTAAACTGTATATTAAGGTAAAAATACAACATTTTTAGACTCATTATATTAGTTGAGGCAACTTGCGTCATCTATGTTATAATAAGAGAAACATAAGTTCATCAATTGCTCATAGATGGCGTTAATAAGAAATTTAACTTGTGTCCGAGTAAGTTTGTGTAAACTGACTGTAAGTAAACTTGCTCTAACTAGCTACAATAAATTCAAATAAAAGATAATATCAGGATGAAGTGTAGTCTAAATATTTGTTACCTAAATAAATTACACTGTGTGTATAGAAGCGCCATCTATACAATCCCTCGGGAAGCGGAACGTTGTTTTGTAAAACCTGCGCTTGAGTTGCCTTTACAACGCCATCTAACTGTTAATACTATAACTAAAACGGTTTGCCTGGAGCTTATGCAAATTTAATTTTGTAGTAAGATGTCGCTAAATGGGATTTCTAAAGAAGTAATCAGTCCTGCGAGCCACTTCTTTCGGCTTCTTTGTTCTAATACGTACCTAACTATTCCATGATTATATTATACGTTAATTATGTTTGTTTTCGTATCGTATTAGGTATTTAAGAGTTTAGGAAGTAGGAATTGTGATTTATAATATCTACCGAAAAAAACTTCTATTTAAGAAGTAAGTATAAAAGTACTTACTTCCCTAAAACAGAAGTTTGATCTTGTTATATTATGTAAATAAAATTGCATTGCATAGATAAATGCCTAGGCACTAATTTAAGCTAATATACTACTCTAAAAATGGAAGACGAGCCAAAACTGCAAACTAGCGCTACAGTTTCAAACAGCGCCCCTAGCGGCATTGGTCCAAACAATGTGGCAAATTAGTTAAACAAATCAATACTAGATCTAAAGATACGCAGTGTAGCTATTGAAGTACAGATGGCGCTGTATTCAACGCGCATTAAGTTATTAAAATGTAGAAATCTAACTTAAGTGTAGAAGACTAACCTTAGTGCAATCATTTTGTAGTTGTTAGTTAGTATTTTAATAAATTTAACATAATATCTTGGAACATGATACCTATATAAGTAGGTACCCTACGTAAGTACCTATGTTCACTACGTGTAGAACCTAGATTATTTGAAGTCATTAGCTTACTGTGTGTTTTAATATCTCCTTACTTCTATGTCTTAGTCTAAGGTAGGTACCTACCTATAGATAGAAGATTCATTTTCTTATTTATTTTTTACCAACCTATTAACGCTTGAACCGAAACGAGTTTCTTGTCCGTTTGGTTGAAGGTGGGATGGGACAGGCGGCAAAGTTCACCCTAGTCTGTCTTACTCGTAAAATGATCTTTGTAACTTCACTGAATAGGTAAAATTAATTTGAATTCTTAAAAAAAAAAAATGTTTTTGAACCGTGCAATACAATTTAATGCTTGTGACGAAATATAAGGTACCTACACTTCACACGAGGTAGGTAGGTACCTAGTATGTAAACTTAGATGTAGGTATCTATTTAAGGTAGGTAGGTACTTAGGTTAGGTATGTACTTACCTACCTATTTAATTCAGCATGTAGATAAAGTGGTTTTGATTGTTGAAAAACAATTCCTAGAGGGGCTTTTTCATCGGGCTTTAAATAAAGTAGGTACCTACCTAACCTACAAACGTGAAAAATGCTTCACGAGTTAAATAATTTTTTTGATAAAATGATGTGATAGATAGGTAGTTATAATCTATACTCGTAGATGACACTATCATTTAAATATAATAAAACCAGCACTAATCTAGCTAATCTAAAAACACATTTGCTAAGTCTACAGTGAGATCTGCAAAAATATGCAGAAAAAGCTCATAATGCTAGTCTAATAAAAAAAACCACACACAATCCACAAAAAAGTGTCATTCATATTAAAATAAAACACAAAAATCAAAAAAGTTTATTTAAAAATAAAAACAAACTTAAAAAAGTATCTTATTCGAAATTATGGGTACCTAACTAGCAACTTAAAATAAAAAAAATATAAAAATTAATTCCATATTTCAGCAAATTTTGGAAGCTGAAAGACGTTCACGCCGCCAGTGTCCGACGGCGCGTGAAAAAAGGGCTGTTTACAAAAATAACAAAAAAACATAAGTTGTACTTACAAAAATAAAATATAAAGAAAACGTTTTTTTATAGTGTACAACTACGTACATTGTTGTGATATAAATGAAAAGTATAAAAGTATAAAATAGGATGGTAGGTACTACAACATAAATAAAATATGCAAAAAATAAAAACAAAAACATTTTAGTAGCCTTACCTACATATTTTTTATTTATTTTAATATAATTAACCTGGTTCAGGTGAAGGTCCCGCTTCTGGCACAGAAACTTATATTGTTCGGTAAAATCACAAATTGTTCAATTAGTACCTAATAAGCCTAATAAATCTGTGACAGTCACTAAGTCCTTCATCAGATTTTTATTACTTATAATTATATTCCAACGCTTAGGTACAGTGACTACTAGTACATTCACGTCATTCACTAGCAGAATAAGAAAAATAAATTTTAAATAAAAATATTCTCAGTAACGGCCGAACTTCAATTTAATCTCTTTAAAAATTTAACCGACGTATAATATTAAAAATTTTGCAAAAAACTATCAATCACCGCCAACAGTATAGATCAAAAAAGTGAGAGTCGAAGGTGTTTCGCCTAAAAATATTTTCGATAGACGCGATCAAATTTTTTTTCAATAATTTTGTATTTATTTAAATTTATAATCACAAGTGCACGAGGAACGTGTATTCAGCCGCGCGGCCCGGCCGGCCGGCGCGACTCCAGACGGTCGACTGAGCGGGACCCGCGGCTCACCGCACCACCCGGCCCCCGCGCGCGCACCACCCCCGCCCGCCCCCTCGCGCCCGCCCGCCCTCGGCCCGACTTCGTTACGAGCCACTTGTAATCGCCGCGCGATTTTTCCGCCTAAGACAAATTAGGCGGCCCGCCCGCGCCCGTCTCGATCTCATGCTGGGCGGCTTCTTATAGCCAAGACTAGTGTACGCCTTATCGAATTTTCTTTCAGGAAAAGCCTTCGCGACAAAGAAAATAATTATCTCTCACCCCTTGGAGTACTTTGATACCTATCCAATGTATTGATCGATAGTTCAGTAATTAGATTAAACTCTACCCTCTCAGTACGTTCGAAGATAATGTCAAGTGCATGAAAGAAGCCTCTAGACGCACATCAATCCTTTCACCACACTAGTTCAAAGAACCTCTGACCCGATAACATTGATATCAGAACTGCGTAGGGGAAACTTAACCCATTTTTTGCGAAACAATACATGCATATAAATTATCAGCATTCGATGTTATGGCGGGACGAACTGTTTTATTTTAAAATGGCATTTAATTGTCACTCTCGCTTTCCACGAGCTGGGGGTTGGGGATAATTGTAAATAAAATTCAATCATTCGCAAAAAACCCGTAATCGCCATTCGACATTGAATGGCAATTGATATCAATGAGTATTATTTTTTATAGTATTCTGATGTGATTGGTGACCATTTCTTAACCAAAAGTGTTATGACATTCTAGTTAGAAGATCCTCTGACTATCCCCACAAAGATCATAGTAACTAGAGATCTGAGATTTTTACCAAGCCTTGAGATATCATGATTGTGTTATTTTTAAAATGATCCTAAAAACGAACTGAAAAATGTAATTGTAAATAGACTTATAGGTAATGTAATCTTCTTAGATCTCGGAACTCTGTTACTCGGTTTTTTGAGAAAATATTCAGGTAAATTGAATAAATGGGATTCTTTGCAGATAATTTGTGTATTTATGTAAAATTTTGACTACCCATTTTTAAAGATGCTAAATAATAATAAAAACTAAATGACTATCTGATGACGGAGTTAAAAAAGTATTTTTATGTGTCACTAGTTATTCGAACCAGTGTGATGAAAGGATTAAATTACGTCTTAGACACAGGCATTTTTGCTCTAAAAAGGCCCAAACGTCTAATAAAAAACTGGAACCGAAACGTATTATTAACTTATTTTTCGATTTAATCGGTGAATGCAACGACAAATTTCAGCTCCTTTTATTAGTATAAAGAAAGTAGATAAAGATTTTTATTTTATCAAAATTATTCATGATTTAAACTGACCAACCAGTGTATACCTTTTTATGTAAATGTAATCGAAATAACAAATTTGGAGGTTGTATTGAGGGGTTTTAACTTATTTTACGCTAATATGTTTTCTTTTAGATAAATTAATCAAGACTTTTGTTTTCTAAATGGAACTTCTTTAATTTTTATTTAATTTTTATTTACTTTCCTCTTATGCAACCGACAGGAATACCTAGGTACCTAAGTACGTTTATTTTCAAACTCAATACATTTTTACTAATAGTATCTTAATATTTATGATAAAATAAAACGAAATCGTGTTGATAGGTGTATACCTCAATAAACGAGAATGGATTATTATAAGATTATTTATACAGCGTTGAAAATTTCAAGATAATATTTAAGATAAAAAAGCTTGCTTATCGCTTAATATCGTCTCAGTATTTTTAGTCAGCGGTATACACAAAGACTGTTCAATAGGTACCTACTTCACTGACCCAGAAGTTCCCTTGCGATGTTTCATAGATTAATGTTAAAATACGTATTACAAAACTTTTACGAGTATAATCTATTTTTTAAGCGTAATTTATTTACTTCATCGTGCAAGTATTGAAAGGCGTGTTTTTGTTAGAAGAATGGTAAGAAGTAAAAATGTTACAAAATATTATAATACCATCGATAATCAACACGAAAATTTGGTGTTGATCAATTTAAATAAAGTCTACCAGCCGGTCCAGCAGCTGAGGGTCATCGAACCCGCAACGATTTTTAACGAGTCTCGATTTTTATTGACAATGAGCGGCGATTTAATAAATATTCTGTTTATTTTTAAATAAAGAGTGAAAGTTACGGTAATGTAAAGCGCGATTAAGGTTTCCATTTATTTTCCGTTTTTTGTGAGTCTGCCGTAAATTCTGAATTTGGCGCAAAATTAAATTCAGGCTTGTAACTGCTTTTATATATTTTTATCGTTATAGATTTATTTTTGTAGATAATCATCACACATTATTGTGATCTTATTAATAGTTTATGTTAAATACTTAGCACCATTAAGAAAAATAAACTTAGATTGTTCATGGCCTTGAAAAGTTAAAATTAATAAAATATAATTTTATTTTAGGAGTCAATTATCTTAGTAAAAGTACTTAGAATTATCTTAAATTGATCGGCTGGAATATAACAAAGAAATGTAGGTAAGTACCTAGGTATTTAAATATTTTTCGATTTCAAGTTTCATTTTTGTAATCGGAAAGCGAATTTCACGAAACGTTACTGAGATTATTTTTATTTTCACAAACTTGGTTCGTGAAAATACAATCGAACAAAAAAAAACAAAGCTTTTCTCTAAAAACAATTTCACATCACCAACCTGTGTTCGATTTGTGTCACGATTTTTTTCAGTTTCTAATCACCACAAACACAACGAACGTCTCAAAAGTTCGTCAAAGTGAAACGGCGACAGCTCAAATAAATCCAGTTCACGAAAAAATCACTAAACCATAAAAAATAATTAAAATTAACTATTAAAAAAAATAACGCGGCGGAGGAACTTACACCACTTACAGACTATGCGGCAAAATGAGCCGAATATTTACATTGGAGAAAAAAAAATGAGGTCATTCGGAGGTTACGGGCGAAGCAGCCGGTCGGCGCGGGCCGCGGCGGGATGTGGCGCGCGGGCCTCCGCCGAGCGCGCCACGTGCGCACCGACAGGGACGCACTCACCCCTCTCTCCCCACACGCGAGAGAGATGCCGCTACACTTTTTTCAATTTACTATATTTGCTGATTTTTATTATTTTTTCGCATTTCGATATTTTATTTTTTAGTTGATGCGCTCCGCAACTCACCTGTTGTGCTTGACCCGATTCGATCGGCACCGATCATGCGATCGACGGCTCTCAATACTTTTTTAACGCGTTGTGATTATTTTGCGTGTCTGTGTTTGGGTGCCAATGAAATTTTCCATTCTATTTTTATCTAACGTTATGACTATACTGGTGCGGTGAGGTTCTATCCGACTACAACTTTTAACTTTACCTCTTTAATACAATTAATTTATTTACAGAGGGCTTAACGCTCGTAGCTCTTTGAAAAGTCTATTATTTGTGAAATAAATACCTAGAAAATAAAAAAAATATATACTTTCTTGATAAATCATTAAATAAGACTATGATTATAATTAAATTTCATCTATACCTAATCTTAGTGCTGCCACATGAACGCAGCGTCGAGTAGCGGAACTAATCGTCTAAGCAAAACACTAGCAGCGCCACGACACTTTCGCCGGCGATAATGAGAACTAATGCCGTTAGGTTCGTTTACGCGGGTTGTTTTTTAACATTTTTGTATTTTTTAATCGCGAAAGTGCAACGTTCACTGCTCTGGGCATGAACAGCCATTTTGCTCTGTCTTTTTAGTTTTTATTTGATTTTTTAAATCAGTTTTGATCACATCTTCGATGTCCCAACATTTTAAAAAGACACGAAAAGGAAAATACGTGTGTTCACAGCTTTACAAAATCTTACACTTAGTTAACTCACCTTTTATTACACTTTGATTAAATATTGAGTTATTTTTAAGTACTTAAATAACTACACAAATTCTTATTTTATTTACTCAATGTACCCATAAATTATTTGTTTTCCTACAAATTATAATAGATGGCGCTACTTGTCCCAAATTGAGATAATATTCTAAGGATAATGTGAACAATTCGACTTTGGCGCTGCGGGGTGCGGCGAGCAAGCGTCCCGCTGAGACGCGCGGGGTTTGATTCCTGTTGCTGGACAAAATGTTGCATGTTTCTAAAAAATAAATGTTAGTACCTACTTACGTACCTACCATTTTGTTCTTAGGTACTTTTTTTCCAGGTATTTTTTTATGTGAATGTTTTATCCTATCGGCCCACATTCGAGCGAGTGTTATTGTTATTACTTTGATTTCTCAAAATGCTTTCAGCCACCGTTTTCATAAACCATTGACACTCCCCGCGACTTCGCTTGCATATTTTTATTATCATAAGTACCTACCTACAAACATAAACTTTTACCCATCTGATGATAAACGGTTAGACTACGTTAGAGGTAAATTTAGTAAATAATAGTATTTTAAAAACATCGACGTTCTTTGATAACAGTAGTACCTAACACAATTATAGATAGGTACTACCTAACTAACCTACCTAGGTACATTATTATATCAATGTTTGTTATAATTATTATTATTATTAAGAGCCTGTAGTGTCCCACTGCAGGGCAAAGGTCTCCCTTCCTTCTCTCCAATCATCACGGTTTTGGGCTACCGTGGACCAGTCCTTCAAGTAGGCATCAATGTAGTCCCTCCACCTCCGCCTTGGTCTGCCGCGAGGTCGTTTCCCGTTCAGAGGCGTCCACTCCGTGGTGGCTTTAGGCCATAACGCATCCGACATGCGGCAGACGTGGCCCGCCCAATCCCATAATCAATGTTTGTTATACTTAAAATAAAATCCTTCGGTTACCTATTCTATGAATTATTATTCGTTGCAACGTTCGATTTATTTTTACGAGTACCTACCTAATAATATCAAATGATTTTCAATAACTTTATCACTTAGCTAAATAATAAATCTCGTACCGTACCTAGGTACCATCAAAATCCTGTTAATTTGAAATTGGAACAAAATATCAAAACCTTTCTTAAATATTATGTAACTTAAAATTGGAATGACGTTTTCAAACCAGTTTTTTTTTAATTTATTTAATAGATAGGGTTTTCACAACAGAGTTTTTTAACTATAAAAAAATCAGCAATTAAAAAAAAATGATTCTAATCGAAAATTTCCATCTTATTCTATCGTCAAGTCGAACAACGTGTAGACAGTACAGACAGAGACACATAAACCCACCCCTGTAATTTAAACCACCAAGTATGTCGTAAAACTGTTGTCAATTCTTTACTTAACCCTCGAGATTGAGTTACCGTCAAGAGGCAATTGCGAAATAACCGCTTTTTGCACCTTAACCTGTAATCGGCTAAACCATGATGGGGTTATTTACGACCAGTCATAAAAAAGCTGTAACAAGACTTCTAAATTTGCAAACTTTGAAGTCTTGTTACAGCTTTGTACAGTTTTGTGAAAAAACTGCTTACCTAAGTATATTTCTTATTAAAAACCGGTTATTATTAAATAATAAACCGTTTGTTATAAAAAACCAATGAAACGGAAAAGTAAGATCTATAAGCACATGTTTTTAACATTATCAAAATTAGTATTATTGCAGTGTATTGAAAAATGTTAAACCTACACTGGTTTAACATTATAGGTAGGTAAGTACCTACTAGTGTTTAAATAATTATACCTACTTATTACCTTATAAATTTAATCCGCAATAATTTACTTAAATCATAATTTATTATTAGCGCTCGCTATAGTACCTAGGTACAATCTTTTCTTTCACTCTAATGTCTAATGAAAAGAGTTTACAATAGATTTAAAATACATTTTGTGTCCTATAACAATCATCATACCCTACTATCCATCGACATTCGTAATTTAAATATAATGCGCTTACCTCAAGTTTACCAAGAAACCAATCCTACCTACTTGTATGGAACCTACGTGTAGTGTGGACAACCGAATATATTGTGGATTCGATTAAAAAAAAACATGAATCCCTCTTTAAAACCAAATTGTCACCCCTGGACCCATATCCTCACCGCTTAATAGCACGTATCGTAAGAAGCTAACTTCTTTTTTATTGGCACACCTTTACCGTTTTCGCATTTCGAATAACTTTGGATTTCGAACGTTTTTATTATCGTCTTAACTTTAGTTAATCTAATATCAACCTTAACTCTCAACGCGTGAGGTTCTTTTTCTATCGCCGGTCAAATAGAACGGACTGGCTGCGATAAATAAAAACTTTTTAAACCAACGAATGTTTGGTCGTAAAGACTACGTGGTTTTATTCGGAAAGAGGTTTTGCTAGAAAGGATTAGAGCTTATTTTCGAATGAACAGTGTAAATATCTTGTGTTGAAAATGGTAAATGTAGATTTAGAAGTCACACATTTTGTTTCAGAATATTGTCATCCTTTTTTGATGGTGACGAGTTGTGACGAAACATTGTGCTCTTATAATGTTTGGGGATAAACCTAAAGTCCGTTTATGACTTTTCTATGAGACCTTTGTTTGCATTAAAACGAATCGAAGTTTTTATTTCCATGCCTTTTATTTTAAAAAGCTCGCTATAAAAAGGTGCTAATGTCGTTAACAGGAGTAAAAGAGATCACGCAACATTTTTTATGAATCCTAAACTTTTAAGATTCTAATTTCAAAAAGAAATGAGCTTTGTTTTTTAAACAAAGAAGGGCGGGAAGCCCGTAAGTACTTTACAGCGAAAGATGTTTTATAAAGAACTTTGAAAGGATTGTTCTGTGGTTCTTTTAGTTCGAGGCCGCGAAATGAGAATCATAATGCAACTTTACAAAGTACTTAAAAAGACTTAAAAGACTAAAGTATTTTGTACAAGTAGGTAAGGTACTACCTACTTAATGATGATTGGTAAGTAACTCTTTATTAGTTTGATATTAAAGCGGTTTTTGAATAGCAAGTTTTCTCAGTGTTACATGCAAGAAAGTTCAGTTTTGTATTTAGTATTCGCCTAAACCCTGTAAAGAACATACAATCCAAATTTCAAGTCTCTACCACCAGCGGTTTAGGCTGTGAATTGTATCAGTTTGTCACTTGAGGGTTTGACCTACTAAATTTGTTGAATATCCAAGTAGTAGGTAAGTACTTACCCAGCAGACAGGGCTGAAAATGATGATGATGATGAAGTACTTAGGTACTTAAGTATTTTATTTTATTTTAGTAAACTAAATCTGGCTCTATAAAGACGACTAGTAAATCACAAAGCAATTAACATTAGCAGTGTCTGTCCGAAGCCGGTCAGCTGGTTAATTTATAGACAACTTTCAATTTGGCAAACACATCCCCGACTCGTAAATCTCGGTGGCAATTAAACTGCTTCTTGCGGCCCTGCGGTTGGTCACCCCTGGATCTACGATATCTGAATTTGAAAATGGAATAACAGTCTTATAATTTTTTTTTCAATTCTGTTTAAGTAGTTTGGTGTAAAAAGGTAGGTATTGATCCTGCTAAGACGTATTTCAGTGATTACAAAAAGTTACAATAAAGAAGATTATCTAATATTTATTTATAACTAGCTGTTACCCGTGACTTCGTCCACATTGAATAGTTTTTTAGACAATAATATGTAACCTATGTCCTTCCCCAGTAAGTACCTATAGGTACATTATCACATTGACAAATTTCATTACAAGTTCAGGTTTTAACAGGTAGATAAAGTTACGAGCGCTGGTGGTGTAGTGGTAGCACCCCTGCCTCACGATCCGAAGGTCGTGGGTTCAAACCTGGTCGTGCACCAATGAGTTTTCCATTCAAAACATTATGTGCGCAATGTCAGTGCTCTGAAAGGGTGAAGGAAAACAGCGTAAGGAAATTCGAAGTGAGTCATACGTTAGTATTCTTATAAGCGGCGATGGGCTTGCAACCTGTCACGTACGACTCACTTCTACTAATACTAACTACTGTGCAAAATGTGGGCAGTACCAAATATCATGTTTGGACGTGCCTCTGACTACCCTCTTTAGATATCCTCAAAGATCTAAGTAACTTAAGATCTGAGGAAAATGTGTACCGAGCCCGGGGATTACAGTCGTGATCATATTTTTTTTTAAATTTTTTTTATCGTAATTTCTTCAGCGGATAAGGATTAGTATGGATTTATTATTATCTCCCTGTCCTTATTCCACATCAGTGCTTCTCAGTCACTCTTCTCATACCTCTCCGTTCTTACTCATGTCATCTTTAAAACAAATCCACAGACGTAAAACCTCCATGCGCCAACCTCCATACTGTCGCGTCGTGGCCAAAAAGAAACACTGGCATAGACTTTAGCCTGCTCAAATGAGCGAATATTGTAACAAACAAACAATCATCTTTAAAACAAATCCACAGACGTAAAAACTCCATGCGCCAACCTCCATACTGTCGCGTCGTGGCCAAAAAGAAACACTGGCATGTAACACCCGGCGCGTAAACAAAAGCGTCCTTGACACGAGAGCGTTATCACAAGGTCGCCGGTGCAATGACCTGCGGGAATCAATAACTCATTACTTTTTTATTTCGTTTTAAACGTTTAAAAATAACGTGTTTTTTGCGTTCCGCGAGCGTTCGCCCCAATTACGTAGCGGGCGAAAGCGGGTGTCGCGGCCAATTATTACGTCACGCGGGGTGTGATTGCGTATTATTCCTGTTAATTTTTATCAATCGAACTTTTTAATTCATTAATTGAAGTCCATTCATGTTTTTTTAAACTACAACTTTGACATCGATAAACAGTCAATATGCTAAAAACAAAATTAAATATGATCACGACTGTAATCCCCAGGCTCGGTAGATATCTCCTCAGATCTTCAGTTACTTAGATCTTTGAGGATATCTAAAGAGGGTAGTCAGAGGCAAGTCCAAACATGACATTTGGTACATGCCCACATTTTGCACAGTAGTTAGTATTCCGTACGTATTCACTATGCTACTAATAATATAAACGCGAAAGTTTGTAAGAAGGTATGGATGTATGGATGTATCTTTGTTACTCTTTCACGCTCAAACGGCTGAACGAATCAGGTTGAAATTTGGCACAATTATAGATTATAGTCTGGAATAGTTAGCACATAGGTTACTTTTTATCCCGAAAAACGTACGGTTCCACGAACCTTATTTTAGTTCCTTAAAATTTCCGATGGAGGTAAATGTATGAAAGGATACTATTCGAAAAAAGTATTCGTAAACTAAGTATCAAAAACTCATACTAGGGGTACTGTTACCTGACGCATATAAAACATAGACGCTAGTAGGGGGTGGAAAAGGAGGGAAAGGGGGTAAGTATCTGGTTGTGACACAACGATCTGAATCATCCTTATACAGCTAGTTACCTTCAGCTGACTAGCTGCTGATGAAAAATAAATATATTACTTACCGAACAAAATAAAAAACAATCCTCTTGAATTTATTTTTAACTCTAGTTGCACAAATTGCCACTTACTAGACTAATAGCACCTTTTCAGACTTTTGCTTCATCACTTTTTTATTGCACAAAATTAACACTGGCACTAAATAAAAACTCAGAAAAAAAACTGATTCTATTTTTAAATAATTGGCGGGAGCGGCGACGTGTTCACTGTTGATATTAGCTTAGTGCAATCGGTTTGATTTTTGTCGTCCAATTATTTTGTATGCACTCTTTATTGAACTATTTACAATGTTTTGTAATATGAGAATTCCTTGCAGTTTGTAAGTTTATTATGTGGAGTGCAGAGCTTAAAGCCCGCCGCTCGTGCCGCGGTCTACAAGGAACTTATGGGACTCGAGCGTCTTGGAAGGGCGAAAAGACGTTACGTTCGACCCTCGGTCCCTTCATTTGTTGATTTTGTGATAACAAATGGAGTAGTGCTTTTTGTAAACGCGCTAAATTTTTTGGAACAGCTGTGTGGTAAGTAAAAATAAACAAGTAGGTTTACTACTAGTTTTGGGTTAAAAATCTTACCAATAAAAAAAATAGTTTTTTTGTGTTATCTTAAAACTATGTGATGCAGTGTTATGTCATTGCACAAAGTTATTTTTTTATTGTAAGCGGTATTCTTAGTACCTATCCAAGATAGTAGATAAGTACCCTATTATTTAATAGATAAGAATTTTTCATTTGGAAGTAATACAAATCAAATCAAAGTTTATTTGTTTATATTTATTTGAATACTTACTATTTCTACAGACAATAAAATCAATTTAGGTACCTAGGTACTTACTTATAAAAATAGAAAAATATATTCGTAATAAAATAAAGACACCTCCACGGTCTCCCAATAAGTCAAGGTTCAGGGCCTAATGTTATGACTATGATGTAGAAAAATAGTTCTTATGCCCTCGTGATAAGCAACCATTGTCAGCCAGGTACGAATAAAGGTTTATTTTGAGGGGAGCTTTCTTCTCGATTATGCCTGTTGTTCGTAAACATAAAAGACGATAAGTACAGAGACGCAATAAGGAGCGTAATAAAATATTTTTTAATATAAACTTTTTTAAAAATTCGTAAGTACTTATCTTTTTTTACAATACTGCAAGTAATGGACCCGATAACTTAGCATGTGTGTTAATTCTAAGGCACGTACATATGCTAAAGCTATTAACAGGTGGGCCGCAGCACACCCGATAGTAAATGCATTACGAGAGGTGTCACACGCGGTCGCCGATACTAGATATAGGCAAAGATTTAAATCGTAGATATGCCCGGACGCCAAACACTATGGCACTGTTTTTGCTTGTGTATCTTAACAAAATGCCGATGCACGCACACTAAGGATTAGTAAAATATGAACCAAACAGTTATTTCACCATTTATTGTGCAATTATATTGCACGATCTTTCGTAAAAAAATATAATTGTTCCTTTTGTACCCTGAAATTGAAAATATTTGGTGTGCCAAATGAGCGAGCTATCTCATTTCGTGTGGCTACAAAACGGCGCGGTCTCAGTACCCTACGGGCATATCTACGATTTAAATCTTTGGATATAGGTAGTTATAACTATCCACCCAGAAATGTTAACCTTTATTCTCTTCAAACCTTTGTAACTTTGTGTTTTTTAAGTTTTGATTGTTAGTGAACCAGATAATATTTTGGATAAAAGATAGTGTAAGTACCTATTTCTTGGATCCAAAATATCTAGTGCTGTGCTTTTATCATGACGAATTCTTGCTGAAGTGTCCTACCACCTGATAAAAGGGTTCTTTCCATTTTGTTATAGATGTTATGAACAGTCCTTCACATCTATTTACTAAAGACCATCCAACGAAAAGATGACCACAATAAGGAAACAGGTAAGGTAGGTATTTATTCATTTTCCACTAGCGGAATTCCACGTTTTTACACAGTTTTTTTATTTTTACACTCCTTTCATTATATTTTGATTTCAGGATCATAATACAAAAAAGCGCTAGAGCCTAGCGATTTTCTTGTCAGTCCTTCTCGGACTGGGGATAGGACTGGAATTGACACCTAGACTCACCTAGTATGTAAGACGATGCAAAATGATCCCTGTGATTTTACTGAATAAATAATTATTGACTATTGACTATTCTCTTGAAGATTTTTTGCGGGTCAAAATTAACGTAATAAATTATGTACCTACATTAGGTACATAATTTAATAACTTATTAATCCAGGATTTTACTTTACCTACGTAATATCTATATAATATAAAAATGAATTGCTGTTCGTTAGTCTCGCTAAAACTCGAGAACGGCTAAACGGATTTATCTTATCTTGGTCTTGAAATGTTCGTGGAGGTCTAGGGAAGGTTTAAAAGGTAAGAAAAATTCGAAGAACTGCCGGGAAAACCCTAAAAATAGCCCTTTTCTATTTCCCATACAAACGTTTTCTAAATAAAATAGGCGGTACGAAGTTTGCCGGACAGCTAGTGTAATATATAAAACCTTTATTAGAGTTGTCCATTGACTCATACGAATTGACTTAGTAGACTTAGTAGAATATGCATGATATAAACTGAGCATCGGCCGTAACATCAGAATGCTTGTCACCAAATACGCCCCTGTCGTAGGAAGTATTGCACGGTGGCTTATTTTAACGGTCATACCGTAGTGCGCCCTTAACAGGGATGCCAAACTGTGGCCCGCATATTTTATAACATTTAAATTTTTTATGTAAGATACGAGTATATTTACTAAACAAACTTTTATTTCCTCAGTGGCGCAGCGGGCAAGAGTCCGCCTGCGACGCAAGAGGTTGCGGGGTCGATTCCCGCCTCGGAACAAATTTGTGTACGGTTTACAGAAATTTGTTCCGTACACAAATTTGTTCCGTTGGTCTGGGTGTTTTCTATGTATAATAAAAAAATATCTATCTATGCATATAATGATTAATTATATCAGTTATCTAGTACCCATAACACAAGCTTTGAGTAGCTTACTTTGGGGCTAGATGATGCTGTGTGGATTGTCGAGCATTATTTATTTATTTATTTGAATTCTAAGACTCACAATTATTATTTGACTTAATTAAAATAATTTAAGTACGACAGCCTTATAAAGACTCAACAGTATAAAATAGTACAAGCTATAGATAGATAAAATATACACGTGAAACAGTTATTGTCTTATCATTACATGATTAATTTATATATTAAACTAGTTGACCCGGCAGACTTCGTACTTATTTAGAAAACGTTTGTATTAGAAATAGAAAAGGGCTATTTTTAGGGTTTTCCTGGCAGTTATTCAATTTTTTTTTACCTTTTAAATCTTCCCTAGACCTCCACGAACATTTCAAGACCAAGATAAGATAAATCCGTTTAGCCGTTCTCGAGTTTTAGCGAGACTAACGAACAGCAATTCATTTTTATATTATAGATTAAAAAACACAGATGATTGGTGTTGTTACTTCAGTGTTTCCAAAAAAGTCTTAGAATACGTTATAGATTTGTATTTGTTTTATAAATGTCCATAATTTTACCCGGAAATTATAAACAAAAAAATATCTAAGTGTTAACTAAAAACAACAACAATAAGTATAAGGTATGATAAAACTAGTTGACACAAGTGTTTTAGTTCACGCCACCACACCATGAATACAAAATTAGTAAAGGTAAATAGAGACAATTTTGTTTCTATTTACCTTTACTAATTTTATATAAAAATATTGTATATAATACTAGCTGTCCCGGCAAACTTCGTACCGCCTTCTACATTGCTTAGACAACAATGAGTGATTATAATTTAATATGAACTTTATTAAATAGTAACAAAGTTCAAATTGACTCTACATTTTATTTAGAAACGTTTGTATGGGAAATAGAAAAGGGCTGTTTTTAGGATTTTTCCGGCAGTTATTCGAATTTTAATTACCTTTTAAACCTTCCCTAGACCTCCACGAACATTTCAAGACCAAGATAAGACAAATCCGTTTAGCCGTTCTCGAGTTTTAGCGAGACTAACGAACAGCAATCCATTTTTATATATAAGATTACTCGATGACGTTCAATGAATGGACAATTACAACTTGCTGGTGGAAAACTGGGAATCATACTGGAGCCCGTTGTTTGAAAGATTATTTATCATAAGTAAAAACACACAAAGTAGTTTAAAAAAAATCTTATTTGCCACATGTTCACTTTTTGCACATTAGCTTTTGGCAGGTTATTAAGTCATGTCCGTTTACGATAACGTCGAGAATCAAATTAAATCACAAGTTAAATCACAATCACTTTAATCATATAAAATAAATATATTTTATGTGAATATTTAGGAGTTTTTATCAAGTTAGTTCCATGTGTATATACTGTAAAAAAGTTATAAGTATTTATTTGAAGTTGAATTCCAAAAGCGGGCCAAGTGTTGATTACCTTAGATCTATTCATTATGACCGAACGTTATGCGACTCCTTATTTGAAATTGGGCGGTCAAGTGAGACTTACTTTTAACGGAAGTTTTGAGCAATACTTAGGTACTTAGGTAGGTACACCTACATAGTTCAACTTACTTCAACTATCTCATGAAGCCAATGTACTTTATGACATTGGGTGTAAGATTCAAAATCGAATTATCTAATTACTTAAAGCTCTGTAGATACCTAAAAAAATATAGTATGAGGCACATAAGCATGATAAGTATAGTTCACTCCACGAATCTAGGCATTCGTGAAGTTAGCCGCAAGAGCTGTGCAATATCATTTTTCGGGAGCAATTGGAGGTTTGAGGAGGGGGGAAGGAACTGTACATGCGCAAACTCGCACCTGTGGCTAACTTCACGAATACCTAGATCCGTTGTATGAACTATAAATAACTATTTCGCACATGAACATAATTTTCACGTATTGTATTTCGAACGTGACAAGCCCATTGTCGTAAAAAAACGGAAAAATCATAGAATATTTTTTAAAGTCGGTTAGAAAATTATAAGATTGTGATGTTTTGCATCACCTGGCCCGGTCAGCGTATGCATATCCGCACATCGCACGCGTGCGCGCCACACGAGCGGATGTCTCCAATATCCATATGCGCCAACCCTATGGATCCCGAAAAACATTCAAAACTCTATCTTATCCCATTGAGTTAGAGGAGAGCTTTCGCTTGTTAATTGTAAGGCACGCGCCGTCACAGTCTTTGGTTTATGAAACAAACAGGATGTGTTACTCAAGGGTGACAACCCTATTCTTAAGACGTTAGAAAAAATTCTTATCGCGTGACAGATGTTCACTCGTAACGTTCACTAGATTACTGACAAAAAAAAGGCCAAGTGCGAGTCGGACTCGCCCATGACAGGTTCCGTAGCAGCAAGTAATGTAATAAGAGTTTATGTTCATGAAATTAAATGTTTTTCTTATTTTTATATTTGAGTTGATTGAATCAAAGGTAAATTGCGATTTACGATTTATGACGTAATAAATAAAATCTACTTACTAAATCTCGTTCAAACCAATTTTCGGTGGAAGTTTACATGGTAATGTACATCATATATTTTTTTATTTTTAACATTCTCTTATGTTAGAAGTTACAGGGGTGAGGGGGGACACATTTTACCACTTTGGAAGTGTCTCTCACGAAAACTATTCAGTTTAGAAAAAAAATATATTAAAAAAACTTGAGAGGTGTCAAGGGACACCCGGATGGAACGAAGTTCCTTTCCTTGCTTTCTATGAGAGAGTGAGAGAGAGACAGACAGAGAAACACGCGCACGCCGCACGGCTTACAACTATAGCAAAAAGTGTCGTTACAACTTTTCGTGAGGATTTTTTCCGTCTTTCACAACGCCCCCTTTCACAACGCGCGATAAAGAACTTCGTTCCAAAACTTAATATGATTTTTGAAGACCTATCCACAGATACCCACAAGTATGGGTTTGATGAAAAAAAAATTTTTGAGCTTCAGTTCTGTATCCCCAAAATTTATTGTTTTTTTCTATTTTTATGTGAAAATCTTAATGCGGTTCACAGAATACATCTACATACCAAGTTTCAACAGCATAGTTCTTATAGTTTCGGAAAAAAGTGACTGTTATACGGACGGACAGACAGACATGTCGAATCCTTAGGGTTCCGTTTTTTGCCATTTGGCTACGGAACCCTAAAAAAGGCATGACTGTTATTCCCTTTTTTTCTTTTGATCATTAGTTAAGTACTTAGATTTTTAGCACATACAAAGACTGTATATTTGGTACATGCCCATATTTTGCGCAGTATTACATATAATAACAAAGTCATGATCACGACGGTAGTCCCCAGGCTCGGTAGATATATTCTCAAATCTCTTGTTACTATGCGACGCTGTATCTTCTTTTTTTACGACGCATCTTAGATTTTTTTGATACGACACGTACTACACTACACGTGCGACGTCGTGTCTTGCTTTTTACAATGCATATCGTGGATTTCCACGACGTCCGATTGACGACATGACTTTTGGGCCTGAATCCTCCTAGAACATAGTCTCACTTAGTCTAACTTAGACGCGTCTTGTCGGACAAAACTTAGCTAATAGTCAATTTGCCCAGCATTATTCTGCCCCTTGTTGGTGAAAGTTTGAAGTGGTCATCCCAATTACTTGGACGTTTCGCTTACAACTCGAACAGTTTGCAGTGACTTGGAACTTTGTCGAGTCATTTGTCGCACAGTTACAATTGGATACTTGACCGTATTTTCAGTATTTTTTAGTTTGTTAATTTCAAATGAGGAATCAAATTTATGCCACCTATGAAGTATGATATACCTACAAAATAAAAAAAAAATCATCAAAATCCATTCATAAGTGGCGCAATAATCGCGTAACAAACACAAAAATATACAATCAAATTGAGACATTTTTAACCTACTTCGAAATATCCTTTATTTGGTAGTCCATTTTGTCGAAGTTGGTTAAAAATGTCAATCCGAAAATAGGAGAAAGTTGCACAAAGTTTACAAGAAGGTGATAAATCTTCCATGGACTCTAATTAAGTGGCCCGAAGGAGACATGCTAACAAAGGGTCGCTTTATTACAAAAGGTTACGATGTTGACGCGCCTTTTCAAACAGCCCCAGATTTTACTACACCTGCTCAGAAAATATTTGACGGCTTTTATTAAAATCACAAGTGTCAGCAGGAATTTTCTGCGTTGCATTCGACTGTCAACTATGTTCTAGTTTTTATATTTTTGTTTTCTCTTGTTATTTTCAATTTTATTGTGTAATTTTGGTGGTTATCTTTCCAATAAAGCTCGAGTTCTTGAAGCAAGAGTACAATATTATCTTATACCTTTAAACGAGCAATTCTTGTATATATGTACATATATGTATATATAATATAAATATATAATCTGAATCACGGAAACGGCTCCAACGATTTTTATGAAATTAAGTATGCAGAGGGTTTCGGGGGCGATAAATCTAGGTTTCATTTTCCAAAAAACATGATTCACCAAAAAAAACCGAGTAAATCTCGGTCATCCAGGTACTGTGAATTAAAGTGAATAAAATCCATCAAAGGAAATATTATGCAGTCGTGACCACAGTCGTTGCAATAGGGTCGAAAATACGGGAAAATAATATAGGTAAACGCGATATAGATAGACCTTCTATACTTTCATAAAATAATATTATACTTACTCACAATACAAAACAATAGAAATGAAAAAAAAATGCCAATATGGCGATGGGTTTGCAACCAAAATGTGGGTATGTGCCAAATATCATGTAAGGACGTGCCTCTGAATACCCTCTTTACGTCCTCAAAGATCTAAGTAACCAGAGATCTGAGGAGATATTTACCGAGCCTGGGGTTATGATCATTATGATCGTTATGACCAGTTATGATCATGTTCATGTTAAAAAAACAACCGAATCGATAACTTCTTTTTTGAAGTCGGTTAATAAATGCAAAGGCTTGGTTTTGAAGGAGTAGGTAGGTACCTGTTTAAATCCTTTTGTTTTAACAATAACTGATTTGTATAGTTTTGTGAAAAATGTAAGCATAATAGATTTTATAGACTCATTAAACAAGCAATTGTTATATTCGGTTCTTCATGTGTGCAAATAAAGTTATACTAAATTGTTAGGTATTGTTCGTATTCATGATACAAATATGTAATTGTTTTAGATGTAGAGAACTAAATTTCTTTTAATTTTGTCAATATTTGATCATAATTTAGTTTGTTTGTTAGTTGTTTGTGACGCATAAGCTTCGGCTAGATTTTAGTATAAAAAGGCATTGAGATTTAGTATCGGTATCAGTTTGGTTCCAACTCTCAAAATGAGAGTCACAACCCTTGTGATCTTGTTCTGCACTGTGCAGGTAAGGAATTATTATTCAATCTAATATCATCATCATCTTCCTGCCTTTTTCCCATCTTATTTTGGGTCGGCACAAAATGTGATCTTCCATTTCCCTCGGTCATTCGTCATCTCAGTACTCACTTCTTTCTTACCCATATCATCTTTCACATGGTCTTATTTTTATTTGGCCTATCTCTACCCCTGTATCCATCAACATTTTATACCTTTAAACGTGTAATTCTTGTATATTCTCTAAATCTCGGAAACAACTCCAGCGATTTACATGAAATTTAGTATGCAGGGGGTTTCAGGGGCAATAAATCGATCTAGCTAAGTTTCATTTTCCAAAAAAAAGATTTACCAACAAAAACCGAGCAAAGCTCGGTCAACCAGGTACTTTATTTCTAGCACACTAGTGTTTATTGCAAAAAATAAAAAAACTTAGGTACTGATAGTAATTTAAGATAGATGGTTATAGCGGCCATACTAGGTTAACAAACATCTTATAGCTTGACACTATTGTAATCTAGACCAGGGGTCGGCAACCTTTTGGCAGGCAAGGGCCGCAAGGTGGCAAAATAAACAAAAGGCGGGCCGGGCCGCACTTGTCATACTAACCCTAGAAGCTCAAAATATGGCTCTCAAATGCCCATCTGTGAGACAAGAACCATAATTATTTTTTCTATAATTGACGATTGAAAAAGTTTTTTCGCATAAATTATAAGTGCTACCAAAAATTGTAATGAACTCGCGCTTTGCTCATTTGTTCGTTCGCGGGCAGAGCGAAGCGCGTTTTAAGACTGGGTCCACACTATACGGTCGATCGAGGTTCATTAACTTATATAAAAAAAAATAACGGGCCGCAAGCAAGACGTCCGCGGGCCGCATGCGGCCCTGCGAATCTAACGAAACCTAATTTGTAAAAACCGTCTAGCCGTTTGGGCTCTAGCGACAGCCAAAAGAACTCGCATACAGAACCCCAGATAGAAGCGTCCGCAAGATGCTGGCTAAAACCCTAAAACCATATAAAACTAAATATTGATTGCTATTGACTTTACTGACTAACAGACATTACAACACAACGTACAGCTAAACCATAAGCTCTAATGTCTACTTTAGTTTAACCATTAACTATATGTACATCTACTCATATAGTACATTATAGTACAGTACCTGACGAAAACGCACGGCGCGTTGATATGATTTTGTTATCAAATTTTGTTAAAACGTGATCTGCTTAACTTTTTGCAACTTGTTAGAAGATTCATTAAGAATACGTTGTAGTACTAAGAACATGAATCTTGCCGGATCATTTATTTTATGGGGAGCACTATTTATTAGGAAATTCATGATGAAATTCAACAAAAAGCCAAAGGTTTCATCGAAAGCTTGAGGCTTGCAAGAAAAATACATTACGACCGAATGAAGTCGCGGAAAGTTCTACATCTATACTTCTTTACTTACATAATAGTGTACTCTAGCTTACTTCTAGATAATACGAGTATAGAAGTTAACATAATATATGAACAGAAACAGACAGTGTAATTTATCAAGTGATTAAATAAGTAAGCAGAATTCTTCAGTAATATGATAAAATAACAGACATTTATCATTTTGCCTATGGACAACCTCAAAATTTTCTACTTCCAAACAGTAAACAGTCGTTACCTACTTTACTAACTCTGGCATACATTTATAAGCATAGTACCTACCTGGTAAACCGAGCTTTGCTCGTTTTTTATGGTAAATCTGGTTTTTGGAAAATGAAACCTAGCTAGATCTATTTATTTCCCCCAAAACCCCCTGCATACTAAATTTCATTAAAATCGTTGGAGTTTCCGACCTTCAGATTATATTTATATGTATATAATTATACATATAAATATAATATATAATATAGTACATATACACAAGAGTTACTCGTCTATAGGTATAAGATAAAAAAACGCATATCCTAATGAAATATAACTTGTTTTCAGTACATTACTGCTTATAGATCAACAAAATCATCGGATGAAATTGATGATGTGTTGAATCTTGAAGGCTTCAAGGAGACCAGCTACAATGACACTGAATTGGTAACTTACAACAAACACGGCGATAAAGTGATAAAAGATGAAAAATTCAAAACATTCACTGGTCATACAAAACATCATGCGAAACATGGCCAAAAGATTCATAAAATATTTGAAATTATTATAGATGAAGAGGGTAATGAGGTTGTAAGAGAAAAGGATGAAATCATAACCGTAGAACCTGTAGAGAAGGAGTCTGCTGCTGCTGCTGCTGCTGCTGCTGCTTCTTCAGCATCAGGAGGGTCAAGAGGAATTGATATATCGGGCCCAGTGAGAAACATAGGATATCATCCATCTGGGCCTGGAGCTGGAGATGGCGCTGCTGCTGCTGCTGCTGCTGCTGCATCATCTGATGGGTCAAGTGGAAATTATAAAACAGGTCTAGGCAGACACAAAGGGTATCATCCATCTGGGCCTGAAGCTGGAGCTGGCGCTGCTGCTGCTGCTGCTGCTGCTGCAGCATCAGATGGGTCAAGTGGAAATTATTTATTGGGTTCTGGAAGAAACGACGTCTATTATCAATCTGGGCCTGGAGCTGGAGATGGCGCTGCTGCTGCTGCTGCTGCTGCTGCATCATCAGATGGGTCAAGTGGAAATTATGAAACGGGTCTAGGCAGACACAAAGGGTATTATCCATCTGGGTCTGGAGATGGAGCTGGCGCTGCTGCTGCTGCTGCTGCTGCTGCTGCTGCTGCATCAGATGGGTCAAGTGGAAATTATAGATCGGGTCCAGGAAGTTACAAAGGATATCATCAATCTGGGCCTGGAGCTGGAGCTGGCGCTGCTGCTGCTGCTGCTGCTGCATCAGATGGGTCAAGTGGAAATTATAGATCGGGTCCAGGAAGTTACAAAGGATATCATCAATCTGGGCCTGGAGCTGGAGCTGGCGCTGCTGCTGCTGCTGCTGCTGCTGCAGCATCAGATGGGTCAAGTGGAAATTATATATTGGGTTCTGGAAAAAACGACGTCTATTATCAATCTGGGCCTGGAGCTGGAGATGGCGCTGCTGCTGCTGCTGCTGCTGCTGCATCATCAGATGGGTCAAGTGGAAATTATGAAACGGGTCTAGGCAGACACAAAGGGTATTATCCATCTGGGTCTGGAGATGGAGCTGGCGCTGCTGCTGCTGCTGCTGCTGCTGCTGCTGCTGCATCAGATGGGTCAAGTGAAAATTATAGATCGGGTCCAGGAAGTTACAAAGGATATCATCAATCTGGGCCTGGAGCTGGAGCTGGCGCTGCTGCTGCTGCTGCTGCTGCTGCAGCATCAGATGGGTCAAGTGGAAATTATGAAACGGGTCTAGGCAGACACAAAGGGTATTATCCAACTGGGTCTGGAGATGGAGCTGCTGCTGCTGCTGCTGCTGCTGCTGCTGCTGCTGCTGCATCATCTGATGGGTCAAGTGGAAATTATGAAACGGGTCTAGGCAGACACAAAGGGTATTATCCATCTGGGTCTGGAGATGGAGCTGGCGCTGCTGCTGCTGCTGCTGCTGCTGCTGCTGCATCAGATGGGTCAAGTGGAAATTATAGATCGGGTCCAGGAAGACACAAAGGATATCATCCATCTGGACCTGAAGCCCAAGCTACTGCTGCTGCTGTTGCTTCTGGCGGTGATGGTTTTATCTATGGCTTGGCACCGTATGGAGGATCTACTAGTGTTACAACTGCGGCTACATCAACAGTACATGATAAATCTACAGAAGTCATAATAATAAGGGAGCAGCCTGATTCGTCTACCGCTACAGCTGTAGCAACCACTAATGCTGATGATGGCTTCAACTATGGCTCAGGAAGAAGGAAAGGATATGGTGTCGATCGATCCGGGGCCGCAGCTGGCGCTGCTGCTGCTGCTTCTAGTGCTGTTGATGATGGCTATGACTTTGGAGGGTATGAAGGCTATGATGGTTTGGAACGATACGGAAATTCTGGCCAAGGAAGAAACGACGTATATTATCAATCTGGGTCTGGAGATGGAGCTGGAGCTGCCGCCGGTGCTGGTGCTGGTGCTGGTGCTGGTGCTGGTGCTGGCGCTGCTTCTGGTGCTGGTGCTGGTGCTGCTGCTGGTGCTGCTGCTGGTGCTGGTTCTGGAGCTGGAGCTGCTGCTGCTGCTGCTGCTGCTGCAGCATCAGATGGGTCAAGTGGAAATTATGAAACGGGTCTAGGCAGACACAAAGGGTATTATCCATCTGGATCTGGAGATGGAGCTGGCGCTGCTGCTGCTGCTGCTGCTGCTGCTGCTGCTGCTGCATCAGATGGGTCAAGTGGAAATTATAGATCGGGTCCAGGAAGTTACAAAGGATATCATCAATCTGGGCCTGGAGCTGGAGCTGGCGCTGCTGCTGCTGCTGCAGCATCAGATGGGTCAAGTGAAAATTATATATTGGGTTCTGGAAGAAACGACGTCTATTATCAATCTGGGCCTGGAGCTGGAGATGGCGCTGCTGCTGCTGCTGCTGCTGCTGCTGCTGCTGCATCAGATGGGTCAAGTGAAAATTATAGATCGGGTCCAGGAAGTTACAAAGGATATCATCAATCTGGGCCTGGAGCTGGAGCTGGCGCTGCTGCTGCTGCTGCTGCTGCTGCTGCATCAGATGGGTCAAGTGGAAATTATGAAACGGGTCTAGGCAGACACAAAGGGTATTATCCATCTGGGTCTGGAGATGGAGCTGGCGCTGCTGCTGCTGCTGCTGCTGCTGCTGCATCAGATGGGTCAAGTGAAAATTATAGATCGGGTCCAGGAAGTTACAAAGGATATCATCAATCTGGGCCTGGAGCTGGAGCTGGCGCTGCTGCTGCTGCTGCTGCTGCTGCAGCATCAGATGGGTCAAGTGGAAATTATATATTGGGTTCTGGAAGAAACGACGTCTATTATCATTCTGGGCCTGGCGCTGGAGATGGCGCTGCTGCTGCTGCTGCTGCTGCTGCATCATCAGATGGGTCAAGTGGAAATTATGAAACGGGTCTAGGCAGACACAAAGGGTATTATCCATCTGGGTCTGGAGATGGAGCTGGCGCTGCTGCTGCTGCTGCTGCTGCTGCTGCATCAGATGGGTCAAGTGGAAATTATAGATCGGGTCCAGGAAGACACAAAGGATATCATCCATCTGGACCTGAAGCCCAAGCTACTGCTGCTGCTGTTGCTTCTGGCGGTGATGGTTTTATCTATGGCTTGGCACCGTATGGAGGATCTACTAGTGTTACAACTGCGGCTACATCAACAGTACATGATAAATCTACAGAAGTCATAATAATAAGGGAGCAGCCTGATTCGTCTACCGCTACAGCTGTAGCTACCACTAATGCTGATGATGGCTTAAACTATGGCTCAGGAAGAAGGAAAGGATATGGTGTCGATCGATCCGGGGCCGCAGCTGGCGCTGCTGCTGCTGCTTCTAGTGATGTTGATGATGGCTATGACTTTGGAGGGTATAAAGGCTATGATGGTTTGGAACGATACGGAAATTCTGGCCAAGGAAGAAACGACGTATATTATCAATCTGGGTCTGGAGATGGAGCTGGAGCTGCCGCCGGTGCTGGCGCTGGTGCTGGTGCTGGTGCTGGTGCTGGCGCTGCTTCTGGTGCTGGTGCTGGTGCTGCTGCTGGTGCTGGTTCTGGAGCTGGAGCTGCTGCTGCTGCTGCTGCTGCTGCAGCATCAGATGGGTCAAGTGGAAATTATGAAACGGGTCTAGGCAGACACAAAGGGTATTATCCATCTGGATCTGGAGATGGAGCTGGCGCTGCTGCTGCTGCTGCTGCTGCTGCTGCTGCTGCATCAGATGGGTCAAGTGGAAATTATAGATCGGGTCCAGGAAGTAACAAAGGATATCATCAATCTGGGCCTGGAGCTGGAGCTGGCGCTGCTGCTGCTGCTGCTGCTGCTGCTGCATCAGATGGGTCAAGTGGAAATTATAGATCGGGTCCAGGAAGTTACAAAGGATATCATCAATCTGGGCCTGGAGCTGGAGCTGGCGCTGCTGCTGCTGCTGCAGCATCAGATGGGTCAAGTGAAAATTATATATTGGGTTCTGGAAGAAACGACGTCTATTATCAATCTGGGCCTGGAGCTGGAGATGGCGCTGCTGCTGCTGCTGCTGCTGCTGCTGCTGCAGCATCAGATGGGTCAAGTGAAAATTATAGATCGGGTCCAGGAAGTTACAAAGGATATCATCAATCTGGGCCTGGAGCTGGAGCTGGCGCTGCTGCTGCTGCTGCTGCTGCTGCTGCATCAGATGGGTCAAGTGGAAATTATGAAACGGGTCTAGGCAGACACAAAGGGTATTATCCATCTGGGTCTGGAGATGGAGCTGGCGCTGCTGCTGCTGCTGCTGCTGCTGCTGCATCAGATGGGTCAAGTGAAAATTATAGATCGGGTCCAGGAAGTTACAAAGGATATCATCAATCTGGGCCTGGAGCTGGAGCTGGCGCTGCTGCTGCTGCTGCTGCTGCTGCAGCATCAGATGGGTCAAGTGGAAATTATATATTGGGTTCTGGAAGAAACGACGTCTATTATCATTCTGGGCCTGGCGCTGGAGATGGCGCTGCTGCTGCTGCTGCTGCTGCTGCATCATCAGATGGGTCAAGTGGAAATTATGAAACGGGTCTAGGCAGACACAAAGGGTATTATCCATCTGGGTCTGGAGATGGAGCTGGCGCTGCTGCTGCTGCTGCTGCTGCTGCTGCATCAGATGGGTCAAGTGGAAATTATAGATCGGGTCCAGGAAGACACAAAGGATATCATCCATCTGGACCTGAAGCCCAAGCTACTGCTGCTGCTGTTGCTTCTGGCGGTGATGGTTTTATCTATGGCTTGGCACCGTATGGAGGATCTACTAGTGTTACAACTGCGGCTACATCAACAGTACATGATAAATCTACAGAAGTCATAATAATAAGGGAGCAGCCTGATTCGTCTACCGCTACAGCTGTAGCTACCACTAATGCTGATGATGGCTTAAACTATGGTTCAGGACGAAGGAAAGGATATGGTGTCGATCGATCCGGGGCCGCAGCTGGCGCTGCTGCTGCTGCTTCTAGTGATGTTGATTATAGCTATGACTTTGAAGGGTATGAAGGCTATGATGGTTTGGAACGATACGGAGATTCTGGCCAAGGAAGCAACGACGTATATTATCAATCTGGGTCTGGAAATGGAGCTGGAGCTGCTGCTGGAGCTGCTGCTGGTGCTGGTGCTGCTGCTGGCGCTGCTGCTGGTGCTGGTGCTGGTTCTGGAACTGGAGCTGCTGCTGCTGCTGCTGCTGCTGCATCAGATGGGTCAAGTGGAAATTATAAAACAGGTCTAGGCAGACACAAAGGGTATTATCCATCTGGGTCTGGAGATGGAGCTGGCGCTGCTGCTGCTGCTGCTGCTGCTGCATCAGATGGGTCGAGTGAAAATTATAGATCGGGTCCAGGAAGTTACAAAGGATATCATCAATCTGGGCCTGGAGCTGGAGCTGGCGCTGCTGCTGCTGCTGCTGCTGCTGCAGCATCAGATGGGTCAAGTGGAAATTATATATTGGGTTCTGGAAGAAACGACGTCTATTATCAATCTGGGCCTGGAGCTGGAGATGGCGCTGCTGCTGCTGCTGCTGCTGCTGCCGCATCATCAGATGGGTCAAGTGGAAATTATGAAACGGGTCTAGGCAGACACAAAGGGTATTATCCATCTAGGTCTGGAGATGGAGCTGGCGCTGCTGCTGCTGCTGCTGCTGCTGCTGCTGCATCAGATGGGTCAAGTGGAAATTATAGATCGGGTCCAGGAAGACACAAAGGATATCATCAATCTGGGCCTGGAGCTGGAGCTGGCGCTGCTGCTGCTGCTGCTGCTGCTGCAGCATCAGATGGGTCAAGTGGAAATTATATATTGGGTTCTGGAAGAAACGACGTCTATTATCAATCTAGGCCTGGAGCTGGAGATGGCGCTGCTGCTGCTGCTGCTGCTGCTGCATCATCAGATGGGTCAAGTGGAAATTATGAAACGGGTCTAGGCAGACACAAAGGGTATTATTCATCTGGGTCTGGAGATGGCGCTGCTGCTGCTGCTGCTGCTGCATCAGATGGGTCAAGTGGAAATTATAGATCGGGTCCAGGAAGACACAAAGGATATCATCCATCTGGACCTGAAGCCCAAGCTACTGCTGCTGCTGTTGCTTCTGGCGGTAATGGTTTTATCTATGGCTTGGCACCGTATGGAGGATCTACTAGTGTTGCAACTGCGGCTGCATCAACAGTTCATGATAAATCTACAGAAGTCATAATAATAAGGGAGCAGCCTGATTCGTCTACCGCTACAGCTGTAGCTACCACTAATGCTGATGATGGCTTAAACTATGGTTCAGGACGAAGGAAAGGATATGGTGTCGATCGATCCGGGGCCGCAGCTGGCGCTGCTGCTGCTGCTTCTAGTGATGTTGATGATGGCTATGACTTTGAAGGGTATGAAGGCTATGATGGTTTGGAACGATACGGAGATTCTGGCCAAGGAAGCAACGACGTATATTATCAATCTGGGTCTGGAAATGGAGCTGGAGCTGCTGCTGGAGCTGCTGCTGGTGCTGGTGCTGCTGCTGGCGCTGCTGCTGGTGCTGGTGCTGGTTCTGGAACTGGAGCTGCTGCTGCTGCTGCTGCTGCTGCATCAGATGGATCAAGTGGAAATTATAAAACGGGTCTAGGCAGACACAAAGGGTATTATCCATCTGGGTCTGGAGATGGAGCTGGCGCTGCTGCTGCTGCTGCTGCTGCTGCTGCATCAGATGGGTCGAGTGAAAATTATAGATCGGGTCCAGGAAGTTACAAAGGATATCATCAATCTGGGCCTGGAGCTGGCGCTGCTGCTGCTGCTGCTGCTGCTGCAGCATCAGATGGGTCAAGTGGAAATTATATATTGGGTTCTGGAAGAAACGACGTCTATTATCAATCTGGGCCTGGAGCTGGAGATGGCGCTGCTGCTGCTGCTGCTGCTGCTGCTGCATCATCAGATGGGTCAAGTGGAAATTATGAAACGGGTCTAGGCAGACACAAAGGGTATTATCCATCTAGGTCTGGAGATGGAGCTGGCGCTGCTGCTGCTGCTGCTGCTGCTGCTGCTGCATCAGATGGGTCAAGTGGAAATTATAGATCGGGTCCAGGAAGTTACAAAGGATATCATCAATCTGGGCCTGGAGCTGGAGCTGGCGCTGCTGCTGCTGCTGCTGCTGCTGCAGCATCAGATGGGTCAAGTGGAAATTATATATTGGGTTCTGGAAGAAACGACGTCTATTATCAATCTGGGCCTGGAGCTGGAGATGGCGCTGCTGCTGCTGCTGCTGCTGCTGCTGCATCATCAGATGGGTCAAGTGGAAATTATGAAACGGGTCTAGGCAGACACAAAGGGTATTATCCATTTGGGTCTGGAGATGGAGCTGGCGCTGCTGCTGCTGCTGCTGCTGCTGCTGCATCAGATGGGTCAAGTGGAAATTATAGATCGGGTCCAGGAAGACACAAAGGATATCATCCATCTGGACCTGAAGCCCAAGCTACTGCTGCTGCTGTTGCTTCTGGCGGTAATGGTTTTATCTATGGCTTGGCACCGTATGGAGGATCTACTAGTGTTGCAACTGCGGCTGCATCAACAGTACATGATAAATCTACAGAAGTCATAATAATAAGGGAGCAGCCTGATTCGTCTACCGCTACAGCTGTAGCTACCACTAATGCTGATGATGGCTTAAACTATGGCTCAGGAAGAAGGAAAGGATATGGTGTCGATCGATCCGGGGCCGCAGCTGGCGCTGCTGCTGCTGCTTCTAGTGCTGTTGATGATGGCTATGACTTTGGAGGGTATGAAGGCTATGATGGTTTGGAACGATACGGAAATTCTGGCCAAGGAAGAAACGACGTATATTATCAATCTGGGTCTGGAGATGGAGCTGGAGCTGCCGCCGGTGCTGGTGCTGGTGCTGGTGCTGGTGCTGGTGCTGGCGCTGCTTCTGGTGCTGGTGCTGGTGCTGGTGCTGGTGCTGGTGCTGCTGCTGGTGCTGGTTCTGGAGCTGGAGCTGCTGCTGCTGCTGCTGCTGCTGCAGCATCAGATGGGTCAAGTGGAAATTATGAAACGGGTCTAGGCAGACACAAAGGGTATTATCCATCTGGGTCTAGAGATGGAGCTGGCGCTGCTGCTGCTGCTGCTGCTGCTGCTGCTGCTTCTGCATCAGATGGGTCAAGTGAAAATTATAGATCGGGTCCAGGAAGTTACAAAGGATATCATCAATCTGGGCCTGGAGCTGGAGCTGGCGCTGCTGCTGCTGCTGCTGCTGCTGCTGCTGCATCAGATGGGTCAAGTGGAAATTATAGATCGGGTCCAGGAAGTTACAAAGGATATCATCAATCTGGGCCTGGAGCTGGAGCTGGCGCTGCTGCTGCTGCTGCTGCTGCTGCTGCTGCATCAGATGGGTCAAGTGGAATTTATAGATCGGGTCCAGGAAGTTACAAAGGATATCATCAATCTGGGCCTGGAGCTGGAGCTGGCGCTGCTGCTGCTGCTGCTGCTGCTGCAGCATCAGATGGGTCAAGTCGAAATTATATATTGGGTTCTGGAAGAAACGACGTTTATTATCAATCTGGGCCTGGAGCTGGAGATGGCGCTGCTGCTGCTGCTGCTGCTGCTGCTGCATCATCAGATGGGTCAAGTGGAAATTATGAAACGGGTCTAGGCAGACACAAAGGGTATTATCCATCTGGGTCTGGAGATGGAGCTGGCGCTGCTGCTGCTGCTGCTGCTGCTGCTGCATCAGATGGGTCAAGTGGAAATTATAGATCGGGTCCAGGAAGACACAAAGGATATCATCCATCTGGACCTGAAGCCCAAGCTACTGCTGCTGCTGTTGCTTCTGGCGGTGATGGTTTTATCTATGGCTTGGCACCGTATGGAGGATCTACTAGTGTTACAACTGCGGCTACATCAACAGTACATGATAAATCTACAGAAGTCATAATAATAAGGGAGCAGCCTGATTCGTCTACCGCTACAGCTGTAGCTACCACTAATGCTGATGATGGCTTAAACTATGGCTCAGGAAGAAGGAAAGGATATGGTGTCGATCGATCCGGGGCCGCAGCTGGCGCTGCTGCTGCTGCTTCTAGTGATGTTGATGATGGCTATGACTTTGGAGGGTATGAAGGCTATGATGGTTTGGAACGATACGGAAATTCTGGCCAAGGAAGAAACGACGTATATTATCAATCTGGGTCTGGAGATGGAGCTGGAGCTGCCGCCGGTGCTGGTGCTGGTGCTGGTGCTGGTGCTGGTGCTGGCGCTGCTTCTGGTGCTGGTGCTGGTGCTGGTGCTGGTGCTGCTGCTGGTGCTGGTTCTGGAGCTGGAGCTGCTGCTGCTGCTGCTGCTGCTGCAGCATCAGATGGGTCAAGTGGAAATTATGAAACGGGTCTAGGCAGACACAAAGGGTATTATCCATCTGGGTCTGGAGATGGAGCTGGCGCTGCTGCTGCTGCTGCTGCTGCTGCTGCTGCTGCATCAGATGGGTCAAGTGGAAATTATAGATCGGGTCCAGGAAGTTACAAAGGGTATCATCAATCTGGGCCTGGAGCTGCAGCTGGCGCTGCTGCTGCTGCTGCTGCTGCTGCAGCATCAGATGGGTCAAGTGGAAATTATATATTGGGTTCTGGAAGAAACGACGTCTATTATCAATCTGGGCCTGGAGCTGGAGATGGCGCTGCTGCTGCTGCTGCTGCTGCTGCTGCATCATCAGATGGGTCAAGTGGAAATTATGAAACGGGTCTAGGCAGACACAAAGGGTATTATCCATCTGGGTCTGGAGATGGAGCTGGCGCTGCTGCTGCTGCTGCTGCTGCTGCTGCTGCTGCATCAGATGGGTCAAGTGGAAATTATAGATCGGGTCCAGGAAGTTACAAAGGGTATCATCAATCTGGGCCTGGAGCTGGAGCTGGCGCTGCTGCTGCTGCTGCTGCTGCTGCAGCATCAGATGGGTCAAGTGGAAATTATATATTGGATTCTGGAAGAAACGAGGTCTATTATCAATCTGGGCCTGGAGCTGGAGATGGCGCTGCTGCTGCTGCTGCTGCTGCTGCATCATCAGACGGGTCAAGTGGAAATTATGAAACGGGTCTAGGCAGACACAAAGGGTATTATCCATCTGGGTCTGGAGATGGAGCTGGCGCTGCTGCTGCTGCTGCTGCTGCTGCTGCATCAGATGGGTCAAGTGGAAATTATGAAACGGGTCTAGGCAGACACAAAGGGTATTATCCATCTGGGTCTGGAGATGGAGCTGGCGCTGCTGCTGCTGCTGCTGCTGCTGCTGCTGCTGCTGTTGCATCAGATGGGTCAAGTGGAAATTATAGATCGGGTCCAGGAAAACACAAAGGATATCATCCATCTGGACCTGAAGCCCAAGCTACTGCTGCTGCTGTTGCTTCTGGCGGTGATGGTTTTATCTATGGCTTGGCACCGTATGGAGGATCTACTAGTGTTGTAACTTCGACTGCATCAACAGTACATGATAAATCTACAGAAGTCATAATAATAAGGGAGCAGCCTGATTCGTCTACCGCTACAGCTGTAGCAACCACTAATGCTGATGATGGCTTCAACTATGGCTCAGGAAGAAGGAAAGGATATGGTGTCGATCGATCCGGGGCCGCAGCTGGCGCTGCTGCTGCTGCTGCTTCTAGTGATGTTGATGATGGCTATGACCTTGAAGGGTATGAAGGCTATGATGGTTTGGAACAATACGGAGATTCTGCTCAAGGAAGAAACGACGTATATCATCCATCTGGGCCTGGAGCTGGAGCTGGCGCTGCTGCTGCTGCTGCTGCTGCTGCAGCCGCCGATAGGTCAGGAGAAATCGATATATTGGGCCCACGGAGAAACGAAGGATATGAACTATCTGGGGCTACAGCCAGTGCTGTTTCATCTGCAGGTGATAATGGCGGTTTAGACTATGGCTATGATGAACCTTTGATAATTATATTTGATAATGTTCCCCATGCTGCGAGTTCATCCCCGGTTTCAACTTCTTCAGCTGCAGCTGCTTCTGCATCTGCGTCTTCTGGGTCTAGAGTTTCAGGACGAGCTCGAAAACCAAGAGTTTGCCGTCTTACTCGCAAAAACTTTGTAGTAAGAGTTCGTAAAGATTGCCCCACTTGTTAACATTATTTAGTAGGTTAAATAAGTAATATGTTTTGAAATTTTCTGTCACTATGGATACATCTTTTTATTAATAAATAATATCTGGCATTTTAATACATTTTTTTATTTTACACTTGCATTAGAAGCCTACCTTGGCTTGTGCCGTGTAGGATTTATAGTGATCATAAAAAAGTTGGATAGCATATCTATAATCCGACTACAAAGTAGGAGGGTTATGTGAATGGGGTGTATGTATGTACATTGTACAATGCATATAATATGTACGCGACTTCTTTTGACTGTGGCTGGAGCTTAACCGGCTGAACACATTTTGACAAATGAGGTGTCATTGGATTCTTCAATATCACAATTGTGACGTGTATCTAGCACAGCAGAAATTGTTTATTTATTCATATGTACAAGGTACTCATCTACTTAAAAACATTGTTGATAAAATAAGGGTTGACACCAATAGGTTTTTCCATTCGTAAGATGTGCGAAATACCAGTGCTCTTCAACTGTGAATGAAAACATCGTGAGGATTGTAAGGCCTTACCACATAACACTTAGTGCCGCCACTATATTACCAGTACTCCAACTACAATAAATTAGTAGGAAGAATACTACTTATTTGAGTTATTGTGATTATTTTCGTCAGGAATGTTAAAACCACCACTTGGGGGTATTGTAGGCATGTAGGCATGTAGGTATGTAACGAGTATCGTATAGCTAGAACTATTATGTTACGCCTAAAAGGACAATTTCAGACCATGAAATTCAGTTGTGCGTACCTACATTACCAAGAATTATGATTTCTGGTATCCATACATTTTTTATTTCACTCTAGTTAGTAAAATCGGTACAGCTCGGTATACAATATCTCATCAACTCACCTACTTAGATCTTTGATGATATCTAAAGAGGGTAGTCAGAGGCACTTCAAAACATGATATTTGGCACATGTCCATATTTTGCACAGTATTTTGTACGTGAGAGGTTGCAAGTCCATCGCCGCTTATAAGAATACCTACTAACCTATAACACACACCTTTGTGAATGGTTAGTTCTAACGAATGCCGGTTTCCTCACGATGATATTCTTCACCGATTTGAACACTGGCAAAACGCATAATAACTTCTAGAATTACAAAAACAATGAACAAATTTATTAAATGATTTCTAAAATAATTGCATACAAATTTTTAACTTTTACTACTTTAAGATAAACAAAAATAGCATCATTACGAATATGGTAACATTTTAAAATCATTTTCATAACCAGTTTGACCTCGATTGGAGGGTTGAATAAATCTTAATGTCTTACAAATTTATGTGGGAATCATCTGACCATTGGCTCTGATATTACGACATTTCATCTTTGCTCGTTGACCTGACAATATATGTTCTTACTTGGTTAATAAAAATTAAGTATGGTGATGTGGCTCTGTGATTGTTCCCTGGTGTATCACTTTTTGTTTTCATTGAGGAGTCTGAGTGATAAGACACTAAAGGTAAGCCAACTGTTATTCTGAAGTTTCGTAGTTTTTATACGACGCTAACGTTCTTGAACAAATTTTAGCAATAAAAAATGAACTAAGTATTATAAAAATAAAATATCTGTTGCCCGCCACTTCGTTTGCAATGTTATTATTTTATTTATTTTGAAAACAAAACGATTCAAAAAAGTAATGATTATTTACTAAACTCAGAGTTTTTTTTTAAATCTAGACTTGATAAAGGAAGTCGTTTAGCGACTATGCCAGCCCTTGCATTTACAACCCAGCGTTGTAGGGATTAAAAACCATTTTAATACATTTCCTAATAATAATGAAGAAAGAATATCCTACCTAAAAATTATGCAAAAAGTAAAAAAAAGAAAATGGCGGCGTGATCGTCAAGGGGTGGGCATTTTAAATGTTCCTAACACAGACGCAATAGTCAGTACGATGACGAGAGGGGGCGGGCACTGCACTATCAACTACTAGTTACTCTCACATGCATCAGTGACCGGCATAACTTGACATACTACTCCCCTCGCGCGGCTGGATGCTACTTCGATGTACCGGAGTAACGTACCTCACGGTGGTGTCACGCAAAACTGGACGCAAACATATATCTGCAGCAAAAACTACACGCACACACGCGTACAGTTGTAGTGACGGGGTAGGCATAAAATTCGAAAATATACACACTAGATACCTACCTTACCTACGTACCCTTTGTTTCTTCTTTTAGGCCGCAAATGAGATAGGAGGTAGTGGAATGAATGCATCATTTCACTATAATGCAAATATTTATTACTTATATATATCTTAGAGCTGCAAGATACGCTGAGAGCTACAGTACAAGATACTTTACCTATATTATGGTGATCAAAATCACTACGTCCTAAACCTATAAGCTCCACCTAATAAGTCTGTTACCTCTATAATATAGCTAGAAACTGTAATCGCAGCTATTGTAGCATCTCTATCTCTCTTTAGGTTATAAAGTAAGGTTTAGTTATCGCTAAAATGTTACTTGGGTATGCACTTAATTATCCTACCTAGGTATATATTACACAAGAAAAAACTTTTTTGCTCAATAACGCTAAAACGGCTAGTCAGATTTTTTAAATGTTAAATAGATTGTGTAATTTGAAATAGCGTTTAGCTTAATTTTTACTTAACAAGTTAACAAACTTACAACTCCAAGGGAAGAAATAGTTTTCTCTAGGACGGATGCTGTATTTCTTTGGTAGCTTATGTAGGTAGCTATTTTACAGAGAGATTTAGATAGCTATAATTTTTTATGCAAGTTTAGATTTTTTACTTAAATAAATAATATTATCGTAGGTACGCAATGAATAGATTGGTGCTTGAAAGAATCGAATTCTGGACAAAAGTCTTATCGTACTGTCAAGAGTTTGTTTTGAGTTTCACCAGTGTGGTGAAAGGTTTAAAATATAGATCCATAACGTCTGCATTAGTGGGCGTCAACCTTTATACCGATTTTTCGAGTTCTCAATATATCACGTCCAATGCAGAATGTCACGCGCGCCACACACGCACTCGCGTCAACACACACACTAGCAAACATCATCAAACTGTACGGACAGAAAAAAAGAAAAAAAAATAGTTATAAAAAGAAAAAAACATAAAATCTCGAACCTCTTTGAAGAACTAGGGGAGACCAGCCCAAAACGGGTATGCTAAGGTTGGAAGTCAAAATATCCAGGTTTTCTAAATTTGTTAAACTTTTAGTCAAACTATAACGGTTCGTTGTCTATCTAACTTCTATATAACAGTTTGAAACTTAAAATAAATCTTCATTTAAAACATAAAAACAACTAAAAACTAGTCCTCGAAAACCCCGTTTTGCCCGGAGGTGGTGCCTAAAACGGGTAGGCCTTTTGGGCAAAACGGGTAGTGATTAAAATAGTGATAATCAATCAACTTTAACAAGTAGTTTATCATAAAATCTATAGTTTTGGTTTAATGCTCTGCTGTCAAAACCTTGTTAACAGTATTTAAAGTGTTATATTTAAAAATCACACCTATTTGTAAAATTAAATTTATTTTTTTCAATTCTCAACACCTGTCACAATAGTATGATCCTATTATGTGCATGCTTCATGGACCCTCACATTCATCTCACAATCATCACATTTAATCTAGTCTTTAATTTGTGGATTTACTTAAACTTTGCAACATACTTAAAGTCATAGTTATTACAGTCATTTTTATTCCGTTTGGCCCTTTTTTCATTTATATAAAAAATTAAAACCCACCATGGACGTGTAATCGTTGTAGGTACTTAATTTAAAAAAAAATATTGACAACGAAGAAAAATGTTTATTGCAGCACCTTTTGGCAAATTATTAGAATAACGTTCGGTATATATGGCAACGAGCAAATCGGGTAAAAACCCGATTTGCCCCTACCCGATTTGCCCAAAGACTTACTTTGTATTTGCATTCTCATAATCCCGAAAGTTTAATAACAGGCGGAAAACCACCATATCGATAAGAAAGGTCAATTTTAGGTAAATAATTATTACTAAAGTAGTAAGCCCATATCACGAACCAAAATCGACTAATCAGTAGTCAAAAACAGTAATTATTTTAACGGAACCCACAAAATAATTTGTTTTAAAATTACTTTGCAACCGCTTCATCCGTCGATGTGGTGAGACTGCCTACGATTGGCCGACACCTGGACAACCTTTCTGCATAGACACATTCAGTCTAGCGCAAGTGGCGCGAAATTTAAAAAGCTTACCCGATTTGGGCGGGGTACCCGCTTTAAGCTGGCTTCCCCTACCTGCTTGCTACCTATAGAGTTATAGTTTTATTCTAGCTAAGCGTTCAAGACTGCAGTTTGAAAAACAGCTTGCATTAGTATAGGTAATCATCCTAACCCTCTATAAAACATCTTATAAAATAATTGTTTATCTATGTGGTAAGAAAATTAGGCAATAAATTTATGATTTAAAGCTGTATTAGAAATTTATATTTAGGCATTTAATTATATTAAACTAAATTGTACCTTAACAAACCACTACGCTCATGCTTCGTCTAGTTTTAGAGGTATAGGACATGATAATAGGTCATAATATACTATATTCATATATTATATTCATATACTTAGCACTAAGAAGATTTAATCGAGAAGTGGTTGTAGAGACTTCATGCACTGATGAAAATCACTCTAACTGACTTCCCAAACACGCCTTTTTTTGGTCGGCACTATGGCATTTTGGGTCCAACTATGTAATTTTTTTTAAATGTTTACAATATTTTCCGAATCATCAATTTTTTATATACCCACCGTCCAAATATTCTGAGAAAAAGTTTAAAAATCCTTAGATTTTTTTATTTTTGCGCACTGTACTTATCTACTACCCGCACGGCATTTTGGCAAAGTGTGAGAGGAACACGATATTAGTTCGGCGCACACCGAGCCGGGATAGGTTTTCACAATTTTGAGTCCGGCCGATTCGCACAATACTGAACGTCATCTCTGTGATTAATTGTAGCGAGCTCGACGCGACAGCCCTGGCTTACGGCGGCGGCACACTTCCGCCGCGAAATAGCAGCGAAACCTTAGCTGTTTCGCCATGACCTGTCAGTTGTACAAGTTAAAAAAAATAGTGCGTGGAGTTCCTCCGCGCGGAAGAAATGAAACTTCTCGTTGCTAACGCTCGCGCTGGCTTGTAACAGGCTAAGCGCATGCGTTCGAGTGCCACACATTCACTCTAGCTCTGTCTCTTTCATACTCCCACCATGGTAGCGTTAAACGTTTAACGCAACCTTGTTGGAAGTCGTGTTAGAAGTTTCACTTCAAAAATCATGACATTTGGCATATGCCCACATTTTGCGCAGTGGTTAATATTCCATACGAGACAGGTTGCTAGCCCATCGTCCTGTTTACATCGTTTTTCTTTTCACTACCTACACATAATTATATACTAACTTATGACACACACCTTCGAATTTTTGTTTCTAGGGTATGCCGATTTTCTTACAATGTTTCTTAAAATTCACCGGTTAAAGGTAGCATTGCGCACATAATTATTCAATTTGAACGATTTGAAAACTCTTTTATGTTTTTTATTTGGTAAAGCGCGGTAATGTTTGGCGCGATAATGTAACCGCATTATCGCGCTGAGTCCGCTCAGTCTTTGTTGCTGTACCGCTTTTGTTTCGCGCGTATAAATTTATGCAGTCGACATTCTTAAAGCGGTAGTACCGCTTCCTTGTAACGGAAGTGTACTACTGTCCTAAGAGTGGGCCCTTGTGATCATGTTCACTTGAAAGACATTGATGCAAATAGGTATTGATAGTTTGTCAATCGTTTAAATTGCATAAAAATGTCGGTTAACCGTGATTTCAAATGCAATGACGTTTTTTTAGTTTCAGTAGCATTCACTCTTCTTTATCCGTCTTCTTCATTGCCTAACACTCTGATCCATACATCACGACAGGTCTGAATACCGTCTTGATATTTTCCCCTTAAGCTTAAACTGTAAGTACTATAAGTGTGTGTAAACTGTTATATAGTGCACAAAAGGAGCCTCTGAGACGCACTTTAATCCTTTCACCACACTGGTTCCAACTAATTAATGACACGCTAAAAAACCAGAAGAAGACTGTGCGTTAGTCTTGTTAAAACTCAACAATGGCTGGAGCGATGCTCCATGGACGATTGCTATTTTGGTATTGAAATATTTTTGAGTTCAGGGAAGGTTTAAAAGGTGAGAAAACATGAAAAAATATTGTGAAATAAACAATTTTATTTTCCTATATACGAGTATTACCTATTTGTCAAACATTTGATGTTGCAATGTTGGACTTTTTGGTTCCTAAGTAATGTAAAGTTTAGCTATTTTTCTTTACTTAGCTGGTATTTCTTTTATTGTGAGAGCAATTAATTTCATTACAACTAAGTATTATCAATATACGATTAAATAATATATTTTTGATCATTTACTTTTATTCGTCTATATCTATATTTATATAAAAATGAATTGGTGTTCGTTAGTATCGCTTAAACTCGAGAGCGGCTGGACTGATTTTGGGAGTCCAGGGAAAATTTAAATGTTGAGAGGAAAAATTGCGAGGATAGATGTAGATGGCGTCGACGAAGTTCACCGGTTCAGGTAGTAGTAGATAAAAATTATAAATTCGTAAAGCTCACCGATCATAAAGATGCGGATGTCAGATCACCCAAAGTCATCATGACTGTTTATTTAATTGTAATGCGGTATTTTAAATATCCAATTATATATAAACGGTGAAGGAAAACATCGTGAGGAAACCGGCATACCCTAGAACCAAAAATTCGAAGGTATGTGTCATAGGTTAGTATTCTTATAAGCGGCGATGGGCTTGCAACCTGTCACGTACGGAATACTAACTACTGTGCAAAATGTGGGCATGTACCGAATGTCATGTTTGGACTTGCCTCTGACTACCGCCTTTAGATATCCTCAAAGATCTAAGTAACTAAAGATCTGAGGAGATATCTACCGAGCCTGGGGATTACAGTCGTGATCATTTTTTTTTTCTTATATAGTTATAAAATACCTATTGTTTCGTGTCCCGCAAAACTCCCAATCAACATGCTGTAGCTAATAAATTCAACGTAAATATAAAATAGCCATTGTTACCGCCACAAAAGCTTATGTGAATACTAAAAAGGTTGGATAGGCCTAAAAACGTGGATTTCGGCTGCCACCCCTACCCCCACCACTAGGGGGGGGGAGCTGCACTATCCCCCTGCGGCACTTGACGACCGCGACGCTAGAATATTAATGTCCATACTTAATTGAATATATTTGAGTTATCGACCAATTTTTGGGAAATATTTTCCCGATTTATTTTCCTAGGCTAGTTCAGTGACTTAGGAAATCATCGTTCTCTCTAGTTACGTATATTTTTCAACTCTGAAAACGTTTAAAACCGCAGATTTTTAGCCGGTTCCACTTTAGACTACCTACTTGTTCTTGTTACTAGCAAAAAACAACCAGCCTGATATTCATATTCATTTATTCATTGTTTCAATGCAACCATATTCTTCGTTTCTCTCACCAGTAGGTACCTACATATATCTGGTAATAAATCGGGAAAATATTTCCCAAAAATATGTCGATAACTTAAATATATTCAATTAGGTATGGAAAAGATTCTCCTTTTGTACAACAGTAGTTAATGATAACCTACAACGTCATAGGTACTAAATTTTTAAACGAAGCACCTACTTTATTCGACCTTTGCCGTCAATTAGGCAAGTCAACTAATTAATTCCTGATATACCTACTCGTACGCTGTTATCACCACGGCTAGAGCGAGACAAAAGCGAGTAACTCCAAATTTTACAATTTTGCGCGCCAGTGTTTAGCGGTGTTTATGAGGGGGTGGCGGGCGCGGGGAAGGGGGCTCATAGTGCCGAAAAGGGGGAAAGGATAAGGAGAAACTGACCGAAACCCCCAACACTTAGATATATTTGTGCGATGCGGGGCGCTGAAGATACGGATCGCTGCGTTTGTGTGTGTAAAATGAAAGGCGAACTCTCCTGTGACAATGTTTAGAAAGCTTTGTGGAATAATGAGGGTAGATTGCTTTGCTTAGGTGTAGGTACATCTAGCACCTAGCGGGGGCCGGCGAGCGTAGCCAGTAATAATTATATTTGGAAAACTAATTAAAACTATACAACATGAAGGCACGTTTAAATTGCATTATAACTAACCTAACCTAAAACGTTTGATTGAGGAAAATTACATTGATTCTCAATTCTTATTGAATAATCAATAATTTAAGCTGTAAAATCATTTTTTTTTCTCATCTGAAGGGATGTTTCAAATATTTATTATCGGTTTAGTTATCGATTGTAATAAGTAGTTACCGAAGAGGTTAAACTTTTAATCGATTTGTTATGATTGATGCTATGAAAAGTCAATTTTTTTATGATAGTTTGATTTCAATTTGAGAGGTACTTAGAGTACGAGTATCTTAGTAGAAGTACTTACATCTACATATGGTTATATATAGTATACATCTACATATATAACTATATGTAGATGTAAGTACTTCTACTAACATACTCGTAATACCATTAATATACTAGTAGTTCGCCCCGAACTGAGATCTCGCGTGCGATGTCCACAATCCTTATTTGTATTTATGCCCTAAAGTTTTTGGATACGCTTTATGTACTATGCCACGTAACCTAATCAAAAACAAATATTTGAATAACCTACCTAAGAAAGGAAAACTATCTGCCTACTGCTATTTATCTAACAAAGAAAAGAAAATGTTGAGTATAAAGATATATTATGTATGTAGGTATATTACAAATTAGTCCCTGCCTATATACTGTTTACAGTGAATTAATAAAAATGAAACTGAGGCTAATAGAAATTCGCTTGTCTAAAGGGGCTGGACTGTCTAGCAGGAGCATCTAGGATAGCTGTTGCTTCAAGGTCTCACGCCACTGGACCACAGAATATGAGCGGAGTGGACTTTATCTGTCTCCAGAAGAACCTCGGGGTAGATAATTTCACTCGCGAGAGTCCCTTTAGATTCTGTATGACTCTGTTGGTCGCGCGCTGGTAGAAACTGACCCAATTTACTGTGGTTCGTTCCTCAAGCTTTCCGAGCTTCTCGTCCTCAGGGCCTCACCAGGCTTTGTTCAAGATATTGGTTCCAGGATTAGTTATGCTTTATAGTATTACAGTAGGTATCTGAAATTTAGGGTTAGCACTGGATTGGTCAAGGTTTTAAAATATTTTTCAGGACTTGAGTTGTTGAGATAAAGAAATCCTCGGAAGACATTTTTCAGCGATTCCTCGTAGGATGGTTTCTTCACTCAGACCTTGAGATCAGACCAGTGTCTGATTTTTTATATGTTTATCTTCCATTTTTTCCATCGATGTAAATATTATATTTTTTCTGCTCATTCCTTCAAATATGACGTTTTTTCATTTGCTTTTTAGTTGGAGATAACAGTAAAAAGGTTTTATTAGAATGAGTTGTTATTTACAAAAAAAATAAAAATAAAAAAACTACACCGATTAAGCTCATATGCTTCCCAGTAAATTTGATTAGCAGTATCTCTAAACCCTCCATGTTTCATGCAGATTGCATGTACGGTTCTTAAGTTATGCTCTAACAAACATATATGCATACATACAACGCCAAATCGCATAGCTGCCACTGAGATCTTCGCTCGCTTCGCTCGCTCGATCAATAAGTCTTTACAGTAATGAAGTCACTAATGGTCGATGGAAGGACTCTTAAGAATAGGTACCAGCATTCCTATCATATCACAATTTATTTCATACCAGTATGATGAGTGCCTCTCTGAGGGCTTGCTAGGTTAGAAACTACTCCGATACAAAATTATTGCAAGCAAACCCACGAGCAATGCTAGATTACAAAAAGTACTGCTCAAACCGTAATTATACCTATTCTTTGAATTCTTATGTCGACGTGTTTAATCGAATGTGTTTATACGTTGACCCGCGCCTGGTTTAGTACGGTCGGTCCGCTATTCGTCCGCTACACACCAATTTAATATTCTATTTTATTCCAACGATAAGATTAAAGTATGTAATTTCTTGTGTCCCGTATACGAGGGAGTTTTATGACGCAGAAACTGTAGGGCTGGGTAACTTTGTTAGGAAAGGGACGATGTTTTGGTTTGAGTATGTTTTCAAATATATTAAATTTACCTAGGAAAAAGACAATCCTGATATTTTAAAGGTAGTGCCTCCTACCTTCGGATCTTGTCCAGATTCTACACGATCCTCTCGACTGTATGCACAAAAAAAACATGGATAAAACAGAGCTAATGGAAATAATACACTTATGAACAGTTAGCAAAATAACTTTATTACGCGATAAAAACAATGCAATATTATGAAGTTATCAACAAAAAACCATGTAACATTTAGTATTTTGAATAAAGATAAATTAGCCAGAGTCAAACTTTCTCTCCAGAAACTAAAAAAAAAACACAAAATCATAAAAAAGTCAGACTGTGTGAAAGACGACAGACATTGTACATAGACCTGGTAAGAAAAGAGTTGTTTTTTTTGAAAGGATTTTTTTGAGTACTGCAATAAAGGGTATTAGAGGGAAATTGAAGAACACACATTGTGCCGTCACGTAAAGTGGGAAACGACAGGAAATTGATAATGATTTAACTAAACTATATACCAAAATGGCAGCCCTGGCGTCAATTGCTGTAAGAAGTACGCCCCCGCGCGGGTCCTGGCCGCAAACCGCTCTGCGGACCTATAATAAAACCCTCCTTCGGATCACCCCTGCCACCCCACATCCCCACCCACACTAAGATGACGACTGGATGTGAGTATATTGGAACAAATTTTCGGATGTAGAGAATTCGTGACTTGCTTGCCAATTTAGCTATGAGCAGTGAATGCTTTATTTAAAATGGAATTGTAAGGTTTTTTTTCCTGTTCATGTGTGAGAGATGATATGAATGTAAGAGAAGACTCTGAGTTGACGAATAATAGGAGTGAGTGGAAGAAGAAAGAATTTTATGCCGACGCCACATAGCATGGGATACCTAAGGGCAGGAGAATGATGATGATGGAATGTAAGGTTTTATAACTTTAATTTTGATTATGCTTTTCAAGGTAGGTACCTAGAGGTATTACTCTCTGCCTACCGATCTTTAGGTTGTGAGTTCGAGTCCAGTTGTGATCAATGGATTTTTTACTTGACAATATTCTCAAACGATGAAGGAACCCGGCCGTGATATCAGAAAATTAAATAAATATAATTTTACAAAATCTTAAGTAAATCAGCTCAGTACCAGTTTGTTATCTTCATACGCAAATAGACTGGACCTAAAGATTTATCTGAATAATTTATTCAACCATCTTGGATGACCCCGAGTTCTCACGAGCTACTATTAGAATAACAATTCGATGGTGACCATTTGACCATAGATATTCAAATTCAAAATAAAGTTTCGTATGGATTAAACATAAATAATGGCGTATTTTCTTTAAATTAAAATAAATGAAATTACAATTTTACACCCTTTAAACTTTGTCTTTGTCCTTATAGCATTATTTTAATGGACTGAAGCATTGTTTATGTTTGAGAAAAGTTTTTAAACTCGCCTCTATGATGTGATAGTCACTCGCTGATAAAAAAATAAAGTGATATTATGTGTAAACAGTCGAAATATCAGAAAAGGAAGCGTATAAAAATCTTACTTATTAATAACTCATTTCACATTGAATGAAAAACTTAGAGAACTTAGGAAGTGGGAAAAAGGCAAGAAGACGATGATGAAAGCAACTTGCCGAGCTCCACAGTCAGTATGAAGATGCCCTCGAGCGGCTGGAGAGCCAGCAGTCCATGCTTCAGTCAGTGGATAGCTGCCATGAAGCCTACAGCATTGTGCTACACAAAAACAAGGACTTGAAACAGGAACTTTCAGAGTGCAAAATTAAAATTGATGACTTAGAGTCCAAACAAGCTCGGACCACCAAGAACAATAATAGGCTTAGTTTACAAACAGAACTATTAGTCTGTGAGCCTAATCACTCATTTATAGACCTCACTACACCTAAATGTAAAGGTAGATCCTCAATGCTCCATGGGAGTAACAAAATTAAGAAGTATTTAAAATTAAATAATTTTATTAAAAAGACTGAGAAAAAGATAAAAAAGCAGAAACATATATTTGATCATGCTCGGCTATCTAAAGAAAAATGTAATTTAAAAGAGGAATTAGACTCCTGCTACAATTTGATAGGACGGAACAACATAGAAATTGAATATAGGTCTGAACAAATTGTAAGTTTGGAGAGATCACTCCATGATTTGACTTGTAAATATAAAAAGGCAGAACAGCTGGTATTTGTTAAGGAACAAAAAATTAATAACATATTACAAGAAGTACAAAATAACAGTACTTATGTGCAAGTGTGTAACAATGCCACACAAACTGAAACTTTTTTGTGTGAGTTACCAACCAAACCAGTGCCAATCACCTCATCACAGATGGCGCCACTAGTAGCACAGATACAGGTATCATCTATCATGCCAGAAAAAATACTGCCTGTAACAATTGTGCCACAGCCTCCAGTTAAGCAGATGAAAACCAGTCACCAGACCCGGAAGACAGTGTTATACTCGGACAAGATAGGTGTTGACATGGGAGTGCTGCTTAGTGGACTATTAGGACAGGCAGTCAGAAATAACTGCTATACAGACGCCCCTCTTACCCAATGTATTAGCAGAATAAAAGATGATAAATGCTTGGACAATGACACCACCTTGATCGTGCAATTAGGTGACAGTACTGGTGTTAAGCGTTCGGACTTGATTAGGCTGATTGAAACCTTACTAGAAAAGTTAGATTTAGGATTAGGAAAACTAATATTATGCGCATTTCCATATGCAAATTCATTAGGTAGGAAAGAAAATCTGAACATTTATAATCTTAACCTAATCATGTATAATTTGACATGTCGTCATAGTGACGTTTTGTATTTAGATACTAATAATTTTATTAGTAATTTTGTTTTGACAAAAGGTACTTTGTACTTGAGTAGGTATAATAAGTTGATAATTGCTAAATTGTTAGCATTCAATATTTTTGATCCTGTTATAAGTAGTATAACACAGTTTACCGACGACCCCGTAGTTAGTATTAGTACTAATGAGGGTGACAATGGACAACGGACAACTGACCAGCATTTAAACTAAATTTGCCGACAAAGGGAAAGCCATGCAGTTTACATATAGTCCACCAAAACATGCAAGGCCTTCCCAGCAAAATATTAGAATGTGAATTGTTTTTAAAGAGTTTTAATGTAGATATCATGTGTATAACAGAACACTGGATAGGTCAATCAGAGTTACTTCCATTTTATGACAATTATAAAATTGCTAGCTGTTATAAACGTAGGAACGCCATACGTGGTGGCTCTTTAATTATTGTAAAAAATAACATAAAACACAGGGAGCGCAAAGACGTAGTTAATCTCACCGTTGAGAGAGTTATTGAACTGTCGTGTGTAGAGCTGGAGCGACATGTCGTTGTGAGCGTTTACCGTCCCCCCGACGCAGACTTCGCCTTGTATGAATCCACTATGGAAGAAGTATTGCACAAAATATTTGTATGTAATAAGTCGATAATAGTTTGCGGTGATTTTAATGTAGATATTCCGGTTCATCATTTTTCAGACAGACTTCTAAACTTATTTAAATGTTTTAATTTAATTCCTCTTTTCAATGAACCAACAAGGGTAACCCTAACTTCCGCCACTTGTTTAGATAATATTTATTGCAGTTGCACTCCAGTACATAAGTTTGTGGTTAATCATTTTAGCTCTGACCATTACGGTCACAGCGCCATCTTCACGTGTAATTTCGCAGATGAGGCTCAGAACTTTACCTACCGACCAATTACAGAGAGCCGCATTAGGAAGTTTCAAACCAATATTGAACAGAAAATGTCCCTTATACCATGCGTCGATGATCCTGATGACCTTTTCACCATTTTGTTTAACTTGGTAAGCAAAGAACATTCGGAAATATTCAAGCTTAAGACATGCAAAGTTAATAATAGTGTTAAGTTTGCTGACTGGGCTACACCGGGTATTTATAAAAGTAGAAATAAGTTGTATGATCTATACGCTGCTAAGAAATCAGTGCTACACGATTTAGCGTTTACTTCGCACGTTAAAAATTATTCAAAAATATTTAAAAAAGTTTGTCATGCAGCGAAATCTTTACATATAAGAAATAAAATAGAAAATTCATCAAACAAAATAAAAGCAACGTGGAAATTAATTAATAATGAAACAGGTAAATCGAAATCTCGCAATAACCAAATAAGTTTAAAAATAAATGACACAATTATAACAAAAGAACAGGAAGTTGCAGACGCTTTCGATAATTTTTTCTCGAATATACCTAAAGTTGTGACACAATCGTTAAACTCTTCAGTCTCTAATGCGTTTACTTTATTAGAATCTAATGTTGCTAAATGTGAACGTGTGTTTAACTTTACATATATAAACGCAGCTAGTATTGTAAAAGCATTCAAATTACTTAATATAAAAAATACGGAAGATCTATCGGGAATGTCTACAAAGGTGTTAAGTACTATAATTTTAGATGTTGCTCCTTGTTTAGCTTATATTTTTAATAGGTGCGTTGACGAAGGAGTTTTTCCCGACCTTATGAAACATAGTAAACTCATTCCTTTGTTCAAATCTGGAAGCGAAAGAGATCCCGCTAATTATAGACCAATATCGATATTGCCCGCGCTAAGTAAAATCTTTGAAAAAATAATTCTTAATCAGCTATTATCTCACTTCAACGTTAACGGACTACTTCATAGTAATCAGTACGGATTTACCAAAGGTCGATCAACAACAGATGCAGGTATAGCTTTAATGAAACATATATTTGATGCGTGGGAGAAGTCGCAGGATGCAATCGGTGTATTCTGTGATCTGTCTAAAGCCTTCGACTGCGTGAGTCATGCAAACTTAATTTCAAAGTTAAAGTATTACGGCGTCCAAAACCAGGCCTTAGACCTTATACAGTCGTATCTATCGAATAGAGTCCAAAAAGTAGACGTTGGCGGGGAAAGGTCTTCAGGTTCAACTATTGAGATAGGGGTACCGCAGGGATCGATACTGGGTCCTTTTTTATTTCTAGTGTACGTTAATGATCTCCCATTTGTTGTAAAAGATATTTGTGACATAGTTTTATTTGCTGACGATACTTCATTAGTTTTTAAAGTTGACAGAACCAATTCGAGTTGTGACTACGTAAATGAGTCACTATCATTGATTCTGAACTGGTTCACTGTAAATAATCTTCTGCTGAATGCTAACAAAACAAAATGTATTAAATTCACTTTGCCCAACGTAGTGCATAGGCCAACTAATATTAAAATTAATGGGGAAGCAATGAATCTTGTTGATTCTACGGTTTTCCTTGGTATCAATATTGATGCCAAACTGCAATGGGGACCACAAATCGATAAACTTTCTGGTAGGCTTAGTTCCGCTGCATATGCAGTTCGTACGATACGGTGGCTTACGGATGAAGCTACAGCTAGATTAGTTTATTTTAGCTACTTCCATAGTGTTATGTCATATGGTATAATTCTCTGGGGAAAAGCAGCGGATATACAATCAGTATTCGTATTACAAAAAAGGGCAATTCGTGCCATTTACAAAATGAAACCGAGGGACTCTTTAAAAGAAAAATTTAAAGAAATTAATATTCTCACAGTAGCGGCACAATATATATACGAAAATTTACTGTACGCTCATAAGAATAGGGATAGACTTCAGAAAAACTGCGATGTACATGGAATCAATACTAGGAACAAACATAAATTATTAATCCCTAAGTTTCGGTTACAAAAAGTGAACGGGTCATTTATGGGGAACGTGATACGTTTCTATAATAAACTTCCTATAAATGCAACTAAACTTCCTGTTAGAAAATTCAAAGCCTTCATTAAAAATAATCTCTTAAAGAAAGCATATTATAATATAAATGAATATATTGATGATAGGAACTCATGGCCCGATGTCGCTCCGCCCTCCGACAGCTAACCAATTTGCAATGTAAACGCTGTCCTTTTGTTTTATGTATTTATGTTCTGTTTTTATGTTATTATTATTTTGATTACATTTTTTGTAAGAAGGATCATACAAAAAAGCGCTAGGACCGAGACGAGTTTCTTGCCTGTTCTTCTCGTACTTGGGTTAGGTTGGAATTGGCACATAGATTCACCTAGCATGTAAGACGTTTCAAAGTGATCCTTGTGATTGTACTGAATAAATATTTTTCAATTTCAATTTCAATGAAAAAAATTCTGAACTATTTACTGTACGTATTTCAGAAACTACCAGTAAGCTTACATTAGTTAGAATCTGAGTTACATAATATCATATTGTCATTGGTTAATGATTTTTTACAATTTAAGGAACTCTATAAAATAATATTCGCTGTACGCACCCAGCAACCCAAAATCGTGACGTGACAAAACTAACCCTTACCACCCTTAAAATCCCTCGCCCCCACATTTTCTTTCATCCCCCCTTGGACGGGTCAAGTCACCCTACTTAAGATCGATGGCGGGGTAGCAGATTAGACTTTGCGATAAGGGTAGAAGGGTTCCATGAATTAAGGCCACCCTTTGTGTTTCTCAGATGGGTCGCCCAAACTTTGTGCGTTGTTTTGACGTGCTTTATAATTAATTTGCTAGTTTTGGACCGTAACGAGGGTAGGGGAAAATTAATTTAAGCGAAACACTGCTCCGTTATGTAAAATGGACAGATGGTTCAGAGTGTGTATCTCTTTGGTATATACTATACAACGATAGTTCAGTACCTCGAGTAAAAAATAAATTAAGTCGAGTTATGCTATTTCGTATTTTGCACTACGTGTTCAGTTACGTGGCATGATGCATCTCTAGATGCATCCTAAGTTACGTTTTTTTTTTTTCAATAATATCAAAAGCATAATTTGACTGCTTGTCAAGGAATATTCATAGATAATTTAAACTAAAAAAACAAACAAACACGATCACACTGTAATCTCCGGGCTTGGTAAGTATGAGGATACCTAAAGATCTTTGACTACCCGTCAGAGGTAGTAAGTATTCTGCACGTGACGAGTTGCAAGCCCATCGTCGCTTATAAGACTAACCTTGACAAATTGGAATTCCTTGGAAGTTTTGATTCTAGAGTATGCCGGTTTCCTCACAATGTTTTCCCTTTACCGTTTAAGAGTAGGTACTAGCATTGCACCCATACATTACTTACTTTGTAGCTAAAGTATTATATATAAACAATCTATAGAACTAGTGCATAACAATAAATAATAAATAAAATAAATAATAAATAATGCTGGACAGTCCACACAACATCATCTAGCCCCAGAATAGGCTACTCAAAGCTTGTGTTATGGGTACTAGATAACTGATATATTTAATACATTATATACATAGATAGATATATTTTTAATATACATAGAAAACAGTAGTTCCGTAGGTCTGGGACCTACGGAACAAATTTCTGCAGATCGTACACAAATTTCTTCCAAGGCGGGAATCGAACCCGCAACCTCTAAATCAAATACTTAATTGTATCTAATTGCAACGGGTCGTGGCTTGAGAAGAATCATTCAAATGACTTTTTGGGAAATTACTACTAGTACCTGGGTGACCGAGCTTTGCTCGTTTTTTTGGGGTAAATGACGTTTTCTAAAAATGAAACCTAGCTAGATCGATTTATCACCCCTGAAACTCTCTGCATACTAAATTTCATGAAAATCGCTGGAGCCGTTTCCGAGATTCCAATTATATATATATATATATATATATATATATATATACAAGAATTGCTCGTTTAAAGGTATAAGATTTGTAGATTGGCCGGTAAGTTCAAATGTGTATCTGTCAACACACCCTTGGGAATAATTAAAAAAAAATATGAAATAATAAAACTCGTAATATTCAAGAAGATAATATTACTTACACAATTATTATACCGAATAATATAAAACTAACACACAGGTACCACAAGTACCACTGGGAAATTGTTACAAAATTACTGTTTACAATAAACATGTTAAAATTAAACGTTTGTTTTGTTTAAACAGTTTGTTGGTAAAAGTTGTTTGCTTTGTCAGTGTTTGTCCAAGAATAATATTTTACATTTCTAACTACAAAACTCCATGGTTGACGAGACTTACGTATATTATACTACGTAGAACAGAGTGGCTATACGGAACTCTAGTTGCAATCAATCACAATAAATGTCTATCAGAAACAGTGCTGTGATTACGTAATTCTGTTACTTACAAAGAATATACCTACCCTAGGCCCTAGCTAGGCAATAAACCAAAAAAATAATTTTAATAATTTTATTGCAAAACTTTCCATAAAACAATTCAACGCTAATAACTAGAAGCTGTTAGTAATAATGTTTTGTTAGTATCAAAAATACGTAATCGCAGCCAAGCTGTGATAAACGGAATAAAAAATAAACGAGTAATCTCTGCCCTCAATCTGCGGCCTTTACCACATGCTCTTGCAAATCATTATGTTTGAGAAACGTCACATTTTAAGCTTGAAAAATCACTACTTCAACAAAATTTTCATAGGTCACGGTGTGAAATATTACTTCGATATTACTTGAAGAGCTTTTGGTAAGGCCTCAGCTTATAAGGCCTCTAAGAGGCCTTATAAGCTCTTAATACGGATTGTAATAATAACGTAAGGCCTCAAAGGTCTAAGAGGGCTTACTAAGAACTCTTACTACGTAATAAATGCTAAAGAACATGAGGCAACAAAACGTTAGTTGTAGAGCGAGATAGCATTTACTTGGGCTTTAATTATGGCCACTATTCATTCCAAGCTTTTGTCTTCGAGTCGACATCTATTGGAGGCCGGCCATTGTCTTAGGAGAAAGTTCGCTGTAATGTGAGAACGCCACACCCATTATATAGGTACCTCATTGTATTACATACAATAGTTATTGTTTTGGACTCGCCAGTGTCCAGTGATATCTCAGCTCAAAGCTCCTATGTAGAAAAGGACTTTGTGCTATTACTATCGTGAGTAGATTCATGTACGGGAGCAATATTGATGGGACTAGCACTAAATAGGTTTATTTTCAAACGTAGTATTTAATCCAAAGTTTTAAAAGGAAAGCACTACATCTATGCAACATGACATGTGATTAAAAAAATATATATACATACTAGCTTACGCCCACGGCTTCGCCCGCGTTGTACCTTGAAAAAAAAAGACTGATCTATCCTGCGGGAACCGTAAATTTTTCGAGATAAAATCTAGCCTATGTGTTCTTCCAGACTATAATCTAATAACTGTGCCAAATTACATCCATTCAGCCGTTTCGGCGTGAAAGAGTAACAAACATACATCCAGATATCCTGACATCCTGACATCCATACATCCACACATTCTTACAAACTTTCGCGTTTATAATATTAGTAGGATTTACCAAAAAAAGTATATAATTAGTCTATCATTTATCTGCTTCCCATAGTTTTGCTTAGTTTGGGAGTATATGGCGTTGTGTGTAATGTACAAGCATAATTTATTTATATGTTCTTTTAAACTTACGCGATCTGAACACATTATTATTAGTATTAGACGGATATTTATCGCGTTCAAATTACCTTTTATTTTCCCGACGTTTCGACAGGTTTGCACGCTGTCGTGGTCACGGGTAAACTGAAGGTGTTGCAAACCTGTCGAAACGTCGGGAAAATAAAAGGTAATTTGAACGCGATAAATACCCTTCTAATACTAATAATAATAATTTTGTTAATGTGGCGTGGACGATGTCGCAAGCGTGTACTAGCAAGGTGCCAGCTAGATGGTATAACATTGAGAGGCGCCATATAAAACCAGCAGCCGTCAAAGCTTGATGGCACTTTGAATAACTCTGAATAGTTCTGTTGATCACTAACTCGAAGGCAAGCAATTAAAACTTCTTTGTGCGATCCCCCCTCCCCACGGGAGGGGAGGTCACTTGACTCAGCGTAATTGGAAAACTTTCCCTACGGAGTGCCCGCTAGCTGTGATAAAGGTTTAGTTATTTGGACGACATTTCAACGTTTTGTCCCGTCTTTGAGGTTTGAGGCTTTATGTAGAAGCGGTTAAGAGATATAAACGGGAGCTTATATATGTGCCACTTAATTACTCCTATGGTATATGTGTGTCTAGGTGTTATTATGTATGCCAAAAAAAGTATATAATAAATCTATTAGCTATCTTGGTTCCTATAGTAGAAGCTTAGTTTGGGGCTACATGGCCTGGTGTGAACTGTCCACCAATATTTATTTTATTATTTACTAGCAGTCCACCCCGGCTTCGCACGGGTATTTATTACCAATACATGGTCACGACTGTAATACCCAGGCTCGGTAGATATCTCCTCAGATCTCTAGTTACTTAGATCTTTGAGGATATCTAAAGAGGGTACTCAGAGGCACGTCCAAACATGATATTTGACGCATGCCCACATTTTGCACAGGACTTAGTATTCGTACGTGACAGGTTGCGAGCCCATCGCCGCTTATTAAGAATACTAACCTATGACACACACCTTCGAATTTTTAGTTCTAATGTATGCCGGTTTCTTCAAGATGTTTTCCTTCACCGTTTAAGAACACAGGCATTGCGCACACAATTTTCTCAAATGCAAAAATTCATTGGTGCACGACCAGGTTTGAACCCACGACCTTCAGATCGTGATGCAGGGGTACTACCACTACACCACCAATGCTCTCAAATTTAACAAAAATTTCAAAATTCAAAATTATAATACACACACACATAACCAACCCTTCTATTTGCGTCAGATTACTAAAAGAAGAAAATTGTAAAGAAAGTTTGAATAGGTATTATTATATTTATGATTTCATTTTTATTTAAAAGATTTTTTGTTATTATTTGAAATTTACTCCCCTCCCGTCCCGTACGTACGTACGTACACTATGGTGCTGTCTAGCTAGCCGAGCAGGGTGAGCGGCTACCACGCAACTTTTTTCTAATACCTACATACATTCTTAATTTCGTGATTTCTTTCGAATGGAATGTCCAAATTGAGTAATTCAAAAAGTTATTTATGGGTATTGAAACAGTCTAGGATATGATGTGATTTATTTTGATAAGGATTAATACTAAGACACAAATTAAGAGCGTTTTTTAACAGCGGCCTTTTAATTACAATTTTAAAATAAAAGAACTCTTATTGTGGCAAAACCATAATAGTTAGACATATGCTGTCGCGACACTTTTTGGAAATAATGATGTGTTCTACAAAGTCGTAGTACATTATTTTATTCTATCTTCAATAGTTTTCGCAGCGTACGCGATGTATGTGTGTATGATGAATATTTTAGGTAATTTTTTTATCACCTTGGGTTACATTATTGAAGTTTTAGTAAGGATCCCTAATTTTTTTGAAAACATAATATAGCCTATGTCACCCGCTGATAGTGTAGCTTCCCAACAGTGAAAGAATTTTTTAAATCGGTTCAGTGGTTTCGGAGCCTATTCATTTCAAACAAACAAACAAACAAACAAACAATCAAAGTTTTCCTCTTTATAATATTAGTTTAGACAAACAAAAATACAAATATACAAAACTTTCCTTTTTATAATATTAGTATAGATAACACTTTATTTCCAATTCTACAGAATTTCCATTACAGATCTCATTTAAACAGATTACAATCCTACAGATTCCCAGTTTTAGAGATTCACAGACTCACGGATTCTCACTTCTACAGATACTCCCACATCTTATCTGCTCAAAAAAAAACATGATGACGATTGTAATCCCCAGGTTCGGTAGATATCTCCTCAGACCTCTATTGACTTAGATCTTTGAGGATATCTAAAGACTACCCGTAGTGCTGACTACCCGTCAGCACGTCCATACATGACATAATGGCATGTGCCCACATTTTGCACAGTAGTTAGTATTCCGTACGCCGCTCATAAGACTACTAACCTATGACACACACCTTCGAATTTTTAGTTCTAGGGTACGCCAGTCCAGGGTCTGCTCATACAACAAATAAATTCAATTTTTACATCATTCAAGAATGGCATACTATATCATAATATTGTTTTGATTTTCTTTTAACAGAACACGTAAGTTATCTCAAATGGAGTAAAAAAAAAAAAATTAAAAATAAATAAATATGATCACCACTGTAATCCCCGGGCTCGGTAGATATCTCCTCAGATCTTTGGTTACTTAGATGTTTGAGGATATCTAAAGGGGGTAGTCAGAGGCAAGTCCAAACATGACGTTTGGTACATGCCCACATTTTGCACAGTAGTTAGTATTCCGTACGTGACAGGTTGCAAGCCCATCGCCGCTTATAAGAATACTAACCTATGACACACACCTTCGAATTATTGGGTATATTATAAAATATTCTAGGGTATGCCGGTTTCCTCACGAAGTTTTCCTTCACCGTTTAAGAGCACTGGCATGGCGCACATAAATTTTTCGAATGGAAAAACTCATTGGTGCATGACCAGGTTTGAACCAACGACCTTCGGATCGTGAGGCCGGGGTGCTACCACTGCACCACCAGCGCAAATGGTGTAAACAAGTCTTAAATATACCTACCCACCCGTAATTTTCCTGATATATATAGCTGCTTCAATACAATAGGCGATATTTCAGTGACCATTTGCAAATATCACTCTCGAGGGGGTCACAGATGGCCGCTAGGGGTCGTGAGGTCGTCTTAATTTTGCCGTATTAGTGAGTCTTGCACCCCCTTGGACATTAATCGTGAGGGGTTGGGGTCACTGACACCGAATTAAGATGGGAAATGAGGGTCCAGGGGAATCTTTAGAATGGGTTTCTCAACTAGGAGTATTTGAAAAAGTTTTTAATGTAAAAAAACAAAATACTATCATTGAAAATAATCTGTTTATATTATTATCTGTATTTGGTCTGTAATGTCAGCTGGTGTTTTTTTGAACATTTGGTTTTATTACCTGTAGTCTGTCTGTTTTGTCCTGTCTGCTGGTTTTTTTTAAACATTTTGAAATAACTTATATAGGCAAATACTGATAATGTTTCATTATCTATACTAATATTATAAAGGGAAAAGATTTGATTGTTTGTTTGTTTTCGTTGAATAGGCTCCGAAACTACTGAATCGATTAGAAAAATTTTTTCACCAATGTGTAGAATGAACTGTCAGGATGAACATAGGCTATATTTTATATAGATACAACGCGGGCAACGCCGCGAGCGGAAGCTAGTGTATTATAGTTACCTTAATATTCTACAAGCCTGCCGCTCACACTAAAATAAAAGTTCTCCGTCTTTAACTTTGTGGAAAAAAGCAGTATAATATCAAAAGGCTCGATTCCGTACAAGTTGTTCTTACGTAAAGTAGCTTTATATGTCTATCTATCTATTTACTGCCACAATACCTACATTCAAAGTTCTGACCGCATAAACTTCTGATTATGTAGCAAAGCTAGAATATTATGTATGGAAAGATAAATAATGCACATGCTATCGTCGAGCCATCCAACTTCGCAAATTACTTTCTCAGATAGCCAACACTGTTCTACAATGGCAGCAAAAGTCTACACTGATTATGTAATCTAAAAAAAACGAGAACTCCTCGCGAGTCCGCTTTGTAAAGTATATCACTCTAATTATTAATAATTAACGATAAACATCAATTTTTAAATTCATCGGAAACTTCAAAAAACCTCACTCTACCCTAAGGAGGTATACTTGAAAAGGATTACTCACTGTCTGAAAAGGAAAATTAATTTAGTATGACCTTTGTTTACCGGAGAAGGTAATAATTGCGAATCAACGCCAGAATTCACTTAAAAAAAACCGTTAAATTTCTTTACATTAAAATATATAAAAAACCAACATGATTTTGACAGTAATCTCCAGATTTGATAGACATCTCAGAAGTCTAGTTACTCAGATCTATTTGAATAATATCTAAAGAGGTGTAGTCAGGGGTATGACCAAAGATTGCATATGCCCATAATATCGAAAGAAGGGTAATCAGGGTATGACCAAACAATGTATATGCCCACATTTTGCACAGTAAGTACCTAGTTAGCATTTCATACGTTACAAATTACAAGCTCTTCGCTTTTAGGTATAGGAATACTTGCTAACCAACGACTTTAGATTTTTTTTATAGGGTATACTTGTTTATTCCCCAAACTTAATACTTGCTAACCAAAGACCTTAGATATTTTTATAGGGTATACTTGTTTATTCCCCAAACTTCATACACGATTAAAAAAAAATATGCTCATTATATTTGAAGTCACTGTGGCGCGGACGCGTGTGCCCACAAAGGCACACAACTATCGCGGAAACTTTCCTTCTCCCTGTGGCCTCCCTTGCAGCATATGGTACACTACTGTACCGCTTCCCATGAGGAGTCATCAGACCATACTTCATGATATACGCTGAATTTTAATAATTCTTATCTGTAGAAGCAACTGGAGAATGGATAAGCGTTTTCATTGTGTTGCGCGTTCCATTTATACTCGAAGGATCTAAGAATTTCGTAAGGGCGGATTGTGAAATGGTGGCATAGTTAGTAATGCGTTAACACAGACAAAGACGCGGACTTGAGTTTGGAAATGTTTGATCAAATTGTCTGACTGACTACTAAACCTATGATCTGAAGTGACTTGAAATTTGGAGAGTGCATTCCATAGGGCAATATTTTGTAAATTCTACCTCTAAGAAGGTGAAAAAGGGGAAAAACGTTTGTTTTAATAATTATCCTGAAACGACGTGCACGAAGTTTGTTTTTTTTAAAGAAAATTTTTAACATTTCACACACAGAACAAACACTTGTATTCATCACACAAAATATTATACCCATGATGTGGGGATCGAACCCACAGCCTGCAGCGCAGAAGGTAGAGCTACTACCAGCTAAGCTGAAAGGCCGGTCAACAGCATTAAAACAGATATTAACAATTGAGAGCCTTTTTCTCAGTGAAAGCAACATTTTACACGCCCATTCCCAGCGCCATCAGTTTTCTTACAGCATCCGAGTTTTCCAACTCATTTGCATTCAAAAGCAGATAGTGCTGATTCGCTGATACCGTATACCTTTGTGGGTTCTATATAGTCTAGAAAGTTCCACAGCTCGTTCCGCCAGCGATGCCAGTTCTGCCAGCAACTGGCAACTTTCGCGAAGTTGGCGTAATGTTGCGGCAAAAAGCGCTTACGGTAGGTTTAACAATTACCTAAGCAGGCCCCGTTCAACTGTGCGCTTGTAAAGTTTCAACTGTACGCTTTGAACGTTTAGTTATATTGTTTAAATTATGGGTATTGGGTGTGCTATAGTTTGGTGGGGCACTGGTCTTGCTTTGTGGAATTCGTTTGGAACTAAGGCTTCGGTCACGGTGTAGCAAGAATACTAGCCTCTAAAGTTTGAAGGTTTGTGTTAAATTACACGTACTTACCTAACCCAAATGTTCCGCGACATGTCCAGTCTATTGTCCTCCCTAAAAGGAACCGTAAACTTTATAGGTAGCTATAAAAAACCTATATAAAATACATCTATTTTACAAACTTTCGAGATGGCGTTAATCGAGCTTTTTTTCTTTCTACCTTTCATTATGCGAAGTTAACTTGAGTATTTGAATCTACAAAATATACACTTGAATTTCAATTCTCAGTAGGTACAGTTATCTCAACCGTTTTATGATGACAACACTGAATATAAATAACATATTAATCACTGTCTTGTACCACCATAATTCATTGACAAAAAGAAGAAAAGGGACCGAACAACTTCCTAAAAGATCCTCACCTATTTACTTTTAAAAAACCAATACATGTTTCAATACTTCAGGTAGCAGTGTGTATGTAACAGTGAATAATTGCAACAATCGCGTCTGCCACTAGCTTTAGCATTAGGTAAGGACCATTAAAACTGTCGGGGTACACTATGTTTTCAATTACAGGAGGCTCGCGAGATATTTGCCCCGCTTAGGGGTGCCAAACATACCTAAATCGTTTTTTATTTGAATAGTGATGGAATTAGCTGAAGGCCCTACGCAGTCGTGTTTTTGAGATTTGCGTTCTTGACGCGAGTGAATATGTGAATTAGAGTGAATAGTTCTCTTCAAATTCCATCGGCGGAAATCCCAAGAATTTTCAACAAAACAGCCATCTTTTGTTTAAAATTGACTTGACAACTTGACTATGACTCTGTAACGTTGACAATACTTATAAATAAATACACTTGACACTGGCAAAATTGTTCTCTAAGAGCCAGATGCCATAATTGAAGAAGAAGAAGAAGAGATTTGCGTCATTGTTTACTAACTGTCACCAAGATGCAGCAACGATGTGTTAGGGGAATCATATAAAAAAAACCTAGATTCTGGAAGTTTCTTATTGCCTATTCTCTCCAAATATGGATTAGTCTGAAACTCGCATACCTATAAGATACGATTTAGATAACGTTTCAATTTTATACTTTAGTTATGGCCAGTGGAAATGGCTATAATTTTATAAGAACGATACGAGGGATTATACTCGTATAACTATTGAGAGATTAAGCCAGTATTCCAATATATATAAAAAAACATGATCACGACTATAATCCCCGGGTTCGGCAAACATTTCTTCAGATCTTTATTTTACGTTACTTATATCTTTTGAGAATATTTAAAGAGATTGTTAAATTCAAACACAATAGACTATAATAGAACTTTGAGGAACATTAGAAGCTAACTATTGATTTTTTAAAGATTATTATAATGAGATAACTTTTAAATAAGTACTTACTTAAAATTTGACTTTAAATTAAATAAACGAAACAGGCGTAATTTTATTCACGTATATAATAATAATAATAATAAATAATAATAAAGCCTTTTTTATTCAGATCCACAATGCACACTAAAATTTAAATTAGCAATATAGTAGCTTTTTACTTTTAACATATTTTTTAATTTTAGTATTAGTCTAGTATTCCAAGTTTGTTTACTTTTTGTAGATCTGTTTGCCAGTCGGCAAAGGCCTCTTCCAACATCTTCCATTCTAATCTTTCTAGGGCTACTCTATACCACATTACTCCCACCACTTGTCTGATGTCATCGTCCCACCTTTTTTGTGGTCTTCCTCTTTTTCTTTTGCCTTCTCTGGGATACCATTTTGTGACCCTCTTGCTCCATATGTCAGGGCCTCTTATCATGTGCCCTGTCCATCTCCATTTGAGCCTTCTTATTTTTGTTGTTACATCTGTGGTTTTAGTCCTTTTCCTGATCGAGATGATATTCACGTATATACGGTATGTAAATATTTATATAACCTTTAAAAAACTCTGATAATTTAGTTGTAACAGCCCTATCGGGTGTCGACGAGGCGTTTGCGTGCCTCCGCCATTCCTCCATAGCGCCATTCGAGCCATTCAGCACCATTCACGACACTATTTCCCACCTTTCGTCCTAACTTCGCAAGATGACGAAATATATCGTTTTATTTCTCTTTCATTACATTTTCAAAGGACAGCAGTGTGATTCTGTAAGACACCATTTTAAACTTCGAATCTGAATCCGCTGTGTTTCTTGATTGGCATTCTAAAAACTCGGTTGATAATTCGAATTTACACTAGCGCCACTCTTGCGAGCGTGTCAGCGAGTTGAACTAAATTGACGGGGAGATTTTGACAGATAAAGTATGAGATGACGTAAGAAGTGGCATTCTATACGGTAATTCCTAAGTCACTTCGACGCTCGCTTCGCACTTGAACCCGATTCAAAGTAAAAAACGTCTTAAGCGAAGTGAGAGTGAATAGCGATGTGAGATGCGAGTTGATGTTTGAATTTTACAGAATCGACGTACTGTTAGCTTTGTTTCTGGCCTCGGAAATGTGCGTGAGTGAATTGAAGTTGTTTCATTACTTCGTAGACTGGCAGAAAAATATAGAGAACTCTGTTACCCTCAACTTCACCCGAAAAATCCATAAATATAACATAATTATTAATTCTGAAATTATTGATATCCGTTAATTGGGAAATTTATATTAAGTGTACACATCCAAAAACAAAATGCGCTCAGCGTTGCTTAACCATGCTTTCCCCATACAAACTTTCAACTACTATATAATATTTTTCAAACAAAACGTAGCACGTCCGTCTCCAGGATATAATCTATCTCCTTGCCAAATTTCGTTACGATCCGTTCAGCCGTTTATTCGCATTTATAATATTAATATGGATGGATTTAAGATGCTTTAATCAATACATCGTTTTAAATAACCTACAGCTGAAATAGTTATTTTCATTAAAGGAGTACTTATCAAAAAATTAAGATGTAGAGAACTTATTGGATAAAACAGTTTAAAATACCCGTCCAATTTACAAAAGTTAGTTCCAACAATGCTCATTTCTATTCTAGTCAAACTAAAGATGACTTGTTACGTTCATTAGCTCCCTAATACGTGTTACTGTATCCTAATCTTTCGACAAAATTGTCCAACAACAGTTTGAAAAACTGCTCTAACCCCCAAATGTTAGAGTTCAAATTACTTCCGTGCAAAATAATAATTTAAAGTCAATTTGACAACTCTGAACCAAGTATTTCGCCGCATTGTTTCGCATTCAGCATAATAAAAGGAATTCGTTAATTTCCAAAATGGTCGAGTTGTGGTTCAGTTTCTACAGAAAATACTTTTAAGATAACTTGTACGAATATTTAATTAAAATATTTTCTATTATTTGGATATTTATCCTAATGCTACGTTTAGAATATAATGAAAATCTTGTTAAAAAGCTTGTAGAGGTGAGTTGAAGCGCAATTCTCAAACCATCTAAACGAGCTCTATAAAGTATTTTACTACTGCTGACCCGACAGATGTTGTCCTGTCCTAACAATAAATATTTTTCTAGTTTTGTTCTTTCATAAGAATCTTCTGCTTACAATAACAAATACAACCAAAAAAGAATTAACGAAATCGGTCCCGCCGTTCACGCGCGATGCCGTGACTAAGGGAAATAGAGATTAATTTTTATATTATAGAAGATATAGATTAGATACTCATACCTAGTGATAGAAGAAATAAAAAAGTATTTTGACTGCGAATTGTTTAAATAGCTTTTTTTCGATAAAATCACACAGACCAAAATTTCGAATAGTCGAAATTGTTTTGACTCGTAGTCTATAAAATATCTAAGTGGCTATTACGGAACTCTGATTACAATGAATTTCTATCAGCAAATGTACTGTGATTACGTTATTCTGATATTTACAAACAATATACTTATGGTAATTAACAAATAATATAATATAATAATTTTATGGCAATAAACTTTCCATAATACAATTCACCGCTAGTAACTAGAAGCTGTTAGTAATAATTACTTGATAGTATCAGAGTTACATAATCGCAGCGCTGTTCATCTTGAAGGCTTTTACAGAGTGTTGATAATAATGATGATGAATAAAAAGAAAAGTCTAAAGATAAGGGTAAAGGGGGTGGAAAGGATCCGGCTGTAATGATTCCGGGAATCGCAATTAAGGAGGGGAAGTTAGCACGGCTGATCTTAGAGGAGATGGGGTAGGTGCATGTACAGACCTTGTATTCATATTTTCATCCTTGCGTTCTTGTAAGAAGAATACTTGACACTACGAAGTAGTTGCGTCTTAATTCGCTCCTTTCATTAGCAAATTTCATATAAATCTACTCAGTTGTTAGAGATAAGAACAAATTTAAAAAGACTTTTGTGACAGGTGTTTTTTTAACTGCTAAAGTGTACTTACTGATAGTAGTTTTTTTTAATTTTGTAATCCTTTATTTATAAGCTTATTCACTGAACGATTGTTTGATTATTATAAAAAAGAATACAGAAATCGGATCTTTTTAGTACCCAACGTTACAGATGCAACTTCAACATGGCTGGTAATATACAGGAGTTTTGAACTATAAAAGTATAATCACAAAATAAATACATAAGCACGAGTTAGTCTCAATTTGACTAGATAACAATGTGACTAAATCCCTTCATGACTAAATCTCTACTAATCACGTTCAACGCGAATTTTAATGATAGTGTAACGACTATATTGTGTTCGTTATACAGATAATGCGCTTTTTTGTGATGATAATAATAATAATAATATTGCCTTTTATTCAGATCTCTTAGTACAATTAATTTTTAAACTTATGTAAAGGACGAACGTTAAAATCTTAAACTTAATAGATATGAATTTTAAACTAATATTTGTTGCTTGTTTGCCAGTCTGCAAAGGCTTCCTCCAACCTTTTCCATTCCTTTCTTTCTTGAAACTTTTTGTGATGAACAAAATTATATTTTCAACATGGGTTTGCTACACACATTCTGTACATTACCATGGGGTAGTTGTCAGAGGGTTAGATAAAGCGTTATTATGCCAAAAGCTCGCAATTTCTTGAATGGCCCGGGATTTTCAAGTTAAGGGGTCCCTACACTTGTCTTGTTTTAGCAAATTCATTTCACTGTATAGGGGTTACGATGCTCTGTCTCTTTCTATTAATTATCTTTGCCATGTTAACGTATAGGATGGGTCTAAGATTATACAGGGATGTCCTATATAAAATTTGTATAGGTAGCCGTATTAAATGTAAATGTTTTGGGTTTATTTCTTCACAATACAACTACTTACAGTAAAATTTAAATCCGACAAAAAGTAATTGAAAGTCTCTTTCAGTCGTCATATTATATTACTAGGTGGTTGCCCGTGACTTCGTTCACGTTTCACTCATTTTTAAATAAATAAATAAAACTCAAAAACTCAAAAACTATGAAAATCGGTCCAGCCGTTCTAGAGTTATAAGTGTTCGAACAAACCCGTCTTTTTGTACCTATGTAATTAGTATGTCTTTTTATCCAAACCGATTTTACAACTAATCATACCACTCGTCAAAAAGATCATACAAACTTTGACACCCTTTTTTCCCTTAGTGAGGGTTATTTTCGAAAACGCTTAAATACTGGTAAGTGTCCATTTATTTTGCCTTCTAACCGAGTTCTCGTCAAAAGAACTTTAACACCCCATTTAACCCTTTTTGGTGGGTTATTTTGAAAAATCCAGATATATATGTCTATTTATTTTGTCTATTTAGTATTTAAACCGAGTTTCAAACAAATCACACTACTCGTCGAAAAAACTTTAACACCCCGTTTAACCCTTTTTGGAGGGTTATTTTGAAAAAGCCAGATATACATTTTAAATTATTTTGTATTCAAAGTATCTAAACCAAGATTCAGACCGATCGTACAACACCTTAAAAAGTTCACATTGAGCCCCCATTTTACCCTTTTTTAAAGGTTATATTGAAAAATTTTGAAACACGTGTACATTTGTTTTGTATTTACATTACACAAACAAAGTTTCATGAAAATCGTACAACGCGTTAAAAAGTTTCATACGAACGTTTTTAGCCGTTTCCACCCCCTTAAAAGTGGAATTTCCAAAAATCCCGTCTTAGCAGGCGCCCACATACCAAGACAAACAGCATTTCAACCGGGTTTAAACAAATCACAACACTCGTCGTAAAAACTTTAACACCCCATTTAACCCTTTTTTTGGAGGGTTATTTTGAAAAATCAAGATATACCTTTTACATTATTTTGCATCTAAAGTATCCAAACCAAGATTCAGACCGATCGTACTACCCCTTAAAAAGTTCCCATATAAACATTGAGCCCCCATTTTACCCCTTTTTAAAGGTTATATCGAAAAATCTCGAAATACGTATACATTTGTTTTGTATTTACATTACACACACAAAGTTTCATGAAAATCGTAAAGCGCGTTAAAAAGTTTCATACAACCGTTTTTAGCCCTTTTCACCCCTTTAAAAGTGGAATTTCCAAAAATCCCGTCTTATTGCTCGACCACATACCAAGACGAACATACCCTCCAAATCTCAAGTCTGTACGACCGGCGGTTTGGGCTGTGCGTTGTATCTATTCAAATCAGTCAGGACTTATCCTTTTATATAGTAGATTTGACATCTAGATGGATTATGTTACTGTCGAAATCCGCCTAACCGTTTGGGCAACAGCCAACGGACAATACATAGAAGCATTCCTTGAGCTTAAAAATGACCCCAAAAAAATAGAGCTCTGGAAGGCAGGGCTTGTCAATTATGCCAAATAATTATATAAAAAATTTACAGAAGCTTATTATACAACGTTACATGACAAATTAAACCCGAACGTTGAGGGAATAAAGTCAACATTAATAATTATTTGGCAAATCCACGAAGTAGTTTCGATGTGTGTATTTTGGTTTCATGTTTCGTGAATATTTCCTTTGGAGAAATACTTCCATGTTGTTTTCCGTTCACTGCCGACAGCCAAAGAATTCACATACCCCAAACACAGTACCTTTCTTCACAGTCGGGTAAAACTACAGTCCAGCACGGCTGCATTTGAATTGACAGTCTCATGGAAGCCGACACCGCAGGCAGCAGAGTGTTGCATCTTTTGATCTCAGATCGTCGCGGCTCAGTGGTCGCCGTCTGCAATGAACTGGACAGAATGCGATCGAGTGTGTACCTGTAGCACCATTCGACGTGCTCGAACCACGTGCGAGTCCAAACCTCAACCAAAAAATCATAACAATATGTAATTTTAAACTTACGCGATCTGAACACATTATTATTAGTATTAGACGGGTATTTATCGCGTTTAAATTACCTTATATTTTCCCGACGTTTCGACAGGTTTGCACGCTGTCGTGGTCATGGGTAGACTGATCATAACAATACTAAAAAAAGATAAACTAAAAACAGACAGTTGTGCTACAAAAAAAACAAAAGTAAAACCACCTACAAAAATGACGACGTTTCTTATTTATATGGAAAATAACGTATTGTTATTAATTATGGAACCTCGGAGTTATTCTTAGATAAGAAAAAAAAATCGATTAACTAATATGTATATCGAGCATTTACACAACAAAAATGTAAAATTAGCCGGAAAACCCTCTAGACTTCCTCAGAGAGAACCTTCATCTCGCGGGGTAAGATGTGAAATGTGAGTCCTGATATTAATAGAAAAAAAATTGCCAAAAAAAAATTATAAACAATGAATAAGTACAAGTACCTGGGTGACCGAGCTTTGCTTGTTTTTTTTTTGGGGTAAACGTCGTTTTCTAAAAATTAAACCTAGCTAGATCGATTTATCGCCCCCGAAACATACGAAATTACATATATATATATATATATACAAGAATTGCTCGTTTAAAGGTATAAGATATATACATATTCCTGAAAAGATTTTCAGCGAGGGCCCAAACTAGGCGTGAGATAGCCTCATAGGAGCTCGAATTCATAACAAAATAGTAGTTTTAAAAAGTTTACAAATACATTCAGCAGTCCTATGTTTTCATTATATACGTGTAAGTTAGTTCAGCTATTATATATCTGGTTTAACTAAACCTACGTTAGAATCTTACAACTTCGCTTCGATACTAATGGAAAACTAATTGATTCCATATTGCATCTGTCCTTTTGCATCATTTCCTCTCAGTTGAGAACCAATCATATGAGGTATGTATTTCATAGACGTGTTGAATTAAGTCAGCTTGTATGTAATTAACTTTATTTTGTACAATTTTTTAGCTAAGACAAAGAGTTGGTATGATAGCTTTTTAGTAGAGAAAATAAGGAATAGAATAGTGCCAGTTACTTTAATGGTGCAATTGATCTTTGTGTCTCAAGCCCTTGGAATCTTTTTTGATAAAATAATTCGTTTGAACTTTTGTACTAAGTACGTAAAAATATCGCTCCTTTTATCCATTCCAACATTGAGACGTGACTGTCGCCAACAAAATTAAATAATCTAATATATGTATGTATATGTACTCGAACTTTCTCATTTTACTTAGTTAGATTGTCAAAAGAAAATTAAGTACAATTAACAAATTAGAATCTTTCTAAAACCCATTAAAAGAATTGGTTGAGTTTAAAGGTCTTCAAGTAGAGTGAATTATTTGATTTGAAATAATACGATGACTATCTCATGGCATAAGAATATCACGAATAATATTACAAGAAATAGTGTACCTACTTACAAAAGTAAATGGACCCAATGGAGTAATGGAAGTAATGGAGTTAATATAATAATTACCACATACATAAAATAATAAATACAAACGTGCCATTGATGCTACGATGTCGCATATCGAAGCGTCTATGACAAGTTTATACACAAATAAACGAACTATGTGAAAACTATAATAAAGTGTATAGAAGAATACACTTATGCCAAAAACATCTAACGCACCATCTAAATTCTAAACTAACGAAAGCGTCGGATCGATACGTAGGGTGAAACTTAAATTTGGTCCCCCCAAGAAGCTGAGGACCGGTCCAAATTCGTATGTTAATACAACCCCCACACCCACCCCCAGTCTTGCACCCTCGCGCCCGGGGGAGGCCGAACTATTATAAAGGGTAGCATGAAAGTTAGATTAATGATGCTAGGAGCTGACCAACGTACGGGTGAAGAGAATTGTGGAATTTAGCAAATTTTATAAAATTACAATTAATCGTTATATATGGGGCAATAAGTTATTTTGATGTCATGAACTAACTGAATCATATAGGTATTGCAATAATTATAATAAAACAAAAATAACTCAATTAGTCGTACTTTCACGACAAATGCTTAGCGTTTTAAAATCTGTTGCCATCTCTTTTCATAGACTTATAATGACAAGAATAGATTGAATAATAACCTTTTTAGAATGAGTAAGAACGGTATAGCGCATATAAATTCAAACAAAAAAATCATTCAAAGGTTCGAACCCACAACTTTAACATCAGATTAAACTTTAGAAAAACGTATATATTATACCTCTCTTTCAAATTCTTAAAAGAAGAAGAAGAATATATTCCCTGCGCCCGTACAGCTCCTATCGAGGTCCGCGGTAAAATGTGAACGATCTAACTTCTCCTTACACACACACGCGCCTCCCACGCACACATGCACATAATGTGGCGTCGTGACGCCGCGGGCGAACGTACCGCTCTCTGGATTAGATACGTTAAGTTGGTCCACTGCTTTCCATCATATACTGTGCCACCCTGACTTTTCTTTCTCCACCAGCGGGGGTACCCGTGACTAGTTACGGACTAGTACTATTTACTAGTTACGGGGGTACGCGTTAGTCTTCGTAAAGATCTAAATAAATAAATAAATAAATAAATAAAGATCAATTACTACTAAAAAAAAGGTGTTTTTTTTTGTTTGTAAAATTTATAAGTGCTGTACTGTTCTTACTCATTCTAAAAAGATATTATTCAATCTATTCTTATCATTATAAGTGAATGAAAACAGATGACAATAGATTTTTTTAAAACACATAGCTAAACAAAAAACAAAAAAAATGTTTTTTTTTGTCGGTAATAGTTGGTTCTACTTCTATTCTTCTTCCTCCCCTTTTCCCACGCTGACACTAACAAAGGTTTTTTGTTAGTGTCACATTTTTCAGTCATACCTAAGTATTCACAATCAATCGTAAAAGAAATTTTCAACAAAAATGTAAATTTTGGAAATTTTTTCCCTTACAAATTTCCTAGATGCACGCTTGATTTTTGTTAATTTACTAGTGCAGTTGAAAGCCTGAAGATAAACTAACATTTTGCTTGCATTTAACATTAAATATTCTGAGAATAGCAATACCAGAAGAACAAATCCACCTTCAGAGTTATGCTTTAGTCTATGCGTTGACAGTCAGTCAGTCAGTCAGTCAGACAGTTACATACGGGTTCTATATAACTAAATTACAATTTCGACACTGTGGCACGGAGAAGGGGCGTTTCAAAAGGTGGTTTCGGTATTAGAAATTCGTAGTTTCAGGTAAATACGTGCTCCTCAGGGTATTTTGTTATAAAGGAATTAATTGCAGAGTGGTTAAGTGGTGGTTTCCGAAATACTAAATTATTCGTTGTCTAGTCTAATTTATTCAAATTAATATTTAGTTTGTTTACAAAATTATTAAACTAAATTGTACTTTTTAAAATATATTTTAATATCTCTACGTATAATAACGTATGATTAACACAAACGTATGTAACGTATGATCAACATCAAGATAAAGATTACGTCGAACTAAAATTTTTCATACCTAAGTTCATTATTGAGCGCAGACCGGTCGTTTGTTGGTCATGTCACTGTGTTATTTTTGGTCATCATCATCATCATCATCAGCCTATAGCAGTCCACTGCTGGACATAGGCCTCCCCTAATGAGCGCCATTTTTGGTCACTCACCTAATATTATTAAAGTACTTAAATATAAAGTACTAGCTTCCGTTTGCTGCTTTGCTCGCGAGGTACCTACATAAAATATAGCCAATGTTACTCAAGGATAACGTAGCATTCTAACGTTGAAAGAATTTTTGAAATCTGAATATATTGATGATAGGAACTCATGGCCCGATGTCGCTCCGCCCTCCGACAGCTAACCAATTTGCAATGTAAACGCTGTCCTTTTGTTTTATGTATTTATGTTCTGTTTTGTCTTTTGTTATTATTATTAGATAATCTTGATTACATTTTTTTTTGTAAGAAAGATCATACAAAAAAGCGCTAGGACCGAGACGAGTTTCTTGCCTGTTCTTCTCGTACTTGGGTTAGGTTGGAATTGGCACATAGATTCACCTAGCATGTAAGACGTTTCAAAGTGATCCTTGTGATTGTACTGAATAATAAATAAAATAAATAAATAAATAAATAAATATTTTTCAATTTCAATTTCAATTTACTAAAATGTATGGCGGCGGGGAACAATTTCTGCTCACAAAATTAACAATGTTTAGGCTCAGATTAATACTTTTTGGTTTGAATTAGTAGAAAAAACTCCTGGTGACTGTGTTGTTTAACATTTTGTCTTACGATTTGTCCAAAAATATTATAAAAACTAGCTTCTGCACGCGGCGTCGCCCGCGAAGTACCTACATAAAATATAGCCTATGTTCATCCTGAAAGTTCATTCTACACATTGGTGAAAGAATTTTTCAAATCGGTTCAGTAGTTTCGGAGCCTATTCATTTCAAACAAACAAACAAACAATCAAAGTTTTCCTCTTTATAATATTAGTATAGATAACAACGATAATTTCGTAAATACTCATAATAGAAAAGGTCGTTTTCGATGTTTTTAATAAATGTTGACGATTTTTTTTCTCAAAAATTGAGAATTATTTTAGAATAATCACGCGGTGTTAGTGTAGACTCATCTATTGAGAATTCGTATTATTAATTTGTGTCCTTCTATGAAGTGATTTCTTATGGTTATTTCTAAAACCGTAAGTGCTTGTTCGCACGTTTCTTAGGGACGCGGCTCTTAAAGAACCCGTTTAAGTATTTGGATAATCTGAATTATATGATTGAACATCCAAAATAATAAGTAGGTTATGTTTGATGAAGATAAAGTTCTAAGCTAAAGTAGATACCATCGCAAAATCACAAACAAGAATTTCAAATCTAATACACGCACTGTGTTGTGTGTGTGAGGCACACATGTAAGAGCATCCTCAAGTGGTCCGCCTTCACTACCTCCATGATGTGAATATAAGCAACATTACATAGTATAACCAAAAGATAAAAAATAAAACATTTCATCAAAAGTATTTTTACTTGTGACAATTTTATGTTTTGAAATATTACTTATTAGAATGTAGATATAATTAAATGATGAAAGGATAAACTTATTTATTTATACAAACAAAACACTTGACAACTTAACTATTTTTTTTAAACTTTGCTCTGATAATTTATCACTGGCATATTTGAAATTACTTTATCAAAAAAAATTTAAACAATGTCAAATCCTCTTCTTTCTTTATGGAATCTAATCTTTTATCTCATAATTTGTGATCAATTTTGTCAGTGTCAAGTTTTTAAATTTATAATAAAAAAGCATAAAAACCAAAAACTTCAATCATCAAATAATAATTATGTCAATAGACTCTTTGAACTAAACTAAACATTAAAATTATTATTAGTATTAAACGGGAATTTATCGCGATTTATTTACCTATTTTCCCGACGTTTCGTCGTTTAATACTAATAATAATGTGTTCAGGTCGCGTAAGGTTTAACATAATAATAAACATTAAAATGTTCATTCAATGACTGTCATCTTGTGAGATCATTTGACATGTCATCTGAGACTGGTTTGTGAGATCAACGGTCAAGTCAGCGTTGCCCTGGGTGACCCAAGGTCGGCGCATGCCTAATTATGGGAACGCAACCCCATTGTAAGACTGATCTCTGACCGATCTCACGGTGACCGGTTATAGTTCAGATTAAAGATTAATTTATTCTTTTTATATTAAAATATTTCAAGATTAATGTGGAAATCTAACGGAATATCGTTGATTTTGAGTTTCTCACGGTTTTCGAGATTGGGGTTAAATGTTTTCGTGACTTCATAGTCTGGCGAGAAGTGATTGTTAAACGTTGTGTTGTGGTTCACTTATGAATTTTATCAGCCTTGTAAATTGTAAAAATACTTACATTTCTATGTGAGATCTCTAAAATTTAGGTAAGTGAACTCAGTTTTAAAAATAAATATAATTGCAAAAAAATTAAACAAACCTTGGATTCGTAGTTAACGAAATTTTACTAATATTTGACATTACATTTCTGAGAATATAACCGAAGTTAGTCAAAATATACCCAAGGTTAGTCAAAATATAGCCAAAGTTAGTCAAAACAATATAAATGCTATAAATGATCTGCCAGTCCGGAGTATACTGCATAGAAGAGCGCGCCCGCCCACGTCTCGCGATGGCAGAACTACACTCACACACTGATATTTCATCCCGAAATTGTCGTTTCGTATTGCTGGCTTCTACCCCTTTTCTAACACCCCTTTATGCAATAGCCGTCATGGCCGAATTATTTGGAAATGCAAACATTGATAACATAATTTTAATTTTAAAGAAATGCTTTTTGAGAAAAATAAAAATCCATTATAGTTATTATTACCAGCTAGATTTATTTTTTTAATAGTTTTCATAGTTTTACGAGAAACTGATATTATCTTACATAGGTACTGTGGGATTGGTAGTTTTATATGGCTCAGTAGTTAATTCTTATTTTTCTTCCACATTTCTTTATAAACAGTTCCACAAGTTTTTCGCACAATATCAAAGTAATATTACTTTGATATTTCGTACCATGACCTATAAACATTTTATAGAAGTATAATTACTCAAGGTGAAAACTGACGTTTCTGAGACATGATGATTTGTAAGAGCTTGTGGTAAGGCCCCAGGTAATAAATGCAAAAAGAAATGTCAAATTAGTAGACTTATTTGAGAATACGGCCGCATCGTACAATGCAAATCTGGGTAAAGAATATTACGTCAGAGCGATGCAAATCCTGTGTAACACGAATGAGTTTCTAATACAATTTACGTCCTAAACATGACGTGGAACACGGAATATTATTAATTATACCAAACATACCTATTCCAATATGATTAAGGTCTAGAATTGGTCAGCGAAGAGTATTTTTTATGATATAATCGAGTCGACTGAAAGTGGCGAATGGTTTTTCAGAATTTGATCGGTAATTTGTGGCAATTAGGGCGGAGGATCGGTTTGACACAATCTCGTTAGTGTAACCCATGTCACATTGAAAATTAATGTCTAGACTAGGCAATGTTCCGTGGGATTGACCATTGAATTAATCACGAAGGTTTTCTTAAATACGAGTTCCTATGTGAAACTCTTTTCAGTTATTTGCATATAAAGTACTATCTTCCGCAATCGGCTCCGCTCGCGTATTACCTACCCGGATAAAAAGTAGCCTATGTGTTATTCAAGGTCATAAACTACGCGTATTCAAAATTTCATACATATTTGTTCAGCCGTTTAAGCGTGATTGAGTAACAACTTGATGTACAAACTTTCACATCCTACTAATATTATAAACGCGAAAGTTTGTATGGATGGATGTATGTTTGTTACTCTTTCACGCTGAAACGGCTGAACGGATCTGGATGAAATTTGGCACAGATATAGATTATAGTCTGGAATAACACATAGGCTACATTTTATCCTGGAAAAATGTACGGTTCCTGCGGGATAGATTTGTTTTTGTTTTTCAAGGTACCACGCGGGCGAAGCCGTGGGCGGAAGCTAGTGTGTAATATAAATTTTCTACTCCGATCCGCTTAACAAAGCCATCCTGAAAGGTACAGAAAGTTTTGAAAATCTGTATAAATAAATATAAATATGATCACGACTGTAATCCCCAGGCTCAGGAGATATCTCCTCAGATCTCTAGTTATTTAGATCTTTTGAGGATATCTAAAGAGGGTAGTCAGAGGCACGTCCAAACATGACATTTGGTACATGCCCACATTTTGCACAGTAGTTAGTATTCCGTACGTGACAGGTTGCAAGCCCATCGCCGCTTATAAGAATACTAACCTATGACACATTCGAATTTTTGGTTCTAGGGTATGCCGGTTTCCTCACGATGTTTTCCTTCACCGTTTAAGAGCACTGGCATTGCGCACATAAATTTTTCGAATGGAAAAACTCATTGGTGCACCACCAGGTTTGAACCCACGACCTTCGGATCGTGAGGCAGGGGTGCTACCACTACACCACCAGCGCTCTATATTGAAAATCTAGCACTGAATAAATATAATTTCTAACGTAGGTACATTCGGTTCGTCAGCAATAAACAGAATACTCGTAAAGTTGGTGTAATTTAAACGCACCAGGGACTAATTAATTTGTTTTTATCTCACCGTCAAAGTTATCGTTAAAACTTGTAGTTATACGCAACGGGACCACCACTAACTAGTAATATAGTGTATTAAATATTTTATAGATAAAGTGCATAAGTGAAAAACGTATGTGCACATTGCCATTGCTTTTAATCGGTGACGGAAAACATCGTGAGGAAACCATTTAATCCATCGATACGATGTACGAAATGAGACTCGAAGACGCACTGTAATCCTTTCACCACCTTGTTTGAATGATGCGATGAAGGAAAACATCGTTAAAAAGTCGGCATAACATATCATATAACCATAAATTAAAAGGTGTTATTGATCATATTTTAAGTGGCGATGGGCTTGCATTTTGTCACATAGGAAATACTAAATAATGTGCAAAAACAGCTGTGCCAAATATAATATTTAGATTTCAAAGATCCAAACGTTCTCATGATCTGAAAAAATATCTATCGAAAACTTCAGCGTTTCCATTTTTTTTCAGACGGGCGTGTCTCCTCTGTTTCACTTCAGTCATGGGTCTTTGTCACTACTTTAAGATGTTGTTTGAATATCTACGTTGTTCTTAAGATTGGCGACTACATGTTCTAAAGGTACATTAATTTAAATATAAACCGTAAACAAAACTATTTAGCAAAATTAATATAATACCCTATTGATATTATAAAGGCAATAGTTTGGATATTTGTAAGTTTGTTTATAGTTTAATCGCTACAATATCTCAATGCAATTTGAATTAGGGTAGGCAGAGGTAGATCTATACTTCTATACTAATATTATAAAGAAGAAAGTTTTGTATTTTTGTTTGTAACGACAAAACTCAAAAACTATTGGTCTGATTTCAAAAATTCTTTTACCATTAGTATGCTACATTATCCTTGATATGCTATATTTTATGTAGGTACCTTGCGAGCAAAGCCGCGAGCGGAAGCTAGTATACAATATTAGTTAGCTTATAATTAGTTATGATTCGAAATAAGTTTCAATAATTTATTTCTATTTCAGTGTATTTACCTACTTAACATTGTCTTTTTGTAATTACAGGAGTTTCAGAAGCGACATCATTATAAAATCTCAAGATCAATAATTCAAAAACATATATGTACCATAATAAAGTTTTCAACTTACTTATGATCCAAAAAAGGTATGTGTGTTAAAAGCTTATAATTACTTTTTTGATGAACTAAATATATTTAAACATGAGATATAATAAGAGCGTCATCAAACCATATTTTTCTTAAATTAAGTATTTATAAGTTATTCAATTACCAGTGTATTATAAATATTAATAAATATATTATTATAACTTTCAGGAAATCTAAACGCTTCATCTTCGGCGAGTGGCAGGGATAAATTTTACTGGAATCTCAGAAAATGTGTAAGCATTTTCAGTTGATAGCTTCGCAGCGCTTCGCAACGCTTCTGCTTGATACTACGCTTCACACACAACAACATATTAATAATTCTTAACAATACTCGTATATAATTATTGTATTTAATATTGATAAACAAAGTAGGCTGTTCTTCAGCTCAAAACGCCGTATAATTCCAAAAGATTTTTATCCGTCGGAAGATCGTGGGTTCGATTATCATTTGAGTTCTTACCTAAATTATTTTTATAATTAATTTTCTCCAATCGATAGCCAAAGCTTTTTCAAAACGCTTGATAAAAATCGTTGATGCGAATAATTTATAAAGATTTTAAAATTTGTGTCCAATAGAGAACTACCTAATTGCATAAAAGGTTTTTAAGAATCAAGTCTTTAAAGAAAACAGATATGTAGACCGCAAAAAATAACATTATTATTTTATTTATACAGCTTTGATTTCTCCAATAAATTATTTATAAAACCTGCTGGTTGTTTTATTTTATAGGTATTTAAAACTAATTCTTAAACGTGTGAGTGACTTCAATAAAAAAAGTCGAGGTATCATTACATTTTGTATCTAATATAATACACATACCAAAGTGTCACTCTTATTATTGAACACACTATTTAAATAGTCAACTACTTACGCTTTGTTTTCCCCAAATGGTTGAAGATTTTACAGAAGAATTGAAGACTACGAGACACTTACTAAAGCTTAGCTTGCTAGTATTGGTTAAATAAATAATAAATAAAATATGTACATAAAATAAATTCTAAGTTACCTAAGTAGATAGATTTCAAACACATTCCATTAAACTAAGCGTTTAGTTTGTTGACGGTTGAACAATTATTAGGTAGGTACTTTAAGTTAATTAAATTAACAAAAATGTAACCTCACATTAATATGTCTTGGAGTTCCTATACTTCATAACTTAATTGAACACAATTATACAATGCCATAAAAAATCTAAAAATACATGTACTTCATTGAGTTTTTGTAATTTATTTTGTTTTTTAAATTAACGCTTAAATCTTTCAAATTCTATTCTATTCATCATTCTTCTGCCCTTATCCCACGCTAAGTGGGGTCGGCACAACATGTTTTCTTCTTCCACTCCCTCCTGTCAGTATTCAAATTCTATTCTATTATTTTGGATAAATAGTGACGTATAGTTGAAATATCCAAACTACCGTGCCTACCGTATTCACCCTAGGCGTGGTTCTGAACAAAAGCGCCACCACGTAACTTTTTCCATAACTAAAAGGCGCCAGGAAAAAATGCGCCAGTAACGTCATCTCTTAGCGGCCGCCAGAATTTTTCCAAGCTCCGGTCATAACACTCGACCACGTGCATTTGTTTTGGTTGGATTTTTTCTGAAAAAAGATCGCATACATAGCCGCTCACCTCGCCGGCGTCGTAGGTGCGCCAAGCAAAATGGTCGTCATTTTTTTCTTCTCTTTTCAGCCATCTGTCTGTCCTTTTCGGTCAAAAATGCGATCGTTATTTCTGTTCCGGTGCGACTGTGTGCGTCTAGCGGCCATAGCGTAAGATATACGCCACTTTTTTGCCGCATGGCTTTCGACTCTATGCCGAAGTGACTAGGTTTTTTTTAGATTGAACGCAAACCCGTCTTACGTCTAATGGCGGACTGAGAAAAAATAGAAATATAGGAGGCCCGGCGTGTACGATAAAGAGAGCGGGAGTCGTTAACGATTCTGCGCCGGAAAGTTGCGCAGACCGCGTTTTTGGTGCTTTTTTTGGGGGCATCGCCTCACACCATCGGGTGATTTTTATTTCTGTCTTTTTCTAGCACGCAGTCTCACTCCTTGACGGTTTCTGTGTGGACAGGGGTTTGTTTCCGTGTGTGCGTATCCGCTGGGGGCAAGCACCTAGCAATGCTAGATTTTTGCGTGCAAACTTTCTAGATAGCGGTGGTGGCATGTATTCGCGTACATAATGAGATGTCACTGTTATGTGCGGATAAATAGAATAGTAATACAAACCCTATGTACCGCCGCTGATTAATCAGTCCTTCATAATTCTGCCGGCGTGCCTACCCGCATAAGTGCGTTATAACTTTTAACTACATGTAGATGGGAAATCCATTTAGCTCTCGCACCTGTCTCTATTCGTATTCATGATCAGACTCGGCCGCTATATATACGAGTATATCAACTAAAAAAAGGTAGCATTCTGTAAACAAATAAATAGATGAAAAACTATTTATAACCTAAGTATTTGGATATAAAAATTAGTACTTTATTTGGGCTTCGTAAAAAATATTTTCTTAGAAGTCTCTAAAATATTAAGTATCCGTAGTTAGCAAAGGGCTATGGTGCATAAGCTCTCTTCCCGAATCGGAACAAAGTGACGTATAAAGCTACTGGCTACTAAATCTGGGCTCTTCGACGTAGGCCCTGTAGATATAAACATGGCATGATTTTTCAGCATTAGTTAAAGACTTTTATGGTCAATACTGACGTGTCCTCTGAAGCAAAGAAGCGCTCAAATGCAAAATTCACTAGCGGTCACGAAGTGGTCAAAAAGAAGAACAAAAAATCTTCGACTTTAGAATCATTTTAAGATATATTTTTTTTCAATAACATCTTATCAGACTGCTGTACAGTATCGATATTTAGTATTATAAATAATATTGTATTTAAAAGTACTTAATAATTGGTACCTAAGGCATCTTGACGTCATAGACTAGTAATTGACCTTGCTAGGGTGACCAAGAAAAGATCAGTGACATGACGAATAAACTTAATATTATATTGAAAGTTAAAATATATTGTCATATTTTGGAACTACGATGTTTGGCAGATTGCAAGTCTTAATAGATCTAAAGTGCAGAATAAATACTTGTACTATGCACAAAAGTAGGTTAAATATTATTTAAAGTACCTATAATATATGAATAGTATCTAAAATTTTGTTAAATAGTTTTCGTAGAATGAATGCTACGCTTGGTCTACACCACAATAATGTGCTACAACGCCTTCGACTCGTAGCAGTTGCGTTAGCATCGCCATCTAGTTTGTGAGGAAAGAACTAAGCATATTTGTAAAGACGTAAAATATTTTTTAAGTGCAAATAAAATATTTTTCTATTTGTGTCAATGATAAGTAACATTAAAATAATTTTCTTAAAGTGCAAAAATGTATATTATAGTAAGTTATCTACAAATGCAAATATATTTAAAAGCGCCACCTATTGTCGAGTAGCGTAAACGCAAACTAGCGAGGGGAAAAAACAGGTTTTGGATGCGCGGTGGTAACACGTCATTTATATTCAAAGGGTACGTACAAGTACAGTCGACTACATAAATGTACGTATTATAAAAAAAAATGTTTTAATATTAGAAAATAAAGTTCATTTTGTGTTTTATATATTTTTGCAAGTTGGTTTCGTATTTTTAGTCTGTTGGTTTACACATTGAACTTGCAACCGTTTCATGTAGGTAGTTTCTTACTCTCATATACGTTGAAGTACTTAACCCTTTTAACCGTACCACTTACTAAAAAAAAAAAATATTTGGATATATTATGTAGGTATACTATGGTGAGACTTTTATTTAATTCTCTCAAAATTACAAATTAATTACGAGAACTAAAAACTATTCGTACGTATGGAATACTAATCACTTTGCAAGATGTGGTCATACGCCGTTATATATTTTTTATTGCCACTTTTAGTAGACCACCTAATATAGAAGTTAAAGGGTTCGATTCCCATGACGGGACAAAATAATGTCCACAATACATACTACGGGCCTGTGTACTGTGATACCATTGCATTTATATTTCTTGCTCATCTGGATGAAAGAAAAAAACAAACCTGAACTGACTGTAACCCCGAGGATTGGTAGACATCCGCTCTGATTTTTGGTTACTTAGATCTTTGAGGATATTTAAAAAGCTGTAGTCAAAGACACGATTAAACATTAGTTCCTGGGTGACCGAGCTTTGCTCGGTTTCTTCTGGTAAACGACGTTTTCTTAAAATGAAACCTAGCTAGATCGATTTATCGCCCCCGAAACCTCCTGCATACTAAATTTCATCAAAATCGTTGGAGCCGTTTCCGAGATTCAGAATATATTATATATATATATATATATATATACATATATACAAGAATTGCTCGTTTAAAGGTATAAGATTTCGCGCATGCCCACATTTTGCTAGTTGTTTCTGTACGTGACAGGTTGAAAACCCATTGCCGCATCTGGATGATACTATATTTGTCTTTCTCGTGAGACACAGACTAAAACACAGCTGTTCTAAAAGTAATCGATAGATATCGATTACAAATACAAGTCAAACGATTTGAAATCGATAGTCACTATTGATTTTGAATAGTGGTCAGTACATACAGTTGTGTTTAGTTAAAACGGTAAGTTTTTTTTTTAAATAAAGGACGGGTTTTTTTACACCTGGATTTTTTTTATCAAGGTTCTAAACAAGCATGCCACCCATCTTTCCTCTCATCGGATTAAGAAAATACGAAAAAATCAACAGCACACAGCACGCAACACAACTCAGAATTGGACTGAGTAATTTATGCTAAGCAAAAGCAAAGGTATAGAAGTGACGATCTGAGAAAAGTTGATGGTGGAGGTTGGATGCGTCAAGCTGAGGGCAGGGAGCAATGGCGCTCATTTGAGGAGGCCTATGTCCAGCAGTGGCTATAGGCTGATAATGATGATGATGATGAAAGGTATAGCACCTTTTTCGGCATCAACACTGATACTTTCATATAATACCTACTTGTGACTAGTTTAACCCTTAACTTTGCAGCTATTATCTTGTACAATAAACTAGAATAGTACCTGGATGACCGAGCTTTGCTTGGTTTTTTAGTAACTACGTTTTCTAAAAATGAAACCTATCTAGATCGATTTATTGGTAAGGTTTTAAGGTATTACATATTATATTAGATTCTAGCCTATGGAAACGAAATTGAAAATTTTACTTTTAAACCCTAAAAAACCTTGTTTGACTCATGAGTAGGAAATTAATTTGGCATTCAGCAATCTCCTCTGGTTTCCTTCCCTTTCATCTCGGCATCAAAGCAAACCAAACAACAATAAGGTCTAATTCCGCATGATTTCACCCACACAAACACATGTAAAATCGATAAAAAACAAAAATTATTACACGTAAAATGTGCAGAAGCGACGCCATCTTGGTTCGCGAGGCGTCACACATGTTTTGCAAAAAAGGCCTAAGTACCACGCTACCTAAGCATACGTAGGGTTATGCCGGAGACAGTGGGTGATTAAGTGATGAAAAAAATGCAGTTTATTCTCCACTCTAGCATGTTGAAAACAGAGCTGAAAGTCGTTTACAGTTTTATTTTTTATTTATTTTAGCGCGTAGGGATCGAGGCACATTTAGCGGACCCACCCTCGCCCTGTAGGGTGAGATTTCTTACGGGGTGATATATTATTAATATCCCAGGGGTAGAGTAGAGGAAAATGGCGAGTTTTGGAAGGGAAATCATGTTTATTGCTGCCCGTATGGAATGGAACTCACGATTGTAAAGAGACAATGCAGTATTGTTTGCAACATGTAAAACCTTATTTACAAACATATTTGATACAAGTTGTCAAAAAAATTTAGTCTACTTATAACACAACGTTTATACTAATATACGTATTCTATAAGTCATATCAAACTGTTTTTATTTATAGCTTACATCTGAATCAAGTTCTCGAGTGGAGACCGCGGCTCGGCAAACGTAGTGTAGGACGCCCTCCGGCTAGGTGGAGTGACGATCTGCGAAAGGCTGCTGGTGGAGGCTGGATGCGTCGAGCTGAAGACAGGGCGCAATGGCGCTCATTAGGGGAGGCCTATGTCCAGCAGTGGACTGCTATAGGCTGATGATGATGATGATGATGAATCAAGTTCTGAGAGTGGATGAATACAAAACTTGCATTCTTGTTGGCTTGATTGACAAAAATGTATTCTTGTTTGAAACAAAAGACTCTTGTACACAATAATGTGGGGTAGCATTTTTTGATCATAAACTAGAATCGAAATAGATTAAAACATAATGTTTGGTTTAACAATACATTTTTGACACGGTTAATTGCGAGCTTTGTATACAGTTATTCCCACTTGTTTTAGGTTTAGTACCTGGGTGACCGAGCTTTGCTCGGTTTTTTTTATTGGTAAACGACGTTTTCTAAAAATGAAACCTAGCTAGATCGATTTATCGCCCCCGAAACCCTCTGCATACTAAATTTTATGAAAATCGCTGGAGCCGTTTCCGAGATTCCGATTATATATATAAACATATATACAAGAACTAGCTGTCCCGCCCGCGACTTCGTTCACTTAAAGTAGGTATCTAAACTGAGTTTCAAACAAATCACACTAATAAAAAAATCCCATAAATAACTTTGACATCCAATTTTACCCATTTTAGAGGGCTATTTTGAAATATCCAGGAATACTTTTCCATTTATTTTGCATTTAAAGTATCCAAACCAAAACTAAGACCAATGACACCACCCTTTAAAAAGTAAGTACCTACCCATAAAAACATTGACCCCACATTTGACCTGAAAAAATCCTGAAACACTTGTTCATTAATTTTGTATTTACAGTACACAAAGTTTCAGACCAATCGCACCACCCGTCAAAAAAATCCCATACAAACATTGACCCCTTTTTTACAGTTATATTGAAAAATCCTGAAACAGAAAACAAAGTTTCAGGCCAATCGCACCACCCGTTAAAAAATTCCCATACAAACATTGACCCCCTTTTTTAGAGTTATATTGAAAAATCCTTTAACATGAAATTAAGTTTCAGACCAATCGAACCACCCGTTGAAAATTCCCATACAAACATTGACCCCCCCCCCCTTTTGACCCCCTTTTTAGAGTTATATTGAAAAATCCTAAAACACGAAATTAAGTTTCAGACCAATCGCACCACCCGTTGAAAAGTTCCTATACAAACATTGACCCCCCCCATTTGACCCCCTTGTTATATTGAAAAATCCTGAAACACGAAACAAAGTTTCAGACCAATCGCACCAGGTTAAAAAGATCCCGTACAAACATTGACCCCACATTTGACCCCTTTTCGAAGGTTATATTGAAATATCCTGAAACACGTGTCCGTTCATTTTGTATTTACAGTACATAAACAAAGTTTCAGACCAATCGCTCCACCCGTTAAAAAGTACACATACAAACATTGACCCCACGTTTGACCCCTTTTTGAAGGTTATATTGAAATATCCTGAAACACGTGTCCGTTCATTTTGTATTTACAGTACATAAACAAAGTTTCAGACCAATCGCTCCACCCGTTAAAAAGTTCACATACAAACATTGACCCCACATTTGACCCCTTTTTGAAGGTTATTTTGAAAAATCCTGAAACACGTGTCCATTCATTTTGCATTTACAGTACACAAACAAAGTTTCAAGCCAATCGCACCACCCGTTAAAAAGTTCACGTACAAACATTGACCACACATTTGACCCCTTTTTGAAGGTTATTTTGAAAAATACTGAAACACGTGTTCATTTATTTTGCATTTACAGTACACAAACAAAGTTTCAGAACAATCGCATTACCCGTTAAAAAGTTCCCATACAAAAATTGACCCCACATTTGACCCCGTTTTGATGGTTATATTGAAAAATCCTGAAACACGTGTCCATTCATTTTGCATTTACAGTGCACAAACAAAGTTTCATGAAAATCGTTACACGCGTTAAAAAGTTTCATACTAACGCTTTCACCCTTTTTCACCCCCTTAGAGGTGGAATTTCCAAAAATCCCGTCTTAGTGGGTGGTTTTGTTATAAAAGGAACCCACCTTTCAAATTTCAGCTTTCTAGCTTCAGCGGTTTCGGCTGGGCGATGATAAATCAGTCAGTCAGTCAGTCAGTCAGTCAGTCAGTCAGTCAGTCAGTCAGTCAGGTTAAGCTCTTATATAGATATAGATAGATTGCTCGTTTAAAGGTATAATAAGATACGATAAACAAAAATAGTGAATACAACATTAGAATAGGTACATGACAGTGTAAACGTGGTGTAAGGAAATGTAGAAAAACAAAAAATACTTCCCAAATTGCAAGGCGGCAATCTTCGGAACTTTTGGACTGGCTAATGGCTCCATAAACTCTTGAATTGGTCGATGGCTAGATGATTCCTAAGTGCTTCATGCATTGTTTTAGATGGTAAGTATTCAACAGTGAAATCTCAAGGCGTGCAGCTATTGAGAAATATTAATAAACGATTGTATGAAAAACGCGTTGAAGTCTTTTGTATAGTAAATTCATTAAAATATACACTTCAAGTTTCTGAACCTATTTTATTCTACTTCACTTCCAAATTCTAAACCTAGTCAGATCTGAATCAGTACTTAATACTAGATAAGTTACTTTCTAGATTCAATAAAATTCGAGGACTGAATATTAAAATTCTAAATTGAGTTGTTAGAATTAAGCTCATTATTATAATTTATATTTTAAACTTTATCTAGTCTAAATACGAACTGCATTATTATAAAGAGTATGTTAGTAACCTTTTAATGTATTTAAAATACGCTGCAACAGTAATATGCTTCTATTCAAAACAAATAAGCAAACAGAGGTATTTATAAAACTTTTTACGCAATAATGTTCAGTGCTATTTACTTAGAAACTTTATTACTTTGACATAAAGGTCAGTTTTAAAATTTTAATCAAATAGACACCCTCATCTATGAATAGTTGAATAGGGCGTATCTATTTAACTGTAAGGGGAATGTGAAATAATGCATTCTACCTATTTATAATTTAATTTATTCAATAAAAAGTTTTGCTATTGGCTGTTTTATTTTTACCTATTATGTTAGATAGGGGAATTTTATATATTTAGTTATATAAATATTTTTTCGTATAATTTTTAAAACATTATTTATAGGTCTTTAATAAACTAATAGTAAAAAGATTATTAAAAATTTAAAATTTTAATTAAAAAAAACTTTAAAATAATTTTAAAAATGTCGCTAAAACATTCGGCGCCTGATTTTTATTAAGATCTTTAAACAGATGCTAGTTTAGCAAGTACTAATGGCTATTCAAAATAATGATCCTTGAAATAACTATTGAATTACCGTTTATAAAATTCAAACCAGATTGTCTTTTAAGTCGACTTAATTACGACAATAGCAAGAGTGCTTTAAAATAAATTGAATGTAACAAATTCGTGAAGTATCAAACCATTACCTATAAATAGTACTCGTATTTATTGCAAAAATTAAAAAACTCGACTGAACGTAACTGAAAATAGATTTTTACAGCCTATGTCACTAAAACTAACGACACCTTATATATCAAAATCGGTCCAGCCGTTTGGGCACCAGCGCCAGCCAAAGGCACTCGCGTACATACATACAAACATGCATACATACATACATACACCTCCATCTTCGCTTTGCAGTCAGGTAAAAAGGACATACAAACTCAAGGACACAAAGTTTGTGTGCCCTTGACTTATTTGTGTCAAACTGTTTCGACGTATCGATACAAAATAATCTCACTCGATTCGATTTCGTATCGAAATTTCGGGCGAAGTGTCGAACGGCGATGCGAGTAAATGTTGACGTTACCTTTCTTTTTTCGAGATCGCCCGTGGCCGAGTTAGGGGTTATTGTTCTATTTTCAAATTCACACCAATTTTTCGTGTAATTTCAGCTTTACAGCGCTCTAAGCGAATGTTCATTTTATTTGAAAACTTTTTATATTTTATTTGGTGAAAGAGAGGGTTTATACCGCTAATTTTTTTAACGTAACATAAACAATACCTATATTTATCTATATCTTATATATAGAGCGCTGGTGGTGTAGTGGTAGCACCCCTGCCTCACGATCCGAAGGTCGTGGGTTCAAACCTGGTCGTGCACCAATGAGTTTTTCCATTCGAAAAATTTATGTGCGCAATGCCAGTGCTCTTAAACGGTGAAGGAAAACATCGTGAGGAAACCGGCATACCCCAGAACCAAAAATTCGAAGGTATGTGTCATAGGTTAGTATTCTTATAAGCGGCGATGGGCTTGCAACCTGTCACGTACGGAATACAAACTACTGTGCAAAATGTGGGCATGTACCAAATGTCATGTTTGGACTTGCCTCTGACTACCCCCTTTAGATATCCTCAAAGATCTAAGTAACTAAAGATCTGAAGAGATATCAACCGAGCCTGGGGATTAAAGTCGTGATCATATTTTTTTTTTTTTTTCTTATATATAAAAATGAATTGCTGTTCGTTAGTCTCGCTAAAACTCGAGAACGGCTTAACGGATTTGTCTTATCTTGGTCTTGAAATGTTCGTGGAGGTCTAGGGAAGGTTTAAAAGGTAAGAAAACGTAGGTATATTACTTCAGTAAGTACTTAAAACGCACAGACGAAGTCGCACGCGGGTCAGCTAGTAATTAATATAAAAATAGAAGCGCATTATTATACTTTAGGTGAAACTTAAGCTCCAGAACCTCTGAATAAAAACAAGTAGGAACCTAATTTTTGACTTTTAACTATCACGTGGTAGTGATGTAGCAATTCAAGTCTATAGCAAGATTTGATACATTTTTACATCGCTACATATTTGTTTGATATTTTTCCGTTTACAGACGAGAAAATAGTGCATGTGGCGGAGATGCGAAAGTTGAGATGGACGTGTGGAGTGACGAGAATGAATAAAAAAAAGGAAGGAGTGAGTATTGAAATAACGAATGACAGAGGTAAATGGAAGAAGATCACATGTCGTTCCTATGTGATGATGAATTTGTTTGATATTTTTAAATCAAAATGTTACGGAAATAATTGTAAATTGTAATGTCCGGAAGCGTGTTACTCGTAGATTAGATTGGAGCTAAATTATGTAGAACTAATACTGTGATATTAGTTTGTACTGTAGCTAGACTAGTTTTCTAGACATTAATATATCATAGACCTAACAAACTAAATTATTAGCACCACCGGTCTCGTCCGCCTCGACGCGACATAGCGTAACTGAAAAAAAGCAAAAAATGAGCTCGATAGCGGCTTGAGTACACAACAACAATTGTCCCGATGTCAATGGTTGTCATTTTGCGTACGTCTCGTATCCGCCATATGCCGTGCGTCTGTTCCTGAGTAAACAAACAATTTTTACTTTGTGGCTTATACGCTTTTTGTAACGACTTGTCGATATATTTTTTGTTTTTGGTCGACTATGTACGTTTGGTGTCTATATCTGTTTTACAATCTAATCCGCGATGTCTTTAGGTAACCTCATACTAATAAATTAGCTGTAGTCTCGAAAGTCATTAAATTTCCTTCTAAATTATATTCAATTGTATATAATTCAACATTTGTATCGCTGAGATAATTATACGTACCTACACTTTTCAAGTTTTAGATTGTAATAAAATCTTTGTCAAAGCCGCACACTTTTAGTATTTAAAAATGTACCCACAGGTCTATAGATAAGTACCTATATACTAAAAATTAACCACTTCACATTATATAAGACAAATATACTCTTCGTGGTACAAATATTATTTTTTCTATTCTACACGAAATTAAACCAAAAACATTAGAAACCACAAAAAATAAACAAATGCCTAACCGTTTTCAACACTAGTCCCTCCACAATAAATATATCGACCGAACTCAACAAAAATCGACCACCCAATGAAATGCCTTTTACAAAAGCGTCTACAAAATGCATGGTTATTTTTTCTTACGCCTTTGCACATAGAGATCACATTCGCTGCTGACTGCGCGTTTTATAAGTTTTGTTTTGTGAAAACAGGTTTTTTGCAAGATGAACTTGGCTGCAATTTCTATATAACTTGATCTACATAGCTGGAGTGAGCTGCAGAGTTGAGCTCGGCGCGAAGGGTCCAACCCTTTGCGAATGATAACATAAATCTTTGTATTCGTATTCCTTGGGGATTTGTATATAGTCGGCTTGGAAGCTTTACTGTGTTAGGTTATCGTGAATTAGTAGAAATGTTTAGAAAATAGTGTTATCCTATTATATATCATAGTTTATAAGCATGGTGGTCTAGCGGTAGTGGCTCCGTATTGGCATCTTAAGGTCGCCGGTTCTAATCCAGTCGTGCATCGCGATTTTCTATTCGAAAAATATACCTATGTGCGCAAAGACAGTACTCAGGAAAACATCGAGAGGAAAACAGAATGTCAAAGTTTCAAAAAATTTTGAAGATTATGTCTCAAGTGCACGGAAAAACCCTTTGAGGAACACTTTAGTCCTTTCTCCACACTACTGGCGCGAATGAAGACGACAAGAAGAAGAAGGGTATGTGGTATACTACAGTCATTTTATGTTTCGCTTTTCGTGAGGCGAAAACGAATGGTAAGTTTTGTCTTGGCCTCCTAAATTGGACACAATAACACTATTATCATGTTTTCATGCTACTGTTTTATTCTTGGCCATCATATATTAACTAGGTCAAAATGATTAAAGGTGACTATGAAGGCGATTATGTGTTTATACCGACGTATTTTACAAAATGCAATTTACAGGGATTCCTGACTCCAGTCATGATCTTTTAACTTATTTATTTACCATCAACTTTTTGGTTTTTATTTTCAAAAACCCTGGAAAATGTTAAACTTTGGGCTTAAATATGCCCTAATTAATAAGCCCATGAAAAGACATTAGCACCTACCGCGAAAACAGTACGAAATTGTACTAATATAAATGCAAAATATGAAGTATTCGCATTACCGGGACTAAATTGAACCTCGTTAACGTTTTTTTGTGTAAAAACGCCAGTTTCTATACTATATCTAAATATATACCTACTCAAAAGTGACTGACTGACATAGTGATCTATCAACGCACAGCCCAAACCACTGGATGGATCGGGCTGAAATTCGTCATGCAGGTAGATGTTATGACGTAGGCATCCGTTAAGAAAGAATTTTGATTAATTGTACCTCCAAGGGGATAAAATAGGGGATGAAAGTTTGATTTTGTTTTTCAAGGTACCAGGTGGGCGAAGCCGTGGGCGGAAACTAGTGATATAATATACTGTTTAAATCTTGCAGCTTGTAATACTAACTTGTTATTCTTGCTTCATCATACAAGTATGAGCAACCAGGCGGGCGTCAAAATAAAATAAAAATAAAATAAAATAAAATAAAATAGTAGCACCAATGGTTTTTACGAGCCAAGCTGACGTTAAGCCTTCTGCACCGGTAGGCACATATTATCACATTTTACCTTATTTAAAGTTGAATCGTCGTCACAAATAAAGAATAATAGCAAAATTGTTTGGCTGAAAAAAACATTATATTTTTAATATTCCGATCACTTTCATGTCACCAAAAAACAAGCCACTGTCAATTATCAATTATCTTCTATTGTCTGATATTCTTCCTAAAAACTTCAATTGTCAATTTCAATTCAATTGTCAATTTGAACCCTTTTAATCGAGCTACGTGTATTGTTGCAAACTCAAATGCAATCTCCGCAAAACTCGTTTGCTTCATCTTTGTATCGTTTTAAATAAAATTTGGCTAAACAAGTTTTCGTGAAAGGGTTTTGCAGCACTGAGCTGCAAGTGTCGTGCAGAGTTCAGCTCGATGCGAGATTCGGAACGCGAGCTTCCATTCAATTACCCTTCGCACGACAATGGTTACCGAACGCAATTGTCCATAACATATCACTTTTTTTATTTTGCAACTTATTTATTTCTATAGAAACTGACTTTAAAGTATAGTTTGATTCCATACGAGTACCTTGATGGAAACATGTTTGCGAATATGAAAATTATTAAATTCAAAACGTACTTTTAATCATATTTCTAAATTTAAAGAATTCCATTTTCATAATGAACTGTTGAAAATAGAATAGAACCTCCGTTCTTTGTTTAAAGCTCAAACAGCCAAGAAAAGAAACGACACGTGAAAAACAGCAAAAAATTATTAAAAAGTGCATAGACAACATTTTTAAAAACGTAATACTCACATTTCCTGCTAAGATAACAAATGAACAAGGAAATATGAAAGGAGTTATCAAAACAATCTCTCGCGCACTAAATCACAGTATACATAAGGGGAGAGAGGAGTCCTATTTACTTGGAATCGGACAAAATAAATGTTTTTATTACATAAAGCGAGTTTTCTCAAAGTCTCATTTGGGAAAGCTTTACGCAAAAACAAACTTTCGCGCTAGCTAAACAAGACTGAGTTTCTATTGCGACTTCGCTAAACTGTTGAACTTTGAACTGTTTGTGAAATGTAGACTTTGCACGCGTTGTTTTAGGGTTGTTGTTTGTGTGTAGAAAAAAAGGTAGAAAACGTTTTTATATACAAAGGTATGGCACAGAATGTTAAGCAGAGGGATTTGGACGCGCGGCTTGCGACAGTTTTCGTCGCTCCTATAATTACCTTATATCTAGGTGTTTCTATACCACAAAGCTACGGAAAATATTTACGTTTTAATTGTATTTTGAAATTCATATTTAGTGTTAGTTGTTGTCATTGAAATAAGATCCAGAACAAAAAAACAAACATGAACACGACTGTAATCCCCAGGCTTAGTTAATATCTCTTCAGATCTCTAGTCACTTAGAACTTTGAGGTTTCCTAAGGGGCTTAATCCCCGTTAACGATCCCCGTTAACGGGGATTAGTGAACTTTTTGATCACTTTCCCCGTTGACACTGATGGCAACTCGTAACGGGGATTAGTGAACTAAAAAGTTCATTAATCCGTAAAAGTTTGTTAATAATAAAATACTAATATTTGGAATAAGCCTAAAGAGGGTTGACAGGCACATCCAAACATGATATTTGGTGCAAGCCCAAATTTTGCACAGTATTATTAGTTATTTACTGTTCTGTAAATAAATTTCATTGTTCAGAATATAAAAATAGATAGACGCTGACAGGCGATGGCAAAACCAAAAGGGTCAACAGTTTACATAAGTGCGTTGGTAGCTTGGCGTTGGGTAGGAGTCTTCTTTTGGTTAATGATCTCATTACGCAGTGTTCGACAAGCCATCTCATCTTCCTCTGTAAACCATCGTAGCCCCAGATTTTTCTCTTCTTTTGACCCGAGTTTTTCTCAACAGAAAACAAAAACAAACAAGATTACGATTTTAATCGCCATGCTCCGTAGATATCTCCTTAGATCTTTGAGTATATCTTAAGAGTCAGAGGCACGTCCAAATATGATATTTGGCACATCCAAACCAGCATGTTGTTCAACCTAAAAAGTTCCAAGACATGATTAAGTGTACGAATAAAGCCTCATTCACCACATTCGTTCGAATAACTAGTGACACGCTAATAATTATTTTTTTAGCTAACACCACAATACTTCCCTTCGTATCGATTTAGTAATACAATAAGGTCCATCGTCAAATAGCACCTCCCCTGTACATAATAAATTAATAACAATGAATAATGAATGCCTGGAAAAATATAGCCGGTTGGAATTACCCAACGACCAACACCTCGCTGCATTTCCATAGCGACCAGCCTATTCTAACCTCAACATAACTCTTCGTAAGCTTCAGAACAAAAAGCCACAGACAACGCTCCAATTACAAAAGGCAAACCCAAAAACCCTCGGCTTAAAAAAAAACAAAAAGTTATTTAAATAAAAACCGACGCCAGCGTTCTGTGTCGCATAAATTGCCTTCATTAATTTCCGGACTCTGCAAAATATTGTCTTGAAAGGATAATCAAATACAAAAACGGGGAAATGGCGGTGCGTCATTTCCATAACATTGCCCCCCTCTTGTGCCTGTTTTTCGCCCCCTTTTCCGGTCCCTCCGTCCCCTTTATGAGGCCTCCAATTACAAACGGTTCAGCTTAAGGCCAGCATTAGAGAGAGCCGTAATGGACGCAATTATGCTCGTACTTGGCTATTAAAATTTATATAATGGCAATTATTTGGAATGTGGAGTGGAGCGCTTTTCGCTGTGAAAAGGAAAGGTTTTATTTTTACAAAATCGCTGGTATTTTTTTATTTGGCATTGTTCTAGAGCCGGCTCGCTCACTTGGCTCAAGTTACCCATTACCACATGAAATTAAAATAAGTAACCTTTTTATACCGCAATTGCTATACTCCAAATCACAATCGATTTCATGGTTGTTTATTTTTTTTTTATAGTTAACGTGTTTTTTTTATCTTACATCTTTAAACGAGCAATTCTTGTATATATATATATATATATATATATATATTTGGAATCTCGGAAACGGCTCCAGCGATTTTCATAAAATTTAGTATGCAGGGGGTTTCGGGGGCGATAAATCGATTTAGCTAGGTTTCATTTTTTAATAAGCATGAATGTAATTAGGGTTAATGAAGCAAAAGATTTATCGTAGCAAGTACAAATCTTCTTTGCCTCTCTCCCTCCCCCCAGGCAACAGGCTAGATGTGTGTACTAGTAAAACCTTCGATTTTGCTTGTGTTACTTTTACTCGCTACACCTTTTAAGGGGTTAATTACCAAGTCGAAACTTTTTGCTGATATTTCGCACAATCACAGTAAGTACCTACACTTTTTACATGACTGTAAAGAAAGAGTGATTTAAGTATGTATGTATATTTAGATTATCGCTGTAGCCCAAACGTTAACAGATTTTACTAATGAAGAGTCATTGGATTTGTCTAGATCACAAAAGTCACATAGACTAAACAAAGTAGAAAATCCAATATGGCGGCTTTAAGGCTTTTATCAGTCAGGTTATATGGAGTAGGTACACATCTTTTTATTGTATTCTAAGCCAAGTGGCGAATAAATGTCTGTCTACATAATGTATGTATATAAATGTGCTCACGCCAATTAACAAAAGCAAACGGTTTTAAATAGAATAAATAGATGAGGGTTCGAGGGCAAACACAGCAGGGAAATCTTATGAAAACACGGCGGTAGGTGACCGCGGATCGGAGCCTAAATAAACATTGGATGTTTGTCCCCCACTTAATTAATTTTCTCATTTCCTATTAGCCAGGCACAGCCGTAGGAGTCGCCTTGTTTTGGTTGGGATGTGAAGGGAATATTGTGTATGTAGCAAATTAATATATATGTAAAACATTGGTGGTCGTAGCCTCGTCTACCGATCCTAAGATTGTGGGGTCGATTCTGTGCATCAATAGATGTTTTTTTTCAAAAAATGATTGTGCAATATACCAGTTGGAAATATTGGTTAAATACCAAATTCATATTATGTATATGTAAAACATTGGTAGCCATGGCAACGTCTACCAATCCTAACATCGTGGGTTGGATTTTCAGTTCAAAAAATGTATGTGTGCCATACCAGTAGAAAATATTGTGTATATAGCAAACTCTTATATGTGTAAAACACTGATGGTATTGGCCTCGTTTACCGATCCTAACATCGTGGGTTCGAATCTATGCATCAATGGATGTTTTGGTTCAAAAAATGTATGTGCGCTATATACCAGTACTCACAAACGGTGAAGGAAAACATCGTGAGTAAACCGGCATGCCGTTTAATCTAAAAAGTTCGAACACATGTGTCAAGTGCAAAGGAGTCTCTGAAATGAACTTTAATCCTTTCAACACACTGGTTCGAATGAACTAGAGACACAATATGAAAGCAAAATAAAAACAAGACGAAAAACACTTGATTGAAAGTGTTTGACCGAACATAACGTTGTCATATTCTTTTAGGTTTATCACTATTTTTCAATTTTCAGGGACTTTTTTCAAAGTTTTTCTTTCTTTCAAAACCTTTTTCGGAAATCAGATACATAAAAGTAAATAATACCCAAATCGTTCCAGCTGTTCCTATGCTATGTGTTTACCAATGAATGTAATTTTTACTTAAACTCAAAACACAGACATTCATTGTCATAACAATAGATTCGTTCTACTATCGTATAAAATAGAAACAGCGAAACAGACTCCCAATAAAGATACCTACGCCACTAGCATACTAACTAACAAACATATGCGTACATAACATACACATATACGCCTCACCGCCATATTTCACACACACAAACACGGGATAAAAGCACCAATTTAGGCACACGCACTTTTGGGGCAATTTGTCACAAAAAGTTGGCAACTTCGCCCCCGGGTTGGGCCGTGTCATTTATTACCCACCCTACCCCGCCTCCCCCTCAAGGGCCAGTAATTTCACCTTCAAAGCCTTCGCGGGAATGCGTAATGACTAACGACGTGACGCAAATCGCAGGGATTTGCCCCTTGTCTGTTTGTATGCATATTTTATGTGCCTTCGTGTTTGGAATGAGTTGCGTTCTCGTGACGCTATATCTGTACCGGCTTATATACTCAACAGTAGAACATTTATTTATATACATACCTACAGATTTTACACGTCATTGTTTTGAACAAGCGTGTTTCTTTGTGGAATGGAACAAAAGGAGTCTTATAAGACGTAATTTAATCATTTCACTACACTGGTTCAGAAGAACAAGTGACATTTTAAGACGAAGAAGAAGAGTGAAGGAGTACATAAGCTTCGCTAAATTGTCGCTACGGCTTTGTCGTGAGTTTTGAGTAATGTAAGACGCTACTTATTGCACATTCATAGAAAATAGAGATTATACTCAAAAATGTTAAAATTGGCTTCTCAATAATTTAATACCTGTTTTGACAAAAATTTTGTCAAAAATTTGCATTCCTTTAGTTTCACGGCACATAATAAATTATTTTTAATTTTAGATAAATAACTCAGTAATAACAAAATAAACGTAGAATACATTTTAAAAATATGCATTCTGCAGTTGGGAAAATGGTTTTTATATACATAATTCGTTATTAGTAAATCCTACTTGGTTAGCCAGTATAAAACAAACAATTCATAAACAAGTACTTTTTAAAATCGAAGTACCTGGGTGACCGAGCATTGCTCGGTTTTTTTGGTAAACGACGTTTTCTAAAAATGAAACCTAGCTAGATCGATTTATCGCCCTCGAAACCCCTACTAAATTTCATGAAAGTCGTTGGAGCCGTTTCAAAGAAAAATTGCTCGTTTAAAGGTATAAGATAGGTCTTATAATAGCTTGAATATTTCACTGAAATTATAAAAAACAATTAACCTCAACCACCCAATCATCTTGTTTAGAATGTCAAAGCTGTTCCCATCAGCATAACGGAGCTAGATTAATGTTTTTCCATCACCCGGTATCCGGCAAATTAAGGGTGTGTCCTCATAGAAAACACTTGCAACACAGTCGTTGATTGTACCTACAGTTTCTAAAGGCGAAGAAAGACTGTGGCCTACACCTACATAAAAAAAATATGTTCAAGTCGGACTATTATTGCGAATTGTTTGTAATATACAATAAATATAGCTTCTTCTTCTTCTTGCCCTTTTTCCACGCTAAGTGGGGTCGCGTCGGCACATCAGGTTTTCTGCCTCCATTTGCCTCTATCATCCGTCATCTCAGTACTATATAATGTACGATAACGTGATTATAAAATCACGTTCTCGTTCCATAATATCATAGTTTTATGAAAAGTTTGTAACAGTGAAAAGTTCGTGCACCAATGAGTATTTTTATTCAAAAAATATATGCTAGTGAAAAAGCTCTTTAAACTGAAAGCAATCACACCCTTGAACTAAAGTAGAAATAGCGATAGACTTGCAACCTGTCACGTACAGAATACTATTTTTAAAAACATCCCTTTAGATGTTCCTAATTATTTGAATGACTAGAGATCTTAGTGTCCTTCTACATTAGTAACAATTTGACAGATTTTCAAAGAACTTCATAAAAAAGTGGGCGAGTTTCGGACACAGCCAAAGTCACGGCAAAATGTCTCATGTGTGGACTGAAACTTAGATGTCTAAAAAACCTAGGGATACTCGTAATCTCGTTGTTTTCATTATTTTAAATTAGCTTCCACCCACGGCTTCGCCCGCGTGGTACCTTCGCAAAAAAAAACAAAAACAAATCTATCCCACGAGAACCGTAAATTTTTTCGGGATAAAATTGTAGCCTGTGTGTTATTCCAGACCATTATCTATATCTGTGCCAAATTTCATCCAGATCCATTCAGCCATTTCAGCGTCAAAGAGTAACAAACATACATCCAGACATTCTGACATCCATCCATACATTCTTACAAACTTTCGCGTTTATAATATTAGTAGGATAGGGTAATGTAAGAAACATAATACTTATTCGAAGATTTAAAACATTGTTTCAAAGACTTGTGGCGCTTAGCATAATGTGGACATAGCCTTATAGAGGCGTGACAGAACGGAAAACCGGCAGATTAGCATGGCCTTACCTAACTTCCATGTAAATTGTAAGCCCGCCCAGACTTGTACATACACCACACACCTTATTAGTTTCACGACATTTCGATAAGATAATACAAAAAACATGATCACGAATGATAAGTATAAGATCATTATAAGATACATCGTAGTTATTATTATGCTTAGTTTTTTTCAATAAAAAAGTTTTTTATAATAAAAATAATGATGTCATGATGTATTTATACTTGTAATACGACCGTAGTCAATCGAAATATATATTATTATTATTATTAATATGTAGTACAAAAGTAGCCCGTAGCTAATGCCCCAAGATATTTTGCTTTTGTATGTTGTAAGACATTTTCTCCACTTATGTATAAAACACCTAACAATTAGAACCTTCTAGAAATTGATAAATACTATTTAAAAATAGACAAAATATTGAAATATTTTTTTTTTACAACATTAAGTTAAGAAACTGGTTACTACGGAAAGAATGCAGCCTATTTATCAAAATCAAATGAGTCGTTTAGAGGTTATAAAGGAATACACATAGATTACTAAAATATAAGTAATACCTTCCTTTTTTAAGGCTTTGCCGCAGCCCGATAAACAATACAATTATATATATTCTGGAAAGTTCAAATTATAAAAATATCATTATTTTCGATTCATCATTACGCCATTCATTCTGCTGTAATTATGCATTAAAACTCAAAAACAGCGTTTTGGTCATTAAAATTCTGACGTCGACCAGAGTGTATAATATAAAGTCATTATGTAAATGTTGCCAGTATTCGGGGCTCCGTGACTAAATGACCAAAATAAGAACCTCAGTGCTCTCATTGCTAAACTACAATGGTATTTACGTGATTGTATCTCACTTATTACCCTTATAATAACATACACGTGTGTTAGTCTGTTACTTATTCACACATACACGGCTGAATGAAATTTTATTTGAATGAAAATTATACCTGGCAACTTTTTGTTCAGGCAAAAAGCCCAATAGAGATGAAAAGAGGGGTTAAAAAACTGTCCAATCTCGGGTTGTATGACAATAATAATACGCAGTTTTCAATAGTTTGGAAAAACTAAAATACTTATTACAGAACCCTAACATCATCAGGGACCGCCCACTTCACACATTTTTATTTTGGTCCAAGTTTAGGTAATTTGCAGAGGAAATTCGGCTTGTATAAAAGTTAGATATTTATGTACACTCTGTATCATTAAAGGCTTTAATTGCTTGCGCTACGCTGGCTTTTATACAGCTAATAAAGTGCGGTTGGGATGACCGCGTTTTTTGTGCGACATAGGCATAGTACTAGGCATTTTATTAGACTAACTATTGTAATTCCCAAGCAAACCATCATCCTAATTGTTATTAATCATTGAATGCCTCTATATTTGCACAAGAAAAGACGTAACAGCTAACGAATGCGATGTAATTCATACAGAAAAGGGCAGAGACGCTTTCTTTATTCATTATACAGTGTGTTTTCATATCTTCTTTAGAAGGTGCAAATGGGTTGGTTTTGCTACATTTTATTAATCGGAGTACTGGTGGTGTAGTTGTACCCCTACCTTATTCGATGGTCGTGGGTTCAAGCAATAGTGCACCAATAAGTTTTTCTATTCGAAAAATTTATGTGCGCAGTGCCAGTGCTCTTATTCGGTGAAGAAAAAAATTGTGAAGAAACAGGATACTGTTCCTGAAAAACTGCGTAAATTTATTTGAAAACTGGCCAACCTTTTCATTCTGCACGTTCTAGGTACCTTGGCAAACGTTGCTCAGTTCTCTCCAACTTTGGAAAGGGTCATAAATCACCAGTTTCTAATTATGAAACACACAAACCTATGTACTCTTTCCCCTCCGTAAACTTTTGATACATAATCCTTCGGTCCTGGAAGAGCAAACTCGTTAAGCCTTTTCTGAGAAGCGGTTGCCTTAATATGATGGCCGTAAATAGTGAAAATATAGATGATAGCCAGCCCTTGTCTTCCGTTCCGATGGTTGTGGGTACGATACCAGTCGCGCACATTTTTTAATTTCGAGTTTATGGGTGCAGTGCTCTCGAACGTAAGGAATCCCGCTTGTCCAGGAACCACTGGTTCGGAATGCATTGATCATTTCACATTGGGTCGAACGGGGGATTTTCAACCTTAAGTGGCAGTTATATAAGAAGGTTCTGACGGTTTCAGTAACGACCGAGATTGGACGGCCGTTGCTTCACTCAACTTTAATGGAATATTCACAAAACCACCCTTTACGACCTTGTAAAGGGCCACATAAAAATTTAGAGGCAAAAAACCTACAACCCTTTAGGTGTGCTCTTGGGATGGCCCAAAGTTTGTAATTGAATTTTTGCCTGGAGCCGCAAAAGGGCGTCCCTGCTTAATTTGCCGGACTCGTAAAAGGGTACTGTGATGGTGCAAGCCACGAGCTGGTGGAAAACCCTGAGGAAAAAGAATTTTCAAACGGGCGAGACTTGAACCTGCGTCTGTTTGAAGCCAGCCAACGCACCAGGCATCAACTATCCAGCCTGTACGAAAATCTTGAACTCATCATTATGTCTCTCTGAGTTCACCTTTCAGATGTGAAATAATAATAAACAGACTTTTGCATCTAGAATCTATCATCAAAACCAAAGATTTAAATCGTAGATATTCCCGTATGGTACTGAGACCGCGCTGTTTTGTTGCCACACGAAATGAGATAGCTCGCTCATTTGGCACATCAAATATTTTCAATTTCAGGGTACAAAAGGAATAAGTATATTTTTTACGAAAGATCGTGCAATATAATTGCACAATAAATGGTGAAATAAATGTTTGGTTCATTTTTTACTAATTATTAGTGTCCTTGCATCGGCATTTTGTTAACAAACACAAGTAAAAACAGTGCCACAGTTTTTGGCGTCCGGGCATATCTATTGATTAAAACTTGTGTGTAAGTACAATGTATTTTATAAGACGAGGTTTTCAACTCAGTCGTGCCTTAATAGATTTTTCTTTTCGAATAATGTATGTACTCTCAAACGGTGAAGGCAAACATCGCATCGTTAAGAACTTTGACAGCTGCGCATGTCTCTTTTGGATAGAGGAGGCAAGATTACTCTATCTATATCTCAGAACCTACAGCTCTTTGTAAGTTTATACACTGTTTTCTCTATGAGTGCGGTGGTATTTTCGCTACAGATCCTTGCTTACATCCAAAGGCATGAATTTAGTCGTATATTGTTGTAATCAAAAAGAAATATTCCATTTTTTACTGGACCAAGGGCTGTTTGGGTCTCCAATTTTTCTGCCTACAACGTGCTAAAATTTTATTTTGCCGATCCGGATTATATAAAAGTATGGGTGTGATGCTTTTTTTGCCTTTTCCGATTAATGTTCCGTTTCAAGCGAGGTACTTTGATTACATATCTACACGTAAAATCTACCTGCATCGGTAATATTAGTTGTAGACACGTAGGTACTCATGAAAGACAGGTAAGTATATATTTTTAGTACATATTAGCTGTCCCGGCAAACTTCGTACCGCCTTCTACATTGCTTAGACAACAGTGAGTGATTATAATGTAATATGAACATTTTATTTAGAAAACGTTTGTATGGGAAATAGAAAAGGGCTATTTTTAGGGTTTTCGCGGCAGTTATTCGAATTTAACTTACCTTTTAAACCTTCCCTAGACCTCCACAAACATTTCAAGACCAAGATAAGATAAATCCGTTTAGCCGTTCTCGAGTTTTAGCGAGACTAACGAACAGCAATTCATTTTTGTATACTCGTATAATGTGATAATTGTAGATAATGTCCTTAATCGTTCTTGATCGAAAACTTCGTACTTGTGAAGACAAACAAAATAAAAATAAATGGCCAAAGAAAATATAGACTGTGAAAGAAGATGTAGTAAAAAGTTACTACCTAAAGATGATGTATGATAGAAGAGAATATAAGAAGAACACAATGCTGCCGACTCCACATAACGTGGGAAAAAGGCAGGAAGATGGTGATTAGCTAATGAACACGATTACAGATATCCTTTTATTTCTTTCTCAGGGTGGGCAAATAATATCAACGTCCCACGTATCACGTTTTACTTTAATGGGCTTTACGGATAAAAGGCTTTTGAAAACTAAGTTAGTGACGTTAGACTTAAAGTTTTAATGGAGCTTCGGGACTTATTTAGCAGATAATGAGTTGATGTTATAGGATAGACGTTACGGAATAAGAAAAATACGGCTGTTTGTAAAATATTCACTACGAGTATATTATACAGGGTTAGAGGTATCTAATCAATAACCTTGAAAAGGCGACTTGGGTAAATCAAGACTAACAACTTTTGTTCTACGATTTTTTCTAATTCAATGATTTTTTTTCCCATACAAAAAAATAAATAGGCAAATTTCCAGTTCTAATCTTCCTAGCTCTTTCTAGGCGGTCACAGATTCAGACAAGTCGGTACATGCTGTGTGTGTAGCACACTCGGCCGAGCGATTGCGTAAAATTCGTACGTAGCACTCAGCGTGACACAGCTGACTGCGCATACGTCAGAATCGAATAAATGAAACATAGGTAGGTATTTACGAGACATAGAGCTAATAATTGATCGAAATTCTCACAAAAACTAAAAAATATTAAAACTTAACACCTATTACGTTTTGGCAAAAGTCATAGAACAAAAGTTGTTAGTCTTGATTTACCCAAGTCGCCTTTAAGAGGTTATTGATTAGATACCTATAACCCTGTATAATCATTTATTACTTACCTACAATTTAATTTCTTGAGAAGAGCCAGTTCAACGTTCTATTGTAACGATCGGTGCAAAAAGGATTTGAAAAGTGACAGGAACTTTAATATTTTTTCGAAATTGATGTGTGTAAGTACCCACTCCATATACCCTTCGCCTCAACTAAGTAAACAAAGGCTTTATTAAAATTAAACACTATTTAAACAAACATTGGCATTAATTATTTATCAGTTCCGTGTTCAGGCTTCCCCAAAAAGCGTCATTCACAATCTTATTTTACGCACAAACCCGACTCAAAATCTGTCCCACACTTCGCTTTTCCATTTTCATTTACCATTCATACTTGGCCCCGCGTTTCTTCTAGTTCCTGAAAAACAACAGCGTTTTGTATGGGCGGAGGGAGGTCTGGCTAAACTGGACCATTTCCTGTTCAGCATCGTATGACAGATGATTATCTACGGCCGACGTCAAAGTGAATAATTGGACTTTAGAATAGGGATTTGGAAGAGTCGGTATTAGTTATTTGTCTAAATTAATATTTATATCCTTTTGAAAGCTTTACTTTATAAGTTCAACTATCAATGTATGTTACGTTGACTTAGAGCGGATTTGACCTTCGGGTATTATCCTTTGAATAATGTCAAGTCAAATGCAAGTAATATGACAATTTACTCCGCGAAAACTTCGATTTCTCGTAGAGATAGTGCATAAACTTGTTTGGTCGAATACGCCTTTACTAGTTTTACTTAGTATGTCATATATTGACAAATTAGTTCATTCATAGTTTGGCGTGTGACCTGGAAAATATAAAAAAAAACTAAAATGTCGAGACCCAGAGTCAATACAGTTTGTTGGCTCGTAGTTATCTAGTCAATCAATATTTTAAACAACGAGTCAAAATGGTAAGAGCATAAATGGACGCGGAAAAGGATATTATGTTTAGGTTTTACGCTGAACATTTTCAGGTCATCGCGTTCATAGTTTATAGGTATAATATATGAAGCATATGAAATACTTCTATTTGAAATGGTATACCACGTACGACTTTGCATAAAAAAGATAAACAATACTAAGAAGCAAACCTGATTAATGAGTTGTTGAATTGATCCATTCACTTTTAATAAGTTTATTTTATATTCTGCGTAACAAATATGCAATCTTTATGAATACAATTTTGTTTTAGTAATTATGTATATTTTTTGTACAAATCAACATTTTTATCGAGTTAGAAACTCATTAAAATTCTTTTGGCGACCAAAACACGCTTCCCAAAAAGTACAAAACATAGCAAAGCACCCTCTAATTAATTCTACAAACCGTGACTTTACCCTGAAATAATTCAAAGGGAAATAAATGCCTAAGGAAGATTCTCGAAAAATTATGCCTAGTATAAAAGCTGGGTGGGCCACAGAGTCGCGGGCCGCGGGTGGGTGATTTGGCCTGACCTCCCCACACGCACATGCGTGGTGGCCCCACCTCGCCTAAGCCGCGGTCTTCCATTTTGTTTTTCGTAGTCATTTGGTTTTTTTTCAGTAGTGCAGTTGCTTTTTGTTTTCGTTAAACAAGAATGCTGAAATTTTTGAAGAGATGCCTACTTACTTGTCCACTATACAAAAAGTAGCCGAAATGCTAAATGGTGTTTATTTATTTACTTATATTATTTTTAAGTTACCTTAATATATTATATACTTTCCGACTTACTTATTGTTTCAAGAGAGTATAAAAACAAAATGAAATAAAATTGTCGATTTTTCTTTTATTTTATCAAGCATGAGAATTATCATAAGACTTTAATGACTACAACGTGATTATGGTAATGATTGAATAATACACTTATATTTGTTTCCAAAATTAAAAAAACCCGACTGAAAGTAATTGAAAATAGCTTACGGCCTTTTTCTTCACAGTTGGGTTAAAATAAAAGTAATGTGTAATGAATGACACTAATAATTTACTTAATATTTTTCTTCATACCGATATCTTTCAACTTGTTTATCAAATAAACTCACTACCCTTTATTTCCCTTCCCATAAACAAACACCTATGTATTTACTTACTGTAGATAACGACACAGCCTTCAGAAACCACGATATCAATCATACTAACTGCTAATCTTCAGCGCATTTTGAACCGTATCGCCTTAGTTTTACGAGTGTGAGCTCAAGGTAGGGCTGTGAAATAAGATTGTCTATAACCCCTGGGTGGTAATTTATCATAGTGACATTTATATTTATCTTGATGAGGCCCTCACTTCCGATGGTAATGGGGCTCTGTTTTTTTTCCTGTTTGCGCAAGGTGGGAAGGCTTTGGCTGTAGTACCATCAAGCATTTTCCCTTTGACTGCCCTCACAGCTCAGTTAGTAAAAGCTTTGCCTTCTGCGCTGTAGAATGTCGATCTTCACCCAGGATAAACATTTGTGTGATGAACACACATGTTTATTATGCATGTATTATGAAAAAAAGTATATAAGTAACGAATCTATCAACTATTTGCTACCCATTGCTTGCTTTGCTTAGTTTGAGACTAGGCGTTGAGTGAAATGTTCACCAATATCTACTATTTCATTTATTATTTCACATCAAGCGGTTTGGACAAATCTATAGTTTTTTAAAAACATTGCTCTGATTTTCAGCTTCCCAAGACCATTTTACAAACAACGTCTACAATTTGAAGTCACTTGGTTTAAGCAACTGGAATACGACTATCAACGGAGTAAACGTATTGTTTTATACTATTCTTCTGAAGGTATCTTCCAGTTTAACTATCAAGACTTTTTAAATAACATTATTAAATATCAGCTACGAGTAACAAAAATTAACATGATCCGATTGTAATTACCAAGTTTGTCTCTAGTTACTTAAATCTGCAAGCCCACGTTCTGCGCAGTAGGTAGTATTCCGTACAAGCTTTGATAATTGATACATACATACATACGAGTACATAAAATCACGCATGTTTCCCGACGGGGTAGGCAGAAGCCACGGATCTCCACTTGCTACGATCCTGACATACTTCTTTTGCTTCATTCACTCTTATTACATTCTTCATACATGCACGTCGGTTTAGGGTACTCTGGACCTGGCCTTTCTCTAAAATGTCCCCAATTTGATCGAGGTATGCCGAGGTCTTCCCCTTCCAACTTCTTGATAATTGATACCTTATTAAAATTATGATCCAAGGTTTTAAACGACACGCACCTTCGAATTTTTGTTTCTAAGGTGTGCCAGAGTTCTCAAAATGTTTTCCTTCACGGTCTTGAGCACTGGTACATATGGTACATTAGGTACATATTTTTTCCGGAAAATAAATCTCATCACCGCACCCACGTCGAACTCACGCCCATCGAATCATAAGGCAGGGGTGCTACTACTACACCACTAAGTGCTCAAGTATAAAAAGCGGAAAATTATCTTAATCCATGATTTTGCTGATTTAACAATGTGTATTTTTAAACTTACGCATTCTGAACACATTATTATTAGTATGAAACGGTTATTTATCGCGTTTTATTGACCTTTCTTTCTCGACGTTTCAACAGGTTAACACACTGTCGCGTTCACGGGATGACTTTTAACAATTAACAATGGATATCTATTTCAGAAAGTCTGAAGAGGAACAGAAGAGCGTCTAGCATCACGTAACTCAAGGCTTTTATTACAAGAGAATGCCGTCTGGCTGACCGTCACCAACAAAAACCTCCTAAGTCTGGCATCGCTGACCTGAACTTCACTAAGCAAGCATGCAGACTTTGGATGAGTGAGAAACTTATCTTTTTTGACGGGATTATATTATCCCTTTCTACAGATTTCCAATCAGATCCCCAACTCAACAGATCCCAATCCTACAGATCCCAATCCTACAGATTCCTAGTTTTACAGATTTCCACGGACGCTGCTGCCGTGGACATTAAAAGCTGCCTGTCCTTGTCAGCCTTGTTGCTCTCTCTCTTTTTCAGGCTACGCGTCTCAGATGGGATCAGTTTTCCTCTTATTTTTACAAGCTTTTATTTAACTTGCAATGCTTGTATATAATATGTATCTTTTTAGGTCAAAGTTTCGAACTAAGTTAAGAACAAGCCGTGTGATTCTGTAAGACCTCATTTTAAACTTCGAATCTGAATCCGCTGTGAGTTTCTTGATTGGCATTCTAAAAACTCGGTTGATAATTCGAATTTACACCAGCGCCACTCTTGCGAGCGTGTCAGCGAGTTGAACTAAATTGACGGAGATTTTGACAGATAAAGTATATAAGATGATAATAAAAAGCGTCTTATGCGAAGTGAGAGTGAATAGCGATGTGAGATGCGAGTTGATGTTTGAATTTTACAGAATCGACGTAAAGTTCTCGTAGCCATAGGCTGAAATTCTTTTGCATAAATCTTAAGATAATGTAAGTTATGTTAGTTATATAGTTTAAAGTTGCTATCAGGGCCACCTGCAGTCTAGCCAACTCTTCAATAGCAGTCATACCGATGAATCTCTACGATGCAAAAAAAACTTGTTCTGTTTCGTCTCAGCTGGGCACTGGTCTAGTGGCAGTGGCCCCGTCTTCCGATCTCAGATCATGGGTTTGAATCCAAATGTTTCTGGAAAAATATATGCAATTTACCAGGCTACTATCTATCACCTTAGTAAAAATAGTACCTTAAGGGTAGAATTTTCTGTAAAATTACTTATCCTGTAAGACCCTTAACATTAAAAAAAACATTGACAATCCATGCTATGGAAATCTATGATATCTACTACTCGTGAGCGATACAGTTTAGAAATTGGTAAGGATGATTTTTTCGTACCTATTCATGTACTCGTACCTATGTATGTCCTAACGAATCCAAAAAGATACGAGTACAGTCAAACGCAAAAGGCATTGGCAATGAACCCGTGGTGAATAAAAGCTAGGTACTGTACGGTAGCCCTATACTTTTTTTATTAATGTATCATAAAATGTTTACTTTAAGCCTCTATACAGATGGCACAAGACAGGAGTGCATGGAGAGTGATGGTGGCAGGGGTCCAAAATGCGCCATAATCACGTCCCTCAGTCATGAGGATACGACAAAGAAGAAGAAAATGTTTACTGTTTTTTTTGGATTTTTCGACCATAATTTGAAAATTATTGATCCTTAACCAGATTATCAGCATGAAAGTCAAGCAAGAAAGCGGTGGTATTGTGTAAACCGTGCTGCTTGCTTTAGATTTTTGAAACTCGTTGCAAACCATCAAGGGCTCTAAAGAAGACTTTTTTAGACGCCTTGCATTCCTTTCAACATACTAGTTCGAAAGACTACTAATACTACTAATGTCACGAAAATTGTTTCAGCCGGCGCCGGCGGAGCGGAGCCTCTATGAATAAGAAAAGTTCTATAAGGAGAATTAGCTTCCACTGTGTCTACAGGTAGAATTTTAATTCTATGTGTCTGTGACTTATACTACTTTTTGATGAGAATTTGGACATGCTTTTGAAATTGCAAGTTCCCAAGGCTTTGTAGTACTGAAATTACGCAAATGACCCTACCTTTCTAACATACAAATATTATCCCGATTATAAGAGTATTCAACCCGCTAATAACTTCTTTTCAGAATTGAAATCGATAATATCTGCATTGGACACCATGATTCGCTTACGAATGGAACTCCCATAATCAACCCTTTTGTGCAATCCTTTGTGCGGACCGCAAGGCCGGCAACCTTTCGAGAGCATTCGGCATCAGGACAATAGATTTTATTACCGCACTATCACCAAGACAAATGAGAAATAGACCATACCTAAAGCTAGGTAAATAGCCTAGCTTTGTCTCTGTCATACCCGCAAAAGTGGCACTTTCTTTTATGCGACAGATATCGAACAAAACTAATCCCTAACGTGCAAGAAACAAAGCGAATTTTTGCACTAAAAGACTGGAGCTTCAAAACTCAGAGGTATTTTCTTTTACATAGGCATGATTCACGGCTTAACCCAAGCCAATTTCAGATTTAATCGCTGGAGTTAGAGACTGGTTTTGTTTGGCGGGATTGAGAGCATTGACGCCATTTTGGCTGGATGTCGGCGGTCAAAATTTATTGCGCATAAATGTACCTCTGGCTAACCCGGGAGTTAGGGGGTGTTGGGAGTAGGCTTAAAAATCATGGTAAGGGGCAAAAGGGGTGCGTTTTTAGCGTTTGCATCGTCGCAGTCAGCCTATTTGGGGTGTTGATGGAGACAGGGTCGGACTAGGCACAATGCGAATTTTAGGAGAACTGAATTCGGATTAAAATTCAAAATTGTGATTCTGATTCTATTCCAGGGGCAGAAGACTAATATTTGCGGTCCATATCAGAAGGACAATCTAGTAAAATGCCCTTGTGAGATGAACGGCATTAATGTAAAATGACTTACTAGTAAAACGTCTACAATTAAAAACGTCTCATTTTGCAAGAACTGTAAATGTTTGTTTATAAACCACAACAAATTTTCTCAGTGCATGCAAACGGCATACCGTAGCACATGGTAGATTTTTGTCATTCATATTTTTTAGATACCTAAGATGGCTAAGCATTGCTATTGGCTAGTCAAATCTATATACATAATAATAAAATTGTATTTAAATAAATTAAAAAACATACTTAATAACAACAGCTGTACAACCCTCTTCGAGTTTCTAGTTACTTAGGTCTTTAAAAATATCTAAAGGTGGTCAGAGGCACGTCCATACATTATATTTGGCACTGCTCGCGTTTTACACAGTAATAGTATTATTAAAGTCGATAATTATTAATTTTAAGTTTATTGATTATGTTTTCTGAACCATCATGAAGACTTTAAGGAACCTTTTTGCCCAGCAGTGGGACACGTAAGGTTTAAAAAAATATAAAGTTTTCAAGTCCGTTCCTGGAGCGCGTTTAACCCTCAACCTCTCACCCCCTACGCACGTCTCACTCGCACAAACTCCAAAAAGAACTCTCCGTCGCATTCCACCCTTTGCTTAAATTATCTCCGACACCACGTTTTATAGATCAACAAAAACCAACCCTAACACCTTGGCATAAAGCTGCAAATAAAAGCAGTAAAACGATTGTAAGAACAAGCTTCTCCAAAGAACGCGTAGTCCCTGATCTCATGTTCCATTAGATACTGATCTAACTACTCGTGATACCCGTTCGGTTAAAAACCTTATTTCTCTGCAGTAAGGTTTATTTTGATTTGTGTCACTTTGTGTAAAATTCGTCTTTGAATCAGAGTAGTGTAAAGGTGGTATTAAAAACACTCGGTGGGGTGGGGTGGCTGTAAAGGGTGGGGATAGATGTAGTCTCAGAGCGAGGGGTGCAAGACGCAGTGTCCGAGTGACTTTGGACGTAAAAAGACGTAACTCTTGATAATTTTCGATGCTGATGGTTTTTTACTTTACAACTTGAAGCGTCGTATGACTCTATGAAGTTGACGACACTTCATAAAAATACACCATGCCACTGGCAAGTTTTTTTTCTAAAAGACAGGTGTCACAAATAAAGAAGAAGAAGGTGGCTTTTATTTTAGACACTTTTTTTTATTTTAGACAGTCGACATTGTACATTAAACTAGTATTGGTATTGTTTGTAAAAGCACCGGCATAAAAAACTTCCTTTAGACCGACTTCAGATATTTTCAGCCAATTTATTGTTAAACCACCCACTGCATTACATACAACTTTGTCACACACAATTTTTTTTCAGGCCCTAATCTAACCGATTTAAATCCGTTAATGGTACTAAAATGACATCTATACTATCTATTTGTATAATTGTTGAATATCAGACACAGAATTATTTACCATAATAGCTTTTTATGCAATAAGGACTTAAATGCAATAATACAGTTTGATGTTCGTTTTGTTTGGTAAAAGTTTTCACTTGAATGATTTTACGTGAGCTATCATTCGCACGATAACATGCCACACGATGTACGTGAACGTATCATGGAAAAGCAATTAGCAGAAGTGATCCGTTTATGTGTATACCTGCGCCCTAGAGCAATAACGACACAAAACACAAACATAGAGTCACAAAAAACATATATATAAAATTATTAGTGTCGTTTTATTTTCTGTAAAACTATTTATAATTATTTTTATAATTAAAAACATCATAAAAAATCTGTTTCTGTAAGGATTTTTATTCTAAATCTAATTAGGTATTATAATTTTTAATAATTTTATATCAATCATTTATTGTGATTTATATTATTTGAAATTTTGTCAGAAAAAATGTTAAGTATTTTACCAAGATTTTAAGGAAAAGGGTTTTTTAGATGATACTAAAAGCTTTTAGATCGAAATAAAAAAAAATGTAGTTATGTCGTTCTTCCGTAGAAAGTGCCAGCTTGATGGATTCGAGTTTGTAACGAACTGGTCAAAGGGTCGTTCTGGCCAATTCCCTTCCCACATAGCTGGGGCTTTTGAAATGGATCTAGCGTGGTAGAAAATGTTAAATCGATTGTGAAATCTGACCATATAACTGACGATAATCATAAAATTACTATGAAAAGTTAACTTAGCAAAAGAGATCTAAAAAAGTAGACCTTGATAGTACTTAACTTTGAGTTCTAGCAAGAGATTCAATAAATAATTTTAAGGGGTTAAATTTTGGGGTAGAAACTAATTACGCCTAACTAATAACTATAGAAATATCGCCTTTATTTCTTTGACAGTATCTTTCTTTACAATCTCCTTAATCCTTGAAATTACAGGGATCATTGTCTCGATTCGATCTAAACAATACATTATGCATTACAGGTTTTTGCGTGTGTCACAGATTAAAAATCTATGCTCGAATGTGGATAAGGCAATCACGTGAGTAGTATTTTAAAATCTGATTACTTTGGCACGAAATCCGAGATCTCGAGTGTTTTCGGAATAAAGGCTCGGAGACAGCACGCTATCAGACGAGTGAGCGTAATTTTTCATTACATTTCTATGTAGCAGTGCGAGCGTGAAGATAAAACCGTCCTTGTCCCCGTACCAAGTTCAAGCGATAGAAAAATGACCGTTTGCAAAAAAATGTTTTTTTTTTTTGATCTTTTTTGGTAAATTCAAATTCTGTAGTTTACTAAAGTAAAATCAAACAGGTTATAAATTAACAAAAAATATGATCACGACTGTAATCACTGGGCTCGGTCGATATCTTCCTTAGATCTTTAGTTACTTGGATCTACTGAAAAGGACGGAAATGTCTAGTACTTTCCCGCTAAAAATATTTCTAACTAGCTTCTGCACGCGGCGTCGCCCGCAAAGTACCTACATAAAATATAGCCTATGTTCATCCTGAAAGTTCATTCTACACATTGGTGAAAGAATTTTTCAAATCGGTTCAGTAGTTTCGGAGCCTATTCATTTCAAACAAACAAACAAACAATCAAAGTTTTCCTCTTTATAATATTATATTTCTAATGAGGTTATTAATTAAGCTTATTAATATTAATGAAAAATGCCCCACAAAATGCCTTATAGAAATATTATTAATATTAATAATCCCAACACCACACCTCAAATAGAAACTCGACACGTGTTTCGCTTCTCCACGAAGCATCCTCAGGACCGTTGACTCGCTCCGCACTGGTGTTGCTCCACCGAGCGCCGAGAGAAAAGTCTATTTTTTTTTCTCTCGGCGCTCGAGGGTAGTCAGAGGCACGTAAATTATTAATCTAGAAACACATATTATCCATGTGTTTCTAGATTAATAATTTACTTTAATTTTTAATCAAAAACATTAAATGCCCACCTGCGGATATCTAATGGAATTCTATATGCTCTCCAAAATTTAGTTCAGACGTAGGTCTGCACTGAGTTTACTGCGTAGGTTTTTACTACAATACTACACACACTATCTACAACTTTTGAAAAATTATACGTGAAACCTAATTAAAAAAATATCTATCTGCGTCCAAATAATTGACCAGTCGGTAATTTTATACTAGAAATGTAGTAAAAATCTGTCATTTTTTACAAAAAAAAACTCATGAATTAATTGTTGAATGCAAATGTTGAAACAAAAATACTGAAACAGATAAAAAACATCGTTTTAGTTCTATCGCTACGTTTCGTGGTACGGGGCGACGGGTGCGGAGTTCCCTTAGGAAATTAATAGCCGAGTCGGCAGGACCCTTCACCGGGCCCACCGCAAGGTTCAGCCCCTTGACCATAGATGGCGACACTTTAACTATTCATTTACAAGTTAGAAATACGGGTGAAATTGATTTGTATTGAAAAATCTATGTTGACAGTTACTTCTGTACCTAATTGTAATTTTTCCACCCAAAACAAACATCAAATCTTTAATTTGTGTAAGGTTACAAGGTAAAGTTTTATTTACAGAAATATACAGATACTTCTTATCTTATTTAAAAACTCTTTTAATAAAATACTTTTAATAATTACTAAAATAATAAATGACAGGTAACAGTCACATAAATAGTTCTGAACCTACACTAGAATCTCCTAGTATTAGAACCTACGAATACCATGGTACCACTACACCCAGACCCGGTAGAAAAACATGCAAATATTTCTCCTGCCGCAGGAATCGAACCCCACCAGTCGCGTTACAGCCGGACACTCGCCCGCTTCGCCACCAAGGAAAAAAAAGTTTTTTTTAGCATATAAAACAGATCTTACGACAAACGATCGATAGATAGCACAACTATTCGAAATCACTGCAAGAGGGAAGCTTCACAGATATCTTTAGATAGTCAACAGTTCCAGAGATTACTGAAAGATACGCGTCCCACACTGTCAGCATTAACAATTCATGTACAAAATAAATATTACAAAACCTAAAACCCAAAAATCTTCATCTAAAAGAGGAATATAATTATTTGAAACCACTTAATTAAAGACTAAATTTCGAGTTTGGAACAATGGAAATTTCAGCTTACACCGAAATATTTAACTAAATCGTTGGCAAACTAACGCTAGCATAGTGTTAACATGGCAGCTTGAGTATTAAGCCCTGGTTCTATAAACAACGGTGACTGTCGCACACGAAGACTCAAAACACTAAAAGCTCACTTCAAAAAATCATAAACACGGCTGTAATCATTCTTAGTAGACATTTCTTCACAGAATACTCGTAATATCATGGGCGTCAAAGCCACGGCCAAACATTATTATTTGACACCCACGCTTAAAATTATACAATGCGATTCAAATGCATCGCAGCAAGTAAACAAATTTTTACATCAATGACTTAGAGTGGATTTGACCAACTTCTAGTAAAACTATTCTCAGAATAATGTAATGTCAAATGCAAGTAAAATGTCAGTTTACTCTTTTAAAACTACGTTTTTTTTCTGGGGATAGTGCATAGTTTAGTAATCTCTTAACCAACTGTTTAGTACAAAAAACTGAACAGCTTGGTTTTAACTGTACTGTTAGGCTACTTGTACCAAACAGTTTTGTAATGAGATCTAAATTAAGTAAGTAAATTTGTTTTGTTCCTGTCCGCTTGGCAGTCACCACAGCAACTAAGGACATTATGTAATAATCTACTGAAAATTCGGTAATTTGAAACCAAACAGTCTTTTTAGTGCGTCAAAGGAGACTTTTTACTCACTTATAAGACGCGGGATAGTTTTTTTATATGAAGTTAAGCTTACCCACCACCTTAACTATCTTTTCAACTTAGTCGTTTACTAAATCATAAATAACGTTCGTGTTGTGACGGTCATCGCATCCTAGAAAACCAAAGCCTCAACAGAATTCATGAATTTAGATCAGGGGTCGGCAACGCGCGGCCCGCGGGCCGCATGCGGCCCGCGGACATCTTGCTTGCGGCCCGTGAATGTTTTTTATATATGTTAAATATCAAGATAAATGCATGAACGAACCACGATCGACCGTATAAGTGTGGACCCAGCCTTAAAACGCGCTTCGCTCTGCCCGCGAACGAACAAATGAGCGAAGCGCGAGTTCATTACAATTTTTGGTAGCACTTATAATTTTTGCGAACATATTTTTTCAATTGTTAATTAAAGAAAAAATAAATATGCTTCTCGTCTCACAGATGGGCATTTGAGAGCCATATTTTGAGCTTCTAGGGTTACCTAATATCACAAGTGCGGCATGTCTTTAGTTCATTTTGCCACCTTGTGGCCCTTGCCTGCCAAAAGGTTGCCGACCCCTGATTTAGATGCTACACGACGTATTTTAAAGCTAATTTCAAAATTGGTATTTATGAGCAACTTTTGTTGTATAATGTAATGTTCGATTAAATGTTGATTTTACACTTGGCTCATAATTCTGTTGAAAAAAGTTAACAAACACTACACAAATTATATCTTAATGCATTAAAATGCATTAAGACATTTTAGTTTATGGTATCAATGAAGAGTTTTTTAATCTACGAGATACTTGTTTTGTCTGTGAATGAAAAAATCGAATCTCAAATTTTTTACTGACATTTTGTGTCAATTGGCCAAATCGCCAAGTAGAAAATAAATCCCCACCCAGGACAAACATTTGTATGATGAACGCAGATGTTTGTTCTGTGTCCGGGGTGTTTTTATGTATTCTATGTACTTATGTATTTACAAAAAACAGTATTTAAGTAATTCATTAGCTATCTGGCTCCCATGGAACAAGCTTTGCTTGGTTTGGGGCTAGATGGCGTTATGTGAAAGGTCCATCAATATTTTATTATTACTACTAGCTTCCGCTCGCGGCGTCGCCCGCGAAGTACCTACTTACATAAAATATAGCCTATGTTCATCCTGAAAGTTTATTCTACACATTGGTGAAAGAATTTTTCAAATCGGTTCAGTAGTTTCGGAGCCTATTCGTTTCAAACAAACAAACAAACAAACAAACAAACAAACAAACAAACAATCAAAGTTTTCCTCTTTATAATATTAGTAAAAAAAAAAAAATATATATATGACCACGACTGTAATCCCCGGGCTCGGTAGATATCTTCTATATATAATAATATTAGTATAGATTAAAATTGGCAGACTAACAGTCTTTGCGCATGTTTAATTTACCAATATTATAGACCGGTTATGTTAATATCAGTCACCCTGTATAATAGTGTAAAACACAAATAACTATTTTCTAGTAACGCACTCTCAATTAGTGAGTTGCCCGAATGCCTGGAAAGTTTCTCCACATATATATCCATTTGTATAAAATACGGGCAAAGTGCGAAGTTGGACCGGGCTCCTATCCTTTGGTAGCTATAATTTATGTGTGTGCAACTTCTAGATGTAACGACAACAGAAAAAGGCAAAAAAAATATTTAAAACTAGTAAAAAACGCTTTTTCAATATTAATTATTAATATTGAAAAAGCGTTTAAAATGTTATAATTCTAACTTATAAATTCAGTTATTTTAGTAATTCAAAAAGTGTTATTACAACGCCAGTATATTTTATATGTGTGTACAATGTACAATGAGTGTGATTCTAATAAATATTTTTTTTTAACTTAATTCATCCCAATGCTGGGCAAGCGTCTCCCCCAAATCACGCCAACCATCCCTATCTTTCAAGGTCCCTCCAACGCTTGTGCGGCCACGACCTCGTCTTCCGTCGAATTATATTATCATTAAATAGTTTTATTTAATATGTCGCAGCGACACTACTGGTTTCTATGTATTTCTATGAAATGCGTCGCTAGCTTCGTGTCGCTAACTACGGAAGGAATTTCATAGAAATACATAGAAACCAGTAGTGTCGCCTGCGACACGTCGTCCGCTGCTGTCTCATGTCGTTCGCTGCCAACTCGCACCTTAACTATTTTTTAACCTCTGTAACAAAACCTTCTTACTGAATACTTAAAACTTTACCTATACCTGAATCCCCTTCGCTCGAGAACAAGAGATAAAAACGGTAATACCCTTTTCAAGTTTCTCCTCTGTGTAATTGGCTTAATGAACAACGGAAAGAGTTTTGTAAATAGAAAAACGATGTTTGCGAATAAAAAAACGGTACCGTATAATCCGGTATCGAGCGTGTACCTAAAGGCATAAAAAGCATAAAGTACATTAATGCTTAAGATAGATATAATTAGGTGGTTATAGATATATCTTCTTTTTTCTTTGTCTACGACATTTTTTTTATGTTCATAACGAGTTTCATAACAAGTAGGTACAAATTTTATTTAAAATTAAATTAAATAAGATTGTCCATTATAAAATTGTCGTACTGTCTGACTAGAACCATTATTCAGATGTTAGTGAATATATTTTAGGTTGAATTGTAAAAATACTTTATTTAAACTTGTACTCGTAAATAAATGAAACTAAAATAAATGAGAATAAAATATTCGATTGTAAAGAATTTTCTATAATAGCTTCAATCATTTCAACAAGCATTCGTTACTTTGCACTCGACTAGAATATTGAAGCGGGAAGGGTAGTCAGAGGCACGTCCAACGATATTTGCCCACATTTTGCATAGTAGTTAGTATTCCATACGTGACTGGTTGCAAGCCCATCTCCACTTATAACAATGGTAACCTTTGACACACACCTTTGAATTTTTGGTTCTAGGGTATACCAGTTTCCTCCGGGTATGTTTTCTCACCGTTCAAGAGCACTGGCATCGCGCACATACATTTTTCGAATGGAAAAAGTAATTGGTGCCCGAGTTTTGAACCCATAACCTTCGGATCGTGAGGCAGGGGTGCTACACCATCGGTGATGTGGAAAAGAGATGAAAAAACTAAATTGGCCAGTGAAGAACGTCTTAATATTATTAAGGAGTTGTCTTTTTTGCAAACGGTACCCTGGCGCTAGGCAGGCGGCTGCGGCCTCGCGGTAATTGTACAAAAGTTACCATCCTCAGCGAATGGTGAGTTTGTTCACGCTTCCTTATTAAGCTGGAGCGGACGCGCGTACGAAACGCCGCGTTACACACGCGCGTTTTTTCAACCTATGTTGAAAATAAATTGAAATATGTTAAATAGAATTATTAAAATTATTAAAACTGGTGTATTGAATAAAGTGAAATAGAATATTGTTGAAATTGCTTTTTTTATTATGTCACTAGTTCGAACCAGTGTTGTGAAAGGATTTAAATGCATCTCAGATACTTCTTTAATGCACTTAACACCATATATCAGAAAAAATACATGATCACGACTGCATTCCCCAGGCTCGGTAGATATCTCCTTAGACCTCTAGTGACTTAGATCTTTGAGAATATATAAAGAGGGTAGTCAGAAGCAAGTCCGAACATGACATTTGGCACATGTCCATATTTTGCACACATATCTTTGAACTGTTAGGTGCATATTTCACACAATACCACCTCGTCTCAAACTAAGCAAAGCTTGTACTATGGGGACCAGATAATTGATAGATTATGTTTTTGTAAATACACACATAGAATACATAATAACATGTGTTCATCACATAAATGACTCGCTGAAGAAGTGGATAGTTCTAAGTTTTAATACGTGTATTCCGATCTCTTAGATAAGGCATCCCTTATATTTATACGTGCCTTTGGCTACTCTCTTTAGATATTTTCAAAAGATTTAAGTATCTAGAGATCTGAGGAGATTGGAGATTACATTCGTGATTATGTTATTTACCTTCACTGCTGAGAAAATACTCGTATAGCGTATAAATACATTAATTTTTCGAACAGAAAAATCTATTCGAACACACGTCCTCAAGATCAGATGGCTACTACTTAGACCACCATGCACGGCTCTCACACTTAGACAGTACCTAATCAATCTAAGTAATGACCCACGCTTGTATTAAAGGCCATGATTAAAACGTGGCCCACACAAACATGAGGGTCAGTATTTGCGCAGTGTCCCAAAGGTAGGGACTTTGTAAATACAACGTATAAATAAGGCCGGCACTCATTAACGAAATTCTTTTCAGGTGGCAGGGGTGCCGACGAAATATGAGAGGAAAGAGTAAACACGCTCAAGTTATTAATAAAATAGTTACCTACTTCAGTCTGAAAAATGTGACACGATAGCTTAGATAAACAGAGTTATGAAATATTTTTTTGTGATACAACATTAAAATTGTTTAATGGGCACAATTAGACAACAACACCCAAAACGGCCCTTATCGCCGACACTTGAACCAAAAAAAAACAATTCCTACACAAAAAAATAAAAGGTTAAAAGTTGTCCTTATTTGAATTTTCATTAAAACTTTCTCCCGTCAGGAACAAAGAACATTTATATTAAAAAAGTCCAGCCGCGGCCAGATAAATATCTGTAGTCTCGAGAGCGGAGCCGAAATTCAACTTTCGGACAAAGAGTGCGAAGAAAATTAATATAGATAGGTCACTGTTGGCTAATACCACCGGTCAACTGGTATTCAGTCCGCCTTCTGACCTTAAAGTAGTTTTTAATCCAGTCATGTAATATAATTTTCTATTCTGGGTGTTATTATGTATTTTATAAGTATTTACCAAAAAAAGAATATAATTAGTCTCTAAGTTATCTAGTTCCCATAGTTCAAGCATTCCTTAGTTTGGGGCTAGATGGCGTTGTGTGAAATGTCCGTTGTGTCAAAAAAAAAGATAGATGGACTGTGTGAAAGATGATATGAATAAGAAAAGTGTGAGTACTGAGATGACGGATGATAGAGGGAAATGGAAGAAGAAAATGTGTTGTGCCGACCCCATAGAGTGTGAAAAGGACCTATCACTTGTAAACAAAGGGTTAATCAAGCAATACTAAATTAACTCCCAATATCCGGTTTCAGACTAATCTCCCTTTAGCTACCCCTTCCGAACTTAGTCCTTCCCCTTTCAAACTTAGTCAACTTAACCTAGGTAACATTAATTTAGTATCCAATAGGCACTCCGCATAAACTTTCAAACTACTCAGCGCTGGCCACTCCATTAGAAAGTTCTACTGGTCCATCTGTGCTAACTCCTCGCCTCAACTCATTACCGCCCGCCCAGCCCGCAAGACCCGCCCAGTACACCGCTAGCCTAACTTCCACTCTAGGGCTGTCATGTACTTAAAAGTTTTCATATAATAGCAAACTTCGTTAAAGTTTTTTTTGGAAGGACTCTTAGAATAGAAAATAGTTTATTTCACGCAAACATTATAGAAAATAATCAATTAACAGAACGGCAGGGTTATTATGTAGTAAACTTTGCAGTAGCGACAGCAGCAGCAAAGCGACAGCGACCGCTACGCGATCGGTTGCAAGTTGTTACCATAAACGGTATCACGGAAGGCAGTCATCCGCCTATCGCTAAGTTGTTGATGAATGCACATTGCCTCTGAACACTAGCGCCACTAGCGACAGAACAGCAATTGGTAGAAACAAATATTGTTCACCGATTGTCCGGCAGAGGGAGACATAGTTTTCGGTTGCTGTTGCCTGTTAGCTAATACAAAATTGACGTTTGACAGCGATAATTGCGAGATTTACGCCTGTTGCAAACCTGTCGCGAGTATCGTAATTAGCCTGCGGGGAAGTGACTAGCAATATACATAAAAGAGACAAAAAATATTCACGAAATATATCTCACGCATACAATACCTTACGATGTTTTCCGTCACCGTATAAGAGCATTGTGCAAATACATTTTTCGAATGGAAAAACTCAATGGTGCAGGACCAGGTTTGAACTCACGACCTTCGGATCGTGAGGCAGGAGCGCTACCACCACCAGTGCTGATGATGATGATATAAGTGATAGCGCGCACGAGTTACTTTGTCGCCGTGACTGTTTCGTCACTCTTATCAAGCCCGTGGTTATGTATGGACATGCGCGCATGTTACGACGTGACACTGGGTGACATCTTCATACATAACCTAAGAGTGACGAAACAGTCATGGCGACAAAAGTAACTCGTGGGCGCTATCACTAGAGTGACGAAACAGTCACGGTGGCAAAAGTAACTCGTGCGCGCTATCACTAAAAGGAAATTATTAGACCCTGACAGCCCTATCTCCAGCGAAGCGGTACATAACCGGCAAGCGTGTCAACTTCAACCGGCCCCACTTGGGTCATAACTGAAACTTTGTTAACACAATCTCTAGATGGAAAATGCTAATGCTGAAATTTTCTAGATAAAAATTTTGATTAAACCTAAACGCGGGTCCACACTTGTGACATTCTGCCGTGACTGTCCAAAACACGCCTACATTTGTCACGCAGTGTACGTGTCACGGCAAATTGTCTGTGCTTTTCACGAAATCCCTTGAAAATCTGTCAAATTGTCACGCGTATTTGTATGGAGCCACGGTCACGCTATAAAGATAACTACTGTGCAAAATGTGGACATGGGCTAAATGTCATGTTTGGACGTCTTGCTGACTACCCTCTAGGTATCGTCAAAGGTGTTAGTATCTAGAAATCTGAGAATATGTCTACCAAGCCTGGGGATTACAGTTGTGATGATATTTTCATTTGTAAAAAAAGACTACGTTGTACAAAACAACACATTTTTACAAAACATAATCTTCTTTTAACTAAAAATTTATACATTTCTTTATAATTTTACTGAGTCTATGGAGTTGGCTGAGTCCCAGAAGTGGGAATATTGGTGAAAATGTGATCGCACAGCCCTAATCGCTTGCAATTTGTAAGGGCCGGTAATGAGATTTCAAGCTTCGATGGGCGTTAGGCGTTTATCAAAGAAAAGTCGCGATTCCACGCCGGAAATGGAATCATTATGCGATCGACTACGCTTATTTAGGTGGATGCAAACGCTTATTCGGTTACAGACGTATGAAAGGATTTCAAATGGGAATTATAAACCGTTCTTTTTGTATACATTTGGTTCTCAAAAAAGCCATTTAGTTTTACTATCTGAGCAAACTAATCAACAATTCGGTTACGGTTATAGTGTCATAATATACCTTCGTGTGAAACATTACCTTGTTTTAACATACCTTTATGTGAAACTTAAAAGGGCACCATATTCACTCCTTTCCCGTGATTATCCATCTCCCCCAGTGATTGTAACCATTTTCAATATCTAATGATGCGCTTAACAAAGTATCGCCCTAGAATAATTCTCTGCCCCAAATCGATTTCCAGAACATTAAGCTAAAAAACGACCCGCTCCGAGTGAAACCGCGGCCCGGCGCTAACTTCGACCTTTTCCCGCGCAAAATTAAAATTCTCAAACAATCCACACTTTGAAAAAGATATATGAGGGCGTTCTTTCATCTTGTACAGCTGCACCTATTACGTAACGTGATCGCAATTGCGATTGCTAAACCCTTGCTATTGCTAATTTTTACTTTACTTTTTAATTACTTCAGTGTCATAGTGGATCCTCCAAACTGGACTCATGCTATTAATCATCGGTGAATTTTAAGCGAACTTGCATCCTGTTACGTGAACTAATACAAAACAAATAGTGGGCATGTGTCCAATACAAATTTGGGCATGCCTTAAACTTTCCGCATTTGATATCCTCAAAGATTGAATAACTAGAAATCTAAGGAGTCTATTGAGCTTAGAAGTTACATTCGTGAATCTATTTTAACTTTACATGCTTGGTGAATTTAAGTGCCTTATTCTAGCCCAAAGAGAGTCATATAACGGCAGCGGTTGCTATCAAAAGTCACATAATCACCCCAAATGTAACCTTAGTCGTTTGCGGGTTCGGCTGAGGGGGTGGCCGGGTCCTAAAGGGGTTATGGGGGGTTTCGGGTAAAAGTTGGGGGTCCAGACCTCTGCGGGGGTTATTTATGGGCCTCTCGGGTCCTGTGAAGTGCCCACTGAATATAAATCCTGGGAAAGACGTAAAAGTAAAGGCTTACCCCAGTAAAATAGGTCGGTAGTGGTGTGCGGTCGGACCTTTTTGTTTAAGATTATGTATGCAGCTTATATACTTTGATATAAGTGTCCGTCCACACTTGCACCATTTTGCCGTGACTGTCACGAGTCTGTGTCCGAAATACATAATTTCGGACACAGACTTGCATACTCGTATTTGCATACTCATTAGAAAAATCTTAAATAAATCATTACATACTAATATAACGCTCATAAAAGTCCATCAGACACATACAAGAAATACTCGCAAAAAAGACCACATTCTTCTCCCAAGCGTGCGAACCGATATCGGGAAACGAGCATTAAATTTCGAGGGAGTAAAAATATATAACAGTCTACCCAAAGAGGTAAAGAATGCGGAGTCGTACAGCAATTTCAAACTTAAACTTAAAAAACACATACTTAATGACATATCCTTACTCAAATAACCATTGACTAACTGTTTTGCTTTCACTGTGTCATCGACCGAACGACTTCGCATTGACCATCTCAATACTAGTTGGGGAATTGGTGGGATCTGCGGGTAGTTTTGAAATGTTTTCACTACATCTATTAATTCTTTGTTAACCATCTTATTGTTACGTGATATTTGTATAAGGTTATTTGTAGAACTTTTGTACACGATTAACATTAACTGACGCTCGAAGCTCTATGTAACTTATCTAAACCTAAGATGTTTCTCATAAAAAGTGAAATGTAATTTCTTCTTTGGGAAATAAATATTCTTTAAACCTATACGTCCACGTTTTCACGAAGTCACTTGAAAATCTGTCAAATTGTCACGCATGTTTGTTACAATACGGGAACACGGTCACGGCAGTTTGTCACAAGCGTGGGCGCGTTTTTACATGATGTTTTTAGAGCGCTGGTGGTGTAGTGGTAGCACCCCTGCCTCACGATCCAAAGGTCGTGGGTTCAAACCTGGTCGTGCACCAATGAGTTTTTCCATTCGAAAAATTTATGTGCGCAATGCCAGTGCTCTTAAACGGTGATGGAAAACATCGTGAGGAAACCGGCATACCCTAGAACCAAAAATTCGAAGGTATGTGTCATAGGTTAGTATTCTTATAAGCGGCGATGGGCTTGCAACCTGTCACGTACGGAATACTAACTACTGTGCAAAATGTGGGCATGTACCAAATGTCATGTTTGGACTTGCCTCTGACTACCCCCTTTAGATATCCTCAAAGATCTAAGTAACTAAAGATCTGAGGAGATATCTACCGAGTCTGGGGATTAGTGGGGAATAGTCGTGATCATATTTTTTTTTTTTTTTTATGTACTTTACTTTTATTGCGTAATATTTTATGATGTCAAAGTTCATTTAAGAACACTTTTTGATAAGGCCATAAGTAGGTACTCATTAAGTACCTACTTATGGCCTACCTATGTACATACTTATATACGAGCTTAAAGCTCGTATAAGTGGCCAACCTTGGCATGCCATGGGCACCCATCAAAATACAGACCTCGAAGAACGATACTTAACTTCGTTGATCCTTGGAACAACAAATGTACAAGGTACCATAGATACAAGGTAAATAACTTTGTAGTGAGAGCACTGGTGGTGTAGTGGTAGTTGGCCCAGCCTTCCGATCGTGGGTTCGAGCCCGGTCGTACACCAATGTATTTTTCGGATGGAAAAATCAATATAAAAATTCAAAGCGAAACTTTATGTAGAAACCGGCATTTCGTAGATCCTAAAAAGTTCAAAGACATGAACTGCCCGATCCCACGCGTGGGATGAGACCAGGAGAATGATGATGTTTTGAACCTTATGTTTATAACAGATAGGTACCTACATAATTTTATTTTTTGAACAAAAACCACGTAGGACTGTCGTCCACAGTTTGCTTAATTTATTTATTTATTTAGGTTCACCAACAGTTTCGTCATGTATTTGGTTAGGTCTCCTTTCGTCAGCATCGCGCAATATTTTAGTACAGCCAAGTACATAATGTGTAGAGTGTTAATCTCCGAAAAACAGACGCATTTGAACTGCTAGCAAGCCTGGCAAAGTGCGCGCACTTCACAGATATTTCGACAATGGCGTGATTTATAAGCGAAAGGTTTCAATTTCCAACTAAATAAATCGCCCTTTAAAAAATTAAATTTGGTCTTTTGTACCGTCTGTATGGTAAAAAAAAAACTTATATGTACTTAGTTTTTATTGTTAGTTGTTTAAAACAATGAAAATGATAAAAACTGCGCCGCCCGCGTTCGTGAGAAATGCATTCCAAGGGAGTAATTAGTTGATTTCACGAACTGTTCCTATATAATCAAGATTGTTTCTTGTAACTTGGACCACAGCATGCGTCGTGATGTCGCACACAATTCCTCATTAAAACGACACGGGCGTTTACGTATTACCGTACCTACATAATTTGTGCGCGACTGTACCGAACACGAGAGCTCTTTCACACTGTAACTATTGAAATGCTGACAGAGTTTTGGTGGAACATGAACAAGTTTTCTACAAAACTGTACTTGTTAGATTTGCTTATTTTAGACGCAGTGTAAGCTTCAACATTTCATTTCGGCTATATATATATAGCGAAAACTATTATGCGAGTACTTATATTGTTATTTTATTGTTGTCATAATTATATTGTTGTCATAGGCAGAGACCACCTCTTTTGCTTCATTCACTCTCATTACATTCTTCAAAAATGCGCGTTGGTTTAGGGTACTTGTACCTGGCCTATCTCTAAAGTGTCCCCAATTATTTCGATCGAGATACGTACGCCGAGATCTTACCAAAAAAAAAACAAAATTAATTTAACTACATACTTACTTTTATTGTTTTGTTCGGTACTAATAAAACTGTAGATAGTAGAGAGTGCGTAATGTTTGCAGAATTACAAAAGTTTGTTCTAGAAACTTTATTCAATTTTATTTTTAACAGACGGCAAAACCCGTGTAGGTACTAGATAGGTAATGCGCACTTACACACGGTACTGTAGATCCTATGGACCTTTTGTAACTCTATGAACGGAAACATTACGCATAACTAAATAATAAATTAAGAGCACTTCTAATAGAGTTCTAGGATATTTTAAAAATACTTTTAGCTACATTTTAGTTAGAAATATTTTATACTCTACAAAGTAATTTAGACTTCGAGAATGTAGATTCCAAACAATAGCTGCTTGAATTACAACAATGGTCCAATTGTCTTTGGATTCTTTTTGCAAAGAAAATGCTGACGCCGTGTCGTGCGGGTCTCGTGGCCTCTGACGTCAGCTATTCTTCTTTTATGCAGAAATATCTCCTTTACCCGGAGGTTAATTAAGAAAATTGTTTTTACACAATTTTGTAACAATAAAAAAGCAGTACCTACACAAAAAATATTCAATTACTTTGCAGTAAAGAATTCACAAGAAAGGTATTGCCTTCAGCTTAAAAAATAAAGACGGAAATAAATACTCGTATTTGATTGAGCAGACGGCAATAAATATTATTTATTTTTTAGACACACAGTTTAAAAAAAAAATATTTAAACCATAAAGTATACTTACTTTAACTAAAAAAAAACCTTTATTTAGGACCATTTTTACCAAGCTTATAATATATAATCCAAATAATTATTTTCATTAACTCGAAAAACATAAAACTTACTCTCCAAAATCCATTCCATTACCTAACGATACTGCCCAGCATCCCAGACCCTTATTATCCTCGGGTACTTGTTTATAATTCCTTTTGTCCCACACAAAGCCTTCGGCCGGCAAATTCATATCAATTTATAAATCCCTTTTCAACGTCCTCATTATGAATTCTTTCATAAGATAATATTCATGCGAGGTTTACGTCAGCACGAGGAAGGATGAAATTATGCTGACGGTGACGTGGCGTGGAAATTGTAGATTGAAAACTGCGGCCGGCGGTACTTTGTGTTGTGTTTCAGTAACAATTTTCGGGAAGTGAACGGCTTGATACTTATTTTTCAATAACTCGAGATTAAAAATTCCAAAGACGTAGAAGCAATTACTAAGAACTGTCTTAAATTGTCACTATGCAGCATAGTTTAACAGACAGTTTGAATAAAAAATATAGAAATTTAGTGCGTTTTGTCAGACACTGACTGCGTTCGTTTACGCTAAGGAACAAAATTAGTGTATGCTCTGACCTTCTTCTTAAGCGGGGATACACATGACAGTAAATCGGAAAAGTAGCTGGCATGAAAGTTATTGGTGGTTACGAGTAACTAGCACACTTAATTACCATCTCGTACAGGACAGTTTGTGAATGAAACTCATACCTATTCTTGCGTGCCAAAAACGAAAACAATCGAAGTTAACTAAACAAAATCATGTTGTTACCAGTAATTTAATGTGTAGCTCAATGGTGTCTTTGTGTGTGGTGAAAGAATTAAGGTCTCAGAGACTCCCTTCGTGTACTAACCGTGTATGTAAAGGTTACCTAAATTGTTCTTTTCTGTTTAATTCCGAGTACCACAGCATGTGGTCAGACGGCGCTTAATGAGAGAGATTTCAATTTGCTCCGGCAGCTGCAAGCGCGCTTTTTGCAATGAATTTCTCACCCAAAGCCTTATTGTGTTCGATTGTGTAATTATTTTCTTATAGGTATATTGTTCAAGCCACGCTTTCTGAAAAAACTTGGGTGGTCAAAATAGGTTAAGGATTTCAAAGGTTATTTTAGTTATGAAACTTTAGGACATTTCAGCGCAATCTAGCAAACTTAGCAGCTTATACTATGGGAACCAGATAATTGACACACTACTTTTACCTACGAGTAGACTTAGTACATGCATTATAATACTCTAGCACAGAAGAATCATGTTCATTCGACTATATGATTGAACCAACAACTTACAGCGCAGAAAGCAGTGCCACTGAAAATTGTCAATGAAGCAAGCCATAAAAAAAATTGTACCATGGCCTGTACAAATCTTATTGAAGTCGTGTTAGTTCAAGCTTGAAAAAACGTTTCTGAAACGTGATTGTTTGTAGCTTGTGGTAAAGCTCCTGGTAACAATATAAACTGAACAAAGCTTTGAAGTTTGGTTACCATAGTTTTTCTTACCCACCCTAAAGTATATAGGTAATATATATCGCAAAACAAAGCCGGCGAGTCTGTCCGCCGTCTGTCTTGTCGTGGCTCAGATGCGCCGGCTCCGCAGCCAAATGAGATGGCTTTAATTGAACGCGCCGGACAAATAGGACGAATTTATTTGCGTCTTGCATAGGGTTCGTATATTGCAGTTAATAATTAATGGTTTATTGTATACTAGCAAACTCAATTTTGTTCTGTTCATCGTTGGAATTGTATAGTTTTGAGTTTATACAAAAATCTCATAGAAAAAGCATGTGTTTCCCGATTTTTTACTGATCTCACAGCTCAATTGGTAGTAGCTCTGCCTTCTGCGCTGTAGGTTGTGGGTTCGATCCCCACTCAGGATAAAAATTTGTGTGATGAACGCTTGTTCTGTGTCTGGGTGTTATTATGTTTTATATGTATGTATGTATGTTTTTATAAAAAAAAATATATATAATTAATCTATCAGCTATCTAGTTCCCATGGTACAAACTTTGCATAGTTTGTGGCTAGATGGCGTTGTGTGAACTGTCCACGAATATTTATATTTATTTATATATTTTTTAAATTTTCTGGGTAACTTCTATTACTTTTTAGGGTTCCGTACCTCAAAAGGAAAAAACGGATTTCTTATAAGATCACGTTATGTAAAACAATATAAGTACTTACTCAGATCTACATAACAGTCTCTTGAAACTGTGAAAAAATCAAACTAAGTTGAAGTAAAAAAAAATATGACCGTTTATGCCACAATAAACGTAATTTCGATACCCTCAAGGGAATCAAAATATAAAGGGTATTTTCCGTTGACTTAAAACTATGAAATTTGGCAAGTAAGACCGTCTTATACTACAAGTATAGGCAAAAATCTGAAAACTATACATTTGTAAGGTTATTTTATTACTACTCTTCGATTTACAGGCCACCGGGTTCAAACTGTTATACTGTATGAATAAATTATTAAGGTTCATTCAAGCAGTCTACAGACAAACCGAGCTCTCTTGTCTATGAATAATTTCATAAGATTCATATCCAAATCTGAACTGACGCTAATCATTTTCAATTATCGTTTGAACTTTTCATGAAATATTCAGATAGTATGGATGATAGGATATTTTAGAAATAATCGCAAATCAAACGTACTTCAAAGTTTACATTAGAGTAAAGCTAGAACGAGGGCAAAAAGTCATAGAAGTTAAGCCAATAAGATCGTTTGAAATTTCATCACGTCATTTACGCGAGTTCTTATTGGATATTACATAATGTTCCGGCTAGAATCATGTAAGAATTTGGATTCTCTAAAACATTTTTTCTAACAAAAATTTTATTGATACTGGGATGTGGATCTATTGAAACGAATAGTCATATAGAATGAAAAAAATAAATAAAAAAACAATATACTTAGTGGAGTATATTTTGTGCCTACGTGTCGAGACATTATGAGAATCAGACGATTGTCTCATTGGACTTACTAGTTAGACGTTTTGCTAGTAGGACGCTTAGCGGTATATTAGGCATGCGTATCGAGAAAAAAGCTCTATTTTAAATTGTTTAAGTTTCTAATCATCTCTAAAGTATGAACATAATATTTTCCATTAAAATGTACACTGAAATATCGCTGGTTTTCTTATTACACTCACATAAATCTTTGTAATCCTCTTAAAATTTCCCCATCGCGTTCTGGCTAAGCCGAGTCTTCCAGCATCTGCTTTCATAAAACCTCAAGATAAAACAAACAAACTGTACAAATATTTTCACCCATCTGTCCCTTATTGCTTATGAAATAAGATTCACAATGCGTCATTTAACGATACCAGGTTCTGTGCTAGACTCTAGACAACGAAACGGTTTAGTCCAAGTCTTTGCTTTGCAGTTTAAAGGATTTGTTTTTCGAGGAAGCGCAATAAATTCTTACAAGCCCATATTTCTTTATTTTCTCGGCCATGTTATCTTTTATGTTAAATCCTTTTTAGGAAATCATTAAGAATTTATATTTTTAAGTTTTATTACTAGATTATGGCAGTTATTCTCACGATCAACTATTTCATTATTCAAGAAATGAATCATGTTAGCTATTTCCTTTAGTTTCAGCCGTTAGATAACTTACTCAGCCGCAAAAAGGATATTTGTGCGACTGATCAAAGCAAAGTATGTTAATTCTCACAGCTTCACAAAAAGTTTTGAGTTTATATGCATTTACCTTCTTTTGAAACCCTAATATTAATAACCCATTGACTAATTTACTCAGAAATTTACCAGCAAAATGTTCCAAGCACAATCCGTTATTTTTTCAAATTTGATACAAATCGGATCAAATGTTTGAAAGGCCCAACATCCAAACATACAAATTCCATTCGCCCAAATTGCCACTGCCATCTTCACTCTGTTCGTTCGCTTGATTAATAAGTAACGCAATAACTCTGTTTGTTATCCACAAAATCCCCATCAACGCATCAACTGAAATAGATTTTCCATTGGTCAACTGCTCCAATATTGATAATGTTTTATCCAGCGTGCAGTGCGTCGGGAAGTACCGCTTCCCTTTGTGCAGGATCTGTGGGGAATTTTACGTGCGTCAAAGTATGGTATGCAAAACAATGGCTAAACATGGAGAGAAAAGTCAAAAGTCAATAAAATCGCAGGGATCATTTTGAACCTTGACACACCTAGTTTGTAAGACAACATACTAGGTGAGTCTAGGTGCCAATTCCAGTCCTGTTCCAGTGAGCCTTACCGTGGGAATAGCGAGTTTAGTATTAACATTATGATTCTTAAATAACTTAATGTTTTTGTTAACATACATCAGGATTTCATCTAAATATTGACATGACATTGTCATGTTGTTTATTTCTTTAAACTTATCTCTATTCTCTGGGAGATTTTGTAACCAGCGTTTGACCACTAAGTACTCCACATTACAAATATCAGATATGTGTTGTTCTTTTGTCTTCATTGTCTGTTTCCTTTTCGGTGTGGTCATTAGATTAAGTTTATTTAATTTCATTTAGATATGTACACCAATAATATTTATTTTTTCTCTTATCATTCTAATAAAGTTTTTCACGGTACTTGTTCTCTAAACATGAGATGAAAGTGCTCTGTGAATTAATGACCGTTATTAACAAATGAAAATAAAATGCCACATAAGAGAATCAAAACAATCATTATTTTTACAATACAAATCATCCAACGATGTCTTTTGAGCAAGTTGGAACAGTTACAATATCATCGAAAAATAATCAATTCTGTATGAACGATCGAAATTTACTTAAAATACCTATATATAAATATATATAAATAAAAGCAAAACATTCTATGTTTTACGTTATTTTTATACGTTATAGACCAAGTACGATGCTAAATTCAAAGTTGGAGTCCCTCTAATTATTATAAGCCGTTAGCTGGGTAAAGGCCTCCCCTCTTCTCAGATGTCGCGATCCCGTGCTATTTTCTCCCAGTCAGCTAGAAATTTATCCAGCTCGTCCCTCCAATACGATATATAAATATCCAGTTAGTTTTCTGTTCCTGAACACAATCACAGATAAACTTGTTCACATTTAGAATGTGACAGCTGACCACTCGCGCGCTAATGTTTTGCTGACGCTACCGACAGACTGTTTAAGCTGTAGAAGAGATACTAATTTATAACTTGGTGATAATTTGGTATCCAATTAGGAATACCTCAAAATCACGAACCATCAAATAATAATCTACATAACATCAAACTCTTGCTGTCTGACTGAGTGACAATGCAGCCTAAACTACATATAAGTCCTATAGAGCTGAAATTTCAAGCATAGATTATATGGGTCTAGAGCTCACTAAGAAAGGGATTCCAAACATGTTACCTCTGGCGTTGATGATTGTATGACAAAAAGGTAGGATATCCATTTGCGCGTATTTGAATTAATTGTCAGTTACTACATACATTGTCACATTACTTCGTTCGCAATTCTGTGTTCATATACACGGATTTCTACATTCCTACAAGCATGTAGTCTTGTTAGAATTCGATGGTATACTTTACAACAGCCGTCAAAAATTATTAGCAAATCAACTCCGGCGCAGGCATTAGTTTCGTTCGTGAAAAATATAAAAATAAACTTTGATATTACGAAGTGTATCATCTACTACGTGTACATCTGCTCCGCAGTCACCCCTTTTATAATCATGTTAACCTTCATACAACTAAAATGGCTTTTGATTTTTTGCAATTCCTGTGACAAGGATAGAGTGTACTTTGTACGTTATCTATAAACAAGTGATCTATGCTACGATCAATAGGAGGTAAAGTTTGTCAGTATTCTTCTGCCCTTATCCCACGCTGAGTGGGGTCGGAACAACATGCTTTCTTCTTCCACTTACTCAAATCATTCGTCAACTCTGAATATACTCTTCCATTCATATAATTTTTCACACAATCAAAACAACATCTTCTTCGGCCTTGCTCTACTTGCGTACCCAGTCACATTCATACTCATAACTCTTTTGGTGACATAGTTTTCATCCCTCTTCATCACGTGTCCATACAATGCTAATCTAGCAAGTCTCATCTTTTTAGGAGCTAAAAATTTGTATATATAAGTAATCTTTGGAACTGAAAAACCGGTTTAAACTAAACTTTTTACTTATAGATAGCGAAATTATATTGTTTCACTTCGACCACATTGCCTCAGAAGAACTATTGACATGATAAGAAATGATATTAGACGAAGCCACGAGCAAAATAGGTAGTTATGAATAAATGTGTGAAGAGTATGGTACTACGGTATACTCTTCAAGCTGTCCTTGTCTATCATGACATGAATAACAGAATCCCCGAGTATTCGTAAGTGCCGTCTCTACCCGTTGGTAAGCCAGTTCAACCTAAGCTTTTAGACTTGCAACCAGCCAGCTTCTAAACTTTAAGCTTCACTCATATATAATTCTAACCCAGCTTTTGTACTCACGGGAAATAGCCGAGAGTTTCGAGTTAAATAATTTATCCGCTGCCTCTAGTTAACTGCAGACGAAGTTAAATACGGCCCGCCATGTTATTTAATGAGTTCAACAAGAATTTTCTGTTTTAGAATTATCTTTTGTGGAGCACTGCTTTGTTTCATTTATAACTTTAAATTTTGATCGGTAAAGATTTGCCGTAAAAAATTACATAAATTGTATTTTTTTTTATATAAAAATTACAGCTTCGTAAGGGAATTTAATTGCAATTTTATTGTCTTTCAAATTATTTTATAACAATCTATTATAAGAAGTAATAAGTACCAGATGACGCTATACGTCATCTGGTACTTATTACTTCTTAGAGGACACTGATTTTTTTTATTTCAATTCATACATACGCCTTTCATATAAGCATAATATGTTTCATGTGGTAACTTTATATACAAAACTCATGAATGCACTCTATAGGATTAGACAATAGGCCGCAGCTGCTTCTTAGCGCATCCATCAACAAGCTATCGATAAAACGAAAAACGCATCCGGCGAATTTATTTTACTCTATATTTTTTTTTATCAGTCACTCTGCGTTAGATCAATGAGCGAAAAAGGCGAAAAGTGAATACAAAGTTTTAATTAACGTTTTTCAGCCACAAATATTTTACCAAATATACACCTGTTTCAACCAGTAAAAAGATGTTAGGATCGTAGCAAGTTTGAATATATGTTCTGTACCTACCTCTTCGCGAAACAGACGTAAGTTTATGTTTGTATCTTCAGATTAATGCCAGAGAGAAGCCCTAAGATGCTAGTGGCAATACCACGTTGAATGGCTAATATATAAGCCAGATCTGGGGCCTCACCACGAACTCATAATAAAGAGTCTACCCGTGACCACGACAGCGTGCAAACCTGTCGAAAACGAAAATATAAGGTAATTTAAACGCGATAAATACCCGTCTAATACTAATAAAAATCATAATACACTACCGAATTAATATAACATTGTTATTTTATACCATGACCTATGCATATTAAGTGTAAGCCCAGATCATATATGTAAGTAATCAATACTAAGAAGTGTTATTTTAAGCTTCAAATATGACGTTTCTAAAACGGAATCGTTCTGGAAGACTTCGTGGTAAGGCCCCTGGGGTCCCTCATCGCTTCAAAAGAGTCCATTACAATTTGAATTGATCGTTTCACTAACCGCCCTGATCAAACGTCACTTGTGATCGCCTAATTAATTCCTTGTCCAATAAACCTGACCGTAAAAGGAAAAACAGCTGATATCGGAAGCCTCTCGTGCGAAACATCGCTACTCGATAGAACCCAAATCTCATCTAGTGTAGCGAGGGTCATAATATTATATAGAGCGCAATGAGTATAACATAGAAACCTCGTGAGAAAACGGCATGACGTAGAACCTAAAAAGTTCGAAGATACGTGTCAAAGTGCAGGAAAGGAGCCCTTTGAAGCGCACTTTAATCCTTTCCCCACACTAGTATGAAAAAACTAGTGACATGCTAAGAAGAAGAATGAGTATCTAAATATATATAACTCAAAGGTGACTAACTGACCGACTGACATAGTGATCTATCAACGCACAGCCCAAACCACTGGAAGGATCGGGCAGAAATTTGGCATGCAGGTAGATATTATGACGTAGGCATCCGCTAAGAAAGGATTTTAATTAATTCTACCACCAAGGGGATAAAATAGGGGATGAAAGTTGATATGAAAAGTCGCGATAATCGACATTCACGCGGGCGACGTTGCGGGCATCAGCTAGTTAATAGTAATAAACTGACTAGCATAAAACGGACAGTCGAAGTATCGGTAGTCGTATACCCAGAGATTTGAAATTTAGGTGTTAACTTTGTGTAATTGAATTGAGGTGATTTAATTTTTTAGTTCACACTTACACCACGTCTCTATGACCAGCGGTTTAGGCTGTGTCGTCGACAGGTTCTATGCGTAAAATTATTTTTATTAAGCTTTATATTTGAACTATATCTATGTAGGTACTATTATAATTATAGGTTTTCATATTATACTCGTATAATGACAGTTCTGGAATTAACAAAATACAAAAAATCTATGTTTTTTTTAAGTTCGATTTTTAGTTCATGCTTAGTTTTTACTCAATACAAATGACAACTGAAGAGAAGAATTATACTTAAATTTTGCAATTAGTAGGTACATAGGTAGATCATGATAACTCTGCGGGCTTGAGGGTACGTCCCTAATTATGCCTGCGAAAGGACCGAGTACAAAAGAGCCAAAACCGCCCTTACAATTGCAAAAACTCAGTCTCAAACCAATTTGTTCCTTATTCCGTATATTATAAGTATGATTATCCTGAATAAATACATTTGTCCAACTGCAGAGCAAATGTATTGCAATCGTCTGTTTCAGGCGGAGGGTGGATAAGGGTTTCAAAATGGCGGGCTAAGATTTCGTTCGGTATTATTAATTCAATCTTCATAATTTACGAGCGGCGTAGCATCTGTGCGTGATTTATCGTTTTTGGAAAATTAATCCCGGATTAAGCTTGGTTTTAGGTTTAACTTATGTAGCTGTATAGGTACTACCTTAGTATACACGCAAGGGTGGAAAAGAAAATGGTTAATGTATGGTATTATGGGACGAAAGAGGTTAAAAAAATGGAATAATATTTACATGAGCAAGCAATAGGCAGATCTCCAAAAGGGATAAAAGTTTTTTTTTCCTAATCACCCTATTTTTTTATTATTTCTATTATGGTACGTTGTCATAAGTTATTGTAAAAGTATTATAACTTTATAATGTAAATAAATTTGTGTACAATGTAGATCGATGTTGGTTTATGACTAAACACGCCTCAAGGGCTAAATGGATGTATGAAATTTGTATTAGTTAAAGCTTGTGGTATAAAGTACATATTATAGGCTTCTTTTATAGATAAAAAGCGTGCAAAACTGCTAGCAGAAGCTAGTACCTAACTTAATATAAAAGCATATAAAATAAACCTCTTTTATTGCCCAAGATCGGCCATAGATAACTAACGCCATCACAGAACCCAAGCTCTTTTGAAACCGCAGAGGGTTCCACGTGAAAAATTAGGGCAACCCTCCCCCTCCCCCCCTCAACCCGTATCAACCCGTGATAACTCACCCGCCACGCGCGGCCCTTGAGAAAAATAGCTCGAAAAACAGGCAAGATTTAAATTCGGCCCAGTTTTTTTGACTCCGATTCTGAGTGACGGTATCAAAACGATCTATATCATCATCATCATCATCATCTTCCTGCCCTTATCCCACGCTATGTGGGGTCGGCACAACATGTGACCTTCTTCCATTTCCCTCTGTCACTCGTCATCTCATTACTCACTCCTTTCTTACCCATGTCTTCTTTCACACAGTCAATCCATCTTTTCTTTGGCCTACCTCTACCCCTGTATCCATCCACATTCATACCTAACACTCTCCTTGTCACATGACATTCATCTCTTCTCATAACATGCCCATACCACGCTAACCTATAAAACGATCTATATCATATTGATGGTAAAAATGTCACTTTGAATGTCATTCTGTTTTAATCTTTATGGTTTGTATTTTACGTAAGTTTAGTAACTCTGTGAACAACAGAATCACGAAAATTATCTGCTATTGTAAAAAAAACAGGTCTATGGTACGATTTTTTTACGAGGTTTTAACTATCTATGACATATTGTTTAAACTGTATGTTGTTGTCTATTAATCAGTCAACAAGAGTTTTATTTACATTTAACTCAGCAAGAGTTACTGGGACTATATTATTTCTCAAATGTTACACTATTCTAGAATCGTTTAATGCAGTTTTGCTGGAATTATGCAATAAAATATTATAAATCAACTAACTTCTAAAAAAGTAATTGAAAAGTAACTACATAATACATATACAGTAACATACTATAATTTTCAACTTTTTTCGTATTCATAATAATGTGTTCAAATAAGATTAAAAGACCAGATCAAGAGTACCCTAAACTGACGCGCATGAGAAAGAGAATGAAGCAAAGAAGCGGATATTCATAACCTCTGCCTACCCCGTCGTAAAACAATATTTTATTTAAGTATGTTAATATGATAACTGTGAAGTTCACGGCTTAGCCTGAGATTGAGAGAATGAAAGCGTATCGTTTCTATATCGTCTCTCCTCATAAGGGTCAAAGGCCGGACCCTTAGTGGGCCTTTAATCAAGGCAAATGTAGCGATCCCAACCCACCTAAGCTGTTTGATGTTTTTACTCAACGGATTTTGGCAAAAACTTTGTTTATTTAATCCCGGGACGCTCTACATAACCTCTTGTGTACATAGGTGTGTTTGTATAGGCTTAGGCAATGTAACCTACAGAATTTGGATAAAAACTTCGCATTGTTAGGTAGGATTTACATAAAAACTTTTTAATGGACTTTTTAATAAGGGATAGAAAAAAAGAAAATGATAAAATAGTTTTTTGGAAGGTGCAATAAATGTATATTTAAAAAAAAAGCTGAAAACTGACTTCAAATTGCAAGCAAGTAACATTTATATGAGACTGCGGGATTATTCACTATACAGCAGGCAAAGAAGTAAAATCATGTAACAAACAAAATAACAAAAATATATATTTTTTTAATTAAAAAGAAAATATTCTTTGACCCTTCATAGAAGTGGCATCGGTTTTCTTTTGCGTAACCATGATGAATGAAAGGATTAGATTAGAAATACACACAAATACGAAACTGTAATGACATTGTTTTATTTTAAAAGTCATGTTTCATAATTACTGAAAAGGAAATCTTGAAAAAAAAATGTTAAAAAACACGTTTGAAATGAACTTGGTTGTATTTATGACATTTTTTCTAGTGTTTTTGCACAAAAGATTTCACTGACCCTTGTCCAATTTTCGTGCTACAGCACACACTAAGTTATTTTTTAAGTACTTACTTACTTGTTAAAGTGCTAGTTTACTGTATTTTTGTTTAAAATTGTATATCTATATGTTAATTGTCTGTGTGTCTGTAGTACCAATTTTTTTTTTTACATTATCTATCAAGACATGGTGTAAATAAAGTCTACTAGCGATGTCACTCATTGAGAAAAATCTATAGGAATAACATTTCTAATCGATAAGTCACGTGTTCAGTTCAACCCCATAAATTTTTAATTTTTTGTATTCCATAGCGATGTTCGACTGTCACTTTGTCTAGCCCCCAGGGTTGTCACAGAATATTTTAACAACATAATAGGTAGGAAATAATATTGGTTTATTCCAATATAATTTCTAACCTGTCTAGGTAAGTAGTCACTGTAAGTAGGGTTGTCAGCAAGGTAAGGGCTGTCGAAGATGTCAGGTGTCTCACGCACGCGTCAGCCCTCAAGTGTTGGGGTTAAATTGACCCCATGTTCCGGCGATTAATTAATCTTGTTTTGCACCTGTGTGTGTGTTCGTTACGTGGTTTTGGGCGGGAGATTGTTAGGGCTGCCGAATTAATCGCAAGTTATGATTGGCCTTAATTAAACTCTTTTTGTGGTAGCTATCTTGTAATACTAATTTTAGATCTGTGGTTAATTCTAGTGACCGATCGAAAGCTTTCTTCATGACTTTTTCTTTTTAAATGGAAACGACAGTTTGATATGTTTTCCTAAGCACGAATCTAGTGGGCCCCCATCCAAATGAACATTGCTCCACGTCATATAAACAATCAGTTAGGAACAAGTACACAAAGCATACAAAATCAATAAATAGTACAGTTTGTACACTTCAAAACAATACCGGTGAAACATTTCAGACTGAAACTATTTCTTCCTATTTCAGTCCATCAAGTCGGTCAATAAACTGGCTCTGTTGGGGCTCAAAAAGGAGGAGAGAAAAAAGGTCGAAGTTCAAATAGTAGCGGAGGTCAGCGCGCTCTTGAACTCGCTGTGTACTGGTTTAAGGAAAAAAGTCCAGTCAATTTCCCCTACTTTGGGTTCTCGATCGAAAATGATTTTAAAAATTTGCGTAACATTTTATTTTGGAAAAATGAGAATAATCTCAGCGATGACTAGTGACTGCCAACGTTGAGACAAATAACAGATGATAATATGACGTCATCTCACCTAACATGATAATACGAGTATGACGTCATCTCATCTCACATTTTCATTTTTCTTAACAAAACTTACCCTGACGTTTTAAATGCAAATCACATACATTTTAGTAAATTTATAACGCAATTTATTCACTTTTCCATAAACTCAGTGTTCAAAAGTTATTTCCACACCATTCTATGCATCAACGGCGTAGCTTCAAAAAATCTTTACGCCCATATTAATGTTATAAATGTGAAAGTAACTCTATCTGTTACGCTTTCACATTTAAACCGCTGAACCGATTTTGATGCATGAACTTTAGTACAAATACTAGAGCTTGAGATAAAAATAGGCTACATTTTATGTAGGTACCTTGTGGGTAAAGCCACGGGCGGAGCTAGTTTTAATCAAATAAGCTTATTTCAGTACCTACATAAGGTTTCAAGACAATGACCTACCTACGCCATTAAGATATTTGAAGCGGCTAATAATAAAATAAATAAATAATGTTGGACATTTCACACAACGCCATCTAACCCAAACTAAGCAAAGCTTGGACAAAGAAAACCAGATAATTAATCTATATCTATATAAGAGCTTAACCTGACTGACTGACTGACTGATTTATCATCGCCCAGCCGAAACCGCTGAAGCTAGAAAGCTGAAATTTGGAAGGTGGTTTCCTTTTATAACAAAACCACCCACTAAGACGGGATTTTTGGAAATTCCACCTCTAAGGGGGTGAAAAAGGGTGAAAACGTTAGTATGAAACTTTTTAACGCGTGGAGTGATTTTCATGAAACTTTGTTTGTGCACTGTGAATACAAAATGAATGGACACGTGTTTCAGGATTTTTCAATATAACCATCAAAAAAGGGTCAAATGTGGGGTCAATTTTTGTATGGGAACTTTTTAACGGGTGGTGCGATTGGCCTGAAACTTTGTTTGTGTACTGTAAATGTAAAATAAATGAACACGTGTTTCAGGATTTTTCAATATAACCTTCAAAAGGGGGTCAAAGGGGGGTCAATGTTAGTATGGATTTTTTCTAACGGGTGGTGCGATTGGTCTGAAACTTTGCTTGTGTACTGTAAATGCAAAATGAATGGACACGTGTTTCAGGATTTTTCAATATAACCTTCAAAAAGGGGTCAAATGTGGGGTCAATGTTTGTATGTGAACTTTTTAAGAGGTGGTGCGAATGGTCTGAAACTTTGTTTGTGTACTGTAAATACAAAATGAACGGACACGTCTTTCAGGATTTTTCAATAAAACCTTTTAAAAAGGGGTCAAATGGGGGGTCAATGTTTGTATGGGAACTTTTCAACGGGTGGTGCGATTGGTCTGAAACTTAATTTCGTGTTTTAGGATTTTTCAATACAACTTTAAAAAAGGGGGTCAAATGGGGGGGGTCAAATGGGGGGGTCAAATGGGGGGAAATTTTTTTAACGCGTGGTGCGATTGGCCTTAAACTTTGTTTCCTGTTTCAGAATTTTTCAATTTAACTCTAAAAAAGGGGTCAATGTTTGTATGGGATTTTTTTAACGGGTGGTTCGATTAGTCTGAAACTTTGTGTACTTACTGTAAATACAAAATAAATGGACACGTGTTTCAGGATTTTTCAATGTAACCTTCAAAAAGGGGTCAAATGTGGGGTCAATGTTTTTATGAGTACTTTTTAAAGGGTGGTGCGATTGGTCTTAATTTTGGTTTGGATACTTTAAATGCAAAATAAATGGAAACGTATTCCTGGATATTTCAAAATAGCCCTCTATAAAGGGTAAAATTGGGTGTCAAAGTTATTATGGGATTTTTTTATTAGTGTGATTTGTTTGAAACTCAGTTTAGTTAGATACCTACTTTAAGTGAACGAAGTCGCGGGCGGGACAGCTAGTAGACTATAATTATACTGTATACTTTTTTTTTTGGTATATACATAGAATACATAGTAACACCCAGACACAAAACAAAATCTGCGTTCATCACACAAATGTTAGTCCTGGGTGGGGATCGAACCTACAACCTACAGCGCAGAAGGCAGAGCTACTACCAACTGAGCTGTGAGGCCAGTCTGGATTGCCATTGGCAACCCAAAGAAAACAGACCCAGCAATGGCTGTGCAAACTCAAACCTAAACAAAAATGGAACCATAAAAACAGCGTATCGAGCGCTGCACGAAAGTGGACCACTCACCGACCCATAGCACTCAGCGCTTTCTGTTTTCAATACCACTTGAAATGGAAGGTTTGAACTTCGGGTCTGGTTCATTCTGGTTCTGTTTTTATGTTATTATTATCTTGATTACATTTTTTGTAAGAAGGATCATACAAAAAAGCGCTAGGACCGAGACGAGTTTCTTGCCTGTTCTTCTCGTACTTGGGTTAGGTTGGAATTGGCACATAGATTCACCTAGCATGTAAGACGTTTCAAAGTGATCCTTGTGATTGTACTGAATAAATATTTTTCAATTTCAATTTCAATTTGATTAGTTGGTGGAGACCATAGGTTATCATCATTCTGTCCATATCACATGCTAAGTGGGGTCGGCACAACATGTTTTCCTCTTCCACTCACTTCTATCATTCGTCAACTCTGCGTCTACTCTTTTTCTCTGCATATCAAAAAAAGCGCTAGGGCCCCGCGAGTTTCTTATCAGTTCTTCTCGGACTGGGGATAGGACTGGAGTTGGCACCTAGACTCACCTAGTTATGTAAGACGATTCAAAATGATCCCTGTGATTTCATTGAATAATGTTATATTGAGTTTGAGTTTTTATCATCTTTCACACAATCAAACCACTTTTTCTTCGGCCTGCCTCTACTTGTGTACCCAGATACACTCATACAACTTTTTTGGTGACATGGTTTTCATCCCTCCCCATCACGTGTCCACACCATGCTAATCTAGCATTAACATGGTCACGACTGTAATTCCCAGGCTTGGTAGATATCTCCTCAGTTACTTAGATATTTGAGGATATCTAAAGAGTGTAGTCAGAAATACGTCCAAACATGAGATTAGGCACATGCCCACATTTTGCACAGTGGATAGTATTCGGTACATGACAGGTTGCAAGCCCATCACCGCTTATAAAATAACTAACCTATGACACACGCTACATTTCGTTTCCTTCCATACATTTACCTAGAACGCCTCTCCAAAACTTAAAAGAACTAAAATCGGCAGTACGGCAGTGTAGGTAAATGGAAGGAAAGAAAAAGTTTCATAATCAAAAAACTATATCAAAACGTACTAAGCCCTCAAATAACCTACTATATGAGCTAAACAAAGAATTTGTAATCTGGAAGCGGCTTCCGTAAAATCAGACCTTTGTTATTGCTAACGAAATCCAACCCACATCCAAATAAGGTCCAACAGCCACCAAAGCACAAAAAAATTTGATTACAACAGCAATTCCCCAGCCGAACCCTTTTGTTATTGTCAAATTAGGCAATCCTCAAGATAACAAAACATCCTTTTATTCGCAAGGACAAAAGCCCTTTATTGACGAGCGAAATTTATTCAGGGTGGATTTAACTATCTTCTACATAATCCAGGGGAGGAAGGGATGCGGTCTACCCCTTACCCCTCTGGGGGGTTCTGAAGTAGAAATTAAGGGAGGTTTGGGACGAGGATGTTATAATGTTTCTGTTATTTTTTAATTTGGTATTTTGTCCCAAAGTGCGTGATGGTAACTGGAATCTTGCAACTACATTACAGAGAATTTGAAGATATTTAGTTACTTGTAGTTAATTCCAACAAAACTTTGTATCTCAAGATAAAATACGTTATCAGCAGGTATAATTTGAAAAGGTTTCTTTATAATTAGGTTAAACATAAAAAAAATATTGATTCAGGCGTGACTTTGTGGAAATCCATTACAAATACTGAAAAGAGGTTTGTGTTGTTAAGCTCATTAGATAATAGTTTAGCGGGAAGTACTAGATATTTTCATCCTTTTCAATATTTTACTGAAATATAAATCTAAAAAAATACTCACACGACTGTAATCTCCAGGCCCGGTAGACATCTCCTCAGATCTCTAGTGACATAAATCTTTGAGGATATCTAACGAGGGTAGTCAGAAACACGTCCAAAAATTACATTTGGCACATGCTCACATTTTGCACAGTGGTTAGTATTCCGTACGTGACAGGTTGCAAGCCTTTATTATTATTATTATTAATAAACTATATATTATAAAGGGAACTTATACTAATAATAAATATTATGGATGGATTTGAACCAACTTCTGCATAACTATAGAAGAGTAAATAAATAATAATAAATAAATAATGCTGGAAAATCCACACAGCATCATCTAGCCCCAAAGTAAGCTACTCAAAGCTTGTGTTATGGGTACTAGACAAATGATATATTTAATACATTATATACATTTACATATTTTTTTATTATACATAGAAAACACCCAGACCAACGGAACAAATTTCTGCAGATCGTACACAAATTTGTTCCGAGGCGGGAATCGACCCCCAACCTCTAGCGTCGGTCGCAGGCGGACTCTTGCCCGCTGCGCCACTGAGGTCGTCTAAGATAATCATAGGAGACATTTTACTTGTATTTAATTAACATAACATTATTCTTAGCATAGTTACTAGCAGTTGGTCAAATCCACCTTTAATATTGATTATTGAAATAAATTTGCTTTTATGCATAACTATAAACAACTATCATTTTTTATTGCATGCAGTAGTCAGGCTCAAACTCGTAAAGCTGTGAAACACACTCAAATTTTAGCACCACCCGACTCAACCCCCATTTTATTAAAGACATTAAAACCTTGTGATTCGACGCGGGTGGGTTATTTAACTATCCTCGTATGTAATGAGGAGTGGGGGGTTTCGAGGGTGCGTCTTGCAAACGGCTCAGCGTGCCGGCCCGCGCCCTCCGGCGATTTGTCCTAAACATCCCCCGCTTACCCTAAAGGGAATCTCAATGTTTTTTGTTTATTTGAATTTATACTCAGACTTTTTTATTCAACTGCTATTTGCAGCTTGTTAATTCTATCGTTTAAAATACTTAATGTTATAGTAAATTATAATGCCTAGAAGGCACATCCAAAATACTAAAGATAAATAAATGATAGACAAAGAAAAAAGATGGAGCAAGACTGTTCTTTCCCACGAATATGAAAAGCGTCAAAATAGCGTAACGACTTTGACGCTGTCATTTGTTTTTATGGACAATGTTGAGAATCACAGTGCTCAAGTGTTTACGTCGTAAAAGGCGGTCGATAGAGATAACCCTTATGAGAGCTCAGGCTGGCCCTTTCGGCCCAACCTCTAAGTATATCACCCAGTAGGTATACTAGTGAGGTGTGCCATATTTAGCACGTGCGCATCTATGAATTTCAAAGATAATTAATTTTGACGTTAATTCTGAAGAGTTATTTGTTAACTTTCACATAGATAATCGATTTAGCTTTTTTGGTAGATTCAACCTTCGTTCTATTCTCAAAATAGATTAACCCTTAAACGTCAGCGCGTGTCACAAATGACTGGACCGGTCCAAACGGCCTGGGATCGGAGCTCAGATGCGGCCAGAGGTCGACCTTTTGACCTCTCACCCTGCCCCTTTAATAAGTATAAGACAGGTTTTTAATAGATGCAAAATAGAACTCAACTCTCCGCGTAGTCTCCGCAGTTTCATACACGCGTTGTCACAACATACACAAATACAGTAAAAAATAAAAAGCGTGTTAAAATGTAGTAAAAAACTGGAGCATTTACAATCATGAGTGAGCTCATTGTGAAAGTGATAATGACATTGAAAATTAAAATCCGATGCTTCGTCCCATTGACCGGGAACCGCTCGGAAAAAACCAGCACGCAACCCAATAAAAACGTAAAATTGCCAGCACTGACATTATCCTATTACGTCATCATTTCATTCATGAAACGATGAGCGAAAAAACAATCGCATCGAAACACGTGTTAAACGAGGCCATTAAATGGCGGCCGGCGAAAAATATTAATTATTAATTAACGTGCATTGTGTCGAATTAAAATATTTTTATTGGCGCGAAATGGCGAAAAGTTGGGAGTTAATTCTGTGGGCGCGATGGCATTGTTTGCGGGCCGCGTGCATGAAAAACCAAAACGAGTTCGCGGGAAAAAAATACAGACAAAACGGCGGGAAATAAAAAAAGTGGCCGCGCGGAGCACGGCCGTGATTTAAAAATAAAAAGCTTCGGACGTCCGTACTGAAATCGAAAGGTGGTTCGTCGATACCCATTGGAAAAAGGTAAAAGAAGTGTGGCACTTTCGCGCGTGAGAATTTTGGCTTTTTTGGCTTCGGCCGCGGTTTCACGACCGCTTTTAATAACCGGTTTAGAAGGGTTACTATCACCTTGGCAACTTTTTTTAAAGAAAATACATGTTCATATATATTATTATGTTTTTTCTATCTATTCGCTTTCATTATGTCAATATATTTTTGTACCCTATTTTCGATAAAGTCATTAAACTCTCCATTATTGCTCTACAATGTAGTGTTGGGCCTACACAGTAATCGTACATACAAAAAAAACGTGTTTTATTTTAGATCCAGGTTTGATAAAGATTTCTTTTCTCAGTGATAATTAAGGCGATTTGGCGTTGTATGTTGGAATGTTTGTTAGAGCTAACTTAAGAACCTTTAATCAAATCTGCATGAAACATAGATGGTCTAGAGATTCTGCTATGTAGATTTGCTGGGAGGCACAATGAGCTTAATTGGTGAAGGGGTTGTAATGATTGGGTTCCGAAGTAGAAAAAAAACTACTATTTTGAAATTATTGTATGTACTTGAATCATATAAAATTATTTTACTTGTATATTCCAAAGTGGTTTTTATTTTTATTATAGGATGGATAGTTTTTGAAATATAACGAAATAAGTTAAATTAAGGTTATAATCTTAGGGAAGGACATAAGGCTATCTATTACTGCAAAGAAAAAAAACACTCAATATGGACAAAGTTGCAGACAACAGATAGTATACCATATATAATTATTTAATTCCACTGTCTACCTACTCTCTGGAAACCCACGTAACCCTGAGCTCAGCAAAAATTTTATCTTCTTGAAAATTGGAATAATCGCCTATTAATTTTAATTAAAATCCTAATTAACGCGGGTGCGACAGGCTGGATTGCCAGGTTTCGTCTCTGCGAGGCCGTGCCTGGCTTAAGGGTGATGTTGCCAACTTTGCCAGATTTTGCTACGTTTAACCTTTTTTGCAGAAAGATTTTTGGGGTAGATTTGACCAACTTGATCAACGTTTGGTATAACTATTCTTAAAGTAGTGTTATATCAAATGCAAGTAAAATTTCAGTTTACTCTTCGATAACTACGAGTTTTTCTGGGGATAGTGCTTATTATTAGTTTGATCGAAATCACCTTAAGTTATAATTAAATATAACTAACGCTTATTCGACAATAACATCCGCCCGGATATTTCTTGTATGTTATCAAAAATACTTTTGAACTGACTGACTTCACAAACAAAATTGAACATTTTGGAAAGCTTTGTGATAAATTGGAATAAAAAACAGCACCAGCTGGCAACACTGGCTTAGGACGGTCTCCGCCAAAAAATGTTCTTTACCCACTCCATCAATTATAATTTTTGAAACGACTCTTGCCTCCACCGCTTAAATTTTTAAACGAAAAATTGGGCTGTAAACAGATTAATATGTTTAAAATGGTTTAACTGTAAAATATACAAGTTTCAGCAACATTTGTATTACACAATTCAGCGATATTAACAATTCAGACTTTAGAATCATTTTTATGATATTAATAATTTAATTAAAAACCAAATTATTTAAAAATATCGTTATAAAAATAACGTAGGGTGGATCTGACTAACTTTCGTTATAACTATTCTCAGAATAATGTCAAATACAAGTAACTGTCAGTTTACTCTTTGATAGCTACGATTTATTTCGCAGCTAACAGACTATTTTGGTTGTATTCAACCTAAATAATATATTTTTTCGAAAGGAACCTTTTTTCTCTTTACTTCGAGCTCATTTTCCGTTGAAAAAATAAAAAGATTTTTACATAATAAGGGCCAGGCTGGCTACCGAAATTACCACTTATACGAAAACATAAAAGGAACTCATTATACTTTAGCGGCGTCAGCTACCTATCCCTTCACCACCCTCTAACATAATAACCCTCCCCCACCCGAGGTCATAAAGACCGTCCCTTCAAATATTCTTTCAACAGAATTTTCCGTCCCTTTTGGATAAAAAGGAAAACGCTGCATCACGGTCATTTTTAATTTTAACCCTAACGACGCCATTGAAGGCATTTACCGCCAGCCATTACGTGCATATCGCGCGCGTGAATCTTCCTGCTAAATGTACGGGAAGGGGTCTGGTAATGCGCATAGCATTTACCGGTTAATCTTTCAGGTTCTTATTTTGGTGTTATCAACTGGCTTTTGGACGTGAATGACTTCAAATTCTTCCATAACGAAAGAATCTTATGATTTTCAAAGCTTGATTCTACCGATTAGTTTTTCTTTTGAATAAACATGTAAATTTTTGGTTTCTATATCTAAGGTTACATAATAGTGAGCAAAAGATCTTACAATGTTACAATAACTACTCAATTTTAAATAAAATTATGGTTAAACCACATGAGGCATACGGTGTAAAGAGTGGCTTATTGATAATTCTTGTGCATTTTTAACTCATCTACATAAATCAGCGTATTCAAAAGTATATTTTCAGAATGATTTGCATAACCCCTCCGTCCTCCGAAACGGAAAAAATCTCAAAAATGACGGACGCGTGGGTAAATGGCGCGAAAAAATTGCGCCTGTCGCGACCACGCGCTGAAATTAAGGGCCGGGCGTAATTTTTAAGTGTTGTATTTTCACAACGGCATTCTTGGGTTAATGTGTTTTGTGTTCTCGAAAGTTCTTATTTAGAAAACGTGAATGTTTTGTTCGTATTGCCTAGTGCACTAGCGGTAGATTTCACGAGAACATTGACACAAGTAGCTACAAGTGTATATAGATAAATATGAACCACCTGCTTGGCCAGTATATGGCTAGTGAGATGACGTATCCTTTTTTCCGATGGATTTGGAGAAGGGCACTTTTACTTTAATTCGCATATTTTACCCTCTCGTCAAGAACTCGCGCTTTATTAGAAAAATAACCACCAATATTACACAATAAAACTGCAAATTAACACGAGAAAAATATAAAAACTAGAGCGACTAAGTTCACAGTGAATGCATTGCAGAAAATCCGTGAGTTTGGCAGAAAGCAATTATCATTGTCAGTACATTATTCTCACCATTCCATTCTCCATCCCCAACAACTTTATATAGTGGTACACTACAATGAATAATCCAATTAATGGTCTGCATTTGATTTTTAATATACTTGTTTAATTAGAAGGTAAATATTACTTGCACTACATAATGTTCTCTTATTTTGAGGAGTACCTAAGCCCAATCTTCCAGGCTAATGACTAGTAAACACGGTGTATTTGGGATCGGCCGTAAATGAGGCTCCGATTATTTGCCGAGCGGGCCTGTTTGCCCTCCCCGCGCTTGCACTAATTGATGGTACCCCGGCCTTTTTACCCAAGAACTAATACAAGCTCTGGCTGGATAAATATAACCTGATACATTTTAAATCCATAATGGATACAGGGGTGAAATGAAGAAGGCCCTCTTTTTGCCCAACTGTGGACAGCATAGTCTAAATATGGTATAATAATATGCATGTAGGTCTAAGTGCAATTTTTAAAATAAAAAGTTTTTGTTTTTTTTAATATCATGAATCTGAAGAGGTGCGTATGTCTGAAAGTGGTACCGGTGACTGAAAAGATGAGAAGGTTAGCGTGGTATGGGCATGTTATGAGAAGAGATGAATGTCATGTGACGAGGAGACTGTTAGATAAGAATGTGGATGGATAAAGGGGTAGGCCAAAGAAAAAATGGATGGACTGTATGAAAGATGACATGGGTAATAAAGGAGTGCGTACTGAGATGACGAATGATAGATGGAAATGGAAGAAGATCACATGTTGTGCCGACCCCACATAACGTGGGAAAACGGGCAGGTAGATGATGAAAATGAGGTGCATATGGACCATAGCAAATCGCACTTTTTTATCTAAACAGTTTATTTCCGTGAGGAAACAAATTAAAACCTCTCGCTTTTTTTATTCGTACCCAAGACTGGTAGGTACCGATGTATTTACAGTGAAATATCTTTTTCGGGCTTAGCTATGGCAGACCCCCCTTGGAGTTTTCGGTTTATTGTGTACAGAGGGGGGGTAGTCGTCCATGAACATGTTTATAAAGGGTTTCCTTCCACCATCAAATTACTGGAGCGTAAGTAGGTAGCGAGATGTTATAAATGGAAGGGTTTACTGAAAAAATACAGAAAATATAACCTACTCGACATTATGCTTTATTTTTTATAATTAGTAAGTCTTCTTCTTTTTCTTCCTGTCCTATTCCCATAATATGTGGGGTCGGCACAGCACGTTTTTTTCTTCCATTTCCCTCTATCATCCGTCATCTCAGTACTCACTTCTTTCTTACTCATATCATCTTTGACACAGTCCATCCATTTTTTCTTTGGCCTACCTCTACCTCTGTATCCATCCACATTCATACCTAACACTCTTCTCTTTAAACTTTTATAATTAGTAAGTACACTCATATAATTAGACAGAGAGAAAATAGGACAGGATTGCGATGTCTGGAAAGATTGGGGGAGGCCTTTGCCCAGCAGTGGGACACAAACGGCTCATAATAATAAAAATAATATAAAAAAATACTATATAAAAAACCTTAGGTCTCTTTTTTAAAAAAAGTCAGTTAATTGTTAAACAAAAATTTACACAAATTCTATGTAGGTACCCACTACAGTACCAAACTAATGAAAATAATCCTATTTACCTGCTTGGAAATAATCATATTTACATATGTATGATCTGCTTTACGAAATAATGTTTTGAAAAACCGACCTTATTTTCGCGTTTTTGTATTATACCTACTAAGCAGGTGCTTATGAGGTTTTGTCCTCTTTTATCTCTACGGGACCCAACCCAATTTCATTCTAAGTTATAATGACTTTTACTGTGCCTAACCCTTTGGTGTGGACGCATTTACACAAAAAGATGGTTTACCCGCATTTCCATCTTATATTCTAATCTTACTTATATGACTGTTACTTATACCTACTAAATATTACAAAAATTGTTTGTAATTGTACGTCAATTAATATTGAAAATAATTATAATACGACGGTTCATGAGTTAGTGTTATAATTATAATTTTTTTTGTAAACTTTTTATATGAAAACAAAATACTGAGCGCTTCTGTGCTCTTGAAGATAGTATTCTGGCGTTTTTATAAACTACTTCTTTGGCCACGACGGATTAAGCCCATTATCTCCACGTTTTTCGAGGTCTCCAGGATTGGCCATGGAGTCATAGTCGTGAGTCATACAGCGCAGCTTCACATGTAAACGAGGTCTACCCTTTTCGGGCAGTTTTAAAACAAATTTGTTTAGATGGGCCCTTCCTGCCTTCCGTATAATTTGCGCTGGAAATTTACATGTGTCGACTTAACTCCCCTCCAGTGATTGATGATCCATCGAAAAATTATATTAGCAGTTGAAAATAGATCCTTTTGGACGGGGGTATTTACCCCTTTAGGGAGGTACCAGTCATTAGGCCGGATCTTGTAGAGACTTATTAAATGGAGCATGTTTGGGTACGATGGGAGTGTCTATGTGATATGGTTATTCTTAACGAGCTTGCTGTATTCTGTGTCAGAAATCACAAGTTGCCTGAAAATAACTAAGTTATAAATATAAGCAAAAAATACTAACGTATTCAAAAATTGTTTCAGCAATGGTCTGAAGTTGAATGCCGTCTCCAAAAGTAACCTGTAAAATCTTCGATACAAAAATCCTTTGCATCCTACTCTAGATAATCTAAACAGTGGCAGGTGGAAGTTTTTATTCATTCTGTAGTGCTTATGTCTTTGTTTTATGATGGAGACTTGCCCCAACACCACTATCTCAGCTTAGTCGACCGTATCCTCACCCCAGGAAAGACATGGCCAATACGTGTGGAGCTGACTTAAGATGCTGGTTTCCTCACGATTTTTCCTTAAAGCATAACCAAAAATTCCATGTCCTTGGGATCAAAACGGTTGCTACTACAACACCACCAATTGCCACCACTCTCAAAAGCTTCGAAACCCATTATTTATCTTCGGTATTATTAAACAATTTGATTCGTCATTGAAAGCACTTAATTTAGATAGTTTAGTAAATTCGATTCCATAATTGCATTTACCTCTAAATTGGTCTGTTTATGTGCTAAACATATTAATTGTAACTAGGTAGTGTTGGGCTATCGATACGAGGGCTTTGTTGAGCGCTCCATTGCCTTGGACGTACCGATGGCAGAAACAGACTAACTGTTAGATCGGATCTCAGCAATCGCGGTTATTGCAGTTGTTTAACGTTTACCAAAGCTAAAACACATTCATAAACGTTTGTACGAATTTTGTATCGTTAAGCATCGCTCTACGTCTCGGAAAAAGTTTCTCGGCACCAACTAAATCAAAAAGTTTATGTGCTTGAAGCATTCCGAACGGAAGTGCGATACGAAAATGTGCATAAAATAACGTTTACGAATGTGTTTTGGCTTTGGTTTTGGACATAATATTACGTCTCGGCTAAGCTTAGTTTAAACTTTACGTTTTCAGGATAAGCTGCGGTAATGTAACCATCTGTAGTTATTCTATTTTGGCGATAAACAAAAATATCGTGTTTATCTTGTCATAGATTTCCGCAGTCTCGCTTAAACCTATCGATTAAAACATAAAAAACAGATCTAACTCTACTGTTTTTGCGAACGGTACAGCGGCATAGCTACCCAGCTAATGTTCTAATCACCGACCTATGACGTCATGTCCACTTTCACCTCACCACATACAACAGGTACTAGAAATGTAATTGTATTAGATCTGTTTGTGGTCTATTAGTTTGTGATACATTGTGGTTACATGCATTTGATTCTGTGTACGATAGAACTTGTGAACTTGACTTGTATAAAACGCTAGCGAATGAAAATCAAAAAATATAGACCGATTAGATTAAAAAAAAACCGAACAACTGCAAGTTTGGCTCGAGCTCCGAGGGTTCCGCAAAAAGTATTTATTGGGTCTTGCCAGGCGGACAACGAAGTGATTCTATTTTCCTGTTGAGGTACGAAACCCAAAAATATAAGACAAAATATTTATTTATCGAAACTAAAACGAATTCAAATGAAACTTGACGTGGTTTGAGTTAAAACTACTAGGTAGGACATGGGATACTTTTTATCTCGGAATTCAGCACGGTTCCTAAGAGAGGGGATGAAAATAAAAATGTGTACTTATATAGCTGTAATTCAGCAACGCGTCATCCGATTTAATCAATTATTGTTTTTAAAATGGAGGTAGGTAATTTAAAGATTATCCCGTAAAAATAACAAGGTTTTGTAGTTCAGAAATCACAGACATCACAACTTAGTATCAACGGGACAGGGGTGGAGAATTTGGATGGGATATAAAAGGCAATCGCGAACGAAATCGCTGGTACAGCTAGTTCATATAATAAGCTCCTAGACTACATAGCATTATGTACTTTCGCTGTCGATGACCTTTGCCCTTAGCTCCCAGGCTATATCTTAGGCACATAACTTGCAATCACGTGTGCAGTTAGTGATGTTACCCTTATCGATGTATTAGTTTTAATCGATAAAATTCAGCAGAATTGTTAGTAAAAAACTGTAGTCGTCAAATTCAGAATCAAATTATGGAAATAAAAAGGTGTGTACGACTTATTTTTACTTTACCAATTTAAATATATAGGTAATATTAGTTTATCTTTACCAGTATTGCACAAAAGGACGAATATCTATTTTTTTAAACAAAAAAATGACCAAAAATATTTGTAGTTTTAAAAAAATTATATTAATATAATTTATTAAAACATTAAATATTCAACCATCGAAATTTGTGTCATATTTTATTAAGTTGCTTACATCCGCGTTAATTTATAAATGAGCAAAAGTTATAAATTATTTTAAATTCGACATTTTACAACTCAATTCAAAACGGAATTCAGATAAATAAATACGGCGAAGCGTATTGCTGAATTATTAAGTGGTCAACCCTAAATAATCTAAATCTATTTAGCTACAGCCTAATTCATTATATCTAAACTCATGACCGCCACCGCAAACCAACGTTATCGTTCTAACACCGCTCTAATAGCACTCTCACTCTCGTCTAGGTACCTATATACATACATGTGTACATAATGTCTGGGTCAAGGCATCGCTTTCACTGTCTTTGATATGCCTGACATACTATGTGCTTCAGACACATACGGTTTCAAACAAACACGGCTATATATAAACGCGCATGTATGAAGAATGTAATGAGAGTGAATGTCAAGACCAAACCGATGCAAAGTTTTGGTCGAAAGTAAGCTCAAAGTTTTTAGTATAGTTTTGTCCAATGTTAAAAAAAACGAAGCAAAAATCATTGCTCTGAAGTGATGAAAAAAAACATCGTGAGGAAATCACCATATCCTAGAGCTAAAAGTTCGAAGGTGTGTCATAGATTATTACAAACGGCGATGGGCTTGTGACCTGTCACGTACAGTATACTAACTATTGTGCAAAGTGGGCATGTGCCAAATATCATGTTTGGATGTGCCTCTGACTACCCTCTTGAGATATCCTCAAAGATCTAAAAAACTAGAGAACTGAGAAGATGTCTACCGAGCCTAGAGATTACAGTCTTTTTTTTTTTGTTAGTTTTTTTTCGAGTATTAGAAAAAACTAAGCAATTAAAGTCGGAGCAGATAATTAACCAAAACGTGTTGGGCTGCCAAAGCGTTTGAATTAATGTAGAAAAGCACATGGTATATTCGACAAAACTTGCGTGTAATAATCCTGAAATAAATTGACGTTATATTTAGATTTGACAGTTCTTTATAATACCATATCGACATAACCAATTTTATTGTTGTTCTACTCTGTGCCACCATCTACTGTCATTTTTTACATAATAAATGTCATTAAGTTTCATTTTAAATGAGACAGCTGGAGCTTTACCACAAGCTTTTACAAACTATCATGTTTTAGAAACGTCGAATTTCAACTTGAAGTAACACTACTTCAATACATTTATAAGTCACGGTACGGAATATAAAAATTATATTACTTTAATATTGCTCTAAGAGCTTGTAGTAAGGCCACTGAAGAGTGAATTTTTCATAAAGACTAAGATTGTCATCTGTATAGATAACATGAATGGTCATATAAAATGAAATGAAAATGAAACATAAAACTGCAAACAAATCTAAAGATGATATCAATAACATTGTTTTCTAATTTCCCAGTTAATATGAATCATTGTAATTCTTCTATTGTTGTAGCTTTTATCCGTTGTATAACTACAGATAAAAGCTAACACCGTAATCAAGATTTTTGATAATTGATCAAATCAACACAGACATTTTGTATAAAACTACAGTGTATTTCTATCGCGATAGAATCGATACAAATAAAATTTCCAGTATTTTCAAAATTGTCCGTATAATTTGTCTGCAATTTCGCCAGCGATGCAGTCTGGCAGTTTTGAGCTATGCTTTGTTTGATGGAAGTTGAACTAGACAGATTTTATGCTCAAATAAAATGCTGTACGCGGCGCAAAAGCTCGTAGCTAATCTGTAGTCGTGGATAGTGTATTACTTAATACCTATCGCCCGTTGCAGATGCTATTTGGAGTGAAAAACTATATTCTTAAAAAAATACAATTTATGTGAAAATTTGCGAGCAATAATCACTGATTAGCCCGTAATAACAAAGGTAGATGAAACCCAGTAATACAATCTTCAATTTGACTATAACTTTGCTGAACTGTTTCTTGTTAAAACAGAAAAAAGGTAACATTTCAAACTCATACATTGTATTTAAAACCCAATCACCCAAAAGCAATTCAGGCGTCCGTGACAAAGATATCTAAAACAGAATCGGGGTACCCACCCCGCGCCTACCGCGATTAAAGAAAATTATGACGCTGGTATTATCGACCAACCCGAAGCAAGCGTTGCCTAGCAACCAGGACCTACCTTCTAACCCTTCAGATGCCGTGCTTACGAGCTTACTTTCCGGGGGCGGCTGGGGCCACTGTCCCCCGTTTTTCGGCATTGATCCGGACACCACCGCGCCTGCGTGCTAAACGAAAAACGAACCGAGGAAACGCAAGGTCACATCACTAAAACTTCTTTTTTCAAATTTGAATATTGAATGGAGAATTATTGCGTTCAGAATGTTGCAACGTACGTTCAGTGGGACACCAGTTTGGTGCCAGCATCCGGTGGGGGTGGACGTCGCTACGACCCGCTTTACATTCGAATTAGAAACAGACCTTAGCTTTCTACATTAGTGTCTAGGATACAGACTCTAATAGTTACTAGAGGCTAACATCAAAAAATACGATGAAAAAGCCATGAAGAAGATCTAATTTGTGAAATAAATATAAACCTTTATACACAATGAAACTTATTAAATTATTTAATAGCGTCATTAGAGGTATTAAATAAAAATAAAAACAAACAAAATAAACATAGAGGTCCATATCATTTGAACCTTGACTTGTTTTATTCTCATTATAAACAGTTATTCATTATCGTTTCTATCGCTTTCTTCTTTCATGTAAAAAACCTATAGCGTGCATTTATAATATAGGTAGATTGCTCATTGAAACGCATTCATTACAAAATCTAATTACCGACGACGCGAACCAATCGGAATCGGAAATCAAATTATCTAATAAATTACAGATTCCATTATCCAATCGAAAAGGCAGAGAAACGACAAAATTATCGTTTTGTAACAATTAACGGACTACGAGAGACTAGCGTGGTAGTATTTATATAATACAAAAATGTATTTTAATTGTGTTTGTCTGTTCATATGCTGTTTTATAGATTTAAAAACTTTATTTTATGTGAAAAATACTTTGGATTTTAATATGAATTTCCGCCTCTAGCTTATTTATATTCCTGTTTGTTAATATTTTTTTTACTTAAAAGTACCTCCTAATCTAAACAGTAAAAAACATTATATTCATTCACCAAATTATTATCAAAATCTGTTTGATTCAGTGTATGAAAATGTCTAAAAAACCTTTATTTTACACAAGTTAATTAAATAATATTTTTAGAATTGTATAACTGTAAAGTATTTACCTACCCTCAAATGATTATAAAACTGGCATGTCGTGAAGTGACACGATAAAAAGATAAAATGCATCTGAAAGTCAGACTACATGAAAATCTCTAAAAAGATAATTATATTAACTCAAACACAATACAAACAGACGAAAACAACAAAGATATCAAAGACGAGAAAGCTGAAATGCTTTGAAAAGCGTTACGTTTGAATCCTATCTGATTCAACATTCAACATTAATTCCATTGAAACGTTCGCAGACGAAGTCGCGTGTAAAGCTATTAGTGAAATGAATGAGACAACAAATAGAAAACACAGGATGTGCTTCCTGAATACTTTATCACGTCGCCTAGGCAGCATCGATTTAGCAGATATCCTGCAGATAATAATCGCCTTTATTATCAAAGTGTAACACGTAAGGAATGAGAATATTACGGTGAATTTATTACGGATGCTTTTTGCATGTGGCTTTTTGCTTTTATTGTTTGTGATCTAATAAGTTATTGGCATGTTAGATATTTTAAATTATTCATGAACTAGATGTTTTTAATCTTGTTACTAGATAGAAGTTGGAAAATGTCTTTATCCGATTTCAACTTGAAAGTTTTTACCATCCTAATAGGTTGTATTATGATTATGAGTAGGTAGGTATTATGAGTTCCTTTGCCTGTCACTGTAGCCCAAATAACGGTTGAAAGGATTTTGACGAAGAACATGTTGAAGTCACAATGTTTTCAGTGTTCTGAATGTTATAGACTCTGTGATGTTCAGCATATTTTGTGGCTTCAAATTCAAATTCAAATTCAGTTTATTAAACTCAAAATAACATGACAGATAATAATTATCCAATGCGTTATAGAGGAACAGATAAAATATAACATATACTAACATTTCAACATACTAGTAATTATTTAAAATAAACTTAACATAAATAAAAAATCTACTGTTACATATTATACAAAACAAAAAAACAAACTTATTATTGGCTTGTGTTGATTAGCTACTTTTGGAGGTTGTTATGTAAGTACCTTCATAAAAAGTATCATATAATGATCGTCCAGGTCACAAAAAACATTGAATCCCTATTTTTTAAACAACAAAAATTGTGCAGCTTTTGCATTAATATTGAAGTCTAAGATAGAATAATAAAAAGTATCATATAATGGTCGTCCAGGTCACAACAAAACATTTAATCCCAATTTTTTAATCAACAAAATTTGTGCAACTTTTGCATTAATATTTTAAGAAATATAAGATGGAATAGTTACATAATTGTTTAAACCAACTATAACAAGTTTCAACTATAAGTCCCACCTTAAAAGTTAACGACATCTTATTCATTTCACAAAATTAAAAACTCCGCAAACTCTCTCGCCCCATCTCGAATATCGTTAAAAATAACGAACCTGCAGCATCAGACGGTCCAGCAAAAATTAAAAGACAACATTACAATGTTAATATCATGAGAAAAAATATTCAAACAAGTTGTATAAAAATTAATTCTTTAAAACAGGTGTGGTCAAGCGCAGGGGTCGCTTAGACATTTCGCCGGCACAAAGCATTCACAATTGCAGATTCATCAGTTTTCAAGTATTCACACGGCTGCTTTGAATATCTGTGAGAGTTGCATTTGATGCAGTGGTCCATCTTGTTTTTAATTAATATTCTGCTTAAAATTCGTTTTGTGTGAGAAATGTTGAGAATTTTACGTGGGGAGTTACTGTTGCATTTAGTTAGCTACTACTGGTAGTTTTAAGTTAAGAGTACCATTCTATTAGTTGCAAATTTATATCAAAGCTTTTTGAAATAGCAAAAATATTTTCTAGGTTTTAAAATTTAAAAATCTTATAATAAAACATGTTTGCTGCGGTTCGCAAAGTTTTTTTAGACATTATTAGGTATGTATATTTTCCAAAACTCGAATTGAATTTAGACTTGAATATAGATTTTCGTCATGAACAGTCAGAGAGATAAAATTAAATTTCAAAAATCAAATTCGTAATCGCGTAAAATCAAATACTTTTTATATTTTCCCTTTTTTAATGTATGTACCTCGATCGGTATAAATAAAAATACGAAGCACAGCTTAACCTTAGCTTTGACCGCTTAAAAAATATCACCGTTCAACCGTCGCCTGCGCATATTAATTTTGCTATTCTTCCTGCAGAATCTTAGCTTCATGCAAATCAGCTCACTAACGGGTCATCTTTATGTTAAAGGGTCATCTTTATGGTAAGTGATCATTATTATGGTAATCGGCACACGTAGGGTCAGAGGTCTTGACCCCTTCTCACGTCTTATGAATATTCTGAACCAACTGACCTTAGGAGCGTTCCCACGAACCCTGTATAATTGCCAAAACTTAATTGGAGCAAGGTGAACTATTAAGAAGATTATCATAACTAGTTGGGAGATTATGCTAAGCCCTGAGAAAAGGTGAGATTTACATTATCTTGACTGTTAAAATCAAACTGCCAAATTTTTGACAGTTGATTTTGTCGCTTATTGTTCTTTCAACAGCCCTATTACCGTACTTTATGCATACTTGCAATAAGCTCTAACGAAATGTTGAGTTTTTTGTTCTTACACCTTCCCAGTTTCCGTATTTTATAAAGAAATTATGCAGAAGCTTGACTTAAAAGCTTCTGCATAATTTCTTTATAAAAGTGTGATGATTGACTGAGTGATGATTCGACGTTACTTATTTTATGCCTTCGACTTTTACGTTTTATGCACTCACTGCATAGAGTAATCACAGGCTACAGTTTCTGTCAAATCAAAGAAAGAGAGGAAGAAAAAAAACCAGATGTTTTTTTCTGGCAAGAACTTGATTTATGATTTCAACAGAATGAATTGAAAAAAGAAAATGAACAGAAAAAGTGGCGTAATAAAGAGGAGGCCTATATACCCTACAGTGGGTGCAAACGGGCTGAATGATGATGATGATGAAGAACTAACATGTATTTGACAATACCTAATTAAATAAAAAAAAAGATGAAAGCGTTATCTACGTAAAGTTATGATTCAATGTTTAAAAGATTTTATAAGAACTCATAATTGCCAGCACCTTTCTAAACTAGATACAAAAAAATATTTTTGACATTTTTAGTTAAAAAAAGAGCTTCAAATATTTTCTTCCATCTCTTCCATTACCCTCATCGTCTCTCTTAACAGAAGGTCTGTTAAATGAATACACATTCATTCAGTCAGGACTTTGATTCTTATTATAATTAGATAAAGGAAGTATCGTAACTGAATTGAAAACTGATGAAGTAATATAACCAGTCGGTACTTGATAGCTAGATAATAAAATACGAAGTCAGTAACCCATTTTACAAAATAATTATCCAAAAAGCGATTTCACACGATCGTGTGGTTTTACAAAACTAAAATGGAAATTACACACATTGTTAATTAATTAGTATGTAAGCTTTTGTGCTAGGTATCCATCATTTCCATCAACATTTTCCACGGGGGGTAGGGGGGGGGGGGTAATTGGAAAATCATTTTTCCCTTTAATTATCTCATATTTCTATAGTTTTCCAGCTAAGTACGCGGGAACTGTGATTAAATTTACCACTATTCATTATCTATACTATGCTCTGCGTACTACACCACCCCTAAAACATTGCACGCAACGGCCGTTACCAACCCCCACCCTCCCACTCCACCCCCCCAAACGCACCGTTTTTCTCCCCGCAAGATAAAGACCAAATAAAAAAAGAAAACGCGAAAAATCTCTCTGTCACTTTCTGGCGCGCGCGAAACGCATATGTGCGAGCGGCGCGTCATCTAAGCTATATGAACGACTCACGAAAACTTGCGCCCCGCCCGAGACGCCCGCCTCTATCCGTCTCTCTCACTTTTTCACACTTTTCATATCAACCGTTTAGATACCAGGGGTCGCAGGAGCCCTATAGTTCCCATACAAAAATGAGCTTTATTCCCATGGATTAGTGCATATTTTGTGTTGTTATAAAGTGGGGTTTGAAAATATTTTAGAATGCAAAACGCTAGGGAGTGTAGGTCTCTCTCGCTCGCAAAAAAGCAAGCCCTCGGGAGGGTGGGGGGTTTTAGATGGCGGGGGAGGGCGGATAGTGGCTGCCATGATGCCGGCGGCTCCCTGTACGAAGACTGCGTGTTAATTTTGGCAAATTCACGCGCTGATTTCAAACATTTTATTGCTATTTTTGCAATAGAAAATGCATAATTAATGAAACTCCACCGCAAATATAAATAACTAGCTGTTACCCGCGACTTCGTCCGCAGAAATCCTTCATTATATAACATATTAATTATTAACCTGCAAACAAAAAAAAACAAACTTAGTAACGACTGTAATCCCCAGACTCGGTAGAGATCTCCTCAGACCTCTAGTGACTTAGATCTCTATTACACCTTGGGTTACATTATTGAAGTTTTAGTATGGACTTCTATTTTTTTCTAGTAATAATTATTGCCTATGTATGTTACTTAGGGATAATGTAGCATTTTTATTGTGAAAAAAATTTTGAAATTGGTCCTGTAGTTTTTGAGTTTATTCGTTACAAACACAAAAATACAAATCTTTCATCTTTATAATATTAGTGTAGACTACCGCCCGTGTTTTTACCCGCATTATTCTGGATTAAGAAACTATAACTTCATACGCATGGGGGTAGATTTATGGGGTAAAATGTAAGTTATTATTAATCCAGGATATTTACCACACACACGAAAGAGGCCTCGTGCAGCGCACGTTAACCTTTTCACCACACTGGCTCGAAAGACCTAGTGACAATATAAGAAAAAGGAGGACCTACCGCTTGCCAAATTTTATTCCAGTTCAGTAGTTACGTACTCATAAACCATTAAATACTAGGCTATATCTTTTCCAAATTTTATTCAAATCCGTGTAGTCATTCTTGATGTGTTAATATGTCAAAAATCAAAAATCTAAAAAAAATATATACCTATCTTCTCTAAATTTTGCTTTTATAATATTAGAAGGTTATTATAAGAAGTAAAAAAATATGTTGACAAATTAGTTCATGACTTTTATTAAAAAAAAAAAAAAAAAAAAAAAATATGATCACGACTGTTATCCCCGGGCTCGGTAGATATCTCCTCAGATCTTTAGTTACTTAGATCTTTGAGGATATCTAAAGGGGGTAGTCAGAGGCAAGTCCAAACATGACATTTGGTACATGCCCACATTTTGCACAGTAGTTAGTATTCCGTACGTGACAGGTTGCAAGCCCATCGCCGCTTATAAGAATACTAACCTATGACACATACCTTCGAATTTTTGGTTCTAGGGTATGCCGGTTTCCTCACGATGTTTTCCTTGACCGTTTAAGAGCACTGGCATTGCGCACATAAATTTTTCGAATGGAAAAACTCATTGGTGCACGACCAGGTTTGAACCCACGACCTTCGGATCGTGAGGCAGGGGTGCAACCACTACACCACCAGCGCTCTTATTAAAAAATGAAGGTCATAAATTGGTAGGTAATAAGCTAAAATTATTTTTTTTATCTTTGGTTAGTTTTCTGTAATAACCAGCGATGGGCTTGTAACCTGTCACTTACGGAAAACTGCAAAAAGTGGACATAAAAAATAATGTAAAAGCGTCCCGCTACCTACCACTTTTATCATCAAAATTCTAAGTACTAACTAGAGATCTGAGTAGTTGTTTAATGAAACCGGGGTAGGTACCTACTTAGTGCAGTTTTTTATATAAATTCATCACTATGTAGGTACCATAGACCCAATTTTACCTATAATTAGGTAAAATTATATACAATAAAAACCCAGCAGAAAAATCTGCACACTCTAGAGCCGAAAATTCGAAGGTCTGTGTCATAGGTTAGTATTCTTATAAGCGGCGATGGGCTTGAAACCTGTCACGTAGTTACGGAAGATTTATGCCATATTCGTCCCTAGAAAGTTCGGCCCACATGAAAAAATCTTCGTTTGTCCCACATTGTATGCCTTATTCGGCCCATAATATATTTTATATCATAAAATCTTATTTCGTCCCACTTTTCTGCTCCACATTCGGCCCACGTTTTTTGTATAGGCAAATTATCATTGATTTAGTACAGTTGAAGCAATAAGTCTTTACTTGACTTTTATATTGTAAGTATGATATGAACAATGCTCAGAAAGGTAAACTCTATGGGTAAACTCAATTTAAAGCGCACGTTTTGGGGTAGTCGATGCAAAAGAAAGCTGCGGCTAAGATTAAATTAATATTTTTTAGAAATTATGACTTTGGCTGATTAGTGTTTACGGATTCATACTGAATAGGTATATAATTAAACGTTAAATTTTTAACCTACATATTTAATCATCACCTCGGAAGTTCTTTTTTCTATAATACTTTATTAAACGAAATGTAAACGGATGAAGATTAATAAAAGTGTTTTATAAGTCTTACCTATAATATGTATTAAGGCCCAGCATTTTGAAAATTGGAAGTATTGCAACCCTAATCATTCTATTACCGCTTAATAGATTACATTGAAATTGAACTACACGATACTCAAGGATATAAGTGATAAATTAACCGGAGCCAAAACACGAATTAGTTAGAAAACCTAGGTTAAAAATCATGTCAAAACCACCTCTGAAAATTCAGAAATTCCCTAATTTATCCAGAACAGTAAGGTATTTTGAATTTCTATTTCACATAAATATAAATCAGTTAATTTGAAACAAATCAACCCAGCCCTTTTTTTGAAATAAGCTATTTACTTGAACATATTTATGTTTTTCTTCACCCACCGGTGGGTGTAGGGATAATTCCTGTTTACCCGTGTACCCACTACGATATGGTTGGAATTAATTATCGATGAAAAAAATACAATAATAATACGATAAGTTAATTTGTTGAAAAAAATGCATTAACTTCAGGAAACATGTAGAAGTCCAAGTACCAGGAATGCATAAACCATGAAGAGGTTTTCGCTACCCGTGATCTTTTGGCTCTTTGTGATTCTACAGTGAAATACCTCTCTATCGTTTCTGCTATCCTGGTATCTGGTATGTATTAGTTCATTAGTTCGGTATATGGTTGGAATTAATTATCGATTAAAAAAATAAAATAATAATACGATAAGTCAATTTGTTTATTAAAACTACGAAACTAAAGGAGACTGGATTACATTTAACATTTAACATTAAGTATACTAAAATAGCAGTAAGGAAAAGTGGAAATTTTCTGTGCGCCTATCCCTACCGGTAGAAATAGATCTACACAAAGGTGCACTTATCCCTACCAGTAGGGATAGCTTGGTAGGGATAAGTGTACCAGCCGTTTTGGTCGTGGTGATTACACTTATGACGTTCACTGTAGTTTCAATAATTTTGGTATGAGGGACGAATGTGGACAAATATTATCATGAGGGACAAACAAAGACTTTTTAATGGAGAGGGCCGAACATTAGGGACGAATATGGCATAAATCGGTTAATTTATCACTTATATCCTTGAGTATCGTGTAGTTCAATTTCAATGTAATCTATTAAGCGGTAATAGAATGATTAGGGTTGCAATACTTCCAATTTTCAAAATGCTGGGCCTTAATACATATTATAGGTAAGACTTATAAAACACTTTTATTAATCTTCATCCGTTTACATTTCGTTTAATAAAGTATTATAGAAAAAAGAACTTCCGAGGTGATGATTAAATATGTAGGTTAAAAATTTAACGTTTAATTATATACCTATTCAGTATGAATCCGTAAACACTAATCAGCCAAAGTCATAATTTCTAAAAAATATTAATTTAATCTTAGCCGCAGCTTTCTTTTGCATCGACTACCCCAAAACGTGCGCTTTAAATTGAGTTTACCCATAGAGTTTACCTTTCTGAGCATTGTTCATATCATACTTACAATATAAAAGTCAAGTAAAGACTTATTGCTTCAACTGTACTAAATCAATGATAATTTGCCTATACAAAAAACGTGGGCCGAATGTGGAGCAGAAAAGTGGGACGAAATAAGATTTTATGATATAAAATATATTATGGGCCGAATAAGGCATACAATGTGGGACAAACGAAGATTTTTTCATGTGGGCCGAACTTTCTAGGGACGAATATGGCATAAATCAATTAACCGGAGCCAAAACACGAATTAGTTAGAAAACCTAGGTTAAAAATCATGTCAAAACCACCTCTGAAAATTCAGAAATTCCCTAATTTATCCAGAACAGTAAGGTATTTTGAATTTCTATTTCACATAAATATAAATCAGTTAATTTGAAACAAATCAACCCAGCCCTTTTTTTGAAATAAGCTATTTACTTGAACATATTTATGTTTTTCTTCACCCACCGGTGGGTGTAGGGATAATTCCTGTTTACCCGTGTACCCACTACGATATGGTTGGAATTAATTATCGATGAAAAAAATACAATAATAATACGATAAGTTAATTTGTTGAAAAAAATGCATTAACTTCAGGAAACATGTAGAAGTCCAAGTACCAGGAATGCATAAACCATGAAGAGGTTTTCGCTACCCGTGATCTTTTGGCTCTTTGTGATTCTACAGTGAAATACCTCTCTATCGTTTCTGCTATCCTGGTATCTGGTATGTATTAGTTCATTAGTTCGGTATATGGTTGGAATTAATTATCGATTAAAAAAATAAAATAATAATACGATAAGTCAATTTGTTTATTAAAACTACGAAACTAAAGGAGACTGGATTACATTTAACATTTAACATTAAGTATACTAAAATAGCAGTAAGGAAAAGTGGAAATTTTCTGTGCGCCTATCCCTACCGGTAGAAATAGATCTACACAAAGGTGCACTTATCCCTACCAGTAGGGATAGCTTGGTAGGGATAAGTGTACCAGCCGTTTTGGTCGTGGTGATTACACTTATGACGTTCACTGTAGTTTCAATAATTTTGGTATGAGGGACGAATGTGGACAAATATTATCATGAGGGACAAACAAAGACTTTTTAATGGAGAGGGCCGAACATTAGGGACGAATATGGCATAAATCTTACGGAATAATGTGCAAAATCCTACGTCACAGCGTACTGCAGCAACTGTAGTTTGCGCTTCATTAATTTGCTTAGAATTTGGTACCATGAGTAATAATTTTGACAGATGTTATAGTAACGTACTATTACTACTGTAGTAACGTCAGCCGATCTAAATGTGACAACTCATGGTAGACGTACTGGAGTAACACAGGCTACTTTTTGTGCGGGTAGGTACCACGTTAGCTGAGCCGCGCAGTTGCTAGTTACCTAGGTATAAATCTTAAAATCACTATTTGCCTGTAGTACCTAATGCTCAGTGGTCTGGCCCCTATTCAATAAACATTACAAGTCTACGTAAAAATGGACAATATTGTCGAATTTTAAGACAAGTGCTGTTTAATAAAACTTACATAAATGTAGAATTGTAAGAACATTTTACAATTTTGTAAGTTTTCCTCCAGTAAATCGTAATTTTTTGATTAAACAGAAACTTGTATAATTGTAGCCACCTACAATTAATTTTGTATTTAACAATGTAATGTTTATTGAATAGGGGCCTGGTCGACCGGAATACAAAAAAAATATAATTTCCATGATAACCAAAAATATTATAGACCAGTGTAATATAATAATGAAAACAGTTGATTCACTCGTCACTTTTCGGAAAATAATTTCACCGCTCGGTGAATCAACACCAGCATTCCTCATGAGGACTGAAGACAGCATCTTTATGGAAGTGCCACCTGGCCCAACATGGCTCAGACTTGAGCCATAGTAAGCATAAGGCGTAGCGCAGACGACAGATATCACAGATACAGCGCACATTATAAATAAATAAATAAATAAATAAATAATGCTGGACAATCCACACAGCATCATCTAGCCCCAAAGTAAGCTACTCAAAGCTTGTGTTATGGGTACTAGATAACTGATATATTTAATACATGATATAGGTACATAGATAGATATTTTTTATTATACATACACACCCAGACCAACGGAACAAATTTCTGCAGATCGTACACAAATTTGTTCCAAGGCGGGAATCGAACCCGCAACCTCTTGCGTCGCAGGCGGACTCTTGCCCGCTGCGCCACTGAGGTCTTCACATTCACAGTAAGTCGTGGAAATAATAGTAGAAAAAGATATAAGTAGACTAAAAATATGCCTCTTTCAAGTCCCAATGTGCTGTTGAGAAAAGCATAGACAATGTATTAGCACATAGACAACACAGCATACACTTTTCGTGCGACTTCTTTGTACAAAAAATCTGTCGTGGATTTTTCACAGACCTTTTGTGAGTCTTTTGCGTTACTTTTGCATTATAATTGTGTGTTCTATTTTGGTAGAGCAAACGTGCATCGCGAAGAATTTATCGTCTGCTTTACCTTACTCGCTTTTATTTACATTAGAGTAGAAATATTTATAATATCTATTTTAAATTGGTGTTTTAATTTGTGATTGTCATCTCTATATTTCTTTCCTTTTTATCGGTTTCGATAAAAAATACATTGGTTGTAGTCCGTATTACAATGACTATTTTTCATTATGCTGGTACCAAAATGCCTATCAAGTAGAATGGCTCAATCCTCTATTTATTTATATACCCGTCTATTTAAGAAATTAAAAAATCAAACATCATAATTATTATAGATACTTACTTTGGTCGACACATTCGATTACAAGTTATATTTCTAATTTTCATAATAAAATAAAATTTATCAATTCATATAGTATGTATATTTTTTAGTAAATAAAATCACAAGGACCATTTGAAACGTCTTATAAGTTAAGAGAATTTATGTGCCAATTCCAGCTTAACCCATGACCAATAGAAGGAATAAACTAGTCTCATGAGTTCTTAATTTTTATATTGAATATCCAAATAAGTAATTTACAAAGCAGGTTACAGACTAAACTTTCTAACTAGAAATGTTGAACAAAGAAATAGAAATAATAAAAAATGATTTTTTATGACCAAAAAAATGATTTGGCGTGTAGTCTCATCTACATGGGTAATTATTTACCGTGTTCTATGATAGTGTATGATAATAAAATTTATGGTAATTGAGTTGATAGCGCCATCTCTTGGCTAGTAGTTTAAACAACTTTTGCAGTTAATTATTTTTTTATTATTTTTTTTTAAAAGCTATAAATATGGAGTTATAAAGAACCAAAAAAATATAACATCAAAAAAAAAGAAAAACTCACACATCTTAAAATTAAATAAAAAAACATATAAACACTAAGTACCATAAAGCTGTGACAAGTCAAAAAATAATAATACAAGAAAAATGGTATAAAAAAAAAATCCAAATCTTTTATTTGTTTTTTAGAATTTTTTCACATTCGTTAACAGTCAATTATTTTAAGAGTTCTATTGTTCCCACAAACTAAGTTTAGAGGGCAGCACCATCATTTTTTTTTTGTTTTTATGTTTTACTACCATAGAAAGAAACTCTTAGGAATTTATTCGTATAGGTTTTTATAATGTTTAATCATTTTAATAATCAAAAAATAATTTACTGTTGGACGTAAATTAAATAGAGTACCGCTACTCCACAACAGATGGCAGAACAAGTCTTAAGTTTTCTGTTATATAAAAAACGTACTTTTACTTTTCTAAGTCACATGACAGTGGTTAGCTTTTTATAATAATACATTTTAAAGATTAGATTACTTATTTAGTAATTATTTTATCCACCTAAGTACATAAATACCTTTGGTTTATATAATAAAAAAAACATGTAATTCCCAGGCTTGGTATATTATATAATCTTGTCAATCTCTAGTTAGGTACTTAAAATACTTTGAGGATATCCAAAGGGGGTAATCAGAGATGTCCAAATATTTTATTTGGTGGTTAGTTTTCCGTACGTAACAGGTTGCAAGCTTCTACAAAAGTAGGTATTATGGGTATTATGTAAACTAAAGAAAACTTAAAATTAGAAAATTTTATAAAGAGTATAGAGTAAAATAAGGTTGCTAAAAGTTGCTTGTTTGGACAAGCAACCTGTAGCAACTTAGGTACGTGCATAATATCTGGTTGCTTCATTATAATATTTCCAACAAAGATTTGTAAGTACAATAATGTTGGAATTCATGAATATTCAAACTTGAAATCCTAGTGGAAATCTTTTTGGAACACAATATCTAATTTCCATTTAGAAAATGGAAAACACATACTCTGGAAATACGAAAAATATAAATGGAAAATACGTACCAAAAAAAGCGTGTGTCATAGATTAGTATTTTTATAGGGCCAATAATGTTTAGACGTTCCTCTGACTACCCCCGTTTAGATATCCTCAAAGATCTAATTAACAATAGATCTAAGAAGGTGTCTACAGTTGTGTGGTGGATTACATTTTAGTTGTTTAGAAAATGAAATGTTTCTAATAAGTGTTTACAATTCTGTCTTATTAGTCAAAGGTACATTGTGAAATAGGCTTAATTCGCTTGCTGCGTTCAAATTAATCGTATTTTGTAAAGCACAAAATCTCCATGACAAAATGCGATTACTTTGAACGCAGCAAGTGAATTAAACCGAAACCAATCGAGTTACGCAAACGTCATGCGAGCGAAGACACGTTCTTGCCTTGTCTCTGTGTTTTTACACTGTGCATTCTGAATCATAAAATATATTAAATATATTAAAAGTCAAAAAAATGTTATTCAGTAAAATCACAGGGATCATTTTGAATTGTCTTACATACTAGGTGTGTCTAGGTGCCAATTCCAGTCCTATCCCCAGTCCGAGAAGAACTGACAAGAAACTCGCTGGGCCCTAGCACTTTTTTTATAAAAAATATTACCACTAAGCTCTTTACATTAAAAATCGGTCCTCTGACGAGAACGAAATGAAGACGCATGCGGACAAAGTTGTGGCCAACAGCTAGTTTAAATATCTATAAAGCTCTTACGCTACTGACTGACTGAACAACGCACAGCATAAACCAAGTCTAGAGCTGAAATTTGGAGGGTTGATTCCTTTTGGGGTCGAGAGGAGAATTTCCAAAATTTTATTTTTATTGAAGTTTGTATAAAAAAACAGGACGCGAACTAAGTCGCGGATCCACTATATCTAAGTGTAAAACTTAATAAAAAAAAATCATTAATGTGTCCTTTAGCAAGCTCTAGATTAATCTGTACCAAATTTAATTTAAATGGGTAGTTTAGGCTTGATTACGTAACACACAGACAGAGTTACTTTCGCATTTATAACTATTAGTAAGGATAACAGAGAAATAATTATGAAATCTTCAAACGAAATACTTGAACAGATTCACTAGAATACACCGTGTGATGGCACCTTAGAATGTGATGTGCCTCCCGCCACCCGGGAGGCGGGTTACCCGCACAATTCGCCAAATCATCTTCACCCCGCATTTTCACCCCGCATTTTCACTGATGAAGATATGCTAATGCCAGCTCAGAGATAGTTGTCCGGGGACGGAGACTTTAGTTTAGTTTAATGGGATATCTTTACGTGTGTGAGTCACGTTCGTGGTGTAGATACGTGTTTAATTTACGAACTCATCAATATATGAGCACATACTATTAGTATTACAATATAATGCACCATCTAACCGCTCGCAACTATGCATTTTAAATACAAGTACAATGCTTGTAATGATTTTTGGTTTTTACTTATCATTCACTCATTCGATCATCCTGAATTCAATTACTCCATATTTAGTTTGAATGCCTGCAAAGCTGCGCCTACGACTATCGTAGAACCTTAAATGGTGTATTTACTTATGTAGAAGTAACGAAAAATTATGATATCTTGGTATTATATTCTCGATTGAATAAATAAAAATGATATACTGATAGCTGAAGTTATCCAGATCTAATGATAAGGTATATTATTTAGATACTAGTAGATTACATTATAATAATGATTTATTTTGGTAAATGTAGGTCATGGAATACTTCATGTAACACATTGATGTACATCAATGAAGTAGCAAAAAAATATTTCAGTTTTTACCTGATTGCGAAGCGAAGAAGAGGTTAATATGTTTCATCATCATGTTTAGCGTGTATTAATGTATGTTTGCGAATTCCTTTGGCTGTCCTAGCCCAAACGGCTGCACGGATTTTGACAAATGCGGTGACGTTGGATTCGTCTGGATTACAAAACTGACATAGGATAAACAAAATGTCTAAAAATGTAATATGGCGGCTGTAAAATTTATTTTCAGTTAAGTTCAGTCAAGTTTTTTTCATTTTTGCAATAAATAGGTACTAGTTGTTTTGTTTTTTCTGTTTCAGGTGCTTCTATAGAGACATCAGACGTGCAAAGCAGATATGAAACAAAGCCAAGCACCCACACGTAGCGAAGATCATTATCTGCGAGCATGAGAAAGTTACGAGGAATCTAGTTAGCCCCCCCTCCCCCTAGCCTTAACTTGTTATAACCAGTTTAAGCTAGTTCTGTTTAGTTGGGCACCTGCGATACAAGGCAAAGTTTACTACTCTGGGTTGGTCTTGTACATACGAATTATTGTAGGTACTTGTATGTCCTGCCTGCCAATCTAAAGTACATGGGTTATAATCTATAGGAATTATAATAAAACTGTAACGGAGCAAAATCATAGCATGATTTTTATTTTCTAACTTTTGTCGTCCCACTGCTGGGCAAAGGTCTCCCCCAAATCACGAAAAAAATGTACTACGACTTAGCGTACAATTCGGAGCCCTGTAGGCCTACCACGAGTTTTCCCAATATACACTCGCTAGCGACTGTAGTTAAAAAAATGTATGAAAAATTTGTACAGCGCCTCTAGCGGATAGTTGGGTACTAAAACCTCACGTAGCTAACTATCCTACGTCACAGCGTACTACAGCGACTGTAGTTTGCGCTCATTAATTTGCTTAGAATTTGGTACCATGAGTAACAATTTCGACAGATGTCATAGTAACGTACTATTACTACTGTAGTAACGTCAGCTGATCTAAATGTGACAACTCATGGTGACGTACAGTTTTCGGTAGAGAGCACAGTGGTTATGGCGCAAGGAGGTGGAAATATTTTTAGTAAATTTTAATTGGGGATAGCAGCAGATAGCAGAGGATTTTAGAATTTTTGTCTGTCTGTATGTCTTTTTGAAATCGAATAGGTACCTATTGTCGAAACTAAGTGATGCATTTTGATGAAAATTGACATAATGCTAAATATAGGTAGGTATCTAAGTCATCACGCTCATTCAAGATGAGCAACATTTTCGCGTTTCGTGAACGAAGTCGCAGGTACAGCTAGTCCTATCTAAATCTATACCTACTAATATAATAAATGCGAAAGTAGGTACATAACTCTGTTTGTTTGTTACCTTTTCACGACTAAACGGCTGAAAGGATCTTAATATGGCAAGGATATTTCATCACGGGGTAGGATATTATAGGCTACATTTTGTTTCAAAAATATACAATGTGGATGCAGTCGCAAGCAACGGCTAGTAAAGCCATCCTACTCTTTGGGAATAAGCCATCCTACTAATATTATAAACGCAAAAGTTTGTGAAGATGTCTGGATGTCTGGATGTCTGGATGTCTGGATGTTTGTTACTCTTTCACGCTAAAACGACTGAACGGATTTGTATGAAATTTGGCAAAGATATAGATTATGGTCTGGAATAACACATAGGCTACTTTTTATCCCGGAAAAATGTACGGTTAACGCGGGATAGATTGTTTTTGTTTTTCAAGGTACCACGCGGGCAAAGCCGCGGGCGAAAGCTAGTATTATATATATAAATATTCTTGAGTTCGTCCGGCTCGGGGGCACGCAAGTGCGTGTGTGCGGATGGGCGCGCCGACCTCGATACTGACCGAGCGTGAAATACACTAGGGGGCAAAAAGGTGTCTTACTATATTTAAGACTAGCTTCCGCTCGCAGCTTTACTCGCAAGTTACCTCCATAAAATATAGCCTATGTTACTCAAGGATAATGTAGCATTCTAATGGTAAATATTTTTTTAAATCGGTCCAATACTTTTTGAGTTTATTCGTTACAAACAAAAATACAAAAATACAAAACTTTCCTCTTTATAATATTAGTATAGCTATAGATATAATAAATAGTAGACATAGCACTATATAAACTCAAATAAATAAAATAAAATAAAAATAAAAATAAAAAAGCCTTTTATTCCATAACCTTAAGAAAACAATTTCAATCGTGCATATATAGAGAATAGCTTGTCGTAATTTAAAGTTAATGTAATTTTATGTCAAGTATACAAAGAATTCATGTCAATATGTGATCTTAATAACTAATGTAGCTATTTATTATTGAATGTCAATAGATTATTTTCGATTGAGTTTAATATTAATATTTTGTAAGTAGTTAGGACCCCTCTCGGGTAAAGGCCTCCTCCAGTTTTGTCCAGTTATTGCGGTCTTGTGCGACGCTTGTCCAATTTTGCGTTTTTAAGTATTTTCTAATATTAAGAACCAAACGCCAAGGTGTCCTTTTTTTGTCCAAAATAGCAGAATATGTTTTCGTTGTCTTCTTGAATATAAGTCGTATCCTTCTCTTCGAATCTCGCATAGTCCTATTATGTCATATTTTATATTTTAGATTGCATGTTCAAATGTTACCATTCTTTGCTCACTAGAGAGTGATCTAGCGTTGTAGGTACATATGTATATAATGTTTTTCTGTCTCGTTGTTTTTGTGTTGACTGGAGGGTTTTGGTCTAGCTCTCCCGCGGTGACCAGCCGTGTTGGGATGCTTCTTTTTGTCTGTTGTTCTTTGTTGTCAAGTTTTGGAGGAGGTGCCGTTAATTGCTATTGTTTTGTGTTATTCTCTCTCGTGTGTGTCGTCAGGTATTGCGTTATATTTCTGTTGTCATTGTACATTTTGTTTTTCTTGGCTGCCCTAATGCTGTCTTTATTGCTCGTACTTGGCCCATTTTTACTATAAAGAGTCCTCTTCTTATGATTTATTTCTTCATTCTGTGTTTTTGTTGGAGAGTTTGGTCCTCGGACCATAAGTTTATTGTACTTGATAAATGCTTTGTTTCCTTTTTCAGTTTCGGATTTCAGCTGTTCTTGGAGTTGTTTTCTTTCTATTAGGATTTTGGGCGGGAAATCTTCTTTCAGGTACAAACCGTTTTGAACAAGTTTGTTTTTATTTTTTAGGATTGCTATTTTTTTGCTGTATGTAGTAAGACCCACGTTTATCGGTCTAGGGTTTTCTCCCTTTTTTCCAATGCGTCGAACATGTTGTATTTCACTTGGATTGGTTTGTATTTGTAGGTCATTGTTTATAATGTTGAGTATTTCTTGTTCTAGCTCCGTATAGGTATTTTCTTGATCCGGTACGCCGAAGAACACCACGTTCCTAATTCTTATTTCTTTTTCAAGATGATCTAGACGTTCTTCTTGCTTCTGTTGGTTTATCTTTAATTCGTCAAGTTGGGGCTGAAGAGTGCTTATTTTACCATGTAGGTCGTCAATTTTTGAAGAAAGTTTAGCGTCGGTTTCTTTAATTTGTTGTCCAATGGCAGCAATAGCCTTCATTAGTTCATCCATTATACTTTATTACTCAAATAATATTATGAACAAAAAAATATTTGTGCAAAAATTCAGTTCCAGGTTAGAGATTTGAACCAGCAGCGGTCACTGCGCAGGCCAGTATAATCTCGGTACGTTAAACGACTGAGCCAGCGAGCCGATGTCCTATGCTTCGAAATAGAGGATTGCTTACTATATTTCTAACGGTCTGTTCAAAAGATTTTACGACCACCGTCAAGTAAGCAAAAAGATGGAGTATAATAAATACGAACACTGATTTTAATAACTTTATATAAACTTGTTTTCACTATCTGTTCGAAATTTTGTGTTATTTTGTATTATTTCACTTGCGGTGTTTAACTTGTAGTGTTTAACGTCTCATTCACTTGGCTAGCACTGTTTTTTATTGTCTCAGTTCGCAGATCGTTGTCGTTGTTATTGTTATTGTAATCGCTGTTTTGTAGCTCTAATTTGCAATGTTTTGCCGAATTAACGTTTTCACTTGTTCCTGGAGCGTTTTTTATTATATTCACTAGTTTCATCACTGTTTTAACCCGAATTTCAATTTTAAATTAATATTATTCGTGGAGCTGATGTTGATTGTGCGAGCGCAGCACCCTCTCTCAAATAGAAACTTTATATAAACTCAAATAGCATGAGAAAAAATATAAAACCTAGAGCCTTTCTAAATCCATAAAAAACAAATCGAAACAAATCCCAACACTTTTGAACAAAACAGCCATCTTTTGTTTAAAATTACCTATGTGACGACTTGACTATGATTTTGTGACATTGGCATTACTGCTAATTTAAACACTTCATCATCTTCCTGCCCTTTTCCCACGTTATATGGGGTGGCACAACATGTGATTTTCTTCCATTGCCCTCTATCATTCGTCATCTCAGTACTCACTCCTTTCTTACCCATGTCATCTTTCACACAGTCCATCCATCTTTTCTTTGGCCTACCTCTACCCTTGTATCCGTCCAAATCCATACCTAACACTCCTAAATTAAATACTTGAAACTGGCAAAATTGATTTGAAAGGAGACAGATGTGAAACAATTCGCAGATCCCGCAGCAGAATCGAACCCGCACTTCTCTCCAGGCACCTACTAAGGTCACCGCATGGAATAGTACCTCGTAAAAATAACTATAAAGTTCTAGGATTATGTTAATAAGAGACATTCAACACCTAATCCCAAAACTAATGCTTATTTCGTAAACTATCAAAAACTCATACTAGGGGTACAGACTTATTATGAGATTTTACGAGGCAGACGAAAATAAGCAATGGTTTCCAGCAACCTTTATAATGAAGGTGCTGCGGCAGTAGATACGAATAAATAATAAAAGAAAAATAAATATTAATATTGGTGGACAGACACACAACGCCATCTAGCCCCAAACTAAGCAAAGCTTGTACTATGGGAACCAGATAGCTTTAATTAAATACTTACTTTTTTTTCGTTAATACATAACACACAGAACTAACATCTGCGTTCCTCACACAAATGTTAGTCCTGGGTGGGGATCGAACCCGCAACTTACAACGCAGAAGGCAGAGCTACTACCAACTGAGCTATGAGGCCAATCGAAATGGAATGTTCCTGAAACTAAATATATAAACCTCTTCCTGGCTGGCTAACTGTTTGCTTCCAGTTTGCCTCCCTATTATTTATTTTGGCAATGCCAGTGCTCAAAACTGTGAAGAAAAACATCGAGGAGCTACATACCCCTGAAACAACAATTTAAAGATGTGTGACATAGTTATTTTATAAATGGCGATAGGCTTGCAACCTGTACGTCGATTCTGTAAAATTCAAACATCAACTCGCATCTCACGTCGCTATTCACATAAGACGCTTTTTATTTGACACTTTGAATTGGGTTCGAGTGCGAAGCGAGCTTCTAAGTGACTTGGGAATTACCGTATAGAATGCCACTTCTTACGTCATCTCATACTTTATCAGTCAATATCTGCCCGTCTATTTAGTTCAAGTCGCTGACACACTCGCAAGAGTGGCGCTAGTATAAATTCGAATTATGAACCGATTTTTTAGAATGCCAATCAAGAAACTCACAGCGGATTCAGATTTGAAGTTTAAAATGAGGTCTTACAGAATCACACGGCTGTTACGTACGGAATACTAACTACTCTACATAATATGGGTATGTGAAATAATGTAATGTTTAGACTTGCCTTTAACTTTTAGATATCCTCAAAGATCTAAGTAACTATCTGAGAAGATACTATCAAGTCTAGGGATTACAATCGTGACCACGTTGTTGTGTGCTATTGTAATTTGGCAATAAGTGAGCTCTATTGTATGAACATAGAATTATGATGAAATTAGAAAATAATGATGATGATAGTAGACACTTCTCTAACATAATGGCTACTAACTAGGAGTTCTAACACAGGTTTAAAGGCAATAAAATGTAGCCTAGCTATCAGCAATCGTGATAGTCGAACTACGCACATTAAGGACCTGCACGCACATAAACTGTTTATCTGTCCGCCTTGGGCGAAGGGCGGAGTGTGGTCTCAGCCACAAGCGGTAGCGGACATCGAGCGTACATGTCGTATGAGCGCAGACGCATCGTTCACGCAACGTGAGGCACCTTAAATCATGTAGGAATTCAACTTATCAATTAGAAAACCACACAATTCTGGAATTGTATATTCAAAATCACCTAGACCTAATAGACTGCTGTAGTAAGCAATGTGCTTCTAGTTACGGTCTCGTTATTCTAGTCTAAGATATGAAAGAGAGTTTTGGTGATAAGGCCGCATATTGTGCTTTTTAATTTGATATTGGGTTATTTCTTGTTTCTGTGTAAATACACAATTATTACGCTTCTATTTTATGTGAACAACATTTTTAAGCCAAGTTTTAAGGCTTATGGAAAATGACAACTGTTCCAACCGCTTCCGCTCGAGTAGCATCTTTCGCTTGTGACTTGCGGCTCACAAGAAGTAATTTGCACGAAGCGATAGTAAAGTATCGTTATTGTGATTACATTGTTGTTCCTAATTTGTGCTGTACCAAGTTACACAGCGACAGGCCTGAGGCGTTGTGTGCGCAAGACAATGTCCTTACTGGCATGGGAGTCACCATGTACCATGTTTACATACAATTTACTGGATATTCAAACGGATTATATCACAGTTTGTCCATTTATCATCAACATCTTTCTGCCCTTTTCCCACGTTATGCGGGGTCGGCACAACATGTGATTGTTCTTTCATTTACCTCTTTATGTACCATTCTGTCCACTTATATTTCACGGGATTTTTGATCAAGTTTTTTAGAGATGATTCACGTATTGTGCAATAACATTTTTGCTGACCTAACCTATAACATAAGTCTAAAAAAAATATTCTCAAACGGTGAAGGAAATCGTGAGGAAACCGGCATTTCGTAGACCCTTAAAGGTTCGAAGACATGTGTCAAGGAACCTTTGCACACATTAAAGGGTGAAATTACAAAAATCAATGGTTTTTAGGTACCATTTCAAGAACCAGGAATCACAACTGTAAAAATGCTATGGTAACAAATTGAAGGTCATATATTCATCTCTGCAGGTAGCCAATAAAAACTGGGCAGTCCTATACAACATTTTCATATAAATATGGTTTTACCATCGCAAGATGCGCGAAAAATGACGAAATATGGGGTCTGGTTAGGTACCAAAATAGCTTAATCCACTGCATATTATATCGTGGAAATCATATGAAATTGTGGCTTATATAGTCCTCTATACGTCTAGGTTATTTTTTCGTTTTCAAATAAATTACTTTTTCACTTATGAGAAAGAACAGCCAATAGAAAATGCACTAGAATTTCTCCATACATTTTTGTATGGGGACGCGCTGTTATATTGACGGGATTTTATTTTGATCTTCATTCCGCGCTCAGACGCGGTCATGGAAGCACGGGTGTAACGCATTTTTTTTTTTACATATTTAGAACGACAAAGTTCTAAAGCATCATGTGTGTGGTATACTGTTCCTGGATAAAGTTGATACTTTTTGGACATTGTGGTAGATCATCAGTATCATCACGTCATAATTATTCATCCATCACGTTAGGTATAATTTTAAATCAAGGTTGCGGATGTTATAGGTATATTATAGGAATTATAGGTGTAGGAGTTATAGTTATAATATGTTATATATAGTTTCAAATGACAGCTGTCAAACTTCAAACAGCAATATCTCGGAAACTAGACGCCGTAGGCTACTGGTTTCTTACGAGAAGTTATAGGTATCAATGAAATCTACATTTCAAATGACAGCTGTCAAACTTCAAACAGCAATATCTCGGAAACTAGACGTCGTAGGCTAATGATATTTTGGAACAATATAGGTATCAATCTATGTTAGTAAATACATATGTATGACTAAACCAACAACAGAATAACCACCAGTGTTCTTATTTTATTATTTTATTTTTCAGTTGCTTTAGCACGTATGATATCGATCCGTCACAGGAATTATTCTTCGCTACTTAAGACATCTAGTTTTCTAGATATGGTTGCTTGAAATTGATCGTGTGTTTGTGTCTAAGTGTTATTCGTTGGGAAAAAGTCTAACGAATAACAAAAACAAAAAAAAACAACAGTGTGCCTCGTTTGGGTGGTACTCGGTAGGAAAACTATTTGGGTACTTAAGTTTGCCAAGTTAGCAAAGTGTGATTCGTTGGGAAAAAAATCCGCTCACACATACACTGAGTCCACATCACAAATTTAATATCATAACTTACCTATCTGACCTTCTAGTACCAAGATTAGTTAGCTTAGGTATAAAATCGAGCGTCAAGCGGCTTCAATGTGTGCGTGTGCACTTTGCTGTAGTGTGCTGACGCGGATAGCTGAATTCGAGAACGTCAAAACTGTAATAATGTCCTTAAAATAATAAGTGCTGTGATAAGAAGGGGATTCGATCAACAGTTCATGACTTTTGCTTGAACAAACAAAAATGAATAATATTGGTGCACAGTATTCACTCAACGCCATCTTGCCTCAAACTAAGCAAAGCTTGTACTATGGGAACTAGATAAAAGATTGAACAATTATATACTTTTTTTGTGTAAATACATACATACAAACTTAGAAACTTTACCTCTTATAGTGAAGATGAAACAGCAGATTTACTTCAGCCACTCCTACCTCTGTTCAGGTTCATTTCCTGCTGCAAATTGTCTTGTATCCGCCCTTTGAACTCATAGAGCGGGTAGTCCGAGAGTCGATTAATACTGCGAAAGCAATTAGGCTCTTGATTCTAGACTTTTAAGACGGCCTGGAATACACTAGAAATCAGACGAACAAAGAGCTTTTAACTTTAGGTTTTGGAATTGTAAACAACATTTTGAGTTGAATTGAAACGGAAAAACATCTTATAGTTGAAACGTGTTGCTAATAATATTTTGGTAAGAAACAAAAATAATTTGAAGTAATGAGAAGTAGGTTGAACCAAAAATACACTACATCAAATCAAGGATTATCAAGACTAATAATTCTATCAAAGTTTCCCTTAATACAAAGTTTTTGATTAATGACATAATTTATCTGGATTAAGCCATTTTTGTTTGCACCTCATTATTGGAAGGGGGTATTTTGTTTTACTTTTACATCTACTCCAGGGGTTAAAATCTTACAGTTACAATCAGATGTGGTATACTTACATCTGATCCATATCTGCTATAGGCGTTGTATAAGTTAAAAAGACTACAAACTACTAGAGTAGCTAGACTTTTTGGAAAAAAGCTTGATACCTGCGATAAAGCAGATTTAAAATCCTCTTAGCCATCAAAGCCCATAAAATTCCCACAGAATCCCATCGCAGCAAGAATCCCATGACACCAAACACTAAAACTCAGGGTCAACCTGGCCACGGGTCAAATCTGCTCAAACGAGGGAAGCTGCACTATCTTATTTATATGCACACACCTTTTCACATCACAAACTTACCATACCACATTGAAAAACAAAAAGTAGACGAATTCAAACCTTACAATAACAGATTTAGAAGTCATTGTAACGAGAATGGGGTCAGTGGTCGATGGTCACTTACTCAGCACCCTTAATTTGTCCGGATAACCGGTTCGATGGTACAATAGTAAAGCTTATTACCATAACTCCTTGACCGGATACCTATTAATATTTATGAAAAAACGATTTTTGATGGTAACAATTCAGTTGTTAAAGTGCTGGTGAAGTAGTGACATCAGTGCAGTTGTGATAAACATAATTATAGTTGAAAACTGTAATTATATATTAGTAAAAAACACTTAGCTAGAAAAATCCAGGTAATTTTTTTTGGTAATGATTATAATCCATCCCAATAACGTAAGGTCCAAAACACATACACGACACGGCGTCACATCGTTGGAATTGCGATGCCATAGATACGATATGGTGTCGTAAATTCTTACGATGCTCATCATAGATTTCAACACATCAGATAATACACGGAACGGCGTTACATCGTGCCACGACACGTCGCAATATGGCACGATGCGATGTCGTTTCATGTGTTTCATATGTGTTTTGGCCGTTTGGCCTTTTTTCACGTACTAAAAAGGCCATATCGCTTCAAATAAAAATTATATGCCCTTAAATGTACATCGTACTTTTCGAAAACTCAAGGCATTACGTATAAAATCGCTGTCAGAATCATCAAATCTTTGACTCGTCTCGACAAACTATCAATAAATCGATAGGGTCGCGGGCCGCCGGCTCATCACTAATTTACAATTTTATGGTAGGGGGTACTCCATTAGTGCTGACCCCCTCCCCCGCGGGATGGGTAACCCAACAGGACAGTACGCAAAGAAAGAACAGATTTCAGAAATTGTTTTAGACCAAATTAAATTACGAGACTGTATCCATTACTCTAATGTATTGTTGCGTATGTATAATAAACAAAAACATTTACAATAAACACTGTTTAAAACATTTTAAACAATAAAAACTCAATAGGTACCTACTCTCAAGCGGTGAAAGAAACCTGCCTTGATTATAGAACCTTAGAAATTCTTAATTGTAGTCCTAAAGTTCTAATCTTATAGCATGAATGGAGCTTCTTTGAGGCGCGCTGTAATTTTTTCACCACATTAGTACGGAAAAGCTGATGAATGACTATAGTACCTAGTAGTAGTAAACCCACGATTTAATTATGGTATAGTTGCTTATCCTTCCGTATTGAATAAATCTAAGCACACGCCCAATAAAAATTATTTTTTTCCATGACAGCCCGTGAGAAACCATGGTGGGAAGTTCAAAATAAGCATCAATTTCATTCCCTCTATGTCCCAGACCTAGCGCCAGATGGGTGGACGAGATAGTAGAGACGGCGGGTCGTAGTTGGCTAACAGTAGCTAGCGACAAAGAAAAATGGCACGCCTTGGAGGAGGCTTTTACCCAAAGGGGGTCCGCACAAATATCAAGCTAAACAAAACATTTAATTATTAATCTTTTTTGTACTTAACTTTTAAAGAATTGATTTTGTACGGAATTAAATAAAACTTTATTATTATTATATTATTATAATTATTATGTCCCATGGTATTAATAAAACAAATTTATTTGCGAACGCTACATTTCACGCCTGCCGACAAGAAACGCGTGCAAAGGAGAAAGGAGACAACTGAGACGGCAAAGAGGGAGATCTTTAAGATACGTTGCCATGGCAACCGGTTCCCACTCACACACGCAAGTCTAGTCAAGCACCATCGCTAGTTTAATGATAGTTTAGTGTTGCGCAAGATACGATACAGAAACAAGTCGCGGGTTGCCTTACCACCAAGCAAGACTGATGTCTACAATTCACTAAGCGAGCAAGCTTTTAAAAGATTACAAAGAAAGATAAAAATATGAGACTACAAAAATAGAGTGTTTCTAATACTCGAGAGTTTTGAACAAAATAGCCATCTTTTGTTTAAAATTGACTTGACAATTTGACCATGACTTTGTGACATTGACAATACTAATAATTTAACTTGACACTGGCAAAATTTATCTACACAAATGTCAATAAATATTAGGTGCTAAGACACTCATGTTGGCTCTTCCATTTTTATACCTTTACGAAATGAGCTTTGCAAGAAGTTTGCAAGATTGATTATGGATTAAAAATATATTTAAGTAAGTAAAGTTAGGTACCTGTAAGTTCTTCACGCAGAAGTAACATGTGATAATAATCTTTACCTTTGGTTGGTGGACATCTTGCTACCTAGACGTACGTATTGCTAGTTTTACAATTTGCTCATTGGAAGTCTTTCTACCAAGACGTTTTGCTACTTAGGGGCATCGTAAGCTTCTGAACGTCTCATACCGAGATTCTTCAAGACCTTGTTTTCCCCACCCTATAAACCCACACTAGCTTAAACAACACTAGGCATTAGGAGAATTCGACCCCCGCCCCTGAAGTTTCAGTTATTAAGCAAATGCTTTGTAAACATTTTGGGTGGTCACCTTTAGTTTCGTTATAAATAGGTAGGGTTGAGTTAAGCTTCAATTAGGTAAATGTAGTGTACATAGCTGGGTACAAAGTGGGTTAAAAGGTAGAAGAATTTTGTAAGGATTCAAGCGAAATTTGATCCCAATGCGGTCTATGTTTAGTGGCAACCGCATACTGGAACTATTAGGCCCAGATTCATAGAGATAACAAAAATGAAAAAACCCGACTGAACGTACCTAACTAATAATAGATTTTTACAGCCACCATATTATATTTTTTGACATTTTGTATAACCTGTTTAACTTTTGTGATGCAGACAAATGCAAACACAATATTGAGATCAGACTTGGTAGATATTTGGTTTAAAATTTACTTGACAATTTGACTATGACTTATGACATTGGCAAAATTTATCTCAAAAGAGACAAAGAAGAAGACCTAGACCTCCTGTTATTTTTAGAACTTTGAGGATATTTAAAGGGGAAGACAAAGTAACATCTAAACCTTATACGTATTTGGCACATGCCCATATTTTGCACAAAAGCTATAATAATACCTACTAACCTATGATACACACCTTGGAATTTTTAGTTTTAGTGTGGGTATACCGTTTTTTTCGCGAATATTTCCTTTAATGTTTTGCAGTACTTACTTGCAAAATTTTCAGATCAGATTTTCACTTTACAAATTCAAGTCCAAGAACTTCAGGTTCCCCAAATCATATTAAGAATTCTTCTCGGGTGACAATAGAATTTTCTCACGGCTTCAGTGCTATGCGGATATGAGAAGGTACGTATAAGGGTCAAGGGATAGGACCCTAAAGAATGGCAGCAATCTTGCGGTGCCCACCCTTCCTACCCTCAGACAAACTACCTCCTAACTACGTGGGTCTTAGCAAACGCCTGCGGCTTCACTTATAATAACTTGTGCCTATAGACCATTTATGCCATTCATCGTCATCATCATCTTCCTGCCCTTTTCCCACGTTATGTGATCTTCTTTCATTTCCCTCTGTCATTCGTCATCTCAGTACTCACTCCTTTCTTACCCATGTCATCTTTCACACAGTCCATCCATCTTTCTTTGGCCTACCTCTACCCTTGTATCCATCCACAATCATAATCTAACACCATTTACGCCATTATAAGCCCCCAATGTAGAGCTTGGTCGAAAAAATACTTATCTGATGATTTACGCAACAATATCAAAATTAATCCATTCTTTCTATCTTCGTCATATTAGTAAATAGACACAGAACAAGCATCAAAATTCAACACACAATATTTTGTCTCAGGTGGGTAATAGTTCCTTTCTAAATACATCAGAAAAAATTCCAAGCATTTCAAACAATACCTTCTTCAATAGCTATCTTTTGTGTAGAATTGACTTGACAACTTCTTCTTCTTTATAGAACCTACAGTGCAAAAGGCAAATTACCAACGAGCTGTGAATTCAATAAATTTACCACAGATTATAGAATAATAATAAAACTAAACAACACATGGCAATGTTTTAATTATTTTTATACCTAATAATGAGAAAAACCTAAAGACCTAACGAGCTTTGTAAGCACTCAGTTAAGTACTAGATGGATCCGTATTCTGTACTGCTCTTTATAACGATTTGAACTGTGTGTATCTTCAGATGTAGCAGCAGAACTATGTATCTTTGTTCTTACATGACAAACAAACCGACACTCCCACAGCTAAGTTGGAACATTTCGTATAGATAGAGGTTTGTTTGTTGAGCGTTTTCATTAAAACTTGCTTGGCTTCGGCGATTCTGCGCGTTGTGTTCGCAAGTTGTAAACTACCCTACTGTAAAGGATATGTTAAGATGGAATAGAGCGTTGAGCGTTCAAAGCTTCAGTTGCTTTTCCGTAAGATGGCGCTGTCAGTAATTTCCGATATAATACCAAAGATTACTAACTACTGTGCAGAATGTGGCAGTATCAAATATAATGTTTGGCAATACTCTGGCTACCCCCGTTTAGATATCTTCAAAGATATAAGTAACTAGCTTCTGCCCGCGGTTTTTCTCGCGAGGTTAGGTCCTGTAAATTAATTTTAAACATTTGTGAAAGAATTTTCAAAATCGACGAGTAGTTTCAAAATCGGACGAATAGTTTCGGAGATCTCCTACATAAAAACAAACTTTACCTCTTTATAATATTAGTGCACCTGTGTAGACAAAGGATTTTGGAAGATGTCTATCAAGCCTGAAAATTACAGTCGTGAGATTTGTTTTGTTTTTTGACTCAATGTTTTTGGACTGGCTACTTGAACCTTAGAATGGTTGTTGCAATAATATATAGATAAGGAATTAACAATTTTTACTTGTATCGATGTACATTTGCTTCTTGAGATTTGCGACCATGCCACGCCCTAATAACTGAAAGAGAAATAAGTTAACTTATATTATGCAACAAAACCAGCTAAAGTATCTATTGAGGTAAGCTCACGTACATTGTATATTATTTACAGGGTGAAATATTGCTTAAAGTTGGAGCCCAGGGCGGTAGTTAAGGAGGAGTTCTCGATGAAATATGTCTTGGGGGAAGGGGGAGGAAGGCGCCTTAAGCCCCTAATGTGCGGGTCGATAAGGAACTTAAGGACAGCGCTTGAGCTTATTTATGTGGTGGTTCTAAGCTCCTTTTCCTCGTAGTATAATCTTGCTGGCGAGTATTTAAAAGGCGAAATGTTATAGAACATTTTATATATAATAGTGAAGGAACACATCGTAAAAACCAGAAAATTTTATTATTATTCATAATCCATATTAGGTATCCTACTAATATTATATTATAAACGCAAAATGTAAGAATGTATGGATGTAAAGATATGTTTGTTACTCTTTCACGCTGAAACGGCTGAACGGATATGGATGAATTTTGGCACAGATATAGTTTATAGTCTTGAATAGCACATGTGTTACTTTTAATCCCGGAAAAATATACGGCTCCTTAGGGATAGATTTGTTTTTGTTTTTCAATTTTTTTAAATCACGCGGACGAAGCCGCGGGCGGAAACTAGTTATCCATAATCCATACTAGGTACGAATAATATTATAAATGCGAAAGTAACTATGTTTTTCGTTAACACGCCTAAACGGCTGAACGGATTTTAAATAAATCTGGCAAGGAGTTAGATTGGATCCTGAGGCAGGATATAGGCTACATTTTGTTCAAAAAATAAGTAAATATACATACTAGTTTTGTTCCAAATGTATTGTAAAAGAAATTGCCAATTATAATCAAACTAGCTGTTGCCCGTGACTTTGTCTGCATTTAATAAATTTTCAAATGTTTTAATACTTCTCGGAATTGGGTGAGGTTGTAATTGGCACTTAAATATCCCTAGCATGTAAGACGTTTCAAAATGATTCTTGTGATATTTTTATAAATATATTTAAACTTTGTCTTTGAGTTATTCTGCAGTCATGAAAATCGGTCCAGCCGTTCTTGAGTTATGAAATTTAATATTGTACCTACGACTACGTTTTATATAATTACGAGTATATAGCACATGTTCAGCACAGTCCAATGCACAGTTGAATGCTTGGCCGTTTGTGTATTTTTTTTTATAACTTTTGTTTTTGCTTCAAAATATATAAAGAATAAAAAATCTACTTACCACACTTTCACTTGAAAATTGTCCTTTTCTGTAACCATTCGAATGACCCTTCCATTTCGGAAGCAATTAGGGCAGTGTGTTAAAATGTGTAAAAGTATCCCCTTCAAGGAAAACATTAAACCATAATAAGCCTTGTATCCTTGGCATAAGAACTAAAACATCAGACGACGGTGATTAATCATCCGATAGTTTTTTGACATGCTTATTCCGGATTTTTAACAAGTAGGCCAAATCGATGGATACCCTAACAATGTGTGTAACTTGGTAGAGTTTAGTAGATATTGATTTGTAAGGTTTTCAAAGCGGTCTTAAGTGGGTTGGTGGCGTTAGCTGGCTTCATGCAACACCCGGGTGTATTATATATTTAAAAATGCATTCAAATTTCCACTCTAATTGAGCGCTTTAAAATCAGAAATTGAAAAATTCAAGCAAGATGCTATTTTATATGAAAAAATCAAGCGAGATGCTATTTTATATTAGAGCTGTTTCACTGTTTAGGTCCTACGGTACAGTCCCATAGCGACAAATAAAATAAGTCGCGAGTGAAATAAGGGCAATGACATGAGATCATTTTGACTCTTATGTACAGTGATCTGTTATAGTTACTAATAATATTATCTCTATGCTTATGTAGGTATTATTTGATTAAAACCGCCAAAGAACTGATGCTAATGACTATTCTTCACTGTGTTTCAAAGAACTGATGCTAATGGCCATGTTTCACTATGTTTCAGAGAACTGATGCTAATGACCATGTTTCACTATGTTTCAAAGAACTGATGCTAATGACCATGTTTCACTGTGTTTCAAATTCAAATTCAGTTTATTAAACTCAGAATAACATAACGGATAATAATAATCCAATGCGTTATATAGTTTCAAAGAACTGATGCTAATGGCCATGTTTCACTATGTTTCAAGGAACTGATGCCAATAACCATGTTTCAGTGAAATAAGGATAAGGAAATTATGAAAAGTCATGATCATTATATCTGACTCGTAAAGGTATTATTTGATTAAAAACGCCAAAAAACTGATACTAGTAATAGGAATCTATTTAACCTGACTCCTTCACTCCCACGGGCGAGTGAAGGTTGCACAGGGCCGGAGAACACTCAAGGAAATTGGGTCATTAGTCCCTCGCTACGGCCCGTCAGAGACCTTATGGCAGATTGGTTTTTTGTTCCACTTCACTCATCTACACGTGCTGTGTGCACTAGCTTTAATTCCTTTTTGATCACAATGCCTACGCCGCGCAACGACTTGGATTAATAACTCACATAGCAAAATGCCTCAAATCGATATCTCTAACGTGGTTTGCCTTTGCAATACGATTGCATTCTTTCTTGTCTCTAGCCTTCATATCGTATCAAAAATTCTTTATTAGCTTTCTTATCGATTCAAAAATTTGAACTAAAAATTCGAAGACGTGTGTCAATGTGTATTCTTATAAGCGGCAATGAGCTTGCAATCTGTCACGTACTACATATATAAAAGAGCTAGAAATACGAAAAAAAAACATGGCCAGGCTTGGTAGATATCACCTCAGATCTCTAGTTACTTAGATCTTTCGAGGATACCTAAAGAGGGTAGTCACAAGCACGTCCAAACATAGTATTTGGCACATGCCCACATTTGGCACAGTAGTTAGTATTGAGTAGGTATGTAACTGTTGAATGGGACGCCGCCGGGCGAGCTTTTTATTTATCGTTCCATCTTATAATTTCTGCTAGAACTGAAGCGTGTTTTGTATGGGGTTTCGTTATATTTCTACAAATTGTAAAAACTTTAATAATATTGCCACTGCCAATTATGAGCTTGCTGAACGACGCGGTACACATGTACGCAAAGATTGACGGGGTGAACTAATAATCGTGGGGTGGTAGCCACCCCAATATTAAGGCGGGCAAGAGGCGCAGTTTTACGTGGGCGTCGACCCCAGATGTGGGGTAAGAAGAGAGGGGGTTGAGAAACTTCCCCCCAAGAATGTTCTACCTACGTGAAGTGCGATGATAAATTGAAGATATAATTTGATTTATGAATAAATTTAATTAAAAACTTTGGTTTTTACAAAACGGCTGAACGGATCTGGATGAAATTTGATAGATTATAGTCTGGAATAGCACAAAGGCTACTAGTATCCCGGAAAAATATAAGGTTTCCGTGAGATAGATTTGTTTTTGTTTTTCAAGGTACCACGCGGGCGAAGCCGTGGGCGGAAGCTAGTATGGAAATATATGGGTCAGATCAGTGCATTAGGGATGACTCAACGAGATCGGCTAAGCTCAATAGAGGGCTAAAATAAGTTGATGATGGAGTGGAGTATTTAACAATACCAGTATTTTTTGGCAAAATATTTAAGGATGACAAATATCTAGTACTATACCGCGACTCTTCCTCCTCTAATCCAAGTATCCTACTAATCCTACTTCCAACTAATATTATAAATGCAAAAGTTTGGATGTATGGATGTTTGTTACTCAATCACGCTGAAACGGCTGAACGGATCTGAATAAACTTTGCCACAGATGTAGATTATAGTCTAGTAAAGCATATAGGATAATTTAAGATGGTGGGCGAAGCTGCAGGCGGTAGCTAGTATTTTATATGTGGAAGTTAACTTTTAAATTAGGTATGGTTCCGCTTTCAAGTTTCGAACACAAAAGGCCTCAATTTAAAGTTTTCAAAGAGGTGTCTCATCAAAACTAAGGAGAACAACAAAGAGAAGCTGTGTTCCAAATTTTAATCGTACCCACAGCTGCGGAATAGAACGGACCTTAGGAACAAACAGATCCCCCCCCACCCCCGCGGACCCGAACATGGCCGCCTTATTCGGCCACATCTTACAGGCCCCAATTCCTACTTCCTTTCCATTACACAGCCAGCGCTGACTCAACATAATCGCCGAACTTCCTTACGACTCTACCCTTCCGGCTAACTGCTAGCGAATAACCGCAAGTGAAAGCAAACTTTAGCACTAAACAAACAAAGTTGAGTATACTTCGGAGCACCGTCGAATCCACTATCGATCCCCATCGAAGAAATAACGACTTAACTGCGTTACGTGAAAGTTGGTTTTCAAGCGGCGAAGTTGGGTTTTCCAATTTTCCTCGAACGACCGCCGAAGCTCCCGAGTTAAGAACATCCACAGACAAGTTGCGCTGTTAGCTGCGAGCGTTTGAATAGTTTTCGCTGTCGAAACTTGTTCGGTGGGTTGTTGCGGGTGTATTTTCTTATACAAAAGATGGGAGGCGGGGAGGGTCATGATAAATAGCAGAATATTAATACCCGGGTCGGTGGTGTATATAGTTTTATGATCATAGTTGGGCAGTAATATAAATCTGCTTTTCCGGCCCTCTACAGTTGTTTGAGTTTAGTGCCCACTAGAATATCTAAGTAGTAAAACGGTAATGGTGTCTGTAGATAAACGACTTTAGCATCGTTCTGGATGATGGGTGACTCGTAACCACCGTTTGAACTACATTTGCGCATCAATTTAGGTTTGCCGTCCTCCAAGGGTCTACAAAGAGGATATGTTCCCAACACTACGCGTAAAATATACAACTGAGAAATAACCATTTCGTGATCTATAATGTTTCGCTACACTTTATTTGATGAATTTTGTTTCGCGTTTTTTAAAAATGTATGTGGAGTTTAACAAAACATTGGCAAGAAACGGGATCTAAAATAACTTAAACTACTTAAAATAAGTAATATTTTTGTGTTCTAAAAATAATTCATCTAAAAAAGACGCTTTTTTAATAAGCATTAAATAATAATTAATCATTAATTAATACAGTAAGCGTATACAAATAACCTTTAAATATTAGCTTACAATTTCGTAGCGCTTTGTAGCACTGTTCGTAGCATTAAAAATGTATACAATATTTATTTATTTATTTTCTATTGTCACTATTCTTTCGAACTAGTGTGATGAAAGGATTAAATTGCGCTTCAGCCTACTGAAAGACCCACATTTCAGTGCCCTTTTTTCTTATATTAAAAATGAGGCATAAACACAAAGCTCTTGGACATTTTTTTTTCTTTAGTCTTGCAAATCAACTAAAATGCGTATCTTTGACAGACGAAAGCTTTATCTTATATATGCCTTTAAACGAGCAATTCTTGTATATAAATATATATAACCTGAATTTCACGGCTCCGACAATTTTCATGAAATTTAGTATGTATGGGGTTTCGAGAGCGAAGCTTTATAAGCTTTATAAACGACATAATACTTTTACATCGGTCACCCATCCAAATTACAATAGCGCTCACCGTGCTTAATTAAGCCTCAAGTTGTAATACCCGCCCTCTTACAGCTGAGTTCATATTGAACTAATCTAGCAGCCGACTCCGCTTGGCACCTTATCTCGGCAATATTCATAAAGCGGCGGGCGCTGGCAAGATTTTATGGCACTCCAAGAGCTTGGGAGGAACGCCATAAACCATGTAATATATTACGCTGTATAAAGTAAGGCAGAGATCGTCAACCGACGCTTATTCAATTGAAATTGACAAATACTTTATTCAATAAAATCACAGGGATCACTTTGAAACGTCTGCAGGTGAATCTATGAGCCAATTCCAACCTAACCCAAGTACGAGATAAATATGAATATGATCACGACTGTAATCCCCAGGCTCAGGAGATATCTCCTCAGATCTCTAGTTATTTAGATCTTTGAGGATATCTAAAGAGGGTAGTCAGAGGCACGTCCAAACATGACATTTGGTACATGCCCACATTTTGCACAGTAGTTAGTATTCCGTACGTGACAGGTTGCAAGCCCATCGCCGCTTATAAGAATACTAACCTATGACACACACCTTCGAATTTATGGTTCTAGGGTATGCCGGTTTCCTCACGATGTTTTCCTTCACCGTTTATGAGCACTGGCATTGCGCACATAAATTTTTCGAATGGAAAAACTCATTGGTGCACGACCAGGTTTGAACCCACGACCTTCGGATCGTGAGGCAGGGGTGCTACCACTACACCACCAGCGCTCTTTTACGAGATGTACGAGATGAACAGGCAAAAAACTCGACTCGGTCCTAGCGCTTATTTGTATGATCCTTATTACAAAAAATTTAATCGAGATATCTAATAATAATAACATAAAACAAAAGACAAAACAAAACAATCGTCATCACCATCTTCCAGCTCTTTTCTCACGTTATGTGCGATCGGCACAACATGTGATCTTTTCCATTTCCCCCTATCATTCTCAGTCTCAGTACTCCTTTCTTATCCATGTCTTTCAATTATTAAAATATTTCAATTACGCTTATTCAATATTGGTGTTAATTTTGTTGTTTTGCAGACTAACTTAAAAAACGCTATAAAAAGAACGATCTTATTTGGTTCACTAGAAAGGCCAAATTAGCGTAACATTTCCAAATGACAGTTTTAAAAAGAGCACAAACCACGATAAACCCGTAAGTTGGTGTTGACTAAAGAACACCAATTTACATGGTTTCTAAAAAAAGCTAAAACACATCGATCACACGTCAGTTTAATCAAATCAATGTGTACGCTAATTATGTAGACTTTGTAGTAAACAAAACAAGATCGTGCAATTTAAGCATTATTTTAGTTACTCTGCGGAACTAAATATTTATCACTATTACAACAACAGAAAACATAAGTGTGCAATACTCTCAAACGGTGAATGCCTCTGACTGCCCTCGTTAGATAACCTCAAAGATCTAAGTATCAAGCAGATCTGAGGAGATATCTAACGAGCCTGGTTTACGTCGTCAACATTTTCTTGTTCTATATTTGTTAAAACAATAGATGATTCAACTCCAAAATGTTGGCGAGCCCTGATATTGATCGCGCAGAGCTAGAAGATCGTGCGCTTTCTCTCAACAGTTAAGTCTAATTGCTCTTGAATTTATCGTCTCGTTGTCTACTATTAAATTTTAAGCCTATATTTATGGCTGGCGTTCGTTTACTGATTAATTTTGCGAAGATAGCTTATACACGTGTTTCGGTAGGCTTTAGTTTGACAATTGGAATATACAGGGTGTCCCAAAAAGTAGTGTCAAAGTAGTGACACCCTGTATAGTCGTATAATTTGAAAAAAGTGCATAACCTAACATATCATGATCAGGACTGTAATCTCCAGGCTTAGTAAATATCTTCGCAGATCTCTAGTTACTTAGATCTTTGAGGATAATCAGGGGGTAGTCAGAAGCACGTCCAAATGTTGAAACAGGCTATTAAATAACGATGATTGTCATTGAACGTTTACCGACATATTTTTTATTTTTTTGTTATAATTCATGGGAATTTACATGTCGAAATCCTTTTTTTAACCTTTTATAACCCGTTCCCGGTCAAAAATGACCCGTCGGTCGCGGCACTGACCCTGATGACCTTACGGTCAGCTTTGACGGTTGGCGATCGGATTCTGTCACAGATCATCGAAGGACAGGTAATTCTGGAAAATGATAATAGTTTTATATTAAAACTAGCGACCCGCCCTGGCTTTGCACGGGTTCAAAGTATTTTTACGACCTTTGTTACTGATAATGTAGCTATCTATAGGCCATGCATCATAAACAGAAATACGAATCTTTTCTCTTAATAATATTAGTTTTAGATAAGCAACCAATTTTATTTATTTTCACCCTTTTAAAACAATCAAATATAAACCATTTCTTCAAAAAGAAAATTTAGAGATTGATACATTTGTTGATTTGAAAACGAGATAACTAGAAAGCTATTTAATGCTTATTTTGCGAAAACACTCTTACTACGAAAAGATAATTATATTATTTACTCAAAACGTTTGTCCAGTAATGACCTAAAGGTCGTGGAGGCCCTTCATCTCCCAGTCTCTCACGAGAAACGCACAGCTTCTTGAAAGGGTTGAATCTAGTTTTGAAATCCAGTTTCTTTTGGATTTTGTACTGGTTTTTCAAATTCTTAACACAATTAATTAAACGAGAAGATTTATATTTTTCATAAAGATCTTTATTTTAATGACATAGTCAGTGAGGTTTATTTAAAGTTTATTAAAATGATTTTTATTCATTCTTTGTTATAGTATTCTAAATTAATTCTAATTGAATTTAAACACTAGCTACGAATACTTTACTAAATCAAATATATAACTACTAACAACGCGTTCTTAAAACACAATTTCAGTAATATTATACAGAATTTCTGAAGCGTTCTCGTACAAAATGAAGTAACCCAACCCAACATATGTATAATTAGATCGTGTATAGTAAGGCCGATAAGACCTGGGGGGGCTCGTAGGGGGTTGAGGCGTACGTGAAGACACCGCAGCGAAGACGTGCCTATATAAAGCAGATAATACCACCAAGGACTATTTAAAATAAATAAATTAAAAAACAGCGTTTTTTTTTTTTTTCTTATTACATAATATCCTGAAATGAACTATGAACAGAATAGACTATTTTTTTATCAACACACTACATACACGAGAAAATAAAAAAATAACGCACGTAGGTACTATAGAAACCAGATGGCTGATATTACATAAAACATGTTATTTTTAAATACTTTTTATATATCAGAAGAAGAAGAAGATAATACATAACAACATCCAAACACAACGAAGTGAATATAATGTACATTGCAAAAGGCGTTTACATCTCTATTTTCCAACTATTATGTTTTTTTGTATGCTGCTGGTTTTCCTTTGAATAAATAAATAAATAAATAATTTTTTATTAATCAAACCTAGAGAACAGAAAGCTGTAAGGACAAGGGCTTTACCGTAAGGTTTTATCCATCAAATCATAAAAACGTCAAATTTCAAGCTACTTTAATTCAATTTTTATATGTCATGGTACGGAATATTATAAGTTATATTACTTTGATATTGCCCTAAGAGCTTGCGGATGACATATTATTGGTTATGTTTAGTTGCGAATACCCTAGCGTAGTTTCAATCGGGTATCATCAGCTCCATATCGACATGGCAGGGTCCACCCGTGTCGAGTCCGAGCTACTTTCGTGAGGGTGAAAACAATTTGAAAGTCGGGTCGGTATTGATCGAGTGTCTTACCCCTCCGCCCGCCGACCCGCCCCCGCCCGTAAGGAGCGCCCAATCCCATCTTAAATTTCATGTACAGTCACCAATATATTCTGTTCATATCTTTACGATGTTCAGTTTTGTAGCTAGAGTTGATCAGCTAATTTTGAATTGTAAAGGAACTATAGAGGTTTTAAAGTGTTCATTGACTTTTGTTGGTGACTGTACAGGGGACTGTGTGAAATGTTCGTATTGTTTTAGTTAATTAGCAAGGTAGTAGCACTCAGCGAAGTAAATAGCGGCATAGTCCCTTACTTATTTACATGTTACCTAACTACTTATATATTCACTAAACCGAAACCCAGTCTAAGTAATACACGTGGTTTTCCCGAATAGATGGCCGCTACTTCCGGAAAGGTAGCTTAAAAAGTCGTTGGAAGCCATTTTCTTAATAATTCCTCTAGTTTTTTCCAATCAATGTGTTGAAAAGATTACAGTTCACACCAAAGGCTCTTTTTCGTGCACTTGCTAATTTCCACGCGATGTTTTCCTTCACCGTTTGAGAGTACTGAGGCCTTGAGGCGGCCTTATTCACACTGAAGCTTTATCTTTTGATCTTAGGCTTTACCATTTTTATAAGATGGATCATACAAAACCAGGGTCTAAGACTCTACTTTCTAGCACTCTTCTAAACTTAAGTTAGTCTGGAAGCATCTAAATTTACCTAGAGGCATTTAAAAAGGTTCTTAAGTCTTTATCTTGGACTTATTCCAGTAATCACCTGCAAAGGGGATTACCGGACTTTTTGTCCAGAAATCCCCTTCTGGTTCTCAAAAGGAAAGTAAAGAAAATGTTATGGAATAAAATTATTTTGAGTGACTTGACGCAAACGAAACCACGGGTAAACGCCAGTGTTTGTAAACTAGCTATCGAGCCTTCTCACTAAGCTCACGGCATTAGATAAGTTTAGTGGAAAACCCATATAAATTAACGTGTACCCTATTACCGTTACGTGATACTTGAGAGGCAACCCTTGAGATATTAACGGTACGACATTAGGCAAGTGTCCCTATTCTGGTGGTTAAAATTTATCCTAATAATAAACTAGTATCTACTTTAAATCTTTTTTATTAATCTATACCTTGTGAATAATGGGACTAAATAGGAAAATATACAACAAAAACTCAAAACATCTTCATAATATTACCTACCTATTGTTTAAAGCAATTTGGACTGAGGCTAGTCTCATTTTCGTCTTCAAACTAGTATTTATAGCAAAAAATAAAAAAAGCATCACTGAAAGTCATTAGTCAAAGTCTGACTAAAATGATTTGTAGGTTCGAGTATAGTGAGGTCAACTTATGTCAAAAAACCATTGAAAATTTACGCAGTTCTTAGATAATATAAACAAATATTTTTTAACATGGCTCACAGCACACCCCCAAAGTATTTCAGGGAAAATACAATAAGATTCCACAACGCCATCTAGCCCCAAATTAAGCAAAAATAGCTAAAAGTTTTTTTTTTTTAAATACATACAAAGAATAGATAAAAACACCAAGACACAGAACAAACATCTATGTTCATCACACAAATGTTTATCCTGGGATCGAACCTACAATCTACAACGCTGAAGGCAGAGCTACTACCAACTGAGCTGTGAGGACAGTCAATATCATAACTGTTCAGAATAGGCCGGCGTGGTGGCAACGCAATACTTTCACCCGTTCTCGTCTTACGTACTCCACTTGATTAATGAGTGTACACAACGTTAATCATACTCGAGATGCCATTGTTTGATCCCTCTGTCTATCGCTAAGGTGACCTACTGCGACATCAAAATTCACAGCGCCTACAACCATCACAAATCTTATTAACCGACTGCAAAGCGACGAAGGAGTGTAATAGTGTAGAGAATAAGACGAACCGCACAAATTTCTTTTTGGGTGGATGATGATAAAGGCTTGGAACTCGGACTAATTTTCAGCTCCGGAGTTCGACTAAAAATTTATAATTCATTGAAAACAGCACTGTGATACTCGTAGATACTTCGGATACCCCATCACTACAAATCTTTATTATGATGCGTGCAGAAATGGGAATAAAAAGTGTGTGAAGATGGCCACAAATTAGATTCGTTTTTTTCTATACCCACGAACGGCACAAAATGTGGTCTTGACTTATGGAGAAACGGGAATAGAAATGTGCCGTTCGTGGGAATACCTCCAAAATCTGATAGCACACGTATTCTGTCAGCGTCCCATCTACTCGCAAAAACCTATTTACGAAACAATGCGACAACCGAATTTGGAATCCAACCCTTTTCGCAATCGTCCGATCGTCTCCGGCCCGGCATAATTAATGGACCTCCTACGAACTGGGCATTAAGAATCCCTCCCCCCGGTCGATAGGGGTCCACTTTTAGGCTCCTTAGGCATAGGGCTGGGGTAAAAATGAGAAAAGTCGGAAATATATAACGAAATATTACAACGAAAATTCTGAAAAGGAATCGATTTTTCGGAAAAATTGATCAACGAAAGCAGGTCAATACCGCAATCGACGGAAAGTGTAGCTAAATCACGCTAACCTAAAAATATAAGATCATGAAGTCAAAAGAGAAAGTAAAAAGTTATTGAATGACTTACCATTACAAAATTACCTACTCTACGTAGGATCTTATAAAAGTAATCTAACGCGTATGAAGTCGTGGTTATCGCTAGTGATACATTAATTAGGACCCATCATACTTATACATTAAGGAATACTTACTTTACTAGTATATTTTTGTCGAAGGAAAGCTACTTTTAATCCATCTTTCTTTTAGACTGACTTTGGTTATATAGGTACTGTAGATATTGTTCACACCTTTATACAAGTTCATACCTCCTTGAATCATTCCGGCGTGGGTCGGACGACAGACATCTCTAGTTGCGGGCGGCCAGTCCCGTACTCTGCGGCATCCCGTGGGTTTTCTTCTTGCGCTCCTTAGGTAGTCAACCCCTCAGCAACCACCACACCCTGACCTGTCAAAATACGTACTCTCCGCCTCAACTAACAGCTTCGACGATGTTGGAGAGTTCAGTTTACACTGGCGCAGTTATATCTTCTTCTACGTGGGTGGGGGGAGGTTTGACTGTGTGGGTACCTACTCCTCAACTTTAAGACTGTTAGCGGGTCGCAATCAAAACTGGAGCTTTTCATTATAGGATGGTTATCGCTTGTTTCGCCAGTTCTGTTTGTTTAGTACAATGTTTGATCATTGTTACGGCTAATTTGTATTGATTGGTGGGTGAACCGTTTGTTTAAAAGTCTCGGGTATGATCTGGTTAGCTAATAACTTTAAACTTTAAAAATGTTGGTGATATATCGTTTAGTACTGTTAATAAATCACGTTTTTGTCGCTATTCGTTCTAAAGTCCCATAATTATCTAATAATTTTGCAGTCGCCTCAAAGGCCTTCTAATTTATATTCAGCCCTTGCTGCGTACACGTATTTAGTACCAAATAACTCATATACTCGTATACACATTTAGGTAGGCACTTAGGTAGGCATTTAGGTAGGCACATTTAAAACGGCTCGTGACAGACAAATGACATATTGGAATACGTAGTCAACTTTTAAAAACGAAATGACTGCAATATAAAATTCCACAACCAAAAAACAATAAAATTAAAAAAAAAAAATCTCTTTACATAGAACAAAGAAATTCTTTTCGCATTCCTGCAGTGGAGAGAGGAATAAGATAAAAATAATTTTAATCTGAGAAGGAAAACTTGAGTAGGTACCACATTTGCATAATACGAGTCTGGTAAAAATATATTAGAGCTAAGTTTAAGTAGGGCTGTCTCCGAGTTGGCTATCGAAAAGGAAAGTAGCCCAAATTAGTACCTCTAAGCGGTTAATTGACTTATAAAAGTAAATTAACGCAAAATCAATTTCCGATCAAGCTTACGAATAAACTAATCGTTTGATAATTATGAAATCTCTGAAGAAAATCTATCGTAATGTTAAGTTATGTGAGATGAAGTAATAAGGCGGATTTTTTTGTTGATATTAGGTACACAAAAACTCATACAAATTAATAGTTTCTCTTTAAATTGCCATTTCTTGGATAGTTTAACTGTTTTATTGTATTTTACCTACATCTATCTGAATCTCGGAAACGGCTCGAACGGTTTTCATGAAATTTAGTATGCAGGGAGTTTCCGGGGGCGATAAATCGATTTTAGGTAGGTTTCATTTTCAAAACACGATTTACCAAAAAAAAATCCAGGTACTATTATAAAAGTATGTAAATTGTATGATCTGTATATTTTTGTACTTTCCTATAAATGAAGTGTTTCAGTATGTAGATAGGGGTGTATGGTAACCCTGCTCAAACGTCAGTTGCTGGAATGGTAAAGTAGCGGAAAAAGATTTGCATAAAATTGTCTTCTTATAAGGTCCAGTCTCGGCGCTAATGCGCTGAATATTTTTATCGTTTAACTTTTTTCTTTTTACTCTCGCCTTTCAAATTAGTCTTATTTAAGAGAGTAGATTCCTCGGTTAATGCTAATTCCATCTTAGCTGAATACAATGTTTTATTCATCTAATTTTATCACTCCTATGCAAGCTTTTTATATCCTTATAAAGTGGTACTTAATAATAAATCTACCTATTTTGAGTATTCCCTTCGTTACTAAAACAGCCATTCATAGTTTTAACTGGTACGTAGGTGTTTATTTTGATAATAAGTAAAACTATGTCAAAATTCAAAATATCTTTATTTAATAAAATCATAGGGATCATTTGAAGCAAGTCAATGTTTTTGTGTTTATTTCTTTAAACTTCTCTCGTCTTTTGTACAGTTAAAAGTTTAAATATAAATTGGATTTCTCAAGTCAGGGAATTTTAAATTGTGAAATAACTATAGTATTTTATATATACGGACAATCTGCAATCGCATTTCCGCCTAAATTCCTATCCTCCGGTCTACATAGTACAGTCAACCGCACACTTAATAAAGAAATTCCAAATTGTAGCAAACAACGCGACGCTCAGCAATAGAAATCTCTAAGTGTCCCGCGCGAAATCGTAAACGGACAAGCGGGTTGAATACAAAACAGGCCGGACCCACCCCATGCCCCCTCCCTCAACCGTGCCCTTCTTCCTTAATGTGTAACAAAGACACCCCTCTTACGCTTCAATGTATTTGTGTAGTTTTATTGAGCTTGTGTGAGTTTAGTTTGTTCGTTCATGTACGAGCTGTGGTGGTGTGCTAGTTTGAAATATTTCATATTAAATTTCAGGCCTCCATCAATAATGCTCGGGTTATCTTTTGTTAGGAGTTTCAAACAGTTTATAGAGAGAATAGGGAATGGTACCGCTGAAAGGTTCTCGAAAGATTCAAATTAAGGTCAGTTATTTAAATTAAAACCTCAAATCGTGAACCATCTTAACCTTGGATTTGAAATGTAAATGATTGATTCAGGCGTGACTTTACGGATATCAATTACAAATATTCGTCATCCTTTTCAGTATTCACTATTTTAAACATAATAACTGCTTGAGTAAAACCTCATTATTGACCACCCGTTAATAAGATTTGAACTCACTACCTTTGAATCAAAAGTGCAGCCCTTGGAACACTGCTGTAAGACACTTAAATAGTTAGGTGTAAGTAATACTATTTTCAGAATATTTATCTTTTAAAATCCTAAAAAATACTACTCGTATCACACAGCTAAAAAGAAAAGTCTTTAAACTAAGCGGTCCGTATCTGAATTAAATTACTTTATCTAAAGTCCCGTAATGCATACGAAAGTTGTAATTAGCTAAAGAGTTCCAATAAGAGGAGCTCTCACGCAAATTGCTGGCAGACACGTTCAAGAGACGTTCTCACATCTACGGAACGTAAACGGAACGATAACGGTCAGATATGTTTTGTCATTTGCAGCACGCAGAATATCAAAGCGAACTGCAATAACGTGACATGTGAAGAAAAAGTCGTGAAGAAGTTGAGAAAATAGGTGCTAGACAAGCATACTCCATCAAAAACTGTGTCTGTATAATATACAGTAGATGCTTATAAATAATCAGAAAAAAAAGAAATTATATTTCAGTTAAAAAAACCAAAGGTATCTTGAAGGTTTATTTACATTTTCACTGAGAAGAGACGTCAATGCCTATTAATAACGGTTCCCACTCTAGATAAGTCTGTTTTGTGGGAACCTGTTTTTATACGATTTACAAAAAGTTTTAGCAAAGTATTAGCTATTTACTTTACGATAGTTTTAATAAATATTATTTTATTGTACAAATATACCTAATGGCGTAGCATAGGTATCTATAAAAAGGACCTACCTACATATTTGAGGTTATACCGGGATCGTGATTACTCACACAAATCTTTTTTATTTTAGTTATTGATTTTTTTATAGACGTGTCTCGTACGCAGCTCGTATCCCGCACGCGTGAGTGTGAATAACCGTTAATGATGGCAAAGAGAACTCGTTGCGGTGGTCGGGACACTTTGTGGGACAAAAAGTGGAAAAAGTTGGGAAAGTGTGAAAACTTCCCGCGGGTATTTTACCCCATCCTCCTCTCACCGATCGAGTTTGAGAACTTTTACGATTTTGTTATTTTGATTATGGTGTGATTGTTTTTGTGAATCGAAAATTTGAAGTGTGTGTCATTTTAGTATTCCTATAACAGGCATTGGGCTTGCAACCTGTCACGTACGCAATAGTGACACTATAAGAAGAAGAAGATTGTTAGAAAATGGCCATGACACTTTTTTGTTTTGAACTTTGCTGGCTAGATTTCTTATTAGATTATATTTTGTAGGTAGGTATCTAACTATTTTCTTCTTTCTTACTTGAAGTTTATAAGCGTCTATAATTCATTATGTACCTACTTTATAGGACACTGTTCTGATTAGGGAATGTAAGTACTAAATAAATATGTACTGAAAGGGTCGGAAAGTCAACCTTCCTTCTCATCGGACGTTCGTTGTCATCATTATTCTGTTTTTAAATAAATAGCAAATAAAAAAAAACAAAGTAAAGTTTAGATAGGCTTACTTCGCTTCTAACTAAAATCGATCATTAAGTACCTAAATCTTACAATTACACTTAGAAGCTACCTACTAAAACCATGTAGATACCTAACTACTTATGAGCGAATATTCTCAACGTCATCGGAAATATTCGGATCGGCACTATAGGTTTTCTTCTTCCACTCTCCCCTATTATCCATGAGATGTGATAAAGTAAAATTGTATTTTACTGAGGTAAAATGCTTTGCTATTTTACCCAAAGACATTAGCGTACGAAACCAAACTTTGACCGCAAAAGACTATTGAATACCTATCTATTACTCCACAACCACAAACCTTGCGAAAATTACCCCCTTAAGGGGTTTGTTTAACCGCATTAGTGTTTCTAGTCATGCTTGGTACCTACTTAGATAAATGGCCAAAATACTAGGGCGTGAACTACCTACGGTAAGCTCAAAGAAAAATAAACTCTAAAGCTAGTTGGTAAGATCTAATTAAGAATTAAACGAGCAGTAAAAACGTTTGCTGAGGTACTTTCGACATGTTGGTCGGGTTATTTTCTTTGGATCGCTCCGTTGGCGCGAAAAATCGGGGTTTTAAGGTTTAGTGGCGCTGTAAAAACTGAAATTGAACAGTTCTCAAATTGCCTAACAGTTTGAAAACATCGCTTACAATACCTACCTAAGTAAGAATGCTAATAGAAACTTCCCATATGAAATAATAAATTTCATTTTAGCTACTCATAAATCAACAAGTCAAAACCTACTTTTACAATTTTACAATACCTTAAAAAAATATGCGATTTCAATTTAAACTTGCAATGCCATCTCTGATTAAGTAGCAAAAGCTTTTAGTTTGGCTACTCCATGAAAGATGGCAAACCAATTTACTTTAGTACACAAAAAATACATAGAGGCCGCTATTACCACTTCTAAAGCGCCATCTAGCGTTGAGTAGAAATAGTAAAGATATCTAATAATAACAATAGAGTTATTGAAACCTATGGTAAAAACAAATGCTTAGAAATAATTATTACTTAGTTTGAATTTAGGCTATTATTATTTTCGTTGTTTTCACGAAAATATGAATTAAATATTAAGTATAATACCTACCTATTCTTACCAATTTACAGGATTATGCATTGATACCGTTGAAAGATGATAATCGCGAATTTCATCTCAAACTTAGTATTTATAAAAAACGAGACCTTTGGACGTGTATTAAATATTTGTATTAGATTTATCCTAGATTATTGTACCTAGATTTATATATGTAGATTGCATTTAGAATTAAATTCAATTAAAGTTTTAATTTAGAGTAAATACTTATTTAAGTTTTCCAATTGTTCAGTTTTATTTATATATCTGTAAGTAATACAAACAGTGTGATAAAATACTTTTTTTATTTTCAGCCTACATCCCGGTTTCCTGCAGTACCGCCAAGAATGAAATTGCTTCACTGTCTTGCGCCACGCCATAATTACCTACCTATAAATTAGCCATCAATAAATCTTTTAAAATTGTAATAATGTAGTAGATATTACAACTAATCATTATGTACAGTTGGTACCTACTAAGTCAATTTATTCTGACTGCCAAAATAAAGTTTTTCAAATTGTTTTTAATACTTTTATTTTTACCTTTTTAGTATCACAGAGTATCTTTTAGTACTTACCGGTAATTCCATAATTTAACTTATGAATTATTTTCAAAAAATACATCTATTTTTAACTCAAAAACATGAAAATCTCATTAGAATACGTAAAAATAGGGTTATCGAAACTATCCCAAACAAACACAAAGCAACATCCGCTCTCCTGTCTCCTGTTACAATAGCAGCAGAATAACAAACAGACGGACAACGGCCGCATCTGCTGGACCGGTCGCCGACACACCTGTGGACGGGGAATTTTCAAAATTATCGATCCGAAAAATATATTTTTTTCCGTGATAAAAAGCCTATATGTTAATCCAAAGAATAATACCTAAACATTTATACGGGTATGTCCACCGCGCTCCAAGAATGCGTTACTCAAGGCTCCATGTATGTATGTTTCATGTTGAATTTATTTCTTTGCTAACTCTACTCAAAATTTCTTGGAGCGCAGTGGATTCAATGTATGAACTTTAATTTTTTGAGAACAATGGGATTTGAAGTTCAGTGGACATACCCATTCATACCAATACACGATAGGTACCTACAGTTTCAGTATCACCGCGTTATGCAGTTTTTAAACTATAACCCCCTTATTCACCCTCTTTTCGGTATGAAAAGTAGCCTATGTATCATCCAGGATATAATCTTTATTCATACAAAACCGTCAAATTCGTCCAGCCGTTTGTGATGCTACCCATGTTCATCGATTTAATAGACGTTATCAAGTTAAAAATATTTGTGTTATAGCCCTTATGACCAAATCAGTGGGACCACGAGCGACTGCATTACGTTGACTGATGGTCCCACTGTTTGGTGGCCAGTACGAGCCCATTAAATAGACACACTGTCCCACCAGTGGGTCAAATTAGTGGGACCACGAGTCGCGACCCAAGTTACAAACACACACACAACTTTGGCATTATAATATTGTAGTAGTAGGTACTCAAACAACTCCCTGCTATACATTGATCCTTAAATTATGGCATGTTGGCAAAGCATGTTTCATGACGTACCTACATGACTTCCGGATAGAAGTAAAACGACAACCATCCATCTTAAAAGGTTACAAATAAACACTTAAATATAAATAAATAAATATGATCACGACTGTAATCCCCAGGCTCGGTAGATATCTCCTCAGATCTTTAGTTACTTAGATCTTTGAGGTTATCTAAAGAGGGTAGTCAGAGACAAATCCAAACATGACATTTGGTACATGCCCACATTTTGCACAGTAGTTAGTATTCCGTACGTGACAGGTTGCAAACCCATCGCCACTTATAAGAATACTAACCTATGACACATACCTTCGAATTTTTGGTTCTAGGGTATGCCGGTTTCCTCACGATGTTTTCCTTCACCGTTTAAGAGCACTGGCATTGCGCACATAAATTTTTCGAATGGAAAAACTCATTGGTGCACGACCAGGTTTGAACCCACGACCTTCGGATCGTGAGGCAGGGGTGCTACCACTACACCACCAGCGCTCTTCTAAATAAACACTTCTAACAACGCAAATTATATTTTAAACGCCTGTCGCTAGTATAAAATACAGTCATTTATTGAAAGCACTGTGAAAGGGCAAATATTGATACCGACAGCCAAGAAAATAACACAAATCGGGTTTAGATACAGTCGAGTAAAGAAGCTTTAGCTTGAATTTTAATAGGGTGGTACGTAAATATGTAATACCTATAAAATTACATATATCTTTTTGTAAAATATGTTTTTAAGTTAGTATAATTCAGTTATTAATTTACAGTTGTTTTAATTCAATTTAAATAACGCCAACATAAACCTGAGTTGGTACTTAGGTATAACTACTCTAGTGTACTAGTTTACTTAGTTGATCAATTTGGAACAAAATTCGCTGCACTAGCTTTGTCTGACATCAATTTTACGTATTCTATCCTTTACACTTATTATCGCATAATAATGAATATAAAATGTCATTAACTCACAATCAACGCATAAAAAACAGGCTTTTAAATTCATCCAACACTTTTGCCAGCAACAGTACCTGTTGAACGCGTGTCATCTTTTTATTTTTCCCATACTCCACTCGCGTACTAAAAATCGAATAAATCAAAATCACCGATCGCGGGACAAAGCTCATTCACAATTTAAACCGGTTTTTTTTATTATTTTTTTTTAATAAAGCCCGCAGCATCCGCGGACATCTGAACTGATCTTTTGTGTGTATTGAAAAGACAAAGTAGTTGGATAAACGGGTTTTTTTTATTATATTTTTTTCTAAAGGTATTTAGGTCAGTAACGGCCAGTTTGCGAGCTCAGTTCAATCAGTTCAGGATTGATTTTGATGAGGGAAGATGTTTTTTTATCTGTGCTAACTAGTACTTTTTACCTACTGTAACCAAATAGTATGGTACCAATAAGTATTACCTAAAATTGTGATATAATAGATAAGTGATTGTGATTTTAACTCCAAAGTTAATTAGGCAAATATTTTTATGAAAATTCAGAACACTGAAAATTGGTAAGTGTCCTCGTAAAGTTAACAATATTGATACTGGTTTTTCATTATAGTATTTTATTTCACCGTAATTTTATTTCAATTATTTGTATGCCAGAGAAATATGGTGAGTAGGTAGATAGGTACACAGTATTATACGATTTTATCTTCTATTTCTAGTGTTCATAACATAAAAGTCGCATGGGTAAATTACGGTTTAACACGACTTATAAGTCGCACGGGCTCAGTTCACAATAACATCTACTTACGAACTGATTATTTTATTATTGTCTTCTCAATTTTTGTCAATGCTCAATAAACATTTCATTTTGAAACAAATCAGTTTTGTAAATTTATCTATACTTCTATACTATATAATATAGGTATAATATAATTATTATTAATATTATAAAGAGGAAAGATATGATTGTTTGTTTGTATTGAATAGGCTCCGGAACTACAGGACCGATTTCAAAAATTCTTTCACCAATGTGTAGAGTGAACTTTCAGGATGAACATAAGCTATATTTTATGTAGGTACTTCGCGGGTGACGCTGCGAGCGGAAGCTAGTAATAATATTATAAAGAGGAAAGATTTGATTGTTTGTTTGAATTGAATAGGCTCCAAAACCACTGGACCGATTTGAAAAATTCTTTCACCAATGTGTAGAATAAACTTTTAGAATGAACATAGGCTATGTTTTATGTAGGTACTTCGCGGGCGACGCCGCGAGCGGACGCTAGTCTAAGTATAAAATTAAACTTTGTAATTTTCCAATATTTTTTAAAGGCCAACTTAACGGTCCGAAGTCAACCCATATCCATTTATCGGTCCACCCTTGTCCATCTAAACAAGTCGTTAACCAACTCAATAAAATCGCAATAAGCCACTACACCCGATCCGGCAAAAACGCTCAAAATACCAAAACACTCAATACATACCGCTTATAATATCGATTTTGGCATCCCCTTTTCTGCAATTTTTCTACATAACAAAGAAGAAAATATAAAGGAGGAGTTTTGCAAGGGCCCGCACCCCTGTGTGCGCGTGTGTGCGTGACGGTGTGCTTGTGTGCTGAGACGATCGGCCGACTCGAGTGAAATAAGGGGAACGATTCATTGGACAGCGTGATCTTGATCCTTTGGCAATGGAGCAATGCTCGAAAGGACGCTTCATATTTTTCCAAATTTCAGTAGATACGTACTCATCACACAAAATATTTGTCCTGGGTGGGGATCGAACTCACAACCTACAGTGTAAACGCGGAGTTAAAAACCAACTGAGCTGTATCTAAGACCAGTCAAGAAGCTGCAGATTATTTGCTCAGTTAATTTTGTTTGATATCAATTTAATATTAACTTTTTTTGAGGTTCATAATTTCTAAGCGCTGTTCAAATAATACTTAGAATTCGTGTTTTTTTATAAAAATAAAAGAAATTGCAAAAAACGTTCAAAAGTATAGCAGAATGTAATGTTAAGTATTTGTATTATGTGACGTTTTATGGTGTAACAAGCTACAAGGCAATGAAAAGCCTTACACTTTACAAAAAACACTACTGTTATTGCTACTTCGCTAGTTTTATCGTATATATCGCTCTATTGATTAAATAAACACTCAATGCCTAGTAGTAACTACTCTACAAACTTGATGGAATGACATCATACAGACATTTCTTCTTTAAGCAATTTCTTGCTGGAAGACAATTTCTTTAAAAAACTCTCAGCAACCACCAACTCACCTCGCACCCACTATAAGAAACGAGGGTCGAAGAAAGCATCTCTTAGCATAACCCTCTTGCACTCACACAGGCGCAGTCTCCGTTTGTAAAACTAAAAAAATACTTACAACATACATACTTTTAGCTATCAATAGATTCATTAGAAGCATTTCTTTGATAGCGCTCTGCTTTTAACGGCGAAACCGTTTGAAGAAACCCAACAGCCACGGCACTCTCAACTCTATTCCTTTAGTATAAAACAGCAAAATACCAAGAGACTTGTAGTTATAATTTGGTGTAGATGTAAATTGCGTCTTTGCTTGAGGACTTTTTGCTTTTGGTAGGGCTAAAAATGGGTAGCACCCTTCGCTTGGTGATTTTGTTTGATGCAAGTTTCTTCTTGTAAGACCTAGACTGATTGACAGTTTCGTATTTCTAGGAGTTTTGGAATAAACCCTGGAAGATTTTTTATCTCATTATATTCCCGTTTAAATATCCTCAAAGATCTAATACGATATTAGATATCTATACTTCGATACTAATATTTTAAAGAAAAAAGTTTTGTATTTTGTTTGTCTACTAGACCGATTTCAAAAATTCTTTAACCATTAAAATGCTACAGTACCCTTGAGTAACATAGGCTATATTTTATATTAAAAAAAATGATATACTTTTGCTACCCGTGTGAAGTGTGTTGCTAGTAAGAACTTTAGCCAGTTTTGTGTGAAGTCAGGGTGTAGATTATGGTGATAATGAAAATGATTTTGATGATGATTCAATTTAGGGTGTCTACCCACCATGTCTGATCGATTCTGATATTAGGATAATTTGGATATGACGAACGACCGCAAACCGCGGGATTTTGCGATGGGGGAGTTTGAGATTTACGTCTAAACATAAATTTCAATAAGTAGACAACCGTAAATGTACGGTTACGTATGTAAATTGTAGTTATATTAGATAATAATAAAACGTATTATTATTTAGTTCTATCATCCGTTATATCTTATTATACCTTTAAACGAGCAATTCTTGTATATATATATATAATTGGAATTATTATTATTATTATTTATTATTATTAAATTGGAATCTCGGAAACGGCTCCAGCGATTTTCTTGAAATTTAGTATGCAGAGGGTTTCGGGGGCGATAAATCGATCTAGCTAGGTTTCATTTTTAAAAAACGTCGTTTACCAATAAAAAAAAACTGAGCAAAGCTCGGTCACCCAGGTACTATTATTTTATGTGTTACAATGTTTTATAGAAATAAATAATTATCTTATTTATGTTTATACTTAGCTATTTTCAAGTATGTAAACATACCTACTAGGAAACACTTCCTATAATATTATAACGCGAAAGTTGATAAGAATTTATGGAACTATATTTGTTACTCTTTCACGCTGAAACGGCTGAGCGGATCTTGATGAAATTTGGCACAGATATAGATTATAGATTAGCACACAGGTTACATTTTATCCCGGAAAATGTACGGTTCCCGTAGGATAGATTTGTTTTTGTTTTTCAAGGTACCACACGGGCGAAGCCGTGGGCAAAAGCTAGTTTATCATAAAACGAATACAGAGATCTCCCTTCACGTTCATACTCATATTATGGTCAAGCGAAGCGTATAATGGATCCATCTAGTCTGCTATTGAAGGCGACGACCTGCTGAGACGAGTTGCTTGCCGGACACGGCGCTGGCGCAAGTCACTAGCGCCACTCACTAGCTGATATATTCTTCTTCTTCTTCAATTATGGCATCTGTCTCTTAGAGAACAATTTTGCCAGTGTCAAGTGTATTTATTTATAAGTTTTGTCAACGTCACAGAGTCATAGTCAAGTTGACAAGTCAATTTTAAACAAAAGATGGCTGTTTTGTTGAAAATTTTCGGGATATCCTCCGATGGAATTTGAAGAGAACTATTCACTCTAATTCACATACTTTACACTCGCGTCAAGAACCCGGGCTTTATTGGCAAAATAACCACCAAAATTACGCAATAAAACTCAAAATAACACGAGAAAACATATAAAAACCAGAGCGACGTAGTTGTCAGGCAAATACACCGCAGAAAATCCCCTAGCTGATATAAACCAAACATATTATATTGTCATCCCGTGACAACGACAGTGTGTAAACCTGTTGAACGTCGGGAAAAATAGGTAAATAAAACGCGATAAATACCCGTGCAATACTAAGTACCTGGATGACAAACGAAGCCCCGTACATACTAAATTTCAGAGATTCGAGATTCAGATTATTTATAATATACATATACATATACAGGGTGTCCCAAAAAGAAGTGTCAAGCGAAAATTCTATCTCTGGACTTTCGCATGACACTACTTTTTGGGACAGCCTGTATACAATAATTGCTCGTTTAAAGGTATGAGATAGATACTTGCTTACTTTTTTTTGCCTGTTTTGGCCCGTACTTGGACCCCATCCCAAGTTATATCTAGTCCACCTACTTGGCAACTGATAAGTGGACTGACGGTGGGCGGGGAACGTGATGCTATCTACCTCTGCAGTTGCTTATAGATATCCTTCCTACAATACATGTTTAAATACTACTAATATTATAAACGTGAAAGTTTGTATGTATGGATGCATGGATGTTTGTTACTCTTTCTGAAACGGCTATTAGGATCTGGATGAAATTTGGCACAGTTATAGATTATAGCCTGGAATAACATATAGGCTACTTTTTATCCCGGAAAAATGAACGGTTCCCGTGGGGTAGATTTTTTTTGTTTTTCAAGGTACCACGCTGGCGAAGCCGTGGGCGGAAGCTAGTATTTAAATAATCCTACTAATATTATAAACGTGAAAGTTTTATATATGGATGTATGGATGTTTGTTACTCTTTCACGCTGAAACGGCTACGAGTATAAGGATCTGGACGAAATTCGGCACAGAGATGAATTATAGTGTGCTATAGCACATAGCTTACTTTAAATCCCGGAAAAACGTACTGTTCCCGTGGGATAGATTCGGTTTTTGTTTTTCAAGGTACCACACGGTCGAAGCCGTAGGCGGAAGCTAGTACTAAAATATTGTAATTTTGTTATATTTTCGAGACTTCTTTTCTCCGTGTATACTAATAATTTTTATTTTTATTTCTGTACGGCAAACTGTAGTTTTATATGAAGCTATATTATATTGAGTTAAAAATGTGTATATAATAATAATAATAATAAAGCCTTTTTATTCAGACAACAGATATTACAATACCTACTGTTCCTTATGCTACTGCACTGTTATATTATATTTATTATACACAATTAACATCATTCATTTATTTGGTGCTTTTTTACCTTCTGTAAGTCCGTTTGCCAGTTGGCAAAGGCCTCCTCCAACCTGCTCCATTCTGATCTCTCTCTGGCTACTCTACTCCATGTTATGGCTGCAACTTGCTTGATATCATCATCCCATCTTTTTTGTTGTCTACCTCTTTTCCTTTTACCTTCCCTTGGGTACCATTGTGTTGTTATTTTGCTCCATTTGTCCTTTCCTCTGATCATGTGTCCCGACCACTTCCATTTCAGTCTTTTTATTTTTAGGGTTACATCCTGTATCTTGGTCTTTTTCCTAATGTTGATGTTTCTTATTCTATCACCCCTTTTTACTCCCAGCATACTTCTTTCCATTGCTCGTTGGCAAATGGCAATTCTATTGGTTGTGTTTTTGGTTATGGCCCATGTCTGGCTTCCATACATTAAGATTGGTAGAATGCAGGCATTGAATAATTTGCTCTTTGTTGCTATGTGAAGGTTATTGTCTTTCATTACTTCCCTTAGGCTCCAATACCTTTTCCAACTGTTTACTATTCTTCTTTCGATTTCTTTGTTTATGGTATCTTTAGGTGATATCAGCTGTCCGAGGTATATATATTCCTCAAAATAGTTAATTTGTGACTCCCCTACTTTTATGCTGCTTTTTATGCCATTAGTCATTATTTTGGTTTTTTCGGGGTTTAATTTTAGTCCTACTTTTTCACTCTCAGCTGCTAGTGCGTTTAACATTGTGTTTAGGTCCGTTGGCGTTTTTGCGAATAATACAATATCATCGGCAAATCTTAAGTGTGTTAGTGTGCGGCCGTCGATATTTAAACCCAAATTTTCCCATTCAAATTTTCTGAAGATCATTTCCAAAACAGCGGAGAAAAGTTTTGGAGAGAGAGGATCTCCTTGTCTTACTCCTTTCTGTATATTAAACGAATCTCCTTTCTTTTCTAGCTGAATGCACGCTGCGCTGTTTTTGTATACATTTCTAATCAATCTTATATATTTTTGTTCTACCCCTTGTTCCCTTAATGCCTCCCAGATGTTTGCATGTATTAACGAGTCGAATGCCTTGCTATAATCGACAAATGCTATATGGTAATTGAGTTGATATTCCGCATATTTCTCGATGATCTGCCTGACTGCATGGATATGATCAAGTACTGATTAGTCTCTTCTAAAACCTGCCTGTTCAATTGGCTGTTGCTCATCGAGTTTTCCTTCCATTCGCTTGAGTACGATCTTTGCAAATAATTTGTACAGGTTGGACATCAAACTTATGGGCCTATAGTTTCCGATGTCGTACTGATCACCTTTTTTGTATAGAAGGATTATATTAGATGTTGTCCATTGCTGTGGGATGGTTTCTGTGTTGATGATCTCATTGAATATTTCTTTGAGAATAGGTGTTATTGTCTGTTTCGCTTGTTTTAGTACTTCGTTGCATATTCCGTCGGGTCCTGGAGCTTTATCATCCCTTTGGGTTTCTATAGCGAATTCTATTTCTTTCTGCATGATGCTGGGTACAGATGACATTTCTAACAATTCTATTTCTTTTCCCACTGTGGTACTTTTGTATAGTTTCTTGTAGTATGATGTAGCAATTCCTAAGATTCCTTGCCTTCGGCTTTCTTTCAATCTATTATTATCTTTCATCTGTACGATCCAGTCCTTTTCGTTATTTAGCGCTTTATATGCCTTTTTTATTCCTCCTGTCTGTAAAATGTGTCTCTCTATTGTTTCCATTCTTCTCTGAGTTCTATCTTTTCTAATACTTTCTTTTATTTCCTTGCTGAGTTTTGATATTTGCTTTCGACTGTCGTTATTATTATTTTTTTTGATTAGGTCAGCCCTTTGGTTAAGAAGGTTAATGGTTTTGACAGTCATCCACTTGTTAGATAGGTCTTTGCTATTAACCCCTTGTTGAATAGATGTTTTGATCGTTCTTTCTAACCAGTTGTATTTTTCTTGCACCCCCATGTTTGTTGTCTCTTTATTGTAATCCATACATTTTGTCGTTATGTAGTTCGCTATTTTGGCTGTTTGGTATTTGGTAGGTTTTGTGTTCATGATATTATTTCTTGGTCTTGGGTTTTTTGGCGGGGTTGACATCAGTTCCGCTCGAACCATTCGATGGTTGGTATTGAAGTTGAAATTGCATAAGACTTTCATGTTTGAGAAGTATCTGCTTTTGTTAGTCATTATGAAATCTATTGCGTTTTTTGTTTTCCCGTCTGGAGATATCCAAGTCCACATCTTACCTTCTTTCTTCTTGAACATTGTGTTTAGGACTTTCAAGCCATTCTCTTGCGCAAAGTTTACAAGCTTCTCTCCGTTTCTACTTCTGGTCTTTTTTCCATATACAAATGGGCCCAGGACTGAGTCTTCTTCCCGTTGTCGTTCTCCAATTTGGCCATTGATGTCTCCTAACACAACAAGGTTTTTGTGAACATGGTCTTGGATTGTTTTATTTAGCTAAAAATGTGTAGTGAGTACTTAAGAGAATAAGATAGAGCTAACATCATCCAAGAGACAAAAGCCCCTTCAAAAAGAGAGCAAATAAAATTTAAAAATAAATAAAATCTAACAAAATCTTTCGATTTTCTTTTTCATCCATACTAGGATTTCTTCTCCTTCGTGTCTAGTTCTATAGTAGTGTTACCTTAGTATTTAGTTTTTTAGTAGTAGGTTAGTTCTTTAGTGATAAAAGGATTAAAGAGTTACAGGTTACGGCTGAGCAATATCAGAAATCTTTTTTAGTAGTAGGTTAGTTCTTTAGTGATAAAAGGATTAAAGAGTTACAGGTTACGGCTGAGCAATATCAGAAATCTTTTTTAGTAGTAGGTTAGTTCTTTAGTGATAAAAGGATTAAAGAGTTACAGGTTACGGCTGAGCAATATCAGAAATCTTTTTTAGTAGTAGGTTAGTTCTTTAGTGATAAAAGGATTAAAGAGTTACAGGTTACGGCTGAGCAATATCAGAAATCTTTTTTAGTAGTAGGTTAGTTCTTTAGTGATAAAAGGATTAAAGAGTTACAGGTTACGGCTGAGCAATATCAGAAATCTGATTAAACTAGCAACTTGATTTGCAATTAGTGATGTGTAGGCGCCGTTACTAGCATTTCCGCCGGATGAGCCGCCCTCCGGCCGCGGCCCGCCCGCCCTGAGACGAGCCGCCCTAACTACGAGATACATTTGTCAACATTGAATCACAATATTTGGTTATACCATCCTGTGATAATACCATTACATGACAAGTGAAGTATATACATCACTAATATCACATATAATCGGCGATGGGCTTGCAACCTGTTACGTTCGGAATACTAATAACTGCGCAAAATGTGGGCATGTGCCAATGTTTGGACTTGCCTCTGACTACCCTCTTTAGATATCCTCAAAAGATCTAACATTATTATTTATTATTTATTTATTTATTTATTGTTATCTCGTACCATGACCTATGCAAAGTGTACTGAAGTAGTGTTACGTTAAAACGGAATCGTTACGAAATCGTTATGGAATCGTTCTGGAAGACTTCGTGGTAAGGCCCCTGAGGAGATATCTACAGAGCTTGAAGATTACAGTCGTGACGGTGGTCGTGATCATAAAACAAAATATGATCATGACTGCAATCCCCAGGCTCTGTAGATATCTCCTCAGGTCTCTAGTCACTTAGATCTTTGATTATATCTAAAGAGGGTAGTCTGAGCCACGTCCAAACATGATATTTGACACAATGCCCACATTTTGCACAGTAGTTAGTACTCGTACATGACAGGTTGCACGCCCATCACCGCTTATAGGAAAACTAACCTATGACACACACCTTCGAATATATGGTTCTAGGGTATACCGGTTACCTCACGATGTTTTCTTCACCGTTTAAGAGCACTGGCATAGCGCACTTAAACTTTTCGAATGGAAAAACTCATTGGCGCACGACCAGGTTTGAAACCACGGCCTTCGGATCATGAGGCAGGGGCTACCACTACACCACCAGCGCTCTAACGAAATGCCACGACCTAATTGACTGGCCTCACAGCTCAGTTGGTAGCTCTGCCTTCTGCGCTGCAGGTTGTGGGTTCGATCCCCACTCAGGATAAACATTTGTGTGATGAACGCAGATGTTTGTTCTGTGTCTGGGTCTTATTATGTATTCTATGTATGTATTTACAAAAAAAAAGAAAAGTATTTAATTAATCTATCAGCCATCTTTTCCCATAATACAAGCTTTGCTTAGTTTGGGGCTAGATGGCGTTGTGTGAACTGTCCACCAATATTTATTTATTTATTTTATTTAATATCACGTAGGACCTCATGAAAAAGCATAGACGTTTGGTTCCTTTTAGTTAGACATTAATTTACCCCACTTTACCCTTCCCGTGTACTACAAGACACAAGTCTCGGTGAATTGGACAGATCTAATTTATCTGACAAGCATCCTTGCTGGCCTTCTAGTGGACATTGATCGTTTAATTTCATTTACATAAGAATAGGGTCCTTTGAGTTGCCACATTTTGTAGATATATGTACTTGAAATCTTAGAATCTTTAAATTACGTAACTAGTGAACATCGTTTAATATCGTTTACATAAGAATAGGGTCCCTTGAGTTGCCACATTTTGTAAATATATGTACCTTAAATCTTAGAATCTTTAAATTACGTAAACCTTTAATGTACTTAAAAATGGGATTTATGTAAAAATATAATTACATGTTTTCCTATGCTTCTGTTTCAATCAAATTTGTACCTATGTGTCCGGTGTCAGGGTGCTTACCACAAGATTTTACAAGGTCATGGTACGTAATATCGAAGTTACATTACTTAGATATTGCCCAGAGCTTGTAGTAAGGCCCCTAGCTTTGTAAAAAACTTTTGAAAATATAGGTACTCTTAATATTTTAGAATAGTTTTAAAAGTTAGAATCAGATTGTATGAATGTCAAATAAGCGAGTTATGAGCTGAAAACTAGAACATAGTTCTCACGTTTTGACTGAAATTCTACCGACTATGCACATTATAGTAAAAATAATGTTAACTTATTCGCAATATAAAAAAAATTATGATGATGGTGGAACGAACAAGAAATAATCCTCTACAACAGTTTTACTTCAAAGAAAATGTTGCCATCTTTTCTAAATCCGTTACATATCCAAACTAATTAACATCAAAAGATTCATTGTACGGTGAAGTAGCGGGCGCACCACGTGACCGGACCTTTTGTGTTCCATAACTTATTTATAGTCATAATAATAATAAAATTGTCACCCGTCATAGACACACTTTTATTATTGTGAAGCGTTGTAAACCCTACGACTTCAGAAATAAGATTTATATTACCATGATGACAGAAAATTATGTACCTGACATCCGGAAAAGTTTCCCAGTAATTAGATATTTCGATTCGTCTTTTTATTGTTTACATAAATGTTGGTTTTTTAATAAATCTAATATTTTAAACGAGAAAGAAATAGGAAAACTTTCAAGAGAAAAAATAATAATTAAGTACTATAAGGTTAAAATACTGGACGAATAGACAAAATAACTTTGCCACTAAGTGTACGAAAGGAGCCTCTAGAGAGCCTTTAAAGAAAATCTTTTCACTACACTTGTTCCAAAGAACTATTAAGTAACACGATAACGATCACGCGTGTTATGTATCACAAGTGCCTTTAGGCTACGGTAACCACTTCCCATCAGGTGAACCGTACATTTGTTTGCCGGTTTAGTAGGTAGATATAAAATATACTTAACTTGTAACTTCGGCAAATGTAGTTACAAATTATTCAAGTTTCGAAGGGTGAACAAAAAATACCCCAACATTCAAAATTACTCAATGAATCGTTCGCTGAGTGAGCGCAATAAATTCGCGAAATCTCGATATGGCAAGACCGGGGAGTTCTCCCCTTCGATATTCAAAAATGTAAAATGGCGGCGAGGGGACCGCGTCTTGTCTTTATCTTTTCCTTATGTAAATGTCGTGAGTTATTGGTTATTTAATGAGGTTAAGAACTTTCGAGACAATGCCGGCGCCAGCGCCTGGGGCCCTCGTTATGCCACTTCCTTGTTTTTCAGAAAAAAAAGATAATTATTTTCAATACTGGCTTTTTACTGACTTGGGGCATTGTTTTTTTTTTGGGAGTTTTGATTATCGTTTTTGTGCTAGCTTTAGTTAAACGTAGTTAAACTACTAAATATTTGAACTTGAAAATCTGTTGGACAAAGCTTAACTTATTTATCATTATTCATGGCATTAAAATAATTAGAACATAAATATTAAATAATTCCTAAACAAATGATCACTTTCGAATAGTATAATATAAAAAACTACATGTACTTAATAAGTAACTAATGTTCTAAATTTTCTGTTTGATATCTTCATTCAAATAAGACAGACGCCAATATTACCAACAAATGCAAAGCGAATAAGATTTATCAAAGGAAAATATCGTGTCCTATTCATTACCGAAACTCACATACCTCACAAAGCATGAATACTAACGTGAATATATTATTAAGACCAGATAACTAAGACCAAGGAAGCATTATGAATACTTGGTTCACAGGAAGCGGATCCGTCGCCATTGTGACGCGGGAAGCAAGACTTCCCTTGGCGTATAAATTGCAAGGGGTTTTGGCAACCTCAACCACACAGATTAATGTTATTCAGAAACTATGTTATTAATAATTTCTTGAGTATTTTTATTATTCAAGAAAGCAAAAACATGAAACTGTAATCCCCAGGCTTGGTACATAATCTTCTCGGATCTCTAGTTACTTATATCTTTGAGGATATCTAAAGACGGTAGTCAGAGACACGTCCAAACATGATATTTGGGACATGACTAATTTGCACAATGTTAGTTTAAACGATGTTTTCTAAAAATGAAACAGCTAGATCGATTTATCGCCCCCGAAACCCCCGGCATACTAAATTTGATGAAAATTGTTGGAGTCATTTCCGAGATTCAAATTATATTATTTATACAAGAATTGCTCGTTTAAAGGTATAACATAGTAGAGTAGAGGTATATCTAAAAAAATGGATAGACTGTGTGAAAGACGATGTATGAAATAAAGGAGTGAGTATTGAGATGACGGATGATAGATGTGTGGATGAAGAAAACCTGTTTTGCCGACCCCACCTAGTGGGATAAGAGCAGGATAATGATGATGATGAAATCCCAAACTGCCAAGAGCCAGCTCTTAAAGTCCAGGCATGTCCAAATCAAATACTTGTACCTCAAGTTCCAGATTTATCTCTCCCTAGATAAAGTTCACGGCATTGTGCGAAGACAAACTATAAATTCCGCTATGTTGTGAACTGTTCAATAAATCGACAAGTTTTGAAGTTGCCAAACACCGGACTTACGGACGAAGAAAGTATACAACTCGCTTACTGACCGTTTGTTTAGTGTGGGGAAAAGATGGCGCAATATCGATAAAAATATGATCGCGATTGTACCTAATCCTTTGGCTCGGTACATACGAGTATCTCCTCAGATCTCGATCCACTTACATCTTTCAAAAGGCACGTTCAAACATGATATTTGGCATGTGTCCATATTTGGCACAGAAGTTAGTATTCCGTACGTAACAGGTTCCAAACCCATCGCTGCTTATAAGAATACTAACTTATGACAGACAACTTCGACTCTTTGGAATTTTCAGTTGGATAAAAATGGTGGATAGACCCATTGCGCGAAACTAAGTCTCAGTAACTTGCGATCATTATAATTATTTAATGCATAGCAATGCAAGAATTTATTACTTTTTTAAGAATGGCGCGACGTTTGAGTAATTATATAAAAATTTACGTGATAAATTCGTAGGGCAGATCTAATACAACAGTGCTACGCAAAATGTATTTTAAGTAAATCTTTTTCACTGTTACAATAAACTTAAATGTTTAATAATTGATCCATTATCACTTCACCTTCATCGATATCGATACTTTATCTCTCTGCAGGCATCTCTAAACAATAGAGTGCGGTGTTTGCGAGGCAAGTCTGAGCATTTAAGCTGAAACTGTAGCTTACTTATTACCTGAGATGGCACAAGTTGCTCTAGCTTGCTCTACATCTAAAAAGCATTAAAGGATTTCAACCAAATTTTAACGTTTTAACACAAACTATTGTAAACATGTTTTTTTTTTATTATCTAGCTCTTTTTCATTAGATTTATCATATTGTGGTTTAAGGGAGCGTTTTCACTAAAGTGTGTAGAATTTGTATAAAATGAAGTTATAGAATCAAAATTATACATTTAAAATTATCACTTTAGTAAAAACGTAAAGCGTGTAAAAAGTGTACAAATTGAAGTTATAGAACCGTATCATCAAAATTATACACTTAAAATTATCATTTGAGTGAAAACGTTTGTATCTCGTACCACTATAAATCATAATATTAATTATTACTTAAAATAAAATATGCAATGCTACTTAATGACAAAGTTTGTGAGTTTGTGCATATTATGTAATTCTCTATAACATGGTAATGGCTGAACAGATTTCAATGTTTGGTATGAATGTAGATTATATCAAGGTTTTGACTCTCAATGAGGTAAAAAGAAACCTCCCTTTTCATCTCATTGGGAGTCCAAAAAATATTTTGAAATTTTAAAATCGCGGACAGCCAGTAGGTATTATTATTATTATTAAACGGGTATTTATCGCGTTTTATTTATCTATTTTTCCCGACGTTTCAACAGGCTTACACACTGTCTAATACTAATTATAATGTCCTCAGATCGCGTAAGTTTAAAAATATATAAATAGCCAAAAGTATATAAGTAAGGTTGACTACTGTAAATAAACTTGGAAAGCAGTTACAACCTTATACATCTGACCAGTTAAACACTTAATAAGCCAGGCCCGCCTCGGCAGCTCTATCTCCTAAACATCGAAGGTATTAATAACTCTAAGACTTGCAAACTCTACCAACTGCCGCCTCTACATTCTGCAGTGTTTAGATGTTCATAGGTTTATTTATAGGTTTACTTCTTACCGTGTCTTTAATTCATTTGAATAATGTGCGCCTCAGAAACTCTCGTGCCCTTAACACATGTCCAGTGAACGACAAAAACATAGAAGCATTTCTTCAAGGGAAATATCCGCGAAACATGACACCAAATTACACACAGAAACTCTTTGGTGGATTTGCCAAAAAAATAATTAATGTTGACTTTTTTCCCTCGACGTTCGAGTTTTAATTGAAAGAAATAAAGAAAACTTTCTATGTCAAAACTGCAAAACAAGCCATGCCCAACAGGGCTCTTTTTTTAGCTCAAGGAATACTTCCATGGATTGTCCGTTCACTGCACATGTCTTTGAACTGTTTAGGTTCTACGAGATACTGGTTTTCTCACGTTTTCTTCACCGTTTGAGAGTACTGGTATTGGTCAATTTTGGAACCGAAAAATCCATTGGTGCACGACTGGATTTGAACTCACGACCTTAGGATCTGAAGCCGGGGGCACTACCACTAGACTATCAGTGCTCTCGACTTATTTATAGATTTATAGATTGGTTTATAGACTTACTAGCAACCACGGCTTCATTAGCGTGATACCTACCCGGGTAAAAAGTAGCTTATGTTTTATTCCAGGAGGACAATTGCGCTAATGTTTAAGGCGGTACCCCGAGTCAAACTAGCGCCGCCACCTATTTTATCTAATTATTCTGTAAAACAAAGGAATTTTCAAAAAGTGATCGGTTAATTTGTGATACCTATCATAAGCTTTTTTTTAATACCTCTGTAATAATTTTATTTTGTATAGTTTAGGCAGAGAGGCGAAAAAAAGAATTTAGTGTCCACCAAGTGCAACTTCGTATCTCTTGCTAAATTAAACAAAATAAAACTATTACAGAGGTATTAAAAAAAAGCTTATGATAGGTATCACAAATTACCCGATCACTTTTTGAAAATTCCTTTGTTTTACAGAATAATTAGATAAAATAGGTGGCGGCGCTAGTTTGACTCGGGGTACCGCCTTAATGTATCACACGTTTTTATTATATCACACGTATTTATGGTATCATACGTATTTTTATAACACGTATTTTTATCACATCTGGCTTTGCTTTGGTTTGGTAATTGACAAGAATGGTATCGCGCTATTTTTTCTGAACGTCTCAATCTTCTGTGTTATTCCATAAACCACGCGTATCATAAGTTTTATCTAGATCCGTTCAGCCGTTTCAGCGTGATTGAGTAAAAAACATCCTTACATATACATTAATCGTCTTTACAACTACAAGTTTAATCAAAACATCATAGCTAACTGCTTTTGAACAATTTGCCTCCATAGATAAATGGCCAGTCGATACAACGACAGTCAGATTTGTAATCAAAGATGCGGGCGAATCTTAGCAAATTAGTGGGGGAGCATCCCTTGCAGTAGGGGTGGCGATATTAAATATTAAGCGAATATCATAGCTTTATTTCAAAAATAAGTTCTGGGGTTTTTTATTCAAGGCAGAATATAATGATGTAATGCAAATTAGTAATTATAGATGTATTCAAAGGTTTTTTATTAATAACATTTATAATTAAATAAGTATCGAATTTAAAAAGAGGCTTAATAATGATTATGTCCTTGTTTATGTCGACAAGTGTGTTCGAAATTTGGAGGATGCTATCTTTATAGCTAGTACCTGCACTAGATTCATTATAGCTAGTAGGTACACTAGAAATCATTTTTGGAATTTTTGCCCCTTGACCAGCAGGAGCTTTAAGTTTATATCAAAAACATTACACAAAGTCGCGGAGAGTTCCTTTAATACTAGCTTCCGCCCACTGCTTCGCCCGCGTATCACCTTGAAAAACAAAAACAAATGTATCTCAAGAGAACCGTAAATTTTTCCGGAAAAAAAAGTCGTCTATATTCCAGACTATATCTCTGTGCGAAATTTAATTCAGATCCGTTCAGCCATTCCAGCGTGACAGAGTAACAAACATCCATACATTCATTATATACTTACCAATTTTCAGGTTTATAATATTAGAATAGGATACAATGTTATTTATTTATTAGGAGCCTGTAGTGCCCCACTGCAGGGCAAAGCCCTCCCGCCCTTCTCTCCATTCATGAAGGAAGGGGTTTGGAACGTAACCCACCATGCCTGGTCCAGTGCGGAATGGTGGGTGGTAGTTCACCAGGACCTCGTTTGTTGGTGAGCAGAGTGTATCACAATGTTAATAATACAATGTTAATGATACAATGTTGCCAGCCCTAAATATTAAGAAGTACGCCATAACGGCCGTCTTGAGTGGACTACACCGCCGCTAATGTCCCGTCTCAAAGCGATGCGTAGGTATACCGTTACTTACCATGCCACTGCGACCCTTGGTAATGAATTAATTGCGACGGGTCCATGACTGTCTTACAACTAAGACCCCCTTTGACACTGCATTTTCATTTACAAACATGTTTAATACACGATAACAACAAAAAAGAGTCTTAAGTATCACATTATATTTTGTTTTAAGCCCAAAAAGCAATTTTTCCCATGTTTTCTGCAGGTTTTTTGTTTATTTAGGTATGGGTTTAAAGATATTTATTTTCAAAAAGGCAGTAGTCACTTAAATGAGAATACTTATTAACTGAAGTAATAAAATGCTTAGGTGGTAAAAATTTTGTTGATCGCTCGATATTAAAGTTTTAAAGTCAAGAGTAGGTGTAGGTACCTACTCATCTTGTGCATTGCCCAATACACGGATAAATAAATATCCGTGTCAATCCGTGTAGGTAATAAACCTAAGTACACAAATTGACACTAAAAACATATTAGTTATTATATATTTTCTATGACGAATTTTGCAAGTGTTTTTTTTAAATGCTAATTACTTACATTTTGTTCTCAAAATTTGTAACTAAGTAGATTGTAAACATAAAAGAAAATAGTTTGATATCACAGTGTAAAGGTATTTTGAAGAATTTGCAACGAAACGTATAGTTTTACTGTGTTCCTAAATAATGCCAGAAATTCTATAAAAAATTATCTTGACGAATTACTTTTTGTAAAGTTAATAAGACGTCTAGTATGAAGTAGCGGAACTAAACTTTTCACCGCCATCTATTGACGAGTAGTGTTTGCAAGCGACATCTTTTGGGAAGTTTGTAAGCAAGTTGTTAGCGCTACCTTGCGGCGAATAGCAAAAGTTATGGTTTTATTTTGTTACACATTGTACTTACCTATATTACTAGTATTACAAATTAATTAATCCCATTTCCCTTGGAACCACGCGTAAACGGCTGGAATAATTTCGAAAATTCTTTTTTTTGTTGTGAATGTTGTATGTGAATTGTAAGAAGATTATGTTGAAAGAAAAAAATCTATATTCATATTTTTAAGACTAAACATTGTCTGTAGGGTCAGCTAGTATAATAAAAAAAATACATTAATAAATATATATTATGCAGTTTTGCGTAGTTAGTTTATTGTACTATAATTATGAAGAAAATAAAACCTTTTCCAATATAAAATCTTCTGTCAACACTGACAGAAGATGAAAAATAAAAGAACTTTCAAAGTATAATATTACAAAGATTTTCTGTTGTCTTGATTTTATGGTTTATTTTCATAACATTTACTCAAAATTTATTTTTCTAAGAGTATGTTAAAATTGTTACGCTGTGTGAGTATAAATCGTTTTTAATATTTATAATTCTGCTAAGTTAATTTTGATGCTGGGTCTGGATATGTCAAAGGATTCATGTACCATGTCAGGTTTGGTTTTAGAGTTCGAATATGACGTGGATCATTCCTATCAGCCAACTGGGAATATACCTACTCAGTACCTTTCACCACACTAGTTAAAAAAAACCAGTGACACGAAAAGAAGTGCCTACATGTGAAGGGATGGACATACTTCTTACTGACTAGTATTTAAATTAGGCTGATATGTATTTTTATTTCAGATTACACAAAAAAAGGAATGGTCAAAATTTTGCAGAGCACGACATCTTGGCATCGCAACATACGACACACGAAACCACTCCATTTATAATAAATTACACAAGTAAGTTGTCGTATTTTTTCATCCTCATCCAATGGCGTTTCTCATATTTCTTACTAAATATAACCATACACTTATCCGGCTAGTTGAATGCATGTGTCAAATTTCGTCTATATTTTAACCGTAGGCCGTAGGTTTCAGTTATACCTACATTTATTGAATTAATGCAAAAGTTAAAATTAAAATAAATTTACGTTGGATATCAAAGAGTCTTTCAAATTTTCTTCAGATACGGTTCTATAGCGATAAACTTGTGACTTTCAATGTTGTTCATCGTATGTATAAGCTATTTTATGCGGCAAAAATATGGAAAAAAAAACAAACAAAGGACAAGTTTAAGTTATCACTTTTGTCGTTTTGTCTAATAGAAGTATGAACTTTTTTGCTAGCGGTTTCTAGCGAATGTTTTGCGGGCTGAATCAAAAGCACCCGGCGACGGGCCAGTCATTGCCCATCTATGGTATAAATCATGGCATTCCTATTTGGTTGATGTCAAAGTTGTTTTTATGGTGAACTGAGGCTTGCACAACAAATATAATGAAGTACGGCTGGCAACAGATTTACCGTAGTAATTGTGGATAGTTGACAAACTTTCAGGAACCACTGGATAAGCCTGAACCAGATATGGCGCATACACTTACCTCACATCATGCAGAGGAGCGGTCTCCACACAAGCGGCGCACTGCGAGCTGTGGAGGATGTGAAAGCTCCTACCTTCCCAGATTCTGTGACCAGTGGCGACGTCAAGTACGTCTTATTAATATGCTCTTGACTCTAATTTACTTAGGGTGGATTTAACCAAAGTAATTTAAGCACTATCTCCAGAAATAAATCGTAGACATCGAAGAGTAAACTGACATACTGAAAATATTAGAATACAACATAAATAAATAGTAATGGACATTTCATATAACACATCTAGCTCCAAACTAAGCGAAGCTGGTACTACGGGAAAAAAAGAAAGAAAGAAAAATAATTTATTCAATAAAATCAGAATGGTCATTTTTAAACGTCTTACATGCTAGGTGAATTTATGTGCCAATTCCAACCTAACCCAAAAAACAGATAGTTATTAGATTAATTATTATTATTTTGTAAATACATACATAATAACACCCAGACACGGAACAAACATCTGTATTCAACACACAAATTATGTTTGTCCGGATGTGGATCGAACCCACAACTTACAACTACTATCAACTGAGCTGTGATGCCAAAGAGCCAGTTATACCAGAGGGTCTACCATGAGTTTTCACAATCTACACACGTTAGCGACTGTAGTTAAAAAAATGTACGAAAACTTGGTACAGCGCCTCTAGCGGATAGTTGGGTACTAAAACCTCACGTAGCTAACTATCCTACGTCACAGCGTACTACAGCGACTGTAGTTTGCGCTCATTAATTTGCTTAGAATTTGGTACCATAAGTAACAATTTTGACAAATGTCATAGTAACGTACTATTACTACTGTAGTAACGTCAGCCAATCTAAATGTGACAACTCATGGTAGACGTACAGAAGATGGTCAAATCTAGCCTTAAACGTTTTGTTAATTATTTGAATAATTGACAAATAGTGTAATTAATTGTAAGGTTGTCTAAATAACTGATGAAAATGCTCGTGCCCAGACTGATAAAGAAAGAGGGCGATGCCGTAGCCATGGACGAAATAGTGATGGAGATTGAGACGGACAAGACAGCTATACCCGTCATGTCGCCGGGAAATGGTACCGTCCTCAAGTTCCTGGTGAAGGAAGGAGAGTCTGTCAAATCGCAGCAGCCTCTTTTTCAGGTACTTGGCTTAGACCCAATTTCACCAAACTTTTGTTAACAAAGCATTACCTGAACGGCCATCAAAATTAGCAAGAATGTAAAAGTATCGTTATAATATTTTACGTCATTTCATTTTACGCAAGATCCTTGCAACAATTTCACAAAACTTGAACACAAAATAACTATAACAGGTAGTTAAAAGGCTAACAAGCTGTTAGTTTAATTAACAGAGGATGAACATAATGTGAGACTAGAAAACTTAGTAGCCCTTAAATAACATAGTAGCCATCAGATGGCCCTATACTCGTATACTTGTTTGGTAAATTGTTAATTTGTATATTTTGGGCGAGTGATTTCGTAGACATTCGTAGACCATTCGTAGGCCTTCTACGAATGTTACGTCCCTAATTTTACTCTTTCGTAGACGTTTGTAGACATTTTGCGAATATTTTAAATTACTTCTACACTTTGGAAACATTTGCATACATTTGCATTCGTAGATCTTCGGCGAAGATACCATGCACTCCGAGCTTAATTTTACAATTTCGTAGACGTTCGTAGAGCACTCGTAGACACTTTGCGAATGTTTCAAGTCCTTGCTGTGAAAAATAATATCCGAACATTCTTCTAGGTGGATGTGACAGGAGTAGCGCCAGCGAAAGCCGCTGCGCCCGCGGCAGCGCCCGCAGCGGCCCCGGCAGCAGCGCCGGCAGCGGCACCGGCCGCTGCTAAGGCCCCCGCAGCGGCCAAACCAGCGGCAGCCAAGCCTGCTGCTAAGGCCCCCGCCGGAGCTACTGTTAGTATCATCATCATCATCATCGTCTTCCTGCCCTTATCCCACTAGGTGGGGTCGGCACAACAGGATCTCTTCCTCCACTCTCCCTATCATCCGTCACTCCCTACTCACACATTATTATCGTCTTTCACACAGTCCATCCATCTTTTCTTAGGTCTACCTCCACTGTTAGTATTCTATCGTAACCAATCACATAGCTACGTGTATTAGGACAGAGGAGGAAATACTTAAGGGGCAAGTCAAAAGTCGCAGGACGAAATACCTACATGTCTAGTTGGTAGAAAAGATATGATCATGGCAGCTAAAAAAATATAATTATGTTCAATTGACTACTAAAAAACGATAATTATGATCAATTGGCAGTTAAAAACTATAATTATGTTCAGTTGGCAGCTCAAAAGATCGGCGATCCAACGAAAACCATATCGGGAACCAGAACCGAGCACCCAGTGCCCATGAACAAGATGCGGAAGCGAATTGCGGAGAGGCTGAAGGAGGCGCAGAACACCACCGCTATGCTCACTACTTACAACGAGTGCGATATGGGGTAAGAGTAGTAAGAGGTACACTATAAGTCGTTTGAGTCAGTGTTAGACCTGTCATGGCTTACAAACTTAGGATCTGTGCAAAATGTGGGCATGTACCAAATGCCATGTTTGGACGTGCCTCTGACTTCCCTCTTTAGTTACCCTCAAAAGATCTAAGTAACTAAAGATCTGAGGAAGATATCTACCGAGCCTGGGAATTACAGTCTTGATTATACCTATTTATTTTGTTTTATTTTTTATACCTCTATGTATTGTCCGTTCACTGGGAGAAACGATTAAAGTGGGCCTGAGAGGCTTCTTTTGTGCACTAAAGTGGTAATTTTTAAGATTAAATGAAAACCAAATTTTGAAAAAATCCGATTTCAGCAACCTCATGGCGTTCCGGAAGGCGAACCTCGAGGCTTTCGTGAAGAAGTACGGCGTGAAGCTCTCCTTCATGTCTCCGTTCCTGAAGGCGTCCGCCAACGCACTGATAGACCAGCCCGTCATCAACGGGGTCATTGTCGGCGATAACATCGTTTATAAGTTAGTAGCCTTAATAGGTTTGTAGAGCTGTAAATTTTCATACAAAAAGCGATAAAGTTTTGCTCCCCTTTTACTTAGTACATCATTCTCCTGCCCTTATCTCTCGCTAAGTGGGGTCGGCACAACATGTTTTCCTCTTCCACTCACTCCTATCAGTCGTCAACCCTGAATCTACCTACTCCCCTCTTACATTCATATCATTTTTCACACAATCCAACCACTTCTTCTTCGGCCTTCCTCTATTAGAAATAAATAAAATAACATTTTGCTCCCCTTTTACTTAGTCCAATATTTATAATTTTTGGAAATGTAGATACAACGAAAAACTAGGCTTGTAAGTTATTATTTTAAAGAAATATTGCTTAACATAGTGTTAGCACCCTTGCCTGACGATCCAAATGTCGTGGGTTCAATCCTGGTCGTGCACCAATGAGTTTTTCCATCCGAAAAATTTAAGTGCGCAATGCCAGTGCTCTAAACGGTGAAAGAAAATATCGTGAGGAAACCGCCTACCCTTGAACCAAAAATTCTAAAATAATGTGTCATATTAGTATTCTTATAGTAGGCGATGGGCTTGCAACTTGTCACATACGGATACTAACTACCTACTGTGCAAAATGTAGGCATGCCTCAAAATCATGTTTAGGCGTGTCTGTGACTTCCCTCTTTAGATATCTTCAAAAAATATCTATCGAGCCTGGGGATTAGTCGTGATCATATTAAAAATAAAAGGCAATGGTGGAAACTAACGTTTTTATTCCCAACTAGCTTCCGCCCACGGCTTCGCCCGCGTGGTACCTTGAAAAGCAAAATCAAACTTTCATCCCCTATTTTATCTCTTTGGGGGTAGAATTAATCAAAATCCTTTCTTAGCGGATGCCTACGTCATAACATCTACCTGCATGCCAAATTTCAGCCCGATCCGTCCAGTTGTTTGGGCTGTGCGTTGATAGATCACTATGTCAGTCAGTCAGTTACCTTTGAGTTATATATATTTAGATTGCCACCAGCTTGCCACCACTGGTGACAATCTAAGATAACATTCCCAGTGGCCCCAGATTGACGGCATCACCTTTCTCTATCCGGCTCGCGCCTTATACCTTCCAGAGACTTTGTGGATATATCGGTGGCTGTGGCCACTCCCCGTGGCCTTGTGGTGCCGGTGCTTCGCAATGTGGAGTCCATGGACTACCCGCGCATCGAGCTCGCGATGGGCGCGCTGGCTGAGAAGGCGAGAAGCGGTAAGACCGCCCCTTGATAGGCAAAACTCGCAGGAAATTGCAATACCTATGTAGGTAACCTTTATATAACTTTTTCTAAGAAACTCAAGACTGTGAGCGCAAAAAAAAGCAGCTTTTCCATGTAAAAGACCTACCTACTTGGCTCAAATGTATGAAACAGTTGTTTTTTTTGGATCGTTATTTGGATCGGTATTTTGGATAGGTATTTGACATTAATTCTATAGATAGGATTGATGTCAAATACCTATCCAAAATCCAAAAACCGCAGATAAATAGAATACAGAAACCGGCCGATAGACTATACCTACATAATGACAAAAAATAACGCCCCCTAGGCATTAAGCCCTCTTTTTGTCACTCGTTTTTTTTGTTATTTGTATACTTACCTACAATAGTATAAATACCTAAATAAAAAAAACTAATATGGCGGCTGCAAGAAGCTAGACAATGAACGGACAATACATGAAAGCATTCCTTCAGCTGTTTTTTCCCGTTCACTGAAGCTAGATGACCTTTCAGTCAGGTTTTTTTTAATGTTTGTTTTTATATAAGTAGGTACTAGCAAAGATTTAAATCGTAGATATGCCAAAAACTGTGGCACTGTTTTTACTTGTCTGTGTTAACAAAATGCCGATGCACGCACACTAATGATAAGTAAAAAATGAACCAAACACTTATTTCACGATTTATTGTGCAATTATATTGCACGATCTTTCGTAAAAAAAATATTCTTCCTTTTGTGCCCTGAAATTGAAAATATTTGGTATGCCAAATGAGCGAGCTATCTCATTTCGTTTGGCAACAAAACTGCGCGGTCTCAGTACCGTACGGGCATATATACGATTTAGGTACTAGTTGTTTCATTGTTCTCCAGGTAAACTGACCCCGGGAGATATGCAAGGGGGCACGTTTACGATCAGTAACGGCGGCGTATTCGGCTCGCTACTGTCTATGCCGATCATCAACCTGCCACAGTCCGCCATCTTGGGAATGCACGGCATCTTCCAACGACCTGTCGCCATCAAGGGCAAGGTAACCCTTATTTATATATGCCATAAGATTCATTATGATCAGCCTACCTTATATAGCATAGCCACTTTCGCACACAATTTAGCACAGGTTAATTCTACGGAAGGAAGGTAATAAGTGTAATTTTTGCTAAGTGGACTGGATAGGTAAGTAGGTACGACTCTAAATATACGAACGCGGCCGTGAACTCTGAGGATATGAATTAAGTTAGTAAGTAGGTAACCTACCAAAGTACGAGTACCTAGGTAACTTATACTTTAAGTTAACCCATTTCATCCTACTGTATATCTAACCAAAGGTCTCCCCCAAATGATGCTAGCCATCTCTATACTTCAAGGTCTACTATCCTCCCTCGAGTTACAATATCGTCGTTCTAGTAAATTAAGGTTTTTTTTTTTCAGGTGGAAATCAGGCCTATGATGTATCTGGCACTGTCATACGACCATAGACTAATAGACGGCCGTGAAGCTGTCATGTTCTTGAGGAAGGTCAAGTCAGGAGTGGAAGACCCCACGTCGATCCTAGCAGGCCTTTAGGCTGGCCCCAAATAGGTTATTAACATGGTTTCCGCCTTAGTGGCATGCCTGCCGTCTTTATAGACGTTTGTGCGATCTATCTTCTTGCTTTGCAGATTTTCCAAAGAAAATCAAACGAAAAGTGTTGTGAAAACCATAGAGGTAGATGTGAAAAGTGTGATTTAAATTGATTTAACTTGTAAAGCTATGCGTACGATCACCCGCACGCACTGCTCACGTGATAGTAGCCAATGGGCGAGCCGACCAGCCTTTAGTAGGTCTGAAATCTCATTGGAAATATTTATAAACAAGTGTTGTAGACAGATTATTATTATGTATGAAGCATTTTTTTTACCTTATCTTAGTAGCCAATGTTGTTGAGAATGAATGTAAATAAATAACAATTGTTGTTGTAAGTGGTTTTTTTTTTTCATCATGTTGGTACCTACTTAGGACTAGAGGGTAGAGAGTTCTCATTTTTGGTCTATAAATTATCGCAAGTAGATGCCGTCATAAAACAAAGGGCAGTTTTTTCCAATTTGCACCCAATATCTAACTACACCCTCTAACTAGGTAGGTACTTAAGTATTGTAACTACGTACATAAGTATAGTGTAACTAGGTACAAGCATTTGTACCCTAGTTGAGTGGAAGGTGAAGGGTTTTTTGTTGCGTCATTTTTTTATAATAAGTAAGGAGGTAGAACAATTATATTAAATAAATAATAAATAAATATATATTGGTGGACATTTCACACAACGCCATCTAGCCCCAAACTAAGCAAAGCTTGTACTATGGGAACCGGATAGCTGATAGATTAATTATATACTTTATATTTATATTATAGGTATATTATAATTATTATACTCCACCTATTTATTATTACCGACTTTAGCCATGTAGGTAATTATGTACCAACCTAAAAATAAATGAATATTATGCTCGTAAAACGAAACGTGGTCGCATTCGTGTAGTAGCGTAGGTAGATAGCACAGAACATAATTACTCTGACGAGGTAGATAGCTACTACGCCGCGGCGCTCGGCCGGCGCGCGCCGCCACAGCAAGAGTATTATTGTTCAGTCTGTGGACGGGCAACTCTGAATCAAAGTGCTCTATTCTATCTACATTTTTTTTTTTGCCCAAAAAGACTGAGTATCCAGGCCTCTAAAAAATCAAGCTTAGCACTATTCCCATTCGATCGTCCGTCAGTCATTCATTACATGCTAATTTCATTCAATTCATTCGTTCGTTTCGTTCAATGGATTCCTTATTTTTATTTATTATTCGGCGCGACATTGAATTACCGTGGTTTTAGCCGTAATCTTTTTATCATAATAGTTAAATGCAACTAATATATCTAAGAAAAACAATAAGTAGTTCGTATGCTCTTTGCTGTATAGTGTAATATGCGAATTAAGTGACAAAATGAGGCGAGGTCATTCTGGCATTGGCTGGCGAGGTGATAATCCTCGACATTTCAGGCCTAGAGGTGGTAGTACGCCGCATTTTCGGCCTTGCATGGGTTTTGGACAATTAGATTTACCCAGGTAAGCGGTCCAACAGTATTCAAATCACTAATTTTATCGAATTACATTGTCTCTGAACTTGACGCGCCAATATGAAGGTAGCAAAAAAATATATGAAACCTGAAATTAGTTAATAAACGTTATAATCATAATAGATTTAGTTAAAAAGTATATCTCGAAGTATTGATAGGTACCTATTTAGTGCATCACGATAAATAACACATTAGATGACAACTTTCCTCGCATTTTTTCCAGGTTTCCACCACCTGTCCAAAGGTATAGAGGACCACGTCCTTACAATCCGCATCTTATACATCCAGAGGATTCAGGTCCGTCTGATCATGAAAGACAGTACCGTGGACCGGGCCATGCAAGCAATCAAGTGAGATCTCAGGAAAGAGATCTCAGACATCATGATAATCGAGAACGGCAAATTCTCCCATTACAAATAAGGGTACAGAATAATAGCCGCGGTGGTTATAACAAATCAACCTATTTTGATGGAAATAAGTATAATACAAATAATATGGGCGATGTAGATCATAGACCACATGATATTGATCATAGAAATCGTGATGTAGATTTAAGACAGCAGCCCTATGGCCAAGTATCTCCATGGGTTAATCCACCATTTGAAAGGAGACATTTTAATGATAGGAGTCCACACAAAACTCCTAAACACCATGGCATGGGCGATGCCCTATTGCCTCAGCCTGACTACACAGGCCACAGACCGCCAGCATCCGATCATTACTCCGGCACTTGCGGCCCTAACAATAACAACAACCCATATTCCCGTTCTGTTGATGACACCGTTGATATTGTTAGAAAGCGGCTGATGAACAGAGACTCTCAGGATCACTCTGATGAAGCAAATGGTCAGAGAGAATTAGACACAGATTTGAGATCAACTGTAGACCACATCTACCATGAGACTCCCCAGGAACAACCTGTCAAAAAAAGAATTCAAAGGCAAATCAAAACAAATTGTGATAAAATGAAAAATAAAATAGTTCATCAACTGTTCAAGATGGACAAAGAAAAAATCCACAAGTTGATGGACAATCCTAACTCTTCAACTAAGTTTGAATATGCTATCAGCAGCTTAATAACTGAGTCGCAGAACAGTTTTAATAGGCACATGCGGAGTGTGGCAGAGAAGTCTCTAACCACTACCAGTTCCAGCTCGGACTTCATGAATGACGACAATAATACAATCTATGAAGACACATTTATGAGACAAATGCAGAGTGTCTTAGACCCACAAGACACAGTGCTACTAGAAGATATCAAGCCTCTAGTTTTGGCTGAACTTAGCAAGTTTCTAAATTTAGATGATTTTGAAAAGTGTGAGGGAGTTGATGAACAAGGAAGATTTCAAAGAGATGAATATTACCAAGAATCTGTCAGTGAGTACTCAAATAATCCGATTTATGAACAAGAGTCAGAAATAAAACAAGATGCCCAAGCAATCACAGGTGATTTGTATGATGATAGGAAATATGATATACCTCAACAGGATTTATTTGAAGAGGCAACACCACTTTTTGAAAGGCGGCCAGCTAAGAAGCTAGATTTCCGTGGTGATAGGTCACAATCTAGAAGTGTTGAGGACTGGCAACCGAGAAAAAGTATTGACAACAATTCTATACATAATAAAACAATTGAAGATAATATGAGGGTCACTGAGGAGCCACGACCACTCTTTGATGGGAATTGTGATCAACTCTCGGAAGATGATGACCCATTCGCTGATTTAGACAATCAGTACCATGTAGCAGTAGATCACGATTTTATTGAGCGAGAAGATGGAGAAATAGTGTCTCCTGTACAGGATCAAATTGATCATAATGTTAGTAGATCACCACCCATAAATTACAATGACATAAAAGTAAGTCTTCCCGTCCCCGATGCTCCGTCAAATGATATTTACACAAAGGAAATTGACAGTCAGTTACAAAATATTGCTAAATCTCCACTAAAGTTATTCTCAACCACAAGAAAAGAAAATTCAAGTAATGTTAATGTTAAACAAGAAATAGAGGTTAATGCAGCAGCTGTTAAAGATAGTGTGATACAGAATAATGATTTAAAAAATGTAAAGATAAAACAAGAACCAGATCAAACAAAAGAAGCTAATGGAGAGCCAGTAAAGCACGCTAATAATGCTGGGAAGCATGCTTCACGAAAAAGGTCGGTTGACTCAAAACCAACTCATCGTAAAGAAAAACGAAAGAAAAGTTCGCACTCTGAATGTCATGAAGCAGCTACATCAATTTTCAATATGTTCTACGACCACAAACCACCAGAGAAAGATTTAAAAACTGTAAATAACAAAGAGTATTCAGACAAATATGTAAAGAGAAAAGGACCACAAAATAAATCTAAAGATAAGGCACATGATGCACAGAAAAAACCTAGCCATAATACAAGTCATTCCAATACTAGCCCAAAAGACACAAGTAGCTCAAGTGTGGGAGACCAAACACCATCTAGATTAGATAAAGTTAAACTTACAGCGATAGATATATTTTCAGAGGCCGCCGGTCCTAAACCAAAGAAAGGAAATGTACACCAAGCTTATAGGAACACGTCTACTGCGACACCACTAGCCGTCGTTAAAAGCCCCGATGAAAGTAAAATTAAACCAATCATACCTGTAGTAACATCTTTTGCGCGTAAACTAACAAAAAGGCACATAGGAACGCAAGTTATCAGGAAATTACGAAACAAAGAATGCCAAACTGTAATACACAAAAAAAGTAGTTCAGGGGTTCAAACAGACCCTGTTAAATTTGAAAAAAATCAAAGGCTATCAACTGAACCATTGGAACGGATGAAAGAAATCGACATGGAGATTCAGATGTTACTACAAGAGAAGTTTAAGTTGTACAACTCTATGGAGACGAGAAATAAGAATACAGCTAATACCGGAAGTACCATGGGTACTTTAGGCATGGCGGTGCTGAACGTACCGATAGAAACAGATGAAAACAAGGAAGAAAATGAGGACTTCTCAGCAGATTCCATCGCTGAAGATTTCACTTCTTTACCTGTGGAAGAACTAGAACAGATTGCCATGGAAACCGTAAGAAAGAGTTTAAGTCCTGCTGTTGGAAAACGAGGTCGCCGACATAAAGTTTCAGAGCTATCTCGTAAAAGCTCCGAAAGTCCCACTACGAGAAAGAAAAAAAATAAAACACCAAACATATCACTGCTTGAGCAAATCATCAGTGATGACAGACCTATCGAAGAAATCATCTCACTAGATGACCTAGAAAGTACCCCTGTAAAAAGTAAAAAGAAAACCTCAAAATCATCTAAAAAGAGACCATCAAAGAGACATAAGTCTAAGCGATTCGTTTTAGACCCACAACTATATGATTTGAAGGAGTGCTCAGTAATTTTACAACGTATAGATATAAATAAACAACTAAAGCCTAGCACTGACTGTTTAAAGATAAAAATAAACTTGAAATCTATAACCCTACAAGATACTCAAAATGAGACTGAAGTGCCAACCAATTCAGAATTAACAATATCTCCGCAACCAGAAACCATTTTGCCGGATACAGAAAAGACAAGTCCACAACCAACGCAGCCTAGATTAGTTGAAGATCAAGGGAACGACATACAAATAGACATGATGGAAGTTTGTGAAGACATCGTTATTGGCGATGAGCTGAAAACTAATGCAGATGTAGAAGAACGGGTGCCTATCAATGAAGAGATCATCTTAGACAACAGTCAATCATCAGTTGAATACTCAGCCCCTGAAATGTCTGAAGGGGAGTGCAAGATGTATGATTATTCTACGGATGACAATTTGAAAAGAGATGCTGTTACTGTCACGGGGAATGCAGATGCAGTGTTGGCCATTGAAGTAACTATACAAATTTGTTTAATCTCTTAATTTTAATGAGTTTTTTTTTAACATTTGTTTTCATCACACAATTGAGCTGTAAAGCCTACCAAAAATATAAAACCGGCCAAGTGCGAGTTGGACTCGCGCATGAAGGGTTCCGCAGCATCGTACAAGATTGAATACTTTATAGGTATTTTTTAATTATTAATTAATGAATTGTTATTTTGTGTTTGTTTTTATATAGTGCAATAGCAGCAACAGAAATAATCAAGCTGTGATAATTTTAACCGTCTACCTATTACGAATCATGAGGCCAGCTGACAGACAGACAGGTTTTTGGATTATGGATAGATATTTGACATTAATCTTATAGAAGTAGGTAATGTCAAATACCTATGTAAAATCCAAAAACCGCAGACAGATAGAATATAGAAATCGGCCGTTAGTAATAAGTTCTCATTGGCCCCTTGGGTACAGAACCCTAAAAAAAGAATAATATCTTATACCTTTAAACGAGCAATTCTTGTATATATGTATATATATATATAATCGGAATCTCGGAAACGGCTCCAACGATTTTCATGAAATTTCGTATGTAGGGGGTTTCGGGGGCGATAAATCGATCTTACTCGGTTTCATTTTCCAAAAAACACGATTTACCAGAAAAAAACCCGAGCAAAGCTTGGTCATCCAGGTACTTATAATTTAATTTTCCATTTCCAGTGTATAAACAACTCGTTCATAGCGGCCTGCCTCGACGGCAATGTGTATCACTACTCGACGGACGGCCAGTTGGTCAGTACGCTGCGAGGGTCCAATCTTGCTGTCACCTGCCTCACCATAGTCCAGGAAAAATACGGAACCACCGTGTATACGGGCTCTTTAGACTCGCGTATACGATACTACGACTTGGATGTAAGTGAATTTACAGTTAGCCCAACGAGTCGAGGCATTGAAATTGAAAATTTTTTATTCAGTAAAATCACAAGGATCACTTTGAAACGTCTTACATGCTAGGTGAATCTATGTGCCAATGCCAACCTAACCTAATGCCGAGAAGAACAGGCAAGAAACTCGTCTCGGTTCTAGCGCTTTTTTGTATGATCCTTCTTACAAAAAAAATGTAACTAATCAAGATTATTTAATAATAATAACATAAAAAAGGCATTCGTGAAGTTAGCCGCAGGCGCTGCGCAGTATCGTTTTTGTATCGATCCACAAGAAAAGCAGTAAATGTGGTAAATCTGGAGTAGTTGTAGGATTTTTGCTGTCGGGTCTCTAGAAGTCAAGGTTCGAATACATTAGTGCATGTATTAATGTTTCCTTTTGAAAAATAAGTTAAGAAAATTGGAATAAAAAATTCAAAATTCTGTGATGACTAATTAATTACTTTTACCAGACTTTAGTAGCTCACGAGGAAGAATATCCTTGACGATCTCGGTGGCGTGGGTTTGATTCCCGCGGCAGACGAATTGTTTGCATAAAAAATAGTTGTTGATATGTCTTTTTCGGGGTGATGTGGTGCCATGGTACTAGTTATTTTTGATACACACTATACAGGGTGTCCTAGTATAGGGTCAGAACTACATAATGAGTGTTTCTTGACTTCTGGGTTCACCAAACTTCTGGTAGCGCCAAAAAACCACAAAGGTTTGCAATATAATATGCCACAAGTAGTTTTATAAGGAAGACTCGTGAAGTGAAGTAAGCTTGTTTGTATGTCACAACCATAATCATATTATTTTATGTTTTAGACGGGATTGGAAAAAGGACCAGAATGCAACGTTCTGAGTCCAATACAGACGATGGACCGCGCTTGGGACACAGTTTTCGTCGGTACACGGACTGGTTTCGTACTGCAGTTTGAATGCAAGGTAATATTCAGTAAAAGCTTCATCTCTTTCTCACTTGCGGAGTTACTTATTCTCTATCTATCCCATAACGAATCATATGCACATCTTTTCGGCACATACCGCGAACTCTTCGCGGTAGTACCATATCAGGTACCTAAGATCATCCCTACCTTTACTTGCCCATAGTATGTGCATCTTAAATAACTATTTCTTTCTATCATAGATTTAGAAGAGTAGATAAAAGATAATACAGTACTTACGGTACTCATACTGCGAGATGGCATATGATATAAATGAGCTTCAAAAAACCTATATAGCCGTTAACACCCACTGTTCTATTCTCTCTTCAATTTCACTTCATTCCATTGCAGTCCCCCTAACAAGAGCATCGTAGGCAATATTTTTCTCTAACAGAAGAGAAGACAGTATCATTTTGTGTAGACAAGTGTCACATTTTTTGACCAAATCTGTACTTCTATTCTCTATACTAATATTATAAAGAGGAAAGTTTTGTATTTTTGTTTGTAACGAATTAACCCAAAAGCTACTGGTCTGATTTCAAAAATTCTTTCACCGTAGGCTATATTTTATGTAGGTACCTCGCGAACAAAGCCGCGAACGGAAGCTAGTCGTATATAATGTTAATTGGTCTTCAATTCGGTGGGTACGCTATGGACTGGCGGTTCTCTTACTGCTTCCACAACACCAGTTACAAAATGTATTACTTAAATTCCAGAATAACATGCTTATACCAGTCAGCACCGTGAAATTCTCGGAGCAGTCCATCCTAGCGCTCCGAGCCATGAAGGAGGGCCCTCGCAAGGTGCTGCTCGTCGCGGCGCGGTCTGACAACGTCACGATCAAGGACGCGCAGACCGGACTCCTCCTGCGGACCCTGGAAGGACCCAAGATGACCGTTTACTCGCTGCTGTTTGAAGATGGAAAGGTGTATTGCGGGACGAGCAGTCATCAGATACACGTTTTTGATTATACGGTTAGTTGGGAAACCTTTATCATCAATTCATCACTACCACACGGTAGAAAACTTGGATAGTGTGGCGATCTCAGTGTGTCTGTGTGAGAACTGAGGTTGCAGTTTTGATAAAGAAAGAAAGAAAAATACTTTGAAAGGTCTTACATGCTAGGTGAATGTACATTATTATTCCAATCTAACCCAAGTATGAGAAGAATCTATTCTCACTCTTTGCACTAAATAACAATAACTTTCTTTCAGAGTGGTAGTCACGTGCATGCTCACTCCGGCGGTAAGGGTGCGGTCTGTCTGCGCGCGACTGGCGGGCTGGTGTTCGCTGGCTGCTACGACGGCTGCGTTTACGTGTACCGCGAGGGAGAGACTAAACCTTTAGCACAATTGCGTGGACCCTCGCTAATGCTTCTGTCACTCGCCATACAAGGCACTAAGGTAAGACATTAGCCATCAATGCAAAGGTGGATTCTACTCAATTTGATATTTAACCGTTATTTTAATAACTTTTTTAACCTTGATTTTAGAGCTCGTCTTTCAAGCTGATAGCATGAAGATGAAGCATCAAAAGATTGGTTGATAATAAGTTATTTCACGAAGGGTTCATTTAAAATTAACTAATGTTTTACGAGATAACCAAAATTGTTTGTTGTGGACAATGACGAAACCGTTGAGTAGAATGGCCCAGGTAATTCTAAAATTCACTCCAAAAGTGGGCCTAAAGTTCGTCCTACTAATAATATTATAAACGTGAAAGTTTGTAAGAATGTATGGATGGATGGATGGATATATGTTTGTTACTCTTTCACGCTAAAACGGCTGAACGGATCTGAATGAAATTTGGCACAGATATAGATTATGATCTGGAATAACACATAGGCTACTTTTTATCCCGGAAAAATATAAGGTTCGCGCGGGATAGATTTGTTTTGGTTTTTAAAGGTATCACGCGGGCGAAGCCGCGGGCGGAAGCTAGTCTATACTAATATTATAAAGAGGAAAACTTTGATTGTTTGTTTGTTTGTTTGAAATGAATAGGCTCCGAAACTACTGAACCGATTTGAAAAATTCTTTCACCAATGTGTAGAATGAACTTTCAGGATGAACATAGGCTATATTTTATGTAGGTACTTCGCGGGCGACGCCGCGTGCAGAAGCTAGTATGAAATAATTACATTCCGTGTACAAAGTCGCGGAAAAAACTACCGGTACTCAATATTAATTTTGTTTCAGATTATTGCTGGTTTCAAAGACAGAAGTTTGTATATATGGAAAATACCTCTAGCTGTCCTCCAAGAGATGATTTTATAGTTATGTTATATTTATAAGTGTTGTAGATATAATCTCACCATTTACATTAATTGAATATGGTAACACTATTTTTGTTTAGTTGTATCAGTGTGTACATAAATAAAAGATTTTATTGAGCTAGATGTTTATTTATATTTTAGTTTACATCTGTTCTGTCAGTAGGTGAATGGCAGGCTGAAACGCGAGAAATGTCTTTAAGGCAGGCCGCACACCAGCGCCACATATATGATGCGTGTAGATGTAGACACATCGCACATTTACGTCAGCACAATCATTGCGCTACAATTATACATACATTCGCGCCCGCTACAAACGTATCCTTAGTGTGGGTGTTCCCGCACAGATATACGGGAGCGTTAAATGTGTCGCGTTTCAAATGTGGTGCCACAATTATCAAGATACAAGTGTACTATGCTTGATGTGCGGCCTGCCTAACTCACAGCGATAGCATTGTAAAAATGTTTTTGTATGATCTGCTGTTTTATTCATCGCACTATTATTGGCTAAATAATATACCTACATCACCCATTACCCAGTACGAGCTTACGAGTAGGTAATAAAATCGTCTGTCTTTTTTGTTGGCAAAAACGCCATCTAGCGTGAAATCCCCGTAGCTCGATATCAATAGGGATGGCAAAGTTCCAAGCATTTGATTTGATTGATAACTGATTGTTGGCAAATAGTATCCGATTCTTAGTCGATTTCTTATCGTGAACGCATTATTTTAGTTCTGCCAAGTGGCACTCCTGTTCGAATATCTGACTGACTTACGTCAGTGGGTGTTTCAGGCGGCCATTGTTCTACGTATTTAGAAATATTAAAATTTTTGCTGTTTTGTGCTGGAAACAAAGAAGTGAACTAGTTTAGAAATATAAAGGTTACTTAGTTTTGGGGAAAATACACGCACAGTTCAAATATGAATCCAGAATAGTGAGTATATCGTATTTTATTTGAATCAACTCGGAAACAGGGATGGTTGTAAAAATCTCTATTTTTGCACGTTCATTGTCTCTTCACATCTATTTTCTGTTCCTAAATCATTATAAATAATGCCAGGTATTTATAATCCTGTTAGTGAGAAGTGATTATCGATAATCAGGCTGCATCTGGTGACTCATTCCGTGTTCGTAGTAGGTACACTCGGGGCTTTCTTGAAAACGTAATTGGGAAGTTGAATGGCGTATTACAAGACAATGACCGTATCACCTTACTCCTTCCATGAAAAATATGGCTTATGTTGATATGCACTGGGCACGTTCTGGTCACTCCTTTGTTCGAAGGGCAAAGATACGCCTCCTTTAACTACTCTGTTCTATTTATCTTTGTCAGTGTGTAATGACGCGTACAATTCTTTGTTGTCCTTTATCTGACTAAACAAGCCCTAACAACTATGTTATGTTATTTCCAGCGACTACTTGTTCAAGCTGCTCTTGATTGGAGATTCTGGTGTGGGCAAGTCGTGCCTGCTGCTCAGATTCGCTGACGACACCTATACAGAGAGCTACATCAGTACCATTGGTGTGGACTTCAAAATTAGGACTGTAGAATTAGACGGAAAGACAATAAAGTTACAAATATGGGACACAGCTGGGCAGGAGAGGTTCAGAACAATCACCTCTTCATACTACAGAGGTGCACATGGTATCATTATTGTGTACGACTGCACAGATCAGGTAAGTCTTTGTATAAATAGCTGTACCTACTCATTAAATTAACCAGTCATATGCCTGAGTTACAGACGGAAAACTTACTGTTTCAACAAGATCAATGTTCCGACATCTCTCATACATACATACATGCATAAAATCAAGCCTGTTTTCCAACGAGTTGGCAGAGACCACAGATCTCCACTTGCTACAATCCTAACATACCTCTTTTGCTTCATTCACTCTCATTACATTCTTCATTATGTTTATATCTCATATGTTAATCAATATCTATAATTGGTTACGTTACACAAAATTCACATTAGACATTGTACCTACCCATTTTTTCTCCCATGTTTTTCAACATACTACTGGATAAAGGACTGTATTTTCATGTGTGAAAAAGCACAAATTTGATTACCAAGGTCAATAAATTGCCATGAGATGCCTACAACTCTGTAATAATATTGAAAAACATTTAAAAACAGCTGTTGCTATAGTTAAAAAATGTCAATTACTCAGAATGTAATATGTATAACTTGATGCCCATTGTTAGTTCTGAAGAATGTAATTTGACTGCATTTAAATCTTTTGTGTTTAAAATATGGGTCATTGTTTAAATTGTGACCTAGATCCCAAATAATGAAATTCTATTCGAAAGGGATTCAACATAGAAATACATAAATTCATTCTACAATCTCAGAAAAATAACTGACAAACATATGAAGTCTTAAAACCAAAACAAACAATTAATCTACTAGTCACCTCAAGGTCACGAGTCATGTGTGACTCAAACTACAATTATTTATTTGCTTAATATTGCTAGTGCTTCTTTTGGCTCTGGACTTGACAAGTTGTGACTGACCGATAAATGAAAATCAAGACTCGAAATTATTTTTCATCCTATGCCTTAGTGTTTCAAATCTATTATGTTCTATGTTGGAGTTTACATCATAATATAAAATTCTAGTATTAAAAGTAATCCTGCTTTTATTTTCCTGTTTAAATATGAGTACCTGGTTGGCCGAGCCTTGCTCGGTTTTTTTTCTCGTAAATCTTGTTTTTTGGAAAATGAAACCTAGCTAGATCGATTTATCGCCCCCGAAACCCCCCGCATACTAAATTTCATGAAAATCGCTGGAGCCGTTTCCGAGATTATACAAGATATATACAAGAAATGCTCGTTTAAAGGTATAAGATAAAAAAGGATCAATGGATTTTTCTGTTTGATAAATGTATGTGGACTAAACACCAGTCAGTATCAGTACTTTGAAATGGTGAATCATAGTGTTGAAACCGGCATATTGTAGAATCTAAAAAGGAACTTCTGTCACATATAGCATACTCTAATCCCACACTAGTTCTAAGGAACTTGTATCACAGCTAATAGTAGTTGAAGTATACCATTGCTTAAACCAAATTCAATTACCACTTCAAACTATTATCATCAAAATTCACAGCGTAAGTAATGAGTTTGGGAAGCTGGCTTAGTGCCAAAATAACTTTGCCCATCTTGTAAACAATGCTAATGGAACACTGATTATGCATACATAAGTTATAGTACTGTATTTTATAGTAGTTCAGAATAAGTAGGCTTGCTACTAGTTGCATATATGTAGTACTATTTGCTAGTATTATCTTAGACTATAGTATTATACTTAAATGTTTCTTAAACAAAAAATAGATAAATGTTATCAATTGCAGGACTGAGTCCAGTCACAGCTCTTTTTTAAGAATATATTTGTGATGTTAGATATCTGATTGAAATAACTTAAAACTGGTTTAAGCCAGATGTTAGGCAGGATTTAGATTATTTGTAATGAGTGATGAATTAGTGATATGTGAACACTATTGGCATTTGTCACTTTTCTACCATGCTATTCATAAAGCTATTAGTAAAATAACAGTTATTAAGGGCCTTCAAGCCGCTTAGTAATTCATGGTTTGAACTCAGCCATGCATTGACAATCTCCGTATGTGATGGTACTCAAGAAAGACCAGATTTTTCACAACATTCAGTGTATTTATTCCCAGTCTATTTAGAAAATCCCAGACTGGGGAACTTTATACAGGGTGTCCCAAAAAGTAGTGTCAAGCGAAAGTCCAGAGATAGAACACCCCTTGGGGTACCCGAATCACCCCCATGTATGTTCCGCGATTTTCTATAGTTTTCGAGTTATTCATTTTTTTCTCAATTTTTGAAAAAATTACGATTTGAACAACTTAAAACATTCTTACAAAAAAAGAGTTTTCTAAGTGTTCTAGACGTAATTTTTTCAAAAATTCGGAAAAAAATTAATAACTCGAAAACTATAGAAAATCGCAGAACATACATGGGGGTGATTAGGGTACCCCAAGGGGTGTTCTATCTCTAGACTTTCGCTTGACACTACTTTTTGGGACACCCTGTATAATATGGGTGGGCGTAATTTCATTCATGAGTGTTTATGATGAATAAAAATATACTGCCCATTTATGAGCGAATTTTTATCTGCCCGTGGCTACTAATTTGGCCTCGATGGTTCGGTGGGTGAGGCTTGTGTCTCGAGTCTTTGAGGATCGTGGTACATTAGTACTCGTTTCTCATACTACAGGAAAAACTTCGTGAGAAAACAGATACGTCGTGGAACTTAAAAAGTTCTAAGACAATGTTAAGTGTATGATAGGAGCTGAAACGCACCTTAATACTTTCACCACACTTGTCGTTCTCACTAATTCGTTCGAACCAATGCTGCAATGTGGTGAATCCTTAAAGTGCGCTACGGAGGCTCGCCATAAAATAAAAAATAAATAAATATGATCACGACTGTAATCCCCGGCCTCGGTAGATATCTTCCTCAAATCTTTAGTTACTTAGATCTCTGAGGATATCTAAAGAGAGTAGTCAGAGCCACGTTCAAACATGACATTTGGTACATGCCCACATTTTGCACAGTAGTTAGTATTCCGTACGTGACAGGTTGCAAGCCCATCGCCATACTAGTTCCAAAGAGAATACACAAAAAGACATAAGAATACCTATTGTGGTATCTCCGAAGTATCTATTGTCGTATCTCCGAAGTAACAAGGCCTTTTTTCAGGATTCGTTCAGCAACGTAAAGCAATGGTTAGAGGAGATTGACCGCTACGCGTGCGACAACGTAAACAAGTTGCTGGTGGGAAACAAGTGTGATCTCACCACCAAGAAAGTGGTAGACTACACCACTGCCAATGTGAGTAACTACATTTATCAAAACAATGGTGCCAACCCTGCATATTCATTTAGGTGATTAACTAAAACTTGGTACTGAATATCATCATATACATAGACCTTTCTTTGCTATAGGCCTCTTTTGACGGCTTATTAGCTTCAATCATAGTAAAGAGGAGTTAGGTTTAAAACGCCACTACTAATTTATAAACTTATAAATGTTTGAATATTAGTATGTTATATTCACGGGGGGTTCCACTATATAGTTAAATGTTTCTGCCATATGTAGCAACTATTACTTAAATTAAAGATAATTAGTAATTATAAATAAGAAAATATTTAAATAGGTTGAAATGCTTCCGCAAAGAAACTAAAATCAGAACGAAATCGATCAAAATAAGGGCAATTATGAAATTAGGGCTAAACTTATATGGCTTAGTCATGTTATTCTTGTATCATGCTAATTTAGATTTTATTAACAGGCTGTGAAACCATAAAATTGATCGACAATTACTGGTTGGCCTACTTAAGTAATTGGCCGACCTGACCTACCTCAGTATCTCCATATTCTAATAATTATCGTTTAGCACGCTGTAGTCTTTGATCATATATGTCGTATCATAATGGGAGATACATAAAATATTGGTTGACATTTCACACAACGCCATCTAGCCCGAAACTAAGCAAGCTTGTTTTTTGGGAACCATTTAGATTAATTACTTGCCTCTACACATAGAACGCATATTACCCAGACATAGAACAAACATCTGTGTTACCAACGCAATTGCTTGTCCTAGGTGGGGGTCGAACCCACAACCTACAATGTAGAAACAAGAGTTAGATCTGTGAGACTTGCCAAGTAAGGTAGAGTTAAACGGTTGTCGACACCGACGCGTCAATGATACCAACCAAACTATCATCGCTCATTAGTATGTATAACCCGGTCACATTATCTCGAGACCTCGCTGGAATGCGAACCTCCCGCCCCGTTCTCCTTTCACCTCCGTAAGGTTAGCGCGCCAGAGTGAGAGAGAGCGACGTGACGTCATCGACGCCAGGTCTCGAAATAATGTGACTGGGTTGTATGTATGTACAACATTATTAGCAATGTTGAACACATTACTAGCTACAATATTACTAGCAATGTTGAACACACATGCTACCAATGAGCACTTGCTCATAAAAGCATACTTTCGTGCTAGTAATAAGTCTGTCAGTACCTTAACGCCTGTCAGTCAACTCAAATCCATCATTCAATTTCCTTTCCAGCAATACGCCGAGCAACTAGGAATCCCATTCCTGGAGACATCAGCCAAGAACTCTACGAATGTGGAGCAGGCGTTTATGACGATGGCGGCGGAGATCAAGGCGCGCGTGGGGCCCCCCTCCACCGGCGCCGCGCCCGCGGGGGGGCAGGTGAAGATTGACCAGGGACACCCCATCGATACTGGCAAATCTTCTTGCTGCTGAATCTACAAGAACGGTGAGAACTGTTTCTATGGTCAACCACTGAATGAACTGAGTTTACAAGGAAACATATGGACACGTTTTTGGTCTTGTTATCTGGCTATAGTTCAGTATAATGTATTGCAACAAAAACACATCATACTTAAAATAAACTTTGAAGAAAATTTAATATTACTCAAAAAAAATAAGGACCCGAGAATGTTTGTTTCCATAAAAGGAGATAAAACATCCTAAGATTAAGTATTTTTTTTGCCTCCGAGCAATCAAATTCATGAGAATATAAATTTAAAAACATTGGCTTATTTTTAAAACAATCAGAGCAAACAAACGGTAAATTAGTGGTGGCCCTTATTTTGTTTTGAGTAGTTTATGATGGTATATTCAATGAAGCAATATAGTCATACCAATAGGATTCTTCTGCAAGGATCTGTCTTAGTGGATACCACTACAGTAAATAATAATAATAATAAATAATAATGCTCGACAATCCACACAGCATCATCTAGCCCCAAAGTAAGCTACTCAAAGCTTGTGTTATGGGTACTAGATAACTGATATATTTAATACATTATATACATAGATAGATATTTTTTATTATACATAGAAAACACCCAGAGCAACGGAACAAATTTCTGCAGATCGTACACAAATTTGTTCCGCGGCGGGAATCGAACCCGCAACCTCTTGTGTCGCAGGCGGACTCTCGCCCGCTGCGCCACAGAGGTCGTACAGTACCAAATTATATGCCTCTATGTTGTACTGTACTTGCTGAACCAAATAGACCTACCTAATTATTATGTTTCGAGATAGGCTCAATGCATGCGAATGGTTGAATCAAATAAAATCAAAGTACCTATTTACACACTAAGCTTTTAGCTTTTAGCACTAGCTGTAGTAAAAGTAGTGCAGTTGTGAAATGCGCTAAAATTTCTATGTTTTTTCAGGCTGGCGGCGAAACGCAAGGGAGCGACACGTGCGGGCGCCGGCCTCCATCGTCTCCACAACTAAACGCAGTCCACAACGCATCAGTAACGACGCCATTGAGAGGCGACACGTTAACGCTAACCTCTTTCGTTGCTATTTATCCGGCATATCACGAACCGACCGACCACAGCGTAAAAACTCTTTTCGGTATAAGTGTAGCTTGCACCATTCAGGGCTTGGAATCAGTTAATACTTTACCAGACCTAAAATAATAGCGTTCGGAGCGCAACCTCTTTCAAAACCTCAACTCGAACTTAGATTAACCGGTTAACAGCCGGTTTCTATATTCAATCTAGCTGTTTTTGGATTTTGGATAGGTATTTAACGTAAATCCTATAGAAGTAATGTCAAATATCTATCCAAAATCCAAAAATTGCAAATTTAATATAGAAACCGGCCGTAAAGCGAGCTTCGTTTGTCGTCGTAAAAGCGCGCCGCGGAGGTCACTAATATGGAAATAAACGAAATCATTTCGTTCTAACCGGTTAATTGAGCGAAACCCTTTTGTATTTATCGTTCTTGACTAACCGTTTTAATAGAGGTTACGGTAGAACGTAACCGAAAAGAAAAGGTTGTAGGTATTTAGAACAATACCGGTTTGAACATTTTTCCGGTTTCCAAGCCCTTGCACCATTTAGTCGCGACCACGAGTCCCCTGATGACGCGTAACGGTCTCCTAGCTTTTTGCATTCTAATTTGAGCCCAATATATCTCGCACTAAGATTGAAATAAAATTACGTAATATCTACACTTTTATTTGTGCGCGGTCGGTTTGTGCCTTACCACAAGTTCACAAGCCATGTTTCAGAAACGTCAAAGTTTCAAGCTTGAAGTAACAATACAATTTTATGTGTCATGGTATGAAATATCAAAGTTATATTACTATGATATTGCCCGAAGATTGAAATTACGTAACATCAACACTTTAATTTGTGCGCGGTCGGTTTGTGGCAGTACAGGAGTCTTACCACAAGCTCTTACAAACCATTACGTTTCAGAAACTTGACATTTCAAGCTTGATGTAACAATAATACTTACTATTTGTATAGGTCATGGTACGAAATTTTAAAGTTAAGTGGTAAGGCCGTGATTGGGTTTTCGCTCATTCGTTCAGTACACATATTAACACAGTTGTGGTACTATTTTACTATGATATTGCAATATAAATAATGTATTCTGATTTATATTTGAGTATATAACCCAGTACATTGTAATTAGTGCCACAACATAGAGGTGAAATGTATGGTGTACGTTTATATACAATGTTTATATATAATGATTATCGTAGATTAATTTTGTGATGTTTCCAAAACAAGGTTAATTTAACACAATTAGTATGAAAGGAAATTCACAAGCGTTTATGTGCAGTGGTTATGAGGAACCTTTTGTAGTACTCAATACCTAAATGCGGGGTTTTGAAGGAAACTATGACGAATCTCAACGTCTTAAAGTTCATTTTGATGGAATACCACCACCGCACGAATCTGAACTTTATTGCGTTTAGATAGTCATAAAATACACGCGTCAGGGTTGAGGGTATGTTGTAGTAAATCGTGAGTTTTCGCACAGTATGAGAATGCTTCTTTCCTATCTTATGTGCTATTTCTAGTGACGTCACTTGCTTGAAATGTATGTATTGGCACGTGTGAGTGAAACAGCAATAGCGCGCGTGGATGCGATAGCAAGGAGAATGTGTGTCGGATAAAAATGGACTGTATCATTACGTGATTAGAGCGATTATCCAAGCACCGAGTGCAGTGTCCGTGAATTGGACACTTTCAATATAAACTGTGCGAATCCTCACCGAAAGAGTAAGTATAAATACATTTTTAATGTTCTCTATATGCTGTCCATTATGAGCGTAGGCTAATTCTACTTAATAATTCCAGCATGTTTTTATTATTTCCGTTTCGCTTTAAGGTACTAAATTCGTATGCACTGGGTGTTCACATTCTATATAATATATTTACTATATATTATAAATTAATATATATTATATATTATTATATATTCTCGACGCGTACTGGGGTTGTGCTATGTTGAAGTTTTGTGTTATCCTTTAGAAATACACAAAATTGTAGATATAGCAGATCGGCCTTAGAGTTAGGTATAATCATAGTGAACTTGTGTAGCCATCGAATACAAACCAAGCGGGAACACTTCAATACACAATAATAATATCACCACAGAATTGTGATAATTCTTAAATTTTAAACTTATGATCCAATATTTCAAACTAAAGTCCATGTTTTCTGTGTAGCACACATTTTATTATTTGTGTAGTTTCTCTTCTGTTTGAAACATTGGGTCCGTGTAAATTATTTAAAAGGTTCGATGTTATTACCTGATAATTACCGTTATTTTTGTACTATTCAAGTTAAGTTTACTTAAATCAAGTCCGCTAACCCCCTGTTCTGTATCGAGGGTATTTAGAAATTAAAACAGTATGCTATAGGAATGATCATTTATTTTATGCCCTTACTAATTCCCGAAAAAATTACCCTTTGAAAATTGAGAGACTACTCAAAGTCACAATCGAACATCAATAGAAAAAACTTCATAAATCTGTAAGTGGCCCCCAAAATCTTACTTATTATGAACATACGATTTGAACAATATTTATTAAAAGAATCAAAATCTGACTGACACTAACTCGCTCACTGGCAAATGTAGAAAATACTTCGAAATTCTATGTAGCTCAGTGCCGGTTTTATATTTTTTATGAGTGTAGGCCACTTTATTTCTGACGCCCCATGTACCTTTCTAAAATAATAATTTCCATTTGTCGTAAAGGGGCCTTACTACAAATGGAAAATTATTATTTAAATATACGAATGAAATCAAGTGACCGTCCTCTGAAATCTGCCGCCCCTAGGACGCTGCCGCCCCTAGGACGCTGCCGCCCCTAGGACGCTGCCGCCCCTAGGCCGCGGCCTATACGGCCTATTTATAAATCCAGGACTGATGTAGCTTGATGGAGCTTAAAGTTTGTATGAAAAAACATTAGGTACCTACGCGAACCAATTCGCCAAAATTAAATCTTTATAAATAAAAAAAGGAGGAAAAGGAATTTATCTAAATTTTTTTAATTCTCTAGTACCTATTATTCATTAAAAAACACTCGACGCTGGTAAAATTTATGAAAAGGAGACAAGAAAAAATTTATGTCATAAATAAAGCGGAAGATGTGTATCTGGGTCTTATGTCTATGTATTCGGGCAAAACTTACAATCTAAAATTACGCCTACAGGCAAGTGGAAAAGTGGCAAAGAAACTGTTAGGTCTTCAACAGCAGCACCTCATCATATATTCGTAGTCGTGACACAGGCCGTGCAAGTTCAGCGGGCACTGCAGGAAGTCCGGGCACGCGATCGGAAGACGATCTGATAACAAAGTTTTAAAAATAGGAACAATATTGTATTCCATTCAATAAAATCACAAGGATCACTTAGAAACGTTTTACATGCTAGGTCAATGTGCCAACTGCCAATTCCAACCTAACCCAAGTACGAGAAGAACAGGCAAGAAACTCGTCTTGGTCCTAGCTTTGTATGATCCTTCTAACAAAAAATGTTCAAGATAATCTATATCTATATAAGAGCTTAACCTGACTGACTGACTGACTGACTGACTGATTTATCATCGCCCAGCCGAAACCGCTGAAGCTAGAAAGCTGAAATTTGAAAGATGGGTTCCTTTTATAACAAAACTACCCACTAAGACGGGATTTTTCGAAATTCTACCTCTAAGGGGGTGAAAAAGGGTGAAAACGTTAGTATGAAACTTTTTAACGCGTGGAGCGATTTTCATGAAACTTTGTTTGTGCACTGTAAATGCAAAATGAATGGACACGTATTTCAGGATTTTTCAATATAACCATCAAAAAGGGGTCAAATGTGGGGTCAATTTTTGTATGGGAACTTTTTAACGGGTAATGCGATCTTTGTTTGTGTACTGTAAATGCAAAATAAATGAAGACGTATTTCAGGATTTTTCAATATAACCTTCAAAAAGGGGTCAAATGTGGGGTCAATGTTTGTATGGGAACTTTTTAACGGGTGGTGCGATTGGCTTGAAACTTTGTTTGTGTACTGTAAATACAAAATGAATGGGCACGTGTTTCAGGATTTTTCAAAATAACCTTCAAAAAAGGGTCAAATGTGGGGTCAATGTTTGTATGTGAACTTTTTAACGGGTGGTGCGATTGGTCTGAAACTTTGTTTATGTACTGTAAATACAAAATGAACGGACACGTGTTTTAGGATATTTCAATATAACCTTCAAAAAGGGGTCAAATGTGGGGTCAATGTTTGTATGGGATCTTTTTAACCTGGTGCGATTGGTCGGAAACTTTGTTTCGTGTTTCAGGATTTTTCAATAAAACCTTAAAAAGGGGGTCAAATGGGGGGTCAATGTTTGTATGGGAACTTTTCAACGGGTGGTGCGATTGGTCTGAAACTTAATTTCGTGTTAAAGGATTTTTCAATATAACTCTAAAAAAGGGGGTCAATGTTTGTATGGGATTTTTTTTGACGGGTGGTGGTGCGATTGGTCTGAAACTTAATTTCGTGTTTCAGGATTTTTCAATATAACTCTAAAAAAGGGGTCAATGTTTGTATGGGATTTTTTTTGACGGGTGGTACGATTGGTCTGAAACTTTGTGTACTGTAAATACAAAATGAATGAACAAGTGTTTCAGGATTTTTCAATATGACCTTCAAAAAGGGGTCAAATGTGGGGTCAATGTTTTTATGGGTAATTACTTTTTAAAGGGTGGTGTGATTGGTCTTAGTTTTGGTTTGGATACTTTAAATGCAAAATAAATGGAAACGTATTCCTGGATATTTCAAAATAGCCCTCTAAAATGGGTAAAATTGGGTGTCAAAGTTATTTATGGGATTTTTTTAGAAGTGTAATTTGTTTGAAACTCAGTTTAGATACCTACTTTAAGTGAACGAAGTCGCGGGCGGGACAGCTATAATAACATAAAACAAATGGACAGCGTTTACATTGCAAATTTGTTAGCTGTCGGAGGGCGGAGCGACATCGGGCCATGAGTTCCTATCATCAATTTATTCATTTAGGTACTAGCTGACCCGGCAGACTTCGTACCTATTTAGAAAACGTTTGTATGGGAAATAGAAAAGGGCTATTTTTAGGGTTTTCCCGGCAGTTATTCGAATTTTTCTTACCTTTAGCGAGACTAACGAACAGCAATTCATTTTTATATATATAGATATTATAATACGCATTCTTTAAGAGATAACTTTTAATGACGACTTTGAATATAACAAACTGAGATACAAGTAGGTATCTAAAGCCTAAACAGCGGGTCGTAGTCATTTTATTTTTAGGCAGGAAAGCTTAAAGGACCATAATGGTCCTTTAAGCTTTCCAGGATGATTCTAGCCACTACGTTCCAGCCGGGCTAACGGACGCCACGATAAAATTTTGTCGAGTGTTTTGTTTCGCTCTTAAGTTGAGAATATAGGTGGGACATAATGATAATGATGTAGGCTAATTAGGTCATCTAAGCTGATAGTTCTTGAGGTATAATTACTTACCTAAAGGGTAAGCGCAGCCGCAGCAGAAGCCATGTATTATCGCTTCATCGTCTTCGCAGCCTCGCGGTGGACATCCGTTGCAGTACATGCCCATCCAAAGCCATGGCATGTTCCCTACATAAGTTGGAATAATCTACATTTAAAGTTGTAGGTAATAATTTGGAGGTCGGTAGACCTACTAAATTTTTAGGTATTGTTAGTAGGCATATTGACGTACGTTAATTTCGTAAAATATTTGGAGGTAGGTACAGCTTCTATGCGATGATCTCTTTCAACAATGGATTCCTTGGCGTACCTACCTACTTAGACAAACAAAATGAGACATGAGAGGTGATTCCGCCATCTTGACGTTCATAAAACAATTTCCCTTCACTACTAGTAGTACCAAGCGGTAGTGCCTAAGGATATAAAGGCATGAAACTACTCGCGTAGCTAAACTATTCTATTCTATAGATTCAAATATCAAACTTACATCGTGGTGCTTTTCTCACGGCTTCCAAGCCAGTTTCTTGAGAGTGGGTCAGAAACGAACCCATAGAAGCTTCCACCAATAAGGCAGAGAGCAATAACAATACTCCATTTGAAAACATTTTGTAAATGACACCTAATTAGACTGAGGACGCTTTTAAAGGGTTGATAAGGACCTATTTCACTAAGCGCTGTAGAGAAATGTGGGCATGGAATAGTCTATCTATAAGTACCAACTTATACCTACCTATTTCTATGTGTGGAATAAAATGTGAGTTTAAAAGTAGGATATACCTACCTTCTAATGTAGGTACCTACTACGATTCAGTTTAGGGTTATTTTATTACCTACTGTTTATCCCTGAAGGGGGTGCCTGCATGCAGCTGTTATTACCCATCTTCATTTCTTGCTTTTCAATTACTAATTAGTACTTACCTACCTACCTACTTACCAGAAAATATTGTTGTCCTGTAACATTAACAGTTTCTAGTATTTGATAATATACCTACTTAGGTACGTACCTACTAGGTTTGGAAAAGCTTGCTCAGATGCCATAATGAAGAAAAGATCAACTGATGACACTACCTACCTAGCGTAGGTAGTAAGACAGGACTTGGTGATAAAGGTCCACTAATTAGGTAATTATACCTTATAGGTCAGTGCCTTGTAGATAGCACCTTCCTCAATAATTGTTGTATGAAACATCGTTGATGAAATCATTTTTAACATAATATTGTGTCAAGTATGTACATAAATGATTGGAATCTTATACCTTTAAACGAGCAATTCTTGTAGGTATATATTATGTATATATACTCGTATGTATAATCGGAATCTCGGAAACGGCTCCAACGATTTTCGTGAAATTTAGTATGCAGGGGGTTTTGGGGGTGATAAATCGATCTAGCTAGGTTTCATTTTCAAAAAAAAACACAATTTACCAAAAAAACCACCCCGTACTACCGGTCACCCAGGTACTATTAACAAAAAAGAAGAACTTTAGTATAAAAACATTTATTTGTTACATTGCAAAAACTGCTACCTTTCAATCACATGTATATTTCTAAGCTAATTTGGATAATAGTAAAAAACCAAGTATAACTAGCTTAATAAATAACACAGACAGCAATTATAAAGGACTAAAATTGTTTAAATTAACAACAAATACATAAAGGTATACAAATCAGGTGGGTACATAACAAAGTAACTTCTTAAATTACATCACAGAACATAATAAACTAACTAACCCCTAGAGACAGCCGCAGCTTCACCTGCACGTGTTTTTGATACCCCATATTCACCCCATGGGGTAAAAAGTATGTAGCCTTTAAGTTTTTTTCAGATTAAACACTGAAAAGTACACACTATCAAACTTTCGCATCCTACTAATATTATACAACTTATTTTGGTTAATTGTCATAACCCCACTGTCCCCACTAGTGGGGATTATGACAAAACTCAATAGCGTTTTCCCCACCAACATTTTGTATCTTGATTGGTAGGGATTATGACAATTAGGTTTAAAAACATATTAACCAATTATGTATCATCTGTGTTTCTTTTGCTAAATAATATTATACTTATTACTAGCTTATTTATGCCCGCGGCTTGGCATGCATCGTACCTACATCAAAACGAACATCTATACAAACCTTCGCATTATAATATTAGTAGGATGTAAAGAACTATGCTTTAGATGCTACAATAACGCACAAGCAAAACCAAACCATCAGCTCTTGAGACAGTTAATTTTGTAAAGTAAAATTTATGACCACAAAAAATATCACAGAATTTATTAAGAAAAACTTCTAAAGTTATAATCACTATTACTAACCTCATAATTACTTACCTACACTATAATTTTTGGGCACATTTATAATACTTATGGAAGGAAATTGCTCTTATAATAAGTACCCTACTTCTGTGCATTGACTAGCGGCAATCATCTATTTCGATCTTTTCCATCTAGACTTCTGTCTGCCTATTAGGTACGTCCAAATTAGCGAACACGCCATTTCTTGAATGCCTCCATAAATGTGCATGCATATAGTGACTCCTATCAGAGGGTCTACCATGAGTTTTCAATTTACACTCGCTAGCGACTGTAGTTAAAAAATGAATGAAAACTTGGCGCCTCTAGCGAATAGTTGGGTACTAAAACCTCACGTAGCTAACTGTCCTACGTCACAGCATATTACAGCGACTGTAGTTTGCGCTCATTAATTTGCTTAGAATTTGGTACCATGAGTAACAATTTTGACAGATGTAAAGTAACGTACTATTACTACTGTAGTAACGTCAGTCAATCTAAATGTGACAACTCATGGTAGACGTACAGGTACCTATCTAAATTTAGAAAACTTACGTTACTCACTAGTAGGGTCCTTTTTTGGTCTACACTAAAAATAAATTCCTGAAATTTAACCTCAAGGCACAGTAATGCAGAGTCGAAGCGCACCGAAGCGAAAATCCAAAAATGTACATCTTAACATATTGACCGGATCCTGACTTAAGTCATCCCTCAAATCCAAGAGGCGCTTCGATGCGCTTCGGCCCTGCGTCAGTGTGTCGGTGTTGCAACGACTTTTGAAATTAAGTAATATGAAAAAAATATTAAGGAGTTCTACTAGGCTTACTCAAGATGCATGGAGTAACTATAGGCATGGCCATGGCATGGCACTTTGGGAACATTCAATGACGCACTCGAAATATGCAGAACAGCGCCATCTATCGGGCTGTCGGTCTGCCAAGAGCCCAACACCGCTCTAGTACCCTCTGAGCCACTCAGTCATAAATTGCTTATTTACTAACACTTATCGAAACCGTTATCTAGTTATTAACCCCGTCGCTTGATAAGCGAAAAGGACGAATCTTTTGGAATCCCGATCGTTTTATGGGTTAATTACAGTTCCGGCATTAACAACTCTTACGTCTGCTAATTTTGTTAAATCTACACATTTATACTTATCCTAAAGACACAATCACAATACTGAGAAGTTTCGAAATACCAACGTATTTTACAATAAATATTCAAATATTGTATGACTGGATGAAACTCACCAACACAAACCAAGTGGTTACAGAAATCTAATTCATATTTACGGCAAAAACTGTCGATAACAATCAATTAAGCTAAGTCGAACGGTTAATGTGTTGCGTTAGTAGAGATTTGTTCTGTAGGTACATAGATAATGTTTCACTTTACAGATCGTAAATTGGTAAGTGCTCTATACAGATGCTCGTTCAATAAGCTCGTTTTCCAAAGAAACACTTCGCTTCATAGGAAGGAGTTTCGCTTCTGCAGCTAAGAGGGCCCCTCCCTCACATTGTTTGTTGCCGAGACAATTGCACGAACACACCTGAAAAATAAATTTTGACAAAACATTCACAGCATAAACATTAATCAATATGTTATTTTTTGAGGGTCTAGCTAAATTAAACATTTCACTAAGAAATTAAAGAATTTTAACCCCTAAAGGGAGGCAGCGGGGGACGCAGTGTTTTTATATAATACACAACACATACATAATGTAGGGGGGTTGATGAGTATTCTATGTAAAATACATTCCACATTAATAATAATAGAATATTATCGCTTTTTTTTTCGGACTGGACAGAATGCTGTTAGGTTATCTGACAACCTGTGACAGCGTTACACGGGGGCACGGAGGTGAATATTATCGCTGCAATAATACTTTAGTACCTATACAATCAGTCCCTGTCCCTCTGGAGCGTAAGTAAGTATTAGCACTTTAAATGTACTTGATTTGTCTCCATAACGATACTTTACCTCTATGGATATTAGTCAATTTCTAACTAACAAGAACAACCTCAGGTACCCTTCCTACATTGAAAATTGAAGTTCGACATTAAAACGAAGAGTTTCTGATAGAATAAGTGGGCCGATCCCGGCGGCACTGCAATGCCGGGCCGACCCGTGACGGGAGTGGAGCGAGCCCCGAACATCCCGTCGCTTGACAAAAATCAGTTTAATATACTGGTCCCTCATTGAGGGAACTTTCAGATATTAAGCTGAAAAGAACAGATACTACACTTTGATCTTAGCCAAAAGGCCGAGAAGCGATACAGATTGAAGATCACCCGAGGCACGTCATTCTGAGCCGTGTGTTTTCGTCAGCGCGATTCAGCGCGCGGAAAAATTTAGCAGCGCCATCTAGCGGTAAAATTAGAACTACGCGTCACGCTTTTCAAATAGTTTTGCGTAGATCTATGCGAAGCCTCGCAATGGAATGTTAGAAACATTTTATAGTGGGTCCATATTTCTTGTAACCTATTTATTGGCATTTTAGGGTGTAAGAATACAATTATGGTAGGTAAAATGAGCAGTACTTACGGAAGTACTCACCGAAGCTTGGTCGTCGTGTAGTATACCGCGACCAAAGAATCCGTCATCCACAGGTATCAGTGAGGAGTCGTCGCCTGCTTCGTCCCTAGCAGCTTCTTCTGCTTGCCTGCAAGCGAACTTTGTTAACTTTTTGTATCTTGACAATACGAACATTGGCAGAATTTGATAAGTCACAGAGGCCAAAAGAAAAAAGTGAAGTGTAGGTACTTCTTTTGTAAAGTTAAGGTATCAAGGTTGATAAACCTAATCCTACAAATATTATAAACGCAAAAGTTTCTAATAATGTATGGATGTATGTTTGTTACTCTTTCACGCTAAAACGGCAGAACGGATCAGGATGAAATTTATAGTACTACGCGGGCGAAGCCGTGGGTGGAAGCTAGTCATCTATATTTAGTCCCATATGCCTCAGTACTAGGGCTCCATCAGGGCGAATGGGGATAAAGCGTGTTCATATCAGGAACATCGCCAGCTATTCATGTGACTGGAGCAATTACCTTTATGTCATTGACAATAATTCAAAACGCAATAATTCGGATCTTTTTGAAATGGAATAACTTTACAAATTTAGAAGTTAGCTACTTACATAGTCATGAACCGTAGCACTAACAAGTTAATGCTAGCTGCGACCACAGCCAAACCGAACAGTATAAATACTAGACTGAGAGCTACATAGCCTGGTTTACTGGTAAGTGCTTGATCATTCTGTAAAAACCAAAAATCACAATCATATTTACCATCGATGAGATATGATATCTCCGTTTTGTTGAAGTCGGCTAAAAACAAGCTATTGTTGTTAGCGGACTTCAACAATTCGGAGGAGGTTCTCAATTCGACTTTATGCTTTTCTTTGTTTGTTACGCGATCATTCTCATGATTCTTTTACTTCAGAAGTGGACCCAAATAAATTTGATTTCTTAGGGATTAATACTTCTTCCGTAAAAATTAAAAAATGCTCGCATGTTATATTCTACGTACTACAACATTGCAGTCGGTTTTTTTTTAGTTTTTAAAACTTAATTATTGCGTTTTAAGATGGGAAAGCAGTGGGTGCATAAGCGCAAGATCTTGTACCTGTAAAGCAACGTAATCACCAAATCCAATAGTGGTGAGTGTAACGAAACAGTAGTACAGTGCATCGAAGTAACACCAGCCCTCATACTCGGAAAACACCCAGGCACCTGAGAAGAAGAAAATATTTATAATGAAATAATTGCAAAATTGCGAAAAAACTGCCAAGTTAAAGTGGAGTTGGGCGGGACACGTCAGTCGGATGGGTGACGGCAGGTGGACAGAGGCCGTCACACAATGGGTGCCTGATGGGCGACGCAGCCGGGGCAGCCCGAAGAAACGTTGGCGGGACGACCTCGATGCGCTTCAGAAAGGCTGGTGGAAGATGGCGGATGACCGGGAGCATTGGAAGGAATTGGGGGAGACCTTTGCCCAGCAGTGGGACAGGATAGGTAAAAAAAAAAAAAAATATTAATTATGACACTACAATAGAAATGTATTGGAATGACATTCATGCAAAGTTGATTCCTCACCCAACTTTATGATATAATGTGTCAACAGTGAACGGACAATACATGGAAGTATTTCTTGAGCTAAATAATGACCCCACAGAAATAGAGCCCTGGTGGGCGTGGCTTGTCAGTTTTGCCAAAGAATTATATCAAAAATTTACAGAAGCTTATTACACGTTACATGGCAATTTAAACCCAAAAGTCGAGGGAATAAAGTCAAGATTTATCAATTTTTGGCAAATTGCCGAAACTTTTTCGATGTGTGAAATTTAGTGTCATGTTTCGCGGATATTTCCCGCGATGAAATGCTTCTATATTTTTTCATTCACTGGTCAAAGATCATCAATTAGAATCATTGTGTGTCAAATAGGATTTAGTACTGAATACTTTTATAAATAAAATCATACGACATAGTTACCTGATGAAATAATAGCTGTAGATAGGAAGCCAGTTGCCAGCATTAGATTCAGCTCGGTGGCATCAGTAGTGTCGCACTTAAGGTAACACTTCATTTTCCTTATAACAACCGATGCAAACTTATTCAGTCGCTCACCTATACTTTGGAACATCACAAGGCCTAAAGGGATTCCAACCTGGAATAAAAAAAACATTATAAAGCCTTCTCACTCTTTCTCTCTCTTTAGTTCATTTAAAAAAATATAACTAAGATTTATTTAGCAGTAGTTAGTGTTTAGTACATGATAGGTTGCAAGTTCATCTTCACATTTTTTGCTTGTTTTTATTTGATTCTTACTAAATGCCTACTAATATTATAAATGCAAAAGTAACTCTCAATTGTTTGTTTTTTACATCATAACTACACTGCTGACCATAAAGTAGGGGAGCCCAAGAGGGGATTTGGGGATTTACTAAAGCGATTAATCTACAGAGGGAACCTTGTAACCTTAACCACCAAATATGAGTCCCATATATATAAAATTTTATCGAGCAAATCCCCATTTAGCATTGTGCATACTATTAATAAAATTTGGTAGAAATATTGTCTTTTTCAAATTAAAAAAAAATAATAATTGCAGACACGAAGTCACAAACAACAGCTAGTAATTAATAATAATATTCTAAAGAGAAAAGATTTATTTGTTTTAATTGAATAAGCTCCGAAACTACTGGACCTATTTGAAAATTCTTTCACCGATGTTTAGATAGAACTTTCAGGATTACATTTAATGTACTTTGCGGGCGAAGCTGTGGGCAGAAGCAAGTAATTAATAATGTAAATAAAATGCTTACCATAGCATAAGCCATGCAAAATGCTTTCCCTGCGACAGTGACCGGTGTGGAATGCCCATACCCAATCATGGCTAGAACAACGGTTGCAAAGTAGAAGGCTCCAGCAAACTTCCACTGCGGCCCGGCTTTGTGGGGCTTGTTCTCAACTATAACTATCTCAATCATGTGGTAGTCTTCTGCTGATATATTGTATTTACGGATGAGGTCGGCTCTGATATCTGGAGAATTTTAATTTACAGATCGTAGTTACATAAATGTATAAATTAACATTGGTCAATTAGGAACAGCGCCTTGAGTGGCACGTCAGGGGCCTTACCACAAAGTCTTTCAGATCGATTCCGTTTTAGAAACTTTTAGAACCGTCACATTTGAAGCTTGAAGTCACTACAATTTGCATAGGTCATGGTACGAAATAACAATGTAGGTAATATTCATTCGGTAATGTATTATTTATTCATGGTGAGGCCCCAGATTATCTGCCATTTAAAATGTTATAGAATGGTCTTTGTGATGATAGAATATTTTTTTTTATTAACTCTTGAGCATGGTCTCGATTGATGAGGAATTCATATATTAAAAGAAATCTCTAATAGTCTCAGACAAAAGAAATGTAATGTGGTAGGTATGTTTAGGTTTATTTTCTTATACATTAGGACCTTACTTTGGTATTATTACATGAATATTATAATGTTTGTACCTAACAGAAAACTTAGGAAGTTAAAAATAAAAATTTTATATAAATTCTAAGTAGAAAATCTTTATCCGTATCCGTTCAGCCGTTTCAGCGTGAAAGAGTAACAAACATACATCCAGACATCCACACATTCTTACAAACTTTCGCGTTTATAATATTAGTTGGATAGAGAGACTAGGTAAGCTTACCAGAAAGTATTTCCCAACGCTTGCTCTCTGTTTCTGACTCCAAAGAATCAAACACAGCTGCACCAATCAGCAAATAAGTAAATGTACACACGACTAAAGTTATTGTGCGGACGTTCTGCTTTTTCATCTTCATTTTGATTTAGACCTCCAATTTTCACGATTATTGCGATTTTATAATGATGCTATGTCAAGTGCGCTGTGATAACTGTGTTGGTAATTATTTTATTTCTTTAGAAAATCAACGAATAATTTCTTGAGGTTTGAGAATATTAGTAAAATTATTATTTATGTACTTTAATATAAACTTTTGTGTACCTACTACTTATTAAATTAAGCACGTCTTTCATAATTCATACATTGATTTTTTTAAATAATAGGTTAATAGATCTTTAGTTTCGCTATATTATTTTATAATTATTTAGGGAAAACGATGTATGTAATGTAAGTAAACATTTAGTTTCCTTTCTGCTCGTTTTCTTTCTTTTTTTCCATTCATTCTCATTCAACACTCAGCCAGAGTAGCTCATTATAGATAGAATTCAACACAACCCATTGATTGAGAACTTGTTTCGATGATCAACAACCATAGATAATAAATTAAGCATACTATTCCGTGTGATTATTTTCTCTATGAAATCAATCAAACCCACAAGCAGCAAAAATCTAGGTATGGGCAAAAAAAGCCATTACAAAAAAAAAATTCTACACACTGATTACGTTAGCTTCTTTAAAATGAACTGCAAAAACCAATGGCAGGAGTATTTTGACAAAAGATCGGTCGAGAAAGGTATTTGGTATCGCACTATACAACCTCAACTCTCGTCTTTTCCTTGGATTGATGACGCAGACTTCAAAAGAAAGGAAGTGGTCACTGCTCTTAGGCTGCGCTCCGGACACATTCCATCCAACAAATTTGGATTCTTAATGAAGAAAGTCTTATCACCAAATTGTGACGTATGTGGTTGTATTGATGATGTTCATCATATCCTAATGGAATGTGTGCGAAACGCAAATGAACGACTTCTTGTTTTTGGAGTGGCTAAATTATATGATGTTGGTAGGTGTAATAGTATATTGTCCAATCCATTGTCTAAAGAGGCTCGCAAAATGTACAATCTTGCTTTGTGTTATTTCTGTAGAGATTAGTTTAAGTTTTCTTCTTTTTCTTTGTTTTGATTGTTTAAATATTGTAAATATGTACCAATTAGGCGGTGTGGTCGCTCAGCAACAAAGCCTTTTGTTTTGTGTTGTTAAATAAAAAAAAATAAAAAAAAAAATTCAAACATTTTTAGGTGCTTATTTTAACATATTTTTTCCTTCATTCAATTCAATTCTTGTTTAGGGCTTCTGTGTCTGTGGCTTCGGTTTCTTATCAATTTGCCAATGTCAAGTGTTGTCTTAAAAACATGACATTACTCTGTGCAAGACATGCTAAAATTACATCAGTAATATTATTTTTATTGAAGGGCATCATAGGTTCGTAGAAACGATGAATACAGTTTTTACGAAAGGTTTCCGAATCGAGCTAAAATTGAATGCAGGTTGTTTTGAAACTCTGCTCCAGTAACCCTTTTATGCCGGTGGGTGGATTTTTATGCAAAAATTATACCTCAATAATACCATACTAAATTTTACTGAAGATATTTATTTTTATTATATATAAAAACTTGTGAAAGATGACATGGGTAAGAAAGGAGTGAGTACTGAGATGAAGAATGATAGAGGGAAATGGAATAAGAGCACATCATGCTGTACTGACCCCACATAACGTGGGAATAGGGCAGAAGATGATGATGATGCTGATAGTTGTACTATCGATAGATTATGATTGACTTTTTGTTGGCATCGATTAACTATCGATTTATAGTTTACTAATGAGTTCAACGCTAGTGTTCTGTTTTTGACGTATGCCAGCCATGCCAATTGCCAATAATTTGCCATGCCAGCCAGAGCCACACCACCACTCACCAGTGCGTGCGTGTGCGTGCAAGTGAAGCGAGCTATATATTAGCTTTTTCGAGTCGGCGAGATTTAGATCGATGTGTTTCATTTTCTCGTAGTTATTTTACTTCTGAAGTGAATAAAGAGAAAAAGATCCAAAATGAGAATTACTTGCAGTAAATCTAACCCGCCTTTAGGTAATGGACATCATAAATACCTTTGTGTTCCGATGTGGTTAGGTGCGGCCCAAAATAACCACATATTATTTTGGTTCCAGGTGGTTTACTGGCGGTGGAATATTATAAGTTCGCTAAAAAGGTTGTAGAACTGACCTGGGGCGATGAATCGTCTGTTACTCTACCAACGGCAAAGAAACCGGTGCCATATGGAACTAGCAATGATTTGATAAGAATTCTTGAAAACACCTTCAATAAATCAGCTGAGCCACTGCAGAAGGTAACGATGAACCATTGGCTCTCGTTCAGTCTGATCTTAGACAATGAGATGCCTAAATCTCTGGAGTATTTGGATAAGACCCTTGGGCCGCTGACTTACTTAGTCGGTGAATCTTTGTCTGTGGCTGACCTTGCTGTGTTCAGTGTCTTACATGGTAAGTTTTGCTACTTTATTTACCTTATCAATTTATTGTTCATTGGTTCAGACAAAAAAACAAAAATATATATGATCACTACTGTAATCTCCAGGCTTGGTAGCTCCTCAGACCCCTAATGACTTATATCTTATGAGGGTAAGTCAGAGGCACGTCCGAAAATTACTTTGGCACATGCTCACATTTTACATGGTATAGTTAGTGTTATAGATAGTATTTTGTACACACATTATGTTTATTGGTTCAGAATAAATTAATAAAATTAATTATGTTGCCATACCTTTTATAATAAAATCTCTTAGAAAAAAAGTTACTATGATGATACAACATGGCACCCCTAATTTATGTTATCAAATAGGATATTTTTTAAATGCTTCACATGTATTGCTAGTGGCATTGCTTACTTAGTCGTCCCAACAGATCAATATATCAAGTAACATTCTAAGGTCCGTACTTGGATGGACAGTAATTCCACCTAAACACTTCCTCAAACCTGCACATTTAGCAGCTGTTAATCCTGGCTTTTCATAAGATGTAATATACAGAATGTACAGCATAATATAATTAACAATCCTGTTGATATTGAAAATTTTAACGATGATACTGTCATGTTATTATTGCATTGTTAGATCATGATATAGCGTATCTAGAGTTGGCCATTGACAACAAACTAACTTTAGCAACCGTGTTTTCAGTGTCCGCAAAGTACAAGGAGGCTTCAAACAATTTCAAAAACATTGCTCGCTGGATGAAGTTAATTGAAGCTCAGCCACCGGTAGCTAAAGCCTTGAAGGAATTGCCGGCAGGAGCCTTGGAGACTCTTTTGAAAACATCTTCAAGGTACTTTATGTTATGAAAAGAAAGAAAAACCATTTATTTACCCACATATTAAGCATATAAAAACTAAGTGAAGTAATAAAATAAAACTATAAGTATCTAATAATCCCCTAATATGTTTAAATATATACTCATGGGACTTAATCGCGTATTGTGAAACATTCTATTTAAAATGTTATTTATTATTATTTAGAATAGAATGTTTCACAATACGCGATTAAGTCCCGAGAGTATATATTTAAACATGTTTCCAAGTCGCGATAGTTTAAAAAGTGTTCTAATCCCCTAATAATTAAGTAGAACTTAAAATAAAAGTGGCGGTAAATTGGCCCACAGCTCAGCATAGTGCTACAGCATGTTTCTATACTGTAACGCTGGTATTCCCCTGAGGCCAGTGATGACTCATGATGCATCTTAGGTTTTAAGCTAATTCACATAGGTATTTAAACTAAGTTTTAAAAAAAAAATTCTGCCACTTGTTTAGCCATTGGTAAATCATAATTTTGATCAAACTTTGATGTTTATATGTATTTTTCAGATTGTCTCCACAAAAAACAGCTGAAGTTAGTTCGGGCCGACTACAAGAGGGCAAGTTCATTGACCTGCCTCATGCTGAGATGGGCAAGGTGGTGGTGCGATTCCCTCCAGAAGCCTCTGGGTAATGTGTCCAACCATAAAAATGTTATAATAAGTAAATTACAGAATTATCAAAATTTATCTCCAAGCTTTTACATTTAGAATCAAAATCTAGAAATCATCTTCTTCTTCAATTATGGCATCTGGTTCTTAGAGAACAATTTTGCCAGTGTCAAATGTATTTAAAATGTAAAAATGTCAGATGCTTTTTTAAATAGGTCAACTCATCCCGCTGTCAAAAAAAGATAAAAAGGAATGTATTATTTGAAATTTATGCACAACACTTATTTTGTATATATTTGATTTTTAAAAGAGTCTAATTTGAATATTAGAGTTAGTTATATTTTTATTTTAGTCTGTGTCTAAAATAAAATCACAGAAATTATTTTCTTAGTGAAATAAAAAAAAAATTTAACACTCAATTTGAGTTATCACATAAAATGTACCTCATGATTTTAATAAGTATCTAATCTTTTAACTTCTTTTTCTAGATACCTCCACATAGGGCACGCAAAAGCAGCTCTTCTTAACCAATATTATCAGCTAGCATTTGAAGGGAAACTTGTCATGAGGTTTGATGACACCAACCCTGCTAAAGAGAATGCTGAATTTGAGAAGGTAGGTACTTTTATCATCACTATCATCATCATCTTCCTGGACTTTTTCCATGTTATGTGGGGTAGGCACAACATGTGATCTTCCATTTCCATCTATCATTGGTCATCTCAGTATTCATTTCTTTCCTACCCATGTCATCTTAAATACTATCATCATACTTGTATAAATTAAAATTGCTGTCACTGTACATATAAAAATTATGATCATTACTGACTGTTATCCCCAAGCTCGGTAGATATCTCCTCAGAACTCTAGTTACTTAGATCTTTCAGGATATCTAAAGAGGGTAGTCAGAGGTATGTCCAAACATGACATTTGACATTTACGTGACGGGTTGCAAGGCCATCGCCGGTCATAAGAACACTAACCAATGACACACACCTTCGAATATTTAGTTCTAGGGTATGCCGGTTTCCTTACCCTTGGTACTACCTACCACTACACCACCAGTGCTCTACAGGCAAACAAAATCAGATTTATATATATATGTAAATGAGAAGATTCTCTCAAATGGCGATGGAAAACATTGTGAGAAAATCGACTTAGAGGTTCACTATAGGAGCCTCTGAGGAAAACTTTCGTTCTTTCACCATACTGTTTCAAAGATTTAGAATAAGAAGATCTCTAGGACTGTTACCAAAAGCTTATTCTGTCCCAGGTAATTCTAGAAGATGTGGAGATGTTGGAAATCAAGCCTGACATGTTCACGCATACGTCACAATACTTCGACCTTATGCTGGAGTACTGCGAGAAACTCATCAGGGACGGCAAAGCGTTTGTAGACGACACACCCGCGGAGCAGATGAAGAACGAACGGGATCAGAAACAGGAGAGCAGTAATAGGAATAACTGTGAGTATAGAGGTATTTCACATGTCTGTGAAAGGGACAGTTGGAAGTGGAAGACCTCAGCATACCTGCATAAATCAAAGTCGTTTTAGAAAAAGGCCGGGGGCCTATAAATAACGTGATGATAAGTGTTTGGAAGTTTCTTAGTTAGGGTATAAGTAGAAACCTCCTTGTTCTTTTAAGACGTTTAATGTAAGTTAAATCAAATCTATCACATACATAAGCCTTATTTATTATTATTATTATTATAATCTAATGGTCATAGATAACTTATTACTAACAAGAATAAGGGGCGGAAATAAAACGCCACAAGAGCTTGTGGTAAGCCACACAAGCATCATGTTATATGATACACTACTTCAATACCTACATACCTTTTTAAAGGTTATGGTACGAAATAACAAATATCACTTTGGTATTGCTTGAAGAGCTTGTGGTGAGGCACAAAGGTCAGGTCAAGGGTAGCTATCTGATAACCTTAACCTCTCGTGTGTTTAAGCACGGATCCTGGTTACCTTATCCTGGGTCTACTTAGACACGGATCCGCGACAAATAACGCCTGTTGGTTTTTACTGAATATTAAACTGTATAACTACGTTTTAGGGTTTCTTTTTATTTTGGCACAATCTTACTGAACGAATGAACAATATACAATGATTTCTCAATAAGTCCATTCGAAAAAATCACTTCTAGACAGATTTGAAGTTACGATTTGAAAAAAAAATGCCGGGCCGAAGTGGAGGTCGCTACTTTCGCTGCTTAAAACACATCAGAGGTTAAACCGATAGATTTAAAATTTTTTGCAGCTGTCGAAAAGAATTTACAACTATGGGCGGAGATGCAAAAAGCGAGTGATATTGGCGTTCGGTGTTGTGTTCGCGCCAAAATAGACATGCAGTCAGCCAACGGGTGTCTTCGAGACCCCACTATCTATAGGTGTAAACCCGAGGTGCACCCCCGAACAGGCACTAAATACAAGTAAGAAAAAATATTGTATACCCTACTGGGAGAAAGGACGGTGATGTGTTTAAAGTGTATGTATGTACGTACAGTTCTTCCAACGGATCAAAGCATCCGTGAAGTTTGCCACAGGTGCTAGTTTGCGCAGGTACAGCCCCACCGCCCCTCTCCATACCTCCATTTGCTCCCGAAAAACGATACTGCGCAGCGCTCTGCGGCTAACTTTACGAATGCCTCGACTCGTTGAGCCAACTGTATGTGAGTTTCTTTGGCTGCTGCTGTAGCCTAAATGGCTGGACGGGTTTTGACAAATGAAGTGCCGATTCGTTTGGATCACAGAATGATAAAAGGCTGTAAAATATGTCAAAAAATCTAAAATGGTGGTTGTAAGAAACCATGGTTGTCAATAAACATGTTTCTGGTATAGCAAGCTCTTTTTTATTATAAAAGTTAAAAAAAAAGAGGCTCTGAGGTTCACTTTAATCCTTTTACCGCACTGGTAAAAAATAGCTAATAAATAACACGATAAAAATAAAACGAAGAAGTATAAAGGTATTTTCTAAAACTATTTTTTCAGGGTATACCCAACGTACGATTTTGCGTGTCCGATCGTTGACTCTATAGAGGGCGTGACGCACGTTCTCCGAACCATGGAGTACCACGACAGGGATCCACAGTTCTACTGGTTCATCGAGGCCATTGGATTGAGAAAACCTTATATCTGGGAGTACAGCAGGTAATATTTAGACAGAAAAAATTCTCACGAAAAGTTGTAACGACACTTTTTGCTATAGTTGAAAGCCGTGCGGCGTGCACGTGTTTCTCTGTATGTCTCTCTCTCTCTCATAGAAAGCAAGGAAAGGAACTTCGTTCCATCCGGGTGTCCCTTGACACCTCTCAAGTTTTTTTTTATCCATGGCACTTTGTACAAGAGCCTATAGTTGCTTATAGGAATTTAAAACAAACCTTCGAGTGATTGATATTAGCTATGACATGTCGGTTTCCTCAGTATGTTTTTCTTTACCGTTTATTGTTTGGATATGACTTTTGACTACACACTTTACTACGGCAAAGATCAGGGGCCTTAACGCAAGCTCTTACAAACTATGATATATCAGAAACGTCAAAGTTTCAAGCTTGAAGTAACACTACTTCAATACATTTTATATACAATGTATAGTACAAAATATCAAAGTTGTATTACTTTGACATTGCCTGAAGAGCTTGTGGTCAAGTCCCTGAAGAAATATCTTGAGATTAACCAAAGATAGAAGACCTCTTATTACTTTGCTCTTTGAGGAGGTCTTAAGGTCAGAGACCAGAACAAACAACTTTATAGACATTAGTTAGAATTGCTTGCATAAGCTTTTTATGGGATCGTTTCAGGCAAGTGCCCACTAAAGCAAAGGTGTGGAGACATTGTGTTAAATGCATGACGTCATCACGACCACATTGTTGCGAAGACTATCTATGATTATGGTTTGTTATGGTTTCAGGTTGAGCATGACATACACAGTGTTATCGAAGCGAAAACTCACGTGGTTCGTCGAAGAAGGCCTTGTTGATGGGTGGTAAGGATCATTTGATTATAATAACACTAGGTTCTGTCCGCGACTTACCTACATAAATGTAGCTTATACTACATTTTATCCTACAAACAAATATCCAAAATTCCTACTAGCCCGCGAAGTACCTACATAAAATATAGCCTATGTTCATTATAAAAGTTCATTCTACACATTGGTGAAAGAATTTTTCAAATCGGTCCAGTAGTTTCGGAACCTATTCAATGCAAACAAACAAACAATCAAATCTTTCCTCTTTATAATATTAGTATAGATGTAAATTAATAATATAATTGGTTACTAATTGTTGCTTTTGCCATATGATGGACCGGACCGATGACATTGTGGTGACATTCCTTAGACACACATCTTTTAAATTCTCAAATGGTGAAGGAAAACTACGTGCGTGCGTATAACATAAAAAGTTTAAACAAGCTCACGAAAAGAGCCTACGGGCGGACTTTAATACTTTCCCCACACTATTGACACCATAAGATCATCATCTTGCAGAACACTTCCTACTAATATTATAAACGCGAAAGTTTGTAAGAATGTCTGGATGTATGTTTGTTACTCTTTCACGCTGAAACGGCTGAACGGATCTGAATAAAATTTGGCACCGATATAGATTATAGTCTGGAATAGCACATAGGCTTTTTATCCCGGAAAAATGTACGGTTCCCGCGGGATAGCTTTGTTTTTGTTTTTCAAGGTACAACGCGGGCGAAGCCGTGGGCGGAAGCTAGTTTAAAATACAAATTGACAGCTTGTTGTTTTAATTCGCAGGGACGACCCCCGCATGCCCACAGTGAGAGGGGTGCTGCGCCGCGGGATGACAGTGGAAGGACTGCGCCAGTTTATAACGGCGCAGGGATCGAGCCGCTCTGTCGTCTTTATGGAGTGGGACAAGATCTGGGCTATCAATAAAAAGGTTACTTATTTTTATACACAACTAGCAACCCGCCCCGGTTTCGCACGGGTGCAATGCTGATACTAAATATACTCAAATGTGTTTATTTACGACATCACATTAGAAACCTGTAAAATTATCAGTGTTTCTCTACTATATTATGCATGTATTATACATAAAAACCTTCCTCTTGAATCACTCTATCTATTAAAAAAAACCGCATCAAAATCCGTTGCGTAGATGTAGTGAAGTACAATGGGCATGTGCTTCTGTCCATTCGTGACTCTGACTATCCCCATTTAGATATCTTCAATAATAAATATCAGATTGATCTAAGTTGCAGAGAACTAGCTAGGTACTTAAGGATCAAAATAAATTATATTTCTTTTTACTTAGATCAGGAAAATAAATCCTATAATTCAGCCTCTATGGGAGTGCAGTGAGAGGTTAATGTTTGAGATCCTTGAACAACGTCGCAGGCGTTCACTAGTTATCCGCTCGAACAGCTGTTACTTCTTGAGCGATAGCTATCTGATTGCGCCATAGCAGTCGAAAGCAGTTAATCTTGTAACACTTTTGCTGTTCCTGACTGCTCAAGCGATCAGCTGATACATTGTAGTTCGCCAATCATTATTATAGTTGGCCCAACGAACGTGTCGAGCGAGGCATTCGTGAAGTTAGCCGCAAGAGCTTTGCAGTATCGTTTCTCGGGAGCAATCGGAGGTATGGAGAGGGACGGTGGGACTGTACATGCGCAAACTCGCACCTGTGGCTAATTTCACGAATGCCTAGATCCGTTGGATGAACTGTACATTTGTTCTTTCCAGGTCATTGACCCGATAGCGCCGCGCTACACGACTCTAGAAATCAACACAGTACCTGTTAACCTGAAGGGTGCGGTGGAGACTACGCTGTCAGTGCCTCTACACCCCAAGAACCCAGACGTGGGCACTAAGACCGTGCATGTGTCACCGAGACTTTTGATCGACCAGGTTGATGCTAAAGCTTTGAAAGAGGGAGAAAATGCCACGTTTGTGTATTACGGAAATGTTATGATCGATAAGGTTCACAAGTGAGTAATTTTTTATTGATAACCCAAAAATGTTCGTCTCGGTAATCGAACTAGCGACTATCGGGTATGCGTTGACCGCTACGCCAACGAGCCCAATTATATTATTTCAATAAGTAAATAAATAAGATTTCACTGGCCCTGATTCCGTGTAGCATTTATTTAAGCTAGTTTTAAAATAGTATAGACGTCACTTCCATTAATTTATAAAAAAATATAAACACGACATTATCAATTACATTTACAGTTAAACATAACACATAAAGACAATACCATGTGAAGGAACAAAAAATATCAATTTGGCAGCTCATAAAACTAAGACAATCTGCATTCTCTTTTACTCTAATAATAATCGACAGAGACATGTATACTTAATAACTAGATTTTGTAGTAGGTATAGTTCATGCAACGGATCTAGGCATTCGTGAAGTTAGCCACAGGTGCGAGTTTGCGCATGTACAGTTCCTTCACGCTTAGGCTAACTTCACGAATGCCTAGATCCGTTGCATGAACTATACACAGAATCATAGCTGTTCTTTCATTAAATAACCTTAATCTGTTAAAAAAATAATTTATCTTTTTTATATAATTTATCTTTTAGAGCTGCTGACGGCACTGTGACGAGCGTAGACGCCACCCCGAACCTGGATAACAAAGACTACAAGAAGACGATCAAACTGACCTGGTTGGCCGATTCCCCTAAGTCGCCCATGTTAGAAGTGTACTGTGTATATTTTGATCACATCATATCGAAGGCTGTGCTGGGAAAGGATGAGGATTTCAAGAAGTATATTGGACATAAGACAAGAGTAAGCATATCGTAAATCTATATCTATACTATATACTTATACTATTATTATAAAGAAGAAAGTTTTGTATTTTTGTATTTTTGTTTGTAACGAATAAACTCAAAAACTACTGGTCCGGTTTCAAAAATTCTTTCACCGTTAGAATGCTACGTTATCCCTGAGTAACATAGGCTATATTTTATGTAGGTACCACGCGAGCAAAGCCGCGAGAGGAAGCTAGTAATAAATATAACAAAATTTCAAAAACATAATATTTATTAACGAAAAAGGAAAATCCAATAGTTAGCTATAAGTACCTATTACTGGGTGCCCTATACTAGGGCAAGCCAGTATCGCGCGAGACCGGAGAACAAAAAATGATTTCTTAAATTACCTAAAAGGGAAAATTACTTGACTATTTATGTTTTTTCTATATTTCGCCTCTGTGCTACGGAAGGCACATACGAGTTAACTATTAGTCCCAGCTAAAATAGACGAACTAAAAAAGATCTGATTTTTATATTCATTTGATCTACAGTGGGAGATTCCAATGCTGGGCGAGCCTGAATTAGCAAACGTGAAGAAAGGACAAGTGATCCAGTTACAACGCCGCGGGTTTTTCAGAGTGGACGTGGCGCCCGCCCCTCCCTCCCCGCACACCTGCAAGGCCACCCCCCTTGTGCTGTTTCACGTACCTGATGGGCACACCAAGGAAATGCCTGGACAGGTCAGTGTTAGAAATAATTTGACAATCTTTGTAATGCTAACTAGTGCTGTAGTATAGTTCATCCAACGGATCTAGGCATTCGTGAAGTTAGCCACAGGTGCGAGTTTGCGCATGTACAGTTCCTTCCCCCCCTCCTCATACCTCCAATTGCTCCCCAAAAACGATACTGCGCAGCTCTTGCGGCTAACTTCACGAATGCGTAGATTCGTTGAGCCAACTATACTGATCAGTTTATAAAAAAGAAAAAAATATTTTAGTACTTCTACAGCTACTAACATAATCGTGTTTTAATGTGACAAGCTACAGAAATTATATTATTAGGTTGCAATAAACAAGTATATTTCTAGAACTTAAATCTAACTTAAACATTACTTAAATATTTCCTAGCTGATCAAATTGGTTCAACTGGAAAAATTAACAACATAACTGAAAACACACTTAAAATAGAAAAAAAAACATAAGTGCCTTAGCTGAAAAGTTTGAAAAATCAACATAAAATAAACAAACATAATTTCTTATTCTAATCAAAAAACTAAAAATCTAGATTCTTTCTATTTCTGGAACATAGAAATAAGTACTTAAACGGTATTTACGAAAATATCATAAATAAAAGGGTCAGCGCACACAAATTCTATCGCAAGCCGATGCCGTGGATCGAGAAGTAACATTTGGTCCAAGAGTTTGTTCAAAGCCGTCATTTTCGCTATGTCTACATTTCGCTTGTACACGTTTTTAGTTTGAAAGTTGCTGTAGTACGCGGAGATCAGAGTCATGTGCAGGCGTTTCGTTTTGTAGAACTTTTGAAACAGGATAGCATCCTGAAAAATATACATTTTTTTATTTTAGTCTCATAGTTACATAATGCTTTCATCCACACCAGTGTATTGGTTACTAACTTCTGTCCGCGGTTTTGCAAAAGTAAAATAATGTTATTGCAGAACACATATTTGAGTAACTAATATCCAAACATCTAACTAGCATCCGCCGGCGGCTTCGCCCGCGCGGTACCTACATTAAATATAGCTTATTTTTATCTTGAAAGTTCATTCTAAACATTGGTGATAGGTTTTTTGTAATCGGATGGGTAGTTTCGGAGATTACCTCCTACATACAAACAAACTTGTCACGGCTGAACGGTCTGGATGAAATTTGACACAGACAGATATAGATTATAGCTTGGAATATCACATAGGCTTCTTTTTATCCCGGAAAATGTTCAGTTCCCGTGGGATAGATTTTTTGTTTTTCAAGGTACCACGCGAGCGAAGCCGTGGCTAGCTAGTGTATAATAATAGGTAGCACTAAGCATTACAGCCATTTAAGTCAAAGAATCAGGTTTACTGGGGATCCAGCAATGAAATATGAAGAGCAATATAGCTGGAGATGATATAGTATACTAGTATGTTGTACATCCAAAACAAAAATCTTACCTGTCCTTTGAATCCAACTCGTCTCATAAAAGTCCTTCCTTGAAAGTGTTTATTCTGGTACAACGACGCCTCAATCATATCCCGCGGCAAATTCCCGAAAGTACACATTTGCTTAAACAGAATATCGTTGTTATAGACACCGGTAAACAGTTGTTGGTTTGTTGCCATTTGGTAAATAACTAAAGCCGAAGACCAGACATCTATGCTGTAGCCAGCCGAGAAACCGATTATAATTTCCGGTGCTCGGAAGTCCGCAGTTCCTATGTTCGGTAGTAGGTTCACATTGTTTATGTAATAGGCGCTATCAAAACCGCAAAGCTTCAAGTTGTTATGGTTAGAGTTGAGGAGGATATGTGTCGGTTTTATATCTGAAACAATTTAAATGAGATCAGTTTCGAAGGATACTCAATCCACTAAAATACTACTCCGTAAAGTGATGTGTTACCATCTTTTTTCGCGGTGCTCTAGCATAAACTACGCTGATAAGGTTAATAAAAAAGTTGCGTACCAGAGTGAACAATTTCATTATTCCTCAAGACCATGACCGCTGAGATGAGCTGTCTCGCCAAATGTTGCACCAGTTTTATATGAAAAGGCTTTTTTCTCTGTTTCAGAACTTGATTTAAATTCTTAGGGTAGTACTCTGTTAGAAAGCACCAGTATCTATCCACTCCGAATCCATCTATCAAATAAATTGTATTGAGATTCTCTTTCGGGATGTCTTGCTGCAGTTGTCTTATCATCTGCTCCTTTTGAATTCCAAGGACGAGACGGTTATTTTGGTTCCTGAAAACAAGATTTTACTTTTTAACAAGATTACTCAGTAAATAATGAAATGTTTCCAATTTTTTTGTACTTACTTCAATACTTTAGCGGCGTACATTTGACCACTTGAATCCTTACAGCTAAAAATGTTTGAAAATTTTCCTAAACGAATATGTTTTATTACTTTTATTTCTTTATTCATGTAGTTCAGCATTCTCTCTTCCATTAGCAATACTAATGCTTGGTGTTGGCCAGTTAAGGTTGGTTCGTTCTGAGGGTTCTGAACTTTCTTTTCGATCACATTGATTTTTGTAGTATTTTCGGATTTCGTCTTGCTGTCGTTATTCATCTTTGATGTATGCCCGATTTCATCTTTAGTGACGTCAGTTTGTGATACATTTTCATGTTCATTTTTGGTGTTACATACATTTTCAACTATATTGTTGACAATTTTAATAGCGGCTTTTGTTTCAAACACTTTGCGCATATCTTTATTATTTTTTGGATTAGTATCTTTTGTAGTCATACCGCTTTCCTTAGTAGTTACGATTACATTTTCAACAGTTTTTTTTTGTTTTTCCTCTTCGGTTATAGTATTAGATTCTGTGCATATGTCTTTAGTGTCATTGTTGACAGCTATTTTAACAGATATTATATTTGATGATTCTTTATTAGTTTTATTTTTGATGACCATTTCTTTGTCACTATTGTTAATAGTCGAATCCACAGTTTCTTTTAGCTTACTTTCAGTTTCAATACTAATATTTTCGTGAATTCTTTTTTCACTATCATTATTTTTTGCAGTTTCTTCTGGTTTCTCTGTCGGGGAATGAATATCTTGATTTATTTGAATCTCGCTTACAACTTCTATTTGAGTATTAACATTTAGTTGTCTGTCTGCTCTAATTGAATTTTTATTTGTGTCCTCGGTAGTATTGGTAATCTTAGCATTAGCAATTACAGTTTCAGTTGTTGATAAGTTTGATTTTATTACATCATATTCAGTATCATTGGTTAAATCAATGCTCTTATTATCGTTGTGCATAATATCCATTACCACTTCAACGTCCATTTTATCTGATGTGATTACCGATTTACTGTTTTTATTTTGACTTACACTAATTATAGGTTCTAATTGATTATCATTCATACCTTTTTGATCATTTTCAGAATCACAAACATTATTCTTCAACTCTCCTATGTTCAAATCCCCCTGGGAGTCCTCATTACATTGCTTCTCGCATAGAAAATAGTTAGGTGTAGCAGAAATCGTGTCATTGTTTGTATTTGTAGTCATACATTCGGTTTCATCTGTCAAATCTATAATGATAACTTCCTGCTCATTTAAAATAACACTTTCATCTATTACTAAACTATCACCTTCGCTTGGTAATTCATGTTCTTTGTTTATCACCTCGACGTCAAATTCTTTTGTCAGCGCATCGCACTTTGCTTTCAAATAACCGTCATCAAACGGTGCTGTATTTTGCTGTTGTAGCTGCAAATTAGTTTGAGATAGTATTTTTACTAAAGAGTGGGTTGTGTTTGTGTTTTTTATAGAGTTGTGTAGTTTATTCGCATTTTCATCTTTGTCCATATGCTTTTGAATGTCGGTAAAAAGGTTAGGATTATCAATGTTTGATCTTGTCGAGCTGAAAAATCGTAAACCATTACATAAGGCACAAAAAATAAGAATAAAAGTTAGTTTTATCATTTTTTTTTTAAGTCAATTAAATTTTAAAACATAAAATAAGTACTTACCTATCTCTTTTTATAGATTCTTCAATTTTGCAATCAATTTTAGTCGGAGATTTTATCTTGTTTGTTTCGGATTTAGCTTGTAACATATTTAATAATGTAGCTAGTTGTCGCTCAGATTCAGCTGGCATTTTAATATTGTCTTCTCTTTTACTGTCATGTGGTAACGGGCTTTTCATTTTATGCTTAGGACTATGCTTTAAACAAGCCACGATTTCATCTACATTGATATCGTCCAGAAAACTTAAATCTATATTATGTGTAGGGTTCTCAGTTTCATTGTAGCTTGAATCACTGGAAGTCGTTTCATCGTCCGATTCTTGGCAGACAACATTGATTATCAACTTTAACTTCTTACATTTTTTCGTTTTATACTGAAGCACACTAGGCCTTTTCGGGGATTTTCTCTTTTCGTCGTGTTGGTTTTCGAACGTTATTTTTAAGTTATCCCGTAGTTTTGTGTTTGTATTTATATCGTTTTCCGTTTGTTTTTTGTAGGTTCTTTTATTAACTCTACTTAGTTTCGATCTAAGATCGAAATTATCGTTTAGCAGTTGTTTTTTAGGTGAATTATTGTGATGGTTTTCTGCGACCAGTACAACACTTTTGATAGGACTATGTATGTGAATCTCAGAGCTGGAGTGAGGTAAATCAACCGAATCAGCCCGCACTCTTTTCAGTTTTTGTCGTTCTGGACTTTTACTCTGTGTTTTTAGTTGTTTCTCAGTTTTATTATTAAAAATAAAACTGTCAAAATCATTCAAATCAATAATAGGTTTCTTGTTTTGTTGCTTTTTTAAATGCAAGTCTTGATTTATTTTATTTTCTTCTTTCTTTGGTTTATCTTTTTCCACGGAAACGTATTTAGATTTCATGAGTCGTTCCTTATCAGAAGTATTCTTTTTCAAGTTTTTTAAAGCTTCCTTATTCAATATATTATTTTTTTCATTTTTTACAATCTTTTTTATCTTTTCTTCAGTTTTTGATGTGGCATATTTCTTTTTAATTTTACATTCGAGCTCTTTATTTTTCGTGGGTGGTGATGGTTTCGTTCGATTAGCTTTTTTCCCAGACGTAGTTGGCTTTGGCTTGTTGTTGCTGATTTCCTTGATGAAATTTTCACACATATCTTTGTGCGTTGCTAAGTTCATTACTCGCGATTTTTGTTCCATAGCGCATTCATGGTTTATTTTCAATTTAATGGCATCAAGGAGATCAATTTTGTGATTTGCGTCACTATAGCAATATGCTTTGCCATTGCCCTTTGCTAGCTCGTGTATAACGTTACAGTTAACCGGAGCAGATGGAATATTGTTATCACACCTCAAAGGAACCGGTACGACATTAATATGTACGTCAAGTGCATCATTAGTATTTACATCAACTGGATGCAGTGTTTTTATGTTGCCAACATTTATATGTTCTGCGATAACATTTTCGTTAGATTCCCTAATCTCGAGAGGATTTTCGGTCATGTTGAAAACTTCGTGTGAAGACGAGGTTGGTTGGTTAGGTAACGACATTTTTGATTCATTGTTCATTGCTGAAATTGTTTCAATTCTTTGTATTTTATTTCTGGCCGAGAGGTTAATCTGTGAAATAATTTATCTTATAAATAATGAAGAAGATACAATTTTCATTTAAGCGTGACTCATTGATTACAACAATAGCTTCATTTCGTCTTCTTCTTCTTATCGTGTCACTAGTTCTTTCGAAACAGTGTGGTGAAAGGATTAAAGTGCGCCTCAGAGGTTCCTTTCGTGCGCTTGATACATGGCTTTGAACTCTACGATATGTCGGTTTTCTCACGATGTTATTCTTCACCGTTTAAGAGCATTGGTATACCGCACATCAATTTTTCAAAAAGAAAAATCCATTGTTGCACGACTGTATTCGAACCCACGACCTTAGGATCGGAAGACGGGGCCACTACCACTAGACCACCAGTGCCTTCTCTTCCTTTCATGGAAATACGACATCAAATAATTGTACTCACTAGGTGTCAAATAGCTGTGTTGGTGTTGGTACCGCCACCGAACTTAGAGTCAACATCCGTGGTAAGTACAATATAATGAAACTACCTATATCAAGTTACTTATTATACTAGACCTACAATACAATTAACTGTGAAGCTATGCTTTTAACATGAATAATTGAAAACAATATTTTTTAGTTGTAAACAATGTTCCGGTGAAGGAATACTATACCGCACTAAAATCATTTTAATGTTAAGAAATCCATACGTTTTTTATGGTTTTTTTTTTACGTTTACGACAAAAACTTACTTTTATTGGCTTTATATTGTTGTGTCCAATGCTCTGGAGGTAGTTGGACGCCCAGCTGGTAACTTTCTTTGGTTTGTTTAGATTCTCCACATTTGCGACGTTTTTGTTTATTTCTTCATTGATAAGTAATTCTGTAATGTTCCGTTCCAAATGTGACTTTGGCTGGCCTACTACTTTTGATTCTAGTTGGTCCTTTGCAAGAGTTGAGATTTCGATTAGAGGTTGTTTCTTTTGTTGGTGTTCTATCAAAGGAGGAGCGTTAGTATTTGCAATTGTTACTATTTTGCTACTGGGTACATTTTGTTCTATGCCTTTCGGTATTGATGGGTTAACCGGCGCCAACGGCATTACACTATTCTTCTTGAACGAAACCGTAGGAATTATTACAATATTATTATTTGGAACCCCATATCGGGAGGTAAAACCTGGTTTATCTGACCTGCAAAAAAATTTTCTCACATAAATACACCATTTATCGTAATAGGATCATGATTATAACTTGGGCCGTGTTTGTTTACATCTCCGTATCAGCAGTCATCTCCTGTTACTAGGATACTCACATGGTCTTATCCAATTATTGTGCACTATTTACATAAATGACAGGACTAGATCCATTCCTACATAATATTGTGCCCCTATATAGCACGATGGTTCTTTCTACTTCCGAATTTGCAACCCTAATTTGAACGATCTCATTAATAACGCGAGGTAGATATAAATGAACAAGACTTCTTATTATATTATGCGGAGTTTCTACATTTCGGTGTCTTCATTTTGAAACGAGCGGTATAAAGAACTACGTTGATTTGTTTAAGGTTCCGGGGCTACGCGTGGACTGACACAAAACGCTGATTGTCAAGTTCGAACTGTTTAGGTCAGCATACCGAGTAAATAGGTACAGTCAACTTAAAAAACTTGGTTTAAATTTTGAAAGTGAAAAAAAGATCATTTGCAAAAACGCAGAGTTGTGGCTAATGAAAAGTAGCCAATTTCTTCAAGTCTTAGAGCTATATTAGGAACTAGCTTCCGCCCACGGCTTCGCCCGCGTGGCACCGTGAAAAACAAAAACATCGCTATCCCACGCAAACCATACATTTTTTCGGGATAAAATGTAGCCTATGTGTTATTCCAGACCATAATCTATATCTGTGCCAGATTTCATTCAGATCCGTTCAGCCGTTTTAGCGTGAAAGAGTAACAAACAACCAGACATCCTCACAAACATTCGCGTTTATAATATTAGTAAGATTCCGTGGCACTATAACCTAGGTTTTGTGTTGACTGTACCTAGTATTATTTCTGCGATATCGATTCGGAAGTAAGTGCATTGATGGTTTAATAGTTATCTCGTGTAGTCGTGGCGACATTTACATACAAGCTGAGTTGGCAGAATCAACCTACTTAGGTACTTGCTCAGGTTGCTTAGACAATCGCGTTAGAATATAAATGTAGAATATTATTGTACAAAAATAAAATTCAGCTTTACTTAGAACTTATATACTTACAATATAACAAAGTAATATAATTTTATAAAAGAATTCAACATAAAGATAACTTTACTTACATAAGTAATGAAAATTAACAAAATCAGAAATGGTTTAATCACTGTATTACTTACATCTAAGTAAGTACATTTGTACTTACTTGTTTTCTTACCACCGTTTTACAGTACCTAAATTACAAAAATTTATAAAAATAGTAACAAAAAATCAACTTAGTTAACTTTACTCATTCAATCGACTGTTCAATTTTGATTTCTTTTTTCACAATTTCTTGATTTTCAAATAGTTTTTGTAAATCTGGGGTTGGGGAATATGCTTCAATGTCCATTGTTGGTTCTGATTTAATATCCAACTCAAAATCACTTTTTTCAAAACATTTTGTATCTAAGTTGTCCTCTGACATCCATGAATATTGCATGTATCCATCCTGACTTTGACAAGGACCTTCGATAGAGGGTGAGTACCCATGATCTATTGTTTCCAGAATAAAGGTAGATTGGGAATGTAGGGATGCATCCATTTCACTGCAACTCACTGGGAACTCTACAGAACTGATGTCTGTATATGGAGTACTCGAGCACCATGAAACTTTTCTCGACTCTGCTACTAGTTTCCTCTCACGCTGTAAATAAAATAAATAATTAGTAAATATTGGTGGACATTATGCAAAACTGTGTGGGAACCAGATAGCTGATAGATTAATTATATAGTTTTTTTGTAACACAGAACAAACATCTGTGTTCATCACACAAATGTTAGTCCTGGGTGGGGATCAAACCCACAACCTACAGCACAGAAGGCAGAGCTACTACCAACTGAGCTGAAAGGCCAGTCAAAATATATTGTTAGGTAGGCCAGCAATAAAATTGGTCAGTCAGTTCAATACTTGTAATAATATATTTATAGATTTGAATCTGGGGTTTTCATTGTGAGATTAAATTGCGAGGGTATTGTTTATTTAAAGTTACTAGTTCGATAAAGCAAAGGCCTATGGTCCCAATTGATGGTTAGACAGACAAAGAAACTTACTTCCTTTGTACGCTTGATAAGTGTGTCCAGTTTGCTTTCATGATGCTCTTCATCCAAGTTCTTTTTCACATATTTGTAAGAAATTGGTATTTCTAAATAATCATCCAAAGATGTAGTGCTGATGTCTTCGTATTTCGAATCTAATTGCATTTCAGGAGACAAGAGCTTTGGTTCATTCATGTTTTTCTTGCAGAGCTTCTAAAAGAACAAAATTAGAGATATTGAGTAACAGACATACAATATAAATAAAAAACAAAAACAAATTAAATACAGGGGACTGTATTTATGAAAAATTTAAGTGTTTAAAATTTAAAAGTTTAGATACTAAAGTTGCTAGCAATTTTTGTAGAATAAATAAAAATTAAACATACTTTTTCATGCTTCGAATGTCTGGATTTGTGCAATGATAATTGTTTGTCATGCTTTGTATCCTTCTTATCATGCATTTTTGAATTTCTTGTTTGTTGATGCCAGCCAGCCTAAAATATAAAATCAATGTCTGTATAATAATTAACATTTTAATAATTTATGTAAGTTCTCTTTTTAGTGGTGTAATAATTAATTTTAAACACTAATTTGTTTTGTTTGCGTAAATATGTAACTAATGTAAGTACTTAAATATCACTATTTATAAAATTATTGTAAAACATTTAAAAAATAACTGATTTAGCAAACTTACTTTGCAAAATTCTTTACTATGTCTAGAAAACTTTGTACTATATCGCCTAAGTTGCCGACACCGCTGTCTCAAGCAACGAGGCACAGAGCGGTCTTTATTTTTAAATTTTGGTTCATTTGACAATTTTGCATCACAACTTTTTGTCTGACTGTTATTATGATCGCAAACAGTTGTATTCAAATTAATAATACATTTGAACTCCTGCTGTTCAACATGTATTTCTTGTGTAACTTTGGTTCTAACACTATCAGTTTTCTTCATTCTTTGGTTTCTAGTTCTGCATCTGTGTTCTTTTTTGCTCTTATAATGTCTGTGTTGTTTCTTTGGTAACTCTTTTTCATTGTTTAGAATAAGTGTGTCCAAACTTGAATATTTTGTTAATTTCTCAGATCTTATATCTTCTTCGCAGTCTAGAATAAGCACTGTGTCTAGACTTGAATCTAGTTTATGATACTCCATACTAAATAATTATATTAGGTAAGCACCTAGGTACATTCAAGGATAAAAATAACAGACACTTGGTAAGCCAGGAATACCTAACCACTTACCTAATAAACCAGAGGCTTCATATTCACTATCAAAGCACATTACCTACTTACTACTTCAAATTAACTTCATTAGCTACTTACTCATCAAATTCATTGTGATATAATCAATATCGAGCTTTTGATGAAGGTAGACGTGAACAAAGATTCACTTAAGCTGGTAGGTAGGTATCTTTTACGTAGGGAGGTAATTAGTTATGCCGCAAGGGCGGATTGGTTATTATCACGCGCATTTCCTAAACAAAGTAGATAGGTAATAAGCACTGGCATGTTTGAGTTAGTCAGTCACTATTATTTGGATCGTAAATTACGTAGGTCCAACATGCAACGGTCGGTCGTCTGCCGGCCGGCTGGCGCGCCTCGCAGGATTGGAATATAAACAGTAGGTACCACTTAGGTATTTGTCGTGAGTCCCAGGATTATCTTATCCAATGGCACCTTAGAATACTCACATTACTATTCAAATAATCGGGATTTGCACATTGGAACAGTTACTTTCCATCCTTCGCATTTAGCATCAAAAAAAATTAAAATCTTGCACTTTTTTGTTGACTGACTGACACAAGTAAAATAATTCAATTCAATTCTTGGTTTATGGCTACTGTGACTTGAGGTTGTCACAATTCTGCCAACAAGTAAAATAAAATTGATTGATATTTTTAAATGTCATTATAATGACATTGATGAACTTTGGCATTTTGGTGATTGATTTTGACGTTTGCGTTTTGTTAACCAATTATTTCGAATGGTTTGCTTGCAATTTGCGATGTTTTTGATGTTTTGGACTAAAAAAAATAAGCAAACAAAACACGGAATAGATGTACCACAAATGCAATCGTTTTTACATTTCAGTAAATAAAAGTACCTAAGTACCTACGTCTAATATTAATTATAACCACAGTACATAGATAGTCAGGTAGGTAGGTTTATAGGAACCTACAAGAATTAAAACCAAGCGTTATGTTATGCCCTCAGAGTAAAGATGTTATGCCCGAATCTTAGGTACCTACCTACATACCTATCTATACAAACTCATGAGCCGATGTCAAATAAGCATGCAATTAAGTAGGTACTTATTAGCTACCTACCTAAGTAGGTAGAGAAGAGACCAACTTGTATACCTACCTACCTCCCTATTCTAAGATAGGTTATACAACCTACCGTCTGTAGCACCTACCTACCCCCATTGGAGGTCTTGGTGTTGGAGGTGAACTGAAAACTACCATATTGGTGACCCCAACGTGATATGTAGGTAGGTACCTACACGCAACCCTCTGACTCCAAAGTCCTCATACCAGAGTGTTCATAATCACGTCGGGTTCACCAATTTGGAGGTCATTCAATGGAAAACCATTACTTACCATTACTACTATGATCTGGGCCATTACTTACCTACATCCAAAATGGTTTTTATTTTTGTTCTAGGATAAATAGTTTTTGAAATATTGGTAGGTAGGTAACGAAAAAAATAAAATTAAGAAAACTTCTGACGGTTTAGCACGGGTTTAAGTACGTTACTAGGTACGATAGGTACGATAAACAAATACTTGTTTTTGACTAGGACCTAGGATCATCTTAGTGGCATAGGCTTATGAGGTAGGTATGTAGGTACCTTACCTAGTACAGAAAGTGTATCCAAAAACTATAGGCCGTGAATAGTACAAATGAGGATTGATTGACATCGCGCGCGAAATCTCAGTTCGGTGCGAACTACTAGCTGTACCTATTTACCTACATGAAAAAACATTGATTAACTTCAAAGTTGAGAAAATTATAAATACAATGTTAGCTTACATAGGACAAAAGCTTTCACGATACCCATTGATTATGAAGGTCATGGGTAGTTTTGTATAGCGGTTCCGTTATCTCATCACTACAGCGATTAATTTTTGCTTAGTTGGTAAAAATAAATTGTAGGTTAGGTACCTACACTATAAAATAAATTGTAGGTTAGGTTAGGTATTACCTACCAAAGTTACCAGCCGTCGTCTCGTCAGGAATGTGCACTGATTTTAACACTACTACTGATATCTTTTTAGTAAACAAACCTCAGTTTATCACGATCTTACAATCACTGTCCTTTTACTTCGTAGCCGGCCCCTTTTTATGCATTAAGTAGGTCCTATTTTTTTTTCTGAGCCCCTTTTTGACAGATTTATTTTAGGTACCTAGTAACTATTACAGATCACTGATTTTAGTGGTTTAAAAATATACTAGACCCGTCGATTTCTATTTCTCAGTACCTACCTACTTCGTTTTTTTTTTACCCTTACGTGCGTAACAAATGTCAAAACAAAAATCAACAAACAATCTTAAAACTTTATCGTTTCCATATGATGTTTAGTGTAGGTATCTAGACACGCGGTAGCGTGTCAAGCCAAGTTCAAGCTGGCGAACAGCGCACCGTGTGTAATATTACACGAACCATTTGGAGCCAGTTTTCACCCCCTCATAACTCCAAAACTATTTCACGTAAACATGTCAAATTTGGTTCATCTATTGATATTTGCGACCTAAGTAAGTAAACCAAATTCATAATCACACCTCAAACGGTTATTTAGATATTAACGTCCAAAAATCCTAATTTTTATCACTGACTGACCTAAAGACGTTAATTCTAACCCAGTTCCAGATGACCTAGAAAGTTCAAATTTGGCATCCAGGTAGGTGGTTGGGTGAATACAAAGGAAAAAATCGGAAACTAGTAAATTTATATATTTTTATTATAATTTTTCATTTACTTAATTCATTCTCTTAGGAACTCTTATAGCGCCTATAATATAAGTAAGAGCAAAGATTATAGTGTGTCGAATCTACCTACTTAGGTATGTTATACAATGTGCCAATAGTTTGAGCCGTCCATGCACGTAGATGTATAAGTATAATAATAGAAGAATAAGTACTTACTTACTAATAAGTTCTGTACAAAAAGTAATGATATCCCATCAAAAACATAAATGTGAAATGAGAGCCAAGTTCAATAAGTAGTATGCTTTAGTCGTTGACTTCAGCGACAAAAGAAGTGAGATCTAAACGGGTGCCAAGTACAATGGTCAGTCCTAAAACTTATTTATAACAATATGAAATATATTTAACAACTTTAAAATATCATTTCATCTTATAATTTAGGATATTATATTGAAGCCTAAGGTCTGACTTGGCTAGTTCTCATACTTCTCATTGATAGGAACTGATTCTATTGTAAGATTTAATTCTACTGATTACCTACGTAATCATACTTGATAGCATGAATAAAGAGATTAAGTAGTAAAAAACATCGAACCATTTAAGTTGTAAACTAACCAATTTTAGGATTAGTAAATAAACAATGTATTTTACTTAGTGTAAGGTACTTACCTAATTACCCACAATAGTTGAAGTATATTCTGCCGTAATCGAACCCACGTTTCTCGTGTCTGTGCCGGCCAGGCACCATAACACGCTACAATGTACCTATCAATTTGTAACCGGCATACCCTAGAACCAAAAATTCGATGGTGTGTGTCATAGATTGGTAGAGATGATTCAGTCTAAAAATGCACTTGTACCTACTTCTACCGCATGTAGTGGTAAATGTGGAGGGGAGTGCATTTTTAGACTGTACTACCTCTATAATTATAAGCGGCGATGCGCTTGCAATCTGTCACGTACGGAATACTAATCATTGTGCAAAATGAGGTTATGTGCCAAATGTCATGTCTGGACGCGCCTCTGCCCCTTTAGATATCCTCAAAGATCTAAGTATCTAGAAACCCGAGGATATTGTCCACTAAGCCTGGGGATAACAGTCGTGATCATGTTGCTTTCTGTTGTAACGAGCTTATTCTTATACCTTTAAACGTGCAATTCTTGGATATATATAATTTGAATCTCTGAAAAGGCTCCAACGATTTTCATGAAATTTAGTATGCAGGGGATTTCGGGGGCGATAAATCGATCTAGCTAGGTTTCATTTTTGGAAAACGTCGTTTACTAAAACAAACGAGCAAAGCTCGGTAACCGAGGTACAGGTTATCCAACGGATCTAGGCATTCGTGAAATTAGCCACAGGTGCGAGTTAGCGCATGTTCAGTTCCTTCCCCCCTCTTCATACCTCCAATTGCTCCCGAAAAACGATACTGCGCAGCTCTTGCGGCTAGCTTCACGAATGCCTACATTCATTGAGCGAACTATAATTTTATGTTAATTGCTTCGTTTTCTTGCAGCCGAAACCAGAAGCGACTACAGTTAAGCAGCCTGCAACGTCCAAGTCAGCCAGCGACTTGAGTGCAGAAGTAGCGAAGCAGGGCGAAGTGGTGCGATCGCTGAAGAGCGCGAAGGCTGCGAAACCACAGATTGATGAGGCTGTGAAGACACTACTGGATCTGAAAGCTCAGTTCAGGGCGGCTACTGGACAGGTCAGTGGAAAATACCAGTGCTGCGATTACGTAATTGGAACGAAGTTCCTTATCGCGCGTTGTGAAAGGGGGCTAGACGGAAAAAATTGTCACGAAAAGTTGTCACGATACTTTTTGCTATAAGTAGTTGTAAGCCGTGCGGCGTGCGCGTGTTTCTCTGTCTGTCTCTCTCTCTCTCTCTCATAGAAAGCAAGGAAAGGAACTTCGTTCCATCCGGGTGTCCCTTGACACCTCTCAAGTTTTTTCTGATACTATCAAATCATTGTTACTAACAGCTTCTAGTTACTAGCGGTGAATCGTATTATGGAAAGTTTATTGCCATAGGTATATTGTTTGTAATATCTGAATTACGTACACAGTATAGTTGCTGATAGATATTCATTGTAATTGAATGTAATCAGAGTTCAGTAATAGCCACTCAGATAACTACCACAAAAGAAAGATTGAAATTCAAAGTTATAATAACACTATGAAAGTACCTACAAACGATCGATATTACCATTGCAATGTACTCGTAAGGCAAGTACTTTTAAAGGTTCTGTACCCAAAGAGTAAAACGTGACCCTATTACTGAGACTTCGCTGTCCGTCCGTCTGTCACCAGGCTATATCTCATGAACCGTGATAGTTAGACAGTTGAAATTTTCACAGATAATGTATTTATGTTGCCGCTATAACAACAAATAATAAAAACCAGAATATAATTAATATTTAAAAGGGCTCTCATACAACAAACGTGTTTTTTTCTTTTGACGTTTTTATAGTTAATGGTACGGAATCCTTCGTGTGCGAGTCCGACTCGCACTTGTATGGTTTTTTAGATTACTCGTGGTGGATGAAAATAAAATAATCTAGACTATTTAATAGCGGGAAATGGAAGAAGAAAACATGTTGTGCCGACCCCACTTAGCGTGGGAAAAGGGCAGGAAGAAGAAGATACTCTCAAATATTTTGTTTCAAACTTATTTCATTTTATTAGGATTGGAAACCGGGTGCACCATTGGAGTCGGCCGCAGCAGCCCCGACTAAATCAGCCAGCGACTTGAGTGCAGAAGTAGCGAAGCAGGGCGAAGTGGTGCGATCGCTGAAGAGCGCGAAGGCTGCGAAGCCACAGATTGATGAGGCTGTGAAGACACTACTGGATCTGAAAGCTCAGTTTAAGGCTGCTACTGGACAGGTCAGTGGAAAAGATCATAGGTATATTACCACCAAGTAAAGATTGAAGTTTGACGTTTTAAAAACGCTATAGATATAATAGAAGAAATCGATGGCCATTTTTTTTCAACGTTAAGTTGGCGGTTTATTTCGATTTATTCGTAGCAGATACTTCCGTAGATTACTTTCCGATAGAGGAATAGAATTAGTCCTGACCCAGTGAATGGAAAATACATGGAAGAAATGGGGCGTTGAAGAAATTGACATAAGCTATCAACACGATACACGGCAATTTAAGCCCAAACGTTGAGGGAATATAGTCGACTTTTAACGGTGCGACCTAAATATTCATCAATTTTTGGCAAATCCACGAAGGAGTTTCGATGTGTGAAATTTAGTGCTAAGTTTGCCGATATTTCTGTCTCTTTCGCCTATGTAATTTCAAACTTATTTTCATTTTATTAGGATTGGAAACCGGGTGCACCAGTGGAGTCAGCCGCAGCAGCCCCGTCTAAATCAGCCAGCGACTTGAGTGTAGAAGTCGCGAAGCAGGGCGAAGTGGTGCGATCGCTGAAGAGCGCGAAGGCTGCCAAACCACAGATTGATGAGGCTGTGAAGACACTACTGGATCTGAAAGCTCAGTTTAAGGCTGCTACTGGACAGGTCAGTGGAAAAGATAAATAAAAAGAAATTATTAGTGGACAATTCACACAACGCCATCTAGCCCCAAACTAAGCATGGCTTGTACTATGGGAACCAGATAGCTGATAGACAAATTAAATACTTTTTTTCATGATATACCTTTAAACCACAAAACAAAAATTGAAGTTCTAAAAATGCTATAGATAAGATACAAGAAATCGATGGCCATTTTTCAACGTTAGGTTAGCGATTTATTGCGATTTATTCGTAGCAGATACTTCCTTAGATTACTTTCCGATAGAGAAATAGAATTAGTCTAAACCCCACCCTGCCTATGTAATTTCAAACATATTTTTAAACCCCGACGCAAAAACGACAGGGTGTTTTAAGTTGGACCTGTCAGGTGTGTGTGTGTGTCTGTCTGTGGCATCGTAGCTCCCGAACGCATAACCAATTTTGTCCAAATTAGTTGGGAGTGTTCTTAGCTATGTTTGATGGAAATCGGTCCAAGATGGCCGCCGCCAAAAAATGGCGGATTACATACTTTTTCACAACTCCCTCAATATAGATATCAATTTGGTAGAGCCCTTTATATGATAGTTTGATACTATCAAATGAGTACCTAGTAGACTAGTATACACTATGACAAATTTCAAATCCAAGATGGCCGCCACCACAAAATAGAAAATTGCTTTTTTTTCATGTTGTGGGTTTTTTTAATTTATTGTATTAAGGCCCAGAATACTCGTCACACTATTCCTTACGTAAAATTTACAAAAAAAGTGACATAGGTCCGTATAGCAACGCGGATCTCCGCGAAATCAGACATAGCACGAAGCGAAATATCCAAATGACAAGTAAGTAGAGTGCGGCATGATAATATGGCTGCTCTGAATTATATAACGAAAGCGATAATTTATAAAAAACATAAATATGTTCAAGTAAATAGCTTATTTCAAAAAAAGGGCTCGGTTGATTTGTTTCAAATTAACTGATTTATATTCATGTGAAATAGAAATTCAAAATACCTTACTGTTCTGGATAAATTAGAGAATCTCTGAATTTTCAGAGGTGTTTTTGACATGATTTTTAACCAAGGTTTTCTAACTAATTCGTGTTTTAGCTCCGGTTGATTTACCACTTATATCCTTGAGTATCAGTGTAGTTCAATTTCAATGTAATCTATTAAGCGGTCATAGAATGATTAGGGTTGCAATACTTGCAATTTTCAAAATGCTGGGCCTTAATAGCTTGTAATTCAATTAGGATTGGAAACCGGGTGCACCAGTGGAGTCAGCTACAGCAGCCCCAACTCAATCAGCCAGCGACTTGAGTGCAGAAATCGCGAAGCAGAGCGAAGCGGTGCAATCGCAGAAGAACGCGAAGGCTGTGAAGACACTACTGGCTCTGAAGGCTCAGTTCAAGGCTGCTACCGGACAAGTCAGTGTCAAAGAAAATAACATAGAGTTTAAAAAAAAAACTTACCATAGACTAAAGCTTAAAGTTTTACAAGGCTGCTACTGGACAGATAAAAAAAAAGTGGGGTTCAAAAAAATTCCTAGTTAAAGGTTTAAGTTATAGATAACTTTATATTGAAATTAAAAGAGTTCTTTATTTCCTACGTAGGTAAATGTGAGGATTTTTTACTATCTATCATCATGTCTGTATTGTTCTAAAACTAAGTAAGTACTTAACTGTAACTGCGAAATCTTTTAATACAGGTATTTTCATACTTAAAAGAGCAACCCATGGAATATATTTTAGTAAAAGTTAAAGAAATAAAATATTTTGTATGCTGTATTTTTGTACTAGCACCGTAGTCAGCGTTTTGTTCTATGAAAGAAAAGACAAAGTAACATTTGTGACGTAATAAAGTTATTTTGTTCGAAACGTACGAAAATATATAGTTGAGACTCAAATTTTTCGTTGTAAATTCAATCTTATTTTCATTTAACTAGGATTGGCAACCGGATGTACCAGAGGAGTCGGCCGCAGCAGCCCCAACTAAATCAGCCAGCGACTTGAGTGCAGAAGTAGCGAAGCAGGGCGAAGTGGTGCGATCGCTGAAGAGCGCGAAGGCGGACAAGGGGGTAGTCAACGAGGCTGTTAAAGTGTTACTGGACCTAAAGGCGCAGTACAAAGAGATTGCGGGAAAGGTATAACAAGCTGGTATTTATTTAAACAGTTAAAAAAACAAAATGAAAGTTATTGAAAATAGCTCTTACATCTGCGATATTGGATTTTATTTCGTTTTGTATAGAATATTCTGAATAACAAACATGATCACGACTGTAATCCACAAAAACAAATAAAAATCAATAATATCACCTATTATTTAAAGCAATTTGGAATAAGGCTAATATCATTTACGATAGGTTGCAAGGTCTTTATCATCAAAATACCTGTGTATCTAGAGATTTTAGGAAATGTCTAAAAAAAAAAATCTCTAGAGATTACAGTCGTCATATCTTATGATCTTGTTATGATGTCTTATAGATAGGTTTAGAATTAATACTGAAAGGGACGGAAATATCTAGTACTTTCCCGCTAAACTATTATCTAATGAGTTTATTTATTAATTAAGCTCATTAATATTAATGAGCTTAACTAATAAGTAAGCTAATAATAAGCTTAATTAATAAGCTCATTAGATAATAGTTTAGCGGGAAAGTACCTATTAGATATTTCCGTCCTTTTCAGTATTTGTAATGGATTTCCGCAAAGTCACGCATAAATCAATCATTTATCAGTAGCAGACGTAAACGTCCTAAATAATTTGAAGAAAACTTTTGCCAGTATAGGTACCTAATTTTGTTACAAAAATACTGTGACAGACTGTACTCCTTCATCTCATGGAGTAGAATGAAACATTATTTTGTTTCGATGTTTTGAATGGAGTAGTCTTGGAGTAGTAACTTAAACGCACTATTTTTATTTTACCTTTTTTTAATAATAATTCTTTGGAGTAGATTGGGAACTAATGTTCGAGATTCTTATCTTTTTTGAACAAAAGAATGGAGTACTTTGGGAATAAGCCATCAGTAGTTAGTATTCTATAAATGACGGGTTGCAAACCCATCGCCGCTTATATACAAACTAGCTTCCGCGCATTATTTATAACTATTTGGGCTAAGGCTAATATCATTTACGATAGGTTGCAAACCCTTTATCCTTTAATAACTGAGTATCTAGAGATTTTAGGAAATGTCTACCAAACTAGAGATTACAGTCGTGATCATGTTTGTTTTATTTTATCTTGTTATGATTTCTTATAGATAGGTTTAGGATTAATACTGAAAGGGACGGAAATATCTAGTACTATCCCGCTTAATTAATAAGCTCATTAGATAATAGTTTAGCGGGAAAGTACTAGATATTTCCGTCCTTTTCAGTATTTGTTATGGATTTCCGCAAAGTCACGCCTGAATCAATCATTTATCTTAGGTTTAGAATTTATATATTATTCTGTGATAATAATGTATGACTGATGTCTACAGGATTGGAAACCAGAGGCTGTAGCATCTCCGAGCAACGAAGTCGGTGGTCAAGTATGTATCCTACATTAATATTATTATACAATTAAATATTTTGATGCTTACCTTAGCTTAGTCTACTAATATTAAAAAGACGTAATGTTTGTATAGTTGTAGATGGTAATTTTTAACTTATTAAGGGCGGATTTAACCATAATATAAACACTAATGTGTGGTTTAACTTTGAATGATAGAGTGAAGAACAGTGTGATAAGAGAACGTTGTGGAGTGAAAGAAGACATAGTGATGAAAATTGAGAAGGGTATGTTAAGATGGTTTGGGCATGTAGAAAGGATGGATGAAAGGAGATTGACGAAACAGGTGCATAAGGAGAGTGTGAATGGGACAGTTGGAAGGGGAAGACCTCGGCGTACGTACCTTGATCAAATTGGGGACGTACTAGAGAAAGGCCAGGTCCAGAGTACCCTAAACCGACGCGCATGTATGAAGAATGTAATGAGAGTGAATGAAGCAAAAAAGGTATGGCAGGATCGTAGCAAGTGGAGATCCGTGGTCTCTGCCTACCCCGTCGGGAAACAGGCGTGATTTTATGTATGTATGTATGTATGTATAAACACTATCCCCAGAATTTTACTCTCAGATAAGTTAAGTCCCTTTTTCATCACAAATGTGCCTTTATTTGGTTTTACTTGAATGAAGATTTAAGCCAACTAAAATCGATATACGATTGTTTCTAAAGAGCTGCTTAATATTATTATCCGACACAATTTTTCCGGATAATAATGGTATCAACAACCAAACGGCTGTAGCGGCAGCCTTTAGAACAATCTCAGAATATTTGTTTATCTCCTGTTTTATTCTCGAATAGACAGTTACTGGATTGAGATTTTGTAATTACAAAAATAATCCTTTATTCTAGAGTAATTAGTGATTTTATAAATATATACTATATTTATAAAATTACGTGATCTGATCACCATTATTATTAGTATTAACGGGTATTTAGCGCGTTTTTTACCCGAAGTTTCAACAGGTTTACACACTGTCGAATGGGATGACTGAAAATAAACGTCGGGGAAAATATAACAAAACGCGATAAATACCCGGTTTATACTAATAGTAATATATTCTTATATTGGCCAAATCCGCCCCTAGCTTACTAACTTTAGTGTAACTAAAATTACTAACATCAAATTAGAAATGTTACGGCTAAAACAGGTAATACAGGAGATACCAGGCTCGCTTAAGAATGCGTTGGAGTTACTGAGAGAGTTGAATTACCGCAGAAGTGCCAGGCCGCCGAAGCAGGTATCTATATACATAGGAATGTAATGCTGTTCGTTGGTTAGCGGATCACAAGCGGCTAAACCAATTTGTTTTTTTTTTGAAAGTTTGCTGTATTGAACTTGGTGTTATAGAATAATTTTAATTTTTTTTTATTTCTTTATATAATCTTTATATAATTGTTGACGTCCTCAGTGGCGCAGCGGGCAAGAGTCCGCCTGCGACGCAAGAGGTTGCGGGTTCGATTCCCGCCTCGGAACAAATTTGTGTACGATCTGCAGAAATTTGTTCTGTTGGTCTGGGTGTGTATGTATAATAAAAAATATCTATCTATGTACCTACATCATGTATTAAATATATCAGTTATCTAGTACCCATAACACAAGCTTTGAGTAGCTTACTTTGGGGCTAGATGATGCTGTGTGGATTGTCCAGCATTATTTATTTATTTATTTTATAGGATTTTATGGGAAAGTTGCCAGAAAAATGGGAAAAACTGAAAATATATTACTTTTTTCTATGGAATTTATTGAGATTTTGACAGGACAATGTTTGTCAGGTCAGCTAGTATTTAAAAATACGGATTACAGTATAAAAGGGTCGTCACTCAGTTCTATGCTATAATATATATAGTATAATCTGTAGTAAAGTGTTTTCTTTTCCTTTTATAAAGCTGGTCTTCTGTGACACGAAGCTATTGAGTTTCTACGGCTATATTGTGTTATCGCATGTGAAAAAAATCGTTCGAACACACATTTCATTATATTTATTTTATTATTTAGTGCTCTAGATTGGTTTGCGCTAGTTTTTATAAGATACATCTAACTTTGCAGATATTTCGCGAATACTTACCCATATATTTTTTAGCCTAGATAGATAGAAATTGTTAAATAATCTTTATAAATCGCAAATAGGTAAAGCCAACACCACTATATTTTGTACAAACGATAAAACATGATCTAGCTAGATGAACCAAACAGTAAACTTATGTCAACAAAGTGCACTTTTGGAGCATTAAAAATTTTAAGTAGGTACTTATTATCACGACTGTAAGTGTATTTACAGTATACCAACCTACACATCGCTTTGATTCTAGATGTCGGAATTTAAACCTTAAATGTGTATGGACAAGGTGGACTTTTACAGTATTAGTATTGTCTATTTCTAGACTACGGAAGCGAACGAGCTAGATGTAATTTTTGGACAACTGCAGGCACAGCTGAACTGCAAGGACTTAGCCGATATAACAAGGCTGTTGAGCGTTCACGTGGTATAAAAAAAACAACTTTAAAATCAATTTTATACATATTTTTTTATTAATTTTTATTTTATTTAAATTTTATTTTAAATTGGGTATCAAAAACAACTTTAAAATTCATCTAAAAATCTTTAAAATCTGCATATTTTATACATAATTTTTTTTATTATTTTCAAATTTTATTTTGTGTCACTGTGAGTCAAGATTTCTGAATATCAAAATAAGTGACGATGAGTGCCACGTTTGTGTATCGTTTATTTAAAATGTATAATTCAAGAGTATATCATCTACTAGGGCTTTCCCTGCGACTTTGCATAATCTATGTTCATTCCAAATTTAATTAAAATCTGTCTAGCCGGCTGTTACGGCGTCATTGAATCACAGACATAAGGAATCGTTACAAACGTTTACTTTGGCTGTTTAAATGGTTGTTACTGAATAAAGTTGTAACAGCTGAAACGATTTCAATGAAATTTTATATAAAGACTGATCGAAACATTGGATACCTTTTATCCTAAAAAATCCTACTAATATTATAAACGCGAAAGTTTGTAAGAATGCACGAATGTATGGATGGATGGATGGATGGATGGATGGATGTATGTTTGTTACTCTTTCACGCTAAAACGGCTGAACGGATCTGAATGAAATTTGGCACAGATATAGATTATGGTCTGGAATAACACATAGGCTACTTTTTATCCCGGAAAAATATAAGGTTCCCGCGGGATAGATTTGTTTTGGTTTTTCAAGGTATCACGCGGGCGAAGCCGCGGGCGGAAGCTAGTAATCTGTAAATGAATGAAACGGGACGTCAAAATCTTATGAAAAAAACAATACGCAAAGTCGCGGGAGGTCCAAATAATTTACCTTTAATACTCGTATTTGTATGCTCTTCAAGTTATTATCAATTGATGCTGAATATCCTGTTAGAATGATATATTTTTGTATAGGAGAACCCACCGTACGATCCCGACAACGATTTGAACGAGGAATATGCACTGGTCCTCTCTCAAAATGACCGCCGTGATGAGAGGCGTAAAGCGAAGAAAGCTAAGGTTGTTCATGTGTCGCACGTCTCTAAGGTGCAAGAGAGACAGAAGAGACAGAGGGTGCAACTATATTGAATGTTCATACAAAATGTATAGAAGCGTCGCGACGCAAAACTACCATGAGTTTTCACAATCTACACTCGCTAGCGACTGTAGTTAAAAAAATGTATGAAACTTGTACAGCGCCTCTAGCGGATAGTTGGGTAGTAAAACGTCACGTAGTTAACTATCCTATGTCACAGCGTACTACAGTGACTGTAGTTTGTGCTTCATTAATTTGCTTAGAATTTGGCACCATGAGTAACAATTTTGACAGATGTCATAGTAACGTACCTATTACTACTGTAGTAACGTCAGCCGATCTAAATGTGACAACTCATGGTAGACGTACAGAGCTTAAAAAGTCCGCGTCATTTCATCTTTCATCTCTTCTATCTGGCTTGCGGCTAAGGATTAAAATATCGTAGTTTCGCTACAGGATCACGTAATGAAAGCTCAAATTATTGCTTTGCTAGAGCTTACGCAACGCATACTTCGCAATGCGTAGATAATTACGTTTGTCTGGCTTCGCCGTTTGCTTCTGATGTTTCGTTTCGTGCTGATTTAGAGGTTCACTTGACTTGTAGACTGATTTGTAGGCTTGAACCAGTTTTCGAATTCAATAAATAAAAAGTCCCTTCCAGGAACCCAGTAAATCCTAGCATGTCCATATGGCCACATAAGGAATGTACGATTCATAAGAACTTCTGTTTAAACCAACACCTATGTAGGGCAACTATTCAATTATTAAAAAAGCCAAAAAAGACAAAAGCCTTATTATAAAAGCATGTGGTTATGGATTAAGTATGTAGGTATATACTTTACAAAAAAAGCAAACTACCTGAAAGAACTAATGACGCAACAAGAAGAAGCGAAGTTGGTTTGATCTGGGTGTGATTGCTTGGTCCGGTCCGCCATTTTGTCATTATAAACCCTCAGTCGTGACATTTGCATCTTCTAGATAACCCGGGAACTGTATTACAAGGCCATTTAGTGGGGTGGTTGAAGCAATTGATTTTATCAACTTGCCCTTGAGAACGCGCTGTATTGGTTTTGATGGATCAATATACTGTTCTTAGTCTAGTAACGCGGGTGATCTTACAATGGGCATTGGTGTTCGGCGTTTTGTTCTCAATTGCATGTTTACCAAAGTAATATCGTTAGTTTTTGGTAAATTCTATGTTTTTGCTTGTTTAGTAACTTGGGAATAGAGCGGAAACGTTATTATGTAATACGATGAATTCATCGTAATCGGGTAGTTTGTTCGATTTTCGAAATTCAAATGTTAATCGATAAGAACTGTCAAAGTTTTCTAACCGTTTTTGTTATAGCGGTTTTGTTTTTATTTTTATTTTGTTTCGATAGGTCGTGGTTGTTTTTATTTTCAGATTTTCTGCTGCTTTCGCTTTATTTAATTCAGTCTAAACTAAAGGGCCTAAAGATGATGAACTTATTTGAGTTTCATAGAACCCTCTTGGTAATTATAATACTATGTGTTGGTTGTAGAATTTAGTTGTGTAGGCATGGTGTTTTTAAGTTTCGTCTAATAAACAGTTGTCTTTTGCACATAAGGGTAGGCGATGTTTTGAACTTTGAATACATACTCAGCCTATTAGAGTTTATTCGCCTACACGTGCAAAGGGCATTATGTTTTGTGCGTTGCTACTTTTTGGGTTTATGGTATAGGTATTATTTTGTATCTAATCTAAGTAGATTTGAAGTTTATTAGTGCAACTGATGTTATTTTTACTATATTTTTCAGCTATATAAGCGTAGCTTTAGATGTTGTGATGGAATTTTCGGTTCGTGGCTTTATGGCCTTGCTTATAACAGCCCATATGTTTGATTAAGTCGCTCGTTTGTTGATTGTCGCTGTTACGTAGCTCAACGTTGTTTTCTTAGTGAAATCCATGGATGAAAACCATCGGCAAACACACTCGCATGTAAATTTAGTTTAAAGACTCAATGTAATATTAGATTGCTGCTTTATTATGGTGATATTTCCAGTCGGAAGCGCAGCGGATAGCGGATAACAAGCAGTTGGCGCAATTGCTGGTGCAGATCACAGCGCAGGCGGAGAAGACGAGGAAGATAAAGGCGATGAAGGCAGATAAGGCTGCTGTTGATGTTGAGGTAGGTATACTTATATCACAGTTGGTTTTTCTTCTTGTATTTGAGTGAGCCTCAAAAGCTCTTTTAGTGCACTGAACATGTCTGCGAAATTATTATGTTTTACGATATCCCGGTTTCCTCACAATGTGTTCCTTCTCCGTTTGAGAGTATCGCGCATATTATTTTGCGAACAGATATGGGTGCATCGTTGGATTCTAACCCACGCCCTTAAAGTTAATTATCTTCTTATACTTGTATTTAAAAATGATCGTATACTCGTATATAAAAATGAATCCCTATTTCTCCTAGTCACGCTATAACTTGAAAACGGCTGGACCGATTTCGCAAATCCTTTTTTTGTTATGTTTGTTATTCTATGAAGGTTTTTATATATAATAGTTAAGACAGGAAAACGTCTGTAAAATCAGCTAGTGTAAAAATATGTGCTTTTACTATGCAGGTGAAGAACTTACTAAACCTCAAAGCTCAGTACAAGGCAATAACTGGTACCGATTGGGTGGCCACACCAGCTCCTACTCCTGGGAAACCTACCGAATCCAAGAACGAACAGGTAAGATTTGTAAACCTAGGGGGTAATCGCGGTATTTTTTTAACTTAAGTAGGTGTTTGCCAAAGCCAAAAACACACTTGTAAACGTAACGTTATACACATTTTCGTAACGCGCTATTTTTTGACAGTGTCTATAACTAACCTAACCTTTTTTTTATAACCTGAATTTGAAGGTGTGGCTTACGTTAGTATTCTTATAAGCGGCGACGGGCTTGCAACCTGTGACGTACGGAATACTAACTACTGTGCAAAATGTGGGCATGTACCAAACGTCATGTTCGGACGTGCCTCTGACTCTTAGATCCTCAAAAGATCAAACAAACTTTTTTGTTTTAGTTGGTGCGAGGAATGTTTTTAGAGTGATAAATAAATAATAAATAAATAAATAATGCTGGACAATCCACACAGTATCATCTAGCCCCAAAGTAAGCTACTCAAAGCTTGTGTTATGGGTACTAGATAACTGATATATTTAATACATGATATAGGTACATTGATAGATATTTTTTATTATACATACATACCCAGACCAACGGAACAAATTTCTGCAGATCGTACCTACACAAATTTGTTCCGAGGCGGGAATCGAACCCGCAACCTCTTGCGTCGCAGGCGGACTCTTGCCCGCTGCGCCACAGAGGTCGTCGTGTGATATGTCGAGTGATATGTATAAAATACGGAATGAGACGGAAAAGATGAAGAGTACCTAATAGGTTAGCGTGGTTTGGGGATGTTATGCGTAGGATTGAATGTCATGTCACTAGGAGAGTTTTAGGTATGAATGTGGATGGATATAAGGGTAGAGGTATACCTAAGAAAAGGTGGGCTGTGTGAAAGATATGTGAAAGAGAGGAGTGAGTACGGAAATGACGACTGATAGAGAGGAAGATAAAACATGTTGTGCCGACATAACGTGGGACAAGGACAGGGTGATGATGATGAATCAACGAACTATTTGTTACCTACGTGTTTGTGCGGTTATCTACATTGTTACGCCGTAGATCTACCGCAACTTTGCTTAAGTAATACCATGGACGAATAAAACTATAATTATTATCCAAAAATATAACGATTTTCGGGCAATTGATCAGCGCCATCTGGAATTAAGCAGAATTTCAAGCTTTTTCGGAGGAACGCAACTATGAATGAGCTATGCCAGTCTATAGTTTTAATTCGTCCATGGTAATATGCTTAAGCAATACTTTATCATTAGATACCAGTTTTATTTGTTCTTTTGAGTATAAATAAAGATCTTTAAACCGAACTTGCATGATTTCAGAAGGCCCCGTCTAAGGTGAACGGTTCAGGGGACAAGTCTGCGGCTCTCGGCGACCAGGTCTCGAAGCAGGGAGACCTCGTCAGGGAACTGAAAACTAAGAAGGCTGATAAGGTAATATACTAAAAACGAATTCAACCAAACTAGTTTAATTAAGCACTATCACCAGATTAAGTCGTAGTCACCAGAATAAGTAGTAAGAAAAGTAAACTGACATTTTTCTTGCGTTTGATATTACATTGTTCTAAAAATAGTTATACAAGTACCTAGTTGGTCAAATCCACCCTTAGTAAAAGGCAGGTTTTAACAAAATAAACACAAAAAACTAGTATTTACTAGAATTTTACTAGAAATAGACTGTAAGTTCCTACTTTGTAAACCTATACCTATCTGAGAAAAAAATATATTTTTTATTTATTTATACATCCCAAACACATTACCCTTGATCGCAGTCGGGTCAAAACCCAACAATACAAACTTAACTTTTTTTGTATGGGAAGTTTTTAATGCATTAATCAATTTCCAGGCGTTAGTAGACGAAGCCGTGAAGAAACTTCTCGAACTCAAAGCACAGTACATAGCTGAAACTGGCACTGCGTACGCGCCGCCCGCGCCGCCTCGCGACATCAAAGCCAAAGAGGCCAAGGCTAAAGAGGCTAAGCTGAAGGAGGCCAAGCCTAAGGAGGTCAAATCTAAGGAGGTTAAGCCTAAAGAGAAGAAAGAAGCTAAAGAACAGGTAACTAAATACATATTCTAAACGTTGGGGGATAAAAGTGATTTTTGGAAAACATTGGAGAATATAATTGATTGCTAGTAGCATATGAACTCTCAAGAGTTAAACAAGGAGTACAATAGGTAATACGATTTAAATTTGGCGCCACGGTTTTGAGTAAAAAAAAACAGAAAAGTTCATTTTGCGATAAGTTATCTTCGGTAACACTATAAAAAACCTACTAATATTATAAACGCGAAAGTTAATAAGAATGTATGTATGTATGTATGGAGGTGTGGATGTATGTTTGTTGCTCTTTCACGCTGAAACGGCTGACCGGATCTGGATGAAATTTGGCACAGATATAGATTATAGTCTGGAATAGCACATAGGCTACTTTTTACCCCGGAAAATGTACGGTTCCTGTGGGATAGATTCGTTTTTATTTTTCAAGTTACCACGCGGGCGAAGCCGTGGGCGGAAGCTAGTTATACATAATTGTTGTAACAGCTCTAGATGCATATCTAGCGTTCGTATATCTGATGATAGACGAAATTTTACGAGGAGCAAATTATTAAAAAACTAGCTTCTGCACGCGGCGTCGCCCGCGAAGTACCTACATAAAATATAGCCTATGTTCATCCTGAAAGTTCATTCTACACATTGGTGAAAGAATTTTTCAAATCGGTTCAGTAGTTTCGGAGCCTATTCATTTCAAACAAACAAACAAACAAACAAACAATCAAAGTTTTCCTCTTTATAATATTAGTATAGATAAAATCATAGTGCTGTACCTACTTACTTTTTTATTGTTACAGTCTCCCAAACCCGCCAAGGAGGAGTCTGGTACTGGCGTGAAGAAGGTGACTCGATTAGGGCTTGAAGCCAGCAAAGAAAACGACCTGCCGGAGTGGTACTCGCAAGTCATTACCAAATGTAAGTACAATTTTTAACGTTAAATAAGTTAAAAATGACCGCGATTGACCCCCTAAAAAAATGATGCCCCAAGGCCATTCGTAAACGTTACGCTATGCACATTTCGTATCACGCTATTTTCTGGAAGAATTCGTGGTTAGGCCCCTGTGGATGAGGCCAGCATCAGACCGTGGACAATGGCATGCAAAGAGATGCTTATACCCAGTAGGTCTACCATGAGTTGTCACATTTAGATTGGCTGACGTTACTACAGTAGTAATAGTAAGTTACTATGACATTTGTCAAAACTGTTACTCATGGTACCAAATTCTAAGCAAATGAATGAAGCGCAAACTACAGTCGCTGTAGTACGCTGTAACGTAGGATAGTTAGCTACGTGACGTTTTAGTACCCAACTATCCGCTAGAGGCGCTGTACAAGTTTTCATACATATTTTTAACTACAGTCGCTAGCGAGTGTAGATTGTGAAAACTCATGGTAGACCTACAGTATGGGTGAAATCGGGTTGCGGATAATAATGATGTTGAATCGTATCTCCATTATATAAAGTTGTTTTTCCAGCTGAAATGATTGACTACTACGACATCTCCGGGTGCTACATCCTCCGGCCGTGGTCGTACAGCATTTGGGACAAAATACGCACATTCCTCAGCAACGAGTTCAAGAAACTGGGAGTCAAAGATGGCTACTTCCCCATATTCGTGTCTAAGGTAACTATTATGAGCATTTTGTATACACTGAGAAATTTTAATGGTTGTTTTCCCGCAGCGAAATAGTTTTGTCTTGGTAATACAATCGTTGTATAAACAAATTAAATATTAGAAACAAAAAATACAGATATACTATTGTAAAAATTTCGTTCCTCACGTTATCGAGTTGATGAATATTTTTTAACTTTTACTCTATGTTTCGAAAGTACTCCTTATGGCAAGTTGTTCTGCCGCGGGAAAACAACCATTAAAATTTCACGGTGTATAATATAAACTAGCTTCCGCCCACGGCTTCGCCCGCGTGGTACCTTGAAAAACAAAATCAAACTTTCATCCCCTATTTTATCCCCTTGGGGGTAGAATTAATCAAAATCCTTTCTTAGCGGATGCCTACGTCATAACATCTACCTGCATGCCAAATTTCAGCCCGATTCGTCCAGTGCAGTGGTTTGGGCTGTGTGTTGATAGATCACTATGTCAGTCAGTCAGTCAGTCACCTTTGAGTTATATATATTTATAGATTTGGTTTTGACCAAACTAGTGCACTAGAATCCTGGATAAAAACCTGGATTCCATAGAATAAATCTTCTTATTTATGAGTAAACTGACATTTTACTTGCATTTGACATTACTCATTCTGAAAATAGTTATATCAAAAGTTGGTCAAATCCAACCTTAATTTTAGGTAAAGGTCATTTTGGGATTTGCACAAAATGAGATTAGTACCTACTATGAATTTCAGTCCAAACAGATCGGAAACAATAATGTTACTTACCTAGTGTTTACTTACGGTATGTTCATTTGTTGCTCATTCATGCGAAAGGGCTTAATGGATTTTGATGAAATTTGGATTAGACGCAGTCTGTGATCTGGAATAGCAAATAGGCTAACAATAATATAGTGTTTGTTGCTCATTCATGCGAAAAAGGCTTAATGGATTTTGATGAAATTTGGAATAGACGCAGTCTGTGATCTGAAATAGCATAATGCTACTATGTAACACGCGTGCGAAGCCGCAGGCCGAAGTTAGTGATAAAAGCGACCTAATTTAATTCCTTTGAATTGGTCACTTATAAAAAATGTACACTTCCAGGCAGTACTAGAACGCGAGAAGACGCACATCGCAGATTTCGCACCGGAAGTGGCGTGGGTCACCCATTCGGGCTCGTCGGAGCTCGCCGAGCACATCGCGATCCGGCCCACCTCCGAGACGGTCATGTACCCTGCGTACGCGCGCTGGATCCAGAGTCATCGCGACCTGCCGTACAAACTCAACCAGTGGAACAATGTTGTGGTAAGCATTTTGTATCGTACGCGCAGTATTTGCGGTCCGAAATAAATTAGATCAGGATAAGTCGCACATCGCAGATTTCGCATTACAAAATATGAATCATAAAAATACTCACATCGCAGAAACCGCGGAACATTAAGAAACATGGTACAGTGCAAGTAAATAGTAAGCGATTTATGGCTCTATGTGGTAATATGTGGTACGCGACGGCGGGGCAACGCGCCACACTGTTGTTCTGAAGAACACACGTCACAAATTTCACGGTCTACCCAAAGATCTGGAGCCTTACCAACTAACTTTGATATTTCGAACCATGACATATCAAAATTTTACTGAAGTAGTGATACTTCGATAAGTTGTTAGAGCTTGAAATGCCACGTTTCTACATGATGGTTTGTAAGAGCTTGTGGTAAAGCCCCTAGACTGCAAAGTCTGCGAGTTATTCTATTTTACACTTTTTAAGTATTGTGATCTAGACTGCAGATTCTGCCAGTTGCACTTCGCAGTCTATCGTCGATCTATGTTACTAAATAGAGTAGTTAATTTAATTATTTATTTTCCCTCAGAGATGGGAATTCAAGCAACCGCAGCCCTTCCTGCGAACGCGCGAGTTCCTCTGGCAGGAGGGCCACACTGCCTTCCGCTTTCAAGAGGAGGCCGCTGAGGAGGTCATGCAGATTTTAGGTAAGTTTTACAAGTACCTACCTATCAAATTATCCTTCCTATGAAATTGCATTTTAGAGCATTTTAAATTCAGAGTCCGCAACGCATTTAGTGCGACTTTAGGTTATGGTAACCGCTTGCCATGAGGTCAGCAGCAGGTCTAACATGAGTTATGGTTTACATAGTGCCGAAATTGTTGCACAAAAAACTGAAGAAAACAATTTCATCAGCTAATCAAATAAAAATAAAATATACGGGTTAAAATAACTAAAGAAACACGCTTTGCTTTATCCTATCCATAATGTATTATACTTATACCTAGATAGATATTATGTACTTAACATTAAATAGGATATTAGTTGTTGCCCGCGACTTCGTCTGCATTTATTCACCAGTTCAACCGTCCAGTCATGAAAAGGTAGCAAAGAAACAAAGTTCCTCTCACATTTAAATAAATAAATAAATAAATAAATAATGCTGGACAATCCACACAGCATCATCTAGCCCCAAAGTAAGCTACTCAAAGCTTGTGTTATGGGTACTAGATATCTGATATATTTAATACATTATATGTTTGTATTTGTATTTTGTATAAATTTGTATAATGTTTTGTTTGTTTTGTAAATTTTTTTATGTTAAGTTTATTTTAAATAATTACCTACTAGTATGTTGAAATGTTAGCAAATGCTTTATTTTAGCTGTTCCTCTTTAACGCATTGGATAATTATTATCTGTTATGTTATTCTGAGTTTAATAAACTGAATTTGAATTTGAATTTGAATTTTTACATAGATAGATTTTTTTTATTATACATAGAAAACACCCAGACCAACGGAACAAATTTCTGCAAATAATGCAAACATTTGTCCCGCGGCGGGAATCGAACCCGCAACCTTCTGCGTCTCAGGCGGACATTCGCCCGCTGCGCCACAGAGGCCGTCAAAAAGAAATTATATTATTCGTATGCATAATACTTTATTATTTCCTCAGAGTTGTACGCTCAGGTGTACGAAGATCTACTCGCTGTTCCCGTGATCAAAGGACGCAAGACTGAGAAGGAGAAGTTCGCTGGCGGAGACTGGACCACCACAGTCGAGGCTTACGTACCGGCCAGTGGCAGAGGTATTCAGGTAAAAAAAAAGTTTTTTTTCCAGCTTTTGCCTGAAAACACGGATAAAAGATAAGATAAGATAAGATAAGATAATTTATTTGTAGCACACACACAGATGAACAGAGGGAAAGTAACGACACAACAACACAATATATCTGGAGGTTTTAAAACTAAACTAAACTAAGTAAAACTATACACATTACAAAGATGGACATTGGTCTTTCCCTATGCGTGCGGCTAAACAGGTCCAGCCTCAGCTTAATGTCGCTACCGGCAGAGGCCGGTACCGACGCTGGTTTTCAGTCTGAACCCTAACTAGGTGACGTCACGTTACGAATAACGGTCCACAGGTAAAAAAAAATATCAGTAAGAAAAATTCAGCAAATGGGAATATGGTATGTGCAAAATATAAATTATGTACCTAAACCATTATCATTATTACTACTATTAAGAGTCTGCAGTGTCCCACAGCAGGGCAAAGGTTTTACATCCTTCTCTCCAATTTAAACAGTAATCAATATAAATTTATTTAGAAAATATATTGAGAAAATTAAATAAAAATAAAATAAAGAATAAATAAATATAAATGCATTAAGGTCTGTAGGAATTCCTAAAACGACCTTTTCTAAAAATTAAACCTAGCTAGATAGATTAATCGCCCCCGAAATTGCCAAAAATATGTACATATACACAAGAATTGCTTGCTTATAGGTATATATTTAATCTGGGGTATTTGATATATATTAAAAAGCAATGATATCTAAACAAACCGGCAAGTATATCTAATAAAAATAGTATCAGAAATAAAATAATATTATTATTCGCGAGTCGTCATGTTTCGAACTATTTTTATTATGATGATCACGACTGTAATCCCCAGGCTCGGTAGATATCTCCTCAGATCTTTAGTTACTTTTATTATAGGCAATTAAAACAGACAAAGCACAGTCCGTGCATTCTACCAGTGACATTCGTTAAAAAATTATAGACATTATAAACAGTGCTTTCATTGAGATTTGAAATCGCGACCTGGCAGATATAGATTAGTTTTTTTGGTGGTTTCAGGGAGCGACCAGTCACCACTTGGGTCAAAACTTCTCGAAGATGTTTGAAGTGGTGTATGATGACCCCGACACACATGAGAAGGCCTATGTTTACCAGAACTCGTGGGGACTTACAACACGAACAATTGGCGAGTTATTTTCTTCTAATTCCGAATCATCAAAAAAAAAAACACGGATATAACCCCCAGGCTAGGTAGATATCTCCTCAGATTTCTAGTTACTTAGATCTTTGACGATATCTAAAGAGGGTAGTCAGAGGCACGTCCAAACATTTTATTTGTCACATGCCTATTTTATACCCAACTGCCAAGGAGGGTAATGTGTATGTATGTGTGTATGAGAGTTCCCTTGGTCTGTTGCTAGAGCCCATAAGGCTGGACGAATTTTGACAAATGAGGTCTCGTTGAATTCCTCTGTACCCCTAGTATGAGTTTTTGATAGTTTACGAAAACTTTTTTCGAATAGTATCCTTTCATACATTTACCTCCATCGGAAATGTTAAGGAACTAAAATAAAGTCGATATCGTGAAAACTTGGTTTGAAAATCATTGCTGGGACTGCCGATTAGATAATATTTTCGATATTATCGACCTTATTTTAGTTCCTTGACATTTCCGATGGAGGTAAATGTATGAAAGGATACTATTCGAAAAAAGTTTTCGTGAATCAAAAACTCATACTAGGGGTACTGAACAACAAGAGTGACTATGCTATATGAAAAGGAAAAAAAAAACAAAATGGCGGTGCAAGAATCTACTTTCAATTACTTTCAGTCTGGTTTTTTGGATACTAATTGTAAAATGAGATTTCAGTATCAAATTTATATTAAATTTTCAGGTGTGATGGTGCTAGTGCACGGCGACGATCGCGGCTTAGTCCTGCCTCCGCGCATCGCCGACATCCAAGCCATCGTAGTGCCGTGCGGTATCACCGCCAACAGCACAGCCGAGGAACGCAAGAACCTTATCTTGTCGTGCAAGGAGTTAGTGGACGACCTGGTAGCGGCCGGCATCCGGGCGGAGGGAGACTATAGGGACAACTACTCGCCAGGCTGGAAATTCAACCACTGGGAGCTCAAGGTATACGGAAATCGCCATCATATCTAAGTATATATAACTCAAAGGTGACTGACTGACTGACTGACATAGTGATCTATCAACGCACAGCCCAAACCACTAGAGGGATCGGGCTGAAATTCGGCATGCAGGTAGATGTTATGACGTAGGCATCCTCTAAGAAAGGATTTTGATTAATTCTACCCCAAGGGGATAAAATAGGGGATGCAAGTTTGATTTTGTTTTTCAAGGTACCGCGCGGGAGAAGCCGTAAGCTAGTCATAATATAATTGTGTGAACCCGCAAGTGGCGTAACGAATCTAGGTATTCGTGAAGTTAGCCGCAAGAGCTGTGCAGTATCGTTTTTCGGGAGTAATTGGAGGTATGAGGAGGGGGGAAAACTTCCTAAGAAGCAAATAGCCTAAAATGCAATACACCGGACGAAGTCGTGAGTAATGAATACCAATCGTAATTTGACTTGAACTTTCCAGGGTGTCCCGATCCGCGTGGAGCTCGGGCCGAAGGACATGGCGAAGGGCGAGGTGGTGGCGGTGCGGCGGCTGACGGGCGACAAGCGCACGCTGCCGCGCGCCGGCGCCGGCGCAGCACTGCTGGCACTGCTCGACCAAACACACACGGAAATGTTGGACAAGTGAGTCAAGTCAAGACAAGTGTCTTTGATAAAATTAAATGATTGATTCAGGCGTGACTTTGCGGAAATCCATTACAAATACTGAAAAGGACGGAAATATCTAGTACTTTCCCGCTAAACTATTATCTAATGAGCTTAACACAACATAAACTCAAATAGAAACTTTCTCTGTCTTTGTTCAGTTATGCGATAAGAGACCTTACCGGGCATACTAAGGCCGTATTCTTATCCGGACGATCAGTCTTGCGTACTATATGCACTAAAAACTGTGCGTTAAACGCATTCAAAAAAAAATATATATGATCACGACTGTAATCCCCGGGTTCGGTAGATATGTATCTTCCTCAGATCTTTAGTTACTTAGATCTTTGAGGATATCTAAAGGGGGTAGTCAGAGGCAAGTCCAAACATGACATTTGGTACATGCCCACATTTTGCACAGTAGTTAGTATTCCGTACGTGACGGGTTGCAAGCCCATCGCCGCTTATAAGAACACTAACCCATGACACATACCTTCGAATTTTTGGTACTAGGGTATGCCCGGTTTCCTCACGATGTTTTCCTTCCGTTTAAGAGCACTGGCATTGCGCACATAAATTTTTCGAATGGAAAAACTCATTGGTGCACGACCAGGTTTGAACCCACGACCTTTGGATTGTGAGGCAGGGGTGCTACCACTACACCACCGGCGCTCTCAACATTAAAGCAGTAACGCATTCACCACGTCAAAACAAAACAAAATTTGTACGCACAAACTGTCAAGATAAAAATACAGCTTAACGCGTGATATTTCAGCTAATCATTATTACGGGATAAGAGCTATCCCGTGATTATTGTTGTACACGCCCCTTGGAATAGCTTCTGTTCGTCTACTAAGTAGATTTTCAGAGAAGATCAGCGTGCCGCAACTGGCCGCAAGTGACCATAAAGTAGACTCTACTTTATGGTCACTTGCGGCACACTGAAAAAGTAAGAAATTACAGCTCTGAAATAGTTATTCTTTTTATGATATTTATCTTGCAGGGCAACGAAAGAGCGGGACGCAAGATTATCCAGTGTAACAAAATGGGACGATTTCACAGAAGCACTTGAAAACAAGCACATCATCTTTGCTCCCTTCTGCGGAGATATCCCTTGCGAAGACCAGATCAAAAACGACAGTGCAAGGTAATCTTAGTAGAAACTAGCTTCCGCCCACGGCTTCGCCCGCGTGGTACCTTGAAATATTATTATAAGTATATTATATCGGCTATTCCAGACTATAATCTATATCTGTGCCAAATTTCATCCAGATCCGTTCATCCGTTTCAGTGTAAAAAAGTAACAAACATACATCCAGACATCCATACATTCTTACAAACTTTCGCGTTTATAATATTAGTAGGATTGTAGGTATATTAAATACACAATAATGTTCATAGTCACTTGAATAGATGGTAGAACCTGGGAACAATTACAAGTCTTTTCTTTTTGCAGGACTGATGATGACCCTAACGTGGATATGAAAGCACCAGCTATGGGGGCCAAGTCTCTTTGCATACCTCTCAAGCAGCCTCGTGAATTGACAGACAAAGACTGTTGCATCCATCCAGCTTGCAAAAACAAACCTAAGTTCATCACACTCTTTGGACGAAGCTATTAAGGCCTAGGGTGCAAATTCTAATAACTTGGTTATTGAAATATTGGTAGCCCTAGCCCCTATATATAATGTGCAAAGGGCTCATATTTGAAAGGCATTTAGTTCCTGTGACAAATAATGTTTTAAAAATATTACATAGTCTAAATATTTCATCAAAATATCACTAGGATACTCATATAGCCAAAGCCAGTAGAATTGTTTTCCATATCAAATAAGAATTTATTATAAAATATAGATGTTGTGGTTTTCATTATTCAATTGATGTATTTCTATCATCTTGATGTCTAATAATGATTCTGTCTATTCATTGTTGTAATACTTGTATCTATTTATTCATATAAAGATCAACGGTACGATATTCAAACACCATTTTATCATTACACTGCAAGGTGTGATGAAGATTTCTTTCTAAAGTGTATTTTTAGCCATAAGGATAATAATATACTGCACATACCATCTATATATTATTATTATTATTAAATGATGTGTTCTAAATAAATTACACAAGTTAGTCAATGTTTGGAGAAAATTACTGTTCTTTAGACTTTAGATTTGTGTATAGGAGCTAAATGCCTATTTTTTTACTAAATAAAATAATTTATTGTAAAAGTGTTTTATTAATGATTCAAAATGCAAAACAGGAGTAAGGAGTAAGACAGACAACTTGACTTATTTTTTAGCTGACTGGGAAAAGATGGGTTATGTATGTATGCAAGTTCCTTCAACTGTTTCTGTATCCCAAATGGTTGGATTTTAACAAGTTGTGTTGGATTACAGAAATAGGCTGTACAGAATGTAGAAAAAGCAAAATATTTATATTATTCAATTAATCGCTGTTAAATGGTGGCTACTTACAAGTTACAGGAAGTTATTTACAACTTGATTTTTAGACTTTTATAAATACTAGTTTATATAAGTAATTACTAGTTTCAATTATTTTGTTTTTATAAGAGTAGGTTAAAATAATTCAGTCTGCATTCATGTATTTTTGTAGGTGCTCCTCAAGCATTTGAATCCTCAGTTTCTTAGCATTCAACAACTGCACAAATTTTCCATAGAGCGTTCTTTCCAGTGTTGTTTTGATGTCAACAAATTTTTCCAATTCATTCCTACTCATATCTAACTCTGTATTCAATTCTTCAGTTTGTTGTTTTATCTCAGAGATTGTAGTTCTGAGCGCTTTGTTTGTATCTATGAGAAAATCTATCAATGTCTCTTTACTTCCTGAACCATCGTCTTTATTTAAACTAAGTGAACCTTGTACTTGGAAAAAACCTTCATATCTTTTTTTCCAGCTGAATTTTGCAGTGCCATCGTCCTTTATTGACAAATCCAGTTTATACTCCTGACTGTCTTCCCCAGTCAGGCATTTCTTTGTATTTGCATAGTAATCGCTTTTACTCTGGAATAGATTTTCTTCATAAAATCTTTTCGCTGATTGATTAGAATATGTTCCAGACCAACCTTTTCCGTCGTCGCACAATACTCGTAAATTAAATAGATCGACATCATTTTCAACCCATTCTAGTTTTAGGTATCTGGTTTTGTTACTAATTTGAACTTTTGAAACAAACGTGCTTGTAGTTGGAGACATGGTTGGTGGGCAATATTTCGCTGCGATGCGTTACAGCCAAAATGAATTAGTACCTACCACGTCATCATCAATGCCAGTGCTCACCGACAGAAAAGGTGTTAACTACTATTAAACGTGTATACCTATTACCTAATTCATTAATTCAGGACGAACATTTTATAAACAATTTGGTTAGTTTTTATTTGAATTCTTGGTTTGGCAAAGTCTGGCTTGGATTTTGTAATGTAAGTAGGCAAAGAGAATATAATCACTACGTTTATAAGTAGGTACCTATCTAATGTAAACAAAACAAAGTAAAGTCAAAACAAACAGATGATCAATGAAACTTCTAAATTTTGCTAGTGTCAAGTGTATTCTTATTTATGTGCTGCCAACGTCACAGAGTCAAAGTCAAGTTAATTTTAAACAAAAAGGCTGTTTTTTTCTAAATTCTTGGAAATATATAAGTTTGAAGCACTTCACTTTACATGTCGTATGAAAGTTGATTTTCCTAAGATTGTCATAAATTGATTTGGTATGTCAACTTTAAAGTTGGTAATGTAATTTTCAAAACTATTTTTACCCGACTGCAATGAAAAAGAAAAAAGGGTATTCGGATGTTAGGGGTTATGGGGTGTAGTGTGCGAGTTCCTTTGGCTGTTGTAGCCCAAAGGGCTGAGCGGATTTTAATATTATTACTAAGCTACAAGCAGGCCCACAGGCAGAGCTAGACTAATATTTTTCTACATGCTCTAGTTTTTTAACCAGTAAAATTATGTATTTTATTTTACTGGTATGGTAATTACTTATACCTAGGTAGTACCTATTCATAATAATGGTGGTAGGTAAAGCATTTAATATTTTAGAATAAATATACTAGATTAGTAAGTACAAATCTTTCTATACATAAGGCTTTGTGTGGATACCAAAATAAATGCAATTAAATTGAGATTAATTAATTTAGTCTTATCAAGATGTTTCTTTTTTAGAAGCTTCTTCTTTATATAATTTTAAAGCTTCAACTTTCGACTTCTGTAAGCTAAGAAGGCTTAAAAATTTACTACAGAGAGCTTTTTCCATTTCGATTTTTAAATTCAAAAAATCTTCTATATCTTTTATGCTCTTCTGGTAGTCATTTTTAATAGTTTTAAATTTGTGCATTAATAAATTCGCCTTTTTATTTAGTTGATTATTCAGTGCTAGGAGTACTTCAATTAGATCCGGCTGTGCTTTTTTTGGTGAGGTGCTAACTTCAACAGGCAAAAAACCTTCAATCATAGTGGAACCTCTAAGCTTACGCTTCCAATAAAAGAAGTCGCTTTTCAGTTCATAATGATAATCATCTCTTTTTTGAGAGAGACAGCTTTTGAGATTCTTGAAATAAGTATCTTCTGTCATATGTAGATTCTTGCTGAAGTCTGCAAGTCTGCTTGACGAAAACGCTCCTTTCCAGAGTTTATCTTTCCCATATAAGTACATTTCGAAAGAAGACGTTTGCCATCCTATTAGCAGGTAGTATCGTTCCCCACAAAGATTTAGCTTGGTTACGGTAATACCTTCTCCTAGCTCCATTTCAGGTAAACTTTTTAATTCTGTAGATAGGTATGAGGTTGGTGCATAATAGGCTCAGGTAGGCTCTTACTCTTAGTCGATAGCCATAATTCTATTTGGTTTTGAGTGGATTATAGAATGTGATTTTATGAAAATCCTCCATGATTTTAGGGTTAATGTTAGTTATATGATTTTTAGAGATTTTTACTTGAAGTTGAAAAATGTCATAATAAAATAATAAAGATGAAGTGATTATTATTCTCTTTGGATGATGGATGAAAGACCCTTGTAAAAATGTTCATTCTTCCGAAAATTCTTCTTCAGCTATCTATGGTAGGTACTTATCCTACCTACTTAATAGATAAGTATTTGAATATATTATATTTTAGGCAAGTCGTGTTAAATTGCTTACAAAATTACCCAGTGAAATCCCTAACACAAGAAAATCAATAAAAATAAAAACTACCATTATTGTTTGAACCGAATGTAGCTCGCTAGAAAAATACATTCAATCAATCAATTCTTGTCTATGGCTTTTGAAAAATACATTCTTTTTTCTCTAATCTTAATTATTCTTATTTTTCCTATTATTTTTGACATCTATTTATTTAGATCACAGTTTGTCAATGTCACTTGTTTGCTTCTTGTCTTGCTTGTCTATTTATAACGTCACACTCACACAAGAAAAAACATGAGAGAACTTGAGAGAAGAAAAAGATAGATAACCTCAATTATTGAGAAAACAAGCTTCCCTACCTAAATCTCACGTGACCACGAATCAAAATATAACCAATCAATAAAATTGATATTCCTATTTTTGAAAACAAGGTTTTTTACTAGTAAAACAAATCCATTTTCTACAAAACAATAATGAGCAGTAGTGAAGCTAGTGACTCAAACATCGAAGAAGTACATGATGATGAAAGAGTAGGTAACTTAGGATCACCATAAATTATGAATATTAAATTGGCACCTAGACAATATAACCATACTTATTCCTTCATACATTACCTACCTATATCAATTCCAGCAAGCTATACGCTCCCAACTATCCACACTCTCATTCGAAGAACTACAAAAGTTAAAGGAAAAAGTTGGGGCTAAAGTTTACAAGGAAGCTCTGTTCGGCAATAAAGAGAAGAAAAATGAAAAGAAAATCTTCAAAAGGCAGAACAAAAATAGGCCTAGAGAGATGAGTGCTAAGAAACCTGTCCCAATGGTACCAAAGGTGCCTGTTAAAGAAAAGGAAATTCGAGATCCTAGGTAACATATATATAAGTACTCTTCTGATACATCCTCTTCCTCTTCTATAGGTAGCGATTTATTTTCTATGTAGGTACCTACTTACGTGAGTACCTAAATAAAATAAATAAATATTAGTGGACGTTTCACACATTGCCATATAACCCCAAACTAAGCAGAGCCTGCACAATGGGAACGAGATAACTGATTAATTAATTTTATACCTTTTTTTATTTATTTATTTATTTTCATCAACAAATTTGTGTTCATCACACAAATGTTTATCCTGGGTAGGGTTCGAACCCACAACCTACAGTGTAGAAGGCAGAACTGAGCTGCGAGGCCAGTCAAACTAGATGAACAAACTAATATCTCCAAAGCAATTGTCTTTCAAGTAAAGATTACATGTTCATAAAGCCTTACCAACAATGTTGTCAAAATATTAGCCTAGATTTGTTTATGTTCTTTGAGGTACTATTACCTCAAAGAACAATCTCGTGGGAACTGTACATTTTACCGGTATAAAAAGCAGACTAAAATCTTTATCTGTCCCACATTTCATCCAGATCTGTTCAGCTGTTTCAGCATGAAAAAGTAACAAACATACATCCATACATTCTTACAAACTTTAGTGTTTATAATATTAGTAGGATAACACTTATAATAAAGATTAAAATACACTAATGTTAAAAAAAAAGCTTTTTACACGCTTTATATTAGCTTCACCTGTATGTTTGTATGTTTGTATGTTTGTATGTTTGTTATATTCTATTCTGTTGTGTGTGAAACACTTTCAGATTTGACCCCCTATGCGGAGAGTTCAACAAGAAAGAGTTCTCTGAAAACTACAACTTTATATCCAATATCCGTGTTAAAGACATCAAAGCTATCAGAGCCGAGCTCAAAGAGACCACCGATCCTGAGAAACAGGTCAAACTGCGCAGACTACTGCAACGACTGAATGATCAACACAAAGAAGGGAATAAGAGCAAGATAGAGAAAGAAAAGAGAGAGAAACAATGGGAACATATTGAACAGCAGTATAGAGAAGGGCGGCAACCACACTTCAAAAACAAATGTAAGTGGAAGTATTGACTGACAAAAGTATGAATTAATAATTTCAATATTTACATCCAGTAGCATTACTACTTGAAAAGTGTTTGAGTGAAAATAACGATGGAAGGAACAAAGCTTTCTATCTGTAGACATGCACTGTTAAGCAGGCTGCACATCAAGTATACACTTGTATCTTGATAATTGTGGCGCCACATTTAACGCCCCTGTATATCTGTGCGGGAGCATGCACACTAAGGAAACTTATATATTATATATGGTATATAGGTAAAAGAATTCATTGTGAGGAATCCATTGCTTGCTTGTGATATACGTTCACACTTATCTAAAACACCCTCAGCTTTACTTCGCAGAACGCATAAAATAATAGCACATTTCTGACCAGCAGTATTTTGGTTTGCTAAAAAAAGGTTCAGTGAATTGAATTTTCTCTGGAGTTTTATGAATATGCATAATGTAAGTACATAATCTTAATTTTTTTTTCCTTTTTAGCTGAAATGAAAGTGGAAGCCTTAGTGAAACAATACGAGGAGCTAAAGAGAGAAGGCGCGGGCCGTATCCAGCGGCATCTGAAGCGGAGGCAGCAGAAAGTCAAGAAAAAGTCCTTCAAAGCCCCTACTGGCCCGGAATAGAATAAGGTTTTTATCAATAAATTTATTTAAACTTTAATCTTATGTTTTTACCAACAATATAGACCTGTTAAAAATCAACCTCCAGTTTTCTATTGATCTCACTGAGACAAGACCAGCCTTCTTACCGAGTGATTTTTTTTTTTTTTTTTTTTTTTTTTTTTTTAAGTATGATTTACGATCAGTTTCCCACTATGAGCAAATGTTTTGGGTTTGGTGTCGGGCAGAGCACTCCCCCTGTCTCAGTCACAGTTGGTGGGTACTCTTCATTTTCAGTCAGCAAGTTGCATGACATCCTTTCTCTTCAGTCTCCTTATTTGTAAAGGAGCTATTAATCCGTGTGCCAGCTGATTTGGGTGGTGTTTTAATTTGATTTGGTAAGCTTGAGCAGCAGTTTTGATCTCTTCGGATACTGTGTTGACTTTCAGGATGTCATGCATCTCATTATTTACCGAGTGATTGAGTGTAGATTTATTGTGTGAATGGGTGATAGACCCAATGTGGATGGTAACTATATAGATAGTTGAAATGAATTATATAGTCTTTAGGTTATTGTGTTCTTGACACACCCACAGATAACATTACTAGTGAATCGCCCCGGCTTCACACGGGTAGAAAACTAGCTCTAATTTTATTGATAATTATAATTTGGAAATATAGCGATTAATTTTTGAGTTTATTTGTTACAAAAATACAAAACTTTCCTGTTTTTAATCTATCTTATATAAAAATTAATCCCTATTTCCCTTGGTCACGGCATCAAGCGTGAACCGATTTCGCTAATTCTTTATTTGTTGTGTTTGATTTGTATAGAGAAGGTTAAAAGACAGGACAAAGCCGGTCGGCTCAGCTAGTATTAGTATAATATAAGATATGGATCATGTATGGATCAAAAAAAGAAAGTTTTAGAATAGTTACATAACATTTTTAATTAAAAAAAACCAAACCACCAGTCTCTTGTCTACACTGGTCTATCTTCAGAATTACAATTTATTCAGCAAGTGTTCATGGGGCGAAGGTATGATGGCATGGTAACAATTCAGCAAGCGATCAACCATGGGGTGCTGATAAAATAGGTGTGCATGGTGATTACTCCAGGGTTCTGAACTAAGTCGTACATGCATTGTGGACCTTGAGGGACGATCGACTGTAACAAGAAATCAGATGACATACTGTTCTATGATTACCTCGTACCTGGTCAGTAGGTCTACCATGAGTTTTCACAATCTACACTCGCTAGCGACTGTAGTTAAAAAAAAATATGAAAACTTGTACAGCGCCTTTAGCGGATAGTTGGGTACTAAAACTATCCTACGTCACAGCGTACTACAGCGACTGTAGTTTGCGCTTCATTCATTTGCTTAGAATTTGGTACCATGAGTAACAATTTTGACAGATGTCATAGTAACGTACTATTACTACTGTAGTAACGTCAGCCGATCTAAACGTGACAACTCATGGTAGACGTACTGTACGAAATATATTGTTGTAGTGATGGCTTTGGTAGTGCAAGACAAGACAGAAATCACTTTTTGTCTTGTATTATTTCGCAGTACTACTGTGCAAAATGTGGCCATGTGCCAAATATCATGTTCGGACGTGCCTCTGACTGTCCCCTTTAGATATCCCCACAGATTCAAGTAACAAGAGATTTGAGGACATATCTACTGAGCCTGGGGATTACAGTCGTGATCGTGTTTTTTTTGTTTACCCCGTTGTCTATGGTGTCATGCTATGGAAGTTAATACTAATTTAGAAGAAAAAAGAAAGTAAAGATAGGTATAGTTCATACAACGGATCTAGGCATTCGTGAAGTAAGCCACAGGTGCGCTTACTTTGCGCATGTACAGTTCCTTCCCCCCTCATACCTCCAATTGCTCCCGAAAAACGATACTGCGCAGCTCTTGCGGCTAACTTCACGAATGCCTAGATTCGTTGAGCCAACTTTACCTGGACAATACTCAAGGGTGGTCTCTCAAACCAATCCCGCCCTGTCGTACTGATAGGAAGATTTCCAACGGTCAAGAATCCCAAGCCAATAAGCTCAGAGTCCAGAATCAAGGGGAACCAAGGATACATGTTTTCCGCGTCGCATGGGGTCGTGCTCGACATGTTGTAGTAGTAGTGCCTTCCTGAAATAATAAATACAAGCCATTCATTTAAAAATTATAATAACCCCCGATATGAAAAAATATGTAATCCGCCATTTTGTGGCGGCGGCCATCTTGATTTCCATCAAACATATCTAAGAGCACTCCCGACTAGTTCACCTTTCAAACAAAAAAAATATCTAAATCGGTTCGTGCTTTCTGAAGCTACGATGCCAGACACGTCAAACTTATAACACCCCTCTTTTTCGTCGGGGGTTAAAAAGGGATTCTTTACTCCAACCGGGAGATGTCTTAAGCTGTCTTCGCCATTGGCGTTCCAACATTGGAACTCCCAGCTAATTCTTTCACGTACTTCGCTATTTTCTTTCTTTCTTGGGAGCAGACACTTCGAAGTTCAGGTCTGGAGACCTCAACTTGAGCCTTAAGCTGCTTGATTGTCAATTAGTGAGTCACGGCCTTTCAGTTCTTTTAGGACCATTAAATTGACTTCCTAAAATTGTTCAAGAGTTTCATGCTTACCCATCCAATTCATGCATGCCTGTTCTGTGTAAAGGGTCTGTCCTACGATGTCTGCCTCGTTCGAAGATATCCTCATCAGCTCCCCGTAATTACCGCTCACCCAAACCGCGTTCTCCTTTAACACGCGACTGGGATCGCGGGTTGCTAGGCGTTCCTCTTTGCTCTTCTTCAAGCTTTCTGTAATTGGTTACAGAAGTGTGAAAAAGGGTACGAGTTGGCAGCGGGCGACGTGAGGCAGCGGCGGACGACGTGTCGCGGCGACACTACTGGTTTCTATGTATTTCTATGAAATGCGTCGCTAGCTTCGTGTCGCTAACTACGGAGGGAATTTCATAGAAATACATAGAAACCAGTAGTGTCGCCGCGACACATCGTCCGCCGCTGCCTCACGTCGCCCGCTGCCAACTCGTACCTTAAGCGTGGAGTAGGTACTTGGGGCGAAGTTGGCGTATCAGTTATTTGTAACAAATAAACTAAGTTTCGCGATGATCCTAGCAGTGCATTAAGCGGACGTTAGGCTATAGCAGAAGCCTTGGGCGGCATATTAAGACCATCACTGACTGGCCTCACAGTTCAGTTGGTAGTAGCTCTGCCTTCTGCGCTGTAGGTTGTGGGTTCGTTCCCCACCCATGACTAGCATATTTTGTGTGATGAACGCAGATGTTTGTTCTGTGTCTGGGTGTTATTATGTATTATATGTAACTACATATGTTTTTACGAAAAAAAGTATATAATTAATCTATCAGCTATCTGTTTCCCAATGTACAAGCTTTGCTTAGTTTGAGGCTAGGGGGTGTTGTGTGATATGTCCACCAATATTAATTTATTTATCACTAGAACTAACCAGCAAGCCAGCAACTCATAATGATCTACTGTGGTTACTGAATAGGAGCTGTGCATGTACGGCTTGTGTGTTTCGGCTAGGTCCTTGCTAGGCTACTAATATTATCTACAGTTGGCCCAACGAGTCGGGGCATTCGTGAAGTTAGCCGCAGAGCGCTGCGCAGTATCGTTTTTGGGGAGCAATTGGAGGTATGGAGAGATACGGTGGGACTGTACATGCGCAAACTCGCACCTGTGGCTTACTTCACGAATGCCTAGATCCGTTGGAAGAACTGTACGTTAGTTGGGATTTCCTGTCCAAGTTGCTCATGAAGATACCTGCAGAGGTGAAGTACATCTGGGTAGCCATCATTGTTGTACATTGTCCGTCGACAGCAGTGTTCCACTGGCTGAATCCACGCGTCTCCCAATCGAAAACGTTGTTCGTAAAATTGTATCTGTTAAACTGAAAATAAGAGTTATTTTTGAATAGATACATTTTACAGCAATGTATTTATACTTATCTTTATTCATCAGTTATGCTGTGTCCAGAAAGGAAACATCCGTTGGGTCTTTGTCGTCGACATTCTTGTCTATTCTAACATTTGTAGTAATAAGGTACGAGTTGGCAGCAGACGACGTGTAGCAGCGACACTACTGGTTTCAATGTATTTCTATGAAATGCGTCGCTAGCTTCGTGTCGCTAACTACGGAGGGAATTTCATAGAAACACAAAGAAACCAGTTGTGTCGCTGCGACACGTCGTCCGCTGCCAACTCGTACCCTTACTCTTTATTTTTATTTGTAAATAAAAACGTATTCTTATTAGATAAAACCTTTTTACCGTATAAACGTTTAGCTGGCCATTATCTCAAAAAAAAAGTGTAACGCTACACACTTACAGCAATCTGTATACCAGCGACATCTCCGAAATCGTCGTAAAAAATGCAGATGACTTTGTCTGGATAGCAGTACATCACGAGCTCGGGCATAGGCCCTGCGGGGCGGCGGGTGACACGCCACCCCTCCTCCTGCGCCGCACTGATGTTTCGCGGAAGGTCAAAGAAGTAGTCAGTGCCGTCTTCGGGTGACGTTCCCATGCCGAATTTGACTGGCAACACAAAAAAACAGTAGGTACAGATAGCCCAACGAGTCGAGGCATTTGTGAAGTTAGCCGCAAGAGCTGCGCAGTATCGTTTTTCGGGAGCAATTGGAGGTATGGAGAGGGGCGGTCGGATTATACCATGCGCAAACTCGCACCTGTGGCTAACTTCACGAATGCCTAGATCCGTTGGAAGAACGTACTTATTGGTTTTCCCACTACGCGACGGCTCAGTTAAGAACATTGTTTCGTGAATGTAAAAAGGTATTGGTGTGAGACTTGAACCGTGGTATCGGGAAGTTATTTTTAATTTTATAAAAACTACGAAATGTTTCAGCATAGTTGTAATCCGATTCAATTCCTAAATGCCTAAAACTCTATAATATTGAAAGGTATTTCATAGTGATCAGTTTTACTAAATTGAATAGAGTTAAAAATATTATAATAATGATGTAATCAAAGATGAGTAAGATAATGTAATCGAAATGGGTATCTTGACTTATGATATAAAAAGTCTTATCAGAATTATTTATTTTTAAACTATTTAACTATGTAGGTAGGTATATTTCTGAGTTAATAATAGATATATTTTTACAAAAAAGTTATGGATAACGGATTGCGAATTTTATAAACTGGTAATTAGTGGAATTCGTGGTAAGTTAGAACTCGATACTTAAAAAACACACTCGTAATACGTTTTATTTGCAACACAATTATGCAAACAAATAATAAACGCGAAATAATATTTTCAAACTGTAAGTACCTAAGCCCCAGTTGCATACTTAAGGATTGAATCTCAGAAATTCTGTCATAATGTACCTCTAGACCCTGAAAGGAAGGTTTTCTCAGCTTTCAAGAACCTATGGTTTGTCAGTTTGAACCATGTTTGAACATTCTCAGTGTCAAAATCTCGTACGAAAAGAGCCTCTGAGGCGCACTGTAATCCTTTCACCACACTGGTTTAAGAGAACCGGTGACACGATAAAAAGAAGAGGAAGAAGTGTCAAAATTTTGCTAATTTTTCCAGTCAGTAGGTACTCACCTTTCAGCCCATCGTCCAATGCTGAAACAAAAAGTTGCTTTATGTATTACATTATCTATACTAATATTATAAAGAGGAAAACTTTGATTGTTTGTTTGTTTGTTTGAAATGAATAGGCTCCGAAACTACTGAACCGATTTGAAAAATTCTTTCACCAATGTGTAGAATGAACTTTCAGGATGAACATAGGCTATATTTTATGTAGGTACTTCGCGGGCGACGCCGCGTGCAGAAGCTAGTCTAAAATAAAAAAAATATGACCACGACTGTAATCCCCTGGCTCGGTAGATATCTTCCTCAGATCTTTAGTTACTTAGATCTTTGAGGATATCTAAAGAGGGTAGTCAGATCCAAACATGACATTTGGTACAGTATGTCCACATTTTGCACAGTAGTTAGTATTCCGTACGTGAGAGGTAGCAAGCCCATCGCCGCTTATAAGAATACTAACCTATAAAACACACCTTCGAATTTTTGGTTCTAGTGTATGCCGGTTTCCTCGCGATGTTTTCCTTCACCGTTTATTAAGAGCATTGGCATTGCGCACATAAATTTGTCGAATGGAAAAACTCATTGGTGCACGACCATGTTTGAACCCACGACCTTCGAATCATGAGGCAGGGGTGCTACCACTACACCAGCGCTCTTACATTATCTAATCTAGTAATTTTATTTATGCAATAGTTTTTCTATAACAGTTTAACAGAAAGTAGGTAGGTACTAGTTGGTATTTGTTGAAGTTCTTTTCTTCGGCTATGGTTTGTTATTACAGGTGTTTCGATTTCGACGCAGTGTTTTGCATGAAATTTCGTTATACAAGATGATGTTACGAATTTGGTGTTGATTTGCATAGGATGAACGGGACCGGATGCCGGTCTGTTAGGGCTGATTTTTACACCCTCACGAACCCGGGGCCTTACCACAACCTTCATGTTTTAGATGGTGGAGAAGATGGAATATGATTTTTATGGGAGCCTAAGAATACTTAGCAATTCTAGCAATAAGAAAATCATCCATTTTGCTACTGTTTCTACGAAAATAAATACTCAAGAGTCATATCTTAGCTATGTCATTATTAGCATGGACAAACTATTATTAGGTACAATATTTCATAAATACGAATGTTTTTTTTTTCATTTCTCGTAGGTGTCATGCAAAGTGTCATTTCTGAAATTAAAATAGAAAATAAAAAGTAATTTTAACCCAGTAATGCCTAGCAGCGTGCGCAAATGGACAAGAAAAAAGTGTGTTTTTCTAGTAGTTTTACTAACACAGATTTTGCTTGCTGATCCAAACTACTCACCCGAAAATCCTCCATTTAATTTAATTTTTTAACGACAATTTGAAGGAAACGCTAACTTTGTATTTAGCGTAAAGTAAATAGGCAAAAAAATGATCGTATGTTATGTAGTAAATCAGTAAATCACTAATAGTAGAGATTTTAAAAACATACCTTCTGCTACTCCAGCAACGGCGATGGCCGCCAGGCAAGCGAGCAATACCTTCATGACCGATGACGAACGAATACCAGGTCCGCTGTTGAAAATACAACTACTTTATACGTAAAAAGGCATTTAAATCAGTGTGCTATCTTGCTAAAAAGTTATTAAGTAGGTATTTATTTATCTTTTGGTAATTACAACTAATTATCTAGGTGCCTGGGTAGATAGGTAGTAACTAAGGATAACAGAATATGGTATCTAAATCAATCCGTCCAACTATTTTGTAACAAACATCCAAATATTTAATACTAGCTACAACCGCGCCTTCACCCTCGTTGAAGTTTCACAAGTGGAGAACAATATCAGATTCTGAGGTGTTTGCCTAAATTTCGAAATGTATAAATTTTCTGCAATTTTCAAGTTACTCACTTATAGCAGCGAGTCGACCAGCCTCGCCCTTTAGGGTTAGTTTTAAAAAACTTATTTTGTTATTTATTGTAAAATTTATTTGTACCGAGTTAGCAAAAATTTTCATATACCTACTTTGTTACCTTAGGGGTTGATTTTCGAAAATGTAATTCCAGAACCTCAACTATCTACATTCCGAATTTAATTATTTTTTTCAGTATCTACCTATACCTACAAACGTGTTACATAAGAGGGCTGTGAAGCTGTAAATTTTCATACAAAAAGCTATAACGTTTTGCTCCCATTTAACTTAATCCAATATTTAGGTATGCTAAGCAATATTTTTTTTCAAATAAACACGTACAAGCCTAGTTTTTTGTTTTATCAACATTTCCAAAAAATATAAAATATTGGACTAAGTTAAAGGTGAGCAAGAAAAGGATAAAGGAAGCAAAACGAAAATTTACAGCTTCATAACCCTCTTAACAAACATTCATACACAGAAACTGTTGCATTTATCATAATAATCTTAAAGATAAATTATAAATTACATAAAAATAGTATTTGGCACAGTTTACATTGGCTTAAAAACACCACCAGCAGACAACTGAATTTAAATTAACTGACAATTCGATTAATTATTTACTGATAAAGAAGACTTTTGAAATATTACCTCATGTATCCACAACTCTAGGTATAAGAATCAAATTCCGAACTGTCTGACTGACTGACGAAGAAACAGCCTAAACCGCTGGCCCTAGGAAATGAAAGTAGGATTTTGTACTTTATAGTGTAGGCTTCTAAGAAAGCATTTCCAAAATCAAATATAACTCAAACTCAAACCTTAAATATACGCGTAGAGAATAAAATTTGTATGAAATAAATAGCTCGCAACCGAAGCTACCAGAGTTCTACTAGTTAAAAATAATTGGCAAAGTGCGTGTCAATGTCGAGTAAACAGTCTACGACCATAAATTATTTTAGCCACCTGCTTTGAGCACTGTAGTACCTACCTACCTACCTACCTGCACAGCATTTTCTCTAGGTAGATAAAATTTATAAGAACTTTACAAAAATTTCAATTTACATTACTTAGGTCATGAACATTATAGAAGGAAAAGTGGAAGGAAAGAGAGGAAGAGGAAGACCGAGGATAAGCTATATGAGCCAAGTGAAAGAGAAGGTTGCTATCATGTCGTATAAAGAGGTCAAGGAGGTTGCCCTGGAAAGAACTAAGTGGAGAGAGATTCACCATTTATGCCGACAAGAGTCAAAAGAAGAAGGTATCTATCTTCTCTTCCGTACGTAAAAATACCAGTCTTAACCACAATAAATAGTGCACCGAAGTCATTATTTGTCTAGAGGTAGTGTTCTTCTGATCCTAAGGTCGTGGGTTCGAATCCGGGCCCTTACCACAAGCTATAACAAACCATCATGTTTCAGAAACGTCACATTTCAAGCTTGCCTCAAATCTCAAGTTACTTTGATCTTTGAGTATATCAGGTGCTGATCCATTTGAGGTAGACTCAGGGCGAGGCAGCCGCTCGAGCCGAGGCTGCACAAGTGGAGACGCTGCCTCAACCTGAGGCACGCTACGCCAGCAGCCTCGGTTTGCTTCAAGTCGAGGCTGCTCGGCCTGAGGCTGCTCTAATGGATACATACCGGGAGTACCTACGCATAATATTTGGCACACTTTGCAGAGTAGAGCAAGTATATTCTGTATGTCATAGATTGCAAGCCCATCGCCGCCGGCGCCGTCTATAAGAATACTAACAAACAACTTCGAATGTTTGGTTCTAGATTCTAGGGTACTATGCAGGTTTCCTCACGATGTTTTTTCCAGTTCCTAAACTCAGTGTGGCGAATTGGAGCATTTGCCAGCCCTATGCTAGTCAGCAATGAGTCACCAATGAACAGAGCTACAAACCATTGTCCACTACAAACTCGATTGTGACAGCCAGATGGCCTCAGTACTGCTCCGCTGTGTGTCCTAGCAAGGTCCTTGTTTCATACGTAACTTGTGAAGCAAATAAACAAACTATAGGCACAGGAGATGATACGAGCTGTCTTATGCTTGCTTTCGGCTGTAGCTGTTAACGGTATGCAAATTAACTATTTTAATATCTTACTAGCTGATCAGAATGTAGCTAAATATTGTGATATGTGTGGAATTTGGTTAAATAATACCTAATGAATGTGGATAGATACAGGGGTAGAGGTAGGCCAAAAAAAAGATGGATGGACTGTGTGAAAGATGATATAAGTAAGAAAGGAGTGAGTGAGTACTGAGATGACGTATGATAGAGGGAAATGGAAGAAGAAAGCCCAGTGCATATTTAAGAAAAATTATAAAAAAGAAAGGGGGTGAATAAGGAATAGAAAACAAATCACTGATTTTTAGAATTATTTTCTGTCATTGTTACTTTGTTTCTGCACATCTCTGAAACTATATTTTATCTAGGCATTTCGCGGGCAAAGTCGCGGGCGGACGCTAGTCTGATGAATTAAAATTCGTAAAGTTATTTTAAAACGAACGCTACTTAGATACGAGTAGGTACTCATTGTGATTTTTGTGCAGCAAACAATTAAAAATGATTGCGATAACGAATTTCATTGCAAATTTTCCGTTAAAATAGTTCCGGTATTGTTTCAGGTATAAATTATGATGGACTTAGAGGTAAGATCAAGGAAAATATACACTTATCTTATACCTAGAGACGCCTTGTACTATACTCCAGAATAGTGCTTCAACTCCTTTTTAAAAATACCAGATTTTACTACTTTACGATTTGTACGAATTAGCACAAAACTATTTGATGATTTGTCGGGATTTTATTAACAATAACTCAATCATGACGTGTTCTAGTTACGTTCGGCTGGTCAGATGCGTTGGCCGACATGAAATACTTCTTTAAAATACCTCGGACCATTCATGAGGTGGAGTCGGTGGAAGGCTGGAGACGGACAGAGCGTCCCGATGGACCTATGAAGGAGTTGAGGATGTACTGCCCCCCAGGCAGGGTGGTGTGTCCACTATACGACACCGCTGGGTTCGTAGCTGGCTTACAGATAGGGGTAAGTAAGTTATAGGTCATCCAACGGATCTAGGCATTCGTGAATTTAGCCACAGGTGCGAGTTTGCGCATGTACAGTTCCAGTAGGTTGTGGGTTCGATTCCCACTCAGGACTAACATTTGTGTGATGAATGCAGGTGTTTGTTCTGTGTCTGGGTGTTATTATGTATTCTATGTATGTAGACCTATACAAAAAAAAAGTACCTATTTAATTAATCTATCAACTATCTAGTCCCCACAGATTGCAAGCCCATCGCCGCTTATAGGAATACTAACCTATGACACACACCTTCGAATTTTTAGTTCTAGGGTGTGCGGTTTCCTCACGATGCTTTCCTTCATTATTTAAGAGCACTGGCATTGCGCACAATTTTTTTCGATTAGATAAACTCATTAGTGCACGAGCAGGTTTGAACCCACGACCTTCGGATCGTACTTAATGCAAGGGTGCTACCACTACAGTGAAAGTGTCATTAAAATAGAGTCACACCGTGAGGCAAAGGTGCTATCACTATACTGAAAGAATCATTCAAATTGAGTCAACCAGGCGAAAATTCTGAGGTAACATTAAAAAACCAGTCGGGTTGAGAACCTCCTTTTTTGAAGTCCGTTAAAAATAAGTAGGGCTGCACTGCAGTAAACAACTCAAGCGATGGAGTAATTTGTGCACATCATACGAGTTCCTGGTTTCTTGAGAGCATTGTGTCGGCCATTGCTGCCGTTTATCTAATTTAGCCGAGTGGTGGCTGGAGGGTCATCGAATCACGCGTGATTGTGCGATATTTCTAGAAAGTACAGTTTGTAATACAATGAATAAACCTTGCTAAGTTAGAAAACATACTGACTTGTAAGGTATTTAAACTATAGTAATTATTGGAATTTATATTTTATTTAGGAAACTCTTTTAATTGGCCCTCAGGACAGATGACCTTTAACGGCATGTTTTATATTAACAACTAGGTATTTATTAAGACCTAGCTGAAAGTTTTCCCAAAACTTTGAAAATAAAATAAAATAAAAAATATATTTCAAAAATATTAAAATCTTACTAAAATAAGCATTATTTATTTATTTATTAGGCAACGCCAACAGCACACACAATAAACATTAAAAACAACATTATTACTCTAAGGTCCAATTTCACCAAACTTTTGTTAACGAAGTTTTGTTACTCACATCAAAATTAACAAAAAGTTAAAGTATCGTTATCTATTTTACGTCATTTAATTTTACGGAAAATAAACCTTTGACAGAACATGAAGGATTACAAACGTGGCATTAGGTTATACAAAACGTCAAAAAATGTAATATGGTGGCTGTAAAAATCTATTTTTAATAATCATCATCATTCTCCTGCCCTTATCTCACGTAAGTAGGGTCGGCACAGCACAACACGTTTTTTTCTATCATTCGTCGACATTCAACATTCGTCGTATTATCAGTCGGGTTTTTTATTTTTTGCAATAAATACTAGTTTTTAGATTCCAGAGGAATCGATGGACTCCGACTTGGCACCTGAGAAGAAGTTCGTGAAGTGGGCCGCCCCCGCCGCTGAGGGCGAGCCGGCGCGCTACTACTGGATATCTACTCAGTATTTCGTCTCTGCTGGTACGACCTACTAATATTATAAACGCGAAAGTTTGTAAGAATGTATGGATGTATGTTTCACGCTGAATGGATCTGGATGATGGCACAGATATACATAGGTTATAGTCTGGAATAGCACATAGGCTACTTTTTATCCCGGAAAACTGAACGGTTCCTGTGGGATATATTTGTTTTTGTTTTTCAAGGTACCACGCGGGCGAAGCCGTGGGCGTAAGCTAGTAATAGGTATATAAATACCGCACATAATTTTCCGAAACATTTACGTAATCTACAGTTATAATAAAACTGTAACAGGTCAACTGTACCTACATTGAAGATATTATGTTTTTTTGTAGGGCACTCTGCAATCGATACTGAAGCTAAAACTGTATTTTTTTTTTAAATTTTCGTCTGTCTATCTGTCTGTCTGCCTTTCTATTTGTCTCCCTGTCTTCCTATCTGTATCTGGGCTGAGCAACACGCCGAAACCACTGAATGATATAAAAAAAACTTGGCTTGAGTTTCATTTGATGATTGTACGAGTACCTATATCCTAACATAGGATAATTTTTATCCCGAAATTTAGAAGGTACCATAAACTAATGTGGTTCTACTTCCAGAATCGTTGAAAGCCGGCGCCGGCCCCACAGTAGAAAACGGCGCGACGCTGCAAGATGGCGGCGTCTGGGTCACCACCGGCGGCAAAGGCAAGCTGATGAAGATACCACTCAAGGAAAGCGACCTTCAGAACACTGCCTTCAAGAAGCAGAACTGCATCCCTAATATGGGTTAGTTTATATTGAAGTAGAAGGAAAAAAAAGTGTTTGGATTGTGTGAAAGATGATATGAATGTAAGAGGAGTAGAGTCAGTTGACGAAGGAGTGAGTGGAAGAAGAAAACATGTTATGCCGACCCCACTTACACTTAGCGTGAGATAACGGCAGGAGAATGATCATGATGATGATATATTAAGCACTTCTGGTTTTAACCCAAGATTTTTTCAACCCAGCCATTCCGATAATGGTATAGCGGAATATCATCACTAATATTATAAGGAGGTCAAATTTGTGTGTATGTAGGAGGTAATGTCCGAACCTAACAATCCCATTTCAAAAAATCATTTAACTTTGATTTATTTTAAGTCGAAGAAAATGGCTTACAACTCTTGCAAAACTACATCTCCACTATCCATAATAGGCACAGGATATTTACAAACAGCTAATTTTTTCAAATTCAAAACAGCAACTTTCTAAATTTCCAGGTACACATTACTACTACAACATGACAAAGAATGTCACTCGATGTGATAACCTCCTCCCGTGGTTCGCGATGGTCTCCAAAGGGGAGGTGATCGGCGTCGGCTTCCAGACCTTCGGTCCAGCTCAGCCCAGGAGCAAGTTCCGCCAGTGGTTCGAGGAGGTGCCCAAAGGCAAGGGCGCGGCTGCGGTGAGCACATTGTACTGACTGGCCTCACAGCTCAGTTGTAGGTTGATGAAAAGATGAATGTCATGTGACGAGGAGAGTGTTAGCTATGAATGTGGATGGATACAGCGGTAGAGGTAGGCCAAAGAAAAGATGGATGGACTTTGTGAAAGAAAGGTGTGAGTACTGAAATGACGAATGACAGAGGGAAATGTTAGAAGATCATATGTTGTGCCGACCCCACATAACGTGGGAAAAGGGCAGGAAGATGATAAAATTTAGTAGGATTGATGTAGTAATTCCTAATCAGACCTGTCGCGACGTATGGATCAGAGTGTTGGGCAATGAAGAAGACGGATGAAAGAAGGGTGCATGCTATACGGAGATGCGAATGTCAAGATGAATGTTTGGGGTGACACGGTTAGACAAAATGAATGAATATGTCAGGGGAAGTTTGAAAGTGGCACCTGTTATTGAAAAGATGAGTACGAGATTAGCATGGTATGGACACGTGATGATGAGGGATGTAAACCATGTCACCAAAAAAGTTATGGGTATGAGTGTATCTGGGTACGCAAGTAGTGGCAGGCCGAAGAAAAAGTGGTTTGATTGTGTGAAAGATGACATGAATGTAAGAGGAGTTGATCAGAGTTGACGAATGATAGGAGTGAGTAGAAGAAGAAAACATGTTGTGTCGACCCCACTTAGCGTGGGATAAGGGCAGGAGAATGATGATGCTGTAGTAATTGCAACGTTTTTGCACCAGCTCGTGATGCCCCGCGCCCCGAAGTGCTACCTGGACATGTCGGAGGAGTTCGGACTGCTCTCCATGCACATATACTACATCAATGAGCCGTGGAAGATCAAGTGCGAGTGAGTGCACCGAACTATATATCCATCACACTCACTCAACAGTTTCATTATTCTTTTCACTATTCGTCATTGTTCGCAACAAACAATTTTGGTTATCTCGTAAAATATTAGGTAGTTACTTTTAAATGTACTTACCCTTCGTTAAATAACTTGTTATCAACCAATCTTTTATTGCTCCATCTTCATGCTTGCATCTATCAGCTTGAAAGACGAGCTCTAAAATCATGGTTAAAAAGTCTTTAAAATAACGACAAAAATAACAAACTGAGAAGAACAACCGTCTACTAATAACGAGCAGGTAAATATAGAAAACTTCTTTATTATTGCGTGAACCCAAGTGACTATTTAACTATTATATTTTTCCACCACACTCGTAATCTAAGTTCCTAGGACAATGACACAACAGGGAAAAACTTATATCGCTGAAATTTGTAAATCTATCACAAACTAAAGTCAGCCCGTTTTCCGAAGGGGTTGAACGTAATGAGTGAATGAAGCAAAAGAGGTATGTCAGGATCGTAGCGGTGGAGATACGTGATCTCTACCTACCCCGTCGGGAAACAGACGTGATTTTTATGTATGTGTGTATACAATAAAGTGTTATAAGTTTCTTATTGTTTCTTATTTACGAGTTTTTAGTCTTTATGCCAGGTCCGGAGTACCCTAAACCGACGCGCATGTATGAAGTATGTAATGAGAGTGAATGAAGCAAAAGAAGTATGTCGGGATCGTAGCAAGTGGAGATCCGTGGTCTCTGCCTACCCCGTCGGGAAACAGGCGTGTTTATTATTTTATGTATGTACTCGTATGTATTTACGATATCTCTCGCGTCTACACACAAGTCTATACTTAGTTAGAGCGAGGAGTCGAAACATAGACAGCACCCAGGTTTTTTTTTGACCAAAGTATTTTATTTGTACCAGGAAATGTATACCGTATACCTTGTATAATCGTGCACAACATATATGATAATAATTATATAAAATATAATGCCTACTTATACTTAAGTTTAAAATACTTTGTAAAACCAGTTTGAAAATAAATACATATTATTATTATTATTATAAATGAAAACACTATTCTAATTTCAGATCAGGCGACTCCATAGAACCGGGGCCAGCGATGGCGCGGCTGGCACTAGCCGGCCATCGCTACGGAAACCAGATTGTAGACGGATTCAAGAAGCTCCTATCTGGATAGATCCTACTTCATTACTTTGACTCATAGCTCAGTTGGTAGTAGCTCTGCCTTCTGCGCTGCAGGTTGTGGATTCGATCCCCACTCAGGATAAACATTTGCGTGATGAACGCAGGTTTTTGTCCTTTGTCTGGGTGTTATCATGTATTCTATGTTTGTATCTACAAAAAAAAAAAACGATTCTACTGGTTCCCATATATTACAAGCTTTGCTTAGTTTGGGGCTAGATAGCATTGTGTGAATTGTCCACTAATATTTATATTATACTAAAGGTCTGAGGAGATATCTACCAAGCCTGGGGATTACAATTGTAATCATGTTTTTTTTTTATCAACTGCTTAAAAAACAAATTCCAAGCTTTTAGCTTAAAAATGACGATACTTCCCTTCCATACATACCTTTCAACCCCTTACAACCCTTTTTTGCATTAAAAAATAAGCTCTAGAATATCTAAGTACTAAATTTCATTTTGTTTTGGCGTAAAAGCGTGAGAGACACAGACAGACAGACAGAGTTACTTTCGCATTTATAATATTAGTTAGGATTTGTAAAAGTTTGTGTTTGTCTTTGTGTGTATCTTCTTTTAGGGACACTTGCTCTTTTGATCTAGTGTGGTAAAAAACACTAGCTCTTTTAAACCAATGTGGTGAAAAGATTAAAGTGCGCCTCAGACGCTCCTTTCGTGCATTGTGTGTCTGTTTGTACTTTTTATAAACAAGTAACGGCTGGATGAGTTTGGATGAAATTCAGCTTATTATGTGATTTAAAGTAGCATCTAAGCTACTTTTTTTGTAGGTTACCTACAGAGGTATCATAACTTTACAATTACTTATCAACTTATTTTCTGGCTTCCGCTATTTGTATACTTTTTCATTTCGAATTTATAATGTTAAATAGGTAGGTACAGGTGCATAAATAAACACTTGTTTAAATTAACAAAATAAATGTTTATTTTTTAACGAAATTGTATTAAATTTTTATGCTCTAGGTACTTAGTTCAAAAATATCCCACTACATTATTTTTTATTGAATGCTGTGCTGATTTCAAAAAAAATAAGTAGTGGTCATCTCTAAAAATTACTGTAAATCTTGTGTGTGAGATTTTACTGGACAGAATACTTACTAATGTAAAAACCGTTATAAAAATCCACATATAATAAAACTAAAACTAGAAAATACAAAAAACCGTAACTTAATAAAAGAGATCGGTACACTTTTTTTAGAAATTTTTGAATTTCAAAGATAAAAAAAGTGTCTAACTTTTTATTTATTTTTAAAGGCCACTTTTTATCTAATCATTAAATGGATAGGTAAAAACAATAAAATTAGCTTCAATCTGAACCATTCTATAAAAAATGTGATTTGCATTTTGACATCAAATTATATATTCAGCCTAATAAATTATGCCAGCAAAATGTTCGAATGAGTTATTTGCCGTAAGCTGAATAAATAATGGCGGTGTTGATATAAATAGGATTGGCTTGGCAAAGGCCGGTCACCATTATCATCAGTCGCAGGAAACGATGAAGGTAGTTGTGCTAAGTATTCTGGTCGCCTTAACAGTGGGGAGTGAGGGTAAGTCAATATTAGGTCAATATTAAAATATATGTAAGTACTTAGGTACTTATCTGTTATGTTTTCTCAAGTCAGACCCGTTAGGTATTCCTACATGTTAGTTAGAATTTGATGCAAGTAATACCTACCTACGCGTATTCAATTTGTTATTTTAAAAACTTTTTTAACCTTGATTTTAGAGCTCGTCTTTCAAGTTGTATAACTATGCTATGATGATGGAGCAATAAAAGATTGGTTGATAACAAATAAGTTATTTCACGAAGGGTACCTAAATTTAAAGTTAACTAATATTTTATGAGATAATCAAAATTGTTTGTTGCTATACGACGATGAAACGAATAGTGAGAGCAATGACGAAACCGATGAGGAGAATCATCCAGCTGTAGATATTCGCGTGGTTTCATAGATTCGAATTACAGATGTGGTATATTTTCCGCGTGTACCTATGAGCTTGTACAATTTGACGTTCATGTGCTTTGCGCGTAAGTTACATAATGATCTAAGTAAGGCGCTAAAATAAAAATGCGCGTTTTTTACGACGAGCGGAGCGACCTTCGCAGCTTGCGCGTCGCTCGTGGCAAGTAGGTACCTATCATCGGGGCATAATTTAATTAGTAAATATGCGTACCTATCAAAACGTAGTGATTATATTCTCTTTGTGCGTACCTACTTGATAGGATTGGCATATGCGCGGAAAATACGCCCGCCACATCTGTAATCGCCTTTAGATATAACAGGGCTTCACATTTCAACATCGACTAAGCTTTAGAGTTTTGAAGCTAAGTTTTAGAAATAGATAATAAGATCCAAAATACAAAATAATAACTACTTATGTACTTACACCGTTTTTCGAAAAATTGAATGAGTAATAAGTAGGTAGGTACCCCATCTACCTTATTACTAGATACCTACCTAGTTTTTTGAGACTAGTCTGAATAAATGAACACAGACTGATAAACAAAATAAAGTCTGGTAATACAGGAAAACTATTTTAGACATAAGTAGTGATAAGTAGTTATTTATGATCTAGTTTTTAACAGGGTAGGTAATTTAGATTTTATCTAGTGTCAAGGTAGTACCTACCTACATACCTAGTGTAAAATAACCGTTTATTCTTGTTTCAGGTGTCTATCAGTATGATGGATATAGAGGTAAGCCCAAAGATTATTTAAATCTTTGGGTAAGGCCGCCATTAGGCTCGTTTCATTCCCATGGTTTGAACTTTCAACATTTACGAAAATTCAGGCACTCGTATAGTACGTCTTAATCTCAATATAATTATAAAAAAAAGTCGCCTCCTCTACAAATTCAATGGATTTTGATGTGGCTTCCATCAATAGATAGTGATTCAAGTGGAAGGTTTATACACCCATAATATATGTACATTGCACTCGTGCGAAACCAGGGTGGGTCGCAACGTATATAAGTATATGTATGAAAATAAGTGTAAGTATCTATTACGAGTATTACGTAATCCTTGTCTTTTCTAGTTAAAGTCGGCTTTACAAAGGACCAGGTCGACGTTGATTACCTGTACGACATACCTCGGACTGTCCGGGGGGTGGAGGAGAAGGGATGGAGGCTGATGACGCGGCCCGAAGGCTCCATCACGAACCTGAAAATGTACTGTTCCCCGGGCAGGATGGTGTGTTCTCTGTATAACGACGCTGGCTTCGTTTCTGGACTTCAGATAGCGGTAAGGATCAAACTTTACCTACTGAATATCACTTACTTACACTGTGCACCAGCCACTGGATACTTGATTGGAAATTGCAACTGTTAGTCAGTATAATACCACAGTGCAATAACCAGTAGTATGTCCTGCTTTGTACGGAATAAAACGGTTGGCCGCACACACGCGACAGCCACAAACCTGAAGCTAGAATGTGTCGCGTGTGGCGACCACCCGCGTCAAATGTGTCCAAATACAATAATAAATAAATAAATATCGGTGGAAAGTTCACAGAACCCCATCTAGCCCCAAACTAAACAAGACGTGTACCTACTATGGGAACCAGATGGTTGATATACTAATTAAATACTTTTTTTCGTAAATACATACATAGAATACATAATAACACCCAGACACAGAACAAACATTTGAGTTCATCACACAAATGTTTATCCTGGGTCGAGGTACCTACTACCAACTGAGCTATGAGGCCAATCGAAATAAATAAAAACATAAAATAGAAATGGAATGATCCTGAAACTAAATATACTTATAAACTTCTTACTGACTTACTACAGCCTGCCTAAGCCACCTGGCCCCTATTCAATAAACATTACCTACAAATCCACAAATTTGTAAAAAAATTACGATATTGTCTAATTTTAAGACACACAAGAGCGACAAGAGCCATTAAATGAATTGTAAGAACATTTAACAATTTTGTAAATTTTCCTCCAGTAAATCGTAATTTAAACAGAAACTTGTAGAATTGTAGCCGCTTACAATTAATGGTATTTTACAGTTTGTAATGTTTATTGAATAGGGACCTGATGCTAGAGCGTGTAAGTAGCGTGTGGCGACCACTGGAATCAAGACGTGTCCATATACGTTGGTGGCAGTCTTTTGTGGTTTTGGTCGGTGGCCCGTGTGCGGTCAGGCTACGAGAGGCTACGAAATGTCGGTAAATAAAATAAATGAAAATTGAAAGTGTCATTAGATTCGGTCGAAATGTCGTTTTGTCTTTACAGTGATTTCAGAATAAATAAATAAAATAAATAAATAAATAATGCTGGACAATCCACACAGCATCATCTAGCCCCAAAGTAAGCTACTCAAAGCTTGTGTTATGGGTACTAGATAACTGATATATTTAATACATGATATAGGTACATAGATAGATATTTTTTATTATAAATACATACCCAGACCAACGGAACAAATTTTTAAGAATGAAACCAAAGACAATCACAATCATCATTTTTAGATCCCGGTAACGTCTATAGACCCTGCCTTGAGACCTGAGCGGCAGTTCGTGAAGTGGGACGCCCCAGCTATTGACGATGAGCCAGCACAAGTTTTCTGGACTGCCTCGCAGTACCTCTTCTGTCCTGGTGCGTACTTCTACTAACAAGCTATTATAGATAACCATTTCTTTGATTTACTCTACCTGATTTACTCTACTCCTGACGTCAGGATGCCGGTCACTGCGTCGTAGACCATGTTCGGTGTGGAATCGCTGATAGCTATAATATGCCAATAATTGCTTCCTCCAAAGTTTTCAAACCTAAATGCTGTACACTGTACCTACCTATCAAGGAAGAAAAGATATATCGATTTTGAGATAAATGCGCCTGTCAAAAAAAGAGCAGAGTGTACTCACATGTAGGTAGGTATTGCTTTACTTAAATATGAAAAAGTGTCATTCTGATGGTTTTCATAATTAAGTAACTCGTATATATAAAATATATCGTTGATCGTTTTGCGAAGTAGACACGCAATTAAAACTAATTTCTACAAATTGTGACTACAATTGGCGAGTTTGATTGCTTTTTTCAGATTCACTGGAAGCCGGTGGTGGGCCAATATTGGAAAACAACGTGACGTTGCAAGATGACGCTATCTGGGTCACAGGAGTTGATCACAACCTGATGAGGATCCCTCTAGAGGAGCGTGAACTTGAGAAAACGGTGCTGAGGAGACAGAATTGTCTCCCTGGTATGGGTAAGTAATTTTTAAACAAAAAGTTCATGGTAAAATCAAATAAAAATAAATATGATCACGACTGTAATCCCCGGGCTCGGTAGATATCATCTCCTCAGATCTTTTAGTTACTAGTAGGTAGATCTTTTAGATGTCCGTTAAGATCTAAGTAACTAGAGATTTGAGGAGATATCTACCGAGCTTGGGTATTACAGTCGTGATCATGTGTGTTACATTAAAAAGGTACCTACCCATTTGCATTGTTGTAAAATATCCAGGTACGCATTATTACTACAAGGCGGAGAGAAACGACCAATGTGAAGAGCTTTTTTCGTGGTTCCCTCTGGTGAAGGAAGGGAAACTCATCGGCTGCGGTTTCCAGACCTTCGGCCAGACACCGGAAGTCCAGAACCCGGAGAAGCAGATACAGTATTTCGAGGATGTGCCCAGATCAAAGTCGTTCGTTAAGGTACCTATGGAAACCATTTATACATAAGTAGCTTCCGCCCACGGCTTGACTTCTTGGTAAACGAAACAAATCTATCCCACGGGAACAGTACAATTTTCCGGGATAAAAAGTAGCCTATTCCAAACTATAATCTATATCTGTGCCAATTTTCCTGATCCGTTCAGGCATTTCAGCGTGAAGAGTAGCAAACATACTCCATACGTCCACACACCCTCACATCCATACATTCTTACAAACTTTCGAGTTTATAATATTAGTAGGACTACTTAGTTGTTGCTTTTGTCCGCATTTAACTCATTTTCAAATGTTTTAATATTATTCTGCTAATCAGAGCGGAGAGAAATCCAACAAATGACTGCCCCCTTAGCTCAGTTGGTAGTAGCTTTGCTTTCTACGCTGCCAGTTCTGGGTTCGATCCCCACCCAGGACCAACATTTGTGTTATGAACACATCTTTATCTTTCTTTTCTTATAAATTAAGTTGTATGTGTCATCAGCTTACAATACCAGATTCTCCGGACTGCTCCTTAGACCTGCACGAGAAGTACGGTCTAATCTCCCTTCACATCTACCACATCGATGAGTCTTGGCGTGTGACTTGCGAGTAAGTATACCAACATAGATGGCATAGCAAGTATTCCTGGGATAGTTAACATGGATCTAGCATGAATCTAATACACAAAAACGAGCAATTCTTGTATATAAATATAAGTACCTGGGTGACCGAGCTTAGCTTACCGAGCCGTTTCCGAGATTCCGATTATACATATATATATACAAGAATTGCTCGTTTAAAGGTATAATGATATAATATGAATCTAGGAAACGGCTCCAACGATTTTCATGAAATTTAGTATACACGAGGTTTTGGGTTGCGATAAAGCGATCTAGCTAAATTTCATTTTTAGAAAAAGGCGTTTTATCCCTGTTTTCAGGCAATTAAAAACTGCTACTGTTTCACTGTTTTACCGACATAAACACAAGCTACATGACAATAGATGGCGTTGTTAAGCAAACGTCGTAAAAAAACCGAGCGAAGCTCGATACCACCTTAATGAGCATACTTGATTAATCATCAAAGGCTTCATTGAAGATGGCCAAAATGTGTTCTAGCTATTGGGAGCAATAAACGGAAGTTGTCGTTTTTGAAAGTTGACATTCTAAAAAGTTGTCGTCTTCGGAAGTTGTCGTTTTCGGAAGTTGTCATTTTAGGAAGTTGTCGTTGTCACCCTGAGGGGTATTTTTATGTAATTACCAAAACCTAAACTTATTTGTAAACGTTATGTTAGGCATATTTCGTATCGGCAAACATTGCCGTAAGTTTCCATTAGGGGGTACTCACTGAAATAAAATTTTAGTATTGTCAATGTCACAAAGTCAGTCAAATTGTCAAGTCAATATGGCTGTTTTGTTAAAAAATCTTGGGATGTCCTCCGATGGATTTAGAAAGGAAATTTTCATATTTTACACTCGCGTCAAGAACTCGGGCGTTATTGGAAAAATAACCACAGTACCTAAAACTCAAAATAACATGAGAAAAAATATAAAAGCTAGAACGATAAAGTTGTCTGTCAACTGCATCGCAGAAAATCCCTATCCAGATCTACACGAGTGTTTGTGTGCTATTCGACATCCAGTTCAATATTTTTTATAAACATTTCAGGTCTAGTGACTCCAGTAACCCAAAGACTGCGCCCTCGCTGGCAGAACTAATAGCGGCGCTTGGGGCTTCGCCATCAGGTCGGCGTTGACGCCAAGAAGTTAAATCTACCGATCTATCGAGTAACTAACTGTAATAAGTACATCAATGTACCTAACTAATAGATTTTGGCTTCTATTTCGATTTCTCAGAATATACGTAGGTACCTATCTAAAAAAAACATTTGTTTTATTTACGCCCTTTTAGCTATGATAGCTACGTTTGATCATTCACTCTTTTCTAGTGCGAAGAAATCTGTTGGACGATTCTTACCAGTGATCTGTAATAGTAATACCTAGTTACTAATTATTTTAAAAAAATGCAGTAGCAATCAATAAATGTACTTGCTCTTCCATTTTTGACGGTCTAAAAAATAATAACTAGGTAAATGACGGTCTAAAATACATATTTATTTATTATTTATTTACTTTGGGCCAAAGAGGTAACTGACTGATACCCTAGAGAACGGAAAAGATTGAGAGGTAGATCGCAAAATTTGGAAAAGTCTAGGGGAGGCCTATGCTAGAAAACAAAATAATCAGAGCGTTACGTTACTGATGTCCAATGGATTTAAATAAAATGTAAAACTAGTTTCAAGACTATTAAATAAAGGCTTTTGAAATTGAAATTGAAGTACTTAGATATGATAATAACCATAATTCACGAATGAAATATTCATATAGATTATTTCAATATTAGCGTTCTTTCACCACGGCCAACGCACTTGTTCAAATACTTACCACTGTATGCTTATTAACAAGTGCCTAGGAAGTAGATAGGTACCTACATTATATAATACCTATGGGTACTTTAAAATATCTTCTTCTTCTTCGTCATTTATGGCATCTGTCTCTTAGAGAACAATTTTGCCAGTGTCAAGTGTATTTATTTATAAGTATTGTCAACGTCACAGAGTCATAGTCAAGTTGTCAAGTCAATTTTAAACAAAAGGTGGCTGGTTTGTTGAAAATTTGCGGGATTTCCTCCGATGGAATTTGAAGAGAACTATTCACTCTAATTCACATACTTTACACTCGCGTCAAGAACCCGGGCTTTATTGGCAAAATAACCACCAAAATTACGCAATAAAACTCAAAATAACACGAGAAAACATATAAAAACCAGAGCGACGTAGTTGTCAGGCAAATGCACCGCAGAAAATTCCTTAAAATATCTTCTTTATTTATTGCATCGGTGTCAAAGAACAATTTTGGCAGTGTCAAGTGTACAATTAATTCAATTCAATTGTTAGTTAGTGTCAAGTGTATTTTTATAAAAGTGTTGTCATAGACAAGTTATCAAGTCATTTTTAACCGACTTCAAAAAAGGAGGAGGTTTTCAATTCGACTGTACATAAATATTTTATATTTTGCGCATACAATACCTACCTACATACCTACTAGCCGAAGCAACACATAGTACCGCTGGTTTTAGGACATGCAACTATTTCTAGAACGAGAAAGCTGCCAGTTTCCGTTTTCCACCATTTTCTGTGGTTATCTTATACCTTTAAAGGAGTAATTCTTGTATAATAATCTGAATCTCAGAATCGGCTCTAACGATTTTCATGAAATTTAGTATGCAGGGGGCTTCGGGGACGATAAATCGATCTACGTCGTTTACCAAAAATAAAACCGGTCATCCAGGTACCTACTATTTGTTTAAGAGCTGTAATGCCATGTATTTATTTTTGCCAATAACATAAGACATGCTAACACGTACCTAGTACCTACCTCTTTATGTTAATTAGTAGCGAGGTAGGTACTTATCGAAATCTTTACGTACTAATATTAAAAAGATGAAGAGTGTGTTTGTTGTATTGGATGAACGCGCTAATCTGGAACTACTGGTTCAAATTGATATATTATTTTTGTGTTGGATGGATGGTCCATTTAACGAAGAAGGCTTTAAGCTTTACAACATCACGCTACGACCAATAGGAGCGGAGCATCAATGACAAATGTTGCAAAAACGGGGAAAAAAAATTACTTAAAACGCGCAGACAAAGTTGAGCGAGAGTCAGCAATAGAATTTAATAAAAAAATATTTTGCGAAAACTCTGAAAGCTGAATAAATAACGCCTGTTTTCCGAATCGATATAAATTGCACTGGGTTTGGCAGAAGGCATCACTTGTGTTCATTCTCCTTTCGCCACATGTGCCAAGTGAAACCATGATACAAATCAGATTCCTCAGTATTCTGGTGATGGCCTTGGCGGTGGGTAGCGAGGGTAAGTGCCTAGATCGTAATAGTATCTAGATAGAGTGTCACCGATCACATTTTACATAATGTTATTTTCACGTAAATGCTATCTACTTTGGTAATAATATATGGTATAAGTACTTAGTACCTGGATGACCGAGCTTTGCTCACTTCTTTTTGGGGTAGACGACGTTTTCTATAAATGAAACCTAGCTAGATCGATTTAGCGCCCCCGAAACCCTGCATACTAAATTTCATGAAAATCGCTGGAGCCGTTTCCGAGATTCAGATTATATACCTATATATATACATATATACAAGAATTGCTCATTTAAAGGTATACGATATAATACATAATTATAATCCTGTCCTACTATCTATCTAATCTAATCTAGCTATACCTAGTGTGCACTGTTTGCAGGGGGTTGCATTACGCCATTGTGGCTACAGCACAAAGCACATTTTTGAAGCTTACACGGATATTAAGATTTTATTCAAATAACTAAACAAATTTAAATTATAGTGGTGTTAATTTAGAGCCGAAAGATCAAGCTCTAAAAAAAAATTATAAAAATTACTCAAAGTCATTTTCGAAAAAAGGTACACTTTATACATTTTGTAGGAGTGAGTCGATTCGGTTGCTCACGAGTGTTAGTAATATAAATTAAAAATACGAAAGTCTGGATGAATGGATGTATGTGTGGATATGGATGTTTGTTACCTAATCGCGCTGAAAAGGCTAAAACGGATCTGGGTGAAATTCGGTACAGAGCTAGATTATAATCTAGAATAGCACAAAAGCTACTTCTACCATGCGGGCGAAGCCGCGGGCGCATGCTAGTAAATAGTAATATTATAAATGCGAAAGTTTGGAATCACGCTGAAATGGGTCTGATCGGATCTGAATGAAATTTGACACAGAGGTAGATTATTCTGGAATAGTCAGTGAATACAAATTAAATGCACATTTAACAAGATATTACGTGGGAGAAGCCGTGGGTGGAAGCTATTACCTACATATATAATCCATAAACACGTGTCAATTTATTTGTATCTTATGAATCTAAACTAAGTTTAATTATGACTTAGTTGTGTTATTAACTTTAGTAAATGAACTTATGTATAATATATTATTGTATAGCGTAAGTGAGATTCAACGAAAACAAACTAAGTACTTTATACTCACTGAAGCCGTTTCTGTTACAGCATCGATCATGTCAAAAATCGACCTACCAGTTGGACTCTCAAGTAAGTTGAGTATTTGAAAATAAAATATTTCAACTATCTTATGAATATACTCGTAAATTAAAAACTGGACATTTTAGGTATATTTACTTTATTAATAGTCAGAAAAAGTACAAATTTTTAGGTTTCTATCACAATTTTTCATCAATACTAAGCTTTTTAAAAACCCTTCCTTTGGCCCCTATTAAACGTTGGTGGTTTAACAGGGACCACTTAAAAATTCATTATTTTTGCGTTTTATCACTATAAATACAAAGTTTTCTATTTCCCTCAGACTTTAATTATGATTTTCTATTAAATTAAGCTTTCGATGAATCATAATTATGGAGAAAAACAATGATGGGCCTAATAAAACTAAGGAAACAAAAACATGTATTAAAAAGTATTAATTGACTAATTTTTACCCATAAAACTATCATATTTTTAAACAAGCTATTCGTAACACTGCAATAAATGTTTGAAAGTAAAGAAAAAACAAAAATACTTTTTTTTGTAAGATTTGTGGCCCTTATTACACTTATGAAATCTTACGTTAATTATATGTGATCCTATTTCAAAGAGTTTCTAGTTAAAGTAAAAAAAACAGTTGTTATTTATAATGGTACGTTGTCTTCCCAATCATAGCTTGTCGTCCTCATGACGTTGATGTTATCGTATGAGGTATTTATCTGTTTGATGGGAGTACATTCTTGTTTTTGTAATGTGTCTGTATTTTCATCATCAGAAGAACTGTAGTATATATTATTGATAAAACGTCGTTGAAAGGTTTTCGATTCTTGCAGTGACCAAAGTCCACGACGTTTTTTTGTAGGACGTTCCATAATTTGTGTCCTAAAAAGTAAATAAAGCTGATTAAATAAAGAAAATAAAGCAAATTGTTAGAGGTTAATACTTTTTGAGCAATATGGTAACAATAATACAAAAGATTAGGCTGTTAAATCTTAAAAATAATGTATTTTTTCACAAGTAATATACAATATGAGCGCCTAATAAGGGCCGGTTCTATTAACACGCCTTGTAAGCGGCCCTTATTAGACCATGAGACAAGTTCGACAAGATTCAATGTAAAATTAATAAAAATTGAGAATAATGATTAAACTTACCTTGATAAGTCAACACTATTCACTCTTTTTAACTTTACAACAGCAAATTCTGTAAACAGTAGGCTATTTTACACACAAATTACTAATTTTCCGTATTATTGATACTGCGTTGATACATCTACGCCCCTATCGCTAGTCGATATTTTCCCCTTGTATCAGTAGTCCGATGATTTAGTCCTATGATCGGACTGATGAGACTTTTTAGTTTCATCAGTCCGATGATGCTGATCAATACAGATCATTGCACTATTGAGCCTTTTAGTCCGATATGTGCACACTTCGACTTTCCAAAAAAAAAAATGCTTAGGTACCTCCTAATGATCGTGATTTTGACCCCCAATAATTATGATCATGATTTATTTTGTTACAGTCAAGTTTGGTTTCGGGCTTAACTGGCCCTCTAGATCCTTCTTCTTCCAAATTCCATTGAACATGTCACAGGCATTGGATGAGGGCTGGTATGAGAGAGAAAAACCCAAAGGCCCCGCTGTTTACGAAGAGCTTATCTTATTATGCTATGAGGACTGCCAAATATGTGCTGAGTATGAACCTCACAGCACTTATATAGCTGGCTTGCAGATAGGGGTAAGTACAGTTCATCCAACGGATCTAGGCATTCGTGAAGTTAGCCACAGGTGCGAGTTTGCGCATGTCTAGTCCCAAGTCCCAACGCCCCTCTCCATACATCCAATTGCTCCCGAAAAACGATACTGCGCAGCTCTTGCGGCTAACTTCACGAATGCCTCGACTCGTTGGGCCAACTTAGGTACCTACCTCACTTGTTCCCCGATTGTCTTTCTTTCTCATCGTGTTAACTAGTCCTTTAGAAGCTCCTGCTGTCCACTTGACACCATGTTAGCAAATATTTTAGGTTCACAATATGCCGGTTTCCTTACGATGTTTTCCATCACTGTTTGAGAGTACTGGTGCAGCGTAGATACATTTTCGAACAGCGGTCCACGACTGGCTGTTAAGATGCTGGTGAAAATGCTGTTTTCTTAAAACAGACCATATTTTTAAAATTGTTTGGCAAGAGTAATATATTATTTAATCGGATTATATATAATTGCTAAGAAAATTTAAATTTAAAAATATTATTAATGATTAAATGAAACTTATAAATGCATGCATATAATATTGTATAAAACATCATGGAAATAATTTTGTATAAATGATCTCATCAGATCAATAAATTTTGCATGCTCATTAAATAATTGTAAATCTCTACTGCAAAGCAAGAAATGAAAAGGCTTTTTTATTTTATTTTTTTATATATAAGAGAGTTCTTAAGAACCATACTTTCATTTTAATTATCTAACTAAATACATGTCTTTTAAAAACAACTATTCTCAGCGATAGATGGCGCTCGATTACTAAAAACGTAGAAGCAGAGTCACGTCCAAACACTAAACTCGTATTTGTACTTAATACTCACGATTTGCTCAACAGTTTCGGTAAAGCCGGTTTTTTCACGATGTTTTATTTCAACGAATAATTTTTAATTAAGAATTTTTTAACTTATTCTTCCGTGGTATTTACTTTGAAAATACTTTTACAGATTTGTAAAAGTAATTTCACAGATATGGCTTTCGACATGAACGAGAACGGATGGACTGATTGGACCACCATGATCGACGGAAAACCCGTGGAGTACTATACAAACACGCAATATTACATGTCTGAAGGTAAGAGCACTGGTTGCGTAGTGGTAGCACCCCTGCCTCACCATCCGGCGGTCGTGAGTTCAACCTGGTTGTGCACCATTGGGTTTTTCTATTTGAAAAACGGCTCAATATCGTGAAAAAACATTGACTGTAGGCTATTGTAGAGATGTAAGTACTTATAAGTATCAATAGAAAGGAAGCAAGAAAAAACAAAGAAATATTTTATTTGACACACACACATTATAGAAAGTATTAAATAATAATAGTCTTCGTAGGTAGGCAAATAGGTACCTATAGGCTTCTATTTAAAAATGGTGTTAACAAGCCCTTGCTTTCGTTTGCAGTGTTTCTAAGCAAGAGCCCCGAAGATCGTATTGCTTCATACAACCAGTCTGTAATTTTGCAAGACGGGCTTGTCACTGCCTCTGGACCTCATGGGAAAATGATGTCAGTTTCTGCCAATGGCACGAAGCTCAGGACCGAGAGTGAGATGACACAACAGTCTTGCATCTATTGGATGGGTGAGTACATATTACGTACCTATACGGACCATAATTATCATCATCATCTTCCTGCTCTTATATAGAATAGAATAGAATAGAAAATAGTTTATTGCAAAAAAAAAAAAAACACAACATAAAAAATTTAGACTTAAGTACCTATTTAAAAAAAACAAGTCATTTAAGGCAAAAGGAGTAAATTCAGCATTTTGCTGCTTGCATTGATACGCAAGCAGCGCGCTGTTTTTCAATTTACTCCTCTCGGATAGCTGGTCACCGAGAGATTAAAGAGATTGCGGGATTACAATATTATAACATAAATAAACGGCGTTTTAAACAATCACAATACGCATTTACAGAGGCTGGATATTATTACATATTTAAGAAAGTCTAAGGGTGTGTAAAAAGTTATGTGAGTACCTATACAAAAATAATGTTGTAACTAATAAATAAAATAAGTGAGAGGGTGTGTGAGGGTGCGTGAGGGTGGGTATGTGTGTGCTTGTTCTCCCGAGGCACCAGTCTCGTGTGAGTCTTGGCAGCGGGATAACAGTGAGTGTGTGTGTGTTGTATGCAAAATGATCTGATGATACTTTTGTAGGTCATTTTTTCTCTAGAGTTTAAAGGTTGCTTCTACCATATGACTCTGTCGCGCAAGTAGTAAAATTTTAAGTTTTTTTTTAAACGTTAATGAATTTGTTTTTATTCTCAAAGGTGGTGGTAAATTATTCCATATCTTTGACGCTACATATATCACTAGGTGGGGTTGGCACAACAGGTTCTCTTCCTCCTCTCTCCCCTATCATCCGTCATCTCAGTAGTCACTCCCTTCTAACACATATCGTCTTTCACACAGTCCATTCATCTATTCTTAGGTCTACCTGTACCGTTATAATCATCCACATTCAAATCTTCCTTCAAATCCTTTCTTGTAACATGATTTACACACTTACATACCAAATACATACAAACACATATTGCCTTGCGACCTTACTCGAAAGCGCACGCTTATTTGACGGAATAAAGGAAACCAGTGTTACTCAAACTTTTTACACGATGTATACTTGCGCAAGTTGTGGATCTCAACATATCGATGGACCTGTTTGCAGCGTTTGTAAACTCCATTACGACTACCAATGCGCTGGAGTTACTGAAGCCGGGTTCCGCAGGCTGGGTGATAGCAGAAAAAGCGTCTGGCGCTGCCCAACTTGTAAGTCCGGCTCATCACCATCCCCAGCTGCGGTCTCTCCCCAACCCTATCAGTTCGACGTGATTCAAGAGCAGTTAAACAAGATCATGCTAGACCTGACTCCTCTGGCGTCTTTGGTGGCTGATGTAAATTTGATCAAGTCTGAGCTGTCTAGTCTCAAGGAATCCCTTGATATGGCGCATGAGCTCATCAACAACTTCTCTGATAAGGTGAGCACCCTTGAATCGAGAGTCATTCAAGTTGAGAAGATGGCACATCAAGTACCTGCACTTCAATCAGAGGTAGAGAGATTGAACCGTGAGATGCAGGATAGAGATCAATGGGCCAGAGCCAACAACGTAGAAATTCGAGGTATTCCTCTAAAGAAAAATGAAAATCTTTACGAGATTGTTCAGAGGATTGGTAACCTGTGTGCTTATAATCTCAGGAAAGAAGAAATTAATTACATCGCTCGTATACCAACCCGTGTGCCAAACGCTGACAAACCCATAGTGGTAGCGTTTAACAGTCGCTACACGAAGGAGGAGTTCGTGGCATCGTCTCGCAAAAGTAAGCAGCTCAACATATCAAACCTGGGCTTCTCTACGGCAGCAAATTTCTACGTAAATGACCATCTAACGCAAGCCAATAAAACACTTCTGGGTAAAGCAAGAGCCTTAGCTAAAGAGAAAAACTTCCAGTTTATATGGGTCAAGCACTGTAAAATCATGGCAAGAAAGTCGGAAACAGCGCCCATTTTTTTAATACGGGGCGAAAACGATCTAATGAAAATCACAGCGTAGCTTACTTATTAAGTGAGCGACCTATAATTCTTATACTTTTTATAACATCTGCAAACAGTTTGAGAACCGATTTTAACTCCAAAGTCCACTGCTCATCGACACACAATGGAATTGTCAACCAGTTAGTCATTGGTCAGGTGAGTTTATCGCCTCTGTGTATGCAAATCTCACCCTCACGCGCTTACGCATTTCGCTACGCAGCGGTCATTATTGCTTGCGTTTGTGTTAAATTTTACCTTACGCTAACAGAACGGATTGTCCGGCTACCACTTAATTTTTCTTTGACTACCTTTAGCTTAAAAAAAATTTCAACCAATATTTTATTTAACGATTGGAGAATTTATTACAATTGCTTGATCTGTTTTACTATTTTAACGGTTAAGTTTGCACTTGCACTGAAGATTCTAATTTCATTTCTAGACTTTTATTCTATTGTAATCAATTATAACCAGATGTTCTGCCATGGTCTTTTTTTAAATAAGTTTACTGTGATGCGCTACAGTTTTTGTGTTGATATTACTTATGATGGCTTCTTTTAACGTGTACTATCAAAACACTAGAGGGTTACGAACTAAAACACACACTTTCAAACGCACAATTAACCTAAATACATACGATATTATAGCTTTGACTGAAACTTGGTTACTTGATAGTATAAATGACAATGAGCTTTTTGATAGCAGGTATCTTGTATGGCGTCGGGATAGAGATTATTCCAGAACTAAGCAAACTAAGGGTGGAGGAGTCCTTTTAGCTGTTCGTCGTGAGTTCACTGTGGTTGAGCGCCCAGAGTGGGCTTCCTCAGCGGAAGACTTATGGGTTACGGTCAAATTTAAAAATAAGGATAGAACGGTACATCACATACACTTCTGCGCAATTTATTTATGTAATGAAAATCGTGGTCATTCATATGATACACAGTTACGTAACTTCTCAGACAAACTTTCGTCTACAGTTGAATCGAATCCTAATGATATCTTCGTGGTAATGGGGGATTTCAATATGCCGATGGTTGAATGGACATATGACGGAACTTACTTACAGCCATCGGGTATATCTGGTGATACTCAACTATATTTCTTTGACACTCTTTTGGAATGTAACTTGAATCAGTTTAGTTCATGTCGTAATATTTCTAAATCTAGAATTTTAGACTTGGTACTGTGTAATGTGGATGTTTCTGTGACTGCCTGTGATGATCCCTTAGTCCCAGAGGATGATCATCATAAATCATTAATTTTTTCCTTATTATTTACGAATGTTGCCTTTCTTAAATCAAAACCGAGGAAAAAAATATTTCACGCATCTGGGGATTATGATAAAATCAAATCAGAATTAAGCTCAATCGAGTGGGGTGAATGTCTGTTTGGTGACACATTGGAAAACTGCGTCAGCTTTTTTTATCAACGTTTAAATTATTTAATAGATACACATGTGCCTCACAAGTATATCTACTCATCAACGTTTCCTCCATGGTACAATGCTAGCCTGAAAAAAATTCTTAAAGAAAAACATAAATACCATCTTAAATACCGGACATATAGAAACACTTCAGATTATGACACTTACACTTTACTACGAAAAAGGTCAAAAGCTATCGAAGAAGAATGTTACCGAGCGTATATAAAAAAAACTGAAGAGTCAATAATTGCGAACCCTAAAGTATTCTGGGCATATATGAAGTCAAACAAATCTGGTCATAATTCGCTTCCCGCTACTCTATCATATGAAAACCAATCTGCTGACAATGGTCAAGAAGTGTGTGATATCTTCGCTACTTATTTCCAGTCTACCTTTCTATCTAAGCCGTCCTCTAGTAACATCCGGACACCCATTAATGACTCGAGCATTTTGAATCACACTAATATTATAAGTGATATAGAAATAAGTAATAGTTTAGTTTATAAGCTTTTGAAAACACTAAATTTTAATAAGGGAGCTGGCCCCGATCATATATCTCCTATATTTATAGTTAATTGTGCTAAGGAACTAGCCCTACCGCTTACATTGCTGTATAGACGGTCCCTGAGTGAAGGCTTAGTACCTGGCATATGGAAGTCGGCCTTCATTACGCCAGTTCATAAGAGTGGTAGTAAGGGAGAAATAAAAAATTACAGACCTATTTCAAAATTATGTATTTTCGCGAAAATTCTTGAACGAATTGTTTACACCCAGGTTTACAGCACTCTTTCAAACACTTTTATACCAGAACAACACGGATTTCTAAGTAACCGTTCTACTACATCCAACTTGCTGTCTTTTGTTGACTACACGACCTCAAGTATGGATGCTGGTGGGCAAGTAGATTCCATTTTCACTGACTACAGTAAAGCGTTTGATCGCATAGACCATAAAATACTACTAAATAAGCTATTATCGGCTGGTATACACGGTAATCTATTCAGATGGTTTACTTCTTATATTGAGAACCGATCTCAGGCTGTGGCAGTTAATGGGTTTTCTTCTATCTGGCATACCGTTCCTTCGGGCGTCCCCCAAGGGTCTCTACTTGGACCTTTGTTATTTAATATTTTTATTAATGATATTAACTCTTGCTTTTTAAATTCAAAATTTCTTTTATATGCTGATGACATGAAAATATTTAAAAAAATAAATACTCTAAAAGACTGTATTTTGCTTGAAAATGACCTACTTAGATTTGAAGAATACTGCCTGCGAAATAATTTGGACCTCAATGTTTCTAAATGTCATACGATTACTTTCACGCGCAAACTGAATGTAATTGAATATAATTATACCCTTAAAAATACTAAACTTCAGCGGTTGTACGAGGTGCGAGACCTTGGTGTGATACATGACTCCAAATTATCTTATGAGAAGCACATAGATCACATTGCTAAGAAAGCCAACAGGGCGATGGGTTTTATTAAAAGATCTTGCTCTCAATTTTCTGACGTCAAAGTTATAAAAATCTTATATTGTTCTTATGTTCGTAGCATTCTCGAATATTGTTCACAAATCTGGAATCCGCAGTATAATGTTCATGTGAATAGATTGGAGACTATTCAGCGTAAATTCATGAAGTATCTTCAGTTCAAGTGCAAAACGTTCGATACACATTACGATGGTAGATGCAAAAGACATCACATAATACCGTTGAGGTTGAGAAGGTCAATAACGGATATCTGCACCACAATGAAAATAGCACAGTCTCAAATTGACTCTCCACATCTCCTCTCTTTGATTAAGTTGCGCGTCCCAACGAGAAGCGTAAGAGTGGCCTCTCTCTCTCTTCATATTCCTCACTCTGCAACTAACTTTAGACAGAATTCATTTTTCGTTAGATCGGCGAACTGTTTCAATGAGCTGGTTGGCTTTCCTGAGTTGGATCTATTTAACTCCAATCCATCCTCTATCAAGCGTGTTCTCATGAACCGCTGGTTGGAGTCGGTGACTCAACTGGTTGATTAAATTGTAAAAATTATTTGAATGTACGTATATACTTGCTCTGTTCTTTCTCCCTAGGTATTGTTATTTTGTTTTTATTTTCCTTTATTATTGTGTCCGTCAATTAAGTTTGTATTTTCTTTTTAGTTTCTTATATGCGAAAACATGTAATTGGTAAGTAGTATGTTTAAGTTTGTTTTGGTTTAGTTTATAATTACTGTTTGTTTTCCGAATAAAATAAAATAAAATAAAATAAAATAAATCGAAAAACTCCACCAACGTTTAGAATGAACATTCTGGATGAACACAGGCTATATTTTATACTAGCTGTTACCCCCGCGACTTTGTACACGTTAGATTAATTTTACACGTAGCGTCCAGTGCGCGTGAAATTAAATAATAATAATGCTGGACAACCGACACAGCATCATCTAGCCCCAAAGTAAGCTACTCAAAGCTTGTGTTATGGGTACTACATAACTGATATATTTAATACATTATATACTTACATATACATAGATAGATATTTTTTTTATTATACATAGAAAACACCCAGATCAACGGAACAAATTTCTGCAGATCTTACACAAATTTGTTCCGCGGCGGGAATCGAACCCGCAACCTCTTGCATCGCAGGCGGACTCTCGCCCTCTGCGCCACAGAGGTCGTCAAATTATAAGTAAAATTATTATATCTTTTTTATTTGTCAACGGATCTCGATGAAACAAAGCCTAAGGTTTAATCCAAGCTCATCTCAATACATTAGTGAAAAGTGCATTCGATTTGGTTCAGCCATTGTGGAGATTAGCGCGAACGAACGCACAGACGAACAGATAAACAGACTTTTTTTTCAAAAACGGTTGTTCTATGCTAAGTAGCGTTAGGTAGCATTCATTTTTATGTGAAAATATCAAAAGTACTGCAGACACTGCTTCTCAATGATTTTATTATATGTATAGATATAGGGCGAAGCCGTGGGCGGAAGCTAGTCCAATCCTATTCTAATATTATAAAGAGGAAAGTTTTGTATTTTTGTAACGAATAAACTTAAAAACTACTGGTCCGATTTCAAAAATTCTTTTACCATTTGAATGCAACATTAATCCTGAGTAACATAGGCTATATATTATGTAGGTACCTTGCGAGCAAAGTCGCGAGCGAAAGCTAGTTAGTTATAAAGTAACGTAATATCTTCCAACGGATCTAGGCATTCGTGAAGTTAGCCAAAGGTGCGAGTTTGCGCATGTACAGCCCCTCTCCATACCTTCAATTGCTCCCGAACACCGAACTAAATGCCTCGCTCGACTCGTTGGGCCAACTGTAGGTACATAGGTATTTTCTTTTTCTTGTAAGTTAATACCATGCACAAATTGTTTCTAACTTAAACAACATTAAACTATAACATGCCTTAATAGTAATAGTAAGTGATTATTTTATAATATAGCACTGTTATCGCCTGAAACAGGATTACCTAGTTCAGGCTCAATTATTTTACTTAGCTATGTCTAGTCGTTTAGTGCACCTTATGTACCCTTTGTCTTATTATGTTTTTTGAATTTTATTTATTTATTTATAATAATAATTCGAAGGTGTGCATCAAATTCGAAGGTGTGCGTCATAGGTTAGTTATTCGAAGGTGTGCGTCATAGGTTAGTATTCTTATAAGCGGCGATGGGCTTGCAACCTGTCACGTACGGAATACTAACTACTGTGCAAAATGTGGGCATGTACCAAATGTCATGTTTGGACTTGCCTCTGACTACCCCCTTTAGATATCCTCAAAAGATTTAAGTAACCAAAGATCTGAGGAGATATCTACCGAGCCCGGGGATTACAGTCGTGATCATATTTATTTTTATTTTTTTATTTTTTTTTTATTTATTATAACCAGGCACTCATTATTACTACAACATGTCGAAGACAACGGAATGCACGGCTGAGGGCCTCGCCCCTTGGTTTGCGCTGGTGCATGGAGACAACGGCGAGGAGCAGGACACGATCGGCTACTGCATGATGACGTTCGGGAAACTGCCGGTGGTGCCTGGTAGGCAGGACTGCTTCGAGAGACCAGATAGAACAGCTGTCCAGGTCAGTTTCTATTGCTTTCTAGCTTTTAGTTTCTTTTTAGCTCTTAGTTAAATCTACTTTAGTTTCATCGTATTGCTCGGAGCACTGATGGTGTATTGATAGCACTCATGCCTCACGATCCGAAGGTTGTGGGTTCAAGACTCGGGTACCAATTAGTTTTTCCATTCGAAAAGTTTGTGTGCGCAATGCCAGTGCTTTTAAACATTAAAACTTTTATAAGTGCTGATGTGCTGATGTAAAATAAAAAAAAAACGGTAACGGAAAACATCGTGAGGAAACCGTCATACCCTAGAACCAAAAATGCAAAGGTTTTGCAACCTGTCACGTACGGAATACTAACTGTATTCATCATATTTGGAAGTGCCTCAGACTACCCTCTTTAGATATCCTCAAAGATCTAAGTGACTAGAGATCTGAGGAGATATCTACCGAGCCTGGGAATCACAGTCGTGATCATCCTTCCGGGCCCATAGCCCAACTACTATGCCCAACTTTGTTTTTTTTTTATCTATAAGTGTAAGTTTTATCTGTAAGCCTTTTATAAGTATAGAAGGCTTTGTCCTGAATGACTGACTGACGAATCAACGCACAGCCTAAACCGCTCGCTGAGCGTAGAGACCTGAAACTTGGAAGGTGTGTTCTAAGCATCCGATAAGAAAGGATTTTCCGAAATTCTACCTAAAAAAAGGGGGGCAAAGTTTGTACGGGACAACGTGATTCCTAGGTCCAATCTACTTCAAATTTTGCATAAACTTTTTTTAATAGAATTTATGGAAGGCGTGTTTCGTATTTTATTGAAATCTATTCCCTAAAGGGGTTAAAAAACCTATTAAAAATCCTAGTTTAGTTTAGGTATGCATGTACTTAAGTAAGTATTTAATTGAAATGTTTATTTTGCAGGCTATCGTCTCTGACGGTCCGCAGTGCTTGTACGATTTGGCAGACAAAGGCGTTGTCACGTGTCACGTATACTATACTAGTAAACCGGAATGGATCATATGTTAAACCGAAGAACTAAGTTACACCCATGTTTACACCCGTATCCTTCGTTAGGTCCACACTTGTGATATTCTGCCGTGTCTGTGTCCGCAACACGCCCACATTTGTACCAAATTGTCTATGCTTTTTACAGTCCCTTTTAAAACTGTTATTTGTCACGCGTGTTTTTTATGGTACGGAGATATATATGGTCACGGCAGTTTGTCACTAGTGTGGATGCGTTTTCACATAACTCAGTATTATTGATTTCAATTAACATTTGTACCTATTGCAAATCGCATACGAGTTGATGAATCGCTATACTTTGTTAAACTCGTCCCACTTTTTGTAAAATTGTAAACAAAAGTTTTGAAATTAAATCAAAGACAGGATTGAACATAGTATGTCTACCTTATTTATTACAGGCCGATCTTTTATCCGTGGTTACTTGAAAAGGCCTCAAATTTTTAATTTTTAACCATTGAAATTGAATACCTTGACTTATGATGACTATTGATAAAAAATATTAGTGTCCGTATGCACTTGTGACATTGTGTCCGGAACACGCCCACTTTTACACGAAGTCCCATAATCTGTCAAATTGTAACGCGCGTTTGTTATACGTTACAGAGACACTGCAGTTTGTCACAAGTGTGGACGGACACTTAGACCAGGGACCTCACCACGAATTCATAATACATTACCGAATTAATATTACATTGTTATTTCGTACATGACCTATGCAGATTTTATTGAAGTACTTCAAGCTTCAAATGTGAAGTTTCTAAAACGGAATCGTTCTGGAAGACTTTGTGGTTGTTAAAATAACCAACTACTTAGTTATTGAATTACGACAATTTGAATGCACAAACACCACGATAATCCAGAGAATAACACGTTAGTTCACTGAATCAAAGATAAGTTTATTTAAATAAGTCTCTAACAGAAATGTAGGTGAGGCACGACCGGCCTCGGACGATGACTCGGCACGTCCGGGACTGAACCCGCGACCTCGTGGAACGGAACATCGCTTAGTGTAAGTGGGAAAATAATTTGGAAATATCCGCTCGAAGTGTGACTGACAACATATTATGTAACCGTAGGAAGGTACTTCGGTTACACAATTTTTCTGATAGATTAAGTCTATGTAACAAACTTTAATAAGTAAGTAGGTACCTAGGTATTTCTTCTTCTTCAATTATGGCATCTGTCTCTTAGAGAACAATTTTGCCAGTGTCAAGTGTATTTATTTATAAGTATTGTCAACGTCACAGAGTCATAGTCAAGTTGTCAAGTCAATTTTAAACAAAAGATGGCTGGGGATTTCCTCCGATGGAATTTGAAGAGAACTATTCACTCTAATTCACATACTTTACACTCGCGTCAAGAACCCGGGCTTTATTGGCCAAATAACCACCAAAATTACCTACGCAATAAAACTCAAAATAACACGAGAAAACATATAAAAACCAGAGCGACGTAGTTGTCAGGCAAATGCACCGCAGAAAATCCGAACTTCTATTGACGATTTCTTCTAAATATTTGACTAATTGTCTGACATTTATCAAAGACCTAGGGAGCTTTGGAGGGTCTATAGAGGTGCAATGTGAACGAAATTCTCGAAACTACCCTTAAGGGGTGAAGCAGAGAGGTTGAAGTTTGTATAACTAGTAATTAGTGCAAAAATAAAAAAAAATCCGACTTAACGTATCTGAAAATAGAGTTTTACATCCGCCATATTAGATTTTTTGACATTTTGACGAACCTCATTTGTCAAAATCCGTCCAGCAATTTGGGCTACAGCACCCCAAACACATTAACCTCCTTTTTAGCTACGCAGTCGGGTGATTTTGATTACCTACTAGGACGAAATCGCGGGGAGTTCTATTAGTCGAATATAAATTTTAACTGCGAAGAGACTTGGCTTATTACTCCAGTTTTCCAATTTCCACCCATATTTACAGAGTAGAGTAGTTTCAGGGTGGTATCGTTAGCAAGTCAAGAAGTTACACAAACTCGTGACTTTCACGCGTAAAATAAGTAAGTTTGTTTAATTCCAAATTCTGTACATACAATGTGGGCAGTGCCAATACAATGTTAGGATTTCTCTCTCTAACTTACATAGACATCATCAAAAGTTTTGAAGGGATTTTACCATAGGTATCTGTACGAGGTGTACCATAAGTTGTCGCATTTAGATCGGCTGACGTTACTACAGTAGTAATAGTACGTTACTATGACATCTGTCAAATTTGTTACTCATGGTACCAAATTCTAAGCAAATTAATGAGCGCAAACTACAGTCGCTGTAGTACGCTGTGACGTAGAATAGTTAGCTACGTGAGGTTTTAGTACCCAACTATCCGCTAGAGGCGCTGTACCAAGTTTTCATACATTTTTTTAACTACAGTCGCTAGCGAGTGTAGATTGTGAAAACTCATGGTAGACCCTCTGTCGACCAAACCGTGAGTACAGTCGATGTGCCTACTTCAGTCATTGTTACTTCTTCCTGTCCCACGCTATGTGGGGTCAGTACAACACGTTTTCTTCTTCTATTTCCCTCTATCACCGTCATCTCAGTGGTACTACTCATATCATCTTTCGCAGAGTCCATCCATCTTTTCCGTCTACCTCTACCCCTATATCCATCCATATTCATATTCAACACTCTTCTCGTCACAAATACCATGGTAGGTAGGTAGGTCATTGTTTGTAGCTATATATCGTTTTAATATTTTAAATAGTTTTTTCTTAGCAGCATGTCAAATTTGCTTTTTACGAATAAGTACGAGGTAAGCTCGAGTACCAGACGGCCTCACCCTCACTAATTTATTACCCACCCGTAGCTGAAAGCTAATAAATCGACCAAGCGTGAGTCACCTCACTTTATCACTTGCATGCTTCGATCAAAATTGATCCAAAGTCCCACTTAAGATAGAGGCATTTACCTATTCTCAGAAAGTAGAATGGATAAATGAAAGGAGATTGACGAAACGTAGGTACATAAGGCGAGTGTGAATGTTACAAAGTCATATTACTTTGATATTGCCCGAAAAGCTTGTGGTGAGTCCCCAGGTCCTCGAGACGCGAGAATGATCGATAGTACTGATGTTACCTACTAAGGTTCTTGATTTAGAATCATTTTGATCTTTAGAGATTCATAAAATTTTTATATTACTTTATATTTAGGTACTTAGTTACCTATCTCAAGAATTCTAATCGAGAAATCATCGTACGGTGGTTCTTGAGGCGTATATTACATAAAGTAATTTACGCCTCAAGAACCACCGTGCAGATTATAAAATCTTGTTGATTATTTTATAATTAAAAGATATATTAAGCTGCACATAACTTCTTTTGAGAAATTAGAATGCTCTTTCTTTCTTCATCTTATCCTGTTACTAGTTTTTGCGAACTAGTGAGGTTATTCCTTTTGTGCATTTGACACATGTCTTCAAAAATTTTGGGTACTTTAATCAAAGAAATTGGTACCTTACGTGCGCGCTATCACTTAATTCGACTGAGGCTAAGGACTCAAGAAGCGGTTTTCACCCGCGTCCACCGCGGTTGCGGGCGCGCACCCTTTGTAGAATACAGATATTTATGTAAAAAATTAGAGCACATTTCACGACGCGTTTTACGCCCGCGGCGTGTGCGATTGTTTGCGGGTCCCGCTGCACCGGCGGTCATCTTGTACCGGCGGGCGCGGGTCACGGGCCCGCAGCCGCGCTCTGCGATCGGTTGGCGGGCGAGCTCAACTGATCGTATAACCGCCCGTCTTGCGATAATCAACCGCCAAGATTGCGAGCGATAATCGCAACCGCGACGGCTGCGTAACCGCACAAAACTCCGGTCTCGTGAGTTTTGAAAATAAAACTCCATTCCGCCACCGCAGCGGGCTCGGGTAAACATCGCTCCGTGAGTCCTTAGCCTGAATTCGACGACCATTCGGCACCGATTGTATCGTTTTCGTTTTGCGGGGTGGGTACCCTGGATCCGCAACGTCACAATAGCTCGTCTGTGACGTCAGCTGAGTGCCGTCGACCTCTATGAGGGAGAGCTAATGACGCTATTCACTATCTCTTGCATTTCTCTTGATGATGAATTCATGCCGTATTGTTGCCTGACATGATAGACGACAGTCCTCTTCTTGATTATCTATCTCTAGGTATTACAAAAGCAACAGCTTAAATAATTATTCTTGGTAATAAGTACGAATAATAAAGAAGGTACCTAATGAAAAATAAACGAGTATTTATTGCAAAAAAATAAAAAAACCCGACTGAAAATAGATTTTTACAGTCGCCATATTAGATTTCTTGACATTTTGTATGGCCTATGACACTCTTGTTATCTAGACGAAACGGCACCTCATTTGTCAAAATCCGTCCAGCCCTTTGGGCTACATCACAGCGAACGCCAAAGGAACTCACATAAATATAGGTACATACATCCCAAACACATTACTCTCTTTCTTTGCTACGCAGTCGGGTAAAAATAAACACATTTCATACAGGCCCATATATCCCCAAACATAGCAAAGCTATGATAACTGAGTTATAGTACTTTTGAGGTATTACTCGCTCGTAAATCTATCCCGCCTCTCTGTAAAATGTGTCAGTCCGTTCCGAAAATTAGCACCTTCTGTTCCTCACCTCTTAAATGAGGAGAAAAGCTCTCCAGGCTATTTCATAAACCTTTGATAATAAAAGACAGTCATAAAGTTGAACTTTATTACCAGCAATAACGTTTATTTTTCAGCTATACCTAGGTACTTATTCAATTAATTTAAATTGAATAGCTTTGTGTCGTTGCGTTGTTTGCGCGGGTGCCGCCTTCCAATAGATCAACTCAATTAAAAGTTTTTGAAACAATGCGGTTGTCAATCACTCACTTATTATCTCGATTATTACTAAGTATCACTCGATTATTCATAGTTTACTTTATGCAATTTAAGCGTAACATAAAGTAAACGATCAATAGACGACCTTATAACTCGTACTGTCAAAAAGTTATTAAATCCCGGGTAGAGCCAAGCTTCTAACTCTACACGGCCTAACTTTACAAACTCTACACCTTAGTCAAAACATATGGTTACAAGAACTCGTCATAAGCCCATGACGTGAATGTAGCGAAATGCCAAGCCCTTACGCATCGGGGCTCGTCGTGGCGGAGCCACTACCGTGTCCCCAGATCTTTGACGTAATATAGTGATATGTGGATAGTGAGCTAGTAACTCTTGCTTTCTTTCTCGATTAGGTACATTTTTTGTAAGAAGGATCAAACGAAAAAGCGGAAGGACCGAGACGAGTTTCTTGCCTGTTCTTCTCGTACTTGGGTTAGGTTGGAATTGGCACTAGAATCACGTAGCATTTAAGACGTTTCAAAGTGATCCTTGTGATTTTATTGATTTCCATTTTAATTTGAATTTAAATATTTGTGTAGATCTAGCTGAATTTCTCACTAGCTTACTAGCTTAGAAATTAATGTAAGTAACTAGCCAGGTGTATCTCGGACATAAGGTAACAAAGGTTGCTTTGGTGTGTAATATTTTAGTTATATTGTTATATATAATGTAAAAGTTAGTTAAGATTGTTGAGGGTAAAGTTAGATAACTAACAAACTTTTGAGGAGGGTGTTGCGATTTGAAGCCTGGAAGAATGTTGAAACAATGTTGGGTTATCTTCTGAATTTTTGGACCACAAAGGGTTGGAGTAGATGGTTCAAAAGCTTACCCTTACATAAAGTATTTGCCTTTTAATTAAATGGTAGAGAGACATTATAAAGGCGTTAAACTAAGAATCCCTGTTCACTGGCCAATAGGCATGGCAACACTAAATTTTTGGCAGAATGCAGCTAGTGAACGTAATTATTGCCAGTAGCCCCCCTCCCACACTTTATGCAGTTCTTAAATCTGGGCGTCTACTCCGCAAAATGACAATGATATAATCGGAGCGAAAAGTTCGTAAAATTTAGTTTTGCTAATTCGTCTGTAAGTGGTATTATACTAGGTTTACAAGATCGATTATCAAAATGCTTGTCGTTCCATCCGTTCAAATAATACACGAAAAGATTTACGCTTTGCACGATTAATCGATTATAGTACCGATATCTAATAGGTTTCTTTTTCCAAAAAAAACACGATTTACCAAAAACAAAACACATACAGACTGTTTGATCTTACGACCAACATACCGCAATTTTTCTGGCTCCGAAGCCGTTGTGAATCTACCGCCGGTCCGCGTGCTAGGGTGTTACACAGAAATATATTATATGCATAGAATACTTATATCCTAAACTCACCCCTGGTCAACTCCTGTTTAATTATGTATCACTGCACAGTGTTTATAATGGGTTTTGGTGAGTATTTCCAAATTTAAATTTTATTGTCCGCCATTACTCTCCAATGGTTTTGAAGCCAATACGTTGCCGAAAATCTCCGCTTTTCGGCGCAGGCGCTAGGCGCGTTTTTGTCGCCCGCGCAAGTCGACCACAGACAATCCCAATGGCGCGAAGAGGGAAAATAAACTAATATACATAAATAAAGTGTAGTGTGTGTCTGTGTTCCCTCATATATATTAAACATCCCCCCGCCCGAGAAAGGCTGAAAAGCCTTTATCAACCAATTAAACATTAAGAGGCTCACTACAGCTTCCCTTAATAGCAAGATATAAACAATAATCCGCAATTAACCTAAAACTTATCCGCTAAATCCGCAATAAACTAAAATTAACCGCAATAAACGAAATTAAAATAGGTTGGTAGTAGCCGTGCCTAGTCCAGCGGTAACCTACAAATTTTAACCACTGGCCTCAAGAAAGAACCTGAAAGAGTCTTCAACCTCACAGACCTTACAACCCCGTCCTTTCCAGGCAGAAGCTCCACTACTCTACCGCGTCTCCATTTGAGACAAGGAACATTCTCTTCCTTAATTAATACAAGATCCCCTATTTTAGGTGGATCTGTCGGTGTGTTCCACTTATTCCGGTTTTGAAGACAATGTAGGTACCGGTCACTCCATTGCCTCCAAAATCTTTGAGCTATAGCCTGGACTAATTTGAACCGACCTAACCGCGTGTCGGGTAAATCTCCCAGATTATACTCTGGAACCGAAAGCAAGGCCTTACCCACGAGGAAATGCGCTGGTGTCAATACTTCAAGGTTCTGAGGATCCTGAGAGAGTGGACATAGTGGCCGTGAGTTGAGTACCGCTTCAACTCTGGCAAACACCGTTGTCAGTTCCTCGAAGGTTAAAACCTGCTCTCCGATCATTCGCTTTAATAGAGTTTTAGCCGATTTGACTGCCGCTTCAAAAAGACCACCAAAGTGAGGAGCCCCTGGTACGTTAAACAACCAAGTTATCCCGCTCTTAGCTGCAACGTCCCCCAGAGTCTTCTCAACTTCCTTGTTCAGTAAATATTTGTGAACCTCGTGTAGGTGCCTGTTCGTTCCTACATAGTTTGTCCCATTATCGGACCGTATCACACTCGGTAGACCGCGCCGAGCTATGAACCGCAGTAATGCCGCCGTAAAAGCCTCCGTCGATAAGTCACTAACGACCTCCAAATGAACCGCCTTTGACGAAGAACAAATGAACACGCATAAGTATGCCTTCAATACCTTGGCATTCCGCAGACGCGAAGCTTTAATTGAGAACGGACCGGCAAAATCCGTTTGCACCGTATGAAATACCCCAGTCGCGTTGACCCTGTCGCTCGGTAGCGCCGCCATCATGGGCTCTACAGGCCTCGCCTTCGTTTTAAAACAAGAAATGCATTTGAAAACGCGACTTCTAATGGCTTGCCGAGCCGAAAGGATCCAAAAATCCTTTTGTAAAATGGCCTGAAGGGCTGTTGGACCGACGTGACAATGAACCCGGTGTGCATTGTCAATTATTAAGTTAGTCAGGGGGTGATCCTTTGGTAAAACTACTGGATGTTTCACTTGAAATGTCAGACTAGAATTTTCGAGACGACCCCCTACCCGCAATAGTCCCGCATTATCTATAAAAGGAAATAACCGCCGTAGCCGCATGGAGCACTGCTTTTCCCGCTTTAAGCAGTCTAGCTCCGCAGCAAATTCCGTTTGCTGCACCAATTTAACCAGCCGCTCCATGGCAGCCTTGCGTTCCTGAACCGTCAGGACGCCTAATAGTTTATTGGACGGGTTCCTAGCGTTATGTACAAACCGCACGCAGTAAGCTACAACCGATTGTAGCATTACCAGGGAGCTGAACCGATTGAACATGGGGTCTGGTTCCGCAGTACCCACATGAACCTGTACCGCAGAGGTTTTTCGCATACCTGGTAAGTCTTTGTCTTGTCTGACCCTATCTGCTGGCCACGTCGCTGGTTCACCACAGAGCCATCGAGGTTCCCACCATAGGGTATGTCCGAGCAGTTCCGACGCTCGACAACCTCGACTCGCGACGTCCGCAGGGTTCATCTCAGATGGTACGTGCCGCCACTTACAATCTATACCGCTATTTACAATTTGAGAAACCCGGTTCCCCTCAAATGTTTGTAGAGCGTGGGGAGGCACCCGCAGCCACGAGAGAACTATAGTGCTATCCGACCAACAAACTATATCCTCTACCCCCACCTTGTCTCTAATAGACTCGACCACGTACTTAACCAGCCGAGTCAATAAAACCGCACCTAATAATTCCAATTTAGGAATTGTGACCTTAACCCTAGATGGAGCCACACGTGATTTTCCCATCATGAGAGAGAGCTTTACCTCACCGTCCGCGCCTACATTCTTCAAATATACTACTGCACTGTACCCGCTTTCAGACGCATCTGAGAACCCGTGTAATGAACAAGTTTTGTTCGTACCCCCAAGAACAAAACGTTTCATACAAATACTTTCAATTTGAGGTAAGTCCGCAATAATTTCACCCCATTCGGCTACCACATCCGGTGGTGGAGTTTCATCCCATGACAAATTTAACCTCCATAGCCGCTGCATGAGAACCTTGCCCTGGAAAAGCACCGGTGCTATCCAACCTAAGGGGTCAAAGGTTCTTGCCAAGGTTGACAAAATGATCCGCTTGGTACAACTACTGTTGTCCTTTAGTTTACAGTGATACGAAAAGGCATCCTTATTTGGATCCCATTCTACCCCTAAAATTTTGAAAAAACCAGGCCCGTCTGCCTTGTCAAAAGTTCTTGGTTTTTCTAGATCCTCCGCAGGAACATCCTCTAACAATCGTTCGCTGTTCGATACCCACTTACTCAACTCAAAGCCGCCTGAGCGAAGTAAGTTTGTCAGGTCTTCCTTTAACTGTTTGGCCTCAGCCTCGGAGTCAGCACCCCCCAAAATGTCATCCATGAAGACCGAAGACCTCAAAAGATTGGCTGCAGCAGGAAATTCCGCCTTCCCATCATCAGCCAACTGCCGCAGTGTCCTAATCGCAAGATACGGACTGGACTTCATCCCGTAAGTTACAGTATTTAGAGAATACAGACGCAAAGGCTGATCCGCAGCCTCCCTCCAGAAGATGAGCTGATACCGCCTGTCATCTTCGTGTGCTAAAATTTGACGAAACATCATTTTAATGTCAGTTGTAAAGACGTATTCCGACATCCGAAACCGACAAATGATCTCCATTACGTCCCGCTGTAACTTTGGACCCGCGTGCAAAGTATCGTTAAGTGACAACCCCGTGGTCGTCCCGCAACTGGCATCAAAAACTACACGAATTTTTTCGGAGTCTGCCTTAAAAATTCCGTGGTGAGGTATGACGTACCCTTTTCCGCATGCATAGTCGGCCGGGTCCCGGTCACAGACCGACATATGCCCCATTTGTTCATATTCCCGCATGAACTTGATATATTTTTGGCGTAGTACTTCATTTGAAGTAAGCCGTCTTTCCATTGCCAAAAACCGCCTTTTGGCCAATGAAACAGAGTCACCCAATTCCGGTTTACCCTCTAAAAAAGGTAACCTAACAATATACCTACCCGACTCATCCCGCTGATGAGTGTCACGAAAAAATGTTTCGCACTCGGTATCTTTAGGGTTAACAACCGCTGTGTCCGGAATATCCTCTATCTCCCAGAACCTCTCCAGGATTTGATCAGTTGTGACGTGCGCCGCGAAAACCGTTTGTGAAAAGTGAACCGCATTATATTCACTACGTGGTACCGCATGGGTCACCGGACCCATAAGCACATGGCCGAACACCGTGTTCATGGCACATGGCAAGTATTGGTTAACCTTAACAACGCCACCAATCATAATATCGCCCATTAAATCTGCCCCGATCAGAATGTCTATAGGACGGCTCGCATAAAATTGTTCATCCGCAAGGTAAATACCCCTATACCAATCCGCAATATTTGGCGAAAGACTCACGCTCGGTAGGTTATGAGTAATGTTATTCAAGATCGTGGCCGTAGTAACCAAGCGAGGGTGGTCCGCGTACCTAGGGCTAATAGTTAAATTAATCCCCCCCCTGCAGTCACTAACCGGTATTCCCCCTAATCCGGTGAGCGTTACGATCTCAGATCTAAACCGCCTTAACCCCAACCTACTTGCACAAGTCTCAGTGACAAAGGTACTTTGGCTACCCCCGTCCAGTAGCGCGCGCATTTCCTGATATTCACCGCAACTATCCATGACGCGCACTACTGCCGTTGCGAGCAACACTGTTGTTTGCTGACACGGATTCTGAAATTCTATTCTATGATAAGACGTTAAAGCCGCCCCGGTGTCCACTGTACCCGAGCTTCCCCTATTGTCCGAGTTGGGTGTCTCTACCCTACTGGTCGGTGCATTTACCCTATCCGGTCCGGGCACATTTGACCGACCTGAGTCCGCATCAGGAGTACGAGGTTGGCCCCCCGCTGGTGCCCCCCTCGACCCCCTTCCCGCCGCCGCCTGCGGCAGGTCAAAATGGATAAGGTTGTGATGTTTGGTCGATTTGCACTTATAACATGACCACCCTGATGTGCACTGGGAAAAGCTATGGTCTCCTAAACACCTAAAACAGAGCCTGAACTCTTTAACGCGTTCCTTTCGCAGACGCGGCTTCAGTGCCAAAAATTGTTCACACTTTGCTAAATTATGGTTACCCTTCTTACACAATTTGCACCCACTTGTAGCACCTTGAGAAGATGCATGGTGTGCCCTTGAAGTGGAAGTACCACCTTTACCGCTGTGGACTTCCCCGCTGGATTCTAAAATCCTCACCTCATTTTCCAAAAATCTTATGAGGTCTGCAAATGTGGGTAACTCTTTATCTGACATCTTATCTTCAAAATGCTTTTTTAAGCTGCTCTCTAATTTTTGAAAGTTTATGAAAAATAGTAGATAAGACCACTCAGACACTGGAAAATCCATTTTTTGTAGAGCCTTGGTGCTCTCTAGCAATGTGTTAAGAAATGGCTTTAGGGAGCTCAGACTCTTGTTGACATGGGCTGTACCCAATAAGTTATGCAATAACTTATCCGCAAGTAACCGCTTATTATTATACCTATTTTTCAATAACTCTAAAGCTATTGAGTAGTTGTCTCCGGTGACTGACAAATGTTGGGTAAGTACTTTAGGCTCCCCGGACAAAGAACCAACAAGGTAATACAGCTTTTCTGTATTAGAGAGATCTGAGTCTTGACCTACTAATGACTCAAATAGGTCCATGAAAGAAACAAACTCTTCTATTTTACCTGAGAAAGTGGGTAACTGAACCCGTGGTAGAAACACCCGCTTGCTTCTATTATTTACATCTGATGTGCATGGAGTACCATACTCTAATGATAGGCAACTACCTACTCCAGGAAACAACTCAAGATATTTACTTTTAATATCATAGTATTTTTTGTTATATTCTATATACTTTTTCCTAGAACATTCTAGTTCCTCATCTTCTTCAAGCCCCACCTGTAGTTCAAGATGAGTAGATGTGAACTCAGAATATGATGTTTCTACATCACTATACCGCAGCTTGAACTCATTTCTAGCAGACTCAGTTATGAGACTAGTCCGTGACATGTCATACAGTAAATCTAAATTTACTGTGGCTATTTCATGCCGCACCTTGAGTTTTGATACCTGAACTTTGGGAGGCATCTTTGAAACTTAAATTAACACAAAAATTAGGTACCGAACACACAATAGAAAACTCTTTCAGTCTCAGTAAATGATAAAATGCTAAGAATCACAAAAATATACAAGAAAATAAAACAATACAATAAATTATAACAAGAAATTAATTTCCCCCGAGGGATTTGAATTTAAAAGTTAGATTTTGTTATAACTAGATCTAAACTATTTAAACCAACTAGCTACCAACTGTTTTGAAGAGGCAGTTGCAGCTAGGTACCGCTTTTGTAGGCCCGACACTACAAATCTATTTCTAGTACCAATTCAAGTGGGTACTCAGTAATCTAATTTTCACAAAATATAACAAAATGCGCAACCGCTACGCAAATTACACAAACAAATAACTATTCTTGTCACGATAGAACCTCTCTACTCCCCTATTTAGAGCCGCTAAATAGTGAGCTACCAGTTTTACAATGAACAAAATAACCTACTTTCAATGTAGCCGATGAATCCCAATATTGAGTGTTTGTGTAATGTATGTTAATAAATTACTTTATTTAGGGACACTACTTATAAATACCTGTAGCCCTACCGCAATATCATATAGTTTGAGTTTCTCTGTGCAGTGTAAAGTTGATGGTTGATGGTACCCTTCCGCTAGGTAACCTGACCAATCCAACAAAATGACCGAAATACCATAAACCGCCAAGTATTTCAGTCGCCGCGTTTCTTTTCCGAATAAACCGGAGTTAGGAGTAAAGTTTTCCGTGCCAAAGCCGCTCGTGAACCGCCGGAGCACTTGGACACGGAACCGACCGCGTGTGTTATGTACTAGCACGGGACGCCGACAAAATCACAGGACTTCGGAATTAAACTATCCGCGCTCGAGTAGGACCAATGTTTGATCTTACGACCAACATACCGCAATTTTTCTGGCTCCGAAGCCGTTGTGAATCTACCGCCGGTCCGCGTGCTAGGGTGTTACACAGAAATATATTATATGCATAGAATACTTATATCCTAAACTCACCCCTGGTCAACTCCTGTTTAATTATGTATCACTGCACAGTGTTTATAATGGGTTTTGGTGAGTATTTCCAAATTTAAATTTTATTGTCCGCCATTACTCTCCAATGGTTTTGAAGCCAATACGTTGCCGAAAATCTCCGCTTTTCGGCGCAGGCGCTAGGCGCGTTTTTGTCGCCCGCGCAAGTCGACCACAGACAATCCCAATGGCGCGAAGAGGGAAAATAAACTAATATACATAAATAAAGTGTAGTGTGTGTCTGTGTTCCCTCATATATATTAAACACAGACCCTACTATGTAGTATTGATAGTTTTTGTGGAGTCGTCACCCTGTATAGTGGGCGGGTTCCGACGAGCGACCAATAAGTCAGATTGACTGCCAAGATTTGTCTGCTCAGTAGGCACTCTCCTTCTCTACTGTGGTCTGTGTCACTAGTTCTTTCGAACCAGTGTGGTGAAAGGGCAACGTGCTTCAGGGTCTCCGTTCGTGCAGTCTCCTTAGCTACCGTAACCCTTAAGTAATTAATAATGCTCGAGGCGTTTCAATAATTATAATCGCTACCTTCAAACTCATGAATATCTTGGGTTTCAAACGCGAACAATCAGTGGGTAGGCGAAGTACCTACCTATAATTTACCTATCACAAGAAGGTATTTTTGGGTGGTTTGATACTTGAACTGAGCAGATTACAATCTTACTAATATTATAAATGCGAAAGTTTGTAAGAATGTATGAATGTATGGATGTGTTTGTTGCTCTTTCATGCATAAACTACTGAATGGATTTTGATGAAATTACCCACAGATGTGTCAAATTTAATATAGATCCGTTCAGCTATTTCAGCGGGAAAGAGTAACAAACATAGGTACATCCAGACATCCATACATCATTTTACATTCTCATCATACATTCTTACAAACTTTCGCGTTTATAATATTAGTAGGATAATAATGTACCTATGTATGTAATATTATTTCCACAAAGCATTCCCCAGCTCGCCCGAGACTTAAATAACAGACGGAAAATTATGCCAACAGTCAGCGATTTATAAGGCTTTTGTTTGGTTTTCATTATTTCAATACCAATTCGCGAGTTCAAAGAAAATATATCGCAACTGAGCCCCCAACTGTCTGAACTTACTCTGCAATTTCTGTGCCATAACTGGTTCTATCACTTTCGTCTTTCCATTAACCAAAATAGATGCCTAAAGCGAATCATCTCGATGACTCAGTTTTTGGGTGCTTTCTCCCACCTGCCCGAAAGGGGCACGGATCACGGATACGAACACTTTCTATGGGGGGGAAATGGGAGCAGCGTTTTGCATGGCCTTGATTTCAGCGGAGGCTAGCGCGCGCTCGCCCGCCAGTCTTTGTCAGACCTTCGAGCATCGAGCACGTACGTACTACCCGTACAGTGAAACGTCCGCGAGTGATAGTGCACCCAGTGCAGTGATAGTGCGAATAACCGTGGATTAACAACTGCAAATCTGGAGCGGCAAAGGATTTTCTCTCGGTGCGTGCATTTGGTTTATGTTACAACTTTTTCGCGCGTTTTTGTTTGTTTTGTGAATGAGCGTCGGCTTCATTGAGTTATCGGAAAAGTTTTTTTTTCTTTTCGAACTGTCGGCCGAGACGGACGGCGCAAAAATGTGAAAGTTATTTGACGTTGCCGGCCGTTTCGATCGCGAGTTGAGATGCAGGAGGGGTATCGCGATGAACACGCACGGCTAATGCAATAAATAATTACAAACGTCGACGAGAATTTTCTAAATATTTCTATATAATTATACCTTCTACAGAACAGACATAACCCAACATAATATATATATTTTTTTGTAGTTAATATCCTTATTGATCATGTCATGACTGTAAAACACAAGCTCGGTAGATAATCTTCTCAGATCTCTAGTTACCTACTTGGATCTTAGAGGATTTCAAGGGGGTAGTCAGAGGCACGTCAAAACATGATATTTGGCACATGACCACATTTTGACCTGTGATAACAATAATAATACCTAAAGCTATCCATTTATAACTTTTAGGACTTAGATTAAATCTTTTCAAGCATAAAAGTCAATACATTTTCTTAGATTAAACGAACAAGAGAAGTTTATTTTAGCAGGTAATTAATAATTAAGTTAGTTAGTAGGTACTTACCTCAACTTCACGATAAAGATTAAATCAGTATATGAACCGGCTTACCTATTATTTCAGCTACATATTGCTTGTGTAATGTGTGATTTCCACGCGAAACCGCTCGGTGTTGGAATTAAAACGGAGTTAATTAAAACGAAATACCTATCGTACCTACCTGGCTAATCTAATTAGGTTTTGGGTAACTTATATTTGCAGTAAGAACGATTAAGTTCAGCTCTGGTTTTCAAGGCAGTTGTTTCCGTTATATGACGTCCTAGTGACCAACAAGCAAATAAGATTAGGTGCGCGAACGAATTTGCAGGGAATCAGGTTAACGACACATACCTACCAGGATTAAATTAAAAAAAATACTTTATTACTTATTTTTTGTTACTGAGTAACGGGTGTGTCATCTAGTACCGAGTAACGAAACGTTACACACGAATGCATTTCGTTACTATCATTTTTCGTAGTATGGGTAGGTACCTAAACTCTTAAAGTTCACGCAAGTATCGTTGGTGCGTGTATTGAAACGTTTGATGATCGTATGTTTCACCTAGCTTCTACCAATTAAATCAAAATTAATTTAGAATAACTTAAAAAAAGTTTTTCGTCAACTCTCGAGTGCACGCGAGTTGGCACCTTCTGATTTTACCAATTTTTTTGCCGTCAACTCACCACGCTCAAATTTTTAAGCACAGTCATAATAAAAAAACGGATTGAAACCAGTTAAGTACTGAAAAGTGGCAGAGTTTTACACTAAAAATATGGTCTCGCTGGCTGGCGAGGGTGAAAAATATTAAACTAAAAATTAACTACAGGACATCAAAGAATTCCAACCGCACGTCGGTATTCATCGCGATGCGCCGACGACGCCCTTTGACCTCATGTAGGTAACATTCCTTTGTCTACAAGAGAGCTTTGGCTTCAAAAGTTATTCAACTTTTGAAGCAAATTATTGTTAGGTACCACTAGTGGTCCGCCCCGGCTTCGCACAGATATTTGACAAACACTTAACACTTTTTGTAAATAATAATGTGTTCTGCAAAGTCGTAGTAAATTATTGTATTTTAACATCAATAGTTTTCGCAGCGCATGCTATGTAAAGAATATTTTAGGTATTTTTTACACCTTGGGTTACATTATTGGAGATTTAGTAAGGATCCCTATTTTTTTTTCGAAAATATAATATAGGCTATGTATGTCACCCCACCCGGGGATAGTGTAGCTTCCCAAAGGCGAAAGAATTTTTCAAATCGGTTCAGTAGTTTCTAAGCCTATTCAATGCAAACAATCAAAATAATCAAATCTGTCCTCTTATAATAATTAGTATAGATAGATAAATTATGATTACTTAGGTACTATTCGTATAATCATTGTTTTTGTTTTTAAAAAATCACGTTCAAAAAGCATTCAGGCGAGTTGCTAGGTACAAATACCTAAATTATTTATTTATTGATGATCTCGCCCTCTTTGTAAGTTTTGGCGAGGTGCCTAAAGATCCATAATAAGGATTTATTTCAAAGTATTTATCCACTTAAAAAATATACAGCCCTTAGATCACACAGCCATGTCTTTAACAAGAAAAAAATAGTTATTCTATTAAGCTCTTTAAATTTTGCTTTCAAACGATGCTGTTTATTTATTAACAACTAGCTGACCCGGCAGACTTCGTACTTATTTAGAAAACGTTTGTATGGGAAATAGAAAAGGGCTATTTTTAGGGTTTTCCCGGCAGTCATTCGAATTTTTCTTACCTTTTAAACCTTCCCTAGACCTCCACGAACATTTCAAGACCAAGATAAGATAAATCCGTTTAGCCGTTCTCGAGTTTTAGCGAGACTGACGAACAGCAATTCATTTTTATATATAAATAGAAGAAGATTAATCAATAAAAAACGTGTTAGCCTTAACTTTAAAAAAAAATGTTTTGGTCTTTCTAGCCGGATTCTAGATAAACCATTCTCGTTTACGTACTTGGGGCCTTTTACCAAAACCTCTTACATCATGTTTCAAAAACGTCAAATTTCAATTAAGGCCCCAGAACAAGTTCGCTTTAATCCTTATTTTAGTAAAACATGTTTCCAAAGAGGATCTACTTCGTAATGACATTTCGTTCTGTAAAGGATCCCGGGGGATTCGTCAAAGGGACTTTTTAAAAGCCTCAGAAACATCTTGCTGAAACTATTTTCTAGTTTTGTTTGGTACGCAGGATTTTCGCGAAATCGTATAAACAAGAAAGATGCTTAGGAAAGATCTGGATAGTAGCTAGCTAGGTTATTTTATATTGTAAAAAAATGTGCACTTACCAAAAATTTGTAAAATAAACAACGATACGACAATAATATTACCTACCTGCGTAGGTATCGTGTTATAGTTTTTAATATTGCTAAAGATCTTGAAACTACATCAATTGTTATTATGCTATAGCAATATGCATAATATATATATATAATATATATAACTGTAATATCATACAATCTTGGGAATTGAGGTGTTCTGGACTTTTTATTCCGTTCTTATGAACCACGTTTTCGTATAGATACTTCACCAATGGTTCTCTCGACGCTGCAAGTTTGAATTCACTTAATTTGAAGTGTAGGTACGCTACCTCTCGGTGTAGGTAGTATTGGAGTAGGTACTCCAATTTATTGTAAAATTAAACCTTTTCCAATTAGCGAAGTGCAGTTAGCGGCCGTGTTTATTTACTTGTGTAAACTGAAGCACGTTCAAAGTAGACTTCGGTCAGGGTGGATGCGCGGAGGCGGACAGTTGAAAGCAGCATGAAAATGTTATAGGCTTTAGGGGCTTGCCCATCACCTATAACATCTTCTCAGCTTTTTCTATCTAAAAACGGCCCAGAATATAGGTAGGTACAGCGTTCTGTAAATACCTACCTAACTAAAAAGTTGTACCCTTTTTATACGAGTATAATCAAGAATATGTAAAGGCCTATTTAACGATAGTTCAACCAAGTTTCGGTGTAAATATTCTCAGAATAATGTAAAAAATGCAAAACTAAAAAAGTAAAACTTCAATTTACTCTTAGATAACTATGGTTTATTCTGAGGATAGTGTTTATACTAGTTCGGTCGAATCCAAGCTTACCTTATCCATATAATATGGGTCTTACCTATATTAGCTATATCGAGATTCTAGTCTACTCATTGCTCTCAGAGAATTATGAAGCAATTAGCAGTTCTGGTGTTTACACTGTACCTAGCGGCTAACCATTAGCCATTACCATTAGTCACTCAATTAGCCATTATCTGGTCGATACTCGGTTCTTTCTTTTGTCTCAGCCGTTAAATCTTGCAAAGGTTTCGAACTAAAGACACTACTCATTTTATGTATGTTGGTAGGTACTTAAGTAAGATTCTGATGCTCTACAATAATAGCCCTTCCAGTATGAGCACCTCAGACAGCGTAGATCTCCACAGAAAAGAAGAGAGGCAGTGAGAATACAGTGTCTTCTTGTCTTTTCTGTCTAGAAAAACGCTGTCTACGTTGCTCATGGTAGGAAGTATAGGCCCTTAGGCCCTTTTGACAAGTATGAGAAGAGGAAAAAAATTTAAAGACATTTAACGAGATTTTCTATATCTACCTAGTGAGTTTTGTATCGTTTTTAACCGATGAAAAGGAAGTTCTTAAGTCGACGCGTATTATATTGTAAGTAGTTATATTTGGATGTTTATTTTTTGATTTAGTATCTCGTAAAATAAATTTGATACCACATATTGTATTTAAAAGTTGTTGGTTTTGTTCGTTGGCCGGTTTTAGACAGATTTTAGGATTTAATGCAAGTTTCACCAGCTCTATTAATTAATCTAACAGCTTGTTAGCCATTTAATCGCCTGTTAGAGTTGTATTGTGTTCCACCATGTCCTAACAATGGATTATATTCCGTAAAATGAAATGACGTAAAATAGATAACGATAATTTAACGATTCTTTTCCGATTAGGTAATGCTGTATTAACAAAAGTTTGGTGAAAACGGACCTTAGTCTTACCGTTCGCAAATTTTGGAATACAGTTAACACTTATTAGCAGCGGAGGTCATGTGGAATGAGAAAGATAAGCAAAGCTATTGTCACGTTTGTTGCCCGACCTCTTGTTCTTTCATCTGTGGGAGTGGATGCTGGAGACAATGGCAGGCATTGCTTTGTGCTCCATTTTTGTTGCACGCGAGCGCTAGGCCGCTTTCCTAGTGTACCTACCTCACGAGGTTAGAAACATTTCCTGAGTCGTATTGAAATATCATCGCTAGAACTAAATTGTTCACTGCACGCTCAATGCGATACGAGCCTACTGTAGCCTATAAAATATCATCTCATTGGAAAGTCGGTGAAGGAAAATATCGTGAAGAAATCGGCATACCTAACCAATCATTCAAAGGTGTTTGTCTGAGGTTATAAGGATACTTCTTTATAAGCGGCGATGGGCTTGTAACATGTACAAAATGTGGGCATGTGCCAAATGATGTTTAAAAATGCCTGCCTGCCTGTCTAATGAGCCTGGGGATTACAGTCGTGAACATGCTTGGTTTTTTCTTTTGAATAGTCTTGGTATTCTACCAGGGAAAAGACAAAAACTAAGGATAGGTAATTATGACATTTCTCATCGATAAGTCGCGCGATGACTCTTATAAATTTTAGAAGTTTTTTTATTACAAAGCGATGTTTGAATGTCACTTTGTCTAGCCTTCCCACACACTTCTCGATCCTTTGTCGTTGTTGCTTGGTTACTGTAGGTTTGTTTTTGTTTATGCAGGCTAACTCAGACATGCACTTGACTGCCATTCAAACCTTTTGTAATCAAGAGGAAATAATATCGTGAGAGAGACAAGCGTAGGTACACATAATATTAATAAAGTAGCAATCAAACAGGTTCAATTCAAATTCAATACCTACGTCGCTTTCCTTCCGTTCCCACGGTACAACTGCTAAGCTCAAGACACAACTGATTGATCCGTTGGGAATGAAAATTTGGCCGTATGTTGCAGTTACGGTTTTAAAAATATTGGTAAATCTACGCAGTAATACCACGGCCTATTATAAAATCCAAAATGAAGCATGTATGAAACTGTAGCGCCTGAGGTGTGATTTTACCCAAAATTATTTTTAAAAAAAATGGATACTTACAACATCAAAGAGGCTTTCAAGGACGCTGTCGACTAAACTTGCTTGTTCGTGCTCACGTTATTGGTGTAAAGGGACACATTGCAAAGAACAGCCGTCTTCTTTAGAATTCGGGTACCGTCATTATGTGAGAAACACATTGGAATTGCTGGAATATGAAGCTACGTGTAAATTTACCGTTGTTTTACTGCCACCGGTTCTTGAAACCGAAGTTTCGGAGTGGCTGGCGAAAAGTTGTTGTATGTTTTCCTTTAAAAAAGAAAATAGAAAGAAGAAGTAAGTACTTACTTAGGTACTCGTGTTCCTCACAAGCCCTAGCTCAGCGCGGTCATCCCTTGGGTGGTATTTGCAAAGCGCTTCCATGCTTCTAGGGCATAATTAGGCTGTCTATTTCGTCATGAGAGTTTTACCAACAAAGTACCTATAGAATAAGTTTATCGCGAAAAAGAAGTGCCTATACCTACATAGGTAACCAAGAAAAAAATTACCCAAATATTCAAAGGTGTTTGTCATAGGTTAGTATTCTTATAAGCGACAATGGGCTTGCAACTTGTCACGTACGATATACTAATTACTGTGCAAAATGTGGGCATGTGCCAATTTATGTTTTGACGTGCCTCTGACTACCTTTAGATATCCTCAAAGATCTAAGCAACTAGAGATCAGGAGATTATCTACCTAGGGATTACAGTCTTTACATATAGGTATTACAGTTGCTCTAACATAGCATGTTATGAGGTATCAGAAGTAACGAGTAACGTAACGATATGATAGTAACGAGTACTAATTGTTATAGTAACGAATACATACGGGTACACTTTTTTTCGTTACTTTTACACCTCTACAGTAGAATTAAGCTTTTTTCGTTCGAACTAGTAAAAGTCTACTTACAAACGCGTACAAGTACAAACGCACTACGTGAACAAAGTCGCGAACGTTTCAGACTAAATACGCGACCATGACTGTGACCTCGAATGGACTTAATGTAGCATTCTGCGACTGCTGAATTACCAACTAATGGCGCTTCGAAGCTCATTAGCGACGACTTCCTAGATTTTACTAAGGGTTTTCCATAGACGATCTATGCTGTCATAACTGACTGGTAACCAAAGACATTTTATCTACTGACGCTAGAACGTCCTTGCTGGTAACATGACGGTTTGCATCGGTGCTCTATTTACTCTGTGGATTGGGTAGAAAGGAGAATAAGTCTTGGGTCGAAAGGAGATAAATACCTATTGGGTAGAATAATCTTGGGTCGAAAGGAGTAGCACTCGTTTATAAGTTTTTTTAACTTTTTATTACAAAATTTGATATTTCATTTTGGATTTTCAAGCGGATATTATTACAGGATTTGCAAATCACAAATCACGAATCAAGATTGTTTATTTGCATAATGTGTAACATGGGTTTGTCTTAAATTTAAGCAGCTTTTAGAGGAGACTGCACCTATTTGTCCAGGGTCTTGGGGTTGTGGTGGGTACCATGAGATCTGTTACCCATTAGGTATGTTGAGGTTGAGAAGTGTTTGTAAACTGACATGCTCTTTTATGGTGACTTCAACGGCAAAGCGGTAGAGAGAACTAAATAATTGGAACGATAACGATATAATCCGAAAAGGTGTTAAAGTTTTGTGAGTCGATTGTCAAAAGTCATGTCAAATAATAGTCAGGGTTTGCACGATATTGAGGAGTAGACAGGTAGACACTCCTGAGCCTGGAAAGAATAACTATCGATGTACCTAGTGCATGATAGGAGCCTGTGAGATGTACTTTAACCCTTTCACTACAAAGATTCGTAAGAACTACTGATAAGTGGGTATTTAGACACATCCTTAGCAAAATGATGTACCTAGATCTAATTGTTAAAAAACCACCTGATAAAGCTTCCGTAAAACATCACAGCTAAAAGCACACAAAAGGTCACGCTTCACATCGCGTGACTAACCCGCGTGAGAGTCGTGCGACGAAGTTGTAGGTGCAGAGAGAAACTAAAGAGTAGCGCATTCATAGACGCCGCGCGCCGGAACAGACCGAAAGAGTTGTGCTGGTGACCGAATTTACAATTCGCCAATATAGGTACGTAGTTATTACGTAAACACAGATGTACGTTAACGTACCTGTAGACTGTACACCTAAAACGGCTTCGCCCGCTGGCTCCTTGAAAAACAAAAACAAATCTAACCCACGGCAACCGTAAGTACATTTCTTTCTCCGGGATATAAATTAGCCTGTGTGCTATTCTAGACTATAATCTATATCTGTGCCAAATTTCACCCAGATCCGTTCAGCTGTTTCAGCGTGAAAGAGTAACAAACATACATTCATACATTTTTACAAACCATCGCGTTTATAATACTAGTAAGATAGGATAGTAGAATTTAAAAAAATAAATTTTAACTATTGTTCTGGTTTGCAAAAATAAACTAAGGCATATCCACGATTAAATTATATACATATTGGACCGGAGTTATTTTTAGTGAATAATGAAACAGCTCACAAGAAATGTTCGTAGCAGTGATGTAGCGCAGTCACGGTTCTCTTCTAGTATACCTATTTTGATAATATGGCGTCAATTTTACGGACGGAGCTCAGAATACCAGTTTGCAAGATTTAATGACATAATCAGAAGAAGAAGAAGCGGTGTAATGCATGGCAGCGGAGTGCAAGCGTAGCACAAAGTTTTCGTTGTTCTTTGAGCCAACTGCATGAAACTTCCTGGTTTCCACTTTGTCGAGAATTGGTAACAATTTCGTTATGATGTGATTAATATTAGTTCGCGGTCGGTTAAAGGGTGAAATTTAATGTTTGCTTACATTAATAATCCTACTAATGTTATGTTAATAACGTAAAAGTTTGTGAGGATAGGTATTTGTTACTCTTTCACGCTGAAACGGCTGATCGGATCTGAATGAAAATTGGCACAGAGATAGATTATACTTAGTCTGGAATAGCACATAGGCTACTTTTTATCCTGGAAAAATGAACGGTTCCCGTGAGATACCTAGATTCGTTTTTGTTTTTCAAGGTACCACACAAGCGAAGCCACGGACGGAAGCTAGTTACTTAGAACTTTTAGTGGTAAAATTATAATAATTCATACCTACCTGCAACTCACCTAGGTAGGTACTATACTTTTAATTTGTAATATTTTCTCTTCTCGTGAAAAATTATAAAAGTCTACCTACCATACATACCTACTTAAACTTTATTAATTTACTAGATACTGGAATTCCCCGAAAATACTCCTAAACAAGTGTTTTATTTCAAAAGATACCTTACAAATTAAACAAACACAGACGTCCTTGGATATATAATTCTCTGCGTACCAAATTGGCTACCAAATTCTTTTATTTCTCCTTATTTGGCGGACCTTTGTTCCAAATTACAATGTTTCAATCTACATAAATAATATTGAACCTGGAGAAACATTATCTAATCTGAACTTGGGGAGCTAATTATAGGTATTTACTACATTGTACTCTCGGCACGTTATGATTTTCGTATGACATTTGGACGTTTCCATTTCAGTTTTGCTTTTCTTAAACTTTTGCGATTATCATAGGTAGGTACACTTATTATAAAACTAGTACCTGGGTGGGTGAACGGGCATTGCTCGGTTTTTTTTGGTAAACGAGCTTTTCTAAAAATGAAACCTAGCTAGATCGATTTATCACCCCCGAAACCTCCTGCATACTAAATTTCATGAAAATCGTTGAAGCAGTTTCCGAGCTTCAGATTATAAAAACAATGAACGTGTACCATTATATATAATAAATAAGGTAGGCCAGTTTAATAACATTTAATTAAGTTTTTTTTTAGGTGAACCTAGATCATATCATCAAAGGGGTTTATACGTCATAACCAGTTTTCTAGTTGAAATAAACATGATCGTGATGTAAAATTCGGTTTGATTTGACATCTCCTCAGATCTCTAGTTATTGTAAACCTTTGAAGATATCTGAAGAGGGTAGGCCAAGTTTAATCAGCTGTAGACAAACTATTATATAAAGTCTGTGACCTTGGTGTTCGCATGAAGGCCGCGATAACCCAACTGCTGCGTACAAACACCTGGATATACATAACTATATCTATCGAAACTTACAAGTAAGTAATACAATAACATACTTACCTAATAATAAGCTCGTTTTTTAGGGTTCTGTACCCAAAGGGTAAAACAAGACCCTATCTAAGATTCCGCTGTAGGTACGTCCGTCTGTCTGTCTGTACGTCTGTCACCAGGCTGTAGCTCATGAACCGTGATAGTTAGACAATTTAAATTTTCACAGATGATGTATTTCTGATGCCGCTTTAACAACAAATACTAAAAAAGAGAATAAAATAAGGGCACCCATACAACAAACGTGATTTTTTTGCCGTTTTTATAGATAACTAGCTGATGCCCGCAGCTTCGCCCGCGTGAATGTCGATTATCGCGACTTTTCATACAAACTTTCATCCCTTATTTTATCCCCTTGGGGGTAGAATTAATCAAAATCCTTTCTTAGCGGATGCCTAAGTAAGGGCCATTCTGCTGAGAACTTTAGATTTTGGAAACTAAATACCGCTCTGCTCCACAGCCGGGTACTAAAACGACCCCGTAGTCCCATTAGTTAAAAAAACATCCGACTAAATGGATAACCTGGGTGAAATATTAAAAAAAATATAAAACGCACCGGACCGGCTGGCCCATTACAAAAACATATTTTTAAACTTTTCTCCCCATGTTACTTTTAATGAATACAATGGAAATGAAAATTTTAAACCCGTGCACTGACTTTTTGACTCATGGATTTTGAAATCAATAAAATCGCATAAAATATAAAAGCTTTTAGAATATTTTAGGCGCACATAGCTAAATGTAAGCAAGCATGGTAAGCTATGGTAGAAATGTTATTAAAAATATTCCTTTTTTTGCCGAGTCGAAATTACTTTATTATCTCTTCCACTACATGCTAGCAGTGGGGCGAAACCGATGTGTTTCCACTCAGCTGGATACAAACTGTCTGTATCTGAGAGTACCTAAATAACTATTGGAAATTGGAACTATAGGACTTACATACTTATACTATAGTTTAATTAAATGCTATTTATGTATACCATCGTATCAGCTTCAATGTATGATGTGAAAGTTAAAAGAAAACCAAGGAATTAGACGTGATAGTTCTATGACTAACAAACATATTTAGTCATAGAACATGCCTATATTTGTAGACTAGCAAACTGTCATTTTTTGAAAATATTTTCAACAGCATTATCAAGACGACCTGGCTCTAAACCGTATTGGGTTGGCTGGTAGAAAATGCCTCCTAGGCAATAAGGCCTCCTTTTGTCACACATTTTTTTTGTAATTTGTGTACACTTAAGTATAAATAAATAAGTAAATAGCTGCACTGTAAGCGCCTATGTAACATTGAGGTTTAACCTAGTCTAGTCTAGCTTCGATATGTGTCGCTGAAAACGGAAACTGAAAAAACTGATATAAATATATGAACCGAATTTACATAGGATAGGCTAAAATCAGCTTACCAACGTTTGCGGGATGCCAATCTTTTGTTGGGTTTACGATTAGGACCCTAATTTATTAAAATACCCATTGACGACGGTTTTACGAGTGAGTCTCGTATTTTTGTTGAGAATTTATTTTTTCCACTAAACTAATCTCCGCAGGCTTGGTATCATTCAGAGAATTGAATTCATCGAATACATGGGTTTTGACGTTTCTTTTCGACTTTTTTTAACCGACTTCGAAGCGAAGGGGGGTGCGCGATGTCATTGGATTCGTCTGAATTACAAGTATGCGATACAAAATGTAAATCCAATACTTAAATCTTTAAAAATCTATTTTCAGTTATATTTAGTCTGGTTTTTTTAATTTTTGCAATAAATACTAGTTTCGTTACCTATTTAAATACATACAAGGAGATCGCTACCAACTAGAGATTGAAAAGTAGCTTTCTCTACTTTTGGAAATTCGTTAAGTCTCTCTTCTCCTGATTTCTATTTCTTCTGCACACTTTTATTCCCATATCTGCACAAATCAAAAATACAATTTGTGCCGATCGTGGGAAACAAAAATGAATTAAAATTGTTCCTATTTCTGCACACATCATCTTCTGTGATGCGCCAAAAGCCCTTTCTTCCACAAACCGGTTCGTCCACTTCCGCGTGCCCCACTGACCACTGCCGCAGTCATTAAATTAATACGAACTGGCTCAAATACATTAATTTTATCATGAGAGCAGCCGGAATATTATACCTACCTTCGCCATTTACGGAAAAGAAGCACCACCTATACGTACGCTTACAATGTAAAAACCGAGCGAGCACAAGTGCCGTATCATACCTCTACCCCACCGAACTAAAACGTTTCAGTTCGGTTTTCTACCCCTAGTATGAGTTTTTGATAGTTTACGAAAACTTTTTTCGACTAGTATACCCTTTCATATATTTACCTCCATCGGAAATGTTAAGGAACTAAAATAAGGTCGATATCGTGAAAACTTGGTTTGAAAATCATTGCTGGGACTGCTGATTAGATATTTTCGATATTATCGACCTTATTTTAGTTCCTTCGAAAACTTTTCGGATAGTATCCTTTCATACATTTAATAAAAGGATAATTCGAAAAACAGTTTTCGTAAATTATCAAAAACTCATACTAGGGGTACTGATAGCTTCTAAAGTATAGAAAGCTACAGTATTGCCATCATTTGGAAGGGTAAACCTCTGGAGATAGGTAGTATGTCTACTTTAGATGATGGATACGCGACTGAACTTCATCACCAAAGGCCATGGACAACACTGAGTCTGCTATCTAAAATGCTTAGTTATGTACGTGCTATATATCTGTTTATTGTCTTGACCAATGTTCCGTTGCTATCCTTGGTCGCCCGGCACGCTAATAAATTAAAGCTATCGTGAAATTATACGAGCCGCATTAATTTCGCCAACTCAAGTGGATTTGCACTCTCATTTGAATAGATTTAACGGCAATCAGCAATGGTAGATTGAGCGTTTTGATTGGTTTTACTTAATAGTTAGATGAGGCAGTTAAATAAACCCTTTGCTACTCTGCAGATTGGATTTTATCAAGATTTTCTCAGACTAAATAGGAAAATTTAAGAAATAAAGGAAATAGTAGGCATATTTATGCTAAGTTCATAAATCTATCTCATGTTTTTTTACTTACCTACATAAGATATTTCTAAATTTTACCACATCACATAAACCATGTAGAGCAGAATTTTGTAACGTAGGTACAGTTTCAGAGTCTATAGGCGCAACAAGGGGAAAAATAACGAAATTCGAACCTATTTTAGGTGTTGAAGTTGTGCTTATAAGTCAAAAGTTTAGATGTATAAACATTAGATTTAAATACAAAAAAAATATAATCTTGGCTATCGCGTATCCCGTTCTGAATATCGGGATATTTGGATCATCTGATAATATATTCACTGGCCGCCATCCAAGTCTGGTATTGTCCTCAGACATTGCATAGAGTTATGTGATATGACATACCCTCCATTCCTCTTGGGCATGGCATGATTGTTGTATTGTATGTAACTGAGTCATATGAAGGTATTCATGTTTGTATAACTATTTCAACAATCAGTTCTATTACCTCTTATAACACTCTCAATGGTAAAAAGCATAACTAATAAAATAAAAGCCGTAGAGCATGGCTTTGTTTGTTTTTTTATAACTAAAACCTTTTTTTTCACAATATAGGTAATGACTTTATTATTAGTATTAGACGGGTATTTATCGCGTTTAAATTACCTTATATTTTCCCGACGTTTCGACAGGTTTGCACGCTGTCGTGGTCACGGGTAGACTCTAATGACTTTATTTATAGAAATGTAGGTACCAACAGACAACCTAATTATACACACTAGGAAGGTAAATATAAAACATGTGAAACAGTTGAGATTTCTAAGGACAGCTTTATATTCCAAAGATAAAAGTATTGGTGAACTACAGGCTTGTCTTGCTGCCAAGTTAACTAACAAGGTATCCACTCACTACAATAAGGTCGATGAGCAATCGTGGAAGTGGTTCTTCGACGGCTATGCACTTAGCTTTAGAAAATGGATGGTTCTTAGTAGGTACACCAGAGGACATCTTTTCTTCTAAATATATAAAAAAATTATGCTATTGACTGACATACATATAACGCACACCCTAAACTAAACTACCTTTACAGTAATAGTCTTAGAGAGTAATTTATTCTTCTCGTAGGTACTTCGGATAGGTTGGAATTGGCACATAAATTCACCTAGCATGTAAGACGTTTCAAAGTGATTCTTGTGATTTTATTTAATAAAATAAATTTGAATTTGAATTTAAGGGTAGGTTTCTTACTAGTCTAAATTCCCACTAAGAAAGAAATTCAAACTCTAAAGGATGGATTGAGGTGAACTCTAGAATTCAACACCTCGGTTGAATTCTAGAGTCTGTCTAAGAGGATCTGAGAGAGAAATTCAACGGGTGTTGTAGTTTGTATACGAAAACATTACGCAATTGGCCAGTCTTATGTTATGTATGACTTTATGAGTACCTATGTCAAACTTGCATGACGTCATCGTCTTTGTGCTATTTTCACACGACTATATTTTTTGATAATAAGTCCGAACATCCTAACAATTGGGTCAAATGTATACAATTTTTAGCCGGTACTTTCACTGCATTTTTAAAACTCAATGCTAAAGGTGCTGACTTGCTCGTAACAAGTGTTTGCGGTGGCGTTGGCGGTTTGCGCTCGCTTTAGACTATAAAATAAAATGTTGCGTTCGAGCGCAAAGATAGGTATTATAATAGGTAGGAAAGTACGAGTACCTATTAGGTACCTACAACGTATATTACTTATAAATAGTAAGTAAGTAGGTATTTACATAACAGAATCTGTAGACCTTTTTACCAAGTTTTAAGCAGATTAGATTAAAGGTTTTGAGTAATGCCCTAACAAACATACCTATTCACAAACATACAAAAGTACCTACAAAAATACAACGCCAAATAGCCCTAACAACTTGTCACTGGGATATATAACACAATAATCTATAAAATTGTACTATAAAACTCTGTTATAAAGCATAAAAATTAAATAGAGCCGTATTTTCTCGTTATTTTTTTATGAGCTTCAAAACAAACGAACTGTGAAAAATTAATTTAAAACAACACATCTGCAGTGCGCTACCTATTCACAAAAAATTAACGAAAACTTTTTTACATACCGTGCATATAATAGTGCCTACCTACTACGAGTATTATAATAATATTGAAACAATGAAAAATATAGAAAATGCGAAAATAGTACGACGTTAACCAAAAAAAAAACTGAAAACAACGAAAACGCAGCAAATAATAATAGTACCTCACCAAAGCTCTTATTATTAACCTATTAATAAGAGCTTAATTTTAATAAGTAAGGTAGGTACCTATTTTTATAGCATACCGTTCGAGACAAAGCTGGAATCTGTAAGCGATCCCCGGGAGAATAAAATACCATACAAAAACAATTTTAAAAGAAAAAACAGAGGGAGGAAAGTATAAAGCAAAAAATAGCTCGGGCTTTGTTTATTAATTTTAACAAGGCTTTGTTCTTGCATGTTTGCAAGCACACTTTTTGTACAACTACAAAAAAGGAGAGAAAAGTTGAAGTCTCCTCTAAAGCCGAGATGTAAGTACCTACTGCAAAAAGGATTTTCGAAAAAAGTGTGTGCTTCAGGAAATACTAGGTGAGGTACATTTTATTTCGAGTGAAATTGTAGTTTTTATAGGTACTGACTGAATACGAGTAGGTAGGTACTACCTAGCTTTTGCAATGTAGGTACCTACTGGATTTTCCTTCGCGTTTTCATGCAATCATCGGGTAATTGTAGGAAACACGATCATCGCGGTCAGTGATATTTCCTCTACAACGCAATCAAACAAATCTATTCGATATTTCAGCAGAGAGAAAAGTTAGACCAAGGACCTTACCCAACCACCTATTACAGCTCTAACAAACCATCATTTGTATTGTGTCAGAAAGTCATAATTCAAGCTTGAAGTAACACTACTTTAATACAATTTTTATAGGTCATATGATAATTAATATTGAAGTTACATTAAATTGATATTACTCGAAGAGCTTGCTAAGGTCTTTGATACGCCAAACCAATTTATTTCTCAGTTTTATTATTGTAAACAGAGTGTCCCGGAACTAAGTAGTATATTATCCCGAGGGCTTAGATTAGAGGATTAGACGATAGGTATGCCTTAACAAATTTATATCTTACGTAATTTTGTTCATTGTGTCTTTCTGATAAGCCAAATATTAAACCTACTCGGCTCTAATTATCACCTCAATGTGAGTAGACTTCAATGTCTAACAGTCGTGTATCATTGTTATTAGAAATTTGGTACCATCATTGGTAGTACCTACAACAATTGACCCAAAGCATTTTACAAATTTAGTTATCAGATTAGGCAATATTGTGATATCGGTAAATAAACTTTATATGTCACTCAGCCGCACTTATGATATGAAAACGATGATAGTAATTTCATTGATCGCAGTCAGCGGACCGTGAACACATAACCCTGTTGCTCATTAGTTCCACGGTACCAGTAACGGGCCGGTCCACTGTTCCACTAGTGTGCTACCTAGGATCAGTCATGGTTTGATTTCTGGGAAATTCGATGAGATGCGCACGCATAATGTCAAACCTAAAAAAATAAATCAAACGATTCCAAACTTGCTATTTTAAAACAGGAAATAATGCAATTACCCAACACAATGATGAAAGACCTGAAAAACCTGTTACTAGGTAATGAGGTAGGTAAGTATGTAGAAGGAATGTAAAAATGATTAATTACCTATATGCCCGCCTTTCGCATTAACGCACGCTCTACAACGTGTAGAAACGAAACAGTCCATTGTAAGTATTAACAAAAATTGTGTGAAAAAATGGCGTCCATTTGAGATTTGTATACGAGCTCGCCCGAATGACATGACAAGCCATTTATTTTGTTAGCAGACAGTGTTTTCTTACTTTATGCCAAATGTTGAACGAAATTCGGGTGTAGGTATAGCGACTCAGTGGCGACTTGAATATAATATGATATATATGGGTACCTAATAATATAATGGACATAAAACAGTAGAATTCAGTAAGTATTATGTACATCGAAAAATGTTATCTATAAAAATAAATGGGGTGATAAAAGAGTAATAGAACAAAATTCAGCGATTTTTAGAATTACTTTCAGTCTGTACTGTATAATATTCTGTTTATTTGCGTTCATCTTCGAATCTACTGAACGTATTTTTTGGTTAGTTTTCACAGGAATGTGGAGAGAAAATAATTGAGAGCTAAGTAAAATTGGATGTCGGAATAAAAAGTTATCGTCATCCGGAATAAACCGCTGGCAAAGGTAGTCGGATAGTAAAGCTAGTATTGACTATAGCCTTGGCACTGGCTTCAGATTGTCGCACTATTCGATAGTGCAACCGTTAGTGCAACTGCGTTCAGTGACCTACACACGGATCTCGGTGAGAAATTCTCGCGTCAATCGGGGAAAAACTATCGGTTGCGTGCGGTTCGAAATAGTTTTCTCGGAAATTTTGTTGCTACAATCTTACTGATGTGTTTCTTTACAATAATCCTACTAATATTATAAACGTAAAAGTTTGTATTTACCTATGGATGTTTGTTACTCAAACACTAAGATAGATTATAGTCTGGAATAGCACATGAAAATGTAGGTACGGTTTTCGTTTTTGTTCTTCAAGGTACCACACGGGCAAAGCTTCGGTTGGAAGCTAGTAATACAAAACTTTACGAATAGGCTTTGAAATGTTTGGAATTAATGACATCGTAGGGTTGATGTTAATCATCACTTTGTTTTCAATCTTTTGCGATTTAGTAAGCACTGGCCTTAATCGGATACAGTGAGGTATCATTCTTTCTATTGCTTAGTTTGGTGCAGTGAATAGAACAAGCGGATTTGGCAGCCTACATTCGAGGTTATTGCAATTCTCACGCCATTGTTATTCATTGCAACTTACAGTTTAACCTTTGAGTGAAATAACTAGCTTATATTCTGTTTAATTCGAGAAAAATCAACCGGTGATATTAATGACATTTAGTGTAGGTATTTAATATTACAAGAATGAGAGTCCCTGATTGACTGACTCATTTACTTACTAGCCGTTGGTTTGTAGGTACTTAATTGCCTCATAAAATCTGAAAAAATACAAACTATAATAATGTACTAGGTATTTCAAAATCTAAATACATTATATTATTTATTACAATTAAATATAATATAATATAGGTTACAATAATCAATAGGTAATACAAAATAGTTTTTCTAGCGCTTGGTTTCCAATGACTTCCTACTGGGTAGGTACCTAAGTACTTATTTATTAAAATAGACAGTTTCTATATTACTATGTAACCACGAACTGAATTGAGTCGTGAGGAAGACTTCATAAAATCCCACGGGGGCCTGTATGCAAGCAGCATACGCCAGGGTCGTAGCTAGGAAGTGTTTGGATACCTTTTAAATAAACAAACCTTTTAATTCTTAAACGAAGGTTTATTGCGCGCGCAACTTGGCGCGTCTTAAGATATTAAATTTTCCCGTTTTCGCCACATTTTCATTGATGCTCCCGTCCTAATAATCGTAGCGTGATGTTATAATAGCTTAGCCTTCCTCGATGAATGAACTATCCAACACAAACATTTTTTCGATTCGATTCAGTAGTTCTTGAGATTAGCCTATTCAACCAAACAAACAAACAAACTCTTCAGCTTTAGAGTATTAGATAAGTACCAAACGAATGTTCGTCGAATTCAGTCGAATTGAGTTATTTTGTTGTCAAATTAAAATTACCGTATCGTTATGTGGTGTTGTAGTTTTACAAACATCGATTGTCATAATTATGTAATGTCAAATAATAGTCGAAGCGATGTAACTTAGGTATTGCGCGATAACTTAAAAAAGCGCTAGGGCCCAGCAAGTTTCTTGTCGGTTCTTCTCGGACTGGGGATAGGACTGGAATTGGCACCTGTACTCACCTAGTGTGTAAGATGATTCAAATGATCCCTGTAATTTTACTGAATAAATAATTGTTGACTATTGACTATTGGCTATAGTTGATCGTTTAGCGCCCCTGACTGCAGCCCTGGGGGCCCGCCGCCGAGCAATCGAGTCGCGTCACGTCTAGCGAGATCGGCTAGCTGTAACTAGATATCGTATTTTACAAACAACTCCGTATTTTGTAAACACTCTAATATAAATTGGATGTACGCTCGTATTTCCACCGGAAAATGGAAGCTTCATGTAATAATTCTAATTGGAATGGAATGATAATTATATACCGTGGATTACACGCGACTTTGCATGCAATTTTTTAAACACTGAAACATTTGATTAGATTGAATTGAAACGAGAAACTATCAGTAACAATACCTACTTATTTATATCATCAATCAATCCAAAAAATATAAATTTTTGAGTAATATAATTTTTTGAATTTATTTTTCTAAATTGGTTCAGTGTGTAACCTAAATGCAAAATGGAGTTGCAGTAGATAAACTAAAAGTAAAGTATACTAAATATATTTTTTGAACATTTTATTTTCTAAATTGGTTCAGTGTGTAACCTAATTATTTAAATGGAAAATGGAATTGCACTAAGTAAACTAAAAGTAAAGTATAACTATATAAAACCTACTTTTCCATAGCGGATGCTGTTACAAGTGGATATCCTCGCCTCAGAATCTTACTCAATGTTACAAGTAATGGATTGCGTACAGTATTGTGTCGGTATGTCGGCATGATTTCTTCGCTTGGTGACATTGCAATTTCACGTTGTATTAAAGTGAGAACGGTAGTGTATTGTAATGGGTACGTAGTTATTATGGAATTTGATTGACTGTTAGTAATAAAATCCACCTTCTATTGGTTCTTGTGCGCCCGGTACTTATAGGTGCTGACAAACTTGTGGGTATTAGTACATACATACATACATACATAAAATCACGCCTGTTTCCCAACGGGGTAGGCAGAGACCACGGATCTCCACTTGCTACGATCCTGACATACTTCTTTTGCTTCATTCACTCTCATTACATTCTTCATACATGCGCGTCGGTTAAGGGTACTCTGGACCTGGCCTTTCTCTAGTACGTCCCCAATTTGATCGAGGTACGTACGCCGTGGTCTTCCCCTTCCAACTGTTCCATTCACACTCTCCTTATACAACTGTTTCGTCATTCTCCTTTCATCCATCCTTTCTACATGCCCAAACCATCTTAGCATACCCTTCTCAATTTTCATCACTACGTCTTCTTTCACTCCACAACGTTCTCTTATCACACTGTTCTTTACTCTATCATTCAAAGTTAAACCACACATACTTCTCAAAGCTCTCATTTCCACTGCATTTATTCTACTCTGATGCTTCTTCTGCCATACCCAACTTTCGCTACCATACATCAATGTCGGCACTAACACTCCACCGTGCACAGCCAGTCGTGCCTTTTTGGACACGATCCGACTGCTCATAAATGTGTGAAGTGCCCCATTCACACTATTTCCAGCATTCACTCTCCTTTCAATATCGTCATCATGTTTTCCATCTCTTTTAAACAGCGTACCCAAATAAACAAACTCTTTCACTTGTTCCACTCTTTCTCCTCTAATCATTATATTACATTCTGTCATGCATTCTTCCCTTTCAAAAACCATTACTTTCGTCTTACTTACATTTATTTTCATCCCTTTCCTGTCAAAAGCTTCATGCATGCCTGTTACCATCTCCTGTAACTCCTCTGCCGACGATGCAAGTATTACCTGATCGTCAGCATAGAGAAGACATTTGACGAGTAACTCATTCATTCTTAATCCACAATCACTATCTTTCATATCTTGCAAACAACTGTCCATAAAAAGATTAAAAAGCCATGGTGACGCTACACATCCTTGTCTAACACCCTTTTGGATGTTAAACCATTCAGTGTATGACCCATGTATCCTAACGCAAGCCCTGGAGTCCTCATAGAGAGATTTCAGGGCTCGCACCAGGTTGCTTTCTACTCCATACATCGACAGTGTCGACCACAGTTCATTCCTCATCACTCTGTCATAGGCCTTCTCCAGATCTACGAAAGCGCAATAGACCTTTTGACCTTTGGCCAAAAATTTCTCGGCTATGCATCGCAAGGAAAAGACCTGATCCGTACATCCCATACCCTTTCGAAATCCCGCTTGAGCATCCCATATCCTCTCATCAGTTTCTTTCATAACTCTTTCGATCAACACTTTCGCATACAGCTTACCGACGATGCTGAGTAGGCTAATGCCCCTATAATTTTTGCAGTCTTGCTGTGACCCTTTTCCTTTGTAAAGTGGTACTATGACAGCCTTGCACCAATCACTTGGTACTCGGCCGGCACTCCAACATAAATTGAAAAGGCGGTACAGCTGACTCGCAATGACGCCATGTCCAGCCTTCAGCATCTCAACTGTAATCCTATCATACCCTGCAGCCTTCCCTGATTTCATTCTTTTCAATGCACTCACAATTTCATTCATGCTAATATCACTTTCGTCTTCGTATTCATTCTCATTCGTAACCGAGGTAGGTGCTTGTGCCTCCTCTCTTTCAAACAAGCTTTCAAAATATTCCTTCCATCTTTTCAACACACATTCTTCACCTTTCACTAAACTTCCATTCTGGTCTCTGATCGAGTTCAACTCTGAGCTTTGAATTTTCCCTCTGGCTGAACGAATGGATTTCCAGAAAAACTTAATGTTCTTTTGGAAATCCTCAGATAATCTTCTGTCAAACTCATCTTTCTGTTCATCTTTCTTTCTTGCAATCATTTCTTTCACCAACCCTTTTATTCTCTTATACTCGCTTTTAGCATCATTCACATCCTCAATCGTAGCTTTTTGGATTCTTTGACTAGCTCTGATAGCTAGCCAATCCAACCAAGCTTTCTTCTTCTCACTTACTACCTTTTGCACCTCTTTATCCCACCATACATGCTTCCCCATTTTTCCTTTTCTTCTTTTACTCACACCACATTCTTCCGAAGCTACATTCACAACCTCTTCTTTAAACACATTCCACAAATTCTCAATCTCACAAATGTCATCAAGTCCATCAAATCTTTCAATCAATTTACTTTTATACTTCTCTTTCACTTCATCATCTTGCAAATTTTCTACTTTTATTCTCTCTAGAACACTCGTGGTCTCGCTTATTCGATGTCGCCATCCTTTGAAAAGACCACTTATTCTGCTTATTACCAGAAAGTGGTCTGTATGGATGCCGACTCCGCGATATGCCCTTGTGTCTAGCACTTTCTTTCTCACTCTTTCATCTACTATCACAAAATCTATCATACTTTTCGTTACATTCTTCGCCTCTCTTGTATACATGTGGATCCTTTTGTGCTCAAACATAGTGTTTGTCACACAAAGGTCCCGTTCCAAACAAATCTCAAGCAAACTTTTACCATTCTCATTCACTCTTTCGTCACCAAACATTCCTAGTACTCTTTCAAATCCATCACGCTTCACTCCCACCCATCCATTGAAATCACCTAACATTATTAGCCTTTCATTATCCTTACATGACTTTAAGACATCTCTCAGACTCTCCCAAAATTCCTCTCTTTCTTCTTGTCCTTTCTTGGATGAACCCGGTCCTGAGTCTACAGGGGCGTACACCCCTACAACAAAGAGACGGGTTAATCCTACTTTCATTCTAATCCAAATAATTCTTGCACTCACACATTCAAACTCATTCACACAATCAGCCATCCGCGCAGAAAGAAAGACACCGACTCCCTGGCAGGCTCTGGCAGCACTAGGTACTCCGGACCAGTATGCCGTGTAGGGTCCGTGCTTGGTGGTGCCACTTTCTTTCCGCTTCGTTTCATTCACACAAAGAACATCAATTCTTCTTTCATTCATCATCTGACACACCTCGTTCAGTTTCTCTTCCATTCCTCCTGCTACATTCAGCGTAGCAAAACGGCTTTCCGTGAGCCACTTTTCGCCCCCGCGAGAAACGAGACGTGACGGGTGGCGAACCACGTCGCCGTCATGTTGACGATTGTTCTTTAAAATCACCATTGCGTTCCCACGAGTAGTAGGGAACTAAATGTCCACCCCCGCAGAGCCCTTTACGGGGGTAAGGCGGATCAGCGCTGTGTCCTGTGACCGCCAACACAGACACCCACCGTTAGCAACCAGCTTACCCTCTGGCTACGAATCCATCGGCACGGTTCGGTTAACACCTTGGATCGGGGTTTGTTCTCGGGTTTGCTCCCTGACAGTTGTTTGGTTTGATTTCGGAGTGTCCTTCTCCTAGACGGGTTGCAGCACAATGCTGACGAGGCCCATCTCCCCGGGTTTGATTTCGGAGTGTCCTTCTCCTAGACGGGTTGCAGCACAATGCTGACGAGGCCCATCTCCCCACTTAGGTATACATTTTAATTTACTTACATTCTCCTTTAAAAGATTACGGGATTATTCATCTCATCATTATTCATCAAAATTCCCTTCCACCTAGATTTCAGTCTGAAAGTTTCATAAACCCTGAGGATTTGTACCTAAGGTAGATAAATATGTCCATCTTGTAAGAAGGTATTTACACGTAATAGACATAACGTAGGTAATTAATTATAAGTAGAACAAACAGGAAGCGGGGCAAGCAATCTTTCCCATAACATAACTCATGTTACGAGTGGGACGCTACATTACACTGTTTCCGATAGCGTTGTTGGTACAGACAGATAGACGTAACAATTTAAAAACATACAAACGACTGTTTGCTTTGTGTCATTGATTTTCTTCAGCACCTACATATATTTTAAATTACTTACGTTTGCGTTGCGTGCGTCTCCCAGACGAAAAACAATAAATGAAAATAAGATATTGTGTTGGGTGTGCTTTGTTTGCGACGCTCAGTGGCTCGGTGTCCTGATGATATAAGTGATATAAGTTATCGAATTCAAAGCGGTCGGGTATTTTTTTTAGATTTTTTAGCAAAACGAACACGAAGAGTGCGGTTAAATCAAAATGAACCATCAAAAATACCCGAATAGAAGTATAATTTATGTTTCTAACAATAAAATATTTTGTATTCTTTTTCTTTTTATTGATGAATCCAATGACATTACATAATCCTTCTCTGCTATGTTCTGACCTGCACTACTTAGCCACAACTTAGTTAATATCAAAGAGCCTCAAATGGTTAAAAAGTGACAGACGCCATCTAGGAAAAGTCGGTCTCGAGTTGCGCATGAGCACGGCGCGAGGCGATAGTTAATTAACTTGTCAAATGACATGTGATCCGTCCATACTAATCGGTCGAGCACTTTCTCTTGTCTGACTCACGTGGTAGCGACTGACGAGTGAAACCGCTACCACAGTATGGTATAATAGCTAATATTTAGCGCACCAAGTCTGGAAGCAGTATTTAGTTGGTATAAATAATGACAATGGCACACAAAGAGAAGAGAGACCTTTATCCACCTATGGGTTAAGTCGAGTTGCGATGAATAGGTAATAACTTTAAATATAATAATAATAATACATATTATAAAATCCTCTCTAACCAGCCGCCCGGCAAAAAAATTCACCTACCTAGTAGTAGTTACTTACCTAATATATACTAAGTAATCATCTACCTATCATAAGTAGGTACCTACGTATCAAATTGTCTGCTCACCTACAAATATTTCAATCCATTCACAATGTTGGTCGTTTCGTCTCATTTAAAAAAGTAGTTCTCCCTTCAACCCACATTACTTTTAAATTTCTACTTCATATACAATGTGATACAGTGCAACAAAGAAACAGGCGGACCAATAAACACAAAGTCAGGTCCGGCACTAGGTCTGTCTATGTCATTCTCATTTCCTACAAAGCTGTATAATGCCGCAAAGTTCTTAATGTACTTCAGACCCGATTAAAGTAAATAATCGATTTTACTTATAAAAACTTTACCTACTGGCAAGAACTTTGCCAATAAGGCTAAATATTGTCACGATTTTTATAAAGTGCCTGAAACAATCAAACAAGAAATTACAAAGTTGTTTTAACTTTGAGCTCGTGTTTCGGATGAAATAATTCTATAGCTTCCGACCGTGTCTTTACTCGTGTAAGTTCGAAGACTTGTGAAGTGCACGAATTATCTTTTTGTTGGTAAAATAATATAGCAATACTATTTACTTATAGGTACTTAGTGTTTCTAAGTAGACGTGTGTATTTCTGGCGTAAGAAGAGAACAAAATTGTCAGTATGTTTTAGGCGGTTCTAACATTGCTCTACGCTAACGTTTCGTTGCGCTCGCCTCTAATACCCGATAGAGTTGTATCGCGCGTGTTATCTTCGTGCCATGAAGCAATGTGACAACCACCTAAGCAACGTGACAAGTTATCTGGCAAGTTACTTGACATTGACACTGGCATCAACATTCAAAATAATTGTATAGAGTAGCGCCCATTCACGTAGCGTTAATCTCACGTCGGTTAGGTGGGTACAGCGAATCACATCTATCACGTTGCTTAGGTGGGAACAGTGACTAAGAAGTGAAATTTAAGAATGACGTCATGTCACAACGTACTTACGGCAGAGCACAAGCGGCCATAATTGTCGTTCGAAATGTCCTATTGTTAATAACAATGAGTTTTGTAAGTTCCAAATCGGATTAAAGTATTCTAACCTTTACCACTCACGCACGACTGGTAAAGCCAACCAGTAGGTATGTAGATAGCTAATCTCAATAACAATAATAAAACACTCTTGTGAAACGGACTGATTGACTGACTGACTGACTGAACACAACCATTAGTTCTAGAAGCATGGACGAAAAGATATCACTTGTCTCTACACACATAGCATACAACAAAATCGCTTCCTATCTATAATATGTTACCTACTCTAAGACCAGTTTTTATCAATAGATAGAGTGATTAAGAGAAAGGTTTACCACATTTTGTATCTACATTGCACCCGTGCGGAGCCGGGGCGGGTCACTTGTCTGAATACTTTTAAAAAACTCATAAGTCCAGAAGCAAGTTGTGAGAATAATGTTTATAAAAAACTTGTAGAAAACGTGTCAAAGACTGTCATTAATGTTTTTTTTTTAAACGTAACATGTAGGTACCTACACATAAAACACTTTTAGATGTTTTGTTGGTAGGTATTGTGTATCAAACATTGTTTGTTTTTACTCAGATTTATACGCGGGTAGTTGAGTAGATACTTACCTGATTGCTTTATTAGAATAGCTGCAGAATAGCTGTATGCACATTTTTTTAGGTAAAGTACCTTAGTGAACACAAGTTTTTCGTGAACACCAAACTACAAGAGTCGGCTCATATTATGTCCGGTTGACGTGTCCAACCGGACTCCTATACATAAAAGTCTCATTAGTTCAGTCAACCGGACTAATAACCGAACTACTGATACTAGGCCAAATAAATAGCATATTTTCCTAAAAGCTGGGAAATCTATAAGTACTAATATTATAAAGAGGAAAGTTTTGTATTTTCGTTTGTAACGAATTAAATCAAAAATTACTTACCTGGTCTGATTTCAAAAATTCTTTCACCGTTAGAATGCTACGTTATCCCTGAGTAACGCTATTTTATGTAGGTACCTCGCGAGCAAATCCGCGAACGGAAGCTAGTACAATATAAAGTGCAATTGACAACACCTTTAAGATGGAACTAGCCTTCATCTACTCTGCATAAACCACTCACTATGGATTTACAAGGTACCTAACCTTGTAAATCCTTTAAGCTCCCAAATCGGATGACCTTTCAAACTAAGTGTTGCTTTTGGTTCATCGGATATTCGGTCCGGCCTAATCGCCTCTTCATCAAATTACCTTTGAAACTATCCTCCGTTTGAGATCAATATCAAGTTTAGCATTAAACTAAATGAAAATCAGTTCAGCAGTTTCTCAGTGCGCAAATCACTGAAGGGCTTTACCACAAGCTCTTCAAATCATCATGTTTTAGAAACGTCACAAGTGAAGTAACACTACTTCCATACATTTTTTATAGGTCATGGTACGAAATATCAAAGTTATATTACTTTGATATCGCGCGAAAAGCTTGTGGTAAGGCCCATATTTTTTTCTTTAATCATTTGTTGTATGTTAAAACTACACAGGTACTCACTCAGAGCTTTTAAGATTTTTTAAAGTTGTTACATGAATGCAATAATCGGATTTGTTTTTTATTTTTTTTTTAATTATATGTTACTTTTCTTCAATATTCACACATCGGATTTTCTACTTTTAATTAATTTATTATTTATTTTTTATTTATTTATTTATTTCAAATTATAATTACATTGTCTTAACAGTAGGGGACACCAAAACAACAATGAAATTACACGTAACTTACATACTGTACAGTAGCATCTGTGAATTCCGTCAAACTAGTGTTAAATAAATCCATGTTACTTGATTGACATAGGCTGTTGATGATACGAAGGGCTCGCGTGAACGGCGCCTCGCTCAGGAGGTTGGTCCTCGCCCTCGGGAGCACCAGCAGCCCAGGCCGACGATTATAGGTAACAATGTATAGATAGCTTCATACTCGTTGAATATAAGGTACACACTACCCAATGGAATACTTAATACTATGTGGATATAGATATTCTAAACACAAGTCCGAGAATAGACAAGAAACTTGTCTCGGTCCTTGCGCATTGTATGATCCAAATGATGAAAATCTTGAATCTTCAGTGTACCAATTACTAATCCACTTAGATAATCCAAGTATTGTCCAAGCCTAACTTGCGTGAATAGCATCAGCCGTGTGATTCTGTAAGACTTCATTCTAAACTTCGAATCTGAATCCGCTGTGAGTTTCTTGATTGGCATTCTAAAAACTCGGTTGATAATTCGAATTTGCACTAGCGCCACTCTTGCGAGCGTGTCAGCGAGTTGAACTAAATTGACGGGGAGATTTTGACAGATAAAGTATGAGATGACGTAAGAAGTGGCATTCTATACGGTAATTCCCAAATCACTTCGACGCTCGCTTCGCACTCGAACCCGATTCAAAGAGTCAAATAAAAAGGTCAATGTCAAATGTCATTTTGAACCCTACGCGAAGTGAGAGTGAATTCTGATGTGAGATGCGAGAATTTTACAGAATCGACGTACTGTGTAGAAACTGCCGAGTGAAATTTATCACGACAACAATTTGTCATCGTTTGCATTCGACGGCGACTGAGGTTTCACTTTCTACGACACGTTTTGGTTATAAAATTGTCGGGGCAATGCTTGTTTAGTTAATTTTTAACCAGTCCTGGATTTATAAATAGGCCGTTTAGGCCGCGGCCTAGGGGCGGCAGCGTCCTAGGGGTGGCAGATTTCAGAGGACGGTCATTTGATTTCATTCGTTTATTTAAATAATAATTTTTCATTTGTAGTAAGGCCTATTTACGACAAATGGAAATTATTATTATAGAAAGGTATGTTCATGGGGCGGCAGAAATAAAGTGGCCTACACTCATAAAAAATATAAATCCGGCACTGTTTTTAACCAACGTTACAGAAAAATAGAGGAGGTTTTCATAGTGACGCGAACTTTGTTCCACAATCTAAGCGCTAGCTATTTATTTAGCTAAGCGGACATTTTAGTGTGTTTAGAGTCTAAACTTTAGACCGTATTAGGTGGTATCTTTATTAAAAATTTTAGATAGGTATTCGCCTACCATTATTTGCCATTATTATAATTGAGCTAAGATACCTAAATCTATACCTAGGTACTATAAAAGGCTTTGTCCTGAACGACTGAGGTATCAACGCACAGCCTAAACCGCTGATCGTAGAGACCTGAAACTTGGAGGGTGTGTCGTTTGTATAATGTAGGCATCTGATAAGAAGGGATTTTCCGAAATTCCACCTCTAAGGGGGTGAAAAAGGGGGGCAAAGTTTGTATGGAAAACGTGATTCCTTGGTCCAATCTACTTGAAATTTTGCATAAACCTTTTTTAACAGAATTGATGAACGACCTATTTAGCATTTTATTGAAACTCATAACGGGGTTAAAAAGGGGTAGAAAGACTCAAAGAAAAAGGCTTTGTCCTGAATGCCTTAGGAATCAACGCACAGCCTAAACCGCTGATCGTAGAGACTTGAAACTTGGAGGGTGTGTTCTTTGTATGACTTAGGCATCCGATAAGAAAGGATTTTCCCATCATGGCTTCACTTTAGGGTTCAATTAAATTTTTGCGGGAAATACATAATAATAACCTATAACTACTGTCAAACATTAATAACAATGCGTTGTTTACTTAAATCCAATCAAAAGATTACGTCATTTTGAAGAGCGGCTGGATAAACAAAGTCTGAGTTCATTCAGGTAGGTTCTCTCAACAATACCTATGTTGAGAGATTTCTTCGAAGGCTGAGCATCAGCGCCAGAGACAACGGCTCTTGTGAAAACTTGTCACAAGAGCCGTTGTCTCTGGCGCTGATGCTAAGCTTTCTTTGCAAACTAAGCAAAAGCTTGTCACTGACAAGCTTTGCTTAGTTTGGGGGCTAGATGGCGTTGTGAGAAATGTACAATAAATTTTTTTTTTTGGAACGAAGTTCCTTATCGCGCGTTGTGAAAGGGGGCTAGACGGAAAAAATTCTCACGAAAAGTTGTAATTGTAACGACACTTTTTGCTATAGTTGTAAGCCGTGCGGCGTGCGCGTGTTTCTCTGTCTGTCTCTCTCTCTCATAGAAAGCAAGGAAAGGAATTTCGTTCCATCCGGGTGTCCCTTGACACCTCTCAAGTTTTTTTTCTACTGAAGTGAATTATAGATTGTCAAATAAATACTATTGTGTTGTGAGTACCTACATATTTATGTCATCTCTTCCATAGATAGAACTTATTTTTTTACAGATTTTCTTTTGCGTAGGAGGACAGTGATAGATAAACTATTAAGTAGTTACTTAAGTAAAATAAAACCTCTGTGGTGGCTAAACAATGACTGGCTAGACGAAAAAGGCCACTTACAAGTTTATAAGTACCTAGAACAGTGATCGAACGGTCAAGTGTCCCTAAATAATGATAGAAACTTGGGATAAAAGGCTAAAAGATGTTCAATAGTTCGTTACCTACAAGAAAGCCAGTACCTAAGTTTTATAAGTTTCCCGACGCGAAACTTCGAAGAGACTAATTTTTTTTGACTGTTTACTTTGCTAGGATTGACATTTATTGGTGGATTAGGCTGTTTGAAAAAAAATCAACTGCCTCTATTTTAGAAGATTTTGTTGGTTCTAAATTTAAATTGATTTGAAGGGGTGCGACTCTGTCAAGAGAATTTTATTGAAAGCATGCAGTTTGCGTCTTTAGATTTGACAGTTCCTTATTCAAAGTCAACAAAAAATCGGCTAGAGTACCTACCTAAAGCCAAGGAGTCTTTAATCAGTAAAAATATCTTTGCTGTCTCCATACTATTTGGAATATTTCGACAATTCCTTATTCAAATTCAACAAAAATCGTTTAGAGGAAAGCCAAGGAGTCTTTATTCAGTAAAAATATTATTCGCCTTGTCGCGATCCTGTCTGCCGGAATATTTCTGGAAAACAGACCTACGGAGGTTGGTGATGAATTTAGAGTACTTAGTAGCCGCATTATTAACGCCTTTCACCCGTCATGCCGGCTGCTGGTTGCATCACAGTGCGTTCACGTCACTGAGTTCACTCACTCCTTGAGGTGCTATTACTCGCATCTAGGTAGGTAGGTACTGAGATAATGTCGTAATGGTTTAATTTACTTTAAACTCAATAGGTAGGTATAGCAGTTAATTTACTATTTGAAAATTTTACTTAAGTAAGACTTTGAAGTATTTTCCAGGTTTTGAGTTTAAATTCCAACAGTTTCGATTTTGAAGAATTTATGAGCTTCCCGGTAGAAACAAACTACTTATAAGTAAGTTCAACAAACTTTGAAGATGGCTGACTAGTGTCTCATGCATTGCACGTTGCACTAAAATATTGCTTCAGGCAAAGTTTCTTCACTTTCTTCGAGTTGGCAATACTGGGGAACTACCGACATCGGGTGTGGAAACTATTGAAGTTTTGAAACAATTTGTACCTACAGACTATCGCTTCGTTTGGTTTTAGAATGAGTCTAGTCTTCACTATCTGCTTAGGTATTTAACCTTTTTCTTACGTAAGTAGGTATAGTTTTTTTTCGTAAAGTTTTGTTAAGTAGGTAACTCTGAAAAAGTTTTTATTATGTACGCATTATTTATGCACATTAAATAAAGGTCAATGACCAACAAACACGCTAGAGCTTAACAAATCGGTGAAAGTAATAAATTAACATGCGAAAGACTGATTTGTTTGCGTTACATCACCAATTAGCATAAAGTCAAATAATAAACAAAGCCGGTACGAGAATACATGAATAAGAACAACATATATAAGTAAATATCTACCCATCTAGTAAAATAGGTACATAGATCAATAGCTCATACCTATCGTCGGAAATACTTAGTACCAATCAGTCAAGCACAAGTTCTTGATCCAGAAAAAACAACTCTCCGGGGTAAACGCCAAGTTTTATTTATCTCATATTTACGTACCTAGCTAGCGTACTTTGCCACTTAATACGAGGTTAGTATATAAAAAAAAAAATACTTATAAACTTACAAATACTTTTTCATCAAAGTTCGTTTCCATCGAGGTTTACTTACGTAACTGATCAATGACCTACATAAATAATAGGTAATCTCCTTTTTATCTCGAATGTTAGTTTAAAAAAATATTTTTTGAATTAAGAACACCGCTATAGCATTGCAAAGCGATAGAAATACCTAGGTAATAATGCGTGCGATGCACATAAAATTAATAATTGCTTGGGAAAGCCCGCATTTCGTACTATGTAACCTTACATATAACCGAGAAGTAGAACAAGGACGTATGTGCATTATCGCAGAATCACTTGCTTGGATTCGACCATATTAAGTACTTACTATCTTCCAGAATAAATCGGAGTTATCGAAGAGTAAACTGACATTTTACATATTCTGTCTGAGAATAGTTATACCGTCGAAGAGTAGGTAGGTAAACTGATATTTTACATAACGTCTGAGAATAGTTATACCTACCTGAAGTTGGTCAAATCCAGCCTAATAATTTTTACTGATTTTCCATTGGTCGGTAACTATTATCGGTATTCTGTAGGTATCATTATTCCAATTTTAAATTGGGTAGGTACCTACATTATACATCGATATAAATAGTTACTACTTACCAAATTTAAAATTGGAATGACGTTCCCAAACTTACTACGTGTTTTCATAGTTTAACTGACAGAAAGGTGGTGTGTAAGTAATTTTGTAATTGAACCCAGTACTTAGTCATGTTTATGAAAAAAAGCGCAATTTTTTTTGAATTATCGAACATTCGTGTTGTCTTTTCTTTCTTTGACAAAAATGCTGTCTTGGCTCATGCTAGGGACGAAGAATCATTTTCTAACGCTACCAAGTAAACAAAACGATTAAATTGTACTTATTTAAATAGGTACCTATCTACAGGTCTGTAATTCTGTAGCTAATTAATATGTTCCGCTCGTCTGCTGTAGAAACCGATTTGTTTTGCCGCAAGGCTGGAGGCCATGTTTGGTGAAGAAACAATTTGTATGACTCAGGCGCGTCTGGGTTGCCAATCGACTGGGTTTTACTGATGAAGCTCTTCACTTCATAATGTCAGTCCAGTGCTGGATTTATATTTTTTATGAGTGTAGGCCACTTTATTTCTGACGCCCCATGTACAACCTTTCTAAAATAATAATTTCCATTTGTAGTAAAGGATCCTTACTACAAATGGAAAATTATTATTTAAATAAACGAATGAAATCAAGTGACCGTCCTCTGAAATCTGCCGCCTCTAGGCCGCGGCCTATACGGCCTATTTATAAATCCAGGACTGTGTCAGTCGGGAGTTGTTTGTCTGTTTTTTGGAACGAAGTTCCTTATCGCGCGTTCTGAAAGGGGGCTATACGGAAAAAATTATCTCGAAAAGTTGTAACGACACTTTTTGCTATAGTTGTAAGCCGTGCGGCGTGCGCGTGTTTCTCTGTCTGTCTCTCTCTCTCTCTCTCATAGAAAGCAAGGAAAGGAACTTCGTTCCATCCGGGTGTCCCTTGACACCTCTCAAGTTTTTTTTCTATCAATCAATGGTGCAAACATTATTTACCAGTCACGATCAATGGTGCAAACAGTAAAGTATTCCTTCCAAGCTCATACCATCCTGCAGGTAGTAAAATGCTCAACTCTGTTATAAATCACCTGAATAGGTAGATATATGTAGTTATGGTATCTAAATATATATAACTCTAAGGTGACTGACTTGACATAGTGATCTATCAACGCACAGCCCAAACCACTGGACGGATCGGGCTGAAATTTGGCATGCAGGTAGATGTTATGACGTAGGAATCCGCTAAGAAAGGATTTTGATTAATTCTACCCCCAAGGGGATGAAATAGGGGATGAAAGCTTGTATGAAAAGTCGCGATAATAGACATTCACGCGGGCGAAGCTGCGGGCATCATTTATTACTAGTTTATTAATAAGGCCTCTTACTGGTAAGTGCATCTAATGGGTTTCGTCATTGTTCTCACCATTCGTCATTGTTACTTTAGTAACTATAACAGTAGGTCTACCATGAGATTTCACAATCTACACTCGCTAGCGACTGTAGTTAAAAAAATGTATGAAAAATTTGTACAGAGCCTCTAGCGAATAGTTGGGTACTAAAACCTCACGTAGCTAACTATTCTACGTCACAGCGTACTACAGCGACTGTAGTTTGCGCTCATTAATTTGCTTAGAATTTGGTACCATGAGTAACAATTTCGACAGATGTCATAGTAACGTACTATTACTACTGTAGTAACGTCAGCCAATCTAAATGTGACAACTCATGGTAGACCTACAGATCACTGCTGTTGTTAGCAACAAACATTCTGTCAAGTTGGTTACCTCGTAAAATATTAGTTAATTTTAAATGTACCCTTCCTGAAATCATCATCATCATCAGCCTATAGCAGTCCACTGCTGGACATAGGCCTCCTCTAATGAGCGCCATTGCGCCCTGTGAAATAACTTATCATAAACAAATCTTTTATTGCTCCATCTTTATGCTATCAGCTTGAAAGACTAGCTTTAAAATCAAGGTTGAAAAAAGTTTTTAAAATAACGGTAATATCAAATTGAGGAGAATCGGTAGTAAAATGCTTAACCCTGTATAAATAAATCACCTGGAATAAGTAGGTGTATTTAATTATAGTAATGCGTTTAATCGTGTGTAGGTACCTAGTCTCTGTCTCTGACTAATCTTGGGACATAGAGTACCTTCAGAACAGAGTCTGTATGCCTGAATTCAGTTGTGTTGCGAACTATAATGGAGTTTTATAATCACTTTTTAATTTTACACTTTTTGTTACAGAGGTCAAGTGTGTAATGCTGCTATGGGAGGTGCGAGGGCGGCGCTTCTGTGCGCGATTATGCTTTTGCCTCACGGTAAGTTACACGAAATATTTACTGCCACCTGCAATCAATATTTTGTAATTTGTTCAGCGTCCACACCAAACATTCGCGCCGTCGCGGTGCGCGGTTTCATAGTTTTGACGCCAAATTTATAAATACAAATTCATTTATTTATCAAGAAAATAAAATACAAAGCTTACTAAGGTGTCTATTGGTTTCCGCAATAGGGCATGCCTGTGTCGCGGGAACCCAAAGCACTAACAAATCACACAGAAATAAAAATAAAAGCAGATAGTAATAGAGATAAGAACAATTAAATATCATTTTTCTCAGTAACAGGTAGGTACCTCTCATTTTCCGATCTAGGGGCAAAATAAAATACGTCAAAAATACCGATGGCGCGATTTGTACCGTAGGTACGTGGGTTTTAAGCTATGAACAAATGATTGCACCATGAGTCACTGAGTTAGCACTCAGCATCTAAGCCTACGTCCATAAATTATGAAATGGGGAAAACATCGAAGGTTTTTAGGTAGGAGAGAGCTTGGGTATCCACAGTTGCATGCAGATGACGCTTGCATCCTTTAGTAACTATAACAGATCGATCACTGCTTGCATCACACAATATCAGGAAGTGGTCAAAGGACTCAATGACAATAGAGGTTTAAACCGGTGATTGTCCGAGCGCCGAATGACCAACGACACGAATGAATGAATGAATGAATGAATAAATTATTAATGAATGGTTTGTTTTCAGCCATAGCAGAGCTTCAAGGACGATGTCCAGCAGCGGAAGGGTCCTGCCCAGCGCGGGCCACGCCCTGCAGTTCTGATAATGAATGTGGAGAGAAAATATGCTGCCAGTCTTCATGCGGGCGTGTCTGTGTAGACCCGCTATTTACTGGTGAGTTGGGTACTTCCACCGCTAACATAATAGGTTTCTGATTACCCCCAGGATATCTTTTCTAAGATTTGAGTGGTATAATGGTGGTAAATTCTGTCATTTACTGAATTTCTATAATTTCGTAAATAGTCTTGGATATAATATATTATCTATGATTATATATGATATTATCATCTCGAAGCAGTTGGTAGAGATTCGAGAATTTTCATCCAAGAAGAAATGCCAGCTTTCCACTAAAAAAGGGTAATGAGCGGAAACTGAGCTAATGATCTGAGCGGACCGGAGTGAAAATAGTTGTACATTTCCACTAAGGAAGAATTTAAGATTTTTCCTTCCGCTGCCAGAGTGATTCTTTCACTGTGACCACTTTTGTAACTCTTTGTACTCTTTTGATCCGCTCCGTCCGCTCATTCACAGTGGAAGCACTTCTATGAAGAAAGCCGATGTGAGTTAAACGGAGTCCTTACGGAGCCCGCCCCGCTCGCAATGGAAGGCGGGCATAAAGCAATCACAGGCTAGCTAAGCAATTAATTACACACGTATTTTCTTCTAGGTTGCGAAAACATCAAGCTCTCAACAGAGCGCATTTCCCGCGCCCTAGCCGCGGAGAACAGCCGTGGAGGCCGAGGGAAGCTACCATCCTTGCGGAGTCCTCGGTGCCGGGCCACCGATGGAGAGTTTGAGGAGATCCAGTGCGACAACGAGATTGTCAGTTCTTGCTGGTGCGTGGACCAAGCTGGATATGAGGTGAGACTAGTTCCTATTGGCCTTTTAAGTCCGGTGCTCTGTTGTTTAAGTAAAGATATGAGTTGGCAGCGGACGACATGAGGCAGCAGCGGACGACGTGTCGCAGCGACAGTACTGATTTCTATGCATTTCTATGAAATTCCCTCCGTAGTTAGCGACAGGTAGCTAGCGACGCATTTGATGTCGTCCGCTGCCAAGTTGGCAGCGGAAGTTGTTCTAAATTATCAATTGCCTCAGGTACCAGGCACAAGAGCGCCAGCAGCAGGTCTAGTCAATTGCACCCGGTCAGCACCATGCGCGGCCCACACTTGCAGAATGCTGTGCCCGCTTGGCTTCGAGCTGGACGCCCAAGGATGCCCAATGTGTAAATGCAGAGACCCTTGTGTGGGGGTCACTTGTCCTGGACAGCTGTCGTGTCAACTTGAGGAGACACCCTGCTTACGGCCTCCTTGCCCACCTGTTCCAACTTGTAAGTGTCTAAAAATATTGAAGGCTTCACACGGTAGCAAAAGTATCTCTATTTTTATTTTTTATTAAATATAAAATATAGCATCACCTGGGGATAGTTAAACTACCCGACGGTGAAAGAAAAGCTTATTTAATGCAAACAAACAAATAATCAAATCTCTCCTCTTTATAATATTAGTATACCTAGATAGAAGAAAATGAAGTAAACTGAACAACTACCATTCTAGAGTATGACCTGTTTGTGTATCCTCGAAACAAATATGTGTCATAATGTGATAACTTTTATGGAAAACAACTTGGATTGCAAAGTATTTATGCGGGTAATTCCATACAATCTCAGCATGGCGTAGTTGTGCGTAATTGCTGCAATTTTAAGGAGTCGATGACCCATTATATCAATTACCTTTGCTTCTCGGTGACTATTACGAGTCATAGTTATTCCAGTACCAATCATTTCGTGGTAAAGTACAGCTTTACCTGCATTGTACCAGCCAGGGACATCACTGTAATCATGCTGGTAAATCTTACACCATTAAACGGCATAATAGTCATAAACGTCGACCCGATTCACCTAATTACCATCTAAATCTCATGTAATGCTACCATAAACTACAGACTTCACGCAACTCCGATATATACTAGCTAAATACATACATTTTGTCACATTACCACCACGCTCTAAGTTCCCTATCTTCCTATCTTCCAGGTAAAAGAGGCAGAAGTCTGTCAAACATCTGCCCTGTTGGAGATCCTCTGCTGATTTCTGAAACATCAAGGCCTTTCCTTTGCGGTACTGATCCAGGGAAACCTAATTGTCCACCGTTGTACAGATGCCTTGTCGAGTCAGGTGAGAACTGCTAATTTGATTGGTTGTTTGATATAGGTAACTTTGTAGGTAAATTAATTCAGGTGTGACTTTGCGGAAATCCATTACAAATACTGAAAAGGACGGAAATATCTAGTACTTTCCGAAGAAGTTTTAGGAGTACTTTTCTTTCGGCGCTCGGTGGAGCGAGTCAATGGTCCTGAGGATGCTTCGTGGAGAAGCGAAACACGTGTCGAATTTCTATTTGAGTTTGTTTAGCGGGAAAGTAATAGATATTTCCGTCCCTTTTAGTAACTTGGTACACTAAACACGCATCAAAATAATTATCATTTCGACGTTTGTCACAATGTAACTAAATGCATATACTTATTACGTTGTTACTTTCCTGCAGCCAGTTTGGATTTACATTTAATAAGCTCTAAAATCAGTTGACTTTTCCAGGAAATGACTATGGAGTCTGCTGTCCAGCTTCCTTGGAGCTCCAAAAAGCTGGCACCTGCCCCGCGCCTACTACCTCAGATCTGGAATGCGGAACACCTTGCGCCCATGACCTCGAATGCCCATCGATGCAGAAGTGCTGCGATGGCGGAGAATGCGGAAGGCATTGTATCCTCCCAAATAACGTGACGATGTGTACACAGCAGAAGATGCTGGCTGAGCTGTTGGTGGTCAGTGAGAGGGAAGGACGTGGTTATGTGCCGCAGTGTGCCAACGATGGGGCGTTTGTATCAAGACAGTGCTCAAGGAACGGACTGGTTTGTTGGTCAGTTAATGTTTTTGTGCTCTCGTAGACTAGCTCAGTTCAATGCAAACCTAAGGTTTTGCTAGTGATGCTTTTTAATAGTAGGTACTCGGCCCATCTGGCTAAGCATTGACTGAAAAAAAAATCTGATCACGACTGTAATCCCCGGGCTCGGTAGATATCTTCCTCAGATCTTTAGTCACTTAGATCATGATGCATGAGCATATCTTAAAGAGGGTAGTCAGAGGCACGTCCAAATATGACATTTGGTATGCCCACATTTTGCACAGTAGTTAGTATTCCGTACGTGACAGGTTGCATGCAAACCCATCGCTGCTTATAAGAGTACAGTTCATCCAAAGGATCTAGGCATTCGTGAAATTAGCCACAGGTGCGAGTTTGCGCATTCCTTCCCCCCCTCCTCATTGCTCCAATTGCTCCCAAAAACGATACTGCGCAGCTCTTGCGGCTAACTTCACGAAAGCCTAGATTCGTTGAGCCAACTAAGCTTTGACCGTTTCTTCAAATACACGCTTCTCCACAGGTGCGTGGACGCAGAAGGCAATAAACTCCGTGGCTCCATGGGTCCATCCGCCTCAGTCCACTGTTCGCGTACCCCCCTCCCAGCCCGCACCGGCGCCCGTTCCCTCACCACCTGCTCTCGGGCCCTTTGCGCGGGCATCTGTGAATACGGATACAAGACCGGAGCTGATGGCTGCCCAACGTGTGAATGCGACGATCCCTGCGCTGGATTCCCTTGTAAAGAGGGAGAGGAATGCATCAGGGTTAAAGATTCGGAGTGTACGGGGGAACTGTGTACTGGATATCCTGTGTGTGAGTAATTGAAATGTCCTGAATTTTATGTTTACCAAACAACAGGGATTTAGTCACTATAATGCACTGATACTTTGCCCGAAATACTTTGGTTTAGTTGAATACTGTAAAGGACCTCTTTGAAGCTAGTATGTTTACCAGCCAACAGGGTTTTAGACATTTTAACTTAATTGATACCTTGCCCGGAAGACTTTGGTTTAGTTGAAAAAAAGGAACTTCGAATATAGACTTGATTATATCGTCAACATGGCTCTGAGACCAACTTACAAGAAGCAACTTTCAATACCTTCATCAAACAAGCAATATTTTTATCTTTTAGGTCGGCCAAGAGTGTCCTACGAGAACCCTTGCGAAATCGGAACCCCAGCAACTGATGACAGTGGATCCTTGGTGGCCTGTGGAGCCAACAGCGACTGTCCTTCAGATCACATCTGCACGTTGGCTCGCCGTAACAGCGCTGCCTTGTGCTGTCCTGATACCAAATATGACAACTCTACGGATGAGGTTATAGAGGTAACATTTAAATCTAGATTTTGCAGTCCAGTTGAGCATTTGCTCAAAACTTCCTCTTGTATTAGCATGCGTTTACTTATTTGCCGTTGCATTCGTTCTTCGTCCATTTTGTTTCTTAAGCCAATACATTATAATACATGCACCAAATCAGAAATGTGCACCAGGCCCCAAGAATGAAGAATGAAGATGAAAAACATATAGAACCGGTATACTTATTCCTAAACTGCTTGGAAGGTCTTTTTCATTCAGAAAACATGTTGTGCCGACCCACTTAGCATGGGATAACGGTAGGAAAATGATGGAATGATGATGAATGTCATACTCAATTGGACAGTGAACAGTGAACGGCAATACCTTTATGGACAAACATTTCCAACTTTTCCAGTTCAACTTAGAATCCTGCGGAGTAGAAGCAGAAGCACTTTGCGGCCTCAACTCCACATCCAGCTGTCCTGAAGGCGACTGTGATAATGACCTCATCTGCTGTTCCACTGCTGACTGCGGCCCCATCTGCATTGACCCAGCGAAGATGCGTCTACAGACAGACAGGGTTGATGACACTCCTACCAGTAAGTTGGATTTCAGCCCTATGAGCACCGTAGACATGTTTCTAGATGGAAGAGAACTGTAACATTAAGTCAAACAAAAATGATAGACTCATTTTGATCTTGGCTCGTAGAGAAAACTATTGCTGCCACCTCACTCGTTAGAACTTCTCCCATCATATCGTTATCATATCATATCTCTTCTTCTTTTTCGTGTTCTTCTTCTTCTTCTTTCTTGTATATTAAAATGAATTGCTGTTCGTTTGTCTCGCTAAAACTCTATAACGGCTGAGCCGATTTCGCTAGTTCTTTTTTTGTTGTTATATATTGTAGTTAAGACAGGACAGTCTGTCGGGTCAGCTAGTCTTACTATAAACTATCCTCAGTGTGCGAATACCTCCGAGACTTCGACGAGAAGATGGAAGGCACAGTAGACGGCATGAAGCTAGCCCTGCCCGGCCCCACGTGCGAGCAGGACGGCTCGTTCTCCGCCCAGCAGTGCGCAAAGGATAGGTGCTGGTGTGTCGACTCCTTCGGGACTGAGATACCGGAGACCAGCACTAAGAACGCGTCAACTGTAGATTGTAATAAGTAAGTGTGTTTTGAATTACAAATATGTAGGTAAAAGCGAATCAAGGGTTTCCACACTGTTATCGTTATTACTACCTTACTTTGGTCAAAAATATCGTGAGTATTTTGGACCTTTGTTTAGTTTTCTATCATTGTCATGATCAGCCTACTGCAAGAATCGCTTATGATCTTTCGAGGATGGTCTTTCAGGTTTCTCAACGGCACATTGTTTTTTCGAGTGGTTAACGCTCGTTTGAATCTATCTATCCATCGATCGATACAAAATATTTCTAAAGTATTTATTTATCTAATACCTTTAAACGAGCAATTCTTGTACCTATATATAATCCCATCAAAAATATAAATGTGAAATGAGAGCCAAGTTCAATAAGTCCCTACTATGATAATATGCCTTAGTCGACTTCAACGACAAAATAAGTGAGATTTCCAAAAAACACGATTTACCAAACAAAACCGAAGCTAGGCCTTTAACCGCTGCATCTTGGCCGCATCACTATACCAGATTTCAAAAAGACATTTAAATATTCCACCCTAGGGTCAGATCCGAACTGACCTGCTTGGAGTTAACCTGTCGTATGGGCTGCGACTACGGCTTCGAGCTGAGCGCTGAGCGCTGCCCGACGTGCCGCTGCCGTGACCCCTGCGCCGGCGTCACGTGCCCCGCCGGCCGCGCATGCGCAACTGTAGATGTCGCCTGCGACGCGGACTACTGCCCCCCTGTTCCGGCTTGTAAGTATTTTCCTACTAATATTATAAACGCTAAAGTTTAAGGATGTCTGGCTGTTTGTTGCTCTTTCACGCTGAAACGGCTGAACGGATCTGGATGAAATTTGGCACAGATATAGATTACGGTCTGGAATAAAACATAGGCTACATTTTATCCCGGAAAATGTACGGTTCTCGCGGGATAGATTGTTTTTGTTTTTCAAAGCGGAAGCTAGTTATGAATAAAGTTTTAGAGTAGGTAAGTACTTAAATATACTGTCCACTATTTACTGAGAAGCTCCAACAACAGTAAACGGAAAATAAGATTTATGAACATAAAAAGAACGCTGAATAGCCACTTCGCCTTAAGGTGGTACGTCTCGCTCGGACGAGAAATTCAAATAGGGTGATGACACGTAGATAGAGTGTTACTTGTCATGTTGCGGGACAAAATGTCCCCTAGTGTCCCCTAGTGTGATGACACGTAGATTTAGTGTTGCGTGTCATGTTGCGGAACAAATGTCCCCTAGTGTTCCCTAGTGTGATGACACGTAGCTAAAGTGTTGCGTGTCATGTTGCGTGACAAAATGTCCCCCGTGTCCCCTAGTGTGGTGACCATTTGATTCTTAGAGTGACCACGTGATGCAGGTTTACCGAAGAAGGCGGGGCAGTGCCCGTACCTGGTGCCGGCGACGGGCTCGTGCGAGTTCGCGTGCCGCTCGGACGGCGAGTGCGGCGCGGGCGAGCGCTGCTGCGCCACCGGCTGCGGCACCGCCTGCACCGGCACGGAGCACCGCTCCCTCTGCCACCAGCGGAGGTACATCTACTTATATGATCACGACTGTAATCCCCAGGCTCGGTAGATATCTCCTCAGATCTTTAGTTACTTAGATCTTTGAGGATATCTAAAGAGGGTCAGAGGCAAGTCCAAACATTTAGTACATGCCCACAATTTGCACAGTAGTTTGTATTCCGTACGTGACAGGTTGCAAGCCCATCGCCTCTTATAACAATACTAACCTATGACACATACCTTCGAATTTTTGGTTCTAGGGTATGCCGGTTTCCTCACGATGTTTTCCTTCACCGTTTAAGAGCACTGGCATTGCGCACATCAATTTTTCGAATGGAAAAACTCATTGGTGCACGACGAGGTTTGAACCCACGACCTTCGGATCGTGAGGCAGGGGTGCTACCACTACACCACCAGCACTCTTCTTACCTACTTATACTGGTCTTATACAGTCTCCAATGGAGAGGTGATCAGCATCTGCTTCCAAACCTTCGGTCCAGCCCAGGCCACGAATTCATAATACATTACCGAATTAGTATTAAATTGTTATTTCGTACCATGACCTATGCAAATTGTATGGAATTAGTGACGTTTCTATAATGGAATCGTTAAGGAATCGTTCTGGAAGACTTTGTGGGGCAAGTTCCGTCAGTGGTTCGAGGAGGTGCCCAAAGGCAAAGGCAAATTCTATTGACTGTTTTCACAGCTCAGTTGGTAGTAGCTCTGCCTCCTGCGCTGTCGGTTGTGGGTTCGATCCTCAACCAGAATAAACATTTGTGTGTTGAACCCAGATGTTTGTTCTGTGTCTGAGTGTATTAACCTATACTACGAATGTATTCACTAAAAAAAAATTAATCTATTAGCAATCTGGTTGCTTTGCTTAGTTTGGGGCTAGATGGCGTTGTGTGAAATGTTCACCAATATTTATTTTATAGATATCTACCGAGCCTGGGGATTGCAGTTGTGATAATGTTTTATATGTCAAATAATGCAAGGTATCCATATAGCCTGCCCAGTCCATACAACACTGAAATTTTCATATAAAAGACTTCAACGCGCACTACGCTACGACGTAGCAACGAAAAGACCAATACTTTTAAGTTGATGTAAAAGTTGTTTTTATTAGGGTACGCAAATAGAGGAAGAGTAGTTTGATTGTTTGAAAAATGATATGTATGAGAGTTGAGAAGACAGAGTTGACGAATGATTGAGTGGAAGAAAAAAACATGTGCTGATCCCACTTAGCGTGAGATAACGGCAGGAAAATGATGATAAAAGTTGTTAATTTATCATCATTTTCCTGTATTTTGCAACGATCTAGCTCTCCTTGGATTGGCTGGCAGAAAAAGCTTTAACCTCCTTTTGTCATACAACTATATTTTTGAACAATAAAGTATTGATGCTTTAAGCTTGTTTTCCGATAAAGTATTCATATTTTTTTTAATAAGTTTGTTTAAAAAAAATTGGCTACTTCCAGAGCCCTAGCGCTCCACACCGCAGCGGAAAGCGGGAACCCACCAGCTTGGGCGTGGGTGCCGAAGTGCAAAGACGATGGCGCCTTCGAGAGTGTGCAGTGCCGGGGCTCCGACAAGACCTGCTGGTGCGTGGATGCTGTCGGGAACGAGGTTAGTGCTGCCGATATGTAGACCCTATTACCATCACCACTAAGATTAATATCGATTGAAGTTGGAGTACACGAAGGGAACTGCTAAGATGTACTTTAATCCTTTCACCACACTGTTTCTAAATAACTGGTGGTACGAAGTTGTCTTCACAAATATTCCGTCGAGAAAAACGTTGATAATGTTCATGCTGGGTTAGCCACTAACTAAGCAGTTTTGAATATAGTAAACTAGCATCCGCCCACGGTTTCGCCCGCGTGGCACCTTAAAAACAAAAACAAATCGGAACCGTACATTTTTCCAGGATAAAAAGTGGCCTGTGTGCTATTCCAGACTGTAACCTATATCTGTGCCAAATTTCATCTAGATCCGTTCAGCGTGAAAGAGTAACAAACATACATCCAGACATCCTGACATCCTGACATCCATACAAACTTTCGCGTTTATAATATTAGTAGGATTAGATTTAACCCTTCGAAGTAATCCAGTTTTTATCTCCCACTCGTGTTTCAGATGCCAGGAACCCGAGCTACGAACTCCACCCCGAACTGCGAGACCCCGTCCCATTGCCCCGACCCCGGCTGCAACGAGGAGGTGATCTGCCCCCATGGCCGAGATTTGGACGAAAAAGGCTGTCTGACGTGTGACTGCAAGGACCCCTGTGCTGAAGCCAAGTGCAGGGATGACGAGACCTGTGAGCTGGTGCCTTTGGATTGTGAGGTTTGTACTCCATCTGCACACCAGTTTTTTTTGTTACATTATTCGCTCATTTGAGCAAGCTCTAGTCAGACCTTACTGTCTTACGTAAATTAATTGGAACGAAGTTCCCTAACGCACGTTGCGAAAGGGAGCTAGACGGAAAAAATTATGACCAAAAGTTATAGTTGTTAGCCGTGCGGCGTGCGCGTTTTCTCTCTCTCTCTCTCTCTCATAGAAAGCAAGGAAAGGAAATTTGTTCCATCCGGGTGTCCCTTGACACCTCTCAAGTTTTTTTTCTTCCGTTTTCTTTAAAATGTAACTTATAATCTAACCTAACCTAACCGCCATTTTTTTTCTCTCCCTACGTTTAATCTCTGCACACCACTTGCAGTACCTGGGGCGTTACCACGAAGTCTTCCAGAGGGCTTAGATACAGCATAGACACTATTGGAATAGAATTCTGTTTGGGAATAACACTAGCTTACGAAATTAATGCCCGCCTTCCACTGCGAGCGGAGCGGGCTCCGTACGGACTCCGTTTAACTCACAAAGGCCGCCTTCCACTAAAAAAGGGTAATGGGAGTTAAACAGAGTTCGTACGGAGTCCGCTCCGCCCGCAGTGGAAGGCGGGCATTAATTTCGTAAGTAAACCCAGTTATCAGAGGTTATGGAGGAGTACCTACTAAGGATTAATTGACCCTTTGTTATTGATGTTATTAATACCCTTTGTTATTTATATTGCTTTGAACACCTCCAGGAGGAGTCTTGCCCCTCTCTCGCCCGCTGCGCGCCTGCCCCTCAATGCCCCGACGGAGTGGAGCCCCTGCAAGCCCCTGATGCCTCGGGGGCACTGGTCTGCGGCCCTAGTGCCGCAGCCTGCCCGTCGACGCACGCTTGTCGCTTCGCCCCGCACGACTCTAGGCCTTCGGTCTGCTGTCCAAAGCCACGTATGTTTCTTGATTTCTAAACTAATAGATATGCCCGAACGCCAAAAACTGTGGCACTGTTTTTACTTGTGTGTGTTAACAAAATGCCGATGCACGCATACTAATAATTAGTAAAAAATTAACCAAACAGTTATTTCACCATTTATTGTGCAATAATATTGCACGATCTTTCGTAAAAAAATATACTTACTTATTCCTTTTGTACCCTGAAATTGAAAATATTTGGTGTGCCAAATGAGCGAGCTATCTCGTTTCGTTACTTTTAAACGGTGAAGGAAAACACAGTAAGAAAACTCAGAATTTATTATCAGAACTTAAAAAAAAACGAGTCAAGTAACAAGAGAGGAATCACTGAAGCGCACTTTAATCCTTAAATCATACTGGTTCGAAGGAAAGAAGGAAATAAGAGTCTCAAGTTATGTAAATATCAAGCGTTGTAGAACATTGTACATTCCTATGGATTTGTGATATATACACCGTGAAATTTTAATGGTTGTTTTCCCGCAGCGAAATGGTTTTGTCTTGGTAATAAAACCGTTGTTGAAACAAATTAAATATTAGAAACCATAAATACAGATATATATACCAATGTGAAAATTTAATTCGAAAGCGACCACGAACCAATAGTAATTCGTCCCGATACCTACGCGAAGGCGGCCGACGGCGCGTGCGATTCGAATAGTACCTACAAGTTACGTCCAATGTTACTATTGTTCCTCACGTTTTCGAGATGATGAATATTTTTTAAATTATTTTAAAACAAAAACATCTATATTTTTTTACTTTTCCCCTATGTTTCGAAAGTACTCCTTATGGCAAGTTGTTCTGCCGCGGGAAAACAACCATTAAAATTTCACGGTGTATACGGCATCGCAGGATCCGTCTGCTTCGAGAGCAGAGATGAGGGCGTCTGTTCCTCTGGCGAGATCCTGAACGCGACCCGGTGGCACTTCAACCATGAGCGGAACCGCTGCGAGCGCTTCCGCTACCACGGCTGCTCCGGGAACCACAACAACTTCCGCAGCAAGGACGAGTGCAACACTGTGTGTCCTGGTGAGTCCTGCCATTATATCCTCATCACCTATACCGGTCACTATAGCAAAAAGGCTCCTTAAAATGTTCGTTGAATACGTCATAGTTGATAGTTTGTTGTTAAGCTCAAATTATCGTATCGAAAGTGGTTTAAATTCAAAGTATTTATTGCATTCATGAGCCATATAAAATACACATGTATTGTATACATCTAACATGGGCCCGGGTGGGGCACGGCAACTAAAATAAGGAATAGGGATAGGGATGAGATTTAGGAATAGGGTTGAGATCAAAAGTAGGTATATTGGTCGTTTCATCGTTCGGACGATATATATGTAGTCAAAACGATGTAATTGAGGTGTTTAATAATTATGTTAGATAGAGATATATAAACATGGATAGAAAATTAATAAATAAATATTTCTTTCCACACAACGTTATCTAGCTGGAACGTGATAACCGATAGATTCATACTTAATTTATACATTTTTACCGAAATGAAAACGGAGGAAGTTCTCAAGTCGACGCGTAGGTATTTATTTTTTAATGTATGACCACGCATAACGTTTTAATTTAAAGAGTAGGTAGTCCGATTTTGATAATTATTTTTTATTGGATAGGTCATGACTTTAGGTTGAATTATGACTTTTCTGGAAAGTCGATAAAAAGCCTTTCCAAAAACAAGCTTAACTCTTCAAAATGCATACAATACTAACTAAAAATTAATTCAAAACAGCTGCAGATGGAATAGTCGCTATGTCCCAAACGAAGACTGGACAAAACATCATAGAAGGCATGTCACTATTTAATTTACAAGTACTTTATGTCATAACTGTTTTATGTCATAGTATTTTGTGTCAACTGTATCTCCCCAATGACTATGGAGACTAGTTAATAACATCACAGCCTTATTTGCACATTGCTCTCATTGCATGGTCAATTTGCCATATAATTTAGTAAGTAGGTATTTCATTTTTGGTTTTTATCTAGGTATTAGTATGTGCTTACTTTTAAACTTACGCGATCTGAACACATTATTATTAGTATTAGTCGGGTATTTTTACCCCCGCTTCGCGGAGGCGGTAGCTCCAGTACTCCAGTCTACCCGTGACCACGACAGCGTGCAAACCTGTCGAAACGTCGGGAAAATATAAGGTAATTTAAACGCGATAAATACCCGTCTAATACTAATAATTATCTGCTTACTGTTTAATTTTTTGTTTATTACGAATATACGCATTATTTATATGTATTACCCCACGTTATATTTACAAACATGATAGATAGCAATGGTTATATTTGCGGGCGGGCGGATAGTGCACGTGTCTGCATTATGTTTAGCTCATTATAATAGTGGGTACCTACTGGGTATTTGTCATCCTTTTATGATGTTTAGCTCACTAGAACAGTATTAGATGCTCGTCATCGTTTACATCATTTTCGTTATGCATTTCCGCAAAGTCACACCTCTATGTGGATTTGTATTTAACTATTCTCAGATATTGTAAAGTTTAATGCAAGTAAAAACCTACTAATACTAATAATAATGTAATGTTTACTCCTCGTTATCTACGATTTATTGTGGGGATAATGCTGAAACTAGTTAATAATATTATCTTTTAGGCTCCCCTCACCACATCTGATATTTATTGTATCTTTTACAATTCTATGTTTTATATTCGTTGTTTCATTAATCGCCCATTTGAGCAGGCTAAAGTCTAAAGACCATACTGCCTAGTCTTACGTAAAATAATTTCATATTCCTCCCTATGTTTTATATATTTTTTTTATTTTTTTGGCATCGCATTATTTATGCATTTGCCATTTTTTATATTTTTATTTGGTTATTCTTCTCACTTTTTTAAATTCGATTGTACGTCATAAAAAGAGGTCCGATGACATGAAGGTCCTATTATCTAACATTAATAACACAACAGTGCTGAGTCCATGCGAGAGGCTGCGCGAGAAGAACGAGCAAGCTGCGCAGAAGTACGGCAAGGGCACGTTCATCCCGGTCTGCGACGCGAGCGGCGCCTGGGAGTCCGTACAGTGCATGTCACACATCGGTAAGGTCTAAAATACTTCTAGAAGAATCCTTCTATCTCAGTAGATCGATTGTCCAGACCCATAATGGATCAAGTGAGATATTTTTTTCTCTGTAGAGCGGTTTCCCAATAATTTGGATCTTATGAGATTTTTTATTGCTAATAGATGAACTAGCACAAGTTATACAATTGAATTTATCACCGAAGTCCGAAAGCTACAGATATTCTAATAGACATAGACACACATTATATATACTTCACACTTCTTCTTCTTCCTGCCCTTTTCCGTCATCTCAGTACTCGCACCTTTCTAACTCAATTATCATCTTTCACACAGTCCTAGCACAAGTTATAGGATTTGAACAACCCACAATTGAATTTATCACCGAACGTTACAGATATTCTTATAGACATAGACACACATATATTTACCTACTTCTTAGCACACTTCTTCTTCTTCTTCCTGTACTGTTCCCACGCTATGTGGGGTCGGTACAACACGTTTTCTTCTTCCATTTCCCTCTATAATCCGTCATTTCAGTACTCACTCCTTTCTTACACATAATATCATCTTACACAGACGTCAACTCAGCCCGCGGCCTCTTTAAAATTACGTTGACCTGTCATCTCAGGACTTACTTTTACTCCTTTTACTAGTACTCCTTTTTTACTCATATCATCTTTCACACAGTCGTCAACTGAGCCCGCGGCTCCTATAAAAATCGTTGACATGTTCTTTGTCATGTCAGATGTGTGTTGGTGCGTGAGCGCTCGTGGCGAGCCGCTGAAAGGGTCGCTGGTTCGCGGCGCCAAGCCTTCCTGCAACTTCAGGCAGGCGAGGAAGTGGGTGCGCAGAGACCCCCTGGACGAACGCGCCAAGGCTGATGAAGGTAAGGAAACGAAGAACACATTCGCGATGGAAGGGTTACTATCCTATCCTACTAAATAAATAATATAAACGCGAAAGTTTGTAAGAATGTATGGATGTCTGGATGTATGTTTGTTACTCTTTCACGCTGAAACGGCTAAACGGATCTGGATGAAATTTGGCACAGATATAGATTATAGTCTGGAAGAACACATAGGCTATATTTTATCCCGGAAAAATGTACGGTTCCCGCGGGATAGATTTGTTTTTGATTTTCAAGGTACAACGCGGGCGAAGACATGGGCGGAAGTTAGTACTCGATAAAGGGGTTTTTCTAATGAAGCTGGCATATCGCGCGCCATTTTGTATTCATACATCTATCTATACATACAAACTTTCACGTTTATATAATACTAGCTTCCGCCCGCGACTTCGCCCGCGTAGTACCTTAAAAAGCAAAAACAAATCTATCCCGCGAGAACCGTACATTTTTCCGGGATAAAAAGTAGCCTATCTGTTATTCCAGACTACAATCTATCTCTGTGTCAAATTTCATCCAGATCCGTTCAGCCGTTTCAGCGTGAAAGAGTAATAAACATCATCCAGATGTCCATACATTCTTACAAACTTTCGCGTTTATAATATTAGTAGGATAGGATTGAGTTTGACCGGTCCGTATCAGAAGGATAATCTAGCATAAAGTAAAATGACCTACTTGTAAAACGTCTGGAAATTATTTCGTCATTATGGGTATTATTAATGATAGACTCATCTCTTTCGGCGCTCGGTGGAGCAACACCAGTGCGGAGCGAGTCGATGGTCCTGAGGATGCTTCGTGGATAAGCGACGTGTCGAATTTCTATTTGAGTTTGTGTTGTGTTAAGCCTATTAGATACCTAATAGTTTAGCGAGAAAGTACTAGAAATTTCCGTCCTTTTTAGTATTATGGGTATTAAATCTACAAATAATGACTTTGACTTTTGAATTTCCCATTCTTTTCCAGTTTTAGAAGAACTCATCAGACAAATGACAGCGTACAGGATAGACGAATTCGAAAGCGATGACGATGAGTTCGAAGAGACGGAAGGTCAAGAGCTGCTCAAAGAGCTCCAATACACTCCTGTTTTGGTCACGGAGGTCGTTGAACCCAAATCAGCTGATACCACAAGACGGATGGACGTACCGCTAGAGGTCGATTTGGAGAAGGTTATCTTCAAAACTAAGTGTCAACTTATGCAGGAGGAGATTGAGAATGGTGAGTATTTTTACCCAAAGACTTCAGTTAAACGTTGTTCTTCTTTTTATCGTGGTATGAACTAGTTTTTTCAAACCATGTCAACATTGTCCACCATTTGTTTGTCACTTTACTTCAAAAAAATACTTCTGATAAAAAGTAGTCATGATCACGACTGTAATCCCCAGGCTCGGTAAAATCTCCTCAGATCTCTAGTTACTTAGATCTTTGAGGATATCTAACGGGTAGTCAGATAATGTAAACATGATATTTGGCACATGCCCACATTTTGCACGGTAGTATACCGTACGTGCGTGACCCGTTGCAAACCCATCGCCGCTTAGAAAAATAATAACCTATAACACACACCTTCGAATGTTTGGAAAAAGTAGCCTATGTGTTATTCCAGGTTCCAGGTCATAAACTACACGTAATATTCCAAGTTTCATCCAGATCCTTTTAGCCGTTTCAGCGTGAAAGAGTAACAAACATCCATACATCCTCACAAACTTTCACATGCAGAATTTACTAGCTAATGCTCGCGACTTTGTCCCCGTTCGAAAATGACCGACTCCCATACAAACTTTTATCCCTTATTTCAACCCTTTCAAGCATTTTTTCGCGATAAAAGATAACCTTTTTCAAGCTCTTGTCTGTCTTTATAACAAATTTAAAAAGCCTAACAGACAATTTCGCATTTATAATATCATCATCATCATCATCATCATTGGCCTGTTTACATCTAATAAAGATGATTTAGGTGACTCAGGTTACCGAACAATTCGTAAATCTCGAACATTTCTGTTCATGGCTAAAAAGGCCTATCGGAAGTGACAGCCTTTTTATAATATTTAAGTTTATGTATATATAAGTATAAGTATGGATTTGTTTAGGAGCAGATGGCTTCCATCCGCGGTGCTTAGCTGACGGGTCGTTCTCGCCACGTCAGTGCGCGCGCGGGCGCTGCTGGTGCGTGGACGCAGCGGGCCAGCGCCGTGCGCACGCGCCGGTCGCGGACACGCCCGCGCCTGATACCTGTGGTAACAATCACAATTACCTATTTCGCTACTAACGTAGTTACCTACAGTTCACCTTTTACAGTTACCTTCAGTAGGGTTTTTTATTTTCGAAATACTAAAACTAGACTACTAAAAACTAGTAGGTAAGTAGGTATTTATTGCAAAAATAAAACAAACCTGTCTGAAAAGAAATTGAAAATAGCTTCTTACAGCCGCCATATTGTTTTTTTTTTTTTTGACATTTCTATATCACACTTGTAACAAACGAATCCGAGATTTTCTGCGGTGCATTTGCCTGACAACTACGTCGCTCTGGTTTTTATATGTTTTCTCGTGTTATTTTGAGTTTTACTGCGTAATTTTGGTGGTTATTTTGCCAATAAAGCCCGGGTTCTTGACGCGAGTGTAAAAGTATGTGAATTAGAGTGAATAGTTCTCTTCAAATTTCATCGGAGGAAATCCCGAAAATTTTCAACAAAACAGCCATCTTTTGTTTAAAATTGACTTGACAACTTGACTTGACTCTGTGACGTTGACAATACTTATAAATAAATACACTTGACACTGGCAAAATTGTTCTCTAAGAGACAGATGCCATAATTGAAGAAGAAGAAGAACAAACGAATCCAATGACACCTAATTTGTAAAAATCAATTCAGCCGTTAGAGCTCCAGCGGCAACCAAAAATAAACTCATACATACCTACACCCAAAACTCATTTATTACCCACCTTCACTTCCCAGTCGAGTATCACTTCTCCTTCGGTGCTCGGTGGAGCAACACCAGTGCGGAGCGAGTCAATGGTCCTGAGGATGCTTCGTGGAGAAGCGAAACACGTGTCGAATTTCTATTTGAGTTTGTGTTGTGTTTTTAGAGTAAATAATCCTTAGCTTAGGTAATTTATAATTATTGTACATTATACTACCAAATTGTACGCCCGAAATGGGTAAAACTGTTGAAACTTTCCGCCAGGACCATTAACATCTGTACCAACTTAATACAGTTTAACAATAAAATTATTCTTATTCTTATTCTTATCGAAAGAACAGGCAAACACGAATCGAGTCGGCGATCCTGGAGCTGGATGTCAAACGGACACCCAAAACACATTAACCTCCTTCGTTTCCCAGTCAAGTGACACCCAAAACACATTACCCTCCTTTGTTTCCCAGTCAAGTGACACCCAAAACACATTAACCTCCTTTGTTTCCCAGTCAAGTGACACCCAAAACACGTTACCCTCCTTCGTTTCCCAGTCAAGTGACACCCAAAACACATTACCCTCCTTCGTTTCCCAGTCAAGTGACACCCAAAACACGTTACCCTCCTTCGTTTCCCAGTCAAGTGACACCCAAAACACGTTACCCTCCTTCGTTTCCCAGTCAAGTGACACCCAAAACACGTTACCCTCCTTCGTTTCCCAGTCAAGTGACACCCAAAACACGTTACCCTCCTTCGTTTCCCAGTCAAGTGACACCCAAAACACGTTACCCTCCTTCGTTTCCCAGTCAAGTGACACCCAAAACACGTTACCCTCCTTCGTTTCCCAGTCAAGTGACACCCAAAACACGTTACCCTCCTTCGTTTCCCAGTCAAGTGACACCCAAAACACGTTACCCTTCTTCGTTTCCCAGTCGTGTAATAATCGTTGTGTTAAACCAACAGAGCAAACACGAATCGAGTCAGCGATTCTGGAGCTGGAGCTGGTGGGCGCGGACGGCGCGCGGGCCGAGCGCGCGCGCGGCTCGCTGGCGGCGCGCCTGGCCGCGCTGGGCGCGCGCGTGCCCGTGGCGGCGGCGCGCGAGGCGGGCGCCGTGCGCCTGCGCGCCGCGCTGCCCGGCGCCGCCGCGCTCGACGTCGTCTACTACATCGAGAACTTGGTAACTTTCCTCTATTCCCACTTGTTCTGTTGACAGAACTATTGGGATTTTTTTCCTATTAGTTCTGTGACTTAACACCTGGTAGGTCTACCATGAGTTTTCACAATCTACACCCGCTAGCGACTGTAGTTAAAATAAATTATGAAAACTTGTACAGCGCCTCTAGCGGATAGTTGTGTACTAAAACGTCACGTAGTTAACTATCCTACGTCACAGCGTAGGTACTACAGCGACTGTAGTTTGCGCTTCATTAATTTGCTTAGAATTTGGTACCATGAGTAACAATTTAGACAGATGTCATAATAACGTACCTACCTACTATTACTACTGTAGTAACGGCAGCCGATCTAAATGTGACAACTCATGGTAGACGTACTGACTTCAATGTCAACTATTCCCACCTGTAGTTCTGTTGATTGAAAATAAACAATTTAATGAATTATTGGAACAAATATCTAATAACGTTCGGAATGAACGTTCTTTCACCGCCACGCTTTTCCACTGGGCATAATTAATATTAGGTAGGTACAGTGAACGGAAAAAACATGGAAGCAGGACTTCAAGGGAAATATCCGCGAAACTTGACACCAAATTTCACACATCGAAACTCCTTCGTGGATTTGCCAAAAATTGATTAATTCCTACTTTATTCCCTCGACGTTTTGGATATGATTCTTTGGCTTGACAAGCCCCGCCTGCGTAGAGGTCAATTTCTTTCGTTCCCAGTGTAGAGGTGCACAAGTCGGGTGAATTTACTTGTATGTTTTCTAGTAGTACTAGGGATACAAAAGTGTTACATTTGTTCTACCAGTTGAACTTCTTAGTAGAACTACTGTAACAGAGGCTAAGAAAATAATTTCTAAAATTCAACCTCTTAGTTTTCCAGCGAGAGGTTGAAAAAAAACATTATGTGAACAATAACGCGGGAAAAAAAAAAAAAAAAAAAAAATAACGCGGAAGTTCCACTGTATTCGATAACATTATTTTTCAGGTCAAACAAGAGAAATTAGCCGGTGGTAAGACAGACGATTCTGGATTTTTGGGAGCTGACGTGATCCGCAGTGAGTACTGGCTGGCGCCACCGCCTTCGCCTGCGCTACATCAGAGAGAGATCCTCACTGAATCCACAGTAAGTTATTGAAATCTCGAACATTGCCGAGGCGGCAAATTAAAATCGTAATTCCATAATTTGTAGGTTTTTTAATGTGTAGGTACCTATTAAGTATTTTAATTATAAATAACTCTGCTGCCTTTTGCGTTGTAGGTTGTTGGTTGGCTCCCCAACAAGAACAAACATTTTGAGTGATTAATGCAGATTTTTGTTCAGTGTCTGAGTATTACTTTAAGTAGATACCTATTCTATGTATTTATTTACCAAAAAAACCTTATACGAGTATAAGTAGTCTATAAGTTATGTGGTACCAAAAATAAGTACCTAAGGTTTTTTTGTTTCGAATGATACCAAAAATTTGCAGAGGTGTTTAATAAAAATTGCAGTGGTACCTCCCTGACTCAAGTCAGGAAAGTACAAAGAATAGAGATAGAGAAGGATAAATATAAAGGATAATTATGTAGTAACATTATGTTACAGGCACCACTGCAATTTCAATTCTTTTCAAATTCTATTCTTTGTACTTACACAAATACAAATTAAATTACATCTTGACGGCCTCTGTGGCGCAGCGGGTGAAGGTCCGCCTGAGACGCAGAAGGTTGCGGGTTCGATTCCCGCCGCGGTATAAATGTTTGCATTATTTGCAGATATTTGTCTCAGGTTTTCTATGTATAATATGTATATGTTAACAAAAAAAAAATGTATCTATGTAGTTTATCAGTCATGTGGTTACCATAATATAAGCTTTGCTTAGTTTGGGCTACATGATGCTGTGTGCTAGTGTCCAGCATAATTTATTTATAAAAAAAAAAAAAAAATATGATCACGACTGTAATCCCCGGGCTCGGTAGGTACCTTCTCAGGTCTTTAGTTACTTAGATCTTTGAGGATATCTAAAGAGGGTAGTCAGAGGCACGTCCAAATATGACATTTGGTACATGCCCACATTTTGAACAGTAGTTAGTATTCCGTACGTGACAGGTTGCAAGCCCATCGCCGCTTATAAGAATACTAACCTATGACACATACCTTCGAATTTTTGGTTCTAGGGTATGCCGGTTTCCTCACGATGTTTTCCTTCGACGTTTAAGAGCACTGGCATTGTGCACATAAATTTTTCAAAGTGAAAAACTCATTGGTGCACGACCAGGTTTGAACCCACAACCTTCGGATCGTGAGGCCGGGGTGCTACCACTACACCACCAGCGCTCATTATACCTAATCTTAAAACTTAAAACTAATGGCATATACGAACAGGCGGACTGAAACCTAAAAAATCCCTTATTTGTTCAAGGTATCCGCTGCTACATCGTACCACACAGCTTTAATAGTCCTCGCAGCTACATCGGCCTTCATCATCAGTGTTCTCTGCGTACTGGTAATGCTGTATAGAGCGAGGCTACAACGCGAGCCGCAGAAGGCAGAACGCTTCCTCCCCCCCGCACCGCCAGTCTACGTCCTCTCTGCTGATGAGAAGGCGGAACTGGCGAGGGTACTGCACGCGCCACCACCCCCAGTGCCTCCACAGAGCCAGGACGAGAATTCTAGAGTCTGAACGGCTTTTAGTGGTTATTTCATGGTCGAATCTTAAAGTATTGCTAGAATAGTCTTTAACTATAGCTACCTAATGTAATTCAATACTTCAGCGTCTGCCATGAGTTGTCACATTTAGATCGGCTGACGTTACTAAAGTAGTAATAATACGTTACTATGACATCTGTCAACATTGTTACTCATGGTACCAAATTCTAAGCAAATTAATGAAGCGCAAACTACAGTCGCTGTAGTACGTAAGATAGTTAACTACGTGACGTTTTAGTACCCAACTATCCGCTAGAGGCGCTGTACAAGTTTTCATACATTTTTTAACTACAGTCGCTAGCGAGTGTAGATTGTGAAAACTCATGGTAGACCTACAGACTGTTTTATCGTATTTTCATAATTATGTTATTTATGGTCCTTTCTACTCAACGGTTTTGTTATTGTTCTCACTTTCGTTATTGTTCGCAACAAATTTTGTTTATCTCGTATAATCCTACTTATAATAAAAACGCGAAACAAAAAAAAACCGTAAGAATGTGTGGATGTCTGGATGTATGTTTGTTACTCTTTCAACGCAGAAACGGCTGAACGGATCTGGATGAAATTTGGCACAGATAATAGGTTATGGTATATGGTCCCTCGTGGTACCTTGAAAAACAAAAACAAATCTATTCCGCGGGAACCGTAAATTTTTCCGGGATAAAAAGTAACTTATGTGCTATTCCAGACTATATCCTATATCTGTGCCGAATTTCATCCAGATCCGTTCAGCCGTTTCAGCGTGAAAGAGTAACAAATATACATCCATACATCCACACATACCATACCCTTACAAACGTTCGCGTTTATAATATTAGTAGGATTTTAAATGAATCGTGAAACAACTTATTATTAACTAGCTTCCGCTCGCGGCGTCGCCCGCGAAGTACCTACATAAAATATAGCCTATGTTCATCCTGAAAGTTTATTCTACACATTGGTGAAAGAATTTTTCAAATCGGTTCAGTAGTTTCGGAGCCTATTCGTTTCAAACAAACAAACAAACAATCAAAGTTTTCCTCTTTATAATATTAGTATAGATTAATCAATCTTATTGCTCCATCATGCTATCAGCTTGAAAGAGGAGAACTAAAATCAAGGATTAAAAAGTTTTTAAAATAACGGTAAAATATGAAATTGAGTAGAAAGGCCATACAAATATTATCTTGGCTTAGATAAGACTCAGGTGTAAAGAGACCAAAATTATAAATAAATAGGTAGGGCTCGTAACTTCCTTGTAACTTCTTAGATCACGTTACCACTTTGGATGTTGTGTACTTACAGGTAAACAAAATAGGGTCCAAAGTCTTATTGGGTAGAGAAACCGGTAGTATTTTTACGAGTCTTCATTCTTTAACTATAAAGCAGTGATTTCCAAAGTGTCCAGGTGGACCCCCAGGGGTCTACGGGAGACTCGACGGGGGTCTACGTTGGACGTGACAAGAAATGGGGGTCCACAATCGTAAGCAGGGGGTGCATGAAAATTAATTTGGTTTCGATAGTGAAGAACTAAAATGTTGGCTTGTTATTTTAATTAATATGATACCTAAATTAAACCTTCTCAATAAGACAATTTATAAATAAATTGAGAAAAAAATGGTAATTTGGAAATGGAAAGTATTTTTTCCATAGATAGATAGATCTAATCTTCACTTTTTTTTTAAAGATTTAGAAATTGATAGTAATGTACCTAGATGCAGGTGTCCACCGGATCCAGCGAAATTTTGAAAGTGGTCTATGAAACAAAAGAGTTTGGGAACCACTGCTCTAAAGTGTGAAAAAATATGAGAGCAAAAGTGAACCCAGATGATTGGCTACTAAGATGATTTAAATTGCGAATAGAAAAAAAATAACATTTTGAATCGATAATTCACGTTTTTAATTTTCTATTCAGTAACGATGTTAGAAATTCGAATGTGACGTTATTGCTTGAATTGATCTAGAGTGCGAGTGGGGAGTGGGGACATATCGACACTATCGAAATGTTGCCATCTGCTAGAATTTAGGTTTTGATCTTCGAATCTATATTCACTATGGTTTTTTTACCCGACTGCGAAGAAAAGGAAAGTAATGTGTTTATCAGAATTATTCTAAAGTAGATAGGTAAACCTGTCATTAACGTAACCAATGAATTTGTAATGTTCTTCCGACTTGTAGTGAGTGAAGATCTGAACTTCTGTAGGTAAATAGTAGCTATGTATGAATTTGTACTTATTTATTTACACTTATCTACCTTACATTTTAAAATTCATTGTGCTTTCTTTAGGTATGCACCTACCTACCTACCTAGGTACCTACCAGATAGAAAGCGCCTACGGACCTATCTAGCTGCCTACCAGAATTATTTTGTAGGCAGCGGATTTTTAGAAAGAAGGTCGTTCGTATTGTATTTTTTTTTTTGTAAGTTTAAATAAGTGGGTAGGTACCTATTTAGGTAGGTACGTTTCATTTAGTTTTAGTCCTTTAGTTCCTATCGTTGAATCTCGTCCTGTTCATGAGAGCAAGTTGACAATCAGCGTAGAACTAATCTAGTCTTTTTAGAATCATGCATCATAATCAGTTATATTTTTACTTTGTAAATACTTACTACATAAAACTCTTCTATTTTATAAGTGCTTGTTTCATTACCTATCGTTTATAATTAAATATAGGGGTCATTATCACCTGCTAATACCCATAGAACCTATGATATTATTAAAATTAATGTTTCACTTAATAAATATCTTAATTATAACTGTGCCTACACTAAGTAAGTTCGTAATATATTATTTTACTATAAAATAATAAACTTTCAAAAAAATAATTGCAAGTTTTATTTGTGTATTTAGGTATCTACTTGTAAGGCTCATTTCGCATTGAAATGTTCAAGCTCCTTAATTTTTCGATATTTGATTGCCGGTGCTTCTTATTAAGAATGAATGAATGAAAATTTACTTTCAGTCGTTGGTATTGCCACTGAAATAATGATTTTTTTTCTTATCTATATTTTGTTTTTTTTTTCAATGTAACTTAGTGCCAATCTAGACGCCTTGGTTATTATAAAACGTGGAGTGAGTACAAAAAATATCTTTATACCTAGTAATAAAATTGTAGGGTAAAGGGTTAGGTTCGTAAGTTTACCTACTCGGAACATCATTTCTGAATATATTTTGCCTGATGCAATAAATAAATAAATAAATAGATCGACCAAAGAAGTGTAAATGTTTTTGTAAATAACATAAATGATCATTTCGTATAAAATATTAGTTCATTTAAATAAGCCTGTTGTAAACTACACAGTTTGTGTAGATTTAGATTGCAACGTAATAAAAATAATTCAATTGACGCAAATGTGACATAACCTAACACCATGTCAGTCAAATGTGTCAATTCGCTGATGACATTTCATTCAGTTGACATTTGACAAATCATAGGGGCCGGCCCTAGCGCGAGCGAGAGTCGAAGAAATTTATTTCAGAATGGATCAGGGAAGTGAGCTAACATGCTGTGCGGTTTGTAACGTGAAAAGTTCTCTGCGATGCGCACGATGTCTCAAAGTGTACTATTGTAATACAGAACATCAACGACAAGACTGGAGAAATCACAAAAGTGAATGCGCCAGCAAGTCATCGAAGGAACTAAAGATCAACAACTCTGATGGTTACAGAACAGTCAGTCAAAAAAGTGCTGGAAAAGCTGAAGAAAAGAAATCAGGTGTCATAGAATACTCAAAACAGGAAACTGCTAACGAGGCCAGTGAAAGTGCATTGCGACTACCCAAAAAATCGGACACAAAATCCAGGGAAAAAGTAAAAGAGGGTAGTGCAGATGTTAGTAAACATATCTCATTAGAAAACTATAAACAAAGCACGAACAGTAAAGTGAATATCGACAGTAGTGTTATATCTAGGGTAGTGTATACTAATAAAGAATTGACTGGAAAAAGTGCCATCACATATGAGGGTTCTTCAGAACAGGAGATATTAAACGAAACTGCACAGCAGTTAAGTACTGTAGAGTTTAGTTCTGCTGGGACATCTAATGTCTTAAGAGCTGTGAATACAACTGAGGAGGTAAAGATGCCTGTGCTACCCATGTATGCAACAGAGGCACCGTCCAGGGTGAAAGAGTACCCTGAGGCTTCACTAAAGGGCAGTGCAGCACCCTTCAACTATAGTCCAAATAGTTATTACATGGACCCAAGTGACCCATGGTGTAAGTTATGCCAGCAAGTGATCAGAGACATGACTCAGTATGGTGTGTGTGTTTTAAACAATTTTCTTGGTAAAGAAAAAGGACAATTAGTGCTAAATGAAGTTTTACAAATGTATAAATCAGGAATATTCTCAGTAAGTACCAATAGATACTAAATATAAGTACCTAGGGGGCTAGACAAAGTAAAATTCAACATTGATGTGTAATAGAAGACTTAAAAAAATTATGAAAATTATATGATGTGATAAAAGTTAAATGTCATTCTTATACATCTTTGTCTTTCCATTAGACACATCGGTAGTAGAATGTCACTCTGTCTATATTTCTACCTCCTATATTTCTAAAGTCTAGAAAAAATAAACATACATAATGGCCATATCATCATCATCATCTTCCTGCCCTTTTCCCACGTTATGTGGGGTCGGCACAACAAATGTTTATACAAAACGATCATAAGACCTGTCATATTGTATGGGTCTGAATGTTGGGCCACCAAGGGAACGGATGAGAAAAGAGTGCATGCGGTGGAGATGCGAATGTTGAGATGGATGTGTGGAGTGACAATGATGGATAAAATAAGGAATGAGTATGTTAGAGGAAGTCTGAAAGTGGCACCGGTAACAGAAAAGATGAGGAGTAATAGGTTAGCGTGGTATGGGCATGTTATGAGAAGAGATGAATGTCATGTGACGAGGAGAGTGTTAGATATGAATGTGGATGGATACAAGGGTAGAGGTAGACCAAAGAAAAGATGGATGGACTGTGTGAAAGATGACATGGGTAAGAAAGGAGTGAGTACTGAGATGACGAATGATAGAGGGAAATGGAAGAAGATCACATGTTGTGTTGTTATATGGCCATATATTCTATGAAAAAATTAATGTAATGTTAGCAGTTAAACAAATACTCATCTAGGCTTCCCTGTCTTGCGAAAACAAAAAACTAGGTATGTACTTGTATTGACTTTGTAAAAATAGTATAGGCAACCAAGAAATTGGTTTACCACTTTTGATGACATCTCCCAGTAACATAATTATTCGCTAAGGATTACTATGACAGATTCTGACATAGCAGTTATTAATCGTCAAGCGAAAATAGCCCTTGATGTTTTGTATGTGCAAATGATATTCAGCCTTAGAGTGGTAAACCAATTTCTTGGTCGCCTATACTAGGTACCTAGGTATTTATTAAAAGTTTTGAAAAGTTACCAAATTTAGGAATTGATGAACTTGTCTTTTGAATACATAATTAGTAATGGACCAGGAAACCCAGAAAAGGCATAGTTTTTGAAAAAAGTATTGAATGTGTAACAAATGCCTACTCATGGAAATTTAGAGGCGGGATCAAAAATGAAACAAATAATTTTATCCCAATTAGCCAGGTTATATTTTATGGTGCCAACAGAGAAGGGATGTCGAGAGATGAAACTTTTGTGTTTAGCTCTGGCCAAAATATATTAAGCATATTGATGATCATGATTCAAGATGTGAAGTGAGCACTGTTTCCTGTCCTTATCCCAAACAGGAGGAGGATATCCTGATGGTGTTAACAGTAAATTTACTATCTGATATTTAGTTTCCTTCTACAGAAAGGGCAGTTAGTATCAAATCCATCAAGAACGGAAGCACAGACAATACGAAGCGATCTCATCACATGGATTGACGGCAAAGAAGAACACTGTTACTACATCAAGCAGTTGATAAGCCAAGTGAGTACTGTTTCTATTTAGTGTGGTGAAAGGATTAAGGTATCCTTTAATTTATGACTGACCTCTGGGGCCTTACCACAAAGTCTTCCAGAACGATTCCGTAACTATTCCATTATATTTGACGACCTCCGTGGCGCAGCGGGCGAGAGTCCACCTGCGACGCAAGAGGTTGCGGGTTCGATTCCCGCCTCGGAACAAATTTGTGTATGATCTGCAGAAATTTGTTCCATTGGTCTGGGTGTTTTCTATGTATACTAAAAAAAAAATATCTATCTATGTATATAATGTATTAAATTTATCAGTTATCTAGTACCCATAACACAAGCTTTGAGTAGCTTACTTTGGGGCTAGATGATGCTGTGTGAATTGTCCAGCATTATTTATTATTATTTATTATTATTATAGAAACGTCACTACGTTAATACAATTTGCATAGTTCATGGTACGAAATAACAATGTAATATTAATTCGGTACTGTATTATGAATTCGTGGTGAGGACCCTGAGCTCAGTTGGTAGTAGCTCTGCCTTCTGCGCTGTAGGTTGTGAGTTTGATCCCCACACAGAGCAAACATTTGTGTGATGAACACAGATGTTTGTTCTGTGTCTGGGTGTTATGATGTAGTCTATGTATGTATTTACAAAAAAAAGTATATAATTAATCTATCAGCTATCTGGTTTCCATAGTACAAGCTTTGCTTAGTTTGGGGCTAGATGGTATTGTGTGAACTGTCCACCAATATTTATTTATTTATTTAATCATTAAGTATAATATGGGTATCTTCAAATCTATAGTCAAAGGGTTTTCTTCTAGGTAAGCATGCTCCATCTTAGACCTCACTTAAAAAATGCTTAACAACAGCCAGAGTGTGGTCAAGTACAAACCTATTTAAAAAAAGTCCTTATTCACTACTGGAACACAGTGTACCTACATAAATTGTAACACTTAGAGATGGAATCCATGATAATCATATAGACAGGGAGACGCCATAATATCCATTCTTGGTAGTCAATAGTCAATAGTCAAATATATTTATTTCAATGAAATCACAGGGATCATTTTGAGACGTCTTACATACTAGGCGAGTCTAAGTGCCAATTCCTGTCCTTTCCCCAGTCCGAAAAGAACTGGCAAGAAACTCGCTGGGCCCTAGCGCTTTTTTTGTATGATCCTTGTTAATATTATGGTAGGTACTGGGTAGGTAACCAAACAATATTCTGTTCAGCATGGTTCCATTTGGATGGGTGACCGCAAGTGTATCTTACATCAAGCTGATTCCGGAAACGCGATAAGCTTTCAGTTCTAAAAGTCATGATGACAGTTGGATGATTGGGTGACCCAAATATTGATCACTAGTTTCCTCCCACGGCTTCGCCCGCGTGTTACCTTGAAAAACAAAGACAAATCTACCCCACGGGAACCGTACATTTTCCGGGATTAAGAGTAGCCTATGTGCTATTCCAGACTATAATCTATATCTGTGCCAAATTTCATCCAGATCCGTTCAGCCGTTTCAGCGTGGAAGAGTAACAAATATACATCGAGACATCCATACATTCTTACAAACTTTCGAGTTTATAATATTAGTAGGATTTTCTCAGCTGTCTAGCTCATACTCATATACCTACTCTACAATTAACTATATTGATTACCTATTTTTCAGCGGTTTAATTTATGACCCCATTTTTGTTTGTGGTTTCCTCTCTGCTGGGCAAAACCACAAAATGTATTCGATGTAAATGTAAACAGTTTGTTTGATGGATTTACTTTCTACGCATTTACAAAATGGTTTTGTAGATACCTACACGGTATAATAATGAACTAGCGAAACTTGGCGAATTGGTACGCGTAATACAAAACTTTAACTCTCCCGCTGCTCGAAGTTACGGGTTCAAGAAGTGGTTAGGAGTTCAATTTCGGGAATAACTTTTTAGGGTGCGCTTACTTACATCCTATAAGAAATAGTACCTGAATGAAACCTAGCTAGATCGATTTATCACCCCCGAAACCCACTGCATACAAAATTTCATGAAAATCGTTGGAGCCGTTTCCGAGATTCAGATTATATACGAGTATGTACTTTTAAACTTACGCGATCTGAACACATTATTATTAGTATTAGACGGGTATTTATCGCGTTTAAATTACCTTATATTTTCCCGACGTTTCGACAGGTTTGCACGCTGTCGTGACCACGACAGCGTGCAAACCTGTCGAAACGTCGGGAAAATATAAGGTAATTTAAACGCGATAAATACCCGTCTAATACTAATCTAAACTAATAATAATATTATAAAGAGGAAAACTTTGATTGTTTGTTTGTTTGTTTGTTTGAAATGAATAGGCTCCGAAACTACTGAACCGATTTAAAAAATTCTTTCACTGTTGGGAAGCTACACTATCAGCGGGTGACATAGGCTATATTATGTTTTCAAAAAAATTAGGGATCCTTACTAAAACTTCAATAATGTAACCCAAGGTGTAAAAAAATTACCTAAAATATTCATTACATCGCGTGCGCTGCGAAAACTATTGAAGATAGAATAAAATAATGTACTACGACTTTGTAGAACACATCAATATTTCCAAAAAGTGTCGCGACAGCATAATATGTCTAACTATTATGGTTTTGACACAATAAGAGTTCTTTTATTTTAAAATTGTAATTAAAAGGCCGCTGTTAAAAAACGCTCTTAATTTGTGTCTTAGTATTAATCCTTATCAAAATAAATCACATCATATCCTTGACTGTTTCAATACCTATAAATAACTTTTTGAATTACTCAATTTGGACATTCCATTCGAAAGAAATCACGAAATTAAGAATGTATGTAGGTATTAGAAAAAAGTTGCGTGGTAGCCGCTCACCCTGCTCGGCTAGCTAGACAGCACCATAGTGTACGTACGTACGTACGGGACGGGAGGGGAGTAAATTTCAAATAATAACAAAAAAATCTTTTAAATAAAAATAAAATCATAAATATAATAATACCTATTCAAACTTTCTTTATAATTTTCTTCTTTTAGTAATCAGACGCAAATAGAAGGGTTGGTTATGTGTGTGTATTATAATTTTGAATTTTGAAATTTTTGTTAAATTTGAGAGCATTGGTGGTGTAGTGGTAGTACCCCTGCCTCACGATCTGAAGGTCGTGGGTTCAAACCTGGTCGTGCACCAATGAATTTTTGCATTTGAGAAAATTGTGTGCGCAATGCCTGTGTTCTTAAACGGTGAAGGAAAACATCTTGAAGAAACCGGCATATATTAGAACTAAAAATTTGAAGGTGTGTGTCATAGGTTAGTATTCTTAATAAGCGGCGATGGGCTTGCAACCTGTCACGTACGAATACTAAGTACTGTGCAAAATGTGGACATGTGTCAAATATCATGTTTGGACGTGCCTCTGAGTACCCTCTTTAGATATCCTCAAAGATCTAAGTAACTAGAGATCTGAGGAAATATCTACCGAGCCTGGGTATTACAGTCGTGACCATGTATAGGTAATAAATACCCGTGCGAAGCCGGGGCGGACTGCTAGTATTATATAAAAATGAATTGCAGTCTCGCTAAAACTCGAGAACGGCTAAACGGATTGATCTTATCTTGGTCTTGAAATGTTCGTGGAGGTCTAGGAAAGGTTTAAAAGGTAAGAAAAATTGGAATAACTGCCGGGAAAACCCTAAAAATAGCCCTTTTCTATTTCCCATACAAACGTTTTCTAAATAAAATGTAGAGTCAATTTGAACTTTATTACTATTTTATAAAGTTCATATTAAATTATAATCACTCACTGTTGTCTAAGCAATGTAGAAGACGGTACGAAGTTTGCCGGGACAGCTAGTAATAATATATACGAGTATACAAGAATTGCTCGTTTAAAGGTTTATGATGCTTTCTAAATTAAAGTTTCTACAACCAGTGTTTTAAGCTCTACTGTACTAGGTGTATCTTATGTTTTCACCCGACGCAGTCAGGACTTAAATATATTTATGATTTATGATGATTGACAGAGGGCCCGCGCTGGCTGTAAAGGGCGTGTCTAGTCTACTAAGCACGTGTGTTTAGTCATGTACGCCAAATTTAACACGCTACTATAAACCCATGGAAATCTAATTAACTTCTATTCAGACTACATTTAGCTGTTATGTTTTGGATATTTTGCGATCTAATGCGGGTAACCAATTGATGATTCGGTCTATACCTACTCGTGCCATATTGTAAAGCCTTTTGATTCGTAATGTGTGCAGCTCAAAATTTCGCAAACTACGAAAAATTTGTTAACGTTTTGCCATCGACCCGTTTGTGTTATTATAACGAAGCAAAATTTCGTTGCCAATACTTTTCATGATATCTCGTCTCCGCTCCACTTAGAGTGATACCCATTTATCTTGAGGCCTCTTTTGAAACTCCAATCCACCGATGCTGATATTATAACATCTGTATAAACATGTAATTGAAAAACAAGATTGACACAAAGCCGCGTAAAAATTCTAGGTTCAATCAAATACCTACAATATTCAATTCCTTGCTGAGCTAGTCTTAAAAATACATTGATATCATACTTGTTTCCAAACAAATATACCTACCTACTAAAGTATAAGATTACATTTTATGACGTTTTACGCTTCGAGATTATCGACCCTGCCGCATCGAAAACAATAATACATGAAAGTGGGCTAAGTATTTTGATAAAGTTAATCAAAATTCCGTGTGCAACATGTAATTGCTGATCAATACGATTTGCGTTGTGCGCACCAGTGTCCTAGTGGCAGGAAGGAGATACCTAAAGTCACTAAGTCAAAATAATTCTATTCAATAAAGTCATAAGACCCATTTGGAAACGTCTTAGATGCTAGGCGAAATCACATGACAGTTTCAGCCTAACCCTAGTCATGAATCTATCCTAGAACAGGATTCTATCCTTAAATCATCATCATTGGCCTGTTTACATCTAATAAAGATGGTTTTAGGTGACGTCAGATTACAGAACAATTCGAAGCACTCGTACATTTCTGTTCGTGGCTAAAAAGGCCTATGTATTTAAGGATGGCCTTTCCATAGACCATTCTTAAATCCCTAATTCAATTTGCCAGTTATCCTTCCCAGAAGTGCCATATGGGTTAACAATGCTGGCCGCGCATGCTGAGGAATGAGAATGTTTATAAACCACGATGCCGTCTGGTCTGTTTTCGGTTCCAACCATTACACTTCCACTGAGTTCCACTTAAAACATTTCAACAAGCTTGGGTGCAAATTAACACTTTATTGACTGAAACATAGTCCTCAGGGTCTCCAAGTGGCCTTTAAACTACGCTAGCGTTGCCTATAAACTACACGTTTTTATTATCCTGCATTATCCACTAGGTACTCTTTTTTAATCAAGCCAAACCTTTTATCATGGTCTTGACTATCATCATCATCTTCCTGCCCTTTTCCCACGTTATGTGGAGTCGGCACAACATGTGATCTTCTTCCACTTCCCTCTATCATTCGTCATTTTAGTACTCACTCCTTTCCTACCCATGTCATCTTCCACATAGCCAACCATCTTTTCTTTGGCCTACCTCTACCCCTGTATCCATCATATAAATATGTATATTAGTCTTGACCATGATTTTATAATACTTAGTTGTTATTCTTAGTTGAAAAAATGATAAAAATGCATTACATTTGCGTTGTCTCGATTATTCCGTAAACAAAATAACACAAGTGGCGCGTTGCCAATCTTGTAATATCAGCAGACAATCTAATCTAAATATATAATAATACTCTTATGTAGCAGACTGACTGACTGTCTAACAACTTCACTAGATGCCTAGCTGATATTTATAGAGTCAGATCCTTTTAGTCTAAATGCACACTGAAAATGTAATATCCGAATTAACCCATAATAGATTCACTGGAGGGTTTATAGATGGCAAGTAAAATATGCGTACAAAGTCGCGGGAGTGCCACTAGTGAATGATAAACTGATAGACTGGCGCCATTGATTACTTACATTTTTGCATTGCACTAAAGTTTGATGAAGTTAAATATTTTTTTCAATAGAAAGCAATTCCTGGCAATTTTTGGACAAGTGGTACAAGTGGTAAAACACTTACAAACCACCCTGGTTACCTTAATATTTGGTGTATATTTCCGGTATTAGAATGATTATGATCAGAATCAATGGCAGCAGTGACGTAACAAACAAACATTCGATATACCATCTCATTGCACTAGATGCACCTAACAAGGACTCTATGTACACAACTCATCGCAATATTCATACGTAGACAATTCTTTACCCATAGGCTTAGCAACCCACTAACAAGTAAAAGGAAAACTGGCGGATTTTCCTTAAAATTTAACGCGATGCACATCACGTAGGTTTTCTGATCGCGCATAAGGATAAGTGAGATAGTAATCCCCAAGCTCGATAAATATCTCCTCAGATCTCTAGTTACTTAGATCTTTGAGGATATCAAAAGAGTGTAGTCCAAATGTGTATCCAAATATGATGTTTAGCACATGCCCACATTTTTCATTGTAGTTAGTATTGCGTAAGTGACAGATTGCAATCCCATTGCCGCTTATAAGAATACTAACCTATGATACACACCTTCGAATTTTTGGTAGAACCAAAAATTCGAAGGGTATGCCGGTTTCCTCACGATATTTTCTTTCACCGTTTAAGAGCACTGGCATTGCGCACATAATTTTTTGAAATGGAAAAACTCATTAGTGCATCAGCTCTGAACCTACGACCTTCGGATTGTGAAGTAAGAGCGCTTTCACTACACCAACTAGTGCACAGGTATATTAAAAGAGGCCTTATATCAACAAGAGGGCTTGGGTCTATTGTTCTTATCTCTAGTTTTCATCAGAGGTCAAAATAGCACAGCTAAATGACAATCCCGTTTGAGACAATCGTCTTAACTTAAGTTCTTTATAGAAGTCACGACTCTCGACAGTAAAGAAATCGATGTAATGAAGACGACATAGGTTGGAAACCTATTTTAAAAGCCTTACCAATTCAGCTTATTTCCAGGTCGATAATATCATACTGCGGGCGAACAAGATGGCAGATAATGGAAAGATGGGTGACTACAGCATCAATGGGAGAACGAAGGTAAATAAGATACTTATTATAAAACAAGTGTTCTATCAATAAGTATAAAAAATTACCTTCTTTGTCTCCCACATGTTTACCGCTATGAAGATTTGCAATACCACAGTAGTTCATGACAAAGAACTAAGTACCTACTGTTGGATGCAGCCTGTATATATCCTATAATTTAGGTGCTGAGTAAGTCTGGATTCAGTAAATAAAATAGTTTTGGTAACTTACAACGTTTATTGCGTACGCCATCATGGACGTCGGACGGAAGAGAGAGGAAACAGGAAACAGTGTTGCTCTATAGGTACTAAATAATCTAGTAGAAATTAACATTCAATGTTGCCATAGTTCTATGCAACACCTACTTATGCGAATTTGGTCTACGAAGGTTGCAATACCGTTACATAACTGCTTATGTATGATGATAGTCCATTCACAAAGTTTCGGCGAACACACATAGTACCAATTAAACTGATTTTACACTCTCAAACGCAATAGAAAAAGCTGACGCAGTTTTTGAAAACAATAATGTTACTTGAATACTTACAGTGCAGATTCTATTGACAGATTTTAATCAAACCTTCGTTTTCCATTTCTGAGAATCATAAAAGTTCGAAACCCAGATTGATTATGGAATACTAGATTTCTGGCTCCTTTTATACTGTAAATTGAGAATTTATTAACAACTAGCATCCGCCCACGGTTTCGCCCGCGTGGTGGTACTTTGAAAAACAAAACATTTCTATCCCACGAGAACCGTACATTTTTCCGGGGTAAAAAGTAGCCATTGTTCTATTCTAGACTATATTCTATCACTTTGCCAATTTCACCTAGATCCGTTCAGCCGTTTCAGCGTGAAAGAGTAACAAATACATCCATACATTCTTACAAACTTTCGCGTTTATAATATTAGTAGGATACGTTGAACCTTAGTGTTAACGCGCCTTGAATAAAATTAGCTATTACAACGGTTATTCAAAATTATATTTTGGCACATTTACCTACATATTTACCTAGGTACCTTTTCTCTTCTAAAACGTTCAACATTGTATTTTCATCTCTAAATTCTCGTAAGGTCATCAATCAACGAAGGTCTAAATTGTATTAAGTACTAGCAACACGGCCCCGGCTTCACGCGGGTAGCAAAAGTATCTCTAATGTTGCTCAGGGATAGTGTAGCATTCTAATGGTGAAAGAATTTTTGAAATTGGTTTAGTAGTTTTTGAGTTTATTCGTTACAAACAAAAATATAAAAATACAAAACTTTCCTTTTTATAATATTAGTATAGACAATAGTTTACCATTGATATGAAGAACCTAAAAACTAGTGTGCCAACAAGATTGTGCAGCCATTACTTATATTTTCCTATTTATTTAGTTACCTATCGAGATTTATTGTTCGTACATAGGTACCTATAATCATTACTTTATTACTTTATTTCGTGTTATTTAAATACCTACTATGTACCTATGAGTTTACATATCTACTTTTTCGGTTATCAGTGTCGGAGTCAACCTATCTAAGAAATTCCATTCATGATTGATATGCAGGCTTATTGTTACCTATACATTCGATTTTGACTTGTGTAGTCTTCACAACTGCTTTTAGAGTTATATTCTTTGAAAGTTATGGGCTGAGCTAGGTGTTGATATTTGGGCCAATGCTCTAAATCTAATCATCAAACTGGACGAAAAGGGATTTCGAATGATATCATCGAACGACAACAATTGGATCAGTGCTCTAAATACAACCACTTTAATAGGTCTAACATAGGTGTTATACTTACTGCGAATAGGTAATGAGTTTATTTATCTTTAATAGATCCATACTAAACCAAACTATACCTATTTTTCTCGGTTCGAATATTCGAAGCGCCGTAAGCACTCACAATATGAGTAACATGGTTAGCAGTCTTACAATTCTTCACATTTTTATTATTATTGACCTAAAACATCCGACCGAAATCAGCAGCGATAGTGATAACGTTATCATTCGCGAATTAATATCAATACAAATCGTTGGTTTCTGCGATAAAAACCAAAATAAACGAGCCTCGCCTCGCGCATGCGCGGTGACGGGCTTGCGTACGTGACTTGCGGCATGGCGACGGACGGCTGGGGGGGCGCCACTGTAAACAGTTGTAGAATACCGTACAAACAACCGTCTTGCTCGAACTTTACGCGGTAGAGCGAGAGGAAAGATACAGATCGCGTACGGATTCCCACGATGACATTTCTGTTTACAAACGAATGTTTATGACTTATGAGGAAAACCCGCTTAGATATTTAGCGTTCTTCCGGTCTTGATTTTGGCAGCTCTGAAATATTGGTCATGGGCTTTCGAAATACGATGATAGAGATAACACTGTGGGTTTTTTTTAAATCCATTAGACAGCCTAATTGCTTTGGGAATATGGGACTACGCTGTAAGTTGATCTATCTGAATCGCCATGAGAAAATACTAAATATATCGCGCTAATATTATACGTTCGAATGTTTGGATATTTGTTATTCTATCAATCGTATCGTGACAGTTCAACTCAATTCTCTACGAACCAAGACAGACATAACCTCAAAATTTCAAGTCTACAACCAGCGGTTTAGGCTGTGCGTCTACTTGTCAGTGACTGAGTGAGTGAGTCAGGATTTAGATTGTTGTAATAATAGATTATTTCTTTCATTTTATTTTCAAATTCTATCCATAACAAAATATAGGTAGGTAACCGTGAAAAATATTCTGGAAGCAAAAGTACATCATACTATTTTGCGTTCAACTGGCTGCTCATTTTACATATGAATGTTTAATCCTACTTAACTCACAATCAGTTAAACAAACGTTTAATTTTCTCAGTATCACCACACAGTCCTCGCTAAAGAATGAAAGATAACATTTCTATTGTAACTCTATTGCATAGCAAACATACGTGACGGGCTTGTGTTTATGTACCGAATCACGAATCACCTGTTTGAAGAGGCCTGTCTTGTGTGCGAATCCATTAAGATTTATGTGCGCAATACTAGCTACGAACAGTGGGGAAAAACATCGTGAGGAAACTAATATGACCGTGAGCCACAACCACTAAGATGACACCTTTACTCTTCTCATAACATGCCACAACCACGCTAACCTATTACTCCTCATCTTTTCTGTCACCACCACTTTCAGACTTCCTCTAAAATACTCATTCCTTATTTTATCCATCCTTGTCACTCTACAAATCCATCGCAACATTCGCATCTCCGCCACATGCAATTTTTCTCGTCCTTTGGTGTATTACTCAATTGCTTGTAAAAGTTAACACTATCATAAGTACAAGACATAACGTCAATAAACAGAACAATTTGTGTTAAGTCTAATTGTAATTACGAATGCTCGTGCAAGCCTCAGAATGACATCACACATGACGGAATACAATAAACAGAAATACAATAACTATTATTGCAGTTTCCGATAAAGCAGCCAATCCGTATACGTGCGATTCATAGGTTATCGACTGATAATACCAGTAGCTACTGAAACCAAAACTAGTAGAAATAAAATGCGCCTTAAACGGGTATTACACTCACTACACGGTATTCAGGGCCCGGTAGTAAGGGAGCCTAACGCCTAGCCTCTACGCCTTACGCCCTAACTCTTATTTAGGGTAAGGGTCCCTGAATTCAGGGCTTTAATTTAGATCCTCCAAAAAACCTATAAATAAACGCTAATACCTACGTTGTTTGTGTCCATAGCACCCTTTTTAAATCAGGGACTTCACCCCGTAAGCTCTTACAAACCATGTTGTTTCAGAAACGTCAAATTTGAACCTTGAGGTTCACTTCTTCAATTTTTAAAGGTCATATTTTTATGTCTAATTATCACGGTTTATGAGATACAGCCGATGGTGTAAGACGGACGGACGGACGGACAGCGGAGTCTTAGTAATACGGTCCCGTTTTACCCTTTGGATACGAAACCCTAAAAATATACCTCTTAGAATCGACTTTGAGAAAGTGGAACCGTGATCGAAAATCACAAAGGCATGTGCGTTGTCACGACTGTCTCAGAGAGACGGGAAAGACCAACCGATCTCGGGTCCCCAGTCCTAATGAAAATGAAAAATATTTATTTGCAGCAAAAACAATTAAGTAGAAACCAAATACATTCATCTTCAGACATTTCTTGCGTACCTGCTTAGACAAATTACTTAGATATAAGCTTTTAACAAATAAAGTGGTAGATTGAAATTCTTATAAAAATAATTAGGTAGCACATTAGGTACAATTTGCTTGTGTTGCTGAATGAAGATTATGGTTCCTGTTACCTAATGTTTCGTGATGTGTTCTGCAGGCTATGGTGGCATGCTACCCTGGCTCCGGCAGTCACTACGTGAAACATGTCGACAACCCCAACAACGATGGCCGGTGTATCACCGCGATATACTACTTGAATCTCGACTGGGACATCAAACGCTACGGGGGACTGCTCAGGTAAAATCGCCTTTGTTTCTTAGGCTGAAGATGCTAAAATATAATAAACTAGCTTCTGCACGCGGCGTCGCCCGCGAAGTACCTACATAAAATATAGCCTATGTTCATCCTGAAAGTTCATTCTACACATTGGTGAAAGAATTTTTCAAATCGGTTCAGTAGTTTCGGAGCCTATTCATTTCAAACAAACAAACAAACAAACAAACAATCTATGTTTTCCTCTTTATAATATTAGTTTAGATAATGCTGGACAATCCACACAGCATCATCTAGCCCCAAAGTAAGCTACTCAAAGCTTGTGTTATGGGTACTAGATAACTGATATATTTAATACATTATATACATAGATAGATATTTTTTTATTATACATAGAAAATACCCAGACCAACAGAACAAATTTCTGCAGATCGTACGCAAATTTGTTCCGCGGCGGGAATCGAACCCGCAACTTTTTCTGTGGTACTAGGCTCCGCTCGCGTCGTGCCTTCCCGCATAAAAAGTAGTCTATATGTTATTCCAGGTCACAAACTGCGCGTAATCCAAGTTTCATCCAGATCCGTTCAGCTGTTTCAGCGTGAAAGAGTAACAAACATACATCCTTACATCTATGTATACACTAGCTTCCGCCCACGGCTTCGCCCGCGTGGTACCTTGAAAAACAAAAACAAATCTATCCCACGGGAACCGTACATTTTTCTGGGATAAAAAGTAGCCTATGTTATATTCCAGACTATAATCTATATCTGTGCCAAATTTCATCCAGATCCGTTCAGCTGTTTCAGCGTGAAAGAGTAACAAACATACATCCTTACATCCATCCATTCTTACAAACTTTCGCGTTTCTACTATTAAGGATTTATTTATTTTTAAATTTCTAGGGTATTCCCCGAGGGTACAAACCAGGTGGCAGACATAGAGCCTATCTTCGACCGGATGCTGTTCTTCTGGTCTGACAGGCGGAACCCTCACGAGGTCCAGCCAGCCTACGGCACGAGGTACGTCACATGCTAACACTTTGGCTGATTTTATTCTCACGCTGACAGCACGCGCACCGTCAGCGCTGATGGCCGAGATATATGAACTTGTAGGAAGCGTGCGCGCTGATAGCTACGCGTCATTCAAAAACGCTTCCTACATCGATTTTCATGTAATTTAGTATGCAGGGGGTTTCTGGGGCGATAAATCGATCTAGCTAGGTTTCATTTTTAGAAAACGTCGTTTACCCCTAAAAAACGAACAAAGCTCGGTCATCCAGGTACCTACTACATAGTTTAATTATTTACATTTTAAGGTACTTACATTAATTAACAGTAATACAGATCTATCCTAATACACACGTTTTATACGTGTGAATACATGAGAAACAATTGAGCTATCTAAGGACCGTTACAAACGATCTATAGATAGCTCAACTGATCCAGATCACTGCCAGTATCATATTTTTGTATTTATTCCAGATATGCTATCACCCTATGGTACTTTGACGCCCAGGAAAGGAAAGAGGCGCTGAGAAGATATAGTAAGTACTTTTCTTAAACCCATTCGCTGTTATCACAATGCGATATTCTTTGGGTATATTACCAAAATTAGGTCTTCCTTTTAACGTGTCACCAGTTCCTTCGAACTAGTGTGGTGAAAGGATAAAAGTGCTCAGAGGCTCAGACGGCTGGACGGATTTTGACAAATGAGGCATTCTGGATCACAAAAGTGACATGCTATATGAAATGTCAAAAAAACAATATGGCGGCTGTAAGCTATTTTAAATTACTTTCATACGGGTTTCAAAATAAATACTTGTTTCAGTATATCTCTAGATTTTAGTAACCATGTACCTAATCAAAACGTTTTTTTTTTTTTTTTGTGTTCCATGTTCATCTGCGATCAGTCATCAGACTATGAGCAGGTTTGTTGCGAGTAATCAGGCATTTAAGAGTTTCGCTCCAGTGAACGTTATCTTTTCGTTTCTTGCTTCATGGTCCATCCAGTTCCATGATGTGTTGTCTGCGTAATCTTTTGGGGTAGCTGATGGTGGTTAGCTGTGTAGCTAGGTTATTTGGATGAGCGTTCAGACGCTTTTTGTACTTCGTCGAGAATTTCCTTATTTCGTCATTGACTGTGTTGACATCCAGTTCGCTATGCAGCTCATTGTTCATAAGGAACCAGGGAGCATTAGAGAGGTTTCTTAAAATACTATTTTGTGCTCTTTGAATTATTTGTGTATTTGACTTGCAGGCCGAACCCCAGAGTTGTATACCATATGTCCAGATAGGTTTTAGTACGACCTTGTATATCAGAAGTTTGTTGTCTATACTCAGAATTGAGTTTCTACCCACAAGCCAATGCAGGTTACGGTATCTGTCATCTAATCAAAACGTAACTTCAGAGATGTTATGTTTTTACTAAAAAACAAGTATATAATTAATCTATCATCTATCTGGTTCCCATAGTACAAGCTTTGCTTAGTTTGGGGCTAGATGGCGTTGTGTAAATTGTCCACCAATATTTATTTATATATTTATTATTTTCAGAAGAGCAGCGCCCCAAACCAGCTTCATCAAGCAAGTGACACACCGCCCTCGGTGTCACCCCAGGCTAACTCTATAGACTCTATTACTGAGGCACGAAGGTCCATATTCGCCGACCGTTCCTAGTTTCTAGTCGTAGCACGACTGTACACCTTATTACTTAGAAGCGAAGGACCACCGATCGGGTTGAGCCGTAAATTGAGATTGTTTAGAAATGTCAGTATTTCTACAGGATGTGAGAGTAAAAAAACTATAGTGCGCCTTAACACGTACGAACAGTGCGCGCTTTGTATATTATTTCCTATCGGATTGTGTTCCAAAATGTAATATTAGAACCGGTACCGACAATGCCTTATCCTTAGTTAGACAAATGGTCAAAGAACAAAACGAATACCTTAGAGCATTAAGTAGTAAATGTGGCTATGGTACTAACGTTTGTTCCTCACACGATCACGCTTTAAGCATATTACTATTTTGAACTTTAATATTTCCGCATTAGAGTTCAAAGAATATAGTCGCTAAAGCATGCAAAGGTATAAAAAAATAATTTGTCAACTATAGATAATTTTACTTACCATTATTCATAATCATGTTAACTCAAATAACCTGATTTAAAATCTGTCGTCTCTATTCATTGGTATTAGAATGACAAGGATAGACTAATTTATCGAACACGCTGAAATGACAAGTGATTATGAATAAAGAGGGTAGTAAACACATGAGGGAGCTTAGTGCGAGTGTTGATAGTTTACAAAACTATATTTCGTTTCGTTTCCTTCCATACATTTGTCTGCACTGCCGTGAGTTTCCGTTAGACACGTTCACAGTCCACATAAAAAATGTTTTGATTTTCTCGTAAGTCCCGCATATTATTAAATAATATAATAATGTATAATAAATAAATATTATACTTTTTATAGTACACGTTAATAATAACAAATGCTATCTAAACACTTCAAAACCTACTTCCTACCTATTAAATACAAAAGGATAGGAGCGCTGGTGGTGTAGTGGTAGCACCCCTGCCTCACGATCCGTAGGTCGTGGGTTCAAACCTGGTCGTGCACCTATGAGTTTTTCCATTCGAAAAATTTATGTGCGCAATGCCAGTGCTCTTAAACGGTGAAGGAAAACATCGTGAGGAAGCCGGCATACCCTAGAACCAAAAATTCGAGGTATGTGTCATAGTTTAGTATTCTTATAAGCGGCGATGGGCTTGCAACCTGTCACGTACGGAATACTAACTACTGTGCAGAATGTGGGCATGTACCAAATGTCATGTTTGGACTTGCCTCTGACTACCCCCTTTAGATATCCTCAAAGATCTAAGTATCTAAAGATCTGAGGAGATATCTACCGAGCCCGGGGATTACAGTCGTGATCATATATTATTATTATATTATATTAAATACAAAAGGAATTATATTAGATCGTTCATGATACGTACTGAGGATTCTGGGCACGTAATATAAACCTATCGTTATACCTACAAAGTTCCTCTTTGGTTATGTCACGTAACAGTCAATAATGTACGTTCAACAGTAGATCTACCATGAGTTTTCACAATCTACACTCGCTAGCGACTGTAGTTAAGGCCCAGAACATTGAAAATTGTTTGTATTGCAACCCTAATCATTCTATTACCGCTTAATAGATTACATTGAAATTGAACTACACGATACTCAAGGATATAAGTGATAAATCAACCGGAGCTAAAACACGAATTAGTTAGAAAACCTTGGTTAAAAATCATGTCAAAAACACCTCTGAAAATTCAGAAACTCTCTAATTTATCCAGAACAGTAAGGTATTTTGAATTTCTATTTCACATGAATGTAAATCAGTTAATTTGAAACAAATCAACTCAGCCCTTTTTTAAAAATAAGCTATTTACTTGAACATATTTATGTATTTTATAAATTGTCGCTTTCGTTATATAATTCAGAGCAGCCATATTATCATGCCGCACTCTACTTACTTGTCATTTGGGTATTTCGCTTCGTGCTATGTCTGATTCCGCGGAGATCCGCGTTGCTATACGGACCTATGTCACTTTTTTTGTAACTTTTACGTAAGGAATAGTGTGACGAGTATTCTGGGCCTTAAAAAAATGTATGAAAACTTTTACAGCGCCTCTAGCGGATAGTTGGGTACTAAAACCTCACGTAGCTAACTATCCTACGTCACAGCGTACTACAGCATCTGTAGTTTGAGCTCATAATTTGCTTACAATTTGGTACCATGAGTAACAGTTTTGACAAATGTCATAGTAACGTACTATTACTACTGTAGTAACGTCAGCCGATCTAAATGTGACAACTCATGGTAGAAGTACAGGAAACGAAACGAAATATAGTATCGTAAACTATCAAGCTTGTACTTGCTCCTGACAACGGAACTCCTCAAAGAGATTTACATTTACGGGCGTATTTACAAAATACACTTTTGTAGCATATTATAATGTTCTAGTTATTAGCATATCGCGTGGTTTGTATATATATATATTAAATCTATGCGTACCTGACTGTGTATAGTATTGAATTTTATACAGATTACATTACTCTATGCTAAGATAACTTACCTATTGTGATTAGTCATAGATTAAAACATGTGTGATGTTATTTTTTTATATTAGCTAAAATGTTTTATTGCTGTATCGAATTTGATGCTGTTTCTAATACACGATACCGGCGTAGGTAACTGCTGTTACAGTTTACACAGCCGTATTCGCAAATGGCTATCGCAGTTTCTTTTCTATTTAAATGTTCTAGGAGAGTAAAGGGAAAACTATAGCCGTGACGTGTTATTGAATGCGGTTAGTAAATTTAAATATTTTACTGTAGGTATCACTTTTGCAATCTAATTATGGCAACATTGTATGTAATATGTGGGATCTGTGTTGCCATTTTTGATAATCAATACTGGAAATAGCAGTTTTTTCCTTTATAATGTTATTTATCTCAATTAGGATTATTTTGACAGGCTGCTTGCAATAGTAGAAATAGTCGGTTTCGTGTTCATCACCAGTTAAACAGTCATTTTGTCGAGAATTAAAGTAACATAAGACCAAACGACTTGTATTATTTAAGTCATAAATTATTTTTTGGACGGAGTCTGGTATTAAAATTTCAAAAGTTGAAACTCTTTTTTTATTTATACCACTAAGAGCGGTTACGCACTGCGTCCGATCCGAATCCGATCCGAACCCGTGAAAATATGGTCCGGAGTAGTGGTAGAACTATTTCTATGGTACCTTACGCACTACATCCGTTTTCCGTCATCCGATTTATTTCCGCCATTCGTCATTTCCGTCACGTAAAATGACGTATGCCAAAAGGTGGCTCGAATTGCTTGGATTTGTATCAGAGATCGGACTAGTGCGTAAGCAATATCCGAATTCGGTCCGAGTTTTCTAGATCCATATTTTCACGGGTTCGGATCGGACTCAGTGCGTAACCGCTCTGACGGTGGATTCGACCGAACTAGTACTAGAATAAATCTTCTTCTTCTTCTTCTTCAATTATGGCATCTGTCTCTTAGAGAACAATTTTGCCAGTGTCAAGTGTATTTATTTATAAGTATTGTCAACGTCACAGAGTCATAGTCAAGTAGTCAAGTCAATTTTAAACAAAAGATGGCTGTTTTGTTGAAAATTTTCGGGATTTCCTCCGATGGAATTTGAAGAGAACTATTCACTCTAATTCACATACTTTACACTCGCGTCAAGAACCCGGGCTTTATTGGCAAAATAACCACCAAAATTACGCAATAAAACTCAAATTAACACGAGAAAACATATAAAAACCAGAGCGACGTAGTTGTCAGGCAAATGCACCGCAGAAAATCCTAGAATAAAACTTAATTAAAGAAGAGTAAACTGTCATTTTACTTGAATTTGACATTACATTATTCTGAGAATAGTTTTAGAGACAAAAGATAAAGCATATTTGTAGCACACAGAGATAACAAGGGGAAGTAACGACACAACAACACAAGATATCTAGGGGTTAATAAAACTGAACTTAAGTAACACACAATACAAAAGTTAAACCAAGTATGTCAAATCAACCCATCTAGAATATTTGTTGAGGTATTTTATTTTATTCAGATTTTGGTAAAAGTTTGCGTAAATTAGTGTGGCAGAAAAATTTAATAATATTAGGTTGGGCCGTTGGGCCCTAATGATAAAATACTCTCTATATATCCTCAGATATCTGCGAATAGAGGTTTTATTAAACTTATAATAAAACCATAGAGGTTTTATTAAAACAAACTGAAATATTACGTCGACCTGACGCAAGAGCAATAAAAAATGTTAATTCGTAACTTATTTTGATATGTAGCTATAATTTTTATTTGTGATATATTTTTTTTTCTACCGCGGTTTATTTTGTTGGTTTTGTTTGATATCATTTTATTTTTAAGTTTTTATTTAGTCTTATTTTGAAATCTTTATTTGTATTTTATCTGAGTGGTTAACATGGACGACCTGCACTCGATGACGAATCTGCCTTACAGCAGAGCGAGTAACTCTGAAGAAACTCGAAGTCAACTCGAAATTCATCATAAAAAAAAGAAACATCAGGTAACTACAGTTGGCCCAACGAGTCGAGGCATTCGTGAAGTTAGCCGCAGGCGCTGCGCAGTATCGTTTTTCGGGAGCAATTGGAGGTATGAAGAGGGGGGGAAGGAACTGTACGTGCGCAAACTCGCACCTGTGGCTAACTTCTCGAATGCCTAGATCCGTTGGAAGAACTGTACATGCTATTTATCTCTATTTGTATTGTAAATGATCGTACTAGTATTATAACGGCGAAAGTTTGTAAGAATGTAAGATGTATGGATGTATGTTTGTTACTCTTTAACGCTGAAACGGCTGAACGGATCTAGATGTTTGGCACAGATATAGACTATAGTCTGGAATAACACATAGGCTACTTTATATCCCGGAAAAATGTAGGTACGGTTCCCGTGGGATACATTTTTTTTTAGTTTTTCGTGGTACCACGCGTGCGGAAGCTAGTAATTCCATAAAATGATTACTCTACGAGCTTTCGCCCACGGCTTCGCCCGCGTGGTACCTTGAAAAACTAAAACAACAGTTAACAAAAGTTCACTACTAATAATAGTTTTATTTTTAGGAATCCATAAGTTTCAGTGAAGCACCCAAGAACTCTAATAGGTAAGCCTACACACTTAGGTAATAATTAGTTTTGATGCTTAAATAAGTTGATAGATAGATCCTAACTTATATACATACAACAGTGAACGGACAATACATGGAAGTATTCCTTGAGCTAAAAAATTACCCCACAGAAATAGAGCCCTGGTGGCTTGTCAGCTTTGCCAAAGAATTATATCAAAAACTAGCTTCCCGCCCACGGCTTCGCCCGCGTGGTACTTTACCTTTTTTTCAATTTTATTTTTTCGTCAATTTTCCAATGGTTTTAATAATTATTTTGCTATTCGGGACGGAGACAAATACAAAAAACCATAAAGCATGAAAATCGGTCCAGATTAAGATTTACAGAAGCTTATTACACTCCAATTTAAACCTAAACGTTGAGAGAATAAAGTCAGCATAATTCATTTTTTGCAAATCCACGAAAGAGTTTCGTTGTGTGAAATTTGGTGTCATGTTTCGCGGATATTTCCCTTGAAGAAATGCTTCTATTTTTTTCCATTCACTGACCTACAAGTTTCACTGTAAAAAGTGAACTCAGTAACAGTTTGTTTAAAATATCTAATAATCTAATCTACCTATAACCCGCTGTATTCCATTGCTAAGCAAAGACCTCTCTTCCTTCACTTTTTATATTCATCCAGGTTATGGGGTTGATGTGAACTTTTTGGTTGCAGCTTACTGTATTTGTTTTCATCGATGTATGCTTCAGTTATAGAGGACACCATTACGTCAATGCGCATATTAGGTTAGTTTTACCTTTTTCAGCAGGAATCATATCGAGTTGATGAAACCTTGAGTCCTTGAGACTCGGGCTACAATTGAGTAAAAAAAACACATTTCACAACGCCATCTAGCCCCAAACTAAGCCAAGCTTGTAACTATGGGAAACATATAAGCTGATAGATTAATTAATATAGGTACTTTTTTTTGTAAATACATACATAGAATATTATAATAACACCCAGATACAGAACAAACATCTAAGTAACATAGCTCAGTTGGTAGTAGCTCTGCCTACTACGCTGCAGGTTGTGGGTTCGATCCCCACCCAGGATAAACATTTGTGTGATGAACTCAGATGTTTGTTCTGTGTTATTATGTATTCTATGTATGTATTTACGAAAAAAGTATATAATTAATTGAAAAAAAGTACTTAAGTACCTACTTATATAATTAATCTATCAGCTATCTGGGTTCCCATAGTATAAGCTTTGCTTAGTTTGGGGCTAGATAACGTTCTGTGAACTGTCCACAAATATTTATTATTTATTTATTTATTAGTTAAAACAATTATGTACGTACATAGCTAGGTACCTCAACTAGCTTGTAAAATCTCTAGGCGAATGCAACAACGAACTGCGCATAACAAGGGCGATGGCAGATATGGTGCATCTCCGCGCTATGAAGTACAGCATAGTGCAACCAACTGTGGAAGACGAACTTGAGGGGATCAATGTCAAGGACCTGGCCAATGAAAAATTTAAATTAGTTAAGCTGGCTAACGATAGGTTCGTTAAATCCTTTTTTTACCCGCGACGGAACGGATACGGTATGCGTTTGTTTGAGAGGATGTTTGTTGTAAATCCATGTTGCCATTTTTCTTCCAACTACTTGTCCGATGTTGATGCGGTTTTCAGTTATGGGTTCGGGTTTGATTGGTGCATGTTCTTAGATAGGTGTTACGGTGGCAACTCACCAGGGGGCGCTGCAGCAAACAAATTTTAAAATCAAAATCAATCAAAATCTTTTTAACCGTCGTGGGTTTTTTCTAAATTTTTAATTTTGCTATTAGGTATTTGTTTTTTGCAGTGCACCTAAATTAATTTTATTTTCCCAGGCAGAATGCGTAAGGCCAAAATTTTTCTCTGGAATAGGTGGGATCTCCATACATTATTTTTAACCTTGTTTTTAGAGCTCATCTTTCAAGCTCAAGATGGAGCAATAAAAGACAGGTTGATAATAAGTTGTTTTACGAAGGGTACCTACTCTACATTTAAAATTAACTAATATTTTAATACCCGATACGGGCCGAAAATGGTAAAGAAAGTAAGGCAGCTAGAATTTTCCTGACACTTTCACTCTCGCATTTTCTTCCTCAGGAAGCAAGCGTATGATACGCTAATGGCCATCTACCTGGACCTATCTCTGAAAAGATCCTATAATACTCTGGCCCAGAGGATCTCGGAGTCGATGGAACGCAAGAAACATAATAACGAGTTGCTTGAAGCAGAAGCCAAGCATAGAACGTAATTTACAAGTACCTACTTAACAATTTTGCTCATCTAGCCTTCATATAGAGTGAAAAAACCATTGGTGCACGAATTTGAACCTACGGCCTATCGATCGGGAATAAAGCTACTAGACAACCAGTGCTAAGTAATATCTATCCTATATAACTTCTAGCCCTTATCAAACTACATACATACATAAAATCACGCCTGTTTTCCGACAGGGTAGGCAGAGATCACGGATATCCACTTGATACGATCCTGACATACCTCTTTTGCTTTCACTCGCATTACATTCTTCATACATGCGCGTCGGTTTAGGGTACTCTTGACCTGGCCTTTCTCTAAAACGTCGCCAATTTGATCGAGGTACGTACGCCGAGGTGTTCCCCTTCCAACTGTCCCATTCACACTCGCCTTATGTGCCTGTTTCGTCAATCTCTTCATCCATCCTTTCTACATGCCCAAACCATCTTAGCATACCCTTCTCAATTTTTCTTTCACTCCACAACGTTCTCTTTCTAGAATTCGGAAAGACCTGGCTAGACGGTTAAGGCTGCAGAGAAACCACATGAAATCAGCCGGTTATGACATGGATCTGACGATAGACTGCCTGAGAACCAAAGTTGAAGTTAGTGTTGAAGTAGTTTAAGGGGTCGGACCATTCTATTCAATTTGATATTTTAATGTTACATTGCACCCGTGTATCCTTCTAATATTATAAATGTGAAAGTTTGTAAGAATGTGTGGATATCTGGATGTATGTTTGTTACGCTTTCACGCTGAAACGTCTGAACGGATCTGGATAAAATTTGGCACTGATATAGATTACAGCTGGAATAGCACATAGGCTACTTTTTATCCCGGAAAAATGACCGGTTCTCACGAGAACCGGTCATAACCGGATAGATTGGTTTTTCAAGGTACCACGCGGGCGAAGCCGTGGGCGGAAGCTAGTACTTATATAAAGTGTTAGCGTTTTTATGTTTCATCATAAAATTTGGTAGGTAGATTGTATTTGGAAAATGTGCTGGTAAAAAAATAAAATGGTTCTATTCTACTTCCCAGGATACAGAACTGGCGTCAGAAATCCGCAGCCGCTACATCTCCAAGTGGCAGCTGGCGCGCTCCGAACAACACCATCAGACCATTAAGGATAAAGAGTCCAGTCCGCTTACGACCATTGAGCAATATAAGACGAAGATTGACCATGAGCAGAGAGTGCATTCTGAAGTTGAGCTTTTGATCAACTTGACTATTAATGTTGGTAAAGTTTTTTATATCTCCAACTTTCAACTCCTCTCTCTTCCCGACTGTTACGTATTCTATGCACACTTCGACACGACCCAATTATTGTCTGTGGTTGTCGGGGCTGATCTGTTCCCATCCTTTTTTTCTGTTCTTTTCCCCACACTTTCACTCACTCTCTTCGAAAAACAATACGATCGTGCGCACGCAAAATCATCGCCATTCACCAAATAAATAATTAATTGAGTAAAATCAGTGTTCCCAGTCTCCTGCCCAGCCGCCCAAGGTAAGCCCTTTTAATCAACGACACCGACTATTCATCCCAAATGGTGGTGGGGTCAGTAAAACACTCTTCCTCCACTTCGCCCTATCCATGACGTCATCATGGGAAACGTTGCATGCCTTCATGTCTCGTTTAAACACCAGTCCTGGGGCCTTACCACGAAGTCTTCCAGAACGATTCCATTATAGAAACGTCACTACTTCCATACAATTTTCATAGGTCATGGTACGAAATAACAATGTAATACTGATTTGGTAATGTATTATGAATTCGTGGTAAGGCCCCAGGTAATTTTTGGTCTTCCTCTAGGTCTTTTACCGGAGATAGACAGTCCCAGTTCCTGGTTGCCAAAGTAATCGGGTGATCTTCTTTTGACATGTCCAACTTTCAACTCAGAATTACCTAAAATTTTCTTCCAACTCTCTACGATCAGCGGTTTAGGCTGTGCGTTGATCCGTCAGTCAGTCATTCAGGACAAAGTCTTTTATATATATAGATTATTAGATTTAATAGTCTTGATGGCGTTGCTTATGGAGACTTGGTTAAGGACAAATTGGTTTACCAACTAACTTTACAGGAAAAACTTGAGCAAGTAGAAAGCTGGATGACAAAATACGATAAAGATATTGAGAGTATGGATCTCAAGATTCAAATAATGAAGAACAATCACGTGACCACTCTAGAGGAGCGGCTGCAACTTGAGGACACGGTATATACCTTAATAAATACACTTAGCAATTAGTAGAGATGATTCAGTTTAAAAATGCACGCCCCTCCACTTGTACTTGTACCGCATGTAGAGGTAAATACATTGGAAATACATTGGACTGAATCATCTCTACCTACTTATTTCAGCTTCCGCCCACGACTTTGCCCGCGTGGAAACTTGAAAAACAAATCTATCCCGCGGAACCGTACATTTTTCCTGGATAAAAAGTAGCCTATGTGCTATTCCAGACTATAATTTATATCTGTACCAAATTTCATCCAGATCCGTTCGGCCGTTTCAGCGTTAAAGAGCAACAAACACATCCATACATCCTTACATCCGTACTTACAAACTTTCGCGTTTATAATATTAGTAGGATTTATAGTAAACCATCTTCTAGAACAAACTTGAAGAATACAAGATTTTATATTACCATCGGTCCCGCCGCCACTTAGAAGAGAACAGACAGAACTATGAAATCCTTCCACAATATTATGGTTATACTAAACATAACTCCTGTTCCGCAGTTCTCGAAGCATGACAAGCTGATGAAGGACTGGGTGCACTTCAAGGACGAGCGTGAGAAGGCGCGCCTGTACCGGGAGAAGATGACGAACGCCGCGATCAGCGTGCAGGCGTGGTGGCGCGGCCTGCTCGTGCGCATGCAGCTCGGACCTTTCAAGCCTGTGAAGAAACCAGGGAAAGCCGCTAAAAAGGCGAAAAAATAGTGATATCATTATAGGAACGAAGTTCTTTATCGCGCGTTGCGAAAGGGGGCTAGACGGAAAAAATTAAGACCAAAAGTTGTGACAACACTTTTTGCTATAGTTGTAAGCCGTGCGGCGTGCGCGTGTTTCTCTGTCTGTCTTTCTCTCTCTCATAGAAAGCAAGGAAAGGAACTTCGTTCCATCCGGGTGTCCCTTGACACATCCCAAGTTTTTTTTTAAATTAAATAAAACGTATTTGTTTGATTTTATTGACTCGCTCATTTCCTATCCTAGTGGAACTCCTCGTGACTTCATTCGCTTATACATAGTCATACATAGTAGCTTATAATAGCCGCTGAAGCACGACCTTCACCGATCTGATAACTAGATGAGACGTATTTTTATCAAATATGCCTATGATAGCTTGCCTATTATTGTGCACACAATAGCTTTGCAAATACAACCAAAGGGGTGGATACCCCCACATTATAAAAAGAGTTAGGTACCCTAAAGGGTTTTATGCTTTTCTATAATATATGGTTTTACGCTATGTACAGGTCATCCAACGGATCTAGGCATTCGTGAAATTAGCCACAGGTGCGAGTTTGCGCATGTACAGTTCCTTCCCCCCCCCCCATACCTCCAATTGCTCCCGAAAAACGATACTGCGCAGCTCTTGCGACTAACTTCACGAATGCCTAGATTCGTTGAGCCAACTATGCATAATGTACCTATTCTAACGTAGTGATTATATTCTCTTTGCCTATTCTAAAACTGACAGTGCAGTGATTGCAAATGGAGACCATTGCAGGCAGCAGTCAGCTTCGTAAGAGTTTATAATTAATTTAGATTACCTTACACAAGTTTAATTTGAGCTTTACTTTATTTGCAAGTTTTGATTTTATTATTTATAGAACTCTTTATTTGTAAACTTTTCATTAGTTTTATTCGCCATGTCACGATCGCGTATTTCTGTAAAGAGAGTCGTCGTTGGGGCTACTACGTGGGGTAACTCTACAATATTCAGTCAAGTCAGATCTGAAGAATTCATAGAACCGGTTAGTTTTTCGTGAAATAATCCTTCGATAATAATAATGATAATAAGTAGGTACCTACTTCACAAACAATAGTTTCAATCGTTCTTCACAAAAATCCGTTGTTTTGAACACCTGGAGAATTGTACGAAAATTCTTACAGTCTGAATACCTTCAACCTTCAGCCTCAAATAAGTAGTAGGTGATAGTAGGCACTGATATGCACTTGGCTTAACACCGTGCATTTTCTTAGCTGACCCCCAGTTTCGTTATGAAACTGAGTTAACGAAAAGTTAAAAAATAAACAATACCTACCTAATTATAATACATTTTTAGCTTAGAAATAATCTGTGACTTTGGTACATTACATTACATTTTCTTTTTTTACCAGCCCTTTCATGTCTGTTCATACCTGTTTCGTTTTTCAGGACGCCTGGGTGACCATACAAGAAAATGATTCATCAGATATCTTCAGGTTTAACTATGAAACTCATACCTACGTTACGATACCCATAGGGATAATGTTTTAAGCCTCATCATTCTCCTGCCCTTATCCCACGCTAAGTGGGGTCGGCACAACATGTTTTCTTCTTACATTCACCCCTATCATTCGTCAATAATGTTTTAAGGCCTATGTTATAAAAATATTCTTATTTCAGCTTAACGTATTTCGATGCGTCGTTGTATGCTTCAATTCTAGAGGACACCATCACAGAAATGCGCATTTTAGGTGAGTAAAAGCGGTACACCTACAATATTCGTAAAAAGGTAGGTAGAGGTAGATAAGTCTAAAAATGCACGCCCCTCAAATGTATTTGCTAATCTATTTTCTCTACAAACGGTAGGTACAAGTACCTACTAGTGGAGGGGCGTGCTTAAGATTGAATCATCTCTACTTATATATTTACTTTGAAAAAGTATGCTGTAGTTAGGTATTATATTAGCCATGGTTGAGGGTGCTGATGAAGTGGCTTGATCTTCCCTCCGAAGGCAGTCACTGCGGTAGATTTACTTGACCATACTTAAGTCAGAGGTTAGTTTAAACACATTTGGTTTGACCTCACAAAACACTCAATAAGTACCTAACTATCCTACAAACTTTGAACGCCCCTTTCCCGCAACGTTTGTTTTACGAAATAAAAAGTGTTTTCTTTTAAATCCAGGTCATAATCTAGATATGCAGGTAGGTAGACTTTTTTCAATTATTGGTCATTAATGCGTCAGAACCAATATCTACCAAATTTCAACAAAATCGGTTCCGCTGTTACGACGTTATTGAATAACTAACAAAAGTTTAATAATTATTGACATACATTTTTAGGAGAATGCAATAACGAATTTCGCATATTGAAGACGAGAACGGACATGGCGCTACTCATCGCTAAGAAGTACAACATCGAGCAGCCGACCTACAACGACGAGCTCGAGGGGATCGACCCAAAGAACCTTAGCAAAGCTCAGTATAAACTAGACAAGCTGGCTAGTGACAGGTTTGTGGTGTCTTGAGAACACCTAGGTAGGGGAAACGTGTACGAGTTGATCCCCTAAAGGGAGAATCCTCCGTATTTGAAGGGTAACCAAGTTAATACCGAGTCGAGGCGAGGCATTCGTGAAGTTAGCCGCAAGAGCTGTGCAGTATCGTTTTTCGAGAGCAATTGAAGGTATGGAGAGTGACGGTGGGACTGTACATGCGCAAACTCGCACCTGTGGCTAATGTTCATCCGTTGGATGAACTATAGGTACAGCTGAACAGCTGAACTAGGCAGGTTTGAACACTCGTTGCCGTTGAAGTTAAGCTTAGTTGCAGACCAGAGACCTGCAGAATTATATGAATGTAGACAGACTTTTCTGCTCAGACACGGCCTGTCAGCATGTTGTTCCATATTTGCATGAGAAAGAGCCAGACAAAACTTTTGTCGTGGCACTATGTTAGCTCGCCTGTACGCTTAAACGGTGTAGAAAAATATCGTGAGGAAACCGGCAGTCGTAGACCTAAAAAGATCAAAGGCATGTGTCAAGTGTATGTACGCAAGGAGACGGTGGAAGTCACAGTGTGACTCGTTGGGTTTTTTTTCCATCGAGTCACACTGTTAGGTTGCAACTTTTTTTAATAGAAGAGTTCCCAACGTGTAACAGTGTGACTCGATGGGGGGAAAAATCCCAACGAGTCACACTGTGACTCGATCCGGTGGTACTCGTTGGGAATCTATCAAGGAGACTGGGCACTTACCTAACCGAAAAAAAGGTTAAGTATCTCGCATTATTCTTCCACAGGAAATACGTATATGAGTCACTGGTGTTAACCTACATAGACCTTACAATGAACCAGTCATTCGTAGACCTGATCGCCAGCATCACAGAGGTGTTGGACCGCGAGAAAAAACGTGTGATTTTAGCACAGGACGAAGCCAAAAACAAAATGTAATATATCAATCTTATCGACGACCTCAGTGGCGTAGCGGGCGAGAGTCCGCCTGCGACGCAGAACAAATTTGTGTATGATCTGCAGAAATTTGTTCCGTTGGTCTTTGTGTTTTCAATGTATAATAAAAAATATCTATCTATGTAGGTATATAATGTATTAAATATATCAGTTATCAAGTAGGTACCCATAACACAAGCTTTGAGTAGCTTACTTTGGGGCTAGATGATGCTGTGTGGATTGTCCAGCATTATTTATTATCTTATCATTCAAGCGGTGTTGGTGATTTTTTCAACAAACCTAGGTTACTAAGTACATATAGTTTTCTAGGAGTAGGAGAGAATTGGCGAAACAGTTACGGCAACAGAGGAATCACATCAAATCTGTCAATTACGACACTGATTTGGCCATAGAGGATTTGAAGACCCAAGTAGAAGTTAGTACCTACTTATACAAGTTCCAAATTGCAGCGTACCGTCATTGCATCAGGATAAGTAGGTATTCTACAAAGACATTTCAAATCTCGGATGAGTTGAATGCTTAAAATTTCGTATTTTGTAGAAACCGATAAAGCTCGTTTTGTTTTTGACCGGCTTTTGTGTATTCTGAATTTCGTTTGAGTGAATTCGAGTTTTTAGTCGTAAGTTTTACGGAATAATCCTAAGCTATTGAATGAACAATCTTTTAAAAATTATCAGCCAGGCTAACATGATCGCCATGACAAAATTTTGTCGAATGTTTTGACAAAAAATATTTAGCTCAAGTACATAGGTAGGTACTACCTACGTCTCATACAAACTGTCAGCTTGTATGAGACGAGACTTGAACCTACGATATTCATGCGCAAGCATCCATGAGTCTCATTATAATACCCACGAATTTTCAGGATACGGCGCTAAGGTCGGAAATCCGCAGCCGCTTCATCAGCAAATGGCAAGTGGCGCGTTCTGAACAACACCACCAAACCATCAAGGTCAAGGAGGGCCGTCCGCTGGAAACCATCGATTACTACAAGACCAGGGCTGACCATGAGCAGAGAGTGCACGCTGAAGTAGAGCTGATGACCAACATTACTATCAACGTAAGAAATAAATCTAGGGATCTATTCTCATCATCATTCTCCTGCCCTTATCCCACGCTAAGTGGGGTCGGCACAACATGTTTTCTTTTTCCACTCACTATCATTCGTCAACTCTGAGTCTACTCCTCTTATTATTATCTAGGAATCTATTCTATACATCTATCTATATATATAAAAATTAATTGCTGTTCGTTAGTCTCGCTAAAACTCGAGAACGGCTGAACGGACTTATCTTATCTTGGTCTTGAAATGTTCGAAAGGTCTAGGGAAGGTTTAAAAGGTAAAAAAAATTCGAATAGGTAACTGCCGGGAAAACCCTTTCTATTTCCCATACAAACGTTTACTAAATATGTACGAAGTTTGCCGGGTCAGCTAGTATTTAATAAAATCGTTTATCTTTGCGTTTGTGCACGCTAATATCCGCAACGGCTGAACTTGAAATTGAAATTGAAAAATATTTTATTCAATAAAATCACAAGGATCACTTTGAAACGTCTTACATGCTAGGTGATTCTATGTGCTAATTCCAACCTAGACGAACCAAATCTCTGCCGTTTTCAATAATGTAGGTACCTATTGAGATAAGCTTGCTTAGGCTTGGTTTCATCGAAATCTGTTGACAAATAAAAAAGATAATAATTTGATATTATATTTAATGAAAAACCTTACACAGCCCCAGTCACAATATTAATAAGTAGGTACCTAACCTAGTGTAGTCGCGGGTATCAACTAAGTAGTACCTACCTACCATAATAAAACTGTAGGTAACGGAGCAAAACATGAAATATTTTTACTTAGTAAATTTTAATTGGGGATAGCACAAATTATTATGTTATACCTACGATATCGTTGCCAAAACAGTACTTTTTAGAATTTATTTTAGATTGGGTATCTAAAATAGGGTAGTAACTAGATATATATATATCTAGTTACTATGAGATGCTCAAATCTGGGGATTAGAGTCGTGATAATGCTTAATTGCTTTGTTTTCTATATTATGTAAGTACCTGATGTTTTAGGAAAAACTTGAAATGGTGGAAACATGGATGACCAAATACGACAAGGATATGGAGAAGATGGATCTCAAAATACAAATCAAGAAGAACGACTATCAGAACAAACTTGACTATAGGATGGAATTAGAAGACACGGTACATAGACCAGTTATCTTCTCATTTTGCAAAGCTAGTCATATGCTAGGCTATCCAAAGATTTAAATCATGGATATGCCCGTACGGTAGGTACTGAGACCGCGCCGTGTTGTTGCCACATGAAATGAGATAGCTCGCTCATTTGGCAAACCAAATATTTTCAATTTCAGGGTACAAAAGGAATAATTATATATTTTTACGAAAGATCGTGCAATATGATTGCAAAATAAATGGTGAAATAACTGTTTGGTTCATTTTATACTAATCATTAGTGTGCGTGCATCGGCATTTTGTTAACACACACAAGTAAAAACAGTGCCACAGTTTTTGGCGTCCGGGCATATCTACGATTTACATTTTTACTCTAAATTAATTTTAGTCTTTAGGACCCAGGTTAATCTATATCTATCTATCTATCTATATATATATAAAAATGAATTGCTGTTCGTTAGTCTCGCTAAAACTCGAGAACGGCTAAACGGATTTATCTTATCTTGGTCTTGAAATGTTCGTGGAGGTCTAGGGAAGGTTTAAAAGGTAAGAAAAATTCGTATAACTGCCGGAAAAACCCTAAAAATAGCCCTTTTCTATTTCCCATACAAACGTTTTCTAAATAAAATGTAGAGTCAATTTGAATTTTATTACTATTTAATAAAGTTCAAATTAAATTATAATCACTCACTGTTGTCTAAGCAATGTAGAAGGCGGTACGAAGTTTGCCGGGACAGCTAGTATAAAGATAACAGGAGCAATCAATAAAGAAATGAAAAAGCTCGATCGAACTTAACAAAAGTGTTTGTCCGCAGTTCTCAAAGCACGGCAAGCTGATGAAGGACTGGGTGCACTTCAAGGACGAGCGTGAGAAGGCGCGCCTGTACCGGGAGAAGATGACGAACGCCGCGATCAGCGTGCAGGCGTGGTGGCGCGGCCTGCTCGTGCGCATGCAGCTCGGCCCTTTCAAGCCTGTGAAGAAGGGAAAGGGCGCGGGCGCAGCGGCTAAGAAGAAGAAGTAGCGGTTCATTTAGTTATGGACAAATAAAACTATGTTTTAAGTACTTAGGTTTATAACTTTTTTTCTTTTCTCGCGCGTAGTTGGTAGTCACTTGCACTCGTACCAGAGACGAGTTTATATCAAGAGTTTATGTCAAGTTTATATAAAGTTTATATCTTGATATAAAAACTCGTCTCTGCTCGTACTGATTAAAGTGCAAACAGGCCTTTACTGAGCAGTAAGTGCTTAGTTACTTACCTTACCTAGTAGGTTAGGTATGATAGGTATCGAGACCTGTAGGGCTGGAGGATGTCAAGAATAGATTCATCCTCCGTCCATCGATAGGTATAGGTCTAAAACGGACTCTAGTGTAGTGTTGGCACAGTAGAAACCTACCTAACTACCTATTCTCGAGCGGGAATAGGTACCTACATGAGTACTTTCTTAATTGGATCGTGATTACATACCTTCTTGGTTTCTAATTTCTAATGAAACCTTTTTGAATATTATGTCGTTAACTTTACCTAAGTTAAACAAAAAGGTTTTTATGTAGGTAGCTAAACAAGTCCTGTTGCCGTTAAACTGTCAAACTATTCGACGCTGTCAATCTTTTCAAAATATGAAATTAGTATCAAGATTTTTTTAAGCGATTTTGTACACGAGGATAAGCCGAGTTATAATTTTAATTTATTTTATTTAACAAATGTCCCTTCAGGTAGCTACCTAAATTACCTAGATAGGTAGGTACTACCTACCTAAGTTCCGTTAGCTATGTCGCGAAACCGTGTGAAGAGTATCGTCGAAGATGCGGCATGGGGTCGCTCAACAATATTCACACAGGAAAAATCGGAAGAAGCTGTCAACGAGACGGTTAGTTTTTATCTCATTTTTATTGAATAAACTATTTAGGTCGGTTTAAGTATGTAAGTAAGTACCCAATTCTATGCATAGGGGTACCTACATAGGTACCTATAAATTACAAACAAACCTACGTCTTCATAAAATGGCATAAGTAACATAAATTTATATTACCTACGTAGTAAGTAGGTACGCAGTCTTTCCTTTCATTTCAATGTCTGCTGTGATCGTATTTATGTAGGTTACGTAACGTAACAAGTAAGTACCTAACTAACATTTCAAGTCTCCCGCCCCGCCCGCCATCATCAACCTACATAAATAATTTTCTTTGTCTTACTTCTTCTTCTTCCGGCGTCTGTGATCAATCAACTTAGCAAATCAATCAATTACAATGCTATGGCACTCAGGGGCACTCGTAGTCTGACATTTATGACAGCAGACCTGCGATAGTGCTTGCATCTTACAATCGATTTTCTAAAATTAATGTAGTAACTACCTTGGTAAAAAAATGTACGAATGTAAGCACTTTGTTATTACATTATCTAAGAAATGATTTTAATATATTTTTGCGTAACATTTAACTTTATTTTCAGGGAGTTTCACTGCCGTTAGAATTATCTCTATCGAAAATAATAGAACGCTCCGATGAAAGTAGTAACGAAGAGGATGAGGATGAAAGTGTCTATACGACGTAATTATTTATTTTAAAATCTATACCTAATAAGAGCTTAACCTGACTGACTGACTGACTGACTGACTGACTGATTTATCATCGCCGAGCCGAAACCGCTGAAGCTAGAAAGCTGAAATTTGGAAAATGGTTTCCTTTTATAACAAAACCACCCACTAAGGCGGGATTTTTGGAAATTCCACCTCTAAGGGGGTGAAAAAGGGTGAAACTTTTAGTATGAAACTTTTTAACGCGTGGTGCGATTGGTTTTGAAACTTTGTTTGTGTACTGTAAATGCAAAATAAATAGACACGTATTTCAGGATTTTTCAATTTAACCTTCAAAAAGGGGTCAAATGGGGTGTCAAAGTTAGTATGGGATTTTTATGAGTTGTGTGATGTGTTTGAAACTCAGTTTAGATACTTTAAGTGAACGAAGTCGCTGGCGGGACAGCTAGTAATGGCATAATTAGACAAACTTTAATTAACCCCACCGCTGCATTCCTTCCCTTGACCCGTTTACATTAATCGTCTTTATGAAATTATTTATATATTATTTTTATATAAAGGAAGATTGATAAATACCTAAACATAATTATTGGCTTGGGAACCACGAGCAATCTCAGTTAATCGTAACTTTTCAGCTTACCGTACTTGCAAGCATCTCTGTTTGGGAGTATTTTAGAAGACACCATAACGCAGCTGCGTATTCTTGGTTAGTATCTACTTAGGTACCTACCTAATTACTTACCTACTTCATCATCTTCCTGCCCTTATCCCACGTTATGTGGGGTCGGCACAACATGTGATCTTCCTCCATTTCCCTCTGTCATTCGTCATCTCAGTACTCACTCCTTTCTTACCCATGTCATCTTTCACACAGTCCATCCATCTTTTCTTACTTAATTACTTACCTACTTATCAAATTCAAACATTTTTTTTCTAATTAATGTTATGTCTTTTTAACTAAGTACTTATTTCTGTCTAATCAAATATTTATTTGCAAAAAAGAAGTCTTACAGGATGTATTTTTAAAGAAGTAGGTAGGTACCTACATGGGCTTAAAATTATTTATGGTTTCCAGTTGAATGTAACAATGAACTAAGAATAATCAAAGCCTACTCCGATTGGAATTACCTGCTAAGCATGAAATATGGGATCAAACAACCTACGTCTGTTGACGAGCTGGAGGGAATTGATCCTCATAAGCTGGGCTGCAATGAATACAAAATCAACAAACTAGATTTTGACAGGTTAGATACCTACTCGCTCATTTTGCATAATGACCTACCTGCCAACTTTGTAACGTTTAAAATTTGAATACAATATTTTTTTTTATTGTTACAGAAAGTATGCCACAGACGTCATAACAACTGTTTACGTGGATTTGTCGTTAAACAAAAGCTGTAAAGCGCTTGAGAATTTTGTTCATGCTATTTTAGCTGTAGATGAATATCGTTTATCCTTGGCTGAAGAAGAAGCCAAGAACAAAATGTAAGACAGTTTTGTAGCTAAGTTTAACTAACACCAAAAGTAGTAAAAAAACGTTCAGTAAATTATTATATTTTAACCATACATACCTACCTACACCAAGTTATAATATCTAACTACTTACACATTTTCACTTGATTAATAGCTACTTACCTATTATAATATTTACACTATGACGGGTACTCAGCAATTACTCTTTGCAGTATTCGGAGAGAAGTAAATAAGCAGTTGAGGCAGCAGAGGAATCATTTTAAATCCGTAATATATGATGCTGATGTCAAGATTGATGATTTAAAAACTCAAGTTGAGGTAAGTAGTTCTAATTTAAACCTAAGTATCTAACATTTGAAATTAATAGGTAACAAACACTAATTCATAACTTTATTCGCAGATACCTATACCTTATACCTAGTAGCAAAGTAAAAATCTTAAATTTTTCAATTTTAGGATTCGGTTCTTACTTTTGAAACCCAAAGCAGATACACTGACAACTGGCAACGAGCTCGCACTGAACAACATACTCAGACCATACATGACACGGAGATCACACATTCAGAAACAATTGAATACTATAAACAAAGAACTGATCATGAACAGAGAGTTCACACAGAGATTGAGCTACTAATCAACATCGCAATTAATGTAAGTGCAAAATCAGTGGCTCATTTGGATAAATTAATTGATAAACATGCTGTGTGGTCTGTAGTTTACAAAAATTGTATTACAGGAAACACTGCAAAGAGTAGAGGATTGGATGAATAAGTATGATAAAGATATGGAAGCCATTGATTTGAAGATTCAAATAAAGAAGAATGACTATCAAAATATGTTAGATAAAAGATTGGACCTCGAAAAGACTGTGAGTATAAAATTACTACTTCAGTCAGGAAAAAATACTCATATAACAAACTCGTTTATATTTCGCATTTCAGATCGAGACACATGACCAGTTGATGAAGGACTGGGTCCACTTCAAGGAAGAGCGCGAGAAAGCTCGTCTATATCGTGAGAAGATGACTAACTCTGCGATCACAGTGCAGGCATGGTGGCGTGGCTTGTTGGTCCGCAGACAGCTTGGACCGTACAAAGTATCTAAGAAGAAGGGAGCTGCTGCCAAGAAGAAATAGATTCACTTTAGAAGTAGAGCGAAGAAGAAACATAGACATTATAGTCCTATTTTTATTTATAATTTTGTTAGTTTCTAAATGAAGTTTTAGGTATTACAAAATATATTACACTAAAATATTACCGACTGTCCATTATTTTGTGCATTGTGTTGGTTCCATCTTCTTGCCTCTTAAATCTATCTATCTATAAATAAAAATAAATCTATATTTATATATAATATATTTATAAATATAAATATATCTATAACTAAAAATATCCATAGGTACACCTAGCTGATGTCAACACGAGTGTTTTTGCTCGGTATTACCATACCTAGATGCACAGTGCCGCAGTGATTTGACTTTGATAACCAGAAAATGATCGATAAGGTTATCGATTTTACCGGTCGGTACCGTATGTGCGACGTGCCACATCACTAATGCATAAACGTCAGACGAGAGAGAAAGAGAGATCTGATCACTAGCCTTACCAGCATACCATTATCGAGACGGACGGCCAACGACGGTACAGAATCTCGCGGTGGCACGTAACAAGCACCAATCAGGGAACGCTATTTGACAAAATTGACAAATGACAATTTAGTAATTTGACAAAGACAGACAACTCTGAACTCAAACAAGATGTAAAAAAATGAAAAGTAGACAAGCAAGCAAAGCAAGGCAGTGGGTGAAATGAAAACGGTCGTTCTTATTATTTATATTTTATCCATATTTACTCAAAAATTCTAATAAAAATTGCTAGCTAATGAATGATAAGTTCAGGAAGTTACTGAGATAAATCGTTGCGATTACCTTGCTACGAAGTGACTGATAAACAAAAAAGCTGTCGGCATTTTACCATAGTCGAACAGTCGCGGTATGCTATGCCATGTCAGTTAGTTTTATGGTAAGCACGCGATCGCGGTTCTGCATAATTTACGTGAGTTAAAATCGTAGTTCGCTTGTGAATCCGACGAGACCATCGGTGGTGACAAGTGACTGAAAGAATTTTTGTGGAAGCCGTTGTTTGCGGGAGGCGATGAAGACCAAAGCAGTTGATAAAAACAAGAATGGCGACGCAGAAACCGAGGTGAGTTTCTAATTTAATTTGCACTTTATAATTTACCTATCTCCCAGCGCCGCTTGCGGCATGTGTGTCGAGTGATTGATACCTCCGGTTGACTCAAATGTGTACCATGTTGGTAAATTGAAAGTTGTTTTGAAATTGGTATTTACCATAGAAGTAAATACTGCCTACATCTGACCTACCCCCTTTTCCCACTAGTTATTCAACAATTAGAGTAAAGTAGTTCCTACCGGTAGAGTAAAATGACTTGACTAGGTATAGTTTAAGTTGGAAGATGCTTCATAACTCATCGCAGATACTTAAGCATATCCTATAAAAAAATGTGATATTCAAGTAAAGGTAAGGACAGACCAAACTCACTACATATTATGCAACATTGGTATCTGGACCATTGCATTTTTACAAGTACCTATGTCATTGGCATACTGTAATGCAAGATGGTAAGTAAACTTTGTACAAATACAAGGGTCAAATGTCATCATAATATTTTGTTTCATTTAGGTAAGTGGGCTCAGTTTTTTTACCTTTAGTGTTTTATTTTATAATTTTGATCATACTGTAGTGTACATACTAATTTGATTATTTTGCTTTGACTAACTAAAACAAGCATTTTAATTTTATTATTGTGAGCCGACCCGGCTTTAAACCAGAATGGGTTGGCTGGTAGAAAATGCCCCCTAGCCCTCCTTTTGTCACACATGTTATGTAATTTGTGTACAATAAAGTATACATAAATAAATAAATAAATAAATTTTCTGTATAGCTGGCTAGTCACATAGAAATGCTAAATTTACCAAAATTTTTATGTAGAGATAAGCCTTGGTGAAGGGTTATTTCATTTTCATATTATAGAATCAACAATATAATTAAGTTTTAAAAATTATAAACCAATTGGAATGCACATATTAATTGTATTGAACTCATTTATATTTGTAGGAAAACAGATGTTTGTATTCATAGTAAAGTTGTTTATTTATTATTTATACTATGACTGTGGCACAGAAAAGGGAAGAATGCAGCAGTGGTTTAAGTCAGGTTGTACTTTAATAATAATAATGACTATGTTGCCTAGTTTAATAAAAAAACATGGAACTTACATTACTCATAATTTCTCATCTGTCACTTTTGTACTGACTTCATTCTTACTCATTCATTGTACACAATCCATCCATCTATTACAGTGGTTCCCAAACTCTTTTGTTTCATAGAACACTTTCAAAGTTTTGCTGGATCCAGTGGACCCCTGCATCTACATAACTACCAATTTTTAAATCTTGAAAAAAAAAAGTGAAGATTAGATCTATCTATTTATGGAAACTTGTGTTGTGGCTGAGTTTCAACGACAATTAACATATTTCGAAAAAAAATCTTTTTCATTTCTAAATTACCATTTTTTTCTCAATTTATTTATATATTGTCTTATTATGAAGGTTTAATTTAGATATCATATTATTTAAAATAACCAGCCAACATTTTAGTTTTTCACTATTGAAACCAAATTAATTTTCATGCACCCCTGCTTACGATTGTAGACCCCCATTTTTTGTCACGTCCGACGTAGACCCCCGTCGAGTCTCCCGTGGACCCCTAGGGGTCCACCTGGACCACTTTGGGAATCACTGATCTATTACATTACTAATCACAATCACTACATATTATAAAACTAAGTCCTCCGCCACATCTCTGTCTGTTCTCAATAAACTCAAAAAGTACTGCACCAATTTTCATGTTGTTTTCACCAATGGATAGAGTAGTTCTTGAGGGAAAGTTTTTTAGTAAGTATACTTATAATTTGTCAAGTATAATATTGTAATAATATTTGCTTGAAGTGATCAAAATAGTAAAAAGTGGGATCAACATTTTTAGGATTACTTTTAGTTGCGATACTAAACTCTAAAAATAGCCCTTTTCTATTTCCCATACAAACGTTTTATCGATTGAGGCAGTACGAAGTCTGCCGGGTCAGCTAGTACTTTATAAAATACTTTTTTGTGACTGACTGACCTATTGATAGAGAATGAATAGCCTTAACTGATGGTCCTAGAAACTTGGAATTTTGAGTGCATTCCTTGTCGCACATAGACGTACACTAAGAAAATAATAAAAGAGCAGTGGGAGGTTGAAGTATACTAGCGTGCAAAAAAACTGGCCGAGCACAGGCTTTATACTATATGGGATGGGTCAATTTTTTTGCATGCAAGTGTATTTATGAAAAAACATTTTGCAAACAAATTCCCAGAGATTTACTCTAGGTAGTTACTTAATTAACTAATCTTATTACTCTAGTGTAAAAAATATAATTAAATAATTTACAAAGCATAGCATGCATTACAAACAGAACCTTGTAACCAGTGACATAGATATGCAAATCACTTGATTCTCTGTTTGTTTAGATTTTTGTATCTTGATATGATTCTTATCAACATAACAAACACGACATTCGTCTCCCCTCTCATTTGATATCAACATTTGGTAGGTATTCAGAGGTTGTTGTAAAGTGCACACCGTGTTTAATTGTTGAGTTTCTTGTGTTTCATTTGAATGTTTCATTTAAAGTTTTGGTACAAAGATTTACCCAGTGGCTTTTGTGAGTTCTTTGTCAGCTTGGCTATAACATCCTACTAATATTATAAACGCGAAAGTTTGTAAGAATGTATGGATGGATGGATGGATGGATGTATGTTTGTTACTCTTTCACGCTAAAACGGCTGAACGAATCTGAATGAAATTTGGCACAGATATAGATTATGGTATAGAATAACACATAGGCTACTTTTAATCCCGGAAAAATATACCTAAGGTTCCCGCTGGATAGATTTGTTTTTGTTTTTCAAGGTATAACGCGGGCGAAGCCGCGGCCGGAAGCTAGTTATTTATAATGTTTTCAACATAGAAAGGAAAGTTCTCAATTGTGTTTTAATTTTGTATGTATGTGCACTGATGACTCCTTTGGACTTTGTAGCTAGTCTGATCTCTATGTGGTTTTTGGAATTTCTTTATCTTGTGGTCTTGTCAAACTTCACCTTGATATCATTATTTTTGTTAAATCTGTTTCCTTTGTTACTCCTTTGTCTTCCTTCCTTTTTGATTTAGATATTTCCACTGACTACTCTTGTGCTAATTTTAACCAGTTAGTATCTGACTGACTGACTGACTGACTGACTGAGACATTGCACGTAGACATACCTTTAATAAGAAAGGCATTCTCGAAAGTCAACCTAGCAGGGAGTTTCTCTAGTGTTACTAATATTATAAACAAGCTTGTTAAATTATAGCCTATGTGCTTATCCAGACTATAATCTATATCTGTGTTAAATGTCATCCAAATCCGTTCAGCCGTTTCAACGTGATTAAGTAACAAACATCCATCCATCCAAAGTTTCGCACCCTATTTCCTACTAATATTATAAACGTGAAAGTTTGTGAGTATGGATGTTTGTTACTCATTCACGCTAAAACAGCTGAACGGATCTGGATGAATTTTGGCACAGACATAGAATATGGTCTGGAATAGCACATATGCTACTTTTTATCCCTGAAAAATGTACTATTCCCGTGGGATATATATTTGTTTTTGTTTTATTTTCATTTCATTTTGTTTTACCACGCAGGCGAAGGTGCGAGTGGAAGCTAGTTTATATATTAGTAAGATTATTTATAGTAGGATGGGATATAGGTTAGTATTTTTATAGAGCTGACTGACTTTGATAGTGAAAGTAGTTTAAAAATGATATTATACTGTATGTTGCTTGCTCTCGTGAGCAGTGGAAAATATATGAATAACCAATCCATGAGATTAACATAATTCGAACGCTCCACTCATTCTATTGGCCGCAATCTACTGGCTGGCACACATTGAGAAACACTTATTTTCGCAAACTGCAAAGACCCTGGTCTATCCCGGATCCACTACTGTCCCATCTTTGCAGTTATTCCCATCTGTCACCCCGTTGCAAAAAAGGAGACAGATTGAACTGAACAATGGGAATTTACCTTTGCACCTGTGGTCTGCTAACCTGTTATGGAAGTAAAATAAGGCCAATACTTTGTCAAATATATCTACTGGTCACACGTGGTAGTTTGCCAAATATCCCAAATACGAAATACAAATAGCCATGTGAAGTGCCACCAAAACGAATATAGTAGTAAATATCAGTTCTAAATTTTCTTCCTGGTGTATAGGCAATAGTTTGCGATTTAATTAACGTAACTGGATTAATGGTTATCAATTACCGTTAACAGTCTCCAGCGGGGTGTCCCTAGTAAATAAAAATACGCCATGGTGACCTGCAAACACCCACTATACTATTTACCTACCTATAAACAGAAAAAACATGGTCACGACTGTATTTCCCAGGTTTGTTAGATATCTCTCCGATCTCTTACATAGATCTTTGAGGATATTTAAACAGAAGTCAGAAGCAGGTTCAAATATTTTCCAGGATCTTTCAACTGCCTACATGTTGCACAGTAATTAGTTTTCCGTATTTACAATTAAAAAATAAGTAAGAAACTAGGTAAGTTTCGTATCATTATATTTGGTTCCCATAGTACAAACTGCTCAGTTTGAGGCTAGATCGCGCTGTATGAAATGTCCGCCAATATTCATATAGAGACCTGGTTGTGCGCCAATGAGTTTTTCCATTATAAACAAATATGTACGCAATGCCAGTGCTTTTAAACGGCAAAGGAAAACATCGTGAGGAAACCGTCATACCCTAGATAGAACCAAAAATTCGAAGGCGTGTGTGAGGTTAGTATTCTTAAAAGCGGCGATGGTTTTGCAACCTGACACGTACGTAATACTAACTACTGTGCAAAATGTGGGCATGTGCCAAATATCATGTTTGGTCTTCTCTATAGATATCCTCAAAGATCTAAGTAACTAAAGATCTGAGGACATATCTACCGAGCCTGGGGATTACATTAGTCGCGATCATGTTTTTTTTAATTCTTATAAAATAAACCATGTAACAGTCTACACGCTAAACGCTGTTCTCAGTTTCGTAGCCCGCTGCTGTTGATCCGTCTATTACTGGCCCGGTCAAACGTGACAATCAATTGATCAAATAAAGCCTTCCCTACACCTACCTACATACAGGCTTGTTTTGCTTCTCTGACATCACGTTTAAAAATAGCAGCGTTTTCTTTTTTCTGCTCTACCAAAGTAAATATTTCTCTGAATTCTACTTTATTTTTACCTTAAGTAGTAGTTCTGTATCATTTCACTGAGGGCAGATTCTACCAAACTAGTTTAAGGACTATCCTCAGGATAAATTGTAGTTGTCGAAGAGTAAACTGACATTCTACTAGCATTTACAACTACAACATGATCACGACTGTAATTCCCAGGCTCGATATCCTCAGATCTCTAGTTACGTAAATCTTCGTGGATACCTAAACAGAGTAGTCAGATTAGATGGAGTGTAGTGGAGTGTTCCGCGATATTTAACCTCCATAATCTCTTTCCTAGTGGCTCCAAGAAGCTGTAGTTACAGCGGCCACACTCCGGTAAACCACGCTAGTGGGCTAATCCTAGGGAAGGGGGCTACATATACGAAGGTCTGTATAGTAGCTATCGGAAGATCCCCGATCAAACCTGCATCGACATGGCACCATTTCTTAACCATCGTTGCAAAAAGGTAATGCAAAACACCTTAAGGGCGTTCATCAGGATCCATTCAGTGGTTTACGGCCTCTTTGCTGCATCCCAATCTCTGCCGATCGTACCGGTTTCCCGGACCATTGGACCACAGAGGGCGGGACGAGAGAGTGGACTTGCACCAGCGCAACCGTTAGTTCACTTTAAATAAATTCACGCGCAGATGACCCTGGCTACATATTCATACTGGATCTGAACTTAAAAAAGTCCTGCGGCGATGGGGTGTTGGCAGTGGGGTTAAGGCAACGGTGTGCCGAGGCTTTAGTTAACATCCTGCACGTAGGCGGTCAGGAGAGAGTGGTCGCTCCCGGAGTCGATGTAGGCGGGACTCAGGGTTCGGCAGCACAACTGGCGACAAAGCAGCCCTATTTAGGATCGCTCTGCTTTCCTCTGCATAGAGGAGGGGCCTAGAAAAGGTGGCCTAAAAATAGTCCGTCTCACCCATTATCTAGATGCCAAACCGCGGGCGTCTAGACATCGTCAACGCGGTCACAAGACACAGAAAAATAACCGATCTACCTTTGAACAAAAACGACTTTGCATTGCCACATGGAACGTCCGAACTTTGTTAGACAATGACCGTAACATATGTCCAGAAAGAAAAACCGCTCTCATAGCAAGAGAGTTGGCCCGATATAACATCGATATAGCCGCAATCAGCGAAACTCACCTTAGTGACAGTGGAGAACTATGCGAACAACTCGGTGGCTACACATATTACTGGAGCGGACGTCCTGCCGGCGAACGGGCGGGAAGCGGCGTAGGCTTTGCTATACGCAATGACCTGGCTAGAGATCTGAGTGACTTACCCAAGGGTGTCAATGACCGCCTCATGACTCTACGTCTGCCGATTACTAACAACAAATACGTCCATCTTATAAGTGCATATGCACCTACTCTGCCATCGCCGGATGAGGATAAAGAAGCTTTTTACCAGCATCTACGCCAAATTCTTGAATGCATCCCGAAGCACGACAAAATCATCTTATTGGGAGATTTCAATGCTCGAGTCGGCACCGAATATGACCTCTGGAATGGTGTCCTTGGTAAGCATGGAGTCGGTAAATGTAACGACAACGGATTACGCCTCTTGTCGTTGTGCGCTGAATTCGATCTTGGCATCACAAATTCATTTTTTCGGCTTCCTGATAAATACAAGACCTCGTGGATGCACCCTAGATCCAAGCATTGGCACCTTCTAGACTACGTCATTGTAAGCCGTAAAGATCTGCGTGACATTCTCATAACGAGAGCAATGCGCGGAGCGATGGGCTGGACTGACCACCGTCTCATACGATCAAAGATGCTACTGCAGCTTAAGGCACCACGACGAGCACCTCACAAAATCCCACCAAAATTAGCCTTCTCAAGGCTAATTACCTCTCCAGAACTGGGAAACACATTGGATACACTGTTTACTGCTAGTGCTCCGCAAACTGAGTCAACCGTGGATGAAGATTGGAGGTCATTCGCTAAACACCTTCACGAATGTGCGCTGAATGCTATAGGAAGAACTAAAAAGAAAAACCAAGATTGGTTCGACTCATCAGACAAGGAGATCAAGTCTCTAGTTGAAGCGCATAGACATGAACTGAATACAAAAACTCCAGACGCACACAGTAAAAAAGAAGCTCAACAAAAACTGAGATCAAAGGTTCGCGAACTGAAAGATAAGTGGTGGAAGGAGAAAGCTGCTGAATTACAGCACTGCGCTGACACTCACCAAACTGGTAGATTTTTCGAAGGCATACAAGCGATTTTTGGTCCACGTGTTAGAAAAACTGCACCGATGTTCTCGAGGGATAGACAGCGCCGAGTTACGAATAAAACTGACGTACTAATGCGTTGGGCTGAGCATTTTACTGATGTCCTCAATCCTAGCGCGCTCAGCGTTGACCTGTCCTACGTAAACTCGCTTGAAGAATCACCAGTTTTCCAAACCTTAGATGATCCACCATCTTTTGAGGAGTTCGCGAACGCAGTCAAGCGTCTCAAAAACTTAAAAACACCCGGTATGGACCAGCTTCCAGCCGAAGTATACAAATATAGTGGGAAAAACATCCTAAGAAGGCTCTACCATCTAGTGGAAAGAGTGTGGGTCAGTGAAGAAGTTCCGCGTGACTGGCGGGATGCGGTGATTTGTAAGCTGTACAAAGGGAAGGGAGATGTCTCCGATTGCAGCTCTTATCGAGGTATATCGCTCCTTGCTAGTGCTGGTAAGGTCTTCGCGCACATTGTTAACACCCGCCTTAGCGAAATAGCTGAAATGTCCCTACCTGAAAGCCAATGTGGCTTCCGTCCCAGTAGGGGGACTATCGACGCAATAAGTGTCGTAAGGCAACTCCAGGAGAAAAGCCTCGAACATCAACGGCCACTTTATATGTGCTTTATCGATCTAGAGAAAGCATTTGACAGAGTTCCACGCGAGGCCCTTTGGCTTGTTCTCCTAAAATGTGGATACCCGAAGAAGTTTGTCAACCTCATACGCCAGTTTCATGTTGGCATGAAAGCGCAGGTTCAACATGAAAACGAACTTTCTGAGGAGATCCAAATCACAAGTGGAGTAAAACAAGGTTGCGTGATGGCGCCCACACTCTTTGCCATTTATTTTGCAGTAGTGATGAGAGATGCGCTGCAATATTGTAATGATCAAATCCAGCTTAAATACCGGACTGAGAAAGGCGTGTTTGATATTTCAAGATTTAGAGCGAAAACCAAAGTGCAGCAGATTTCCATATTAGAAGTACTGTATGCTGACGACGTATGCTTCATGTCCGACAGTGTGGCGCATCTCCAAAGCTACATTGACGCACTACATCTGTCCTGTCAAAGGTTTGGCTTGGTTATTAGCGCTACCAAAACCCAAATTCTTAAACAGCCACCCCGGGGCTGTGAAGGCGATAAAGAGACACTGAATCTGGATGGGAAACCGCTAGAGGAGGTACCGCACTTTAAGTACCTAGGGAGCAATATCCGGAATGATAACACCCTAGCTTCGGAGATACCATCGCGCATTGCCAACGCTGCTGCCAATTTCGGACGACTCGCTGATCGTGTCTGGAAGTCCCATGATCTCAAGCTAGAGACAAAAATTAGCGTCTATAAAGCGCTAATCCTGCCTGTCCTATTATATGGCGCAGAGACATGGTGCCTTTACAAAAAAGACGTGAAGAGGCTTGACATGTATCACCTTAGATGTCTCAGATCCATCCTTAAGATCAAGTGGCAGGACCGCGTACCTAATACTGAGGTTCTGCGTCGTTCCGGAATGTACGGCATGGAGGCTCTCCTTATGCAGCGTCAGCTCAGGTGGTGTGGACACGTTCTACGCATGGATGACTGCCGGTTACCCAAAGCTGTCTTCTACTCTGAGATAGCAGAGGGTAAACGGAAGCACGGCGGTCAACATCTGCGCTATAAAGACGTGTTCAAAAGGCACCTAAACGCTTGCACTATTGACCCTACAGGTTGGGAGGAGCTAGCTTCTAAGAGGTCTTCATGGCGCTCTACCATCAATAAAAATATAAAAACTTTTGAGGACAATCGCCTTCAAACGCTCGACCTAAAACGCCAAATCCAAAAAGAAAGACCCAAGCCCTCCTATACCTATACTTACAACTCACAAGGCCAACTCTACTGCATTCCTTGCGACAGAGTCTTTAAAACAAAGTTCGGTTTAGCAAGCCACATTCGGGCTCACGATAGGAAATAAAGAAATAAATTGGTTGTAAATAAGTTAACTTTAATTTGTAAATAACTATATAGAATTTTGTTTTTAATATCATATGTAAATGTAAATGTAAATAATGTAGTTTAAAATAATAATAATAATCATAAAAAAAAAAAAAAACTATAAATTACTTAGTCCGGGTCGCCGTCATCGAAATCGATGAGGAGGACTATATATATATATATATATAGTCAGATTAGATATAGGTATAGATATAGATTTTGCACAGTAGTTAGTATAATAATGCTCTACCAAATGGCTTTACCAATTTTGTACGTGACAGGTTGCAAGCTCATCGCCTCTCTAGCATTACATTATTCTGATAATCTATATCTATATAAGAGCTTAACCTGACTGACTGACTGACTGACTGACTGATTGATCATCGCCGAGCCGAAACCGCTGAAGATAGAAAGCTGAAATTTTGAAAGTGCTTTCCTTTTATATCAAAACCACCCACTAAGGCGGGATTTTTGGAAATTCTACCTCTAAGGGGGTGAAAAAGGATGAAAACGTTAGTATGAAACTTTTTAACGCGTGGAGCGATTTTCATATAACTTTGTTTGTGCACCGTAAATGCAAAATAAATGAACACGTGTTTCAGGATTTTTCTATATAATCTTCAAAAAAGGGTCAAATGTGGGGTCAATGTTTGTATGGGAACTTTTTAACGGGTTGTGTGATTGGTCTGAAATTTTGTTTGTGTACTTTAAATGCAAAATAAATGAATACGTGTTTCAGGATTTTTCAAAATAACCTTCAAAAAGGGGTCAAATATGGGGTCAATGATTGTATGGGAACTTTTTAATGGCCGGCGCGATTGGTCTGAAACTTTGTTCGTGTACTGTAAATGCAAAATGAATGGACACCTGTTTCAGGATTTTTCAATATAACTCTTAAAAGGGGGTCAAATGGGGGGTCAATGTTTGTATGGGACTTTTTTAACGGGTGGTGCGATTGTTCTGAAACTTTATATTAGACTTAGATATTTTATGTGAACGAAGTCGCGATCGGGACAGCTAGTAGTTACATAAACCAGAAGTTAGTCAAATCGACCCTAAGAGAAACGAAAGAAGAGATTTAGAACATAAAATTATATTGAGGTAGAGGAAAGTGGATATAAATAATGTTGTGCATGAGATAACGCCAGGTAGATGATCGAATTATGAATGTTAGTGCAGTATAATGCACTTTTAAAGATAAAATATTGATATTCATAGGTATTATATATTTTAATTGATTTTAAATTGCTTTTATCCTTCTATTGAAGTCTCTATAACTTGACAAAAAATGCACGTTTCGCTTAAATGGATAATCATTGGTTTACTGAAGGTGATTTTTTTATCGTAGGTTAATAATTTACCTACACACATTGTTGCAAAGTTCGACATCAAGATTGAAAGACTCTTGGAATCATCTCGAAGTCTCAATTTAAGTAGAATTTCGACGAGCACTATCTTTCGTCAGGCCTTATATTATGCCTATAACTTACCCTTAAATAGTATCAAATTAACCACAAAGATGCCCTGTAAACCGTTTTTTTATCGTAGGTCTAGGGTATCGATCAAGTACTTAAATTGCCATTGACATTGAAGATAGTCAGCTGTGGGTTGCATGTGGGATAGATGTATAAAAATCCAAGAAAATGAGGCTATAGTTTAATGAATTTCACTTTTCTGTAAAGCTGCATTTGTTGCATTTCTTATTTTGCCCAGCATTAAACCACTTTCTCTGTCCGGTGACAACTTTTGAACGAAAGTATTTTTCCATTTTTGACTTGGCACTTCGGAATTGGTACTACTTAGGTACTTATTGTGTTTCAGAATCGATTTTCCTAGAAAAGGTAGAAAGATATAGCACAACATTACTTATTGAAGAAATCAGTATTAGTTTTATAAACTCAAATTCTTTCAAATCGATTATAAATAATTATGAGCAATTTGAAATGCAAAATTGTCTTGTTTATCATCTGCTAAACTAAAATAAACTGTTGAATATTAAACGCTGACTGACTAGCTCATAATAAAATAACTCGCGTGGGTGACCATCACTCGTTTCCTTCAATTTACAGCTTCGATCTAGCTTTTTATAATCCTAGAAATCGTAAAAACCTATTAATCTGGAAATGTTTTTAGTCTTAAGTTATTCTGAACTCCAAAAATAACGGAAAAACTTAATAATGTGGTTTTTTGTTTATGGTAATTTCTCTTTTTAGCCTCAATGCCACTAAAATCTGAACGAAATTTCTAAAATAAGCTGGACTGTGGGGATTCTAATGGAATATATCATTATGATCGAATCCTTTCTATGTATCTGGTATAGTGACTTACAGAATGCACCATCCACTAATGTATAGTGTCTACAGAATGACACTAATGTAAAGTGACTTACAGAATGCTATTGGTGATTTATGCATCCGCTTGAAACGTTTGTTAATAATAACGTAACTGGCCGATGGCCGCCGCCATTATCCGTTTAATTGTAGGAAACTACTGTAATTTAACAATACCATTTAGAAATCCGATTTCGTTGTCGGGTAGTTGACTATTGATTCTTGTACAAGGACCACGTGAGTCGAGTACTAAGACGGCTTGGTTGTCTTGTGCATGTGAATGTAATTATAGTCTGGAAGTAAACAGTTTTTCTGAACGGTGTTGTGCACCATTTTAATTTTAGCATGTTTTACGTCAGTGATGTCATTCTGGATTTTGAAGTCGCACATATTCGCGATTATCTCAACTCAGCGTAAACTATGTCAGTAAAAGTTTTATAAATTCAAAGTCAGTGGGTTAGAAATAAATTAATGTATAATACGGTATGGTTCTCAAAATCTCACGCGTGTTTTTCTATGACCGTCCAATAGATTCAGTGTTTTGAATTGATTCAGTATAATATTGGATTCGCACATAATTGTTATCATTTGTTTTGAGTATACTGCTTTTATACACCTGTCTGGTAGACTAATAGTAGGTACTAGATTTATTTCTTTCGTCACGTCAGTTTTCCTTCGATATTCGTATGAATCAGTGCCATTTGTTGCCAATAGAGAAAGTTAGCATCTTTTGCCCAAACAGAGAAGTGATAGGTATGTTCTGTTTCCTGTGAAATATCGTCTGAGCACGCACGCCGTGGAACTTTTGATGTGGCGTTATAAAGTTTGTTGTTTCTTACTTTCATTACCCGCTGTCTGTCTTTTGTGCTAGTCCTCTCAGCTTGCTAATGTTTGGGTGTAATTAAAACTATTATTGTGTGGTGTAAAGTGAAATAGTGAAGCCGTGTTCTGTATTTCTGGTGAAGTTGAAAAATGCTAATATCTGCGGCATCCTCGGCCAATATGGCCACTCAATCATTGTCGTCAATGTTCCGGAGACGAAGAAATCGCTCACCGGCTACGGTAAGTCTGCGGTAAACGCTAAGTTTCTTATTGAAAAATCATTCGATTAGTTAATTTGCTACGAGTCATTAGTTTTCTTCAGTAATTTAAGCGATGAAACTGGTTCAATTGTGATTTTCTCCTAATATGTTACTGTGTTATTAAATGTGTGATACGCATTTCTCAGCTGCATTAATAACATTTACTCCAGTCAATTCTGCAGCGATGTTTTAGGCTATCCTTTGTTCATATTTAGATTCATAGACAAAAAGTGATCAAATAGGGACTAGACAAAGTAAATTAGAACATCGGAAAAACATTAAAAACTTCAAAAGTGTATGTGGTGAATGATCACGTGACTTATGAATTTACAAGAAATCCGGAGAAGTGGTTTGATTGTGAAAAATCGTACAAATGTAAAAGAGTAGATCCAGTGTTAAAGAATTAAAATACGAATGTCTGGAAGAAGAAAACGCGTTATGCCGACCCCACTTACCGAGAGATAAGGACAGGAAAATTATGAGTTAATAATCAAGTCAAACATATTACTTATTAGGGTTCTTATGGCCATAAATAATATGGAACCAACGCGACAGTCTGATTATGAACCGAACTCCAATAACGTAACTCGAAACCCGTTCCTGGCAAGTGTTACATGACGATTGAAGATAGACACAAGTTCGAGGTAACGGTTCTGCGCCATCCGCAACTCTAGGCCATTTGCTTTTCATACGCAACGGCACACTCGCTCCATTAGGGTCAAGCTACATATAAATATGCTTCATCATAGCACTTACACCAAAAGAGCATGATATGAAAGGGTTGTATGATATGTGATGTGTGATTTATTTGAGTTTAAAGAGACAATTTGTTCAACTGTAGTTTTTAATGATGCTAAAATTTTGTTTTGGTTTAGGTATACTAATCAAACCAACATTTGAATAGATTATGATAAAAAATTAAGTTTTTGTTGACTCTGGAACTGACAACTTCAAGTTACTATTAAATGGAAGAGATTATACGACGTATAGTAATTAAATTTTAAATTCACCAGTAAAAACTTTTACAAGCAAGGCAGCCTTCTTAACTGATCTGCAAACTGATTCCAAGTTTCTATATCTACCGCTGCTTAATCCCCTGAATCAAAACCCCACAGCGTTTGGATGGCATCAGTCAACGTATCTCTGACGATTATAATCCGATGAGAAAGAGCTCAGGGTCGAGCTCACGAAGACTTGTCTAAATTTATTTTGCTCTAAACAAACGAGAAACTTTCCCAGATTGTTTGTTTGCAAAAATCTCCTTCAATATCATAAATCTTAGATTTTTTTCTTACCAGCTATAAATTCTCGACTTCACGTTTGTATATTGTATATTTCACTAGTATTCACTGGTAGTACATTACATTGTTGTGTTTCTTTAGAAATATGTATCCATCATTATACGCGTGCGATACACGCTTGTTATGACGCGTATTTACTTTTAATTCACTTAACGTCGAAGCAAAAGTTTCTTCATTTCCACATCAATCATTTAACGTACCGGCAAGGGTATACTTATTAGTTACGAGTTCGTTGACCATTGGTTCTATTAAATCACATTCTACATTATACTGCGCCCTTCACGTGTTATTCAAACATTCCGATTTATTTACATGTTTATACACAAATATCTGAAAATACTTAACATTGTTAAAGCCTTATAATAATTGCAGTAAAGTAGCAATTTGTTGTTAGTTGTAAGTGCTTAGAACTTAGCTCCAGCATCAGATCACGAAGAGTAGGTTCGTTGCTCTAACTAGAACTGGACATAAAAATACCAGTCCTTGCCACAAATTACAAAATAACTGTAATCGAGTTGGCTTTGTCCATGATCGGATAAGACATGATTGGTTAGGTTCCTGGACCTGGGTATAAATACCCTCATCAATTACAAGCGTTTGTGGGATTGGCTATCAGGTAGAGTAAGAAGGCTTAGTTTTATCTTGACAGCGTCTATTCTCGTAATTATTATGAAGGCCGAGAGTTGTGCGGCGTGTGTGTGTTGTTCAACTAGGCTTAAACTTCCTACTCTGAGAAATTTTTATTTCTTCCTTCCAATTTTTGTCCGATAATTTTGAATCTCATCTTAGAAACGTCTAACATAATGATGTTTCTTTGAAAGCAAAATGTCGTTTCTTCATAATTTTATTACGCTGTTGGGGATATTGCTGAAAATAACCTTCAAAGTACCTTTACGGACGAATACAACGTTTATTTATGCATCAATGTTTCTTCAAGTAGCGACTTCATATTGCGTAATTCAGTTTCAGAGTTAGGCATTATTGTGCTTCATAATATTCGTAAGGTATTATCGGACGGAACTGTTGTGTATATAAATAATAGCTGGAGAACAGTGGACGAAAAATCAAAAGACAGAAAAATGGAGTAAACTGGAAGAGGCCCCATTCTGGATACCCAAAAAGGGATTTCTCAACACAATCAAAAATATAAAAAACAAAGGAAATAAAAGTAACAAAGGAAACTAAATAACTATAATAATATTTCTATAAAATGAGTAATAATTTTATTCCAAATTGTGTATCAGATTTCGTATAATAGTTTTAAAAACATTATTCTTACAATATGTTCTATCGAGTCTGAAACAGAACTCCTACCACTTACAAAGTCAACTCTCAAATAGCAGTATCGATTACAAGCTCATTGACAATACATAAGCAATCCTAAACCTTGACATTCGAGGCTCTTTTGACTCATTATTCATTTGTCCATTGAGTGATCGATATTCTGCGGCCTAATCGTAGTGAAAATCTATCAATTTTATTCAGCCTAAAATAATAGCATCAACGCCCAGGGAAGACGACGGGAAACCTCTAAGGATAGGGATAGTTGGCGTGATTTGGGGCAGACCTTAGCCCAGCTGTGGGACGAAACAGGTTAAAAAAAACGTTTACGGAATCTAAATTTGATGTAGAAATAAACATTTACGAAGGGAGTCCTGATTTGTACCTACAGAGTATCATTACAAGAGTTTTAGCTATAATACCAAAAGTTTCATCCCGATAATTCAATTGCATGAAATTAAACGGATTTATCGAATAAAACGCGTTTTGTAGTAAGTATGTATTCTATGAAATTGCCAGTCTAAATTGATTAGTTGGAGGACAATTTGGCAGTACAATCCCATTTGGATCCTGTTGCGTACCATCTGTCTGAAACCACTCAACAAAAATGGCGAGTCAAATCAAATTCCCTTACCGATGTTCATAGGAATTTTCGTCATGTCATTCTCATAGGTTTTCTATTCTACTTATCGTGTCACTAGTTTTTTTGAACTAGTGTGGTGAAAGGGTTAAGGTTTTATTTTGAAATAGTTCTCACAGAAATGAGCTTATCTTCAATTCTTAAAGTTGAATGAACACGGAATGTGTCTCTGTAATCTCTCGTCGGCAGAATAAGGTCACCCAATCATTGTTGGGTTTAGGCCCCCTTTAGTTTCTGCGATTTACTAACAGATTGTGTATCTTATATTATTATTATTTATCGTATAATATCTTAGTACCTGGGTGACCGAGCTCTGCTCGGTTTTTTTTGGTAAACGACGTTTTCTTAAAATGAAACTTAGCTAAATCGATTTATCGCCCCCAAAACCCCCTGCATACTAAATTTCATGAAAATCGATCTATACTAATATTATAAAGAGGAAAGTTTTGTATTTTTGTATTTTTGTTTGTAACGAATAAACTCAAAAACTACTGGACCGATTTCAAAAATTTATTACCATTAGAATGCTACATTATCCCTGAGTAACATAGGCTATATTTTATGTAGGTACCTCGCGAGCAAAGCCGCGAGCAGAAGCTAGTATAAATATATACATATATACAAGAATTGCTCGTTTAAAGGTATAAGATATTATCACGACTTCTGCTCGTGGCTTCGCACGCGTGGTACCTACACAAACTCTTTAACTCGGATCACAGACAATTTTTTTTTATTTTATGCACGCCAAGTAAGATTTCCCCGAAATTCCCGACCCCTCAGCAACGGAGTTAAAGTTTGTATGAAAATAACATTTCGCAAACAAAGTTGCGGGGAATTCCGCTAGTTTACATTGTTGTAAGATTAGTAGGACTAAACACTGTATGCAACTAATTCCCCCAATACTTGCCGTATTGGCAATTAGTTGCTTACAGTTGCTTACCTACCGTAAACAACTATTATATGTAAAATATTGCTTAAAATTATGATTAAAAGTGTTTTACGAGTTTTGCTGCGTCCCAACGATTGTTGACATGTACATATATTATTATAACAAGCGCATACAAATGAGTTCATTTTACCGCTATTGTCCATACTGCAGACCTTGGCTCAACTTCTCAGTTTCCACATTATTACTTGATTGTTTTTTGATGCAATAGGAACTTTTAACTTGGAACTTGATTGACGAGCAAAGTTTTCCTCGATTATCTTATGGGTCAAAGTATAAAAGATTTTATTTTAAAGTTTTATTTAACCTAGTTACGAAATTAGCTTACAATTTTAATGCGGGGTTTGAAAAACCCTCTCTAAAAGTTTTATCTCATAATAATGGAAATTGGAACAGTAAGAAATGAAATTAAAGAAGTAATCTTACTCTTTTCCTGGCTTCCTTTTATTTCAACCACGAAATTGTTAAGCTATCTGAAAAACATTCTTGTCACGAATATTTCGGTACACTGAAGTAAATTTTCGGCGTAGAAAATAAGGTTCATATTTCTATATCAATACAACGCCTGTGGGAGCTTCATTGTGTTTATCCTCGAAATAGTAATCATGAACACGTCTGAAGAAGATAAGCCATCCCAAGTTATCCAATACTGCTTCTAAAATGAGTTCTTTACTTTCATCGTCTTCTTCAACCCGCCATCTTCAAGGGGTGTTGTAGTTGCGTGAAGTGTGGACAGGGGCCTTACCACGAAGTCTTCCAGAACGATTCCGTAACAATTCCATCATAGAAACGTCACTACTTCCATACAATTTGCATAGGTCATAGTACGAAATAACAATGTAATACTAATTCGGTAGGTAATGTATTATGAATTCGTGGTAAGGCCCCAGGTCTGCAAGATGTGGAATAAGTTAGAATAGGGAAACCGATTAGTGTTCGAAAGATGCTTCTTCAGAGGCTCCTCCTCTGAAGAGCACTAATACTTTCACCACACTAGTCCAAAAAGACTAAAGACACGATAAAAAGCAGAAGAATTAGGCGGATGCTTACTTGTTTGTCTCGTACGTAATGCCATTCAAAAAGATATCCTTAAAAAATCATATCCTTCAGTAAAGACGGACAGATAATACAATAGTTCTATTTTCGTTATGTAATGTTCGTTAGTGCTATTTTCTTCCAAACAAGATACAATTATGATTGCTACTGAAAGGGGATATTTCATTTGAGGGGATGTCATTTCATGGAAATAAAAGTAAGGGAAAGTAATTCGACTTTTATTTATACTCTGAAATCTGAACACTAAACACTCGAATACTCAACGAAAACATACCATGATTGAACCATGTTTGGATGGGTTAGTCTGTATGATCAGATCAAATCCGATGGTAGCACAGGGTATAGCCAGTTATTTCATTTCAAGAAGCGCTCATAGCAGAGCTAACTTATTTATTTATTTATTTAACACTTTCACACAAATTATTTATGCTAGGAGAACTTAATGCTAAAAGCATTCTCTACCAGTCATCCTGGGCGTGCTGAATGATGGTGAGGCGTGATAAATATAAAGAAATACCTATAATAATAAACATATATATACCTACCTATTTAATATAAATAAAAATACCTACACAATCTACAATTACTTAAATAATATAATATATAATCCTATTAATAATACCTACTTATTTCTATTTACTTATTATATACTGAAACAATTTATAAAAACTATGAGTTTCACAAACACAAAGCGTGAAAAACCTATGTGCCTGCAATGGGAGAGACGAGAAAAACGCTTGTCATTAAAAAAGAAAAAGAGAAAAAGAAAAAAAAAAAATTTATTACCTAATTCTTAAGAAAATGTTCCCGTACCATTCTTTTAAACGACTCCTTCGAATCAATCTGTTTTATGCTCAGAGGTAAATCATTCCACAGTTGAACAGCTCTGACAGAAAAAGAATTTGACATGAATGACGAGCTATGCAATGGGGTCGAGAGTAAGAGGTTGTCAGTTGAACGAAGTTGTCTGTCATGTGCGTCGGTAAGGAAATGAAGGCGATCTTTTAGATAGAAAGGGGTGTTTGGGTCTTTAAGCACCGAAAAGAGAAGACACAATAATCTTAGATTTCTTCGCTTGCGAATTGAAAGCCATTTAAGTTTGGCACGGAAATGGCTCACATGATCATACTTACGTAGGTTATAAATAAAGCGGATACATGTATTAAGAAGTCGATCGAGTTTGTTGAGCAGCTCTTCATTCAAGTCCAAAAAAGCGGCATCAGCATAATCAATGATAGCTTATTCGTTCCTTAAACTTACATACATAAAATCACGCCTGTTTCCCGACGGGGTAGGCAGAGACCACGGATCTCCACTTGCTACGATCCTGACATACCTCTTTTGTTTCATTCACTCTCATTACATTCTTCATACATGCGCGTCGGTTTAGGGTACTCATGACCTGGCATTTCTCTAGTACAGCCCCAATTATCAATACCCAATATCCTTAAACTTATGGCAATTTATTTTCATACAAACTTCAACCTTCCGCTGCACTCCGTAGAGGTTAAATTTCGAGTTTTTTTTTTAATACAGACCAAAAAAGCAAACTACCGTCCAAATTTCATCTTTTAGGCTGTGCGTTGATCTGTCAGACAGTCAATAGCGTAGGTTTATTATATTGACAATTACCTAGTATTGCAATTTTTGGGCTAATTAAACCCCGTGATCTCTGAAGATAGTTTTGATGTAACCACGATTACTTACTATAGCTTCTATTTCCTTTGTCACAGAGTCGTCCTGAGAAGCAGCTGTCAGCACTAGCTACGGGCCCCCCGCCCCCCTCGGCTATCATCCCCCGGGCGTCTGAGAGTCCCTGCCCCCCTGGTTGGAATGGCCAGCCCAAGAGGCATGGCTCGAGTAGGTTCAACGTACACAACCACAACCAGGAGTTGGTCAAGCTGCCGCCTATCAAAGGTACAATAACTGCTAATACTCATACGTCGAACATATTTTTTACTTAAGTATTTTTCACGAAAGTGAGAGGCATCGGATACTTTTATGGCAGTAGTGTTTTTTTTACTCAGTGCCAGTTGCCAACGGGGAATGGCTGCTCTTATAATGAAATTTTTGGACGTCTAAACTTATCCATACTAATATTACTAGTAGTTCGCCACGAACTGAGATCTCGCGCGCGAAGTCCACAATACTCATTTGTATTTACACCCTAAAGTTTTTAGATACACTTTATGTACTAATGTATAGGTGCCATGTTACGTAACCTAATCACAAACAAATATTTGATTATCCTACCTAAGTAGGTACTTTTGCCCGTGCTTAGATGTCCGCGGTTTTCTTAATTTTTATTTTTTGTTATATATAAAAACTATCCATCCTACAATAAAAATAAAAACCATTTTGTAATGTACAAGTAAAGGCCTTTCATTGGATACCCCACTCAATAAATTTAAATACTTAAGGTTTTTTTTCGACTTTGGAACCAAATATTTTTTTCACCGATTAAGCTCATATGCTTCCCAGTAAATTTGAATAGCATTATCTCTAAACCCTCCAAGTTTCACGCATATTTGGTTCTTTAGTTATGCTCTAACAAACATATATGCATACATACAACGACAAATCGCATAGCTGCCACTGAGATCTTCGCTCGCTTCGCTCGCTCGGTCAATAAAGCTGAAGAGTTTATTTGTTTGTTTGGTTGAACGCGCTAATCTCAGAAACTACTGGTTTGAATTGAAAAAACACTTTTGTGTTGGATAGTTCATCATCGAGGAAGGCTTTAGGCTTTATAACATCACGCTGCGACCAATAGGAGCGAAGTATCAATGCAAAACGTTGCAAAAACGGTAAAATTTAATCATTTAAAACCCTCAGCCAGTTCAAAGATATACAAATAACGGCAATTGTAAATTGTACATAACAGCAAAGATATCGCTTTCGCTGCATTCAACGTTATTTTATACAATGTATTTACAATGCATTTTCCCGTTATTTCCTTTTAAAGAAATGTTGTTTACATTCCGAACGTCCTTGCCCTTCGCCCTTTGGTTAGCATTCCATCTTTCCCAGATTGATTAATCACAATATTTAAGTAAAGCTATAATTTCTGATACCACAATAATTTCTTTGCTATTTTTTTACCAAAGTGTAGCACAGTGTCACTTTTCCCCTTGCCATAGATTCTTGCATATGTCATTTCAAGAAAATATGTTTAAAATAATGTAATCACACTCCAATAAGGCAATATCTAGTCTTCGATCGAAAGCTATTTGCGAAGGGAAATGGGTCTGCCTCGTAAGGATAATCCAATCTCACCGCAAGCAACAACCCTACTATTTGACTTGGTTTTACATTATATTCTGCAACGAGGTTTCTTCCATTTTGGTAGTTTTTTATTTGACAAAACTGCACTTACAATGTGCGTGTCGGCTATTTGTTATCGTTTTTCGCGTCGGTTAATACTTGATTTTGTAACATATGTATTTTTTTAAGAAATTATCAATATCACGTTTAAACCTCTGTGCGTTTACACAGCCAATTTTCACTGCGACGTCTCTATGAACCGTTCCTAGAACAAATTGTCTCTGAAAATGATTTCTTGGCGGTGGGCGACACATTTTTTCCATGCCACTGTTTATTACAAAGTTGCTTCTCCAGCAGTAATGCAGAATAAATTATAGTCCACTTCGCCTGCATCTTTATATACATACATCTTCACCGTTGGTTTTATCGTAATGATATAACTAGTATTTAGTTCAAAAATGAGAAAAACTCTGATGAAAAAACTCTACTGAAAGTTATTGAAAATAGTTTCCTACAGCCACCATTTTTTTTATATTTCTTTCATACTGCTTATTGTCACTCTTGTGATATAGACAAATTTAATGAGACCTCATTTGTCAAAATTCGTCCAGCATTTTGGGCTACAGCGAGCCAAAGGAACTCGCATTCATTTCCCTAAACAAGGCCTTCTTAGCAGTCGGATATTAAAAAAAGAATATTGCGTAATGCGTAAATGTTCTTCAATAAATTGGCCTAGAGTCGAGCTAGTTTTCTACATTAGAGTGGTTTTATGTAAGCTTGTAAAATGAGATCTTGCTAATTAGACTAATGCGTTCCTTACATTATACTGACATGGCCAAGCTCTAGTGAAGGTTGAACATAACAGTGATGTCATGTTAGTTATAATTTTAGCACTAAAGGGACTGACAAGGATCAACTGTAGCAAAGACATAAAAAACCTAATGAATCTTAAAAATGCAGAAGGCGTGCTACTACCGGTGCAGATAAATGCAATATAAATCGTAAATAAGTACCTAAATCCAGCAAACGCATAAATGCATACACAATAAATATTCGACACGTGTTTCTATACAATACATCTGCAGGAAAACGTACTTGTTCGTACGTACACTGAAATATAAGTAGCAACACGCGTTGTCTAGTTCACCATATAGGTAGTAAGACTACGTTAAATATGTTAAACCTCTCTCAACTAGAATTATAAGCTCATTTATATCTCTTCTTAGGTTAGTATTCTTATAAGCGGCGATGGGCTTGCAACCTGTCACGTACGGAATACTAACTACTGTGCAAAATGTGGGCATGTACCAAATGTCATGTTTGGACTTGCCTCTGACTACCCTCTTTAGACTTAAAAATCTAAGTAACTAAAGATTTGAGGAGATATCTACCGAGCCTGGGGATTACAGTCGTGATCATATTTTGTTTATTTATATCTCTTAAAATCAAGCTTTATTTGTATATCTTACAAATCATTTCTTGTTATTTTGTTTAATATGTACGATAGGCCAAGGAAATGGTGTACCAGTTTTGATTTAGTTTCCTAGTCATCGAAAATTACAACAAAGTTCAGTTCGTGCTAAAAAAATAGAAGTTGTCAGATAGACCTGCAAGCGAAACTAATCTTTATCACCTATGAATCTGCAAGCGGCATTCAACCTTAGGGTGGTAAACCAATTTTTTGGTCGACCGTACCAACTTACCTACTACAGTGATTTATTATGTACCTTTATGCATTGGAGAGTCACTATCTGCAATGTAATTTTGAGTGTTATAAAACTGAATATGAATCTGTAGCACGTATCCAACATCTGCACTGTACCTGTAACCTTAGCTGCGGTATTACGTCGATGTTATCTAACGTTTTTGTCATCAAAATATTGCGTGTTTGCTTGATTCGAGCACAGAATAAGTATGCGTATTATGTATTATTCCAAGTTAGTGAAGACCTTGCTTGTTTTGCGCGCGCAAACATAGAAATACACGCTGATTGGATTTGTTTTTGCTTCGAAAAATATTTAATCTAATTTGGACAGATAATCTAAATATCAAACTCTTGTAAAGCTGACTTGTCTAGCCTAAACCCACAGAGTTTTGAAGGTATGTTCTTTTCGGGATGTAAAGGTGCGCTAAGAAAGGATATTTAATTATTCAACTCCGTAAGGCACTTGTTAAACTTTGTATAAAAACTACGCAAGTGAAGCCGCGGGAATTCCCACTAGTAAAGCATATATCTAGGTTTCCGGCAGACGAAGGCCCTGTGCCATTATTTTATATTTATAAATAGTAGCTAATGTGTAACTGTGCTCTGACGACGTAGCATTGTTCCGTTTTTTCTAGCAATTATTTTGTCTAAGCTCAATCTCTATGCTGTTAATAGCGAAATAATTATTGATTGCGACCTGGTGAGACTGGTTTGGTTCTTATTTAAGATTAAATCTATAATTTTCAAGTTAAATGAGAATATTATATCGTTAATGTCAATCGTACAAAGGTCACGTTCTAATTCTAGTTAAAATCCAGCAGATTACGTATCCAAATCCAAGTATTTGGCTCACATTTACATGCGCATTTAAAAAAATATATGCTAAAAATAACTAAAGTTAGATTCCCATTAGTTTAATGGCCTAACGGATTTTATGAAATTTTAACCCTGAATTAACATAAGTCACTACTCACTTTCAATGCTTAAAGCTTTTTATCCTGGAAAAATCCCAAGGATAACAGAGATTAAAGATTAAAATTGTATAAACGCGAGGCGCCATTATTGTAGAATACTAATGTAGCGAAACTGCGAAGTGATAAAAACAAAAAATATACATATGGAGTTTCCATTGTTAGCACATTGCTTATAAATATCGACGCCAATTACCACGATAAGTGGCCTGAATCTCGAAGCCGCAGTGCTAATAAATTAAATAACACCAGGATAACGTTGAATGTCCATCAACAAATCAAAGATTATGTTCTCCTTCACTGGCTCTTTCTTGATATTATATCTAATGGACTATTGAAGGTTGAAAATAAAAATAAATCGCGGACGGTGGTAAAACAACTAATTTATGGATACTTAACTAACTAATTAAATAAAACTCTTACATTCCTCAGTAAGTCTTTCGTATGGTGTAGAGTGCACTAAGAATGAAATTCGGGGTAAGGGGTTATAGTTAGTATGAAAATAGCATTACGCGAGTGCCGGAGAGTTCCGGTAGTATGAATGTAGCTAAGAATAGAATATTGTACTACCCCTGGCGGCAACTGGAGGAGGCTTGCTCAGGAAGTGACAATGGATGGACAAACAATGGCATACTAGATGGCAGCACTAGCACAGTGCTATAGACATAAACGTGGAATATCTTTAAATTAATCAACTTGTTCTATTAGGACTCTTAAGGTTAATATCTTCGCGAATCAATTTAGCTGACTGAAACTCTTAATCCTCTAAAAAAGAACTGTTTAACAATGTTCACTGCATCGTCCCACTCGAAGATCCTTCAGTGTTCTTTAAAGGGCTCGTCTATAATTGACGGCGAACCCACTAGTCAAAAGGTCATGGTTCAAGTTCAAATCCGGCTGTGGGTGAGACTTTACGCGTCTGTTTATATTACATTCGCACACAGTAAGCTGAACTTCTACAGTAACTTATTCATTATAAACCTTAGAGCGATCGATAATACGAACAGTATAAATTCCACTTGTATTCTACATTGAAGAGTTTAAGCCAACGCTAAAGAACCCTGAAGGCACTAAGACTGCTAAACGCTGTATGAAGTGGCATGTGTCCGCCTCCGGTTTTTGCCTCGTCCCCTTTGTGTGGCGTGCCGTTTCCGCCCCCTTCCAGGGCTCCAAGCCATGTTGTGTATTGACATAGAGAAGACAATGCAGCGGTGTCTATTCTTTTAGTCTTCGTACTATATTAATAGTGATGAATAATCCAAGTCTTAATCAAAGCTGCGCCACACAAAGCTCATTTGTCTTAAATTATGTATTACCCATTTGTTGTTAAAACAGTAATGTTGTGAAAACAGTAAATTGTTTTATTGAGTCGTTTCGTGTAAGCACGTTCTTAACTGACGCTCGTTTTAAATACATTGAGGTACCTATTACCCAAAATTTACTTTTCATCGTCTTAAACATTCTTTCTGAATGAATTCCTCTATGATGTCACAGTACACTCAACTGAACTCGTCCTAATTCTCGGCTGCCACCCTGTATATTATTCATAGGTGGCGTAGTTGGCTTATTTACTAGAAGGTACCTTGCCCCGGAGGTATTGTATTTCTTACTTTTTTATATTTTTCTATTTTGTCACCGATTTTCTTGTTGTCAAAAAATATAATGGGAACAAAAATGCACCCTTGTGAACTTTCAAGTAAAATTAATTTGAAAATGAAAGCTACAGGTTTACCGCCGGGAAACAGTTCCCACGACGACAAAGTTACGTTAGTTCGCGAACTCTGACATAGGAGTATAATTAATGTGTGGGCTATGTAGTTTCCACTAAGTTTACCAAATGTGTATACAATCGTATGCCTCTATCTATATAAACCACATGAGTTTTATTCTAACACTTCACCCTGGCGTCCATAATCCGAAGCTTCACAGAAAGATGATTAATGTAGGCTTTGAATTAAAAGCATAGTGCATACATCTCTGTGAAAATAGTTTTATTTTCATTAACATTGTATAAGTTTAGACTGTATGAAATTAATAGGTTTGAAACACAAAACATATTTTTTACCAACTATTACAAAAATGACGTGCGCAATGGGGTTAACGAGTAGGGCTGTCTTACAAAAAAAGCCACTACCGTAATGGAGTAGTTGCTCATAATCTCCGAGCAATAATCGATTATAAAATCACCATAATAAAGCTCATTTTATGAATCGATTTATCGTGGCGTGACGCGGACTTGCCCTCACCCGTATACAGGGGGAATGAGTTATGAATGTCGGAAAAATTACGACAGGAAGCCCTATTTTAGTCTCTTTATTAAATTGTCTTATTTCTGTATATACTTTCTGATTTATACACCGAAATGCAGTAATGTGATTAATGCATTGTATATGATAGATAAGTACAGGAAATGCTATTGCAAATTAATAATTTTACTTATTAAAATCGTGAATTTTTCTTTCATGAGTCAATAGCTAAATTAGTTTTTTTTTTCATGTTGTGCCGACCCCACATAACGTGGGATAAGGGCAGGAAGATGATGATGAGTCAATGGCTAAATTTAAATCTTTTTCTCCCGGTATTCGGCGACTGGTTAAGGTTCTTTCGTGTGCATGTGGTCGGCCAGAGAGAACATGAGAGCAGATGCTCCATGCTCTGTTTGGGTGCTCCGCAGTAGCACACACTCCGGGATGGATGAATGACTTAGCCAAGTTTTGACGGCAGCGGCCAATTTAAATTCGAAGTCGGTTCAGGGACTCCCAAGTTGGCCACCACACGTGTGACCAGGAGGCAAGTGCTGACCAGGAGGCAAGTGCTCTGCTGGAGGGAGGCAATTGGATGAGGCTGGGTGTTTGCTAGACCGTTCATGAAGTATTCCTAACAATTCGAAACATAAATCTTCGTGCATAAAGAATCACGAAATTCGTAAATATAGGTCGATGACTTGCTTGACGTAAGTACGTTCAATACCGAGTGCGAACCGTTGTACAACACGCGTATACGTACTCTGACTCTGAATGAACGATAAAACTCATGTTATACTCGTCGTTAGCTTCGTTGTGTGTGACGCCTGTTACATCCTCTGACCTGAAATCCTTCCATTCGCATTCAATAAGACCGTAATACAACATAAACTGTATTTTCATTGGGTATGTCTGTCGTTGAATTTGCCAATTTTTGCGATACTCCTTTTGTCTTATATCAATTTCTAATTATCAATAGTTTGACGTCATTTTATTATATTCGGTTGAACTCTTGGGAAGATAAGCTCCAATTTCGTTGGAAATATGGCTTGAAACTGGCAGGCGCACGCGGCTTTTACGACTTTAGCTATATAGATATTTGTCTACCTATGTTATAGCTTCTCCCTAGTCTCTTATTTGCTTGTAAATATTTTACTGTGTATAATAAAGAATTACAAGAATTGGTTTCCGGATTTAAAGTAGTCTGCTGTAATATGCTTTACAGGTTTTCAATAATATATTCCAAATTGAACGTAAAACATCACACTAATTTATTAGATGCAAAAGTTTCGATGCTAGGATATTTGTTACTCAATCACGTCGTAACAACTGAACTGGTTTCGAAGAAATTTGGTGTGTACATACATTATGACCTGGATTGAAACATGATACTTTCTATCCCGAAAAACGACCTGCGAACGAAATGGGAACACAGTTTGTGTATAAGTAACAATACACGAACGAAATTGCGGGGAGTCCTATTAGTATTATATTTTGTCCCCGACATTCAACCCATTTTATAAACCACGATCACAGCAAACAATTTCTTTGCTTTCAAGATGACGCTTTCCAATTCTGGCTATCAGCCAAGCTCTACGTATTTCCTAGAAATACACTAGCTAAAGTAGCCTTTGTAGGGTTAATGTAGTAGCTCCGAAGCCGGTGTACCTAACCGTAGCTGATTGTGTTCCAAAACACTAACTTTCATTAAACTTTGACTGCAAGCCAACTGCACCAACACAGTTACACGAAATTGCATTTGTTTTGAGCGACGTTCCGACAAACTGTTATGTTATTTTAAGTTTAGAGAGGCCTAAAGGTACGAGTTGGCTGCGGACGACATGAGGCAGCAGCAGACGACTTGTCGCAGCGACACTACTGGTTTCTATAGAGTCGCTGCGACACATCGTCCGCTTCCGACTCGTACTTCAAAGGTCCCTACATCAAGACATTAAGCGGCAGTTGCTGTAGAAAGCATTTTCGACGTAGATAGAAGAAAACTTCGTTTATGACTTTGCCCTAACAAAAATTACACATTTGTCATCATCATCACATCACAGATGGCACTTTGTCTTCTCTTTTGTAAAGAAAAACGCTGTGGCACTTATGTTAGAGGGGCCTGATTGGTTACAAATTACTTGATTATTATAACACTTTAATTACTTTAGATGTGGCAAAATCACTGACATCAAATCAGTTTTCATTGACTGGTATTACGCTAATCTCATAACTTAACCTTGGCTTATGTTGAACAGTTACTTAGCAAGGAACTGACAGGAGCTTAGTACAGAAATGTTCTTGACACTTGGCCCAGTAACGAGATTTGCTTCTCGGATTGGATTGGAATCAGTTGGACACCTGTTGGCTTGAGATATAGTTATGAAGTCCCCGTTTACATTCGGAAGCCACAAAGTTCTGGTGACCTTTTGACTTATACGACTATTTGTAAGATAATGTTAGGTAAAGGCCGTATAAAGTTTTGACGACAATTTGAATGATGTTAACTTGCTATGCATTGAAAAGTGAAGTGCATTTCATTGCTGAAGAGTTATCTACATTTCAATAAAATACTAAGTAATATTCATAGGACATACGAGTACTTAAAACCTTCATTATTATTATGTATCATGACATGCATGACAACCCTAATGACTATGCTCAAGCGTGTAACTCTAACCGGCTTTTGTGTGCGCATTAGCAGTTCTTACAACGGAATTATATAAAGAAACTAGCTTTGGCCCTCGGCTTCGCACGCTTGGTGCATAAAAAATTCAGAAACCAACTTCATTATTCGCATACGTCTTAAACAACGACACAAACTTTCGCATTTATAATACTAGTATTGTAGTGTTTAGACTGTCACTGTCATCAGCCGGCTGTCAGCTGTCAGACAGTTGACGTATGTTTTCCCTCCAATTATATTTAAGAAAAAAGAAATACACCGCAACTAAACCACATACGCCATATCTAAAAGAAGAAGAAGAAGAATAAATACACCGCTTTTGATCTGTACCATGAAACCACGTTATTTTCTTTCAACAATACAATATCAGTATATTATTTCAAGTATGAAATAAAACGCAATTAGGAGGTACCTCGTTAGTAATATAATAATAAAATAATGTTCTAAATAAGTAAGTAGGTACTTACTACTTATTACTGAAAGACAAACTTGAAATTTTTACGGTGTATGGTTGTTTGTATTCGTTATTTTACGCGAACAATTATATAATTCGTTGCTAGATTGCTAATTGAACTGAACTAGAAATCATTTATGTCGTCAATATCCGGTCACTTTCCTCTTCAATCGGTTTCCACAAATTACTATCACATCTATTCTAGTTCATTTATATACAAGCTCAAACAAAACACACCAAAGGCCGAAACATTCCATGAGCTGGAAAGTTTAATAACTCACCTTTATCATTATGATAAAGTAGTTTTACTGATATCCTTATCCCGAATAATTGTAATATTAAAGAGCTTATAGAACAAAGTGCCACCACTGGTATCACCAAAATATACATGGTGTTACCAGACTATTTCCGAAAACTTCAGGTTAAAGTACCCATCAATATAAAGAAGTTTTTCTAATACAGCTAGCTTCTTCAGCTGTCAACCGATCAAGTATTGATAAGTGTTGGTATGCAAAATGGAAGCCAAATCTTCGTTATAAATGTATTAGATATCTTTAATTAGGGACCCTCCTATGACGTCACGTGTCGTCAGCATGTCAATCATAGAAAGTGAAACGGACAATTTAGTGTCAATTATGCGATCGATGGTGCATGGGAGGGGGAATGTGGATTGCGTCTGGCACAACGCTTCCCCCCCCCTCCGTTTCCGTCGCGAGGGCTGACAGGCCTATTCCCGTAAGGAAGCACCCAAACAAACTATCCTCTCAAACCGAAGTTAACCGATTCTACGCCGTCAGCGTCAACCCTTGTATTCTTACGATTTCCGAGAATCACCCCATTACCACTTGCCATTGAACGATTTACGATTTTATATCTGTTTTGCGTCCCGACAATTGGGTTAACACATGGCCACGCGTCCTCGTTTTATCATCGCATATTTATATGGCTGCAATTCTACTTGCTGATGAAACATGCACGACTCAATCTAAAACAATAAAGATACAATCATCGGTATATCAGCTGATCAGCGTTTCGTTTTGTTTACTACTGGGTATTATGAAACGTTACGTAGTTGCTTATCTCGCAATACGGTGCTCGTTTACCGTTCATTACGCGCAGCGTGTTGCCGACCCCTGACTCTGCTAAATTGCGAAACCAGTGCCATATTACAAGCATAAGGGGTAGGTTAGGTACATTACGAATTTACGACGCGCAAAACCGGTGCCAATTATAGTGTCCACGCGCGCGGAGGTTCGCTATACCGATCGTACAGATTCGGGGTCGTAGACTCTTGTGTAAGATGCTGATAGTGAGCATAAATTATGGTAAATGAAAATGTCGTGTGTACGCGGTAACCCTAGCGGAGGTTGTATCGGGGCACGGGCGGGGCGGGGTGTGCGCGCGGGTCGGCGGGGTGCGCGCGCACGTGGCGCGGCGTAAGTCCCTCACGAGGCGCGTGGCAGTCCGGCCGCCCGCAGCTCGCACCGGTCCCGGAGCCGCCGCCGGGCTCAGCTCGGATGCCGCTGCCGGCCGCCGCCTGCGATGGTCCACGCCGGGCCGGCCGCGCGCGCGCCCTCTCGCGCGATGTTCACCGCCGCTGAGACGAAGCCGCGCCGCGTCGTCTCACCGCTGGGTATCCCCAAGTCCCCGTCGTTCCACTCGGGCCTCGACCTCGTCGCGTCGCAGGCCGTCACCAAGCGCTCCGAGAGCGTGACGGACGTCGCGCGCGCTTTTCGCTTCTCGTTGTTCGCTGGTGAGACCGGCATGGAGGGCCCGGCTCCTCCGCAGAAGGCGCCGTCGCCGCCGGAAGCGCGCAGCCCGCCGCCCCCCGCCGCCGCGCCCGCCCCGGAGCCCGAGCGCCCCCAGCCGATCCCAAACGATAGGGAGAGCTTGATGGTGCAGCTCCCCCAACTTAAAGGTGCGTCGGTAATTCACTGCTCGAAGAAGCCTGGGGCGCCGCTACAACAGATCGTGCTACTACCATTAACTAACGCGCGGGAGCCGCACTGTTTACACGCCGCCTCTATGTTTAACTAACTTTCGATATTCGTATGCGAAATAGCAGCATCTATTTTCAGCCTATCGAAGATGTTAAATTATTTGAAGAGTTCGCAGATCGTTTAATGAAAATTCTCCCGAATTGTTATCTCGTGACGCAGACGCTAACCGCGCGAAGGTGCCTTCGAGTCGCCCACACGCCTAGCGTCTGGCAACCTTGAAGAGGCACGACTGTACACACATACGAAACAATACTGTTACGATAAAACTAATGACCATCAAACAAACAAGTACATAGGTAGCCGGCTCGGGCGAAAACGCCGCAGAAATACTATCGACCGATCGGCATCCGCGACCGTTGGTCGGCACAATACGTTCTATGGGAAATGGAATGCGACGTCCAACTCCTGCAGTGAATTTCACATTGACATATCATGCGATTCTTTGAGGAATCTGGATAATTTTTCTTTCGGCATTTCTTTAATAAATTATTATAATAACTGGTACTTTCCCACAGAAACTGAAGCTAGTTTGAACGTTTTTGATTCTTGCAATGAAAATTCCGTATCGGAGTCATTTTTTCTGTTCATGTTAATGTTGCTTAGACTATTGTTTATTAGGTGTTCTCTGTCCTAATCCATATAAAATGTTCCTTATCTCGGATATATACTTCTCTGTTTATTTACACTGTCCAGTTACGGTTGTCGGTTTCTTCTAACCACATTTATAAACAATATATTATAATACACTGAATACACTCCTAATCGAGATATTTCTCACCTATAAAATATACTAATACTCACTATAGATTAAGAAAATAATCGTGTAATTGGGACAAATCGATTGTGTTCTGATATCTTAATATATGCTGTTTTGATAAAAATCTCACTGTATCATCGGAATTTATAACGTAAGTATCTTATCAAAACTTTATTTAACGTACTAGCGAGTAACTTCAAGAACAACAAGTACAACATTTATATTAAAACATTGTTTCAAGTCTTCGTAGACTTCATAGTAATTATTGATCATCATCGCGTCTCCATTATCTACCTGCCGAGAACAATGAATGTAAAATGATTAGCTTCAAATTATGATATCAACTCATTGTAGTAGGCAAGCTATCGAAAAAATATAATAATAATACAACTAAGTACTTACTTATACCCTAACAAAGTCATATTACCATATTATGCTATAGAAATACTTATGGCGTGAGTGTAAGCATCTATATGGACATAGCATTATGTGCCACATTATTTAGCTATGTACAGCAGAGGGCACAAATGATGCGCATCCTTATACATTGGTACCTTCTGAAAATAGGTATATCAACAGGAAATAATTGATGGACTCATGGATTTAATATGCACAGATTTTTTAGTGTACACTCCGTATCTTATCAGTTTAGCGTCATATCGGCTGAGCTAAGTGGATTTTATCACTATAGGTTCGTGGAATGTTTTTTTTACTGGCTAGACAACAAATAGCAATGGAAAAATATCCTACACAAAACAACTCTAAAAAACTAACTGCACTTCTAAAGCTTTTTAAACTGTAAATCGTTTTCTGAAATGTATATTACAAATCTAAAGAAGTCTCATAAGAAAAAAATAAGATGGGATAAAATCGATAGAATCCTTTAAAATATTTTTAGTCCATTTTAAAAGAGCTTTGTTTCCTCGAAGCACGTATTTGGGACAACTCATCGCCCTATAGGGGGGTGTAGCACCCTGATTTATTGCGAACAGAATTCGGCTCGAGTATTTACTCGTCCCGTAAATGGCTAGAATGGAAACTACCATGCCCCATTTCTGTATTTTATGGTTTCTTTATTGCAAGCTCTCGTTTCGGTGATTGGGAGACGAAAGTACGAAACTTAATTATGTTTGTATAACTTGATTTTCAGGATGTGGCTTCTTCACTCGCGTCAGAGGCACTTTTAAAAAAGTAGTCACAGTATTAGTCTAGCCAGATATCGCGACAAACTTCACTCCAAAGTGAATCTCTAGAAATGTTGGGACATTTTTGTGAATCTTAGATTGATCGCAATCTTATACAAAAACAGATGTAGGCGTCCTTGATTGGCAGTTAGTGTCTCCACGGCTCTTTATTGGTTCACTTGTGTATATTCGCTAGTGCTAGTTTAATTATTACTTGTAAATCGATTGAAATTCAGATCGATACTTTTGTCAGCGCAGCATGCTTTAATATTTTACTAGCATTTGACTTGTGAAACACTCCACAGTTCCCACTGTAAAAGGCATAATCAGCATACTTGAACTCAAAGAATTTTATAACGTAAAATTTAACATAAGGTTTTGATTTAATAGGTATATCCTGGTTGTATCCAACTGGATTCCTGCGAATTAAGACAGCGTCGTAATTTTACAGAATAAATACATACATAAAATCACGCCTGTTTCTCGATAGGGTAGGCAGAGACTACAGATGTCCACTTGCTACGATCCATACTATACCTACGATCTATACTATTGCTACGATCCATGCTCATACCATTTTTCATACATACGCGTCGATTTAGGGTACTCTTGACCTGGCTTGTCCCCAATTTGATCGAGGTCTTCCCCTTTCAACTGTCTCATTCACACCCCTTATGCACCTATTTCGTCAGTCTCCTTTCATCCATCCTTTCTACATGCCCAAACTATCTTATCATGCTATTATACAGAATAAATAACGTTCGATAATGTAATGAGAACTTTTCAAAAATTCAAGATAGTTATTGGATATTTAGTAATCCAAGTAAGTTCAATGTTGGGCCAAACAATACGTACAGCTACGTACTAAAATTAAAAGCATAACTAAAGGGTATTATCTCCACATCCATCTCTCCTTTGTAATTACCACGTCGAGCTCTATAAAGGCCACACTAGTTCTGGGTTTCTCAGTCCGCTTTGGAATTCATTATACAGGGTGAAAAAAAGACAGCATTGTGAAAGCTGAAGGCAAACTTCACTCATAATGGTCTAGCTAGGTTAAAACGAAACTGCACCATCCGGATATATGCATTACGGTTTTTGAAGTGCTACGTACGATCTATATAAAGTAATTGAAACTACAGATAATAAGACTCTTCAGCAAAAGTCCGTCAAGGTGGATGTAGAGCCAGATATTCTGTTTCCAGCCAGTAGTGTACAAGACAAAAAACAGTGTTTAGGTTTTAAGGGTCATGAAGCAAGTGAAATTGCTGGGAGAATAGACGCTCTGAAAAATATCTCGCAGTAATCGAAGGTAGATACTTTTAGCAGGCTAATATAGCAGCCGCGACAAAATTTTGTCGAGCATGTTGTCTCATATTCGCACGAGAAAGAATGAGACAAAATTTTGTCACGGCGCTCATAAGTTAATATAACCTCTTCTCTTACTATCAGGAGGGCTGTATGCTCGTTTGCCGGATCGGTAGTATAAATTCTTACTTATTAACAATCCCCTGAGCTGAAACTTAATTTTACACTTCATTGCAGTAGTTTTATTACACCTTTATATCGAAGCTTCTGCGAGAACATTACGAAGCTATATAACTTCAAGACACGTAGATGGAATGAAACTTGTTTGCTGGCATTTGCACAGCGTCCGTTGGAGTAGGATACTGTCAGATGATATTGCATGATAAGGGTATACCTACAAACGTGGCGCTTGGGGCGTTGTTAGCTTAAATAAATAAAAAAGCCTTTATTCTACAACTTCACTTAACAAATTAACTTAGCTATGTATGTGATAAATATTACTTTAAATTTTAGCTTAATTCTTTCTAGCGCCTCAGCAGTAGTTGCCTCCGTGGCGTAGGCCTCCCCAAAATCCCTCCATTCATTTCTTTCCTTAACCTTCCTCATACATTCCGGTGCACATCGTTGTATAAATAAATCTCGTCATCTCTTCCTCTTTCTTTTCTCTACATGGTATTCCTTGCTTTCTTTTCCCATCTAGTGGGATCCACTTCGTCACTTATTTTGTCTATTTAGTGTTTTCTCGTCCACAGATGTGTCTAGCCCAATTCCATTTTAGCTGTCTTATTATTTTCTTTAGGTCTGTAATCGTTGCTACACGTTGTGACGCCTACATTAGCTAATGTAGGCGTCACTTAGTCCTACCAATAACCTAAAGTCAGCGCGAGCATCATTTGGATGGATAGGTATTAGGTTTTAACATTTAATATAAAAATTACGGAAAACTTTATAATTGAGGAGGTAATGGTTTCTAAAAATTCTTGTGGTTTTTATTAGCATTCACGGTATTCATATTATAAGCGTCGATAATTTCAGCCTGCCACGTACGGAATACTTATTATACCGTGCAAAACGTAGACATGTGCCTGTGACCACTTTAGATACCCTCAAAGATCTGAGAAGATATCAACCAAACTTTGGTTTCTTCAAACACTAACTATCTCTTTCTAAATCCACAGATGCACCAGTTACAGAACGGGAACAACTATTCGTCCAGAAGCTCCGGCAGTGCTGTTTACTCTTTGATTTCGCCGACGAGCCCCTGTCAGACCTCAAATGGAAGGAAGTCAAGAGGGCAGCATTGCTGGAAATGGTGGAATACGTGACGTCACAGCGTGGTGTTATAACCGAGGCGATATATCCAGAAGCCGTCAGCATGGTAAGGATTTATCCCTATTCCTACACCCTTTATACCTTCGGAGATCTAAGTAACTAGAGATTTGAATGTTAACACACCTGGGCGCCTACTTCGCAAAACGACATCGATATAATCGGCACGAAATGTTCGTTGAATTCAGTCGAATTAATAATTATTTTGTTGTCAAATTCAAAGTATTTTATCGTCTGTAAGGACGGGTATTTTATCGTCTGAAGGTCTTATGAGATCGATTGTCAAAAGTAGGTTTCGTCGTTGCATTGTTCAAATGGTAGTCGGAACGATGTAACTTAGGTTTTGCACATTATGATGCCGATATATCGTTGATCGTTTTGCAGAGTAGACACCTGTTAATTACAGCCGTGAACATGATCATGTCTAGTTGCTAATTCTCGTTTTCTATGCAGTGCACTAGACCATGACGAGTTTCTTGTTCAGTATTCTCGTCTTGGACCAGTTTCAGTGCACAACCGATGCCGAAGGAACTCGAACCCCTAACACTTGTCGAACTCGCTGTCTGGTAAAAACGACCGACATTGTAAACGGCCTAGGGTAGGCTGAAACTAGCATTTAAATTCACCATTCACAGTGAAGTTCCAAAGTAGCTTTTGTGATTTTTTTTATTGTATCAAAATATTTTTACTTTGGATTTTTTGCGCTTTGGTTATTGACGTTGTTTCGCAGAAACGTTTTGATTAATTTACGGGATTCTGTTCTTACGTTTTAATTTGTATAAAATTACTATTTTGTACTAGTCTAATTCGAATACTAATACTTAAACAAAGGAGACTTACACTATGCATGTTTAATGTTAATGACTTATTAATGTGTTTTCATTTTTAATCTAAGGTTGGCCTTGACCGCTAGAGTAACTAGCTTTATACTTTTATTGCTACGAGCGGACTCAAAATGATGGTTCATCAAAAGTAGGAGACCGATATAATAAAACCATTAAGGCCCAGAATACTCGTCACACTATTCCTTACCTAAAAGTTACAAAAAAAAGTGACATAGGTCCGTATAGCAACGCGGATCTCCGCGGAATCAGACATAGCACAAAGCGAAATACCCAAATGACAAGGAAGTAGAGTGCGGCATGATAATATGGCTGCTCTGAATTATATAACGAAAGCGACAATTTATAAAAAACATAAATATGTTCAAGTAAATAGCTTATTTCAAAAAAAGGGCTGGGTTGATTTGTTTCAATTTAACCGATTTATTTTCATGTGAAATAGAAATTCAAAATACCTTACTGTTCTGGATAAATTAGGGAATTTCTGCATTTTCAGAGGTGTTTTTGACATGATTTTTAACCAAGGTTTTATAATTAATTCGTATTTTAGCTCCGGTTGATTTATCACTTATATCCTTAAGTATCGTGTAGTTCAATTTCAATGTAATCTATTAAGCGGTAATAGAATGATTAGGGTTGCAATACCTCCAATTTTCAAAATGCTGGGCCTTAATGTGGAGAAATGATACAGTGCTCCTCTGAACATTCCAGGCTTCTTTGCCAGTTTGGGCCCAGTATTTTCATACATTTTAATGGGGAAATTGATATCTATTAATCATTGACTGGCCTCATAGCTCAGTTGGTAGTAGCTAGGCCTTACCTGCGCTGCAGGTTGAGGGTTCAATCCCCAGGATAAACATTTGTTTGATAAATTCAGGTGTTTGTAATTAAAAAATATAAAGCTTTGCTTAGTTTGGGGCTAGATGGCGTTGTGTGTACTGTCCACCAATATTTATTTTTATGGAATATTTTTAGCAAATTGATTTCTGTTTTGTCATTGATGAAGTCAACTTGAGATGTGTAACTTACATCTAAATTGCATCGCGGCCGAGTTTCAAACCCAGGAACTCGCCGGTGGTCGCTCGGTCTATCAATGAAATTAAATGAATGTGTTCCCTCAATCAACCGTGTACTTATTGTAATTTTCACGCTGAAATGATAAGATTAAATATTATCAAACGGTCTAGCGAAAACTGGTAAACAGCAGTCGGTTATTGTTCAACATTTATGCCACCATTATACTGTAGTTTTCCACTTGTTATTCGCAACTTGCATTTATAACCATGATCCAAAGCAACAGCGTAAAAGAGATCTAACCTTCACAATACAAAAATTCTACACTTTACGTGACACTAGTTCTTTCGAACCAGTGTGTTGACTTGAAATGAGTCTTTACATTTCGAGCACAAAACTCTGCTCTGACATTAAAAACTACGCCACAGATTATAGTACTCCCAAACCTATAGGTATTGTTAACTTTGATGCCCGATCAAGTAATGCTTTTTTAACAAAAGTTTTCGTGAAATTGGACATCATTATCATCATCTTCCTGCCCTTTTCCCACGTTATGTGGGGTCGGCACAACATAATGATATTCTTCCATTTCCCTCTATCATTCGTTATCTCATTACTCACTCCTTTCTTACCCATGTCATCTTTCATACAGTCCATCCATCTCTTCTTTGGTTTACCTCTACCCCTTTATCCATCCACATTCATAACTAACACTCTCCTCGTCACATGACATTCATCTCTTCTCATAACATGCCGATACCACGCTAACCTATTACTCCTCATCTTTGGTGAAATTGGACCTAAATCAACTAAATCGACAAAAAGGCCCACTAGCGGCCTAATTGCAGAAACCAGTCTGCTTACCAAAGGGATATTCACAGTAAATTGTCTGGATATTCACAGTAAATTGTCTCTTGTCCAGTTCTCAACAAACCTGTTCCGGACTCTACCACCCTCGTCGAACCCCAACGGCGCAGAGTTCGACCCGGAGGAGGACGAGCCCACGCTCGAGGCGGCCTGGCCACACCTGCAGCTGGTCTACGAGCTGTTCCTACGGCTGCTGGAGTCGCCGGACTTCCAGCCGAATGTGGCCAAGAAGTATATCGATCAGAAGTTTGTGCTACAGGTGAGTTCACTCTAAACTTGACATTTTCTTCCATAGGAATCCCCGGCTCGTTCTGTTGCTGGTTGCTTTTTGGTCACCATGTGTAAGGCAAAGAATCCCCGGCTCGTTTTGTTATTGCTTCCTTTTTGGTCACCATGTGTAAGGCAAAGAATCCCTGGCTCGTTTTGTTATTGGTCACCATTGTGTATGGCATAGTGCTGGTTACTCAAAAGTCGTCAAAATATCGTTATATGCGTCACTGGCTGATTATACGATTATAGTAGTGATAGCTTTCAGCCCTAAAAGTCTGCAGTTATAAAGGGAGTAAACGTTTTCTTCCTTATGTACTTTTAAACTTACGCGATCTGAACACATTATTATTAGTATTAGACGGGTATTTATCGCGTTTAAATTACCTTATATTTTCCCGACGTTTCGACAGGTTTGCACGTAGTCTACCCGTGACCACGACAGCGTGCAAACCTGTCGAAACGTCGGAAAAATATAAGGTAATTTAAACGCGATAAATACCCGTCTAATACTAATAATAATGTTTTCTTCCTTAGCAAGAATCTCCGGTTCGTTCTGTTATTGCTTACTTTTTCGTCACCATGTGTAGGTATGGCATAGTGCTGGTCACCCAGAAGTCCTCATAATATCGTGATATGCATCACTGACTGATTATAAGAGTAAATTAAAGGATAGCTTATAGTCCATTAATTGTCAATTCATTCGCCGAAGCGTGTAGAATACTCGCCCCGCGTTTACTAACACAGGTGTGATTCTTGGCAAATATTTCAACAAAAATCCCAAGTGCTGAAATTCCATCTGTGCTGGGCGCTCTTCCAACCAGTCATCACGCGGTTACGATAACATTAACGAAAACATTGCGTCTGCGTCGTTATTGACGGTGCATTGTAATGGAAAGCGCCCACCGGAGACGCGTCGAATCGAAACGCGTTACCCGCTTTGTAAGAAAAGTCTCCATCTTTTTGAAAGCCGGGATATTTTAAAGTGACCTCCGTAGCACAGTTACGGTACGGTTAATCATCCATCCACTTACCTCGCAGGACATTGCTTAACTTGGTAAATCTGTTTGGTGCGTCTTAGTTTCTGTACGTCTTAGTTTTGGTACGTCTTAGTTTCGGTACGTCTGAGTTTCGGTCTAATTTATCTTTAAAAACTATTTCAGCGCGCAGTGCGTTTCGATTCGACGCTCTAAGACTCTACAGCATGCTATCCTAATCGTCTCAGTTCTAATAATGAAGGAGCAACATCATTTATTTTTAATGGGTAGATTGGTATATTTTTATTTGTTCTATCGATAAAGTATCGTTACTCAAATAAGCGCTCATACATTTGCGCACTTACGTTATTACTCCCCAAAGCACCTGTTGCAGTGCATTTGCAGTTGCGGTTCATTTTGAAACTAAAAAGAAGTGAGACAAGAAAGATGTCGTGTGCTTTTCAAGTTTTGCATACAAACGTTGTCTTTAGAGCGCTGGTGGTGTAGTGGTAGCACCCCGGCTTCACGATCCGAAGGTCGTGGGTTCAAACCTGGTCGTGCACCAATGAGTTTTTCCATTCGAAAAATTTATGTGCGCAATGCCAGTGCTCTTAAACGGTGAAGGAAAACATCGTGAGGAAACCGGCATACCCTAGAACCAATAATTCGAAGGTGTGCGTCATAGGTTAGTATTCTTATAAGCGGCGATGGGCTTGCAACCTGTCACGTACGGAATACTAACTACTGTGCAAAATGTGGGCATGTACCAAATGTCATGTTTGGACTTGCCTCTGACTACCCCCTTTAGATATCCTCAAAAAAGATTTAAGTAACCAAAGATCTGAGGAGATATCTACCGAGCCCGGGGATTACAGTCGTGATCATATTTTTTTTTTTTTTTTTTTACGTTGCTCTAAATTTGGGCATTTCACCGCTCTCTGTCGTTCGGAATAAAAAGGATCGTACAACTCACGTTTTGTCGGAATAAAAGAATGCTATTTGACCACTTAACTCAGACCACTCTTTTTGATTTAACAAGAGCTTTGAGTGTAATAGGCGAGGTGATAGTTTTATTTTTATCGAAGGATCTTATTACGAGTATATCGGTACTTACATGCGTTTGGGGTGAGAGGATGTTTGTGCAAATCCATGTTGCCATTTTTCTAAAACTATTAGTCCAATTTTGATGCGGTTTTCAGTTATGGGTTCGGGTTTGATCGCTGCATGTTCTTAGATAGTTGTTACGGTGACAACTCACCAGATAGCGCTGCAGCAAATATTGTTTGTGAAAATCCATGTTGCCATTTTATTTACACTTTTTCAATTACTTTTTAACCTCTGGGATGCCGGGATTCCAGACACAATAGAAAATCTATTATGTCTCGCGTGGATCCGCGTTCCGGCATGTCACAGGTTAAACGTCGTGGGGTTTTCAAAATTTTTAATTTTGCTTTTATTTGTTTACATCATGTGTTTGCATAAAAATCACCTCGCCCGCACCTTAGAGATCATGCAGGCAGTGGTCTCAGTTAAGTGGTCGAGCTATAGCAAAAAGCACTTGGGAATTCGCATATTACTTTTAAGATGTTCTTTCCGATGACGCGCAACGTTTTGTAAAAGTATTCAGAAATGTTTTCTTAAGGCACTAGACATGAAAAGTCAGAACTTTTCTTTTTAAGTTTTCTCGAGTTTTCTCAAGTAAAATACATTTTAATACGAGTATGAATGTTAGATGAGTTCTACTAATATTATAAACGCGAAAGTTTGTAAGAATGTATGGATGTCTGGATGTATGTTTGTTACTCTTTCAACCAAACAAACAAACTCATCAGCTTTATAATATTAGTATAGATACCTACTTAGTTGTTTTTACGAGTAGCTTGGCGCCACTTTGAATAGTAATCAATTCGTCCAATAATCTATTATTGGACCTCTGTTTCCTTCGTCGTTCAGATTTTTGATTTATCGCGTTTTCCGCATTAACACAGAAATGCTAATGGCACATTAATATCAGCTGGCACACCTTAACTCGTAATTTATGCGTTTATTAACTGTGGCGTGGTAATTTATAGGGATCTGGCTCAGGGGAATTACTTAGCTTATCCATTGCACTCCTTGTCATGTCACTAAACCTTTCGAAACAGCGTGGTAAGTGAACGGAAAATACATGAAAGCATTCCTTGAGCTAAAAAACGACCCCACAAAAATAGAGCTCTGGTAGGCGGGGCTTGCCAATTATGCCAAAGAGTTTATCAAAAATTTACATAAGCTTGTTACACTGCAATTTAAACCTATACGTAGAGGGAATAAAGTCGACATAGTAGTATAGCGCCTATTGTAGAGAGGCGCTCGCAGTGTGAATATCTGGTGGTAGAACCCTTCAGCAAGAGTCCGATTGTGTTGTTTTATTGCAAACTAGCTTCTGCCAACGGCTTCGCCCGCGTGGTACTTTGAAAAACAGAAACAAATCTATCCCAAGGGAACCGTACATTTTTCCGAAATAGAAATTCTATGTGCTGTTCCAGACTATCTATCTCTGTGCCAAATTATCATCAAAATTGCTTCCAGATCCGTTTACCATACATCTAAACTTCCACATTTATAATTATTAGTAGGATAAAAATTATTTGATTTGGTGATTCGAATCGGTCTATAACTTTGGTTTCCTAGCGTGCTCTCAACACTCTGTCCCGCTCACACACCCGCGGTATCCATTGGACGCTGTCCGTATCGAAGCAAGTCTCTCAACTCTCTGTCCCGCTCACACACCCCCGGTATCCATTGGACGCTGTCCCTATCGCACGAAATCTGTCTTGAGGCGACGCTCAGGCACCCTCCGGTACGGCTAACATTTGGATGGATGACCTAAATATGTGTTCGTAGCTCTAACATTATGTTTTGTTTCAGTTACTAGACTTGTTTGACTCTGAAGATCCACGCGAGCGCGACTTTCTAAAGACAACGCTACACAGGATATATGGAAAATTCCTAGTCCTGCGCGCATACATCAGAAAACAGATCAACAACGTGTTTTATAAGTGAGTGTCTTTCTATTCTTATGAACCAGTGTGGTGATAGGATTAAACTGTGTAAAACAACTGTCTAAAACCCTGTGTAAAAAAGACAAAAACAAACAAGATCACGACTGTAATCCCCAGGCTAGGTAGATATCTCCTAAGACCTTAGTGACTTATCTTTGAGGATATCTAAAGGGGTAGTCAAAGTCACGTCCAAACATGACATTTGGTACATGCCCACATTTTGCTTAGTAGTTAGTATTCCGTATGTGACAGGTTGCAAGCCCATCGCCGCTTATAAGAATACTAACCTATGACACACACCTTCAAAGTTTTGGTTCTAGGGTATGCCGGTTTCCTCACGATGTTTTCTTTCACCGTTTTAAAGCACTGGCATTGCGCACATACAATTACTAATGGAAAAACTCAGGTGCACGACCAGGTTTGAACCCAGGAACTTCGGATTGTGTTTGTGAGCCAGGGGTGCTGCCACTACACCACCAGCGCTCTTATTAACATTTATCGCCCGTTATAATACGTCCAAGTTAATAAAGAAAATACATAGCAGTGCTTACATAAACAGATGCGGAAAACTTGTTCAGTGCCCACTGAAACAATGACCAATTACTGTAATTAGTGACGACAGTCTCCCATCCTGACAATTACTATTTCAACTATCCTGTAATGATACAATCACACTACCTTTATAATAACAGGATCGTAGAATTTTTTTGTGTAAATTGTAAAAGAGGAGTTGTGTATTAGACTTTTTTGACTCTAACAACACCTGATTGGTCAAGTTATGTCCAGCCGGCTACAGCAACAGCCAAAGAAATTATCCTTGTCCTTGCCAAATGTCCTTACATAGGCTACATTTAGTCCAAAAAAACATTCAATGCGGATAAAGTCACGGGCAACAGCTAGTTAAAAATAAAAACAAATCTGAAAGTAATTGAAAATAGCCGACCACACAAAGCGTGGGAAAAAGAAGAAGAAGAGATTTGTAGACAGGAAGAAGAAGTACTTTTAAACTTACGCGATATGAACACATTATTATTAGTATTAGACGGGTATTTATCGCGTTCAAATTACCTTTTATTTTACCTTTAATTACCTTTTAATCTGAGCGCGATAAATACCCGTCTGATACTAATAATAAGGAAGAAGAAGAAGAAGAGATTTGTTCATCATCATCATCCACCAACGCTCTGTGTAATATAGATTTTCTTTCAGATTTATTTACGAGACGGAACATCACAATGGCATAGCGGAGCTGTTAGAAATCCTCGGTTCTATCATAAACGGGTTCGCATTGCCGCTGAAGGAGGAACACAAGATGTTTTTACTGAAGGTGAGCTGTTCAACTTTTCTAGGGTTACGCGCCTTTTTTTTTAACCTATACTGTCCCGCTGCTGGGCAAAGGTCTCCCCAAATTCCTTCCAATGCTCCCGGTCACCCGCCATCTCCCACCAGCCTATCTGAAGCGCATCGAGATCGTCCCGCCAACGTTACTTCTGCCTGCCCCGGCTGCGTCGCCCATCAGGCACCCATTGTGTGACGACCCCTGCCCACCTGTCGTCACCCATCCGCCTGACGTGTCCCGCCCAACTCCACTTTAACTTGGCAGTTTTTTCTCCGACGTCTGCGATCTTGGTCTTTTCGCGCAAGGTTGTATTGCGAATTCTGTCTGTTCTCTTCACCTAGCACGTTGCGCTCCATAGCTCGTTGTAAAAGGAAAAATGGAACCGTTATTATTATAGGTTTATAGGATCACTTCGGTATCCGTCTGTGTGTCAGCACCTAAGAAAACTTAATCAGAACCTGGGTATTTCCCGATGTAGTTCGACAAGAAGCAAGGTTTAACAGCACCAGTAAACGAAAAAATAGTAAATAGTCCACAATAAGTTACTATGTTTTAAATTTACTTAACTTTGCGTCGTATACCGTTTGCTGGTTAGGTTGTATACAGGGTGTTACTAGACTACTTCCGAAAACTTCAGGAGATTAAAGTACCCATCAATATAAACAACTTTTTCTAAGAAACCAACACGTGAGCGGGAAAAAAAAACCAGCTGTGTATGTACATGTAAAATTTCAATACCTACATGGCTAAAATGTATGAAACGGCTGTTTTTTTTCGCGCTCAGGTTTGGTTTCTTCAAAAAAGTTGTTTATATTCATGGGTACTTTAATCTCCTGAAGTTTTCGGAAGTAGTCTGGTAAAACCGAGCAAGGGCGAGTCCGATTCGCGCACCAAGGGTTCTGCAAAGGTTAACTGTTGTGATGATTTGTTTTCAGGTTCTGCTGCCGTTACACAAGGCGAAATCCCTGTCTGTATACCATCCGCAGCTAGCGTATTGTGTCGTTCAGTTCTTAGAGAAGGACCCTTCCTTAACGCATCCCGTAGTTAGGTAAGTACCAGTATGCTGTCGTCTTAAATAAATAAATAAATATAAATAATGCTGGACACTATCACACAGCATCATGTGGCCCCAACTAAGCAGAGCTTGTATTATGGGAACCACATGACTGGTAAACTACATAAGATAATTTTTTTTTGTATATACATACATATTATACATAAAAAACACCCAAACCTGAGACAAATATCTGCAAATAATGCAAACATTTGTCCCGCGGCGGGAATCGAACCCGCAACCTTCTGCGTCTCAGGCGGACCTTCGCCCGCTAAAACGTTATCCAACACTCGGTCAATTTCGACTTTTTTATGCCATCGTAATCGGGAAAAAAAGCATTATAGACCAGTCTTACCGAAACTCAAAATGTAAGAACCGTATCGATAAATGGTTTTTCCCCGTAATTAAAAAAGTGGATTTTGTATTTACCGGCATTTAAGCTTTAAGACGGCAGTAAGGTCATGTCACCAGTTCTGAAGGTCACAAAAATCACAGTACGCCGCAAAGAGGATCGTACCTTGACACATTTTCAATTTTTTGCTGGTTTTTTTATGATGTAGGAAGACATCGTATAGGGCACATGACTTTTTCTAACAGGCATCTGTTAGTGCACGACTATATTCGAATTCACGACCTTAGGGTCGTAAGGCACGCTTTTTCTCAAGTGATCTAGGTGATTTTATTAAATAAATGCTTTAATTTGACACTACCACTAATAATAATACCACCAATGTTCCGGTGTAAGAAAAAAAAACAACGAAAAAAATTTGTCGTGTGTTTCCTTCAAGAGCGAGACAAAACAGTCGACAAAATTTTGTCGTGGTGCTTTGTTAACCCGGCTTGGTAGACAATATCTCAGATTTCTTGTTACTTAGGTCTTCAAGGGTTTCTAAACGGGCATAATCAGAGGCATATCCAAACATTATATTTGACACATACTCACATTTTGCAGTTGTAAGCAAATCCAAGAAGAAGTAGATTTAATTCAATTCTTTTTGTGCAGGGCATTGTTAAAATACTGGCCGAAGACGCATTCGCCGAAAGAAGTGATGTTCCTGAACGAAATGGAGGAAATACTGGATGTGATCGAGCCTGCAGAGTTCCAGAAGATCATGGACCCGCTGTTCAAGCAACTCGCGAAATGCGTGTCCAGTCCGCACTTCCAGGTATCAAACATTATAATTAAGTCTTGTAATAAAATAGTCTTTATAAAAAATAGTTTTTGTAAAAAAAATCCAGTCTTCGTTATAAAATAGACTTTGTAAAAAAAAATACAGTCTTTGTAAATAAAATCCAGTCTTTATAAAAAAAAAAATAGTGCAGTCCCTCCGCACGGAAAAAGTGAAACTTCTCGTTGCTAACGCTCGCGCTGGCCTGTAACAGGCCATGCTACGCGCATGCGTTCGAGTGCCACGCATTCACTCTCGCTCTGCCTCTTTCATACCCCCTCCATGGTAGCGTTAGACGTTTAACGCAACCTTGTTGGAAGTCGCATTAGAAGATTCACTTCAAATAAATAATAGTTTAAAAAAACTAAAAAACACGCTTTTTATAGAAACCGAACTAAAAAATAGAAAATAAATTTAAAAAAAAGTGTGGGGTGCATGGTGTCAATAGTTATAAATATTTTATGACAGATATGAGTAGAGTGATTTTCATTTCGATAATATCTTAAAGAGCACCCCACGCTTTTTATTTTCTATTTTTTAGTTCGGTTTCTATAAAAAGCGTGTTTTTTAGTTTTTTTAAACTATTATTTATTTTCTATTTTTTAGTTTGGTTTATTTATAATAGCTTGTTTTTTTAATTTTAAACTATTGCACGACTCATGATGCGAAGCATCAGAGAGTGCTATACGATCGAAAAAAAAATTTTAAATTGAAAAATGGAATAATTTTATCAAAATAGTGTATTGTCATCGGTCCTCGATAAATCTACAAAGTTTGAACGAAATCTGGCCTTTTAAAGTGGGTCAAAATCGCGCCCAAAGAAGTCGGTTACAAACAAACATACAAACATACAGGTGAAGCTAATATAAAGCGTGTAAAAATGAAATTTCTTCCAGGTGGCAGAGCGCGCGTTGTACTACTGGAACAATGAGTACATAATGTCGCTTATATCAGACAACGCAACACATATCCTGCCTATAATGTTCCCGTCGCTATACCGGAACACTAAGAGCCATTGGAACAAGACAATTCACGGGCTCGTCTACAACGCGCTCAAACTGTTCATGGAAATGAATCAGAAGCTATTTGACGAATGCACGCAACAGTATAAGCAGGAGAAACAAAGGTACTAAGTCCAAAGAGCTGTGAGATTATATGCAAAGATCGGAGGAAATTATCTTAGTAACCTGACAATTATACAAAAAATGTTGATTGAAAGCCGGCCCCTCATCGCTCGCACACAACAGAATTCATAACACTCAATTAAAACCGTGATACTCAGTCTAAAAAGTGATATCACAAAAAAGTGACATGTAGACCAAAAAGAGTATCCAGGTCTAAAGAGATATGTTTTTATTCGCAGAGAGCGCGAGCGACTATTGCAGCGCGAAGAGATCTGGCAGCAGTTGGAAGCGCGTGCGGCGGCCAACCCCGCGGCGCCCGCGCCCGCGCGCCCCGTGCCCGCCTCGCCCGACGACCCCGACCTTAGCTACCAGAAGATAGAGCTAGAGACGCAAGAGGTACTATTAACAAGTATTTATTTTAAAAAAATCCATCAAAAAGTAGAATAGAATAGAATAGAATATAACTTTATTGTACACCTTAAAAAGAAATAAAAAAGAGAAACAAACTTAAAATTAATGTAACAATGGGCGACCTTATCGCTAAAAGCGATCTCTTCCAGGTAACCTTTGGATGGATAGGAAAAAACAATAGTTGTAGAGGACGGTGGCATACACAAAAGAAAAACAAACTTACTCGGATATTATGAACTATAAATAAAGCTAAATTGTAATAAATATAATACCTAAATAGATACAAGTTACAAAAAAAATAATAATAATAATATAATAATTATGTATACACCTACATATCAAGTACAATAAACACACCTACATATATAAATTATTATATAATATAATAAATATAAATATATAATATTAAATATAATAATATAATATAATACTTAAGAAAAAATTCTACTTAAAATACCTATATGAAAGGAATAGATATAATTTATGATGACATTGAACTCAAATTCAAGTAGTGACGACGGACTAAGTTTTTGAAAATAGGTAGGGACTTGGCAAACCGGATAGGTACAGGAAGTGCATTCCATAGTTTAGCAGCTTGTACGGTAAATGAATTCCCATAGAAAGCTGAACTATGCAAGGGAGTTTTTAATTGCCTTGTGTTAGAAGAGCGCAAGGACCAAGGATTAGACAGGTGGAGGAACTCAAAGCGTTCTTTGAGGTAAGAAGGAGAGGAAGGAAGAAAAAGAATGTTGTAAAGGAGAGAAAGTATGTGCAAATTTCTGCGAAAACGGATCGGCAACCACTCAAGCTTCCTGCGATATTCAGAAACATGATCATACTTTCTCAAGCCAAAAATAAATCGGATAGAAAAGTTTTGCAGTCGCTCAAGCTTATTGAGTTGATCTTCTGTTAGGTCAAGATAGCTGGCATCAGCATAGTCCAGAATAGGATGCAACAAAGATTGTGCTAGCGCAATTTTAGTAGCAGTGGGGAGGAAATTACGCAGTCGTCTGAGAGAGGCAGCTGCAGCAAAGGTATTACGGCTTACAGCAGCAAGTTGAGGTCCCCAGGATAAGTGTTTATCCATGAGAATACCCAAGTTTTTAACTACCTCGGAAATTTTAATAAGAGTCCCATCAAATTTATTTCACAAAAAAAAACTGAAAGTACAGTTCATCCAATGGATCTAGGCATTCGTGAAATTAGCCACAGGTGCGAGTTTGCGCATGTACGGTCCCACCGTCCCTCTCCATACCTCAAATTGCTCTCGAAAAACGATACTGCGCAGCTCTTGCGGCTAACTTCACGAATGCTTTGACTCGTTGGGCCAACTGTAACTGAAAATAGTTTCTTACAGTCGCCATATTGATATTTTATATAGACTATGTCACTCTTGCAATCCAGAGATGAATCCGACGACAGCATATATGTCAAAATCCGTCAAAGCCATTCGGGCTACAGCGACAACCAAAGGAACTCACATACACCCCAAACATAACTCTAGAAACATATTCGCAAAGCAAAAAGACTAGTAAAAGTATTGTTTAAAAAAACATATCGGGTTTTGCGTAAAATTCCAACGACAGAGTAAAGGTTCAAGTTGTTGTACACCATTGCCAAAGGGCCAGTAGTGACGGCAACAGCAGTGTGAAATGAATGCTGCATAGGCTATAATCAGAATCACGGTATAAATCAAAAGAGTCAAAAAAAAGATGTAAGAAAAACTGGTGTTATGGCTATTTCTATTGTTTTACTTTTATATCCTAGCTATGTACAGTTCATCCAACGGATCTAGGCATTCGTGAAATTAGCCACAGGTGCGAGTTTGCGCATGTACAGTCCCACCGCTCCTCTCCATACCTCCAATTGCTCCCGAAAAACGATACTGCGCAGCTCTTGCGGCTAACTTCACGAATGCCTAGATTCGTTGAGCCAACTGTACTATGTATTACAAAACTGCGTTACTTGCCTGTCGGACGCCTTGACGAAAATACGCTTAACCACGGGATTAACGCACAAAACCATGTTTTACAACTACTTTTCAATCCGTAGGTCCGAAAGCAAGGCTACAACGCCAACAAGCCGCTGCTGCGCAAGAAGTCTGACCTGCCCACCGACTCGTCCACCGTGAAGGCTCTCATCGAACACAAGCGCGCCGACCCCTACCTGCCGACCCCGCCGGACGTGAACCAGTGCTAGCGCCCGCCCGCGGCGCCCCCGCCGGGGTCCCACGCCACCCTGGGGGTACATACTGCGAGATTAACCGCTTAGGGCGCAAGCCTGGGGCTCACACCGGGAGATTAGACACGCATCTTAAAGCTGGAAGGTCACAGCAGAATATACACCCTGGAAATTCCTACTGCTAGTTCATAACAGAGTTCTGACACAGAAGATAAAAACCTCAGGAGTAAAGAAATTAACCTTGCAATTCTTGAAACAACAAGTACGAGTAAATAGATAGTTGGTACAGTGTAACGCAACAGTGAATTCCAGTCTATGATGAAACCAAAATGCCCGGTGTCAGTGGTACAGCGTGTTTAACCCCACCAGTTGGTCAGTGCTTTATTGGTGACGGACAAGTGAAAATCGACCAATCCAGGTCAATTATTGGTGATTAGAAGGCGGTATTCGGATTTAAAGTGCAAAAATTATAAAAGTGACTTCAATTGGCTGTTACTACTAGTAATTAAATTAGTGTGTTCTTACGATAAAGCTATAAAAAGGCTTTGAATGAAAAAAAATACAAAATTATGGACTGCTACGAATATTTAGCCACTTTTAAGTTGTGCCCTATGGATTAACCACGCGAAAGGACGCTGTATTATGCAAAATTGAAGTAATTCTTCTATATTATTGTGAATAGTTAGTACACATAATTATAAAATTTAGTAGTATATTTCGTTGATGTTATCCACGAATGCCTTTGCAATGAACAATAATATAAGCCAGATTTGAATATACAGTTTGAATGTTGCCAGTTTCTAGCCTAATTCTAGTTTCTACCATCACTCGCTTAAAACTATGGTTTTACTATTACCGATGGCCTTTTGCTTGGTTATGGTATTAACCTTATGTCAAGTGGTTTGTTTGAGTTTAAAGTTAATTTAAAAAAAATTACTACTCTTGAAAAATTTTCCATGAAACTGATGTGTGAATAAAATCTAGTTTATAATGTTATTTGTTCCTTAGGTTTTCATGGGCAGAGTTGTTACAAGATTGGTTTGACTCAATCTACATATCCTCATTCGGCGGCACTATAATGTCTAATAATAACCCATAATATATATAAAATACGCGCTGGTCCGATATTTTATACAAAATGTTCCTGGTATGTTTGCGATGCTGAAGTAAAATATGATGTGTAGCTTGACCCAAAAACAATATTGGCCAAGTTCTAATAACAGAGCACATTGTTAAAGATTTGAAACCATTGGTATACCTCACGTGAGGTAAAGACGACTTTGATTCTCTGACTGGTTTGCATATTTTTTTATTCAGTTTTGTTTCAAACCAGCTGTTGCCCGCGACTTCGCCCGCTTTTCATTCATTTTCAAATGTTTTAATAGTCATTCGGGGCAGAATCAAAAATCATAAATCAGTTCTGCTATTCTGAAGTTATAAATGGTGTAATTTTTTATTTTTACTACAACTGGTCTTTTAAATGCAAATTTTGTTCGGATATTTCGTTTTGCGATTCGGTGGAGGTTGATGTCGTCTTTATCACCATGGTATGGGTTTATTAAATTAAAAGTAATAATAGATTTTTGGACTAAAATATATCTAATGGCTTTACCAGTCTTCTTTTGAAGACGTATTGTGAAATAGTGTTTGAAAATGTTTTATTGGATATATTTTAATGATTGAACTGTTCGGATGAGGTAATTTAAACTTAATGTCTCTCTCTGAACTAAACAGATCATACAATCGTTAAATTATAGTCCAATTCGCAGTTTAACTTTTTTACGTAAGTAATAAATACGCTTAGGCTTACTATAAATATTAAATGTTAAAAAAATGGGTTATTGCAAATAAAATACGCGAGTGTAAGTCCGAGATAAATTATTTTTAAAGCATCATTCCACAGAACCAGCAACATAGAGATTTAGGTTAGAATCACTGCATTAATTTAATACTTTATCGTATGTAGATTTATAATAAAAATCATGTTTATAAAAGAGCCATAACATCAAAACTAAGATAATTGTTAATTTATTTTGTAACCAAATGCAGAGTAGTTGCTGGAATAACTATTGGCAACAATCGGACAAAAATAGTCCTAATTTCTGAGCTAATTATTCGGTTACATCGATATCTTTGGTTTCCTATGCATTTGATAGTCAGTTTTTGTATTGTTAACTCGCTAGATAAACTAGGTTTGTAGGAAACCAGTTATTGATGAAACCGGGTCTTGAGCTCCGGTTCACTCCGGGCCTGAGTTATTTCAGTTTATATTTTATCAAATTACTATATTTAGATAGACACATAAGACACGACGTCTTTAGTCCACTAGTTTCAAAGAATATAGTTATTTTTACAAGGTAAGGCGTATCGCATTTTTAATTAAGTCTTTATTTTCTTAGTGATAGGGTGGTAAATGGTCTCACAGCTTCTAGTATACCCAATTATAGTAAATGCACCCAACGTGGGTTGTCCATTCATAACCAAACCATCTAATAGTTATGTGGCAGCATTATATAATTTAAAATTAAATGTTTGAATTACGCGATTAAACTGAAAATTGAAAATGAGCAATTAAAATCGCAAATGAAATCGAAAACGGATATAAAATCATCATAGACTTTTTGGTAATGCAAGACGAACGAGGTTATATTTTATTCCAATGCAATAGCGCTATTAGTTTCCTAAACAACCAATTCACTGTAAATTCAAAGGATTCTAAGCTCTATTTACATCACAGCAGATCATGGTTTTAAAACCACTGCTATAGCTTCACAAATAATTTCGTTTTCGGATGCATAGTACGTACATTTCTGGGCGGATGTAACTACGGATAAAGATTTTTGTATAAATATTTATAACGGTAATGTAACTGTTGAGAAACAAATAATGTAACAGATGACATATTATAAGGTGCTTATGATTATCGTTATAATACAAAGTTGTGCATAAGAAGTGTTTTTTTTTTTCCCAGCTATGACCTAAATAATAATTAGGTAATTACTTACATTTTAAAACTAAAAAGAAAACGGACTTCAATGTTGTTTACTACGTAAATTACCTACAAGCGAGGGTGAGGTTTTTTTAAGTTTGATACGGGAAAAGTATCAAAACCTCAAGATTCAATAAGATAGGATTAAAATATTTAACTTTCCTTAAACTTTTTAAACTTCCGTGATTTTATCTGAATCTGACGACGAATTGAGGGTAGATACAGATTCTACTCTCAATAATAAAAACTAGCTCGCTGCACATCAGTCTGCCCGCGACCACGAACGCTGTAATGTGTTCGAAACGTCGGGAATAAAAACAAAATAGGTACGTGATAAATACCCGTTATTCAATTATAATTATAACTTTCCTTAGTTGACCTCCTCATTTTTTGAAGTCATTTAAAAACAGAGAATATCCTTTCAAGGAGGATTAAGGTATTTTTAGTTTCATAAATTCTTTGGAGATTTCGGTAAAAACTGGGATCATATACGATTAAAAATATAGTGTTCAATATAAAATAAAAACACATCAGCTATAAACTAAAGATAATTTATTTCTCTTAACAATTACAGGTAATAATATTGTAAATTTTAAATAATTTGTGTATGCAATAGTGAATATTTAAAAATCCATTCACCGTTTGTCCCTTTTTAAAATACTTATCATGATTTTATAAGGCCAATGATAGTGTAGCTGCTAAAATATTGCTAACATTTTCAAAAAAAATCGGTAAATATTAAAGAAAACTAAAACGATGGAAAAACTTTGTGAATTAGTGGAAAGGTATATTGTAATTATTTTTAACAATAATCACTAGCCAATAGCGGTGTAGGCCTTTTGTGTAGTCATCTGACCCTAGACGACTAGATGACCTAAAAACGCAAAATGAAAATTAATTCATCAATGTTTGAATAACTACCTGTCTAGCCCGCGACTTTACTCGCACGTTAATATAATCAGTGCAAAAAAAATTAAAATCGGTTCAGTAAATCCAAAGATTACCCCCTCAGGGCCGCGCCGACCCCCCACAGCGCCTGTGTGCGAAACCTATGAAGCGCCTCTTTTTTTCACGAAAAACTTTAAATTTGGTCTATAAAATTGGTGTACATTTTTTAGGTTTTACTTATCGATACTCCACTACAAAGAATAATGTGTGTAAAGAATATGTTGTTGTGTAAGTGTATCAAAAATAATTTCGATGGCGGCGCGCCTCTATTGTCTTGGCGCCTGTGTGCGCCGCACACTTCGCACATAGGGGCGGCTCGGCCCTGCCCCCTCCCACTGACAAACTCACATAACTACAAACTTTACCTCTTTATTACATGGATGTATAATTTACTTCTTACGAAACACCGTAAAGATCTCGAATTAATAACATTTTACATGTAGTTTATGAATAAAACATAATTAATACAATATACTAATTTTCGTAGCGTTTCGATTCGTTAAATCATATAGATAAGGCATGTGTTTGGGACGTAACATGATCCTTATGTATGGTGGATATATAATATATTAATGTATACTTGCCCTGCTCACGACTTTACCCGCGTCTTAACAAATTATGCTTCCCTTATTACGTAAGTATTATTATTATTATCACTGCGTTAAGTCGCGAAGAGTGGAAGAAGGGAAGGGAGGCCTTTGCTCTGCAGTGGGACGATAACGGCTAAATGATAATAAAAAAATATTACGTAAGTAAAATGGCAATCTCAATATGAAAACCTTATAACAGTTCAACATAACTTAGAATTTAGGTAAACTATGTATTGAACAACGGTAAAATTGAAAAATGTCATGGTTGCGATCGCCATTGCTATCTTCCGATACACAATAAGGGGAGGATAAGTCATGGCCTAACTGTTTTTGTATTTTAGCCGTAATGTGCCGTGATTGAATCACACATAGACTTATTACTACTCATCATTTAGATTTAGACTAATATTTAAAAGCGACCATACACAGCGACCTGTCTAAAACTCTACATTCTATGTTTACTATAGATGACTAACAGTTTAAGCACCTTTATAAGCAAACTAGCTGTCCCGCCCGCGACTTCGTTCACATAAAATATCTAAACTCAGTTTTAAACACATCACACAACTCATAAAAATCTCATACTACTTTGACATTCCATTTTACCCCTTTTTGAAGGTTATATTGAAAAATCCTGAAACACGTGTCCATTTATTTTGCATTTACAGTACACAAACAAAGTTTCAGACCAATCGCACCACCCGTTAAAAAGTTCCCATACAAATATTGACCCCACATTTGACCCCTCTTTGAATGTTATATTGAAAAATCCTGAAATACGTGTCTATTCATTGTGCATTTACAGTACACAAACAAAGTTTCAAACCAATCGCACCACCCGTTAAAAAGTTCCCATACAAACATTGACCCCACATTTGGCCCCTTTTTAAGAGTTATATTGAAAAATCCTGAAACACGTATTCATTTATTTTGCATTTAAAGTACACAGTCAAAGTTTCAGACCAATCGCGCCACCCGTTAAAAAGTTCCCATACAAACATTGACCCCACATTTGACCCCTTTATGAAGATTATATTGAAAAATCCTGAAACACGTGTTCATTTATTTTGTATTTACAGTGCACAAACAAAGTTTCATGAAAATCGCTCCACGCGTTAAAAAGTTTCATACTAACGTTTTCACCCTTTTTCACCCCCTTAGAGGTGGAATTTCCAAAAATCCCTGGATGGTTTTGTTATAAAAGGAAGCCACCTTCCAAATTCCAGCTTTCTATCTTCAGCGGTTTCGGCTCGGCGATGATCAATCAGTCAGTCAGTCAGTCAGTCAGTTAGTCAGGTTAAGCTCTTATATAGATATAGATGACATTAAACACGTCATCTGTACTGTATAAAATCACAGTACTATATAAAAGACTAGTGAATTTCTGACCTATTAACCAACAATGCAGATCCTAAACCGGTAGTCCTAAGACTTGAAAGGAGGGTGCAATTCTTATAGGCTAAGGAATTTCCGAAATTCAACATAAGGGGAGGAACTTGCACTTTGTGTGAAAAAACATTACGCGAAGTCGCGAGTTCCACTAGTAAAATATAAGGCTGTATACATAATAGAGAACGCGAAACGAAATCTCCAGATCGCTCGCTGTGTACGGCACTTTAGCTCTACCAGACTGCCTCAGGAGGGTAATGTTTATAATACAGGTGTTACCAGACTACTTCCGAAAACTTCAGGGGGTTAAAGTGCCCATCAATATAAACTACTTTTTCTAAGACACTTTAAACTACTTTTTCTAAGACTTTTAAAAAACAACTGTTTCATGTAAAAGTTCAATATCTACTTGGCTAAAATCTATGAAACAGCTGTTTCTTTTTCGCGCCTTTAGTGTTGGAAGTCTGAAAGTGGCACCGGTGACAGAAAAGATGCAGAGTAATAGGTTAGCGTGGTATGGACATGTTATGAGAAGAGATGAATGCCATGTGACAAGGAGAGTGTTAGGTATGAATGTAGATGGATACAGGGGTAGAGGTAGACCAAAGAAAAGATGGATGGACTGTGTGAAAGATGACATGGGTAAGAAAGGAGTGAGTACTGAGATGACGAATGACAGAGGGAAATGGAAGATGATCACATGTTGTGCCGACCCCACATAACGTGGGATAAGGGCAGGAAGATGATGAGTGTTGGTTTCTTAGAAAAAGTTGTTTATATTGATGGGTACTTTCACCCCCTGAAGTTTTCAGAAGTAGCCTGGTAACACCCTGTAATAATTATATACTTATTATATTATAAGGTTATTTCTTTCTCGTATTCATCTGGTGTTTCAGGTGCTGTATTTCGTCGTGCTGCTTCGTCAACTGCTCGTTGAGGCCGGCCACATGTTCCGTTAGCACTGACATCTGTTCCTCGTAGTTATGTGAAGTTGAATGGAGTTCTTCTTCCTAAATATAAATGAATATAGTGTTACTTTAATCTGGGAATAACTTAGGCCACTGAAAAGGCAGAATAATAGGACTAAGCTTGATTCGACCAAACTAGTATAATCAAATCAAAATATCTGTACCAACTAATTATTATAAAGAGGAAAGTTTGTATTTTTGTTTGTAACGAATAAACTCAAAAACTACTATACCGATTTCAAAAATGCTTTTACCTACCATTAGAATGCTACATTATCCCTGAGCCCTGAGTAACATAGGCTATGTTTATGTAGGTACCTTGCGAGCAAAGCCGCGAGCGGAAGCTAGTATTTAATAAATAAAATCACAGGGATAATTTTGAATCGTCTTACATACTAGGTGAGTCTAGGTGCCAATTCCAGTCCTATCCCCAGTTTGAGAAGAACTAAAAAGAAACTCGCTGGGCCCTAGCGAAAGCAGAGCTACTACTAACTGAGCTGTGAGGCCAGTCTTGTTACTTAGTAAATGTTCCTTAGGATAATTTTCTTATCAAAAAGTCATAAATATGTAATCTTGCTGCTCCCACCACAATTAAAAATATATAACTACAATACTCACCAATCGGCTAATAGTGTTATGTTTGTCCTGTATTGTGTTTGCATCTGTCTCTTTCTCCCGTTCCATCTCTTCAAGGCGGAGTCGCAACATATTACACTGTAATTCAAACATTACATTATACAGGATGTATTTTTCAATCCAGGCATTATGGACGGTTACTAAACCGTTAGTTACATACAGGGCCGCGCCGACCCCCCACAGCGCCTGTGTGCGAAACCTATGAAGCGCCTCTTTTTTTCACGAATCTTCATGTTTCAACTTAGGTAGGTATGTGTCGCCTGATACGGCAAAACTTTTAAATTTGGTCTATAAAAGTGGTGTAAGTACTTTTTTAGGTTTTACTTATCGATACTCCACTACAAAGAATATGTTGTTGTGTAAGTGTATCAAAAATAATTTCGATGGCGGCGCCTCTATTGTCTTGGCGCCTGTGTGCGCCGCACACTTCGCACATAGGGGCGGCTCGGCCCTGGTTACATAACTGAGGCCTACTTATGACGTTTCAGTATACGATTTTGGGACATTCTAATCAAAAATATTATTTTTTGTCACAAATATAGAAGTAAAACATTATATATAACTGAAACTTAATTTAACTAAACTTAATTATGACAGCTAAAAGGGTTGTCCCTCAGCTGTATGCTATTAATAGTAGCGCTAGCGACTAGTGCTGCTATAGTGCTGGGGCCTTACCACGAAGTCTTCCAGAACGATTCTAGAAACGTCACATTTGAAGCTTGAAGTCAATACAATTTGCATAGGTCATGGTATGAAATAAGAATGTAATATTAATTCGGTAATCATAATAATAGTAATAATAAAAACTTTATTTGGTTCAACAAATGAAAAGGTACAGTATGGTCTTATATTATTGTTAATGTGTAGTTAATTAAGCAATGTATTATGAATTCGTAGTGAGGCCCCAGGGGCCTTACCACGAAGTCTTCCAGAACGATTCCGTAACGATATCATTATAGAAACGTCACTACCATAGGTCATGGTACGAAATAACAATGTAATACTAATTCGGCAATGTATTGTAAATTCGTGGTGAGGCCCCAGGTCTTCCGTGACGCCGCAAGTGAGCGTGTTTCATCATTATTTTCACTTTCGTCATTGTTAGCAACTCTTTGTTGCTAACAATGACGAAAGTGATTTCGGTATTTTTTTTGATCAACGAAACTGACCTCTATAGTATAATGTTCAGTCGCGCTGCTAATTTCATCTCTCTCCGCCTTGAGCTCGCTAATTTTACTTCTAAAGTATGTCTTCATGCGTTCCTCGCGCGATTGCACCTCCTGACTCAGCATGAATGGCACTTCTAGACTGCCCAGGAGTCCCGTCACTCTCCCCTCGCCATCTGATAACAAATGCACACTACTTTATTATCTTACAAAAAGATTATAATATAATAATAATATAATATAGCCTTTTATTCAGATCTCTTAGTACAATTAATTTTTAAACTTATGTAAAGGACTAACGTTAAAATCTTAAACTCAATAGAAATTAATAAATTTAAACAAATATATTTTGTTGCTTGGTTATCTTTCCTAGATCTGTTTGCCATCTGTTACAAAAATATTAATAATCCTTTTTTGTTTTTGTTGAACATTTTACACAACGGCATCTAGTCCTAAACTCAAAGATAGTTATGACAACGAGATAGCTGATAGATTAATTATATACTTTTTTTTAAATACATACATAAAATTTATAATAACACCCAGACACAGAACAAACAACTGCATTCATCAGACAAAAGTTTGTCTTGAGTGGGGACCCACAACCTGCAGCGCAGAAGGCAGAGCTACTACCAACTGAGCTGGGCCTTTTATACGTTGCTTGAAAATACTGTACCTAATACAAGTATAATAACATTAAAAACTTCATTTTGACTTTAATAGTTACGTTAAATCTGTGTTAGTAACAAAACTCTGTAGCAATGTTTTAGTAATATTTTTTTGCGCAGCAGAGTGGGGAATATAAAAACTCGGAAGAGGCAAGTAGCCATTTTAAATGTAGAACTATTAGGTCATTACGTGTTTAAGGGATAAGTCCGACATACCAATAGAAGTTTCACTAAACACGTTAAAGTCACCAGAGTCATGACAGTCGCCCCTTCTCCGCTGCGAAGCGGAAACGTGCTTCGCTACTTCTAGATTGAGGCTCTCGTTCTCTAACTGAAGCATGCCGTATTCCATACGCAGCTTCTGATTTTCCTGAATGACAAAACAGCATTAGGGCGCGCATCCACCATAGCACAAAATGTGTAAAATTGTAAAATCATGTCTAACCAAATTGAAATACAGAATTCATCTTTGTGCAATCGAAATATCTTGTTTTTTATTATTATGAACAATGATATTTCTTTCTGCTTTGATGCATACTCTTATTAAAAAATAATTTTCTTGTTGTCTACCAAGTTTTTGATCAAGGCTGTAATAATAGTTAGACACGTACGGTCTGTCTCATAAAAACTTAGAGTAGACTTCAAGTCTTGTTAAAGTCAGGAAGCAATTATAGTTGTTTCATAAACGTACTTTAGCACTAAAGTGTACTTTATCTTTACTCTATCTTGACATACTTTACATACTTTAACGACTTAAAGTACGCTTTTACTAAACAACACTTGGAGTCAACTTTAAGCATTTTTTATGAGACAGACCGATAATATATTTCAGCCTTGATTTGATGATTTCTAAATATACGAGAGAAACATCGTGCTATAAATTGAGGTCAATGACACTATAATGGTTGGTAAGTTTACCTGTTCTAAGCTGTGTGCCTTTAAACTAAGCTGCTCATTAACATTCAAATCGTCCACAGAACTGAGTGCGTCTTCACTACCAAGCTAAAAAAATAAAAATATGGTTGAAATATTGTCATCATTGATTAATATTATTATCTCAATTGTTTTATTTATATACGAAGGTCATCACTATCTGGTCGTGGGTTGAAACCCGGTCGTGCACCCATGAATTTTCTATTCGGAAAATGTATGTGCACAATGCCAGTGCTCTCAAACGGTGAATGTTTAAAGGTCGATTCACACATATCAGTGAAGTCACAGCTCCGACAAAGTACCGGCACAGTGCAAAATATTCTTTCATACATTCTCTATGAACGCATCCCCACTTGTCAGTGTCAGTGACGACACAGTGCTTTCAGTGTCAGTGCCGACACCGACAATCACGGACGTATTCGTTGACGACGATATTTTTGTCAGATGACGGACGCCGCGGCATCAAAAACAAAATGGAGGACGAGCGATTGATAGAATTGGTTTGTTTTTCACTGAAGCTCCGTGAACTGAGTACTGACAGTGTGAATTGAATCACTGACGCAACACTGTAGCACTGATACCGAACTGAGTGAACACGTTGACGGAACTGTGACTTCACTGATATGTGTGAATCGACCTTAAGGGTACGAGTTGGCAGCGGGCGACATGAGGCGGCGGCGGACGACGTGTCGCAGCGACACTACTGGTTTCTATGTATTTCTATGAAATGCGTCGCTAGCTTCGTGTCGCTAACTACGCTACGGAGGGAATTTCATAGAAATACATAGAAACCAGTAGTGTCGCCGCGACACGTCGTCCGCCGCTGCCTCACGTCGCCCACTGCCAACTTGTACCTTAATACTTGCTGTAGTTTAATATAAAAAAAATTCTTACCAAACTACCCCCTTCAGATAAAAAGTCTCCATTACAACTGGCCACCTGACTACCCAGATGCACTTTATTTGGGGTCCCACTTAACCGTTCTTTCTGCGCTTCTTCCAATGCAAGCTGTAACTCTTGATTCTTATTCCGCAGTTTAGCTATCTCGCATTTGTATTTACTTTCACTCTCACTTATGTGCTTTTGGTAGTCTTCAAGAGATGATTTCAGCTGGGACACTTCAAATGATTTATCTGATAACTGAAAATGAAATAATTTTATTTAGATCTTGGTGAATAAGGTAATGAGAGATGGTGTAATGAGTATTACATATTCTACTAATACAGATAAAGATCTTTTTTCTTATCACCAGTTCTTTCGAACCAGTGTAGTGAATGGATTATAGTGTACCTCAGAGACTCTTTTCATGCACTACAGATTTAGTTTTCAATATTAAGTGAGGACTTTCAAGTTTCAGAGGGCCTAATAGGCTGTCTTGTCTTTCCAAAAGTTGTTATGTGTGAGGTTATTGAGGTCTATAAACTCCTATTACTATAATAGCCAGGCCTCTGACTCATAAGACCCTACTTTATGCTAAGAACAAAAAAAAAATATCAATACCTGTGAAGCAAATTGGGCATTTTCAATAATCTTTTTTTGTAACTCTTCCTGCAGCAGCCCAGAGTCCAGGGGTGCTGAATTGCAGGTGGAAGGCTGTTTCGCATCACTTTTACTTTTGGACTTCTTATTTAGTTTCAACTGGAAGAATAATAACAGTTTATCAAACTAGGTAACATCAGTAACCAGTAAAGCATAAATAAGTAATCAGTACATGTGCATAACACAAAGAATTAAAACAGATTGGAAATTTGTTGAAAATGCATGTTCAACAGTGGTTAAAATATGCTGACTAATGATAATGATGGTGGATAAAATTGTCATGTATAAAGTCTGAATTGATACAGGATGAGACAATGATTTTAGAGTGATTGGATAAAGATAATACTAGAATGTAAGTAGATGCCTACTTACCTACAATTAGTAGGTAAACATTTTTGCGATAAACAATGTAACATTCAAGTATGACAATGACCTGAAACGCCTCAAGTTCATCCTGAAGGACCGAGACTCGCCGCGTGAGCTGCTGATTCCTGAAAGTAAGAGAGTCGATCTCTAACTCTCCTTTTCTAAGCGATTTCTCTCGTTCTTTTAGCGTTTCTCGCAGCTCGTTCGACTTTGCCTGCTCGTCTAAAACGCCCTTCTTTAGCACCTTTACATGAACTCGCAACTGAAACAACGGAAGAATCAAATTACTGTTCGTGTTTCACGACAATAAAATGTTGTTACCGATTCAAACTCACTTTAGAGTACTCTGAAGCCAACTTCTGATACTTAGCCGGTATATCACCCGAAGGCAATCCCTCCATCGTAGCTATTCAAGTGGTCATTATCTGTATTTACTGCAATTAGCTGCCTTTTGCAAAAAATATTCTAAAAGAGAACATGAAAAACACCCACTTTGCTAAAAAATGTAAACATGACAGACAGGCAAATACATGACTTCGGCAGACTTCGCTTGTCGTGACTGACGTTGACAACGTCAGCTACATTGATGTTTTGTTGTTTTTTTTTTAAAGCAGCTGTTCAATCAATTCAAAATATTGACAAAAACTGTTTGCTTCGACAAATTCGGCACATCACTATCAATCAAAAACAGGAAAAAAAAGAGGGAATCTTTTTTTCTCTTGGCAACACTGGCTCTGTTGATGTGTCGTGATTGTCCAAGAAAAATATCAATATTTTGGATTTTTATAAAAGAAAAGCAGCAAATCTCTACAAATAACTTAAATTAATGAGCCTAACATTCTATCCTACCCACATACAACAAAGCCATGGACGACAGGTAAACGATTTTTCGACAATTCATTAGTTTGCCTCGTAACAGGTAAAACTAAGTCTTAGCAATATAAACCGACTTTCTTGTCTAATTATTGCAGGAACATGGATACCAGCAGCGCTACGTACAATGAGAATGACAGTGAGCATTCCAAAAGTATAATACATATGGACGTGGACTGTTTTTATGCTCAAGTGGAGATGCTTCGAAAACCCGAACTTCGCAATATTCCACTTGGTATACAGCAGAAGAACATTGTCGTAACGAGTAACTATGAAGCCAGGAAGTACGGCGTCCAAAAGTGTATGCTGGTATCAGACGCCTTGAAAGTCTGTCCGAATTTAACTTTGGTGAATGGTGAGGATCTTCACAGCTATAGAACAGCTTCCAATAAGATCTTCTCAGCATTGCAGAGTTGGAAGTGTCCGGTAGAAAAATTGGGTATGGATGAAAATTTTATTGATGTCACAAATTTAATTCAGGAAAAGTTAAAAACTATGAATGAAAAGAGTGCAACACTCGCTGGCCACATCTACAACGAACCAAGCATAGAATGCCCGTGTGGCTGCCACAACAGACTGAGAATAGCATCACAAATAGCCAGTGAAATTAGAAAGAAAATTTATGATGAATTAGGTTTCACAACTTGCACTGGTATTGCACACAACAAGTTGTTAGCCAAACTTATCTGTCCATTACATAAACCTAATGACCAAACTACTATATTCCCCGAGCATGCAACAACTTTTATGTCAACCCTTACAAGTGTCCGTTCCATTCCAAGTATCGGCTCTAAAACTACTGAAGCTCTCATCTCACAGAAAATCATCTCTGTAAAGGACCTCCAGGAAGCATCCTTGGAAGAGTTGAAAAAGCATTTTAGCAGTGACATGGCTGTAAGATTGAAAACTTTAAGTTTGGGTGAGGATGGCACACCAGTGAAGCAATCAGGCAAGCCTCTAAGCATAGGTTTGGAGGATAGTTTCAAGACAGTAAGTGTGAAAAGTGAAGTTGAGGATAAGTTCTCGGCACTACTGCAGAGGCTGCTCGTCTTGGTCAGAGAAGATGGACGCATCCCTGTCTCACTCAGAGTAACTCTGCGAAAAAAAGACGCCAAGAGACTTAGCAGCCACAGGGAGTCAAGACAAAGTCAAATCTCTCCATCAATATTTTCACTGACCAATGGTGTGCTCACAGTAACAGACTCCGGCCAACAGAAACTTCTAGTGATAGTAATGAAATTATTCAACAAGCTGATTGATCTAACTAAACCATTCCATTTAACTCTAGTGGGTCTTGCATTCACAAAATTTCAGGAACGCATGACAGGGCGAAGTTCCATAGTGAACTACCTGATGAATGACATTTCCGTCCAATCAGTACTTAATTTATCGAATGACGGCGACACCTCTGCCTCGTCCATGGACTATTCGGCTGTATCGCCGAGTAGTAGCACTACAACCGACCACTCGGACGCAGAAGTCGAACCGTCCCCGAAAAAGCCCAAAAAGGTGAACTGGGTAGCTAAAAGACGATGCCTGGCGAAGGAGGAAGTCGCGTCGCCTAGTAAGCTGAAAGTGGGGGAGCTTAGATTAAATTCTAAAGAGTTGGAGAAAGTATCAGAGTTGAGATTGAATTCCCGCGATCGATCGTTGACCCCGCGCGCTAGTCCGGCGCGGGATAATACGTCTGACGCGTCCGAATCTATGAAAGACGTTGCCGACGACGCCGCTTGCAACGACTGCCCCAGCTACGTAGACAAGGGAGTGTTCAGCGCGCTGCCGGAGGATATGCAGCAGGAGCTCAAAGCCATGTGGAAGAACCCATCCAGCTCAGCTGGAGTGACCAGGAGTAGCCCGCGAAACGCGAACAAACCTAAATCGAACACAATTCTTAAGTACTTCGTTCCACACAAATAGTATTAGTTAGTAAGATGTATAACTTGTTATTTTTAAGTAATAAGTGAATGAATGGTTTCTATTTTTTCAAATCATACAACTTTTATTCAGCTGATCAAAATACATGTTTATGTTGAAGACAGATTTTTACTCAAAGAAAACACAATGTTGTATATAAATTGCTATATCATTTAATATCTATATTTTTAACAGCTTCCGTAACCATAGTAAATAACTCTGGACACTTCTGAACATTATGTACATTGATTTTCAGCATTTCTATTAGTTGGCCGTAAAAGATGACATCCACATTCAGCTGGAGTCTGATTTTATCTCCATCAGTGGTGCCTGCAATCTCGTTACTTTGCTGAGACATTTCCCTAATCTGTTTCAGTCTTCTCAATGACTCCTCAGTTTTGTACACTGATGTCAAAACATCTTCTACATACTTGTAGTATCTAAAAATATAACATCTGATTAGAATTCGACCTCCATTCATGAATATTACTTAATATTACGAGATGGATACTTACGACACCGTCATAACATTGAACAAAGCCTCTAGGAGTTCAACTACGAATGCGTTGTCCAATCTTTTGGAAGCGTTTTCATTGAATTCTCTCAGTCCATTCGTGACTACATCTATGTAGGTGCAAGGTCTCGTCGGCACGCTTCGGTTTGTCTTCCTGTACAGTCTGGGGATATCGCTGACTTGTTTGAGTTGAACATTGTAATGGTCAAACAATTCATTAACGATGCATTCTTTGACTTTCTTCCTCGTTCCTTGTAACGTCTCTTCCGAGGATTGTAAGCTCGTTCGCAGTAAGTCTATGTTGATTGTGAATTTACTTTGCACCATTTCTAGGAATGTCGGCAACCGTTGAATCAGCGTCTGCACGTCAACGTAAATACTAATACTGTTCTCTACAAGGGTTTTATTTACATTCGTTGATTCGTATTTGCGTTGTGTGGTTTTCTGGAACAAAAGTGATCTTATTTATTACTAACTTCCACCCACGGCTTCGCCTGCGTGGTACCTTGGAGAACAAAACAAATCTATCCCACGAGAACCGTCCATTTTTCCGGGATAAAAAAGAGCTATTACAGACTGTGTGCTAAATTTCATCCAGATCCGTTTAGCCGTTTCAGCGTGGGGTTGGTAATTAGATAAATTATCACGAAATTTAGCCAAATGTATTAAAAAAAACCCAAAGTATTAAAGGGCTTTGTATTAGGCAGCAATTTAGGTTACAGGCGTCAGGGGCTGATGATGGATGAGTCTTCTGATGGTGACAAGAAAAAGGGTCTAGGTACACTCAGCAGAGGGTAGTCAACCTTATAAATACCTGTGTACAATAAGCGCTGGCCCATGTAGCATACCGCGCGAGGACCTGCAGCGAGAGCTTCCAGAACTTGTGGCCTAGGGCTTCGATATAAATGCCGTCAGACCAGCACTCATGCAACGCTGACCAGCATTTTTGACTTTCTTTTAATAGGAACCCATCGTTCGGCTCCGTTGTGGGCGTCTTTTGGAGGGAGGTTTCGTAGCTTCCTGTGATGTAACATTACAGACCTTCAGAAACGTTATCATCTAATTATTATACAAATAGCGATATTTTAGGCTTGCAAAGTGATTTAGTTAGGTTAGTAGGGACCTATCCGTGAATATTTAATCACAAATTCATGCTGATAAATTACTAATTCACTGAAAAATGTATCGAGAAAAGGCAGGTAGTGTCCGTCCCTTGCGCTTCACGGCTCTACTTGGTTGGGCCACTGCCGTGTCCCCAAATATCGTAGGTATATCAAAATGTTTGTGCTATTTTTGCTCCAAGTTAAACAAAATAGGCACCTAGGTACCTACTGAGTCAGAACTAAGCTGCAGTAACTATTCAATAATCTGTCACGTAGCCAATGTGACCTTACGTCATCACATCGCTCTTGACTCAGTTTGATAATTTGATCTAACTGAACAAATAACTACATAGAAGTGATATTACTGCTATCAATAGCTTCTAATTATAGGCTGCTGATAAAGCAGGACATGAAAGAGCCATTTGTATTTATTATATTAATGGCGTTCTATGCAACTATGTAGGTAAACTGTAAATAAACTATTATAGAACTCCAAACAAATTTGGTGGACACACCCATATGAGTTTTTTTGCCTATGTCTGGTCTGATACCTAGGACTTGATGTGACTGCTGGGGGTTTATTAAAACAAATGCTACAGAACTTACCAGCTATTTCTTGGAATCGGATTTGAAAATATACTGGCAGGTTCCACCTTTTTTGAAAGCTCCTATATTCCATGGTTGCTCTCAGCAATCTTACGGTTTCTTCATCTGAACAATATTTCTCTAACTTCCTCACAAAACACAAGCTTTCATTATACCTTCTATAAAACATCTGTGGGTTGCCGGGCGCAAATATTGACGATAAATTGACCTCTAGCCTACTCTCTACTTCGCACCAAAAACAGTTTACTAAAAATCTATATTTTTTTACAAGAAATGTCAGCTTGGAATGTTGTGTTACTACTAAAAGTAGTTTTAATTTATTGTTCAGCAAAGATAAGATTCTATCATAGATTCCTTCTAGTCCATCTTTAGTTCTTTGAAGTGCAGGCTCATTTATTATATCTTGTAGCAAAGGACCTATAGCTTGTTTGCGTAACAGTAACTCGGTTTCTGTGACACGGTCCAACGATGACAGTGTTATAAGAGTTTTCAGTAAGTTTTCTTCATCACTATCATTCCAAAACTGGAAAAGCAGTTCATTTAATGTTTGTATAAGTTTCTGGCCGATGTAATTAAATTGAGATTTTTGGTTGGGTTTTATTAAATTATCACATTTTGCAATGGTGAATTTCAGTTGGTTGTATTGCATAGTGGCACGGTCTGTTAATGCCACTCTTTCGCTTACATCCTTATCAGAAATATTGCTTAATATGCTTTCTAGTGTTCTAAGACTGTTGAATGTTTGACTGTAATATTTGAGTAGCTGTTTCTTTTTCTGCAGTGTGTGTCGTTGGCTCATCCACATTGATAGCTCTTTCATTGCATCTTCTAAACATTGCTTGACACTCTGAAATCAATAAATATGAAAGTCATCTGAGAATTGTTAGGTGAACATTTTTAGTTAAAGAATTATCACAGATTTAATTCCAGTAGGTATCTACATACATACATACATAAAATCACGCCTGTATCCCGACGGGGTAGGCAGAGATCACGGATCTCCACTTGGTAATGATAGATACCTAATGATTGCCAATATTTTTGATCAATGCTTATAAGTTAGGAACAGGTGATCTAATCATAGATTATCAGTTGCCTGCATTTTATGTGATAGCTGTAACTGAACGCTCGAACAGCGCCCTAAATTTAAACTTAAATTAACCTTACCACAACTTCTTCATTCAATTGTGTTAGAGGCAGTTGGATTTTTGTTATTGCTTTATCGAATCCGATGAGTGTAGCGCAGAGGTTGACGAAATTAGCATAATCCTTGTTGATGAGCTCAATCATAGCCAACCGCAGAACTTTTAAATATACACCCAGGTCGTCACGCATCGACTCTAAAGAAACCACATTTTGGTGGTCCGCTAGGAAGTTATCCACGGAGAAATTGGACTAAAAACACAACAGATCATATCCATTATTCAATAATACATGAAATATAAATAAAAAACAATAATTTATTGGAGGAGAGTCGCCGACTGCCTACCTTCACGAAGTCATTGCGATCAAAGCACAGACCCCGAGGGGCTGGCGGTAACGTGAACTCCACTATATCCTGCTCCATTGTCTTGACCTACTATTATAGCGTTAGAAAGGCAGCATTATTGAATGGAATCGTGTAAAATTAATAAAAATTGGTAACTCCACGGTGCTCATTGTTTGACATTCACTTTTGACGTTTCCAATTTCCAATTGACGTAAATGTGAGATGGACACATCATAACATAGCTTACGTCAAAAGTACTGTTCGGATATATCAGTAATTATCTGGATTTTCTGCGGTGTATTTGCCTGACAACTACGTCGCTCTGGTTTTTATATGTTTTCTCGTGTTATTTTGAGTTTTATTGCGTAATTTTGGTGGTTATTTTGCCAATAAAGCCCGGGTTCTTGACGCGAGTGTAAAGTATGTGAATTAGAGTGAATAGTTCTCTTCAAATTCCATCGGAGGAAATCCCGAAAATTTTCAACAAAACAGCCATCTTTTGTTTAAAATTGACTTGACTACTTGACTATGACTCTGTGACGTTGACAATACTTATAAATATATACACTTGACACTGGCAAAATTGTTCTCTAAGAGACAGATGCCATAATTGAAGAAGAAGAAGAAACAGTAATTATCTATCACAAATATTTTTTTATTCATTCAAGGTAGGGTAGAGGTGCATGCATCTCTTTTTGCAAACATCTTATCAAGTTATAAACAAAGATACCTAAATAATTAAAAAGCGCAGGTTCTAAGTAGAAACTCTGTTGGTAAGCGAGCGTTATTATCGATACGGCAATTGCCGTAATATACGGTAATTCATGTATTTTTTTTAGAAAATACAGTATACGGCAGCTTTTTGACTGCCGTATCATTTAATACGGCAATTCAGAATGCCTGAAATATTTATTATTTATTAATTAAATTTTGATTATGAAAATGGTGAAACGAAACGTAACTTTGGTATCCCCGCCCCCGTGGGAAATGATCGATATGAACGTTCCCTTTTTCTGTGTTATGCATGAACCATAATATGCATGAACCGTAATCTGTGGTTTTTTTTTCAAAGGTAATTAAATTAAATCGCATATACGGCAATTTTGAAATTTATTTATGATAAATACGTCAATTTCAAAGTTTAGATACGGCAACCCAGATTTTTACGATAATAACACTGTACTGAAGCGTCAAATATTACTCATTTATAGAGTAGTTTGAAGCGCAGACGATCAGTCACTCTGAGGACGTCGTGTCGCGTGACGTGACTTACCGGTGTGCAATAAACAAATTATGCCGTCTTGTGTCGTTCCTACTTGTAAAAATGCAGCGGGGCTACAAAAAAAACAGGATGGGATCACATTTCACGTGTAAGTAGTGCATTTAGATATCGTTTTATTTGTTTAATGAATAATTTGTTTTGTTTGTAATTGTCATTGCGTCCAAGTCCATCTTGTTAGTGTTGCCAATGTAAGAGTTTTGATTTTCCGTGCTTTATATTACGTAGGTAGATACTGAGGGATTTTATTTTGAGTGATATTAAATTAATAACTACCGTCTATAAAAACATTTTAACCGACTTGAAAAAAGAAAGGTTGGTTATCAATGAGACTTATTGAAACTTATTGAATAAATAAATAAAATATGAAATAAATATTGAAAAAAATTTAGATATAAGATTTCACCATATTATAGCGAAATGTAAATCTTTGATGATTAGGTAGTGCAGAATCAAAACGACAATTTTATAAAAATCTTGCACAACAAAAAGGAAATTAAATTAACTTGTCAAGTCATTAAATTAAATTAAACTTGTGTTAAATTAAACTTGATATTAAATTAAACTTGAAAAAACTAAAATTAAACTGAATAAAGTTATTTTGAGTTTGAGTCTCGTGTTTTATTTATAAAACTTTTATTTCTTGAGATTATTAAGTACATAGACATAAAATATGAATACATTTATATGAAAGGACAATTTCGATTTTATTATTATAGTTTACCCCATAAAACGGGTAAAATGTCTAAGCTAGTAACATTACGCGGGTGGGAAGTGATGGGCGCGGGACGCTTGTTTGGTTTTTGGACACAGCGTGCGGTTTGCAATTACAGTCGAACGCGGCTTCTGGTTCTTTCTTTATAGAGATTAATTGTAAGAAATCTTTCTTCATCATGCATCTGCATCCATCTTGATAGTGTTGCCAATGTTTAGAGTTTTGACTTTCCTTGCTTTTTATTACGTAGGTAGGTACTGGGGGATTTTATTTTGAGTTATATTAAACGAATGACTACCGTAAATAAAAAACATTTTAACCGACTTGAAAAAATAAAGGTTAGTTATCATTGAGACTCGTATGTATAAATATTGTTAGGATAGCATAACATCCATAATAGGTACGGTATTTTGTTAGTAGGTATATAAAGATTTCCATACAAATGTACAAAATTTGTGGTGTGTGCGCGTGAGGGTCCTCCCTCACGCGCACACACCACAAATTTTGTGAAATCCTTCACCGTCCTAGGTGGAGAGTGTATTATGCAACATAATAACTATTGATATTATTATTATTTATATATTTTCATCGTGAAAATCATCTTCAACTTTGCATTTAGGCGCGGTGGTCAGCTGATCGGGGAGTTTTGCTGTTTTTCAGATGCTTTACCCTCGATAAATAAGGGTAGTGGAAAATAACTGAAAGGTCACTGAAAATATTCAATATTATATCTCTAAAGTCTGAGTTTGAAATTTTGTTTAAACTTCGTACTAACTTTAGTATTAATTCTCAAAAAAACCTCAAAAAATAAACAAAATCTGCTTCTCCTTCTAAAGTTGAGGTCATTTACATATTTTTTTTACACCAACGGGTAGATAATTTACTTATAAATAAAATGTGTGTTTCATTTTTATTATTTAAAATTTAACACAAATTATTACAATTCGAAGGGATAAAAACTTAGACTTTTCATGCAACGGGCAGTATGCCGCTGGCCACTAGCTAGCCGCCGCGCCTTAATTGCCTTATTTATATTGCCTTTCAATAGAATAACACAAGTTTATGTCAAATTTTAGCTTCCCTGCTGATGAAGAAAGGAAAGAGGAGTGGATCAAAATAATTCGAAAAGCACGCCTGGAAGAGTTATGGAAACCTTCAAATCGCAGCGTAGTTTGTTCGATGCATTTTGAGGAGAAATATTTTTATGAGACAAAATGTGGTTTGAAAAGACTTACAAAAGAAGCTATTCCAAATAAGGTAGGTACCTACATTATAGTTTGCTATTATAATCGCCCGCTGCTTCACCCGTAAAGTACATGAATAAAAAGTAGCCTATAATTAATCCAAGTTAATCAAAATCGGTTCAGCCGTTTGGGTTTAAAAAGTTACAAACGTCCTCACATCCATCCATAAAAACTTTCACAATTCTAATATAAGTAAGATACGTAAACAAAAAGTAGGCAAAAAGCTTAGGTAATAATATAATGGATACAAGGGTAGAGGTAGACCAAAGAAAAGATGGATGGACTGTGTGAAAGATGACATGGGTAAGAAAGGAGTGAGTACTGAGATGACGAATGATAAAGGAAAGTGGAAGAAGATCACATGTTGTGCCGACCCCACATAACGTGAGAAAAGGGCAGGAAGATGATGATGATGAATAATATTATGAGTAATCTAATAATAATCATTATAATATTTCAGCATATGGCCACAACAGCAGATGAGTCCGGGACATGCATCGAAAAACCTGAAAATGTGAGTATTAATAATAACTTAGTTATAGTATTAACAGCAGTTTACCAGCATTACCCGACTATGTTAAAGCCAAAGAACTGTTATAATTTTGACAGGCTATGTATTATATATTATATTAGTATGTATTATATAGTATGTATTATTATTATATTATATTAGATAAAAACGTCTCCAACTTACAGACTAACAGTTTTTTTTTATTTCAGGCTATTCAACCAAATTCGCCCGCTAAATCAAACTCGGAGATAGGTGATGTGAACATATCCGATTTGGACCATATATTTGACACGCCAAAAATAGCGAAATTAAAGTCCCAATTACGCCGCAAACAAATATTTTGTAAGAGATATGTCCGACTAATAAAGACATTGCAACAAAAAAATAGACGTCTTACCAAAAAGAACGAATCTTTAATGAGTACTTTGAGGAATTTAAAAAAAGAATTGTTAAATCGTTCTTTGGAGTATTTTCGTTGACAAACGATGATGATGTTTATGACCTACTTTCGACAAAATATATAGTGGCAGCTGATATTTTTAAATGTACCTATACAAAAAAAAATAATTTCAATTGATGTTAAAAAAATTGCGGATAATGTAGACCCCGGGACAGGTACTTCTGAAAATTCCTCTCTGAACCATACGTTCTTTTATTGAATAGCATTAACGACAATTTTAAATTACCTCTGGGATATTTCTTAGTGCATGGTTTGAATGCAGAACAAATAGTTCATTAAATTAAATTATTTTTAATCAAATGCCACGATGCTGGTATTAAAGTAGTGTCTTTAAAGTTTGATAGGCATGCAACCAACATAACGGCAATGAAGATACCATAATAGGGTGTAAAATAGATATTGAAAATGAAATAAAAACCACTTTTATTCACCCGTAGACAATTGAGTATTTGAATGTTTTTTTTGTGATAAGTGGAAAGATCATAATATAAGATTTATAACAAAACTATTTTTTATTTTATATTTTCGCAATAATTCTAAAGTTATTTCAAAATAAAAATTATACTTTGAATCCAGTACCGAAGATACGCCGACAACTCCCGAGCGCGCGTGACGTCACAAAGATAACAATGATGTACCAATAGATGTACGAATACAACAAAAAAATTACTAATAAATTTTTTTTACGAACGTCGAAATAAATGGTTTCAAGCAGCGTGATAATCCCAAAACAAAATTGATTTTTTTTTGTTGTAAAGATCATTTCGATGTAAGTATTTATTTTCGCCATTGTTATTAATTATTATTTAACCAGTAACCTTGTGACGTCACATCCGTGGTGACCCAATTATGGCGCGTTTATAGTCACGTGACTTATTTTAAAATTTCATCAATTTTTAATTGTTTCTAAGTAATTGAAAATTTATTTTTTAAAGTTTTTGCATTATTTTGATAATAAAGTTTTAAAATACATAAAATAATCAACATATATTTTTTTCTTCGAATACTCAATTTTGTACTTAGCTGTTTTCTTAGATCCCGTACATAATGTTCAAACTTATAAGAAACCATTTTGAATCAAAAAAATATATGCTGGATGAAAAGAATCAAGAAATAAATTGGAACCTACTATGTGAGCTTAATAAACAACAGGAAAATGAAGGGCTTCATTAGCGAATAAGCTTACACGTAGGCATATAATGTTCCGTAACAACAATAAGAAGGTTAATGAGCCCAACAACATACCTTATAATTATAAAGATTATTAATATTAATAAGCCCAACACCATACCTCAAATAGAAATTCGACACGTGATTCGCTTCTCGACGAAGCATCCTCAGGACCATTGACTCGCTCTGCACTGGCGTTGCTCCACCGAGCGCCGAAAGAGAAGTAACTAAAGTAGGTAAACCCTTATATATATTAACCCAAAGTTTACGCTTCTATAACAAGATCCCAAGCGACATGCTTGATTTGTCGGTTGGGAAATTCAAAAATGTAATTAAACAGAAACTGTCTCAAAGAGCTTATTATAGAATATCAGAGTACCTACTTAGATGACAAAAATGCTTGGGAAGAATCAGCTCCAACTCTGCTAGGTGTCTCTAACAAAATTAACAAGGATCATACAAAAACAGAGCGCTAGGGCCCAGCGAGTTTCTTGTCAGTTCTTCTCGGACTGGAATTGGCACTTAGAATCACCTAGTATGTAAGACGATTCAAAATGATCCCTGCGATTTCACTGAATAAAGTTAAAAGAGTTTGAGTTTCGTGTTTTATTTATAAAACTTATTTCTTGAGATTATTAGGTTAATTCAATTTTACTATCTTACTTTCAATACCCTCAACGTTTACCCCATAAAACGGGTAAACGATGCCTAAGCTAGCAACATTACGCGGGTGAGAAGTGAGGTGGGCGCGGGACGCTTGTTTGGTTTTTTGACACAGCGTGCGGTTTGCAATTAAACAGTAGAACGCGGCTTCTGGATCTTTCTGTATTCCTATGATTATTATTATGAGGTTCCTTCCTACACAGTGTAATTGTTCCTACCTACATTTCTTTTCTTTCAGTTCCTACATCGATATGTATTAGGTATGGGTTCCTTCCTTCGTAGGTAGGTACTCAACCCACAATAACAAATAGGTACCTACCTACCTACTTGTTTGTTTAGAAAAGATAGGTAGGTAGGTAATTATTTTATAAAAAGTAGGTAGGTACTAATATTACCTAGGTAGTTAGGTATCTAGCATATTATATGTATGTAGGGTCATGTGGTCCACGGTGGTCATACCAGATACAGTGGCTCAGTAACAGTATAGCAAAAACAAATGAAGATATCTAACTGTCTCTTTTCCCTAATGGTAGCGCTTGGGACGAAAACTTGTCGCAACCAATCAGCCCGCGCACACGGCGCGCCATACTTGTGTGAGGGGAGATTTTCTATTTTCGGTGTCAAAAGTTTACTTTTAAGGTAAGAAATCTGTTGTTCTAAGTCCATAATGGTACATGACATTACCATGTTACTATTTTGACTGCATAACGTGTTTATTTATGATTGCTTACATGTGTGATTTGGCCCCAAATCTCTATTACTTTTTTATGTGTGATAGCTAAAATAAAAAATGGTGCCAGAGTCCACAGTGGCTCGTATTAACAAAATACACAGTGGATCATGATCCATGATGAGTGTTTGGCGATAGTACTATACGCCAACAGTCTTACTACTGCTTTTCAACTGATCTGTCCCAACTAAATGTTCACTAAAGTGTTTTAAGCAATGTTAAATATTATGTTAGTTTAACTGTTTCACAGTATAGAATTTATGTTCTCATGATTGTCTGTAGCAGAAAAATAGTGTTTTGGTTTATTATTTTATCAGAAGAGTTATTTTTTGTTTATTTTTATGACTAGGATAGTAATTTGGTTTATTATTATATTTAAGATGTAAAAGATGTGTCAAATAGATTAGAGCTTTTATTGACAACGTTGTCAATGTAAGTTGCTATCTAAGTTTTTTATTGCTTGTTGATTTATTTTATATAGTAGCGTAAATACGTGATTACCTGATCTCCATATAAGAAATACTTAATCATTGTAATAAAGCGAGTGATTAATTTCTAAATTCTTTGTTTTATTTTAATTGCATGCACTTATAGTATCCACCGTGTACCACCCCTAACCACTGTGTATTTAGGGTCTAGCCACTGTTTCGACCCCTAGGTACACAGTGGCTTATTTCTGACATTTTATAAAAACTAGTTTGTTTTCTTTTAACTTTAATTTATCAAGAAATAAATTATACCAAGTCAAACTAGTTGAAATACATTATATCCATTCTCAATAGCAGCATCCTAGCATAATCCGGGGCCGTATCACAGATCTTGGAAAAAAAGTGACCCACTGTAGACCACCTGACCCTACCTACCTATAAGCTATATTATATGTACCTACTTTTAAAATGCAAATTGAGGCAATTATATTCTGTTTCATACAAAACAAAACAATGATTAGGTTGACTTTAGCCTATTTATGATAATCATGTCATTATCGTATACTTTACCAATTTACGTAATAAGTAGATAAATACTTAAGTACCTATCTAGGTAACCGTTGAGGAAAATTATTTCAGATTTTGGTCATAAAGTTACCTACTTTGTCAACTAGGTCTACAGACGTTCCAGAGCTCTAAGAGATGGCTTTTAGTTCTGAAAACATATATCTAAACAGAGCGAAGTTGGTGATGACGATTTTAGGGATCTGGGTGCCTCCAGACCCCGAAAGCTTGTTCCGAAAACTCCACAGATTTTCTACAATAGCACTACAGTATCTGTTTCTAATGTTTCAAGCTATTTATATAATCCAGGTGTGGGGTGATCTCGACGCTGTGTCTCAGGCATCTTACCTCCTCTTCACACAGGCCTGTCTCTGCTTCAAAGTGACCGTGCTACTTGTTAACATGGACATGCTAAAAGAACTGCTCAGGCAGATGGAATCCAATACCTTTCAACCGCAGTCTGAAACTCATGAAAAGTAATTCTTGTCTTTTTAGTCTTTTTAATCAGATATTTTTGCCGTCTTTGGAGCATTCTGTTCTATGTTCGTTTGAAGGATTTTGAAATTGCAGGCTGTTCGGATAAAAAGATTACTCCTAGCGTTCATGATAAGCTCGCAATTGACATGTGGCATGTGGGCGTTGAAACCGTTGTTCGATGATGCAGGTAGCAGAAAGTTTCCTTTCGATATGTGGTAAGTTTGGGCTGAGTTCAGTGGGTACCTACCTACCAAAGTAGGTATATTTTGGCTAACTATCCATCTACCTTTTGATAGTCCATGATTCTTCCGCTTCAGGATGCCCGTCTCCCCTGAGCAGTCTCCACAGTATCACTTTGGATATGCCTTCCAACTGCTGACAATATGCATGAGCGCCTACATTTACTTTGCCGTTGACAGTGTGGCTCTGTCGTCTGTGATCTTCGCATGCGGGCAGTTTGAAATCATCAAGGAGAAGATATTGAGCGTGAGTTTTGGAATAAACCCAGAAGAAGTGGTAGCTCTTTCTACTGAGGCTCTAAGTACGTGTCTTAATAACCTGATTATCAACTTCTCTTCCTCCCATATTATCCTCTTTTCATGATCACCAAGCATGAAGAACTGATAGAGGCGACTTTTTTTCTTTTTTGTAAACCTCTTTCATCAAAAAGAGGTTCTTTCAGTGCTCAGCTACCAGTTAGTACCTACTTAGTATCTATCTATCTACCTACCTACGTCGATTGCCCCAGTAGGCGCCATGGTTAGGGTTACTTTCAAGCTAAGAACCTACCTACCTTCTTTCAGATAAAAACTGTATGGGACAAAAAGGGAAAAGAAATGACAGACATTTTAGACGAAAACTACAATAAGCTAATAGAATGTATCAAACAACATCAGGCTGTGGTATCGTAAGTTTTTCATCCAGTCGAGGAGCTGAAAAACGCTATCTAGGTAAAAAGCAGAGCACCAAGTGTGCTCTGCTTTTCCAAGAATGAGCACCGTAAGTAGCGTCTTTCTTCTTTACGGAAAAGAAGACAAAGTGTCATTCAGTTTTAAATTGACCAACAAAAATGATTCTTTTGTTGTCCCTAATATCACTTTTTCTTCGCTACTGTAAAGAAAAGCTCTGTCTAGGTATGACGCTCATGCTAGGAGGCAGGATAGGCGTGACCACATAGAAATTCTTGTATTCAGATTCACAAAGCTGGTGGAGGATGCCTATCACACCTATCTTCTATTTCAATTGACGGGCAGCGTTGGGCTGATTTGCATGTCAGCACTGAGGATTCTAGTCGTAAGGTTTTGAACTATAACTCAGTCTCTTTACCCTATCAATTAGGTATGTTTCTGTCAAACACTCTTAATTTATGATACTTATTTAAGACCTAAGTACATACTTATTAAATTAATGTTTTTCTCTTTGTACTGCACTTATAAATTTCAAGGTTGACTGGAGAAGTATGCAGTTTTTTTCAATACTGAGTTACCTATCGGTGATGATCAGCCAACTCTTCGTGTGCTGCTGGTGCGGTCATGAACTCTCTGCTACTGTAAGGCACCTCGTTATTTAACCTGTTCAATTGGCGCCCAACGGGTCACAGAATTTTGCCCCACGTTGGGCATCAATTTTCAGAATATACTGAGTTCTTTTGTTTTTTATGCATTGGCGAGTCTAGTGAAGCTCAAAATAAGATTTTTATTTACTTATTTTACTAAAAGTGGTATTGTCCAATATTAATTTTGCACCACGTTGGGCTCCAATTCTTGTAAAGTGAATAATAGTTTTATAGAAGGTACATACCATCTGTTATCCATAGTCTGTAAATAGATTTTTAATTGATCGAAGTATTGCGGTGCATATAAGTCAGATATAAGGTTTGGGAATTTTCTATTTCAGAGTGAAAAGCTCCACACAGTGCTTTACGAGTGCATGTGGTACGAGCAAAGCCCAAGGTTCAAGAGGGACTTTGCGTTTGCAATGATGCGCATGCGCTGCCCTTTAGTCCTGAAGGCTGGGCACTACATCCCGCTTCTGAGGCAGACTTTTGTTTCTGTTAGTAATTACATGCTGCTTCGATAAAAATATTCATTTTTTTTTTAATTATTCATTTATTTCCAGATTCTTCGCATGTCCTATTCATATTTTGCGGTGCTAAACCAAACCACGTAGTAACTTGAATTACGTAGATGGTCACATAAGTAGGTATACCTATACCTACTCGTAACGCACGCCATTCAACCACAGTATACTGCCAAATTGCAGACTCTCACCAGTGGAAAACTTAGTAAAATATTTTTTTTTATAAAGACTGGATTTTTTTACTACCTCCTAATACCAAGATCTAATGCACGAAATAACCCTCTCAGATGCACTTTTCTTTTCAGCACACTCTGGTAAGAAAGAACTTGTGACTTGTGACATAATAAGAACTAAATAAAAAAATAGTAAGTTATTAATAAAAAAAGGAAAAAATTCAATAAAAAAAGGAGATGTAAGTATATCGAACCTGGACATTACTAATAGTCGCAATGACTGATTTTTTTTAGGTAGGTAACTGAAGGTATCCAGAGTACCTGCCTACCTACCTACCTACCTAGGTAGGTAGGTACTCTGTAGCTTAATACACTTACCTAAGTACCGCTACAGAAATGAAAATGATAGGTTGACGGTATGCATTTGGATTATAATAGGTAGTAGGTACCTATGCGGCGAAATGGTCAGAACTTTAGAAAGTCAAAACCTAGAAATTAATTTTCAAATTGCAATAATTGTAGCTTTGAAAACTTTATTCTAACTTTGATTTAATTGCGTACCTACATGAAGCGGGCTCTTCTATCACACCTCTTTTATAGACTGGGAGAGGATCATTGGTCAATTTATTTCATCTAAGCAGGTACCTACCTAGTTAAATGAATCGCGGTACGAGAGATAAACAAGATTAAGTTATAAAAGTAATAGGTTCAACAAATTACATAGGTAACATAAGTAACTTTACGTAGGCGATTGATTCAGGCGTGACTTTGCGGAAATCCATTACAAATACTGAAAAGGACGGAAATGTGTAGTACCTACCTACTTACCGCTTTTTTTTGCGGGAAAGTAGGTACTAGACATTTCCGTCCTTTTCAGTAGGTATTTCTACCTTATTGATATAATGCGCCTGGCAGGTTTTATGCGTAAAATTAAAGAAAAAAATCCTGCTTAGACAAAATCATAATAGGTAGGTAGGTATTGTGGAGATACAACTGGTTGTCTACGCAGAGTAAAATGTCTTCGTTTGATAAACGTCTGTACGTCATGGGACCATTGTTCTCCGATTAAAATGGTATTGGTTTTACAAAGCAAAATGTCATTGCTAACAAACGATCGCAGTTTAAAATTGGATAAAAATGTCCACAGTAGGATCCTTAAATTGGGAGCCTTTGTGATCTTTGATTAGAAACACTTAACTAGGTATCATCAATAATGTCTAGACAAAGATGCTAAAATAAAACTGGATCTTGGAGTTAACATTTAGGTACCTACTTACCTACCTATTGAGGTTTAATAGCATTTTGAGCTCTATAATTAGAAGGTACCACACCAGGCATATTAACAGTAGCTTGTCCGGGTAGCCGATGACAAATAAGGTTTTTGTGAACTGAATTGGAGCATAGTGCCATCTCCTCTCAATAAGTATAGATACTTAGGTCTAGGTAGGTAGGTACTTACCTACTTAGACTACATTAAAATGGCTGAGAAAACCAACGCTATGATGTTTTTAAGTCTACAAAAACTGCTTTTAACCGTTTTTGGGATGTGGATGTTGCCATACCGTAACACTCTTTACAAGATCTATACTACGTTTGTTATTGCTATAGATATTAGCTTCCTGGCTTGCAACTTTATCCACACGGTGCTCGTTTGGGGTGATTTAGACTTGATGTCTGAAGGGTCGTATATATTGTTCACCCATGTAGCAACGTGTTCTAAGGCAGTAAACTTTGTGCTTAGGAAGGATACTTTTAGGGAATTGATGGAGACAATGGATTCGAAAGCATTCGTGTCACAGACCGACAAGCATGATGCGTGAGTATTATAGAAGTGTTTCGGCAAATAACCTACCTACCAGTTTGTAGCAAAGCCACTTTTACGATATAAATGAATGCCAGCTGTGCTGATCCACTCACGACATTAGATTTAGTTTATATTTTTATTTATTGACTCTTTCATAATTCGTTACACCAGTGCGGAGCGAGTCAACGGTCCTGAGGATGCTTTGTGGAGAAGCGAAACACGTGTCGAATTTCTATTTGAGTTTGTTTTGTGTTAAGTTTATTAGATAATAGTTTAGCGGGAAAGTACCTACTAGATATTTCCGTCCTTTTCGGTAAATTCTTAATTTCCAGAATCCTGACCACGCACTCAAAAAGAGTTAGATGGATTTACGTAACCGTGGCATGCACCTCTTTGATTAACTTCTTGCAATGGACTGTTATACCTCTTCTGGACAAAACACAGAAGCTCCTTCCGTTTAATGTTTGGTAAGTTTGTACGCAGCAGAGAAAAGAATGGCGACAGTTGGAGGAGGCCTTCGCCCGCAAATGGGTGGCCTCAAATAAATAATAATCTATATCTATAAAAGAGCTTGACCTGACTGACTGATTGACTGATTGATCATCGCCCAGCCGAAACCGCTGAATCTAGAAAACTGAAATTTGGAAGGTGGCTTCCTTTTATAACAAAACCACCCACTAAGGCGGGATTTTTGGAAATTCCACCTTTAAGGGGGTGAAAAATGGTGAAAACGTTAGTATGAAACTTTTTAACGCGTGGAGCAATTTTCATGAAACTTTGTTTGTGCACTGTAACTGCAAAATGAATGAATACGTGTTTCAGGATTTTTCAAAATAACCCTTTAAAAAGGGTAAAATGGGGTGTCAAAGTTAGTATGGGAACTTTTTAACGGGTGATGCGATTGGTCTGAAACTTTGTTTGTGTATTGTAAATGCAAAATGAATGGACACATGTTTCAGGATTTTTCAATATAACTCTTAAAAAGGGGTCAAATGGGGGATCAATGTTTGTATGGGATTTTTTTAACGGGTGGTGCGATTGATCTGAAACTTTGTTTGTGTACTGTAAATGCAAAATAAATGAACACGTGTTTCAGGATTTTACAATATTATCTTCAAAAAGGGGTCAAATGTGGGGTCAATGTTTGTATGGGAACTTTTTAACGGGTAGTGCGATTGGTTTGAAACTTAGTTTGTGTACTGTGATTGCAAAATGAATAGACACGTATTTCAGGATTTATTAATGTAACATTTAAAAAGGGGTCAAATGCGGGGTCAATGTTTGTATAGGAACTTTTTAACGGGTGGTGCGATTAGTCAGAAACTTTGTTTTGCGTTTAAGGATTTTTCAATATAACTCTAAAAAAGGGGTCAAATGGGAGGTCAATGTATGGGAACTTATTAACGGGTGGTGCGATTGGTCTGAAATTTTGTTTGTGTTCTGTAAATGCAAAACGAATGGACAAGTGTTTCAGGATTTTTCAATATAACCTTCATCATCATCATCATCATCATCATCATCAGCCTATAGCAGTCCACTGCTGGACATAGGACATATAACCTTAAAAAGGGGTAAAATGGGGTGTCAAAGTAGTATGGGATTTTTGTGAGTTGTGTGATGTGTTTAAAACTCAGTTTAGATATTTTATGTGAACGAAGTCGCGGGCGGGACAGCTAGTAATAATGATAATACAATGTAAATTAATTAAAATTAATCTAGGTAAATGAATAATTAATCTAGGTAAATGAAATAAATGTATTCAAATTTGGGAAATAAAGAGGCTTAAATAAATAAATATTTAAATAAGTTTGTAAGTATATTGAGAACCTACTCACTTACTCAGTGTCTACCACCACAAGTCTACGTAGTATGTAGGTACAATAACGAAACTTATCAACGAAGTCAACATCCCATCTGCTAGTAACATCTTATGCAAACAAAAATAAATACTTAAGTACCTATAAGTACCTATCGAGCAATAATTCCTTCTCATCTCACAGCTCATGTACCTAATACAAAGATCTTCACTGTCATAAATATGATTAGTATGTATGTAGGTATGTACCTATAGCATGCAGTTGTCTCTATTAATTTCTATCACCATGAAATTTTAATGGTTATTTTCCCGCGGCAGAACAACTTGCCATAAGGAGTAGGTACCTACTTTCGAAACAAAGACCAAAAATAAAAAAATAATGATGTTTTTGTTTTAAAATAATTTAAAAAATATTCATCAACTCGAAAACGTGAGTTAAAATTTCACGAGGTACCTACTTATAATATTTTATTGTTTTTATTGTGGAATGTTTAATTACTTAGTTTTAGTTTATAGTTTTTAAATTTGTTATTATGCGCCGACCTGGCTTAAAGTGGAATGGGTTGGCTGGTAGAAAATGCCCCCTAGGCATTAAGCCTTCCTTTTGTCACACAGTTTTTTTCTAATATGTGTACAATAAAGTATAAAGAAATAAATAAATACCACAGTCAGATCATCAGACCATCAGACCTACCGCGAATGATGATTTATTATGATACCTACCTAGCACATTTTCTGATGTTTCTTAATTTCTACCTACTCGTGGTACAAACCGAATGATAACTGATTCGTTACTTAACAGGATGCTAGGAGACACCCAGACCTCTCCCGGCTACGAGCTGGGATACTTGTACCAGGTTCTCATGATAGCGAACAGCACTCAGTCATTTCTGGCCATTGACTTCATATTCGTCGGCGTCATTATATTCACATGTGCTCAACTTGAGATGATCATGGTTAACGTTCAAAAGGTAACAGACCTCCAAGGTCAGTGTCTCCATACAAGCCCTTGCTGTCATTGAAAGAAAAAGACCTAAGTCAGCTTTTTGTATGTAAAAATCGGTTGCGAGTTAGGCCGGCCACATAGGTAGGTACACTCGGAATTCCGTTACGGAATTTCGAAACGGAATTTTATCGAACGCATAAGTCCATACAAATCTATGGACCTACCACACACACTAGGTAATTTTCCGTACGGATTTTTCTTAGATTTGTATGGACTATTATCATTCCTAAATTCCGTTTCGTAATTCAGAGTGTAGGTATGTGGCCGGCCTTAAACGGAGTAACGGAGCCCGCTCCGCTCGCAGTGGAAGGCGGGCATAACACTCCAAAATGCAGGAATGCCAAAAAATCTAATTAAATTGGCTTCATGTGCGTGACTTGTGAAAGTTGCATCATGATTAGTTAGGTAGGTACCTATATGGAGGGATATAATTCAACTTTTAGATTCAAAAGGTGCCGATGACTGGTATAAGTGCAAGCGACAAGAAAGAGCTGGACAACCACAATAACCGCCTGCTATCAGAATGCATCAGGCATCATCAGGCTACCAACAGGTAGGGTATTTACGAGCTAGGAAGCAAAGAAGCCGAAAAGAGCATCTCCTACTTTTGTTTCAATCATTGGAGTGTGTTGTGCCTTCTGCGGGTTTATGTTCTCTCATTAGCCGCTTTCACCACTTGGACACTTTCTAATAGCCCTAAGCCTACGTTTCAAGCATTTTTACCAACCAATTTTGGTTATTTCGGGTGTAGAAACGTGTGGTCAACGTTTCTGAAAAAGTTCCTCGAGACCAACTATATCACAAACGCTCGTTTCACAGCGTTTGAAGAGTTCCGAACGTATAACAAAAATTAGCGCGATACAAAATGTGCTTATCGGAACGTTTACGGTTGAGTTTTGGTTTTGGTTGATTGATACGTCAAAAATTAGTGCGATTACCCTCCTGATGTACTTGGGGGCTAGCTTACTTTGTCGTTATTTGTTGCAGGTTTCTTAAACAAGTGGAAAATATGTTCCACGTACCTATATTCATTCAATTGAGTGGATGCATCATGATTATATGCGTGGTTGGGTTCAGCATCACTGTCGTACGTTTCATTAAATAGTTTCTTATTTTTTTATTACTCCACATAAAGTTAGGTACTCGTCCAAAGTAGAGGACGACGTCAGATAAAAATGTTCCAGGTATTTTCAGGAGCCTCCAAACACAGCACATTTCTACTCAACTCTGACCTATCTTATCGTGATGCTGGTGCAATTGTATCTGTATTGCTGGTGTGGAAATGAGTTGACCATCAGAGTGAGTTACATAGCTAAAACTTTCCGAGAACGGCACGGCGTGTTGCCTTGGAAATAATCCCTTAGAAAGTAACTAGTGCAGTTTAGGAACAAACCTGCAAAAGAACGAAGTACCTACCTATAAAATCTCGCACTTCAGTTTGTCGTATCAAAAACAAAATTATTATTGATACCTATTATTACAATAGAAATAGTATCAAACATATCTACAGTTCAAATAAATAATCGCAGAAATAATAACACAACATTAGATTATTGCGGTAAAATTAGGCAATTACGAGCAATTGCTTCAAAATTCAAATACAACAGAAATCAGAACAGTGCCATTAAGTATTTACTGAAGGAAAATTTCGAAGAACTTTAGGGATGTGTCGTGGCTTTAAAATTGACCACTGGTTTATTCTTGGTCATGGCTCTAAAATGTCCGGTAAGAGAATGGTGAAAGTAACTGCAGATTTTGGTTTCAAGGATTTGGCGACTGTCATACTTTCGTGTTGACGCAATTTTTTTTGAAGTTCTTAACCACCTGAAAACCTAGAGATTTACGTAGGTAGGTACAGTTGGCCCAACGAGTCGAGGCATTCGTGAAGTTAGCCGCAAGAGCTGCGCAGTATCGTTTTTCGGGAGCAATTGGAGGTAATGGAGAGGGGCGGTCGGACTGTAGGTACCTACATGCGCAAACTAGCACCTGTGGCTAATTTCACGAATGCCTAGATCTGTTGGACGAACGATAGGTAGGTAACTACTACCGAGTTATGGTTATTTTTATTTCAGAGCGAGAAGCTTCGAGACTGGATGTATAGTTGCCCCTGGTACGAGAATGACATGCAATTTAGAAAGACCTTGTGTATTGTCTTGGAGTGCACGAGACGACCTGTGGTCTTCCGAGCTGGGTATTTCATAACACTTTCGAGGCCAACCTTTGTTTCGGTACGTGTATTTATTTAGAAGATTTAAAAGTATTACCGGAACCATATAGGACCACTGAATGAATGGTAGGTACCTACGAGTATAAACTCATGCGCCGCTGACGTTAGCGTTGTACCTACTAAAGCATAGATTTAATCTAATTATCTATTGACTAGCTTCTGCACGCGGCGTCGCCCGCGAAGTACCTACATAAAATATAGCCTATGATCATCCTGAAAGTTCATTCTACACATTGGTGAAAGAATTTTTCAAATCGGTTCAGTAGTTTCGGAGCCTATTCATTTCAAACAAACAAACAAACAAACAAACAAACAAACAAACAATCAAAGTTTTCCTCTTTATAATATTAGTATAGATAGATTTATAGTCATAAAGAGGAACGCAAACGAAGATATTGACACATTAGTTTGGCACTGATACCTACACCAATATCATACCTTAACACACTAAGGTGCTTTAATTGAAGTATCAAAGCAATCTATTGCAATGTCTAGAAAATACTTTGTGAAATCTATTTCACAAACTATTTTCTAGACATTTTACTTTAGTCAATTGGAAATGAAAGTGCAACCAATGCTTTACGAAAAACAGCAGTAATAGCATCATATTAACTAATAGGTACTCTAGAATAATATTCTTTATATTTCAGATTCTTCGTTGTTCTTATTCGTACTTTGCAGTTCTTAATCAAAGTAAAGGAAAAAACGAGTAGAATATCACAATGAAACCTCTAGTACCTACCTAAGTCTTATGCAAAAGCACCCTCTACACATTCTCGTTTTAGTTACTTTAGTTGTAAAAGACTTCAGCGCACGATAAATAACCTTTCAAACAAATCAAACTTGTTTTATTTGATTGTTTGTTGTGCCTTTACCCTACCGTTTATAAACGGTTTAGAGGCGACGAATGAATTCGTGAACACATAATTATGGAAAATACAGGTAAGTAATGTAGGTACCAACGGAACATTGAACATTGAACATCTTGGCCAAGTCTTTCATAAACATAAACCTTTAGTTCAAACTCAGGACAGATTACTAACTAGATATTAGAGATTACTAATAAAATCTGAAAATTGGTAGGTATAGTTATTTTTAATTTAGATAAGACAAAGTTACCTACGTACGAGTCTATGTCTAAGTAAGAAGAAATGGCCGTTGATATGGGAGGAAAGAACACGTCATTGTTCCTAGAACGCCCTTTAAAAATCCTATCATTCTTCGGGATATGGCAATGGTCAAAAAGAAATCTCATATGGCAGAGCTACATGGTTTTCATCATGATCACCCAATATTCTTTTGTCGTGTTTGAAGCCGTGTATATCGCGGTGGTTTGGGGGGATATAGAGGCTGTTTCAGAAGCATCTCATCTGCTATTCACTCAGGCGTCCGTATGTTATAAAAGTACGGCTTTTATGGCAAATGAAAAATATCTGGAGATACTGTTGGAGATGATGGAAAGCGAGGTGTTTAGTCCAAAATCTGAAAAGCAAGAGAGGTAAGTAATTAGTTACCTACATTTATTTCTATGGTCCGAGCAAAGTTGCAAGACAAATCACAGTTGAAAGTGTTTTTGTTTTGGACCATCACTTTTATGGACCTAAGAAGGTTATAAGCAAAAATTCTAATACCTAAATGAAGTATTGGGTAAATCTTAGCTATACGTTTTGATGAATACTTGCTGGAACAAACTCTTTCTTTCTTTCTTTCTTTGTTGTTTTAGGATTTTGAGCATTCTGTCACAAAGAATAAAGAATCTTTGCTTGTTCTTTTTGATGAGTGCCTGCTCTACATGTACGCTCTGGGCACTGGTGCCGCTCTTTAATGGCGCTGGCAAATCTTTCCCTTTCAAAATATGGTAAGTTTACATACGAGTTATGTTTGTCACGACCTTGCCTGTGAAATGAGACGCGATGTAGACCTATCTAAATACTTTTGAAAATCGCGATGCATCGACTATCGAATACAATATTAAACGACACTTTCAAACGTTTTTCTAAGACGACTGGAAAACACCTTTACACTTGAATATCTTCCTGTAAGGGTTGATATGGTCATAGTGTCATATTGAGGTACCTATTTGTCATTGTACCCAGTCATGTAATCACGACCAGTTTGGGTTGAGCTGGGTCTATTCCATCAGAGAACGCAAAACAGCCCCGTGTAGTAGGTAATATTATCACAACTCTTATGTAGTCTTGTCTAGATGTCTTATGTATATCGAGTTGATCTAACGTTATTGGAGAGGCTTATGGATCAAACAGAACCGTTTTTTTTGTTTAGGATGCCTGTGACTGCAGACAGCTCACCTAGCTTTGAGCTAGGGTACTTTTACCAGATGAGTGCAATTTACATCAGCGCTTTGCTGTTCATATCGGTGGACAGCGTGGCGCTATGCATGATGATGTTTGGATGTGCACAGCTGGAGATATTGATGGACAAGCTTGAGCAGGTAAGTTAATCCATCATTAACCTAGTTATTTACCACATAACTTATCTAAGTAGGTAGGTACTTACCTAGTTATTCCCGTGTGGTAGTTCACAAAAGGATTCTATCTATGAACTATAAAAAACCGATCTATGTATTGATAGCTGAACTGACCCTGTTCATTGCCGGAGGGAAGCGTCCTAGACAAATAGCGGCATTCTTAGCCTATTTATTAGTATTTTTTTTTAAATTAATATATGTTTTTTTCTTGATTAAGATCCAATCAGTCCCTGCTCCAGCTGTCATGAATAGGACGATGAGAAATGAGTTGCTGAAGAGCAATAATAAGCTGTTTATTGAGTGCGTCCGTCAGCATCAGGCTGTAATTTGGTGATTATATAAGTTTTATTTTTTCTGTGCACATAATCAGGGGCAAAAGCTTCGCCACCCCCTTTCCAAGTTTCACGAACAAATGCTTTTAGGGATTCATCTTTATGGAATGTGTCGAGGCCGTCCCGCCATTTGAATCTGGGTCTGCCTGGGTCAACTCTTATTATTTTAGCCGAGAGATTATCGGACATGCGATAGACGTGTCAGTCTCTTTCCATTGCCTTCAAACTTTTATGCACATGAAATTGATTGCCTCTAGATTTTTTATTTATTGACGTAATTCTATTTTAACAGGTACATAGAAACAGTGGAGAATACATTTCACGCCAATATCTTCTTCCAGTTGATGGGGACGGTTGGCATTATTTGCAACATCGCTCTTCGTATCACCATGGTAAGTTTGGCATTATTATTCAGTCTGTCTAGAAACGCGTCTGTCTATGAACCCTACTCTATAAGTGTAGTCCATCTAACTATCCCAGGCACTATAGCATCCTGTTATTGGGTAAAATGTTCAACTTGACCATGTAGGTATTAATCATCTAGAATAGCCATAAAGGCTTGTTTACTTCCCATAAACCCACTCTTAGGTTGTTTTTGTCGTTCTTTCAGGCCCCGATGTCTCTTTCATCCTGGTTTTTATTACAAACCCATTGTTAGGTTGCCTTAGGTCGTTCTTTCGGGCCCCGAAGTCTCTTTAGTCCTGGTTTCATATTTTTTTATCCCAACAAAATAAAACATAGGTTTTTGTTTTCAGGTTAAAAACGACCATGTTCAACTCCTCTCCATGATGAATTACATGGTGACGATGTTGTCTCAGCTCTTCATCTACTGTTGGACCGGCCATGAGCTAACTATTAGAGTAAGACAGGTTTTCTGAGGCCGCCACGCACTTGGCTTTTAGTTTTGTCAACTCCTAATAATAAAGAACAGAAAATAATCAAGTTATAAGCTCTTCCAAAAATAGCAAAGTAATATATGTAGGTACCTAATATTTCGTACCATGGACCTATAAAAAAATGGTAGTGTTTACTTCAAGCTTGAATTGAGGACTTTCTCAAACGTGATGGTTTTTAAGAACTCGTGGTACCCTTGATTAATTTTATCAATGGCGGGGGTTAGCCCATATACAGACACGAACCATGATTGTATTGTTTGATTTAGACATCTAACTAAATTCACTCGGAACTTAGTCTTTGTACCTACATTCTTGTTTTATGCATTTTCTGTACCTAGGTAAAGTTTTTACATAATCAAGGTAGAGTGTTCGCGATACAGGCTAGACCTAGTGCAGACCACATTGTCACATCTGTATCTACACTTTAACGGACACATGCCTTAAGTTCCTCCCTCGTCACTTCCAGAGTGAAGTGCTCCGGGATTGGCTGTACCAATGCCCGTGGTACGAACAAGACATAAAGTACCTCCGGGGCATGTGGATCACCATGGAGCGCATGAAGAAACCCATCATATTCAAAGCGGGTCATTACGTACCGCTGTCCAGACCAACATTTGTTTCTGTAAGATTGCTTACTAGCTGCTGCATCCCTGGTACCACGCGTGCTAAGGGGCCATCCATAAATTACGACACACGTTAAGGGGGAGGGAGGGGGTCAACGAAGTGTGACATTGTGTGACAAGGGGGTGAAAGGGGGTCCTAAATTTCGTGACAGCACTTTTCAAAATCTAAAAACTATTACTATAATATACAAGATACCAATTGTTTTGTCTGTCGACACATGTGACGTCACACTAGGGAGGGGGGCAGTCTCACAAATGTGACCGGCTGAAAATATAATAAAAATTGTGTGACGTAATTTATGGATGACCCCTAAACTTACAGAAAAATACAGATTAAATATATAAAATACATGTGAATCAGTTGAGATATCTAGGACCGTTACAAACAATCTATAGATAGCTCAACTGATGAAAGCTTCCCAAAGAAGCTGGTAGGATTACCAAGTTGAGAATAGTAGGTAATGCTGATACGTTGAGCCAGATTTGAGCCAGTGTCGCTTTGTCCTTTGCCCTGATATAGTTTTGAAAACGCGATGGGCTTTAGTTCCCCATTATTAGGAATTATTTGTATTACCTACAATTATTTGGCTTCCACAAGAATATATTTTTATTTTAAAATATAATTATTTTTCACTTTAACTAAAAATAACAATTGCACCGCTTTTCTTTTTCAACTTTTTTCCATTACTCAAATTTTATAAGTACCAACACTTATGATCATAAAGCTTACCAAATTATTTTCTTTTTCAGATATTAAGATGTTCCTACTCGTACTTCGCCGTTCTCAACAGCAGAGAATAAAATAAAACAGTGGACTCACAAATCGATCATTTATTTATAAATCGTGTATCACATTACGCGTAGCGTACACTCACGACGACATTAGGCAAAAGTGTGCTTAGTTTACGAAAACTACAAGGAAATGGAAAAATACAATTTCAACACTCAACAATGAGACCTAACTTAAAGTTATAATAATTTAGAAAGTCGATAAATTCGTGCGATTAAATAAAAAAATAACAATAGTGAAGGCGTAGGATTAAAAAAATTACAACCATAATTTTAGAATATCATTGCATACTTAGGTATAAATTTTACAGGACAGGCTTTATTTAATATTCTTAACGATAAATTGCATTGTTATTGTGACATTATTTTAAATATCCAACAAGTTTTTTTTTATTTTACAGTAAAATTAAACAAGCTATTCACGCCATGTACAAAAACAAGTCTAAGATTCAGATACAAATGCAGAGCGTACTGGTGCTTTCGTTTGTCAAAACTTGTACATTTTGTCATAATTAGGTACTTGGTTTCTGAATCCTAGCACAGGAGTTACTTAAATTCAAACAGTATTTAAATATTTTAATTACATACATTATTTAAAAGCACCTTTATTTAATTTTAAAGAATTTACGTTTTATGAATTAAGTATGAATTTTGTACACGACTGTCCCGAAGCATTCACAAGTTAAGGTAGTGTATTAAAGTGATCAAACACATTTTTTATGGATTTTAATTTAAGTACCTTTCCTTTGAAATAATGTTAAATTGCTTTAAATATGTACCTACTTGGAATCATTAAATTTATTAGGAAATCAGTCAGTCGCAGTTATTCAAAGTTAAAAAGCTCATTTTCTCGGATTCGTACGCATAACAGGTTTTGTAAAATAAATATAGAGACGGTCGTTTTTGTAAAAAATATTTTGATAAACGACGCCGGCATCGGATCCTGGGTGTCTACTCCGAAAAACGAAAACGATATAATCGGAATCCAATGTTCATTAAAATCAGTTGAATTCACAGATGTTTCGTTGTGTAATTGAAAATTTCGTGTCCTCCGTAAGTAATCCTATAGTAGGTTTACGAGATCAATTGTCAAAAGTAATGTCGGTCGTTCTATCGTTCAAATATTTGCACGATTATTGTGCCGATATATCGTCGATCGTTTTGCGGAGTAGACCCCCTGCCTACTAAGCGGATCGATTTAAAAATTTTACGAAAACGCCCATCTCTAAATAAATATAAAATATTTGTGTCTTTGCATAAGTATTTTTATCATCGAATTTATTTTTTTAGCATTCGATAGTATGCGATTCTATGTCGCTTTATTATTTTTTCATGTCAGTCTTAGCGGACATTGAAGCATACGACCTAAAATTAGGTTCGAAATAAAATGTTAATATAAAAATTAACAACACAACGAAAGCCAAATTGATAGGGTAACATTTTAAAGTAGATTATTATTTATGTAAAAATTTCATAATTTATAAGCACATTATTGAGTTAAAATAAAACATCAACAATCGTAACAATCAAAAAACTTAAAACAATGGAAATTAATTTCGAAAGAGATAATTATTTAAAAAAATACCAAATACACACAACTTTAGATCAAACTTAAAAATATTACAGCGACCTTTTTGAAAACGATTAGAAAATCACATGTAAAAATTATTGATGAAAATTTCTATTGCACACTATAAGCCTTTTCTTCAATAGACTACTAAGTTCTAAGCTAACATACACTACCAGTACCTACGTATTTATCGTCATTCTTATGAAACACTTTTTAGGTACTTTCTTCCTTACCCCACGTTTACACCAAGGTATAAAATAGGTATTACGAGTAGGTATATGTACATGTTTTGTATCAAACTGTTTCATTTATTGTTTACACATAAAACAACTTGCGTGCATATTATGCCTACAAAACGTGTCGAAGACTGTTAAAAGTTTTCTTGTTCGACAATTTGTTTTTTTATTATGTAGGTACTAGCTGATACCCGCGACTACGTACGCGTTAGATTACTTTTTAATCGGGTTAATTAATTAATTTTTAATTGTCGGCAGAAACGAAGCCAGGCTCAAAGACATCGCCTCTCAGCTCAGCAAAGTCGGCAAAGCACCCCTCATCATCAAAGCAGATGTCTCTACAGACGACGTCAAAACAATCGTCAAGAAAACTGTTGAAAAGGAATCCATAAATCAGCGGCAGTGGAAGATACAAACCTTGAGCAAATCTACGATGAATTGATGAATACCAACTTGCGTTCTATCTTCGTCCTCACTAACCTAGCTGTCCCTTACCTCATCAAATCGAAAGGGAACGTAGTGAACATATCGAGTATTGGCGGTTCGAGCACAGTGAAAGCTTTCGCGCCTTCTGGGAACGCAGCTTACTGCGTTTCCAAAGCTGGAGTGGACCACTTCACACGAATTGCTGCTATGGAACTCGCCCCTAAAGGAGTGAGAGTGAACGCAGTGAGCCCTGGACCCGTGAGAACTCCTATCTTGGAGATTTCTGGTCATGAAGCTACGTGGGACGCTCTAAGGGAAATGACAGCGTTGAAGATTATCTGCGAACCTGAGGAGATAGCGGACTTGGTGTTTTACCTGGCGAGATACAAGGCGAAGAGTATCACCGGTAGCAACTATGTGATTGATGGTGGTGTTCTTATTAATTAGCCACTTAGATTATATCGACGCCCCAACCGAATAAAGCGGTTATATGAAAATCACAATTTTACAGTAGAGCCAAAAAACATGAAAACCAATTTCTACACGACCGCTTTTAACTTATATACATAAATGTAATATCATTGGATGCGCAAAAAAAGGAGCTTTAAGATTAATTAGGAGTTAAACAAAACAATCTCAAAGGTTTTATTTTAAATGCTAAAAACTAATTTACGTAATTATTCGTCTGTTATTTCGTTTGGTAATTTTTTTTAATAGCACTTTACGTCTTTATTCGCCTCAAATCATCAAACGGATTGATTATCAATAAGCCTACACCACCGTTGAAGGGCTGTATTTGCTAGCATTGGCGTCGCGTACTTACCTGTTACTCCATTATTCAGCTGCAATTTACATTATAACTATTTGATTAAATGTGTATTACCCACTAATCTGCAGACATTATTAGAGGACAAGAACTGATGTAACTTTTAAGTTTTTTTAAATATATCAGTAAAACAGATAGTTTATGATTTTTATTCATTATTTTTATATTAAATAATCATCACTTATAATGGTTTTTATTAAAAACAAAAGAAATATTCAATCAAATAACACGAAACAAAATGTTAAACTTTAATTTTGTTATTAGCCTAGGTTAATCACGATTTTTGCAAAAAAAGAATCTTTTAAAATTCAACAATCATCTAACTTATAATTTTTATGATAAAACTACTCCTGAAACACCTAAAAGAACCTACAAGCCTTAAAACGGCTATATTCTGGAACCACTAAAATCTGGGGCTTTGATTTTCGGGAGCAGTCTGACTTCTATCAGAAAAGTTTCAAAATAATCAACAAATTTGTGAAAAAATAACAAATCTACCTACTAGGTAACAATAAAACCAAACATTATATTATTTTACCTATGATTGAACTTTTAGTTTTAAATACTTAAAGACTTAAAGCTCAATCTATACAGGTACCTAATACCAGTCTTATGCTTTAGTATGTAAAAAAGCCAGATTAAAATTAAAGTTAACTTATAAAACTAAACTTATGTAGGTATGGATGGTATTTTTGGAAGATCTAATAACTATGATTAACTCGGATTTAACATATTATGAGATGCGTAGAACTTTTTCCGAATCTAAGCATGCAACTGTCTGAGTGGATTTATCAAACGTTGTTTTTTTACAAATCTTTCATCTTCTTTACCCACAGTCTCTTTTTCTTTTCTGTTTTTCAAAAGCTTCTTGAAGTTGAGCTTTCTTTTGAATATCTGTTTTATAAAAAATCATACACTTTTCACACATAATTATATGTAGGAAAGAAGAATGAATAATTAAACTGGTATTAAAGATTATACTCATTAATTAGCATTGGCTTTTACTAACCATTTTGATGACATTGTAATCAGGGATTTGAGGAATAGCATTCTTTGTATAAAAAATTTTACTTTGTAAACCAGGTATTCTATGTGATATAGAGGTCTTATCTACAGTCGTGGTCAACTAATTAGGGACATGCAAGATAGTGAAGAACAATAACCGGTTATGTACATACAAATATAAAACCCTATTGATTTCTCAGTAACTATTATTTGCATAATTTGGTCCGATTATTATGCTTTAAATGGCTGTAAATAAAAGAATAAATAAATAGAAAAAAGTATTTAATATCAAAGGTTGAACATGTATTCAATTTTAAGGTATAATTCTGTAGCTGGACATTTAATTAAGGACAGTAAACTATAATGAAAAATAGAGTTAAACAAAACTAATAATCTGCAGTATTATAATATCTTTAACAGCTCCATTTTATTACGTGTAAAATCAGTACCCAGTAGCAAAACCTTTGTTAGTAATTACCGCTTGACACCGATGTGGCATAGACATTATCAGTTTCTGGCATGTTTCGACAGGAATGTTTGCCCATGCCTCACAAAAAGCTTCATTAAGTTCATCTAAAGTTGTGGTACGATAAGTGGCTACTTTTTTCTTGATTTCGTGCCAAAGGTGCTCGATTGGGTTAAGGTCCGGGCTATTTGCTGGCCAATCTAGCACCGATACTGACTGACTGGTAAGAAACGACTTGACTGAACGGGCGGTATGTTTTGGGTCGTTATCATGCTGAAACGTCCATATAATAGGGAGATGCTCCTCAGCATAGGGAAGCATCGTTTCCTCCAATATTGCCTTGTATTGATGTTGGTCTAAGTTACCCTGAACTTTCCTCACAGGTCCCACTCCACGTCCAGAAAATGAACCCCACATTTTAATGTTTCCACCGCCATGTTTCACCTGCTTTTTTGTGAATCTTGGATTCATTTCCGCTTTTACTGGACGCCGTACGTATTGCCTTCCATCTGAAGAAATCAAATTAACCTTGGTCTCGTCAGAGAATAATACATGTTGCCATTGGGCGTAGGTCCAATGTCCATATTTACGTGCAAACGCCAAACGAGCATTTCTATGTTCTTTCTTCAACAACGGTACTTTGCGAGCCACTCTTCCGAACAACCCTGCTTCTACCAGACGTCGTCGAACGGTCCTAGCTGAGACACCAGCTCTTTCGTCTGTCCCAAACACTTCGTGTTTAATTAAAATAGAGCCTAGAAACGGATCTTTCTTAGCTAACCTGGCTATCATTCTATCTTCTTGCGGAGTTGTTTTTCTCGATCTTTTTGTTCTGGGCACATTTAAATCTGTGTTATTGCGTCTGACATGTTGCACTGCATTGTATACCATAGTTTTTGAACAATTTAAATGTTCTGCTATCCTTCGGTATGGCCAACCATGCTCGACAACAAACTTCATGATAATTTTTCGTAGTGTTGGATCGCAACTTTTATTTTTACCCATTTTTCTTCAAAATATTTTTCATAACTTAAAATAAATATCGGGATTGCCGCCAAAACTACCACGAAACAATAAGAGAAGAAGTAAAAAAGTATTGAGATTCAAATTTTGAAAATAGAACGCAATATCTCAGTGTCCCTAATTAAATGGCCAGCCAGCATTATTTGAACAAATAGCACTACGATAATCTATCAGCTATACTGTAAAGAGGTTTAATGTTTAAGAAGTTGTTATTGTTTGTATAATCGGGCACATAAATGACTAATTATACTTACATGTAAGAGATATGGAATATGGTTTAGACTCGTTGGAAAATAAAAAATAAATTCACAATTCGGTTTAACCAAAGAGTGTCCCTAATTAGTTGACCACGACTGTATGTGAAAATAAAATATTTTTATCACATTACATCTAAACTATTAATCGTTTGCAGTAGAATAATGGCGTAAGATTTTATAACGCGTCTGTTTTCATAACTTGTTAAACGTAAGATTACAGAGTGTTGATATTCGTCTTCTTCTTGTGCCGCAAATTTCGAAAGAAAAATGACGTCTACTGCTATAAATCAAGGGATTTTTAGTTTAATTTTTTGAAAAAAATTTAGGTGATAGATTGGCTTCCATAGAATCCGAATATGCAATAAAAAAAATTTGGTGTATTGAGCTATTACCGCTTTATTCGGTTGGGCCGTCGATATATTACTTACGTATATTTATTAAAGCATTATAAAATTATTTGTTGTATTATTAATTACTGGCCTCCGCCCACGACTTCGCCCGCGTGGCACCTTGAAAAACAAAAATATATCTATCCCACGGGAACCTTGTATTTTTTCGAGATAAAATGAAGCCTATATGTTATTCCAGACCATAATCTATATCTGTGCCAAATTTCATCCAGATTCACCGTTTCAGCGTGAAAGAATAACAAACATAGGTACATCCAGACATCCAGACATCCTGACATCCACACATTCTTACAAACTTTCGCGTTTATAATATTAGTAGGACTAGCTGATTTCAAATTAATCACACCTCTCGTCAAAAAGTCCTATGGAAAAACATTGACACCCGTTTTTTCCTTTTGTGAGAGTTATTTTGGGAAACCATGAAATATGTGTCTATTTATTTTGCCTATTAAATATGCAAACCGAGTTTCAAGCAAATCACACCACTACTCGTCCAAAAAACTTTGACACCCCATTTCCCCCATTTTGGAGTTATTTTGAAAAATCCAGATATACAATTTAAATTATTTTGCATTTAAAGTATCCAAACCAAGATTCAGACCAATCGTACACTCTGAGAATCGTACTCAGTGTTGCGGCAGTCAAACTGAAAAAGTTCCACAGCCAAGGCTTAAAAAGTCCGAAAGTTGATAAAATTGACCAAAAAAGTCCGTTTTGATTAAAATACACAAAAAAATATTTTTTTGCCTAGTTTACATAATGGATAACAGTCATGTTTTTACTCGACTGCCAAGAAAGAGTTATGTTTTTCACGCGTATCTTTTATCGTTTGTTTGTTTGTAAATTTATTTATTACCTCGTACTTCCATCCAAATGGCTGGATGGATTTTGACATAACAAACATACATCCATCCATCCATCCATTCTTACAAACTTTCGCGTTTATAATATTAGTAGGATATAATCGGAATCTCGGAAACGGCTCCAGCGATTTGCATGAAATTTTGTATGCAGAGGTTTTCGGTGGCGATAAATCAATCTAGCTAGGTTTCATTTTTAGAAAACATCGTTTTATCAGTGTTTTCAGGCATTGAAAAACGGTCAGGCGCGGCTCGGCGCGGGCGAGTGAGTCGCCTGCGGGCGGGGTGGGGGAAGATGTCGCTCATCATCGCTGAGTACGCGACCCAAATGCGGGCAGACGCGTAGCAAACGTCGTTGACGGTTGTTAGATAGGAAGGTAGGTACACTCAGCTAGAGCTACCTACGTTAGCTATGTAGGTAGGTACGTACTGGTAATTAGAATCATAATATACTCTAGGTAGTTAGGTACCTACATTTCAATTCTTTTTTCTGTCTTTCGTTTCCTAAGATTGTGGTAAAATGGTAAATAATCTCCTGAAAGTGCTTTAATAGCTAGACAGCGACTTATTATAAGTACCTACCTACCTACCTATAAAATAACGTATTGTGTAGTACCTATAGTGTGTCAGATAGATTGGTAGATACCTACTTATAGTCAGTACCTACCTACTTACTTTATTTTAAAAGTTCTATTGTATTCTATTGAGCAAGTGTACCTATCTAGGTACACATACTCATGTTAGTTAGGTTGCTAAGTAAATCCTACTAATATTATAAATGCGAAAGTTTGTAAGAAGGTATGGATGTGTGGATATAAGGATGTCTGGATATACATATGTTTGTTACTCTTTCAATGAAACGACTGAACGGATATGGATGAAATTGGCACAGATATAGATTATAGTCTGGAATAGCACATAGGCTGCATTTAATCTCGGAAAAATGTAAGGTTCCCACGGGACAGATTTGTTTTTATTTTTCAAGGTATCACGCGGGCGAAGCCGCGGGCGGAAGCTAGTCTTTGGTATAAAAATTGTGAGACAGAAAACTGAAGAGCCAGATAGGGATGATTGAGGAATGAAAGGGATTCAGCGAGGTTTTTATATTCTATTCTGTATGTAGTTCGATTGCTGTTTTGGTAAACCAAGTTGTCATCATTTCATTTAGTATCTTAGTGATAAAGCCATTTCCACCGATAGTACCTACTCATTTCGGCAGATTTGTAACTTGGTCGAACAAAATATCAAGGTGTGAAACGATAAAATGCTTTAATTAAATTTAGCACATCGTAACACTTTTACAGAAAGACTCGTACTCAACATAAAGTTATATTTATTCTCTCAAACTTCACCTCTTCGCAAGTAAACCACAGCCGATGACGTAATTGGAGCCTGTGATACTAGCAGCCTTGTCACTCGCGATAAACGCGACCACCTCAGCAATTTCTTCTGGCATGCTCACCTTGTTCTGAAGAGTCTTGGCCTTCAGTACCTCAATGTTGAGGTCTTTACGATCCGCGAAAATTTCCGTCTCCACCGGACCTGGACTAACTGTGTACACTCTTACTCCTACTTCAGCTAGCTCCGATGCTGCCATGGTTCCGAAGTGAGTCAGACCAGCTTTCGACGTCACGTACGCAGCGTATCCAGCACTGCCCTTGATGCCGGCTACACTTGATATGTTCACCACATTTCCTTTTGTTTTAGCGAGAAACGGAGCAGCTTGGTTGGTGAGTAGAAATACAGGTCGCAGGTTTGTATTTAGAACTTCATCGTAAACCTTAATTAGGTTTTTGTCTAGAATCATTTGACCTTTTCCTAAGATTCCAGCGTTGTTAATAAGCACATCGATTTTTCCGAGGTTTTGAATGGTTTTGTCTATGATTTGCTTTGCTTCTTCATCTTTGGTAATGTCAGCTTTGATGGTGAATGGTTTCTTACCGACTTGTGAGGTCTTTTTTTGTTCCTACCAACAATAACAACCTGAGCTCCTTCTTTGGATAACAGCACACATATAGCTGCGCCTATGCCAGCGCTGCCTCCAGTAACTATAACTACTTTATTTTCGAAACTCATATTTTCTTTTCAGTTAAAACACATTTTATTCGCACAAATGATTCAACGATAAACGGCAGAGGGATTGACGCTTGTTTTGTAGGTTCCTTATCGTAATTGTTTGGTTTGCACAACAGTTTCTTATCAACAATTTACTACTTGATTAAATCAAAGAAGCACTTATTCGTACATTTAGCTGTTAGGTGTTGAACACTGGTAATGAGCTATGTTCATTAGTATTAGTATTATATATTAGTATTACCTGTTTTAAAATTCGTTTATAAACTGAAAATACCTATAGCTGTTAAATAACATAGTGACTTTGAAAGTTCAAATGGTAGCCGTCCCATTGTTTATCGTCCTAATTTTAATGATTCTTCTTTGTTTATTTGCGCAACAAACGCCCCAAATATACATGGAAAAATCAAGAAATATAGACGCAGAACTGAGCAAAAGTATCGCCAAACTCTACGTTAAGGTTCAGGCATACAAACGCGAAAGTTTGTAAGAATGTGTGGATGTCTGATGTATGTTTGTTACTCTTTCACGCTGAAACGGCTGAGCGGTTCTGGATGAAATTTGGCACAGATATAGATTATTGTCTGGAATAGCACATGGGCTACTTTTTATCCAGGATAAAGGTACGGTTCCCGTGGGATAAATTTGTTTTTGTTTTTCAAGGTATTACGCGGGCGAAGCCGTGGACGGAAGCTAGTATAGATTAATATCTTCTAATACTAAAAAACATATTTCTTGAACCACTTTTTAGCGCCACACAATCTCCATGTTTGTCTATACTAATATTATAAAGAGGAAAGTTTTGTATTTTTGTTTGTAACGAATAATTCAAAAACTACTGGTCCGATTTCAAAAATTCTTTCACCATTAGAATGCTACGATAACTCTGATAATCAGGGATAACCCTGAGTAACATAGGCTATATTTTATATAGGTACCTTTCGAGCAAAACCGCGAGCGGAAGCTAGTTAGTAATAATTGCACGAGTGAGCAAACGTTTCTGAAAAAAAATTTGCTGTCACCATGTTTGCAAAAATTTGTGTGGTACCTACCTACATGCAGAACAGCGTATAACAATCCATAGCTAGGTACCTTTATGTGTGCACCAACGTGACAAGGCCATCATACAACGTGATGATAAATACCTAGCTGGTTTCACTAAGTAGGTGCTTGTGCAAGTCAATGATGGTAAGTGAAGTGGACTCTTCAATCAACAGCAAAATATGCTTATTTACGTAAATGACTTGATGTTATTGAGATAACAGAAGATACAAGTATATGTACCTATACCTGTACCTACATGTAGTATATCCATCAGATAATTGTTATTTAGGTATGTTATTACAAAAATTGTATAGGTACTTAATTGTAAACAAAATGTTTAACACCAAAATGTTTTCACTCAAGCGGAAATAGGCCCGTGACCCTGACTGCTACGACTTGATTTGATCTTTAAATACAAAAAATGACTCGTCTTGTTAAAGTTAATTTTGATATTGAGATAATTACCTACATTTATGCATTCAATCCTTAAAATAAAAATTATTAACATGATTAAATTTGAAAACATGCATGAAATTTTATTATTCATACATTCGTACCTTGTGTGAGAACTGTAACCTTGAACCAACTCAATAATAATAGGCAGGTATTCGAAATTACATAATACTTATTCCATAGCCACATGCTAGCTACTAAGTATATGCAGTATCCATATTGTAAAGATAGTGTTCTATGTTTTATCTCTGCATATGTAAGATTTCCGTAATCGCTTCGCTGTGCTAATACTTATTTAAGGCGTAACTAGTATATAAATAGAACCGGCAAAAAAATCTGTCAGTATCAAACATGAGTTTCGCGGGCAAGGTCGTCATCGTCACCGGAGGCAGCTCCGGCATCGGGGCCGCTATTGCCCTCCACTTCGCCAAGGAAGGCGCGCACGTCGCTATTGTCGGCAGAAACGAAGCCAGGCTCAATGACATCGCCGCTCAGCTCAGCAAAGTCGGTAAAGCACCCCTCATCATCAAAGCAGATGTCTCCACAGACGACGTCAAAACAATCGTCAAGAAAACTATTGAAAAGTTCGGGAAGATAGACGTGCTTGTTAACAACGCAGGGATCCATAGATCAGCGGCAGTGGAAGATACAAACCTTGAGCAAGTCTACGATGAGGTGATGAATACCAACTTGCGTTCTGTATTTATTCTGACTAACGTAGCTGTCCCTTACCTCATCAAATCGAAAGGGAACGTTGTGAACATATCGAGTGTTGCCGGTTCGGGCACAGTGAGGTCTTTCGCGCCCTCTGGGAACGCAGCTTACTGCGTTTCTAAAGCTGGACTGGACCACTTCACACGAATTGCTGCTATGGAACTCGCCCCTAAAGGAGTGAGAGTGAACGCAGTGAGCCCAGGACCCGTGAGAACTCCTATCTTGGAGGTTTCTGGTCATGAAGCTACGTGGGACGCTTTAAAGGAAATTACAGCATTGAAAATCGTAAGTCAGCCTGAGGAGATAGCGGACCTGGTGTTATATCTGGCGAGTGACAAGGCGAGGAGTATCACCGGGAGCAACTATGTGATTGACGGCGGTCTTCTTATTAATTAGCCACCTATATTAAAGTATATGTATATTTATTAAAGTATTATAAAATTATTTGTTGTATTATTTATTAATATTTCTGTAAATTAAAATATGGCAGTTTTGAAATACTTGCTTGCTCTGATGATTTTTAAATACTTACTACTCCACACCATAACCTATATCTGAACATATTATCAGTGATAGTCTTGCTATTTATATATTTCAGTTTATATTGCTATCGTTAACAAGTTTTTGGAATCGGTCTAGTAGTTCCAAAGAACACCCCCATATCAATAAGCAATTGTCAATAGTCAATAGTCAAACATATTTATTTCAGTGCTAACACAGGTATCATTTTGAAACGTCTCACATACTAGGTGAGTCTAGATGCCAATTCCAGTCCGAGAAGAACTGACAAGAAACTCGCTGGGCCCTAGAGCGTTACTTCCATGTCATATTAGGTATAGTACCTGGTTGACCGAGCTTTGCTCGTTTTTTTTTGGGGTAAACGACGTTTTCTAAAAATGAAACCTAGCTAGATCGATTTATCACCCCCGAAACCCCCTACATACGAAATTTCATGAAAATCGTTGGAGCCGTTTCCGAGATTCTGATTATATATATACCTACTAGCTTCTGCACGCGGCGTCGCCCGCGAAGTACCTACATAAAATATAGCCTATGTTCATCCTGAAAGTTCATTCTACACATTGGTGAAAGAATTTTTCAAATCGGTTCAGTAGTTTCGGAGCCTATTCATTTCAAACAAACAAACAAACAAACAATCAAAGTTTTCCTCTTTATAATATTAGTATAGATATACATATATACAAGAATTGCTCGTTTAAAGGTATAAGATTTAAAAAATATTTTCTGATAATCATTTGATCTAACGTAGTACATAGGTACATAGAGCAAAACTCTATTTGTAATCTATATCTATAAAAGAGCTTGACCTGACTGACTGATTGACTGATTGATCATCGGCCAGCCGAAACCGCTGAAGCTAGAAAGCTGAAATTTGGAAGGTGGTTTCCTTTTATAACAAAACCATCCACTAAGGCGGGATTTTTGGAAATTCCACCTCTAAGGGGGTGAAAAAGGGTGAAAACGTTAGTATGAAACTTTTTAACGCGTGGAGCGATTTTCATGAAATTTTGTTTGTGCACTGTAAATGCAAAATGAATGAACACGTGTTTCAGGATTTTTCAATATAACCTTCAAAAAGGGGTCAAATGTGGGGTCAATGTTTGTATGGGAACTTTTTAACGGGTGGTGCGATTGGTTTGAAACTTTGTTTGTGTACTGTAAATGCAAAATAAATAGACACGTATTTCAGGATTTTTCAATATAACCTTCAAAAAGGGGTCAAATTTGGGGTCAATGTTTGTATGGGAACTTTTTAACGGGTCGTGCGATTGGTCTGAAACTTTGTTTGTGTACTGTAAATGCAAAACGAATGGATACGTGTTTCAGGATTTTTCAATATAACCTTCATAAAGGGGTCAAATGGGGTGTCAAAGTTAGTATGGGATTTTTATGAGTTGTGTGATGTGTTTGAAACTCAGTTTAGATACTTTAAGTGAACGAAGTCACTGGCGGGACAGCTAGTCTGAAAATAAAAGAAAAAAATACTTTTGATATTGAAACTTCGTACCTAATGTCACAATATCTAAAAGTTGCAAAATCAGATAGATAGGCAAGTCCTGTAAGTTCTGAGCACAGCAAACTTTATAAAATCTCACCGAACACCAAGTTTGAGAGCTATGGTATCACTTGGAACGTTCCAATCTTAGTAAAAACCGTTAGCTTAAGTGGTGTGAAGAGGCGCCTGGCGCTAATACTGCGCGTAAATATCGTGTACCGGCTTAATATTAAACATACATTCACCGCTTGTACGTTAAAACGTCGTCAGGTTGCTGTAAAGAGGAAAGTAGGTAAGAAACTACAGCAAAACTGCTAAAGTAGTAGAGCGCCTGAAACCTAGTCTTCAAATTGAAACTCGTTACTTGCAAAGTCGGAAAATTACACGAAGTACCTACTAACCTATGTTCGTTATAAACAATTTTAAGTCAAATAATGAGAATGTTCCTACAACAGGCATCATAAAATATGAATTCAGCCAAAGCCCGTAAAAAACACCCGTAATTTCTCTGCACCACATAGTAATTCCACGGCACAGTCCACGTAGTAATTCCACCAACAAAAGCACAATAATGTAAGCCACGCCTAATCTCGAAGACGCCGGAGATAGCTCGGGGGTCATCGCAAACAAATGAGGGGCGTAAATCCACCCCCCACCCTGACGTCACATTTCAAAATCTAAAAACTATTACTATAAAATATACAAGATACCAATTGTTTTGTCTGTCGATATAATTGTGACGTCACACTAACGGAGGGGGGAAACTCACATATGTGACCGGCTGTGACAAAGACGGGGGGAGGGCAAAATATAATGAAATTCGTGTGACGTAATTTATGGATGACCCCTAAACTTACAGAAAAATACAGATATATCGGTAAATATATAAAATAAAAATACATGTGAATCAGTTGAGATATCTAGGACCGTTACAAACAATCTATAGATAGCTCAACTGATCAGGATCACTGCTAGATGGAAGCGTCCCAAAGATGCTGGTGGGATTACCAAGTTGAGAATGGTAATGCTGATACGTTGAGCCAGATATGAGCCAGTGTCACTTTGTCCTTTGCCCTGATATAGTTTTGAAAACGCGATGGGCTTTAGTTCCCGATTATTAGGAATTATTTGTATTATAAGGCTTCCGTAAGAATATATTTTTATTTTACAATTAGTAATTATTTTTCACTTTAAATAAAAATAACAGTTGCACCACTTTTCTTTTTCAACTTTTGGATTCAAATTTTAAAAGTACACTTATGATCATAAAGCTAATCCAAATTATTTTCATTTTCAGATTTTAAGATGTTCCTACTCGTATTTCGCCGTTCTCAACAGCAGAGAAGAAAATAAAACAGTGGACTCACAAATCGATCATTTATTTATAAATCGTGTATCACATTACGCGTAGCGTACACTCACGACGACATTAGGCAAAAGTGTGCTTAGTTTACGAAAACCATGGAAAAATACAATTTCAACACTCAACAATGAGACCTAACTTAAAGTTAGGTGGGTGACCCAAATAAAGCCTATGTCCTAATAAGGCCTATTTTTAAAATTTCCCGCTTCACGATTTCATATGGCCGCCAACGTTTGTAGAAGTGTGCGTGTACATTAACTAACGCACACAAGCACAGCAAACAGCCCGTGCCGCGAGTGTGTTGGAACCTGCAGTCGAAAACAACCACGACGCGGAGCGCTCGCTTGTTTTTATAAAACTCTGGCGGAGTAAACAGTAAGTATTTTTATTTTTATTCGTACACGGTGTGCTGTGTTTTGTTTATATGATAATTATACGTTTAGCCATCTCCTCACATAAGTGAAAAAGCTGTAACATCGGTGTATTCCATATAATTGGTGTTTTGTTTACCCATGTGCGATGCCCTAATAAAGCCTATTTGAAAAATGTATAGGCCTTATTAGGACAATGCTTTTATGTCAGTTAGAAAAGTATCACAGTAAAAAATTAAACCCTTGTTTTCAGTAACTTTATGGAAAACGGATCACAAGCTTCTACCACAAGAAAAAAATGACTCAATGGACTTCGCGACAGATGGAAAACGCTGTTAAAATGGTAGAAAGGGGTACCTATACTGTGTAGGTACATGCTGCTGCAGCCAGATATAACATCCGAAGAAGAACCCTACGCAACCATCTAGAGTGGTTTGACTGCACGAAAGCTAGGTCGGTTGGCTATATTGACTACAGAACAAAAAGCTGGGCTTGTCAGAGGAATCATACATTTGGCTGATGTTGGAGTGCCGATGACTTCAGAGATGTTGAGCGTACAGGAACAGAAACTCGTTAAATCTGATCTAAAATGACTAAAACTAATTAATATGACTTTATATTAGTGTTGATAACATTTTGTATTAATCAAGAAGTTGAATGCCTACTTTTTATTAGTAAGGCTTTATTATGACACAGGGTTCCTTATAAGGCCAAAATGACATTTTAGTTGTTTGTGTTCGCAAAAGTGTTATTTTTGTTTCTAAAGCAATTTTGTTTCATTTATTAGAAAGTTTAATAAATAAATATAAGTATTTCAAATTACCAGCGCATTTTTATTATAAACCTGCTAGTTAGGTACTAAAAAGGTTAAGGTAGGCCTTATTTGGTGACCTTACCTTTATAATAATTTAGAAAGTCGATAAATTCGTGCGATTAAATAAAAAAATAACAATAGTGAAGGCGTAGGATTAAAAAAATTACAACCATAATTTTAGAATATCATTGCATACTTAGGTATAAATTTTACAGGACAGGCTTTATTTAATATTCTTAACGATAAATTGCATTGTTATTGTGACATTATTTTAAATATCCAACAAGTTTTTTTTTATTTTACAGTAAAAATAAACAAGCCATCCACGCCATGTACAAAAACAAGTCTAAGATTCAGATACAAATGCAGAGCGTAGTGACGCTTTCGTTTGTCAAAACTTGTACATTTTGTCATAATTAGGTACCTGGTTTCTGAATCCTAGCACAGGAGTTACTTAAATTCAAACAGTATTTAAATATTTTAATTACATACATTGTTTAAAAGCACCTTTATTTAATTTTAAAGAATTTACGTTTTATGAATTAAGTATGAATTTTGTACACGACTGTCCCGAAGCATTCACAAGTTAAGATAGCGTATTAAAGGGATCAAACACATTTTTATGGATTTTAATTTACGTACCTTTCCTTTAAAATAATGTTAAATCACTTTAAATTATGTACTTGGAATCATTAAATTTATTAGGAAATCAGTCAGCCGCAGTTATTCAAAGTTAAAAAGCTCATTTTCTCGGATTCGTACGCAACAGGTTTTGTAAAATAAATATAGAGACGGTCGTTTTTGTAAAAAATATTTTGACAAACGATATGCGGATCGAAGTCAAAATTTTACAAAAACGCCTTTCTCTAAATAAATATAAAATATTTGTGTCTTTGCATAAGTATTTTTATCATCGAATTTATTTTTTTAGCATTCGATAGTATGCGATTCTATTGTCGCTTTATTATTTTTTCATGTCAGTCTTAGCGGACATTGAAGCATACGACCTTAAATTAGGTTCGAAATAAAATGTTAATATTAGAAATTAACAACGCAACGAAAGCAATTCCCAAATTGATAAGGTAACATTTTAAAGTAGATTATTATTTATGTAAAAATTTCATAATTTATAAGCACAAATACATTATTGAGTTAAAACATCAACAATCGTAACAATCAAAAAACTTAAAACACAATGGAAATTAATTTCGAAAGAGATTCTTTAAAAAAACACCAAACAGGCACGTACACACAACTTTAGATCAAACTTAAGAAAATTACAGCGACTTTTTTGAAAACGATTAGAAATTCCCATGTAAAAATTATTGATGAAAATTTCTATTGCACACTATAAGCCTTTTCTTCAATAGACTACTAAGTTCTAAGCTAACATACACTACCAGTACCTACGTATTTATCGTCATTCTTGTGAAACACTTTTTAGGTACTTTCTTCCTTACCCCACGTTTACACCAAGGTATAAAACAGGTATTAAGAGTAGATATACATATAGGTACATGTTTTGTATCAAACTGTTTCATTTATTGTTTGCACATAAAACAACTTGCGTGCATAATATTATGCCTACAAAACTTGTAGAAAACGTGTCGAAGACTGTTAAAAGTTTTCTTGTTCGACAATTTGTTTTTTTATTATGTACTAGCTGATACCCGCGACTACGTACGCGTTAGATTACTTTTTAATATTCTGTGACTGGGGCTGTAAAATTGACATATATTTTTTATGTGTCAACCGATGTCGATGAAACAAATAAAAGCCTTAGTTTTAATCCAAGCTTATGTCAATACACATAGAGATAAATTACTTTAGTAACTATTAAAATTCACTGTCAATACATTAGTGAAAACTGCATTCCATTTGGTTCGGCCGTTGCGGAGATTAGCGTGCACAAACAAACAGATAAACAGACAAACAGACATTTTTTTCAAAAATGGTTCTTTTAGGCTAAGTGGCATGTCTTCTTTAAGTAGGACTAATTTTTATTTGAAAATATCAAAGTTCAGACACGGCTTTTCAACGATTTTATTATATGTATAGATCAATCAATTTTTTAAATGTAAACGCGGGGTCACTCTGCTGATATAAAAACCTATATAACTAGGTATTACGTACCATATTAATAACATTGAAGTATATTTCCTAGCTCCTAACACATCGGCCACTACGTACACTCAACTCTGGTAGTGTATGGCGAGCTTTGGTAATTTACTACCTACATAAAGGAGCTTAAACATACACTACAGACTGGCTTATCTACAGCCGGTTTGTTACAACCTGGTTTTATTGTAGGCATTTATTTATTATTTACTTTATTTTGTCATCATCTCTTCAAATCATCTTTGCCCAATTTTGAGACAGCTAATTCAAAATTTTTTGTTTGTATATTGGTTGGGTTGCCAACAACTGGTTTTATATAGTGAATGTACACATTAGAAGCATTTTTCAAAATATCCGCGAATCATGACACCAAATTTTACAAAATCGAATCGAAACTCTTTCGTAGATTTGCCAAAAATTCATGAATGTTGACTTTATTCCTTCGGCATTTGGCTTTAAATTGCCGTGTAACGTGTAATAAGTTTCTGTTAATTTTTTATATAATTCTTTGGCAAAACTGGCAAGCCACGCCCACCAGGGCTCTATTTTTAGCTCAAGGAATACTTCCATGTTTATATGCGTTCACTGGCTTTATACAATTGAGTTTGTAAGTCATCTTTTCCGAATTTCGAGAGGGTTAATTCAGCATCCGAATTTTCGTTATTCTCAATTTTCGTATATCGGATGGGTTGCCAACAACTTACTTTAAACAATTGAGATTGTAAGCCATCATTGCCCAAATTTAAGTCGAATTCAGCAGCCCAATTCTCCTATTTCGGATGGGTTGCCAACAACGTACAACCAAACGAGTCACACTGCCATTCGGAATTAATTTACTAAGAAAAATATTCCCAACAAGTCTTCAATTCGACGAGATATGGCCGTTAGTTTTAAAACCAAGTTGCAACATTAGCATAGTTCTAATTAGACCACTACGAGTTCTCTTGGATAATGGATTACAAGCTAAGAAGGTAAAAATATATCTGATAGATACACTACATACTATAATTTTATTCTAAATCGCTGTCTTTTCAAGGATATCTGTTTATTCTAGCTATTTTGTCACAATGATTTCTAAGCTTTAGGAAACGCGACATTTCTAGTACAATCGAACGCAGAAGTGAAAAACCAATTTATTTATATTTTGGGTTCAGTTAGTTTAAATATCCACTAACATTATAAAGAAGAGAGATTTGTTTGTTTGAATTGAATTTTTTTTTTTTTTTTGTTTGAGCCTCCGAAACTCCTGGACTGATTTCCAAAATTCTTTCATTAATGTTTAGAATGAAAAAGAAACTCTATCCCCAGACTAAGTAGATATCTCCTCAAATCTCTATTTAATTAGATCTTTGAGGATATCTAAAGAGTAGTCAGAGGCACACAACATGATATTTGGCACATGCCTACACTTTGCATAGTACTTAGTATTCCGTACGTGACAGGTTGCAAGCCCATCGCCGCATATGTATACACAATGTGTATACAAATAAATAGTGATGTTTACCAACTATTGGTAGCACTTTTGGTATTGGTAGCACAAAGGTCGCGTTCCTAAATGGCACATTATGTAATTAATAAAATATGATCTGGCACTATTCTCAATTACATAAAACTATCGTACGGTCCTGTATAGCGATTCCGCATTATCTAATTAACATCGAACATAGTTTGCAGCTGTTATCATGGCACATCGTCAAGCAGAGAGTTCATTAGTATTCGAATTTATGCGGTCCCATTTTTCTACGTCTCGAATAAGATTTCGTCTAAAATGTGTATCAGAAAAAATATTCTTTCTACAAAACGGAACTAGATCTTAGCATACTTTCTCTTTTCCACAATGTGCCATTGCGACGGCCGGAAACTTTACATTAATCTATAATGGAAAAATATATTATCTCCTGCTCAAAACGAATTAGATTTTGAGCTAACAATTTAAATCGGAAGTGAATCTACCCGTTTCTATGTGTTCATCATTAATTAAAAGTGTTCATAAGATTTGCAGCATAAACATTTATAATATTAACAAAGCAATATTTAAATCATTTAATTAATTACGGCAAGATTACAATTAAATAAAAAATTATAATTAACAGAATTAAAATAACTATAAGTACATTATGCAAACAACTATTTTTATAAAAATAGCCTTATATCACGACTATGATTTAAAAAACAAATTTCTAAATCAATTTTTGAAACTAAGTTACAACTTGCTTTACAATATAAATAATTAAAACGACAACCCTTCAACTGAAATGGGTATTTTTGTAACATTGTAATAAGTACTAAAAGAATTAATACATCATTACACAAAACGCACATGTAAAATAATTTCTTATTATCAAATTATTATTATTTGCCAAATCAAAGGACGATATTGCTCATACAGTAGGGTTGTCGAAAATAGTCATTCAAAATTATTTAACTACAGATAATGCTGAGGTATTGCAAACGGTAAACTATTTTTGTACAATTATAATTTATAGCATTACTCATGAAGCTAATATTATAAGATCCTTCTCCACTGATGAAAAACTGGCATTTCCACAAACTGCATAATATGTATAAAAATGTTTCAATGTCTTGGGTGTAAGTCATAGCGCACACGAGTTACTTTTGTCGCCGTGACTATTTCGTCACTCATATCAAGTTGGCGCGCATGTTACGTGACACTGGGTGACATCTCCATACATAACCTAAGAGTGACGATACAATCACGGCGACAAAAGTAACTCGTGTGCGCTATCACTGAGAGCTAGAAAGACAGGTTCGATTTACAAGTGTCAGCCGTCAGATATTTTACTTGTTCATTGACATGTCATAAGGTTATTTTCGCCAGTGTCAAGTGTTATATTGACTGTATGTATGATACTTTTTCAACATCACAAAGTGACAGACGTCAAATCTATTTCAAATAAGAGTCGCTTACACGTGTTAACCCTAACAAAACTAAGGTTAACAGCTTAGGTTTAGATTGACATAAAAAAACCTAATTTTTTAGTACTTTCATAAGCTCAGTTCACTAAAACGGAGATAAGAGTGGATCTATCTATTAACCAATCAGCTACCGCGCGGAAGTGATTTAATACATTTAAAGCGATTCTATTGGTTGATTTTGGCTCATCTCCTCCCCGCTCCACATGTAGTGGAAACCATCCCTTATACCCGTATTTTGAAGGATCTTCCGTACAAAAATGTTCTTTAATATTATTATACATAAGGTATGTTATGTGAAGATAACGTCTTGTGTAAATTGCAAAACTTATAATAATAAGCTCAAATATGAGCAAATATTATTTTATATTATATCAACATTACTAGTAAATACTATTTATTATGAGTTAATTGAAGACAAGGATTTTTAAATGAAATAACTTTGAAAATATTGTTTTTTAAAGTCGAAGATTATTGAAAAAGCTTTACCTATTATTTTTACAACTAATTTAATAACAAATTAATTGTGAATGAAGGATTAATTCAGACAAGAAAGTCCATTGTCTTACATTATAATAATCATTTTATTTGTCTTAGGGCTGGCTCTGGACATATTTATTGATTCATTGATGAAGTGAATCAGAAGTTTGTATTATAAAGTGATCAAAAGCATAAACAACTAACACCATTCTATCGATAAAAGTAGCCTATCCAAATTTTAATAATCCCATAGAAAAAGCATTTTTCGATTTTCCCGTATTTTCCCAATTTTCCGGGCAATTTTTTCCCGGAAATCAAGTATTCTATAACGATGCCCTAATCAACTGCTTTTAATTTTTATTTAAGTTAATAAATGAATCATTAAAATTCAACATGCTGCCTTCATTCATCAACATTTATTATTACAAACGGACAAACAGTCAAAAATAATGACTAGATGGGCGATTATCCGTTTACAAGGGTATATTAAAACTAAAACAATTTATTATTAAAATGTCGGTACTAAATAAATCTATGGTACTGCTTAACTAAATGCATTGGAATATAAATATAAATAATAAATTATGGGAATACATACATATTGGATTGAGATTCATTAAAATTTGAGCGATTATAAATACAAAAAGCCTTACTTAGAAACCTCTCAAACCTCTCTCAACAGATCGACAGGGGCCTCACCACGAATTCATAATACATTACCGAATTAATATTACATTGTTATTTCGTACCAGGACCTATGCAAATTGTATTGAAGTAGTGTTACTTCAAGCTTCAAATGTGACGTTTCTAAAACGGAATCGTTCTGGAAGACTTCGTGGTAAGGCCTCTGGTTAATAAGGTTTATAAGTGAAGAAAAGCTTAGTGATCATGTTGAGAGGTGGCTAAGTAATGATCAATTTCTTATAAGTAAGACGGTAATTGATTTATTTACTAACCGTCTTGACATTTCAGTGACGTCATTATCTCTGCTTCCCGTATCTTTCAATTTTACCAATACCTGCAACAAATACAAAGTTATATGCAGCTAACTGAGGAATCTATGCTTGTCTCTTTCTTTCACGTGATTCTCTAATGTTCTCTTTATGTACACAAATGAGATGATTTTTTTGCAGATTGGTGTATAATTTTAAGCGTGAGCAAGACTCAACAATTACAAACGTATATCCAGTTACTTAAGGAATCTATGCTTGTCTCTTTTTTTACGTGGCTCTCTCGTGTTGTCTTTTTTACGCAAATGAGATTTTTTGGAAGATTATTGCGGAATTTTAAGCGTGAGCTAAACTATCTATAGATCGTTTGTAAATGTCCTTAGATAGCTCAATTGTTTCACCTGTATTTTGAATTGGTGTGTATATTAAGATAGATCTGATAATTAGTTATCAAATTCCCATAGTACAAGCTTTGCTTAGTTGGTGCTAGATGGCATTGTGTGAATAGTCCACCAATATTTATTTATTTATTATTTATCTGTAAATTTCTGTAAATAAAAACTATAGTAGTGACTGACTAACTAACCTGTATATTTCTCTCTTCAGAGCCCAAGATCACCATATTGTACGGACCATTTCTCATAGGCTACCAGGCTGTTCGGTGACACGGACGGCCGGATACGCTTCAGTGCTTCCATGAAGTCTTGGAAGGTTATAGGTCTAACCAGGGACAAGTCCAGGCATTTCACTTCCTCAGGGTCCAACTCTGGAATTAAAATTATAGGTAACAAATTGTGCACTGAATTGGAGAGACTTTAAGTACCTTACCTTCTCTAGTCAAATCTATACTAATATTATAAAGAGGAAAGTTTTGTATTTTTGTTTGTAACGAATAAACTTAAAAACTACTGGTCCGATTTCAAAAATTCTTTTACCATTAGAATGCTACGTTATCCCTGAGTAACATAGGCTATATTTTATGTAGGTGCCCCGCGAGCAAAGCCGCGAGCGGAAGCTAGTTTTTTATAATTTTTGTGGGTACTTAGGAAAATCATTTTTGGAATCCGAACCCAAAGGGTAAAACGATCCTATTACTAAGACTAAATAATCTTTATTAGATGTAAACAGGCCAACGATGGTGATGACCGTAGACCGGTTATTCAGTGCGTCGCGGATACTGTTAGTGTTGTGTGTCGTCCGAGTGTACAGATGGACATCCCTATTGTCGAGAACGAAATAAGGGTAGTTGCAAATAATGCTGCCCCCGGTTCGCAGGGGCGGTAGCTCCTTGTACTCCAGTCTACCCGTGACCACGACAGCGTGCAAACCTGTCGAAACGTCGGGAAAATATAAGGTAATTTGAACGCGATAAATACCCGTCTAATACTAATAATGATGGTGGTGAGGTGTTCGGTACCGACCTCTGATGGACTGCAGCGCGGCGTCCCGGCAGAGCGCCGTGAGGTCGGAGCCCGAGTAGCCGTCCGTGAGCGCCGCCAGCCGCGCCAGCTCCGCGTCGTCCAGCGCCGCGGCCGCCGCCCCGCGCGCCAGCACGCGCCGCACCAGCGCCACGCGCGTGCGCAGCTCCGGCAGCGCCACGTACACCCGCTTCGGGAACCGCCTGCAGGGACCACCGAAAGGTATCACTACATATTATAAAACAGACTCCTCCGCCGCGTCTGTCTGTATGTTCGCGATAAAGTAAAATACTTCTGAACCGATTTTCATGTTTTCACCAATGGATAGAGTGGTTCTCGAGGTAAATTTTGGTATACAATTTGTCAAGTTTTTCTATACATTGACTGAAATATAACGATATTTGTTGAAGGTGTCAGAAAAAAATAAGCCGTCTTCACCACGCGGGCGACGCCGCGGGCATCAGCTAGTTTATAATATTAGTATGTACAGTTGTAAAGTATAGTTGGCTCAACGAATCTAGGCATTCGTGAAGCTAGCCGCAAGAGCTGCGCAGTATCGTTTTTCGGGAGCAATTGGAGGTATGAGGAGTTGGAGGAACTGAACATGAGCAAACTCGCACCTGTGGCTAACTTCACGAATGCCTAGATCCGTTGGATGAGCTATACCTGAGGGCAGCTTCGTCCAGCTCCTGCGGGCGGTTGGTGGCCGCCATCACGATGAGCCGGTCGGCGCCGGCGGCCGGCAGCCCGTCGAACTCCACCAGGAACTCCGTCTTCAGTCTGCGCGAGGCCTCGTGCTCGCCCGACGAGCGCTCGCACAGCAACGAGTCCACTTCGTCCACGAAGATTATTGCTGGCTGGATAAAAAAAAAAACTTGAGATGTGTCAAGGGACACCCGGATGGAACGAAGTTCCTTTCCTTGCTTTCTATGAGAGAGAGAGAGACATACAGAGAAACACGCGCCAGCCGCACGGCTTACAACCATAGCAAAAAGTGTCGTTACAACTTTTCGTGAGAATTTTTTCCGTGTAGCCCCCTTTCACAACGCGCGATAAAGAACTTCGTTCCAATATAGTGTTAGTGCCGTCATTGATGTATGGTAGCGTAAGTTGGGTTTGGCAGAAGCATCAGAGTAGAATAAATGCAGTGGAAATTAGAGCTTTGAGAAGTGTGGTTTAGCTTTGAATGATAGAGTGAAGAACAGTGTGGAGTGAAAGAAGACGTAGTGATGAAAATTGAGAAGGGTATGTTAAGATGGTTTGGGCCTGATGAAACAGGTGCATAAGGAGAGTGTGAATGGGACAGTTGGAAGGCGAAGACCTCGGTGTATGTACCTCGATCAAATTGGGGACGTTTTAGAGAAAGGCCAGGTCCAGAGTACCCTAAACCGACGCGCATGTATGAAAGTTGAAAGAACTGGAATTTTTTGGTGCAATTAGTTCAACGGTTGAACTTATAGTTGAACTTAGTGGAATAGGTGAAGCAAAAAGAAGTATGTCAGGATCGTAGCAAGTGGAGACCCGTGGTCTCTGCCTATCCCGTCGGGAAACAGGCGTGATTTTATGTATGTATGTATGTATGAATAAATATATACAAATTATAATATAACCATTCATGAAGAGTAAGGCATATGGGATAAGGGCAGGAAGATGATGATGAAGAGTGATAAAGATAGGGAGATAAATATAAAAAGATATAAAATTTACAGGATACATTAATGTGTTCATTGTGACTATCAGATTTAATTTGTTTCCGGAAGTATGACAAAGCTTTTGTTACTTTCATTTTAAATCCCTGACTGACAGAATACACCCCAGATATTTGGGAGGGTCTGTTCCTTGGAGTATGTAAGACCGGACTAAAAAAGGTTTACAATTTGTAAAAATAACAGTATTTTGTAAAAATAAGTCGTATTCATGACTCTTAAAACAAGTAAAAGTTATCTTATCAATGCACCATTACGGTATATACAGGTTTTTTATCATTACATACTCCACTTTAGTTTGCTAAAAGGATACTATTTGCTAATACATAATTATACTAATAAATGCAAAAGTTTGTGATGTTTGGATGTTGCGACTGGACGAATTTAAATTAAATCTATAAAAATAAATAAAATTTAAGTGTCTGTTTTAATGTCAAAATAACCATTAAAACCATCAAAATAAAATTACATATACATTATAGTACAAAAACAACCATTTTAAAAATGTTTGCTTGTTCCGGCTAATTTTCAAAATGGCTATTTTCATTTTAGAAAAAATATTCGAGTTCCTCAACATATTTTAAAACTGCATAGCCGCAGGTAAAACTGCGGGGCGCAGCTATAATAAACGATAAAGCTATATATAAAACTCTTGCGCTTGATAATTTTGTACAAGAATAAATTATCGGATTATATTCTGCTAGTTTTATTATTCACCTGTAATTCCCTGGCGACCTGAAAGAGTGCGCGAACCATCTTCTCTCCCTCTCCCACGTATTTGCTTGTGAGTGTAGCGGCCGATATCGAGAAGAAAGTAGCGGAGCACTCCGCGGCGACGCATCGTGCCAGGAGCGTTTTACCTTGAAAATTACACAAAAAATATTTTTCTCTACATCTTACTCATTGTACATTATATGACATACATTGTGACTGGCCTCACAGCTTAGTTGGTAGTAGCCTAACCTTCTGCGCTGTAGGTTGTGCGTTCGATCATTATTCAATAAAATCATAGGGATAGGAATCCTCTTACATACTAGGTGAGTCTAGGTGCCAATTTCAGTCTTATCCCCAGTCCGAAAAGAACTGACAAGAAAATCGCTGGGCCCTAGCTAGCGCCTTTTTGTATGATCCTTGTTAATTTTGTTAGGGATACTTAGCAGAGTTGGGGCATTTGTGTGATGAATGATTTGTGTTCTGTGTCTGGGTGTTTATCTATTCTATGTATGTATTTACAAAAAAATATATATAATTAATCTATCAGCTATCTGGTTCCCATAGTACAAGCTTTGCTTAGATTGGAGCTAGATGGCGTTGAGTGAATTGTCCACCAATATTTATTTATTTATTAAAAAAGTTCACATTACGTCATCTTTTGTTTAAAATTTACTTGAAAACTTGACTATGACTCTGTGACGTTGACATTACTTATATAAAAACTAGCTTCCGCCCACGGCTTCGCGCGCGTGGTACCTTGAAAAACAAAAACCAATCTATCCCACGGAACCCGTAAATTTTTCCAGAATAAAATTCAGCCTACGTGTTATTCCAGACCATAATCTAATCCTGTGCCAAATTTCATCCAGATCCGTTGAGCCGTTTTAGCGTGAAAGAGTAACAAACATACATCCAGACATCTATACATTCTTACAAACTTTCGCGTTTATAATATTAGTAGGATACACTTGAAACTGGCAAAATTGATCTTTTTTTTTTGTTTGTTCGCTCATTTGAGCAGGCTAAAGTCTTAGGACCATACCGCCTTGTGTAAAATTGATCTCTTAGAGATAGATACCATAAATAAAAAAGATGGCTATCAAACCTGATTTTTTCTGTTTGTTCTGGACCTGCAAGGAGTACGTACCGTTTCCTGGTGGTCCAAAGAGTAGTAATCCTTTGGCAGGTGACCGCAGCCCCGTGAAGAGTTCTGGCCTCAATGATGGTAGGACCACCATTTCTTGCAAAGCTTGTTTTGCTGCCTAAAATAACAGATTAGGACTCAGTCTACATCACAGTGTGAAGCAAAAACACAATTTGTAATTCCCGAAACGATGAATTGCGATTATTTATCGTTTAATCAGAGCAATCGTGGTGTATGTGTCTCTGACTACCCTCTTTAGATATCCTCAAACATTTTAGTAACTAGAGATCTGAGGAGATATCTACCGAGCCTGGGGATTACTGTCGGTCGTGATCATTTTTTTAAGTTTTACTATTAACTCTATTGTCGGTGAATTGAGTAATATCTCTCCTCTCTCTCTCTTTCTCCAATGTCTCTTTACGGTTGTTTAATTATTTTCCCTCTTCTATTTTGAATGGTCTTCGTAAAAACCCTATTCTCCTCCACTCGAATAAACACATCTTCATTAGTAACTTTTTCTGTCAAACTAATCCTTTCATCCTCAAAAAGTAATCGATCAATATTCTCATCAATGATTGTCATTAATGTAAATATTGAAGATCACCAAACGTCCGTTATAAAACCATTAAAAAATTACAAGAATTATCCTGAAATCAGAACAAGTGATGACAATTTGTATCTTAGAAACCAAAACTCACCTCTTGCCCGGCTATATCGTCCCAATGCACCTTCGGCCCGCCTTCCACGATCTCGTCCAGTATAAGTTGGACCAGCTTCGGGTCTACTCCTCGTACGGAGAGCGTGGGCTGTGGGGTTCTGCTGCGGGTGGGCGTGCCTCGTTGGGAGCCCCCGCCGACCACCCGTCGGACCGGGGACCCGTTGATAGGGACCTGGTACGCGCCCTGATATGAGCGATATTTGTGATGGTTAATGGAATGAGATGGTTAGTTTTGCAAGCATTAGTGCAGTTTATTAAAAAAGGACTGTAAGTACTGATAGTTTTGGTTCAAAATGGAAACGACAGCTCATTAGCACGATACTAAGCTATTTTTTGTCTTTTGACTTCAAGCGTTATAGACGCGCGGGATTTCTAGTGAGTCATATTGGCCTAAGCATCAAAATGGGATTAAATCTCAGCGCATAAGGTTTAGTTCAGGATATAAGCTACCTTGAGAGAATAAAAATTAAGTGACTGTTAAACAGATAAAGTGCTTTGTTACTACTTGTCTAGTTTGTATTCCTTCCCACGCCTGTAATATATACGTCTATGTTATTCCATTGTGTGTCGAATACAATATAAGTAATTTAACTGAGAGATATTTTAACATTAATTTTGAATACTCAACGGTCTGACCTACTAGGTTCTGTTTTAGTTTCCGCAAATCATACTAATATGATAATTATAAATGTGAAAGTGCGGAAGTTATTTTTTGTTTGTGGCTCAATCTATTGCATCTTTTGTTCGGATTTCAATGAGAAATCAATCAAAAAGTAATGGTACTTTGCATGAGTATTACAGGGTTTTTATCCACACTAAAACACAGGTAAAGCATAGCTTTGACATTATGATCCACTAGGTTTCGCCACGCACGGCTTCGCCCGCGTGGTACCTTGAAAATCAAAAACGAATCTATCCCACGGGAATCGTACATTTTTCCGGGATCAGAAGTAACCTATGTGCTATTCCAGACTACAATCTATATCTGTGCCAAATTTCATCCAGATCCGTTCAGCCGTTTCAGCGTGAAAGAGTAACAAACATACATCCAAACATTCTTACAAACTTTTGCGTTTATAATACTAGCTTCCGACCATGGCTTCGCCCGCGTGGTACTTTGAAAAACAAAAACGAATCTATCCCACGGGTACCGTAAATTTTTCGGGATAAGAAGTAACCTATGTGCTATTCCAGACTACAATCTATATCTGTGCCAAATTTCATTCAGATCCGTTCAGCCGTTTTAGCGTGAAAGAGTAACAAACATACATCCATCCATACATTTTTACAAAATTTCGCGTTTATAATATTAGTAGGATGTCGACCTTTTAGGCAGGACTTAATATAAATTTCGACTTAACGTAAACGAATGAAAATAAGGAAATAGGAAGCATGTACAATTTTGCCATCTAGATCACGTTTTCTCGGCATTGATGATGTTATAATTAGTAGCCAGGAACTTCCTTTACATTCAGTGCACTTAGATTTATTTTTATCTTGCTAACAAATTCATGATGACTATATGCTAGCAAGATGCTTTATGAAACTAGTATTTATTGCGAAAATAAAAAACTAACTAATTGAAAAAATACTTTTACAGGCGCTATATTACATTTATTTGTCATTTTCTATAGCCTATGTCGCTCTTGTGATCTAGACGAATCCAACGACATCTCATTTATCAAAACCGGTTCAGCCGTTTGGGCTACAGCGTCAGCCAAAGGAACTCGCATAAATACATACCATACACCACAAACACATTGCCCTCCTTTTTTGCTTCGTAGTCGGTTAAAAAATAGTCATACACAGAGACCGATGGCAGAGACAGACAGATATACAACTAATAATCAGGATCAGTAGAAAATGACTAACCCTACTCATGTTTACAAACATTTATTGTTAACCGAATAAGATAGTCGATATGCTATTGTTAGCCAAACGAAAGAGACGCAACATATAACTTACAGATAGCTGTCTCTTCACCGCTGGTGGCGTAGACGCTGGCTTCACTGGGTATCTACTGTAGTTTCCATTTGAGCTGAAATTAAAGGCTAGTCTCATTTTTCACCTTAAATTCGAAAATAAAAAGTTGGAAGTGGATTTTAAAAATCGAATCTTCTTATAGTGTCACTAGTTTTTTCAAATCAGTCAATGTGGTGAAAGGATTAAAGTGCGTCTCAGAGGCTCCTTTCGTGCACATCCATAAAATCCAATAATTGAAGGATAGATTCTCGTTATCAAGTATTCAATTTTGGCTAAGAAATTGTGTATGCATCACAGGTTAAGCTCAGCCACCAGTGGTGCGATTACGGAACTCGGAAACAATCAAAACGTTCATACTAACAGCTCTCAGCGCCTATCAATGAATCGGTATTACGGAAGGACTGTCATTTGGATTGACATCGAACGTACATAATACCAAATTCATACAATCGATAGGATTTTTTGTCAAAACTGGCTCCAATGTCAATCAAACTTTTGATTGAATCAACACTCTTACGTAATACCAAATCACTTGATTACAATCAAAACGGATTGACATTGATTGTAAGCATGGATCCATAATCGCCCCACAGAAGTGTGGTGCTTCGGAATACCTACGATTCTTTTTTTGATATTCAAAGACCGCATTGGACCTCGCCAGGCCATGCTGGCTCTATGTTGAATAGACCTAAAAAACGACGCTGAGTAAGGGAAAAACATACTCCATAGTTAGTGTACCTGCTGTTGGGCTGTGAAGATGACCTGCCCATAGATCGTGGTAGCGTCTGGGACTTCATGAGTGGTCCTCCACTGCCGGCAACCCTTCGCCCTGGGGTCGCGAGCTTCCGACCTGCGACTGGCGGAGAGGTGACGTTTGAGGGAGATAGCATGTGTGAATCTTAATTTAAATAACTGCCACGGATTGAGGTGTTTCGGGATATTTTGAGATATTCCTTTTAGTTTTTCGTGTTTCAGAGGAATATAATGTTACTAAATCTTAATGGTTTTTATTAATATATGTTTACGATTCTTTGGTGCGTTTTATCAATTATTTTGCGTTCAAGTAAGACTGTTTTCTAACTGCACTGCCTAGGCATATGCTAAGCGATTGCCTAAATAATATTAAGCATGTAAATATGACGATAAGTGAGAAATTTAAATCTGTTGTGTATATACTAAAAAGGACGGAAATATCTAGTACTTTCCCGCTAAACTATTATCACCGAGCGCCTAAGGAGAAGTGGAAAGCACTTTTCTTTCGGCGCTCGGTGGACCAGTGCGGAGCGAGTCAATGGTCCTAAGGATGCTTCGTGGAGAAGCAAAACACGTGTCGAACTTCTGTTTGAGTTTGTGTCGTGTTAAGCTCAATAGATAATAGTTTTTTTAGCGGGAAAGTATTCGATATTTCCGTCCTTTTCAGTATTTGTAATGAATTTCTGCAAAGTCACGCCTGAATCAATCATTTATTGTTATATTTATGTAGTAACTTTTTCAACTACATACATGACGTGACAGAAAATAATCAATTGTGTGAACGCTAAGGACATAAAAGTACGATTGAACTTGAAACATATGACCCAAAGACACGATAGGTCGAGAAAAGAAAGGTTTTATTTACTCAAAGGTGACCCTGCTTAAGATTGGGGTCGAGACAAACTTGAATTAAAACGTGCTAGAGGTAAAATAATGTAAGTAAGTAGGTACCTTAGATTATTTTCGTTGTATAGTAGTGAGAAGATATGGTAGAAGAATAAGGAAAACCTTTTCATATAAAAACACATTAAATCTTGTGACTATGATAGTTTTACCATGAAATACGTATACTTATCGGTAAGTCAATATTTAGTTGCCTCTGATTTGGAAGGACATGCTTCGATATTCCGACTACATTATTTTAGATATCCTCAAAAATAAAAGTAATAAGAGATCTGGGGATCTTACCACAAGCTTTACTAGCAATATCTAAGTAATATAACTTTGAAACTAACTATTTCGCACCATGACCAATACCAATTGAATTGAAGTGGTGTTACTTCAACCTTGAAACTTGACGTTTCTTAAAAATGATGGTTTTTAAAAGCTTGTGGTAAGACCTCTGAGATGTCTAGCAAACGTGGGTAGGTATCACATTAATTATGTTAGATGCCGCTGTTGTTATTACAGTTAAATATTTACTGGACGAATTAAATAACAAAAAAGCTTAACAATATCGACTCGATGTTGCTGGTGTTTTCACATAAATTACTATAAGGGTGAATCAACTTTTAAGGCACTCCTTTTGTGTCCCTGATATGGAATTAGAAATTAACTTATTATTTCAGTTTAAAATTATGGTGATTTTGACGTTATCGTAAAATTAGATCCTTTGCTAACATGGTAGTTTCATAGTTTTTATAGTTTAAAGCTATTTTTTTAATTTTCTTATGGTAACTCAGCAGAACTTAAGCAACCTCCATATAAAATTCACGTGTCCCCAGGCATAGGTGACAAAACAATGTATGAGTTTCTCAAAAAAAAATGTATGAATGTCCAGCATTTTCACATAATATTATGATTAAGAAAATGATAAATTTATGTTTCAAGTTAACGTTCATAAAAGTTTGATTTAAATTATATATTTTTCATGCACCTAAACTTTTGTCCCAAACTTCGATTAAAACATCAGCTATACAGAGTTACCGATAAAAGTTCATGAACTTTATCAAAAGACGGCGTCTAACTTGATGTCATCTAAGGCGATTATTGTCTAATATTTCGTTCGTATGGTCCGACAAGGCCTCCCTCGCTTTACCCGCCCTTCAGTCTACGGTAAGTTCTCAACGGGCGCGCGTAGGTTTATTGCCGCTCTACAGTGTTACGGCTGGAATCTTGGTAAGTTTTTAAAATATTTGAATTTTATTAGGTCAGTATGTTGCCTGTGATGTCTCATTTCAAGGTCAGAACCAAATACTTGTTGATTTTTGGTCACGGAATGAATTATGATTTTTTTAACTGAAATTTTCTCTAGAGTTACCGGTAACACAGGATAAATTTTATCTAGAGTTACCGGTAACGCCAGAGAATGTATAGAAAAATGACATTGTGAGTTGGCATTAATGGATGGCGTGGATGTTATTCTGTGTCAAACTTAGGTTTTTAAGATATCAATATAGTTTATTTTGTTCAAGGCTTGTGCAACATAATCAGAAATGCCACTTACTGCAACAGAAAAACAGAATCTCTATAAAGAAAGAATAAAAAATAATAGAAAAAAGCACGAAGAAGCGAAGAAAAAACACAGAGCTCGATACCATAAAACTAAAAGATTTGTCAAAGATTTAACGCTAAAAGAAATATTTAATGCCAACGTATTATATGGAAACTACGAAAACGACAGTAAAAAGAGCGTAAACAGGCTGTTAAGAGATTGCTACAGCAAACACCCCCTGATTCACCTAGAACCGACTCCAGATTAGGATATTATGATGAATTCCATGGTACTCCACCACCAACGCCTCCACGTGCTACTTCTCCACCAGATACGCATCCGCGTGGCAGAGAGAACCACTATCAGCTAGGGATATATCACCACTAGTACGAGACCCACCACTGCGATCTAGAGTCCTGACGCCACGATCAAGAGACCTAACGCCACGATCCAGAGATCTAGCACCAAGATTAAAAGACCAACTACCACGATCGAGAGACCAACCACAACAATACGGAGACCTATCACCACGTGTAACAAAAACGCCGCCACCACGAGCACTAGCTACGCCTTCAAGAGCACCAGCAACTCCACTTCACTTATCTTTAACAAAAGTAGGCCAGAAGAAAGTTAAAACAAACAGATCACGGGTGTATAGAGAAAACACAAAACATAAGCAAGATAATGAGAATTTGAGACGAAAATATGAAAAATTTAAGAAAAGGTATCAAAGACAAATTTACAACAAAACTAAAAAAACTGAAAAAATTAACATGTGAGGTACAAAGTCTTGAGCGCTGCCATAAAGAAAACATTTAAAAAACAAAATCTAGAAAAGAATGAGAGGTGATGAAAAGATTTTCGCAACTGCAGAAATAAAAGATTCAAGAATGAAGAAAAATATACTTATGAAGACTTGGGCATTGACAAAATGGTTGAAAGAAAATACTGTACAGATAAAAACACATTGCTCCTACTTCTATTTTGGAAAAACAAGCCTTTTTATGTCAAAAGTGCTTCTATCGACGCTAGAGACAAGTGTTTTTGTAAAACACACACGAACTTTGCTATAAGTAAGGCAAAGGCACTGAAAAGAAAAAATGTCTACAACGCAAACTCGAAAGATTGCATGTACGGTATATGGAATCAATTTGCCTGCAAAACGAATAATTATTGTATGAAAAACGTAAAGGACACAATCACATGGACAGAATGGGTTAGAAAAAAAGAAAAATATAGAAAAGATGAGAAAAAAAGAAGGCTATAAAAAATTTTTACCTGGAAGACAGAAAGGAAGAAACAGACACATTCCTGAAAATATTTGAGAGTGACTTAGCAGTGTTCAAAAAACAAGTGTTTAACATAAAGTCAAGACTTACCAATATTGTTGGTAAATGTTATTGTTTAGCTGTAAGTTCACTATTTGATTATAAATGTTAGCTTTTAAGCTTCGTTTCAAAAATATTAAATGTAAAAAATGTAATTATGCTAAGATAAATTAACAATTATAATAATTACTGATCGACAACTTACTTCATTCATCATTATTGTTAGTTAAACTGATCAAGTGTTGTCTATTTTGTCTATCTTTGATGATTCTAAGTTCTCAGGCGTTACTATTTTTCTCAGGCGTTACTCACATGTCCCTCAATTTTTATTATATCTTTTGAAGATAATTCTTATAGTAATTTAATTATTGTATAAAAAACGTTAAACTAAAAGGCTCCAAGACTAATGTCTATTGTAGAAATAAGAAATGCAAATCTGATTCGTTTATATTGAGATTTATCTTAAAGTTAAGCATTAGAAAATTTTCAAAGTAACGCAGTGGACTTAGAAATGTCTCTATTTCATAGGTCAGTTATAAAAAAACTTAATAACAAGTAAGGAAGATTGATTTTATGTATGAATAAATGCTTCTCAAGTTGATTTTTAAAATTAGTTCGTTTTATTCCATGTTATACTAATTACAAATAAGTAACGCAATGGACATTTATAACGCACACTTGTCAGTTTTTGTAAAAAAACTCGCTCAAACTAGCCTAAATGGCGTGCCCCACTGCAAAACCTAAAAATAGGATAAATAGTGCAAACGTTAACACTATATTTTTACAATATATTTCAAAAGTTTTTTTTTATTTTTAACTTTTCATTATGGTGTCAAAAGAGTGTCTTAAAAGTTGATTCACCCATAAAAGAACGGGAAATTTTCCGGTTCAACTGCCCTATTGAATTCCAGAAAAGTACAAAAACAGTTCACGGTCTATGATTGGAGGAACACAATGGTTCATCTGTTAAATGATTTCGTTTATTCAAGTGAGACGACCAAATAGGTAGATACACATTGAGGTATACACCTAGTTACTATATACATAAACGTAGATACAAGTCAATTGGAAAGATCGTGCGTGCTACGCATAGCGAGGTTAACATGCCAAGCGTGGGTTCTCATTGAGCAATAAACTTAGCACTGGTTGTTAGTCCAAGTATAAACCTACTTACAGTGTGTTGCATACCTTGATAGCAAACCCTTCATCGCGCTTGCATGGTTACTTTTGTACGAGAAAAAAATATATTTTTGTAAAATAAATTATCAATTTATGTATACCTAACCAACGTATTCGCTCAGTTACATGTTCCGTGGTTCCTATAGTATTAACTTACATTGTCTATTTTCTCAAAGGTCCTTCAACATAATTATGTTAATTTTACTTAAATAAATAATCTACCTGTTAGTACCTATCTATGCATGGTAAAACACCGCTCTTAACATTTTGGTTATGTAAAAAAGCTTTTGGGGTTAGTAGTGAAGCTAGGTAGATATATTATTTTTACGAGCTAAAGTTCGGGTGTATCACGGGAATACATCGTTTACTGACTGATCAAGGTCAAACGGGTCTTATTCGGTCAATTTCTCTCGACATATTTGATCCGCCTACGCTCCAAGATTAGTCTGTATACTTAGTTAATCTAGTTATTTCATCGTCGTCATTTTGTAGGCCACAATATTATATTATACTAGCTTCCGCTCGCGGCGTCGCCCGCGAAGTACCTACTTACATAAAATATAGCCTATGTTCATCCTGAAAGTTTATTCTACACATTGGTGAAAGAATTTTTCAAATCGGTTCAGTAGTTTCGGAGCCTATTCGTTTCAAACAAAACAAACAATCAAAGTTTTCCTCTTTATAATATTAGTATAGATTTATAATACATGGGCTTCTTTTGACAAAGTTGGCAAGTGGTAAATTGATATTGGCACCGTGTAATTGATTCCATCTCGGACTTTCACCTTACGAGTCGAGATAGCCGCATTGTATTAGTTTCGTTCTATCACAAAAGCTTTTCAAGAAGCGAAATACCACTATATAAATTTACCCACCGGTATTATAGCTACTACACCTGGGGCCTTACCACAAACTCTTCGGGCAATATCAAAGTAATATAACTTTGATATTTCGTATCACCTATAAAAATCGCATTGAAGTAGTGTTACTTCAAGCTTGAAAAAATTACGGTTCTGAAACATGATGGTTTGTAAGAGCTTGTGGTAAGGCCTAAGGTGGAACTTCCTGCGATTTCGTTCGCGTGATCTTATTTTCATTGAAGTTTAATTTCGGAAGTTTCTTTTATAGTGTGCATGTAGACCTTAAAAGCAACATCCCTTTAAAATTTCAGCATTCTGATTTTTTTACTAAGACATAAGGTTTAGCCTATGCTTTCATATTGCATAGATAGTGATTTAACGTTTAAAATATTAAAGTAAAAATTAGCCTATCTGTTACGAAAAAATTGGTCCTGTTGAGATCAAGAACTACTTATGGAACGACGAACGCTTAAATCACATTTTCAAACTTAGGTAAATTTTATAGTAGGTATAAAAAGAATTATAATTCGGTCAATTATGAAGTTATTGCGATTATAAGTCTAAACGAAAATAAACCTTTCAAAGTATTAAGCATAAAGTTACATAATTATGTAGTTAGATATTTCGTCGAAACTGTCTGAGGTACGTCTGGAGTCTGGAGTGGATTAGTCCCGCGCGCTAGACACTCCATTATGCAATACAATACGGCACGGCGAGACAAAGACTGCAGCATTTCGTTTAAATGAGAATGAATATACATTTCATAAAAACAAATACCTACCCAGAGCACAGAGCAGTATCGAAGAAATCCAATAAAAATATCTTTCACTAGGTATAGAGTAACTAATTTGCAAGGAAAAGGACTCATCTTTAAATACGGCGATGGACGATGAAACTATCACGATGTGCAAAACGTGGGCATTGTGTCAAAATATTTGGACCTGTGTGACTACCCCCTTTGGATATTCTTAAAAAAAATAAAAATAAATATGATCACGACTGTAATCCCCAGGCTCGGTAGATATCTTCCTCAGATCTTTAGTTACTTAGATCTTTGAGGATATCTAAAGAGGGTAGTCAGAGGCACGTCCAAACACGACATTTGGTACATGCCCACATTTTGCACAGTAGTTAGTATTCCGTACGTGACAGGTTGCAAGCCCATCGCCGCTTATAAGAATACTAACCTATGACACACACCTTCGAATTTTTGATTTTTTTTTAAATATTCTTAAATCTGTAAATAACTAGATATCTACCACTGGGCCTTTCTACTCAACGGTTTCGTCATTGTTCGCAAAAAAGTTTGATTATCTCGTAAAATATTAGTTAATTTTAAATGTACCCTTCGTGAAATAACTTATTATCAACCAATCTTTTATTGCTCCACTTCATGCTATCAGCTTGAAAGACGAGCTCTAAAATCATGGGTAAAATCAAATTGAGTATAAAGACCCCATTACATTGGAGATTAGGTAGGTACAGTCGAAATCATGTTGATGCTTTATTTGATGTAAGACTTTATTCGATGCAGAATAACAGCTTCTAAAACCTCAGATTCGTGACATAGAGTGCGAGCAGGTTATTTTATGGTCTAAACAGCAGCAGCTGTGAAGCGAGAGTATGACCTCCAGATAAAATAGAGTTGGTGAGCCAAGAGGTATGGAAGGCTTATCAATAAATTGTCAAACCCGGGGACTCTTTGATTGTAGGTACTAGGGCGTAAGGAATCGATAAGGGTAACATTATAGCCATAATATCGGGATATCTGTTTATCGTGACAAATCATAACGCTTGGGCAGACTTGTCATTGTAACGGAACTCTAGCATTAGAAACTCTTCTCTTTTCAACCTATTTCCCCTATTGAGTAATGGTCTTGTCAATTTCACGCCATCTCTTTCGGGATTGAGTTCCTCCTAGGTCGTCTACTTTATCCATCTTTATTGTTATGACCACTCCTAGGGCCTTACCACGAAGACTTCCAGAACGATTCCGTAAAGATTCCATAATAGAAACTTCACTACTTCCATACAATTTCCATAGGTCATGGTACGAAATAACGATGTAATACTAATTCGGTAATGTATTATGAATTCGTGGTGAGGCCCCAGAAATTATCTTTCCCATCTGGGCTACAGTCGTGACAGATTTCCTCTTCGCTGTCGTTATAGATGGTTTTCAAACTATTGCAATTTACCGAGAGGTCGTGAGTGCGTGACCGTGAAATAAAGGTAGGCAAAGTTCTGATGATAAATACCTACTTCGAATAAAAACTATTGTTGTCTATGAGTCTAAAGTAGCCTTCGTTCATACGGTAGCTCAGTGGTATAAAACATATCGTGATCAATTCGATATACCTACATAGCAATGCCATTTGTTAGTGTTCTACTTAGCTAAACTCGACTATTTTCGTGCGCTAAAATATCCGCAAGCAAAAAGGTTACATACGTGAACTCACGCGACGATTTCGATCGGCTCATTTAGTTTGATCTTTATTGCTATTGGGACAAGATTATTTATTTGCGGTACCGATGTAAAACGCTCGCTTATATTATTCAATCATAAATAGTCAAAGATATTACTATTTCTTTCAGTTCCTGTTAACAGGTTTGTACTTACTATGTTCAATGAATTTGGGGAAAATACGTCTGTAGATGCAGACCAAATCTTATTATTTATTTTATTTATTTTATTTTACAATTTTAGGAAAACTAACAGCTAGGTAAAAAATGTAACAACAATGATGTGTGATTAACGGCTAATTATAAGTTTCCACAAGCAAAAAATACTTAAGTTTAATATTATTATAAACAGTCTAAAAGAAAAGAAAAAAAAGACGGTGTAATTTAAAAAATAAAATCTAAAACTAAGTTACAATATTTATACCTAATCAAAATAGAAACTACTCAACAAGCGTTTAAGACGCTTGGTTGAGGTATTAAATAAATCTAAATCTACCACTTCGTTGTTCTTATCATTAAAAACAAAGTTTGATAACATATCATTGAAAGATTTGCATGCCCTTATGACAAACGAGTTCTGCCTATAGTTAGTCCTCACTAGTGGCTCATACAAAAGATTAGGCTTGCGAAGTGAGCTAATGTTTGTACGCAAACCTATCAGCTCTAATAGCTCTGGACAGTCCACCGTTCCGTTTGCTATATTCATGAGATAACATAAGTCAGCAATATTCCTACGTTTAGTAAGAGGTAAAAAGTGGAATTTACGACAACGCTCAGTATAATCTGACAGATAAATCTTCGCTCTAAACTGCAAGTAGCGTAAAAAACGTTTTTGAATACCTTCAATTCTAGAACTATAAATGTCATAGCGCGGATTCCAAACCTGCGATGCGTACTCTAAATGACTGCGAACATACGCACAGTATAGAATCTTAAAAGTTTTAATACTCGTGAATTCTGATGACATTCTTAAGATAAAACCTAATGATTTAGATGATTTCTTGACAATGTGATCAATGTGATGATCAAATAAAAGCTTGTTATCAAAATGGACACCTAAGTCACGGACGGTTTCTACTCTGGATAAGACAGTATTATTCAATGTGTAGTTGAAGTTCAGTACATGTTTTTTACGCGTATAAGAAGATATATAGCACTTAGATACGTTCAGATGGAGGTTGTTATTGGTGCAGTAAAGTTGCAAACGATCGAGTTCCTTTTGAAGGCGCAGTGAATCATCAATGCTACGAATGACGGAGAGGATCTTCATATCATCTGCGTAGAGGAGTACTTTGGATTGATCAAAGCACGTGTGCACATCATTGATCATTATAAGGAACAGCAGAGGTCCTAGTAGGGAACCCTGAGGTACTCCAGAAGGAATACTCATGGTACAGGAAGAATACCCACTGAGCACTACCGTTTGGCATCTGTTATGAACATAAGAGGTGAACCAGCGGTAAAGATTGCCTCTTATTCCAATAAGCTGAAGTTTTTTCAGTAGAATCAAGTGATCTATCCGGTCAAAGCATTTAGTGTAGTCAGTATAAATCACATCTACTTGAGACAGCTCAGACATATGATGTGAGATATACTCACTACAGATTAAAAGGTTTGAGGTGGTAGATTTACCTCCGACAAAGCCATGTTGACCGGAGTTAAGATCTTGTCTAATAGCCGAGTAAAGCTGAAAATGAATAATTTTTTCAAGAACTTTTGCAAAGAGGCACAATTTCGAAATAGGCCTATAGTTTTCAATTTTATTTTTGGGTCCCTTTTTATGAATTGGTGTAACATATGCACTTTTCCACATATTAGGCATTATGCCTTCTGTGAGGGAGCGACGATATAATATTGAGAGAGGTAAAGTTAAACTTCCAGCACATTTGACTATAAAAATAGGAGGAATATTATCCGGCCCAGCAGTTTTATTGAGATCTAATGATTTTAATAACTTAAAAACTTCACTTTCACAGACATCAATATCACCTATATCTGCTGTTGATGTACAATGGGCAGATAATGTATAACCATGCATAGGTACATCACTGAGGAAAGTGGAGTGGAAATATTCTCCAAACATGTTTGCAATCTCTTCGCCCTGGTCGGAGAAGCGGTCACCAAAGTGGAGTACAGAAGGATAAGAATGTGACTGATTCTTTGTCTTCACATAAGACCAAAAGGCACGAGGATTTGTTTTAATATGGTATTCAATATTTTGTATGTAGGTCTCATAATACTCCTTTTCAAGTAATTTCGCCCTCTCCCTTAGCATTTTGAATGAATTGTAATCACTTAAGTTATTATATTTCTTGTATTTACTGTGAAACTTATATTTCTCTTTTAATGTTTTAATTAAAGGTCTTTTATACCATAATGGGTACTTAGTGGTAGGCAAGAATAACTTACAAGGTATGTGTAAGTAACGGAGATTATTCAAGGTATGGTAGAGATATGAGACCGCATCTTCAATTGATTTATGATGAAGTACTGAGTGCCAGTCAACGGAATCAAGCTCCTTACAAATAGATTCATAGTCAGCATCCCGATAAATAAATTTTCTGTAAGAGAGAGGTTTTATTGAGTGATATTGCACAAAGTCAGCATCGCATATAATGGAGCTGTGATGCGGGTCTTCTGGTACTAGTGGAGATTCACAGTGCCGGACCGACACATCATGGTTAGAAAATACTAGATCTAATACATGATTATTGGTGTTTGTTATTGAGTTGTATTGCAATAAGTTACTAGTATTTAATTCATCAAACATTTCAATCTGGTGTAAACCCTGAATATTATGTGGCGAATAGGACATACCATCAGTACTGAGTAACCATGAAACATTAGGTAAGTTAAAATCGCCTAAGACTATGAACTTATCAAGAGGATGCTCTAATACTATATTTGTTAAACTTTGAATAAAATTTCCTCTTTGAACTGTCATGGAATTACCTAGGTTTTGATTACATATATACACTGTACAGATATGGATCTTATAGCAATGAGTACCCACCTGGTTCCTGTTGCGAATCGAAATTGTGACCCATAGGTCTTCCGCCGAAGAGGACCACTCAGGGCTCTCAACTGCAAGTTCCCTCCGGACTGCAATTAAAACACCGCCCCCCCTGCTCTGGCTTAATGCCTGGTAGTTTCTGTCCGATCTCCACACCAAAAACCTATCATCAAACAGCTCACTGTCGGCTATCGAGTCGTTGAGCCATGTTTCAGTCAGACATATAATATCATAATTGCTCAAGCACATATTTCTATAAAAAACTGTAGTAAATGTCCGCAAACCACGGACGTTCTGATAATAAATACTAATCATTGTTAACCAGTAGAACGTTAGGTAAATGCATAGGCGTTGATGGCAGAGTATACGGTGATAGTGTTTGTGTTTTGGCATGATATTCTTTGGAAATTACAAATAATAAAAAAGATGAGACGAAAGAATAGTAGTAAACAAAGTATGGTTGGTCGGTAAAATAGCAACGTGAAGCAGGCATGTAGCAAATATAGCAAACGGTCAGGTGACTTTGACAAAACTTTGAGGGTAGATCTGTGAGTGACGGACAAAAAAAGAAAAAACTAAAAAAACTAAAGAGAGGCAACCGAAAGGCAGTAGTCGTCAAACTTTGGGTGCAAGTGTATGCAAGATACAACAACGTGGCAATTCTCTCTGCAAGGAACACTAAAATGATATATTCTACACTACTTATACTATCTTTTTGAGATCGGCTTCCGTTCGTATGATGATAATCGGAGAGGTTGCATCTTTCCGTACTCGTATCTTGCAGCCGGTCACCCATGTGAATGTAAACCCCCGCTCTTTCGCCAGTGACTTGGTCTTGCTTAGAAGGATCTTGTTCTCCACCGTTAAGTGATCATTCACAAAGATCTTACCATCTCCCTTCAGTCCCAGATCACCAGGGGTAATTTTGCACTTTCTCGCCGCCGCGACAAAGTCTTCTTTAATATATCTACTGTGGACTGCGACTAAGATCGTCTTGTTTTTTTTGTCATTTCTCATGGGAATTCTGGCTATGTAGTTTATTTGTTCCTTTGGTATTGAGTATTTGATGTGCGAGCCAATCCTGGATACAACGTCAAATAGATTTTCGGAGTTAGACAAAGGCACTCCTTTGATTTCGACGTTATTGAGCCTTGCCCTTTGCTCATTCTCACGGTGTTGAGTTTCCAGGTGTTGAATCCGCAACTGAAGATGGTCCACGTCATGCTTAGTTTTTTGAAGACCCTGTATGTCCTTCTCCATCTCGATTATCTTGTCAGAGATTGCCACGATGCGTTGATCAACGAAGTCGATTGATGATTTGATCTCAGTAAGTTCAGGCTTAAGAGCTCTGAGATCATCAAGTTGCAACTTGATACTCTTCACGCTTTCATCGAGATTGGGTAGAATGGCTACCTGCAGGGTGAGCCGCTTGAGTTCAGCGAGTACAGCATCCATGTCAGCCGGTACGGGAGATTTACCCGCAGAGTTCTTGCAGGTAGGGCACTTCCAAATGGCTTTTCTATCACCCAGTCTTCGATATCCCGTTTCGGTTATGCCGGCACAAGAATAATCGAAATTACCCGAGCATAAAGAACACTGCACTACGTCTCTTGTTTCGTTGTTGCAGCTCTTGCACTTAAACATGTTGCGTTTGATAAAAACGTAAGCGAAAAGGTACTTAGGTAATGCTGTTAAAAATGTTTAGAAACGCTGGTCTCAAGTTGCAGCGCGTAGGTGCGTGCGTTCGGTTCGCCGTCTATGACTGTACTTACATGTAGATTACCTGCCTGGTCTATGTAGTACATATATCAATGACTTAAAAACTAAGGATGAATGATGATTATGGTTGTATAATGAATAAAAAAATGTTCTAAGCAATATACATTATTATTTGCAAATAAGGTGATGTATAATGCTGAAGACAAAACACTAGTACTTTAGTAAAGGCTGGAATGAAGGATGCTTCACAAAGCACATTAAAACCCACATGCAAAGTTTGCCAATTAAAAAAAATATTTGTGTAGTGTTTTAGTATGTTAGAATCACTCGGGATGTAAAACTTTTGAATTTGCAGTAGGTTTCAGAACTGCCTATATATATACTGAAAAACGGAAATTAGCTGATTGTGAGTACAATAGACAATTTGGGTAGTAAAAAGTCTAGTGAACCATAGCTAACTTCAGAATGTCTAATATAATGGCAGTACTGCATGTCACAAGCTAAGCATATTGTGATCTACCTTCCGTCGGTGGCTTCATGAGACCACTGTTACTGTCTACTAACAATGTTGTCTTGGACTTCTCTAATGGCCGTCTGACTTTGAGCGGAGAGTCTGTAGGCTTTTTGTCAATCCGCTCGGCCTCACTCTCAACGCCCAACTTACTGAGTGCGACTAGGTTGGCTATTGGGGACAACACTTAAATTAAACCTTATTTTAATAGTATAAGAGTTGAAAATGTTTTGTGTAAGATAAAATAAGCTAGCATGCCAACACACAGCCATTATAAAAAAACTAATAGTCTATTTACAATAGATAGAGCTGGAATGGATATGGAATATCTTAGAATTTACAATTATATAGCTGTTTTATGCATACCGAGGAAGTGTAAACGATCTTTCGCCATGCCTAGATTGGTTTTCATTTTATCGTGTAATCTCTGGGCTCTCTGCCAGGCATCTCCGCGGCCGCCCCAACAATCGACAGCAATGCCTCGTTCCAACTCATATATTCCTTTCTTGTATAGTTCTATTGCTAATTCTTTTTGACCTGTTTTATAAGCATTAAAAATTTCATAAATAGAAAACATTGACACACTAGTGAATGTGCCTAAGAAGCTTTTGAAAAGCAAGACATCTATTTTTGCTATAATGATTCATCTACTGAAACTAAACTGAAGCTCTTAGTTTTAAGAACGGATCAATAACATGACTCACTGCTAGAATCAAAAACTACAATGAACCATTATATTCTTTCTTACCCTCATTCTCCTCATCAATCTTCAGTGCTTTAGAGATGTATTCAAAAGCTTTCCGATGATGGTGCTTTTGTTTGGCCAACAGTGGGTCACCTGGACCAACTGTGTGGACGTGAGACATCTCCTCGCTTGTGGCTAACTCTGTGGAAACTATTCCGTCTTTCACCACCACTTCCAAGTTGCACTCGCCGTTTCTACGAGGCTTCTGCATCAAACGATGGGACGCCGAGTACAAATATTTGATAATTATAAATAACTGGTACAACACTGATCGGAGTAGGTTAAACAATATAATAATTGGGAAAGACACGACGTACAGATTCCTTTTATGGACTGAAGGTTGCGATTCATTTCGCAACGAAGAACCCTTCGCTATATCTGCATCTGTCTTCTTGGACTTGCGGTTTGGAGACCTCGTAGTTTTCCGCGACAAACGACCACCATTTGAATCGTCGCCGGACACCATCAAGAACAATGTCTCACCGTTTTCACTCAACACCAACGTTCCATACAATAATTTACACAAAGAAACGCTCTTTCTGTTCGATTTTTAATAAAAACGCGACGAACGGACCAGTCACCGCGCCACCGACAGACGAAACGAATCGAACAGCAAGCAAAGCAAAGCAAAAAAGAATGACAATATTGACTGAAATGACAAAATTTGACATGTCCTGTCACATAGACACTTCCATTTCCTTCACGCACGAAGTTTTGGGGACAGGTAATAAATTCGGAAAATATTTATGTAAAAAAATCGTCAGACAACTGTAATTTGGCTGAAAAAATATTTGTCAACGTCAATGTCACATCCCGCACGTCATGTCAGCACCACGGCACACAGCTGCGTGCGTGTGTTTCGTGTGTCATTTTTCGTATTCTCCGGTACATACATTTCTCTATTTTTATTAAATAAAAAAATCATCAGGAAATATTGTTCAGTAGTACCTACATACTACGTGAAATTGTGTTACAATACAAGCAACATTATAGTGCTTTACGTGGTAAGAAGTTAGTTCTTGTCCTATCGTCTTATCTCATTCACGGTGACAATAAAGTACTTCCCTACCCCAAAAATTGGTAGGTACATAAGTTGGGTTCACCTGATTTACCTACTGCGTTCGGTTTATCCAGTTAGTTACCTATTTATAAGAATGAGCTTTAGTTACTTACGGGTTACTATATCTTGACAGAGATAGCGATGGCGGAAGCTCTACTGAGAAGTCTCACCGTAAAGTCGAAGGATGAAGAAGATTTTGTTGACCCTTGGACGGTAACCGGCACATCAGAAACCGGCATTGATTATGACAAATTAATAAGTAAGTAGAATAGGTACAATAGGTAGCTCGGCATTCCTAAAACACTGGTAAATATTGGAAAACATTTCACATACTTACCGCCATCTAGCTCCAAAATAAATAATGCATGTGCTATAAGAACTAGGAAAGTTATGTATGTAACATAAAATACCTACTAAACTATATACTTATCTAAGGTTTTACTAGTATCCATTATTATGACCTAAATATAAAAAACATAACTATGTTATTTGACCTTGGTGAAAATCAAACCCACTGCTGTAAGCTGTGAGCCCAGTTATCAGAACAATCAAAACTTTTTTATTCTATTTATTTTGTTTCACAGAAAAATTTGGGAGTCAAAAGATTGACGAAGAACTAATAGAGAGATTTGAAGAGGTCACTGGCAAGAAAGGTAAGTAGTACATCTCTATTCAAAATAATTTATATCCGGTCACTTGTTCATTCTTGGCCACTCTGTGTGTATCATGTTAAAAAATTTGATTGAAGTATGCTGGCTAACATTATTTAGTACTAACTTCCGCCCGCGAAGTACCTACATAAAATATAGCTTATGTTCATTCTGAAAGTTAATTCTACACATTGGCGAAATAATTTTTCAAATCGGTCCAGTAGTTTCAGAGTATTCAATGCAAACAAACAATCAAATCGTTCCTCTTTATAATATTAGTATAGATAATTAACCAAAAGTAGAAACAGAAAATGAAAAAAATTCACTTGCTATAAATTTAAATGTATGTCTGTTTCAGCTCACCATTTTCTACGACGTGGCATATTCTTCTCACACCGAGACATGCACTCGATTCTTAACTTGCATGAGCAGGGAAAGAAATTCTATTTGTACACAGGCCGCGGTCCATCTTCGGAAAGTATGCATATTGGGCATCTTATTCCGTTCATGTTTACTAAGTAAGTGCTTTTTTCAAAACTGTGAATTAGCCTTATTTTTCATATACTGAAAACCGTGTTGCTCCACCGAGCGCCGAGAGAAAAAACTTTTCTCTCGGCGCTCGGTGGAGCAACACTAGTGCGGAGCGAGTCAACGGTCCTGAGGATGCTTCGTGGAGAAGCGAAACACGTGTCGAGTTTCTATCTGAGGTGTGGTGTTGGGATTATTAATATTAATAATATTTCTATAAGGCATTTTGTGGGGCTCATTAATATTAATAAGCTTAATTAATAACCTCATTAGATAATAGTTTTAGCGGGAAAGTACTAGAAATTTCCGTCCTTTTCAGTATTTGTAATGGATTTCCGCAAAGTCACGCCTGAATCGATCATTTATCTTATTTTTCATGAAAGAAATCCTTTTTGGGATAGAGTTAGAGCCTAAATTAATGAAACCTGCTTCATCTATGTTTGTCTATATTGGCTATGGTCTCTAAATAATGGGATAAGCTGGCAGCTAATATCACAGGTACAGCTCATTGTATTATACAGCCGTTTAAGTTCAATTTGCGCAACAAGTTCTACTAGTTATACTGTAAAAACATTTTTTTTGTGTTTTTTCAGGTGGCTCCAAGAGGTATTTCAAGTGCCTTTAATAATACAGCTAACGGATGATGAAAAGGTGCTGTGGAGAGATATCAAAATCGAAGATGCGAGAGCCATGGCTTTGAATAACGCCAAGGATATTATAGCTGTGGGCTTTGATTTGGAGCGAACTTTTATATTCAACGATCTAGACTTTATTGGGTAAGTAAGTATGATTAGATGTAGTAACTAAGTGCTTAGGCCGTTAGTATAATGTCTGGACGTGCTGGAGACTATTAAAAGATCTAAAGAGAGGGATGTTTCTAGTATTATGCATACTGTAAAAATGTTTAAATTTAAAACATACGTCTAAAAAATAATTATTACTTTCAGACGGTGCCCAGCGTTCTTCCAAAACATGGTGCGCATACAAAAGTGTGTGACATTCAATCAGGTTAAGGGTATATTCGGGTTTGGCGACTCTGACGTGATTGGCAAAATCACCTTCCCTTCCATTGAAGCGGCTCCGGCGTTCTCAACGTCTTTTCCGTTTATATTTGGACAGAAAATTGTAAGTATCTGGAATAAATTACTTGAACACAAAAATAAAATCAAACATGATAATTTGTGCTTAGTAAATAATCTTGTCATTTCTAACAGATCTTATAGTTAGTATGGTCATTACTTACATTTTCTAATTCTGGATATCAATTTTGACTTCAGTATTTATAATGCACGTTCGATTAAAGCTCCGTGTTGGGCGCCATTATTTGCAAAATTGGCGCTCAACAATTTAATGCATATTTAGTCGAACATTATCAAACTATATCTAAAAGTGGCTCATTGAATTCTTTATTCATCATTAAATCCTAATCAAGCTTTTACTTACCTGTTAAGCATTTAATTATGTTTCAGCTGCCCTGTCTAGTCCCCTGCGCAATAGATCAAGACCCATACTTCCGTATGACGCGAGACGTGGCAGCTCGACTGAAGTTTCCTAAACCATCATTGCTGCATTCCACCTTCCTACCAGCACTGCAAGGAGCCCAGTTTAAAATGTCCGCCAGTGACCCGAACGCATCTATATTCCTCAACGACACGCCTAAGCAGATCAAGAGCAAAGTAAGTTGTATTGTTATCTCTTTGTGCATTATGTTTTTCTAGTACCTACTATAAACCTAGGTACTACTAGTACTAGAAAACCATAACGCACAAAAAAGGTAAAATACATATCTCAATGTCTATAGTCTACATTGATATACTTATAGCGTATGTTACCATTTTGTCCCATGTTGGGCGCCAAAACAAAAATATTTTATAGTAAGTTATCTTTTTACAGATAAACAAATTTGCGTTTTCTGGAGGCCAACCTACAGTTGAAGAGCACAGAGAAAAAGGCGGTAATACCAGCGTCGACATATCATTTAAATACCTTGAATTCTTCTTAGAAGACGACTATACTCTTGCTGACGTAAGTTTCTTGATCTATACTAAATTATAATAAAGAGGAAAGTAACTAAACTAATTGTAACGAATAAACTCAAAAACTACTGGTCCGATTTCAAAAATTCTTTCACCGTTAGAATGCTACGTTATCTCTGAGTAACATAGGCTATATTTTATGTAAGTACCTCGCAAGCAAAGCCGCGAGAGGAAGCTAGTGTTATATCAAATCCCCAATAAAATCTGCTATAGTCATCAGAGTACAGGGGGCTTAGTACGAGTTTTGATAAATTACGGGATTTACTTCATTTCGTTTCCTTCCATACCGTCTGCAGTGCCGTAAGTTCCCGCTAGGGGCTGCAGGTAAATGTATAGAAGAAAAAAAAAGTTTCGTAAACTATCAAAACTCACGCCTTTAAAAACTTTTACAGGTAAAGAAGCGATATGAAAGCGGTGACATGCTAACGGGAGAGCTTAAAAAGCTAGCCATCGATACCATTACTCCTTTCATACAGGAGTACCAAATGCGAAGAGCGAAGGTCACAGACGAAATCTTACAATCCTTCTTCGAGTTAAGGAAACTTAAACTTTGATGCTATGGAATAAGGTACATTGTTCAGTTAATTTGTAAACTTGACTGAATTGTCTGACAGGATAGTTTTAGTTACAAATCTTCATACAACCAAAAATAAGTTACATTTGAATTAGACAATAAGACTACATTTGAATTGGTCTTGTCACATTAAATGATCTCTTCTAGATGACAAATGTGTTTTTTAATCTGAGCAAGTATGCTTTCTTACATATTTGTACAAGCATACTTTGTATTTTAATATCTAGAACTAACTGACATATTTGAGAAAAACAAACTTTTGTATGTATTAGCTTCTTGTTCATTATATTTTTAAGTACAAAATCATAGGGGCCTAAGTTTTTTGTAGCACAAAATTAATGACCCATATTACTTTAACTAAAGCATTTACAGAACCATGCATTTCTGTGGATTTAAGTTGAATGTTTGTTGAAAAAGCTTATTCAATAGCTATGTCCACACTACCTTTTTTTGTTCATTAAGGGCATGCGTCATAGCGCAGTCAACAGCTCACGTGAGGCATGCCCTTAGCGCATGCGCGACGACAGTTGAAAGCGACGCGCGCGCGCTGTGGTTCACGCTATTCGACATCGGGTGGATTTCTGTGCCACATAGCGTTCAACAACAAGATGGCGGATGTTTTCAAAAGATTAACAGAACTACGACTGAACTGGTGTTGCGTTCAATTAAGGCATTCAATTATTGAATGCGCTAAACGAAAGTTGAATAGAAAGATGGAGACGAAAGTTGAAGATAAAAAGGCACAGTGTGGACATAGCTTAAGTAGTAATGATATTGTTTTGATTCCGTTTCTATATGTCAGTGTCACTATTTGACTTAATATATTAATTGTAATATAGTATACCATGGCTAGTTTACAATTTCTATTGTTATGGGGTGCCACAAGGATCAGTTGTAGGACTGGTGTTTTTTCTTATTTATAGGAATATCGCGAGCTATGGATTATCTTACACAAATGTATTCCCTGATGAGCATTTTTCAACTAAACTACTAAACTACTTTTTTAATCAATTTCGTGAAAAATTGGTTGCCTGGACCGTTGTTTATTAAGTAGCCAAAATCAGCACAGCGTTTGGTTATTCTATTATTGTATTGCTTTGAGCATAAGTTTAATTTATTTCTTGTTTTAAGCGCAATAAAATATATTCCTAAAAAACTATTTTCATTTTAGCTTAGTTATGAACTTTAATTAACGTCAGCTCAAATTATGAATACCTATGTGAAGTAGGTATAATACAAAAGTAAAAGGTGAAAATAATAAAAATACAGACACTTAAAATAGGTATTTAACCGGTGGTATGCCGGAACGCCGATCTATGCGAGATAATAGATTTTCTATTGTGTCTGGAATCCCGGCATACCACAGGTTAAAGTATTCAATGGTTACTTACTAATTCTTATTTAGAAATACGGAAACGACAAGTGGTCTAATTAAGAATACTTAAAACACCTAATTAAATCGAAATTTAGTTGTTTACAGACATTTTATTCAATAAAACATAGCATGATATCACCCCGCCACATAGTATCAAACGAATAACAAAAGATCCGAGACAAAGCCAGGCCCTCCTCAGTGAAAACTTAAACGAAACCACTTGTGTACACACGCCGACACTCTGATCCAATATGCATTACAAAAGAGCTGAAATGTCTATGACACAGTCCTTACTCAAAACAGGTAGTGGCTACACGAATGAGCGCAACAACTAACAGTTTCAAAACATATGTTTTTGTTAATCAATCAATTAAAATCAATTAAAAACTAAATTATGTATCATAGTTATGACGAAGATAGTCCTTTACCTTTGACTGCAAGCACTCAGTACACAGTGGTCAGATATGACGAAGAGAAACGGGAAGATGACCGCGTCATCCTAGAGATCGGAAGGCAAGATGACAAGCCTAAGGAGGAGCATACGTTTTCCCATAAGAAGTACGATAAAACCATATCGCACCATCGGTCTTATGTGCTGGAGGATTATGAGCCTAAGAGGTTAAGCTATAGAGCTCACGAGATTGAACAACATAGTCAAGACGGTGAGTACCTACCTGATTGAAATAATACTTCTGATAATTAGAATCTTGCTGTAGAATTACACCCAACATCTCCCTACCCTTATCCCACGTTATGTGGGATCGACGCAACATGCCTCCTTCCATTTCCATCTATCAGACTACTCACACCTTTCTTATATTGTCTTACACAGAGTTCCTCCACCTTTTCTTGGATCTCTACTTTTATTCACTTTTATATCTACCACTCTTCTCGTCACATCAGATTCATCTCTTATTATAACATAGGATCACACCCAACCAAACGGGAAAATATGTAAGCAAATGAGTAAATTTCTTCAAATAATATTTTTGAAAAATAAAAATTGCTTTCACCACATTGGGTAAAACGAATAAGTGACAGGATAAAAGGAAGAAAAAGTGAAGACAACAAGTTATGTTGCTTGGTTAAGCAATATTCCAACAAATTAGTCTGATTCATTTACTTAGCCCTCCTCATATACAACTTAGGTAGTAACAAAGTACTGTAAAGCACTTATTACACTACACGTTATTCAGGGACCCTTACCCTAAATAAGAGAGGTGTAATAAGAGTTAGGGCGTAAGGCGTAGAGGCTAGGAGTTAGGCTCCCTTACTACCGGGCCCTGAATACCGTGTAGTGTAATACCCGTTTAAGTACTTATTCTTGATTGTTTTAAACTTATGTAGGTACTTAAAGCCTGTAACTACAGGCTATAAGTATACCTACCTAAGCTATCATACCTAGGTATCAATAGAAGATATCTCTATGCCTTGTAACCCCAAAGGTTCTAGATATTACGAGCAAGAGTACCGAGAGACGCCAGGCCCCGTCCCCGACACAGCCACTTCAGAATGCTCCCTGGACTTCTCCCACGAGTCCCAGGACAAGTACCTTGAAGAAACGGGACAGGATGTCTCGCATTGGAGAGAAAGAGCGTTGCAGCTTGAGAAAGGTGAGGGTGCATACAAGTTCGCTTGCAAAGTTTTTGACAGAGATATTGATTGGTCTTGGTAGGTAGGTTTGATTTTTACATAGACAATACGTTACCCTTCACATTGATTCGAAGGAACATAGCAGTTAAATAGGTACCAACTTACCGTATAGTAATACTATTACTACGTAGTTATTTCTAAATATATAGTAGTTATTTATAAATAGATAGTGAAATGTAGGTACACTAATATTCGACCCGCCCTTCCAACGGGTGCAATGTAGATTCAAAAGAATAAGACATTTTCTATGAAAGCTCTTAGTCGGCTTGATTCTTCTGACATCTTGAACAATCATTGTCATATCTTAACAAATTAACACAACTGTAAAAACCGTCCTCTTGAATCAATCTTCCTATTGATGAAAACCGTCTTAAAATCTGTTGCGTAGTTTATAAGCTAAGGTAGTTACATACAGAGGGATGGACGGCGGGAAGTGGCATTGTTTTATACTATGTAGAGATTTATTTCATTAGGTGCCTTTGATTCCAGAATACAAGAAAACAGCATGCGACCGAGAACGCACAAGAATGAGAGATATGAACCGCGCGTTCGATCTGCTTCGCTCCAAGTTGCCAGTCACAAAACCGTCCAAGAAAAAGTATTCCAAGATTGAGTGTCTGAGGTAAAATAATTTACATAAGTTACCTACCTAGGTACTTACCCAGTTTTAGCGTACCAGGTAGGTAGGTATATCTCCTCTAGGTACTGTTTTACTCGGTTTCACTATTTAGTCATTGTTCGCAACAAGCAGTTTTGGTTATCTCGTAAAATATTAGTTAATTTCAAATGTACCCTTCGTGAAATAACTTATTATCAACTAATCTTTTACTGATTCATTCTCATGCTATCACCTTGAAAGACGCGCTCTAATATCAAGGTTAAAAAGTTTCTAATAAATTGAGACCACCTACTTACTATTAGGTACATCCATCACGACAAAGGTAGAGATGATTCAATCTAAAAATGCACGCCCCTCCACTTGTACTTGTACCGTATGTAGAGGAAATAGAGTAGCAAATACATTGGAGGGGCGTGCATTTTTAGACTGATCTAGCTCTACAATAGTATATAGTGGTGAGAGTCGGACCTACCTACTGTCTGACTTACCTACTGTCAGAGCTCACATGTTGTGCCGACCCCACATAGCGTGGGAAAGGTGCAGGAAGATGATGACGGCTCTATTTAGAGACTTGGTTGGTGAATGGCCCTTATTATTATTAGGTTTACCAACGTGACACCCCTCTCACAATCATCGTGACTACCCGGTGGCAAGGCGGGCGAATGTCCTGCTGACGCGAGGTGCGGGTTCGATTCCCGCCACGGGAGAAATGTTTTACAAATTTTATATTGTGTCGGGTCAGAGCTATGTGACAGTTTTTTATTTATTTAAATGTCACTACTGTCTTTGAAAGCTGTTTGGGCGACGTCCGTTTGCTTCTAAGCACGGAATGTAAGATAATAGTTGATTGGTACAACGGCCAATATATACAAATACAACGGGCCTTATTAGAACATGTTGATGTAATAGATGAATTTGTTTCAGGATAGCAATTTGCTATATAAGACACTTGGAATACATGCTGGCAGGTGGGACTCCTGACGAAAATCCCGCCTTCTTCGAACTCCACGCTGCCGATTTAAGGCGACGGCCGACCAGATACTAAGCTTCCCAGCAAACTAATTCAGAATACCTACCCAGTAGAAACAGAGGTTTGAGCAGTGAACGGAAAACTTGGAAACATTTCATGATGAGAATTATCCGCAGAACATGACACCAAATTCCATACATCGAACTCCTTCGTGGATTTGCCAAAAAAATATTAATGTTGACTTTATTCCCTCGACGTTTGGGTTTAAATTGCCTTGTAACGTTTAATAAGCTTCTTAAAATTTTTGATACTTATATTTTTTTTGGCATAATTGAAAAGCCACGCTTAGCGGGCCCTATTATTGTGGGGTAATTTTTTAGCAAAAGGCATGCTTCTATGTGTCGGTCACTGGGTTTGAGTCTTACTGAGTTTAGAAAATTAATGCCTAATACAAAATCGAATATCTTATTAGAGTGTTGTAGTAAATAGGTTCTGTAAATGAAAATAGAATAGAAAATCAAAAAATATAATATTTTACGTCAAAACTGTACTTACAAATTACGATACAAAACACCACTTAAAATTCACCCAAACACGTGCACAAAACTATACAACACCCTTACGTGATATAATAGCAATCTTTCTTTATGTCCTTGAATATAATGTAACTTCAGTAAACTCAGTAAAGGTGAGTGTGTAGACTAGTGTAGCTACTATTCCTAGTAAAAATGGAGGAAGTATATAACAGGAACTGTATCTAAATTGTATGTGTACTTTTTTACTAGAGGCGCAAGTTTGAGAAAGCGATGTTCTTAATGCCTAGGTACCAGACAATGATCAGCAAATCTTAGGTAGGCACCTAGTTGAAATCATAGCTGAGCACATGAAGGGTAGATGTAGATATGGTATTTTGTAATATTTACTCAACGATATCATAAGTATTCAAGCTCGATTCGCTAAACTTTTCATTCTTTCTGTATTTTCCACTTTTTCTGTCCTGTTTTCTTCTATCGCAACTTTCTATGATGCCTTTACTAGATTATGAATTTGTTTTATCTCATTTTTTATGGCTATCCTCTCTTTCTAATTTTTCTTTCTCTGTCATCCTCTGCTTGTTTCTTCTCCAAAGCTTTGAGGTAGTCAATGTAAGCACATTTTACTAGAAGCGGTACTTTTACAACACCTGAAAAATGAAAAGTTAAGACATCCATACTATATATATTTTAATATTATAAATGCGAAAGTAACTCTATCAGTTAGCTTTTTAGGACTAAATGGCTAAACGGATCGTAAAGAGATTTGGCAAGGAGAACCTGGAGACGGACATAGGCCATCTTTTGTCTCAAAAAATAATCTTGAAGGGTCTTCAATAGATAGGGCTTGAAAGTTTGTACGGGGAACGCATGGTTAAGCTTCACTGGACGCAGTCAGTTTTTGGAGAATTAATATGTTATATTGATGGATATTGCGCACGAAGTCGCGGGTAACAGAGAGTACCTACTTAATGAAATCGTGCAAATTAGCTAATTTTGCCAAACTGGAGGAAACTTCTCTACAGCAGCGAATGTATGAAGTATTACCTGAAAAGCACGTAGTAACAAATCCTTTGTAGAGAGCGTACAATGGCGCTAGTAGACTCTCATTATTTTCTTTTTTCTGCAATAAAAATTCAAATAAGTGTAGAGATCGCAACATACACAGCAAAAATGTATTTTGCTGTTTAACCTGTTTGATAAACTGTTCATCAATTAATAATTAAATCAATGAATACAGTTCACTATAAAGTTTTAAAGGTTTTTTAGTATGTTTGAGAAATTGATACAAATCTTGGTCATAGTTTCAGTAAAAAAAACACCAAAGAAAAGATGGATGGACTGTAAAAGATGACATGGGTAAGAAAGGCGTACTGAGATGACGAATGATGAGGGAAGTGGAAGAAGATCACATGTTGTGCCGACCCCACATTTAATGTGAGAAAAGGGCAGGTAGATGATGTTGATGAGTTTCAGAAAATTATATATCCAGTTTCGAACTTGGTTGTGCCATAAATGAGGTTTCTAAGGGCAGTTTCTAAGTATACCGGAGAGCCCTAATTTCATTTTATGTCATCTTGTTGTCTTGGGATCTTGACCTCTTTCTAGAGCTGAATCTGATTTGTAAATGAATCGATGATATCTAGTTATAGCAGTGAACTGTCTATCTAGTATCAATTCTTGGTCATACCAATTATTATAATCATGACGAGTTCCGCATGTCATTTGATCTACATTATCCTGCATACCTATTAGCGTGCCTGCCATGAAACTAATCAAACTATTGCAAATTCATCCTTGTAGCGTAACATTGTCACCAGTGCGACCCCATTTATACCAGGCTGTTATCAATGCGTAGGAGGTTTCCTTTCCTGTTATAATATTACGTTTCACAATGTAATCGTGACAAATGTTGCCAGTGATAGATTTTGGTAATGCTAACTTCTTTCTGACTATTTGAGAAAATAATTATGGGGAATAGCTTCGATTTATAGAATTAAAACTGTTCTTAAAATTACATGGCTCACTAAAACTAGACTTGCGTTAATGTGATTTTCTAGTTAACTAGAATCTACATTAGACTAGGGCCAAGTTAGAATAGCTAGTTAGATTCGGTACCTAGGTAATCATAGTTTGCTTGAAAGTTGAAACGAACTTGCAACTCGATAAAGATGGCTTGGCTTCTCTCAGTTCAGTTAAATAATTCATCATCATCATCTTCCTGCCCTTATCCCACTTTATGTGGGTTGAAATATTATGTATATTTATATTTTTTGAAAAAACATTGCGCATATTTGTCTTAAAACAATGTAACTGGCAGCACTGCCCGTACAAAATCAGCACAGAAGAGACATAAAATATCCCTGTTTCCGCCCAAAAGCGGGGAATAAGGCCACATTAGAGCGAGACGGCTATCTAATAACACACATTTCGATTGGGTAGTCTCTTTCAGCAGCGCGACTTTGGCCTTATGAGTTTTGATAAAGAAAATTACTTTGATAATACATAATGTTTTTCTATAATATTATTGCAATGCTAATGACTCAGTAGGAAGTACCTAGGTACCTACTGGGTTTTATTAATACCATATCAGCGGAAATGATACTCCCAAAAATCCCTGACTACCATGTAATTTTTATCTAGGTACATAGTAGGTAATAAGGTCCCCACGAAAGGTTTGATCATCTGTATCGAAAAACGATAGAGGTCCTAAAGTACTTACTAGCTCTATGTATTAGCAGGTTCTACATAAAAAGGAAAATGAATAATAGCTAGACTAGAATGAATTTGATAGTAAAACAAATTATCAGTACCCAAGTATTTAAATTACTCCGTGCGTAAAACAAAATATGAAAAGAACGTTACATTTCTAGAGGTGTAGAGAAACTCGGTAGAGAATAAATATTTATTTGCTTGAGATTAGAAAGGAATGGATGGATGAATGCGAGAGGAACGCGTCCCTCGTATGCGGGTAACGTGCGGCTACTAGGCCCACATAACCTGCCAACAGGTCTACACGAATTCCTACACGTCTCTCTCTCTACACGCAGGTTCACAGCGCATGTTCATCGTCTACCGCGCACTAGCGCCATTGTCCCGTAGCCGTGACACAAAATCACCAGGCAAACATAAGCAGTGCGCAGGTCGAAATACCTAGGTTCACTCGACTAAATATTTTCCTTTGCTTGCTTAACAGAAACCAATCGGCGGATAGCCTTCTATGCGAGTAGACGCTTCGCGAATTGAGACGTTTTCCGAATCAAATGTCTCGCGAATCTCAGATTTGAGTCTGTACACCAGGGTAACAGAAACGACTAGAAGTGCCTCGATACAATGGGGCGGGGTGTGTATTTGTTAGGGCGGTTGTTTAGGGAGGTGAGATGTTTGAAAACATGTTTCCATAGTTCTATAGTTCATAAAATTTGCTGATTTTGGCCATGACGGAGACCTTACTTAGGCAGTCTAAACTACGTCAACAAACTCATACTAACTTAGGTACACATACACACTAAACTTGTTCAAGATTTTATTGAGAAAGAAAATAAAATATGAGTGCTAAAAAATGCAAGGTCTTAACGTCAGCTACTTATTATTTTACTAGGTTGGTTACTAGTAACACAACACCTACATCACGTAGTAAAAAGTAGCTACCCAGTAAAGCCTATTGCCGCCGCATGCAATGGCGATGGGTGACGGGCAGGCCACGGCGGGCGTGCCGGTTGCCCGGCCGGCTAGTGACGTACGTTTCCATTTCTACCAGGACTACATGAGTCCTCCACAGGTAGTCAAAGCAAACTAACGTAGCACTTCGTAGGCAACTTAGACTACACTAAAATCCGACGACTTTGAAACTTACTCGTATTAGAATAAGATAGTAAATCAAATGGATACTTACAATGACGTTACCACAGTGATCGAAAGTGGGCGGTCGTCGTGTGTTGATGCTTCGCACGTATTCTTGCCACCGGCGAATGCACTCGGTGACGTCTTGCTGGTTGCCCCAAACCCCTTGTGTGTATGTGAAATAGACAGCGCCTACCAGGATGCCAGCCTAAGAAAGAGTTATGCAAAAGAGTCGAGATTACTAACGTCTGTGAAATATAGAGGAGGTTAATTTACATTCCAAGCACATTATCAGCGGTGAATGTGATAAATTATTATATCATATTATTTAGAAATATTGGTATAAAGTCATTTATATCCCCAACGTGCTCAATTCTCAGAATATAAAAATACATTCATATTATCTGCTTGCACGAGCTTCCCAATTTCCTAAGCCTACGCATTACAAAATTTCACTTACTTTGACTGCGTACATAAGTTTCCCGTGCGCATAGTACGGCATTGTCGGCACTATTGGCTTGCCGCCCTTCCGGAGCTTGAACTCCTCTTTGGTGCACACCTTGATGCATGTTGGGTGTAGAGGAAGCTCTAAGAAAAACAGAAAGTAATTCTTGAATGTTACTCAAACACAATCAATACTTATATCAAAATTGGCAGTGCCCGAAATGAGCCTCTGAGGTGAACTTTAATTGTTTCATCGCACTGGTTCCAATGAACTAATGAAACGATAAGGAGAATAAAATTGGAAGTAACATGACCTCACTAAAATGTAAACGCCGAAGGTGCCACCTAGGTTAGCAAAGTTGAATAATCTCGGGCGAAACAAACGCTAGGCGTGCATAAACCAGAGGAGGTAAAAGTAAATTCGCGCATTTTCATAAGAGTTGTTATAAACGGATGGAGGCGCGTGGACGTCTGTGTGCTTTTGATGCCCGTGGCGGGCATCAAAGTTGAATAATCTCGTCCGAAACTACCAGGCTTGCATAGAGCGAAGAAGTTTTTAGCAATGTATAAGGCGCGAGGCGACGCGGCAGTCGCACCAATATGGAAAAGCCATGTAGAGATTGCAGAGTTGAATAGATGAGTCATACGATGAGGAGAACGAAATTGAGGGACCGCGCAACAGACAAAGGTTCTTTTTATTTACAATAGCTAAACACAAAACCAAATTATTCCGCAGACTCGTAGGTTAATTAGAGATAATGTTAGATAGAAGCTAAGCTATAGACAATAAATTAGTGACAATTGACAATACAATATCGCTGCTCGATGCGCCGACAGGCAGGATATGAATGTCAGTGTAAATTATAATTATGTAGGCATTGAGATGAGACTGACCTTTAGCATTCTAGACTAGACCTACCAAACAATATATAATGTAATACGAGTAGGAGGTAAATGCAGAGTTGTGTCTTATTATTATGTCTTAGTATTATTATAAGACTAATTTCCGTAATTAAATCTTTATCTGAACCAAATTGTTATTTGAGTTCTATTTTCAAAACTGTGATGAATAAAATTTAAAAAATGTCAAAGAAATGTAGACAGGCACATGCATACTGAAAACATTGTATTCACCTAATGAATCTTAAATGAATCTTGTTTCTCGTACAAACTCCACTAGAGCTGATTTGTAGTTCGGTTTGTCCCCTAGTAAGTCCGTGTAGTAGGAGGCATTACATAATTGTGTAATACCTACCAGGATGTTAGAGGATGCAAAGAGATCTGAGTAAAATGTAGGGCAATTTTACAACACGCTGTTCATTCATTCATAGAAGTGAGATAGGTATACTATTCTATGAGTAGAATATCATGTAACTTCACTGTCCCTCTCTATCATTACGTAGTAACCTACCTAGGTATCCTATCATTATGGCATCATGTTGTCTAAGCAACCGTCAACTTTTTTTCTACCTATAACGATCGGTTGACGCGACGAGAGTACAAAAATTTACAATAATTTATTCCCCACAATATAGCTTAGGTACTAGTTTTAATTTAATTTAACTACCTACCTATTGTATGAAGAAAAACAGTGCAACTAAAAATAAGTCCACGTGGATAAAATGTTTACAATGAAACGGTCTCTACCAGGCAGACATAAACCGCAGAAGCTTCCGCGATTCGATGCAAATATTATGTGAAATGTTCAATGTAATAATGTACCTTGTACCATGCTGTTTGCGTTTTAACAAAGAATGAAGTCGTTGCCTGTTTGCCGACGTTTACTGGATCGAACAAAAAAAAATATAGAGCTTGTCTATACTTATATATTTTTTTAAAAGGCTCTTATTAGGATAATTTAACGATTTTATATTGTGACGTTTTAGGTACCTAATGATTTATTAACAATACGAATCAAACTAATTTCTAGAGTCATTGGGCAAAAAACCAAGCTTCAATACCTATACCAAACGGTAGAGTTGATTTGGAGAATTTTGAAGCGCCTAGTTTTTATCTCACCATAGTTTGTCATTGATGATTTATTCGTTAAAATAACCCGTTCGAGAAAGATTGTCTAAGATTCCGGCTGTTTTTATAGACATTGTGCTATTGCAGTGATTCATCTAAAATCTAAGGTCATCAACATCGCAGATGGTAACGCCACCTCAAATTGGACTGAAACAGTTCATAAACTGGCCATTACTAAGATGCATAGCCTATCGTGATATAATCGTTTTGTTTACACGAGTTTGCTTGCGGTATTCTGTTTTCTTTACCGAAATTAGTCTAGACCAGGGTTGGCCAAACTTTTTTCATCAAGGGCCAAATAAAACCTATGAAATGTGATGGGGGCCAGAGTTTTTTAATTGGATTTTACTGATAAGTACCCATTGTTACGTTAGATGGAAAATTAAAATGTAAAAATAAGGAGAAATTTATGTTACTTAGGTTTACGAGTACCTACGGATGTTGGCGCGGCGCCCCGGGCGGCGCGGGCCGGGTTAAAATAGTGCGCGGGCCGTAGTTTGCCCATCACTGGTCTAGCTAGACTATTAAATCTAGGTTCTCGTGTAGGCGCAGAACCCTGGACGTAGATATAACACAGGCCACCCAAAAATATTTCTCTCCCAGAGAGAATTTGAATTGAAACTGTTAGATTCCGTTAAATCTAGGGCGAATAAACAGAAATTCTGTAAGAAGCTGGTTTTAGTGCTCAATAAACACTTGTAAATCACGGGTAAGCATATCCGTTCGAAATGCTCTAGCAAAAAAAAACATTTTCACTATTTTCGAAACTATTCCTACGTGAAGTAACACAATCTAGATATTTTTGTTTGACGATAATTTATCGGGTAGATTGTAGATAAGCAATCTTTGACATTATGAATTGAACAATATGTACCTACGAGCCAACATAATTATGTGAAGACAAGTCAGTTATGAAAAAATATCAGCTATATCAACGTATTGACGAATATAACTAAGTATGATAGCGTCTCTTCAATCTTTTATCCTCTTCAATCCAAACAGATGATCAAAGTTAAAACTACTGCGATAAAGTTCCAAGTCACAATCATATGAAAATGTCCTGACACTTTGCGCAGATTATACAGAAAGGCTGTATCCTATTTAAAAGTTTGGAGAATCGAATATAGTTTACCTAATATATTTTGCTTGTGTTAATGTTATATTACATATATGACATGTTGTTACATTATTCGCTCATTTGAGCAGGCTATAATCTATAGACCTTAGACTTCTATAGACCTACCTAGTCTTACGTAAATTAATTTCTTCCGTTTTCTTTAAAATCTAACTTAAAATCTAACCTTACCTAGTCGCCATTTTTTCCCTCTCTTTTCCTATATCAACATGTTATTACATGTAGGTCTATCAAGTGGATTTACTAGTGCTCAAATGCACCATAAAGGTTTTACATAAAGTTACAGGTGTGGAAGACTAGGAGACCATAAACAGCCTGAAAGTGTGTGTCAATGTCACAAGTCTGGTCCTCTCACCTGTGACCCGTGGACAAGACATTTTCTCCACCGGACTGCATTTGTCATACATTTGCATATCAGGGTTGGGACGCTTCACATGCTTCGCGAGGTTGATGGTTCGGCACGCGTCGCAGCGAACGCGACTCGTATTCAGATTTTCACACATTTTGCATTAAACACTGAAAAATTTACAAAAGAAAACTGGTAATTTGGAGAGGCCGAATCTTTGACAGAGGTGACTGAGATTTAGAAATGTCAGGTATTTCTTATTAAAAAGTAGGTAGGTATGAGAAGAGGTGGTTGGTGGCCAGTTACAAGGTTGTGTAAGGAGGTTTGGTATGAAAGAAGAATATGGTGTAAAAAGGTTTAATGTTAACGAACAGAACTTCGCTGGTTCTACGCAGCGTCGAATGTAAGCTGTATTTAATTTGTAGGAACCATGTCTAACTCTTCAGATTTATCGATTAGAGCTTTGTCTGGCTTAATGGTCCTAAAACATGCAGGCCAATAAATTGAACTTTATAATATCTAATAAATCTTTATTAGTACCTAGAGTAGGTATTAAGCCGTTGATTAGTAACTATTCAGTTAAAACTTTTAACTGAATAGTTACTTTAATAATGATTTTCGGGAGAAACTTTTAACTTAAAAGTTTCTCCCGAAAATCATAAAGAAAACAGATAAGGGGCTCCTTAACACAAGCTCTTAAAACCATCATGTTTCAAAAACTTCAAATTTTAAGTTGTAATTAACGCTGTAACTATAGATCATAGTACAAAATATCAATGTTTTATTACTTTGATATTGCCCGAAAAGCTTGTAGTAAGGTCTCAAGTTAGGCAAGGTTGGGTGTCCAACTCACACCATACAGACCAAGACTTTCCATCTAAATAGTTAATGTTCAAAGGTTTAAGCACTTTTACCTGTCGAGTAGGTACGGAATACCTAAATGCAAAATGTGGGCATGTGCTTAATATTATGTTTGGACGTGCCTCTGACTACCCAAAAAGATCTAAGAATCTAGAGATTTGATACCGAGCCTGAGGATTACAGTCGTGATCATGTTAGTTTTTTGTTATCATTTATAATATCTATTTTACGGTTTCAGGGCTAAGTTCAATAAATTTGAAGTTAGTTTTATAGCAGTTTGATTGGTTCGTCCATAGCCAGCGACTGTGGACGGATGCTCCAGGGCGATAGGCCCACGCGCAGACTTCCGTTCGATGCGCAACTTCCGTGGTCTCCTATCCTAGATAAGGTATTGCGAAATTCGCCAAAATTCGCTCGCCCTTTTTGTTTCTGATCTCGTGGTAGAGGCCTTATTGGGATGGCATATTATACCTAAACTAGTTTCGTTTTATAAGCTAAAGATCTGGCTAAAATATTGTGCCTAAAATCAGTGATCTGTAATAGTTACTAAAGTAACCCTAAAATTGATTTTTTCCACAGAAGTGAGATGGAAATATGCAAACCCTTTTAGAATGGAAAACATTTTGACAGAAGGGAGACATTTGAGGTGTGTAACGGCCGTTTTTTTTATTCTATCTAGATTTTAGATTTTGGATAGGTAGGTATTTGACATTAATCCTATAGAAGAAATTACTTATCCAAAATGCAAAAAACACAGAGAGATAAAATATCCGACCGTGTCAAATAGGGTGTGGAGAATTAATCTGTGTTTATAAATAACTAGAACACATTTTCACCCATTTTTTATATTACCTATATTGAGTCCAGTTAGGCTTTCTTTTAGGTAGTAGTTGGCTCAACGAATCTAGGCATTCGTGAAGTTAGCCGCAAGAGCTGCGCAGTATCGTTTTTTGGGAGCAATTGGAGGTATGAGGAGGGGGGGAAGGAACTAAACATGCGCAAACTCGCACCTGTGGCTAATTTCACGAATGCCTAGATCCGTTGGATGACCTGTACTTAAAGTCTTAAATGGAAACTGGAATAAACCGAAATTTGCTCTAGACACTGAAGCTTAAAAAGCTCATTGAACAAATTATGAATGACGAGTGGTGGGGGATCGGATGAGCGACACGACACCCGACAGAATCCGTTCCCTACAGGCTGCGTGTGCGCAGTCCAGTGCGGCTCGTTTGTGGCTCACTCTACTCGTTGCCGGCGCGCCTGCGCGAACCGCGACACCGGGATTTTCAAATTTCGAACTTTTTCTTTTCGCTTTTTTTTCGGACTTACTGTTGTGCCTGACTTTAGCTGTGATTGTTCAGTGGTTTTGGAGGAGTTTCAACTGATTTCGGGCATGCTGTAATAGTTATGACGCCGTTTAACTTAAGGTGAGTTTTTATTTATTTTAGAGGTCCTGAAAAAAGTGAGCCTGATATATGTATATTAGTAAAAAAAAATAGTTTTAACTATAGTACTTAGCTAAATCCACTTATGTTTGATATTAGTGTCGGTTTTTAAAATTACTATGAATAAATCTTTTAAGATCTTTTTTTATGGGACCGAAACTTTGACACCCCAAAAAATATTACAACTTACACCTACCCTACACGAAATTCCTTAGATACTTTGTTGAGTAGGTTAATAAAAAAGTTAGGTACTTACTAATAAATTACTAAAAAAAAAAATTTTTAATATTCGTCGCCAAAAAATTTTAATTAAAAATATTATAGGTATCATCCTAAACACTAGGTGCCTAAGCTTAAAAAAAACCCTTCACAAATTTTCCTTCAGCTAACTAGTCGTGGCTAAGCCTAGCTTGTTAGTCTAAACACCACTTCTCCATTAATTTATACCTGTCCAGTCTAGGCTCACGATGTATTGCGGATGGTATTGATAAGGCGTTTCTAAGCTTTCGTTGGACCAGCTATTACTAGCCGGTTCAGTATAATTAATACGTGTCAGAAGGATCCTTCTTAGCGTGAAAGTATATAGATAAACAAGAGATAAAGCTTTCTTGTATAAACTAGTGAAACTCCCGCGACTACGTTCACATACGTAGGTAAGTACCTAACTAATGTTTTTTTCATACAATCTTCGATCAGCCTGCACGTTTTATAGATTAAAATTCGGGAATTCGAGACTTCGAAACAACCTACCCTCCTTTCAGCTCCTAGGAATATGGTATAGGCTGTGGGCTGATCTAAGTCAGTAGGTATAAGCGAAACCTAGGTTTGGCTTAGCTATGAAGGTATTACATTTTTTATCTATTAATAGGATACCTACCTAGGTACTTACCAACGCTCTATGAATCTGAGCTTCATTTATTTTTACAAAAAAAGTAATATCAAAATCCATTTATAATTTTGGAGGAGTAGGTACCTACCTAGGTAATCGCGTAACAAAAACGTACAGTCGTATTGAGAACTTTCTCTATTCTATTAAAAAGTACCTGGGTGACCGAGCTTTGCTTTGTTTTTTGGGGAAAACGACGTTTTCTAAAAATGAAACCTTGCTAGATCGATTTATCACCCCTGAAACCACCCGCATACCTACCTACTAAATTTCATGAAAATCGTTGGAGCCGTTTCCGAGATACAAGAATTGCTCGTTTAAAGGTATAAGATATTGCAAAATTATACTTAATATCTACTTACCTACCTACTCGTAAGTAGTACCTACAAATTAAACAAGAAAGTGCGTTTAAAACACGATATTATCACGTTATTATGATGAAGGTACAGTGTCAATGCCCTCAAACTTAAAAAAATCAAGTTCAGTTTTGTAAATTGCAAGTTGGCGCCAAAGAAAGTGGTTCCCAAACTTGCATCAGATCAAATCGCACTCAAATTGAGTACATGTCAGTGTGTGGCGAATCGCAAACTTTGGGAATTTAGGGTTGTCACTGTTAGTTTTAAAGTTATTTGCGTCCTGTTTTAAGAGTTGTAAAGAACAAACCAAATAAAGAATATTTCTGTAGCTTAACTTAACTTTTTACTTGTGTAGGTATATTTATTATACAGGGGTAACAGAGACAGTGACACGCTCAACGAACGAACTTAACGGTTTAGTTGTTAGGAAAGATAACACACGTATATTCTTAAATATATCCAGAACAAAATTACTTTAAAACTCTTGAACTTGACGCAGTAGCTTGACAAAATAAAGCGTCTCTGTAAACGACACAAAAAATAAAACTTACAAAAATAAACATCCCCCCGTCCGAGCCCATTAAGCACGTATCACTCGGCAGCCCTAGCTTCGTCGTAAATCCCTACAGGAACCCGATCCCGGGACTCGAGACGAAGAAAAAAACAAAAAGACAAGATTAAAACTAAGACTATTGTTCCTTTTATCCGGTGAAATTCTCGTCGCTTCATGCATAAATTCATTGCCGGTTCAAGCAAAAGCCTTGTATAATTGAAAGCGATTTAGATAGAAGCTATTATATTACTCACGCAACTTTAAATCCTATGGTGTTGTTATAAAGCTTTGTTTCTATTGTGGTAAAAGTTTTGCAAACAGTAGTCGGCGCACGCAACTTCGAAATTCGCTCCCGTTTGTTTTTGTTTCGGTCCTTTACTTTGATCTTTTCTTTGGATGACACTTGAGTTATACGATGCGCGTATAACTACATATATTTGGATAACATGTAAAAACCGTAAAGTACCTAAGTATTTAAGTATGTACGTATTTATTAAAACAAAACACTGACTTAGAGATATTATATAAAAAGCTAGAGAACCTACCTATCTAATAATAAAAGCTATGAACACCTCAAAATTTATATTTTACAAAAAAAATATAAAAATTCGAAAAGCACGCGCGGAATGTCAACATTACCTTAGTCTGAAACCTATGTTAGGTCCTTTTTCATAGTATGTGTTGTCTATGAAAGAACAAAAAGGCTGTACCTAAGTATGTACCTACCTACCTACATTACTAAGTAAAAAATTAATGTTGCAATATTTACGATTAAAATTATTTAATTTTCTACACTTTGTGATCACAATAAATCCAACAAGATGACAGACATCGGAGTCGCTAATTAAAAGTAAAATAAATAGTTACTATTTATCAATATTATTTTAGTGTAACTAATTTATAAACATCGAAATATAAGTACCTACTTGTACTTAGCAAAGTTCTAAAAACGAAATTAAATTCGCATTTCTACAACATGCTTAGGTACTGAAGGTACGTGAGTTACTAGACATTTGTAACACACAGACGCAATCATGAATGAGCTATTGAAACACGATCTCGCACAAGTCCAGACAGGCGTGTGTGTGGAACCTAGTGCTTACTCGGCTCTTTGAGTCTATGTTCTCCTGGTACTTCTAGGTACAAACCAGTCTGAAACACCCGAATCAGGTCTTAGTTTTGGTCTAGCCTAGCTAGACTGAGCGGTGGTTAGATTACGTCACCGTCCGGTACGAAAATAAACCTCATTATGCATAGTTAAATTAAACTAAAATAAAGCGAAGGTAGGCAGGTAAGTACATTAGATTTAGAGCATTAAAACATAAGTCTAGATTTTTTATCTCATCATCGTTATAAACCACTGCAAGTCAATATCTAAAAATAAAAGCTAAGTTTGTGGTTTTAATAGCAGACAGTAGAAAGGATTCTATATAAAAACCGATTTTTTATTTTTATATTCGTTTTGAATTTGGTTAAACTAAACTATTTTTTTTTACAAAATGTCCTTGTCCGTATCCTTTCTCAGCTCTAGCTAGACTCTCTCTTTACCAAATTTAATTTAAATCGGTTTAGTAGTTTATGCGTGATTGCGTAACACACATACAGACAGAGTTAAACCGCATTGATAATATTAGTAAGGATTACGATGTAGGCAACATTATAAAACCTAGCTACGAGTTATTAGCGAATAAATAAACTCGTTCCTCGGACTACATCTTGGTGTGGATCAAAGTTATCCCGTACGGTTCCTGGTAGCAATTCAACATGTTCCAGGAAATGCCATCACTTGCGCGGTAAATATGTTCGTATTCCGAAATCTGCTTTTGAACAAATTATTTGGACATTTTGCTAAGAAAAAGATTGGGAATCAGTGGTTGAAATTATTTTCTTTATTTCGATACTTAATGGCTAACTCATTGATTTAAAAAAAAATAGGAGTTTATGAGGAATGTAAATAAAAACTTTTTGATCTAAACACATGAACCTAACGATAGAGAAGAATTATTATTATTTACTTATTATGAATACTAAAAGCAATTTTTTTACCTGTCGTTACGTCTTTCGAAGATCTAGCAGATTTGAATCTAGTAAATATGAAAAAACCTTGGCATAACTTATTCTTTGTACACAATTATAATTATATTTTAAGTGTGATCTGTAATATTTACTATTTTAAAGCTTAGGTAAACTAATGGCATGTACGTATCTACTCAGCAGGCGAGCTTAACCCTAAAAAGAGTTCTCTTCCAGCAAACCTTGGAATATGGAGATTTTAACTAGTTTTACCTTTTACTATTGCAAGTAAGCATGTAAAGCCGCCAACCCACCGCGTCCTAAGAACTGGAATGGCACTGCAGGTGAAGAAACCCACGGAAACCTGTCGGTCATCAAATCGGTCAAGGTTGCGACGGCATTCATTATTACTCGAACTGTGTACCTTACCTACAGAGCTATTATTGTGGAAAGTACAGAATTGGGAGGTAGAGTTTTAGGGCTATCACTTCTTATCTTGTCCCTAGTTTTTTTGAACCAGTGTGGTGAAAGGGTTAATGTGTTATTATTAATATTAACCGGGTATTTATCGCGTTTTATTTAAGGAGGTTCCATTTACCTATAGCCTGACTACGGATCCTCAAACTTCAAACTTTTTAGATTCTACGCCTTCCTAACGATGTTTTCTTTCACCGTTTGAGAGTACTGGTATTGCGCACATACATTTTTCGAACAGAAAAATCCATTGGTGCACGACTGGATTCGAACTCCGGCCTTAGGATCGAAAGGCGAATACCATTAGACCACCACTTCTCATCAAAAAAATATAGCCACCTCTAAAGTTATGATTTGATTATAATTACAAAAATCTAGAGATAGAGTGAAAAATAATAAGCACCATACATTAGGGGGTAGCTTGAACTTACCATTCTCATGAACTCACACCGGCTTTTTACAATTATAAAAATTGCATAGTCAAATATTTATACCAACACTTAGAATAGAGGGCATGGTTTTGGATCGTACGCAGAGGTTGTTTTCGGCATCTTCTAAGTACCTAAGTATCATTTTGCGGGACACCTTGTACCTATTACTTTTATAACCAGTGCCAACCCTAAATAGAAAAGGAATGGTTAGTTAGTACAGTCAGCGCGTGGGATGCTGTAGAAGTGGATAAATACTGATTGAATTTAGATGTACTTACTTATTTTTTATTTAGATGTATTAAACATTTATAGCATGTCCGCTAGGATTTATTTCTTTATACTTTATTGTACACAGATAAAATATGTGCCACAAAAGGAGGGGGGGGGGGCTTAATGCTTAGGGGGCATTTTCTACCAGCTGCAGCCTAAGAATTATAAAAATCTGAAAATCTGAAAGTAATATAATTTTATATTAGACATAGGTACATACATACTTACATACTAATCTATGTACCCTGTAGTAGCTACTAACTATCTATCTAGGTCGGTTTTCTTTGGACGGTATGAAACCGTTTGAAAATTTTCTCGACCATAAAGAACTTTGACGATTTTAGCATGACTTTGGTTCAACACTTTCTTAATACCCATAAGTTAGTACTTACACGATTGGCACGACCACTTTTAACAGCCTTGGTTTTCCAAAAAACTGCGCCCGTCACAAAATGTAACATTGAAAGTGATTCTTACCCCTAAAAGAGGGTGTTTCTTTTCAATAAACACCCCTCTTTGCGACTCGTGGCGTAGGTATTGTAGCTTAAAAACGGAGCACCCCAATTTCGATGCCGATGTTTTTGATATATTTATTAGCTAATCTAACTTTTTAAAGCAGTTTTTTTCAGCTTGGTATAAATTGATGCAGCCGTTTCAAAGGTATCCGAGATTTTTGCAAAACAGATGCAACATGGTTTTGAAATCAGTTAAAAAATAACGACTTCACTGCTTACGAAGAAAAATAAACCTTTTCCTCAGAGTTTTTATCATGAACATGAGTTGAAATTGAAATTTAAAAATTATTCATTCAATAAAATCACAAGGATCATTCAGTGTTGCCAGATGAGACAAATTATATTACAGTGTTTGGTGCTCAAAAGTGCTCAAAATTACAGTGTTTGATACAAAATTACAATAAGAGTGAAAAAATGATTTTGCTCGTTGAACAGTGTTCCCATACACTGTAATTTTTTTTTGTATTACAGTGTACAGTGGATCATGTGAAAATACAGTAGTTCTGCTGTAATTACAGTGTATCTGGCAACACTGGGCTCATTGTACCTATGACTGGCGTCATGACGGTCGCTGCTTTCTAGCAAACCGCACCTTAACAAGCATATCCGTGTAAAGTCGTAAGCGATGGAAATAGCACCGATGTTTGGTGTTTCCGCGTACCAACATGCATTGTCCGACCCTGTTTAATGTTGACAGTTGCAAGACGAGGACGGGAATGTCATTTGATACTTGACATTTGTTCCCGTTGGCCCCGTATATCATGTCCCCGTCGCGGGGACAACGAGCATTCTCAATTTCATGTGTCGACCCCATTAGTCTGTATTTATGAACTTAGATTCCATAATACCTATGCTTATCTTATACCTTTAAACGAGCAATATATATATATATTATATAATTGGAATCTCGGATACGGCTCCAGCGGTTTTCATGAAATTTAGTATCCCATCAAAAACATAAATGTGAAATGAGAGCCAAGTTCAATACGTAATTCTAGTCGTTGACTTCAGCGACAAAAGAAGTGAGATCTAAACGGGTGCCAAGTACAATGGTCAGTCCTAAAACTTATTTATAACAATATGAAATATGTTTAGCAACTTTTCGGGGGTTTCGGGGGCGATAAATCGATCTAGCTAGGTTTCATTTTTAGAAAATGTCGTTTACCCCAAAAAACGAGCAAAGCTCGGTCACCCAGGTACTAATATTTCATTACGGTAAAAATTGAGATATCTACCTATAACTACGAGTATAACATAATAATAGTTATTTTTATAAGCACTTAGGTAATTCCGTTTCAATGAAGAGGATTCAAATACAAAGTAAAAAATAAATCATATTAATTATATCATCACAGGGATCATTTTGTATCGTTGTAGGTACATGCTAAGTTAATCTAGGTGCAAATTCCAGTCCGAAAATTGACAATACAAGAAACTCGTTAGGCCCGCTTATGATAGGTTAGGTACATATTATGTACCTACATATATACATACACCTAAGCAGATAGGTCTATGGGTTGCCAAAATTTTTGCAATAAATGTCAAAGTTGCCATAAATAAGGATAAATGTAGATATTCTTAAATACCCTCGCAACAATAGCTTAGGTATAATTAAAATGCATATGACTACAATAAAATTGTCAATTAAAATTATTTAACAGAATAGACCTAGACATGAGAGCGTCCTGCTTCGTCTATGCGCTTGCGCAGCCGGGGAACACATGTGTCATACATAATGTCATTCGAGGGGGTGACATATGCACTTGTCACGGGTTTCAGGGCTGTCTGATTATATTTTCAATATAAAAAATACCTAAATTGCAGTAGAGTAACCTACTTTCACGTGTCATGTAGTTTATGGTGGACTAGCTTCCGTCCACGGCTTCGCCCGCGTGATACCTTGAAAAACAAAAACATCTATCCCACGGGAACCGTAATTTTTTTCGGGATAAAAGGTAGTCTTTGCCCTTTCTCAAATTCTAGTGTATCTTTGTACCAAATTTCATATTAATCGGTTCAGTAGTTTACGCGTGATTGCGTAATTCACAGAAAGTTGTTAGTTTCGCATTTATAATATTAGCATTTGATAGTAAGCTGCTAGGTATAATTGAAAAGAAAAGCAAATTTAACCATATTTCATTATAGTATAACAAAAGTGTAATAATCGAGTTAGTTTTCTTACAAAGAAATAGCTCATAACCTGAGAAATAAATTACTAAATCAAAACAAACCGTCCAACACTCTTATCAATGCAATCACGGGCGGCAACCGTTACTTATTGTTATGAATCATTTTATTGACAGCCCTATCGTATTTACCAACAATGCCCGCAAATCACCCGCAGAGAAGATGTTTGACACGGCACGTTACGTTTTATGACAACACATTGACGTCTTCCTGTAGATGTGTAGCTCTATGGCTGGTGTTGGTGTTGATCTCCTGTGCGTGTCTGCGACCCTGGTAGTTTCGTAGCTGCTTGACGCATATTTGCGACCGCGGCATCCGGGAACTGGCGTTCCTTTTTTCGGCTCTACAAAGTTTAAATTGAGGAAAAAGTTATATTATGCAATCAAAAATTTATTAGTGACTAGCTGACCCGGTGAACTTCGTATCACCCACTATTCTTCGCAATTTTTTTTATTTTTTCACCATTTAATCCTTCCCTGAACTCGAACGAATGTTTCAAAACCGAAATTACCCAAATCAGTCCAGCCGTTCTCGAGTTTTAGCGAGACTAACGAACAGCAATTCATTTTTATATATATACGAGTATATTAGAAGATTGTGGATAAATCGGAATTTATGCTTATCCAAGACCGATTAGTAACCGATTTTTCCAATAGGTTTTCTTTTTTAATACGAACTAAAGCGACGTTCTTGGTGTACCTACCTGATATTTTTAAACTTACGCGTGTATTATTAAGTAATATTAAATTTAACGCGATTTATTTACCTATTTTTTCCGATGTTTCAACAGGTTTACACATTGTCGTGGTCAGTACGCGTAATTGGTGCACTTACGTCGAAAACGTGTACTAAGTTATCGCTCATCTCTAGACTAGACTAAGTAAATGTTGAGCATTCGACCGCTAACCAGAGACAATAGATTACATACAACAACGATCCTCTCACGTACTTGCTATTTACTTTTATTTTAGTATTGAACATTGTCCAGATATTTCCGCGTTGTACCTATGTAACTACTTTCGCTATCGCTGGTATGATCGTAAATTTTCTCGCCCAGGTCATAACTTACAAAGTTGGTTGTTCTCCGCCATTACTGGATGTATTTCTTCTACAACTTCTCGCACGTAATAATAGGTTCCATTTTCAAATAATTAAAGTTCACGAAGTTTCTAAGCAAACGCAAAAATAAAAATATAGTTGCATAAAAACTTGTTGGTAGTAACCTATTTCCATCGACATTTTTATTTATTTTTAAAGTGTGGATAATCTCGCTGTTTAAATGAGTTAAAAATAAAATATAAACGCAAAGGGCAAAGTAATGACTGATGTTCAATTATCTTTATCTTACGGCTATAAAAATCTGTAGAAAGAACTTTTTGCTTGCGTATGTGTGTACTTAATGTAATAATTTAATTATGTATGTTATGGGTTGGTTATGGGTATGGGCTAATGGCTATAGTGTGGACACAAACATACACCATGTTTTTGTGTCCACACTATAGGCTAGCTAGCTAGAGTAGACCATTCTTGCGTAATTTTATTTTTGAAGTTTCTGTTCTTCAATGAATGTTTCTTTGATCATTCTAATTTTTTTTTATAAATCGCAATTTTTTTTACTAAACTCTTCATTAGTTAAAGGACACACCTAAAACTAAGCATTATCTTCCTTTCGCAAAATAGCAACCAAGATGAAATAAAACGAAAGGTCCCGGTTGCAAAGATTTCCCCTCTCTCTCTATCTGTATTACATACACTCGTTATTCCACTCGTGCTTGTGGCTTCGTTGGCATACCTGGACCTTAGGACTGCCTTGCAGTTTATGTTGCCCTGGTACATTTTACACGGTATTTACAAGGTCCTTGGGGAGTTACGGGATCGTTGCCTGGCAACGCAGGACTTTGTAACCCTGAATTTGTGCTACCGTTTTACGTTTGGGAATACAATAAATATACAGATAAAAGGTCCTTTAAACTTTCACACGAAATGTACATAATAATATTATAGGCAAAGCTTTATCTTGGAATTGAGTTTTAAAAACTAGATAGTAGGTATAATATTATATCTATTTACATTCCTTTTTTAAACCGCGAAGAATGCAAAAAGATGCAAAAAACCAATATGCCGGGGGTGTAAGAAGCTATTTTCAATTAGGTACTTTCAGTCTGGTTTTGTGATTTTTGAAATAAATAAGTACTACATAGTTTATTGAATCCCTTTTAAAAATAAAAATACCAGTTTCCTAGTATTCTGTGTAGTATTAAGTATGGTGAAATGCTGCTCTTGTAAAGGACGAAACAAAAATGCTCGATTTTAACCCTGAACTTGACATCTCAGATCAAAGAACCTTGATTTCGCTTACTACAGCACAAACAAGTTTTGAACGGAGAGACAGTGAGATAAGTTATTTTATAGGAATAAAATTTCATTTTCTGCGCGAATGTACGATTCCATGTAACTTTTCGGGGATGATTTTTGTACCTAATTTATATTGAGGTTTTCAATAAAAAATAAATATATTTTGTTAGAAGATTTAGTTGTGTGCTTAATAAAAACATTCTAACAAATCTAATGGGTTCTTATTATTAGGTACTGTATTTTTTTTTGTCTATTTGGACAAAACCATTATTAAACCATCTTGGACAACGGTTAAATTTGAGGACTTAAAGATAATTAATTTCACATCATAACGGATTTGCTGTAACAAAAGCCATAATGTACTAGGTACCTTTGTGCAAGATTAGTTTAGTTTTTCTAAACAAAACTTGGCAGTACCTAGTAAGGTACAGTACAAATTGCAAACTACCGTAGTATACCCATGTTACTATTTACTACGTGCCGAGGGCCAAGATGAATGGCCAAGCAAGAGAATCGATAATTGTAACGTGACGTTATTTCATTCATAACTCCGATTTCCACGCCCCCTACACATTTCCCACCCGCTGCGGGGACCCGTTATTGATTATTTCACCGACACTTTCGCACGTTCAGCACCCGTCTCGCCCTGGCATTGCTTATGGTGTGTGACCTCTGCGAAGTTTCTGTCTGCCTGGTACTTGCCGGGCGATAGAGCGCCGCACGCCCGCACCGCGCACACAATATGCGCACTCACCCTTGTCAAAATAGTCAAACGGACAAGATAACTTTGATATCTCTACCAACAATTAATCTATTCAACATGCATGTCTTTCGATCATTTCGTGGTTTTAATAACTACGTCATGATATTCTATTCCCACCAATTTCATAATAATTTATGTTTCAAATTCAATGAAGCGTGAATGTCACGGAGGAAATAACTGAATGCCATCCAAAGGTCACAAAAAGTGAACCGTTAGGTAGAGCAAACAAAAACTGGACAATGTGTATGATTTTCTATTTATAAACCTACACTAATATCACCATACTTTTTTCTTCGACAACTAAGCAATTCCTTTACCATTATGAAAGCTTACCATTTTAAAGTTCTAACACACCTTTTCTTGTTATGTTTTCCTGGTACCTCTTGTGACAATTTTGTATTTTTATCACAAATAAAAACTCTAGCTTGACGGAATTAGAGCCATTTTTATTTCAGATATACCGCTGAAAGTGTTGAATTGGTTGTTGTGCCGCCAAAACGAGAAAGTTTGCCCCAAACTTTGCACAAAGCCCGAAGCTCTATCAAAAGCTCCGTTCTGACAGTCACTATAAAATGAACAAAACAAATGCCCTAATTACGATCTATTTATACAATGCGTTCTAACTTCACTAACAGTCGGATGCGGCTCCGGTGTTTTCTGAATCAATTACAACTTTTAGTGGAAACCTTTTACCGTAGGAATAGAAGTGGATCTTGTCTTATGGAAAGTCTGAAGAGCTTTTTGAGAAACTTGACTGAGTATTTTTGTAATTTTGTGCATATTAAATGCTTAATTTTTGAGTAGAAATCATTTCACGAAGTCCTGTGAGGTGACAATAATTATAATGATTACATTGATAGGATTTAAATTGAATTATTCACTGAACTTTGTGAAATATAATAACTTTAACTAGGTACGCACTTTACTAAAAAAAATATAAGTAGGTACCTAAATACGAGTAATATAGAAATGTCAGCAAGTAAAATAACAAGGAAATGGCTTCAGTAAAAGATAATTATTGCAATTGAAAGTAAAATTCTACCAATAAAGTTTACTTTGCAAGAATCTAGGTGAATGTGTTTGGTTTGACTTTGCGCAACGTGTCAGATATTATGGCGTTTATTTTGACAGATGCACCATAAAAAGTTTGTATGTGAGTTATGGGACTATAAAGGGTTCCTGGCAGTTCTTGTGAAACGTTGGAATTTGCAGATGTCACAATTTTACTGGCGTTTTTGGGTTATGTTTATGGCAGTTGGCGCCAAATTAGGCAATCCGTTTTAACCGTAAACAGCACTAAATTAGGACTTTAGGTGTCAAGTAGCCTCGTTATATTTTAGAAACTTGTGCTTTGATAAAATTTGTAGAGCTATTTAATAGAAATCCTCTTTATGGCGAGTTTGCTTTAGTTCTGATTCTATTTAGGTTTTAGTACCTACTCAGTATCTTTTTATTCATACCTACCGATGACATAATAATTATGTATTCTGTGCGATAATATAAAATTTGAATGCAATTCGTAATGTAATCGTTTACTGTTGTACGATAACTATGTATTGTTTGAATCACATCCTGCGACGGAGAGACGATACCGCAGAAAAATAACGGAACTCATGCTATAGAAGAAGAGTCGTCGATCATTGCACTTCGTATCTTATGTCATTGACATAAATGTCACTGGACGACTCTTCTTTTGATAAATTGTACTCAAACTTTATTATTCTGACTACGTGCCTCCAATAGGAACAATCTGCATTGTGCCATTTTTGTTACTATTTCCGCCGAAATTGAAAATTAAATTTTTTATACGTACATACTTTATAGAGCGAGTGACATAATATTAGTGCGGTCATATTAAAGGTAGAAAAGTTTTGCGTAAAAATAATTTGGATTTTACAGCATATTTCCCTTTTCAAATTTTACCCCACGTTTACTGCAAGGTATAAAACAGATATAGTACATGTATCAAACTATTTTATTTTATTGTTTATACCTACCTAAAATAATTTGAGAATAATGTATGTATAGGTAAGGTACAAAACGTGTTAAAGACTATCAAAAATATTTTTTTGTTCGAAACAAAACAGTACCTACCTACGAGTGTAAGACTTTAGCGGTTTGCTGTTATCATGTAACAAACATGTTTTCAGATGTAAACGCGAAATAATACTTCCAGCTGAACCTCTGTTTGGTTTACCGTCGGAAGTATGTTACCAAAACCTCGTTATGCAAGCTCATTGCTAGCTCATTGCAATATAAAACTTTTCTCACCCAATTGGAGCATCCGTCAGATTATTTTCATTATATATGCGCATAAGCAGCTTTGTAGTTTGATTGCTCCAGAAATAAGTCTTCCGTGATCGTAGGAAGCGATGGCTGCAATCTAGCAACTTACTTACATACTATGATTTACCTAGAACATTATTTGCGTAGTAGGTACTACGCGTTAGACTTTACGTAGCCCTCGAGGAAAAAGCCATCGAGTAAATACTTTTTTCATAATAAATTGTTAGGTACCTAAGTGACATATTGACAGACAATGCACATAAACTGACGATCGTAGAGATCATTACGGTATCTAGTTCAGTGGCGGATTTACCAATAGTAGGATCTCCACCCTACTATTGGTAAATCCGCCACATTTAGGCTCCCCTAGGGCGGTAAATTTTAGGGGGGGACAAATTTGGCACATAGCTTTAGTTTGCCTAACTGAAATGAAAAATAAAAATTATAATATACCTACACATGAAAAGAAGGAGTGGTATATTATTTCATTTGTGTTACCACTCCAACGTCTGTAGGTAGGTACATAAAAATTTCTAAACGCTAGAAAATTGAATAGCTTACTGGCAGCAAATGAGTAAATCCGCTACTGTAGTTACTAAAACTAAAAGTTATTAAAAAAAATGCTGAATAAAAGAATTAGTTGTTTGCTTCTTGTAGAACAGTAACTGCAGCCAATAATAACAAAATTCAGCAAACGATTACGCACTTAATTTACAAGTTAAAGCATCCTATTCTCGCACAAACTGTTAATATTCTTGTAAATTACTGTAGATTTACCTAACACTCTTCTTAATCACCGTTATTCTCGCAAATGCGGTCTAGTTTCTAAGCAATTGGTCTTAAACCAGGTATATGCTGGAATATCGTGCTTTAAATTACGATGTGTGCATTATTTGATGAAAAGTAGGCTGAATTGTTCTCACGATTGAGAATCAGAAGGTGAATAGGGTAATTTTAATCAACGGTTTAAATAGGCCCAATCTGCGAGGTAACTTGGTCAATATCCTTTATGGTGTGAAGAGGTGTTACGAAGTATTATTTATTAAGTCCAAGAGGATAATTTTAATCAATCAATGGTTGAAATAGGACCAAATTGGCGAGGTAACTTGTTGCTGTCCTTTATGATTTACAGATGAGCTACGAAGTATTTTTTCATTTAGTCATAAGAGGATATTAATCAATGTTCGAAATAGGCCTTTGTTGGCGAGGCAGGCAACTGATCAATATCTTTTAGGTATAACGCGGAAAGGTGATACCTATAAACGCATCCAAAACACCCCGTGGTCCAATTTCACCAAACTTTTGTTAACAGAGCATTACCTGATCAAGCTTCAAAATAAACAAGAATGTTAAAATTTCGTTAAGTATCTATTTTACGTCATTTTATTTTACGGAAGATAATCCTTTGTTGTGATATAGTAGAGCACCTAAACAACATAACAGGCGATGAAAAGGCTAACAAACTGTTAGTTTAATTAACAAAGGATGGTGAAACTAGCCCTTAAAAGGATAATTTTAATCAATGGTTATGTGCTCAGTAACAGCATGTTTTGAAATACTTACACAGTAAAACACGTGCAATAGTTGAGTTGGTTTTCAAACACAAAATGTGTGAAGTCTTAACAATTTTGCGTCATAGAATCATAATGCAAATTCCAAGTAAGACGTTGATGAGTAACGCTTACGTAATTAACGAGATGTAAACAGTAGACCAAATGTTAGACCTTTGTCTAGACTGAATATTAATTATAACACAATGGTGACGAGTGCAGGCACGCATCTTGAAGGCAATAAATAAATATTACATCAAAATTTTGTTTTAATTTAGGTACTAAAATAATACTTTTATGATCACAATGCCTACGCCGCGAAAAAAATTAGTCGCAAAATAACTCACTTAGGTAGGTAAAGTTTGACAACTCAAAAATGTAACATTCCAATTTCAAAATTAATTTTATAAGTACATTTTGAAATTGGAATGTTTTAATTTTTTTACTAGGTACCATTAAGGCTTACAACATTCCTTGTAAAACCTTTTTTAATTTTTTTTCTTTTGTAGGTATTTGACAAGTCTTTACAAGCATTTAGGTTTTGTAGGTAGGTACTCTATATAACAAAGTCTTTACGCTATACTACAATGCAAATGCCTACAGTTTTAACCGTAATAATTTTTTTATAATATACTAGCTGACCCGCCTGCGACTTCGTTCACTTAAAGTATCTAAACTGAGTTTCAAACACATCACAAAACTCATAAAAATCCCATACTACTTTGACACCCCATTTTACCCCTTTTTGAAGATTATATTGAAAAATCCTGAAACAGTGGTCCATTTATTTTGCATTTACAGTACACAAACAAAGTTTCAAACCAATCGCACTACACGTTAAAAAAATCCCATACAAACATTGACCCCCCATTTGACCCCTTTTTAAGAGTTATATTGAAAAATCCTAAAATAGGTGTCCATTCATTTTGCATTCACAGTACACAAACAAAGTTTCAGACCAATCACACTACCCGTTAAAAAGTTCCCATACTAAATTTGACACCCCATTTTACCCCTTTTTGAAGGTTATATTCGAAAATCCTGAAACACGTGTTCATTAATTTTGTATTTACAGTGCACAAACAAAGTTTCATGAAAATAGCTCCACGCGTTTAAAAGTTTCATACTAACGTTTTCACCCTTTTTCACCCCCTTAGAGGTGGAATTTCCAAAAATCCCGCCTTAGTGGGTGGTTTTGTTATAAAAGAAAGCCACCTTCCAAATTTCAGCTTTCTAGCTTCAGCGGTTTCGGCTCGGCGATGATCAATCAGTCAGTCAGTCAGTCAGGTTAAGCTCTTATATAGATATAGATTTCTAGAGATTCTTAGGTAAGATTTTTTATCTCACATTGTAACAATGCAACGGGATCCATCAACCCCTATGACCTAGGTAATAAGAACCAGTTTAAGCAATATCGAATGTTTGACCGTTACATCAGACCACCAGCATGGCTTTCCGTCTCACTGAGTCTGGAGCTTCCTCGGTTAGATGGAACGAGACCAGGCTAGACTGGATTAAACTATGCACATAGGTAGGTATATGTGACCCATTTACTTTGTTTTGGTTAAGCATAGAGACTAGTTTTGGGGTATTCTCACGATGGGCTGACGGGCCATTTTGGGCCATGGTGGCACGTTCAAATTATTTTTTCCCATAATTTAACATCTCACTTTTTAAAATACTTAGCTAGATTACAGTAGGTACCTACATATTTTGACACACATTTTTTTTACAAAAAATTAAAAATTATATACCTACTAGCTTCCGCCCGCGGCTTCGCCCGCGTGGTACCTTGAAAAAACAACAAATCTATCCCGCGAGAACCGTACATTTTTCCGGGACAAAAAGTAGCATAAGTGCTATAACAGGCTATAATCTATATCTGTGCCAAATTTCATCCAGATCCGTTCAGCCGTTTCAGCGTGAAAGAGTAACAAACATACATCCAGACATCCATACATCCACACATTCTTACAAACTTTCGCGTTTATAATATTAGTAGGATTTCTATAGTAAAAGTAAATATTGATCGTGATGGTTGGGTAATAACATCGTCTATAAAACGCTAATAGACTTTCTTTGATCCTCCGTATAATATCAGTTTAATAAGTGCAGCGTGGGAGAAGCGCGCAGGCGCATTTAAAAGTGCATCAACGCATAGCCATCCTACTGAACAGTTCACTTAAATTACAACCTTATCTCAATGCATTAAGTTCAATATTGAATTATGTATAAATAGAAAGAAAGATAAATATGTGTGGGGTAAGTTTTTTGTACAAAGAAATGTTTAAAAATGTGTTAATTAAAAGACGTTCAGTGATTCTCTTAGTGATTGAGATAATATTTTTAAAAGAAAATGTCGTAACAAAAACTTCGTGCTGGCATTTTAACTAAATGAAGTATTTTTTGGATTGTTAGTGTTTTTCCTAGGGCTTTCAATTCTGCCCAACGAAATGCTTAAAAGGCCTAGATTATAATCCTTATAATGCGGTTTTTTTTTCAAATAAAAAAAAATAACATGATCAGATTGCAATCCCCAGACTATGTATATCTCCTCTGATGTTTAGTTACTTATCTTTATGTTTATATTTGACACAATATGCCCACATTTTGCAGTACTTAGTTATTATTCCGTACATGACGGATTGCAAGCTTACACCTTCAAATTTTTGATTTTAGGGTAGGTATGCCGTTTTCCTCACGATGTTTTCTTTCACCGTCTAAGAGCTAAGAGCACTGGCATTTTACACTTAATTTTTTCGAATGGAAAAACTCATTGGGGCACGACCAGATTTGAACTCGTGGGTTCAAATCTGGTTGTGCCCCAATGAGTGTTACCACTACCACTACACCACCGGTGTTCTATTTTCAAATAACAGATTGTTAAAATCGGATATCGGAAAATATTTAGTCATGCGAACGAAGTTGCTGGCAACACTGCAAGTTAAAAAAACCTTTTAGGTTAAAGTGAATCCTATCATGTCCCGCGCTATTATTAGAATCTTGATAGTATTAAAGACGACGAGTATCCACCTAATAGTATTTTAAATTGCGTACACACCCCTTCATTTTATCGCATCTCCATAATCGACTAACAAGATAGCGCGCACGCGCAAGAACTTTTACTGCACGATAAAATACTATTACTCTGTCGATGCACTTCCAAGAAGCATGTAGATTTTCTGTTAAAAAAACTTTATACTGAACGGCCATCTTTTGTTTAAGCGGCCATCTTTTTTCTAATTGCTTGACGATAGACCGGGCCTATGTGTGATATTAAAAGTTGTCTAAAGAGTCTATACTTAATATTAAACTTGATACTGCAAAAAATAGAATAAATAAAGAGAAGAAAATGAAACACGCTTACGTTCTTATAGTTATGTTATTATTATAAGTAGGTATTTATAAGACGTGCATCTATCTAAATACTTCTTATTATGAAAATGAATCCTTATTTCTCTAGAACTTAATACGTATCCATAGTTAAGACAGGACAAAGTCTGTCGAGTCAGCTAGTTATAGATAGATGAAAAACTTTTAAAGTACCTACCCTAAAATAAGCTACAACAATATTTTACCGTCATATTACTAGAGTAAATTGCGTTATATTTCAATAGGCTCACAGAAAATTGAGCCATGCTTTTTGCAGTTTGCAACCTGAAAACTTGAGACACGACAGTAAATAGTCCTCTCGTTACGAATGTATTATTTTGGCACCTTTTTATAGACATTTTGATTGCTTCTAGATTTAGGGCCGCTACCAATCACTTTTATAACCCTCTGGGTTCAATGCAGCCTGATTTATCATTGCTATAAGATGGGTTGGCGATGTCATGAATTGCGCCAATTTTTATAGCCAGTCTGAATAGAGAGTGGCTCTCGTTTCAACCCAAGAATAATTTAATATCCTATAATATAAGTTTCATATAATTATCGGTTTCATAACCTATTATTGTTACAGCCCATGATCCTATTACACGATCGGTTCTACCCATAACATATGTTTCAACCCATGATCCCACACGATTGGTGCTAGATTCCCAAAAAACTGTTAGTACGAGTAGGTATTTCTACACGTACTAAAAATATTTTATACTTAGTAGATACAATAAAGTAAAAAAATTGGTAGTAAAAAAAATGTAGGTATAGACAAGATTGTCTTCTCTCAAGTTAGTGTGTTGGTTCAATAAAAAGGAGTTTGTTGTATTTGAACACTAAGTAGTTTTTAATTATTATTATAAACTCGCCTTTTTATGTTTTATTGCCTTGTTGAAGGACAGAGATAACGGCATTTGAGCAAAGTGTATTAACAGATAATTAAAAACTCTGAATTTAAACTAAACCAGACCGTTTTCGGAGAACCTACTAATTAGATTAGTAAACTAAATAGCATCCTTACAGATTACGGCGGACGGTTTCAAGGATTTGATATGACCGACTAGTGATGTGAGTGGTTTTGGACTGTCGATAAAATTATCTTGATGCCAAGAACGTTCGATCATTCAGAAACATGAGATTTCATCTCTATCTTTATGCTGCTAGATAAATTTTCTATGATGGCTAAAACTTTTTTTTTTTTATTTTATTTTATATTTTATTTTAAAACTAAGAAGATAAACAAAATATAACTTAAACTTTATAATTTCTTAAAATTATAAGTACCCAGTAAATAAATTAATGTCGAATAAGTACCTATACCTACCAATTATTCCAGCTGTAATAAGACCACACTGTTTAGAAATTAAATAAAACATTCATTCATGGTATACAGTCAGTTATAATAATGTGGACATCTAATTTAACTCAGTACGTGGTTGGATAATTTTAAATAATTTAAAATCTATCGATATTTTACTTCACTATGATCTATCACTGCACTAACGACCCTTTCATCAGAAGACCCATTTTTTGTTAATCATCACAAGAATTTCACCGCCCAAACCAATTTAAAACTTATTACTATTGATTTATGAGACATCATTGGTTGCTAGTGTTATTATTTGCGATGCCAAATTGTGTGGTCTTTTTAATTAAATATTAGTTTTCATGCCATCAGCTTTGTCAGCGTAAAATTCTATTTTAAGAAATAACGATACGAGACTTAATGTTAATCGACCGATTAGTGGCCAGTGTAATGGACTATAATCATCACTCACAACACTAGTCGATAAAAATATAAATGCGTGCTCTTGCGCAACTCTAGGTAAAAGTATGGAGTGGTATATTTTACTGCAAGAATATAAATTTCTACTGGTTCTTTCATCAAAAATAAAATAAAATATTTTGTTAACTTCGATCTTAGTCTTGCATAGCATTTTGATGAACGGGATGAATGTGGAATTTAAATAAATATTCATGTTTAAAGAGGGGTTAAGGTGAATGCAGTCAAAAATAGTTTTTCTAATACCTCATGGTACTGATTTAAATATTATAATAACAACCTTGAAATGTTACATGATAATGAGCTCATTCCTTAGACTAAACTTTTAAAATCCGGGAGTGTTTTAAGAATAATGCAAATAAACACCGGTTTAAATGTAAACATGTCTAGTGCTGAATTGGGTTAAACATGTTCTGTTTTTTGTATGAGCTGATACAGGGTGTTTGTTGGTTTTGTGGACAATATTTTAATCTTGACACATGTATCTTCATAATAATATCGTGGATTCATGAATAGGTATTCATCATTATTATGCGCCCTTATCCCACGATAAGTGTGATCTGCACGGCACAACATGTTTTCGTCTTCCACTCACTCCTATCATTCGTCAACTCTGAGTCTACTCCTCTTACCTACATTCTTATCATCTTTCACACAATCCAACCACTTTTTCTTCGGCCTTCCTCTACTCATGAATACTAATTATCGGTTTGAAATGTACCTACTTATAGATGCGAAAGTGAATATTTCTTCTTCTTCTTCCTGTCCTTTTCTCACGCTATGTGTGGTCGGCACTACACTTTTTCCTCTTCCATTTCCCTCTATCATCCGTAATCTCAGAAACTACTCACACCTTTACTACTGATATCATCTTTCACACAGTCCATCCATCTTTTCTTTGGTCTATCTCTACCTCATGCAAGTGAATATTTGTTTGTGACTAATTTAAATTGAAGGATTTAATTATTTAGGGTACCTATACCCTGTGATTCGGAATACATACAACTTACTGTAAGTACCTAGGTAGGTACTGCATTTTTATAAAGCAAATCACGTAAACTTCTTAGCTACAACCATGCATACTGTGTTTAGGTACTAACCCGGAAATGCTTACAAGAACGTTTTGCAAAATAGTAGAATTGAACGCCAGTAAAAAGTTTACAGGAGTTTTGTGTAAACGTACGAGATGTTTATTGCCTGTTTGCAGAAATACAGTCTTAAAAAATCGTCTAGAGCTGGTTCGGACTTTATTAAGGATGGTTGCAGCAGCTGTTAAAATATTCATAGACACACTGCATACGGCTGTTTATTTTATCTTCGGGGAATTATCTACTCTAGGCCAAAAAATTGTGTTTCTGAGAGTAAGTACAATGTTACAACCTAATCTGTTTAATACAGATCCGTGAATCATTGCAAATTGTATCTTATGCCATTGATAATGACAAAAACGCTTTTGTGCGAGTACCTATAACGATAGTTCAGTGTCAAGGCGCGCGCCACCCCATCAAAGGGTGGCTAACCAACCACCCCATTTCACCCTCCATACTACAATATTACTAATATATATTCTGTGGTATAACGACGGCACCACTGTGACGAAATTGTGACGTAACGGTTTGCGCTCGCTTGTACCAGGCGAACATAAAAGCATAGAAGTTCACATAACGAACAATACGGTAATAAAGGTTACTGAAGAGATGAATACAAAGGCTAAGTTTGAGTTGCCGTGCCGCGTTCGAGTCTAGTTTTTTTATAAAGAGTCTAGTTCTTAATTACATTAATATTCAACACCGGGGGGATGTAAAAACGATCATTAATCAACGCTAACCAGTTTCGACAGACGAGGGTATAGAAAGGGATAGTAAATACTGGCGGGATCAGACCGACATTCCTGTAGAAAGCGAGTTTGTTTTTTATTAAACCCGCTTATTAAAACCAGCTTAGTTTTTATAAAATATAGTTTCAAAGGGTGTGATTATTGAATCCCAATGAGGTTTTATTGGTTTAAATATTAGGTTGGATTACTATAATCTAAATTTATTTATAGTTTATTTGAACTTTGTGAGTTTCTTATTTTTTGTGCTAGAATAACTTAGTGCGGGTCGGACGGAGATTATACGTAGTTTTAATTTTTGAACGGGTACCTATAGTTATTTAAGGCCACACTCGTCCAATAAAACGGTCACTTGTTGCATCATGATGACAAATGTCAAGTTGACAGCGCGTTTGACAGTTAAGTCAACAGAAGCACGCGCTATTGGCTGAATAAATAAACATATTTGTCACGTGCCATCGATAATGCATACAAAAGAGTAAAACGCCCTGAATTCCATGGTTGTTGATCACATTGAAACGCTAATTTATGCATTTGTTAGATTTAGGCAAGTGTTGACTCTGCAACCGGTTGCGATGATGGTATCATTAAAAAGACTTGACACGGGCAAAAATTGATCCCTTGACACTGAACTCAACACTGAATAAAGAAGAAGAAGACGACGACGTTCTAATCATGGAACATTGTTTTGGTGGACGCTCCATCTATCAGGCTTTAAACAGAGAAGTCTGAAGCTTGATTTTTTTTTAAAATAAGTACCTACCTACTTATTTTACAAGTTTCATTCAGGTTCAGGATTTTTTTGTTTGTAGTTTTTGATGCTGAAATTAAAAAATCTTTGAAATTAAAAAAAATGTTCATTGATAGTTATTTAGCATATTCATCAGCACAATCTTTAGTAGATTAGTATAGTTAAAGGATATAGAGTTTACAGGTAGGTAGATATTTATGTCGCTGAATTAAGGTAAAGCATACTTTTTCAGGTACAACCGACTGATAATCGGATTTAAATTGAGCTATTGATTTGTTTGCATCGAAACGATAGTGCCTAATCACAATAATCACTTGAATTTTACGGTCGGACGACACCGGTTCCATTAACTTGTAATGTGAGCGCTGATGCGTGCGACTGTCATTTGTTACGTGACCTGGCTGGGTCATTTGAATGTATATTCCACCTACATTATACTTAGCTAATGTTGATTATCATGTAAATACCTACTTAGATAATGAGGTAAAAGTGTAGGTATATTATGTACGTACCTATATTTTTTGGAAAAGGTAATTTTACGGACTCTCCCACTAGCTAAATATAACTAGACTTTATAAATCTCTTTGGACTCTTTTCTGAAATGAAAGATGGTTAAAACGTAGGTATTTATGAAAATGTTATCATAGACTTCCCGGTTTTTATCAGCATTTAGAGATGAATACACTACCTCTAATTTTACACCATAGTATCTTAAAACTACATACTACATGGTAAATTAAAACTACGTATAATCTCCGTCCGACCCGCACTAAGTTATTCTAGAACAAAAAATAAGAAACTCGCAAAGTTCAAATAAACTTAAAATAAATTTAGATTATAGTAATCCAACCTAATATTTAAACCAATAAAACCTCATTGGGATTCAATAATCACATTGTGATTCCTGGTTCATTAAACGGTACTTAAAAACCATTGATATTGTCAATAAGCGCGTAAATTCTACCGTCTCCTACCGTCATTATGGCTGTGAACTGCTGAAAAAATATAATGTCACTGTTATTCGCACACAACTGCAGAAGTTAGTACCTACCTACCTACACAACACGCACACACAAATTTATCCGAAAACTTACTTTACTATCCAAGTCTCACACGCACCCTTCAAATGGGGGTATCGCAGGGGTTGACGCACGATTAGCTAATCTCACTCAAACCACCACAACGGCCGCACACCCCAGCGCCCTTTTTTATCGAGTTTTGTCCTAAAATGGAAAACAACCACCAGGATACCATACAATGGGAGAAGTAAACGAACTTTCACCCTTGTCATAACCTCAAGACTCGGACTCGTCTTGATGGTCTCTGAAACTGCTCCCCATACCTAACTCTTTCTAACGCTCCTGGAACTTAAAGCGTTCTATCTCTTTTGCTCCTGCTTAGAGGGTGGTTCTACAATGTTGAATGTACTCGTAAATGTGTGCCTGTGTGAATTTAGGTGAGGGGGCCGTGACACCCAGCAACCCCTTTGCGATGCGTGTGTGGCTATGGCGTGTGTTATATCTCACACGGAGGCATACGTGTGATCACTTCCTCGTGGCTGCTGCTACCCTGGTACCGGAGTATGTGGAGAGATTAGAATTTGCTAAGCAAACGCTGTTTTTTTCTAACGCTCAGACCCATGTGTGGCTAGCCAGCAATACAAAATAAGGTTCTAATGCTCATAATGGGCCATGCAAGTAGGCCCGTTATTCAGATGAATTTCTAAGCCATAAGTACAGAATGTGTCGTACGTTTTCACACGAATGCTTACTCTGAGTTAGAAAGAGAGGTGCGTGTCTGTTTCTGTCTAACACATAGAAGGCTGCGATGGAACTCACACGTGGAAGGTATAGCGACATTATGAAAATAATTGTGTTCATTTGCCACGGGAAATTCTAACACAAATAGGTACAACTTTTCTTTTCATTCGACCGTTACAAAATACTATAAATAGGTGCTTTATTAACCTTTAGATATTCATTTTATAGGCATTTGTCGTAGGCTATACTACTATCAATAATGTTTAGTGAATTTGTGATGTGATTAAATTGAATTAGAATTTTTTACTCAAGAATTTTGTAATTTTAATAAGTTTTATACTAAAATTCTAATAATATCCTTTATCATTTCAGGTATGTTCACCTCTAACCAGGAGTTCCCGCAGGATTAAAAGTGTAAATCACGTTTAATCCCCGTCGTGTGCGGTAACGTAATATTTGGAAGCCCAGCGTTTATTGCGCCTTAATAGATTGTTCCTCTCCGTAACGTTTATGAGGGCAATTTCGTGTAGTACAGCCCAAACGGTGATTGTTAGGTAATAGTCAGACTACTGATAGGTATTATATGCCCATGATATGATACGTGCAAAGTACTAAACTGTTCTTTAGGAAATGCCATAAATAAAGAAGAAAATAACGAATGCAAGCGAGCACTTTTTTAATGATACTAGGTTCTTATCTAACTCAAAAAAGCGTGGTAGATAAATGACAAGTATAAAAAAGTTTTTTCTACTTAAAGTTCGTGTCTATTCCCATAACAGCTAATTTAAATCATAAAAGACGATCAAACGCGTGGCCACCACTTCCTTCTTAGAAATCAGAAGCCCTTCGATCCTTTAGAGCACTTGTCCAGAATGAAATATAGGGACTTTTATGACGTCACTTCCGTTTATCTCACATTTTTTATTCATAAAAAGTTATGAATTTGAAGCCGTACTCAAACCGCAGGTAGCGTTATAAGATTGGTTTTTGTTTGCGGGCGAACGGGAAATGTCATTGTTGTGCGTGTTTCTGTTTACCTTATTAAAGAATAATTACATAAGTCTGCGAAATGGTGTTTATCTATCTATAAAATTATATAATACTAGCTTCCGCCCGCGGCTTCGCCCGCGTTATACCTTGAAAAGCAAAAACATCGCTATCCCGCGGGAACCGTTCATTTTTTCGGGATAAAATGTAGCCTATGTGTTATTCCAGACCATAATCTATATCTGTGCCAAATTTCATTCAGATCTGTTCAGCCGTTCTGGCGTGAAAGAGTAACAAACATACATCCAGACATACTGACATCTATCCATACATTCTTACAAACTTTCGCGTTTATAATATTAGTAGGATAACAAAGATTTCCGTAAACACACTTCTGTTTTTTACAGTTGTTAATTATTACATTTGTATCACCTTTTTGAATCTTTATTGTATTCTATCTAAGTACGTTTGTATCTTACATTTTCTTCTGAAACACCGCACGCGCCTAAGTTTAGAAACAAAATTAAAACACTTTAGTCACTTTTGTTTGTAACCTACCTAAGTGTTTGCATATTTTCAAGGGAAACAATCAGAAAACCTGTTTCGAATTATTTCTAAGAACTAGAAAATTATATGTAAATTCTATAATTATTATGAAAACATACTGGCTGAATAAACATTTCGCCGTTTACATCAAAGATAGCAGAAAACGATGTTTGCATTTAACAAACTGAAACTAATCGGTTCCCCAAGAAGCGGCCAACTTAATATACCTACAGCTAATAGTGAATGACGATATAACAGGTATCTACGGTGTCTTCGACGTTCACCGCTACTTTACGACCGGCTTAATCTCAGCTTTAGAAACAAGGAAAATTAGTTGCAAGAGAAAATATTACCCATTCACTTCTTCTAACACTTTGCTAGAGTACCTTCCTATGTTACGCGATAAAATAAGAATTGTCCGATGACATTTATGTCACTGGCATAAGATATAAAATTCAATAATTCACGACTCTTCTTTTAATACTTTACCATTTGCTCAGTAAGACGTTTAGAAGTTCTATTTTAGGACAAAAAGGATATGGTAGGGGATGGATTTAACTTTTTTTGGTGATATGTGATACTTAGGATATGGATGGACGGTCGCTTTGAGTTTAAGTCTGAAAGATTTTATCATTAAACGAAGCAACACATGCAACTTTGTAAATAAAAATACGTCTTTGAGAAATTAATTTTTATGTCATTTAAGATTATTGAATCAACCAAAATAGATATTTCAAAAACTGTACGACATACCAATAAAGCTCTAGCGTTCAATAGCTTAATAAAGCTCTACTTAAGATTAACTTAAGAGATCATATAACGGTTATTTCGAAAATATGGTCTTAAAATAATATGTGGCGACGGTGAAGCAGGACATCTTGATGAAAACATCTTAAGGCACTATAAAACTAAAGGATGAAACACATCACGCCACGTTACGTCCACATGCAGGCTGGCTTATCACATTCTAATCGTTCTGAAAATTACGCTAGACGTTTCGATCGAGTGACATATCCCGCCCTCAGGCAATTGTGTTGTTTCCATAGCCGTTAGATTTGTAGTGTGCATAGCAGTAAGAATGTAACTGTAGTCGGTGTATTGGAATATGTTTAGTGTGTGACGGCCTTAGCATCTCCAAATTCCATACATGGAGAGTGTGGGTTTTGACTATTTCTACGTTTATGGTTATTTACTAAAAAGGAAGTTGAAATATGGACCTTTCATTCCATCAATCACCGCAGTTTGGTCTGAAGGAGATCGCTTTTAATGATAAGAGCGTTGGCATTGTAATAGTTTTTATCGCCGTGTTTAAGTTGCGTTTTAGTGCGCTTCTCTTCAATAAAAGAAAAATCGTTCGGTGACAAAACAATAATTTCAAAGACATAAGATAGGAAAAGAGTTTCTCAACCTTTGTCTTTTCGAGATAAGTAGATATTTCTATCGACAATCGGGCTATAGGTGAATCGAACGCAGGGATTTTTTGTTCTAATATTTATATTTTTTTTCGAGTTATTTTGAGTGTAATTTTGGTGGTTCTTTTTCCAATAAAGCCCGCGTTCTTGACGCGAGTTTAAAATATGTGAATTAAAGTGAATAGTTCCTTTTTAAATGCATCGGAAGAAATCTCGGCAATTTCGAACAAAACGGCCATTATTTTTTTAATTGACTTGACTAATTAAATATGATTTTGTGATATTGACAACACAAACTACCAATTTATACATTTTACATTGGTAAAATATCTCAGAAGAGACAAATGCCATAGACAAAGAAGAAGAATCGAACGCAATACTTGAATAGTCCTTAAAGCTGCAAGACATAAAGTAACTTATCTGCAAGGCCATTCGCGAACTTCCCTTTTATTACCCCGAGGGCATTGACCTTACGGACCTCAGGGTGAAGATAAATTTGCCATGTACCTATACGACACGCCTCCGTCATTACTCCAGGACAATGGATAACCTTTGAGGTATTTTTATCTTGCTCATTATAAGGACGCCATTTATGCCCAAATGCACATACCTACTACACGTACCTACCTAAGTATAGCTAGATCACTATAGAGTTTATTGTTGCTTTAAGTAGCTAAACTTCAGATATAAATATTTAACAAACTATATTAAGAGTATTTTTAACAAAAAAAAACTATTTAATAATTTTAAGCACTTTATTAGATCATCGATCGAATACGCGACCAAAGCATTTTCACTTTCCAAAAAAAAAAACTATTCGAGACCATAAAACAGTAGGTCCTTAGGACTTACTACTTACACAATATTTTTGCTAAGTTTCTAAAAGATCCTATAAGCATACGCAATTAAAACACCCCAAGTACTAACAAGATGCTAGAACATTACACGGGGATGCCACGTGCCAAATGACCCCACCTCAGGCAGGTAAGAACCCTTTGCGCACGCGTCAACCAGGGCTCCCCATCACCAGCATGATGAGACCTTCCACCTTAACAGTCTTACACAACTTGCACCCACCTGCACGGGTCTCAACATATTGGACAGTTATCCCCCTCACCAACACAACAAGACCTTTGCAGTTGCCTTTTGGGTAGCAATTGCTGTAACCTGCACGGGTTTTGATAAATTGGTGGGTAAAACAGGTAGAGCAGGTGGAACGCATGCGCCAGGTATGCGACTTCTTTGTAGCTTCTGCTGCCCTGGTACCAGTCTGGCAATCTGCCACAGGTACGGTTCCCAAAACGCAGGTGAGTACTCTCACGGGAACCCAGGTGATGACCCTACAACTTTCCCGCATAGCACCTTATCTTGATTAAAATCGGCTATGATTTAGGTAGTTTTGAACTTTATTCCAACGTGATAAGGAGCAAATTTATTTATGTGTAGCATGTTATATAAATTTTACAACTTTATTCCAAAGTGGTAAAGTTTAAAATGCTTATAAAAAATCTTTAGATCTTTTCAGGGTTGGTTTGTTCATTATTTATCTGAAATCCACTCATACCACACTCTAAAAATGCTAACAAACATTTAAATAGAGCATGATCGGCAGGACAAATAATTCTTTACTTACATCATTGAACTCTCCTACTTCCTTTTAGGTATTATCTACAACTACAAGTCAATGAACTCTGGAACAATGAGCAATAAGTAGTATCCCAGACATTCCCGAAAAGTCCATCGACCGTTGACTGCGACTAATTGATTAGTACCATAAAATCATCATAAAAATGATTGAGACTAGCGCCGCCTCTATTCGGCTGATTTGCCAAGAGTTTTTGCAAGGAAATAACGTTCACAATGATGGCTGGGTGTATTCTTAGACCAAAAATTTGCCGAATCAAGTGGGTCGGAATCAATAGGCAGCTCACCCGTGACATACTAGGTCCGCCTCGATTTGATTTGCTGTTTTTATTAGCTGAAATACTGAAGCATGATAATCGGATAGTCTCAATTTAGTATCTCTGTAAAGTTTTTGCCGGTGAAATTTCCAAGAAAACCTATAAGAGAACTTACGTAAGAAATTTCCGTCATCGCTTTATCAAAAAAACAACTTTTTAAGTTGTTTTTCTATGCAATTCTTCCCAAAGCAGTTGTCATAACTAATTTGAATATGATTCATTGATATCAATATGACTATGTAACGAGTTCTCTATAATCTCACATGGGTAAGTATATGATCGAATCAAACAGCAGAATCGCTATTTCCTTCAATGTTAAAACATTTCTCGTTGCTTCAGTGTGGTCTATTATCCATTCCTCGCTCAGTGTGGTCTTCCCAACCCCCTGTCCAGCGGGAGACGGCAACAGAAAGCGAAACAATATAGGCGGCTCGTTAACATTTATACGAACATCACACAGCCCGTCCTATTAGCAAATCGCTCCCTGTACTGATAGCAAAGAAAACATCAGTTATTTGCTTCCGAAGTTTTTACGATAAATTCTGTGTAGCATTATTTAAAAAACGACGCAAGTATTGCTTTATTTTTTTAGAGCTCCGAAGTCAATAAGAAACCCTTATAATTTTTCCATATGCATCTTTCCTTCTCTAATCAAACTCGTAGACATAATACCGAACTGAAATTACATCACCCGGTTGTGTAGAAATTGGTGTTGTTTACAAATGTTTTTATGGTTTAGCCGATTTATGAATTTTCTTATCTATCTTCTTCTTCTTATATATAAAAATGAATTGCTGTTCGTTAGTCTCGCTAAAACTCGAGAACGGCTAAACGGATTTATTTTATCTTGGTTTTGAAATGTTCGTGGAGGTCTAGGAAAGGTTTAAAAGGTAAGAGAAATTCGAATAACTGCCGAGAAAACCCTAAAAATAGCCCTTTTCTATTTCCCATACAAACGTTTTCTAAATAAGTACGAAGTCTGCCGGGTCGGCTAGTATTTATATAATAAAGCCAATACTGATGCTTGAATATTAAATCCACAACTCAGTCAACGTAAAGCTTACTGGGTTTTATATTGTTATACTTTATATTATACAGTTTCAAATTAAAGGATAGCTGCTGAATAAATCTTTCAATTCATGTCAATTGTTAGAGATGTCAATTCTATTTTGGGTAGGCACATCAGTTTTTAACACATAGGCCATTCTATTTAATTTGATTGCTCAGTCTCGTTCAGTCTCAACTCAAGTCATCAGTCTATTTCTGTTGCTGACTGTACTGTGGGTGGTCGTAAATCAATTTATTAGTACTTTTAGGAAGCATTTCACAAGACCTAATTCCCATACTGGATTAATAGAGTCTAAACGACAATTAAGATGTTATGAGTCAAATAACTAAATTAAGACCTATGCAGTTTTGTTTTGAGAAGTAGGACAAGCTAATTGAACGCGTCAATCGATTGTCCGAAAATCACGTAACAGCGTCACTGACAACAATTAAAAATGGGCCGCAATGTCGGATGAATTCGAGGCACAAAATGTGAAACATATTATAATCAAATCTACCCAGTACTCTACTTATAAGCATAAGGTATAAATATAATTTAAGTACGTTACATAGGTACCTAACTTAAAATTTAGGACAAGAAAAGAGATAAGAATACTGTAAGGTAGTTTTTGATTATGACAGAACAAGACCCGTAAGATCGCGATATTTTTCGTTAAAGACCATACATAATTAGGCCGTTATTTAGAGAAACTCTGGCGGATGGAAACCCGACTCCCTGGTCTGCAGCAATGAGCCCTTGTCAATTAGAGCTGGCAATGGGCGGATGAACGGCTTTTATTTTATTTCTGCTCGATATTCTCTTTCACGCAACTTGCTTCACTTATTCTGACTCGACTCATTTAGCTTTTGGCGGAAAAGTCAATTGTGCGAAGAGAAACAGACATTTTCTTTGTTTTTAATTCCAACGTTCAAGGCTGAAAAAAATCGTACGAGTTTTTGCTCTCCATTATGGGCCGTATCTACAGGAACTCGTATCAAAAGCTAAGATGATGATAGAAGTCCTGAAAGGCTGCCTACTCTTAAAAACCACTAAACTGTCCTGTAACTCCTGTGAGTAAAATGTTCCACTGGACACAAAAGCCAGTTTTTTTTGATTCAAGAGAAATTCTCATCCCATTCTTGAAACATCCAACTTAGACACTCTTGAGCTCTCAAATGATATACAAATAAGGTTTCAGAAACAACTGAATACTGTTCAGCGTAATTAATGATAGAGGAATCAAAAATCAAGAAGCTAGCTATCAAGGGACTAGCTTCATAGCATTAGACCCTTAGTATGCAACAACGTGCACCATAGAGTGTCTATGATATCACCACGACATAACATCAAATCCATTGTCTGCAGCACTGTTGCATACTAAGCACTAATTAGGTACTCATTGTTCGCGAGCTGGACAAATATTTGAATGCTCATAACGAGTTCGTTGGGCAGATACTTGGCAGTTTCTTTAATATCGTGAACGGCAATTGTTGGCCGTCATGTCCATGTGATGTAGTGAGGTAGCTACTAATTAAGTTAATTCAATGGAACTGACATTTTGCCATTTGGTTTTCAATATGACAGAACACAATCAAATACAACCACAAGTTGATTTGTTCAAAATGAGATTAGATGACCGGAAACATTATTAATAGCATAGGACTTGTAGAATTGAAAACATTCACAAAGCACTTTGGATAAAACACATCGATGAGTGATGAGGATCTATAGCTAGTTATAAAAGTATAGGCACCTACCGACCGTTATTTATGGCATGTTGCGAATGCTAATCGGCCAGCGCAGACGCGTCGGCGTCTGACACGCAGGCGGCAAACTACTAGGGTTGCCGCCTCATACTAAACTATCAAAATGGCGGTGACGGAATGCATAAAAAATTAGAGGTAGATCAGTCTAAAAATGCACGCCCCTCCAATGTATTTGCCTATACATGCGATATAAATAAAAGTGGAGGGGCGTGCATTTTTAGAGTGAATCATCATTATAGCAAGATATCTAAGTTTAAAGGAACGTAGATAAGTACCTACATACTTAATATATCATCCTTTGTTTCTATTTTATGTAAGTAATTGTGTGTACTAGTTACAAAAATCTAGTGATAAATAGTCAACAAATTATTTCCACTCTAACCGCTACTGCTAAGTATTTCATTAGTGATACTACTCACACCAGTGAACGACTCGCACCAATCGATCAAAAGTAGAACAAGATCAGTCAAACAGACATCAAACTATAGGTCGATATCGTCTTTAGATTTCCTGGAGATTCGGGAATTTCTTTCTTAAACTATCCATACAAAAAAAATAGTGAAACACTCTTAATTTCAATTATTTACGACTACCGTTGTCTGTCTGTATGTCTGCTTTATCCATTTCTCTATAATAATGTAGGTACCTATTGCATGGTAAATTATGAAGTTTAAAAAAGTTGACGCATGGAGACTGGTTTTTGGCAGCCCTAAAATACGCGGTTCGTATGACCGACATCGGAAGCTGCGCGCGCGCTCGCGATTTGATAGCCACATTGACACTCCTTTTACCATTTATTATTTTATATATACTTTTAACACAATTCATAATTTACTTAAAATAATTTGACAAATTATTAAAATTAGCAAATAGTACCTAAGTACCAACTCTTGGCAAATAATTAGTAAGTACTTACCTAAAGTAGGTAAGTAAATAATAAGCATTCAATTCAAAAGAAAATTTCGGTTAATCCTAGCTGCGACACCAGCTCTATTCTAAAAAAAATTACGAAAATTGTTCATGATTGTAAAAAAATATACCTACCTAAGTAAGTGTACCTACTTACTACTATGGTTCATGAATCTCTTAAATTAATCCAATATCTCTTGTGGTCCAGTCTTCCTGACACTTACGTAAGTAATTTTTAAAAAATGTTCATCACAACCTTTTAATCAGCACAAACGTCAAATTCAAAAAAACCTACCGCCAGTTTCGAAACATTTGCATTGCAACCAAATCTTTCGTTTGCTCAGAATAAATAAATAAACCAAATAAACTATTTTGAATGTCGGATATTTTTTCAGTGGCGATCTATCTATCACCATGGAGTCTGAGTAAGCATTGATGATGTAGCCAGATTTTCAGCACACTTTTAGTGTTCCTACGCACGCCTACAGAAGACAATGACCCCCGAAAAACACATCATATGAGAATATTGCCCCTGATGAATTTGGACTTCATTTAAATTTCAATAGCCTAATTTATGATAGGCAAAGACAATAGAAAGAACAGATAAGTCACGCGTAATTAGATAAATTACCTATCTTATCTAGCTGAAGCTACGAGTACCTACTTATCATTGTGCTTAAATTATTCAGTGGCATAGACTTTAAAACAGATGACTAACGCCAGGTTTTTGTAACGGCCAGTTATAAGCGGAAAAGTCTTTGTAATCTCACAAAAGGTTCGGAAAATATTCGTGCAATTGGATTTGCCCACGTGGTGGTAACAATGTGAAAAAGGAAAAAAAGGTAGGTAGTTACTTAATAAATTAGGTAAGTACCTGTTTTTCCACGAGAGGTGTCGTAGATTTTCGTCATTATTTCAACATTTTCGAACCTATGACATTTTCCAACGTTTTCAAGCATTAGGTATCGTAAAAAACATCAAAATAATATGCTAATTACGAGCCGTCAAATGACGGCAACGTCGTTTCAGGCATGTTGAAGTCACTGGACTTGAAATTCTGTTTTTGTTAGGAAAACTATAAAATCTCTCCGTATTTCCAACGTCCAAATGTTTGTTATGCTAAATTTTATACGACACTCATAATTCTGTACATTTTAACTTTAGGATGGTGCAGAATAGTTTATTACTGTTTGCAATAACTTTACAACCTAGCATCAATTAGATAGAAAAATTAAGAAGTTGCAAAAAAAAATGACACCTACTTAGTACCTATGTTAGGCCTAGCTTTCACAGCATCGCTATAGCAACGAAAAAGTACCTATAACACCTAATACTTGTATATTTCTGTTAAAACTATCAACATACTATGCCACATTTGAAAATTTCGAATAGAATTACATACCTACGTATCGAGGAAACACTCAAGTTCTGCATGTAAACATAAAACATTTTGCAATCCATAAACCAGAAAATAATGTTGCCAGAAACCATTATTTCAATGGAGTCGCCATTATCAATTAGTAGCATTTTCATTCGTCATATCCATTAATCAATCTGATGCCAGGCTCGTAAATCTCGGTATTAAAACATAAAGTGGGCAGCAGTTGACCGATCAACGATAGAACTATTTGTATAACATCTGTGTTTGGGAGAGCCGTGGTCCGTTTGCACTTGACTTTGATTCCAGCAACTGTCTTCAAGTTCAAGGGCCAGTGATACGTAAACACTTTTGCGTGTATAGTAAGATAGCGGCAAACTTTACTCAATTAAAGACTTAGTTACTTACACCCAACACTTTTTCTCATATCCATGGAAAGGATTTGGCCAATGACTAAGCCGCGGATTTCCTCACAATGTTTTCCATCACTGTATGAGAGCACATTTAATTACATTTGTTCTCCATGTTGGTATCTGTAACGAGAAGATCAATATGGATTGGAACACTAAATATTATGCAAGTAGGTACTTACATAAGTATATGAACTATTTATAAAACTTGCAAATTGCCAATCATGTTTCAATCGCGAAGCTAAATGTACTAGTAATACCTACTACGTAGTAGGTACTAGTTATTCTGTGGTAATACTTTTAATAAGTAGGTAGGTAACCTATAATATATTGGTTTGGTTTTTCAGTAAAAAACTTTACCTACATTGTATTGAGATTTGCTAAGCTAAATGCCTACCTGCGCTGCAACTTTCAAAATACTCTTCTCAAACCACTTCAAACTTTCTAGCTGAGCGTTCAAACGAATCACCGATCGATTCTATTGTGCAAAATATTGAATGTGTGGGCTAGCACCACACTAGGACAATACGTAATTTAAAGAGCCCGGTTAGCAACAACATTTTGCAATATTTCCAATAACTTTTCTGTTAGTATTTTCGAAAGGTGAATGTGAATTTTCGTTTCTCCATGACTCCAATTAGCAAAATGATATATCATCATATATTTGCTTTAAAATTTTATAACCCTAAATTTTTGTTACATTGTTATAAAACAGGTTCAGCCAATCCTTTAGGTAAAAAAGTAAGCCTTTTACATCTATGCCAGATGATTTATAATTATTATAGGTACCTACCTACATCGTCAAGTTGAACTTTTTACTCACTCAGGTAGCTGTGGAACGCTTTACCTACTAGGTACTAGAACGCGTTGTTCCTAGGAAGAGTAGGTTTACTTTAAATCCTTAACTTTAAATCCCAATGGATTTAAAGGTTTCATGTTTTTAAAGGTTATTTTAAGGGTGCCCAAGCCATTGGGCTTGGGCACCTTTAAAAATATGAAAGGTAATCGAGAGTTTTTGGGAATTAGAATCGATACAACCTTTATTTAATTATAACATAATATGTTACCTTGCATTTATCTACCGGAATAAAAACTAAATGTGTAGACACTATTTCATCAAAAGCACGAGGTTGAACCACTGTTTGTGTCCTCAAGTGTTTGCCTAGAAACTGAGTCTATTTGCAATCTGTCAGTGTTCAAGTGTTCAAACACTTGTTCAAAAAAACAAAGTTATTTTTACTTAGGTTTTGCAAAAAGATTAAACAATGTAGAAGACATACATCATCAACCGGTTGGTACTGACCAGAGACATTATATCCTGGCGAGCAATCCAACTATTAAAACGTAGCAGATATTTTGATGCGAAATTAATGCTTACGTAATTTACAAACATTTGTTTCTGGTCTGGGTGTTGGTATTTTAAACCCAGAGTAGATAATGATTAGATCACAGGCTGAGCTCCTCAGATCACAGGCTGAGCTGGTGGTTCCAGTAGAATGCTTCCGCAGAGCCGCTCATAGAAACAACGAAATAAAATGGCAATAATTCATAGCTATATCATAGGTATATTTATTATACGTCCGGTAGTGTACTTACCCCAGGGTGGGCTGAACGAGTTCAAAGAAACTGCGCAAAGCTTTGAACTTGCGAATAAACAAATGAAATGATGAGCTAGATGCCGTAATCACAATTTCTAATTATAATGTGTGTAATTATACAACTCTAGTCTTCACCCTATCACCACTTCAATTCTTTCAAGAAGATTTTTACTCTCTTTTTGTTCCTCAAAAATAGTAAAAATGCATTTTTTAATTTAACTGGTAGTTTATTTATTTGGTTCATGATTAAAGTTTCAAACAAGTTCTCGGTCAAAACAGGTCAATTAATATAACTATGCTGTCCACGCGACGCGACATCACATTCAACGTTGTGATGCGAGTTCGCATCTGTCGTACCTACTTATGTTAGAGAATCTCTTAGATTTATCAATTGGGAAATTAAAATATGTAATTAAACAAAAACTGTCTCGTAAAGCTTATTATAGAACTTTAGAGTAGGTACCTACTTATATGACAAAAAAGCTCTGCTAGGTGTCCCTATCAATGTTAACAAGGATCATAATATAAAAAAGCGCTAGGGCCCAGCGAGTTTCTTGTCACTGGAAATGTACCCGCAACAATCCCGCTGGAAACTCGCCACGAAAAACCTAGATCGTAATTCGTAATGATCTTCAATCTTGTAACTCTCCTTTTAAATCTTACCACATCCGTTCTTCTAAGGACTTAGGACTTTAATCAGAGATCCTAGGCCCAAATTTATTACAAGGCCATTGATATCACCTTTATTATGCAAAACAACAAACCATGCATTTAAAATGCAGTTACATTAGTCTCAATTTCCGCCCTGCCAAACATTAATTCAATTTGACGACAATGATGATGCATAATGATTTGAATTGCTCGTTGATTAGTGTTGGGTTGAATACAAATACTTATTAATAAACTACCTAGGTAAGTGTTTACTAAATACTTAGTAATTTAAAGTCTTTATTCATACATCTACATTGAAGACTCATCTGTACCCCTAGTATGAGTTTTTGATAGTTTACGAAAACTTTTTTCGAATAATATCCTTTCATACAATTTTACCTCCATCGAAAATGTAAAGGAACTAAAATATCAGTAGCTCGGTCAACCAGGTACCTTTATTTTATGTTAGAAGGCCTTATATTTTACTTGATAGCTTTTCTCACTCAGCCTTTAATTACTTTCAAGTTCATCAGAGCAGTAACTAATCAAAATGAGTAATCGAGTTAGCTTGTATCGAGTCACGGTATTATTATGTACTGCTTGGCTGTTACTATGGCACACCGTAGACAAGAAAGCTCGCTGTTTCAGTTACTTTTGGTCCCGTTTTATTTTAGTACATAATCATTGGTAGACTGTGTATGGTGGCAGCACGATTAATAACAAAATGTAGAGTTGTCCGCAATAAAAGCTCCATGATTCTAAAAGATGATGAATTTTTAAGTTTTACAGTGAGACCACCTCGGGATCATTTTTTTACAAAAGTCAACACACTATCAAAATCTATGTATTTGTAATTGCAGATATATAAACAAGCATAGATACACACCAAATAGATAATACAGCCAACTGAGAACTTATTTTGTTTGAAGCAGTGCGACAGTTATGGCCGAGCTGTGTTCTACGAGTATTATGTAGGTAGATCTATACCTACTATATTTTTATAGAGCGGTTCTTTGTTCGGGAACTGATGTCCCGTGGGACTGACTTCTTTGATATGTACGGGCCAAGTTTGTGGGAATTCGTAGAAAATAATGTGCAATCCTATACTAATTAATCAGATTAAATAGAGTTTACTTTCTTAGCACACTTCAGAATAAAGCTAGGTTAAGTGACATTTGACATAAAATTATAATGTGAATGTACCAGCTGTTGGGCAAATCCTGACTTGGGAAGTTATCATTATTAATGTCTGTTATATGATTTTGACATTCATAGCATTGCGCAAATTACTTACATAATAAAAAGTTACGACCTTTTAAATTTCCGCTTTTTTCAAAAGGGGAGTATGTATGTAGTTACCTTGTTGGTTTACATTATATATGAATAGTTTTACGTTTTTTACTCTAATAGTTAAATACCTACCTACCTAATTACCTACGTCTAACAATTATATAAGAATATTTATCTGCTTCAATTTTTGCAATCTGAATAAATACATTTTAATATTTTAGGTATTATTAATTTATAAATGGTTGTTATTAATAAAAAAAACAATACTAAAAAATAATATATGTACATTATTTATTTTACAAACGTTTGCGTAAAATAGTCCTTAATAATTAATATAATATTGTTCAAAGCTTCTACCTTGAGCCACAGTTCCAAATAGAGATGTTATCATCCGAAAGCGTTTACAGTTAGCCGCATGAGTCCTTTATCAGGTTCATCGCCTGCGCAGTGTCCGATCCGAACCGAGATCATTACCGTCCGATTACCCTTTATTTACATACCATTCCGATTATTATTGTTTGTAATTGAGTTTTAAATGGATGGTTTTGGAGTTAGTCGATCAAGATCACATAAAAATGTTGATCACGACTATATAATCCCCAGGTTTGATAGATATCTCGTCGGATATCTAGTTACTAGAGTCGGTTAGATCTTCTGGATATCAAAAGGTATTCAGAGGCACGTCCAAAAAATTAATTGGTACCTACATGCCCACGATTTGTTGCGCAGTTGTTGGTATTCCGTAGGTATGTGACTTAAGTAAATAAAAATTATATTCATAAAAACAATTAAGCACTTAAAAAAATGATACCTTTATGTAAAACTATTGATGAACAAGATAAACAATAATTAACAATATTATGAATTGAAACAAGATAAATAAAATAAATAAATAAATAAATAATGCTGGAAAATCTACACAGCATCATCTAGCCCCAAAGTAAGCTACCCAAAGCTTGTGTTATGGGTACTAGATAACCGATATATTTAATACATGATATAGGTACATAGATAGATATTTTTTTATTATACATAGGTACACACTAAGATGCACTTTTAATATCAACATACCACTATTACTTACATAAAAACATGTTTTGCTAATATTTTAAAATTTTACGTGGTCTCTGCCTACCCCTTCGGGAAACAGGAGTGATTTTATGTATATGTAGGTATCTACGTACATGTATTTTAAGTACCTAAATGTGGCTAAACTAACCTAGGCTTTTTGTTTATTTTCAGATCGCTGCTACTGGCAGCCATCTTTTTAAGTAATTGTATAACATGGACAGCGTCAAGGCATCATTACACACATAACGTGAGTACATTACCAACTTTTATTAATGTGCCATACTGTTGGCTTTTAGTTGCATTGACACAGCAAAATTCATTTGACAACTGGATGTACGGTCTATGCAGTGTCAATGTCATTGACTTCGAACAAATATTAAATATTCTGTGGCACAAAATCAAATGAAACCTTTTTTGAGCTAAAGTAGAGCATACTTATCTTCTATTTCAAAAAGATTACGCTCATCGTCTGTGGTACGATTGGGAAATTCATTTTTTCCGTGGTCCGGTAAAGTTATTTTATTGACCGATTTATACGAGTATGTTAAGGGTAGGTACTTTAAAACCACAAATAACCTGCAAATAAAGACAGTTGATCGTTTACTTTACTTGAACGAAGCGATTAACATAAAGTAAGTAAACGATTAATGTCCGCATCAATAGTGTTATTCACGTAAATATTGAAGATCTGAAATTACCGTTTTGAGGACCCCTGCACTGAAAACGGCAGTACCTAGATAGAGTGATATTTCGTGGCCCCGTCAAATGAAAAGTCATGAAAAAATGTACCTACTTACAAAAAATTGTCGTAGATACATGAGTTTGTAAAATATCTGTAGCGCCAGTATTTTGTTTAAAACCACAGAGCATAATCCGGACTATACCAGATAAGTAATTTCTTTTACAAAACAAATCTTTTGATAAAATACCTGACAAGATCATACAATTGTAAATAACTTTCTAGTTATTTTTTTCTTTCGATTTCAACCCTGCTTGTTGGATGAGAAGGAACGAGGCCCCAGCGTGAGATCATGTAGCACTTGTAATAATATATTGATTTTTATTTTATAGGGCTGTCACAGAGACATAGATTATATTAAATCGTATAATAAGGATCATAGGTCAAAGATCCTTATGGTTCAGGCTGAGTACTTAGGAATATCTAGGTATGTTGTGTTAGCAAACAATGATTGGATTGACTTTACTTACCTACACAAGGGTAGGTACAATGTATTTTTGAACAGATTTTATAAAAAAAATTATTGGCATTGCCAACAAGCCTTTTCCTTGGCAAAAAAATTAAGTAGCCAGCAGCGACGAACAGTGATCACAATGACAAATATTTGGACATAAACCTAGGAGAAGGGTGATGGGCATAAGAGTAAGATAAAAATAATTATAACTGAGTTAATTATAACAGATGATAGGGCAGTTTCAGAAAATAACTGCGCTGACTCCACCTAGTGCAATGATAGAAAGATGATGATGATGTAACCTTGTCAATAAGTTATCGGTGCTAACCCTAATAAAACTGTAATAGACGAGTGTTTGAGTTCTCGCGAGCTATAAATCTAATCAGGGATGGCGCCGCATCATGCCATGTAGCATCTATGAGTGACCGTTTAAGATCTTTGACACGGCGAATGTTTTTTTTTACTCTATTCTAATTTATTTTACGATCTGTGGATAATGGTGGGTAATAGAAATAGTCATTCTTTGAAATACGTTCAATTGATGCTTGCGCTTGCGCAGCCAGGAGGTCCTAGATCTATACAATAATAAAATCTTTTATCTTTGCGTTTGTGCACACTAATCTCCGCAACGGCTGAACCAAATCAAACGCAGTTTTCACTAATGTATTAAAATAAGCTTGGATTAAAACTTAGCTTTGTTTCATCGAGATCGGTTAACAAAAAAAAAAGATATGATAATTTTACTTATTCTTCACGCGCGCTGGCGCTTTGCGAAAAAGTAATGTAACACGTACAAAGTCGCGGGTAACAGCTCGTCTACCTACTATAAAGATGGTTATTCGATTTTACACCTTGAAATGATCACGTACAGTGTGTTGACTTCACATTTTGATGACTTAAATTTTATGGTGTTTTGAAAGACCAGGAAATTGATCTTGTTGTTTGATAAAGCGATATTAATTAGAAGCTGTCTTCTACAAAGTGATTAAACTTATTTACCGACTATCGGTGTATAATAACATATCTACCCAGTTATTATAAATTAATCTGTGACAGCGTGTTGAATTTTATTACCACCCGTGGTGAAATCACTCTACGCGTGTGAATGTAAACGTAGCGAGCGACAGACGACGCAGAGTCATCAAGAATCAATAACATTTTGTATCATAAGTACGTTTCTTTTATAAAATAAATATCAGCAAAACTTTTTTTTTTTAGTTAACGACTATAGCAAAGTAGTCCCCCCCCACCCCCCGTAGCACTATCTACTTACAATGTAAGTAGGTAGATTCTACGCTATCAAAGTCGGTTCATCCGTTACGGCTAAAAATTGTGCAATAATGGAAGCTTAGATAATTTCATTATCTATGAATTTCTCGGCTACTGTGAACATTTTCAGAGCAAATAATTCCCAAAAGTAACCGCAGAAAAATATGTAATAGATACACAAGCTCGATTTAAAGTTATTAATCAGTAATCGCAGTGAGAAGATATCTCTAAGCCCTCCACCGCGGGAACGTAGCGTTCTCAACATAATGTTGTCCAAACAAATTGTCTGTGCATCAGAGTGTTGCAATGCTGGTCTTGAACTCACGGCTCTTGAGAGCAGGGGCGGATCAAGGCATTATTTCTTACAGTCTGAAGGTACTTAATGCACGATGACTCCGTTAAAACAGGTTTTGAGTAAAAGGCTCTTCTAAGAGTTTGGCGAGAGTGGTGGAAAAGAACAAATTCAACCAAAAGGGTCGTGACGTAACCAGATAGGTACTTTGGATGCGCTTTACTAAATCGGGATTAAATTCTTGATCGTTGTGATAAATAAAATGGTTGACTGACATATGATTGCGTATGATTGACACGATGACTATATCAAATCAAGATCTTAAATTATAGGAACCTATCTATAATCTTCGTCTAAGGAATTTTTTCATCACAATCACACTTCAATACCAGTGACACTACATAGGTACGTTAGTTCTTTTAATCTATTTAATCTTTGATTGTATCTAAATACAGCCCTGCGTAGCAATATGGTTTTATGGACAGTATAAGCAAGTATTGATGAAGTGAGTCTGGTGAGAGTATTTTCATTTCCAACAGCGCATGCACCTGTCCATTGACGTTAAGCTCTGCTTTCCATAAAACCGTTGACCGGCAGAATAATATTCCAGCAGTCGTAAAATAAATAGTCTTAGGAGGTCTTATTTGCTCGGTGTTATTTAGGTATATCTTCACTAGTCTCCTACTAGGTACGAGTGCCGGGCACAAAATACTCGATTAACTCGTTGATTAACCTACTACGGGTAAAAAATACTTGATTCACCCGTGATACTACCAGTAGCAGAACCATTGGTAGTTGGTATGTACCAGAGTAAGGAAGAGAATAACATCTAACATATAAGATTAATTTATAAGTTTGAGGCCAATGCTTATCCTAACTACTCTAATAAGTGTGGCCCGACTATCTATAGTGTGACTAATATCAAAAATTAAAATACTGCATATTTCCAGGTAAATGGCCATAGAAGTAGACACAGACGACAAGGCGCTGGGTTGTTCCTATCAGCATCATACGTCCTCCCCGGTGGAGAAGGCAGCGGTTGGGGGGAGTGGGGGGAAGTTTCGCCCTGCTCGCGCACCTGTGGCGGGGGAGTCGCCAGTCAAAAGAGGATATGTTTACAACTAGGGTGAGCAGTTCTACATTATCTTATTTAAAGAAACTGGCAGAAATACGATTAAATCCTTAGCTGTCTCCTAAGCATGAGCCCTATAAATAATGGTGTCTCTACGGACCTCGTGCTACGTACAAAACGACCTGACAACGTCTTTGTCAGGGTTGCATAAAAATTTGAATTAGAATCTTTGGAATCACAAAACTGAAGCGAAGTTTTAGAAGCACTTTAATTAGTAGAGTAATTTAATATCCGCAAGATCTTCCTCGCTGTCTTTCCAAGGACTTTTGTAAGCCTATTTTTATGTTACAAATATTTTGATGTTTAGGCCGGATGGCGAGCCGCAGTGTTCGGGGGGCGACACCAAGTTCTTCTCATGTCAGACGCAGGACTGCCCAGCCGGATCCAAAGACTTCAGAGCAGAGCAGTGCTCGGCGTACGATGACCTGCTGTTCCGGGATATCAAGTACAAGTAAGTGGTGCATCTCAATCTAGGATTCCGTGGAGTTAGCCTCGACCGAAGTCTGTGTCTTTCGTTCATAGTGCGTGTTTGCTGCCTCACGAAATTGGAATGAATTACGTGAGAATAGGTCGGTCGTAACATTGCTGATATTGAGGAAAAACGTAAAGAGTTTATGTGTATACACAAAATAGTCTGAATTCACAATTATAGCATAGCTAACTCACCATAACTGTGATAAAACACAAACATTGTTTACAAAATTATGAAGAACTTGTATCGAAAAACATAGATTACCTAAAGCATGCTTAAAATAATATTTTCTAGATGGGTGCCTTATACAAAAGCTTCGAACCCTTGCGAGCTGAACTGCATGCCTCACGCAGAGCGCTTTTACTACCGACACAAAGCCAAGGTCACCGACGGCACCCGATGCAACGATGAGTCTTTTGATGTCTGCGTCAACGGCACTTGCCAGGTAACCAATAAGAACAGGCTGTAGAACCAATCTGTAGTAATTTTAGGCTTTGTATCAAATCTGAATAATTTCGAATCCTTTGTTTGGCAGCCTGTAGGTTGTGACATGATGCTTGGCTCCAGTGCCAAGGAGGACAAGTGCCGGGAGTGCCGCGGAAACAATGCTAACTGCCACACCACCTCTGGCCTTCTGGATACCGAAGACCTCAGAAAAGGTGACAAAAATAATTTGATAAGACTTTCACATCATTATGATTTGACCACTTTATCACAGTAGTAGCCTAAGGTTTAGGACGTTGCAATTCCAGCGGTTACAAGGAAAAATCAGACTCAAAATGTTAAATATCTGCCGTATTTTAAACCTCTTTCCGGTGTTTCAGGTTACAATGATATGCTCTTGATTCCGGAAGGTGCAACTACTATAGTGATTGAGGAAGTTGGACCCTCAAACAACTATTTAGGTAAGATCATCGGAAAATTTTTGCATAATGCAATGAGCTCCTACACAACTGCAACTGATGCAGCTTCGTACAAACGAACTCCAAGTCGTTCTATGCACACAGTCAGCGCTTCAAACACCATGTCTTCATGTGTGCTCTTAATGACTTACATACTATATTTTTGGCTTGCGAAGTGCGTTTACAGAAGTCGTCCGAAGGGTACTTTAAGGTATTCTTTTTCATAATGGTTATGTTCAAAACTTGTTATCGTCGTATTTATCCACTTCTATAGAACTATGCAATGTATTCTAGCTCTTCGCGCGAAGAACGGCACTTTTTACCTGAACGGCGATTACCACATCGACTTCCCGCGGAACCTGAACATAGCTGGTGTGATGTGGACCTATGAGCGCAGCCAACAAGGTTTCGCAGCACCAGACAAACTGCGCTGCCTGGGGCCTACAAACGAGCCTCTCTATCTTTCTGTAAGAATATTACGAATATAAACGAAAGTAGCTTCAGCGATGAGCATTTTTAATATTTTAAAACTCCACAGCTCCTCCTTCAAGATGATAACGTCGGCATAGAGTACGAATACAGCCTGCCCTCGGACATGGCTCCACCACAGAACAAACGGTACAACTGGGTTCACGAGAAGTTTACACCATGCAGTGCTTCTTGTGGAGGAGGTGAGATATTTGAAACCAAACAGATATTCATATCATTTGGTGGATAACTCAAGTTTTTAAAAGAATGATAGGACTCCAAAACCAGTCTGGTAAGGTGATTGTTGAGATCATGTTCTTACAATATTTATTTATTGGCAGGTTTCCAAACCACCACTGTGTCCTGCCGGTCCAGAGAAGAATTAGAAGTGGTCGATGAAAATCTCTGCGACGAAGGCATGCGGCCCCCTACCAACCAGAGCTGTAACACAGACGCTTGCAACCCACAATGGGTGCCAGGCACCTGGGGCAAATGTACCAAGCAATGTGGGAAGGGAGGTACAAGATCTAGGGAAGTTACCTGTCAGAAGATAATATCCAATGGGTAACTAACTAGTATTAAGTGTTTATAAGCCTCCAACTCGCTATAATTCCTTGATCGCATTGAGCAAACAATGAGTTTTATCATTTATCGTGTGGTTTATAGAATGTTTGTTTGCAGATATCCATCCCTTGTAGCAGAGAAGGAGTGTTTCGACCTGCTCGGGCCCAAGCCTGAGCTGTTCCAAGCGTGTAACGAAAATGCCACCTGTCCCAAATGGTTTACGGGTCCCTGGAAGCCAGTAAGTATTTCTTTTTGATATTCTATTTTGTATGAACAATTTCAAAGTTTTATGTCATCAACCAGATGGCATTGAAAGTTTACGTTAGACCACGTAAGATTTAATGGGGCTTCGGCGTTTTTTTTTCTTTGTGTTCTTTAATTTCACTTGAAAATGCATCGTAACTTATATGTTCCGTTTCCATCGTTCAGTGTGATAAACTTTGCGACGAAGGCAAGCAGACTCGCCAAGTGGTGTGCTACAAGAACGAGACCAAGATCGAGGTGCTTGAAGATGACCAGTGTGTGGACGAGCGACCAGCTGCCGAGAAGCCGTGCATAGAAAAGCTCTGTGTTGGCGTCGACTGGGTCATGTCTCCTTGGAAGGGGGTAAGATCTTAGCAGTAACCACGAAGTAACATTAAAGTACGATTAATAAGCAGCCCATTTAGCTTTCTGTAGACTGGCCTCGTGGCCTCACACACACTTTAGTAGGTAATAGCTCTGTCATCTAGCACTTTTAGGTTGTGGATTAGATTTTCACGCAGGAAATTTGTCTGATGAGCAGATCAGTTCTCAATCATCAAAATATAGCAAGATGGACATCTTTAACATTGCTGATATCTGATTCCAGTGTGACTCGTGTATATCAACCATCCGCACCAGGACGGCGATCTGCGCGACTAAAGACCACGTTGTAGTGAACGATACTTTCTGTGGTCACCACCGAAAGAATACGACCCAAGAGGACTGTGACCCTACCACCCTTCCGGCCTGTGAGGTTCAGTGGTACGCTTCGCAATGGAGTAATGTGAGTTTCTAATATATTATTTTCCTAATCGTTTCAACGCCGGCAATAATTTGCGAAGGCCATAGGTATTTTTTCGAGTTAATTTAAACAAACTCAAAAACTGAGAAGCCAACATTCCTTGAAATTTTGTCATTTATAATCAGTTAATCACATTGACAACCAAAAAAAAACATGATCACGCTTGCAATCCTCAGGGTAGATAGATATCTCCTTAAATCTCAAGTTACTTAGATCTTTGAGGATATCTAAAGAAGACTGGCGGTGTAGCACCCCTGCCTCACGATCCGAAGGTCGTGAGTTCGTAACTGGTCGTGCATCCATAAGTTTTTCTACAAAATAAATCATTTTAAGCCCAGCTTTCTTTAGTTAAAAGGTGGCCAACCATGCGAATGAGGTTCTATACTCAAACAAACCTTTGTGTTTGTTTTTGTGTTCCAGTGTTCTGTGGAGTGCGGCAAAGGCGTGCAGACTCGTCATGTGTTCTGCGGTAATTTCGACGGAGAATCCGTATCCAAAGTCAACGATAGCCTTTGCGCCCACCTGCCTAAGTACAACGACAGCAAGCCCTGCGAGATTCCCGAAGACAAATGCCCCTCGCAATGGTTCACTGCTCCGTGGTCTGCGGTAAGAGCTTTTACATACTTTGTGACATTTACTAGTTTCTTGCTTCATCTGAAACCTGCTACACGCCCGGCAGTAGGTATCAGCTCAGCCGACTAATCGTTGCCTTCTTTTGATTATCATAATCATCATCATTCTCAGCCTGTGTCTACCCGTTGCTGAGTATTTTGTGACATTTGTGACATAGGTCTTGATACGGCAGATCGCATTCACGACTTTTCCCCTATCCTCTCTATGTCTATGGTTTATACATTTAACTTCTTGTGTTTTAACAGTGTGATAAGAAGTGCGGTGGAGGTGATCAGTACCGGCGTGTGATGTGTCTCCGAGGCGAGGAGATGGCCAGTGATTGCGTCAAGGATTCCGTACCTGAATCTTCCCAGAGCTGCAACACAGGACCTTGCGATGCCGGTACCTACTACTACTTGTCATGAACTTCCTTCGAACCAATGTGGTGAAACGATTTAAATTGGGTCCTCATTCTTGAGAGGCTTCTCTCATCCACATAAGTCGTGTTTTCAATCTTTTTAGGTCTATGACATACCTACCGGTATCTTCACGTTATTTTCCTTGGAACAAAAAAATTCTATTGGTGCATGACCAGATTCGAATCTAGGACCAAAGCGGGGCCACTATCACTAGATAAGCAGTGGTCCTAATGCCAGTAGTGCTTAACCCTGAAGTCCTCAATAAGTTGCCTCAGTTTTATACAAAGGGGTTTAAGAAGGAAATTTTAAAGTTGCATGACCATCGTCACCGTAGCAATGACACCACAAACAACTTGTAGTAACTCAAAATGCAATGAGTCTTGTCTTTTAGTAAAAACTTTCACGTTGACGTGGAGGAGTATTAGTAAGTTTAACTCTGAAATATCATGTTCTCTGTTCCCCAGACGAACTTCTGCCAGTAAAGGATACCACCTCTCTGATGGACGACTATGATGATTGTGAGGACGAGGATGACTACTCCGAGGTTGGCCTAGATGACGCAGTCGCGTTCACGGTAATTATATTTATAAGTAGGTACCTGGGTGACCGAGCTTTGCTCGGTTTTTTTATTTTCTAAAAATGAAAGCGTTTCCGAGATTCAGATTATATATATATACATATACAAGAATTGCACGTTTTAAGGTATAAGATAAACGAAAACATAATCTATCTTTTGAAGTATTTAATGATAGTAGTCCCTTAATCTCTTAGAGATAAGTTTAAAGAAATAAACGTCATGACAATGCCATGTCAGTATATATATGAAAACTTGATGTATGTTCACAAAAACATTAATTTATTTAGGAAAAATAGTGATAATCATAATGTTAATACTAGACTTAAAAATAAACTCGCTGTTCCCACGGTTAGGCTCACTAAAGTAAGTAAATCCTTTAAAGGGCAATGTGTACGCTTCTATAACAAGATCCCAAGTGACATGCTTGATTTATCAATTGGAAAATTCAAAAATGTAATTAAACAGAAACTGTCTAGAAAAGCTTATTATAAAATATCAGAGTATTTAGATGATAAAAAAGCTTGGGATGAATCAGCTCCAACTCTGCTAGGTATTCCTTACAAAATTAACAAGGATCATACAAAAAAAGCGCTAGGGCCCAGCGAGTTTCTTGCCAGTTCTTCTCGCACTGGGGATAGGACTGGAACTGGCACTTAGACTCACCTAGTATGTAAGACGTTTCAAAGTGATCCCTGTGATTCTATTGAAAATAAACATATTTTGATTGATTTTTTGAATCAGACTTAGAGACTTTAAGACTAATGGGAATTTGACTTTGGTGTAAGTACCTATTATATTTACTATAGCAACTACTACTTAATTTACTTAGTTAGGTACTTTAACCACCTGAAGTTTTCGGAAGCAGTCCTGTATTCTATATTCGATGGGATTTGACTATTGGACAGTTTGACACATTTTTTGTTTAGCTAGAGTAAAGATTTTTGTAGGGGTTGGTTTGTCGAATTACCTTGTTGGTAGTACGTTGGGCTAGCTTTAGAAAAAGACGTAGTTTCGAATACCGCCATTTTTCAAATATTGGAAGTTTTAACATTAGGGAATTTTCAAAAAATTGAGATCGTTTTGAAGTATTTACCTTTTGTTGCAGATAGCCGATATGATGACGAATGACAGCAGCTTAGAAGGTGAGCATTCTACTAATTAAAGGAGCCCACAAAGCTAAAAGGGGGTTTAATTGTGGGTACTATTGGCTTTTAAATATTAGATAATATTAAGAAAAAAGTTATAGGATGTATCCAGCGTTTCTCGTTGTCCCAACAGTAAGTAATAATAATATCTTCTATTTTTCATCACAATTTCTGTTTTGACCCACAAAGAAGTAAGAAGAACATAAAGGCACACACGCGTGTTATATGAAGGTCACAATCAGTGGTGGATTTATCACCAGGCTGAGTAGGCTGGAGCCTAGGGCGGCAAATTTTAGGGGGCGGCAAATTTGGCTTATTACCTTACACAAAATAATAAATAAAAATTATAATATACACGGAGAAAAAATTTAACAAAATTGCAATATTTTAATACCTATACCAAATAATCCAACGATTTTACATGATAAATAACTAAACGCTAAATTTAATAGCCTACTGGCGGCAAATGTGTAAATCCGCCACTGGTCACAATCGACGCTCTTCCAGCCGCTCTTTTCGAGCACTCAGGCCGTACACTAAGTAGGTAGCCTAGGTACTTCTATTGCAATTAATGTTTTCGATCAAGCCGGTATTTCTTGTCCGCAGAGGGATCGGGAGACTCGACGATACCATACGCCGAGCTGGAGTCTGACTTCAATTATACAGGTAGGTAAACCGTTTAAGGCCTTCGTCTTCTAAATAACTTACCTTAAAACATATCTATCCCACGGGAAGCGTACATTCTTCCGGGATAAAAAGTAGCCTATGTGTTTTTCTAGACTATAAATCTATCTCTGTGCCAAATATCATTAAAGCGTGCAAGATAACAAACATCCATACATCCTCACAAACTTTCACGTTTATAAGTTTAGTAGGATGTATGTGATGTGAATATATAAGGAATTTTTCTTTAGGTACCTACACTTTTTGATCGGAGCATGTCCCGTCGATTATTAATTACATTGCTCTGGATATTGCAACATAAACAGTCTAAATAGAGTCTCCATGATAAGGGACCTTTCCTCTCTTTCTTTTATAACACCATCCCGTTTTATCGAAAAGTATTCCTATCTAAATTCATCTACCACACAAAGATCTTATGCGATGACATTTATAACTTTGATGTAAGATTCAAAATCGAATAAATATCGAAACTATTTTTTTTTATTCCTAGGTCTCACTTCGAGCCCTGAAGATTTAACGATCTTCGAAGGGTCCGGCTTCACGACTGACTTAACAGATGACCCAGGTTAGATAAGTTGCTTAAGTATGGCGGCTCATATATTTTATCATTCAAATATAATAATATAGATTTTTTAATACAATACTATCAGTTCAGCAGCAGCAATATTCTTAGAAAGTTGTATTATACGATAATTTCTTGCAGCCATCGTTTCCAATTGTCCCTTGCTTTTCATGTGTAATTTTCCAATAAACATTTTGATTTAAAAAAAATACCTATTATGACTTGAATAGAAACAATAGAATAATGAAACTTATTGTGAATATTTTTCCTATTTTCGCATAAGCAGCAAGCACTGATGACTTCAGCAATGGAACCTCATCCACATACGATGATATGGATGTGGACACAGACACTACAAACCCTACATACAGTTTAGGTACGTTGGATAAACACAGATGTTTTTTCTGTGTCTGGGTGTTAATATTTATTCTATGTAGGTACCTATGTATGTATTAACAAATAAAATGTAAGTATATAATTAATCTACGAGTATCAGCTATCAGGCTCCCATAGTACAAGCATTGCTTAGTTTGGTGCAAGATGGCGTTGTTGTGTCAATTGTCCACTAATATTTATTAATTTATTTTTTGCGTTTAAATTTTTCAGTCGATGATGAAGAGGACATTTTCAATGAAACTACATATTCTACGCAAGAAACAACTGAGGCTAGCTCTGCTGCAACCGAAAATACGAGTAAGAGGAAATAAATTATACTTGCATATTTATATATAAGTACCTGGATGACCGAGCTTTGCTCGGGTTTTTTTTCTGGTTTATCGTGTTTTTTGGAAAATGAAACCTAGCTAAATCGATTTATCGCCCCTGAAACCCTCTACATACGAAATTTCATAAAAATCGTTGGAGACGTTTCCGAGATTCCGATTATATATATATATATATATACATATATACAAGAATTGCTCGTTTAAAGGTATATATAAGATGTAAGAAACTACCTACATTTCAACAACCTAGCGTAGTGATTGAAAATAACTAAGTTCACACAGCGTCAACAAAAGTTACCCCCTTTCACGACGCATGCAGGATCAAACCTACGTGAACAACCCACCGAATTGTACTCTATCATGCATAATTATCTTTGTACTAAATAAATTATTTTTACTGTATTCTAGCCGACATAACGTTCAGCATAGAAGACTCTAGTGGCGAAACACCAACCACAAAGTCGGGTGTCACAAGCTCTGCGAGACCCACGTATTCATTACGTAAGTGATCTCCAATCATCCACTATCGCCGGCAAAAGCAATCTTTCGACCACGAAAAAAAAATACTATTAGTAAAAAAAAGGCTCAATGGTTAATTGTAACTCTTAATTCACAAACGGATTATAGTACAATGTAAAATCAATATATAAAATATTTTCAGCCGCTGACGACGAAGAGGAATTTATAATTGAAAGTACTACATCCAATACTGGTTCGACAGAAATAAGTGAAACAACCGAATCTGGGCCTACTGAAACCACAGAAAATATAATGAAAAATAAAAAAATAAATAAAAAAACAGAAACTACAGAAACAACTGAATTTGGCCCAACCGAAACCACAGAAACAACTGAATCTGATTCAACTGAAACCACAGAAACTACTGAATCTGGGCCAACAGAAACCACAGAAACAACTGAATCTGGCCCAACTGAAACCACAGAAACTACTGAATCTAGCCCAACAGAAACCACAGAAACAACTGAATCTGGCCCAACCGAAACCACAGAATCTGGCCCAACCGAAACCACAGAAACAACTGAATCTGGCCCAACTGAAACCGCAGAAACCACTGAATCTGGCCCAACTGAAACCACAGAAACAACTGAATCTGGCCCAACTGAAACCACAGAAACAACTGAATCTGGCCTTACTGAAACTACAGAAACAACTGAATATAGTTCAACTGAATCTGGGCCAACTGAAATCACAGAAACTTCAGAATCTGGCCCAACTGAAACCACAGAAACTACTGAATCTGGCCCAACCGAAACCGCAGAAACTACAGAATCTGGTCCAACAGAAACCACAGAAACAACTGAATCTGGCCCAACTGAAACCACAGAAACAACTGAATCTGGCCCAACAGAAACCACAGAAACGACTGAGTCTGGTCCAACAGAAACCACAGAAACAACTGAATCTGGTCCAACTGAAACCACAGAAACAACTGAATCTGGCCCGACTGAAACCACAGAAACAACTGAATCTGGTCCAACAGAAACCACAGAAACAACTGAATCTGGCCCAACTGAAACCACAGAAACAACTGAATCTGGTCCGACTGAAAGCACAGAAACAACTGAATCTGGTCCAACGGAAACCACAGAAGCTACTGAGTCTACATCGGAAGCGTCTTCTGGTATGTATAATCGGCATTACCTAAATTACTTGGCTCTGTTTTTATTTTCTCACATCTATATTTTGCCATTTTATATTACAGGCACAGAAAGTACTTCAGAATCTATCGAATCGTCTACAACCGAAGCTGAAGAGCTGAGTATGTATATTTAAGAATATTATAATAAAACATCAATATTTGTCTATACATAAAATGGACTTGATTAACTTAAATATCTATCTTAATACACGCACTATAATATAAAATACATCTGAAACTATTGCTATCTCTAAGGACCGTTGCAAACTATCTTTAGATAGATCAATTTATTTTTGTGTTACATAATAATCTTGAGTTAGACTTTCCTACTGTTCCTTATCGATGTTGTTTGGTTTTCTAGCAAGTCCAGCGTTTACATGGACATCGAAGAAACCACGTATGTGCAAGCCGAGGATGTGCGCCACCACCAAGTTTGGATGCTGCCCGGATAGAAAAACCATTGCTGGTGGACCCTTCGACGAAGGTATGACCTATTTTATTTTATGTTCATAAAGGAGTGAGTACTGAGATGACGAATGATAGAGGAAAATGGAAGATCACATGTTGTGCCGACCCCGCATACCTAACGTGGGAATAGGACAGGAAGATGAAGTTGACTGCCCTCACAGCTCAGTTGGTAGTAGCTCTGCCTTCTTCGCTGTAGGTTGTGGGTTCTATCCCCGTTAAGGATAAACATATTATGTGTGATGTGATGAACGTAGATGTTAATTGTTCTGTGTCCGGGTGTTATTATGTATTCCATGTATGTATTTATAAAAAAAGTATATAACTAATCTATCACGTTTAGACGACCTCAGTGGCGCAGCGGGCAAGAGTCCGCCTGCGTCGCAAGAGGTTGCGGGTTCGATTCCAGCCTCGGAACAAATTTGTGTACGATCTGCAGAAATTTGTTCCGTTGGTCTGGGTGTGTATGTATAATAAAAAATATCTATGTACCTAATTATGTATTAAATATATCAGTTATCTAGTACCCATAACACAGGCTTTGAGTAGCTTACTTTGGGGCTAGATGATGCTGTGTGGATTGTCCAGCATTATTTATTTATTTATTTATTTATTTATTTATTTATCAGCTATCTGATTCCCATAGTTCAAGCTTTGCTTAGTTTGGGACTAGATGGCGTTGTGTGAACTGTCCATCAATATTTGTTTATTTCTACAGGTTGTCCGGAACCGGAACCGTGCAAGAAAACAAAACACGGCTGTTGTCCCGATGGCATCACGGCGGCTAAGGCACCGAACCACAAGGGCTGTCCAATGCCTCCTTGTAATGAAACGCTCTTCGGCTGCTGTCGGTCGGACAACAAAACCGCCGCTGAAGGGAATGATCAGGAAGGCTGTCCGCCGCCACCACCCGCTTGTGAATCATCTAAGTAAAGATCTTGACTCTGAAGATATTCCAAAGCCAATTAATTCAAATTGTTTACAATGTTATCTGAAGACATAAACGAATATTTTCCTCTTGTTTTCCTACAGATTTGGCTGCTGCAGAGATGGAGAAACCGAAGCCACTGGTCCAGCAAAGGAGGGATGCCCTGAAACGTCTCGTAAGCATACAATTTAACTAACATGCAAAACCTATACTTCTGTACTTGGTCAATGCTCTTTACATCATTAACATACTTTATTGCATCTCATGGCCATGATGGACGGTTCTGAATAATCTTGATGTATTTACTATCTTTCGCGGTCTGTGCTCATCGACATCACGCTCCTCATTATAGCCATGAGTTCTGGTTTTGTAATCTCCTGGTTCTTAGTTACCACTACCAGAACTTTTCTTATAGTCCCAGAAACGGAACCGCCAACTTCGACAACGCCAGTTTACGAAGGATGTGAGAGTACCGAATTCGGATGCTGTTTCGACAATGAAACTGAAGCCACCGGACCTGACCAGCAAGGATGCCCGTGTGGCATTTCTGAACATGGTTGCTGTCTTGATGGTGTTACACCAGGTAAAGATACTAGAAATATCTAAAGCTTTAAAGGTAGCTTAATCCTTCCATAAACATTTCTCGGAAACCAGAAAAAAGCCCCAATTTTCTGAATTTGCTATTTTAATTTACAGCTCTGGGACCAGATTTTGAAGGATGCCTCAAGAACTGTAATTCATCTGCTTACGGCTGCTGCCCTGATGGAACAACTCCTGCGCATGGGCCGAACCGCGAGGGTTGTTGCTTGCGTTCCGCCTTCGGCTGCTGTCCTGACAACTACAACTTCGCGAGAGGTCCTCATCTTGAAGGTATGGACACTAATAATAACCCACAACTTTAAATTTACCATTAGATACAATAACTGAATTACACTCGTTAAAAGCTTCAGATTTTAAATAATACAAAACGTAGACTTATTAATTCTGCTTTTTTTCTTCATGATGGTAGCAACATTTATATCATTATTTTCATTTCTATCAGGTTGCGGATGCCAATACTCTCCATATGGTTGTTGTCCTGACAACTTTACCAGCGCCAGCGGACGTGGAAATAAAGGATGTGACTGTTCTTACTCCCCACATGGATGCTGTCCTGATGGGTATGGTTCTCTGCTTTCTTATCTAACACGGCCCATAATTAAACAACTGCTTACTTTACTGGTCCAATATTTTAGATTTTCCTTTGGAATTCTATCACATTGCTCGTAATATGGTATTGCAGTGATCTGTTATGATTAACCGGACTGTGGATACAAGTTCCCCTAATGTCTCTTACCAGCACTTTTTATTTTCTTGTAGCCACACTGAGTCTTCAGGTCCTGAATTCGAAGGTTGCGCATGTCACACCTACCAGTTCGGCTGCTGCCCCGATGGCGTCACGATCGCCCGCGGCCCTGACGGCCAAGGATGTCACTGCCTACAGTCCAAATTCAAATGCTGTGGGGACGGAGAGACCCATGCCACTGGACCAGACCAGGAAGGATGCGACTGTTCTTCTAGCAAGTATGGCTGCTGTCCTGATGGTCAGACTGAGGCAGCTGGACCTAAGTTCCAGGGATGCACGGACGCGCCAGTGGATAAGCAAGGTATTATTACTCTATTACCAAAGATCTGCTGATAACTATTCCAACTTTGTATCTTAAATTATTTATACACTAGCAGTCCGCCCCGGCTTCGCACGGGTATTTATTACCTATACATGGTCACGACTGTAATACCCAGGCTCGGTAGATATCTCCTCAGATCTCTAATTACTTATATCTTTGAGGATATCTAAAGAGGGTACAAAGAGGCACGTCCAAACATGATATTTGACACATTGCGCACATAATTTTCTCAAATGCAAAAATTCATTGATGCACGACCAGGTTTGAACCCACGACCTTCGGATCGTGAGGCAGGGGTACTACCATTACACCACCAATGCTCTCAAATTTAACAAAAATTTCAAAATTCAAAATTATAATAAACACAATAACCAACCCTTCTATTTGCGTCAGGTTACTAAAAGAAGAAAATTATAAAGAATGTTTGAGTAGGTATTATTATATTTATGATTTTATTTTTATTTAAAAGATTTTTTTGTTATTATTTGAAATTTACTCTCCTCCCGTCCCGTACGTACTTACGTACACACTATGGTGCTGTCTAGCTAGCCGAGCAGGGTGAGCGGCTACCACGCAACTTTTTTCGAATACCTACTTACATTCTTAATTTCGTGATTTCTTTCGAATGGAATGTCCAAATTGAGTAATTCAAAAAGTTATTTATAGGTATTGAAACAGTCTAGGATATGATGTGATTTATTTTGATAAGGATTAATACTAAGACACAAATTAAGAGCGTTTTTTGACAGCGCCCTTTTAATTACAATTTTAAAATAAAAGAACTCTTATTGTGGCTTAACCATAATAGTTAGACATATGCTGTCGCGACACTTTTTGGAAATAATGATGTGTTCTACAAAGTCGTAGTACATTATTTTATTCTATCGTCAATAGTTTTCGCAGCGCACGCGATGTAAAGAATATTTTAGGTAATTTTTTTACACCTTGGGTTACATTATTGAAGTTTTAGTAAAGATCCCTAATTTTTTTGAAAACATAATATAGCCTATGTCACCCGCTGATAGTGTAGCTTCCCAACAGTGAAAGAATTTTTTAAATCGGTTCAGTAGTTTCGGAGCCTATTCATTTCAAACAAACAAACAAACAAACAAACAAACAATCAAAGTTTTCCTCTTTATAATATTAGTTTAGATAGGTAAGTAGTTGAATTTTATGTAACCCGTTCTTTTATTAGCTGCTTGTGGCCTGAGCTTCGCTCGTGGACCTTGCCGTAACTACTCGGTCCACTGGTACTTCGACACCGAGTACGGTGGCTGCTCCCGATTCTGGTACGGCGGCTGTGAAGGAAACGGCAATAGGTTCACCACCAAGGAAGATTGTGAAGACACTTGTGTTAGTCCACCACCTAAAGGTAAGATTGCACTAAAAGTTATTTCTAGGTGTTGCATTCAGTCTCTATTCAATAAATAGAACAATAAATAAATTTAGCCTTAAAACTATAAAGCTAAGTCAAAATTTCACCAATATAGTATACACGATACAGCTTGAACTGAGATTTATGTACCTTCAGACGCTTGCAAACTTCCACAATCGAAGGGTGCCTGCCTTGCATACAACATTCGCTGGTACTACGACACTCAGCGTGAATCTTGCACGAACTTCGCGTACGGCGGCTGCCTCGGAAACAACAACAACTTTGAGACGCGCGAACTCTGCCAGAAGCAGTGCGAACCTGAAAAGTCTACGGGTACGAGGATTTTGTCGAGAAGACCTGAAAAGATTCTGTTTCGAAACTTTTCTTATCTTTGATTCATAACTTTTAGAACAATGCAGCCTACCTATCGAGCAAGGCTCGTGTGCCGGCAATTTCTCACGATGGGGCTTCAACCAAGATACCAGAACATGCGAGCAGTTCACATGGGGTGGCTGCGAAGGCAACCCCAATAGGTTCCGCTCTGAGGCGGCCTGCAATCTGCGATGCAACCCGCCCGGCCGACCCAAGCGTAAGTGGAGACGGAACGGTACCATTGGGTGTCTTAGCTTTGCTCGATTTATTGTGGTTTCAGTATCTTGTGGGGCATGGTGATGGAATTTACACCTTGATTTAGAACAGGGCTTATCTTTTATCAATACTTTTCAACCGCATCAACGATTTAGATATACCTACTTCTTGCTCTAATCAATTAAAAGCATTACTTACTTAATCTAGTTAGTTCTGCATGATGTGTTTGTTTAACCAGTAGTTAGCAGTTTGTCTATCTTTACTCACTATTCTAGATACGTCTTCTTTAATTTTCTGTTTATTTCTTAAACATTTCTATTTTGACCTATACCTTGATTTTCGTATGTATTGTTCATTGCCAGCTGAGTTTTTTGGTTGATCGATTTCACGCAACCCTACTCAGTCATAAGGATAGCAAAGCTAATAAAATCGTAAAAACAAGGTCAGGTCAGTATAGAAAAATGTCTAACCCTGGGTTGCACGCACAGCTGAATGCTCCCAGCCGCAAGAAGTCGGCAACTGCACGGAGACTGAGGCGGTCTGGTCCTTCAGCCAGACTGAGAACCGATGTGTTCCTTTCTACTACACTGGGTGTGGAGGCAACGATAACAGATTCACGTCTGTGGATTCTTGCGAAGCTAGCTGTCCCAGTGCTTACGGTTAGTGGCAAGATATTATATTTAAAGGTAGGTACTAGGTACCTATTACCTAAAATCTTCTCAACGTATCATCAGATTTTTACGAACGAGTGTGGTGGAAGGATTAAAGTGCGCTTCAGAAGCTCTTTTTCTACATACCTATTGATGTGTAGTCAATATAGATAGTTTTATTTTCATAATGATGTTGATTCAGTGCTGAATAAGCATCTTTCTATCTACGAGTAATTACTTGGGGGATGCTTGCAATGTGGTGTTTGCATGTACGGGTAGTAATAACATAGTAACAGTAAACATATTATTCTTTAGCGTTAATTACTTTTAAATTTTGTCCCAAAAATGGTTTCAATAATAGTTCGGATTTCTTTCAGTACCTGACAAGTGCACGCTGCCTTATGAAACCGGCAATTGTGCAAACTACAGAGAGAAATGGTACTTCGACACCAAAGATCAGAGGTGAGTGTTTAAAGGGTCTCCGAGGGCGTCACATGGAGGCGCAGCTGATGCATATAATTATGTGGTTGGGTTTGAAATCGTCGTCATAACCTAGCTACTAGCATAGGTACCTACTGGTATGAAGGTCAAACTTCTAATGCCGCCCACTGCAATCTAGCGTATCAAAGTAATTTTCTTGTTGTGATCGTCATAACGCTAAGTTTTTAAGGTAACATTATAAACTTGTCTTCAGATGCCGTCAGTTCTACTACGGTGGTTGCGGTGGTAATACGAACAACTTCGACTCGGAGTCGGAGTGTCAGAGCGAGTGCGAGCTCATAACGACCACGACCACTGCGCAGCCGACTGCGCCGCATCCCACGGCGCCCACGCAACAGGCGAGACCTCAGCCGGCAGACCGACAAGGTGAGCAATAAAAAAGAAAATAATATAGGTAACTCCTCATACCGTCATCATCATTCTCCTGCCCTTATCCGTCGGCACAAGTGTACAACATGTTTTCATCTTCCACTCACTCCTATCATTCGTCAACTCTGAGTGTAGTGTACTCCTATTGCATTCATATAATCTTTCACACAATCATACTATTTTTTCTTCGGCTTTCCTCTACTTGCGTACCCAGATACACTTATACCCATAACTTTTTTGGTGACATGGTTTTCATCCCTCCTCACCATGTTACCGTACCATGTGTCCGCGTGTTCATACGTGTCATACTCCTCTTATAATCCGTACGCATATACCCCTAGTTAAAAATCACCATACCTCAAGGTTCCTGAAAGATAACTCTTTTTAGGATTAAGCACGCCTGTCTAAGTAACATCACATGAATGGTTTTCAAATGATGTCTCTTAAATTGAAATTGAAATTGAAATTGAAAAATATTTATTCAGTACAATCACAAGGATCACTTTGAAACGTCTTACATGCTAGGTGAATCTATGTGCCAATTCCAACCTAACCCAAGTACGAGAAGAACAGGCAAGAAACTCGTCTAGACTCTCTCTCGTTAAGACTGAGTAATCTCTGAACTCGTGACTCTAAAACTTGGTTTGCTTACAGATTTCTGTTTCCTGGAGGCCGACGCTGGTCCATGCAATAACTTCAGCACTAAGTGGGCATACGACTACAAGACAGGCCGCTGCATAACCTTCCAATACGGAGGCTGTGCAGGAAACAGAAACAACTTCCCAGATGTGTTATACTGCCAGTACTATTGCAAAGCAACACAAGGTGAGAATGAGAGCCTTTTATGACAAACTGTACTCAATTGTCATCTAATTGTGTCTAGGCCAATGTCCATGACAGAAATGTGACTGTGACTTGTAAGTCAACAGGTCTTTGCATCTTTTTTAGATTATTTATACAGTGTTATGTGAATCTTCACTCACAGGGCGATGTAGTTTTCGGGACATATTTTTGGTTGGATCAGGCTTGTCCAGCATCTGATCCATCATCTCAGCTTAAACGGCTGTATCCACAACAAAGACAATGATTGATCGATGCATGCTCAAGCCACCGGATCCCTTATGATGTTTCCTTTCACCGTTTGAGAGCACAAACATATGTTTTGAAAAGAAAAACCATTGGTCCACGACCGGGTTTAAACCAACTACCTTAAGATTGGGAGGCTATTACGGCATTACCAAAGCTCTCATATAATTAAGAAGGTAATGAATGATTTTTTTCTAGATATATGCCAACTGCCAATGCTGTCAGGGCCATGCGATGACTCACAGATGAGTTGGTTCTATGACGCCTCCACGGACACCTGCAGTCAGTTCACCTACGGTGGCTGTGAGGGTAACGACAATCGGTAACTAAACCTTCATTATTTCGAACTAGAGCAATGCTCTATGTCTCTGCTATCGATATATTTATTTGATAATAACTACGAGTAAATGAATTGTCGTGCAGATTCCAGAGCCGCGACGAATGTGAAAGCAGATGCAAGACAGGACCAGCTACGCAGACTACGACCACTGTGGCGACACCAGCTGTAAGGCATCTTATAATAGTTGTTATATAGTACTGGTGATCTAGTGGTAGTGGTCCCGCCTTTTGTGGGTTGAATCCGGATGTGCGCCAATGGATATTTCTGTTCCAAATTATGTATGTGCCTTATATCAGTCCTCTCAAATCTAGAAGGAAAACATCGTGAGGAAACTGGCTTGTCGTCTAACCCAAAAAGTTCGAAGAAATTGTGTCAAGTGAACGGAAGAAAAATCTGACTGTCACCACAATAAGATAGAGATGATGAATAAGATTTATAGAGAAAGATAAGAGTTAAACATGAGTCTTTGAACCGCGTGATGTACCTAGATAGTATTGTCTGACAAAAATTATTGCCAATCATATTTATTCTACTGCTTAGAATGATATCTAAGCAATCTAATTTATTAATGCATATCTAAAAGGTTAACCCCAGTGGCGAAGATATACCAGCAATTTGCAACATCTCGCCTACCCTCGAAGCCTGCAGCCCAGAGCAGGCTGGCGAGGTCTGGTACCAGAACCCCTCGACCCACGAGTGCATACCGCACGAGAACACGGCTGATGGAGATAACTGCAGAACTACAGGCGTCTTCAGATCCCAGGAGGGCTGCGAGCGAAGCTGTGGCGCTTTTAGAGGAATCTGTAAGTAAATTATAATTCGTTTCAAGACTTGACTGAGCCTAAGGTTTCGTCATTGTTATCACTTTCGTCATTGTTGGCAAAAAATAATTTTGTTTATCTCGTAAAATATTAGTTAATCTTATACCTTTAAACGAGCAATTCTTGAATATATATATAATTGGAATCTCGGAAACGGCTCCAGCGATTTTTATGAAATTTAGTATGCAGAGGGTTTCGAGGGCGATAAATCGATCTAGCTATGTTTCATTTTTAGAAAACGTCGTTTACCAATAAAAAAAACCGAGCAAAGCTCGGTCACCCAGGTACTTTAAAATTAATCCTAAACTCTGGAACTTGCTGAAGGAGTTACCATGTGCTTCTTTGTTTAGGTACTAATATTAAAATTTGTCATTCAAGCAAACGTATGCGCGTACCCTCTCGACGCCGGAAGATGCAGCAGCATTGTGCCCAAATACTTCTACAACGGAACCTCTGCCCGCTGCGAAGAGTTCTCATATGGAGGCTGCATGGGCGGACCCAATCGCTTCTCCAGCGAGCTGGAGTGCATGGATATCTGCAAACCTGTCATTGGTATGTCTCGACAAGACTTTTTAGAACCCACCATGTAACAATTTGTTGAAGTTTTCTCATCTACCTGTTACTCATAATGATTTTCCGAGTTCATCTCAATGGAACTGGTTGCTGCTGACGTGATGTTATGATCGGAGCATTTCATAGTGGAATATTTTACATGGGAGCAGTTTTATATGTTTTTAGGAGCATTTCACATGAGAGCAGTTCGGGAGCATTCCGTTGCTTCCAAATATATTTCAAATCAGTTGAATTTTAAATGAGCAGGTTTTAGAAATATTAGATATTTCTTTTCTTATTATATAGTGAATCAACAATTTACCTAAATGGGGCTATTTTTTGTATTTTTGGGCTTGTAACTAAGTAGTCAAGCGGTGGTATGCGTTGGCCGGTTCCATGCAAAGAAATTTTTAGAAGTTCACTGGTTGTTTTACTCTTATAACTTAGTCTCCTTACATAAATGTAAAGAAGTTTTATCCTCTAATAAATTTGTACTTTCTACGCCTGTTTTGTCATCAGATCCATGCAAGCAGCCACCGGAGCCCGGCAACTGTCTGGCGCGGTATGAACTGTGGTACTACGATGAGGGTATGGACCAGTGTAACCAATTCATATACAACGGCTGCGGAGGAAACGAAAACAGGTTAGAATTAGCATTGCTTTCAAAAACGTATCTCAAGATATTTAAGTACCTATGCCTCATAAACTCAGAAGGGGTTCAACTGAATTTTAAAGTGTAACCGTGGAATAGAGCTGATTCCGAGTTTTATGCGATTCCAAGATTATTATGATGATGATTGTAAGGGTCGGATCTTGCTGAGGCATATTTAATTAATAGCTAGACCAAGGCTTACTTTCAAAGGCTGCCTTCGCGAATCTGGGTAAAGCCACACTATATTTATATATATTTTATGTGAGAAACTAGGCATTTATAAACCACCAAAAACAATAAACCAGTCAAAACCTTTTTTCTAGTTCAGTGACCGTCAGCAAAGTAACTAAGTAATTTTCCTATCCAAGTAAGTAATGACTATACCTAGATCCTTTTAATCATCAGGTTCGAGTCACGAGAAGAATGCGAGGGACGCTGCAAGCAGCAGCCTGGTGAGGTCGCTGTCACTACTACCACCACACAAGCACCTCAGGTAAGTTTACAAGAAAATTGTGACCTTGAAATTTTTACCTTTGAAGATCTTTCGCTCGAAATGCTTCTGGTCTTATTACTTTCGTGACCTTACATTCCGTTTGAAAATGAGCAAAGGTTGCATACGATATCAATTTTCAACTCAACTCAAATTCTTGAGAATCATTGAAAAGAAATCTTCGCCTTTACAAGTGCATACCTACTATTTTTTCTTTCCTACTTACACTTATTTATATCCATAAGTAACAATTTAGAATCATAATAGTTATGTTGACCTTGACCTATAATTTCCCATTCTATCTTAGCCACTGGATCCAGAGTGCGTAACGCCCATTTCACTGGACCCATGCGGTGCCAACGAGACTGTGTTCTACTACGACGCTTCCACCAGCACCTGTAAGGTGGCAGACTTTGGCGGCTGCAGATACGGCAACAGCTACGGCTCTGAGGAAGAGTGCGAACGGCATTGTGGTGCCTTTAGAGGAATTGGTGAGCTCAGCATTTTATCGTCATCATCATAATGGACCATCCCGTCTTAAGCTGGTCGTTGCTTGCGCTTCAACACTGAATGCAAATGTTTTAGTAAGGGTGATGAATAAATAAATAAATAAATAAATAAATAAATAATGCTGGACAGTCCACACAGCATCATCTAGCCCCAAAGTAAGCTACTCAAAGCTTGTGTTATGGGTACTAGATAACTGATATTAATACATACATTATATACATAGATAGAAATGTTTTTATTATACATACTCGTAGAAAACACCCAGACCAACGGAACAAATTTCTGCAGATCGTACACAAATTTGTTCCACGGCGGGAATCGAACCCGCAACCTCTTGCGTCGCAGGCGGACTCTCGCCCGCTGCGCCACTGAAGTCGTCAAGAATGAAGGTGTTGTGCTCCTTCTATTTTTTTATCTTTCTACGAAGTTAAAGTAGGATATAAACACGTGACTCGCATTCCATATTCCATGTCACTAGCATAGTTCATGTCTCAGCAACGGTAATACTTTATGGCTTTTTTTAACATGCAACTATGGACAATTACTCATCAAAGCTCCTAAATTACTGCAAAACTGGATTAAAATCGGGCATTTTTTAATACATTTCTTCATTATTTTGTTTAAAAACAGACGTGTGCCGAGCTCAAATGAACCCAGGACCCTGCAGGGCAGCTATCCCCAAATACTATTTCGACGCAGCAACAGGCGCATGCAAAGAGTTCACATATGGAGGCTGCCAAGGCGGTCCCAACAGATTCTCTAGCTTTGACGAATGTGAAGTCAACTGCAAAGATGTTGGACCAGGTAACATAATTATAATGATCTGGATTTTTATTTAAACAAACTGCTCAATTCTATCCTTCACCTCAGGCGCCAGAACTAGAAGTAGGTAACATGTTTAGCATGAGCTTTACATTATGTGCAACTGAAAATGCCTGGTTTAATTCACACTATATCAACTTCCCCTAATTTACATCTTATCTTTCCTAATTCCAAAAGTATAGGATAGACCAGCTTTCTCTTCTGTAACAAAACTGCAGCCCTTCTCATGAATAACTTAAATTGGGTGGCTTTGCCTGCGTCTTCGGGTGTGGTTGTTTGCACCGGGAGTGACTAACATAGGGTTGGGGCGCAGTGCCAGCGTGTCTTCAGGAGGTGGCGATCGGGGAACCGTGCGCGGGTGTGCTACCGTCACGGCGCTGGTTCTACAGCCCCACCCGTGCCAGCTGCCTCGTCTTCGCGTACCAGGGCTGCGGTGGCAACGACAACAACTTCGTCTCTTACGAGGAGTGCACTGATCTCTGCGATGTCATCTCAACCGGTACTGCCCCCTATTCCATTTGAAAGTTCAACCCAAATTAAAAATATACGATTGTCTTCTTGCGTTTTTTACGCAAAAATGCAGGATCGTTATTTTTCCTTTTGGGTGTTGACTTTCATATGTAATACGGCTCCGTCGCTTTGGATCGATGTTGTCGTCAGTCGGTTTGCAGCACCGATGATCGCTTGGTCAATTTCAAGTTGTTGTTTCTCTTTCAAGCTAAATCTAAAAACTACTGTCATATTTTTGTTTTGCCAGCAACACATGCACCGCTTTGCACTGCATGTAACTATCTATGCACACACTCAGAATCGTACTTGTATGTGCCACATTTTATTTGTTTGTCCAGATAAGAATGGGTTGAAATTCTTTTTTTCTTAATAGTATGGCGATGAACTTTATCTTACTCAACCTCTATTTGAATAGGATAAGTCTGTATCTCCGTCATTACAGTAGCAATGCTTGATATAAACACTTTCTGTTCCACTCCAGATTCAGAGAACCATGCCGCCCTTTGCTACACATACAGCGAGGAGTGTGAAGCCTTGGAGTCTACTTGCGAGTACGGAATAAGGATCACCGTGGCCTCTGAAGGATGCCAGCGTTGCGCTTGCGAAGAGCCTCCGAACTGCGAAAGACAGCGGCAAGAATGCGACACGATACGTTGCTCTTATGGAGTTGAGCGGATTTCCGGAGACGACGGTTGCGAAAGGTAAAGTGCCGATCAATATTCTTGAAAACTTTGATTCTATAGCATCTGTCTATTGTTTATTATTTGTTCAACAGCTGCAAATGTTTCGATGACCCGTGCACCCGAGCTAACTGCTCAGCGAGTGAGAGGTGTGTGGCCTCTGCATTCAGAGATCCGGCATCGCAGAGTGTGCGTTATTCCGCCCATTGCCTACCAGGTACTTACACCCTTGATAGTAAGTAGTATATTCTTCAGCTTGCTAGTTTGGCACCATTCTAACATATCCCATAATTTCAGACACAGATACAAACGAAGTGTTGCCAGAATGTGAGCAGTACGAAGAGTACTGTGCGCAACTTGTCTGCACTTATGGAATTCAGAGGACCAAGACATCAGAAGGCTGCATGCGCTGCGCATGCGTGCAGGAGGATGTGGACTGCTCCCTCTTGCGGCGGGAGTGCGACACTCTGAAGTGCGCGTACGGCGTCGATCGCATCCTCGGAGAGGATGGGTGTGAAAGGTAGCCTGATGTTTTAACTTTTAGTTCAGGCAACTTTTCAATGTGTTTTGACGACAAGCTCATAGTTGTCAATGTTGTAGCCAGTATGCCAGTAGGTACAGACTGTGTCATTATCAGCCAAAGCATCATACAATCACTTTCTTGGCTTAAACGGCTAAGTGTTTGTAGGTGCCTGTTTTGGGCGACGTCTTCACGATATAATAATAGTTTTAATCATGTCTCACCTATAAAAGATTGTACAAATACTCATACGGAGGTATGCTGGTTTCTTTCGCCGCAGATGCAAGTGTCTACAGCACCCGTGCACGAACAAGCAATGTCCTGAAAAGGAGCGCTGTGTGCTAACTCCATACCGCGACCCTATCACGCATGAGAACCGCTACCTGACTGACTGCAGATCTGGTATGTATCTAGATAATTAACTTTCAACGAATGATTACTTATAAGCTATATACTGTTCGTACCTAATCACTTGAACAATTTCTGGCTATTCTAAAAATTCGTTCCTGGTCTTTCAGCAAATTAAGGTGTTTAGACTTTTTACAAAATATTCAAATATGTTGATTTTCGAATGCAATTCCTAAATACCATCAGTTTTTACACAAAGGTTATTACATTATAGGTCTGAAACGCATTATTGACCTTCAAATGTCCTCTGCAGGTATACTTACTAGACTGACAGATATTTTCGTGAAGACACAACAATCATTCGAAAACTCCATTTTCTTCACCGTAAAACCATCGTAAGGAAACCGGAGTGTCGTAAAACTTAAAAAGTTCGGAGATTTGTGTCACTTGAATGGCAATTGAACAAAAGAAGGCTCTGAGGCGCATTTTAATCCTTTCCCTACTCGGGTTCGAAAACACTAATGACACTATGAGAGGAAGTTCATGACAAGTTTTTAATGTGTAGTTGAGAAGCCGGGCTTGTGTCCCGTGGACAACACGCGCAGTACAGAGAGCGCGTGTAGGCCCGACGAGTGTAGAGACGACGCGGATTGTCGGGGCATCGGCAAATGCTGCACCAGAGGGTGCTCGCGTCTCTGCCTCGTCCCCGAGGAGCCAACGATACCGACAACCCTAGTACCGGTCACACAGCACGTTACTACTTACAGCCCAGGTACTTGGACTTGCCTAAGAGAAAATATTCTTTTCAGCGAATTCTCTGTACCTACAAAAGACCAAATTTGACCAAATTGAAACTTTTTTGTCAATTTCTTCAGTTCTATCTGCTTTCTAGTTTCCTAAAATATAGATGACACGTAAAAATCTTAAAGATCATAGCTATAAAGTATCTAATAGTTATTGGGAAATGATGCATAAAAACGCCTAGACACACACATCACAAGAGTAAACCACTATCTCGCAAACTTGACGTAAAACATTGACCACAGACGCGCCCCAAGCTCCGCGAGTGAACACGGAAACGGAGCCCGAGGTGTCAGTGGCGGAGGGCGGCAAGGCCACGCTGCGCTGCATCTTCCACGGAAACCCGCCGCCTAAGATCACATGGCACTTCGGAGAGATCACGGTACTAACAACCTACAAGCCAACTGTGCAAGAGTAATGAACCATTTAAACCATTTCATGTTTTCACCCCAAGCTGTTCATACAGTCTTTCAAAATTTCTGGAATTACGCGACACTACGAGCGTTGCATCGAGCGACGATATCAAACATATGGCGATGTATGATAGCATTCACACAACTCGGCGTGAAATGACGAGGATTATTGAATCGTCTTTTCTTCAGATCGATGGAGACTTCAACCGCTACAGGCTGCTCTCGGACGGGGCCCTGGAGATCGTGTCCCTCGTCCAAAAAGACTCTGGCGTGTACATCTGCGTGGGAAACAATGAACTCGGCAGTGCGCAACAGGAGATAAGACTGGTGGTCAGCGGTAAGTGTATATACTAGCTAAAAAATTCCTAAAAGACTGTGTTTTGGGCGCAATACCCACCGAAAGTAACATGATTATCATGATTAACTGTACCCACCTTAGTGACGTGACAGTAACACCATTCAAATGGGCGTTACTCCATACTTTGAGTGTTTTGTGGCATAAGTGCCATTCTAAGTAAGTACCTACTAGTATAAACTCTCGTTTGAGAATGTGAATCAAGGAACGCATTACCCTGATTTTGCAATGTTTGGAGTATGACAAATTAACGTTTGGTTTGAGGAGTTAGAAATTGACCTAGTGAATGATATAGAGATACCTAGTACTGGCATGGTAGACACATTTTTTCACATCCTATGCTACTATAAATCTTGATTTACTATCTGATTGCAAACCTATTTACTTTATTTTAACTGTATTTTTCCTTTCTATTTCACAAGCAAACGTTTTTCATTAAATTATAACATCGATCTTACCAAGGCCAAGATACATTTTTGTAAGTAAATATGTGTTTATCTTTTGGTTATTATGAAAAACTTTTGTTTCTATCACAACTTACATGGAAGAACAGAACATCCCAAATAAAATGTTGGTACACAGTAGTTAGAATGAAACGACACCTGCCAGGCTAATATGGCCGAAGCACGATAGACGCGACCAAATTTTTTTGATGTTTTATCATTTGTCTCGTATTCGTACGAGAAAGAGCGAGATGAAACGCCCGGCGTTATCCAGCAACCATAACGTAGAGTTGTGATTCACCATTCACCTACCACAACTTCACTATGTACTTTTGAATGCACCCACGCATTATTCCTCTGTTCTGTCCTTCCATAATATCTCTGCCTTAATAATTAACAGCGGGTTTGTGAATGTAACTAATAACAAACGGTGAAGGACATTCACAAGCTCGGGTAGAGTAGTGACTAACAAGCGGGGGTGGGTAGATCCGGTGCCGGGGCCGGCGTACATCGCAGGAGATGGGGATGCGGAGGTTATCGGCGAGCTTGGCCAGTCACTCGAAGTACGCTGCCGGGCTTACGGCCACCCGCGCCCGGACATCTACTGGTCTCGCGGCCACAACGGACCCTTGGTTCCTCTATACAACACATTATATGAAGCGAGAGATGTGCTTACGATAAGGAGGCTCTCGACTGAAACGCTCGGGGTATACGTCTGCTATGCATACAACGGACAAGGAAAGATGGCGACATGGGAAGTGACGGTGAAGGCTCACCAGCCGGACGATTTGCCGAGCGGCCCCTACCTCGTGCCGCACGTCCGTGTGGTAGCCGTCACACCACGAGAACCCACAACTACAACCACTACTACCACCACAACCACGACCACCACGACGCAGAAGCCAGAGATTACAGCGCCGTGGTATATTGGTAAGATGGAATCTGCGCGTAACCTTTTGTAATGTCGTAAAGCCACATTTCAAGCACTGACGAACGGACAGAATTATTAAAAATATTTCTTTGTGGACAATATCATAGCTACTTTTTACAGAACTAGGTAAGTATTCGATAAGTCTGCCAAAAAGTAGGCAATCTTTGTAATCAACGCCAATGCCATAAAACATTATGGCCTCTCCTGAATATGGTTTCATGATAGAACATCATTAGTCGAACCTTGGAGTTTAAGATTTATTAACTATCCTTATAATTAGTAAATTTGCATAACGGAAGTGCGCATAACCTATTTGTTTGACCTACTTGATTTCTTGCATGTTGCATGATCTGGGGCCATACCATAAGCTCTTCGGGCAATATCAAAGTAACTAACATAACTTTGATATTTCGTTCCATGACCTATAATTTTTTTATTGGAGTAGGTAGTGTTACTTCAAGCTTGAAATTTGACACTTCTGAATTGTAAGAGCTTAGGGTAAGGCCCCGTGCTTATTGCATGACTACCAAGATAACACTGGATAAGTACCTAAATAATGGATCTACTTAAGCTAAAACGATGGCTTCTTAATCGGCCTTATAATAAAAAAATATAAAAAATATAATAGAGTTAATAATCTTAATTCATTACGAAGACGTGATATTTTATAACAGACGCACCCCAAGCACCACAAGTGAGCTCAGAGACGGAGCCCGAGGTGTCAGCGGCGGAGGGCGGCAAGGCCACGCTGCGCTGCATATTCCACGGCAACCCGCCGCCCAAGATCACATGGCACTTCGGAGAGATCACGGTACGAACACAGCCTTTAAACATTTAATTATCTAGTCGTTTTAAGCTGTTCGTGGAAACTAAAGGGAAAGAAAGAGTTGCTGTGCAAGTGGAAGGAAACAGTCAAACGAAATTAAGCGTTAGGGAAAAAACAGGAGGAACGCATTACAGATGGCAAAGAATATGGCGGTTAATCAAAACAAAAGTAGTTTGAACTTGTTTCTTCACTATTGCAGAGCACGCGAGATCTCTTTCAAATCTACCATATTCAATATAGTTTTATCAAGAAAGAATAATGAATGCCTCCAAAGTCGATAGTCGATGTTAGCATAATTTTCAAATAAGAATCTTTCTTCAGATCGACGGAGACTTCAACCGCTACAGGCTGCTCTCGGACGGAGCCCTAGAGATCGTGTCTCTCGTCCAAAAAGACTCTGGGGTTTACATCTGCGTGGCAAGCAATGAGCTCGGCAGCGCCCAACAAGAGATACGGCTGGTTGTCAGCGGTGAGTGTGCACGCGGACTTATTACTGCACTATTAAGATTTTTGCACATTGAATTCAATTCCATAATGGTTCTAACACATCGGAAAAACGAAAAAATTAAGCGTGAATGTCAACCCAAACATTAAACTCGTATTTATATTCCCAGCATATAGTCTCAAGATTCTTGGGCCGCCAAGTTAATGTTGATGATCCAACCTATTGGCAGACGTCTTATGTACGATACTAGAAGTAATAAGTACTCGTACTGACTTATTTGGTTAACAAATAACTACAGTACCTAATAAATTATACCTTCAGTATACATTTTTATTTTGAGGTCTAACAAGTTGTTTTGTTTGACGCGCGAGAATCACCCTTTATGAAATCCAAGTCAATTTTTCATGAGTTTTGGCTGACTTTGTCAGTATTCCATTGTTTTGGGCAATTAACAAGTCTTATTCGAGAGTTTGTGGATTAGAACCATTATGGGAATAACAGTAGCCAGCTAGTAAACTAAATTCTGGCAGTGTTTGCAGAATGAATATTAACGTGTTTTGGTAGAAGGTAGTTTGAATAGTGAATTACTCGGTTTGTTCGAAGTTTAGTGAATGAACTAGACATGTTGCATGACTCTTATTGCATTATTTTCTTTCTTTTTTTTACCAGTTTCTTTTTTTTCTATAACAAACAAAAGTTTTTCAATATAGATTTTTTTTTAATTGTTTCACACTAGTTTGGAAATATATTACTGGTAACAATATCAATCTTTGGACAGTCGAATTATTTGTTTTTATAAACAAAAGATCATCTAAGAAATTATACAATAGGCTTAAATTCTAGGTACTTATTACTAAATGAAAAACTTTTGTTGCTATCACTACTAATTAACATGGAAGAACAGAACACCAAAAAATACAAAATATCTAAGGCAAAATGTAAACTTGCCAACCTATAAAATTAAATAAAAACGATCCATAGTAAGTAGGTACCCTTCCAAGAAAGTATATCTCTAAATAATGGGCTTGCAATGAATGTGAACAAAGTAGGGCATCTAAGTAGGTACCTACTTATCGTTAGCTTTTTTTTGCGTTATCGATAAAAAAAAGCTATTTACTTACTAAAAAAAACACAATAAACGTTAATCGGCAGTTTACGCATTTACTAAAAAATTGGTACGAACGTTTTAATCGTGTAGGTAGAGTTCGAGCGTGCGTTCAAAAAATTCCCAGTAAAATGTCCGTTAGTACGGTACAGATAGCGACGTTTCTCGGGTTCCCACTTCTCGTTATACCTACATACTTAGTATCTAAATAGTAGGAGTGGACCGACCGGGTCAGACGTTATCCGGCAGCCATGGAGTGCGGTCGTGTGTCAATAGTTCTCGCGGCGTTGCTGAGTGTGTGCGCAACACAAGAATATGAAGGTTACCGGTTCTCTTATCTCTCCTCATTTTTGGGTTTTCCTGGAAACTTACACAACTTCCCCAATGTTCAATCCATTATTTCGAACCATTTAGAATTCAGTTCAAATTTGTGTTTCGCTATCGGGTATCGGAACGCCCGCCCATTACCATTCTGTTCTGTCCTTCCATTAGTTAAATCTCTGCTTAGATAATTAACAGCGGGTTTGTGAATGTAACGAATAACAACAGTGGCAAGGGACATTCACAAGCTCGGGTAGAGTAGTGACTAACAAGCGGGGGTGGTTAGATCCGCTGCCGGGGCCGGCGTACATCGCAGGAGATGGGGATGCGGAGGTTATCGGCGAGCTTGGCCAGCCACTCGAAGTACGCTGTCGGGCTTATGGCCACCCGCGGCCGGACATCTACTGGTACCGCGGCCGCAACGGACCCTTAGTTCCCTTCTCCGATAAGCTGTACGAAGCGAGAGATCAGATTCTGACGATAAGGATACTCTCGATTGAATCGCTCGGGAAATACGCCTGCTATGCATACAACGGGCAAGGAAAGCCGGCGACATGGGAGGTGACGGTGAAGGCTTACCAGACGGAAGATTCACCGTACGCGGTCAGCCAGTACCTCGTCCTGCGCGACCGAGCAAACTCGCCGCGGGCCTTCATCACGACCACGACAGAAAGGCCCGAGTTTGAACCCCAACCGTATATCGGTAAGATAGAAGCTGCGTAATGTAAGCATCGAGGTGTCTCTTAATTTGAGTGGATATATTCTATGGTTTGCCAATTTTGAAGTGGTTTTTACACTTAGCGTAAAAGCCAGTGATGAAGTACAAACGTCTATTTTAGTTGAACCCAATAGGCTCCTGGCGTGAACCCACTTTATGTTTTGAGGACATCTTGAATTCTGGAGTTACATAGCATAATTTGCACACGTGCGACCCCAGAAGTGCGCAAAACGCTTATCACTAGACTATATTAAGTGCATGTTGCATGACCTGTGTTTAGTGCGTGCATGCTCTCTTAGATAACGCTGGAATAATAAACATTGGTTCTTCGATTATTTTATTAGGTTCGTGTTTATGTTGTAATATTGAGTTTAAGCCTTGAAGTCAAATCATTGACTAATCTGCAAGCGGAGCTTCGTGGCGCTAACGATATCGTTATGTGATTGTATGTTTGTATGTCTGACTTGTTTAGGTACTTTGGAATAATAATCATTCGATTATTTTATTAGGTTCGTGTTTATGTTGTAATATTGAGTTTAAGCCTTGAAGTCAAATCATTGATCAGTCTGCAAGCGGAGCTTCGTGGCGTTAACGATATCGTTATGTGATTGTATGTTTGTATGTCTGACTTGTTTAGAATCAAACTTTTTGAACTGATACAAAGAACTTGTACCAGGTCAATTTTCAAAATGTTTTGTAGATATACCTACTCTAGGAAAGAGCGCAATTTGATGGTATAAAAAAGTCATACGATACTGACTGATTGACTAAAAAATCAAAACACAGTCGAAACTATAGGTAAACTGAAATTCGGGGGGCGTTTGTTTTATTTCCAAAATACAAGACCTAAGGGGTACCTACCGCAAAGAAGTCATGGGGGATTTCGACAAGTTACCAGTTATAAACTTTGCCTGTTTTTATCTCGCAGCTCTTATCTCAAATAGACATTTCTGAGCACCTAATCTAAGTTCGTGTTTTCATGAACTCAGATTACAAAAATAATTGAGTTGTTTACAAACTTTAACGCCCCGATGCATTCCATAGTTCTATTACAGAAATTGTAGTCTTAGCTTAACACAGTTTCAAACCTATTATCATTTCAGCAAATTATCAAGTCGTTAATAACCTAGGTAGCTACCTATTTATTTCGCATATTTTTGTTGAAGCTCTTCTTGACATTAGTTTTTTAAAACCAGTGCGGTGATAGAATTAAAATACACGTCCCTTCTTGCACTTGACCGACGCTAAAGGATTTGTATGAAAATATACTTAGGTACCTACTGAAAAGATGAGGAGTGCTAGATTAGCATAGGATGGACACGTGATGAGGGAAATGAAAACTATGTCACCAAAAGAGTTATAAGTCTGAGTGTGGCTGAGTGCGCAGAGGAAGGCCGGAAAAGAAATGGTTTGATTGTGTAAAAGATGATATGAATGTAAGAGGTGTAAATTCAAAATTGACGAATGATAAGACTGAGTGGAAGAAGAAAACATGTTGTGCCGACCCTACGATAAGGGCAGGAAAATGATAAAATGATTTGTGTGAAACAGTGGAAGTGCAAACACAACTGGCACCGGCTGCGACTACGATATCAGCCGGGACAGAGCTCAGCCTGCCATGCAACGTGGACGGCTACCCCGAGCCGAGGGTCACGTGGACCAAGGATGGGGTCCAGCTCTCCGCCAGTGAGACCTTGTGGATTACAGGTATCTATATTGTTTTCGGTTTCTTTAGTTTTAGTAAAGAGAACTTTGTATCTAGGTATTTATACAGTGCCAAGTAGATTTAGGTACCTACTTGTACTAAGGATGAAAGAGTAACTATTAAAAACATCAACCACAGCAACTGGTGAAGTAAGTGTGAGATATTCTATTTGACGACCTCAGTAGCGGAGCGGGCGAGAGTCCGCCTGCGACGCAAGAGGTTGCGGGTTCGATTCCCGCCGCGGAACAAATTTGTTTACGATCTGCAGAAATTTGTTCCGTTGGTCTGGGTGTTTTCTATGTATAATAAAAAATATCTATCTATGTATATAATGTATTAAATATATCAGTTATCTAGTACCCATAACACAAGCTTTGAGTAGCTTACTTTGGGGCTAGATGATGCTGTGTGGACTGTCCAGCATTATTTTATTTATTTATTTATTTATTCTGCCTCCAAGCAGTATACGAGCATTAGGTACTGTGTTAAGGATTGGTAGGGCATTGAAGCAAGTCAGAACTACTGGGCGAACAGACAAAATAACAGTGTCTTGAGTCTGAGGTCGGCATATCGCCTGTGATACCGCCATTACGTATTGCAAGCGCATCATTGTGGTCTGTAGAAGTGCTAGGTTGCCTGCTCGGTTAATCTATATAAACTTAACAAAAATCAACGCGACGGACGACTGATTTTAAATACGAGTATAATGGTACTACTCGTAACTGTTGTGTAAATGTTGTGCCTACCTCACTTAGCGTGGGATAAGGGCAGGAGAATGATGGTACTACTCGTAACTCGTGCTCAGGGGATCCGGTTCAGTGAACTGGTGTTTGTTTGATAGCATACTTAATTTCTCAGGCACAAGGCTGACAATACCGCGCGCGACGTTAAACGACAGTGGTATTTACGGATGTCACGCGGCCAACCAGTACAGCACACACTCATCCACAGTGCAAATTACTGTACAAGGTATTCATTTCATTAACTAAATAATACATAGGTAACTCGACGTGTAACTCATAATCTACCATCTATGAGAGCTTGCTTCCTTCCTTTCAGGGTGTAGACGTGAAGACGTGTTGACTGGCCTCACAGCTCAGTTGGTAGTAGCTCTGCCTTCTGCGCTGTAGGTTGTGGGTTCGATCCCCACCTAGGATTAACATTTGTGTGATGAACGCAGATGTTTTTTTTTGTCTGGGTGTTAATATTTATTCTATGTATGTATTTAGAAAAAAATAAAATAAAAATATATTAAGTATATAATAATTAAATTGTCAACTATCTGGTTCCCATGATACAAGCTTTGCTTAGTTTGGGGCTAGATAGAGTTGTGTGAATTGTCCGCCAATATTTATTTTATTTATTTATTTTGATTGTAGCGAAGGATTAAAGTTTGTATGAAACCGAAAAAACATGATTACAACTAACTGTAATCCCTAGGTCTGGTAAATAACTACCAAATATCTAGTTCAATGAACTAACAAATCAACTTTATAAACTCAACACCAACATAACGGAGGGAGTTGGAAAGTAATAATCTCAAAATGTTGTGTTCCAGAAATGGTGATCCCGTCAAAGTGTACAGACAGCGCTTACTTCGCGAACTGTGCACTTATCGTGCAAGGCAAATTCTGCCGTCATAAATACTACTCAAGGTGAGTCATTGATATAATTGCAAAAGGGTTAGGGAACTAACTACTTTGACGGGTACGAAGAGGCAGTTTCCTCCTTAGTAGAAACCTACTTATAGCAGCGCAGAAGTGCAGATTATAAATCATTATAATGACATCTTATAACATCTATTATCTCTTAGATCCCATTGCATTGGTACTAGAAGTTCTAATAAGAATAGACCTGACAATTTGTGTAGTTTGTGCTAAGATGATGAGCGGCTGGTGGTATAAACCCGTTGATGCAGGCATGCTTCCTCGAGAAGAAACTGAAAAAAATAATATCATTAATAAAATACTCGAACACGTTTGACTAAAACCCGCGTCTTTGCCAACGCACTGGCATAATATTCTACCATTCAAGTGCCTAGCCAGTCCTTACAAAAATGGTTTATTCCAAAGATCCTATCATTTGTCATAATCCCCACCAACATGTTGGTAGGGAAAACGCCAAAAATATTTCAGTTTTGTCATAATCCCCACTGGTGGGGACAGCTTAGTTGGTATTATGACAAAACTCGAATATGTTTTGGCGTTTTCCCTACTAACATGTTGGTGGGGATCATGACAAATGGTAGGATCTTTGGCACGTAAATTTTACATAATATGAAGTTACTTATTTGCTTTCTTTACAGTTCTACACTAACAGACGTTCAGCCACTCTGACGTCAGGTTTCTTTTCATGCTTCATAAACACGTACCTTGTTATAGGTTTTGCTGCAAGTCTTGTGTGGAAGCTGGCCAGCTGAACCCGACAGAAGTAGACATGCAGTCCGACGAACCGTACAGAAAGAAATAAACTATAAGCATCAATGTCTGTGACCGACTCATCTTGTTATTGTTACCGCTAGGTATTATTTACTAACTGTCCAATACTTTAAAGAATTTCAAGCCCCAAAACCAATTTTCGCCAGAGATTATTGGGAAAATAATTCCTCACTGCCCCAAGGGAAAGATGTGCTGGACTCAGGAAATACCAATTTCCCCATCTGTAATAATTTAGTAGCAGAGGTCTTTATCATGAACTAAGCGATTGTCCCAACATAATTGTTATCTGTTACGTTTACATGCAAGTGTTGAAGCTATCGATTGGTTTTAACTTAATTTATGTAATGTACTTATTAGCCTTCATTGATCAAAAAGCGGTCATAGAGCTTAGAGCGGTTTACGAAACAACATATTTAAAGTAAGGTTTAAGCCTAGATTTTTGTTGTGCAATTTATAGTTTCTTGAGTGTAAAACAGTCACACTGAATTAGGTAATGTTTTAATGTGCCATACATGAGTTTGTCGTCTTAGTAAGTTCACAGTGCACATTTTGAGCGGTCATACCAATAGATTATAGTGTAGATAGATAATGACTATGTAAATAGTACATAAATAAATGGTAACAGTAAAGTCACAACTCCATCTGTGATGGAACATCGTTCAAAGATTCGTTTACACTTTATATACATTTTTCAACAGTACCGCATCCTTTATTTTGTTAGGTTCGTGTGAAACCAAGTGCAGAATACCAGCGTCTTGTAACTAATAAGTTTCACTTTACGGTGTCTATCATCTACAATGCCGAGGTCTAGCTGTGTATTTAGAAGTATTTTTGTTTGTGTAAACGAATTTTTGCGTCCTAAAAAAATAAGTAATAAATTATTATAAGTTAAGATGTCTAGATGGAGATGTAGTTTGATGTTGATGTAGTAGATAGAATGCTAGAAGTGAACTCATAATAATTAGTTTAAGTTAGCCTTTTATGACGATGTAAATAGATAGATAAACAATAAAATTTATATGGATTATTATAATTATTTTTACTATTCTTTAGTCTCCTCTTATTACTCAGTATGGTTTATTTATTGTCATGACTAAACTCATAATTTTTTTTGCGTTTTGTGGTTGACAGGTATTATGGCAATAAAAATAATTTAGGTTTATTACCTATGCTTAAGGTTGCATTATGCTTCAACACGATTCGAGGTAGATGTAGAGAATTGGGTCTTCCTTCTCAATATATCAACGCAGTAAAACAATGAAATTATATACCTATTTAAAACAAAAACGTGTTAGTTTCACTATTTATCTATAATTTAAACTAGCAACATTTAATAACTAAATACGGACGAAGTCGCGGTGTGGAATAAAACAACAGATAATGTATGCGATAACATAAATTTTTATTTACAATCCGAAACTCACAGTCATTATTATAACAATAAACACGAAGCTCGCCTCGCCTTGAGGTACCGCGCGGAGCCGCACCGACTAACTACGACTTACGAGTGCACACTGATCATTGTTATCATATTTATATACAATTCACATTCATTGAAATTTCATCTTCCTTTTTATCCCAGACTCGATGTGCGCAGAGCACCGAAAATTAAACCTTATTGTCATCAAAATAAACATTACAACTGAAAACGGCTAGGCCTGTACATAATTTACTAGGTGCGTATCCATTATTTCATTATATAAATTTATTATCGGCTGAAACACGCCTCGGTCACTCTTTAAGAGTAATATGTATCGCTTTAAATATACTTAAATACAAAAGGTTAACGTTATTATATACAAATAATAATTTAAAAGGTTCTAAAACGCTGCTTAGAGGAACACTAAGCTATTGCAAAATAATTATAGACTCCTGAAGACCTGGTGGTGTGGTTGAAACGGGAAGTTGAGGTATGCGGGCCACGTTATCATGTAGCGTATGCTCTAGCGGTAGAGTTCAAAATCGGTTGGTATGTAATTGAGCGTTCGCTGCTCCTCCCCCACGCCTTCGGTACGTGATACGAGTAACTACCTCGTACTCTCCCTCCTTAAATAGCTTACCGGGCGCGCGGGCCCATTTTAGTATCACAATACTTGTTAAACTAAAAGCTCCCACTAAATACTAAATGCCTAGTAAACAAAAAAATAGACTATAAAAACACAAATTCTAAAATAAAATACATTTACGAAGATCCCGCATTTGAGCGGTTTTAGTGTACAATACGGGGATAATACGGTAGTGCAGCCGTTGCGGTAACTGTAAGAACATAGGCTTTACAATTAACTTCAGCCTGTTGGAAGTGTAGACATGCTGACATATGTATTCGGCTACTATCAACACATTATTATAGCTCGACCACTGTATGCAAGATCCAAAAGACGCAAGGTAATTTTTTATGCAAACACATGATGTAAAATATCTAAAGACAGAATCCTGGCAAGCAAATAGATTCTTCGAAAATTGAAATTATCTCCTTGCATACACCCCGTGCTCTTATAAATTCAAATGAAGTGGTCCGAGTTGAGTGGTCAACCTATAAATCACCATTTACTAGTCAGCCTCGGCCAAACCGGCATCAATACCTGATAAGACCTAACGGAACGCAAACCGAAGCGTTTAACCTGCGTTCACGCGCACGGCCGTGGTGGCGAGATGCTAAAGAAATAAATTAAACTTTATTGTAATAATCATACGGTTTATATTTGATGTCCTTTTTAGTGTTCAGCCAAAGGACGTGAATACGTCGCTACAAGAAGGTAGGTATTGAGTGATCGCCGCCGAGCGCGCCTTGGCCGCAAATCGGACGCCCTGAGACCTTACTACAAACTCTTACAAATCATCATGTTTCTGAAACGTCACATTTCTTCAATAGAATTTTTATAGGTCATGGTACGAAATATCCAGATATCATGATATTGCCCGAAGAGTTTGTGATAAAGCCCCAGGTTAGTATTGGCTAACACATCATCGCAAGTGACTTTCGACAAGAGATCTCGCGGCCCTAGCGCCAAGTCACACTATCATCGAAAAAATTACAATTTTACACAAACTTAATCTAAAGGTAATGGCGGCCTAGTACCGCGTGCGGATCGCAACATCAGTCAACATCGAATTATGAATACGTATAAACATTTATACTATGCGTATCACTACAGAAATGCTGGCGCGGCGGTCCGCCGTACTCGCGTGCGTCACTGCACTTTGTACAATACGTTCTACCGTAGAAAAATGCGTAAAATCATCGCTCCTAACAGTAAGAATTTACGACTTGATTTTGTATGTTTGCGCGGTCGTTTGCGGAGTGCGCCCGCCGCTCGCGAGTGAAGTGGGCGGAGGCAGGCGCCGGCCGGAGTGGCAGTTGTAGCTCGAGCGTACGCGCTCTACTGCTTATCAATCGAGAACCTGTAATGAGAACATTATTTTAGTTTATATGAGCTAGTGGTGGGTAGCGTAGAGCCTACGATTGGACAGACGTTTTAAGGTGTTCGGTAGGTTTACCATGAGTTTTCATAATCTACACTCGCTAGCGACTGTAGTAAAAAAAATGTATGAAAACTTGTCCAGCGCCTCTAGCGGATAGTTGGGTACTAAAACGTCACGTAGTTATCTATCCTACGTCACAGCGTACTACAGCGACTGTAGTTTGCGCTTCATTCATTTGCTTAGAATTTGGTACCATGAGTAACAATTTTGACAGATATAGTAACGTACTATTACTACTGTAGTAACGTCAGCCGATCTAAATGTGAATACTCATGGTAGACGTACTGTCTTTTAATATTCTCACCGAAACACCGTTTTTCTCAGACGTTTTTTCTCAACTTTATTTTTTACAATAATAATTATAATATAGCCATTCATTCAGACTTTTGACATAGTACCTATCTGTGGTTAGAGTAATACAAATGAAGCTATGCAAAATAAAATATTACTAGAGCTTGTTAGCTTAACCTACATTATTATAATTCCCTTAGTTCTTAGTCAAATATAAATGTCACTTTTGCCTAATCACAAATTATAGTTACTTTGTAAAAAAGCTTGAATGCTAGACTAAAATTCAATTTCACCAAACTTTTGTTAACAAAACACCTGATTGAGATCAAAATTAACAAGAATGTTAAAGTATTATTATCTATTTTACGTCTTTTCATTTTACGGAAGATAATCTTCATCAGGACACAAAACAACTTTAACAAGCGATTCAAAGGCTAACAAACTGTTAGTTTAACAGAGCGTGGTGAAACTAGCCCTTATAGATATAACGTCATCACTGCGGTTTTAGGTTAACACAAATACAGTGGCATTGGTGTACCTTCGTCAGTACCTGCGAGACGATCTTCTCCATGTCGTGATCGAGGTCCTCGTTGGTGGGCGTGTCTGCGGCGAGTGGGAGGGGCGCGGGGGGTGGCGAGGGCGCGTCCGGCGCCGGGGAGGGGGGCGAGGGACACACGGGCAGCGTGAACGGCTCGTCCAAGTCTTCGAGCCCCGGGGGGCAGGATAACTTGGCGAGCTCCTCTTGTAGTTTCACGTAATGCCGCTGTAGAAATGAAATGTGTACTGTTGTGTATCGTCCAAAGAGATGGCAAATGAGCAGAACCAAAGAGTAATAGGGAGATTAGCTAGACGAATATAAACTCTATTTATTATTTATTATTTGTTTGTAACCGACAGCTAAATCCTACTAATATAATATTATAAACGTGAAAATTTATAAACATGTATGGATTAGGAAGTATGTTTGTTACTCTTTCACGCTGTAACGGCTAAACAAATCTGGATTAAATTTGGCATGGTAGTCTGGAATAGCACATAGGCTAATTTTTATCCCGAAAAAATGTACGGTTCCCGTGAGATAGATTTGTTTTTGTTTTTCAATGTACCACGCGGGCGAAGCCGTGGACGGAAGCTAGTTAAAATATAGCCTATACCCGGGAATAGTGTAGCTTCCCAACCGTGAAAGAATTTTCAAATCAGTTCAATAGTTTCGGAGCCTATTCAATGTCTCTATATATATAAAAATGAATTGCTGTTCGTTAGTCTCGCTAAAACTCGAGAACGGCTAAACGGATTTATCTTATCTTGGTTTTGAAATGTTCGTGGAGGTCTAGGGTAGGTTTAAACGGTAAGAAAAATTCGAATAACTGCCGGGAAAACCCTAAAAATAGCCCTTTTTTATTTCCCATACAAACGTTTTCTAAATAAAATGTAGAGTCAATTTGAACTTTATAACTATTTAATAAAGTTCATATTAAATTATAATCACTCTCTGTTGTCTAAGCAATGTAGAAGGCGGTACGAAGTTTGCTGGGACAGCTAGTAAACAATAAAATCTCTTCTTTATAATATTAGTACAGATTGCCAGCTAGATTTAAAGCCAGCGGAGTGGGGCACTGGTGACCTGTATCACAGGTTTTTTCTTAAACCTATTTCAGGCACCAGTCTCTCGCAAAACAGGTTTGTCTGAGTATTTAGTATTTAAGTTCAAACCTATGTAACTGTAACCTATTGTGAGAGAAAATAAATAAATTTATTATTATTATTTATAGATTACTTTGAGCGCCATGAGGTTGAGTTGTATGCTGCGCTGCGTGCGCTCGTCGCCGCTCTGCCCCTCCAGCTCGGAGATCCAGCCGCTCACCGTTTGGATTATCTCGTTGCGTTTCAGCCAGAAGTGAGTTTGGATCACCTGGAAACGCAAATATATTTAGCAAGAGGAAAACAAACATGATCACGAGACATTTTGTTTGTTTTAAATAGAATATTCGAAAATTAAAATTTTTGAATATTTGGAAGCTTCACGACTGTAATTCCTAGGCTTGGTAGACATCTCATCAGATCTCGTGTTACTCAAATCTTTGAGGATATCTAAACTATCTTCTTAGAGATAACTCCATTATGTTTGGTACATGCCTATATTTAGAAGTTTTTTTTCTTACTGGGCGTTTTTTCCGCAAATCGATCAACGCTAAACCACATAATTACGACTAAATTAAAAAAAACGAACGATGGAACGACACGCTACTTATAAAGATAGATCGCCTAATCCTACTATAACACTACTTAGACCAGGGGTCGGCAACCTTTTGGCAGGCAAGGGCCACAAGGTGGCAAAATAAACTACAGGCGGGCCGTGATATAACCCTAGAAGCTCAAAATATGGCTCAAATGCCCATCTGTGAGACGAGAAGCATATTTATTTTATCTTTAATTGACAATTGAAAAAGTTTGTTCGCTTAAATTATAAGTGCTATCAAAAATTGTAATGAAATCGCGCTTCGATCATTTGTTCGTGCGCGGTCAGAGCGAAGCGCGTTTTAAGGCTGGGTCCACACTATACGGTCGATCGTGGTTCGTTCATGCAATTTATCTTGATATCGGGCCGCAAGCAAGACGTCCGCGGGCCGCGCGTTGCCGACCGCTGACTTAGACGATACGATAGTTTTAATTTGACAAAAGAACAAAATCGCAGGAGTAGTTACCTCCTTGAAGCAGGGCTGCGGGTTGCGCAGGTGGTCGAGCATGGCCCAGCGCACGCAGGCCTGGTAGATGTTGGAGTTGTACTCGGTGGAGGCGGCGGCGCCCACGCGCGTGCCGCGGCTGCGCTCGTAGCCCGGCTCGTTGAAGTACGGCTCGGGCACCAGGATCAGAGACTGGATCGACACCAACACCTGGAACACATTTACCAGCTGTAGTCTACCAGCAAACCTATAGAGGGCGCGAAAGGGACTTGTACTCGAACTCTATTCATCACATTAGTTCCAAAGAATTAGAGACACGATAAGAAGAAATTTTTCATATACTCTGCAATTTATTTATTAAAATTATTTTTCCAATAATTAAAAAATTGATAAATTAATCTCATTGTTAATATTGTCATAAATCATGTTTTTTTGGAAAATGAAACTTAGCTAGATCGATTTATCACCCCGAAACTCCCTGCATACTAAATTTCATGAAAATCGTTGGAGCTTTTCGAGATTCAGATTATCGAAATTCAATTATTGCTTGTTTAAAGGTATTATCGAAAGGAACCTCTGAGGTGTCCATTTTCTTCTTTTCACCATACTGGCCTCAAAAAAGAAGAAGAAGTTAGTGTTAAATTGCATCGAGTACCGGGAGCGATAGAAAAAACTAAAGCAGGAATGAACGGGTTAGTGTTAAATTGCACCACTTGGTTCCACCGGGAGTGATAGAACAAAGTAAATGAACGAATGAACGAACGTACCTGAAGGAAGCTAGAGGGAGTACCGGGAGTGATAGAACAAAGTAAATGAACGAACGTACCTGAAGGAAGCTAGAGGGAGTACCGGGAGTGATAGAACAAAGTAAATGAACGAACGTACCTGAAGGAAGCTAGAGGGAGTACCGGGAGTGATAGAACAAAGTAAATGAACGAACGTACCTGAAGGAAGCTAGAGGGAGTACCGGGAGTGATAGAACAAAGTAAATGAACGAACGTACCTGAAGGAAGCTAGAGGGAGTACCGGGAGTGATAGAACAAAGTAAATGAACGAACGTACCTGAAGGAAGCTAGAGGGAGTACCGGGAGTGATAGAACAAAGTAAATGAACGAACGTACCTGAAGGAAGCTAGAGGGAGTACCGGGAGTGATAGAACAAAGTAAATGAACGAACGTACCTGAAGGAAGCTAGAGGGAGTACCGGGAGTGATAGAACAAAGTAAATGAACGAACGTACCTGAAGGAAGCTAGAGGGAGTACCGGGAGTGATAGAACAAAGTAAATGAACGAATGAACGAACGTACCTGAAGGAAGCTAGAGGGAGTACCGGGAGTGATAGAACAAAGTAAATGAACGAATGAACGATCATACCTGAAGGAAGCTAGAAGTGTGCGCGTTCCACTTCTCCTCGGGCCGGCCGTGCCACGTGTTGAGCACCGAGAGGCAGACCTTGCCGTCGTTGTAGAGGTTAGGGTTGAACCGCACCGAGTGGCGGCCCGTGGTCTCCAGGTTGATCAGCATGGGCACCGTGGGGTAGTCCGCGGGGAAGTACACGTCCAGAATGAAACAGCCGTTCGCATACGGCGTGTCCGACGGCCCTGTTATTAGCACCTGCGAAAGTATGATCACGACTGTAATACGGCTCGGTAGATATCTTCCTCAGATCTTTAGTTACTTAGATCTTTTTTGAGGATATCTAAAGAGGGTAGTCAGAGGCACGTCCGAACGTTACATTTGGTACATGCCCACATTTTGCACAGTAGTTAGTATTCCGTACGTGACAGGTTGCAAGCCCATCGCCGCTTATAAGAATACTAACCTATGACACACACCTTCGAATTTTTGGTTCTAGGGTATGCCGGTTTCCTCACGATGTTTTCCAATAAATATTAGTTAAATATCATTTAAAAAGTTATAGGTATGAGTGTATCTGGGTACACAACACAAGTAGAGGAAGGTCAAAGAAAAAGTGGTTTGATTGTGTGAAAGATGATACGAATGTAAGAGGAGTAAGAGAGAGTCAGAATTGACGAATGAAAGGAGTGGAAAAAGAAAACATGTAGTCAAGATTATTTTGAAATGTCCTAACTAGATGAATTTAGGCGCCATGACAGTTCCAGCTGAACTTGCTTCTAAGTCTTAGCACTTTCTTATTGGTCAGTGTGAATTACCTTCATGACGTCGAGACGGTCGGTGTCAGTGCGCACGAACACGGACGAGGAGTAGGAGAGGGGGAGGGAGGTGGCGAGCGTGGAGGCCTCCTGCGCGAGTCGCTTCATGCGCGTGGGATGAGCGCGGTCGCCCGCCGCGCGCACCGTGCCTTCGAAGTTGTACGGAACAGTGAAACGGAACCCGATCTCCGGGCATTCCACTATCATCTCGAACGTTTCTGTAATGCGAAATGCACAAGGTTTTATCACATCCGTCTGCTAATCCTACGAATATTATAAACGCGAAAGATTGTAAGAATGTATAGATGGATGTATGTTTGTTACTCTTTCACGCTGAAACGGCTGAACGGATCTGGATGAAATTTGGCACAGATAAAAATTATAGTCTGGAATAGCACATAGGCTGCTTTTTATCCCGGAAAAATATACGGTTCCTGCGGGATAGATTTGTTTTCGTTTTTCAAGGTACCACGCGGGCGAAGCCGCGGGCTGAAGCTAGTATTATATATTTGAAAGGTTGTGTTTGTGTGTGAGAACATTAAGCGGCAATCAAAGGAACTCACATAACATATTATACCTATTAGAGATGGGCCGAATATTATTTTTATGTTCGGTGTTGGGCATGTATTCGGTCGATTATTCGTTAAAAATGCCGAACATACTTTAACGTGTTATGTTTATGTAAGTATATTTAATACTTACATATATATTATTAGCTACCTACCAACTTTCAGCTGATTATTCGAATTCATTGAAATCACGATTTGGCCCACCTACACTAATGTTATAAAGATATAACTTTGTTTGTCTGTATTCAGGAGGTAATCTCCGAAACTTCCCATCCTTTTCAAAAACTCTTTCACCAATGTTTAGAATGAACTTTCAGGATGAATATAGGCCATATTTCATGTACCTTGCGGGCGAAGCCGCGAGCGGAAGCTAATACCAATACAAACGCATGCCCTCCTTCGCAGTCAGAACAAACAGTGATTGTGATAGTAGGCTCACCAAACTGCAAGGTACGCATGAGCTCGATGTACCGCTGCTCGCGCGTGGCCGCCGCCGGCATGCTCCTCAGGCTGCTCTCCGCGTCCATCTCCTCGCGACACATGAGCGCAGACGTCGCCTGGATGTCGCCGATCAGCGTCGCCAGCCCCTCATCCTCTTCCGATAGCTCCGAGTTGCTAGACGTGCTAAATCTTTGGCTGTATGTCATCTTACCGAATATGTTCTTTTTGCTCATTCTGTAACGTAAACATACGTAATGGTTAGATGGAGACGGCAATAATTATAGATCTGTCTTATTTACTCGTACTTATATTATGTTGCTATAAAGCGGATATAAGAGCTAGTGTCTATATTGCGCGAAGTTGATGTCATAATAATTTTGATATGCGTTATATTTCTCCAATGGTGACCGCGAACTGGAAAACAAAGTGTAGGACGAGCCCCTCCCCCCAATCCTTACCCCCAGGTTAGCCTGCTTTAAAGTGGACGTCTTTGACTGCCTTATAAACTACATTAGTAAAATAGTGCAAATTTGAATTAATCTCATCCAAAATAGTATGATAAATTTATTTCGCTACACGCTACAATTACAGCACAAAGAACGCTAAATAAATTGTTGATCAAGTTTATTAGGGATGGTCGCAGTCTAATTGTTTATATTGAGTGATTATGAATGAAAGGCGGTTAGTTTATAAACAATATTACTTACTTACGAATATTATTAGTTTTGCGAGCGAGCGATGAGTATTTCAGACAAAACAAAACTAAATATGCAGTAACAAATATTTTATTCGGACTGAATTCTAAAAGGATTGACAAAACTCTACTTTTGTCTAATTTTAGTACATACTTGTTTGAGAATGCCTTAAATGATTTTCACAGCACAGTCATCGCCCTGTCCTTATCACACTTTATGTGAGGTCGGCACTATATGTCCTTCCATTTTTCACTGTTTTATTTAGTTCTTAATTTGGTGTAACAATACAGAATTATCTATGTATCTATTTATAACCGTAATTTCAATACTCTTCTCTTAATTCACACATGTCATCAAACATTTTCTTTGGTATATATTTAATAATATTTAATACTTACACTGAATATGGTTCTAACTTTATACTTATAGAACTGTGTCAAACAGAAAAATAGTTAGGTTCATGCTAAATTAAGAATAAGCGGTATACGTAAGCCACACACTTATTACGTATTAGAATAAGTATGAAATATACCTACTAATTAAAACACATTTTAAAAATATAGCTTCATAAGTAAGGTTACTTTAACGTGATTTGAAATGACTATAACTTATTTATTACTAAAACTAGGTCAGTAGCTTAATCTAGTTTATAACTTAAAATAAAAATATGGTAACAAAATGTAATAACCAATATAACATACATGATTTTATAATATAAGATGATGTTTATTTTGCTCAAAACAATATGTTTTCGCTTGCAACCTGTCACTTACGGAATACTTATACTGTGCATAATTTGAGCCAAGCTAAATGTTAGCACGTGTCTTTGACAAACCCCCTTAGGGCAGTTTTTAAGAACTTTATTAGTGTTAGCTTAGCTAGACGGCAATACTGTCTGGTGATTTTTTTTTAGTTTAGAATTAGTTTTATTAGTTAATTATTTTAACAGATGTAATTAATCGATACTTACTGACTTATTTATATAATCATTTAAGTTCACATTTTGATTATACGAGTATATAATTATAATGTTTAATAAAATGTGAAAAACTTTTATTGGCTCTTCGATGCTATAGAAAAATATATAAAGAATTTAAAGCTGTTAGTTTTTTAATAAATAAATAAACTATCCCCAGAATAAATCGTAGTATTGAAGAGTAAACTGACACTTTACTTGTATTTGACATTACATTATTTCTACTTGAAAACTCATCAATGGCCTTTTACGTTGAAATTTCTTCATTCAACCACTTAGTAACAATGTCTGCAATATAATCGCTTCGGTGTATGAGAAAAAACTCTTTGTAGTGGTTAAACAGTCTCTTCTTGAAAGTTTTCATACTGAACTCTGCCAGGTTGTTGGCCTCCAGAAAGTGCACTATGTACTTTTGGAGTTCTTCGTCTGTTGGTGGTGGCCTTATCTCTTCTGGAAGTGGTAACATCCTTGTAGAGACAATTTGCTTTATGTCTTTTGTAGGTGGCATTACGAATTTGATGTCAGTGAGTAGTGGCGGTCTTTTTGTGCCTTCTAAAAGTTGTGTTTTGATATTTGAATCAGTAGACTTGTCTTGACAGTTGACTGGTTCCTTGTCTTCTGTAGGTAGTATCTCGACTTTGATATCGGTAGGTGGGATTTTTGTATCTTCTGAGAGTTGTGTTTTGCTTTTATAATCAGTTGTTGGTCCGTTCATGTCTGCTTTAGGTGGCGTTGTACCGGCAGTTGCCTTTATCTTTGCGCATTTTTTGGCTTGCGTCTTGACTATAGGCTCGGTGAGTGGTTTCTTTGCGCCTCTTTGAAGTCGTTTCCTGCTTTTAGTACAAATATACTGTTCTATTATATCTTCTGTAAGCAGAGCACTTGTGACTTTACCGTCAACAGGTGCTTGTATCGGGTCTACGTAAGGAGGTTGTATCGGGTCTTCTTTAGGTGGAAGTAACGGTTTTCCTTCAGTAGGTATTTTGATTTTAAATTCAACAGGTGGTTTCTTTGCGCGTTTTTTACGTCTTTTTTTGGTTTCAGAAGTAGGCTGTTCCTCTATGTTGGCTGCAGATGGCTTGATTTCGTCGTCAGCAGGCGGTTTGTTTGTATTTTTTGTAGTTTGTCTATCAGTTTGCACTTTCTTTATCTGCCGAATTACATCGTTTATACACGAATTATAAACTTCAATAAACTCTTTTTTATGTGGGTTATCGGGGTGTGGGTAGAAATGACCTATAACTTGATCAAATATATTTTTTGGAGTAGTCTGTTTTAATTCAACACCTTCTAGTATTTGCGTTACATACTTCTTGATGTCACGGACAGTGGGTATCGGATTGAGATGGTTTTCAGGAGTCACAGTCTTTTCATTGACAGCTGTGCTACTTTTTTCGTTAGGTGTCTTATTATTAATTATACCTATAGGTTCTATAGCATTTATTTCATCTTTTATACACGAAATAAGAGTATTTTTGATCAGATCTTTTTTGTGCGCCTGTTTCGGGGCGGGATAGTAACTAAACAACCGTTTAAGAATCATCTTCATAGCGATCTTTATGAATAGCTTAATCTCATGGTCTGTAGGTGGTGGGGACATAAGCGGGTCTACATTAACTGGAGGCTGGATGATTTTATTTTTTTTCTTTTTGGTAGTTTTTTTTATTTCAGATGTAGGTGGTATGTCCAATTTCTCATTAGTAGACTTTCCTACTTGAATGCCAATAGATTTCTGTATGATTTTAGAGTTAGGAATCTGATTATTGACCTCAGCATTAGAAGTCTTAATATCGTTAGGAAGCCATTCATTAATTTCAATGTTATGTGTATTGGTATCTACATTAGGCATCTTAGAATCAGCTAAGGGATCATTGATCTCAGCGTCAGGTGTATTAGTATCAGCAATAAGCTCATGGGTCTCAGTGTTAGGCATCATGAGATCCGCTTTAACAGATGTAATAATTCTAGCATAAGAGCACAGATAATCATTAGAGATTTGGACATCACTGATAAGAGGCGGATCGTCAATCTCATCTTCAGAAAGTATTGTTTTGCAGTCGACGGGTTTACTATCGGTCATAACGTGAGTAGCAGCGTCACTGATTTCGTTACCATGCTGGTCGATCGCAATATCAGTAGAACGTTTTTCAAAATCATCGTTTGCGCAGTGTATATCAATATTAGCAGGAGTCTCTTTGAGGTCAACATTAGAAATTTGACTGAGAATAGCTGTCTCATCAGTAGAATTTTCTTTAATTTGATCATTTGCAAGCTGATCAATATCAAAGCTTAAAGGCGGTTGATTGCTTTTGTTCACATCGTCATTTTTCTGATCGTCAGAAGAATCACATTTCTCTTCACTAGTTGGTTTTTCAATCGAATTGTTGTAAACGTCTTTATCGTTAAACGAAGGAGCGTAATATTTGTCTACCCATTCTATGACAGTCTGCTTGATAAACTGTATTTTGGGGTCAATATCAAATTCTGGACAATAGCTACATACATGTTTCATGCCTATCTTAGTGGTGGTTTCCTCCAGGTCTGCAGCCGCGTAGTTATGGATGTGGTCGGTTACTTCGTCGATATACTGTACTACACTTTCAGAAGACGGTTTTTTGTCGTTAGTAGACAACTTATTCTCCAACTTGTCCTCGTCAATCAGTAGATGCTCACCGACATCAGAAGGATTTTCAGTTTCAACTAAAGCAGGTTTCAGTACTTCACCGGCAGAAGGCGGATTCTTCTTATCTTCAGGCAGTTTCTCGCTGACGTCATCAGCCGATGGACTTTTCTCACCGTCGTTTGTTTCGTTGATCTTTTCAAGCGGTTGTTTTACTTCGGCGTCGGCACGTAGTACGTTCAACTCTTCATCAAGTGGTAGATTATTCTCTTCAGCATACGGTGTCTTGATCTCTCCTTCAATCCGTGGATCGGTCTCATTAACGGGTAGCTTCTCCAGCGCCTGGTCAGCAGGCAGCGTCTTCCGTTTCTGCGCCTCCCCGTCCTCCTGACTGTAGGAGGAAAACGGGAGGAAACGTAGAAACATGTAAACCGATCACGTAACACAAGATGTGGTCAAATAATAGAACAAAAACGGTTATTGTTTGTTCGGATTGGTCTTAGAATTCAAGTTCAACTTTTTATCCAAGTCGTGAAAGCTGTTTTTCGTTTACAAATTATCGTAGTACCAACAATTCGCCGCATTTTTGCCGTTTTTTTTTCATCATGACGCAAGAGCAACAGTATTACTTTGATCTGATGAAACAAACCTGTTTTAAAGTTTTTATGAAACCTACAAAACGATTTATAATTATCAATATGTAGCACCGCTTTTCATAGATTGATCGAATCAAAGAATCACATTTAGTATACATAGATGATGGTTAGTAATGAAAATGATTTTTTAATAATGATGATCGATATATCTATACGACGTAGAAGTCTATGTTTATCAGACATTCATGCGGACGCCAGATATTATTAGCCATGAATTATTAGTAAAAAACTGCCCATGTTAAGGGCAAGTGCCCATCAAAGCCAAACTAATCTACTGGTATCAAGTCTTATCAACAGCTTATACCTTGTAATATTGACCTAGAATATTGACCTGTAAGTGTCAAGATCTTTAGATCAGCTCATTATGTACGTTTATTTTCGCCAAGACATAACGTCATATTTAATCTCTCTCAAAGGGCTTAGATGGTATACAATAACTTTTTTTTTACCTGCACTGCTGTACTGCAAATTTTATTTCTTTAAAGTTTCCGCTGCAGGTAAATGTATGGAAGGAAACGAAACGAAATAATGTTTCGTAAGCTATCAAGACCCGTTCTAAGCCAGACCGAAAGAAGACCATAAAAAACAATTCCTTCGTGCAATAAAGACACGAACTTATCTAAAGGGATCTATGATGAACAGTGATCGGAATTGGGTGAGCTAATATACTTAAAGTTCTATTCTAAGAAAGATAGAAAAAGTGGAGACTTCCTTACGACTAAATCTTTTTGCCGGGTTTGAGGACATTACATTAGGACATTAAATATTAATCTTATTAATACAGAAATGACATAGTAAACAATAAAAATCGTGATTTTTTTTTTAAGAAACCATAATAATTAATTCGATAGTTTATTTTCTGTATTAATTTTAGTACTTACACTTATGTAATATTTTGAACCCGAAAAAAATTAGTCATAGGAAGTCTCCACTTTTGTCACTGTTCTTTGAAGTTTAGGTATATTAGCTCACCCAATCCCGATCACTGATGATGAAGCTAAGAGCCTGTCCAGATGGAGCGTTTCCACGCGCGTAAGCACTCGCGCGTGAAACGCGGCATCTGGACGCAATGTAAATTGCTACGCGCGAGTGCTTACGCTCCATCTGGACAAGCTCTCAGTGATATGGTGGATGAACACACCTGAGTTTGGCCGCGTAGGAGTTGGTGGTGGTGGTCATCATGGCCAGCAGGCGCGGCAGCGGGCGCAGCGCGGCGGCCAAGCGCGGCGAGCGCAGCGCGTGCAGCGCGCGCGCCACGCGCAGCACGCACACGTACAGCGGGATGTGCCGCGACATGTCCAGTACTGGGAACGATACGTACGTTTTAGCTTTTTTCAGTAGGTCTACCATGAGTTTTCACAATCTACACTCGTTAACGACTGTAGTAAAAAATGGTATGAAAACTTGTACAGCGCCTCTAGCGGATAGTTGGGTACTAAAACGTCACGTAGTTAACTATCCTACGTCACAGCGTACTACAGCGACTGTATTTTGCGATCATTCATTTGCTTAGAATTTGGTGCCATGAGTAACAATTTTGACAGATGTCATGGTAACGCACTATTACTACTGTAGTAATGTCAGCCGATCGAAATGTGACAACTCACGGTAGACGTACTGGTCATCCAACGGATCTAGGCATTCGTGAAGTTAGCCACAGGTGCGAGTTTGCGCATGTAGTTTCTTCCCTCCCTCCTCATACCTCCAATTGCTCCCGAAAAACGATACTGCGCAGCTCTTGCGGCTAACTTCACGAATGCCTAGATTCGTTGAGCCAACTATAAGCAGCTGTGATTTTATTATACGTAAGCCAGGTTTAATGATTAATGCCAGGTACATACTATATACGGAATACTAATCACTGTGCAAAATGTGGTCAATATCATGTTAGGACGTGCTTCTGACAACCCCCTTTAGAATTCCTCGTGTTCAGCATTGTGCATTTTACATAACGCTCTCCACCCAGTTAAAGCGAATTTCAAAGCTGCTTGATTTACTTCTTTATAATATTTAAAGTAATGTAGTGTTGCAGCGGTAGCTTTTTTGCCTTCCGATCTTAAGGTCATGGGTTCGTACTTGGCCGTGGAGCAATGGATTTTTCCATTCAAAAATTATTTGACTTCCTTCCGCCCACGGCTTTGTCCGCGTGGTACCTATTATAGCTTATGTATTCTGATGTATAAGCTATATTATTGTAAAGTTTCGTCAAAATCATTTTTGCGTGAAAGAGTAAAAATCATCCATACTTTCGCGTTTATAATATCAGTAAGGATTTGCATTGACTCTCGTGTTTAAAATTATTATCAGGACAGTATACCCGAGTCGTTCCTAAGGTAAGAGCAGATAGCCGGTACTAGTGAGCTCCCGGCTACGAGGTCCAGGAACTCCTGAGGCAGGTCAGCACTTGGGTCCTCTTCCTCAGCCTCCTCAGCTGGAGCTGGCTCGTCCACCTCCAGACCCTCCTCTATGGTGCTCTCTTCCGGGGGCCAGACCTCGCCAGGGTTCATGTACGAAGCTAATACCTGGAATAAGATAACAGTAGAATAATAATAAATATTTGTGAACATCTTACACAACGCCATCTAGCCCCAAACTAAACAAAGCTTGTAGTATGGGAACCATATAGTTGATAGATTAATTATAATACTTTTTTTTTTTAATAATAATATACTATAATAATAAGTTATAAGATCTTATTAAACTTACAGTGAAACGATATTTTATAATTGGCAGTTTCTACAGATTGACAATAATTATAATCAAAGAAAACTTAATAAAAGTGGATATTTCAAAAGAGAGGCCTATGCCCATCAGTGAGATGAGAAGGGCTGATGATGATGATGATGATAGTAGACATTTCACACAGCGCTATCTGGTTCCTGACTAAGCTTAACTATGGAAATCAGATACCCAATAGCTTTTTGTAAGTACTGTACCTATAATAGTATCTTATTTAGGGTAAGGGTCCCTGAATTCAGAGTAATGCAATAAGTGCTTTAGAACTATGAACTTTATAACGGTTAAATAGGATTCAATCTAAAATATATTAAGAAGAACCTACCTGTAGTAGCACAGTAACATGTTCCTCTTCGGTGCGCTGTCGATGCAAAGCCTGCTCAACGTTCCACGACTGCTGCGTAGAGCCTGTTCCGAAGCCGGTGCCCTTGGCCCAGTACAGTTGGCTCTTCTCTTCAGACTTCCCAGTGGAGCCGTTGGAAGCTTGGCTGTTCTGTAAATGGCAGAGTTTAGCTGTTTAGTTGTGAAGTTTGGCTGTCAGAATAACCTACCGGCTGCGCCAATTTCATGTACAGTCGCGGAATGAAAAGGCTGATCACCTTAAGATCTGTTATTGCTTAACCATTTGATAACTATCAAAGAACATGTTGTCGAACAGTTAAACATAATTTTCAGTACTCTCGTCTGGTACGCAGTTTAAAAACGTAGCATATGCTTGCAATGTAAAACAGCTTTGGTCTAGTTGGATTAAACAGTGGTGTTTGTGGTTTCAGGAAGGTTGCCTCTCTTGCGAGGGCGGGTTTTACGATGGTTCAGTAACACTTCTATTAGAGATACTAAGATTAGTGACATAACTTCTATTGACACTAAGACAGGCCGCACATCAAGCATACACTTGTATCTTGTTAATTGTGGCACCACATTTGAAACGCGACACATTTAACGCCCCCGTATATCTGTGCGGGAGCACGCACACTAAGGATACATTTGTAACAGGCGCGAATGTATGTATGAATTGTAGCGCAATGATTGTGCCGACGTAAATGTGCGATGCGTGTAGCATGTGGCACTGCGGCCTGCTTAAGACTACATAGTGACATTAGCACTAGTTAGACAGTAGAAGACTCACGTCGTTGGAGTTGGGCCGGTGGTGCGTGAAGACGGCGAGGCAGGCGAGCAGCAGGCGCGCGGCGCCGCAGTGGAGCAGCGACGCGCGCAGCGCCGCGCCGGCGGGCGAGTGGCGCGGGTTCCGCTCCAGCAGCACGCACACCACGCGGAAGGGCAGCGTGCCCAGCGACCAGGCGGGCGCGCCGCCGCTGCCGCCGCCGCTCACCGCGATGCTGCCTGGAATGTGGAAAGCGTTTGACCGTTCATTATTATAAACCTCGACATTATGTAATAACAGCGGAACGGGGTGGTGCGGTCCAACTTTAAGCATCCTGAATCGCTTATTGAAAACCCATCATCCAACATTACAAATGTCGCAAAAACACTAAGGAAATAAACTTATTTCTTGTCCGATCTCAATTTCAGCAGGGACCGAATACCTAGCATGTGCGTATAATAAAATTTTACCTAAAATATATTTTATATATCCTACTAATATTATAAACAGTTTGTAAGAATGTATGGATGTATGTTTGTTACTCTTTCACGCTGAAACGGCTGAACGGATCTGGATGAAATTTGGCACAGATATAGACTATGGTCTGGAATAGCACATGGGCTATTTTTTATCCCGAAAAAACTTACGGTTCCCGCAGGATAGATTTGTTTTTGTATTTCAAGGTATCACGCGGGCGAAGCCGTAAGCGGAAGCTAGTTCTACATAGTTCACTCTGAGGCGCACTTTGACCACCTTTCACTTCACTGGAGACACGATAAGAAGAAGAAAAAGAAGAAGAACCCATTATAAAACACTTACGTCCGTCTTCCGTGTGTGCGACGCCGAGTAATAGCCTCAGGAGGTGCACAGCCCTCGCGCCTTCATCGAGCAACGCCGCTGCGTACCCCGGCAGCTTGAGCAGCAGCCCCAGGGCCACCAGCGCGTGCGCAGGTATGCCGGCCTGCCCGCCCTCGTCAGAGTTACTGGTCGCGGTGCTAGCGCCGAGTTCCACCACCTCCTTCAAACCCATAAAAAACTAATAGATTATTTCATTCTGAGATTCTAAATAGGTTTTACTTTGAGATGAGTTGCGAACGCTTTATGCAAAGTTTCAAGTTCATCTATCTTTGAGTTGAGCAATAACGCTGTATATTGTGTTTAAGGGCCTTACCACAAGCTCATAAAAACCATCATGTATGTAATACTACTTCAATACATTTTTTATAGATCATGGTACAAAATATCAAAGTTATATTTCTTTGCTATTGCCCGAAGAGCTTGTGGTAAGAACCAAGGTCTCAAAAATTTAAGAAAACCGACACAGCAACTCCAAAGCAAGCACATCTCATCCATAGGACTCACTACAAAAACAACACCAACCTCATACGGATCGTCCAACTTCACCCAGTCCAAGTCGTGATGGTGATGATGCGTCTGCGGCGGGTCGGGGGCGGGGGCGTGTGGGCGGGGCAGCTTGGCGGCGACCAATGCGAGGCCGCCGCACGCGCCGAACTCGCGCAACACGCCGCAGCCACCCTCGTATTGGGGCGGGGATTCGGGGTCGCCGTCGCAGCTCTCGGGGTTGCCAGCTGTGGTCGGCTTCCACCACTCGGCTGGAGACAACACGAAATTAATGAAATTGATTGACAGTTGCAATTTCAAACACGACAATAATATGCATATTACGCTAGGGCCCAGCGAGTTTCTTGTCAGTTTTTCTCAGACTGGGGATAGGACTGGAATTGGCACCTAGACTCACCTAGTATGTAAGACGATTCAAAATGATCCCTGTGATTTTACTGAATAAATAATTATTGACTATTGACTGTACATCTGTTTTTTAATTATTCTTGGAGTATGTAAAAAAGGCTAATGCGCATTTTGCCGTCAATTATTTTTTTCGGGTCTCAACAGTAATGTACTTATACGCTTACTAGGGTTGTCTGCAGATTCTATACGCAGATGCAGAGTGAGGTGCGGTCCGAACACATGCGGTACGGCGGCGCATAGCTGAGCGAAGTTAGTGGCGCCCTTGATATTGCCTTCTAAACCATCCACTTGCACGCGAATCGGAGATTCTAGTAGATCTGAAATGTACATTATTTATTTATACACCTTATATTAGTATTTGTTACCTTATATTATTAAATTGTGCTGTGTCTGGGTGTTAATTATGTATTCTATGCTAGGTATTTACTAAAAAAAAGTATACAATTAATCTATCAGCTATCTGGTTCCCATAGAACAAGCTTTGCTTAATTTAGGACTAGATGGCGTTGTGTGAAATGTCCATCAATATTTATTTATTTATTTATTTCTTTTACTAGCGACAAGATGGAAAGAAGATCTTTACTAATAAAAGTGTATCGGAAAGTCTGTACCATTAAAATATTTATCAAAAATGGTTGAATGTATAGTTCATCCAACGGATCTAGGCATTCGTGAAGTTAGCCACAGGTGCGAGTTTGCGCATGTACAGTTCCGTCCCCCCTCCTCATATCTCCAATTGCTCCCGATCCAAAACGATACTGCGCAGCTCTTGCGGCTAACTTAACGAATGCCTAGATTCGTTGAGCCAACTATAAGTAAGGTGATGTCTACCAAGCCTGGGGATTACAGTCGTGATCATATTTGTTTTGCTCTTACCATCCAGCTTAGCTTCAGAGACACTCATAGCATCGTTCTTGGCGGTTCGTTTCTTGCTGTTCTGTTGTTTGAGGGAGGTGTTCTTGACATCCTTGATCCGCTTGTCCTTGGAGGCGCTGGCGGCGGCCAGGCTCAGCTCCCAGGCGCCGACCACGGTGGATATAGCCGTGTCCGACGCACTGCGGAGGACCGACCCCGTGCCGGAGTGAGACGACGATGTGTCCACTAGTATCTTGTTCAGCTCGTCGATCATTGGTACTGGGGAATGAGAGGTTCATTATTGGATAGGAAGTTTTATTTTATGTTAAGCGTAAGGCTTATTATTGCTTGCTTCTTTATCTTGGGCTAGACTGGTACCTAGCATTTAAGACATTTCAAAACGATCCTTGTGATTTAAATTTTTAGTTGTAAATAATAAAAAAAAAATAAAAAAAAATAAAAAATAAATAAAATAAATAATAAATGATAACAATTTATAAAAAACTAGCATCACGCCCCGGCTTCACACGGGTTGATAAGTACTTATCTCATATTTTTTATGTATGACATTATAGCCTATGTTACTCAGGGATAATGTAGCATTATAATGGTGATAGAATTTTGGAATCGATCCAGTAGTTTTTGAGTTAATTCGTTACAAAAATACAAAGCATTCCTCTTTTTAATATTAGTATAGGTCCTATATGCCTACATGCATTCACTAAGACATACCTACATAGCTCAACGGACTTCGAGAAATAGAATCTGTACCTACTTCACACTTTTTTTTATAAGTGCATTATGAGTTTTTGTGATAGGTGACATGCCCAAAATATTGTGTCGCGTGCCATTAGTGGCACGCATACCATTGGTTCACCGTCCCTGGTATAAGATGTAGAATACCTGTTTTTTATACCTTGGTGTAAGGAAACACAGGCCGACGAGCAGTATGCTTATGAAGGCTTCGTAGATAAAGGAATACGTACGTGGTGGTAGATGGTCGTTGAGCATCATGCGCACAGTGGTGTGTATGGGCAGGGTGAGCAGGCCGTGGCAGGCGAGCGCGGGGTGCGGCGGCGCGCCGCCCGAGCCCGCCTCGCTGTCGCTCTCGCCGCCCGCGCCGGCCCAGCGCAGCGCCACCGTCACGCGCTCCGACGACAGCACCAGGCGGAGGATCAGCGCGCGCGTGAACCCAGATATACCCTCCACATCTGTTAATACATACATACATACATACATAAAATCACGCCTGTTTCCCAACGGGGTAGGCAGAGACCACGGATCTCCACTTGCTATGATCCTGACATACTTCTTTTGCTTCATTCACTCTCATTACATTCTTCATACATGCGCGTCGGTTAAGGGTACTCTGGACCTGGCCTTTCTCTAGTACGTCCCCAATTTGATCGAGGTACGGTATTTGTTAATACATACACCTTTATTAAAACCGTGGACAAGCATAATAGATAAATATTAAATACTAGCGCACACGGCTTCGCCCGCGTGGTACCTTTAAAAACAAAAACAAATCTATCCCACGGGAACCGTACATTTTTCCGGGATAAAATGTAGCTTATGTGTTCTTCCAGGCTATAATCTATATCTGTGCCAAATTTCATCTAGATCCGTTCACCCGTTTCAGCGTGAAAGAGTACCAAACATACATCCATGACATTCTGACATCCATCCATCCATACATTCTTACAAACTTTCGCGTTTATAATATTAGTAGGATATGATTGGTGGACATATCACACAACACCCAAACTAAGCTCGTGCTATGGGAGCCAGATAGCTGATAGATTAATTATAAACTTCTTCTTTGTAAATATATACAAAGAATACATAATAACACCCAGACACAGAACAAACATCTGCGTTCATCGCACAAATGTCAGTCCTGGGTGGGGATCGAACCCACAACCTACAGCGCAGAAGGCAGAGCTACTACCAACTGTACTGTGAGGCCATTCAAATAATACTTATATCAAACCCCCCCATAGACAGTGTTTTTCTCTACGATAGAAAAGACGTTGAAAATTAATTAAAGTTATATGAAGATTGGGCATGTGGAAAGGATGGATGAAAGGACTACCCAAAAGCGATCTGCTAGCCTTCCTGGACGGCATCAGATGGATGGAGTAGCAACCACAATCCGACACGTAAAATGGGCCCACTCGCGAATTGTGGAAACCAGTCCGTTCACCAAGTACCAAGTAAGGAGATTGACAAAACGTAAGGCGAGTGTGATTGAGACAGTAGGAAGAGAAAGACCTCAAAGCGTACATTTATATCAAATTGAGGAGATTGAGCATCGTTTGACGGTACGAAATGTGTATAACGTAACGTTTACGAATGTTTTGTCTTAGGGTGTTACCAGACCAATCGATCGACCGTCGATCGACGGCATCGATCGATGGTAGAATGGAATAGTCGACGTCGATCGATAGTTTCTACCATACCAATCCATCGATCGTCGATCGACGGCATCGATCGATGGTAGAATGGAATAGTCGACGTCGATCGATAGTTTCTACCAGTCGATCAACATCGATCGACGTTGATCGATGCCATCGACCGGCAATCGATCGATTGGTTAGTCGAACAGTATCTGTCGATCAATTGAAGTTACTAGACCAGTCGATCAACTTCGATCGATGCCGTCGATCGACGATCGATCGATTGGTCTGGTAACACCCTTAGGAAATCAACGCGATTGCCACAAAATCGGACTCAAATCCGAACGGAATTTCCAGACTAGGTTTTAGCTGTTAACAAGATTGAATACTTCAGTAGCACTTACATTAATAGTATTAGCAGTGACAGTACTCACCGGAAGGCTGAGACTCGAGTATGCCGTGCAGCGTGTTGGCGAATAGCTTCTGATTGGCCGGATGGCACACCGTCAGCTCCGCGAACAGTCGTATCGTCTTCTCTTCCAGTTTAGCGAACAGCGCACTCTCTTGCCATGTACTGGAAACAAATGCTTTATTTTACCTAGGCTTCATGTGTTCCTGGTAGTTATTTAACATTTTGATGATTTGGTATACCGTCCGGGAACATAAAGACAAATAAACTGTATAAAGCTATCATCGACGACCTCAGTGGCGCAGCGGGCGAGAGTCCGCCTGCGACGCAAGAGGTTGCGGGTTCGATTCCCGCCGCGGAACAAATTTTTGTATCTGCAGAAATTTGTTCCGTTGGTTTGGGTGTTTTCTATGTATAATAAAAAAAATCTATCTATGTATTTAATGTATTAAGTAAATATTTCAGTTATCTAGTACCCATAACACAAGCTTTGAGTAGCTTACTTTAGGGCTAGATGATGCTGTGTGGACTGTCCAGCATTATTTATTTTATTTATTTATTATCACGCATTTCACTTGAAAATAAATTTATGCGAAAAATATAGTCGCTCGTTGGGGTCAATAGAAACTATAAAGGGATGAAAAGAAACTCATACAAAAAATTCTATTAAATCTTTTATCCTTCTCTGTTTATTTATTAATTGTATAAGCAGCTCTATATCTCTATTCAACGTTACTATTCTCCCCGTACTGAAATAGATTTTCATTAATTAATTACTTTCCAATACGTAATGAGTCCTTTCACCGCACTGGTTCTAAAAAAACTAGTGACACCATAAGAAGAAGTGGAAGTGAAATGATTCACACCGGTATTCACAAACATTACTACGAGGTCTCACAGTGAGCGCGGACACACAGGGTCCCAAAAACCTACTCATCTATACTAATATTATAAAGAGGAAAGTTTTGTATTTTTGAAACTCAAAAGCTACTGGCCCGATTTCAAAAATTCTTTCACCGTTAGAATGCTACGTTATCCCTGAGTAGCATAGGCTATATTTTATGTAGGTACCTCGCGAGCAAAGCCGCGAACGGAAGCTAGTAGATAATACTTTTGTGGCGATCGGCCAATGAGAATCGAGAAATGCCTTACTTCGCATAGTAATGCTAGTTTACTGAGGCAAGTATTGTTTGTGAATACCGGGGTGAATGTGTATGATGTTAGTTACCCCTCCGGCCGGGCGGGGTGGCACAGCAGCCTCAGCAGCGGCCGCCAGAAGGTTGCGCCCGCGCCGCCCGCCCACTCCTTGACGCGGCGGTCGGCGCACACCATGCGCACCCACTCCACCAGCGTGCACGCGTGCTCCATGCCGCTCACGTCTAATTCAAACATAATACAAATTAATACGGAATTGGTATATTATAGGAACCTTGAAAGTGGCGTAACATCCTACTAATATTATAAACGCGAAAGTTTGTGAAGAATTCTGGATGTCTGGATGTTTGTTACTCTTTCACGCTAAAACGGCTGACCGGATAGATTATGGTCTGGAATGACACATAGGCTACATTTTATCCCAGAAAAAATGTATGGTTCCCGTGGGATAGCGATGTTTTTGTTTTTCAAGGTACCACGCGTGCGAAGCCGCGAGCGGAAGCTAGTAAGAACATAAGAAGCAAAAGCTACTAATTCACATCTATTACTACTCGCCAACGTTAACTCTCGCTAGTCGAGGTCGTGAATCCCAAAACTGGGATTATTATCCGCTGATGACAAAGCACAGTATGCGTGGAGAATCTCAACTGTTGTGAAATTAGCGTTTTTGCGTCACAATTGATCGAGTTAGATGCGAATGTTGAATGTTGTTTGTAAAGAAATAAGTACCTTTGCCAGTCGTTTGCGCGTCCTCCTGACAGCCATGAGGTTGTTTCAGCGCAGCCAGTTTTGCCTCGGAGAATTCTGAAAATATTTAACAAACATATGTTACACGTTTCTAGGTCTAGGCTGAGTCAGTCAGTCAATCAATCAATCAATCAATTAATCAATCATCAATCAGTCAGTCGTGAGGTAAGTGTACCTGCAATGGCAGTAGCCACAGCGGCGGGCAGTCGCGAGTGCAGCAGCGCGAGCGTGGTGGCGGGCGACATGGCGGCGCGCGCGGCGGTGAAGAGGCGCTGCGCGGGGATGCGCCACGCCACGTGCGCGTCCGACGGGCCCGCCGCCGGCCGCGGGGAGCCGTGGAACTTGGTGTCGTCGGTCAGGCCCTCCATGCTGGAATTCATAACTCAGGAACATGACCTTGGCACGACCTTAACCTACGACCCCTTATCTTTCTGAATAAATCTTGTGACTAAATATGAAATCTTAACTTATTTCTTTTCTCTCGTCTCTCACTTTGTCACACTAAAGTCATAAACACTTTGTAACCTGTATATTATTGACTGTCCTCATAGCTCCGCCTTCTACGCTGTAGGTTGTGGGTTCGATCCCCACCATAAACATTTGTGTGATGAACACAGACGTTTGTTATGAGTCTGGGTGTTATTATGTACTTTAAGTACCGATATAATATACGATGAAAAAATAAAAAAATACCTATATTGAAATGTCCACAAGGTCCAATATTTATTATATTTATTTATTTGACTTTTAAAATTCCTATACACATTAAGGTCATAGCACACATATCAACTCGTAAACGTTTCAACTCTAGCAGTTGATATGTGTGCTACGACCACCAATCCTCAAAATCATTACGATGTTCAGCATGTTTTGTGGCTTGTTCTGATCAGTTATTTTTGAGGTCTAAAGACCAATACTAAACAGAAAGAGTAATGTGGAAGTAAACATTTATAAATACCTTTCATCTTGATCCATCGGGATCTCCAAGTATTCTAATAAAACTCTAAACAGCTCTGGACGAATGTAGCACATTGAACACAATACTGAAAGAGAGAGAGTACGTATTTCAATATATCTTGCAATTAATTCGATAAATAGAAATGTAACAGACATGAAACAGGCACACAATTTTTCAAAAGTCAAAGTCGTGATCATGTTTGTTTCATCTACAATCCAAAAATCAATTACAAGTGTACAACTTACTAGCATCTAGAGATTTCTTGAGCAGGTTAGACTCAGGCACCATGTTAACCCAGAGGTAGATAAGCTCGAATAGATCGTCGGTGATCAGTTCGTGGAGATTCTCCATCGATTGTTTGGATTGCAGCAGCCAAAGCACCTGCAAGTAAGGTCGGTTCACTCAACTGAAGCTAGCCATCGGATGATAACGTCTGCATGGGCGGTAAGCGATTCTTTTACCGCGTAAATGGACGCATCATCGGTATTAACTTAGTAATGGATATAGGTGTTGTAGTACAGTTGGCCCAACGAGTCGAGGCATTCGTGATGTTAGCGCAGAGAGCTGCGCAGGATCGTTTTTCGGGAGCAATTGGAGAGGAGCAGTGGGACTGTACATGCGCAAACTCGCACCTGTGGCTAGCTTCACGAATGCCTAGATTGTTGAAAGAACCGTACTGTAGTATAGTCTGAGTGCCCACTCCATTGGAGCATCCGTTGGAACGGCACGTGCTATGATCATGTCAAGTGCCAGGTGATTAGCGCCAATCATGTCGTACACTTTTGAGCAGGTACAATACGGTCAGCGGATCTAGTCCGTCGTGAAGTTAGGCGTTTGACATTCGCAGTGCAGCCTTTTCATACAAAATTGTGTACTGCACATCGAAAAGGCTAAGTTTAAGACAGCCTAGATCCGCTGGGCGTGTTGTAAGTTATGGAAGGCTCACCGCGGCGAGCGTGTGCGCGAGCGCGGGGTGCGGCGCGGCGGCGGGCGGCGCCAGCGCCTCCAGCCACTGCAGGTAGGCGCGCACGCACACGTCGGGGCAGCGCCGGCACAGCGCGCGCACGGCGCAGCACACGGCGCCCACGCCGCCCGCGCCCGCCTGCCCGCCGCGCCGCATCGGACTTATCTGGAATGCTGGAAATACACATTTTATTTCAATCTATTTGAATCGTCTTCTATATACATTTCGTTTGGCCTATGCCACTCCTGTGATCCAGACGAATCCGACGACACTTCATCGTCAAAATCGAAATCTTATTTTGAGTCTTATTCCTACATAACGTAGTGTTCAATTCCATAGTCTAACTCCATCCCATGGGTTAGAGACCCCGCAATGGAAGGTACTGACCGTGTGCGTAGGCGTGGTTGTCCATGTGCAGCAGCGCGCGCAGGATCTGCGCCCGGTGCTGCGGCGCGGCGCGCGCGGCGGCCAGCAGCGCGCGGTGCGCGGGCGGCGCCGACTGCCCGCCCGCCGCCACGCAGGCGCACAGCGCGGCCACGCAGCCCGCGCCGCACACCGCGCTCCACCGCTCCGGGCTCACGCGCGCGCTGCTGCGCGTGCAGCACGCTATCACGCTCGCCCAGTTGTTGCTGCCGACACGAACGATACGGATTCGGAAACTATCAGGGACAACTATCCGAGGACTTAATACAGGGTCTTTTTTGTTTTTTTCCCATTATGTTCACCTACAGCGCTCCTAGTGGAAACTTTGAAGAACTAAAATCGAAGTGCAAGGCAGTTAAATGTATGGCAGAAAAAAAAACTAAATAAAGGTTCGTAAACTATCAAAACCCTTACTACGGCCTTGAAATCGAGCACTAGCGGTGTAGAGGTTGATTTTTTCTGATCATAAAAATGAGATGCGCTATTCCAATAAATAAATAAATATTAGTGGATAATTCACACAACGCCATTTAGCCCCAAACTAAGCAAAGCTTGTACTATGGGAAACAGATATTTGATAGATTAATTAAATACTTTTTTGTAAAATACATCCCATCAAAAACATAAATGTGAAATGAGAGCCAAGTTCAATAAGTATGTTTTAGTCGTTGACTTCAGCGACAAAAGAAGTGAGATCTAAACGGGTGCCAAGTACAATGGTCAGTCCTGAAACTTATTTATAACAATATGAAATATTTTTAACAACTTTAATATATCATTTCATCTCATAATTTAGGATATTATATTGAAGCCTAAGGTCTAACTTGGCTAGTTCTCATTATACGAATTACCTTTCTATTATTAACTACTTACCTACTATGTCCGATCGCTAGTTTCTACCAGCAAGCGAAATTTTTAGAAGAATAAAATAAGAACTTGCAAAGGCTATGTCTAATGTATCGAAGGCGCTATACTGGGTGTAAAGTTTACTCATTTTATAACTAGAGGGCGCCAGTAGAAAAATTGAAACGCGCTATCGTTGTGTTTTGCGAATGCATCGACCTCCGGTGCAGTTTAATAAATTTTGCTTGCTTCTACCGATACAGTTGGTTTTATTACACGAACCTTCTTAGTATGATTTAGATTTAGACATGGTCCTATCGAGTCGGATATTCGTCGACATTTTTTGGCTAGTATTCCACACTAGAAATCAGTAGCGATTCTACTGAAAGTGTGCGTGCAGTTGCACCGCTCGGTCCCTGTGTGTGAGGAACCGTGTCGGGTGGTTTAAGTGTGTGCGTGTGCGTTTGCGCCGCTGCATTTACCGAGGAGCAGCCAATCAAGTGGACGGCGAGGGCAGGGGTGCCTGTACGCGACGTCATCACCAGCCGGAACGAGAGGAAGACGGTTCCGTCATAGGCGTGACGGACGCGCATCGGTGACGTCACGGCAGCGAGAGTGACCGAAGCAACGCCAAGAAAGCTAAGTGGAGTGGGTTTGCCAGTGCCAGTGATCAATTGTGAGTACTTTGTGTTTATGCAGTAAAGTCGAGTTCAGTTCAACGTAATCAAGATTTTGAGACTTAGAAAAATTTAAATATAATTTATTTGGACTTTAATTTTATTGTGTGCATGCTAGTTAGGACTTAGAATAGTTTCGCAAAAAAGGATACTACGGGGAACCTATGCCCGATTTCGGTCCGAACTGTTTAAGTTTCAAACACTTGTAAAATTTTTAGAATTTTTCTTGGACTTGTAAAATATTTGATTTTATTTGATAGATTGTTACCTATTGTGTTTGGATTCACTTTCATTATGAGTTCCGCAATCAAAAGCCAAAAGGTCTATAAAACTTCAATAGAAAAATCTTATGCTAATTTTAAGAAGTCTCCTAAAGATCGTCTGTGTAAAGAGTCTTATTTGTTGACGCGGTTAGATTCATTGGAACAAAAATGGAAAGTGTTTGCAGACACACACAGCGAGATTTTAATGAGTGAAGAAAATCTAAGTGAATCAACATACTTCAAAGAGGAGTATTATGAAAGTGTTGAAGAAATATATATAGATTATAAATCAGAATTAAGGGAGGCTTTAAGCTTGCTCAAAGCTACAAATGTTATGTCAAGTTCTCAGGTAACTCCAAGGGGAGAATCAAATGTAAAATTGCCTAAAATTTCCATACCTACTTTTTCGGGTTCCTATGCGGAATGGACTACATTTAAGGATCTATATGTATCATTGATCCATGATAACGTTTCAATCGATAATGTACAAAAAATGCATTATTTGAAAAGCCATCTCTCAGGAGAGGCAGAGCAGTTGTTAAGGCACGTGCCAATAACTGCTGCTAATTATCAAGAGTCTTGGTTAACACTTAACAATAGATATAATAATAAAAAGTACTTAGCCAATTGTTTATTGAAGCGTTTCATGGGTCAACCCAACATTGGAACGGAGTCGTGCAGTGCAATAAAGGACATGTTAGATGTGACAAATGATACACTGAACGGATTGAAGAATTTGGGTATAAATGTAAGTACATGGGATACAATAGTAATTTATACAATTTGTTCAAAGTTGGATTCTATGTCACGGAAGGAATGGGAGTTTAAAATAAGTGCGTCGGATGAACTGCCAACTTTGGTCCAATTGAGAGAATTTCTAGAATCACGATATCGATCTCTTGAGTTTTTAGAACCCAAACAGAAAACGAACTCAAATTCTTCAGGCCAGAAGTCGAAAGTCATGCACGCAACAACTTCCGGGTCCGATGCTGGGACAAAGAGTTGGTGTCCATACTGTAAAACCAATGATCACAAAATGGCAAATTGTAAAGAATTTTCCAAATTAGACTATGATAAGCGGCACAGTTTCGTTCAAACGAACAACTTGTGTTTTAATTGTTTAGGAAGAAACCACTCTGCTTCCATCTGTCGAACATCGTTAAGGTGTCACATATGCAAACATAAGCACCACTCGTTGCTTCACCCAAGCCAAAAATCAATTTCATCAAAAGCAACTACATCTAAGTCAGAGGTAGAGGTAGAAGTTGAGTCAGCTGTCTCAAATGTTAAGACTTCTTTAGATGAAGCGGTGTCAAAAGTCAAGGCACACTTCTCGCAAACTGAGAAAGGTAGAAATCAGGTTCTGTTAGCAACTGCGGTTGTAGGAGCTCAGGCAGACAACGGACGCGTTCGTCTGCTCAGGGCATTAGTTGATCAGGGCTCTCAAGCGTCTTTCATCACAGAATCAGCAGTTCAGTTGCTGGGACTCCGAAAAGTTCCCAGCAAGGGTAGTATTTCGGGAGTAGGTGGCGATGATAGCAAGTTAGCTTCGAGGTACATTGTCACTATGACTATTCAATCGCGTCACGACCCGAACTTTCAACTGCATGTTAGTGCACATGTTTTAAGAACAATAACCGGTCTATTACCGTCAGAGAAGGTAGAGTACGTGGACTGGCCAGAATTGGCTGACGTCTTCCTCGCTGATCCACAGTACCACACGCCCAACAAAATAGACATTTTGCTGGGCGCAGATGTTTATGGTAAGATAATAAGAGATGGTTTGATCAAGGGTCCCAATGGTACACCAACTGCACAGTGTACCACATTGGGATGGATTTTATCAGGTCCCACACATCAGATAAGACATGATGGTGATCAACGCTGTCATCACAACATTGTCAGCATGCATTCGTGTGTTGATAATTTGCTCAAACAGTTTTGGCAAATTGAATCCGATTCTTTTAATGAAAAAATCTTAAGCGAAGAAGAGCAGCGCTGTGAGGAGTTTTATAGTCAAACAACCGTCCGAGACTCATCAGGGCGATACGTCGTGCGGCTGCCGTTCCGCGAGGATGATCCGCAGTGCAAATATGGTCACTCCAAAGCAATAGCCCTCAAACGATTTCATCTTCTTGAAAATCGGTTTAAGAAGAACCCAGAAATCAAAACCAGGTATTCTGAAGTAATACATGAATACTTGGACCTTGGACACATGGTACGTGTAACTGGCGAGGCATGTGGCAAAGCAGACGCGGTATATTTACCGCATCATGCCGTCATTCGCGAGGACAAAACCACAACCAAGGTCAGAGTAGTGTTCGATGCTTCGTGCAAAGGCACTAATGGGGTATCTCTCAATGACACACTGATGATCGGGCCCACGCTACAACAGGATTTACGCCATATTATAATACGGTGGCGTACACATCCTATATGTATCAGTGCAGACATCATCAAGATGTACCGTCAAGTTGTAATTGCAGATACAGATGCGGACTTCCAGAGGTTGATTTGGAGAGACGATCCGGAATCTGAAACAGAAGAATATAGATTAGTAAGAGTCACCTTCGGAACAGCACCTGCCCCATACTTGGCAGTGAAAACCCTGCAGCAAATAGCAATAGACGAAGGCAAAGAATGTGAAGATATAGCTGAAAGGGTTAAGAAAGATTTTTATGTAGATGACCTACTAACGGGATGCCAGACTGTAGAAGAAGGGAAAAGGATTCATGAAGAAATGAAGAAGTTGCTGAGCAGAGGAGGATTTGAATTGCAAAAATGGATCACAAATGACAAGGAGTTAGAAAGGGTAATGATCGACAGAGAAGAAAATAAGGAAGAGAAAGTTGACATCAAGATGGATGAAGTAGTAAAGGTCCTTGGATTGTCTTGGGATAAAGCGTCAGATGCCTTTCATTATACAGTACAACTTCCTGTTCTGCAGAATCCTGTAACCAAGAGAAAGGTAATCTCCAACATTTCACGTCTATTCGATCCATTAGGATGGGTTGCTCCTTGTGTCATCGTGGCCAAGGTAATGATACAAAAGTTGTGGTTGGCAGGAATAGATTGGGACGATGAACTTCCGGACGAATTATTAAAAGAATGGCTTACTTACCAAACCGAGCTCTTGAATATTAGTAAAGTAAGTATTCCCCGGTGGCTAAAGACTAAAGTGGATGATGCGTGTATGGAACTTCAAGGTTTTTGTGATGCGTCTAATAAGGCATACGCGGCAGTTGTCTACTTACGAATTATCGATGCTGAAGGTAACATTCATGTTGGTCTTGTTGCCGCTAAAACAAAAGTAGCTCCGACTATGCAAGTCTCGATTCCACGCTTAGAGTTAATGGGTGCGGTACTTTTAGCGAAGTTGATTTCAGAGATTGCTAACCTGTTGGGCATTGATCAGACTAGTATTCACTGTTGGACCGACTCAACTGTTGTGCTGGCGTGGCTCAGTAGTCATCCCAGCCGCTGGTCGACATTCATCGGTAATAGAACTTCTGATATTTTGTCAAGGTTAGACAACACACAGTGGTCTCACGTGCAATCCGCCCATAATCCCGCAGATGTTGCATCCAGGGGATGTACGCCCATGGAACTTGCTGAAAACAGCATGTGGCTGCAGGGACCTTCTTGGCTACGAGAGTCTAATATTAGTTATCAGAAACCAAAGACCACAACAGACTTGGAGCAAAGAAAGATTAAGGTTCATGTGGCAGCCGGAGATACGTCGCCAGTTGACCATAACCTGTGGATCAAATACTCTACGTTGCAGAGGTTAATTCGTGTTGTAGCGTATTGTAGAAGATTTTTAAAATATAAGAAAAATAATAAGTTGGAACCTTACCTGACTACGGAAGAACTCAATGAAGCTCTAGAAGTATGTATCAAGCAGTGCCAAACTGAACTAGAAAATGAGAAACCCAAATTAAAGCCGTTAAGCCCTTTCCTCGATGACAAGAAGATTATGAGAGTGGGAGGCAGAATTCAAAATTCTAACCTTCCCGAGGACACTAAGCATCCCATAATTCTTCCTCATAAGAGCCATCTTACTAATTTAATTATTGATGAAGCCCACAGAAAGACCTTGCATGGAGGCCCAACTCTGATGCTGAACCATTTGCGCACAAGGTACTGGATTATTTCCGGTAAAGGCCTAGTTAAGAATCATGTACGCAAATGTGTTGTTTGCGTAAGGCACGCAGCAAAACCCAAACCTCCATTCATGGGTCAGTTACCAACCAGCAGAGTCTTGCCGGCCAGGCCATTTCTTCACAGCGGCGTAGACTTTGCAGGACCCATCAATATCCGAATGTCTAAGGGACGAGGCAACAAGTCCTACAAGGGCTACATTAGTCTTTTTGTATGTATGGCAACAAAGGCCATACATTTGGAAGTCGTCAGCGACCTTACTGCTGAAGGATTTATTGCAGGCTTCAAACGGTTTGTGGCTCGTCGAGGTCACGTAAGTGACATCTGGAGCGACAACGGGACAAATTTTGTTGGAGCGTCCAAAGAACTTCTCAAACTTGTCGCCGCAGAGCAGTCATCAACCGCTCTCGAGATACGAGAATGGTTGAGCACAAATAGCGTATCATGGCATTTCATTCCCGCCCATGCTCCCAACTTTGGAGGGTTATGGGAAGCGGGAGTTAAAGCTACAAAGTTTCATTTGAAACGTATCATAGGTGACTCTACGCTTACGTTTGAAGAGTTGACCACAGTTCTTACACAAATAGAGGCATGCCTCAATTCTCGGCCATTGTCAATGTTGCCGAATGACTTCGGTGATCCTACACCGTTGACGCCAGGACACTTTCTAATTGGCGAACCGTTAGTGATTGTACCTGAGTATAACTACGAACACAGCAACGTAAGTTCGTTGAGACGGTGGCAGTTGACTCAGCGGATGGTGCAGGATTTTTGGCGAAGGTGGTCTAACGAATATTTAGTTCATTGTTTACAAAGGTATAAGTGGTCAAAGTTGACACCTGAACCAAAAATTGGCGATGTCGTGTTAGTCAAGGAGGATAATCTCCCTCCAGCTCGATGGATGCTAGGCAGAGTGGTTACTACCCATCCTGGATCAGACCAGATTGTTCGAGTTGTAACCTTGAAATGTGGCCAATCTCTTATAAAGAGACCTACTTCTAAGATTTGTGTTTTGCCAGTTACTGACTGATTGATATTATGTATTAGGTTAAGTTGTTATGATGTTAAGCACTTTATTGATTTGTGTTTCATTTATTTAGTTTTTAAGTCCATAAGTTCCTAAGATAAGTTAAATTCATTGTTATATTCGTTAAGTCTAATGCCATGCCCAATGTTTCATGGTGGGCGGTATTGTAAAGAACGCTCAATGTCGTTCTTGGTGGGCGGCATGTCTAATGTATCGAAGGCGCTATACTGGGTGTAAAGTTTACTCATTTTATAACTAGAGGGCGCCAGTAGAAAAATTGAAACGCGCTATCGTTGTGTTTTGCGAATGCATCGACCTCCGGTGCAGTTTAATAAATTTTGCTTGCTTCTACCGATACAGTTGGTTTTATTACACGAACCTTCTTAGTATGATTTAGATTTAGACAGGCTATAAGTACCTAATATAATTCGTACTCTTAAGAAAACTAGCCAAGTCAGACCTTAGGCTTCAATATAATATCCTAAATTATGAGATGAAATGATATTTTAAAGTTGTTAAAAATATTTCATATTGTTGCGTGTATAGCGAATAGCACGAGCGCGCGCGCGCGCGTGTGTGTAACTACCTAACTGCACACCGCGCCATACCTGCAGCTAGAATGTGGTGACACCGCTGTGCCTGTGTGCATAGCTATTTTTTAAGCGTGTCTGTAATTTATTTAAGAGAACTCTAGTGTCTAGTTAAACCTAACTTAGGATTTAGGACGCTAATCACCATTTAATGTCATGTTTTTTATCAATAAATGCTATCTATCTATCTATAATCTAGGCCTGAATAGTTATCTAGCCATATCTATCTACCTGCATAGACTGCTCAAACTATTGGCACATTGTAGGTATACATACCTATAGTCATACTTACCTATCTGCATAGACGGCTCAACTATTGGCACATTGTATACCTAGGTAAGAGTGTACTACTTACCAATCAAAGACACTACTTCCACGCGTTATTATATTCACGTCAAGACCCTATTAAAATCCACATAATGACCGACTGTCATCTATTTAGATTGCTATTCTTATATTACAGGCGCTAGTAAGGGTTCCTAGGAGAATCAATTAATTGAAAAAGTACGTTAAAAATATAAAAATTTGCAAGTTTCAGATTTTTTCCTTTGTATCCACCCCACTACCTACCTGGATGCCAAATTTGAACGTTCTAGGTCATCTGGAACTGGGTTATAATTAACGTCTATAGGTCAGTCAGTGATAAAATTTTTCATAAAAAACCATTTTTGGACGTTGATATCTAAATAATCGTTTGAGGTGTGTTTATGAAATTCGGAGTACATATTTTACTCGCAAGTGGCAATAGATGAGCCAAATTTGACTTGTTTATGTGAAATAGTTTTTGAGTTACGAGGGGGTGAAAATGGCTCCAAATGGTTCGTGTAATATTACACACGGTGCGCGCCTCGCCCGTTCGCTTGAACTTGGCTTGACACGCTGCCGCGTGTCTAGATACAAAGAATACTGATAACACCCAGACACAGAACAAACATCTGTGTTCATCACACAATTGTTGGGTGGGGATCGAACCGACAACCTACAGCGCAGAAGGCAGAGCTACCAACTGAGCTGTGAGGCCAGTCAATACTCTCACAACACTGATTCGAAAGAACTGGTGACACTAGTTTACTAACGTTGGCGGAGAGGGCGTCACTGCGGAGACGGAGAACGCAGGCGCGGCGAGCAACCTCAGTTGCAGCAGCCCCATGTTCGAGGAATCCCTCGGCTTGTACAGTCGCAGCTGCACCGTGGTGGCGACCACCGGCTGCGCGATCACCAGCCGTATGAACGTCATGCCGGACGTGTCTTGTGGAGCGCCGAGCGGGGCCAGCGTGCCGCCGCAGCCCGCCTCCACGCCCACTGCGCCGGGGCAAGCTGGAACAAAGAGACATGATACAACTTACATTACATGGAAACAGACCTAAGTTCTCAACTAGGAATTACGAATAAGGCATTTTTTAGGGTTCCAAACCCAAAGGGACAGGATCCTACTACTAAGACTCCGTTGTCCGTCCGCTTGTCTGTCCGTCTGTCACCAGGCTGTATCTCATGAACCGTGATAGTTAGACAGTTGAAATTTTCACAGATGATGTATTTCTGTTGCCGCTATAACAACAAATACTAAAAAACAGAATAAAAGGAATATTTAAGGGGGCTCCAGACAACAGACATGATTTTTTTGCCGTTTTTATAGATAAAGATAATGGTATGGAATCTTTCTTGCGAGTCCGACTCGCACTTGGCCGGTTTTTTTTTGCATTAGCCAATAAGACATGAATCCAACATAATTTTCGCATTTATACTCGTAATACATATTGAGGATGGAGGTTGGAGGGATGATCTCGATACCTTCGAGGGCAGATGGTGGGAGACCTCGAAGGATAGAGATGGTTGGCGTGATTTGGGGGAAACCTTTGCCCAGCAGTGGAACAATATAGGTTAGAAAAAAAAAACTTGAGAGGTGTCAAGGGACACCCGGATGGAACGAAGTTCCTTTCCTTGCTTTCTATGAGAGAGAGAGAGAGAGAGAGAGAGAGAGAGAGAGAGAGAGACAGAGAAACGCGAACGCCGCACGGCTTACAACTATAGCAAAAAGTGTCGTGACAACTTTACGTGAGAATTTTTTCCGTCTAGCCCCCTTTCACAACGCGCGATAAAGAACTTCGTTCCAAAAACATATTAGTCATCTTTCTCTTGCCTTTATCCCACCCTAAGTGGGGTCGGCACAATAATATACATATAATACACATTAGTAGGATGGGATATACAGTCGTGGTCAACTAATTAGGGACATGCAAGATAGTGAAGAACAATAACCGGTTATGTACATACAAATATAAAACCCTATTGATTTCTCAGTAACTATTATTTGCATAATTTGGTCCGATTATTATGCTTTAAATGGCTGTAAATAAAAGAATAAATAAATAGAAAAAAGTATTTAATATCAAAGGTTGAACATGTATTCAATTTTAAGGTATAATTCTGTAGCTGGACATTTAATTAAGGACAGTAAACTATAATGAAAAATAGAGTTAAACAAAACTAATAATCTGCAGTATTATAATATCTTTAACAGCTCCATTTTATTACGTGTAAAATCAGTACCCAGTAGCAAAACCTTTGTTAGTAATTACCGCTTGACACCGATGTGGCATAGACATTATCAGTTTCTGGCATGTTTCGACAGGAATGTTTGCCCATGCCTCACAAAAAGCTTCATTAAGTTCATCTAAAGTTGTGGTACGATAAGTGGCTACTTTTTTCTTGATTTCGTGCCAAAGGTGCTCGATTGGGTTAAGGTCCGGGCTATTTGCTGGCCAATCTAGCACCGATACTGACTGACTGGTAAGAAACGACTTGACTGAACGGGCGGTATGTTTTGGGTCGTTATCATGCTGAAACGTCCATATAATAGGGAGATGCTCCTCAGCATAGGGAAGCATCGTTTCCTCCAACATTGCCTTGTATTGATGTTGGTCTAAGTTACCCTGAACTTTCCTCACAGGTCCCACTCCACGTCCAGAAAATGAACCCCACATTTTAATGTTTCCACCGCCATGTTTCACCTGCTTTTTTGTGAATCTTGGATTCATTTCCGCTTTTACTGGACGCCGTACGTATTGCCTTCCATCTGAAGAAATCAAATTAACCTTGGTCTCGTCAGAGAATAATACATGTTGCCATTGGGCGTAGGTCCAATGTCCATATTTACGTGCAAACGCCAAACGAGCATTTCTATGTTCTTTCTTCAACAACGGTACTTTGCGAGCCACTCTTCCGAACAACCCTGCTTCTACCAGACGTCGTCGAACGGTCCTAGCTGAGACACCAGCTCTTTCGTCTGTCCCAAACACTTCGTGTTTAATTAAAATAGAGCCTAGAAACGGATCTTTCTTAGCTAACCTGGCTATCATTCTATCTTCTTGCGGAGTTGTTTTTCTCGATCTTTTTGTTCTGGGCACATTTAAATCTGTGTTATTGCGTCTGACATGTTGCACTGCATTGTATACCATAGTTTTTGAACAATTTAAATGTTCTGCTATCCTTCGGTATGGCCAACCATGCTCGACAACAAACTTCATGATAATTTTTCGTAGTGTTGGATCGCAACTTTTATTTTTACCCATTTTTCTTCAAAATATTTTTCAAAACTTAAAATAAATATCGGGATTGCCGCCAAAACTACCACGAAACAATAAGAGAAGAAGTAAAAAAGTATTGAGATTCAAATTTTGAAAATAGAACGCAATATCTCAGTGTCCCTAATTAAATGGCCAGCCAGCATTATTTGAACAAATAGCACTACGATAATCTATCAGCTATACTGTAAAGAGGTTTAATGTTTAAGAAGTTGTTATTGTTTGTATAATCGGGCACATAAATGACTAATTATACTTACATGTAAGAGATATGGAATATGGTTTAGACTCGTTGGAAAATAAAAAATAAATTCACAATTCGGTTTAACCAAAGAGTGTCCCTAATTAGTTGACCACGACTGTATGTACTTACTGGCAAGACTAGTGAGATGCGGCTGCAGTTGCACCTCGTGCAGTTTCGCGGCGTAAGGCAGCGTGAGCGTCAGCGCCAGGCTCGCGTCGTCAGCGCTGAAGAAGTGGTAGCTCCAGGCGGCCGCGCGCACGCGGCGAGCTGCGCACGCACCGCGCCCGCTCGTCGCGGTGCCGCCCCCCTCGAGGAGGACGTCCGCCGCTTGCGCGGTCGGGTTACCGCATGATATCGTACCTGAATTCAATCATGGTTTAATTAATACTGAGACAATGTAAGAGCGCTGGTGTAGTGGTAGCACCCCTGCCTCACGATCCGAAGGTCGTGGGTTCAAACCTGGTCGTGCACCAATGAGTTTATTCATTCGAAAAATTTATGTGCACAATGCCAGTGCTCTTAAACGGTGAAGGAAACCATCGTGAGGGAACCGGAACGCCCTAGAACCAAAAATTCGAAGGTGTGTGTCATAAGTTAGTATTCTTATAAGCGGTGATGGGCTTGCAACCTGTCACGTACGGAATACTAACTACTGTGCAAAATGTGGGCATGTACCAAATGTCATGTTTGGACGTGCCTCTGACTAGTCTCTTTAGATATCGTCATAGATCTAAGTAACTAAATGATCTGAGGAAGATATCTACCGAGCCCGGCGATTACAGTCGTGATCACATTTATTTATTTTATTTACCATGTAATTGTATTCGCATTGCGTCTCAAGCTTCGTTGCCTACGCTAGAGGGAGACGCATAATGACAAGGATAGACTGTACTTTATTGAGCGCTCTTAAATGACACGTGATTGGGAATCAGTGCGTTGCTATTTTCAATGTTACTATACTAAAAACAGAGGGGTAAAAGAGGGTTGCTCGTTACAATGTTGCTATAATTTGAGATTCCTAGGTATTGTCTGAAAAACGGGTATTACACTACACGGTATTCAGGGCCCGGTAGTAAGGGAGCCTAACGCCTAGCCTCTACGCCTTACGCCCTAACTCTTATTACACCACTCTTATTTAGGGTAAGGGTCCCTGAATTCAGGGTAATGTAATAAGTGCTTAAGTAAATTATATGCGTACACAATGGTGCGATGTTGAAAAGTCCGTTGACAGTCTCGACTACAGCGGGCTGCGACTTCTTCCCGGCCGGAGTTGACATGTTGATCAGCTGTGGCGGCAATTTCAGGTAGTTCATCAGTGACGTCACTAGACCCTGCTTGTGGCTCGGTCCAGACTAAAAAAAAGAGGCAAATTGTTAGAATCTATAATAATATAAATTTTCGTTAACTGGTAAACTTGTCTTCACGATACAGGCTCAGCCTAGTGTAAAGACCGTTGTTTATGCACTATTTCAATAACATGTTATTGAGATAGTATCTACATTAAGCATTCAGCATGTGCATAGTCTTATAAATCTTATAGCTAATAGGTAGATACCTAGTTTCTGTTATTGTTACTATACTACTGCCTGTACTGTAAGACGTGTATGTTTTGCTGTAAATAAACTTTTTTCATTTTCATTTTCATATAATAAAGAGGCAAGTTTTGTATTTTTGTTTGTAACGAATAAACTCAAAAACTACTGGTCCGATTTCAAACTTTCTTTCACCGTTAGAATGCAATGTTATCCCTGAGTAAAATAGGCTATATTTTATGTAGGTACCTCGCGAGCAAAGCCGCGAACGGTAGCTAGTAAAGTATAAGAGCTGGTAGAGATATGATAAGATAAAATATAGTGACCCCTACCATGAGTTGTAAGCATGAAGTCATATTGTTACTAATGGAATCTTTAGCAGACCAACAATATGGATCAACTTACAACGTGTTTGGAAGTGAGTTTGTCCACAGCTAGTTCGAGTCCGCCTTCGTCGATGAAATGGGCAAGCGCATCAGGGTTGTCCAGTAGTTGGGTGATCAGTTTCTGCATCGCTTGTGATAAATTCACAACTTCGTCTTTTTCTATGATAGAAACAAGTTTTTATTAAAAAAATTAAAAAAATACAACATCTGAAAAACAATAGGAATAACTTATAAGCGGCGATGGGCTTGCAACCTGTCACGTACGAAATACTAACTACTGTGCAAAATGTGGGCATGTACCAAATGTCATGTTTGGACTTGCCTCTGACTACCCTCTATAAATATCGTCAAAGATCTAAGTAACTATAGATCTGAGGAGATATCTACCGAGCCTGGGGATTACAGTCGTGATCATATTTAATTATTATTTTTTTACAAATTACAACCATCATCATCATCAGCCTATAGCAGTCCACTGCTGGACATAAGCCTCCTCTAATGAGCATCATTGCGCAAATTACAATGCTGGAAGCAAATTAAAAAACCTTTTTCAAGCCGTGATATCTATTTTTTTTGCCTGTATCACATTTGATGTGGTCCTAATAGCTACTTACTCAGGAATTCCATTAGGCTGGTGACCATCAGCGAAGGATTGGCGGCCACTGTGCTCATGCTAGCTACCATCCAGAAGAATTCATCCTTCACTGAACCAGGGTCTTGACTGGGAGCTGAAAGGCAAAAGTTTCATCTTATGTTACAGTAATGTATTTTCTGGATTATTCCATGCTCTATCAAAGAACAGTGTAATGAAACTTACTTTGAGAGAATCTTTAAAGACTTACAAAAATGTTATATCGGACAAAACTTTCATTGTTTCAGGGGCCTTACCATGAAGTCTTCCGGAACGATTCCGTTTTAGAAACGTCACATTTGAACCTTAAACTACTTCAATATAATTTGCAAAGGTCATGGTACGAAATAACAATGTAATATTAAGGCCCAGAATACTCGTCACACTATTCCTTACGTAAAAGTTACAAAAAAAAGTGACATAGGTCCATACAGCAACGCGGATCTCCGCGGAATCAGACATAGCACGAAGCGAAATACCCAAATGATAAGTTAGTAGTGTAGCAAGGTAATATGGCTGCTCTGAATTATATAACGAAAACAACAATTTATAAAAAAACATAAATATGTTCAAGTAAATAGCTTATTTCCAAAAAAGGGCTGGGATGATTTGTTTTAAATTAACTGATTTACATTCATGTGAAATAGAAATTCAAAATACCTTACTGTTCTGGATAAATCAGGTGTTTTTGACATGATTTTTAACCAAGGTTTTCTAACTAATTAGTGTTTTAGCTCCGGTTGATTTATCACTTCTATCCTTGAGTATCGTGTAGTTCAATTTCAATGTAATCTATTAAGCGGTAATAGAATGATTAGGGTTGCAATACTTGCAATTTTCAAAATTCTGGGCCTTAATTCGGTAATGTATTATGAATTCTTGGTGAGGCCCCAGTAGCTATTTCTTAGTAATAGCGCCATCTACAAACAGTTTTGCGAAATGTTTGTTATCTCATTGTATTCTAGAAACTAATAAATATACCTGGGCCGCTGGTGACTATTCCATTGATCATTGTAAGTGTCTTGTAGAACATGCGCATTATCTGCTGATGCTGCAACACTGTGGACGAAATATATACTTAGAATAAGGTCCACACAAAATAGGAGCAAAAGAAACAAATAACTATATGAGTAGTCCACGTTGGCAAGCTTTGATGAGCTCTTAGATCAGTGGTTCCCAAATTCTTTTGTTTCATAGACCACTTTCACAATTTTTTTCTGGATCCGGTGGACCCCCTGCATCTAAATTACTGCCAATTTATAAATCTTGAAAAAAAAAAAAAGTAAAGATTACTAATATCTATCTATCTATGGAAACTTGCGTTGTGGCTGAGTTTCAACGAGACCATTAACAGATTTCGAAAAAAAATCTTTTCCATTTCCAAATTACCATTTTTTTTTTCAATTTATTTATAAATTGTCTTATGGAGAAGGTTTAATTTAGGTATCATATTATTTAAAATAACAAGGCAACATTTTAGTTCTTCACTATAGAAACCAAATTAATTTTCATGCACCCCTTCTTACGATTGTAGACCCCCAATTTTTGTCACGTCCAACGTAGACCCCCGTCGATTCTCCCGTGGACCCCTGGGGGTCCACCTGGACCACTTTGGGAATCACTGTCTTAGATAATAGTGATTAACAGTGATTGGAATTGGGTGAGCTAATATACCTAAAGTTCTAAGAAAGACAGAAAAAGTGGACACTTTTACGACTAAATCAATTTTCAAGGTTTGAAGACATTACTTATGGACATTAAATATAAATTTTATTGATACAGATATTAAATTTTGTTTTTTTTTGAACAATAAATATCGTGAATATATTCTTTGAACAAACAATAATAATTAATTCATAGTTTTTTACTGTATTAATGTTAGTCAACTACACTTATGTAATATTTCGAAACCGGAAAAATGACCCGAAAAAAAAAGCAGTTATAAGAGTCCTCACTTTCGTCACTGTTCTTTGACCTAGTTCCGATCACTGGTGATTTAAGGTTCTGTGGGATACCTGTGTCTGCGAGACAGGGATGGCGCGCTGCCTGCTGTTTCTTTTCATCCTCCATGTTAGTTGAGTCACTGGCGCCGCTGCTGTGGCGCGCTTTGCTCTCGTCAGTTTGCGACTGGTCGGTAGATGTCGCGCTCGGACTTGACGGCTAGAAACACAGGCATTATAATTAGTACCTGGTTGACCGGTTTGGTAAATCTTGATTTTTAGAAAATGACCCCTAGCTAGATCGATTTATCGCTCCCGTAAACCCCTGCATACTAAATTTCATGAAAATCGTTGGAGCCGTTTCCGAGATTCAGATTATATATATACAGTCGTGGTCAACTAATTAGGGACATGCAAGATAGTGAAGAACAATAACCGGTTATGTACATACAAATATAAAACCCTATTGATTTCTCAGTAACTATTATTTGCATAATTTGGTCCGATTATTATGCTTTAAATGGCTGTAAATAAAAGAATAAATAAATAGAAAAAAGTATTTAATATCAAAGGTTGAACATGTATTCAATTTTAAGGTATAATTCTGTAGCTGGACATTTAATTAAGGACAGTAAACTATAATGAAAAATAGAGTTAAACAAAACTAATAATCTGCAGTATTATAATATCTTTAACAGCTCCATTTTATTACGTGTAAAATCAGTACCCAGTAGCAAAACCTTTGTTAGTAATTACCGCTTGACACCGATGTGGCATAGACATTATCAGTTTCTGGCATGTTTCGACAGGAATGTTTGCCCATGCCTCACAAAAAGCTTCATTAAGTTCATCTAAAGTTGTGGTACGATAAGTGGCTACTTTTTTCTTGATTTCGTGCCAAAGGTGCTCGATTGGGTTAAGGTCCGGGCTATTTGCTGGCCAATCTAGCACCGATACTGACTGACTGGTAAGAAACGACTTGACTGAACGGGCGGTATGTTTTGGGTCGTTATCATGCTGAAACGTCCATATAATAGGGAGATGCTCCTCAGCATAGGGAAGCATCGTTTCCTCCAATATTGCCTTGTATTGATGTTGGTCTAAGTTACCCTGAACTTTCCTCACAGGTCCCACTCCACGTCCAGAAAATGAACCCCACATTTTAATGTTTCCACCGCCATGTTTCACCTGCTTTTTTGTGAATCTTGGATTCATTTCCGCTTTTACTGGACGCCGTACGTATTGCCTTCCATCTGAAGAAATCAAATTAACCTTGGTCTCGTCAGAGAATAATACATGTTGCCATTGGGCGTAGGTCCAATGTCCATATTTACGTGCAAACGCCAAACGAGCATTTCTATGTTCTTTCTTCAACAACGGTACTTTGCGAGCCACTCTTCCGAACAACCCTGCTTCTACCAGACGTCGTCGAACGGTCCTAGCTGAGACACCAGCTCTTTCGTCTGTCCCAAACACTTCGTGTTTAATTAAAATAGAGCCTAGAAACGGATCTTTCTTAGCTAACCTGGCTATCATTCTATCTTCTTGCGGAGTTGTTTTTCTCGATCTTTTTGTTCTGGGCACATTTAAATCTGTGTTATTGCGTCTGACATGTTGCACTGCATTGTATACCATAGTTTTTGAACAATTTAAATGTTCTGCTATCCTTCGGTATGGCCAACCATGCTCGACAACAAACTTCATGATAATTTTTCGTAGTGTTGGATCGCAACTTTTATTTTTACCCATTTTTCTTCAAAATATTTTTCAAAACTTAAAATAAATATCGGGATTGCCGCCAAAACTACCACGAAACAATAAGAGAAGAAGTAAAAAAGTATTGAGATTCAAATTTTGAAAATAGAACGCAATATCTCAGTGTCCCTAATTAAATGGCCAGCCAGCATTATTTGAACAAATAGCACTACGATAATCTATCAGCTATACTGTAAAGAGGTTTAATGTTTAAGAAGTTGTTATTGTTTGTATAATCGGGCACATAAATGACTAATTATACTTACATGTAAGAGATATGGAATATGGTTTAGACTCGTTGGAAAATAAAAAATAAATTCACAATTCGGTTTAACCAAAGAGTGTCCCTAATTAGTTGACCACGACTGTATATATACAAGAATTGCTCTTTTAAAGGTATAAGATTATTTACTAGCTTCGCCCGCGTGGTACCTTGAAAAACTAAAAGAAATCTATCCCGTAAAAAAAGTAGCCTATGCGCTATTCCAGACTATAATCTATATCTGTGCCAAATTTCATCCAGATCCGTTCAGCCATTTCAGCGTGGAAGCGTAACAAACATACATCCATATTCTTACAAACTTTCGCGTAATATTAGTAGGATTTAAAACCAACAGCTTTATATATTTACTAGCTTCTGCACGCGGCGTCGCCCGCGAAGTACCTACATAAAATATAGCCTATGTTCATCCTGAAAGTTCATTCTACACATTGGTGAAAGAATTTTTCAAATCGGTTCAGTAGTTTCGGAGCCTATTCATTTCAAACAAACAAACAAACAAACAAACAAACAATCAAAGTTTTCCTCTTTATAATATTAGTATAGACAACGTAAAAACTAGAATGTTTTGAATATGATCATTACTGGTGATACAGAAACAGATGGTCTCACTCCAGGGTGTGTACAAACAGACAGTACGTATTACTAGACCGTCTCGATAGAATCTCGAGTGGTATATCTGGTAGAGATGATTCAGTCTAAAAATGCGGCGTGCATCCACTTGTACTTGTACCGCATGTAAAGGTAAATACATTGGAGGGGCGTGCATTTTCAGACTGATCTACCTCTACCTTCCACGTAGGCAGTACTCACGAGGTGGTGATGCGGTAGCGGGGTGGACAGCAGCTTGCGCGCGTACGCGAGGAGCTGCGCGAGCACGGTGCGGCGCGAGGGCGCGCGGCGGCAGGCGCCCCCGCCCGCGCCGCGCACCACGTCCGCCAGCAGCCCCGACACGCGCGCGTCCGCCGCGCCGTCCGCCGCCGGCGCTGCGCCCGCGCCGAACGACCGGATCCACGACGCGCTGTGGTGCGCTGCGAACGGAACAACTCTAGTCGTCATCAAGTGCCTTTTACTTTTTATTGTGTCATTACTTATTTTGAACCAAAGTGGTAAACTATTTGTTTTTTTACTAAATAACTCTCAAGACTAAAACCTGCCTGCTAGCATGGGTTTTTTTCTACGGAAGAGTGGACAAAGAAACATTAATTCGTATTTTGTTACAGTAAAAATAGTGCGTGAAGTCCCTCCGCGCGGAAGAAGTGAAACTTCTCTAACGCTCGCGCTGGCCTGTAACAGGTATACTACGACCATGTGCATGCGTTCGAGTGTCACGCATTCACTCTCGCTGTCTCTTTCTAATCCCCCTACTCTGGAGTGTTAAATGTTTAACGCAACCTTGTTGGAAGTCGCATTAGAAGTTTTACTTCAAAAATTCACTTGTATCTTCTCTACTGTAGAGAAAAACGCTGTAAATTTCGGGGCAGACTTTTCAAACAAAATTGTCACTTACCGATGGATTCGTAGAGCGTGTAGGCGTGGTGCGAGTGCCTTGCTGACAGCACCTGCAGCAGAGGCAGCGCCAGCCGCAGGAGAGTGGCTTGCAGGTCGTAGGCGGCACCGGGCTCCGAGTCCTTGCCCCACACGGCGCACACTATCCTCAGCATGGCGAGCCCGCCGCTGGCGCCGCGCGCGCACACCACGCGGGACAGCACCGAGTGGAGGGCGGAGGCTGCGCCGGCGCCCGCGCCGATGCTAATCCCACTCTGGAGAGAAAAGAAATATTTTAGACGACCGGTACGTCTACCATGAGTTGTCACATTTAGATCGGCTGACGTTACTACAGTCGTAATAGTACGTTACTATGACATCTGTCAAATTTGTTACTCATGGTACCAAATTCTAAGCAAATGAATGAAGCGCAAACTACAGTCGCTGTAGTACGCTGTGACGTAGGGTAGTTAACTACGTGACGTTTTAGTACCCAACTATCCGCTAGAGGCGCTGTACAAGTTTTCATACATTTTTTTAACTCCTGTCGCTAGCGATTGTAGATTGTGAAAACTCATGGTAGACCTACTGTTAGTTATGCAACAAGATTATTTTTAAACCTACATTAAAATAAATACTTACGAGATAAAGCTCGGAACTAGCAACAGCGCCATCGGTGTGTACATTCATAGTTATAAACTTCACCATGGCCGGCACGAAATGCTCGCACTCCAATATAACACGGCCCATGGTCTGAGTGCTTCCTTCAGTCTGTGGGAAAATTAAACCAATTTACGTAGCTGTACATTAATTGCAAAAAAACATAATTCAAAAATAGTGCGTTTCCGCGCGGAAGAAATGAATCTTCTCGTTGCTAACGCTCGCGCTGGCCTGTAACAGGTATACTACGCGCATGCGTTCGAGTGCCACGCATTCACTCACGCTCTGTCGCTTTCACCTCCATGGTAGCGTTAAATGTTTAACGCAACCTTGTTGGAAGTCGCATTAGAAGTTTCACTTCATTTAGATTAAGATGGTTACCTGTAGAGGTAGAGCTGCGATCCACGCCAAAGCCTGCATTGATAACACCCAGCATCTGAGAGACACGTTTTCTAATCTGTAAAAAAACATTTCTGATTATAATATTGCATATTAATTTCTTGAGTTAGATGGAAAAAGCACTTCTTCCTTTTCTGTATCAGCTTATTACATCATCCAGCCTGTTTGCAGCCACTGCTGTGTATAGGCTTCCTCTTTATTTCGCAACTTTTTCCGATCCCCAGTTGTTCTGTGGTTGCCAACTACGATGGCGATATCATTTGACCAAACGTCCAAAAAATATTACGTACGCTTTTCCAACAACAATTTCCGAACACCAATTCAATGACCATCATTATCCTTTGCAATTAAAAAACTTTGTACACAATCTCCCAGCAATAGGTAATATTAGAAGATGATGGTTTAACTTACAAGGTGAGAGATTGTAGCAGAGCAGTGACCGTATCGGAAGCGAGACGGATGCGCGGAGTGTCGGCCGGTACGGCCAGCGAGGCCAGCGTGGTCAGCGACCAGGCGCCGCCGCTGCCCCACGCCGACCCGTTCAGCGTCAGCCACAGGGACACCACGTTCTCCATGAACGTGCATTCGATCTGTATGCACAAACATCTCGGTAATACATCAATTCGTAACTCGATATCGCTCTTTGTCCTGCGTCTAGAGGGCGCAAGCGAAGCGTTTTGACTTGCCCAATTAACTTTGTGCTTATTAACAGTCGCGATAAAATTTTGACGACGCTTTTGTCGTTCATTTGTCTCGTATTATATTCGCACGAGAAAGAGCGACCTATGTAGACAACATTTTGTCGTGGCGTTTATGTTAGCTCTGCAATGCAAGAAGATCCTGGCGTCCTCTAATAAATTGAAAATTTTGTGAATTACCTACCCCATTTTATTTATATCTAGCCGGCATTTTCAGATATAGGCGTCGATTAAATTCGTATTTTTACTTACGCGATCTGAACGCATTAATATTAGTATTAAACGGGTATTTATAACGTTTTATTAACCTACTTTTCCCGACGTTTCAACAGGTTCACACACTGTCGTGGTCACGGGATGACATCCCGTTAAATACTAGTAATAATAAGATTAAATTGTTCAAGAATTTGTTATCAATTCGGTTTTAAAGTTACCTGGTTATTGAACTCGAGAGCGAGATGCCTGAACACATCGTAGAGCGTGTGCGTCAGCGGGGGATGGTGGCGCACCGGCTGGGTGGGAGGGGGCGCGGGCGGCGCGGCGGGCGGCGCGGGCGGCGGCGCGGGGTCGGCGCGCACGGCCACGGCCAGCGCGGTGCCGGTGGCGAGCAGCGCGCGCCGCGCCGCCGCCTCGCCCGCGCCGCCGGAGCCCCCGCCGGCGGACTCCAGCCGCGCGTCGCAGCACCGGGATATGTTGCTACAAAAATATTTCAGTTATCCCTCGTCAACTCCATTAACATATGCACTGGAGACACAGTTTCTCTACGAAAGAGAAGACAGGGTAACATATTTTGTTATGACAACCATTAGTGTTATTTTCGTTAATTTGTATTGTAATCACAACTTAAGAGGGTTGTGAAGCTGTAAATTTTCATACAAAAAGCGATAACGTTTTTCTCTCCTTTAACTTAGTCCAATATTTATATTTTTTGGATATGTTGTAGATACAACGAAAAACTAGGCTTGTACGTTTTTAGCAATATTTCTTAAAAATAAAAACTTACAAGCCTCGTTTTTCGTTGTATCTACAACATTTCCAAAAAATATTAATATTGGACTAAGTTAAAGGGGAGCAAAACGTTATACTTAGCTTTTTGTATGAAAATTTACAGATACACAATCCTCTTAATGTTACTTCTCTTTCGTATAGACAAACGATATCTCAACTCTTGAGCGCAGTATAGTGGAATGGTGGATGTGTATGTGGCGAGCTCGGTTGAGAAGCGAGAGGTTGCCAGTTCGATTCATATAGTGACACAAATGAAATAAATGAAATGACCGCAATCGAATTCGCATACGGCATTAGATTATTTCGCATTATGCCCAATAGCGTAGGCATTCTAACCACTAGAAACCCTTGCTCTCTTTAGGGATAGGATTTCAGAAACTCGTTAATGTAACCACCACGAAATGACCATTCAAATTAGTTTAAGTAAATGACCGCAATGTAGCTGTATAAAAGATAGACACTTTTAGGTAAACATATAAATTTAGCTAGATCACAAGTTACAATACTAAAGGCGGAAACATATAACACGCTACGCGACCCGATGAAACGTTGTTGTTGAAAACGGATGTTCATAGTATGATTCTAGTCATAGAAAATAGTACAATTTGATTCGAGTCGACACGCGTCGCGTTTCTTCGGGTCGCGTAGCGTGTTAATAGTGTGTTTCCGCCTTAATTGCTTTTGCTTATATACCTAGTGTTGTTGTCCACAACGACCTTCGTCTTTGATTCCTTCTCACTGATAGGATTGAGGAAGTAATTCTCTAGTTTCTCCTCCGAAGACTCAGAGTCGTCAGATTCCGCCACTTGCGTCAGCTGTTCTTCCGCGTCCATGTCTTTTGTTGAATCTGTGGAAAAAGCAACTTTATAGTATAAAGAGTAGAGTTTACAGTAAGATACACACAAAGATGTAAAAAAAATATCGAACGTACGTCATCAAGCGGTATTGCGATTACGGAACTCTGATACAATCCACACTTGTCAAATGCCAATCAAATTGATTGAATAAGCATTCCTTATTTTATGTAGTACCAAGTCACTTGATTACAATGAAAACGTATTGACATTGATTGTAAGCAAAGATCCATAATAGCCCCACCAGTTCAACCCAGATTCCAACCACCGTTTAAAATACTTCACTTCGAGAGTCAACTTGGTAAACAACGAAATTGGAAGCCGGGGTCAATCGAATTCAACTATGTTTAAATTAAAATTAGATAAAATTTAAACGACAATATTTCATAAAAAAAACATACACGAAATGTGCACATTAAGCTGCACGTAACACGCATTAATAATGTGCATTCACACCAAAACGTAAGCGAAAGCGTCTATTGCTAATCTAAAGCGCTCGATAGACAGTGTTGAAAAAGTTATCGTCTCACGCGCCGGTGCTTTGCAAAATTGTAGCGGCTAGTGTGGTCAGAACACTCATACAAGCGGAGTGCGTCAAGCTTCCGAACGGTACGTTAATCTAATCCTTACTTGGCGATTCAGTATCTGCTGGGTTTACTTTTGGTTTGCTAGCTTGGCCAGTCTTCGGCAGACCAAAACTATCCGCTAACAAATCTGCAATAACAATAACACCGGAGGTCAAATCTGATGGAATTTCGCCCGAATTTACACTTATGAATACTCGAACGCCTTTAATTTACACTTATGAATACTCGAACGCCTTTAATTTTTAAGCAAAAGTGCCTGTTTTTTTTTAAATCATGTTTATTGGAAAATGAAACCTAACTAGATCGATTTATCGCCCCCGAAACCCCCTGCATACTAAATATCATGAAAATCGTTGGTGGCTTTTCCGAGATGCAGATTATATTTAAGAATTGCTTAAAGGTATTCTTGAATACTACATTATAATAAAAATCCAGGGCCGCGGAAGTGTTACAAAGGATAGATCAAATATCGCGCGAGCAATTAGTTGTAGTTAATGGTTTAGCATTAGTAAGAAAGTAAAAAAATCCTTAATTTTTAATTATTGGTGTCTAACTCGAGATTGAAGTTTCAAAGTGGTTGTAGCCATCCACATATTTAGCATTATGCAATAGGAAGATAAAAAATCATCACTACTGCAATTCCCAAATTCGGTAGAAGTCTCTTCGGATCTCTAGTTAACTAGATCTTTGAGGATATTCAGAACGTCCAAGCATTATATTTGGCAAAAACATGCCCGTGTTTTGCATATTACTTAGTATTTCATACGTGACAAGCACACACACACCTTCGATTTTTTGGATATAAGTACAAAACTAACCAAAAACTTACAAACCAAACATCCAGAATTGGTCCGACAGCACACAAAAGGAATTAAACCGAGCCACTTAGCTGTTTAATCGTTTAAGCGTTGACACATCGAATTCGCCTCCACTTAAGATTAAATTTGCTGTTCGGCCATTGCATTAATTCAAGTGAAACTTTTTACTCACAGTTCCTTAACATGAGTACAGTAGACTTTTTCTCTATGGAAGTAAATACAAGTAACACAGTGAACGGACAAAACAAGCTAAAATATGACCCCACAAAAATAGAGCCTTGGTGGGCTGGCGTGGCTTTTCAGTTTTGCCAAATTATATCAAAAATTTACAGAAGCTTACACGTTACACGGCAATTTAAACCTAAACATCGAGGGAATAAAGTCACCATTAATACATTTTTGCCAAATCCACGAAAGAGTTTCGGTGTGTGAAATTTGGTGTCATGTTTCGCGGATATTTCCCTTGAAGAAATGCTTCTATGTATTTCGTTCACTGAAGTAACATTAAAATTTATGATTTGACCGAAATAAAATATTAAGTTTTGCCATCACAAATGTTACAGTCTCCTCTTCCGAAGAGAAAAACTGTGCCTACAGCGCTAATGCTACGGAGATAGGACCTTGTAATGTCTGGGATATTTAGATATCAAGAAGATATATACTAACCAGCGACAGTGGGTCCCTTGTTCTTCCTTGGCGGTTTGGTTTGGAAGGTGCGGCCGGTGGCCACGCGGACCACGCGGGAGTGGCCCGGCCAACCCACGTCCTGCAGCGTCGTACCACCGGGCTCGGTCGTCGGACTCAACAGAGACTCTACACTTTCGAATTCCACTAGATCCTGTAAGAGTTTGTTATATTACGTTCGGGAGAGGATTACAAATTATGAGGCATTGTTGGACGATATTTGTCTGTTTGGCTGCGTGGATGAGGCATTATTATTCTCTCACTAGCTGACCACGGCGCAACTTTGTCTGCGGGTTTTAAGTGATATGATTTTTCCCGTTTTTGCAACATTTTGTATTGATGCTTCGCTCTTATTGGTCGCAGCGTGATGTTACAAAGCCGAAAGCCTTCCTTGATAAATGAACTATCCAACACAATTTTTTTTTCATTTCAAACCAATAGTTCCTGATATTAGCGCGTTCAACCCAAACTCTTCAGCTTTATAATATTACTATAGATTCCATGTAAAATATGTAAGTAAGTTGTATTTGTGGTTTTGTACTTTTACATGAAATTAGTTGATAAAAAAAACAAGAAAATCTCCTAAGTCTACTCCAAAGAGTTTGTTAACTTTTTGAGTGGAACATACCTGGAGTAGGGTGGTGAGGGCGTGGCGCGGCCACGGCGGCAGGGTCACAGCCAGCCGCGCCAGCCCCAGGATACAGGACGGGTCGAGCAGGTGCGCGCCCCCAGACAGAGCGCACAGGCGACCGACCACCTGCGAAAAAAAAAAAAAAAAAATTCATGGTTATCATAGGGTGATGCACGACGACGTGCGTCCCCCGCGGTCATTAGGCGTTTTGAAGCGCGTGCTTTGATAGTAGTAGTTCTTATCTAGGTACACATACAAGCGCGCTTTTCTAATCAAACGCCGTGCTAAGCGCGCTGTATGTACGCTACCGACGCGCGCCTAACGCAACGCCAAGCACCTAATGTGTACGTGGTCTAAACGCACCCGAGAGTACCGCGGCCTGAACCAAACACCGTCTATTTCTGTGCTCAGTCAGTACGAAGCTAATGAAATAATAGAGTTTATAGGACATGGTAGCATACCTTGGCGCACAGCATCATGGCGTCCGCGTCCTGCGCGCTGTCGCAGGCCAGCATGTGGTGCACGAGCGCGGCGGCGAGCGCGGCGGACAGCGACGCGCCCACGCAGCGCACGGCGAACACGCCGCCCGCGGGCCCACTACCACTCTCCGACTTGCTCATTGTTCGCTTGCCGCCCATGGCCAGCCGCGACTTGATGGTTAGCCGGATACGCTGGAGATGATGAAAACATATTTATTATTACATATTAAATTATTGTACAGACGTTGTCTTGTCAAAATTTCAGAGTCCGTAGAATAAATAAATGAAGATATTGTGAAGAACAGTGTGATAAGATAACGTTGTGGAGTGAAAGAAGACGTAGTGATGAAAATTGAGAAGGGTATGCTAAGATGGAGTGGGTATGTAGAAAGGAGATTGACGGAACAGGTACATAAGGAGAGTGTGAATGGGACAGTTGCAAGGGGAAGACCTCGGCGTACGTGTCTCGATCGAATTAGGGACGTTTTAGAGAAAGGCCAGGTCTAGAGTACTCTAAACCGACGCGCATGTATGAAATATGTATTGAGAGTGATCAGTGATGTCAGAATCGTAGCCAGTGGAGATGCATGGTATCTGCCTACTGTTGGGAAACAGACTTTCAAGTATGTATGGTATGTAAGAAATAATGTTTTCTGATTTTCCAATTTTACGGCGAACTTAACCCCTAATATATCTAATGTTCCGTTGTTCCTATACCTGTTGCTCGTCCAAGTGGTCGTGTATCCCGCGCCGCGACGCCTCTAGCTCCTGCATCTGATGAAGCAACTTTTTGTGAAGCTTGCGGCGCTGTAACTTGCACTCCCCGGTTCGACTCGACGACGAACTGGAACCCGCTGAGCCGATCCAACCCCCGCTCACCCAGTCCCATCTGGAATATTCGGAACTTTTCAAAAATTGTATTATCACAACTTCAAAAATAGGGTTGACTTTAAGATCTCTACCGACGGCGCATTGGAGTATGTTGTACAAGCCCCCCTGCTAACTAACAGGCATTGATTAGACAGACCACTTAGTACATATATATTTCTTTTTATATGACTACTAGAATTGGCATAATTACAGTCATACTTCATCACATAAGGTTGTTTCACCTTCAATTTTATCATCATAAACATTATTGTGCTCGCAGAAGTATTTATAATATAAGGTGAAATCTAGTTATATCTAGGTATCGATCGGTAGAGATCTTAGGAGATGTTAACTAAGCCTGGGGATTATAGTCGTTCTTTTTTTTAATCCAGTTGTGTAAGTACTTTTTCTTCTTCTTCTTATAGAGGCAGTAAGTAGTTCTTCCGAACCAGTGCGGAGAAGTACACCTCAGAGGCTCTTTCGCACCACAAGACCACCATCAGTACATAAAACCTGTTGGTTACCTGGAGTGCCGGTTCATTGAGGTGGCGGGCGGCGACGCAGCCACCGCGTCTAGAACAGCCGCCAACGCAGTCAGCACCGCAGCCGTGAGAGCAGGCTGCGGCCGCGGGGTTTGCACCAGGTCCAGAGCTCTCGCAGCCAGCGCGTGCGCAACCCCGTGCCATTCCTCGCTAGAGTCAGCCCCGCTCGCTCGCTCCCAGTGGGAGAACATACTCTTTCGGCACATGTAGATCACTAGAACTAGACATCTGTAATAACAAAGAAACAATAACAATCTGAATCTGAATCTCAAATGAGGATGTCTGGATGTTTGTTACTCTTTCACGCTAAAACGGCTGAACGGATCTGAATTAAATTTGGCACAGATATAGATTAGGGTCTGGAATAACACAGGCTACATTTTATCCCGGTAAAATGAACGGTTCCCGTGGGATTTTTTATTTTGTTTTTCAAGGTACCACGCGGGCGAAGCCGTGGGCGGAAGCTAGTTATATAATAAAACAGTTTTTTCAGGATTTTCAAGTAGTTTCACAGGCGGACATAACATAGGTAGGTAATTGGAGCAGAATATAAGAATTTGTTTAATTAAATTTTAAGACACTTGATACCGCTTTTTTATTAAGTCGATTTTGATGGATAAGGTGATTTCAAATATTTAAGATAGTACTCAAATAGCTATGTGGCGTTTCAGTATTCAGGCGATAGTTCCAGAATAATTTAAATTATAGAAAAGCTATATACCTGTCAAGTGGAGTGGGTGGTGCAAAAGACGCGGCGAAAGCATCAGTAAGCGCGGAAGCTAGGGCCTCGCCCCACCAGCTCTCGGAGCCGCAGACCCTGGCCACTAACGTAGCTAGGGCTCCGGCTGTGGAGCCCCCGCATTGCCACACCAGCGGTGTAACAGTTGAGCACCATTCTTTAGTCACATCTGGATATTGCTGGAAACACAATATTTAATCTTATACCTTATACGAGCTATTCTTGTAAATATGTATTCATAAAATCTGAATCTCGGAAACGGCTCTAACGATTTTCATGAAATTTAGTATGGTTTAGGGGGCGATAAATCGAACTAGCTAGGTTTCATTTTTAGAAAACGTTGTTAAAAAATATAAAAAATAAAATAAATATGATCACGACTGTAATCCCCAGGCTCGGTAGATATCTCCTCAGATCTTTAGTTACTTAGATCTTTGAGGATATCTAAAGAGACTAGTCAGAGGCACGTCCAAACATGACATTTGGTACATGCCCACATTTTGCACAGTAGTTAGTATTCCGTACGTGACAGGTTGCAAGCCCATCGCCGCTTATAAGAATACTAACCTATGACACATACCTTCGAATTTTTGGTTCTAGGGCATGCCGGTTTCCTCACGATGTTTTCCTTCACCGTTTAAGAGCACTGGCACGTTGTTAACAAACAAAAAAAATTGAGCAAAGCTTGGTCACCTAGGTACTTTCATTCAAAATGTCCATTGACAACCCAACAACGGGGTACACAACATGATGTAATCTTGAAAGGTTTTACTAAGCATGAAATACGGTGATTGGGCTTGGAAGTTATAAGATTCCTTACCACATCATTCATCTGGAAGTAGAAGAACAGCAGCACATCCACAATATTCTCCGAGATAACCCTCAGTTTATCCGTGGACGCTTGTTGCAGTAAACTATTCGGTGTCACCGCTCCATTCTCTATAATCTCAGCAACTTTTCTGCCTTCATCGGTGTTGGAACTGTTATGCAGTTTCTTCATGATGTTTGTGCAAGTGTGTAGCTGCTGCTGTAGTTCGATGCACTCGTTGTACGCTGTGACGACTTTGTTGTCTGTTTCTGTATTCATGTTGAGGTATGCCATCATGTGCGCTGCGTTACCGTTGTATAGTTCCAGGTACGGGTTGAGCAGGTCCATCAGTTTACCGGTTGCCAGCCTGTTGGGAGTGGTTCAGTTTAATATTGTTGCTAGCAAAATAATTATCCGACTAATAAGAACAAGACAAAAGAATGTATGGATGTCTGGATGTATGTTTGTTACTCTTTCACGCTGAAACGGGTGAACGGATCAGGATGAAATTTGGCACCGGTATAGATTATAGTCTGGAATAGTACATAGGCTACTTTTTAACCCGAAAAAATAAACGGTTCCCGTGGGATAGATTTGTATTAGTTTTTCAATATACCACGCGGGCGAAGCCGTGGGCGGAAGCTAGTTACTTATAAACATTGGTGGTGTTGTATTAGCACCCTTGCCTTCTACTCCTAACATCATGGGTTTGAACCCAATAGATTTTTCCGAAACATTGTGAGGAAATTGTGTGTATTTCTATTTCGTCAATGGGCTTGCAAAATATTAGGTATACTGTGCAAAACATGGGCATATAATGCTAAATCCTGTTTGGACAAGCCCTTGACCGCCCGCCTCCTTTAAATATCCTCAGAGATCTAAGTAACTAAAGACCTGAAAAGATGTCTACCAAACCTAAGGATTATAGTCGTGACCATATTATTTGTTTTGTAATTAAAGATGCTTGAGCAAAGTGAACCTAAAGGGTGTAATGTTAAAGGTTATCTCACCTGAATCGACATGATAAGTCCTGATGAAGCGCATTGAGCGCGTTGAGAGAGGCCTGCATGTTGCTAACGTTCGCGATCTCCCCATAGAACCAACCAAGTGGAATCTTGCATTTCATGGCTGACATTCCATAGCGGCCTATTGTAGTGATCTGAGGAAATATTGTTAAATTGCAGAATATACTTTGTTTATAAAATAAAGATAATACTATCTATACACAACACCATATAATACATGTGAAATATTTGAGCTTTTTAAAGACTTTTACAACCGATCTATAAACAGCTCAACTCATTCTAACCACTGGCAGGTTAGAAGTTAAAGGGAAGCTTCCTCAAGAGTAACAGCGTTACCACATTAAATGGCAATCCTGATATCATGAGCCAATCTGCTTGATCAACCTTATAATAGGAGGAAGCGATTTATTTGCACTAGGCCAGGATTTCGAGATCTATTTTCTGTTGGCGTTGAGGCCAAAATAGAACTTACTTTCATGTAGCGGCACAGCGGGGGCGGCTGTAAATCTGTCAGTACCAGATTCTTGGTGGCGATGTCAGAGGCCGCTGCAAGTTTCACGCCGTCCGTCTCTTCGCTCGTCACCCAGATGTCGATACAGAGTGTCACTAGGTCCTGACATGACGGTATTATCTGTTGGATTAATGTTTATATTAGAAAATGATCTAGACACTTGGCAGTGTGCATATTTACAGAAACTATTTGGTGCTACTTTATACAATTACTTGAATACAAATTTGGGATTTTGAGAACTAAATAAAAAATATAAATTCCTCATTAGATACATCACGATAAAACTTTGATTACTAGTGCATAATAACTACGCGTGTAATACAGCCATTTGAAGTCCCCTAGATATTTAATGCGAAATTATCGGAATATCACATTTCTGATCTAGATAATAATTTTCGCTCATCCTTTCTCACTCACCACATCAGTAAGATGGATTGCATGTCCAAAATCTAGTACAATATACCGCCGTGCGCCGGAATGCATCCGTTCCACGAGCAATGTAAGCTGCGGCGGACGGGTCACAAGCGCCGCCCACGGCACACCGCACTGTTCCTGCTCCTGTTATAACAAAATAAGCTTTAACACGCCGAAAGTCAAATGAAAATGCCTTGGCAGCCCAGGTACCGATCCTGCCTTTCGATCTCCGAATCAGTCACACATCGAAACTATAATAAACACGTGCGAAAATGAAACGTAACATAAGAAGCAAAAGCTACCAATTCACATCTATTACTACTCGCCAACTCTCGCTATTCGAGGTCGTGAATCCCAAAACTGGGATTATTATCCGCTGATGACAAAGCACAGTACGCGTGGAGAATCTCAACTGTTATGAAGTTAGCGTTTTTACGTCACAATAGATTGATTTAAATGCAATGTTGAGATGGATGTGTGGAGTGACGAGGATGGATAAGATAAGGCATAAGCATAATAAAGGAAGTTTGAAAGTAGCACCGGTGATAGAAAAGTTGAAGAGTAATAGGTTGGCGTTGTATGGACATGTTATGCGGCGGGAGGCAAGTCATGTTACAAGAAGGGTGATGGATTTGAATGTAGATGGATATAAGAGTAGAGGTAGACCTAAGAAAAGTTGGATGGACTGTGTGAGAAGGGAGTGCCTACTGAGATGATAGGGGCAAGTGGAGGAGGAGAACCTGTTGTGCCAACCCCACCTAGTGGGATAAGGGCAGGAAGATGATGAGATTGATTTATAAAAAATCTATCGCAACATACGGATAACTTAACAGCGGTCAAGATCCACCACGAGTACTGCACAGTAATCGTACCCTGAACAGTCGATCATCAGAGAACTCCATCTTGTCCTGAGGATCGCAATCCATCATGGTGCTCTCGATGTCCTCCAAGGAGTCAGGGTCGGGGTCACCCGGCGGGTGCTTCGTCTCTAACTCCTTCAGTTCCTTCTCATACATGGCAGTCCACAGCTGCTGTCAAATGGTATGCAAGTTAGGAATGAGATGCGCGGCACGAGGGCAGCTGATGCGCGTGACGTGTTGTGATGAAGAAGTAATACACGTTGATTTGAGAATCAGGTATCCCAGCTGTACGTTCAGGTGCCAAGTGCGCGAAATAAGAGGCCCTGCACTCCTTGGGTTATAGTTGTTCCATGTAAAGAATAGCTGCGGGACGCTCAACTCATTCCGTTCATCTTTATCTACAGCTTAATTTATCTTGAAAGTCGCATTGTCTAGATTCGTAAAACACTTCCAAACTCACCCAATATCGCTTCTTTGCAATACGTCAAAGTAATTGGATTCAGTGGTCGGTTTTACGAACATAGCTGATACTACTTTCATGTTAAGTTTGTTGACCATGGTTCTTTGATGGTATAGGTACCTGTTGGGGCTCATTGGTGGCTTGCGCGGCGGCCGCAGCACCCGGGAGTGCGCTGACCACTGCAGAATGGTGTCGGTAGCCCGACGACTCCAGCTTGGTCCCATCGGAGGCGAGGTGGCAGCTCACGTGGAGAGGCGTCGCCTCGCTGACTCCGAGACTGAATACACCAGCGCCGTTGTTCTGAGCCCACCACGGAGTAGGCGTTTTGGGATCTGTAGTTCAGTAAATTGGTATGAGTAAAGACACCTTCGAGTTTACTTTTTTTTATTGACTGATAACAATGATAACAGCCGAAAGATTTCTTTCTTAGTCACCAAACTTAATAAATATTTTGATACTTAATTAAGTTTAAATGTTGAAATAACCTCCAATATTTTATACCAGAGTACTCCACAAAACAATCAACGATATATCGGCGCAATAATCTTGTAAAACCTACTCTAATTTACATAATTTCGACTTCATTTGAACGATGGAACGACAGACATTACTTTTGAGAATCGATCACGTAAATCTATTAAAATACCACTTATCAATGATTATGATAATTTGAGTTTGACAACGAAACCACTTTTAATATGACTGAATTCGGTGAATAGTTCGTTCCGACTAGCTAGCCTGCTGCTAGCCTCATCCTGGGGCCATACCACTATTTCATAATACATTACCGAATTAGTATTACATTGTTATTTCGTACCATGACCTATGCAAATTGTATTGAAGTAGTGACGATTCTATAATGGAATCGCTACGGAATCGTACTAAAAGACTTCGTGGTAAGGCCCCAGGTCTGGCCTGCAGGAGTCAGCTAGTTTTAAAAATAAAAATAACTTGGTAGTGACTTACCGGGCGTGTTATCTTTAGGCCAGTTGAGCAGCTCGCGCAGCTGCTGGTCGTGCCGCGGCGGCGGCGGCGTCGGCGCGTTGCTGTCCGCCTGCAGCATGTTCGCATACGTGACCGGGGCTCCGTTACGGGACACCTCGGGAGTTTCCGGCGCAAAGATCGTGCGCTCGAATGGCAGGCCGTACAGGCCGAACCTACGAACAAATCATATTTAACCATGGGTCTTATAAATTTAACGTGTCTGCTATGGCATCGTAAATTCAAAGCGTATGAGTTTTTTTTTGTTGACAGGTGACTTGATGAAGAGTGTTCTTTTCTTAGCTATGATTGTCGGGTTTTGTTAACGCTTAATTTTTTTGCGTTGAGGTACTTAAAATATTCTGAAGATCCTGGACAGGATGCACCAATTCGTAACTCTCGTAGCTAAGAACCGTCTCGATCAAAACCTTGCTATCAAAGCAAATAATCAATCGAAATAATTAAGCGATGCCACGGAAATTGCGTTGGTTGGCAAAATTAATCTTATAGTCAGTAATATTGTAATATATAGAGATAAATTTTGACATTATTGACCAGCATAGAGCCAATTTGTCAACCAAAGTTTCACATATAGATCGAAAAACCCGAATCATAACCGTGAAGTAAGAAGATCTGAGATATAAAACAAACGCTCTCCGTCCGCGTTTCTTTTCGTAGTGTATAATAGTTTTTATAAGTACCCGCGTTTGTGATGTTATGCCTACCTAATATTTTTCTGCTCTAACTTTTAGTGATTTGTAATCTTGAGAGAATTAATAAAGATCTTAAAACCATGCTAGCTTACCTTGATCGTAGCAAATGTTGATATGCATCGGCCCTCTGCAACAATGGTTGAGCCGTATGTTGCAACAAGTCTAGTAGCCTCTGCACAAAGTCTGAAGCAACGGCTGCGGACGCCGCGTGTTGGATCAAGGCCGCCAGCCACCGCAACGCGCCCGGCGACACGCAAGCTCCAATGTACGGAATGCAGTTTGCAACGCTTCGGCAGAGCGATTGCTCGAACGTGGACTTCCATGGCTTCGGTAGTTGTTTCTCTCCGCTGTTGAATGAAGTTAATGTTAGTTAGAGCGAGACTGAAATGCGTATTCATTAACGCAAAAATATAAATGAGGAATATCATAAAACCAATAGATAATATCCGTAAATTACTCAAACTTATAGCATCTTCTAACTTTTTGTAATGACAGTAGTCTAAAAATTAAATTATTATTACAATACTTACTCGCTTGTTATCAGCATGATTCTAGTGCACTTCTTTGCGATGCTCCTGTCTCCGCAAAGTATACAGTTTCTGATCAACGCGTCAATGTGTTTCTCAATCACTTTGATGCACTCAGTCTGTTGGATTTCCACGCTTTTGTCCTTGCCCTTTTCGGTCTTCGCCAAGCGCATTCTTTGAAGCCTCACTGATATCACCCAGATGATATTATCAAGAGCAAGTCTCCGCATTTCTGGTGTACCAGTACCTATAGCTATCTCGCATAGGTTATTCAAGTAATTATTGTTCTCGAGCATAGCTATTCTTTGTTGCCTCTCCAAAGGTACTTCAGTGTGCGGACTCGATCGAACAGTCAATGAGATCTGATGCAGCCAATCGCAGCCTATAAACTTCTTGCCTTTCACATCTTCTGTCTTACTCGGTCCCTTGGACATGTCTTTTGCAGGATCGAAGAGCGTTTTGAGGTGGATAAGGAAAGTTCGGCCTCTAGCCCGGTAGAGACGAGGGCTTGTTAGTGTCAACACACCGGATTGCTGTGTTGCATCTAACCCAGAGGAGAGTACCAACGGTCCCGCGAGGATCTCCGCATTATGAGCTTGTAAGTACTCTTCGCTGTGAATTGGATTTTCTAAGTTCGTCATATTAGCGTCTATTACAGGGGTGGGTGATTCGGCTCTATTGCTGAACGTTGCGTCTTTCTTGTACCCAATTCCGTGTAGATTCTGCTTTAGTAGCGTTACCATTATGACAGGTAAGTTGGTTGTGCATATCGAGTGAAGAGAAAATGCGAATTCCACATGAGCTAATGACACACTGTAGGGCAAAGTTAGTTCGAGAAAGTGTTCATCCCAAGTTGATGACGTGTTCTGAAGCCTCCAAGTTCTATTGTTTTGATGGTCGGATCGCGGACGTTGCGCTGGCGATAACTCACACCAGAAGCCAGGAACCACGGCGCTGTAAGGAACAGCAGTGTTGGTACCGTAAGATCCGGTGAGGGTTATCAACGTTTCTAAATCGCTGAGGTCAAGCTCTGGTTTGTTGGCGATTATGACAGGAGCTGTGGTCGGGCCGCACACTTCGTCTCTAGGCGCGCGTTGCAGCATATCGAAGTCTATATTGGCGAACTCATCCTCGTCCTGATCGCCGCACGAGTCTTTGTCTCCATTGTTGAAAGCGTAGAAATAGATCATTCCGTGTTTCGTTGAAACGCTGAGACGGTCGACCGAAGCGCAATACGTTACGGACGTGAACTGACCTTTCGATACTCGTTTTTCAGATAGGATTTTAAAGTCTGGTAGCGAATACAGTCGCAAACAGCCATCAACGCCGACTGACGCGAAGGAATACTGATCGTTGTCTCCAGGTAAAAGACACAAGTCTACAGGGCTTTCGTTGAATGGAAGCTCCTGGTACGAAACTGGATTGTCTTCAAGCGTGTACATGGACGATTTGTCAAAGGTTTCATACAGTATGAAGTACGCTTTAGCATCAGATTTGAGCCTGTCTTGAAGCTCAGAATCGTCCACATCCATTTTGATATCACCGTCATTGTCCATCTCATCATCAGTCTTGATTTTACCAGGGTCTATACTTGATACTACGACGAGCAAATGTTCTTTGTCTTCGGTTGGTATCAGATGAGTGATTTTGGAATCTTCTCGAAGGTTCAACATTGATGGGAGACTCAAACACTGGACGGCAACGCCTTGAGTGACCTCATCCGGTGGTGGAATCACTGGTTCCGCTTCGAAGCCCTCAGTGTTGGTCGCAGCAGCTGCGGTTTGCGTGCCAACTTTGCTACCGCTGAACGTGGTCACTTTAACCTTCTCTGTTCCCTCACCGCCTTCATACCATTGGCTGATCGATTGGTGGTTGTAAAAATCTGATATGTCAACAGGACCGGTCATGAGGTACTGGGATAAGTGGGGTTCGGGCGTCTGCTGTAATACAACAGCATCGGTCTGATCGGCGAGCTTCGTGCCGACAGAGTCTAATGTACCACCACTTTTCCAGCTTTTAAGTTTAGACAGCGTGCCGACAAAGTCCAGAACGCTGGCCGGTGTGTGGCCGGTCGCGGCAGTATGCTCCTGGAACTCCTGAATCAATCCGGGCGGTGGCGGCGGCATTATTTTAAAATGCTTTGTCAGTATTATCTTCTTCGGTTCCCACATCTTTGAGTCGTCCTTGCTCGACGAGGCGTTTAAATTTATAACGTTACTAATGTGTTCGTCTATAAGCGCGTTGGTGCATTGAGCAAGCTCTGGCTCCTCGTCAGAATATTGGAAGTAAATGTCGTCGTAGATGTTAGCATCTTCCGCTCTAGTAACGTTACATACTTTCTTACTGCCTCCAGCTTTGGAGTTTCCGCTTGTGTTAGATAGGTTCACGACAGTCGTAACGTTGCCGGATTGCGAGCCGTGTATATCGTACGTTAGAAGGAAGAGCATTTTATTAGGAGCCAGGTTACTTTTTGCTTCGTTCTGATCGTTCATTGCTTGTACGCTTTCTTTGGACGCATCGGCACATTTGTCGAACAAAGCTTTGCTTGAGTCTTCCATGATTGGCACGTCAGTTTGCTGAGAGCTCGTTCGAGTGACGAGAACCCCGCATATGAGGGATGATTTGGCTTTGTTGGCTTTCGGTTTTGCGTCTTGCTCTGCATTTTCTTTGTACTGCGGCGGAGATTTGAGTAGCTGGACCACCCATCCGAGCTCTTGTTGAGAAGCGTTACCGACGAACGCCATCGCTGTTAGCTCGATACCGTACGTAGCTAGAAACAAAAGGCACAGGAATATATTTTCGATTTATCATTATTAGATGAATATGCAACAGTATTTACTTGGTGATAGGACTTCTGCAGAATACCACCACAATGCCAGAGATATTCTGCTTGCAAGCAGTAGTCTTAGAGCATAACTGTGTATATTTTTAACTGGCACTGTAGCAAGTGAAGTTACAGGGTGATATACATAATGTCTACGCCATCAAAACTATGTCTAGGGATGGCAACATGCGTGTGATAGGTATCACAAGCGCCTATATGTTTATGGTAACACCATTGTATATAAATAAAATACTCACAACTGTCTTTCTCAATGCTGTTACCCCAGACTTGGTTTGTATCCGTTGTCAATATGCCACTAAATATAGAGTCGTACGCCGTTAGATGAATAAATTTGACGAGCTTTAGGCCACAATCAAAAGTCCAAATGTTGATTTTGCCGTCACTTGTGCCCGACGCTATGAATTCACCAGTGTTGCCTTTGGACACTATAGTCACGCCAGGCGAAGGCATGGCGCACGCTGTTGCATTCGTAACCTGGGGAAATTAGATAAGTGCGTTTTCTTATTACCACCGTTATAAACGATGATAAGGGAAGTAAAAAAGCCATCAGTCCTCCTTTAAAAAACATTGTGTATGACTGAAATCTTTGGGCAGCTTATTAACGACTTCACCACGAATTGACTACTAACTTTATTGAGCTGAAAGATCATATATGACATGTCAACTCACAGATATAGGCACATTGTGTGTATACTCTCCCCTCACGAAGGGACAGTTGGGAGAATGCCGCTCGTGTTCCACCCAGGGCTCATCGCTTTTCTCCCAACAGACGAGGCACACGAGGCAAGTGAAACACATCGCTCGGTCGTCGCCGCTGGGCGAGGGTTGGTGGTAGAACCCGGCCTGCGCCATGCGTGCTGGTAACGCCCATCTGCAAACAATTTCACTATAGGCACAACACCAAGCTGTCTACTTTTAAATAACAAGATCCCAAGCGACATGCTTGATTTATCGATTGGAAAATTCAAAAATGTAATTAAACAAAAACTGTCTCGTACAGCTTATTATAAAATATCAGTTTCTTGTCAGTTCTTCTCGGACTGGGGATAGGACTGGAATTGGCACCTAGACTCACTTAGCATGTAAGACGATTCAAAATGATCCCTGTGATATTACTGAATAAATGACTATTGACTATAGACTATTCAAAATTCAACAGCACATCTTACAAAAACTTCTAAACAAAACTATACTGACTTGTAGTCCATATGTGGCCATCTTTTGAAAGTTTCTTTCCGCTCAGCCTCAGAGTACATAAGCGGCCTGGTTTCCTCATCCTTAGAGCATGGCACCAGATCATTGGCTCTCTGGCCTACTGCTGAAGCGATTGCCAGAGCGGGGATCCGTCGGTTTTGACCCTTGAGCTCTTGAACCACACTTGTGGTGACGAGCCGAAGGATGGACTGTGGCAAGCTGATTATTACTGTACTCCACTGTGGAAAGAGAGTAAAGTATAATACTTATCTGTTCAATTTTGACACCAAATCAATGTAACACTGCTAAAGATCGATTCACACATATCAGCGAAGTACTGTTTCGGAACTGTGACTTCACTGATATGTGTGAATCGACCTTTATTGTGTAAAATCAAAAGTTATTAAAACTTTACAAGAAGTATAACAGACCTTTTGAGCTTTCACTCCCTTTCTAACAGGCTCAGCATCCAACGCAGTCTTCAGTTCTGTGACAAAGTCTGTCAGACCTTCAATAGAATTAGCATCAAGGCCCTTTAGACACTGGTAGAGCAGCACAGCCTGACAAACAATAGAAATTATTAGAGTTGGATCCTAGTTCATAGAAGATATTCATAATTATTGTTTTGGTGCAGTTCAGATGGTATAAACGGGTGGCTAGATTAAAAATTCACACTTATCATGCAAAAAGGGCCCAATAGCAGCATAATTTTGGAAACAAGCTAGTTCACAACGTATCAAGTAGTTGGTGTTCTTTAAATTCCTAAAGGTTATAAAAAACAAAACTTTTAGATTTTTTAAACATGTATAACATGATCTTGTTTATAGGGCAATCCAAATATTCCAATAATTATTTGTAAAAAAAATTTAAGAAACTTATATTATCTGTTTATTCTTGTCTGCAGGATGACATGTCAAAAAATTTCTATTGATGAATACAATAGAACAATCTAGAATTCATAAAAACAAGCCATCCTATTGTGAGCACTTAGTTTCCCATTGACCTATAACTTATATTATCCTGACATCAATTTTAATAAATATTATGCAGGTTAAGAATCTGAGTCATTTTTTGAGACAGAATACTAGGTAATTATGTTATTATAATTAATTCATATTTGTATTGACTAATAGAACTATAGACAATACTATTTGAGACATGGTTATTTACCGACTTATTTGAATACTACTACACCTTTCAAGAGTTGAGTTTCAGGAAACACTATTGTTTTTATACCCTCACATTTCAGACACAAATTCACCAAATAATATGCAACTTACATACCCACCAACCTCTTCCTACTTTTGAGTAGGTATTATGTACCTAATACAGTGTTTTGAACACTTAAAACTTCGCAAATTGATTTTTATTATTTTGTCTTACAATATAGATGTGATACAGTAATCCTACTAATATTATAAACACGAAAGTTTGTAAGGATGTCTGGATGTATGTTTGTTACTCTTTCACGCTGAAACAGCTTAATGGATCTGGATGAAATTTGGCACAGATATAAATTATAGTCTGGAATAACACATAGGCTACTTTTTGTTTTTGTTTTTCATTGTACCATACGGGCAAAGCCTTGGGCGGAAGCTAGTAATTATATAAAAGCAGCAGACTGCTACCTACCTCTGACAGTACGAGCTCCAGCCTGATACTCCTGTCAATGTGCGCTGAGGGTAGGGGCCTCTGAAGAGCCGTGTGGAGAAGCAGAACTCCATTGTAATCTGTCCGTGCGCCCACACCGCTGCTGTCCCACACGAAGACACGATCCGTTCCCGGCACATATTCCACGCCAAGCGTGCCCCCCACATCTACGAAGCCACAATAGAATCCGGTGTAATCAAATTTGTTTATCGCGAACTGTCAAACGAAGCAACAATGTAATCGTAAGCCATCTCAGAACCACCGAAAAAGACTCCCCTACTGACAAAAATATACCCAAAAAGCGAAATTTTATGTACTAGACTAAAATATAGCAAGGAATCTATTGATTGGAGAGAAAAAGCGTTCAACTTACCCGCTGACAGACATGAAGATTGGAGAATCACACCCGAGTTCACATCCAAAACGTGCACACCACCCGCATCAGTTTTCACCAGTATTATATTCAAGTTACTATGGTACGTTAGAGAAGTAACAGGAAAGTTCATGCGAATATAACCATCTTCTCGTAATATCAAAGAATCATCGCCCATCGTGGCCGTGAATACATTTGTCTGACACTACGTAAACGCCATTTGTAATTGTATTTTTTTTATGTCAAATAATCAAGCTGAGTGGCCAGTTACAAAATTGTTATGGTGTGTCTATGATTTTAAAAACAAAATACATATTTTTTTTATCAAGTCTTTGATTTTGTATACATACATGATATTTTGTAAAAATATGTATACATATTCTTATCGTATGTATCTACAATCCACAGATTATAATATTAGTTTAATTTTAATGTAGGTATTGTACATAGCGATCATAAAAAATAATATCAATAGGTAGTAAGTAGGTACATAATAATATTATGTTTGCACTTTGCATACAGCTTTTTCACATTTAGTTTACAGGGTGTCCCAGAAACCGATACCAACCCGAAAACGGGTGATAGGCTTGTTGCCGTTCTTGTAACCATAATAAAAATAATAATAATACCTACCTACCTACACATTTTTTTCAATTATAGGTATCTGCATGAACCGTTTTTGGTTCTGCCAGTCGTATAATTATTGTTCAGTAAGTACCTCGTACTACTTCGCCAGAGAACTGTAAATTTACTTTGATAAGGTTCCATCTCATTCTGATCATACGCCGATTATACCAACTTATTACTAGAAAAAGTACAAGATGTTACAAAATTTAAGGTCATTTAATGCAATAAATATAATAAAATACTTAAAAAAAATCCATTCAACACGCACACAATAACTTTACCTACTACAACTTGTAACTATTGAGTACAAAAATATTGAATCACTATAAAATATCAGTCTATTTATTCTTATGTCAGATCTTTTAGCTCGCTAGTTGTAAATTTAATACATATCCATTTTTACATTTTATAAAGATTGAATAGCAAATATCCAAACATAAAACTATTACATTATAATATTATAGTCTAAGATCCAGCTGCAAATTTTACACATTTTACGCACGCTTTACCAAGAGAATATAACTTTATTGTATAATTTTTACCTGGTCATAAATATGCGTAAAAATGTTATCGTATTATTACTGTGTGAAAGACGATATGTGCAGTAGGTCTACCATGAGTTTTCACAATCTACAATCGCTAGCGACTGTTGTTAAAAAAAATGTATGAAAACTTGCCTACAGCGCCTCTAGCGGATAGTTGGGTACTAAAACGTCACGTAGCTAACTATCCTACGTCACAGCGTACTACAGCGACTGTAGTTTGCGCTCATTAATTTGTTTAGAATTTGGTACCATGGGTTACAATTTCGACAAATGTCATAGTAACGTACTATTACTACTGTAGTAACGTCAGCCAATCTAAATGTGACAACTCATGGTAGACCTGCAGGAAGGGAGTGACTACTGAGATGACGGATGATAGGGGCGCGTGGAGGAAGAGAACCTGTTGTGCCGACCCCATCTAGTGGGATATGGGCAGGAAGATGATGATGATGATCTCGTATTATTAGTGGAATAATTCAAAACTCCCAAGACTCGAGCCACTTCAGGCCTGCCATGGTAGAATTGGGTTCGTGTGCCATGGGGCCGCTCATGCCGTATGCCAGTGGAGAGAACAGGTAGAAACTGTAGACACCGGTGGATACCACCAAGCCAAGGATGCAGTGGTAGGCTGTGCGGCCCAGTTCTGGGGAGAGGTAGCTTCTGATGCTGAGCAGTAGATACTCTGTGAGGATACCTGAGGATTTTAAATTATAATATTTATTTATATGACGACCTCAGTGGCGCTGCGGGTTCGATTCCCGCCGCGGAACAAATTTGTGTACGATCTGCAGAAATTTGTTCCGTTGGTCTGGGTGTTTTCTATGTATAATAAAAAATATCTATCTATGTAATAATGTATTACATACATCAGTTATCTAGTACCCATAACACAAGCTTTGAGTAGCTTACTTTGGGGGTAGATGATGCTGTGTGGATTGTCCGGCATTATTTATTTATATTTATTTATTTATATCAGCAACTTAATGAAAAAACTCATTGGAGCACGACCAGGTTTGAACCCACGACCTTCGGATCGTGAGGCCGGGGTGCTACCACTGCACCACCAGCGCTCTAAATAATAAAATTTTATAAAATTCTATCACGCCAAATAAAATGATAATTTGTCTAGTCCTTGTAGTAAAATGAACCGTTTTAAGTTTTGCCAAGGATTTTCCACAAGCTACAGGAGATACTTGCCAGTGAGCATGGAACTGAAGACCAGCGCTGGGAAGTAGTGGTGGAAGTATAACACGCGTCCCATTGCCCAGAACGGAACGTAGTGCAGCGCCCACCCGCAGAAAGTCCACCCGGCCGCGTTTAGAAGTGCCCTGTGCTTGTTATCTGTTGGAAAAACAAGTTATATTTTTACACGCTTTATATTAGCTTCACCTGTATGTTTGTATGTTTGTATGTTTGTTTGTAACCGACTTCTTTGGGCGCGATTTTGCCCCACTTTAAACGGCCAGATTTCGTTCAAACTTTGTAGATTTATCGAGGACCGATGACAATACACTATTTTGATAAAAAATTACTAAAAAATAGAAAATAAATAATAGTTTAAAAAAACTAAAAAACACGCTTTTTATAGAAACCGAACTAAAAAATAGAAAATAAATTTAAAAAAAAGCGTGGGGTGCTCTTTAAGATATTATCGAAATGAAAATCACCCCACGCTTTTTTTTTAATTTATTTTCTATTTTTTAGTTCGGTTTCTATAAAAAGCGTGTTTTTTAGTTTTTTTAAACTATTATTTATTATCACTTACGTCGTTTTGACAAAATCTGCTAAAAACCTAACTCCGACTAATAAACTAGTATTGTTTAAAAAACAAAAAACCGCTGCAAGAAGCTTTATGAAGCTATTTTTTTTTTATTCTGTTACTCATCGATATAAATAGTTACTAAAGCTGTTACCATAAAAAGCAAAAATTAAATAGCTTCTTACAGCCGCCATATTAGATTTTTTGATATTGTGCGTATTCTATGTTACTCTTGTGATCCAGACAATCCAATGATACCCCATTTGTCAAAATTAGCCCAGCCGTTTGGGTTGCAGGAACAGCCAAAACAAGTCACAAATATATCAGTGAACGCATGTAAACATGGAAGTATTCCTTGAGCTAAAATATGACACCATAGAAATAGAGCCCGGGTGAGCGTGGCTAGTCAGTTTTAGAAACAATTATATCAGTTTACAGAAGCTTATTACACGTTACACGGCAATTTAAACCCATACGTCGAGGGAATAAAGTCAATATTAAATTTTTGGCAAATCCACGAAGAGTTTCGATTTGTGAAATTTGGTGTCCATGGTTTGCGGATATTTTCCTTGAAATCTTCCCAAATCTTACCAGTCGCTCTAGAAAAAATTCACCTTGAAGTGGGGTCCCGAAAGCCTCAGCTCGCTTCTCTCTGATAGAGTTGATGATGTATACCACGAAGAATAGAACCAGGAAAGCCAGGTTCACCCACCATACCACCGGGTTGCCAAGCAAGTAGATCCTGTGAGTGCTGCCGGAGAAGAATTGACCCTGGAACAATTCATACAACTTTCACATCCTACTAATATTATAAACGTGAAATTTTGTAAGAATGTATGGATGTGTGGATGTCTGGATGTATGTTTGTTTCTCTTTCACGCTGAAACGGCTGAACGGATCTGGATGAAATTTGGCACAGATATAAATTATAGTCTGGAATAACACATAGGCTACTTTTTATCCCGAAAAATGTACGGTTCCCGTGGAATAGATTTATTTTGTTTTTCATGGTACCACGCGTGCGAAGCCGTGGGCGGAAGCTAGTTTATAATATTAGTAGGAACTTAGAAAGTATCGATATAACAAGACGATCATTAGACCTGTCGTATTGAATGGATCTGAGTGTTGGACAACTAAGGCGACGGACGAAAGAAATGTGCATGCGACGGAGATGCGAATGTTGAGATGGATGTGTGGAGTGACAAGGATTGATAAGATAAGGAATGAGCATATTAGAGGAAGTTTGAAAGTAGCACCGGTGACAGAAAAGTTGAAGAGTAATAGGTTGGCGTGGTGCCCATACCACGCCAACCTATTACTCTTCAACTTTTCTGATATGCGGCGGGAGGCAAGTCATGTTACAAGAAGGGTGATGGATTTCAATGTGGATGGATATAAAAGAAGAGGTTGACTTAAGAAAAGATGGATGGACTGTGTGAAAGACTATATGTGTAAGAAGGGAGTGCCTACTGAGATGATAGGGGCGAGTGGAGGAAGAGAACCTGTTGTGCCGACCCCACCTAGAGGGATAAGGGCAGGAAGATGATGAGATGATTTATAAAAATCTATCGCAACATACGGATAACTTAACAGCGGATATGTGTAAAAAGGGAATAACTACTGAGATGACGGATGATAGGGGCGAGTGGAGGAAGAGAACCGGTAGTTGCCGACCCCACCTAGCAGGATAAGGGAGGAAGATAATGATGAGCTTAGGAAGTATAACATGTTGACCGCAGTTTAGATTCATCAGTTTATGTTACCCTGTAGTTGATAGGCCACTGCCAAGGCTGAGAAGTAACCTCGCCTTCCTTAGGTTTCAATCCAGCATTTCCTTGGAACATAACGGCGTGGGACTCGAAGAAACGCTCCACGAAGCCAGATGCGTATGCTTCGAAACTCATTTTAGGCACTGTAATCATAATTAAAAAACAACATGAACACCTGTAATCCCCAGGTTAGATATCTCCTCAGATCTCTAGATACTTAGATCTTTGAGGATATCTAAAGAGGGTAGTCAGTACACCCAAACATACTAAACTTAAAGCAACTACATATTTTTAAAACATGTCTTCTAATAAAAAATATTACTTCTAAGTCCATACAATCAAATCTAAGCCTACAATTAAGAGAAACTAAATATAGTCTAAGAAACAAAATTAAATTAAAATTACCCCACACACGTACGAATTACGGAGAAAAGACGATTCTTTCAGAGGGAGCACGTACTTTTAATAATTTACCAAATTCCATTAAAGAATGTGAAAGCATTAATACGTACAAACATACATATGTTGAAGGCACATGTCTGCTCAATAGAATAGCAAAACAATTTACATAAATAAACATAACATTATTATACTTATAACACAATAGTTATAATTAATAATTTAAGCTCAGGAGTTATTTACCTACTTAAACTTAGATTTAGTACACATTGATTGTTTAAATTTATCTCATTCTAAGTAAACTGTAAAGTTTTTATGAGAAATAAAGTTCTTTAAACCTTAAACATGATATTTACAATACCACATTTTGCACAGTCGTTAGTATTCAGTACGTAACAGGTTGAAAGCCAATCGCACCTTATTTGATAGTAGCAAATTTTATTTTATCCCGTAGAACACCCCAAAGGGATAAAGTTATCGTGTGTCAATGATTGATAACACAGGCTAATCTATAAAAACACAGGCTAATCTGTAACCTACAAAAACTGTATCCTACTAATATTATAAATGCTTAAGTTTGTGTATGTGCATGTTTGATAAAATAGGCTAATCAAATTTTGGAATATCAACCTCTAATTTATAGCAAATATTCACACAAACAAACTTTAGCATTTATAATATTAGTAGAATACAGATTTTAACTATACCCCTTTGGGGTATTTTACGGGATAAAAGTAGTTTATGTGTTAATCCAGGGTGGTAACGCTATCTGTATAATCTGTCAACACTACACAAATTATAATTTATCTGTGACATCCAATCCTTTCCACTCATTCCTTATTGAACGAAAAACTGTCAACCTTCTTCAAGCAACCAATCAGAAGACAGGAATACGCAAGAGTGAAAAGAAAATAATTGAAGACTCACTCATTCGCTCTCATCGCTCAGTTCAACCTCTGACCCGAGCCAATACGCATCGAAATTTAAAAACTATATACGTACCTACTGTGCTCAAGTTTACAAAATACAAATCAATCTAAATCTTTCTTATCTACCGGTAGAATTCCATATAAATACAAAATAAGTGCTTACACCCGCCTACGCGCGATACTTGTGGTGAGATTTCTGTTGAACCAGCCGCTATTCAAGATATTCAAGCTATCCAAGTAAGTTTTTCGTTCTCCTATCAATTCCTATATCTCTACCATAAGTTCTGGTCCTTCGTCATCGGATTCCCTTTATTCTATCCTCTAAACCTATTTATACAACCCCGCCTTCCTTACATACCGCTACATACCGCTTTTCTTACAATTTTACCAATACACGCTACGCCATAACGCATTCCACAAATACTTACGACACGCACCCGCACCGCTAAAATACTTTACAAACGCATTTATATTTACGCTACACGCATACAACTTACTATTTACTTACCTACATTTCATACACACGCCAAACTTGCACTTATTTTCAATACGCAAATACTTCCTGTTGTAACCTGTTTATACCTACACTACGCCGCCATTATTTTCTCGGGTTGAGAATTTTAAATAATTTTACTTTGCATTTTACTGATATTATTTCCTTTCCAATTGTTGTGTTTTGTGTTACATACCCGTGCATACGTATTTTTCACCGATTTTGCGTATTTACCTACTTACTTGGGTAAGTACCTGCCTGTGTCTACTTATTAAAATTAGAACGTAAAAATTCATTTTTCAAAATGCCTAAAGCCGCTGCTAATGATAATATGGAAGAAAAACCTTCCATTTTGGAAAATAAAGTCGTAATGCTCACTGCTAAACAACAAAGCTTATTCCAATTGGTGCAAAATATGTATGACATGAGTACCCGTTGCAGTGACGATAAAGTGATTAGTTCATTTCTTATCCGAATAAAATCCTTGGAAAAGGTTCGTCAAGAGTATAGTAGTGTAACTGAGGAGCTAATTATGGCAAAGTTAGAATTGAATCCAAAAACTGTCATAGATTTCGCGCCGTTGCTGGCTTTCGACGAACTTTATTGTCACATAAAAGCCGTAGAAACTGAACTCATCTGTACGGCCACTCAATCAAGTAAATCTAAACCGCCAACGCCAACTTCGAATAACTTCGATGTTCTAAAACGTAAATTGCCTGCTTTGGAGTTAGTGTCCTTTGATGGTTCGCCCAATAAATGGGTCATGTTCTATGAAAACTTCACCGCGCTCATACATAACAATACAAGTTTATCGGACGCAGAAAAAGTGCAATATCTTATCGGCAGGCTGTCCGGCAAAGCGCTCAGCGTTTGCGCGGGTATTCTTCCGATCGCTAGTAACTACGAAATTCTGTGGAGTGCTCTCAAGGACAAGTACCAAGATAAAAGGACGCTAGCTACAATGTACCTAGAACAAATTCTTAATTTCAAAGGTAGCCAATCTCCGTCTAGTAACTCATTAGACGCGTTCATCGAGCGCTTTTGTGCCGCTCAGTGCGCACTGAAGCAGTTAGGTATTCACGACCTCTCGGACTTTATATTCACGCATATCGCTATATCTAAGCTAGATAAAGAAACCGTCAACTTATTCGAGCAAGCGCACCGCGACGAAAAGCTACCTACTTTCGATTCGCTAACTAAATTCATTAAAGAACAGAGCAAGATTCACATGTTACGCGGTACCGGGATACCTACTAAATCCGCGACTACCTACTCTAATAATAAAACGCAAACGAACAATTCGAACTCGCGTACCTCGGCCGTGCAAGCGTTTGTCGCTCAAAATGATAATAGTAATAATAATAACTTCCCAAAATGTGCCTTCTGCAAAAATGACAATGTACACCCGTTGTACAGGTGTGAAGCCTTCCTCAAACTAAACGCTCCAGCGCGATATAACTTCGTGCGATCTAACAATCTATGCACTAATTGTTTAGGTTTTCATAATATAAATTCGTGCCGCTCACACAATAGATGCACCGTTTGCAATCGAATGCATCACACGCAATTACATAATGATTCAACCCGGTCCGAATCCGCTACCTCCGCCGGCGCCGGCGCGAGTGCCGGCCGTCCCGCCACTGCGCGCTCGCAGCCGCTCGCAGCCGCTGCCGCCTGCGCAGGCAACGATAGCTACGCGCCGCGATCCGCACCCGCGCCCGCGCCGCCCGCGCCTTCGCAAGCGGGCGCGCGCAATACCGAACCTTGTGTTCCGCCGCACACGCATGTCACGCACGACAGTGTCGCCTTTACGACTTCGACTCGTAACGTAAATACGACGACCGTACTTTTGCCTAGCGCAGTCGTTTTCGTATACAACGACGCAGGTGAACGCTTTAAAATGAGAATCTTTCTAGATAGTGGCTCCATGTGTCACTTTATCACAAAATCTTGTTGTGATCGCTTAAATCTAAATATAACGCACGCTCCCGCTACTGTTAAAGGCATAGGTCTTTCAGTAAAACCTGTTATGGGTTACGCAAAGTTCACGATTCACTCCCGCTACGACGCGCGTTGTAGTTACACTATCAATGCTCGAGTCATAGATACGATCACCGACAAAATGCCTAACGCTTTTATAGACACGTCCGAACTGAATCATTTACGAGATATACCGTTGGCAGATGATGAATATCACTCGCCCGCTGACTTTGACTGTCTAATCGGCAACGAGTTGTTCCCGTTCCTGTTGGGAAATCGCAAAATAACCGCTCCAGGCTCCGCCGTCGTTGGAGTCGAGACTTCACTGGGTTACGTAGTGATGGGTAGGGCGGATTGTATTCCGTACTCTATTCGTAGTAATAATAACCAATCATTTCATGCGGTCATTGAACCTACCTTAGAAGACTTAACCCAACGGTTCTGGGAACTCGAGAGTGTACCTACTAAAAAACATTTAAGTCCGGACGATGAGGCATGCGAACGCATTTTCAAAGACACTTTCTTTCGCGACGATACCGGGCGATACACGGTCTCGCTTCCGTTCAAGTACGAACCGACTGAGCTCGGACGCTCCGAAAATATTGCTAAAACACGCTTACTAAATCTAGAAAAACGCTTAAACGCTAATTCCGAACTACGTAAGGATTATAATGCTACATTGCAAGATTACATAGACAAAGGTTATCTCAATAAAATCGATAAACCCGCACCCGGTCCGTGCTACTACATTCCGCATCACGCCATCTATCGCCCGGACAAGGCAACCACTAAAACAAGAATCGTCCTAGACGCAAGTTGTAAATCAAGCTCAAAAAAATCGCTCAACGACGTTCTATATACAGGTCCGAACCTGCAAACTAACATCTTCGATTTATTGATTAACCTTAGACTTTTTCCGGTTGCTATTTCCGCAGATATTGAAAAAATGTTTTTTCAATTGAATTTAAATAAAACTCAACATAGCTTCCAACGCATTCTATATCGCTTTGATTCTGACGATCCTATCGCTACATACGAATTTTCCCGCGTCGCTTTCGGCGTTTCTAGCTCGCCGTACTTGGCAATGCGGGTCGTAAGACAGCTCGCTGATGATGAGCGCGCGCGCTGGCCAGCTGCTGCGTGGGCGGCTGAGCGCCATTTCTTTATGGACGACTATGTTTCGTCCGTATCCTCAGTCTCTGAAGCAGAACAGCTGTTTCACGAACTAACGCAGCTCTTTAAATCCGGGGGGTTCAATCTTGTCAAATGGGTTACGAATAGCACTGAATTAATGAAACGCATTCCGACGGATCGTCAGGCTCCAGGTGTAGTTAAGTTCGATGAAGATAATAACATTAAAATCATTGGTCTTCAGTGGAAAACCCATGAAGACGCTTTCCTTTTCAAGGTCAACCCAAATAATAATTCAAAATGTACTAAACGCACCATACTTTCGGTGGCCGCTCGGCTCTTCGATCCGCTGTCTCTGCTCGGGCCGGTCACCGCGCTACTCAAACTACTTGTCCAAGAATGTTGGAAACGCGACTTGGATTGGGATGACGATGTCCCCGCGTACATTGCTGATCAATGGTCTCAATTTCAAAACGAACTTAGTGTCTTAGAAAATATAAAAATTCCGCGCCATGTAGGTATTTTTCAAAATACAAAAAATATTTCTCTAATCGGTTTCGCCGACGCGAGCGAAAAATGCTACGGTGCCGCTATCTACCTACGGGTTAGCCACAGTGAAAGTGACTTAGGTCAAGTCACTTTGCTCTGCGCAAAATCAAAAGTAGCTTCCTCAAATAATATTGTTACATTACCGCGCCTCGAATTGTGCGCGGCGCTTTTACTATCAAACTTAATCGTAACCGTACGCGACTCCATCAGCGAGCGCATTCAAATAAATGAAACTATTGCCTTTTCGGACTCGACTGTAACGTTGTCGTGGATCCGCGCTCCGCCATTTCGATTTCAGACCTTTGTTGCCAACCGAATCTCCGCCATAAACGAGAACTTGCCGGCCCGACACTGGTTTCACATACCTGGTAATGAAAATCCAGCGGACATCATCTCGCGACCTGTCATGCCCAGCAAGCTAGTTGACAACAACCTATGGTTTCATGGCCCATCGTGGCTCGCTCTTCCGCTCAACGAATGGCCAATCCAAACCTACGCTAATCCTTTGCCGGTCGTTGAACTTCCGGAAATAAAAACATCAACCTTTGCCGTTCAAATAATTGATAACTCTGATGTTCTTTACGATTTAGCTAATCGTATGTCGAGATGGAATAAATACCTACATGCCGTAGTTTACGTCTTACGATTTACAAAAATATTAAAATCGCGTAATGTAATAACTGTTAATGACTTGGAAACTGCTCATAAGTATATCATTCGAAGTATTCAAAGAAAACATTTTCGCGAAATAAATAGTCCTCCTTTGCAAAAATTAAATGTTTTTGTTGATAGAGATAATCTCTTACGAGTTGGCGGACGTTTAAGTAACGCGCAATTAAGTTTCACACAAAGACATCCAATCGTTTTGCCGGCAAATGACCCGATCGTGCATTTACTGGTCGATCATTCCCATATCGCGAACGCTCACTCAGGCCCTAGCCTTCTGCTAGCCTTGCTGAGACAAAACTATTGGATTCTCTCTGCTAGAAATATGATACGTAAACGCTTGCGTAATTGCAATTCTTGTTTCAAATTAAAACCAAAAAATACCTGCCCGCTAATGGGAGATTTACCCCACTTTCGGGTAAGTGAAGTCAAAAGTTTCGTTTTTACCGGCGTTGACTACGCAGGTCCCTTTCTTGTAACACCTTATCGCCGTCGAGGGGTGAAGAGTGTTAAGGCTTATTTATGTCTTTTCGTCTGTTTAACAACGAAGGCTTTACACTTGGAATTAGTTTCTGATTTAAGTACCGAAATGTTTCTAGCTGCGTTCAAACGTTTCATTAGTAGAAGGGGACCGGTTTCCATGATCCTAAGTGATGGGGGAACAAATTTTGTAGGAGCTAAAAGAAAACTTGACGAATTGCACGCGCTTTTAACTTCTGACGCGCACAATAAATACATAGATCAAAACTTAACTGACTTACATATTCAATTTAAAAGGAATCCTCCATTGGGCTCTCACTTTGGAGGTATCTACGAAAGTAACATTAAATCAGTAAAAACCCATTTGAAACGATCGATTGGAAATCAAATATTGACATATGAAGAATTAAGTACGGTCTTAGTCCAAATTGAGGGCATTCTAAACAGCCGTCCGCTGTGCGTTTTGAGTTCCGATCCTAATGAACCAGAGGCTTTAACGCCATCTCATTTTTTGAATGTTACACCATTAAAGTATCTTCCTGCGCAAGATGTTCACAGCGTTCCGGAAAATAGACTTACTCGATACGAGCTGCTTAATAAGTTAGTTCAATCTTACTGGCATAGATGGAGGGTAGAATACTTGACCTCACTTCAAATCAGGCAAAAATGGAATACTCCATCTGACCCTATCGAAAAGGGACAAATTGTAATAGTTAGAGAAGATAACGCTCCGGTGTTAAGCTGGCCTATTGCTATCGTAGAAGAACTTTATCCTGGTAAAGACCAAATCAGTAGAGTTGCTAAAGTTAAAACAAAAACAGGCTCTTATGTCAGACCAGTAGTCAAACTATATAGATTGCCTCTTCAATAAACTCTTGACGCCTCTTTCCTTAAATTTAGTATAATAATCTTAATTTCAAAATTCTTCTAAAATTCTTTGTACTTTTAACTTTAAATATTTTTTGATTCTAACTTCTCACTTTATATTAACTTCAGTAGTTCTTCAGAAGGTATCCCTTCAGCCCGGGGAATAATGGTAACGCTATCTGTATAATCTGTCAACACTACACAAATTATAATTTATCTGTGACATCCAATCCTTTCCACTCATTCCTTATTGAACGAAAAACTGTCAACCTTCTTCAAGCAACCAATCAGAAGACAGGAATACGCAAGAGTGAAAAGAAAATAATTGAAGACTCACTCATTCGCTCTCATCGCTCAGTTCAACCTCTGACCCGAGCCAATACGCATCGAAATTTAAAAACTATATACGTACCTACTGTGCTCAAGTTTACAAAATACAAATCAATCTAAATCTTTCTTATCTACCGGTAGAATTCCATATAAATACAAAATAAGTGCTTACACCCGCCTACGCGCGATACTTGTGGTGAGATTTCTGTTGAACCAGCCGCTATTCAAGATATTCAAGCTATCCAAGTAAGTTTTTCGTTCTCCTATCAATTCCTATATCTCTACCACAGGGTATAATGTATATTAACTCGAGTGTGGATGGAATCGTACGCTTACAGTCATCAAAAATGTTGTCCTCGACATTCCAAAGCGCGTTTTTGTCTCTTAAATTAGGGTTGCACGCCACTTCCTGCTGCTCGAAACCCCATTTCGGTAGCTGCTTACCCGTCGTTGTAAGTGTACAGGCCTTTAGTGAGAGCAAAAACAAATACTTAAACAAATTATAAGTTGACCACTACCATTAAAACACCATCCAAATCAGCTGGCACACAAATAAATAGCTCCTTCATAAATAAGTACGTCTACCATGAGTTGTCACATTTAGATCGGCTGACGTTACTACAGTAGTAATAGTACGTGACATTTGTCAAAATTGTTACTCATAGTACCAAATTCTAAGCAAATGAATTAAGCGCAAACTACAGTCGCTGTAGTACTGTGACGTAGGACAGTTAACTACGTGACGTTTTAGTACCCAACTATCCGCTAGAGGTGCTGTACAAGTTTTCATACATTTTTTTAACTACAGTCGCTAGCGAGTGTAGATTGTGAAAACCCATGGTAGACCTAAAGGAGACTGAAGAGAAAGGATGTCATGCACCAAACCCAAAACCTTTGCTCATAGTGGGAAACTGATGGCAAATCAGAGTTAAACAAAAAAAACAATAAAATAAGTTGACCACTTCTTTAACCCAAACTCCCTTTGATTTTATAAGAGCACGGGGTATAATATGAGAAAAGATAGTTTCGTTCTTGATCGATGAATATATTTAGGTAGGTACTAGATATTCTATATCATGTGTTTGCATAAAAAATCATCTCGCCCGCAACTTTTAGATCTTGCAGGCAGTGGTCTCAGGTTCGAATTGAAATATGTACTATTGTTGTTTGGTATAGTCCATTTATCGAGGAAGGCTATAGACTAATAACATCACGCTACGGCCAATATGAGCATCAATAAAATATATTGCAAAAACGGAAAAAGAAAATTACTTAAAACGCGCCAAGTTACGCGAGAGTCAGCTATATAATAATAATAATAATAATAATAATAATGCTGGACACTATCACACAGCATCATGTAGCCCCAAACTAAGCAGAGCTTGTATTATGGGGACCACATGACTGATAAACTACATAGATACATTTTTTTTTTTTGTAAATATATACATATTATACATAGAAAACACCCAGACCCGAGACAAATATTTGCAAATAATGCAAACATTAGTCCCGCGGCGGGAATCGAACCCGCAACCTTCTGCGTCTCAGACGGACCTTCGCCCGCTGCGCCACAGAGGCCGTCGATATAATTCAGACATTTGTCCCGCAGCGATAATCGAACCTTACATATTATACAACCAACTCACCTGTAGATAATGAACAAACATGAGTTTACTCCTGACCGTTTGTATTTCGTCGCCATCTTTACCCCCAGATATGACAACTTTCCACACGTCATTCGCATCGCCGACACCGTCCTGAAAATCATAATTCATTAAACCGGTAATTTAAAATTTATTTGTAGGAAACAAAAAAAAAAACATGATCACGACTCAATCCCCGGGCTCGGTAGATATCTTCCTCAGATCTTAGTTACTTAAATATTTTTATTAGAGGATATCTAAAGGTCAAAGGCACGACCAAACATGATAAATAATTACACATGACCACATTTTGCACAGTGATTAGTATCTATTCCGCAAGTGACAGGTTGCAAGCCCATCGCCGCTTATAATAATACTAATCTTTAACTAAGATTTTTTGATAAAATTTTGTTATCGACCAAATTATTAAACTTATTTCATAAAGCAAAGTTTACTAAACACAGAGTCGGGCCTTTCTACTCAACTGTTTCGTCATTGTTCACAATTTTGTTTAATACGTAAAATAACGTTACCTTTCGTGAAATAACTTAATATCGATTTTTCATGTAAATTCCTTCGTGAAATAACTTATCAACCAAAATTTAATTGTTTATCTTAATGCTAACAGCTTGAAATACGAGCTCTAAAATCAGAGATTTTTTTTTTAATAACGGTAAAATATCAAATTGAGTAGAATCGAACTATCAACTAAAAACTATCAACGAAATAATGGCCTACTGGTGTAATTTCGTTGATTGTTGTGTGGAGTAGGCCCCCAGAATCACACTACCTCTCTATATCCAGTGACTTGTTTTCGACCTAGATCAAATCTAGATTATCTGATGTCTATCTTAGGGATTGGAGACGTGATCATATATGTTTTTAGACACATATATATAAACTAGCTAATACCCGCGACTGCGTACGCGTTGGTTCACGGCCTACTGGCGTTTCGTTGATTGTTTTGTGGAGCGCTGGTTGTGTAGTGGTAGTACCCCTGCCTCACGATCCGAAGGTCGTGGGTTCAAACCTGGTCGTGCACCAATGAGTTTTTCCATTCGAAAAATTTATGTGCGCAATGCCAGTGCTCTTAAACGGTGAAGGAAAACATCGTGAGGAAACAGGCATGCCCTAGAACCAAAAATTCGAAGGTATGTGTCATAGGTTAGTATTCTTATAAGCGGCGATGGGCTTGCAACCTGTCACGTACGGAATACTACTCGTAACTATTGTGCAAAATGTGGGCATGTACCAAATGTCATGTTTGGACTTGCCTCTGACTACCCTCTTTAGATATCCTCAAAGATCTAAGTAACTAAAGATCTGAGGAGATATCTACCGAGCCTGGGGATTACAGTCGTGATCATATTTATTTTATTTTATGTTTTGTGGAGTAGACCCCCAGAATCACACTACCTCTCCATATCCAGTGACTTGCATATACTTTGTGGTGAGTGGCGCCCTCTCTCTGTGCGAGTGTACATTCCTAGTGGTGGACACGTGCGTGAGTCGCACCAGGTCTCCGCTCCGCACCAACACCACTCCGTCGACCTTCTCTTTATCGTAAGGCTTTATTGTGAAGCGATTGTTGTCATCTTTATGAGTGTACGTTGTTATCTGGAAGAATTTTATCATTGGACTAGCAACACACACCACACGGGTAGCAAAAGTATCTCTATTTTTATAAAATACTAGCTTCCGCTCGCGGCGTCGCCCGCGAAGTACCTACTTACATAAAATATAGCCTATGTTCATCCTGAAAGTTTATTCTACACATTGGTGAAAGAATTTTTCAAATCGGTTCAGTAGTTTCGGAGCCTATTCGTTTCAAACAAACAAACAAACAAACAATCAAAGTTTTCCTCTTTATAATATTAGTATAGACTAGCTGTCCCGGCAAACTTCGTACCGCCTTCTACATTGCTTAGACAACAATATGAACTTTATTAAATAGTAATAAAGTTCAAATTGACTCAACATTTTATTTAGAAAACGTTTGTATGGGAAATAGAAAAGGGCTATTTTTAGGGTTTTCCCGGCAGTTATTCGAATTTTACTTACCTTTTAAACCTTCTCTAGACCTCCACGAACATTTCAAGACCACGATAAGATAAATCCGTTTAGCCGTTCTCGAGTTTTAGCGAGACTAACGAACAGCAATTCATTTTTATATATATAGATAGCCTAATGTTACTCAGGGATAATGTAGCATTTTAATGGTGAAAGAATTTTTGAAATCGGTCCAGTAGTTTTTGAGTTTATTCGTTACAAACAAAAATACAAAACTTTCCTCTTTATAATATTAGTATAGACTAGGTGACTCTTACGCAACTTTGTCTGCGCGTTTTAACTATTCGATGGAGGTCGTAAATACGGTTTATTGTCATAATCCCCACTAAATAATCCCCACCAGTGGGGATTATGACAACACTCAAACATTTTTTGGCGTTTTCTTTACTAACATGTTGGTGGGGACAATAAAACACTCACTTGCTGCTGCTTCGCCCCCACCCCCTGGGGGTACAGATGATGGTGAGAATGCAGATACCCCCCACCAGTGCGGTGGTTCTTCAGAGTGATGATAGCTCCGTACGCCACCACCCGCGGCGCGCTGGCGTTGTGAAGGTTATTGCCGATCAGCCGGGCTTGGAACCCGGATGAATAGAATCCATCACCATTGCCACTGACATTAAAAAATACATACTTACTAAAAAATAAAAAAAATAAAAAAATATGATCACGACTGTAATCCCCGGGCTCGGTAGATATCTCCTCAGATCTTTGGTTACTTAGATCTTTGAGGATATCTAAAGGGGGTAGTCAGAAGCAAGTCCAAACATGACATTTGGTACATGCACACATTTTGCACAGTAGTTAGTATTCTATACGTGACAGGTTGCAAGCCCATCGCCGCTTATAAGAATACTAACCTATGACACACACCTTTGAATTTTTGGTTCTAGGGTATGCCGGTTTCCTCACGATGTTTTCCTTCACCGTTTAAGAGCTCTGGCATTGCGCACATAAATTTTTCGATTGGAAAAACTCATTGGTGTACGACGAGGTTTGAACCCACGACCTTCGGATCGTGAGGCCAGGGTGCTACCACTGCCCCACCAGCGCTCTAAATACATACTAATACTTATTAAAAAAAAACCACTTCTTCCTGCCCTTTTCCCACGCTATGTGGGGTCGGCACAACACGTTTTCCTCTTCCATTTCCCTCTATCATCCATCACCTCACCACTCACTCCCCTTTTACACATATCTTCCCTCACACAGTCCATCCATCTTTTCCTTGGCCTACCTCTACCCCTGAATCCATCCACATTCATACCTAACACTTTCCTCGTCACGTGACATTCATCTCTCCTCATAGCATGCCCTTACCACGCTAACCTATTACTCCTCATCTTTCCCCGTCACTTTTTTTTAAAAAAGCTTTGTTTGTCGGTATAGGTACCTTCTATTCAGAACAGTGAGATGGATCCAAAAGAAGAATACGTAGAGCATCACCGGCCATACGATCAGGGTAATAGATCTTCCAATTAGATGTTTTAAAGTTAGGCTCTGCAACAGAAGAATAAATAAAGCATCAAAAACTTAAGTTAGATAGTTCCTACTTCCTACACCGTCTGTTGTTTTGCTGTATGACTAATCGTCGAATCCAAAAATCTGCCCAATATACGAATCTGTCGATTAACGAATTTGCCGAATTACGAATCTGTGTATAACTAATCTGTCGAATCCAAATATCTGCCCAATTCACGAATCTGTCGAGTAACGAATCTGTGACTCAGAAGAAAAATCTGCAAAACATGCAAACATTTCTTCCGCAGCGGGAATCGAACCAGCATCTCTCGTCTCGCTACCGAGGCAGTCAGTAATTATAACTTTTTGATCTTACCACAGGCTTAGTCAAGTCTCCGAGTACGTTCCACAGATCAGCAATCGTCCGGAGTCCCACAAACAAAACCACAAACAGTCCCACAAACTTAACAGACATCGTGCACGCTAGGGATGTGCCTAGGAACAGCTGCCATGACAACATAGTGCCGGAGAATGGGGGGTATCCCTCATCTGTTGCTGACCTAACCTGGAAAGGAATTACGGCTTAATACTGAAAAAGTTATAAAGCTGCTTTTGCTTTATGCTGCGCTACTGTGAAACGCCATTGAAAATCGGCGCTTCCGTCAGCATGAGCTGTACAAATGCGCCTGTTTAAAAAAAAAGATCGAAACCGACGAAATTAAAATGTAGGAGGTATATATTTTCAAGTCTGTAACGAGATGTAAATTAATTAAGTCTACTATATTCTATTCAGTCGTGTTTCCGCTGTCCATCATGCTGCTAATACTTTGAAAAGGTGTCTGTACTTAGTACCTACCTATATTATAAAACACGCCAAAGGACCATTTTACTCAATGGTTTCGTCATTATTCTCACATTCGTCATTGTTCGCAACAAACAATTTTGATTATCTCGTAGAATATTAGTTAATTTTAAATGCACCCTTCGTGAAATAACTTATTAGTTATTATCAACCAATCTTTTATTGCTCCATCTTCATGCTAGCTTGAAAGAGGAGCTCTAAAATCATAGTTAAAAAGGTTTTTATACTATCGGTAAAATAATAAATTGAGTTGGCGGCAAAACGACCGAAGGGGTCTAGCTAGTGAGGCTTTTGCCCTACAATAGGATTCTATAGGCTCCTAAAAATAGAAAATGATTTCTTGTTAGCATCTTTTATAAGACTACTTTGAATGTCTTACCTTGAAAGCCCCATATATAGAACAGCTCATGAAGAACAGTAGAATTGGATCCAGTAATATGTATCTGTTCAATGTTAGAATTCCCACATCTACAACAAACCAATATAAACCATAATGTACCTATGTATACATCTACAAACATATTATTTGAAACACAACAACAAAATGTTTAAAACATGTTAAACTCTGCTAGGTGTCCCTAACAATGTTATCAAGGATCATAATACAAAAAAAGCACTAGGGCCCAGCGAGTTTCTTGTCAGTTCTTCTCGGACTGAGGATAGGACTGGAATTGGCACCTAGACTCACCTAGTATGTAAGACGATTCAAAGTGATCCTTGTGATATTACTGAATAAAGATTATTGACTATTGACTAATGTTAAGTTTTATACAAGAAAACAATTTTGTCAGTCTTTAATACATTATTTCTACAAGTTATACAGGGTGTTACCAGAATACTTCCGTAAACTTTAGGGGGTTAAAGTACCCATCAATATTTAAAAAAAAATCTAAAAACCTAATACCCATCAATATAAACAATTTTTTCTAAAAAACTAATACTGTGAGCGTGGAAAAAAACAGCTGTTTCATATATTATAGCCAAGTAGGTATTGAACTTTTGCATGGAATCTAAACATTTGAACTTACAAATAGTTTTGACCTAAGTCTGGTCTCATCTCAAGCACAGAACAGTCTGAAAAGCCACAATTCTTTAAATGATGGCTTACTTCAGAATTGATTAGTTTTACTATAATCTATAAATACCCGTCTAATACTAATAATAATGTGTTCAGATCGCGTAAGTTTAAAAGTACATATTACTATAATCTTACCACATAAAAGGAGCATGGTTCCAATGCATGATGATTCCAGAGATCTTGTGATTTCCCATATGCTGAGAAATGTAAGTGGTATGATTGCAGCACCTAGAGCTGTGCAGAACTGCAACAAATAGTCTACATTTTTGAGTCATTCTATTTGAATAAGCATCTTATAAATATTATAAATAGACAAATGATTTTCTGTATTGTACTTGTACCTACTTGTACCACCTTAATTTTAGTACACCATCTAAGGGCAGATTCAACTAAACTAGTTCCCCAGTGATATGTAATAGTTACTCTCTCTAGGGATAAAGAGTTGAATTTAGAGAGTTTGATATTTTAAAAATGTTTCTTACCATTCTCATTCCTTGATATCTTGCTTTATCATACTTGTCCCCAGGTTTCTCAAATGGGAATGTCCCATCATAGCCTGTCAGTTTACCGGATAGGCCAATGAGCATCTGAAAATTAATAAGTTTAATAATAAAATGTATGTTATGTATTAAAAATTTGTCTTACATGTTAGGTGAACTGAAAACTGTGAGAAAAGTAAAATGATAATTAGTAAAATAACTTTTTTATAGTTTTTTTTTAATAAGAATCATTAAAATCCAGCCATATCTAATGTTATATTTTGACTACCATAGTTATTTTAATCTAGAGATAGACTGTAAAAATAAAAAGCACCATTTAATAGGGGTAGTTCCAGCATTCATACATAGGCTAGATGGCAGCTTTTTTTAAGTGGAATTAGAGTTTGAAAAAATTTAAATTTATGTGGAATTTTAAGTTAAACATCAACTAAATAAAAAATGCAGCAAGGGCTTGATTTTTAATGAGAAATAAAGGTATATGAAGAAAATAGATGATATTATTTATTAATACCTTTCCCAGTGGTGGGTGGACATCAAAGAAGAATGTTCTGTTTATATACCAGCTCGCCATTTTACCAAAATGTGTTTCATCCCAACTGAAATAATTGTTAATATAATAGTTATGAAGTCTTACATGCTAGGTGAATTTAGGCGTCAGTTCTAGCCTAAGTTCCATGAAAAATAGGCAAGAAAGTAGCAGTGTAGCATTTTTTTTAATAGAAAGCACTGCTGAATTAGCAAACTAAATTTTTATTTTTAAATTTTTGGGTCCAACTAAATGAATAGCGGCTGAGGAAGAAAAAGGCTTTCAAGTAGCTCATTATTTAAACTTACCAAACATGGTCAGGTTCTAATACTTTGTAAAATCTAGTAGCGAATGCTGCTCCACAAATTAATCCAAATGTTATCCACCATCTAAAATGAAAATTATAAATATTTAAATAGTTACATAGGTGTTAACCGAGGGTCTATTAACACACAACCTTTACCATAATAAATTAAACCTGAACCTAAACCCAAAATTGTAGAGCTAAAATTTTTTTAGGGTATGAAATTTCAAATGCCTATCAAACTGTTCAACGAGAAGTTTAGGTGAATTTTTTTGCGAACAATGTTTCAAGGAGTTCTACTATTTACCTTCATATTATATTATAAACTAAACCGAAATTTTAATGGTTCTGAACTTACCTATATTAGTCTTTCATAAACAAACTCACACATAAGTAGAAGTCAAACAAAGTTCATAATGATTGGAGTAAGTTTATGTACAGTACCTACCTACGTAAATAAAGGTACAACCCCCACTTACATTTTACTATTTGGAGCTGATGAACCACTGACCACTGTTTCTTTATCCATTGCTGAGAAAGCCAACTATTTTTTTTGTAAATAAAGAAGTTTTTGTGGCCTAGTTATTAGAAGTTATCATGTAACGCAATTTAAAAAGCGGAATGTTTCTAATGAATTAGTAACAGGACTTTTCAAAACTTTCGCGAAACTACCTACGTCACATCATCTCATCGTCACTTCACTTCTCGACCGTCAAAATTCCTGACAATGACAAATCACAAAAACCGTCGAAGGGAAAGGAAGGAAACATGTTGACAATCCAGATTATCAATTCAGTCATTAGTGTCAAATGCTATGTTGCCATCTCAGGTTTCCACTAAAATTTCAGATTATTTAAGTACAAGTACAGCAACTAAAGACCGTTACAAATTATCTTAAGATAGCTCAACTGATCCAGATCACTGTCAGAGCCCAGAGGAAGGCATCTTCAAGACGCTCGAATTACCACGTTGATGGCAATACTAATACAAACATTACTCGTTTAAATCTGAAACTTTTATTTCACGTAGGTGGTGTTAGAAAAAATATCGTATTAAACTGGTCACTTCAATAATTAATTAATTTACGAAGTTCATACAGAATTTAACTTTGAAATTTGATTTTTTACGCAATGTAAAGTCACACTCAGCCGTCAGCTTCAGCTGTGTGTGGCTGTGTGTGTTTGTGTGCTGTGTTGTGGAGTTTACTTTTGTTTGTTTTTATTTCATTCGATGTTCGATTGAAAAATAATCGTGTGTGCGTGCATCAACTTTGTAAATAAATAAAGAAGTGGTGACGAAAACTAGCTCATTCGCAAAAAGTGATCTTCAACTGCAGAACGTAAAGCGATGACTTTATAAATTACAAAAAATTACATCATGAATCGTCATAAAATATTTTTTGTACTCCTAAGTTTGCTATCGTATTGTGCGTGTGAAATTAGTTATGAGAAAAAGAACAAGTTATTGAATGGATTTATAGATCTGTTTAACAGTTTGCCTAATCAAATTTATACCTGCGATGAGGGATATTTGCGAAATGCGCAACAAAGTGTAAGTAGTTAAATTAGCATTTTATAAATTTCTGTGCAAATAAATAAATGTTTTTATAAAGGTTATCATCAATGTAGACCTTTGTCATAATATCTTGTTTCTTATCATAAAGTTTTTGTGAGGAGCGCTCTAATTAGATTAATAAACCACAGTAGAATAATTGTTACAATAATTTATTGGCCCTACAACTTGAGACTGGAGACACTGGTTTCGAAATAACTAGTTTCATGATAAAATGCCTTATTATTTAATTCTTGCTATATCTGTATTATGTTTCTCAAATAATATCCTATACAGACGGAGCAGAATTCCTATGAAATTGAAGTAACTTTGAAAGTATCTGAACAGCACAATCTTGACTCCACCAAGTATCTCAGATGCACTGGAAAGATTGTAGACCTGGAGGAAGTTGGAGTCTCTGTCTTGAATCATCACTGTGAAGAAACCACATTAGGTGACCTGAATTTATATTTTAATTATGAGCATTGATTGATACCAAATATAATAGTTGCTGATTTGATTTTAATGTTGCTACTTACATACAGCTAGTTTCTATATTCTATCAATCTGCGGTTTTGGGATTTTGGATAGGTATTTGACATTAATCCTAGAAAGTAATGTCAAATACCTATCCAAAATCCAAAAACCACAGATAGTTAAAATATAGAAACCAACTTTTATTTTTTGCAAAATAGTTCATGTTACAGTACTTAAATAAATTATATTTTATGTATGTATATATAAGTGTGTACCAACACCACATAATGTGGGAAAAGGGCCGGAAGAAGGTAGATATCAGTTATTGATTTTTTAAATTTTTTTGTTGCCAATAATCAAAATAACACATGAAATAAAAAAACTGAATGAAAAAAGTTTTATTTTTAGATGACAAAGATAAAGAAATTGAAGAGACTACGGCCACCGAGACAATCAGTGATGCAGCAGAGGCTACACTTATCAGGAAACCTATACAGCTTGATAATGAAGTCCAAACTGATACCACTGTGAGTACCTAGAACATTTCCTTAAAGGAGGTCATTCCAGTTTCATACATGTTTGGGCCCAAAATGCCAAACTGCCAGCCAACAAAAAAAGGGCTATGCTTGGAAAGTCATTCTGAGTATTTTTCACCAAGTCTACAACAGTTCCTTCAAGTTCCCATACAATTATAAAACAAAATGTGATGGCTGGCACTTTGAAATTTTGGGCCCACAATGAATGACATTATCTTAGAAGACCCCATCCATAAGTAATTAATTCTTCTCGTTACACATCTTTAAACTATAAATAGCATCTCCAAAATAGGTAGACTATTGAAAACTACTTAAGAAACCAGTTTGTACCTAACTACAATAAAGTTATTGTTACGATTCAAGTTTTATCTAAATATTTTTGTTTTCTAAAACGCCTTGGGATGGCAAAAAGGTTTTGGATGAAATTTCTGGATTAACTTAACACATATAAATGATACTTTGGCCACACAAAGTTGCTGGCAGAAGATAGATCTACCATCCATCCCATCATATCCATAAATCTACCAGTAATGTGGAATTAAATATCCTCATAAAACTTGTCAGTTTGCAGTTAATATATATTTATAGTAGGTAAGTACTTTCTGAGATAAATGACAGCATTCTGAATCACGAGCAGCTATTGTAATACATTTCCTAGTTAACTAAAGAATATGCCACTTAAGGTGGTTTGTCACGCTCGGACCTGAAATTAAAATAAACGTTTTTAGGGTTCCATACCAAAAGAGTAAAACGGGACGCTATTACTAAGACTCTGCTGGCCGGTCTATCTGTCTGTCTGTCCGTCACCAGGTTGTATCTCATGAACCGTGATAGTAAGCAGTTAAAAATTTCACAGATGATACTGTGTTTCCGTTGCCGCTATAACAACAAATACTTACTAAAAAACAATAAAATAAATATTTAAGAGGACTTCCATACAACAGACATGATTTTTTTTGCCGTTTTTATACCTTTTTTATACGGAACCTTTTGTGCGCGAGTCCGACTCACACTTGGCCGGTTTTAATTAATATTCCTAGGGTTTCGTAGGTGAGGCTGACGGAAATGTGGGTTTGCGCTAATTGTAAACCATTTTCTACGATCTCGTGCTAATCAAACTTTGATAAAGTGATCAGTTTGATAATTTGGTCGTCTTTCACGAAATTTAACATTTACCAAATTGATCACACAAATCAAAGTTTGCTAAACGTGTAAACGTGGAAAATGTTTCGCGATTGTCGCAAAACTACATTCTCGCTAGCCTAATATTAAAAACAGCAAAATATTTAAATTTCGCGTCCGACCGAGATGAGCCGCCTTGTCTAACGAAGATGACACTTAAATGAAAGATAAGGATGTAGCCTGACTGTATTCGATGTAATTCTTAGAAACTAATATTTTTCCGTTATAAAATCACATAAGTACTTAGGTACAAGAACACTACATTTTGACCTAACACAAAAGTTTTGAGATAGCGTCGGGACTTTACAGAATTAGTAGTGTAAGATTTTCTTTTATCGTGTCATTAGCTGACTCTCGCGCAAAGTTATCTGCGCGTTTTAAGTACTTAATATGTTTTTTTCCCGTTTTAGCAACTTTTTTTTTATTGATGCTCCGCTCCTATTGGTCGTAGCGTGATGTTATAGTCTAAAGCCTTCCTGGATAAATGGATTATACAATACAACAATAATATTTCAATTCGAACCAGTAGTTCTGAGATTAGTGCGTTCAACCAATCAAACTCTTCAGCTTTATAATATTAGTATAGATTACAGTTATAGTTATTTTGAACCAGTGTGGTGATAGGATAAAGTGAGCCTTAGAGGCCTTTTCTGTGCACATTGGTCCGTTTATAATTAAGCATGTGGCAATACCATCTTTGGACGTGCCTCTGATAATGCCTCTGATAACCCTCTTTAGATATCCTCAAAGATTACAGTAATTACTAGAGATCTGAGGAGATATCTACCAAGACTGGAAATTGCAGTCGTGATCATGTTTTTTTAATTTAGCAAGTGTGTCTAACTTTTTATGTTAAGTCGATCTATGTTCTAAGTTGCTTATATCTTTCTCACCTCATCTATTAAATTAATTTATAGAACGACGCCTTTAGCGTATTCATCGAATGTCAAAATGATTGTAAAGTAGTTGAATTAAGCTCCTGAAAATAAAGTAATTAGGCCACCCAAAAACCTATGCCATAAACTCATAAACTCATAAACTAAAACCTACAAGGAGACAATAAAAATGCTGGATTCGTTCTCAAAGTTTTTAGGTAGGTAGGTAGGTAGGTTTGGCATTTTTCATATTGATTGTAAAGTAATAATTTTTTAAATTGGAAATTCTGACTTTTCACGTGTGTTCACAGCTGAAAAAATATTGCTGTATAAATATTACTTCATTGTTGATTTTGATACTGTGCATCCTTTGTTTACTTATCTTTACTTGTCGGTGTCGTCTGTCGATGTTTGGCACTTCACCAAAAGTGTACTGTGACACAAATTTCCTGCGAGTCATCAGAACATGATATTTTATTAAACATCTTGTAAGTAAATTGGCAAAAAAATTGTAAACAAAAATACAAACATCCTAAATCCTACTAATATTATAAACGCGAAAGTTTGTAAGAAAGGGTGGATGTATGGATGTATGTTTGTTACTCTTTCACGCTAAAACGGCTGAACGGATCTGAATGAAATTTGGCACAGATATAGATTATGGTCTGGAATAACACATAGACTACATTTTATCCCAAAAAAATGTACGGTTCCCGCGGGATAGTATTTTTTTTTTTTCAAGTTACCACGCGGGCGAAGCCGTGGGTAGAAGCTAGTATTAGAATATGTGCACCTCTTACTTTCTAGGGTTCTGTACAGTAAGTTCGTAACAGTCAGTGGCAAAGTATATAAAAATATTACAATAAAATAGAGCAGGTATAGATATCACTCGGAGATATTCTAGCTATTTATTCATTAAATAGTTTTAGAATGTGGTCTGTTCGATCAGTAGTTTCAATAATTTCAACTTAATATAGGTATAAACTTATAAATACTTATAATATTCGGCTGGTACGCTTATCCCTACCAAGCTATCCCTACTAGTAGGGATAAGTGCACGTTTTTGTAGATTAATTTCTACCGGTAGGGATAGGTGCACAGTATATTTCTTAATAAGAAATATACTGTGCACCTATCCCTACCGGGATAAGAAATTCTTATCCCTACTCAGTTATCTCTACTACTGGTATCGATAAGTGTACATTTGTGTTGATATATTTCTACCGGTAGGGATAGGTGTACTTAGTATGTCTGAGGTATGATTCTCAAATAATAACAATAATACATACATTCAACAGTAGATAACAGAAATCCTTGAAACGTTGGGATGTTTGTACAGTTTATTTTTATTACTGTATGAATTCTGCAGATGCTTACCTCTTACCTAGGTACTTATTATTGTTTGGAATGACCTAGTATTTCTATTATGTCTAGTATTTATACGTCATTGTGCTTGTAGTACAGTAAACGGATCATATTATTTCAGTCAAACCATTCTGGATTGGTTTATCGTTTTTCCTGTAATTTAACAAAACATTTATTTAAATGATTGATTCAGGCGTGACTTTGCGGAAATCCATTAATAATACTGAAAAGGACGGAAATATCCAATACTTTCCCGCTCTAGAAGATTCTCTTTCGGCGCTCGGTGGAGCAACACTAGTGCGGAGCGAGTCAATGGTCCTGAGGATGTTTCGTGGAGAAGCGAAACACGTGTTGAATTTCTATTTGAGTTTGTGTTGTGTTAAGCTCATTAGATAATAGTTTAGCGGGAAAGTACTAGATATTTCCGTTCTTTTTAGTAAAACATTTATTTTTTTCAAATTACCACGTTAATCTTATCATCAGCCCATCTCATCAGGCATGTTTGGTGATAAATATAACTTGATCATATTATGTCTTGTAGATAACATCAGGGGAACAATTCATAGCTATACCACGTGAGGAGCAAAAAGTTCACTGTATAGGATGCGCATCCCACGTGAATCCTGACGCTCCAGGAGTCAGTGAACTCGCAACGCTTGGAGTGCGCCAACTCGACATCCTCGAGCCTAATATACATCATACCCTCAACAGTGTTGTGGACGTCGAGAGGCAAGTTCAGGTATGTGCAAAACTAGATACTTATTTGCTAGAACGAAGTTCCTTATCGCGCTTTGCAAAAGGGGGCTAGACGGAAAAAATTAAGACCTAAAGTTGTAATGACACTTTTTGCTATAGTTGTAAGCCGTGCGGCGTGCGCGTGTTTCTCTGTCTGTCTTTCTCTCTCTCTCTCTCTCTCATAGAAAGCAAGGAAAGGAACTTTGTTCTATCCGGGTGTCCCTTGACACCTCTCAAGCTTTTTTTTGTTCATAATAGTTCTGGTGGAAGACCTGCCTTATTCTAATTTTAACTTGTCCATGCTTTTTCTTAAAGTTATGTCAGACAGTGGAGGTTAGTTATTATTTAAATTTATTTAGCAATTATTAAAAAATGAAGTCTGATCTAACCTAACGCAAAAGCTTTATTTCATTTTGATGGAATGGAAACATAAAATAGCACCAATAGAACCGTTACATTGCAGGTCGTCAATGGCATCCGCTATACGCTCACTCTGGTAATAGACTACAACAGTTGTATTGCCCCAGAAACAGAGACATGCTTAGACTCAAAAACTTGCAAAATATCGGTTTTAGAGAAACCATGGATGAAATTACTTGATGGCTCTAAATACAGAGCCATTCTTTCTAACAATTGCACGGAGGAATGGCAATTCGGAGACAATGGTGTGGTCATAGATAAAACACCCACTGACAATAGGGAAAACAATAACATTAGTTCACCTCTAACTGATGGATCTGATATAATAAAACCTATCATCAATGTAGATGTCCAATCTCAACCACATACTGAAAAAACTTTAACAGACGTTGATATTAAAGATATACAACAGCAAATAATACCTTATAATAAATTTGATGATAATGGAAATGAAGCTACGCTAACTGCACCCTCTGAAACTACTAAATCAGCAGAGCAAGAAGAAAACAAAGAACATGTTGTCAAATTAGAATCGGCAAGTCATTCCAGTCCCAATGCTATACCAGTGATCAATCCCGTGAAAATAGAGAACTTATCAGAAGACAAGAAAAAAGCTATTGACGATATGATGAATTTTTTTGAGTTCGCTGGTCTTAACTCAGGTCGTCCAGACGTTGATAGTACTAGACGTAAAAGAAGCTACGATCGAGATCTAAACATGATGAATCTGGTAGAACAATTTCAGAAAGTGAAAAAGCATGTAGAAAACGCAAAGTATGTTTATGAACTAGCGCAGATTGTTGTAGATTATCTTAACGAAATGGATTCAGAAGTGAAGAATAGAGCTCTAAAGGACGTTATAAATGCAGAAGACGAGACGGATAATCATCGATATTTCTATTACATTCAATCTCGTGTTATAATCCCATGCGATAACCCTGAATGTGAAAAGATAAATACCGTACCTAAAATCTGCAATGCAGCCCTTGACGTTACTAATAAAAAAGTAATAGTACTAAACGTGTTTTGTTATGACGAACTTAAAAAAAAACTGTTTGGCAAAGTAAACAGTGTGGCTTTAAATGATCCAGTACTTCTCAACCTGGTCAAAGAAGCGACGAATAAAATTGAATCTGAGTCAACCCATGGTAAAGCAATGAAAGTCAACCGGATAATCGATGCAAGCACACTTAGAGTATCAGGAACGTTGACCAAGTTCTCCATCATGCTCGATCATACAAACTGTGACAAAACGGTTTCTTCGGCTCGTAGAAGTAGTTGTTTAATCCAAGAAGAATTGGGTTCAGAAATATGTGAAGTAACAGTTTACGAAAAATATCAGCCCAAAGACAGAACGATAACGTATACATGTACTGAGAGACCGGTAGGTACTAGTTTCTCCAATATACAAAATTTAGGATTAAAAAAGAGCGTCAACGACCTTACTGTTCTCAACATGGTTGATGAAGCTTTGCAGAACTTAAATAAACAGTCGAACATGAACAGTAAACAGATTGCTATTAAAATAAATTCTGTCACAACTCAACTCGTAGCTGGCTTCTTAACAGATATAGAATTCGTGGTCGGCTACACGGCCTGCAAAAACGATGTCGAGCCGGATATAAGCGAATGCAAACTATTAGAAAACGAACCTTTAAGAACTTGCAAGGTTAAAGTGTGGGACAGAACGTGGTTAGAAGATGGGAAACAACTTGATGTGTCTTGCAAGGAGTCCAATATAGAAAACAATGAACTTGCAAAAAAACAAAAAAGACATCTGAATTTTGTAGGAGGGCCAATAATTGAAGACGTTAATAGTCCTAAGATCAAGGATCTGACAAAAGAAGCCTTGCGAAAACACTTGCTAAAATCTGGTTATCATCGTCATTTTGAAATCATAGATATTCTGCAAGCAACAGTTCAAGTAGTGGCCGGAAGCTTGACTAACATAAAATTCAAGATATCGCCAACTACTTGCTTGATTGATAAGGAAGGAAATCCACCTTCGGATTCAGACTGCAAAATATATGACAGCAATGATGTAACCACGTGCACTGCACTCATTTGGGAGAAAGAATGGCTTGAATTCAAACAAATCAATACAACCTGTGAAATTGACAATGATAACATAAAAGTTGAACGAGGAATTCCAGGTAGTGCATCAGAACAGAATCCTAACGATCCTGAATATAGACAACTTGCCCAAGAGTCTATGCAAAAATATCTTCAAAATAGTGGCAATACCATCCCGCATAAGATCTTGAGCATAGAAAAAGTAACCACTCAAGTAGTAGCTGGGACTAAAACTGTTATCCATTTCAAAATATCTACAGCTACTCAAGCAACTGGCGATGTTATAAGTTGCGTGTCTGATATATGGGAACAACCTTGGAGAAATTTCAAGGAAATCAAAGTTGACTGTAGCATTGATAACCATTCTAAAGTAAAGAGACAAATCACAGGTGGCGAAACAGAACACAATCCTAACGATCCTGAATATAGACAACTTGCCCAAGAGTCTATGCAAAAATACCTTCAAAATAGTGGCAACACCATCCCGCATAAGGTCTTGAGCATAGAAAAAGTGACCACTCAAGTAGTAGCTGGGACTAAAACTGTTATCCATTTCAAAATATCTCCAGCTACTCAAGCAACTGGCGATGTTATAAGTTGCGTGTCTGATATATGGGAACAACCTTGGAGAAATTTCAAGGAAATCAAAGTTGACTGTAGCATTGATAACCATTCTAAAGTAAAGAGACAAATCACAGGTGGCGAAACAGAACAGAATCCTAACGATCCTGAATATAGACAACTTGCCCAAGAGTCTATGCAGAAATACCTTCAAAATAGTGGCAATACCATCCCGCATAAGGTCTTGACCATAGAAAAAGTGACCACTCAAGTAGTAGCTGGGACTAAAACTGTTATCCATTTCAAAATATCTCCAGTTTCTCAAGAAACTGGTGATGTTATAAGTTGCATGTCTGATATATGGGAAAAACCTTGGAAACATTTCAAAGAAATTAATGTTAACTGTAATATTGATGACCACCCTATTAATAGAAAACAATTTACTTTGGTTCCTATGAATCCCAATTTTGAAAAACTCACCGAAGAATCTATGCAATTATATCTTAACAGAAGCAGCAATACTACCCCGCACAAAGTTGTGAAAATTGAAAAAGTGGTATCTAGAATTCAAGTAGGTGGTATAGAAACAACTATCAATTTCAAAATAGCTCCAGCTAACCAAATAAATGGCGAAACTATAAATTGCGTGTCTGTGATAAAAGAAAAACCTGCAGAGAAACTCAAAGATATTCATGTTAACTGTAGCATTGGTTCAAGAGCAAAAAGACACAGTTTAGTTGGTAATATTTCAGAGCAGGATCCTAAAAAACATGAATTTCGAAAACTTGCCGAAGAATCTATGAAAAAATATCTCAAACGTCATGGCAAAACTAACCCTTATAAAATTGTGACCATAGATAGAGTGATGACGCAATATGTATCTGGAATAATTACTATAATCAATTTCAAAATTACAAAAAAAAGCAATGAGCCCGCTGATATTTTAAACTGCCAATCAAAAATTTCGGAACAAGTCTGGATCAATAATAAGAATATAAAAGTAAACTGTAAAGTTGATAAACAACCTATACCACAGGAACCTTTAAACAGTAGTTCCTCAAAAGAAGATAATCATTCTAAGGTAAAAAGACAGATCCCAGGTGGCAAAAAAGAACAGAATCCTAACGATCCTGAATATAGACAACTTGCCCAAGAGTCTATGCAAAAGTATCTTCAAAATAGTGGCAATACCATCCCGCATAAGATCTTGAGCATAGAAAAAGTGACCACTCAAGTAGTAGCTGGGACTAAAACTGTTATCCATTTCAAAATATGTCCAGCTTCTCAAGCAACTGGCGATGTTATAAGTTGCGTGTCTGATATATGGGAACAAGCTTGGAGAAATTTCAAGGAAATCAAAGTTGACTGTAGCATTGATAACCATTCTAAAGTAAAGAGACAAATCACAGGTGGCGAAACAGAACAGAATCCTAACGATCCTGAATATAGACAACTTGCCCAAGAGTCTATGCAGAAATACCTTCAAAATAGTGGCAACACCATCCCGCATAAGGTCTTGAGAATAGAAAAAGTGACCACTCAAGTAGTAGCTGGGACTAAAACTGTTATCCATTTCAAAATATCTCCAGCTACTCAAGCAACTGGCGATGTTATTAGTTGCGTGTCTGATATATGGGAACAACCTTGGAGAAATTTCAAGGAAATCAAAGTTGACTGTAGCATTGATAACCATTCTAAAGTAAAGAGACAAATCACAGGTGGCGAAACAGAACAGAATCCTAACGATCCTGAATATAGACAACTTGCCCAAGAGTCTATGCAGAAATACCTTCAAAATAGTGGCAACACCATCCCGCATAAGGTCTTGAGAATAGAAAAAGTGACCACTCAAGTAGTAGCTGGGACTAAAACTGTTATCCATTTCAAAATATCTCCAGCTACTCAAGCAACTGGCGATGTTATAAGTTGCGTGTCTGATATATGGGAACAACCTTGGAGAAATTTCAAGGAAATCAAAGTCGACTGTAGCATTGATAACCATTCTAAAGTAAAGAGACAAATCACAGGTGGCGAAACAGAACAGAATCCTAACGATCCTGAATATAGACAACTTGCCCAAGAGTCTATGCAGAAATACCTTCAAAATAGTGGCAACACCATCCCGCATAAGGTCTTGAGAATAGAAAAAGTGACCACTCAAGTAGTAGCTGGGACTAAAACTGTTATCCATTTCAAAATATCTCCAGCTACTCAAGCAACTGGCGATGTTATTAGTTGCGTGTCTGATATATGGGAACAACCTTGGAGAAATTTCAAGGAAATCAAAGTTGACTGTAGCATTGATAACCATTCTAAAGTAAAGAGACAAATCACAGGTGGCGAAACAGAACAGAATCCTAACGATCCTGAATATAGACAACTTGCCCAAGAGTCTATGCAGAAATACCTTCAAAATAGTGGCAACACCATCCCGCATAAGGTCTTGAGAATAGAAAAAGTGACCACTCAAGTAGTAGCTGGGACTAAAACTGTTATCCATTTCAAAATATCTCCAGCTATTCAAGCAACTGGCGATGTTATTAGTTGCGTGTCTGATATATGGGAACAACCTTGGAGAAATTTCAAGGAAATCAAAGTTGACTGTAGCATTGATAACCATTCTAAAGTAAAGAGACAAATCACAGGTGGCGAAACAGAACAGAATCCTAACGATCCTGAATATAGACAACTTGCCCAAGAGTCTATGCAGAAATACCTTCAAAATAGTGGCAACACCATCCCGCATAAGGTCTTGAGAATAGAAAAAGTGACCACTCAAGTAGTAGCTGGGACTAAAACTGTTATCCATTTCAAAATATCTCCAGCTACTCAAGCAACTGGCGATGTTATTAGTTGCGTGTCTGATATATGGGAACAACCTTGGAGAAATTTCAAGGAAATCAAAGTTGACTGTAGCATTGATAACCATTCTAAAGTAAAGAGACAAATCACAGGTGGCGAAACAGAACAGAATCCTAACGATCCTGAATATAAACAACTTGCCCAAGAGTCTATGCAGAAATACCTTCAAAATAGTGGCAACACCATCCCGCATAAGGTCTTGAGCATAGAAAAAGTGACCACTCAAGTAGTAGCTGGAACTAAAACTGTTATCCATTTCAAAATATCTCCAGCTACTCAAACAACTGGCGATGTTATAAGTTGCGTGTCTGATATATGGGAACAACCTTGGAGAAATTTTAAGGAAATCAAAGTTGACTGTAACATTAACACCCATTCTAGATCAAAAAGGGAAAACCACCCACAATTTTCTCTTGGTGGACAAGTCGAAGAGACGGTTTATTACCAAAACAGAGAAAAGAGACAAACAGGTGGCACCGAAGACGACTATGTAGATGAGGACATCAGTTTCTACTATGCCGACCGTGCTATAAAACAACTAAACGACCAAACATATTCTAACAACTTACATAAACTGGTCACAATTCACGGCTCTCAAAAAAGCATGCATATGGACCAGCCTATTGTACGTATGTACATCGAGACGGCAGAGACGTACTGTCAGCGACATCGCGACGAGAACATATTGCCCGAATGCGATGAACTGGAAGGTATGAACCATCAATTATGTCTCGTTAGGATCTGGCCATCTTTAGAAGATGAACGTACAGTGAAAGTAGTATCTCTAGTTTGTGAAGACGATGAAAAATTCGAATCTATCTCCGGTTTATCCATACCAACGCTGCTTGAAGTTTCCATCCAAGAAGCTGAAAAATCTCCAAAAATAAAATACAAGTTAGTGCTCCAGGGTGAACCGCAAATTATTCCTACCCTCGATTCAAGCTTTCCTATCACGATTAACTTTGTAGTTGCCACAACCAACTGCACAAAAAACCTCAAAGAAGATATATTTTCACATAACTGCTTCATCGACATTTCTAGACCGTCTAGAGCCTGCCAATCGCGTGTTTGGCTGATGCCTAAAAGTATGAAAATAAGAAAAATTTCCTCTGAATGTGGTAATAATGCGCCACGAAAAAAACGCACGGTCTCTCTTAATCTTTCGAATTCAACTACTGACGAATTGCTCATACAAAACTTGGTACAGGAATCTTTACACAAACTAGAGATGTCGTCATCGAACAGGTACAAGCAAAAGGTTCTCCAAATTAAGGGCTATTCATCTAAAATAACATCCGGGAAATTAACGACGATCGACTTCGATGTAGCTTATACATCTTGTTTAAAATTCGAATGGGTCGATGATATGAAATCATGTGAAATCCTCAAACATCTTCCTAAAAGGCATTGTGTGTCGCAAATCTGGGAAAGGCTATGGATCGAAAACGGGCGGAGTATTGATGTTACTTGTACAAACGATGAAACTCCGCTAGAACCTGAAATAAGAACTGAATCTGCGATGAGACTAGCGAACGAGGCTTTGAAGCACATCGAGGCTAAATACCCGCACCCACTGAAGCAGACTATCGTCCGAATCTTCTCATTAGAGAAGCAAGTTGTGGCTGGCATCCACTATAGAATGAAACTCGAGGTTGGCTCAACGCAATGCCCGGCGCTGAGTGGCGCTACTGACTGCAAACTGAAAAAAGACGCTGATAACAAGTTCTGTCGCGTGAACGTATGGCTTCGACCGTGGACCGATCATGCCTCCAACTTCCGTGTGACTTGCGACTACCAAGAAGCCGGTACGGCTGACTTATACCACCACCTCCAAGCCGAGCAGTTGTTCCACAACTTTCTGACCACTTACATGCCCGAATACATCGATAAACCTGATGAAATTAAAAGAAAATTCGAGATATTTAAGGCCAATATACAAAAAATAAACGAATTAAACACCCACGAAAAGGGGACCGCTACGTATGGTATAACACGCTTCGCGGACTTGTCTTATGAAGAGTTCACTCAGAGGTTCTTAGGTCTGAAGCCATCTTTGCGGGATACCAACCAGGTGCCGATGAGACAAGCTCGCATACCGCATCTTAACATTCCTGATAAGTTCGACTGGAGAGACCATGGCGCCGTCACTGAAGTCAAGAACCAGGGATCTTGCGGCAGCTGTTGGGCGTTCAGTGTTACTGGTAAGATTTATGTTTTGCTTACTGTATTATAGCTAGTATAGATACAAATAGAAGATATCTCGCTAGTTTTATTGAAGAGCTAGCTGTGCTCGAAGTTCGTTTGCGCGTTTTAACGTATAATAATTACGTTTTAAAAACTAAAACGAAAACCGCTTGTCAGAAATGGACCAAATTGAAATGGGACCACCAAATAAAAAAAATCATCAAATTCATAAAAGTTCTGAGGTAACAAACATTACAGTCGAATAGAGAACCACCTCTTTTTTTAAGTCGGTTAAAAAATACACGGAGGCGCGTTTACTGGGTGGTTTTGCTATAAAAGGAAGTTAGCTTCCCAGCTTTCTAGCTTCAGCGGTTTCGGCGTGGCGCAAGTGTTTACCTACTTAGGAAAATAAAAAACCCCGACTGAAAATATGGTAAAATAGCTTGTTCCAGCCGCCATACCGTATCTTTGATATGTCACTGTTGAGATCTAAATAATTCAACGACACCATTTGCTAAAATCTATCCAGCCGTATGAGTTCCAGCGAAAAAAACTCGCATACATACAACCCAAACACATACCCCCCTGCGCAGTCGGGTAAAAAATAAAGTTATAATGTGCCACCCAAATGCAAAACGCTCGATTTGCGAACACAATATCAGAATAAACAATCAATTTTCACGCTTGTATTTCTAATAATGTAAATACCTATATGCAGTTTTCATTTCCATGGCGTGAATAATTGTGTTCTTATCTTGACAGCACATCACTTGTGTTTACAAATTGTAAATAATGACATTATGCATAGTATTGTTTTACATAATTAAGTAATGATTAACTTCGGAATATTGATTTAATCTTTAAACTTATTTTTTCTCGTGTCCTAATTCAATCTTGGTCATCCTGCCCTAATACGACCCCTATTATCTTGGGTTTCACACAAAGCATAATTGACACGGAACTAATCAAATCCACAGTTCTAAGGGTCACTTCATATCTAGCGGAAGATACGTCGCGTTTTATCGGACGCGTAACGCCGAAACAGACAAATCTATAAATATAAAAATGAATTGCTGTTCGTTAGTCTCGCTAAAACTCGAGAACGGCTAAACGGATTTATCTTATCATGGTCTTGAAATGTTCGCAGAGGAAGGTTTAACAGGTAAGAAAAATTCGAATAACTGCCGGGAAAACCCTAAAAATAGCCCTTTTCTATTTCCCATACAGACGTTTTCTAAATAAGTACGAAGTCTGCCGGGTCAGCTAGTTAATAATAAAACATCCAACCTTTCACACTCAACCGATGATGCGTTAGTAAGGTCGTTGATACGTTCGACGCATCTTCTGTCAGATGTGAATCGACCCTTAAGTAGGTACTAAACTAATAGCGGTAACTACTTTAGCTATCTCAACACGTGGCTTAATAGTTACACATATTATCGGCACAGCTACGATAATTATACAAGAAATGCATTATTATATCTGTGAAATTAGATTATGTTTTATGGCGGGAATTTTTTAATTATTTACAATGTGTTACGGTAGATTTTTTAATGAAAGGCTACATTTCTATGAGTTCCGTAAAGCGCAAATCACGATAAAGATGAAAGACGTATGACGCAACGCCTCTTTTATTCAAAACGACGCAAGTACGACTCCACGCCCCTTATGGTTTGGTGAAACTATTAAAGTGCGCCTCAGAGCACTCTTTTTTGTGTTCAACGCGCAGGTTTTCTCACGATATTAAAGATGTAAAGTTCAAGTTTTCTCACGCCGCGACGCTTCTGTACATAAAAGGGGCGCCACGTCTTCGCCTCATCTTACCTCTATCTCGCTCACACAAGGTTATCGGAAAAGAAACAACTGATTCTTTCAACATTCTTAGCAAAAACCATAATACCTTTAAACGAGCAATTCTATGGTTACCAGGCTGTTTTTTTTCGCGCTCACAGTGTTGGTTTCTTAGAAAAAGTTGTTTTTTATTGATGGGTGCTTTAACCCCCTGAAGTTTTCGGAAGTAATCTGGTAAAACTATGTATAATCTAAATCTCGGAAACGGCTCCAAAGATTTTAAATGAAATTTAGTATGCAGGGGGGTTTCGGGGGTGATAAATCGATCTAGCTAGGTTTTATTTTTAGAAAAAGTCTTTTACCAAAAAAACCGTCATCCAGGAACTAATTTATTGAATGTTAACTTTCAGGCAATATCGAGGGTCAATGGAAGATGCAGTCAGGACAGCTGGTTTCGCTCTCCGAACAAGAGCTGGTGGACTGCGACAAGCTGGACCAAGGTTGTAATGGAGGCCTACCGGACAATGCCTACAGGTAATTGACTGGCCTCTCAGCTCAGTTGGTAGTAGCTATAATTACAGTTCCCGTGGGATAGATTTGTTTTGTTTTTCAAGGTACCACGCGGGTGAAGCCGTGGGCGGATGCTAGTATTGTACTAACTCGCATTAAGTCTAATGAATGATGCATTGTTTTACACAACACTTCATGGTGACATCACCAGGAACTCATAAAATTTGAAAAGGATTATGAATCAGTATTGTTAGTAGTTATCAACCGTTTGCGAACCGACATTGTACTAGTAAAACTCCGCGATCATGTTGTGCAATGATGTAACAAAATACTCGCTGTTGCCCGCTTCTTCGTCAGCAAATTCATTTTCAAATGTTATAATACTTCCAACTAGAAGATAACTAGACATCTTCTCTTTCGGCGCTCGGTAAAGCAACACCAAGGAATCTAACTAAATTTAAATTGGACTTAAGGAGAATTTTGCTGAAAGAATGTTTCTACACAATTGTGGATTTTCTGACCCATAGATTTTAAATGATCATTATTGTTCTAATTTGCCTTGTTTTTTTTCCATATTAATTTGACTTTCGTTGTTGTAATTAATATAGTATAATCCCATTCTGTCTGACAAATGTATTTCCATCAATTTACCTATTTTAAGTATTTAATTTTATTTTTTATTGTTAATTTGAATTATAAATTTTAATGTAGATATATAATCCAATTTCAGACACAATTGTAAATTGTTATTGAATAAATGAACTATGAACTATGAACCAGTGCGGAGCGAGTCAAAAGTACTGAGGATGCTTCGTGGAGAAGCGAAACACGTGTCGAATTTATATTTGAGTTTGTGTTGTTAAGCTCATTAGACAATAGTTTAGCGGAAAAGTACTAGATATTTCCGTCCTATTCAGTATTTGGTTTAATACTGGTTTTTGATGAGAAGTATATTTCCAGGGCTATTGAGGAGCTCGGCGGGCTGGAACTAGAGAAAGACTATCCCTATGAAGGCGACGATGACAAATGTTCCTTCAACAAAACCATGTCCAAAGTCAAGATATCAGGAGCTGTCAATATTACTTCTAACGAAACCGGCATGGCCAAGTGGTTGGTCAAAAACGGACCCATTTCTATTGGTGAGTCAACATATTAGCTGAAAAAAACATGATCACGACTCTAATCACCAGACTCCGTAGATATCTCCTCAGTTCTGGGGATAGTACCTATAAGTTGGGTCGAAACCACTTAAGAAGAGCTAATACATACTTTATTTTATTCTGGGGATAGTGTTCATAATATTTTGTCGAGTATACTATTAGATAGAGTTTGCTAAATAAATCCGTAAATTCTTGGTATTGCTCAGGCATGTAGACAGGATGGATGAAAGGAGATTGACGAAACAGGTGCATAAGGCGAGTGTGAATGGGACAGTTGGAAGGGGAAGACCTCGGCGTACGTATCTCGATCAAATTGGGGACGTTTTAGAGAAAGGCCAGGTCAAGAGTACCCTAAACCGACGAGAATGTATGAAGAATGTAATGAGAGTGAATGAAGCAAAAGAGGTGTGTCAGGATCGTAGCAAGTGGAGATCCGTGATCTCTGCCTACCCCGTCGGGAAACAGGCGTGATTTTATGTATGTATGTATGCTCAGGTATAAACGCGAACGCGATGCAGTTCTACATGGGAGGCGTGTCCCATCCTTGGAAGATGCTCTGCAACCCCACAAACCTCGACCACGGCGTGCTCATCGTCGGCTACGGCACTAAAGGTAACCCTCGCTTAGGTTGGATTTGACCATGTACCGCTCGCGTGCCCGCGTAGTACCTTGAAAAACAAAAACGAATCTATCCCACAGGAACCGTACATTTTTCTGGGATAAAAAGTAGCCTATGTGCTATTCCAGACTATAATCTATAGCTGTGGCAAATTTTATACAGATCCGTTCAGCCGTTTCGGCGTGAAAGAGTAACAAACATACATCCATACATCCACACAAATGCGTACAAACTTTCGCCTTTATAATACATATTAGTAGGATTCGAGCAATGTCAAATGCAGGAAAGATGTCAAGTTAAGGCCGCTATACACGGCCAGTTTGGAGCAGTCATTATTGACTGTTTCAAGCTGCGACTGCATAGCAAGCTACTGTCTTGTACCTACTTACATACACAAAACCGCTCGAGAAGTTGCAACCTTCGGGCGGTAATATAAGAGTTATAATTCCTCATTGTTAGCTGTTCATTGTTTGACTGGCTTCACATCTCAGTTGGTAGTAGCTCTGCCTTCTGCGCTGCAGGTTGTGGGTTCGATCCCCACCCAGGATAAACATTTGTGTGATGAACACAGATGTTTGTTCTGTGTCTGGGCGTGATTATTTATTATGATTAAAAATAAAAATGTATATTATTAATCTCTCAATCATCTGGTTCCCATAGTACAAGCTTTGCTTAGTTTGGGTCTAGGTGGCGTTTTGTGAAATGTCCACCAATATTTATTATTTATTTATTTATTGTTGCCTATGACTGCTCGAGCGGTCCGTGTATGGCGGCCCTTCTTCGTACGATTTATTCTGGGTGTCTACTCCACAAAACGACAACGATATAATCGGAACGAAATGTTCGTCGGATTCAGTCGAATTAATAGTTATTTTATTGTCAAATTCATAGTATCGTCCGTAAGTGGTGTTATAGTTTTACGAGATCTATTGTCAAAAGTAATGTCAAATGATAAATAAAAATAAAAATAAATATGATCACGACTGTAATCCCCGGGCTCGGTAGATATCTTCCTCAGATCTTTAGTTACTTAGATCTTTGAGGATACCTAAAGAGGGTTCTTTGAGGATACCTAAAGAGGGTAGTCAGAGGCAAGTCCAAACATGATACTTGGTACATGCCCACATTTTGCACAGTAGTTAGTATTCCGTACGTGACAGGTTGCAAGCCCATCGCCGTTTATAAGAATACTAACCTATGACACACACCTTCGAATTTTCGGTTCTAGGGTATGCCGGTTTCCTCACGATGTTTTCCTTCACCGTTTAAGAGCACTGGCATTGCGCACATAAATTTTTCGAATGGAAAAACTCATTGGTGCACGACCAGGTTTGAACCCACGACCTTCGGATTGTGAGGCCGGGGTGTTACCACTGCACCACCAGCGTCCCAATGTCAAATGATACTCGAAATAATATAACTTAGAGCAGGTTTTACATATGTATATCGTTGATCGTTTTGCGCAGTAGACATTCATAGTATAGTGCTTAGTCGATTCTGCCCTAAATATCAAAAATTTTACCATTAAATGATAATATTTTTCTCCAGAGTACCCATTGTTCAACAAAAAACTGCCGTATTGGACTATCAAGAATTCCTGGGGCCCGGAGTGGGGCGAGAAGGGCTATTATCGCGTGTTCCGCGGCGACGGAACCTGTGGAGTCAACCAAATGGCCAGCAGTGCGGTCATATAGACTCTACGCCTCCACTCGCTTATTCAACTAATCCTTTGTCTAAAGAACGACATACGTTGTGAAATTATCAAGTAGTCGTTGATGTGTGGCCTACGTTGCCGTGCTAATCAATCTGATAAGATGTCACATAGCGTCGCGTCGCTCACCTAGGTTAATGGTGGCCTAGCGGCCTACATGGTGTAATGGATGCACAAATTATGAATCTCTATTGTCACTAACAAATGGACCTGGGGCCTTACCACAATCTTCGTAACATGACCTTCTTTATTTATCAGCATTATGTCTTATTTGAGAGCAATTTTGCTAGTGCTGAGTTTTTAAAATTCATAGTAAGTATTTAAATTAAATATTGTCAATGTCACTAAGACACAGTCAAATTGTCAAGTTAATTTTAAACAAAAGATTTAGTAAGGAACTATATATATTCACTTTAATCCACACATTTTAGACCTAAAATAAAATTAAAAATAACACAAGAAAAATATAAAAACTAGAGCGATAAAGCTCACAGTCGAATGCGTTAGGAGAAAATCATGACTATAAATAATGGTACCGAACTAGTGTTTACATCGAGCTTGAAATTTGACGTTTTTGAAACATGCTGGCTTGTAAGAGCTTATGGTAAGGCCCCCATCCTTTTAGATCTGATTGCAATCTCTATTACGTGATACTTACTGTAAAAGTACTTATGAAAATATAAACATGTCGAAAGAACTATGGCGTCTTTATCCTGACGCTGGATAAATCGTCTTAATTAGGCCTGTTTTACTTATGACAATTAGCAACTATAAGGTAGGGCTCAAAAGATTAAACTTAATTCGCCTGAGCTTATTCACTAACGCATTAAATACACTTTTAGCACCTGGGTGCACTTGTTTATATGAACCGTGGTGCAAGTGTTTCATTAAATTTTACTGCACTTAGGAGAATAAGCTCGGGTAAATTAAGTTTATGAAGCGAAAAGATTTTGTTATATTTACAATATATACCTTGTACATTTTATTTTGACTCCGGTGTGGCACGCTTTTTTCAGTTGATCTGAAAATTGCAGTTCAATTAACTATGAACTATTTTGTCTCATTGTCTTCCATTCATCTAGTCATTTCATAATAGACTACAGACTAAAGTTTTAAAAAACACATTATATAATATACCTAATGTACTCAGAATATTCAAGATTCAGTCATTGTTAGCAATACTGTTGTACCGCGGACTAACTAAAAAAATCGAACATTTTGAATAAATGTTTTCAATTTGACTAAACTGACGTGCGATCGACGTATTTTAATTTACATAAAAAATCTATTTTAGCTTATACTAAAACTGTTATGAAATGCTATGCTAATTTGGTATTTCTAATGAATGAAATAAAATCGGAAATATTATAGCATTTTTAAGTTAGTCTGCAAAACAACAGAATTATCACCATTATACTCGTATTCTGTCATATTAATCATGGTTAATTTGACAGTGGCTAAGTGTTGGTGAATTTCAGGTCCAGATTAAAAAATCACTAATGGACTGGACACTTCGATTTTTATACTAATAGACTGGAAACTTAGTTTTTTATACACAACGAATATTATGTTAAATATTAACTCATTTTTAATAAATAAACTCATTATGAAAATACTCGTGAAAATATTTTTCAACCTGTTTTGTTTAAGTACCTAAATATTATATTATATATTTTATTATATTGGGTTTCTAATAATTATAGAGATGAGTAATTTCATCCACTCATAAATATTACTTCTTAATAATAGTGCGAATGTACTAAACATATAATGTTATACAGAATATGTGCAAAATAATAATTATATAGATTAGGCACAATAACGTTATGTACATGCATATATAATAAAATACATATTGTGTACCTAACAGTTAGCTAAACATCTTATATACATATGTATGTGTATATAAAAAAATTAAAATACTATTTTAGACATGTAAGCAAAGATTTTTATCAATCCCTTATATTTATGAAATTGGTTATGATTTTATAATAAAGTATTTTCGAAATATAATAACCGAATTTTATTCGTTAATTATTGTTTTATTCTTACAATAGCGGCTCTCTGCGGTTATGCAGTGTTAATGTTCAACCCCACTTTTTAACATAGCTGTCTCTCATCTCTCTCTTATGGCGTCACTTGTTCTTCCGTAACAGTGTGGTGAAAGGAATAAAGTGCATCTCGAAGACTCCTTTCGTGCTCTTAATATATGTCTTCAAACTTTTTTAAGTTCTATGACATGCCGGTTTCCTCGGTTTATTGTCATAATCCCCACTAAGCAGTCCCAATGGGGATTATAACAAAACGCAAATATCTTATGGCGTTTTCCCTATCAACATTTTGTATCACGGTTGGTGGGGATTATTGTTTATTTATATTGTTTTACTTTTTAATATCAATCCACACTCGAGGCATCACGATGTTTTCTTTCACCGTTTGAGAGTACCTACTGGTAAGGCGCACATAATTTTTCGAACAGAAAAAATACAATGGTGCACGACCGGGTTCGAACCCACAACCTTAGGATCGGAAAACGGGGCCACCACTAGACCACCAGTTTTCTATAGCTGTCAACACAATAGAGTTGGCATTGACCCGTCTTGCGCATGGGAACGTAACAAATGAAGACCTACCTACTCCTTTACAGTTAGGTGGGTGCTACCTAGTTTCTGAGAACTGAGGCACGCCTGCGGTGCGGTACTGACACGTGATAGTACCTACCTGCCCCCTAGCATGGGCTTCGTAAACAATGTTTTTCTAGGAAAAGAAAATAACCTTAGGTTAGTACCTACCTTTCATGACGCAAATGGGCATCTATCATTTACATACATTCTACGGCGTTGCTTTCAGTTGTCCATTATAAAGCATATTATAATATAAATGAATATATTGATGATAGGAACTCATGGCCCGATGTCGCTCCGCCCTCCGACAGCTAACCAATTTGCAATGTAAACGCCAATGTAAGTTGTCCATTCTATTCAACGATTTCGTCGTCTCACTTTTGCTATTGTTCGCAACAAACAATTTTAGTTATTTCGTAGAATATTCGTTAATTTTAAATGTATCCTTCGTAAAATAACTTATTAAACCCACCCCGGACAAAAACAACGTGATAAAACCATTAAAACCTTTAACAAAATTAAGTACAGCCCCACCCAACACTAAATTTTGTGTGAACACAGATTTTTGTTCTGTGACTGGGTGTTATTACCTAAAAAAAGTACCTGGTCTATCAGGCTATCAACTAGGTTCCCATAATACACGATTGCTATTGACCTTAGATTGGCCTTAATTCTAGAAAGCAGTGGCTAAAGCTAATTTTAAATTTACTTAAATGTGTGCACGTCACGTTTAATGTGTAGGTACCTACATACATCATAGCTAGGTGCTTTTGTATAGATCGTAAAGTGCTTAGTTGTTGAAAAACAAATAGTCGCTACCTAACTGGGTGTCTACTCTGCAAAACTATCAACGATATATCGGCACAATAATCGTGCAAATAGTACCTACTCTAAGTTACATTGTTTCGACTATTTGATAATCGACTCGTAAAACTATAGCACCACTTACAGACGATACGATAATTTGAATTTGACGACAAAGTACCTAACTGTTGATTCCACTGTTTTTTTGAACTTAGACTGAAAACCAGCGTCGGCGTCGGTACCTTCCTCTGTCAGTAGCGAAATTAAGCTGAGTCTGGACCTATATAGAAACACATAGGGAAAGACTAAAGTTTAACTTTATATATAGAGTTTTACTTAAGTTTAGCTTTAAAACCCTTAGACATCTTGTATTCGTGTTTCGCTAGTTTTCCCTTGTCATCTCTGTGTGTGCTACAAACAATTTTTTTTTACTAGCTGTGCCGACAGACGTTGTCCTGTCTTAAAACCTTCTCCTTACTATAAAAAACACAACATAAAAAGAATTAGCGAAATCGGTCTACCCCTTCACGTGTGATACCGTGAACAAGGAAATGGGATTCATTTTATATATAAGATAGAAGAAGATAGATTCTAATTCGATGAATATTTTGTTCTGTTTATGTCGTTTTGTAGGGTAGATACCCGGAATAGGAGTGCTCTATTATATGCCCTAGGTATTGTGCAAACCAGGCCACGAAACTAGGGCATCGAATGCACCCCAACTGGGTTACAGCAGGAAACTCACACTGCAACGTTACAGGACCGGGACGAGAGAGAAACACGTCTCGTATACACTCACTGGCCCTTAAAAGTCCGGTCAATTGAACTTTAGGCAATTTACCTACGTTATATTTTATCCGACTGCGAAGCGAAGGAGGGTAATGTGTTTGGGGTGTATGTATATATGTTTTTATGTATGTAAGTTCCTTTGGCTGTCGCTGTAGCAAGCAGCTGAACCGATTTTGACAAATGAGATGTCGTTGGATTCGCCCGGATCACAAGAGTTATATAGGCTATAATTAATGCTTTATACTTACCTACATAGTTACGTATAAGTATCAACATACGTTCCTACAATCAATTCCCTGCCCGTTCCCGCTGAAGGTAAGGGACGCCTTTTGAGCACATTTCGGGGTATTTGACTCGCCGACAGTTTGGCAGCATTGCTTGCTGAATATACAATGAACTTGCCATTCAATTTTCACGGAATCAATATGGGAATACACTCGTTATGTTGTTAAGTATTGTTTTCATTTCGCTGCCAGCTTGTAAAGTCCTCATGCTCACTTATGTTAATTTCTTGAATGTGGGTGTGTGCTAGATACATATTATATATAGTAAGTACATAGGTATACGCTATGAGTTCCGCTGAACACCTACATAGGTACGACCTTATGTCGAACTATCCAAGAACTACCTACGTTATATTCCCTAAAATACCAGTACCCCTAGTATGAGTTTTTGATTTACGAAAACTTTTTTCGAATAGTATCCTTTCATACATTTTCCTCCATCGGAAATGTTAAGGAACTAAAATAAGGTCGATAATATCGAAAATATTATGTAATCGGCAGTCCCAGCAATGATGTTTAAATTAAGTTTTCACGATATCGACTTTATTTTAGTTCCTTAAAATTTCCGATGGAGGTAAATGTATGAAAGGATACTATTCGAAAAAAGTTTTCGTTAACTATCAAAAACTCATACTAGGGGTACTGGTGCCACTGAGATTTCTCTCGCATCGCTCGCTCAATCAATTATTATGGTTCAGTCGGGTTTTTTTTAATACAAACTAATTTTATTTTTTACTTAACTGTTCTTAAATAAAGACTAGTGCTATTTTTAGGTAATTATTGGTGCTAGATATTGCTAGATATGGTGCATCGGGATTGCATAAGCTCGTAACTGGAAGAATAAAAACTGCAAGATAGAAAGCAAATAACATACTTCCTATTATGCAAAACAACGATCAGGGGCCTCACCACGAAGTCTTCCAGAACGATTCCGTTTTAGAAACGTCACATTTAAAGCTTGAAGTAACACTACGTCAATACAATTTGCATTGGTTATGGTACGAAATAACAATGTAATATTGGTGAGGCCCCGCAGGTTCCCCTTCAAACAAAGAGTCCAATCACCTGAATACTGCGGAATAGCATAACGCTCAAATGAGGTCAGTCTGGCTCAGCTGCCGCCCATCTGGTGGGCCCTATAATTGAAAACTGCACCGGTCCACAATCATATGCCCCAGTTCTTCTCTGCTCCGAAGGTTAAAGCTCTGTAGGTCTACCATGAGTTTTCACTATCTACACTTGCTAGCGACTGTAGTTAAAAAAATGTATGAAAACTTGTGCAGCACCTCTAGCGGATAGTTGGGTACTAAAACGTCACGTAGTTAACTATCCTATGTCACAGATACTACAGCGACTGTAGTTTGCGCTTCATTCATTTGCTTAGAATTTGGTTATACCATGAGTAACAAATTTTGACTGATGTCATAGTAACGTACTATTACTACTGTAGTATCGTCAGCCTATATACCTAAATGTGACAACTCATGGTAGACGTACTGAACGAAAGAGGCGGATTAAAGATGCAAAACACAAATTTATGTTTTTACCTGACAACTTGGTTAATATTATTTCGAATGTATTTATTATTTTTAATCAGTTTTTAATTGTTTGAGATGAAAAATTGAGAAATAAATCGGTTATTTTCGGAAAAATATTTGTAAGTAAGTACTTTATTTGAAAGTAATATCGTTTTCTAAATAATGTTTCATACGTAACTATTACAGATCACTATTTCATACGAAGACATTATTATCATTAGTATATATTAAACGGGTATTTATCAGTTTTTATAGTTACTAAAGGTATTTATCGCGTTTTATTTACCTATTTTACTCGACGTTTCGACAGGTTTACATACTGTCGTTGTCACGGGTCATACGAAGATATTTTTCACTGGTATGACATATTTTTTTCTGAGAAGTCTCATAGCATGTGTAAAGCTGTTACATGATGGCAATTGCTTTTCATGGCAAAAATTTAATAGAACTCGTATCATGGTGATGAAGTTGTGTAATACGGACTCCTAAGCTCAGATAAGCAACTCTAGCTCCATCCAACTCCAGCCCTGAGTTCCACCCATCCTTCAGATCGCTTGACCGGCGAAAACGTTTCCTTGCTCGTTAAATTCTTTGTAGAAACTAGCGCAGATTGTACCCCTTTCGTGTGTAATTGGTGTGAACTGAAAGCATGTTTGCTTGGATCCGCTGATCTAATGTATTTGATCCTTGTGATACCAAAGAGAATGTTGTACGTAGCTAGAATAGAATAAAAACATTCCAAACAATAGCTAGAACACATAAATGGGTCAAGGCAATGTTGGACCATGCACAGGTTAGTATTCTGAGGCACTATGAAGTCTTTCATAGTAACTATTAGAATTATCTTTGCCTGCTCCAGAAAGGACTTTGACTTTTTTTTCTTGACTTTTGTAGCTTGCCTTGCTACATTTTAGTGAATAATCTATGGCTCAAAGTATCATTATGTTCTGTGATCAGCCTGTCATCAAGCAAATAAAATCAAAACAAAAATCCAATCTCTAGGGCACATAATTTCTAAACTAATAATATAAAATACAAGTGTTTGCAAAGTTCATTACTTCATTACGTCTTGAGTAGCAGTTTGTGGAATTTGTAGAGCTTCAAATAACCTTTCCTTAAAGAAATATACAGCTTCAATATTGATTATCATTATTTGCTCGGAGTAATAAAAAACAACATTTTAAAGGGTGTGATGTCCTTGCCTCAAGATATGGTTACTAACTATTCCCTAAAAAGAAACGAAGTAAATATCAATTCTGATAATCCTGGAAGTGATTCCGGAACTTCGTACGAAGTTTTCAGGAATAACACAACTGCCGTCGAAGTTATAGTAAAAGATGTTATCAAAGGAAAGAAAAAAGGTGTGGCTACAGATCAAAATGATATTAAATTAAAGAAACTTCAAGCAGATGTGGACAGGCTGAAAAATGAATTAGAAAACGCAAACAAATCTTTGGCTAAAACAAAAAAGGGTTTCCAAGCAATCGTGAAAGCGATGATAAAACAAATCAACTCGGTAAATGTAAGAGAATCTGAGACACAGACCAAAAACCTTTCTTTGAAAATGGAAAACGAAAAACTAAGAATAACTCTTGACTCCAGAACTAAAATGATTTGTAGGTTAAAAAAGGAAATGACAACTATGAAACGTGTTCTTAAATTTGTTATAAAGAGTGTATGTCATGCTCCTGAAATACCTGAAAACACCTTAGACTCGGATCCTGAATACGAAACATTTGAATCGGATTTAAAAAAAAATGTGCGCGTAAAGTTTATGAATCAAGATCTTGCTGAAACATTTGACTCGACTATTTCGAAAGAATATTTCTTTGATAAGAAACTTTAGCATTTAAAAGGTTTGTATTGTAAAGTAAAGTTTTTAAACGTACGTGAAAACATGTTTGGTCAAGTACCTAAATATTAAATATGTTACTAATGTTGATTTTCTATGTACCTAATGTTGATTTTCGGGACACGATACCGTGAGTGCCTTGCCTACCTGCGGTCACCCATCCAGATACTGAACTCGCAAAACATTGCTTGACATCGTTGATCTACATTGCTGTATCTCTCTAGCTAGAGCACCATAAATAACGCTTTTATCTACAATTACAATACAAGACGGCAAAAGTGTAATTTTTGTACAAATTAATATTACTGTCTTCTATACCGTAATGAAAAAAGCTTTCACTGTCGTGCTAAGGGGGTGTTAGGAATTCTAAGTTAGCTAGGCCACGAGCAGAGGATCAGGTAGGTGAGTACATTAACCCGAGACAAACTGTCTGATGGCGGGAATCAATCGGTTGCAGCCAGGCCACGGCGACGGCGCGCTGCAGCCTGGAACGGGGTTACCTAGGAGCATTCAACCGCTGGATTGATACTACTTTATTTTTAAAACTAACTTCCACCCACGTCTTTGTCGTTGAAAAACACAAACATATCTATCCCACGGGAACCGTCCATTTTTCCGGGATAAATAGTAGCCTATGTGCTATTCCAGACTATAATTTATATCTGTGCCAAATTTCATCCAGCTCCGTTTAGCCGTTTCAGCGTGAAAGAGTAACAAACATACATCCAGACATCCATACATTCTAACAAACTTTAGCGTTTATAATATTAGTAAGATAGGCCTGCAATAAATACGGTCTTCTACTGTGCTTCTACGCGTCACTGCGTGTGGTTATGATAATCTCTACATGCTGCTACCGTTACCTCTACGCTCTTTTGCGCGCTGCTACGGTGCTTCTACGCGCTGCTACGGTGCTTCTACGCGCTGCTACGATGCTTCTACGCGCTGCTACGGTGCTTCTACGTTTGGTTACGATAAGTCTACGTGCTGCTTTTACTAATAAGCTAACTAACAATTTAACGGCCCACCTTAAATTATGTAACTTTGTAAAACAATAACTCTTACTATTCCAAGACAAAGTATACGTCCGGTTACGATACGTCTCTGAGCTGTTTTAACTAAATAGCTAACAAATAAGCTGATGCAAAGTGCTCACTATAATCTGGAGCCTTACCACAAGTTCTTATAAACCACCATGTTTCATACTTCAATACAATTTTTAAAGGTTTGAACTTTGATATTGTCCCAAGAGCTTAGCTAACATGTTAGCCGCGACAAAATTGTCAACGCTTTTGTCGACGTCTCATATTCTCATGAGAGAGAGCGAGACAAAATTTTGTCATGCTTACCCAAGATAAAGTTAGTTGTCTCACTCGCATGTCACTCATACTTCTCACGTTTACCATCCAATAGCTGCATGGTTCAAGAGGGGAGCATGGTATAATCAGGTCATGCCGCGGCCCGGTCACGCGGTCACCGTCCGACCCGGCCGGATGACACGCCCGGTATCATCAGCGGCCCGGATTTTACCCTATTTGAGCACTTTCTAGTGCATAACAAGTGCAACTTGCGAGTCTAGGAGATTAACTTGCTCTCAAGCTCTCATTCGTTAGATGGCAAATTATTATCATGAAGAGCTCAGTGGCGCAGCGGGTGAGAGTCCGCCTGCGACGCAAGAGGTTGCGGGTTCGATTCCCGCTGCGGAACAAATTTGTGTACGACCTGCAGAAATTTGTTCCGTTGGTCTGGGTGTTTTCTATGTATAGTAAAAATACCTATGTATGTATATAATGTATTAATATATCAGTTATCTAGTACCCATAACACAAGCTTTGAGTAGCCTACTTTGGGGCCAGATGATGCTGAGTGGACTGTCCAGCGTTATTTATTTATTTATTTTATTCAAATTCAAAATGTTTATTGCATTCCTGTTAAACATATTCACTTCAATCTCAATCGTAATTATTGTATTGTTGCAAGTAACTATTACAGATCACTGTATTGTTGCCATCGATTGTTGCTGCAAACTAAAACCGCGACCTTATCGAAGGAGTCTATAGAGCAGTGATTCCCAAAGTGGTCCAGGTGGACCCCCAGGGGTCCACGGGAGACTTGACGGGGGTCTACGTTGGACGTGACAAAAAATAGGGGTCTACAATCGTAAGCAGGGGTGCATGAAAATTAACTTTGTTTCGATAGTGAAGAACTAAAATGTTGGCTTGTTGTTTTAAATAATGTAATACCTAAATTAAACCTTTTCAATGAGACAATTTAAAAATAAATTGAGAAAAAAATGGTAATTTGGAAATGGAAAAGATATTTTTTTTCGAAATCTGTTAATCGTCGTTGAAACTCCGCCACAACGCAAGTTTCCATAGAGAGATAGATCTAATCTTCACTTTTTTTTTTCAAGATTTAGAAATTGGTAGTAGGTAATTTAGATATGCAGAGGGTCCGCCGGATCCACCAAAATTTTGAAAGTGGTCTATGAAATAAAAGAGTTTGGGAACCACTGCTATAGAGTAAATGATGTCTGCTTGACACACTGAACAAGATACTATATTGTATTTTTTGTTGTTGTTGATTTTACCGCAACATGATCACGACTGTAATCCCCAGGCTCGGTACCTAGATATCCCTGCAGGTCTCTAGTTACTAAAATCTTTTAGGATATCTAAAGAGTGTAGTTAGAGGCACGTCAAAACATGATATTTAACACAATGTCCACATTTTTCAGAGTAATTAGTATTCCGTACGTGGCAGGTTGTAAGCCTATCGTCGCTTATAGGAATACTTACTTATGTCACACCTTAGAACTTTTAGTTCTAGGGTATGCCGGTTTCCTCACGATTTTTTCCTTCAATAACAAATTAATAGAAGAAAACGTTTTACGTTCCAATTGATTGGTTTAGGAAGTAGAACTAGAGTAAACTTAGTAAGAGCATATATAAATTGATACTTAGGTACCCACTTATGGTAAAAGCGAAATGGTATCTAACCCCCGCTCGTGAGACCGAATAGGGGTCAAACTTTCCATGTGAGAGTTCTAATGTGATCTACCCGTGATTTACGGCCAAACCCTTATTACGTAAGTCAATAGCAATAGTGATCGCAACTCTAAGAATCATCTTTTCCAGCAGTTTTCTAGCGATGTACTAGATTTGTCGATTTTCAAAAGCGTAATTAAATAAAAACTGTCTCAGAAAGCTTGTTATGTAATAATTTACTTAATTAATAATCAGACAAAAAGCTTGGGACTAATCAGTTCTTTTAGTAGCTACGAGTATCATAAAAAAAAACATCTGTTTTCATGATTGTTAACCCCAGGCTCGGTAGATATCACCTCAGATCTCTAATTACTCAGATCATTGACATCGACATCTCAGATCAGAGACGCATCCACGCATCAGATGCACGTCCAAACATTATATTATACACATGCCCAAATTTTTATCAGTAGTTAGAATTCCGTACGTGGCACATTAAATAATATAAATAATAAATAAATAATAAATAAATAATGCTGGACAATCCACACAGCATCATCTAGCCCCAAAGTAAGCTACTCAAAGCTTGTGTTATGGGTACTAGATAACTGATATATTTAATACATGATATAGGTACATAGATAGATATTTTTTTTATTATACATACACACCCAGACCAACAGAACAAATTTCTGCAGATCGTACACAAATTTGTTCCAAGGCGGGAATCGAACCCGCAACCTCTATAATAATAAATAAATAATTCTGGACACTATCACACAGCATCATCTAGCCCCAAACTAAGCAGAGCTTGTATTATGGGAACCACATGACTGATAAACTACATAGATATACTTTTTTTTTGTAAATACATACATATTATACATAGAAAACACCCAGACCTGAGACAAATATCTGCAAATAATGCAAACATTTGTCCCACGGCGGGAATCGAACCCGCAACCTTCTGCGTCTCAGGCGGACCTTCGCCCGCTGCGCCACAGAGGCCGTCAAACATTGCAAGCCCATTGCCGCTTATAAGAATACTAACTTATGATATGGAACACACCTTTAAATTTTTGGTTCTGGGGTTCGGTTTCTTCACGATATTTTCCTTCACCTTTTAAGGGCGCTGAAATTGCGCATATACATTTTTCGAATGGAAAATCCATTAGTGTACGACCAGGTTTGAACCCAGGTAGACTTTTGGATAGTGAGGCAGGGGTGCTATTCAGCACCAGTGCACCAGCGATCACCATTTCTTAATGTATACGTAATAGGGTTCGTTTCAACATTTAAATGGAACTTGGCTTTCCGTCGTGGACAGGGACGTTTATTTGCGAAAAGGTCAATGTGTTTTCATAAATAACGGAGCCCGGTTTGAGTAGCTAATGAACGTAAATGAGTTAGTGACCACGGCGGTCAAAAAGCGCCACTGTAAAACTAAAATAATATGATCACGACTGTTATTCCCAGACTTAGTAGACATCTCCTCAGTTACTTAGATCTGTGAGGATATCTAAAGGTTACCTACTATAGATTGATCATAATATACTTGTGGAACCCCCTGCGAATTCGTGTGCAAAGAATATCAGATGTTAAACAGGTCAATGATGATAAGAAATTGAGTACTAAGATAATAAAGATCAATAATTAGTATTAAGATAGTGCAAAGGAGCCTTTTTCAGGCTCACTACAATCAAAGGATTGTAGTGAGCCTGAAAAAGGCTCAAATGATGAAAGCATCATTCTATGTAGTTCAATAGAAATGGTGATAGGGTTAGTAGTAGTACTGTAGTATTAATAATGAATACGCTGATCTGTTTTGAACGAAAGCAAATAACTTCTCCCGTAACGATAATCAGTAAACATGCTCACTATTGTAATCCCCAAGGAAAAAACAATAACACTAGGTACCTACTCCAGGTTAAGATCAGATCTGTAGGTACATTCTTTGAAGATAATCTTTATCTGGTACTCTATCGTGGCTGTATATACCCGTAAACGAATAGTCGAATAATCAGGATAATAGTACAAAATAAATTGGCTAAGGGAGTGTCGAACGCACAATAATTATTATGGTATGATTTCACGGGTTCAGTGCGTTACCTATATGTTATAAATAACTTTATAATTTCGTCATTATGCCACAATTTTTTTTTTATGTAAACCCTAAAAGCGGCTAATCCTGTTTTGACTGTAACAAATATTACCATTAATTCAAATTTCTATATTATGTACATAAATAAAAAGAATCTGTATCGAAGTTGTCAAGAAATATAATTATGTCTTTGAAAGACCTATCCTATTATATAGGTAAGTATATAAAGTAGGTACCTAAGGTTTTGACACATGGACATAGCGAAACTGTAAAGGTTTTTACCTCAGAACCCTAACCGAACTTTCCGTGACTAAAGTTACCTACATTAATTAACAAGCCTACATACGATTTACAAGGCAAATTATCGTGTTTTCGCTGCTCTCGATCTGCGTGAGTTTCTGTAAACAGGTAATAACTTACCTGTCCTAAGTGTACCTGAGTCCACACACGCACGACGCGTTCGGAGGGAGGATTATTTATTGTTTTCTGAGAGTAAGCCAAGTTTTATTTTTTTTTAATATTCGCGAACATTTTACACAACGCCATCTAGCCCCAAACTAAGCAAAGCTTGTACTATTGGAACCACATAGTTGACAAATTGATATTTTGACGGGTGAATTTTCGATTGAAAATTAGGAAGTTTTTTCGATATTCATTCAACATAAGGTGAAAAATAAATATTTCAAATCAAAATTAGATTTTTTAATTACCTACAACTTGGTCTTTAATTTTTTTCCATAGGACTTTTGGTTTTGCCGGAAATCGAGATAAACCGTTTTTTACCCTTAAAAACTTACCCCCATCCCCTTCCCGACCTCAAATCGCCCGTAAATTAATTTTCCTTTAATTTTTATAGTATTCTCCTCCTTCTCCAATGGGTTTGATCCAACTATTATTTTTTTTCGTTTCAAAAGCTATCGACCCTAACCTTTTGATTGCATCAACACTCTTACATACCAAATCACTTGATTACAATCAAAACGGATTGACATTGATTGTAAGCCGTGATCCATAATCGCCCCACAGATAGTAACGTAAGAATTTTATATATTTCGATATTCAAACACAATAGAGTTGAACCAACCGTAGCATAGCCAAAGAGTACGTAACAGGATGGCTGTGGATTTGTAGGTACCTACAAGCTTTCAACCTGTCTCCGGGCGAAATAACAAGGGTGTTGGCTGGCAAGTTGCCGGTAGTTCAAGAGCTCTGAACCCGTTCTTCCTCCGACACTTGGCCTTTATTCCACACATCATTATTGAATACTTTACAAACTTGTTTTTTTAACCGATCGCGAAGCGAAGGATAATTATGTTTGGGGTGTATATGTACGAGTATAAGATAAGATAATATCATGTTTGGACGTGCCTCTGACTTTATATATCCTCAAAGATCTAAAGTAGGTAACTAGAGATCCGAGCCTGGGGATTACAGTTGGTACCATGACCTAATTACTTAATGTACCTAAGGACAATGGGCAGATTGGGACCACCCTCCAATAGCAATAAGATGTATGTCGTTGGATAGGTCTGTTCAATTGGAACAACTATTGCTATGACAGCTTTGCTGTCACAGAACTTTCTGTTCAGAGATATAAGACTTTTAAGTTTTGAATGAAATATTATTTTTATAATAATGATTTATTACACAATAATATATAAAATCTTTGAACGGACAGCTGTGACTGCAAAGCTGTCTAAGCAATAGTTGTTCCGGTTGTTTAGACCTACCAACGACATATATTTTATGTCTATTGGAGGGTGGTCCCAGGTTCCATATATTTTTGCCCATTGTCCTTTATACACTATGTTTTGGATAACAAGTTCTGTCGTTTCCGTCTTTTTAAAAGATGCCAGGCCGTGAAAGAGTCCTTTTGGGTGGCCTAATAACTCCACCACTGACTCAGCTGACCTGACCTTATTTTACACACTAAAGGCATAAAAAATATCCCATATAAAACTATTTTTGCCTAAAATAAGCCATTACTAACTTCGTCTATAAAAACTGTTTCCAAACGTTCTTCAATAGTTCGCCCTATATTGTGCGGGTTCGAATCCTACTAGCGTAACACAGCGTAACACACATCGAGAATATTCGTTTCAGTTTTGAACCGTGTTTACTTCGGACTCAGAATGCGCCATTGATTGTGAACTCCACTAAAATCACACGGAAACTATGTTTCTAGATGTGTCCACTTTAATTTCTGAGCAATAGCACACACTTTCACGACAGCGATTTCGTCATTCTTTGAGTTCTTTGATTGTAACCTTAACGATCTTTGTGAAATTACATGTTACAAAGATCGGAAGCTAACATCAGCCTAAGAAGTGAGTTATAGGTATATTGAGAGTCCTATGTCCAGCCGTGGGTTGACGTGGTCTGATGATGCTGATGACAGAGGTAGACTTTTTCGTTCTACGTATGTTATTTTAAAGGGGTTTTTGTACAGTATCTCCTTTCACAATCACAGTGTGAAAAATTAACTAAATTAGTTACTAATAATAATGTTCTAAGATTGTCATTATTTGTGTTTGGCTCAGTCCCCAAATTGTTTTCCAAAGCGGAAATTATCATAAATTGTGAAAAATCCACCGTCTTAAAATATAAGTTGCACATTAAATGCAAAATTGATGCAAAATCCATTCGACTTGACAGTCGAATGGATTTTGCATAAATTTTTGTTAATCAGATTTTAATTTCCTTAAGGTTGACACCTTATGCAAGAAAGGAAATTAAAATCCCTTTTAGTATTTTGTGTTTTTTGTCCGTTTATCTATATTTTTTATCATAATCATTCTCCTGCCCTTATCCCACGCTAAGTGGGGTCGGTCGGCACAACATGTTTTCTTCTTCCACTCATTCCTATCATTCGTCAGCTCTGATTCCACTCCTCACACATTCATATATCATAATTACTATTTTCTTTTTAATTCCTCTGGTTTATGTATTTTTCCTCTTTGTCCTCTATAGTATTGTGTTGTATTCGAATAAAATGTATTTAACTCTTAGTATACTCGTAGTAGGTATTCTCGGACAATCACAAAAACGGTGTCTAATACAAATAATAAATTTAATTACGCTGCTTTCATAATCTTCCATCTATACTAATATTATAAAGAGGAAAGTTAAGTATTTTTGTATATTTGTTTGTAACGAATAAACTCAAAAACTACTAGACCGATTTCAAAAATTCTTTCACCGTTAGAATGCTACGTTATCCTTGAGTAACATAGGTTGTATTTTATGGAGATACCTCGCGAGCAAAGCTGCGAACGGAAGCTAGTGTTTAATATTAGTAGTACATAAGATGAAATGTAACTTTTATGATTTTTAATAAAGGCTTTTATTATTGTTATTATAAAATATTCTTGGACACATCTAGCTGTTAGAGGTCATTGTTAGTCGGCCATTCAGGCGCGTCGTTCGCTCTACACAAAAGCACTAAGCAAACTAAAGTTGGTAGTCCAGCTCGCATCGCCGCTTTGTGATTTAATTTCTGAATTAGGTTGATTGATTTTCCTCACATTTTCCTTACACGAAGAAGTAGAAAAGGTTCTGAAAAAAATGATTCGTTTTTTAGTTAATTGCGTTGATTGAATTATTATTATTAGTATTAGACGGGTATTTATCGCGTTTAAATTACCTTATATTTTCCCGACGTTTCGACAGGTTTGCACGCTGTCGTGCTCACGGGTAGACTCACCAGATCGCGTAAGTTTAAAAGTACATATTGATTGAATTAGGCGGAATGTTATGAAACGAGACGAGTGATTATTTGATGGATTGAAACAGTAATCTGTAATAGTTAAGACTAGAGTTAAGACCAAGGAACAACTTCGGAGGAGTGAATACGGAAATGGTGGCTGCGAGAGGACAGTGCAAGAGAAAAAAATGGTGTGCCGAAACCACTGAATTGGGATAAGGGCAGGGAGATATAATTATATCCGTTTATTAGGTAGAATAGAGACATGGAAGTCCACGGAACATTTTTAAAGGCTTATTATTTTACCCGCCTAAAGAAGAAGGGTTATGTTTTTAGTAGCTTGTTTGTATTTATGTATGTTCCTTCTTATCACCTAAAGTACTATTCTGAATTTGATGAATACAGTGTTGATAGATTTGTTAAAGACTTGGATCTTTACATAGGGTTTTAAAACAAGAATACATAAAATAATAACATTAAGATCTTGAATCGTCTAGATACCTTAGATATCGCATTGTTTCATTCAATAAACTGATATTTATTGCAGTTAAGTTAAAAAAACCCAACTTAAGTAGGTATTTCAAGTTTTCTGATTTAGACAAATCCAAAGACACCTCATTTGTCAAAATCTGTCCAGCCGTTTGGGCTACAGCGACAGCCAAAGGAACTCGCATAAGTACATTATGTACATGCACATACGTACACCCCAAACACATTACCCTCCTCTTCGCAATCGGGTAAAAAATAAAATCTACCTTTGCAATAGTATAGCATAGGTATGTAGGTACTGAATTGGAATTCTGCAGTAGACTGAACTCCAATCCGGTAAGTACCTAGCATTCATTCACTAAAGGCAAAAGTTCAACGCGAAAGAAATACGAACAAAACTAGCCATGCATGCCTTGAATTTGAAATTGAGTCTCGAAGTAGATACACTACAAATATTCCATCGCACCTAGCTAGATAAACCCGTTCTCCAAATGCAATAACGTATCCTCGCTGCATTTTTCATCAGTTTCGAGTGAGCATCAAAATTCAGAGCTGACTTCTGATGAAGACTGTAGTCGTCCTGCTCCCAATGGTCAGCTACACATCATCGCATGCTACCAAAAGAAATGATTTGAGGCATTTTGCTTTGTAAGTATTTTAAATGTTTGCGACTAACTACTAAGTCGTTTTGCGGCGTAGGCATTCTGATCATAAAGGAAAATTATCACATGACCAACGTATTTCTCTGGTCTCACAGCTCAGTTGGTAGTAGCTCTGCCTTCTGTGCTGTAGGTTGTGGGTTCGATCACCAATTCAGAGTAAAAATGTATGTGATTAACACAAACGTTTGTTCTGAGTTTGGGTGCTATATTTATATATTCTATGTATGTATTTACAAAAAAAAGTATATAATTAATCTATCAACCATCTGGCTCCCAAAGTAGCTTTGCTTAGTTTGGGGATAAATGGCGTTTTTATATTAGTTGGTCGAATAGTAATGCAAATTTTGTTTTTAGTAGTGATTCTGACAAGCGAAATAAAAAGGTTTATGCAGAGATTATTATATTTATTGGAAGTACCAGGCGAGTATGACTAGTCAAGAGTTGTACAAGTGATAGTTGGTACATCGAGGGTAGGTAAGGCTTCTTTTTTTGATGATATACGATGACATTTCGTCATCCAGTCCGTGAAAAACTTTAGTAAGTTTTTTTTTTGTAGAAACACACAATTATTAACACAAAAATAACAAACAATTATAGACAGAAGCTATTCTATAATCTAGTTATATCAGAAAGTTATTCTATGAATGTCAATACTGATGGTGACACAATAAGAATAATTACTGATGGTAGACGTGCAGTGCTGAAGCATGTGTAGTATGTAGTCTGAGCGAAAGTCCGAACATAACCGAGCTCCGTCGAGCGCAGACTCCGTTCGCCATGGCCAGCCAGTCTCTTTACAACCCCCATCGCTAACGCGCGCTTCGCAAACCTCTCACAGTATTGTGATGAACTTTTTTTACTTACTTTTATTTCCATAAAATAGTGCAGTGTCAGTTATCTGATATTATCTTCTGAGTTATTCAATTATTATATTTTTATAACTTCGGGTGAACATGTGTTTTGGAGCTTGGGATCTGTAGACGGACGCAAAGGTATGTTTTGTGTTCGCAGACAATTGTTTTACGTCAACTATACGAATGTTTCTATTTTTAGCTGTTTTTTTTTTAGAAAAAAACAAAGTTTAAATCAGTTCTATTGTTTTTGAACTACGGACAAACAAACAAATTATGTCACATCTCACGACTATGGTTTTATTATATGACTGAAAATAAATATATCGTTTATTAATTTTCAATTTTTGTTGTGTTGTTTTATTAAATTTTGTAAATTCGAGAATCCAGTGGCTGCGCGGCGCGGCTGAGGCGTGAGATGCGGGTTCAATTCCCGCTGTAGACTTACAAATCTAAAACAAAATTCACTCTGTATTCTAAAGGGTGAATTGTCAAAATGATTTTGTTTGTTATTATTTCAGAGAACTTCATAATTAACTACTATTAAAAGAGCCATCATCTTTGTCAGGTGCAGACAACCAATATTATGTATCCAAATGTAGGTATCCAACCAACAGACCTTCAATTGTGCCAGTTGACCTGACCCTGAGCTGACCATAACGAAGTTTTCCTCACAGAAAGCCAGGACCTATTTGTCGGGGACCCTACGCTTCGCCTTGTTATAGAAATCAAAAGCCATTTGTCTATAAACCAGGGTCTAAAAAAAGTAACATGATAGATGATAAAGCAGAATAGGTACGCTTTTAATAAGATATCTAATTTCGAGCAAGAAATTGCCTGCAACTTTCTTATTACATTTTACCAAGAGCAAAATTGCATAAAACTCTGCAACTTTGCACCAGTCGAGTGTTCATAAATAGTAACTTGGTACAGTTTATACATGCCTAGCTAAATGTACATGACTGCGCTTATTCAATCTTACAAACAATGATCACTATAGACATCCTCAAAAATCTAGGAAATTAGAAATCTGAGGAGTTGTCCACCAAGTCTACATTTTTAGGGTTCCGTACCCAAAGGGTAACCAACAGGACCCTATTACTAAGCCTCCACTGTCCGCCCGTACGTCTGTTTGTCAGCGGGCTGTATCTCATGATCTGTACTAGGTAGACCGTTTAAATTTTTACAAAATCTGTATATCTGTTGCCGCTATAACAGCAAATAATGAAATAAATTTTAAATTAAAAAAGACCTACCTACATAGTATTAAATTTAGTATATTATATCTTATCTTATTATATATTACGGCTTGAAGAAGACGGTCTGGTAAACTTTGGATGAGACTTTTGTTCAGCTGTGGGCGATAAATGGTTAAATAAAAAAAAATAAAGTATTTGTTGTACGGTGGTGTGGAACCCTTCATGCGCGAGTCCGACTTGCCCTTGGCCGATTTTATTAATTGATCTATACCTCTGTATCGTCACACTGCAGGAAAGAGTTTCCCAAGCTTTCTTCTATTGTTTTCAGACCTTGGCTGCAGTAGGCTAGTACATCATTTAAATTAAAGTTCAAATCTCCACGTCATGTTATATGAAGCCACTGAGGTCTACGAAAACGTCCGGTTTTTGGAATCCAATCGGATATTATTTCGGCCCAATACTCTACATACGACTACATAATACAAATATAGGTACCTAATTCTCGTAATATAGGCACTAAGCTCCTTGTTGAAATTGGTTTAGGTACTTATTTGTTACGGCTTGTTTGAATAACTAGTATTTCGTCAAAGAGAAAAAGTATTATGTAATGCTAATTATTATTACCAAGTCGTGACTTTAGCGGCTATGTTATGTTTAATCGAATGATTACTTAATAAATAATTATTACGAAAATATGTATTTGTAGACTATACTTATGGTGTAAGCTCACCTGAAAAGTTTGTACATACCTACGAGTACTGCCCGATTTTGTGCGATGCATTTGACTGTCAACTTTGTCAACGCTCTATTTTTTATATTGTTATCTCGTGTTATTTTGAGTTTTATTGTGTAATTTTGGAATATATATTCCAATAAGACCCGAGTTTTTGACACGAATGTAAAATATGTGAATTAAAGTGAATAGTTCTTTTCTAAAATGTCGGAGGTAATCCCGAGAATTTTAAACAGAACGGCCATCTTTTGTTTAATATTGACTGACTCATTCATTGTGTAATTGACAATCTACTAACATTAACACTTGACACTGGCAAAATTGATCTCAAAAGAGACAGATGCCATAAAAAAAGAAGAAGAGTACTTTCCCACCCTATACGATGTCCTCCCCCCTGAACTCCCTCGTCCTACTTCATTCAAAATAATACTGTCCCAAATATTTTCCCCCCTTATAAATCATATTATATGTAAATTTGTAAAAATCCATAATATTAAGTTGTAAAATAGTTAAAAGTAATATGTATATATATATTTATCTATTTTGTTATAACAATGTGCTTTTCATCTTGTTTTGTTTCCCCTTCCACCTTGTGTTGTTGTCATATTGTGTTGTTTAACTATGTCAATAATTTTGTTGATGCAATTTTTTTTTATTTTTTTTGTTTTCTTTTAAATTCTGCTTTTGGTTACCGATCATATTATTATTTTTGAAGTTTACGATACTCCTTACTGACTGACACTGGCAGAATCGTTGCGTGAAGCAAGCGGGGCCATAAAAATAAGAAGTTGAAGTTGAAGTACTTTCCCATTTGACTGCATTTGACTCCATACCTAAAGTAATAGTTGATTTATTTGTTTCTAGGTCTATTGAAAGCTGACACAATGTTTTCGCTGTGCAGAAGATACAAAGACGAACATGGTAAGTACGCAAAAGGTTGAACCGACTTTTTAATTTGTTGAAGTACCTACGGAGCGAGAACTAATCAAAGAAAACACAATTTCCCTGCAGAAATATGAGAATCAAAGTTTATATACACGTGCATTCTGCTAATGAAGTAAGTGCCTGCTTCGTCTTGGATGTATTCCTACTAATATTATAAATGCGAAAGTTTGAATGGATGTAAGAATAATTGTTCGTTACTCAATCACGCTGAAACGGCGAAATGGATCTGGATGACTTTAGGAATATATACGCATAGTTTATGATCTGCAATAACACATAGGATACCTAGGTACTTTTTATCCACACGAGCGGAGCCGCGCGTGGAAGCTAGTAACTTCATGAAGCTCCGACTTAATTGGGTCTCCCCGCAACCGAGACCTACCTACCTTTACTTGGAAAACCACTTTGTAAATGAAGAAAATAAGCGGAAGTTCAGAATCTTGGAAAATTATAGTCATTGACTAGGTCTTGGTTTATTTTGTCGGTTTACCAGCAGAGGGCTTGGCTGATTCGTAAAATGTTGTAAGGTCAGTTCCCGTCGCGAAAAACTAATATCTTATACCTTGAAACGAGCAATTCTTGTATATACTCGTAGGTATATACAGTCGTGGTCAACTAATTAGGGACACTCTTTGGTTAAACCGAATTGTGAATTTATTTTTTATTTTCCAACGAGTCTAAACCATATTCCATATCTCTTACATGTAAGTATAATTAGTCATTTATGTGCCCGATTATACAAACAATAACAACTTCTTAAACATTAAACCTCTTTACAGTATAGCTGATAGATTATCGTAGTGCTATTTGTTCAAATAATGCTGGCTGGCCATTTAATTAGGGACACTGAGATATTGCGTTCTATTTTCAAAATTTGAATCTCAATACTTTTTTACTTCTTCTCTTATTGTTTCGTGGTAGTTTTGGCGGCAATCCCGATATTTATTTTAAGTTTTCAAAAATATTTTGAAGAAAAATGGGTAAAAATAAAAGTTGCGATCCAACACTACGAAAAATTATCATGAAGTTTGTTGTCGAGCATGGTTGGCCATACCGAAGGATAGCAGAACATTTAAATTGTTCAAAAACTATGGTATACAATGCAGTGCAACATGTCAGACGCAATAACACAGATTTAAATGTGCCCAGAACAAAAAGATCGAGAAAAACAACTCCGCAAGAAGATAGAATGATAGCCAGGTTAGCTAAGAAAGATCCGTTTCTAGGCTCTATTTTAATTAAACACGAAGTGTTTGGGACAGACGAAAGAGCTGGTGTCTCAGCTAGGACCGTTCGACGACGTCTGGTAGAAGCAGGGTTGTTCGGAAGAGTGGCTCGCAAAGTACCGTTGTTGAAGAAAGAACATAGAAATGCTCGTTTGGCGTTTGCACGTAAATATGGACATTGGACCTACGCCCAATGGCAACATGTATTATTCTCTGACGAGACCAAGGTTAATTTGATTTCTTCAGATGGAAGGCAATACGTACGGCGTCCAGTAAAAGCGGAAATGAATCCAAGATTCACAAAAAAGCAGGTGAAACATGGCGGTGGAAACATTAAAATGTGGGGTTCATTTTCTGGACGTGGAGTGGGACCTGTGAGGAAAGTTCAGGGTAACTTAGACCAACATCAATACAAGGCAATATTGGAGGAAACGATGCTTCCCTATGCTGAGGAGCATCTCCCTATTATATGGACGTTTCAGCATGATAACGACCCAAAACATACCGCCCGTTCAGTCAAGTCGTTTCTTACCAGTCAGTCAGTATCGGTGCTAGATTGGCCAGCAAATAGCCCGGACCTTAACCCAATCGAGCACCTTTGGCACGAAATCAAGAAAAAAGTAGCCACTTATCGTACCACAACTTTAGATGAACTTAATGAAGCTTTTTGTGAGGCATGGGCAAACATTCCTGTCGAAACATGCCAGAAACTGATAATGTCTATGCCACATCGGTGTCAAGCGGTAATTACTAACAAAGGTTTTGCTACTGGGTACTGATTTTACACGTAATAAAATGGAGCTGTTAAAGATATTATAATACTGCAGATTATTAGTTTTGTTTAACTCTATTTTTCATTATAGTTTACTGTCCTTAATTAAATGTCCAGCTACAGAATTATACCTTAAAATTGAATACATGTTCAACCTTTGATATTAAATACTTTTTTCTATTTATTTATTCTTTTATTTACAGCCATTTAAAGCATAATAATCGGACCAAATTATGCAAATAATAGTTACTGAGAAATCAATAGGGTTTTATATTTGTATGTACATAACCGGTTATTGTTCTTCACTATCTTGCATGTCCCTAATTAGTTGACCACGACTGTATGTATATAATCTGAATCTCGGAAACGGCCAACGATTTTCAATGAAATTTAGTATGCGGGAGGTTTCGGGAGCAATAAATCGATCTAGCTAGGTTTCATTTTTAGAAAAAGTCGTTTACCAAAAAAAACCGAGCTAAGCTCGGTCACCCAGGTACTTTATCTTTATAGATGTAGGCATTCATAAAAATATCCATTTTATTTGTTAGTAAAACGCTGAGTAATTTTTTATATTAAAAAACTTAGCAGTATACCTACAGCTATTCTCATTAGAATAAATTATGTTTAGCTTAAGTAATTAAATATAATTTGAGCTAATCTGCTTGTAAGTTATGGCGCTAATTCGTAGAAAGTATTTTTTGGCATGGTTCACACGGCGGCGGCGATGTAGTAGATTCGATAAATCTAGACTGAACGCTAGCTGCATAACTTGCATAATAAAGAACTATATTATCAATCAACCAATCTTATATTGGTCCTTCTTCGTGCTATCAGCTTGAAAGATGAACTCTAAAATCAATGTGAAAAACAATTTTTGAATAGCGATAATATATCAAATTGAGAAGAAACGCTGTGCGGCGATGCAACGCTGATTTTAATACTGGATCATTATGATTGCAGAAGACATTTTAGTTTTACTATTGTTGCCATGTGAACCTAACTTCCACAGACTGGTGTAACCTTAGAACAGTGAATGGCCTGTAAAGGGTATAGTTGGTTGGCCTCACTTTAGAGATTTAGATATAAAGCTATATAAGGCCTCAATCAGACTGACGACGGCGTAAAGGGGTTAGCACGGTAGGTACGTGATATGCCAAAGCCAATTAGTAACTATAACAAATCACTGGCCAAAGCAGTAGGTACTATTATAGTGTAGACGCGACATATTGTGATAGCGACACAATACTTATCTATCTTCTATCTATATATATAAAAATGAATTGCTGTTCGTTAGTCTCGCTAAAACTCGAGAACGGCTAAACGGATTTATCTTATCTTGGTCTTGAAATGTTCGTGGAGGTCTAGGGAAGGTCAAAAGGAAGAAAAATTCGAATAACTGCCGGGAAAACCCTAAAAATAGCCCTTTTCTATTTCCCATACAAACGTTTTCTAAATAAGTACCTACGAAGTCTGCCTGGTCAGCTAGTGCTCAATAAAAAACACTTGACACTGGCAAAATTTATATCAAAGAGTCAGATGCCGTAAAATAAAAAAGAAGAAAATCACCGGATCTAGTTAGCAAGTGGCTGTCAAACTAACAGGTATTCTGACCGTAAGTCATGGTTAGGACTTCATTGTCAGTTTTGTGCAGTAGGAATTTCCAAAGATTTCCTGGAAATAAAAACGATCATCTTTTGTTTAAAATTGAAATCAATTTAAACATTCAATATTTGCATAATATTGCCACTGGAAAAATTGGTTTTTGTAAGAGAGATACGTGTTACATTAGGCATAATATGATTAACACGGACAACCGTACAGTCGCGCAAGTCTGCAGTATTTTAGAAGAACATAAGCTATATTGTGTATGGTGAAAGCTCGCGCCGTTATGTCTCGCGGCGTCTGAATCCCGCCTAGTTCCCGCTCTTTCATGGTTTTGGTTTAGACTGAGGCTCAACCCATGTCCCCACAGAGTCCTGAATCAGCTGTTATGAATTGTACAGGCATTTCATCAGCTCAAGCTCGCAGTATTAACCTAATAGCTAGCTAATGATCACGTCACAAATCAGGTAAGTAAATTGGGCCCACCCTCTGCCGTCACAGCTAGCCGACAACAGCCACTTCACTGCATCAGTCCGTATAACAGCAGGATCTAAATGCAAAGATAATTGTTTCATTCAAAAATATTTATACCTAGGTACCTACCTACTTCATACTTATTTCAAGTTGTTTTGCATAATTTGTGTTTTGTAGGATGGTCTTTAAAAATACATAAGTACTTACCCTTTTGGCAACAGAGGGACAGATAGAACTTTTATAGACGCCCGTTAGCGTTGGGTACTTACGTTCAAACGTGTAATTATTTTGTTTACCCTTTTCAGGTATACAAACATAGCTCTTCTGCACAGACTGTGTCGCTCGCTTAGGTGTCGCGGGCTGGGGTGGGGGGAGGGCAGAAAGGGGAAGGCAGCCATTCATAAAACTAAGAACGATCGATATAAAACGTCTCACTCCGAGTTAGGACTGTGGGACCATTTCTGATTGATAGAACTGAAGTTTACCTATCAGGTTTATCGGTTCGATAATCCACTGTTTTACGTCACAAAACAATACTTACAGTCGTTACGTGGTCGAATGTCGGCAGACTAAACTATAAATCTATATGGTTTAAGCTGTTCGTTTGTGGTTTAGGGAGATGTTTAGGTCTAGATTCTAGAACGTAGCCAGTAAGTAGCCAAATTCATGAAGAATGCCGTCCGAAGATCGTTTCTTTTAGGTTGTTTATTAAGCTTTTTGAAGTACATAGATAATACCTACCCATCTTTTATTTTATGTGTAAGGACTTATAATTTATATGATCGAAGATTATGATGTCTGCATTACCTTACAATAATAAAAAACACTCGCTCAGGTCCAGACACTAAACGTCCAATTTCATCAGAATTGATAGCGGTTCCCGCGGTTTCACGGCTCACTGCATTCTTTGAAACTGTTATTAAGTTTGCTCAACAATTTTATTCTCAAGCCATCGTCAGCGGAACTCCAAAAATGGTTTGCCGAGGGAATTTAATTTCCATCACAAAGAGAGAGACGGCTAGGATTTCTAAGAGGCTGTTATCTTGACGACGCGACGTTGCACTCAAACATAAGGATCTGGTTTCTTTAGAAACGGTGGCTGCTTAATTACGGTCGTGATGCTTGATATTTCAGTCTGGGAATTGATGTAGGTATGAGATTTTAAATTTTGGGAGCATTCGTTTTTAAGCCACTGGGATTAGAGACCCAATTCTATTAACCATCTAGATTATAGAGTTCAATTGCTTGAAAATCAAAGAGTTATAAAAATATTAAAATATAGGTACACTTACATGTCCTTGTTCTAGATGATTTATTCAGCATCAAGTAGCACTGGTGGTGTAGTGGTAGCACTCTCGTAACAACCCAGGTGTGACCTACATTATGTGACTGTTCAAGTTAATTTAATTAATGCCAGCTTTTAACGTCACCCCACGCTCCATGAAAACAAAACTTAAGTCCTGGTTTCCCAGAATCTGCGTCGGGAAATAGTGAAGTTTTGATTGTGAAGCCAGAAACTTGCTGAGCTCCGTAGCTATGGAGAACTATTTCATACGAACACGCTTTGTCACGGCCAATGGATGCTTTTATAGGAGTCGAAGCTTAAGCTTTAAGCTCGTTATCCATCTCAATATTCGTCTAAAAGCTCATATTATAGAGACGTCTAAAGTAGTTAGTTGAAAAGTTCCTTATAAATGTTAAGCGACCGTTTACACTGAAGTTTACTTAAGAGCTGCTATTATGTGGTGTTATGTGTGATGCAGCAGTAATTTTCACCTAATGGACTGAAGTTCTTGCAAACGATGGTACATTTTTAAAACTCCAGCTTCTAGAAACTTGGCCGTAGAAACACCTTTTTGGTAACCGTAGGTACAGGTAAGCATAATACAGATATTTATTTAGTGCGTTACCACCGGACGATAGATCCCCAGCAACAATACAAGTGTTATTAAGTTTAAGCACTTATTACACTACACGTTATTCAGGAACCCTTACCCTTAATTAAGGGTGGTGTAATAAGAGTTAGGGCGTAAGGCGTAGAGGCTAGGAGTTAGGCTCCCTTACTACCGGGCCCTGAATACCGTGTAGTGTAATACTCGTTTTAGTGTGTAAGTACATAATTTCACCAACTATAAATGTATATCAATGGTACATTATGTACATAATATAGTAACTACATCATATTTTATAACTAGATGTCACTCGTAAATTTGTCATAATCCATTGATATAATTCATAAACACATTGGTAAAAGAATTTTTGAAATCGGTCCAGTAGTTTCGGAGCCTATTCAATACAAACAAACAATAAAATCTTTCCTCTTTTTAATATTAGTATCGACAAAATTGTTGTGTCTGCTGTAGCTAAATATATTATTTTTTCATTTTTGCCCAACCTAGCCCTTGTTGTTGTATCAGATGGAAGCAAAATGGGATAAAAACTTCCCTAAAACTGATATTCTAAGTATGATATTGGTGCACGAAGAGAACCCCTAAGGCCTACTTTAATTCTTCCACGCTAGTTCGAAACTACTTAGTTGTTTCATTCTTCACTTTAGATATTCTATTTACTACATGCTTACCTATCTATCCCAATCCGTTCTGTAGTTACGTCGCGAAAGTCTAACAAACTTACATACCTACGCTTTGTTAGGTTTTTTTGTGTTATAGCCCTTATGACCAAATCAGTGTGACCACGAGCGACTGCATTACGTTGACTGATGGTCCCACCAAACAGTGGGACCACGAGCCCATTAAATCGACACACTGTCCCACCAGTGGGTCAAATTAGTGGGACCACGAGTCGCGACCCAATAAAACTACTTTTTCTAAAAGTGAAACTTAGCTAAATCGATATCTGCAATCATTTATCCCCTGCATACTAAATTTCATGAAAATCGTTGGAGCCGTTTCCGAGATTCGGATGATATGTATACACATACATACATACCTACAATACAAGAATTATGCTCACATTACCCATTAAGATGTGACTCCACGTGATAATTTTGGCATTTTGCTTTCACGACATTTCTTAAAACTGACACTATTTCCTGTCATCGTAATTGCTTTGAGACAGCGTGGCTGGGATTTCCTGCAATGCATTTCACTGACAACTACGTCTCTCTACTTTTTGAAGTTTTTCTCGTGTTACTTTGAGTTTTATTGCGTAATTTTGGTGGTTATTTTGCCAATAAAGCCCGGGTTCTTGACGCGAATGTAAAATATGTGAACTAAAGTGAATAGTTTCCTTCAAAATCCATTAGAGGAAATCACGAAAATTTTGAACAAAACGGCCATCTTTTGTTTAAAATTGACTTGACAACTTGACTATGAATCTGTGACGTTGACATAAATAAAATACACTTGACACTGGCAAAATTGTTCTCTACGAGACAGATGCCATAATTGAAGAAGAAGAAGAAGAAGAAGAAGACAGCGTGGCTTTATCAGGTATCCTCTCAACTGAACTGCTGATGTCTTCAACATTATACTCGTACTACAATACATCCTCTGTGAGGATAATCAAGATTGTATGGAAACCAGACGGTCCTCAGCCGCTTGATATCGGATACCTATTAAGAGACCTTTATCGCGTTTCTTGAAGACCACTTTATCACTCGTCTCAGTTATCGAGGGGAGGCAAGTTTCAAAAGTTCAGTTGCAAAATATAATATTGCTTTACAAACAATATTTTTAGCGTTAGCGTTTTCAACATTAGCAATACAATAAACAATACAAAATAAGTAGGTACCTATAAGAGGAAATCTTATAGTAGGAGTAGTGTCACAAGTAAAAATAATTAAAGAAATATGTATTATGGATTTTTTTTAAGAAAACTATATCACAAATGCGACTCATGAAAATCATTTTTATAATACCTATTGTGACAAGATGATAATACGAGTAGAATCATCTTGTAATCACACTAATGTAAACACAAAAGTTTAGATAAATGTTTACCTATTACTTAAAATCACATTATAACAGCTTAACCGATTTCGAATAGGTTTGCTAGAAGTAGACATAAATTATGATCTGAATTGACACACTGGTACACCTTTTTTTATCTCGTAAAACACCTTTATGCGAACTAAACAATCGGGGAATGCCATTAGCTTACTTCAGGGGCCTTACCACGAGTTCATAATACATTACCGAATTAGTATTACATGTTATTTCATACCATGACAAATTGTATGAAAGTAGTGACGTTTCTATAATGGAATCGTTACGGAATCGTTCTGGAAGACTTCGTGGTAAGGCCCCAGGTCTTGATAATACAATTTTGATTATAGCAATATTTTTGTGTTTCATGTTTAAAAAAGAAAGGTTCCCGCGCCATCCCTAGCTCATCTAAACGCGGGATCTGGGTAAATAGGTATTAGCATAAAGGCAATATCAGCCCAACTGACGCCCCGAGACACCTGGCAATTTCATACAAATTATAGATAGGTACCTACCTAGCTTCTAATAAAACGGTATTGTGAATTATTGATTGTACCCGCATCATTGAAATCGATGAATACTTTCAGTTTTTTAGTCTACGTTGGCTTGACTTGACAAGAGTGACTTCATCTCTCCCAATGACATATAACTCTTCTTGTTCTTCTTTATCAAGGACTTTCTACTAGATTATAAAATCTGTGCTACTAGTAACTAGAATCTTTGTTCTTTATACATAAATTTAGGTATAGATAATATATTTCATCAGTCTCTTTTGAGATCAATTTTACCAGTGTCATGTTTTTTAATATATTGTATTGACACGGTCAAATTATAAAAGATTTGTTTAAAATTCTCGAGATTTTTTTCCGATGGATTTAGAAAAAAACCCACCCACTTTAATTCACATAATATTTTAAACCGTGTCAACCGAACTCGGGCTTTATGTGGAAAAATAACCACCAAAATTACACAATGAAACTCAAAATAGAAGAAGATAAAAAATAAAAACTAGAGCTATAAAGTTGTCAGTCGCAGCATCAGAAGAAATACGACATTTATCACACGTTTCCGTATGCGCATTTACATATATCATAACTACGTCGTGGTCGGTCACCCAATCATTGTTGTAACATCCGGCGGATTCAAAAAGGTTTCACTATAAATCCTCGTAAAATATTAATAAATACCTGTGTTCAGCTTGCGCCTGCGGTTTTTTATATCGTCGTGAGTGAATTACTCCTAAAAGCCTGTGGAAAGCTTTTAGAAATTGGGCCGCGCGTGTGGAATGACATTTTCAATTTCAAACTTGTAAACAAGTAACTTTTGAATTTGAAACTCAGCGCCAGCTTTTTAACTGTATTTCAGTCACTCGCAGAATTAATAACTGATTTTCCGGAATATATCCAAGACTAGTAGAACTTCCCACGAGTTCGTGTAATGTTTTTTTTTCATACTTAACCTCTCGTTGCGTCCATTAAAAGTTAACTTTAAGAATTTATCCTTAGCACTTCTTTACCCAGAATTGAACTTGCCCTCAAAATTTTAGCTCTTTAGCTTTATTTTAGCTTGGATCGAACCTAAAGGTGGATTTGACCAACTTCTGGTATAACTATTATCACAATAATGTAAAGTCAAATGTCAGAAAAATGTCAGTTTGCTCTTAGATAAGTATGATTTACTCGGGGGATAATACTTAAAAACTAGTTTGCTCGAATCCGCTATAAGTTTTTTTTGGATTTGGTTCAGTTTTTTATAAAATTTCCAGTGAATTGAGACTTTTAAGCCACGAACAAAAATGTTAAAATTACTTTCAATTATTCCATAACCCATCATCATCATCTTCCTGCCCTTTTCCCATGTTATGTGGGGTCGGCACAACATGTGATCTTCTTCCATTTCCCTCTATCATTCGTCATCTCAGTACTCACTCCTTTCTTACCCATGTCATCTTTCACACAGTCCATCCATCTTTTCTTTGGTCTACCTTTACCCCTGTATCCATCCACATTCATATCTAACACTCTCCTCGTCACATGACATTCATCTCTTCTCATAACATTATTCCATAACCCAACGCTACCTAAATCATCTTAATTAGATGAAACATGAAAATGATGATGTTTTGTGACATGATTTTGTTCACTTATTTGACGAATTTTAAAGCTAGTCTGTTAGTGACTGTACGCAAAGTGGCGACTGCAACACCTGTAGTGCGATTACGGAACTCGGATACAATCAAAATGTTCATACTAATCGCTCTAAGCGCCTATCGATGTAGGTATTACGGAAGGTTCATTTCCACGATTACTATCAATGTTCATCGACGTAATGACAATGCGAAGTTGGTCTCAGTTCATGCTAACCCGACTAATTTATAAAGTACCTACGTTTGAAGTGGAAACCCGTATACAACGTACTGACTATTTTAATATACGCAGAGTGGCGGCGATACCTGACCGCTACCATGATTTCCTCAGAGAGTTCAGTGGTCCCTTTATCCCCGAGTATATGATGATACAGTGAATTAGGAGCCGCCGAATTACGTGTCGCGTGAAAAACAGAGGTAGAGGTGTAAAAGTAATGACAAAAAGCGAACCCGTATGTACTCGGTACTATAACAATGAGTACTCGTTACTATCGAATCGAACACGTTACTCGTTACTTCTGATACCTCATACATAATATACCGCTCTGATATACGAGTATGTATCGTACACCGAATCGAGTCGTATTACGTACGCGTACAGTATGACGTCTCGCGGCGTTGCAACATTCGTAATTTGTAAAAAACATACTAAACTGTGTAAGGTGCATTTTTCACTTCTCCGTATTTTGAACCTATTTTTTCGGACTGGAAAAATGCTGTGATATTAGGTTTCGATACTACAAAAGATGCGAGTAACGAGATGCATTCGGGTGTAACGACTCGATACTCAGTTCGAAATGGCGTACCCGTTACTCAATACCGAATACATACGGTTTGCTACACCTTATACAGAGGTATTTTATCCGCTCCGTATCACAAGGTCGTAAAGGCAAATTGAACTTAGGTATAGCAAAAGGGCCTACTATCAAAACGACCCATTTAACAACATGTCTTATAAGCAGAATGACCTATAAGCAGTATAATATCTCAAGGCGGAGTACCTAGGTATTTTGTAATAACTTTACCTAAAATAAGAATATATTTACCTACATCTTATTCTTGGCAGACTTTGATAAAGCACAGAACGAATAAAACAGTGTAGGTATAATATGATGAAATAGTTGTTCCCAATTGGAAAAAAGCTAGTTGCGTAGTGGTAACTTTTCGATCCTAGGTAGAAGGTTCAAACCCGATCGTGGCAATCAATTTTGCTATTTGAAACAATATTAGTGCGACAAGTTTTATCTAAAATAATACAGCCTGCGGTTCTCGCGCTGTACAAACATTAAACTAGGGTATATTTAACTAAAACTGAGGTTTTTCCACGAATTTCATATCGAACGCCTAAATATTCTGGTGCGGCGTTTCAAATAATAGTTTTCATGCCGAATAGTTCAATTGTTTCACATGAATTTTATACTACCTTCTAGTATGCCGATATGCTTTCTATAGAATATTCCACATGTATTTTTGTTGCATATTTTTCTTGTTTTGTTTGTTATGTTTTTTGTGTGCCAAATAAAGTAAAATAAAATAAAAATAAAATACTCTGATACAGGATATGTTTATTACAATTTGCATCTCAATGTCCCCGTACGCCATGTCCCCGACCGACACGGGGACAGCGGGACGTGATTAAATTTCTTCCCCGTTGTAGAATAATACCTAATTAAAGAGTTTCCATAGAGCCATTCATTCTTGCTTCTTTTGCTTTACGGTTGTTTTAATATTCTGTAAGTAAGTACCCAATAAATTTTATTAAATAACATTAATCACTTTTTATGTTATGTTTGTCAGTTATCACAAACCAACTGGTTAACTGTAATTCGATGACGTCACAACAGGATGGCTCCAACAATGTCGTCACGACCGCACAGAGCCTAAACAATGGGCCCAGAAGCCTACAATCAGCCCCCTTGATGGATGATAGGCTTTGATTAGGGACCGCAAAGCTGAGATGCGGTCGTGACTGGAATTGGATGTGTATGTCGGATGGTTGATTACTTCGCTCAAATATTCAAGGCTATTTACTAGGTATCTAATTACAAGAGTGAGGGACCTAAAAGAGATAGAGACACTGAGATTTGACGTCATCTCTTCAGAGCAGTTACTAAATCTATAGTGCAAAACGTGGGAGTGTGCCAAATATAAATGACTGCCCCTTTAAAAACCCTCGAAGATCTAATTAACTAGAGATCTGATCTGACGAGTAGATTAAGCTATTTTGGTACCTAACCAGATCCCATTTTTCGTCATTTTTCGATGGTAAAACCATATTTATATGAATTTTTTTTAGAAAACTGTCCAGTTTTTATTAGCTACCTGCAAAGATGAATATTTGACCTTTAATTTGGTGTCATAGCATCTTTACAGTTGTGATTCCTAGTTCTTGAAATGGTACCTAAAAACCATTGATTTTTGTAATTTCACCCTTAACCAAACCTACGGATTTAGGGGATCGTAGGGGATTACAGTGACTATATTTGTTTAGTATTTTTTAAAGTATTAAGGTTCAAAATAACTAGTCTAGCCTCGACCCTCAATATGAAACTCTCAGTTCTACACCACACCTACGTATTCTGTTCTGAATTCCATTATTCGTTGTGTTAGACATTCAAAGCACGCGCGCCCCTGTCTCTTCAGAAAATTCTTGTTTACTACAAAAATAGCCTTTTGTTAACTGTGAGTTCCGAGCTTTTCGTAGTACCTATATTCTTTACGGAACCGGGCCCTGAAGTAATAAAAGAAGTGGATGTACACGTCTCTTTAGGTGAAACTACTATGTCCTCAACATCATCATCTTCCTGCCCTTTTCCCACGTTATTTTTGGTCGGCACAACATGTGATCTTCTTCCATTTCTCTCTATCAGTCGTCATCTCAGTACTCACTCTTTTCTTACCCATTTAATGTGTGCTCAACAGTTTTAAAATAATCTATGATTTTTAATTATTATATTATTATTATTTTTTTTGTAACTTGTATCTATTTAGGTATAATATTTATTACAATTTAGCTTTATTTATAGTTCACAATATCCGAGTAAGTTTGTTTTTCTTTTGTGTATGCCACCGTCCTCTACAAGTATTGTTTTTTCCTATCCATCCAAAGGTTACCTGGAAGAGATCGCTTTTAGCGATAAGGTCGCCCATTGTTACATTAATTTTAAGTTTGTTTCTCTTTTGTATTTCTTTTTAAGGTGTACAATAAAGTGATATTCTATTCTTCTATTCTATTCTATGATTTGATTTTGATACGCTGCTTCCCGAAGAGACGATTGCAGTACGCGGCTAGGCCAAATTCGACACAAATAAATTAAAATACGAGTATACACGGGTCAATTTGAGAAACCTTTTTTCGTTTGTAGAAAATTACAATAGAAAGCCCGAAAAATAATTTCTTTCGAACATTTTTTCTGTGATGAAAGCAGATTAATTAGTATGGACGTAATATTACGTCCACGCTAGAACACTGATAAATGGTGTTATAGATGCTATAAATGCAAAGGATTTTTTTGTTTTTTGGAAAACAATGTTTTTATTTTTAAAAACTGTGTTACAGTTAATAATTTAATATTTCAGTGATTGTGTAAATTGTGGGGTATTTTAACCAATAAACTTAGCATATTTCTTTTCACGAGTGTAGACTGTATACAGTGTAAGTTAAACAAAACACATAGACATGCACTGCCTAAAAGTAAAAAATGCCACATTATAGGGTAAAAATACCAATAAAACAAACATTTCTTAACTTTCACAACTTATTAATCACATAGTAACATCGGGCATAACGCGATCTCTCCTCCGCTCGATACCTTAGGCTGGGTCGCCATGTAGGGTTCGATGTTAGGAGGCTTGTGTGAACGACTGTCTGATCCTATGTTAGGTTATTATTAGTATTAGACGGGTATTTATCGCGTTTAAATTACCTTATAGTTTCCCGACGTTTCGACAGGTTTGCACGCTGTCGTGGTCACGGGTAGACGCGATAAATACCCGTCTAATACTAATAATAACGTGTTCAGATCGAGTAAGTTTAAAAGTACCCATGTTAGGTTTGTTACTAAAGAATCCCTAGGTACAAATGATAAGCACATACTTAACCGACCTCAGTGGCGCAGCGGGCAAGAGTCCGCCTGCGACGCAAGAGGTTGCGGGTTCGATTCCCGCCTCGGAACAAATTTGTGTACGATCTGCAGAAATTTGTTCCGTTGGTCTGGGTGTGTATGTATAATAAAAAATATCTATCTATGTACCTACATCATGTATTAAATATATCAGTTATCTAGTACCCATAACACAAGCTTTGAGTAGCTTACTTTGGGGCTAGATGATGCTGTGTGGATTGTCCAGCATTATTTATTTATTTATTTATTTAACCCAAGCGCATACAGTACACACTGAAAAAACTGAAATTCCTTAAAATATAGCTCCAGTAGTTTTTGAGCACAGATAGACAGACAGGCAGATATTCTCTCCTTATTTATACTAATTTTTAATATTCTACTAGTATCGTGTTTTATATAAATTGGACCGAATCGATTTTTGATATAGTGTTATTGTTTCAGAGCACGGCGGCACGCAGATCAAAGGGGGGTATATGCTGCGATATAAACGTAAGCGATTAAACTAAGTAGGTAATTCATTATAATTATGAGCCTGAAACTCGGTATTAAATTTTAAGCAGATACCGAGGATCAGTAAAATTATACAGAGTGTTAAAACACAGCTACTGAGTGAGATCAAGATAAAATCGCTTATTTTAACGAATGTACAGATTTAAGGTAGGCGTCCACATTTTCGCATCGTTAGTATCGGTCGCATCGGACGCATCGCATCAAACGGATTATTTTTTTACAATGCGTCCTCAGTATCAGCAACAATCGGATTTTCGACACTTTAATTCGGGTTTTCGAAGTAAGAGGTAGCGTAGTGTTCAGTGGAATGTCCAAGATAATGGAGGAAAACGGGTGACGCGGAGCGAGCGAGCGCGCGGAGTCCGTCCACTGATCGGCATTCCGTATGACGTCACCGGCACGCATCGCAAAAGTTGCTCCTCGGAGCAATTGGAATAGGCATGGCTGACGTGTAGATTCGTGCGATCTTTACGATGCGGATCAGAGGACGCACTTCTATGACTTCCTATACAAAGAATACTACGATCCGTTTGATGCGATGCGTCCGATACTTACTTTGCGGAAATGTGGACGCCTACCTTTATAAGACATTTCGTGCTAGCCCTAAAATTATGTCAATGCTGTGAGTTCTAGGAAAGGCCGTGATAAAAACATACTAGATATACACACTGAAAGAAGATAGGTAGAGGGAAGTTAATTCGCAATCCCTTTGATATCCTTCCTTTTATACAGACTCAGTTTATGACACTTCTAGTTGGTTTATTTCATCTTGTTAGGGTTGGCTGGCACTGTTACACGAGGGACCCCAATCTCGGGCATTAACAATGTTACCCGTGTTGGCACGTAGATGGTATTATATTCTCATAATATTTAATTTAGTCTTAATAGGGTTTAGGTTAAGTTTAATCTACTTTTTGTCAATTTCACTAATAGCGACAACCCTAAGGTCAGGAATATAAAGGGGGTAAAGTAAAAACGTCAGCTTGTGAGAGTATAACGAGATCATAAAAACATCATAGCTAGTCATTTAAGTTCGACTTTGCGTCTCTTTCACTCGTACTTGATGTTCAGAACGTGAGAAAGAGAGTTATAATTTATTCTAATAACATAGAGTTCATTATTCGAATGGCATATTGTTCGCCTTGAATCGTTTTCTTTGGATAAAGATTTTTTGCAAGAAATTGTGTGAAGAATTATTACAAAAAGCGTTGGCACATAATCTTTTGATGAATAACACATCGATATGCTTAGATTTAATATATAATATCTTGGTACACACTAACTGCTAAAGAATAATTCTGAGAAATACCATTCATACCAAAAGTTTTTGTAATTGTAGGCAATTGCAAACACGCACGAGCTTCATAATCAAAACAGTTACTTTGTTTTCTATAAAACAAATTGCAATAAACTTTGTATACTTTGATATAACTACATATATTATACGAGTATACTAGCTGATACCCGCGACTACGTAGGTACGCGTTATATTACTGTTTATTAGTCTGTGACTGGGTGATGTTTTTATCCATTAAAACGATCGTATACTTTCAGGGAAATACCTATGGAACTCATGGTCTGAAGAGTGGGTGGTGCTCTACGATGACTCTACGATGGCTTGGTTCAAGGTAAGATAATAGAATTATAATAGAAAATGTGTCGAACACTTATACCGAGAAAACATGTTAAACTTAGAAAAAAAAACATGATCTTGCTCGTCGTAATCCTCGGTATGGTAGACATCTCAAGCTATTTTACCTTTGCAGATATCTCAAAAAGGGCAGTCAGAGGCACATCCAAATATTATGTTTGGAATGTGCCCACATTTTGCACAATTGTTCCATTTACACATCTTTCTTATCTAAAAATATTTACTAAGTAGGTACATAATTATAAATCAACAAAATTGGCTACCTCAGCACAATATTAGATAGAATTTACTTTTTCTTGATCCTGTTTTTTTTGACTCTACAAAACCACAACGAAATATTTGTCGAATTTAGTCGAACTAACAGTTATTTTCTTTTCAAATTCAAATATCGTATCGTCCGTAAGTGGCGCTCAAGGTTCTTCTTCTTCTTCAATTATGGCATCTGTCTCTTAGAGAACAATTTTGCCAGTGTCAAGTGTATTTTTTTATAAGTATTGTCAACGTCACAGAGTCATAGTCAAGTAGTCAAGTCAATTTTAAACAAAAGATGGCTGTTTTGTTGAAAATTTTCGGGATTTCCTCCGATGGAATTTGAAGAGAACTATTCACTCTAATTCACATACTTTACACTCGCGTCAAGAACCCGGGCTTTATTGGCAAAATAACCACCAAAATTACGCAATAAAACTCAAAATAACACGAGAAAACATATAAAAACCAGAGCGACGTAGTTGTCAGGCAAATACACCGCAGAAAATCCGGCGCTCAAGGTTAATGAGTTGATTGTCTAAACTTCTAAAGTGATGTCAAATGATAGTCGAAACAGTAACCTAGATAGAGTATGTAAGCACGATTATTAATTGTGCCGATATGCCGTTATCGTTTTGTAGAGTAAAAGGCGATAAAAGGCATCCTAGTGAGTAGTCAGGACTGTAACTGGTTGTACTCGTAGAACTAATTTAAGGTGCGTTCGGTGAAATAGTAGAAAACAGTAAGTACGACTGAGAAATGGAGCTTTGGGACTATAGTCCCCATGGACAGTTGAGGCAATAATCGCTTTGGTGACTACAGTTAGGTAGTACTGTAGGTCTACCATGAGTTGTCACATTTAGATCGGCTGACGTTACTACAGTACCTAGTAATAGTACGTTGCTATGACATCTGTCAAAATAATAATAATAATAATAATAATAATTTATTTGGAACATCAATACATGAAGGTACAAGTAAAAATGGGAACGTTGAACAACTGCATAAGTTTTAAACTGTGTTGCAGTGACAGCGCCCTCCTCCGAACAGTTAAGCTAAGGTTCCATTAAAAATTCTTAAGATAGTCTAATTTAACTAACAACTATGAAACAAAGAATACTGTGTCTCTGTGTGAGTATGTAAGTATAATATAATTGTGAGATGTGTGGTGAGGTAGAGTGAATGAGGTAGTGTGTGTGTGTGGAGATAGGAAATGTTAGGGTGAGTGTGGGGGTGTGTATTATGTTGTGTTGTTGGAACTCCTGTGAATACCAATCTCGAAGAGTTCGGGAAACAGGAGTTCCCGAGTGTTAGTGAGGGTGTGTGTGGGAGAAGGGGTGCGAGGTGAGTGACCTAAAATAAAAGTTTGGAAGTGTGAGGACAAAATGTGGAAAAGGAAAGGAAAAGGTGGGCAGAAGAATAATGTGGGAAGTACACAAGGAGGAGTCCAGAAACAAATTACAGATAACTATTAAACCTATTGAAGAGATTGCAAGAGTTCAAAAGAAAATTGTTACTCATGGTACCAAATTCTAAGCAAATTAATGAAGCGCAAACTACAGTCGCTGTAGTAAACTGTGACGTAGGATAGTCTACGTGACGTTTTAGTACCCAACTATCCGCTAGAGGCGCTGAAAATTTTTTATACATTTTTTTAACTGCAGTCGCTAGCGAGTGTAGATTGTGAAAACTCAAGGTAGACCTACTGGTTAGGTAAGCTGTGGTGTTATGTATATTCATGAATGCGCGTACGAGCACAGTAATCGTATAGCAGCTTGGAACGACATCTGAAGTTACGGAACACTTGTAATGGATTCCATAATCTTAAGTGTATCCTTAAGTACGGTCCAGATAATTGATATCCCTTGTCAACGGAATATTGAAAGGGAAGTGGCTGGGAGAATATTTAAAACGTCTTTACATGCTTTATAAATACTTAATACACGTCGAAATGTTTAAAAATCCTTGAAAAATATCAGTTTTATGTTGTTATTTTTTGCTGTCCTCAAGAGGGAAATCCGGATTTTTTCCTTTGCACGACTAAAATACATATGTCCAATTATGAAAAATGGCAAATAGCCTAAAAATGTCCATTCATAAAAAAATTACATTTTTCAAAATGTGTCCAGCCGTTTGGGCTCCAGTGACATCCAAAGGAACTCGCATTTATCTAGAGTTTCTTGTCATACAAGAGAAATTATACAAAATGTCAAAAAACCCAATATTACGGCTCCAAAAAGCAATTATCAATTACTTTAAGTCGACTTTTTGAATTTTTGGAACAAATATTAGTTTCATAATTACACACTCCATTTATCTTTTCTACCTAGTCATATATCCATAAGTAAATTCATAGTAACTCTTATTCAAAATAAATTAAAGTCTGGAATGTGACAGTATTTTAATTCACATTTGCGACGAATCGCTAGGCTTGCTTTTCTGAAAGATAAAAATAAGCTCACGTCTCCAACCCCCATTCATTATGCAGTACCGAGCCTCTTCCCTCATCACGGGATCTTTCGATCGTTTCGAACCTCCCACGTGTCGCAACTCGTCAGCAGAAAGCACTAGATTGTACTTACAACTAATTGCTTTGCAAGTTATAATCTTCAAGCGAAGCCCAGTTAAATGGATTGCACCAACTTTGTGATTCACTCACGGATATTTTTGGACAGAAAACAAAGCGTACTTACCTTTAAAAGTTGTTGAGACTTGAAAGTGTTGAAAATAAACAAAAATCACTTTTTTCGTAAAAAAATACTTTTTTTTCCACTCTAGGCGTTTTGCACCACAAACTTTTACAAACCATGTTTCAGAAAAGTCAAGTTTCAAGCTTGATGCAATACTACTTCAATACAATTTTTATGGTTTGTAAGAGCTTATGGCAAGGTCCCTGAGCCGCATAGAAAAGCTACCTACGGTATTCATGGTAAAGAGGCAGAGTTAAACAACATTGACAAGAGAGGTACAATTTCATAAGCTATTTTTCCCCCACGGACTGAGCAAAACAGAGTACGAAAAGTCATAATTTTTTAGGGTTCCGTACCCTAAAACGGGACCCTATTGCTATGACTCCGCTGTCCGTCTGTCACCAGGCTGTATCTCATGAACCGTGAAAGTAAGACAGTTGAAATTTTCACATATTATTATGATGTATTTCCGTTGCCGATACAACAAATACCAAAAAAATGGAAGCAAATAAATATTTTAAGGGGCTCTCATACTATAAACGTGATTGGTGTTTTTATAGATAATGGTACGCAACCCTTCGTGCGCGAGTCCGAGATAATGGCACGGAACCCTTAGTACGCGACTCCGACTCGCACTTGGCCGGTTTTTTTAGCATCACAGACAGTCCAACTTTGCCGGAGTGATACAAAACAGCTTAGGTACAAAGTTGTTGTTTTCGATGTTTCCTCGACTCTGAATAGTTTGTGTTATGAAAACAAAAGGAAAGAAATAAATTCGGGAAAGAATGGAAGAGTAATGGCGGCGGGGAGAATGTGACGTATTCAGGAGTTTCGGGAAGAATTGGTGTTTGTGGGTGCGATGGTTTTTATTAGCGCGGATTATTGAGCGGGACTTTTACACTTTATATATCTATCTATTTATCTAACGTTACGAGCAATTCTTGTGAGTATATTTGTATAACGACTCCAACAATTTTCATGAAATTTATGGGGGCGATAAATCGATCTAGCTAGGTATAATATTTATATAATAAATTTCTATGTATCTATTATTCTTCTTACTCGTGAAAACCTTTTAATAGCCTTCTGTTCTCTATTTTCCAACTATTATGTTTTTTTGTGTGCTGCTGGTTTTCCTTTAAATAAATAAATAAATGTTTTTTTGAAAACGTCGTTTACCTACACAAAAAAAGAATAAGCAAAGCTCGGCCATCCAGGAACTTTTTGAAGTGTGCAGTTCGGAGTGAAACTCTTGACATCGTGGTGGCAACACCCTGTCTTCTGATTCCGAGGTCGTGGGTTCATGGAAAAAATTACGTGCGGAGTGCCAGAGCTCTTAAACGGTGAAGAAAACTGGTATACCTTGAAACTCAAAGTTCGCATTTGTATTACCTATATTATTATAGGTATAATAAAAGCGGCGTTGAACTTGCAACCTATCACGTACGGACTATTAACGACTGTGCAAAAACGCGGATGTTTAAAATTTAATATTCAGACGAGCCTCTTGGTACTTAAGATATCCTCAAAGATCTAAGTAACTAGAGATCTAAGGTAGTATCTACCAAAAATGGGGGATTACGCGCGCGTGTTTTATTTGTTTGTTCTTTTTATTATTGCATGAAAGCAGGCAGAATAGCAAACCAGTCTAAATATTTTGATGCTCTCCCTAATCCCCCTATCAGCTATCGCGCACTTTGGAACAGTCAATAAAACCCCCCAGATATATAAAACTTTAAATCTTTCTTATCTGAAAACAGCTCAGCCGTTTTGTTATCTCTCAAAGCTGAGTTTTACAGTTTGTTGAACGCATCCTACGTGACTATTCATTTAATATTCATGAACCTTTCACACAACGCCATCTATCCTCAAACTACACTGATAGAAGACTTTATAGTTTTTTATATACATTTTATCGTGAAACCAGTATCTGCCAAACCAGTGTGTCAGCAGACAAATTAAGCTTATGACTTGTTAAGGATATGGACAAACAAGTATTTGACGACTGCCTGCGTAATCCTTTCAGCATGAAAGAGTAACAAACATAAGTCCATACATCCAAACATCCATACATTATTACAAACTTTCCCGTTACTCCTATTTAGATATCCTCAAAGATCTAAATAACTAGAGATCTGAGAAGATAATTATCTACAAGCCTGGGGAGTACAGTCGTGATCATGTAATGCTATGTTACATTTTTCGAACAGCATTTCAATCGATCATGTATTTACTTGAGTTCCTCAGCTTACATGTGACATAATGATGAAACGTCGCTACGAGCTACGAGCTACGCCGCACCGTAGCAATCGTAGACCCTCTACGAGGGGTGAGGCACAGTCTGCGTAAGAAGCAGCTGGGCTACTTTTGTCCGAAAACTGAAACGCAACTTAAATATTCAGACAAGTGAAGCCTATAATATTAAGTCTTTCTTCATATCATTTTGTAATACAACGGGTTTCAAATATTTGATATAAGTAACTACTTATGTGTTATTTCAGTATTCGGCCATTAGAAACCGTAATTCTTTGGCATAGTAGTGACTTAATTAAATATTTTGATATCAAACACAGTGTTCTTCAGGCACTTACGAGTATATAGAGAGGTAGATCTAAGAGAGTTGGGTGTCCAACTCCAATCTGACGTTTTTGGTCCCTTAATATTATATTCATTCTGCACGTGTCTTAAGGGATTTTATTAAAACATCCCCAATTTTGGTCTACATCTACGCCAAGGCCCTTTCAACTGAATACTACTAACATTTTGTTGCACCTTACATTTCTTTCCTATGGTAATTTTTGTTCAACGGACAAAATTTACCAAATTTTTGTTGTTTAATGAGAACCATCTTATCCTAGTTTCTAGCGAATTATGCACGTACGAATATTGTAAGTGGCCAGCTGTTTGTTACGCAGCTGTGCAAGGTAGATAAATTCGTTGGGAGTTCTTTAGCTAGTCGGTTACGTGTAGGTATATCTTGTAAAGTGAAGGTATCTTTATTATGTTTTACTGATTACTTTCGCATCTTTCGAATATCGGCCGTACCTAACTCTACCCGTGACGGGAGTGGGTAATAGATATATAATGCTAAAGTACCTGGTTGACCGTTGACCTGGTTGACTGTTGTTGTAAATCTTGTTTTTTGGAAAATGAAACCTAGCTAGATCGATTTATCGCCCCCGAAAGCCCCTGCATACTAAATTTCATGAAAATCGTTGGAGCCGTTTCCGAGATTCAGATTATATATATTATATATATAATATTATTAGTATTAGACGGGTATTTATCGCGTTTAAATTACCTTATATTTTCCCGACGTTTCGACAGGTTTGCACGCTGTCGTGGTCACGGGTAGACTGGAATTATTATATATACAAGAATTGCTCGTTTAAAGGTATAAGATAATAGATATTAGGTTGGGTTTGTTTGTTTGTTATATATTAAAACTAGCTTCCGCCCACGGCTACGGTTGCGTGGATTCTTGAAAAACTAAACTAAATCTATTCCACAGAACCGTACATTTTTCCAGGATAAAAAGTAGCCTATGTGCTATTCTAGACTATAATCTATATTTGTGCCAAATTTCACCCTGATCCGTTCAGCCGTTTCAGCGTGAAAGAATAACAGACGTCCATAAATACAAACTTTCACGTTTTAAAATAAAATAAAAATAAAAATAATGCTGGACTGTTTATAAATATTAGTCGGATGAAAATTGTTGATTATATAATATTCTTAATCTTTTTAATATTTTTATCTCACCTTAAAAGAGTATTTTTTAATTATCTGAGGCTTGTAAAGAAAATATATAATAAAATAGAGCACGGGTGGTGTAGTGAAAGCACCCTTGCCTCACGATCCGAAGGTCGTGGGTTCAAACCTTGTCGTGCGCCAATGAATTTTCCATTCGAAAAAAATATGTGTACAATGCCAGTGTCAGTAAATGGTGAAGGAAAACATCGTGAGGAAACCGGCATACCCTAGAACCGAAAGAAAAAAATCGAAGGTGTGTGTCATAGGTTAGTATTCTTATAAGCGGCGATGGGCTTGCAACATGTCACGTATGGAATTTTAACTACTGTGGAAAATGTGGGCATGTACCAAATGCCATGTTTGGACGTGCCTCTGACTACCCTCTTTAGATATTCTCAAAGATTTAAGATCTGAGGAAGATATCTACCGAGCACGTGGATTACAGTTGTGATCATATTTCTTTTTCTTTTTGACTGAGGTAGTTAGGTACATACACTCGTAATACAAAAAATAAAGTTTTAATTAAATTCGCTCGAGTCCGTGTAAAATCTAATCCAAAATAGATTTCCACCTAATCCGCGAGTGCTTACCCGAGACCCTTTGATAAAGTTTGCCAAAACCTTTTAAAATTTAAATATCCGGTAAAAAGGCGTTAGGTAACGGCCGAACGGGTTAAGGCGCGGCAACTAGCTAGTGGCCAGCGGCATACTGCCCGTTGCATGAAAAGTCTAAGTTTTTATCACTTCGAATTGTAATGATTTGAAATAATAATTTGTGTTAAATTTAAATAATAAAAATGAAACACACATTTTATTTATAAGTAAATTATTTACCCGTTGGTTTAAAAAAAATATGTAAATGACCTTAACTTTAGAAGGAGAAGCAGATTTTGTTTATTTTTTGAGTTTTTTTTGAGAATTAATACAAAAATTAGTACGAAGTTTAAACAAAATTTCAAACTCAGACTTTAGAGATAAAATATTGAATATTTTCAGTGACCTTTCAGTTATTTTCCACTACCCTTATTTATCGAGGGTAAAGCATCTGAAAAACAGCAAAACTCCCCGATCAGCTGACCACCGCGCCTTAAGCCAAACGTCGCGAATGTTATGGCGACAAAAGTTTTAACAACTTCTCCATGGATGATGGGGTAAGATGCAAGAAACTGCGGAGTAAAAAACATAATATCATGATCACGACTGTAATCCCCAGGCTCTTACTTGGTACTTGGTACTTGGTGAACGGACTGGTTTCCGCAATTAGGCCGCATGCGGACCCCTTTTGCGTGTCGCTGAAGGTTGTTGCTACTTGGTCCATCCATCCGATGTCTTCCAGGAAGGCCAGCACGTTGTTGATGTTGGCGCAGGCCTCTCTGGGTGTTCTTGGTGTCCCAAGGTGTTGAGCTCGTTGAGTCGCCACGCTATCGCACTCTGTCAGCACGTGCGCGGCTGACTCTTCGTTGTTCATGCACCCCCTACATAGCGGGCTGTCTGTAATACCCAAATTAAATAGGTGTTTGTTTAGTGAGCAGTGACCCGTGATTATTCCAACAACTAGTCGGAGTTTGTCACGGAGTTTGTCAATCCCCAGGCTCGGTAGATATCTCCTTAGATCTCTAGTTACTTAAATCTCTGAGGATATCTAAAGAAAGGTAGTCAGAGGCTCGTAAAAACATGATATTTTGACACATACCCACATTTTGCACAGTAGTTAGTATTCCGTACGTGACAGGTTGCAAGCCCATCGCTACAATAGATGGTCAGAGGCACGACCAAACATGATATTTAACACATGCCCACATTTTACACAGTAGTTAGTATTCCGTACGTGACAGGTTCCAAGCCCGTCGCCGCATATTAACCTATGATACACACCTTTGAATTTTTGGGTCTAGGGTATGCCGGTTTCTTCACGATGTTTTCCTTTACCGTTTAAGAGCACTGTCATTGTGCACTTTTCGAATAATCAACCCAGTGGTGGTTTTTTCTATTCTATTCTAAGTAGGTAGTGGAGTCTGCAGCTTGCGCCCCCCCGGAATCAGTTTACACGGCACGTTTCCCCAGTAATTCCCTCCGCAGGGATTGTGGGGAAAATGTTTACTCTATAATAAGGCTGGTTATTCTTAGAAAGTCTACAACTTGCATCTACAAACCTTGCAATCGAGAATTAGCGCTGGTGTATTGTTTAATATATAAGTATACTTATAAGCGGCGATGGGTTTGCAACCTGTCACCGGAAAACTAACTACTGTGCAAAATTTAAGGTTTGGGCTTGACCTTTTTAGATATCCTCAAAGATCTAAGTAACTAGAGATCTAAGGAGATATCTACCGAGCCTAGGGATAACAGTCGGGATCATGTTTGTTATTTTTTTTGTCTTGGTCGCTTTCTGTAGGTACTTCTCCTATTTTACTTTGGTCAGCAGGTAGAAAATGCCTTCGGCATTATGCTCGCCAATTGTGCATTATTTTTGTAATTTTGTGTGCAATAAAGAATTTAAATAAATAAATAAACTCTGTCTTCCGATTCTGAAGTCGCCGGAGCAAACCAGTTACGCATTGGGTTTTTTTAAAAAAGGAAGAAGAAAAATAGTAAAAACATCGTAAATAATAAAGTGTTCCTCTGACCATAATCTTTCCATAACATTAATGAATTCCTTTTCGCGACCCGAACCTTTCAGATTTCAGCGGGAGATATTTAATATTCCTTTCAATACGCACATCATTTTAGAACGTCGACAGTCAGAAATGAGCGAAAATGTATGAATGAGGCATAATCGTCCCTTGGGAGGGTTTCAGGTATAAGTACCTACCGAATATTCTTGAAGCAAAAATCCTAATACCGACTTCACTTTTAACTTTTTTCGCGTAACGGCCATTGAGAGTTGAAGTGGGTTGAAGTCTCCAGGATGTGTCAAGCCAGCTCTTGTGCTGTGGACCCTCGAAAGCGTTGATTACACAGAATTATATAACGATTAACGACCCTATGCTATATATATGTACATAATACTTACGGATAAACATAATACGGCTACGGACTAAGTAGGTACGATTATATACAGTAGTACTTTTTATTCTACGTTATAGGTACCTAGAGATATTATTTTGATATGGTCATAATTTAGATAAGATTATACATTGGTATTAAGTGCACGAAAGGGTCTATAATGGCACTTTAAACCTTTCACGGTACTTGTTCTCTGATCTGAGATGTCTACAGAACCAGGATTACAGTGTTGATTATAGTTTTTAAGTAAATAATCTCACACTCTTTTCCAAATGTTCAAAAAATTTCAAAAAAAAAACATTTTTTTTCTTTTTTTTTTCTTTATTAACTAAGGCCTTGTAAAACTAAATTCTACCTGTCTTAAAAAACGCCAGAAATATTACGCGAATAATATCGGAAATGTGGTTTCATTGGTCTTGAATCTAAATTCACAGAAGTTCATACCGGCGTTTATGATACGAACAGCTTTGACCGAAAATTTTCCAATTAGGTACATTTTCATGACGCGTTGGGAGTCAGCATCATCGTTTTTGTGTCCGAAGTATGCGGCGGTTTTGAAGGGGCTGTAAAGTTTTGAAGGTAAAAGGTTTAGCATAGTTGTGAAAGTATTTTGCGTACCTCTTAAAGTCCTTGTTCGTAAAGAGTTGAGTAATTCGCTCTTAGCTGACTCTTATCTCTTTTCTCTCCTCAATGACGACACTCCAAAATAAATACGAAATTTTATGGATTTTCTGCATTGATTTTCTCCGACTGTCTACTTTGTCACTCTAGTTTTTATATTTTTTCTCGCGTTATTTTTAGTTTTATTGTGTAATTTTGGTGGTTATTTTTCCAATAAAGCCCAAGGTCATGACGCTGTAAAATATCTGAATTGAAGTGATTCAAATCTTATATAATCCTTTCTAAATCCATCGAAGAAAATCCCGATAATTTTGAACAGAACATCCATCTCTTGTTTAAAATAGACTATGACTTTGTGACATTGACAATACTACTAATTCAAACACTTGACACTGGCAAAATTTATCTCAAAAGAGACAGATGCCATAAACAAAGAAAAATGGATTTTCTGCGGTGTATTTGCCTGACAACTACGTCGCTCTGGTTTTTATATTATTCTCGCGTTATTTTGAGTTTTATTGTGTAATTTTGGTGGTTATTTTTCCAATAAAGCCCAAGTTCATGACGCTGTAAAATATCTGAATTGAAGTGATTAAAATCTAATATAATCCTTTCTAAATCCATCGAAAAAAAACCCGATAATTTTGAACAAAACATCCATCTCTTGTTTAAAATAGACTTAACAATTTGACTATGACTTTGTGACATTGACAATACTACTAATCCAAACATTTGACACTGGCAAAATTTATCTCAAAAGAGACAGATGCCATAAACAAAGAAAAAGATGATTTTAGTTATAATATGTGGCTACGTGTAGTACACAAATATAAATTGTCAGTTAAATGTCAGTCACGTGGTCTGTTAAACATGAACTAATATTAGACTCAGGTAACGTCAAGCGCAGGATGCTCACAACAAACAACACCCATTCGGTCCGAGTCACGTTTGTGTTTTCGTGAGCGAATTTCTGTAATTTACGAGAATGGCCCGTTAGTAATAGACTTAGGGCCTTTCTAAACAGGCCTTTTACAACCAAAAGTAGAGACATTTTCATATATTTTTAAACTTACGCGATCTGAACACATTATTATTATTATTTAACAGAAATTTATCGCGTTTTTAACAATTTCGTCGGGAAAAATAGCAGAATAAAACGCGATAAATACTCGTTTAGTACTAATAATGAGACATTTTTTTTATTACATTCGATTTTCATAACAAGAGACGATTTTGTATATTATTTTGCTTTATAATATTGAGTTTGTAAAACCTTGTTAATGTTTTGCCCACAACACGTTTGCATTTGCTGTAGGTATGTAACTTGGTTCGACGAACATTTTGTTCGTAAACAACTTTTGTTCAAACGAACCAATTTTATTTGTGCTGATGTTTTTATGACATTGAGGGTATTTAATAAAGCCGTAATATAGCGTAATATAGCCGTATATATGAATGAATGAAAAGAGCTACATCCAGTGATATGTTATAGTTACTAAAGGCTATATCACAGTCACAGCAAGAAGGAATCCGTGGCCTCTGCCTACCCCTCCGAGAAGTAAGCGTGATTTTATGTCGAAAAGTCTATGCTAACATTAAAAAGACGTAAAGTTTGTAAGTTTATTCGTAGAGGGGCATTTTTGCTACTTTTGGATTATCCCTGAGTTTTATAAGTTGATTGTAGACAGTGAACGGACAATACATGGAAGTATTCCTTGAGCTAAAAAATGACCTCAAAAAATAGAGCCCTGGTAGGCGTGGCTTGTCAGTTTTGCCAAAGAAATAACAAAAATTTACAGAAGCTTAGTAATAAGCTTACTTTGGGTTTCAATTCCCGTGTAACATTTACACGTTACACGTCGAGGGAATAAAGTCAACATTCACGTTTTTTCTTTCACTGATTGTAGATATTAAGTATAGTTCATCCAACGGATCTAGGCGTTCGTGAAGGTAGCCACATTTGCGATTTTGCGCATGTACAGTCCCACCGTCCCTCTCCATACCTCCAATTGCTCCCGAAAAACGATACTTCGCGGCTCTTGCGGCTAACTTCACGAATGCCTAGATTCGTTGAGCCAACTATAGTAAGTATGCTTTCAACGCGAATGAAACTGCGGCACGCGCATCTAGTAATTTATTAATTGACGCAAGGTTGACAGAAGCTGTATATGTTTGTGGTACAATTGTGTCATATCTGAAAAGGCCTTTATGAGGGAGGCAGGGGCCGCCCACCGGGCACGCTCGTGGTTATTGCCTGGATAATTGACTGGCAGAAAATTAATTAATTTCCATTTAATTACTCGTTCGAGATTGATTTAAGTTGATTTTCAATAAAATGACTAGTGAACTCTGAAAAAAGTTGTAAAGCTTTATGTAATGTAGTACATAATTATTGATTGAAGAAAATAGCTATGTCAAAAAACCCCTTACACTCAAATGAAAGTACGGCGTATTTGCATTTTCCCGTTTTTTGTACTATTCGAATTTAAGATTATCAGATTTTTTTAAGTAAAACTTTTTTACGCACGCTTGACTTGGCGAGTAAGCTGGTGAATGCGTGACGAGAGAGTTACGAAAACTGTAATCGGATGATGCGAACGGAAGTTCAGACAGAGATTCAAGTTAGTGAAGATAGTTACGTTTAGTATTGTAGGGGCAAGAGAGAGGGGTGCGAGCACACAGTTTCTTTCTCTCTTTCTCTCATACCCAGTATCGTATATCTAAGACACAGTACCAGGCCTATAGATGGAGCTAAAGAAGTTTAATTTCAGTCGTGTGGTCTAAAGCACACTCGTTTTTTTTTGTTGAGAATTTATGACTAGCGTTTGTATGGAAATACTATTTCGCTAAGAAGTTATCAACAAATTCCATAATTATATTTTTACCAGTCGCTGCTTGTTCGGCTAATCACAACGTTCAAGATAGTAAAAATGAATGGTATATTCTAACGTCATAATACATTAAGACAGCCTCCCCCCTCGCCCCTTTGGGGGGTAGGCGCAAGCCACGCACAACCCGCGCGGTTTACGCACGTGTGCAGAACAGACATGCTGACAGCTGTATAATGTGAAATACCCTTTTTTAGGGGTCTTTATATATTGTAACATTTTGTAACTGATTGTAATGGAAATCGCTGGTATTCTTTTTCTGTTGCTAAAAATAAAAATACTTATGAGTTATGGCTGCTTTAAATCAGATAGTTATATAAATAGTAATGGGATATGGCAGACAGATGGCACTGGCATTTGAAATGAACAAAATGAGATAGTTCGCTTTTAGGACATTTTAGGGAGCTCGACAAAACAACCAGAATCAACACCAATGTTACTCGTTTGCATGTCCTAAGCTGTTTGTTCTGTGTCTGGGTGTTATTATGTATTCTATGTAAAAAAAAAGTATATAAGTAAATCTATCAACCATCTGGAGCCCATAGCACGAGCTTTGCTTAGTTTGGGGCTAGGCGGCGTTGTGTGAAATGTCCACCAATATTTATTTATTTATTTATTTAGGATCAACACCATTGTTACTCGTTTGCATGTCCTAAGCTACGTCAACGCGGAAACGTGCAGTTGGGGATGAGTTGGGTGTCTTATACGCGATGTTTCCAGCTGGTTACAGTCTAGCACACGTCAGATATATGTTTCTTCTTCTTCTTTTTTATCTAACTTTAAGACTTCAATTTTGCGTCAAGAGTTTTTCATTAAGTATTGTCAACGTCAAATTGTCAAGTCAATTTTAAACAAAAGACGGCCGCTTCGTTTAAAACTCTCGGTAAGTCTTCGGATGAATAAGAAAGAAACAGAATACAGTTCATCCAACGGATCGAGGCATTCGTGAAGTTAGCCACAGGTGCGAGTTTGCGCATGTACAGTCCCACACTGCCCCTCTCCATACCTCCAATTGCTCCCGAAAAAATACTGCGCAGCGCTCTGCGGCTAACTTCACGAATGCCTCGACTCGGGCCAACTGTACTTTCACGTAAAATAACGAATTGCTGTCACTGGTTCGAAAGAACTTGCTCTTATGTTATAATGTTGTTCTCAGGATGCATCAGGCAAATGCATGGCAACGCAGAAACATCTGGTGAAGGAGAGCCCTGACATGCTGGCCATCTCCACGTGGACCGGGCAAGTACCTCGGCGGCCGCACCTGCCTCTCGGAGCCAAGTTGTCTCAGCTGATGGCATTGGGCTCCAGGCGCGATCCTGGAAGCGTGGTCTGGATGCTAGCGAAAAATGAGGCAGAGCTGAAGTGAGTATTGAAAACCCGACCGCAAAGCGAAAAACACATTGACAAACGAGGATTCGTCTGGATCACAAGAATGACATAGACAATACAAAATGTCAAAAAATCAAATATGGCGGCTGTAAAATCTATTTTCGTTTTTTTTTTGTTACAAAACTCGTTTAGATAGTTTTGTAGCGACATCGCCAGCGCGTTAAAAATAAAAACAAAAACAAAACGACTGTAATCCCAAGGCTTGGTAATATCTCCTCAGAGCTCAAAAGAGCTAGCTTCAAAGATCTAAGTAACTAGAGATCAACCAAGAGACTAAGAAACAAAGATCTAAGTAACTAGGTTTCATTTTTAGAAAACGTCGTTTTATCCGTGTTTTCAGGCAATGAAAAACTGCTAGTAATTTACTGTTTTACCGACACAGCAACACTTAAGCTACTTGACAATAGATGGAGTTGTTAAGCAAACGTCGTAAACATAAAACCGAACAAAGCATCATCCAAGTTCATCCAGGTATAGTTGGCTCAACTAATCTAGGCATACGTGAAGTTAGCCGCAAGAGCTGCGCAGTATCGTTTTTTGGGAGCAATTGGAGGTATGGAGAGAGACGGTGGGACTGTACATGCTTGTGGCTAATTTCACGAATGCCTAGATCCGTTGGATGAACTGTACTAAGTATTATGTTTGTAATATTTCCGCTGTCTGCTCAAAGTGCAGTGTATACTTACCCATAATGATTATGCTCACTGATGTAATCAAATCAATGTACAGTATAGGTAGATAGGTACTTACTACTATAAGAGCGGCTACGCACTGCGTCCGATCCAAATCCGATCCGAATCCGTAAAAATATGATCCGGAGTAGTTGTAGAACTATAATTCTATGGTAGCTTACATCCGTTTTCCGTCATCCGATTTCTTTCCGTCATTTTGTATTTTCCGTCACGTAAAATGACGTAAGTACCTATACCAAAAGGTGGCACCGGAATTGCTAGGATTTGTATCAGAGATCGAACTAGTGCGTAAGCAATATCCGAATCTGGTCCGAGTTTTCTAGATCCATGTTCTCACAGGTTCGGATCGGATTCAGATCGGACGCAATGCGTAACCGCACGAAAGCTGTTTTTCTCAAAGCTCTCTGTTCGTTGTAGCGAAAGGTAAGACAAACTTTCTTTTCGAATTTCCAATAATTTATCCACGACGCAATCACAGGCGATTGTTGTTTTCAAAGTCAACCCCTTTTTCGGTTCACTGACCCTTGACAAATAGTCAGCGTCGCGATTTCAATAAAAGAAATCGAGTGCCGATTTCTTTTGATTATCAGGTTCAAGATAATAATTCCACGGTTTTGATACTTTGGTTTGAAACGTTGCTTGCATATTCGAATGGCCTCACAGCTCACAGTTGGTAGTAAGTACCTAACTATGCCTTCTGCGCTGCAGGATGTGGGTTCGATCCCCACCCAAAATAAATATTTATGTGATGAACGAAGATGTTTGTTTTGTGTCTGTGTGTCACTATTCTTCTGAAAAAAAGTATGTAATTAATCTGTCAGCTATCTGGTTCCCATAGTACAAGCTTCGCTTAGTTTGGGGATGATAATTGGCGTTTTGTGAACTGTCCACCAATATTTATTCAATATTTATTTATTTTTATTACATTTTAGCACAATTTTTTTGTAGTGGAAATTACATAGATTTTTTGATAAGGTCATGAAAAATATTGAAACGTGAATCACTCATGCTCTTAACCTTATTCGGAGTGAAGTAAAAAGTCCTTTTCTTCGAATTTCGAGTAGGTACCTACCTAAAGAACATTAATTATGTGGACTTACAAAGGTACCTAAACTCGCACAGAAACTTAATTTTATAAAAGAATAGAGAAGAAAGATAAGCACAAACACAGAATGGAATCTCGTAGATCTAATTTCAGTACCAGACAAATATAATGTCGTGCATTATTCGTCTGAGTCGTCTGGACCGAAGTTAACTAAAGTCTCTACTTAGTTAGGAGGAGGTTATCAATTCGGCTGTATTTTTGTGTTCAGCTGCAACAAAGAATATTTATACTTTTGTTTTTTTTTTATTCCGAAATAGTGCAGGCTAGTGTCATGACAACACTTGACTAGTGTCATATCACGTAGGCATTCAAGGTATCTAAACTGCTTGGATAAACTCGTGTTGAGGTTATATGTGTATACAGAGATTACCGAGGTATATTTTGTAAAAAAAATATGCATCATTTTATTACAATAATAGTTTAATATAAAAAAAATCACAGTAGTACAAGCTTTGCTTAGTTTGGGGCTAGATGGCGTTGTGTGAACTGTCCATCGATATTTATTTATTTATAGTTACAATACTAACAGTGAACACACCTTGGAACTTTATATTTATTATATTTAACGGATCTATTATATAAGATATCCAGCAATTTATCGAAAGGTCGAATCACGTAAATATTTTCTTCGCAAATATAGATAACGATTGGGCCGTTACAGCCCATTCACACTCAGCTAGTTGCCCTCGCATCCTTTCCACCCACCATTCGCATGTAATAAATAATTCAGCGTGCCACAAAGCTGGTTTAATTCATGTTATCCCGGCTCCTTGGGACGATAACAGCCTTTCTACATCCCGAGAGCTGACGGTGACAATCTCACGTCATGCCAATTGCTTGAAGCGGGAAACGAATTTGTATTTGGTTTCAAGTCACTAATTTCTTCGAGTCTCTGAGTCGTATTTTAAGATAAGAAGAAATAACTAGTTTTTTCAAACCAGTGTGGTGAAAGTTGTATTTTCAGATAAAGGTGCTTTACATACTTAAGACAGGAAGTACATGCAATTAACAAATTAAAAGTGCTGAGATTTCTAGTTGACATAATATTCGCCAGTACCTATCATTAAATATTGAAAATTAGATGTCTCTTCTTCTTACTTAAACAATCGCGTAGTATACAATCGCATAGTATATGGAATAAAAGTAAGCTAGCATACTGCCCATCTGATAGTGCGCAGCCTACCTTGGAGTTTTTTTAGAGATTGTAGAAACTGTTTTATTTTTATGTAAATCTGTATTTACCCTTTATGATGTACCTAGATAATCTTATACCTTTAAACGAGCAATTCTTGTATATATATATATATATATATGTATACATAATCGGGATCTCGGAAACGGCTCCAGCAATTTTCATGAAATTTCGTACGTAGGGGGTTTCGGGGGCGATAAATCGATCTAGCTAGGTTTCATTTTTAGAAAACGTCGTTTACCAATAAAAAAAACCGAGCAAAGCTCGGTCACCCAGGTACTACTATTTATGTACGGTATGATGCACACAAATCAACCTTAGCTTTCTGTCTACTGGAACGATAAAAGGCTCAGCCCTTGTAAGAAAAATAACAATACAATAGCGTGTAACAAGTCAGTACGAATGCGTGTTATTGCAGGTAAAAGCTGTTGTTATTTATAACAATATAATTTATAGCAGCAATAGCTTGCAACCCGTCACATACGGAATACTAATTAATGTGCAAAACGTGGGCATTCGCCAAATGTAGTGTTTGAACATGCCTCTGATTATCCCACTTAGATATCCTCAAATACCTAAGTAAGTAAGTAATTAAGAAGATTTTTGGGGTGTTTCTATGCAGTTGAATCCGAGTTCCTTTGGCTGTCACTGTAGCCCAAACGGCTGGACAGATTTTGATAAATGATTTGTCGTTAAAGTCGTCTAAATAACAAAAGTTGCCTATGTTGGCTATAAAAATTGTCAAAAAATCCAATATGGCGGGCTGTAAGAATCTATTTTCAGTTACTTTCAGTTGGGTTTTATTATTTTTTGCAATTCATATTAGTAACAAAATCTATACATATAATAAAATACATAATACATGCTACAAATTCAATAAGTATCTTTGTAAAAGCATAATAAAAAATAAGGGTCGGTAGCAAAGTGTTATGATCCAACAAAGGACAGCTTACCGGGCAGAATGGAACGGTCTGTCTTTGGTTGCAATTTCGTATTTTTATTTTTAAAAAGTATAATAGGGCGGGCGGTAATACTGGGTCCATTAATGGAAAGAACGTGTATCTACGTAATAGTAAAAGGCCTTACCTACCACAAGGTCTTACAAACCGTCATGTTTCAGAATCGGCACATATCAAGCTTGAAGTAACACTACTTCAATACAATTTTATAGGTAGTGCGCATTATCAAAGATACATTACTTTGATATTGCTCGGAGAGCTTGTGGTAACGCCCCAGATTTAGGTTGCGATTAAATGAAAAAAAAAATGATCACGACTGTAATCCCCGGGCTCGGTAGATATCTCCTCAGATCTTTTTAGTTACTTAGATCTTTGAGGATATCTAAAGAGTGTCAGAAGCACGTCCAAACATGACATTTGGTACATGCCCACATTTTGCACAGTAGTTAGTATTCCGTACGTGACAGGTTGCCCGTCGCGTACGGAACCCTAAAAAGAAGACACTTTAAAAAAAACTGGCATAATCAATCCCCGAAACCGTCACATAATTTATTACAAACAAGCTCTTAAAATTGGCAGCATTATTCACTGTCGTCTTGGTATAGAAACCCGATATTATCTCATTATTTATAATAATTGGGTGAAAGGGGATGAAAAGGGATAAAACGGGTGGAACGGAACCGGAGCCGGCTCGTGACGGGAGGAAAAAAGGCGATTCATCACGTCTCGCGTCTCGGCCAGCTCTACCGACTGCTCTCAAATACTTAGTAATAACAGCATGTGTGAAAGAGAATACCAACTTGTTTAAACTAATGGTTAGATATATTAGACTAGCTAAAATTTCAATACCAAAAATCTTATTTTTAACCGACTTCAAAAAAGGAGTAGGATTCGTCTGTCACGAGTGAATTATGAATAGGCTATTAAAATATCAAAAGTCCATAGCAGCTAAAAGATTTTCAAATTACGATTAACTAAAAATGCATTAAAAATTAATCGATTTCAATCAAAAACTCGTCTGAATCACAAGCTATACAAACTGTCAGATAATCTAATATGGTGGCTTTAAAAACGTTAAAGCTATTTTCAACTTTCAGTTCAGTTTTTTTTCGAAATAAATAGAAATAAGTTGCAATTTAAACTAAGGAGGTCAAAACAAAACACATAAATAAATTACAACACTTTTCGAGATCCCGCCTTTCCGTTTCGGAAGCTATAAATGTGGGCGTCTAGATTTATCGTTGTCATAGCAACTTATTACACCGTTCGCGGCTAAGGCTGGACGCACACGTAGGGGAAAGCCAAGATCTCCTGTGAAATATGTCGACCGCAGATTTAGGGTAGCTTTCAAAAAATGCTTTAATAATTATGAAAAAATTACGGCTCTTTAGTCAACTGAGGCCACTGTAAACTTATCCCTCGGGATGAGTTGACTTAATGCATTTTTTTATCGGTCAACTCATCCTATTGTCACATTTGATTTTATGATTTGTATAGATACGCAAAAAAGTGTTTCGACATAAGATTTACGAAAACAACAACGCATCTACAAACGCACAAATGCATTTATATAAAGTAGGTAGGTAAGTAAATTATTTATTTACTCACAAGTCATTGCAAGTTAATTGTCGCAACGATACTCGTTCGAAGTTATGTACTTAAACAAGAATATGGATATAAAACTAGGTAGTTTCCGTGAAACATGCGATCGCTGGTGCCTTGTACCTATCGGTCAAGCTTAGCGTGCGGTCTCAAACAGGTAAAAACGTAATGTAAAAACGCTCTGAGTTACATGTGTAAAAACACAAGAACCGACAAGTTAAAGAAACATAAGTATTTTTGGTTATAATAGGACTGACATACTTTGTAAAGTAAAAGTCCTTAACAATAAACAAGATTAAAAAAAAAAAAAAAAAAAAAAGTATTTTTACTATTACCAGCGCCCGCGGTTATACTTTAACTTTGACCCACACTAGAATTAGCATAATGTGTGTTAATGCTTTTTAACGCCTCACAGCGCCATCTAGCTCCAAACTTAAGCAAAGATTTTGCTATGAAAATCAAATAACTGGAAGCGTAGGTTATTATTTTCATACAAACCATAATCTTCCTGCTGCACTTAGGTACTTTTTTCACAGGTTGGAAACAATTTCACTCAAGTGTTTGACCAGCTATTTGGGCTGTGCGTTGTATGGCACCTTAAAACGCGTCCACACTAGTGACAAACTGCCGCGACCGAGTCTCCGTACCGTAAAAAACATGCGTGTCTTTATGGCGTGACCGTGGCTCCATAACGTAAAGAACACGCGTGAAAAATGTGGGCTTGTTTTGGACAATCAATCAATCAATCAAAATATATTTATTCAATAAAATCACAAGGATCTCTTTGAAACGGCTTACATGCTAGGTGAATCTATGTGCCAATTTCAACCTAACCTAAGTAAGAGACACAGTCACGGCAAAATATCACAAGTGTGGACTTACGCTTAGATAATGACGATTAATGAAATTCGAGGCAATTCTGCGAATTAACACCGTTGAGTTCCTTGGATTGCTCCGATAGCTTAGTGATTATTATGAAGGTAGCTACGCTATTATTACTCACAGTTCTAATTGAAATGTGAGGAATATTCTAAGTTCCAGGACTAAGTTTCATGATTTAGTAGGTACTTTCTACGAAAATACTCCAATTGACACATCTTACATCTATTGGTGCCGTTTGAATTTTTTAAAAGAGGAGATTAATTTAAATAAAAAATAAAGAAGCAAATTTCTTACTGTAGGAAGCAAATAGAAGCAATTGGGAGGCAATTTTTGAATAGCATTTCAACGTGAAATACGACAGTTGACTCATCATCCCGACGGTAACTTTATTTGTCAATCATAACAAATCATAATTTGTTTTATTAAATTATTCGCTCATTTGAGCAGGCTTATAGTCATAGACCTTACTGCCTAGTCTTGCGTAAATTAATTTCTTCCGTTTTCTATAATCTAACTTAATCTAACCTAACCTAACCGCCATTTTTTGTTGTCAATCATAAACAAAAGCGTCGTTTACGGTATTATTTCTTTTCATAATATGATCGACTGAGCAAAGACAATAATACATTCCGTTTGTTTTTTTTTTGACAGCGGGATGAGTTGACCGATTCAAAAATGCATTAGGTCAACTTCACACTGCGGCCTCAGTTGACTAAAGACCTAGTACTACCCATCAAGTAGCATCAGCTCTGTAGACAGCTTTTCTCTCTACGGAAAAGAAAACAAAGTAACAGACTTAGGTCCAATTTCACCAAACTTTTGTTAAAAAAGCATTATCTGTTCGGGCATCAAAATGAATAAGATGGTTTAACGGCTGGAAATCGCCTGTTAGAAAAGATAATCCTTTGCAGGACATGGTAGAACACAAAACAACTTTAACAAGCGATTAAAAGGCTAACAAGCTGTTAGTTTAATCAACAGAGCATGGTGAAAGCTCTTACCTACGTAACAAAATGTAACTTTTTTGTCACAATGTTAATTTGTCCTTCCTAACACTCGCTTTTCACGGCGCTAAGGTAAAGAGTTATGGCAAGTGGGTGGGCAAGAGTATGGCAAATGATAGTGTACCTACCCAGGTAGGTACCCTATTTAAATACGTCTCAAGCCTTACAAAACTGAGTTAAAAGTTTATCTGACTCTGTTTTATTTTTCTCCGTCCTGAATAGCAGAACACAGTGATCTGTTATAGTTACTATTTATCTCTATGGCAGAAGTTGTTGTTTTCGACATTTTTTCAATGTTTCAATAGTTGTATTGAAACATTGAAAAAATGTCGAAAAAATAAAATAAAAGAAAAACATTATCCCTTGATTTTCCCATACAAAATGTTAATGAGTTCCACGAATATTCACGCGTACGACGGGCAACAGCTAGTTTAGAATAAATGTAACGGTCTTATTGCTAGCAGTAATCTCCAAATTCCCCACTATTCAGAACCAGCATTCTCATTTCACGTCCGCCTAAAAACACATCGCTTACATCCTATATCAGCCCTGTCAGCGAGGGCGCGCCTGGCGACCCGCGGGGTGGAGGGGGAAAGAAATTAATCCTTTGGGAGGTTCAAAGAGAGCATTTTTATAAAGCAGGATGTTGATTAACTAACCAGTATAAGAGTTGTAAGAAAATGTATCAAAAACTGTTAGTATAATACAATAATATTTTACTAATGTAAAAATAAATGTAAGTACGTTTCTAAAATATCTATATTAACAAATAACTATGGTGCTTAAATAAAATTTATACGTAGAATAAAACTGTAACACGTCAAATTCTGCAATTTCATTGAAAAAAAAATTTTGGAGGACATTTTACGAGTATAATCAATTATGAAGCTAAAACTGTATTTTTATTTTGTCTGTCTGTTTCTGGGTCGCGCATCACGCAAAAAACATCTTAATAAATTTTAATGAAACGGCAGGTAGGACATAGGATACTTTTTATCCCGGAATTCAACACGGTTTCTTTGGGAGAAGGGATAAAAGTCAAAATTTGTACTTAGCTGTAATTCATCAACGCGTGATCCGATTACATTAATTCTTTTTTTGTTTATGAATACCTGTTAATTTAAAGATTATCCCTTAAAAATTACAATGTTATCGGTTTTTTAATTCAATTACAGACATCACAACTCAGTATCAACGGTATCTGGTATTGATTTCTGATGACAAATGTTTTAAATATAAAAAAAATAATTTATAACCATTGTTTTTATTTCTTTAACATTTTACTTTTCTGCACGGTTGAAGGTACTGTAACGTTCTAAAAGAAAAGAGTCAAATAGTTCTATAAAAGGTCCAATGGGTACCATGTTTTTGATGGGAGGTTGAATAGGTCCTATCGTGAAGGTACGTTCCTATTTGGAAGGTTCAGTGGGTACCATATTTTTGATTGGAGGTCGAATAGGTCCTATAGTCTAAGTAAGGTAGTCTAAGTAATTATGAAGGTCCAGTGGGTACTGAACCAACGGGACAGGGTTGGAGAAGGTATAAATGGCAATCGCGAACGAAGTCGTGGGTATATATTTCCTCGCGATGCCTTTACCTCTCTCCCACGCTACAACTTTTCATTAGGTTTCGATTAAAGAGTAAGTTATGTCTGCGAATACTTACAAGTGTCTTAAATGTACTATTTGATTACCGCTTACCACCAGGGATTGGATGGCAGCAATCTCAAGAACGGTAAGTATCTAACATTAAGGCTCAAAGTGAGGTATGCAGATATGCTGTAGGTCTACCATGAGTTTTCACAATCTACACTCGCTAGCGACTGTACTTAAAAAATGGTATGAGAATTTGTACAGCGCCCTAGCAGATAGTTGGGTACTAAAACGTCACGTAGCTAACTATCCTGCGTCACAGCGTACTACAGCGACTGTAGTTTGCGCTTCATTAATTTTCTTACAATTGGGCACCATGAGTAACAATTTTGACAGATGTCATAGTAACGTGCTATTACTACTGTAGTAACGTCAGCTAATCTAATTGTGACAACTCATGGTAGACGTACTGTACTTATTGTTATACAGTAAAAGCTCTTTATTCGCGGGGTATACCTACGTTCCATAAATATGCCGCGAATACAGAAACCGTGAATACGGAATGGTGATTTATATGGGATTTAGGGTATACGTTCCTAGGTTCCCAGGAAAAAGAACAGTAGAGACGTGTTACTCGATCACAATTTTCGTAACGAATGTGAAAGACAAAACAATAAAACATGCAAAGCTGCTTTTACCATAGAACGGAACAGCAACATTGGGTCGCAATTTTTTAATCCGCGAATAGTGAAAAAACGCGAATAAGGATCGTTTTTCTGTATTTGTACTTATTAATTATTGTACATTTTCAGCTTCCTCCACCACCACACATCGAGCTGGTGATGTCAATGCCGTACCTCCGTACTGCGTTCAAGAGACCAACTGTCAGAGTTAGACGTAAGTACATAGAGTCCTTAGGCCAGGACTCCACCAAAGCGGAGACGAGACGAGCGGAGAGGAGATGTGTTTTAAACAACCAATAGAATTGTGTTATTGACACATCTCCTCTCCGCTCAACTTCAGTGAAGATCGCTGTGCGGAGATGTTTAATATTTGTATGGCGCGATGGAAGCGAAGATGTGAGCTGTGCGCGGACGACGCGCAGTGGAGACGAGAGAACCGCACACATCTCCGCTTTGGTGGAGTCCCCCGAGCTGAAAAACATCTCTTCTCGCACAGCACACAGCACACCGCACACATCTCCACTTTGGTGGAATCCCGGCCTTAGTGTCAGTAGTACCATTGATTTGTACCATTGATGGTACAGATGACACAACTTTGTATCCTTAGTACCATTAATGGTACTAGTACCATTAATGGTACTAGTGACAATTAGAGTCAACATGATCACGACTGCAATCCCTCGGTAGATAATCTTCTCAGATCTCTAGTTACTTAGATCTTTGAAGATATCTAAAGGGAGTAGTCAGGTACGTCCAAACATGGTAATTGACACATGACCATGACATTTTGCACAGTGATTAGTATTCCGTACATGACAAGTTGCAAAGCCATCGCTGCTTATAAAAACACTAATCAATATTTTTCAAATTTTTGGTTTTTAAACTATGCTGGTTTTCTTTCGATATTTTATTCCACTGTTTAAGAGCACTGGCTCTGGAAAAACTCATTGGTACGACTATTTTGTAATTATTGATGATTCTTTTTTGCTTAGACGTGTCTCCGACTTATACCCAAGGATCTGACTTAACAGATATGTCTAAGTGCTTTAACAATAGGTACTTGAAAACTTTACGAAATATCAACAATATGATGACGAAATTAAATATAAGTTACATTAACGAACGATCTCGATTACTCCATTTCGCAGTCACAAAGTCAATTTTGATCTAAAGGAAATTTAAATTCACATTTTTCCAATATCCACTCTCTAAGCGTGAGTGAAGCTTTATTAATGTGGACTTCGGAATTGATTTATCTCAGCGTTAGAGCCTTCGATGGGTAGAGGTACCTACAATAACTCCTATTCAGGGGCAAATCATCATTTTCCTGCCATTTTCCAATGTAATGGAAATACTAAATACTGCCCAGAATACTGGCCAAATATATAATGGTAAATAGTAAGGCAGCAGAGACAGAAAAAACTTCTTAGAAAAAGTGTCCGGTTTTGTAACATTGCATCGCCAATTCGAAAATGTCTAGTAATATCGATCATTTATCAAAATCATAATGGACAATTTAAGCTCAAACTAACTTCAAAAAGTTGTTACAATTACTTTGCAACATAATTAATAACCGCATTAGATAACAGTTTAGCGGGAAGGTACTAGACATTTCCGTCCTTTTCAGTATTTGCAACATTTGACTAAAACATCATGTGGCGTGTTCAACGTCATTCAAACTATATAGGCACTTATCTCCCAATACTCGAAGCTCCTCTTTTCCTTCCATCTCCGGGGGTAATGCCGTATCTCCTCACAATCCGCACGAGAGAGATGCAACTAATTTCCTGGATACTATTTGCTCTATACCTTGGACTATTATGTGACTGGTAGATCTATTTGTGATATGAATTTTATCAACTCCATTATACCTTGTACTATGTGACTGGTAGATCTACTTTTGATATGAATTTTATCAACTCCATTATACCTTGTAATATGTGACTGGTAGATCTATTTGTGATATGAATTTTATCAACTCCATTATATCTACGGTACATGGTAGTTCTAGTTTATCATGATTACATCATTTCATTATGTGGTTCAGATCTTCTCTAACTGTTTTATGTGTATTTTATATTATTGCATACTTTAAATTTCAGTAAAAAATACATCAAAATAATATTAAATCTTTTACTTTATTGACTGACTAATATATCAAAGCACAAGTCGTAGAAACAAAAAAACTAAAAGGGCAGTTTCCTTTCGGGGTCTAAAGGTGCTATGAAAGGAACTCCCGAACTTCAACCTCTAAGGGGTGAAATGTTTCACTAAAATGAAGAAGTTTCAGAAAGTTATACAATTTTTTTTTTAAATCGTAGCATGTGTAAAAAGGTCGAATGTAGTTCTGGATATCGCACTCACAAAATAAAAGGCAGAAACATATAAACTTCTTCTGCCTTTTATTTTAAAAAGCCAAAGAAAAGTGAAGCTTTGCTGAAATGTTACTGTTGTCTCGCCTGTGCCTGAGCTGAGCAAATGAAATAACTACGTGACCAAAGGTACAAAACTTGTCTTGAGCCGTAAGGAGACTACGGCATGTGCCAGTAATTTCAATTCGGGTTATGTAGGCAAGGAGATAAATAGTTTATTTTATACATCGCATCGACTTTTATGTAGGACGACTAGAGAGAGCAAAGTGTAAGCTATCTATTCTTCAAAACGATAATCGAATTACATCCTCGTATCTAGTATGGATTTCTGGAATGAGCCTACTACTACATAGATACTACTACTATTAAACCAACGATTTTAAAACAACCATAATTAGCATAACAATATTTTTTTTAAAACGACGCAGAGGCAGGTTTAAAAGAAAATCATTCAACATTTTTTTTCGTTACTAAATTTTAAGAGTTTAAAGTGTTAATGAAAATAAGTCCTAACATACCGAAAACCTGCCGATACGATAATTTTAATATACCTAACAACGGAACAAAATGCTCGTCGAATTCTAGTTGATTTTGCAACTAGAATTCGACGAACATTTTGTTCCGATTATATCGTTGTCGAAAATGCGAATGCTTCTATGTTTATTAGGTACTCAATCAGACAGGCTAACATGGCAGCCGCGACATTATTTTTTGTCGAGCATGTTGTCTAAAGAACGAGAAAGCTTTTGTCGTGGCGCTCATATTGGCCTGGCAGGTCGTAACAGCCGGACCGATAATGTTAAAATTTGATTAAAGATGTATAAAGCAATGTGAAAATCGACCTGTACCTATATTGGTAAGAGAAGTTAAAAGTTTTCATGTACAGCCATGTTAATCATACAGCCCGTTAAAATATTCGCGGGCCTTATGCAATAAATTCACAAAATATGTTTATTTATTTCAGTTGAATTCGCCCGCCTTCTGTCTGCTACGGTCAGAAGATTAATTATGAAATTGGTAAAATCGTTCAAGCAAAATAAGAATCGAAAGCCAATTAGGCGTGCCAATCGAAACGAGTTAATTAAATGGAGTCAATACCTAGTAGGACTAGTAGACGTGAGAGTTGGCAGTTCGATTCTCACTGCGGGACTTTCTTCCGCGTTTGTTGCATTGCCATTCAAAAAGTTTAAAGCTATGGCACAATAATACTCGTAATCTAATGTAGGTTGATATTCCTCGTTTGACTCTTGTTTCCTTAACTGCTGAATTCTCCAATTAGTTATTTCCAGGGCAACCTTCTTGACTTCTTTATATGACATGACAGCCTTCTCTTTCACTTGGCTCTTATACTTATCCTCGGTATTCCTCTTCCTCTCTTTCTTTCCACTTTTCGATCTATAATGTTCTTTCTAGATGAAACTTTCATGTCGTATAAGAGAACCAATCAGCTTCCCTCTCCTGTTCTCCACAACCTGTAATAGAGAGTCCTCTTCTCGTTTACAATACTTCCATGTTAGTCACTTTCACTCCAGTTGACTTTTTCCATTCTTCTCCATTTTTTACATTAGGGACTTTAAAATACAATACAAGTGATCATGTCATCCTTTTCTCCTCCAACCCAGGATCCCTCCCTTATAACCTTAAGACAAGCCTACTTGATCAGAAACTAGAGCATCCTAAAACTGAGGTATAGCTTCACATGACGCTGTGAGAATCATCTAGAATAGATGCAAAAGATGTTGTACGAGTATGTAATGTACATATTATTGTCCCTTATATCGCTTTGACTGAACGGCGGGCTTATCACTAGATGCAATCTACACCGCTATATCAAAAAGAACAGGCCACATCACACGATCACCACCCATATCCCAAACTTTAATTCCAGCAGTCTAATGGTCATCACTCATCATATAGAACCGTACTGACACAGTACATAACTTGTAATTAAGTTACGACTTTAACTCATGAGAGATCAGTGTTATACCAGATAGATAACAGAAGTTTATTTTAAAATTATAAAATAAAATAGTGGGCGGCTCGCCCGTAAAACCATTTCACCTTGTAATTTTAAAATTTACTTTATATTACACGAATTAAAGTCGTAATTTAAGATAGTACGTTTCAGTCGAGCGCGATTGAAATATTTTGTTGTGTTTAATGTTTCCAGCGGGTATGCAGTTTTGCGAGAATCGCAAACCATTTTTACAACTTCTTGTTTAGCAATCTTTGATTTATGGTAATCCGTGTAATTATGTTGACTTGGTTAAATTTAAATTCAAATTCAAAATGTTCATTGCATTCATGTTACACACAATTTCGTGATTATCGACCAAATTACCAAATTGATCATATTTTATAAAGTGCTGCTTCGGTGCGGTACTGTTATGATGAGTGACGACCACAAAGCCGAAATGCTAAAGTCAATGAAGGCCGCTCGAAGGTCGGACTCCCGACAGAAACAAGGATTTTACATTACAACTTGCGAACTAGCTAAGGAACCCTCCGGCGAGGAAACTTTTTAATTTTTTGTTTTCCGAATTATAAAGGTTCCGAAAAGGACAATGGAATCGCACTAAATAAAATGCTGTTTCTAGTTGTTTTGTTTTTTTTTACCCGACTGCGAAGAAGGCGGGTAAAAAAATGTACGTATGCATCTTCCTATCATAATATTATTAGAACCTGGATGACCGAGCTTTGCTCGGTTTTCTTTTGGGGTAAACGACTTTTTCTAATAATGAAACCTAGCTAGATCAATTTATCGCCCCCGAAACCCCCTGCATACTAAATTTCATGAAAATCGTTGGAGCCGTTTCCGAGATTCAGATTATATGTATATATATACCTATATATATATACATATAGACAAGAATTGCTCGTTTAAAAAGGTAGTACCTGGGTGACCGAGCTTTGCTCGGTTTTTTTTTTAGAGCTTTGAGAAGTATGTGTGGTTTAACTTTGAATGGTAGAGTGAAGAACAGTGTGATAAGAGAAAGTTGTGGAGTGAAAGAAGACGTAGTGATGAAAACTGAGAAGGGTATGTTAAAAAAGTTTGGGCATGTAGAAAGGATGGATGAAAGGAGATTGACGAAAAGTTGTATAAGGAGAGTGTGAATGGGACAGTTGGAAGGGGAAGACCTCGGCGTACGTACCTCGATCAAATTGGGGACGTTTTAGAGAAAGGCCAGGTCCAGATTACCCTAAACCGACGCGCATGTATGAAGAATTTAATGAGGGTGAATGAAGCAAAAGAAGTATGTCAGGATTGTAGCAAGTGGAGATCCGTGATCTCTGCCTACCCCGTCTATGTATGTATATTTTTTTTTGTAAATCGTGTATTTAAATGTATTTAGATACGAACTATTTACTCATGAAATATGAATAATATTTTTCGATCTTCACGCCATCTATTGTCAAGTTGTTGTTTAAGCTGATCGCTAGACCTGTGCTGGTTACGATTTTCATTCGATCGCAGCCCATACGCGATTGATCGATTATGAATCTATATGTGATTTGCTGCCGAGTTGCTATGCCGATGCTATGCCGGCCGGTACGATCCGTATGTATTGATGTAACGTAAAGATTACTCGTAAGTAAATTTGACCTTATATACCTACTCTTAGAGCTAATTCGTTTCAAAGACTGTGTAACCAACTAAGTACTAATCTTTTTCTTTCGCATTCGGTCAGAAACGGTCTTTAATTTCATTTCAATAGGGAGAAACCTTTAAAACCCGTTTGTTTTGGCTATTAGTTTGTTTGTCACGATTGACGAAATAATCGCACGCGAAAATCGATTGACAAAGGTCTCGATAGCCGGCCCTAGTTGTCAAAGTTGTAAAAAATAAAACAGTATTACTATTCGTCAATAGATGTCAGTGTTTTTCAATGCCTAAAAACACTGATAAAACTATGTTTTCTAAAAATGAAATCTAGCTAGATCGATTTATCGCTCCCGAAACCCCCTGCATACTAAATTTCATGAAAATCGCTGGAGCCGTTTCCGATTATAATAATATACCTCTCCGACTCGCATTTGGCCGCACCCTAGTTGTCAAAGTTTTTAAAAAATTGTCAGTGTACTACTCGCCAATAGATGTCAGTATTAGGTTTTTCATTGCCTAAAAACACTGATAAAACGATGTTTTCTTGTATATATATATATATATATATATACAAGAATTGCTCGTAAAGGTATAAGATAAGATAAGATAAGATAAACGCGAAAGTTTGTAAGAATGTGTGGATGGTGGATGTATGAAGGCCTCTGTGGCGCAGCGGGCGAAGGTCCGCCTGAGACGCAGAAGGTTGCGGGTTCGATTCCCGCCGTGGGACAAATGTTTGCATTATTTGCAGATATTTGTCTCAGATCTGGGTGTTTTCTATGTATAATATGTATGTATTTACAAAAAAAAAAAAGTTTATTAGTCATGTGGTTCCCATAATACAAGCTCTGCTTAGTTTGGGGCTACATGATGCTGTGTGATAGTGTCCAGCATTATTTATTTATTTATTTATTTATTTATGGATGTATGTTTGTTACTCTTTCACGCTGAAACGGCATAACAGATCTGGATGGGCACAGATGTAGATTATAGGCTGGAAGAGCACATAGGCTACTTTTTATCCCGGTCAGCCAATAACGCTAGAGTTTTATGTATTAAAAAATAATACTTATTATATTTATTTTTTTCACCGATTATCATAAGCGTCGACATCGCTCCAGAATCTGTTGCATTATTAATTCCAATCCTCAATTCATTTGCTTTAAAATATTGCTTCAAAATAACCTAATCTTCTCTTTTGCGGTCCATCGTATTAGCATTATCTAATAACAGGATTTGTAATCTTAATACGTATATATAAACTTACTAACGGTCCGACTGACAGATCAGCGCACAGCCTACACCATAAGGCACTCTTCTTCTTCTTCTTTATATGGCATCTATTTGAGATCAATTTTTGGCCTCTGTGACTTATGCCACAATTCTACAAATGCCCTAGACCCTAGGAAGTAGAGAGATCTTAATCACTGGTAAAAATAACCTCTAAAGAGACAGATGCCATAAAAAAATACAAAATTAAAAATTTTAAAAACCCCCCGACATCTTAACCAAGTCATAGTTACCCTACTATAAGCTTTCAATATCATTTAAGTAACACGGTACCAAATTTCAACAAATCCAAATCGATCGAACATTAGTATGTCAGTCAGATCCCCTCATGGCTAAGAACACTCGGGATAAAATTATCTATGACACACAATAAACTAAACGAAAATCGGTTCATCCGTTTAGGACAGTGATCTGTAATAGTTACGTTTGGGAGCTACGATGCCACAGACCGATACACAAATACACAGATACACTGACAGACACGTTAAAACTATAACACCCCTCTTTTTTGTCGGGGGTAAAAAAAATAAAAGCTTATATTTTAGAATAGGCGAACAAAGTCACGGGGAGTTTAACTAGTAGTTGAATATAAATCGTCGGATCATCGATAACGGAATTATAGGAGTTTGTGTAAACTTGGTTAGTATAGCGCTCGTTTAGGTAGATTCACCACGATCATCATCATTTTCCTGCCCTTTTCACACGCTGGACTGATTTTGGGAGTCCCGTAGGTCTACCATGAGTTTTCACAATTAACACTCGCTAGCGACTGTAGTTCAAAAAATGTGTGAAAACTTGTACAGTGTCTTAGCGGATAGTTGGGTACTATAAACGTCACGTAGTTAACTATCCTACGTCACAGCGTACAACAGCGACTGTAGTTTGCGCTTCATTCATTTGCTTAGAACTTGGTACCATGAGTAACAATTAACAGATGTCATAGTAACGTACTATTAATAGGTAAGTACTGTAGTAATGTCAGCCGATCTAAATGTGACAACTGTTAGTAGACGTAGAGGAAAAGTTTAAATAGTGAGAAAATATGAAAAATTGCAAAGACATGTAGGTGATAAGAAGTTTATCGGGTCAGATAGTCTAAAATGGAGGAACTGGCCTGTTTCAAAGACCTGTAGGTACATTAATATGGTACTAACTTAGGTACTGTTAGAAGCTAATCTGCGAAATTAGTTTTTTCCTTTGAAAGAAAAAGATATAAAGTTAGTTGTAACTAGTCAATCCATCATGGCCGCCATATGAGCTTGTCTGCCGAAATTACAGACAAGCCACTTAATTAATTAACTTGGCGGTTACAGAGGAATTAATGTTGCAAAACCAGTGAGCATTGAGACTGGGAGATATTCGATACCGAGGTTTTAGCTTTGAGGGTTTCTTGTAATTATAGTTCACAGTAATAGTTTCAGCTACTTGAAGTAACGTAGATACAAAATAAATAAAAATACCAATCAACGTACATAACTATCACTTAAATTGTTTACATATAAATTGCTCGAAAGGAGCGTCTGAGGTGCACTTTAGTTTTTTCGCCACTGGTTTTAAAGAAGTATTACAATAAGAAGAAAGGCCATATTTAGCGGATTACTATGATATTTATTATCATCTCATCTGTAACCACAAGTTTTTAGCGGGTCTTTATTTTTATCGTGTACCTATTTATTTAGTATTGGTATGGTTCACTTCAGAAGCTTCCTTTTTGCACGTTTTGAACAGTAACAGAAAAGTAAGAACAGATAAGAAAGATCTGCATCTACTCATCAGGTTTGCACAAATTGCAATCTATTATTTTAGGAATAAAAGTCCTCACTGGTATGTCTTAATATGTCTTGATTCGTAGAGGTAAACTAAGAAGGGATTTTTTGAAATTCAACCTCTAAAAGGTGCAGCGGAAGGTTGAAGTTTGTATGAAAAAACATTGTGCGGGTGAAGTCGCGAGGAGTCCCTCTAGTTGATAGATAATAATCTAACTATCATGTTGTTACGATATTTATCTTGTCTCATTTACTCTTTTTATTTCAGCAACATCAACCGAATTGTATTCCCGGAGCGGTAGAAACGCAGCCGGCGCGCTGGACGGGCGCGGTCTCGTGGCGGTCATCAAGAGGCAGGTGCCGCTGGCGGGGCAGCTGGACCACGAGCTGGCGTGGGGGCAGGGCTGGGGGTGGGTCACCCTGCCCAACGGAGTCTGGAGCGGACGTAAGTGACCTGAACTGTGATTCACTTTCCTTCACATTCAAATAGCTTGAATTTTTAAATGTTGAAAGTACCTAAGTAGTATTATGTATTGCAAAAATTTAAAAACCCGACTGAACATCTTTCACATTCTAATTGCATGAAATATGAAATCTTCTGTTGCCCGTGGCTTTGCCCGAGTGGATGTTTGTTATTGCGACTTAAAAGCTTGACAAATGATATATTCAAACCTTCCTCGAGAACCACTCAATTCATTGATGAAAACAGCATGAAAATCGGTGCAGTTGTTTTTGAGTTTAACGTGAACAGACAGACGAACGCGGCAGAGGACTTTGTTTTATAATATGTAGTGAAGTAGGTTTTTAAAATTTTGCCTATTTTATGTCACTCTTGTGATCCAGACGAATCGAATGACACCTTAGGTATTTCTAAAAATCTGACCAGCCGTTTCGGCTACAGCGACTGCCAAAGGAACTCAAATAAATACACAGATTACCCTCCTTTTTCGCTTCGCAGTCAGTTTAAAATACATCTCTACTGACCTATACATACCACTTTTTTACTCTATATTATTCTTGTTAATTCCTTTTTATTTTAGATCGTACGTAAATACACAGACTTGTCGTCTTTCCAGGGCTCACATGGTCTCAAGATGGCGATGACTTCGCACTCCACGCCATGCCGATAATGCACCACACCAACGTGTCTCAAGCCTGTTCCATGCTCGACGGAGTCACGGCATACGAGGCCTCGGCCTATGAGCAAGCGTTGGCCGAGTATGACGACACCGGCACTGATGACTGGGACATTGGCGTTGACTGCGGAGATTTTATGATGTAAACTACACTTGCCGTAGCCATGGAGGAATAACAAGAAGAAAAACGATATCCTACAGTTACTGGTTAAATCTTATGAGATCTTAATTAGACGACGTGGCCTGTTTGATATATCTACTTTTTATTACTTTATGGTGTATGTCCCAGTGGTCAATTTTTTGAGATAATATCGGTGTTTGAAACGCCTGATATTTGTGAAGTAGCGTGGGCCTTTTGGATTTTCATTCGTTGAAAACAGGACTTTAAGGCGTTTGACCACAAGATCGACAATGAGGCTGTTCGTCCACGGCGACTGATGACGACCAACGGTACGTTGGCTCAACAACGGCACGTGCCGTTACCATTTATTGCTATGCGACACTTTTCAGTAGACAGCTTTCAACTTACTGTTGAAATCAATTGATTGTCGGCAGTCGATAGGTAAAGATACCGAGACTCAAAGATCGAAAAAAGATCGAACGCAGAAAGTGTCTTATAACATAAAACAATTGGCACATAAATTTTAGTGAAAATACTTCACAATGATTTTGATGTTATCATTTATAATTTATGATGTTTTAATGTTGCATATTAATTATTGTTCATTCATTTTAGTGTTTGTATTTGTGATTGTAAAAGTCGAAAAAGTGCTGGTCACAAAATCTTACTCAATTAAATACTTACTTAAATTTTGGTGAATTTAAATCCTTAAATAGTCCCATTCAAGAGTATATTATTACATTACACATTGGATTTTTAATTACAGTTGTCTTCAAAAACATTGTGCCAAAGAGCGGTATCGAAATGAGATTGGATTTTTTCTCTAATTACTAGTTGCATGCAAACTAATAGCTGAATGGATATTTGTCTAGGAAGATATATGTGTAGCAAAAACCTATAGATGTAAAAAACCTCGCCATTTTTAATACTTAGGCATTGTCCTTTCTGCCCTCGTAATTGAAAACACGGTAATTTCACTCACTGTCTTTTCATTTATTAGTTTCGTAGCACTTTAGTGGAATAGTTCTCATTCTGTCTTTACCGCGACTATGGAAATATATATACTTACAAAGGTTTTATAACAATCCCGCTTAGCTATGAGTTTCATGGCTAACCATATTTTTCTTGGCACATAATTTTCATACTTATTGTGTTTTCAATAACAAGGGTGGGTAGCATTAAAAACCCTATCTTTCCCACCTCTACTCTCAGAGCTATAAGTAATACAAAAAAAAACTGTTCGGAAAACTTTGATACTGAACTCTTTGATATTTTTATTGTACTTAATTTTTTTATACCCATTTGTATCTGCATTCAAAATACACTGTTAATCTCTCTCGGAGTCACCTTTTGTGTGCTTACGGCACTAAACTATTTTTGAATTGTTTACTCAATAATATAATCAGGGTAATCTGCTTATAATTTCTTGTCACACAACCATCGCACAAACTTATACATAAAGAGAGTTAAAAGAGGAATTAAAAATGTTCTTTTGGAAAGTTGAACAAGTCTACCCTTTAGGACACGAATTATTGTGGATTATATTGTCTTAATTATTAAATGATAATTTCGTGTGTTAGTACATAAGTCGATGTTAGTATCTAGTTATTGTGGTCGGTAGAAAAGTATACCTAACGAAAGTAATGCAGCTAGGTGGTAAGATCTTTTAAAAATAACATGTACTGACTTCTAAAGTTGACTTGGCGCATTTGATGGGTCTATTCGAGTCTGATTCGAGCTAAAAGAAAAAGACCACTAGCCATCAACGCCTGTTTCTTTAAAAGATCTTAAATAGTTGTAGAGCAACGTTTTGGCAAGTTGTCGGCATTGTTAGTTGGTATAACTTAGTACAATTATTAAAGAATATCTAGTCGCTAATATCTTCCGACCTACCCAAAGACTGCCTAACGTAATAAACGTTGTTTACCTGATACCTGTGTGTGTACCCTAGGCATGGTTTTGTGTACCCTAGGCATGGTTTTGTGTACCCTAGGCATGGCGGTGTGTACCCTAGGCATGGTTTTGTGTACCCTAGGCGTGGTAAGTCCCAAGCCCTGCGAACGGTTGCATTGCAAGATTTTATGGAAACAGACTAGTAGGATACCTATCTAATTTGGGAGGACAGAAAATAAAGTAAACTAAAGAAAAGATTGATATTTTTTAGAACCAAGTGAGGGTGTAGCATGAAGCTATTATGAGCTACTGAAAATTTCGGTATGCTGGCTACAAAATCTTGTAATGCAGCTATAGATATTGTAGCAAATTATATATTATACGAGAATAGACTAATATTAGAAAAATATGGTGTTGTCTGTAACCCTGTAAATCCAGTTAAATTTACTTACCTACCCTAGCATGTGCGGTATTTCAAAATAATATTAAAAAGCAAAATGTGCCAAAATCTGTTGCAGCATTTTTGGAAATCTGTTATAGAATAATGGTAGTTATTACCAGGGCAAATATACCTAAAATTATGGCCAAATTTCAACTCTGTCTAGTTTATATGCTACTCATGAGACTCAAAATAGTCAATATACATGAAGGCTGCGTCCTAAATTTACTTATTCATCATTCACTTATGCATAAATAATAAATATGTTTAGGTTGTTATATAAAATCGAATGCCGCACATAAAAAAATCCTTTTTCACCTAAAATTTTAGCTAAATTGCTATGTATCTGTACTTCTTTACTGAGTGTCTACTAGTTGTAAAGTCTAGTAGAGACAGCAAGAAGACGCTGGTATCGTCGAAAGGAAATAATATATTTTTGTAATGATCGCTTGCAATTATGTTTTATTGACTATGCGGATATTTTTTCGTATATTTTGTAATATTGATTCAAAGCTTGATTTTGATGATCGTTTACGCAGCTAATTATATTCTAGGCTGATGATGTAGTATCACGTTCTTTTAGTGTTCATTCACAAAAAAATATATTTCGATGTTCAAGTACCTAAGTACTATTAGCTGTGTAGACATAGTTTCAGAATCACTGGTAGTTAAATGTAGGTAACCTAAGCATTTACCTGATAAAATGTTACAATGCATAGAAAATATTTTTTGTTAAAAATATATGATGTATGTTTTGGTTTATACCTTCTTTTGATAACTTCAATAAAATTGTGAAAAAAAAAATGTCCAAACGCACTAATTTAGTTTGTTTGGCTCAGATAAGGTCAGCGATAAAAGTCTTTGGTTTCCGAATACCAGTGATTGTAAACTTTTAAATGTTAATTTTACTAAAGAGATGTAACGATGTGTACTTTTAGAAGTGCGTAGCTAGCCCGACGTGTCGTGTGTCTGAGATACCTAGTTCAGTAACAAATTATGAATGTTTGTATGTAACTTTTTTAATAAAAGCCTTTGGGTAAAACTGTTTTTTTATTTCAACATTCTGGAACAAATAAAACATTTATAAAATCACGAGAAAAACCATGGTTAGATTAGCAAAGATATGATGTAGGCACGAAATGAATGTTCCACTAAAATACTTCAGTTACTGACTCAACCAACAAGATAACCGAAAAATAACCAGTGATACGAAAGAGGAGGAGTAGGTAGTTACCAATAATAGTCAATCCGATAGCTATTTCTTTTGAGCTAGACATATTTACAGTAAATAAAGTCCACGGACTATTTCCATTGTCCTTCTACATAGTAGGTAACTATATAAATAATTATGTCAATAATTTTATACCTACTTTAACTTAAATTAAAAACAGATGGTATTTTCCTGCTATTGCCCTTGTATCATAATCATTCCTACCTTTTAAGTATTTTATTTAAATGCTACAGTGTTAATATAAATAACGCAACAAATTACGATAAAAGCTTTCACCGTACTTGGCTGCGGGCTTGCAAATTTCATCTCTGTCCCATATTACTCTGTTTGCCACAGTAAAAACACTATTACAAAGGAGTAAAGCGTATTTTAGCCAAAGCTCAAGTTCTGGTTATTGTTTGCTGAACGTTAGTTTAAACGAAGTTTCGATACAGCCGCACGAAATTGCCAGTCGAAGTAAATCTTTAATCTGTGGTGATACAGTTGAGGTTACAAGTTTTGTGTTGTATGGTTGTGGTTTTAAGGCGTGTAGGCTCACTAGTCGATTACTCAGAGCGTAGTCAGGCTAGGCTCGACTCTCAGTGATTCGCCACGGTTCCTCGCAGACGACGGACTAGTCGCCAAGCGACCGATCGTTTGATCGGTTCAATATAAATAAAAGTTTGTAAACAAAATCGCAGTAATTACATTATTTCTTGATCCTTGACGAAATTTCCGAACGTGATTTCTAAATTCAAAATCGCGAATCGCAGTAGTCGTCAGCCAAGTCATTTTTGTGTCAAATTTTGTGGATTTTGTGTTTACATTTATTAAAATCGTGTGTAGTATTATAAATGTTTTAATATATTGTGCCGGAATATTTTGGATGTTTTATTGATCGCCGGAACGTGTGACTGTCATTTAAATTATTGTCTTCCAATAGTTTTTGTGTTCACTGCTCATCATGGAAAAGGGTGGTGGCTCCAGACTGATGCAGATGCAGGTAAGGTATTATATTACTAATACTTCACCAATACAAGTTGGTAGGTACCACTCCAAGTACAAGAAAGTACTTATTATCTATAATAATAGGCACGTACCTACTTAAACTTGTGAACATCAAGTTCCTCAAAACACTAGTTTTCTGACCATGGGACACATACGAACTGTAAATAAATATTACTTAGAATGTTTTAATGTTGAATCAAAATTATTACTTAAAATGTTTAATGTTGAATAAAGTAGGTAAGTACTTACCTTACTACCTTTCCAAAAAAAACTGAAAACCATAAACGACTTCTTTGGTATCTTAGTAAAAACTAAGTTGCAGTAACCACTGGGTGGGCCGCATTTTTGTTCGTTGGCTCGGATTGAAAAAAGTCTACATAAAATCATGATTAAACATAAATTTAAATCCTTTTAGTTTCACTAATAATACCTACTAACATTGCCATATCCGAGCGCCGGCGCGCGCGCAAAAAAACAAACATTTCATCCGGTGATTCAAACAACGGCTTTTTCAACCGTCTAGGGATTCGAACCTTGACCTCGGCGATGATTATTATGAGACCGACGCCGAATAAGCATTAACTAAACACATTCATTGAGTTGCTGCAAACCCCAACAGATGGGTGTCGTTAATGAATATCATACTGATAAGTCTGGGGGCTTTGGATAAAATAAGGAATGAGTATATCAGAGGAAGCCTGAAAGTGGCACCGGTGACAGAAAAGATGAGTAATAGGTTAGCGTGGTATGGGCGTGTTATGAGAAGAGATGAATGTCATGTGACAAGGAGAGTGTTAGGTATGAATGTGGATGGATACAGAGGTAGGCCAAAGAAAAGATGGATGGACTGTTGTGTGAAAGATGACATGAGTAAGAAAGGAGTGAGTAATGAGATGACGAGTGACAGAGGGAAATGGAAGAGGATCACATGTTGTGCCGACCCCACATAACGTGGGATAAGGGCAGGAAGATGATGATGAAGTCTGGGGGCTTTGTCCGGGTTTTGTTTAATATTTTATTTCGTTTTCTTCCATTTCTGGGCGATTTTACTCAATTTGATATTTTTTCCATATAGTTTAAATCAATTTCATATTTTACCGTTTTTTTTAAACTATAACCTTGATTTAGAGCTCCTCTTTCAAGCTGATAGCATGAAGATGGAGCAATAAAACATTGGTTGATAATAAGTAATTTTACAAAGGGTAAGTTTAAAATTAACTAATATTTTACGAGATAACCAAAATTGTTTATTGCGAACATGACGAAAGTAAGAAAAGTGACGAAACCTTTGAGTAGAATGGTCCATCTGCATTTTCGTAAGCTTGGGGTTGCAGGTAGGTAAATATAATGTAAGAAAACAAAACGAATTGAAGTTTCATAAACTATCAAAATCCGTACTAAAGCCCCCTGATGTGATCGTGAGTTAGGTACTATCTCCATATTGTGTTAGATACCATTTTCTACGAACCAGTGCGATAAAAGGTTTAGAGACTCCTTTCGAGCCTATTTGTCTTTGAGTTAAACGATAAAGCTCGTTTCCTTACGATTTTCTCCATTTGATCAACCAATATAGGCACTAATTCATATCCACATTATTTGTTTATTATTTATTTAGAATGGACAACCAATATAATTAAGTAAACACTTCACATGTGGAGTGAAGATTAAAACGCATACATAAAATAATGTACATTATATCTGACATAGTGCTCCTACAGCTTTTGTCCGCGACATGGTCCGCATTTAATTAATTTGGTTTTTGATACAAAATGCCTAGGTCCTTCCCCTTGCCAAATTTGATTAAATTCCGATCAGCCGTTTAGTCGTGAAAAGGTACCCAACATTAATAATGAATAATGAATAATGCTGGACAGTCCACACAGCATCATCTAGCCCCAAAGTAAGCTACTCAAAGCTTGTGTTATGGGTACTAGATAACTGATATATTTAATACATTATATACATGGATAGATATGTATATTTTATTATACATAGAAAACACCCAGACGAACGGAACTAATTTCTGCAGATCGTACACAAATTTGTTCCGCGGAGGGAATCGAACCCGCAACCTCTTGCGTCGCAGGCGGACTCTCGCTCGCTGCGCCACTGAGGTCGTCGAGACATAGTCGAGAAACATAGGTACAAACAGTTATTTTCGCATTTTTAGTAGGTACCTATTAATATGGAAGTATGGATTTATTTTTGTTATTACTTTGAAGCCGTGGTCTAGATACCCAATTACAACGCTCTGACGTAATAAAAAGTTACAAAATTGTACGTAATACCTAAAAGGCTTGTTTAATTTCCCTCGATACTGACAAAGGTACGACAATAATGGTGTGACAATTTGTATTTAGGTCGTCATGAAAATAAAAACACACCGCTCACCTGCCCTACTTTATTTATATACTTACCTTAGTAGCTTCTGCCTGGGGCTTGTCGCGCGCGTGGTATTCATAAAAAATATGTTATTTTAGATCACAGACTTTTAATTTTATTATCACAACAACAAATAAGTTACAGATAAAAGACAGAGTTCAAGTCACTGACAGGTAATTTACAAATGACTGGCAACATTAGGTACTTCGTTGGATAGTAAAATATCTTCTTCTTTGTCGTATCCTCATGACTGAGGGACGTGATTATGGCGCATTTTGGACCCCTGCCACCATCACTCTCCATACACTCCTGTCTTGCGCCATCTGTATAGAGGCTTGTCTAAGAGAGTGTTGTCTAAAAAAATATTCTACGACAGCTCTTTTTTACGGATGATGGATGATAGAGGGAAATGGAAGAAGAAAACGTGTCGTGCCGACCGACCCCACAAAGGTGGGAAAATGGCAGGAAGAAGAAGAAGTATTGGTGAATGATCCGATTGAGCAACAAACATCGAAACATTCGCATTTGTATTATTAGTAGGTACGATCGTATCGATTGTACAGTACACAGACTAATCAATTTGTTTAGAATACGTGCTTATGAAGTTAGGTCTAAAACCTTTTGTAAAAGCTTCAACCAATTGAAACGCATTGAAAAAACACCGTATTTCGCCGTAAAGAAACATGACCTAATTAGTTGAAAGCTATTGTCCCCATGCGTGGGTTAGTCGCACTATCGATCGTATCAGACAGACGGGCCAGTAAAATATGTACCTAGGTATACATTATAGTGCCTATAGACGTTCTAGCTAGGTTCTAGGTACTTGATAAGGGCTTTCCGACTGTGAAGTTACTGCATTTGTAAAAAAACAAGCATCGTTTGTAGCAACGGAATAATAACTACTGTGCAAAGTGTGGTCATGTGCCATATATAATGTATGGACGTGCCTCTGACTTCCCTCTTTAGATATCCTTAAAGATTTACTATATCAACAAAGAATAACTAGAGATCTGAGGTGATATATACCGAGCCTGGGGATTACAGTCGTAATCATGTTTGATTTTTTTTTTGTTTCGTGGGTTTCTGATTCATTCTTGTAATTGCAATTAAAAATATTATCTTCATCGCTTATCTTATCATCTTAGATCTCATGTCATCAATAGATTGAACCCTGGGGAAGTATCTATAAACTATGCTACGTTTTACTATCACATTATTTCTATCACGTCTCATAAATCATTTATGACGCACCATTACGATATCAGTTTTTTTAACCTGTTTCGTCCCACTGCTTTTCAAAGGTTGTTCCTTATGCCCAAGATCAGTCTACTAAACTTTTAAAGGCTTTTTCCTAAAGCGACTCTCGCAAAATTACAGAGGAGGTGGTTTTATCCAAGATCGGTAACCTGTTACCTGCATTTTGGCCAAGGTTGGTCACGCGTGGGCTTCGAGCGAGGAAATCCTTGGTTATGCATTGTTTTGGTATTGAGATTGGCGTTTTAGCTATTGTTGTTTTGCTCTGACTTTAAATTTTGTTTTAAATCTGAAATGTAAGTGTGTAAATGTAAGCGGCGATGGACAATATACCTAGATACGGTGATACAAAAAAAAATAGGTAATATCTACGGTTCGCAGTTCAGTTTATTCATAATACATTAAAATCGTTTTTTTCTTGTATATTTCTGTATAAAGTACCTAATTTCATTTTATCGTTATCTTGTTATCGCTTTGTTTAGTTTAGTGCTACATTAATTGTTCCCCAATATTGATTGATAGAAAGTATACAACTAAAGGAGCTTTGATAGACGCGCTTAATCCTGTTAACACTCTGGATTATTTACCATCACTACAAGACTAACAAGACACAATTCAAGGCGCCCTCAACTTACTCACTAAGCTGGTACTGTTGTTCGAACACAAAATAAATAACTCTACAACAAATCAAACAACATTCTCCATAACTTACGACAGTTATAGCCATTATACAGAACATATCAATAATTCTGCCCTCTCATAAAATATACGTAGGTACATACTTAGTTACGTCCGTACGTACCATTTCTCAACGCGTGATGCATTGCAAGTGATGGCGAACAGTCAGTGTTTCCACTGAAGATTTTGGTTTTGCCCTAAATTCTTGTGAAATTATCGCTAAAACTCCTTAATTTTTTTTTGAATTCTCTAATTTAGGGTGCATGAATATTAATTTAACAAAAATACGTATTTATTGCACATTTTAATGCGAAAAAAAAGTAACAAAACTAATTCATTCAAAGACTCAAAAGAAGAAGCATTTTTTTGCAGGCTTTCGCTGACTTCTCACCATTTTCTTAAGATGAAGAAGGTTCTTACCTCACAAAAAAGTGTAGCAACTCAAGTAATCTTTACCTTAAAATTCCCTAAATCCCTGTCGTAATAAAAATAGCCCTAAGTCGTTCATGAACTAAGTAGTTTCGCCCTAGAAAAGTGCGAAATCCCTAAAAGTGGAAACACTGCGAACAGTACCTACCTCGCAAGGCATTGTGACTAATTGAGGAATGCCTGCAATGGACACTTGAGTCAATAGCAGAGAGACATCTGTGGAGAAATTATGTCTACAAAAGACATTAACTTCTTACTAAGATTAAAAACTAACTGACTCTCGCGCAACTTTGTCTGCGCGTTTTAAGTAGTAATATTATATATTATATTTTTTCCGTTTTGCATCATTTTTTATTGATCCTCCGCTTCTATTGGTCGTAGCGTAGGTATGGTTATATAGCCCATAGCCTTTCTCGATAAATGGACTATACAACACAACAATAGTACCTATTTCAATTCGAACCAGTCGTTCCTGAGATTAGCGCGTTCAACCAACCAACCAACCAAACAAACTTTTCAGCTTTTAGTACTTATAGATATGAAAATTTGTATGGATGTAATGTACCAAAACTTGTTTGTGGTAAAAAGATGATGTGATAAACTCATCATCATCTTCCTGCCCTTTTCCCACGTTATGTGGGGTCGGCACAACATGTGATCTTCTTCCATTTCCCTCTATCATTCGTCATCTCAGTACCCACTCCTTTCCATGTCATCTTTCACACAGTCCATCCATCTTTTCTTTGGTCTACCTCTACCCTTGTATCCATCCACATTCATATCTAACACTCTCTTCGTCACATGACATTCATCTCTTCTCATAACATGCCCATACCACGCTAACCTATTACTCCTCATCTTTTCTGTTACCGGTGCCACTTTCAGACTTCCTCTAACATACTCATTCCTTATTTTATCCATCCTTGTCACTCCACACATCTATCTCAACATTCGCATCTCCGCTGCATGCACTCTTTTCTCATCCGTTCATGTGATAAACTAATGATCTGCATATAAATCGCGGAAATCCTCCTTAAATTAAGTATCCTCGAAACTTTTATTTCTTGCTTTCGAGCAATCAACTAAACGCATTCCTCTAACTTGCGCTCGCGCAGCAATTGAGAGTCGAAGCGACGGAGAGTTTAGACTCCATAAATAGGCGTGATGGCGCCATTTCTTGATATTATTAATAACGCAGTCATGTCTGGCGATTGTTCTGCAATCTTCAATCAAAAGGCAATGTTTTGAAATTACTCTATCATCTATATTAGGATATGTAGATAACATATAATAAAAGAGAACCTAGTGTGTCTGTACATTGAATAAAAGTAATACAAAAAGAAAGATCTAACTACAGAAGTATAATAAAAACACAAACCATCTATTTTTAGAATTATTTTTTGACCTGTCTATTTGTTATTTATTTGTTATTGCACTTCTCTCAAACTACTGAATTGATTTTCATGTAGTTTTCACAGAAAGACAGAGAAGAACCCATCATAGCACTGAGTTAAAAAAAATATACCTATTTTCGTTTATTGTTCGATTAACTCCATACAAACTAAATAAAAATGGTAGAATTGACTGTAGAAAATAACTAGCCCTAAAATGTTGTAGAAATACGTGTGTTATAAAATAAATTGATAGACAAAATTTACATTAAGTGAGTGTATTACCTATGAAATACCTAGTATAATAGAAAGTACGAATGACAGGGGGAAATAAAAGAAGATATGTAGTGCCGACCCCACATAACGTGGGAAAAGAGCAGGAAGATGATGTTGATGAGTACCTGTTAAGCACCTAACTTAATATTAAAAACCCTCGATTTAAGTATACCAGGTTGTGGTTCCAAAAGGTTAACAAGTTCTATGCAGGTATGCTCCTTGGCCTCATTGCTTGGTGTCGCTTTCCATCACCTTATAACACTCCGCATTCAAAAGTTGCTCGACTCGAGACAAATATTTACTGAGACTGACCCGCTGGTGACTTTGGTTTATTCCACTAATCCCCGTTGACGATCCCCGTTAACGGGGGTTAGTGAACTTTTTGTTCACTTTTCCCCGTTGACGCTTAAGCGAACTCGCAACGGGGATTAGTGAACTAAAAAGTTCACTAATCCCCGTTAAGTTAAAAATAAAATACCAATATTTGGAATTTGTCCGCATATTAAAGCTAGTAATTATTACAAAAATTAAAAAACCCGACTGAGCGTAACTGAAAATAGAGTTTTACTGCCGCCATATTAATTTATTTTTACATTTTGTATAACCTATATTATTACTCTTGTTATGCAAACGAATTTAACGGCTAAAGATATTATTGCAATATTTGTTTCCTATACATATATTTCAATAATAGCAGGTCAAAAATCAATTTCCATGTCTGTAATCAGCAACATTCCCTTAACAATGCAATTATATACAATTGTAATAATTATGACTGCATGTCTAATGTCTGTCAGTTTGTCATCAAGCTTTGCAACGTACAATTTGTGTGTACGACACCGTGACATGTATTTGTCTCCACTCTCCAATTATTTTCCACTACTTCCCTTTGGCACTACCGCTTGGCTCTACTAGTAGAGTGAAGGGAAATTTTACTTTCCCGTGACACTACTGGTAGTGCTACGGCTAAAAGTACATTTCCTGTGACACTACCCTGTTGCAATTTTCAATGATTCCAAAGAAACAATGACTGTACAACTGAATATCGAAACTCTAAATACCGATGAATAGTATTCAGGGGCCTTACCACAAGCTCTTACAAACCATCATGTTTCAGAAACGTCACATTTCAAGCTCGAAGTAACGCTACTTCAATACAATTTTTATGTCATGATGCGAAACATCAAAGTTATGGTATTTTGATATTTCCCGAAGAGCTTGTCGTAAGTGCCCAGAAAGTAAAGGAACTAATCAAAGCTTATCAAATTTAGATCCGAATAGCCCGGTAGAATAGAAAAAAAATATTTTTGATAGAACTGTTGACACGGTAAAAAAAGACAACTTCAATAAACATAAGTTCGGAAGTTTACAACCTCGAATGAACGCCACCTCGGAAATGTGTAAAATCAATGGTTTCTTTCTATACCTTTTCTATTCCGAATTTTCCTTCAAAGTTGTATCGTTTTTATTAAATCTACATTTTAAGTTTTCATCGTTATTGTTTAATCATAACTTATTTGTAAAACTAGGTTTTCACTAAGCTCGATTGACCTCTGTGATGTAGTAGTCATGATGTCACACTTCTTAAATTATTCCATAGCACGCTGGCTGTCCTGTTTGCACGCGATCGCTCACCGTGATGAGCATTTTAATGAAATTAAATATTGTTTTATTCACGCTAGATATTGACACAATGGCGCTGGCTGTAAGTAGGTATTTTTCGAGAGCTTAGCACAAATGCTCAGTATGTAGAAACTTAAGTTATAGAACAAAAACATTAACAGTTTTCAAACCAACAAGCATTTTGCGCAGTAGTTTGTAAGTATTACAAATTATGCTCAAAACGTGGGCATTTGCCAAATATGTTTGGACGTAGGTACCTTTGACTCTAGATATCTTCAAAGATCTAACTAACTTGATCTTATTTCATCTAAACACATCAAAACTGGGGATTGCAGCCGCAATTATGTTTGTTTTTTATTTAAGAGCTTTACAGATTAGTCCCTACCTAAGATAACTTAGTGTTCAGTCAGACTATTTCAAGACAAACCACCACTTTAGACCTTACTACTTAAATAATAAATAAATAAATAATAAATAATGCTAGACAGTCCACGCAGCATCATCTAGCCCCAAAGTAAGCTACTCAAAGCTTGCGTTATGGGTACTAGATAACTGATATATTTAATACATTATATACATAGATAGATATTTTTTATTATACATAGAAAACACCCAGACCAACGGAACAAATTTCTGCAGATCATACACAAATTTGTTCCAAGGCGGGAATCGAACCCGCAACCTCTTGCGTCGCAGGTGGACTCTCGCCCGCTGCGCCACAGAGGTCGTCACTTAGGTAGTATAGGTATCTATTTTAGGTTAAATCCGTTTTCAAATATGGTATAATCTTACATTTTCATTTAATTACTGCATTACCGCCAATTATATTGCTGCTATTATGCGCACAAATTGCCTGGTTACATTATTATTCTAAGGTACAGTTTATGTTGTGCAGCGGACGCGGTATCTCCTGTATGTAATTGAGAGACCGACTATCTGAAGATCGGCAGTTCCCGCTATCCGCTTCCGCTGATCACTGAAAACGTGGCCTTACGCGTCTGTTGTTCAGACCAAATGCAGCAGCCTGTAGGCGAATGCAAGGGCGGATGGGTCGGGTTGATTCAGAATTCCAGTTGTTTACATGTTTATCATTAATGTGGCTCACGTCATTATCTTCCATCCTATCAATATTTATAGAAAGCTATATAGAATTATCCTATCCTATTACATTATAAACGCGAATGTTTGTAAGAATGTATGAATGTGTGGATGTATGTTTGTTACTCTTTCATGAAACGGCTGAACGCATCTGGATGAAATTTGTCACAGATATAGATTATAGTCTGGAATAGCATTTATCCCGGAAAAATTTACGGTTCCCGTGGGATAGATGGCATAGTTAGGCCCATTTCGTATCGCGGAATTTATTGTCTGCTAAATCCTTTCCTAAATGTTCAAAAAGTTTCAAACACTGTCAAACAAACGCTTCTGCTTTAAATGGTGCCGAGGATTTTTTTCGGAGACGTTTAGCAACGTTTGACGATACGTAACAATGTAACGTTAACGATTGTATTTTGGCTTTGTGAAACGTTAAATTACCGCGATTGTTCTCCTGTTGATGATCGTAAGACATAGCTACCTTTATCGAGTGAAGCTGAAAGTACAAACGAATCTGATGCAGTCATCAATGTAGTGCCATTTTAGAAGGATATCTGATTCATGTTTGGCCTCTAGGTACATTTATGGATATGCTCCGTGCACGTGGGCGGACGAGAAGCGACCGTAAACATGGCACAATACAGCTTAATTTCATAAAATGTACCTACCTCTTTGATGGCCAGTCATGAAAGTTGGAAAGTGACTAAATCCACTTTCTTCAGACGAAATAAATGCCACCGACCTGGGGCCTTACCACGAATTCATAATACATTAACCGAATTAGTATTACCTACATCGTGATTTCGTACCATGACCTATGCAAATTGTATGGAAGTAGTGACGTTTCTATAATGGAATCGTTGCGGAATTGTTCTGGAAGACTTCGTGGTAAGGCCCCTGATGCAACGCAACGACATAAAATAAACATTGTGATAAATACAATATTAAACAGTACAGTGTTAGAAATATGCCAAATGAACATGCCTCTTATAACGTCTCTTGACATTCAAAGATCTAAGTACCTACTTAACTTGAGATGTGAGTAATCTACCAAGCCTGGAGATAACAGTCGTGAGGGAGAGCATAATTACATAATTTAATTTAATTTAAATGTAAATGGTTATCAGACAGATTGCTGGAAAAACAAAAAACATTTTTTTCGTAAGAAATACTCAAACTAAGCAAGACATGCTGCTATCTTATACCTTTAAACGAGCAATTCTTGTATATATAGTAATTCTTGTATAAAGGTAGGTATAAGATAGCAGCATGTCTTGCTTAGTTTGAGTATTTCTTACGAAAAAAATGTTTTTTGTAATTGAATCTTTTAGAAAACGTCGTTTACCAATAAAAAAAAACCGAGCTAAGCTCGGTTACCCAGGTACTTTAATTTATAAACTAATCCTTATCTTAGTGGGGACAAATACTACTAAAAATTTCCCATTGGTCCCGATAAGGACGAAGCATGGGAACGAACGGGAATCACCCAATAGTTTCAGGTAGGCAGTGAGAAGATGTAGGCATCACAACACTTGGTAGAAAAGTAAATTGATCCACCAAACCACAAGGAACCTGAGCCTCCCTTTGAGGACAATTCAGTATCAAAACGACATTACTTATACCGTATTGCTTTGTGATAAAGTTTATTATCATCTTTGAAGAAGGTCATATCTAAAGGAACAGTATTTATTTCCATTACAATACATTTCCTGTTCTTAGGCGATAAGGTGTCTGCAGGCGTTACGGATTTGAATGACATCTGTCATGCAACTGTAGCCCTTATTTCAAGGTCGTAAGATCCGTCTCGATACACAAGGTCAAGTTAGCAGCTGTTATTCATGAGCCGTGACCTTGACTTTACGTGTTGGTTGCTAGGCAACCAGTTGTCAAACAAACTAGCAACCCTAGTGGTAGGTATCATTCAACCCTACGATTTGAGGGGAAGTGGACGTGTTTTTCTGTGACGATCTAAGAACCTACCTAAACTCAGTATAAAAAGGAAACCCTTAAGAGATGATATGACCTGAAATTTACTGTAAAGAACTATGTAAAACTATGCAAAACAAGTGTTTTTTTACTATGAAACAATGATATAGGTACTTATGTGGCTCTTCATAATAGTAGGTAAAGTTTTTATCGATTACCTACGTAAATTTTCTGACAAGTCATTCTTGTGTGTGGTTAAAAGTCATTGATGTATTATAGTTAAAAGTACCTACATAGCTTTAAAATCATATGATTTGGAAGTTACTGTTGAGACGACAAAAAGATCGTACCAATGAAAGGTTTAACTCAGCTAAGTATATTCAATCGAAAACACTGAAATTTGGCCTGAATAATCCGAAAAATACTATAATTATAGTGAACTATATTTTTATGAAATTGAGAAAAATACAAAAAAGGCATTAGAAAAATCTGCAGAGAAATTACCATTCTTGGTGATGCAAACGCGAAAACTTTACCGATCTTTAGATCACGTGAACTGGTGGGAACCGAACCACTGGAAGGCCAAAGGACCCAGGAGCCTATCCTCCGTATCCTTGGAAGGGGCAGACCCTGCGGAAATCAGGAATGGCTGGCTCACCTTGACTCAAGATGGGGTAAGATTTTAATTGGATTGGAATAACCACTCAAACCGTAGATTAATTTATTGGGAAAAATCTGAAATCAATTTTTTTTTTCATTCAATTCAATTCAAGAATGCAATATTCTCGTAGGGGCTGACTATTCGAACAGCGCATAGTGGCATACTGTCTCTAGGCAAAGACGCTGGTTTGATTCCCACCCATTCGAAAAATTTCGATTCTATGTGTAGACTCTCAAACCATCACACTAATACCTATTGTTAGAGAATTTGAGCTTTTCAATAGAATTAAAGATTTTTAAGGCTCGTAGGTACTATGAATCACATGGTGAATATGTACATAATAAGTCTATATTAGCCGTGTTGAACAGGTAGGTAGATATGTACTTATATTTGGTTCATGTGGATTATTTTTTGAACTTTACCTAGAAGTTAATCACTTTGATTGATATCGCTAAATTATGTAGCTTTAGTACGTAATTATTGTTGTTTTTCGACCACTTTCATTTCCGTTTTACGTCATTCGTACGTTAATATTGATTGATCCCTAAATTGAAAGACCTTTTTTATTAAACTTTTACAATGCCTTTGACCTCGCTATCGAATTGGCCTTTGAATGTTTTATCATTTTAACTTCGACATTTATAAGCAGTGGCGGATTTACACATTTGCCGCCAGTAGGCTATTAAATTTAGCGTTTAGTAATTTATCATGTAAAATCGTTGGATTATTTGGTGTATAGTACCTATTAAAATATTGCAATTTTGTTAAATTTTTTCTCCGTGTATATTATAATTTTTATTTATTATTTTGTGTAAGGTAATAAGCCAAATTTGCCGCCCCCTAAAATTTGCCGCCCTAGGCTCCAGCCTACTCAGCCTGGTGATAAATCCACCACTGTTTATAAGTATACTTAGATATTTATGAAAATGTCCTTACGTTATATAAGTACTATAAATACCTACGATAATCTCTACTCATATTACTTACTTAAATTAACCAAAACCTAAGAGTGAGAGTTTGAATGTGTTTTTAAAGACATTCGTTAATGAATGTTTTTCTTCAATCACCTTACATCATCAATTTAGATGAAAATTGAAATATTTAGCTAATTTATACCTACCTAGTTTATCCTGGAAATACATAGGTAGGTTACTTTTATGTAGGTATCTACCTACCTACCACGAGTGCAAAGCCGCAGGCCGAACTACAAATTTTGAAGTCAAAGAGATGATGCTCTTTATCATATAGATTAATATCCTATTTTCTGAAGTTCTATATCGATAAAGATTTCGGAGAAAAATGTTTTCGAAAAGGTCAATTCACACATTATAAAGACGTGAGATCATGATGTGTTGGTCGCTACAGCACTCGCCTAATTACTTACCTAATTGAATTGAAGTACGCTATCTGTTGGTGTCTTATAAATAGGTAATATACAAAGTTTTAGTTTACAACTGTGCGTTTCCTTGCTTACCGTCTGTTTATCAAGCCATGACGAAGGCTTTAAACACTTTACCAAGGTTTGCCATACAAAAATAAACTTAGCATGAGAAAAATAAGGTACTTACATCTTTTCAAAACTGTTCTACACCATTATTCAGAGACGACCTCAGTGGCGCAGCGGGCAAGAGTCCGCCTGCGACGCAAGAGGCTGCGGGTTCGATTCCCGCCTCGGAACAAATTTGTGTACGATCTGCAGAAATTTGTTCCGTTGGTCTGGGTGTGTATGTATAATAAAAAATATCTATCTATGTACCTACATCATGTATTAAATATATCAGTTATCTAGTACCCATAACACAAGCTTTGAGTAGCTTACTTTGGGGCTAGATGATGCTGTGTGGATTGTCCAGCATTATTTATTATTTATTATTATTATTATTATTCAGATGGAATATAGATACAATAAAAAATTGACCTAAGTACCTACCTACTTATTTTTATTAAGTGACTTCAAGAACAAACAAGATATTTCGTATTTTACAAAATTTTAGTTAGTTTGGCGAACAACCGAATCAACATCAATGTCTCACGCAAAAGCCTTTATGTAAATCATCTAAGTACTTTAAACTTGACCAAAACCATAATCCATAACGATACCGGCCCTACCATAGTTACCTATATTAACAGGTTAAGACACTTCGCAAACACGTCGTGCGTGAGTCGTGTCTAATCGACTGATGACTTAATCTAAGGATTGCTTTATGCGATCGCAAATTTTAACTCTTTATGAGTTCCTGATGCAGTCATCTCCAAAAGAAAAACTACTTAGTGTTTAACTGGCGTCATTTATTTATTTACTAGCTTCCGCTCGCGGCGTCGCCCGCGAAGTACCTTCTTACATAAAATATAGCCTATGTTCATCCTGAAAGTTCATTCTACACATTGGTGAAAGAATTTTTCAAATCGGTTCAGTAGTTTCGGAGCCTATTCGTTTCAAACAAACAAACAAACAATCAAAGTTTTCCTCTTTATAATATTATTATTATTAGTATAGATAATCATCAATACTTTGGCACACTAACTTTAATAAGATAAATTAATGTTTGAAAGTTACTTAAAAATTAAAAGGCGTTTCATCAAGTTGAAAAGATTTCCTTATCTAACCTCAGCTAAGGTCGATGACTGTGCGCATGAGTCACTCCGGCGCAGCTCATCCATGTATGGACATTTGTTGTCTAAGCAACAGATATTAATGCGCACGCGTATGTTACATACCAACTATAGATACTTGTATTAAGCAAATATGAATAAGATTTGGCCTGCCTAAAGTCGAGAAAAAATATTGACTGGGTTGAAAGATAGTGGTCAGAGTCAAAATATATTTTATTCAATAAAATCACAAGAATCACTTTGAAAAGTTTGAAACGTCTTAGGTCATGCTTGGCGAATTTAAGTTCCGATTCCAGCCTACCCCAAGTCCGATAAAATAGATAGCAAAAATACATAGCCCTGTGTTTATGTATTTTTGTAAACTAAACTCAAACAGTACGCAAGTTTTCTAATCCTAAAGTAACTCAAAGTTTTCAAGACACGTGAGTTAGCAGGCAGTTTTTCATACAACTTCAACTAAATTCTTAGTGCACCTTTTAATCCGAAAGAACCCTATTCTCTAAAAATTTCAGGAGTTTATCAATGGATCAAGCGTTGATTTCCCAGTCAGTTAGTAACATAAGTAATTAAAACAGTATTTAGAATAGTTAAACCTACCTGTAGTCCAGCCACAGAATAGACAGAGTACCTTGGTTCTGTTTCAAGCAGGTATTCAGGTATTCAAGCAATGCGGTCGTCGGTTTATCTAATCTGCATCTCAGCCGGAACCAGCCCAAAGCCCTTTAATGTCCTGTCACGGATCTAATCAAGGGATCCTCAGTATTCTCGGGTGAACGTGCTGGAATCCTCGGTAAAGTTTCGTAATATAACGGTAGAAATGGCAGGTTTTCTGCAGACAAATATGTAAATTTAAAAAGCAAGTTTTTCTTGTAGATAAAATCGCCTGCCGTTAGAGGCTTCGTTTTGTATACTCTGCTTGATGTTAGATTCAAAAGAAAAGTGAAACATTGGCTTTTCAAAAAACCACGAACTTTCTCTAGCAGATAAAAAGGGGGCATTCGTTCAAGCTCAGTTTATTCACACTACAATACATCATAACAGATATACACAAATACATAAGTACACGTTCCACTATATTGGAACAGTCACTAAGGGTGGTATTACACTTATCAAATATCTTTGTCCAATATTTCAATATTTGATCAAATTTATTTTCATCTAATTTCAATCAAATTTCTATAAAATTCGTCCAATTTCTTTGATCAAATGTACATTGGACCAAGATATTTGATAAATGTAATACCACTCTTAGGTAAAGAAAAGTACCTAAGACACGCACAAACATTTAAATATCTTACAAGCAATAAAGAATGTATCATGGTGTAACCTGCCTAATAGTTACTTATAGTTTAAAATACCGATCAGCACAGTCGCCAAGTGGATGAGTGACTAGCCATTTACTGTGAGTGAGGGTTTCCGTTTCAAAGCGCACGCTATTGTTTGAATTCGAGAATAAGAGTCCAAAAGTCTACTTTACCCTTCCAAAGCAGCTAAATCGAATAGATCCTGGTCTTTCTGTCAATCGATCACTATAATTCAGCCTTCAGTTATTATCCTCCTACGGGTTTGTTCCGCGTGGTATCAATCGATTGTCTCCGGATACGGTCACTGTCCTTAGCCCCGCTAGACATTTGCGATGCAATATAGATACCATTGTGATTTAAGGAAATACATCATTAGTTATTCGACATCATTAGAAAAAAACATGGAAAAAAACAATAAAACAAACATCATGAAAATGTAGGTAAACCCCGGTTTTGGTGGACATACCTATCCTCAGATAAAGAGAAAGCTGAACAATGTTTAAGTAACGGAAATTTTGTCGCCAATTATTATTATCCAAAAGTTACTGTTACATTTAGACTGAATTGTTCAGTGTTGTTTGATTTGTTTTTAGAAATTAAACAAAAAGCAGTCATATTTCCACCGTCGTAAGCGCTTAGAACGCTAAATGGTCAAATGTCTACCGTGCGATGGTTAAAAGTTTTATAGCCTTGACTTGTTAGGATCACACCCACATGTTGTGACAGGTACCTACTGGCAAATTTTGTCATCGTTCTTTGGTTACTTGTGATACAAAAGCTTGTTTACAGTTAGCGATGAAAGATAGCACCCATATGTCACAAGTAAGCAACAATTATCATACGGTTGCAATGTAGTGCGCATCACTAATCGATGGCGTGTGCACGACTTATGTAAGTACCTACCTAGGTACATTACATCTACATGAATGTTTTGTCGATAGCAAGCGATTTGAATTTATATCACTCGGTGGGAACTGTTATATTTTCTTACGACAAGAATCGTCATTATCGATAGCCTTACAAACGAAAACAGCAGACAATCACGGCTTTAATCCCCTGGGAAGATATTTTCTCAGATCTTTTGTTACCTACTTTACGTCTTTGACGATATTTAAAGAAGGTAGTCAAAGGTACGTTCAACCACATGTCCACATTTTGCATAAGCTTTTAAAGCTTATATTTACCTTGATCTCTTTAGGTACTTCTAGAAAAAACTGACACACCTTATCGATCATTAGTTTTAACGAACCAGTGTAGTGATAAGATTAAATTGTGCCTCAGAGGGTCAGAGGCACCTCAAAAAAACTGTCCGTCAGTGACAGTTTTTTTTGAGGTGCCTTTGAGGCAGGGTTGACAGGTCGAAAGAACACTAATCAAATATTTCCGTGTCGTAAAGTAATACGATACTGCAGACACGCATTGGACCGTCCAAATCCGTACAATTGTCTTGATTTCAAAAAGCGTTAGTTACGACGTGACGGAAGTGTGACAATGAGCTGGTGAAAACGACAGGCTGCTGTGCCGTGGTGCGTGGGAGACCTTGGCCTTCGCTGCTCAATGCAAGCCTAATATTATAAATCAGCAGTAAATAATAGCTAGAATCCATAAACAGAAAGTTTGCACGAACAATAAATTACTGTCCTCCGCCTTCCAATATGCGTTCTATCCACAGAACTCTGTACCCCTAGTATGAGTTTTTTAAAATTTACGAAAACTTTTTTCGAATAGTATCCTTCATTATAGGTATTTACCTCCATCGAAAATGTTAAGGAACTAAAATAAGGTCGATAATATCGAAATATGTACTCGGAAGTCCCAGCGATGATTTTCTAACCAAGTTTTCACGATGTCGACCTTATTTTAGTTCCATTTCCGATACATTTCCGATACTATTCGAAAAAAGATTTCGTAAACTATCAAAAAAAACTCATACTTGGGGGGGGGTACTGACTATCGGTTATTTAAATTTGTAGGTATCTATATAAAAGGGGTTTTTCCAACTTAAAATAGATACGCTGCAAGTCATTGGATAAAATTTAGGCTTAGCTCAATTTGGTTCTATCGTTCGTTACGCTACGTCTTGGCAACAAAAACTACCTTCCATACATGGGTTGAGCTGGTTTAGAGCAATGTTGTAAAACATTGCATCAATCCCTTCTTCTTTAGATGCAGTTGTAGGTAGGTCTATGTAAGTATTTGGAGCAGTATCGAGTGGCATTCTTGAAACGTTTCTAGTTAAGTATTTATTAAATAAAATAAGTTTTCAGACCCAGCTTTTTAAAAGTTGTCAACATTGATTGATTTTATGATTATTTATGATACCTTATCTTTGGGTACAGCAATAGAAGTAAGTCCATATTGCTATGCTATTTTGTCCTTGTCATACATAAACTAATCTTATAATTCTCTCTTTGTCCTAGGCGAGGTTCCAACAGAAGCAAATGCAAGAACGGGAGATGAAAATAGCCAATCTGTACGAAGCTCAGCAGGCCCGGGCACTGGACAGAGTAAGACAATCTCCCAGCAACGGAGTGAGACAATCGTCCAGCAACGCTGGGAGCAATGGTAGCACCATCAGCTCGCCTTCTCAACCTGTGCCCCACCAGCCTGGCAAGGTAGATATTTACTTCACACGTCTTTGATCAAGGGATTTATTCTGACGCCAGGTGGGACTTTCATTTACAATGGAAGAGGCTGAATAGTCCCCTAGACAGACTTCATTCATCTAGGGACGGAATGGGCCTCTAGGTCGTCTATGAATGGCGGGGTAACTTTACCGCAGCCCAGTCAGGCTTCGATTATAGATTTTATATAACAATAGTATATCTGTTTCATTCAACAAATAATTAGCGGTCGTATCGCTAGAAAGCCTGAAACCTATTGCTTGATAGGAGCCAGACGCACTCTGGTTCAAAAATCTGCAAAGACCAGACAGCATTGGATTCAAATTAAAATACGGTTCTATTTTAACTGCAATTGACATGGGGTAGCGATGGGATCAATATGTAGTTGTAAAAAACAAACTGGGTTAAACACGAATTACACGCGAAGCTATTTTCTTTACGATGTCTTTTCTTCAGCATTTAAAAGTTGGTATATTTTTGGAAAAGCAGTCTTTGGTTCACTCTAGGATCGGAAGACAAAACCAACCATAACACCACCAGTTCTCAATTTTACTTGCTTCAATAACTTCCGATCCTAAAATGAACCGAACCAAAGTTTAGTACCAACTTTTGCCTATACTACACCACCATGACCATTAGTACTCAATACTCAAATAACTTTATTCAGTGAAATCACAGGGATCATTTTGAATCGTTACCAGAATTGACACCTAGAATCACCTAGTATGTAAGTACTAGGTGATTCTAGGTGTCAATTCTGGAATTTAGTTCTTCTCGGACTGGAGATAGTACTGGTCCTATCCCCAGTCCGAGAAAAACTGACAAGAAACTCGCTGGGCCATCAAGGTTTCTCATCTAAATGTCCTCAACCCAAAGGTCCGTCAAATGTTCGAAGAGCGCAGAACAAAGGGTATTGACAAGAGCTATCCCCTCCAGCCGATTCACAACACGGATAGGACGCGCAAGGCACTTCCCAACGGGTACTCCAAGGTCACAGCCACCTCCCACTCCACTTCCAAGGTCAACATGGAGAAGACGACCAAGACTCGCATGACTACATCCCAGCATACTGTGAAAAAGGTTCAACATGTGAGTTTTTTTTTGAGACTTCAGTTTTCTCCTCTAGCTTTCTACCACCACAAGAGAGCTGGTGGTCTTAGGTCTTGGGTTCTAATCCAGCCGTGCTCCGTAGGTTTTCCTGTTGGAAAAAAATATCTGCACTATATCTATCAGCACTCTCAAACGGCGAAGGAAAACATCTTGAAGAAATAGGCATGCCTATAAAAAATCTAAGACAACGTCAAGTGGATGAAAGAAGCCTCCAAGATGCATTTTAATCCTTTCACAACACTGGTTTGAAGCGTAGGTACTGCAACGGTTGGAAAGGTCGTGTCTTTCAATTATAATATAAAAAGACCTTCTGTTAGTAAGGCACTTACGATGTTTTTATTCATAATCTTTTTGATATTTTCTTACAGAAATCAGATAACATAGTCAACGGTTCCGGTGATCTCAATCATAACCATGAGCCGGATCTGAATTCCCTGAGGCAAGCGGTAAGCCAGACTGAACTTTTATAACACTTGTCTTCATATCATGATCTTCGTTTGATTGTCTTCAAGTAGGCGAGAAGTAGGTTTTGGCACAGTACATGAAACAAACGCATTTAATATGCTGCTGGCAGTTTAGAACTTAGGTATTTACGTAATGGTAACCTACGTCTGTTTGGTTCTGAAAAACATTATTTCGTATTGAACATATCGATATAGCCTGTGACATTTCACCCTTTCCCCCTCTTTTTATTGTCAACAATACGATGCGGTTCGCATAACTAAGAATAAACGCCTATTAATTAATTAGGGAGTTTTATTAAGATATCACTCATAGGTAGATAAGTACCTATAATCTTTTTAGCTGCCCCAAAGCAATGGTGAGCCGCCAAGAACCGACGAGGTGGATAAAAACGAGAACAATTATCTCCTCGAAAATGAGACGTTCCCTGACGCACTGGCTCCGGCGGCGACCCCCAGGTCTCCGGAACCCGTCGCTCCGCCCAGGCAGGAAGTCAAGGCTCCTCCTAGAAGGTAAGAAGGTACTAGATCTCTAATGTCACATGGTATATAGCATGTATTTCCTGTGGATCATCATCATCATCATCATCCGCAGCCCGACTTCACCCACTGCTGGGTATAGGCCTCTCTTTGCATATGCCATTGTCCACGGTCTGCTGCTAGCCTCATCCAGGTCCGGCCCGCGACGGATGCTATGTCGTCAGCCCATCTCGCTACCGGACGAGCGACGCACCTATACCCGGTTCTTGGACGCAATTCCGTTAACGCCTTACTCCACCTGTCGTCACCTCGCCTTGCCAGGTGTCCTGCCCAACTCTATTTTAGTTCCGTTATGCGGTTCCCAACGTGTGGATACCTACGGCTAAATACGCTAAGATAATGGTGTAATTGCTGAGCAAGTCTACTCCATCTAAAAACTGTCAAAGCCATTACAAAGTCCTAGGGCCTTACCACAAACTCTTCGGGTATTAACATAATAATAAAATTTTGATAATTTGTATAATAATTTAATTCCAAACAACGGTGAAATAATTTTTGAATTGGGTGGGCAGTTTCCGTTATTACATAGCAGGTACAAAGAAAGAAACAAATAAACTTTACCTCTTTTTAACTAATTTTATTTAAGCATAAATAAATCTATCTACAAAAGCAAGATATGAAAAATATGGAAGAAAACATTAAGGAGGCCATTAACAAAAAGATAGACGAGAAATTCAACCTCATGGAAATCCGCACAAATCAGTTAGAAAAGAAAATTGAACAGCAGCAGAAAACTATCGATATTTTGGATAGGCAAACAAGGAAGAAAAACCTACTTTTTTTTGGAGTTGAAGAAACAGAGAGGAATTACGAAGATCTGCTTAAAATAGTTCTGGACATCATCAACATTAAGATGGGAGCATCCTGCCCGAAATGGGAAATAGAATCAATTGCAAGATTAGGAAAGAACAACGGGAAAACCAGACCAATAATAGTCACCATTACAACAACAAGTAGAAAACTAGAACTCCTCCGTAAAAAGAAAATGCTTGAAAATTCCGATGTTTACATCAAAGAGGACTTCTCACCCGCTGTACTACAAAAGCGAAAAGATCTTCAAGAAGAGCTGAAGCGGGCGCGTGATTCCGGAAAAAAGGTAGCTCTACGTTACGATAGAATTGTCACATTTGACTCTCGTATTCGAATAAATCAACCATCGGAGGAGAAATCCTACTCCAATAAACGAAACCTTTCTGAATCACCGGAGTCATCGGAAAGTGTGATGGATGCTGGCTACGAATACAGAACAAAACAAGCTCAAAAGAAGAACAAAACAATAACAAGCTATTTACGCCCTTCACAATTGAACACTACAGCCCGCGCCTCAACCAGTCGGGATGTCCAAGAAAATAAAAAAAACTAGATAGCGTCCCTCCACCTCCTCCAAGCCGGCCGGTCACCGTGGAGGAGCAAGACCAAAACCCCCCGAATCATGAGAAAAATCACAAAATCATAGAAAAAAGAGATACAAAAGAAAAAAGGTCTGATATCTTATTTATAGCTTGCCTAAATGTCAAAACCTTCATATCAGATACCAGAATAATAGAACTAAATAAAGCCATTAGATCGCTCAACTACGATATTTTAGGCTTGAGTGAAACTAGAAGAAGAAAAGAGGCAATAGAAGAGTACTCTGAATTCATTCTCTACCATAGTGCCACAGAAAAAGGAAGAAACGGAGTTGGATTCATAGTGAAAAAATATCTGAAAAACAACATAATCAGCTTCAGATCATTCTCGGACAGAGTAGCAACTCTAGTCATTCAAATATCAGAGAGCTCTACCTGGTCATTAGTACAAGTGTATGCTCCAACTGAGGCACACCCGAAAGAGGATATGGACTCATTTTACAACTCAATTGAATCAGCTCTCGACTCACTTGACACAAAAAATATAGTACTACTTGGAGATTTTAACGCAAAAGTAGGAAAAATGCAAAAGTTTGAAGAGCATGCCTTCGGAAAATTTTCAAATGGCGAACGAAGCAAGCATGGACAAAGGCTAGTAGAGTTTGCACTAGAAAAACAATTCAAAATTATAAATAGTATGTTTAAAGTAAGAAAGAATAGAAAATGGACTTGGCGGCACCCAAACGGAAGAAACCTAAACGAAATCGATTATATACTAACTAATCAACCATCCCATGTTTCTCAATTCGATGTAATAAACAATTTGAATTTCCAAACCGACCACAGGATGATTCGATGCAAGCTATCAATACATAAGAGCCGAACAAAAAGACATAGTAAACCCATAACTAAATACACAAGAGACCTGCCTGTTGTCACAGGTGAAGGCGGTAAATACTGGGAGAATAAATTTATGGAATCTCTTAACTTGACAAACACAATTCAACAACAATACAACAACCTAGAACAAGAGATAACACTATTACTACAACAATTACCCCGAGAGAAAAAAGAAGGAAAAAATTATATAAATCAAGAAACTGAAGAGCTTTTTCAACGACGGAAACTATTGTACAAACAAATAAGAACAAAAGAAATACAAACACAAATAACAATAATCAGCAAACAAATAAACAGAAAAATAAAATACGAAAAGATAAAGCAAAGACAAGAGACTTTCGAAAAATTCATTACCGAGTCCGGAGCTCTTAATAAAGCATACAAAATGCTTCGTGAAAAATCAGAGTGGGCAGAGAATCTGAAAACAAAACAGGGTAGAGTACTATCGAATCGTCCAGACATAATAAAGGAGGCCACTTTGTTCTACAAGGAACTGTACAAAGAAGAGAAACATCAATACGAGGATAATCCTTTCCTACTAGGCTCTACTACAAAACCAGAACCACAAAGTATACTAACTTCAGAAATAGAATATGCTATAAAAACACAAAAGAATAACAAATCTTCAGGCAATGACAACATTGCAAATGAAGTCCTGAAATCTATTTGCGAACCACTACTAAAACCTCTACAACTATTGTTTGACAATATACTGCTGAAAGAAACGACACCAGAACAATGGTCAAAATCGACAATTACACTGATCCACAAGAAAGGGGACCGCTCAGATTTAGCTAACTATAGGCCGATTAGCCTCATGACCAATATTTATAAAATATTCTCAAAAGTCATACTACAAAGATTGACAAAAACCTTGGATGAAAACCAACCACGCGAACAAGCAGGATTTCGGAAAAATTACTCTACGATGGATCACATCCAAGTCGTCACGCAATTAATAGAAAAAGCAAACGAATACGGCATTACTCTTTACTTGTGCTTTATTGACTTCAAAAAAGCTTTTGACTCGCTAAATCATGACGCAATATGGAAGGCATTAACGCATCAAGGTATCGATTCATACTACATAAACCTGCTTAGAAGCATTTACTCAAGGTGTAATGCAAAAATACGGCTGGAACGCGAAGGCAAGGAGTTCCCGGTACAAAGAGGAGTACGACAAGGTGACCCATTATCACCGAAGATATTTTCAGCAGTACTGGAATTTGTCTTCAGAGAACTTAAATGGGAGAGCAAGGGTATTCAAGTTGACGGAGAACTAATGAGTCATCTACGCTTCGCAGACGACATTGTTGTGTTTGCAGAAACGGCATCAGAGCTAGAGACGATGGTAAATGAGCTGGTCATAGTAAGCAGAAAGGTTGGGCTGACACTAAACGGTTCCAAAACCAAGGTAATAACAAACGGAGAGATGAGAGATGTTATAATAGAAGGAGAAAGAATAGAGTATGTCAAAGACTATATTTATTTAGGGCAACTAGTATCATTCGAAAACTCTACGGAAAAGGATATTCAAAGAAGAATTGCATTAGCGTGGAAAAAATACTGGAGTCTAAAAGAAATTATGAAGAATAAAGACATTAAAATAGACATTAAGAAAAAAGTCTATGATACAACGATACTCCCTTGCCTAACATATGGTTGCCAAACCTGGGCCTTAAGAAAAGAAGACGAAGAAAAACTAGCAATTTGTCAAAGAAAAATGGAACGGAGTATGCTTGGCATAAAAATATCTGACCAAATAAGAAACAAAACGATAAGGAACAAAACGAAGATTACAGACCTAAAGAAAAGAATAAGACAACTAAAATGGAATTGGGCTGGGCACATCTGCAGGCAAGAGAACACTAAATGGACTAAGAGAGTGACGGAGTGGATTCCACTAGATGGGAAAAGAAAACAAGGGAGACCAAAGATGAGGTGGAGAGACCTATTTACACAGCGATGCGGACCGGAATGGATGAGAAAGGCGAGAAAAAGAGATGAATGGAGGGATTTAGGGGAGGCCTACGTCACAGAGGCGACTACTGCTGAGGAGCTGGAAAACTAAAAGTACCTAGTAAAAGTGTATAGTTCATAAGTAAAATATATAAATTAGAACAACTTTAGTTTTGCTATTGTGAAAAGATTAGTATGTAGTAGAATAAAGGCTTTTTTATTTTTTATTTTATTTTATTTTATTAAATCTATCTAATTATAAGCCTGTTCACTTATGTAGGTACTATTTATAGAGTAGATACGGTTTCATATATTTTTTTATAAAAGAAAGAGAAGGCTTTTAGCTAGATACTTGTCTCGATTTCAGAAGTCCAGCAGCAAGAACCAGTCCTCCAAAATCGAAACCCCAACCTCAAGCCACACCACCTCGCCGAGTCACCAGTGAGAATGAGGTAAGGTTCTTCCAACGGATCTAGGCATTCGTGAAGTTAGCCACAGGTGCGAGTTTGCGCGTGTACAGTCCCACCGCTCCTCTCCATACCTCCAATTGCTCCCGAAAACGATACTGCGCAGCGCTCTGCGGCTAACTTCACGAATGCCTCGACTCGTTGGGCCAATTTGTACCTATTTGATGCAACCGTTTTGTCAAAAAAAATGTGTCAGTTAAATTTATTTTTGTCATTCAATCTGACACTCTTGTCACAATGAGTTTATAGCAAAATTTCAGTGAAAGAAATTGGAATAAAAAATCTAATGTGTTCTTCAGGTCACGGAGACCAGTAGGGCGAAAGGTGCCATGCAGAAAGGCGCCAGTCCCGTAAGTTATATAATAAATAAAGGGTTCTTATAATACAGCCCACTAGGTATGTAGGTTCCCACGCCGCACACATTGCCAAGATTCCTCGAACGTGAGTGTATCATAAAAATTCTTATCATAATAATGTACCTACCTACTACGTTATGTTATGACACCTAAACATTTGCAAGCGTTTGTCTCGCTGAGAATTGAATCACCAAATCTTTACTTTTTTTATTTGCTTAAGTACTTCTTAATTATGGTTTATGAATGTACCTACAGGCAGTTTCATACCTACAGCCTATGTTGAGAAATTAGGAACCTTTACTTTTCATATTCTTGACATATCACTCTCACACTGAGCACCCTTTAAAATCACTATTATTTCTTATTTTGTTTCCTCAGGCACCATCGGTACAAAGAAGGCACCCAGTGGCGGTAGGTCTAATTTATTTTCTCTCACCCTCATGAGGAACGAACTAACCCACGAAATTTCAAGTCGACGACCAGCGGTGTGTAGGCCATACCATAGACCATGTATAAAAGTATCTACACACGCTAGTGAGTCGAGACAGGATTTCCATTCATGTTTTTTTTGGGTCCCATCTTATCCACGGAAATATAAATATTGTCCATATAAATATTTGGTAGGTACTTAGGTATTTTTAATGACTGGTGTGATGACTTAGGTACAGACAGAACGAAAAAACTAATCAAAATTAACAAATCTCGACTTAGCCTAGACTTAGCTTGATTTTCGTTTATCATCATCATAGTACCTAGATGCTGCCATTTTCCAGCAAACTCCACGTAACAGCGGTTCCCCAAATAAGGCCCGTTCTACACTGGCTTCGCCCGGCGGCGGCTCAGGCGAGGCGTGCACAGTTTGCGGACGCAAGTTCGCCAAAGACAGACTCGCTAAGCACCAGGAGATCTGCAAAAAGGCACACGCCAAGAAACGGAAGCCGTTTGACGCTCTCAAACACCGACTGGCGGTGAGTTGGGTATCCGGGAGACACGTTTTTACCTAATGAGAACTAGGTAGGTCGGTATAGACCATCGTATCGTCTAGGCGTCTATTGAAGTATCCAATCTGTCAAAAAACATTTGGAACTTTTGTTATGATTTAAATCAAAGTTTATCAGCAACGCCACCTTTCGGAAAAGCTCAACCGCTCAAAAACAGATTGATTCGTCGACAACAGATGGCGCATGCATGTTATTTACCTACCGGCTTTGTTAGGTAGGTAATTAGTGTACAAACTATTTGTAATTGAGGAAAATATTTAAAACTCCCTGGTAAATGTCAATTCAAAAAGAAAAAAATTACTTATTTACATAGAATTTACTTCAAAACTTGAAGTAGAAAAGCTATCAAAATATTGCTCAAAAGAATTTTTGAAAACTTTTTTTAAAATTATTTTTATAGCATTATTTTAGACTTCTACCTACCGCAGTAGCTACAATGAAGTCTCCAAGACTACTTTTACTAGTAAGTAGGTAAATATAGGTACTTACCTATTCCTTTAATCATCGAGTTGGTTTCAACTTTCAACTTCGAATTCAATAAGGTCAATTCTCTCACTCCAAATTATCTTAGAACCAACATATAAACTAGGTACCTACCTACACTTGTAATATAGGTACCTACCTTAAAAAATCATCTTTGATTAAAAATAAAATCAATCCTTTTATGCTGCATTTTAAAGGGCACAGACGCCGAAGGTTTTAAGGCAAGATTACAAACTTATGATCATCGACACATGTGTTTTTTATCACCTTCCAAGCACTTAGCTACCTATGTTATGTTTTTTCTTGTGAAACAATATCACAACTTAGGTACCTAAGTACTTAAGGTACCTACCTACTTATTATTGTAATAACACTATTTATTACCGACATTATGTACTCGTAATTGGTTCATAAACACTTTTCTATAGGTACTTATTCACATCAACATTACATAAGTATAATAATTATCCATTAAATCAGTACAGCTTTTTTTTTGTTTCTTTTATCACGTAGGCAACCAATAAACTTCAGAATTAATGTGATCCAAGATTTTAGAACAGATGGGACATGAACCCGCGTAATGTTACCTATCAATTAATTAGTTTATAGGTAGGTACAAAAATATTGTATTTTTTGCCAAGACAAGAAAAATCTAATATTTCTAAACCAATAAACTATGCTCCAACCTGCAGGGCACAGAAGCAGAACCCTTCATCAACAAACTCCGTAAGACGTCGACGAACCCGTCTTCCACAAAAGTGAAGTCTCTCAACAGTAGCTGGAGGAAGCAGCACGAGGAGTTCATCCAGGCGATACGCGCAGCCAAGCAGGTGCAGGCGCATCTAGCAGGAGGAGGTGAGTCGGCTACCCAACAGCTTACACTGGCGGAGACTGGCATACACTGACGTACACTAGCATACACTGGCATACACTGGCATTTAACTGTCCTCAAAGCTCAGTTGGTAATAGCTCTGCCTTCTGCGCTGTAGGTTGCGGGTTCGTTTTTCAAGTTTTTCAACGTGTGAAGAACGCAGATGTTTGTTCTGTCTCTTATTATGTATTCTGTATGTATTTACAAAAATAAAGTGTAAATTAATCTATCAAGTATCTGGTATCCCATAGTACAAGCTTTGCTTAGTTTGGGGCTAGATAGCGTTGTGAACTGTGCACCAATATTTATTTATTTATTTATTTATATACATACACAACCAAGTACTAACTGATCTACTGATCTGCTGAATCGAGCTAAGACACGGAGTGCCGCCTTTTTCTTCTTCTTCTCCTCGTATCTCTAGTTCTCTAGGATTAAAATGCGCCTCAGCGGATCTTTTCGTAACTACACTGTCTGAATATCGCCGCTCTTTCCCCTGCCATTAGTACCTTAGCAATCATATAATCTACATTGCTCTAAATGCTTTTACAGGAAAACTCAGCGATCTACCCCCACCGCCGCCGTCCGAGAACCCGGACTACGTGGCGTGTCCGCACTGCGGGCGGCGCTTCAACCAGGGCGCGGCCGAAAGACACATACCCAAGTGCAAAGACTATCAGTTCAACAAGCCCAAACCCGCGGCTAAAAGGCGGTAACCTACCAGCAAGGGGCAACCATAAAGCAAGGCTGTCGGAAACACTGACTGCGCAAATAATATTCACCAGTTTCAACCACACAGGTGTTGCCACGTTTTTTGGTTACTGCAGTAACCGCGTGATTATAGGCTGTTATAACAAAACTGTCAAATTCGACTCTAAATTTTCGCAACTAATGCAAAGTTCCTAAAATGCCTGACAGTATTTTCGACTGTAAGGATTACGCAACATCGAATTGGATATTAGACACTTTGATACAAATAGTTTTTACTTACACACTGTTTTATTTAGTTAAATCCTTTTACGATTTTATAAATCCTTACTTACCTTACTATTAATAATGGATTTCTGTTCGAAAGCCCGGGGTAGGGGATCTGGGACCCTAGGGGATTTTTTGCTGCGGATGTGTTTAGCGACCGTAGTGTACTATGCTATTTGGGGAGTTATAAGTTTCGTCCACGACAACGCGTGTTGCAACAATAACGTTTCTCGAAGCCGACGTAGACAAAACGGGTATAGCGGGCGAGCTTAGTTGAACTTATTACATAAATATAATCTAGATATTTCATAAAACTCGCTTTTTAACCACAAAAAATGTATCCAACAGAACAAAATTTGTAATAATCATTTTGTTTTTACGCTTTTTTACAATTTACTGATAGGCCCCGATAGGTACTTATGTCACTACATACCTACTATTTGATTATTATATTTAGGTATCATAATTTTTAAGGACTAAAATTGTAACTACATTTTATTATAAAGATTATGTCAGCAACCTCTGACCTAGTAACAATTAAAGATTATAAGTATTTTACGCAATTTTGTACAAAGAAGTGCTTTTAAAATGTTAACGCTATGTAATTTAGAAAAATAAATGTACTTTTATCATTTGTACTGATTTGTTTTTATCCATTTCTACACAAACAGTTATATATCTCAAGCACCTTGAAAGGACTATGCCTGATTTGCTCACTCAAAAATAGTTTCACTATTTTTATTTTTGTACGATCCGTATTGCTTATTTCAGAAATCCCCTTCCGGTTCTCAAAGGCGAAGCAAGGGGGATTTCTGGACCTAAGTTCCACCACAGTTCCACAAATCCCCTTAACCATTTATTTACTATGGTACTTTTTACATCAAGTACAACAAACGAATCAAGTAATTATAGTCGTTATTTTTTTATTCTTAGGTACATCATCAATAACAATGACTATTCTTAGACTGTAGATTCTCATAGAGGTGCATAGAGTCAAAAGATCACGGGTCGCAAAGACCTCATGGTTTATGCATTCCTGGTACTTGGTCTTAGAGAAAAAACTATTATATTAATTATTTATCTATTAACTCTTTGGAGAAAAGCCTACCAGTGTATATTACATATTTTTAATTTTATTGAACTAGAATCGAGCATAGTCCCTTGGAAATGGCTGGAACTGGCTAATTTCAAATGGATTTAATGTTCGGAACAATTATAATGAAATTCGAAAGGACTGGACGTCTATCGGGTAAAGAATAAAGCTTGCAAATATGCTTCAAAATCAAAACTTTATTGTCTTGTTCAATATATTATCCATCCATTGTAAAAAAAAATGCAAACAAAAACCACTTTATACAGTCGTGGCTAAAAGCTATAATCGAATGCTATATTAGTTAGCTGCTGTGGTGTGTGGTACATAGGATAGCACCACAGTGGACTTGGAAGGTACTAGCACGCTGCTCGTTTGCTCCGAGTAGTTCTTTGTGTAGCTGGAACAAGATGAAACGGTTTTAGGGGGTGTAATAGAACTAAAGAAACCATTTATGTAACAATATATATTTTTCAACTTACGCGATCTGTACACATTATTATTTGTATTAAACGGGTATTTATCGCCGGGTGTCGGAGAAAAATTGGTAAATAAAGCGCGATAAATACCTGTTTAATACTAATAATAACATTTATTTTACGTCACGTTTCAGACATTTAATTGATTGGGGGCGAAGCGAGCCAAAATCTCAGTGGCAAGTAGCGATTTGGCATTCTATGTTTGTATATGTAATTAATTATATTTGTTACTCAATCACGCTGAAATGGCTGAACAGATCTGGATGCAATTTGGCAAACAGATAGATTATAGTCTGGAATAGTCTAAAGGCTACTTTTACCACGCAGGCGAAGTCGCCGGCGGAAGTTATGCATTCTCAAAATCACGCCTGTTTCCCGACGGGGTAGACAAAGACCATGAATCTCGACTTGCTACAATAGTCAATAGTCAAATATATTTATTTCAATGAAATCACAGGGATCATTTTGAAACGTCTTCCATACTAGTACAATAATACAATTCTTGTACTAGTATGGAATTTCAATACAATTCCAGTCCTATTATCAGGTCGAGAAGAACTGACAAGAAACTCGCTGGGCCCTCAATTCTGACATTTCATGATACATGCGGCGGTTTAAAGAATCGCTTGTACCGCGCGACAAAAACAAGTATACGTACTTAGTGAGAGCGAGCACGTCGCGCGACACGTGATGCACGGTGAGCGTGTCCGGCACGGTGGAGAAAGATGTGAGGTTGGCTCGGAGATGGTCCTCCGACGGATTGAACACTGCCAGGTATCCCGTGTGACCCACTTTCCATCTACAAATAAAATTGTCAATGTGATTATCTACATTAATACAAAAGTTTGAATATAATAGGCTCCGAAACTACTGGATCGATTTGAAAATCTTTCGCCAGTGTAGAATGAATTTTCAGGATGAACAGGCTATATTTTATGTAGATACCTCGCGGACGAAGCAGTGTGCGGATGCTAGTATTCTTCTACATAAATGTTACTGACCGACATCAACTAATAGTCAAACCATAAGTCTTACGGTCAGTACCTATATTCTATCTACCTGTAGTTCTTGGATTTTGGGTGGTATTTGGCATTACTTCTAGGATTAATTTCAAATACCTATCCAAAATCCAAAAACCACAGGGGCCTTACCACGAAGTCTTCCAGAAAGATTCCGTTCTAAAAACGTCATGAAGTAACACTACTTCAGTACAATTTGGTTTACATGGTACGAAATAACAATGTAATGCTAATTCGGTAATGTATTATGTCACGAAGTCTTCCAGAAAGATTCCGTAACGATTCCATTATAGAAACGTCACTACTTCCATACAATTTGCATAGGTCATGGTACGAAATAACAATGTAATACTAATTCGGTAATGTATTATGAATTCGTGGTGAGGCCCAGGTCAGTTTAAAAGTAAGGGCGCAGACCTGGCGCACGCGAGCAGGTCGCGCGTGCCGTTGGCAGCGTCGCGCACGCCGGGCACGGCGCGCACGGCGTGCGCCCCGTGCTGCACGCTGTCGTCCGCGCGCAGCTCGGCCAGGTGGGACAGCGACTCGCTCTGTAAAATCAATACATTTATAACTATAAACAAAATGTATAATCTGTCGTATTGTAGGGATGTGAGTGTTGGGCCATTAAGGGAACGGATAAGAAAAGAGTGCATGCGGCGGAGATGAGAATGTTGAGATGAGTATATTAGAGGAAGCTTGAAAGTGGCGCCGGTGGCGGAGAAGGTGAGGAGTAATAGGTTAGCGTGGTATGGGCATGTTGTGAGGAGAGATGAATGTCATGTGACGAGAAGAGTGTTAGGTAGGAATGTGGATGGATACAGGGGTAAAGGTAGACCAAAGAAAAGATAGATGGACTGTGTGAAAGATTATATGAGTAAGAAAGAAGTGAATACTGAGATGACGGATGATAGAGGGAAATGGTCCTCCATTGGACGAAAACATGGTGTGGCGATCACACTTGGGAAAAGGGCAGGAAGAAGAAGAACTATAAACAAAATGTAATGTCTTGCGTTCGAAACCAGTCATGCACCAATGGATTTTTTTGCTCCAAATATGAATGTTTGCTATACCAGAGTGGCTATTACGGAACACTAGTTGCAATGGATATCTATCAGCAACAGTGCTGTGATTGCGTAATTCTAATACTTACAAACAATATACCTATGGCAATAAATCAAAATATAATAACAATAATATTATGGGAATAAACTTTCCATAAAGCAATTCACAGCTGTTATCTAGAAGCGGTTAGTAAGCATGTTTTGATAGTATCAGAATTACGTAATTACAGTACTATCAAATGGTGAAGTGCCAGTGCTCGAAAAAGCCTTAATTCAAACGAACAGTATAAATATATACTCTCGGGACTTAATCACGTATTGTGAAACATTCTATTTAACTCGACGTTTCGATGATATTACAAAATATAAATTAATATAAGAATATTTAAAAAGTGTTCAAACGAACAGTAGTATATTAGGGTTATACTTACAGAGGTATCATTATCTAACTGACTGATATCAAGCACGGGGGCAGCTGGAAGGAGCATCGCGAAGAGAGCCAGCTCCTTTTCTGAGTCAGGTTCACCTTTCAACTGCGGATCGATAAATAACAATTTATAACAACGAAAACATCAAAGAATTGTCGATCTAAGACGCTTTGTACACGGAGCAACTTTAGTTGAGGCAACTATCAACTTTTTTGAAAGGTTTCTTTACAAATTGCTAGTTGCTACAACCAAATAGACTGGTTTACAGAGTAAAAAGCTAGTTGCCAGTTGCTGCAATAGTTGCTAAATGTGCTAAGCGCCTAAGCAATACGTGGTGGATTTTTTTATCTTTTTTTCGCTTGTTTTTTTTTATACTACAGTAGAAAACAATTATTTTAGAAAACAATTTATTAAGCGGTTACAAACGGTGGTAAAGGTTAATTATTTAAGAAAACAATCAATTACGTGGATACACACGTTTTTCAGACCCCATAGTTCCATAGTTATTTTGTCTAATCAACCAGTATATTCACTACTCCAGTGCCCTTGAAGTTTATAAGCTAGGAGATTAGACAAGTTACAAAAATGTGTGATGCGTACGGAGTTGCTTGGCGTCAAGAGTAACTGCCTCAACACGGGCGCCTCACAGCTACAATATCCCTGCTTTTTCTAGAACCAGAGCCATGGGGCGTGGGGTTCCCAAATGTCACAGGTAAAGGCGTTACTACATTTCGACTCAAAGACACCATCATTGAGTGCAAACTTTAATTAGCTCCACCGTGGATTCGAACTCACAACCTTCGGATTGTCAGTCCAATGGCTTCCAAACTCCACCACGACGAACATATTTCCTGAGCTGAATTTAACTGATTGTTATTTTGGCCAGAAATAAAGGTGAAAGTACCTTGATGAAAGAACATTTGATGAAATTCTTTGACAAACAGATTTCATATTTAGACTTTATTTGCAATCAATTTCTATCATAAACCGTGCTGAGATTACGAGTACTCGTTAAAGTCGTAACGAGCACGTTACTATCGTAACGATCACGTTGCTCGTTACTTTTAATACCTCATAACATGCTGTTAAGTTAGAGCACCGAATCGAGTCGTATTGTGTACGCGTACATTATGACGTTGCGGCGTCGCATTCGTGATTTGTAGAATACATACCTAACTGCGTAAAGTGCATTTTTTAACTTTTCCGTATTTTGAACCTTTTTTTTCTGACTGGGTAATGGTTTGTCTGACAACCTATGACACTAGGTTCCTATATACAAAAGATAAATAATGCTGGACAATCCACACAGTGTCTAGCCCCAAAGTAAGCTTCTCAAAGCTTGTGTTATGGGTACTAGATAACTGAAATCCTACTATTATAAACGCGAAAGTTTGTAAGAATGTATGTATGGATGAATGGATGGATGTCAGGATGTCATGGATGTATGTTTTTACTCTTTCACGCTGAAACGGTTGAACGGATCTGGATGAAATTTGGCACGGAGAGATTTTAGTCTGGAATAGGCTACTTTTTATCCTGGAAAAATGTATGGTTTCCGTGGCATAGATTTGTTTTTGTTTTTAAAGGTACCACGCGGGCAAGGCCGTGGGCGGAAGCTAGTATTTAATACATTATAGACATAGATATATATATTTTTTATCATACATAGAAAAGATGAAAAGATGCGAGTTACGAGATGCATTCGTGTCTCGTTACTCGGTACTAGATGGCGTACCTGTTACTCAATACCGAATACATACGGTTTGCTACAGCTTTACCATTTACCGTTCAAAAGATGCGAGTAAAGAGATGCATTCGTGTGTCTCGTTACTCGGTACTAGATGGCGTACCCGTTACTCAGTACCGAATACATATGGTTTGCTTTACTTACCTGTATGATCGGCCAGTGATCCTTGACCCTGTCTTTGATGAGCGCGGCGGCCGCCGTGGCGTTATTTACGGAGACGGGAGCAGATGATGCGGGCCGCAGCTCAGTGGCGTTGGCTCGCTTCAACAGGAAGAGCTCGGGCCGATCTCCTTCCTCCTTCAGAGTGAACACCGTGTCCTCTGTAATAATAATAAATAATAATATATGATCACGACTGTAATCCCCAGGATCGGTAGATATCTCCTCAGATCTTTAGTTACTTAGATCTTTGAGGATATCTAAAGAGGGTAGTCAGAGGCAAGTCCAAACATGACATTTGATACATGCCCACATTTTGCACAGTAGTTAGTATTCCGTACGTGACAGGTTGCAAGCCCATCGCCGCTTATAAGAATACCTATGACACATACCTTCGAATTTTTGGTTCTAGGGTATGCCGGTTTCCTCACGATGTTTTCCTTCACCGTTTAAGAGCACTGGCATTGCGCACATAATTTTTTCGAGTGGAAAAACTCATAGGTGCACGACCAGGTTTGAACCCACGACCTTCGGATCGTGAGGCAGGGGTGCTACCACTACACCACCAGCGCTCTTAAATAAATCTCTGTAAATAAATCTTATACCTTTAAACGAGCAATTCTTGTATATATGTATATATACAGGGTGTCCCAAAAAGTAGTGTCAAGCGAAAGTCCAGAGATAGAACACCCCTTGGGGTACCCGAATCACCCCCATGTATGTTCCGCGATTTTCTATAGTTTTCGAGTTATTATTTTTTTTCCGAATTTTTGAAAATTTACGACTTGAACAACTTAAAACATTCTTACAAAAAAAGTAGAAAACTTTCTTGAATTTTTTTTATTGCTACTGAATTGTTATGAATTGTTCTTTTATGCATAAAATAATCAGCTACGTGACTTTGATGAAAACTATGAAAATGTTGGTGTAAAGTCAAATAATTACATTCGGTGAATTAGGACTTAAATTTTCAACTTTAAATTAAAAATCTTAACAAGTGATTTCATGGTTCTTAAATAAGTCTAAAGAATTTTCCAGACTCTCAGCTTTCATAATCATTAAAAAAAAGTAGTACTTAATTGGCTACTTTGGCTAAAATCGGCCTTCAAAGACGGTGAGGTGGAAAATTCTTAAAATTAGTTACCTGATTAAAAAATAAGATTTTGGCCATTTTATCATTCCTAATCTGAATTAGTTGTTAACTAACCAAAAATGACTACAATGAATTAGTTTATGCCAAAAAAATCAGCAATATGGCCGAATTAAGAACAAAATTAAAAAGGCCGAAAAAAAAATTAAGGCACTTAAAATAGCTTTCATACGATTAAAGGAAACCTTTTTAAGACGATGTAGGATTTGTATTGACTAAGAAGGTTGACATTTTGAAGACTTTTTGTAAAAAATTAATAAATTTTACTAGTTGTTTTATTTCACAAATTTAGCTAAACTAAATAAATAAAACCTTCAAATATTAATGAAATCTTACTTTCCTGCGGTCATTTTTGGTTAGTTATCAAACGAAGTAAGCTAAGGAATGATAAAATGGCCAAAATCTATTTTTTAATCAGGTAGCTAATTTTAAGAATTTTCCACCTCACCGTCTTTGAAGGCCGATTTTAGCCAAAGTAGCCAATTAAGTACTACTTTTTTTTAATGATTATGAAATTTGAGAGTTTGGAAAATTCTTTAGATTTATTTAGGAACCATGAAATCACTTGTTAAGATTTTTAATTTAAAGTTGAAAATTTAAGTCGTAATTCACTGAATGCAATTATTTGACTTTACACCAACATTTTCATAGTTTTCATCAAAGTCACGTAGCTGATTATTTGATGCATAAAAGAACAACTCATTAAAATTTAGTAGCAATAAAAAAATTTCAAGAAAGTTTGCTACTTTTTTTGTAAGAATGTTTTAAGTTGTTCAAGTCGTAATTTTTTCAAAAATTGGGAAAAAAATTAATAACTCGAAAACTATAGAAAATCGCGGAACATACATGGGGGTGATTCGGGTACCCCAAGGGGTGTTCTATCTCTGGACTTTCGCTTGACACTACTTTTTGGGACACCCTGTATATACAGTCGTGGTCAACTAATTAGGGACACTCTTTGGTTAAACCGAATTGTGAATTTATTTTTTATTTTCCAACGAGTCTAAACCATATTCCATATCTCTTACATGTAAGTATAATTAGTCATTTATGTGCCCGATTATACAAACAATAACAACTTCTTAAACATTAAACCTCTTTACAGTATAGCTGATAGATTATCGTAGTGCTATTTGTTCAAATAATGCTGGCTGGCCATTTAATTAGGGACACTGAGATATTGCGTTCTATTTTCAAAATTTGAATCTCAATACTTTTTTACTTCTTCTCTTATTGTTTCGTGGTAGTTTTGGCGGCAATCCCGATATTTATTTTAAGTTTTGAAAAATATTTTGAAGAAAAATGGGTAAAAATAAAAGTTGCGATCCAACACTACGAAAAATTATCATGAAGTTTGTTGTCGAGCATGGTTGGCCATACCGAAGGATAGCAGAACATTTAAATTGTTCAAAAACTATGGTATACAATGCAGTGCAACATGTCAGACGCAATAACACAGATTTAAATGTGCCCAGAACAAAAAGATCGAGAAAAACAACTCCGCAAGAAGATAGAATGATAGCCAGGTTAGCTAAGAAAGATCCGTTTCTAGGCTCTATTTTAATTAAACACGAAGTGTTTGGGACAGACGAAAGAGCTGGTGTCTCAGCTAGGACCGTTCGACGACGTCTGGTAGAAGCAGGGTTGTTCGGAAGAGTGGCTCGCAAAGTACCGTTGTTGAAGAAAGAACATAGAAATGCTCGTTTGGCGTTTGCACGTAAATATGGACATTGGACCTACGCCCAATGGCAACATGTATTATTCTCTGACGAGACCAAGGTTAATTTGATTTCTTCAGATGGAAGGCAATACGTACGGCGTCCAGTAAAAGCGGAAATGAATCCAAGATTCACAAAAAAGCAGGTGAAACATGGCGGTGGAAACATTAAAATGTGGGGTTCATTTTCTGGACGTGGAGTGGGACCTGTGAGGAAAGTTCAGGGTAACTTAGACCAACATCAATACAAGGCAATATTGGAGGAAACGATGCTTCCCTATGCTGAGGAGCATCTCCCTATTATATGGACGTTTCAGCATGATAACGACCCAAAACATACCGCCCGTTCAGTCAAGTCGTTTCTTACCAGTCAGTCAGTATCGGTGCTAGATTGGCCAGCAAATAGCCCGGACCTTAACCCAATCGAGCACCTTTGGCACGAAATCAAGAAAAAAGTAGCCACTTATCGTACCACAACTTTAGATGAACTTAATGAAGCTTTTTGTGAGGCATGGGCAAACATTCCTGTCGAAACATGCCAGAAACTGATAATGTCTATGCCACATCGGTGTCAAGCGGTAATTACTAACAAAGGTTTTGCTACTGGGTACTGATTTTACACGTAATAAAATGGAGCTGTTAAAGATATTATAATACTGCAGATTATTAGTTTTGTTTAACTCTATTTTTCATTATAGTTTACTGTCCTTAATTAAATGTCCAGCTACAGAATTATACCTTAAAATTGAATACATGTTCAACCTTTGATATTAAATACTTTTTTCTATTTATTTATTCTTTTATTTACAGCCATTTAAAGCATAATAATCGGACCAAATTATGCAAATAATAGTTACTGAGAAATCAATAGGGTTTTATATTTGTATGTACATAACCGGTTATTGTTCTTCACTATCTTGCATGTCCCTAATTAGTTGACCACGACTGTATATATAATCTGAATCTCGGAAACGCCTCCAACGATTTGCATGAAATTTCGTATGTAGGGGGTTTCGGGGGCGATAAATCGATCTAGCTAGGTTTCATTTTTAGAAAACGTCGTTCACCCCAAAAAAACGAGCAAAGCTCGGTCATCCAGGTACTATACCTTTAAACGAGCAATTCTTGTGTGTGAATCTCGGTAAAAGCTCCAACGATTTTCATGAAATTTAGTATGCAGGGGGTTTCCAGGGCGATTAATCGATCTAGCTACGTTTCACTTTTAGAAAACGTCGCCTACCAAAACTGTCCCACGATCCGTAGTTCGTGGGTTCAAACCTAGTCGTGAACCAATGTGTTTTTCGAAAGTGTTTGTCGATTAGTATTCTTATAAGCGGCTTGCAACCTGTCACCTATGGAATACTATCACTGTGCCAAATTTAGTCATGAGCCTAAAAATATCATGTTTAGTTTGGACTTGCCTCTGACTACCCCGTTTGTAACGAGAGATCAGATATCTATCAAGCCCGGGAATTATCGTGACCATTATTTTTTTTCCATTTAATTTTGATTTTCTTTAGACAATGTCCTCCAAAATACAATCTATTTTCTCTCCAAACTTCTCTAAGGTTCGTTCAACTGTCTAGTTTTGATTTTTTAATTACCTGGGTTGGATGAGGCGGATGTGACGGCGGCGTCTATAGCGGCCAAGAGAGACTCGAGCGCTGGTAGGTCGGCCGTCTGCGAGTGTCGGTAGTAGGCGTACTGCGCGTGGTCCGAGCCGGGAACCGAACCGCGCCCGCTGGCCGGCAACTCCGCCGCTAGCGACGCATTCACCACCATTAGACGAGCTTTGTTTAACCTGGAAATAAGATAAAATACGATATGATATTAAAATTAAATTTGTTCTCAATTTGTGTGAAAAATGATATGAATGTAAGAGGAGTAGACTCGTTGAGGAATGATAGGAGTGAGTGGAAGAAGAAAACATGTGCCGACCCCACCTAGCGTGGGATAAAAGCAGGAGAATGATGATGTTAAATATTTAAGTATTTATTTATTAATCCGTCCTCAATAAGACACTGTTTGACTCCCTATAGTCATCCTAACTAATACTATAAACGCGAAATGGATGTCTGGATGTAAGTTTGTTACTCTTTCACGCTGAAACGGCTGAACGGATCTGGATGAAATTTGGCACAGACATAGATCTGGAATAGCATATAGGCTACTTTTTATCCCGGAAAAATTTACGGTTCCCATGGGATAGGTTTGTTTTTGATTTTCAAGGTTCCACGCGGGCGAAGCCGTGGGCGGGAGCTAGTTTATAAAATTAGTAGGATTAGTAAGAAACTTAAGAAAGGAGTGAGTAATGAGATGACGATTGATAGAGGGAAATGGAAGAAGATCACATGTTGTGCCGACTCCACATAACGTGGGAAAAGGGCAGGAAGATGATGATGAGTATGGATTGTGATTGAAATCATACCTGACACCGGCAGCGCCGGCCTCCATCCACTTGGTGACGGCGCCGGTGAAGAGCTGCAGAACAGCATCATTGTTGAAGTTGAGATCGGGCTGGTTCTCCGCGTACTGATGCAGGTAGAACGCTTGCCGCTTGTCACTCCATGTCCACGCTGATTCGTTCAATGTCGACACCTAGTAAAGTGAAGGTAAAATATTTGTATAACTGTAAAACCAGACATATGTAACTTCTTCTTCTTCCTCCTGCCCTTTTCCCACGCTATGTGGAGTCGGCACAACACTTATTCTTCTTTCATTTCCCTCTATCATTCGTCATCTCAGTACACTCTTTCTTACAAGACAAATTTAACATAAAAAAAACATGATCACCAGGCTAGATAGATAATCTACTCAGATCTCAAGTTACTTAGATCTTTGAGGATAACTAAGAGGGTCAGAGGCACGTCCAAACATATTTGGCACATGAGCACATTTTGCACAGTGATTAGTATTCCGTACGTGACAGGTTGCAAGCCCATCGCTGCTTATAGAATACTAATTTATGACACACACTTACGCATTTTTGGTTTTAGGGTACGCCGGTTTCCTCACTTTGTATTATTGTAAATACAAAAACAAAACATGATAACGACTGTGATCCCGGCTCGGTAGATATTTACTTAGATCTTCGAGGATATCTAAAGAGTAATGTAGATGTTGCAATAACTAGTCCTTAATTTTATTATTGTACATATTGCAATTACAAATATACAGGGATATATAAATATATAATATATATATAAATTACCAGACTACTTCTGAAACACTTCAGGGTTAATTCAAAAGTTGTTTATATGTATATTGATGGGTACTTTAATCCCCTGAAGTTTACGAAAGTAGTCTGGTGACACCCTGTATATTTTTATTATTGAAGTGCTGCAACTAACTATTATATATTAATCGAAGATAAATAACATACCCAGTCGTTAGGCTTGTTGGGTTTATCAGCACTGAACTCCTTGCCAACAGCCCACGTGAAGTAATCAGCGTACGGAGTCGTGTTGTTCTCGCTCAGCCTGAACCAAGGGTGGTCGATCGACACGAAGTTAGGCGTCAAGTCGACAATGACCCTGAAATCATACATACATACATACATAAAACAAATGTTTTTCCAACAGTTTTGCTACAATCCTGACAAACCTCTTTTGCTTCATTCACTCTCATTACGTTCTTCAGACATGCGCGTAGATTTAGGGTACTCTTGACCTGGCCCCGGGGTCCCCTTTCAAGTGTTCCATTCAAACTAGCTTTATGTACCTATTTCATGTCCTTTCATCCATCGTTTCTACATGCCCAAACCAACGTTTTTGGTAACCGCAAATCACCCCACTGGTTCGAAAGAAGAAAGGGATTTTACGCTAAAAATAACAAGATAGCGATTGCAATCCCCTTCCTTGCAGACATAAATCTTTGAGGATATCTAAAGCAGTTATCAGGGGCATGTCCAAACAATGTTTGAAATGCTAACATTACGTTTTGGCTTTTGCACAGTAGTGAAAGGTTGTAATCCCATCGCCGCTTATAAAAATAGACCTCTGTTAAAATAGTATCTTTGTTTAAATACAATAATGACTCACTTGATGCTGTATTCCTTAGCTTTCTCCACGAATGCCTTGAACGCGGTCACCACGTTAGGATTGTCGAGGGCGTCGTAAGTAGGGACCTCCACGAAGATGCCTTGGACCTTGGACGACTGGAGTAGACTCAGCTCTCTCTCAACATCAGAGTAGTTTTTGTATTTCAACTCAGCCAGCGGCCCTTTCTCGAACCTAGAACCAATTAGTTCACAGATTAGAATATTGTTTTAATTAATAATATCGTTGTAAAAAGAATGGTTGTTTGTCAAAAGATAAAATTCTGCATTTAATACATTTCGATTTTAATAGAAAACTTTGATTAATTTTCGGACTAGCAAAGACCAACATTTTAAATTATTTTTCATCAAAATACTCACACATTACTTCTTTTAGCATTTTTTTTCAGATCTGGTTTTTTCATGAATAAAATAATGTTAGTATTTCTTATTGAACGTATATTGTGATCCAATCATGCAGCTGTGCCATATATCAATACCATAATAGGCTATCCAGTGCGCAAGCACAACTACAGAATAAGCTCGCTATCATAATAATCAATGCAGGTCAGAGCAAAACTGATGATCTGATCTAAACAAAATGATAGTCTAATTGAAAAGAGCAGAATATATGATATAGGTATTTTGAAGCGATAAACCACGTGATCATTTTCACATTTTTTAAGTATTCTAAACCATGGTATGAATGTACTCGTTGATGGTTACAGGGGTAGAGGTAGGCCAAAGAAAACATGGGTGGACTATGTGAAAGATGACATGGGTAAGAAAGGAGTGAGTACTAAGATGACGAATGATAGAGGGAAATGGAAGAAGATCACACATGTTGTGCCGACCACACATAACGTGGGAAAAGGGCGGGAATATGATGAAGATAATGGATCAATGTTCGAATGTTATCTTATTTATGACCTGATTTTCTTTTCGTATAGACAAGACAAGTACTGAACCACGTATGGAGATCTCAGATTTGGTCTGCTCTTACGTTGACAATTCTAATACGTCTAAGCGGTCAGCCTAGCTTAAAAAAATCCCAGCGAAATAAAAGAAACAAAATTTCCAAACACCAAGTTAGAGATAGCGTACACGGGTTACTTTTGTCGCCGTGACTGTTTCGTTACTCTTGTGGTTATGTATGGAGATGCGCGCATGTTACGACGTGACAACTGGGTGGCATCTCCATACATAGCCATCGGACTGGATAAAGGCGGAAACATACTATTAACACGCTACGCGACCCGATGAAACGCGACGCGTGTCGACTCGAATCAAATGAGACACGTCGGATGTTCATAGTATGATTCTAGTCATAGAAAATAGTACAACTTGATTCGAGTCGACACGCGTCGCGTTTCATCGGGTCGCGTAGCGTGTTAATAGTATGTTTCCGCCTTAAGAGTGACGAACAACGGCGACAAAAGTAACCCGTGCGTGCTATCTCTTAAAGTTACAGCAAAAAACTCACCAGGACTTATCCTTGGGGGCCTCGCATTTGGGTGCGCGCACGATGATAGTGATAGCACCAGCGAGCATGCCCAGCCACATCGCCCAGAACAGCACGAACATAAACCATCGGAGATTCACCCAGAACGGATCATCCGCGTACTTCATCAACTCTTCCTTGGTCAGACCGGAGAATTGCTAGAGAGAGAAAAACAGATATATTTTTTTTACCTAACTCATATTAGAACGTATTAGAAATATTGTCAAATAAAACGGTGAAGGTGCCTATAAAAAACGACTACTTATTGCTTTATTTCAGAATATTTGTATTACTCAAACATTCGGAAAAAAGCACCCATATCAAAATATCCTTCTTCCAACTATTATTAATAAACATGAAGTTTGTGAGGATATATGAATGTTTGTTACTCTTTCACGCTACCAGAGACAGACAACGTCGTAACGGCAACGTATGCAGACGATACCGTATGTCTCGCTAGTGACAAGGACCCAAATAAAGCCTCGCAGAGCCTGCAGGAACAGCTTCACAAAATAGACCTGTGGCTAAAAAAGTGGAGAATCAAACCTAATGTGACAAAATCAACACAAGTTACATACACGCTCCGGAAAGGGGACTGTCCACCAGTGTGTATGGACAACAAAACGTTACCTAGCAACAACACCGTCAAATACCTGGGATTGCACCTGGACAGAAAATTGACTTGGGCTAACCATATAAAAGCCAAAAGAACCGAAGCCAACATGCACCTCAAGGGATTCTCCTGGCTACTTGGCCGCCAGTCCCAACTATCAATCACCAACAAACTGATAGTCTACAAGGCTATAATAAAGCCAATATGGACTTATGGCATTGAACTCTGGGGAACAGCCAGTAACTCAAACATCGAGATCCTCCAAAGGTTCCAAAACCTAGCTCTAAGAACCATCTCCAAAGCACACTGGTTTGTAAAAAACACTGAAATACACGAATACCTGGAAATACCAACCGTCAAAGAAGAAGTCTGTAAATATGCCAAAAAGTACAAGGAAAGACTAAGAACACACTCAAACACACTAGCCCAGAACCTCCTAAATAACGGAGAGAGCGTAAATCGCCTAAAGAGATGGCAGGTGCTAAACCTGGACATGAGAAGCTGACTAATAGCCAGTGTGGTGCCACTCAATGGAAGGGCGCCTCAAAACAAGACGCCAAAGAAAGGATCTGATTATGGCTATACAGCCGATTGCAGATATTATGGGAAAAGAAAAAAAAAAAAAACTCGTTCACGCTGAAACGGCCGAACGGATTTGAATGAGATTTGGCAGAGATAGATCAAACTCTGGAATAGCACATAGTCTACCATTTATCCCGGAAAACTCCGGTTCGCGTGGGATAAATTAATTTTGGTTTTTCAAGGTACCACGCGGGCAAAGCCGCGGATGTAATTCAATAAAATCATAAGGATGACTTTAAAACGTCACTCTAGGTGAATTTAAGTGCCAATTCCAGCCGAGAACAGGCAAGAAACTCGTCTCGGTCCTAGCGCAAAATATAAAAGCATACATATTTGAGATCCCGCTATCTCTCGAAATCGTATACTAAAACTAAGTAGCGTTAGTCTATAGCCGTTGAATTCAAAATACGACAATCAAGTCACCTTCTTGTTGGCATCGAGTTCTATCTTCGGGTCTCCGTTCCTGTGGTCTCCGGAGACGAACTTTGCGTCCACCATGTCCACTCGCATGTCCCTCACGATCTTGGCTTCGTCGTCTTTCTGGAGCAATTTCTCGTGAGCCCCGTCCGGTGACGCCTTCTCCTTCGTGAGACTGAGACGGGACGTGCGGAACTCTGAAAAAAGGTATAACTTTTAATAATATTATTTAAACATCAAACTTTTACGTTATTGGCTGACTGACTGACCAACTATCTACTATAAAAACATGTGTAAAATTGTTTGAACGTGTCTCTGACTACCCTTTAGTTATCTTAGAAGATCTAAAAAGTTAACTAGAGATATCTATCAAAAAAACTTGGGGCTACATACTGTCGAAATCATCTTTTTATTGGTATCACAGCATTCGTTGTGGTCAGTTTATGAATAAGAGTGTATCTGCAATTCTATAGATAGATAGTTTAGTCAGCTGATTGGAGATCAAACCGATTAAGTAACATCTCTGAACACGAGCATAACACCCGAAAATAACATTTGCAGGTCATACAAATGTTCTAATTCCGTCGCTTGAACCCGCATCATCTCGCTCTTCACGAGCACTCACCCACCGCACCGCTACCGCGCACCGGTCGTTGTCCTAAATCCTGACCTGACTTGGTTTCTTGTGTGTACCAGAATTTCTACAAGTACCTCCCGGCAATCTTAGTTGATCCCTCATTTACAGTTCAAATCAATAAACTGGTACATCCAATTGGATTCTATTAAATAATGGCTCACATTGTACGTTGAAAAGCTTAAAAAGTCTTTATGCTGCTCTTAAGCGAATCAAAGAATAAAATTAATAAATAAATATGAATATTGATTGTCACACAAAGCCATCTAGTCCCAAACTAAGCAAAGCTTGTAAGCACAATGGAAACCGATAGATGATAGAACAATTAGTTTTTTTTTGTAATTACATAATAACACCCAGACATAGATCAAACATAAGTGTTCATCACACAAATAATTGTCCTGGATGGGGATCGAATCCACAACCTACAGCGCAGAAGTGTTACGGCCAACTGAGCTGTGAGGCTAGAGAATTCAAAAAGTTCTTTTACATACCTATAACATAAGTACCTACTGCCCCTACGCATTATCGTAAATCGTGATCGAGTCGAGAGCAATCTATCAATGACATTAACTACTGAGATAAGGAGCACACGTTTCAAAGATTAATTTCAAAAATCTTGTCTCTAGGTTTCTCGAACTAGTGTGGTGAAAGGATTGTACGCTTCAGAGGCAAATTCCGTACACTTGATACAATGTCTTCGATTCTTTTAGATTTTAGGACATGTCGGTGTTTTTTTTGACCGCTTTAGCTACTACACAATTATACATTTTCCACTAGAAAATCACATTTTTCTTCTGATCAGTTCAAGATAATGAACCAAATTACGTTACTAACTAATATGCCCCGATTTACCCTATCAGGTTTTGCTTTAAAATATTGGATAAAAAAAAACATTTATATCGCACGCAGCAAAACTTATAACTTAGAAATTCATAAACTTTCTTTTCGGTACACTCTTTGTGAAAACTTGAAACAATCTACATGGTTTCTATATAATATTGTTGATAACCTCATCCTAGAAGTAGGTACGTTTGTACTATGATATGATAACATTGTGTGCTCCAGTCAAAAATAACTTACCAATTTGAAAAGAAAGCGCGCGTCTCGGTCAATATTCACGACAAAACTGAAAGCCCGATGCCCCGGTAACTAAACGGTTAACATTCTGGGTTCCGTTGTTTAGGGTTGTCTACTATGTTAACCAATTCGTTTGCAGTTTGGATATAATAGATACTATAGAAATCGCGGAAACGCCACGCTAGGTACAGACAATATAAAACGATGCAAATATGACAGCAAAACCAACCCTTCAATATTTAATATCTAAAAACACCCATATTCATATTCAAGGTAAGGCTGATGTACCAATATTTATTGTACCTAAAAACTTATATTTATATTCAAAGTAGCTACAGCGCTGATTTTCAAAGGCATTATACTTTTTATATAAATTGTTGATTAGCTAGTAATAGTCTTTGTTGTCCCAGAATCTGTGGTCAGATAGGCATTCATGACGGCGGCGCAGCCTTAGGCCGGCGTCCTAATTGCAACGATTGTACGATCAAACTATGCGATTTCGTCACGCGTTTAAAAATTGCGTAATAAATTTGCAAGCAATAAGTACAGTCTAAAAAAATGTATGCGTTTAATTTCGTCGTGCGACGAAAACACAAACCCGGGCTTTGGGTTAACTTAAAACTAGTTAGCAAACCCAGTGACAGCCCTAACTTCGAATTCAGCTAAGAAATAAATCGTAGGTACGAGTACAATAACTCGTTCCTGATACTTGTAGCGTGTTCGACTTCCCGAAAACCAGCGGGAGATGCAATAATTTTTTCTCTATACATCGTGCGATTTTAAGTTACAGATTTTTCATACTTATTTCACAGAAGGCACCTACGTTTTATTTTCTTGGAACTGGAGATGGTATGTTTTAGGCAGTCTTTTTGTTGCACGCCACTGAATGTAGGTAGGTATGTTAAAGCTATAAGTACTAATTACTACGTGGTATGGTGAAAAGTCAGAAGTCTGTAAAGTTATCTTCGTGAAAAAAATAAATTATGTAAATAATTGAAAGGGAAGGCATAGACTGTACTGTAGGAGGACAATTCTGCTAAATTCTATATTTTAACGTTATTTGAAAAACTTTTTTTAACCTTGATTTTAGAGCTCGTCTTTCAAGCTGATAGCATGAAGATGGAGCAATAAAAGATTGGTTGATAATAAGTTATTTCATGGAGGGTAGGTACATTTAAAATTAACTAATATTTTACGAGATAAAAAACTTTTTTTGTTGCGAATAATGACGAAACCGTTGAGTAGAATGATCTACCAACGTCAGTTTTGTATTATGTAAATAAAAGTAAATTTACTTACCAAAATTCACAATAAATAAGAACTTAATAATCACTACAATAGAAATAACTGCAATTTCAGGAATTCAATAATGGCACTTATCAATGAAACTGAACTAGGTTAGGTAGGTAGGTACCTTACCTATGTCAGCAGAGGACTGACCTTCGCCACTTACTCGCACGTTATAACCTATAGTAGGTAGGTATGTGTGCTTTATTTCAGCCTAATGGAAAAGCAGCGTCCGCCTCACGTAAGTGACAAACATTTTATCTGAATTGATTCTACGCTAAACAGGCAACACATGACTGATCACGACTGTAATCCCCAAGCTCGGTAGATATCTCCTCAGACCTCAAGTGACTTAGATCTTTGAGGATAAGTATCTAAAGAGGGTAGTCAGAGACACGCCCAAACCAGACATTTCGCACATGCCCACATTTTGCACAGTAGTTAGTATTCCGTACGTGACAGGTTGCAAGCCCATCGCCGCTTATAACAATCCTTACCAACATTATGACACACACCTTCGAATTTTTGGTTTTAGGGTAAGTATGCCGGTTTCCTGACGATGTTTTCCTTCACCGATTAAGAGCACTGGCATTGCGCACACAAATTTTGCGAATAGAAAAACTCGTTGGTGCACGACCAGGATCGAAGCCACAGCCTTCAGATCGTGAGGCAGGGGTACTACCACTACACCACCAGCGCTCCTAAATAGACAAGGTTGAATGAGATAATTACTGGATTTGGAATGAATGATTGTGGTTGAATCGAGAAGTAATTGAAACTGAAATTTTATCAAACCAAAATATCCTTGGATCCAACTTGTTAGCACAGTTTGTAGGAAATAATAGGACAGTAGGTAAGAGTCAATAATCATTTGATTGGTGTTACATGCACAGACAATGGAGGTGAGGTACTAATAAATCTAAATATTTTTGTTATAGGTAAGTAGGTCTATAAAAATAAAATATGTCCACAAGAAAATACTTTTAAAAATTTTAAAATAACACGGATAAATACTTTTATATTTCTTGTCTATCGATATTTTCTAATCCTATTTCGTAAGCACTAATATTATAAATGCGAAAGTTTGTATGGATGGATGTTTGTTACTAAATCACGCTGAAACGGCTAAACGGATTTGGATGAAACTTGGAATACGCGTTATTTATGCCCTTAAGGCCCAGAATACTCGTCACACTATTCCTTACGTAAAAGTTCCAAAAAAATGTGACATAGGTCCGTATAGCAACGCGGATCTCCGCGGAATCAGACATAGCACAAAGCGAAATACCCAAATTACAAGTAAGTAGAGTGCGGCATGATAATATGGCTGCTCTGAATTATATAACGAAAGCGACAATTTATAAAAAACATAAATATGTTCAAGTAAATAGCTTATTTCAAAAAAAGGGCTGGGTTGATTTGTTACAAATTAACTGATTTATATTCATGTGAAATAGAAATTCAAAATACCTTACTGTTCTAGATAAATTAGGGAATTTCTGAATTTTCAGAGGTGTTTTTGACATGATTTTTAACCAAGGTTTTCTAACTAATTCGTGTTTTAGCTCCGGTTGATTTATCACTTATATCCTTGAGTATCGTGTAGTTCAATTTCAATGTAATCTATTAAGCGGTAATAGAATGATTAGGGTTGCAATACTTGCAATTTTCAAAATGCTGGGCCTTAACACAATAGGCTAATTTTTATCCGGGTAGGTTAGGTTAGCCGCGCTCAGTTGCTAGTATAAAAACAGGATAGAAATGGAATAGAAAAATATTTATTTTCTGTCTAACTTATGCTACGAAAACATTAGGTACCTAGGTACTGAAAGTAACTTTTTGATTGCAACATTGGTCACCATAACAACATAATGCTACTGGTTAATATTATTAATAATGTGGATAATGTTAAGACTTCTACAAGTTTATACAATGCTGGAAATTCAATCCTTATGAAGTTTTAGCAGGGGGATTAAGCTAGTAAGAAAATAACATCCTACTAATATTATAAACGCAAAAGTTTGTATGTATGGATGGATGGATGGATGGATGTATGTTTGTGACTCTTTCACGCTAAAACGGCTGAACTATAGATTATGGTCTGGAATAACACATAGGCTACATTTTATCCCGGAAAAATGTACGGTTCCCGCGTGATAGATTTGTTTTTGTTTTTCAAGGTATCACGCGGGCGAAGCTGAGGGTGGAAGCTAGTTTTACATACTAATATGACTCAGTATGGACAGGACACTAACAGGTTGTCCTTTTACTATAACCCCCTGTAACTTAATTTAACATCATCATCATCATCATCATCTTCCTGCCCTTATCCCACGTTATGTGGGGTCGGCACAACATGTGATCCTCTTCCATTTCCCTCTGTCACTCGTCATCTCATTACTCACTCCTTTCTTACTCATGTCATCTTTCACACAGTCCATCCATCTTTTCTTTGGCCTACCTCTACCCCTGTATCCATCCACATTCATACCTAACACTCTCCTTGTCACATGACATTCATCTCTTCTCATAACATGTCCATACCACGCTAACCTATTACTCCTCATCTTTTCTGTCACCGGTGCCACTTTCAGGCTTCCTCTGATATACTCATTCCTTATTTTATCCATCCTTGTCACTCATTTTCTCGTCCGTTCCCTTGGTGGCCCAACATTCATTTAATTCAACTTAATTTAACATAATTATTGTAAAATTGTGTCTGACATTTATGTATATCACAATAGCATGAATGAAGAAACATTGCATTTAATACCTATAATACATGTCAATAGATCCTAGGCATCCTAACATCATTCATGCATTATTATTAACTAGCTTCTGCCCGCGGCTTTGCCCGCGTGAAAAGCAAAAACCATCTATCCCGTGGGAACCGTACATTTTTTCAAAATGTAGCCTGTGTGTTATTCCAGACCATAATCTATATCTGTGCCAAATTTCATTCAGATCCGTTCAGCCGTTTTAGCGTGAAAGAGTAACAAACATACATCCATCCATTCATCCATCCATACATTCTTACAAACTTTCGCGTTTATAATATTAGTAGGATTTTACTTTAATTTAGAACCATTATTATTACATTAAATATACCTAAAATCCAGGATTCCCAATAAAATGTAAACTTTGGTGAATAAATTTCAAGTATTCCGATTTATGCTGTCCAGAAATTGTTGAAATAGTCTATTCCTCTCTTTTTGAATATTGTTGGACTCTTCTACAATTCTGATTAGTCTATCAATTTTCTCTTCCATTGCTCTTTGTCTATTCCTTACTTCTAAGGTTACTTTACGGAAATCTGTATTCTTTTTTCTAGTTATTTTTCGTCTTGTTCCTTCACTATGGCCAGGTGAATTGTCTATGTTTTCACATTTTGTCTGGTATGTTATTGGCTCGGCCATTGATAGTAGGGCTTTTGCGACCGTGTCCGTGTGTCCTTCTTGTACCTTCTGTGCAATTTCGGGCTGGTATTCACCATTGACACTATAAATCTGCTCAAAAATATCAAAGTAAGGCCATTTTACTGTAGTACTGTCATCTCTGTTGCGTTTTTTTAGTAGTCTCATGTATGTTTGTTTCAGATTTCTGAACTTTTTGTCGCAGCAATCCGGACCTTTGCCGATAGCTGTTCCGATGTCAATCCATACATTTTTCTTTTTTATTTTGGGCGTTCTGAATCGTTCAATGTTTTGTAGATACAGGTCAAGCATCAAGCGGATATTGCTGTCTTCCCATATGTCTTCAGTGTCCTCAACTTGTTCAGAATCCAAGGCCTCAGATTGATTAAGTTGCATATAGACTTCCTCTGTTTCAAGATATTCAATTTCAGCTGGAATTATAGAAAAAACTCACAATCATTGATGAAAGGTTAACAAAATAATTAATCAATTGAGCAGTATATACATAAATAAATGTAATGTGATATCTTGGAAACTTAATTTCAAATAGTTTAGAATCTTACTGGTAGGTAAATAAATATAAAAAAGTAAAAGAAGCACATGAAAACATGTCAAAAAAAATGGTTTTGGAAGCTAGTTAGTAGAAATCCACACTTACCACTCATCTTCAGGATTTTAGCCCTCAGTCAATTTGTATCCTTGTAATACAATTCACTTGATAGACTTGAAATTTGCAAACAATTTGGTGCCTTGCATCATTCAGCGCCATTCAGCAAACGTGAACAAAATGGCGCTGAATGTGTCATACAGGGAAAAGCGCTTTATAATACTACCAAATTGAGAAGACACCAACGAACCTTAATTAAATTTACCTATAAAAAAAACTTGCAATATTTGTCTATTCCCCCGTAATTTTAAACTCTGTTTTGATTTATATTAGTGCTGTAGATACTTAAAATAGATACCGTTAATGTGCGTTTCTTGCAAACGATAGTTTTCTTAGAAACCATGCATTATCTTCGCAATTTGTCAGGATAACACCATCTGCTTTTGACGTACAGTGGCCGATATCATCGACGTTTGTGATAACGATGAAACAATAAAAAAATATATCTTAAATCTATGGCCTTAGAGACGAAATTCCTGTACGTTATGCTCCAATTACAATGACCTGTAAAATTATCAATAAAAATCGTAATCTGCAAAATCCAGATGTAGGTACTCGTACATCCGAGTGCTGATATAAGCAAGTAAATTGCTTGCATCAGTTAAAAAGTTATGAGTTTCATACCTTTGTCCCCATCCAAAGCGACGACGTGCTCGCTGTCCTTCGGCTGCTCGCCATCGGATTGATGAGTATTCCGCGACTCCGACATGATGAATTAGGGACTCGCAGAACCGGTTTTACAAGCCAGAGAAAGCGACCCCTTTCCTCTCAATGGAATTTCAATTAGCCTAATTATTTTTCACAAGCTACCACAAAAACTCTACGCGCAAGCAAGATTTATTGCACTACGAATGAACGAATGAAATAAATATGAATGAATGAGGTTATCGATCATTCATTTATCAAAAGGAAGTGAGTGAGTGAATGAAGAACACTAATCAAGCCGAGCCACACCCTCCGTAGCAAAAAGACCAACCAAACAAAATTATCAAGATACCAACAAACAGTAAAATAGTGGAATACGATTATCTGCCGGTGCGATTCCATTTTTTTATTTTAGGTAAATAATTTTAAGAAACAGTCCCCACGGTCGCGGTACCACGTGTGACGTGATACAATGTAAAGAGTAGATACAACAGTACAAAAAAAAAAAGTTTTTATCATTCAATCAACTGTCAGTCATTAATGTTTAATTTGTCATTGTCAATGTCAACAACATCTGATTCGTCGATTCCGTCCGCCGTGTGTATCGTACGTAATGTAGGACCTAATTATCTTTGATTGAATTTATTTATTACTTATAGAAAAAATAAGAGCATCCAAGATAACTTTAGAGATGTGAAATCACTGTCATAATAAATAACTTTATTTTATTGTTTGAACAGTTATGTAGCCAGAGTAGAGTATTTTGCTATGTAATTCTACTCAAATCTAGACAATGTGCTCAATACCGCCTCCTGCGCCGCCACCACCACCTCCGCTGCCATGTACAACTATGATGCCAGGTTCAGCGACTGATCACGTTGGCAATACCAGCCATCTGCTCGAGCTCGACCCTGACCTATGCGCCTGGGCGGCACCAGACCCCGAGTTACGAAGAGCCTGTATTTTAGGCCTAGTATGTACCGAGAAGCCTCCATACCGAATAAAATACACAAAATTTGAACCAATTACTCAAGTAGGCCCGACCTGCGGACTAGTCGCGCTTTCAATGGTGATTAATGGCAAGTTAATGCCTGATGAAATACTGAACATCTCACAATCTGAAGGCTACAGTAGTAATGGAGAAATGTTCAGTTGCAATAACATGGCAAAACTAGCTGAGAAAGTTTTCCGCACAGCAAACATATCAGATATGAGTGTGACATCATACATCAGAAGCTTATTCAGTCCAGAAACTGTTACGAGTTTGCTGAATGGTGCTGTATTATTAGTTCCGTAGGTATCATTTTAATCATAATATACAAGCACTTTCATCTACTAAGTAAGCATACATGTTTAAATCTCATTCCAGTTCATTGTCATTGTTAATTATATTTCCTATTTTGTTTGATTCCTTAACTCTTGCACAGTTATGATGCCGATGTCAACCACTCACCGACATTGAAGAATGGCCACACAGCTCACTGGGCTCTCATCTGTGGTGTAATATTAGTGAACAAACCTGAAGCCCCATACACAGCCGAGAAAGACAATATCTACGTCCTATGCCGTCACGGCAAGTCCAGATACCTCTGTGTTTGGAACTTGGAGAAACTTGCTAAGAGCAACAATAACTTATGGGAGTTCTCCCCAAAAAAACAGAATGATGGATTGGTTTATGTTTTACCAGAAGGAGGGGTAGGGGGGAAAAATGGCTTGAGGGGCCAATTTTTGAAATTACTTTGGAATTTTTGATGCTAGATTGAGACTGACTTGGATTCTATTTGTTTTTTGTTAAAGGTTAGAATGGGGTTATATCTATCTATCTAGTTTATTGACGTCCACTGCTAGTTATTGGTTTGTTCTCTCAATACCACTTGTTTGTTTCTTCATCCATTGTTATCCTAATCATAAGAGAAAATAAATACAAAGTACCTACTAATAGTGCAGATAATCAACTCAAAATGGTACCTACAAGCAAATTGTAAATAAGTATTAAGTGGGAAATAAGTCTCAAAGATAATAACTATGGATGTGGTTGTATTGTACTAATAATTCAAACATCACAAAACTTTGCTTTGAGTGTTCTATTTGTAAAGTATATTGTCCAAAGGATTTTTATTAGTTGAATTATTGTTAACAAGATGTTAGATGTATGTGTTTGTTGGCCTACTAATTTGCAAACTCAAGCTTATTTACATTATAATAATATAATAATAATAACTTTATTATGAAGGTATCATAAATATCTAGATATTTGTTAGCTGATAAGACTGTTGTTAATCATGATCTAGATAATGATTTTAATTTTATACCTACTCATTATTTTTCTTTACAATTTTAATAATTTTATGTAGATATCTAAGGATAAGTATCTAAATAATTTTTCTTTGTACTTATTAACTATTGATACATAGGTAGGTAAATTAATTTGTTGAAATAAAAAATATTGTTATTATAATGCAAAATTTTATTTGTACAATAAATACAAATCATACCTACGTATTTGCAAATTATAATAAAATAAATCTCATCACATTACTTATAATATCGCAATTAATTAAATAATATTTTAATGACGAAAGTCCGAGCGCAAGTTAAATTTAATGCATGATACAATCATTTATTGCACATCATCTTGCCTATTTAATTTTAAACTAAAGAATCAAAATGATTTTGTACTAAATCCAACTAAATATAACTTTTCTTTATGGTACACACATGAGTGTTTGATTCGATAAATAAAAACTTGTGATGAATTTGTCTCTTTTTTTGTAGTCACTTTTAACCAACTTCAAAAAAGAAGGGGGGTTCTCAATTCGACTGTATTTTTTTATACAAAAGTTTTGTAAGCCAACATTCCAAAAAAAGCTAGCGCGACTCGGTCGGCAGCAATGAGATCATTAGTATCAAGAATTTCATTGGCTTTTTAACAAATTAACCACAGCAAAGCAAATACATACATAAATAGGGAGTTGAAACTTTATGTCAAACCAAATCATTTGCTAATTTATATAACTAGCCAAGAGCACATCGGACAACACAAACTTGGATTCCATAGTAATTTATCTTGACAATAATTTTACATCCAAATATGTAGGATAAAGCAATTTTAAACATACAATCAAGTAACCTATGTGTACCTAATGGAAGTAGGTACTGATGATACATAGAAATTATACAGTGATGCACATTCACAATATTTTATATGGTAAGCTAATCAACTGTATAAAATACTAGCTTCCGCTCGCGGCGTCGCCCGCGAAGTACCTACATAAAATATAGCCTATGTTCATCCTGAAAGTTTATTCTACACATTGGTGAAAGAATTTTTCAAATCGGTTCAGTAGTTTCGGGGCCTATTCGTTTCAAAACAAACAATCAAAGTTTTCCTCTTTATAATATTATAGTATAGATATAAAAAGCCAAAAGGAAGATATACCTACATACTAGTATATCAAGATACAAAACACAGCAGGTTACATACATACTGAGGCGTAATAATATTCTAACGCCTACATCTTATCATTTCGAATGAGAATAATGCTTAGGATGCTACAAATAAGACAAGAATAACGTAACTTTAAAATAATACAAGCTGATACTTCAAGCTCAAAATAAGTGAACGAAAAATAGCTAAGTTAATGGACTATCTCAGAATACAGAAAGAACGAGTAAGCGATGTCTAGCTAGCAACATTACGCGGGTGGGAAGTGCGGTGGGTGCGGGACGCTTGTTTGGGTTTTGGAGACAGCGTGTGGTTTGCAATTACAGTCGAAGGCGGCTTCTGGTTATTTCTGTATTCTGAGTGGACTATTTAGAAATAGGGCAGGTACAGAACTTAGCCCATAAACTTGATACGATGAAAGGATGTATTCCAGCAATTATATCAGTTATATAGTATGACTTTACTATTATGGTCACAATAAAAATGACCACTACAGTGGACTACAGTTATGTATATTTTGATTAGTAGGTAGCTAGGTCTAGGTTGTGAGATAGGTAGGTATAGAGTTAAATAGGCTTGATTATTGATATTAATAATTATTGTTCTACTGAATATTAGGTATAATAGATTAACTTTATGTTAGCTTATGGCAACACTATTACTTATTTGAAAAACATTTTAGCTTCAAGTAGTTTTCAAAGATCAAGAAGGGAATTTGATGTTGGATATTATCAAAGATTGAATAGTTTTTATATTCATATTAGTTTGACAAATCTTCAATAATCTTACAGTTCCCTCTTGAGAAAAAATGTCTTCTCATTTTGGAGATCAGTATAAGCCATATCCGTCGATATGGCTTATCAAACATTAGTGTTACCAATTGCTATACTAATAAAAATAGTTATTTGAATCAAACAGCTTTTATAAATCTTTAATTACTTGATTGTACAGTTACTAGAAGTTTGCTATTTTGATGATCTAGCTAGAGTAATTATATTTTATTGGTGGCAACTTTTAGATAAGTAATTGTTAACCAGGATATTTAGTTACTTTGAATTGAAAACTAGTCACTAGTTAGTTAATGCTAGTAATAATTTCTTAGTCTATAGAGTAAATAGGTACCTATATTTTACATACTGGAATCATATTGTCGAAACACACATTTTACATACAAACACAGACCACTTTTTTTTAATATTCGTAATTTATTACGGCCAAAAGCTGTAGCTGGTAACACCAAATACTAATAAGCCGGAGTATCTGATATGTTTTTTTTTGTTAGCAAACAGGTATATCCATTAAGACTATTCAATTTTATTTCATAACTCAAATTTTATATGAAAAGAGACATTGATGAAGACTGAGAAAGGTATATTTTAAGTATGTTAAGCATGTAAAAAGGATTGAGGAAAAATTACGACACTGATGACCGTGATTGGGAGTCTAAAGTTCGATATTTCGATACGGTTGCAACAAATAGTAAATAAATATCTGATATACCGTTTTTAGTTATAATATTCGTAGTTTCAAAATAATGAGTACATATTCGGGCTATTAATGATAAAATATGAGAACAAGGTAGTATTTGAATGATAATGTTATTACGATATATATATAAATAGCTCAGTTTACGCGACGGCTAGACTAAGATACACATATATAATTGAGAATAATCCCTATGATATCATGCAACAACTACGGGCCTGCCAGTGTAAACGTCTACTTTTAATAACCTAAGCTAGCCAAAATAGAAAAACGTTCTAAATTGGCTCGGAGTTTCAAATAGGATAAATATAACCTACGCAGATATCGAATATAAAAATCGTACCGAAAATTAGGAAGATATTGGATGTTTAGTGCTAAGTAAGCGTTTTAGACTCACGATTTTGACGTTCCCAGTGCTGCCATCTTTTGGCTAAAATTAAAGTCATGTGAATTCAGCAGCTCGAGAGAGTTGCAACATTATTCCGAGATTTTGATATTTCGAAACGTTAAATCATGAATCGAATTATTTGTCGAACTATAGTGCCGTATTACACCAACGTATAACCAGTCGCGGTGGTTTTTCATTATAAACCCTGTTTTGACTTGCATTTGTTGGTGCAATTGGGCTTAATATATTACAAACTAAGATTTTTACTGTGTACAAAAGTAATTTTAATTTACTTATAGCTGCACTTATAAAAATACAAAATAAAATTAATGACTTCGCGTCCACCCCGCGTTTCTAAGGCTATTTTTGTAAGATCAATATAATACCTGACCGCCAATGTTTTCATTTGAGCGTTACCTTACGAGGGCACATCAATGATATCGGTAGTAATATTGACCGTTCAAATGCTGCCACACTGCATCAACGAATCACAGATAACAAAAATCTAGCACACAGCAAACTTAGAGCCAGGTCACTCAGCCAATGGCTTGAGCGATTGGCCAGTCAGCATTTTACTGGTCAATAGCTTGTGAAGCGCTTATGATATGACGAGCTTAGTACTCCCTAATAGATCAACGAAGTTGAGCAATGTTCTCGGCACAATACTTAGATGGGTGATCGTTGTAGCATTTTTTCTGAGCGTTTCTGTGCTTTTGAGAGCACGCTAAGCTATCGGTTCCAGCTTTTAAAGCCACAGACTACTGGTCAACCAAGCCAATCATTATCATTCAGTAAAGACAGTATAATAATGATTTTTGACAATATCATTCAAAGAAACTTAGTCTGAAATATTGACCAATGAAATTCCGACTGTCCTATTTGCTGGCAGCATTGGCTGCGTGTGGCACTGGCATTATGATATGTGCCTCCTTAAAATTAGGTTACATTCATAAATCTAATTACTTTACGCTAAATTATGGAAATGTCCCAAACCATTTACTCATAGAATACAATGTCATAGATAACAACTACAATACTAACATGGCTACAATACATGGATTATATACTTGAGTCTCTATTATGTAATTTGAATAATCTCTGAGTAATATTTCATGCAAAAGAAATTGATTCTTATAACCAAAATAATACAATACAAAATTCATTTGCAAAAAGTTTTGAAGGATGCTTTAGTTAAAGCTACATTCAAATTACACAATAAAAGCGTAATGGCAGCTCATGGATTAATCGAGCAAAGTAAAAAGAACCGTACGCACTACATTTTAGAACCTCGAATCGTAGGTACGATTAAAGCCGAATCGCGCCCGACTTTATCCGCCGTCATAACCAATCACCAAGCTCCTGCGCGCGCAGACATGCGACTACTCGACCGGTTAGCGTATTCGTAAATCGCTAACGAAATCACAGATGTTAATTCTGGTGTCTCGATTTAACTTTCGCGCGGTTTGTCAGAGTCAGATGTGTCGGGCCTTTGAAGCCAAAGCGAAGGTAAACCAGTTTTATCCGGTTTCGAGTTTAGGTTTCTGCGGGGGCGAGGGGGGCCCCACACGTGGCTACTGGAAAAGTTTTCACGTGTGTTTGCCATTGCGTGGAGAGTTGGAAGAACTTCACGCCGTTCCATTCTGTGCCGTCGATGTATACTGCAAAACAAAATAAACACAGTAATCCCTAGTTTGGTAGACATTTTCTTCATGTTCTTAGTGAGGGTAGTAAGAGGCATGTACAAACATTGTTTCTATTGTTTAGAATACTTACGTTTTTCACAGTAGCTCGTTTTTTTAATGTGTTTATAGTTTTTTCTTAGTAACTAAAAATTTGAAGAAAAAAAAATACTTAATAGTGTTAGAATAATTCAAAGGAAAAAACAAAATTAATTCGGTTGGTACGTAGCTTCAAAGCACTCAACAGGTCAAATAAGCATTTGCAGTTCAGCAAGTTGTTTAGAGTAGGTACCCTCAGTGATAAGAATCAGGGGACTTACCACAACCTATTACAAACCATCATGTTCCAGAAACGTTACATTTCAAGGTTGAAGTAATACTACTTCAATACAATTTTTATAGGTCATACATAGTGCTAAATTATGAAAGTTATATTACTTTGATATTGCTCGAAAAGCTTGTGGTAAGGCCCCAGGTCTTCGAGATAAAAAAAATATAACTTTAGAGTATAAAATTAATATTAAATGAACCTTTCAATGGCGTGTGCGATCCCTTGGCGGAACATATGAGCCGCGCGACGCCGTCCACAACCTGCGTCCGTCCCACTTCCTGCTCTCCTGTCTTCTCTTTCTTCTTGCCGAGCCTCATTACTAGAAAATATTTTTTTTTTTTTTTATTTAAATTCTTTATTGCACACAAAATACAAAATATGCACAATTGGCGAGCATAATGCCGAAGGCATTTTCTACCTGCTGACCAAAGTAAAGTAGGAAAAATACAGAAGGCGTGCTAACAACAAAAATAACCTTAAAAATCTAACATTAAACCTAAAATTTAACATGATTGAAAATTTAAAACAGTAATACAAACCATTATGTAATTAAATATTAAAATTTAGCAAGAGGATGATGGAGACGATTCAAGAAATAACTCCCGAGTCCGTCTTTTGAAACGTTCTCTGGAATCAATCTTCCTAACGTCGTCAGGAAGATCATTCCAAAGTCTAGCCGCTTGAATAGAGAAAGACTTATCACGATAGGATGAGCTGTGGGCCGGTATTTCAAGGAGGAGATTATTTGATGATCTAAGAGACCTATCATGAACATCAGCAAAGAAGTTGAAACGATTCTTGAGGTATTCAGGAGTGGTTGGATCTTTTAGGACAGAGAAAAGAAGACAGAGAGCTCTCAGGTTCCTACGCTCACGAATAGGAAGCCACTTCAGTTTTGCTCGATATAAGCTTATGTGGTCATATTTACGCAAGCAAAATATGAAACGTATACCAGCATTCATAAGGCGGTCAAGTTTATTAAGTAAATCCTGATTGAGATCAATAAAAGCAACATCAGCATAATCTAATATTGGTATTAAAAGAGAATTAACTAGAGTAATCTTTGTAGAAATAGGAAGAAATTTTTTCAAGCGGATTATAGAATGAAGTGTAGCGTGGAATTTGCGAGATAGCTCTTTTATGTAGGGTATCCAAGAGAGCTTAGAATCTAAAGTGAGACCAAGATTTTTAACCATCATCTTCCTGCCCTTATCCCACGTTATGTGGGGTCGGCACAACATGTGATCTTCTTCCATTTCTCTCTGTCATTCGTCATTTCAGTACTCACTCCTTTCTTACCCATGTCATCTTTCACACAGTCCATCCATCTTTTCTTTGGCCTACCTCTACCCCTGTATCCATCTACATTCATACCTAACACTCTCCTTGTCACATGGCATTCATCTCTTCTCATAACATGTCCATACCACGCTAACCTATTACTCCTCATCTTTTCTGTCACCGGTGCCACTTTCAGACTTCCTCTGATATACTCATTCCTTATTTTATCCATCCTTGTCACTCCACACATCCATCTCAACATTCGCATCTCCGCCGCATGCACTCTTTTTTCGTCCGTTCCCTTGGTGGCCCAACATTCAGACCCATACAATACGACAGGTCTTATGATCGTTTTGTAGATTTGCCCCTTAAGTTTAAGGGGCATTCTCGGATCACATGTGGTTCCTGTGACCTGTCGCCATTTCATCCATCCCGCATTTATTCTATTTCTTACATCCCGATCAATCTCACCATCATTCTGTACTACTGAACCGAGGTACCGAAAATCGGAACAGACTGGTAGGAATACACCATCTAAGGCAATAGGGGTAAAACTAGAGGGACCACCGAAGTCGCAGAACAAGTGCTCGGTTTTTGTTCTGCTGATCTTCAATCCGACACTCTCTAGTTTACCTTGCCATTTTCCCAGCCTGTTCTGGACCTCGGTTGCGTTTTCCCCGACAAGAACAATGTCGTCGGCGAACAGCATACACCAGGGTGCCTCCTCCTGTATGTCCGATGTCAAAGCATCCATTACCAGGAGGAACAGATAAGGGCTTAAAGCCGATCCCTGGTGTAAGCCTACAGCCACATTAAACTCATCGGTAACGCCAGCTTCGGACCTAACATGTGTACTAGCTCGGCTGTACATGGCCCGAATAAGCTGCAGGTACTTTCCTGGCACTCCTTTCTCTTTCAAAGCCCACCACAGAACCTCCCGGGGTACTCGGTCGTATGCCTTTTCCAGGTCAACGAACACCATATGTAGGTTCGCGTGTGCACGTCTGTGTTTTTCGCACAGCTGGCGAAGTGCAAATATGGCATCCGTTGTCCCTCGCCCTGGCATAAACCCGAACTGGCTCTGTGATATCTCACTCTCTTCTCTCATTCGTCTCGCTATTACTTTCTCCCAAATTTTCATACTATGTGACATGAGCTTTATTCCTCGGTAGTTGTTGCAGTCCTGTACATCACCCTTGTTTTTAAAGATGGGCACTAGCGAACTGTTGCACCATTCGTCTGGGATCGCCTCCTCTTGCAACAACTTATTGAAGAATAAACTCAGCCACTTCCATCCATCCGCACTCAGTAACTTCCATACTTCCACTGGTATGCCATCTGGTCCAACCGCTTTTCCATTCTTCATATCTTGCACAGCCTTTTTTACTTCACTCGTACTCACATCTCTCACCAAACCCAGGTTTACTGGTACATTTTCTAACACTCCACTCCAAACATTCTCCTCATTCATTAGCTTTTTAAAATATCCCTTCCAGCGCTCTTTTATGTCATCGTCATTCGTCAAAACCTTTCCTCCATCATCTTTTATACATTTAACGTGCATAATATCTCTAGTATTCTTCTCTCTTTCTTTAGCTAATCGGTACAGGTCTTTTTGTCCACTAGGTTTTTCCAAGGATTGGTACAATTTATCCTGTACCTTGGCCCTTGCAATTGCAACAGCTTTTTTAGCTTTTCTTTTACACTCCATATATACCATTCTTTTACCCTCTTTTATAATATCATCTCCACTATCATCTCCTTTCCATTCCTTAAAGGCATTCTTCTTTTCTTTCAGAACCTTTTGTACTTCTTCATTCCACCACCAAGTATCTCTATCTATTTTACCTTTCCCTTTCGTTTCTCCAAAAACATCCTTTGCCGCGCTTCTCATACAGTTAGCCATTTCATTCCAACATTCATTCACAGATAATTCACACATATCCTTCATATCTATCATTTTGTCAACTACTCGCTTTTGGAACTCTCTAGCATACTCTTCCTTTCCAATTAAATACCATTTAATCTTTGGTGGGGGCTTTGGTTTGTTTTTATTGCTTTTAACTTTGAATCTTAATTCAAGCAAAAGCAATCGATGCTGAGATACTAAGCCCTCTCCAGGTATTACTTTGCAATTTTTAATGGACCTGATGCTATCTCTCCTTACGAGGAAGTAATCTATTTGAGTTCTGTGATTACCGCTTTTAAAAGTAATAAGATGCTCCTCAGGTTTCTTGAAAAATGTGTTCGCAATAGCCAGGTCGAATGCTAAAGCAGCCTGGAGCAGGGCTTCACCATCTTGGTTCTTATTACCAAATCCCCATCCTCCATGCACTCTTTCATATCCTTCATTCATTCTTCCCACATGTCCATTAAAATCCCCCCCAATATATAGGTGCTCACTCTCTGGTACACTCATTATCATTGAATCAAACTCCTCCCAAAACTTCTCTTTCACGCTATCCTCACACCCAGTCTGCGGCGCATACACACTTACTATGTTTAGGACTAAATCTTCTAACAATACTTTTACAACTATCAATCTATCATTCATCCTCTTAACATCCGTCACACGTTTTTTCAGCTTACTATCTAGAACAATTCCTACACCATTCCTCTTACCATCACTTCCACAATAATATAATTTATAACCCACCCCGATTTCTCTTGCTTTCGATCCCTTCCACTTCGTCTCTTGCAAACACGCTACATTTATTCGTCGTCTTTCTAAAACATCCGCTAGCTCTCTTCCCCTTCCAGTCATCGTTCCTACATTCCAACTTGCAAACCTCATTCGTACTTCCCGGACTCGCGTCTTACGTTGCACCCGTCCCTGATGCAACAACCCTGGTCCATTTCCCACAGGCGCCGGGTGCTGCGCCTGCGCGTCGCCTCGGGGGTACGCCCTAGCATTATCGCAATTCCTTTTATTTCCGTGATCCATGTTGTACGAGTTTTGGCTAGGTGTTTTACGACCGGCCGCCTGCCTGACGTCAACCCTCCTTGGGAATACTTGGTGACTTGTGTCTGGCCGACGATAAGTACATTGCCCCTATCGTCGCCCTCAAGGCCTTCCACATTGCCTTGCTGCCTCGCCACCGGGGGTGGATTGCATAATGCCGAGACAGACTTAGTGCACTTTGCGGGGGGCAACCGCGTAGACTTAAGTGTTAGACACTTAAGCCCCCCTCACCAGGTTTAGCCCACGAGCCGACGTGGTTTCCGGGGTGTGGCCGCTGCATGCAGGACAGCTACTTGGAGCCACTGGTGAGAGATTTTGAGGTCTCAACGAATTTAAATATCATTCTACCGCTTGTTACAGCCGGCTAGTAGAATGATACGCTGACACCCCATACACCCCGTGGATTTTCCCCGTTCATTTTTTTTAACCGTGGGAGAAAAAGGAATTATGTGACCATTGTAGGATAGTTGAGGAAGGGCATCATAAGAATCAATTTTCGCTAGTTGACGAGACCCACCAATAATGATGGCCTGACATTTATCCGGATTAACAGTAATTCCAAACATGGTGGACCAGGACAACAGACGAGTAAGGTCATTATTAAGTGCAAGGATAGCAAGGTGTATATCTTCAAAAGGAGCAGAACAATACATTTGTAGGTCATCAGCGTACATGTGATATTGACAAAGAAGGTGAGGACAGAGGAAATTAATAAATAAAGAAAACAAAAGTGGTGAAAGAATGCCTCCTTGAGGCACACCTGCCTCAATAACCGCCCAGTCTGAGAAGTCTTCACAATGCCGGGTTTTAAAATATATTTATAATTAACACTTACTTACACTAATATAACTAATTACGGAATACAATTAAAAGATTGATACTGTTCCCGTAACATTAAAAAAAACACATCTTCTCTTGTAATTTTCTAGTACCACATTGAACTTAGTTTTCTTTTTAGTCTTTAAAATTATTCACGCCAACCATCCCTATCCTATCCTGTATATATTATTCCTCAAATATCTTTGCCCAATAAAATCGAAGGGATCATTTTGAATCATCTTACATGCTAGTTGAGTCTAGGTGCCAATTCCAGTCCTATCCTCAGTCCATGAAGAACTCAAAACAACAAAAAATTCGCTGGGGCCTAGCGCTTTATTGTATGATCCTTGTTAATTTTGATACGAAAAAGACTAAAGGTACGAGTTGGCAGCGGGCGACATGAGGCGGCGGCGGACGACGTGACGCGGCGACACTGCTGGTTTCTATGAATTTCTATGAAATGCGTCGCTAGTTTCGTGTCGCTAACTCTCTCCACAATCGTTCCCTCACTACTGAGGATCGTGACTCCTTTTGATTTCGTCAACCAGTTGTCTCCATCGGTAGCGTTCCGTAGCTTGGTGCAGTGCGGCACTGACAGACATGTCTAGTTCCTCCGCTATCTGGTCCGACCATCGTTTTGGACTTCTGCCTCTGGGTCTTTTGCCTTCAATTTTTCCAGTAACCATCAGGCGTTCCAAGTTGCTAGTTTCTCTGCGTGCAACGTGGCCAAAGTACCGCACTATTCGTTGCAAGCAGGTAGTTGATAGGCGCTTAGTCCTCTCGATTTTTAACTGGCGTAGAATGGATGCATTTGTGCGTAAGGCTGTCCAGGGTATCTGCAGCATACGTCGCTAACTACGGAGGGAATTTTATAGAAATACATAGAAACCAGTAGTGTCGTCCGCCGCTGCCTCACGTCGCCCGCTGCCAACTGGTACCTTAATAGTACATTGTCTTCTGTAAAGACCTATCTACGGTGCTCATACTTACTTTTCTGTTTCTTCTCCTTGGTGAGATAGGTGATGCAGAGATGCGCGTTCTGTCGTGTGACGTGCAGGGCGCGGAATGAAGCCTTCACAGTCACCTTGCCGTCCGCGCCCTCCGCCTGTCGCCCTGGCACCTGTAGCATATAATATAGCTTAGCTTATTCACAAGTAAGGTTCATCATCTTCCAGCCCTTATCCCACGTTAAGTGGGGTCAGCACAACATGTTTTCTTCTAACTAGGCAGTACATCATTTGACAGGAATGAACTAAAAATTAAGTTTGGCTTCTCGGCAAATTTCGTGTATCATAAAAAAAAGGAACGTCGAACCCGATAGTGATATTACCTAGAGTTGCTACAACAATAAAAAAAAATATTACTGTTGTGAAATTACCGGATTTGAATTATATTTTTTTGACGCACATTGCCAAGACGCTTTAATTGAATTGTAGGATGTATTGTAATGAAACATGGTAATAACAACTCACCAGCCAATAGTCGAGTTGCAGCTCTAGCGGCTCGTGCCTCGCGGCCGGCGGCTCGGGGTTGTGCGGCGCGGGCGTGGCGGGCGGGGAGGGCCGCGCGGGGGGCGAGCCGCCCTCCTCCAGCTCCAGGGACGACACCCCGGCCTCGCTGCATCCCACTCGCACCTCCTGGTTAACATATATCTATTAGCTTCCCGCTAACATTGACCTAATCTCATTATTTAATACTCTTCGTTACTTCGTCGTTCTACGTTCATGACATAATCTATAAGATTCAAAATAAGCAGTGAACTACCCTCATTATATTAATAATCTACAAGTATAGAACCTGTCGAGTATTTTTTTTTAAGGCCCAGAATACTCGTCACACTATTCCTTACGTAAAAGTTACAAAAAAAGCTGACATAGGTCCATATAGCAACGCGGATCTCCGCGGAATCAGACATAGCACGAAGCGAAATACCCCAATGACAAGTAAGTAGAGTGCGGCATGATAATATGGCTGCTCTGAATTATATAACGAAAACGACAATTTATAAAAAACGTAAATATGTTCAAGTAAATAGCTTATTTCAAAAAAAGGGCTGGGTTGATTTGTTTCAAATAGACTGATTTACATTCGTGAAATAGAAATTCAAAATACCTTACTGTTCTGGATAAATTAGGGAATTTCTGAACACCACCCAAAACAAAAGGCTTTGTCGCTGAGCGAGCACACCACCATTGGTACATATTTACAATATAAATATAACTAATCAAGAAGAAAGACTTACTGCAATAAATGGCACAAATGTCTGGCTAGCGTCCTCGTCTCCCGACCTGTCCCGGTACGCGACCATCGCTTCACCTATCGGCACGTTATTCACCGGTCCGCTACTGTTCAAATACCTGCGCACAATCATATTTTTTAAATTTTTTATATATTTTATTTGAATGTGGATGGATATAAGGGTAGTAGACTGTGAGAAAGATGATATGTGTAAGAAGAGAGAGACTGAGATGACGGATGATAGGGGTGAGTGGAGGAAGAGAACCTATTGGGCCAACCCCACCTAGCGGGATAAGGGCAGGAAGATGATGAATCATATTTTTTACATTATCAACTAGCTTCCGCCCATGGCTTCGTCCGCGTGGTTCCTTGCAAAACAAAAACAAACTTATCCCGCGGGAACAGAATTTTTTTCCAGGATAAAAAGAACCCTATGTGCTATTCCAGTCTATAATCTACATCTGTGCCTATTTTCATCCAGATCCGTTCAGCCGTTTCAGCGTGAAAGATTAACAAACATTGACGACCTCAGTGGCGCAGCGGGCAAGAGTCCGCCTGCGACGCAAGAGGTTGCGGGTTCGATTCCCGCCTCGGAACAAATTTGTGTACGATCTGCAGAAATTTGTTCCGTTGGTCTGGGTGTGTATGTATAATAAAAAATATCTATCTATGTACCTACATCATGTATTAAATATATCAGTTATCTAGTACCCATAACACAAGCTTTGAGTAGCTTACTTTGGGGCTAGATGATGCTGTGTGGATTGTCCAGCATTATTTATTTATTTATTTATTTATACATCCATTCATACATTCTTACAAACTTCGCGTTTATAGTATTAGTAGGATAGTCTGGAATAGTACATAGGCTACTTTTTATCCCGGAAAAATGTACGGTTCCCGTGGGATAGATGTTTTTATTTTTCCACGCGGGCGGAAGCTAGTAAGAGTGAAATTTTAATGGTTGTTTTCCCGCGGCAGAACAACTTGCCATAAGTAGTACCTACTTTCGAAACATAGAGTAAAAGTAAAAAAATAAAGATGTTTTTGTTTTAAAATAAACTCGAAAACGTGAGGAACTATAGTAACATTAGACGTAACTTGTAGGTACTATTCGAATCGCACGCGCCTCCGGCCGCCTTTGCGTAGATATCTGGATGAATTACTATCGGTTCGTGGTCGCTTTTGAATTAAATTTTCACAACGGTACATCTGTATTTTTTGTTTCTAATATTTAATTTGTTTATACAACGATCGTATTACCAAGACGAAACCATTTCGCTGCGGGAAAACAACCATTAAATAATTTATATCTTTTTTTATTTTACTTTCTGTGTTACTTTTCTAATTTTGTTTGGTTTTACCTTTGTTTTGTTTTTTTTTATCTACTTTTATTTTCCTGTATGTGTCCGTGTCTGAATAAAAATCTATTCTATTCTATTCTATTCATTAAAATTTCTCGGGGTATAGTAGGAAGTAAGAAGTAGGATGATGGATGCTACTCCGCTAGCTGAGGGAGTTACCTGGCGATGCGGGCGGAGACATCGGCGAGGTCTTGCGAGGCGGGGTCGGCGGCGCGCTCGCACAGCGCGGGCCAGCTCTCGCCGAACAGCGCCGCGTAGCCGGGGTCCACGTTGCATAGGTACCGCGATATGGTGTTGGTACCTGTGCACGAACAGATATTACATCTAGATCCGTATAAAGCATCAGTGGACGTTTTACGTAGCGCCATCTAGTTCACTCCAGTTCTTTCTCTAGAGCTCCATAGGTGCGTTTAAACGGCGCGAGGTAGCACGAGCCTCCGCGAGCCGAGCCGTCCGCGGAGATCCGGCATCGCGCTGTTCGCTCCGTACCATCCGTTCAGACGGCGCGTGTTAACACGAGCCGAGCCTAGACGGCGCGCGCGCCTTCGATCCGTGTCGAAAAAACCGACAAGTGATGGATCGTGCGAACTTTGCACGGCGCGTGGGGCGCTGAATCACGAGCCGAGCCAGGCTCGGCTCGCGTTATCACGCGCCGTTTAAAAGCGCCACATGATGGCAAGGAGGAGGAGTGCGGAGTCACCGGCGGGCACGATGTAGAAGCGCAGCGGCGGCGCGTCGTGCGGGCGGCGCGCGGCCACGTCGGCGTGCGCGCGCAGCGCCGCGCCCGCCGCCGCCTCGCCGCCGCACACCACCACGCGCAGCCAGCCGCGCCGCACGCTCCTGCGGGCGACCCATCTCTATTTAAACTAATATTTATTGCAAAAATAAATAATATGAAAGTATCTTAAGATTTTGACAGCCTATGTCACTCCAGTGATCCAGACGAATCCAACGATACCTTATCTATATCTATATAAGAGCTTAACCTGACCGACTGACCGATCGATCATCGCCGAGCCGAATCCGCTGAAGATGGAAAGCTGAAATTTGGAAGGTGGCTTCCTTTTATAACAAAACCACCCACTAAGGCGGGATTTTTGGAAATTCCACCTCTAAGGAGGTGAAAAAGGGTGAAAACGTTAGTATGAAACTTCTTAACGCGTGGAGCGATTTTCATGAAACTTTGTTTGTGCACTGTAAATGCAAAATAAATGGACACGTGTCTCAGGATTTTTCAATATAAACATCAAAAAGGGGTCAAATGTGGGGTCAATGTTTGTATGGGAACTTTTTAACGGGTGGGGCGATTGGTTTGAAACTTTGTTTGTGTACCTTAAATGCAAAATGAATAGACACGTATTTCAGGATTTTTAAATATAACCTTCAAAAAGGGGTCAAATGTGGGGTCAACGTTTGTATGGGAACTTTTTAACGGGTCGTGCGATCGGTCTGAAACTTTGTTTGTGTTCTGTAAATGCAAAACAAATGGACACATGTTTCAGGATTTTTCAATATAACCTTCTTAGAGGGGTCAAATGGGGTGGCAAAGTTACTATGGGATTTTTATAAGTTGTGTGTTGTGTTCGAAACTCAGTCTAGATACTTTAAGTGAACGAAGTCGCTGGCGGGACAGCTAGTTTGTCATAATCCGTCTAGCCGTTTAGCCGGACGGCAGCGGGGCGTCCTCGCTCAGCAGGCGGGACAGCTGCTCCATTATTGTAATAAAGTCCGTACTTGTTGGTGCGCGAGTAGAGCGCCTGCAGCAGCGGGCGCGCGTCCGGCACGTGCGGGCCGGGCGCGCACAGCGTGGGGATGTGCAGCGCGGCCAGCGCGCCCGCCAGCACGCCGGCCGGCGCCACGGCGATGCACTCCGGCAGCGGCGAGTCCTCGCTCAGCAGGCGGGACAGCTGCTCCATTATCGTGCGGCGAGGCTGGAATGGAAGAAACATGATGACTGTAATCCCCAGGCTCGGGACATATCTCCTCAGATGTCTAGTTACTTAGGCTGATTTTAGTCTCACGCTGACGGCACGCGCACCGTCAGCGCTGATGGGAACTTGTAGGAAGCGTGCGCGCTTATAGCTATGCTTCAGTCAAAAACGCTTCCTACAAGTTCATATATCTCGGCCATCAGCGCTGACGGTGCGCGTGCCGTCAGCGTGAGACTAAAATCAGCCTTAGATCGTTGGGGTGATTTCTAAAGGGGGTAGTCAGAGGTCTAAACATGATATTTCTCACATGACAACATTTTGTACAGTGAGTTGTATTCCGTACGGAAAGACAATACAATGTAAAATCCTACTTCCAACTAATATTATGCAAAAGTTTGTAAATAGAATTATATGGATCTGGATAAAATTTGGCACAGGGATCAATTATAGTCCGGAACTTTTTATCCCGGAAAAATATACGGTTCCCTTAGAATAGATTTGTTTTTGTTTCTCAAGGAACCACGCGGGCGAAGCCTTTTGGGCGGAAGCTAGTTAAAAATATTTAATGAAAAATAATAGAACTAAGGACGAAATTACCCAATTTCAGCTGTAATGAATCAAATTACTCCTCAATAAAAAAAATTAAAGAAAAGCGCTGTGAGAGATCAATTGTCTGTAAGATAATAGGCATAGTGAATTTTTTACCTTAAATATGTATCTATAAACACCACACACGCTAAAGTTAACAGTAGCATTCAAGTAAATACAAAATCAAACAGCGCTAGAAGTCTTGGTTCTACCGATGTTCGGTCGAACAGTCAGTGTAAGTCTCTAGTCTAGTGAAATCTAACCTCTAGTGTAGTGGGGCTTTGTGCTAAAAGCTCGTGGGCCGACAGCGGCCTTTCAGAGCCGAGTGAGCTCTTCTTCCTAACGGCTCCGGCAGGGGTCAGGTTACCGCCGCTGGTAGCGCTTCGGAATAACCGGGAGCGCTTGTCCTCCTAACACAAACAAGATAATTTATTTAGCTTTAAGTAAAGCTTTTGATTCTATTCAACATTGACCAATTCTTCTCAATATGATTATTGTAATCTGTGGATAAACCATCATTCTAATTACCGGCTCTGATTTATAACTTATCAGACTTTTAAACTCTTCAAGTATTTGTTTAAAGCTAAATACACTCACATTTTTTTTTGGAGTACAACAGGAACCTCATCTATGCCCGTTTTTATATTTTATATATACGAATGACAAAAATGCTATAGCTCATTTAGTGTTGCTTATTTCACAGTTATTACCTTGACGTGTATATCATTCGGTGGTGAGCTAGAAACGGAAGCACCGGATACAGGAGCATCGGCGCAAATGTCACCATCACTGTTACCGTCGCTAGCGCGTTCATCGCCCGCTGAACTACGAACTGCTTCTGATTCTGTTGATTATAGCATTATTATTTGACTGTCCCATGTTACCATATCTAAGGTAAAAGTCTGTTTTTTAGTACTTCATCAAATGATACCATTGAATAGTCAATAATCTAGTTTGATAAGCTAGCTGGAAAGGAAATTTTGATGTTGAATTACATTCTCAATCACTACAGCGCATACAGAGTGTTTCAAAACATGCATGATATAATTGCTACATGAATCATTTTACAGATAAGATACAGAACAAGGTATACATAAGCTTGCTACAAGTAAATAAAGATAAGAAGCGATACGATTTTAGTGCGGTGCAATCGTGCTTATGGTATGACGTTAGACATATCAAATAAAATGATCTATTAATGTGACGAGCATCTTCCAGAGGATGAGATAAAAGAGAGTGTGTTCATTAAAACCACGCGACCAACACGTAAGTTGTAGAGGAACTAGTAAAAATGTGATTATAGAACAAATCACAATATAAGTTGTATAAAGAAGGCACAATTAAACGAATTGCAGATAACAAGATAGCGATAAACGCACAACAATACCAGTTCAATATAACATCTGCAAAGACTCTTTAAAGTTCCCTATTTATAATATTAGTAGAATAGAATAGATAGTCTTTGATTGAATTCCGTACGAGTCTAGTAAGAGTTACCCAAGGTACCACACAGAACTTGAGACAGACCACCTCAGTCAGGTCAGACGACATAGAGAGCAGTAGGAAAACAGTGGTTACGACTAGCACAAAACCTCTAGAGTGGCGTAATAAAGAGGTTAACTCAGCAGTAGCAGATTAGATAGATAAGCTTCCTCCATCTAGAAAACTGTCCCTAGGAAGGACAGCGTCCTGAGAGTCAAAACTTCCACTGATGGATGAATCAATAAAACATCTGCAAAGACTTGTTTACCCCTTGGCAAACAGATACTCAAGACACGTAAAGATATTTTCGTCTAGCTAAGCCAAATAAAGACCACACCGCACTATCGCTGTTACCTGTGATGACGGCGGCTCGCTCGCGGATGGCTGCTACCTCGTTGGCGGACGCGCGGCTCACGAGACGGCCCACTGCGCATGCCACGTCGTGTGTATAGGGTGGATTTATGGCAATTATTAGATAGCCCAAACATTTGTGTTGGTTCATTTAATAACTTAAGTCTTTTTAAGTCGCTACTGTTTCTTTTAACCGAATCATTTCGGCGAACGATGAAGCAACGCCAATGTCTAGCGAGTCAATCGAGATTAAGAGATTCATTATGTTTATCTCATTAGATAATAGTTTTGCAGAATTGTACTAGAAATTCGTCATTCAACACGATGTAAAATTTTTCAACTCGTCGCGTTTTTTAATTTTTATTTCTATTTTTTTCTACTTTTTTCTCGTGTTTGTGATGTTTCGAATATAAAATATTCTGTAATTATTTTTTATCACTTGAATTTTATATGGTGTTTATGCTTGTTAAACTTTAAAATAAAAATCACAATTATAACAGCCTGTTATGATAATGACCATAACTTAAAATTAGCTTTCAGCCAATTTTGGAAGATCGATAATTTTGAATGAAAAGTATTTTTTTTATAAAAAAAAAAGTTAAACACAACATCGCCCTAAAATCCACCAAATACGCACACACTCTTAACTATGCACACATATAAACAGAACACAAAATTACTATGTCATTATAATTATGTTATAATGTTTGCATGTACGAGTACCTATGTATGCAAAATAATAATAAAGCAGTCACGTCACACAATGCACTGTATAGTGTTCAGGCTAATGCTGTTGCTATGTACTATGCTCTTATGTGCTGTTATATTATGTGCTTATTGTCCTTCATTTTGTGTAGCAGTAACTGAGGCTATTTTTAAGTATACATGTCCTTTTCGTTTATTTAAAGAGTGAAAGAGATGTCAATTTATGAACTGTCAAGATGTATTAAGAGTGGTTGGTAAACATAACGCCTATAAATTGACAGTAGATCTCTATCTACTTTAAGCTCTGCCTATACTAAGCCTCTGCTTTACGTTATTTGGAGAGCGATAAATTCAAGCAAAGACATTTTATCTACTGACTTCAAGTGATAATGCCATACCGCTAACATCTATCTCTATTGTTTTCTATAAAAACGAAAGAGACGTGCATAAGTTTAAAATTAGCTATAGTTATTGCTTCTCAGGACTATGGTCGTGTCTTTCGATTGTGCAAAGTGTCATTGTATGGAACGGAGTACGTTAGTTCGGCATTGTCTATGAAAAAGTGGAATTATAAATCCGTTTGATTGATGACACAATAAGGACACACCTTGGAGAAATGACAGTTTAAATTTTTGTAATCTATAAAAATGTAAGAAATGTTTTCAATTAATTAATTCCTTAGATGGCTCAACCTGTTTCACATGTAATAATATCTGTTTACTTCTTCAAAAAATGATTCTTTTACAAATTCATTTATTGTTTATGAATGGAAACCGCAAGTTGAAGCTATGCCAACTTTAGAATATGAATAAATTACGGATTCCACAAAAACATTAAAAGCAATTTCAAACGGAGTGTTTATAGCAAAATATTATTATACAAAACATATTTTATTTTTATTCCTTCAATGAATGAGCTTATAGGCATATACTTACCTACTCCAAAAAGCAGCAAAAATGGCAAAATTTATCGTAAAAAAGGTCATTTTCCCAGGATATAGCCTTAATAAACTATATGATGCCAATATTAGTGAAATGGAAAGAAACTTTTCTCAAGTGGCCATACATTTTCATTACTTTCACCAACCCTTTTGTAACAATCAGTCTATACATTGTTCCAATCTCACATCTACGAGCACCATATGCAATCAAAAACAATCCTAAAAGCCACTAACATAAGACATACCATTGGAATGCCTGTGATGCTCCTGATTGGCCAGACTCCTGGAGCTGCTGAAGAAAGGCCTCAGCGAGGGTTTGGGGGTAGAGCCAATGCTGATTGTGTCCATTTGATCAGGCCCTGAGTCTTCGCCCTCGCCGCATGATAGAGATTCCAACTCCTGGAATGTAGTTGATGAATATTTTTAATAAGACGGTTTAATAAGCCATGTTTCAAGAAAGGTGATGGATTCGAATGTGGATGGATACAAGAGTAGAGGTAGACCTAAGAAAAGATGGATGGACTGTGTGAAAGACGATATATGTAAGAAGGGAGTGACTACTGAGATGACGGATGATAGGTGAGAGTGGAGGAAGAGAACCTGTTGTGCCGACCCCATCTAGTGGGATAAGGGCAGGAAGATCATGATGATGATGTTAACTAAGCTTTTGCAAGGTAGGACTTTTCTTCTCTTTCTTCTTCTTTATTTATTGCAATTGTGTCTTAGATATAAATTTAGATAATAATAAAAAAAGACGAAGAAGTATTTTTTATATTAAGTTTTGTCATATACTTGACACAGGTAAAATTGATCTCAGAGATTAGGACATAAATAAAGATGATGAAAATGAAATCGATTATTATGACAAAATTGGAATATTTACTAAAGATTTTGATTATTTTCAGTTGGTTTTCTAAAAAAATGCCTACATTCACTATTTTATTACACCCGCAAATTTTTAAATAAATTAACATTGTATTTATTTCATCACTCTTAATATCTGTAACAAATAGCTATATACTACTTCTATGTTACTTCTGCACTTACCTGGAAGAGCTCGTCGATATCCCGCTGCGCGTGATGGGTGTCGCGTGTAGTCCCGCGCTCCGACATCTCCTCCGGCATACGGAACCGCCGCAGAAGCGCTGCGAACTTCTGCTTCAAATTGCGTTGCTGCAACACACCGTTTATTCAATCAATCACTTCAGGTGGGCCGCATACTCGTTTGCCGACGAATAAACTTTCGAGAAGGACCATTGATGTACTAGCTACGTCGATAAGACAACCAACAATTTGTTAATTTCACGAAGATGCGTTCGATGACGTATATATCATAGATATGTAATTTGTGATAATATGCATTTAAAGTCAATCGGCCATGAAAGCTATACGAGTAGATAGCGTTTTCTCTGCGGAACAGAACACCTTTTGTTACGTATCCAAAAGGCTACCTCGTTAGATAGCCATACTGGGATCAGTATGGATACTTTCCGAGGCAGTGAACGGACAATACATGGCAAAATTTCGTGAGCTAAAAAATTACTCCAAAAAATAGAGCCCTGGTGGGCGTGGCTTGTCAATTATGCCAAAGAATTATATCAAAAATTGGCATAAGCTTACGCGTTAAACTGCAATTTAAACCTAAACGTCGAGGGAACAAAGTCGACGTTAATCAATTTTAGGCAAATCCACGAAGGAGTTTCGATGTGTGAAATTTGGTGTCATGTTTCGCGGATATTTCCATTGAAGAAATGCTTCCATGTTTTTTCCGTTCACTGTTCCAAGGGAAGCACCAGCCCTTTAATCATTGGTCTATCAACTTTAGCCAAACGTAAATTATCACTTTTGTCGTCACAAATGTCACTTTTATTTCTCTTCCGTAGAGAAAAAAGCTGTCTATGAAGCTAGGAGGCAGTTGAAATCAAATAAATAAACACAAAGGTGTTTCAATACCTACTAATATAACAACACAAATACTACCGAGCGCAAAATAATTACAATTTACACACAAAACACATACCTCCATCTAATTAGCGTAGCAATCTCAAACTACAGAATTTCGGTAACATATCTGTTAGCATAGAATGACGATTTTGTTTACACTGATAACGTTATCTCGTGATACTGTTACCTAACTTACGGGTGAATGATGTCTTAAGTGCATACCCTTGACTTTTTGAACGTTTAATTACTCTTTCTATCGTGTGTCTGGGCTTGCAACCTGTCACGTACGGAATACTAACTACTGTGCAAAATGTGGGTATCAAATGTCATGTTTGGACGTGCATCTGACTACCCTCTTTATTATCCTCAAAGATCTAAGTAGCTAAAGATCTGAGGAAGATATCGACCGAGCCCGGGGATTACAGTCGTGATCATATTTTTATTTTATTTATCGTGTCACTGGTTCAGGACTAGTGTGGTGAAAGGATTGATCTGCGGTTTAAAGGCTCCTTTTGTGCAGTCGCAATATCTTTGAACTATGACACCCGCGATACTGTACCCCTAGTATGAGTTTTTGATAGTTTACTAAAACTTTTTTCGAATAGTGTTCTTTCATACATTTACCTCCATCGGAAAAGTTTTCGTGAACTATCAAAAATTCATACTAGGGGTACAGGCTTAGGCCTAGTGCGGGGTTCATTGTATATTATTGGCCCTTTGAAATTGTTAGTCTCTATGTGTTACAATGTTTAATAGAAATAGATTATCTTATCTAAATGCATCCCGGTTCCCTTCACCGTTCGAGAATAACTGGTATAGCATATATTTCCAAAAAACAAATCCATAAGGTGCGTGACCGGATTTGAATCCACAACCTTACCATTGAAAGGCGAAGCCACTACGACTAGTGCTTTCATATGTAGATCATCCCATAAATGTTTTCTGCTAGTTTTGTAAATATTTTTTTTAACTAAAAATACACAACAAAAGACAAGAACAAACTACAAACAACATGCAATCTATTTATCTACGACAAAGTCAACACTACCAGCGACGACAATAGAGACCTCTAAAGTAAGGGTTTAAGTATTATAAGTAAGGTTTTAATTCTAGATTAAGAACAGCTCCTGACCAACTGTTCATTCAATTAGGTTCTCAATGTCATGGATGAACGACATTTCGTCCCTTTCCATCCGAACTTTTCCATCGAACTAGACTGTACAGTCTATCCTTTCGTGTGGTGCCCAAAACGTGAGCAAGTGGGGCACTTTAGATTTAATTTAAAAGATAGCTAGACCTAATAAAAATTGGTTATTTTATAAAAAATATTAAATTCTACGCCGCCCAGACTCAGCCCCCAAGAGAATTATAACGATATCATTCGTCTGGCACTCGCTAGCGTCAGCCTTTCTTGAAATATAAAGAAAAAAACTGTTTCATAATGTATTTTATACATACTTAGTCTATAATATTTTTTGTAAATGAAGGTTTTTCTAAACAAACATTAAAGTGAAGACTAGTTTAAAGTGATTCTTATTGTTTTAAAGTGAGAAGTATACATTATTTTTGCAGTTTGCGAATTATAAAAATTGTGATATAGATGTGAAATATGTGTAAGAAGAGAATTAGTGTCAGCTGCTGCTTTAACTCATATAATAAAACCACAAACAATAGTAATCTCTATTCTCATGCCAAAAAGCTACAAAAACGCGTGCGTGAGCTCACCGCGAGCTTTCCGCGACTGCCTTTGCGCTTAGCGGTCTGGTTTTCGAGCTCGCTGTCGCTGTCCCTGTCGTTCGCCTTGCCCATATAGCTTTGTCTCTGTCGCTCGCGCTCCATGAAGCTCAAGTCGCGAGAGCGGGACAGCTGTGCAATGTACGTCATGTTACGCACATAAGCGTCTTATTGCTTTCACAGGGCAATAAATAAGCCGATACAATAATTATTATCATAAATTACTGGTCTTGGCCCAGGTAAGGTTTTAATGACCCTGCGTCAAGCTTACATTTGGCAAAGAAGTAGATTGGCAAATGTATTAATAACTAAACCCCATAACATTTACAATATTATGTTGTAAGTTTATAGCTTGGGGAAGCAAAAGCTGAAGCTTAGACAGAAATCATGCATATAAAAGCATTGAAAGACATTAAACATCCCATATTAATCAGACTAAGCTAGTTTTTTAAATTCTAGTAACTAAAAAACCCTAATTTAATTCTATTAAAATCCTTTTTCATACAACACTATTTTCCCTAGACTCTCAAAAAGTTGAAACGACTAAATAAAGTCCTAAAAAGTTGTATTAAATTATATACTATCTAAAACCCATAAATTCTGAAAACAAACAATGTTTAAGTCTGAGCCGAACCCAAAAGATATTGTCTTGAAAAATAAATAAATAAATAAATAAATAATGCTCGACAGTCCACACAGCATCATCTAGCCCCAAAGTAAGCTACTCAAAGCTTGTGTTATGGGTACTAGATAACTGATATATTTAATACATTATATACATAGATAGATATATTTTTACTATACATAGAAAACACCCAGACAAACGGAACAAATTTCTGCAGATCGTACACCAATTTGTTTCGCGGCGGGAATCGAACCCGCAACCTCTTGCGTCGCAGGCGGACTCTCGCCCGCTGCGCCACTGAGGTCGTCTTAGACGACCTCAGTGGCGCAGCGGGCGAGAGTACAAAAAATACAAATTCAATATCATAGACGACTCGTCTATGATATTGAATTTGTATTTTTTTTTCAAAAGCTACACGATGTGAACAACCCATAAATTACAATTTGCTACGTTCACGTTAGAACAATGTTCATGTCAGATTTATGGAAGAAAGCTTTAAAGAAAACACCTACCCTCAAAACATATTTTGTTTACACAAAGTATAGAAAATTAGCGATTTCACCCGCTTGAAATACCCTACTTCATTAAAAGAATTTATAGAATCGATTGAGAAGTACCAAAGATTTCACTCATCGATACAGACTGTCTATATTAATATTAGTGTAGTGAAGATCTGTTTACCTTGGTGTAAGACAGGTCGGTTTTGTTGAAGGCGATTTGTCTGGCTCGTCTTCGCGCCGGCGCTCCATACGTCATGTCGTCGGCCTCTTCTACCGAGCTGAACTCGCCTTCTTCTTCTTCGTCCGAGTAGCCTCGCTCTGGGAAAGGAAGGAAACTTTTCGAAATGGAAAAAGATAAAGGTGAAGTCCCGTGAATTGACATTAATATTTGCACTCAGCCCCTTAGCAAGATATGGTTGAGTCACAAATGAATATCGGAAATTACGGATGAGAAGACAACAACGAGGCTGGACCCAAAGATTTAAGACTGTAGTTTTACGTCACCTTTTTCAATATGTTTAATGTTGTCTGTAAGAGGTGTGTGTGGCCAGTGATATACAATTAGGCGAATCTACAGCCGAAGAATGAAGACATGATGACCTTTCAGTAATTTGAGATTGATATCTAAAGAGCTATAGTTGCTTTGTATGGGACTGACAGGAACAGGGCAAAATACCTGTGATAAGAAGTGTGTTATTGTTCTTGGTGTCATGGTCCACGGGAGTGGAAGCCAGGCCTGTGATGGACAGCTTCGCGACTGGCTGGCCTGCAGCGGCGCCCACTTTACCACCAACACCGGTCAGCTCTAACTCCATATCCATTGAGCGTTGGAGAACCTGTAAAATTTAGAAAAAATATGATCACGACCGTAATTTGTAAATCGTAATTTGTAATTTGTAAACCCAGGCTTTGTCGATATCTCCTCCAATTTCTAGTTATTTAGATCTTTAGATCTTTGAGGATATTTAAAAGGGAAAGTAAGAGGCACGTCGCAACATTAGGTATATTTAGCACATAGTTTTCTGCTTTAGGTTCGCAATCACGACCTTCTGAACGTAAGGTTGCTACCACTACACCACCAGTACAAATCGTGCAGCGGTTTATAATGTCTGCTGCATTAATTTCTGTTCCCATCATCAGATCAGCAACTTGTTTGTATTGTCATTGGTAGTCTATTAAACCTATTCAATCGTATGTGGTACTAGGAAGCAGTTGGATCGAAAGTTTTAAACCACACAAAACATACAACACAAGGTAAAAATAAGTTTGTTTACAGAAACAAGTTTTCGGATCTGGCAGCTGGCATAACAAGCGGCCTGCTAATGAGACAGGTAAAACGAAATTAGGACCACGAAATTAAAAGCAGGTGAGAGGGAAGTAGCAGGAATAATTTTCTGTTTAGTTTGTTTTTCATGCATTAGACATAAATCCTAACAAGTTGTGCAAATTGAATAAAATTATTAAAAGACAGGGGATGACTACAGAACAGTAATAGAACACAAATCAGCGATTTTTTTAAATTCTATCTATCTATTATCAACTACCATAACCAGGGGCGTTACCACAAACTCTACGAAATATCAAAGTTATACTCGTATTACTTTGATAATGCCCGACGAGATTATGGTAAGGTCCCCGTACTATTTCACTCCAAGGGCGCCAGTAATTACGTGCGTTCATTAATCAAGCCTTTTTAAAAGGAAATGAGCCGTGAAACCGCTACATGGGGACATTGCTCTCATCGTGGATGAAGGATAATGAGCCATGCATGAGCCCGCCTTTAATAAAGCTGACAAGCGGTGAGGGTCCACTAAATTAGAGAAACTTGGCAAAACAAACAAGGGCACCCCACCACGACTTAGTAGAGGGAGACGACAATACCTTTCGCAAAATAATTTCTCCGATTATAAAGTTATCTTAAGTAAGTAGTAATAATTAATAAATAAATACTAGTGGACAGTAAAGCTTGTACTCGTACTATGGGAACCAGATAGTTGATAGATTAATTAAACACTTTTTTTTGAAATACATTAACAAAAAAAAAAAAAAATATGGTCACGACTGTAATCCCCAGGATCGGTAGATATCTCCTCAGATCTTTAGTTAAGTACTTAGATCTTTGAGGATATCTAAAGAGGGTAGTCAGAGGCAAGTCCAAATATGACATTTGGTACATGCCCACATTTTGCACAGTAGTTAGTATTCCGTACGTGACAGGTTGCAAGCCCATCGCCGCTTATAAGAATACTAACCTATGACACATACCTTCGAATTTTTGGTTCTAGGGTATGCCGGTTTCCTCACGATGTTTTCCTTCACCGTTTAAGAGCACTGGCATTGCGCACATAAATTTTTCGAATGGAAAAACTCATTAGTGCACGACCAGGTTTGAACCCACGACCTTCTGGTCGTGAGGCAGGGGTGCTACCACTACACCACCAGTGCTCTTCTACATATAGTAGAATACATAATAATACCCAGACACAGAACAAATATCTGTGTTAGTACTGGGTGGGGATCGAACCCACAACCTATAGCGTAGAACGCAAACTACCAACTGAGCTGTGAAGCCAGTCTTTGTAAAAAAAACATGATCACGACTTTAATCCCCAGGCTCGGTAGCGATATCTCCTCAGTAGGTCTACCATGAGTTTTCACAATCTACACTCGCTAGCGACTGTAGTTAAAAAAATGTATGAAAACTTGCCTACAGCGCCTCTAGCGGATAGTTGGTTACTAAAACCTCACGTAGCTAACTATCCTACGTCACAGCGTACTACAGCGACTGTAGTTTGCGCTCATTATTTGCTTAGAATTTGGTACCATGAGTAACAATTATGACAAATGTCATAGTTACGTACTATTACTACTGTAGTAACGTCAGCCAATCTAAATGTGACAACTCATGGTAGACCTACAGAACTCTAGTGACTTAGATCTTTGAGGATATCTAAAGAGGGTTGTCAGAGGCACGTCCGAAAATGACATTTGGTACATGCCTACATTATGCACAGTAGTTAGTCTGTGTAAAACACAATAATTTGCATTTTTTACGCCACCTCTTTACTTATCATCGCTTTACTGGCTCTACACGCTTATTATCCCGTGAATTGCACTCGGACATTTGAATTAAACGCTAATGAATAGTCCAATTAGACTGGACAGTATCAGAGGTTGAATTTATTTCAGCTATGGTCTTGGCGCTTTGATGTGCGCTTAGTGGTTTTCAGTGACTATTTTGAAAAGTATTTACAAATGATTTTTTGACTTTCGTGTAATAGTTACATACCTGGTCCATCCTAATGACACCTTCAGCCAGGGTTTTGTAACCAAGAATGGTGCGGTTTTTGTATTTCTTACGTCTCTGAAGCATTATCTGTAATCTGAAAGAAATGTACTTTTTTAAATACATAGTTAATAGTTGTTATGTTTGGTACAAATGCATTTAGATATGAAACCAATGGCCGATTGTGTTTAAATAAGGCATAGTTATATGGCAAGTATTGACATCAGAAATTGACTAATAGAAGTCAATTTACGATGAAAACCTTCACAATACAACATAGTATTTAAATTGCATTATAACTTAATCACGACTGTAATCCTCGGACTCGCTAGATATCTCCTTAATATAGTTAATTAATTCTTTAATGATATTTATACAGGGTAGAGGTACGACCAAACATGATATTTGGCACGTGCCCACATTTTGCATAATAATTAGTATTCCGTGCGTGACAGGGCAAGCCCATCTCCGCTTATAAGAATACTAACAATAGTAGCATATTTAAATATCCAGTTATTCAATTGTATTATATAGTTTTCATAGTTTTACCAAATAACGTAGGATAAGGGCAGGGATATGATGATCATGAAGTTAATGATGTAGTTTTCAAAAACTACCCTCAAATTTCCAGCAAAAAAACTAATCCTTTGATGAGCCTTTCACGTTACCAAATAACTAGACACTAGTGGATTGGATTTAAATTAGTTGCAATGCAAACATATCATTTAACTTCACAGTGCCATGACAGCTTCACATTAACCTCTGATGTGTTTTAAGCAGCGAAAGTAGCGACCCCCACGTCTGCCCGGCTTTTTTTTTTCAAATAGAAACTTCAGAAGTGATTTTTTCGAATGGATTTACTGAGAAATCATTGTATATTGTTCATTCGTTCAGTAAGATGTGCCAAAATAAAAAGAAACCCTAAAACGTAGTTCTACAGTTTAATATTCAGTAAAAACCAACAGGCGTCATTTGTAGCGGATCCGTGTCTAAACAGACGACGGTAGTAACCAGGATCCGTGCTTAAACACACGGGAGGTTAAAACAGTTGGAGAAATCCACAGTAGTGGTTATTTATGGAGGCTTTAAAAGGAAATTGTGAGGACCGTAAGGGCCAGTTCAATGACCGCGTGCCGAGGAACGTAAAAATAAATAAGAAAAGAAACACAATCATAATAAAACGACACGCGAGTTTTTTCTAGACCCTTATTTTGATAAAAATAGCCTTTCAGCGCTCAGTTATACCACTGGCGGCCATACCCAAATGATGAGCGATCTTTAAAGCAATGCCAGGAGCACTTCATAGCATGAAGTATCTACATTCACGCAAAGATCTTACAAGAATATTATATCTTACTTTAATCCACTTACTACAATGACAGGTCAGTACAATGACTTGGCTATTAATAATCCCAAACAAATATTTTTAATCCCAATATTAATACATAGATAAAAAACTCTAAGAAATCCTCCACTTCAAGGATCTCGGTAGAGCTACTTTTTTAGCTTTTTGTAGCTAAAGTATCTACATTTATGTAATGTTTTGCCTATGTGTCTATGTTGCAACTCAGTATAGAACTTCACCACAACCTCTTACAAACCATCATGTTTCAGAAACGTCACAAGCTAGAAGTAACACTACTTTAATACAATTTTTATAGGTCATGGTACAATATATCAAAGTTATATTACTTCGATATGGCCCGAAGATCTTGCGGTGAGGCCCTAGAACAATATTTGATTAATTAAGTGTTTCTTGTTTCGTAATGTGTTTTGTGTGCCAAATAAAGTAAAATAAAATGAAGATTACATTTCTGTATAATTGTTTTGACTAGTTCTAGATAGATTTTATGATGTTTGTGTTTACTTCGCCTATAAATGTGCGTAGGTAGTTACCTGGCTGCATAAAATTGAAATGGTTTAGAATATAAAAGCGTTTTATGAGCTTACAATACTTTTGCGGTATTAAAACGAATGCGACTGTTAAACTGCGTAGACCTTTAATTTACCAAGGTTACGATTATAGACTTAAGCGCTGGGGATGAGAGTATGAATAGATCGGGTTCTTCCACACGCTCGCAAACGCACCACACCTGATCTTGACACGCGGCGGTGTGTTACCTAATTTGAAAAATGTACAAATTATGAAGAAAATAACAACAAATTTAACAGAATATTTAAATAGACTTACTAGAGCTAAGCAGTATCAAAGATTCCATTGCTGGGAAAACATCGAGTTAAATAATGGCTTGCGTTACGCATTTTGATGGTTATAAAATATATCTTACCTGTTTCCATCTCGTTTGACGAAGTGTGGGTACTGCAGCGAGAAGCAGAGGTCGAGTTCCACATCTAGCGGAGGCACAGCGATGTCATTCGACCGTAGCGTCCGCTTACTGCTGTGCATGCGCGCTGCGAGTATGACCGCGCCCGAGCCCGCTCCGCCCGCCGCTCCGCCGCCCGCCTCACCTAGCGCCCCACACACTCTTAGCCGCGTTACTCGTAGTGTGCATAATCTGAGGAAGAAATATGCTACTTCAGAACGAGATTATGGAAAATTATATGGATTTTTCATCCAAAAGTGTACAAGCTGTCAATCTAGACACAAATTGAAAAAAGACACGCCCTAATTTTATTTTCTTCTTTAACTTTACCGAAGCGCGTAATCTAAGTGCTCTAACTAATTGAATAATTATATAAATTAATTGAATCAAACAAGAGACTTGGGTAAAATTGGAAGGGTGCCCAAGTGTCCGTGACGAACTTGAAATAATGAATGGAAATGGTAGATAAATTGAATTAACAAGGTCAAAACTTTGTCTCTTTGAAATGATTATAACCATATACTTTATACCTAAGATGCTTTTAAGATGCTTCACCAAAGGATGGAAGATTCATCAAGTATTAGTAAATATAGCAATGGTAAACAAAAAAGTTTCAATATTCAGAATATCATTCCTCGAATGTTAATATTGCGCGACGTGTGACGACGGTTCGCGGATCGGCACACCGGAAAATTAAATGCCTGTTCCACTCAGCACATGCGCCAGACTAAAGCGAATATATGTATATGTATGCTAAGATGGTTTGGGCATATAGAAAGGATGGATGAAAGGAGATTGACGAAACAGTTGTATAAGGAGAGTGTGAATGGGACAGTTGGAAGGGGAAGACCTCGGCGTACGTACCTCGATCAAATTGGGGACGTTTTAGAGAAAGGCCAGGTCCAGAGTACCCTTAACCGACGCGCATGTATGAAGAATGTAATGAGAGTAAATGAAGCAAAAGAAGTATGTCAGGATCGTAGCAAGTGGAGATCCGTGGTCTCTGCCTACCCCGTCGGGAAACAGGCGTGATTTTATGTATGTATGTATGTATGTATTTCTATCAGTGAATGAAGTATATAAAACATGACAACAGTGGAACAAACAAGTGGAATCGGGATGCCCTAATTTTCAGTGTACCTATTATAGCTTAGGCACTTCGCCAAATATTTTCGAATCATATGTTTACTATGATCATATTGATTGTTTTAAAAGATTTCTCGTGTTATTTTGACTTTTATTGTGTAATTTTTGTAGTTATTTTTCCAATAAAGCCCGAGTTCTGGACACGGGTAAAATATAAGAGTTAAAGTTAATAGCTTCTTTCTAAATCCATCGGAAAAAACGAGATTTTTAAACTAAACAACCATCTTTTGTTTAATCGAATCTTTTGTTTCATCTAATTCGAAGGTATGTGTCATAGGTTAGTATTCTTATAAGCGGCGATGGGCATGTACCAAATGTCATGTTTAGACTTGCCTCTGACTACCCTCTTTAGATATCCTCAAAATCTAAGTAACTAGATATCTGAGGAGATATCTACCGAGCCTGGGGATTACAGTCGTGATCATTTTTTTTTTTTTTTTACTTTTGTTTAAAATTGTCTCGACAGTTTGACTGTCTGTGACTTTGTGACATTGACATAATATACTATTAATTTTAAACACAGTGAAATGTTATAGTTACTGAAGCTCGACACTGATCAAATTCTTCTCAAAAGAGACTGATACCATAAATAAAGAATAAGAAGTAGAATTACGTAATAAAGTATGCTGAATTTTTTTTATTTTTTTTTGAAAACATTCTAAAAATGGAACTTCAACAGTATAATCTAAACCATTTGGAAGCAAACAAATTGCACAGAATTAGATTTGCTGCCAAGCTGTGGTAACGGGGAGGGTAGATACTGCCTTTAATACCGTTCACCGCAGCAGTTCCGGCGTCTTCATTCAAGAGTTGGAAGACGGAAGGCAAAGTTTCCAACGGAGCGATTCCGCTTCCGTTTCCCGAGTTATCAGAGAAATTACTACAGCTTTTCCAAAGTTTCGAAGTTGAATGTCACTCTTTCATATAATGAAAAACTTGAAAAAGTATGACTCAACTTGCCGCTGAAGTTTGTGGGCGAGCTCAATGAGGTTTGTTAACTCTTAAAATGTTTATACTGAATTTTGGTTTGAAATGGTTCTTCTTTGAAATGGATCTTTTGACTGGCCTCACAGCTCAGTTGGTAGTAGCTCTGCCTTCTGCGCTGTAGGTTGTGGGTTCGATCCCCACCCAAGATAAACATTTGTGTGATGAATACAGATGTAATTTCTGTGTCTTTAATATCTATTCTATGTATTGATCTACTAAAAAAAAGTATATAATTAGTCTATCAGTTATCTGGTTACATAGTAAAAGCTTTGTTTAGTATGGGGCTAGATGGCGTTGTGTGAATTGTCCACCAATATTTTGATTTATTTTACCTGTCATTCGTCATCTCAGTATTCATTCTTTTCTCACTCATATCTAGACACGCGGCAGCGTGTCAGCCAAGTTCAAGCGAAGCGAACGGGCGATGCGCGCCTAGTGTAATATTACAGGAACCATTTGGGTGATTTTTCACCCCCTCGTAACTCAAAAACTATTTCACATAAACAAGTCAAATTTGGCTCATCTATTGCCACTTGCGAGTAAAATATGTGCACCGAAATTCATAAACACACCTCAAACGGTTATTTAGATATTAACGTCCAAAAATGGCTGGTTATGGAAAATTTTATCACTGACTGATCTATAGACGTTAATTATAACCCAGTTCTAGATGACCTAGAACGTTCAAATTTGGCATCCAGGTAGGTAGTGGGGTGGATACAAAGGAAAAAATCTGAAATTTGTATTTTTTTTTATTTTTATCGTACTTTTTCAATTAATTGATTCTCCTAGGAACCCTTACTAGCGCCTGTAATATAAGAATAGCAATCTAAATAGATGACAGTCGGTCATTATGTGGATTTTAATAGGGTCTTGACGTGAATATAATAACGAGTGGAAGTAGTGTCTTGGATTGGTAAGTAGTACACTCTCGGTAAGTACCTACTATTATCGGGCTTACCTATCTACTTAGGTACCTAGGTATACAATGTGCTAATAGTTGAGCCGTCTATGTAGATAGGTAAGTATGACTAGATAAGTATTTAGGTTTAGACTAATAAAGTACTCTCGGTAAGTACCTATTATTATCGGGCTAACCTATCTACTTAGGTACCTAGGTATACAATGTGCTAATAGTTGAGCCGTCTATGTAGATAGGTAAGTATGACTAGATAAGTATTTAGGTTTAGACTAATATCTACTCTCGGTAAGTACCTACTATTATCGGGTTAACCTATCTACTTAGGTACCTAGGTATACAATGTGCCAATAGTTGAGCCGTCTAAGCAGATAGGTAAGTATGACTATAGGTATGTATACCTACAATGTGCCAATAGTTTGAGCAGTCTATGCAGGTAGGTAGATATGGCTAGATAACTATTCAGGCCTAGATTATAGTGTGTCTCGGCTTGTCGGATAGGTAGTAGGTAGGTATACTTATTCAGTAAGTACCTACTCAAGTACCTACCTACCTGCTTAGTATGTATACCTACAATGTGCCAATAGTTTGAGCCGTTTATGCAGGTAGATTATATAAGTGTAATAATATAAGAATAAGTACTTATTTACTAATAAGTTCTGTACAAAAAGTAATGATATCCCATCAAAAACATAAATGTGAAATGAGAGCCAAGTTCAATAAGTATGTTTTACTTAGTCGTTGACTTCAGCGACAAAAGAAGTGAGATCTAAACGGGTGCCAAGTACAATGGTCAGTCCTGAAACTTATTTATAACAATATGAAATATTTTTAACAACTTTAAAATATCATTTCATCTTAAAACTTAGGATATTATATTGAAGCCTAAGGTCTTACTTGGCTAGTTTTCTTAAGAGTACAAATTATATTAGGTATAGCCTTTGCAAGTTTTTATTTTATTCTTTTTAAAAATTTGGATTGCTGGTAGAAACTAGCGATTGGACATAGTAAGTAAGTAGTTAATTCCTATATGAGAACTAGCCAAGTTAGACCTTAGGCTTCAATATAATATCCTAAGTTTTAAGATGAAATGATATTTTAAAGTTGTTAAAAATATTTCATATTGTTATAAATAAGTTTCAGGACTGACTATTGTACTTGGCACCCGTTTAGATCTCACTTCTTTTGTCGCTGAAGTCAACGACTAAAACATACCTACTTATTGAACTTGGCTCTCATTTCACATTTATGTTTTTGATGGGATCATCTATCACACAATTGATCCATCTTTTCTTAAAACATGTATACAATATAAATGCAGGTAAACTTTTTTCAGAGCACAAGGTATTAAGGATATTCGACACAATATACCTGTTTGTTGTTGATTAAAATATACTTTTCCTCTTAAAACTTAACGACACGACTCCGTTGGCGCCGCCAATGTATACATGTGCCAAATATAATAATAATAAAAATCATATAAAACGGATCTGAGAACATTCAGTATAACGTTGTTGCGGTAAATACTCGTAATATGAAAATTATTATAAAATTGCGCATAAGGTTATGGCAAAGATATATACTTAGTGTGAGGTAAGGGTAAGATGCTGATGCAAGATAAAAAGACTTTAAGGGCCAAATCTGTTCTTGAAGAACCTTTAATTCATGATGCTACATCTACAAAATAGATAATTAAATAACAAAAACTTGATAAATTAATTAGAAATAGAAACAAGCCACATGAATATGACTCTACAATTATAGAGCGCGGATCGTCCACTTTCGAAACAATCCCCCAACCAAAGTGTAATTTCTAATTGCACTCCTGACAGCCGGTATGCCGGAGAGAGACCCGGTTTCCACCAAAGCAGAGAGGAGAGGAGACGAGATGTGCTTCAAAGCTGGCAGTTTATTTTCACCAAAGCGGAGCGAAGTGTAGCGGAGAGAGATGATTGATTGGAGATGTGAGTTAGCTGAGTGTGAGAGGAGTGAGCCGCCCGACTAGACACTTCTCTGCTCTGCCACGCCGCTTCCTCGCTCGCCGCACCAAATTTTATAGAAAAATGAGATTATATCCTCTTGATCCACCATAGCTAAGCGGAGAAGAGATGTGGAAATAACGAAATCTGATTGGTTTATTCATACAGATCATTCCTCCTCTCCTCTCTGCTTTGGTGGAAACCAGGCCTCACTAGAAAGCTTGTACGTCAGCTCACAAGTCTCGGACGCTACACTGGTGTCGTTTTATGGAAGTGGATGCGGCCTACAGAACTAGATCACCTTAATACAGTTTCCAACTTTCCATCTGTTTCTCTACATTTCTATTTGTAGTGCGAATAGTTACTTTTTTTAAATTGAGACTTACTAATATTTCTTGGACTACATAATTTTGATTTCAGGATTCTGGCTCTACTTTTGTGGGTGTGTCCGTTCACTGACTGTACTACATATCTGTAGTCAATCCAAGACCTATTTTAATCCAGATCCGTTTTAATTACCAAACGTGATTACTCTGATAACCACATCCCGGCTGCGTCTAACTGGATTATCCGCAAGATTGCTTGCTCCGATAGCCTTGTAATTTGTTTAACTGTGCCTGATGGATAACAATATTATGTTGTAAATGGAGTTGAACCTAGGGATAATGTAATAGACTTTTTAGACTGAAAGTAGCTGAAAAAAACGTTCTTACAGCCGCCATATTGGATGTTTTGACAATTTGTATAGCCTATGTCACTCTTGTAATCCAGACGAATTCAATGACACTCATTTGTCCAGCCGTTTTGGCTACAGCGACAGCCAAACGCACGCATTCATACATAAAAACATACATACACCCCAAACACATTACCCTCCTTCGCTTCGTAGTCAGGTAATAAGCCTAACCTACAAAATTATTCTGAAAATTTCCAAAAATCTTGAAACTCGAAGAGTAAGTTACTGTCTGCCATCTTGAGCGCATTGTGCTCCTGGTAAAGCATAATTCATTCACAGACGACACAACTTTGCAAGTAAGTACGTGATAAAACTGCCAAGGAATTAATTTCCATTCTCAATAAGCAATATCAAGTTCGAAGAATTTTCCATAAGGTAAACTTTTCTTTATAATCGCACGACTTGTTATATTATGACAGCTGAATAATGCAACGTTTACACGAGTCTAGTTTATGTAGCGAATAACCTTATCAAACACCAAATCACAATTATTCCACATCACGAAGACTGGTTAGATAGGATTATGAATCCCACCGGTCTTCATTGAATAGATGAACTTGAATAGTTTTTGAACTAGTAGTTAGTTGTTTAATTGACATCACTGGTGTTTTGTGTTCGCTTCTTTGTAATCGTAAATTGAACGTGTTGTTTTTTTTATATAGGTAACATTACGCAAGCGAAGCCTTACGTTTAATTGGTATATATTCGTATTTGTAAAGGATCGTTTTCATCGTTTAATAAACCCTTCAGAGACGGGACTTAGGTTTTGAGAGTTCGGAGCACAATAGGAAACTTTTTAATCAAACTTTTGTGTACCTAGTAAGTAGCCACTTACCAAAAATAAGTCACTCCGTATTTTTATCAAAATGTTTGAAAGTGTTTTTGCGTAGAAATGAATAATATTCGCCTTTATTAGAAAATTTCATGATGTTTTTTGAGATGAAAATTTTCAGGAGACAAGACGAAATGAGGTTTGAGATTGATGATAAAGTAACCGGAAAGGGAACGGACATTTATATAAAAGACTTGTTTTATGGACTGGAGAAAAATATTATGAATAGCCTGTTGTAACAATGCTAAAGTGGCAAAGTTTTTACTTTTGTTTGTATGTTAAAACGTTGGATCTACTCCACCGATTCTGAAAATTAATTCGCTAGAAAGCTACATTATTCCTGCGTATAAAAATAAAAATAAATAAATAAATATGATCACGACTGTAATCCCCGGGCTCGGTAGATATCTCCTCAGATCTTTAGTTACTTAGATCTTTGAGGATATCTAAAGGGGGTAGTCAGAGGCAAGTCCAAACATGACATTTGGTACATGCCCACATTTTGCACAGTAGTTAGTATTCCGTACGTGACAGGTTGCAAGCCCATCGCCGCTTATAAGAATACTAACCTATGACACATACCTTAGAATTTTTGGTTCTAGGGTATGCCGGTTTCCTCACGATGTTTTCCTTCACCGTTTAAGAGCACTGGTATTGCGCACATAAATTTTTCGAATGGAAAAAACTCATTGGTGCACGACCAGGTTTGAACCCACGACCTTCGGATCGTGAGGCAGGGGTGCTACCACTACACCACCAGCGCTCTATAGGATATGATTCAGGGGGGCAGTAAGAGATATTTGTATGTACTACGCGGCTGAAACCACGAATGTATTGCTATACACTTGTGGTTTCAGCCTTCCTTTCCTTTTTTAGGTTTCAGTTTCATGGTTTTGCACTACTTATTAGTGTGTACCTAATACCATAATTTTTTTGGTATTTTTTCCCATTAGCATCGCCGGCGGCGCCGGTCGCGTAGCATTACTCATTTCCAACCTGTTTGCTTACATTTCATAAGTACAAAAATATTTATTGTTTACGACACGTCAAAGTACGGTTATGGGGAAAACCCCCGTGCTCTACATGCACCATTAATTTTCACCCCTTTACAGTAATAACCAAACCCATAACTACCCCTTGAACTAAAAACTAAACTTGAACTATCGATTCTAAATAAAATTAGAATTGTTTAGATTGTATTCATACCATGCTTGTATGAGCTAGATAATGCAACTCTGTTGCATACGAAAAGAGCCTTTGAGACATGCTTTAATCCTTTCAGCACACTGGTTGGAAAAACTAGTGATATAATAAGTACGAAATATCACGTTGCATCGCAACATACGCGCATACGTTGGGTAAGTGCGCCTAGCTTGTCTATACCTTTAATGACTGTAATTTGTCATGTCAATGCTCCTTTAATAACTTGACATCCAACCTCAAACATAATCCGCATTGCGGAATATCAATAACAAAGCTTTGTCATTTAATAACGTCTTGTCAAATTTGTCAAACTCAGATAGCGGCAGTGGCTTCCTTGAAAACAATTACTTGAGAAATTTTGATTGGATTTGTTTTGGAAATGTTGAGGGTCCCGCGGGATCTCGCTTTGAATTTCAGGTACCAAATTCTCGTAACGAAAACGTAAATATTACAGAGCGGTATACTAAACTCATTAATTTGAATTGTTTGGTCTTGTCATTTCGCGCCTAATTCCAAACCCAAGACGCCAAGACTCACTAATTATTTCACCACATTTTCTATTACCACACCGGTCGCAAGGCTTATGATACTGGTCACTGACTTTAGGAAAGGTGACCTACCCGAACGTAGGGTGGAAAAGTATCAGTGACACGATAAACAACCTGCCAACTACACTCGTTCAAAACAAACAACAATAAACTATTGTAGGCCTCGATAATACAACTGGATCAGACAGACGCCCTTTACACAAATAGGTAGGTTTAATTAATTGCCAGCAGGCATCTCTGTGGTACATAATAAAACAATGAACAAAGTTCTTCAGTTAAACAACTGACAAATGGATTAGGTTATCGGGGAAAACCTATCTACTGATAATACCTACATCATGCCTACATCAAAGTCATACATCAGACTTCGGATCCTTAAAAAACATGATCACAACGGTAATCTCCAGAGAGTTAGATATCAAAGATCGGGATAGGAGGCACGACGAAACTGTAGTTTTCCTTATTATATAAAAAAATGCGCAATGCCTTTACACTGAAAAAAAAAACACTAATACCGTTCTATTTGGAACATTGATATATTTTAGGTTTTTATCAAGAAGCCAGCAGAACTGCTTCAAGACACTAATCAGCATCAAAGATGATGGCGTCAGAAGTCACAGGCTGCTGCCACGGATTGCACCAACACTCACGGATGCTGACGAGAGGCAATACTGCAGCGATACGAAAAATGTTTATGTCCCTCCGCATGGCTATAATGCTCCTAGATTCGGAGAAACTAGAAAGTACTCGCCATTCCATTATCCTGGGCAGGTTTGTTATATTTTATCTTGACTTGGTACTAATATTTTAATATAATAAATTATGTTTTGTAATACAATGTTAGTGCCATGTTATGAGAAGGGATGACTGTCATGTGACAAGGAGAGTGTTAGATAATGAATGTGGGTGGGGTACAGTGGTAGAGGTAGGCCAAAAAGATGAATGGACTGTGTGAAAGATGATATGAGTAAGAAAGGAGTGCGTACTGAGATGACGCATGCAGAGGGAAATGGAAGATTACATGTTGTGCCGACCTCACATAAAGTTGGAAAAGGGCAGGATGATGATACAATTTAAGTGCCACTAATTCTCTTTGGCTACCACTATCTCTTTTTTATTACACTTTTGACGCTATCACCATCTATTGAGGTTATAGAACTAGACAAATCGGTGTGGTAGATAGAAGATCCATCTATCTGATCGATCTATGAAACCTTTGCATCTACATATGTATTTCAGATGATTTGTCAAGGTGATTTTTTTAGCTTTACACATTGATACCTAATACTTGCTTACCATAAACTCGTACCAATTAGAATTTAATATCGCAGCGAAATGCGAATAGAAAACCTACAGCAGAACCCTGCCTACATTTAAATGTCTTTCACAATTTCATATTAAAATGCAGTGAAAATCTGAAAAATCTCAACTCATTCCTATTAAATTCAATGCAAATGAAAACATGAAGGCGGGACTGTAATCTTTTTATGAATATGACGGTTGAATTAAAAATGGTATCAGAAATGAAAACATGCTTGGAGGGTCTGAGCAAATATTTAACACTTGATATTTAAATACGAAAATACGACTTTATAATCAACTAAATGGTAAATGTAGATAGAAATGTTTTTTTTAAGAATCAAAGGCACTCTGGCTAAATTAGTTATGTATGAGAAGAATTTATATATGTATCCTACTTCCTACTATATCATCCTTCTTAATATTATAAATGCGAAAGTTTGTGAGGATGAATAGATGTTTGTTACTCAATCAGCTGAAACGGCTGAACTGATCTGGATGAAACTTGGAATACGCGTGGATTATGACCTGGAATAACACATCATCATTCTCCTGCCCTTATCCCACACTAAGTGGGGTCGGCACAACATGTTTTCTTCTTCCACTCACTCCTATCATTCGTCAACTCTGAATCAACTCCTCTTACATTCATATCATCCTTCACACAATCAAACCACTTCTTCTTCGGCCTTCCTCTACTTGCGCACCCATCCACACTCATACTCATAACTCTTTTGGTGACATGGTTTTCATCCCTCCTCATTATGTGTCCATACCATAATAATATAAGGAATAACACATAGGCTACTTTTTAGCAGGGTAGGTACCACGCGAGCGGAACCGCGTGCGGTTGTTAGTTTTCTATAAATCTGTTCAATAAAACGCATTCAATTATTCAAGTTGGAGGTCAGTATTGTTCAGCTAAGCCACTTTGTAGCAAGATTGTGACAGAAAAACGAACATACGCATAGCTTAGTCATTTAAAGTTAAAAACACCAATGTCCATCTAAATACGGACAAAACAATTAAAAAAATTTAAGTTGTTGACGTGGGTAACCTTTAGTTCGTACTTTTAGTTCCCAATACCAGTTCTACGAACAAAGCTACTTCAAACTAGAAATGAAAAGTTAAGAGCAAACAGATATGATGGAAAGGGATGTAATTTCGGACACAATCACGGATTATCCGGCCCGAACCGGGAATTAATGCGATGGACCCGATCTCACAGTTCCATTGTGTAGGGTTGCTACTGTAGATAATCTCCCATCTGCCAGTAATTTTAGTTCGTAGGCTTTGGAGACCAAATTACTAAGCTTGCTTCTACAGTGGCTCATCGACTCCTCATAACTACATGACAAAAAAAAGCTTGGGACGAATCAGCTCCGAATCAACTCGGCTCGGCATCCATAACAAAATCGCTATCCATATGAATCCAAAGACACCTCATTTGTGAAATCTGTCTAGTCGTTTGAGCTCTAGCGACAGCCAAAAGAACTCGCATACATACATACATACATACATACATACATACACTCCAAAAATATTACCTTCCTTCGGAGTAGGGAAAAAATACAACCCTGTATTTCTCTCATGTCCAATTATTTCGTTTGCGCTTCGAAAACCCTGGAGCCTTACCACAAAGTCTTCGGGATATTTCGTACCATGACCTATGAAAATTGTATTAAGGCCCAGCATTTTGAAAATTGCAAGTACTGCAACCCTAATCATTCTATTAACGCTTAATAGATTACATTGATATTGAACTATAAGATACTCAAGGATATAAGTGATAAATCAACCGGAGCTAAAACACGAATTAGTAAGAAAACCTTGGTTCAAAATCAAGTCAAAAACACCTCTGAAAATTCAGAAATTCCCTAATTTATCCAGAACAGTAAGGTATTTTGAATTTCTATTTAACATGAAAATAAATCAGTTAATTTGAAACAAATCAACCCAGCCCTTTTTTGAAATAAGCTATTTACTTGAACATATTTATGTTTTTTATAAATTTTCGCTTTCGTTATATAATTCAGAGCAGCCATATTATCATGCCGCACTCTACTTACTTGTCATTTGGGTATTTCGCTTCGTGCTATGTCTGATTCCGCGGAGATCCGCGTTGCTATACGGACCTATGTCACTTTTTATGTAACTTTTACGTAAGGAATAGTGTGACGAGTATTCTGGGCCTTAATGTAGTGTTACTTAGCTTGAAATGTGACGTTTCTGAAACGATGGTTTTTAAGAGCTTGTGGTGAGCCTCTGGTCCTTATCTGGCCTTAACTGGTGACACAATAAGATGTTACAAAAAACGTCTAAGAGTGAAGAAATGAACTAGGTATATTGAACTTTTACTATACTGAGTATCTACCCCCATTTTCATCAAAAACAGCTTAGCTTAAACTGAGTTAAACGCAGTGTTTACCCAAAGCTCTGCTTCATGTTAGCTCGCAAGATCATACACCTCAAATCCTTCCCTCAAAGCATTTCTGGAGCACAAAGGTAAACAACGAATACCGTAGCACACAAATCACCGTGGAATCCCTTGCGTCACGAAGATATGCTTATCAAGAGGACTTATCACAGCGGGTTCCGCTTGGCAGTCGTAGCGGACATTATTTCTCAGTCAGAGTTTTTTTTTGCAGTTTCAATAAATTCACCGACGTTTTTATTATTATTAGTATTAGACGGGTATTTATCGCGTTTAAATTACCTTATATTTTCCCGACGTTTCAACCCTGTCGAAATATAAGGTAATTTAAACGCGATAAATACCCGTCTAATACTAATAATAATGTGTTCAGATCGCGTAAGTTTAAAAGACGTTTTTATGTTTTGTTGGCTTCGAACAACGTAAACCCTTTGTTTTCAAGTCCACAATTTTGTTTTTATTCGAAATTCACAAGGATCATTTTCAATAATCTCATCATCTCATCAAAAACATGTGTTTTGACCAAATACGGTCACAAAAAAGTAGTGATGCTACAAAAAAAAAACGATCAAACGAACCAGTTAGTCCGCTGAATGTGCATAGCAAGGAGCTTACTGAAATCGCTTTAACCATACCGGAGAATTCTCGGCCGATAAGAAGGAATTCCTGGACACGCCGCCCCCGATTCATTTGGACATTTGAATTTCTCGTTGTTTATGCGTGGACGCGTGGTTGGTTTTATTTATAAGCTGCGCACATCCACATTTTATCGCGTTAAATCTGACGATGCGTGGAGTAAATTGATTAGTAAATTACGCGAACGAGTGAATTCGTTATTATTTTTGACGTATAAACGAGTAAGGTTATTTTTGCTTGTGATATAGCAAAGAGAGGATTTCACAAAGTAGCGGCTGCGTTGCGATCCTCAGAGGAGACGCTAAGCTTTGTTTAGAGGCAACCAACACTGTAATATACAGCACAGCGCGTCTGAAGACATCAGTGAGATTTATGGAGAAGTTCTTCCGTGCTCCGGGGACACGTTAATCTACCCGGCTATAAACTATTTCACCAGATTGACCAACTCTTACGAACTTACATTAATACTCTTTAAATGACGGAAGCTATGAACTATTTCACCAGAATGACCAACTCTTACGAACTTAGCATTAATATTCTATAGATGACAGAAGCTATGAACTATTTCACCAGAATGACCAACTCTTACGAACTTAGCATTAATATTCTATAGATGACAGAAGCTATGAACTATTTCACCAGAATGACCAACTCTTACGAACTTAGCATTAATATTCTATAGATGACAGAAGCTATGAACTATTTCACCAGAATGACCAACTCTTACGAACTTAGCATTAATATTCTATAGATGACAGAAGCTATGAACTATTTCACCAGAATCACCAACTCTTACGAACTTAGCATAATTATATTGAACGATACTTAAGAACAAATTGCATTACAGACGAAAGGCGAGTGGGCTGTGGCTCGTCTGGACGATGTTCTGAACTGGGGCCGCAAGAACTCAATATGGCCTCTGACCTTCGGGCTGGCGTGTTGCGCTCTCGAAATGATGCATTACGCTGCTCCCAGGTAATCAATCTTGTATGTTCGCTGTTTATTACTTTGTGTTGGTAACACTCAACTAATAGCCCATCCCGAAATAAAAATGGCGGAGTAACTGTTACATTAGTACGAGTCTTTAAGACGTGTTGATCTAATCCGAGACCTCATTTTACCGCTGATTACTTTTGTGAAGCATTATCATCTTTGAGTACTCTTAAACAATTACTTTCATTGACCAAAGGATGGAATGGAACTTTACCATCGGTTATCAATCAAACATCTACCTTCACCAACATACTATCAGTATTAGGATAGATAATGAATCAAGCTTTAATACCAGTGACCGCGTAACCGACACCACCTCGTTAGGTTACCATCTGTGGTCGCCACGCGCCAATGCCATCCGTTATGTCCACTTGCGCAATCGACGTGCTCTGATGATCAGTGCAAGGATACAACTAACAAGCTATCCAATACCTATTACACCAAACTCTGACGATGGTACTTCATCTTTTCAAGAAGGTGTAATTCCAAAGTTTGGTCACGGGGAATAAAAGAAAATCAAATTGTAAGAAAGGTGATTCGGAACACGAGTTGACCAACTATGATGACTGAAATATTTGCTCTTGCCAATGATCTATTACAGTCATGATTGAGTACTAAGGAAGAGAACGGAGCACTAATATTAGGAATGCTGTAAGAAAGTACAATCTACTAACGTAAACTGGTAGATAGCGAGTAATAATTCATGATTCATGAAAGTATTTCGAAGAAAGTGTATTGCTCATCCAAATTCAATGTACTGCGTATGTATTTTTGCGATACAAAAATTCTTTGCCATTGTCATCATGTCGAAATATACCAACCGTTTTGTTTTGAGGTTTCTTCGTGACTCTCAAATGTGTGAAAACTTTTCTTCAACAATGCCTTTGTTTAAAAGGCAACGGCGCAAAGATTATCGGAACCCTCGCGACACGATCAAAGGTCGAAACATGGCATTTAGGCTATAATTTCGTTTGAAATACGTAAATTTATTGTTATTGACATTTTGAGCTGGCTTGTGAAGTTATTTACCTTTGATCTCAAGGATGGTGAGATTACACGTAAAGTAACTTTCTTTACAGGCGTGGGATGAAATCAATTATTGATTAGCTTCACATTAGGAAATTTTCCTTCAACAGCAACATGATCACGACTGTAATCCCCAGACTCGGTAGATATCTCATCAGACCTCCAGTGACTTAGATCTTTGAGGATATCTAAAGAGGGTAGTCAGAGGCACGTCCGAACATGACGTTTGGCACATGCCCACATTTTGCATAGTAGTTAGTATTCCGTACGTGACAGGTTGCAAGGCTTTCGCCGCGAACTTATGACACACAGCTTCGAATTTTTAGTTTTATGGCATGGCTCACGATGTTTTCCTTCACAGTTTAAGAGCATGGCGCACTTTTTTTTTCGAATAGAAAAACTCATTGGTGCACGACCAGGTTTAAACCCACAACCTTCGGATCATGAGGAAGGGGTGCTACCAATACACCACCAGCGCTCTTACAATTTGGAGTACTTTTTTCTCAGATACGACATGGATCGCTACGGCATGGTGTTCCGCGGCACTCCTCGGCAGACTGACGTCATCATTGTAGCTGGTACTGTCACCAACAAAATGGCACCGATACTGCGGAAGACGTACGACATGATGCCAGAGCCGCGATGGGTGGTATCGATGGGCAGTTGCGCAAACGGTGGTGGCTACTACCACTACACGTATTCTACTGTCCGAGGATGTGACAGGATCGTGCCGGTAAGATGTGAAGCAAGTTTTGAACGAAAATCGCATTAAAATTTCTAGACCACTGCTGGTGTCGTGGTAGCGCCACGATCCGAATATCATGGGTTCAAACAATGTCGTGCACCAATGAGTTTTTCTATTCGATAAATTTATGTGCGCATTGCCAGTGATCTAAAACGGTGAGGGAAAACATTGTGAGGGAAACCGACATACCCTAGAACTAAAAGTTCAAAGCTGTCACGTACGGAATACTAATCATTGTGCAAAATGTGGTCATGTGCCAAAGATCATGTTTGGACGTACCTCTAACTACCCCCTTTAGATGTCCTTAAAGATCTAAGTAATTAGAGATTAGAGGAGATATCTACCGAGCATGGGGCTTACGTGACCATGTATCTGTAACTGTAAAATTTTCGAGTTATCCATTGAATGAATCCAGGCGTTAGCTAGTTTCCTAAACAAAGCTAGAAATAAATTATCAGACACAACTCAAGGTAGCTTAAGGCAAACGTGGCAGAAGGCGCAGCGTATCTGGTTGAAGAAGTAGCAATAATCCGTTCTGAAAGAAGTAAAAAAGCTATTTTGTCTAAAAGTTACAGTTTCATCCAACATAGTATTAGCTTACCCAGCTTATCAGCTTATAGTGATTGGATGGTAAAGCTTATCCGGACGGATTACCGGTACTACCATAAGCTTAGAGCAACCTTTGCCCACATATTGTACACAAACATACTTGTAGGTTTCATCATCATCATCATCATCATTCTCCTGCCCTTATCCCACGCTAAGGGAGTCGGCACAACATGTTTTCTTCTTCCACTCACTTCTATCATTCGTCAACTCTGCGTCTACTCCTCTTACATTCATATCATCGTTCACACAATCAAACCACTTTTTCATCGGCCTTCTACTTTCTACCAGAAACACTCATACCCATAACTTTTTTGGTGACATGGTTTTCATTCACTCCTCATTTTTCTTCTTCCACTTACTTCTATCATTCGTCAACTCTGCTTTTACCCCTCTTACATTCATATCATTTTCACACAATCAAACCACTTTTTCATCGGCCTTCTACTTGCTACCAATACACTCATATCATACCCATAATTTTTGGTGACATAGTTTTCATCCCAAATCATTTTTCTTCTTCCACTCACTCCTATCATTCGTCAACTCTGCATCACGTGTCCATACCATGTTAATCTAGCATGTTCATGTTTCATGTCGTCACGTTTTCCTCCAGGTGGATATCTACGTGCCTGGGTGCCCGCCAACAGCCGAAGCTTTACTTTACGCTATGCTGCAACTCCAGAAGAAGGTTAAGCGCATGCGAGTTCTTCAAGTGTGGTATCGTCATTGAAATCTTTAAACGCAATAAAATGTCCATTCCGATTAAATAGTCGATTTAAAAATTGAATTTATTTCTTCAATTGCAAGAGCTTACAGATGCATTTTCTACGAGGAGCATGAGAAGTTTTCAATTTGAAAAATTGCCGACATTTCTTGCTAGACGGGGTATTTTCGTAAATATTTTCTTTTCTCGCGAACACGTAGACGCGATACAAATAAATGTTTTTCAGTGTTGAATTACGTGCCTTTGTTCGATCGCCAGTTTGCAATATCAATTGATAAAGTGTTATTACAGTCTTGGCAAGGAGCACCTTACGCCAGCTCACGTAGAGGTAGGTACTCGCTCCAGGGCAGTAACTCCCCGGATCGCACGATCAGCACGCTTTGAATTTTAATATTGAATTTGACAGATGTAATAGAGTCTACCTCTTTTTTATTCATAAACTTCGGCTACTATCACTATATCTTTTCATGAAAGATTTAATGTCTCTTAGATCAGGAAAAAAAATTTAATCACTGAATAAGCATTATGTGAAAATTAAATGGACAACGCCAAGTAAGCGCAAGTAAACCATTGTATTACTTTTATATTCCTCGTACTCTTTTAAGTTTCTCATCCTTAGTGGTGGTAAATAAAAGGTTTTTCTTACTTTCTTCTTTTGAGTAACATGTCAAGCTAAATCCTAACTTTGATATACATAGTACATGCAATCGTGAATAATACCTGACTAAAAGCCTGACAAACAAAGAAAAGCTTAAGCTATAGGTCTTAGAGAGCTGAAATTTAGAGGGCCTTCTTTACAGAATATGTAGGCGCGCTCAAGAATTTCCAAAATTCAACCCCTATGGGGCGGTTGTATGAAAACACGCGCAAACAACATTGAGAGTAGTTCCACTATCCTACTATAAATATTCATTTTCGATTAGCAGGTGTGTCATAGTGGCATATGTTCATTCATGACAGAGAATTATGTATGATGCAGTTAGTCATTAAATTACGCGGAATATTGGCGCCACTCCAGACCGCCAAATGACGCCAGTTCAAACAACCGATACATCGGGAATGGCTCCAGATTATGCCTACCATCGTCCCTATCAAAGACCATCTGGCAGTAACATTAAATGCTTTCTGGACCACACAGCTAGTTTTTGCTCAGCGTCAATAAACTACCAGAAATACATTTCATTGGAAAGTACGGGTATATGAATCCTACAAATATTATAAACGCGAAAGTTTGTAAGAATGTATGAATGTCTGAATATCTGGATGTAAGTTTCTTACTCTTTCACGCTGAAACGGCTGAACGGATCTCGATGAAATTTGGCACGGAGAGAGATTTCAGTCTGGAATAGGCTACTTTTTATCCTGGAAAAATGTATGGTTTCCGTGGGATAGATTTGCTTTTGTTTTTCAAGGTACCACGCGGGCGAAGCCGTGGGCGGAAGCTAGTATGTAACTTTGTTTGTGTTACTTCAAGCGTGAAATTTGAAGTTTCTGAATCCTGATGGTAAAGACCTTGTGGTAAGACCACGGCACGTATTTCCAATTCGTATTTCAGAGCCGCGAGCAGCAGAGTTATCCGAAAAGTTTCGGGAACCACGGAGGGATTTTAATTAAGAGCCGCTGTTACAACGTAAACCAACATTCTTTTTCGTAATTGAATTTTTGGAGGTGCCCGGCGTGAATTCGAATTTAAACTTCCTTTTTGGGAGTTTACATTTACACGGTTGAATTTGGAACCACACCCTTTTTGTTGAAAATTTAATGGCTTACGGCTTTTCGCGTGTCATTTTTATAAAATCAGTGGAAACAGCGTTTGAAATAACGGACCTTTGTAAAAAGGAGGAATCAATTAGCAGATTTTTCGTTTGGAATTACAAAGACTACTAAATATTAATGCGCAACATAAACACGAATGGTCCGAAGCGGATCGAGAAACAATGGGGCCGGGTGTAACATTTTATGTGGGTTTTATTTTATTGCTTGGGATAAGTTGGAAGTTTATGTAACAGGTTGAAAAAACCATGAGGATTTGTGAAATACCATAGAACGTAACAAGACCATCGGTATTGATGGTTCTCGTTGTAGCATGAATAATATGGCTCGAAGTTCGAACATGCTTGATCAGAATATTCGCTTCTTCATCAATTTCAACGTTCCCTTGCCAAAGACGCTTTTGTGATGTAGATTTGATTGGTCGAACGTAATTGTTATCTCGGTAATTTCCAACTATCACGTTATTTCTCACAAGCAAAAAGTTTATTATCCTAAAGCCACTCACGAATATCGCAATATCTTTCTAGAAATCACAAGTCACGACTGTTGTATTGCAACTTTCTGGGCTCAATCTGTATTGTTTATTGCGTCGCCAATGTCATTGTCGTAGTAAATCCCTTTCAGACTAATGAGGTCTGCCAACCTATCTTTCATGCGAACGTGAACCTTGTTTTATTCATTACCAATATATATTTTTTCTGTAGTCCTCTAACTAAAGTCCTGTGTAACGGCTCAGAGAAACAGCCCCAAATTACATAATTCGCGATATGCTCCGTTGGAACATCACTGCATCGATTATCGCACAATACATGTCTCCAATAGTATCCATGCAATTTGTGATGAATCGGGCGCAATTACCAGCTATTGTTGACTCGATTCACACGAAGTCATTGTCTTTTTAATCGATTCTCGTTATATAATGAAGCAGGAACGTAGCTAGCGAGTGTTACTAGCTGCGCTTTTTTGAAAAGGTCTCTAAAGAATATATTATAATGGGCAGTAAGCAACAAGTCAAATAATAGGATTATCTTTATGTCATATTATAGTTTAAAAAAAAATATTCTCCCTGTCTACGGACCTGTTCCAGGGTAATAACTTAGTTCAATCGCGGAGGAACCTTGTGACGGAGCGAATTTCGGTGAATCAGTGTTCGTTTATTGGGGCTTGATGAGGCTAATCAAATTTCAGATTGGCAGGAAGTTGTGTTCATTGATTGAATGATTAGATTCCTTTTCAAAATTCTTGCTGTCATAGTTATAATTAGCTTTAAATGCGACCTTATTATGATCATAGCCTGAACAGTTTAAGTTCAGTTCAGTCTTGACATCGAGAGGAATAGAAGGTTTTATTTGGTTCTCAAAAATATACACAAAGTCCGATAAAATACGACAAAATAAGGGATGATAGCAATTATAATTGAATTTAAAATTGAATCTGTAAATTAGGTCAACAGTTCAAGCTTTACACTCAATAAAAACGAAATCTCATTTTGTATCCCTCAAACTCTTTGAACTTCACAGTATAAAATTTCAGCGTCCTAACCTAAACCTATTTTCAGCTTTATGATTCGCGCTTGAAAGATCCCGTTAAATGCTCTCCGGGGTCCAATCCTGCTGATTTATGATACTGGCCGGCGATAAAGGCTTTCTTGCGTCCTAATAGCATCGGTTTTCGGATGAGAGTGAAAAGCTATTGAACATTTAGGCGCAATTTAACGCAAAGGGTTCAATTTCACATTCATAATCAGTCATACGGGGCATGACAAGGAGCGAACAGCGAAAGTGTTTGTACAAGTATATTATGAATTATGATATAGGGAATATAGCTAAAATCCCTAAAAACAAAGTTTATGGTAATGAAATGGGATATCAGAGTTTTTATAAAAAAAAACATAAGTTCGTGAACAAAGTCGCGGAGAGCTCCATGAATTAATTATACTTTAGAACCACATTTAAAGTTCTATTTCTACTATTAATGAAACATAACAGTTCAAAGTTCCGTTACCATTCCACACACGACCTAACTAAGCACGTTCGCAAATGCCAATAGCGTTTTCATAATTTCATTATTACCTAAATGCTTGTTAATTAGGTGTACTTTAATTCCCATACCATTAGCCACAGTTAACATTATAATTACTATGGCTTTCATGTTGTAGACAGTTGAGTTAGCAGTTTATGTTGTCTTGGCCAATTATCTGCGTAAGGTCGGGGAGGCTCGTCTTGCCAGACTGTCTGTCGCTGTGACTCATCCATTGAAGGTGTGACCTGCGTATATAGCTTTATGTAGAAACTGTTTGTTTAATGAATAAAACATTCGACAGTCGAACGGTATATCGGAAGATTGATTATGATGGCTTTTTTAATCTTTGTACATGTTTAGAATACGAGTTATTACTTAATTTTCGGATAGACGATAGTGGGAATGACGTATTATCAAAACTTTTTGAATATTACGTAACAAGAAGAGTTTAAGATGAATGTGGATGGAGATGTAAGTAGAGGTAGGCCAAAGAAAGAAAGAAAAGATTATTGAAATTATTGAAAGAAAAGTTGGATAGACTGCGAAAGACGATATGAGTAAGAAAGCAGTGAGTACTGAAGTGATGGATAATATAGGAAATGGAAGAAGAGAACATATTATACCGACAAAACGTGGTAAAAAGACAAGAAAATGTTTGTTTTTTTAATATAAATACTATTTATCAAGTTCATCAAAGCTTTAGCAGATTCTATGCTATATAAGGCACTCAAATGGGTTTTTGATTACAAACTATGCTGATCGTGACGTGGTTTGTTCTATTTTAGGTCATAATCATAGTGTTTATTGACGGCTACTCCAACGAAAGCAATTAATTTGAACAAGGTTTGACAGGCTTCATGTGAATTAGTTTCGGCGCGTTAGTAACGTCGACAAGAAAATTAGTAAATTGGAAATTGAGGTCATCTGTGGTTTGATATTGATGGTAAAATCGCGCGGTATACTTAAAAATAATAAATGGTAGTTACTTATAATATAAATCAGTGTTCACTATCTTATTATTATTTTTATGTTTCACAGTCACTTTGAGCTTTATCTGGTTTTCTTTTGAACAATAGGTAAATGTTTCCAGCAGTATAATATTGATAATCTTACATTGTTTACATATGTATGTATTTATAGATTATCTATTAGGAACTGTGTTTAAAGAAAAATATATATTTTCATATCGTTTTATGGGCTGCCTGACGTTTACTCGTGTAAAATTAAAAGATTACAATTAATGTACATACTTAATTCATTTTCAATTTACAAATGTATAATACTAAAACTTTACAAAGAAAAATTCGTGTGAATTAATATTCATTATAAAAAAACACTACGAAATTGAATTTATTTATAGATGTCTGGACAAAGAGTCACGCACGCATGAAGAATGCACGCACGTTCCATCTACCTATGGTGTTAAATTATGGGTTAACAAGTTTATATGAATACCTCATTAAGATAAATTCAAAAATTTCAATATGCATGAAGAATCCGAAGACAAATGACCGCGATTATGTTGTTGAGAGATAAGGTATAGATATCGATTAATCCAGAACTCAAATATGCACTATTCTGAAGCTGATTGTAACTCAACAATCAACAAGCGTGGAAGACAAGTGATCACACAACAAACATAAGGAAGCGCCATGAAAGAGCACATCAAAATGAGGGTCAGTGATAATGAAACAGAAAACCTTGAAGTAACACTCACATTAAAAGCCGCTTTAGATATTAAAATAGTTTTAATAAACGTGAATAAAAAACAACTGGTGTTATATACGACCCGAGTAAATGAGAAACAGAAATACTTGAATCTAAGAGTAAATTCACTTTCAAGGAGTTTCTAGATAAGCATTGATGTGATTATTCAAATAAGATGTGTGAATATACACATGCCATAGTAACAAAACCTTTATTTTATAACGGCTAGGTCAAATATGATGATTGCAACAAATGCGTATTACAAAGCTGTTCTTCTGATACCTAAACAGTCGTAATTTTTAAACATGTAATTATATATTTTTCGGTTTTATTCTTATCTGAATGCCGGGCAATGTTCCAAGACTTCGCAAGTATATTTATATAGGCTAGTGTCAATACCATCACTGCAAATTAGTACAACACATGGGGTTGAGGCCAGTTTAGTTTTCATCTGAGACTTAAGGTCGAGAAAATAATTCAATTCTGACATATTTTCTTTAGCGTCGATGAAGAAATACTTAGTGAGAAACGACAAAGCCCTGGAATTAAAAATCTCAGTTCTGTTTCGATTTTCTTTCGCTTAACAATTTTAAAGGGAATTGAAATTGGGTCAGATTAAAACAAAAGGAGTATAAACACAGCAGTGCTACCCCAGTTAAAATTAAAAAACTTTTACAATCAAATTTGCAAATGTTGAGTTAAAAAGTTGTGACCTTAATTGATACGTTGTGTTTGATAATGTAGACGAACTATATCCATACAATTACAATCATTTTCAACGAAGAGCATATAAAGAAAAGAAAGTAAGTTGTTAAAATAAAATGCGGGATTCAAATTGTTACAAAGTCAGCACAATGTCTGTCTGTATTCATAATACAAAGGAAACAAAAAAAAAACAAATTACTTCAACAAATTGAAAATTGTATTTCAGTACGCAATTTGCAGAAACCACTTAAACCTTGGGAGCATTTGTCTGGGCAACGCCCGGTTGAGAAACTAGTCTATTTATAGTATGCTACTTATCAGCTATGAGGGGACACGGTCTAGGTCGGGCGCTATCACCAGGAGCAAGGTCGGCTTTATGAGGGTGGAATATGGATGGGTGGTTATGGGTCGCTTTTATCTCGGGACTTGTGGAACTCCTCGCGACTGCGTTCGCGTAATTTTCTCACGAACTAGCACAAACCCTTCAAGGGTTTTCTGGAATTCCAAAAAATCTTATCTGAGTGCGCTTGTATTCCGATCCCGAAAGTAAATTACCCTCACAATTACAGCTATCTCTAAGACTTATGAACCATGATTAGAAACCATCAAGAAAGGGCTACCAATTGCTTGTAAGGTTTTTGAAATTTTAGGGATATAAGAATACATTTTCTGCATTCAAGTAAGTATTCCTATATTAGACAAAACTAAATAAGTATATCCAATACCCGGTAATATTTGTTAAACGAAAATTTATCATCTAGTTCTCATCAATAAAGTCTTAGCGTGACAAAAACGATCTCATTATCCACTAGTAATTGATTCTAATTGCTAAATAGCCTGTCCACCTTAATAGTTATTGATTATTATTTATTTTTGTCATCAGTTTCTTGGTTATACTTATGGGTAATTATTGATTTAACAAAAGCGTATAGGTATTTACGTTCTTTTACATCAGTCTTTCCACATTTTGATCTACTTATCTCATAGCCACCTCCAGCTAAACAATCTAATTACATTCACGTGAATTGTTACATTTCTCGCCCGTGACGAGAAATGTAACGTGTGATTTAAAATGTACTGTATTACTGTAGATGTACAGATTGTCTGACCTTGACCCAATTTGAGCCAAATATAAGAGAGGTTTCGACAACCCTGTCATTAGGGTCACATTCGATATCAGGTCGCGGTGAAGCAATAAAGATATGATGGGTTAATATCAATAAACGCTAGTGTACGTATCCCAAGCAAAGTTAGGCTATTTTCCAAAATGTACTATCATATTGATCTGGAGTCTGAATCAAAAGAAACATTTACTTGGTAAGGAGGTGATAGTCTATTTATAACATTACCTACCCTAAATTTTAGGGGACATAATCGTAGGCAAATTTTCAAATTTTTACATGTTTCAGACGTTTCGTAGTAGCAATAATCTATGAAAGTGAAAAGTGGTCATGGTTTTTAACCAAAATTTGACGTAGAGTAATCTTAGAAAGGCACAAACTCACTAAAATACTAATAATGGCATGTCCACAAAGTTGACCGATAAAACGAACAAAAGGAATCATGGAAGTAAAACTATATAATAAACAGTGTAAACATCGTATAGAAATATTTTGATCATTATTTTTTTTACGGCAACAATCACTGATCCATTACAGTCCATTACAAAGGATAAAATAACTCGTAAAACCAAAATCTCAGGAGAAAGCTTATCCATTTCAATCAATCAAAGATATAACAAAAGATACATTACTTACTGGCGCATTATTGTTCTGTCATACATATTATTGAAGTGCTTTTTGATGTGGTATGATTATTATAAAAGGCTTTTCTGTGAGATCAAAGAGTTTAGAAAAACCGTACGACAGTCTGAGAGTGTAATAAATAATTTTATGAAGGTTTTAAATTCTGTTTGGTTAAAAAGGTTTTAAATACATCAGCGTTGCGACAGGTCATAGATCAATTAGAAAGGACAAAGAGATGACAAACCTCGATGCCCAGGTGGCATGGTATTGTAATAATAGTGATCATAAAGCAATTGTAATATTAATAGGTATCGTAGCAAACCACGCAAACAAGCACGTGAAGGTACAAAAAATGTTTTCAAACACGTTTCAAAGATTGGAATCCACTCAAAACGCAAAGATACAGAAGCTATTGGCTATCATCCAGAAGCTTTATTGCTAAGCACAGATAGATAAGGTTTTGGCACAACCGACTATTTTCATGGCCCGGAAGCTAGTATTATTGAAAGCAAAAGCATATTTTCCGCTACCAACATCTACCATAATCCTTAGCGATATTTGCACAAAGTTCAATTTAGCAGATTTAGGCAGGTTTATGGATCTATACACTTGTGCGATATCAGTGCCAAGTCAATATGAGAGTCAGTGGCAGCTGTCTTACCCTGTGATATTGTTTCTGACTGTATCAGCTGTTGTTTATTTGGCAACAATGTAAATTGCACGTTAACAGAAGATAATACTTATTTTTAAAGAAAATTTTATCCTCAACTTTACTTAAGTATTCGTTTAAAAAATAAACGCATTAAAATAAATGATATGATAAGACTCGTTTGTGTAAGCGCGTGCTAAACTGTCATCCATAAACAAACTGGAATCAATACTTGTAAAACAAATTGCATAGATTTAAATAATTAAAGTGCGAACACGGAATGTTATGCGAAAGTGTAAATATCTGCATGCGTAATAATTTGGCATAGATTACACTAAAATGGTAATGTCACGTAATACGGTATCGAGAAACGCAACCACAATGATATTGAGACTACACTTAATGAAGTGAAGAAGGGAAAAAATATCAAGATCCAATTTCGGCTTTGCATTCATATCTAACATTACAATTACCAGACAAAAAAGCACCTGACAAGTTTCATATTGGACTGTAGTTAGGATGTGAATTGGCACCTAGATTAATCTAGCAAGAAATACAATTGTAAATGACCCATGAGATTTTATTGAATAAGCATATTTTGAATTTGATAGTTTTATATAACTGATCACAGGATCTGGTAAATTTAGGAACTAGTGCTAATACAAAGACACTACTCTACACTGCACCATTTCATTTGCACCACAAATTCTCTGGCTTCACCACAAACACAAGTTATCCCTGGCTCTGAATTTCCTACTAAAATTGGTTATTTTATCTGTCTTACCAAATCGTGTGTTGTATAGATCTGGCAAGCTTCCTTCGACTCGGTTCTTACCTGAAAATTCAAATTCAAATTAGTTGCGCAGAATACTTTTTCAAAGTTTCCCGCAGTGAACAATAAAGTAACAATGAATGAAATGCTAAGCGAGCGCTCGAGTTTGGCATAGGTGTACGTTTTGGGCAATGTCCAGCTCAATTTCCATTTAAATTGTGTTTTGGCCTCTTTACGTTTAGGTCACTTTCAGAAGGAATGAGAGCCATTCGTTTATTGATTCTAACTTCTGCTATATTTTAACGCATGTACACCTAATATTAAGCATGTAAAGTCCACCACAAAAAATCTTAATCTGTGTCCGTGTCCTTTCTCATACGGCTATTGCTTATGGTTAATAGATATATTTTTACACAATAGGACATCGCGTGGGAGACTTTAAATTTTGCCTACTAATTTTCACTTGTATCAGTCAGTGCCCTTTGAGCCTAAACACAGTAATGCTCATTACTGCTATAATATCCGGCACTGTAATTTTATTGGAACCTACCAAGGCAGACTCTTGCTAAAGTCTAACACCTGGTAAACTATGTTCAAGTTATCTAGATGCCAAGCAAATATTAGTCCAACGAAATTGCATAATCGCAAAATAACAGATTCCATCGCAACGTGAGACTAAGCCAGACAAGCCTCGGGGCTAAACTATAGATGAAGTTACTTCTAAAATCTTGTCTGATAGTTAGCTAATTTGATAAACTACCAACTACTTACTTCTAAAAGGTTCGTATATTAAATTAGGTACGCTTTTATTGTTATGTCCATATTAATTGGTTCTTATCGAATTATCGACGAAGAAGTAATTTCTTATTGAAAATAACTTTGCTATAATTTTGAATCTGTTGATATTTCTCTTCAAGTTTATAAAACTCTTCAACTATTTGAAGAACTATACTAGTTATATAATTCCTTGGTATTTGTGCGATTGAGTACGGCGGTGTCAACTGACAGATTTCATAATAATCCATCAGTCCAAATTCTGTTACCAAGCCTTCCTGATCCACATTTCAACTGCAGCTGCTTTATGTGTTGTGCTATATTTAGGATTATAACCATCATCAGTCTCCTGCCCTTATCTCACGCTAAGTGTGGTCGGCACAATATTTTTCTTCTTCCACTCACTCTTATCATGCGTTAATTCTGAATATTTAAGATTATGGTATGTATGATATTTTATACAAAGTCAAATTTAAATTGCATCGGCCATGCTCCATAAAATTGCGTATGCATGTACAATGCAATGACTGTTCTCTATAAGATAAAGCATCATCCTCATGAACCATCCCATTCCGCTGAATGAGATACTTATTTGGGCTATATTCCAAATCCATTGCAGTTTAGGCATACGTCCAACTAGAGGCCAAGGACAAATCCATGGAGCTGCAAATATCTGCCAAATGACAGCTCACAAAGGTCAATGGCGAAGTGAGCACAAAATTATTCAATTTCACGGAGATCGGTGATATATTGAAATTTAAATCTTACATCAATGACATTAAGGTCATGGCATTCAATTTGCATGAATAGAGGAATTTCACCAACATTTATTCTTGGTTCATTTCCGAATAGCATGCTAACGGTTGCTTACTAGTGATATTTATAACCACTAACTATTAGTTGCTTCATGATAATAGGAGATTGGTAAAATGTAAAATACAAAGCCTTACTAGTTATATGCCTAATCAATGTAGTATCAATTCGATGAGCTTACTATAATTAGTATTTCTAAAATGTAGTTCTACCGTAGTAGAATAAAATTTAAAAGAAATTAATTTAATTTCAAAAGAATACCGTAGTAGTTAAATAAAGAATGGTAGGTTTAAAAACATAGAGAGAAAATTCATTGTTTTGCAACTGAGAATCCTTGAGAATTAGAAATGAGAATAAAATGTATGTAACATCCGCTAGTTTAATATTCCAAAGACACAAGACAACAATAAAATTTTAAAGAATCGTGAGAAAAATGCTGCTCTGAAATGTTAACTTTATTTTTCACGGCACCAGTCTTCTTCATAGAGATCGTTATATTTTATCGCCGTCTACACTATACTATATGTATATTTTAATGGTCTTTCAATTTTATCACTACACAAAACTCTTAATCCCGTTAAAATAAATAACAGAACTGGCGCAAATAGAAATAAGATGCTCTTTAATTAATTGATAAGTCAAGGAAACCAATTCCAATAAGCTTTGTAACATGTATGCACTGTGTGGTGTAAATACTAGCCTATATCAGACTATTACACATTTTACTAGATACACGGTATCATAGTGTGGCCACTGATCATCTGTTTCGTTCCTCGCATCGAGTGTTCATAAAAATGACATGGAATAACAGCTTTAAGGGAAATATTACGTTATGGAACAAAATCCAAGTCAAGAGTCAAAATATATTTATTAAATAAAATCACAAGGATCACTTTGAAACGTCTTATACGAGTATGCGGTGAATTTAAGTGCAAATTCCAGCCTAACTCAAGTTGGAGAAGAACAAGCAAGAAACTCGTCTCGGTCATAGCGCTTTTTTGAACAACCTTACAAAATTCAAGTAAACAATAAAACCAACGCGAATAACCTATGCAGCATCGATTGTCACGCACGCGACTGTCCTACAGCCGCGATGCCTATCACAATACTATAGAAAAAATACTTTGTCGTGACTGAGTATGACTAACCTATTGACATGACAGACAACGCAGGGTTATAGAGAGCCGAAACGTATGAAATGTATATTTGGTATTTTAAAGTCTAAGAGTGAATAGAGAAACAGCGGGAGGTTGAAGTTTGAATGAAACAACATCACGCGAATAAAGTCATGCGGAGTTCCACTAGCGTTCTATAAGCAAGCTATGAGTACTAGGAGTACCAACAAAGCTCGTTTCCGGCACGCCGACGAACAAACGCATCAGAACAATACTCGTAAATGAATTTTATGTCCAATTTATGGTTGAACACGTGTTATTTAGTTTATGGCGAGCCTTTGAATTGATAAAATACGACTTGCTTATAAGTTCATGTTTACTTTTTCATTCGTCAGCCATGCTAACGCTTCTGTTGAGCACGTTGAAGAGCACGAGAATAAGCGAGACAAAATAGTCGACAACATTTTGTTGTGGCGCTCATGTTAGCCAGGCAGGTCACTGGTTCTTTTTTGGTCAATTGACCAGTTGACGCATAATATTTCTACACTCCAATCAGCCCGGATGGGGTCATGTTGTGAGGGTGTTATGTTTCCGAAGATGTCAAGGAAATATGACTAGTACTATAAGCGTTTTAGGTGTTCTTTATTATCACCGACTAATCAGGTATCAACATAATGTACGCAGCAACCTCAAGAAAATCATTATAACCTATACAAAAGCCAGCCAAAGTATTTAACGAATATTTATTGCAGAAAATAAATTAAACAGATTTAAAGCAATTGAAAATAGCTTCTTATTGCCACCATATCGAATTATTTTAGGTTTCATATAGCCTGGTCACTCTTGTAATGCACTGGCACTTCGTAAAATGCGTTTACGCTAAAGCGACAGCCAAAGGAACTCGCATACCCCACACCATATCCTCCTTCTTCGCTTCGCAGTTCGATAAAAAACCGATCCTTTTACCATCAAGACCCATCCATCACCCAAATTCAATTTAAACTAATATGTAAATGCCGTAAGCTGACGCTGAGCCGTACATCTATTATCCAGTCTAATAATAGGCCGCATTAATACACCAAGCTTTGTGAAGCGACGTGATTCATTGTTTCACGAAAAACTTTAATTTGGTTTCGTAAGCTTTTTAGGTGTAAACCGTATTTATATCAGAAGTAGCTGACCCGCTCACGCTGACGGGTTTTAAGTTATTTGTAGCTAATATTGAAGGTTGTTGTCTGTAATTTCCAAATTTTTACAGGACAATCCTTAAATTAGATTTTGATTTTGGTTAAGCTGGGCGCAATCAGTTTTTGGATAAGTAAACGCCTCTTTTGCAAATTGCACTCCATAGGAAAATCCCAATTAACTGATATCAATAATGTCAGAATTGATATGTAAAAGCTAGTTTATTATATTCGCGCGATCTTCAAATTGCAACCTTATTGGAATGATAGAATTTAAAGTTACTGATTTTTATACCATGTGTGATGTGAACGGAACAAAGCGACGCGCTCTTGCATAAAGACAAAAGAAATCATTTAAGGGCATGCACGTAGGTACTGATACCCTACCGAAGGTCGCGTCTCGCATTCCTGAGCGTGATCAGAATGGAATGCATCTGATGTTTATTCATAATTCCATCAAATATTGGCATGCCAGCCGTTTAAAGGATCATATTATGTTGTTGTTTGATTAACAAGATGGCTGCGTAGTTTTTTACTGCGACGTTTGTGTTTCGCATTCCCTCGTATAAGCTTCTTATCAACTGAATCGTTAAACAAATACTCGAGCTTTTCATAGCTTTGCTTGGTTTCTGCTTTTATTAGGTCGCTCAATAAAACAGCAACAGTTGTTATACAACGCGATGTATTCAACTAAGTTATCAATATTAATGCAAAGAAAAAGAAAATGTTGAAAGATGCATGTGTGTGGTTTGGTTTAAACAAGCCATAACGGTTTTGAAATTTAGCATTCACTATAATATTAAAGAGATCTGAGGCCTTACCACAAGCTCTTAGGGTAATATCAAAGTAATATAACTTTGATTTTTCGTACAATGACCTTTAAATACCTTCAAGCTCGAAACTTTAACGTTTCTTAATGATGGTTTGTAAGAGCTAAGGCCCCTGAACTAGCATTCAGGCCATTTTTTATCCGAGTAGCACATGAGCCCGCGGGCAGTAGCCAGTTCATTATAATAAGTATAGCGGCACATACCATGCACGTTTGGATAATAGACCTTACTAAAGAATGTTAATGCTTCCATTCCACGATAGTTTACTCACCTTGAATTATCAGGTTGAAGATTTATCAGTGTCCTTCAAAAAGCACTTCCGGACTTTCTTCCCAATTTATAATCGGACCGTAACATTCCTACCTTCTAATGTCGAGAAAGTTTTACCGTAACGTGGATTTACGACTTTGTTGAAGGTATAAATAATTTGAAGACTCAGAACTTCTAGTTTTTCGTAGCTTTTAATTATATAATTGAATAGAAATCATTTATTTTACGTCACGTTACAGATAACTTAGGTTTAATTATAAATCGATGCTAAGGTGACAATAAACAGGCAACCATTCAGCATGAGCTGCAGCAGCACACATGGTGGCTGATGCAGCGCTGATTTTCGATGGCGCCTCCTAGCAGCGCAGCAATGACTGCGACACGCGTACAATAATCATTGCACCTTCGAATACTAGTAGACCAGCTAAATAGAACAATGGTTCGCGAATGGCCACTACCATCTCGAACAGTAACGTGGTAAAAATTTTAGAAAGTCGGGGAAACGAAAAGGATTCAGATAATACGACGGCACTCTGATTTCTAACATTGATGTCGAGCTGTAGATCTCTTCAAACTGTGATCGGCAAATAAGTGGCTCAAAGATCAGACGATAGAAAGCAAGTAGTAGTATGTATTATCTATATGAAAACAGCTTGCAACGCACTTTAGGTATGAGAGTGAAAGAAGCATAAGAATAAATGGTTCTTGTTCTAAAAGCCTCTCTCTTAAAACTGAGTGAATAAGAGGGTGATATGTAGGACTTTTCAGAGTAAGCGATGCGTGAGGATTTCACACGGCACTCTTAATGATTAATGTGTTTTTTGAGTGTTTGATATATTACAGACCAGACATCAAAATGTGAGGTGAAATGATTTTCGATCGTGTTAGACGAAGTGGAATAAAAAATCCTAGAGATACATGTAATTCTGTTTATCTCTTGGCGCGTGCCGTCAAATAGACCATAGAGCATCAGTAAACTCATTAAACAGTAATGTTTACAAGCGTGTTTCAAGTGTTGAGTAATACAACCGCTCAGCACACGAACACCTTATTTATGGGCCATAACCTGAAGAAAACAAGGTCTAACAACGCGGGTAAATGCGAAGGACTGAAGGTAATGCGAAAAGTTCACGGTGATCCGCTTCCTTAATTATTATGGCATAAGGGGTTGCAGAGTCATAGTCAAGTGCTATTCCTTTCCCAAGTTTCATTGAAGAAGTTGTGCCAGAATATACAAAAATAGTAGTCATTTATAAACACAATCATGAAAAGTGTAAATTCGCTTCAAATTATTTTTATCTAAGACTAGTTCTAAGACCGAAGAGAGGATTAACAGCACAAGACAAAATACATCGTCTTGACCGTAACTTAGCGTTAAAGCGAGCTAACTAATTTATCAAGTTGCCAACCCTGTCAAGCAAAGTCTAACCACAGTATAACTTATCACAACTTTGTTTGGGACTTCATAAGGATCAATCACACATCCAATCTAACCGCAGCCCTGAATCCATAATCTAACATGCTTCTACTCCATCACAGTAAATCCCTTTTACACTTGAATAGTTTAGAACAGCTTTGTGAAACTAGACTGTACTTAAATTGGAATTGGATTCATTTATTACATAGAGTGCTTACAAAGTGCGATTACATAGATATGCTTCTACGCTCCTGCAGTGTATTAGTTCTAAAGTTCGAATTACTTTTTAGATTTTTCCAAAGTAATCGATTTGAACCGAATAAACATTCTACCGATCTAAAGTTTATCTGAAGTTTGAGGTGGCTCTTAAACTTTGGCAAGGTAGACCCTTATTTCAAAGTTCAGAACATGTTCCCACATAACACCTTTAACCACGCCTCAACCCTAAATCACGAATACGCTGCTAATTCTGTCATATTAACGTCCTCATTGATAAGTGACGGACTACGAGTATGAACAATGTTTATCTTTGTTAGGTGTCGAAGGATCGTCGACAAATCATTCACTTCCTAGGAACACACTTCTAAGAACAGATGGTTATGTATATTCTTCGGCTCACGGTCTGGCCCCTGTTTGTAAGTCCAGTCAAGTAAAGCTAGTTTCCTCAATAGATATTTGTATGCTGCTCGTGACTAGAATTGAGATAACATTGGAATCATATAGAAATATTAAGCGCTTCAATTTACGGGGGATCGCCCACGACTTTTTGCGGCGACAATGTAGCGATCATTTGGGCGTAAAGGTAAAATCGGATGAACACTTTACATAAAGGTGTCGTCTGACTGGGTCTGGCTGGATCACTATTATTAAGTAGTATCAAGTTAATACACCTACATCATCTCCCAACCCTTAGGCTGTGTCCCCAGTAGGCAAACTGGCGAAAAACAACAAGGCGCACGTAACGGTGCAAACTGCATAAAGTGAGCGCAAAACTCGCAAACTGTGGACACTCCATTTCAAATATATGGAAGGGCGTACTAAACCGATACGCCGCAAACTCAGTCGGCCGCTAACAGTTTGCCTACTGGGGACACAGCCTTATTACAAATCACCAAAAAATTAAGTCGATTAAGTTAACGAAACTGTTCGTCTTTAGATCCAACTAGACACAACTGACTACATGGACAGTCATTTTAAGACTTGATTTCCCAACCAATTATTTGTTCCAGAATCAGAACATCAAAAGCTTGGTGCATAAGAAAATATTTAGTTATTATTATCATACTTTATGGCACAAGGTCTGAACAGAAGCTCTTGTCTTCATCAGTATAATAAATTGCTTCATTAGGTACAAACAAGTATTCAACGCTCTAAATAACCAGTCTTGGTGATTAATAGTTACTTGGTGATAAAAGTACTTGCTGCATAATTATTCATTAATCAAACCTTGACATCTTCGCATGCTAAATGAGTAAATTTAGCGCGGTAATCCCCGTAATACTCTTTTTCTGGCACCATGCATTTCTATGAACCAACATTTTTGTACATTTTAAAGAAACCAACCAACGCAGTTGCTGCAATATTAGATATTCAGTCTTTACGCAGTATGCAAGTATTAATGTGCTTAAGTTCGAAAGTCCCTGTATTGAAATAACTGAGCGATTGACACTCATTAACTGGTTCTAGGGCAAGTGATACCTATTATATTGCAATAGCCCCTTGCTACGATAACCACTTAGATCGCGGATTATCATAATTCGTTTCTTGTCCAGATTATTTCTATAAAATTCTGGTAAAACATTGAAAAGAAAAATAGAACGTGATTGCACTGGTTTTTAGATGACTTTCTAATTTTTCAAAGTACTCAAAAGGAATTGTTATAGTTTAGCCATGTCATGCTTGTCTGACAAAATAAATGAATGAAATACGAAAAGTCATTTCGTTATAGACCCCACAGTGCTCTATGCGGGTATTTAATATTCAGATCGATAGCAAAGAAAACATTTAGGTAAGTATGTAAACTTAACTAACCTCAGGAGTAAAGAATCCAAAATGTACTTTATTCACTCACTTTAGGTGTAGCTCAGGGTAGTGTCCTTGCACCCTTTTTATTTACAATCTTCTCTATTCATATCAAATTGACTAAATTTTTTTAAACCAGAATACAAGCATATAGTCAAAACGTTTTTTGGATTTTGAATCTTACAGCAATGATACAAATGTCGCGTATCTTGTACTTGTATCTTGTCTACACTACACCGCACCTAAAAGTTTCTCACATTTTGCTCGAAGATAGCTCTTAAAAGTTGTAACACCCATTTTTCACGAGCGAACAGCTTTTCCATTCTGCGAACTGTCAAACTGATTTTACTACACAACTAAACTCTATATTTGCACTTCCGTAAGTATAAGTCGAAAGTTCACAACTTACTGGATGGAAGGCAAGTCGATATAAGTTTTTATAGAAGTGTTTTTCAATAAAGCTACCCTGTGTGAGCGTAGGTATTGAGCTTATGCTTTGTTATTAAGTATACTTACTTAAATTCTTACGAGTCAGTGGGCTACTCTGATGAATATAATTAAGCCGCTCAAAAACTTTTGTTATGGCTTTCAAAAACTTTCCAAAAAACCAGGATATACTGTAACATCCGAAGCACGGAAACGCTCCGATGAAAATATAAATTTAAAAAAAGTGTATTTCTGCGTTCCTGCAAAGTTTTGTTTCGTAAAAGAAATTCAGCCAGCTTACTGCAAATACTTGAGTTTTCTAGGATTTCTTTTACCCGCTGGCTGTCGAAGACAGAGGGCTGAGAAAACTACTGGAAGGGGTAAGTAGGATCTCCAGGAATTGTTCTTGAACCACCAAGATAAGATACCAGTCTATGAAAACATTAACATATTGCGTTCTTTGGTGATGTTCTGTCTAATACAGCAATCAAATACAGGCGAGTAAAACTTCAGGTATAAGAAAGGTAACTAGGAATTTATAAAGACCATAATAGTGTCAAAGGATCATTTTGAATCGTTAGACTCATAGAACCAAATTCTCGATTACAAAATGTCATTGCATTTTTCTTAAAAGTTAGTATAAAAACGTTGAAAAAAACGCTGCCTACGATGCATAACATGATGCAGAAACAGAAGTTTAACTGCCATGCCACTTCAATGTTTTCCAATCTGTGAACACCACAGCAGTAGTAGCAAAGCATTTCTTTTTATTCCTACTAAGCTTCGAAGTACTTAAGGCTTTAATTAAAGAGTGAGAGTTGAAAAGGTTTTAAAACATTTTGACGTCTTAATCACAATGTTTATACCCAGAGTCTTACGTACGCGGTAATGAAGCTTTCGCCAAATAAACGACTTTAAGACTTTTAAACCACGATGATTCTCCGTAATATAATTACACGAGATTAAAAGGAGATTACAGCTCATTACATAACTCTAATTGCAAGTAAACCTGAGCATTCAGGAAGCTTAACAACATTACATGAGCATGAAGATACGACAGGCATAAACTGCTAGTTACATGTTTAAGTTTAATAGCACTAGTGGTGTTGTGGTACAGGGTTTGTCATTTGTGACTTCAACCTTTTAGATATTTTTTAAGTAACTAAATTTGAGTTGATGCAACCTGGAGATTACAGTCATCATCGTGTTTTGTTTATTAGTATCTAAACGAGCTTTTGTTCAGTAATAGACGATTTAGACTCGAGAGAGGCTATCAAAAAGAATTGCACAGATCTACAAAAAGAAATCAATGACTATTGGATTATTAAGTCTTTTGCGAATTTTCATCAAAAGCTTTTAACTGAGCGTTTAGTTAGATAATAGATTGTTGTAAGCATCTGAGTGATTGTGACATAAAACTCTCTTAGCTACTTAATACACGCAACAAACATGTTCACTGACTACACACTTGAGACGGGACAATGAGCCCACTCCATCACACTCGCTGGAGGCTGAGATACAGATAATGTGAGAGGAGAACACGCCAGACCACGGAGACAGCTCTTCAAAATGGTCCTTGTGATTTACGGAATAAAATCGTTTTGATTGTTGATTTTTCTGTTCGCTACAAAAGGCATGGTTTCTTCTAAATATTTACTCCATAAAAATTACTGTTAAATTCTAGGCGCAATAAGAGATGTATAGTGTCTACTAAACCGTAATAATATCCATTCTCTGTATGAATGATGATGATGATGATGTGGTGATACTTTTCAATTCCAGATTTTCTAGATTCTCTTAAATTGCTCGATGTGAACGTGAACAGAGCTCTCTGTGTCTTTAACGTGAATAAGTATTGCGCAAATCGATTATCCAATAGGGTATTTCAGCTGGTTTGCTTCTTTTGAGCTTTCTTTTATGAAAGCCAATTTCAGACCTCAGACGTCAAAGCTTTGCTCAGCTTAATATATTTCGTCAGAAATTACTTTTATAACCTTGATAAAAACTACAAAAAGCTTCAATAATCAAACAATCACACGGAAAGTCTATAAAACCAATGCCATGGATAAACGAATGACATTCTTGAACTTGAAAGGACTCAGCAACATTGAGAGCACTAACGTCCTAGACGCACGCTATACCGAGGGAAAATCCACATGTGCCTTATTCCAAATAAACAAGGTTCAGAATGATACAAAAATAAGAACTGGTTAGAAAATGGATAGAATTTATATTAGTCTTTTTAACCCTTGACCGAGCTCGTGCACGGCCTAATAGGGACTCGTTTGAAAAATCGCTGACCAAGGTTATCAAAGATCAAATTCGATGTTGTACGGTAAAAAATTGCGAAATGTGTCCATGTCTGTTTGAGGATCAATCATTTTGCAAGGGCAGAATGGGCTTAGCTGAGTAGTTCGTGGCCTGAAAGAAACATTTCATAGACAAAATATGAACTTATTTATACGAACAGAACAAATTCGTAAGCTGACCCGCTGACCCTATAAAGTAAAATAAACATTCATAAGGGAGGACCTAATTGCTTAATTTGGAAGTCACCGAGGACTAAATTAGCATAATGCGCAACCTTTTGTTGGCTAATCTGGCGTTATTATCATATATTATTTTAAAACCCATACAATTATGATCATTCATTTTCAAATTATTCAATGTTTACTTAGAGAGGCTGGGATTATAATTCGGGTATGATACAGCTGACGTAGCGTGAACAGAGCAAATAGATTTGGTGGTAGAAAAATGTTAAGAAACTGTTTGACAAGCAAAGTCGATCATACATCAACAAATGAAAATGAAGACCATACTAAAGTTGGAGCTAAAGTTACGAATGGGTAATGCTTAAAGCGATGGTATCGCAGATCGCAATGATCCATTCCATACGTACATTAAAGTTTTATTGTTACTCTATTTTCCGCAACACACCAATGGAGTAAGTATTTTTATGGTAGCCATCAAACTAATATTTGCGCTCTATTTTCTTTAACAGCGCAATAGAAATAATGGAACAATTTATGGTCACTTCGAACTAATCAAGGCAATCCATCTTAATCTCGGCCTCCGCAGATTCCAGTTTATTTTCTTAGTGGCTGATGGGAGTCTTCCTTATAAACAACATAGCGTTTTGAAATGGCTACTTACCGCTTGCTGATCGAGCGAGCGAAGCGAGCGAAAATATCAGTGGCAAGTAGGGCGTTTTGGCATTGTATTTGTATATCTTTGTTAGAGCATAACTTAAGAACCGTTAATCCAATCTGCATAAAACATGGAAGGTCAAGACATTGTGCTATGAAGATTTACTGAGAAGCATAATGAGCTTCATCAATATAGGGGTTCCCAAGTCAAAAACTTTTTTAAATTTATTGGCAATCAACGGACAGCCTGAAGCATATGTCTCAGAAAGCTAAAATGGAGGTTAGATTTCTTTAGGGTTCTAGAGGTGCACTAAAAAAGGAACTCTTAAATTCAAACCTCAAGAGGAACAACAGAGGGTTGAAATTGGTATAAAAAACATTTCTCGTATAAATTCCAAACACCTCTAGTTTTCTATTTATAAAACTGAATTGACTCTATCCTAATTACTTATTAGATCATAATAATTCAATAAACTACGAGTACTTAGGTAAAAGCTCTTCTGTTTATTCAGAAAGCTTAATTTACGCCCACTTTCTTTGAAACCAAATAATAATATTTTGGCCTGAGCCGAAAGATAGGGAAGGGACGAATAATACTCTCCTAAAATGGGGCAAAGTCCGGATTCCTTTGTTCCCCATAACCAAGAAACTTACTCTGTAGCCAGCTACTTACAAAGGAATTTATTTTCTGGTCTGTTATCATTCCACTGCAGATTATCGACTTACTTTTTTCACCTATTTATGTTTCTGAATTTTGTGTTTAAAGCATAATTTATGTTTGGCCTAAGTTTTATGTAAAGCAAATTGCATAGCAATATTTTTCAACTATCAAGGTAATTACGATTTCATGGCGGTATGTGTCCTCGATGCAGACTATGGCCTTAAACTGTCCAATCAACGCCACAGCATTGTTTTATTAATATGAACTACAGCTATTATTTATAAACATATATTTTGAAACATATTTCCGATGGCAAGGTGAGTGTGAACAGCAAGCCAAAAGGTATGTCTGAATTGTAGTAAATAAAAATGTAGCGCATAAGTTTCAAGGAAGCATCTGAGGCACACTTTAATTCTTTTACCTCTTTTGTTCGAATAAACTAGTAACACGATAAAAAGAAAAAGGGGTTGCCTTTGTACGTAATACCCATGAAAACGTGGAACGACATAATTAGCCTGTTGAAAATTTAGGATAATCAGCAATTTATTATGCCATGATTAAATCGATACCGCGAGTTCCGCGAGATCAGCTCTTGACTGCTCTTTTATAATTCAACCGCTTTATTTTTTGTTGAAACGAGTTTCTTGCCTGTTCTTCTCGGACTTGGGTTGGGATTGCCACTTTAATTCACCTAGCATGTAAGACGTTTCAAATAATCTTCATGATTTTATTGAATAAAATTATTTTGTAAGTACTAGCATACCCGCAATACGTACGCATTAGATTACTTTTTAATATTCTGTGAATGGGGAATCCCTTTTTTATTTGTCAATCGATTTCGATGAAACAAAGCCTAAGTTTTAACCCAAGCTTATTTCAATAAGTAAAAACTGCATTCGATTTGGTTTAGCCGTTGTGGAGATTAGCGTGTACAAACGCAATATAAACACCGTTTTTTTCAGAAACGGTTGTTTTCGGCTGTCTTCTTTAGTTAGGAATATTTTTTATCTATATCTATATAAGAGCTTAACCTGACTGACTGACTGACTGACTGACTGACTGACTGACTGACTGACTGACTGACTGACTGATTTATCATCGCCCAGCCGAAACCGCTGAAGCTAGAAAGCTGAAATTTGAAAGGTGGGTTCCTTTTATAACAAAACCACCCACTAAGACGGGATTTTTGGAAATTCCACCTCTAAGGGGGTGAAAAAGGGTGAAAACGTTAGTATGAAACTTTTTAACGCGTGGAACGATTTTCATGAAACTTTGTTTGTGCACTGTAAATGCAAAATTAATGAACACGTGTTTCAGGATTTTTCAATATAACTATCAAAAAGGGGTCAAATGTGGGGTCAATTTTTGTATGGGAACTTTTTAACGGGTAATGCGATTGTTCTGAAACTTTGTTTGTGTACTGTAAATGCAAAATAAATGAAGACGTGTTTCAGTATTTTTCAAAATAACCTTCAAAAAGGGGTCAAATGTGGGGTCAATGTTTGTATGTGAACTTTTTAACGGGTGGAGCGATTGGTCTGAAACTTTGTTTGTGTACTGTAAATACAAAATGAACGGACACGTGTTTCAGGATATTTCAATATAACCTTCAAAAAGGGGTCAAATGTGGGGTCAATGTTTGTATGGGATCTTTTTAACCTGGTGCGATTGGTCTGAAACTTTGTTACGTGTTTCAGGATTTTTCAATATAACCTTAAAACAAGGGGGTCAAATGGTCAATGGGGGGTCAATGTTTGTATAGGAACTTTTCAACGGGTGGTGCGATTGGTCTGAAACTTAATTTCGTGTTTTAGGATTTTTCAATATAACTCTAAAAAGGGGGTCAATGTTTGTATGGGATTTTTTAACGGGTGGTGCGATTGGTCTGAAACTTAATTTCATGTTAAAGGATTTTTCAATATAACTCTAAAAAAGGGGGTCAATGTTTGTATGGGAATTTTTTGACGGGTGGTGCGATTGGTCTGAAACTTTGTGTACTTTAAATACAAAATGAATGAACAAAGTGTTTCAGGATTTTTCAATATGACCTTCAAAAAGGGGTCAAATGTGGGGTCAATGTTTTTATGGGTACTTACTTTTTAAAGGGTGGTGTGATTGGTCTTAGTTTTCGTTTGGATACTTTAAATGCAAAATAAATGGAAACGTATTCCTGGATATTTCAAAATAGCCCTCTAAAATGGGTAAAATTGGATGTCAAAGTTACTTATGGGATTTTTTTATTAGTGTGATTTGTTTGAAACTCAGTTTAGATACCTACTTTAAGTGAACGAAGTCGCGGGCGGGACAGCTAGTTTGAAAATATATGTATATCAAAAATATCAACCATACAGATACGGCTTCTCAACGATTTTATTTTATGTATATAGATATATAGAAGATTTGTTACATTGTTAACCAGCTGCCTTAAATACCAGAGCAGCAGTTTAGTTTCACTAACGAGAACCACAATAAATGGGCCGGGAGCCGCAATCCATCGGTCAAGTGCACTCCCGCCCACGATAACATAGAAAGCAGCGAGGAATTCCAATGAGCTGGAAAACCTATTTGGGTCACACAGTCACATCCAGACTGCTCTTTGTTCCTATATACTAGACTGTTAAAACTCCGTGTGACTTCATCTGCCCATCATTATCATCTTCCTGCCCCTATATCACTAGGTGGGGTCGGCACAAAAGTACGTCTACCATGAGTTGTCACATTTAGATCGGCTGACGTTACTACAATAGTAATAGTACGTTACTATGACATCTGTCAGAATAGTTACTCATGGTACCAAATTCTAAGCAAATTAATGAAGCGCAAACTACAGTCGCTGTAGTACGCTGTGACGTAGGATAGTTAGCTACGTGACGTTTTAGTACCCAACTATCCGCTAGAGGCGCTGGACAAGTTTTCATATTTTTTTTTTAACTACAGTCGCTAGCGAATGTAGATTGTGAAAACCATGGTAGACCTACTGGTTCTCTTCTTCCACTATTCTCTATCATCCGTCATCTCAGTAGTCACTCCCCTCTTACTCATCGTTCTTCACACAGTCCATCCATATTTTCTTAGGTCTACCTCTATCCACATTTAAATCCATCACCGTTCTTGTAACATGACTTCTTTCCCGCCACATATCATGCACACACCACGCCAACCTATTTATTACTCTTCAATTTTTGTCACTTTAAACTTACTTTAAACTTCCTCTAATATGCTCATTCCTTATCTTATCCATTCACGTCACTCCACACACCCATCTCAACATTCGCATCTCCGTCGTATGCACATAATACAAATTTAGAACATAACACATTTTAATACAAATTTATAAATAATTTGTATAAAAAAAAATTTAATACAAATTTAGAATTTTCTTTCGTTAGTGCACTTAATCACCAAATCATCACCAGAACCAATCCTCTAAATTTCAGCTTTCTAGGAGGTATGGTTTAGAATTAGATTGTCAGTCAGTCAGTTAGAGTTTAGAGACCCGTGTTAGAGTTTTATATATTTAGAAAATACATTCTTAGTTTAATACTAGACATATAATTTATCCTTATAATACATGTCTAATGAATGACATACTCGTATCTTAAATGATAGGTCATCCGACACTCACGCATGACACGCATATAAATGAAATAAAGTATGATTTCTTCCCAGTAAAGTACTCTTGTGTGTGAATCCGCTTGAGAAACCATAATGAGTTGGTGTTCAGTTCCATATCCAAAGACACGATTCAGGTCACAAGCTGCACAAGCGCTCAGCTTTGTTCTAATGAAAACCGCATCTATATTTCACAACAACCTGCGAAGAGAGACGAGGAAAATTGCGGGAAATATGGAAAAATCTCGAAGTTTTTGGGCGTGAAAATTATTATAGACTACGGTCATCGTCCTATGCCATTCACCCTGTTGTGCTTAAGTTTTAGTATAAAAGTTTAACGAAGAAAACGGAGACATCAATATTTTATTGTCGAATATGAAATGGAAATAAAAGTGCAAGATGATAAAACTTAGCCGTCTTGGGTTTATAAACAGAAAATTCATGAAGATATCAAGTTATAATTGGACCTAGACTTCCTAGACACCATAAACACACGTGGCGTGGCGCAACCATTGATTGTTATCAGTCATTTGATAGTTTTTTATCAAATCTAGTTACCAGAAAAACATTGGAAGTAAATAAAGGATAAGATAACTTAACCTTAAATGCCGATAACGCTATTTATTTAAACATTTAGGGACAAAAAGTCTTAAATAAAAAAACTACAGAGCGCGTGTAGCACATCAACATTATACCTATTTAATCTAATTGCAAAGAACACGTCTTATTCGTATTACCAGATTCGTCATCACACTCATGCATTCAGAATATTTGAAAAGACTATAGCACCCAGAAAAAATAACTCGTGTTCTAAAGAGCCGGTGCTGCTTCGGATATTCAATCAATAGGTTTAATACATTGACATCAATTGATAGAGCCCTTTCGAGTTCAGTGACACAGATCCTGTACCTTAATCGGTTTATTCTGGCATCCATTCATACACGTTTAAACTATTCAATAGCTTAAGAGGACGCTATTGATGTCATGATAGTTTGCTTGGATATTATAAGCTAACCACAAACCGGTCAATGTGATACTTTGATGTTTCAGTCTTTTACCCCTTTTAATTCTGTTGACAGCTTCCCAATAGAAGGATATTCGCTAAAGAATTATTTTGGAATGATGTCTCTCGAATGATAGAGGGAAATGGAAGAAGATCACATGTTGTGCCGGCCTACCCTACATAACGTGGGAAAAGGGCAGGAAGATGATGATGATGATGATGATGATGATGTCTCTGTATTTTACAATTCCTTCAAATCAGTCTAAAATTAAAGCTCACAGCCAGATAATAAAGTTTATTTTTTGCTTCTTAGAACTTCTCCAAAATCAATTGCTTTCCGCTTGATAAACTAAAGAAGATAAAAATTACTATCAATCAAAATTTGATCAAAAATATTTTTCTTTTACTTAACAAACACTCATAACAGAAACGATAGAAACTAGTACCTATATTAAATCTATGCACATTTCTACCGAATTTTTTTTATATTCATTTTTGCTTGGTATAAAAGCAGTCCAATTACAAAAGGATATGCAGAAACACGTTCCGGTCCGGCTAAGTGATGAAGAATGATCAGACCTCAATGCAAATACCTACTGTAGAGGAGACTCTGCCTACCATTAAAAATAACCTTATTCCAAAACGTAGGAAGTTTGCTTCTTTCCGTTTATTACTTGCTAGCATAACAGTATTTGCGCCTATACACGAAGAGAAAGCCAATGCATGATAAGATGAAACAGTTTGAAATATCGAAACAAACTACTTTTCTCCTAATATTCTTTTACGAGGGACAAGTAAAATGTTCACCAACAACAATAACAAAGTACACCTGAATAATGTAACACGTGTACGAGAAGATTAATGGAAGTGTAGATGAGAGAAGAGTTACTTTCATTGTAAAAAAAGTAGGGTTTTAAAGGTATATGCATGTGGATGAATATAATAGGGATATAGGTAGGCTATAGAAAAGATGTAAAAAATGATATGAGTAAGAAATGTGTGAGTACTTAAATGACGGTGATAGAAAACGGAAGGTGAAAAGAAATGGAAGATAAAAACATATTGTGCATAACGTGGGAATAGGACAGGAAGCAAAACTGTTCTACTATCACACATATTAAATTAACTCAACAGTAATTGATAGAAGTGCGTAAATCGAAATCAAAGAATCCATCAACAAATAGCCAAAACAAGTTAACACTGTAAGGGCGTTCCCCCGGTCAATGAACGATAACACGACATTCCTAGTTCCCACGGTAGACCAGGCCACGCTGGCGGGCGTATTGCAGAATCTAGGCCAACATTTCGATTCACTTACTATATATATTTGACTAGCCCCGAGGCGCTGTTCTGCTCGTATAGCCAATTAGCCTTACTGCATTTTGCACCGAGTAAACCAGTTAACATAACTATGACGATGTGCATTTACATATTTGTAGAAAATAACCTAGGTACCAAATTTTTTTTGCTTATCTTATTTTCAGGAGTTAAATATTCACAGCTGAAGGTATTATATTATGTGAATTACGAGCATGTTAATCAAACAATAAATGTAAATGTCTCGTACAAGATCATCAATACATAACAAGCATGAAATTTCCCACAGACCGAAGCTAATTGCACTACCTAGGGTGTGCAGACTGAGCAGAGTGTGCATTCAATCTAGCGAGTAACGGATGCTGTGATCGGCTTTAGTGTAGCGGACGCGCATATGAACAATGGACAGAGACAGATTTTGGGAATTAGGATATAACTGAACTAGAGTTGAATTAGAACGACTATATGTATGTATGTTTAACAGTACAGACTTGCAATTTGCATATGATTGAATTCAACCTGCCATACAGTGTAACTTTTAATGTTTATATATCGAAGTGAACGAGATATTTTAATAAAAAACGGAAATTCGGCTGTATAAACTCGTGCACTAAAACTGCAGCGTCTGATGTAGTTAGCATAGCGGCATATAGAGACTTGCAATACTAAATTGGTAATTTAGAACACTGTACGTGGAGCATACAGTTTAAAAGACTAATTTGTTCTATAGTAGAGCATCAGATGTCAAAGCAAATTCTACGAATACATGGACAGTCTTGGATAATATGAAAGCTTGAGCCAACATAATATTTATTATGTCATGTTTGTGGTGGCTGGGGCGTAAAGATAAGTTGATTCACATTTCACATGCAGATGGAGAAGGACAATTTCAATTTACAATTCAATGTGAATATGAAGAGGAAATTGGGGGTTGATGCTGGTAAGGTGTTATACCAATCGTTGGTTATCGTTAAGCAAATGTAAAATCAGGTATTTTAAATTTCTAAGAATAGTGTTTGAGAAGCTGCATAAAGTTATTGCCATACTTAGATTGGGTTTGACAAAACTTTAGATCACACAATACCATGTTGTTATTTGCTAAACAAGTTTTTGCATAGTGATATTGGCATATAGCAATCATAACTTTGTACTCATATTACAGTACAATAGTATAATGTGGCATGCAATTCGACCTTCTGCTAAGCCGTACAACGAACCGTTCAAATGAAACTTCATGATATTTCTTTAAAATTGTTCGCCGGTCACTCATTTTATCACAGAGTTATTGACATCGTGAATATTTACTTATGTAGCTTATATGTGACAATCTACAGGTCAAAAGACACTGACCTACAATAAGAAAAACCTTCGAGCCCAAGATTACGAAATACCAAGCCGGTTACTCACGCAGCGTGAGTCGCGCAAGATGCTATTGCTATTTTAGGATTAGTTAATGGGCTGGCTGACTCATACGTACAAAAGGGGGCATATCGTGCTTTGCGCAAAATTGCTAAGGTATATTTATTTTGTCTAGTTGCACTATTTCACAAACATCACTCGGTATTGCCTTCTATTAGTCTGAGAAAACTTGGTTATTTCTACTGTCACTCACAGCTGATGCCAAACCATTTTTGATTATTCAGCAACAAAGCGACCTGCCATGCCACCTTTGACAGTCATATTTTATGGTTTATTTTGTATAAGTCAAACATGTCATGTCAAATAAACATAATATTCCGATACCCACCCGATCCCCTTCGTCGTCAATCCCCGCTCCTGTAACCGCACGGGCGACCGAAGACTCGGTTAATAAAGAGAGAATGAGAGATAAACATATTTTGTTCTTTCTTTCTTACTAGATAGTCGGTACTTAACTGGTTTCAATCAGTTTTTTAGCATGACTGTACTTAAAAATGTGTGCGCGCGAGTTGACGACAGAAAAAGTAGGTAAAATCGGAAGGTGCCAACTCGCGCGCACTCGCGAGATCCACGCTCGCCAGTTGACGAATAAGTCCCAGTATCGATCAAAATTCTCAAACGCAATTTCCCTTTTAACCCGAAAGCAATCTAGTGTGGCGTCCATTCATCAATCACTATCCAGTTATCCACTGGCATTCCAATCTGATGTCGGACAAGTGGCAGACTGTCAGTGCAGTATGCATATCAAAACAACAGCCAAAGTTTGAATTCCCTGTCCAAATCAGAATGTGTGTTTGTTGATAAACTTGTCCAGAAACCGGACACAATTATTAATTAAACCATTCTGCAAACGTAACGTTTGATTTATGGCTTAAGCCAAAATGTAACAAACAACGTGAAAAATATAATGCATGGTAACTCTTAAAACTTTAAGAAATCTTCAGAGAAGTCAGAGAGATGGTTAAATAAGTCGAATATAATTTAAAAGATGTCATATTTTCGATGGCCTGCATAGTTGACAAATAGCATAATTTAGGTTGATTATAATAGGCGATCCTTATTTGAAATTTGTATCAAACAGTTTTAGAAGGGCAATTGTCAAAGATACAAGTATGTCGAAACCACATCAAAGAAAATTAATAGGGCAAACCGTCTCAAGTTTCGGTCTGGTAAGTCAAGTGATCACAATTTTCACGATCGACGCACCACGAGCGCAAACATAAAGGGATCGTGCTTACTTCGCATACAAATTACTACAGACACATAATATCGTCTACGTAATAAACGTAGTGCGGATGTACGGTCTAAGAGATTTGCGTAGGTACCTACTAATGAGAATCTGCGAGAAATTTCATTTCAGACGACAAATTTAATAATGGTTTAATTACGAAGACGTTTAAGACAAGGAACGTGGATCTCGAAACAAGAACAGAGAACTGTCTTTGAGAGTTATTGCCGAAGGAGCTACTTCAACTAAAGTAAGCACGCCTGAATTAGCACTTGATTTCTTTGAAATTAGAAACAAACAAATTCAAAGAAAAGCGTATACTTACTTGGAATTTATTATTAAAAGTTAAAATTAATGAAACGTAATAACATTTCGCTCATTAAATTCAAAAGGGCCACATCTCAAAAAAAATCAAAATCGTTTTTATTGCAAAAATCATATCTAAACTGTTCATATTTTTATATTTGAAAGAGACACCCATTGTTTTAGCGTTTAAAATGGCCCGTTCAAACAACTGCCTCTTTTACATTTTGACACATTGATAACTAATTTTACTTCAAAACTGGCATATTGCCAGTTACGACCAGTAGTCTGCGGTAATTTTTGTGAAAAAGGGCCATATTCCGAAAAAAAACTGAATATCCACAAATAATTATAGTGAAAAGCGCTATATTTTGAAATGTGACCGTCTTGAATATTAAAAGCACGTGAGTACAATATCATATTTATAAGCAAAAAAGCCATTTTTTGAAATATGACTGTTTTCCGTATAAGTTTCTCGAGATTATGGTAGAAATTATTTAAACAAAATTGCCGTTTTTGATTAACGACTGTTTTTGTGCTTGTTAGCTATGAAGTTTTAAAAAGTTTTATAGTCTAAAGTGCATTTTTTTATTTTGATGATTATATTGAACTGTTAAATATAAATTTTTTGTAACTATTTTGACGTATTGCAATTTTTATTTTGAAGATACGAAATAATCTATTAAAGGGTCAACTTTCTGCCTGTTTGTGTATGCGTCAACTACCTGTTTTGTAAAAAGGTTAATTATTTTTGGGGCTTAGATACAGAAACTCATAATTTTATTTTCTTTATTCATAGAATGAATACATAAATATCCGCGCACATAGAATTTTAAACATGGTCAGAACAAAAAACGAATATCTTTAAACCACTTCAACACAGAACACAAGGTTCGAGTCAACTTCCACCTTCGCCGATCAACGGTTGTCGTCCCCTTCGTATCTGATGATACTGGTGTTACAAATTCCAAAAAATACTGTGTTTGATTTTCGAAGTCCAGAGAAAAGACAAAATTTCGATGTTCATTAAGGAAAGCGATTCAGATAGCAATTCTAAAGAATCTTCGTCTGCGAATGCTGTTTGACAGCAGTACAGAAGATATTTCATCAGGATGATAGCGCAAAGGATCCAGACTCCAAATTTAACCCGTTGGTCTGGGTGTTTTCTATGTATAATAAAAAAAATCTATATAGGTATATAATGTATTAAAATATATCATTTATCTATAGTAGCCATAACACAAGCTTTGAGTAGCTTACTTTGGGGCTAGATGATGCTGTGTGGATTGTCCAGCATTATTTATTATTTATTTTATTATTCATTAATTCTAATTTAGACTAGAATGAAGATTTATCATCAAAAGCTGGACCCTCTTTCATATAAAAATCATTGAAGCTAGGAAAGAAGAAGCTGAAAGCAGTCAGGAATAGAAGAAAAAAAGCCAAGCGTTGTTACCCAACCACCTAGTGTTGATATCCAGCCACCAAGCGCTGTTACCCAGTTACCAAGCGATGATAACCAGCCACCATGAGCTGTTTTGCAGTCTCAAACAGTCTCAGTGAACTCCACCGTTGTATCAAGGTTAGGCGACTGGTAATCTACGCTCGTCGTAAGCAACCCAGTCTTGAAACCCAGCCGGAGTTTCAGGACTGGTTTGCTGGGATTTAATGTTGGTTGGCTAAACATCAAAGCTAGGTGGTTACGTATCGCTGCTTGGCATAATGGTCTTTTTTCTGGACTTTCAAAATAAAATATAGTATTTTCATCAACTACTGGTTAATTTTTTTATTTAATTTAATATGATATAGTCAATTTTGTTTCGAAACTCTAATAAACATCATAAACTTAACTAATTAATAGTGTTCTCAAGATTATTGATAGCATTTTTACTATAAACACGACTTTCGTTTTTGTTTCTTACAAGCTTTTCCAATTTAAACATTGTTTTTGTTGATTGATTTTCTATGTTTTTACTACTGAGTATTCGCACAACTTGTGTAATTGTTTACTATTGTTTTTATGTTACATTTAACAAAACAGTGATGTAAAACACGTACAAAAGTGTACGATTTTGTATGATTTGTGGCCTAATATTCAAAAAAATCATATGAGATTTCGACCATTTTTATAAACAAAAGAGACTTATGTGAGTTTGTACGATTCTGGATGAAAGTGCAATAAATTGAATACTATAGGTAAATGATGATTTAAAATACGCATCGAATGATATATAATACATTTAAATAGAAAATAGGGTTTTCAAAATAAAAGAAAAAAACGACCACCAAAACTTTAAAAGGCTCCCCTGAACAATTTGTAGTTTTTGAGATGTGGCCGTTTTGAATTTAATGAGCGATTTATTTAAGCATTCTTTAAAACAGGCTGATGACAAAGGTATGTTTGAACCTGACCGGGCTCTGTATATGGCTTAGCTACGCATTAACCTTGAAGCGACTTACGATAATTTATGTAGATTCCAGCCATTTCAAGAGGCGCCACACTAAGGCTTATGTTTTCTCTTTCAAACTCTGTCACTTAAAATCAACCATCTGTTGCCATCTCTAATGATGATGACTTTAACATAAGTATACCTAGTAAGCTGGTCTAATGGTGATGACTCAAACATAATGTACGAGTATACCTAGTTTCAAGCAGTTACTTTGCAAATAACAGTACATATTTAGTTTTTAACATAATGACAATTGCAAAAAATGCTGTCATTGGCCAATTTGGTGCGTGAAATGAACAAGGTCGATAATCCGATGAGATTACTGAAAATTGCTGGGATTCAGCAGACCGTAAAGCACGCCAAGATCAGTTCGATCGACCCCGCAAAATTTTCAATTTCGTATCGAAGCAAGTACCGCACGGGCTAGATATTGAAAGTTTACAGTTTGATACAGTGTACGTACACTTACATTATCTAAAATTATGTACTACTAGCTTCCGCCTACGGCTTCGCCCGCCAGGTACCTTGAAAAACAAAAACAAATCTATCCCACGGGAACCGTACATTTTTCCGAGATAAAAAGTAGCCTACGTGTTATTCCAGACTATAGTCTATATCTGTGCCAAATTTCATCAAAATCCATTTAGTAGTTTTTGTGTGATAGAGTAACAAACATACATCCATACACCCACACATTCATACATTCTTACAAACTTTCGCGTATATAATATTAGTAGGATTTCGAAACTAGATGAAGAACTATACAAGATGAACAAAAATATAACTTCGTTGTAAGTATCCTGATATGAGCGACAGGGTATCCAAGTGGAAAAGGAACTGCGTATTTTGAACCGAAATGACAGCAAAATCCTTGAATCTGGGATATGTCGAGTTGTGTATGGACCATAATATACGTGCCTTGTATTATGGTCTATACACAACTCAACATACCGCGGCCTAATACTAGTATACCTACTATGTTGATTAACCCATTCTACATTCCGATTGTACTCATCAATTAACGTATGATTCATGACGTGGAGTGTAGCAGGTGAATCCACTAGTCTCGCAGGCACCTGCGCACGCGCATTCACCTCAAACTGTGCCACAAGTTCAAGGAACACCGATGACGAATACTTCCCAAACAGACGACCCGTTTTGAGTTTGTAAGCCGCACAACAAAGATAAATATCAGAAAATCTAAAACCGGTAAAGAAGAAAAAAAAATGTCCTAATAGAATAGAATATAATATATTTATTACATCCACCTACACATTAGGACAATGACTAATTGACATTGAGCAGTTACAAGTAGAAACGAAAACTAAGACAGAATACGTTGTAGGTAGTAATACATCGTCAGTGGTTAAAAAAACAATCAAATAAAATAAGTTATCTATTCTAAGCCTTGAAATTTAGGAATTCTAATGTCACTGTTACGCTTTCTAGTCTTGTAATGTATCATTTGAAAAACATAATCATGTATGTGCCTACACCACTTAGCACAGTTGTATCACTTGTCAAAGTTGTTTTTTTTTGCAAGTGTTATTTGACTCTGGGTGTGTTGTTTCAGTGTGCGGTTCGCCTAACGGTGAAGGATTATCTTTATTTATACTAACCGGAAGATACGCATCCATTTGCTTAACGTGGGATGCGAAGAATGTAACTGACGTCAGGAAGTGACCTACATTTAGTGAAATTGAGTACTGAATATAAACGAGATCGGTTAGAAATCTTGCAATTGCAACTTCGTACGCATGGAATTTTTTTGAAGACAAAAGATAGCACAAATATCTCTTTGCCTTTCATTGAGATCCTTTCAGCCGTGGAAATGTAACAGAGTTACGTTCGCATTTAAAATTTATGGATAGCAGATATGGACCAAAGCAATAATATACTACGTAGGTAGAGTTAGAATAATATGCAACATTGTATCAAGAACAACATTGTTGATAAACCAGAAGCTGCAGATAAAGATAAAAATAATGTAATCAATGAGGTCAATAGCATGATAGACAGTGAGACAACATAACTATTTTAAATGCAAATGTTTTGAATTCTTATCTTAAAACAATATAGACTGAAGGTCAAATCAGAGAAACTGTAATTAAAATGCATATTTCAAATTATAAACGTGAAAGTTTGTATGTATGGATGTATGTTCGTTACTATTTCACGCTGAATCGGCTGAACGGATCTAAAATTTGGCACAGAGATAAATTATAGTGTGGAATATCACATTGGAAACTTTTTATCCCGAAAAAATTTTCGGTTCCCTTAGGATAGATTTGATTTTGGTTTATAAGGTACCACGCGGGCAAAGCCGTCTGAAGCTGGGCGGAAGCTAGTATTATAATATTTGTAGCGTTACCTCGATGAAGCTTCATGGAAACTTTTCCATATATTGAATAAAATCCGCAAAGTTCCGTCATCCCCTGGGAACGTATCCTGTTATATCAAGATTCGAGAACAATGGAAGAATAAACTGCGCACTTCATTTTATTACCAGACTTCACAATTCTATCAAACTATTTTATTGCAGTTTTATTGAGTTGAGGGGATATCTTTATCCCTGGCACTACCGTTTTACTACGTTTCATTGCTTTTATTACATTCGGTATTTTGCTATAGCAAAGCGCAAATATTTACGTTTATTTCGCGATGTGTATCAACACCTCGCAACACTGGACGAAACGTATATAGATTTAGACTCTTCAGACACATCTCTCCTACCATACTAGGGCTTGACATTTGAAATTGCTTAATTTCGTGTTAAAAATAAAAGCTTTTAGTCGACAATTTTATACTTTTTCAAGGTCCCTTACTAAGTTAACAGACAGGGGTATGTGTATTTTCATTGTTGGTGGATCCACGGCATACGTCTCAATATAAATCCGTGCGGCCATTAGCATTGGAAGCATTATTGATTCCCACTAAAGAAGCAAAGGACTGGACTTGTCTCACAGTGATAGGAATAGGGTGATCACAGCTGTCAAATCAGCTTTTTACGAAGTTTCACAACATCTGCGAGGCATGTCTAGCTTGACGTGTCGTGTTCAAAAACCTTTGAGTCAACCCTACGTCCAACTATCCATTACCATTATCACTTTGACAGAGATAAAGTTAATCGCTGGACGTTTCGTTCGACCACTAGGTTTGCAAGCCAATCTGCACCTTACCCTCTGGATTTACAATTACTTCTTGCACTTCCTGCCGTTTTTGCAGGCAATTGGTTTCCTTGGTAGGGCAAAGTGGGCAAACGGCCAGGTCGTCGACCCCGGTAAACGCGAAAGTGAAATCCGTCACTTGTTGCTACGATACCGATAAACGGAAACGTGCTGTGGGTAGGAATTAGAAGGAAATAAGGTCAAAATTAGTATGACGGAGGCTGCTTTAATTCAGAATCCAATTTAGTATGCTAATATGAATTTATACTCTACATGGATTAGCCATTCTACATCCTACTAATATTATAAACGTGAGTTTGTATGTGTGGATTGCGTGGATGTTTGTTACTTTTTACGCTGAGAAGGCGGAATAGATCTGGATGGAATTTGGCACAGAGATAGTTTATAGTCTGAAATAGCACATAGCTTACTTTTAATCCCGGAAAATGTACAGGTTCCGTATTTGTTTTTGTTTTTAAAGGCACCACGGAATCGGGCGGAAACTAGTTGCTTATATTATTATCTATGATTTATTTATGATAACTTCTTGTATATTACTACAAACTTAGTGACAAGTATTTTTTTTCTTGAGAAATACCCTCATGGAGTCGTCGTAGGCCCGAAGGCCACTGTCATGGATCGTTCATTAACGACTTGTTATATACAGGGTGTCCCAAAAAGTAGTGTCAAGCGAAAGTCCAGAGATAGAACACCCCTTGGGGTACCCGAATCACCCCCATGTATGTTCCGCGATTTTTTATAGTTTTAGAGTTATTAATTTTTTTCCCAATTTTTTAAAATTTACGACTTGAACAACTTAAAAAGTTCTCTAAAAAAAAGTAGAAAACTTTCTTGAGATTTTTTTTTTGCTACTGAATTGTTATGAGTTGGTCTTTTATGCATAAAATAATCAGCTACGTGACTTTGACGAAAACTATGAAAATGTTGGTGTAAAGTCAAATAATTACATTTGGTGAATTATGACTAAAACTTTCAACTTTAAATTAAAAATCTTAACAAGTGATTTCATGGTTCCTAAATAAGTCTAAAGAATTTTCCAGACTCTCAGCTTTCATAATCATTAAAAAAAAGTAGTACTTAATTGGCTACTTTGGCTAAAATCGGCCGTCAAAGACGGTGAGGTGGAACATTTTAAAAATTAGCCTACCTGATTAAAAAATAGATTTTGGCCATTTTATCATTCTAAGCTTAATTCGTATGTTTACTAACCAAAAATGACTGCAGGAAAGTAAGATTTCATTAATATTTGAAGGTTTTATTTATTTAGTTTAGCTAAATTTATGAAATAAAACAACAAGTAAAATTTATTCATTTTTTACAAAAAGTTTTTAAAATGTCAACTTTCTAGATCGATACAAATCCTACATTGTCTTGAAAAGGTTTTTTTTAATCGTATGAAAGCTATTTTAAGTGCCTTAATTTTTTCTTCGGCCTGTCTTAATTTTGTTCTTATTCGGCCATATTGCTGATTTTTTTGGCGTAAACTAATTATTTGTAGTCATTCTTGGTTAGTTAACAAACAACCACCTCACCGTCTTTGAAGGCCGATTTTAGCCAAAGTAGCCATTAAGTACTACTTTTTTTTAATGATTATGAAAGCTGAGAGTTAGGAAAATTCTTTAGATTTATTTAGGAACCATGAAATCACTTGTTAAGATTTTTAATTTAAAGTTGAAAATTTTAGTCATAATTCACCGAATGTAATTATTTGACTTTACACCAACATTTTCATAGTTTTCCTCAAAGTCACGTAGCTGATTATTTTATGCATAAAAGACCAACTCATAACAATTCAGTAGCAAAAAAAAAATCTCAAGAAAGTTTTCTACTTTTTTTTAGAGAACTTTTTAAGTTGTTCAAGTCGTAAATTTTAAAAAATTGGGAAAAAAATTAATAACTCGAAAACTAAAAAATCGCGGAACATACATGGGGGTGATTCGGGTACCCCAAGGGGTGTTCTATCTCTGGACTTTCGCTTGACACTACTTTTTGGGACACCCTGTATATTATGTACTAAACAAACAGCTTATAGAAAAAAAGTTACTTTAGGTAGAAGATATTGTTTAACCGCAGATTTAGAGAGAAATAACTTCGTATAAATGTAGTTAACTCATGTATTATTAGCGTCAGTTACGAGTAGAGCCTTAGGGTATACCAATTGCACCACGCGGCATTTACCTGAAACAATACAACAGATAAGTAGAGTAATTAATAACAGAGATTGCATCGATAAGAGAAGTTATGAATTAAGAGCAAACAATGTTATCAAAGAACTTAAAACAACTACAGTTAGATAATAAAACTACTGATGTGTTGAAGACTGACGATATGGGGACTATTAAAATGATAATGAAGACAATGCAAATAGCCGCCCTCATTTAGCATAATAAACTTTATTTAGAACATGCAGTTGTTCAAAACAATGAGATGAACTCATTAAATTAACCAGCGGCTATAAAAAGACTATTGAAGTCACGTAGCGGTGTTAAGTACTTAATTTTATTCAACCTTATTAACATGAGTACTAGTGGAAGTCCCCATATCTTTATTTGCGAAATGTAATTTGCTTGTTTCAGTTTCAAAATCTTTCGGCTCTTCAGTTAATATTTTTCTCGATTCTTCTGATAACGTCATAAGAACATATTTCTCTAGTTAGTAACTGTCTTTAGATAGCTCAATCCATAAAGCCTTAAGGCTTAAGAGGTAAATTTGCTAAGGAATATCTCACTCAATGTTCTTGGTTTAGGCTGCCCGATCAGTCAGTAAGTTTCAGTTAAGTACACATTAATAGGGGAAAAAAATAGTCTCATCGCGGAAGCCAATTTTTAGAATTGTAAATGGAAATGCCAAATGGTGTGAAACTATGAATAACAATGAAACTAACGAACTGAAAGTCGAATATGATAACATTCACATTGTGATTGTAATTCATAAATTTAAAACAATATTTAAATTTTCACTGGCTAAATTTATTAAACACAATGTTTAAGCATACAGAATATGCACATCCAATCAAATGCTTCAATAAAATAAATTTTGAATGTTAAAGTATTTTTCAGAATACGTATACTTAAACAAGGTCTTGCTTGATGCACGGGACGGAACCAAAATGGTCAATAAATTGCAGCACACTTATGAAAGAATACAACTAAAATCTATAAAACGTAGAGCTATGTAATAAACTGTAAATACAGATGATCTAGATTTCGACGGCGTCGTTGTCCTACACACCACCCAGCCACTGTTTAAAGCCGCTTATCTATACAAAACGGACGGTCTAACTGGTGCTCCTAAATCTATTCCCGAATTGGCAGTTTGCGGCACGCAATGCGACGGCTGTGATAAGAAAGGTCAGCGAGTTATTGACTGATAGCGAATGGAGGTTGTTTTCTCTGTTGAGGACTCTAGCGATTTTTAACTGAGACTCGATGGCAATCATTAAACTAAAGGTTAACTTCTTGTAAATAAGAGGTAAATATTTTGTTTTCATCGGTACGAGTATGAAGTTAATATTATGATATCTCTACAAACCAACGCTCAATTATAAATACAGTGTGTAGTCACACGGTGCTTACTTTAAATAAAGTTACAATCTCAGAGAGATTCATATCATTGCAAATAATAAATTAAATAAATCCTCGAAGACATCGTCAAGACGGTCTAAATAAATATTGGAGTGAATTTAATATACACTAGAGAATGGATGTAGAGAATAGAAACGATAAGAGCTATGTATATTTAAAAATGTTTGAAAAAATGTCCTTGATCAAGAAATCTATGAAAAAAGGCGTGTTGAAAACGGCATAATGTATGGCAAGAATCTAAAAAATGTACCTATTTAAATCTATATGCTGGTCTATGCACAGCAAGACGTCACACCATCACGCACCACGCGAGGTATTCGCAGCCGTGAACCGAGTCACGTCACGTGTAGACCGCTAATTGAATATACCCCACTAATCCCTATAAAACTTGTGCGTCACTGATCAGAATAATTAGTAGACAATAAAACTAAAGCAGTTAAGAGTGGGTTTGTGTTTGAAAGAAGAATATAATCTATACTAATATTATAAAGAGGAAAGATTTGATTGTTTGTTTGTTTGTTTGTATTGAATAGGCTCCGAAACTACTGGACTGATTTGAACAATTCTTTCACCAATGTGTAGAATGAACTTTCAGGATGAACATAGGCTATATTTTTTGTAGGTACTTCGCGGGCGACGCCGCGAGCGGAAGCTAGTTTATAAAAAATAAAGAGAAAAAGGATTTCAAATCTCCACATAAAACTGTATGGGATCAGAATAGCACAAAAATGAATAACAAATAGAAAACTGAACATACTTAATACGCAGCAATTACCTCATCATCTTCCTGCCCTTATCCCACGTTATGTGGGGTCGGCACAACATGTGATCTTCTTCCATTTCTCTCTGTCATTCGTCATTTCAGTACTCACTCCTTTCTTACCCATGTCATCTTTCGCACAATCCATCCATCAATTGAAATAACCTCATTATTATTCTCAACTTTGAAGAGGTTGAACACAATATTGGAAACGAATTCAAACATATTGCAAAAAACACGTTGACAGCAGTTATTATTCTACTCCATCGCCTTTGTTGGCACAGACTTGAAATTTTACACTCATGGATATTACATTTCAAAATATCGCTGCTATAACGAACCAAACGTATAATAAAGCTCTATATTCGATAAGCAAACATAAAGTATTTCAGATAAAAGAATAAATAAATAATAAAATAGCTCAATATTTCTAATAAGAATATTAAGAGGCCAATGATGTAAAGCCGATTATTTTTCCCACAAATTTAATTAATTTTACGGAAACAACATGAAAAATGCCATGTTTGCTGTTTTGTTCGTGCACAAGCGTTGGTCTGTTAGGAAGTCCTCTGGTATTTACCTACCAACTATCACAATAAAATTAGACGTACATGAACAATCTAGTATGGTATACGAATATACCATCTATGTAAGTAATTAAGCAGATGTTTTAGCACTTCTGTTCGCGTGCCGAGCGGAGGCGCAAATATGCTAGTCTGAAATGGTTTAATACTGGCTATCTAGTGAATTATACAACCAACACCCAAAATACACTAGCAATTTTAATGGCTCGTTTTCATTACATTAGCAACTCTACTCAGCATGATAAGGTGGCAAGTGGCAATTTAATTAATACACCATCAGCGCAATCAGCCCCTAAAATTGAACTAGTTTCAATTCTACTCCTTATTGTCTCTGAAACTGTGTCTATGAATAATGTTGGTGAACATTTTGGAACAATAGCAAAATGCAAAGTCAGTGGTCGAGCGACTAGTGATACCGAGCGAGAGGTAATGAAGGATGACAGTTACAATGGTGAAAGTGACTGTTACAATATCAAAATAAAAACCGCTATGTATACATTTAAAAAGTACCACCAACGAACACCAAGCATCGTACGTAACACCAAACATGTTTCTGTCACTAACAAAGTTTTTGTACCGTCATGTTAGATCATATCATCTCAGCAAGATCTTGTAAGATGATCTACGAGATTTTGTGATTTCTATATAATATATCGTATATCATCTCATTCAAGCTGTTATCCTTAATTTGCACTGGCTTTCAACCAAGAATAAAACTATCAATTTTGTTGTACGAGCTCGAAGCGTATAGATACTTTCTGTGATTGTCGTGTCTTATTAAGCAAATTTGATTACTAAAGAGTGATTCATGATTATTCGAATGAGTTACTCAGCGCTACAATCATAGAACTTCTACAATCCACGTTGCGATTGCAAACCACTAAACTATCATTTTCGATTTGACACGCCTCGTAAGCACTTTCGTTACTGTCGTGAGATCGTGTCTTATTACGTAAGAATTGTTATTCTCATCGTCTCGCAATGTTGTCTCTCCTGATTTCATTGGAATTACTGAACCGAATCTAATTTGTTATAGCAAAGATATCCCGTACACGTTTAATAATGTCAGAGCTTTGAATACAAAATGATGCGCTTCAAATCTCTATTGAATTTGTCTGTCTTTGTTGATTCAACAATTATTTGGTATGGGCTTAGAATTCCAAAAGCCATTATGATTTTCTCTATACTAATGTTGTGATATCAACGTACAATAGGAGTCTTATTTGCTACAATAAGACCTATGTTTCAAGTACCTTCTTATAATTGCTTTCTTTAACACTCCGGGCCATTAAGTATAACAAATTGTATTCAGTTTAACTCATTAGATTCCTTTTAAACTCATAAAAACAGCCTCAGTTGCTTTCTTCTTTCCGTGCGATTGCCTCTTGTTACCATAAAGGAACAAACCACTGAACGGTGATCGTTCCTCGCTCGATTGACTGCTGCTCCACCAAGCGCATCGGTGAAAGTGTCGCAGTGTCGTGTCATGCTCAATATTAAGATAGCTAATCGTGATCGTGACCTAGCATTCTAACTCTCTCGTGTTCTGAAAGTTTCGGTCGTGTTTTTACTGGTTCAAGCTATGATGCTAATAGCAAAACTTATGTAGCTCACGGGTGCATGATTGTTGATCTCCAAACCATTGCATTTCGTAACCATGTTAAGTATTTTAAAGCAGAATGTTTTCTAATTTTCCGATTTCATATTTCTTTACTCTCTGATCCAAAATCACAACATAATCCAACATAACACAACATCCAACATAACAAGGCCAATTATAACGTGGCTACCTAATCTTGATCCAGAATCATTCATCAAAGCAAAACGACAGAAAATTCGTGGTTGCTTGGATCCGACTGTTGCCTTATCTTTCTCCGACAGAAGGTGTTCCAACTTGGAGTGGCGACTTGAATACTCAAACTTCAAATTGAAATTATTGAAGTTCCCAATTCGATACTGCATATTTTCATCATGATGATAGTAGGTCACTTTTGCTTCATTATGTTGACATTCAATACCAAGTATTTAAAAAGAACATACATAGAAATGCTCTTAAATAAAATTACCCATTTTGATGAAACTGTACCGATAACTGTCATTCAATTCACATAATACATAACATATGAGTTTATCAAATTTGGTGTTTTTATCGTGCAATCAATATTACTATCATTCAAATGTGTTTTGCCGAAATAGAGAGTAGATAAATGATAAGATTAATTAGAGATAATGGACAGAAAAGATAAGAAAGCTATAGATATTTAATTTTCACACCGGTTAGAATAGCAGGAATGTATAAGATTATGCCAAACAGGTATTTAATTTAAAAAAATAAGAACTTAAGTCGAAAAGATACAGGTAGCTAGTTTTAATTACTCTTGTTTAAAAATCAATAACATATGAATTACCTAGTTTACAACATAATTATATCTAAAACAGTTTAAAGGTTTTCATTCCATAGAGAGCTTTTAATGTTACCTTCAACTTATTATACTTAGTACATATGTACTCGCGTTTGTTTCTGGTACTGCCGAGTCAGGCTAGGGAAAAATCAATAAATCCCAGTGCGAGGGCTCAACTCAGGGAACATTTCAATAGAGTTCAAATGCGGACATGTGAATACATACTCGTAATATACTGACTGTGTTTTTGAGATATTTCGACTAAACAGAACAGGACAGACTTAAAACAGAAACAAAACTTGGACTTTGCAAAGATAGTCCACAATTCGTTTTAAATAATACACAGTTAAACAAGCCACAAAAGCCATAGCTAAGAATTGAATTAATTGAATACACAGTTACAACCTCAGGCAGACTTCACACATTACGTAAAAGTATACAATTGTTAAGTCCAATTTCACCAAAATTTGTTAACAAAGCATTATATAAATTATCGATCGATTGGTATCTTCCGGAAGATAATCCTTTGTCAGGACATGGTGAAACACAAAACAACTTTAACAGGCGATTAAAAGGCTACAAGTTATTATTAGTAATGTGTTCAAATCGCGTAAGTTTAAAAATGTAAAGGGTAACAACTTATTAGTTGAATTAACAGTGAATGTAGCTTTTAACATGTTAGATATTATGTAGGTAAGTTATACCAATAGACGATGCAATGTTTACATAAATCCTTTATCCTTTGAGCAATACTTAGAAATGAAACCCGTTGAACATAAACACGTAATGAAACACTACAGAAACAGATACGAGCAAATTGTTTACTTGACTCATTTTAATATTATAACAGGATAGCGGCTTTCCGGTGGTCGTAATATAAGTGATTGTTTATAATAACACACTGTCTTACAGATGATTCGCACTCGCTTTGAACTCTAAAATAAAGTAAAACTAAAATAAAGTAAACTCTAAAATAAATTACGGTTATAAAGCTGAAATAAACAAACGCAATGATGAATTAAAAAACAGACGTCTGAAATTAGAAATAGATGATTTTTAATCAAATTAAAAGTAACAGATTATTATAAAATGATATGGAAAGCAAAATAAATACGATCTAATACCAGCCACCCATCGATAACTTGGAACGAAAGAGAATCTCCCAATAAAATCTATAAGTAACTATCAGTGAACTGACATGCTAATATTTCTTGAGCTAAAAAATGACCCCTCAGTAATAGAGCCCTGGTAGGCGTGGCTAGTTAGTTTTGCCAAAGAATTATATCAAAGAATTTAAGCTTATTACACGTTACACGGCATCATTCGATGTGTGAAATTTGGTGCCATATTTCGCGGAAATTTCCCTTGAATCTCTTCTTCTATGTTTTTTCGATCACTGGTAACTATACTATTAGCCATCCTAAATCGAGTCTAAAGTGTACACAAACGGAGATAGAGTCTATACAATTTCTTATATTCAATCCACGCTATTTGCCTCGAGGCCCATAATAAGATTTATTTCCCGGGGACGAATCAATACTTCGCACTCATGCCCAAAGATAATTGATGCTGAATATGGGAAATACTTAACACTAGTCAGTTGACAGATATTATAGCATTTATTACTCTTTCACGTTGAAACGGCTGAACGGATCTGAATGATATTTCGAAAGGAGATAGATTATTGTCTGGAATAGCACATAGGCTACTTTTTATCCCGGAAACAAAGTTCCCGCGGGAAAGATTTTTTTTTCTTCAAGGTACCACGCGGCTGAAGCCTTGGGCGGAAGCTACTTTACAATATTAGTAGGACCACACGCAAAGCTCCGATTAGAAAATAAGTAAAATAAGCTATGATGAGAAAATCGAATCATTCCCGAACGACTGATTGAATTCTATACCGTCGTCGCCACAGAATAATGGAGCCTATGCGCGAAATTGCGTAACATCCTCTGATGTTTTAAGTATGTTTTGATGTTTGCTTCATGACATTACATTTTTGGTAATACTGTTTGTTACAACCACTTTCACTCAGCGCCATACATGTATAACTCGACTCTACTCTGTCTGCCACTTTCTCAAAATTATATGCACCTATTTGCTATAAGTGAAACTATATATTTAACCTACGCAGTCTGGATAAAGTTAACGTGCCATATTTCATTTTAAGTAACTAGAGTAAACAGATCTACAGAATATCCTCAAAGATCTAAGTAACTAGAGATCTGAGGAGATATCTACCGTGCCTAGGGATTACAGTCGTGATCATTTTTGTTTTGTACGAAAAATTTGCTACATAAGCAAGATTTCACCTTCAGACTGCTAGATTATAACAGCCATACTTATGTAGATAGTTTTCTTCATCACCATTAGTTTGACTTAATCTGGCTAGGACCTCCACTCTTCGTTAGTATTCGTAGTTTATCCGAGTCACCTTCATTTTTTACATACAGAAGCATCATTTAGTTTGGCATGTTTCCGACTGGTTCATCATAACACTGTACTTGGCTGTGTTCGTACTAAACTAATAATTTACAAAAATAATAAGTACTTCTTTTGTATGTTTTTTGTGTCTATTGGAGTTAGAATCTATAGATGGCGCAGACGAACTACATCGTTGATCAAGGCCTAGCTTAAAATCAACAAAGAAAATGGTAGGCTTTTACTTAGTGACAAAGAAATTTGCCACGACCGTACATCAGTTCATCATCATCATCCGCACGCAGCCCGACTTCACCCACTGCTGGGTATAGGCCTCTCTTTGCATATGCCATTGTCCACGGTCTGCTGCTAGCCTCATCTAGGCCCGCGACGGATGCTATGTCATCAGCCCATCTCGCTACCGGACGACTGACGCACCTATACCCGGTTCTTGGACGCCATTCGGTTACTCCACCTGTCGTCACCTCGCCTTGCCAGTAACCATACCTCAGTTAATCATGTAAAATAATCGTTGGTTCAACGCAAATGTGTCCATCCTTATACTTCTTATGGTGATAATAAAATTATAACCGTGCAACTCTTTGCATGCTCTAATTCTCCCGCAGTCCAAAGGTAAGGCGTTGCAAAACCTCGAAAATAAACCAAACTCCTCAAGGTCTTCGGATGTGACGCTGACAACAGTTAAAATTGCGACATGATAATGGCGCTATTGTTGACAAAGTGACAGACAAATTGTGAAAAAGTTAATGGAGATGACTCGGCCGTGTAAACACTGGAATCTCTTTCTCACTAGCTTCCGCCCGCTTACCTTGGAAAACAAAAACAAGTCTATCCCACGGCAACCGTTCGTTTTCCGGGATAAAAAATAGCCTATGTGATATTCCAGATTAACTATATCTGTGGCAAATTTTATCCAGATCTGTTTAGCCGGTTCAGGGTGATTGAGTAATAAACATCCATACATCCATCCTACCTAACTTTCGCATTTATACTCTTCATAATAGTAGGAAGAAAGAAAGTAAAATATACGATTCGGTAACTTAGGCAAAATCCTTAGTTTATTGTAGAACTTAAGAAATGTATTCGCGAATGAATCAACAAACATACCTAGGTATCGTTTACCTACTTGTAGAACTAATGATGCTGTTTCCAAATGAATTTACAATTAGGTCGATAGATAATGTAAACAACGGTCCACACACTAATTTTATGCAAACAATCTGAGTTTTTCTTCGTAAAATATGCGATGCTTTAGAATTTCGGTATTTATTTAGGTTATGAGGCATCAAAAAACCCCGAAAAACAACTGCAAGTATTAATGTTCACAAAAATAATTTCCAAATATGATAATATAAGCTCGTTACGAATCATATAATGAGTCATTATTTAATTTAAATGAGGACGCCCTCCAGTGGACGGTCCTCCCAACTAACGGAAGTTAAACAAATGAGAACTGTAATGAGGAAACCACATACTTAATTGAATATGAAATGAAGTTTAGATCAATAAGGAAAGCTTCATTATTTTTTTTAAGTGGATAGTTCAGCTTGGACAAACAACATCGCGCGAGTCGTGAGAAAGGGTTGAAGAATTCTATACCCAGCAATGGAAAGATGTGTCCGACTGATACAATTTAGCTGCGGCTGCAACATACCACAAGTTAATATAATTATTAAAAAACGCCTGACTCAAACTTTGCCCGACATTTTGTGGTGGCGAACATCTTGGATTTTAAATTAGTCACACTATCCTACTACTCAAGCCTTTTTATTTGATACATATATTGAGTGAGGGAGTCGTGAAAAAATATGGAATCCGCTATTTTGCGTCGGGGGTTAAAAAGGTACAAAACCACATGTAAGTTCATTTCAAAATAAACACTACCGATTTAACCGATCTGACAAACGCCAAAGTCGCATTCGAACCACAAACAAACAATATCAATTACTGCAAACCTCTGCAAACACAGCTTGGAATGACAATATAATGGAAATTCAAAACAAACAAAAGGTATCTGCTAATTAATGTTAGCGGACGTCACACAAAAACGTGCCAGCGCTAATACGCGGAAACTGAGTGATGGATTCGATGATTTATAAGCTTCCTAGTAGGCAACTCACATAACAGTGCAAGTTATCGAGTGCATTTAGTACAACAGAGGCATTAGAGCATGCAAAACAAAAAATTGTAGATATAATGCAGCAATCCATTACTCCTATGGATAATTAAAACACGTCTGAGTAATGGATCTTGTTTTCGTAGTAAAGGATGCTTGATTAAAAGAAGAGGAAGCTATGATCGAGTTAGAGGCACAATAAATATTTATATCCTTATAGGAATATAATTTTTGTATTGATGTCGATGTTTCTTGAAGATAAACAGGGTGCCGGAAATCGCGAGGTGAAACCGGTGCCGCTTCGACTCCACAAAAAACATGATCAGCCTTTTGGAAAGGGTCACCGACCATCAGCAAAAAGTGGTTTGCTGTATTCTCTTATTGTAACTGTATTGAATCTGAGGCTGTCGCGAAATTATTCTTGTAGCAGATCGAACTTATAACAGAGTTCCAAACAGTATCTGATCATACAAAATAGATTTGTTTCTATTAGAGTATTCTGAAGATGAATGGCTACTTGATTTGTAATTCAATACCACGTTATTGATTTATGGAAATTTATTCAATTGTGAATGTTTACTCGATATTTTCTTCTTAGTTAATTGAGACTATTGAATCCATTATGAAGCAATTGTAAATTTCTGTTAAGTTGGAAACTGAAAGTTTTCAAGGAATCACTAAAATAAAAAACGATCTGCTAATGCTCTTACTTGCTAATATTAAAATAAATCAAAAAGTGTCGTGAAATAGGTCTTATTCAATTTTATCAACAACCTAATTTAACGTTGCTAGAAAAAATAATATACAGAAAACGAACTGAAACTGGAAGTATAAATCGTTTCATGGAAGGAGATTATAGTGCATTGTGACGCGAAGCGAGTTGAGAACAATGAAGCTTTCAATATACTATACCTACCAACGCTATACTGCATTGTACATTACATATATTCTATAGGTTAAGGACTAGGTAGGTTAGTTTGGAGTTAAATTGACTGCAGCCAAAATAAAGGGAACGAAAACACCTCTTATTTTTCTACCTAAAGCCTGGTGAATTTCTTGAAGATATTTATTTAGACATGTTATGATGTGAGCAAGCATTAGTAGCGCAAGTAGAGGAAGACCGAAGAAAAAGTGGTTTGATTGTGTGAAAGATGCTATGAATGTAAGAGGAGTAGACTCAGAGTTGACGAATGATAGGAGTAAATGGAAGAAGACCCCACTTACCGTGGGATAAGGGCAGGAGAATGATGATGATGTGAGCAAGCATTGATACGACACAATTTTAAATATAAAAAGTACTAGGTATGTAGAAATGATTGGAGGTTTGTGGTCAACTTATCTCCTGGAATTGGGCGATTAGGCCCTTGACATCGTTCCCTTCTTATCCGATAATATTGTTTGATAACTTTGAAGAGGGTTGATCGGTGATTGAAGATGAACTGACGCCGATTATATCGTCAGCGAAATTGCAATTTATCTGATGATTATCCACTTTGAAATGAATTCAAAAGACGTTGATTTTACTCAAGACTTCGAAGACTTTGACTATAGTTCTAGATAAGTTATCTAGATAATTTAATTTATGCATTAGTTAAGTACACATACGTTCCTTATCAAATTTAAAACATGCAAGAAGCCAATGCACCCAGAGCAAAATAACATACGGCCTTGCCAGTTAAGCAATAAATTAGGTATTAAGTGGATTAGTGGCCTTGGCCGCGATGTTTCCGCTAATTGCCGCAGTTTTAGGTAAGTTTCTGCCAAAAGTAGCTTAGCTTTATTGTTTTTACCTGAACCTCTAACATGAACACCCGTGACAACGTTTTTCTCTATGAAAGAGAAGACAAAAAGAAGAAGGCTCTTAAACGGTGAAGGAAAACATCGTGAGGAAACCGGCATACCCTGGACCAAAAATTCGAGGGTTGTGTCATAGATTATATTCTTATAAGCGGCGATGGGCTTTCAACCTGTCGCGTACGGTTTAATAATCACTGTGCAAAATGTGGTCATGTGCCAATTATCATGTTTAGACGTGCCTCTGACTACCCCCTTTAGATATCCGCAAAGATCTAAGTAACTAGAGATCTGAGGAGGTTATCTATCGAGCCTGGGAATTCTAGTCATGATCGTGTTTTTTTTTATCAAAGAAGACAAAGTGGGGGGGGGGGAGATTATTTTATGTTTTGAACTGAGAACTTATGGCTCTAGTTTTTACAAGTTTTCTCTCGTTATTTTGAGTTTTATTGTGCAATTTTGGTGGTTATTTTTCCAATAAAGCTCGAGTTTATTGACACGGGCGTGAGTTAATGTAAATTAAAGTGAAAGTTCCTTTCTAAATCCATAAGAAAATTTTCCTAGAGTTTTAAACAAAACAGCGATCTTTTGTTTTATGTCTCCAGAAAACGATCAGGATTTACATAGTTAATGCGTCACTTAAACCACCTCTGAGCTGACCGCAGGATCTGCCTACATAAGTTTGGTAAGTATACACTGTACTGTGATCTATCGGAGCAAACCAAGGAACTTCCGTGACTTCGCTTGAAGATATTTGTTTGCTTAATTTGACTTACTGTCGTAGCATGAACACAATAATGTATGATTAGTCAAACAAAAATAACACTTGTTGTCACATATACGAGTATTTCTTCTTCTTTCGAGTCAACGGCTAAATGTATAGAAGACAAATCTTACTATGCTCATACTAAGGAAGGCTGCACTCTTAGACATGAATTTTATGAATACCATTCTTTCTGCGTACTGTTCTACGAATATATCTGGTGTATAGGAAATAGGCAGAGGTTTTATGGTGTCAGTCAGTCAGTTAAGTAACGATTTCATATTAGATGGAACGTGTAGGTACACGTGCGAGGGTGTGGGTGCTGAATGAGTCATTGTTATCATACTGGTAACGCGAAACATACCTTTAATGTCTAGTGGGTTTGTTGACAATATTTATGAAGGACCGATCCAGTATTTTAAACGGTCCAAGGAGCCTTTAATTTGTCCTACCTATCTTACAGGTAGGTATGAGTAATGCATAAGAATACGTAAGTATATTATATACTAATATGTTCTTACATAATACAATACTTCGACCACTAGTAAATTCTAATTTCTAATCATAGCATTCTTCAGATCCCTTCACTGTGTGTGATCTGACAGTCTGACACGAACATAGCAATTTTTTATGTTTAAAATCCCTTTGGCTTATACTCTTACATCTCTCTATACTTTCTGTCAATATATTCGTATGTATACATTGTGTTGTGTTCCTTAGTAATGTCTGTGGTAGTATGTTGATCTTTATAGTCGCTGTTGGGTATTTTACATAACCAGTGTCTGACTCATTCATTGCCTTCGGCGTTTTTCGATTCCTCTATCTTATTCGTGATGTATCAGGAAACAATAAAAACACTCGCTGTTAGTGCGGTAGGAATATATTTACATTTCTTTTTGCAGTTTATCCTGTAGTCTTCCTTGTTAAGATAAGATTACTATAATATTACTTTTTATCAGTTGGAAGATTTTTGTCATAATCATTGTAATTTATTGGATAGGTAGTTGTTAGTAGGTACTAGGTACAGTGTCTGTTAAGTGGCCTTGTCTAAGTGTTAAATATTACCTATTGTATGGCTACAGGTATATAAATGAAGTATGAATTTAAAACTTTTGAATTTTGATTTGTATTGCTGGGGACCGGAAAGAGTGGCGTAATAAAGAGGAGGCCTATACTCAACAGTGGGTGCAACCGGGCTGAATGATGATGAATTAGGTAGTTAATAATGGTGAAAAAAAAAGTATGTGATTCTAACTATAGTTTAGATAGGTAGACTTGAGCGGCATGGGTCTTAGGACGGTGGGAATAAGTTCAATTGAATAATCCCCCCTATGGCCTTGTGTTAAAAGTGCCCAAGTCAACGACACACATCCTGATCACCCACTGGGGAATTTACATTGAAACCATTAACTTAATGTATGTGTGAACTCTAACTACCTATTATGTAGGTAATTTGTCAGCCACCAGATAAAAAGACCCACAAATAGATTCTAATCAGGTCAGATCTTCTTTATGTCGATGATTTAAATAATGTTTCAGTAATATGTCACCACCTCAACCGCTTTATCATTAGCCGTGTGTCTTCCCTCATCTTTAGGTACCAGTACGTCTACCAAGAGTTATCACATTTAGATCGGCTGACGTTACTACAGTAGTAATAGTAGGTTACTATGACATCTATCAAAATTGTTACCAATGCTACCAAATTCTAAGCAAATTAATGAAACGCAAACTACAGTCGCTGTAGTACGCTGTGACGTAGGATAGTTAACTACATGACGTTTTAGTACCTAACTATCCACTAGAGGCGCTGTACAAGTTTTCATACATTTTTTTTAACTACAGTTGCTAGCATGTGTAGATTGTGAAAACTCATGGTAGACCTACAGGGGCAATCCAGCAAATGCGGTAGCTTTTGTTTCATGAGATCAGATGTCAATAAAATAAACTGTTTGAGATATTGATCAAGGTGTTAGTGAACAAGATAGGTACTTTACAATATTACTATCATACTAGAAATTTTGCGCGAAAGGAGCATCTGAGGCACATTTTATTCCTTTCATCACACTGGTTTAATAACTAGTTGCACAATAAGAAGAAGAATAGATATCAAAGAGAGTCCTGACATTATATTTTCTGACCCATGCATGAAATTGAGGAATATTTATTGCTTTCTATTTCATTTAGTGAATATGTACTTTGACATTAAACTTACTTGCTATTAAAGGTAAGTAGTTAATTAAATACCTTATGAGAAGTCAAGTATTACAATAAAATAATTTAGGGGAATTTGTGTTCTATGTGTTGAAATTTCAAATGAGAAAAATTAGCTTGGACAATTTACGAGTAGGCAAGTCTATTACATGAAGCTAATTTGAATACCTACCAGGTTTTTCAGCGAGATTATGTATCCCAATTTATTAAACCCCTTTTAAAATTAAATTCTAAGCCAGTGAGATAATAATAAATAATAATAATAATAAATAATGCTGGACAATCCACACAGCATCATCTAGCCCCAAAGTAAGATATAATTTATATAAATTAAGATATAATTTGATATGCAACTCGTACACATATTTTTTATAGTTTTGAGATGATAGTTTGAAATATTGCAAGGAGTTAAATAATAATATCAATGGTTTACATAATAGATCAGATAATACCATCAATAGAATTAATGTAAATGGCAGAACAAAATACAATTTGTAAATGATAATTAACTTGAAGACAACAATATTTATGCCAATGCCTGTTTTCCTTAAGCTAACCGAACAATAAGTATATAATCAGCAGTGATAAACTTACCTACTATTTATTTACTTAGGCAAACTCTCAAAACAAAGTATTAATTAGTTACTTACTGAGTAAATAAATAAGATAATGATTGCTTACATATTGCTTACCTAGCAGTGATACAAATAGTGGAGGACTTTATGCATCTAGGATTAAACATAATTTATTGTTTTTTTATTTATTTATGATAGATGTGAATAAACTGAAATTTAATTTAGTTAATTGTAGCATTGAATAACAAGAAATTTTAGCTACTTAAAATGAATACTTTATTGTAAACAAACATTTAAAAATAAATGTGAGATAACCAGGGCTTAATGCCAAAGGGGCATTTATTACCAGCCAACCTAATCTGGTTCTGTGACTTAGGATGGTACATAATAAAAACTAAAAAAAAAGAGTAATGTAAACAAGTAGGTATTGATACCTATTAAACATTGACTGTGTATGTACAACTATTGAAACATCTGTATTTCAATACACTGAAAGAGGCCTACAGTACCATAGATGGTAACAGAATGTTTAGTCATCACCTCTATTCATTATAACGTAGTAGGTACCCAGTTATTTCTAAAAGCATATTATGCCAGTTCAGGTAGGTTGTAGGTACAGTAGGACATCAGTTTAATAGTCAATTTGATCAATAAATGGCACACAATGAGACCGTTTTCTGATAAGCCGGTAACAATGACACACGCATTACAAATGCATGCAGCAGTAACAAAATTACGATCACACAAGCAAGCGTTCTATCGATATCGTTTTGCCGGAATTCTGACATAAACATCCAACAATACACACATTTACGGTAGTATATTACCTGGGAATGCAGTTGGAAGGCGTCCTGTCCACTTCCCAGGCTGCAAAGAGTTTCATAGGAACTGGTTTGGATGCATTAGTCATCTTTTCGGATTTATTTTTCTCGGTCATCGTAAGAGCACAGTTTTCACAGCACAGCACAAACGTTTGCCACTACTGGCATTGTTGTTTGATCACTGAACACGACACTGCATTCATTTTATTGATACGGCACGATAACTCGGCGAAATACTACGCGAAAACAATGATTAGCGACGGTTTTCATACCGCTTACGATTGTTTGTCAAACGAGAATCGCATGAAAGAAAACGAAACGAGCCAATAGCCAACCTGCCAACCGACTGCGAGTTGCGTCGACCGACCGGCCGACTTGACGTGCGTGACCGAACGGGGGGCGTCGTTCAATAAATACGTTTGACGTTGACTTTTGTTTGACAGAAGACAGCTTGTTTGGTGCTTCCAACTCTAATAGCAATAGCTCATTCTGCCGAATACAATTCAATTTTATAGCAATGGAAAAAGAAGAATACTTTCCTAAACTGTCCTTCCATGTCTAACCTTATTCTATCAAAAATAATATAATACACTCGAGGTTAAAGCGTGTAAATAATAATGTGTTCAGATCGCGTAAGTTTAAAAGTACATATTTCTAACCATAATTTACTGCCTAATAGAATTGAGATAATTTTTAACCGAAATTCCTCAAAAATGTGTAAATTGTTCATGCAAGGAAACTGAAAGTTGTCATTGTCAATTGTCATCAACATCAAGAATTTTTTTTTGTAAGTGGCAAATGCATAAATAATGTTTCCTCATGTTTTCCGGGCCAAAAGAATATTACTTAGATACATAATAATAATAATATACCTACTATTCTAGGTTCGAACCTACCTTAGAAACGGAAGGTAGGGTTCCATCAACACAAGAGCTGGGTTTATCTATCTTAGCGGCTTTATCGATAGATGTCGCTATTAACTAAAAATCACTAAAACGGTGTGATGGCTACTAATAGGGGAGCCCAAGAGGGGATTTCGGGATTTACTAAAACACGGCAGATTAATGTACAGGGGGATACTTTGTACCCGGTTAAGTACCTCCACCAAATATGAGCCTCATATAATATGGCCACCTGTGTATAAAATTATAAAAAAAATATAATTATAAATAATTTACTATAATAATATTTATTACAAATAATATTATAATGAAACTAGTACATATTCAACAAAAATAATTTATTTAGGTACCAAAAGGAAGAACTATTACCAAACAGCCAAAATAAACTGTACATTAAATAGTTTTTAACAAAATAATTGAGTACTTACAAGCAGTACATATTTAACAAATTCATAGACATAATTTTAAAATAATATTTTACTAATGGAATGGCACAAGTACTAAACACTTAAAATCTACCCAAAAAACCCTTTTAAAATACTTACACTTAGTTCTACTATAAGTATTAGAGTTACGTGACAAGTTTACATTTAGAACTTATGATCAATAAAATGTTACGTACAAAAAATACAAAAATGTATATACTTAAACAAAATTAACATTGAATCAACTTTGATTGAATTTACTTATTTATTATTTTTGAATCCTTTTTTGTACTTCTGTGGCGCTCAACTAGCAATTTTAGTTGAAGTAGTCTATACTACTTAAAATTATTATAGTTTGTGCGTGGATATTTAATGTATAGGTCATTGGATTGGAAGTAGAGACACTTATCAAGACTTTATGATAAGACTTCTATAAAAAACAGGTAGACTTTAAATAATTTTGTTATCCAAAACATGAGCTTAAAATATATTTTACATAAGAGGAAGGGAGATGATTATTTTTTCAATGAGCGTAGGAAGTAACATAACATGTAAAAAGTTTAAGTCAAATCAAACCTGAAATTTTTTAAAAACCAATAAAAATTCGATCGTTTCGATGATTTTTTCTATAAAAGATAAATTAGATAAAAGAAAAAAAAAAATATGATCACGACTGTAATCCCCGGGCTCGGTAGATATCTCCTCAGATCTTTAGTTACTTAGATCTTTGAGGATATCTAAAGGGGGTAGTCAGAGGCAAGTCCAAACATGACATTTGGTACATGCCCACATTTTGCACAGTAGTTAGTATTCCGTACGTGACAGGTTGCAAGCCCATCGCCGCTTATAAGAATACTAACCTATGACACATACCTTCGAATTTTTGGTTCTAGGATATGCCGGTTTCCTCACGATGTTTTCCTTCACCGTATAAGAGCACTGGCATTGCGCACATAAATTTTTCGAATGGAAAAACTCATTGGTGCACGACCAGGTTTGAACCCACGACCTTCGGATCGTGAGGCAGGGGTGCTACCACTACACCACCAGCGCTCTATAAATTAGATGTCTAAATAAAAATCTAATTGGGTAACTTTAGACAGGTTATAGGCCCAGCTAATCTATTTTCTTAGTCTATGGTCAAGTTCTGTAAGATTATAAGATATACTCGTATATATCGTGGTATATAAATATAAGGTTCACTTGGCGACTTCGGGAGGGCAATCGGGCTGGGATGAGGGATGAGCTGCTCGGAATGCCGGATGGTTTTCTAACTCCCGGTCGATACGTAGCATTATAGGAAACGGACGTAGATCCACGTGAAATCTGGAACCACATAAAGAGATAAAGACATCCTTCATTCATCATAACACTCTTTGGAAGTTATTTGTTTTAGTTCTTTTGCACCAGTGTGGTACATTTTAAATACGGTTCAGACACTCTTTTTATGTGCTACTAGCTTCCGCCCAACGGCTTGAAACCTTGAAAAACAAAAACAAATCTATCCCGCGGGAACCGTAGATTCACCCGCGATAAAAAGTAGCCTATCTGCTATTCCAGACTATAATCTATGTCTGAGCCGAATTTCATCCAAATCCGTTCAGCCATTTCAGCGTGAAAGAGTAACAAACATACATCCATACATTCTTACAAACTGTCGCGTTTATAATATTAGTAGGATATACACCTCTAATGAGGTAGGTAAGTTAAATATTAATACTATATCTAATAATATTTAGAAAATGTCATAAAAAAACACAAAAAAGCACATAGGCTTCTATTTTTATCAAGATGAACCCCAACAGGATGAAAAAGAGGGATAAATGCACAACCACAGGGTGTAGCTAGTAATGAATAAAATAATGAGGGTATACCTTCTAGCATTGAACACTTGAGGAACCAGACAGCAGTCAGCCAATGTGATTTCATCTCCCACACAGTATTTCCCCGCACTGGCAGATAACAGCTTCTCAATGGCACGGAACCCTCGCATGATCCAATGCTGTGCCCATTCCTTCTTCTTCTCTTCTCCGACATGGATGAGAACTATAAGATTCTGTAGCGGCTGAATGCCAGTAGCTATCACCTGGAATAAGTAACACACTGGTTACTAAACGGGTATTTATAGCGTTTTATTTACCTATATTTCCCGACGTTTCAACAGGTTTACACACTGTCGTGGTCACGGTATGACTCCATAAATACCCGTTTAATACTTATAATAATGTGCTAAATATATATAACTCAAAAGTGACTGACTGACTGACATGGTGATCTATCAACACACAGCCCAAACCACTGGACGGATCGTGCTGAAATTTGGCATGCAGGTAGATGTTATGACGTAGGCATCCACTAAGGATTTTGATTAATTAACTACTAACTACCCCCACGCGGGCGAAGCCGTGGGCGGAAGCTAGTAAAAAATATACATATAATTTGAGAACTCTTTTTTAATCTAAATTGATTAAAAATGCAAATTTCATGAATTCTCAGGTTATTTCATTTATATCAGGTTATTTTATGCTTTTATGAGCATAACATAGGTATAATATAAGAGCATGTTATACTCTAGATATAAAAGGTTAAGATTGTATACTTGCCTCACAAATCTCTCTAACTTTGGCCCTCTTGAAACAGTCATCAGGCATCAACGGCCTTTGAGGTCTGGTCTCCTCCAAGTAATGCATAATGCTTAGTGATTCAACTAATGTATGACCATCTGGAACATTTTAATATTGGTGGAAAGTTCACACAACATTATCAAGCCCCAAACTATGCAAAACTTGTACAATGGGAACCAGATAATTGATAGATTAATTAAATACTTTTTGTTTAAATACAAAGAATATGTAATAACTCGTAGACACAGAATAAACATTTGCGTTCATCACACAAATGCTTATCCTGGATGAGAAACGAACCCACAACCTACAGCACAGAACGCAGAGCTACTAGGTACAAACTAAGCTGTGACACCAGTCATTTTAAATGATAAAGCAAGTTCTACCAAGGGGTAGACAAGTTCAAAGACATGTGTCAAGTGCACAAAAGTAACCGCTGAGCTGTACTTTGACTCTTTCACAATGCTGCTTTGATAGAATAAGTGATACCATAAGAAAGGGTAGACAATCCTACTAATATTATTAATGTGAAGGTTTGTATGTATGGATGTTTGTTACTCTTGTTGTTGCTCTCACGCTGAAACGGCTGAACAGATCTGGATGGCACAGGTTATAGTTTGGAATAGCACATTGGCTACATTTTATCCCAGAAAAATATACAGTTCCTGTGGGATTGATTTGTTTTGTTTTTCAAGGTACCACGCAGGCCAAGCCATGGATGGAAGTTAGTTCATTAATATAACTCCTTAAAGTGGAACACAACAAAGTGGAGGGATACAGGGGTAGAGTTAGGCCAAAGAAAAGATGGATAGACTGTGTGAAAGATGACATGGGTAAGAAAGGAGTGAGTACTGAGATGACGAATGATAGAGGGAAATGGCAGAACATATGTGCTGAACCCACATAACGTGAGAACAGGGCAGGAAGATGATGATGATGGAGTTACAAAGAAGTTGAGACTACAAAGTTATTTATATTAATCGGAGTACACATAACTTACCTATACAAAGCGAAGGGACCTGTTCCATAGGATTGACTTCTCTATACTCATTGCAGTGTTGTTCCCCACCTCCTTTGATAAGACTCACCGCCTTTATGTCATATGGAATCTCTTTGAGATTCAATGCTATTCTTACTCGCCATGAACATGAGCTTCGCCAATACGAGTATAGTACTGGCTGAAATAAAATAGAATGTTTCTTACAACTTAAAATTTTGTTATTAGTAGTTCCTACCAAATGTGTAAGAGAAGGCTCAATCCTTCATCAAATTTAATACTAAAACATTTAACCACCAAAATGTATGGCGGGAAGCTAGACATAGTAAATTATAACTGAGAAAGCGACTTTATTACCTTAGTCTCGACAATATCTCCCATTTTATGTTAAAACTTTACTAAATATATTTCACACTAATAACGCCAACGCGCACTGAAGCTATTTGATAGAAACGTAACCGGATACACGACTAATTTAATCATAAATCAAGAATTACCTGTTTGTAAATATACTTAAGTAGAAACGATAAAATAATAAAACAGCAGATTATTTTCATACTAACCTTGGCCATGGCGGGTATGTGACCGTTATACTTGGAGTAGTAAGCAATTTTGGCGGCTTTAACTTGGCTTTACTGAATAAAAATATCAAAGTCTTTTTAGGATGTATAATTAGAACAAAATAAGCAATTTTCTTCGTAATAAATAATGAACCAACAATTCATCCATTCAACAATCGACCAGCACCCAGCCGCCAGCTCTATTTAGTGTTGCCAGTACCTATTCGTTTATTTTATCTCCCACTCCCACATCCCATACTAAAATTAAATAAATAATTATCAGAACATAATAATAAGGACACAAAGCTTCATAATAAATAATGAGGACACAAAGCAAGCAAATCGCATCTCAAAAACGAGTTAATCACAGCTACTCACTCACACCCAGCTGAAGCTGAAAGACTCACTCATCACTCACTCACTCTACTACACACAGGTTTACGCATTCTTATTCATATATTATTTTTCCACCTTTGTTAGTAGATTTTAGGTATCAAATTATAACAAAAACTTAAAGGAAATATTAACAGTTGACTTGAAAAAATAAACAATTTTATTGGGAAAATGTTCTTGTTCTTTTGTATAAGCAATTTTTTTATTAAAAAATTTAGATGATAATGACACTTAACATACAATATTCTGAGTGACACCTACCTAACCTAAAGCGAGGTTTAGACTAGCAATAAATCTTGCAGAAGTTGACTTCCGCAAGCTGTTACCACTGTTTAAACAGGTGTGGCAAGCTAACTTCTGCAAGTTTTACAGATTGCGGAACTTGCTACAAGTTATATGTGTAAACGCAAAAAAACGGCCGCGGCAAGCAACTTCTGCAATTTTTTCAGCTTGCGAGGCTTGCTTGTTTAGATTTGCAATAAATTTTGCAGAAGGCGACTTCCGCTAGAAGTTACTACTGTGTAAACTATTGTGGCAAGCTAACTTCTGCAAGTACCTATTCCAACTTGCACAGACTTGTCGGAAGTCACACGTGTAAACGGTATTTTGACATTGCAGCAAGAACTTCTGGGTTTATTTGCTTGCAAAATAAAGTTTTTTATCTTGTGCAAGATGTCAGTTAAAAAAGTATGGGCGCGAAATGAAATTGTGCAGCTAATAGAAAAGTATGAACAGCACCGAGAATTGTGGGATACTAAAAGCAAGTAGGTATTATCTATAGGTATTATAATATAAATAATATAAATTTATAATTTATATAAAATTATATACCTATATAATAAATTTTATATTATACAGGGTGTTCCAAAAAGTAGTGTCAAGCGAAAGTCCAGAGATAGAACACCCCTAGGGGTACCCGAATCACCCCCATGTATGTTCCGCGAACATACATGGGGGTATTCTATCATATTCTATCAAGGGGTGTTCTATCTCTGGACTTTCGCTTGACACTACTTTTTGGGACACCCTGTATAATATAATATAAATTTTAATTTTAAACGTAGTTATTGTATACTCATAAATAACAATAATAATAATAATAAATAATGCTGGACAGTCCACACATCATCATCTAGCCCCAAAGTAAGCTACTCAAAGCTTGTGTTATGGGTACTAGATAACTGATATATTTAATAAATGATATAGGTACATAGATAGATATTTTTTATTATACATACACACCCAGACCAACGGAACAAATTTCTGCAGATCGTACACAAATTTGTTCCGAGGCGGGAATCGAACCCGCAACCTCTTGCGTCGTAGGCAGACTCTTGCCCGCTGCGCCACTGAGGTCGTCGAGGATAAATGTAAACCAGGGTTGGATTTCGTAGTATAATTATACTATTTGTACCATAATTTCATGATATGTAGTATGTAGTATTGTAATGCAAGTATACTACGCGAAAGTAGTATAATTTTATGTTCAAGCCGATTTGTTTATTTGGTAGTAATTTTGAACATTTACCCTACAGTATTGAGATTTTCTGTACGTATGGCAACATCTAATCAGGCAAAGACAAACAGGGGACTCACTGATTCTTTCATGCGATGCGGTAAAAGAAAGTAAGATCGAAAATTTAACATCGTGTTAATGCAAAGGACAAAGTTCCGATTGACGAATTGGCTGAAATAGACATCCAGTTGCCTCAATTTGATTAAATTGTGAATATTTTAAGTAATTAATACAGCAAAATTTCACTAACAAATGCTATTTTATTTAAATTCAAAACAAAATCGATGAAAACAGAAACGTAGTATAATTATTTTAGTCAAAGTAGTATAATTTTAACTTCCATGTACAATAATTTTTCAATGGTCTGAATCCAACTCTGATGTAAACAGTCTTGCAAGAACTTCTAAGCGAGATCTTGCTGGTGACTTCCGAAAGCGACTTGTGCTACAAAAATTGCAGGCAATCTAAACGGACCAGAGAATATTTGCCCAAGAAATCGCAGCAAGTCATTGCTAATCTAAACAATCGCGCAAGAACTTGCAAGGAAGATCTTGCGGGTCACTTGCGAAAGCGAATTGAGCTACAAATATTGCACGTAATGTAAACGAAGCAGCAAGTACTCGCTCAAGAAATTGCAGGAAGAACTTGCTAGTCTAAACCTCGCTTAACGAACGAACGAAACGAACGTGGTTTTCAGTAGATTATTAGATACAATTCTTTGTTGGGTTTTCGTGGTGTGATACACCTCCGTAAAATTTTGAGGGTTATGTTGTTATTGTTGTATTTGTTGTTTTGAAGTGAAATAATTGTACGCTTCAACTTGAGAAAATGGGAAAAAACAAAAAAGGACCTAAGGCCAATGTTTTCAAAGTAGCAGGTGCAAAAAGCCTGAAGAAAACTAAAGCAAAAGCTGTGAACCTTGGACTAAAAAATGTAAGATTACTTTTAACCATTTTATAACCTTGTTAATGTTATAAATCCTCTCCAACAGTTATGTATTAAGCACCTATTAAGTATGTGCCGCGTAGAATCCGGTCTATCTACTCACCCAAACCTAGGTAGGTTTAAAATTTACAGTGCATAACTGAACTACACTTTTCTCCTACTTCTCTTGGTGTAAAATAGGAAGTACTTCCATAGGGAAGTTAATTTTTTACATACCTAAAAAATTAACTGTTTCTATGCATGTTTCTGGTCTGCATCAATAGAATTTCTTACTGTTCTAAGTTTATGGTATCTAAGTTCTTATATGAAATACTATAACCTGTTTAACACATTTAATTATCAAGTACCTGGATAACCGAGCTTTGCTTGGTTTTTTTTTGGGTAAATAATTTATCACCCCTGAAACCCCCTGCATACTAATTTTAATGAAAATCATTGGCGCCGTTTCCGAGATTCAGATTATATATTATAGTGTAGGTATATATATATACAAGAAATAGATAGATTAGTGCTATGTTTTACTGACTACTCTAACAGATGTTATTTTAGTTATTTAAAAATATTGATGCAATTGGTAACACTGAATGATAAATTTTTCTATGTTTCAGATCAAAGCAAAGGTATCGGAGATGGACAAGGAATTTATAGAGATCAGTAAAACATGCAAATCAACACCAACAACACTTGCACCCTCGAAACCCAAAGCCAGTAAAAAGAAGTTCCAGCCTGTATCAAAAGAGGAAGTAGTGAAAACTGCAGAACAAATTGATAAAATGGACTTATAACACTTATTGTGCATAGAGTAAGGTTGTTATTTCAATTTCTATTCGTTAAAACTAAGTGGTTGCAGTTGAAGTAAATTATATTTTTGTTTATTTGTTTATTTATATAAAACATTCACAGAACTATAAAATTAAAACAAATTTAAAATCTGCTAAAATTTATTTCCCCTAAGAAAAGTTTAAAGCTGGGCCGGGCACTTGGCCAGATTTAGTGATGGCAGGTGGTGTAAAGCGCTGACAGAGTGGTGGCCAAGGGAGAGCACTAGAAGCCGGGGCAGAACACCAGCCTGGTGGGTGGATGATATAGAGGCCATAGAGGGAAATACCTGGACAAGAACAGCACAGGGTCGATTGAAGTGGCGTTTGAGGGAGGAGGCTTATACCCAGCAGTGGGCCATTATTTGAGCTGCCAATGATGATGATGAAGAAAAGTTTAATAGCAGTGGCCAAAGAATTGTTCCTTGTGTCACTCCAGCCCGCGCATCATAATCTATATCTCGTTGGCCTACATTGTATCAAATAAATTAACTGAATTTTAAGTTTTTTGATCACTGGTTGATAGGCAAATCAAAAAGGAACAACAAATAATACAAATAGTTATCATTCGTCTTTTATTGTTAAACTTTAACAAAAATAACATTATCAAACACTTATGCTAAAACAGTTTAGTTTAAATAAGACTATTTAATTGAAATGATTGAATTGACTGGTAATTAACAGCTTCCTTTCAAATAAGGACTGCTTTCGTTTTACGTAATTTCATTACGAGAAAGAAAGAGACAGGTTTTGAAAGTAATTTATCATTAAGAAGAGCTAATAAATAATTCATGTCGACCTATTGAAATGCACATGAACAAATTATAGCTGATGGTTTGAAATGCATGAACTTTGCAATCGAAAACTACCACCACAAACTGAAGGAACTGAAATGCAGTCCACTATGGAAGACCCCACCATGATCAATACTAAAGTTGTAAAAGATGACGGACGGGCTCAAATTCTTCATGGCTTTGATGATTTAGAAAAATATGATTCTTTTGTATTTTTTTAGTTTATTCCTCGTCAGTTAGGTCCGGTTCCGCTTTTTCGTCTTCGCTGGCATCTGCTGCGTCGATCTCAGCTTCGGGAGTAGACTCGACTGGGGCTTCGGTGTCGGCTTCGGGTGTCACTGGTTCCTCGACGATCGGTTCGGGTTCGTCGGCGGGTGTTTCACTGTAAACGGTCAAGTTTTTAACCAGTTCGTACAAGAACATTTCAAAGCCTAAGTTGCTTTTTGCTGAATTCTAAAACACCTGTACTGGAAGGTTCAACTAAAATTTTGGGAATGAAGTAACTATGCATTGAAGCTTTATTCTTCACTGTCATAATGTGTTTTTGACTGTTTTTTATAAACTGAAATTTCCTGATCAGGTATGTATGTATACCTGGCTTCAGCTTCAGGAACCTCGGCGGTGGAACCACTGTGTGAGAGCTCCTCCAGTCGGGCGGCAGCGAGTTCTGACTCTTGTCTTGCGATTTCAGCTAATTCAGCAGCCTGGGAAAAATATGAAGTGAATAAGTTATTTGATATTGCAAATTGGTAAATGTGTTTCTCGTCTTAACTCTTTATTAAAACGGTAGTTTAAAGCATTATTCCTTTTGCGAAGCGTAGATAAATAAACGCTATTTTGACTCACCTGTCGTGCAAGTTCTTGTTCTTTCTCCTCTTCAGCCTGTTTTTCGAGTTCCTCCAACCTCGCGAGTTCTTCCTGCCTTCTCTGTTCCGCTTGCCTCTCTTCCTCTAACGCGGCCTCTTCCGCTGCCAACTTAGCTTCTTCCGCCAATTTCGCCTCTTCTGCTAATCTTGCCTCTTCAGCCAACCTGGCTTCTTCTGCGAGACGAGCCTTTTCGGCCTTTTCTGCTTCTTCTGCGAGCTTCTGTTCCTCAGCTTTACGAGCTTCCTCAGCTAAGCGAGCTTCTTCCGCGGCGCGGGCTTCCTCAGCTAAGCGTGCTTCTTCTTCAGCTTTTCTTGCGTCTTCTTCGGCTTTACGCTTGATTTCTTCTGCTACACGAGCTTCATCTTCGGCTCTTTTTTTTTCGGCGGCTTCACGCTCCGCCTGTAATTATAGAGAACCAGGTTGATAGTCTCTCACACTACGTCAGAACAAATACAATAAAAGAAAGATATATTTACCTGAGCCTTACGATCAGCTTCCCGTTTCGCCTCTTCCTTCAAAGCTCTGAAACAGTTAAGGTAGCATTAGTATTCTCAAAGATTCCTTTTCCATTTTTGGATTTCCAATGGATTGTCTTACTTTTCTTCAGCAGCGTGAGCTTCCTCTTGCTTCTTCCTCTTGATTTCGGCCAGGTCAACCGAACGAGTCAATACTGGCTCGACGGTGGACGAGCGGAAGCGAGCTTCGCGGTCGGCCTTCGCCGCCTTCAGCTCCTCCGACGGGTCTTCCATCATCTTTGGCGCCTGGAACTTGCGGCTCGGCCTCCATGGGAGCAGTTTCACTGCACCGAGGCCAAGGTTACACGTGTTCTTCAACGACCATCGGTGAAATGATCGCTAGCATGCGGCATTTCACAGTGCGTTACGATGGTCTTTGGGGAACACGGGACAGCAAGCAAGGCAGCACATTGCTCGTGAATATGACGCTGCTCGTCACCAAGCTGTTACTCTGCATAAGCTCGCCAAGCCTGCGTTGTATGGAATCGCTAGGGTGTCGTAATCATTTGAAGTGCTGCTTGCTCCATGCTGTGATGTGAATGGATCGGTTTTGATAATGTTTCTGTGGTATAAGCTAGCATGTAAGATGATAAATACTTATAACTCTTTGTCTAACGCATGTCTTACAGGGGAATTGCTGCTGTGTACCCAAATTGTTCATTGTATAAATGTATAGTTTATCGTATATTTTATTTCTCCTTGTATTTTTATGTCATTATTTATTTATTCAGAGTAAATCGTGTTAATTGTTGGTAGGTACTTGGTATTGTAATTTTAGTATCAAAGCAAAGCGTTAACGAAGCTTAGAAATTAGAAGCGTGAATTCAGGAACATGAAACATGCAAACGATTAAAACAACTACAGATTCAGTAGAAAACGTTTATTGATAAAATAAAATCAGTCGAGTGTAGTGAAAACGAGACGTCTCGGTCACCGATTAAATCATTTCGGCGTTAAATACACCGCTATATCACAACGATGACTAGAAAATAAACTAAATTATTTCGTTCGTTGCAACTCGTAAAATATGTAATAGCAAAAATAATAGTCTGTCTGAGAATTAAATTAATTCTTATTATATGTATTACGTTATGATCTCATGGTTAGTTGTAGAAGAGCCCTAGGTACTCGTTATACCAAGATCATAGAGCGCCGCGGAAGGCGCGGCGCGAGCGGCGTCGGTACCGAGACGTGCGCACGCGCCGCGCCGCCCGGGCTGCGAGCGGGGGAGGGTGCGGGGGACTACGCGCACTGCGCCGCCGATGGCTGTTGCGGCGCGCCTTTCGCTGCAAGAGACACCACACACAGGGTTAGACACCAACTTTAAACTTCATTTTATACGCCTTCAGGGCGTGACTGTAAATTTTAATATTTTTAACAACTCGTCTTTAGAACAAAGCGAAGGATAGACAGCTCTGGCTAGCGATGCGACTGAGGCGAGGTACCTGTTACGTTCTCGACGGCAAGGCCGGCGGCCGCGAGCCTGTTCTTGGCATAGAACGAGAGGAGGTTCACGTCGTCCCTTATGCTGAGCTCCTTGTAAAGAGGTCTGCGGTTGGAGAAGGCCTTTTTACCGGAGTAGTGCACGCAAGCGAGGTTTCCGCGTCCTGGCGAGAACACCTCACTGTTACCACGGGGATCACACTGGAACTCAACTGTTAGTTGGTGGTAAAACAGATCGACGTGGACGCTACACGAACACCACAAGGAAATTGGAAAGAGATCAAGCATTTAGTCATTAATTCGTCGGTTAGCAAGGTGTGTCGCAACTGTATTGTGTACGGACGGTTGTCGACATACTTACCGGTGAACTTCTTGGCAGGCTCGTTGTAGAAGGAAATCGCGTTGATGTTTCCGACTACGTTGCGGTTCAGTGGGAACAAGAGCTTTTCGATGTACGCGTCGTTGGTAAAACGGTACGGAATCGGCTCGCCGTAAGAGTATCTGTCGAAGCAATTACAGCTATCGTAAAATCTTTACCACAATTATTCGAGGGTATTGGAAAACTATGTCTTAAATAACCAAGAAAATAAGTCGTAAACCATTTTATTAGAGTATGAAACTGCAAAACATTGGCTGGCATTTAACCAGTCTATAATTAAAACGGTGATCAGTACAGCTTGGCTACGTCACACGAGTAACGCGCGTGAACATGATTTGGCTGTGAAACAATACACCCACGTCCGATGTTCTCACTTGAAATCTCCTTATTTTGTTGCCAAACTTCCAGCCGTCAGCCCGAGACCTTTCTTTACGTTTCTTTAAAAAAAAGTCAACACAAACATTGCCAATTGACGAGCAGGTAGCCTAGTCAATGTCAGTGCCAAAGCGGCTGATAGACATCAATGAATGAGTTATTTCGGTACTGTAACATCAGGCCAAGAAAAATTTGACTTGTCATCAGAGCCGACATGGACGAGGTCTTTTGCACCGACCCTGAATCGAAGGGTTAAAGCTATGTCGCACGCATCGGCACATGAGACGTGTGAGTTGCTGAATGTTGTAGTGGCCTTCTGGGTTGAATTTCAAGGTTGCAGAGCGTGCCAACATTGCTAATTGTCCCGCCAATTAAATGTCATTTTACAAAATTGTAATGGGATATCCTGCACAGTTGAAGCACATCGAAAATATCGTACTTACGAGTAGATAGCATCGAGAGGGGGGTAGGACTTGGCACGCGGCACCACGGAGCGAGCGCGAGTCAGCAATGCAGCGGTGTCGGCACGAATGCGACGGCTCTCATCTTCGAAAGCCTGAAATTTATAAGAGGTTGATTCTTACTTCAGCAGCCAAAACCGTTTGCCCTGATCTCATTTGAACAACCAATAGATATGTTGACGATACTTTGAAGTCATAAATATGATAGTTATAGTGCCAGAAAGTTTAGAACAATTGAACAAGCTCTTGGCAATGTCCAATGGATTGGGAACTACTTACAATATCGAGTTCAAATTATATACTCGGTTATAAAATCGGTAATAAAATGTTAAGATGGATGTGTGGGGTGACACGGTTGGACAAGATAAGGAATGAGTATGTCAGGGGAAGTTTGAAAGTGGCGCCTGTACCTAACTGAAAAGATGAGGACTGCTAGATTAGCATGGTACCTACCTATGGACAAAGTGGTTAGATTGTGTGAAAGATGATATGAATGTAAGAGGACTCAGAGTTGACGAATGATAGGAGTGAGTGGAAGAAGAAAACATGTTGTGCGGGGTCGCTTAGCGTGGGGTAAGGACAGAAGAATGATGATAATGATGACTCGCCTCAGTTAGTTCTAATCAGCATTTAATGCCTTATTGCTAATACTTATAAGTAATATTAGTAGTCTGTTTCTCACCTTTGTGGACTCAGATCGGCAGAAATCGTCAACGGCTGAGATAGACAGCTGAGGGCGGTGCTTGTATTGGATGCGGTCGAGCTCGCGAAGGACCACAGACGGACGCACGCGGACCCTGACGATGTGGTGGGGAACTTCAGGGTATGTGGCGAGTCGAGTCACCGTGCGAGCGGTCGGTCGGTATATCAGTTCAGCCTGGAATAGGTTACTGGTTTTAGAACGCTAATTCAGAAAGGCAGCAAGATTTCAAACAAGCGTGGTGTTGATATAGTGAGAACGTTTGTGATTTCTAAAGATAACACATCGATAGGTAAAGCATAAGCTTTAAATACAGCATTAACTAGCCAAATCAAAGTAATGGATCTAGCTAAAATATGATAGGTATAGGTATTTTACATTATAATACCTACTTAAATAAAATAGATTTCTGATAAAGTTAAAGACAAGATTAATGTGTTAATATCAAAAGAAAGGATGATCATGAATGTAATCATCATGATATCAGAAGATACATAACTGGTTAGTTTAACTAAAACAACAAACAACACTATAGTAAAAGCTCATATGTTTTTGCAAGATATTATTATTGTAAAGTACCTAAACATGCAGAGAGGAATAATTGTAACGAGTTTTGCTAAACATGCGTAGTAGATTTCATGAGGCAATTTGATGATTTATATTTACGTAAGCTGAAGGAACGATTTGTTTATGATATGCCAAAACCGGTGGCTATTTTTGGCGGGACCTTTCTGCGTCTCAATGGCGGAGTGAATCATCAGGGTGTGGTGTAAAATTAGATGGTTTCAGTGCGCACGCGCCGCCTAGCCTGGAGACGTGATACTGTGAATGTTTTCTTATACTTACTTTCAGTTTCGCAGCCGATAGGTATATATTTCACTGGCGTACTTATATTAAAAGATTTACTTAGGTATATTCGCTTGTACAATAAAATTAATCTTACGCGAGTCAGCAAACACATTATAGGTACCTACTACCTACTTACCTAATCGTATACCTAGTGTTTTGTTTTTCATTATTAGATTCTTAGTAATTTATCTGCCCAGACCAATAGAGATTCTTTGTTTTTCTTATTTCAATTTTTATTTATCTAACTAAATCTATGTTAGCTTAGCTCTATGTTTGCAAACCGAAGAAGCTGCTAGTACCTACCTAAATAAAGATTTAAAAAAAAAACTGCAAATTCTGCAATACCTAATATATAACTATGCCCCACTTAGGTACCTTAGTTAGGGCTAGGTACTAGGTATACCCTTTCTCAAGGTTAAAACGTGTCCATCAACCACACATTAACTGTTTGGTAGGTACCTACCTACACACCTCTTTATATCTTCATATCTTTCGTCAATTTTATGAAAACTAAAGTTCATGTTTCATAAATTTCATATTTTCTTGCCCTTTGCATCCTTGCCAAAAACCATTCCTCACATCTGGTATTCGGTTCTGTTTTCCTTCATCTATGATGAAAATATACCTACTTATCCGGTAGGTAAATAAACATGGTAGGTACAGATCTTTTATTCTATTTACTTTAGGGACTGCTATTTTTCTCGTCGCTAAGTATCGTTTTTGCTATTGAATACGTTGGCTAGTAGGTACCTAGGTACTATTGCGGAAGTAAGCAACAGCGTTCCCGCGATCTCGTCCGTCCCGGAAGCGCAAAGCGGAACACCCCAGAGGTTTTAGTCAGTATCAGGAGTCTGACATAACCTTCTGGCTCCCCCCGGGGACGTTGGTATCCATAAAGGATTTCCTCTGGGTTAAAAAAAAAAAAAAGGCTCGTAGGTAGGTACTTATTCATGAGTTCTAGTATTTTTGGTCTTGAGCCTACCTCATAGGAAGAGACTTGTAGAGACTCATCGGAAAATCGTTTTTTTAACTTGTTAATTTCTTTGTGAGAACGTTTTTCACTGTCTGTTTATTATTCCAAGTGACAATGGGTCTTTAGTTCTATATAAGAAATAGGCTCTTCGTTTCAATCACATAACTCTTCTATATTTCTATGGTTTCAATCGTTCTACCATTGAACTACATGTCTAAACGATTCTATGACGTCACTGTCCTAATGAGAGTTACCGCCCAAGAAAATATGGATGGACTGTGAAAGACTACTAGGAGTAGGTAGGAGTAGGTGAGATGACGACTGATACAAGGAAATTGAAGAAGAAGCAATGTTGTGCGGACCCCACATAACGTGGGGCATTGTGATTAGGGCAGGGTGATTAGATATTATTTGAAAAATTATGAAATCGTAACAATAGTGATATGTAGGTAGGTACTAAGCCTGAATGTTCCACGAGACGAGTTTCTTCAAGGTCTATCGTATGTTTTTTAACACGGAGGAATGTTTAATCTAGTTCGTTTTCATTGTAGTAAGATTGGCCGCCTTCCAGCTTTTATTTGTTTGCGAATAGTGAAATGTTACAGCGGTCTGTTAGCTTCAATGTTTTAAATTCAGGAATCTTTATTTACATGTTCTATCATCGATGTATGTACCTACTTAGAAGCTTCTAGCTACGTCTAAGTAGGTCCGAAAACATAAAAGTATTCTAATTAAATAAAAATAACATCGAATTTTTCAACTAAACAAACGAAAATACTTACCTACATATAGATATATGTAGATACTTAGGTACTAAAAGTCTAAGATCCGGCTGCAGAATTAGTGCACTCATCAGTTTGCTAAAATCCATTTTTTTTTCGCATATTAGAGAGAATACTTATTAGATCTACCAGGTTGCCTATCAAAATGTGGCCGCTAATATTTTTAATTAAATAATTGTTACTTAATTGGTTTTTCGGAAAAAAAATCATTCACTTGTTTTTTTACTAAAATATCGTCTACTTAGCGTCACTTAGCGTGGGATAAGGGCAGGAGAATGATGATCGTCTATTTCACGGCATTATGAATTTATGACTCATTGTGCAACTTGGCCGCACGTCTTCGATAATCTTGATAAGTACCTACTCCTACTTATATTATAAATGCGAAAGTTTTTAAGAATGTATGGATGTATGTTTGTTACTCTTTCACGAAACAAGCACTGAATGGATTTTGATGAAATTTGGCACAGAAATAGATTACCTAGGTAGGTACTTATGTCTGGATTAACACATTAACACACTTTTAATCTCGGAAAAAATTACGGTTCCGTGGGATAGATTTGTTTTTGAAATAAGGGGTGCTGGCTGTTTTAAATAGTAAATAACTTAACGTAGAGTGAAAGGGAGCTAGCGCGTAACATCACTAGTCTAAAGAGGATAGCGATAACCAGCTGTACGACGTGGTACGACGCTCTATTATAGCTCAGCCATTGTGCATGCGTCGAATGGTAGTGCTACCAATTTCGCATTTTTTTGGCTAAATTTAGATAATCCCCAATGATTTAGCATATGCTATAATATGCTAAATAATCAATCTTTAAGCATTTTTTCTGTTATTCTGCGGTTTGTATTTTATTTCACTAGGCCTTATGAATAAACATGACTTTCCGAACGCAAAAAAAGCGCGGTGACGTTTCTGAGCACGACCGTAGAGACTATGGTCAGGGGAATCCCGCTGGAATCAAATAACTACTCATATGTACCTCCGAAATAGTCCGTTTTTAAAGAATGGATTCAAGAGGACACAGACGATGTTTTATTAATTTAACTTACATAAAATTTGTTATCTTTAGCACTACTATAAAGATTTTTTATAATAAATGCTCTTTTGCTCTGCGTTGGCATTAGCATTTTCTGAAATTTTTTAGCATGTTAGGTAGGTACCTATATTTAATTTTGTCATTTACATTGGATTTTTTGTTACATAGAAACACGCCTTCATCTTTATCAATTTTATTTTACGATAATTGGAACGAAGTTCCTTATTAATTTGATAATTCATAGATGCACAAATAAAACAACAATAATGTTTTTGTTAATAATTTGTCACACAGCCCACAGCTCTCACAGCCAGCAGTTCAGATGCAGTGCTGCCAACTCTAAAAAATATTTTCTGCTTAATCTACAAAAAATCCAATGTAGGTAATCGATTAATAATGCATCATTCAAACAAAACGTGTTCGCTAATGTTAGGTATTGTTTCGTCGTAAGAAAAAATATAAATATCATGACACTTTAATAGCAATTGATGATTTTGGATATCATACAAACTGTCTAAAAAAAATTACTGTTCTAAAGCAAAAAGATAGGTAAAGAAGAATTCGAAGATTTTTGCAAAACAAACCGTAAGTAAAATTTCAATTGAACAATCTTTATTATTTATAGTTACGATATAAATATTAGTGTAAGTGCTAACTCTGAGATTTTTTGTTATAATTAACAGATTCCGAAGTTCCCTTCAGATCTGTATGAACAAATTATTCCTGTTAGCTGTGATCTAGTAATTAAGTGTATAGGTACCGTCTATTACCAACCATGCTGTCCACCTATTTGGATGGTTAATATTTTTCTTAACCGTTAAACTATCTAGTTTGTTTGTTAGTAGCAGAAATAATATTAATCGGATATCTTATAAATATATCTTAATAAACATTTCTAGAACCAAGCTTTTAATATAAATTTACTTTGCAGGAAGAATCAAAGGCTACATTGAACTATCAACCATCTACACTTTCAGTAGACGAACAGCTTAGTATAAACTGTTTCAAACGATCAGCATTTAGGTATTTGCGCAGAAGGATGATCATTCTCAGTCTTTTCAAAATTTGTCATCTCCCGCTACAATATCCCAGCAAGATATTTCATCAACAATCAAAAACAAAAAGTCAGCCTGCCTTTTTTGTGATCATGTTGAGAAAAAAGTTGATAAGAGATGAATTTATCTACTTTTCTTTATTATTATTTATCTTACCTAACGTTCCCGCAATCGGAAGCGACGACGGTTGAAAGAATAAAATCAATGGCCGAAAAATCAAATGATTCATAACTATTAGCGAAACTAGAAAGCCCTCAACCTGTTGCCTATCATTCAACTATAGTACCTATCAGACTTCACTGAAACGGCAATGTGAGGAACATCCAAAGCTAAGATATTGGCACAAAAACCGCCAATTTCACCAGTTAGCATTCAATGCAATTTCGGAAATTATAAATGCGGAAATTATTGAAAAAAATCGCGTGAACCCTCGTAGATGTGGTTCGGGGACTGTCCGTCTGATGGCGCCAGCTGTGGTTGTGTTGTGTTAGGGAATCGACCTATCAACGATTTATCTCCGCGCCCTCTATTAGCCGCGCCCCGAACTCATCCTGCCGTGACCACTATGAGAGCGTACCTTACCTTTAAGTCCTGCTACTCGCTGCCAGGTGCCGCGAGCGTTCTCCATATTTTTAGCTTGTCTGACAGGAAACTAATAAATCGTAACGCCACCTGGAGTCGAGCGGCGACGATAGCAGAATGTCCCTGTCTACCCGCGTTTAGCGGAAAAAACCATTTATGAATAAAAAACACAAAAAAAACCGTGACACTCTCACTGATTTGTTATTTCAGTAAATTATTGCTATTGCAATTTGCTGACGGTCAAGTACGCGCTGAAAATAAAATTAAAAAAGCTTTTGGCGATCGAATTACTATAGAGTTATCCGTGGGGACACCGAAAAGGAAAATTGTGAATCAGTACCTATGTCATGGACACGTCAGGATTAGCTGGTGAAATACCTACTTACCTAAGTTAGAATGAAATGAGATGAATCGATGCAGAGATGTCGCTTACGAATTGCGAAACTGTATAACATCTCTAGAAAGTACGAAGTTGTAGTATTCCAGAACAACTTTTTCATCTCGTGTGCGACTTAATTCAAGGACCAGATTCTCGTAAAATTTCAGGCGATGACCTAGAGAAAATAATGTCTGTGTGTAGTGATCTGATTTATATTGTATCCAAAAGTAGTCATTTAAAATTTAATAATATTTTACGTAGGTACAAAATTGTTTGTTGCGAACAATGATGAAAGTGATAACAATTACGTAACCTTTGCGTAGAAAAGTCCGGGTAGGTATTTCATTGGTTAGAACTAAGTACCTACTACCTTATAAGTTATAATATAAAGCTGCAGTCAAAATGTCTATGATTTGTGTAGGTATTTATAAAAATGTGCATCTTTCTTTGAATGAGGTGTGGTGCGTGCGTCATTTGATTCTTTAGCCATGGCGTGTTTCTAAATATTTACAAATGCGATAATGCGATTAATCATTATCCGACTCACCTGAGATAGTTTTGGTATGTACGTCACGAAGGGTACGTGATATGACGAGATCAATGGCGAAAAGTAGTAGCTTGACGTCAGTGGCTGCGGTACCGGAGAAATTGCATCTTATTATCTAGATATTGACCCAACATAGAAATCAGATCGGCTATATTTAAAACCGACTTTCGAGCTATATAACCAATGATAGTCTCATTATCATAATGTTACTTATTTAAAGCTATTCAAGGGACGTGACGCGATCTCAACGGTTTCAAATTTTAGTCGATGTTACATCTATGTTGGTTCAAACAGGTTTGTTTTGAATCTATCCTATTTTTTCTATCAGTTTGAGCTCTAACTTATCATTTCTTTTCATTTCTTATTCAAGTAAGTCTTTACTAGATGTCTGAGGTATTTGAACTGTTTGGTATCTGAGTATCCTATATAAGTAGATAATTACACAAGTAGGTAGGTAAATAGTAAGATATATCTTCACAGATGTTGGAAGTTGTTTGCTATAGGTGTAAAAGTGCTGTTATAACAATTCAAAGAGTGACAGATCTTGTTTACGGTTTTTAAACCGAAAATAAAAAAACAATAGGAAAGTAATTCAAAACAAAAAATTAAATGAAGGAATATTGTTAGCGACTCGATGCTCATCATCGATCTGTTCCAGGTTTCACAACAAAAGAGGATTTATTAGAAAACGCAAGCTTTATTAAAAATTCAGTCTAAACATTTAAAATAAAAAATAATTTATCCTCGATAACAATAAAAAAATTAAGATCCGTAGCCGCTTACCAACACGGAAGCGGCGGGATCGCAAATCTAGCGGAATACTGAAAATACTGATAAGTTATCAGGGGATGATAGCGGGGGTTACGGAGCGGGAGTGATGCGGGGTCGGGGTGGGCGGGAGCCGGGGCCTACACGCGGTACGAGTAGTGGCGGTAGGAGTTGCCGTAGGGCAGGCGGCCGCTGCTGGTGGACGAGTAGGAGTACCCGCCCGGGCCGCCCAGGTTGGAGGAGCGCTCGCTGGAGTAGGAGTAGCCGCCGGGCCCGCTGCCGGTGCGGCGCTCCACGTTGGTGCTGTAGGAGCTGCGCTGCGGCAGGCCCGAGCCGGTGTCGCGCGACGTGGTGCTCGTGTACGAGTACGAGTACTGCTCGTCGGCGCGGCGCGGCGTCGTCGGCTCCCGGTCCACCACCACGTAGTGGCGCGGCGTCTGCAACAACCGCGCGGTCAGACCCGCTCCGCCACCGCCGCCCGCCCTCGCACCCGCACCCGATAGACAACGACTAGCGAAAGCGACACACGAAAGGAAAACGCGACCGTCAATACGAGGCGTAGTTGCTGTAGAAGACGTGCCGGCGGGGCGCGTGCGCCGGCTGCCCGTGCGCCTGCGCCAGCGCCACGTCCATATGGTCGCGCGGCGTGCCCAGCGGGTCGGCCTCGAAGGCGCGCTCGCGCTGGCCCACGGCGCTCAGCACGCGCTCCCGCGTCCTCTCCCGCGCCGACACGTACGGCGCGAGCGGCGCTAGCTTGTACTCCGGCGTGGGCGCGATGTTCTGCCGCGTCGGAAGCTCCAGCGGCGAGGGCCGCACGCCGGGCCGGTAGCGGCGCCCGAAGGCCGTGACCGGGTCCGGCACGAGGCTCGGCCGCGGCACGAACGGCACCTTCTCCCAGTCGCCGACCGTCGGCCGCTGCAAGCGGAGAATCGCCGTTAGTGGCGGGCGCGACTCCAGCCGCGGCTATATTTGGCGCGCCCGGCGACTCCGCTTCCCGTTTCTCGGTGATGACCCATTTCTGACCGATGCGGCGCGCCCTATCGAACCCTACTCTGGAAGTAACTACTAGCCGCTTCGAACCTAAAACCTTATGAAAGCAATGTTTGTACACAAGCGAAACGCAAGGATCCAATGAGGTCACTTGTGAAGACAGCGAATGCTGCGCGGATCGGTGGCGGTGAGGGGAACGACTGAGAGACGCCGTACGAGAAGGCGGATTCGTCGATGGGTAGGTACGGAGGAGACGAGACGAAGGTCGAGCTGGTGCGAGGGCTCCCGGCTCCCGGGGAGGGTGCGGTGCGCGAGGTTAGGTGTTACGGAAGGGCCGGTACTTACGGTGATGCTGGAATAGGTGGAGCTCGGCCTGTAGGGGCGGCGGGTCGTATAGAAATCACTTTCGTACACCATGGCTGTTGATTTAAGATCGTTCGACTGTAACTCGCGGCGGTCTGGTCTCGACTGGCAGCGGCGCGCGCGCAAAGCTTCCACGCCGAACGTTGTATTTTTAGATCACTGTCATTGCAATTTTCGTGTCATTCCTGCTACCCGTTCGGATTTTACACAGAAATATAAAATGAGTGTTGTGATATCACAGCAAGTGGGTGAAGGATATCGACGACAGGCAGGAATGCAGCGAAAGACCAAAGGTTTGACCAAAATAGATGATAAATCAGTGCGTTTTAGCTACCTACATAGAACTTACACCTACAGAAAGCTATTCCAGTGACTGGATAATGTGACTGGAAATATTCCCGCACCCTTGAGTCAACAAACAAACAAACAGTCATGTCACGGTCGGGTTTCTTAGGAAACTTGTGGGTGTAGGTGAACTTGGACTTTTATAAAAATAGAACTACCGTAACGAGTGTTTTCCTTGGGAGGACTAACGCTACGCATTACAGTGTCCTGTGAGACATGAGTTCCACTTGACGTTGCAACTCATAATACCTTACTAACTCGTAGAATAGATGCAAATAAACCTGTCTACTTTTCAATTCCTGAATTTGAGCTGGTAGCTATACATCAATGTATTGCTTGATTTATAATCTCATCGATTATGAATTATTAGTGATGGCTTAAATATATCGTATCGATAAAGCGCTCGAATTTTCCTTCTATTCTAAGTTTGGGCCTCAACACTTCTGAAAATCAGTACTTACAAATTTAGGATTGTAGGAATAGGTATAGATAACTGATAATTACCTACCCTTTTCTAACTGCAACACACTTACGAAAGTTGCTGGTTTCGTGTGTGACCATAACATTATAATTATGATTCTTCAATACCAAGTGTAAACTTTAGAGTATGGATAGGGTAACATAAATGTCGATGTATCATATAATATATAATAATACAACAATAATCAAAAAGTAATAGTCTTAACTATTTATTTCTTTCTCTTACAAAATGACGTTTTTAATTAAGAATTTACAATATATTTTCGTCATCCGAATGTGCGCGCAGAGTTAATCACAGAAGAGAACCGTCAAGGCGACACGTAATTTGGACCCAGAAATAAACATAATATAGATTAACCATTTCCATTATAATAGTCAAACGGCGAAATCAAACACTCGTCGTCCCAGACCCACTGCTTTATTGACTGACCAGTGTTTCCATACAATAAATCATAACAATTCAAGTCAAACAAAACAACATGTGTCGAACTTAATATAAATACGTCAAAACGGTCTGGCGCGTCGTCGTGAGGAGTCTTGGAACATAGCTCAGTCGGCCAGCGCAGGGCGCCAATAAATATCAACGTATGTACACGAGGCACTCGCGACACCACACTATATATAACTTTTTTTAAAAATTTATAATTTATTTCGTTATGTCCTATCTATGTAGGTCGACTAACACGACCGTCGCGGTCGGCGCGGCGGCTCTGCGCTCGCGCCGACGGCCGTGCCAGCAGCCAGCGCCGGCGCATCTCCGAACCCCGTGCTACTTCGAACCGCAATATAAAATTCGACTCGACACGGCTGTGCGCCGGCCCCCGACTTCTGTCACCTTGCACCAGCAGTATGAGTTGTATCACCGAAATATTTGTACATTTGTATCAACTAGCCAATGTATATCAAGTTTTAACTTGTGAGTTTCAGCACACCGCTGTGTTAACTGACGATATTTTGGACGCGACAACCTATCATCATCATTGTGTTACATTACAGATAGTTATCCACCAACTGCCTTATACTTAACAAGTCTAGTCGTAAGACTACAATGGAATACGAAAGTTGAACATTGCAACGTCCTGATAATACGAACGTCACAAAGCGCTCTTTCAGTCACTACTACATCTAACTAGTATTGCTAAGTTTCATTTTGTCTTTTCATACCGTAACATTACATTGAACAACATGATACCAAAACATCGTCAGTATCTTCACACCCACTGGAGTGCAGAGAAAACAATAACAAATGTAAAACTCTTTCATAATCAACACTTCTACACTCTGTGGATGACGAAGATTTCGCGTCAGTGGAAACACTTCAGGGTACCGAGACAGTAGACACTTAGGGTCAATTTATACTAGCGCAGAGTCGAGGCGCATCGAAGCGTCTATCCAAAACTGAACATAACAAATTCAACCTCGTAACGCTCACATTACTTCTGAGATTTGAAAAAGACGCGCGCATTCTTCGGAATTCGCGCGTCTGCGCGTGACCAACGTTGATTGGTGCGCGCGCATTCTCGCGTATCCGTGCGCCCACTAGCGAACCTACGCGTCATCAGTCGAAAATTGGCCTGCGTCGGTTGGTTATAAACAATTTGACGCTTCGATGCGCTTCGACTCTGCGCTAGTATAAATTGACCCTTACACACTGACGCGAACAGAACCGAGCGAATTGGGCTCTGCATAAATACAAGGTCTAACTCTACTTGTGCATTGTCTAACATGATTTGAATAAATTATAGTCTAAGGTTAGCATAACAAAACAGAGGACTCTACAATATTAAAAACTGTTATTTATATTTTGTTTTTAGGCACTTGAGGTTTGCCTGAGCGTCACTGCTAGTTTTCAACTCCAGAACTATATATCATTGCTACATAACTAATTTTCATATGATAATATTATTAAATTTGTCACTGCTAACAACATGTGATATTTCAATTCAATTCTTAGTGACCTTTGTGGAAGGAGCCACAATTTTACCAATGTCACTTTTTAACGTTTCCTTTGTACGAAGAAGTAGACCTGTAATTTTTAGTATTTTGCATTGATTATGACCTATAATTTTGCATCTATTCAGACAGTGATTTTCATTTGGATGGCTAAATGTGACTTGGAGAAGTTTTGTGCTATATATTGTGAGATTTAGTGAAGTTGCATCGTACGCAATGACGAACGAAGTAGCAGGAGTGACGTATGAGAAAACTTATTTCATATGATATTTTACTGCTGATTATGAAATTTCCTACGCCTAGTATATGAAAACAGTCGAAAATGGACAATATGTACGAGTATATTATTCTAAAAGAGATTGCACAATAAAGTTAGAACTTGCATCGATGTTTTTCGCTCAGTCGCTTTGGTCAAGAAACGCTCCAAGTGACATAGTTACCCTAAGTACTAATAGTTTTTTGCATGTATGTAATTCAATTACCGACTTATTGAATTTGTATGAAATTTAAGTATTATTATAAATTGGACGTTAATAGCTAGAGCGTAGCCACATATTTACTTGTTATATCATGAGACTTTGCCTACCGGGTCTTGGAGTGTGAGTAATAACACAATTTGTCGTAAGCCCAGATTTCTCCCGATTATTATGTTTCAATAACCAAGGTCAACAGATGTCGTCAAGGTATTCAAGGCGTCAAGGTCAGTGAAATCAAAGTTATGTGGCGCTAACAATTTGTTGAGGTAAAAGACCCCGTAAAACTGCTTCGCAGATTTTGCGAACCTATATAATATCCGCGAATTTTATCAAATAGAACTTATCTCTTGGAGCGTTTTTCCGTGGTACTATTCGACCATGGGTACATTAGTAACAGTTTTGAGAAGAGCTTAACTTAATCGCCGCTAACTGTCCAGCCCACTGTTGAGACAGGCGTCAACTATGGAGTCGCATTTGTCAAACCCATACTTAAGTATCCCAGAATTAAACTCAAACTGAACCAAAGGTTCGAGTCTTGCTCTAGAATACAGTGTTTTAATATACGTTTAGATGCGAAAGCGCGCAATCGCATCTAAACACATCTTATATTGAGACATCTCTGATACGAGATGAAATATTGAGACTCCATATTTCCCTGTTGTCCTTAGGTTTCCTAAGAGTTCAAATGACTCACCCGGCCAGTTTTGCTAAACGGACAATCATTTTCAAGTTGCCCAAAGGACCATTGTATATACTGAGAGACACCGCTCAGCTAATTGCGCAAACAAAATGATAATAGAATCCGAAAATTGAGAATTATTTTGACAATTTCAGCTAAAACCACTGAAACTGAAATAACACTTAACTCATTCAAAGTTTTAGATGGGCATTGCTAAATTTGTCAAATAATGTAGATCTTCACAGCCATTTTGTTTATTCAATTAGCCTGCTAGAAAAGCAAAGTTGACCGGCAAGACCTGCCTAAGAGTTATTTTACATTGCCAATTACCCAAGTGAAACCATGTACTTATATTATTGCCAGCTTATAGTGAGTATCTATCTATCACAATGGAGAGATGTATAATATTACCAATTATTTTACTATAATGGTGCAAATATCCTTATCCACGCGAAATCTTCTTTGGGACGGTGGGAAAAAGATTTATGGAAACCGAATCATCATCATTGGCCTGTTTACATCTAATAAAGATGATTAATGTGACGTCATAAAATAATAATAATGGAAACAGAGTAATGGTGTCAAAATAAGATGCCACTCGCCTAAGATCAAATCTGATAGCGGGAAAGCATTTACAATCTTATACTGTTCACATGAATTTTTTTCAACCACCTTATGCGAATTCGCATTGAAAACTATATTTGCACCGTTGCGAATTCAATAGACACAAAATTATTATTAGTTTTAAACGGGTATTTATCGCGTTCTAATTACCTATTTATATTAATACAGTCTACCCGTGGCCACGACCGCGTGTAAACGTGTCGAAACGTCGGGAAAATAAATAGGTAATTAGAACGCGATAAAATACCCGTTTAATACTAATAATAATGTGTTCAGATCGCGTAAGTTTAAAAGTATATAGACACAATGCTTGAAAATATGTCGGATTATTGAATTTTTGGGATATCTCTCCGCTTGGATAGTGAGACTCGGGCAAGACTGTGTCCGGTGTGGGTGTCAACTCATGCTGCGTGCGGTGTGCGTGGCTACTGCGAGGGATACTGCGCGGAGGGCATTGCAGACGCGTACATGACAGGCGCGGGCCCACCGCTCCAGCCCGCACCGCCCGGCGCACTCATACGGTACCCTGGAACGAACATACCATAATCAATTGCTAGTTTATTACTCCTTCAATAAACTGCTGAACGGATTTTATGGCTAAATAGCTTCCGCTCGCGGCTTTGCTCGCGAGGTACCTACAAAAAAATATAGCCTATGTAACTCAGGGATAATATAGCATGCTTATGGTAAAAGAATTTTTGAAATCGGACCAGTAGTTCTTAAGCAGTATTCGTTACAAACAAAAATACAAAAATGCAAAACTTTCCTCTATATAGTATTAGTATAGATTTAATACGAGTAAACATGATTACGACTGTAATCCCTAGGCTCGGTAGAAATCTTTTCAGACCTCCAGTAACTTAGATCTTTGAAGATATCTAAAGAAGGTAGTCAGAGGCACGTCCAAACATGACATTTAGTACATGTCCACATTTTGCAGAGTTAGTATTTCGTACGTGACAGGTTGCAAGCCCATCGCCGCTTATAAGAATACTAACGTACGACACACACCTAATTTCTGGTTCTAGGGTATGCCAGTTTCCTCACTATGTTTTCCTTCACCGTTTAAGAGCACTAACATTTTGCATAGTTAGTATTCCGTACGTGACAGGTTGCAAGCCCATCGCGGCTTATAAGAATACTAACGTACGACACACACCGAATTTCTGGTTCTAGGGTATGCTGGTTTCCTCACTATGTTTTCCTTCACCGTTTAAGAGCACTAACATTTTGCATAGTTAGTATTCCGTACGTGACAGGTTGCAAGCCCATCGCGGCTTATAAGAATACTAACGTACGACACACACCGAATTTCTGGTTCTAGGGTATGCCGGTTTCCTCACTATGTTTTCCTTCACCGTTTAAGAGCACTAACCCACGAGCCCACGACCCACGACTTTCGGATCGTGAGGCAGGGGTGCTACCATTACACCACCAGTGCTCTTTAATTTTTTCTAATCCAGCTTAAACAAGAGGCTTACCAGCTGGAGCAGCTTGGGGATTGTAGTTGGCTGCGGTGTATTGCTGATAGTATCCGGGCGCCATGTATGCACCTTGAATAGCAGGGTAACCCTGAAATAACAATAGGACCTGTTACTTCTACTACTCGTGGTACTAGTGTGATGAAAGGTTTAAATATAAAAAAAAATAAAAAAATATGATCACGACTGTAATCCCCGGTCTCGGTAGATACCTTCTCAGATCTTTAAGGATATCTAAAGAGGGTAGTCAGAGGCACGTCCAAACATGTCATTTGGTACATGCCCACATTTTGCACAGTAGTTAGTATTCCGTACGTGACGGGTTGAAAAAAAAAAAAAAAGGTTTAAAATGCGGCTATTTTCGCGCACTTGACATCATGGTCTACGATTTTTTAGGTGCTACTACTAAGAAGAAAACTACAGAAGGTTTTCTATAGCCGGTTTCTTTAAGAACTTTTTTATATAGAACTAGCTTCCGCCCACGGCTTCGCCCGCTGTTACTTGAAAAACAATAACAAATCCATCCCACGGTAACCGTACATTTTTACGGAAAAGTAGCCTATGTGCTATTCCACACTATGATCTATATCTGTGCCAAATTTCATCCAGATCCGTTCAGCCGTTTCAGCGTGAAAGAGTAACAAACATACATCCATACATTCTTTCGACACAAGCTTTCGCGTTTATAATATTAGTATTATTCCCGTGGGATATATTTGTTTTTGTTTTTCAAGGTACCACGCGTACGAAGCCGTGGGCGGAAGCTAATACATGTATAATGGAAAGTGATTTAACGTGCCGTTCGACTGAACATTATAAAAGTTGATTAGAATTTATGGGATTGCTAATTTATTTGAATTTGTTACGCTTGGTCGTTTTTTAATTGCATAAGGCATTATTTATGGAATATATTATTGTTATTTTCAATTAAATTACATACTAAATTGGGCTTTATTAGATAGATAATATTAATAAGTATATAAGGATAGATTATTGGTGGACATTTCACACAGCGCCATCTAGTACCAATTTATGCAAAGCTTGTACTTGCAGCCTGCTCACTTAATTATCACAATACAAATAAAAATAAAGTATATAAATAAGTAAATATTGTGGTGGACAGTTCCCACAACGCCATCTAGCCCCAAACTAAGCAAACCTTGTACTATGGGAACTAGATAACTGATAAACTTATTATTATATACCTTTTTTCTAAGTACATACATAGAATAGGTATATATTAACACCCAGACACAGAACAAACATGTGTTCATCACACAAATATTTGTCCTGAGTGGGAATCGAAGCCATAACCTACAGCGCAGAAGGCAGGGCTACTACCAACTGAGCTGTGAGGCCAGTCTGATGCCCGCCTTCCACTGCGAGCGGAGCGGGCTCCGTACGGACTCCGTTTAACTCGCAACGGCTTTCTTCATAGGAGTGCTTCCACTGTGAATGAGCGTTTCAATTCAATTTCAATCCGCTCAGTACGTCTACCATGAGTTGTCACACTTAGATCGGCTGACGTTACTATAATAGTAATAGTATGTTACTATGACATCTGTCAAAATTGTTACTCATGGTACCAAATTCTAAGCAAATTAATGAGCGCATACTACAGTCGCTGTAGTACGCTGTGACGTAGGATAGTTAACTACGTGACGTTTTAGTACCCAACTATCCGCTAGAGGCGCTGTACAAGTTTTCATACATTTATTTACTACTAGCGAGTGTAGATTGTGAAAACTCATGGTAGATCTACAGATCATTAGCTCAGCTTCCGCTCATTATCCTTTTTTAGTGGAAGGTGGGCATAATTCTGAGAGTGGTAGTTCCTTACCTGAGCATACCAATATCCCATTCCCCCTTGTTGATATGGGTACGGGTACTGCGTTTGTGCACCCATGGCAGGCGGCGCCGATGGTGTATTATTTGAACTCTGAAAATTGATATAATCACTATTTATAATCCTGTCAGTCAGATTTCTATATGAACAAATTTACAAGGACCAAGAACCAATGATGACATTTGTAGCAAAAAAGTTAAGGTTCAATATACCTGAATGAAAAGAAGTTTGTAAGCCTGCTTTGTTAATCTATTGACTTTTTAATTTTAATATGATTAGTATGTTTGTCTGTATAAATAAATAGCTTCCGCTCGCGGCTTTGCTCGCAAGGTACCTACAAAAATAATAGCCTATGTTACTCAAGGAAAATGTAGCATTCTAATGGTAAAAGAATTTTGGAAATTGGTCCAGTAGTTTTTGAGTTTATTTGTTACAAACAAAAATACAAAACTTTCCTCTTTATAATATTAGTATAGATATAATTATTTTTTGGTATGTTTCACTTTTAGATTAGGTAAGATTTTTATGTTTTTCTTGTTGCACCTAGCTCTCATCTAGATTGAGTTGGCTGAAAGAAAATGCCCCCTCGACATTAAGCCCTTCTTTTATCACACATTTTATGAGTTTACAATCTATATCTATATAAGAGCTTAACCTGACTGACTGACTGACTGATTGATCATCGCCGAGCCGAAACCGCTGAAGATAGAAGGCTGAAATTTGGAAGGTGGCTTCCTTTTATAACAAAACCACCCACTAAGGAGGGATTTTTGGAAATTCCACCTCTAAGAGGGTGAAAAAGGGTGAAAACGTTAGTATGAAACTTTTTAACGCGTGGAGCTATTTTCATGAAACTTTGTTTGTGCACTGTAAATACAAAATGAATGGACACGTGTTTCAGAGTTTTTCAATATAACATTCAAAAAGGGGTAAAATGGGGTGTCAAAGTTAGTATGGGATTTTTATGAGTTGTGTGATGTGTTTGAAACTCAGTTTAGATACTTTAAGTGGACGAAGTCGCGGGCGGGACAGCTAGTAAAGTATAAATAAATAAAAAATAATCTTGCTAGTGTATTGTTGAAAACAATTAGTTGTCAGTTGTTTATTTATATCCATTTGATTAAAAAGTAACTAAAATAAATATAAGTTTCAAACTAATAGTTCATGAGTTATCAACAATAGCTTTGTAAGAGAGATAATAATGATCTGAGTGATAACTATGTCAACAATACAACATGCTCAACATGAAAGATCTATGCAGATCTCAATAGGTTTGCTACATTATTAATTATACTAGGATTTGTGATAAATTGTGAGTTTAAAACCATGGAATGTATTAAGATGATATTATGAGGCAATTATGTAATAAACAACTGACTAATGTATAGGCTATTTTTTACTTCAGAGCTACCTTTATTTAGGATAGAACAGTGCAGGCGAAGACGCGGGCGGGAGCTAATATAAACTAATCAACTTGAAATCAGAGCATAAGAAGTGAGGGTCTGATTGTCACAATGTCTGAAGTGGCTTGATTTATGATCGAAATACACTTATAGTTAATTGGTAAGTGTTGCTGCAGCTAATCTATGTCAAAATTTCTGTAACCTCTCAGTTTTACATTCAAAATGCCTTTAATTTCTCAGTGGCAACGTAAACAAAGGCAAGCTAAATATAGATGTCACAAATACTTACAAAATTTAAACAAAGAGCCTATTGTAATACTTTTGCATGATTATCAATGTTACAAAACATAATATAACAGTAGGTAACTGGCGAGTCTAATGTAGTCTAGCCAGAAAACCTTCATACAACATCTACTAATATTATAAACGCGAAAGTTTGTATGGATAATATAATAATAAATAATAAAATAAAAACGGCTGAAACGGCTGAATGGATCTGGAAGAAATTTGGCACACATATAGATTATAGTCTGGAATAGCACATAGGGTACTATTTATCGCGGAAAAATGAACGGTTCCCGTGGGATAGATTTGTTTTTCAAGGTAACACGCGGGCGAAGCCGTGGGCTAGTAAGCTAGTACTAAATATTCCGTGATTTGATGACATAATTATAATTGAATAACGGGTATTTATCACGTACCTATTTTGTTTTTATTCCCGACGTTTCGAACACATTACAGCGTTCGTGGTCGCGGGCACGAACGCTGTAATGTGTTCGAAACGTCGGGAATAAAAACAAAATAGGTACGTGATAAATACCCGTTATTCAATTATAATTAGTACTAAATAATTTCTTTACAACCATAGTAACAGTTCACATAATTTATTAATATGTGTAATAGGTAACTAAAAGTTCTGGTGACACCTGCCTTACGATCAGAAGATTGTGGATTCAAACCTATTCTTGCATCAATGGGATTTTTTATTTGGAAAATCATTGCGGAAACCGCCATACCCAGGAATCAAACAATTGAAAGTGTGCCATACCATATTCCTATAAGCAGCGATGGTTGTGTAACCTGTCACATACGGAATACTTAGTACCATGCAATTCTGGAGATGCACTTAAATACACCTTTTTGAATGTGATATCCTCAAAAATGTAGATAACTAGAGGTGTCTTTTTACCAAGTGTAAGAATTAAAATCATGATCATGCTCAACTTCAAGCCTTAACACAGAGCTAAAGTATTGTGGGGATTCCCCTCACTCATAGTCATAACAGACTCTTTGTTAACCACTCAGCAATCAGCTCAAAGCTAACAAAAAATTTTGCACTTTACCCCACTCCAATATTTTGATAACAAAGGCATTACTATAATTAGTTACTTATCTAGAGTTGTTTTTCTGGTGTTATTTTAAACCACTTATGATAGCTCTTATACAAGTTTCTTGTACTCACAGTGCTTGAAAGAAGTCTTTGAAGCACACTTCTAACCTTTCATCACACTAGTTCAAAATACTCATAGCTTATTCGAAAGCCTTTGAAAAGTTGTGCAAGTTGTTTTTCTATTCTAAAAACTTTTGTACTCAATGCCAGTGCTTTTAAACACTGAAGGAAAACATAGAGAGCAAACCGGCATATCCTAGAACTAAGAAATTATAGGTGTGTGTCATATTATGTTTGATTCTTAAGCGGCAATGTGCTTGCAACCTGGATTGGACATGCCTCCGACTACCCTGTTTAGACAAAAAATATGATCATGACTATGTATAGAGGAGATATCCTCAAAGAATTAAACAGATTTGAGGATATTGTTACAGTCAATGCAACAGTCATTCATGATCATGTTTAATTGAATGAAAATTAATTATGAACCAAAACTCTTTTACAAATTTTTAAATTATCAAGCTGTAGGCAAAAATTATAAAGTTCTAATCCCACATTTACATTCACAAATATGCTAGATACTAAAAAAAAAACAAAATATCTCTTGTTTTGTTTTAAACAAGAAAACATTTGTGACAGTCTTAGAAATTTTAACTACAAGTCTTGTATAATTTTTTTCTAACAACTCATTTTAGGTGTAAACAACATATGAAAACAAATTGATACTACATGTAGAATACCTGTTTTATACCTTGTTGTAACAGGGCATTACAGTTACCAGGAAATAAGTATCATTTTCAGCAGTTGCATTATATGAATTTGTATTACATTGTTACATCATCAGTTTAATTACATACCTCAAGAATGTAATTATCCATGTAGGGTCAAGCTTATACAATGTAATTTACATAACATCCAAAGCTCTTGTGATTAAACACATGTAAAAAGTACCTGGAATATAAGATTTTACAGACCTGGTTTTCAGAGCCTCCATTCTCTTTCCCCCAGAAACATTTCACTGTATGTCCGCTAATTTCTGTGTTATGTGTCGCTTCAATAGCGTGTGCCGCAGCTTCCTTAGTCATAAACCTAATAAAGGCGTAACCTTTGTCTCTGAAAACTCTAACATCTTGTATTTGACCATATTGTGAGAATGTGCTTTGCATTAGCTCTTCAGTTATAACATTGCTTGTGAATCCTCCGCAGTACACAGTAGAATTTGTAGGTGAACTCTGGTTGTACACTTCATCAAATGTGGGCTGCTTCACTCGTTTATTGATAGGCGCGCCCTCGTTCGGACCTCGGGTGTTTGTCGGGGGCTTACGCGTCGACCAGTTGGTGCGGATAGATCGAGATCCCAGCCACTGTCCATTCATGGCTTGTATAGCTGCTTCCGCGTCAGCCTTCTTCACGAACGATACGAACGCGTATCCTTTAGATTTGAGCGTTTGTGGATCACGTACTATTCTACAATTGGATATCTCGCCGAAAGGCGCGAAGGCATCCCGAAGTATGTGGGTCTCTATCTCAGGTGATAGGTCCCCGACGAATATGTGATGGTGGTTGCTAGTGTCCGTCTTCGGCTGGTTGCCAGGACTTGTAGCCCAGTTAACCTTCATTTCTTTATCGAGGACCACTCGTTTGTTCATGGCGGCCAGGGCTGTGGCCGCCGCCGAATGATTGGTGAACTCCAGGAAGGCATAGGGGTCGTTACCCGGTTCTCGTATAATCTTACAACCTTTTACTTCTCCTATTTGTCCAAATAGGGTGCAAATGAAAACTTCTGTGACACTCGCGTCCAAATTACCGACGTAGAGAGTTTTAGGGTGGCTTTCGTCGCCCATATTAGCTTATATTGTAATCTAGCGATTACCTAATTAAAACTATGAACACTAATATCGAAAATAATCGTTATACGACGTGTTATTTCATCACATAAAACATTGGATGACGGATAAAAGTAGGAAAAAATGTCGCAAACAGCGCCTAGAACTTCTCGAAAGACGTTGCTGTTGACTCGTGAAACGTTCACTTTTCGGAAACAAACGCATCTATAGACGAATTTCCGGTGAACGAAATTTGAATATGTAGCGGGAACAAAATAAAGTTACGTGCTTTTATTAGAAAATTGACTTCAAATATTTAAAAGCACTGGAGAAATTCATTTTCTTACAAAATACTGCAAAGAAACGAGATTATCAGGCAAAATTATTTAGTAATAATATCGAATTTGGTTAACCACAAACAAAGTAAACAATAATACATAGACAAATTGAGAACTTTTCCGGAAACGAGTGTCATTTTGAAAGTCTATGACTCATCAGAAAGTGCTATTTCATTTACGAGTTACCAACCATCAAACTATGTTTTGGCATATCTGACTTCACTATTGGTTAACAGAAAGAATCAACTAATATTGACCAATAGCAAAAGATTTTACATTATTTGGTTGTCTGTTTTATTGCCAGACTATAATATTGCAATAGATATTTTAAAAAATAGTTTTTTCTAAAGTTACATTAAGTTTTATATATATAATATAATAAGTAAATCAGTACATACTGTAGGTACATGTATTTAAATCAATATCTACTTATTTTAATTGTTTATTTATTTTATTGACGTAACTATTACTTTGTAAATGTCACGTCAACGGTTGACCGTTTGTTTGACAGAAAGTTGGCACTTGGCAGGATTTTCTGCGGTGTATTTGCCTGACAACTACGTGTCTCTGGTTTTTATATGTTTTCTCGTGTTATTTTGAGTTTTATTGCGTAATTTTGGTGGTTATTTTGCCAATAAAGCCCGGGTTCTTGACGCGAGTGTAAAGTATGTGAATTAGAGTGAATAGTTCTCTTCAAATTCCATCGGAGGAAATCCCGAAAATTTTCAACAAAACAGCCATCTTTTGTTTAAAATTGACTTGACTACTTGACTATGACCCTGTGACGTTGACAATACTTATAAATAAATACACTTGACACTGGCAAAATTGTTCTCTAAGAGACAGATGCCATAATTGAAGAAGAAGAAGAAGATATTTGTGTGTGGCAAAAGTCGACAAGTGGGAGTAGTGGTCGCGGAGCGCAAAGCTCCAAAAAAGAATTTATTACAAATTGAGAACATGCATTTACATTAAAATAATACTCTCAGAACTCATCTTACTTTCCTTGTTTTAAATCAGAATAATCCATTCACAGTTCTTCCTATCGGCAAGGTTATAGGCCGACTCGACTGTGTAGTACACGTATGCATTGCTTCGTGTTTTCTAAGTTTTTATGTGACTAGACATGCTATGAGGTGAACGGGACAACTAAAGAAAATGATAATCGAAATGCTGCCCCTTACGCAGAAGGACACCCGGGTCTCGCGCGGTCTCGTTGGCGGGCTGAGTGAGAAGTTTCAAAGTTGGTGGCGACTCATCTATTCGGATAAAAACTCAAGGAATTTGTTCCTCTTCCTGATCCTGAACTTATCGTTTGCGTTTGTTGAGTTGTTTTACGGAGTATGGACAAACAGTTTAGGTAAGTCATGGTGATCTAGATAAAACACTATGTTGCTCCCATCTGCTTACATGCCAGTCACATGCTTACAGTCCATATATGAGAGACTAGCAAATAGAGTTTATCTACCCTGAATCAGACGCCCTATATTATCTATTTGAATTGATGAAAGTTCAATCTATTTTAGCACAGTTTTTTCAGTCACATTATGTCATAGAAACCAATTAATTTACTAATTAGTAACGTTAATTTGTTGATATGATTAATACAAATTGATTACTACCTACTTATGTATTTCTGGTTTAAAATATACTGCTAGTTATAACAATCTTTGTCTTTATTAGACACATTATCTTCATACTACTTAATTAGGCTTAAAAAAAATCTGATATCATAAATAAAATCTTTCTTTTTTATATTTCAGGTCTAATATCAGATGCTTTCCATATGTTCTTCGACTGCACGGGTCTGGTTGCCGGGCTTGCTGCCTCCGTGATATCCAAGTGGAGAGCCAACGAGAGATACTCATATGGATATGCGCGAGCTGAAGTCTTGGCTGGTTTTGTAAATGGACTCTTCCTGTTATTTATTGCATTTTTCATTATGAGTGAAGCAGTGGAAAGGGCTATTGAACCACCCGAGGTGAGTGTGCAGTTTCTATCTATCTGTAATTGTACTTTTAGACTTACGCAATCTGAACACATTATTATTAGTATTAAACGGGTATTTATCGCGTTCTAATTACCTTTATTTTCCCGTTTGACAGGTTTACACGCTGTTGTGGTCATGGGTAGACTCAACCCGTGACCATGACAGTGTGTGGGTATACTTACATTTTGAGTGTAGTCATAACTTGTTACGTGACCTAACAAGTCCTTTAAATGCCTATGGATTTATATTTAGTTATTTTTATCATTTCATTGCTTCCTTATATCAAAATACAATCTATATTCTGTGCATAATAAAGATATCCCCATTGAGTATAATCAGAATCAGTCTTAGAAAATAATCTATAGCAAGGTAATAATTTAAGAATAAACAGCAAAATGCAGGGTATCCCGGAACTATGTTAAGCCTGAATAGGGTGAATAGGATTATGTACCATTTGCATCATTCCAAGAATCTACAAACCATTCAATAATATTAGACTCCCTTTCACCAAATGAATTTCAACATTGCATGATTGAAAATAATGTTGACATTTCATTGCTACATTATCTGCTCATTCCTTAGTTCAGCACGTTTTGTTAATTCATCTGACGCCGTAAGACGTGATTTTACGGCAACTATCGAATAAGTCACGTTTACAGAAATGCTTACAAAATTAAATAGATTTTAGACTGACAAGAATCTACTAATTATAATTGAATAACGGGTATTTATCACGTACCTATTTTGTTTTTATTCCCGACGTTTCGAACACATTACAGCGTTCGTGGTCGCGGGCAGACTGATGTGAAGAATCTACTACTAATGATACCGAACCAACACTCTAAATACTTGTGTCCAATATCTTATACAACGAGCAATTCTTGTATTTAAAATATAATCGTAATCTCGGAAACGGCTCCAACGATTTTCATGAAATTTACTATGCAGGGGGTTTCGGGGGCGATACATCGATCTAGCTAGGTTTCATTTTTAGAAAACGTCGTTTACCAAAAAAAGAACCGAGCAAAGCTCGGTCACCCAGGTACTTTTTACTTTACGTAGCCATGGTAGGTAAGATACTACCGATGGTGCTACTTTTGGCCTGTAGTACCATCAACCTAGAAATAATATGCCAGAAGCACCATCGGTTCTACCATGAATACGTACAGAAATTTCATATGTAGAAGGCAGCTTAAATTGGCAATGCAATGATACCCGTCTCAGTAAGACAAGCGCTCAATGCAGAGTACTAGCATATTACCATCTGCTCAGTAATAGAACAGCATTTAAAATATAAAAGTGGGTAAATATTTTTTTTATAAAAATTTCCAAATCAATCAAGGCTTGACATCAATTCTGATAACGTAATTATTTTACCAATGTTCATTCGAAATAGAATTTCATGCATCACTGATCACACTTGGCCTATATCGAAATTACGATTATAACTAAAGAGAACTTAATAGAAAAACGTTTCACTGCTAAGATAACGTGACTTTACGATTTGATATTGAAATATTTTGAAAGACTTGTAACTTTCATAAAGCCATATACAGATAAAAAACCCTTTGAAGTAATAAAAACTTACCATAGTCGTCTACCTATCTCTTCTCTGTCTAACTTACACTTCTGATTCCAGGTAAAGCACGAGCGGCTTCTCCTAGTATCGGTTCTAGGTCTTCTAGTCAATCTGGTGGGCATCTACGCGTTCAGCCACGGCCACGCTCACGGCGGCCACGGCCACTCGCACGGCGGCCACGGCCACTCGCACGGCGGTCACGGCCACTCGCACGACGACGACCCCCATAACGACGCCGGTTCCGCCATCATGCGAGGCGTGTTCTTGCACGTTCTAGCTGACACGCTAGGTTCAGTGGGAGTCATAATCTCCGCTATACTCATGAGGACGTTCGGCTGGATGCGGGCGGACCCGCTCTGCTCCATGGCCATAGCTTTACTTATCGCCGCGAGTGTGATACCTTTAGTGCGCGATTCTGCGGGAGTGCTTATGCAACGGACTCCGACGTCCATCGAACGCGCGTTGCCTAACTTGTACACGCGTGTTGTAGGCTTAGCTGGAGTACACGCGGTCCAAGAACCTCACTTTTGGACGCTCTGCAGCGACGTCCATGTAGGCGCGATAAAGATTGAAGTCGCGAGGGAAGTCGACCCGAGATATATCACCGATCAAACTGCGAGGATCTTCAGAGAAGCTGGCGTGAAGCATCTCACTGTGCAATTGGATTACTCCCCGCTTTGATGCACGGAACGCGTTCGGCAACCTGAGTCGGACCTCATAGTGAAGACTTGATTCAGAACTGTCTGTAATGTGAATTGTAGGTGACAAGGTGCAAAATGAGATAATGCGATTTAATCCCGGACTTGCTTGAGAAGCAACTTATGTATGGGATAAGTATAGTCACCTTATCATTTTAGCAAATAACTTATGTAACTACCTCACCCTGTATATGTGGTGAGCTTGCATCCATATAGAAACTAGGGCAATAAGGTGTATTATTGGGTAACATTTATACAGGTTTGTATCGCATCATGTCAGCAATATATAAAAAAGGGACTAACTATTTACTTTTTTTTCTTATGAACCTGCAATTCAAGTTACAGATAGACTGAAAAAGTTGTGTTGTATTAGTATTGTATGTAAATAAGGAAATAATAGGTAATTTCGTCCATGCAATTGAAATGATTGAAATATGATGATGTTCTGTTTTGTATGAGATTTTTTTTGTTGCTTGAAATTACTTCACCTGTGGTGTTTTTATTTTATTTATAATTATGTAGAATATTTTTATACTTTTATTTTTATTATGATGTTTTTAAACACATCATTGTGGAGATGATAATCTAGAAATACCTTCAAGGCTCTAAATTATTATTTTCTGAACATTCCATCATATACATATTTTATCAATCTATTATTTTAAATGCATAAAGTTTATAATATTCTGTAAATGTAGAAAAAAAAATGTATTGGTAATTCTGCATTTCAATTTGTTTACAAATGTTATATTAAATAGGTACCTATGAAATGTAGTAGAAATATACCCGAACAGAAAGTGTATGCATGGACTAAAAACATTGAACAGACCTTGCCGCTGTGTACTTAGGTTTAATTTTGAAAGACTAAGACCTTACGAAATATTAGTGTTTCAAATTGTACAATCACAAGCTATAACAAGTGAACAAAAGCAATCAGTGAGCCTTTTATCTCACTTTCGAGAGAAAGGTCCTTCAATAGCATCATGTTTATTCAATAGCAGGGCTCAAATTAATTAAATAGCTATTATCTTATGCCATTTTACCTGCATTATGTGAGGTCGGCATTACATGTTTTCTTGTGTTCAAATTAAGTTAAATAGTAAACTTTTAATCAATGACTGACATAGGTACTTTACATCTGCTATATTATTTATTATTAATAATGACTTTCAAATGCTTTTTGATGCTGATTGTACCTACTATTAAACCTATAAATAAACTTTCCTCCTAGCTCTAAGGTCATAAATTATTTGAAAGTGTTGTGAATAATCAAGATGATCCACTGATAAAATACTTACACGTTTCATAGTAAATTTTTACAAGAATAAAATAAGTTACCAAAAATTATCAGACTTTTTATTTATTTTATGAAATCCCTAATAGCGTCCAGTTTGTAATAAAAAAAAAAGAAATAATTTAAATAATTTTATTTTACATCTGTAAACAGACTGGAACTCAATCATTTACAACAAAATTATTATATTAAGATGTTTGTTTTAAGTATTCAAAAATCTTATTAAATATTACAATATGGTAAATTAAAAGATCTATTTGCATGTATAAAGTAACAGGCAGTTTTGTGATGCAGGATACTGTTTAAAAAAAACATGTAAGTACATAGCTATGGAGTAACTTAACCCCATGGGAAACTTTGATCAGTGTAACAGTGTGACAAGTACAAAGTTGTTGCCAATATAAAAAAAACACATTAGTGTTTCCAGGTTAAAAAACTTGTGCAGGTACCCCACCTGTTACTATATTCATGGTTAATTTAAAAAAATACTATTCAATAAGTTTCTTGGCTTTGAAGTATCTACGTAGGTATAGAACCTGCCATGTGGCGAGACCCAGGAGACATACCATGGAGAAAAGGCTGAAGAATAGTACCCGGTTGTTGGTGGACTCTGAAAGAGAATCACAATAGAAACTGTTCAAATCATTTTGTTATTTCTGTAAGAAGTGGTCATCTGCTGACTTACTCTGCCGGAGAAAGAAAGAACTTGTGGCATTACAAACTAAGGGCGCATCTACACAAATCATAAATAACTATAATATGCCACTCTTGTTTATAAAAAACACTTAATTTTCCCTAACAGATCAAAGACCATAAGCTACATTTGCATGATCACTTCTTGAATAGTGCAATGTCAATATTAAATTCTAAATATTTTTATCCAATAAAATCACAAGGGTCATTTTGAAACATCTTACAGGTGAGTTTATGTGCCAAATTCAGCCTAACCTAAGTCCAAGAATAACAGACAAAAAAACTCGTCTTGATACTCATAGCTTGAAACACTACATAGAAACTATTAGCTGTCAGTTCAGACTCGCTTATGAGCATAAATGTTATTTAAAAAAACTTACACAATATTGCAATAATATTTGTTCAGGTGAATTTACAAACATTACTGAGACTAGTCATTTATTTGTTGAGAAGCAACAATTGGTAGCATAAGTCGTTCAGCAGTTAGTCGACTTACCATTGGTATCCCTCATTTCTTCCTCACGTTTCCTCATAAATGTGAAGTCCTGTACAATGGCCTCGGACAAATCTTCCAGTCTCTTGAGCTCAAGTTCCATTGGCTTCAGCTTAGCCGCTTCACCGATCTTTTTAGGACATAATACATAATTAGTAGATTTAATCACAATTCAATTATAATAATTAGTGGGTAAGAGTAGGAAGATGATGATGATGGTCAACTGAAGTAAGTAGGTAGTTCATCCAACGGATCTAGGCATTCGTGAAGTTAGCCACAGGTGCGAGTTTGCGCATGTACAGTTCCTTCCCCCATCCTCATACCTCCAACTGCTCCCGAAAAACGATACTGCGCAGCTCTTGCGGCCAACTTCACGAATGCCTAGATTCGTTGAGCCAACTATAAGTAGTGTCATTTAGGTCAGTGGTCAACTCTGGTTAAGAATAAAACGTAAAAACAAATAAAATATTTACACTCCTAATGCAATGAACATAAAGATGCTTTGACCGAGTTTTTCAAAGGAATTTATAGCTAGAACGTCTAAGTAGGTGGCACACTAGACATAGAAAGGCAGATAGGTACTGCACTGTTTTTTTTGGAATCAAAAACAAAAGTGAATGTCCACTTAACCATTGAGAGGGTGATATTTGTTTTGATTTTATTTACAAAAAATTCAGAGGGTGATAAATGTATATAACCTACCTAGTAGGGTAACTTAACATATTATTACGTCTGTCTGTTTACACTAATCTCCGAAACTACAGAAAGGATAGGCTTTGTTTCATTAAAATTGGATAATAGAAGAAAAAAATAATATCATTTAAAGAATACTCCATGCGGATGAAGATGCTGGCGTCAGCTAGTTTCCAATAATGGTAGACATGCCAAATGTCTAGGTATGAGTTATTGAGGGGCAAGTAGTTACTACACACTCAACTCTATCTTCACTCAAAACAAAACCAATACACAATCAAGAGGTTAAATTGAACCTTTTGTTAGTGTCGTAAGGATGATTTTCGATGTGGCACAAATGTTGCTTCTGATAAATAAACACAGTTTTTGGGACATAACATCAAAGTTTTCATACAAATGCGGTTAAGTTTCCAAACAGGTGACACGCAAACCTACCCAAGAATTCTGTTGCGAAGCAGATAACAGGTGGTAGGCCCCAATCATATTACATAAAACATTATTTTATAAATTTTACTTAAAAATATAACTTTGAAGAAAAATTATAAAAAAATGTATGATATACTTACACCTTCATAGTTCTTCGCTTCAATTCCAATCTTAATGTCTAGTCTAACATCCTGGCTGACTCCACGGCGTTCTACAACAAATTAAATTTTAATCACATAGTACAATTATTATACAGGATGGATACAGGGGTAGAGGTAGGCCAAAGAAAAGATGGATGGACTGTGTGAAAGATGACATGATAAGAAAGGAGTGAGTAATGATGAGATGACGAGTGACAGAGGGAAATGAAAGAGGATCACATGTTGTGCCGACCCCACATAACGTGGGATAAGGGCAGGAAGATGATGATGATAGTACAATTATTATACACTATCGTCCACACACGGCTTTGCCTGTGTGGTACCATGAAAAACAAGAAAACACAAAAACAAATCAATCTCATGGGAACCATAAATTTTTTTCGTTATAAAAAGTAGCCTATGTGCTATTCCAGACTATAATCTATATCTGTGCCAAATTTCATCCAGATATGTTCAGCCGTTTCACCGTAAAAGAGTAAAAAACATACATCCATACATCCACACATTCTTACAAACTTTTGCATTTATAATTTTAGTAGGATATAACTGCATATTACTTAACAGCGCTAAATGAATATAATTATTATATTATATGTAGTAATTTATTGGAGTTATCTATATTTTTACTGATATGCCTATGCCTGACTGACATCATTGTTCTTGATTCAGCATTAAAATGGGCCAACATGATGTACCTATTTATCTACTAGGTATTTTAAAAGCAGTACATTTCAATACTTAGACAAGAAGTAAGATATAATCGTATAAGTCTGTAGAAGAAGTCTGTAAATATGCCAAAAAGTACAAGGAAAGGCTAAGAACACACACAAACACACTAGCCCAGAACCTCCTAAATAACGGAGAGAGCGTAAATCGCCTAAAGAGATGGCCAGTGCTAAACCTGGACATGAGAAGCTGACTAATAGCCAGTGTGGTGCCACTCTATGGAAGGGCGCCTCAAAACAAGACTACAAAGAAAGGATCTGATTATGGCTATACAGTATACAGCCGATTGCAGATATTATGGGAAAACAAAAAAAAAGGACAAAAAGTTTCTGATTGTTATCTTACCTTGAGGTACTTTTGATATGAAGCAGACTTCAAAGACGTCGTAGGTCTCTGTGACAAATGTAAACTTGCCCTTATTTATTGAGTCCCTTTGTGATAGTATGTGGCCATTTGAGTCTTTGACCTGTAAGTAACAATAAAGGTGCAATAACTGGTTTATGTGTTAAACAAATTAATAATTGTAATGAAAGTTGATAGTTTTGCTGATTTGTCATATTGCAAGTAATTTGTGTTCTATACTATAGGTTCCTATATTTTTTAGAAGGAGGCTATGTTTCAGTTAGATTGTTATTCAAATCCAACATCCATTTTGAAATTTGCTTGATCAACAAGTTTGTAATATTACTAAAAGTCTACCAAGCCAGCAAAGTACGCCAATTTGATGATAGTATCAATTATTAATTAATAAAATTAGTAGCTAGATCGTGGGTGCAGAGATTATAACGTGGAAAACAGTTACATTTTCTTGGGTACCTACAACCTGAAAGAAGCATTTAAGACATCAATTATTTCACCTTACCGTGTAATCAACTCTCTGCCCAGGTGCCTCAGTAACATCGTATTCTCCCGCCACAAGCACGTTGGCATGCAGTTCCTCCTTCAGGCACTTCTGAGTGTTCGGAGCCAGGGTCCACATGATAGCATCTGCTCCATTCCCGAAAATACCCAAGAGTACCACGAAATAGTAAACCTCCATCGCTGTATTTGATCTTTGCTTCTATCTTACGTTAATAAATTCACAATTTAATAACATTTAGGACAGAAAATAAACATACTTTGACGTCAAAAAGACCGCTGAGCGATGAGTTGGCCCAAACGAAACGAAAGCCAAAAAGTAGAAAAACGTCGCGTCGTCCGCCCCCGTCGACGTCGCTATAATTTGACATGTCAATTGTCAAACAAACTGTCAATAAAAATGTTGCCATGCCATGAAGTTTAGTTTAGTTTTTTAGTAAAGTGCAACGATTAGGTTTAAATTATGTTTATTATGCTTTAAATAAGAATGTTATTTGTTTAAAAAGTGCTACCCGTAAGTTCTAGAAGTATTTACAATGGTCACACGCATGTGATAGGTACCTAGTTAGCGAACAAACATCCCCATAACCTTTCCTCGATGATTAGACATTTATTGTATGCACCATGCGTATGCTTACGATAGTGTGGGTGTATTATTGTGTATAAGTTTTCCAATTCAAATTAAGAGTACAGTTATCATAATACATCGAATACCAACGTTGCTCAGGTGGCATCAGTTTGTCTTATCAAGTTTTTACTATCTAAAAGCAGTCCTAAAATTTGAAGTTGGATTTGTGATCTGTGGCATTTACTTTGACAAGTTGACTTGACAATGACAATTTTGACGAAATACTGCATGAAAAATGCATTTCACAGAATTTCAGAAAGTTGAAAAAGTGCAGTAGAAATTAATTCCTAACCCCTATTGATTTCTACGAAATAATTTTATGATATTTAAATCTCACATATTTTGTTGAATAAAGCATCACACTGTTTACTGTACTGAATGTATTCTGAATCATCTTATATCGTGTGCAAGTGCAGTATCGGGTTATTAACGGATTTGCATCATAAAATTCGTTTTGCTCTGCTGTTTTTGTGACTATTTACGTGATTTTGGATTCGGCCAGCCTGGTTCTAAGTCATAAAACGCACGTAAATACCGGTGTAATTGTTTTTTTGTAAGTACGTATGTTTAGCCTGTTTTACCTACCATTGATGCAGTGTTTACATAATAGGAACTAATACCTACATTTTCTAGACTCAGCTGTAGGTGTCTTTAGGCCAATAAGAATTCACTTACTTATTATATTACCTATATTCAATTTCCTGTAGATTGGGGCGAAAAAAAACAATTTCAAACTCTACACGCATTTTTACACGAATTCTTGGTAGTTTTTAACATTATCTTGATGATTTGGTATAGGTACCATCTGGGATCTTCAAAACAAAATTTAAATGGTATTTAGTCAAATCTATCATCGATTTTTTACTTAAAAATACAAGTTTAATGCATAAATTCTATTCAACTCGATTTTGGGCTCAATAGAAATGCTAAATGAATGATAGTCATACTATACATTTTATTCCTTCATTGTTGGTTTAATAACCCCATTAGCAACTGTAACCTCTTCAATATTACTATTCACCGAGTACTGGATTTCTATAGATGCCTACCGTGATTTCTATACACCTTATTCTAACAGTACTTGCTGACCGTCCTTGCGTTAAAACTTACTAAATTAGTTTCAGTCATGTTCTTATCAAGTACACTGAAATGAATAAAAGTTGTAGTACCTAAATCTATAAGTCTAAAATATGAACAATCTTATTTTGTTAAGAATATAGGTAGCACTACATTATTGAATAACAAATTTATTAGCGTTAAATCACGAGGAATGGAAAGAAGGAAGGGAGGCCTTTGCCCTGCAGTGGGACAATAATGGCTGAAAAATAAATAATAAATAATAAATAAATAAATTTATTAGACAGAAAAACTGGCAGTAACACTAATAGATATGTTACTGCGACAACAAACACGATAGTCGCATAAAGTAGCATAATAGTTGCATCAATAATGCTGCTGATGTAGGAGCGCTGGTGGTGTAGTGGTAGCACCCCTGCCTCACGATCCGAAGGTCGTGGGTTCAAACCTGGTCGTGCACCAATGAGTTTTTCCATTTTCGAAAAATTTATGTGCGCAATGCCAGTGCTCTTAAATGGTGAAGGAAAACATCGTGAGGAAACCGACATACCCTAGAACCATAAATTCGAAAGGTGTGTGTCATAGGTTAGTATTCTTATAAGCGGCGATGGGCTTGCAACCTGTCACGTACAGAATACTAACTACTGCAAAATGTGGGCATGTGCCAAATGTCATGTTTGGACTTGCCTCTGACTACCCTATTTAGATATCATCAAAGATCTAAGTAACTAAAGATCTGAGGAGATTTCTACCGAGCCCGGGGATTACAGTCGTGATCATTTTTTTTTTTTTTTTTTTTTTTTCAATAATGCTAAAAATAAAAAATGAGAAATAACTTATTTTATTGTTTAATTTTCAGGTTACGCGGTACTGCTGATATGTCGCAACATTATAGACATGATTACAATTCAAAAGAAATATGTGATAGACAGCCAGTGATGCACACTTGGTGATTGAGGTAAGAGTCACATAGAGCTAACACTAGAACAATATTATACGCAATATTTCTAACTTGTTCCTTACTAATATAATTATATTGCTTTTTGTAACATGTTTACCATTGGTAGTTATTTTCTTACATGTATATGTTCTTCAAGTTTGTTGCTTTTTTCCATATCATCTTCAAATCGAGCATGTTATGAATAATTTCATAAAATCCCTTGCATATTATTTTACTAACACATTTTCAATCACTCTTAAACATGGTTTGGCTTGGTACTGCTATTAAACACTAAGTTAAGCTTTTTTCAAAATACGTTGGTCCTTCAAGCTGGATTCCTAAGCATTAAGGTAAGGTCATTCTTTTTGTTATTCTAAATATTTAATCCAGTTAAAGCATTTTTGGAAGAACCGCTAGATGGCGCTAATACCAAAAATAAAGGTATGACATGTTACAAATAATTACAAAAAATAATAATACTCACATAATACTTCTGATTTGGTTTGATATTGGCTATAGATTGGCTATAGATTGGCTATATATATAAAAATCATGAGATTGTCTCGTTTTTCTAGAAAACTATCAGGAGCACTAATATAACCAAGAGATTGATTAAAACTAAAAAAATACTAGTAAAATATAAATCCTGCTTACATAGTTTGATTTTCTTCTTTGCAAACACCAACTAAAAAGTAACTTCAAGCTGGTAAAGTTAAAAATAATACCTAGATAATGAACAAATGGATACAAACTTACGTTAATCTAGCCTTAGAATTCTTAAGGTAAGACGAGTATCAAAAATTCTTGAAAAAATAACAAGATTTTTGAATGGCTGGTTAATTTATTGGTGAATACAGGCTAGGTCATAGTTTTATTACCGTAGGTTTATTATTGGCATATCACGATTTTGAGATATACCACAGTGATATGAGTGATATAAAAATATAGCCTACATTAGTGTCTGATAGCTTTCCCGCGACTCCCCAGTAAAACAGACCATTGCACAAAATATAGAAGTAAAATAAAAACAAACCGTAAAATTACATAAATTACCTCGTCGGCGCGGGCGGTTCAGCTATCGCGAGCGCTGAGCATGTGCTGTGATAATCCAACGTGCAAAATGACGTAATATCACGAAGTGAAAACGAGAGTGCTCGAACGAAGCACGCGAATAAGAGCCTTATTTCCACGTTGATCCATTCAGGTGGCTCGACTGTGCGACAAAAGCGTGCGGCTGGGCGGGGGGCGGACACGAAAATATGGGTCGACAACGAAGCCGAGCAGTCAAGTTCAAGGCCGCCGTGCCTTCGTATACGAAGGGATGGTGATGGTAGGCGCCAATCGCTAGATGGCGTTGCGCGATTCGGAGTTAAAAAAATTGCGAGAACGGGGGTGAGGCGCGGGGTGCGGGACCGTCGGCGGGAACGAATTTTTGGTGCAACATAATACGTCGACACGCTGCACTCGTGTACCGAACGTCGCGACGCGCAGTACTTTCGCGCACTAGACCCAGACTAAGCTAACCTAACCTAGACATCACAACAATAAGCAGACATGGACTGGATGGAAATGGACGTGGTGCGTAAATTTTGAATTAATATTTAGGTGTGATTCGGTGGCCGAGCCCTGTTTCAGTAAAGATATTTCGCGAAATTCAGTTTAGCCTTGACCTATCCTAACATTTTATCAGTGACACTGGACCCGGCTGCCGAATATATCGAATTAGCGTTGTTTCCTCGCTATGTGTTGTATTATTCATTTTGTGTTTAAGTGAGGCCATCCAAATATGATTTCTGTTCAATTTCTTCAACCATTCCAACCTCTGAAAATTACTTTTGTTTCGTGAAATGATTAGAGTACTGTGAAAGTAAATTCTACTAAATTGACTGCCTAAAATTTGACAAGAGCAATTATTATCTGTATTTAACTTAAAATATCGGCTTATAAGTGTCTACATACAGCATTTTCGGTCTTAAAATGATATTTAGCAGTCCCTCCAAATAATTCTACATCCGATTTCAAGTCCGTAAACACAAAGTGCGCACTAAATTAGTGGAAAAGTTAAACAGCTTCATACATTACAATACGCTTAGGTACTGATTTCATGCATCATTCGTATATCTTTTCGTGCACATTTGTGTTCTATTGGCGAGTCTCTGATTTCTGTCAAGGTGTAATTGTCGATGAAGTCTCAGCCCGGATCGGCTCATGAGACTCGAGCCCGACCTGCCTCAACGTGCCGCCCGTGATCGATCGCGCCGCCTATCCGCCGCTTCGGGCACTCTACGGTTACAGCTTCTATTTTTCACGCAATTTCTTGCTCACTCAGTTTTGTGTCGTGTTTTTTGACAACTCTCCAAGGCTCTCGTTTCTATTGGCATAGTATCTACATCTTATTACTCATTTGATTCTTTATGCTCTGTTCCGATGCTTTATTTTCGTTTCTTATGTTAGCCACATCAAATACATCATTATTGTAGATATTGGGTTGAATTTATTATGTACTCTATATGCGTTTATATAAATTTAATTTGCCGTGGTTTCTTATCTTTACAAAAGATATATCATCTTCTTAAAGAATTTGCTGTTTGTTGCGTTAAGAGGCCGGTTCCTTTTAAAATTATCTATGAATTTTAGAGAATAGTAAATTGTCTTTTATATTATACGCATATAATAAAATTATGCTTAGGTTGTGTGGTTTTAGTATTGTCATAAAAATAAACATAATTATGCTATTAGGTAGGTACGTATGATATTTTCTTCATTATTTATCGCATGTCTGATTCGCTTCAGTCTGGTTTCAATTTTATTCTATACATTCCTAATAAGATGCGTAGTGTGCTACTTCTCTATATAATTTTATCATTATTTATTTTTAGAGTTTAATAATCAAAAATACCTACCAGTTTTGCAGACCAAACATGTTTCATTTATAAAGTTTAGGCATATACTTACTATCTTTAGGTACAGCACGCGGGTTTATTTTCGAAGATCGACTTCTGTATTACAATCCGAATAAGTGTTTTTATGTGGATATTTTTATTTTCAATTATGTAGGATCCTGTTTGTTGTTATTTTTTGTCTCATGTTTACATTATTCGATGTAACATTCTTAAAATGTAGGGTTTTTATATACGTACCTATACAATAATTTAGTAGTGTCGCTTTCTATCTAATCTTTTGTGTGCACCTCGATGCATGTAATGTTATCGCTTATGGCCTTGACTGTCATTTATCTTTGGATCTTTCCATTTTACCTACTGACACATATTATATCTTCCATCCATTTTTTTGACTTGGATAGATTTTATCAACTTCTGGTATAACTATTTTGAGATGACAATCAATAACATGAAATTGCATGTCAAATGCTAGTAATATTTCAGTATACTCTTTGATAACTACGATTTATTCTCCTATTTTTCTTAACGTACTTATATAAGTACTGTTATGTACTAGTACAGGTCATGTACAAGACAAGTGAAAAAAATATCATATTTGATTATCACCTTTTTCGCATTTTGTCAGTTACATATTTTACTCGTAAACAACTATACGGTACTAATAATAGTTTAAGTGCTACAATACGCTACATGAAAAACATAATGTTGCTGTCGATAATATATGCGCAAATATTAAACCCTTTATTGATAAACATTATACCTACCTACTTACGTCATATTTATACAAATTATCAAACATTGTTCCTGTACGTAGAGTAATTTTAATTGAAGCGATTGACTATTCATAAAATTATCAACTGTGGACTACAGATGAATATCTGAATCTGATATCAGCTGATGAGCCGACCCTAGGTTACCCAAGCCGTGGTCAGGGACATCCAAGCATTAGATGATAAACTAATTGCTAGATCTGCTATTTCCGCAGTGTCGTTCAATCGTAAGTACATAAAAACAAATTATCTACTCAGCTTATTATCTACTAATTCAATCAAACTAGTTTAAGGACTATCCCCAATAGTAGTTATCAAAGAGTAATCTGGCAATTTACTTGCATTTAAAAATGCATTATTCTGAGAATAGTTAACCAGAAGATTGTCAAATTCATCCTTAGTCGTCTAAAGTTGCTTACCATACCTTACATTGTTTTGAATTAAACGTAACCTTAGAACTGTTTTTAGGTAGGTACACTAATACACCCAGACTGTAATTTTAGTCATACAATTTGCATAGGTTCGCGATCAGACTGAATTATTATGACTGTGCTATAGACCTTGAACAAACGTGCGATCCGTCATCTTTTGTCAATATTCTAAACTTTAGTCTAGCCTAGCGGATGCATGCTAGCACTGTTTTTGCTCCATCCAATCCTCACGCCCAAAACACCGTAAATAAAAAAAAACTGGTGGAATGCGATATGCAACGTTAAAAATATTCGATTATCGCGTCGACAGCAACCGCGAAACCGTATCACTAACCGAAAACCAATGAAAACGATGCAGAATTTATGAATATATTATTATGTGCAGTAACTATTGCGGCTTCTCTTTGTGCTGATGAAATATTAGGTCTTCACCGTCCGAGCAATATGCTCGCAGCGATCCAATGTTTTCTGCGAATAAAAATAATTGGGTATAGGTAGAGCGCGGTGGGAGTGAGGGGGGGGGCTCAAGCGGGAGATTTGGCTGTTGGCCTTGACAATGAACCGGCGGCGCGCACACATCGACCGTTTCGTTTGTGTTGGAAACCAACGCACACATTGAGAGTTCTTCCACGAACTGTGCTCTCCCTCCCACACCATTAGATTATAGGGTTGTCTTAATTAACCAAGTTTCTCTGACTGATTTCAGCAGATTATATGCACATTCTTTGAAAAATAATACTTCATTAACAATGTTCTCATAAGCTTGTTACCTAACCTAATATGAACAGTGGTTTCTGATTTGTCTCTTTATGGTTGTGTACTAAATATCTTTTAAAAGCAGCGTCTTATTATTTTAGAATTTTCTTGCAAAGCCTCTTCTTTAATAGAATATTGTAGGGGTCCCATTTTTTTTACATAGGGAACAGCCCTATGGCCGAATACAAATAGCGGCCCCCCGACGCGACGCGTCAACGCGCCGCGTGCCTGCCCTAAGACAACCTACACATAGACAGCCTAGGGCCCACTGAAGCTTGGATGTTTATCTATAGTATACCCGAAACTCCTCACTAACAAGCTCCTTGTCTGTTCCACGTTCGAGAATTCGAAGGTTCGAACCTACCTACGCGTATTTATAAAATCCTTTGTTAAAATCCTAATGTTTGTCTTTTGGACTTATTGATTTTGGTTGTTTGGCGCTTGTGAGAATGTACAATTATTCCTGACTTTTCTTACTGTTATTTAGAATTAACCGCAGAAAAACCAAAATTAGTAATTACTTAGGTTTTTAGGTCAAAACTAGCAGGCATTTAGCCACATTGTCTTATTGCACTTAATTCGTAGTTCGCCATTTGCTACTTTGTAATAGTTATGACTTTATATTAAAGTTTACCAGTGATATTAATATTCAAGGTTGAATTGAAAATTAAAAATGTATATTTTTTACTTTACATAATGGACTCAGATCATAATAGGTACATTAGAGATCTGAATCGGAAACTTTTTTATTTGATTAAGGTTGTATTACCTTAGCGAAGAACACTGGTAGTGTAGTGGTAGCACCCCTGACTCACGATCTGGAGGTCGCGGGTTCCAACCTATATTACCTAGTTTATGTGTGCATGCCAGTGGTTTTAAACGGTGAAGGGAAACATCGTGAGCAAACCGGCATACCCAACTAAAAATTCGAGGGTGTGTGTCATAGGTTAGTATTCCTATAAGCAGCGATGGGCTTGCAATCTGTCACGTACAGAATACTAACTATTGTGGAAAATGTGGACATGTGCCAAATATCGTGTTTGGACGTGCCTCTGACTACCATCAAAGATCTGAGTAGATATCTATCGAGCCTGGGGATTACAGTCGTGATCATGTTTGTTTTTGTACCTTAGCGACTAATTACAGACAGACAGTTAAAAGACAAGTTAAATTCACTTACAAGTATTTAGTAAACTTTCGCGTTTATAATATTAGTAGGATAGGTATAGGTTATCCGTCTATCCTACATACTGCCAATAGTTCTAAACATACCTACATATCGAATTTGGAAACCAGTTGTACTTATTTCGACGAGTTTTTGTGTGTCTACCTTTTATCGGTCTACCCATGACATCATCGCATAAGGCTTCCTGTTGGCTCCCTTTGTTAAAACGTTTGCTTCAAGACATAAAAAAAACGATTGTGTGTTACCTAAGTATATGCATTCCAAATCTACAGTCCTTTAACTTATGATAGAGATTGGTTGGAATGGGATTAAGTCTAATGACGTATTTTATTCTCCTGTCCTTATCCCACGCTAAGTGGGGTCGACACAACATGTTTTCTTCTTCCACTCACTCGTATCATTCGTCAACTCTGAGACTCCTCTTACATTTATTCGGCCTTCCTCTACTTGCGTATAGAGATACCACTCATACCTTTTTTGGTGACATGGTTGTCATCCCTCCTTATCACGTGTCCATACCATGCTAATCTAGCACTCCTCATCTCTTCAATAAATTGGTTTTAATTTTGTGAAAGTTCAGAAGTGTCGACGTTTGAACAATTAGTACTTAGATACAATCAAGTAGTAACAGCTGAATTAATTTCGATGTAATTTGAGGAATTGTATTCTGAAATAGGTACAAACCATTATGTTCCAAGTTTTCAATACGTAAAAAAAATTATCATTGTGGGATGTTGTATCTACCTACCTATCCATTAAATACCTCATCCGAAAAGATAGTTAGCGTGGTATGGGCATGTTATGAGAAGAGATGAATGTCATGTGACGAGGAGAGTGTTAGGTATGAATGTGGATGGATACAGGGGTAGACGTAGACCAATGAAAAGATGGATGGATTGTGTGAAAGATGACATGGGTAAGAAAGGAGTGAGTACTGAGATGACGAGTGATAGAGAGAAATGGAAGAAGATCACATGTTGTGCCGATCCCACATAACGTGGGAAAAGGGCAGGAAGATGATGATGATACCAATACCTATAGCTAACTTTTTAATTTGTTGGCAATTGTTGCCATCAATAACTTTAATCAATTGACTTAGAAACCATTATCACAGAATAACTAGTACTTGATAAACTTAAAATGATTTTTTGTTTATTGCCTTGTTGGCACAAGTGCTGGACAACATTAATGATTAATATGGTATAGTAGGTAAGTAATTTTTTCTAATAAACCATTCTATTTTTTTCAATAATAATAAATAAATAATAATGCTGGACACTATCGTACAGCATCATGTAGCCCCAAACTAAGCAGAGCTTGTATTATGGGAACCACATGACTGATAAACTACATAGATATAATAATATGTATAATATGTATGTATTTTTTCGTAAATACATACATATTATACATAGAAAACACCCAGACCTGAGACAAATATCTGCAAATAATGCAAACATTTGTCCCACGGCGGGAATCGAACCCGCAACCTTCTGCGTCTCAGGCGGACCTTCGCCCGCTGCGCCACAGAGGCCGTCAATAGACAATGGATGTCTATTCATGTGGTTGATTACAGGGGTAATTTGGATCGCTTATATAGGATCTTATATAGTTAGGTACATTACGGTGCGATCATGCTGCGGTTTCCATTAGGTAATTCTCGTACCTACCTACTTCCCGTGAAATTGATAAATTTTCTTCCGCATATTTTTCTTTCTTTTTAAATACCTACCCCTAATATTACCTACCTAAATAATCAAAGAAATATATATTACTTAGGTAGGCACATATTCACGTAGGTAAGTAGATTTTAGTTCACTTTTGTTTCAGCAAGTCATAAAGTTTATCAATAAAAATCACAGACTGTAAAAATGATTATCCTTGAATTGCCGTGACTCAAATTTTTTAGTCTGCCTAATCTTTCAAACTCTGAACTTCTTCATCCATGTAATGACCTAGTTTCTATGCATGTATATTAAGATGCAATAAAAGTTCATTCGACTATAACTTTGAGTACAGTAGGATAATATACCTAATGTCTGAATTATTTTGTATCATTAATGATACAAAATAATTCATGATCATTATTAATGATACAAAATAATTCAGACATTAGGTTTACCATTATCCGTGTGTTATAAAATTAATTAGGTAACACGATGCACAAACAAACACGATACACTCACAAAGGGCTTTATATTGCATACTATTGCATATTACTATTCGCCAGCGCTGGCCAATGACAGCGGCCGTACCTTGGCAACGCTTCAGGAAAATTAAATGTTTTGCCTTTATTCGCCGAGTTCCACATAAAGGGACCAATCTGAAAGGCGATGGGCATGCGGAGTGACGTGGGGCGGCGCGTGCGCTTACCGTGCTGCTGGGTGGGGGCAAGGCGGAGCTTGCGTGCACGCATTGCGTACGGACAGTGCGTGAGAGTCGCTCAAGGGATACGCTTTACCTCAATGCATTTTTATAAAAACATAAAATTAGGCTGTGCAGTGCAATGATCTAGCCGCGTGAAATTACAATGGGCGCGGTAAAATATACCTGGTTGCTTTCAAACACCAGCAACACCTTGGAAATGATCGAAAGTCTATCAAGAAACGTGAGTAGTTTGTATTCAAAGCACAAAATGTGTTCGAAAACTTGCATTTCGTTTTTAAAACAGATAAAACTACAGAAAACCGATACAAGTTAATGGACTTCGTCTGTCTATACCGATTCTTATTATACAGAGTTGTTTTGTAATTTTCCATTGAAGGCCAAGATTATAACAGTAGACCTCAAAAAGTAAAGATAACCTATTATGTTACATGGCGAGTATAAGTACTTATAGAACTATCCAATGCCCTTTGACTTGTTCACACCTAAACAATAACATCATACATTGTACTTAACTGTTATAAATCCAATCAACGTATTAAATTAATAATGAGCTTGAAATCTCACGGAATAGTGCATGTCAACATGTAGAATAACATGCCGACAATATTAAAGATGCCTCGTTTTATTGAATGAATCTAATGAAGTAACGAAGAAAATAAAGCAAACATTATTTTATTTTAAATTATTTTTTTACAAATCCTTTTTTTACTCACTTAAAAAGTTGTAGTGCCTGGGATAATTTTCAATGAAGAAAGTAATCTTTATAAACAGTGTTCTTAACTTACCAAAGGTCTTAATCCAAATATCCTACCATTTCCCGAATCAATCTATCCACAATGTATTTTACCAAAATATGAACGGCTGATTTAATTGTAGGTAACTTATTGATTGATACCTATTAGTTTTTCCGTAATATGGTTCCCTATAATCGGTGTCGGTGCAAATTTGCAAACGGGAATTATAAATCAGAAGTGGGATTTAATCAGGTTCTCATCAAAAATTCCCTCAGACCAATGTAAACTATCTAGACAAATCTAGTCTAGTTTCTCTGAAATAATTCATTAGTTATTTAGACTAATAAAAGACACGAGAGAGTTATTTATATTTCAGTAAAATTGGAATATGATGATGCAAAATTAAGTAGGTAATGATATGATAGTTGATAGAGATGATGTATGCAGAAAAAACATGTATTTTCAACCCCACAGGTGTCCTCATAAAGGTGGAAAATAATGATAATCCCTTGGCATTTCTAATGAGCTCGTATAGCACGAGTTCGACTTTTATTCAAAAACAAAATGCAAGCATAATCATAAATGAATGAAAACACATGACGTTAAAAATATTAATAAACATCTCATTCGTCAGTCTTAACTTTAGGTTGAAGGTAGTGTGGGCACAAACAACTTAATAAAATAACTTTACAACGATAATTTAAAAGATTTCGACTCTTTTAAGGGAAGATCTCTAAAGATTGGGTGGCGTGATTTGGGGGAGAACTTTGCCCAGCTGTGGAATGAAAAAAACTATCAGTGTATGTATTCAACTTTTCCTCAAACGTCCTTTTGATTCTTGCGTCTACGTCCACTTGTTTTTCTGTGAATAGTTTTCATGTAAATAATCCAAGCTAAAGTGTCTCATTCTTATTTTAGCCATTGCTGTTGCTTTGGCTGTCAATGTATCGTGCCCTCTGAAACAGGGAAGCACTCTGGTGTATCACAATATGCCCATCACACAACTCTTACCCATCCAAAATATTGCCAAATTATATTATCAAATTCTTAAATTCTCAATCTTGTTTATCAGGTAAATCTACTAAGCAAACTACGTCACGAGTGTTTCACTTGTTAGGTGCCTACACCTATAATTATTGTTTTTAGGGTCCTTTACCTCAACAAAAAAACGGAATCCCTATAAGAACACTGATTTCTGTTTGTTTGGCAACACTTTTTGTTAGGAACTTCCGAAGATAACAACTCAATCACAACAAATATTGAAGTTTGTATGTTTATAATGCCGTAAAAAATACCGTCTCACTCAATGCATTAAAAAGATATGGCAATGAATGTCTAAGTTTTGTGCGGAAAAAAACAGCAATCTCATAATTCTTTAATTTGTAATGTTAGGTTAGGAGCCTATAAGACACATAAATGAAGTATCTAGTGTGAGATTTCTACCTATTATCCCTAAATTGTCTAGTTTGCAGAAAAAAAATACTGAATCTTTTGTTCTGTACTTACCAACGGAATCTCTAGAGCACAAACTCATTCGGCCTTGGCCTTTTTTTAATTTACACGTCTCTCAAAGTCAACTAATTCTCTTTCCTACAAGTGGAATAATATTTCTTCGGACATTTCAATGTCAGGAGGCGTTGAACTGCAATCTGCATTTAGCACTTGTTGCACCCTTTTTGCACTACCTGTTGGTGTCATCATGTGACTGAGGAGGATGTGAACTTTAGTTGGTCACAATTACCGATTTGATGCACCTTTTTATGCAATCCATTGTGATTTGCATCCTTGTTGACTTCTTCGTCATTAAGGAAAATAACTATAGCTTCTGCCTCTGCTTCTCTCACCAAATGCCTAGTCGTCCGCCCATTGCATCACCTACCTATTTCGTTTTTTCCGACACATTTAAAGCTATGCTATTGATACTATGACCATAAATAATATTAAAACTATATTTTTTGAAAAGCAAAAGACGGAAAAAAAATTACCATAATAGTATTATAAAAAAGTATTTTGATTATTTACAACAGCCTCATTACATAGATAAGTATTATATGTCATGCTACGTAATTTGTTATTGATTGACCTATTTCTGTCTTCATTAGGTATTTTAGCAGCTCTTGAAGTTATATTCAAATTATAAACTAAACTAATTTTATTCGCATCTAAAATGACCTGAAACATTGGACGCATTGCGTCATTTTTATGCAACATGCGACGAGCTTCGAAGTCATAACGTCGCGTAGCCCAACTTTGTTTACTGTTACCATTGATATATATAGTTACTAAAATGTTACAATAAAATTGTTTTTTAACTTTGTTTTTAAGATTTGTAATGTGCTCAGACTGATAACCATTGTACTCTACCCATGCTTAAATTTACCCACGTGGTGGTTACGGGTGATGGATTTATAGAGTCGTTGCGTCAAGTTCTAGAAGCTTAAGACAAAGCGAATGCCGGATCTTTGATATTTTTGCGTATTTCTAAGTCTCAAAATAATATGGCGAGTTAGGTAATGAAACATGAGAGCGGATAAGGCGCCTTTCCGCGGCTAGGTGAGGTGCGGGGCGACTACGCGGCGGCCGTACCGTAGGTCGGGCATAATGTCGATGGCCGCGCAATGTCACCCCGAGCGGAGATATTCGGCCCCCTCCCCCCCCCCTGCGCCTCCTCCTCATCACCCACAGCCCTCAGAGCCAACCGTCTAACATCATTTCCGAAACGCATTTAGCGTCTGGTTTGCTTTGATATTCGAAATTTTCTGATTTCTAGATCCAAACTGGCTTAGGTGTTATTGATAAATCTATCTATACCTACTAATATTATAAAGAGGAAAGTTTTGTATTTTTGTTTGTAACGAGCAAACTGAAAAACTACTGGTCCTGTTTCAAAAATTCTGTCTCCATTTAGAATGCTACATTATCCTTGAGTATATTAGGCTATATTTATTACGAGAAAAAAAGTAGGGATCACTACTTTTAAAACTTCAATAATCTAACCCAAATTTTAATAATTCATGGATTTTTTTTGACAGCTAGTAAGGTACGTAAATACTTGTTACATCTCGTCATCGCTTTGAAGATAATTTCTATGTTGAGCTGAAATATTTATCGCGAGGTTCATGAAATAACATTTGTAAGGTCTTAATTTCCGTGTTGTTGAGGGATCCTTACTAAAACTTATATAATCTCACCCAAAGTGTAATAATTAATGTTTTTTTTTGACAGCTAGTAAGGTATTACGTAAATGCTTGCTACATCTCGTCTCGTCATCACTTTGAAGATAATTTCGATGTTGAGTTGAAATATTCATGAAATTACATTTGTAAGGTCTTAATTTCCGTGCTGTTGAGGTAGGTTGCTATAGTGCTGGTTAGATAAGACGGTAAGACCGACGGCAGGTGTTTTCAGAAACCTACGACCGTCCGCGTGATATTGGGCGAAGTCGGTCGTCGACCTTTCGCTATCTGCGTTATTTGGCCCGACTCAATGTCGACGCAATGTCGAATCGTGCGAGTTCACAGACCCAATAGCGAGACGCTCTGCGCGTTCCTTGCTCAACAGAATATTATTCGACCGAGTTTAATAGGCTATGCGTGGATGATGTTAGGTGCTTTCATAATAATGTATTTCTTGAGGTAGGTACTTATTCTGTATGATACTGATTGTTGAATTTGGATAATTACAATTTGCTTATCAATTTAACCCAATAGGTAAGATATATTATTTTATAGTCCAATGTCACAGAATGTTTTACAATCACATGTTGTGCGGACCCCACAAAACGTGGGAAAAGGGCAGGAAGATGATGATGATGATGCTACTTGAGTAATATTTTTCTTCACCTGGGTGTCATATTTGTGTAAAAAAACATTCTAAGGGTTCGTCGTCTTCGGCTACGAAGTAAAAAAAAATTAAGCACTTGCTTAATTTATTACCGAGGTGTTGTGTCTGGAGCGTTTGTTTGCTAAATTTATTCACTGTTCAATAACATTTCGGAAAATGAAAAATTTAATGATAAATAATAAAGGTGCCTCTGAGGCGCACTATAATCTTTCCACCACACTAGTAAATATAATACTATGAGAAGGGTTTTGTTAGGTTGTTTTATGGAAATAGGCTCAGCTTCCAGCCGGTTATCCAGGGTTTCTGACTCACATTGCTACGGTATTATGATAATACTAGCTTCCGTTCAGCCGTTTCAGCGTGAAAGTACATCCATACAAAGATTAAAATCGTAGATATGCCCGGACGCCAAAAACTGTGGCATTGTTTTTACTTATGTTGTTAACAAAATGCCGATGCAAGCACACTAATGATTAGTAAAAAATGAACCAAGCAGTTATTTCACCATTTATTGTGCAGTTATATTGCACGTACTTTCGTAAAAAAAAGTAATTATTCCTTTGAACCCTGAAATTGAAAATATTTGGTGTGCCAAATGAGCGAGCTATCTCATTTCGTGTGGCAACAAAACGGCGCGGTCTCAGTAGCGTACGGGCATACTACGATTTAAATCTTTGCATCCATACTGTATTCTTACAAACTTTCGCGATGAGGCAACTGTACCACCGCCGCACTCGGTCTCTGGGCTAGGTCGCGAGTCGAGGCAACCTCTATCGCGCGGAAACCGTGTGCCGGTCAAGGCCAATGTCTAGACGCACCCCCTCCACCACACTCAGAGCCTTCCCACCCCCCACTTTAGCCACGCGGCTAGCGCTATTAGGTATTCCTTTATACCCGCTGCTGAATTTTGCCTGGGCGAGGCTTTTAGACCACTAGCAATTTATATATTCCGCCCGACCTACCCTAAAATATTGTGATTTAAATATTCGAGTCTTAATAGGGGTCATCCATAAATTACGTCATACGAATTTCATGATTTGTGAAATTCCTTAGTGTGACGTCACATAATGTCAACAGCAACACACAAAAAAACATTTTTTTTGAGGTTTTCGTAAAGTAATAGTTTAAAGTGCGTGTTTAACATTTATATTATAACTAGCTGACCCGTCAGACTTTGTACTTATTTAGAAAACGTTTGTATGGGAAATAGAAAAGGGCTATTTTTAGGGTTTTCCCGGCAGTTATTCGAATTTTTCTTACCTTTTAAACCTTCTCTAGACCTCCACGAACATTTCAAGACCAAGATAAGATAAATCCGTTTAGCCGTTCTCGAGTTTTAGCGAGACTAACGAATAGCATTTCATTTTTATTATATAATTTCTTCTATATAGAAGAAGATAAATTTTGAAATGTGACTTCACGAAATTTAGGACCCCTCCCACCCCCTTGTCATTGTCACAATGCACTTGATAATGTTTTCAAACTTTATTTTTTAAGTTCTACGATATGCCGGTTTCCTCACGATGTTTTCCTTCACCGTTTGATAGTACTGGTATAGCGCACATACGAACAGAAAATTCTATTGGTGCACGACTGGCTTCGAACCCACGACCTTAGGATCGGAAGGCGGGGCTACTACCACTAGACCACCAGTGCTCTTTAATATTCGAGTGAAGCGAGTCCCCAGTCTTGTCTTGGCTACCATAAATTATAGACGAAATTATTATAATTTATGAATGTAAATTCTACCAAATTAATTCGAAGTTGTTTCAACCGTAACCGTATTTTTGAGTGACTAAAATACACAATTTAGATTTATTTATCAAGCAGACCAGAATAAAAAGGTTTTGTCGGTAGGTACCGACATTTGTTTAAATGGTCATTTTTGTTAAGCTCTCGACTTTGGCCTTCACTATGCGTGGTTCGACACGTGCTCGACCATTTTCTTTCTTGTGTAACAACTCCCTAAATACTGCGGCGACGATATAATAAATGTGTATTAGCCAAAAAAGTTTATAAACAATTTTACCTCTAAATTTTTTAATCGAACTAAGTCATCATCATCTTCCTGCCCTTATCCCATGTTATGTGGGGTCGGCACAACATGTGATCTTCTTCCATTTCCCTCTGTCACTCGTCATCTCATTACTCACTCCATTCTTACCCATGTCATCTTTCACACAGTCCATCCATCTTTTCTTTGGCCTACCTCTACCCCTGTATCCTATTAATTAATCGAACTAAGTATTCAGTGCAAAATCAAAAAAATATCTTATTTCAAAATCCGTCCAGCCGTTTCGGCTCCAAATTAGTTTCCCTCAGAGAAACCGAACATCTCTCAATTTGCTCGGACCTCTTATCGTCTTACATAATCAAATCCTGCCGACATAGACATTGGCAGATTCTGGAAAACTCATCCACAGACTCCATAACTAAAGAAAGAAGAAGAACTCGCATACATACCATAGGTATATAGAGCCCAAACAAGTCTTATATTTGCAGAAAATGTGGTCGCGACTGTCACTCTCTCATAGACCTTTTTAGCCACGAACAGAAATGTTCGAGTGCTACGAATTGTTCTGTAACCTTAGATGTAAACAGACCAATAATGATGAGAGCCCCAACACATTACCCTCCTTCGTAGTTGGGTAGAAACGAGATTAGATATACTTACCACGATATGACGTAACACAATTAAGCCACGCGCGTTCGTGGTGTTGGCTGCCACAGGGAGGTAAGGTTAGCTACCTAGCTGTACAGTACCCAGTGACCCAATGACTTACATTTGAACCCGCTGTGAACTCGCGAGGTTGAAGGGTGTGGGAAGATAACAAAACACCCAGTTTCGATCAATATAGCGAAGTTAAGAATAGGCCTAGGTTGGCAGCTGGAAAATTTGGGCATCCTTGATCGATAGAATCGGTAACTCCCATTGTTCTATAGGACTGTAACGACATAGAACTATCAAAGCTTTTTTGTCCCTGTATTTCAATAGTAGAACTAATGTAACGAACTGTACTGGACGAGTATCAACGCCTAGATCTCTGAAAAATATTTTTCTTTTTTACACAACCGCATCGGCTTACCAACATACGGCTTACCGGAATTTGATGATTCTATTTTGTTTGATAGTTCATACTTCAGAGGTGTTCCCATATAAATTGTATGGAAATTGATTAGCACTTTTTGAAAAAATCAACATCGTCATCTTCCTGCCCTTTCCCCACGTTATGTGGGGTGACATGTGATCTTCTTTCATTTCCCTCTATCATTCGTCATCTCAGTACTCACTCCTTTCCTACCTTATGTCATCTTTCACACAGTCCATCTTTTCTTCTTATTAAATAACTAAAAATAATATACTTAAACGTTTTAGTTTGTGAGTGTGTCACGCAGACGTCGTTCGAGCTATAGACTCCTTCGATAAACTCTCGGTTTTAGTTTGCAGCAACAATAATTACGATTGAGATTGTCAGTGTATGAAGTCATTTTCAACTTTTTGTAAAAATATTATTCAGAGCTGTTGAGCAATGTTTGACAATACGAATTTGTGATAACGTAAAAATTAAGAATGTGTTTGGCTTTGTAAGAGGAGTAGACTCAGAGTTGACGAATGATAGGAGTGAGTGGAAGAAGAAAACATGTTGTGCCGACCCCGAGTAGCGTGAGATAAAGGCAGGAGAATGATGATGATGATATTCTTATCCCCATATAATTATGTAGAATTTCAAATATTACTCAAGTCCAGTCAGAGGCAAGTCCTATTATTAAACATTACAAATTTTTGTACATTTTATTTATTGCCATTTCATTACATAATTGTACCCATTTGCTAAATGGTAATAAAAGATTCAGATATATTGTTTTACATAATGTACCTAGACTGTTACATGTAGTAGGTAGGTACTTAGCGATTGTAAAGATAGAGTACGTACATAAGTCAAATAGCCCATCTGTACAAACTTACAACTTTCATTGTTTCTCCTGTGGGTAATGATATCCATTTATCACAATAGTTATGATAAATAGGTGAGCATTGGTGGCAATTCTGTTGTTTCGATAGACTATTTTTCGATACATTTTCTAAAAAATGAAAGATCTTTTTTACCTCGGATACTAAATAACATGTTTTTAAAGACTGTTTTAAAATAAGCTAAAAATTTCATCTTATTCTTCTCTAAAATCATTGGTATTCTTTTAAAACACGGCGACTACGCGACAATTTAAGAACTGTCCTTTAAACTGTTATCTTTTGAAAATTTTAGCTATTTCGTCAACACAACAAAATTACCACCATTGAGTGACTAGGTATTAAATATATTATCATGAAACATTCAGGATAAGATAACGCACGGAAAAATACTGACTGTCAAGATTCTTACTTATTCGTAACATGTTGAGGTAGGTTGGGGCATTTTATTCGCTGGCAACAAGCCGTTAGCATTTTTATTGAAGCCTATTGTGAATTCAGGATGTTACGTCACTAGTGTCGCGCGATTAGATTCTATGTCGCGTATTATCTATGGATTTGTTGTTTGTCTATTCTATCGTGGGCTGTTTATTAATTTTATTCCGACCTTGTATTAAATGTCATATTTCGCTTTGCTGTTTTATCATATTTTTTTCCCAAACGTTAGATTATGTTGTCTCTCCGAAATATATCTGATTGTCTGTACAAATGTTCTTGTTTGTTTGTTTAGTTTACTAGAAATATACCTAAAAACATAGCTTAACTAAACAGACATGGGTGTTTTATCTAACAGTGAACACTGCAATTCTTTGTAAAAAAAACTGCCTCGCGGATTTAACTATCTCATGATTCATCAGTACCACCAATAGCTTATTGAGTAGGTAAGGCTCAGGCCTGCCTCAACGCTTGTGTAGTTACACAGAGCCTGATGTGCCTACCTCACGCTGTTTGGCGGTCGCGGTCGCCACCGCACTATTACAAATGACGTTTATCTACGAAGGTGAGATCGCGGACGCACGGTCGGTGAACTCGAACGTATGTTATAAACACCTACCTACATGCGCCAACACATAAATAGGTGTAGCTGCGCAGTCAGGAATCATTCTATTTACATTATCTACAAAGTTTGTTTTTTTATTGTCATGCGAATTATACAAGTTTTGGTATAATGTTACAGGAAAGTGATTTTATCGTATCACTAGTGCGTTTCAGATTTTTCTTTTATCCATTAAGAAAAATATTACATTTTCAATCTATTTGTGTTTTTTATTTGTCGTAATTAAGTCGGTTTTTATATTCGTTTGGTGTAAACGTTGTTATGCCATTTCAGCGGGTTATCCAATTTGAAGAGTAAATTTACTGTTGGTTCTTAAGAAACTTTGATCATCACAAATCAAATCAGTTACTATAAATATCGATGCTAGGAAAAAACACAGCTGAATTTATCACCTGTTTTATATGAAGCATAAGTAATTGTTGAATAGGACCTAGTCATGGTAGACTAATATAGTAACAGCCACCTGCCAGGCTAACATGACGGCCGTGACAAAATTTTGTCGAGCATGTTGTCAATGGCACGAGAAAGAGCGAGACAAAACAATCGAAAAAATTTTGTCGAGTTTGGCACCTACGCAGCTATGACCTACTCCAACTATATACTGATAGACATCGCTTCACAATTATGTTAGGCTTTTGAAAACACATTTACAGTAGGTACATAATAATATACCGAGCACCATTATTATAAAAACGTTAGTACACGTTATTTTTAAAGTTGACACGTACCTACAAATTGTGTTGTTTTTTAAGAACTCTTTTTTATTACCTATTGAATGACGTCATAGTGACCTAGCTTTTGATTATTACTGGATTCATTTTAAAAGTTCTATGAATAATATTGCCACAATAACCAAGTACATTACTTTGTATAATATTATATTATGTGACTACGGTTAAGATTAATTCGCGTCTTTATAGCAAAAATTTGTTGAATTTGAATAAGTCTAGAGCAGCATAAATTTAGATCGTTATATTATAAATAAAATAAAATCATGCGCTTGAAATGGTTCGTTCATAAATCAGTCATGTATACCACGTCGCTTAACTGACCTATCACAAATAAAAATCAATAGACCGAGTGTGTCAACGGTTATTCTAGAACAAAAATATAAAATTCTATTCCATGTTTCAAACTTACGAGAATTTATTGTCATGTCACAATTCTTACTAGGACGGAGATGGGTTATGGAGAATTATTAGTACAAAATGTAGGATAGAAAAAATACGGCACAAATTTTAGCTTGCTTCTGAAGATCCGACGTTGTACTGTTAATTTCCAAACCATAGAGAAGAGATTTTTCTAACATAGAAGAAAACTGTGTTGTGCCAACCCGACATAGCGTGGGGAAAGGGCAGGAAGAAGAAGAGAGCCGTGAGATGTTTCTACAATCTGCAAATCTGTAGCTAAGTTGCAATACACAGTTCTCATCCTGACACCACGCAGAAAGCAAAGGTGTACCTATTTGTAGCTTCCTTAAAATTTTAAAAACTGTGCCAACTGACGTCACTTTCCCGATCCAAATTAAATTCCTACTGAAACGAAAACACTCACGTTTTATACATAATGCAGAACTGCTTAAAAACACATTTATCTATTCACGATAACTAAAAAAAGTTTCAAGGATATAGAGACCTGAGTTCATCGTACTCTTGACATTGGCGGTGTTATGTATGATAATAATCATGATGCAAGCGCAAAGTAGGTAAGTCCACATTTTAGGTACACCTATCTGCATAATGAACACTCAATGCATTACTAATTTTCTTATACCAATTGTTTTATAATTTATTTACTTAGGTACCTAAAAGTTGATTTTTAGTTGTAGCTGCATCACGGTGTATCTATTAACAATAATACATCAATGTCTAGTTGTAGCAAATTATGAGAAAACTTGGACTTGTATAACAAACCTGAATATATCAGTATTTTGAATTTGACAATTTAAATATTTCCTGTATTCTCAAAATTGAAAAAGTACTAAGCAAAATAGTAGAGGGACATGCAGAGTAGATGTAGGTAACTAGTGATATAAATATCCACGGAGAAAATAAAGGAGTTTCTATAATTGTATGGAACGAAAGCGACAAGCTTTACAAAACAATTACATGCAATGGTGTAAAAAACGACCAGGGGCCTTATCACACGCCCTTACATACATACCATCATGTTTCAGAAACGTCACATGTCAAGATTGAAGTAACACTACATCAATAAAAAATTTATAGGTCATGGTACGATCAAAGTTAAATTACTATGATATAGCCCAAAGATCTTGTGGTAAGGCCCCAGTTTTGTGTACAGTGTTAACTAGGTTTGGGCTGTCACTTGCCATGCGATAACACTCACGTTGGTGCTATCACTCGTGATCACCCTGTTGTAGTGTCATCAACAAAGATAAATCGGTTCCTACGTAAAGCACGCAGATACCAAACCATGTAGATACATAAGCCAGTGAATTTATAACCTGTAAAAAGTGAAAAATGATGTGGTGTCGTGGGACACCAGGTAGGAACGAAGTTCGAAAGAAAAACGAAAAGAAAGAGGGAGAAAGAGAAAGGTATTATACACTACTCGCTTGTGTATGCGACTGTCGCGCCTGCGCACGTCTCATTTAACGGTTTTATTCCACGCACTTTTTCTTACGGTTTTACTATCACATTTTTTTTCAGTTCGGTCGCGCAGCAAAATCCCTATCCCCTCCAAGCCTGCCGTAAGGAACTTCGTTTCAATAAGCAAACTTCTGAGAGGTTATATCAATACAAGAATCTCTCCACGAAAGAGAATAAAAGTAACATTGGTGACTGCAATGAATTTTTTCTTGACCCAATCACAAATTAATGTCATTTTGTCCTATCTTCCGTAGAGGAAAATGTTGTCTCTAAGGTACTTATGTTAGGAGAGCTGGGTCACCAATTAAATCCTGTATCAGAGTTGACTGACTATACAAACTTCAGCCATACCGGTAGTTATCTTGACTAAATTGCTCAACTTTGATGACGTCACATCCAATCATTCCGTAAACAGAGAATATAATAAACCTGATAAGATTAACGTTTACCTGTTAAGACAAGGTAGTACTGAAGTGATCAATAGCTGAATCACTAATAGCCAATAGTATCGCATGGTGTGATAAGTAAGAGTAAGCAATAGATTCTTACAACACGTCTGTTGTGCGTAAAATTAAATAAGTTCGAAAAGAATTCAAAGCTAACGATACGATTGTCATGTCATACGATACGATACTTTAAGCATTTGCGTGGATGTCATTGATCAATAGCAATAGCTACTACTTTAAGATTCATTGTATTTTCTCTATAAATGATTTGTGAATTATTTTGAGGAAATAGTTGTTTAAATTAAACCAATAACAAAAACAATCGATAAGTAAATCAGAATACTTATATTGATAGTTGAATACCATAAATATAATATTTTGATTTTGATTACCCTTGGTATTACTATTTAGTCTTGCGACGAGGAGAGTGTAAGGTATGAATGTGGATGGATAAAGGTAGAGGTAGGCCAAAGAAAAGATAGATGGACTGTGTAAAGATGACATGGGTAAGAATGGAGTAACTACTGAGATGACGAATGCTAGAGAGAAATGCAAGAAGATCACATGTTGTGCCGACCCCACATATCGTGGGGAAAGGGCAGGCAGATAATGCTGATTACTATTTGAGTTATAATTACGTAATTACTAGCTTCCGCCCACGGCTTCGCCCGTGTGGTGTCTTGAAAAACAAAAACAAATGTACCCCACGGGAACCGTACATTTTTCCGGGATAAAATGTAGCCTATGTGTTATTCCAGACCATAATCTATATCAGCGCCAAATTTCATCCAGACCTGTTCAGCCGTTTCAGCGTGAAAGAGTAACAAACATACATCCAGACATCCTTACAAAGTTTCGCCTTCATAATATTAGTAGGGTTTGTGAATTATTTTGAGAAAATAGTTGTTTAAACCAATAACCACAACAATCGATAAATCTTATACTCGTATTGATAGTGGAATACCATAAATAGAATACTTTGATTTTGATTACCCTTTGTAATCTATTTAAGTTATAATTATGTAATAATTGTACTTAGTGTGATCCTTTTCAGGTGCAGATGATGGGATCAGTGACTGGCAATCCCATGCTAAGCCGAGTGAAGCAAGAGGCTGACCAGCTCCAGTACTCGCCGGAGCCCCAACCGCCGCATCCGCAGCCGTTGCATCCTCGCCAGCTACCGATCATACAGTCGCCTGAGGTAAAACTGGTAAAGTCTTTGTTCAACTAAGTAGTTTCAAGAATTCATGTACACGAAAAGAGACTTTAAGGCGCATTTTAATCTGCTCTGGATCAGATGTATTACTGAGCAGTTCAAATGGTAGTACTAATGATACAACCTCAATTCTTTGGTCAAACTGGTTTAAAAGAACTCGTGACACAATAAGATGCAGAACTATAAAATTCAGCACTACACTTTGACTTCATATAAAATTACATACATAAGTACATAAAATCACGCATGTGTCCCGACGGGGTAGGCAGAGACCACGGATCTCCACTTGCTACGATCCTGACATACTTCTTTTGCTTCGAGATTCTACATTCGAGTGGGTTTAGGGTACTCTTGATCTGGTTTTTTTCTAACGTCTCCAATATGATCATTAAAAGCACGCCGAGGTCTTCCCCTTCCAACTGTCCCATTCACACTCGCCTTATGCACCTGTTTCGTCACTCTCCTTTCATCCATCCTTTCTACATGCCATCATCTTAAGCCTTCTCAATTTTCTACGTTCTAATTACTACGTCTTCACTCCACAACGTTCTCCTAACATATAAAATGATGGGTTCAAAATATCAACGAAACAGTATAGTTTCAGCTTTTGTTCAGTGTGTAAAAACAATAAAATATCTCAATATGATAATGCAATAAGTTGAAATTGAGTATGTAGTTTAATATATTATCATCGAAAAACTAGAGTTTGCCGATTAATCCTACTCGAAGAAACGCGTAAAAATAACAATGTTTGCACTGCCAGCGAACAGACAACAAAGAATATCGGTTTATGAGTCACAAATAATCATCTACTTAGCTAGCTGCTGTATTGTAAACAGAGGTATCTGTTAAAAAAATTGCGGTGCTAGAACTGTTGCTAAAGAGTCCATCACTTAACGCTTACTAACCATATTACATCTCTACAGTTGGACCTTGAACCGAAAGAAGAGGTGAAATACTGTGTGTCCCCCGGCGAAGCTACAATAGTTGGCAACACAAGTCCTGAGCAGCAACACTGCTCGTCCACAACTGCCGCGGCGGCCACCGGCACCAGGGACGATGACGCTCCAAGGAGGCTGTGCCTCGTGTGCGGAGACGTAGCCTCAGGCTTCCACTACGGTGTTGCCAGCTGTGAGGCTTGCAAGGCCTTCTTCAAACGGACCATACAGGTACGTGTAAGTCCTGCATCTTTTTAATATCTTGTTAGAAGTGTGATGCTTTTAGTTTTAAAACGATGAGAAAGTAGTCGCGACTAGGATGGAACCCTTATACTGTAATTGTGGTCAATTCTGCGTCTACTATGACATGCATGTGGCTTCAACTAACTGATTATGTTACTTAAATGGTTCTTTGTTTCTGCAGAATAGCTCATTGACAGTAAATAAATAAATGTTGTTGGACATTTCACACACCATCTAGCCCCAAATTAAGCAAAGTTTGTACTTTAAGAACCTAATACTCGTAATTGATAGATTAATTATATACATTTTTTTGGTAAATACATAACACCCAGACACGAAACAAACATCTGCGTTCATCACACAAATGTTTATCCTGGGTGGGGATCGAACCCACAACCTGCAGCGCAGGAGGCAAAGTTACTACCATCTGAGCTGTGAGGCAATACTTAAAATTAAATAATCTTCTAGCGAACACCATCAAGAGTTCCTCAGGTCTCGTTGCTGGGTCCCCTACTTCTTATCTTCGCCATTTAGCCGATTGTCCGCGAACGTTTCGTTTAAGTACTCTATAGATCTGTAGTTACTTTACAACACTCGCAGTTTCTTTCCCAGGGCAACATAGAGTACACATGCCCCGCGTCGAACGAGTGCGAGATCAACAAGCGGCGACGTAAGGCGTGCCAGGCGTGCCGCTTCCGCAAGTGTCTGAGGACCGGTATGCTGCGGGAGGGGGTGAGGCTGGACCGCGTGCGGGGGGGACGGCAGAAGTACCGTCGCGCACCGGACGTGCCCGCCACGCAGCAGCCACGCCCACATCTTGACGACATCAAGGTAGAGTCCTCAATATTATATTTTTAGTGCGAAGCGAAGGAGGTTATGTGTTTAGGGTGTATATACATATGTACATATTATATATGCAAGTTCCTTTGGCTGTATGGCTGATTCTTGAAGCTGTGAAAAAATCATACTTGTAAGTTAACGAAAAAAACGTATTTCCGACACTCTCAAGAGTGTCTCTAGTTCCGTTGACCTAGAACTATGAAATTTGGCAAGTAATATCGTCTTACACTACAATTAGTATAGTGAACAATCTGAAAACAATACATTTGTAATTAAATCATAAAAAAAATTACCCTCTGTATTATCTTTATTTGAGAGCACTGGTGTAGTGGTAGCACCCTTGTCTCACGATCCGAAGGTCGTGGGTTCAAAACTGGTCGTGCACCAATGAGTTTTTCTGTACGAAAAAAATATGTGCGCAATGCCAGTGCTCTTAAACGGTGAAGGAAAACATCGTGAGGAAACCAGGCATGACGCCCTAGAACCAAAAAATCGAAGGTGTGTTTCATAGGTTAGTATTCTTATAAGCAGCGATGAGCTTGCAACCTGACACGTACGGAATACTAACTAACTGCCTCTGACTACCCTCATAGACCTATGTAACTAAACATCTGAGGAAGATATCTACCGAGCCTGGGATTACAGACGTGGTAATTTTTTTCTTTATTATAGGTTCTAGAAGCACTTTCGTCGTACGAGCCGGAAATGTTGACTTGCATGGCGCCACCTACCGGCGTCACCGAGGCGTCTACCAAAGCACTCGCGGTGCTGGCCGATCTGTACGACAGAGAGCTGGTCGGAGTCATCGGTTGGGCCAAACAGATACCCGGCTTCACTGACTTGCAGCTCAATGATCAGGTATTGAACTGCTTTTATTATTATTAACCTTTAATCGAGCAATTCTTGTATAATAATAAATAAATAAATAATGCTGGCCAATCTACACAGCATCATCTAGTCCCAAAGTAAGATACTCAACGTTGTGTTATGGGTACTAGATAACTGATATATGTAATACATTTTTACACATAGATAGATATTTTTTTATTGACGACCTCTGTGGCGCAGCGGGTGAGAGTCCGCCTGCGACGCAAGAGGTTGCGGGTTCGATTCCCGCCGCGGAACAAATTTGTGTACGATCTGCAGAAATTTGTTCCGTTGATCTGGGTGTTTTCTATGTATAATAAAAAATATCTATCTATGTATGTAATGTAATGTATTAAATATATCAGTTATCTAGTACCCATAACACAAGCTTTGAGTAGCTTACTTTGGGGCTAGATGATGCTGTGTGGATTGTCCAGCATTATTTATTATTATTTATTTTATTTATTTATTACATATAGAAAACACCCAGAAATTAGTTCCGCGGCGGGAATCGAACCCGCAACCTCTTGCATCGCAGGCGGACTCTCGCCCGGTGCGCCACTGACGGCGTCAATAATGTAACCCAAGGTGTATAAAAATTACCTGAAATATTCTTTACATCGCGTGCGCTGCGAAAACTATTGATCATAGAATAAAATAATGTACTACGACTTTGTAGAACACATCATTATTTACAAAAAATGTCGCAAAAGCACATGTCTAACTATTATAGTTATGCCACAATAAGAGTTCAACTCAAATTGAGTCAACCTAAAGCCCTCGTAAAATCAAGGTGTTAGTTTGTATGTTATACCGAGACGAGTTTCTTGCCTGTTCTTCTCGTACTTGGGTTAGGTTGGAATTGGTACATAGATTCACCTAGCATGTAAGACGTTTCAAATTGATTGTGATTTTACTGAATAAAATATTTTTCAATTTCAATTTTCAATTTCAATTTCAATACAATTGACGTAAAATTCATTATGCTACTAGCTTCCGCCCGCGGCTTCGCCCACGTGATACCTTAAAAAACAAAAACATCGCTATCCCACGGGAACCGTACATTTTTTCGGGATAAAATGTATCCTATGTGTTATTCCAAACCATAATCTATATCTGTGCCAAATTTCATTCTGATCTGTTCAGCCGTTTTAGCGTGAAAGAGTAACAAACATGCATCCATCCATCCATCCATCCATCCATCCATCCGTACATTCTTACAAAGTTTCGCGTTTATAATATTAGTAGGATGTACAATTTCGTTGCAAAAAGACGCTTCCATTCCATTCCGCGGCGCGGTGTAAATTCAGCCTTACTGTTTAATTCCACAGACCTTGAGAACTGTTTTCTGTTGCTATGCATATGTGATTTAGTATGCACGCCTAAGTTGCATTTACGAGTAGCGCGTGACTAATACAGTCTACGCTTTTCGTTACTGTCTACCAGTCACGGTTTACATGAAAATAATAAAATAAATAATGCTGGACAATCCACACAGCATCATCTAGCCCCAAAGTATGCTACTCAAAGCTTGTGTTATGGGTACTAGATAACTGATATATTTAATACATTATATACATAGATAGATATTTTTTATTATACATAGAAAACAACCAGACCAACGGAACAAATTTCTGCAGATCATACACAAATTTGTTCCGAGGCGGGAATCGAACCCGCCACCTCTTGCGTCGCAGGTGGACTCTCGCCCGCTGCGCCACTGAGGTCGTCATCACAAAAGTTGAGAAGGAATAGTTTAGCGTTGTGGGTATGTTGAGGATCACGATCTGAAGGTCGTGGGTTCAAACCTGGTCGTACCCCAATGATCGTTTCCATTCAAAAAAAATGTTCGCATATTTTTTATGCCTGTGCTCTTAAACGGTGAAGGAAAACATCGAGAGGAAACCGGCATGCCCTAGAACCTAAAATTCAACAGTGTGTGTCATAAGTTAGTATTCTTATAAGCGGTGATGGGCTTGCAACCTGTCACGTACGAAATATTAACTACTGTGCGAAGTGTGGGCATGTGCCAAATATCATGTTTGGATTAAGGGTGCTATCGACTAAAGCGCGTCACAATTGTGCAAAAATTTAGTGATTTGACAATTTTATATAGACTAATGCGCGTCAAAACTGCGAGAATTATGTCATGCATCGCGGTCACCCATTCTAGTTGTGACCGCGCAGAGAGTTGCTGCAAATAACCAAGCTATGAAAATTATCGCTTCATAACTTTGACTGAAAAAAGGATATTAAACAGTTACAATAATATCATCAATTAATTGTGTGCATAAATCAATGGTTTAAGGCAAATAATCTTATTTTGAATATGGACAAAACAAACATTATAAGATTTTTTTTAGGTAAGGTTCAAGGTGTTGATGATTCTGTACGAAACACAATTATGAAATACTCAATTAACTCATTATATGATGTAAAATTTTTAGGTATTACAATTGACAGTAAACTGACTTGGCACTCCCACATAGACTCTCTCGTAGGTAGACTGAAGTCGGCCGCGTATGCAATTAAAACTATTAGGCAACTAAGCGATATAAGATCTGCTAAGGCGGTGTATCACGCGTATTTTCACTCGTTAATGACGTATGGTATACTAGCTTGGGGAAATGCATCACAATCAAATAGAGTGTTTTTGTTGCAAAAGCGGGCGATCAGGTTTATTTTACAAATGGATAAAATGGATTCATGTAGGTTGAAGTTTAAAGAATTAGATATAATGACATTTACTGGTGAATTTATTTATCAAAATTTAATATATGCTAAGTTACATATTGACAAATTTCAATTAAAATCTGACATTCACAACTACAACACTCGCAATAAAAATAGCTTTATTATTCCAAAGCGAAGACTTGCTAAAGTAGGTGACAGTTTTGTATGCCTCTGCATAAGTTTTTACAATAAAGTACCTGTCAACGTCCGAAACTTAAGTTTTCAGGAATTTAGTAGAAATATTAGAATTTTTTTAATGTCGAAATCCTACTATGATATTGACGAAGCTCTGACTGATGAATTCTGTATGTAGGCCTACTAGATGTTTTTACAGTGTTTTATTTATAATTTTTATTTCATGTACCTAATTGTCATATTATATTTTGTTATGTATGTCAACCGATGTGACTTTTCCTAGTGTACAATTTCGTGTATCAAAAAGGAATAAATGAATTGAATTGAATTGAATTGAATAGTCTGTTAGTAAATTACTTGTGTGAATTCTTACGTGAAGTATTCCTTTGTTCAAACACCTGTTAATTTACATGTCTGGTATTGTTGAGGAAGTCTACATACTAATAAATAACTAGCATATAAAAATTTGCATTAAGGCCCAGAATACTCGTCACACTATTTCTTACGTAAAAGTTACAAAAAAAAGTGACATAGGTCCGTATAGCAACGCGGATCTCCGCGGAGTCAGACATAGCACGAAGCGAAATACCCAAAATGACAAGTAAGTAGAGTGCGGCATGATATTATGGCTGCTCTGAATTATACAACGAAAGTGACAATTTATAAAAAACATAAATATGTTCAAGTAAATAGCTTATTTAAAAAAAAGAGCTAGGTTGATTTGTTTCAAATTAACTGATTTATATTCATGTGAAATAGAAATTCAAAATACCTTACTGTTCTGGATAAATTAGGGAAATTCTGAATTTTCAGAGGTGTTTTTGACATGATTTTTAACCAAGGTTTTCTAACTAATTCGTGTTTTAGCTCCGGTTAATTTATCACTTATATCCTTGAGTATCGTGTAGTTCAATTTCAATGTAATCTATTAAGCGGTAATAGAATGATTAGGGTTGCAATACTTGCAATTTTCAAAATGCTGGGCCTTAACGGCAAAGCTGAACAAAATTATAGATTTCAAAAATTTTAAATATTTGCAATTTTTAATTAAAAATTGTTCCATTCTTAATACCAAAGACTATCCTTCGAGCCGGATTTGAACCAGCGACCTATGGATTACAACTTATACCTCTACAGTCCACCGCTCTACCAACTGAGCTATCGAAGGTTGCGAATTCTAGCTTGAATATTAGGTTCATTTTAACAACACAACACAATATCTTAATTATAAAACAAATTCGGGTTTGTTCGAACACTTATTAGAACGGCTAGACCGATTTTCACCGAATTTTTGAAAATGTATGAAGTGCGGACCAAAGTCGCGGGCAACAACTAGTTTTATTTATAGCTTTACAGCTTATACTATGGGAATCGGATAGCTGATAGATTAATTATAGTTAGTAAACCAAAGTTCGGAATTAATGGCCCTTACCTTTAAACGAGCATTTCTTCATGTTTACATCTGAATCTCGGAAACGGCTCCAACGATTTTCATGAAATTTAGTATGCAGAGGGTTTTGGGGACGATAAATCGATCAAGCTAGGTTTCATTTTTAGAAAACGTCGTTTACCCCAAAAAAAACCGAGTAAAACTCGGTCATCCAGGTACTACGAGTATAATCTGAATCACGGAAACGGCTCTAACGATTTTCATGAAATTTAGTACGCAGAGGGTTTCGGGGGCTAAAATCGATCTAGCTAGGTTTCATTTTCCAAAAAACACGATTCACCAAAAAAAACCGAGCAAAACTCGGTCATCCAGGTACTTATTATAATGTAATTTAAACATGCAGTCAGAATTGAACTGCAATCTTTGCATGATGTTTAGCTTCATATTTAGTACTTTTTTTTTTTTTTCTTTGTTTATTCTTTATATTAATTGAGTCACGAGAACTAGTATTTTGTATCAGTAGTATTAATCATTTCATTTATTTTGTTTCGTGGCTCGTAGTTCGTTTTCAGTTATTGTTTAATGTTTTAGGTACTTACATTTAAATTTTGTCAAATTTTCTTATATATTTTATTTTTCCACCATTTCTTCACGAGTTAGTAGTATAAACTAGTGGAAACTTTATTGGATTAAGCTCTATGTTTAGTTATTTTAGTTATAAGATTTATAGTTCCGTTTGTTTCCCTAATAAATAAAAATAAGAAATAAAATAAATGCCAGTGAAAAAATCTAAAAGTATACTAATTTTCCCCAGATGCGTCTCCTGCAAAGCACATGGGCCGAGATGCTGAGTCTGATGCTAGCATACCGATCCATGTCAAGTAACGGCGGGACCTTGCAGCGGCTGCGGTTCGCGACAGACCTCACGCTGGACGAGCAGCAAGCGAGGGATATCGGAGCTCACGACTTGTATATCCAGGTTGGTTTACTTCTTATACGAGGTGTAAAAAGACGAATACCGAAAACTTCGGGGGGTTAAAGTAACCATCAGTATAAACAACTTTTTCTAAGAAACCAACACTGTGAGCGCGAAAAAAAAACAGCTGGTCAAAATTTGGGTGTATCCCATCTGGCCCGGTGACTTGGCCCGGGCCACATGGGAAGAAAAAGTTTTAACTGGCCAAATGACACAAATCAAGTGCCATCGTCCCCGGTAAGGTGAGGAAAGAGGATACGCCTCGTAATTTATGAAATACTAAATACATGCTTCATACCTACTTGGCCAAAATGTAGGAAACAGCTGTTTTTGTCGTGAAGAAACCGGTATACCCTAGAACTAAAAGTTCAAAAAGTGTGTGTCATATGTTAGTTTGAGGTGCTACCACTACACCAGCGCACTATATCAACGATTTTTTTATATGTTTAAAGATATTAGAAAGTATGGAATGTTGCGATTTTTTTTGTTTTTGGTTCTATTGAGATTGCGTTTACAGGTGACAGGAGTGGCGAAGCGCTTGGAGCGAGCGTCGGCGTACCGCGAGGAGTGCTACTTACTGAAAGCCCTAGCGCTCGCCAACTCGGAGGCGAGGATCGACGAGCACGCAGCCCTGCGCCGGTTCCGGGACGCCATCCTCGGAGCCCTGAACGACGCCGTGTCAGCCCTCAGGTAATTATTCAACTGAATCTAGTTTTAATTATTGTATTTCGTTACCTGTTATATTACGCGTGGGATTTCATTTCTTGTAAAACTTAAAAGACAACTTGCTGACACATTTTGGACTTTTTTGACAATATTTTTTTTGTTTTCACCTATCGATTGTTTTTGTTTTTCAAGGTAAAATGCTTGCGAAGCCGCTAGCAGAAGCTAGTAGTATTATAATATAGTAGGAAGTAGGACAGGATTCGCTCACACGGTGCGCTCGCCAGTTCTGTTAGCTTGAACTTGGCTTGACACGCTACCGCGTGTCTACATTTTTATTTTTCATTTTTGTAAAGCAAACGAAAATTGTTTAGCTACATTTGCCGCCCTAAGCTCCTATCAGGCTACTGGTAAATCCACCACTGATTGTATAACGTGTTCCAGGCCGTACAACGCGAACTCTGCGCTGCAGCAGCTCCTGCTGGTACTGCCAGCACTGCGGCTCGCCGACGTGGCAGTGCGCCGCTTCTGGGCCTCGGTGCACCGCGACCGGCGCGCGCCCATGAACAAACTCTTCGTGGAGATGCTCGAGGCGTGCCTGCGGTAAACGCTAACTCCACGACACTCGAGTATTAGAGTTGTCGCGAATAAACTCTGCGGATATTGTCGTGTCTCCGTAATTATAGAAGACTACGGGTGTCATGGAAAATTGTCGTGTCTACGTAATTATAGAAGACTACCAGTGTCATCTGAACAAACTCTTTGTGGAGATGCTCGAGGCGTGCCTGCGGTAAACGCTAACTCCACTCGAGTATTAGAGTTGTCGCGAATAAACTCTGCGGATATATTGTCGTGTCTCCATAATTATAGAAGACTACCAGTGTCGCTATATCCGCTACACTTGAGTATTAGTGTTGTCGTGAACGACTGCGGATATATCGCCGTGTCCACGTAATTACAGAAGACTACGAGTGTAAACAAACTCTTCGTGGAGATGCTCGAGGCGTGCCTACGGTAAATGCTAACTCCACGACTTTCAAATATTAGAGTCGTCGCGAGCTAACTCTTTACGGAATTATAGGTTATAGAAGAGTTTGTTGAGATCGTGCGGTGTCGATAAACACAAACACTCCTGCTATACTATAAGCGACTTGTTTTGCTTGTGTTGAAAAAACTCTTTGGTTCTGAACATTATGTGCGGTAAACACTAGCACACTCTTACCTTATAGAATACAACTATAGTTACACTCTTAAGATACGACACGAGTTAACTAGAGTATTACTTGTGTGCATATGGTGTGTGTTGAACAAACTATTTGTTGTGATACTGGTGATACTAACACAGTCCTCAAATATTTTATACTATGATAGGTAGCTATCCAAGCATGTAAGAGTGAATTGTGATTGGACAAATGTATCTGCGATTTATACAAACTCTCGCGATAGATAAACTCTTCGATAGTATAAAGGTATCCGCCAGTAATCTTAAGAACATAGATGTTGGATCATGCTTATATAAAGTGACTGTTGGTATATGGAAACTGCAACGCCTATTACCGTCTTATCTCCTCACTGCTTGTTTCTTGGTCGCTCTGAAGATATGTAGCAGAAAGTCCTATCATTGTGACTAGAGTTAAGATTTAAAAAATTGTCAAGAAAATGAAGAGCACGGCGCGAGCCGCGACATCACATTTTAGGCACGGCGGAGAGCCATCTATGTCGTGACTATGTAAATATAGTTTACTCATTATTTTGGGAGATGGCGCTGTTTGAAAGTGTTGAAAATTGTGTACTTGAATGTAAAAGAAAATTGTGATTTGAATGTGTTAAATAGTTTTTGGTGTTATTCAGAGTCGTCACTATACATTTTTAAATGTTCCTTTGTATTGAGTGGATTTTTTGACTGTTTAATGAACAATCAACTTGTATTGTAGACTCTGGGTACGGCCGATAGTATATTTTATAGTATAATGCGCTCCGCCGGTTATGCGTGAACATTTCATCACAAAAACATATCACGGACGATTTAGTTTGCATTTAAAAATTGTGTAAGTAATTTCGAGTTAGACTGTAGAACCTTGGCTGTGAATGGCATGTGTGAGTCAAACTACACGTTCGCGCGTGCTTCACACGGCGCTGAAGCTTACTTGTATGTGTAGTTTGACCTGTAGTTGTTGACTGTCGTTTCGTTCACCGGCGGGTGTGTCGCGACCCGCGCCCTAAATGTACAAAAAGAGGATCTAGTACAAAACTTGTTACTAATTTTGTATATTGATAAAAATATATTATAGTTTTACACTGATGTTTAGAGATAATGTTAAGTCGGGGAAATATCTGTATATATATTATATAAGTAGTAGATATAATACGCTCGAGTATTTTCGAAAAGTCAACATTTCATGTTGTCCCATTTTTAATAGAAGATATCCGACTTTTGCATTTTAAATGATATATTTGCTAATAGTAATTTTCAAAGTGCTTGTTAAGTTGCCAAGTATTTATTAACAGATCAAAATCCATACATAATATGAAAATCTGTTTGTTTCTTACTCTTTTACGGATGAACAGATCATAATGATTTTAAAAAGCGACAGATGTGTACATAAGCTACCTTTTGTATAAAAAAGGTAAAAACAATTCAATGCCGATGAGGTCGCGTGCAACAGCTACTAAATTAACACTAATGGATAATTCCTAGTGGTATCCTACTAATATTATAAACGCGAAAGTTTGTAAGAATGTATGGATGTATGTTTGTTACTATTTCACGCTGAAACGGTTGAACGAATCAGAGGGTCTACCATGAGTTTTCACAATCTACACTCGCTAGCGACTGTAGTTAAAAAAATGTATGAAAACTTGTACAGCGCCTCTAGCGGATAGTTGGGTACTAAAACCTCACGTAGCTAACTATCCTACGTCACAGCGTATTACAGCGACTGTAGTTTGCGCTCATTAATTTGCTTAGAATTTGGTACTATGAGTATTTTGACAAATGTCACGTACTATTACTACGTACGTACTACTGTAGTAACGTCAGCCAATCTAAATGTGACAACTCATGGTAGACCTACTGGATTAAATTTGGCACAGATATAGATTATAGTCTGGAATAGCACACATGCTATTTTTATGTTGGAAAAATGTACGGTTCCCGTGGGATAGATTTGTTTTTGTCTTTCAAGGTACCACGCGGACGAAGCCGTGGGCGGAAGCTAGTTTGTAAATAACTTATGGTGTTATCCCCGACGTTATTGTAACATCCGTATTCGATGCGTCTATCATTAATGTTATTTTGTTTTATTTACACTTTGTTTACAAAGGCACTGTTCTTTGCAATGTGATTGCTACACGGGGTTTTAGACCTTGTGCTTTAGACGTAAAGTTGAGTTTACAATTATTAGCATCACGATAAATGTACCCAGTACAATATTGAATGATATTTAAAAATACGATTTGACTAAGCGTTGTTTTTATTAAGTTAGAATTTATATAAGCAATTCTCTTGCACACCATAACGAAACCTAAAGAGAATTAGAAAGAGATAAAAAAACTATAAGTTTCAAAGGTAATTATATAGTTATATATAACTCGCTATAGTACCTATTGTCGATCTAATTAGGGCTACATATAAATCATTTTTTTCGACATTGGTGTTGCAAGAGATATAAAGGCGTGTTCACACGACGCGTTTTCACAATTCACGAGATGTGAAATCGCCTCGCGTCTGACCCCGCCCTAAGTCAGTGCCCAGTTTTTCTGTAAATTTTATTAATAAGAATGTTTAAATCACACAATCATGTAGAAATGTTTCTATACAAAATTTATGAATTATCTTAATAAATTCATCTCAAGGACAAACAAAGTACAAAATTAGCATCGTGACGTCAGCTTGGGATGAATTTCTTAAGGTGTCTGTCCACTATTTGTACATAATGTATCAAGTAGATAGACAATTTGCTTTAAATCGGTGGTTCAGCGATTATGTACCTTATATTAGAAATATTAGTATGTATAATTGCGTAAATCTACTCGACACACAGTGGAACAATATAAAACGATAAATACCTCAACTTGTTACCAATTTAATGTGACTACAAAATAAGTGTTGTTACTGCGCACAAAGAATCTTGGCAGTTCAGTGGGGTGATAATGGATCTTTACTTACAATCAATGTCAATACGTTTTCATTGTAATCAAGAGATTCGGTATGACATAAGAGTGTTTATTCAATAAATTTGAGCCAGTTTTGACAGTGTTGATTGTATCAGAGTTCCGTAATCGCACTACAGGTTTCACTTGCAAATTGTCTAAATGTCTCAGAGCCAAAACACATGCACATGACGCGCGTCGCGGTGCGATGTAGTGTCGTGGAAATCTTATTATAATGATGTAAATGTAAAAAAAATCACAACACATTCTAACTATTAAACAGTTTTCACTACAATGTTGGCATTTTAAAGATGTACATATGGGTTATCTTTTAAATTATGGTCAAAAATTTATAAAAAAATATTGGTATAAGTTGAAGAAAAGTTTATAGAGGTTACGGTTTATATTATATTATTAAATATTATTATATACGTCGTAGATTTCCGTGTCATGATGTCGCAATTTGCCAAGACGCGACTAACGCCGTAAGGATGTAATGTATTTTGGCCCTAAATCGTTGCAAAAACTTAAATCTATCGGCACCATATTGCTAAAAGCGACTAAGATCTAACAAGCACACCTACAGGTAAGTGAGTTTATAAAAAAATATAGATTAACTTGTTTCGGATTTGACTATTTAAAATGGCTATAATTATGAAATATAGGTATTATATTTTGACGTTGATTTATTGAACAAGACGATGGTTGTAAAAACTAAACTAGTAAGTACACTCATTGTCTAAATAATTATTGTTCTAACAACAAAATCATTAGAAAATACCCGTTTTACCCGCAATTGAAACGTCCTTTTATGGTTGAAGTCTTAATATATCTAATAGAGCTTACGGGAAGCATTACTATCACAATGATAAGAGGGCTTTGAACTGGAAATGGCACAAAAATGTATGTATCGTTTTGATTGATTTTATGAAATAGATCCATTCTGACGTTAGACAATGATGTGTGCAACGATAAAACGGATAGCGTAGCTGTTAGCTTCCTGTACGTCTACCATGAGTTGTCACATTTAGATGAGCTGACGTTACTACAGTAGTAATAGTACGTTACTATGACATCTGTCAAAACTGTTACTCATGGTACCAAATTCTAAGCAAATTAATGAGCGCAAACTACAGTCGCTGTAGTACGCTGTGACGTAGGATAGTTAGCTACGAGAGGTTTTAGTACCCAACTATCCGCTAGAGGCGCTGTACAATATTTTCATACATTTTTTTAACTGCAGTCGCTAGCGAGTGTAGATTGTGAAAACTCATGGTAGACCCTCTGTTGTAGTTATTCTTATGTTAAGAATATTTACTTTAATTTATAGTTTATAAACTCTGGGTGGTAGTTTCAGGGTGGATGTCAGAGGGATGTGCCAGATTATAGATGTAAGTTTTAGTTTTACGAGAAAATGTTGATCTGCGATTACTAGTGAATGTATAAGATTAGGCGTGACTGGGGTCAGAACCTAAAATTAAAATAATCAAAAGTTGGGCCGCCATTTTGTTTGGGTTGCTTACTATTTTTATGTGGATATAGAACGAGACATCACCACTGTTCTAGTTTGAAACGCTTTGGCCACTCTAATTTTAATTGACTGTTAACCTTTACCACCAGTTATAGATTGCTTTAACAAGTAGTTTAACAGTCTGTTTATTTGTTGGCGATTTGGGCTTTAGAATCCTGTTGTGTACAAGGTATCATACGGGACGAAATTGCCTGCATTTTTCTTTGCCTTCAATACATACATTTATAAAAAAGCGATGTAGACGATTTCTATAATCTAAGCTTATGAATGGCGGGTAGATTAAGTTTTTGGCAATATATTATTAGTGATTTGGTTGTTTTTACTGACTTAAAATTCGTTAAATACGTACTATCTTGTTCACACAAAAGTCTAAACTACCGTAAATACATAATATATGTTACAGTAGATCTATCTAAGGATCGGTACAAACTATCTATAGATAGCTCAACTAATCCACATCACTGCCAGATGGACACGTCGGCAGCATTACCGCGTTAAATAGCTATACTGATGTTGAGTCAAATAAGAGTCAGATATTTATAACAATGCTAACCTGTCATTTGTCAGCTAATGATCTATAGATCTTCTAATTCGCTAAGTGGCAATGATCTCAAATCCAGTGTTTCGGCTTACTGACTGCAGATCTATATTTTTCTTAAAGGACTAAGTCCAAATTAATGCATAACTAACTATTTGTACCTAAATTGTAACGAATGGAATTATATTTTTAATGAGAAAGTAGTTGATTAATATTATGAAGTAGGCGTATAGCGCTGTCTTTTGTCAAAGTTTGTAAATGTATAAAGTAGTAAGTACAATTTTGAACCGTGTCTTATTTTTTGTATTTAATGAATCGTACCTTATTTTTTTCTTTACATAATGTTATTAATGTGAACCGGTCCCGGAATAATGTGAATTAAATATTTAAAAAATGGTGAAAACTTTTGTTATTTAACTTTTCCTGTTACCTCTAATTTTGATCTTCAGATTTTTTAGGTCCTAGTAAGTCCTACGTGGAATTTTTATAGTTTTGCATTTATGTCTGTCCGACCCTTGTTAGCTAAGAATAGAAGGGATTTTGTTTAAAATAGTAGGAGGTAGGTTTATATACAACAAAAATCGATAAAGATTCAAAAAAAGGGCAGAATTCCAGCGGTTAAAGTTAAAGATACCCACAATCCATTGGGATAAGCATTGTTTAGTGTGTATTTTAATAACCAACCAAACATTTGTTGAACTTTTTTATTTCTTATAATAATTTATTTACAGTCTTATAAAAATATTACCACAATTTTACTATACAATAGCAAACTGATCATACAGTAATTCTCTCACTTTGAAATACTCTTCGGAAAGCACGCCTTCCAACGCCACTCGTCCATTTTCCAACTGTAAATAGGGTTCTGTTTAGAATCTATACTATAAAACTCAAACGTTAAGGGCCATTTAGATGGAGAAAGTTTCTCGGGTCGAAGATACGATTATCGAAAGAACATTAAAAAAGTCTCTTCGTGTAAACATTCACGATTGTCGCCGAGTCTGGGGATCACAGTTGTGATCATATTTTTTTCTTCTACATAGTAAATTTTGCCGACGTTTGTACTGTTCGACTTTAATCTCTCCGGTTTAAAGATTGTATGATAAAAATAATACGCAAAGTCGGAGTTTCTCTAGTATATCTAACTTACCCTTCTTATCGCGAGGGTCCCGTTACAGCACTCGAGAGCGCCCCCCACGAACTCAGCGCTAAGTCCTAATTTCGCGATGGCGGCCCTCAGTTCGGACAGGCGGACCGCGTTGATGAACGACGCCGCGTGGGCGCTGTTGTGGTCTGCCGGTGCGGGTTCGAGGGACAACATCACTTCCGGATCCGGTTCTTCCTCGTCTGTTAAACATGGTGGATTTTTATTAATACACTCGGAGGGAATTTACTCTGATTATAGCCAATTTGACTCAAAGGAAGTGAAACTAAGTAAATAATTATCACTGGTACTTTTACTCAGTATTTCTTAGAATAGAATATTCACGGGTCATCATCATCATTCTTCGCAGTCGGGTAAAAATATGTAAAAACTAGCTTCCGCCAGCGGCTTATGTTACCTTGAAAAATAAAAACATACGTATCCCACAGGAACTGTACATTTTTTCAGGATAAAAGGTAGCCTGACCTTTCTCAAACTCTAGTTCTATCTTTGTATTAAATTTAATCAAAATCGGATCAGTAGTTTAAGCGTTATTGCGTAACACACAGACTTAGAGAGACACAGAGTTACTTTCGCATTTATAATAATTACTTTGAGAAGTACAGTTAACATCTGAAATAATAATAATGTCAAGGGAAAATAATCCTACTATCCTACATTTTTTTGACGACCTCAGTAGCGCAGCGGGCGATAGTCCGCCTTGCGACGCAAGAGGTTGCGGGTTCGATTCCCGCCGCGGAACAAATTTGTGTACTGGTGTTTTCTATGTATAATATAAAATATATCTATCTATGTACATAATGTATTAAATATATCAGTTATCTAGTACCCATAACACAAACTTTGAGTAGCTTACTTTGGGGCTAAATGATGCTGTGTGGATTGTCCAGCATTATTATTATTATTATTATTACATATTATATAAAAAAGTCCTCCACCGCGTCTGACGGTCTGTCTGTTCGCAATAAACTATAAAACTACTGCACCGATTTTCATGCTGTTTTCACTGAGTAGAGTGGTTCTCGAGGAAGGTTTTTGGATTCTAGTTTGTAATATTGTCTCACCGGGCGCCGTGTCCGAGTGCCGGATCTGGCGCTGCGCCACCACGCACGAGAGCCAGGCCAGCTCGGCCGCGCCCGCCGACTTCCACGCCACGCCGGACATCAAGCTGTCTGTCAGTTTCACCTGGCAACAAAACGTTACTTTAAAAATAACGGAAAAACTCATTGGTGCATGACCAGGTTTGAACCCACCACCTTCGGATCGTGAAGCACGGATGCTACCACTACACCACAAGTGCTCTCACAATCACAATACTATGTAAAAAATGATGTCTGTTGTGACTGATTGACTGACTGACCTAAATAGCTTAAACTGTCAGTACTAACTAGTCTTAAAATGTGGAGTCACAATCCCTTACTTCCTACTATAATAATATTATAAATGCGAATGGTTGAATGGATGTATGGATATTTGTTACTCAATCACGCTCAAACGACTGAACGAATCTGGATGAAACTTGGAATACGCGTAGTTGGAATAACACTTAAGCTACTTTTCATGCAAGTAGGTATCAAAACTATGTCATGTCTGATTGACTGACCTATTGACAGAGAATACAGTGCCTAAACCGCTGGTCTTAGAGTCTTAAAATTTGGAGGGTGCATTAGTATTGATGTATAAAAAAACATTACAAAAACAAAGTCATGGGGAGTTCCAATAGTACTATAATATAAGACTGTCGTGACTGACTGACCTGTTGACGACAGCTGGTCCTAGAGACTTGAAATTTGGAGAATTCCTTGATAAAATTAATTATTTGAAATATTAATTACCATAAAGACCATAATCTATATCTGTGCCAATTTTCATTCAGATCCGTTCAGCCGTTTTAGCGTGAAAGAGTAACAAACATCCAGACATCCTCACAAACTATCGCGTTTATAATATTAGTAGGATTAATAAATTATTATTAAAAAAATAATTCCTTATTAGAATTCCATAAGGCACATTACACGTTTCATTAATTTATTCACTGGCGCGGTACTGGCGGCTTTGATACGCACTTTCGCCACACATCTTGAACCACCATGAAGCAAAAACTTAAGCTAGGTTCATATTACTGTGTCGGGGTGTGTCGTGGCGCGACAGAATGCATATCGGTTTCATACATTTAATATGGTTAGGGACATATTTACATGTCATGTCGTGTCGTGTCGTAATATGTCCCTAACCATATTAAATGTATGAAACCGATATGCTTCTGTCGCGCCACGACACACCCCGACACAGTAATATGAACCTAGCTTTACCTGGTAAATATGCGATTCGGTGGTCGCGTCTATCACTCCTCCTTTAGTGGGCATAAAGATCTTTTCTATTCCCTCTGCCTCGCAGTGTTTTCTGTAACATAAGTTTATAATTTGTGAACCAAAAATGTCTAACCCTACTAATATTATAAACGCGAAAGTTTGTAAGAATGTATGGATATATGTTTGTTACTCTTTCACGCTGAAACGGGTGAACGGATCTGGATGAAATTTGGCACAGCACATAGGCTACTTTTTATCCCGAAAAAATGTACGGTTCCCGTGGGATAGATTTGTTTTTGTTTTTCAAAGTACCACGCGGGCGAGGCCGTGGGCGGTACAGGGATATTCCGGTTAAGGTTAACCACCGTAATGAATCGGTTGTTTAACACTTTCAATTACGGTATACCGAAACTATAGGTTACCGAAACATTTCTGTTAACATTAACCGAAATAATAAAGGTTTTTATCTTAAGGTTTAAATTTGCGCATTTTCATCATGTACTGCGTGCAAGTAGCGCGGTAGGTAATATGAGTGCGAAGGAAAATAATGTCTCACTCATCTTCTGTCGTGTTAAACCGTATTGTTTGAATTTGTGTTGAGAGATGGGCGCTTACCTGGTTTTGAGGTTCAACTAATTATATATGCTTTAACTTGTTAGTTTTTATTCCTGTTTGTTTTTTGGGGCTAGATGGTGCTGTGTAAAAATGTCCGCCACTATTTATTTATTATTTTATTTGTTTTTTTTAGTGTTTCGATGTTCTCTGGTGTAAAATAATGTAATTATCAGTATAATTTGGTTGGATTATATTTATTTAAGTATTATATTTATTGATTTCGTTATGCTGTGCAATTATTATATATATATATTATATATATGGTTTTTTAGATTGTTTATAATGACATAGTGCGTATACTTATATATTTTTAATCTTTCTGAAAATAAAAAAAGCCTTTAAGTATGTAAAAACATAAAAACGACAGATTACAATATAAAGGCTTTTGTTATTTTTAGAACAATTATATAATAAAAAAATATATAAGTGTATTATGTACTATGTCTTTTAAAAAAATACTCGGCTTATTTTGAAGTAAGTACGGTGTAAGTTTACATGACTGAAAAGATAATTAATGTTCTATTTACACAATATACACTCGCGGGCTTTAAACTGGAATCGCTTCATCAAGACAATTTTTTACAATTTCTGGTCAATGAACTAGGGATTGTGGTAAGTATATCATTTTTTTTTAGCTATCAAAATCTTTGTCGTAGGACGTGCCTTGCCTACATAGTATTGACCGACGACGGTTCATATTCTGGTTATGTCCGAGAACTGGACTCGACTCCATTGCTCCATATAATCAAGTGATCGCGAGCAAACTGAAGCCGGACTTGTAGGTGGGCTGGAGACAATTTAGTTCCCATGGCTGGCCTTTTTGGGGTTAATTTCACTTCTTTGTGTTTTCGTCTGACTGTCCACTCGCTCACAGCTCTCCCTCTAACTTCTCTTAGCTGCTATTGGACGTCGACGCCGGTCAGGTGTCTTTTTCGGAGTGAAGTGGTGACAATAAATCGACCATCTCTTGGCGTATTGCATAGCCATCGTCCAGATTCTGGTCTCCGGACTAAATTCCTGATCTCCCTGAATCTCTTGTGCACCTTGGAGACACTGGACTGGCTTGGGTGAAGCTGTCGAGCGATACTACGCTGAGACAACCCTTGCTGAATTAGGCTGACGATTAGAGCGGCTTCTGTGGTTGTGGTTTCCATTTTTCTTAAGTTCAACTATTCCCAGTAAAGTAAAACATTGGACTGATGACCAATTTTCATAAAATCTCACTATTTATAGGATTTCAGGACTTCCAAACAGTTGGTGATTTGTTTAATTAAAAAATTGATTTTTTTCTTTTTACGTTCCATGATACAAGGTGAATGCTTATTGGTTATGATATTCAAAATTTTCTTCCTCCTTGCGTCGTGTTCCTCAATGCTGAGGGTCGTGACCTCCCTTCTGCATCACCTTCTCTTTAATAATTATCCTCCATCTGTTTCTGTCTTCGGCGATGTGGAGGGCGTTGGTTGTGAACCGAAATATCAAGCGCGGTTCGGATCTGGTCCGACCAATGTAATGGACTGCGTCCACGAGGCCTTTTCCCGTCTACTTTGCCGATCACAAAGAGCTTTTCGAGGTTGTCACCGTCTTTTCTTGCAATGTGACCGAAATATTCGAGAACTCTGCGCAGACACTCAGTGGACGGACAGTCGCGAGGAGATATTGAGTTCTCGCAATATAGAGACGTTAGTCCGAAATGCTGTCCAAGGGATACGGAGCATCCTTCTCCAACACCACATCTCAAAAGCGTCAATGCGTTTGCGGTCTGCAGCTTCCAGAGTCCAAGTCTCAGCGCCATACGAAAAGATTGAGAAGACTAGAGTCCGTACAAGTCAAATAATAATAATTGTCCACTGTTTCTAGGTCCAAATCGCCAGTGAGTTCTAACTTTCCAGATCTGTCTACCACCATAACTTTAGTTTTGGACCTGTTTATGCAAAGTCCCATCTTCTCGCTAATTCGCTCCATTCGGTTTAGAAGAGTAATCATCCCCGACTCATTTGCTGCAAGAAGAGTAGTGTCATCAGCGTAGCGCAGGTTGGTGATTTTTACACCACCAACTGTGATACCTCCCTCTCAATTCCCGCAAGTCTGTCTCATTATGTACTCTCCATAGGCGTTGAACAGAATGGGCGATAAAATGCAACCTTGGCGTAGGTACTCCTTGGTGAAATTTAAAGGGTTTAGAAGTTACTTTATCAACTCTTACGACTCCCTGGCTTAAGTCATACAAGGTGCGAAGTAGAGCGATAAGATGCATTGGTACTCCAAGTTTTTGTAGGACCTTCCATACAACCCCAGTTGACACAGTCGAAAGCTTTGCTGTAGTCGACGAAACACATTATCACTGGCAAATCAAACTCGTATGCCTTCTCAACGATCTGCCTGACATTGAGAATCTGCTCCCGAGTGCCCTTGCCCTTCATGAAACCGGCTTGCTCCTGCGGGATTTGCCAATCCAAGTATCCAGGATGCGATTGTTGATAATATGGAGCGAGATTTTGCTGGCGTGTGAGATGAGGGACAAGGTTTGATAATTACCGCAGCTCTTAGTTGACCATTTCTTGTGCAGCGGTAGAATTACGGACTCCGTCCAGTCTTCCAGCCAATTACCGTTTTGCCAGATGTGTGAGCAGATATTGGTTATCGTCACACCCAAGTCACCCATAGCTTTAAGCACCTCTGCTGTTATTTGGTCGCTTCCTGGCGCCTTCTCTTTCTTGAGAGACTATAGAGCAGTAGCTATTTCGGAACGAAGAATCATGGGTTCCAGTTCTAGCTCCTTCCAGTTCGGTTAAAAAAGGGATCAGTATATAACTGCTCACAGTAGGCACGCCATCTCTCGGCTAGAATTTAATAGCTAATAAAATATTCTTTCAAATGATATACGACAATCATTGTTCATTGGACAGAAATTGTACAAAATTGTCTTGATGAAGCGATTCCAGTTTAAAGCCCGCGAGTGTATGTTTTCTAAATGACTTTTATGTTGGTTTTATTTGATAAAAACATCTTTTACTCATAGTTTAGGTTTTCCTATATAATATTAAGGCTGCCCTACTTACTACGTATTTTTAAAAGTAATTAGGTTTTTTATTTTCATTGAAAAATATACGTTGAATTTTTACCCGGTATAAATAAAAAATACCCGGTATAAATGGGTATTTTTTAATTTTTACCTATTTTACCCTTTCCTTCCTATTTATCCCTCCCGAATTTTTACCCACCCGCCCATCTCTTTGTTACCTGTATTTGCGGGTTGCGGTAATGTAGTTTGCGGGTATCGCCGTGTTGTTTTTACGCTAACTACCCGCTTTTAGACAGATTATTTCTTGCCAAAGCGGTGGCGAATGTATTATTCAGTTATTGTGAGTCAGTTGTATTGAATACTACAAATTATTTATTCCATTATTAATTTAAATTAGACGATAATGTAAAAAAATGGTTACCCCTTTCCGTCGGTGACTGTACCTACCTATTTTATTTTAGTACTAGCTTCTGCACGCGGCGTCGCCCGCGAAGTACCTACATAAAATATAGCCTATGTTCATCCTGAAAGTTCATTCTACACATTGGTGAAAGAATTTTTCAAATCGGTTCAGTAGTTTCGGAGCCTATTCATTTCAAACAAACAAACAAACAAACAAACAAACAATCAAAGTTTTCCTCTTTATAATATTCATTTACCTTCTGTAATACGTTCCGTCCGACACACTTCAAGCAAATTTATTCAATTGTTTTATTACTATAACTACTAAAACAGTTTGGTTTGCTAATAATGTATGTAGGTAGGAGGTAGGTGTAGTTACCTACTTGAATACTAGTAATTAGTATAGTAGTTGAGTTACTACTCACTAGTAGTAGTAGTAGGTACTAATACCTAGTAGTACTACTGTAGGTACTACCTACTAGGTATTATTATACCCTCTATTACTATTATAAAAGAAAATCACAAATCACAATTTAAAAAATATTAAAGTCGCACTCACACTGCATTAATTTAACACTTTCCGCTTGCTCAGTAGTATCCCTCCAGTCATCAACTAAGTCGAAAAACATTCGCATACCTAATATCGCACGCACTCAATTTCTACAAAGTATTTGTACCCTAATAATGCAACAAAAAATACAGTTTAAAAAAACCGAATTATTTCGGTATACCGTTTTATTCGGTAACAGTTATTATTTCGATTAAAACCCAATGTAAAAGGGTTATCGTTTCAATCGCTTACCGTTTCTATCGGTAACCGTTTGAAACGGTTACCGTTATGAATAGGTTTTCCGATCCCTGGGGCGGTAGCTAGTATTTAATATTTTTAAGGGTTCCGTATCTCATGTTGTGCCGACCCCACATAGCGTGGGAAAAGGGCAGGAAGAAATCGAATACTAGTTTTCTTCAAATCATCAGCATCATTTACTTTTCACTCACTTGAGGGTGTTGAGTGCGTCCTGGCTGGCCCGGAGCCCCACGATCGCCCGCGGCTTCGCTTGCGCCACGACCCGCAACAGCGACTCGCCGTCACACCTCCCCTCCAACTCTATGTACTGTATGTTCGCCTTGACGGTCACTTGCCTCACCGACGATACGCATTTAGTAGGGAGTTCTTGCATTTCCACTGAAAACATAATAATGTAAGTTCGTTATAGTATTTATGATCACGACTGTAATCATCAAGTCAGGTAGTCAGAGGCACGCCCAAACATGACATTTAGTACATGCCCACATTTTGCTCAGTAGTTAGTATTACGTACGTGACAGGTTGCAAGCCCATCGCCGCTTATAAGAATACTAGCCTATGACTCACACCTTCGAATTTTTGGTTCTAGTGTGTGCCGGTTTCCTAACCATGTTTTCCTTCACCGTTTAAGAGCACGGGCATTGCGCACATATTTTTTTGGAAACGAAAAACTCAGGTTTGAAACCACGACCTTCGGGTCGTGAGGCAGGGGTGCTACCACTACACCACCAGTGCTTCAGTATTCATGATCACGACTGTAATCATCAGGCTTGGTAGACCTCTCCTCAGATCTCTAGTGACTTATCTTTTAGAATGTCGAAAGTAATATAATGTACATAAAATCGTGCCAGTTTCCCGACGGGGTAGGCAGAGACCACGGATCTCCACTTGCTACGACCCTGACATACCTCTTTTGCTTCATTCACTCTCATTACATCTTCATATATCATATTCATAATACATGCGCGTAGTTTTAGGGTACTCTTGACCTTTTTTTTTTTTTTTTTTTTATATATATTTTGTTTGTACTTAGAAAAATCATTTTTCTTATCAATATTTTGGTCAACCGATCATATTTATAAGCAACATCTGCTTTAGACTATGACACTAGCATAAATACGGACATTGGCAGAATTGTGGCATAAGACACAGAGGCCAAAATAAAGAAGCGAAGTGACCTTTCTCTAGATTTTCTGCGGTGCATTTGTCTGACAACTACGTCGCTCTGGTTTTTATATTATTTCTCGTGTTATTTTGAGTTTTATTGCGTAATTTTGGTGGTTATTTTGCCAATAAAGCCCGGGTTCTTGACGCGAGTGTAAAATATGTGAATTAGAGTGAATAGTTCTCTTCAAATTCCATCGGAGGAAATCCCAAGATTTTCAACAAAACAGCCATCTTTTGTTTAAAATTGACTTGACAACTTGACTATGACTCTGTGACGTTGACAATACTTATAAATAAATACACTTGACACTGGCAAAATTGTTCTCTAAGAGACAGATGCCATAATTGAAGAAGAAGAAGAAGACCTTTCTCTAAAACGTCTCCAATTTTATCGAGGTACGTACGCCGAGGTCTTCCCCCTCCCACAGTCCCATTCACACTCAACTTATGTACCTGTTTCGTCAATCTCTTCAATCCATCTTTTCTACATGCCCAAACCATCCAAAGTATATTACTTTAAAGTAAAATTAAGTTAAGTTATATTATTTTGTTATCAGAATCATCTGATCGTGAATAAATGAAGGCATACCTTCCGGTTCCTGTTTCTGGGGTGCAGCTGGCGTGGTCTCCCTCACCTCTCCATCCAATTCCATCACTTCAGCCAATCTGTAGTCTTCCGGCTGAAATTAACAAACCGTTCATCCTACTAATATTATAAACGCGAATGTTTGTAAGAACGTATGGATGTCTGGATATATGTTTCTTACTCATTCACGCTGAAACGGCTGGACGGATTTGGATGAAATTTGGCACAGATATAGATTATAGTCTGGAATAGCACATAGGCTACTATTTATCCCGGAAAAAAGTACGGTTCCCGCGGGATAGATTTGTTTTTGTTTTTCAAGGTACCAAGCGGGCGAAGCCGTTGGCGGAAGCTAGTGTAATATAATATTGGTAGTCAATAGTCAATAGTCAATAATCTTTATTCAGTTATATAGCACAAGGATCACAAGGATCATTGGTATGGTTTATACGGTATTATAGGTCATAGGTGGACAGTATACAACGCCATCTAGCTCCAAACTAAGCAAAGCTTTAAAAGTTGCTCAGTTGCTAAGCAGGGTACAATTCATCCAACGGATCAAGGCATTCGTGAAGTTAGCCACAGGTGCGAGTTTGCTCATGTACAGTTCCTTCCCCCCTCCTAAGCAGGGTACAGTTCATCCAACGGATCTAGGCATTCGTGAATTTGGCCACAGGTGCGAGTTTGCGCATGTACAGTCCCACCACCCCTCTCCAAAACTCCAATTGCTCCCAAAAAACGATACTGCGCAGCTTTTGCGGCTAACTTCACGAATGCCTCGACTCGGTGGGCCAACTGTACCTTATGTACTTTTAAACTTACGCGATCTGAACACATTATTATTAGTATTAGACGGATATTTATCGCGTTCAAATTACCTTATATTTTCCCGACGTTTCGACAGGTTTGCACGCTGTCGTGGTCACGGGTAGACTCAACCCGTGACCACGACAGCGTGCAAACCTAAAAAAAAAAGGTAATTTGAACGCGATAAATACCCGTCTAATACTAATAACAACTGTACCTTGATAATTTCTCCGTAGTCGTCGGCCCTGGTTCTCTCCTCGTGGCACGGGTACATGGCGTGGTGCCGCTTGTTGGACTTGAAGCAGCCCGTGACCCTCAGGTCGGACCGCACGGGGATGTCGTGCCGCCCCGTCACCACCCACATCTCCAGCTCGCCCTCCGAGTCAGAGTCTGAGGAGATACCGGCTATATCTTCTCTGGAACGAGTTTTTTTTATTTTATTAACTAGCTTTTAAACTTCTTGCATTTTTTCGGACAAAACGTAGATATGTCCCACCCCCCTTTTAGGCCCGGTTTTCAACAAAGCAGACAGGAGATGTGTTTGAATAAACCAAGCAGATTTCGTTATTTCCACTCCGCTTAGCTCCGGTGGAAATGGGTCAAGCGGAGAGGAGAGATGTCTCATTTTTCTATAGAATTTTATGCGGCGAGCGAGCAAGCGGCGCGGCAAAGCGGAAAAGTGTCTAGTGGGGCGGCTCACATCTCCAATCATCTCTCTCTGCTACACTCTCCTCTACGCTTTGGTGGAAACAGGGCCATACTCATGAAAAGGTAACAAACAGAACAAAAAATTTCCGCATTTATAATATTAATGGCTTCGCCCGTGTGGCACTTTGAAAAACAAAATCAAATCTATTCCACGGGAACCATACATTTTTCCGGGATAAAAAGTAGCCTATGTGCTACTCCAGACTATAATCCTTTCAGCCGATTCAGCGTGAAAGAATAACAAACATACATCCATACATCCTTACAAACTTTCCCGATTATAAATAATAATAATAATAAATAAATAATAAATAATGCTGGACAATACACACAGCATCATCTAGCCCCAAAGTAAGCTACTCAAAGCTTGTGTTATGGGTACTAGATAACTGATATATTGAATACATTATATACATAGATAGATATTTTTTTATTATACATAGAAAACACCCAGACCAACGGAACAAATTTCTGCAGATCATACACAAATTTGTTCCGCGGCGGGAATCGAACCCGCAACCTCTTGCGTCGCAGGCGGACTCTCGCCCGCTGCGCCACAGAGGTCGTCTAATAGTAGGATTATTTATTACTAGCTTCTGCACGCGGCGTCGCCCGCGAAGTACCTACATAAATTATAGCCTATGTTCATCCTGAAAGTTCATTCTACACATTGGTGAAAGAATTTTTCAAATCGGTTCAGTAGTTTCGGAGCCTATTCAATTCAAACAAACAAACAAACAAACAATCAAATCTTTCCTCTTTATAATATTAGTATAGATAATCCATTGTATTTCACGTAGCGCATGAAAGGAGCCTAAGGCGGGTTACAGTGCTCGACCGATCGTCGGTGCGCACGGTCGGTCCTGACGATACGCACGGACCGACCGTCAGTTTGTATCATTCAGTGCTCTCCTGACCAACAAACTGACCAGATGAAAATTGATACAGACATCCGTCGTCGGTCCGTACGGTCGGTCCAACGATCGGTGCAGCACTGAACGCGTACATACGTTTCCATAGCGCGTCGGCCGACCGACGGCCGTATGCGCACGAGCTCGACCGACGGTCCTCGTACGCAGTGCGTAGCAATATACGCGTGCGTACGGTCGGTCCAGCACTGTACGAATTATGGATTTTCATATTAATGACAAGCGCGACCGACATACGGACCGACGGTCAGTGAAGCACTGTAACCAGCCTAAGAGGCGTACTTTAATTTTGCCACCACACTGTTTTGAACTAGCGATATCACTAACAAAAAATCGGAGGTCTAGACCTAATAGAGTACTTTGGGAATAAGCCCTAGTACTATCTGCACGCATTTCCATTAAATTAAATTATGAGGGCAGTATGGAGTACTTTGGCTTACTTGGGTGCATTGGCATTATTCAATAGTTGCTGCTGCATCATTTGCTCCAACTCTGCCCCCTCCAGTCGGATCCTCTTCTTAACTGTGAGTTCTATCGTGCGGTTACCGCCCTTCTCTATGAGATCTCGCGCAAGAGTGCCGGGCGATGTTCTGAAATGTATACATAGTATTTATTGGGAAAATTAAAGAAACAGTAACTGAAAATAGATTCTTACAGCCGCCATTTTTGATTTTTTACAGCGTATTCACTTGTAATCCAGACAAGTCCAAAAGATGATATGAGTAGTATGATGTATGATGATAAGAGCATGCATTCATACACTCCAAACATATTACCCTTCTGTGCAATTGGGTAGAAATATTAAGCTAAATTCCATGGAAATAATCACTTTCACTATTTCCTGAACATATTTCTAAATTTTAGGGATCCTTTTTCTAACCTACAATTATTTATTAATTATTTGACGACCTCAGTGGCGCAGCGGGCAAGAGTCCGCCTGCGACGCAAGAGGTTGCGGGTTTGATTCCCGCCTCGGAACAAATTTGTGTACGATCTGCAGAAATTAGTTCCGTTGGTCTGGGTGTGTATGTATAATAAAAAAATATCTATCTATGTACCTATATCATGTATTAAATATATCAGTTATCTAGTACCCATAACACAAGCTTTGAGTAGCTTACTTTGGGGCTAGATGATGCTGTGTGGATTGTCCAGCATTATTTTTATTTTAATTTTTTTTATTTAGGCTATTATGAACAAAAATTTTCCGATTTCAATGTTGCAGTTATGAACTAAGTGCATTCAATTTTATTATATATAATAGGAGTGTATAATGAAATATATAGGCGAAAGCGCAAGCCAGGCAAGCGCACTATGGCAAAATTTTGTCTCGCTCTTTCTTGTGTAAAACAAAATCATGTATAGTTGGCTCAACGAATCTAGGCATTCGTGAAGGTAGCCGCAAGAGCTGCGCATTATCGTTTTTCGGGAGCAATTGGAGGTATGAGGCGGGGGGGAAGGAACTGTACATGCGCAAACTCGCACCTGTGGCTAACTTCACGAATGCCTAGATCTGTTGGATGACAGTATGTGATGACATTTATACCTACAGCTGTGGACAAGTAAAATTATATACCTGGCCGTTAAAATGACAGAGTTCTGTGGATGTGGTGCCCATTGGAGGAACAGGTCTCTTGCAAACCCAGTCTCCAGGTCTGGGAAGGAGGCTAGCACCACCTTAGGTCCTGGAGTCCTGGTGACCTCAGCCACAGAGTGACAGAGCTGCAGGTGACGTAGTGCGAAAGGATTGCTTCTTGCGCCTTCAAATGCACGGGTTAGTTTATCACTCATCCATTCTATCTGTGGAAAACATAAATAACTAATATTATAAAGAGGAAAGTTTTGTATTTTTGTATGTAACAAATAAACACAAAAACTACTGGTACTGGTAATCTTTTACCGTTGATACATTATCCCAGAGTAACATAGAAAGTTTGGGGCATATGTGGTATTCTTTGAAAAATAATATAAATTAATGATTGATTTTGATTCATTAAATGATCACTTAAAAGTACAATAATGTATAGGTTATGACTGAGCTATTTAAGGACTGTTACAAACTATCTTTGGATAGCCCAAATAATCCAGATCACTGCAAATGCAAAGCAACACCAAACATTGTCAGCATGCTTTTTAATAATAATTCTGAGGTATCCATAAATTAACTCTTCGTGTATTTAGGTTGTTCGTTAACTGTTTACGTAGGAAACTTAAACAAAATGACATACGCTGTTACATCATGAGAAACATCAATTTTTTTTTTTTTACTTTATACATTTAGTGGTCTACGCGGGCTCAGGCCGCTACTAATAAATTAAACGATTTTAAATAATACCATATTTACTTACTTGAGATTTCGCAAACTCCACTACATTGTAGCTCACATTGGACAGCAAGAGTAGCGAGTAAGCCACCAAGCCGGAGTCCTTGTTCCTCCATAACTGGTCCAGCATGTGAGCCAGCTCTAACACTCTAGCGGCTGTGTCGCTGCAGACCAGTACGCAGCCACCGCCTCGTAGTGTTGTGAGAATTGTTGCTGAACAGAAAATTAATCAAGTGGAAACATGTTATGTTATGGAACTCCTAGTAACTACTTTTGTATAATGTTTTTTATCAGACTTTGGCTTCCGTCAAGATGCATAATGAAAAACAAAGTTTTGGAACTCTCAGTGACTTCTTTTGCATGTTTTTTTTCAAACTTGAACTTCCTGCAGCACCCCTTAGAGGTTAAATTTCAGGAATCAATTTCTTAGTGCACCTTTACATCTCAAAAAGAATCTATATTCCATATTGGGGGCTTCGTACAGGTTTTGATGGTTTATGAAACTGTATTAGGTGCTGTTTCCATACCTGCAAACTTTGAAGAGCTAAATTCGGCAGAATGGTAGTGCAGGCTGCCCAGGTCTCTAGGACTGGTTTAAGCAATGATATCTCAATCAGTCAGTCAGTAAGTAATAGTTTTATATATTTAGATAATACCTAGTCAGGTTTATTAATTATTAACTTACTCATAAGTTTCTCATCCCTGAGCCGTCGCCTCTGCTGTACATAATCTGCATTCATGGCCCCCAATAGCATCAGAGATGGCCGCATGAGTCTTTCAATCTCACACCCGTTGAGATGCCGTTCTTTCTTGTGATTGAAGTCAGGTGCATAAACTATGTCTTCCTCTCCCGGCGCTGCGATGCGCCAGATTGTGCCACCGAGGGAATGTCCAGCGGGGAGGGGCGTGATGCGGAGGCCTAGGCCTTTGCCTGGAACATTGTAGATTTGTTTTGGTCTTTGCTAGAAAGTGGGATCACAAATCCAAAAGCAATACCTAATAGTTCACCTCACAAGACTAAGAATTGATTGATAGTGTGACATCACGGAAAGTCATTACAAAATACTGAACAGACATAATTCTTACCCATTTAGCTCATTAAATTATATTTAGTTTATGGAAAAAGTATTAGATATTCATCATCTTTATTAATTATTGACCACTTTGGGATCATTTTCTATCGACAGTAATCAAAATTGGTTAATATTTATTGATGAGATATTGATGAACATACATACAAGATACAAAATACAGCCAATTTGAGTAGGTACCTCCTTTTCAGAAGTTGCGTAATAGAAGAAAAGACTGAAAGAAAGGACTACAAAGAATACAATTTACCTTTCATATCAATACTCTGATTATACTTGAGCTGCATTATCCTATCAAATGCCATGTCCACATCGTCCAACGTAAACAGATCAAATTCGGATACATTCTTGTGCGACTGGTATAGGTCATACATGAACATCTGTCCCATCTTGTAGACCGGCAGTGTGGCGTAGATAGGGCAGTTGAGCCCGAGCTTGCCAACTGCATAGGGTAGGGCTCCAAGGTGAAGAGGATCCGAGTGAGAGATGAGGACTGCATCTATTGTGTTTATTTGTCTGAAATAGAAAGAAATATAATATATTGATTACCTTTGAAAAAGAATATGATCACAACTGTAATCTTCCTCATATCTTTAGTTACTTAGATCTCTGAAGATATCTAAAGAGGGTAGTCAGAGGCACGTCCAAACATGACATTTGCTATAAGCCCACATTTTGCACATTAGTTAGTATTCCGTACGTGACAGGTTGCAAGCCCATCGCCGCTTATAAGAATACTAACTTATGACACACACCTTCGAATTTTTGGTTCTAGGGTATGCCGGTTTCTTCACGATGCATTGCGAACATAAATTTTTCGAATGAAAAAACTCATTGGTGCATGATCAGGTTTGAACCCACGACCTTCGGATCGTGAGGCCGGGGTGCTACCACTGCACCACCAGCGCTCACATTAAAGTAAATCATTTTCTAATGGAGGCGGTGGAGGCTGGATGCGTCGAGCTGAAGACAGGGCGCAATGGCGCTCATTAGGGGAGGCCTATGTCCAGCAGTGGACTGCTATAGGCTGATGATGATGATGATGATGATTTCTAATCCTTCCCCTCACGTTTTAAGTACACAAATGTATTCAAAATACGAGTAAAAGTGTATGTTTATAGAAATCTTGTCACAAATATAACCTCAAACAAACCTTTTCAGCTCTTTTATGAACTCCATATCGAATTTCTCGTCCCATCCACAGTCTAGAAGGAACTTGAACTCATCAACCTGCAGCACGTAGCACGGAGGCGACTCGTCTCCGGCCCCTGAGAGGCAGTGCACTTTGATGATGGACGTCATTTTCACCGGTATAAAACACTTGTTTTTTTATAAATTAAATAGCTCGCATTTTGCTTTTGAAGCGCTCTGTTTTATTGTTAGCGTTCCACATATGTTTTTAGAAACACAATTGCAACTTTGCAAGTGTCTGGAGAGAAAATCGCCAACACAACAAAACAACTAGTTGAGCTATGAAATTAAATTACAAACTATTGTTTGCAGAACTTTTTAAAATTAGTGTTGTGTTGCCAACTCAGCCTTAGGTTTTTAGTCAGGCAGGTATTATTACATTTTACAATTATTAAAATAAGTATACAAATTACAATTATGTAGGTACTTAGGTATGTATGTACGTAATGTACAACTTAATCGATTACATAAATGATGCGTAATGTGTCACACGATACACATTGTATGTATAGTTATTTATTTAATTTAACATAGTAGAACTACACAGGGAAAAAGGATTGGATCTGATTTTGAAAGATTTAAGTTGGCATCACTCCACAATGCACAGACCAGACAAGTCATTAAATGCAATGACATAATATGACATTGACATTACAGTGATATGGCGTTGGCACAGACCACAGACAGACTAGCCGAATCAGAACAGAAAGAGCGTGAGAAGTTAAATAAATAAACGCAATGATTATTTACCCTACATTATATTGCAGATAGTTAGCATTTTAAATAACTAAATAAGACAAATTATTGTTAGAATTTGTTAATCAAACTCCAGGTCCAGATGTCGAAGCTGACGCTGATGATTCATCTTTCTTCCTGACTATGTCTAAAGCCCAATCCTTCAGATCATCTTCAGTTTGAATGTCGATCAGCTTTCTGATACTTGGAGTCGATTTGCTTTCATTTATTTTCCAAACCATTTTATCAACTATCTCGTTGAGAATACTATCTCTGTCGGCATTCGATAAACTTTTGGACTTCTCTATGGCTACCCTCTTTTCGTAAATGTCCTTGTAGATAGTGCCTAAAAACGCAGATTTGTTCATTTCTACATCCTTTGCGGAATGTATAGAACGTGTTTCTTCATTAATATTGCCTGAGTTCATAGCAATTCCTACTACACAATCGTCTTGAACTTTAGGAAGGTCTTCTTTCCTTCTTTTGTCTTCTAGAAGATTATCTTCTTTGTTGAAGATCAAGGAAATTCCCTTATTTAGGTGTTCTAGAGTGTTTCCTGATTGTATTGTTGGTTTACTGTCAATTTCTAAGGGCCTTTGGACTTGGGTCGACTGGTTAGCTGAGGCTTTGTTTCTGAGACTCTCAAACCTATTATCTAGACGTGCCTCTGTAAGAAAAGCAAACGTTAAGTTGGTAGGTATAATTTCCTACCAGACAGTGCTTTTGATTTTAAAAAGAGTAGGTATGGGTGGCAAAGTAGGTTACCTAGATCAAGAAGAGTTTTGTCTCACCATTTATTTTCTTAACGATGTAATTGAGGACTAAGCCACCGAAGAAAAGAGATAGTATAACTATGACGTAGATCCACCAAGCAAGAGATGCGATCTGAAAACAGCAGAAATACATTGTAGAACATCTAGTGTACCTACCTATCTAGTACCTACCTATACCTAGGGTACCTAGATATAATATTGTAATTACATAATATATTACTATTCTTATAGGTAGATAGTTAGTAGGTACCTACTACCTACTAATTTTATTTTTGTCTATGAAGTGTTTTTAACTAGTCAGCTCCGTAGGTTACCAAAAATAATAAAGAAAGGTTACACAGGACCAACTCTCTAAGTACCTACTATCACCAAATATTCCGCCAATTTTGGAACTATATCGCTCACAAGCAGTTTCGTTAGTGGACTTCGAATACGTACCTACCTCTAGGTATCCTCTAGGTACCTACAGGCTTGTCTGGTTTACAACAAGGCTAGTTTATGAAATGTTTCTCAATGTTTAGTGTGTTAATACTATAGAATATAGCCTTAAAGGTAGTTAGGTTGGTAGGTAGAATAGTTAGTGAACAAGACAATTCTCTCTCCTCGCGAGATGAAGTAGGTAGGTACTTATTACAGTGGAAGTTACGAAGTAGTTTGAAGATGCTTACTCTAGCAATTGTAGCTAAAGTGTTAGGCGAGAATGTGTTCATATTTTGATGTTCCTGTAATTATTTTCCATTACTGCATCTTCTTTTTCCACCATTTTTCAGTGCGATGTCGTTTAAAAAAACATGTCAAAAACAACCATAGTCCACAGAAAAGGAAAGAGAATAGTATAACAAAAAGTTAATACGATGTTTCGAACTATTTGCTTTCAATATCCATTGGTTGGTTGGTTTGGGTTTATGGTATGAAAAAAGTTTCTTAGTCGTACAATCTTCAGTCCACTTGCAACAGCTTTATCCTTCCGCTGCTGGCTTAAAAGAGAAAAAAATATAGGTACCTACTAAAACCACAGTAAATAAAAATCAGGGGTTGTTTACCTAACTATCACAGAAATAATTATAATAATTAGTTTATTGTATGTAATCTTACTTCCTACTAATATTATAAACGCGAAAGTTTGTATGGATGTATGTTTTTTACTCTTTCACGCTGAAACGGCTGTACGGATCTGGATGAGATTATAGTCCGTTTTTCTTATGAAATCAATAAAGATTTACCAGTAGGTACAACGAATAGTAGTTATTAGTGTCTAAATTATATTTTTGGGGAAGTTGTAAGTACTTATACTTTCATTCAGAAATCAAAAGATAAGTACTTACCTAGGTACCACACTGCTTTTTTTCTAAAATATTACGAATGTGTGCATAATCATTATTGTGAAGGAAATAATATAAATGTATATTTATAGATGTACCTATCTTGGCCCATAGATTTCTCGATTTGCCTATCAATGACGTTAATTAAGGCCATATTAAATGGTAGTTCCACGGTAATTCAACCAGAGGGCTTTGTTACACGCACACTGCGTAAACAAGGGCCGCTTAGCTGGTTGCGTCTGAGGTGACAAAAAGGAATATCCTGAAATGTTACACTTCTGAATGTTATTGTGTCGAGTTTACATCCAATTAGAGCCTCTCATTTAGCGGTTGGAAACACTTAATGCGGGCAGAATAAAGGGTTGGTATTAAATGCTACAATAGTGTGTTAGAAGCTTAACAAGTGAACGTCTCTGCAAAAGGACTGTTAAGCTTGGGATTCAAGTATTTTTGTACTCATCATCGCTCAAAATAAAGTAACACAGAGAAAAATAATTTGTGCTCTAAATAAATCGTAAGTGATGACGAAACAGTCACGGCGACAAAAGTAACTCGTGCGCGCTATTACTAAGAAAAAAGTATTTTTATATTTGGGGACTATATTTTATAAAGGTGTTGCCACATAATTCTAATCTAAGTATTAAAAATAGTAACCTAAAATGTCTGGGGGGTGATTTTGGATCTTTGCTTACAATCAATGTCAATACATTTTCATTGTAATCAAGTGATTTGGTATGACATAAGAGTGTTTATTCAATAGATTTGAGCCAGTTTTGACAAGTGTCTATTGTATCAGAGTTCCGTAATCGCACTACTGGACAAGCTACAAGAATCTTCGCTTAGATACGATAGTCGATAATAGAAAAAAAAAATGTGTCATAGATTTAGAAGGTCCTAAGAACTTCTTACTCCATGTTTGAATCATCCTAGCCTCACTAATACCTCGTTGTAAACTTATTCTATCAACGTTATTACGTTTCAAAGAGGTTCAGAGCGGTCTTAAGACTTCGCATCAAGTTTATTTCGATTTAGAATGACGCTTGAAGTGAGTCACGCACGATTTAAAAACTCGTTATAGTCGCCGTAGAACAATTGTACGTCGGTACTTCGAATAAAAGTTTACGGCCTTAGACCTTATAGTACGAGTTTATGGTCGTAGAGAGCTACGCCAGAGCTACAGAAGCGAGTTTACTTACGGCTTAGAGGTCGTAGCATTCGCCGTAGCACAATGCTACGCCGGTACTATAGGAGGAAGTTTACGGCCTTAGACTTCGTAGGCTATCGTTAAACATGCTACTCTAAAGCTACGGAAGCATGTTTACGGCCCTAGACTTCGTAGCAGTCGTAGATCATGCTACGCTGGTGCTACAGAAGCAAGTTTACGGCCTTAGATCTCATAGCAATCTTCGATGAACAATACTTACTCACAAGACATCTATCCTAAAACCTAAATCAGTTTTTCATAATTTTAATTAGCTGTTTCCCTTTAGTTTAATAACTTGTAATGACATACCTACCTACTCTATTTTTACTATGTATAACAATTGACTCTGATATTAGAAATTAACTAAAGTAATTGGTGAAAAAAATAGGCCAAACTGAAACAAATTACCGAAACATATCTTCAAAACTAACATACCAATCTTTTTATCTACCAAAGCTGTTGGTTTTTCAATATTTCCAATAGATAAACAAGGATACCTTTGACGCAAAATCTGGCTAAAAACATTGTAAATTCATAGTTGATAACATTTGAATATACACGGATCCTGTAGGCTCGGTTAATGACTTGTAAATAAGGGGAGGGACGTCATTAATAATGGGGGGCTGTCTTCTACAGCTCCTTCGAGCAATTACCTCGCATAGCGTAAGGATATGAAGTAAGGTCACTACATTATAAAGAAAGAAAAGTACAGAATGAGAATACGCATGAGAAAGAGCGAGACAAATAGTTGTCAAATTTTATCTTGGCGCTTATGTTAGCCCGGTTGGAGTTATTTTACTTAGAGCGGGTACAACCAAACTAGTGTAAGCATTATCCTTAGAATAAAATAATCGTGGTTATCGAAAATTAAACTGACATTTAATTTTCATTGCATTTGACATTAAATTATTCTGAGAATGTCAAAAGTTGTTCAAATGTATCTTCTAAAAAAAAGACTTTGTGTCGTACGTAAGTACGTATTCTTAATTTAGGAATGTGGTGGCCACATCTTCCGATTCTAATGTCGTAGGTTCGAATCCGGTCACGCACCAATGGATTTTTTTGTTTAAAAAAATATTACTCATCATTACTAAACGATGAAGAAAAACATCGTAAGGAAACCAACAAGTCGTAGTCCTTACCCACTTTATTGAAGTTTTTTTATAATTCTTTTTTATAATAATGCTGGACAGTCCACACAGCATCATCTAGCCCCAAAGTAAGCTACTCAAAGCTTGTGTTATGGGTATTAGATAACTGATATATTTAATACATTATATACATAGATAGATATTTTTTATTATACATAGAAAACACCCAGACCAACGGAACAAATTTCAGCAGATCGTACACAAATTTGTTCCGTGGCGGGAATCGAACCCGCAACCTCTTACGTCGCAGGCGGACTCTCGCCCGCTGCGCCACTGAGGTTTTAGTAGGGATCCCTAATTTTTTCTTATAACAAAAGCCTAAGTTACAAGTATAATGTAGCGTTCTAATTGTGAAAGAATTTTTGAAATCGGTCCTATTTATTTTGATTTTTTACGTTACAAACAAAATTACAAAACTTTCTTCTTTATAAATTAGTGTAGATTTGATTAAACCTAGGAATTACAGTCGTGATCATGTTTATTTTTTTCGTTTTCTTGTACATTCGTGAACGAAAACTTTTGATTAGATTGTGTTCTTCTGCGTATTGACTTTACTGTGACGTGGGCACTTTGTTAACTTCGTGTAGGTCTTACTTTATGCATACGTGAATAATCGTCATTACTTATACCTACTTGCACTTACTTATGTAAGTTCTAGGGACACGTAAGTCGAGTTCGACTTACGTCGACTTACGTGTACTTAGTTACACTTCCGATCGTGTAACAGTGTGAATCGTTGGAAACTGTTGTTTGGAACGCTCTATCTTGCTCTATTTTCGTGTTCAAATGGAAGTGCCACTTTCAAAGTCTCTTATTATCTGTACTAATATTATAAAGAAGAAAGATTTGATTGTTTGTTTGTTTGTTTGCATTGAATAGGCTCCGAAAGTAGTGGAACGATTTCAAAAATTCTTTCACCAATGTGTAGAATGAACTTTCAGGATGAACATAGGCTATATTTTATGTAGGTTACTCAACCTCATCAAATACCATTTCAACACTGTGATATAGACTTAACAGCAATAGCTGCTCTATGCTATAAATAAACAAATACATACATAAAATCACGCCTGTTTCCCGACGGGGTAGGCAGAGACCACGGATCTCCACTTGCTATGAATTTTGCTTCATTCACTCTCATTACATTTTTCATACATGCGCATTGGTTTAGTGTACTCTTGACCTGGCCTTTCTCACAATCTCAAGGCTTTCTCTTCAAATAAATCAATAGTTTTAATAATTTATGGTGTGCAATAAAGTATTTTATCCGAGAATATCTATCTACTTATTATGAAAGTCACAGGGCACGGGTCGCTTCTCTTGCCCGTATTTTTAATTACTTGTTCTTGAACCATTGTGGCCCGTACTATGAGTCAAGAAAGCAAAGCAAGCAGTACTAAAACCCGGAAAGTTTTGACTCATTACTGTCAGACAAAGAGCTGTGAGACGGTAAAGTGAGAAAGTTGGAACCATATGCCATTATAAACAGAGGTATACTTCCTTCCTACCTATCAGCGGGTTAAGGTGACGGTATAGGGCCTATACTATAGGCAAATGATCTCGAGCAAAAATGACCTTTAACTTTGCCTCTGATGAATAAGTACCTATTAGAATGTCGTGATTTTAATGCGTAGATAAATAATTTCGGTGAACTATACAGGTGAAAGACGCTTAGTGTCATTGTGTAATCATGGGAAAGATATTTTTTTATCAGTAGGTCTACCATGAGTTGTCACATTTAGATTAGCTGACGTTACTACAGTAGTAATAGTACGTTACTATGACATCTGTCAAAACTGTTTCTCATGGTACCAAATTGTAAGCAAATTATGAGCGCAAACTACAGTCGCTGTAGTACGCTGTGACGTAGGATAGTTAGCTAGTTAGGTTTTAGTACCCAACTATCCGCTAGAGGCGCTGTAGGCAAGTTTTCATACACTTTTTTAACTACAGTCGCTAGCGTGTGTAGATTGTGAAACCTCATGGTAGACCTACAGGCGCAAATAGTGTTTTCTTCAACGGTTAGATACGAACTATAAGAATAACTGTGTAGAGTTTGGTACGAAACAAATTGGATATACCGAAAATAAATGATTGTCTCTTTTACACACTTTCACGAAACGCCATAAACCTAAAAATAGTTTTGAATGACTAACAGCAAGCATTTGGATATCTTAAAAATAAGTTCAACATAATGTGTTACATTACAGGATATTATAATTAATTTCAAAGCTCCACATGTTATATTTTCTTTAGAAACCTTGCATAAAAACACTTCATTTTCGTGTTTCGTCCACTCCTATCGCCTTGGTACCTACTGAGGTACCTACCTACACAATTTATAGCATGATTGTAAGACATCTAAACAGCGCTTTGGACCCGCGTCAAAATATCTTCTTTATGTGTAAGTACCTACTTACTTATTTACTTCGGTAAGTAAATATTCTTTCATCAGCTGCCGCTTGCAAAATTAAAGGAAATGGTGAAGCAGCATGCAACAGCTAGTCTGCATATTTATAGTCTATTTCGCTAAAGACTGCGCGGCCGGAAACGTGGGGGCACGCAAATGCACCCTGCAAGCTTGCTAGGGCTGGGGTTACTATTTATAGGGATGGGGTAAGTAGTTTGTAGACCTCAAAACAAAATCAGGTTAAAAAAATATAATTCATTTTACGCCGCGACAATAATATGAAATGTACATAATATAATATAAAACTATGTTAATGTGATAATGTTGTGTAAAAAAAAAGTTTCCTGATCATACACAACATGGTTGCAGATCAATCGCTGAATTTCAATGACGCCTTAATAAATACGGCAACACTGACATAATATAATACGAGTATAACAACTATGGCATATTGAGCACAGATTGTAAATAAATCGATCTCCAAAGAGACAGATGTCATAATAAAGACGAAGGCCGGGGAAAAAAAAATGGCGGTTAGGTAAGGTTAGATTTTAAGTTAGATTTTATAGAAAACGGAAGAAATTAATTTACGTAAGACTAGGCAGTATGGTCTGTAGATTTTAGTTTGCTCAAATGAGCGAATCATGTAACAAAATAAATAAAGAAGAAGAAGAAGAAGTAATAAATTCTGAAACATCTTTTCGGAAACTCAGATACCGAAGCCGGAATGCTCAGTGACTACACGCAATCAAGGTAATGCTGCCAGGTGCGTCCCTCGGCCGCGAATTTATAACAGGCAACACTGACAGCTGATTTATTCGCCGGCCGATGCTGCGGCGTGCGCCAATTGTGAGTATTTGTGAGATATTCCGCCACATGCGTGGTAATGCGCGCCACAGACAACTTTTCACGTTTTATTGGTTTTGTGTGAAATATTTTATGCCGTTTGTTTTGTTCTATCGGTTCTGTTGAAGGGCGTTCGATTTTCCTGGATATAATTTAATGAAATCCGCATTGGGCTACGGTAGAAACTATTATCATAATTTATTTTGGTTTTATTTAAAGTTCAATTGTGCCAGTATTTGCTCTCAAGTATATTAGGTAAGTATAGCGTTGTTCAATTAATTTTGTTTGAAACGTGCAAGTATTTTGATCTCAAGTTTCAACAATAATAACTTTGTTTAATCAATTTTGTTTATGGTAGTACCTAATTAAGAATTACTTAGCAAAATTGCACTGGACTAAGACTATTAAAAACCCATATAAAAGAATATTTGTACAGTAAAAACTAAAATAAAAAGGTCAGGAAATTTTGTAATAAGCTTGCTTAAAACTTCGTTGATCTGTATGTAACATGCCGAACGCTTTAAGTATAGATAATGATCTACAAGATAAATCATGTAAACTGAGTTGATCTCCATCTGTGACTGAACAAAAGCGAATAATATTATGATTGACGACTTTTGAAATAAGTTTCAGAGTCCAAATAGAAGGGTTCCAAACTTTCGGAAACTTCGCTAGACAAATTTGAATGTTTAATCCATTGTCTTTTGGGTTCATTAGTTAATATCGGAAGTGCCGGTGGCTTTGTTCGCTTAATATTCTTACTAATTTAACCCCAATTACTCATTGTTTGTGCTATAGACTTAGTAAGAAAAATACGTTACAGATTTTTGGGGTTCCATTTCATAGACTTAGGTCCAATTTCACCATACTTTTGTGAACAGAGCATTACCTGATCGATATCAAAATTAACAATAATGTTAAAGTATTGTTATCTATTTTAAGTCATTTCATTTTACGGAAGATAATCTTTTGTCTGGACTTGATGGAACACAAGACAACTTTAGCAGGCGATTAAAAGGCTAACAATTTTTTAGTTTAATTAACAGAGCATGGTCAAACTAGCTCTAGATGCGATAGTTTGGATGGATGGATGGACGTTGGATGTTTGTTACTCAATTACGCTGAAATACCTGGAAGGATTTGGATGAAATTGACACAGAGATAGATTATAGTCTGGAATAGCATCATCATTCTCCTGCCCTTATCCCACGCTAACTGGGGTCGGCACAACATGTTTTCTTCTTCCACTCACTCCTATCATTCGTCAACTCTGAGTCTACTCCACTTGAATTCATATCATCAACACATCACACAATCAAATCACTTTTTCTTCGGCCTTCCTCTATTTGCATACCCAGACACACTCATACCCATAACTTTTTAACATAGTCTATAGGCTTTAATTTACAAGGTAGGTACACAATTTACGGGGCAAATGTAAACATTTGTCCCCTACTCCCAACAGCGAACGCACTGTCATCACTGTGATTACCTTCGTACCTTCAGCCTAGTTTTCAGTGCGCCTGATATTTACGTATGTATGAACTTGCTCGTACGTGGCTAGATTAAGCGACTGTTGTTCATACATACTCGTATTACCAACACTGTCATGTGCAGCGGCTAAGTTATTCAAAGGAGGGTCAAATATTCCATATCTCTCCTAAAACTCTAGCAAATCTGTGATTATTCTTCTCTTCCTAACACACCAAACACGAAATTTGCCAAACAAAGATAACTAAATGGTGAATTTTATACTTCCACCCTTGGACTCTAGATGCCTTTCTTTTTCTTTATATACCATGGCATCCTATTATATCATTGGCATCCGTCTCAATATTGCCAGTGTCAAGTGTTTTTATTATAAGTGTTGTCAACATCACAGAGTCATAGTCAAGCTGTCAAGTCAATTTTAAACAAAATTCTTGGTAAAAGTTCTAATGGATTTAGAAAAGAAAGCTCACACCCGAGTCAAGAACTTGGACTTTATTGGAATAATAACCACTCAAATAACACAATAAAACTTAAAAAAACACGAGAGAAAATATAAAAACTAACGCTATAAGGTCTCAGTTCAAAACATCAGAACATTATTCTCTAAAAGCCTTTAAAATTGTATAAACGGCGAGTGAAACCGCAAGGTGAAGCTACCATAATAAGGGGAAACTAGGCTTATTTTATGAGCCATCCAACATTAACCCCAATGTTTTCTTATCTTACTTTTCCAAAACAAACAAGCCCAACCCATTTGGTTTCTGTTGCACCCGCTAATATTTTCGCGTATAATCATAAAAATAGTCGTAAAAGTATATCGCGGCGGCGAACATTTTAATAATAAAGCTCATTGCAAAAATGGAGGTATCGTTTCATAGTGCAAAGTGGTACTGAAATTCAAATGGAAAGTCTGCAGAAGTAATATTAAGTGCCAGTTTTTGTGACTGACGAGTTCATTCGGCAATTCGGCCGAGTTGATGATGGAAAATGTTACTAACTACCCTAGAATAAAAGAAAATAAGTTAGCGTTCGTGTTTATTCCTTTTAACGATGGGTGATGGATGGGTGAAATTACCAACTACTGTGCATACAAATAGGACAGAACTCTAAGATTTAAGTAACTAGAGATCTGGGATGATAAGGACATGGATAACCCCAAGGTCTCCCCCACATTCCTCCAATCGTCTCTGTTCTTGGCTGCGTCCCACCATGCTTTCGCGAAAGCTGCAAGATCATCCCGCCAACGCTTTCTCGGCCGTCCTCGACGTCGCATTTTTTTTTCCGTAGATTAATTTATACTTTTTTTAGTAAATACATACATAGTATACACAATAACACCCAGAAACAGATGTTTATTCTGGGTGGGGATCGAACTCGCAATCTACAGCGTTGAAGGCAGATCTACTACTAAGTGAGCTGTGAGGTCAGTCAAATTACAGTCGTAAATTATGTTTACTTATTTGTTATCAGTCCATTACATTGAACACTTTTACCGCATACTCTTGTACACAAACCGTGCGATAAATCATGATAGTGAATAATAAAAACAGTTTAAGCCCAGTTGTGGCCGAACAAGCGGTACGCAAGTTTTGTTTACCAGTTTAGTGTGAGCTTAATCTCGTGGAAGATTGCAGTAAGCCAGCAGTTCGAGCACAGCTGAAAAAGAACAGCTCAGCCAAGCTAAATCCATTTGACATAGACATACTTTCAGCTCAGTTGGTAGTAAATTCATAGCTCTTCCTTCTGCGCTGTAGATTGTGTGTTGGATCCCGACCTAGGACAAGCATTTGTGTGATGAACGCAGATGTTTGTTCTGTGTCTGGGTGTTATTATGTATGAATTTACAAAAAAAATATTGTAATTATAATCAATCTATCAGCTATCTGGTTCTCAGTACCTACAAGTGCTTAGTTTGGGGCTAGATGGCGTTGTGTGAAATGTCCACGAATATTATTTTATTTATTAATTGCTTCTTAGCACACAACACACAATAAAAAGAAAAAATAACAAAGCTGTTTTCATTTTTACTGTGGCTGTAAACTGGAAGTTTCCGATAGTCAGGACCAAACTTTACGCGTTTAATGTTAGTTTTATTTAGCATTTAGTTGGGAAATACTCGGACTAATTACGATGCATCGAACAAAATATACCAAACAGTTCGTTTGTTTTTGTTTTTCTAAAAACAGTACCGACAATACAGCGTCCTGTAACTTCTGTAAGTGAATAAAAATTGACAAATAAATATAACCTAGATCCAAAGGCCTAACTTTACTTACCTTCGAATAAATTTGTTCTAATTTTTTTACTCTGTAGTCTTTTTTTCTCTCTGTATTTTTCTTTGCAGAAATATAGTGCAGCTTTTTATATCATACATTTATGTCCCGACGGGCGTTGTCTTGTCTTAAATTTGAATATTGATGTTTTTCTTTCATAAGGTCCTTCTTACAATAACAAACACAACAAAGAAATAATTAGCGTAATTGGTCCACCCGTTCACACGTGATGCTGTGACCTAGGGAAATAGGGATTCATTTTTATATAATAGATAGTTATAAATAGATTTGAGCAAAACTTAGTTGCGGTCAAAAACTAGTAAATAATTGAACCAATAATTTAAACAAGTAAAGAAGTTGAAATCAGAGAATTATAAACGACGCATTTCTTACAAATCCAGCGATAAATACCTCAACTTAATTTAAATTCCACCAAACCTTAGACCCCGGTGCTAAAGAAAGAAAAAAGTGTTGTCGTAAAACCGCGGGTTTTCATTAAAGGTTTTTAATTAAAGACGGTACCATTAATTCACTGCTTTCCGCAGAAATTAAAGGGGTCTCGATGTAGAGCTGATAAGTTGCAGACACGGCTCTCAAAACTCAAATTCAAAAAATCCCTTCTGACACTCAAAACCTGAAGTTTCGGTAGAACAGTTTTAAAATAACTGCTACTATAATAACACGTGTGAAACAGTTGACTGTCTGTCTTACTCTAGTCTAGATAGCTTAAAAGATCCAGATCACTGGTAAATAGAAGACCTAAAAAAATTGAATTGAAGTAGTGTTACTTTAAGCTTGAAAATTGACGTTTCTGAAATATGGTTTGTAAGAGTTTAAAGAAGAAGGAATACAAACTACTGTGCAAAATATGGGCATGTGCCAAATATCATGTTTGCACGTACCTCTGAGATTATCCTCAAAGATCTAAGTAACTAGAGATCTGAGGAGATATCTACCGAGTTCGGGGATTATGAGTCGTGATCATCTTCTTTGTACGAGCTTGTGGTAAGACTCTTAAATCTGTTGTGCTACACTTAAGGTGGGTACCCACCTTTAGATATGAAAAAAAGTTAAGTACTTATAAATATTTAAGTTTTTTTTTATTTTGGCAACTATATTTACTCCCAGCTCTATGGTCACAATGACAAAAGAACAAATTAATAAGAATCACCTAAAAACGGCAGTTCTCTCCTCAAAGGAACCGTTGTTTTAACCAGTTTAACTCAGTTTGTCTTGTTTTTCGGTTTCACTTGAGGTCTCACGAGTTACGTTAGAGTTATTTCGAGCGGACGGTCATGACAGACAACACAGCACTCCTCAGCGTACTTGCTCATGGACTATTTCCTAATTTTATTGATAGTAGGTACCTTGGATGACCGAGATTTGTTCGGTTTTTTTGGAATATCGTGATTTTTGGATAATTGAACTTAGCTAGATCGATTTACTGTCCCCGAACTTCCCTGCATACTAAATTTCATGAAAATCGTTGGAGCCGTTTCTGAGATTCAGATTATATATAATTATACGTATAAAAGTATAAAGAATTGCTCTTTAAAGGTATTATATAGATAACGCAACGGATTTTAATGCGGTTTCATCAAAAGATAATGATTCAAGAGGAAGGTTTGTACACCACATTCGTATCTACATACTTACGTAGGGTGTCTAAGAAAGAACCATTGGTACGGAGGGTATGTAGCTCAACCCTTGTCGGAAAGTTAGTAAAGTTTCACGTGTCTAGTAAACTTTGTCACCGCACTTCTTTGTTTGAGTCTGAACACTACTCCTGACCTGACGTGACTTCACGGGGTAGGCAGAATGCAATTGAAAATCTAGAGCTTAGATAGTTTTTGTGACATTTTTAGCCGACTGCAAACAAGGAGGGTAATGTGTTTAGGGCGAATGTATTTATGTATGTATGCGAGATCCTTTGGCTGTCGCTGTGGAATAAACGGCTGGATGGATTTTGAAAAATTAGGTGTCATTGGATGGGTTGTTGTACATTTGTCACAAATTAAATTCGTCGCGAAAAAAAGTATGTGTAAATTCGCCACTCTTTTATTTTATTATTTTTGGCTGTTGTAAATTCGTCACAAAGCTTTTTCCGTAGAGACAGCAGAAAAATACACGTTACTCCTACAATGACTTTTCGATAACTTTCACGGTTTCCCTTTGGTAGCCCAGAAAAAAAAATATATTATCATCACAGGATTTGCCTGGATCATAAGTGACTTAATGTTATGGAATTTAAAAAAATCTTACTGTCCAAGTAGGTACTTACAGTCGGGTTTTTTGATTAATGAAATAAATACTTAAGTATAGAGTTATTTACTTTAATAATGTTCTATCTCAATTCCTATTTAATATACTTAATGATTTTTATAATCCGTGCACGATAAATATACCTTTAGTTAGATAAAGCTTTATTTGACCCAACATTTACACAAACATACCTAAAATAAAGTACTTATAAATAAATTAAGCAACTTAACTTTAGCTTAACTATTAACCTGTTTCCCACTGTTGGGCAAATATCTCCCTCTAATCACAACCATTCATCCATATCCCGTGAGGTCTTCCACCATTCTCCCACATTTTCTATTAGTGATCTGATCAGTGGTAGAAGGATAATCCTTTTACCATTTTTTTATTTAAGTATTGATTTTTTGGTTACAAATCTGTGTTCTTAGGTATACAAACAACGAAAACAATCTGAAAACTGAGTACTACCAAACTAAATTCGAATCTCAACGCTCAAAGGCTCACAAACGCAGTCAGTCACAACAGCTAGTCGAAATACGTAGGCAGAATATCATGCAGCGCACTTTGAAGTCATTTGAGCGTCTTTGAATGGATTATCTTGTGCTTTGAACCCAATTCAGCAGCATAGCAGTATCTGATTTCAGACTTCATATGAGTTTCTCATCTTAGTTTCTGTAGGTGACTTAATTGACCATACATTTAAAAAAACCATTTGACTTTTAATACTGTTTATTTAGTCACTGTTTACTCCAATGTGTTCTCTATTTTAAAAAATAAGAAAGAAAACGACTAAATAAAGAATCTAAAAAAACAGAGTTGGCGCCTTTTTCACTTTCTTTTGTACCCTTATTTGAGGCATCGATCACAACAACATTCTACCCGTTAAAAAGGAGGTTTGAGGTTGAGACGTCAACTTTGTGCCAATCACATTCTGTCAATTTTATTTTATTTTCAAATGTCACAGAGACTTAGTCAATTTGTCGAAGCCGTTATAAAATACAGCAGTTCAAAAGTAAGTACAGCAACGTCAGAAACAGAAAATTCATAAAATATGTGCTAATAATCAATAAAAAATATTTGACACTGGCAAAAATAATGCCGTATTTAAAGAAGAAGAAGAGGAAGAAAATATGTATATTATAAACATTTGTGATCATCATCCAAAACTGTGTCTTAAGTGAGAATCGAACCCAGAGCCTACGTAGAAGCGAGAGTTCCCAACCGAGCGGTGAGGTCAGTCAAACAAAATAAACCGCAGTAAAAACTCAAAGGAGTGTGAAACATAAATTCAAAATTACCATTGCCTTCCATATTCCACGAGGCGGTATTTTTGAGGCAGAGACTGCTCCGCAATTAGCCTCGCCTCGTTAACCACGAGATCAAGAACTAATGAGCCACGTATATGGTAGTGCAATCCCAGGATCAAAAATTATAATCCTGCACACCAGTGTAAAATGAACGCCGCTTCGCAACAACTGGAATTATACGAATGGCCTTCTTAGAGTGGTCGTTCGCAGACGATGACAGCCGCTTGACAGTTGACGCACCGTGAATGACGCGATAAACTCGCAATGTGCAAATGATTTTGGTATTTATTGCGTTGAGGATAACGCGTATAGTTGATCACGGGTTCGGAGCGAGTGTAATGGTGGGGTATTTCATAAAAATGTTTAAGCGCTGCATAAAATGGTATCAGAAAAATAACAACATGAGTCATCTTCAGTTTTATGACATGTAATAGCTTTTGTCACGATAGCTGAAATTCTTAGATTTAGACTAGGATCCGCTCGCGTCTTTGTCTGCGCGATTATTAAATACAACTAAATATTACCTACCATCAGCGAGAGGTTTCAAGATATTTAGACTTAGGTACGTTCTGTAAATTCTAAACTATATATCGATGACCTAAATTTTTTTCTGGAGATGGGACATTTTCGTATGGCTGACGACAGATGGGCAGAACTTGTCACACAATGGGTGCCTGATGGGTGACGCAGGCTGAAGATAAGTTGGCGGGACTATTTCGATGTCCTTCAGAAAAGCTTGTGAGAGGTGGCGGGTGACCGGCATTGGAAGGAATTGGGGGAGACCTTTGTCCAGCAGTGGGACAATAGGTTAAAAAATACGGTTACAAACAATTACACTAATTCAATGGAAACAAGGTGTATAATCACTTAATAACAAAAAAAACAATTAGGTAAGTAGGTACTTACACCATAACAATAATTGATGGGAAAAATAATAATATTATTCAAATTTAACAATTATTGATCGACCTTGGTGTATTATTAGATAAATAATTGATTCAGGCGTGACTTTGCGGAAATCCATTTCAGATACTGAAAACTGCATTAGATAATAGTTTAGCGGGAAAGTTCTAGACATTTCCGTCCTTTTCAGTATATAATTATGTATTATTAGATGTTTTTCGTGGGACGCAATTACCTTAAGAATTCGAAATAAAAGTATAAAATGTAGAACGGTTTTTATTTTATGTAAAAAACTCTAGCGATTTCAATAGCAATAACATTAATATCAAGATCGAGACGATAAAAACCTTTTCGAATACCAACATGGCCGAAAACGTTCGACATTCGAAATTTAAATGAGCGTTCCATGCGTTCTACTTTCAAATTAAATAGGCACGTAATTTTTTCAGACGCTATATTTTTATGTCGGCTATATTAAATTCGTAGATTACAAAGAATAAAAAGGAAATAAACGTCAAGTACGAACGTTTAAAAGTGTGCGCGGCGCGAAATGGGATGCTCCAGTGGGGTGGGGTCCGATTTTCAGCTTCAGGTAATGTGAAAGTACAGTTCATCCAACGGATCTAGGCATTCGTGAAGTTAGCCACAGGTGCGAGTTTGCGCATGTACAGTCCCACCGTCCCTCTCCATACCTCCAATTGCTCCTGAAAAACGACGCAGCTCTTGCGGCTAACTTCACGAATGCCTCGACTCGTTGGGCCAACTGTAGGTACACGTCAAAAAATTTCGAGTCTCATACATACAGTGAACGGAAAAAAACATAGAAGCATTTCTTCAAGGGAAACATGACACCATATTTCACAATTTTCACACATCGAAACACCTTCGTGGATTTGTCGAAAATTGATTAATGTTGATTTTACTCCCGCTACGTTTGGTAAATTGCCGTTATTTGTTATAGTTGCCTTGCCTTGATTTTAGAGTTCGTCTTTCAAGCTGATAGCATGAAGATGAAGCAATAAAAGATTAGTTGAATAAGTTATTTCGCGAAGGGTATATTTAAAATTAACTAATCTAATATCTTTAAACGAGCAGTTCTTGTATAATATATGCATATAAATATATATAATTTGAATTTCGGAAACGGCTCCAACGATTTTTATGAATTTTAGTATGCATGGGGTTTCGGGGGCGATAAATCGATTTAGCTACGTTTCATTTTTAGAAAACGTCGTTTACTGAAAAAAACTATAGAGGAAAATGACAGGCGGCCTAAATCGCTTTAACAAGCACCACACCTCGCTTCGAGATATATTCTATGTAATGAGTTCTACACGACTCGTCCTGGGATATAATTGACTCGATTCCGACTGTATTGCGAGGATTTTCTTTTTATTTTCCTATCAGCGGTTTATAGGCGAGAGATTATTATTAGACTTTTATATGTCATACGGTATTGTAATGGCACGGGTGTGGCTGTCATCTGTCACAAGGAGATGAGAAGCCAAAATGGAAGCAGAATCCATGCCTGTTCAAAAAAAAAAAAAAAAAAGGCTAGCAGAAAAATCTCGATATTTTTCTGCTCTGATTTTATTGAATAAATATATGTATTTTGAATTTGAATTTATACTCTTCATAGTAGGTACAATTCACCGCTAGTAACTAGAAGCCGTTTGTAATAATAATGTTTTGTAAAAATAAAATAAATATGATCACGACTGTAATCTCCGGGCTCGGTAGATATCTCCTCAGATCTTTTAGTTACTTAGATCTTTGAGGATATCTAAAGGGGGTAGTCAGAGGCAAGACCAAACATGACATTTGGTACATGCCCACATTTTGCACAGTAGTTAGTATTCCGTACGTGACAGGTTGCAAGCCCATCGCCGCTTATAAGAATACTAACCAATGACACATACCTTCGAATATTTGGTTCTTGGGTATGCCGGTTTCCTGACGATGTTTTCCTTCACCGTTTAAGAGCACTGGCATTGCGCACATAAATTTTTCGAATGGAAAAACTCGACCAGGTTTGAACCCACGACCTTCGGATCGTGAGGCCGGGGTGCTACCACTACACCACCAGCGCTCTTGTGTTGTTAGATTACGTAATAGTAGCCCAGTTGTAATAACCCAAGACCGAACAGCAGTTTATCAGCCGGCCAAGTTGCCGCGCAAATCTTCAAAACGGAATCTTAATATTCCGAGGAACTCCGAGTTGAAGAACTTTGGAACCGTCGCGTCACGCTCGCATGGCAATTAGCCGATTGGAAAAGCTGAACGGCTTACATCCTGCGATACGACTTTAAAGTCGATATCACGGATAAGTTTTAAACCAAGTGTTCAAATTGTACGAGTCAAATTGTCCTTCCTTTTTTTATTACTCTTTAATTAATCAAATTGTAAAAAAGAAACAAAAACATGATCACGACTGTAATCCACAAGCTTGGTAGATAACTCCTCAGATGTCTAGTTACTTAGATCTTTGAGGATATCTTAAGAGGATAGTCAGAGACACGTCCAAACATGATATTTGACACATGCCCACATTTGCATAGTAGTTAGTATTCTGTACGTGACAAGTTGCATGCCCATCGCCGCTTATAAGAATACTAACATTATGACACACACCTTCGAATTTTTTGTAGCTAGGATATGCCGGTTTCCTCACGATGTTTGATCAAATTGTATGAGTCAAATTATCCTTCCTTTTTTTAATTATGGCATCCGCCTCTAAAGATCATATACATAGATGGATCAAGTGTATTTTTATATACATACCTAAGTGTTTTCAAAGCTCAGAGTCAGTCAAGCTGTCAAGTCAATTTTGAATAAAAGAGCCATCTTGTTTAAAATTGACTTGACAATTTGACTATGACTTTATAACATTGACAATACTACTAATTTAAACATTTGACACTGGCACAATAGATCTCAAAAAGAACATGTCATAAACAAAGAAGAAAAAGAGTTTCGAAGTTTCTAGTTTTTTTGCTGTTTCTAGAACCTATTTCGAGACGTTTCTTCCGACAATGAGGGCAAGCTCAAAAACTTAGTATTTGAGCCAACGTATCGGCCGATGTGAGAACTATATTTGGCGAATTGGCGTCTTCGAATCGGCATAGAATTTGCAATTCCGTGGCGCGAGCAAATTGCTTTTGAATCGACCTCCTTTTGACAAGTGTGTTTAGTAACTGAAATGGTTTGTTTTGGCGTAACTAGAATAATACTACGAGGTCCAGTTGGGCTTAAATGCCCGCCACGATGAAAGGAAGTCCTTCATTTTGGGCCCAAAATGCCAAAGTATCGGCCATTAAAAAAAAAGTCTGACCACGTTTGGGAAGTCAATTTGAGTATTTTTCAGACATTGGTGTTACACCATCCATACGATTTTTAAAAATATTTTTATAATAAAATGTATGAAAATCATTTTTTTAACCTTAAAATATTACCACTTTTACTTCTACTACTTCTTTACAATACAAAAAAAAAACTATTTATTTAAACGCACACATTTGAAGAACCAATCAGAAAAAATAACGTTATACTCATTGAATTGTTATAGTTACTAAAGGTTATACTAGTGTCACAATGGGCAATTATATTAGTTCATATAACCATAACGTACATTATATACCTACCTACGTAAACTAATCATGTAAATAGTCAGTCCTCTTCGTTTTTTACTATATTTTTTCAATGTACAGACACACACCGGGTTTTGTACGTAGGTGTATAGGATGATCTCGGCAATATAGCTTTACTCGTGTGCCCAAATTATTCATTAGCCATTTAGTGCGATCCTAAATCGATGTCAAGGCGACTGCTGGAGAGGATCCTGCCAAAGTGTTTGCTCTGGTTTGCATATTCTAAGCAGCTGGCTTCTATCATTTGAGGCAGGACGAAAATTGAGCTTTCAATCCCATAACTCAGAGTTGATTTTCTTATAGCCTGCATTTCACAGAATTATATTTATGCGGATAGGTGTTTGAAGATGTGGTCTGCCCGTTGCGAATGCTTGACTTGTAGGAATAATCTTTTTAAGATTATGTGTGACAGTGATAGAGTTATTCAATCGTAAAAGAGAGAAGAAGATAAAAAACAAATTCCGTCTATCCAAACATGTAAACTATTTGTATCACGATTATTCTATGGTAAGCTTATACGAGTATAGGAACCAAATAGTAAATACATTATTTATATACTTTTTTCTAAATACATTAATAGGCACACCTAGACACAGAACAGACATTTGTGTTCTTCACAAAAATGTTTACTCTGGGATCTGAGGATCGAACCAACAACCTGCAGCGCGGAAGGCAGAGCTACTACCAACTGGCCTGAGAGGCCAGTTAATATTCTCAAAAATCTTTTTGCTTAACCAAAATGCAGTAACAAGGTGAGGTCTAAGAAGTGCTACGGAACTGCTACGGAGCTGCTACGAAGCTGCTACGGAGCTACGAGCCACTATCCAATTAAGGAAGGCAGTGAGCGAATTCTGAAGGCGATTTAAGTAGGTACTAGCTTTTAAGAGTAGGCATCTTATTATAATTTTGGCTGATCTATTGACTTTCCGAAAATTTTCAGTTGCAAAGAAAATTATGGGCATTTTTCATTTTTCAGATATACTAAACTAAAAAAACATGATCACTACTATAATCCCCAGGCTCGGTGTATCTCCTTAGATTTCTAGGTATTTAGATTTTTTGAAGATATCTACAAGGGTAGAAAAAGAAAGGAGAGAAAATAGGGAAATCTAAAGAGGTAGTCAAAGACAAGTTCAAACATGATATTTGGCAAGTATCTAAGTATCTAATTATGCTTGGATGTAAGTTTTATTGGCTGTCGCTGTAGCCCAAGCAAAGCCCAAGTGGCTAAACGAATTTTGATAAATGCGTTGTCGTTGAATTGGTGTGAATCACACAAGCTATATCAAATGCAAAAAATACATTTTTTAAATAACATTTTATACATATTGTTATATAAAAGACTGTAAGAACCTATTTTTTCAATAAATTTTTCGCGGGTCTTTTGATTTTTGTAATAAATACGAATATAATTTCAGATACTTATAAATTCGGGGTATTACAAATTCCTGAACAAAAGGACACCTGAAAAATACATTTGAATATCACAATGCCTGTCTGTACATCACGATTCACAACATATCAGGCTGAGCTTACGTAGATGTGGCTCCTGTTCTGTTTTCTACCCTGACTGGAAAGTCAGGTTGTTGAAAGAATTAAAATGCGCTTCAGACCTTTATTGCATAAAATATAGTAAAGTAATTTAAAAAAAAAAATTTCTAAAAATGAAAAATAATTAGATAGATTTATCGCCCCCAAAACCCCCTGCATACTAAATTTCAAGAAAATCGTTGGAGCCGTTTCCGAGATTCAGATTATATATATGTATACAAGAATTGCTCGTTTAAAGGTATAAGATGTATGATAAAATTCAAATATGATAAACAAGTGGATTATAAATATAATGGCGATGGGTTTGCAGCCTGTCACGTACGGAATAACTACTAACGACTATCTATAATGTGGGCATATGCCAGATATAACGTTTGGACGTGCCTCTGAATAACCTTTTAGAAATACTCAAAGGTTAGACTAACTAGATATTTGTCAACGTCTGGAGATTAGGTACGGCCGCGATCTTGTTTTTTTTTGCAAAAATGTGCCAATATCTTTTATTTTCTAAGCTTTACATTCGTTTGTATTGTTTCTTAATGCGATTGCATGTTTTTTTTATCTGTAACGACTAAGAACGATTACGCATGACTGGCTAGAACCATTGAATTGTTATAGTTACTACGTAGTAATATATCTCTATGGCTAGAACTATGGAAAACAATACTTGTGCGGAAATTATTTCGTGTACTGTAGCTCGGACTATCTTCAAAGCCTCTATCAGTCGAGCCCAATGCGGCTTTGTGAGAATACTTTGTATACATTCACTACTTGTATCCGCCTGCGGTTCCTCTTGTGTATTCTGACAAAAAGTAGGTTGTATTTTAATCCAGGATCACGGGACTATGCTACGTTATATATGATGAACTTACATTGCCTTTGTTATGTAGTGTAATTTTTATTAGCTTTTATTCAACTGCAATGAAAGGTAATGTGTTCAGGGTGTGTTTATGTATGTATGTATTTATGTATGTATGCGAATTCTTTTGGGTGTCGTTGAAACGCAAACGGCAGGACAGATTTTGACAAATGAAGTGTCATGTACTTTAAAACTTACGCGATCTGAACACATTATTATTAGTATCACTTAATTTTATTATTAGTATTAGACGGGTATTTATCGCGTTCAAATTACCTTTTATTTTCCCGACGTTTCGACAGGTTTGCATGCCGTCGTGGTCACGGGTAGACTGACAGCGTGCAAACCTGTCGAAACGTCGGGAAAATAAAAGGTAATTTGAACGCGATAAATACCCGTCTAATACTAATAATAAAATTAAGTGTCGTTGGATTCGTTTCGATCACAAAAGTGACGTATTATGTGAAATGTGAAAAAATCCAATATGGCGGCTGGATATAACGAAGCTTTTTTCAATAATTATACTACCACTAGACCACTAGTGTTCAAACATTCACTAGGCTTTATAGGCCGATATCCGGTCCGTATCAGTAAAATCACCATACATTATCACTTAATATAGTAAGATCACCCTTGTGGGATCAACGGTATAAAAGTAAAATGACGTACTAGTAAAACGTCTGGAAATTATTTCGTCATATGGGTACTATATCAACTCCGACTTACACTTACAAACAGACAAACAAACCTTCACATTAATACCATTAGTAGATTCTGCATGCCTGTATTATCATGTGAGAAAAACTGGATTTCGGAGATATTGGATGGATCGGCCGGCACCGTTGAATCATATTTTTTATTTTGGCGGAGTGGCGTGGAGGATAGAGGTACTTGTATAGTCTTTTGTGAACAAACTGTAGAACTTTGATGATTTTCTTTTTTAATAGAACCATCATAAAACCCCTCATACAATAAGTGATAGCGCGCACGAGTTACTTTTGTCACAGTGACTGTTTTGTCACTCTAGGTCAGTGATTCCCAAAGTGGTCCAGGTGGACCCCCAGGGGTCCACGGGAGACTCGACGGGGGTCTACGTTGGACGTGACAAAAAATGGGGGTCTACAATCGTAAGCAGGGGTGCATGAAAATTTATTTGGTTTCGATAGTAAAGAACTAAAATGTTGGCTCGTTATTTTAAATAATATGATACCTAAATTAAACCTTCTCAATAAGACAATTTATAAATAAATTGAGAAAAAAGTGGTAATTTGGAAATGCAAAAGATTTTTTTTCGAAATCTGAAACTCAGCCGCAACGCAAGTTTCCATAGATAGATAGATCTAATCTTAACTTTATTTTTCAAGATTAGAAATTGGTAGTTGTTAAGGAAGATGCAGGGGGTCCACCGGATCCAGCAAAATTTCGAAAGTGGTCTATGAAACAAAAGAGTTTGGGAACCACTGCTCTAGGTTATGTATACAATAGCCACGGAGTTGAAAAAAAAAACAAAATACGATCACTACCTACTTTGATAACCCCAGGCTCGGTAGATATCCCCTCAGACCTCTAGTGACTTAGAACTTTGAGGATCTATAGAGGGTAGTCAGAGGAACGTCAAAACATGATATTTGGCACATACCCACATTTTGCAGTAGGTATTTCATACGTGACAGTTTGCAAGCTCATCGCTGCTTATAAGAATACTAACTTAGCACCCTTGCCTCATAATGAGTTTTTCCATTTTGAAAAATGATGTGCGCAATGCCAGTGCTCTTAAACGGTGAAGGAAAACATCGTGAAACTTGCATACCCTAGAATGAAAAGTTTAAAGGTGTGCGTCATGGGTTATTCTTATAAGCACGGCGATGGGCTTGCAACCTGCCACTGATTTTCACATTTGCATAGTAAACTACTATGCAAAATGTGTCAAGTCATCAAGTGTGGACGTGCTTCTTACTAGCTTTTTTAGATATCCTCAAAGATCTAAATTACTAGAGATCTGAGGAGATATCTACCGAGCTTGGGAATAACAGTTACCTAGGTATAAGTACCTGAGAAATGAGAAATGCCTGAGAAATTTTTATGATGTGAGAATACAATTGCCAAGAACAGGGATGACTGGAGGAATTTGGGAGAGACCTTTGCCCACCAGTGGTGGGACAAAATAGGTTAGGAAAAAAAAAATTGCAAGAAGTACATGTGTGATATGAATTAAGAAACGATCTATGACTACAGAACCTTAAGATCAGTATCACTGCATTTGCTGATTGACCTACTTAGGAAACTCTCAACCTCGTTAAAAGCTGTTTGCACTTGTGCTTACGTCTGAATCCTGAGCCCATGGTGTAACGAGAAGGGACGACAATCCGAAAACACCATGTAACCCCTTTGATCTGCCCTTTATCATGTGTGAACGGAGGCGCGTGGCTGCTAAAATGTCTTTTTCATTCGTCTATCTTGTTAGCATCGAGCTATCGATTTTGGATTAAGTATCTGTACTTGTTCATGTGAGTGGGGATTAGGTTAAAGGTGATATTCATTGACGGACTTATGCGGCAGCATGTTGGGATAGAATGCATCGAACAAAAACAAACATGATCAGATTTATCCTGATGCTTGGTAGATATCTCCGTTAATCTCTAGTTACTAGTTTTTGAATAAAATTTTTTCGAATAGGAAATATCATTAATGGCCGACCAAGTTTGAACCCACGACCACTGGATTGTGAGACAAGGGGCTACCACTACTTCACCAGTGGCCACAATTTTGTATCTACATAAATAATTTAGGTTTAACGAATGACAAGCAAGTACAGATACAACAGTTGCTTTTAGCAGCAGTTTTCAAGATAATCTTATGTATGGTGTTCCGTGATGCTTGAGTGTGAATGGCATGCCTTAATAAACGAGTTCGTCTCGCTAGTAATCCTCACAAGTAACGCAATTTGTTGGGATAAAGAGTTTTCTTATTAAATGACAAGAGACTAAAAAATAGAGGCAGTTAAATTGTTGCTTACTGATGCTGTTTTATATATGTATAGGTTATTTATTTACAGATATATAAAGATTTATGCACAGATAGCTCAACTATTCAACATATTGTTTATATAGACTGGCCTCATAGCTCAGTTAGTAGTAGCTCTGCCTTCAGCGCTGCAAGTTGTGGGTTCGATCCCCACCCAGGATAAATATTTGTGAGATGAACTCAGGTGTTTGTTCTGTGTCCGGGTGCTATTACGTATTCTATGTATTTACAAAAAAAGTATTAAATTAATCTATCAGCTATCTGGTTCCCATAGTACAAGCTTTGCTTGGTTTGGGGCTAAATAGGGTTGTGTGAACTGTCCACCAATATTTATTACTAGCTTCTGCACGCGGCGTCGCCCGCGAAGTACCTACATAAAATATAGCCTATGTTCATCCTGAAAGTTCATTCTACACATTGGTGAAAGAATTTTTCAAATCGGTTCAGTAGTTTCGGAGCCTATTCATTTCAAACAAACAAACAAACAAACAAACAAACAAACAAACAAACAAAGTTTTCCTCTTTATAATATTAGTATAGATTGTTATTATACTAGTTTTCGCCCACGGCTACACCCGCATGGTACCTTGAAAAACAAAAACAAATCTATCTCACGGGAACCGTACATTTTCCGGGATAAAATGTAGCCTGTGTGTTATTCCAGATCATAGTCTATATCTGTGCCAAATTCCATTCAGATCCGTTCAGCCGTTTCAGCGTTTATAATATTAGTAGGATTAACATAGATCTGTATATTACATGAATGTTAACAAACATAGAAATTAGTACTCAAGACGTGTCTACTCAATTCTACTCACATTAGGAGTATGTTAAGGCAACAATTACATTTGTGTACAAAGACATTTCCACCTTAACACATTTCACGGTTGTGTCCGACCGTCTGTACAGAGAGCACGTGACCGGAATGAAAGTGACATTATTTTAAACTAGTGAAGTGCCCGCGATTTTGTTCCGCTAATGTATTTTTCATATAAACTTTAACCAAGCTGCCCCCCTTAGGATAAAACTTCCAAAAACCCTTCTTTAGTGAACAAAGTAGTAAAAAACGCACCAATTAAACGTTTAAAAAAATAAATAAAAATACAATCCCTGTAATCCCCGGGCTCGGTAGATATCTTCTCAGGTCTTTTAGTTACCTAGATCTTTGAGGATATCTAAAGAGGGTAGTCAGAGGCACGTCCAAACATGATATTTGGTACCTGCCCACATTTTTGCACAGTAGTTAGTAGGTATTCCGTACGTGACAGGTGGCAAGCTCATAGCCGCTTTAGAGTACTAACCTTCGAATTTTTGGTTCTAGCGGTTTGGTTATAGTGGATTATAACGGCTGAACGGATCTGGATGAAATTTGGTCCAGAGATGGATAATAGTCTAGTTATAGCACATAACCTATAATTAAACAAGGTTCCACGCGGGCGAAGTCGCGGATGGAAGCTACTTTTATACATAGTACTAGCGACCCACCCTGGCTTGGTACAATGTATATTCTAATGTGTATACCTTCATCTTGAATCACTTTATCTATAGATGAAAACCATATTAAAATCCATTGCGGAGTTTAAAAGATCTAAGTGTACGTACAGAGAAAGCGACTTTGTTCTATATGTACTGTTACAGTATTATTTCCCACAAAATGCAAAATAATAAAAGTGCATCGCAAGCATTCTAGATAATGCTTGCTCGCACTCGCGTTTCTGTGGGAAGTAATCAGATTCTCGGGTATTCGAAGTTAGTTCGGGTTTGGTCTTTGCCGCGGCAACTTCATTATTTCTATTTCTATTCTTATTCAAATTCAATAAACGTCTAGGATTAAAATATATCTTTTTTTTAAAAAGACTTCTTCGACCCACCCCGTAACAGTGGTGTCAGAAGTGGGATATCAGCTACCAAACGTCGAGCTGATCATCTCATACGGGTTAAACAAGTTTTGTGAAAAAAAATAAAAACCAGTGTCGCTACCCAAGGCCGCCGTAACCTCCATCACGTAGAGCCCAAGTCTCTACATCCGAGGTCTACGCGCTACCCTGCCATCTCGCCGTTGTCCGCCGTTGTTGCCGCTGTAGAAGTACCACCCTGGTTCTTCAAACAAACCCCGAACTCCGCCGCCGTTCCTGCCGTCGTCGTCACCGCTGATCCTGAGACGCCTTGGTCAAGGCGTCATCGCCGCCGCACGGTCCGTGCGCCGTACAGCTGGAGTCCGTCGTGTCGTCGTCGCCGCTGATCCTGAGACGCCTTAGACGAGGCGTCACCGTCTCCACCGCCGCCGCACGATCCGTGCGCCGCCCAGTCAGAGTCCGTCGTGTCATCATAGTGTGCTCCACGTATTGAAGACCCGGATTTCTCTATGATGAGCCTGTTACTTCAAGTTGCGGTTGTACTGTGAGTAGAATATTCTATTTTCTGTTATTGTCACTGTTTCCAGAGTCTTCCAATTCCATATCCTACTTAATTCTATTTCTAAATAACCTTAGGTAAAATAACTTAGTAGGTAATAGTTTTAGTAAATTCTATAGAGTTAACGATGTCTATTCAAAGCGATAGTAAGTCCACTGATCCCGTTTTACAGGAGGTTTTCCCTATAAAAGTTTTGTGTGACTTTATAAAAACGTACAAAGGAGAAAGAGACACGCTAACCGCTTTCTTGACAAACTGCCAAAATGCTCTGAGTCTGGCATCCGCAAATCAAAAAGACCTCTTACTAAAGTTCATAATCTCGAAGTTAGAGGGTAGAGCTCAAGTAGCCTGTTCGAATAGGATTTTTAAAACCTTTGATGAGTTAAAGGAGTTTCTTAGGCAGAATTTTGGTGAAAGAAAACACTATAACCATCTTTTATTAGATTTACAGTTGTGTAGACAGCAAGCGGGTGAAACAGTTTCCCAATTCGCGCTCAGATTGGAAGGCTGCGTCACCGCCTTGATATCTGAAATCCATTGCTCTGACACTTTAAAGAAAGATTTGTCCGGTAGGGTTGCTATGACGGAAGATTTAGCTCTCCATACCTTCATAATAGGGCTTCACCCACGGCTTAGCACAGTAATCCGCTGTAGGGAAATTAAAACCCTGAATGCAGCGATAAACGTTGCCATGAGTGAAGAAAAAATTAACAATTTCCTTTCTAAACCTGAGCCTAAAGCTGTTCGTCTATCATGCAAACGTTGCGGTAAACCCGGGCATTCCGAGACTGAATGTTTCAGTAAACCTAATAACCGGGCTCTTGCCCCATCTCAACCTCGAACATCTCAAGATCGGCCACAAATACAACAAGCTGGCCAACAAGCTGTCTGTAGGTATTGTAAGAATGTAGGACATGATATCAGTCAGTGCATCAAACGACGCGTAAATAATTCACGCAGAGGAGTACATCACGCTGTGCCCCAAATTGAATCGCCACCTTTATCCCCTGTACCTTGTCCCATAACCGAGGGTGAAAATCACCCTGATTTAAACTAAAAAATCGGATAACGAATCCGTGCCGACGTGTATCCGATAATGGTATAATAGGCACAAAATACACAAAGGTGTTTAATTCTAGAACTTTATATAATTCTAATAGCTTAAATAGTCCTAACGTAGTACATAAGTCTAGTGCTAAAGCCTCTGTTTCCAAATGTCCCGCTGTTTCTAAATGTCCCTCTGTCTCTAAAGACATTCATGTACCTTATAAGTCTTACGCAGACGCCGCTAAAAGTGGTTCTAAGTCCTCTGATTCGCAGGGTCCCGCTGTTTCTGTTAGTCCCTCAACACAAAATTGTGTTAAACGTACTATTTCTTCTAAATCCTCGACAAGCCCTAGCGGCTCCACTGATTCTCGAATAACCAAATGCGCTGAGTCCGATAGTCCCACTGTTTCCTCTAAACCTGTTCTTGAAAAATTTAAAGTAATAAATATTTTCAAGAAAGGTTCTCAACTCGCTAAGCTCGCCGAGTCCCGTGGTCCTGTTGTTTCTTTAGAACACACCGCCGCACCTAAAAAAATATGTGAAACTGCTAAAAGCAACTTCAAATCAGGGTGCTATGAAGAAACTATTGTATATGATATTCTTGACGAAAAAGTTTCGTTACCTTACATACAAGTTTTAACGTCGTATTCAAAAGCTCCACTCCGCCTCTTAATAGATTCGGGTAGTTCCATTTGTCTGATTAAAGAATCGAGCCTGTCACCAAAACCTATTCTAGAAAATCATATAATTAAATTCAAAGGCATCAATGATGTCCATTCTTACGCTAAGACAAAAGGAAAATTTATCTTACCAATATACTTAAAAAAGAATGATATTCTGCCGTTTTATTTTCACGTCATCGGAAACGATATTAATCTTCCTTACGACGGTATAGTCGGTAATAATTTTTTAAGAAAATACAAAGTCAATTTGCTCTATTCTAAGTCGAAGCTAGTAATATCAGATGATCCAAATAGGTATTTTGATATGATAATGACTAGGCCTTCTTACACTATCCCTGCACGAAGCGAAATGTTCATAGAATGTTGTGTAACTAACCCTGAGGTAAAAGAAGGGGTAATTTTAGACAATGTTCTTCCACAATATCCGGATATTTATTTCGCTAAGTGTCTCGTACGAGTAAACTCTAACAATAAGGTGTTAGTCTCTGTTCTTAATACAGCAGAAAAAAGGGTTCAAATAGATAACTTAGCGTTAACTATTCAGCCAGTCTTGCAAATCTTGGAATCGAAACGTGACCTCGAAACTAATGATAATAATATCTCTTTGGACCCATCCAAAATTCCATATGTAATGACCGTAGAATCGGACCGCGACCACAGAGTGCAAAGTGCACTCAGGTGCTCTCATATGAATCGGGAAGAAGAGATGTTGTTACGAGAAGTTTGTTCAAAATACTCTGATATATTCTACCTCGAAGGTGATCGGTTAACATGTACTAAATCAATACGTCACGAAATCCGAACAAAAATTGATACTCCTATCAACGTGAAAAGTTACCGTTTTCCTGAGTGTCATAAAGAAGAAGTTAATCGTCAAGTCCAAGAAATGCTAAACCAAAAGATAATACGTCCTTCAATTTCACCTTGGTCTGCTCCAATCTGGGTCGTTCCTAAAAAACCTGACGCGTCAGGTAAAGTCAAGTGGAGAATTGTCATAGATTATCGAAAACTCAATGAGATAACCGTTGGTGATGCCTATCCGATACCTAACATAAATGAAATTCTAGATCAGTTAGGACATAGTAAATATTTTACCACGCTTGACCTTGCTTCCAGTTTTCATCAAGTGGAGGTAAAAAATAGTGAAGTCACAGCTTTCAGTGTCCCTTCAGGACACTACGAGTTCAGTAGAATGCCCTTCGGGCTACGCAATGCCCCATCCACCTTCCAGCGGCTGATGAACATAGTACTCACAGGTCTACAAGGCCTTCACTGTTATACTTATATGGATGACATAATAATACATAGTTCACAGCTGGATCAACACATAGAAAGCATTGAACTTGTCTTCAAAAGGCTACGCGAACATAATCTCAAGTTACAACCTGATAAGAGCGAGTTCCTTCGACGAGAGGTACAATATCTAGGTCACATAATATCTGATGCGGGGGTGAAACCCGATCCGTCGAAAATAGCGTGCGTTTCAAAATTCCCTACTCCTAAAACTCCAAAAGATATTAAATCTTTTCTCGGGTTGGTAGGTTATTATCGCCGATTTATTGACAATTTCTCACATATTTCGAAACCTTTAACTAGTCTATTGAAAAAGGATGTAATTTTTACGTGGACCCCGGAACAACAAAAAGCATTTGATCTTTTAAAAACAAGAATAACTACAGCTCCTATTCTACAATTTCCGGACTTCAGTAAACCATTCTTGCTTACTACCGACGCTTCGAATTATGCCATCTCTGCGATTTTATCACAAGGGGAAGTCGGGAAAGACTTACCAATCTCATTCGCTTCTCGAACGCTAAACAAAGCTGAAGGCAATTATTCAACCACTGAAAAAGAGTGTCTAGCAATTATATTCGGCACTAAGGTATTTCGACCTTATCTTTTCGGTCACAAATTCTTGATCCTATCAGATCACAAACCTCTTCAGTGGTTGTTTAACTGCAAAGACCCAGGTTCTAAACTAGTTCGTTGGCGTCTCAAGTTGGAAGAGTTCGATTACGAAATTAGGCATAAAGTGGGTAAACTCAATAGCAACGCTGATTCTCTTTCTCGAAACCCAGTCTTAGCAGTCGAAAATGACCTACAAGATCCTACACCTGTTCCTCAAAACGTTCCTCAGAATCCTTCGTCTCCTATGTCAGATTTTCCATTTTCACCTATGAATTTACCATCTCCACCGGCAGACCTTCCTTTCACTCCGCTGAACCCTCCGTCTCCACCGTTCAGTCTTCCGTCGCTGCCGGCATCGCCACCTGCTCCTGCGTCGCCTCAAGTGATTAATCCTCAGTCGCCTTCTTGCTCTGAAACATACGAAAGGTATTTACAGCTTAGTCGCATCTCCTCTAATTCATATAATAGCGTCATCGAAGAACACAATGAGTCACTTTTAAAAGCAAAGTGTAAGTTGATAGCTTACCCTTCGTCAATCGACCTAGATGATGCCATTCCTTATTGCACTGAAATCATAGAGTTGTCGACAGATAAGCCATGCATTCGTGACAAAGAACGCGAACTCGGTACAGCACTAAATTCATCAAACGATAAACACATCTTTTCTCATCTGTTTATCACAGTGCACCATTATGACGAAATATCTTATAAGGACATCTTTTCCATCCTTCGCGATTATAGGGACATGGTAAAGTTCTGGTACCCGGAAGAAAAAGAAATTGCTATGTCAGATTTTTCAAATCCGTTCAACAAACTTAACTTTACTAAAATCTACAACATAATCGCTTTTATATTCCACGATTCCAATATAAAAGTGCATATCTATCATAATAACATCTACTTTCCTACACCTGTCGAAGTGAAAAAGATATTACGCGACAATCATGACTTACCTTCGGCTGGTCATCCGGGAATCGCTCGAATGCTAGAAAGAATAAAGGCACAATATTGGTGGAAGAATATGCGTTCAGACATCGAAAGTTATGTTAAGGGCTGTAAGTCTTGTCAGGTCAATAAACCCTTAAGAGGAACAAACAAAGCCCCTATGATAATCACTTCAACTGCTACACGACCGATGGAAAAGGTTTATCTCGATATCGTAGGACCTCTCCCGGAGACTAGGGTTGATAAGTATAAGTTCATTTTAACCTTACAAGATGACCTAACGAAATACTCACAAGCTTATCCAATACAGTCTTGTTCGGCTCAGGAAACTGCACAACGCCTTGTTCATTTCATCTCTCATGTAGGTATCCCTCGGATGATCGTAACAGATCAAGGTACAAACTTCTGCTCTGACATGTTTAAACAGTTGGCAAAGCTTTTCGGAATTAAACATATATTCGCGTCTCCTTATCACCCACAAACGTGCGGTGCCCTGGAAAGAAGTCATTCGACACTCAAGGAGTATATCAGGTCATTTATCTCCGAAAATCAAAACACATGGGACCTTTATGTAAACACTGCTATGTTGTCATATAACACCAATGTACATTCAACTACAGGTTTTACCCCTTTCGAACTGTTGTTCGGTTTTAAACCATATATTCCCAAGTCAATCGATGTTTTAGAAAGTGGTACTTATACGGACTATATAAGAGCGCTCAATCACCGCTTATACTATAGTAGACAAAAAGCTTCTCAAAACATCCAGTCTTCAAAAGAGCGTTCTAAAAACTATTACGACCGTCATACTAAACCTGTAACTTATAGTGTCGGTGATATGGTGTATGTCCGGTGCCACCATAAACAAAACAAAGCTTTTGCTCCGGTTTGGAAAGGACCGTATAAAATCATTAAAATAAATGGTAATCACACCGTAACGGTGTTAATCAGTAGACGGCATGTACGTCATCATTATGACGAAATAAAACCTGCCGCGAACTGTCCTTCATCCTAATTTTCTTTCTTTTCAGAAAAATCGTAATTACGGCCGCTTCCAGCCAGCCGTTTACGACACCTATAGTCCATAGTCCTGGACTCTATTTTGATCAACTTCTTAATGTTAAGTTCAATAACGATTATTGGGATGTAGTAACATATGTCGATATTCATAACATCCATCCTCATCTTACATACGTAGAAGATCTCTTTACGAAAATTATGTCGCTGTGTCAGAGTTATGTTTCATCTAAAGTAAAATCAGACTGTCTTAACTCGTTGTCGTCTCTACAAAGTCAACACATAAACAACATAAAAAAGTTCTCTTCTATATCTTATTTAATCGAAGGAAACCAATCAACACGAGTAAAACGTGGACTTATTGACGCTGGAGGATCGTTACTAAAAACCATTTTTGGTACTTTAGATAATGAAGATGCTATCAAATATTCAGAAGCCATCGAGCAAGTACAGTTAGACGATAAAAAGTTAGCTCATCTTATGAGAGACAATATTCACGTTATAAAGTCGACTATTTCAACATTTAATGGTACTATTTCTAAGCTTAGCGAAAACGAAAAACGTTTAAATGAAAATTTAGAAACAATTAATAAAGCGTTTGACCAAATGGCAAATAGCAATGATAAACTAGAAATTAAATCTCAATTCAATCTTTTACTAAATTCTTTAGAAGGTATCATCATCTCACTGTCATTCGATTTAGAAGATATTAGTAACGCGGTACTATTTAGTAAATTAAATATTCTACATCCGACCGTACTAAGTCCGCAACAGCTGTACAATGCGCTTAATCAGCATAAAAATAACATGCCTAGGCATTGCGAGCTCCCAATAACCTTGACATTGCAAAGCGTCCACGAGTTAGTTGACGTTGCAAGGTTGATTAGTTATTATCATAAAGATAAGATTGTTATTGTTGTTAGAATTCCGCTTGTCTTGCCACAGACGTATCATCTGTTCCATGTCGTTCCACTCCCAGTTCCTTATGACATCACGAAACCTGATACCTATGCACTCGTAGTACCTAATAAACCCTATGTGACAATAACAGCTGATCGCATGTTCTACTCGCTGCTTGACTCCGTCAACAATTGCAAGCTCATAGACAATAAGTGTTACGTTTGCGAGTTGAGTGGCGTAAACATTCTTTCGGTCATGGCCAATCCAGTCTGTGAAACCGTGCTGCTGACCGAGGTTGTTACGAAGCTACCTCGGTCCTGTGATGTCAAAGTGTTTAAAGGTGTAGTAGATGTAGTTCACAAAATTAGTGGAAACCGATGGGTTTACGTGCAATCTGAACCCGGACAATGCCATATCACGTGCGACAGCGACCCGGTCAGTTAAAACGAAGTACTTTTCGGTACGGGTTTTCTGTCTCTACCAAGGAAGTGCAAAGGGTTTTATAAGACTATCCAGTTCACGCCTTCCGAAATAGTGGTCACGAATTCTTCAACGAACATTTCCAGTTTCAATATTATTCAGGACGATTGTTGTGAAAAATCTATGAAAAACGGAACTCTTTCTAGGATAAGTTTATCAAAGCTTAGTAATATAGATAATTTAGATTCATTAATTCATGCTAGTGTTTATTTAGACTCTTTTGAAAAACAATTAAGCGACATAGAAAGCCCCACGCACTTCCATAAGTATGGAGTGCATTATTTGTCTGGGGGTTATGTCATAATAATAATTATACTATTTTATTTGTTATATAGAAGTCGTAAATGGTTATGTAAAACCAACCCTTCGGGCTGCTGTGTAACCATATATAACCAATGTAATAATAATAAAAAGAAGTTTGAATCTCGACGTCACACGACTGTCCATGTCCGTGATTCAGATAGCGACGTCGAGGCTCCAACCCAAAATAGCTATGTAGGTTCTAAATCTTTGCGTTATATAGATAAATTAAATACTATGTAAGTCTTCTATTGTCATAAAAAGTTTACTCTGTTAATTAAGGTTGTATTAAGATTGTTTAAGTAGGTACTTAGTTTAAAATATTTTAATTCTAATTCAATGTTCTAATTCTATTCTATGTCATATTCATTGTTCTCTGTTTCAGACCAAAGTAAAGATCAAACCCACTATACCTAATATTAATGTTCTATCTCGCATTTTCCATTTCTCATCACTTACCCTGTGATGATAAATCTTAACGGGGGGGATGTTACAGTATTATTTCCCACAAAATGCAAAATAATAAAAGTGCATCGCAAGCATTCTAGATAATGCTTGCTCGCACTCGCGTTTCTGTGGGAAGTAATCAGATTCTCGGGTATTCGAAGTTAGTTCGGGTTTGGTCTTTGCCGCGGCAACTTCATTATTTCTATTTCTATTCTTATTCAAATTCAATAAACGTCTAGGATTAAAATATATCTTTTTTTTAAAAAGACTTCTTCGACCCACCCCGTAACAGTACGTTAGTCTTAGTACGAGATCCGGCTGCAAAATTATGTACTGTATGTAACCTGGCTCCGAAGAGGTGCCGCCAAGTGCGCCACGACAACCATGATTTTTCAGAATCTTTAGGTACATGGCCGTGAATTGGACGACACTTATTTAGTGATTTTTTACGAAAAATCAATGAACAAAAATTAAAAATAATATTATTAGCGGCCACATTTAAATAGGCAACCTGGTAGATATCATATCTCCTGGTCATAAATATGCGTAAATATTTTGATTTTACCAAATACTCGATGAGTGCATGATTTTGCAGCCGGATCTTAGACTATCCAGATTCTAGATTATTGAGCTATCTCGTGTGACCTATCAGATGCCCTAACATTTAACTTATTGTTTTACGCCAGCACTCCCGAATATTCAGAACCAGCATCTGATGTGGCCGACACAAAATCAAACCATCCATTGTAACAGCTAAACAATAGAGCTAAGCACTAGTTATCAGTGAATTTTTATAGTAAGGTACATGCTAGTTATTCAATCATGTTGGATGCGAGTCAGTCAGAAGAGACGAAGACGCGTCTCGAACACGATGCTGGCGTCGTTAAGAACTTTCATAGAAAATGTGTAAATAGTTTTTATTGCAAAAAAAAACTGGCTGAAAATAAATAAATAAATAAATAATGCTGGACAATCCACACAGCATCATCTAGCCCCAAAGTAAGCTACTCAAAGCTTGTGTTATGGGTACTAGATAACTGATATATTTAATACATGTAGGTACATAGATAGATATTTTTTATTATACATACACACCCAGACCAACGGAACAAATTTTTGCAGATCGTACACAAATTTGTTCCGAGGCGGGAATCGAACCCGCAACCTCTTGCGTCGCAGGCGGACTCTTGCCCGCTGCGCCACTGAGGTCGTCAAATAAGTAAAAATAGCGTCTTACAGCCGCTTTATTGGATTTTGTGACGTTTTATATAGCCTATGTCTTACTCTTCTTTTAGTAATGGCATCTGTGGTTGAGTTTTCCACAATTTTGCAAATAGAATATGTCACTCCTGTAGTCCAGACGAATCTAATGACAACTCGTTTGTTAAAATCTGTCCAGCCTGAAGTTAAACTCGCATACACACAAACATACACCCCAAATACATTTACCTCCTCTTTCGCTTCGCAGTCGGGTAAAAAGGATTCTTATTAAAAAGTAAACATACGACCTCAGTGGTCACCGCACCGGCCGTAACAATATGAACAATTCGCTCGGTAGCAATTAAAAAGTTGATACCAGTGCTAGCCTACGCTTGTGTTGCCAAACAAAAACACTACATTCGCTGGCTGCCAATGCGTCATAGACAGACAGACATAACTAATAGATCCTCGTCGCTCGCGGCCAATCCATCATCCTTCTGTGATTTACATTCCGCTTGATATTAGTTTCTGTCGGGACGTGACGTTTAATGGTCGTAGCACACATATTAACCAGGCGTCAACCTAACGTAAGCGCGTTACCAAGCGGTTAGCAGCTCCGAGTTGACTCGGTTACGGGTAGGCGACGCCGCGCTTACGGCTCGCTGGCCGCTGACGGCTAGGGTGCCTTGTGAATGACAGCACGTTCGTAAAAGCAGCGCAGGCCGCGATGCGGGGCGTACACGAAGAAACGTAAGCTAGGGTACAGAGAGTCGTAAGATAGCGTACGGTGAGACGTAAGCGCGGGAACGGCAATTCGAACACGTACCGTTCCGCGGTTTGTGTGTTTGTCCCGAGGCGAGGCGATTACGTTATGATTCCGATTAGTCTGCGTTGCAGTAGGGAGTTTCATACAAAGAGTACTGGAACTGCTAGAGTTTAAACGTTTACGTTCCGTTTAAGAGTTGATATGTGTGCTATGACCTTAACTCAATTTGAAAGCCTCATCGGCTTAATTCGCAAAACCGAACACTATGAGTTATCATTTTATTTCTTCTTCTTTGTTTATGGCATCTGTCTTTTTTGAGATCAATTTTGTCAGTGTCAATGTCAATGTCACAAAGTCAGTCAAATTGTCAAGTCAATTTAAAAAAAAATGTGTACTCGTATAACCGGGTTTGAACCTACGACCACCAGTGCTTTCACTGGAGCACTAAAGCATATTAGTAAAAATAGATACCATTTTTATAATATTCAGCGTACAATTGTCTCAGATTCAATCTCAATTTCAATATCTTAGAAATATATCTTAAGAAAAATACTCCAGTCAATTCCACGCTAGATAAAACATTGCAGTCCACTCGAGGTATTTTAGTTTTAGTCTCCTAAAAGCGGCGACATCATTATAGCGGTAGTATCGGGGACACGATAGACGTACTTGTAGCTCTGCTATATAAGTCACGGTTTCGGTTCCCACCTATGACAATATTTTTATGTTAGGAACAGTAGTGTGATTACGGAACTCTGATACAATCAACACTTGTCAAAACTGGCTCAAATTGATTGAATAAACACTTTTATGTAATACCAAATCACTTGATTACAATGAACACGTATTGACATTGATTGTAAGCAAAGGTCCATAATCGCCCCACTGATCTTAGTATGAATAAAAAATATACATACACATATACATAATACAATCCTTGGTTAGTTTGAGGCTAGATGGCGCTGTGTGAAATGTTGACCAAAATTTATTATTGATATACTTTATACAAACTTTCTGTGTAAGGAACAGATCTTAATATGAATAAAAAAATATTATTATTCTATCAGTTCTCATAATACAATCTTTGGTTAGTTTGGAGCTAGATGGCGCTGTGTGAAATGTTCATCAATAATTAATTATTGATTAACTTTGACGGTCACCGTTTCCTAAAAACCCAATGAGAAGGTCCAGGTAAGAACAAATTTATTTAATTCACAGAATAAAACCCATTCGCTCTATTCAGTCTTCAAGAACACAGGACATTGTCCTGTCCTAAGGTCAGGGAATGTCAACCTTTGGCTCTCTGGGTGGCCGAGAAAAATAATTTGAAAAAATCTTTTTGCCCACGTCAACCTTTCAGACATAACTACAGAATTTAAATACTGTTAACTCAAAAAAGGTGGTTTGTCACAATAGAGCGCGAAATTATAATCATTCGCGATTTTAAATATTTCTTGCGTTCAGTTATAAGGCGGCGGAAATGTAGTTTTGCGACAATCGTAAGCCATTTTCCACAACCGTGCTTGCAAACTTTGATTTTGATTAAAATCCACATTTTTTTAATAATAATATATCGTTATAATATAGTGTATTCAGTTATACAGTCACATACATAGTTCAGGACCTCACACTAGTATCAAAAAGTATAAGAACAATGGTATTGCAACTACTATTGTATTTATGGTTAAAGTTAATTTTTATATTTTTTTAAAGGTCATTCAGGTTCCACAGTTGAGTCCAAAAAATTTAAAAAAACTTTAAAAAATCAACTGAAGGGAATGGTTGTAGACTTGGTGCCTTTATAATAAATATTCGGACTGACTTTCTTAACGTGTTCAAATAGTCAAGCCTTTTTTTTGTTGACCGCCATTTTGGCATTTGGGCCCAAAAATTTGTTTTTTAATTTTTGGCCCAATTTTTGGTAAGTATTTATATTAAACTAGCTGAGCCGACAGAAGTTATCCTGTCTCAAAACCTTCTCCTTACACAGGTAGACATGACAAAAAAGTATTAGTGACATCGGTCTAGCCGTTCACGCGTGATGCCGTGACCAAGGGAAATAGTGATTCATTTTTATAAATAAGATTAATAATAATAATAATACTTAATACTTTTTTATAAATAAGATTATAGAATAATAATAATAATAATGCTGGACACTATCACACAGCAACATGTAGCCCCAAACTAAGCAGAGCTTGTATTATGGGAACCACATGACTGATAAACTACATAGATATTTTTTTTTTGTAAATACATACATTATTATACATAGAAAACACCCAGACCTGAGACAAATATCTCAAATAATGCAAGCATATATAACATAATATATGTATATATAATTTCTTATATATTTAGTACTATTAAATGAAAGGTCTTTCATTCTTTCAACTACTAAGTATAAAGATGTACGATAGAAGTATGTAAATAGTGCCAACAAAGTGCTCGAAACTAGGACAGAGTAATTTGCACCATTAATCAGCCCGCTGGTAAGATTGAAACCAAACCGAGTTTTGTACTGAAATTTGATTAACCATTCGCTTGATTTGGAAACTGAGTTACGAATACTGTGAGTAAGAGTCGGTCACTTTGTCGAAATTAATTGGGATCGAGGAAGCGATTTAATTTGAATTTTACTTATTCGTTCGGTTTTTATATTCCCAATTTGGGTAAAGTATTGACAAGTAGCAATGGCTTAAGTTAGCTTCTTTGCGAAATGAAATAACTTTATTATAATTGTGTGGTAGTAATTTATCAAAATAATGATAATCTATATGTATATAAGAGCTTAACCTGACTGACTGATTTATCATCGCCCTGCCGAAACCGCTGAAGCTAGAAAGCTGAAATTTGGAAGGTGGTTGCCTTTTATAACAAAACCACCCACTAAGGCGGGATTTTTGGAAATTCCACCTCTAAGAGGTGAAAAAGGGTGAAAACGTTAATATGAAACTTTTTAACGCGTGGTGCGATTGGTCTGAAACTTTGTTTGTGTACTGTAAAAAATACAAATTGATCGGATACATGTTTTAGGATATTTCAATATAACCTTGAAAAAGGGGTCAAATGTGGGGTCGATGTTTGTATGGGATCTTTTCAACGGGTGGTGCGATTGGTCTGAAACTTAATTTCGTGTTTAAGGATTTTTCAATATAACTCTAAAAAAGGGGATCAAATGGGGGGGTCAATGTTTGTTAACGGGTGGTGCGATTGGCCTTAAACATTGTTTTCTGTTTCAAAATTTTTCAATATAGGTAACTCTAAAAAAGGGTTCAATGTTTGTATAGGATTTTTTTAACGGGTGGTGCGATTGGTCTGTAACTTTGTGTACTGTAAATACAAAATGAATGGACACGTGTTTCAGGATTTTTAAATATAACTTTCAAAAAGGGGTCAAATGTGGGGTCAATGTTTCTAAGGGTACTTTTTAAAGGGTGGTGCGATTGGTCTTAATTTCGGTTTGGATACTTTAAATGCAAAATAAATGGAAACGTATTCCTAGATATTTAAAAATAACCCTCTAAAAAGGGTAAAATTGGGTGTCAAAGTTATTATGGGATTTTTTAATTAGTGTGATTTGTTTGAAACTCAGTTCAGTTAGATACCTACTTTAAGTGAACGAAGTCGCGGGCGGGACAGCTAGTATATTCATATGAATTACAGCACTGGTCGTGTAATGGTAGCGCCTCTGCCTCACGATCTGAAGATCGTGAGTTCAAACCTGGTCGTGGACCAATGAACATTTTCATCGAAAAAAATACGTGCGCAGTGCCAATGCTCTAAAACGTTGAAAAAAAACATAGTGAGAAAACCGGTTATAGGTTAGTTCTTATAAACGGCGATGGGCTTGCAACCTGTCACGTACGGAATACCAACTACCGTGCAAAATGTGCTTATTTATTTATTTATTTATTTATTTAAAGCACGTCTAAACATGATATTTCTCTATAGATATCCTTAAAGATCTAAGAAACTATAGATCTGGGGATATATCTTCCGAGCTTGAGAATTACAGTCGTGATCATGGTTTTGAAATATTATATTAATATGTATGAAAATTGATAATATTGATAATAGTTTAATGTCTTAAAATAAGACAGTAAAATTAGCTTACATTCAAAATTGCGATTAGATTTGTGAGTTTGTGATATGGGTGCTGTACAGTATAAAGTTATCTTAAACTGATTATGTTTTTTGCAACAAAATTATAACACATATGTACGTTTTCTTGTCTATTTTAAAATATTCCATCTTAAAATTAGGAATCTCTCATCACTTAGCCGTTTAATAGAGAGATATGCATCACTTGGAATAAGTTGGGGGCAAGGCAGCACTAAAGTTGGCGTTGTTGGTAAAGTTTGGCAATCGCAAGAAGCTAAGAAACTATTGAGAGTGCCAATGATCGTTAACGAAAAAGCAAGAAACAGAAAAACTGTTCTGTTTCCAAAACCCTAGTTTTGAATAATGGTACTGAAACATTTTATAGCATTCTTGTTTAGAAGGCTAAATGAACTATTTTGCATTAAGGCTATGTGTATGTTTATTGAAAAACAATAATTTAGTTATTAACAAACTGCCCCACGTTGGGTGCCAAACTGGCCACATAAAAATAGCTTACAGTTGTAGCATCTTTTCAGCTCTTTTAGCGTGAGCACCGACATCCAAGGAATATAAAACAAAGAAAAATTTTGTGGTGACAATAATTGTGTAATTTTTGTTTGTTTAAATCATAATTTAATGTTACTTTGTATTGTCTGCTGTAGAGTAATACCCTGTATACGCTGCTCATGCTAGAAGGATGGAAGACCGACTAGGCTTTTTTAATGACCAGTTTGGCACCCAACATGGGGCTTTTTTACATAAATCTTATTTTTTTCCAATAAATGTAATGCTTAAAGTTATGGAACGAAGAGAAGAATATGTTGTACCAAACCCACTTAAATTGTGATAAAGGCACGGGCGATGATGATTATACTAAAATATTTTGACATTTTGAAATATTTTATCATCTTTGCTTTGGGAACAATCAAGCTAGTTATCAGTTTCGTAGCTCCATGTCATATCGAATGGCACGTCTAGTTTCCAAGGCGCAGTCTGCGTCGTCAATATTGGTTAATTTGGTCCGAGAAACAAGGCAACCACCACGAGTACAAGATTAAATACACTTTATCTTAAACACCATAAAGACGAAGTTTACATGTAAGGTTAATGTACTGAAAATGGGATATTTAAGTCGGAAGACGTATATTTTCGGTTGTTTAGCGCAATATATTTTTAAGTAGCTAAAGATCTGATTAGATATCTACCGAGCCCGGGGATTACAGTCGTGATAATTTTTTTTTATTTCTTTTATTCTATTATTCTGATGTACTTACTAATTTTATTCAATAACGTGTTTTTAATATACAAACGTAAAATAACATATTCCAGAATTATTCCATACTATACGATTTTCCTTTGAATGTTTTCCAAAGAAAAAATATTTATTTCACCCTTACATTATCTACCTCATTTCTGTATATTAGCTTGTCGACCAGAAATGGCCGAGTAATTTCTGATATAATTATTTAGGATCGACAAACAAAGCATCGCGTAAATAAGGCTATTCATACGTGACTCCGCCGCAATGTTTTGGGAAATTTGAGAAATGCGAGAACATTCTATGATTATTATAACTAAAAGCATTTTATGCAGGCATTTGGCGATTTAGAAAATTTATTCAAAACTAACTGTTCGTTTCCAATTGCCATGTATATCCCTCCCACTTTCTTTTGTCCTGTCTCGTTAAGTGATAGTGCGCACGAGTTACTTTCGTCGCCGTAACTGTTTCGTCACTCTTAGATTTTGTATGGAGATGTCACCCAGTATCACGTCATAGCATGCGCGCATCTCCATACCATACATAACCACGGAGTTGATAAAAGTGACGAAACAGTCACGGCGACAAAAGTAACTCGTGCGCGCTATCACTTAACTGATATGATGTCTGTAATTTTTAAACTACAAAACCGAGTTCTTTTTGCATTTATAATATTAAAGGGTTTAACGGGAGGGTTAGTCCGGTAGCTAGGATTGGTAGGTACCGAAAGCACAACACTTCGTTAAAATATAATGTACCTACCTAAAGTTTATTCAAAATGGAAAGGGAGACACGATTATAAAGCACACAGTTACAAGAAATAGTTAGATTATCACAAAAGTATACAGAAATCTTATAACGTAACGACACCGGATAGAGAAGGATCACTGACGGAGCTATAAAACGAACGCCGCTCGCCGGCCGACTGACTGGCGTCATGCTGCGGCCATTGCGCGTGGGCGCTTTCGCGCCGTTCGCGTCCATCGCAGCGCGCATGCGCGAGTCGAGCCACGCTACCCGCGCCGCACGCTGATTGGTCGGCGCACTCGCCTGCGCGCGTTGCCTAGCGCGCGTGTTGGGGTACCGTGCGTGTAATAAGTAAACCGCGTCATCTACCCCGAGTGCGAGTTTTCCGTTCTATAAACTAATAAAGCTTCGCGTTACAAGGGTACTTTAAGCATCAATGAGTTTACCCATAATAGCTTTTATGTCTGCATCTTAACCAACTAGCCTCAAGCATAATGCCAGATATAATTTAGTTTTTGAAGTAAAACTTCTTTAAGCACGCTTGACTTGGGGAGTAAGCTGGTGAATGCGTGACGAGAGCGTTACGAAAAATGTAATCGGGCAAGGGGAACGGAAGTTGAGAGAGAGATATAAGTTAGTAAAGATAGAAAGAGAGAGAGGTGCGAGCACACATTTTCTTTCTCTCTTTCTGTCATAGCCAGTTACGTTTCGTATACCTAAGACACAGTTCATAATTATGTACATATAAATAAATAGTACCTGGGTGACCGAGCTTTGCTCGGTTTTTTTATTGGAAAACGACGTTTTCTAAAAATGAAACCTAGCTAGATCGATTTATCGCCGCCGAACCCCCCTACATAGTAAATTTCATGAAAATCATATACATATATACAAGAATTGCTCCTTTAAAGGTATAAGATAATGGAGCTAAAGAAATTTAACTTCAGTCGTATGTTTTTTTTTATCTACCCGCTGAACCAGGAAATGTAAATGATAATTAAACACGCAAATAAGAACATAGAACCGCATTTTTCTCGTTAGGCGATTCGATAGCTAATGCACTCCGCACTCAAGATACAAAGATACGGTAAACAAAGAGATTTTAATTAAAATGGAAACGAACAGGACTGTCCGGTCCAGTCTAAGACTTAACTTTCAAATTAAACGAACCGTTATATACAACTGCCGCATTCTTTAATTATGTACATGGCGTGGGATGTACGGTTACAAATGTGCGGTTTTGAATAAATATAAGGTTGAAGTTTCTTTGTATTGGATTCAATTTGTCTAGGTGAAATGAAAATAGTACTTAGCTAAAGTAACTCTTTATTTACACTACTAATATTATAAAGGTGAAAGTTTGTGAGAATGTATTGTTACTCCTTCACGCCAACAGATGTGATAAAATTTAGCATATAGATAGATTAGTGTGGAATAGCACGTAGACTACTTTTTATACCGAAAAAATGTACGGTTTCCGTGGCATACATTTGTTTTTGTTCTTCAATGTACCGTGGGCGAAGCCGTGGGCAGAAGCTAGTATTATACACATGTGAAATAGTTGAGCCATCTAAAGACCATTACAAATGATTTATAGATAGGTCAACAGATCCAAATCACTGCCGGAGGGAAATGTCTAAATATGATTTTGAGGTTAATTAATGGACCCTAGTTTGATTTTCACTGTACCGTCCAATGCTTTGACTGAAAAAAAAAAACGTTAAAGATACAAGAAATTGGAAAACCTTTGATGACTTGTTTTCATATGTAAGCGAAATAATTATAATATAAAGATTTAGATATAGATTTAAAAGTTTTTTTTTTTAAATCCTTACTAAAATACAATTAGCTTCGAAAATATTGATAAATAATTTTGGTTATTGGACCTTTATTTAGGACCTTCATTTTTGTATAAAGTAAAGTATAAAAATAATAATAAAGGAGCTATTGCGTCATGAAGTCTAGCATGAATACTCAAATGACTTATTTTTTAATACCGTTTACTTGTGGGTTGAAACATACACCATAAAAAGAGCACAGCTGTTACATTAGTTGAAATCATGTTAACATCCAACTTATGTCAATAATACTAGTTAAAACCATTTGACACCCAACACGTAGCAATAACACTAGTTGAAAACATTTGGCGCCCAACATGTGGCAAAATATTTAATACATAAAACTCTTTTAACCCTAATTAGCGTCACGTACGTTTACGAAAAAATTGCAAGTATTCAGAAATACATTTCGGCTTCCAGCATTGTGTGAAAATTTTCCAAGTTTTTTACATTTAAATTGCATTGCCGTAATTTTGTTTCAGGATTAAAGAAATAGCACTAAAACAGTTGAGAATCTCCAAAAGAAGCACCTAGCTCGCTAGTAATTAAAGCAATCGTGTAACAAAGGCTTAAGCGACAAAACATGCATTTCACTAATTAATTTATGTTGTAAGTGCTACCCCAGAGAAAAGATACCCTCTGGATCCTCTTTACTAATTAACATCTCTTTTAAGCGTGGAAGTGTTTTAGTAGCTTTTATTTATACACTTTAATATTATATAAACCACTGTTGTCTGTTTTGTTACGTTATATTATTGTTAACTGTGTTCTTCCTAATGTTTAACCTTAAGGCGCGGTGGTCAGCTGATCGCGGAGTTTTGCTGTTTTTCAGATGCTTTACCCTCGGTAAATAAGGGTAGTGGAAAATAACTGAAAGGTCACTAAAATAATCAATATTTTAGCTCTAAAGTTTGAAATTTTGTTTAAACGTACTAACTTTAGTATTAATTCTCGAAAAAACCTCCAAAAATAAACAAAATCTGCTTCTCCTTCTAAAGTTGAGGTCATTTCCATATTTTTTTTACACCAACCGGTAGATAATTTAATTATAAATGAAATGTGTGTTTCATTTTTATTATTTAAATTTAACACAAATTATTATTTCAAATTACACAAATCGAAGGGATAAAACTTAGATATTTCATGTAACGGGCAGTATGCCGCTGGCCACTAGCTAGCTGAATATTGCGATTGAAGATTGTTCTTTTGGCTCGATATATGATCACGACTGTAATCCCCAGGCTCGGTAGATATCTCCTCAGATCTTTAGTTAAGTACTTACATCTTTGAGGATATCTAAAGAGGGTAGTCAGAGGCAAGTCCAAACATGACATTTGGTACATGCCCACATTTTGCACAATAGTTAGTATTCCGTACGTGACAGGTTGCAAGCCCATCGCCGCTTATAAGAATACTAACCTATGACACATACCTTCGAATTTTTGGTTCTACGGCATGCCGGTTTCCTCACAATGTTTTCCTTCACCGTTTAAGTTTAAGACTTTTATTTTATTAAGAACTAGCTTCCGTTCGCGGCCTTGCTCGCGAGGTATCTACATAAAATATAGCCTATGTTACTCAGGGATAACGTAGCATTTTAACGGTGAAAGAATTTTTGAAATCGAACCAGTATTTTTTGAGTGTATTCGTTACAAACAAAAATACAAAACTTTCCTCTTTATGATATTAGTATAGACTAGCTGTTGCCCGCGACTTCATCCGCATCGAATTATTTTCAAATGTTTTAATAGTTATTCTGCTATTTGGAGCGGAGACAAATCTAACTAAAAATCACGAAATTCGGTTCAGACTTTGTCGAATTAATAAATGATGTAACTAAGACGATTCTATTCTATTAATATTATAAACGCGATAGTTTGTAAGAATGAATGGATGTATGTTTGTTACACTTTCACGCTGAAACAGCTGAATAGATGTAGATGAAATTTGGCGCAGATATAGATTATTCTAGAATAGCACATAGGCTACTTTTTATCCCGAAAAATGTACAGTTCCCGCGGGATAGATTTGATTTTGTTTTTCAATGTGCCACGCGGACGAATTCGTGGGCGAAAGCTAGTAGATGATAATGTTAAATTAAAGCTACATTTATATATTGAAGATGAAAAAATGCTCCAAAACTTTGAAAGCCTAGAAGCGTTTCCTCTAAAGTATATCAGAAAACCAATTTAATAAACACAATTCCTTTAATTATTCAGCGGCCGGGTAACGAAAAATATTTTTTCAAGAAAATTATCTTTAGATAAAGGGTTTGACGACGACCCATGAACCCGAAAGGTTGGCAACAAAGCACTGTTTCTTTACGTAAAATGTTATAATACTAGTTTCCGCTCACAGCCCGCGTAGTACCTTGAAAAAAAAAAAAACAAATCTATCCCGCGTTAATCGTACATTTTTCCGAGATAAAAAGTTATTGTGCCAAATTTGATCCAGACCCGTTCAGCCGTTTCAGCGTGAAAGAGTAACAAACACCAACTATTGAGATGTGGTTATGTGTTTTGCCCGTAATGCCTACACATTCCGCTACCTTGACATTTTGATAACCCGTTGTTCTACCTGGACAATATGATATCGTTAGAAAAGGCTGCGCCAGTTTTTAAGGCAAAATATGTTCCTATAAAAAGCAATTTGGGACCCTAGATCAAGGCTGATCATTTAGCCTGGCTCAATTTGGCTTTACGTATCAGATTGCCATTCAACGTGACAATGCCGCCACCGTTGGCAGTGATATGGATCAGTTGAGCTATCATCTTCATCATCTTGGTCAATTAGTCACTATAGATACAATAGTCAAAATAAACACTAAAAAAAAAAATAACTTACATACCAGTTACCACAAATCGTTTGGAAAAAATGAAATTGAACCTTGCTACAACCTTACCTCGCTTATTATGTAATGATGACAATCCAAATGATTTATATAATAATTTTTTCAATGAGTTTAATCAAACGTTCAATGAAATTTTTAAATCCAAAACGGTTGTGGTCTCTAGCAGTACTAAATTTTGTGAGTGGGCAACAGCAGGTATTCATAAAAGCAGGCGCACTTTGTATGAACTATACAGCGAAAAACAGTATAATTTTAGTGAAGAGTTTAAAACTAGAGTTAAAAATTATTCAAAAATTTTTAAGAATGTTTGTAGAGTTGCAAAATCACAACATATAAGTTCTAAAATTAAAACCAGTCAGGATAAAATTAAGGCTACTTGGAAAATAATTAATAGTGAGACTGGAAAAATCAAAACTCAAAGTAATGTATTAAATTTAAACATTAACAATAAAATAATTAACCAAGATACTGATGTAGCACAGGCATTTGAAACATTCTTTACTGATATTCCAGTCTCTACTACTAAATCTTTAAAATCTTCACCTGTAATAGCTCAATCTATATTAAAAGATAGTTTACCGGAATGTGATGTAACATTTCATTTTGATTATGTGAACAATAACGACATCATTAAAGCATTTAAACAGATTAATGTAAAAAAAACCACTGACCTCTGGGGCATTTCTGTTAGCGTTGTAAAATCATTGATTGAAATTATTGCACCTGACTTAGCTTTCATATTTAACAAATGTATTGACAGTGGTGTCTTTCCTAACTTAATGAAACATAGCAAGATTACACCTCTGTTCAAATCTGGTAGTCATTCAGATCCTTGTAATTTTCGACCAATATCAGTGTTACCTACATTTAGTAAAATATTTGAAAAACTTATTCTTCATCAATTACAAAAACACTTTAACAGTAATAATATACTTGATAAAAAACAATTCGGATTTACAAAGGGCCGCTCAACAACTGATGCCGGTGTTGAGTTGGTATCACATATCTTCGATAACTGGGAGGAATCTCTCGATACCTTAGGTATTTTTTGTGATCTGTCTAAAGCATTTGATTGTGTTCACCATGAAACATTAATCATGAAACTCCATCACTATGGTGTAAGGGGAGTTGCACTTAATCTTTTAAAATCTTACCTCAGTGACAGACTTCAACGAGTTGACGTAAATGGGAAACGTTCTCCGGGGTCAGTGGTAACAATGGGTGTACCACAAGGATCAATATTAGGACCATTTTTGTTTTTAATATATATAAACGATCTACCCAAACTTGTCAGGGATGATCAGGAGATTGTACTGTTTGCTGATGACACGTCACTTTTATTTAAACAAAAGCGGCGTATGACTAATTTTGACGAAGTGAATAATGCAATCTCTAAAATTGTAAAATGGTTTAATGTAAACAACTTATTACTAAATGAAAAGAAAACGAAATGTGTTCGTTTTGTACTACCAAATGTTCGACATTTAGATACCAATATAAAAATAAATAACGAAAATATAGATCTTGTAGACACCACAGTATTCTTGGGCATAACTTTAGATAATAAGCTTCAATGGGGCCCGCACATTGATAAATTGTCGAAGAGACTTAGCTCTGCAGCATATGCAGTTAAAAAGATCCGTCATTTCACCGACGTAGAAACTGCTAGACTTGTATATTTCAGCTACTTTCATAGCATTATGTCTTACGGCATTTTGTTATGGGGGAGTGCTGCAGATATTAATACTATATTTGTGTTGCAGAAGAGGGCTGTTCGTGCAATTTATAACATGGGTCCTAGAGAATCTCTTAGAGATAAGTTTAAAGAAATAAACGTCATGACAATGCCATGTCAGTATATATATGAAAACTTGATGTATGTTCACAAAAACATTAATTTATTTAGGAAAAATAGTGATAATCATAATGTTAATACTAGACTTAAAAATAAACTCGCTGTTCCCACGGTTAGGCTCACTAAAGTAAGTAAATCCTTTAAAGGGCAATGTGTACGCTTCTATAACAAGATCCCAAGTGACATGCTTGATTTATCAATTGGAAAATTCAAAAATGTAATTAAACAGAAACTGTCTAGAAAAGCTTATTATAAAATATCAGAGTATTTAGATGATAAAAAAGCTTGGGATGAATCAGCTCCAACTCTGCTAGGTATTCCTTACAAAATTAACAAGGATCATACAAAAAAAGCGCTAGGGCCCAGCGAGTTTCTTGCCAGTTCTTCTCGCACTGGGGATAGGACTGGAACTGGCACTTAGACTCACCTAGTATGTAAGACGTTTCAAAGTGATCCCTGTGATTCTGTTGAAAATAAACATATTTTGATTTTGATTTTGATTTTGATCTTTAGATAGTTTATTACGGTACTTAAATAGCTCAACTATTTCACATGTATACATTACAGTTACTCGCAGATTCACCTGCTATTCGATCACGTCAAAAGCTAATGCTAAGCTAATGTCGATGCGTAACTTGTATCCAATCTCGAGGCCAAATAAGCGGAACTTAGGTACTTCCTATAACTTGCTTACAAACACAAATGAAGTTAGCGCAATTTACTGCTCCTACATTCCGTTCATTCTGACGTTAAAACGTAGGTGAATGTGATTAACGTTGACGTGGGACGTGTCTAAGCAGATATTGGGCTAATAGTCGGTCAGGGCTCGAGATTCGTTAGAGGCTTAGGTTCGTGAGATAGCGGCGTTGTGCAGCCTTATGCCGGGACTCCACCAAAGCGGAGATGTGTGCGGTGTGCTGTGTGCTGTGCGAGAAGAGATGTTTTTCAGCTCGGGGGGTTTCCATCAAAGCGGAGATGTGAGCATCATATCTCTCGTCTCCACTACGCGTCGTCCGCGCACAGCTCACATCTTCGCTTCAATCGCGCCATACAAATATTACAAATCTCCGCACAGCGATCTCCACTGAAGCTGAGCGGAGAGGAGATGTGCCAATAACACAATTCTATTGGTTGTTTAAAAAAACATCTCCTCGCCGCTCGTCTCGTCTCCGCTTTGGTGGAGACTCGGCCTTAATGTAGCGGCGACCGCGAATTTTATAACATACCAGCTGACGCCATGAGTGGCTATTCTACTTATCGGATTCCTCATTGTTCTCACTTTCCTCTTTTGACTGATGTTGTCCTTCCCCAGTATATAATTTGTCATATTTTACACGCTTTATTAATATAAAGCGTGTAAAATATGACAAACATACAAACATACAAACATACAAACATACAAACATACAGGTGAAGCTAATGCTTCACCTGTATGTTTGTATGTTTGTATGTTTGTATGTTTGTATGTTTGTTTGTAACCGACTTCTTTGGGCGCGATTTTGACCCACTTTAAACGGCCAGATTTCGTTCAAACTTTGTAGATTTATCGAGGACCGATGACAATACACTATTTTGATAAAAAAATACTAAAAAATAGAAAATAAATAATAGTTTAAAAAAACTAAAAAACACGCTTTTTATAGAAAGATATTATCGAAATGAAAATCACCCCACGCTTTTTTTTTAATTTATTTTCTATTTTTTAGTTCGGTTTCTATAAAAAGCGTGTTTTTTAGTTTTTTTAAACTATTATTTGTTTTTATTTCCGTTCAGCTTTGAAGAGATAACAGTGTTACTTCGCATTTATAATAATTAGTACTTATGCATTATTTTCTTGTCAATACTTCTTTGGAACTAATGTTGTTAACTAATGGATTTGCATTATGTAGTCGATGTAAACTTACTAAGCGTTTGCTAAAGATGTGTGCAAACGAGTTAAGTATTACATCTTATTATAAAAAATTAAGATTTTATTTTTCAATAGACTACTTTTTCTCTTAAAGTACGTTATTGAAATATGAAATCTTTAGAAGCAGTTATTACTCAAAGCAAACTTACCCATGCGAGAATGAATACATATTGAAACTTGTGACGTTGAGTTTAGGTTTAGAATTCTGTTTTTCTGGTGTCTTTGAAAATTTTAATGTCCACTCAGGCAATAAGTTATTTTATTTACTTTATTTTTTATTGAGCTGATAGAGATGCCAGTGCTCTAAATGGTGAAGGAAAACATCGGCATACCTTACAACAAAAAATCGATATAAATTAGTGTTCCCATAAGCGGCGATTGGCTTAGTTCTGACTGTCTCTCAGTCCGCGTGCCCAAAACGGCCGAAACTATTTTAAAATAGTAGAAGCAGCAGATAATATTTCTTTTCTTTTCTATATTGGAAAATATGTATAGATATATGCCGTTTTTGCCACATAATAAACCTAGCATGAGCATTCAAATTTTGTATTATACTATGTAAATAAAACTTGGTTTCTACCGGCTAGAAGTGACACTGAAAAATTGGTGGACCACGGCATACTATGGACCACACCTCCTTAAGACGACATAGATCTATAGCTTTTGGATATGATATAAATATTTTGTGATCAGGGACCTTACCATAAGCACTAACAAACCATCATGTTTTAGAAACGTCGAAGTTATAAGCTTGAAGTAACACTACTTTAATTACAATATCAAAGTTGTCTTACTTTGACATTGCCCGAAGAGCTTGTGGTAAGGCCTGTTCTTTGACCCAAGTATTATTACATAATAGGTTTTGGACTATTATAATACCTAAATATTATTTCTGTAAGGATAATGAAATGTACTGTTAGAATAATGAATAGAGATATTTTTTTTTATCTCTAACTAGTTTTTTACGATTAAAAAAAATGAGTTCAACTAATAATAATAATAACTTTTATTTGAGGCTACATAAAATACTTTTAGGCTAAGAACCATCTACTTTTTGTGATTGTTATGAGCACTGCTGGTCTTGTGGTAGTGCCATTGCCTTTCGATCTCAAGGCCGTGAGTTCTAACCCTTATGTGGGTAAAGTTCCACTTAATTCTACTGTATAATATCCTAGTACTAATATTATAAACGTGAAAGTTTGTTTGGATGTTTGTTACTATTTCACGCAGAAACGGCAGAACGGATCCGTATAAAATTTGGCACAGAGATAGATTAGAGTCTGGAATAGCACAAAAGCTACTTTTTATCCCGGAAAGTTTACGGTTCTCGTGGGACAAATCTGTTTTTAGGCACCTCACGGGCGAGTGAGTTTTTTTTAAATATTAAATATAAAAAAATTGTATAAATTTGTAGTATTTACGTTAGTACGCATTATATTGTCATGGTTACATAATTGTCTTATCCAGTAGATAGTATTCCTCGACCAAGTGTCAGCTCAGGGGTGGTAAACATTTGGTCGGCGATCCACCGCTAATGTAGCTAAATGGGTGGGTGAATTCAGTTGAGAACCCCTGCATTGGAAGTGCATCCACTGAGTTAAAAACTTAAATATAGTTTTTGAAATAGCTGAGTTGAAAAATTTGCTTATTTTTGAGAAGAAAAATGATAGGAATTTTAAAATCACACTATTAAATGTGAGAGATTGTGCGTGTGAGTTAGTTTGTTACTTCATGCTCAAACGGCTGGACATATTTAAATTAAATTTGGTATGAATATAGATTATACACTTTTTAAAGGTATATGGTACAAAATAGAGGTCTATACCCAGCGGGTAGACACATGCTGAAAATGATGATGATGATGATTTCTACACAATGTAACTTACTCTTATTTACTTTTGGCTCGGCTACTTAAATTGGTGCTTAAATTTCGGATTTAATTAGAGAACCGATGAAAACGAATAAAAAATTTCGTCCTTCAGTACTAGAGTAGGCCTCAACGTAAAAGCGAAAAGAATTGAGACGGAATATATACTTAGTGTCTCACAGATATCGGATATCGCAAAAGTACCTTGTCAAAGTCAATAGCATAATTCTTGTTGAGTTCTATTCAATGTTTGTTTTGCGAGAAAACATTATTGTATTGTGTTTCTCGTATAGGGTGTACAAGAATCACTATGCAACATAAAGATATTTGCATAAAAGTTTCATCAAAATCACATCAAATAGCACGACAGGAGTATCTGAGGCGCACTTCAAAGCATTCATCACACTAGTTCGAAAGTGTCTCTAGGTTAAGCCTAATTGAATGTTTTGTCTCATTCTTTCTTGTGCGAATATGAGACGAAATGCGCGATAAAAGCATTGACAAAATTTTATTGCGGCCGCCATGTTAGCCCGGAAGACGATTAAAGTTTTCTTTTCCGTCTTCATGTTTGGACGTGCCCTTAACTACCCTCTTTAGATCTCAAAGATTTAAGTAAGAAGAAATCTGAGATATCAACAGAGCCTGGGGATTACAGTAGTGTTCATGTTTTTTTTTGTTTTTTTCCTTCTTGTTACACAATCCATGATTGTTATTTTGAAAGTGCTTTGGTTACACCCTGTAGTTAACTAAGTCGTCGCAATAAATAAAATGTCAAGTGTCGATCTTGTAAATTCAATTGTTGTTTTATTATCTTTTGAAATTAGTAAGATTAAAAAACATACCTTTGCATTTATTTAAGACTAGCTTCTGCACGCGGCGTCGCCCGCGAAGAACCTACATAAAATATAGCCTATGTTCATCCTGAAAGTTCATTCTACACATTGGTGAAAGAATTTTTCAAATCGGTTCATTAGTTTCGGAGCCTATTCATTTCAAACAAACAAACAAACAAACAAACAATCAAAGTTTTCCTCTTTATAATATTAGTATAGACTAGCTGTTGCCAGCGACTTTTTCTGTATAACGATAACTTATTTACGACATCTGATTTTTACAGAGTTTGTGACAATTAAGGCAAAAATTAACCGTGTATTTTAATTTAGTGTACTACAAATCTAACTTGATTTATAATAATAATATTTTTAGACATTTCACACAACGCCATCTAGCCTCAAACTAAGCAAAGCTTATTTATACTATGGGAACCAGATAACTGATAGACTTATTAGGTAAGTGTGTAAGTACTTTTTTTTTGTAAATACATACATAGAATACATAGTAACATCCAGACACAGAACAAACATCTGTGTTCATCACACAAATGTTTATCTTGGGTGGGGATCGAACCCACAACCTACAGCGCAGAAGGCAGAGCCTACCAACTGAGCTGTGAGGCCGGTCAACTCTATATCTAGTCTCTCTATATAACTCTGTCTTCACGAAAAGAGGCTCTGAACAAACATTATAAGAAGAAAAAGAAGAAGAAAAACTACTTACCTGAATTTAAAACATATCAAAGTATCAACAAATACCTTCTTCGGAAAATAAGTACGTAATATTATTACGGAATGTCCAAAGCTTACAATAGTATTTTGCGAAAAGGTACAAAATGAAACCCAATTTAAAAAGACAATAGAGTTATGTACTTATGTGGACATTATCTTTATATATTTACAATTTGTGTTCTGGGGACATACCTTGTGAACTCTGTTGAACTTGTATCTCATATAAATAGGGTATGGTCGGAGTGCTAACGGTCTTACCGTATCACCTCTTTGAGTTCAAGAGCATAGCGGTGGTTTAGTGGTAGATATAACTTTTAAATTTTGTACAATAAATTTTTTTAAGTAGTGTTACTTCGAGCTTGAACGTGACGTTTCTGAAACACGATGGTTTGTAAGACCTTGTAGTAAGGCGCCCAGACCTAAATCAAAGTGCAAATCTATACTAATATTATAAAGAGGGAAGTTTTGTATTTTTGAATGTTTGTATTTTTGTTTGTAACGAATAAACTCAAAAACTACTGGTCCGATTTCAAAAATTCTTTCACCGTTAGAATGCTACGTTATCCTTGAGTAACATAGGCTATATTTTATGTAGGTACCTTGCAAGCAAAGCCGCGAACGGAAGCTAGTAGTTTATAACTTAGTTCGCGCCCCGTCTCTCGCTTGTCGCTTCTGTCGCCACAACTTCAAAGCTCCACTTAAAATAAGAGTATTGCACATAAAATTAAATATCCGGAAAGAATCAGGGCGTTATCTGTAATAGAAATCTCTGGTTCGAAATTTATCGAGTTTGTGGTTGCGGATTGCGCGAATGAAATATAGGCTGGAGGCTAGCACTAGTTGCTACTCGCTTGATCAGCTTGCGAGTCCGTCACTTACTATAATAGCCAAAATATTTAAAAAATCATTTCGAAAATGTTTTTTGTATTTGCTGGTGAATTCGCGCAGCATCAAGTTTTATAAAAAGGTCCAAACTCATGCTAACCCTTCGGTTGCATTCGTTTTTTTTCAAAGACAGAATTTGTATTGGCGCTCTTTCCCAGCTGGGAGCTTATTCTGTTAGGAATTTCACACTGGCTTGAATGAAACTGACAAAAACTGATTGATGTTCCATATTCAAAAGTTTGAAATACTGAACAATATTCTTTTTTTAGGCTAGTTGTGCCAACATAATAATATTTTAACGACATTGTCTAAATTCTATTTTTTTTTGAAAACTGTCGAATCTCTAGGTTTTGTAAGTATCTTCTTAGATCTTCAGCTACTTAGATTTTTCAGGAAATAAAAAGGTAGAGTCGGTTCAGTTTTACATGACGGGTTGCAAGCCATGATAGATGGATATGGAAAAAGGTACCTATGATATTTGTTTTTTAAATACAGTTTTGGTATCAGTTTTCCTTCAACGTTTATGAGCACTGGCATTACGCACATAATTTTTTCCAATGGAAAAACTCAATGGTGCACGACCAGGTTTGAAACCACGACCATGAACGAAACCATGATCATGACGTGATAGTGATAGTGATATCTTAGAGAAATAAATAAATTTGATATCTAGTAGCTATGAAATAGTAGCTAAAATGAATTTGAAAGTTCCAGAATCGGCCGGGCTTGTTCGTGTTATTTTGTACGATGTTCGATGGCTAGCGATGGATTTTCTTTTGTGGTTGTTGCCGCCGCGCATTGGTTATTGGGTCGAATCTGAATGGTTTATTATTTTGCGCTACGTTTTTGCGTATTTGTTTAAGAGAAGCGGATTGTATGATCAACTTATCGTGGAGAATTCTGCTAGATTTCTATTCTAAATGATAAATCGGTGTTTTTAAACCGAAGAAAACCGGCATGTCGTAGAATCTAAAAAAACGGTGTTATCAAAAAACTAACCTGGGGGTCTACTCCGCAAAACGACAACGATACTATCGGAGTCGAATGTTCGTCGAATTCAGTCGAATTAACAGTTGTTTCGTTGTCAAATTCGAAATTGGTTTACGAGATCGGTTATCAAAAGTAATGTCGGTCGTTCCATTGTTCAAATAATAGCATAAACAATGTTACTAAGAGTAAGTTTTGCACGATTATTGTGCCGATATATCGTTGATCGTTTTTCGGAGTAGACGCCCTGGCATGCCGTAGAATCTATAAAAAAACAAAATGATCACGACTGTAATCACTAGGCTCAGTAGACATCTCTTCAGATCTCTAGTTACTTAGATCTTTGAGGATATCTAAAGAGGGTAGTCAGAGGATGAGATCTAAACATGATATTTGGCACATGTCCACATTTTGCACAGAAGTTCATAACAAAAAAATCTATGACCCTATCACTACATAGTTTAAATTATAGGCACGATAGGGTTAAGCTTTTACTTAAATATATTCACCTGTAATCTCCCTCATGTTTTGATATTAAACAAACTAACCGTGCAGTTGTGTAATAAATATCACTTGTTTGAATCGAGCAATAAATTCAATAGAAAGAAAGGCAGAAGGCAATTTTCCCCGAGCGTTATCACATAAATTGCTTTTCGTATGGAAAATCTTGAAGGACATTCTTTCAGGATAGAATTATTTCTATGCGAAGAATGTTTTGATAGAGATAATAATATGACATTTCTGCACAAGGTATAGTTCGACCATAACATCAAGGCAGCTTGAAACTTATTTTTTAGGCTTTTGTTTAGATATAAATGAAAGAGCGCTGGTGGTGTAGTGGTGGCACCCCTGCCTCACGACCCGAAGGTCGTGGGTACAAACCTGGTCGTGCACCAATGAGTTTTTCCATTCGAAAAATTTATGTGCGCAATGCCAGTGCTCTTAAACGGTGAAAGAAAACATCGTGAGGAAACCGGCATACCCTAGAACCAAAAATTCGAAGGTATGTGCCATAGGTTAGTATTCTTATAAGCGACGATGGGCTTGCAACCTGTCACGTACGGAATACTAACTATTGTGCAAAATGTGGGCAAGTACCAAATGTCATGTTTGGACTTGCCTCTGACTACCCTCTTTAGATATTCTCAAAGATCTAAGTAACTAAAGATCTGAGGAGATATCTACCGAGCCTGGGGATTACAGTCGTGATCATATTTTTATTTTTTTATTTATTTTATAAATGACTAGCTTCCGCTCGCGGCGTCGCCCGCGAAGTACCTACATAAAATATAGCCTATGTTCATCCTGAAAATATATTCTACACATTGGTGAAAAAATTTTTCAAATCGGATCAGTAGTTTCGGAGCCTATTCGTTTCAAACAAACAAACAAACAAACAAACAATCAAAGTTTTCCTCTTTATAATATTAGTATAGAAAACGACATTCAAAGGGGTTAGAAGCTTTATGACGACATCTTGATAAGACTAGGTATTGAATGGACTAGGTCTCGATTGGACTAAGTCGTAGTTCGCCTAAATCTTGATTCAACTAAATAGCAAAGTGACTATATCGAAATTTGACTAAGTTTCAAACATTCCTTTTTGTTTTTTTTTTGACAGCGGGATGAGTTGACCGATTCAAAAATGCATTAGGCCAACTCATCCCGCGGGATAAGTTGACAGCGGCCTCAGTTGACCAAAGAACCGGTCTACATAGTCTTTTAGACAACCTAGTCATATCGAGATGTCGTCATAAAGCTTCTAGCCCATTCAAAGTTTGTAAAAAATTTACCCTAATGGAGGTAAAGTGTGGTACAAAAGTATAAGTTTTTATATTATGTCTGTTATGCAATGATCAGAATGAGGCGAGTGTAGACGGCTCAGGTGTGTTCCCCGGCTCATTTCTCCGTGCTGTCGCCTGCATCATTTCACACCGCTCTGCCGCATCACGCAGATACCTGGCTGGAGAAAATGTACGGAAAATTGTAGAGTATATTGTCACTGCGAAAATAAATGTAGAATAAACTAAACCACTAGACTAATAAAATAAAATAAATATGATCACGACTGTAATCTCCGGGCTCGGTAGATATCTCCTCAGATCTTTGGTTACTTAGATCTTTGAGGATATCTAAAGGGGGTAGTCAGAAGCAAGTTCAAACATGACATTTGGTACATGCCCACATTTTGCACAGTAGTTAGTATTCCGTACGTGACAGGTTGCAAGCCCATCGCCGCTCATAAGAATACTAACCTATGACACACCTTCGAATTCTTGGTTCTAGGGTATGCCGGTTTCCTCACGATTTTTTCCTTCACCGTTTAAGAGCACTGGGATTGCGCACATAAATTTTTCGAATGGAAAAACTCGTTGGTGCACGACCAGATTTGAACCCACGACCTTCGGATCGTGAGGCCGGGGTGCTACCACTACACCACCAGCGCTCTAGACTACTAGACTAGCGGTAAAAAAATATGTGTCAAAATATTCAGTAAGCAAACACAAAAACCTTCCAAACGCATACTCCTTTTAACCCCTAAGCACACTCCCTTTCGCTGTAGGTATAATATAGGTTCCACTCTGGACAAAAAATACCCTAAAACGGATATGATACCAAATTATTTCACGTCGAAAAGTCGTCATACCATATTTTTCCCTTACCTAACTCATAACTTGAGGTAACCTCTCATAGTGCTTTTCTTCATCACACAATCTCATAAAACAAACAATCAATAACCCACTCTACACTGGTAGATATAGAGTTCGGTTTTCTTTGAGTGTCCCAAATTCATGTTTGGCGAAGAAAATATTTTCATAAGTCTCGGAATGTGAAAACACTTGAAAACATTATAGCAATAATGAAAATAAATTATAGAAAAACAAAAACCCGATTCCGACAAGATGAATTATGATTGAGAAAAGTCTTTGAATAGTGAGCAAAATTTTAATATCTCAACGTCGAGATTTATATGCAATTTATCACTTATTTTGACTCAATAAGGACTTGTTGGATAAATCGCAAATATCACGCAATATTAACCTTTATTACAACAAAAACTTAGTGTTTTGACTTCTATAAACATCAAATTACTGTATCCTACTAATATTATAAACGCGAAAGTTTGTAAGAATGTATGGATGTATGTATGTCAGGATGTCTGGATGTATGTTTGTTACGCTGAAACGGCTGAACGGATCTTGATGAAATTTGGCACAGATATAGATTATAGTCAGGAATAACGCATAGGGTACTTTTTATGACGGAAAAATGTACAGTTCCCGTGGGATAGGTTTGTTTTTGTTTTTCAAGGTACCACACGGGCGAAGCCTAATAAGCCTAGTATACTCATAAAGTATAGTACCTAAGCACATACTGCAATATTGCAAGCATTAAAACAGTAATTTTCTTGAAATTCTTGGACAATGATAAAATGCATTAACCATTAGAGCAGCAAGACCTCCTTAAAGTATTTCGCTAAGTACCAGACTATCGGGCTGCGACAGTACCTGCATTAATTAAGTGGCGCTTAATTATTTTTTTACGGCGCAGACGCTGAGTAACGCGCACGTGTTTAAGTTGTATCTACTGAAGGAGTCTGGGCCTAATTGACCCCTTGCCTCTTTACCGGTTAACATGTAAACAAACCTTTGCATCTATTCTAGAGTAGCTGTTACCAGTGATTAATGAAATAAAGCCTATATTCTGCTCGGTCCATCTGTGTAAACTGAATGAAAATCCGTTCAGTACTTTACCTTTTACCAATAAACAAATAACACTGCCTGAATACTACCTTACCACAAGCCTAACTTAACCATCATGTTTCAGAAACGTCACATATCAAGCTTGAAGTAACACAATAGTTTCTATAAGTCATGGTACGAAATATCAAAGTTACATTACTTTGATATTGTCTGAAGAGTTTGTGGTAAGACCTTGTTCTTTGGTGTTTCGAGTTTCGACATTCCTTGATACAGTTGTCATCTTATTTTCCTTAGGCGCCCTTTTCTTTTGTTATTACTTTTCTTCATTGTACCTACAGACACACCGAGATCGACTATTTTATATACAGGGTGTCCCAAAAAGTAGTGTCAAGCGAAAGTCCAGAGATAGAACACCCCTTGGGGTACCCGAATCACTCCCATGTATGTTCCGCGATTTTCTATAGTTTTCATCAAAGTCACGTAGCTGATTATTTTATGCAGAAAAGAACAACTCATAACTATTCAGTAGCAAAAAAAAAATCTCAAGAAAGTTTTCTACTTTTTTTGTAAGAATGTTTTAAGTTGTTCAAGTCGTAAATTTTCAAAAATTCGGAAAAAAAATCATAACTCGAAAAGTATAGAAAACCGCGGAACATACATGGGGGTGATTCGGGTACCCCAAGGGGTGTTCTATCTCTGGACTTTCGCTTGACACTACTTTTTGGGACACCCTGTATGTATAGAAAGAAGATGAATCGATGATTTATACAGTCAGGTGAACATTGTACCGTTTGACAAGACGCTCAGTAGGCTTGGCCAACACCATTGTCTAAGCTTAGTCAGCGTTATCCACAAAAAAAAACATGGTAAATCTGTGTCTGGGTATTATTATTATATTTTATGAATGTATTTACAAAAAAAGTATATAAGAATTAATCTATCAGCTATCTGGTTCCCATAGTACAAGGTTTGCTTAGTTTGGGGCTAGATGGCGCTGTGCGAACTGTCCATCAATATTTTTCTTATTTATTTAATGAAGATTCTTATTTATTCAAGGGATGGTGATGATGATGATGATGATTTATGTAAACTGACTAAGCCACGGGTTTCCGTAATGTTTCCTACGCCGTTTCAAAGCACTTATGTCAGTTTGACGAGCGTTAATAAGCGGTGGTCGTGATTAAAAAGACTGCCGCTATAATGTTACCTGCCGGCGTCTAGTGTTCTCGAGCAGAGAAGGATTTATGTTGAGATTAGGGCTTACTAGTTCATTATGTTTTAAGACAGGATGTATAAGGCTATTACACACTAAAGCTTCTATAGGTTGATTTTGCATATCTCCTCTTCTCTCCCCTTCGCCGTTTTGATGGATAATCACCTAAGGTTGTTTATGTAACTTTACAAAAGCTTTGAAAGTGTGTTAGATATATTATAGGTTTATGAATCGAGCATCTTTGTATGAAAATGAAAATTATTACTTTGGTAGGTACTTACTTATTTTGTTAGTGTACGCATTGAACCCACTTACTGACTGACAGAATCCGAAATCGGGTTAAGTTTCTTTCGTGGTCTAGAAGGGCACTAGGAATTGTCAAAATTCAACCTCTAACAACCGATTTCTATACTCTATCTCTATTTCTATTAGTTTTTGGATTTTGGATTACATCTGTAGGATTAATGTCAAATATCTTTCCAAAATCCAAAAACAGCAGATAGATAGAATATAGATATTTTCCGTAAGAGGGACCAGTGCGAGGTTAAAGTTTGTATGAAAAAATATTACACAAAGTCGCAGGGAGTTACTCTAGTCAACTTATACAATCAGTGTTGCTCATTCGAGGTCTTATTAGTAACAGTAGCCCCCAGTGACGTCATCAGTCTCCCTGCCTAAACCGAAGATAATTCTCAAAGACCCAGTCCAACTCAGAGTCGCAATTAGGTTGGTATCCAGTTGCAGTTTTGCATTAGTTTAGCATAATATAGCTAATTCCTGAATCCACTCCCTGCAGACTGAGACACATGAATAGCTGCATATCACTGGCGTAGAAAATGTAGAACAGCTAGTTAACTACAGCCTCTGAAGTGAACTTTAATCTATTCAATACACAGGTTTGAAAGAAACGCAAAAAAACTATTGAGATTTATACTCGTAGGTATCCGATCCGTCCAATCATTTTTAAATGAAGGAGCATTTCCAGATAGCCCAAAACACAAAAGATCGAGCAAAAAACTCGTCTCGATCGTTTTTTTGTTTGGTTTTTTGCCCTAGAGAGTCTAGAGCAGTTTAAGATCACTTGTATACTTTTAAACTTACGCGATCTGAACACAATTTTATAATTAATATTAAACGGGTATTAAGAGTTACCACAAAAATGCTGTAGTGTGCTAGCTATCTGTATATTATCAGCTGTGACCCAAAGCGAGGGTATTCATAAACTTACAGAATAGCGTAAGATTTTACAGTCAAATGTATGAATAAAACCAAGTTTTCGTCGTGAGCTGAGTTATATGGCTAAACTCAAAAATGGTGGGATGTACGTGCTTTTGCGGGGCTGAAATGTAGACAAAAATTCACGGAGCATAAAGAGTTTTGGAGCGATGTGTTTAAGAAGTTAAAGTACTCATATTATTTCAAAAATTCTTTCACTGAGATAGCTGAATTATCTCTGAGTTCTGTAAGCTATAGTGTGTTTTTTCTTATTGAAAACCGCGGATATACTCTATGTAGATCGTATGCTTAGTAAATTGCATAAATACTAATTGTTTAGATGGCTCAAGAATTGCATTGGACCATTCTTATATGACACGATATTTTCTTTGATTATCAAATCCTTTAGGTCCAATGACCTTAAATCATCATCTTTCTGCTCTTTTCTCACGTTGGGGTCGGCACAACATGGCATCTTCTTCCATTTCCCTCTATCACTCGTCATCTCAGTACTCACTCCTTTCTTACCCATGTCATCTTTCACACAGTCCATCCATCTTTTCTTTGGATTCTTTGGATTTTGATACACTTGTATCCATCCACATTCATACCTAACACTTTCCTCATCACTTGACCTTAAATGAATTAATGAATTTCATTAAAAGTTGAATGAATTTCATTTAGGTCTAATGAAAAAGTTGAAAAGTGAAATCCTCGCATTAATAGTATTAAATGGTTATTTATGGCGTTTTATTTACTTATTTTTCTCGACGTTTCGACAGGTTTACACATAGTCGCGGTCACGGGATGACTGGCGAGTACAGGAGCTACCGCCTCTGCGAAGTTCGCAAAATAGGTAAATACGAAACGGCGGGAAACATAGGTAAATAAAACGCGATAAATACCCGTTTAATACTAATCATAATGTGTTCAGATCACGTAGGTTTAAAAATATATTATGAAATCCTCGCATTTAGACGTTATAACTACCTTTTTATTCAGGAATCGAACCCCAACTTTACTATACTGCTGTTAGAAAATTCAAAGCCTTCATTAAAAATAATCTCTTAAAGAAAGCATATTATAATATTAATGAATATATTGATGATAGGAACTCATGGCCCGATGTCGCTCCGCCCTCCGACAGCTAACCAATTTGCAATGTAAACGCTGTCCTTTTGTTTTATGTATTTATGTTCTGTTTTGTCTTTTGTTTTTATGTTATTATTATGAGATAATCTTGATTACATTTTTTTGTAAGAAGGATCATACAAAAAAGCGCTAGGACCGAGACGAGTTTCTTGCCTGTTCTTCTCGTACTTGGGTTAGGTTGGAATTGGCACATAGAGTCACCTAGCATGTAAGACGTTTCAAAGTGATCCTTGTGATTGTACTGAATAAATATTTTTCAATTTCAATTTCAATAGATCCATCCATTGCACCAACGATGCCAACACTGATGCCTATCTCCCGTTGACCTAAATGCCAATAAAGGGTTATTATCATGATTGTATAATTTGTGTTTTACGGTTAACCTCTGTCTGTGGTTATTGTCACAAACGGTACAGCACCCCTAGCACCAGTTCCCACTATCGAACCGGAGAGTTCGTTGGAAATAATACTAGTTACATATAAATTAAATGTAATGTGGAGTAGTTAGTGACTGAATAACAATCGAGGTGCAGAGAAAACCGTAGGTCCTAGGAGATTTGAAATTCGGATATTATATTTTCAAGGTACAAATTGATAATAAGGATGGATTTTAAACTTTATTCGTGATAAATAAGCCTAAGATTTTTTTCTCGCTGGTTTCGACAAAACTAATTTAGACACTCCCCAAAATAAATTGTAGTTTTGGAAGAATCTTCTATTTTACTTGCATTTGACATTACATAATATTTAAAAAAACTCACATTCCAGTAAATTATTGACAGTCGGTTTCATCTCCAAATCACTTTCGTTATGTAAAGTTAATTATTTTTATTCAAAGAAATATTTTTATTTACAGAGAAAATTAATAATACACTTACAAAAAATCCTACTAATATTATAAACGTGAAAGTTTGTATGTATGGACGTTTGTTAATCTGCCACGCTGAAATGCCTGAACGGATCTGGATGAAATTTGGCACAGAGATTATAGTTTACTTTTGATCTCGGAAAAATATACGGTCCCCGTGGGATAGATGCGTTTTTGTTTTTCAAGGTCCCACGCGGGCGAAGCTGCAGGCGGAAGCTAGTTAAATTATACTTACATAGAAATCATAATTATTTGTTTCAATAAAACTATAGAAACCATTTTGAAATATTTATTTAGATGGCAGATGAATTCACGTGCTCAATTCCGAGAAAAATGGGCCGGAAACTCGTCTCGTTTAAAAAGGTCTAACTGCATGAAGGTTCAATTTTCTATTATAAACTGGTGCTGAAAGTTTGGAACTCTATAGTTTCGCCAAATAATTTATAGAGGTATCCTTTGAAAGTGCCTATCTACCTAAAGTTATTTAGTTACAGTGAAGTTCGCTCAGCCGTGCTCTTTAGTCGATTAGGATCATCTTTATCATGTCACTCACCGTGATTCTGTTTTTGGCACTCAGTTTTTAAACAGATTCAAGAACTATCACTATGGAATACTAGTCAGGTATAGTGATAGTTCTTCAATCTACAATCTACTCTTCTATAAACAGTAGTCACTGTGTAAAATGTGAGCACGTGCCAAATGTAATATAATGTGATAGTTTGGATGTGTTTTTGAATATCATCTTTTAGATCCCCAAAGATCCTAACTACTGCATGTGGGCACGTGCCAAATGTAATTTTTATAATGTAAGTTTGGAATAAAATAAGAATAAGTATAAAATAACTTTATTTGTTCAATTATACCCACACATGAATAAAACTTAAACAAAAAGAAACAAAATGGCGTCTGCCTCAGCATGGGTTGGTCTTCTTTCCTTCCTTAAAATTAAAGTCAACCATGTCTCTTTCAACAAACACAAAATTATGATTAAAAGTATAGAAATTATTTACATACTATTATAGAAAAATGTCTTTTATGCGAACAAAATAAAATCTTTCATATAAGTGATAGCGCGCACGAGTTACTTTTTGTCGGCGTGACTGTTTCGTCACTGTTATCAAGTCCGTGGTTATGTATGGAGATGTCACCCAGTGTCACGTCGTAACATGCGCGCATCTCCATACATAACCACGAACTTAATAAGAGTGACGAAACAGTCACGCCGATAAAAAGTAGCTCGTGCGCGCTATCACTTAAAATTTTGCTAGTCCGATGAAACAGCAGAATCACCACCGGCTGATAACGTTGAAAATATGAACAATTCCAAAATAAACGTGAATACGAATACAATATTAATTAGCGGAGAGGAATGCGGTTATCAAATCGAGCTGAAACGACCGCTTCATGTTTCGTTGAATCTAGTAATTGCTTGCCCGAGGTTTAGGGATTTTGATACGTTTGTGAAATATTACGCTTTTAATTATTTAAATCGGGTTCAAAGTTGGCTCAATTGACCATCAATTATTTCGTTTTTTAGGCTCTATTTGTTAATTGTTTATAAACGTACCAATCAATATCAGTTGCAAATGCCAGTATAACTACTCAGTTTGCATTATGATGCAGTAAATGTTCGGATTTTTTTCCGCGAAAAGTGTCCATAAAGAATAGGACTTTAGACTTTAAATTAAGGGCTGGTTTCACCATGCACTGGTAATTAAACTAACATGTTGGTAACCTTTTGATCGTCTGTTATAGTTGTTTTGTGGTCCACCGTGAAAAATGAATGTTAGATAACAATACTTTTACAAAAATACTGTTAGCAAAAGTTTGGTGAAATTAAAACAAAAATTGGGAAAGCTTTCTGTCGGCTTCACTATACACCCCCTCTCCACTGTACATCCAAAATGATCATCAAAATTCATCAAAAGTGAAATAGTGTGGTTTAGAATTAAATCGAACAAACATTGTGGAGTGATAAATATGTGTTCAAAAATAATTCTAGTGAATGTGTTATTAGTGGCATGGAACATCAGTGGGATCAATAGCACAGAGCCATTTGTGAATTGTAGGGTAAGTTTTTTATTAACCACTAGCTTCCGCCCACGGCTTCACCCGCAAAGTACCTACGTAAAGTATACCCTATGTTGATTCTGAAAGTTCATTCTAAACATTGGTGAAAGAATTTTTGAAATCGGATGGGTAGTTTCTGAGACTTTGAAACAAACAAAATTTACCATTTTATAAAATTAATGTTGACTTAAATAAGAGTACCTGATGATGAGCTTTGCTTGGTTTTTTTATTGATAAACGAAGTTTTCTAGAAATGAAACCTAGCTAGACAGATTTATCGCCCCCGAAACCCTCTGCATACTAAATTTCATGAAAATCATTGGAGCCGTTTCCGATATTCAGATTATATAATAATACATTACAAGAACTGCTCGTTTAAGGGTATTATATTTAAATAGATGACGTTTTCTTAGTATCGCAGTAACCACTTACGGCAAGATGGCGGTCTTTGCTTCGAGATTCCACCGTGGCAGCATCAGCCAGTCGTGCTGGAACAGCACCTGGTGGCTCTGAGAGACCGCTGGGGAAACTCTACCAGTAGACGAAAAGAATCACATCTCGCTCTTACCAACAGGTAAAAGTATCTTGCACGAGTTTTGGTAACCATATTCAGGTACCCAAAAAGAACATACATATATATACATAAAATCACGCCTGTTTCCCGACGGGGTAGGCAGAGACCAGGGCGTCTACTCCGAAAACGATCAACGATATATCGGCACAATAATCGTGCAAAACTTACTCTTAGTAACATTGTTTATGCTATTATTTGAACAATGGAACGACCAACATTACTTTTGAAAACCGATCTCGTAACCAATTTCCAATTTGACAACGAAACAACTGTTAATTCGACTGAATTCTACGAACATTCGACTCCGATAGTATCGTTGTCGTTTTGCGGAGTAGACCCCCAGGGATCTCTACTTGCTACGATCCTGACAAACTTCATTTGCTTCATTCACTCTCATTATTCTTCAATACGCGTGGGTTTAGGGTACTCTGGACCTGGCCTTTCTCTAAAACGTCCTCAATTTGATTGAGGAAAGAAGTAAAAGAACCTACCTAAAGAACCCTAAAAGAAGTCGGTAAAAAAGTAAACCATTTCTTGTGGCTGATCTAAGAATTGGTCTTGGGTAAGAATGGTCATGAAGAGTTTGATATTCAGTATTTATTTCAAGTCCAAAAATAATCAATATTACCCAATTATGTACACCATTGTGAAAGGTAAGCTATAAAGAATTATGTAAAAGTAACATTTTATTTTATACACTTTTTTTCACTATTGTTGTATTAAATAAAAATTTGAACTGCCTTGCGTAGTCACCATCTAAAAAACAATTATGATCATGACCAGGCTCGGTAGATATCTTCTCAGATCTTTAGTTACTTAGAATTTTTAAAGATATCTTAAGAGGGAAGTCAAGGGTCCAAACATGATATTTGGCACACATGGAGATGTGTGCCATTATGCTCAGTAGTTAGTATTCCGTACGTAACAGGTTGCAAGGCCATCGTCGCTCATAAGAATCACACACACCGAACTTTTGGTTCTAAGGCATGCCGATTTCCTTGCTATGTTTTCCTTCAACGTTTAAGAGCACTCAACTGGCATTGTGAACATACATTTTTCGAATGGAAAAGTTCATTGGTACACGACCAAGTTTGAACTTGAGGCAAGGGTGCTACCACTAACCAACAGTGCTCTATCTATATTCCATCTAAACTATACTCACCACAATGTCACAATTTGATCAAATGGGGGGCTTTTCAGTGAAATAACCCGCTACATGGACACAGTCCTAGCGCCATTCCTGGACACTTACCACCGGAACATACAGAGCTCGTACCAGCAGTTGACTGGCAAGATCCTGCGCCGCATCAAAGACGAGATCAACGCGGCAGTTCAGAAGAAGCAGCAGATCTACGCCGAGCTGACGGAGTTGGCAGAAGACTTGAAAGTACCACGTATGTATAATAGCGACGTCGCTAAAAGAAGATCGCCAGATCTAGGTTATCGTTTTTGTGTGTATCAACCATCAACCAAACCAGTACACGGCAGATTCTTCTTAATTTGATATTTTAGAGTAAATTAAAAAAAAAATATACTTCATTTTAGATCTCGTTTTCAAGTTGATAGCAAGAAGATGGAGCAATAAGAGATAGGCTGATAATATGTTATTTCACGAAGGGTAGATACATATAAAATAAATTAAAATTTTACGACATAACCAAAATTGTTGGTTGTAACAATGACGGAAGTGAAAAGAATGAGGAAACCGTTAAGCAGAAAGGCCCACGCACCAAAGCACTCTAACCAGAAACCAAATATTTGCAGATCAAGTCAAAATCTATCTACACCTGTGCAGCTTGTTATTACGTATCATGTGGAACTATCGTTGATATGTCCTCAGCAATGTGTGATGAGGAGCGACGATCTTCCCGTACAGAGGCCAGCAAGCACGTATCTCTGGTGTACACCTGCACCGAGGAGGCCAGGGCGTCTATCGCCAAGATGGGGAAATACGCTGAAGAGATGATTGGCATCACGCGCAACCATATGCAAGTCAGCTTGGAAGATGCCGCCAGGATATTCGGACTAGAGAAAAACCAGAGGGCTATGCAAAAGTGAGTTACCATTGCTGAGTAAATAAGGTTGATATTGGGTCCTTATTCCGAAATAATATTTGAAATAGGAATCCAAGCATGTAAATATAAAGCAGTTCTTTTTTGGTCGTTCTAGGACTTGGGTTAGTTTCCAGATAGAGCAATTTCCTAGTCCTTTATAAGGTCTTTCCTAGAACGTAAGATTGCAGAAAACTTTAAAAGGAACTTAATGTTTTCTAATCAATGTTGTTTTGTGTTTTCGTCCAGTAAATCCATTGTTACAAACTTAAACACATAAGTTTTTTCATTTCCCCCTATCATTTGTCATCTCAGTACTCACTCCTTTCTTATCCATGTCATCTTTCACACAGTCCATCCATCTTTTCTTTGGCCTACCTCCACCCCGTATCAATCCACATTCGGGAATATTGGAAAAAATTGGGGGAGACTTTTGCTCAGCTATGGGTCAATATAGATTAAGAAGGCCATGTGTCCATGTTCCAGATCTGATGTGACCTCTTGTATCAAAGAGCTGTCTCGAGCAGCTGTGACCCTGGGTTACGAGCTAGACCTAAGTTTGACGAACGCACGCCGTCACAACGAGCAGTCCTGCGAGCGACTCACGACCTGCAGTAATAAAGTCCGCAAGCAAACTGAGGACGCTGTTCTGGAGTTGAGGGATTATCTATATCAGTGTGTCTATGCTTAAGTCCAAGGATCACTTTGAAGAGTAAAAGAGAAAGAGATGAGGTTATTTTGTCAGCTAGTTTGTGCAATGGAACTATTTGATTTGGAGTTGAGGGATTATCTATATCAGTGTGTTTATGCTTAAGTCCACGGCTCACTTTGAAGAGAGAAAGAGATGGTGTTATTTTGTCAGGTACTTTGTGAACTCTTTAAAATTAAATTATTGTAACTTCGTTATTTATTATTGTGTCTTATTATTCGTGTTTCTGGGTGTTATTATGTATTCTATGTATGTATTTACAAAATATATTATATTAGTATTTAATTAATCTATCAGCTATCTGGTTCCCATAGTACAAGCTTTGCTTAGTTTGGGGCTGGATAGCGTTGTGTGAACTGTCCACCAATATTTATTATTATTATTCTTGAATCTAAACTAATGGAACAGCCTGCGACTTCGCTCCCGTAATATTTTACATGCAACCCCCCCCCCCCCCTGCTACGCCCCTTAGAGGTTTAACATTAAAAACACGTTTATTAAATTCCCTATCAGGATGTCTACCGAGCCTGGGGATTACAGTCGTGATCATGTTTTGTGTACTTGTGTATGAGCGATCTTCTCATAACAATCGTAATACTCAAAGGGTAAGTTTACTCATCATTTATGGTTTCGCAAAACAAATCAAACCATGCACGAACCCCAAAACCCCGTACAAAGGTCATCTAAATTTAAAACTATTTCACCCGTAGCCAATCAACGTAGCTTATTTAAATTCCATCGCCAGCTTAATTCGGGACCAACTAATCTAAATTCATTAGCGGCCAGCAGTGTTGTCTAAATATTTGAATAATTTGATTTCTCTTTGTCGAATAACTGCGAGTTACATAGTATAGAATAATCGAGTAGAAGTGAAACTTTGTACCTTTTGCACGAATTCCAATTATGAAAAATGACAAATAGTGTAAAAATGTGCATTCATAATGGTTTTGATTCATAAAAATGTCCATTCTTTAAAATGTCCAATTTAGATAACACTCAGAATCAGAATCCTTTGATATTCTAACTAACCTTCTTCTTCTTCTTTTTCTTCCTGACCTTTTCCCACGCTATATTTTAACTAAGCATCGCTTTCAAAAACAAAGATTTACACGTACACAAACTTTTTATCTATAATCTCTATAGGATTGTAACATGTAACTAAAATAACGTTGAAATATATTTCTATTATCGATTTTTTTATATTTTTCACTTATTTTCTAATTTCCAATTTCGGAACGTTTCCAAAAACTTTCCAAATTGGTTCAGCCATTCTCAAGCGATGCGCTTACCAACATACAGCTCAAAAATTTTATAAACATAGCCATTTTCAATTAAAACTATACCTACCAGCCGGCAAACCCGCAGTGCGGAGATCAAACAAATATCCGACCAAACAAACCTAGTCATGAAGTCAACAGATCCGTATAATTTTATATTCTGTTGTAGATTATTCCGTTACGCTATTGCAGAGTTCATTATTTCTGCATTTTAATTATCGCTGCTTGCACAGTTATTTTACTAACCAATTCTTCAATAGTTTAGAATAGAATAGAATAGAATATTTATTTCAGACCTCTTAATAAAAAACAATGTATACTTAAAACTATTTCATGGTAGGAACTTACTATAAAATTATAAGTACTTAATATAAAAACAGTTTACAAAAAAAAGGTTAAAAAACATTCCAAGCAGTTTGTCTACGCAAATTTGCGGTAGATTAGGTTTTTTAAGCATACAGTTTGATAACTTTAACGATCAATTTTGGAACTTGGAAATTCAAAATTGGAACGCCGTTTTTATAAATTTTATAAAACTCATGCGTAACTGACTGACTTTAATAAAAATATAAATAAAACCACTATAAATTATCATTACGAGTGTATATATCACTACATATTATAAAACAAAGTACTTCGCCGCATCTGTCTGTCTGTCTGTTCGCGATAAACTCAAAAACTACTGCACCGATTTTCATGTTGTTTTCACCATTAGATGGAGTTGAGAGTTGAGATTGAGGAAGATTTTAGTATTATGATGTCAAGTTTTTAGATATATTGGCTAAAATATAATAATATTTTTTGGACTTATTGGAAAAAAATAAGCCGTCCTAACTACGCAGGTGAAGTGGGCACCAGCTAGTTAATTATATAACATAAATTTACTATATACTATATATAAATACTATACGCTATAAAATTACTTCTTATAAATAATTAGTTACTTATTATTTACTGAATTGAAATGTACTACGAGTATAGGCATCGCTATCGATCTAAGCGAGTTACGCTTCTTAACGCCATTATTTTATTTATGTTATGGAGAGACCGTGATTAGAAAAGACAGGGACAAGGGTTGGGACAATCGAATGAGAAGGAAAATGAAATGGCTAACGTTTTTACAATTTATTTGACTTACTTCATATTATGTAAGAGCGCTGGTGGTGTAGTGGTAGCACCCCTGCCTCACGATCCGAAGTTCGTGGGTTCAAACCTGGTCGTGCACCTATGAGTTTTTCCACTCGAAAAATTTATGTGCGCAATGCCAGTGCTCTTAAACGGTGAAGGAAAAAATCGTGAGGAAACCGGCATACCCTAGAACCAAAAATTCGAATACGCTGCTAAATTAATGGATATTTCTTTTGAAAAATTTTCACACTCATTGTACTCCTAAACGGTGAGGGAAAACATCGTTAGGAAACTGTCTGAGTGAGCTCAATCCAATAACTATTCTAGACCTGTGAGTAAAATGATACACTAGAGATGCTGTTTACATTGCAAAGGCGACAAGTTCTTCGGACAATATCAAAGTATTGTAACTTTGATATTTCGTACAATGATCTATAGAACTTGTATTGAAGTAATGTTACTTCAAGCTTGAAATTCTGAAACATGATGGTTTATAAGAGCTTGTGGTAAGGCCCTTTCACCTCATTCCTGAATCCAAATCTTCAGATTTAAGTAACCCTTGTTTCACCAAATACGAAGCCATACATATTAATAAGATGGTTTTATGTACTTCAATTTGAATATCACTTAAATGCGTATCTTCTAAATATGTATATAGTCTTATGAATCTTACTAGCTATCCTTATTTTTAAAAAAGGTTGGATAGAAAAGATCGCTTTTAGCGGTAAAGCCGGCCATTGTGTTACGCATGGGACATGCATTCGTATTTACAATAAACCTCTATTCTATTTTAGAAGTAATAAAGCTAAAAATTTGAGGATTTGTCGATCTCCAGTTACTTAGATCTTTGAGGATATCTAAAGAGGCACATTCAAACATAATATTTAGCACATTCCCGCGTTTTAGTATTCCGTATGTGACAGGTTGCAAGCCCATCGCCGCTAATTAGAATACCTATGACACACGCTTTCACTTATTTTCCTTCACCTTGTAAGAGCACTAGCATTGCGCACATATTTTTTTCGATTGGAAAAATATATTGGTGCACGATCAGGAACCGACGACCTTCGGATCATGAGGCAGGGGTGCTACCACTACACCAACAGTGCACAAATATATCATTTATATTAAAATTAATAAAACAATCTCACAAGAAGCCGAGCGAGATAAAGAATATTTAGTCGACATCCCATGAGAATAAACATCTAAGTATGAAAGTATGAAGTTTATGCCCGGGGGAGTACCTCACTTTCAAACGTTTCCCGGGAAGAATTCCCTTTGAAGTCCATGATTTATAATCATTTACGCATTTTAAGCACATTTGCCCATCTTACGCATTTTACTCATCTTACACGTTTACTCATTTTACGCATTTATCCATTTAAGGGATGAAATCTGTATTTTTGGTTACAAGGACATCATTTAGCGCGGTCTGAGGTATTATTATCAAGTGGTTGGTTTATTGTTCATAAGCAGAAGCGATGATAGAAAAAAGTAAACCGGGCAAATACGAGTCTGACTCGCGCACTGAGCATACAAGATATCATTACTTACATATAAATTACCTGGAAGAGATCGCTTTTAGCGATAAGGTCGCCCATTGTTACATTAATTTTAAGTTTGTTTCTCTTTTGTATTTCTTTTTAAGGTGTACAATAAAGTGATATTCTATTCTATTCTATATAAATTAACGATTTGCAGATTCTTCTTGCCTCTAATTTATTTTGTTCAACAGAAAGAACCTATAAATTTTGATTTACTATTTCTTGACCGACAGACAGACATTAGTGATACGAATTTAAGTTTACTTTAAAAAAAAACAAACAAAAACTTGATCACGACTGTAATTCCCAGGCTCGGTAAATATCTCCTCAGATTTCTAGTTTAAGGATATCTAAAGGGCGTAGTCAGAGGCACGTCACATTATATTTGGAACATTTAACGAAAGGTTTGACATTTGACGACCTCAGTGGCGCAGCGGGCGAGAGTCCGCCTGCAACTGCAACTAGCTAGAGGTTGCGGGTTCGATTCCCGCCTCGGAATAAATTTGTGTACAATCTGCAGAAATTTGTTCGGTTGTATATGTATAATAAAAATTTATCTATCCATGTATATAATGTATTAAATATATCAGTTATCTAGTACCCATAACACAAGCTTTGAGTAGCTTACTTCGGGGCTAGATGATGCTGTGTGGACTGTCCAGCATTATTTATTATTTATTTATTTATTAATTATTTATTTTGCCTTTTATTCCGTACGTGACAGGTTGTAAGCCCACCGCCGCTTATAAGAATACTAACATATACTTACGAATTTTTGGTTTTACGGTATGCCGGTTTCCTCGCGATGTCTTTTTCACCGTTTTAAGAGTTCACGGTTTTTTCTAAGAGGAAGAAAACCCCAAAAGTATTAAACATGCCCCAGAAATAAATTACTATTCAAGCACATAAACCTTTCGTAGTTTGTAAGGTTAACCCGTCCTTATTAGCCTTTTTAACCTCTGATGAGTTTTAAGCAGCGAAAGTAGCGACCCCCACGTCTGCCCGGCTTTTTTTTTTTCAAATCGAAACTTCAAATCTGTCTAGAAGTTATTTTTCGAATGGATTTACATATTATTTATTGAGAAATCATTGTGTATTGTTCATTCGTTCAGTAAGATGTGCCAAAATAAAAAGAAACCCTATAACGTAGTTATACAGTTTAATATTCAGTAAAAACCAACAGACGTCATTTGTCGCGGATCCGTGTCTAAGCAGACGACGGTAGTAACCAGGATCCGTGCTTAAACACACGAGAGGTTAAGGTAGATTCTTTGAACGGAGAATAAGCTCAACATCCTATCTCTTTCAACTTTTATTCCGCTAGTACATTCTCCCGAACTATTGTTCCCCGCTCTTGAAACCCGAATCAATGTAGAAAACACATGGTATTTATTCATAAGCCAGGTACCACAACAATGCTCCACGAAAATAAGATGAATGTAATGTGTTAGTGATGTCATTTTTGTTGCGGAAATTCGTGATAAATGTAAAGTTTTCCGTAAATAGTCCAAAAAATTTAGATTCATCGGACAAATTTGGTAATTAACTCTAGGTATTTAAAACCTATGACCGACAAAAACCATTTTTGATGTAGTTAATCAGAAATTATAAAACAAAAACAAACTTGTTATCCCCGGCTTGGTAAATCTCATCAGATCTCTAGTGACATAAATCTTTGAGGATATTTATTTTATTTTTAAATTTACGAATTTTAGGAAAACTGCTATGATTGTACAATAATGTCTTTGCTTAATATAACATGTATGGTATGCTACTGAGGGCTAATTATAAGTTTTCACATTATATTTACTAAAACGGGTAATTAGAGGCACGTCTAAACATATTTGGCGCATGCCCACATTATGCTCAGTGGTAAGTATTATATACGTGACAGGTTGCAAGACCCTTCAAAGCGATATAACCATTATAATAAAATCCAAATTTAAAAATAATAATTTCCATGGTTGTTGGTTTTCACGGATGGCTGGTTCTAAGAAAAGACGCAGGTTCACGTCCCGCCATCTGCAAAAACGAATAAAATGAACGAGGGTAAACTTTAATGCCTAGGCTTTTGAAATCCTATGGTTCCTAACAGCAAGTGTTTCCGTATGAGTTCAAGGTCTTTCCGTATCCGTATCTGCGAATGTCTAGAGTAGCAAATCACTACGGCGAGTACCTCTCAGGGATATGAGGAGTATTATGGCATTCTTGTATGATATTTTTATGACAAAAACGGTTGAGGGCCAGCAGGTAGGCATGTACGCTTTTTCGGGGTGGGCTGTAGGGTTTGATGGATGGAAATGGTTCACGAGTGGTTCATTTGAATGTGTGTTTTATGTTTGAATGAGTGAGTCTTTTAATATAATATAAAACCACTCGCAATAGGATTTAAAGTTCGGAAAAAAGGTTGGTTGAATTTCCGGGTGTAGACAATTAGGTGTGGCCATGAGTTTTATTCCTTCTATTAAAAATAATTCTCGGCATAGACAATTAGATAAGTTATGACATTTATACCTTGTCTATTAAAAAAAAACTTAAACATGATCTTAGATATCTCTTCAGATCTTTAAGGAAGTCAAGAGTCAGAGGTATTATACTTGGCTCAACGAATCTAGGCATTCGTGAAGTTAGCCGCAAGAGCTGTGCAGTATCGTTTTTCGGGAGCAATTGGAGGTATGAGGAGGGAGGGGAAGGAACTGTACATGCGCAAACTCGCACCTGTGGTTAATTTCACGAATGCCTAGATCCGTTGGATGACCTGTACTTCCAAACATGATATTAGGCAGATGCCATTTTGCACAGTATTTAGTATTCCGTACGCGACAGGTTGCAAGCCCATCGTCGCTTGTATTTACTTACTATGACACGCACTTTAGAATTTTTGCGCGTATTCCAAGTTTCATCCAGATCCGTTTAGCCGTTTCATTGTGAAAGATTATAAATCATAAAAAAACATCCATACGTCCATACACCTCACAAACATTCACGTTTATAATATTAGTAGGATAAATTTATATTATAATATACCTGCACAAACGTGGTATCTTTTAACTTAAAAGTTTAAGTTAGCCACAGAGCTATGTTGAGTAGGCTATGGATCGAGTAACAAGACAAAATATTTCTTGAACGCCTTACTTTTTAATACGCTTAGCGTGTCGATAACTTGAGTTATTGTGCTTTTAAATATTACATACCCTTACCACAAGCTTACAAACCATCATGATTCAGAAACTTCAAAGTTTCAAGCTTAAAGTAACCTACTTCAGTACAATTTTTATATGTCATGGTACGAAATATGATAGTTATATAAATACTTTGATATTATCCGAAGAGCTTGTGGTGTCTTTGAGCCTCTAAAGCGCACTTTGATCCTTTCAACACACTGGTTCGAAAGAACTATGGACACGATAGAAGAAGAAGTGTCCTGTACCCCTAAGTATGAGTTTTTGATAGTTTACGAAAACTTTTTTCGAATAGTATCCTTTCATACATTTACCTCCATCGGAAATGTTAAGGAACTAAAATAAGGTCGATAATATCCAAAATATCTAATCGGCTGTCCCAGCAATGATTTTCAAACCAAGTTTTCACGATATCGAAAAAGTTTTCGTAAATTATCAAAAACTCATATTCTAGGGGTACTGTATAGTTAATTTTAGCTCTGAGTACGCAGGTTGTCATCGCTACAACATGTAACATCCCAATTTAAACTTTTCTGAAACTCCATTTTGTTCAGCGCACGCTGTAGGGTAAACGACCCTATAAACGGACGAGGCAAAAACTCAACACAAAACACACTCTATGACAGAGTAAACAAGAACAGCATACAAACTCGTGTAAATCATTTAGTTCCTAGAAAACAAAGTTTTTGTATTTAATTAAACACAGTACGATGCGTATTTTAAATAGTTTGGGCATGTAGAAAGGATGGATGAAAGGAAACTGACGAAACAGGTGCGTAAAGAGAGTGTGAATGGGATAGTTAGAAAGGGAAGACCTCGGCGTACGTATATCGATCAAATAATCTCGATTTCGTTATAGAGTATGGTCAAGAGTTCCCTAAACCGATGCGCATGTATGAATAATGAATATGTAATAAGAGTGAATGATGTAGGTATGTCAGGATTGTAGCAAGTGGAGAGCAACAGGCGTATGTATGTTTGTATGTACAATGCGTATTTTCGCATAGGTTGATTAACAATTATATTTGTTTTTGTTTAAAATTATGATGTTTTTTTATATTTTTGCAGTGTGCCATAAAGTGGTTATCAAATGATGTGCACGAAAATGAGCCTATCACCCGCTGGGGGCGCCAACATGTTGTCCTAGTGAGATAAAGCCCTATTTTTTTTCATCACAAAGAATACGAATAAAGACCATTATTTAAAAAAAAACGCGTAAAAAAATCCTTTTTAAACATTTGTTTTCAAGTTTCCAGCACGCTCAGTCTTACGTGCTTAATAGTTAACACACTGCTAATTGTACACTATGGCCGTAGTTCCAACGATCCTGTGTTTATCACAGTGTATGTTCACAATGTGCAGCGCTGACCACACTGGCAACTTTACCCCATTCGTTGTATTTAATCGCCCATGCTTCTAGAAACGAATGAAATATTCATTTTTTGGGCTGGACTGGGTTATTTTTGAAAATAAAATAGGTAAACATATACACGGAGAATACTAACAGATTAAAAAAATATAATTGTATAGTTAGCAGACGTAGGTATTGCTAAAAGTAATCTCTTTCAGGCAATCATTGCATGGACAAAAAAATCATGATCACGTCTGTAATCCCCGGGCTCGGTAGATTCCACCTTAGATCTCTAGTGGGTAGTCAGAGGCCACATGTCCACATTTTGCACAGTAGTTAGTATTCCGTACGTGACAGGTTGCTGGCCCATCGCAGCTTATAAGAATACTATCTTATAACACACACATGGATCATACAAAAAAAGCGCTAGGCCCCAGCGAGTTTCTTGTCAGATCTTCTCGGACTGAGAATAGGGTTGGAATTGGCACCTAGACTAACCCAGCACCTCTCTTCGATGTACCTTTAACTAATAGTATCTATGTAAGTATCTATAATTTATATATCTCTTTCCGGTTCCGTTTTAAATTGATTACTTACCTACTATGTGTGTGTGTGTGTGTTTCTTTCTTTCTTTTTAGCATGACGATTCAAAATGATCCCTATGATTTTATACACAAAAGATATTTTGAATTTTGTATTACTGTAAAAAATTTTCGCGTTGCTTATTAATTATTTACCCTCGCCTGGGAATCGGCTGGATTAATTACAATTTCTCTTACAAGTTACAAGTCACTCTGCAAAGTTCCGAGAAGTCCGAACAAATACAAATCATTGAGCTACAGCTACGGCTCGACCGCAACTTGGAACAAGGCGGACTTATTGAAAAGCAAAAAGTAAGGAATACATAGAACCTTTCAGTTTCGAGACTTGCCCGGTAAGGTCACTTGTGACCTAGTGGTAGTGGCCTACCGACCCTAAAGTAGTTTTCAAAATCAAATATTAAATAATAAAAAAAATATCAAAACTATACTAATATTATAAGGCTGAAGAGTTTGTTTGTTTGGTTGAACACACTTATCTCGGAAACAACTGATTCGAATTGAAATAATTATTGTTGTGTTGTATTCTATAGTCCATTTTCGAGGAAGGCCAATAAAATAACATCACGCTACGACAAAAAATGTAGCAAAAACGGGAAAAAATATATTACTTAAAACCTACTTGGCTGAAATGTATGGAAAAGCTGTTTTTATTTGGCTCTCACAGTGTTGGTTTCTTAGAAAAACTTGTTTATATTGATGGGTACAGTAAGTAAAATCGGAAAGTGCCAACTCGCGCGCACTCGCGAGATTCACGCTCGCCAGTTGACGAATAAGTCCCCACTGAAGTTTTCGGTAGTAGTCTGGTAACACCCGTATTATAAATACATATGTACAAGAATTGCTCGTTTTAAGTTATTAAATAGATATATGTATGGCTGACAAGCTTATTTCGAGTCCAAGAACTATAGGTTCAAGACTAAAAGTGTGAGTCTGAACGATCTTGGAAACCGTAAACTGCTCAGTATTCCTCCGGCGCGGCGCGGACGGGGATAATAAATCTGGAAAAAGGTAAAGCACAAACGAAGGTACCGGGTTCCGTACTTAATTAATACACATTTTATTTCCAAGAATTCGAAGGTGTTTGTCATAAGTTTAGTATTCTTGTAAGCGGCGATGGGCTTGCAATCAGTCACGTACTGAACTGTACTAGCTGTGCAAAATGTGGGCATTGCCAATAATTGTTATGTTTAGACATCTGACTACCCTCTTTAGGTATCCACAAAGATCTAAATGACCAGAGATCTGAGGAGATATCTACCGAACCTTTGGATTACAGTCGTGACCATGTTGGAAGAATGGAAAAGAAAGGCTGGGTGAAGCATTATACCCTTAACCGACGCGCATAAGAGTGAATGAAACAAAAGAGGTATGTTATGTTAGGATCGTAGCAAGTGGAGATCCGTTGTCTCTGCCTACCCCACCGGGAAACAGGCGTGATTTTATGTATGTAATAAACATGCTGTAGTATCTTCGTACTCACATTCGGTATTACTCGATAGTTTTACTCCAAAACGAGTAAATATCAGCGTGTAGACCGCAAAACTCACAGCTCGAAGGCTCGCATCGAGCCGGCTCGATGGAATTAAATAAAAGTAATTTCCTTCGCACCTACTCGAAGCGAGCCGCGAACGGTTCGGTGAATACTGAACGGACGAAAGCCCATGCCATGGTTTTTACTTGACATGATAGCTCGATCGAGCAAAACCGTATGTGAATACGGAGCTTTAGTGCGCCAATTTACCGCCACTTTTTTGTACTTATAGTTTTTAGTTAACTGTTATATTTTTTACCCGACTGCGAAGCGAAAAAGCAGGGTAATGTGTTTTGGGTGTATGTTTGTATGTATGTGAGTTCCTTTGGCGGTCGCTGTAGTCCAAACGGCTGAACCAATTTTGACTTATGATAGGAGGCCTGGAGGTTGCTTGACATCCGTATCGTACATCATATAGTAGGTGTGTAAGTAGGTGTAGCACGGACTAGTGTATCAGATATTATTCCTTTCATCGCATTTTTAAAAGCTATGTCCGATAATTTGATTCCAGCTTAAAGCTTAAATCCTGATAACGTTTCAGATATTGAAAAGTAATCGTACCATAAGACGAACCCTACCGATTGCTTATTTCAAGACATAATTTAATCTATATAGTATATAACTTATACCTACTCGTACATATCTTTTATATTAATAATTTGGCCAAGGGGTACGGTAGGCTCGATCGAAACCTTATCTGAATAATAAAACATAAAAAATAATGATTTCGAGTCGACAACATTATATCCCCAAAATTCGGATCGTCGAGTATTTTGTTAAATTCTAACGGTGCTGAGTGACAAATCGCAATCGCCATATTGGAATCGAGCGAAACGTCACTCAAAGTAATCAACAATGCAACCAACCTTTTTGTTCAGATGACAGTTAGATACTAATCATTAAAAAATTACCTTGACGAAGGTACAGGTCATCCAACGGATCTAGGCATTGGTGAAATTAGCCACAGGTGCGAGTTTGCGCATGTACAGTTCCTTCTCCCCTCCTCATACCTCCAATTGCTCCCGACAAACGATACTGCGTAGCTCTTGCGGCTAACTTCACGAATGCCTAGATTCGTTGAGCCAACTATACTCATAAAAATAAACTAACGCGTACGAAGTCGCGGCTATCAGCTAGTATTATGTAAAACTGAATCCCTTGGTCACGGCATCACGCGTGAACGGTTGGACCAATTTCGCTAATCCTTTTTTTTTGTACTGTATTTGTCAGTGTAAAGAGAGGGTTCTATGAAAAAAAAATCAATGATCATAATTAAGATAGGACGTCTGTCGGGTCAGCTATTTTTTATATAAGAAACAGATTTCTCTGAAAAATACTCCATTTTCTTTACCGAACCCTGAAACAGTGAACTTCCAATATAATTGGGCCGAACGGCACCTTTTCAATTGGCAAAGTGAAGTCCCGTGATTTCATAACGGAGTTTCGGGCCCTTAGCACGAGTTTTTAACATTTTTTATCCTCAAGAGCACGTCGCGTCATTTATTATGCTGCTGAGTGCTTTTACGTTCTTTTAATTATTTACTTAAGTATTAATACACTATTAAGATATTATTCAAATTTTTTAAAAAGACAAACTTCAAACGCTATAAACTAAAAAGCTGGAACCATCTTCTTACTATGACATCTGAAAAATTGTTACTCATGATACCAAATTCCAAGCAAATGAATGAAACGCAAACTACAGTCGCTGTAGTACGCTGTGACGTAGGACAGTTAACTACGTGACTCATGGTGCGCGTTTTAGTACCCAACTATCCGCTAGAGGCGCTGTACAAGTTTTCATACATTTTTTTAACTACAGTCGATAGCGAGTGTAGGTTGTGAAAACTCATGGTATACCTACTGTACCTAATGGACGAAATACTAACTACATCCCATACTTTTACGACGCGGCGTCGCAACGAACCGCGTGCGACATTGTGTCGTGTGTTTTACACTGTGTGGCAAACTCGATATTTATCTTACTAATATTAGAACTAGCTTCCGCCCACGCCTTCGCCCGCGTGGTACCTTGAAAAACAAAAACAATCTATCCTGCAAGAACCGTACATTTTTCCGGGATAAAATGTAGCCTATGTGCTATTCCAGACTATAATCTATATCTATGCCAAATATCATGCAGATCCATTCAGTCGTTCTAGCGTGAAAGAGTAACAAACATACATCCAGACATCCTTACTTACATCCATACATTCTTACATACTTTCGCGTTTTTAACATTTTTTTTTTGACTACAAAATGCGGTTAGTTTGTCTGGCAACCTGTGACAGCGTTTTTAATAATAGTAGGATTTCGCTAAAAGTTCTACACCAAAACGCAACGATAGCGCGTTCTAATTTTACCTGTGACGCCATCTAGTTTGTAGAATAAAAACTGATGCTAAGACGCCATATTGCCCCGGACGGCTAGTTTGCAGTTTAGAAACCATAGTAAAGTTTTTAATGTCTTGTTTGCAAAGTTCAATAGTGAAGTTTTTAATGTCCTTTTCGCAATTTTTCTTGCTAATAAGCGAGGCTGGACTACGGTTTTATTAATATTGGAATGGTTTAGGTAGAGTCTGTTCAATAAAATGAGAGTCGTGAATCATTGCATTTTATATTTTATATCATTGACATAAAAGTCACGTTGCGACTCTAGGTTTATTAAACACTAGCAACCGCGCGCGGCTGCGTTAATATGGTTCTTACCTAGCTGGATAAAAAGTAGCCATGTGTTATTCTACGTCATAAACTACGCGTATTCCAAGTTTCGTTCAGACCCGTTCAGCCGTTTTAGTGTGAAAGAGTAACAAACATCCATACATCTCCACATACTTTCACGTTTATAATATTAGTAGAGAGTAAGATGATCTTTTTCTTTAAAATGGAAATAGTAAACCTCAAGCTTAAAACCTGAAAAAGATTAAGACAAAGTAACATTATACTAGCTATTTCGTAAATGGAAAAAAGTAAAACGTGAATGACATTTCTAACCGATAAGTCACGTGATCACGCCTATACATTTTGACGTTTTCTATTCCTTCATTTGTGTTCCTATTTGCCCACCACTGGGCTAGCCAGTGATGGGCAAATAAAAAAATTTTGCCCAACCCTGGTCTAGCCCCTTTCAAGATGGCAGGCTAAGAGCGGTTACGCACTGCGTCCGATCCGAATTCGATCCGAACCCGTGAAAATATGGATCTAGAAAACTTAGACCGAATACGGATATTGCTTACGCACTACTCTGATCTCTGATACAAATCCAAGCAATTCAGGAGCCAACTTTTGGCATACTTAGGTACGTCATTTTATGTGATAAAAATGACGAATGACGGAAATAAATCGGATGACTGAAAACGGATGTAGTGCGTATGAAAAAAAAAATATGATCACGACTGTGTGATCCCCAGGCTCGGTAGATATCTCCGCAGATCTTTTTAGTTACTTAGATCTTTGAGGATATCTAAAGAGGGTAGTCAGTGGTAAGTCCAAACATGACATTTGGTACATGCCCACATTTTGCACAGTAGTTAGTATTCCGTACGTGACAGGTTGCATGCCCATCGCCGCTTATAAGAATACTAACTTGACACATACCTTCAAATTTTTGGTTCTAGGGTATGCCGGTTTCCTCACGATGTTTTCCTTCACCGTTTAAGAGCACTGGCATTGCGCACATAAATTTTTCGAAAGGAAAACTCATTGGTGCACGACCAGGAACCCACGACCTTCGGATCGTGAGGCAGGGGTGCTACCACTACACTACCAGCGCTCTAGTGCGTAAGCTACCATAGAAATAGTTTTACAACTACTCCGGACCATATATTCACGGGTTCGGATCGGGTTCGGATCGGACGCAGTGTGTAACCGCTCTAAGCCATTACGACAGTGCTCTCACTCAAATATAATTATGCAGGGCACAATTTCAATTGGCCGGGTGAAGTTCCGTGATTTTATCAGGACGAAGTTGGGATTGCTGCCTCACTAGTTCGCAGTTTTTAGAAGCCAAAGTTCAAAGTTTTTGATGTCTTGGTTATTTTATTATTAAAATGTGTTACCTAGGTTACGGTTTATATTATGGCCATTAGGTACTATTGGTATTATATTGTCACTAAATAAAGTAAGTAAGTATTTATCTTATACAATTAAACGAGCAATTCTTGTATATATATATATAATCTGAATCTCGGAAACGGCTCCAACGATTTTCATGAAATTTAGTATACAGAGGGTTTCGGGGGTGATAAATTGATCTAGCTAGGTTTCATTTTTAGAAAACGTCGTTTAACCCAAAAAAACGAGCAAAGCTCGGTCACCCAGGTACTTTAATTTATAAATATTATCTTTAGCTATAATCAGCTTTTTGGTTCGCATAGTATAAGCTTTGCTTAGTTTGAGGCTAGATGGCGTTGAGTGAAATGTCCACCAATATTTATTTATTTATATACCTATCTCTATCGGTGCTACGATTACGTAATACTGATACTAACAAAACGTTGTTTTTTTTTATAAATAACTAGCTTCTGCACGCGGCGTCGCCCGCGAAGTACCTACATAAAATATAGCCTATGTTCATCCTGAAAGTTCATTCTACACATTGGTGAAAGAATTTTTTAAATCGGTTCAGTAGTTTCGGAGCCAATTCAATTCAAACAAACAAACAAACAAACAAACAAACAATCAAATCTTTCCTCTTTATAATATTAGTATAGACTACATAGGATGTTCAATAACACCCAGACACAGAACAAAGAACTGAATTCATCACATAAATGTTACTCTTGAGTGGGGATCGAACCCACAACCTACAGCGCAGAAGGCAGAGCTACTACCAACTGAACTGTGAGGCCAGTCAACTGAGCCGTTAGTTATAATTAGCAAAATGTCCATGTAGCAAAACGTCCCACTATCACAATGGCCTGTATAGCAGAACATACTCGTATATTTAGCAAAAAATCAGATTAACTCATACCAAGTTTAAATATATACTCTCGGGACTTAATCGCGTATTGTGAAACATTCTATTTACCTCGACGTTTCGATGATATTACAATCACCGTGGTCACGAGTAGACTGAGGTAAATAGAATGTTTCACAATACGCGATTAAGTCCCGAGAGTATATATTTAAACATGTTTCCAAGTCGCGATAGTTTAAAAAGTGTTCTAACTAATACCAAAATTTACAAAATTCAACACACACATTGCCGGGAGGGAAACGGACACGGATGTCCAAAATTGTTGTTTTATACCCCATTATAAGAATTTTAACTAAAAATATTTTTCGTTATTTGGCAAAATAAAAACATAATTTACAGACCATTAATTACAGACGACCTCGGTGGCGCAGCGGGCGAGAGTCCGCCTGCGACGCAAGAGGTTGCGGGTTCGATTCCCGCCGCGGAACAAATTTGTGTATGATCTGCAGAAATTTGTTCCGTTGGTCTGGGTGTTTTCTATGTATAATAAAAAATTATCTATCTATGTATATAATGTATTCAATATATCAGTTATCTAGTACCCATAACACAAGCTTTGAGTGGCTTACTTTGGGGCTAGATGCTGCTGTGTGTATTGTCCAGCATTATTTATTTATTTATTTATTTATAACACAAGCTTTGAGTAGCTTACTTTGGGGCTAGATGATGCTGTGTGGATTGTCCAGCATTATTTATTTTATAATTTTACCATTAAAATATATTTCAGCAGTTAATACAATCACCGCTAACGACTTTCTCGCCGTTTCATAAAGCCGACTTTTTTCACCGCCGACCGACACAAGTTAAATATCCCACTTTCGACTTAGTTTTAAACTGCTACTCAACACACTCAAAACTCTACCCTATTCTCTACGCACTAGAACTCAAGTCTCTCAACTCAAGTTTAAACTGTTGGTGACCGCGAACGCACTCGAAACTCAACCTTATTAACAGTCGCTAAGGTTCAAGTACAAGGGCTTAAGGAGTGTTCACGCTATTTTTTTGTTTTGTTTCAAGTAAAGTTGGGAACAGTGACTAGTGTTTCAGTGAAAGTTTGTTCGCGAGTTTGCGGTAACAGGAATTTCTGAATTGGTTTTTGTGAAATAGTTCTTAATTCAGTAGAAATATGTCAGAAACGTTGAATTAGTATTAAAAAACAAGTTGAATTGCCCGCGACTTCGTCTGCGCGTTTGTTTGAAAAAACCTTGAAAAATCATGACCCCCAAATCATGACCCCAAAGAAGCAAAAGTGTTGCTCTTTTTGGGTATGATGAAACTAAAAAAAATCCGACCAGTAAAAATCCCATTGAATATGTACCAGTACCTACCTACTTTCTTACTTTTTGCGATAAACTTATACAAAGGCAAAACAAAGACATGAAAATATTATTACAATGCTAAAATCGAGCTTTCCCGTTTTACCCTTTAATTTTTGACTCAGTATTTTTCCCTTTTCGATCCAAAACATATGACTATAAACAACAAAAACAAATTAAAAACACTGCACATCATAAAAATAGATATAAAAACTCCTTATAATTACCTACCTATTATATAAAGTAACTTGGACTAAGGCAACTATAATTTTATAAAAGTGTAAAAATAAATAAAAATAGTTTGATACAAATAAAAACCTGTTTTATACCTTGGTGTAAACGAGGTTTACAAGGTAGAGTGAACAAAGGTCACTACACTTTCCGAACTCTGCCACTTCGTCAGACCTCCGTCACCTGAAAAGGCGGCGTATACTAATTGTGAATGTCAGTTGGCAATTAGAAGCCCTATTGTGTTGCCAACAAAGGGCGAGAGGGTAGGGTGTCCTTTTATCAAGGGTTTGACTTCTCTATTGATTTGATATTTGTTAGTATCGGCAGTACATCGTTTTATTTATAACTAGCTGATGCCCGTCGCCCGCGTGAATGTCGATTATCGCGACTTTTCATACAAACTTTCATCCCCTATTTTATCCCCTTGGGGGTAGAATTAATCAAAATCCTTTCTTAACGGATGCCTACGTCATAACATCTACCTGCATGCCAAATTTCAGCCCGATCCGTCCAGTGGTTTGGGCTGTGCGTTGATAGATCACTATGTCAGTCAGTCAGTCAGTCAATCAGTCAGTCACCTTTGAGTTATATATATTTAGACTAGCTGTAACCCGTGTCTTCGTACGGGTTAGATTACTTTTTATAAGTAGATACCTACGTAGTTCAGTGGTTAGTTTTTGAATGTTTATTCAGTCAATAACTATTTCTTTTTCTTTTGACGTCATGATCCTTACGTGTCCTTTTATTTTGTATTTAATGTATTTAAGGCATACCAGTCGTTTAAAAGTACTAGCAGCCACGCACTGCTCTGTTCGCGCGATACCCTGATAAGAAGTAGGTATTTAGAAACTTTTAAATGATTTTCCATATCGCTAAACATTTGTGGCAGTTTTCCTTTACCAATATTTAAAGAAACCTAGAACTCAAAATTTCCAGTTTTAAATTTCAATGAGTAACTGGTAAAAGGTTATTCAAAAACACCAAGAATTTCCTGAACAACTGTCAGTGCACCCGAAACAATTTCCCATTTCCCGGAAAATAACATAAAATATCCACACAGATTTATATCCAACAGGTTGGTTAGCTAACTGTCGAACTCTATACTAATAAATACCCCCGGCCGTGGCTATATTTCAGTACACAGTTTTCCACTTCGATTGCTAGCAGGGACATAACAATGGCATAGCTGGGAGGAAGCAGCTGGCACAAGGCACTCTACCTAGCCATATCTCACATAAGGCCGGGACTCCACCAAAGCAGTGATGTGTGCGGTGTGCTCACATCTCTCGTCTCCACTGTGCGTCGTCCGCGCAAAGCACACATCTCCGCTTCCATCGGCGAGGCGATACGGTGACGATCCCTTTCCGAGTTGATAGGTGTACTTATCAACACCGTGATAGTCACACGTGTCTACACCATGCTTATCTAGCACTCCTCATCTCTTCAACAACAGGCGCTACTTTCAAACTTCCCCTAACATCTCTCCGTACCATGCACTCTTCTACATCATTTCATCGTACAAGTAGATTAAAGATCGAATTGGAAATACTTTTTCTAACAATTTTACCATAAAATTTGACTTCGATTTTGACTTTAACTTTGAGCAAGCGTTCCGTCTCTTCACTGTGAGCACCAATATGCTATTTATGTGTTCGTCCTCTGTAGCTAGTTGACCGTTCATAATGTACGGATCAATAAGTGTAGGGTAAGCTCTAATTTTGATAGTAGATTCTTCCGTTTCTGATGAGATTTGTCTCAGCACAATAATGTAATTAGGAATAACTGGCAAGATTTGGATGGTTGCTAAGGGAGAGGCCATTCAAAGGTAGAACGGGTGGGACTTGAACCCGCGTTTTGTCGGTAACCAATTATGAACTATCGACTTTGTCACTGATGATATAGATAGCACATCATCTATATTTCTGCTGGTTTTCTAGAACATTGCCTTTCAGAAAATGAGATACTTAAAAATAACAGATATTTTAGTGTAAATAAACATTGTTGATGGACAAGCCCCAAACTAAGCAAAGCTCGTACCTATGAAAACCAGATAGATAATAGATTAATAATATACTTTTTGTTGTACAATAATAATTTTGGATTACTTTACAACTTGTGAAAGAGAAGTGTTGTGGCCAATATGAAAGTTTCCTTATTTTGGGGATAGATGGTGTTGTACGAAACGTCAACTAATCAAAAAATAAAGGGATTAAAAATAAAAATAAGCAGCCAGACGCAGCATACAATAAATACCTTTTTAACAATATTAAAAATATAATTCTCGATTTTTGGAGTTCGTGTTTCTAGATTTGGTAAAAATCTAAATTATCTGGTTATTTTGATCTTTGAGGATATCGAAAGGGTAAAATACAAATATAATCAGAGGCACGTTCAAACATTATATTTGGCACATGCCTTCGTTTTAGCACAAGTTAATATTCCGTACGTGATAGGTAGCAAGCTCAGTACCGTTTAGAGAAATGCAAACTAATGATACATATTTGAATTTTCGATTCTTAGGTATGCCGATTTCTTCAATATCAACTTCCATTCGGAAAATAAGGTCACAAGGAGCAAATCATATTTCCATCTTGCGAGTACATTGAGCAAAATGTATATTCGTGAGACAATACCACAACACCACAGATGAACCTCACAGTACTGCATATAGAATGGCCACTTCTCACTTCTCCTCATTTTTAGATACCCCACATCATTGTTAAATCTATGTAAACTCAACAATGGCAGCTATATAATTATTATTGTATACAACTATAATACAATAAATGTTGGCATCTGCTTCTTTTTGCCAATGATTACTAGAATTATCAATGTCGCAAAGTCATAGTCAATTTGTCAAGTCAATATTAAACAAAAGATGGCTGTTTTGTTTAAAATTCTCAGGGTTTCCTTTCATGGATTTACGGCCGGTTCCTATATACTATCTATCTGCAGTTTTTGGATTTTGGATAGAAAGCGCAGATAGATAGTATATAGAAAACGGCCGTTAGAAAAGAACTCACTAGTCAAGAACTTACATAATCGAAAAAAAATACACAATAATCATCATCATCATCATCATCTTCTTGCCCTTTTCCCGCGTTGTGTGGTCGGCACAACTAGCGATCATCTTCTTTTTCCCTCTATCATCCGTCATCTCAGTACTCACTCCTTTCCTACCCATGTCATCTTTCACACAGTCCATCCATTTTTTCTTACATTAAGACTAAAAATAGCACGAGAAAATATAAAAAACTAGAGCGATAAACTTCACGGTAGAAGCATCAGAAAAAAATCCGCTATAGTTGTATAGAGTGATAGATTCTTGTCAACTCTTCCTATATCCATATCGTCACAAGCCCGACGACACCTGCGGTACTATCCAATGCAACTCGACACTCTGATGTTATGTGACGTATAGAGAATATATCTTGTGAATGCATTCCTATCCTCACAGCTCAGTTGGTAGCAGCTTTGCCTTCTGCGCTGTAGCTTGTGGGTTCGATCCCCACCCAGGACCAACTTTTGTGTCATGAAAGCAGATGTTTGTTCTGTGGTTGTTACTATGTATTCTATGTATGTATTCGCAAAAAGAAGCATATAATTAGTCATTTATCTGGTTATCATCGTACAAGCTTTGCTTTGTTTGGGGCTAGATGGCGTTGTGTGAAATGTTGAAATATGCAGGTACCTATTTATTTTATTTACATTACACTCAAAAATACGCCGATTTTATAACTGCTGACCACTACGCTCAATAATTAGTAAGAGTTTATTTTTTACTAGCTGTTGCCAGCGATTTCGCCTGCATGACGATAACTTTTTTTCTAACATTCAATTTGATGATCTGGATCATTTGAGCTATCTATAGATCGTTTGTAACAGTCCTTAGATAGCTCAACTGTTTAATTAATGTACATTTTATATTATAGTATATGTGAATTAAAGTGAATCCTTTCTAAATCCATCGGAAAGAAATCCGAGAATTTTAAAGCAAACAGCCATCATTTGTTTAAAATGTGACTTTGTGACATTATTATTAGTATTAATCGAGTTAAGGAAACGGTGAAGGAAAACATCGTGAGGAAACCGGCATACCCTAGAACCAATAATTCGAAGGTGTGCGTCATAGGTTAGTATTCTTATAAGCGGCGTTGGGCTTGCAACCTGTCACGTACGGAATACTAACTACTGTGCAAAATGTGGGCATGTACCAAATGTCATGTTTGGACTTGCCTCTGACTACCCCCTTTAGATATCCTCAAAAGATTTAAGTAACCAAAGATCTGAGGAGATATCTACCGAGCCCGGGGATTACAGTCGTGATCATATTTATTTTTTTATTTATTTTATTAATCGAGTAGGTATTTATCGCGTTTTATTTACCTCATTTTTCCCGACGTTTCGACATGTTCTTCTTCTTCTTCTTCTTCTTCAATTATGGCATCTGTCTCTTAGAGAACAACTTTGCCCGTGTCAAGTGTATTTATTTATAAGTATTGTCAACGTCACAGAGTCATAGTCAAGAACACACTGTTGTGGTTTGTGACATTTACAAAAAAAACTTGACACTGGCAAAACTGATTTCAAAAGAGACAGATGCCATAAATAAAGAAGATGAAAAAGCACAGTAAGTACACCATAATAAGTACTTGTTATAAATAAGGGCACAACTCCATCTTCGTACTCCGTATTGCCCTCCAACTGTCAAGATCACACAGATGAGGACACATATCATCTTACTACGCAAAACAGTTTTATCAGAGTTATATTCGTTTTGACACGGCGCGTTTTGGCGTCGTGAGAATTGGAATAATTTATCTATGAGATTTCCCTGGAGCCCTGCAGTGAGACAGACGGAATAAAAGTCGCCATTTTGTGAGTGAAGTCAGGTTCCAGTGAAGCGGTCACCGCTATTTGTTGGCCTAATATTTTAAATGCGTTTTTGTATGAATTTCTTTGTGGTTCACCTTCAATTTGACGACCTCAGTGGCGCAGCGGGCGAGAGTCCGCCTGCGACGCTAGAGGTTGCGCGTTCGATTCCCGCCTCGGAACAAATTTGTGTACGATCTGCAGAAATTTGTTCCGTTGGTCTGGGTGTTTTCTATGTATAATAAAAATATATCTATCTATGTATATAATGTAATAAATATATCAGTCATCTAGCACTCATAACACAAGCTTTGAGTAGCTTACTTTGGGGCTAGATGATGCTGTGTGGACTGTCCGGCATTATTTATTTATTTATTTATTTATTGACGCCAAAATGTTTGAACAGATTTTAAAGAAACAGGTACAGAAACAGACACGCAGTTACTCGTAGATTTTTTTATTACTAAACCACAAATAATTTAAGATATTTTAAACAAGATCTGGTTTGATGAATCTCCCTAGCAATCTAATAATGGTTTTTTACTGTAAAAATATATTTTTACATTGTTTTCGTGTTCTACCATAGGCAAAGGATAATATTCCGTAAAATAAAATGACGTAAACATTATTGTTAATTTAGATATACGATCAGGTAAAGCTTTGTTAAAAATTTGGTGAAATTGGACCTAAAAATGCTACATTACGGTCGACGCTATATTGAATTGCCCTAGCTAGATGCTAAGTAGGTTCGTAGTCGCGCATTAGGACATGTTTATTGTTATTTCGACGTAATTGGACTCGTTTGGGGAGAGAATCTCTAGAAAAAGACATAAATCTCGAGAAAAAATCTCTTTCAAGCACAAAATACATGACAATAGTACCTTCAAGTAATCAGTAACAGATTTTTAGACTAGCTTCTGTCTATGGCTTTATTTTTACATACTTAAAGAAAAGGTAGAGTTATGAAGTCGATGCGTACACTTATATTTTACTAGCCGACTCTCGCGCAACTTTGTCTTTGTGTTTAAAGTAGGTAATATATTTTTACCCGTTTTTGCAACATTGATGCTCCGCTGCTATTGGTTGGAGCGTGATGTTATATAGCCTATAGCCTTCCTCGATAAATGGACTATACAATATAATAATGATGTTTCAATTCGTACCAGTAGTTCCTGATATTATCATGTTCAACCAAATAAACAAACTCTTCAGCTTTAGATATTAGTATCTATACCTAGATGTATATTAACGCATAACTTTTACACAAATGACGAAGTTTTTAGTACTTTCATAAGAAATAAAATACATACTTTTCGTACATTATATATGCTTTATCATATTGTATCTACTAAAAGTAACAATCAATGTTAGAAACAACTTACTCCAGTGAGACCAAGAAGGAATCAGTGACGCGTCACGAAAAGTTACGTCTCCAGAGATCCACTTCAAAGATTATCTCGGTACTTTATTCTGGTTTTGTGATCTTACTTATTTTATTTCAGGCTACAATCTGATAGATCATAGAAAACAATAAGTTCTTCATATCTGTCTAGTTTTTTCGTGGGAAGAGGGCAGGAAGATGAAGATGATGATGATATCTGTCTTTTTTTTTTGAACCAGAGTGTGGTGAAAGGTGCGCCTAAAACGCTTCTTTTGGTGGTGTAGTGGTATGGTACCCCTGCCTCACGATCCGAAGGTCGTGGGTTCAAACCTAGTCGTGCACCAATGAGTTTTTGTATTCGAAAAATGTATGTGCGCAATGTCCGAAGGAAAATATCGTGAAGAAACCAGCATACCTTAGAACCAAAAATTCGTGTGTATCATAGACTAGTATTCTTATAAGCAGCGATGGGCTTGCAACCTGTCACGTACGGAATACTAATCACTGTGCAAAATAATTAATGTGCCAAATATCGTGTTCGGATGTGTCTCTGACTACCCCTTTAGAGATCCGAGATTTGAGTTTTAAGTACAGTCCGCATCAAGGCGCGCCGTGTCTTTGAGCTTTATCATCATACATTGAAGGTTTAAATGTTTAGCGTAAACAAAATCCGGTGCGGACGCGGCACTGTGTAGCGTGAATTGGTCTTTACTTTTGATTAGAGGTATTTTACGATTCTATATCAGAATAGGCAGTCGTATAACTCCGGGAGCTTTCCACTAAAATCGGGTTAAAAAAGGTATTGAACCGAAAAACGTTCAAAGGTCGAGTCGTGAGAATAACCCCTTACTTGTTTACTTCTCATTACAATCCTTATACCGGCCGCGTAGAGTTCAGAATGGTGTACCCTGATTAAGTGAAGTCAAATTGATTTCGCTAAAGATGTTATGTGACCTTTCTTTGAATTTGATCTTATGTACGTGCCCCTTAAATCCCTTTGAAAAACTATTGTATAAAAGAATTCCAGAAATGTACGTATTTATTTAAGGTATTTCGGGAATACGATTAATCAAAAACCTGTCTTTGTATACTTACCTGAGACTCGGCCACAGAATAAACAAAATTGACTTGGTAATGTATATAAATGATACATATAAAACTCTTTGGCTCCGTTTTCTTCTTCTTCTTCCTGCCCTTGTCCCACGCTAAGTAGGGTCGGTGTACGCGAACCAAAGGGTTTCGTACATTTGGTTGAAGTGGAAGGAATTCTACTGTAACACTTCTCCGGATTGCTCGAGAAATGAACGGACGCACACCAATCGCAAGTAACCAAAAACAGTATAATGTGCCACTTACTTGATGTTCTGGGTTTTCTCTTGCTGCGAATCTTCTGCCGGCCGGCTTAGTATCCAGTTAACGATCTTCTGGATTGTTTTACACATAAAAACCACCATTTACACCATGATATTGTCTCAGAAAAATCGATCGCGGCAAATCAATATTGAAAATTTAGTTCAAGTGAAAAAACAGCAGATAGCGCTGTTGACGTAGTGGCGCATAGACACAATATTAATTGCGTCGCTGTGATTGGCTGAGCGATAGTGTGGTCGCGTTCAGAATATACACAAAGTAAAATAAGTAAAATATCGCGTTCTATCCCATGGACCTTTGGACTTATTAAAACTTTACATATCGCCCACCAAAATACACAATGGTATTTTCATATTAACAAAAGAATTGAATGATAACTGATAATTACGAAAATTTACGCCTAGGAAGGCAGCACGAATAAAAAAGAAAAAAAATGAACAAATAATTCTAAATGAAATAGATAACAGAGTATTTTATATGAGTTACATAATTGTTCCGCATGAAAAATCACCTACCCAAATAGCAAATGTATTTACAAGAATCAATATTATAATTACTATTAATTTGAAACGAGATCCGTATCAACTAAGTCGGACTCACTGGGTAGTACACAAAGCTTAGTTAATGATCGTTTAAATATAGATCCATTAGCAGTTCGTACTGTGGCCACCCGCACGACTCCATCTAGGCCAGCATGTAAATCTTGTACTCTAGCAAGAGCCCAATGTAATGGAGGGGTATTTTCGTCCTTGAGTAGAACGACAGCACCAACAGATAAGGGTTTGCAATGCTTGGTCCATTTGGACCGTTGAGTCAACGATTGCAAATATTCAACCTTCCACCGATTCCAAAAATCCTGTTGGAACCGCTGAAGCAGTTGCCAACGGCCTAGACGATTCAATTTAAGGTTCGTTAAATTCGTGTCTGGAATCGACGTGAGGGGTTCTAATGTTAAAAAATGACCTGGGGTTAATACATTAAGATCATTCGGATCTGAACTAATCGGACAAAGAGGACGGGAATTTAGCATGGCTTCAATTTGGATAAAAACGGTGGTAAGCTCTTCGAATGTCAGTGTTTGATCTCCAATAACTCGATAAAGATGTGATTTTACAGCTTTTACCTGAATTTCCCATATTCCTCCAAAATGGGGTGAGGAAGGGGGATTGAACCGAAACTCAATATGACTACTATTACAAGCTTGTTTCATATATGAATTAAGTTTGTTGCATGCTCCAACGAAATTGGTCCCATTGTCGGAATGTATGATCTTTACTCTACCTCGTCTCCCCACGAATCGACGAAGCGCGGCTATGTATGCCTCGGTCGACATATCTGAAACTACTTCGAGATGAACAGCTTTCGTTGTAAAGCACACGAATAAACAAAGGTATGCTTTTCCTATTTTTGCTCCACGATGATTTCCTAACTTGATACGAAAAGGTCCGGCATAATCTACACCCACCATAGAGAATGGCTTGACTTGATTGACTCTAGCTGCTGGCAAGTCCCCCATAAAAGGTTCAAGAGAAACAGGACGCGCACGAAAACATTTAATGCATTTTTGAAGACAATGACGAATAGCACGTTTTGGGGACATGATCCAAAATTGTTGGGTAACTAAATATTGAACAGTATTGATCCCTGGATGACAGTTTTCTTTATGAATTGCTTCAATAATAAGATATGTTAGTTGTGAATCTCGAGGAAGCAATGCTGGGTGTTTATGTTCAAATTCCAGCCCCGATTGGGATAATCTCCCGCCTACTCTGAGGACGCCACGCTCATCGAGAAAAGGATTAAGTTTTCTCATTTGTTTCGGTAGAAGTTTACCACTTTTAAGACGACATATTTCGTTATTAAAATGTTTAGTTTGAATATGTTTGACTAATACTAGTAATGCTTCATGTAGTTCTATCTGACTGAGTACGGCAATGTTATGAGATCTATTTGAGTTTGTTATATTGTGTATAAAACGTAGAGAGTAAGCTAGTACACGTTGTGTTTTACGAATCGATGAAAACCGTTCAATTAAACGATCTAATGTGTGTGAATCATCATGCATTAGTAGCGTAATTACTCGTTCTTCAGTATGGGCATCAGTATCCTGTTTTTTAACATTCTTCGGCCAATTTTCTATGCTCTGCATGAGCCACACCGGCCCCGCCCACCATAAACGACTCTGCACTAGTTCGCCAGGAAGAAGGCCACGAGATGCTGCATCGGCTGGGTTATCCTCGGTTGGTACGTGATTCCATTTAACCTTCGGGATCGTGTCTTCAATATGGCTTACTCGATTTGCAACGAATGTTTTCCAACGACAAGATGGTGAATCAAGCCATGCGAGTACAACGGTTGAATCAGACCAGGCGATGGTGGTGGCTTCGGGAAAGGATTGTGAATATGTTTCTTCAACAAATTTCAGTAAGTCAGATAACAGCACTGCGGCGCAAAGTTCGAGACGTGGTAATGATATCTTTTTAACCGGAGCAACGCGAGATTTGGCACATATAAAATGCACATTTATCTTATTATTATAGTCTTCCGTTCGCAAGTACACTACTGCTCCGTATCCAGATTCCGAACTATCAGCAAACCCATGAAATTGACAAGATTTTAAATTGTTTACAGATAGGCAACGAGGAATTTCCAATTTTTTTATCAACTCTAATTGATCACAATAGTTTTCCCATTGGTTGACAACTTCTTCGGGAGGTGTTTCATCCCAATCAATTTTTAAAATCCATAGTTTCTGAATGTAACATTTTGCTAGAAAGGTTAACGGCACGAGAAAGCCTAGCGGATCAAATATACGAGCGAGTTCACTGAGTATAGTTCGCTTTGTGCAATTTCGCTGTAAAGGTTTTACATCAAACAGAAATTTGTCTGCGTTTGGATTCCATTTAAGGCCAAGTATTTTAATCGTATCTGAAGTCTCCACATCTAACGGCACTCCTTCGCTGTTCATGAGGCGTTCTTCTGGTGATAAATCTTCAAGTAACTCTGGAACATTACTCGCCCATTTTCGAAGTTGGAAACAGCCCTTTGCCATTAAATCTATAATTTCCCCTTTTGTTTGTTTTGCTAGTTCTAAAGTAGAGCATCCGCTAACGATGTCATCAACATATACATCTTTATCTAAAACAACAGCTGCCTTTGGATAATCGTGGCCGTGATCTTGGATCAACTGCTTGATCGTACGCAACGCTGAGTGTGGCGCAGATGACGTTCCATATGTCACGGTGTTTAGACGATACTCTATAATTGGATTTGATTCGTCTTCTCTCCAGAATATGCGTTGATAATCACGATGAATGTTGTCACAGAGAATTTGTCTGTACATTTGTCGTACATCAGATGTGTAAACAACGATATGTGAACGGAATCTTAGCAGTAGGTTCATTATGTTGGCTTGAAGTTTTGTACCAATGAGTAATGTTTCATTGAGAGAAATTCCACGGGCATCTTTTGCTGATGCGTCAAAAACTACACGCAATTTAGTTGTGGAACTATCTGGACGACTGACGGAATGGTGTGGTATGTAATATTTACCATTGCCGAGGTCTTTTGTAGGTATTTTACTCATGTGCCCGCTGTTGAGATAATCTTGCATAAAACTATTATACTGTTGACGTAATTCAGAGTTCTTTGTTAATCGTCGTTCAAGTGCTCGAAATCTCTTCAATGCTACCTCACGCGAACCAGGAAACTCAGCGTGTTCAGTTTTGAAAGGCAAGGTAACTATATACCTGCCAGTGTTATCGCGTGAGTGTTCGTTAACGTATTTTGATTCGCATAGTTCTTCATCTGGTGTCAATTTAGTACAGACTGCCATGTTATCCAATTCCCAAAACCTTTTCAATTCATCTTCTAATTGAGATCCAATTGATGTTTCATTGCTCAGAAAAAATGATCTCGTTTCCAGGTTCTTAGATTTCATACATTCCACGTGTCCTGTTAGTAGCCAACCAAACACAGTATTTAAAGCTGACGGTTTATTAGCTCCTCCGCTTACAATTCCATTACGTAAAAGCGATGAGAATATTTCAGCTCCAAGAAGAATATCGATCGTTCCTGGCAGATGGCAATCTGGATCAGCTAGCGGTAAATGTTTCACATGACTCCATGATGATTTGTCGAGTTTCATGGCAGGCATTTTACCGCATATAGTGGGCAGTGTAAGTGCTTCGATGTTGTATAACACCTTACCGTCGATTCCAATGTCCAGAGTAAGGATCCCTGATACCGATGATGTAGACTGTCCTAAGCCACTAATCTTTCGATCCGATAATGTACGTTGAAGACCTAATAATTTAGCAGCCTGTTCTGTTATGAAATGAGCTTGACTGCCTGAATCAATCAATGCTCGCAATGTATGAAAGTGACCATTAGAATCCTTAACTTCAATTTTTGCTGTTGAAAGAAGAATCAATGATCGATCGCCCAAATTAGTCAGGACAGTTTGTTGTTCATTAGTAGTTGCCGACATTTTCGGTTGGGTGTTTTCTATTTTCTCTTTAGAAGCTTCGCCAACGGATGAATCTGAGATATCGTCTCGATGAAGCAGACCATGATGACGTTGTCGGCATTTTTGGCAATTAAAAATTGACTTGCAATCCCGAATGCCATGAGATGATTTAAGGCAATTAAAACACCAATGTTGAGCTTTAGCATAATCAAGCCGATCATCTATAGATTTTTGGGCAAAGGACAAGCAATGATTAATCGAATGATTTTCTCCGCAGAATGTACATTTGAGCATGTTTGTATTATTAGCAGGTGTTGAATTACTTGCTACTGGTGCCTTTGTTTCAGTGTTTGATAAAAATGCAGATGTTGTTGGTTTTTTGCTCGTATTAGATTTAACATTTTGATTTGTGTTAGTACGTGTTCGATCAGCGCCATTTCCTTTCACAGCACTTGTAAAGTGTGTGTCACGAACAAGAGCATCACATTTTGTATAGAGAAACCTTTTCAATGTCATATATGTTGGAAGCTCATCATTGGGATGTTCTTGTTCAAATTCGCAGCGAATGGTTGAATCAAGTTTGGAAAGGAGCAGGTAGCATAATACAAAATCCCAATGTTCGATGGGCAGTTGTAGCCTTTTAAGTATTGCCAAGTTTTCGTTGAACGCATCTAATACACGACGGAACTCATGAGCGTTGTTCGATGGTAAGGTAATATTTTGCATTTCCTTCCAGCTTGTAAAAGCTAATTCGCGATTATCCTTATACCGCGCAACAAGTGCTTCATATGCTTCAGTATAATACTTTCCAGTGGTAGGAAAGATTCTGATAAGAGCCAATGCATCCCCGGACAAACTCGATACTAGATAATGCATCCGTTCGGTATCTGAGAGAGAATCATTTTCATGAATCAGAGATTGAAAGATATCATGGAACTCAGGCCATGTCTTGATATTTCCGGAAAACGAAGGTAAATTTATTTTAGGTAGATTTACCTTTACTCCTGTATTTTGGCAATGGGAAGAAGAATTGTCGAATGATTTGTTTATATCATCACTTGTGGCGATGAGTCGTCGATGTATGGCGAGAATTTCGAAATATGTTTCATCACAGTCGCATCTTATTTTATCTTCCTCCTCCTCAGTCGATGAATCGATTATAGTCAGTATAGACTCATGAGCCTCCTCAAACCTTGCAGCGTGTCTTGTAGCTTCGGTAAAATAAGCCATAAATTTATCCAATTGGCTTTTGTCATTTTCTGCTAACTTAGCTACTTCTAAAGTTTTAGTCAATCGATTTAGAGCTAAAGTTCGTTTGCGTCGCAATGCTGGTAAATCATGAATTGTTTTTGATAAATTCATGTTGATGGATTTTGATTTAACTTTAAGCCGGCGTCTTGGTGTGTAAGACATTTTACTGAATAATCAAGTAAAAGGAATAAGAACAGACTAATACTTAATATACGACAGACTTCAATTTATAATTTAATGTAGATAATCACCAGATGAATAACGAACTTCTTATTTTACTGTATGAAAATGAATAAGAATTAATTAATTATTACTATCAGATAAAAACTTTTTTGTTGAGAAGAAAGAAAATAAAACAATGCTGCCTATAAAGTTATGGTAAAATAAGTAATTTCAACTTTCAAATCAATTTTCCTTATTGTAAGCATATAAGTACACAGTGAAATACTAATAACTTTGAATCCAAAATCAACTCTAAAATAATCTAAAATAATAACGTAACTAACGTTGAGAATTGTAAGAAAATCTGTGTTAAATTATTTTGTGCGAGTTGGTTTGACAACTGTGATTGAAACTTATTGATATAAATTATCTATAAACATTAAAAGTTGTATCCTTATTCTATAAATTGTTTTAGATTAGGCATTTAGAATATCAGAAAGAAAAAATACAAATCACTATTTGGTCAATCAGACGACAGAACAATTATATATCAATATTACTTATTCCTAAAATCAAGTTTAGGTTTCACTTACATTACTACCATCAATTGTTTATCTACTCTAATAATATCTAGAATATGACTGCTGAAATATCATCAAAGTATCTTCATGTAATTATTTTGTTCAAGAGTTCGCTTTATTAATATAATTTAATTAATAACTGTACCTAGAGCGGACACTGATCTAATGGGCTTTATGTATGTTGTAGTACTGTTGCAGTATGATTTGACAATAAATTAAGTTAAAATAAAGTATTCTCAACCAAGTTTAAACTTATTGCTACAAATAAAGAGCAATTTACGATGCTGTGGGCAATATTTATGAAAAGTTAGAAAAGTATTGTTATTTATTATGTACCTGGGTTAAATTGAGTATTTTCCTTTACGCGGTTTTGACACTAACCTTTAGAAGGATCAGAATTTGTCAGACGAGGAGAGAGGTAGGTACCAAAGTAATGAGAATATCGGTAGGAAGGTAGATAGGTACTTACCCAAGAAGTCGTATGTAGGATTCTACTCAACCCAAACTCAAACCCAGGCAATAATGACGATTGACTGAACCTTATGAATTACTATGTAGGTAAGTGATAAGACACGCAACGTTTTGTAACGAAATAGATGAATATCATTAGAGGTGTAGCAAAATGCAATAATGGCGGCCCTATGAACTCAGACCGGCAAAAGACTTTCAGAATTAATCTATAAGAGGGACAGGTTCCCTGGTTTCGGCACCAATAAAATGTACGCGAACCAAAGGGTTTCGTACATTTGGTTGAAGTGGAAGGAATTCTACTGTAACACTTCTCCGGATTGCTCGAGAAATGAACGGACGCACACCAATCGCAAGTAACCAAAAACAGTATAATGTGCCACTTACTTGATGTTCTGGGTTTTCTCTTGCTGCGAATCTTCTGCCGGCCGGCTTAGTATCCAGTTAACGATCTTCTGGATTGTTTTACACATAAAAACCACCATTTACACCATGATATTGTCTCAGAAAAATCGATCGCGGCAAATCAATATTGAAAATTTAGTTCAAGTGAAAAAACAGCAGATAGCGCTGTTGACGTAGTGGCGCATAGACACAATATTAATTGCGTCGCTGTGATTGGCTGAGCGATAGTGTGGTCGCGTTCAGAATATACACAAAGTAAAATAAGTAAAATATCGCGTTCTATCCCATGGACCTTTGGACTTATTAAAACTTTACAGTCGGCACGTTTTTTTCCTCTATTTCCCTCTATCGTCCGTCATCTCAGTACTCACTTCTTTCTTACTCATATCATCTTTCACACAGTCCATCCATCTTTGGCCTATCTTTACTCTTTTTTTTCTTTGGCTACGCATAAGTAGTTCAATTTTATTTGGTTTCTTGAATTACCTGTAATTATGATTCTGTACTTGAAATAAAAATAATCCGTTGCTTTATGTCTGTATGTCACTACCCAATAAATAAAAATTTTATGTTTTTTTACCTGTGTACGTTTCTGTTCTAGAATCATGAAATTATAAATAAATAAATAATAAATAAATAAATAATGCTGGACAATCCACACAGCATCATCTAGCCCCAAAGTAAGCTACTCAAAGCTTGTGTTATGGGTACTAGATAACTGAAATTAAGCAGACTCCAAGTTTAAAAAAAAAAAAAAACCGAAAATTGAAAATTTATGTTTCCGGTCTGTTTGGACTGAAATTCTTAAAGTACTAATCGTATGTTACAAATCCCAAAATGACCTTTTCTGAAAACGACTGATTTTCTAATATTTATTCAAAATCCAAAAAATACTCCAAATAATCCAGGCTCACTAGAAAACGGTAAAAAATAAATTAAAACATATTACATAACAAACTCGTGTTATACGAGTAGATAAGGTATTTCAAATTCATCTATCCATAAACAGAGCGTGTGTCAGCGTAAATTTTAATCAAGTCAAAATATCCCGATCAGCGCCCTGTATTTACGATCCGGTTTTAAAGTCCACTACGAAAAGCTACCCCCCTTCCACCCAGTGGAATTAAATAATACATTATTTTAGGAAAGGGATGGAGTAAAGGAAAAACACATAAGCACAACGCGGCGTCGCGTCGTACCATGATGTCATGTCATGTCGTGAAAATTTACGGTGTCTATCGTAAGAAAGTAGTTTTTTTTGGCGTCGCATTATTTATGCATTTGCCATTCACAAAAAAAAAAAGCGCGGGATTATGTAGAAATCAGAAAAACATATTTATGTAGTTCCTAATTTTGACGATTAAATTTTGTTTAATATTATACAGTTTTGTTTTTATTTAATGACATACTTTTGAGTAAATTATGTTGTTTTAGAGCTCTCTGAGACGCAATTTAATCCCTTCACTACACAGGTTCAAAAGAACTGGTGATGCAACTAGAAGTAAAAGTAAGAGCCATATTTATTTTGAGATAAAATTATTTATTAATTACTAGCTTCCGCCCACGGCTTCGCCCGCGTGGTACCTTTAAAAACAAAAACAAATCTATCCCACGGGAACCGTACATTTTTCCGGGATAAAATGTAGCCTATGTGTTCTTCCAGGCTATAATCTGTACCAAATTTTATCCAGATCCGTTCACACGTTTCAGCGTGAAAGAGTAACAAACATACATCCATGACATCCTGATATCCATCCATCCATTCATCCATACATTCTTACAAACTTTCGCGTTTATAATATTAGTAGGATATGTATTTTGTTATTTGCATAATTATGAATGTTATCATAATAATGCGTTGGATAATTATCTGTACTAATTATTATTGTTACGATATTGTGCTATGTGTAATATATTATAATACTGAATTTGAATATTAAGTCGTTACATCCCGTAATTCAACAGCCATTGGTTAAATTCGACACGTGACACGACCTCGCTAGCGATTCAATTACACCCAAAAGGGATTATGGATTTCTACAGTAAATTTCTAACTGCCCTTCGGTACAGCTCTGTGCTCGCAGTAGAATAATTACACACTTACACATTTAATTTAGTCGACACGATTTGTGTATGACACACAAATTGAGTCGGAAAACTAATTTGTGAGTTCGTCCGAAATATGTAAAGGCATGGACTTCCTCGTTATAAGTTGGGATTGTGGATGTCGGGGTGCTGGAAGTGAATTTGAATGGCTAGATTGAATATATAGTAGGAGCATGTGACATTGTGGGGACCACGGGAATAAATTTTAATTATTTTTATTGAGTTGCGCTGTTCCTATTAACAAGTCACCGTCAACGGGGACTGCGGGCATAAATTTTAGTTATTTTTATTGAGTTCCGTTGTCCCCATTGAATGGGGACACCGTCAATGGGGACAACGGGAATACATCTATCATGCTGCCTTTACGGTCGTGGGATATGCAAATTTAGATAATTTGTGTCCACTCAATATACTGGGTACACTTTTTTTTGCTCAATTTTTTTTTATCAGAAACCACTTTGATATTGGAATTGATAGTGTTACACTTTTCACTTTTCGTTGATGTTGATGTTGACTGATGACCTGGTGTAGGTCGCTGTAGTCCGCTGGATGCGGGCGGCGCAGGACCGGTCATGGTGGCGTTCACTGGGGGAGGCCTATGTCCAGCAGTGGACGTCTTTTGGCTGAAGATAAATACACTTTTAATGGGTTACTAAAACAATATCTTAACTTGTTACGTCTGTTAGTGGTTCACACAAACATTCTTCTTCTTCTTCCTGCTTTTTTCTCTCGCTATGTGGGACACAACACGTTTTCTTCTTCCATTGCCCTCTATCATATAAATCTATATCTATATAAGAGCTTAACCTGACTGACTGACTGACTGACTGACTGACTGACTGACTGATTTATCATCGCCCAGCCGAAACCGCTGAAGCTAGAAAGCTGAAATTTGGAAGGTGGTTTCCTTTTATAACAAAACCACCCACTAAGGCGGGATTTTTGGAAATTCCACCTCTAAGGGGTTGAAAAAGGGTGAAAACGTTAGCTTGAAACTTTTTAACGCGTGGAGCGATTTTCATGAAACTTTGTTTGTGCACTGTAAATGCAAAATGAATGGACACGTGTTTCAGGATTTTTCAATATAACCATCAAAAAGGGGTCAAATGTGGGGTCAATGTTTGTATGGGAACTTTTTAACGGGTGATGCGATTGGCCTGAAAATTTGTTTGTGTACTGTATATGCAAAATAAATGAACACGTGTTTCAGGATTTTTCAATATAACCTTCAAAAAGGGGTCAAATGTGGGGTCAATGTTTGTATGGGAACTTTTTAACACGTGGTGCGATTGCCTTGAAACTTTGTTTGTGTACTGTAAATGCAAAATGAATGGATATGTGTTTCAGGATTTTTCAAAATAACCTTCAAAAAGGGGTCCAATGTGTGGTCAATGTTTGTATGTGAACTTTTGAACGGGTGGTGCGTTGGTCTGAAACTTTTTTTGTGTACTGTAAATACAAAATGAACGGACACGTGTTTCAGGATATTTCAATATAACCTTGAAAAAGGGGTCAAATGTGGGGTCAATGTTTGTATGGGATCTTTTTAACCTGGTGCGATTGGTCTGAAACTTTGTTTCGAGTTTCAGGATTTTTCAATAAAACCTTTAAAAAAAGGGGTCAGATGGGGGGTCAATGTTTGTTAACGGGTGGTGCGATTGGCCTTAAACTTTGTTTTCTGTTTCAAAATTTTTCAATATAGGTAACTCTAAAAAAGGGGTCAATGTTTGTATGGGATTTTTTTAACGGGTGGTGCGATTGGTCTGAAACTTTGTGTACTGTAAATACAAAATGAATAGACACGTGTTTCAGGATTTTTCAATATAACCTTCAAAAAGGGGTCAAATGTGGGGTCAATGATTCTATGGGTACTTTTTAAAGGGTGGTGCGATTGGTCTTAATTTTGATTTGGATACTTTAAATGCAAAATAAATGGAAACGTATTCCTGGATATTTCAAAATATCCCTCTAAAAAGGGTAAAATTGGGTGTCAAAGTTATTAAGGGATTTTTTTATTAGTGTGATTTGTTTGAAACTCAGGTTAGTTAGATACCTACTTTAAGTGAACGAAGTCGCGGGCGGGACAGCTAGTATCCATACAAATATGCCCAATATTTTTTTTAAAGTAACTTAAATTATTTTCTCGCAAGGTTTCAACGGTAACCAGCTTGGATCAGACAGCTATCGAACCTGACATTTTCAGATTCTCAGATGACGTCAAAGCAGGATTTTCTGCGGTGTATTTGCCTGACAACTACGTCGCTCTGGTTTTTATATGTTTTCTCGTGTTATTTTGAGTTTTATTGCGTAATTTTGGTGGTTATTTTGCCAATAAAGCCCGGGTTCTTGACGCGAGTGTAAAGTATGTGAATTAGAGTGAATAGTTCTCTTGAAATTCCATCGGAGGAAATCCCGAAAATTTTCAACAAAACAGCCATCTTTTGTTTAAAATTGACTTGACTACTTGACTATGACTCTGTGACGTTGACAATACTTATAAATAAATACACTTGACACTGGCAAAATTGTTCTCTAAGAGACAGATGCCATAATTGAAGAAGAAGAAGAAGAAGAAGAAGACGTCAAAGCAATTTAAAAGGTTCACTGGTTTTACGATGCTGGGTGCATCTGACTCGGAGCAAACCTTGGGTCATGAGAACATAGCGCCAGCTCCAGAACCATGAACAAAAAACAAACAAAAATATCTTAGATGTCAAGTTACTTAGATCTTTGAAGATAATAAAGAGGGTAGCGAGAGATACGTCCAAACATGATTGCCCATGCCCACATTTTGCACAGTAGTGACAGTAGTTAGTATTTGACAGGTTGAAAGCCCATCGCCGCTTATAAGAATAGTAACCTATGACACACACCTTCGAATGGGAAAGAAAAGGAAAAACCAAAAATAAGCCATATATTTGACGACCTCAGTGGCGCAGCGAGCGAGAGTCCGCCTGTGACGCAAGAGGTTGCGGGTTCGATTCCCGCCGCGGAACAAATTTGTGTACGATCTGCAGAAATTTGTTCCGGTTGTCTGGGTGTTTTCTATGTATAATAAAAAATATCTATCTATGTATATAATGTATTAAATATATCAGTTATCTAGTACCCATAACACAAGCTTTGAGTAGCTTACTTTGGGGCTGGATGATGCTGTGTGGATTGTCCAGCATTATTTATTATTATTATTTGACAAAATATATTTACCGCATCTTACAAAGTTTAATAGGTACACTTTAAGGGGTTTTTTAGGGCTATGTTCTAGATTGCTGCATTGCCTAGGTTTCAGTTTAGGTTGCACGCTTAAGTTTGGCGATGATTCTGTTGTGTTGAACTAACTAAGATATCGTAAAATACGTAGGTACAATATTAGTTCAAACCTAAGACTGAACAAGTGCATACATTTTCAATAAGGCATACATAAAGTTATGTCAGTTTAGTAAAATTAAGTTACTGTTTCATTTATAATGTTAACGCTTATTCCTGGATCCGTTTCCATAAAAAATAATCAAAGTTTTTAACGACACTAAAAAAAATGAGAAGACATGTCGTTTCCATTGACTCCGATCGCCACGTTAAACCCGCGTAGGCGTCTTGTCATGAAGCACAGAGTATGTTGTGTGACAGTCAGATAGATGAGGAAATGTTTCGTCTTATACCCTGGCTACTCGCGGCTGGAGGATTTATTTGTTTACTTGTTTATGGTAGTTTACCTTAAAATATGTAAAAGAGCTCTGTTGTGCGATTACGGATCTCGGATATGATCAAACGTTCATACTAACAGGTCTCAGTGCCTATCGCTGAATTGGTATTACGGGAAGGTGTGTCATTTGGAATCTTAAAAAAACATTATTATTTATTTTAATTACGGCAAAATTATTCAATTTTCATGGGAAAATTTATGAAGACAGTATCACTTTCGTTTTTTATTCCAAAAAAGTGCAAAAAATTTTTCATTATAGCATAGTTATACGACGAAGACACGGTCTAAACCACGATTTCGTTTGACAAAGGATCAAAAAGGATAAATGCATATTCTACAAAAGTAATACTGCGGTCGCCGCTTTGTAAAACACTAATGTTGAAAGCAGTAACTAGAACCATTGTACGTTCCTGTGCAATGTTTACAGCATATCCCATAGCAACTTATTTCCATAAAAAGCTCATTGAATTAATCTCCTCACTAATTAGTTCTGAATTCCTTTGAAGTTGCCTTGCAAGTATGAAATACAGAAAACCTTAGATGAAAATAAGAGTAGACGCGATTTAGTTTTTGCAAGCGGTGGTAAATAGGTCTATTAGACCTATAATTATTTGAGTGAACGAAGCGAGGAAAAATCTCAAGGGCAAGTAGGCCGATTTGATGTTGTATGTTTGTATAATATTATGTTTGTTGATGAACCAATCAACCAATGGACTAATTAACCAAGAACTTAATCCAATCTGCTTAACTGCATGAAACTTGGAGTGCCTAGAGATTTTGCTATTTACATTTTCTGGGAAGCACATGAACTTAATCGATGAAGGGGTTGTAAAAACATTGGGTACTAAAGTTGAAAATAAAAAAAAAAAAATATTGAGTGGGTTGTCAAATGAAAGGCATGTTAATGTACATTCCAAAATTGTTTTTATTTTGGAATAGATAGGTTTTAAAATATAACGAAAAAAGTTAAATTAAGAAAACCGCGGATGCTTTAGCACGGGTAAAAGAAAACTCAGGTAGGATAATCAAATATTTGTTTGTGATTAAGACCATCTAATTTTGCTATAGGCTAACCTATGTAGTACATAAAGTGTTTCCAAAAACACAAATGACGATTGTTGACATAGCGCGCGAAATCTCAGTTCGGGGCGATCTACTAGTTTTATGATAACCAAGTAGGTATTACGTTTTAAGCTATCACAGCTAGAATAATATGCAATGAGTTTTTGAAACTTTTGTTTTCTTTAACGCATTCAAAAAATAATCCATGACTCCTCTCCCTCTGTTGTAATGCACACGGAAAGCGCAATTTATTCCGAACTGAAATTAGTACGGACATTGGGACACTGGGGACACTCGCAAAGCTACACTTTTGTGCCTCTGTGTACCTATTTGCTTTGTATAGAAAGCGGGTTTCCAGCGCCGACTAAGCGCTTTCCATCTGATTAACATTTGGTTTAACTATTATTGGTATAAAGTAGTGAGATTCAGTTAGCATGTCTAGTTATTTCTTCTACTTTATTTACGCCATAATGGTTCTTAGAGAACGATTTTGCCAGTGCCAAGTGCATTGTTATATAAGTGTTGTTAACGTCACTAAGTCATAAAAAGTTGGCAAGTCAATTTCGAGTTTTTCAACAAACTGAGAAAATAAAGTGATATTTTTATGTTACATAATTACGACAGCTTTTTTTTCTTCGAAAGAGAAGACATATATCATTTTAGACTACAAAAGGGTCATTATTGCTCGGCCAAATCACATATTAATGTCACATTGTTTTGTCTTCCGTAGATTTTTATATTTTCACAAGGACTGTGGACAATTTTATTTCGGAAGAGAAAACAGAGTATAATATTTACAGAAACCTGTTTTATTTGTAACAGCGCCCTCTATGCGTTAACCCAAAACCTCTTACAGTGGAAGTCAGGTTGTTCGTCCGTTACTAATTCTGATATGACTGAAACTGTAACTGAATCGAGTGCAGACTAACTTTTGCTTAGTAGCTTGTGATATGTGATCTTTCATTATCCAAAGCAAAAAATGGGCCTGAGGTGAACTTTAATCATTTTCACCACACTGCTTCACAAAAACTAGTAATACGAAATATTTTTCAAACAGAATAATACGTTGGTGCCGACTGGATTCGAACCCATTCGACCTTAAGAAGGCCATTGCCACTAGACTACTAACAAAAACTTAAAAAAAAGGCTAATTTTAATGAATAAAATCACAAGGTCCATTTTGAAACGCCTTATATTGCTAAGAAAATTAAGAGTTCTACCAAGGTTACTTGGAGGAATATGACAATGGTATCAGTCTCCGCTTTATAGCGGCTGTCATGACGGCCGTAACTTAGGAAACCAAGGCTTTAGACTAATGTCCCGCCCAGGTTCCTACCGCAAAACGCCAGCATACATATGTCAGTGGCTGACCGCAACATTCTGCTCAAATTAAGGATATTAAACATTACAATTTCCCTTGGCCAGAATTAGAAATTAGAGTAATTGGAATAATTTGTCGTTTTTGTTATAATTTTCGGAGAAATTCTGGTGATTATTGCATTGTTGTAGGACACAATGGCTGACCCGGGCCTAACAATGTATTTATACACGAGCACAGGAATAGCCTGCTTAGTTCGTAATAGATCAACTAAATTAAGCGGCGTTTACAGCGACGATTATTTTGATCGCTTTGTGTCACCTTAGTCAATCTTTCCTGAGCTCCTTTCTTAGTCTATGTCTAGCGGCACCATCCAACATTATCTGTGCAAAATTGCATCATTCATCATTCATTCAATCATCGAGGAAAAATCCAACATCTCGACAGAATCGTTTATCAAGAATTCGAAAATGTCCGTTTGAGACAACAAGAGCCGGCTGGCATCTTAAATCACAGAGAGTCCTTCTCATCTATTTCACACGTAGGGTGCTAAGCTCAAACTCCATCATTTAACATAAAAAATACAGAACACAACCCAGTTTATCTCGTGATCATGGCGCATGCAACAATGCCGAAATATGTAAAAGATTTTTTTTCTAGCTGCCAAATATTCTTTTATCTTAAGCATTTAATAGAAAAATACCATATATATACCATACATAATATATTTTTATTCTTAAAATTAAAAACCCGACTGAAAGTAATTGCAAATAGCCACCACACAAGATTTTTTGACATTTTGTATAAGTCAATAAAATTCATACAAATCCAACGGCAGCATAATATCATTCGTCAAAATCTGTACACGCTCGTACATAAATACTCCTTTGCAGTCAGGTAAAAATACCAATAAAACGACTCAATTAAATGCAAAAGCCAACCTAGACATTTTCGGCAGAGCAAGTTGGACATACTTCAAATTCTAATTTGGCTTTAAGCGATTGAAGCGTCGTCGACGTAACGAGCGCTGCTTCACCTGCATGTTGCACCAACTAGACCGCTCAAGCACATGATGCAAGTCTTTAAAGCTACTGACATATGCTCTGCAACTGTCCACATTTGCCAGCAAAAAAAGCATGCTACTTTAAAAAAAAAATGTTGGCTGTTTTGAGAATTACAGAAAAATAAAGAATAAAGATATATTTTATAGCATACACTCAGATGACAAAGGGAAAGTAGCGAAACAAGAACACATGATATATACGGGTTTCAAAACTAAACTTAAGTAAAACTGTACATATAAAGTTAGAAATCTGTTCAAACGCTCCTTGCTCTTTCAAACCGCAGCTAAGGTACAAAAAATCAAAGCAGTTGATTGTTAATCTAGCTTAAAATAAACTTATGCCTGTGATTATTATCCTTCCAGTGGATAAAAGAGGAAAAATCCTATGAAGTAGTACGGTGTAATTAAATGAGAGCACCTACGTGAACGAAGTCGCGGGACGGCCTACTAGTAACATAAATTCTGCTCGTTATTTGAGCATCAAATCAGAGACTGAAGTGTGTTCCAATTTGCAGCGTCGACATGGCGGTCCTAATTCCAAATCTGGGTTCTAGGTTTTGGTAATTTAGCTTATTTGAGCCAGTGAATTATTTGAGTCCTCTCTAGTATGGTACGTAAGCTAAAGCTTGGTTTAAATATGGCATTAACTATTTCTAGAAGCTGTATACCCGGAAGGGATGAGCAAGATCAAAAATTACCAGATCACAGTAACGTGCATAATACAGAAATGTCTTAAATTTATTTTCAAGTTTGTTTTTTTTATGTAAGAGGTAATCTTCAAAACTATCCATCTGATTTGAAAAATTCTTTCACGAATGTGTACCTACAATGGATTTCCAATGAGTGACCAAAGAAAAGATGGATGGATTGTGTGAAAAATGATATGAGTAAGAGAGGTCAGTACTGAAATGGCGGATGATAGAGGGAAATGGAAGAAAATGTGTAGTGTCAACCCCACACAGCGCAGGAATAGGGCAGGAAGAAGAAGAAGAATTTTCAGGATGAACATAGATTATATTGTAGGTACCTCGCAGGCAAAGCCACGGGCGGAAACTAGTTAGATGATAACTTTAACATAATTCATAGCTGTATCTGTCGCTGTATAAAACGTTTATAATATCAAATACTTGACAACAAAGCTCGTACATTCGCGTGTCTCAACTTTTCAGCTGACACACGCCCCGGGCGGGAAAGCTGTCACGGTGACAACGGCTCCTGGGTAATGAGGAACTGGTTTCGCCCAAGACATGAAAGATATAAAGTTTTCTTTAACGGTTAATTGAATTTTATGGGCGGTTGTCTTAGAACGAGCAATGATTAAGGACATAGACAAAGAAGACAGAGGCAAAACTGGATCAAAATATAAATTTGATTACCTACAATAGTTGCCAAAATGGCTGCTTGGTATACCTCATTGGTCCAACCAGGTTGATAGTAATTGACGGTGAACAGTAATAAGTTAAAAGATACTTATTATTTTTAAGAGAAGTCTGAAAAAAGGTTCCATTAGAATAAAACATGGCTTTAACTGGCCACTTATGGCCACTTAAGAATTTCTTTCTTCGGATGAAGTCGATTAAAACCCACCAATATACTGACTATTACATTACTTCATGCTAAGTACTTCGTATGTCTCCTGCTTGTCTCTTGTAGTTATGCTACCCATCACGATCCTGTGATGGACCCAAGATGGATAACGACAGACACAATTTTCAATAGTTAAGTGTCAAATGAAACTTTTTAATATCTCGCAGGACGAGAGTCTGGGACAGTCTTTAGATGAAGTAGGCTTGTCCATCCTAAATGATTCCTAGACCAAAAAATAACTAGTATTTTCGGCCTATCCCAAATGCATTTAGAAGGGCAGTCACCCCGCCGCGGTTAGCGCATAAGAGGTAAGTAGAACGAAGTAGTATTCGAGTCTTTGCATATCAATGCACGAGTTTCGACAGGCGACGGTAAACACGCTTTGTCCCGGATAAACTTTAAACCTCCATTCGAAGATATTGCGTATTGCAAGCTGAATCTTTTCACATGTATATGCACCGTCTACTTTGATGGCGTTGGCCAGTCTTCCGCTCTGTCGTTCGCAGCTCTGTTGGACACTTGGATGGACCTTCCATTTGGTACGACAATGGTTCTAAATTGAAGTTTACTGTGATATTCTTTGGCTCAAAGTGCTGTAAGCTCTAGTCCTCCTAGTATAAGCGATCACCGTTAGCTGCTTTAAAAGAGAAACAGTAACATTTATGACAAGGGTCATTTTTGCTTGGCCAAATCATGAAATAGTCTAAAATTAGCTCCTTATTAACAGACCTGTTAAAATTTTCATGTCTATGATTTAAAAATAGTGATTCAAATTAGCTGGGAATTTAGGAAACAATGGCTTTCAAAGGAATTGTTCAAAGTAACCGTTTTAGGTAAAGCGGCGACCGGGGCAAGTCTTAGTTAAGGCACAGACACAGATAATCAAATTGCGCTGTCCCCATGTACAGGGACACAGTCAATGGGGACAACGGATATACATACATTTTTGATACCATAGTGAGTATCAAAGTTGATAGATGATAGATAGGATGATAGAGATAAATGAAAGAAGAAAACGTATTGTGCCAACCCCACATAGCGCGAAAAAAGAGTAGGAAGAAGAAGAACAAGTGAGTATTAAAGAATATGGTATTCATGAGAACATAATTTCCCAAAAATTTGTTTATTCTTAACTCATAGCTTTACTTACTACAAAAGATTAAGGAAACTGAAAAAGATACCAAAGCAGAATGATTTCCATCTGCTACGTAACACGTCAAGTCTTTATACAGCGAGAATATTCAGAGTTTCATGGCAACTTAATCATATAATATGCAATTCAGTGCTCTGCAAAATAACTCAGATCCCTACAGTTGGTTTAGGGCTGAACTACATATAATTTTTATATATCTTTAATACTATTTAAACAGTCTGGCGGTGATGGGTTTGTAAACTGTCACGTACGGAATACTAACAACAGTGCAAAATGTGTCAAATATCATGTTTGGATGTGCCTATGACTACCCTCTTTAGATATTCTTAGAGAGCTGAGGAGATATATTTTTATCTACTGAGCTTGGGGATTACATTCGTGACCATGTATTAGTGTATTAAACAATTTGGATGTTAAGTCAGATCTCCGAGTTAGTGTTTTTTATGTCTATTGTTTCACTAGTTACTTCCCTTAAGTTGAATTTGACCAACTTCTGGTAAAACTTTTAACAGAATAATTTAGTGTCAATAAAAAAAAAATAAAAAAAAATATATTCTGGGGATAGTGCCTAAACTAGTTTGGTAGAATTGACCCTTGACACGAATAAAAAACAAAAACAAACACGATTAATTGTCTGTAATTTTCTGGTTTCGTAAATATTTTCTTATTAATAAATTATCTTTAAGAATTTCTGAAAGTCGGGCCCTCACTGAGCAAGAGGCTTGACTATGTAGTTTGACCCTTAACGTATATTCTCAGCTTGAAACTGTAAATGTCCGTGTCTTATATCACGAGTGTGCATCACAGATTTATGAATTTTAATTTTGTTTCATCCAAAGTGGAGTTATCTTTAAGAGGGCGCATTATTTCTAAAGATTTGTCAAAGAGTTTAGCGCAACAGAACGATAAGTAGTTTTTTTTAAAGAGTTGTGTTGTGGTATCACTTATGCCTTTTGATTCTAAGGTCGAGGAGTTCTTGATATTTCCATACTTAAAACTACTGTGTATAGCCAGTGCTTTTAAAAGATGAAGGAAACCGACATGCCTTAGAAGGTGGTTAGTATTTACATAGTGGTGATAGGATTTAAACCCGTCATGTACAAAATGCTACCTACTGAACAAAACAAGAGCATGAGCCGAATATAATGTTTAGATGTGCCTCTGACAATCCCTCTTAAAATCCTAGAGATCCAAAAGTCTGCAAAATCTTTGGATTACTTTTTTTTGACCTGACAATATTTTGTCACGAAAGTTTGTGTCTCAGATTCCCACGAACGGCACCAAATTTTGACTTGTGCATAAAGGGTGCAGTAAAAAATCTGTAGAAGAAAATTGTACTGTTGTAAGTACTTTGAAGTATCTGAACTGAACCATATTGTGCCACTTTCTTTAGGTAAAAAGGCAATATTTTATGTCTCATCTGAGCACATACCTTATCAGCGGTCGCAGGTAAGCGTCGGTATCCAGGGTGAAAACGTAAGGGTCCGTCCTTTATCAAAGCCCAACAATGGACCCAGTAAAATGAAATACGAATTCCTACCAGATAACTTACACCGATTGTTTCCTTGGGCCGCCGCATTTACACAGAAAGCCGACACATTATACATGACACCAGTATCAGTGGGTTTGTTTAGCCTTATTATTAGTATTAAACAGGTATTTATCGCGTTTTATTTACCTATTTTTCCCGACGTTTCGACAGGTTTACACACTCTCGTGGTAACGGGATGACTCGTGAAATCATCATGAAGTTGTCCCGTGACCACAACAGTGTGTAAACTTGTCGAAACTTCGGGAAAAATAGGTAAATAAAACGCGATAAATACCCGTTTAATACTATTAATAATTTGTTTAGCCTGCTAGCCTGATGTGGTCACTTCAAGTAATTCATAATATTATTACAGAACAATTGAATTCCCAGTAAACTATCTAAAAGTATAACTTATAAGCAATTCATTAACGTCATCATTGAAATTATTTAGGTGGCATCTAGATGTATAGAAGATAGAAGGCCTTTAAAAGAAATCAAAGTACTTAAACAATTTTCTTCGTGGCTAAAATATGCAGGAGTGACAACCACGGCCGCAATGAGCAATTAATGTTTCATGGTTGTATTAAATCTGACATGAATGACAGAGGGATATGGAAGAAGATCACTGTTGTGCCGACCCCACATAACGTGGGAAAAGGGCAGTAAGATGATGATTAATTGTATTAAATCTAAGATATAGTTAAACTCTTTATATAATTGTCACAAATTATCAAAATTTCTTTGCTAAAACTAACAAAGTTAATAAATTGGGAGCGAGGAAAGAAATCTTCTTTCATTGTAAATGTATCCTCGGGCCGTAAAAAATAAATGGGCCTTTTTGGATATTCTGTAATGTGAGACGCTAATGAACGATTTTTGATTTATTCAGGGATCAGGGTCGCTGGTATGGGATAATGACAAACGTTTTGGATCCGCTACATACTTGAACTTGTAATGTAGAAAAAGTTCAAAATTCACTCGCATTTGCTACAAAAGTCGCGAGTCACGGAAAATTGTCTATGCTTTTTCACGAAGTCTGATTCCTTGACAATTGACATCAATTGACACACGTGTTTTACGGTTCGGAGCCACGGTCACGGTATAATGTCACAAGTGTTGACATACGCTAAGAGGGTTCGTCGAGCTAGAGCGCGTAATAAAAAAATGCGGTTCCTAATATTTTCTGTGTTCCGTAGGATTTTGACGTGACAACGTCTTATAATGATATATATTATATTGATATAATAATGGAGCCGGCTGCACGAACGAAAAAAACATGACGTCATGCGGCGTTACCTCGCTCTGAGGCGTTCCATTCTTTTGACGTTGTCACGTTCAACTATCGTCAGTAAACCGTCTTTACAGACAACCGATTTTTTTTTGCTCAGCTAAAACCTTGACTAAAGGACACTATAAATTTTATTCTAGTTGAATTCACTCGCGCGTGGTCAAACCTCTGTCAATACTTGGACCCAATGATTAATTATACAACCCCCGTCTTAGTTGCGTGAGCTTAGTCACCGTGAAAGGGTTAATTAGGATGTCCATGTTGTGGGCGTGTCGCGGACAAAGGTGTCTGCGGTTTGTTTTTGACGCTTTATTCTCTTTGACGCAAATTCTGAGTTTTTGTTTGCGGTCGCGGCTAAAGCGGGAGTCTCATGATTATGATGTACGGCAAAACGTATGGAAAACGTCAAGAATAACCCAGTTGCAGTTTGCGTCAATGGCGAGACGTTTTCATACGGTTTGTGTCTGGCACCGCATGCCACAGCGTTACAATTTATAAATTTTGCCAATCTTTTGTTAACAAAGCATCGGACATCAAAATTAAGAATAAGTATCGTTATCTATTTTACGTCATTTCGTTTCATGGAAGATACCTAATTCTTAGTTTGGACATGGTGGACACAAGACAACATTATCAGGCGATTAAAAGGCTAACAAGCTGTTAGTTTCATTGACAGAGAATGTTGAAACTAGCCCTAATTCAAATTGACACTAGTTCAGACTAAGTTTCAACCTGGAAAAAGGCTCTAAACTTATAAAAAAGGAGGGGTCAAAGTTATAAACTGTGTAGCTAAAGGTTTTTAAAATTTTTTTGAGTCTTTTTCTAAGAATTATTGGATTTAGTTTCTCTAAAAGGTTCCACATGTCTCATAAGACTTGGTTACCTTGTGTATAGTTATAAAATACTTCGAGGTCCGATGTAGCTTGAACCTATTGGGACCTTTATGTTATTGTTACTGGGAATATACTTAATTTACGGTAAAATCTATATTAACTAGAAAATAACCATTTTTATTTTAAGTACCTTCTGTACTTGAGTGTACTGGTGGTTTAGTGATGATAGCCCTTCCGATGGTCGAACTTGAATCCTGTCAAGCACCAATAGATTTTTGTGTTCGAAAATATAAGTGCGTTGAACCATTACTATCGAATCGTGAAGGGTAATATCATGAGGAAACCGTAGTAAGTTTTGTCTTAACACGTTTCTGTCATTTACTAGCAACATATCCGGTAGGTAGCTGCCGAAATCAGCCAAGCGTGAGAGGTCTGAAATCGCCGGCGGCCCTCAGCTTGCTTACGTCATTAATGCCTAATACAATTAAGCTCAAGGCTCCTTTATGTATGTACTTAAAATATCGTATACATTGGTGGTATTTTTTTTCTCTACGGACTAACTTAACTTTTTTTAACTACAGATGATCTAATTTTATTCACCCCAAAGACTAAAAAAAGTAGACTGTAGTGTATTAGAAAAGTTAAAAAAATTATCAATACTAGTTTAGAATTGGCATAGATAATCAGAAACAAACACAAAATGATTAAAAAATATACCGTAGTATCTTCTTTTTTGAAGTATATTTATATTCAGCCTTATTAATTGCCAATCAAGTCATTTCCTGGCCTCTTGTTCCTTAGATCGACTTTAAAGTACACTTACAATTTCTTAACAACACTCCAGAAATCTTAAAATTCAAAAACGATTTCGAAAGTTGTAAATTTAAATACAACTGTAAAGTCGAGAGTCGGGAGGTATCCAGTGACCAATTATGGGAGCCCGCAGTGACTCCGACTCACGACAAGTATTTCTAAAACAGCTAACAGACAGAATATTTTATCTGGGAGTAAACGACATTACAGATCTATAGAACTGGATGTGATTTTATAAAAAGAAAAGAAAATTTGCGAGAAATGTTCTAAAGAGAAAAAAATGGATTATAAATAGATGAACTAATACTAATCACTACATAGTATAAAACAAAGTCGCTACCCGCTGTCTGCTTGTCTCTATGTATCCTTAGATCTTTAAAACTACGCAACAGATTTCGATGCTGTTTTTTTTAATAGATCACACTCAAGAGGACATATAATATTAATATATGCATAGTATAGTAGAAAAAACGCTGATAGTTTTAGAGGTTTCTAATGTTATTCTGTCCAACAATATTTCTTTATTATTATCGAAGTTACATAGGATGTGTCATAAATTTCAGCTCAATCGTTTGGAGGGATGGTCTATTTAGTTGCAAGATACACATAAACATAGGTTTAAAGAACTTTATTTCTCATAAAAACTTTACAGTTTACTTAGAATGAGATAAATTTAAACAATAAATGTGTACTAAATCTAAGTTTAAGTAGGTAAATAACTCCTGAGCTTAAATGATTAATTATAACTATTGTGTTATATAAGTATAAAAGTGTTATGTTTATTTATGTAATTTGTTTTGCTATTCTATTGAGCAGACATGTGCCTTCAACATATTTTTGTACGTATTAATGCTTTCACATTCTTTAATGGTATTTGGTAAATTATTAAAAGTACGTGCTCCCTCTGAAAGAATCGTCTTTTTTCCGTAATTCGTACGGGTATGGGGTAATTTTAGTTTAATTTTGTTTCTTAGACTATATTTAGTTTCTCTTAATTGTAGGCTTAGATTTGATTGTATGGACTTAGAAGTAATATTTTTTATTACTTCAAACTACTTAAACATGTAAAAAATAGTCTTATTTCAGTAGTGGGATTATAAACAGGATTATGGTAATAATAACTGTTGTAAAATAGTCACTACTGCCACATCCAGAGAGCCCAGTTTTCTACATCGCTGCCGAAATCTAATCTCCTGTCTCAAAACTTGTTCTTTGATCTCACACAAGTGTATAATGATGGACTTGAAATACTCGATTTCTTTGTTGACTCACTCGTAGATGTTTTTCAATAAGTCAATATTATCTGGTCCTTTACAAGAGTCTTTAGACTCCTTAGGCTTCTTAGAGAGTTTGACTTTTGGAAAAGTTGAGGGAAAGTCCGGATTTTCGGATGATTTATTCAGTACAAAAATGGTCTAGAACATTCTTATGAACAGTTAGAATGGGCATTTTTATATTGGCCGTTAAAAATCATTATAAAAAATATATGATCACGACTAATCCCCGGGCTTGGTAGATATCTCCTCAGATCTATAGTTACTTAGATCTTTGAGTTTTATGCGTTTTGAGGATATCTAAAGAGGGTAGTCAGAGGCACGTCAAAACATGACATTTGGTACATGCCCGCATTTTGCACAGTCGTTAGTATTCCGCACGTGACAGGTTGCAAGCCCATCGCCGCTTATAAGAATACAAGAGTTAATAAATTATTATCATCAAAAATTAAAGCTTACATTTTGTTTCTCAAGAACAAACTATTCTTTTTTTTTTATAAAACCTCTAAACACTTTCGAAACAATGTCAAAAGTCTAGATTAGCTAGTTAAGGACACGTGATGAAGAGGGATGAAAACCATGTCACCAAAAAGTTATGGGTATGAGTGTATCTGGGTACGCACGTAGAGGAAGGTCGAAGAAAAAGTGGTTTGATTGTGTGAAAGGTGAAAGATGATACGAATGAGAGTATTGGAGTTGAAATAAAGTTTTTAAATAACTTGTACTTAGAATAATATTATGATCACTACTGTAATCCCCGGGCTCGGTAGAGATCTCCTTATAAGAATAGTAAACTATGACACACACCTTCGAATTTTTGGTTCTAGGGTATGCCGGTTTCTTAACGAAATTTTCCTTTACCGTTTAAGAGAATTTTTCACATAAATTTTTCGAATGGAAAAACTCTTTGGTGCACGACCAGGTTTGAACCAACAACCTTCGGATCGTGAGGCAGAGGTGCTACCAGTACACCAGCGCTCTTAAACAATATTAAAAAACTTGTATTTACAACTACTATTTATATAAAGACTAGTTTTATTAATCGTGTCACAGAAGTCCGTTGTTTATCGAATAATGTAAATGGCAGTCTGTCTAGATACTAGAACCTAAGTTCTCTTAACTTTTTTAACGACAAGAAGCGAGATCACTCGAAACTGTATTAAGGGGGTCTAGACTAAATTACATTCTACTAGTAATGTCGCTACTGGAAATGAGAAAGGACGTGTATTATGACATTTCTAATCGATAAATTCTTCTTCTTCTTCAATTATGGCATCTGTCTCTTAGGGAACAATTTTGCCAGTGTCAAGTGTATTTATTTATAAGTATTGTGATCACTCCGGTCTTTTTAGTTTTTTATTCTATGTTCATTCATTCATTCATGGCTGTCACTTTGTCCACCATCTGATTCTATCTTAAACCTCTTTGGACTGAAATTCATAAAGTACTAATCTCGTTTGGTATTATTCCAAAAGTGAACTTTTCCCAAAATGACTGATTTTCGAAATGCCTTTTTTCATGAATCTATACTAATATTATAAAGAGGAAAGATTTGATTGTTTGTTTGTTTGATTGTTTGTTTGTTTGTTTGTTTGAAATGAATAGGCTCCGAAACTACTGAACCGATTTGAAAAATTCTTTCACCAATGTGTAGAATGAACTTTCAGGATGAACATAGGCTATATTTTATGTATGTACTTCGCGGGCGACGCCGCGTGCAGAAGCTAGTTGTAATATAAAATAAAAAAAAAATAAATATGATCACGACTGTAATCCCCAGGCTCGGTAGATATCTCCTCAGATCTTTAGTTACTTAGATCTTTGAGGTAGCTAAAGAGGGTAGTCAGAGGCAAGTCCAAACATGACATTTGGTACATGCCCACATTTTGCACAGTAGTTAGTATTCCGTACGTGACAGGTTGCAAGCCCATCGCCGCTTATAAGAATACTAACCTATGATGACACATACCTTCGAATTGTAATATAGGTAATATATAATCTGAATCTTGGAAACGGCTCCAACGATTTTCATGAATTTTAGTATGCAGGGGTTTTCGGGGGTAATCAATCGATCTAGCTTGGTTTCATTTTCTAAAAAACAAGATTTTCCAAAAAAAACCAGTGTCTTAGAAACTTAGAATCTCAGAAACTAAAATCAGTAGTACGGCAGTGTAGCTTAAGTGTGGAAGAAAACGAAACGAAATAAAGTTACGTAAACTAACAAAACCCGTACTAAGCCCGCAGAAATAAAGCAATTCGAAGCACTCGCAATCACGCGATAGAAATCAGAGTAAAATCCTCATAATTTCCATATCTAACCTAATATTTCAGCATGAATAAACCATTTGCCGATGCTTGAGCTGGGGGTTTACCATCATCTAGTGTCTGGTTTTGTCCTTGTTAAAATTCTGACTTTGAATGAAAATACTGCAAAAATCTACACTACAAAAATATGGAACTCCTAGCCTTGGTCTGTATTTCCAGAAAAATATTATGGGTGTTTTAAAATCGAGAATCAATAGGTTCTTTCTAGGTTAGCGTGCTCCATATTAGACCCCACTGATGATAAACATCAGGCAGAATGAGGTCAAACACAATTCTATTCTTTATAAAAAAGAACAAAAAAATTATATCCAACCATTTTTTTTGTAAATGTTGAAAAATACAAGAAGAAATAAATATCTTATCTGTGTAGTATCGTCGGAGAGACATGGTGGTAAGCCCCTGGCCTAATTTCCGATTGCAACTCTACCAAATTGAAAATGCATAAGGCAGCATAAACCTGGACATTTAAGCTGCAGATATTGCTGTTGGTCGTATAACCCGGAACCGCGAGAATCTAATGAAACTTTGCTCTTTGAACCATGCAGTCCTATTTATTGAGAAAGTGGGAACTTCTTATCACGGCCGTTATTTATTTATTTATGAATATTAATTAGAATAGCCAGGGATGAAGGTGATATTATGTCAAAACCAAATTGATTCAAATCATACTAAGCTTAGTGCAAAAAAAAAAAAAAAAGCGATTGAACGTAACTGAAAATAGATTTTCGCAGCCGCAATATTAGCTTGGACTTTTTTCTATAACCTATGTCACTTTTGAGATCTAGATGAATCTAACGACATCTTATTTGTCAAAATTCGTTCAGCTGTTTGAGCTATACACCCCAAACTAATTACCCTCCTTCACTTCACAGTTGGTGAAAGTTTTTAGGTCGGTCTTTAGTTTCTAAACGAATGCTAAAAAAATTAACAAAAAAAGATAAAGTTTTTGTTAACTAATCCGTACTTATTATGCTGCTGACTCTAAAGATAAAAAATAGTTCAAATCTCTAAAAATCATTATCTTAATAGTATAACTTTGACAAATACAGCTACAGCTATTTTACGGCCGTTTTTACTGTCTTACTATGGAAACCGTTGCTTTATGAATTAGTTCCAAATTTGAAATGATTTATTGGTAGATTGGCGCTCTTAGAAGTCTTTCAAATTGAGTTATTTCGTTCGGGCCATTCCGTATAGCAGAAAACAATTTCGCTCAAATAATCTCTTCGTAATCTTTATTAGATTGAGAGATTATAATTCAGAATTCAGGCGTTCCTTGAAACTTTAAGGGAAAGAGAGAGAGACATACAATCATGACGAGATACAAACTTTAGGATCGAAAGGAACCTACTACTACACCACCAGTGCTTAAATTGTTATTTATCTTATTCTCAAAACTTCTTTCATCCCGCGATTTCTTTCACCAAGCAATCAATCTACTTTTCACTGAATGAAACAGAGTCCCGTCGTTTTTTTGTACGCAATAAATGAAACGAAACGCAATTTGAGCTTTGACAGTTTCATTATTAATATTTCTTTTGATGAAATATAGCAATGCTTCAAGTAATTTCAAAAATAGTAAATTCCTAGCGCCTTTAACCTTTTTACTTATTTATTTTTATCCTTTTATCATGAACCAGCTAAATTTTCCCGTGAAAGTCCTAGTGGTAGGTTCGTCTTCGGGTTTGAATTTTGGAAAACTATTTTTTAGGGAAATGTCTCCTGTCAAAGTCTCATGCTTCTAGCACTTCTTTATTTATGTCATCTGTCTCTAAGAGATCAATTTTGACAGTGACAAGTGTATTTTTATACAAGTGTCGTCAGCGCCTCAAAGTCATTTCTCAAGTTGTCAAATCAATTTAAACAAAAGATGGCTGATTTGTTTAAAATTTGTGGAAATGTTTCTAATGGATTTAGAAAGAAACTATTCAATTTAATTAAAATCTCACCCCCTTGTCAAGAACTCGGACTTTATTAGAAAAATAACCACCAAAAATACATAATAAATTTTAAAAAAACGAGAAAAATTAAAAACAAGAGCGACAAGTTCACAGTCGAAAACCTCAGAAAAATCTCCGTTGCTACCACTTATGGCTGTTGCTTAATACGTCAGCCAGTCTAGCTAGACGATAGAGATAGAAAATGGTTATTGGGAAGACAAAATCCAATTCGAAGATAAGCGTTCGAAAACTTGATGTTATCGAGTGAAACTAAGTTGTGCTTATTTGATATTCAACGTTGTTGCGAATCGACTGTGATTTTGATTTCGAGCAATTCTTAGTTTGTACACGAAGTTCTGAACGCATTGCTTTTATGCAGCGGATTGAATGAATCTTTAATGTGTAACTAAATTTCGTCCTTGGTAACTAAGCTCAAAGTTCAACAGCAAAATTGAATAGTTTATAGTTGAAGTGGCTTTATTTACGAACATCAGTCCCAGATGTATCCCTTGGGAGATCTACGTTCTACAGCGGACTTAATAGAAAACTAATAGATAACGTATTTTCTAGACTTTTCTGTTCTCTAGTTAGTCATATTTCTAGTTATGTTTGAGGATATATAAAAGACGTGGGTAAGAAAGGAGTGAGTACTGAGATGACGAATGATAGAGGGAAATGGAAGATCACATGTTGTGCCAACCCCACATAACATGGGAATAGGGCAGGAAGATGATGATTGAAGATATTTAAAGGAGTGGTCATCACGTTAACACGTTACGTGAGAAACACCTTCGAATTTATAATAATAATAATAATAATAATACTTTATTTCAGGCAACATTAGTCTAGTACAAGATGGAAATTACTTAGAAACTACGGCCCATATAAATATATACCTTAAATCTAACATACATAATATATAAACTTATTTACTATTTTGGTTGAATTAGTTTTTTGTTTATTAGTTTGTTTGAATTTATGGTTCTAAGGTGTGCCGGTTTTCTCACGTTTTCCTTCACTGTTTAAGAACACTGGCACATAATTTTTTAGAATTTAATAATTTATTGGTGCACAACCAGTTTTGAATCCACAACTTTCGGATGTGAGGCAGAGGTGCTACCACTACACCACCAGTGCCGAGTTTTCAGATCAGGGTCTTACATAAAGCCAATATAATATCAAATCGGGCAATATCAAAGTATACTTTGATATTGCCCGAATTTATACTTCGTCCCATGACTTTTAAAAATTGTATCTAAGTAGTGTTACGTTAAGCTTGAAACTGACGTTTCTAAAACATAATGGTTTGTAAGAGCTTGTGGTAGAGCCCCAGGAGTACCTACAAGCAATTACTTTGCATACTACAATACAATAATTAGGCAGTGCTAAACTATCTGAGATCTCTCATCGTGAATACCGTAATATAATGTACTCAACTACAGATATAATATTGCATTGGCTGTTATCTGAGCTAAACAGACCACGGGTTAATTGCGACTGGCCTCACAGCTCAGTAGGTAGTAGCTCTGCCTTCTGCGCTGTAGGTTGTGGGTTCGATTTCCACCCAGGATAAACATTTGTGTGATGAACACAGATGTTTGTTCTGTGTTTGGTGTTATTATGTAAAAAAAAAGTAATAATTATATAATTAATCTATCTGGTTCCATAGTACAAGCTTTGCTTAGTTTGGGGCTAGATGGCGTTGTGCGAACTGTCCACCAAATTTATAAAAAAAAAGTATATAATTAATCTATCAGCTATCTGGTTCCATAGTACAAGCTTTGCTTAGTTTGGGGCTAGATGGCGTTGTGCGAACTGTCCACCAAATTTATAAAAAAAAAGTATATAATTAATCTATCAGCTATCTGGTTCCATAGTACAAGCTTTGCTTAGTTTGGGGCTAGATGGCGTTGTGCGAACTGTCCACCAAATTTATAAAAAAAAAGTATATAATTAATCTATCAGCTATCATGTTCCATAGTACAAGCTTTGCTTAGTTTGGGGCTAGATGGCGTTGTGCGAACTGTCCACCAAATTTATAAAAAAAAAGTATATAATTAATCTATCAGCTATCTGGTTCCATAGTACAAGCTTTGCTTAGTTTGGGGCTAGATGGCGTTGTGCGAACTGTCCACCAAATTTATAAAAAAAAAGTATATAATTAATCTATCAGCTATCTGGTTCCATAGTACAAGCTTTGCTTAGTTTGGGGCTAGATGGCGTTGTGCGAACTGTCCACCAAATTTATAAAAAAAAAGTATATAATTAATCTATCAGCTATCTGGTTCCATAGTACAAGCTTTGCTTAGTTTGGGGCTAGATGGCGTTGTGCGAACTGTCCACCAAATTTATAAAAAAAAAGTATATAATTAATCTATCAGCTATCTGGTTCCATAGTACAAGCTTTGCTTAGTTTGGGGCTAGATGGCGTTGTGCGAACTGTCCACCAAATTTATAAAAAAAAAGTATATAATTAATCTATCAGCTATCTGGTTCCCATAGTAGTCATACATAGTCCTGGGTGGGGATCGAAGCCACAACCTGCAGCGCAGAAGGCAGAGCTACTACCAACTGAGCTGTGAGGCCAGGGTGTATGTAAGTATATTATGCGTGTATGTTTATGTATGTTTGTATATAATACTAGCTGAACCGCGTGCGACTTCGTCTGCGCGTTTTAAGTAAGTAATATACGATTTCTTACTTTTTAAACCTTCCCTAGATCTCCACAAACATTTCAAGACCAAGATAAGATAAATCCGTTTAGCCGTTCTCGAGTTTTAGCGAGACTTACGAACAGCAATTCATTTTTATATATAAGAAGAAGAAGAAGATGTAGTTATTTGGCTGTCTTTGTCGCCCAAATGGTTTAGGTTCTACGGCATACCAGTCTCTTCACGATCTTTCCTACACCGCTTGAGAGTACCTACTGGTAGCGTACATACATTTTTCGAACAGAAAACCCCATTGGTGCACGACTGGATTCGAACCTACGACCTACAACCACTAGACAATCAGTCAAATTAAGCCAGCTTTCGATCAATTCCTTTCAAATAAATTGTTTGAAAAGCATTGACCACACAGTAATTAATAAACCCGCCCGATTGAGCGCGCATCAAAACGCTAATTTAACAAAAACGACAAACCCAGAACACTGGCAATGTTAATTTTGTATAATCCATGCTTTTGCTAGTGACGTGCGACATCCCGTTGTTCCGTAATTTGTGCGGATATTCTAAATTTTAAGTAACTGAATATATAATGGACAACCTTAGTGGCGCAGCGGGCGAGAGTCCGCCTGCGACGCAATAGATTGCGGGTTCGATTCCCGCTGCGGAACAAATTTGTGTACGCTCTGCAGAAATTTGTTCCGTTGGTCTGGGTGTTTTCTATGTATAATAAAAAATATCTATCTATGTATAAGTATAATGTATTAAATATATCAGTTATCTAGTACCCATAACACAAGCTTTGAGTAGCTTACTTTGGGGCTAGATGATGCTGTGTGGATTGTCCAGCATTATTTATTTATTTATTATTTATTTATAAATTGACTTAACCTCACGATATTCATAATTCCGAAATTTGAGCGGATGTACGGAATTCTGTAACTGAATCTATAAATTGCCTTTATCTAACAATATCCACAATATCGTATTTTGTGCGGATTATCAAAAATTCTGTAACTGAATATTTAAATTGTCTTTAAGTAGATAGCACACAGGGTACTACAGCTCGTATTTGCGATATTGCTATTTTTGTTTGGTTGTCGTCTTTTTTATGTCGAGTAAAAAGAATAGCAGGCGCCACATGGAGAATAACCCAAGACCGCACTGTATGGCAAGTTCTAGGGGAGGCCTATGCTGAGTAGCAAGACAATCTTCGCGAAACTGGTGTCTATGCTAAATAATAATATTTTAGTATATAAGAAATAACTATGTGTTTTATAAGATTGTTTGAATAAAGGCTTTATTATTATTATTATTTGTTTGGTTTTGTTTTATGATTAGTTTTCGATTGAGGTCCTTCAATCACGGCGAAAATAGCTAACAAAACATTCAGGCTCGGTTTTGACGTCATATTTCACTCACGTCATCAATGAGTTTGAATCATCAGGAATTTTGTGTTTTTCATTGTGTATTATTAAATAAATATTGGTGGAAACACAAACTCATTGATAAATTTTATTAATGCAACAACGAATGAATTAAAAACTTCCGTATCCGTATCAGCATACACCCAAGCCTAGTTCACTGAAGACACACATCACTGCTACAGGATCTGGCTTCATTAATCATTGCCAGCCGAGGATCATTTCTCAGGGTTTCCAAAAAAATCCTGTAAATACGTCGTGGCAATGGCGTTTTGATTTCTATAAAAAACGTTGGGCTAAAGACGTCGCAATTTCAGGGTTATTTTTTGTTGCTAAGAGAAGAATTGCTCTGGTTTTTGTGAAACGGCAACCGTTACGCAACGGCCGACTTTATGTCAAAAACATTGATCCCTACATATTAAATAACTATAATATATAGGAGCGCTGGTGGTGTAGTGGTAGCACCCCTGCCTCACGATCCGAAGGTCGTGGGTTCAAACCTGGTCGTGCACCAATGAGTTTTTCCATTCGAAAAAATTTTGTGCGCAATGCCAGTGCTCTTAAACGGTGAAGGAAAACATCGTGAGGAAACCGGCCTACCCTAGAACCAAAAATTCGAAGGTATGTGTCATAGGTTAATATTCTTATAAGCGGCGATGGGCTTGCAACCTGTTACGTACGGAATACTAACTGTGCAAAATGTGGGCATGTACCAAGTTTCATGTTTGGACTTGCCTCTAACTACCCTCTTTAGATATCCTCAAGATCTTAGTAGCCAAAGATCTGAGGAGATATCTACCGAGCCGTGATCAAATTTATTTTATTTATTTTATAATTATATACGCATACTTCTATTAAAGTTATTTAGACATACCTCTATGGTAAAAGATAATTTATTGACATAATAAATTATACAGTAAAAGTTATACGAGCTCGTTGAACAATACCTTAGGTCCAATCTTCAATACAAAATATTAGGTCCTTCTCCACCAAATTTTTGTTAACAAAGCATTGCCTGATCCGGGCATCAAAATTAACGAGGAAGTTAAAGTATCGTTATCTATTTTACGTCATTTCATTTTACGAAAAATAGCTCTTTCTCAGGACATAGTGAAACACAAAACAACTTTAACAGGCGATTAAAAGGCTAATAAGCTTTTAGTTTACTTAACCATTTTTTACGATTTAATCGTTCATCATAATCAATTCACTAGATATTTTTGACCTATTGTTGTACTTATTGTGAAATGTTTAGAATGCCCATTCGATTCGGATGCACTTTTTAGCGGCTTAACCACCGAACTAAAAGTAAAGAAGTTTTAAGTTTTAGAAGTTTCCCTCTAAATTGCGTTCACATTGAACGGAGTGAGCTCACACCATTCGAATCAGTCGACTGGCAGACGCGGACGGTACTACATCAGAAGAATTTCTATAAAAAAACGTCATAAAATGCCATCCTGTGCATTTAAAAAGTGTACCAATAACTCAAGGAACAACAAAGCTAATAGTGTAACATTTCATAGGTAATTACTCCATTCAAACAATACCGTGCCATTTTGATTGAAAGAGAACGAATGTCTTGGGAGTAAAAGAGACAACATGTATGCTCTTATGACGCGCGACCATAACTAGTGAATCTTGACCCGCCGCTGTACTCAGTACACGGTAAGCCAGAGATTATGTTACGGTGGGCTATAGTGAAATTTAGTCGACGTGTGAGTGTGAGTAATCATATTTTTGCCACGTTTTTCAAGGTCATGGCCCTTCTATACTTTTAGTTCGGTGGGCTTAACAAAAAAACTTTACATTTACAATTCTGTTAACAACCGAGCTAGTGAGAAATCCTCACCATAAACGATACTTACAGACACTCCAAAACATTTCCAACACAAGTTACCAAACAACGATCTAACTTCTGGGAATTGAATGATAGTTATGAATGCCTCTAGAGACTACATCGACTCTAGACTGATTCAATATCAGCTTGCAGAGATTAACCACAGCGATACCAAAGATGTTTCATTAATGGGTTAGGTATTACGATACTAGCAACCGCACGCGGCTTCGCTCACATGTTGCCTACCCGAATGAAAAATAGGTGTTTTATTCCAGGTGCGTATTCCAAGTTTCATCCGGATCCGTTCAGCTGTTTCAACGTGATTGTGTAACAAACATCCATCCAAACTTTCGCACTTATTAAATAGAATTACTGAAATGAAATAAAATAAAAAAATATGGAAATCTGACATGGTTTCTTAAGAAATGTACCCCCATAACTGTTCAGTTTCATGGTCTGAATCACTCCAATTTTCATGGTCAATGGAAGTAATTGATGTATAGGATAAAAGTCAGTAAATCCCAAATAAATGTTCCAACCGTAATTTGAAGCAAAATTATCCACAGAATTTTTTTTTAAATACGAAGCCTTTTTACAATGGTAACTTATTTTCCGAACGCATTAGTCTGATTTATTAGATAATATATAATTTAGTGATCAATTTAGTATTCTATTCACAAATGAATTGTTTTATTAGGTTGACAAAAAATCCAGTCAGATGAGTGAGATGAGATACAGAAATCCAGTCTGCTCGGAACGAGTGTGCTCGGATGGGATGAGATTCCTCGAACGGGCCCAGACGACATAGATCAATGTGAACTTTAAAGTAAGTGTTCACACTAAAACGGCTGAAAGGAAAGTTTCTCATAAAGATTTTTGGGATTGCACTTTTATATTCAATACTGGTTTCGATTAGAGTATAAGTCGGCTCGTATGTATTCGGTCCGAGCAAACTCGTGTCAAACAAGCTTCAGTCAAAATTCAAATTAATTAGTTCACCAATATTGTTTCGCAAATACGGTCTGATATTTCAGTAATGATTTGTGATCGCTCCTCCAGGGTAAATGTACGATTGGTACACATGCGGAACTAGCTTCCTTTGTTACCGTTTGGAACTAAAATTATCAATTACTGGCTGATGCCCGCGGCTTTGCCATGCGCTACTTCTTCGCCACGGCTTTTTTTTTCCGAGACCTCCAGAAATATTATTATATTTTAGCCAACGTAAACAAAAACTTGACAAATTATATATTAAAACCTTCCTCGAGAACCTCTCTATCCATTGGTAAAAGGTTGCAAATCAGTGCAGTAGTTTTTGAGTTAATCGCCAACAGACAGACAGACGCGGCGGAGGACTTTGTTTTATAAATATAGTGATAACTGTATTCATAGAATGACTGACAATGTATGTCCATCAATTACCTACTGTGGTACTCTGTGATTCTGTTTCAGTGTCTCTAAGTACGGCACGATATAAAAGTCACGTGTGACAACCGCATACCTTTAGAACTTGATCTTTAGATATTCTACTAATATAATTTATGCCACAGCCGTGTGGATTAAAGCTACAGCCAAACCGACGCTATTAAACGGTACAAGAACGCCACCTCTGAAAGCTTTCCCTTGTGCAGAGCACCTTTGTGTCAGCAGAGAAACACGAATTGACAGAATTGGTTGTAGTTCCCCGTTTTGCAGTCGCTCATTTGCGCTCTTGCCAACGTGGCTTAGCTTATGCAGATTCATCTTAATAATGCACAAAGGTGGAATTGTAATTCCCATACGTAATTGGGCAAATATAGATGCTATGTTGATGATGGAACTCCACTAATTGGCAGTGTTTGATATGTTACGCCGCATCTTCATTTAATATATCTGCCAATTCACCACTATAATTTTTAAAATCCGTAGTTATTTAGTAATTTTTGTTATCTATATCTATACTCTACACTAATTTATAAAAAGGAGAGATTTGATTGTTTGTTTGTTTGTTTGCATTGAATAGGCTCCGAAATTACTGGACCGATTTCAAAAATGTTTCACCAATGTGTAGAATTAACTTTCAGGATGAACATAGGCTATACTTTATGTAGGTACTTTGCAGGCGACGCCGCGAGCAGAAGCTAGTCACAATAATTGCTTATAAGTCTCGTTCACTCAGTTATCTTTACAAATATTAGATATTTATTTTCATCTCAATCTTTTTCTAGACAATAAATATGAAAAATATATCGTGTTTAACATCAAAATTTCATCCAAAATTTGATTTCCACCGCCCGGTTAGAACACATTTAAATTTGACATTAACTTCACTTCTCCTTTACAGTATTATTGTAAACAGTATACAGTCAAGGTAATATTTATTCCAAACATTATTAGAAAACGTTTCTATGGGAAATAGAAAAGGGCTATTTTTAGGGTTTTCCCGACAGTTATTCGAATTTTTCTTACCTTTTAAACCTTCCTAGACCTCCACGAAAATTTCAAGACCAAGATAAGATAAATCCGTTTAGCCGTTCTCGAGTTTTAGTGAGACTAACGAACAGCAATTCATTTTTATATATAAGAGAAGAAGATAGATAGATATCATGGGATCAAGGGGTTTCAATCCCACAAGGATACCTGCCAAGACATTTCGCAACAGATGTTTTCCGTTTGACTTGCAGATCTTATTAGCATCTTTTTATTTATTTGAAAATCCTAGGAGCGATTTAATAACACGACAATAGAAACGAGACAAAGGGATTTAGTTCTTTTTTCTATGAGCAAGTAATCTAAATATATATAACTTAAAGGTGACTGACTGACTGACTGGCATAGTGATCTATCAACACACAGCCCAAACCACTGGACGGATCGGGCAGAAATTTGGCATGCAGATATTATGACGTAGGCATCCGCTAAGAAAGGATTTTGATTTATTCTACCCCCAAGGGGATAAATTAGGGGATGAAAGTTACTATGAAAAGTCGCGATAATCGACATTCACGCGGGCGAAGCTGCGGGCATCAGCTAGTCACTTATAAAGTATTTGCAATGCCACATAAAAAACTGGGTGTTTTTAATGTTAGTTTTGTGTTCAAAAAAGTACCAATGAGTAAAGTTTGTTGACGACAGTATTTCACTTATAAAAAAAATAACACGGGCCATAAGGGGAATGAAAATCTGTATAATAATATTAAAAGTCGCGTTAGTTACCACTATTTATAACTCAAGAACGGCTGAACCGATTTGACTGAAAACGAGGAGTCTACTCGTGACCACGGTGATTGTAATATCATCGAAACGTCGAGGTAAATAGAATGTTTCACAATACGCGATTAAGTCCCGAGAGTATATATTTAAACATGTTTCCAAGTCGCGATAGTTTAAAAATTGTTTTGACTGAAAATTGATCGGGAGGTAGCTTGGAACCAGGAGACGGACATTTTTAAACCCTTTGGAAAAAAAAGAACGGCTTGACCAATTTTTATAGTTTTGGTGTTTTTGGATTTGTCTTCGTCTGGAATAGGGTAATAACTACTTAACTACATTTGAAAATTAAACAACATTTTTATTTCGACGACCTCTGTGGCGCAGCGGGCGAGAGTCCACCTGCGACGCAAGAAGTTGCGGGTTCGATTCCCGCTTCGGAACAAATTTGTGTATGCTCTGCAGAAATTTGTTCCGTTGGTCTGGGTGTTTTCTATGTATAATAAAAATATCTATCTATGTATATAATGTATTAAATATATCAGTTATCTAGTACCCATAATACAAGCTTTGAGTAGCTTACTTTGGGGCTAGATGATGCTGTGTGGATTGTCCAGCATTATTTATTTATTATTATTATATCTAAGGCGGTACGAAGTTTGCCGGGTCACCGGGTAATAGTTTTTTAAAAGTTCTCAGTATGGCGCGTCACGCACCGTTATGGGACTCACACGTTTCGGTGTATCTCGTTGGGAATTTTTTTTTGCTTGTGGCATCCCTACGAGTAACAGCTGTTTTAGATTGTTCCATTCTTTTATTTTTATTTTTATTAGATTTAAGTGTATTTAAGTAGCCTTTTACAATTTCATCGCATAAATACAACATAACAAACGTGTGTAAATGTTATTATTAGTGAAATTCGTTCCAACAAAATACTTGCATTTTTTTCGGTTACGAAGTTTGAAAACTTGGAGTTTGATCATTGTTTTTTCTGGTTTGGAAGTGTTTGTTGCCTATTGTGTGTTGTTTATTGGCACGGAATACTATTTCCTACTATTCAAATACCTAAATCTAAAGCACGTAAGTACAACAATTCTAGACACATAACCTCAACAAGTGTTTACATTTCCCTGGGGAACTTGTGCTGGTTCTGTGGTCGTTGTGAGAAGGTAGACTATATTTTCTCACGATGATGACTCGACGAGCCCTGCAATGCCAGAAGGAGATCAATCTCCAACAGGCTTTGCAAGAACTGAAAGTGTCAAGGGAGCTGTGCACACAGTTGACAAATGAAAGAGAGGACAATGAGATTGTATTATTAGATGCACTCAATAATAATGATAGGTTAAAAAGTGAGTTGTCTGCATTACACTCACAATATATAGATACTGTAGGAGAACGAGATAGGTTACAGTGCATCATTGATGGGTTCGACCAGTGCGGCTCAGAGTATGAACAGGCCCTGAAGAGAACTTCTACCCTAGAGAAGGAACTCTGTGATGCCCACCATCAAATCACAGAGCTACAAGAAGCCGCTCAATGCTCTGTTGCACTGAAAACCCAATGTTTATTCGATGAGTTAGTGTCAGCTGGTAGGGAAAATGGCCCTGATGCATGCTATGATACCCCCACTGTAACGATAGATTTGACAAATGATGTCTCAGTGAGAGTTGCAGCATGCACCAGAAGTAAGCTAAGTAAAAATAAACTAAAAAAATATGTAAAGATTAATAAATTTATAAGTAAAACAAAAAGGCAATTAAAAAAACAAAAAAATATTGTATCTCATATTAGGACTAAGAAAGAAAAAATTGATTTAATAGATAAGCTGCAAATGTGTACATTACAGCTAGAAAATACAAAACTAGGTCATGATTCTGAAATACAGCAGCTTCAATGTGAACTTGCCAGTGTAGAAGAATCATTAAAATCAATTTCTAACAGATATGAAAAGTCTCAGGAAGTGATACGGGAGTACTCATTGGCCATGGATGAACTACTCAGGCTGTCAAATAATAATCAACAGCGTTTTGACTCCCTTGTGGCTAACCACTCATGCCACTCATGTCAGCCTCCTGTGAGTCCGGGGCCAGTGAGTGCTGCCTCATCAACTCCTCAGCTGTGTGCCGAGCTGAACAAAAATAAAATTACAAATAAAACTATAATGTTCTGCGATGAAATTGGAAAAACTATGGGCCAGTTACTAAACACTAGAATGGGACACCCAGTCATAAATAATTGTTTGCCTTATGCTGACCTGCATGAAATCATGCAAAATATAAGTAAATGTAATCTTAACCAGGGCTCTAATTTAGTGATTTGGCTTGGAAATAGGGGTAATATAAACAAATTAGATCTCATAAAATATTTTGAAAGGCTTTTAACTTTACAAGTGAATAGAATTGTAATGTTTACATTCCCCTACAGCAACAGCTTGCCACAAGCAGGAAATGACCTTAGATATAAGCTGAATCAGACTTTGCATACATTGTCATGCAATAATAATTTCCATTTGATGGACATAAATTGTATTATTGACAAAAATTACTATCAGACCAAAGGTAAATACTACCTTCCCAATTATTATAAACGACAGGTAGCTGTGTCGCTATCTTATTATTTTAATATATCAGCCAAAAACTTGGCTACTAACTATGCTTCTATTGAGCATATTGACATGACTCTGGAAATTACTCCAAGTCATTTAAATTAAATGCAGAGACAATAGAGGAAATCTCTAGCACTAAATATTCAAAGAAAAGTAAATTAAACAATAAATCATGTAAAAATAAGTGTAAGTTTACTAACTTGGTGCATCAAAATATTCATGGACTTAGCAAAAAAGAATTAGAATTAGACCTGTACATGAACTCAAATAAAATTGACATAATCTGCCTAACAGAACACTGGCTGAGAAGCCATGAGCTCATGTTCAATTTCCAGAATCACCAAGTTGGTAGTTCTTTCTGCAGAGTAAATTCTATAAGAGGCGGATCATTAATTTTAATAAATAGACAAATTAAGTTCAAAGAACGCAAAGACATTGTAGCCCACTCTGTAGAAAGACATATTGAGATATCCTGTGTGGAGTTGGAGCAGTATAATATATGAAAACTTGATGTATGTTTACAAAAACATTAATTTATTTAGGAAAAATAGTGATAATCATAATGTTAATACTAGACTTAAAAATAAACTCGCTGTTCCCACGGTTAGGCTCACTAAAGTAAGTAAATCCTTTAAAGGGCAATGTGTACGCTTCTATAACAAGATCCCAAGTGACATGCTTGATTTATCAATTGGAAAATTCAAAAATGTAATTAAACAGAAACTGTCTAGAAAAGCTTACTATAAAATATCAGAGTACTTAGATGATAAAAAAGCTTGGGATGAATCAGCTCCAACTCTGCTAGGTATTCCTTACAAAATTAACAAGGATCATACAAAAAAAGCGCTAGGGCCCAGCGAGTTTCTTGTCAGTTCTTCTCGCACTGGGGATAGGACTGGAACTGGCACTTAGACTCACCTAGTATGTAAGACGTTTCAAAGTGATCCCTGTGATTCTATTGAAAATAAACATATTTTGACTTGACTTGACTTGAATCCATATTTGAAAGATGTTGGAAAAACGTATATTATTGTGTAAAAATATTTTGCTGTAGTAAAATATTTATACGCTTTTTGCCATTGCGTGAATTATTATGAAAGGCCATTTATCATTGGCTACCTTAATTTTTGAAAAACGAAAAATATTATTCAGGGCAACAAAGGCTTTTTAAATGTACTGAAATTTTATGTTCATCTTTGAAACATCATATAATATAATGCTCTGGGAATTATTATACTCGTACCGTTTTTGACATTCTTCACAACTTTTATAATTAAATAATGATTATATTAATTTAGGTTAATTAGTAATATTGCCGCTGGCTGTTATAATTATTTATTTTTTTGGTGTTAAATAAAGAAAGAAAGAAAAAATAATTATTTACTAAGAAAGGCTGGACTGATTATCGTGATTTTTGATTTGTTGCATTCGTCTCCGCCTCGAATAGCAGAATAACTGGCACCACAGCTCAGTTGGTAGCTTTCTGTGCTATAGGTTGTGGGTTCGATCCCCACCCAGGACTAACATTCTGTGTGATGAACACGGATGTCTCTGTGTTTTGGTGATAGTTTGTATTCTAGTTTTTTTGACAATTTATTTTGACACACTGATATGTTTGTAAAATGGGCACAGTTTTTTTGACAATTTATTTTAACACATTGACATATTATTGTGTTTGTAATTGGGCTCATATGTCCTTCTGAATGTTACAACGCGACATTTTCTGAAGATAATTAAATCAACATGAAGCTTTTAAAGTAATGGCATTACCGCGCCGCAGTCAAAGAACAAAAATAAAATTAAATCAACTTACACAATTTGGCACAAGACACGGAGAGAAAAGTTCGTTTCGTTACAGAAATGAGATAAAAAAGACGGACAAGTGTAAGTAGAGCTTGCGCGTTGAGGGTTTTGTATATCTTTTCGTTACCGTCAGGATAATGAGTCACCTGTCGTATTTAACGTTGAAATGCTATCCAAAAATTGCTTCCTATTTGCTTCTATTTGCTTCCTGCAATAAGAGATTTGCTTCCTCTATATTATAGAAGAAACTTTATTCTGACGTTGGGATGGCCGGTCACTCAGTCACGTAGAGTATGTGCAGTGACTCATCATCCAGACGGGAACAATTTTTTCTTAAGTAAAACTCCTAGCAATTTTTAAAGAAAATCAAAAAAATAGAGGCGACACATCTATCTCAAATTTCTTTTTTGTTTATTTACGATTCACGAATGGTCTTTAAAAACCTTTTTATATTGTATGTTCCTTAAATAATAAATTTGAAAAAAAATCAACATAATTATCATCGACAAAAATGTCATCGTATGAACCTACTCTTATTTTATAAAAGATTAATCATGATTTCCGGTATTTTTACCCGGTTACCAAGGCACAGGGTTACATGTTTAATTTCTGAGGTACAGAACCCTAAATTGCCGCGTTCATTATCACAAATTCCTTTTTCATCTTGACGCTTTTAATTAATTAAAAACGGTCATCCAACTGATAAGGGTGTTCGTATTTGGTTCCGTGCAAAAATTAAAAAAGTTATTAAAATAATTGACTGGCTGAATGAACGTTAGAACATCGCCCTAGTTTTGACAGAGGCTAATGAGATTATAGATAATCCATATCCAAACGTCCAACTCGAAACGTCAAATTTAACACAGTTTTTCTCCAAAAAAGTTAGGTGAAATTGAAGTACGTATTTTACTTGCTTTTGCTTGCGTTCGTATGCATCTATTCTACTAGTATACCATACTTTAGCTGCTTCTTTTGTTTATTTCGATAAAATGTAGCCCACTTTTTATCATTAGCATTTATCTTATATCAAATATTTTTATTTCCTTGATAGATACTGGATTTAGGTTGAAAGATTTGAAGGAAGCAATAAGGAAGCAATTATTGGTACATATAGATTTCAACTTCTTCTTCTTCTCAGAGTGCCTCTCCAACTAGTGAAGGTTAGCAGTCAGCTGAGCATATTCTTCTTTATCTCTCGCGAGGCGAAATAGCTGTGAAGCACTCGCGATACCCGTCCATTCCCTGATGTTACGTAACCAAGATTTCTTTCTACGACCGACACGCCTTTTCCCTGCGACCTTGCCCATCATTATTAGTTGCAAGAGCTCATATCTCTCGTGCCTTAGCACGTGCCCTAGATATGCAACTTTCCTTCGCTTGATGGTCTGCAAGAGTTCACGCTTCTTTCCAACTCGACGTAGAACTTCTTCGTTGGTAACTTTCTGGGTCCAGCTGATGGCCAGCATGCGCCTGTAGGCCCACATTTCGAAAGCTTCTATTCGTTTCCTCAGATCTTCTTTAATAGTCCAGGCCTCGCTTCCATATAAAAGTATGGGCCAGATGTAGCATTGCAGGAGACGAGTGCGCAAGGGGATCTTGAGACTGCGACTGCAAAGAACTTTTTTCATGTTATTGAAGGCACTTCTGGCGATTTCAATTCTGGTCTTGATCTCTAGGTCACTATCCCAGGTTTCAGTCAGCCATGTGCCCAGGTATTTATACTTGCGCACCCTCTCAAGATTCTGGCCTGACACCATTATCATAGGATCTAATGTGGTTTTCCTAGAGACCACCATGAGTTTTGTCTTGGCTACATTCATTGTCAGACCTACTTTCACACTGTATTCGTTTACTCTACTAACAATTTCTTGCAATTCCGCTTCTGTAGACGCTATAAGGACTGTGTCATCGGCATATCGTAAGTTGTTGATTACGCGCCCGTTGACCTTGACACCACAGTCGAGCTCCTCTAGTGCTTCTGCTATGATAGCCTCCGAATACAGATTGAAGAGAATAGGAGACAAAATGCAACCTTGCCGTACTCCTCGTTTGATTTCGATATTTTTGGTTTCCTCTCCCTCAATTCGGACAGTAGCTCGTTGGTTCCAGTACAAGTTTCGAATGATTTGTATGTCCTTGCCATCTAGACCTATGTCATTCAAGAGCGTGATAAGGCGATCATGCCGAACTCGATCAAATGCTTTTTCATAGTCAATGAAACAAAGGAACACGTCCTGCTGCATATCTAGACACTTTTGCACTAGAACTTGCACCGCGAACAGAGCCTCTCTTGTGCCCACGCCGGAGCGAAATCCAAACTGGCTGTCTCCCAGCTGTTCATCGCACTTCACCCTGATGCGCTCATGTATAATGCTAAGGAAAAGTTTTAACACTTGGCTCATAAGGCTTATCGTTCTGTACTCTTCGCATTTCTTGGCGTTTTTCTTCTTTGGGAGAGTGACAAATGTAGACGCCAACCAATCCTCAGGCAGTTGTCATACAACTATCAACTTGGCAAATTTCTTTAAGATCCGTTCAGCCGTTTAGTCGCGAAAAGGTAACTTATGGACCGAGTTACTTTCGCATTTATAATATTAGAATGGATCCATTGCATAAATAAAAAGTGCTTCGCTTTTGCCATAAGGCGTCCAACAAATTTAACAACCCATTATATAGTTGGTTGCATATTACACTGTTGTGTAACAGTTATAATACTCGTATACTGTTTACACCATTGTGTAATTTTTTTACATTTACAAACAAATAAAAACAAATACTTATACACCATAACAATAAAAGATTTTATAAAAGACTTTTTTCTCTTTTGTTTCAAAAAAGAAAAAAAATTGACAGTCATTTGTGACGGTATTAAAGTTAAAAGAATCCTAAAAGAGTCTTATACATATTTTGTTTCAAGCAACAAAATATTTATGTGAGTCTTTGACACGTTTAGTGCTCTCCCTGAACTACCCCTCTGTCATTGTATTTCACCTGCCATCACCAAATCTGGCCAAGTGTTCGGCCCAGAGCCACTGAAGACTCGCTATTACGAGTATGGTCCTTGATATCTGCTACCTTCTTCCTCCTACGTATCTCCGTATTGCGGACTCTGTCTAGCAAAGACATGCCGATAGTTTACAAAACTTTATTGAATTTCGTTTCCATACATTTATGATTTTTAAATTTCATTTGTTCGTTTCATTGTAAATACGTCCATTTTAAAGCTCTTTTAACAAAGTTTCCGCAAGATTAACCAACGGATTCCTGTTCTTAATTTGTTGGTATTAAGAGTCAAAGTTGATTGCAAGATATCTCCATCCCCTTTGTGGTTATAGTTACCGTTAACTATATTAATGCAAAGTTAGGGTTGGGGGTGTAAAATAAAGTGGGAAAGAGTTGATGATAAACGCAATGCGGTGATATTTGAAACATTTAAATAATTATGAGCTACGCCATAATGATAAAACAGATGGTTAACATTAACATGTATCTATATCTTCAATAGACATAGACAAATAAGGTACAGGTAGCTCTAAAAAAATATGGATGGCCTGTTTGAAAGACGTTATTTGTATACAAAGAGAGAGAGAGGAAAGAACCTATTGTGCCAACCCCATCTGTGGGATAGATAAGGACAGGGAGATGATGATAGATATAGACATAGATTTACACATAATATTTACTGTACCTACACATCAAAAGGGAGATGATAATTATAGTCTTCTTCTTCTTCCTGCCCTTTTCCCACGCTATGTGGGGTCGGCACAACACGTCTTCTTCTACCATTTCCCTCTATCATCCGCCATGATAATTATAGTCATTGACATAAATTACAAATTGTCGGCTTTTGGACCTCAAAGTCCAAAAGCCGACAATTTGACAGATACACAGACAAATAGATGACCACTGAACTGTACGTCGATTCTGTAAAATTCAAACATCAACTCGCATCTCACATCGCAATTCACTCTCACTTCGCCTAGGGTTCAAAATGACAATTGACATTGACTTTTTTATTTGACACTTTGAATCGGGTTCGAGTGCAAAGCGAGCGTCGAAGTGACTTGGGAATTACCGTATAGAATGCCCTTCTTACGTCATCTCATACTTTATCTGTCAAAATCTCCCCGTCAATTTAGTTCAACTCGCTAACACGCTCGCGTGAGTGGCGCTAGTGTAAATTCGAATTATCAACCGAGTTTTTAGAATGCCAATCAAGAAACTCACAGCGGATTCAGATTCGAAGTTTAGAATGAGGTCTTACAGAATCACACAGCTGATCACGACTGTTATCCCCAGAGTAACGTAAATACAAAGCCTACTTACTACTCAACGGGTCCTTTAATAGGTATTAGGTGGGTTAGTCCGTTCCCTCTAATTGGAGCACAGAACACCTATATCCTGAGTGGTGATGCACACGTCAGCGGTACACTACACACAGGTGAAAGATCATCATCATCATCATCTTCCTGCCCTTATCCCACGTTATGTGGGGTCGTCATCTCATTACAGGTTAAAGATATCGGAGCTTAATAATATTAATAAAATAATTAAATATAATAATATAATTAAAAAAATGCGTAATAGACAAAATACATACAGTGCACTAAACTATGAAACATAGCTAAGTAAAATAATATACCCTAAACTAGGTGATCATGTGTTTCAGGCGATAAAAGGATATAGTTAGGATTTTTTATATTAATGCCTACAAGTAGTAGGTTACAAATAAAGTATATCTTTATCTTTATCTTTAAAAGTGCTAAGTATTGTAAAATAATCGCTTACTATTATAATTAGGACTTAATATTATGGTTTCAATTTGGTACTTAACGTACAGTACCGGGATGACCGAGCTTTGCTTGGGTTTTTTTCTGGTAAATCGTGTTTTTTGGAAAACGAAACCTAACTAGATCGATTTATCGCCCCCGAAACCCCCTGCATACTAAATTTCATGAAAATCGCTGGAGCCGTTTCCGAGATTCCGATTATATATACATATATATACAAGAATTGCTTGTTTAAAGGTATAAGATTGAGTATAACTAGATTAAACACTATTCTAACTAGGATAATTTTATGTACATATCAAAATATAATTTATTTGATAACGAATAAAGTAAAGATACATAGTAACGAGTACTAATTACGCTTTTTTTCGATACTTTTACACCTCCACTGTTTGAGTCTTGCAGGAATACCTCGATAATTCTCAGATTATTCTGACTCATATTTATTTATTATGTTCTTTTGTTTCTTTGATAATTTAATATTTGCATCTAGCAGTACAATATTCGTTTACTTTCCAATCAGTGTGTCAGATTTACGAGGCTTCACATGTGGTGCCTACACATTAAGCAAACTGATGCGACATCCTCACCCTGAAACACTATTTAGGTGGTTCCAAAAGCATGAAATTTTGAAAAAATATGTCATAATTATATTTTTTACACAAAACACTTGTTAAATAACTTATATAATAAGTTGAAGGAAAATATCGTGAGGAAACCGGCATACCCTGAACCAAAAATTTGAAGGTGTGTGTCATAAGTTAGTATTCGTATAAGCAGCGATGGGCCTGCAACCTGTCACGTACAGAATACGAAACACTGTGCGAAATGTGGGCATGTGCCAAATGTCATGTTTAGATGTGCCTCTGACTACTCTCTTTAGATATCCTCAAAAGATATAAGTACGTTACCAAAAATCTATCAGCTAGTACAAGCTTTACTTAGTTTGAGGTTAGATGACACTGTGAAATCTTCACCAATATTTATTTTCTAGTAAAAGTTGGTGAATTCCACCCTTAGCAAACTTAGGAAACATTTTCTTATGCTTCTAAGGATTGCACGTAGCACTTTACAAGTCTACAAGTGCTACCATCTAAATTGGCTCAGCTACATTTTCGTAGCCTCTACGACTTTTTGAAATGCAGCAATAAAATTTTAACTAACCGACTTTGAAATAAGAAAAATGTAAAAGTATTAGAAAACATTGGAAAAACTTAAAAATTTAATTGAACCAATCATTTTTCTGCCCATATCCCACTAGGTGGCATCGGCACAACAGATTCTCTTCCTCCACTCTCCCCTATCATCCGGTACATCTAAGTAGTCACTCCCTTCTTACACTAACTCTCTTTCTCTTCCAGTCATCGTCCCTACATTCCAACTAGCTTTCCTCAATCTTACATCATGAATTTGCGTCTTACAAGATGACAAGATATTTTTAAAATAAACGATATCTTCTAATCAAAACACCGTATTATGAAAAAACAAATCGAAAATAAAATCTAACAACAAAAATCGCCTGGCGATTCAACCAAATTCTTTTTCCCTTTCCACCAATCCCGCTAGATTTCACAAACAAACAGAATGCTTTAATTATTCAGAATGAAATAAAGCGGTGCATAGAAAACAGCTTACCGTGCAAGCAAAGCAAACGTTGGCTGTATGGCGACGGAATTGAATAGGCCAAATTGCGGGGCGGACACGACGGCAAATGGCTAAGTCGGGTAGGGGACAAGGAACAAGCTGTTGGCCAAGTGTGGAGAAAGGTCTAGCTAGGGTATAGCAACAGAGACAAAAAATTTAAGGTTTTTTCTGCTTGCTGTGTGTTTTTATGTATGTTCCAAACAAATTATTGTAGGTATACATTAGTACATGTAGTTACTATTTTAAAACAATAGTTTTTACTGCTCTTTTATTCTTGTTTCCTATTTATATTGTTACCTAAGTAGGTGACGCGTCGGTCTTGGTCTTGACAGAAGATCAGTGTTGTGATAGTTATGCACAATTATGGCTATCATAATATAATTCAAATTCAAATAATGCCGACGCTATTTTGTAGCATCTATGTCGGGTAATAAGGTAGAAATAAGTAGTTATCACTCTAAGATAAGTAGTTACTAGGCCACAGGCATGATTTGATCTTGGAAATGGGTTGGGCTGGAATTAACACTAAAATTCATCGCATGTAAGACTTTTTAAAGTGATCCTTGTGATTTTATTGAATTTGATGTATGCATGAAATCCGCTGCCTCTCGTTAAATACTCCAGCACCCAGAATACAGGAAGACTGGAAGCCTTAGAGGTGGTGCAGGAAATTACGCGGGGAGGGGGGTGTAAATCAACCTAACGTACTGTTTATTGTTACGCTGGAAACTGGCAAGCACTTTGCAAGAAAAAATGGCGTTGACCGCCATGTTTTAACCTGAATGTAGCTATTCGGTGCTTTGTAAGTCATCCAAAAGGCAGGTCCTTATGAAGTGAATAGGGTCACAACGCTCCCATTATATTATGACTTTACTGTGCGAGACTCTCGTCTATGTTCCGTGGTACACAAAATTAGAAGTTTTTTTCGTGTTTCAACCAATTTTTACGCGACTGCGAAGAAAGGTTTCGAGTTCTAGAGTGAAAAACGCTGCTCGGCAAACGTAGTGTGGTTTAAAAAGTAGCCTAGGTGCTATCCCAAACTATAATCTATATCTATGCCAAATTTCATCCAGATCTGTTCAGCCGTTTCAGCGTAAAAGAGTAACAAACATACATCCATACATCCAGATATTCATACATTCTTACAAACTTTCGCGTTTATAAAATTAGTAGGATTGACTTTGTTCAGACCTCCTGGTATAGAGTATAATATTTTCGAAGAATGAATATTCTTACAAAACAAACCGTCCATATCTAATAGCGCCATTTCACAAACTTCTAAAGAAAAGGCAGAGCGTGAGCTAAAAATTAATTTTCTCAAGAACAAGTTGAAATAACTATGAAACTAATCTACGGGGGACAATGGGCTTTCTTTGTTAATATTCTCTTTTCTATTCCAACAGAAAGTTTGCCGTTGCGATTGAGAATAATACCACTTTTCATAGCGACGTTTGTTCAACGTATTGAACACTCTAAATTATATTTTTATGATCAAGCTGCTCAAGAGAACTCACGATCTGAATATCGTGGGTTCAATCCTGGTCGTGTACCGATGAGATTTACTATTTGAAATATTTATGTGCGCCATACGGCGAAGGAAAACTTCTTGAGGAAACCGGCATACCCTAAAACCAAAACCTCGAAGGAAGGTCATGGGTTAGTATTGTTATAAGCGGCGATGAGCTTGCAACCTGTCACGTAGGGAATACAAACTACTTTGCAAAATGAAGGCATGTAAAAATAAAATAACAGATATCCCCAAAGATCTAAGTCACTGGTCTGAGGAGATATCTACCGAGCCCTGGGGATTACAGTCGTGACTTTGTTTTCTTTTTCTCTAGAATTTTATCTTTTTCATAAGCCGTCATCTTATCGTGTGACCAGTACCCCTAGTATGAGTTTTTGATAGTTAACGAAAACTTTTTTCGAATAGTATCCTTTCATACATTTACCTCCATCGGAAATTTTAAGGAACTAAAATAAAGTCGATATCGTGAAAACTTGATTTAAAAATCATTGCTGGGACTGCCGATTACATAATATTTTCGATATTATCGACCTTATTTTAGTTCCTTAACATTTCCGATGGAGGAAAATGTATGAAAGGATACTATTCGAAAAAAGTTTTCGTAAATCAAAAACTCATACTAGGGGTACTGTTCTTTCAAACCACCAGTGTGGTGAGTGGTATAGAGTGCGCCTCGAACGCTCGTTTTGTGCACATTGTTATTCTATAATAAGCTGTGCTATAAATAACAAGTTATTTACTCCAAAGCTTGGGGGACTTTGTCAAAATTAACAAATAAATCTTGGACTGGCTTACGCAACTTCGCGACAAACCGTGAAGTGTTTTTATGTATTGAAATGGGAAAGTTTCAGTTTCAGAAGTTCCAAGTTCCAGTTAAGGAGATTTCTGATTAGGAAAAGGTGCTATGAAGTGTGATCGATGTGTTTAGCTCATTTTAAAACGCGCCCACACTAGTGACAAAGGCTTAAAAAGCACAGTTTACCGATTAGAATACTTACTGTGAAGTGTTATACGAAAAATATATCTATTGCTGTCTTATTTAATAATAAGTTATGGAATATTAAAACGCGCCCACACTAGTGACAAACTGCCGTGACCGTGATTCCGTACCGTAACAAACACGCGTGACAATTTGACAGATTTTCAAGGAACTTCGTGATGCACAGACATTTTTCCGTGACACGTACAAACCCTCGTGAGAAATATAGGCATAGACAGTAGACACAGACACGGCCATGCTTACTGATGTCGCTTACTTCTAGATCTATCAATCATTTGACGGCCTCTGTGCCACAGCGGGCGAAGGTCCGCCTGAGACGCAGAAGGTTGCGGGTTCGATTCCCGCCGCGGGACAAATGTTTGCATTATTTGCAGATATTTGTCTCAGGTCTGGGTGTTTTCTATGTATACAATGTATGTATTTACAAAAAAAAAAAATGTATCTATGTAGTTTATCAGTCATGTGGTTCCCATAATACAAGCTCTGCTTAGTTTGGGGCTACACGATGCTGTGTCACAGTGTCCAGCATTATTTATTTATTTATTTTGATTCTATTAACAGTCATAGAAGCTGACTGTTAATAGAATCAAAATAATCCTACGGTGATGTCATACGAGTATTTATAAGTGTGATTCCTGATGTTTTGATACATTTTTTGACCTTGAAAAATATAAAAAACTTTTATATTTTTAAAACGTATTTTCTTTATTAGAACACAATGATTAAGATTGAGGTTGAGTTCGAATTTAGACTAGGTAAGCTTTGTACGTTTTCAACTTTTTGTTAAAAATATAATTGTCTATGGGTAGAAACTTTAGGTTTTTGGAGACCAGATCCAAGAGATCCAAGACTCTCCTATTCAAAGAGTTATCGAAAGTCTAGTAGACAAGACCAATGATCAAAGAGCCGGTGTTTGACGGACAGAGAATCAGTATAGCTATCCAACGAAGTAACGTTGCCAGTCTTTTGAGTACATTACTTGCAGTCAGTGACTTGAACTCTATGTGTACCTAGTTTGTTGGTGTAATAATAATGTACCTAAGATATAATATCTATTAAATCATTTATACTCCAGGAATCCCGTGTGAAGAGGCTCCATAACTTGTTGAACTACGGCTCCAAGAAATGTTCTGGAATTTCAAGAGTTGATTCAGAGAAGCATGCTTAGGTTTCCGATGAGTTGAAGCACTTGGCAACTTTTAAGCTACGTGCCACTGGTTATTTTATGGTCTTCCTGAGAATTCTGAGGCCTCTTAACTTGATTGTTTTTTACTCGCCATTACTTGTGATTGTTGATTCTTATTTGTTCAACCCACGATTTTTTTACCCAATATTATTTATAAGCACTCAATTTGTAGTGTATAGTTATTATTTGTTCAACCCACGATTTTTTTACCCAATATTATTTATAAGCACTCAATTTGTAGTGTATAGTTACCACCACTTTTATTTCATAAAAAAACCAAAGAAACAATAATCACGATTCACGACTGTAATCTCTAGGCTTAGCGGATATTTCCTCAGATCTCTAGTTACTTAGACCTTTGAGGTTACTAAAGAGGGTAGTCAGAGGCACGTCTTAACATGATATTTGGCTTATAACCACATTTTGCTCGGTAGTACGTGACAGGTTACAAGCCTATCGCCGCTTTTAACAATACTAACCTATAATTTTGAAATTTTTGGTTTTAGGGTACGCTGGTTTTCTCACGATGTTATCCTTCACCGTTTAAGAGCACTAGTATGGTGCACATGAATTTTTCAAATAGAAAAATCCATTTGAGAAACATCCTTCGTATCGTGAGGTAAGGGTGCTACCAGTATACTATCAGTGCTCTTTTGTTGCTCATTTGTTTATTACCAAAAATATTTGAACTTGCTTGTTCTGTTTCGTTTCTTACACAGTTTAAGTTTTAACACTTGCTTACCACCACCTAAGCAGCCATTGATACCATAATAAAAAATAAAGCGAGGACTTGGCCGAGGTCTGGGACATCTTGGCAACACTGTTGAGTGATTAAAATCTCCGGAGCGTGTACACGAAATAATCTGGCATCAAACCAAATGTTGTGTTAGGGGGGATTTACACGAGACGGGGAAAACGCCGCGTTTTTTGGTTGCTCTATGAATCTAACTTATCTGCACAAAGATTGCATGAAAGGTTTGTTGCATTACTCGTGTTCTATACGATTGTGATTTCTATTATTATGTAAGAGGCTTGTAATATTGTGTTAAAAAATCTTTTAAAAATGTCAGCCTGTAGAAATTAGTTAGTTTTACAAACTCTTATTTAAAGCTACGTATTATGAGTGATGAATATGAATGTAGTTGGATTATAGAAAGATCAAAGAAAAGATGGATGGATTGTGTGAAAGAAGATGTGGAAATGACGAATGATAGCGGGAGTGGAAGAAAAGAACATTCTGCCGACCCCACATAAAGTGGGATAAGGATAGAAAGATGATGGTATTAAACGCTGGGTTTGACGCGGTCCTTATAAAGCAGTAGATCTCGGTAATGCTGAATTGGTAAATAAGAAAATTCAAACGGCTTTTGTACCATGCTGTCGTAGACGGAAATGAACGTCGAACAGAATAAAGTACCTTCTGAATTACGTCTAAATTTTAAAAGAAATAAATATTTCGGTATCTTCGGTTCCAGCGATAGATAAAGGTCACAGTCTACCAACACACTAACGGGCGGTTACTTTAACCGTTAGTTGTGATGCTGGAGTAGGAAAATAATTGAAATTGATGAACCAGGGTGGATTTGACTTACTATTCAGTATAATGTGATGTTAAATGCTAGTAAAATCTGATAAATAAGCTGCTTTAGCGCATATTTTTTTCGAACTGCAAAATTTAGGCTAACTTGATTGAATCCACCAGTGCTCCAGACCGCCTGAACCCTCAATACCGTCAGATTTGCACTTAACCGGAAAACCCATTTGATTGTCACGCGTGTTTGTACGTAGCCACGGTAACGGCGTAATGTCACGAGTGTGGACATACCTTTATACAGTCTTCATACGGTCAGATTTGCATTTAACCGGACAATCCGTTTGATTGTCACACGTGTAACGGTACGGAGTTACGGTCACGGCGTAATGTCACGAGTGTGGACATACCTTTATACAGTTCAAAACAATTTCACAGGCATCGAACTCCGTCCCCAAAGATTCCCCAAAACTTCGCGTTCGTTTTTCGCATACTTTAATGATTATGTAAATTCGAATTGAATATCAAATTGAACGTGCTGCAGTGATTATGGTAATGGCGTTCGGTAGCGGGTTCAAGTTTGGACTGTACCTACTTTGGGACCAATATTTTTAATTATTATTTTTATTTATTGACTAGCCATACCTGCGACTTCGTCCGCGAAACGCGCAAATGTTGTTGGTCGTGAGTGAGTGTGACTAATATGTTAGATCCTATTCAAAGAAAACAGATTTGTAGTCAATGGACATTATAGATTTCAAAACGACATGCAAACAGACAAAAGTTCTAAAAAGTGTTGTTTTGTTTGTAATTTATACAATTTTAAACATCGTATGTTACGCTATCCCCAATTCAAATTTACAAAAAAATATTTAAACTGAACAGGACAGAAATATCTAGTACTTTCCCGCTAAACTATTATCTAATGAGCTTAACAACACAAACTAATCAAATAGAAATTCGACACGTGTTTCGCACGTGTTTTGTGTGGAGAACCACGAAGCATCCTCAGGACCATTGACTCGCTCGCACCGGTGTTGCTCCACCGAGCGCGAAAGAGAAGTCATCATCTATTTATCTGATCATAGATTTTAAAATAATAATATTCTTATAAGTAAAATCCATTCGATTCCGGAAACAATTATCTGATAGTACCCGATGGTAGCGGTTATCGCGTAAATTTATCGTTACCCTCCCCTCGCTTGGTAAGAGCTCTTAACCCTTGGTTTCCTGAAAAACAATCACCGTTACATGACAGCCGTTATTTGGATAATTTCACTTTCATCGTCCTGTAGGTACCCCTAGTTTTGATGGTTTACGAATCATTTTTGAAATAGTTTCACTTAGAAAGGAACTAGCAGTTTTTAAATTTATTAAAATTTCAATAATTTATAGCCGCTCTTATAAGCCCTTATGTTTCAGGAACGTCAAATTCCATGCTTGAAGTAACACAAGGAACTCAAATGTTATAGGTCATGGTACGAAATATCAAAGTTATATTACTTTGATCTTGTCCTTCAGTAAAACTCAAGTAGACAATCCTGGACCTAATATCAACTTAAAAATACATGCGTACCCCTGTAATCGTATTAAACAAAGATCTATGCAATGTAACTGCGCGGTTTTGGCAAGGGTTGACTCCATTAGGTATCTGGGGGTAATTATCAACGACAAACTTAACTGGACACTGCACATAACATCATTGGCCTCCAGGACTAGAAAACTCATATACGTTTTTAAAAATCTTAGGGAAGTTGCAGACGAGGAGTTAGTTTTGCAGACATATAGGGCGCTGTGTGAATGTCTTATAAGGTATTGTGTTTGCGCTTGGGGTAGTGCAGCCAAAACCCATCTCCTAAATGTGGAACGGGCACAGCGCGCTGTTCTAAAAGTGCACCTATACCTGCCTTACAGACATCCCACTACAGCGGTATATGAGAAAGCTAACGTCCTAAGTGTTAGAAAACTATTTATTTATGAAGGGATACGGCGATACCATAAAAAAGTAGTACCCACGCTTCCAGAATGTACAAAACGAATAGACAGATGCCCGATTCCTTATGTAAAAAGCCATTTTGCGCAGAAGCAGTATAATGCCGTTATCCCACGCCTATATAACAATTTCAATAAAATATATAAGGCTAAAAAATTAAACAATAACGAAATTAAGAAACCTCTAATTACCTGGCTTAACGGAATTGATTATGAAGGCATTGAAAGCATGTTGAGTACCTTTAAATGATTCTATGTGTACCACACCTATACATACACGCTCATACACACACACACACACAATAGTAAAGACCATATTTATTTAATAAGCGCTTATTAAATATATATATTTTTTTTTTCTCTTAAATTAAATATCAGATTAGTTAAAACCTGTATAAAATAGTATGCATAATTAATTATGATAATCTAGATGGGAGAAGCCACTGGCACCCGAAACACAGTTGTTAACTAGTTCGGGAGCCTATGGATTCAATGATTTGTTATGTAAACCTTTTATGCAAATAAATAAATTTATTATTATTATTATTATTATTTGATATTGCCCGATGAGCTTGTGTAAGGCCTCTGGTAACCGCAAATTTTAATCTTAATACCTATAATATAGGTATTTTAACTGTCATCTTGTCTCCGCTATATTATAGGATTTAATTACGGCTATCGTTTTACAAGAAACTAAAGCTTAAGAGCTCTTACGCACTTGGCCTTATTCTGAGTTGTTTTCTATGATGCCTTAACGAAGCGTAGCGTTTGTACCCGGTACTTGGACGAAGCATTGCGAAGCGCTATGGTGCTTTCCACTACAGTGCTTCTTGCAGCAACTCCGAAGCACTAAGGGTAGCATATTCATTTATCAGTCGAAAAAAATTCTATAGTTTCGATTGTTATCTTCTAACTGGTGCTAACGGCTTAGGATTAGGAAACCAGAAGAATATCAATAGACAGGAATTGCTATCAATATTGTTGCAAAGCTTAATTGTTATTATAATTAGTAACAATTATCAATTATTCATTCTTTTATTTATTCATAATGATCAGTTTTCTAGTATTCGCTGGGTCTTCCTGCAAAGTCTGTTCAGTTACCTTAAATAAAAACTAATGTGAAATCTTTTAAAAATATAGCAAAATTAACGATATGTACTTAAACTTACGCGATCTGAACACATTATTATTAGTATTAGACGGGTATTTATCGCGTTTAAATTACCTTATATTTTCCCGACGTTTCGACAGGTTTGCACGCTGTCGTGGTCACGGGTAGACTGGAGTACTGGAGCTACCGCCTCCGCGAAGCGGGGGTCGCATTATTTGCAATTTAAACGCGATAAATACCCGTCTAATACTAATAATAAAATTAACGATATAGAATATTGTAAGTAATGTCAGTCGTTCCATCGTTTAAATAATAGCATAAATGTAACTTAGTGTAGGTTTTTCACGACTATTGTGCCAATATAATCGTTGATCGTTTTGCGGAGTATTAAGAAACCATTAGAATTATAAAAGCTTGGGGCGTCTGAGCTTTTTTAATTCTCGGAAAATCCAGAAGAAATCCACACTCGTGATAAAAAAGTGGACCCATCTGTACCCCTAGTATGAGTTTTTGATTTACGAAAACTTTTTTCGAATAGTATCCTTTCATACATTTACCTCCATCGGAAATGTTAAGGAACTAAAATAAGGTCGATAATATCGAAAATATTATCTAATCGGCAGTCCCAGCAATAATTTTCAAACCAAGTTTTCACGATATCGACCTTATTTTAGTTCCTTAACATTTCCGATGGAGGTATATGTATGAAAGGATACTATTCGAAAAAGGTTTTCGTAAACTATCAAAAACTCATACTAGGGGTACAGAATATTTCCACCGCTCGCGCACAGAACAAAGCAGTTATTTCTACTTAAAACTATTAACATAACCGGCCCACTTAACCAGTCAAGTTAACCTTCCACGAACAACGTTGCCAACTTTCCAAAAGTAATCTTTGCTTTACAGGATCGGAGTTAGTACAGGGGCAGAAGAGTCAAAGGCTTAAACTTTTTAAACTTCCGTGATTTGATGACATAATTATAATTGAATAACGGGTATTTATCACGTACCTATTTTGTTTTTATTCCCGACGTTTCGAACACATTACAACGTTCGTCTGCCCGCGACCACGAACGCTGTAATGTGTTCGAAACGTCGGGAATAAAAACAAAATAGGTACGTGATAAATACCCGTTATTCAATTATAATTAAGTCAAAGGCTTTTTCTAAAATCTTTGTGGATTCTATAGGTACTGATGCTATGATTAGTTTTCTAATTACTAGCTTCCGCTCGCGGCTTTGCTCGCGAGGTACCAACATAAAATATAGCCTATGTTACTCAGGGATAATGTAGCATTCTAGTCGTAAAAGATTTTTTGAAATCGGACCAGTAGTTTTTGAATTTATTCGTTACATACAAAAATACATGATAAATGATAAATAATAATACACAGACATAGAATAAATATCTGCAAATGTCTATCCTGGGTGAGGATCGAACCCACAACCTACTTCGCAGAAGGCAAAGCTACCACCAACTGAGCTGTTAGACCAAAATATAATGTCAGTGACCTTACCCAATAACAATAACCACTCCAAAAACATCTGGAAGAAATCACTCACTTAGCGATAAGACTGAAGATTGATTGATTAATGAAATGCGCTATAGGTTGTGGGTTCGATGCCTGCATAGAACAAAAGTTTGTGTAATGAACACACAATATGTTGGTTTTGTGTCCCGGTGTTATTACGTATTATATATATTATGTATTTACAAAAATGTAGTATAATAATTAATCTTACATCTGGTTCCCATAGTAAAAGCTTTGTTTACTTTGAGGCTAGATGGCGTTGTGTGAACTGTCAACCAATATTTATTATTTATACAATACATATTGGTAAAGCACAGTATATTTTTTGGTTTTAATAGTTTTTTCACAATATTTATCTTTAATATTATTGAGTTCAGGTTATTGGGCGAAATTTTCATAACAAAAACCTATCACCTGAACAAAACCGGGCTTTGTTTCCAGGCGATTTTTGGAAATACGAGCGTATAGACGCCGAGTGTACTTAGAAGGATATAAATCTCCCCCCCTGATTACGGCCCTGTACCACAAGATGGTTCAAACCATAAACATCGTACCACGTTTCCGATCCTGTTGGCTTGTATGAAATAATATTATTGCATTTGGCAATACGAACGTCTGGAGACGTCTTTTGAATCAAATTCTTTCGCGTCTCAAGCCAAGTCTTGACAAGTATACAAAATTGGGGATTTATTGGGGAGGTTAGTGGATCGAGACTTTTGCCCTACCACAAGCTGTTCGGGCAATATAGTAATATTAGTTTGATATTTCGTACCATGACCTGCGCGCGCGAATAATAAGTAGATTAAGCATTATCTTTTTTATTTAGCGCAAAAAAGAGAGCGCTGGTGGTGTAGTGGTAGCACCCCTGCCTCACGATCCGAAGGTCGTGTGTTCAAACCTGGTCGTGCACCAATGAGTTTTTCCATTCGAAAATTTTATGTGCGCAATGCCAGTGCTCTTAAACGGTGAAGGAAAACATCGTGAGGAAACCGGCATACCCTAGAACCAAAAATTCGAAGATATGTGTCATAGGTTAGTATTCTTATAAGCGGCGATGGGCTTGCAACCTGTCACGTACGGAATACTAACTACTTTGCAAAATGTGGGCATGTACCAAATATCATGTTTGGACTTGCCTCTGACTACCCCCTTTAGATATCCTCAAAGAACTAAGTAACTAAAAATCTGAGAAGAAATCTACCGAGCCTGGGGATTACAGTCGTGATCATATTTTATTTTATTTTTTTTATTCAAAAAATTATAGCTGTTTCATACATTTTAGCCAAGTAGGTATCGAACTTTTCTATGAAACAGCTGTTTTTTTTTCAGTGTTGGTTTATTAAAAAAAGTTGTTTATATTGATGGGTACTTCTACCCCCCGACGTTTTCGGTAGTAGTCTGGTAACACCTTGTACAAAACACGTCAAAGCCGTTAAAAATAAAGCCTCACAAGACGAGGTTCGAATTAATATTAAAAGTGACTTCCTTTGTAAGCGTTTCTTATATTCTCCAAAAAAGGAATGGAAACAATTACCAAATATCATTACGTTCTGCGAAATTGTGTTGTATCTCGTTACATTGCCGGAAATACGAAATACTTGCTGAATTTCAAATTCAATGCTGAATTTCTAAAATATGAAAGCGAGCTTGGTGAAATTTATGCGCTATACCAATACTCTCAAACGGTGAATGACATAATTTCAATTGCATGAATCCTCTTTGATATATCAAACTATGTGGTAAAGACCTTAAAAACCTTAAATTATTCTTAGAAACTTTAATATATTCTTTAACAAATTATTCTCATATGATTCTTTTCTAACCGCGACGGGATGGAGACTATTGGTGAGATATAAGAAGAATAATCTGCTTATGGCAGGGCTAAAGGCTTTCCTTATGGTACGATGATCGGTCTTAAACGACTTGAAGACCAATGCTTTTACTATCACTAATTTGTCTAATCTGAGAATTAGAAATGGTACTTAACCTATTTTGAAAGATCAATATTTATAATTTAAATCGGACAATTAGATAAAAATACTAAATATACTTTTGACATGCAAACGTCAAAGTCACATTTAGGTAACCCTAACAGGAAACAATGGGAGTTTTTTTTATTAATATTAACTTTAAGCCCCCTTTTCACCGTCATGAGTATTTTTCGGAGATAAAAGGTGATGTGGACAAGAATTTGCGCATTTATAATACAGTACCAGGATGACCAAGCTTTGCGAGGTTTTTTTTTGTAAAAACGACATTTTCTAAAAATGAAACCTAGCTAGATCGGTTTATTGCTCCGGTAAACCCCTGCATACTAAACATGAAAATAAACAGAGCCGTTTCCGAGATTCAAATTAAATTTATACATAATTATGTATACATGCATACATAATATACAAGAATTGCTCGTTTAAAGGTATATACAGGGTTATAGGTAATAATAATCAATAACCTTGAAAAGGTGACTTGGGTAAATCAAGATAAACAACTTTTGTTCTACGATTTTTTCTAATTCAATGTTTTTTTTTCCCATACAAAAAAATAAATAGGCAAATTTCCAGTTCTAATCTTCTTAGCTCTTTCTAGGCGGTCACAGATTAAGACAAGTCGGTACATGCTGTGTGTGTAGCACACTCGGCCGAGCGATTGCGTAAAAGTCGTAGCACTCAGCGTGACTCAACTGACTGCGCATACGTCAGAATCGAATAAATGAAACATAGGTAGGTATTTACAAGACATAGAGCTAACAATTGATAGAAATTCTCACAAAAACTAAAAAAAACAAAACTTGAGATGTATTACGTTTTGGAAAAAGTCATAGAACAAAAGTTATTAGTCTTGATTTACCCAAGTCACCTTTAAGAGGTTATTGATTTAATACCTATAACCCTGTATAAGATATATTATTATTAGTAGGACTACTCGTAGAAGTATTGGTAGGAATTCTAAATAGGATTAATAGAATAAGTAGGATTATACGATACGTAACTGAAATATATCACCATGCATAAAAAAGCCTCTGAGGCGCACTTATATCTCTTCACCACACTGGTTCAATGTCCTTCACGGTGACCGGAAACGTGAAATAAAAAAAATCCGCAAGTTCAGAGAAAATCTTGATTACGCAGCATTATATAAAATTTTCTCAAATAAAAGAATAAGGTAATTACTGGACCGGAGCAAACCAATTTGAATAACAAATTCGCGAATTGAAAATTTTGCCTATCGCCTCTTAAGTTTAAGGACGTGGCGTGACGGGACGAGACGGGGAGATAATTATATATTTTTAAACTTACGCGATCTGAACAAACAATTACTAGTATTAAACGGGTATTTATCGCGTTTTATTTACCTATTTTTCCCAACGTTTCACAGGTTCACACTGTCGTGGTAACGTATCATGTGCCAAATATCATGTTTGGACGTGTCTCTGACTACACTCTTCAGATACCCTCAAAGATCTAAGTAACTAGAGATCTGAGGAGATATCTATCAAGCCTGGGGATTACAGTCGTGTTCATGTTTTTTTTTAATATTCTAAATGCATTTTAATAATTCTGTGTGTGTGTATGTTTGTATTTTCGTAACTCCATAACGGCTGAATGATAAAACACCGATCAGAATTAATATATTAAATAATAAATATTAATTAATAAGATATTTAATCACCGATGAGAACAAAAAAAATAATTAAAGAAATTACTTTTCAGATCCGTCCGTTGCCATGACATCAACGATGTTTTTCATCACCGTTTAAGAACCAAACTCGCAAGTCGTGTCCGTCCCGTCGAGAAGAAAAATCATTTCGCTCAAGGCGTTGTGTTTGATCTCTAAGGTCAGGTACATAAGTAACAATTTACTAACTTCAGCGATCAAAGGCTTTAGAGTAGAACTTTCGTAGACTTTATGTCCGTTTCTGAGAATTTAATTTGTGACGCCATCTTTGATTTTTGGTGTCCATCTAAAGATTTTATCTACAGGGTGTCCTGGAACTAGTATGTTATCTTGAGGAGAGGCGATTCTCGACATTTACTTGACACTTTTCAAACTTTTCGGAATTCTTTTTTATTTTTTTATATTAGTGTACAATTCACACAACGCCATCTAGCCCCAAACTAAACAAAGCTTGTACTACGGGAACCAGATAGCTGAGAGATTAACTATATACTTTTTTTCTAAATATATACATAGAATACATAATAACACCCACACACAGAACAAACATCTACGTTCATCACGGAAATGTCTGTCCTCAGTGGGAATCGAACCCACAACCTACAGCGCAGAAGGCAGAGCTACTACCAACTGAGCTGCAAGGCCAGTAGCTCAGTTTTTTTTTGTTGGAAAAAATAAACTGAAGTTAATGTCTTTCTTTTTTGGGAAAGTCGAAATGTGTAAATATCGGACTAAAAGTCTCATCAGCTGTGTGATTCTATAAGACCTCATTCTAAACTTCGAATCTGAATCCGCTGGGAGTTTCTTGATTGGCATTCTAAAAACTCGGTTGATAATTCGAATTTACACTAGCGCCACTTTTGCGAGCGTGTCAGCGAGTTTAACTAAATTGACGGGGAGATTTTGACAGATAAAGTATGAGATGACGTAAGAAATAGCATTCTATAATGGTAATTCCCAATCACTTCGACGCTCACTTCGCACTCGAACCCGATTCAAAGTGTCAAATAAAAAGCGTCATATGCGAAGTGAGAGTGAATAGCGATGTGAGATGCGAGTTGATGATTGAATTTTACAGAATCGACGTACAGTCCGATCATCGGACTTCTGATACTAGGCCGACAATTCGATGATTTTCATTGAAAAAATGTTACTCAAATACCTCTTAACTTCACAAATACGTATCTATTGCAAAACATAATTTTCTGTAAATATTTTAACCCAGCTGAGAAGAAAGAGGGTAACGCATTTGGAGTGTATGTTTATGAGTTAAACTGAACAACAATTAACTTAACTTAGTATGTATAACACTCGAGCGTGAGATTGATTACCCGTGGTGTGAACGCTACGATTACTTCCTGTAGGGTAGTTTACTGTGCGAGATTATCTCATTAAGGCACGAGATATACGTACATAGCGGAGATACGGCATATATCTTTAGAGCGACAAAGCGTACCTATATTGGTGGTAATTTCGCGAACTACTCGTAGCTAAAATTATTATTTTGTAAACAACTTAATCTTAGGGTTAACATTTTAAATTATTTATTTTGTTTTATAACTTTCGCGTTTATAATATTAGTAGAAAATCTTTATTGAGATCATTTTTGGCATTTGTGTCAAGTTTTTTTACAAGTAGGTACGCGTAGTAAATTGATGTGTACCTACTCTCAAACGGTGAATGAAAACATCGTGAAGAAACCGGCATAGTAGCAGACATTAATCCTTTCACCGCTCTGGTTAGAAAGAGTTAGTGATACAATAAGAAAGGAGGCTGACTTAGGAGACCACTTAGGCGGGTTACAGTGCTTCACTGACCGTCGGTGCGCACGGTCGGTCCTGACGATACACACGGACCGACCGTCAGTTTGTATCATTCAGTGCTCTCCTGACCAACAAACTGACCAGATGAAAAATGATACAGACATCCGTCGTAGGTCCGTACGGTCGGTCCAACGATCGGTGCAGCACTGAACGCGTTCATACGTTTCCATAGCGCGTCGGCCGACCGACGGACGCATGCGCACGCGCTCGACCGACGGTCTTCGTACGCAGTGCGTAGCAATATACGCGTGGTCGGTCCAGCACTGTACGAATTATGGATTTTCATATTAATGACAAGCGCGACCGACATACGCACCGACGGTCAGTGAAGCCCACTATACACTGAAAGTAATGAATTTGACACAAATGAACTCAATTTTTCCGTTTGGAGCGTCGCCAACAAACACTGCATTTCAATTGAATGAATCTACTTCCGTAATGCTTGATGGACTGTTGTTGTATTTTGGATTTGAATTTTTGAATTTATGAAAACTTCACAAAACTCACAAAATTAAGATCAGAATAGACTTTTTGTAAGCTGACAAGAGTTAGTAACACATCCAGTTATACGCGTTAAAAATACTTTTTGTAAAAAAAGAAGAATCCACCGTTATAGATAGCTTAAATGATCCAGATCACTGCCAAAGGGAAGCATCAGTGCGATTCGCCTCAACGGTTTTACATCTCACTTTTCGTCATTGTTCACAACAAACAATTTGTTTAACTCGTAAAATATTAGTTAATTTTAAAACGTACCCTTCGTTAAATAACTTATTATCAGTTATTTAGGATGTAAAACCGTTGAGGCGAATCGCACTGATGCTTCCCTTTGGCAGTGATCTGGATCATTTAAGCTTTTTTTACAAAAAGTATTTTTAACGCGTATAACTGGATGTGTTACTAACTCTTGTTCTAACTCTTGTTGTAACCAATCTTTTATCGCACCAACTTCATGGTATCAAAAAAGACGAGCTCTAATATCAAGGTTAAAAAAGTTATTAAAATAACGACAAAAATAACAAATTAAGAAGAACCCAAAGATGCTGGAGAATACGTATGTAGATTTATTAATATTTATTTTATTTTAATTTAAAGGTAGACAACGGAAATGAACCTACAATATCCTTCTTCTTTTTCCTCCTGCCAAGTTCCCACGCTAAGTGGGGTCGGCACAACATGTTTTCTTCCTCCATTTCATTCCTTGAACCAAGAATATCCAAATAAAAAAAATTAATACATGTCTTCATTCAAAATAACCTCACGTAAAATTAATACATGTCTTCATTCAAAATAACCTCACGTAAAATTAATACATGTCTTCATTCAAAATAACCTCACGTAAAATTAATACATGTCTTCATTCAAAATAACCTCACGTAAAGCCTCAAGCTATCACGTTTGTCAGTCCAATACAAACTCTCAACAAAAACAGACATTATGACCATAATAACTCCAAACAATTTATCCACTTAACCCACTTTAGCTCATTGTTGTTCATAACAGCGGCAATCAATAACAGTGTCCATAATTTTCAGTTTTAACCCCTTAATTGTGTGACAAAAAACAATAAATTGACGTCATTTTGCTGCGCTGCAGCGAATCATGCAACGCCCCTCGACTGTGGAACTTGATACCGGGGTATATTCTACAAACCATTCGAGATCAGCTTCAAGGGTGTTTTCAACTAATAATACGGAAAGCCGGTCGTCACCTAAGCTCCTGTCAACTAAATTGTCATCTTATGGATATATTATAACATGGTCACTATAAAATAAAACATTTTGTCTCTAATAACATATGCGTAAATTCTACAACTTTCAGTACAGGAAACCGCTTATCAAATAGTAATCGCTCAAAAAATTAAATATTTATAACAAAAATCTTTGAAAAACTGTATTTTTTCATATATTAAAAACTCTTTTGTACTATATTTTTTTCTTAATGCGTGTTTTGTCTTTTTGTCTGGATCTCGAGTGTGAATAAAAGGAATTATTAACAAAGTAATAAATTCGCGACATGGTATCGCCGAAGTGCGATATCGAGTGGTTTTAGAATATGCCACTTTATTGCAAAACCGACAACTAACGCCAATTAAGTGTTGAAACTCAATTACATCACTTTGAAGAAAGCTTGGTCTCATTCGCGGTTGTAAAAGAGTAAATCAAGTCTCGTAAAATCTAGTTTTTTTATTTATAAATAACGCTAAGGTTGCATAACAAATACGTACTTACTAGTTTGCATACTCGTACAACGCAATTATAAATAAAAAAATATTAATGTATTATTATTCTCTGAGGAAAAAGTGAGGCAGTTTATGAATACGCATAACATTTTTTTTTATTATTTTTTGTATGGACTTTAATTATATATATTTTTTTGGCTCATTTTGACTCAGTGCGTTAGTATTGTTTTGAAAAAGTTGAAGATCATAAAGGTCTATCTAGTTTTCAAATTAAGTTAATGAGCTCTTGAAAGCAAACGACAATTAGACAACAAGAAAAGTTTGAGTGTGGATTGAGTATGCATCTTTCAAGACTTTATAACTGTAAATCCTACAAATTTTATAGACGCGAAAATTTGTAAGAATGTATGGATGTATGTATGTAACTCTTTCACTCTGAAACGGCTGAACGAATCTGGATGAAATTTGGCACTGATATAGATTATAGTCTGGAATAGCACATAGGTTACTTTTTACCCCGAAAAAATATACAGTTCCCGTGGGATATATCTGTTTTTGTTTTTCAAGGTACCACGCGGGCGAATCCGTGTGCGGAAGCTAGTATAGTCATAAAATAAAAAAACGAACTTACATAAAAAACATACGTCATAAGAAAAAATATTTTTTTTAAAATAAATATATGGTAGGTAATAACGGCCGATTATCTATCTGCGGTTTTTGGATTTTGGATAAGTATTTCACATTATATAGAAGTAATGTCAAATACCTATCCAAAATCCAAAAACCACAGATTGACAGAATATAAAAACTGACCGTTAGTCTTATCCTTTATGAAACTATGGATTTTTAATATAAATTGGTATTAGATAGGCTATTTTAAAGAGGTCATTCAATTCTCATGTGCACAGGAAACATCTATTTCTAGTTTTCCGACACGGAAAAACCCCGTAAAAACCCAAAACTAGTCGGGGGAAGTTGGAGGTCGTACGAATTCAATTTGCGAGCAGAAATTAGCTCCGGAAAGTTTCCGTGTGTAATCCCGGTGCCGGATTACGTATTTTTGATTTAGTTTCCCTCGATATTTGAAGTTTAGCCGGCTATAGGCTTCGAGCTCCCTTCTTTGGAAGTCGTAATAGAACTTTGATCTTGGAGGAAGCATTTTAAATTGATCCGGATGTCCGTAAATTCTTGTTTGCACAGTACGAGAATTGTTTAATACCTAGGTCACCTGTTTCTTTTGTCGTAGTACGTGAATTGTAAAAATGTCACTTGTTTTTTTCGACCTTTCTTGTTTTTATAGTGTGTGAATTATATAAATGTATGTCACTTGTTTTTTTATCGACCTTTCTTGTTTGTCTAGGGTGAGAATTGTATAATATGTCACCTGTTTTTTTATCAACCTTCTGGCCCCTATTCAATAAATGAATTGTATAATGTTATCTGTTAGCATTTTGACCTTCTCTATTCAGGTAGTTTTTATGTATAATATATATTATTAAATCTTCTACATTACTATTCTTTTTATAACTACACTTTTTTTTCTTTAAATGGTAACTTTTAATTGGCCATCACCAAACATGTACCTACACTAAATAGACACAATGTTAATTTAATTATCTATTTCTATGTTTTTTATCTAGCTGTAAGTTATCAAAAAAAAAACTCCGATTTTCATTATATTGTAAAGGATGTATTTGGCCGCTGTGGTCTAAACTCTAGTTCAAGTATTTTATAAACAAAATACAAAAAAAGTTCTTTCAAAATTCAATTTCTAATATGTTTTTTAAAAATTTGTTACGTAAGTATGTATTTATTTATATATACTTTAGGTGTATTTAAAAGCATCTCAATACCGTCTACGGCAGCTTCCATCTTTGTTGAGCATTTGTGTTTGTTATGTATTGTTATTGTTTTATATAAGACCTTTAAGTTTCGCATACAGAGTGCCTCATTTCATAACTCGATGGTAACTGTTATTGGTTGTGAGAGAACAGCGGGTTCACTATTACCAACATCGTCTGCGCGTGTTTTTAATCAACGAAAAAATTAGGAGCTTTTCATGTCGACTTGCATACTTATATGTTTACATAAAATAGTAACGACCACTTTCTTATTTATACTTTTTAATTTAGCGTAACTATAGTAATTTATTAAGTCTCTATAAAAAAATTTAATGAAGTTAATGTGGCAGATTTTTTGTAACTATAAATACCTTCACTCCTCATAGGTCTTTTTCTTTATTGCGCACTAGCTGTCCCGCCAGCGACTTCGTTCACTTAAAGTATCTAAACTGAGTTTCAAACACATCACACAACTCATAAAAATCCCATACTAACTTTGACACCCCATTTGACCCCTTTATGAAGGTTATATTGAAAAATCCTGAAACACGTATCCATTCGTTTTGCATTTACAGTACACAAACAAAGTTTCAAATCAATCGCACCACCCGTTAATAAGTTCCCATACAAACATTGACCCCACATTTGACCTCTTTTTGAAGGTTATATTGAAAAATCCTGAAACACGTGTTCATTCATTTTGCATTTACAGTGCACAAACAAAATTTCATGAAAATCGCTCCACGCGTTAAAAAGTTTCATACTAACGTTTTCACCCTTTTTCACCCCCTTAGAGGTGGAATTTCCAAAAATCCCGCCTTAGTGGGTGGTTTTGTTATAAAAGGAAACCACCTTCCAAATTTCGGCTTTCTAGCTTCAGCGGTTTCGGCTCGGCGATGATAAATCAGTCAGTCAGTCAGTCAGTCAGGTTAAGCTCTTATATAGGTATAGAAGATATGGAGGTTGTAAGAACTAAAAAAAAACAATAAAAACCGATAATCACACCTTTCTTAAAAATAATAATTGAACACTACATTATTGCGACAAAGACATCATCTTATGTGAATTATAGTGGGTGCGGGTTCGATTCCCGCTCGGAACAAATTTGTGTACGATCTGCAGAAATTTATTCCGTTGGTCTGGGTGTTTTCTATGTATAATAAAAAAATATATATCTATCTATTATATAATGCATTAAATATATCAGTTATCTAGTACCCATAACACAAGCTTTGAGTAGCTTACTTTGGGGCTAGATGATGCTGTGTGGATTGTCCAGCATTATTTATTTATTATTATTTATTTACTATGAAAATTGCATCAAAAGTTAACAATAATTTATTTTGTATCAAAGTAAACCAGCTGATATGATCCTACGCTGTGGTATCTTGCAAACGCTTAAGTTGTGAGTGGCGGCGATTGGTGAGGGGGAATCAATAAGTTCTTCAGATACTGAACTTCAAATAAGTAGTCTTCAATTAAGCAGTTCTGAGATTCAAATTCAAATGTTTACTATTGAACATGTAAAAGAGACTTAAGATATTATGATTTATTGATAGAGCGAGCTATATTCTATTCTATTCGAGCGAAGCGAGCTAAAGCCTGATTTGGTCACATGACCACATTTGCACAGTGATTAGTATTCCATGCGTGACAGGTTGCAAGCCCATCGCCGCTTACAAGAATACTAATCTATGACACGCACCTTCGAATTTTTGATTCTAATGCATACCATTAGTTTCTTTACAATTTTTTCCTTCACCGGTTAAGAGCACTGGCGTTGCACGCATTATTTTGTTCGAATGGAAAACTCATTGTTGCATGACCTGGTTTGAACCCACGGCCTTCGGATCGTGAGGCAGGGGTGCTACCACTACACCACCAGTGCTCTTAAGAGTACATAAGAATCAAAAAAGTATTTTTCTTTTCACTTAGACCATGTAGGTAGGAAATTTATCGTACTGCTATAGGTAACTTTGTTGCGGAAAAGAAATGAAAATATTCTATGATTTATTGATATTGAATCTGATGCTTACAAAATTAACAAGGATCATACAAAAAAAGCGCTAGGGCCCAGCGTGTTTCTTGATGTTAGAATCCTACCTCAACTAACATTATAAATATGCGTAATTTTGTATTATGTTTGTTTGTTACTCAATCGCGTCGTATACCGATTGATTTAGGTTTAAAGACGTAGAGTTATTCATAATAATTTATCCTCTGTTATTCATATTCATTTACTCACTGTTATTCATCATCATTTATGTACTGTTATTCATATTCATTTACTCATAGTTATTCATCTTCATTTATTAGCCGTTGTACAACCTAAAAATCTTATTTATTCGTTTAGTCTCCTGGGCATTACAATATTATTCTTAGAACTCAACTTCCCTGTTAAGTATTAAATTCACAGCACGCTAAACAGGCCAAGTGCGAGTCCAACTCACGCATGAAGTGTTCCGCATCATCGTTTAAGATTTAATGTAGGTACTTAAACTATTTTATTTTTAGGTTTTGTTATAGAGGCCACAGAAATACACATTTTGTGAAAATTTCAACTATTTGCCTATTACGGATCATGAGATACAGCCCGCTGATAGACGGACGGACGGAAGACAGAGGCTTAGTAATAGGGTCCCGTTAGTTACCCTTCGGGTACAGAACCCTAAAAAAGCTAGGCAGTTAGCAGCCGTGTACACGTGATAAGGTACAAAGTATAGCGATTACAGAAGTATAAGAAACGAAAAGTGAATTGTAAAATGAAGTTTGTGGCGTTTCATCAGACGCTGTTTCGTTATTTCAATAAAAAAGGCTCTTCTCAAAACTTTTAATTTTCCGTTTGGAGTCAGTCTCACTAATTGAAACTGCGGCAAACGAAAATGAATTCCACATTTTTTACGTGAGGTTTTCAAAATTAAATGAAGGATCAAATCGAGGGTGCTTGGTAATAACAGTACGCCTACCATGAGTTGTCAAGTAAGTTACTATAACATCCTTCAAAATTGTTACTCATGGTACCAAATTCTAAGCAAATTAATGAGCGCAAACTACAGTCGCTGTAGTACGCTGTGAGGTAGGATAGTTAGCTACGTGACGTTTTAGTACCCAAGTATCCGCTAGAGGCCCTGCCGTGTAATTCTGTAAGACCTCATTTTAAAATTCGAATCTGAATCCGCTGTGAGTTTCTTGATTGGCATTCTAAAAACTCGGTTGATATTTCGAATTTACACTAGCGCCACTATTGCGAGCGTGTCAGCGAGTTGAACTAAATTGACGGGGAGATTTTGATAGATAAAGTATGAGATGACGTAAGAAGTGGCATTCTATACGGTAATTCCCAAGTCACTTCGACGCTCACTTCGCACTCAAACCCAATTCAAAGTGTCAAATAAAAAGCGTCTTAAGTGAAGTGAGAGTGAATAGCGATGTGAGATGCGAGTTGATGTTTAAATTTTACAGAATCGACGTACTGTACAAGTTTTCATACATTTTTTTACTACAGTCGCTAGCGAGTGTAGATTGTGAAAACTCATGGTAGACCTACAGGTAACACAACAAACAAACAAATATTACCAACTACCGTAATCCTTAAGCCTAGTTTAACCAAACTTTTGTTAGCAAAGCAATACCTGATCGGGCATCATTAAAATTAATGAGAATGTTAAATTATCATTATCTATTTTACGTTAAATTATCATTATCTATTTTTTGAGCGCTGGTGGTGTAGTGGTAGCACCCCTGCCTCACGATCCGAAGGTCGTGGGTTCAAACCTGGTCGTGCACCAATGAGTTTTTCCATTCGAAAAATTTATGTGCGCAATGCCAGTGCTCTTAAACGGTGAAGGAAAACATCGTGAGGAAACCGGCATACCCTAGAACCAAAAATTCGAAGGTATGTGTCATAGGTTAGTATTCTTATAAGCGGCGATGGGCTTGCAACCTGTCACGTACGGAATACTAACTACTGTGCAAAATTTGGGCATGTACCAAATGTCATGTTTAGACTTGCCTCTGACTACCCCCTTTAGATATCCTTAAAGATCTAAGTAACTAAAGATCTGAGGAAATATCTACCGAGCCTGGGAATTACAATCGTGATCATATTTTTTTATTTTTTTTTTATTTTTTATTTTACGTCATTTCATTTTACGGAAGATAACCCTTTGCCATGGTGGAACTCAAAATAACTTTAACAGGTGATTAAAAGGCTAACTAGCTGTTAGTTTAATTGTTAATATTGTCATTAGAATAAATCGTACTTATTTTTATCGAAGAGTAATCTGACATTTTACTTGCTTTGTTTTTTTGTTAAATTATTCGCTCATTTGAGCAGGCTTATAGTCATAGACCTTACTGCCTAGTCTTGCGTAAATTAATTTCTTCCGTTTTCTATAATCTAACTTAATCTAACCTAACCTAACCGCCATTTTCTCCTTCTAGAAATCGGCCCATTTTACTTGCATTTGACATCACATTATTCTGAGAATAGTTATACCAGGAGCTATAAATAAAAAATAATCCACCTACAGTTATTCTGCTATTCGCGGACACATATCCAAGAAAATCATGAAAATCGGTCCAGCTGTCCTCGCGTTATAAAAGGTGTAACTAACGGTTTTTTTGCATTGTAGACATAAATGGATGAGGTCGGATAATTCATACTTAATATTATTATATATCCGAAAGTAATTCTAGTCTGTTACACTTTTAAGCTTTAACCGCTGAACCGATTTTGATGAAATTTGGTACGAAGATAGACTAAAGCTTGAGAAAGGACATAAGCTACATTTTATATAGGTACCTTGTGGTCGAAGCCGCGGGCGGAAGCTAGTCTTACATAATTTACAACCTCTAAACGCGAAAATCCATTCCCCATCTTAAACCTCTCTTGGGTGAAATTAAAAAGAGTGTACCGTGTAATTTTAGGTTCTTTCATGTCGCAACGGTTTCGAGCTAAAATGAGCTTGCTGAAAGGAGGTAGGTTCTTTTGAGTGCACTATAAAGAGGCTAGACTTGCGGCAGCCATTTTGTCCGATAGTTTGTTGGTGGCTTGGCGCTGCAACTCTGTGGGTCAATTTGTATTACGTACTTACTTGAATCTGCCTTAAGAATGGAATTCTTGAAAATCAACCTATAAGCTATAAGCTTGAGGTTGATTTTTGTATGAAAAAAAATACGTGGACAAAGTCGCGGGAATTTCTATACTTAATACATTAAAAACAAATTTGATTGAATTAGAATTTATAAAAAAAAAACTTGATCACGAATACAATCCCCAGGCTCGGTAAAAATATCTCCTCAGATCTCTAGTTACTTAGATCTTTGATACCTAAAGAGGGTAGTCAGAGTCAAGTCCAAACATCATTTGGCACACACCTACCTAAATTTTGCTTAGAGCTTTGATACTTAAATAGGCACGTCCATAACACGATATTTGACAGATACCCTCATTTTGCACAGTATTTGAATTTATACAATCTAGAATTGCATTATCGATCCTATTGTTTAATTAAACATATTAATTTATAACGAGTATGTGATTTGTTTGAAGCTCTGGGTTATGGCGTCCTCGGCGAGATGCATTGCGTGTTTGAACACAATCGAATAAAACTGGTTACGTTATTGTCAGACGCGACTTTTTGTCGCCAACGTACAAAAATAGTTATATCAAAAATTTTCCTCAAATAAAGATATCTTACCACAAGCTCTTACAAACCATAAAGTTTCAGAAAATTCATATAAATATAAGCTTGAAGTAACAAAACTTTAATAAAAATAAAAAAAAAACATATCACAAGCTCTTCGGGCAATATCATAGTACCTATTTTAACTTTGTACCATCCTACTAATATTATAAACGAATAAATTTGGAAGAATGTACTGATGTACATTGTTACTCTTTCACGCAAAACTACTGAAAGGATTTTGATGAAATTTGACAGAGAGATAGATAATAGTCTGGAATAGCATTTAGGTTACTTTTTACTCCTGAAAAATGTACGGTTTCCTTGGGATACAATTTGTTTTTGTTTTTCAAGGTACCACGAGGGCGAAGCCATGGACGAAAAATTGAAGCTATAAAAATTGAATTCTGTTTTGTTTATTTATGGTATTACTTGTATTCAAAGATACTCGACGCACAAAATGCGACAAAAGGTTTAGGTATTTTTTTCACCGCGTAACAGAATGCACTTAACGTGACTTGGTTCTTTACTCCAAAATGACGACGCGCGAACTGCAACTAATCCACGGAGTCTCAGTCATGGCAGTTTGTCATTAGTGTGGACGCGTTTTTGCACGTATTTGCACAGTGGCGAATCGTTTACATCAACCTCTCCTACAAAAATTATCCCACCAAAAACATTTTCATGTAAAATGTTGCCAAGACCTTGTTGCCTTATAACTCGCACTGTCAAAAAGTTATCAGATCCCGGGTAGAGCCAAGCTTCTAACTCTACATACCCTACCTCTACAAGACCTAACTTTAGGTAACTCTACACCTTAGCGGCCGATTTCTATATTCTATCTATCTGTGATTTTTGGATTTGGATAGATATTTGACATAAAACTTCTATAGAATTAATGTCAAATACCTATCCAAAATCCACAAACCGCAGATAGATAGAATATAGTAATCGGCCATAGATAAAATATGTGGCTTGTCTATTTTGCTACATTCATATGGGCGTTTAATGAGTTCTTGAAGTAACGATACGGCCAAGCTATACACGTAGAACCTATTCGCAAAAGCTTTTACCAACAGCGCCATCTGTTTTTGAGAAATCCGACTAAAAGTCGCGACTGTCAGTAATTCTAACTATAATTTGTATTTGCCAATGGGTAGTTTGGGGTTGTACAGTCGATTGAGCGAGGCATTATTGTTGACGCGTCGCTGACTTCATCAGTTTCTGTTTGGTAAACATGAGGTTGGAAAAGCGCTGGTAATAATATTTGGACGTGCCTCTGACTACCCCTGTTTAGATACCCGCAAAGATTTTATTAACATGAAATTTGGGAATGTGTAAAAACAGGGTGGCGCGAGTATTGCTTGTATTATATTAATTAAAAAATCTGAAAACGAGCTTCAAAAAAAAACATGGTCACGACTGTTATCCCTAGGCTTGGAAAATAACTTTGAGGATATCTAAATGAGGTAGTCAGAGGCACGTCCAAAAGAGATATTTTGGCACTTTTTGTATAGTAGTTAGTATTCTGTACGTGACAGGTCGCAAGCCAATCGCTGCTTCAAATAGACAAACAAAACAAACAATGATCACGACTGTAATCCCCAAGCTTGGTAGATATCTCCTCAGATCTCTAGTTAGTAGGATAGACTAAATAATAAATAATAAATAATAATGCTGGACAATCCACACAGCATCATCTAGCCCCAAAGTAAGCTACTCAAAGCTTGTGTTATGGGTACTAGATAACTGATATATTTAATACATGATAGGTACATAGATAGATATTTTTATTATACATAGAAAACACCCAGACCAACGGAACAAATTTCTGCAGATCGTACACAAATTTGTTCCGAGGCGGGAATCGAACCCGTAACCTCTTGCTTCGCAGGCGGACTCTTGCCCGCTGCGCCACTGAGGTCGTCACTCGTGAGACTGTATGAATGTGAATGGATACAGGGGTAGAGATAGGCCAAAGAAAGACTGGCTAAAAACTGTGTGAAAGATGATATGATTAAGAAAGGAGTGATAGTGAGATGAAGAATGACAGAGGGAAATGGAAGATCACATGTTGTGCCGACCACATAACGTGAGAAAAGGACAGAAAGAAGACGATGAATTTTTGTAACTTAGATCTTTATGATTATGAGTAAGAAAAGAGTAAGAAAAGAGTGAGGACTGAGATGACGAATGACAAAGGGAAATGGAAGATCACATGTTGTGCCGACCACATAACGTGGAAAAGAGACGGAAGATGTTGAGTTACTTAGATCTTTATGATTATGAGTAAGAAAAGAGTGAGTACTAGATGACGAATGACAGAGGGAAATGGAAGATCACATGTTGTGCCGACCACATAACGTGAAAAAGAGACGGAAGATGTTGACGATCTCTAGTTACTTAGATCTTTATGATTATGAGTAAGAAAAAAGTGAGGACTGAGATGACGAATGACAGAGGGAAATGGAAGATCACATGTTGTGCCGACCACATAACGTGAAAAAGAGACGGAAGATGTTGACGATCTCTAGTTACTTAGATCTTTATGATTATGAGTAAGAAAAGAGTGAGGACTGAGATGACGAATGACAGAGGGAAATGGAAGATCACATGTTGTGCCGACGACATAACGTGAAAAAGAGACGGAAGATGTTGACGATCTCTAGTTACTTAGATGTTTGAGGATCTGGCTACTAAAAAAAAATTCTAAAAATATAGACGGATCAATTAGAAAGTTGAACATTGACCTGTTAGTTGTAATTCACCCTTGTTTGATTGTTTGTGACAATCTGGCGTGGCCGGTGGAACTTAGCACCTTCCTAGATGCCGCCGCCGTCATATTACGGCAGAAAAAGTAATATTTAGTTAGTTTGACTCTGACCAATCATAGGTCACAGTAGCTTTTTCAAAATATAGTGTACCTTCATAACACTGTTTCTTCGTGTATTCCTGTTGTCCCCTGATTCCGTGTCCCCGTCTAACGGGGACAGCAGCGGTACTTTAATTAAATCTATACTAATATTATAAAGAGGAAAACTTTGATTGTTTGTTTGTTTGTTTGTTTGTTTGTTTGTTTGTTTGTTTGTTTGTTTGTTTGTTTGTTTGAAATGAATAGGCTCCGAAACTACTGAACCGATTTGAAAAATTCTTTCACCAATGTGTAGAATGAACTTTCAGGGTGAACATAGGCTATATTTTATGTAGGTACTTCGCGGGCGATGCCGCGTGCAGAAGCTAGTATTTAATAAAATGACTTCCCGTTGTCCCCGTGTCCTGTCTCCATTATTATAGTTGAATTCTTTATTGGCTGTTGAAACTTTATCATAGAATCTTTGATGTTCGCTAATAATTTGATAACACTCACAACTGTCAAATCAAAAAAAACTTCATGGAACACTACAAATCCTACTAATATTGTAAACGCGAAAATTTGTCAGAATGGGTGGCTGTGTGGATTTATGTTTATTAGTCTTTCACGCTGGAAGGATGGATAAAATAAGGAATGAGTATATCAGAGGAAGTCTGAAAGTGGCACCGGTGACTGAAAAGATGAGGAGTAATAGGTTAACGTGGTATGGACATGTTATGAGAAGAGATGAATGCCATGTGACAAGGAGAGTGTGAGGTATGAATGTAGATGGATACAGGGGTAGAGGTAGGCCAAAGAAAAGATGGATGGACTGTGTGAAAGATGACATGGGTAAGAAAAGAGTGAGTACTGAAATGACGAATGACAGAGAGAAATGGAAGAAGATCACATGTTGTGCCGACCCTACATAACGTGGGATAAGGGCAGGAAGATGATGAGTCTTTCACGCTGGAACAGCTGAACGGATGTGGATGAAATTTGGTACAGATATAGATTACTAGCTTCCGCCAACGGCTTCACCCGAGTGGTATTTTAAACAAAAACAAATCTATCCCACGGGAACCGTACATTTTTCCGGGATAAAATGTAGCCTATGTGTTCTTCCAGGCTACAATCTAAATCTGTGCCAAATTTTATCCAGATCCGTTTCTCCCGTTTCAGCGTGAAAGAGTAACAAACATACATCCATGACATCCTACATCCATCCATCCATCCATACATTCTTACAAACTTTCGCGTTTATAATAATAAGTAGAATAGTTTGGAATAGCACATAAGTTACTTTTTATACCGGAAAAATGTACGGTTGAATCCGTTTATAGTTTGGCGTTGACGTCAATTTGTATTATTTTACGGTCGCCGTTTTTCAAGAACCCGCAACATTATTGACAAAGGACAGAACAATGTTGTTGTAACTGCCGTAGGGACGTCGTGTAATCAATTAAGGAGGAACAAACCAAAGGATTGAAGTTCCGTAATGGCGTAGTGGTAGCAAGCTAGCCTGCCAATCCGGAGATCGTGTCTTCAAATGTGATTTAAAGAATTTTTGTCATGAAAATTAGATTTTTGGAAATGGTGAAGGAAAACATCGTGAGACAACCAACATGCGCTAAAAATAAAAAAAGCTTGCGCCGAATTACCAACTAGTTTTTTACATAATCTTGCACTGGTTCTTGCTTGGTCACCTTGCCTTATGTGTCGAATTCATAATTTAATTGACTTATAGATAGAGAAAATTTATAAATATTTTTTTTTTTTTTTGCCGCAGCACTAAGCTGAGTAGTGACTGATTTTGTTTCTGTGCAATTTAGTTATAATTGTTTCCATTTTGTAAACAAAATAAATATTTTTTTCCTTCTTTCTTTCTTTATTTATTATTTACAAAAACGTTGAAATATAATTATATAGTATTATTATTTAGGAATATTAATACCTTTTAGAAACATTTTTAAAAACAGCCATTTTGTCCGATAGTTTGTTGGTGGCTTGGCGCTGCAACTCTGTGGGTCAATTTGTATTACGTACTTACTTGAATCTGCCTTAAGAATGGAATTCTTGAAAATCAACCTATAAGCTATAAGCTTGAGGTTGATTTTTGTATGAAAAAAAATACGTGGACAAAGTCGCGGGAATTTCTATACTTAATACATTAAAAACAAATTTGATTGAATTAGAATTTATAAAAAAAAAACTTGATCACGAATACAATCCCCAGGCTCGGTAAAAATATCTCCTCAGATCTCTAGTTACTTAGATCTTTGATACCTAAAGAGGGTAGTCAGAGTCAAGTCCAAACATCATTTGGCACACACCTACCTAAATTTTGCTTAGAGCTTTGATACTTAAATAGGCACGTCCATAACACGATATTTGACAGATACCCTCATTTTGCACAGTATTTGAATTTATACAATCTAGAATTGCATTATCGATCCTATTGTTTAATTAAACATATTAATTTATAACGAGTATGTGATTTGTTTGAAGCTCTGGGTTATGGCGTCCTCGGCGAGATGCATTGCGTGTTTGAACACAATCGAATAAAACTGGTTACGTTATTGTCAGACGCGACTTTTTGTCGCCAACGTACAAAAATAGTTATATCAAAAATTTTCCTCAAATAAAGATATCTTACCACAAGCTCTTACAAACCATAAAGTTTCAGAAAATTCATATAAATATAAGCTTGAAGTAACAAAACTTTAATAAAAATAAAAAAAAAACATATCACAAGCTCTTCGGGCAATATCATAGTACCTATTTTAACTTTGTACCATCCTACTAATATTATAAACGAATAAATTTGGAAGAATGTACTGATGTACATTGTTACTCTTTCACGCAAAACTACTGAAAGGATTTTGATGAAATTTGACAGAGAGATAGATAATAGTCTGGAATAGCATTTAGGTTACTTTTTACTCCTGAAAAATGTACGGTTTCCTTGGGATACAATTTGTTTTTGTTTTTCAAGGTACCACGAGGGCGAAGCCATGGACGAAAAATTGAAGCTATAAAAATTGAATTCTGTTTTGTTTATTTATGGTATTACTTGTATTCAAAGATACTCGACGCACAAAATGCGACAAAAGGTTTAGGTATTTTTTTCACCGCGTAACAGAATGCACTTAACGTGACTTGGTTCTTTACTCCAAAATGACGACGCGCGAACTGCAACTAATCCACGGAGTCTCAGTCATGGCAGTTTGTCATTAGTGTGGACGCGTTTTTGCACGTATTTGCACAGTGGCGAATCGTTTACATCAACCTCTCCTACAAAAATTATCCCACCAAAAACATTTTCATGTAAAATGTTGCCAAGACCTTGTTGCCTTATAACTCGCACTGTCAAAAAGTTATCAGATCCCGGGTAGAGCCAAGCTTCTAACTCTACATACCCTACCTCTACAAGACCTAACTTTAGGTAACTCTACACCTTAGCGGCCGATTTCTATATTCTATCTATCTGTGATTTTTGGATTTGGATAGATATTTGACATAAAACTTCTATAGAATTAATGTCAAATACCTATCCAAAATCCACAAACCGCAGATAGATAGAATATAGTAATCGGCCATAGATAAAATATGTGGCTTGTCTATTTTGCTACATTCATATGGGCGTTTAATGAGTTCTTGAAGTAACGATACGGCCAAGCTATACACGTAGAACCTATTCGCAAAAGCTTTTACCAACAGCGCCATCTGTTTTTGAGAAATCCGACTAAAAGTCGCGACTGTCAGTAATTCTAACTATAATTTGTATTTGCCAATGGGTAGTTTGGGGTTGTACAGTCGATTGAGCGAGGCATTATTGTTGACGCGTCGCTGACTTCATCAGTTTCTGTTTGGTAAACATGAGGTTGGAAAAGCGCTGGTAATAATATTTGGACGTGCCTCTGACTACCCCTGTTTAGATACCCGCAAAGATTTTATTAACATGAAATTTGGGAATGTGTAAAAACAGGGTGGCGCGAGTATTGCTTGTATTATATTAATTAAAAAATCTGAAAACGAGCTTCAAAAAAAAACATGGTCACGACTGTTATCCCTAGGCTTGGAAAATAACTTTGAGGATATCTAAATGAGGTAGTCAGAGGCACGTCCAAAAGAGATATTTTGGCACTTTTTGTATAGTAGTTAGTATTCTGTACGTGACAGGTCGCAAGCCAATCGCTGCTTCAAATAGACAAACAAAACAAACAATGATCACGACTGTAATCCCCAAGCTTGGTAGATATCTCCTCAGATCTCTAGTTAGTAGGATAGACTAAATAATAAATAATAAATAATAATGCTGGACAATCCACACAGCATCATCTAGCCCCAAAGTAAGCTACTCAAAGCTTGTGTTATGGGTACTAGATAACTGATATATTTAATACATGATAGGTACATAGATAGATATTTTTATTATACATAGAAAACACCCAGACCAACGGAACAAATTTCTGCAGATCGTACACAAATTTGTTCCGAGGCGGGAATCGAACCCGTAACCTCTTGCTTCGCAGGCGGACTCTTGCCCGCTGCGCCACTGAGGTCGTCACTCGTGAGACTGTATGAATGTGAATGGATACAGGGGTAGAGATAGGCCAAAGAAAGACTGGCTAAAAACTGTGTGAAAGATGATATGATTAAGAAAGGAGTGATAGTGAGATGAAGAATGACAGAGGGAAATGGAAGATCACATGTTGTGCCGACCACATAACGTGAGAAAAGGACAGAAAGAAGACGATGAATTTTTGTAACTTAGATCTTTATGATTATGAGTAAGAAAAGAGTAAGAAAAGAGTGAGGACTGAGATGACGAATGACAAAGGGAAATGGAAGATCACATGTTGTGCCGACCACATAACGTGGAAAAGAGACGGAAGATGTTGAGTTACTTAGATCTTTATGATTATGAGTAAGAAAAGAGTGAGTACTAGATGACGAATGACAGAGGGAAATGGAAGATCACATGTTGTGCCGACCACATAACGTGAAAAAGAGACGGAAGATGTTGACGATCTCTAGTTACTTAGATCTTTATGATTATGAGTAAGAAAAAAGTGAGGACTGAGATGACGAATGACAGAGGGAAATGGAAGATCACATGTTGTGCCGACCACATAACGTGAAAAAGAGACGGAAGATGTTGACGATCTCTAGTTACTTAGATCTTTATGATTATGAGTAAGAAAAGAGTGAGGACTGAGATGACGAATGACAGAGGGAAATGGAAGATCACATGTTGTGCCGACGACATAACGTGAAAAAGAGACGGAAGATGTTGACGATCTCTAGTTACTTAGATGTTTGAGGATCTGGCTACTAAAAAAAAATTCTAAAAATATAGACGGATCAATTAGAAAGTTGAACATTGACCTGTTAGTTGTAATTCACCCTTGTTTGATTGTTTGTGACAATCTGGCGTGGCCGGTGGAACTTAGCACCTTCCTAGATGCCGCCGCCGTCATATTACGGCAGAAAAAGTAATATTTAGTTAGTTTGACTCTGACCAATCATAGGTCACAGTAGCTTTTTCAAAATATAGTGTACCTTCATAACACTGTTTCTTCGTGTATTCCTGTTGTCCCCTGATTCCGTGTCCCCGTCTAACGGGGACAGCAGCGGTACTTTAATTAAATCTATACTAATATTATAAAGAGGAAAACTTTGATTGTTTGTTTGTTTGTTTGTTTGTTTGTTTGTTTGTTTGTTTGTTTGTTTGTTTGTTTGTTTGAAATGAATAGGCTCCGAAACTACTGAACCGATTTGAAAAATTCTTTCACCAATGTGTAGAATGAACTTTCAGGGTGAACATAGGCTATATTTTATGTAGGTACTTCGCGGGCGATGCCGCGTGCAGAAGCTAGTATTTAATAAAATGACTTCCCGTTGTCCCCGTGTCCTGTCTCCATTATTATAGTTGAATTCTTTATTGGCTGTTGAAACTTTATCATAGAATCTTTGATGTTCGCTAATAATTTGATAACACTCACAACTGTCAAATCAAAAAAAACTTCATGGAACACTACAAATCCTACTAATATTGTAAACGCGAAAATTTGTCAGAATGGGTGGCTGTGTGGATTTATGTTTATTAGTCTTTCACGCTGGAAGGATGGATAAAATAAGGAATGAGTATATCAGAGGAAGTCTGAAAGTGGCACCGGTGACTGAAAAGATGAGGAGTAATAGGTTAACGTGGTATGGACATGTTATGAGAAGAGATGAATGCCATGTGACAAGGAGAGTGTGAGGTATGAATGTAGATGGATACAGGGGTAGAGGTAGGCCAAAGAAAAGATGGATGGACTGTGTGAAAGATGACATGGGTAAGAAAAGAGTGAGTACTGAAATGACGAATGACAGAGAGAAATGGAAGAAGATCACATGTTGTGCCGACCCTACATAACGTGGGATAAGGGCAGGAAGATGATGAGTCTTTCACGCTGGAACAGCTGAACGGATGTGGATGAAATTTGGTACAGATATAGATTACTAGCTTCCGCCAACGGCTTCACCCGAGTGGTATTTTAAACAAAAACAAATCTATCCCACGGGAACCGTACATTTTTCCGGGATAAAATGTAGCCTATGTGTTCTTCCAGGCTACAATCTAAATCTGTGCCAAATTTTATCCAGATCCGTTTCTCCCGTTTCAGCGTGAAAGAGTAACAAACATACATCCATGACATCCTACATCCATCCATCCATCCATACATTCTTACAAACTTTCGCGTTTATAATAATAAGTAGAATAGTTTGGAATAGCACATAAGTTACTTTTTATACCGGAAAAATGTACGGTTGAATCCGTTTATAGTTTGGCGTTGACGTCAATTTGTATTATTTTACGGTCGCCGTTTTTCAAGAACCCGCAACATTATTGACAAAGGACAGAACAATGTTGTTGTAACTGCCGTAGGGACGTCGTGTAATCAATTAAGGAGGAACAAACCAAAGGATTGAAGTTCCGTAATGGCGTAGTGGTAGCAAGCTAGCCTGCCAATCCGGAGATCGTGTCTTCAAATGTGATTTAAAGAATTTTTGTCATGAAAATTAGATTTTTGGAAATGGTGAAGGAAAACATCGTGAGACAACCAACATGCGCTAAAAATAAAAAAAGCTTGCGCCGAATTACCAACTAGTTTTTTACATAATCTTGCACTGGTTCTTGCTTGGTCACCTTGCCTTATGTGTCGAATTCATAATTTAATTGACTTATAGATAGAGAAAATTTATAAATATTTTTTTTTTTTTTTGCCGCAGCACTAAGCTGAGTAGTGACTGATTTTGTTTCTGTGCAATTTAGTTATAATTGTTTCCATTTTGTAAACAAAATAAATATTTTTTTCCTTCTTTCTTTCTTTATTTATTATTTACAAAAACGTTGAAATATAATTATATAGTATTATTATTTAGGAATATTAATACCTTTTAGAAACATTTTAATATTAAAAGTTAGAACCTTTTTGCAAACTAAGATATATTAACAAAGTATTGCAATAACTTTGATACAAACCCTTAGATTATAATCAAAACTTTATTATCAGAGAGTAAATTGTCTGTAATTAAAACTTAAGCTAAGACTAGACTAAAACCTGTAGGTATTCATAGTGAATAATTATCATCATCATCAACCTTTATCCCACAGCTGGGCATAAGCTTCTTACATAATTATGTTTGTTCTGTACACTTGGGTGTAATTTAGAAAAAACTCAGCTAAGTATCAAAATTGTATACTCATTATAATATGCTTTGCGTAGTTAAAGGCTAGATGGCGCTGTATGAAACGTTTTTCAAACATAATAAACTTATTTATTTTTTAGCTAACCCTATAGACCAAAAAAGATCCATAAAAAAGCACTTTCAGTTTTACTAAATTTTTCAATTTTACGGATAACTTAATTTTTTTTCAAACTTAATCCCAATTTCGACTGAAACAAACTTTAAAAAATTCAAAATTAGTCCAGCCATCAAGTGAAGCGACCAACAGCATTTAATTTTTTTTAATATTTTTTTTCCAAATGTCATTTTTTTCCCTTAACACAATATGATTCTTGATTCAAACGAACATTAAAAAAAATCTAAATCGCTTTAAAGTGCTACGTTTATTTACGCAAGATTTTTTTTTTTTATATTTTGTTCGTGGTTCATTCTAAACTCACGCGATATAAAAACTCGCATGCAATTCTCGAATGCATTTTCAAATGAGTACCTACACACTCTGGCCGAAAGCCCACGCAAAAACTTGAACTATTTACGGAGATATGCATTGTATGGCCCGTCGTGGAGTGTACTGCCCTTCAAACATGGAAAAAGATGCAGCTGGAAGTGACACTAAAAATAAACTTTTTGATACAGAAAATAATAATTATCTATACATAATTAATTAAATCGTTGAAAAGCTATGTCTGTACTCTCGATATTTTAAAATAAAAATTAGTGCCATAAAAAAACACGCTACTAAGCCTAAAATAACCGTTTTTGAAAATTAAAAGGCTGTTTGTATGTTTAACTGTGCGTTTGTTCACGCTAATCTCTGAACGGTTGAACAAAATCGAAATGCAGTTTTCATTAATATATTGAGATAAGCTTGGAATAAAACTTAGGCTTGTTTCATCGAAATAGGTTGGCAAATAAAAAAGGTAAGAGTTTATCTCTTTCCATTTCCTTCTGTCATTTGTCATCTCATTATTCACTCTGTAAACACTAGTGTGTGTTGTCATCATTATCTTCCTGCCTTTTCCCACGTTATGTGGGGTCGGCACAACATGTGATCTTCCATTTCCCTCTATCATTCGTCATCTCAGTACCTACTCAGTCTTTTCTTACCCATGTTGTGTGTGTTATATGAAAATTGAGAAAGATATGATAAGATGGTTTGGGCATGTAGAAAGAATGGATGAAAGGAGATTGACGAAACAGGTGTATAAGGAGAGTGTGAATGGGACAGTTGGAAAGGGAAAATCTCGGCGTACGTACCTTGATCAAATTGGGGACGTTCTAGAGAAAGGCCAAGTCAAGAGTACCCTAAACCGACGCGCATGTATGAAGAATGTAATGAGAGTGAATGAAGCAAAAGAGGTATGTCAGGGTCGTAGCAAGTGGAGATCCGTGGTCTCTGCCTACCCCGTCGGGAAACAGGCGTGATTTTATGTATGTATGTATGTTGTGTATGTAAGCTATTCCATTAAAAGTTAACATCTACGACACTGGCCTGTTGCCAGAGCTCTGCCTAGTATCTCACAGTGCGCATTTGTTCCTTGATAACAAATTAACAGAATTATATAACTTTACTGTTGCAATATTATTAGAAGCTCTCGCTGATTCGATTAAAGTACGAGTAGTATAAGCTTTATCTGGAAAAGGCTGGACTGATTTGCATGGTTTTTGATTTATTGGATTTTTCACCGCCTCGTACATAACCATTAAGGCCCAGCATTTTGAAAATTGCAAGTATTGCAACTCTAATCATTCTATTACCGCTTAATAGATTACATTGAAATTGAACTACACGATACTCAAGGATATAAGTGATAAATCAACCGGAGCTAAAACACGAATTAGTTAGAAAACCTTGGTTAAAAATCACGTCAAAAACACCTCTGAGAATTCAGAAATTCCCTAATTTATCCAGAACAGTAAGGTATTTTGAATTTCTTTTTACATGAATATAAATCAGTTAATTTGAAACAAATCAACCCAGCCCTTTTTCTGAAATAAGCCATTTACTTGAACATATTTATGTTTTTTATAAATTGTCGCTTTTGTTATATAATTCAGAGCAGCCATTATTATCATGCCGCACTCTACTTACTTGTCATTTGGGTATTTCGCTTCGTGCTATATCTGATTCCGCGGAGATCCGCGTTGCTATACGGACCTATGTCACTTTTTTTTGTAACTTTTACGTAAGGAATAGTGTGACGAGTATTCTGGGCCTTAAAACATTGAAAATGAATTAATTATTCAATAAAGTCACAAGGATCACATTGAAACGTAATTTAGATAATATAAAAGAAAGTCGTGTTAGTTACACTACTTATAACTTAAGAACGGCTGAACCGATTTGGCTGAAAATTTATCTTCTTTGATTTTGAGTTGGAGTTCCTAGTTTCTAATAACTACGAACTTATATATGTGAATTTTGGGTGTTACTATTAGTTCTACTTCACAGTTATTGCAATACACACTATAAATTTTATATAATATGTGTGTAGATTTGTATAAAATTTGGTAAAATTACCTTTCAGTCTGCTTTTTAAAAGCAATTCCCGTACAACCTTATAACTACCCACAACATTGTAAGCTCAGTGTATGTAGTATTGGGTAAGTATGTATACTATAAAGATAGTTTACCGGAATGTGATGTAACATTTCATTTTGATTATGTGAACAATAACGACATCATTAAAGCATTTAAACAGATTAATGTAAAAAAAACCACTGACCTCTGGGGCATTTCTGTTAGCGTTGTAAAATCATTGATTGAAATTATTGCACCTGACTTAGCTTTCATATTTAACAAATGTATTGACAGTGGTGTCTTTCCTAACTTAATGAAACATAGCAAGATTACACCTCTGTTCAAATCTGGTAGTCATTCAGATCCTTGTAATTTTCGACCAATATCAGTGTTACCTACACTTAGTAAAATATTTGAAAAACTTATTCTTCATCAATTACAAAAACACTTTAACAGTAATAATATACTTGATAAAAAACAATTCGGATTTACAAAGGGCCGCTCAACAACTGATGCCGGTGTTGAGTTGGTATCACATATCTTCGATAACTGGGAGGAATCTCTCGATACCTTAGGTATTTTTTGTGATCTGTCTAAAGCATTTGATTGTGTTCACCATGAAACATTAATCATGAAACTCCATCACTATGGTGTAAGGGGAGTTGCACTTAATCTTCTAAAATCTTACCTCAGTGACAGACTTCAACGAGTTGACGTAAATGGGAAACGTTCTCCGGGGTCAGTGGTAACAATGGGTGTACCACAAGGATCAATATTAGGACCATTTTTGTTTTTAATATATATAAACGATCTACCCAAACTTGTCAGGGATGATCAGGAGATTGTACTGTTTGCTGATGACACGTCACTTTTATTTAAACAAAAGCGGCGTATGACTAATTTTGACGAAGTGAATAATGCAATCTCTAAAATTGTAAAATGGTTTAATGTAAACAACTTATTACTAAATGAAAAGAAAACGAAATGTGTTCGTATTGTACTACCAAATGTTCGACATTTAGATACCAATATAAAAATAAATAACGAAAATATAGATCTTGTAGACACCACAGTATTCTTGGGCATAACTTTAGATAATAAGCTTCAATGGGGCCCGCACATTGATAAATTGTCGAAGAGACTTAGCTCTGCAGCATATGCAGTTAAAAAGATCCGTCATTTCACCGACGTAGAAACTGCTAGACTTGTATATTTCAGCTACTTTCATAGCATTATGTCTTACGGCATTTTGTTATGGGGGAGTGCTGCAGATATTAATACTATATTTGTGTTGCAGACGAGGGCTGTTCGTGCAATTTATAACATGGGTCCTAGAGAATCTCTTAGAGATAAGTTTAAAGAAATAAACGTCATGACAATGCCATGTCAGTATATATATGAAAACTTGATGTATGTTCACAAAAACATTAATTTATTTAGGAAAAATAGTGATAATCATAATGTTAATACTAGACTTAAAAATAAACTCGCTGTTCCCACGGTTAGGCTCACTAAAGTAAGTAAATCCTTTAAAGGGCAATGTGTACGCTTCTATAACAAGATCCCAAGTGACATGCTTGATTTATCAATTGGAAAATTCAAAAATGTAATTAAACAGAAACTGTCTAGAAAAGCTTATTATAAAATATCAGAGTATTTAGATGATAAAAAAGCTTGGGATGAATCAGGTCCAACTCTGCTAGGTATTCCTTACAAAATTAACAAGGATCATACAAAAAAAGCGCTAGGGCCCAGCGAGTTTCTTGCCAGTTCTTCTCGCACTGGGGATAGGACTGGAACTGGCACTTAGACTCACCTAGTATGTAAGACGTTTCAAAGTGATCCCTGTGATTCTATTGAAAATAAACATATTTTGATTTTGATTTTGATTTTGACTGTTTTCAGAGTTTCTTAAAAGTTGCCTCCGTAATAACGGTCCTATAACAGCGGTGAAGTTAGTTTTTAGTCAAATGTCGCGAATTCTAGACGTTCTCAGCTCGGATCTTTAGTTACTTAGATTTTTGAGGATATCTAAAGGGGGTAGTCAGAGGCAAGTCCAAACATGGCATTTGGTACATGCCCACATTTTGCACAGTTGTTAGTATTCCGTACGTGACAGGTTGCAAGCCCATCGCCGCTTATAAGAATACTAACCAGCAATGACACATACCTTCAATTTTTTGGTTCTAGGGTATGCCGGTTTCCTCACGATGTTTTCCTTCACCGTTTAAGAGCACTGGCATTGCGCACATGAATTTTTCGAATGGAAAAACTCATTGGTGCGCGACCAGGTTTGAACCCACGACCTTCGGATTGTGAGGCAGGGGTGCTACCACTACACCACCAGCGCTCTTAAAAGTCCGTAAAACATGATGGAGGCCATTTTGCGGCCTATTCATTCCGTCACAGGAGTTGGCCACTAACTTATTAGGCCACACATTTGCACATAAGTACCGTACATACCAATCATGTATTTTTGTTAAAGGCCTTCTAATGGTGATGAAATTATATATTTTTTTTCTATTAAATCAAAGAAAAAAATGTTGAAAAAAGTTGAGACAATATTGTCGTCATCTATTATAACGACCGCTTTTAGTGATCACCGCTTTCTAGAAAATCTAAAACTTTACTCGCTTTACCTATACTTACAACTTGATTTAATCAAATACTCAATCTAAGGTCGTAAAGTAACTCCCGAGAAAAAATACTGATTTTCTTGGAGCCTTTTCTCATGTATCTAGCATTTAGAGCTGTCTAAAAGGCGATGTTTCATATCTAAGTATAATTGGTGGACATTTTACAGTGCCATTTAGTCCCAAACTATAGTTTATAGATTATTAGTACCGGGGTGACCGAACTTTGCTCGTTTTTGAGGTAAACGACATTTTCTAAAAATGAAACCTAGCTAGATCGATTTATCCCCGAAACCCTCTGCATACTAAATTTCATGAAAATCGCTGGAGCCGTTTCCGAGATTCCAATTATATATATATATGTATACACAAGAATTGCTCGTTTAAAGGTATAAGATATACCTTTTTTTTTTAATGCATACATACAAACATAATATAACCATGTTGATGACAAGGTACCTTAAGCATTTTCAGTCCTATTAAAGCCATATTTAAGTTACTACGGCTTTTTTATGGCTTTAATATTTCGATTTTACAAGAACTAATAATATCCTCATGGCAGAAATCGTGTCAAAATAGGCAAAGCAATAATAGTTATATAATTGGATAAATGAAAATACCTCTGCAATGCATATGATGTCCTGGTACTACTTAGATTATTTTTCTCAAATAAAGCCTTTTTTGTGGCTGGAATCAGCCGTGTGCGTATAATAAGGCTTTTACGTTTTGTAATGAAACCGCTCTTTCGTGATACCTACTTATTATTATGTATTGATAAACATCTTTGGGTGAATAAAACGTTCGCGTGTCTCAAATAATTAAATTAATCAAGTATTGCGTTCAATGCAAAGGCTGCAAACTGAAGTAGAACCTTACTACAAGTTTTAATAAACCGTAATGTTTCAGAAACGTCACATTTCAAGCTTGAAGTAATACTACTTCAATACAATTTTTATAGGTCTTGACGAAAATTATAAAAAAAAGTTTTAAAAAAAAGATTTCTAGTTGCTTAGTCGAGTTATTAGGTACACTACCCTGAATTCGGGGACCCGTACCCTAAATAATAGTGGTGTAATAAGAGTTAGGGCGTAAGGCGTAGAGGTTAGGCGTTAGGCTCCCTTACTACGGGCCCTGTACGTCTACCATGAGTTGTCACATTTAGATTGGCTGACGTTACTACACTAGTAATAGTACGTTACTATGGCGTCTGTCAAAATTGTTACTCATGGTACCAAATTCTAAGGAAATTAATGAGCGCAAACTACAGTTGCTGTAGTACGCTGTGACATATGATAGTTAGCTACGTGAGGTTTTAGTACCCAACTATCCGCTAGAGGCGCTGTGCCAAGTTTTCATACATTTTTTTAACTACAGTCGCTAGCGAGTGTAGATTGTGAAAACTCATGGTAGACCCTCTGAATACCGTGATGTGTAATAAGTGCTTTAGATCTTTGAGGATATATTAAGAGGCACGTCTAAACATGATATTTGGCACATGTCCATATTTTGTCCAGTGGTTAATGTTCCGTACGTGACAGCTTGCAAGTCCTACGCCGCTTATAAGAATACTAATCTATGACACACACCTTAGAATTTTTTGGTTCTAGGGTATGCCGGTTTCTTCACAATGTTTTCCTTCACCGTTTAAGAGCACTGCGCACATAAATTTATTCGAATGTAAAAACTTTTTGGTGCACAGCTAGGTTTGAACCCACGACTTTCGGATCGTGAGGCAAGGGTGCTACCACTTCACCACCATAATAATTTGACGACCTCTGTGACGCAGCGGGCGAGAGTCCGCCTGCGCCGCAAGAGGTTGCGGGTTTGATTTCCGCCGCGGAACAAATTTGTGTACGATCTGCAGAAATTTGTTCCGTTGGTCTGGGTGTTTTATATGTATAATAAAAAATATTTATCTATGTATGTAATGTATTAAATATATCAGTTATCTAGTAGGTACCCATAACACAAGCTTTGAGTAGCTTACTTTGGGGCTAGATAATGCTGTGTGGAGCGCTGGTGGTGTAGTGGTAGTACCCCTGACTCACGATCCGAAGGTCGTGGGTTCAAACCTGGTCGTGCACCAATGAGTTTTTCCATTCGAAAAATGTATGTGCGCAATGCCAGTGCTCTTAAACGGTGAAGGAAAACATCGTGAGGAAACCGGCATGCCCTAGAACCAAAACTTCGAAGGTATGTGTCATAGGTTAGTATTCTTATAAGCGGCGATGGGCTTGCAACCTGTCACGTACGGAATACTAACTATTGTGCAAAATGTGGGCATGTACCAAATATCATGTTTGGACTTGCCTCTGACTACCCTCTTTAGATATCCTCAAAGATCTGAGGAGATATCTACCGAGCCTGGGGATTACAGTCGTGATCATATTTTTATAAGGATTGTCCAGCATTATTAAAAAAAAATACTCTTCTGTTGTTTAAAAAACAAATATAAAAGTATTTCGTAACGTGACAAAGAGATGTCGTGAAATACAGACGCGTCACAGAATTAACCTGAATAAAAGACAACGGCAGTATAATAAAATAGTAATGTCACAGAATAACTCTATTCACAGTAGGGCAACATAAACAATCCCTCTATGTCATGAATCGAATGACCGGCAGGCAGGGTTGCCAACTAAAACATCTAATAAGTTACAGTTAGCCAACATAATAAACAGATGGATAATTTGATAGTATAGAAGCTTAGCCAATGTAAAGCTATCTATATATATAAAAATGAATTGCTGTTCGTTAGTCTCGCTAAAACTCGAGAACGGCTAAATGGATTTAGTTTATCTTGATCTTGAAATGTTCGTAGAGATCTAGGGAAGGTTTAAAAGGGAAGAAAAATTCGAATAACTGCCGGAAAAACCCTAAAAATAGCCCTTTTCTATTTCCCATACAAACGTTTTCTAAATAAGTACGAAGTCTGCCGGGTCAGCTAGTGTTTACATAAATGAAACCTGCAGTTTCAAAATTTTGGTTTTACGTATTTTGCATTTGAGACCTAGAGAAGATATCTCCTCAGATCTTTAGTTACTTAGATCTTTGAGGATATCTAAAGAGGGTAGTCAGAGGCACATCCAAACATGACATTTGGTACATGCCCACATTTTGCACAGTAGTTAGTATTCCGTACGTGACAGGTTGCAAGCCCATCGCCGCTTAATAATACTAACCTATGACACACACCTTCGAATTTTTGGTTCTAGGGTATGCCGGTTTTCTCGCGATGTTTTCCTTCGCCGTTTAAGAGCACTGGCATTGCGCACATAAATTTTTCGAATGGAAAAACTCATTGGTGCACGACCAGGAACCCACAACCTACGGATCGTGAGGCAAGGGTGCTACCACCACACCACCAGCGCTCTCATAGTTATCATGTTATTTGCACTCAACACAAAACGAGAAGCTTTTCTTCATAAACAGTAAACACACGTAAAAAGTGCTGACGTATTTCAACCCTAACAGCGTCACCGCCTATCGCCTTCACCCCTCACATTCCCTCATTCAAAGCCTGTAAAATTCGCTCGTAAAACCAAAAAGGTCCATTGAAACCATGGACAATGCCTTCGGAGGTAATTTTTCACGCATGCCCGATGTTGCTTTTTCACTCCATATTCTATTATCTAACAATAAAGTAATAATGTTCTATTGTATTGTCAAATTGATTTTTACGGGGTGACTGGTCGTTTCGGCCCCTGGACGGTCAAAGGGTTATTTATTTTTAAGTTGGTGTGTTTTATGTCCCTAGTCATTATTAGTCATAATTTGTCATTATGATCTGGATCAGTTAAGCTATTTGTAGATCGTTTGTAACGGTCCTTAGATAGCTCAATGGTTTCACGTGAATTTTATATTATAATAAAATAAAAGAACTCTTATTGTGGCATAACTATAATAGTTGGACATATGCTATCGCGACACTTTTTGTAAATAATGATCCCATCAAAAACATAAATGTGAAATGAGAGCCAAGTTCAATAAGTATGTTTTAGTCGTTGACTTCAGCGACAAAAGAAGTGAGATCTAAACGGGTGCCAAGTACAATGGTCAGTCCTGAAACTTATTTATAACAATATGAAATATTTTTAACGACTTTAAGATATCATTTCATCTCATAACTTAGGATATTATGTTGAAGCCTAAGGTCTAACTTGGCTAGTTCTCATTATACGAATTACCTTCCTATTATTAACTACTTACCTACTAGGTATGTCCGATCGCTAGTTTCTACCAGCAAGCCAAATTTTTAGAAGAATAAAATAAGAACTTGCAAAGGCTATACCTAATATAATTCGTACTCTTAAGAAAACTAGCCAAGTCAGACCTTAGGCTTCAATATAATATCCTAAATTATGAGATTAAATGATATTTTAAAGTTGTTAAAAATATTTCATATTGTTATAAATAAGTTTCAGGACTGACCATTGTACTTGGCACCCGTTTAGATCTCACTTCTTTTGTCGCTGAAGTCAACGACTAAAACATACTTATTGAACTTGGCTCTCATTTCACATTTATGTTTTTGATGGGATATCATTACTTTTTGTACAGAACTTATTAGTAAGTAAGTACTTATTCTTATATTATTACACTTATATAATCTACCTGCATAAACGGCTCAAACTATTGGCACATTGTAGGTATACCTACGTACATACTAAGCAGGTAGGTAGGTACTTGAGTACTTACTGAATAAGTATACCTACCTACTACCTATCCGACAATCCAACACACTACTTCCACTCGTTATTATATTCACGTCAAGACCCTATTAAAATCCACATAATGACCGACTGTCATCTATTTAGATTGCTATTCTTATATTACAGGCGTTAGTAAGGGTTCCTAGGAGAATCAATTAATTGAAAAAGTACGTTAAAAATATAAAAATTTGCAAGTTTCAGATTTTTTCCTTTGTATCCACCCCACTACCTACCTGGATGCCAAATTTGAACGTTCTAGGTCATCTGGAACTGGGTTATAATTAACGTCTATAGGTCAGTCAGTGATAAATTTTTTCATAAAAAACCATTTTTGGTCGTTGATATCTAAATAACCGTTTGAGGTGTGTTTATGAAATTCGGAGTATATATTTTACTCGCAAGTGGCAATAGATGAGCCAAATTTGACTTGTTTATGTGAAATAGTTTTTGAGTTACGAGGGGGTGAAAATGGCTCCAAATGGTTCGTGTAATATTACACACGGTGCGCGCCTCGCCCGTTCGCTTGAACTTGGCTTGACACGCTGCCGCGTGTCTAGATGTGTTCTACAAAGTCGTAGTAAATCATTTTATTCTATCGTCAATAGTTTTCGCAGCGCACGCGATGTAAAGAATATTTTAGATATTTTTTTTACACCTTGGGTTACATTATCGAAGTTTTGGTAAGGATCCCTAATTTTTTTGAAAACCCGCTGATAATGTAGCTTCCCAACAGTGAAAGAATTTTTCAAATCGGTTCAGTAGTTTCGGAGCCTATTCATTTCAAACAAACAAACAAACAATCAAAGTTTTCCTCTTTATAATATTAGTGTAGATGTGTTTATTCAGATCTGGGGTCTTACCAAAAGCTCTCACAAACCATCATGCTTGTAGTAACACTAATTCAATGCAATTTTTAGGTCATGGTACAAAATATCAATAAGTATTTCAAAATAATTTATATTTATTGCCTGAAAAGTTTTTTTTATAGAAGTGATTTTAATAGAAAAATGTGTGTTGGTAAAAGTTTTTAAGTTCTTTACGTAAGTATGTGTTTGTATAATATATTTAAACTATTATGTATTAAATAACTTTTGTAAATGGAGTATTAACATTTCGAAACAGACACGTTTGTATGTACCTAATTTAATCACGAGTAACACCCGGGTATCATCTGTAATATCAAGTGTACATCCGGTTCCAAGATGGCGGCCGGATGTCCGCAGCTTGTGGCGCTCTCTGTCACTGTGTCTAGCTCGTTTTTGGAAATAGCTCTTCATTTTAAATTGCAGTTTTGTGCACAAACGTTTGGTCAAGAAACTTGCAAAAAACGTCACAAGTTTTCGTGAGATTTTTGAAATGAACTGTGTGAGTATACATACATTTGTATTTTCTTAACTTTTTATAAAACAATTTTGTGAATCGCAATTAAAAATAATAGTACCTACTTATACCTATTTAATTTTTTCCACTCATAATTTTTCCGATGTCCATTTAGATTTGTTAATCTTTTTTAACCTATTATAAACTTTTTAGCTTAAGTTTCTTAAAGAAGCTTGTAGGTAATTTTTTTTCAAATTCGTGATTTTTCAATTATATTTTTATGAGTGATCGATTCGATTACCTACACCTATTTTCGCTTATGACATAATTATTTATGTTGAGTAAACTACATGTAAATATTAGGTTTTTTTTTCTTTTTTTTAAGGTCTCTTAGACGATGAAACATGAAATTCGAAGGAAGTTAAATTTGAGACCAAAATCAGTATAATCCTACTCATATTATAAACGCAAAAGTTTGTAAGAATGTATGGATGGATGTATTTTTGTTACTCTTTCACGCTAAAACGGCTGAACAGATCTGAATGAAATTTGGCACAGATATAGATTATGGTCTGTAATAACAGATAGGCTACTTTTTATTCCGGAAAATATAAGGTTTCCGTGGGATAGATTTGTTTTTGTTTTTCAAGGTATCACGTGGGTGAAGCCGCGGGCGGATGCTAGTTATATTTCATAAAACAAAGTCACTGAGAGTCTGTAGCGAGTAAGTATGAAAATAAATGATTCATAAACACTCCAAATCAACCAGAATGTGCTTCTAATTACTAGTTAAACCGCCCCACTACTCGAATATAATCTATAATCCATACTATCCCTACTAATATTACTAATGTGATAGTAAAACTGTTTGTAACTGTAGTAACATGATGAAGACTGTAATCCCCAGACTCGATAGATATCTCCACAGATCTCTAATTACTTATTATGCCTGAGATGCAGAAGGTTTCGGGTTCGATCCCCGCCGCGGGACAAATGTTTGCATTATTTGCAGATATTTGTCTCAGGTCTGGGTGTTTTCTATGTATAATATGTATGTATTTACAAAAAAAAATGTATCTATGTAGTCTATCAGTCATGTGGTTACCATAATACAAGCTCTGCTTAGTTTGGGGCTACATGATGCTGTGTGCTAGTGTCCAGCATTATTTATTTATTTATTTATATCTTTGAGGATATTTAAAAAGAGTAGTCAGATGCAGTCCAAACATTATATTTGGCACAATATGCCCACATTTTGCACAGAAGTTCGTATTCCGTACGTGACAGGTTGCTAGCCCATCGCTGTTTGTTGGAAGGAGATTGTAATAATGGAAAAGGCATTAAAAAAATTGTCTTAAAAATATTATAAAATTTAAATTTGGGCAAAGTCACAGGTAATAGCTAGTTAATTTTAATTGGAGGCAGTAATAATTAATACATATCTTCGAGGATTTAGACTTAATAACATAGTTTGTATATCGTTGAACGAAATTATTATTGGTAAACAAGCAGCACTGTTGTAATGTCCTGACTTATATATGTACGTAATTTTATCCAAATCGCTCCAGCCTTTACGAACATTACAAATATAAATATAAACAACGACACCTCATTTGTCAAAATCCGCTCAGCCGTTTGGGCTAGTGACAGCCAAAGAAACTCACATACATACAAACATCCATACACCCCAAACACATAACCCTTCTTTTTCGCTTTCGCAGTTGGGTAAACGCAGGATTTTTAGTAGTACGTAAAAGCGTAAGAGCGCTGGTGGTGTAGTGGTAGCACCCCTGCCTCACGATCCGAAGGTCGTGGGTTCAAGCCTGGTCGTGCACCAATGAGTTTTTCCATTCGAAAAATTTATGTGCGCAATGCCAGTGCTCTTAAACGATGAAGGAAAACATCGTGAGGAAACCGGCATACCCTAGAGCCAAAAATTCGAAGGTGTGTGTCATAGGTTAGTATTCTAATAAGCGGCGATGGGCTTGCAACCTGTCACGTACGGAATTCTAACTACTTTGCAAAATGTGGGCATGTACCAAATGTCATGTTTGGACTTGCCTCTGACTACCCTCTTTAGATATCCTCAAAGATCTAAGTAACTAAAAATCTGAGAAGATATCTACCGAGCCTGGGGATTACAGTCGTGATCATATTTATTTATATTTATTTTACGTAAAAGCAAAAAAAATCCCAGTTAACAAACATTGTGGAAATCACCCCATTGTACAATGTACACTCACAGTCATAATTCAAATCATCATCCAGCTATGCAGTTCCTTCCACGACTCACGGTGGAATGAATCTGTTGCCCGGCGTCCTAGCGGCACAATGTAACAGAATAGCAGAAGGAAAAGTTGATAGTATGCAAGGACGCGGCTGATAGTATGCAAGGTACAAAAACATCCGGCGTGCCAGATTGTTGTCGGACGTCCGAACGCTCAAGGTTAGCCCAAGGACACGTATTACGACTACGTCCGATAGTCGGTTTAGCGCTAAGACTTTTGTTGATATACAAAATATTATATTACTTACTTTAAATTATCTACCTACCTACTACAAGTGTTCTCATTTAAGTTGGACCACAGAAAAGAGGGGACTTCTCTAATACAGGTCTTGGAGACTTAAAAGAGGAGATCCCACAACATAATAATGTAATACTTGTAATTTTGAATAAATACTTTTACTTTTACTTTTACTTACTTTTACAAAAATCCATCATTAAAACATATTGATTAACACCTTGGGTTGCAATTATTTATTAGTTATTTTTGATGTTTTAGTAGCAATCCCTAATTTTTTCTAGTAATAAATTAACCTATGTCACTCAGGGATAATGTAGCATTCTATTGGTGAATAACATTTTAAAATCGGCCCATTAGTTTTTGAGTTTATTCGTTACGAACAAAAATACAAAACTTTCCTCTAATATTAGTATAGAGTATAGATGCGTAACTGGCTTTCATAACCAGATACAAAATTAATTAATTATTATGTGGCGCAGTATTTTAAAACGTCGGATGCCGTAGCGCCTTAGATAAACAGTATTATCGTACACTGTGGCCGGCTTTGTTAACCGGGTAATACGGATGCACGGATGTAAACAATACCCAGCTGTGAGGTTATTCTTTAAGTATAGGCGTGTTGCCGGAACGTGACAGGTTGCAAGCGAATCGCCGCTTATAAGAATACTAACCTATGTCACACACCTTCGAATTTTTGATTCTAGGGTATGCCAGTTTCCTCACGATGTTTTCCTTCACCGTTTAAGAGTATTAGCATTGCGCACATAATTTTTTCGAATGGAAATACTCATTGGTGCACGACCAGGTTTGAACCCAAATTCGGATCGTCAGGCAGGGGTGCTACCACTACACCACCAGCGCGATAATTAAATAACCCAAAAGTACCTAAAGGTATTAATACCTATATACCTACGAAGTACAGTGACAGGTTGCAAGTCCATCGGCGCTTATAGAAAAGACAAACACTTTCAACCAAAGCCAAAAAAGCCCCAAAAAATACAAAATAAACTCATTCTAACATGTACCCTATTACACAGTGGGTAAGAACTACTGCAACCTTAATATTTCAAAACTTTATCTAACTTAGGAAGGTCTAATATAATCACTCTGCGCAAACATACGACATCAATATGAACTGTAGGCTCTTTCACACTACGATGAATTCGTGGCCAAAGGCCACTTCTACTGGAAGTGCCGCGCAGTACAACCAACTTGTTGGGCAGGGCAACTATGACGCGGACCATTCAGTCACTAGTCGACTGTCAACTTGCCAATACGTACTTGGGTTAGGTTGGAATTGGCACATAGATTCACCTAGCATGTAAGACGTTTCAAAGTGATCCTTGTGATTTTACTGAATAAACATTTTTCAATTTCAATTTCAATTTCAATTTCAATTTCAAAATTTCAATTTCAATTTCGTATGGGATATTAACAGCGTCCACATTATAACGTCCATATAATCACGTCCGAACATGACATTTGGCACATGCCCAAACTTTGCACAGTAGTTAGTATTCCGTACATGTCAGGTTGCAAGCCCATAGCTGCTTATAAGAATACAAAACATACTAAACCTATGACACACCACCTTCGAATTTTCTCGATTCTAGGGTATGTCGGTTTCCTCACGATGTTAACGGTGAAGGACCGTTTAAGAGCACTGACATTGGTGCACTATCAGGTATGAACCTACGAGCTTCGGATCGTAAGGCAGAGGTGCTACCACTACACTACCAGCGCTCCTATAACAACGAGATACAACTTTGTGACTTTAGTGGTAGTGTGCAAGAGCAGTGAGGGCAGAGCCAATAAATAAATTAGGCACAACCCCGACACCGGTGTGCAAACATAAATACGGACCTTTTGGAAGTGATTCAGAAAAAATCGAACTTTATTTATGGTTGTTTATTGTTTTTGACTTTTCATTTGTTTTGCTGAATTGCTGGCGTTTCCTCTCAGGACTTTGTAGTGCCGTGTCGACTTTTAATTAACTCTTCTTCTTCCTTGTTTATGGCATTTGTCTTTTTTGAGATCAATTTTGCCAGTGTCGAGTGTTTAAATAAGTAGTATTGTCAATGTCACACAATCAAATTGTCAAGTAAATTTTAAACAAAAGATGACTATTTTTTTTTCAAAATTCTCGGGATTTAGAAAAGAACTATTCACTAAAAACAGAATATGTGATGATTGTTTTTGAGTCAGTTTTCTTTTTATACTAAAATCTAAAAGGAAAATGTAAAAAAAAAAATTGTTGTTGGTGTATTATCTTGACTGATAGATAGACAATGAAGTGATCTAAAAAAGGTTACTTTTTATCTCTTTAGTAACGGAAGTCTAAAAAAGCATATACCGACTTAACAAAAGACTGGGTCAAGCAAGAAAGCCTGTGTATCGGGTTGCGTATCAGCACACCAGTTATCTCAGTCACAAGGATCGCGGCATGCATAATCAATAGATTTCGGAAACATCGTCCATTGTACGATAGCTCATTTGCCTGTGAATGTATCGACAGCATTCAGATGCCTACAATAATATTGGGACGTGGTTGCTGACTGAATATACGTAGTTTAGCCAATAATCCGGTATTGTCTGTCTGGGGCTTTAGATTAGGAATTGCAAGAAAAAGGCGTTAAAAGCGCATTTTGATTCTTTTATCATACTGGTGTGAAAAAAAAGTGGTTTCGAAAACGATAGAAAAAGTCTGAGAAACGCAATTGACGAGTTTTCTTCTAAAAATTTGTTTAGGATTGATTGACTAAGCATGTGTTAGCGATGGGTTGGCAACCTGTCACGTAAAATAAAATCTAGCTCTTAACTAAGTAAAGTTCGTACTGTAGAAATTATAATAATATCTGATACAAAATAATACGTAGTATATGCCTACCTACATTTATTATCTTTATCAGACTATTATTTTTAGCATTACGTTTACCTGTCATTAAGTTTATAAAGTCATGTCCGATCGCAAATGATATACGATGAGCAAGTAAGTATTGAAATCTATAATTAATACTTGTCATAAAAAAATAGAGCCACTTCTATCCTATGTTTTGATTACATACCTACATATTTACTAAAATCTAGAAATAGACTGAAAAAAAGGATAAGTAATAAAAACTATAACTATGACAGTTTTATATATAAAAGGATTTTTTTTTTGAAAAATTAAGTTAATATTATAACTGTTACATTTAAAACAGGCAGGCGAACCCGCTGCTCGTACATAGTGCTTTGAAATCTTTGATGCGGTTTCTCGTCAAGTCATATGCAAATTCTGGGTATAGTTCTCTAACGGATTGGTTACGGTACCCCTAGCATCTGCTGCTGTCATTTCTAAGCTCGTAAATATTATAATATAGTGTATCTAATATTAATTATCAACCTTATAACTTTAAACGAGCAATTCTTGTATATAATATGTATATAATCTCTAGACACGTTGACATTGACACTTAGTAATTTTGACAACAATTTTATACCTAATAGGTGGTTAATTTTTTAATCCCTGACCCAAAACGTTTCTTCTTCTTCTTAAATATTACTGGTTTTTTCGAACCAGTGTGGTGAAAGGATAAAAGGAGGCCTCAGAAGCTCCTTTTAAAAAAGTTTACACTCGATACCCTCAAAAACTAATGCTTAGTGCACTGTATAACTTGTGAGCTGTGATTTGAAGCTTTCGTGAGGTTTGACGCAATTTTCGCAGAGAATGGAGATTGGGTATTGGCCGGGAAAAGCAACAAAGAGCCTGATGAAAAGTATTTTTTAGTCAAGATTTTTTTTTGACACCCAAAGCTAAAACTCTTGAGCTAAAAAGCTAAAATTAGCTTTACAGAAAAATAATGTTATTTTCCTAATGTAGGCTCACGGGTTATACATATCAAGGAGTTTGATCAATAAAAAAAAAGAACAGCGTACTCACAATCTCGGTCACAAAAAATAGGACACTCATTATTGTATAGGATTATTAATTTAGACCATATTGTACTTATTTTCTTCTTCTTCTTCTTCTTCTTTCTGCCCTTTTCCCACGCTATCTAGGGTCGGCACAACACGTCTATTATTTATATTTTAATTATTATTAGGTATCTCGATGAAATTTTTTGTAAGAAGGATCATACAAAAAAGCGCTAGGACCGAGACGCGTTTCTTGCTTGTTCTTGTCGTACTTGGGTTAGGTTGGAATTATAATAATAATAATAATAATAATAATAATACTAATAATGCTGAACACTATCACAGCATCATGTAGCCCCAAACTAAGCAGAGGTTGTATTATGGGAACCACATGACTGATAAACTACATAGATATACTTTTTTTTTTTTGTAAATACATAATTGGCACATAGATTCACCTAGCATGTAAGACGTTAAACTTTTTAAACTTCCGTGATTTTATGAAATAATTATAATTGAATAACGGGTATTTATCACGTACGTCGGGAATAAAAACAAAAAAAAAATAGGTACGTGATAAATACCCGTTATCTATACTAATATTATAAAGAGGAAAACTTTGATTGTTTGTTTGTTTGTTTGTTTGAAATGAATAGGCTCCGAAACTACTGAACCGATTTGAAAAATTCTTTCACCAATGTGTAGAATGAATTTTCAGGATGAACATAGGCTATATTTTATGTAGGTACTTCGCGGGCGACGCCGCGTGCAGAAGCTAGTTCAATTATAATTATGTAAGACGTTTCCAAGTGATCCTTGTGATTTTATTGAATAAATTATTTTTCTTTCTTTCTTTCTTTCGTCTTCCTCCTCCATTTCCCTCTATCATCCGCTATCTCAGTACACACACCTTTCTTACATCCTACTATTCAAATCAAACCAAAGAAGATCAAAATAATAAATCAAACCTCTCCCAATAAAGAAAAAAAGTAATAATATTTTTAGATTGTTCCGGATACTAAGATTGTCCATCATTATCAGACTTGTACCAATAAGTTCAGGCCTCAAAGTAATGAAGTTAATCCTTCCCAAACTGACATAATCGTATCTAATATGAAATTATTGTATCTAATATCTAATACTGTCTGTTGTTTGTGCAAGCCGCATCGATATTGGGGCAATAAACTTGAGATACGGGCAAATATTATTGAGCCAACGCTGTTAGAGTCGCCTTTAACACCTTCCGATACGATATTTACGAATCACTTGATTACATCGCGTGAAATATTGATATTTTGACAAAAAACGCTCACAAAAAGAACTAAAAATATTTTTGCGTGCAACGTTAAGTATAAAAATAGGTAATTTGGAATCGGAAATGATAAAATTGCCGAAGTCAAAAAGTCGAAACGTCGAAAGAAGAAAAAAAACTTCAAATTTTAACGTAAGTACTTTTTTTAAGTAGAAGAAGTAGTTTAGAGGGTAACGGTCTGTCTCATAAAAAATGCTTAAAGTTGACTCCAAGTGTTGTTTAGTAAAAGCGTACTTTAAGTCGTTAAAGTATGTAAAGTATGTCAAGATAGAGTAAAGATAAAGTACACTTTAGCGCTAAAGTACGTTTATGAAACAACTAAAATTGCTTCCTGACTTTAACAAGACTTGAAGTCTACTCTAAGTTTTTATGAGACAGACCGTAAGTCTATAAGTTATTGTTATTGTTATTGAAAAGCTGAGAAGTGCTAGATCAACAATGATATAGACACGTGATAAGGGACGAAAACCATGTTCTCAAAAAAAGTTATGAGTATGAGTGTCGCTGGGTGCGCAAGTAAATTAAGGCCAAAGAAGAAGTGGTTTGATTGTGTGAGAGATGATATGAATGTAAGAGGAGTGGACGCAGAGTTGACAAATAGGAGTGAGTGGAAGAAGAAAACATGTTGTGCCGACCCCACTTAGCGTGGGATATGGGCAGAAGAATGTTGATAAAGGTCGTTACGCTATCGTATAGTATAGTATAAAAGTACCACCGCGTTACCTCGCAGAGGTACACAAGTACGCAATATCGTCGATCGGATGTGGGGTTTAATAAGTTTACTTCATTTTATTTTAATACTAGCAGTTGTTCGCGACTTCGTCCACAAAAATTCATCAATATAACATAATTACACCTTTACATTACTGAAGTTACATTATGTGTTACATTATTGAAGTTTTAATAGAGATCCTTAATTTTTTCTAGTAATAAATAAAGTTATGTTACTCATGGATAATGTAGCATTCTAATGGTTAGCCAAGTTTTGAAATCGGCCCAGTTGTTTTTGAGTTTATACGTTTCAAGCAAAAATACAAAAATACAAAACTTTCCTCTTTATAATATTAGTGTAGATTAGCTTTCATTGCTAATTCTAGTGGTTTCACGAATTGTTATGACAACGCTAAGCTTGTGCTGTGAATTGAGGATAATGAAAATAAAAAAAAAGATTTGCATGATTATCTGTTCAATAATATATTTTTTTTTTTTTAAAGTTGAAAATGACTTCATACACTGACAACCTCAATGGTAATTATTGTATTGTTGCGATTGCGTAACACACTCACTAACAAAAACGTCATCTTTGTTATATATTTTTTTATTATTGATTTTTTCTAAAAGTGCTAATCAATTTCGATAAAAATTAATATAGAACCACTTCTGAAATATAAACCGTGTATTCCCGTTGTCCCCGAATTCCGTGTCCCCGACTATCGGGGACAGCGGTACTTTAATAAAATATTTAAAATGACTTCCCCTTGTCCCCGAGTCCTGTCCCCGATAATATAGTTGAATAAAATATTCAAAAATTATGCCCGCTGTCCCCGATTTTTCATTTTTCATTAGTATTATGAGACTGCATCTTCTTTTTTACCCAACAAAGTGGATAAGTCTTGGTACCCGGTAGATTAATAAAAAAGAATTTTGACTTTGTTATTAAGTTCTTAATTGGATTTTTATATACTACTGTATTTGATCGAAATAGTAAATTATTGAAATTACTTTTCAATTTCAATTTCAATTTTTTTTTATGTATTATAGTTAGTTTATAATTAAAGTTAAGTTTTCTAGTAATTATGATAAACGGAGCGACCTTGAAAAGGATGCGCTAGGGCGTTTGTTTTTGCAGTGCTTTCATAGGCTCATGCAAAGTCCCACTCCAAAATTTGACAAAAGGATCTACTTAGTCATTGCTACTAGTGAACTTTACATTGACAACTGGTGATGTTGGTCAAAGTGTAAAAAGGAACTCATGTAAGTAAACCTATCAAACAAAGAGTCATTAAAATTTGTTCGTTACATATAAAAAAAGAAAAAATATGCATACGTACGAGTTGACAATCTCTTTTTGAAGTCATTCAAATATGATAAAAATCATTGCCAGGAAACATAAATTAATGTAAATAAAATTATGTAAATATCATATAAATTAAAACATACTGCCCCAATATAATAAGAGACGTAAATAATAGATTGGATTTAAAATTTATAGCATAGGTATTTCCAGTTCATACAGAACGTTTTCTGATTTCAATTAAAATTTCAATATATGGTAATGAATCACGGAATATTAAAGGCTGGGACGTTCATATTAATACGAAGGTTTAAGGCGACTGAACCGATTGTACAAAAAGGGCACAGAACTCATTTCACACGCCAAATGCGATGTCTAAACAAGGTTATCGAAAGCAATAAATTATTGTAAAGAAAAGCTGAAGGCTCTACTGAATAGTTCATTTCTACTATTATATTCTTTGCGAGCTTATTCAAAACTTTGATGAAGTTTTTAGGAATATATTAATAAACTTTCTTGCTGCGAGATTCACTGATTCAATCATCACAGGTCATAACAAATTATATGAAGAGGCACAGAAAAGAATTTCAAAATTTCTTATGTTTTTTAACTTACGCGATCTGAACACATTATTATCAAAAATATAGAGACATCCCGTGACCACAACATGTGTAAACCTGTCGAAACGTCGGAAATATAGGTAAATAAAACGCGATATTATAACCGTTTAATACTAACAAATAATTGGTTTTGGTAACTTTTACCCTGAGTCAGGCTCATTATAGTTCCTATAGTAACTTCACTTGCTTTTCGAAATTTTGCTGAGATTGTTTTTAGGGTATAAAGGCTACGCACGTACCGAAATCATTACCCTCTAAAAATTCACCGTCATGTGGCAAATTGCAAATCCTACCCCGAATTTTACCCCTTAACTCAGAACAGCTGCTAATATTGAAAGAATAGCACCACATCGAGTGTTAAATGGCTAGCATTACTTCGAGCTTTATAGTTGAGGAGCCAGCAGTGATTTTGGGTTGTTACCCCTTTTTTAACTTACATATTTTTTTCATATCCGCGTGATAGTTTTTATTATTTTCTAAATATTTTTATCATAATAATTGGGGTCAATAGTAAATAGTGTTATTTCTAAAATAAAATGGTTTAGCCTTATTCTAAGTATTAGCATGTAAATATGGCTCGTAACTCATACAGTCATTGTTTTCATTGTTTTCACTTTGTTTTATAAAGAATTGTAAGTCAATTGTTATTTTGTATTCAATGTGATTCCACTGAATTCACCAAAAAATTGTAAAAAGATATTTATGACAGATCTTTTCGATCTCATTCGAGCTTAAAAATATAAAAAGTACCTAATAACCATGAATTGGATTGAGTTACATAATGAAATTACTTGTTTTATGTTGTTAGTGTAACAGTTACAACTAGAAACGTCATGAGATAACGTAAATAAACTCACCCTCGCTCCTGTGCTACCAGTAAATAGCTCGGGAATATTTCACGGCTGGATTTAGGACAATCGCCGTATTTGCTATACGAGTACGAGCTTTTATTTCAGATCGTGTAAAGAATAGTACGTGTAACGAATTACGTTGTAACGTGAATTTTATGTGCTACTACGAGTAATTTCCGCCCGCGGCTTTGCCCGATTTTCCTATGTTTTTAATAGTTATTCTGCTATTCGGGACGGAGACAAATACAACAAATTAAAAACCATGAAAATCGGTCCAGCCTAAAAATTGGTAAAATTCGTACAATCTTATTTTGTTCATCATAAAGACTAAATTAGCATAGGTAACATTTATAATGACTGTTTTATGGCTTTTAGAGGCAGAAATTGAATTACTCTCAATTTATTTATTTTTCATTTAAAATGTTTACGCTAATTTAGTATTTGCCGTGAAGTTAATAAGATCTTCCGTATCTTAGCACTTTTTTGTAAATCCGCGGAGTACATAACAGAATCACAGATAGTTTATTTCCAACGCCATGTAGATGTCTGACCTACATATAATATTATACTGGCGACATTCAAACTTTAATACAAATGTTTATTACAAGACATAAAGAATGAGAAAATATCAAACATTTTGAATTAATAAAATCGCCACGATTACAAATGCAAAAAGTAATTTTAGGCGAAAGACCTCATAATTTATAAAGGCGAATAAAATTTTAAAGTATGCCAATTAAAATTAATGAGGACTATAAGAAATTTGCTGTTCTTGCAACTTTAAGCGGTGTAAACGAGAATTTTACTCATTAACGTAATTTTATTTTTAAGCGTCTTATAAATTTTGAGATAATTATCACGCAAATAATAACAAGACAAAGATCATGGTCAATAATTATTTTAAAATGAACTTTATACTTAATGGTGCTAGGTCAATTTTCATTTGCAGTCATTATTAAAATCTTAATCGGTCGAGAACAAAATTAAAAAAAACTTAATAAGATTGCTCGTTTGAATTATAAATAGGTATAAGTACCCTAATAATATTGATGGACATTTTACACAACGCCATCTAGCTAAATCTTTGGACTTAGATCTATGAGGATATCTAAAGAGTTAGAGGCACGTCCAAACATGACATTTGCTACATGCCTACATTTTGCAGTGGTCAGTATTCCGTACGCGACAAGTGGCAAGCCCATCGCCGCTTATAAGAATACTAACCTATGACACACACCTTCGGATTTTTGGTCCTAGAGCATGCCGGTTTTCCCACGATGTTTTTCTTCACCGTTTAAGAGCACTGGCATTGCGCACATAATTTTTTCGAATGGAAAAACTCATTGGTGCACGACCAGGTTTGAACCTACAACCATTGGATCGTGAGGCAGAGGCACTACAACACCAGCGCTCTTATTATACGCTTTATATTTCTTTATTTTACATCACGTATTGAGGAATATAAAAAAAAAACAACAAAAATATCGCTTTTCTTCCAAATTCTGATTTTTCGCGGAAAAATCACAACATTTTTTCTAAACAGTTGACCGTAAAATCCAATACGCACATTTGCCGTGAGCCCGCGCAATAAATAACCGACACCGAGCGGCCTAAAATTAGGTTAATGTTGTAGGCCATTAATTCAGGCGTACTTCACAAGTCCACTTGGGACATAAGTTAGGAGACGTGGAGGTTGGAAGACAAAAACTCAATGGACATCCTAAAGATTTAATTTTAAAACTGCGCCAAAATTGGCGCAGTCGGTTAAATTATATGTTTCTTTAATATCAAACAAAACCTTTATGTATAAACTTTGTCATTGCTGACAGCAGCAAATCATAAAAACTTTGTTTTATAACCTTGTGTTTCTACTTCATTTTAGATGTGCCCCAGAATGTTGGCGCAGTCGGTTGGATTAAGATAAAATTACTTTAACTCCAAAGAAAATCGATTACTTTTATTTAAAAAGTTTATCTCTGCCGATAGCACCAATATAATAAAAACTTTGCCTTATCTATACTTCTATAACTATACTAATATTATAAAGAGGAAAGTATTGTATTTTTGTATTTTTGTTTGTAACGAATAAACTCAAAAACTACTGGTCCGATTTCAAAAATTCTTTCACCATTAAAATGCTACATTATCCCCGAGTAACATAGGCTATATTTTATGTAGGTACCTCACGAGCAAAGCCGCGAGCGGAAGCTAGTATCTACATATATTCATGAACACAAAGAAAACTGCTAAGCATGTAGTCTGCTAAACATGTCTCCATGTCTCTTGGAGTGCAGTAGCATGGTCCCCCAACGAGCTTAAAACCTTGGGTCACCAAAATCACCACCAGAGACTTGTACCACCATCAGCAAGCTATCCTGGAGATCATCGGGTGGCTGGAGTAACTCGCCACCTGTCACGCAAAAAGAGCCTAGGTCGGGAAACCAGTCCATTCACTAAGTAACCTCAGTAGTAACTTTAATTACTACAGTGGCTTTGTTGCGGAAACCAGTCCACTCACCAAGTAACCTCAGTAGTAACTTTAATAACTACAGTAGCTTTGTTGCAAAAACCAGTCTACTCACCAAGTAACCTCTGTAGTAACTTTAATTACTACAGTAACTTTGTTGCGCAAACCAGTCCGCTCACCAAGTAACCTCAGTAGTAATTTTAATTACTACAGTGGCTTTGTTGCGAAAACCAGTCGGCTCACCAAGTAACCTCTGTAGTAACTTTAATTACTACAGTAGCTTTGTTGCAAAAACCAGTCGGCTCACCTAGTAACCTCTGTAGTAACTTTAACCTCTGATAAACTGGAACTAGATCTCGTCAAGATTTTCCAGTGTTTGAATTTCAGACATGCCACCGCTTAATTACCGAGTAACCTGTTTTTAACCTCCCGTTTGTGCAGTAAACCGCATCCAAATTTATATCATTAACTTCCCAACTCACCTAAAACTACACAGAAATGCACTAAAAGCATAGCACACGAATTCCTTGAATTATTTATAACTAGAAGTAGAGTATAGTTAAGTGTTCAAGTTGCATGCACTTTGCAAGGAGGTATTAAAGTTTGTGATAAAAGAATGGCGCCTTAATTAGTTGAACTTAAATTACAAAGTTGAGTTTTGAAAGTTTTTGGTTTATTTTATGCGGGTTAATGGCTGGTGTTTGGAGTTGTGTGGTTTTTATTTGTGTTCTGTGGATGAGGGTTATTTTCAGTGACTCCAAAAGTATTGTTCTCAATTTTTAAATTCCACTGGCTTCAAATTACTTCTGAAAACTTCGAGGGTTTAGAGGTACCCATGAATATAAACAACTTTTTCTAAGAAACCAACAAATCTGTTTAAAAAAAAATAAGCTATTTCATACATTTTGGCCAAGTAGGTATTGAACAAGAAATTTGAAGATTGGAAGAGCGCTGGTGGTGTAGTGGTAGCACCCCTGCCTCACGATCCGTAGGTCGTGGGTTCAAACCTGGTCGTGCACCAATGAGTTTTTCCATTCGAAAAATTTATGTGCGCAATGCCAGTGCTCTTAAACGGTGAAGGAAAACATCGTGAGGAAACCGGCATACCCTAGAACCAAAAATTCGAAGGTGTGTGTCATAGGTCATTCTTATAAGCGGCGATGGGCTTGCAACCTGTCACGTACGGAATACTAACTACTGTGCAAAATGTGGGCATGTACCAAATGTCATGTTTGGACTTGCCTCTGACTACCCCCTTTAGATATCCTCATAGATCTAAGTGTCTAAAGATCTGAGGAGATACCTATTGAGCCCGGGGATTACAGTCGTGATCATATTTATTTATTTTATAGGTATTGAACAGCAGATTTTTTTTTCACGCTCACGGTGTTGGTTTCTTCGAAAAAGTTGATTATATTGATGGGTACTTTAAGCCCACTAAGTTTTCGGAAGTAATCTAGTAACACCCTGTATAATAATGTACAGATAGCTCAAATAAAGAGTAGGAAACATCCATACATCCATAAATACGAACTTTCACGTTTATACAGTAAGAAGTAGGAGTCAGTGGGAATAAGCTATAGTAGGAAGTAGGATTTTCAGAGTCAGTGGGAAAAAGATGAGATGCATCCTGACAGAGTGCATTGTTGTGTAGAAACGTGTTAATAGTTTCGAGGAACTAATTTTCATTTCTAGAACTTTTATGAAGCTTTTATACTCTGTGCACTCAGATATTACAACTAAGTATAATAAGCAAGTCGAGTGTGTATTCCTCTAAAAGCGGTTAGCGTTTGAAAGGTTATAAAAATCAGACGTGAATTTTAGAAAGTTAATAATAATTTTATACTTACAGTAAAGTGTGAGCCAGTGATCAAAATATAGTCATCTATCTTCTTTAAGAGCGCTCGTGGTGTAGTGGTAGCACCCCTGCCTCACGATTCGAAGGTCGTGGGTTCAAACCTGGTCGTGCACCAATGAGTTTTTCTATTCGAAAAATTTATGTGCGCAATGCCAGTGCTCTTAAACGGTGAAGGAATACATCGTGAGGAAACCGGCATACACTAGAACCAAAAATTATAAGGTATGTGTTAGAATGGGTTAGTATTCTTATAAGCGGCAATGGGCTTGCAACCTGTCACGTACGGAATACTAACTACTGTGAAAAATGTGGGCATGTACCAAATGTCATGTTTGGACTTGCCTCTGACTACCCTCTTTAGATATCCTCAAAGATCTAAGTAACTAAAGATCTGAGGAAATATCTACTGAGCCCGGGGATTACAGTCGTGATAATATTTATTTTTTATTTATTTTTTTATCTTCTTTTATTATATAAAAATTAATTGTTCGTTTGTCTCGCTAAAACTCGAGAGCTAAGCCAATTTCGCTAATTATTTTTTGTTTTGTTTGTTATTGGAGAAGGTTTTTATATATAATTACAGTACATAAACAAAGTTTCAGACCAATCGCTCCACCCGTTAAAAAGTTCACATACAAACATTGACCCCACATTTGACCCCTTTTTGAAGGTTATTTTGAAAAATCCTGAAAGACGTGTTCATTTATTTTGCTTTTACAGTACACAAACAAAGTTTCAGAACAATCGCATTACCCGTTAAAAAGTTCCCATACAAAAATTGACCCCACATTTGACCCCTTTTTGATAGTTATATTGAAAAATCCTGAAACACGTGTTGATTAATTTTGCATTTACAGTGCACAAACAATGTTCATGAAAATCGTTCCACGCGTTAAAAAGTTTCATACTAACGTTTTCACCCTTTTTCACCCCTTTAGAGGTGGAATTTCCAAAAATCCCGTCTTAGTGGGTGGTTTTGTTATAAAAGGAACCCACCTTTCAAATTTCAGCTTTCTAGCTTCAGCGGTTTCGGCTGGGCGATGATAAATCAGTCAGTCAGTCAGTCAGTCAGTCAGTCAGTCAGGTTAAGCTCTTATATAGGTATAGATAATAGCTAAGACAGGACAACGTCTATCGGGTCAGCTAGTAATAAACAAATAATAAATATTGGTGGACATTTCACACAACGCCATCTAGTTCCAAACTAAGCAAAGCTTATACTAGATTGAAACTGACAGAATTTTCAGTAATTAAACCATAAACACTCGAGAATTAAGATAATATTGGAAAATTCTCAAAAATTAGGTACTTTCTACCATCCTGACATGGACCAACAGTTATATAGAACTAATGGAAGTTACTAGGTATTATTAGTTCTATAGAATAAATGGGCTAATTTTCGTTTCAACAGTCCTACCATAGAACTACAGGGGTAAAAAAGTTTTAACAGTTCTATGACGTCACAGTTCTATAGAACAAATGGGAGTTACTGGTTCTAAGCAAATTCAGCTGCAAAAAATGAACTGTAATCCTTTAACATACGATTCAGTTTGGTACCGAAGAAATACATTTCCGCAGTGATTTTGCAGGAATTGTTATACTCATTAAAATAGGGGCTATTTTTGATTGTCTTGTAGAGGTGTGTTATGAAGATAAACATAGGTGTTAATTCGCTGTAGATAAAACATGGCGTTAGTACAATATTTACATTTCTCTTAGATTTGTTTGTAGAGCCTTCATTTTTCAAGAAACGGCCACCGTCATGACGGTGATGAGCAAACTAGTGAAAATCCTCCAAATATTTTTTCGCGCAATATTCATTCAACCTTTGTAAAAAGATTAAATATCAAGATTTTATTTTTTAGTGCACCTGTAGCCACAGTAGAGTACCTACCTACCTACCCTATTCTTACCTACCCTACTCTTTAGGATTTTTAGCGTACCTACTTACATAAATTTTCCAAACAGAAAAGCTGAATTTGAACCCACAACCTTAAAATTAGCTACTACCACTTAACCACCAGTACTCTCAAACACTAACAGCCAAAATAAATACCTACATAACTGTATTTTGTGAATAGACTCTGTATTAAATTCCCTAATCACAAATCATACACAATAGAGGTGAATTAAACAATCACAGAGATATTACCTTTCCAATAGAGAAGACCGTAAATCATGTTTACAAGCCAAATAATTGTTCGTGAGATTGGAATTGAGACAAAGATTTGAATTGGTCCGGAATGGCTGGCCGGCCACTGGAATTGGCGACTAATATTCGGACATTACTATTGGTTTTTATACAATTTGAATGTAACTCGACTGAATGAAAAGTGAGGTAACTTCGAATTAACACTGTAAGTTGGTTGGTTTACTGCAAGATACGCTAAAGCGTTTTGTTTTTCGAGAGAGGCATAGGTTGACGTCACAAAAAAAAAACAAAAGCAAATATGATCACGACTGTAATCCCCAGGCTCAGTAGATATCTCTATTAGATCGTTTGGGGATATTTAGAGGGTAGTCAGAGCTACGTTCAAACATGATATTTGGCATTATGACGTCACAGATCTGTATAAATCATCTGGAAATGATCAAAAAAGGCCTATAATTCCGTAGTTTCGAACGGATATTACTTTGTTCAAGCCCTCGGGACAGGTAAAACTTTTGGGAATCGATAATTATATCAGCGATATCAAAACATCGACACAAAGGCACGGAAATAGCGGAAATCGTAAAATTTTAATGCATCTGACAACTGTCGCTCCTCATTTTGTAGTCTGTGATATTTTAGGCGTACGATATTAACAAATTCATAGTCACAATACAGATTATAGAATGTATAGAATCGAACGCAATTATAGGAAAAGTGATACTTAAAAATGCTAATTACAAGGATATATTTCTCGTAGTGTCATCTACATACAGAAAGGCCGCCACTGAAAAATAAGTGTCGAGAAAATTATAACTATTTATTCATCAAAATTAGTGACCACTCAGGTCTACGACAGGCTGCTTGTATTTTTTGATGTTTTCGACTTTATCACTCTAGTTTTTATATTTTTCGCGTGTTATTTTGAGTTTATTTGTGTAATTTTGGTGTTTATTTTTCCAATAAAGCACGAGTTCTTGATACAGGTGTGAAATATGTAAATAAAAGTAAAATTACTTTTTTTAATCCACCAGAAGTTTTTTAATTTTAAAGAAAACTTCCATCTTTTGTTTAAAATTGACTTGACAACTTAACTGTGACTCTGTGACATTGACAGCACTTTTATAAAAATACACTTGACACTGCTAAAATTGTTCTCTAAGAGACAGATACCATAATTAAAGAAGAAGAAATGAACCTGAAAGAGTGTTCGATCATTTTTTTTTGACACTTCATAATTTGTTCAGTATACAGGGTGTCCCAAAAAGTAGTGTCAAGCGAAAGTCCAGAGATAGAACACCCCTTGAGGTACACGAATCACACGTATGTTCAACGATTTTCTATAGTTTTCGAGTTATTATTTTTTTTCCGAATTTTTTAAAATTTACGACTTGAACAACTTAAAACATTCTTACAAAAAAAAAATCTAAAATTCGGAAAAAAATTAATAACTCAAAAACTATAGAAAATCGCGGAAAATACATGGGGGTGATTCGGGTACCCCAAGGGGTGTTCTATCTCTGGACTTACGCTTGACACTACTTTTTGGGACACCCTGTATATGTATTTATTCAGATAACAAGATCCAGATGTTAGTACAATACAACCTTAAATCTAGAGTAGTAGATTCTTAACAGCTAATACTTATATCAGTGCATAACCCATTCCACACAATGCGATTGTCAAAACATAAAATATCATCATTTGCTGTCTTAGACAATAGCCACACACTAGAAATTTATTACTGAACTACCCAAATGGCCTAGGTGTATAACAGCCATTAGTCCGCCATTGATTTATTCGGCCATTAATTTTGTAACGTTTGTAAAAGCGAAGGTTATGATACCTATTGAGTTTTGCGAGCGGTCTCATCGTAGTCAATGATTCATAAAATTAAGTGGGGTGGATTGAATTGTGTAATGAATTTAAAATGTAGCGACATGCAATTTAAAAACGATTGATTTTCATGAAGTGTTTTTTCTACAGAAAACAAAAAACAAACATGATCACAACACACTTTTAGTTTTAAATGGGTATGTATCGCGTTTTATTTACCTATTTTTCCCGGTGTTTGTGTTTAGATCGCGTATGTTTAAAAATATAAGTATGATCACGACTGTAATCCTCGGTAGATTATCTCCACAGATCTCTAGTTTCTTGCATCTTTGAGGATATCTAAAGAGTCAGATGCACATCCAATTGAAACATGTCCACATTTTGCAGTTGATAATATTCCGTACGTAACATGTTGTAAGCACATTGCCGCTTATAAAAATATACTCGTAAACTAGAACACACCTTCGAATATTTTAGGGTATGCCGGTTTCCTCACGATATTTTTTTCATTGTTTAAGAGCACTGTCATTGCGCACACAAGTTTTACCAATAATCTGTAAATCTTTAGCGTTTTAAACGAATCCATATATAATACAAGCCTGTCTGTCTGTCTGTCTGCATATAATGAGTGTCAATAATAACAGATTTCAACACAAAAAAGTCACAATAAGAGCAACGCGTTCGCCCGCTTTTTTTTAAAACTGCATTCTTTTTTTCCTTCAAAAACGCTCACGCAAATTCTGTTTCAAAGGCTCTATTCAAAGCATCTGAGCATTTTTGAGCACGACTTTGTGACGTGTAATGATTTTTTTATAGACCCTTTTGTGTGCTTCTTTGGAGAGGTCATTAATAGGGAGATAAAAAACACTTTTATAAGTATAAGATACACGGGAAAAACTCGCCAAACATTTGCGAAATAATATTTTTACAAATAACTTTGTCTCCTGTTGCAACCTTTGGGGGCTGAACTTCTTCTTCTTCTTCTTCTTCAATTATGGCATCTGTCTCTTAGAGAACAATTTTGCCAGTGTCAAGTGTATTTATTTATAAGTATTCTCAACGTCACAGAGTCATAGTCAAGTTGTCAAGTCAATTTTAAACAAAAGATGGCTGTTTTGTTGAAAATTTTCGGGATTTCCTCCGATGGAATTTGAAGAGAACTATTCACTCTAATTCACATACTTTACACTCGCGTCAAAAACCCGGGCTTTATTGGCAAAAAAACCACCAAAATTACGCAATAAAACTCAAAATAACACGAGAAAACATAAAAACCAGAGCGACGTAGTTGTCAGGCAAATTAGTCCATTGAAATGTTACATTTTTTAGGCCTTACCTTGCGTTTTTTAGAGGACGCAATTTTATTTTTTTGATGTGTAGGGGGGGTCAGTGTAAAGCTAAAACCAAGTTTGTGGGGTCGCCACCCTTGTCCCACGGCCGCCATCTTGAAAATAGGGGTTGAAATGGTTTTTACGGTATATCTCTTAAACCTTAGCTATTGACTTAATGAAAAAATTATGCGAATAAAAGTTGTTCCTCATAAAACGATCTACAAAAATTTTTCGTAAAATGATAAATAAAAAAGTTAAATCGAAAAATATATTTTTTTTTTCTCGAATTTCTGAAGATTTTCTCTTATAACTTTTTTATTTATAGTTCTACGACAAAAAGTTACTGAACCAAAGTTGTAGAGAATTTAATTTGCAACAAAAAATGTTCACAAATTTTTTTTATCAAATAAATAGTTTAAGAGATATACCGTAAAAACCATTTCAACCCCTATTTTCAAGATGGCGGCCGTGGGACAAGGGTGGCAACCCCACAAACTTGGTTTTAGCTTTACACTGACCCCCCTACACATCAAAAAAATAAAATTGCGTCCTCTAAAAAACGCAACACCAAATGTAACTTTTCAATGGACTAAATACACCGCAGAAAATCCGGGCTGAACTTCAGAAACACTGACAAAAGTAACAATAATTGATCTTCTTCTTCTTTATTTATGTCATCTGTCTCTTACAGATCAATTTCGCCATTTTGCCATCAATTTTTTATATGAGTTGTCAACGTCACAGAGTCTGTCAAGTTATTAAGTCAGTTTTAAACAAAAGATTTGTTTAAAATTCTTTGTGGATTTTTTTCTGATGAATTTAAAAAAGATCACATGTTGTGCCGACCCCACATAACGTGGGATAAGGGCAGGAAGATGATGATGATGATGAATTTAAAAAGAATATATTTAATTTAATTCACACCTCAATTCTCGTGTCAAGAACTTGGGCTTTATTGGAAAAATAACCACCAAAATGGTACAAAACTTGAAATAACATGAGAAAAAAAAACTTGAGAGGTGTCAAGGGACATCCGGATGGAACGAAGATCCTTTCCTTGCTTTCTATGAGAGAAAGAGAGACAGACAGAGAAACAAGCGAACGCCGCACGGTTTACAACTATAACAAAAAGTGTCGTTACAACTTTTGGTTTTCATTTTTTCCGTCTAGCCCCCTTTCACAACGCGCGATAAGGAACTTCGTTCCAAAAATAAAAACTAGAGTGATAACACACAAAAACACAATAGAAAACATCAATCTTCCTCTAATATGCTCATTCTTTATCTTATCTATTCGAAAATGACGAGTTACTCACACGATCTTAGCATACCAAGTATTTATTATTATTTTGTCTTGACTTGTGTTTATCGTGAAATCGCGTATTTGCATTTGATTAACCCACCGTTTCAACTGTTATTCTGTGCTGATTGTGTGTAAGCAACTTAATTTACTCAAGCAAAATCTCATACCTCGACACCACGATTGAGTATGCTTCTGGAAAACCCTTACAAAGCCACTGTGATTTAGTTATTTAAAATAGCAAACCGACGTTCCGTAATACTATTTGTTCTGTGATTCCAGTTCAAAATTTCAGAAGTCAGTATGCAAATGGCGGCATAATTCACCACTGAAACTTTTCGCGACGGTTCACCAATTAAGAATGCCTACTGTACAGTTCATTTCACTTTCAAATTCGCCGGTGATTTGTTTTATTTCGCCGCTAAAATATCAAAGATCTAACAAGCCATCTCGGCTTTCGATATTCGGGAAAAAATAATAATGCTCAACTAATTTCCGGTGAATAAGAATGCTTTGTTTTTATTGTGTTTAGGAAAAACACTTCTGGCTGTTGGAATAAAATGTCTTTTTCTCGGTTTTCCTACACTCAACCAAAAACTGTATAGTTAACTGGTTTCAGTCCACATTTTTTCGCATTAAATTGGAAACAAAAGGAATTAAATTGGATTAAATTGTGTGGTGCATCTGTGTAGATATTTAAAGATATAGCTGAAATGGAGTTTTCGATGAATTGGCAGAAATAAATCTTTAAAGACGTTTAAAGCTTTTATAGAATATGCCAAAAACAGAAGGCAGTACCACCAATTGAGCTGTGAAGTCTGCTATTACGCAAAGCTGATGCCATTACGGCCGTTAGGAGATGGTAATCGTTTTTTGTGAAACTAAAGGTTAGCTATAACACTTGTAGTAAATCTCCCGGGCAAATGAACACGTCCGTACCGCGATCGGATGCGATACATCTCAGGGACGAGTCCGAGCATAAATTGGAGCGCGGACGCGCCTAACGGGGCGCCTCCGATTTATTGCCTTTACTCCGTTTAGATCCGTTATTTCTGTTATGATAGGTGAGTTTTTTGTACAATTGATTTGTTTGTAGCACTGTGGTATGGTAGCATCCCTGACTCACGATCTGAAGGTTCAAACCTGGTCGTGCACCTGGTCTGTTTATGGCATCGTAGCTTCAGAACTCATGTACCGATTTTGTTTATTTTATTTGAAAGGTGAACACTCCCGGTGTTTTCAGACTCTTTTCGCCACAAAATGGCATTTTTTATCCACAACTCCCTCTATAATAGTTATCAAATGAAAGGGCTTGAGTAGTAGAATACTCTAGACTATGGCAAACAAATCTAAGATGGCCACCACCACAAAATGGCGAATAACTTTTTTGTTTCACAACTCCCTCGATATAGGTATGAAATGAAAGTTCTTGAATAGTAAAATACTATACACTATGACTTTAAAATCTAAGATGGCCGCCACTACAAAATGGCGGCCAAAGTTTGTGTAGGGGGATTTTTAAATTTTTAACTTGCATTTATAGATTTTAGCTCAATTGTATTCAGGCAATTTTTAATATCGGAAATTTTAATTTTCTCTTCCCCTGTCAAAAGTCTTAATTAAAATAAAAGGCGTGACAGTCCGCAATACCATTTGATATAAAATCTTATAGATACCAATTTCAATATTAAAACGGTACTTACCTAATTCAAACAACTTGTTTACCGAATTGATGTTGAGTTGAACCTTTTAATTAGGTTGATTGCTGCTTGTTTTCGGAAACTTTATCTGGCAAGTTGGCAGTTTTTGGAATACTGTGGCCGTTATTTTGGCCGTAATATAACGGAGTTCATGATTACCGATTGTTTGCCAGCAGTGAACGGACGTATTCATGGAAGTATTCCTTGAGCTAATAAATGACTCCACATAAAAAGAGCCCTGGTGGGCGTGGCTTGTCAGATTTGCCAAAGAATTAAAACAAAAATTTACATAAGTTTAATTAAACTTTTTGATTTTTTTAAACGTGTAATAACACATTACATGGCAATTTAAACCGAAACGTCGAGGGAACAAAGTCGAAAGAGTTGTTTCGTTACATTATGTTTTTTCGTTCACTGTTCGTTTGGTTATTAGAAGTATTCTTATTCTTCTTTATTTAGGGCATATTATGCCTCTTTTGCGATCGTTTCTGGCTTCTTTCGTGCACTTGACATAATGTCTTCGAACTGTTTTCAGGTTTAGATGGAACATATTGTTTTGCTAGCGGAGGAGGGCGCTGACTCTGCTACACAGTTTTTTTAACTTTTGCAGTAGTCAGCCCACAACTGTACCTATTCTACATTGTTTTTCGTTGTTCCTAATAAAGATTTTTGTATTTAAAAAAAAAAAAAAAAAAAGGTTCGACGACATGCCGTTTCCCTCACGATGTTTTCGTATATTTTCGTTTCTTTTAACAATTTCGGTAAGTTATTGGGTGCTGTTTACCGTGCCGAGGTATTTTTTTTGTAACGGCCGCCAATTTTTCGAAAAATAATTCTCTATCAGATTTACCTTGTTTTTGTTATGAGGTAACATCAACTTTTGTTCGACTTGAGATTTGTTACATAATAATTTTATCGGTGAATCGGTGAAGGAAAAATTTAAGACAAAACTGGCATACTCTTGAACCGAAAGTTCTAAGAGCATTATCGGATCGGACATAGGGAAGTTAGTCAGATCCTTTCATCAACTAGAAAAGAGCTGATGATCTTCAAACGGCTGAACAGATTTTCATGAAACATGGCTAAAAACACTCGGGATAAAAATATCTATGACACAAAAAAAAGTACTAAAACGAAAATAGGTTCATCCGTTTGGGAGCTACGATGCCACAGACAGATACACAGATACACAGATACAGATACACTGACAGACACGTTAAACTTATAACACCCCTCTTTTTCATCGGGGGTTAAAAAAAGTATGTTTCTTAAACAAAATTTGACCGTTAATCGACAGCCGTGAGCACTTGCCAAGGCACCAACTAGATAATAAAACACGAGTTTATTTCTCCAAGTAGTGTTTTCTCGCTTAGCTCGCCCTAAATAGCAGCAAACAGACACACAATGCAGTTTAAATCTGTTTCTACGACAGTTGGAAGGTTAAAAGGTTGAGAACCGGTCGCGTGTGAAGGAAACATTTTTCTTGTCACAGGTGCACTGGATTAGTTCGATACCCTAGACGGTGGTGCTCAAACTTTGACACTTTTACCAAAAATATAAGATTAGAAAAAAATCACGACTTTTATTTCCAGGCTCGGTAATATCTCGCGTTTTTACAGAAAATATATGAATAAAAAAATCACGACTGTAATCCCCAGGCTCAGGAATATCTCCTCAGATCTCTAGTTACTTAGATCTTTGAGGATATCTGGGTAATCAGAGGCACGTTCAAACATGATAGGCACATGCCCACATTTTGCATAGTAGTTAATATTCAGTATATGACAGGTTGCAAGCCCATTGCTACTAATAAGAATACTAACTTGACCTTATGTAACTTTTATCTAATACTAGCAGTTTCCCGCGACTTCATTATACTCCTCGAATTCCAATTATTTTCAAATATTTTACCTATTCCGTTATTCGGGATGGAGACAAATCCAACAAATCAAAAATCATGAAAATCTATCCAGCCGTTTTCGCGTTGTAAATAGTGTAACTTTGTTTTAAGTAAGTATATATTATTATAAGTACTTATATTATTTGAAAAAAAATTGTTTCTACAATCTCATAATGAATTTTAACAAACAAAAAGCTTTTAAACCCCAATTTGACTATTGCAAATTACAGTACAAGCTTTTGACAATAATTTATCAATTAACTTAGAACGGCCAAAGTTTGAGCAGCGGTGCGCAGTTTCGGTGTTCTGCGACCATTAATCCTGCATCGGTATGGACTGTGGACCGGGTAGGTGGGACAGCGGACCGGGGTTAGGTGGGACAGTGGACCGGGCGAGGCGTTAAGCTGCTCTCACACTTTTGTTGGGTTGAAACGTACTTCTAAATCGTACTGAGAATATTAAAACGTGTTCACACTTCACATGTTAGTTGAGACAGATACTACTGTGATAATAAGGTTCGATTTCACCAAACTTTTATTAAAAAAGCTTTAACTTTGTGATAATAAGGTCCAATTTCACCAATCTTTTGTTAAAAAAGTATTACCAGTTAAAAAATGCTTTCAAATTAACCTGATCGGGCAGCAAAATTAAAACGGGTATTTAACGCGTTTTATTTACCTATTTTTCCCAATGTTTCGTTTGGGACATGTTTTCACACTGTTGTGATCACGGGATGACTCTAAAAATAGTTAAATAACGCAATAAATTCCCGTTTAATACTAATAATGTTCACGTTATCGTCTCGTACCGCAATACGGTATTTTGCCTATATATTTTGGTCATAATTCGCAAACAAATTTAAATTAAAAATTAGGTCACCCATCCAAACGATGACGTCTGTATAGACTAGTTAAAAGGCTTAAGGCCCAGAATACTCGTCACACTATTCCTTACGTAAAAGTTACAAAAAAAAGTGACATACTCGTAGGTCCGTATAGCAACGCGGATCTCCGCGGAATCAGACATAGCACGAAGCGAAATACCCAAATGACGAGTAAGTAGAGTGCGGCATGATAATAATAGCTTTGAATTATATAACGAAAGCGACAATTTATAAAAAACATAAATATGTTCAAGTAAATAGCTTATTTCAAAAAAAGGGCTGGGTTGATTTGTTTCAAATTAACTGATTTATATTCATGTGAAATAGAAATTCAAAATACCTTACTGTTCTGGATAAATTAGGGAATTTCTGAATTTTCAAAGTTGTTTTTGACATGATTTTTAACCAAGGTTTTCTAACTAATTCGTGTTTTAGCTCCGGTTGATTTATCACTTATATCTTTGAGTATCGTGTAGTTCAATTTCAATGTAATCTATTAAGCGGTAATAGAATGATTAGGGTTGCAATACTTGCAATTTTCAAAATACTGGGCCTTAATAAGGCCTTTTATGTCCCATTTGAAATAACTGAAATAACCCCCATATACACCCATCCCACTTCAACTCACCAGAATGAATCTGTTTGTCTCATTTAGTTTAGCTCAGAATGTTGAAACGAGTCTTTAGGGACGAGATCTTGTTTTATGCTGGAAACACTCGAGCTGTAAATACTGGTTTTCAAAATAGCGGCAGCCGTTATATTGACGTTACCAATGGATATACCTGTTTTTTTTATGGTAAACGACGTTTTCTAAAAATGAAATTAGCTAGTTCGATTTATCGCCGAAACCCTTTGAATACTAAATTTCATGAAAATCGTTGGAGCCGTTTCCGATATTCAGATATCTTATATCATAAAATTACGTATTTATATAATCTGAATTTCGGAAACGGCACCAACGATTTTTATGAAATTTAGTTTAGGTACATGGTTTCGGGGGCAATAAATCGATCTAACTAGGTTTAATTTTTAGAAAACGTCGTTTTGTCCGTGTTTTCACCGAGTAAACCGAGAAAAGCTCGGTCATCTACAATACAATACAATATATCTTTATTGTAAAACATAAAACAAACAATAACAAAGAAAAAAAAATAAGTATAGGCACAGAAAAAAAAAATATGAATTACAATGGGCGGCCTTATCGCTAAAAGCGATCTCTTCCAGGCAACCTTTGGATGGACAGGACATATTTGAAAGATAAGGACAGTAGAATTTAATAAGTTATTCGAAGAATATGCATTGAACCACCTACCAATCTGATAAACTACTAATCTGAATATAAGTACATACCTACTTACAATAAATATTAATAAACATACAAAATATTACATAAATACACCTACATTAAAATACATATTATACCTACATAAATAAAATAAGTAAAAACGGAAACAGTAAACAAGAAATTATTATGATGTTCACAGTAGAAGTTAAAAATTCTCATGTTGACAATGAAGGATATTTTAGTCTAACTTTATATTTTAAATTATTATAATTTCTTATAATTATGTATATCTTGTGTTGTTATTTCGCTACTTTTCCCTTGTCATCCGTTTGTTTGCTACAAAATAATAATAATAATGCTGGACAGTCCACACAGCATCATCTAGCCCCAAAGTAAGCTACTCAAAGCTTGTGTTATGGGTACTAGATAACTGATATATTTAATACATTATATACATAGATAGATATTTTTTATTATACATAGAAAACACCCAGACCAACGGAACAAATTTCTGCAGATCGTACACAAATTTCTTCCGAGGCGGGAATCGAACCCGCAACCTCTTACGTCGCAGGCGGACTCTCGCCCGCTGCGCCACTGAGGTAAATAAAATCTTTATTCCTTATTCTTCTTTAGATATATACGTATCGCGGGCGCTTTATGACGGCAGCGGTTTCTCAGAAAGCCAAACGTTTAACCTACCGCTTGAACTGTGTAATAATTGAGTTTCAAAACGTAATTAAGTTTCGCGGTAGTGAAGTGCAATGGTTAGCAATACCTCACTGCAGTACACTGGTAACTAATATGTATTATCTACTGGTACGCCTTCGTCTTCTTTGTCTTCTTCGTCTTCTTTATCTTCTTTGTTATTATACATTATATTGTATATTTTACATTAAACTATAATATGCCTTCATAGTAATAGTACGTGATCATTTTATAATATAGCACTGTTATCGCCTGAAACACAGGATTACCTCGTTCAGGCTCAATTATTTTACTTAGCTTTATTTAGTCGTTTAGTGCACCTTATGTGCCCCTTTGACAGATCTTTAGTTGCTTAGATCATTAAGGGTAGCCAGAGGCACGTCCAAACATGACATTTGGTACATGCCCACATTTTGCACAGTAGTTAGTGTTCCGTACGTGACAAGTTGCAAGCCCATCGCCGCTTATAAGAATACTAACGTATGACACACACTTTCGAATTTTGGTTAATATAATATGTTATTTGAATAAATTTTATTTTATTTTATTTATTTATTTATTTTTGTATTCTTCGTCTCCTCAGTCTTCTCTAACCAAGAACTTTACAAGTCAGGCAGTACAACAGTAACTAATATTTATTATCTACTGGTAGGTACAAATTCGTCTTCTTCTTCTTTGTCTTCTTCACCTTCTTCTTCTTCTTCTTTGTCTTCTTCGTCTCCTTAGTTTTTTCTAACCAGGAATTTTACAAGTCACTTTTTTGGTTTAATTTTAGGTGATTCTTTGTTTAATTAAGTGTTTATTGTATTGCAAATAAACCTATTGAATTGAAACTTCTAATGCGACGTCCAACAAAGTTGCGTTAAACGTTTAACGCTACCATGGGATATGAAAGAGACAGAGCGAGAGTGAATGCGTCGCACTCGCACGCATGCGTGTAGTATACCTGTTACGAGAAGTTTCACTTCTTCCGTGCAGTGGGACTCCACGCACTTTTTTTTTTGTGTTCTATTCTCCTTCTTCTTTTTCTTCTTCTTCTTAATTGATTATTGATTCCAGAGAACGTTTCAAAAGACGGACTCGGGAGTTATTTCTTGAATCGTCTCCATCATCCTCTTGCTAAATTTTAATATTTAATTACATAATGGTTTGTATTACTGTTTTAAATTTTCAATCATGTTAAATTTTAGGTTTAATGTTAGATTATTAAGGTTATTTTTGTTGTTAGCACGCCTTCTGTATTTTTCCTACTTTACTTTGGTCAGCAGGTAGAAAATGCCTTCGGCATTATGCTCGCCAATTGTGCATATTTTGTATTTTGTGTGCAATAAAGAATTTAAATAAATAAATAAATGCATAACTAATTGACCATTCTTTCGAACCGGAGTGGTGTGATAATGTATCTCAGGCTTCATTCATGAACTTGAGACAAGGTTTTTTAGGTTCACGTCATGCCGATTTTCTCGCGATGTTTTTTCATCACCGTTTGAGAGTATTTACTTGTATAGTGAACACAGATTTTCGCAGAAAAATCCGTTGATAGACCAGAATTTGAGCCCACGACCTCAGGATCGGAAGGTGGGGCACAGCCATTAGTTCACCAGCTCTTTTAGTAGGTACTAGGTACTATGATTTCGTGGAAAAGCGCAGACATTATGTCTGTGCCGTGACACATACAAACCCGTGACAAATGTGGGTATATTTCGAACACAGACAGTCCCAGTTACGGCAAAATGTCACAAGTTACGCACGCTAATGTGTTTTTTCTAAAATTTGAAAGTGCATTTATAATTTACATAAAAGCCACTTAGCTCATGTAGGCATTAAGGAATAATTTCCTGAGCAATAAGCACAATTTTAATTAAGTGTAACAGTCCCGCTCACTTCAGTTTAGTGCTCAACGTAAAATAAGCTTTATAATGCCACCTTTAGATTATATATTACATTGTTGCTTATACTGTAACATTATTTTGAAAAAATACAAAATGTCATTTATTAATGTTACAAAGTAATATAGAAAAGTAAATGTAAATATAATATAGATATTACACTGTAACATTTATATTACATTGTAACGTAACATTTTGTTAAAAAAATAACGTATCAACATTAGAATGTTACGATGTAATAATAGAAATTATACAACGTTTTTATCCTACGAAATAAAAAATTAAAAAAAATATTTACTACATTTTTACAAATAAAGTAACATTTGTTACGGCAAAAGTGAAGTTAGTCTTTGGCTAATCACAAATTTATGTCTCTTTATGTTCTCTTCTGTAGAGAAAAATGCTGTCTACAGTGCTTATGATAGGAGGCAGAAAGAGGCTTAAAGTAGGTTCTATAATATTATTTTATTCTGTGGTCTTACAAGAAAACCAGCTCATAATAACTCGGCAATATTTGATGCTTGCTCGAATAATACTATACACTTGAGGCCGTAGAAACTATTTATTCCCGAAATCCCTACCAAGGTGTACTGGTGGAAAATTACAATTATTTTGCCTAAACTTCAATCTAAAATGGTCTCTAAATTAGTAAATAGGAGTGGGAATTTTAGGAATATATTTCTCGACATCCGTACTAGGTACTACGATGTAAAAAAAGCGAAATTTAATAAGATATCCTCATATGAAGCTCTTTTTTCATTAATGTAATTCGTTTCTTAGAGCCTTCGAAAAGATTAATAAAGTATTTTGGGGTTTGTGACTTTTTTCGAGTTGTGTCAAGCTTGTGATATATTTTTTGCAACGTGAAACATTGCGACGCAATGACGCCGTGTCGTATGTAGTGTTTTAGCCCTAATTCATATGCACTTTTTTATAGAACTTTGATCTTATACAAACTACTACAATGTACTAATCTTACACATACAAACTTATTTCAATGGTCAACTAAAATTAACTAACACAAGGCTTAGCAATGCTTGAAAAAATAAAGATTTTTCTTGAAACCGCTCGCAGTAAAAGCTACTTGTGTGAAATTGCAATTAGATGTATTTTATTTCCTGTTAAGTTGCATGTATTAATAGCTAAATAAATCGGTGATAAGCTTAAACGAAATAAATGTAATATCACAAAATTTTATTCTCAATATCTTAATACCTGTCATTCTATTCTATTTATTCTAAGCCCTACCTTGTGGTCTTCCAAATATAATTTCAATACGCTCACTGAGGATCAAAATTTATATATTGACAACTACAACGTACACGCTTTTCACCTCACGAGTCACTAGGGTGACTGTTTGCGTGTCCTTGCGATCTTTTGAGCTGCGCCTATTATTTTGCTCGTCAGTGTACCTTTAAGTGCAGTGCAGTGTGGAGTATGGTGTACGGCAAACAAGGATCGGGATATTGCTGTAGCCACTCTACAGTGTATCCTGTCTTAGTCTTCGCTATTATATTGTTTACTAGCTGTTACCCGCGACTTTGTCCGCAAAAATCCATCAATTTAAATAAAATAAATAATAGTTTAAAAAAACTAAAAAACACGCTTTTTATAGAAACCGAACTAAAAAATAGAAAATAAATTTAAAAAAAAATATTTTAAAAAAAGTGTGGGGTGCATGGTGTCAATAGTTATAAATATTTTATTGACAGATATGAGTAGAGTGATTATCATTTCGATAATATCTTAAAAAGCACCCCACGCTTTTTTTTAAATATTTTTTTTTTAATTTATTTTCTATTTTTTAGTTCGGTTTCTATAAAAAGCGTGTTTTTTAGTTTTTTTAAACTATTATTTATTTTATATTTTTTAGTTTGGTTTATTTATAATAGCGTGTTTTTTTTATTTTAAACTATTGCACGACTCATGATGCGAAGCATCAGAGAGTGCTTTACGATCAAAAATTTTTTTTTCAAATTGATAAAATGGAATTTTTTTATCAAAATAGTGTATTGTCATCGGTCCTCGATAAATCTACAAAGTTTGAACGAAATCTGGCCGTTTAAAGTGGGTCAAAATCGCGCCCAAAGAAGTCGGTTACAAACAAACATACAAACATACAGGTGAAGCTAATAAAAAGCGTGTAAAAATAATATGATTTCGACTAAATTCCCCGAGCTCGGTAAATATTAGAAATATGATCACGACTGTAATCCCCGAGCTAGGTTGATATCTTCCTCAAATCTTTGGTTACTTAGATCTTTGAGGATATCTAAAGAGGATAGTCAGAGGCACGTCCAAACATGACATTTGGTACATGCTCGCATTTTGCACAGTAGTTAGTATTCCGTACGTGACAGGTTTCAAGTTCATCGCCGCTTATAAGAATACTAACCTATGACACACACCTTCGAATTTTTGGGTCTAGGGTATGCCGGTTTCCTCACAGTGTTTTTCTTCGTTTAAGGCATTGCACAAATATTTTTTTCGAATGGTTAAATTCCATCACCTTTGGATCGCGAGGCAGAGGTGCTACCACTACACCACCAGCGCTCTAGATCTGAGGAGATGTCTACCGAGCCTGGGGATTACAGTCGTGATCGTATTTTTTTTCCAATGCTCCCGGTCATCCGCCACTTCCCACCAGCCTTTCTGAAGTTTTTAGTTTTTTTCCCAGCAGTGGGACAAAATAGGTGAAAAAATTTTTTTTATGAATGTATTTGGAAAACTTTTTTTAGAAAAGACGGAATTTTTTGAAGTTATGTGTTTAGGTTAAAGCAAAATGGAAAGTTGAGCACAATGACCGCCGAAGATAAATATAAAAATAAATAATAATATCTCACGAGACCAACTCCAATGTTACACTGAAAAGCGTTTTATCTTTTCTTGACTTAGCGTCGTTGTGGTAAGTATCTGCCAAGATTAAAGTGGGTGATAGACGTTAAGCTACAAACTTTCAGTTTAAAATTCACAGTCTTACTCCGACTATTTCAATGGCGGCTCGCCGCTTATAGCAAAAACTAAGCTAATATTAAATCCTACTAATATTATAAACGCGAAAGTTTGTAAGAATGTAGGGATGGATGTATGTTTGTTACTCTTTTACGCTAAAACGGCTGAAGAGATCTGAATGAAATTTGGCGCAGATATAGATTATGGTCTGGAATAACACATAGGCTATTTTTATTCCGGAAAAATATAAGGTTTCCGCGGGATAGATTTGTTTTTGTTTTTCAAGGTATCACGCGGGCGAAGCCGCGGGCGGAAGCTAGTTTATCATAATATTATTATAGTGATTAAATGCATTAAAATTATGAAAACCATAACTTATTACAAGTGGAGCCACCTGGTGGTCAATTTTTTCAAAAACCTCTTCTCTCTCCATTTTTAAATAATGTGTCAAATAATTCTTTTCGACGCAAAATGCCAAAATCAAAAGATTTGACGGATTATGTTCCAATCAGCGTGCACAAACACACAGATAAACAGACAATCAGACTTTTTTTTGTAAGTAGCGTGTCTTCTTTAGGTTGCACAACTTTTATATGAAAATTTAAAAAGTACCGACAAGACTTTTCAACAATTTTATTAAATGTATAAATTATTGTTTTATTTTCCACTACTCGATACTTACAGTTTTTCATAACATACAAACAACACTTGCATCATGACATGTTGCGATGCGATGTTGTGTCCTACTTTGTACGTCATAAAAAACCACGTCACAACGTCCTAATGTGCGAAAATCTGACGGCGTAACGTGACGCGACGTGTTTTGGCACATAGTTTCACGTGCAAGTTGTGTATCTAATTGTATCTTCTGGATTAAGTATTCTCTTAATTTCCTCATACTCAATACCTACAGTTTTCATAGCCAAAACATACAAACATCACGTCCATACACACAATCATGTCACACGTTATCCATGCCATGTTGCGATGCGATGTTGTGCCGTAAAAGTCTACCTTGAACATTATAAAAAAATCACGACACAACGTCGCAATGTGCCATAATGTGACGGTATAACGTGCCACGACGCGTTGTTTAGTAAATTGGCACGTATTTCACGTGCAAATTGTGCAATGGTATCTTCCCGTATACATACCTCACAACGTTCCATACCTGAACCGACGTGGACCTTTATTGTGCTAGTGACAAACTACATCAGACATTTAATAAAAGCAACGTTGAGAAATGTCGACCGCCGTTCGCCCTTTGTACCCGCCATTTGTAAACCCGAATGAAATGGTTTCACTTCAACTGGGGTTTCCGGAACTTTTGGTTATCAGTTCATTTTTTTCATAAAATAAATAAATATTGGTGGATATTTCGCACAACGCCATCTAGTGCTAAACTAAGCAAAGCTTGTACTATAGAAACCAGATAGCTGATAGATAACTTAATTATATTATTGGGGAACCGATCTACAGAGAAAAAAATATCTCACTAGATCCATTACGGATCTACTGAGATTGATCGACTTTTTTTCTATTTTGATCTACGTTTATCTCACAAGTTTGTCCTGGTGGAGATCGAACTCACAACCTACATTGCAAAAAGCAGAGCTTCTACCAACTGAGCTGTGAGATCAGCTTTTATTTTATCAAAATCATAAGCCTTTTAATTCAGTTTTTATAACGTTTTTCATTACGATTAATCAACTACATTGAGTAATGCAATCTACGTTCGGTTAGTTGACGCCAAATTATGTTATTATAATTTTGTATTGCACAAATTTTGGGGCTCGGACTGCTATTTATTACCCGACTGCTAAGGAGGGTATTAATGTCTTCGGAGTGTATTTATGTATGTATGTTAGCCAAACAGCTGGACAGATTTTCACAAAGAAGGTGTCGTCGGACTTTTCTGGATTATAAAAGTGACATAGGTTATACATAATTAAAATAAATATAATATGGCGACTATAAGAAGCCATTTTCAATTACATTCAGTTGGGTTTCTTAATTATTGCAATAAAGTTTCCCTTAGGTGTTCGTATTGTCCCACTCTCCTCTACTGCCTACATAAATGTCGTTTCATTTTAGGATGGTTTACTCTCAGTCATTTATTATGCAAATAAAAGTTTAAAAGCACCTTAGTGATTTGGAACTAAGTCTTGTTGTACTACGAAGAGATTTTACTTAAAAGGTAATTTATCAAATCTTTTGAAGACATCTTGGGAATAAACTGAATCTAGACTGTTCGAAATATTTCTTGAAACAAACATTTTTGTCAACCAATTGCTAGAATCTATAATCTTTAGGTAAAAAACTAACTTTATAAATGTGAAAGTTTATAGTGTGCTAAAGTCATTATCATTATCTCCCTGTCCTGTATCTTCATGCTGACGGCACATGGTTTTTCTCTCTATCATTCGACATTTCCACATTCGCTTCTTTCTTATACAAATCCTCTTTCACGCAATATTTTCTCAATTTTTTCTTTATTTCCCTCTCTCTTCTCCATCCACATTTATATTCATTACTGATTCGTTACTTGACATTCATTCCTCATGACATGCCCATACTAAGTGCAAATTATTACAACAGGTCTATATCGCATCGCCCTCCGGCTAGGTGGAGTGACGATCTGCGAAAGGCTGCTGGCGGAGGCTGGATGCGTCGAGCTGAAGACAGGGCGCAATGGCGCTCATTAGGGGAGGCCTATGTCCAGCAGTGGACTGCTATAGGCTGATGATGATGATGATGATATCGCATTTAACTTTATAATATTTTTTACGCGTTTCAACCGTATTGCAACGACCTTCGGGATAATAATAAAGGTAAGCGCGATATAGACCTGATATTGTTTAGAAATATGTGTGAGAATTACTAAAGTTTAAGAATAAAAAAAAATAAAAAATAAAAAATAGATAGAAAGTTACTTTAAGAATTAATCCTACTAATATTATAAACGCGAAAGTTTGTAAGAATGTATGTATGGATGTATGTTTGTTACTCTTTAACGCAACAACTACTGAATGGATTTTGATGAATCTTTACAATAATATAGCTCACACATCAGAATAACACATATGCTATAATTTTATAAAGTACCACGCGAGCGGAGCCGTGGGTGGAAGCTAGTACTACTATAAGGTATACCAGAATTTTAGCCAAAGTAAAAATTAAAGTACAGGGTGCCTAGAGGGATTCCAATAGAACATTACTCTTGCAAAATAGATTTCAATTGTAAGCGCTGGTCGAAACTCCGCTACATTCCGTTTTACGCCGTGTCGTGACAGATATCCAATTCTGACTGTGTCCCGCAGAAAATACATGGCCACCGGTATTCTGGACCGATTAGACTTTATGTTTTAGTTATACATTTAAGTATTTTTTTAAGGATACAATAAAGAGAGCGCTGGTGGTGTACTGCCTCACGATCCGAAGGTCGTGGGTTCAAACCTGGTCGTGCACCAATGAGTTTTTCCATTCGAAAAAATTATGTGCCAAATGCTTATACGGTGAAGGAAAACATCGTGAGGAAACCGGCATACCCTAGAACCAAAAACTCGAAGGTGTCATTCTTATAAGCGGCGATGGGCTTGCAACCTGTCACGTACGGAATACTAACTACTGTGTAAAATGTGGGCATGTACCAGATGTCATGTTTGGACTTGCCTCTGACTACCCGCTTTAGATATCCTCAAAGATCTAAGTAACTAAAGATCTGAGGAGATATCTACCGAGCCTGGGGATTACAGTCGTGAACATATGTTTTTTTTTTGGAACGAAGTTCTTTAACGCGCGTTGTGAAAGGGGGCTAGTCAGAAAAAAATCTCACGAAAAGTTGTAACGACACTTTTTGCTATAGTTGTAAGCCGTGCGGCGTGCGCGTGTTTCTCTATCTGTCTCTCTCTCTCTCATAGAAAGCAAGGAAAGGAACTTCGTTCCATCCGGGTGTCCCTTGACACCTCTTAAGTTTTTTTTTCACAATAAAGATAATAAATGATGGGCTTGCAACCGTAAGGACTAAGTACTAACTAAAGTGCAAAATATGGGCATGTACCAAATGTCACGTTCGGTTGTGCCTCTGACTAACCTCTTTAGATATCTTCAAAAATCTAAGTCATTTAGTCTGAGGAAATGTCTACGTAATCACAACTGTAATCCCCAGGCTAGATATCTGCTCAGATTTCTAGTTACTTAGATTTTTGAGGATATTTAAAGAGAGTGTCAAAGTAATATAACTTTAATATTTCGTATCATAACGTATAAAAATTGTATTGAAGCTTGAAGTAAATAACTTCAAGCTTGAAACTTTGACGTTTCTGAACCATGATGGTTTGTAAGACCTTGTGGTAAGCCTCCTGATCCGTATTTAAAAAAAATCCTAAAGGGGAGTTTTAGTCTAAATTTTTTTTTATTTATAAAAAATTTCATTTACTATCGTTACAAAGATATTCGCATCATATTATTTCTTCAGAATATGTTCCTGTGTATCGATTTCTGTAAACAAGGCTGGCGCGGCAGACAAAAGCAGTATGCGTAATGAATGCAGATTGGCCGGAGCGTTCGATTCGCGAGGTGAAACTGTTACTCTATGTCCTAGGTGAGAAGGCGACGCGATGCGAAACGATAATACTAAAATTGTCTTGTCAAGAGACCGTGAAATACTTAGATGCGCAATGCCAGTGCTTTTAAACGGCGAAGTAAAATATCATGAGGAAACCGACATACATCACAAAAAATTCGGAAGTTCGTGTCATGATGTTAGTACAGCACTAGGTGTTGAGGAGCTATTATAATTGGCGTACACCCAATAAAAAATATCAGCTTCGGAAACCTTCTTTTGTTGAAATCTGTTATTAAAAGTTTAAAAGTCATAGTCAAGTTGATAGGACATCGTCCCGTCTAGTGTTTTCTATTTTTTTTTAATCCGTTGCATCGCTATAGCTTCGTGCAGTGTAGCGATTTATCTCTTTTGTCGCTCACCTAGGACAGTAGGTTAGATAGCCCTTACACCCTAGAACATGGTAGAATTTATTCGTATGGTTTTGGGTGTGCCGTATTGTTGAGTTCAAAGGTTAGTAATATATTTGAATTAGCTTGTATCTGTAGGTTAAAGAAAAAGAGCAAAGACGTCGAAGTAGGGTTTTAATTTATTCATTGTTGCGATCGTGGTCAGTAATGTTGCCAAATAAAATTTATTTTGTTTTTTTTAACAATCATTTTTCGTTTTTTTTTTAATAGGAAGCCTGTTCGGAAACGATAATAAAATGGCTGAATGATAAATATGTAATAATAAAAATATTGTGCTCGCAGTTCCAAATATTGTGTAGCGTTTTCTATATTATTAGTCACACCTAGTTAGATTTTAATAAATTTAATACTAGGTACCTACTCACAGACTTTCATTGTTCTTTTATTTGAATTATTAATGAATAGATATTTAAAGTCACCTTTCAATTATATTCTTTATCTCTTCCAATTGAGGATTGCCCTCCACTATATTTTATATGTATCTAGTAATAGTGATCAGGATATTCAAAACGGTTATAGCATTTATAGCATTTAAGTACTAACCCGACCCTCTAATAAAACCGTCATAAACATTGATCGGTTCGAATCCACGGTGGCACGCGCCGCGGCCAACAAAGGTTGCTAATATACATTAGGCATTTGTCCAGTTCTAAGCTATAAGCGATTATCGGGAAGTACAGTTGGCCCAACGAGTCAAGGCATTCGTGAAGTTAGCGCGGAGCGCTGCGCAGTATCGTTTTTCGGGAGCAATTGGAGGTATGGAGAGGGGCGGTGGGACTGTACATGCGCAAACTCGCACCTGTGGCTAACTTCACGAATGCCTAGATCCGTTGGAAGAACTGTACTTAGTTGTATCACTTAGTTGTTATAGTATTTATACTATCCTATATCATAATTAAGTATAAATAAATAAATAAATAATAAATAATGCTGGACAGTCCACACAGCATCATCTAGCCCCAAAGTAAGCTACTCAAAGCTTGTGTTATGGGTACTAGATAACTGATATATTTAATACATGATATAGGTACATAGATAGATATTTTTTATTATACATACACACCCAGACCAACGGAACAAATTTCTGCAGATCGTACACAAATTAGTTCCGAGGCGGGAATCGAACCCGCAACCTCTTGCATCGCAGGCGGACTCTTGCCCGCTGCGCCACTGAGGTCGTCAAGTATAAAAAAAAAAAAAATACAAAAAAAAAAAAAAAAACGCAACGATAGCTCATTCTATTTATTGTTATGGCGTCATCTACTCTTGTATAAAAAATATCGGAAAGTGAAAAGTATATTTAGGGCTGTGATAAACAAATGACGCTTGACGATACCTAGCTTACACGTAGCTTACTGTCAAAAAATATCGCTGTGAAAAAGTATTATTTTCGGCAATCAATGGTTGATTGAAAGCGGTATGCTACTCGTATTTTACAAAACAAACATTATCATGAATCCCAAGTTAAATATAAATCTGTTTACTATCTGTTTAGACTTCTAGTTATCCTTGGTTAAAAAAAGTAAAAGTATTTTAGTAAATAAGAAGTATACAACAGGAATACTAAAAAACGACAGAGTTTCCATTATAATTAAAGATATTTTATTATATTTAGTAATAGATTTAATAACGAAATAATGTCTAATATTATGTATCCGTTGTTTATTTTTATGAGCGATAAAATAGTTTCCCACCAGTCGCTTACTCGCTTGTGGTGGACTAAATACCTTACGAAGGTTGCTAATATTCATTAGTCAGAATCACGCGCCCGGCCCGATGCGTTTTAATCAGTAGCTATAGATGACGTCATATTTAGTTTGCTTACTGATTCGACGTGAATAGAGCTTTATTATAATAAAATAAAGGTCATAATTTCACTAAAGCCACTATTAGAATAAGTTTTGTATTACGAGTATAAAGTCTTTACTATGTAAAGTGCTTGTAATAAGCCATTTTAATATCCCATGCTACTAAAAAGTGATGAAACGCGAATATTATCTTCACTTTCGAGATGTTTTTTTTTGAGTAGCATCACAGACGATACAGTATTTAGTAAAAAAAAAAAAGAATTTTCTTTCAAGACTAGGCGTATCAATCAAAAACGTTATGCGATGTTAGACCTTATTGACTCTGAGTTTTTTCTAAAAAGTTTACGTCAAGTTATTTTCTTTGTGATTGTTGTTAATTAAATGAAAAAATCCAATTCGATTCGAAGCAAACACTAAACTTGCATTATTCACGCTCCGGAGCGAGTTAATGAAAAATATTTGTATTGCAAAGCATCTTCCTGCGCTCACTTTGTTATTTTAGGTGATTGCACCCGATGCCATATTGCGACATGCCGCATTTTGTAAGATTTCGCAATATTACTTATAGCTTTACAGTTTAACAAAATAACCTAAAATGTTTTCACAAATAGTTATTAGCAACTGTAGCATAACGATTGCTGAATGAAAATAAAAGCCTTTTATAGAGCGAATTTGTATGAAATGAACAATTTTTTTAAGGTTAACTTTAATATAAATAAATAAATAATGCTGGACAGTCCACACAGCATCATCTAGCCCCAAAGTAAGCTACTCAAAGCTTGTGTTATGGGTACTAGATAACTGATATATTTAATACATTATATACATAGATATTTTTTATTATACATAGAAAACACCCAGACCAACGGAACAAAATTTTGCAGATCGTACACAAATTTGTTCCACGGCGGGAATCGAACCCGCAACCTCTTGCGTTGCAGGCGCACTCTCGCCCGCTCCGCCACTGAGGTCGTCAAATATAGAATTAACTAACCATCTAGTTGCAAGTACCTAAAAAACTAGCCTGTATCTTTTTAAAATTGAATACGAATTGCTTCAGCTGTTCTGGCGTTTTGTGTTTTCTCAATTTTACAAACACAAACTATCACATTTACACTATGTATGAATTAACTTTTTATGCAATTTAAATGTATTGTGTGACATTAAAAAGCTCATTTAAAAAGCATGCGGCCAACACCGTAGTTTATGATGTCGTGTGTAAGATTTTTAAAAATAAGAAGTACAAAATCACGTTGTAGCTTTCAGCATTCTTATCATGTTTTGTAAACAAAATAAAATTTACGATTCAAAATAAGACCCTAGCGGACGCGCAACTTCCCTTTAAAACCTTTTGTTTTGCACATGCTTTACCTGGAGGGGTAAATAAATGCAAATTGTTCAGGGAGGGCTCGTAACTAGAGGCACAGGAGAAAATATAATGCTAACCACTCCACAGAATATTCTGTACTACTATATTGTATCGCCAGAATTTTCACTTCGAGACACGAGTTGTGTGGGGTTAGGGCGAGAATGGCTGTTTTTAACCTATTCGCAGAGCAAATATGGGGTTAATTACGAAAATATACAACTATATCCATCAAAAACAAATCAAAAACACCTATTTATTTTTACCACTTGTTTGATTTATCCTAATCTCGGATTCATAGAAGCAGGTATAGGTAAAACTTATTATAAAGCCAAGCCTGACTTGGTTTAATTTATTCTTTGCAGAATGCATAGCCGCTTTTAAGCTTGTAACTATATATGTATAGCACTATATAATCCTTTCATCACTGATTGGATCTATTTGTATCTTCGTTGAATGATTGACATGTCATGGAAATGTATTCTAAGCTATTATAAGCGAAACTAGCATAAGGTACATATATTAAAGTAAAGAATCTGGAGTTTTTTATATCTGTCTGGTCTAGCCAAAAAAGCTAATTTATCCCTTTTTTCTGAAACCAATTACTGAAAACTCTCATAAACATGGCTTAGTTTAGCAAAAAATCTCTTAGTGGAATTGGCTTCTGCTGAATGCGACTACAAATACAAGAAGATGGCTTACATAAGCACAGTAAGTTTATTTTGTACTTTTGGTAACTTTAATGGCACGGTGGTTGAGTGACCGGCTGAGTTGAGAATGAAACGAGTTCAATTTTACGAAAGACAAGTATTTTATCTTGCATATTTGTAGTTTCTGACAGCCTGCCGACCAACAACCACAATGGCTGTGTTGTGCAAGCTGTGAGCTATTATGGCGTGCGCTGCAAAAACCATTATAGTTACACGTATCTTATACCTTTAAACGAGCAATTCTTGTATATATATATGTATACTAGCTGTCCCGGCAAACTTCGTACCGCCTTCTACATTGCTTAGACAGCAGTGAGTGATTATAATTTAATATGAACATTATTAAATAGTAATAAAGTTCAAATTGACTCTACATTTTATTTAGAAAACGTTTGTATAGGAAATAGAAAAGGGCTATTTTTAGGTTTTTCCCGCATTCATTCGAATTTTTCTTACGTTTTAAACCTTCACTAGACCTCCACGAACATTTCAAGACCAAGATAAGATAAATCCGTTTAGCCGTTCTCGAGTTTTAGCGAGACTAACGAACAGCAATTCATTTTTAGATATATATGGAAGATAGATACATATATATAATCGGAATCTCGGAAACGGCTCCAGCGATTTTCATGAAATTTAGTATGCAGGGGGTTTCGGGGGCGATAAATCGATCTAGGTAGGTTTCATTTTTAAAAAACGTCGTTTACCCCAAAATAACGCGCAAAGCTCGGTCACCCAGGTACTATAATGTTGAACACTTACCCACACGCTTTTAAATAATAATTTTCCTATTCTTTTTCCACGTTATGTGGGGTCGACACAACATTGTGATCTTCTTCCATCTCCCTCTGTCATTCGTTATTTCAGTATGTTCTTACTCATATCATCTCACACAGTCCATCCATCTTTTCTTTTGCCTACCTCTACTGTCATACCATCCGCATTCATACCCAACACTCTCCTTGTCACATGACATTCATCCAGCTCCACCACAATCTTTTCAATAAAGATTTTAAAATACTTTTTCATTTATAATACAGTAGGACAGAATAAGATATTTGAATACCCTGGTGTGTACAACCCTTAAGAGATATCATGCAGAACTTTATAGAGCTACTTCTATAGATATTATACTTTTTCTAAAATGCAAAGATAATGCAAAATGAAAGAACACTGAAGCTCCATTTTACATCTCTTTAACATTTCCTTTCGCGCATTTCTTTAGAAATGCTTCAGGTCAGTTTCTTTCACGTCTGTAAGTTATACAAGTTACTATTTCGCTATAAAACTTTTGTGTTTTTGCTTTTTATACAATTTTATTAAGAACCTTGGACTTTGAGTGTATACTTTTGAATGGAGGTTTAAACAATAACGCAATTTAGTATTGACTGTATTTTTTCGTGTTGCTTTTATTTTAAAACAAAAAAAAAAACCGCCAAGCGCGAGTCTGACCCGCGCAGGAAGGGATCCGTATCTATAAAAACGGTAAAAAAGTCACGTTTGTTGATAGGAGCCCCTTTAAATATATTTTTTATTTTGGTTTTTAGTATATGTTGTTAGCGCCAACCGAAATACATCATCTGTGAAAATTTCAACTGTCTTTCTATCACGGTTCATGAGATACAGCCAGGCGACAGACGGACAGACGATCGAACGGACAGCGGAGTCTTAGTAATAGGGTTCCGTTTTACCCTTTGGGTACGAAACCCTAAAACCAACACACAACAAACATGATCACGACTGTTATTCCTAGGCTTGGTAGATATCACCTCAAATCTCTAGCGATTTAGATATTTGAGGATATTTAAAGTCATCAAAGGCATTTGAGGATATTTAAAGTAATCAGGTTAGTCTAAAATTAACAAAACAGATAATACTTACTATTAATATACACTCATATACATACCTACAAGTAGAATATCTTCGAGCATTTAGGCCCATTTTTTACAGAGTTTTTCGTGAAACCCTAACCAAATACACATCCCCAAAAGAGCAAGTAGACCTTAAAATCAAACTACATACAGTGCAACAGAACAAGCCAAGAATGTGTTTGAATACTTACTAGAGTTCCGTGATACTATACTTTTTTAATGCAACAATTATTATAAACGTGAAAGTTTGTATTATGGATGGATGGATGTTTGTTACTCTTTCACGCTGAAATGGCTGACTGGATCTAAATGAAATTTGGCACATAGATATGATATGTATATGCGGGATCTAAAGATCTGGAATAGCACATAGGCTACTTTTTATCCTGGAAAAATGTATAAAAAAAATTATGTTTGTCAATGTACCACATCGGCGAAGCTGTGGGTGGAAGCTGGTATAAAATACATGCGCCATTTTTTTGAAAAATAGATGTTTAAGTAAACTAAAACGAACAAAAAGATGGATTAAAATATCTTGACTCTCTGGGGTTTGGCTTAACAAGACTCATTTTCCACTGGCGTAAACGCCAACAAAAAAATGAATCTCGCCTAGACCCTAAGTGGTTTTCCTTTTGGACTACGGAACCCTGCAATGTAATCCGGGATCGGGCGCGTCCTGACTGCAACCCGTGACGTTTCCAACGCACGGCGTATTAAGGGCAGTTGAGGTGTGGTGCTAGTGCGCGCGACCTAAGTGTAGAAAATCATTAAAATGTGATCATGGTCGATCATCAAATTGCAAGTTTTTAAAATGAACCTGTTCAAAATTTATTAAATAAAACTTCAAATATAAACGTTTGCGAATATTCCCATTTATTTTCATTTTCCAATAATTCATTGAAAACTTCCGATCGACTGAAAGATTTTTTAAACTTTTTACAATAATAATAAAACGCTTAAACGGAACTATAATCTTTTAATAAAATTAATTAATCTAGCAACAGAACTGGATATTTTATATCCGGTAAAATAAATTGTTTACAATGCAAAATATTCAACTAATTTTTTTATTGATTACGTACTATTTATCGAGGATTTCGATGATATTCCGTAATATGTGAACGCCGTGAGTTTGGTATTTTTACAAGGTTTTATTTAACTTGCCATGTTATTTTGGTCAAATTTTGCAAATTAAAGTTAGACCATTTCCCCCTAACCTATTGTGCCAAAATTTTCAACTATTATATGTAACTTTGATGACACCACAATATAATATTATGCATAGAGATAATCTCATAATCAAGCCGGGAGTTGTCTTTGCTTGTATATATTTAAAAAGGCTTTTTTTATATACAAGTTATTTTATTAAGCTGTCATCGTGGCGAGACGGTCAGCGTGATTTGACAGCTCGATAAAATCTACGAAAAATAGAGATTTCTGGCGAAGCAAGAATTCTGGGCTTTTTTTTGTAAAACAGCTTCTTTGAAAAGCAAAGCTTTAAAAATAATCAAAAGATTTCATTTTCCAAAAAACTGTTTTGCACAAAAGCAGGCAAAAATGTCTCAAAACAATACAAAATGTATCTAAACCATTCAGCCATACGCTCGCTAAATATTATTTCAATTATTTCAACTTCAAACCATTCTGATTGTCTACTTTCTACCAGACAACCTGACAAATTGTTATTAAAATTACAAACTCATTCGGTATTAATATCTCACTGGCTACACAGACACTAAAAAGCTGGTTCACTTTTTTACATAACTGTTTTGATAGACGCAAGTAACTAACCAAATAAAACGGTATCAGTACTTTTCATGTTTCTTTTACAGAAGTTAATAAAATACATAAATTAGTATTGTTGAAAATTTGTTTGGAATTGACTAGCTGTTCATTATTTCGTCATAACAAAGTCGTCAGACCAAATTACTCACGGCATTCACATCTTTAAGACACAAATAGGATTATAACCATATTATACAAAACATTATTTACACAGTTAATGGTATTTTATGTACAAAATTTCACTTTAATGGACATACTGTTATCATTTCTTGTTGAATTAGTTTCTTCATTCGTGTTTTTTAATAGAAAATTTAGCAAAATAAAATTGCTTTGACACTGATTTATTCCTAGAATAAATAAAACACTCATTAATTAAATAAATATATGAAAAAAAAAATTAGAATTTTACTTTAAAGTCGAATGAAAAAACTAACACAATATTCATTACTGTGCTAATAATATTATTATTATCACATTACTTCAGTGATTATGTTCAACTAGACTTAGTTAACTGGCTATTTTACAGTTTTTTTATTAAAACATGCTGGTTTTGGAATGAAAAATAATAGAAGATATTTTGAAATGGGTGTGGTCAGAGTGCGAGAGGTTGAGTCAGTCAAATATTTACAACTCACATTAATTTTAAACGAGCCAGTAGTTCTAAGAATTATTATTTTAGATATATAGAAGATACAGTAATCAGTTTTATTTCTGTATACTTATAATGTCTTTAAAAATTTGAAAGTCGTTAAGTATATAAATCTCATTCGATACAATTTATTCTTACTTTTTACATACTTTCAATTTATTATATTTTCTCACAACCATTCAGAACATAAAATTTTAACTAAAATATCGAAAATTTCAATAAATGGTTCAACAATTTATTAAGACATTTGATCAACTTGAATCTAGATTAGGGTTAGCATCTATTTACAACTTTACAATAAAAACTTAACAAAATTTATTATTTTTATTGTATCCTAACTACTTATTTAAGCGGAATTACACTAATCTGGCCGATCTTAAGTACTTATCGTTGGTTAAAACGAGGCAGTGATAAATTTTTACTTTGACACAATATAAAATAACAATAAAAAATATTTTTAAAACCACTTGCAGTCTCTTTCTTTAGATGTCACCTTATAAAAATGTAAAAAAACATCATTATTGTAATTATTAGAGTATTGCTTTTAATACTGATACATTCCAGAGTTACTATTAATAATCCATTCACATTGGTCGAATTGCTACGCACAAATCCACAAAACCATAGGCAGACCATCAAAAACTACCAACAAATCCCAAAATCAAAATCACTTTAAAGCACTCAAAACCGGCACTGCAATCACTCATTCAAAATTTTGAGCATAGTTTATTTACATGTCCTATAGCTGCGTAGTCTGTCAGAGGGGGGTGTCGCGGGGCGGGACGCGAGGCGTGGGAGTTGGCGCGGGCGAGGGAGCGGGCAGCGGGCGCGGGAGCGTGCGCAGATGCTGAAGCGGGATTCCGCACCGCGCGTCCGCCCCGCTGATAGTCGAGCCACGCGGCAAAGTGCAGGAGCCACTCGCGAAACGCGCGGGGGGAGGTATGCCTGATGTGGCATTCTGTGGACAAAACATACTTTAAAGTTTTCGGGTTTGCTAAAAAGTTTACTAACTAGGTATGTACCGAGTGCGGGATTCCGTGGATTGTTCTCTTGGATGGTACAAAAAGTTGTACACCATTAATGAAAATAAGCAGTATAAAGTTGATTTAGGTGGCGTCAGTTTTGAACAAATAGAAGTAGATAAAAGTAAATAATAAATATCCGAAAACAACTTTTGTTGATTAAAAAGGCCACAATTTTTTCAAACAAAAACGCCTGTGTATATTGATATTACTATTCATTACATACAATTCACTTATATTAGACTAGGTGGTCACCCGCGACTTCGTTCGCGTTTCATGTTTTATAGAAAACAAATAAAACAAATCAAAAAATATGAAAACCGTTCTGGAGTTATAAGTGTTCAAACCAACTCGTCTTTTTCTATGTACATACATACATACATACATAAAATCACGCCTGTTTCCCGACGGGGTAGGCAGAGACCACGGATCTCCACTTGCTACGATCCTGCCATACTACTTTTGCTTCATTCACTCTCATTAAATTCTTAATACATGCGCGTCGGTTTAGGGTACTCTGGACCTGGCCTTTCTCTAAAACATCGCCAATTTGATCGAGGTACGTACGCCGAGGTCTTCCCCTTCCACCTTTTTCAACATTCACACTCTCCTTTTACAACTGTTTCGTCAATCTCCTTTCATCCATCCTTTCTACATGCCCAAACCATCTTAACGTACCCTTCTCAATTTTCATCACTACGTCTTCTTTCACTCCACAACGTTTTCTTATCACGCTGTTCTTCACTCTATCATTCAAAGTTAAACCACACATACTTCTTAGAGCTCTCATTTCCACTGCATTTATTCTACTCTGATGCTCCTGCCATACCCAACTTTCGCTACCATACATCAATGTCGGCACTAACACTCCACCGTGCACAGCAGACCTGCCTTTTTGGACACGATCCGACTGCTCATAAATGTGTGAAAATCGAAATATCGTCATCATGTTTTCTATCTCTTTTAAACAGCGTAAGTACCCAAATATATAAACTCTTTCACTTGTTCCACTCTTTTTTCTTCTTTTTTCTATGTAGTGTATTTAAACTAATAGTGTCCATTTATTTTGCAATTCATGAACTTATCTAACTTGTGTTTCAAACTACTATCACACCTCTCGTCAAAACGTCCTATAGGTATAAACTTTGACGCCCCGTTTAACCCTTTTTGAAAGGTTATTTTGAAAAATCCTGAAATATATGTGTCCATTTATTTTGCCTAATAAGTATTTAAACCGAGTTTTAAACAAATCACACCTCTCGTCAAAAAAAACTTTGACACCCCATTTAACCCTTTTGGGAGGGTTATTTTGTAAAATCAAGATATACGTTTTACATCATTTTGCATCTAAAGTATCCAAACCAAGATTCAGACCGATCGTACCACCCCTTAAAAAGTTCCCATATAAACATTGAGCCCCCATTTTACCCCTTTTTAAAGGTTATATTGAAAAATCTCGAAACAAGTATACATTTGTTTTGTATTTACATTACACACACAAAGTTTCATGAAAATCGTACAGCGCGTTAAAAAGTTTCATACAACCGTTTTTAGCCCTTTTCACCCCCTTAAAAGTGGAATTTCCAAAAATCCCGTCTTATTGCTCGCCTACATACCAAGACGAACATACCCTCCAAATCTCAAGTCTGTACGACCGGCGGTTTGGGCTGTGCGTTGTATCTATTCAAATCAGTCAGGACTTATCCTTTTATATAGTAGATGATAAACCAATTATGATGATGATGGCAGCTCAGATTGTACTCGTAAGTTAATATTAGATCATTGTTTGTAGAAAATCATGTTTCTCAGATACCTAAGGTTTTTAGTTACGAGAGATCAAAAAATAAAAAAAAGTGATGAAGTAGGGTTAAACGATAATTGAAATAAAAAAATGGATTGAATAAAATATGACAGGGTTGAATCGAAAAGCACTCTAAGGTATCTATAGCTTAAGAGCCTTGGCCATTCAATTTTAGATCTTATACCACAGACGCATAGTTCAGAATGCCGAGTCCAGTTGTTACAACGCCTTACGATGGAAATTAGCTGAAGTGTTTTCCATTAGTCTGTCAGCTCATTAAATGAAATAGCATTTTTGTTTTTGCTACTTCACAGTAAGTAGGTGCGGAAGATAATTCTGCAAAGTGTTAAGTGGGAAGCGAATAAAAGAGTAAGCAAAATACGCAAACTAGAAACGCAATTTTTTGCATTTCCAACAATGTTTTACTTACCTATTGGTGGTAATTCTGTTCTTAAATGCTAAGATACGCACGATCTTATTTTGGTCACCTCAAACACTAAATTAGCGTTAACATTTTAACTGACTTCTAATGTTAGATATTAAACTTCATTTGATTATATACAAATCTATCATAATATACACACTATTAAACTACATTATGAAACAGTTGAGCTATCTAAGGACCGTTACAAGCAATCTATAGATAGCTCAACTGATCCAGATCACTGCCAAAGGGAAAAAGAATCGAAATCGATCCTCAACTGACGGATATATTAGAAATAAAAAGGTTTTACGTAGTTTTTTGATCCTAAAGTAAGTTTTGCTTAGTTTCGGGATAGATGGCGCTGTGTAAATTGTTCAATTGTATAATCTGAATTTCGGAAACGGCTCCAGCGATTTTCATGAAATTTAGCATACAAGGTTTCGGGAGCGATAAATCGATCTAGGTTTCATTTTTAGAAAACGATGTTTTATCCGTGTATTCAGGCAATGAAAAACTGCTACTGTTTTACCGACACAGCAACACTAAAAACTACTTGACAACAGATGGCGTTGTTAAGTAAACGTCGTAAAAAAACCGAGCGAGGTCATACAGGTACTATTCATTAATTCAGATACATATTTACATGTACAATTGACCGGATTCGAACAAGATCTTAAAGCCGGAAGGCACTTGCCTTCAGGAAGTTTGAGTGGGTAATGATTTCTTGAGTCGAAATGAATTTCAATTTAGATTCAAAAAGATCCTTGTGGCTCATTGAACAGAGTTATTTTTACTTTGACTTGGTCATTAGGAGACGTCATAATGTACTTGATGGATATAAAGTGCCTGGTTCTGTACGTCTACCACGAGTTGTCACATTTAGATCGGCTGACGTTACTACAGTAGTAATAGTACGTTACTATGACATCTGTCAAAATTGTTACTCATGGTACTAAATTCTAAGCATATTAATGAAGCGCAAACTACAGTCGCTGTAGTACGCTGTGACGTAGAATAGTTAACTACGTGACGTTTTAGTACCCAAATATCCGCTAGAGGCGCTGTACAAGTTTTCATACATTTTTGGAACGAAGTTCCTTATCGCGCGTTGCGAAAGGGGGCTAGACGGAAAAAATTCTCACGAAAAGTTGTAACGACACTTTTTGCTATAGTTGTAGACGTGCGGTGAGCGCGTGTTTCTCTGTCTGTCTCTCTCTCTCTCATAGAAAGCAAGGAAAGGAACTTCGTTCCATCCGGGTGTCCCTTGACACCTCTCAAGTTTTTTTAACTACAGTCGCTAGCGGGTGTAGATTGTGAAAACTCATGGTAGACCTGGTAATAAGTGGAGATAAGGAGTGTAAACGAAAAACTCGATAGAAACTCGATGTGAAGACTCGTTGAAAATATACCTACAGGATGATAAACAGGGTGTTATAGATTGTAAATAAATGCATAAGGAAGTACCAATGAACGGACAATACACAGAAGTATTCTTTGAGCTAAATGACCCTACAAAAATAGAGCCTTGGTGGGCTTGTCAGTTTTGCCAAAGAATTACATCAAAAATGTTTACACGGCAATTTAAACCCAAATGACGGTGGACGGATGATAATTGAATTAAGACTATAGTTTGGCTATGAGGTATAAAGTTTCCTTGTGGCCAAACTATAATGTCAAACTACTGAAATGGTTCTCAAAATTTACTGGGACACAGTGTCCCAATTTACACTTTTGATTTTAACGCGCACGCTTCCTACAAGTTCATATTATATCTCGGCCGTCAGCGCTGACGGTGCGCGTGATTTTTTTGTTATTGTCGATTCGGACAACATGAAATTATTGAAGCTGTTGAGTACAGTCAGGTAAAAAAAAATACAGCAAAATATACTGAATATAATGTGATAATGCTAAGCTTTGCGCGTGGTGACTTAAATGTGTCCGAATCGACAGTAACAAAAATATTAAAATCAAAAGTGTCAATTGGGACAATGTGACCCAGTAAATTTTGTCCGAGTCGTCAGCAACCCCTATTTACTGGTAAACAGGTACTATTCAAATAAGTACTCTTTGTTGATTACCTCCTATAATGAATCGCTGTAGGAAGTGGAAATAGAGACTAGCTACATTGACATTCTATTCCACTTCCGGTTTGTTAATTGGTTCAATCGTAGCGCTAAAAGCCTCTTGAATTTTGTATAGAAATTTCGGAATGGAGGCTTTTCAATGACAGGTTTTCGTTGACATCTCAGAATAAGCTTTTGACATTGAATGGCCTGAACAAAATATATATTACAGCAGGATATTGAAAAATCTATTTTAATAATAAATCCTACTAATATTATAAACGTGAAAGTTTGTATGAATGTTTGTTACTCATTCACGCTGAAACGGTTGAACCAGATCTGGATGAAATCTGTCATAATGATAGATTATACAATTACAATTAGTACAATTTACAGAACAAAGGAAGCCATGGTACAATGAAAAATAACTATTATTACAACTCACAGAAGGTTCGTGATGATGCGGGGGTGGCGCGGTGCGGAGGGGGCAGTAGGCCGGCAGCCCGCCCCTCACCCCCGCAACACTGCCGCGGTGCCCACGGCTGCCCAGTGGTGGGGAAATAGTCGAAACTTGCTGCTGTCGGTAATAGTCCATCTGTAGAAATATGACTGTTAGTTTGAGGCAAACAGGCTGTTTTTTATTGCACATAGACCTGGAACCTTTGACCTGGAATCTAAAAGTTAGGCATTACATATGCTAATATTTAAGAAAAAAAAAAAGATCAGGGGCCTCACGACGAATCCATTGTCATTACATTGTTATTTCGTACCATGACCTATGCAAATTGTATGGAAGTAGTGACGTTTCTATAATGGAATCGTTACGGAATCGTCCTGGAAGACTTCGTGGTAAGCCGTAAGGCCCCTGGTCTTTGAGGTTAGATGTCCTCATCTTTTTTTTTCTTAAATAGAGAGGGTAGTCAAGGACAAAGTCTGAACAAAACATTTAACACATACTCACATTTTGCACAGTAGTTTTGCGTACGAAACAGATTGCACACACATCTTCGAATTTTTGGTTCTAGGGTATACCGGTTTCCTCGCGATGTTTTCCTTCACCGTTTAAGAGCAATGGCATTGCGCACATAACATTTTCAAATTGAAAAACTCGTTCGTGCAAGACCAGGACCCACGACCCTCTGGGGCCTCACCACGAAGTCTTCCAGAACGATTCCGTAACGATTCCATTATAGAAGCGTCACTACTTCCATACAATTAGCATAGGTCATGGTACGAAATAACAATGTAATACTAATTCGGTAATGTATTAAGAATTTGTGGTGAGGCCCCAGATCGAGAGGCAGGGGTGCTACCACTACAAACCAGCACTCAAAAATCCACTGTTCGATCTTGCTTAGGGACAGTCTTTGAATTTCATCAAACATACATACCTGCATCTGATCCGTATCAGAGGGTATGATGTCCGGGTTTCTCTCATCACTCTCGCTATCTTCCTTCTCCCTCAGCTTGTCAGGTGAAGCCGGTTGTGACGACGGCGGCGGTGCCGATCGAGGCTTCCGTTTCGCGCAGCGCTGACGAACAGCTATCATGAACAGTATGAGGATCACCATTACAGCTCCGCCGCCGCCGACGGCTGCTGACATCGCCCCTGACATCTGGAATGCTGTTCTTGGCAGATCTGTGGAGAGTTTAAGAGGTCAAAGTGTGGTCTTCATCAGGCTGCCATCATACTGATACTTGACTGACTCACAGCTATCGATTGGGAAATTCAAAAATGTAATTAAACAAAAACTGTCTCGTAAAGCTTATTATAGAATATCAGAGTACTTAGATGACAAAAAAGCTTGGGACGATTCAGCGCAAACTCTGCTAGGTGTCCCTAATGTCCCCCTTCTGTGTCTGGGTGTTATTATGGTATTATAAATGTATGTATTTATTATATCCAGTCGTTATTAAATTTACAAAAAAAGTACCTATCTAATATCGATCAAATATCTAATTCCCAAAGTACAAGCTTTGCTTAGTTTGAGGCTAGAGGCACTGTGTGAAACGTCCACTATAATTACAAAAATACAAAAAAATACAAAAATACAAAAAAAATAAACTAAAATTTACAAAAAAACCGCTAGAGCCCAGCCAGTTTCTTGTCAGTTCTTCTCGGACTGGGAATAGGACTGGAATTGGCACCTAGACTCATCTATTATACACGATTCAAAATGATCCCTGTGATTTTACTGACTAAAGATGATTTGAATTGGAATTTGTTGTCTACGGCACTTATGCTACAGCAAAGTTATCTCACACGAAGGAAAAAACAAGCATGGTATAACTTTCAGACCTGAAAGCATTGTCTTCTCGCCAAGGAAGCCACAAACCTAAGCTCTTATCATGAACGTGGTGTTTCTCCGGCGGCCTCAGGGTACTGGCTCGGATCGGAAAGGGGTCCCCTCGGCCTTTCGCGTTGAAGGCCAACACCGCGGCGGCATACGTCCTTCCCGGGATGAGGCCAACTGCCGTGAACCGGGGGATAGCACTGGACACGTTGGATACGATTTCCTGTTAAAAGAACAAAATCATAATACTACGCACATAATCACGACCATCATCATCATTATCATCTTCCTGCCCTTTTCCCACGTTATGTGGTCAGCACAACAGTGATCTTCTTCCATTTCCCTTTGTCATTCGTCACCTCAGTAGGTACTCACTCCTTTCCTACCCATATCATCTTTGACACAGTCCATCCATCTTTTCTTTCACTTTTTCTTTTTCATCCATTCATCTTTTTTCTACGACCATGCTCGGTAATTCCTGTTATAAAAACAAGACCATGGTACATAAATACATGACCACAACAGTAATCCCCAGACTCGGTAGATATCTCCTCAGATCTCTAGTCATTTACATCTTTGAGGATATCTAAAGAGGCACGTCCAAACATGATATTAGGCACATGCCCACATTTTGCACAGTAGTTAGTATTCTGTATGTGACAGGTTGCCAGCCCATCGCTGCTTAGAGATAGCGCGCACGGGTTACTTTTGTTACCGTGACTGTTTCGTCACTCTTATCAAGTCCGTGGCTATGTATGGAGATGTTACCTAGTTGTCACGTCGTAACATGCGCGCATCTCCATACATAACCTCGGACTTGATAAGAGTGGCGAAGCAGTCACGGCGACAAAAGTAACCCGTGCGCGCTATCACTGGAATACTAACCAATGACACACACATTCGAATTTTTGATTCTAAGGTATACCGGTTTTTTCACGATGCGGTTTTTTTTCACGGTTCATCATATGAGCACTGGCACATAAATTTTTCGAGGGAGATCTCGCAGTGTGCGGATCATCCAATGGGTATGAAATAGGACATAAATAAATACGCGAGCCAAGTCACGGGAGTTAACATACTAAATAAGCACTGGCCTTAAACACACATTACCTATGCGTATACATACATACATAAAATCACGCCTGTTTCCCGACGGAGTAGGCAGAGACCACGGATCTCCACTTGCTACGATCCTGACATACTTCTTTTGCTTCATTCACTCTCATTAAATTCTTCATACATGCGCGTCGGTTTAGGGCACTCATGCGTATATATTGTTGAAAATTGAGACCTATTAAAACTTTATCGATAAACGCTGTAAAGGTCAACACCATTACCGTAAACTCGGCGTTATCGCACTCCGCTTTCGCTTAGTTAGATGAACGTTTGTCTAAAGGAGATTACACAATCTTCTATTCTGTGGTCTAAAGTAAGGTTTGTAAGTGACAGCACTTTGAAAGAACCTTTATAGCCTGCGCAAACTTACTTAGATAAATTTGATTTTGTACAACCTATTTTACCGTGAGGTCGCCTGGAAAAAATGGCCTTGATACCCGATTAAATAATGTTTAATCTTCAAGAATTTTCATGATAAGTATTGAAATTTTCGCCCATTTACTTAACACTAACTGCATGTTTCACGGTTTCACCCGCCTGAAATACTTGTTTTATCTCTAAAACTTATAATAGCTATCAGTAATCATTTAACTACGAGCACTCACTTAAAAATGACTGTTTTTGAAATCAGTAGCTTTGAAGACTATTTCCTACATCCAAACTCACCTTTTCATATATTTAGGGGAATTACTAGTTAAAATATAATGAGAGTGAATGAAGCAAAACAGGTATGCCAGGATCGTAGCAAGTGGAGATCCGTGGCCTCTGCCTACCCCGTCGGGAAATAGGCGTGATTTTATGTATTGATGTATGTAGATACTAATTACCTAAATTGTTGAAATCTCGTCAAAGCCACGGGCATAAATTAATAGCATACTACAACAAACAAACGGACAGTTTCCTTACGTGTGTGTTGATCTCCCGAACTTCCAAAAGGAATGACTGCGGCATGCCACCGTTGAACCCTTCCGAGCATCGAACCCCGAACGACGTTAGCGACGCGTTCACCACTGTGCAGTTGTGTACCTGATCTGGGCGACCTGGTGGACCGATTAATAAAAAATAAAATAAAATTTGTTTCTGTATTCTTTTTTGCTAAAATAATGTTTCTATACAATGGATTTGCTGACCCATAGATTTTAAATAAGATGACGGATGATAGGGAAGAGTGGAGGAAAAGAACCTGTTGTGCCGACCCCAATTAGTGGGATGAAGGCAGGAAGATGATGATGATGATGAGATTTAAATGATAATTATTATTGAAATAACATTTTTTTTAATATAATTTTGATATTTGTTATTGTAATTAATTTAGTAAATTTCCATTCTGACACTATGGATTTTTATTGATAATTTGAATTATTTTGTAAGTAGTTTTAATGTAGTTAGGTATTATAATCCAATTTCAGACACAATTGTAAATTGTTATTGAATAAATGAAATGTATTTTTACGACTGGGATTTAAATAGGACTTTAGCCAGGTGGCGTAATAGAAAATACTCGTAATGCGTTGTGGATTTTAACTGATTCACAAAAAATATGATTTATACAGAGCTGTACCCCCAGTATAAGTTTTTGATAGTTTACGAAAACTTTTTACGAATAGTAGGTTACGAATAGTTAATTCCTTTCATACATTTACCTCCATCGGAAATGTTAAGGAACTAAAATAAGGTCTTGATAAGAGTGACGAAACAGTCACGGCGACAGATTTACTCGTAATCCGTGCGCGCTATCTCTTATATCACTTTGCCCATAGAGATTGTGGTAAGCTCGACTTCCACTTACCTGCAGCAATGATGTGGTAGACGCAAGGGACACGCTGTTTCCCTATCCGGTTGTGGGCCCAGCACAGCAGAGTGCCGTAATCCATCTCCGTGTTAGGAGTGTAGGTGACCGTGGAACTGGTACCAGCTCGGGAGACGTAGGTGTTGCTGACCTCGTTGCTGTTAGCTGTGTTGTTGAAAGTCCAGCGAAACTGGAGGGAAATAACAAAAGATGATCACGACTGTAATCCCTAGGTTTTGTAGACTCTTTAGATTTCTGTGATCTAGAGCCAGAAGCATGTCCAAACATGATATTTGGCACATGCCCACATTTTGCACAGTGATTAGTATTCTGTACGTGACTAGTAGCAAGCCTACCGCCGCTCTTAAAAATACTAATCTATGAAACACACCTTCGAATTGTTGGTTCTAGAGTATGCCGGTTTCTTCACGATGTTTTCCTTCATGGTTTAAGAGCACTGGCATTGCGCACATAAATTTTTCGAATAGAAAAAATCATTGGTGCACGACCAGGTTTGAACCTAAGACCTTCGGATTGTGAGGCAGAGGTGATACCACTACATCACCAGCGCTTGGTAGATATTTCCTCAGATCGCTAGTTACTTAGTTAGATCTTTGAGGATATCTTAAGAGGCACGTCCAAACATGACATTTAGTACATTCCCACATTTTGCACAGTAGTTAGTATTCGCCAATTATATTATTCAAAAAACCTTTTAAAAACAAATTATATTGATATACAGCTAAAATCATAACCCAATCTGGAAAAAATCCAGCAGAAATTACGTGTTCAAGCTGCGACTTCAATATATCCTCACATTTTTCTACATTTCTCCTCCAATCGCAACAAAGGACCTTTGTAGCAATTTTTCTTAAACTTCAATTTCTCATAGCACTTACAGTGACCTCTGGCGGGTTGGCGTCGACATGGCACGTGATGTGGGCTCGCTCCTGCTTCGCGACGCCATGCACCCGCTGCTGGGAGCTTCGGCACGTAGGGGCATCTAGAACCGACACGCTAAAGTGAACTACCTAATGGAACTTTGTAATAAATTGCATCTCGTCGCGACGCGAGATCCAACACCTAGCTGCTATTTTTCTCAACGTATCGGCATTGCCATTCAACGTGGTTATTTAGGGAAGGAAAGAAGATTTTTTTAATTTATCCAAGGGAACGGACGGAAAAAGAGTGCATGCGGCGGAGATGCTAGCGCCCGTGGGACTCTTTGCTAGTGATCTGGATCAATTGAGCTATCCATAGATTGTTTTTAATAGTCAATACATAGCTCAATCGTTTCATGTATTTTATATTACATTGTGATATTAAAATAAACCTGGAGCCTTAGCACAAGCTCTTACAAACCGTTTGTGAAACGTACACGTTACAAATGTTTCAGAAACGTCACATTTCAAGATTGAAGTAACATTACTTCAATACAATTTTTAAAGGTCATGGTACGAAATGTCAATGTTTTATTACTTTGTTATTGCCCCAAGAGTTTGTGGTAAGGCCTTTGTATATTTCTTAAATTTATGTGATAGTACCTGGTTGACCGAGCTTTGCTCGGTTTTTTCTTTGGTAAATCTTGTTTATTGGAAAATGAAACCTACATAGTTAGATCGATTTATCGTCCTCGAAACCCCCTGCATACTATATTTCATGAAAATCGTTGGAGCCGTTTCCGAGATTCAGAATATCAGTTTAATAATCATTTATTCTCAAAAAGATATAAATATCGCTTACATGAGAATCATAGAATATTTACAAAAATTTATAAGTAGCCGTTCAAATTAAGGTAGGTACCTACTCAGTTAACGCAGATATATCGCAATTTTTAGAGGTAAGTAGGTAGGTAATAAATTAATAGACACTATTTGTCATAAACAGTCATAATATACTTAGCAAGTTTTGTTTTGAATGCGTTAAATGAGTTTGCATCTTTTACATTTGCGGGTAGTTTATTATAAAGCTGTGCGCCTTCGTAAGCTATTGTTTTTTTGCCATAGTTCGTCCGACATTTAGGTAAAACAATGAAGGTAGCGCGGCGCGTACTACGCTTTGTCAGTTCATTTATTTTCGTGAACGTAAGGTTAGTATGGATCGACCTTTTAAGGATTTTTCGGACGAGTATGCATGTATTGTAAATAAATAATTGTTTAATGGTCATAAGTTTAGTTTCTTTGTAGATTTTAGTAGTAGATGTTAGATATGGATAGTTAAAAATTAATTTGATAATTTTGTTTTGAAGAATCTGTAGTTCGCTTAGTTTGGTTTTGGATGCGCTGCCCCAGATTTCTATCAGGTATAATAGGTGCGGTTTAACAAGGGAATTATAGATAGTGTATCGTAATTGATGCGGAATACACCGAGCAAGTTTACGTAAGGATCCGATTCGCGATGATAGTTTGGTTTTAATATGTTCTATGTGTATGTTCCAAGTCAAATGACTATCTAAATGTAAACCTAGGTATTTTTCAGTGTTTTTCTCTTGCAAAACTATATTGTTTATTTTAAGGGGCTCATAGGGAGGTATACGTTTGTTTCTAGCTTTAAAGATGGTATAGCATGTTTTGGAGATGTTGATGGTTAAAAGATTATGTTGGAACCAAGAGAAAAGGGTGTTCAAGTCTTCTTGAGCGTGCGATATAATGTCGTGAATGGAGGGACCAAAGTAGAACAAACATGTATCATCCGCATATAGCGTGATATGTGCATGTAGATCTAGCTGGTGCATGTTGCAAATATATATATACATATATATATATATATATATATATATACATATATACAAGAATTGCTCGTTTAAAGGTAAAATAATGAAACACCAGAAATCTGTTTTTGGAAAAACTTACATAAAACGTCCAATGAAAAGGGTTTGCTCTCGCCGTCCCCTTCGGCATTGAACCCCACACACGTATAGTTGCCGGCCGTCCTTCTGCCTACCCCCTGTAGCACTAGCGATTGATTGCTAATGATCACACCGCGGCCGACATTGTGAACTAGAGTTTTTCCCTAAAAAATATACATAGTAAGTCCGGCTGCAGACGCCAACAGGATTTAAAGGTTATCAGGTTCATCAGTTATTTTTAACCAGTACGTAGTATGAGTTTTTTATAGTTTACGAAAACTTTTTTCGAATAATATCCTTTCATACATTTACCTCCATCGGAAATGTTAAGGAACTAAAATAAGGTCGATAAAATATCGAAAATATCTAATCGGTAGTTCCGGCAATGATTTTCAAACCAAGTTTTCACGTATGAAAGGATACTATTTGAAAAAAGTTTTCGTAAACTATCTAAAACTAATACTAGGGGTACAGAGTGGTAAAAGGAATAAAATGCGTTTTCGAAGTTCGAGCACTTGATATTTTTAGGGTCTACGACATAGCGGTTTCCGCACGATGTTCTCCTTCATTTATGAGCACTGATCTCAAAAATCAATTTTGGTTCGGTCGGATTTATACCCGCGAACTTTGGATCAAAAGGCTATTAAAACACCCAGTGCTCAGTCATACCGAACGATGGGCCGTACGCTTGTTTGCCAGCTTAGTGATAGCGCGCACGAGTTACTTTTGTCGCCGTGACTGTATCGTCACTCTTAGGTAATGTATGGAGATGTCACCCGACGTCACGTCGTTACATGCGCGCATCTCCATACATAACTACGGACTTGCTAAAAGTGACGAAACAGTCACGGTGACAAAAGTAACCCGTGCGGGCTATCACTTAAAAATAATTTGACGAATATCACATCAGTAGTGTCGTTTACATTCTTGGTTTTAAAATTATTTAATTATACAAATTACTTAGTATAATTTTGTAATCAAAATATATTATAAAATATTACGACCTACTTTACTTTACAGTCGCTTTGCAGGAGCTATTAAATTCAGCTTCATTTTCAGTTTATTAAATCCTACTTAATAATGTTTTGCGAGATTTTATGCTACAAACTGGGTCTGAGATTAACCTATATCAATGTTGGCTAGTAGGGTGTATGGATTATGTAAGGTCAGACCACAAATAAAGCATGCAACATTAACTCAATTTATTTCCAGAGTAAGAACCTAAGGGCCGGTATACATTATTCAAGTCTTTAGGGAAGTGCTTTAGTTAAAACATGTTAATTCTACTTGCTTTTATTAGTCGCTTTCAACTAAAACCAAACATAATCGGTTTCTACATATTTTTCGTGACACCCTTCCCGCCACCACCCTTTAATCACTATCCAAACATTTGAAAATGAATTAAATGCGGACCAAGTCACGGGCAACAGCATATAAAAAAAATCACGACTGTAATCCCCAGGCTCGGTAGATATCTCCTCAGACCTCTAGTTACTTAGATCTTTGAAGATAGCTAAAGAGGGTAATCAGAGGCACGTCCGAACATGGTATTTGGTACATGCCCACATTTTGCACAGTAGTTAGTATTCGGTACGTGACAGGTTGCAAGTCCATCGCCGCTTATAAGAACATATGACACAGACCTTCGAATTTTTGGTTTTAGGGTATGTCGGTTTCCTCACGATGTTTTCCTTTACCATTTAAGAGGACTGGCATTACGTAACTGGCTCTGTTTTGAGCATGCTTACAAGTGTGGTTTGACCCTAAGTCGTTCCGTGTAATTACATGAATATCGTTAATATGAATCATTAACTTACAAGTAATTACTGAAACCAATGTAAAATTTTAAGAGCTTTTTGATTTGTCAATTTTATTAAGACTGTAATTCTTTGATCTGTCTTAAACGAGTCGTAAGACTGTATATAGTAATAATAAAATTAAATTATGATCTTTTATTCAGAGCACTGGTGGTGAAGTGGTAGCACTTTTGTCTCACGATCTGAAGGTCGTAGATTCAAACCTAGTCGGGCACCAATGGGTTTTTCTATTCAAAAAAATTATGTGCACAATGCCCGTGCTCTTAAACGGTGAAGGAAAAAAACGTGAGGAAACAGGCATACCCTAAAGAACCAAAAATTCGAAGGTGTGCGTCATAGATTAGTATTCTTATAAGCGGCGATGGACTTGCAATCTGTCGCGTACGGAATACTATTGTGCAAAATGTGGGCATGTGCCAAATATCCTCAAAGACCTAAGTCACTAGAGGTCTGAGGAGATATCTACCGAGCCTGGGGATTACAGTCGTGATCATGTTGGTTTGTTTTTTTTAATATAATCTTCATTTTCTCATCACAAAATTTCTTAATATATGTAGGTACCTACATACGGACGTAACTTGTTTCATCTTCCTGTCTTTATCCCACTAGGTGGGGTCGGCACAGCAGTATCTCTTCCTCCACTCTCCCCTTTCATCCGTCGTCTCAGTAGTCACTCCCTTCTTACATTATCGTCTTTCACACAGTCCATGCATCTTTTCTTAGTTTTACCTTTACCCTTATATCTATACACATTCAAATGCATCACCCTTCTTTTGATATGACTTCCTTCCCGCCGCATAACATGCCCATACCACGCCAACCTATACTCTTCAACTTTTCTGTCACTTCTGTACTTTCAAACTTTTAACAAATTAACAATACTTTTACACGAAGACGACCTACTAAAACTTTAAACTAAACGATAATATTTTTTTCAAGTGACTTGTGTCTTTTTAAAAAATTTTTTTGACTCTTACATTGTGCCTCCATTCCACTTTGTAAACGTACGGATGCGCTTTGATAATGCAGTCGAAGTAGACATCAGAACCCTCTTTGATGTTCTTCGGGTCCAGGTTAGTGCCCAACCTGACCGTTGTTTCTGGTACATCTGTGTAAAAATATTATTTCTTATCTATACTTATAATAAAACTGTAAAAGGTCAAATTCTGTTCATTGAAGCCGTCTGCATGTCTGTCTGTCTGTCTGTCTGTCTGTCTGTCTGTCTGTCTGTCTGTCTGTCTGTCTGTCTGTCTGTCTGTCTGTCTGTCTGTCTGTCTGTCTGTCTGTCTGTCTGTCTGTCTGTCTGTCTGTCTGTCTGTCTGTCTGTCTGTCTGTCTGTCTGTCTGTCTGTCTGTCTGTCTGTCTGTCTGTCTGTCTCTATGTCTGTCTGTCTATCTGTCTGTCTGTCTGTCTGTTCAGCAACTGTACTGCGATTACGAAATTCTGATAATTACCAACAGTATACTTAGGGCAATGTGACAAGAAGAGTGTTAGGTATGAATGTAGATGAATACAGGGGTAGAGGTAGGCCAAAGAAAAGATGGATGGACTGTGTGAAAGATGACATGGGTAAGAAAGGAGTGAGTACTGAAATGACGAATGACAGAGAGAAATGGAAGAGGATCACATGTTGTGCCGACCCCACATAACGTGGGATAAGGGCAGGAAGATGATGATACTTAGGGCAATAAACAAATACTATAATATAATAATTTTATGGCAATTAACTCTCCATAATACTTCACTGCTAGTAACTAGAAGCTGTTAGTAACAATGTTTTGATAGTATCAGAGTTACGTAATCGCACCACAGGTCAACTTACACTGGATATCCAATGTCCAATCGTCTTCTAGCGCCACTACAGCAGGCATCTGAGGGTTGGACGCTCTGCAGGCTAGCTTCGCTCCTGCATCAGCCTTCGTCAGTTGCAACGACACTGTTGAAGTGGTCGTGTTGCCGTCTGTTGATAACTGTCAAAAAAATATGTCTTTAGTCTACCCGTGACCACGACTGCGTTTAATGCCCGCCTTCCACTGCGAGCGGGCTCCGTACGGACTCCGTCTAACTTGCAACGGCTTTCTTCATAGGAGTGCTTCCACTGAGAATGAGCGGATTTCAATACAAATTCAATCTGCTCAGATCATTAGCTCAGCTAATGAAGGTGGGCATAAATCTGTCGGAACGTCGGGAAAAAGCAGGTAAATAAAACGCCATAAATACCCGTTTAATAATAATAAACTGTCAAAAAATAAAGTAGTGTGGTGAAAGGTTTGAAGGGCGCCTCAGAGACTCTTTCACTTTGGTGTGATGGAGTGTGTAAAAGATGATGAGTAAGAAAGGTGTGATTACTGAGATGACAGATGATAGAGAGAAATCAAAGAAGACCACGTATTATGCCGACCACATATAGCGTGGAAAAGGGCAGAAATAAGAAGGTGTGATAGAATAACAAATACAGAAATATAGCATTTACAATCCAATACGTCTAGCAACTGAAGAAATATGTGAAATAAACCAACCACATTTCTGCAATTTCCGTATAAAGCATGGCAAGTAATAACTTGGAGCCCTAACATAAGTACACACCTCTTTCAATAAACTTACTACCTTCGTTTTTCCTCAATAGAACCGTAACTTATCATAATGACTACTGCCATATGTACGTTTTGGAACTCTATATAATATTGCTTGCTTTGAACTACTCCAATCTTAATGTCTCGCATACAAGGTGTTTTGAAATTTGTCTGGCTTTTCTGCTGTGCGAATATAACAGCTATTTACATTGACTGCACATTGCAAAACATAAGTCACTCCTAAACAAGACATTATTTCAACTAATGCAAGTTGATTGACCTTGGATTTTCTGCGGTGTATTTGCCTGACAACTACGTCGCTCTGGTTTTTATATGTTTTCTCGTGTTATTTTGAGTTTTATTGCGTAATTTTGGTGGTTATTTTGCCAATAAAGCCCGGGTTCTTGACGCGAGTGTAAAGTATGTGAATTAGAGTGAATAGTTCTCTTGAAATTCCATCGGAGGAAATCCCGAAAATTTTCAACAAAACAGCCATCTTTTGTTTAAAATTGACTTGACTACTTGACTATGACTCTGTGACGTTGACAATACTTATAAATAAATACACTTGACACTGGCAAAATTGTTCTCTAAGAGACAGATGCCATAATTGAAGAAGAAGAAGAAGATGATTGACCTTACCACTCAGTTGGCAACGTTGGCATCTGTGATGAGATGTGGGTTCTATTTTGTGATCATTGTGCGGTTAATGTATTTAGCACTTGACTTTTGTACTACCACGTTATACATACTTAATATTTATAAATGCAAAAGTCTGTCTGTAACACTTTCAGGTTCAAAACGCTGAACCGATTTTGATGAAAGTTTGTACATAGACTAAAGCTTGAGAAAGGAAGTAGGCTACCTTTTATCACGAAAAAATTGTTGAAAGGGTTGAAATAAAGGATTAAAGTTTATAAATCTGTCATTTTCAAATATAAACCATTAAACTTTGTATGTATTTAAGCACTTTATCATTACCATTTCAGCCTATAGAAGTCCACAGCAGGAAGTCGTGGGCAAAACATAGTAAGTACTTACTATATTTCCTGTCAATTTATTAAAAGTACCTGTGTGACCGAGCTTTGCTCGGTTTTTTTATTGGTAAACGACGTTTTCTTAAAATGAAACCTAGCTAGATCGATTTATTGCCCCTGAAACCCTCTGCATACTAAATTTCATGAAAATCGCTGAAGCCGTTTCCGAGATTCCAATTATATATTATACAAGAGTTGCTCGTTTAAAGGTATAAGATAAGATATGTGAAGAGGTAACAAACAAACAAAGCTACTTTCGCATTTATAATATTAGTATAGATGGATAGTGTAAGGCAGGTCTATTATTCTTCTATGTCCCAGGAAACAAATTACCGTCGATGGCCCTATGTTTATTAGTTTACGTTCCCTATTACAAAGTGGCCATTCCAGAGCCCAAATACATTACTGCGAATTGAGAAAACACATTATCGTGAATGATGTTTCTTAAAATGGTGGAAAATACTGAAAAGGTTTGTTTTAACGACACTCAAAAGAGCTATAAATACAATGAATATGTCTAATTAGGTTTGTGTAACTATTATTTTAGAGACACTAATAGCTTTAACATGTTTAGGCTGTTTTTAGTTTTCCTGACGGTGAATTAAGGTCAGTAGGTAATAACCTTCAAAATAAGGTAAAATGCTTCCTTACCTACTCAATATTGGGTTTCAAAATTTCCAAATATTGGGATAATTACACTTTTTATAGTGTTTTTTCTGACGCCGCTGTGTTGGAGCCATGTTTTTTTCTGAATTACAAAGTATTGATATTAAAATTAGGGCACATAATAGAGGGTTTAACTACTTTTATTCCATAGGCACATGTTAGATAGAAACAGTGCGCCGAAGCACGCCCAAAGCGCGCCACTCCCGCGCCCTTTCTATCTGGCTTGCGCCGCGCCAGAATTATAATGTATGCAAGTACTTTGAAGAGGCGTCTTGATGTTTCACCTCAACAGCGCAGAATTATAATGTATGCAAGTACTTTGAAGAGGCGTCTTGATGTTTCACCTCAACAGCGAAAATTACGAGTCAGATCAAAAGACACGCAAGCGTATCCGATGGGCACCGCGCCATGCGCTCATTCTATCTAGCTTGCGCCCTTTTATAAATAAGTCTAAGCTTACCCTTTAAATAAACAAAACCGCGTGCGAATGCCAGTTGGCAATAAATAACAGCAGCGTCACAAATAGCGATTGCCACGTAATATGCGACGTCAATCAAACGTTGTATTACGCGCGTATACGCGCCCAATTAGCCATGCCCAACACTAGTATGGAAATTTAATATATTTTGAGTAATTACGCTGAACACAAGTACCGTTGAGGTGGATTTAGGATCAGTATCTGGGTGACCGAGCTTTGCTCGGTTTTTTTTATTGGTAAACGACGTTTTCTAAAAATGAAACCTAGCTAGATCGATTTATCGCCCCCGAAACCCTCTGCATACTAAATTTCATGAAAATCGCTGGAGCCGTTTCCGAGATTCCAATTATATAATATATATATTATATACAAGAATTGCTCGTTTAAGGGTATGAGATACAAAAAAACGAACCTAAATTATTATAAATGCTACTAATTAATACTCGTACTAACATTATAAAGCTATCCTACTAATATTATAAACGCGAAAGTTTGTAAGAATGTATAAGTGTATGGATATATAGATGAATGTTTGTTACTTTTGCACGCTGAAACGGCTGAACGTATCGGGATGAAATTCGGCACAGATATAGACTATAATCTGGAATAGCACATAGGCTACTTATCATCCCGGAAAAATGTAGGGTTCCCAAAAGGTAAAAAAAGGGTAAAAAATACAGATATACCATTGTGAAAATTTAATTCGAAAGCGACCACGAACCAATAGTAATTAATCCCGATACCTACGCGAAGGCGGCCGGCGGCGCGTGCGATTCGAATAGTACCTACAAGTTACGTCTAATGTTACTATCGTTCCTCACGTTTTCGAGTTGATGAATATTTTTAAATTATTTTAAAACAAAAACATTTAATTTTTTACTTTTACTCTATGTTTCGAAAGTACTCCTTATGGCAAGTTGTTCTGCCGCGGGAAAACAACCATTAAAATTTCTCGGTGTATATTTTAAACAAGAATTGCTCGTTTAAAGGTATAAGTTTACGATCCGTTTGATGCGATGCGTCCGGTGCGTACGATGCCGAAAGTGGACGCTTAGCTTAAAACGTATACTCAGTAGGTTTAACGTCAGGATATTATACAATAGTTGGGAGTTCTCTCGCTTCCTCCATTCAGGGAATGTCGAACTTTGCCGTGGGGTAATATATTCAAATCTGTGCCAACATACTAACTGATATTAATATTAACAAGACTTAATTAAAGTCAATATGTATGGGAATTGAAATAGATACATACGTTGAGGTCGATAGCGATAGCGTGTTGCCAACTTGGAATGTCAATTATTGTGCAATGCTAATTATTTTTGATAGGTGTATATTTTATTGATTTCAATTGTCTATGGTCCTTTTTGAAACTGATTTGCATTAATCAGTGAACGGAAAAAAAACGGAAGCGTAATGCTTCAAAGGAAAAATCCGCGAAACTTGTCACTAAAATTCACACATCTAACCTTCTTCGTGGATTTGCCAAAATTTAGTAATATTTCGGACGCGCCGTTATTAATTCGACGTTTTTGCAGTGTAATACAATTTCTTCAACGGACCCTGGCTACCTGGGATGATAATTATATGAAACTAGCTGACTCGACAGACGTTGTCCTGTCTTAAAACCTTCTCCTTACAATAACAATGACAGCAAAAAAGTAATTAGCGAAATTGGTCCAGCCGTTCACGCATGATGCCGTGACCAAGGGAAATAGGGGTTCATTTTTATATTATAGATAGAAGATAGATGACAGATTATGATGATATTCAAGGCATAATCGACAAGCCCCGCCTACCAGAGCTCATTTTTTTGGAGTCATTTTTTAGCTCAAGGAATGCTTTCATGTGTTTTCCGTTCACTGGCATTACCTACTAGATTAGAATATAATAGAATTAAGTATATTCCAAAACACATCTCATCTAACTAGCATCTCTCAAACATGGAACTTCAAACTCGGTGTCCCTTACGAGCGATTTGAGTCGCGCCCGCTCTCCTTGCCCCATTCAATCTACATTTATTACTTCTACGTGCCTGTGGACGTACTCAGGGAAAGCGAGGCCATATTAAAATCAGCATTTTTAAATTGGCTCAAAATTAAAGCCAAAACTTTTGAATTTTTGCATGACGTTGCCATTAGCGCCTTCGGGGTAAATAGAAATGAGAAGTGCCAGCACGCATGCGTATGCTTATACTGATCAGCGATTATAATTATGTGTATCTCTATGTGTCTAATAACCGCATGTACATCCTACTAATATTATAAACGCGAATGTTTGTAACGCGTTTGTAAGAATGTATGGATGTGTGGATGTGTGGATGTGTGGATGTCTGGATATCTGGATGTCTGGATGTCTGGATGTCTGTATGCTATGTTTGTTAATCTTTGACGCTGAAGCGGCTGAACGGATTTCGAGAAAATTTGGCACAGATAAAGATTATAGTTTGGAATAGAACATAGTCTACTTGTTATCCCGAAAAATGTACGATTTCGTTGGAATATTTTGTTTTTGTTTATCAAGCTACCACGGGGGCGAAGCCGCGGGCGGAAGCTAGTATATTATAAATATGAAAGTTTGAACGTTTGGTTGTCAGTTAATTCTTTTCTTATCCTGTCATGATGAAGATACCAGTTATTAAGCCCACATCATAACAGCTAAACCTATATCGATGAAGTTTGTATTAACCAAATGTGTGGAGAATTACTGCTCCTTTTATGATCAGGCAGGATTGTAATCACCTCGTAACTAGATTACGACAAAATAAACTCTAAAAAAGCCCCTGGACAACATAACCCTTAATCCGTCCACCTAAGTAGCCCCATTATAAAGTTCGACGCTGTTGTGTATAAAGTAAAGATGGCGACGATAAAACCCGATGCAAAATTAGCTTTTTTAACAGTTTTGCAAATTTATGAGGTGTGACCGGGCCCTTATCTTATTGAGGCGAATCGTTGGTCTTTTGAGGAGTTTAGGAAAATCTTTGACAAGGGGTAGGTACACCATTTACTCAACAACAAAGGAAACTACTCGAATGCTTGAGTTTGTTCGAGTAAAAATATTTTTATACAAATTTTACCTCACCCTTTTAGGAGTGGAATTTTAACTTTTCACTCGTCTATAATTTGAAAATAGGATAAAGTCTAGAATTTTCTTGTTTTTTTAAAGAATTAAAGCTATATTAGAGAAATCATTTAATTATTATACGGATTTACAACATTTGATCTCCAAATGTGAAAATTCAATCTAAACTAAGCTACTTAGAAATTTAAATCCTCCTACCGTCTCCTTAGCGTTGTTTATCCTATGCCCATTCTTCCACCACGTGATGGAAGCCGGTGGTCGCGACCCTGAGCTCTGGCATAGTAGGTCGTATCTCCTGCTCGCCGACAGTGGCTGGTTCGATCCCAGGATGTGGACAGTTAATGGTGGAACTGAAAGAAGAGGTTAGGTTACATTTTGTAATATCTTCAGAAATAGGCACAAAACATGCCAGAAAGTTCTTCTTGTATAACTAGTTCTTTGAATCAGTGTGTTGAAAGTACTACTGGCGTTTCAAAGGCTCTTAGGCCCGGTGTCCACCAATGCAGAGAGGAGAGGACATGTGCTGTAGTGGAGAGAGATGATTGATTGGAGATGTAAGCTAGCCGCGTGTGAGTGAGCCGCCTCACTAGACACTTCTCCGCTTAAAGCTCTACAGATAAATGAGATCTCTCCTTTCTACTTGATCTATTTCCGCCGATGTTAAGCGGAGAAGAGACGTGGAAATAACAATATCTGATCTGTTCATTCAAACACATCTCCTCTCGTCTATTCTCTCTGCTTTGGTAGAAACCAAGCTTTATATCAGTTATGAAGTTGATTTTTTAAGGTAGTATAAAATACCGGTTTTCTCACGGTGTCCTCAGAGTCTCTGACCCAACCAGGTCAGAGATCTACTACAAGACTTACAATTCATATCTAAAGTTAGTGTCGTCTCAATCGGGTGCGCACGCGCATGATTTGACGCTCGGCACGTGAGAGCTGCTCGCACGTCTGCCCTGGTCAATGGACCCACTCTGATGACGCCCTGGACTCCGTCACTGGATAACGGAGTGGATGGAGTGTCTTGTTCTACTTCGTCTCTGAACCACTTCACCCAGGGTCGGGGGCGGCCTAGGATGGAAATTAAATGTATGAAAGAGTGCAACACACCGTGACATTATTCGTAATATATTTTTTTTCAAGCATACGTTACTCCTTAGAATGTGTTTTTTTAAAGCGATTATTTCACACCAGCCATGAATCAATTTCATTGACCAGCGGTTAGGTTCTGCCTTGTCTGTCTATAGGTCAGTTACAACACATAAAAGTATTTTTTGTAAAATTTGTAGGGCTTGTGTTGTAGTGTTAATTGTGGGTTAGAGGAATAAAAATTTCAAAATAATATGAGATTGATCACGACTTATCGATTAGAAAAAATTTCATTTTTCATTAGCGCTAATAGAAAGTCACTTTGTCTCAACCTCCCGAAATAATTCTGGTTACTTAAATAGCTTTAAGCTACATTTTTTTTCAAAATGAGCATATTGTGCTTATATAGATAATGTACATGTTTCAAAGCTCATCTATATATTCCCTTCAGCCCAGACCAGACTATACTTGACACTAGATCACTGGAATTGCAAAACTTCTCTAATCTCTGCAAATTGCTTTCCTTGCAAAGGTTTATTGGAGACACCGTCTCATCTTATCAAAGCGGCTAGAAATTACTAGATACGAAAGCTTTGTATGGCTATAAATAATGTCTGAATTACTAAATCATTATTATCTTGCCGTTAATCCTTGTTAAATGGGTCCCAAGCATGTTTTCTTACATTTCTTTGTAGCTGTGATATCAACATCCTTATTTGTAACATCTTATACACAACTAGTAGTCCGCCCCGGTTTCGCACGGGTATTTATATATACCTATAAATGGTCACGACTGTAATTCCCAGGCTCGGTAAATATCTCCCAGATCTCTAGTTACTTTGATCTTTGAGGTTATCGAGGATATAAAGAGGGTAGTCAGAGGCACGTCCAAACATGATATACTTATGACACATGCCCACATTTTGCACAGTAGTTAGTACTCGTACATGACAGGATGCAAGCCCATCGCCGCTTATAAGAATACTTACCTATGACACACACCTTCGAACTTTTGGTTCTAGGGTATGCCGGTTTCTTCACGCTGTTTTCCTTCACCGTTTAAGAACACAGGCATTGCGCACATAAATTTTTCGAATAGAAAAACACATTGGTGCATGACCAGGTTTGAACCCATGATCTTCAGATCGTGAGGCAGGGGTGCTACCACTACACCACCAGTGCTCTCAAATTTAACAAAAATTTCAAAATTCAATATTATAATCATACCCTGCGTCAGGTTACTAAAAAAAAAAAATTGTATAGAAAGTTTTAGTATTATTATTTTAATGAACTTTTTTTAATAAAATGTTTTTTTTTGTTTATATTTTTATTTATTTTTTCACATTGACTCCATCCTGTACACATCCTGTACGTACACCCAGTGACGCCTACAGTGCATAAGCTAGCGCGACTCTCACGCAACTTTTTTCTATTGCTTACATTTTTAATTTAATGGTATCTTTTGAATGAAATGTCCGAATTGAGTAATTCAAAAAACTATATAAAGGTATTGAAGCAGTCTAGAATATGATGTGATTTATTTTGATAAGGATTAATACTAAGATACAAATAAAGAGCGTTTTTCTAAGAGTAGCCTTTCAATTAAAATTTTAAAAATAAAGAACTCTTATTGTGGCTTAACTATAATAGTTGGACATATGCTATCGCAACACTTTTTGTAAATAATGATGTGTTCTACAAAGTCGTAGTACATTATTTTATTCTATCGTCAATAGTTTTCGCAGCGCACGCGATATAAAGAATATTTTAGGTAATTTTTTAACACCTTGGCTTACATTATTGAAGTTTTAGTAAGGATCCCTAATTTTTTTGAAAATATAATATAGCCTATGTCACCCGCTGATAGTGTAGCTTCCCAACAGTGAAAGATATTTTCAAATCGGTTCAGTAGTTTCGGAGCCTATTCATTTCAAACAAACAAACAAACAAACAAACAAACAAACAATCAAAGTTTTCCTCTTTATAATATTAGTTTAGATTACAATAGCCATAATATTTCAGTTACACAAACAGTTGTGGCTCATGATTTGTATGATAAGTTCAAATGATTAGTCTTGACAGTTTACGTTTTTCCGCTGACTATACAGTGATCTGTTATAGTTACTTACGTAGTAATTTATCTCTATGTGACTATACAATTCAGTGTTAATCATTGTTGGCTGAAATGTCAGCAAATAATAAATTAAAATTGAAAGTATAATTTCGGACCGATCGGCAGAAAAAAATTTGGTCGAAACGTCACTTTGCAAAATCTAAGTATAACCTTTTTAGCAATAAAATGCTATTTTCTATCTGTGATTTCTTCGTACAATTAGAAAACAGAGATCAATTAAAGTTTTAATGGAAGATAAATATTTAAGTTTTCCAACTGTTCGATGTTGTTTTATTTACTGTAGAAGCTAAGAATAATAAAGTAGAAGCATTGAACCGTTTCAACACCAAAAAAGCAGGGGTTGTGTAGCGGGGATTCGTTTATTTTTGGTATAAAACTTTTTATAGTTTTCATCAAAGTCACGTAGCTGATTATTTTATGCATAAAAGAACAACTCATAACAATTCAGTAGCAAAATAAAAATATCAAAAAAGTCTTCTACTTTTTTTTAAAGAATGTTTTAAGTTGTTCAAGTCGTAAATTTTCAAAAATTCGGAATAAAATCATAACTCGAAAACTATAAAAAATCGCGGAACATACATGGGGGTGATTCGGGTACCCTAACGGGTGTTCTATCTCTGGACTTTCGCTTGACACTACTTTTTGGGACACCCTGTATAAGACATACCTCCAGACACGTCACACTTCAGCGTGAAAAAGTCCCCTTCCACGTAAGGGCCCACTATAGCCTGCTTCAGGTCCCCCTTGTCGTCAATAATCACCATTTGATTTGGTGGCACTGTGGGGAAAAACATTATTTGTTAAATCGAAATGGCATCGTGTTGAAAGGAACTTCAAATTTTTTTGACCTAAATATATAAACTGCGAGTAATAATTGTTTTTTTTTTAACAAACATACCATGATCATGACTGAATCCACAGGCTCAGTAGATATCTTCTCAGATCTTCAAATACTTTGATCTTTGAGGAATCTAAAGAGAGTTAGAGACACGTGCAAAATGTCATGTTTGGAACATGACATTTTGCACATGCCCACATTTTGCACGGTGTTTAGTATTCTGTACGTGACATGTTGCTAGTCCATCGCTGTTTGTTAGAATACTAACTAACCTATGACACAAACCTTCAAATTTTTTGGTTCTAGGGTATGCCGGTTTCCTCACGATGTGTTCTTTTGCCGTGGCATTGCGCACTAATTTTTTTCTAATAGAAAAACTTATTGGTGCACGACCAGATTTGAACACACGGCATTCTAATGATGACGTGAGGCAGGGGTGCTACCACTGGCTACCACTACATCACTAGCGCTCTCTTTTTTTTAATCTTAAAACTATAAACTGTCAAAGTCTCAAGCTACTTAATTTACACTACTTCAATACAATTTGTTATAGGTTAGTACAAAACATCAAAGTTATAAATAAATAAATATTGGTGGACAATTTACACAACGCTATCTAGCTCCAAACTAAACAAAGCTTGTACTATGGAAACTAGATAGCTGATAGATTAATTATATACTTTTTGTAAATACATACAAAGACAGATAAATATATTACTTTGATATTGCCTGAACAGTGTTGTGGTTAGGCACCTGGTCAAAACGTACCTGACAAAACCACAGGTTGTCTTACGTTTTCCTTCACCGTAAATACGAGTAAAACCACGGTAAATCTAAAGTACCAGTAGGGTCATCAAACTTTACAATGCCTTCTGCAAGTTACTAGGTACCTAAACTCTGTGGAAGTCAACTTGGTGCCCCTATTTATGGCGGGGGAAGCCGTAACATATTTTGTAGCAACTTTATCGCTATTCGGAATCGTATCGCATTGGGATCGAGCGATAATCTGATTTATACGTAAAAGCCTCCGGTGAACATTGAAAAGCGCATTTTTGCTGGAAATATTTTATTGTAGTACATAAAGAGCTTTTTTTATTTAATGTGCTACCTTGGAATATTTATGCGCAATGCCAGTTTTTTTAAACGGTGAAGGATAACATCGTGAGGAAACCGACATACCCTAAATTCGAAGATGTGTCATAGGTTAGTTCTTTTAAGCAGCGATAGGCTTGCAACCTGTCACGTACGGAATACACACTACTGTCTGAAACGTGGGCATGTGCCAAATATCAACTAGTAATTACCCTCTTATCATCAAAGATTTAAGTTACTAGAGAGCTGAGGAGTTAAAAGCTTCTATTGAGTCATCATAGTACATAGAGTGACTCCCAGCTCAGTTGGTAGTAGCTCTGCCTTCTGCGCTGTAGGTTGTGGGTTCGATCCCCACCCAGGACAAACATTTGTGTGATAAACACAGATGTGTGTCTGGGTGTTATTATGTATTCTATGTATTTACAAAAAAAAAGTATTTCATTAATATATCAACTATCTGGTTCATAGTACAAGTTTTGCTTAGTTTGTAATTAAATGGCATTGTGTAAAAAGTTCATCAATATTTTATTTATAGTCATGTTGATTTTTAAACTAAAATACCTCTATCTTTTACCAAGGATCATGAAATTTATTGCAGTTCACTTTAAAAACCCCAGTTTAAATTTCTATTTTCAACACTCCCCATAATCCTTGTGACAAATTGCAGCCCATACGTAACCCAAGCTGTGGGAATACAAATCGATGTACTTTTGGTATCAAGTTAAGTGGGTGCAAAGTCGAAGTCAAAATAATAACTAGGATCATATAACAAACGTGTTTATATTTAGTTGTTTTTGTGTTCCAAAAACAAACAAACATGATCACGACTTCCTCGGCTCAGTAGATATCTCCTCAGATCTCTAGTTACTTAGAACCTTGAGAATTTCTAAAGGAGGTAGTCAGACACACGTTCAAACATGATATTTGGCACAATGCTCACATCTTACATAGTAGTTAGTATTCCGACCGTGACAGGTTGCAAGCAAATCGCTGATTATAAGAATACTAACCTATGACATATTCGAATTATTAGTTCTAGGGAATGCCGGTTTCCTCACGATATTTTCCTTCACCGTTTAAGGGCACTGGCATTGCGAACTTACATTTAAACTTACTCTTTAATAGAAAACCAATTGGTGCACGACCTGGTTTGAACCCACGACCTTCCGATTGTCAGTACAGGGGTGTTACCACGAGCAAAAAAAATAACAAACCAACAAGTTTTTTAAAAAACTCCAGCATTGTTCAATGGCCGCGTGTTAAAATATTAGGTCCAATGCAAAATTAATAGCACAGACACTTTGATAGCTCTGTAAGCCGATTTGAACCGGGATTTCCCCGAACAGTTAATTTATTTTTGTGTTTCACAAAGTTAATCCAAACATTTTATTAGAGACAAAAATTGCCATCGAACATTCAACTTAAGCTCTTTGAAATACAGTCGGGTTCTAAAGCCATTGTAAAAATAAATTGGCTTTAAAAAATCACGTCGACATTGTATTACGATGGTAAAATAATATTGTTTGTTTTTGGGTAAAAAATTTACCCAATATTGTTACAAAAATATTTCCTTTATTGTTAAACTAAATATAGAAATAAATATTTGTTTTTGTGGCTGAAAACTCAAAGCTTTGTGTTTTTTCATAAAATACTTCGATTTATTTTCCTTTATTCCTATTGTTTTTTGTTCAATATATTTTTTTTTGATTCAATCTAATCTACAACTTACAAAGTGTGGTATATGATAATGGTTGAGAAAGGCTGAAAATCAGACTAAGTCGCATCTTGAGACAGATTTACTTCCAGTAAAATAACGATAACCAATAATTATTGGTGGACAATTTACATAACGCCATCTAGTCCCAAACTAAGCCAACCAGATAGTTGATAGATTAAATATATACTTTTTTGTAAATACAATATCGAATACATAATTACATACAGAACAAACATCAGTGTGTAAGTTGACCAAGTGGGAATCAAACCCACAACCTACAACGCAGAAGGCTGAGTTACTACATACTACCAACTGAACTGTGACGTCAGTCTAGACGATGTAATAATCATCATCATCTTTCTGCCCTTTTCTCACGTTGATGTATGATCATAATGTGTGATCTTCTTCCATTTCCCTCTGTCATTCGTCATCTCATTACTCACTCCTTTCTTACCCATGTCATCTTTCACAGTCCATCCATCTTTTCTCTGGCCTACCTCTACCTCTACCCCTGTATCCATCCACATTCATACCTAACACTCTCTTTGTCACATGACATTCATCTCTTCTCATAACATGCCCACACCACGCTAACTTATTACTCCTCATCTTTTCTGTCACCGGTGCCACTTTCAGACTTCCTCTGATAGACGATGTAATGATGAATCTACAAATAGTATCTTACCAATAACAGTGAGGTTGACCCTTGAGTTTCTGGTCTGCGCTTGTTTGAAGTCCACCCGGCATCGGTACATGCCCTGGTCTGATGCTCTCACGCGGTCCACGCCCAGCTCAGCCGGTTTCCTCTCAGGGAGGAAGTAAGCTCGGGAAGCGAACACGCTCTCGTCTGACCACCGCTCGGCCACACCGAAGTCTCTTTCCCTTGCGTCCACGCTGCGAAAAGAAATTACATAAAGCTAAAACCCAACCTTAAAATATACTCTCAATACACTTACAAGCCTATTTTTGTCTCCAAAGAAAAACCGAACGCATTACGTCTACGTGCACATTCGAGTTTTCGCGTATGTATCCGGTGTGTTTTGGCCTCAGGCATATTATCTCCTAATCTCAGGAGTTTAGAGTTCGAATGTCTATGTAACACACTCGACATGGCTCTAACCACTGTAGCATATTGGAATAGTATTCTATCTTTCCTGCAATATCCTACCAATTATAAATGCGAAAGTTTGGATGGATAGATGGATGTTTGTTACTCAATCACGCTAAATCGGCTAATTTGGATGAAATTCGGCAAAGAGATAGATAGTTTGGAGTCCTATTCCAGGCTATAGACTTTAATTTTACAAGTTATTTAAGGCGGCAGCTAAAAAAAAACAATATCAAAAAAAGTGTTATGGCAAGTCGTAAATCCAAGATTGATAACGTATTATTAGTTTTGCAAAACAATTGAAATCAATGGAAATTATATGAACGCGGAATCATTGTCTATGCACATTTTGATGATTTTTGAATGTCAAAAATCATCAAAATGTGTTAATAATTAGAATTGCTATCGAGAACTAGCTGTCCCGCCCGCGACTTCGTTCACTTAAAGTAGGTATCTAAACTGAGTTTCAAACAAATTACACTAATAAAAAAATCCCATAAATAACTTTGACACCCAATTTTACCCATTTTAGAGGGCTATTTTGAAATATCCAGGAATACGTTTCCATTTACTTTGCATTTAAAGTATCCAAACCAAAACTAAGACCAATCACACCACCCTTTAAAAAGTAATTACCCATAAAAACATTGACCCCACATTTGACCCCTTTTTGAAGGTCATATTGAAAAATCCTGAAACACTTGTACATTCATTTTGTATTTACAGTACACAAAGTTTCAGACCAATCGCACCACCCGTCAAAAAAATCCCATACAAACATTGACCCCCTATTTAGAGTTATATTGAAAAATCCTTTAACACGAAATTAAGTTTCAGACCAATCGCACCAACCGTTGAAAAGTTCCCATACAAACATTGACCATTTAACCCCCTTTTTTAAGGTTTTATTGAAAAATCCTGAAACACGAAACAAAGTTTCCGACCAATCGCACCAGGTTAAAAAGATCCCATACAAACATTGACCCCACATTTGACCCCTTTTTGAAGGTTATATTGAAATATCCTGAAAAAAGTGTCCGTTCATTTTGTATTTACAGTACATAAACAAAGTTTCAGACCAATCGCACCACCCGTTAAAAAGTTCACATACAAACATTGACCCCACATTTGACCCTTTTTTGAAGGTTATTTTGAAAAATCCTGAAACACATGTCCATTCATTTGGCATTTACACTACACAAACAAAGTTTCAAGCCAATCGCACCACCCGTTAAAAAGTTCCCATACAAACATTGACCCCACATTTGACCCCTTTTTGAAGGTTATTTTGAAAAATCCTGAAACACGTGTCCATTCATTTTGCATTTACACTACACAAACAAAGTTTCAAGCCAATCGCACCACCCGTTAAAAAGTTCCCATACAAACATTGACCCCACATTTGACCCCTTTTTGGTGGTTATATTGAAAAATCCTGAAACACGTGTCCATTCATTTTGCATTTACAGTGCACAAACAAAGTTTCATGAAAATCGCTCCACGCGTTAAAAAGTTTCATACTAACGTTTTCACCCTTTTTCACCCCCTTAGAGGTGGAATTTCGAAAAATCCCGTCTTAGTGGGTGGTTTTGTTATAAAAGGAACCCACCTTTCAAATTTCAGCTTTCTAGCTTCAGCGGTTTCGGCTGGGCGATGATAAATCAGTCAGTCAGTCAGTCAGTCAGTCAGTCAGTCAGTCAGTCAGGTTAAGCTCTTATATAGATATAGATTGCTATGTTGCTCAGTCAATAAAGATAGATACATCAGGTAGCGTATATCAAACGGTTTTTTTACAACGAAAAACTGCCGGAATTTATATCATATCAAAATGTAGCTTGGTTTATTTTATCACTCAAAAAGTTGTCGCTAGAGATCAGAAAAACTATTTCAGAGCTTTGAACTTTTATCAAGTAGTGTTGTCAAAGGCATCGATCCATCCTTCACATCGAGGCAAGTGCAGCATTTGAAACTTTACCGTATGCAAGTCGCGAAGCACTGCAATGTATCGAGTTTTGAAAAAAGATAGTTCACTCTATGTTAGAAAGAAATAAAAAACTGTAACCCGAATATGGAAGAAAATAGCCTAATATAACTTGGACGAAAATAACGAAATAATCTAATCTTGTAACTGCTAAAGTCTGGATGGATGGAAGGATAGATAGATGGATGTATGAATGTATGGATGATTTCTTACTCAATTTTACTGAAACGGCTGAACGAATCTACAGACAGCACATAAGATAGAATCTAGAGACAGCAAAAAATTACTGTACAAAATGTCAAAAAATCTAATATTGTGGCTGTAAAGGTAAAAAAGTATCTAAAGTAATAAAATCTAGTAAAAAAAGTATTAAAGTTTTGGAATGAACACTAGTCCATTATCATTATCATTGTATAATAAAAAAATATATATCTATGTATTTAATGTATTAAGTAAATACATCAGTTATCTAGTACCCATAACACAAGCTTTGAGTAGCTTACTTTGGGGCTAGATGATGCTGTGTGGACTGTCCAGCATTATTTATTTATTTATTTATTTATTTATTGTCTTATCCATCCACGTTATCATATCTATATCTATAAGATGACATTTTAAATGACAGGAGTTTAGATTGGCCCCTCGTAGCGACTTATTTCCCGTATAGCCGAGAACTACACAATACCTGACCTATCTTTTCTTCCGCTAGCTGTCTTTACATTTCGCGGATTCTGAGAGCCATTTCTATACGACCTAGCCTGAGTACTGGAGACAATTCAATTCGAAAGTTTTTAGCTTGCATACTCCTTGTAAAATGTGATCTCTACAGTTTTATTTGAGAAAAAGGACTTTTTATTAAAGCAGACGAGACGAGAAAACGACCAAAGATAAAATAATAATGATAAGAAAGCTGTTGGAATTTTGTAGACGTAGATACGAGCGCAATTATGAAGAAACTTACCTTTTTGTGTGGAAATGTTTTTATTTTTACTTTTATTTTGTTGCGTGGGTTAATTTTTTTAACATTCTTAGTTTATTATGCACAAAGGCACGTTGTAATATTATAAGTCTTCACATATTTTGGTACTTACTATCCTACTAATTTTATAAACGCGAAAGTTTGTAAGAATGTTTGTTACTCTTTCACACTGAAACGGCTGAGCGGATCTTGATGAATTTGGGACAGATATAAGATTATAGTCTGGAATAGCACATAGGCTACTTTTTATCCCGGAAAAATATACGGTTTCCGCGGGATACATTGGTTTCTGTTTTTCAAGGTACCACGCGGGCGAAGCCGTGGGTGGAAGCTAGTATTATATAGAGCATTCTAGACAAATACATTTAACATATTTTTTATCTTGTTTGGTGAAAAATCAGGTGTAAGCATACTGACAGCTTATTGACAGACAATATAGAGCACTGGTGGGCTTAGAGACTTGAAATTTGATTTATCCAAGCCTAGTAGAAGTACACTAAGGAAATTCAACCTCTAAGGGAAGCAGAATAAGAAAGCTTGTATGAAATAAAACACACGCACAACAGTCACGGGTTCCAAAAAAAAAAATACTGGGCACAGAGACTTTGATTAGTCCAAGCCTTGTAGTGGTACACTTAGAGATTCAATCTCTAAGGGAAGCAGGGGGAGGTTGGAGCTTGTATGAAAAAATTACGTGAACAAAGTCACGGGTTTCAAAAAAACAAAAAACAATGAATAATAATAGGTACCTATAATAGGTAAGGGAAGCAGGGGCAGGTTGGAGCTTGTATAAAAAAAAATACGCGAATTAAGTCACGGGTTCCACTGTGCGCAACCCTACCGGTAGAAATAACTACACAAGGTGCACTTATCCCTACCAGTAGGGATAACCGAGTAGAAATAAGAAATTTTCTGTGCGCCTATCCCTACCGATAGAAATAGATCTACACAAAGGTGCACTTATCCCTACCAGTAGGGATAGCTTGGTAGGGATAAGTGTACCAGCCGAATAATAGGTACCTGTAAATAGGCGTGCCCAAATCTTCTTTATACCATAGTACCAGTAGCACTGCATCCTCTTCCCCTAGAGTCTCAATGTCACATGGTAGGTACACCGGCTCCCCGGCCACAGCCACCACTTGTGTCATTGGCACTGGAACAAACAAACATTACAATTAGTACATTCGTTTATATATACATACTAGCTTTTGCCCGCGACTTCGTCCGCGTAGAAGTCGATAAAAATGAATATTAATAAAAAAAACGAAACACGTATTCCATAAATTCTGTTAAAAAGGTTTATGCAAAATTAGAAGTAGATTGGACGAAGTAATCACATTGTAGGTACCATACAAACTTAAGGCCCAGAATACTCGTCACACTTAAAAGTCACCTTACGTAAAAGTTACAAAAAAAGTGACATAGGTCCGTATAGCAACGCGGATCTCCGCGGAATCAGACATAGCACGAAGTGAAATACCCAAATGACAAGTAAGTAGAGTGCGGCATGATAATATGGCTGCTCTGAATTATATAACGAAAGCAACGATTTTTAAAAAACATAAATATGTTCAAGTAAATAGCTTATTTCAAAAAAAGGCTGGGTTGATTTGTTTTAAATTAACTGATTTGTTAAAATTAACTGGGGGGGCACTTTTTCACCTTCTAGCTGTACCCGCGACTTCGTTCACGATTGCCACGAAATGTTGATTATTTTAAGTTTGAATCTAAGCCCAGTACAAACTATTTCATATTGACTTTACTTATTATTCTACTAATCCTATCCTATCCTACTAATATTATAAACGCGAAAAAGTGTACCTATGTGTAAATGTGAAAATGTGTGCTTAAGAATGTATGATTGTCGCTACTTTTCCTACGCTATGTTCGCTACGCACTCTTTTACGCTAAAAAGGCTGAACGGATCTAACTACTGTGCAAAATGTGGGCATGAGCCATGTCATGTTCAGACGTGCCTCTGACTACGCTCTCTAGATATCCTCAAAGATCTGAGTCAATAGAGGTCTGAGGAGATATTTACCGAGCCTGGGGATTAAAGTCGTGATCATGTTTGAAACGTACGGTTGCCGTGGGATAGATTTGTTTTTGTTTTTCAATGTATTACGCGGGCGAAGCCGTGGGCGGAAGCTAGTATTATAACCGCGGAAGTTTGTAAGAATGTATGTTTGTTACTTTTTCACGCTTAATCGGCTAGTTTTACATATATTTTTATTTTTGTCAACCGATTTCGATGAAATATAGCCTATGTTTTAATCCAAGCTTGCCTTAATATACTTATTAGAGAAAATTGCATTAGATTTGGGTCAGTGTCGTGGAGATTAGCGTGCACAAACGAACAGAAAAACAAACAAAAATATTTTTTTTTATCTTATGACTTATGACTTAATTTTTATTTGAAAATATCAAAATTACAGTCACGATTTCTCAACGATTTTATTAAATGTATAGAATCGCTTTGTTTTTAAGTGAGTTCAACCTTTTTTAATGAAATCGCAGAGAGTTTCAAACATGACATGTGTCAAAATAAAATGTATTTATAGCAAAAGCACTAAGGAGTATCAATATCAACTTCGAAGCAAATCACCACCAAAATAACTTTCTACCCCTTTTTAACCCCGTTAGGGGATGAGTTTCAATAAAATACTATATACTTTCATCAATTCTGTTAAAAAGGTTTATGCTAAATTTCAAGTAGATCGGACCAAGGAATCACGTTTTCCATACAAACTTTGCTTCCCTTTTTCACCCCCTTTAGAGGTTGAATTTCGGAAAATCCCTTCTTATCGGATGCCTACATCGTACAAACAACACACCCTCCAAGTTTCAGATCTCTACGATCAGCGGTTTAGGCTGTGCGTTGTTTCCTAAGTCATTCAGGACCAAGTTTTTTATGAGTCTTTGTACCCCTTTTAAACCCCGATGAAGGATTTGGGAGTCACATTCGATCGGAAGCTTACGTTTCACGATCACATCACTGTAGTTGCCAAGGAGTCCTTCCAGAGACTTGGCTTTGTTTTGAGAAATGCACGTGATTTCGAAAGCGAGCGCGTAATTAGACTCCTATTCAGTGCTCTAGTCCGAAGCAAGTTAGAGTCCAGTTCTTGCATTTGGAGCCCTCATGAAAGCACCTACGCTCTCCTCTTAGAAAAGGTCAAGAAAGCTTTTCTAAGATTTCTGCACAAGCATACCTTAGGCTATTATCCTTATATGTATCCTACTAAATACCTTCAGGGATGCTTAGGGTATAATTCGCTAAAAACTAGAAGAGCACAAGATCAAGTTATGACAATCTGTAAGGTTTTCCGCGGAACAATAGACGCACCCGATCTGCTTAATGAGTCACTTCTACTCTTCGTTCCTAACAACTATCTCCGTGGTAGAAAACACGAGCTCTTTGCCCCACCCAGGAGTCGTACGGTCGCGCGCGCTGCCTCTCCTATACCTAGGACCCTCACTGCCCTCAACAAACTCCTCACAGCAAGTCCAGACTGTGACGTGTTTGCAGACGAGTGGAAGAAAGTAATGTCGGAATGCCTCAGGTACTGTGAGAATGATGAATGAAAGTTGTGCGTAATCAATGGATTGTGTCTGTGTTTTAATTTTTCTATTATTAATATTATTATTATTTTATTGACATGCATGTGCTTGGACTCTGATAAAATGTGCTAAGTACATTAAATTTTTGTATTGATTTGACATCTGACATTATGAATTTAGCCGTTACCCTACCTGACATCGTATATTGTACACTAGGTATAAGCTTATTTAGAAACTCGTTGACCTTTGCATTATTAAAATGATTGTATGACCTGCTATTTTGACTTATATTGTGATTAATTTGTCGAGATGTAAAATTATGACCATATTTTATAATTAATATTATTTATATTGTATTTTCTAAATTCTATCTGTTATTGTGTATATGTGATTGATTAGTGTAAGTGGTGTAAACCGTTCTAATTCAATAAATAAAATAAATAATTATAAGCGGCGATGGGCTTACAACCTGTCACGTACGGAACACTAATCACTGTGAAAATATGGTTATGTGCCAAATATCATGTTTGGACGTGCTTCTGACTTCCCTCTTTAGAAATCCTCAAGATCTAAGTAACTAAAGATCGGATTTTGATGTAATATTCACAAATAAACACTAGTGTGAACGCATTTCAAGACATGAAATCTTAATTTTTTTTATAATATTGCTGGTTTTTACGAGAAAGTATGTTGAAAACATAAAAATCCACTGTGAAAACTCCTTTCGAGTATTGAAATAATGTATCCGTAGAGTTTGCGTACGTTGCGCGCGCATTCAATCACTCTCAGATAGATACGAGTTAGCTCTGTAGGGTAAGGTAGGGCACAGCGATCAATGAACTGTCATTTCGATTTATCGTCTCGATTCCGGCTCGAAAGTGGTTAGCGCTAGCCGAAAATATATTTCAGTGAGGTTCAAAACTCACTTAACTCACATCCTACTAATATTATAAACGCGAAAGTTTGGAAGAATGTATGGATGTACCTACATTATGTTTGTTACTCTTTCACGCTGAAACGGGTCTGGATGAGGAAGCAATTCTATCACTGATTGAAGCAAATAGTAGCAATTTGGAAGCAATTTTTGGATAGCATTTCAACGATAAATACGAGAAGTGACCGACCATTCTGACGGAAACGAAATTTGGCACAATGATAGATAGTCTGGAATTAGTATAGTGCTTTTTACATAGGCTACCATAGCTTTACCAAAGAAAAATTTACGGTTCCCGCGGGATAGATGTGTTTTTAGTTTTCAAGGTAACACGCGGGCAAAGCTTTGCTTAGTTTGAGGCTAGATGGCGTTGTGTGAACTGTCCACTCATACTTATTTATTTATAGTTTTTCCATGAATATCAACATGTTGTATCACATTCAAACATGCATAAAAGACAAAGCTTGTAAAAATCAAGAAATATCTTCACAAAGGAACACTGAACAGTCACTTCTCAGTTCTTTCCTTTTCAAAGAATAAAAGTTGAAATTCGCTCAAAAGTTCAGCATTATCTTCGGGTACTTGCTATCTCTGTTAAGCCCTAGTTTCTTAGATGACGAAACCGTCAAAAAACGGCCGTATATAGGTATTTTTTCAGCAAATGTATCTGTTTAATAATATAACAGTGGATTATAAATAGAGTGACAAGCTGGTGAGCGCTGGTGGTGTAGTGGTAGCACCCCTGCCTCACGATCCGAAGGTCGTGGGTTCAAACCTGGTCGTGCACCAATGAGTTTTTCCATTCGAAAAATTTATGTGCGCAATGCCAGTGCTCTTAAACGGTGAAGGAAAACATCGTGAGGAAACCGGCATACCCTAGAACTAAAAATTCGAAGGTATGCGTCATTGGTTAGTATTCTTATAAGCGGCGATGGGCTTGCAACCTGTCACGTACGGAATACTAACTATTGTGCAAAATGTGGGCATGTACCAAATGTCATGTTTGGACTTGCCTCTGACTACCCTCTTTAGATATCCTCAAAGATCTAAGAAACTAAAGATCTGAGGAGATATCTACCGAGCCTGGGGATTACAGTCGTGATCATATATTTTTTTTTTTTGACAACCTGGAACAACATCCAATAGTGTTCATTGATTATTTTTAAATGATTTAATTACTACTATATTTCGCTCCATTATTTGACTATGTAGTAATTAAATAATTGGATATTATTGCCTAATTTTCTCAATTGCTCTTCATTCTATTCGATTGAGCGATACCCACTGCAAAGTATTACCTGACACTAACAGGCACAATGACTAGTCACTAGGCTGTCATAAAGTCATGATTTACCAAACCTAAGTATCTACATTGTTTTTGTGTATTTTTCATTGACTTTGCAAAATGTCAATAGTCAATAGTCAATAGTCAATAATCTTTATTCAGTAATATCACAAGGATCATTTTGAATCGTCTTACATACTAGGTGAGTCTAGGTGCCAATTCCAGTCCTATCCCCAGTACGAGAAGAACTGGCAAGAAACTCGCTGGGCCCTAGCGCTTTTTTTGTATTATGAACCTTGTTAACATTGTTAGGGACACCTAGCAGAGTTGGAGCTGATTCGTCCCAAGCTTTTTTGTCATCTAAGTACTCTGATATTCTATAATAAGCTTTACGAGACAGGTTTTGTTTAATTACATTTTTGAATTTCGCAATTGATAGATCAAGCATGTCGCTTGGGATCTTGTTATAGAAGCGTACACAATGCCCTATAAAGGATTTGCTTACTTTAGTGAGCCTAACCGTGGGAACAGCTAGTTTATTTTTATGTCTGGTATTAACATTATGAAAATCACTATTTTTTTTAAATAAATTAATGTTTTTATGAACATACATCAAGTTTTCATATATATACTGACATGGCATTGTCATAATGTTAATTTCCTTAAACTTATCTCTAAGAGATTCTCTGGGACCCATGTTATAAATTGCACGAACAGCCCTCTTCTGCAACACAAATATGGTGTTAATATCTGCAGCACTCCCCCACAACAAAATACCGTAAGACATAATGCTATGAAAGTAGCTGAAATATACAAGTCTAGCAGTTTCTACGTCGGTGAAATGACGGATCTTTTTAACTGCATATGCTGCAGAGCTAAGTCTCTTCGACAATTTATCTATGTGCGGGCCCCATTGAAGCTTATTATCTAGAGTTATGCCCAAGAACACTGTGGTGTCCACAAGATCTATATTTTCGTTGTTTATTTTTATATTGGTGTTTATCTGCTTAACATTTGGTAGTACAAAACGAACGCATTTCGTTTTCTTTTCATTTAGTAATAAGTTGTTTACATTAAACCATTTTACAATTTTAGAGATTGCATTATTCACATCGTCAAAATTAGTCGTACGCCGCTTTTGTTTAAATAAAAGTGACGTGTCATCAGCAAACAGTACAATCTCCTGATCATCCCTAACAAGTTTTGGTAGATCGTTTATATATATTAAAAACAAAAATGGCCCTAATATTGATCCTTGTGGTACACCCATTGTTACCACTGACCCCGGAGAACGTTTCCCATTTACTTCAACTCGCTGTAGTCTGTCAGTGAGGTAAGATGTTAAAAGATTAAGTGCAACCCCCCTAACACCATAGTGCTGGAGTTTCATGATTAATGTTTCATGGTGCACACAATCAAATGCTTTAGATAGATCACAAAAAATACCTAAGGCATCGTGAGATTCCTCCATGTGGACATTGTGTTAAATATCATGTATGGACATGCCATTGACTATCCTCAAAGATCTAAAGTAGCTAAAGTATCGACCCTGAGGATTACAATCGTGAGCATGTTTTTGTATTCTGATTTTTTTATATAAAATACAATTTTTGTTTAAGAAATGATTTGCAAAATGAATGATGCGCTATATGATTTTGTGTAAAATAAATAAATATTGGTGGACATTTTCACACAATGCTATCTAGTCCCAAATTAAGCAATTTTAATACTATGAGAATCAGGTAGCTGATAGATTAATTATATACTTTTGGAAATACATAATAACACCTAGACATAAAATAACAGGTTCAACATTCGTTTAACGACGGTCGGCGCTTTTTAGCAAAAAATCTTTACCTACCCTCGGGCATTCCGGATCGAGTGATAGATGACATCGATTTTAAGAGTTTGGGAACTCACTTCTCAAATTGTAGGTATCTACGACCCAAATAGTTCGAACCAATGAGTTATTTATCAGGATTTTGAAGTTATGAACACGACTAGTTGTTTGGACGTTTTTGTGTCAGTTTGCAAACCATTCGCAAATGATTTAACATTTAGAATTGATTTGCTTATTGAACAGTAAATTGATAGTTTTTTAAACATGATCACGACTCTAATCTCCAGGCTCGGGTATAGAAAATATCTCCTCAGATCTCTAGATACTTAGGTTTTTGAGGATATCTAAAGAGTGTAATCAGAGCCACGTCAAACATAATATTAAGCACAATTTGCATAGTAGTTAGTATTCCGAACATGACAGGTTGCAAGACCATCGCCGACACACACCTTTGAATTTTTAGTTCTAGGGTATGTCGGTTTCCTCACGATGTTTTTTTTCACAGTTTCAGAGCACTGGCATTGCGTACATAAATTTTTCGTATTGAAAACTCATTGTAGCACGACCAGGATTGAAACAACGACCTTAAGATTATGTGCAGGGGTGCTACCACTACACCACTAGGGCTCTTTTTTTTACTACATTAATACCTTACTAGCTGACTGACTGCGTCAAACTTTATGGATGTTAAAAACAAAGCAATACGTTTTTATACGACAGTACAATTATACTTAAGACCATTTAAGAACGCCTTAACTTACGAAGAATAAAATATGGAGCATAACTCAATACAAAATTGAGCTCGACTATTTAAGATACAACTTTTGGTGCAAGTTAGGGGAAGTCATGAAAATTCAATGCACCCCGTCCCAACACACTACATAAAAGCAACCCCCATTGCTGTATTTTCAGGAGCATTTCTGACTATCCGAATTTCGAAGCTGAATTTCGCAGGTGTATTTTCAGAGTGAAAGGATGTTATTTTTAAAGGGGAGGTCACTTATCGTTTTTTCACGGAAGTAGGGTAATCGAAATAGTTAGGTACTGGCAACTTTTGTCGCGCGACCGGCATACGTTGTTTCTGCCAAATATACATATAATTAATATTTTACATCTCGCTCTTTTGTGGTGATTAAAGTAAGACAGACTAAGAAACAAAAAACTTATTTTGTAAAAAAAAAAAATTTGCTAGAATAAGGTGGTAATTCTGTTGTAAACATACCTACTTACGATCTTATTTTGTTTTCCGCAAAAATGAAATTAGCGTAAACGTTTTAAAGCACAGTTTTTAATTTGACGAAATAAGTTTTATTATATTTTAGTAATAAATGCAATATAAAAATTTGGAAAAAATATGAAAAATCAATTCGTCTTGTAAAATGTTAGTTTTGACAAAATATCACAAGATGGCGATACTAGACCTACTAAAAGTGAACAGATACACCCACCCTTGTTTTGTTAAGTTGAATTTTGCCGCTAGCAAAAGCAATGGAAAACCTTTTATAGCATTTTCAAATGTTTTATGTTTCCTTAGTAAGCTTGTTTCCATGGGCTAGTCAACACTGCTATAGGAATATATTGTCCGAAATCCTCAGGCAGCTACATCCCGGAAAAGTACAGTTTTGCAGAGACATGGTTTCAAAATACCTAACAAAATCGTGTTCCATTGGAACATGAAACGTACATAAATCAAAAATAGACAATCAAAAATTTTATTCGCTTTTTGTTTCTCCTTTGTGTTTATATTTTTGTCATTTGTATAGTGCCAGTGTGAATAAATGTTAAAGTTGTAGCAAACCGTATTTATCCGGTACTGAGTAGTGCGCCATGTAGTACTGAGTAATGAAACATTACACACGAATGCATCTCGTTACTCGCATTTCGTAATAATGTACGGTACGCGTACGCTGTACGTCTTAATTCGTTGCTCTAATATAGCATAGCATGCTATGAAGTATGGTAACGAGTAACGTAACAATACGATAGTAACGAATACATACGGGTACGCTTTTTTTCGTTACTTTCACACTTCATTGTTTATACGAATTAGTACTAAATAATAATCATTTTATGGTTCGTTCCTTAAATATAATTATACAATGGCGTAGCAAATTACTGTTATGCAGTACGTCGATTCTGTAAAATTCAAACATCAACTCGCATCTCACATCGCTATTCACTCTCACTTCGCATAAGACGCTTTTTATTTGACACTTTGAATAGGGTTCGAGTGCGAAGTGAGCGTCGAAGTGACTTAGGAATTACCGTATAGAATGCTATTTCTTACGTCATCTCATACTGTATCTGTCAAAATCTCTCCGTCAATTTAGTTCAACTCACTGACACGCTCGCAAGAGTGGCGCTAGTGTAAATTCGAATTATCAACCGAGTTTTTAGAATGCCAATCAAGATACTCACAGCGGATTCAGATTCGAAGTTTAGAATGAGGTCTTACAGAATCACACAGCAGATCTTAGCTTAAAAAAGCAATCCCTCAATAGCCAGTAATTTTTAGCACGTCATGACTAGGGATCAATCAGTAATGAGTGACTTTTATAAGGCTTGGATTGACGAAACTCGTTCAGGAACTATGCTCAAAGTAAATCTTTTATCTAAGAGTAACTTGAAAAATGTCAACCTATATTTGAAATTACTTTAAGCCGACCAAAAGTTGGTAAAATCCAACCTTAGAAAAACTAGTTTCTGAAAAGTTGAAGTGGCAATAGGCAAATTTAGTCATCTGAAGTACCTATTTGCTCGAAGAACAGATAATTGCTAAGGAGCAAAGATCAAATGGCAGACTCGAAAAAAGAAATGAAGGCCAAATGGACCAATGGAACAAACAAAATTCTTAAAAAGTGTTGACGTTTCCGTCTGAATGATAAACTCTCGCGTAAAATAAACGCTGTGAGATCGCGTATCACATATTTGAACATAGTTCATTTTAGAAACGGACATTCTATAAATAAAGTATCAAGGTATTTGAGTCAATTCGATACTTTTTCAGCACATTGTCTCTTCGTATTTGAACCGGACCAGGGTAACCGGACCGGACAATCCGGACGTCCGACGTCTGTCCGGGCTTTTCTGGTTTCAGCCATCTTGAAGATTTTATTTTGTTCAAGAAATCATTTCGCGGATATTAATAGTTTATTTTTCTTTGTCTTTCTCATAACATGCCCATCATCATCTTCCTGCCCTTTTCCCACGTTATGTGGTCGGCACAACATGTGATCTTCCATTTCCCTCTATCATTCGTCATCTCAGTACTCACTTCTTTCTTACCCAAGCCATCATTCACACAGTCCATCCATCTTTTCTTTGGCCTACCTCTACCTTGTATCCATCCACATTCATACATATTTCTCATAACATGCCTATACCAACTCAAGCTAATCTATTACTTCTCAACTTTTCTCTAACTGGCATTCAAAATTCCTATTCTAAAAAGTACCTAATTTTCGATTTTAATCGTTCATCCACTTATTTGTTAGAGTCTATTAAGGCGTCGTTCCGATCGAAGTCTCTAACTTTTTTCTACGATCGAACTTTACTGCGAAAACTCATCAAAAATCGTAGCCATGTAAAAAACTGCACTGTTTTGTGTTCACAGTAAATGGCAAAATGGCGGACAGACCGAACGTATTTCGCAGAACATGACGTGTATACGCGACATACGGAAATAGTGTTTCCTGAATAGGGGTCTGCTTCATAACTGCCGGCCAGTGTGTAGTCATATTGACAGGATATTCAAAAGATATTCAAAAGGCTAGCCAAGGAATCGAAAGTGTTAAGGGTGCGATTCACTGAAGAGCTTTGAAAATACATCACTACAGTTTTTATAGTAGATTCGAATGTTATTTTTATTAATGTACATTTTGTTATTTTTTTTTCTTTTGTTGGAAACGCACTTATAACATAAGAAAAACATAATTACTAAAAAACTTAACTGTAGTGTTGTCTCAAAGACTGTCTCTGTCTTAAAGACTCAAAGCATAATTTTAAGGTTTGTGTCGTTGGTTAAGATTCTAATAAGCGGCGATGAGGATTCTAACTTGGTGGGCCGTGCAATTTTTTTTTTATGAGCCTCTGACTACCCCCTCAAAGTATCTCAGTAACTAGAGATCTGAGGCGACCGAAATACCGAATCTAAGGATTACGGTTTTAATCATAGTTTGTTGTATTTTGTGATAGACTCAGTATAAAAACAACTGAAAATTACAAAATTTAAATTCATTAGCACTGAAACAGTAATCAAAAAACTCGTTGAATGGGTCTCAAGGACCCTCACTTGGCAACAGGGAAAACCGTCATTGCAGTTAAGGGCCCTCAAAAATTTGGCTGCAAAATCGGACACAATTGCAACTTCACCCGAGACCTAAATAAATAGATAAAGCCTTTTAATTATTCAAATGACGCACCACCTAGCGTATAAAGCTGAAAACTCCAAACGAAACACTTGGAAATTACACGCTAACAGTGAATATAGAAAGTTGAATTTGGCTTGTAAAGGTCCCTGAATAAAGGCTCTCCTTTCGTTTGGTATATTGGTACTTTATTAAGGTTTTTGCCAGTTTAGAGCTTGCAGTTTGGGAGTCGTTTTTGAGCAATTCCGCTTGGCGACAAAAAGATTGGATTATTGCGTGATAGCTTGATTTCCATAGTGTTGACGTCGCCATTTTGCATAACGAGATTGTAAGTTATTCTAATAATGGGAGCCGAGCAAAATAACGCGCCACCATAATCGCATTAACTCACTTTTTCAGTGCTTGTACTTAATTTTTACTGGTTATTAAACGGTTATACGGTGAAGGAAAACATCATAAATAAACCAGCATACCTTAGAACTAAAGCTGGTGTGTGTCATATGTTAGTATTCTCCTAAGTGTCGATTGGATTGCGAAGTTGCAACCTGTACAGAATATTGTAACTACTGTGCAAAATGTTGGTATGTGCCAAATGTCATGTTCGGACGTGCTTCTGACTGCCCTCTTTATACATCTTCAAAGATCTAAGTAATAGAGAATAAATGAGATATCTACCGAGCCTGGGGATTACAGTCGTGGCCATGCATAAGCCACAGTAGCAAAAACAAATAAGTGAAATAAAATGAATTAATAACTTACAAGCGCTATCTCATCATCATCTTCCTGCCCTTTTCCCACGTTATGTGGGGTCGGCACAACATGTGATCTTCTTCCATTTCCCTCTATCATTCGTCATCTCAGTACTCACTCCTTTCTTACCCATGTCATCTTTCACACAGTCCATCCATTTTTTCTTTGGTCTACCTCTACCCTTGTATCCATCCACATTCATATCTAACACTCTCCTCGTCACATGACATTCATCTCTTCTCATAACATGGCCATACCACGCTAACCTATTACTCCTCATCTTTTCTGTTACCGGTGCCACTTTCAGACTTCATCTAACATACTCATTCCTTATTTTATCCATCCTTGTCACTCCACACATCCATCTCAACATTCGCATCTCCGCCGCATGCACTCTTTTCTCATCCGTTCTCTTGGTGGCCCAACATTCAGACCCATACAATACGATAGGTCTTATGATCGTTTTGTAGATTTTCCCCTTAACTTACAAGCGCTATCTAAAGACCGTATAAGCGATCTATAGACCTCATCTACGTACGGTTACCCGACCCGGATTCGGTTTGTTGGAACCTTTATTCAAATTGTAATTTCGCACTAGAACATTCTGTGGTCGAAGCGAAAGCTCCACACGAGTGGAGACTCACTAATTCGAAATAACATCAACGCGCTACGCTTAGACATCAAAGCGGAATTACATAGGTATATAACTCGGTTTAGACTCGGCGCTGTGTAGTCAGATTTCAGTATTTCACTACAGCCAGCTTGCAATGCGTATTGGGCTTTAGCGCGTTGATTTTAAGTTCATAATAGCCCTTGTTTTTACCAGTCTTCTCCATTCACACTAGAAGAAAAGTCCTTTTGTAGATCATGGCCTGCGTTATAATTGAACTTCTTTTTAACCAGTGTGGTATAGATTTACACATTTTTTTTCAAAGGCTTTATATGTTTTAATATTGTATAATACAAAAAAAAATAAAAAAATATCTTTATAAAGGTCTTTTATCACTTATACGTCTTCAAACTTTGAGGTTCTAAAATATGCCAGTTTCCATCACCATTTGAAAGCACATCAATTTTGCAAACAGTAAAATCCATTGGTGCATGACTAAACTCAAAGAAACTTACACGGAACACGGCTTTATATATCCTCCAAAGAGCCAGAAGTGCTTCACAGTGCAGTGGTCACCGCGTTAAAAGCAACCTTCACAAAATAAGTGACAGAATATTATGTAAATCCCCCATCCTACCCTCAGTGTGCCACCAGCATAACCCTTACAAATTGGATTTGTTCGGTTGGTATCGCTCGGTGCTCGGAAAGCTAAACAAGATTCACTGGAACCGCGCAGCCAAGGGTCTCTTCAGCAGTACCGAACCGCTGATCATCGTGAAATGGAGCCTGAAGTTTCGTCAGCGTATTTTGAATTGAAAATTTTCCCCTAGTACCCTACCTGCACAAGAGAGGACCTTATAAACGCCACGGATGATAGAGTGAAGATGGCAAAATTCTTCTCAAATGTTATAGTTACGCAAGAAAAGAAAAAGAAGATAGTTGAAAGTTTGATGAATTAACAGTTTTTGCAATGAAAATGACGCTATAAACTATTAAATCTCATCTAATTCAAAAGGATAGTAAAGATAGACAAGATAGCTGTCTCAATAGAACCTCTCCATAAAATTAATATGCCAAATGTCGATACAGGTTGGGAAAGAAGTAGTTCGCGTTAATAAAAAATGATTTAGTATTTACATTACTTCAACTACTAAAAGAAAGAAGTAGAAAATAATAAATTAAGCCAAAAAGTTAAAAAAATATTGTTAAACTATAACATAAAGGAATACTAGAAATATATTTTTTCAAATATCTAAACAACAAGAGATTTATAAAGATGTTTACCAAGCCTGGGGATTACATTCGATTTGTTGTTCGTTAGTTTCTAAAAGAATAATCAAAAACACAATACTTTTTTTTGGATAGAAACGAGTAGTATTATAGTGAGAAACAAAAGACAAAATAAAAAATACCATGACTTCTCAGCCACCTTGTACTTATATTAATTATCTGGGCTTAGATTTTTTTAATTAAAAACACAAAGTTTGCACACGAGATGGCGGTAACCGAATTTGGGGCTTTTATGGCCAGCCTCGGTTTATGTGATTAAAAAAGTTTCTCTTGAGGCATAATTATATTTGGCAACTCATGGTGACGAGTTTGGGTTTCATTAGACGTTCGTACGTCATGCTACTGGTCTTTCCTTACTCATTCTGCGTAGATTTGTATTTTTTACAGGATTTCATAAAGTACTAGCTTCTGTTCGCGGCTTTGCTCGCGAGGTACCTACATAAAATATAGCCTATGTTACTCAAGGATAACGTAGCATTCTAACGATGAAAGAATTTTTGAAATCGGAAGTAGTTTTTGAGTTTATTCGTTACTAACAAAAATACCTACAAAAATACAAAACTTTCCTCTTTATAATATTAAGTATATACCTAGATAATGTTCACAATAATTATGTCATGTCTACTACGTTTATTTAATCGGGGCACAGAGTTGTTATAAATATTTCGGTTCACAACTTCCGGGGCACAACATTTTCCAAAAATGCCCTTTTTGGACATCAAAAAGTAAAATTATAAAGCATAACTTTACTCTTTAGGTTGTTGTTTAAAAAAAAAATCACTAAGACTTAGCGAGCCTAAAATGGTAAAGTGTACCTAAATGAAAACTAAAAATATCGGTGTAAATCTGATTTTCCAAGATGGCCGTGCAATAACCGCTGACGGCTATCAGGTTATTTATTGACGGCCTAGGTGGTGAGTCTTTATTTATCGTTGCTCTATTAAATAAAACTACCCACTCGATACGTACCAGCCGACGCTAAATACTTTGGAAAAATATAATGAAAAACAACAGCAATTTGTACTAACATCATCTAGACACAGTCTTTTTATCTCCCTTTGGTCCATTTTCTGTTTTTTTCTGAACAAATCAATGACTTCTTCTTTGTATTGGCATCTGTCGCTTTTAAGATTAATTGCGCCAGTGTCAAGTATTTAAATTATTAGTATTGTCAAGTCATAATCAAATTGTCAAGTCAATGTCAAAGCGAACTTTTACTAAGTATATCTATTGCAAGTCTTCTTCTTCAATTATGGCATCCTGTCTCTTAGAGAACAATTATTGGTCTACCATGCCTGGAGATTTTGACATCTGACATTAGTACACACAGAGAATTTGACATCTGACACATAAACTTAAAAAAAATGTTCTTATTTTTAATAATAACTACCATTTGTATGTAAATGGTAGGTATAATATTACATACCTATTACATATTTGCATTATTATGCTGATAGAAGCTGAGTGTAGGCGTATTTCTGTTTTCGTACTCACAGTTTCTCAAGTTTATGAGAGTTATTCCCATGACGGCCTCTGTCGAGCCATGGTGTCGAGCAGAGGTTCAAAACAAATATTATTTTCATGGTCTCGGCTTTTAAGGTTCAAATTAAAAATAATTGTACGCTCATGTGTCTGTTAATGATGATGCTATTCCACAAAGTAAATAAAACTCAATATTATTTACTGAATAACTAGAATGTTCTGTTAACGGGCCAACCCTTTAATGGTCCGGAAGGATACCATCTTTTATGGCCGTGAAATGTTATTTTTAGTCGGATTTTTATTGTGTTGTGTTCGTATTGATTTACGATAAGTGTATTTCAAGTGCCTCTTTACTCTAAATATATGACTTGTTTTATGAGTAGTCTGATGATCAAATAAAATATAATTTATTGCTTCAAGCAGCAAGGTAACATACTTGTTTGTAGCAAAGCTTTCAGCCAGCCTAACATAGCGCCATGACAAAATTTTGTCGATGCTTTTATTTTTGTTTTTTCCCCCTCTGACCTTTTCTATCTTAGATTTATGTTTTCAACAGATTTATTTGTGGAAGAAGACATTTTTTGGGAGATATAGGTGATTGGGATCACAAGTTTAAATAGAAATAAAACTATATCTACAAGTAATTAGTTATTGCTTTAGCCACATTATAAACTTTAATTATCTGACTATCAATAATCTATGAAACTATATTAAATGCGTATAAAGTATACAGAAAAAAAAATATACTAGCATCCGCCGCGTGGTACCTTTCTAAATTATAGTCTATATGCTATGCACATTATACTTCATCTCTCTACCAAATTTCATCTAGATACATCCAGCCGTTTCAGCGTTAATTAGTAACAAACATCCATAACTTTCACATTTATAATATTATAGTTACATAGTTAGGTTAGATTAGATGACTTCGTTGTTGCTTTGGTTGTATTTTAAGTAACTTTTATAAAGTGATTTTGTTTTTAAATCCGTTAAAATATCAGAGATCCCACAAACTCGAGGTATTTTAATTATAAAGCAGTAAGTACAAAGATTTCAGTGCGACGCAAACCATCGGATGCAGAATTATTCCAACAATTTCATTTAACTTCGGTTTGCGGTATCAAAGACTAGGACGTAGCCAAAAATTGTATCAGCTAGATCACTTATTTTATAGCGTTGTATGTTATAACAGTGGTACTCACGCGATTTCATTCGCGTATATTTTTGTATTCCCATTTGTCCCTCTGCTCTGTTCCCTTGGGGTAGCAAATGGGACTAAAACGTTCTTTTTGTCCCCCCCCGTTGCCATTACAACTTTACCTGCTGCACCCTTTAGGTTAAATTTTGAGAATTAATTTCTTAGAGCACCTAAAAGAAAATAAAAATATTGATTTTTTTTAATCTATGTGTTTATGTCGAATGAAACATAAAGTGTATTTCTGTTTCAACCCATCTAGATTTCATTTTGGTTTCAACCCGAAATATGATAAGTTCTCTTTATATCATTTTAAAAACTGAGTGACGAATAAAAATATGATATTTCTATTTCAACCCATTTAGATTTAATTTCGGTTTCAACCCAAAATATGATGGTGTTCTTTTTATTTCATTTCAAAAACTGACCTAGCCGACTGTACACTGTGAAACGCTCACTGCGGAGAGTATAATTTTATTATCGTTTTATGCTAAGGCAAACCCATGTTCAGATGGTGTCTGTTTTATGGGATGTTTTTGTTCAATTGCGACGTTTCAGCTGACCTTTTCATAATAAAATGCACATGGGGAATGATCTAGTAGTGTTGTAACCATTTTCTACCCAGTAGAATAAAATAATTAATTGAGTGCCTATTTGAATAATGTTACGTGAATTTTTACATTCTGAGTTGTACTAAACCACTAGAACCACAAATGAGAAGGTGTTATTGGTAGTATTCATATTATCAGCGTTGGGCTTGCAAACTGTCACGTACAAAATACTAACAACTGATCAAAACGTGAGTCAAACTCGTATCAGCTAATTTAGACAATTCTCAATAAAGAGGATAGAACGAGATTTTTTTTAAATTGGGTTGAATTAAAGTAATGACTGGGTTAAAATATTGTAGGTAAACGAGAAGCATTTGTTCTCATCAATTGCAATGTCAAAATGAAATGACTTGGGGGGCAACGGCGGAATTTTTTAACGTAGCCAAAACTTATTGAATAGGTACGATACGTTAAAAATAACGTTTGACGTATCTGAAAAAAATTCCTCGACATCAACTAAATCAAAAACATTTGTTTGACAGTGTATGAAGCATTTGAAATGGTTTAGATTATATACGCTATCAAAAATATTATTATCACGATATGAAAATGTGTATAAACGTAGGTATTCGTAACTATTACAAAGTTTAAGCTTTGTAATTTTTAGTTACGAGTAGGAAGGTAGGTACGTGTTTTGGGCTTTGGTAAATCATCCTTCTCCTGCATTTATCCCACGCGTGAGGTTGGCACAACATGTTTTCTTCTTCCACTCTTATCATTCATCAACTCTGCGTCTATTCCTTACATTCATATTATTTTTCACACAATCAAACCACTTTTTCTTTGGCCTTCCTCTATTTGCGTACCCAGATACACTCATACTCATAACTTTTTAGTGATATTTGTTACATTAAAAATTACATCTATTGTCTTCCTGATGTATGAGTTTGTTTGTGTTTTGTTCGTGTGGACGAAAAAATTAATTGTCCTTAGGTCCCAAGCTATTAAGGCTCGGTCCAAACCGTTTGCATTAATGCTATTAGTATATTATACAGCAAGGTAAGGTGTAGCTACTTCTCCAGAGAATCTCCTTTATTGGTATTGAGATGAGATGAGCATTATTTATGGCATTCATTTCATAATGGCTGGATGTCGGTTTTGGTGATTTAATTAAAATCTTTATAGATGCTTTACCATATTTTTAGGTGACTGCCCATAAAAATAGTCTTTAAGCTGTGTTTGCACACAAGAATTCCTCGACCAAGGATTTATTAAGAATTTTTCTGCAAAGAATTGATCGCGAGTTCTATGTAAAGAATTCATCGAGAGCTAATCTGCGAAGAAGTCATCAAGAATTCTTCAGCAAAGAATTGCTCGACAAAGAATTCGTCAAGAGTTCATGAACCAAAAAATCATTGATCGCAGACACGCGATGGTGTCACCGGAATTGACTATTTGAGGTTTTACTAATGGCTAGTTTACACAGTGCGAGCTAGCGTACGAGTGAGTCTGCCGAGTAGCTGCACTGCTACGTGCGAGTTGGACAGTAGCTCGCATCCGAGTTACTTCAAGATTTTTTGTTTTCACTCGCAACTCGCCCGCCAGCATAGAGCGTATCTCCGTATTTTTTATAACACGTTCACTCGACATCGCGGTAACTCGCAAGACTTGACAGCAGCTGCCCGTGTGTCGTGTAGACAGCAAAGGCGAGCCGAGCTACTGGCGTACGAGTAGACAAGCCGAGTAGCTGTCTACTGTCTGGTCAGCAGCTCGAATTGTCTAAACTAGCCTTAACGTTAAAAGCAATACAATACAATATATCTTTATTGTAAAACATAAAACAAACAATAACAAAGAAAAAAAATAAGTATAGGCACAGAAAAAAAAATATGAATTACAATGGGCGGCCTTATCGCTAAAAGCGATCTCTTCCAGGCAACCTTTGGATGGACAGGACATATTTGAAAGATAAGGACAGTAGAATTTAATAAGTTATTCGAAGAATATGCATTGAACCACCTACCAATCTGATAAACTACTAAACTGAATATAAGTACATACCTACTTACAATAAATATTAATAAACATACAAAATATTACATAAATACACCTACATTAAAATACATATTATACCTACATAAATAAAATAAGTAAAAACGGAAACAGTAAACAAGAAATTATTATGATGTTCACAGTAGAAGTTAAAAATTCTCATGTTGACAATGAAAGGTAATGTTGTTTAACTAAATTTTTAAAAATAGGCAAGGATTTCGCACGACGAATTGTTACAGGCAGAGCATTCCATAGTTTAACAGCTTGAACTGTAAATGAGTTATCATAAAACCTCGACTTGTGAATAGGAGTAAATAATTGAAGGGTTTCAGAAGAGCGCAACGTATGAGGATAGGAATTAGAAAGGTGGAGAAACTCAAAGCGTTCTTTGAGATAGGAAGGAGAGGAGCGAAGAAATAGGATATTGTAAAGGAGGGAAAGAATGTGCAAATTACGACGTGAACGAATAGGTAACCATTCAAGTCTCTTACGAAACTCAGATATGTGATCGAACTTGCGAAGGCCAAAAATAAATCGTATTGAAACATTCTGAAGACGTTCCAGTTTATTAAGTTGGTCTTCAGTTATATCAAGATAGCAAGTGTCGGCGTAATCGAGAATTGGAAGCAATAGTGAATGTGCAAGCGCAATTTTGGTGGATGTAGGAAGAAAGTTACGCAAACGTTTAAGGGAAGCAACTGCAGCAAAGGTCTTACGACTAACCGTAGCCAGTTGAGGTCCCCAAGATAAATGCCTATCAAACATTACACCTAAATTTTTGACTACCTCACTGACTTCAAGTATAGTGCCATCAAAAGTAATTGGTGGAAGGTTAGTCCAATCGATTTGGGATAACTTTCCTGAACTACCCATGACTATAACCTGAGTTTTGGCTGGATTCACTTTAAGCCCATAAGATGAGCTCCACTTGAGGATCTTGCTTAGGTCATCATTGATGTTGGCCATGGCTTCACTTAACCATTCCAGAGGAGCTTGAGTGTAGATTTGCAAATCATCTGCATAAAGGTGGTAGGAAGAAGATAGTTGATGAGATATGGAATTAATAAAGATAGCAAAAAGAAGAGGAGAAAGGACGCCGCCCTGAGGCACACCAGCATTTAATTGACACCAAGATGAAAAGGTATCGTCAATACGAATACGTTGCCGGCGACCAAACAGGTAACTACGAAACCAGTCAATTACTGTTGGAGATAATATGTTAAGAGAACAAAGAAGAGCTAGCATAATATCGTAATCCACACAATTAAAAGCATTACTGAAATCCAGAAGGGATAGAACAGTTATCAGACCACTATCCATGCCGTACCTTATGTCATCAGTGATTTTGATGAGAGAGGAAGTGGTGCTATGGCCAGGACGAAAACCAGATCGGAAGGGATTAAGAAGGTTGTTTGTGTTAAGAAAAACACTAAGTTGCTGATGCACGAGTCGCTCTAGAACTTTGGAAAGGAAAGATAAAATAGAAATAGGGCGATACTCGGCAAAAGAGGAAGGATTAGGTTTTTTAGGGAGTGGGATTACTTGCGCCTCTTTCCACAAACTAGGAAAGGTTGCGGAGTCAATGGAAAAATTAAGTAGGTAGGTAATGACATGGATAATATCATCAAGTATAATATATGCACTAACATTTTTTTACTAACACAGTCACTACCCACTGCATTGGATGAGATGGATAAAATGCTCTTCTTAACATCACAATCAGTAAATTGACGAAAGAAAAAAGGAGAAAAATCTGGAGTTGGCATTGTAGAAAGATAATTTAATGTTAGGGCTTTGTCAGAGCTATTAAAGTCTGTTGAAGAGGAGAAATGTACATTTAATGAGTCAATGTTTAAGTCTTTAGGAGCAGAGTCTTGTTTCGACTTGCCAACTCCAAAAGTGCGAAGAAATTTCCAGACTTTCGCAGGATCATTATTTTCTACAGAGCTATGAATGTGACGGCGCTGAGCATCCCTACACACCCTATTGCAATGATTTCTAGCCTCAGCATATTTCTCTTTGTTGACATCAGACGGCGTTCGTTTGTATCTGATCTTTGCTGCAAGTTTTTTATGCATTTCAGCTCGTATGCGGTCATCAAGCCATGGAGCTGGAAGATGCTTCATTTTGACGGAACGAATAGGAGCATGTTTGTCATATAACTCTGTAATAATGCTGTTGAAGCAACCTACTTTGTCATCAATAGAATCAGCGTTCAAAACACCAGACCAGTCGATATTACTGGCATCAATACGCAATGCTTCCACATCCATGCCACCAAAATTGCGCTGAAGGAGAATTTTAGGCTTAACTTTAGGAGGACGGATTTTATAAGAAAGAAATAATAAATCATGATATGAGAAAGCATCTGCCGAACACTGACCATGCTTGGCGACGTGAACTAGAGAAGAAACAAATATTAAATCAATGAGAGAGGGTTGACAATTTGGAAAATGGTGAGTCACATTTAAGGGAAGAATAGAAAGGTTACTAGACTGAATAATAGCTTTAAGAGAAGCGGAACGATGATCAAGCTTATTCAGACAAGTATTCAGATCACCCATGATAATGCTATGATCATGAAGGGGAGTTAGCTCCTCAAGCAGCTTTTCAAGTGAAGAGAAATAATTTACACTTGATGAGTGTGAGTAGTAAACGCCAAGTAATAATTTACGATGGCAAAGGGACAGTTGGAGAAAAAGGTGCTCACCACCATTGGAAGGGGGAGGTTGTGCAGATACATTGATCACAGTAAATGAAATGTTAGAACGAATATAAATAGCAACACCACCCACCCGCTCTTGATCCAATACGATCATTGCGAATGAGTTTAAACCCAGGGAGAGAGTAAGAATCTGATGGTAAACAGGGTTTCAACCAAGACTCAGACACAAGAATGGCATGAACAGTTTTTAAGTTAAAAGACGCCACAAAGTCATTGTAGTGTAGTAAAAGCAATCAGTCAAGCAGTCGTTTGGGATCACTTACATTATTGAAAGCATATGATTATGATAAGGTAGTAGACTCTAGTTCTTATCATAGAAACTATGGTTGTAGTGGTCACGCAAAACAAACATTACAGTACAGGGAGTAAAAAAATGCTTTCTAAAACCAATTTAGTAAATTATTCGTAGGTAAGTGTTGAAAGGTTTAAAACTATGAATAAATGAACAAGTGCGAGCGAGACTTTAAGCTGGAGGATTTTGTACTATAAAACTTTATATCGCATAGAGTTTTCACGTTTTCTTAATAACTTCATCTTATATAAGTAGTTATATTCATAAATTTTATATTATTATTGAATTGAATATTAATTTTCTGTCAAACACCTGATTCCTATTGCTTTGTTTACGTTTTAGTTTACTAGGTGGTTTTGTCTTTCTGTTAATAATAATTCCATTATATCTGCAATATTGTGACTTTGAATATAAAATGCGATGACAACCAATTTTTATTTATTCATTAAACTATATCCTACATTTACTATAGTTAGTAAACATGGTCCAAAGGGTCAGAACTTAACAAATAGACACAAATTTACTTCCGAACTTCCTTTCAAAAGGAACATGGCTTTCAGACCCACTGGTCCCTTGAGAGGCAAGTATTATATTCATATTATAGACCCCTGATGCCTTAAGGTACATATGGACGACCCGATGCCTCAGGGTACATCAACAATGATAAGGGTATCAGTGTAGGGCAGTAACCCTTCGCCTCCCAAGGGCACTACGGATACACTTTGATGAGTTAGGGCTTAGGATTACGAAACTTGCCGGTTGTGATTTAAGTTAAGTGACATTTGATGACAGTTTCCTTAACATGTTCGAGTTGGCAGCGGGCGACATGAGGCGGCGACGGACGACGTGTCGCGACACTGCTGGTTTCTATGAAATGCGTCGTGTCGCTAACTACGTAAGGAATTTCATAGAAATACATAGAAACCAGTAGTGTCACCGCGACACGTCGTCCGCCGCTGCCTCACGTCACCCGCTGCCAACTCGTACCTTAAGACAGACACTGACCGGCAGCTCAGTTGGCAGTAGCTCTGCCTTCTGCGCTGTAGGCTGTGGGTTCGAACCCCACTCAGGCCTAACATTCATGTTGAACACAGATGTTTGTTCTGTGTATTATATATATATATATATATATATGTATTTACAAAAAAAGTATTTAATTCATCTATCAAGTATCTCGTTTCATAGTACAAGCTTTGCTTAGTTTGGGACACTTGGCGTTGTGTGAAATGTTCACCAATAATAAAATATACTATATTATCTACCTGCTTATATGTATATCTACTGATTATCACTATAATTATTCAGGAAATAGGTATCATCATATCGAAAATTTATGAATGTTTCATGTGTTTTGTTTATTATTCTATCATAAAACAATTAAAAGTAAAACTTTCTTTGAAAACTCATAAACTTAGTCAACGTGTTTCATATATTTGATTAATTAAATAAATCTATGAAAGAGAAGACAAAATAAAATGTGCTTTTGTAAATTGGTGGTCGTCATACCTTTCTATCTTTTCTACTTTTACTACTACTAAGTATCTACTTAGATAAAAAATACTAAAATTATTTTAGGGCTACATAAAACTTTATACGACATCTTCTTTAGTACTCCCAGCGGACTACATAAAGCTATGGTTTGTCTAGAAGCGTATACATTATTTTAGGATAAACCTAGCTGATAAAATAACAATATCATGTCTGTAATCCTCAGATTTGAACAAAATAAAAAAAATGAAATGGTCACGACTGTAATCCCCGGGCTTGGTAGATATCTCCTCAGATCTTTAGTTACTTAGATTTTTGAGGATATCTAAATAGAGTAGTGAGGCAGGGGTGCTACCACTACACCACTAGCGCTCAGTACCCCTAGTATGAGTTTTTGATTTACGAAAACTTTTTGCGAACACTATCCTTTCATACATTTACCTCCATCGGAAATGTTAAGGAACTAAAATAAGATCGATAATATCGAAAATATTATCTAATCGGCAGTTCCAGCAATGATTTTCAAACCAAGTTTTCACGATATCGACTTCATTTTAGTTCCTTAAGATTTCCGATGGAGGTAAATGTATGAAAGGATACTATTCGAAAAAAGTTTTCGTAAATTATCAAAAACTCATACTAGGGGTACAGATTTGACAGACATCTTTTCAGATATTTAATTATGGAGTTATATTGACTGCTCAGCTGTATTTAGATCTTGCCTGTAATAATAGATGCAATGTTTTAAATACGAGTAAATACAAAATAAATACAAATTTTCAGTCAGATCTTTTGAGGATATCTAAAAAGAGGTAGTGAGAGTTGTTTGGCACAGTTTTAAACAGATAATATAAATTTTATATCGATGAAACACCTTTCATTTATTATTTATACCTTAATAATAGAAAAAAATAATGTAAACAATACTTGTTAAAAACGTGTCAAAGACTTTGTGTTTTGTCTGATTGTGTTTTTGTGTGGAAAACTAAACATGTATTAAACTCAAAGGCTTTTGTTGTTAACCTATCAAACATGTTTGTAGATGTAAACGCGGGGTAACTATGGAGGGCGTAGCTTGATTAAAATAAAATACTATGGACATCGTTTCTGAACTTTTGCTTAGTCTTGATGTAGCCCTAGGCCAGTCCTTAAATATAAAAAAATATTACAGAACTGAAACTAGAAACATACTGTTCTATTATGTAATAGTTAAACCAAAAATAAGATATGTAATTGACATCAAAAGCAGGGCTCGGAAACCGGAAAAATTTAAATGTCTAAATTTTAGACATTCGCAAAAATTAAAAAAAAAATGGATTTTAATGACGCATGATTTATCGTGAGAATGACCCAAGATGGTCAAAGAGTCAGTCATCCAAACTGAAGTTATCAAAATATGACAGTCTACCCGTGACCACGACAGCGTGCAAACCTGTCGAAACGTCGTCGGGAAAATATAAGGTAATTTAAACGCGATAAATACCCGTCTAATACTAATAATAATGTGTTCAGATCGCGTAAGTTTAAAAGTACATATAGTCTGGCTTTGTGTGAACTGTCCACCACCAATATAAACATATTTATATTATTATTCCTATAAAAGTATTATTCTTGAAGTTTCGCTTCTATGCAGACTGGTTCACACCTGAACTTGTCCTAAAAGCAACCTTATTTTGACGTTTTGTTAAACCTTACGGTATTTTGTTTAAAATTCTCTTTTACTGCAAAGATAATAGAAACGCAAAAGAGGGCTTTGTTTAGGAATTTTTTATAAACATTAATTTTACGGACGAAAAATAATGAGCAGAATGAGATGCGTGGAGGGGTGGGGGAGGGGGGACAGACTTATAACCTCGAGGCATTTGCAAACAACAGTTCATTACACACATATTTTAACGTTTGAGAAAGTAATTGAAGCTTGTCAGTCAGTTAGATAACGTATAAAATCATCAAAACTGGATTATTTTTACGGAAAAAATCTGCTCGTTTCCGTAAATTACTTTTTTTTGCCTTATCACTTCTAGCTATTGATGAATTTCATTTTTTAAATTAAATAACGTATAAACTAACCGAAACTGCGAATTTTTAAGGTACAAAGAGAAAAAATATCTAAAAACTAACTTTACCGTAACTTTTTCTTCTTCTTATTGTATCACTTTGAACTAGTGTGGTGAAAGGATTAAAGTGCGCCTCAGAAGCTTCTTTCATTCACTGTATTTTGATTACTGTTTTATTTACACTATATTTATTACCTGCACTTAGTTAGTCCTCAGTTAGAATAGAAGCAAAATTTCTCACTCATTTCCGTAAACTCATAATATAAGTTTGCGGTAGATCCATCATTGCCTCTCTCACCCAAAACGATCCGTAAACTCATATAATATGAGTTTACGGTAAAAAATAAAAGTAAACTCTTATAAAATAGCTTACGGTAAAAATTAAACCCATCATATTCTCTCTCTCTCACTCAACACAATCCGTAAACTCATAATGAATATATCTCATATGAGAAATCTTGAAAAAACCCTAGCTACGGATTTATTTTGAGTTATCCGCGCACAGATGGCGCGAACGTGGATTAGGCGCATGACAAACGAGGTGGAATAAACACGTTAATAATTAGGTATGCGACTGCCGTGTGTGCCAGGTGACGCGTGTATTAATATGGAGGTTTGAGAGGTGCTGCGTTCTTGGTTTGTGGAACTGTGTGGGTTTTGAATACCTGCGTATTATTTTACAGATAGTCTCGAAATTTTGAATACATGCCTGGTATTTAATACAGTTTCGAAATAAATAAATAAATATTGGTGGACAGTTCACATAACGGCATCTAGACCTAATTCTATACTCTTTTGTAAATCTTACTAATATTATAAACGCGAGTTTGTAAGAATGTATGGATGTATGTTTGTTACTCTTTCACTCTGAAAAGGCCTAACGTATCTGGATAAAATTTGGCACAGATATAGACTATAGTCTGAAATAGCACATAGGCTACTCTTTATTCCGGAAAATTTTACGGTTTCCATGGGGTAGATTTATTTTTGTTTTTCAAGGTACCACGCGGGCGAAGCCGTGGACGGAAGCTAGTACATACATAATAAAACCTAAACACTGATATTGCTTCAAAATAAAACGACATTTAAGTCATTGCGAAATCCACCGGCGAAATCCAAAACAATTTGGAACGAGACACTTAAACTGCGCAGTCGATATTTTAATTCGACCGTTTTTTTCAACTAATTGATAAAATAAACAAAACTAGGCAAGGCTCTTTGGAAAACACATGTAAGGTAACTTACCTAGTATTAATATGGTATATAATCACAAAGCGTTAGATACATAGGTGCATTATAGAATTGGTTTTGACACAACCTTCATACGTCAGTCATACGTAATAATACAGCATTAATACTGCTATAAGGTAAATATGTCAATAATACTGCTACTACGTACATACGTCAGTAATACGTCATACTATAATAATACGGAATTAATACTGCGTAAAACTATGCACACATCGGTGGATAGACATAAATATGTCAGTAATACTACTATTACGTAAATACGTCATACTACAATAATACGGCATTAATACTGCTATAAGATTATATGTCAGTAAAACTGCTACTATGTACATACATCAGTAATACGTCATACTATTTAATACGGCATTTAATACTGCTAATACGTAAATATGTCAGGAATAATGCTACTACATAAATACGTCAGTTATACGTCATACTAAATTGATACATCAGTTATTATTTTTACTACGTAAATACGTCAATATACGTCATACTATGACATGAAAAACAAAATGAAGTTGTAAATTCGATGTCGCTTTAGCCTACATCTATTCAGATATAGGTTAATGTTTATAGAATGGATGGCTTAGCGAGTATTATACCAGTAATTAATGGCTCCTCCGTTATGCATATATTAATAATTATTCAGTCATTTACTGATTGAGGCCACGCTCGAATCATTTCAGTTCGATCATGTTTTTTACAAAAATTTGAAAACAAGTTTAAATTTTACTAAAAACTTCAATATGAACCCAAATTTTTCGATAGACTATATATCTCGAACATTTTCGTGACACATTTGGCATGACACTAGCCACTCCACTTTCATGGAAGAACCACAAACAAAAACGCCATTTTTGTTGATATTTTCGTTTTCGATAAAATATCTATCCATCTATGAAATATGACCTTCCAAACCAAAAAGAATCATCAAACGTAACAAGCATACAAAAAAAACATAGAGACGAATTTAGGCCCTCCTCCTCTTTGAAGTCGTTTAAAAAATCTTGGTTCTCGACAGGATTCAAAACTACGACCTTTGGATAGGAAGCTGGAGCTACCACTACCACTAAACCACCAGTGTAATCTATCTACAATCGACCAAAATGTTACATCTCTATGCTGAAATTACGTTAAAGTGACTCATCTTATTTTAGCTCACAAATAAACTCGCTTCATTTAAAAACGCCTCTCAATTTTAATTTCATTTTTCACACTAATTAAATGCGCCATGATTTTATACGCAAAATGAAATTCGCAACGCTCCCGTTCCGAAATAAGATCGACCCGCCGTTGCCGTGCAAATTTATGAGATAAGTTTGGATTTTGTGACCCCTTTCGTAGTGTTGCCAGGTGCGCGGGCAAAAAGTGCGGGATTTTAGGAATTACGGACCCGAATGAGCTCGCTGCCGACCCGCGCATTAAAAGTGGGATCTTGATTTAATTAATTTAAACCTTCGTGACTCGATTAAAATAGATAGTTTCAGATTAAATTATTACCAAGAAAGGGCAAGTGGTGGGTAACCACCAGATGGGGCGATGACATAAAAGAGATAGAGGTCGTGAACGGAAAAAAATTTAAAGCATTTCTTCAAGGGAATACGAAAAATATGACACCAAATTTCACACATCGAAACTACTTCGTGGACTTGCCGAAAATTGATTAACGTCGACTTTATTTTAAATGTTTTAAATTGCCGTGTAACGTGTAATAAGCATAAATATTGTTATATATTATTATATATTGCATAAATGTTATTATATTATTTGGCATAATTGACAAGCCCCGCCTACCAGAGCTCTATGTTTGTGGGGTATTTTTTAGCTCAAGGAATGTATTTTTGTATTGTCCATTCACTTGATAGAGGTAAAACCTAGATACCTTTAAACTGAATTTCATCAAAATCGTTGGAGCTGTTTCTAAGATTCAGATTATATATAAACATATAATACAATAATTGCTCGTTTTAAGGTATTAGTACCTGGATGACCGAGCTTTGCTCGGCTTTTTTTGTTGGTAAATTGTGTTTTTTGGAAAATGAAACCTAGCTAGATCGATTTATCGCCCCCGAAACCCCCTACATACTAAATTTCATGAAAATCGCTGGAGCCGTTTCCGAGATTCAGATTATATATAAATATGATTTATTCGGATGATGATTAGATAAAAATACGGTTGTCATGAGACTCATGGCAAGTTACTTAAAAAGATAATTGACGTTAAGTCACCATTATTAAGTCGGGGATTTTTTAGTTGTGATGGCAGTATCAACAAAAATCCCGCTTAAATTAAATCCCGGAAACTCATCACGGCCCTACGCGCCGTTGCCATGACAACTGCACACCTCCTGGGACCGCGAATTTTACGCCGATTGGATTGTTCTACCGCGAAATTCGAAACCGAAAAAACTGTTTTCGTACACTTTTTTTCGTTTTTTCAGCTGATGCAACCGATGGTGGCCTTTAGGTGGCCTAAAGTGTCCAATTCACAAAATTTAACAAACTATAAGAATTGGACCTACATGTGACTTCGTTTTCGTGTTTTTTTTCATACAAACTTCATAGATTCACTTTTTAGAGGTTGAATATTAAGATTTTCTTTTTTAGTGCGCCTCTAAACCCAAACAAAACCGAAAAATCTCTCTAAAAACACTCAAATTTCTGCTCTTTTTTTTAGTTTAATATGGTTTAAACTGTGCATTGATTTGTCAGTAAAAAATGAGTAACAGAAGAATTTTATAAAATTAGATAAAAATTTAAAAACTATATTTACAATACCTACAGGTGAAACAGTTGAGCTATCTAAGGACCGTTACAAACGATCTATAGTTAGCTCAGCTGATCTAGATTACTGCCAGATGGAAGCGTCCCCAAGACACTGGCGGCACTATGTTGAATGGCAATGCTGATACGTGGAGCCAAATATGAGCCAGATCTGGGGCCTTACCACGAATTCATAATACATTACCGAATTAGTATTACATTGTGATTTCGTACCATGACCTATGCAAATTGTATGGAAGTCGTGACGTTTCTATAATGGAATCGTTACGGAATCGCTCTGGAAGACTTCGTGGTAAGGTCCCTGGAGTCCCGCGTCGCTTCACCTGATTTAGTTAAAGATAAATTCCAAACATTTTAAATAACTTCCCTTAAAAAAATATTAACATGATTTTGAATGTAGACTTTAAAGCCATTATAAAGTTTCTATTAAAAATAAACTTTTAAAATGAACCTAAAATTAATCTTCTAGTCTTAGTTTTACGGTGTGTAATAAAGAGGAGCTCATGTCCTGAGTGACACTTAAGTGGAGCATCCAGAATTTTATTAAAAATCTCCATTTCTTACGTTTAGGAAAAATATGGGACGAGATTACATCGCCGGGAATTCTTTATTATTTTATTCCAGGAATTATGAGTAAGGAGAAACTTAATAATAATCGACTAAGCTAGTTTTTGAATGCTTAAGTTGAAGTCATAAGCAAGTTTGAGATAAATATTTATCAAGAATTCAATAAAGCCAAATCTTAACCTGTCGATTTTTTGCAAAATATAACTCATGAAATTGACAGATGTTTGAATTTCGAGCTTTGAAGATGAAAATTAATTCCAGCCAGTCCCTTTTGTGTAGAAACTTCTTTGAAAATGGAACATAAAATAACTCTCAGCGCTTTGGATAATTTGAATTAGGAGTTGAAGTAAAACCTCTGTTAAAAGATTCGGTGATATTTCGAGATAGAACTATTTGGAGATTGATTTTGTATAAAAACATGCTATGATCTTTTCGTCCGTTATTCAAAATGAGTATCATTGCTTCAATTATTATTGTATGATTTTTTAGTTTCAAATAGAGTAATTTGTGATATATTCCATTTAATCAAAATTTATCTTTTGAAAGACAGATGCAGGACATGAAAGATCGAAGTTCATTTGTGCTAATTTATTATTCGGTATGATAGTTTGGGCATTAAAAAGGTCGATGGAAGGAGAATGTGTGAATAATCTTTCATGCTGAAACGGCTGAACGGATCTAGATGAATTTTGGCACAGGTATACATTATAGTCTTAAATAGCATATAAGCTACTTTTTATCCCGACCAAATGTACGGTTTCCGCGGGATAGATTTGTTTTTATTTTTCAAGATACCACGCGGGCGAAGCCGTGTGCGGAAACTAGTTTGATATACGAGATAATTTAAAGGAGCACTTCAATACTTTCACCACACTGGTTCAAAAGGACTGTAGCAAACAGATCCTGGATAAGTACTAAGTCACATCTAAATTTACTCAGACAATAATAAACCAGTGTTCCAGCACATTCTATATCAATATTTGTCTATATTAACAAGACGGTGAGAACGCTCACAATTTGACAAAGCAAATATTGAAGTTGGTACGGTTTAGGAGTGGTGGAGTTGAAGCACCCTATTGTAAGGGTGCTTTTCCACTTAAGCTAAGAATGGATAGCTAAGATGTAAAGCTATGTGACCGTTTTCACTTAAGAATGCATGCTACGAATGGTTAGTAAAGTTATGAAGCTACGCATCCGTTTCTGCTTAAGCTAAGCTATGAAATTAAGCGATCCTATTGGTCCGTTTGATACGCGTCTTAGCCATTCTTTAACTTGATTTTTTCTACTTATATAGTAAATAAAGCGTAGCTAAACCTTTTTCCACTTAAACTATATCACTCATTTGATATTAGCAAAGGCTTCAAATATAAAGTAATTTTATATAAGAAAGAACTGTGATTGTAATGTCGGTACTTTCTGAAACACAGTTCAATAAGCATCGAGTCATGTACGAGTAATACAATTGTTATTTAACTGAAATCTTATTTTATTTTAGTTACATTATTCCTAAGGAAGGATATAACAATATCTGTTTTATAGCTAGGAGTATACGTGTGGATAGCTTAGCATCGTAGCGTAATAACTTAGGTGGAAAAGATGCTTTATATTCCAGTAAGAAGTTACCAAATAGATAAACTAGCTGGAGAATATTGTGAGCTATAATAGTATTGCCATCACAATTGTTATTTTGTCTTCTCTTTCATGGAAAAAAACGCTTTTTGCAATGCTCATAGTATTTATAGATACGCGCAAACTAACATGTATAACGGGCGTTCACAAAATAACGTGTCACTTAAGTTGGAAACACTAACATAATTTCAGGGTAATTTTAATATGTGATAATAATTTGTGTAGAGATGAATGTTATGATGAAAAGAGTGTTTGATATGAATGTGGATGGATATAGGATAGGCAGACCTAAAAAAAGATAAACGGACTGTGTGAAAGATGATTTGAGTACGAAAGGTGTGAGTATTGGGATGGCAGATGATGAGGGAAATGGAAGAAGAAAACGTGTTGTGCCGACCCCACATAGCGTGGGAAAAGGGCTGGAAGAAGAAGAAAAGAAGATAAAATGTGTCAGATAAGATTTTCGCGTAGATAAACTCGTTGGTACACAACCAAGTTTGAATCCACAACCTTTGGATCATGGCAGAGATGCTACCACTACACTAATGGTATGGTATGGTACTACTTTGGTAATCTATCACAATCCCTGCAAACTGTTAAATCTTTAAGCCAAGAATGTTTGTACGTCCATAACTATTTATAAACGAAAAAGGTTTCCAAATGAATCGTGAAAATTCCTGTTTGCTTCTTTCGATACGTAAACTTCGGGAAAATTTTTACCCAACCCTTTAGACAACGAAAAACGAGACTAGAAAAACATTATCCTTCTTGTGAGTAGTCACTAGGTGGGTAAAAATCTTTTTCCTACACTTTTCTCACGCTAAGTGGGGCACAACCATAGAGATAAATTGTTACTTTAGTAACTATTACAATTCACTGGGCACAATACGTTTTCTTCCTCCGTTTCCCTCTATCATGCGTCATCTCAGTACTCACTCATTTCTTACATTATCATCTTTCACACAGTCCATCCATCTTTTTTTTGGCCTACCTCTACCCTTGTATCCATCCACATTCTTACCTAACACTCTCCTCGTCACATGACAATCAACTCTCCTCATAACATGCCCATACCATGCTAACCTATTACTCCTCATCTTTTCCCACATTCTTAGAAGAATCTATCTATCTATAATCTAAAAAGAATTGTGATAATTCCGAGGTTAATTTTAACCTTTAAATCGTTTATAAGTAGTTTTTACATGACTGTAACACACGTTTACAACTTGATAATAAAAATGTGCTAATTTTTATTTGACAGTTTATAAAGTTAGACTCATGCAAAGACTTGTTTTTTTTGATTATTTGGCTGATGACTGAGAACTCATCGGTCCAGTTTTTATATATTTTTCGTTTTATTATGAGTTTAATTGTGTAATTTTAACGGTTTTTTTCCACTACTTCCCTTTGGCACTACCGCTTGGCTCTACTAGTAGAGTGAAGGGAAATTTTACTTTCCCGTGACACTATCATTCTTATTGGCTGATTAAACGCATATAATAAAATTCCCGTGGATTACCTCATTACCCATGGCACTACTAATACTAAGTCCATAATATATAAATAAATAATGCTGAACTTTTCACACAGCATCATCCGGCCCCAAACTAAGCAATGCTTCTACTGTGGGACCAGATAACTGATATACTACTACATTATATACTTTTTGTTTGTAAATAGGTACCTACATAGCATACATCAATACATACATAGAAACATCCAGACTCGAGATAAATATTTGCAGATCATACAGACATTTATACTGCGGCTAGCTTTATACTACTTACTTTTTTTTATACTTACAAAATTTTGTATCATTTGTACTAGAGGTACCAGTTTCTGTTGTTTTTATACTATAGATACAAGTTTGTATCACTTGCCTCTACAAAAAAAATAGTTTAAGTTGTGTGTTAAACAGTAGCCAATTTAAAATTATCAATAAAGATTGTCATGCATGATAAATGTTCAGTTGTACTACCAATGCTGCATTTAGTAGTTTGTATCATTTGTAATACCAGCTGAACTTCTTAGTACAACTACTGACACGGAGGCCAACTTTCGTCCACTATAAACCTTTTGAAGGACGTTTAAGATTAGTTATTAGTTTAAGATTGCAATTATAATAGAGAAAGAGATTTGATAGCCCACCCGTGCCACGGGAAATAATATTTCCCGTGAAACTACTGCAACAGGGTAGTGTCACTGGAAATGTACTTTTACCCGTAGCACTACCAGTAGTGTCACGGGAAAGTAAAATTTCCCTTCACTCTACTAGTAGAGCCAAGCAGTAGTGCCAAAGGAAAGTAGTGTTTTTTTCCACTAAAGGCCGAGTTGATACCGGTGTGCGATATGTGAATTAAAGTGAAAGTTGCTTCCTAATCCATTAGAAAAAAATCAATAATTTTATTTTAAACAGCCTTAATTAAATCTTTTGTTTTACTTGACTTGACTAGTGAAACTTGTTGAACACTTTGCAACGTTATTTATGGACACGTAAATTTAGTGTTGAGTCCCCTGTATCCAAAGCTTAAATCATAATTTCACGATTCAAAATCCTTTGAAATCCATTTTTCTAACCCAGCCAATTATTGCAGCTGTGTGATTCTGTAAGACCTCATACTAAACTTCGAATCTGAATCCGCTGTGAGTATCTTGATTGGCATTCTAAAAACTCGGTTGATAATTCTAATTTACACTAGCGCTCTTGCGAGCGTGTCAACGAGTTGAATTAAATTGACGGAGAGATTTTGACAGATAAAGTATGAGATGACGTAAGATATAGCATTCTATACAGTAATTCCCGAGTCACTTCGACGCTCACTTCGCACTCGAACCCGATTCAAAGTGTCAAATAAAAAGCGTCTTATGCGAAGTGAGAGTGAATAGCGATGTGAGATGCGAGTTGATGTTTGAATTTTACAGAATCGACGTACAGTATCCAAAGCTTAAATCATAATTTCACGATTCAAAATCCATTTTTCTAACCCAGCCAATTATTGCAGGTACGAGTACTACATCAAATCGATCAGTCGACGAAACCACTTCATAAATATGTACGCACCCCTCACATAAATATGTATAGAATCGTAAAACGCACGCCTCGCATTATACAGGGTGTGTTCGAGGCAAATTAATACAGGGTGCTTGGAGCTGTAACGACGGACGATAGGAGAAAATTAAAAAAATGAAATTCATAGCTCGCTCAATGCGAATGTTTTGGATTTTAATCCGGATAAAAGGAACAAATGGAATGTTACGTTTTAGAAAAGTACCGGATAAAACCGGGCAAGTACGAGTGTGGGTCGTACTGAGGGTTCTGCGAAAACATTTCAGATAAAATTAATTTATAGATTTTTTTTTCTTTTTTTGGTAGTGAGACCTTACTTCATGCAAAATTTTAATATTCTAGGCACATAAATAGGTTTTTATTTATTGCCTCTTGCAGTTTTGTCTCTTTTATAGCCTGTACAGACCAGACCACAGACAGATAGACGGACACTAAAAGTGATCCAAAGATAAGGGTTCTTTTTTTTCCTCTTGAGATTATGGAACCCTAAAAAACCAACATGATCATAAATGTAATCCCCAAATTAGGTAGACATCGCTTAAAACTTTTACTTACCTATTTCTTTGAAGATCTGAAACAGAGTAGTTAGATAAACGTCCTAACGTTATATTAAAGCATACGCCCATACTGTAGTTAGTTAGTAAGTAGTAGGTTTGTCTTTTTAACTGTCAACAGGCCGTGGGTTCAAATCAGTTCAAGCAAAAACTAAATTTGGAAAAGTACTCAAAACAGCTACGACGTAGCAAGGTCTACGGCGTAGCATCTCTACGAAAGCAAGCTCTCTGCTATGAGATACAATTAATAAGTTATTAATATTAATAAGATTTTACAGGTTGTCCCGGAACTAGTATGTCATGCTTATAGAGGGGGATTCAAACCATGTAAATGAATAGTTGTAGGTGATCAAATCATATGAATTTTTATTCCAGATTTCCACACATTTATTTTATTACACATCAGTAAATAAAATTGATAACCTTAATTTGTCAATAATATTGCTAAGGGGTAGGTAGTACATAAAAGAAGTAGGCAGCCTGTATATACAAGAATTGGAACGAAGTTCCTTATCGCGCGTTGTGAAAGGGGGCTAGACGGAAAAAAATCTCACGAAAAGTTGTCACGACACTTTTTGCTATAGTTGTAAGCCGTGCGGCGTGCGCGTGTTTCTCTGTCTGTCTCTCTCTCTCATAGAAAGCAAGGAAAGGAACTTCGTTCCATCCGGGTGTCCCTTGACACCTCTCAAGTTTTTTGTTTGAAATTTGTAAGTTCAAGGAATACGATTTTTCATACAAACGTTATCCATTCATATTACCCCTTTAGAGAAAGATTTTCGAAAAATCCCTACCAAATAAATAAATAAATAAATATGATCACGACTGTAATCCCCAGGCTCGGTAGATATCTCCTCAGATCTCTAGTTACTTAGATCTTTGAGGATATCTAAAGGGGGTAGTCAGAGGCAAGTCCAAACATGACATTTGGTACATGCCCACATTTTGTACAGTAGTTAGTATTCCGTACGTGACAGGTTGCAAGCCCATCGCCGCTTATAAGAATACTAACCTATGACACATACCTTCGAATTTTTGGTTCTAGGGTATGCCGGTTTCCTCACGATGTTTTCCTTCACCGTTTAAGAGCACTGGTATTGCGCACATAAATTTTTCGAATGGAAAAACTCATTGGTGCACGACCAGGTTTGAACCCACGACCTTCGGATCGTGAGGCAGGGGTGCTACCACTACACCACCAGCGCTCCCTACCAACACCCTACAAATTCCAAGTTTCTACGACCAGCGGTTTATATATACATAGTATAATACATACACTCTGTTGACCGCATTTTTGTCCGCATCGTATTTTTTATTGTAAGTATGTCTTTTTAAGTCGACTTCAAACATCATTCTCCTGCCCTTATCCCACACTAAGTGGATCACACATATCCACACTTATCACACACATGGGTCGGCACAACGTAGAAACTGCTAGACTTGTATATTTCAGCTACTTTCATAGCATTATGTCTTACGGTATTTTGTTGTGGGGGAGTGCTGCAGATATTAACACCATATTTGTGTTGCAGAAGAGGGCTGTTCGTGCAATTTATAACATGGGTCCCAGAGAATCTCTTAGAGATAAGTTTAAGGAAATTAACATTATGACAATGCCATGTCAGTATATATATGAAAACTTGATGTATGTTCATAAAAACATTAATTTATTTAAAAAAAATAGTGATTTTCATAATGTTAATACCAGACATAAAAATAAACTAGCTGTTCCCACGGTTAGGCTCACTAAAGTAAGCAAATCCTTTATAGGGCAATGTGTACGCTTCTATAACAAGATCCCAAGCGACATGCTTGATCTATCGGTTGCGAAATTCAAAAATGTAATTAAACAAAACCTGTCTCGTAAAGCTTATTATAGAATATCAGAGTACTTAGATGACAAAAAAGCTTGGGACGAATCAGCTCCAACTCTGCTAGGTGTCCCTAACAATGTTAACAAGGTTCATAATACAAAAAAAGCGCTAGGGCCCAGCGAGTTTCTTGCCAGTTCTTCTCGTACTGGGGATAGGACTGGAATTGGCACCTAGACTCACCTAGTATGTAAGACGACTCAAAATGATCCTTGTGATATTACTGAATAAAGATTATTGACTATTGACTATTGACTATTGACAACATGTTTTCTTCTTCTCACTCCTATCATTCGTCAACTCTGAATCAACTCCTCTTACATTCATATCATCCTTCACACAATCAAACCACTTCTTCTTCGGCCTCATCACGTGTCCATACCATGCTAATCTAGCACTCCTCATCTTTTCAGTAATAGGCGCCACTTTCAGACTTCCTCTAACATACTCATTCCTAATCTTTAATCTTTTTTCATTTCTAAGCGAACCAAGGTACTTAAAATCGGAAGTCGACTTTTGACGACCTCTGTGGCGCAGCGGGCGAGAGTCCACCTGCGATGCAAGAGGTTGCGGGTTCGATTCCCGCCTCAGAACAAATTTGTGTATGACCTGCAGAAATTTGTTCCGTTGGTCTGGGTGTTTTCTATGTATAATAAAAATCTATGTATATAATGTATTAAATATATCAGTTATCTAGTACCCATAACACAAGCTTTGAGTAGCTTACTTTGGGGCTAGATGATGCTGTGTGGATTGTCCAGCATTATTATTATTATTATTATTAAACATTGTCCAAAAAAGGTTAGAAACAAAGCGCAGACAAAGTCGCGTGGTACTACTTTGTAGTTATATAATATTTTTCCTTATAGTAAACATCAAAAGTTTTTTTGGTATTTCGAGCTAATTGAGTAGGACGTTTGCTTTACATCTGTTTTTTTATCATTTCCATATCGTTCCCAAAGGAAATTTAATAAACTAAGTTCAACGACCTTTATACGTCTTTTTATGGTTATATTATGGAAATCAATATATAAAGCTATATTTTAATATTGTATTTTGAGCCTAATATGAACAAGATCTGGGATTCCGTCGCTTCCACCATCTGACAGTGATCAGGATCAGTTAAGCTATCTATAGATTGTGTGTGACGGTTCTTAGATAGCTGTACTTGTTTCACATGAATTTATTATTTAGGTGAAATTATAGTTTTGAAAATAAAGTCTTATTTGTCTCTAAAAAAACTATATAATTATATTTTATGCATTTCATAAAGTAGCTTCGGACTAAATAAAGCTAAGTTTATTTTTCTTTCCGTCTATCCATTAAAGTTTCCGTCGATAAGTTCGTTTTTAGATTTAAATCAAAATAAGCAAAAACATGTGAATAATTGATAATTAAATGGTTCAAATTGTCTATGGTTTTTGTCTACACTGTCTACTTTCTGAGTCTATACTTATACTTATACTAATATTATAAAGAGGAAGCTTTTGTATTTTTGTTTGTAACGAATTAACTCAAAAACTACTCGTCCGATTTCAAAAATTATTTTACCATTAGAATAAAATAAATAAAATAAATAATGCTGGACAATCCACACAGCATCATCTAGCCCCAAAGTAAGCTACTCAAAGCTTGTGTTATGGGTACTAGATAACTGATATATTGAATACATTATATACATACATAGATAGATAATTTTTTATTATACATAGAAAACACCCAGACCAACGGAACAAATTTCTGCAGATCGTACACAAATTTGTTCCGTGGCGGGAATCGAACCCGCAACCTCTTGCGTCGCAGGCGGACTCTCGCCCGCTGCGCCACAGAGGTCGTCAAAGAATGCTACATTATTTCTAAGTAACATAAGTTATATTTTATTTAGGTACCTCGCGAGCAAAGCTGCGAGCGGAAGCTAGTATTGTATAAAAGAACCAAAACATTGATAGCTCAAAGTGAACACAATAAATCGTAATATTACTAAAGACAAATTCCCCACTCGAGAATGTAATATTCCACTAAAAACGGAGAAATGGATAAGTGTACCTTTCCATAAAGACATTAATAGACGACGCATGCGCAATTTATCTTTAATATCGTAGAAATAAATCGTGGAGTCTATATTATTACACTAGATGAATCATCCCGACTTTGTCCGGGTTATTTTCTTACCCTTCCAGCCCCATGGTACAATTGCTACGCTCAACTAATTGTGTCGTGGGTACATTAAGTTTCCTTCTACACAACTAGTTGGTCCGTTCTGGAAAAAAATATACCTATGGCCCAGCCGACTAAAAAGAGAATCTCTGGGGACCAACTGATGAAAAAGAGAATCTCTGGTTGTGCCGTGGGTGTTATTAAGACACAACTGATTGATCCGTTGGGAATTACAATAAGGTCCAAGCTTGCAATGTCACGTATAGAATTACGTAGGTACATAAATTTTAAATAATACATTCCTTTTTGCTTTTTTTTTGACAGCGGGATGAGTTGACCGATTCATAAATGCATTAGGTCAACCCATCCCGCGGGATAAGTTGACAGCGGCCTCACTTGACTAAAGACCTCTAGTATGTACTAAACGTGAAACAGTCACATATTATCTTAGCTGTGACCGTGCTGACCACTTAGATGCTAGAAAAGTACTGGTGGTCTACCACGATCTATTGGTAGTGTCTACACCTTACGATCCGAACGTGGGTTCAAACCTGGTAGTGCAACAATGATTTTTTCAATTTCGAAAACCTATGTTCGCAATGCCAGTGCTCTTAAACGGTGAAGGAATACATCGTGAAAGGCGTGTGTCATCTATATCTATATAAGAGCTTAACCTGACTGACTGACTGACTGACTGACTGACTGACTGACTGAAAAAGGGTGAAAACGTTGGTATGAAACTTTTTAACGCGTGGAGTGATTTTCATGAAACTTTGTTTGTGCACTGTAAATGCAAAATGAATGGACACGTGTTTCAGGATTTTTCAATATAACCATCAAAAAGGGGTCAAATGTGGGGTCAACTTTTGTATGGGAACTTTTTAACGGGTGGTGCGATTGGCCTGAAACTTTGTTTGTGTACTGTAAATGTAAAATAAATGAACACGTGTTTCAGGATTTTTCAATATAACCTTCAAAGAGGGGTCAAAGGGGGGTCAATGTTAGTATGGAATTTTTCTAACGGGTGGTGCGATTGGTCTGAAACTTTGCTTGTGTACTGTAAATGCAAAATGAATGGACATGTATTTCAGGATTTTTCAAAATAACCTTCAAAAAGGGGTCAAATGTGGGGTCAATGTTTGTATGTGAACTTTTTAACGGGTGGTGCGAATGTTCTGAAACTTTGTTTGTGTACTACAAATACAAATTGAACGGACACGTTTTTCAGGATATTTCGATATAACCTTGAAAAAGGGGTCAAATGTGGGGTCAATGTTTGTATGGGATCTTTTTAACCTGGTGCGATTGGTCTGAAACTTTGTTTCGTGTTTCAGGATTTTTCAATAAAAACTTTAAAAAAAGGGGTCAAATAGGGGGGTCAATGTTTGCATGGGAACTTTTCAACGGGTGGTGCGATTGGTCTGAAACTTAATTTCGTGTTTTAGGATTTTTCAATACAACTTTTAAAAAGGGGGTCAAATGGGGGGGTCAATGTTTATATGATTTTTTTTTTACGTGTGGTGCGATTGGTCTTAAACTTTGTTTCCTGTTTCAGAATTTTTCAATATAACTCTAAAAAAGGGGTCAATGTTTGTATGGGATTTTTTTAACGGGTGGTGCGATTAGTCTGAAACTTTGTGTACTTACTGTAAATACAAAATAAATGGACACGTTTTTCAGGATTTTTCAATGTAAACTACAAAAAGGGGTCAAATGTGGGGTCAATGTTTTTATGAGTACTTTTTAAAGGGTGGTGCGATTGGTCTTAATTTTGGTTTGGATACTTTAAATGCAAAATAAATAGAAACGTATTCCTGGATATTTCAAAACAGCAGGTAAAATTGGGTGTCAAAGTTATTATGGGATTTTTTTATTAGTGTGATTTGTTTGAAACTCAGTTTAGTTAGATACCTACTTTAAGTGAACGAAGTCGCGGGCGGGACAGCTAGTAGGTTATAATTCTTAGAAGCAGCGATGGGCTTGCAACCTGTAACGTACTGTGTACTAACTACTATGAAATTTCAGCATGTGCCAAATATCAAGTTTGAACGTGCTTCTGACTAGCTTTTGATATCCTCAAAGATCTAAGTAACTAGAGATCTGAGGAGATATCTATCGAGCCTGGGGATTACAGTCAAGATCAAGTTTCTTTGTTTTTCAATGTGCAAACTTATTATTAGGTAGGAAAGTAAACTAAAAACAGGAAAGATAGTACATTTCTGGTGGAAAAGCAGCCTAAAGTTATGCGAACGAATTTAGGCAGGTACCTAATATTCCGATTTCACCGTGGGCTCTACAGAGTATTGGTATTCAATACAGAGCTTTGATATTGTTCACGTGCCAAAGTAAATATCGTTCAAGGACATTTTTGAAATCGACTTGTTATAAGAAAAATATGTAAATAACAAAATTATATATAAGTGCGTTATATAAGTTCCGTGTTTGTGTTTATATAAGTACCGTAAACTTTGATCACTTATAAACTTTGCATTTATGATGTTGCTAAATTAAAAAATAAATATAAAAATAAATATAAATATACAAAAAATAAACGGTTTTATAGTTATTTTGATAAATACTTCTTCCTGCTCGTTTCTCACGCTATGTGGGGTAGGCACAACACGTTTTCTTCTTCCATTTCCCTCATATCATATACTTCTTGTACAAACCACCATAAAATTATTAAATAACTAGCAACCGCGTGCGGCTCCGCTCGCGTGGTATTTTCCTGGATAAAAAATAGCCTATGTGCTATTTCAGACTTTAATCTATTTCTGTGCCATATTTTATACAGATCTGTTTAGCCATTTCAGCGTGAAAGATTAATAAACATCCATAGATACAAACTTTTACGTTTATTATATTTATAACTAGCTTCTGCCCGCGGCTTTGCCCGCGTGAAAATCAAAAACAATCTATCCCGTGGGAACCGTACATTTTTTCGGCATAAAATGTAGCCTATGTGTTATTCCAAACCATAATCTATATCTGTGCCAAATTTCATTCAGATCCGTTCAGCCGTTTTAGCGTGAAAGAGTAACAAACATACATCCATCCATCCATCCATCCATACATTCTTACAAACTTTCGCGTTTATAATATTAGTAGGATAATTGGCAATGAATGTTAAGTAAATGGAAACTTAAATTTCATAAAATTTGTTTTTATCCACAAAATGTATACCACTGGTATATTTCGTGGCAAAACGAGTTGCATAGCCGGAACTACTATTTTTCAGTAACCATTGATCATCATTCTTCAGTGGAATAGCCTGAAACTGACCGGCACATGGTCACAAACAGTATCGACTATTTTACGGTCGCCTTGACCCGACCCACTTCGTACATCGCACGATTAAATACACCCTTTTTTGTTACATTCACGTTATTTAATAAAATTTACTGTATATTATTGATTGAGGGCGCTGGTGGTGTAGTGGTAGCACCACGGCTTCACGATCCGAAGGTCGTGGGTTCAAACCTGGTCGTGCACCAATGAGTTTTTCCATTCGAAAAATTTATGTGCGCAATGCCAGTGCTCTTAAACGGTGAAGGAAAACATCGTGAGGAAACCGGCATACCCTAGAACCAATAATTCGAAGGTGTGCGTCATAGGTTAGTATTCTTATAAGCGGCGATGGGCTTGCAACCTGTCACGTACGGAATACTAACTACTGTGCAAAATGTGGGCATGTACCAAATGTCATGTTTGGACTTGCCTCTGACTACCCCCTTTAGATATCCTCAAAAGATTTAAGTAACCAAAGATCTGAGGAGATATCTACCGAGCCCGGGGATTACAGTCGTGATCATATTTATTTTATTTTATTTATTTTTATTGATAAATGATACAGCTACATTTACGTCGTGTTCACGATTTGTGTTAGTAGAGTCAGAAAACAAAAGTGTCTATAAGTTTATAGTACAAATTCAAATAGAATAAAACAGGTTAAAACAGAAAAAAAAATTAATACTCTATGTATTAGTGAAAATTTTGTGTCTTGTTTTTATACCGAATCATTTAAATTTAGACTTTCTCCACATTCTTACTATAAAATACCACAGTACTTAGATGACAAAAAAGCTTGCGCCGAATCAGTTCCAACTCTGCTTGGTCTCTCTAACAAAATTAACAAGGATCATACAAAAAAAGCGCTAGGGCCCAGCGAGTTTCAGTTTTTCTCGGACTGGGGATAGGACTGGAATTGGCACCTAGACTCACCTAGTATGTAAGACGAATCAAATCCCTGTGATTTTCTATACTAATATTATAAAGAGGAAAGATTTGATTGTTTTTTTGTTTGTTTGAATTGAATAGGCTCCGAAACTACTGAACCGATTTAAAAAAATCTTTCACCAATGTGTACAATGAACTTTCAAGATGAACATAGGCTATATTTTATGTAGGTACTTCGCGGGCGACGCCGCGTGCAGAAGCTAGTACTGAATAAAGTTATTTTGAGTTTGAGTTTGTAATAAGACACAAGTTTGGTCGAAACGACCCAGAGATGTAGCATATTCTTTTACGTTATTTAAAAAGGGTCCTTCAAAATCGTACCGTTCAATCTGCAGAAAGCAGTTCCCAAGAAGTTTGGAAAAAAAATCACGATACCCAAACCTTTATTACGTCAGCACAATGCCTACAAACTATCGGATCAGGCCCTTTTCACATCATAACCCTCTCGACGCGACGGCTGGAATGAAAAATCTATACGCACAAAGCATCCATCTAACTTGACTCGTGGGTTACGACGTTAGATGAGTGACGCGATAAGCGAAGCGATAAGCGGAGCGTTTATAATATACGTTCATATTTTTTACTGGCAGTTTGGAAGAGCTTGATTTCACTAGTTTTGCTCGCATAATAAAAATATACGCAATTTATAGCGAGTTATTGGCCCGAAACCAAAAAAAATAAGTTAAAGAAACAATAAGAAGAATTGATTTCACTTTTCATGAGTTATTAAGAAAATTTTATCACCAATATAACGTTTGTTGGTGTGGACAGCGCAACCAACATCTTTTTAATTGAATCATAAACTACCTTATTGTAAGCTGTAACATCTGTTATGTTAATTTCATCACTACTCTTGAAAAGGACTAACCAAAGTGACATTCGAACACCAAGAAAAAAAAAATCAGGTGAATACTTCATTGTCACATGATCTTCTTTTTCTTCAATTATGGCATCTGTCTCTTAGAGAACAATTTTGCCAGTGTCAAGTGTACTTATTTATAAGTATTGTCAACGTCACAGAGTCATAGTCAAGTAGTCAAGTCAATTTTAAACAAAAGATGGCTGTTTTGTTGAAAATTTTCGGGATTTCCTCCGATGGAATTTGAAGAGAACTATTCACTCTAATTCACATACTTTACACTTGCGTCAAGAACCCGGGCTTTATTGGCAAAATAACCACCAAAATTACTCAATAAAACTCAAAATAACACGAGAAAACATATAAAAACCAGAGCGACGTAGTTGTCAGGCAAATACACCGCAGAAAATCCTGTCACATGATCAAAAGATAATGTAAAAACATATGTATGAAAATGATCACGTGTCTTATTAATTAGAAATGTCATTGCCATCATTTCTTTTTTTCTGTCGCCATCGCTTGTAAGCGGCAATTTCTAGCTCTTTTTATCGCACCGCTTGTCGCTCCGCTTATCGCTAATATCGTGCGGTTCTAGTCTCGGTTCGTGTATTGTGACGCACGAGTCCGCACGATACGTCCACCGATTTATTACCGTCCCAATCCCGTGTAGCGGTCAGCGGCTGATAGATGGCGTTTATGTAAATTTCGTGTTATGTTTGTGCGAGTTTTGTTTAGATGTATGTATTGTAGGCTTTGTTTTGTTTTCCTATTTTGACCTCTATATTAACTAAGCAAGATTTAAATTCCAATAAACTATAAACGACTAACCACAGTAGAAGGTTTTTAGAAATTCAGAAGGTTTTCAAAAATTCAAAGGTATAGAATAGAATAGAAATCATTTATTTTACGTCACGTTACAGATATCTTAAGTTTAATTATAAAGCGTTGCTAAGGTGACAATAAAACAGGCAACCATTCAGCATGAGCTGCAGCAGCACACATGGGGGCTGATGCAGCGCTGATTTTCGATGGCGCCTCAGAGCAGCGCAGCAATGACTGCGACATGTGTGTCATAGGTTAGTATTCTTATAAGCGGCGATGGGCTTGCAACCTGTCACGTACGGAATACTAACTATTGTGCAAAATGTGGGCATGTACCAAATGTCATGTTTGGACTTGCCTCTGACTACCCTCTTTAGATATCATCAAGGATCTAAGTAACTAAAGATCTGAGGAGATATCTACCGAGCCTGGGGATTACAGTCGTGATCATATTTATTTAATTTTTAGATTTGACTAAAGCATTCACAACTCAAGACAATGTCACAAGCAGAACCCATTGACCCACACGTGGCCATTCGTACACATTCTATGCCATTGCTCTCAGTTTGGATGCCAGCCCATACCGCTCCATAGATTTTGACGAGCAAACCGTTTGCCAACGATATGTACCAACTATAAACTTAATCGAGGATGAAGCAATTCGTTTTCTATTTTGTTCGTGCGACCGATAAATGGTAGAGTTTTGGTTTTACTGTTTGCGGCTCTGAGATTTGCCTTTTTATTTGTCGTTAACGAGCTTACGTTTAGGGTGCGTGATTTGTTTATACTTGGTGGCGCTCGTAAAGTTGGGATGTTGAGGGTTTATGATTGAGTAGGTTGGAGATACTGCCGGTGTTGTAATAATATTGAGCTGATGACTAAGAATAGAGTTGGATTGTTTCAGTGTACGAATATTTTATGGTAAGTAAATAGGTCTTTGCAATAGATATTGAAGTTTTGGCTCATTTCACTGTAATCCCCAGGCTCTCGATAGATATCTCCTCTGATCTCTAGTAACTTATATCTTTGAGGATATCTAAAGATGGTAGTTAGAGGCAAGTCCAAACATAATTATGGCACATGCCCGCAATTTTCAGAGTAGTTAATATTCCCGTACGTGACAGGTTATAAGCCCATTGCAGCCTATAAGAAAGTTATACTTTTGAAGTTACTCTCGAATATTTGATGTTAGGGTATGCCGGTTTCCTCACGATGTTTTCCATCACCGTTTGAGAGCACTGACATTGCGCATATAATTTTTTCGATAGGATTTTTTTAATGTAAGCTTCTTTTCTAACCTTAAATAGTGTTAGACCCCAGCGACCTTACCACAAGCTCTTACAAACCATCATATTTTAGAAACGTCAAAGTTTCAAGCTTTAAGTGACACTACATCAATACAATTCTTATGTATTATATTACTTTGTTATTGCCCGAAGAGAGTGGTAAGATCCCAGATCAACCGCAATCCAAGTCACAATAGCTAACAAAGATTTATTAAAAAAAATCTTAAACTACAGCAACTCAGCAAATCTTTTATTTTCAAAACATCAAATATCATCTTCAGAAAAAAAGACAGAGATTTATAGTATTCCTTTGGAATTAGGTTGAGAATCGCGTACTTACTTCAATCTAGCAGACTGCTTTATCGCTGCCATCTTTGGAGACAGCTCTTTCAAAAAAACAAAACCGAATCTTCAGGCCGTCTAAAGCTCCGTTCTCACACACGGTTTTGCTCGATCGAGCTATCATGTCGAGCCTACATCTGATGCGGATTACTACTAGATGCGAGTCATCGAGTTGTGAGTTTTGCGGTCCACACGTTAATATTTACTCGTTTTGGAGTAAAACTATCGAGTAATACCGAATGTGAGAACGGAGCTTTAGGCAGGCCGCACATCAAGCATAGACATCTTGATAATTGTGGCATCACATTTGAAACGCGACACATTTAACGCCCCCGTATATCTGTGCGCACGCACACTAAGGATACATTTGTAGCGGGCGCGCTGTATGTATGAATACTTTCTACTTAACTATGGGTAATATAAGACCATACTGTACCTTTTCATTTGTTGAACCAAATAAAGTTATTATTATTATTATTATTATTATTATAATTGTAGCGCAATGATTAGGCCGACGTAAATGTGCGATGCGTGTAGCATGTGGCGCTGGTGTGCGGCCTGCCTTACAGAACTGATTAAAAACAAGGCTAAACTTCCCTTTCAACTTTTCTTTCTATCGTACACTTAAATTTTTCGATAGGTTCGTATCGCAGAATCGGATGAGCAACAATTCTGAAGTCGATTTAACTTCAGCCAGAAGTTGGAGAGTCGAGAATCTCAGCTGTGCTGTGAGAAATTATTTCGCATTGTTTGTTGTGTCGTAACAGACGTTGTGTACGCCTACACTATAATATAATCTAAACTAATATAGTAAAGAAGTAAAAATTATCAATTTGTTTGTATGTCCAAATCTTCGAAACTACTCATCCGATTTCAAAATTTTTGATGAACATAGATTATATTTTATGTAGGTAACTAATGCGCAAAGCCGCGTGATGAAACTACCAAATATCATGTTTGGACGTACCTCAGACTATGGATTATATCCTCAAAGATCTAAGTTATTAAAGATCTGTTTTTTTTTTTTTTTTTTACTTGTGAATTCGACGTTTGTTTTTGTATTCCTCTTTGACATTTGTTCCTCTTTTATAATTATTATTGTAATGTTTTATGTAAATGACAAAATATTGTACACCACAATACGGTAGAATACATTGATGCAAAGTTTGACATTGTTACCATCTATATTTTTAACATGTATTCATGCAATAAATAATTACTTTACTTTACTTTACTTTACTTTAAGCTTGGGGATCATGTTTTTATTTTTATTTTTAGTTGTAGTTTGAAGTAGGGTTACTTCAAGCTTCTGAAACATAACGGTAAGGTTTCTGGGGCCCTACCATAAGCTCGTCGGGTAATATATAAGTAATATAACTTTGGTATTTCGTACTGACCTATAAAAAATGTGTGAAGTAGTGCTAATTTAAGCTTGAAACTTTGATGTTTCTGAAACATTATAGTTTGTAAAAGCTTGTGGTAAGGACCCAGGTCTATTAATCTGAAACGCGTTCAGGCATACAAGGTAATAGTCCTGTGAGGCGACCCAGCCTAGTGATTAATACTGCAGGCAATTAATAGTTCGGGTAATTAGGGACGGAAATTAGTTTGATAACAATCGATTTGTCTTTCTATTTTGTGGTTGTTATGGTGTACTGTGGTACACGGCACACTGGTGAGTTTTGGTACTGTATAAATACGTAGGTAGCAAAACTCTCCTCTCTGTTTTGGTGGAAAACGGGCCTCTTTCTGGTTTATTAGTTTTTATTTATACAAATACTAGCTTATGCCCACGGTGTCGCCCGCGTGGTTACTAGAAAAACCAATTTTTATTTTATTTTATTTATTTATTAGCTCACAAAACAGCGTAAGATCCTTAAAAATACAGTGGGTACATTAATCGGTTTCGTACTAGATTTTACCCAAATATGCAAACATATAACAAATATATAGAGCGCTGGTGGTGCAGTGGTAGCACCCCGGCCACACGATCCGAAGGTCGTGGGTTCAAACCTGGTCGTGCACCAATAAGTTTTTCTATTCGAAAAATTTATGTGCGCAATGCCAGTGCTCTTAAACGGTGAAGGAAAAACATCGTGAGGAAACCGGCATACCCTAGAACCAAAAAATTCGAAGGTGTGTGTCATAGGTTAGTATTCTTATAAGCGGCGATGGGCTTGCAACCTGTCACGTACGGAATACTATCTTCTGTGCAAAATGTGGGCATGTACCAAATGTCATGTTTGGACTTGCCTCTGACTACCCCCTTTAGATATCCTCAAAGATCTAAGTAACCAAAGATCTGAGGAGATATCTACTGAGCCCGGGGATTACAGTCGTGATCATATTTATTTTAATTTTTTTTTTTTATGCAAACATAACAAGTTTAGAAATAATGTTGCAAGCTAAAATTTAAAATTTACCAAAAAACATGAAATTTCACAAAACTCAATACTTAGACAAAACAAAAATTCAAACCAAAAATAAACACAGAATCAACTATTAAATTTTTGTGGAACACCATATACCAACCTGATAACGCATTGCTTAAATTTATACATGTTGGAGTTGAAAATATCGAATATGCTATTCCAAACTGTAATCTATATCTGTGCCAAATTTCATCCAGATCCGTTCCGTTTCAGCGTGAATGAGTAACAAACATACATCCAGACATCCTAACAAACTTTTGCCTTTATCTTATACCTTTATAAGAGCAATTCTTGTATATATTTATATATATATAATCTAAATCTCGGAAACGACTCCAACGATTTTCATGAAATTTCGTATGAAGAGGGCTTTGGGGGCGATAAATCGATCTAGCTAGGTTTCATTTTTAGAAAACGTCGTTTACCCCAAAAAAAACGAGCAAAGCTCGGTCATCCAGGTACTAATATTAGTAGGATAACTTTAGTATGTACAAGTTTTAGTCTGCATATTAAAACTCCTTTACTATACCTAATCCAATATGACTTCTCTGTCAGTGAGACATTAAATACTAAGCTTATTTACGTACAAACAAGACACGTGTTTGTACCACCCGTGCCTTTGCAAACAGACAAATACTTTTGGGCTATTTATTCTATCTGACAAACACTTTTGTCCCTGTAATCCCATTATGGATGGACCTCGTGCCTTCTGTATTATTCAACGTCTTCTGAATCTTTGTGTAAAGATACTCAAATTATGTTTGTTCTGCTACATTGGACTTGTGATGAATAGAGGGATGTAGGATGTGTGTCATCAAATGTATTATGACATAGAAATATGAATCGAAGTATTTTTAAATAAGCGTTTCTTTCTTAGTTTGTTCCGACACCTAGTAAATAAAATGCCGTACCATAAAGATCCTACAAATCTAATACGTTTAACCGAGCAATTCTTGTATACATATATATATGTCTGAATCTCGTAAACGGCTCAAACGATTTTCATGAAATTTGGTATGCAGGGGGTTTCAGGGGCGATAAATCTATCTAGCTAGGTTTTTTCTTCCAAAAAACACGATTTACCAAAAAAACCGGGCAAATATCGGTCATCCAGGTACTATTATAAACGTGATAGCTTGTATGTATAGATGTATGGATGTTTGTTACTCTTTCGCGCTGAAACGTAAAACGTAATCTGGATTAAGTTTGGTACAGAGATAAATTATAGTTTGGAATAGCACATAGCCTACTTTTAATCCCGAAAAATATATGGTTCCCGTGGGACAAATGCGTGTTTTTCAAGGTATCGCGCGGTCGAAGCCGCGGGTAGAAGTAAAGAATAAAGGTAAAAAAATAAAGATTTTATTTTGTAGCGCACTCACAGATGACTAGGTGAAAGTGGCAAAACAATAACTTAAGATATGTAAGGGTTTGAAACGTTAAAAACTAAACTTAAGTAAAACTCTACATGATTATAAAGTTTCTACAGGTCTGGCCTGAGCTAAATGTCGCTACTGACAGAGGACGGTACCCTACGCTGGTTTTCAGCCTGAAGGGTTCACTGTGTGACGACACCATAACATACATATATGTACCTAGATGTGAATTTATGCAATAAATAAGTATAATGGCCAGATCACATTATTCCATCACATGCTCACATGAACACGCGTCAGTAGGGCGCGTGAAATAATGTTCACATCTTTGACTATCGTGTTTCCATCAGTGAAAACTTAAACTGGTAATTTGGTATATACCTATGTATGTATGCGAGTTCTTTTGGCTGTAGCTAGAGCCAAGTCAATGATAATAAAATAATTAAATGAAAAAAAATATTGGTGGAAATTGCACACGCCATCTAACCCCAAACTAAGCAAAGCTTGTACGAGCGGAATTAAATTAAAGTAGAAAAAAGAGAATTAAATTAATCTATCAAGTATCTGGTATACCTGATAGATTAATTCAATTCTCGTTTTTGTAAATACATACATACAAACAGTACATATTAACACCCAAACACACAACAAACATCTGCGTTCATCACACAATTTTTTATCCTAGGTAAGGATTGAACCCGCAACCTACAGCGCAGAAGGCAGAGCCAACTGAGCTGTATAGCCACGAACAGAAATTTTCGAGTACTTCGAATTGTTAACCTGACGTCACATAAATCATCTTTATTTTTTAACAGGCCAATGATGATGATGACGATGACTGCACTTACCACTTTAACTGACAAGGTACACAGAAGCCCGCGTACGCGCGATCCATCAATCAAACCCTATGTAAACCTAAGGGCGCATATCTTATGGGAAGTCGTGTTTACGTTACATTGCGCAAGACGTTGAAAAACAGCGGTGGGGTACTGAAATATGGGGACGGTGAAATGTTTGGATATAATAAATACAACTGCTGAAATTACTAAACTGGAGATTTTAGTTTTTAATCAAACTTTTAAGGTTCAAAAATATTAAATCTGTGCTAATAATGTACTTTTTAAAATAAAAGGCTAATAGACCATTTGAATTAATTAGGTTTATTGAAACCAAAATAAACAGACCGCTCAATCAGCACGATCAATGTAGAAGAGAATGTTGCTAACAAAAAATCAGTATTGCTAACCTAAAATAAATTAATTACTATTTGGTAGAAAACATTTAGTAATTTTTATGTTCTGTATTGAACATAAGACAAATATATATTTGACTGGTCTCACAGATCAGTAGCTCTGCTTTTTGCGCTGTAGGTTGTGGGTTCGATCCCCACCCAGGGCAAAATTTATGTGATGAACGCAGATGTTTGTTCTATGTCTGGGTGATATTATCTATTCTATGTAATGTACCTATTTACAAAAAAAATTTATATATAATTAATCTATCAGCCATCTGGTTCCCATAGTAGGTACAAGCTTTGCTTAGTTTAGGGCTAGATGGCGTTGTGTGAATTGTCCAACAATATAATTTATTGATTTATTATTTATCAAATTTTCAAATGTTTTTTTCTCATTATTATTAGTATTAGACGGGTATTTATCGCGTTTAAATTACCTTATATTTTCCCGGCGTTTTTTTCTCCTTCAAATTCAGGTCAATACTCAGTCCTAAACTTGTACATTTCATACTTTCAGATCAAAATTGACGGTTCAAAAATGAATGGTTCCGTAACTGATTGTTTGTGAAAACAATAAATATTTTGAAATGAAATAAATCTGAGCGATGGATCGGGCTGAAAACATTTTAAATTAAAAATAACTGGTGAGCAAAATTATCCGCGATCAGTGGGTCGGATACATCGAATCATCAAATTTCGCATTGTTTGCATGATTTAGAACATTCGTTTAATTAAAGTATCGGCTAAGTGTCACTTTAGTTCTAATTTCACAACTAGAGGGCGCTAGTAAAATTGTCCGCATTCTAGATCGTGTTATCGTTGCGTTTTGGGCATTGGCTTAACAAATTGTAATTTTATTCAAATGGAAGCTCTCTTAGATCAAAGGTTGTTTTATTGACAGCCTCCCCCGCTCTAGGACGCATACCTACCTTTGAAATTATATAATATTTAATAATTAATAAAACGGTGAAGGAAAACATCGTGAGGAAACCGGCACACCCTAGAACCAAAAATTCGAAGGTGTGTGTCATAGGTTAGTATTCTTATAAGCGGCGATGGGCTTGCAACCTGTCACGTATGAAATACTAACTACTGTGCAAAATGTGGGCATGTACCAAATGTCATGTTTGGACGTGCTTCTGACTACCCTCTTTAGGTATCATCAAAGATCTAAGTAACTAAAGATCAGAGGAAGATATCTACCGATATGTACTTTTAAACTTACGCGATCTGAACACATTATTATTAGTATTAGACGGGTATTTATCGCGTATATTTTCCCGACGTTTCGACAGGTTTGCACGCTGTCGTGGTCACGGGTAGACTAGTCTACCCGTGACTAGTCTACCCGTGACCACGACAGCGTGCAAACCTGTCGAAACGTCGGGAAAATATAAGGTAATTTAAACGCGATAAATACCCGTCTAATACTAATAATAATGATATCTACCGAGCCTGGGGATTACAGTCGTGATCATATATATTATATATATTTTTTTTTATTATAAATAATAAATAAACACATTATTACGGACCAAGTTTACCGATAGTTACCTACATGTTGCTAGATTTGCAATTTAATTGTTTCTAGTTTAGATAGTACAAATACTGTTGCGAATGAAAAATAACTCTATCAGTAAAAGTGCGACATGAGTAAGTGAGAGAATGAGAGATAAACGTATTTTCATCTTCTTTCTTTCGTCGGTAGGTACTTAGCTTGTTTCAATCCGTTTTTTACATGACTGTACTTATATGTGCGCGCGAGTTGACGATAGAAAAAGTAGGTAAAATCGAAAAGTGCCAACTCGCGCGCACTTGCGAGATTCACGCTCGCCAGTTGACGAATAAGTCAAAAAAAATATATATTAATTGTAAACATACTGGTTATACAAACTATCTACATAGTTATTACTTTACCAAATTTTACTGGTACGTTCGAAATGTAATAAAATAAAATAATTATAATTCAATTCCGAAATTCCAATGAAAGCTTTCTAGCTTCAACAGTTTCGGCTCGACTATGATTAACCAATCAGTCTTAGGTACCTGTATAAGGTTTAATCTGATTAACCGATTAATAGGTATGATCTAAGCTAAGGTATAGACCTACGTAAGAGCTTAACTTGATAGACTACCTTTGTCTATACCTAAGTATTTTCTTTTTGAAATTACCAACTAGTTTTTATTGCAATAATAAAACTCGTTGAAAATAGCTTTTTACCGTCGCCATATTGTTTTTATTGACATTTTGCCTATGTCACTCTTGTAAATCAGATGGATTTTCTGCGATGTCTAGTTTTTATATTTTTTTCTCGTGTTATTTTGAGTTATATTGTGTAACTTTGGTGGTTATTTTTCAATAAAGCCAGAGTTCTAGACGCGAGTGTGAAATATGTGAATTATAGTGAAAAGTTCTTTTCCAAATCCATCGGAGGAAATCCCGAGAATTTTTAACAAAACAGCTAACCATTTGGCTTTGTGGTCAACCATTTGACTATGACTTTGTGACGTTGACAATATTACTAATTTAAACACTTGACACGGGCAAAATAATACAGATGCTATAAACAAAGAAGAAGAACTCAGTGACACCTCATTTGTAAAAATATGTCTAGCCGTTTGGGTTTCAACAACTGCTAAATAAACTTGCACACATACATACAATCTAACACATTAATCTGCCCCTTTGCAGTTGGTTAAAATCAATTCTGAACTCACTCAAGTGAAACTTATCACGGCCATCTCACCGATCATAAACCGAGTCAGTACGGACGTGGGAATTTTTAATTAAATAAAATACGCGGACATTATTAAAACGAAGTAGGATGAAGGGATTATCTTTCCCTTAGAGGATCCACCTTTTACCTTAATTAGTAGATTTTTGCCTACGTGTGGACTGAAAGGCTTCTTCGCTGGGGATATGGGGAAAAAGAAAAGGCTGTAATCCCCAGGCATAGTTGATATAAGAGCCTTGAGAAACTGTTGCCAACAGAAAATGGTATTTTTTGCTGTAAGTAAAATTATAACGATAATTAAAGATAGGGTTAAGTTAGCGGGTCTTTTGGGCCCTTCGCATTATGGCCTCTAAAGGTTTAAGAGCTTAAAGTTACGTAAGACTGGGCCTAATAAAATGAAATTGAATTTGTTATAATCAAAGACCAAAGAAAAGATGGATGGACTGTGGGAAAAATGATTATGAGTATAGAGCGAGTACTTAGATGACGAATAACAGAAGTAAATGGAAGAAGATCACATGCAGTTGTGCCGACAGCCGACCCCACATAACGTGGTAAAAGGGCAGAAAGATGATGATGATGATGAATTCGCTATAATCAACTTTATTAATTAGTTGTGTACAAAATAGAGATCTTATTACAGTAATATGTATACTTAGATGGAAAACAGAGTTCAAGTCACTGCCCACAGGTTATGTAGGTACCTAAAAAGCTGGCAACGTTATCGTTGGATAGCTATACCGATCCCTTGATCGAGATAAGCACCAGCTTTTGGATCATTGTAGCCTGGGAATTACAGTTGTGATATGTTTTTTTTTTGTTGTGTTGTCCACACTTTGCACAGTAATATTCTGTGACAGGTTGTAATCCCATCGCCGCTTATAACTTTTGTCGTCTTCTTCTTAACGTTAGCAACACTTCTACATAAACAAATTTAATTAAACTGTAATAAAACACCTGGAATTTCTACACGTTCTTGGTAAACTTTTGAGTCTTATTGCCAGGGCATAAAGTTGAAAAGGTCTTTTACGACCCGTTACCTTGTTTCATTAATCCGTAAGGGGTTTCAGGTGAAAATAAGTTTTCTTAAAATAATGACCGTCATATGACGTTCGTAATACCGCAGCAGAAGATTACTGCTTTGGCATAAGAGCGAAAATCGGCGTCACTTTTTTTTCTTCTTATCGTAACATTAGTTTTTTTAAACCAGTGTGGTGAAAGGATTTAAGTGCATCTCAGAGGCTCCTTTCATAAACTAGACACATGTCTTCAAACTTTTTAGATTTTATGAAATTTCGCTATGTTTTCCTTCACCATTTGAGAGTACTGTACCACGGCCAATGTGCATGACCATTTTCTTTTGCTAAATGTAATTTCCATACTATAGATTTTTCCGTTGGCGTGAATGCAAACAGATCTTGTTCCCCGGCTATGGTTAAGTTCCTGTCAACCGGTGACGTAAACACCTTGAGGGTTAAGGGGCACGACGAGAGAGGTTGTAACCCTTCTCAAAAGAGAAATGAAAAAACAACAATTTCGTCAAGTAAAACATGACAGTGATTGATCAGCATTTTGAACGACTGATATTGATTGATACAATCAAAGGATATAGAAATAAAAATGGATTTTCTGCGGTGTATTTGCCTGACAACTACGTCGCTCTGGTTTTTATATGTTTTCTCGTGTTATTTTGAGTTTTATTGCGTAATTTTGGTGGTTATTTTGCCAATAAAGCCCGGGTTCTTGACGCGAGTGTAAAGTATGTGAATTAGAGTGAATAGTTCTCTTCAAATTCCATCGGAGGATATCCCGAAAATTTTCAACAAAACAGCCATCTTTTGTTTAAAATTGACTTGACAACTTGACTATGACTCTGTGACGTTGGCAATACTTATAAATAAATACACTTGACACTGGCAAAATTGTTCTCTAAGAGACAGATGCCATAATTGAAGAAGAAGAAGAAGAAGAAGAAGAAGAAATAAAAATGATATTTTTGTGAATAAAGTATATTATTTATATTTTATTTCTTTACGATAGGGGGTGGAACTGGGTTGGATAAATGCTTTTCTTTCGTTTTTTAGAGAAGTGTCAAATGCGAAAAAATTACCCAAGTGGACAAATTCCAAGAACAAAACAGCCTTCAGATATTTTGACAGACAATAATGACTGACTTTATGACGTTGACAATACTATTAACTATTAATTAAAAAACTCGACACTGGCAAAATTGATCTCAAAAGAGACAGATGCCATAAATAAAGGAGGAAGATAGATACCATAAAAAAAAAAATAAACGAAAATCGGTTCGTCCGTTTGGGAGCTACAATACCACAGACAAATATACTGATACACAGATACACAGACAGACACGTAAAACTTATAACGCCCTTCTTTTTGCGTCGGGGGTTGATAAAGAAGTAGCAGAAGAAGAAGAAGTTTTTGACAACTTATCTTTGGGTTTTTGAGGGCTTATTACGTTAAGTAGTATGGGCGTGTAAGAAACTATGATAAAGTAAATACAAAATTCATAAGTAATTTGTGTAATTTTACCTTGAGACGGAAATTACACTTAATACACCTTCATTATTTGAAAAAAATGAGGTGAGATAGATGATTGCCGTGAATATTTAATCAGGTGATAGATGACTACTATTCAAAACAGGAGTGATCACATTTTTGGTTAAGAACATCAGAATTTAAATTACTATTCAAATAATATATCGTGACTGATTTATTGATATACAATGTAGAGCCGCTGGTCCTAAAGACTTGAAATTTTGAGAATTATCTTTTATAGAACGTAAATATTACTACTCAAATAATTCTTGAAATTTAACCTAAATGGGCAGTAACAGAAGTTTGTATGAAAAAATTAAGCGAACAAATCGCCAAGACTTTTACTAGTACTAGTATTATATTATATTTATCAGTATAATAATTTAAAAAATGTGAATAAGTTGTTATATTTTACTACGTAGTAGCTGTACCTGCGACTCCTTCCGTGAAATGTGCAAATACTGCTAGTTGTGAGTGAGCGTGATGACTTATAATATTTTATATCCTATTCTACAGTATAGGCTAGCATTATTTATGTCAAGTTTCATCAAAATCCATCACGTAGTTTTAACAGTATGCGATTTAAAAAATATATATAGACAGACAAACATTTTGAATAGTGCTCTTCTATATCGTATGTTATAATATCCCCAATTAAAATTAACTAAAAATATTTCATGTACAGATTTTGCTCCGTTACAGTTTTAATAGTATTTATAATACATGTAAAACAGTTGACCTGTTACTTTTATTCAACTTACCATAAAATATTATTCCTTAACGTACTTTATATTTTATTATTATAATTTTACACACAACATTTTTCTGATGTTTATCTCAAAACGTCGCAAGACAACCAGCCAAACTTAAACGAACAATTTATCAAAAAGTCTAACAGAAGTGCTACACTGTACCATACTATTCATATCGTGAGTAGCAATAAGGATAAAGATCTACGAAAAATCATCTCAGTTCGTTTAAATTGCTGTAATATGTCTTGTTGGATGCTGCGTATATTATGTGGTAACTGAGAACGGTAATATATAAGCTTAAGGCGATAGGAGTGGACGAAACACGAAATATGTAAAAGTTTTATAAGCAAGTTTTCTGAAGAAGATATAGCATGCAGAGCTTTGAAATAAATAAATAAATATTGGTGGACAATTCACACAATTAATTTTATCTTGTAACACTAATGTTGAACTAATGTCTAATGAATTCAAATGTTAGGCGTTTATAACTATTTTTAGGTATAAGAAGTTTTGTACCTATGTGGGAAAGAGACACGTTTATTTTCCGCATATTCAATCACCTGATAAAAATAACTTTTTATGACATTTTTGATTTTTGAAATGAATTTTAACATCCAATTTGTAAATTTAATATGACTTTTTGGAAATTCCAGAAATTAACTTTCTTTACCCTTATATTCAAAGGTTTTAGAGCGTCGGATAAATAAGTCTTTCTCGTTACTCTAATACCTTTTATTAGAGATGACAACAGATTTTAAGAACGTGGTTTTGATTGGATGTGAGTGTCAAAGAACATATCAGTTTGTAACGGATTTTACAGATTTATATTTTTAGAGTGCTGGTGGTGTAGTGGTAGCACCCCTGCCTCACGATCCGAAGGTCGTGGGTTCAAACCTGGTCGTGCACCAATGAGTTTTTCCATTCGAAAAATTTATGTGCGCAATGCCAGTGCTCTTAAACGGTGAAGGAAAACATCGTGAGGAAACCGGCATACCCTAGAACCAAAAATTCGAAGGTATGTGTCATAGGTTAGTATTCTTATAAGCGCCGATGGGCTTGCAACCTGTCACGTACGGAATACTAACTACTGTGCAAAATGTGGGCATGTACCAAATGTCATGTTTGGACTTGCCTCTGACTACCCTCTTTAGATATCCTCAAAGATCTAAGTAACTAAAGATCTGAGGAGATTATCTACCGAGCCTGGGGATTACAGAGTCGTGATCATATATATTTTATCGATTCATTCGGTAGGTAATACCGTAAGAAAAACAATTAATTCTAAGAAGCCGTTCAAGTACTTCTTATTGTTTCTCGTAAGCGGGAATCTCGTGAAGTATTTGTTTACTTCATAAAAACTTTGTTTTGCAATCTGATCGGGATCCGGATGAATTTCTAAACTCGTTATCGGGACTCCATCGGACCGAGGAGTGTTTATTGCTGTGAAATTATTTTGGTACAATTGTATTTAGGCTGTTTCTATAGTAACTATAATAATGCTGGACAATCCACACAGCATCATCTAGCCCCAAAGTAAGCTACTCAAAGCTTGTGTTATGGGTACTAGATAACTGATATATTTAATACATTATATACATAGATAGATATTTTTTATTATACATAGAAAACACCCAGACCAACGGAACAAATTTCTGCAGATCATACACAAATTTGTTCCGCGGCGGGAATCAAACCCGCAACCTCTTGCGTCGCAGGCGGACTCTCGCCCGCTGCGCCACTGAGGTCGTCTACTATCGCTGCGCAACTAATTATTTGTCTCGCTAGATGGCACCATTTTTGAAAAGTTAGATACACAAAAAACACGGTCACTTAAAGTATCACTTATAATCTACAAGTAACACTTAAAGTATTCCCGGTTGAATCCAATTCAAAATATCATCGGTTGAAATACAATTTGGACACCGCAAATTATAAAATTTACTAAAAGTCATTTTATCTTTATTTGATATAAATATAACTTTATTCAAATATCGTTTCTGATCCCAAGCTAAAGTTAGAAAGATCTTTGAATCGCTCAGATAAGGAGCTGAGGCGTCCATTGTAAAGTTTGGGTAAAAATAGCATTTCTTTGTCTCAATTGGGTAACTTTGGTTTGAGAGTGTAATTGACAAGCACTTTTGAAGTTGTCAATCTTTCAGTGTATGAGTTTGTGGATGTTTAAAGTCGATCGTGGCTGGTTTCGTCTGAAAATCTGAATATATCATTATGGCATTTGTTTGTCAATACCAAATTTCTAGATAGAACTGGCTTGACAGATTGTGGGTTAAATCAAGAAGTTATCCATCAATTTTATTATTTGTTGTCTCATCTAACTACGAAATTTTAGTTGTCTTCAGTTTTATATTTTTTATTTTTCCAGATGTCGAAGCTTTTTACACACTTACTTATTTGTATTCAAATGTCTACAGTTTAAAAAAAAAAAAATTAGTTGTCCTATGCATAATATTATTTATGGTATTATCTATATCTATATAAGAGCTTGACCTGACTGACTGATTGATCATCACCGAGCCGAAACCGCTGAAGCTAGAAAGCTGAAATTTGAAAGGTGGTTTCCTTTTATAACAAAACCACCCACTAAGGCGGAATTTTTGGAAATTCCACCTCTAAGGGGGTGAAAAAGGGTGAAAACGTTAGTATGAAACTTTTTAACGCGTGGAGTGATTTTCATGAAACTTTGTTTGTGCACTGTAAATGCAAAATAAATGGACAAGTGTTTCAGACTTTTTCAATATAATCTTTAAAAAGGGGTCAAATGTGGGGTCAATGTTTGTATGGGAACTTTTTAACGGGTGGTGCGATTGGTGTGAAACTTTGTTTGTGTACTGTAAATGCAAAATAAATGGACACGTATTTCTGAATTTTCCAAAATAACCCTCTAAAAAGGGTAAAAGGAGGGTTAAAGTTATGTATGGAATTTTTTTATTAGTGTGATTTGTTTAAAACTCAGTTTAGATACTTTGAGTGAATGAAGTCGCGAGCGGGACAGCTAGTCCTTTTATAAAATAATATTCACATTTTTCTTTAAATTCCGGTGATCCTGGTAATATACGAGTAAGTTCAAAGATATAAGAAATATTTTTTATGTTGTCATCGGTCTTTAGTATGTATGCACATTTTTAACTAAATACAGCGTCTTGAAAGTGTCAAAAATGACGTTGAAAGATTCTGTGACATACACAGATAAATACATATATAGTTAAAGACAAAAGCTAATATAAAAGATCACAAACACGGCAGTGATCCTTATATTTCTGTATCGCCTTATTATAATGATGATGATATATTACAGCTGCTATGATCTGGCACAGTGCAGCCTAATTTATGAATTTAATCAAAATGTAATGATCCCTTTGTATAATTAACTTAATTGAAGTCACAGTGTTTACGGTAGTATGTACCGTGCAGGTGTCAAAATATTTTCGCTTAATTAAGTACTAAGTACATACTTTAATATTAATGTTTGAGTTAATTCGTGTAAATATTTTGATATTATGAAAAACTTTTGAATTTAATTTCTTTGTGTAAATTTAATTTTTCTTTGAGTATAATAGTTATAATCATGATACAGGGTAAATGTGTCAGATCGGTTTGAAGAGCTTTTAATAATTTTATTCTTAAAATATTTTTGCATTTCTCAATCATTAAAGATTTAAAATTTATCCCCGTATTATTTTGATATTTATTGTGAAATGTTTGTGGTTACTTTTTTCACTTGACTTACTCTGTGACGTCGACAAAACTGATCTTTTTAAGATAGATGCCGTAAAATTAAAAAAAAGTTGAAATATTTTTTACTCCACAAAGCTCTATGTTTGCTAAGTGAATAAGTTTGTAAATAAAGATTAAAAAAAAACAACTTTAATACTTACGTATCCATTACGCATTGTTTTGCTACAAATATTTGTTCAACTTTGTTTTGATTTTATAGTTAAATTTATGTAATAACGTGTCGTAAAGCTACTTTGTGTGTGATGTTTTGAATAGGGCTCTATATCAGATATTTTAATATTAATATCGCTAAAGGTTTCTCAATTTATTATTTTTTACGTTATTTGAAATAAAAATATAAACTTTAGTTTAGAGCTCGCCTTTTGAGCTGATAGCATGAAGGTAGAGCAATAAGAGATTGGTTGATAATAAATTATTTCACGAAGGGTAAATTTAAAATCCTACTAATATTATAAACGCGAAAGTTTGTAAGGATGTCTGGATGTATGTTTGTTACTCCTTCACGCTGAAACGGCTGAACGGATCTTAATGAAGTTTGGCACAGATGTAGATTATGGTCTGGAATAACACATAGGCTACATTTTATATCGGAAAAATGTAGCCTAAATAGATTTGTTTTTGTTTTTCAAAGTGCTACGCGGGCGAAGCCGTGGGCGAAAGCTAGTTAACAAATATTTTACGAGATAACCAAAATTGTTTGTTGCGAACAATGACGAATAGTCAGATGAAACTGTTGAGGAGACTCGCCTTAGAATTGAATGTAAAACAAATATTTGGAACTCAATATTACTTTGTTTCATCTTCAGTAATGAAGTATATATATCTGAAGTTTCAGGTTTTAATAAAGAACCCAGACAAAGGGTGAAATAAACCGCCTGCGGTGAGACACATTTTTTTCATCCCCTCCCCCCTCACCCCTCTTTGTGTAAGCTCGTTTACAAATACCCGTTGTGTTTGATTGCATTCACCTTTTGTTTTGTTATTAGTCAGTTCCCTTTGCGAATGAAATATTTGAAGGCATCATCACGACTGTAATCATCAGACTCGGTAGATATCTCCTCAGATCTCTAGTTACTTAGATCTTTGAGGATATTTAAAAGTCAGAGACACGTTCTAATTATGATATTTGGCACATAGTTTTAGACAATATTCCGTACGTGACAGATTGCAAACCCATCACCGCTTATAAGAATACTAACCTATGACATACACCTTAGAAATTTGGTTCTAGGGTATGTCGGTTTCATCACGATTTTTTTCTTCACCGTAAATAAACTAAAAGTTCTAAAAATCTTTTTTATGTTCATAATATCATGTTTATAGCATTTTAATAAAGTGGAAATATTCTTATAACTGTTCATACAAACTAATCAGTATTATATGTATCGACTAAGTAAATATAATATATCAAAATTGACTCGTAAAATTTCTCCTTAAATATTATTAATATCTTGCGTCGATAAAATCTATAAAAAGCTGTAAAAACAAATGTTTGTTCTTACAGCTAAGCCATGTGGCTAACGAACAACTCGATAAAAAAGAAACTCAGATAAACTTGGGGCAAGTAAATGTAGAAGGAGATGACGCTAATTAAAACTGCTGAGCAAAAGAAATAGAAAAAGCCCATTTATTTACAAAATGGAAGAATCGTTAGCCACATCGAAGTCGGGACACAAAAGGAAGTAGCTACCAATGAACGCTAGGCAGAGAGGAATGATAAAGGACAGCGTACAAGATCATTGAACATGTCATATCAATAGATTACACATTACTTATGCAAGTTTTGTACGCATATACCCACCACTAGTTCAATCCATATCCCAAGGTTTGCTGGAAAAGAACTGTTCGCCTGTATACACGCCATTATTTTTAAATTTAAAATGTAATTTAATTTGAGTATAAAGAAAGAATGAAGAGTAAAGTTCCTTTGACTGTCGCTGGAGACTGAAGCCCAAATGGCAAGATGGATTTTGACAAATGAAAAGGTATAATATTGGATTATTAGTTCATAAGTTTTTTTGCTATAAAAAAAACAATGTATATTAATCACTGTCAATTCTTTTTTTATTGTTTTTTGTTAATTTATGAATTTGATGTTATAAAAACAAAAAAAATATGTCATATCTTATACCTTTTTCCACTTCATACCTGCTCCAACGATTTTCATGAAATTTATCTAGCTATAGATAAATCGATCTAGCTATATTTCATTTTAAGAAAACGTCGTTTACCAAAAAAAATCGAGCAGTGCTCGGTCACCCAGGTACTTATATTTAAATCAACTCAATCTTACACACTTGTACCATCAATTGTACTGCCCAATGGTACAAGTGGTCCGATGGCACGTAGACACAGATAACGTAGAGCTTAAACCGTTGGTCCAAAATACTTGAAGAAGGGTACATTTCCTGCCGTGTGATTCTGTAAGACCTCATTTTAAACTTCGAATCTGAATCCGCTGTGAGTTTCTTGATTGGCATTCTAAAAACTCGGTTGATAATTCGAATTTACACTAGCGCCACTCTTGCGAGCATGTCAGCGAGTTAAACTAAATTGACGGGGAGATTTTGACAGATAAAGTATGAGATGACGTAAGAAGTGGCATTCTATACGGTAATTCCCAAGTCACTTCGACGCTCGCTTCGTTCTTGAACCCGATTCAAAGTGTCAAATAAAAATAATCTTAAGCGAAGTGAGAGTGAATAGCGATGTGAGATGCGAGTTGATGTTTGAATTTTACAGAATCGACGTACTGTAGTATGTAGACAGTAATGATTTTTAAGAATTCTACCAAGCAGCGAGAGGTTTGTATTGTGCCAAATACAAAATATACATACAACTATTATATCTATAAAATTGAATTTTGTTAGAAAAAATACTAAGATCATAAATTTCGTAGCACAAATATTCGTAGTTCTCACCGCGGGCGTCTCCCAATATTACTACTCCGAGGGTAGCTAGAAATAATAGTTGTACTTACATTGAAAAAGTTCGAAGGACAGAACCATCCTTCGATTAGAAAGTTTTCTCTTTATTGTAATTTTCGAGTAGTTTTGTTCATAAAGGACAATGAAACGGACAACATGACTCGGGATTTGTTGAATAACTTTTGTTTTAGCAATATGATATTTTATCTAATGTGATCCATTTCAGTTACTGGATCGACGATTTGGGTGTTAGATTAGAATAATGAGAACCGGACATAAGAGTGATTTTGCATTCCTATTAAGTTATAGTCTTATTTTCATTATTGAAGACTAACTACTGTGCAAAATGTGGGTATGGGCCAAACATCATATTTGGACGTGCCTCTGACTACCCTCTTGAGATATTTTCGAAGTTACTAGATATCTACCGCGCTGAGGATTACATTTGTGATCAGACTTTTTTTTAATCTTATTAAAAATTGAATCTGTGTTCAAACTCTGCCTCGTGACATAACTTTGAAAGTTTAATGGAGAGATTATTCTTTAGTCTAAATTTACGAGTTTGAAGATTGTGTTTCCTGTGGTAGCATTTCAATCACAATCACAGGTACAAAATGTCAGGGTTGTCCAAATTTCCACATAATCCGTGTTTCGTCGCTAAAGTTCTATCTGTCACGCCTTTTCCTTGTTCGCGACACACTAATGGAGTGGTGCGTGAAGGAATTAGGGCTAACGCGGTTCGAGTTGCGGCTCGTGTGACAACCCTTGTTTCTGTCATCATGTTGTGTCACTATTTGTTGTGAGTCAGTTGCTTGTTTAAAATTGTGCAGTCCTATTAAACTAGCTTCCGAGCGCGGCTTCGCTCGTGTGGTACCTACCCGGTTAATAAGTAGCCTATGTGTTATTCCAAATCATAAACTACGCACATTCCAAGTTTCATCCAGATCTTATCAGCCGTTTCAGTGTAATTGAGTAACAAACATACATACATCCTTATCTATGTAACGGCCAAACGGATTTTGATGAAATTTTATATAATTACAGATTATGCCTTTGATTGTGACAAATAGGTCACTTCTTATTCCAAGAAGAGGTACCAGGTAACCACGGGACGTGTTTTTTCAAATCTTCTTCTTCTTCTTCTTCAATTATGGCATCTGTCTCTTAGAGAACAATTTTTTTCAAATCTTAGTAACAAGAGATCTGAAGAGAATCTTCCAACCCTGGGGATTACAGTCGAGATCGTATTTGTTTATTTGGTTGATGCTTACCTATTCAAAATTTGTTATGTATTTTTTGTAATAATACCTATCTCAATCCAATTCAGTATGTTTGATGGCATCAGAATCGAATGATTGATATTCTCTTCCCCAAGTGTTCTCACCCTTGCTCCTCAATCTAAATGTGATGACACAACGAAAACATAAAATATGCCGTATTTCCGTGCTAAAATAAATTGCCTACCAAGAAAATTTATTCTGCACTCAACGCCAGCAAATAATAAGGCAGAGAATAAACGAAACAAGTCTATTGAAATAAATTAATAGAGATTCTAGAACCAATTTTTCTGGCCATTGTGCTCGGAACAGTGATAAGGAACAATAATGGCTGACTATAGCGCAGCACAATGCCTCTGATGCGTCGAATGACGGCGCCATGGAAAAATAGCACTGAGGCCAGCTCTTGACCATCGGACAGGCGATGTTCAATCTAAGGCAGATAGAAAAACGCTCATATTCCATTGAACATTGGTTGACTCTGACTGGACATGAATGGAAGTTGTTGAGTCAGAAGTTTTTGAGTTCGCGTGCAGAGCTTCCATTAGGATATCTGTATCGATAGAAATTGCTGTATTCAATGTTTTCAAACCAGACTGATATTGGTGAACATTTCATACGACGCCACCTAGTTCTAAACTAAGCAACGTTTGCAATTAGGAAACCAAATAAATGATAGAACCAAGTTTTTTTTTGTGAATTTTATTACTAAAATAATTATCCCACCGTTACGTTATACTGACCAATACAGTTTATAATATACTCGTATAATATCATAATATTTATCATGTTTGTATTGACTATCTGCCTGTCTCTTTCTTTTTAGTGTACGAAGATTAAGGCAGCAACTATTCTAGTTACCTTTACACTCACCGTAGTTATTTAACTAGTTTTTGTTAGTATATTTATACTGCTATTCATTCCAAAATTGTTATTGAAACCAAAAATGTTCCAATAGAAGCTAAAGTTCGGTTTAAAAGCACACTTCTAATACCCAGTGATCTGTTATCTTTCAATTTCCAGCCACACGGCTCTCGTGGATTATTGAGGGCAGATTGTTTCTAGAATATTCATTCAGTGAAGAGCATTTTGTTCACTATGGGGCGTTGAATTTAATAGATAAAATAACTACCGACCTATTGATTGATTCGGGATGCTTTTGACTTGATTGAAAAGAATGACGAAAATCAAACATTCTTCTGATAAGTTATTATCAAAGTAATAAAACCTAGATAAAAAAAAAAGCCTAAATTGAAAAATTGTTACTTCAAGCTTGAAATGTAACGCTTCTGAAACATGATAGTTTGTAAAAGCTTGTGGTAAGGCTCTTGAATAATGTTTGATTTAACATAAACAGTGTTACAAAAGTCACAGTGTATATCCAAAAATATAATACATATTCCTTGAACACACAAATATAGGAGATAAGAGTAGGGTATAATATATAATAGCAGGCACTTCCTCCTGTCATTACTTCTGAGTAGATTGATGTTATAATGTCTATCATTTTGGCTTGCATATTAGCATTTGCACGCTGTTTCATTCGCGTTGAAGTCTAATGAGTGATGAACCCCAAAGATATTTGCTGGCAGTAAGAGACAGGGTCACAACAACCGACAAACAGACAAGAAAAAAACGTTCGATTTGTAGACAGACTGACAAACCATCCCTTCACTCATAATATTATAGGGTATTCGACAGTGGCATTAGGAGTGCTAAAATAAGCAACCTTATTTTCCCCGTGGTAAAACCGAAAATTGATAATTCATCTTGCTTTAGGTTGTTTTCAGATAATATTGATAATAGACGGTAGATAATTACTGTCGATGATTAAAAGTGTAATTAGGGTGTATGATCCCATAATAAAGACCGATATCATGACTTTTATATCCTTGATATAAGATTCAAAATTCAATAATATACCGGTTTTCATAAAATGGAATACTTAATTCTACTATCATCGTCATTGAAATTTGAAAATTGTCAAATACGTTACTATACGAGTAGATAATATAAGTTCGTTAGATTCAATGTCCTATGGTCACAAGACTATGGGTCACCCAAAAGCCTCCATCACAACCTCTTAACACCAACCGCCAACTTCATATGTCTTAATGTCAGAGGATTAAAGTGCGCCTCAGAAATTGACAACTTAATGAGCCCTCCAAAGGATGAAAGTGCTAAGATGAAAATGCAACTGCAGTCACCCAAGTAGATTACCTCGCAAATTCCTCGCATTTCTTTGATCTTTGAGTGGATCTCTCCAAGGCTTCATATTCTTCACTTGGTTGTTCAAAACGCTGCAGTAAGAGTTGAGTAATGTATAAAATAAGGCACCTTCTGAACACAAAATGACCTCGACAGGATAAATAAAATTCATGACGGTCACATTAAACTTTTCAGGGTAATAATCAGGCATTTTTGCATTTCAAATCAGCTGTTTAACATTCTGTGTTTTCAGGACAACGTGAAGGCTCGTTGAACAGGTCCACGCGCTTACAAAATGTAAAGTTAATTCGACAAGATAAATACGGATTAAGTTCTGGGTAGGCAGTTTTTAAATCAATGTAAATGACGTCATAAAATATATAAAGTGAGATTACCAAGATTGAAAAATTACGATTGGGTAAGGTCACCTCGGATTATATATTTGCCGAAGTAATATTTTCAAAGCCCAACTAATATTTTCAAAGTCCTTTTTAACTTATCGATCAGGATTTAAACTCAGAATCGAAATATATCAAAATATCTTTTTTAACAAAGCGTACGTGGTTCTTCTTGGTAAGTAATTCAATGGCAATGGCAGTCGTTTTGGTGCACTTCGATAACAGATATAAACCTAGTACTAATAAAGGTAAATCTAACAAAGCGTTTGCCAAAAATTTTCAAAAGAAAGTAAATAGTATTACGAAAATGGTGGGCGTACCTCAAGGCAGTGTATTAGGGCCGCGTTTCTTTTTAATCTACATATTGAATTGAGAGAATTCCGTGTACACGTAAAGCCTTATTCACTCATGAATTATGAATACGTGTGCTTAATTTGTGTTAAAATATACTTAAAAACAGATCTTTCTCTGCTTAAGAGAATATTATATCGTCTGTAATGCTTAGAATTTGCATGAAATTGAATTGAAAAATATAATTTACTTGCATGTTGCTTGAAAGATTTATTATGAGGTTTATTTTCATGACTTTCCGTTTCCATAATTCATTTAAAGAGTATAACTTTGGCGTGTAAATAAAGAAAATTGTATGTAATAATGATTAACTTAACTTTGATAACGTTCAAGTTGAAATAACTTTACTAAAAAACATAACATAGTAATAAGATTATAGATAAAAACCCGCTTATTCATTAGCTAAGATAAACTAAGCGTGATAGCTAAATAAAAAAATATGTTATTTCAAAGTACTACTACTATAAACAAGCTTTTTATACATAAATGCATAGACCACATAAATCATGTAAAAAAATATGAAATAGGCTTCCATCTTAACCCTCCGTTAGTCGCGTGGGGTCTTTGAAAGCCCAGGTTTTGGAAAAATGAAAAATTTAAGCAATTAAAACAATCTCAGCAATTCAATATTTTAGGTACCCTCCTAAGTTGGATTGTATTGGCCGCGTATCGCTGCTAACTTCAATTCGCGCATAAGCGCAGTGAGATACAGAAGTGTTTTGTGCGGACGGGCTTTGAAAGACCCCACGCGACTAACCGCGTAAGTAAAATTTAATTGTTTTTATTAGTTTAGACTTTTTTGTAGCATGTTTTTTTAGTGTTTTTTTTGTAGTTTTAGATTTAATTAACTAGTAAAATGGATGAAGAACAACAACGTCGTATATTAAGCTGGTTAGACGATGAAAGTAACGATGTTTACCTCAACTTCAGGATGTTCAACAAAATGAAAATAATTTCTTTCCCATGAGAAAGCGTTGCGTTCATTGCCCCAGACAAACAGATCGAAAATTTAAATCTGTCTGCCATTTTTGTAAGGGTAACATATGCCCAACACATACTAAATCGGTATGTACCGACTGTGTTCAAAACGAAAATTAGTGAAAAGTTCACTGACTTCATCTGGTAAAAGTTTGTGTGTTTTTTTGTTGGTTCTTTCCAAATTTTACGTAATTGTCATCGTTATTTTAGTTTTATCATATATATATTTATAAAAAGGAGAAGTTCCTACATTTAGTTTGTTAAAAACCTTTTTTTTGTGATTGTGATCTCAAGGAGAGAAATTTAAGTTCCTTTTTTTAGATTGTAAGTTCAAAGAAGAAATAAAAGAATATGTTTACGTAACTTTTTGTAGTTTTATTGTATTTAAGTTATTCGTCAATGACTTGTTTAGATAATAACGAAAAAAATATTAAAAAGGTGTTTTTTAGGCTGTTTATTTTTGGGGTCTTCAGAAACCCCACGCGACCAACCGTGTAAACTAAAAATGCGCGACTGACCGAGGGTTAAGGTATTCCCAGTTGACCCATAATTTGCCGAGACTATAAGAATGTAAAAAGCCTCTTCTGGATCATGTCCATTATATACAACTCTTACATAAAACCTTCTTTGTACCGTTAATCGTACAAGCCTTCCCACCTTTGGGACCCACCCTTTATTAATTTGCTCAAATGGATAGGGAAAATGTTGTAATAATATCCGATATATTCGAAGACATTACCCTAGAGTTTAGCTCTAGACAGAGCATTATTTTATTTTGTACTACTTTTGTTTTGCCCGCAAAAGTTTTCTGCAAAGAATCACCCTGTGAACTCAAAATTGACAAAATAACACAGTGTCACTACACATTTTTGTTAAAATTTACTCTAAAAACAAAATGGATCCGTTTAAGTTGTCCCTACTCAAATTTGTATGTGTAATGTGTAACTAACTAAGTGTTTACTTTATACCTGTAAACCCTAGTTTAATCCTAAATGGGTAGCCATATTTTATTTTGTATTATTTAGTTTTTGACAGCGGAAAAGTCCTATTTAAACAACAAACAAAATCAACTCTAAATACAAAGTTAACCCTTCAAAAGTGTGTCCCCACTATTTTTTTTGTGTAACGTGTGGGCACACTGCTAACGACATAAGTATGTTTTTTTGCGAAAAGACACAAAAATGTGTCTTTTCGCTACCCCCCCGTTCCATAAATCAGTGTATTTCCACCACCTAAATGCCTCCAACCTCAATTATAACAAATTCAACTTTAACCTAATTCCATTTAGAGGGTAAAGCCTCACGTCGCGTGCTGACAATCTGATCTAACACGAGTAGTATAACTTGTGCTTGTGCCTCATAACAATTATTATGAAAAAACTGAGACACAGTGCTGAACAAATAGCTCGGTAACTATAGTACAACCCGGTCACATTATCTCGAGACCTCGCTGGAATGCGAACCTCCCGCTCCGTTCTCCTTTCACCTCCCCGCGCTCGCACTTTCTTGCTTTTGCGCACCATATCAGAGCGCCGACGCGACGTGACGTCATCGACGCCAGGTCTCGAGATAATGTTATAAGTTATCCATCGAAGTACCAGCAAAACTTCAAAAATGTGTGATGTACGAAATAATTTAAGAAGCGATGGGCTTGCAATTTGTACGCAGCACTAAAATACTACTTCAACATGATCTCCGCGACAAAATTTTTTTGAAATTGATATCGTTCATTTGTTTCGTATTCGCATGAGAAAGAGTGAGACAAAACTGAAGACAGCATTTTCTAATTTTATCGTGGCAGGCCTTTTTTTCTATTTTGTCACTCAGCTGGGCAACGATCAACCAAATTTCTCCGTTCGTCCGTTTTTTTGGCGGCGGCCCAAAAAAAGTCCCTTACATTCGTAAAAGCTGCAAAGTCAACACTTTTTCAGCCAACCTCGACATAAATATGGCGTCTATTACCTCATTAATAGACTATTTGGTAAGCTGATTTTTCTCGTACCACTGATCTCAAACTTATCTGATCTCAAATCTACCAAAACTGGGAATTACAGAATTACTTTTATTTCCACTTTTGTTTTTTTGCAACTCGGTTTGGAGAAAGTGTACCAGCTGTTGTCTTTAGGCTACTGCTACCCAGCTCTTTCGATAAAAGCCTGCGATAATTGCCCCCTGCTGGATTTACGCCTTTCATTCTTTATAAACACGACCGGTTTATTGTTTAACAAGATTATTTTTAGGACAGCTTTATTAGCCTTTTGAATTATCTGTGCGCGCTGTTTGTTCTTTGACCTGTTTATACTCGTACTGTCAACCTTCTTTATGCTGTTGTCACCATGAATTTATAAAGTTGTTCAAAGGCACTTTTATTTTAACGGTAACTTTGGAATTTTTTCATTATTTTTATTGCTGCCTATTTAAATGAATTCTTTGAGTTCTTGCTTTTCACAAAAACTCATGTATAAAATTTTCTTGCCAAAAATCGAATCAGTAATGATTCAGCCTCTAACGTAAACATCTTTCGACAGTGATTTTTTTAATAAAAGAGAAAACTAAGTCTGTTTGACAAAATAAATTTTGATATTACTTTGCATTTATATGATCATAATACGGTTGAACTTTGTCTTCTGTACCTACTGTCATAAATATAACATAATATTGTTGTTTTACTAAATAAATATTCTATACAAGTATATATTTAAATTCTTTAAATGCAAAAAGAAACATTGGAAGTTAGAAACATTTTTCATTACGAACAATAGCCAAAGCTAAAATTTTTCTCATGTTAACAATTCAAATAAAGAGAATATTTACACAAATGTTGTAAAGAAAATACTTTTAGAAGAGAGTGGGCAGACTTTGAAACAAACGTAAAAAACCTTTGATCTTTTTACTGAAACTTCGGTTCTTTCGAATAAAAATATTACAACTGCTGCAACTACACTATTAGCTTATTAAACATGTGGCCGATATTAAGATTCATTGCCCACAACATTTTAGTATTAAACAGGTATTTATCGCGTTTTATTTACTTATTTTTCCCGACGTTTCAACAGGTTTAAGCGCTTCACACACAGCAGCTATAATGTATATTAATGTACATTACATCCCATAGATATTATGCCATACATTATAGCTGTCGTGTGTGGTCTCGTGACGATTTCTATGGAAAGATGTAATGAGATGTATCGTGCTATAATGTACATCTTTACATTATAGCTGCTGTGTGTGAAGCCCTTTACATACACTGTCGTGGTCACGGGATGACTGAATCGTGCCCATAACATGCTTTCAACTGACCTCACAGCTCAGTTGGTAGTAGCTCTGCCTTCTGCGCTGTAGGTTGTGGGTTCGATCCTCACCCAGAACTAAAATTTGTGTGATGAACACAATGATGAACGATGATGTTTTTAATATATTAGATATTTTATATAAGTATATAGATTATTTTCTAATATAGGTTAGGTATACATTTTTGTTTTCAATTTTATTTGAATTTCGTTGGCGTGATTACTTATCCTATAAATAAATAGGAATTATGAATAATGTAACACGTCTGCTCCTAATGATACGATAAATATTCCGAATGTACAGCTACCGGCACGATATGGCACATTCAACGAAAAAAATCTAGATAACACGGTTATGAGTTTTTTTTTAAAACGACAGTGATCTGTTAATTTTTTAATGCCATTTTACCATGAATCCATTGTAGTTAATCACTGATGCTTAATTATACCTGGAAATAACTCAATTATAAAATTATCGTGAGTCTGTTCACGTCTATGTCATCCAATATTTTTAGAAACTACAAAACATTTCTGGAATAATTACTTTGGCTGAAATATTTACCTAAAGTTATAATAATATTCTCTGCAAGAAATTAATTTTGGATTCTACGAGTATACCTAATTAGAATATTTGAGTTTTTCTAAGATATACCTACATGACGACCTCAGTGGCGCAGCGGGCGAGAGTTCGCCTGCGACGCAAGAGGTAGCGGGTTCGATTCCCGCCGCGGAACAAATTTGTGTACGGTCTGCAGAAATTTGTTCCGCTGGTCTGGGTGTTTTCTATGTATAATAAAAAATATCTATCTATGTATCTAATGTATTAAATATATCAGTTATCTAGTACCCATAACACAAGCTTTGAGTAGCTTACTTTGGGGCTAGATGATGCTGTGTGGATTGTCCAGCATTATTTATTTATTTATTTATTTATTTATTTATAGTTGATAGTAGAAACGTGTGCCACAGCAACAGCCGGCATCTGTAAAGTGCGCAGCTGTAAGAATATTTCATAACAGGATCCTTTGATCTGAATCAATAGGTTATTAGGGAAATCTGTTACAACATTCAGGAAACTTCGTTTCCAAATTATCTTTTTTTCGGGGTAATCGATTTTTCTGCTTCACTTATAATATTATTAGTGACTTTAGGAACTTCTTTTGAGTTTTTTTTTATGTTTTTGGGAAACTCAACACTTTGTTTACTTACTTTATTACTTTAGAGAACTGCTTTTTTTAATGTGAGTTTATTAAACTGTTTCATATGAAGGTAATGAAGGTTTAATTATAAGGAAATGGGTAGTCGTCAGCTGACAATCGCAAGTTCAAGTCCCGCGTTTGCATTTGAAGACAAACGTTTGCATGAATTTTGTTTAGAAATTCGTTTGTTAATTTTTTTTAGTTAGTACTTAGAATTTTTCATTGCGATATTTAAAAAAACCATAAAGATATGGTTTTCGATAAGGTTTAAAATAACTAGGTGATATTTGAATGCAAATTTTGTGGATGGTTATAGGGATAGAGGTAGACCAAATAAAAGATGGATGGACTGCGTGTAAGATGATATGAAAGATGTGAGTACTGAGATGAAGAATGATAAAAGTAAATGGAAGAAGAAAACGTGTTCTGCCGACCCCACGCAGCGTGGGAAAGAAGGAAGAAGAAGAAGATTTAAATGAAAATTTAAACTTATTTAAAACACGATCACTAAAACGCTATTTCTCGAAAATTGTCACACACATCAAAGATTACCCGACTCCAAGACACAGCATATTTAATACGCATACATGCATACATTACAAAGATACACAACAGCACACGAGTTGCCTTGTCTGTTTGTATGTTTAATCTATGAACTGATTCACTTACAAGTTGCTTTGACTTAAATCAATGTTTGGTCAATATTTGGGACTAGCTTCTGTGCACGGCTCCGTAATAATACACGAGCAACACGCCCCGCCCCGGCTTTACACGAGTAGCAAAAGTATCTCGATTTTTTTAAATATAAATTATAGCCTATGTCACCCGGGGATAGAGTAGCTTCCCAACTTTGAAAACATTTTTAAAATCAGTTCATCAGTTCAAAAGATAAACTAGCCCTAAACCTAACTTATCCCCGAACCCCTTACTTGCTATAAATCTCTATTTTGAAACTAACTCAGTCAGCGTATCCTAATTTGGATACAAAGCTATGCCTACGGTGTGCCTTGAGCACCGGTTTATAGTTTTTAGATTGCTTTGGGACTGAAAGGTAGATTATTATTAAGGCCCAGAATACTCGTCACACTATTCCTTAAGTAAAAGTTACAAAAAAAAGTGACATAGGTCCGTATAGCAACGCGGATCTCCGCGGAATCAGACATAGCACGAAGCGAAATACCCAAATGACAAGTAAGTAGAGTGCGGCATGATAATATTTCTGCTCTGAATTATATAATGAAAGCGACAATTTATAACAAACATAAATATGTTCAAGTAAATAGCTTATTTCAAAAAAGGGCTGGGTTGATTTGTTTCAAATTAACTGATTTATATTCATGTGAAATAAAAATTCAAAATCCGTTCTGGATAAATTAGGGAATTTCTGAATTTTCAGAGGTGTTTTTGACAAGATTTTTAACCAAAGTTTCTAACTAATTCGTGTTTTAGCTCCGGTTGATTTATCACTTATATCCTTGAGTATCGTGTTGTTCAATTTCAATGTAATCTATTAAGCGGTAATAGAATGATTAGGGTTGCAATACTTGCAATTTTCAAAATGCTGGGCCTTAATATAAAACGGGTATTTATCGCCGAAAAAGAGAACTAAAAAGAAACACGGGTAGACGGTCTACCCGTGACCACGACAGCGTATAACCTATCGGGAAAAAATAGCTAAATAAAACGCGATAAATACCCGTTTAATACTTATAATAATGTGTTCAGATCGCTTAAGTTTAAAAATATGAAAGGTAGATTGAAATTTTTTTACGTGCCACTATTAATATTATTATTATTTAGCCATTACTGTCCCACTGCCGGGCAAAAGCCTCCCTTCCCTTCTTCCACTCTTCGCGACTCAACGCAGTATCAGGCCAGGTGCTCAGGTGAGAGTCCAGCTCGTCCCGCCATCTCATCCTGGGTCTTCCACGTGGCCGCGTCACGTTGCGTGGGCTCCACTGTGTGGTCCTCTTCGCCCATAAGTCGTCTGACATGCGGCACACGTGTCCGGCCCAGTTCCACTTCAGGCTGGCGGCTTTTTGACCAACATCAACAATGCGGGTTTCGGAGCGTAGTATACTGTTCCGCACGCGGTCTGACAGTTTTATACCTAAGATACTACGCTCCATGGCCCTTTGGCAAACCCCGAGGGCGGACTTCTGACGTTAATTACGTGCCACTAGTTCTTTTGAAATAGTGTGGTGAAAGGATTGTACTGCGTCTTAGAGGCTCTTTTTTGCGCATGACACATGTCTTCGAACTATTTAGGTTCTACGACATGCCGGTTTTCTCACAATGTTTTCCTTCACCATATTAGAGTACTGGTATAGCGCACTTCAATTAAAAAATCCATTAGTGCGCGATTGGATTCAAACCTACGACCAAAAGGCACTATGCTGAGTTTAGTGCGTTCATTGGCGGATATTTTGTTCTTACTTAAAAAATTACAAAATAGGCACGATGTTATTTTATTATTTGAAAACTAAATTAGCGTAACGTTTTTTTTTAGTCTTTATTGTCTAAGCTATCTGCTATGTGAATATGAGACTAAAAATATACAAGTATTACAACAAAATCAAATTAAAATCACTTCACATCTTAAAAAATAAACAAATTAAAAAACAACACGATAATACCTACTTAGGGGAAGATATCCATGGGTGAGGCCTATGGTAAGCAGTGGATGTCATTCGGCTGAAAAGATGTTGATGATGAATACCTACATTGTAATATTTATAGCAATTCGCTAATATCATTTTTGTCTTATTTGGATGGTAGCTTGTAGGAGTTGCATAACCCTTGCATAAAAAATAAGTACCTGGGTGAGCGAGCTTTGCTCGAATTTTTTTTGTTATATCGTGTTTTTTGGAAAATGAAACCTAGCTAGATCGATTTATTGCCCTCGAAACTAAATTTCATGAAAATCGTTGGAGCCATTTCCGAGATTCAGATTATATATATATACAAGAATTGCTCGTTTAAAGGTATAAGATAATATACATACAAGCGTTTGAATCTAAAATAAAATAAGAAAGAATATAATGATCACGACTGTAATCCACGGGCTTAGTAGATATCTTCCTTAAATCTTTAGTTATTGAATTGAGTTTGAATCTATTCAAGATAATTTACATACCCCAGAAACATTACCCTCCCTCTTCGCAGTCGATCAAAAACGGGTGCTATACCCCTGGAGTTTTGTGTCTAAATTAGGATTCGCTGAAATAACAAACTTCGTTACCAAGGACCCAAAGTAAAATTTGGTCAGTCTAAAACACGGTCCATCTTCATTATACAATGGCTTTTGTTGTTATCAGAATAAGGCTTATTTTAGTATAATTTATTCACGTTATAAGCTCATAATTACGTTTAGGATAGGTATAATGTAAATGTTATTTAATTACGTTTGTTTGGAAAGCTCAAACGAGAAAAAAACACAGCGCCATCTAGCTACAAATTTAGCAAAGTTTATTTATGCTATGGAAACTTTATACTACTCGTATACTTGTACCTTTGAAACTTTATTTTTTTCAAAATAAACAAAACTACATAAAAATACATAGAAAATTATAACACCCGGACAAAAAAATAATCTTCTATCTTTATTAAACGGTGAAGGAAATCATCGTGAGGAAACTGGCATACCCTAGAATACCTATACCTTATAATACTATGTTGGTATTCTTACAAGCGGCGATGGGCTTGCAACTTTTGCTTGCGTAATACTTCTGAGCACAATGTGGGAATGTAACAAATATTATGTTTGGACGTGCCTCTACTACCCCTTTTTAGACATCTTCAAAGACCTAAGTAACTAGATATCTGAGAAAACATCAACAAAGCTTTGAGACAAAAAAAAACACAAACAAATTATCGTACCTGCTAGTGACCAAAATTATGACAGAGATAAAAGTAAAGACTAACTGAGAAAGTTGTTACAGCCTGGACAGAGCTATCCGATGATCGCGCTAAAGGTTGCTTGAACTATTAAAAACGACTAAGCATGCGACGCTACGAGCATCGCGCCTTATGAAAGTAAAATGAGCAAAATCTTCAGGCGGGTTTAAGGATTGAGGCAGACGAGGGCAGGATGTAGAGTGGCTAAGGCTATCTGGAAAATAAGAGGCCATTTACTCAGTAAAATGCACTGTTCCTCGAGAAAATACTGTAATACTGAAAAGGAACTGCTTATGGTTGAGCAAAATCGATTTTCATAAAAGCTTAAATAAAGTAATGGGTACCTATTTTTTCAAAAATCTTCTAATAACGACTGACAGTAAATAAAAAATAGGTTACCGAAAAGATGATAAGTAACCTGTCGTATTTAACGTTGAAATGCTATCCGAAAATTGCTACCAAATTGCTTCTATTTGCTTCCATAAGAGATTTGCTTCCCCTAATTTTAGAAAAAAATAATCCAGCAACCAATCCACCAATCCAGATACTACAATTAATCTGTTACTGGTATCAGTGTGTTTCAGTGAATTTTATGCGTTTCGTCAAAACTGCTTTTCGTCAAAATACCATTTTTGCCAAAGGTGCGTTTTGTCAAATATCTTTTAGTCAAAACTACTTTTCATCATATATTCTAAAATCTAGCGCTGGATTTGCTTTTTTGGAATGCTTTTGAACCAGCTATTACATCAAATACTGTTTGTAAGATCGAGAAAAGGAAAATCAGCAGGTCAAATTTCAATACAACAGAGATAAGTACACTTTGACTAGAAAATACTTCATATAAAGACAATTCATCAATTCATCCATCACTTGGCTTCTCTTACCCCCACCCGGCAACAATGGCGGCTTCAACACACAAACTAATGTAACACAGAGTGATATATGATGAAGTCAATTAACTGAGGACGTTGAGTGATGTTGGAAGAAAAAATGAATGATGTAACTCTAGGCTTTCATTTCGTGACAGGGTTGGCTATGTGCTTAACGTCATTCATTTGTTAGGGCTCGGGAGTTTTTGATATCTGCAAAATAAATGGTCGCATGTATGAAGAATGTAATGAGAGTGAATGAAGCAAAGGACGTATATCAGGATCGTGGCAAGTGGAGATCCGTGTTCTCTGCCTACCCCGTCGGGAAACAGGCGTGATTTTATGTATGTATGTGGTCAAATAATTGCACCACGTTACGACGCCGTGAAAGATGTTGATGATACAACAATGTGTCGTGAAGTGTTACGGTGTCCATCGTGAAAGATCACAACGTGATATTATGACTTTAATTAATGTAATTGGGATAAAACCCGTTTTAATTACACCAGGTTTATAGTTAAAGGGCACTAGTAGTGTAGTGGTAACATCCCTGCCTCACCATTGACTTTTTCCATTCGAAAAATGTATGTGCGCCATGCCGGTGATCTTAAACAGGGAATAAAAAGTATATACTGTGAATAAACCGGCATTCCCTAGAACAAAAAAATCTAAGGTGTGTGTCATAAGTTAATATTCCTATAAGTGGCAATGGGCTTGCAACCTGACACGTACAGAATGCTAACTACAGTGCAAAACGAGGGCATGTGCCAAATATCATGTTTGGACGTGCTTCTGACTTCCCTCTTTAGATATCTACAAAAGATCGTAACTAGTGATCTGAGAAGATATCTATCGAGCCTGGGAATAAAAGTCGAGATTATTTTTTTGTTATATAAATAAATACTTATTCAGCTATATGTACTTTTACACTTACGCGATCTGAACACATTATTATTAGTATTAGACGGGTATTTATCGCGTTCAAATTACCTACCCGTACGGGTAGTCTACCCGTGACCACGACAGCGTGCAAACCTGTCGAAACGTCGGGAAAATATAAGGTAATTTGAACGCTATAAATACCCGTCTAATACTAATAATAATCTTATTCAGCTAATCACGAAAAAGTTTTCATATAGAGATGGTTATACTCTTTGTTAGCTAGTTTGAGAAGTCGTTAAACTTTACAAACCGGGCTAATTCTTTCTCATAAGCTTAATGTGACCGCGTGGGCTCCCGCTTCACTTGACTAGCATAAATGTTACAAATTTCAATCCGTTCAGGTAGCACAGGGCTTAATTATCGCTTTTTTAAAAAAAAAAAAACAGAACCCAAATTACACCTTTTTCCGACTGAATAAAACAACTTTGTTTCCATCCCTTCAGGCTCTTGGGCTTTAACAAAATATTATGTTTCTTTAAGAGATTACATTACAAAATTACTTTATTATTGTCGAGAAAAAAATCTTCCTTTGATGTTCTCTCTATATTTTATTGAAGACAGTTAATTTGTGACGACTCTCCGTTTTCATTTAAGATCTTTTAGATGAAATAATATTCAAAGGACTAATGAAATAATTCAATCTTCTATCTAACTAGCCTAAATCTAATCGAAGCTACATAACATTACAAATGCGAAGGTTTGGATGGATGTATGAATGTTGGTTAATCAATCATGCAAATTTGGCACAGAGATCTAGTCATTCATACTCAGTCAGTCTATTAATAGTACTGAATATCACAAAAGCTTTTTTTATCTCGGAAAAATGTACAATTCCCTTGAAATAGATTTGTTTTTATTTTTCAAGGCAAAAGGTGGGTGAAACCGCGAGCGGAAATTTCTTTGCCCGCCTAGGTCAATATTATCATAGAGATAAAAGACTTTTCCGTAAGTAAAGATAAATGTCTTACATTCTAGGCATAAGACATGATGATAATTTTAGCAAATTATGTATTATTATGTTCGTAAGTACATTTATTTCTAGGAGAAATCTTTGAAACTATTGAACCAATAAAAACTTCTATGTGCTATGTTTAAGAACTTATTTCACGAGAGAATCCACAGGAAGATTTAGTTTAGGTATTACATTCATTATGAAAGTTTTTGCTTGTATACTTGAAATAATTAACATCAAAAAACATTGATTTTAAAACACAATTCTTGGCTTGATTTTAGACAATTGATGAAATACTGAAATCAGACATAAACCCGTGGTTAAGATAACGAACCGATTACTCGCCGGTTAAAACTTCCCTTAAAATCGTCAGCAAAGCTACAACCATCAGCTATATTATTGTTTAATCACACGAAAGGGTCCCAAAAACAGATGAAGATATTGTTGTCATCAACATCAAATATGAACCGTAGTGCGTTGGTTTAGGGTCGGTTGTAGCAGAACGGTTTAAAGCAAACATTTATATTTATATATCGTCGGTTAACGTAGATATATAGAAGTATAATATGGAAGCATACAGCAAATTGACCGGGAGGCTGCCACGCGCTGATAGTAAAGCTCACTATGTTAGGTCGCAATTTATACGCTTTCTGCGACTTGTTACCAATGCGAACACTGGTGGTCTAGTGGTAGCAGCCCAATCTTCCGATCCTTAGGTCGTGAGTTCGAATCCAGGCGCGCACCATTGGATTTTCTTTTCGAAAAATTTATGTGTTTTAATTTAATGTAATATAGATTTCTCAAACGGTGAAGGAAAACTTAGTAAAATAAATTTGATAGTCGAAGGTTTTTTTAAATAAATGCTTACAGCAAATAGATAATTAACACCCAGACACAAAACAAAAATCTGTGTTTATCACACGAATTTTTATCCTGGGTGGGGATCGAACCTATAACCTGCAGCGTAGATGGCAGAGCTTTAATAAATCGCAAAAAAATTACAAAGAAATTGACTGGTCTCTCACTAGAACACAGGACGAGAGCAACAGGGAGGAAGTGATTTTCCAATACTAAAATGGTATTTAACCACAATAATGTCATACCCTGGGCCGTAGGAGCGGAGAGCGGGAGATGCGGGTGTCACGTTGAGATACAGACGAGTGCGGGAGAAATGTAACCGGCTTTGATACACTGCAGCGTAGATTGTATGAATCGTTATCCGGATGTAGTCATGTTCTCGAATATCTGGGCTCTTACTCGCAAAAACGAGAACGATATATTCGCATCGAAACGATAGTGCTTCGATATATTCGTCCGTTCGTTACTCGCAAAAATGTTCGTGCGATACATCGACTGTTGAAGTTTGACTCGGACCGAAAACGAAATACGAGGCTTGAATACAAGTTTTTTGGCCTAAATCCCTTTGTTTACATATACATACATGTTTCCATCCGTTTTTGAGAGTGGTTTACGAGTAGGTTTAAGAGATCGATTGTGAAAAGTATATCGGTCGTTTCATCGTTCGGACGATCGAAACGATGGAATTTAAGAGTAGCTTTAGCACGATAATTGTTCCGATACATCGTTTAACGTTTTTGCGAGTAGCAGCCCTGATTCTGGATTTAACGTTGTCATACCATTTGAGAATTGAGAATTCAAGAGTACAATGTAACTTTATTCATCATCTTCCTGTTCTCTTCCCACGTGGGGTCGACACAACATGTGATCTTCTTCCATTTCACTCTGTCATTCGTCATCTCAGTACTCATTCCTTTCTTACCCATGTCATCTTTTACACAGTTAAACTTTTAAGGTTTTATAACATACCGGTTTCATTCAACGTTTGAGAGTACCTACTGGTATAGCGCACATGTCCAAAAAATACACTCTACATTCCAAATTTCATTCAAATCCGACCAGCTGTTTGCACGCAAATATGTAACAAACTAGCACACACACGCACAAACTTTCGCATTTATAAATCATTGTGATTCTAATTGAATAAATGGGATTGATTAATGAGTCTATTTGAGGTTATATTGATCAATAGTAAGGTATAATTGAATTAGATATTGTCGCGAGAATCAACAATACATTAACCGCAGACAAACACATTTTGTAAACAAAACGTCCCACTCGAAGCTAAGTCATTTAACCTTGGTATGTCGTGTGTATCTAGGCACGTAACAAATTTCATCGAAATCAGTTATGCTGTTACGACGTGATTGAAAATACATCCAAAGTTTCGCATTTGCACAAAATTGGGGCATAAATAATCACATTTTGAGCCGAATCCAAATAAAATCTTATTATAAACATAAATGGATCAACAAATATTTTATTCTAAGGTCAATCAAATATTATACAATTATCAAAAGTATCATCAAACTTATTAATATTGTATCCCAACAGGAACCTAACCCACTCACCTCACGTATCGGTCGGCCAATCACCCACCAAGCTACAAACAAACTTCTAGCGTTTAGGGATTATATTTTTATTGCATTTGTTATGTAAAAGATATTAAAAAAGCTTTTTTCTCCCGGATTTTCTCCTCAACTTTACTGTATCTTAGTAAAGACGTCACGTTTTGGATCCAATTCAACACTCAACCGAACACTTAAGCCGTGCAATTTCATCAAGATACATAAATAAATAGTATATATTATGTAGACTAGTGGAGCTTCCCGCGGCTTTTGTTAGTTTTATTCGGACAAAGTCAAGAACTTACTCAATAAAATCACAAGGATCACTTTTAAAGTTTTACATGCAGTAAATCTATGTGCCAATTCCAACCTAACCCATGTACGAGAAGAACAGGCAAGAAACTCGTCTCGGTCGGTCCTAGCACTTTTTTTATGATATTTCTTACAAAAAATAGACTCCCGCGGCTTTTGTCGGGTTTATGCGGACAAAGTCAAGTAAAAAAAAAATTATTCAATAAATTCAAAATGATCACTTTGAAACGTCTTACATGTGGTGAAAATGAGTGGAAACTCGTCTCGGTCCAAGTGCTTTTTACCCGACTGCGAAGCCAAGAAGGAGGGTAATGTGTTTGGGGTGTATGAATAAATGTTTGTATGTATGAAAGTTCTTTTGTCTGTCGCTGTAATCCAAACGGCTAGACAGATCTTTTCAAATGAAGTTTAATTGGATTCGTCTGGACACAAGAGTGTCATAGGCTGTATAAAATGTCAAAAATCTAATATGGCGGCTGAATTAAATCAAGTTCTTCCAATTTTCAGTTACATTCAGTCGGGTTTTTTAATTTTTGCATTCGATATGTATTTATTATATTATTATTTATTATATGTATTATATGTATTATTTGTATGATCCTTCTTACAGAGCCTTCATCTAGCATCTACTCCAAGGCCCCTAAAAATAAATAAATAATAAATAATGCTGGACAATCCACACAGCATCATCTAGCCCCAAAGTAAGCTACTCAAAGCTTGTGTTATGGGTACTAGATAACTGATATATTTAATACATTAGATACATAAATAGATATTTTTTATTATACATAGAAAACACCCAGACCAACGGAACAAATTTCTGCAGACCGTACACAAATTTGTTCCGCGGCGGGAATCGAACCCGCAACCTCTTGCGTCGCAGGCGAACTCTAGCCCGCTGCGCCACTGAGGTCGTTCTAAATTACTATTATTAAAAAAGAAGCTTCTAAATTACTTTTAGTTTTGTATTTTTTCATTTTTGCAATATATTAAAGTAAGTTTTACATATTTTGAATGTTATTTTCAGCAAGTCTACTTCGTTAGTGGTCTATAGGCACCCGTACCAAGTTTAATAGGGTCTGACAGAATTCGAACGCACTTACCCCACTTTGGACCGAGATTAATGGTAGTAGTAGATTTAGCTGCCATTACTTATACCGAGTTTAAGCTTACATATGTTTAATATTTTTTTTCCAGCAAATTATTGATTGTTTTTCAAAAAGCATAATGCATAAGCACAAGGCAACCAGTCTTTTGGTACTTTTTACCAAAACTTACATACAATTACGCCTTACATTACATAAAATTACGCCTGTTTCCCGATAGTGAAGGAAAACATCGTAAGGAAACCAACCCTAGAACCAAACATTCGGTGTGTGTCATTAGTATTCTTATGAGCGGCGATGGGCTTGCAACCTGTCACCTACGGAATACTAACTATTGTGCAAAACGTTGGCATGTGCCAAATATAATTCTACCGGTAGATAAGCAAGATTTAGATTGATTTGAATTTTTGAATAATTATAATAGGTAGAGAAGAAAATGTTTGAACGCGATTTTTAATAGGTTTCCACGGATCTGAAGTTTTTACTCCAAAAGGCAGAAATATGTTTCCATTGCCGTTGATTCTCTTACAAAATGAGCCAAAAGGCTCGAAAAATGACTCCCATCAATTAATAACAAACTATTGTTTTCGGGTAATTTCCCTCCTCGACTCATTAAGCAGTAATTAGCGCGGCTTGTAATAAAGGCCGTGGCCTGTAATTCTGTAATTTACTAGGATGAAAAAACGTGTATATTATGTTAGATTGATAACCTCTGTAGTAGCCGAATAGCAGAATAACCATTAATATACTAGCTTCTGCCCACGGCTTCGCCCGCGTGGTACCTTGAAAAACAAAAACGAATTTATCCCACGAGAACTGTACATTTTTGCGGGATGAAATGTAGCCTATGCGTTATTCCAGACTATAATCTATATCTGTGCCAAATTTCATCCAGATCCGTTCAGCCGTTTCAGCGTGAAAGAGTAACAAACATACATCCAGACATCTTTACAAACTTTCGCGTTTATAATATTAGTAGTATTTAAAAAAGAATTAAATTAGGACGAATTTGATGGTTATAGCTAGTACTTATTCAATTTACAACTGCAGTTAGTTTTTCGACCAAATCACAGTGACTCATAGATCAGTTGGTAGTAGCTCTGCCTTCTGCGCTGCAGGTTGTGGGTTCGATCCCCACCCAGGACTAACATTTGTGTGATGAACGCTGATGTTTGTTCTGTGTCTACTTTATCAAAACCAAGTTAAAACGGCCTATAATCTTACAAAAGTTTTACTTAAGACGTGGTTAGCTGATCGCGGAGTTTTGCTTTTTTTCAGATGCTTTACCCTCGGTAAATAAAGGTAGTGGAAAGTAACTGAAAGGTCACTAAACAAATTTTGTTTAAAAGTCGTATTTATTTTAGTATTAATTCTCGAAAACACCTCAAAAATAAACAAAACCTGCTTCTCCTTCTAAAGTTAAGGTCATTTTCATATTTTTTTTACACCAACGGGTAGATAATTTATTTATAAATAAAATGTGTGTTTCATTTTAACAAAAAAAAAATATTTAACACTAGCTTCTGCATGCGGCGTCGCCCGCGAAGTACCTACATAAAATATAGCCTATGTTCATCCTGAAAGTTCATTCTACACATTGGTGAAAGAATTTTTCAAATCGGTTCAGTAGTTTCGGAGCCTATTCATTTCAAACAAACAAACAAACAATCAAAGTTTTCCTCTTTATAATATTAGTATAGACAAATTATTATTTCAAATTATTACAATTCGAAAGGATAAAACGACTCTCACAAGTCATTAGCTAGCCACAGCGCCTTAAGTTAGAAGTAAGTAGAGATGATTCAATCTAAAAATGCACGCCCCTCCACTTGTACTTGTACCGTATGTAGAGGAAATAGAGTAGCAAATACATTGGAGGGGCGTGCATTTTTAGACTGATCTACCTCTAACTAGATATATAAAAATATAAAATAATGATCACGACTGTAATCCCCAGGCTCGGTAGATATCTCCTCAGATCTTTTAGTTACTTAGATCTTTGAGGATATCTAAAGGGGGTAGTCAGAGGCAAGTCCAAACATGACATTTGGTACATGCCCACATTTTGCATAGTAGTTAGTATTCCGTACGTGACAGGTTGCAAGCCCATCGCCGCTTATAAGAATACTAACCCATGACACATACCTTCGAATTTTTGGTTCTAGGGTATGCCGGTTTCCTCACGATGTTTCCCTTCACCGTTTAAGAGCACTGGCATTGCGCACATAAATTTTTCGAATATAAAAACTCATTGGTGCACGACCAGGTTTGAACCCACGACCTTCGGATCGTGAGGCCGGGGTGCTACCACTACACCACCAGCGCTCTAACTAGATATAGCCTAGAAATGAGTGTGTCATCTATATTTTCGATTTTAATTCATCAGACCATTGTTTACAAGAAACGATGATCCGTTTTGACACAGGGTCTGCACAGCTAAATAATATAGAGCACATTCATTATTCAGAGGCACGCTACAGTATGTACATCTGAGGCGAACCGCACGGCGCCGCGCCTCGTGCGAAGGCTTTGTGGGTACCATGGACTTCCACCTGAGAAATTCTATTAACACTTCCATAAAAAGAATACGTTATATTTTTTAAAGATGTGTGTGAAGTTCTACATTTTTTTTGTTTTATTTTTAGTAATCAGTACCCCTAGTATGAGTTTTTGATTTACGAAAACTTTTTTCGAATAGTATCCTTTCATACATTTACCTCCATCGGAAATGTTAAGGAACTAAAATAAGGTCGATAATATCGAAAATATTATGTAATCGGCAGTCCCAGCAATGATTTTTAAATCAAGTTTTCACGATATCGACTTTATTTTAGTACCTTAAAATTTCCGATGGAGGTAAATGTATGAAAGGATACTATTCGAAAAAAGTTTTCGTAAACTATCAAAAACTCATACTAGGGGTACAGATTCGGCTGGTACACTTATCTCTACCAAGCTATCAAGCATACTCGTATAAGCACGTTTGCACGTAGATCTATTTCTACCGGTAGGGATAGGCGCACAGAAAATTTTTAATCCCTTCTCAGTTATCCCTACCTGTAGGGATAAGTGTACATTTGTGTAGATCTATTTCTACCGGTAGGGATAGTTAAGTTTGCAAAGCTTGTGAATAAAAAAAAAAAAAAAAAAAAATATGATCACGACTGTAATCCCCAGGCTCGGTAGATATCTTCTCAGATCTTTAGTTACTTAGATCTTTGAGGATATCTAAAGAGGGTACTCAGAGGCACGTCCAAACATGATATTTGACACATGTCCACATTTTGCACAGTACTTAGTATTCGTACGTGACAGGTTGCAAGCCACATGCTATGACACATACTTTCGAATTTTTGGTTCTAGGGTATTCCGGTTTCCTCACGATGTTTTCCTTCACCGTTTAAGAGCACTGGCATTGCGCACATAAATTTTTCGAATGGAAAAACTCATTGGTGCACGACCAGGTTTGAACCCACGACCTTCGGATCGTGAGGCAGGGGTGCTACCACTGCACCACCAGCGCTCTCTGTGAATAGAGATTGAAAATAATACTTACATAAAAAAAAATCTGAGTTTTTTTTGTTCGAAGAAATGTTTATCGGCAATATCAGTGCTCTATTGTTCTACAACTTCTTTTTTATTTATGGCATCTCGCACATAGAGGTAAATTTTGCTACTGTCAAAAAAGAATAAACGCCGAATGAAAACCAAACGGCTTTGAATTTTTTATTTTTTTTATATTCAGAGACCTAAAGACGCTTCTATCTGACAGTGATCTGGATCAGTTGAGCTATCTATAGATCGCTTGTCACGGTCCTTAGATATATCGACTGTTTCAAATGTATTTATTATAGTGAGTTTATTTATTCGTAGGTACTTTTAATTTATTCATTTAAAGTTGGGTAGTTAAAACTAATTCAAACTTACCATAAACTTACGTCTTGTTTTCCCTCGAAGTCAACTTTCGTCTCGCGGCGTATTACCATAATATCACGTCATTACTCTTGCACATTTTTCCTTGAACCATCATTCAAAGTCTACTTGAGTCTGAAGTCTGAGAGCACTAAGGATTATTTTCGAAAGGCTTCTGTTTGAGACTTGGGTATTACAATTTGCTAACTCATTCTTCTGGTAAAAGCAAAGTTTAAAATAACTAGCTGATTTTTAGTCTGTAAAAAGCTATGAAGTGTCAATTTTTGAATAGACTTTTCATCAATAAACCAACCCTGCATTTTCTTTTACATTTTTTTATCTTCTTATTTTTTTTCTATTTATTCACTCTCCTAGTCACTAGAAAATTTATACATTGATGGTCAGTTTGTACATTCCTTCTTTAAGGTTGATTCGAAGGTGTGTGTCGTAGGTTATTATTCTTATAAGCCTCGGAACAAATTTGTGTATGATCTGCAGAAATTTGTTCCGTTGGTCTGGGTGTTTTCTATATATATTAAAAATATATCTATCTATGTAATATAATGTATTAAATATATCAGTTATCTAGTACCCATAACACAAGCTTTGAGTAGCTTACTTTGGGGCTAGATGATGCTGTGTGGATTGTCCAGCATTATTTATTTATTTATTTATAAGCGGCGATGGGCTTGCAACCTGTCGTACGGAATACAAATGTGGACATATATGCCCACATTTTGCAGAGGCAAGTCTTGCCTGGTCAAGTGACTCTTTAGATATCATAAAAGATCTAAGTAACTAAAGATCTGAGGAGATTTTTTTTATTTATTTTTTTAAGGTTGAGATTTGCACAGTTTGGCCAAAGTGTTACGTGTTTTGAATACAAACAACAATCATCATCATCATATTGAAAATTGTCTAAAAAATTGAAATGTGAATTATATCAGAGGATGTTTGAAAGATGCGGCGGTGACGGAAGATAAGATCGAAGATAGCTTATTAACCGTGTTATGCCGAGGGATGAATGTCATGTGACGAGGAGAGTGTTAGGTATGAATGTGGATGGATACAGGGGTAGAGGTAGGCGAAAGAAAAGATGGATGGACTGTGTGAAAGATGACATGGGTGAGAAAGGAGTGAGTACTGATATGACGGATGATAGAGGAAAATGGAAGAAAAATACGTGTTGTGCCAATCCCACATAGCGTGAGAAAGGGCAGAAAGAAGAAGCTTAGACCAGGGCGTCTACTCCGAAAAACGATCAACGATATATCGGCACAATAATCGTGCAAAACTTACTCTTAGTAACATTGTTTATGCTTGGACGACCGACATTACTTTTGATAACCGATCTCGTAAACCAATTTCCAATTTGACAACGAAACAACTGTTAATTCGACTGAATTCGACGAACATTCGACTCCGATAGTATCGTTGTCGTTTTGCGGAGTAGACCCCCAGATTCGAACCTACATTCGGAAGGCAGGCAAAGTCGCGAACGCGTCAGGGGCTAATTGTGTTCACAAAGTGGGCTTAAAGAGCATTGTCATATGACGGCCGTAATTAAGCGGTTTCGCTTTTTCGGAAAATTAACCTTTAGTTAACATCCAATCTAAATTGCTTCCCGAGTTAATTAGGATTTAATGAATTTTAAATGAGTTCTCCTATATATTTTAGAAACTAAATTATTTTATAAGTGTTTTGTTGTGTAGAGTAGCTAACCAATTTTGGTTATGTTATAACATGTATTTATTCGGGGACAGCGGGACGTGAAAAAAAATCTTTCCCGTTGGCTCCGAAACGTGGATTCGGGGTCGGGGACAACGGGAAGTCAAAATTTCACGTGTCCTTGTCCCCTTCAATCTGTTTTCCTGTTAAAAGCTTATTTTTTAGCGTGGGAAAAAGAAAAGTGAGATAAAACAAATTTATTTATAAGGCTGGTTTCCCACTGACCTACTGTTCCTTATGCTACTGCACTGTTATATTATATTTATTATACACAATTAACATTATTCATTTATTTGGTGCTTTTTTACCTTCTGTAAGTCCGTTTGCCAGTTGGCAAAGGCCTCCTCCAACCTGCTCCATTCTGATCTCTCTCTGGCTACTCTACTCCATGTTATGCCTGCAACTTGACGACCTCAGTGGCGCAGCGGGCAAGAGTCCGCCTGCGACGCAAGAGGTTGCGGGTTCGATTCCCGCCTTGGAACAAATTTGTGTACGATCTGCAGAAATTTGTTCCGTTGGTCTGGGTGTGTATGTATAATAAAAAATATCTATCTATGTACCTATATCATGTATTAAATATATCAGTTATCTAGTACCCATAACACAAGCTTTGAGTAGCTTACTTTGGGGCTAGATGATGCTGTGTGGATTGTCCAGCATTATTTAATTTAATTATTTAACTTGCTTGATATCATCATCCCATCTTTTTTGTTGTCTACCTCTTTTCCTTTTACCTTCCCTTGGGTACCATTGTGTTGTTATTTTGCTCCATTTGTCCTTTCCTCTGATCATGTGTCCCGACCACTTCCATTTCAGTCTTTTTATTTTTAGGGTTACATCCTGTATCTTGGTCTTTTTCCTAATGTTGATGTTTCTTATTCTATCACCCCTTTTTACTCCCAGCATACTTCTTTCCATTGCTCGTTGGCAAATGGCAATTCTATTGGTTGTGTTTTCGGTTAATAATATCTGTTTGTAATTCGGTTGTAATATCTGTTGTCTGAATAAAAAGGCTTTATTGTTTCCCACTGAACGGCAAGCCGCCGCGAATAATATGCAGCTGTGAATTTGTAAGTATATCCTTATTGTATTGGATACTAACTGTTGCCCGCGACTCCGTGTTCTTTTATTTCATCAACATCATCATCAAGAGCGCTGGTGGTGCAGTGGTAGCACCCCGGCCTCACGATCCGAAGGTCGTGGGTACAAACCTGGTCGTGCACCAATGAGTTTTTCCATTCGTAAAATTTATGTGCGCAATGCCAGCGCTCATAAACGGTGAAGGAAAACATCGTGAGGAAACCGGCATACCGTAGAACCAATAATTCGAAGGTGTGTGTCATAGGTTAGTATTCTTATAAGCGGCGATGGGCTTGCAACCTGTCACGTACGGAATACTAACTACTGTGCAAAATGTGGGCATGTACCAAATGTCATGTTTGGACTTGCCTCTGACTACCCTCTTTAGATATCCTCAAAGATCTAAGTAACCAAAGATCTGAGGAGATAATTATCTACCGAGCCCGAGGATTACAGTCGTGATCATATTTTTTATTTTTTTTTATTTTACATCATCATCATTCAGCCCGTTTGCTGCAAAATATTTTTTTTAACATAATCTGCCAGTGAAAATCTGATCAAAACGGTGCAGCCATGTATACACTTTTATAATGTACTAGCTTCCATCCACGGCTTCGCCTGCGTGATACCTTGAAAAACAAAAACAAATCTATCCCGCGGGAACCGTACATTTTTCCGGGATAAAATGTAGCCTATGTGTTATTCCAGACCATAATCTATATCTGTGCCAAATTTCATTCAGATCCATTCAGCCGTTTTAGCGTGAGAGAGTAACTAACATACATCCATCCATCCATCCATACATTCTTACAAACTTTCGCGTTTATAATATTAGTAGGATTTAGTAACAGCTGTTATTTTGACATATTAACATACAGAATTTTAATTAATATTTTTTTCTATACTATATAATATATATATAATAATATTATAAAGAGGAAAGATTTGATTGTTTGTTTATTTGTTTGTTTGTTTGTTTGAATTGAATAGGCTCCGAAACCACTGAACCGATTTGAAAAATTCTTTCACCAATGTGTAGAATGAACTTTCAGGATGAACATAGGCTATATTTTATGTAGGTACTTCGCGGGCGACGCCGCGTGCAGAAGCTAGTCTATTATAATTTGAAACAACATCCTCATTGTACATCAACCAGAATCAAAATATAGAAACTTTAAAACTATTTCAGTTCGAGCACTGGAATACACCGTGAGAAAGAAGCGGTGGTGAGCTTGCAACCTGTCACAGGATCAAACCATCAGTTAATTAACCCGTGTATTTGTTGATCTTGCTAATCCCGTGTTGGCAGTAAGCCTACTTCATAATTAATATCTAATAATAATACCTTTAAAATCTTTGAGGATATCTGAAGAGGGTAATCAGAGGCACGTCCGAACATGATATTTGGCACATGCATACATTTTGCATAATAGTTAGTATTCCGTACGTGACGGCCTATGACCTATGACACACACTTTCAATTCTATGTAAAAAACCACAACAGAAAAAGTTTGAGCAATCTATTGCTTTACATCAGTGATTCCCAAAGTGTTCCAGGTGGACCCCCAGCGGTCCACGGGAGACTCGACGGGGGTCTTCGTTGGACGTGACAAAAAATGGGGGTCTACAATCGTAAGCAGGGGTGCATGAAAATTAATTTGGTTTCGATAGTGAAAAACTAAAATGTTGGCTTGTTATCTATACTAATATTATAAAGATGAAAGATTTGATTGTTTGTTTGTTTGTTTGAATTGAATAGGCTCCGAAACTACTGAACCGATTTGAAAAATTCTTTCACCAATGTGTAGAATGAACTTTCAGGATGAACATAGGCTATAATTTATGTAGGTACTTCGCGGGCGACGCCGCGTGCAGAAGCTAGTTTTAAATAATATGATACCTAAATTAAACCTTATTAATAAGACAATTTATAAATAAAATGAGAAAAAAATGGTAGTTTGGAAATGGAAAAGATTTTTTTTTCGACATCTGTTAATCGTCGTTGAAACTCAGCCACGACGCAAGTTTCCATAGATAGATCTAATCTTTACTTTTTTTTTCAAGATTTAGAAATTGGTAGTAATGTAGGTGCCGGTGTCCACCGGATCCAGCAAAATTTTAAAAGTGGTCTATGAAACAAAAGAGTTTGGGAACCACTGCTTTAAATGAATCTATACCTATATAAGAGCTTAACCTGACTGACTGATTTATCATCGCCGAGCCGAAACCGCTGAAGCTAGAAAGCTGAAATTTGGAAGGTGGTTTCCTTTTATAACAAAACCACCCACTAAGGCGGGATTTTTGGAAATTCCACCTCTAAGGGGGTGAAAAAGGGTGAAAACGTTAGTATGAAACTTTTTAACGCGTGGAGCGATTTTCATGAAACTTTGTTTGTGCACTGTAAATGCAAAATGAATGGACACGTATTTCAGGATTTTTCAATATAATCTTCAAAAAGGGGTCATATGTGGGGTCAATGTTTGTGTGAGAACTTTTTAACGAGTGGTGCGATTGGTCTGAAACTTTGTTTGTGTACCGTAAATACAAAATGAATGAACATGTGTTTTCTGGATATTTTAAAAGAACCCTCTAAAAAGGGTAACATGGGGTGTCAAAGTCAGTATTATGATTTTTTTATGAGTATGATTTGTTTGAAACTCAGTTTAGATACATTAAGTGAACGAAGTCGCGGGCGGGACAGCTAGTCACTTCTAAACATAATTCGTTGTTGCATCTATTAAATACCGATCCCTTAAGTGCAGAACACTAAAAAGAACAAAGAAAATTATTAATAGCTCTAACCGTAAACTACTCAGCGTTGCTTACAAACAGCAGCCATCTGTCTCGCTCTTACCGAGGTGTGATGACAGAGACAAAAGCTACGGGCTTTTCACCACAAAGAGATATTTCCAGCACAGATCGTTACAAGAAGCGTCGAGGGTATAATATTGTACTCGAGATCGGGCCATGAAATAAGCGTTTATCTTCAAGACCATGTTCAATCCTGCCTGGGTGTCTATTCCGCATAACGATACAAGCGGAATGAAATGTTCGACACATTCAGTCGAACTAACAGTATTTTTGTTACTTATATATTACTTAGCTAAGTTCTTATAGTCTATACTAATATTATAAAGAGGAAAACTTTGATTGTTTGAAATGAATAGGCTCCGAAACTACTGAACCGATTTGAAAAATTCTTTCACCAATGTGTAGAATGAACTTTCAGGATGAACATAGGCTATATTTTATGTAGGTACTTCGCGGGCGACGCCGCGTGCAGAAGCTAGTAAGTAACATATAAGTTTTTCAGTTTTTTCGGCGGTTTAATTGTTTTTGTTAAAAGTTTTTATTTTATATATTTTCCGGCTAAAATCTACTAATTAGTACATTTTGAGGTTTTTATTTTGTAATACTCAACATTACGACAATAAATCACCCCTATTTTCCCACCCTTAGGGTAAGAATGTTTTTTCCATACTTGTATGAGACCTACTTCGAAGTATACCCTATCTTATAAAAAAGAATTATCAAAATCGGACTACTCTGTAAATAGTTATGCGTTGAATTTTTTCAATATGTACTTTTAAACTTACGCGATCTGAACACATTATTATTAGTATTAGACGGGTATTTATCGCGTTTAAATTACCTTATATTTTCCCGACGTTTCGACAGGTTTGCATGCTGTCGTGGTCACGGGTAGACTGGGGTACTGGAATTTTTTCGTCGGTTAAAAATAGCGACTCTTCTGGCCACACACGAGCAAGCTCACGCCGGCCGGAGGCATTTGTTTTCCATCACCCTGAATTTTCCTCTTCCATTAAGCTATATTAAAGGACACCCCGTATACAGGCAGGTTTTTCATTAAGCAGCGTAGATTCTCACACCCGTGAGATCGCAAGAATTTCTCATCGCCAATTTTTACAATGAGGTTTTCGACGGTATGTTTTCTTAGATAGATAAGAATTTTGTGAAAAATTGCATAAGAGTTTGAAGCTTATTAGAAAAACCATAGGATCGAATTTATATCCTTTTTCGTAACGATTCATTTTGTCTTTTTTTCTCATCACTTTATCAAAATAAAAAATGAAACAAGAGATAAACGTCCACTATTTTTTTTATCTATTATTCTAACATTATTTTAGTGGACAAAAGTACAAGTTTTGTCATCAAAAGAGTTTGGCATAACCTTAAAATATTACGAACATAAAGTCTGGGTGATTCCAAAAACAAAACCAATTTTGTACCGTCTCACACACCTGTTTTCCATTCAAGTTTCGAACAGTATTCGAACATTTCAAATTTGGAACGTATATAAACACGTTACTCCACACATCCGCGTTTCCGATCAGCACACCCTATCAAACGAATGCCAAGATTTAGGGCTGCACCGAAATTAAAAAAGCTCCCGATTCACAAAAGTCGTTGAATTATTAAACTGTCTTAAGATTTACGACCCAGCCGACAGGGTAGGTACCTACCGCGTGTTTTTCTCGAAATCGTAAAAAAACTGTGACTAGCCAAATAGTAATACGAAACTTTTACAGAATGTGAAAGAGATGTCTATATTTTAACAAACATTAACTTTTTTATTGGATAAACCTGTTACTGCTCGATACTATGTTTCTATTTATATAAATAGTTACGTATCAGTATGAATTCTCTTTATCTTTTTTTGAAAGTTTGTTATTTTTGTTCTTGTTTGAAAATAAATGTTAATTTCTTTTTTATAAGTAGTGATGATTGCTGTTTTTTTATTTATCTTATCTGTGAAAACTGTTTAAAGTAATACCTACCTACGTGGAGTATTTTGTAGGTTATATTTCATTAGTGACCACGATGAACACGATAGTTTAGTTAATGCCTGCTTCACGCCTGTGTCCAGACTCCCTAGAGGCGTACATACCATTTACGTTCATACTATATTCTCATTCCTAGAACGTTTATTGCTACGTAGTGCTCCTACAGTTGCGTAAGCTTTTATTGTTAGTGCTAACCCTAAGACTTGCTATACAAAATTGTGGGTATTTGGAACGTTCGAAATCCAAACGGACGTCGTCGGTTGCACGACGGAAATACCCCAACGGAGACGACCCCGGTAACAGCTGATTTACACGAACTGTGTTCCGTTTTTAAAATAATATCGGTTACTTTTAAATTATTTATATTTGTACCAAAGAGGTTTGTAGTCTGCCAATTTGAAAGTCTTTATTGTTAACCCTTTTCAAAATAAGAGCTTAGTCTGATCTTAGCAAGATGATTACATAGCTGCCTTTTTTGAGAACAATTTTACCAATTTTAAACAAAAGATGGCTGTTTTGTTCAAAATTCTCAAGATTTCCTCCGATGGATTTAGAAAAGAACTACTTATTCACTCTAATTCAGATATTTTACACTTGCGTCAGTAGCTCGGGCTTTATTGGAAAAATAACCACCAAAATTACACAATATAACACGAGAAAAAATATAAAAACTAGAGCGACAAAGTCGATAGTCGAATGCATCGCAGAAAATTCCAAGCAAGCTATGAGCCCTAAGACAAGGGTAGATTTGATCAACTTCGCAGCATTTTCAGACTACAAAAAAAACGTCAATTTACTCTTCATTAACTACAATTTATTCTAAGTATAGTGCGTAAAATAGTTTAGTCAAATTCAAGTTAAAAACCTTCAAAAACCGAATTTCATTTAGCTTAGTGCAAACAAGATCTCAGCGATTTTGTACAGCGCCTTTTACTCTGACACGTTAAACCCTGCATTCAAAAGTATTGTGCCGTCACTCCACACACAAAGGCGCACGATACAAGGATTTCCCCATTCATCTACATAAAACCTTCAATGCCAAGAGAACATCCTAATTCATCACACGAAAATAGACACGCTATAACTCAGTGAAAACCGACGTCGAGAATCAGTGCGTGGTACGCAGCTCTCTCGGCAATTTTCGCGCCTTCCAGGATGAAAAAGTTGTGTTCCATTTAGCTATAAGCCCCAAAGATAGCACTTTAAGGAGTTTGTGGGCCTCTGAGATGCTGACTCGGAGATTAAAGAATCACCCCTCCACCCCGCTGAGCGTATCAGCGCAAACACAACCGTAACACCATAAAATAAGACTGAGTTTTAAATAGAAAGAATAAAGGCAACGGCGCGCATATTCTTTCACGTCCCGAGCCATTTTGCACGCATCGTATGAGGGCCGTTATTTCATAAATTAGACTCTAACGCGTTAAGTTTAAAGCGCATTATAGCGTCCTCGAAAGTTACGGCACACAATAAGTTTCGGCGCGGTAATGGAAGGCTTTCGCTTTAAATGAGAGCTGAATGTTTTGAAAGTTTGAGAGACAAAAAGCGAATAGTTTTGCATGGTTTATGTCGACGACCTCATAATGGCAGGAGGCGAGAGGTTTTAGCTTTCGAACAATTACTGGGCGCTAAAGTTAAATAAAGCTTCGGCCAAACAAGCGCGATCTGTGCGGCTGCGAAGGCGCGGCTCGCCAGATAGACGTCTTTATGTTTTGAAAGAGTAAGCACGCCTTTATAATTAAATAATTTAATTATAAGTACCTGGATGACCTTTTTTTAGTAAACAACGTTTTTTAAAAATGAAACCTAGCTAGATCCTGACATACTTCTTTTGCTTCATTCACTCTCATTACATTCTTCATATATGCGCGTCGGTTTAGGGTAGGTACTATTGACCAGGCCTCTAAAACGTCTCCTCTCAATTTAAATTAACTATAAAAAATAAATATATTTGTTGTTTTTATTTGAAGTAAGTAGATAAAGTTTTGTAAACAAAGTAGAAATAAATCAGTGCTTAGGCCTAATTTAATGTAATTAGGAATGTTTGCGCAAATGGAATTACTAGACACTGTTGATTACTAGATTCTGTCTTTAAAGCTAACAGTCGTAATGTTATTTATTTTTCTTTGGTTGATTTTCTGTCGTTTGATCGCGTCAGTTTAAACATAGCTTTCAAATTGATTAGAAAACTTGTTCAGATTCTTTACAGCTTTTTTAGGTGTTTTACTACTTTACTCAACTGGAAAATAAATAAGTAAAAAGTTTCTAGAAAATTCTTGAACTTTTTAATGTTAATTTAATAGCTTTTGTTAAATTAGTTTTATTTTCAAATATTTTCAGTTACTTGTTACACAGTTTAATAATGTACTATTAAATTTAAGTACGTTTTCTTCAAAATAAAAATAACTATTTTCTTTTGATTCAAGTAAGTAGGTAAGTACTTATATCTTTTGACGACCTCAGTGGCGCATCGGGAAAGAGTCCGCCTGCAACGCAAGAGGTTGCGGGTTCGATTCCCGCCTCGGAACAAATTTGTGTACGATCTGCAGAAATTTGTTCCGTTGGTCTGGGTGTGTATGTATAATAAAAAATATCTATTTATGTACCTATATCATGTATTACATTTATCAGTTATCTAGTACCCATAACACAAGCTTTGAGTAGCTTACTTTGGGGCTAGAATGATGCTGTGTGGATTGTCCAGCATTATAAAAATTATTATAAAAATAAGCTGAAAGCCTCAGAATTCAAGAATATCGAAAATGCCTGGTGAAATTTAATCGTAAGATGCACTCAACTCAACCCAGCATCATTTGACAAAGTGCGCGTACTGAAAATATCGGCCCGTGAGATGCTATGCAATATATACAACAGTATAGAAACGAAACTGTAATGAATAATATTTTTTATTACTAGCGGCAAACGTCTTAAGCTATGCGACGTCAAAAATAAACAGCACAGACTAGCACTTTGAGCTTTTTCAGTATTTTCCAATTTGTTGAGCAACTTTTTTAAACTTGTTTTTATACGGGCGCAATTATTTTTTTACTTTTTTATTTTACAAACTTTACGAGAACTTACAGCTATAATTTTGCAATAAGGTCTTTGCTTAAGATAACATGCATGATGTATGCATTATATACCACTAAGGGCTAATTATAAGGATCCACATTTTACTAAAAAAAACTTAAGTAAAAATCAATAAACGACTTCATCAGACTAAAATAAAATTAAATAAGCATTCATATAACGTGTGTGGCCATATCAAATAATAATGACAAATGTAATTGAGGAATTTAATTACTTAACGAATATTTATTGCAAAAATTAAATAACCTGTCAGAAAGTAACTTAAAATTGCTTTTTAGATTTTCTATGTCACTCTAGGATAACCAAACTAATCCAACTACAACTCATTTGTCAAAATCCGTCTAGCCATACATACACCCCAAACAGTTTATAATTCATCTTAACCAAACTACACTTGTAGATAAAACATACCCATAGTGAGTTTAACTTCTATGCTCTATTTTATAACTCATTTGGTGATAATATGGAGCAATGAAAGGTGGTACTCTGAAAGCGTATATCATTACGTATCGTAAAATGCTGGAAGTTTTTTGATGTCCTCTAGGGTTTTATTAGCTCGTGTTTATTACACAATTTTATGGTAGCACGAATTACACCGAGAATTAGATTGACGGAGAACGACCGTGCACAGTACCCATAGCAGTAGTTTTGTAAAATCTATATCTATATAAGAGCTTAACCTGACTGACTGACTGACTGACTGACTGATTTATCATCGCCCAGCCGAAACCGCTGAAGCTAGAAAGCTGAAATTTGGAAGGTGGTTTCCTTTTATAACAAAAACACCCACTAAGACGGGATTTTTGGAAATTCCACCTCTAAGGGGGTGAAAAAGGGTGAAAACGTTAGTATGAAACTTTTTAACGCGTGGAGTGATTTTCATGAAACTTTGTTTGTGCTCTGTAAATGCAAAATGAATGGACACGTGTTTCAGGATTTTTCAATATAACCATCAAAAAGGGGTCAAATGTGCGGTCAATTTTTGTATGGGAACTTTTTAACGGGTGGTGCGATTGGCGTGAAACTTTGTTTGTGTACTGTAAATGTAAAATAAATGAACACGTGTTTCAGGATTTTTCAATATAACCTTCAAAGAGGGGTCAAAGGGGGGTCAATGTTAGTATGGAATTTTTCTAACGGGTGGTGCGATTGGTCTGAAACTTTGTCACATATAAATTGTCTTCATCTTCCTACGCTATGTGGAGTCGGCACAACACGTTTTCTACTTCCATCTCCCTCTACCATCCGTTTTCTCAGTACTCACACTTTTCTTACTCTATCTTCTTTCACACAGTCGAACCATCTTCTCTTTGGTCTACCTCTACCCCTATATCCATCTACATTCATATCTAACACTCCTCGTCACATGACATTCAATCCTCCTCATAATCACTTATTACTCCTGTAAAGTATGAGGTGACCATTCACAAACTAAGGAGCGCCTTCTGGGGTCTTACCACAAGCACTTCGGGCAATATCAAAGTAATATAACTATGATATTTCATACCATGACCTACAAAAAATGTATTGTGTGTTACTTCGAGCTTGAAATGTAACGCTTCTGAAACATGATGGGTTGCAAGAGTTAGTGGTAAGGCCCCTGGTCCTACAACCAGCACCCGAACCGAACTTATTACCGCTTTAACTGCTGTTAATAGAGAAAGCGCTATATTCGGATCTAAATTCGATAGCTTTCTATTTGTGTATTCGATAGTGGCAGAAAAGAAAAAAAATACCTAACATCTATTTTCATTTAACTGTTGAAAGTTAGTTCAAAGGTCAGAGTGTCGAAGTTGTCAAAATGTTCAGGTAATAAAACACTATAAATAGTCAAAATGTCAAGTGGTCAACTAAAGGTCATGAGAAAAAACAGTCACATTTATGACGTCAAAAGTGTAACTTTTGTTTGGCCAAAATAAAATATAATAAAATAAAATAAATATGATCACGACTGTAATCCCCGGGCTCGTTAGATGTCTTCCTCAGATCTTAAGTTACTTAGATCTTTGAGGATATCTAAAGAGGGTAGTCAGAGGCATGTCCAAACATGACATTTGGTACATGCCCACATTTTGCACAGTAGTTAGTATTCCGTACGTGACAGGTTGCAAGCCCATCGCCGCTTATAAGAATACTAACCTATGACACACACCTTCGAATTTTTTGTTCTAGGGTATGCCGGTTTCCTCACGATGTTTTCTTTCACGGTTTCAGAGCACTGGCAAAATAAAATATATTTATTGTAAATTACGGAACAGACGATAAAGTTATATCTACACCTACACAACGAACTAGACTCTTTGCTCTGGTTTCAACGTTTGCAATACCCTAACTGATGCTCGAGGTAAAGAATAATGCATTTTGTTTGACTGAACGTAATAGTGTTATTTTACGAGTATTTTATCGCAGCATCGGTCAGAATGGCTTGCAACCCATCTCGCAGCTAAAAGTCTAAAATATTCATATTTACGACGTCACTCCAATAGAGCGCTGGTGGTGTAGTGGTAGCACCCCGGCTTCACGACCCGAAGGTCGTGGGTTCAAACCTGGTCGTGCACCAATGAGTTTTTCCATTCGAAAAATTTATGTGCGCAATGCCAGTGCTCTTAAACGGTGAAGGAAAACATCGTGAGGAAACCGGTATACCCTAGAACTAAAAATTCGAAGGTATGTGTCATTGGTTAGTATTCTTATAAGCGGCGATGGGCTTGCAACCTGTCACGTACGGAATACTAACTACTGTGCAAAATGTGGGCATGTACCAAATGTCATGTTTGGACTTGCCTCTGACTACCCTCTTTAGATATCCTAAAAGATCTAAGAAACTAAAGATCTGAGGAGATATCTGCCGAGCCTGGGGATTACAGTCGTGATCATATTTATTTTTTTATTTTATTTTTTTGCTTCTTCATCATCTTCCTGCCCTTTTCGTTATGTGGGGTCGGCACAACATGTGATCTTCTTCCATTTCCCTCTGTCACTCGTCATCCCATTACTTACTCCTTTTTTAACCATTTTGTCTTTCACACCGTCCATTCATCTTTTCTTTGTCCTACCTGTATCCATCCACATTCATAACTATCACTCTCCTTGTCACGTGACATTCATCTCTTCTCATAATATGCCCATATCACGCTAACCTGTTACTCCTCATCTCTTAATTAAACGATATCAATAATTTCAGAATTCATATACATATGTTATATTGAAGGAGTTTCAATATATTATTCAAAAATACCCCCGATCTCAAGAATCATACCTAAGAAAATACATGTAGCAATTATTATTGCCTCACCAAATTATCACCATACATAAAAACTTGAAACGGCTAGTCCTAAAACATACTCGCAATTACGCAGGAGTATTAAACAAGCACCTACCCCCACCCCCCAAACCTCCCCCCATATAATAATATACCACCTGCACTCCAGATTCTGGATTAGTATAACGAAAATTTATAGCACTCTAGTGTAGTATAAACTCGAATATGAATGATTAAGCTTCTGCAAAACCGACGCGGACGATAGTAGTGTCCATCACTATTTGAAGATCTACTTACGATTTAATTTCTTACGTCGTCTAAAATAAAATCTTCCAGATTATTTTAACACCACTTACAAACGCACACAAATAATGAGCACGATAAATCTTACCTATTCCCACATCTGTAAATAACAACTAAGCAAGCTGTAGAAAGGTACATTATGTACAAGTACGTTACGAGCTTAAACAGCGCAAAACCCAATTTATTTTTTTAAAGTATTTCATCATTTGGTTGCGACAAGTAAGAGCACAAAAGAATGCTAGTATTTTATATTTTGTAGTGTTACCGCGTTGCTTACATACGTTTTGCAGTTCAGCCGTGTCGGTGTGGACGTGTCTTTAAAAATAGCGTAGAGGCTTTATGATTATTACTGCCTACATTTTATGAACGGAATGATTGTAATTTCGTCCGCAGAGTTTTTATTTATTATTTTATATTTATTGATTATTTCTTATAATAATTCTGAGCTATAAGGTGAACTTTAGTTTTTGTACAGTGTAACAGAGCTCAAATTAATTAAATTAACTCAAAACAAAAGCAGCGAATTTTCGTTTTTGTGTAGATAAAATACATACATAACGCAAATATTCAAGAGACATACAAACCAGACTATTTTATACAAAAAAATAAAAACTATTTATAAATCATGACTAATACAAAAAAAAATATATCACCACAAGTACAAAAGAGAAAAAATTTTTGTTCGAATTAGTAATGGGCCCAGTTGACTAAAAAAAAGTAATAAATTAAATGCATTAGGTCAACTGGCCCCGGAGGCCGAGTTTTTTCCGGGGCCAGTCGACTAAAGAGCCAAAAATATATCCTCTTTAGAAAATAAGGGTATCTGCATTGAGAGCTGTGACGATGTTGCCAACATAAACAAAATAAGATCACATTATTCAAAAACCTCCCAAAATCAACATAAAGTAATTAATTAGATGGCGACCGGAAGATTGATTACGGATCAATGGCCCCCATTCGGGATAAAGGACATTTTGTCAATTCATCCACCTGTTGGCCCTGCTGACTCTTCTTGAAAGGCTCTGTTACAATCTTTTTTACACACAAAAAGACTTGGCCTTTCAAATCAACTTTAACAATACGAGATTTTCAGGCCTTTATTTTTTGATGATATGTAGTAAGAGTGCTGGTGGTGTAAGTACAGTATATTTTGAGTTGGCTTAGGTACATGATCTCGACTGTAATCCCCAGGCTCGGTAGATATCTTCTCAAATCTCTAGTTACTAAGATCTTAGAAAGAGGTTAGTCAGAGGCACGTCTAATAGCTTTAAATAAGCATAATTGACAACTGAGCGTACCCGTTAAATTACGACAGCGAATTAGCGATTTCTTTACGACTTAAAATTGTTGCAACATCATGCATCATTGTGTTGACTAACTGCTGGTATACTGCGTGAACTGTCAGTAACACTGAGCGACACAAGTGAATCACCGAATACTCACGCCAATAGACAGTTTTCCGTATTAGTTCGCATCGGCACCCTAAACTTCTTCCAAGGTTCGATTCCGTCAGAAAAAATAGCAGCGTTCAACAACAAACTCTATTTGATTAGGCCCATACATTCCATTGTCACTTCCGTATCACTTAGACCCTTCAGTGAGCCGCATTTACAAGGAAACCAGGGTGTAGACGGTTAACTATAACCTATAAACTTTATAGAGATGGGAAAAGTGTGTGCAAAATTTTGTTTTTAATTAAGATAGTGCAGCGCCCAAATCGTCCCGTTTATGTTTTTATTGAACAGCTCAATACAACATTAAGCCTTTCGATAGGGGATGTCTGATACCATTATATAGCAGCTATAATTTATAATACTCGTAATAGGTACCTAACTAGGTCACAGATTCATGTAATGGACTGACCAAATTCGTACCACAGTATGTACTTATATTTTTTTTTCTGTTTTTAACTTTCTGTGTGTTGCAAATAAACATTTTTCTTTCTTCTTTCTTTCTTTTTTTCACACTCAACATCAACGCCACGCATGTCGCAAAAGATCCCACAAGATGGAAAATCCTAGTATTGGAGAGAGTTTTAAAGAGAGGCCGCGACCCTCAGTAATGAAGAATCGACTTAAAGAGAGAGAATGTCTAATAAATACATCAATGGGAATAAGTAAATACCGGTAAGCCGGTTACCTACTTTCTATGTGTGCGTAGCTTAGTGATCTTTCAATGCTCCTTTATTTGCAGAATTGATTTACCTTAACAAAGCAACACCCTTGACCTGAATCAACTCGTCTCGTGATAAATGAAACAAACAGTCGGACTTACGGAACAATGGATAGATAGAATGGTTTTTGAGCGTACGTTACGTGAGGATCACAGCTCTTAACAAGAAAGGGTTAACATTTAGTATTATAAAAATGACAAAAAGTAAACAGGTTTTTTTTTAAATAGTTCGTAAAGTGTCAAACTTTTTGCTGTTTTTAGATGGAATAGGCTTGTCAGCACCTTAATATTTTTTTTTATCATATCACTAGTTCTTTCAAATTACATCAACATTGATACTAGTACTACATGAACATTGTGTACAATCAAACGTACGAGTATATTATAAGAGAGACATTGATCTCTTACAAACCATCGTGTTTCAGAAACGCAACATTTCAAGTTTGAAGTAACATTATTTAATTACAACTTTTTCGTAATGGTATGAAAAATCAAAGTTGTATTACTTTGATATTACTCGATGACTATGGTAAGGCCCCTGGTCAACGCGACTGAAATTTATCCTTATATTACACTGTGAACCACTATAACCACCTCAGTGGTTCAGTGTCTAATTTTAGCTCAAGTGGTTGTATTGGTTCAATGTGCCATTTACGATTTGTCGTTTTGTCCCTTTGTTTATGTCACTTTTTACTATAATAATTACGCTACTATTATCTAAATATATAAAACTCAAAGGTGACTGACTGACTTACTGACTGACAGACATAGTGATCTATCAACGCACAGCCCAAACCACTGGACGGATCGGGCTGAAATTTGACATGCAGGTAGATGTTATGTATACGTAGGCATCCGCTAAGAAAGGATTTTGATTAATTCTACCCCCAAGGGGGTAAAATAGGGGATGAAAGTTTGTATGAAAAGTCGCGATAATCGACATTCACGCGGGCGGAGCTGCGGGCATCAGCTAGTTATAAATGCGAAAGTTGAAGACAAAGCGTGGTGGAAATTAGTTAATAGATAAAATTGTAAATATCAACTACAACTACCCATACGTCTCCATTAAAACAATGAACATTTGGAGCTAAGCAGCCGTCCTTCGAGTTCGCGCTATACATCACGCTGTCAATGTGGCTTAGAGCGAAACGAAATGCAAGCCACACTATAAACAGTCTGTGCTGTATACCAGCTTCTCGTATTATTGGGATAACATTGCACTGGATATTTCTTTTTAATTTATTTTATCGTTTACAAACTATTTTTATAACAAACTAGCTGACCCGGCAGACTTCGTACTTATTTAGAAAACGTTTGTATGGGAAATAGAAAAGGACTATTTTTAGGGTTTTCTCGGCAGTTATTCGAATTTTTCTTACCTTTTAAACCTTCTCTAGACCTCCACGAACATTTCAAGACTAAGATAAGATAAATCCGTTTAGCCGTTATCGAGTTTTAGCGAAACTAACGAACAGCAATTCATTTTTATATAAGACTAGCTTCTGCACGCGGCGTCGCCCGCGAAATACCTATATAAAATATAGCCTATGTTCATCCTGAAAGTTCATTCTACACATTTTTTTTGAAATTTGGGAATTAAAGTTGTGATCAAAAATGTTAAGGGTGTATTTACCAAATCTATGGTTTTCAGGTACCGTTTAAAGAGACAGGAATTACAACTGTAAACACTAGATCCATTATAGATCTGGACCATCGATCTGCTGAGATTGATCGAAAGATTCTATGGTATCAAATTAAAGGTAACATTATCATAATTATTATGAACATATTTGTTCATCTGTCTGTTCTTTTACTGATATTGAATTGTTGAATAATAACGTTTTTGATGGTAAACAATAAAAAAACAGCTATTTCCAAGTAAAGGAACTACGAGTACTTGTCATTTTGGTCAAAGTCGCGACAAAATGTTTGCATGTAAATAGAAAGATTTCTCAACCGATCGATTCTACTACCTACTCGATCTAGGCTGTGTCCATAGTAGCGCGCTTTGGCGGCTGCGGCAATGACTAAGAATATATAAAAGTAATATAAGTTAGATATATCGTAACGTGACCTATAAAAATTGTATTTAAGTAGTGTTACTTCAAGCTTGAAATGTGTTCTCAAACATGATTATTTATAAGAGCTTGTGGTAAGGCCCCAGGTCAATAGTGCTGAGCCATGTCCTATAGATACAGCCGTCAAAGCTGAAAAGATGATCTAGATAAGGCATCTAAAACCGAATTCAACGCCAAATCATCAAAATCATCTGAAATAGATAGATAACTGTGGCGTGACACCGTTGCTAATATAATTTTTGTTTTTAACAATCAATTATCAGACAAAACGACTTAATACACACGATCATCAATGATGATGATGATGGTACACATTGACTTATTTCTTTTCACCAAAACATTAAACTTCAATAAGTAATTGGTTACTTTTGAAGCATTTGCGTTAAGATTTTCTAAAGCTGTTTCTGTTTGTTGCAGCTAAATAGAAGCTATATAATATATCAGTGACGTCCGCTACCGCGTTCGCGTCCGCGCCAGTCACCGCTCATCCACTCAAGACGAAGTCTAACAGTAAAACTCCGAAGAGCGCTGCAGTTCACCCAGGCACAATTTATAGTGCCACTGCGTCGGGCCGCGTTTGTTCAATTTGCTATGTGTCCTGAGGATTTGGAAATATGGAGTCGTTCTGCCGATGGCCTGGCCAAGTTCTATTGCAAATTAATTTGGACAACTGCGCTTGTTTTAAAAATTTACGAGCAGGAAATAGTCAATAGTCAACAGTCAATAGTCAAATTATTCAGTAAAATTACAGGGATCATTTTGTATTGTCTTACATACTATGTGAGTCTAGGTGCCAATTCCAGTCCTATCCCCAGTCCGAGAAGAACTGACAAGAAACTCGCTGGGCCCTAGCGCTTTTTTTGTATTTGGTACCTTTCAGTGTACCCTTGGGATCAGTGTCTATCTGCCAAGACTTTATGTTGCGTCAATTAATGTCTGATTTCTGTATGAAAAATAAATGGTAAAAATTTAAAACCACAAGGGAACTTCTAGCAACAACATTTTTCGGAAATTGAAAATTTTACGAGCCTTTTTACGAGACATAAATTACAACAAAGAACACTCAGGGTACGTGTGTTGTTCGCATTGGTCCGTTTTTTTTTCATTCTAAACATGAAGACAATTATTTTCTTTCAAAGAAAAACTAATATTGTTTTTTTTACTTATTTCCCTTAAAAAATATAAATGCTCAATAATATTAACCAGAAACGAACGTGAGTTAAGATTCAATAGACTTTATTTTAACCACCACTCTAGTTATTTCACAAGACAAGGTTATGGAGACAAATCAGTCAATTTTAAATTCATTTGCAAGGTGACACAAACCCACTGATAAGGTAAACAAAAAGTTAGATAAAAAATCCTACTTATTATGTATTATAAACGTGAATGCTTGTATGTATGGATGCATGGATGTTTGTTACTCTTTCACGCTGAAACGGCTGAACGGATCTGGATGAAATTGCAGCAAAGCTTACTGTAAATCTCGGAAAAATACACGGTTTCCGTGGGATAGATTCGTTTTGGTTTTTCAAGGTACCACGCGGGCGGAATCTAGTAAAAACTTTTCGAATCTCTCCGTGTCCTACAAAAGTTCACTTGTAAACTATAGTATTTTCATTTTATCACATCCAATCAACATTATTAACAGAGAAAATTGCAAAACTTAATACCACCGCTCGTAAAATATGAAAACCACAATAATGATTGCATTCCAAGTTGTGCACCAAAGTAGGTAGTTGGCGTTAAATAAAGACTGCGTTGTACAAAATACGAGTTATGTTGTAGCTAGCTTACAGTTTCCGCCAATCATTTTCACTCTCAAGCTATTAATCAACAAAAACAATTTTTAATATAAACTTTTCAAATAAATTATTAAACTATTGCAATTCGGTAAATCAATTTTTGCCGGAAGTACTAAGAGCAGCAGCTAAATCCTTGTAATTAAATTATTACTAGCCGACTCGCGCGCAATTTTTACCGTTTTTGCAACATGTTTTATTGATTCTCTACTCCTATTGGTCGTAGCACGATGTTATTATTATCCTGTCTCGATAAACGGACTATACAAAACAACAATAATATTTTAATTCGAACCAGTAGTTCCTGAGTTTATCACGTTCAAACAAACAAACAAATTCTTCAGCTTTATAATATGTATTTGTATAGATATAACGCCAGGGAATAAAAGTTCTAGGAATAGTTACCCATCAATTTTATGATTTCCGCGAAACTGTATTGATGAAACCAATAGCTCTATAAAATTAATTAAATTTGGAGCATTAATAAAATATACCGAAAGTTGTAAGTACTTTGTATGAGATAATAGGCTTTTTCTTAATATAAAAGCTTAACGACCATGCATAAAAATGCCATTGCGGTTACCTATCTGAGGATTGATCTCGCAAAACATTGCTTAACTTCGATGATCCGTTAAGAATTACTAAGTTAGCTAATACCACGAGCGCTTAGACATATGTAGATAGGCACCTATTCACCACTTAGCACGCAATACAAATCACAAAAAAATTTATGGCTATAATATAATGGATAACGAAAATAGATAATGAGTTAAACATACTTATTACATTTTACATGAGGGAATACCTTAATTATAATGATAGACACGCAAAAAAATAGACACAAATATAATAAAACTGAAGTCTGAATTCAAGAGTAAATGTTTTTATAAATCTGTAACAGGTAAATTGCCAGGCTGACATCATGGCTTGGCATGTAGGAGGAGACTATAATATATAATTTGACCCGTTTTTGTAAAGAAACCAATTACATTAAACTGAAAACCCAATTCATAAGGAAACCTACATCGATTGAATATCCCTATACAAAAAATGATGTAGGTAGATAGACAGAACTCAAAATAGGTGACTTCATCGAACCATGTCTACTGTCATGTATGTCACCGAGATTTATGCCCTGAACGTAGCTTCAAAACTGATTGAAAAAACTCAAACTTACTTCACTCCAAACTGGTATTCCTATTATGGCCGGAATACTATACTAAGAGATGTACGTCATCTGATTTATCACTTGGTAGTCGATTACTGTAAAGCATTTAAGCATCTCTTAATGCAACCATCCATAGCCTGATTAATTAAACAACTCTTCTTACTGTAAAGCTCAGTAATGAAACTAGCAAATAACTCCCGAAATAGAAGGTCCAAATTTACATGATGATTCCTTCAATCCCACCCATAATACCCACACATAGTCCAAAGAACGATCGCGTAAGTTTTATGCATAGTCGGTCAGTGTTGTCGGAATGAAACTTTCCACACAAATAGAACTATCTGTATTTTCTGTGCCTCAATTCTTGAGCGTATCAAGTATTCGTTCCGAAGCAACTTTCAATCGAAAATATACGAAATCGTTTGATCGAATTGGATACCACTAGAAATTTTTCCAGCAAATGTTGATTCCATTTAAATGGCTTTGGATTGAAGTCGCTACATAATCTGACTTTAGATATTGTTGGGACTTTGCATGGCACTGTGAAAGGCTTCAATTTCATATCGGTAACAAATCACGTACAACCTCAAATATAATTTCGTATTTACTTAGCCCCTCGTAATCAAATTCATTCCATATTCGTGTTTCGATGATCGTATCTCACATAATATATGTACCTCAATATTTCTTTTGGCGTGACTAACAAAAAAAATATGATCACGATTGTAGATATCCCGGGCTCGGTAGATATCTTCCTCAGATCTTTAGTTACTTAGATCTTTGAGGATATCTATAGAGAGTAGTCAGAGGCACGTCCAAACATGACCTTTGTTACATGCCCACATTTTGCACAGTAGTTAGTATTCCATACGTGACAGGTTGCAAGCCCATCGCCGCTTATAATAATGACCTATGACACACACCTTCGAATTTTTGGTTCTAGGGTATGCCGGTTTCTTCACGATGTTTTCCTTCACCGTTTACGAGCACTGGCATTGCGCACATAAATTTTTCGAATGGAAAAACTCATTGGTGCACGACCAGGTTTGAACCCACGACCTTCGGATCGTGAGGCGGAGGTGCTACCACTGCACCACCAGCGCTCTTAAAACAAAAAGTATTAAAAAGAAATAAAGGAAATAGTGATTGCAGAAGTATTGGCCTTGAAAGCTATATCTGAAGACAGAAAGACACGTCAGCTAGTCAATAATTAAAAAAAACCCTTTCCAGGCCCAAACATCAGTAGAGGTAGAACAGTCTAAAAATGCACGCCCCTCCAATGTATTTGCTACACTATTTCCTCTACATACGGTACAATTACAAGTGGAGGGGCGTGCATTTTTAGATTGAATGATCTCTACCTATTGGATAAAAATTAAGAAAAGCCGAGTTATTTCAATACTATTAATGAAAGTGCACTTAAAGATGGAGGCAAATACTCAAACCCTAAAATCGTACTCGTACCTACTGACCCAGACAATGGGGTTCTAATTACTTGATATGCCTTGAAAATGGTAAGTACTTCCTTTGTGTGTAATATGCGTACGTATGGGTACTGGGTAGGTATGTGAAGGTGGAATCTCATTGGCAAGTTACTAGCATGCCACATGCTTCATTACTCTGTGATGTTAATATATATAGGTAGTTCAATTGGGTTCTTGGATGTTATGACCTAGTTTGAAAACATAATATCGATAATAATGGTGATTCTGGTCATCCAAATAAAAACATTTTTATTTACAGCTTCAGCCTGCGGCTTTGCCCGCTAATTGCCTACATAAAATATAGCCGATGATTTATTTTACACATTATTATTATTCTTATTATCAAGAGCCTGTAGTGTCCCACTGCAGGTCAAAGGCCTCCCTTCCTTCTCTCCAATCATCACGGTTTTGGGCTACCGTGGACCAGTATTTATTACCGTATTTTACACATTGTTGAAAAAAAAATTCAAATCGGCACAGTACTTTAGAAACATATTCAATATAATGTATAATATTATTTTGTCTGTTACTTATGGTAAGAAACTCTTTTATAAATGAATAAAACATCAAACGAAATATGTTAAAAGGTATTGAACAAACAATCTGTTTACTTATAGTATCAGATTGTACCTTGTACCAGCATGGTTGCCATTTTTAATTTAATTATCCCACAAAGGCTTTTTATTTCTTTGAAGCTGTAATTGAATGAAAGCAGGACAGACATAAACAGAGACAGGCACACTGGCTTCGCAAAAGTCACATCACATAGCTGTATGGTACGCCAAACAGTATGCAGCGTAGCGTAGATAAAATAGCAAAAGTGCGCTATAAAACCGTGTTGTGAATGGTATTTTAATAAGCAAATTGGGCATTTCTCAGTCCAAATGTCATGCGTTTGAACTCATAAATTCCGTTAACCGCTGTAATCACAAAATTCTAATGTTAATTAATAAGAGTAATAAAATGATGTTCTTTAGATTAAAAAATAGTATCTTTTACTTAATTTTTCATGTTTAATACAATAAAGCTACGTAATTGAATGAATGCAGTGCAGGACAGACATAAACAGAGAGCGAGCTCATTGCTTCCACCCACGTCACGTCACATGACTGGGAGATATTAACCACCTATATCACACCCGTTACGTAACCACAAGGGAGGGGCGGAACAGAAGGGCAACTCACCTTTGTTACCTTTTATTAGATCCGGTGTTACAAATAAAGTCGGCAGAGAACGCAATGAGCTATTCTTATTTGATCTAATAATAGAAAGTTGAAATTTACCGTATTAAGCTGAAGGTTTAACTGAAGTCTAAGGAATTAATTATATATTAGAGCTTAAAACTATAGGCATACCAGGCGAGCTTGGCTCAAAAAAAGTTCTCTACCTTGGAATATAGAGATTATTAACTAGTGGTGGGTATATGCGTACAGAAAGCTTTTTAACAAATGTTTGCTATAAGTTTAGATACACAACTGAAGATCAGTAATTTTAGTGTAGGTAAATAATAGTGCAAGATTTATATAAAACGAAATTAGGTAAAAACATTCAATATTACCATTTGTAAATTCAGTTTACCCTATATCAGCTGAATTGAACAACACTGTTTGCATACATAAATTAATGGCAAATTATCGTGCGGACACGTATAACGTACCGCTAGTTTAGATGTTTTCCAATTTACCGAGTATTCAAAACTTACATCAGCAAATACCACGTTTCAGTTAGACTACTGATTCTTGGCTGTGTCATAACATAACAATAGAACGGGAAAGCAATAAACCTCTTACTCCATCCGTTTCATTTGTCGCGACCTCACGTTTTCTTTTCTTACGTTGAGGGTGGTGGAAGAGCGACATACCTTGACATTAAGTATCTCATACACCCTAAGTTTATAGAAACAAGTGATGGTGACTTCAATATTATAATTATGGTGGTTCTAAAGCATTTTGATATTTTATTTTTCAAACCACAATTTTACTGTTTAATTGTTTTCACTATTAGGTATAGTTTTAATCAGCATCAATTTACGTAGCTTCTAAAACAAGCTAAATAAAGAACCAAAAGAATGTTTACCCATACTTAGTCTTTGAGGTAAACAGATTATTATCATGCGTATTGTAACTTTTAAGTTAGTTCGCGCAATAACAGAATTACCACCATTGTATCCACAAAAGCAATTTCTTAACTGAAAATAATTAATTCTCTTATATAATGAAGTTATGTATTAACCAGCACAGCTCTCCCATTGTTGTGACGGACTTTGTAATGACTTAGAGCATAGAAATATATTGAATCATATGTATTTTAAGATAGTTACAATCCTAACAGAAGCCGCAGCATCTTCTTATGAGCGTGGGAGAGCGCGGAGGAGAGGTGGTTATGTTGTAGGATGGAACAAACATGTATCAGCTTTCCATAGAGAGGCCAGGCTGAAGTTTTTGGTCTGGATTGATGCTGGGAAGCCAACTAGTGGTAGAGTTTATAGCGATATGTGTGAGAGCAGGAAGTCCTTCAAAAAACAACTTAAGTGGTGTCAAAACAGACAAGAACAGATCAAAATGGACATTCTTGCTTCTCATCACACGGCCAAGGACTTCAAGCATTTTTGGAAACAAACCAACAAAATGAATGCAAAGTCTGGCCTTCCTGTGAGTGTGAATGATGTTAGTGACCATAACATGATCGCTAACCTCTTTAAAGATCACTTTAGAGTGAAGCCGCCGTCGGACTCTTCTGCGTCTGGGTCGATGGGTGTTGGGACTGTCGTACACGAGAGAATTACAAGTTTTAAAGCCAAAGAAGTGCGAAACACCATTCAAACTATGCAACGCGGCAAATCTCCTGGGTACGATGGTCTCAGTATTGAGCATCTGAGATATGCGGGTGTCCATCTGCCGCGCGTCCTCTCCATGTTTTACAATTTGTGTTTGTGTCATGGGTACCTACCGGAAGAGCTGACCAAAACTGTTGTGGTTCCAATTGTGAAATGCAAAACGGGAGATTCTTCGGACAAAAACAACTATCGGCCCATCTCACTAGCGACCATAATGGCAAAGGTCCTGGACAGCTTGCTTAATGACATAATGCTGCGACACGTCCACCTTCAAGATGCTCAGTTCGGCTTTAGGGCTGGACTCTCGACGGAGAGCGCGATCTTGTGTCTTAAGCAGGCTGTTAGGTACTACACGGAGAGGAAGACGCCGGTATACGCCTGTTTCCTCGACCTGTCCAAAGCTTTTGATACGGTTATGTATGATAGGCTGTGGTGCAGGCTGGGGGCAGCGGGTGTGCCGGCTGATATTGTCTCCTTATTGAAAAACTGGTATCACTGCCAAAGAAACCAGGTGAGATGGGCGGGTGCGTTGTCTGACGCATACGGCATGGAGTGCGGCGTGCGGCAGGGTGGGATCACATCTCCTCTGCTGTTCAACCTATATGTTGATGATCTCATCGGCGAACTCAGCAGTACCCACACAGGTTGTTTTGTAGACGGAGTGGCGGTTAATAACCTGAGTTACGCAGATGACATGGTGCTGCTGGGACCGTCGGTGGGATCTGTTCGTCAACTGGTGAAGACTTGTGAGGCATATGCGGCTGAGCATGGACTGAGGTATAACTCTAAAAAGAGCGAAGTCCTCGTTTTTAAGAGTGGTAAAGTTAGACCGGTCCATGTTCCGCCTATAATGCTTAATGGTGCGGCTCTACGGGTGGTCAGAAGTTTTAGGTATTTAGGGCACATTGTCACCGAAGACTTGAAAGATGACGAGGACATGGAAAGGGAGCGCAGAGCACTGGCAGTCCGAGGTAACATGCTCGCACGTAGGTTCGCTCGCTGCTCGAGAGAAGTGAAAATCTCTCTGTTTAAGGCTTACTGTCAGTCCTTCTACTCGAGCAGCCTCTGGATAAACCACACCCGGCGGGCTGCCAGCTCTCTGCGAGTCCAATACAACAATATCTTCAGGATGCTGATGCGGCTGCCTCGCTTTTGCAGCGCATCGGAGATGTTCGCAGAGGCGCGCACGGACGGCTTTCAAGCGATTATTCGCAAGAAAGTCGCTTCACTACTACAGCGTGCGCGAGGCAGCGGGAACGGCATCCTGAAGATGATTGTAGCTCGAGCAGACTGCCCCATCCAAAATAGGTGGATGCAAATAATGATGGGCTCTACCTAATCAAATTCATTTATTTTTCATTTATTTTGTATTTTAATTTTGTATTGTCCATTTATATGAAGTTTTGTAATTTGATTTTAATTTTAATTTTTATGACATCCATTTTATTTACCTATAGCTTCTGATTTATTTATAATGTAGTTTTAAGTGTGTTATATTGTTTTATGGATTAATAATATTGTAATCTGAAATAAATGAATAATAATAATAATAATAATTAAGGTTTTTAAAGGCTAAAATATGTCGATAAATTTCTAGACAGACCTTTGTGGAGTTATACCTAACACCACGCCTACAAACGTTTGTCACCTTAATAGCTTAATTATCAGATTTCCATTTGTCTCAGCGATAACCAAGGCTATACCCTTGATTACAGATTCCAAATCTTATTTTCTCTTAGGTAATAGTTAGCTCATTTAGGTTTCACAAGATTAATGCTTCGAAAAATATGTTTTTTCGTGATTTCATAATGGAAATCAGTCGTTCATAAATTTTTACGGAAAATATAGTAAATATATACTCGTAATCAAGATTGCGAAGAGATATGCGGCGGCCTCGATGCAGACCTGAATGTCAGATAAAATGAGAGCAAAGGAAGAATTGTTCCTCACTGGATGCGTCTGACACAAGACCGCCAGGAGTGGACTGATAGAGAGGAGACCTGATGATCTTCAGCAGTGGGTGTTACCAGCTGATTTAATAGACAAATGAGCATACGGTCTGCTTGACTAAAAGTTACAAAAAATGGTAAATTAATTGCTACAGAATGTTCCAATAAGTTAAAGTTTGAAAGTTTTAAATCTGCCGTTTCGCTTCACTTGATAGTTAATTTTCTTACCTTACATTGTGTTTTAAGTAAATCGCTTCACGGTACATTTGTTTAAATCTTTCGTACAAACCTGAAACAAGACAAAACAATTTGTTATAATAGTTATATGGGATCTTAACCTGGGGCCTAACCACAAACTTTTCAGGCAATATGAAAGTAGTTTTTATATTTCGTACCATAAAATATAATAAATACCAAATTAAAAATTAAAAAAAACCCCTGACATCTAAACCTTACCCTAACATGTCATATTTAAAGTCATGGTTACCTTACCATTCAATTCTTCTTTCAATATCATAGAAGTAACACGTTATCAAATTCAGATCCTCTCATCAACTAGAAAAGAGCTTTCTCTCAACTATCAAGAGACTTGAAATATGATCTTCAAACGGCTGAACAGATTTTCATGAAACATGGCTAAGAACACTCGGGGTAAAATTATCTATGACACAAAAAAAAACTAAACGAAAATCGGTTCATCCGTTTGGGAGCTACGATGCCACAGACAGATACACAGACACACAGATACACTGACAGACACGATAAACTTAAAACACCCCTCCTTTTTTGTTGGGAGTTAAACAATGTATTGAAGTAGTGTTATTTCAAGCTTGAAATGTGACATTTCTGAAACATAGTGGTTTGTAAGAGCTTAGTGGTAAGACCCCTGACTGACTGACTCACCATTGCCAAACCGAAACCATTTAAGGTATTGGAGAATAGATTACTTATTGGCCTAGAGGTGATTAAAATTCAATTTCTAAGTTCTAATTCAATAACAAAGCTCCGAGGAGTTCAGCCAGTCATAAAATATTCTTCTCTCTTTTACGTAACATGTAGCTAGTTATTAAACAAAGATTTTTGTTAAAATCCGTAGTAACTTTAATGTCTCTAGGGGCCCAGGGCGTCTACTCCGAAAAACGATCAACGATATATCGGCACAATAATCGTGCAAAACTTACTCTTAGTAACATTGTTTATGCTATTATTTGAACAATGGAACGACCGACATTACTTATGATAACCGATCTCGTAAACCAATTTCCAATTTGACAACGAAACAACTGTTAATTCGACTGAATTCGACGAACATTCGACTCCGATAGTATCGTTGTCGTTTTGCGGAGTAGACCCCCTGAGCATGGCAATTTTACTTCTTTCTAATAATATTATAAACGTGAAAGTTTGTGAGGATAATGTATGGGATGTATGGATGTATGGAATGTATATGGACGTATGGATGTTTGATACTCTTTAACACTAAAACGGCTTAATGGATCTGGATGAAACTTGGAATACTTACCCGTAGTTTATGACCGCGAATGACATTTTTTTTTATAGGTTACTTTTTGTCCAGGTAGGTACCATGAGAGAGGATGTTACTAAAAAATATTTCTATTTTTTTTTCTTTTTGCTTTCTTTTTGGTGTCGAAAATAATCCTCAATACCACGAGCAGATATTGGTTTAATTTTTTTTATTACGGGATTATGTTTATTTTATTTTATCTAACTGTAGAACTTGGGAGTGTATGCGTTTGCATATTTTTTTTAGAAACTTGTATTTTTTCTAGAAAATATTTTGGCCAGAATCTATCCATTTGCAGAAAGTACTTTTAATATTAGTAATAGATCCTTCTAGTCCAATTTGGAGGCCACATAAATTATAATGGAAAAATATATACATAAGTCTAAAATAATATTGCCTATAACCTTATGCAAAACCTTGGTAACCCTTTATGTTCGAGAAAAATAAATATTGTAATACAAAGATTTACGTTGATACAGTAACAGATAAAAAAGACAGAGTAAGAGCTTCCGTAGGGAAGAGATAGACAACCTTTTTTAATTTAGTGTTTTTAAAATATACATCTCTAGAAACGAAGAAAAAATAACAAGATCTGTTTACCTATTTCAATATTTTTATTTGCTTATATCTGTATTTTTATATCTGTGTCATTCTATTATACTTATGTTGGAAGGTATATCTACCATAGCTTTTATCTTGAATAGATAGATTGAATAAAATATTATGTACTTGAATACTGTGATCGTCTATTTGTTGTTTTTTTTTTCATGTTTTGTGACTAGTAAACTATATTCTATTAATTTCCTTATCTTTGGTCGTTAGCTACATAGAAAAAAAAACACTGCGTTAGGTACAACCGCAGTAGCCGGCTATGATCAAAAGCCGAACGTCCATGACTAACTAACAACGTAAGAACATCTCTACGATACATAAGAGAGGGAAAATAAAGATAAAAAATAAAAGATTCCTGATCCATCACTCACAAAGGGATTTTTACGAATAACGACTGACTTTTGGCATGCGTTTGGACTGAATATATGAAAAAGTTTTATTTAGGTTAAATGGTATATAAGGCGTTTATAAACAGTTAGTTGAAGATATATGTAGGTGTCAAAAAGTAGTTTTTTTAGGGCTGATGTTGCTCGCTTTATAAAAGGTACTTCTTATAGTGGCCTTAGTTCGAAAAGGAAGATAATATCTATTTGACACACACACATAGTAAATAATTTATTTGAAACAGAACCGGAATGAGATAAACAAGGTACGGGTACGAGTACCTACGGGTTGAGTCTAAAGTACGGGTAGATCTCGTATAAGGTATAGGTTCATAGAAAAGACAAAACAAATTTACTCGAGAAATAAAATTACATTTTACCCAACTACCTTTTAACTACCTATCCCATAAGCATAACTAGACTAATAAATACCAATTTTAGGATGGGCCTTTTTTGCACTCTAGAAATTTTCCAATTAACCGATAATTTCAGAACTACATTGATGGACTTTTCCAGACGAAGTCGCGTGTAACTAGTAATATTATAAATGCAAAAGATTGGATGGATTTATGGATGTTTTTTATTCAATAACGCTGAGCGGATCTGGATTAAATTTTGCACAGAGATAGATCGTAGTCGAGAATAGCACATACTTTTTAGATGGATTTGTTATTGTTTTAAAAGGTACAACGGACAAAGCCGCGGGCGAAAGCTAGTAAATACATCATCGGAGACGCAAAACATTGAATAGATCTAACAATTCTTTTACAAAATTAATATGTATCTTCGTTCTTTGAGGCGAAGAGCATTGATAATAAAATTAAATACGATTCTAATGTGACATAAAAGACTCAATATCACCTTTGAAGTTTCAACAGAAAAGCGTTATATTTTTTGTCACTCGCGTATTTTCGTATCTACTTGTGCCTACACATTTTTTATGGTATCGATTTTTCAATGTTAGGTATTTTGGATATGAAAAGTCGGAGTAATTGCTCACGGCGTATCGAGTGCTTTTGCAGCTTTTTGAAATGATATACGAGCATGGTTATTGTGACTATATTTTTGAAGGGTTATGGTACGAGTTGGCAGCGGGCGACGTAAGGCAGTGGCGGACGACGTGTCACGGCGACACTACTGGTTTCTATGTATTTCTATGAAATTCCCTCCGTAGTTAGTGACTCGAAGCTAGACGCATTTCATAGAAATACATAGAAACCGGTAGTGTCGCCGTGACACGTCGTCCACCACTGCCTGACGTCGCTCGCTGCCAACTCGTACCTATAATGTCAAAATCCCCTTGGGATTTTCTGCGATCATTTTGACTGTCATCTTTGTCGCTCTAGTTTTTATATATTTCTCGTGTTATTTTGAATTGTACTGTGTAATTGCGGTAGTTTTTCCATTAAAGCCCGAATTCTTAACGCGAGTGTAAAATATGTGAATTAAAGCGAATAGTTCCTTTCTAAATCCAATAAAGAAAATCCCGGGAATTTAGAACAAACAAAACAGCCATCTTTTGTTTAAAATTTACTTGACAATTTGACTGACTTTGCGGCAATACTACTAATTTAATCACTTAACAAAATGTATCTTAAAAAGACAGATGCCACAACAAAAAAGAAGAAGAGTATCCCCAAGGAGGCTTTGAGTCTTTTAGTCTCATAATTATGGAGCTGCAATTTCACTTTGAAAAGGATTTTGACACTAAAAATCCAAATGAATTTCACACATTGAAACTCCTTCGTGGATTTGCCAAATATTTTATTAATGTCGACTTTATTCCCTCTAAGTTTGGGTTTAAATTACCGTGTATGATAGCTATTTTGCTGCTTATCTGAATTTCCGATATATTTTTTGGCATAATTGACAAGTCTACCACAGCACATTTTTTGTATTTTCATTTTATAGCTCAAAGAATGCTTACATGTATTTTCCGTTCACTGACCGAAAGTCATTGCAGTCAAATAATATTCTAGAACGAAAAATTCGTTTTCAAAATACACCTGTCCTATTTACTAACCTAAAAGCATAAATGCTGACATCCGTTTTGCACTGCCCATTATAAACCCTTTTAACCCATTTTCGAAATTGCTGCGAGTAATACCGAAAGGCTTTGAAATTTTTTACGATGGTACTGTACGGTGACAAAAGATTTTATGTGGGCATAAATTAAAGGTGTATCCAGTGGATAACCCATTTATTGAGTGGGTTAGATACTACTCGTAGACGGTGAACATTTTTGCGGGATCATAGTTTATTTATTCCAACACTAAATACATAAATAAAAAAAATGAATAAAATAAATATGATCACGACTGTAATCCCCAGGCTCGGTAGATATCTCCTCAGATCTTTAGTTACTTAGATCTCTGAGAATATCTAAAGAGGGTAGTCAAAGGCAAGTCCAAACATGGCATTTGGTACATGCCCACATTTTGCGCAATAGTTAGTATTCCGTGCGTGACAGGTTGCAAGCCCATCGCCGCTTATAAGAATACTAACCTATGACACATACCTTCGAATTTTTGGTTCTAGGGTCTGCCGGTTTCCTCACGATGTTTTCCTTCACCGTTTTAAGAGCACTGGCATTGCGCACATAAATTTTTGGAATGGAAAAACTCATTGGTGCACGACCAGGTTTGAACCCACGACCTTCGGATCGTGAGGCAGGGGTGCTACCACTACACCACCAGCGCTCTTTTACTAATACATTGCATACGGAAATACCTAATTTATGTAATTATACGATTATACCTAGATATAGTAAAAACGTTGAGAAGCCGTCTCTGTGCTTTTGATATTTTCAAATGTTGGATTTGAAAGATGAAGTAGGTAAATCTGAGTGAAAGGAAACGTTGTGAACGAAGGAATGAATGGTGTGAAAGAGAGGAATGAAGTAGGGATGGAGAGGGGTTATGGCCACTACGGTAAAAGAAAGATGTTACGTATAAGTTGAAAGTATTTTTGCGTTGAATAGCGAAAAAATAAAATAAAAAATAGCAGTAGGGAATAGTGGAAATTTTCTGTGCGCCTATCCCTACCGGTAGAAATAGATCTACACAAATGTACACTTATCCCTACCAATAGGGATAGCTTGGTAGGGATAATTGTACCAGCCGAATTTAAAAGGGAAAAATATAGAAGATCACTCGAACTTATTTTTTCAATTCGCTGTCTCATCCCACACAAATTAAAATTAATTTTCACTTATATATGTTCAGTTAGCTTTTAGCTTGGATTAAAACTTATAAGAATTATGAATGAATGAATGAACGAATGAACGACCGACCGACGACTGACTGAAACGTGCCTGTGTTTACCTTCTTTATATATCCTCAAAGATTTAAGTAACTAGAGTTTTAGAGACACTTCCCTGGAGGTTACACTCGTGATCATGATTTTGTATTTATTACTGTAAAATAAACATCTTTTAATTCAGTCAAACTGAGTTAATAAAAATAAGTTCATTTTATAAAAAAATATGAGATTCTAACTGTTCACAATGTAGGCCGGCATGCAAAAACACCGTAAAATGATGATACGTCATTAAAATAAGCGTCAGAACCCAAGTGGCACGGATGCCTATCACCCGCGTTTTGATTACGAGTCCAATTAGCGGTTCTCACATGAGCCTGTGGAACCCTATTTGTTGTAGGGTTGTCAGCACACTTCAGAAATAAGGGCTTGCAATTATTTTTTTATTGAGTCTGCTATTCTACATCAGGTTTAAAGATTTTACGTAATATTTTAATATTACGATCCAAGAAGAGCGCTGGTGTAGTGGTAGCACCCCTGCCTCACGATCTGAAGGTCGTGGGTTCAGTTAATTGTAACCGGCTACAATTCTACTAGTTTCTGTTAAAAAAAAATACGAATTATAAATTTGTAATGGTTGAAAATTTACAAAATTGTAAAATTGTTCCTACAATTCTACATAATTTTGTCACTTGTTATAAAATTCAACAAAATTTACACTTATTTACACATTTCTAGACTATTAATGTTTATTTAATAGGAACCATCTGTCATGAACCAATGAGTTTTTCCATTCGAAAAATTTCAAATCCAAAATTCAAATTCAAATCAGTTTATTGAACTCACAATAACATCAATTATCCAATGCGTTATAGAGGAACAGAAAAACAGAATTGAAGTGCTCTTAAACGGTGAAGGAAAACATCGTGAAAAAATACAGGCATATAGGCATACCCTAGAACCAAAAATGCGAAACTTCATGAAAATCGTTGAAGCCGTTTCCGAGATTGAAATTATACAAGAATTGCTAGTTTAATGGTATAAGATAAATATGAATAAGATATTATTAAATCATGGTATATCACGCTAATTCTGTTAACTATTTATTTATATACTACTAGTTTCCGCTCGCGGCTTTGTCCGCGAGACACCTACATAAATATAACCTATGCTCATTATTGAAAGTTCATTCTAAACATCGATCAAAGAAATTTTGAAATCGGTTGTGTAGTTTTGGAGATCACCTCCTACTTACAAACAAACAAACTTTATCTTTTTGTAAATATAAGTGTAGATGTATGTAGATAACGGATCTAAATCACTTTAACTTTTATTATGTATGCGCTATTTTGTGATAATTGCGAAAGTTAATAATGTATGAATAATTATTATATAATAGGTATTATATATTATATATTAAATAATTTGACGACCTCAGTGGCGCAGCGGGCAAGAGTCCGCCTGCGACGCAAGAGGTTGCGGGTTCGATTCCCGCCTTGGAACAAATTTGTGTACGATCTGCAGAAATTTGTTCCCTTGGTCTGGGTGTGTATGTATAATAAAAAATATCTATCTATGTACCTATATCATGTATTAAATATATCAGTTATCTAGTACCCATAACACAAGCTTTGAGTAGCTTACTTTGGGGCTAGATGATGCTGTGTGGATTGTCCAGCATTATTTATTTATTTATTTTATTTATAGGTGGGGTAGGGCGTATATAATTATTTTATAAACTATTTTTCATTTATTCAAGCGATCTTACCGCTGATAGTTTTAAATGAAACCACACAAAGCGTTAGTAGCACATTTGGAAGTGAATCAACGGCAATCAAAGCCCTATTATCCCTCGCTCCCACAGGGTATAGCGTGAAGCGACTCATTACGTGACAGCCCTATGGATAGCACGTGACTGGACTATCTATCACTGGCATCGTAACACAGCCCAATAAAGCTCAAAATTGAATAACACGGGTAGCGAGTTTAGATTATCCACCTATACATTCACTGTCAACTTTAACACTGGGCAATAAAGCTCAAAATGTAATAAGTTGAGCAATGAATGCAGATCATGAGCGAAAATTAATAAGCCTTGACGAGTTGTGATAAGGCTTATATTCGAACATCATTTTACTCAGTGAAAATCTAATTTGTGTTTTATTTCGGCATACTAAGGCTCATTTTACTAGAGTATGGTATAATGTAAGGGTTGGATACACGGTTACATTAGGAACCATCTGTTTTTATGGTAAAAGTAATTTAAGAACACTTTCGCGCGTCTTTAATCCATTCAGTTTTTACAAGAGATTAAGCTTGTGATGTCAGACGTCACGAAATTGCGCAGACTGCAAATATTTTCATGAAGCTATTCCTTTCACAACTTGTCACGATGGATTCCTAACTATAGCTCGACCACTTAACTGAAACCACTGTAAGATCTAAAAGCGCGTGCGAGGTGATTTTTTAACCAAACACATGATGTAAAACATCTGGAGATAGAAACCTGGCAAGTAAAATATCATCATTCTCCTTTCCTTATCCCACGCTAAGTGGGGTTGGCAAAAGATATTTTCTTCTTCCACTCACTATTCGTCAACTCTGAGTCTACTCCTCTTACATTCATATCGTTTTTCTTACAATCAAACCACTTTCTCTTCGGCCTTCCTCTACTTGCGCACTCAGCCACATTCATACTCTTTCGATGACATGGTTTTCATCCGTCCTCCTCCTGATCTCATCATCCTGGCAAGCAAAATAGATTCTTCGATTAAAAATGAAACTATCTCCTCGCATACACCTCGTGTTTTCGTTATTAAAGAAAGTGGTCTGAGGGTCTACCATGAGTTTTCACAATCTACACTCGCTAGCGACTGTAGTTAAAAAAATGTATGAAAATTTGGTACAGCGCCTCTAGTGGATAGTTGGGTACTAAAACCTCACGTAGCTAACTATCCTACGTCACAGCGTACTACAGCGACTGTAGTTTACGCTCATTAATTTGCTTAGAATTTGGTACCATGAGTAACAATTTTGACAGATGTCATAGTAACGTACTATTACTACTGTAGTAACGTCAGCCAATCTAAATGTGACAACTCATGGTAGACCTACAGTACGTCTACCATGAGTTGTCACATTTAGATCGGCTGACGTTACTACAGTAGTAATAGTATGTTACTATGACATCTGTCAATATTGTTAATCATGGTACCAAATTCTAAGCAAATTATTGAAGCGCAAACTACAGTCGCTGTAGTACGCTGTAACGTAGGATAGTTAACTACGTGACGTTTTAGTACCCGACTAACCGCTAGAGGCGCTGTACAAGTTTTCACACATTTTTTTAACTACAGTCGCTAGCGAGTGTACATTGTGAAAACTCATGATAGACCTACTGACTATCAGTGTTGTGTGGTTGTAGCGTACCTATAGTTATTAAATGGTGGAGGAAAGCCTGGTTGAAACCCGTGGTTAAGTCAGCGCACGTATTGGCCATGGCTTCACTGTGCATACGGCTGACTAAGCTCAGAGGAGGGTATGAGCTGGGCAAGCCTGTTCCATCTTAAAAAGCCCCAGACACACCAGCGAACTTAAGTGAGTAAAATTCACATGTCGCTGTATAAATCGTCATGAATAAATGCAATTTATGCAAAATTTTGTATATAAAAAATAAATAAATATGATCACGACTGTAATCCCCAGGCTCGGTAGATATCTCCTCAGATCTTTAGTTACATAGATCTTTGAGGATATCTAAAGGGGGTAGTCAGAGGCAAGTCCAAACATGACATTTGGTACATGCCCACATTTTGCTCAGTTGTTAGTATTCCGTACGTGACAGGTTGCAAGCCCATCGCTGCTTATAAGAATACTAACCTATGACACATACCTTCGAATTTTTGGTTCTAGGGTATGCCGGTTTCCTCACGATGTTTTCCTTCACCGTTTAAGAGCACTGGCATTGCGCACATAATTTTTTCGAATGGAAAATCTCATTGGTGCGCGACCAGGTTTAAACCCACGACCTTCGGATCGTGAGGGGTGCTACCACTACACCACCAGCGCTCCCTTTTTTCTTTCTTATTTTTCCTTTCACATAATTTTGTATGGATGGATATATGGATATATGTTACTAAATTACGCTGAAACCGCTGAATGGTTTTGAATAAAATTTGTTATAGTTTAAAGTCTGGAATAGCAAATAGGCTAAAAAAAAAGGTGTCACGCGGGCGAAGCCGCGTGCGGAAGCTAGTTATTTATTAATATTATTGTATTATCTGTACGTTTCAAGATCAAATCAAAGGTTCCTTAATGAAAAGGAGATTATATTTCAGAGGAAGCTTCTTGAAAACTTATGAAAGTTTAATCAATATTTTATTACACAATAAAGATCTTTGAAGTACTAGTATACGTACCTTTCCTATAAATAAACTTTATTAATTAAAGTGGTACGTTTCTCTTGGACGGAAATTAGAATAATTAGCGGTTTTAACATTTTCTGCATATTCAATTATTTCAAGTGAAAAAAACACATTTGCGCCCTAACAAAACTAATTTATATTTAACGTATTTTCAACATTTTCACACTCAATTTTTTTTTTTCAAAAATGAAGTATGAGAATAACTTAATGATTATTTTGCTATTGTGCTTTCTTTATTAAATTATTAGCTTAAAATTTAAGTCACATGCTTATTTTTAACATAGGTATATTATAAATGATTGATTCAGGCGTGACTTTGCGGAAATCCATTACAAATACTGAAAAGGACGGAAATGTTTAGTACTTTCCCGCTAAAACTATTATCTAATGAGGTTATTAATTAAGCTTATTAATATTAATGATCCCCACAAAATGCCTTATAGAAATATTATTAATATTAATAATCCCAACACCACACCTCAAATAGAAACTCGACACGTGTTTCGCTTCTCCACGAAGCATCCTCAGGACCGTTGACTCGCTCCACACTGGTGTTGCTCCACCGAGCGCCGAGAGAAATGTCAAAAAGTCTTTTCTTATTAATAATATTTCTATAAGGCATTTTGTGGGGCTCATTAATATTAATAAGCTTAATTAATAACCCTCATTAGATAATAGTTTTAGCGGGAAAGTACAAAACATTTCCGTCCTTTTCAGTATAGGTATATTATCACATATACGCTATGAAAAATGAATAGCTAAGTTTCACAAAACGCTCTTTAGCTAATTATAATTCTCGTTTCAAGTTTAATATCACAATAATCCATTCAGACTATTTGAACAAGAAAATATTATTCAAAACAGATTTCCATTTTGAATTTTCTCGCTGATAAAACGTGACGGAAATACGAGAGGCATTTCTTGGAAAGCCTCGTAATTTTGATAGCTGTTTCTGCACAGTATATAATTAAACAGTTCTTTCGTTTAAGAAAAATATTAATACTAACCTATGACACACATCTTAGATTCTTTGGCTCTAGGGTATGCCTGTTTCCTCGCAATGTTTTCCTTCACCGTTTTGATTAACTGGCATTGTGCATATAAATTTTCAGGTTTGAACCCACGGCCGGCTACTACACTACCAGTGCTGTTACCACACCACCAGCGCTCTTTTTTACGTGTCTATACAAATCATAAAATGTGAAAATAGGACGAGTTGCTCAATTCAAAAATGCATTAGGTCAACAAACAAAGTTGACAGCGGCCTCAGTTGACTAAACACTCTCATTTATATACTGTTTGCTAGTTATTGTGCGTTCAAGGTGCAGATTCGGTTTGGTCAATCTGCAGTCCGCAATAAACTGACTTTAATACTACGCCGTTTTATTACGACAAATCAGATGTTTCTAAGCTAAGGGTGTCCAAATTTAGAGATGGGTACACCGAAATTGGTTGTAAAAAACGGGAGCGTAGCCTCAGATGTGTAGTAAGTTTTCTATAGCTTTTGGAGAAGATAACAACTTTTTTAACTTGTTTTGAATACTTAACTAAACTCCTCATTATTTGGGTGAAACATGGTTTACTAAAGTTGAAATTATTTTGGTTGAAAATAAACTGGTAAAACCTTGGATCAAATCTACCTTGAGATGAGTTTTAAGGTGGATTTGATTCAAGGTTACTGCTGAACAAGCCATTGTGACTACAAAAATATTGTACTAAATTTTATAAATTCCATACATAAATTTCCAAAATTAATAACTGCGACTTTTACTAGATTAGATCCATATGTAATAATAATATTATATATTTTTATAAGAATTCTAAACGCTATTTTCCATGTCTCGGCGGTTTTAAAATTCATATAAGCGCGGCCTCTGAATACCAAACTGTAAGATACCTTACAAAATGTTTGGTGTTATTCAAAACTTTACATATTAGTTTCACATAATGTTGTTGTATTAGAGGACTCATAAATTATTACCTATCTTACACCTGGGCTTCCTAGTGTCTAGCTAGATAGTTTAGACTTTCAGAGTACATTAACTTATATTGTTACATAATTTATACATAGGGGACGTTTTAGAAACAGGCCAGGTCCAGAGTACCCTAAACCGACACGCATGTATGAAGAATGTAATGAGAGTGAATGAAGCATAAGAAGTATGTCAGGATCGTAGCAAGTAGAGATCCGTGGTCTCTGCCTACCCCATCGGGAAACAGGCGTGATTTTATGTATGTTACATAATATCCGCATCCATTTTGTAATGACGAACCTGTCTCTTGTTTTATATTTATTCAATTGAAACAATAATGCGATCGTATTTACCTGCATTATGCAAATAATTAAAATTTAATGGCGCGAATATTATCTAATGAATGATATTACAGAAATATAATTATTTATTCTGTTTTGCGAACATTTTGATCTGTTAAATAAATATTTAGAACTAAATGCATTTTAGAGTTTTCTTTACAAAAGGTGCAGGTTTGCGCATAAGAAATTTGAATAAATAAGCGCGTCTCGTTCTTACATACATTCTACTTTTCATAATGATTCAACCCATTAATTTATTCTCGCAATTCTACACATTTTGTTGATTTTAGTTTATGTTTCAACCCACACCTTCCGCGAATTTCTAACAGGCATTAATGAAAAACTTTAAGAGCTTTTTATACCACAACATACAATACAAAACCAACTATCCGTCTATAGAAATAGAGTATATTATGATGTATCAAAAATAACATTGTCAAAACAAACCAACCACCTCACACAAAACAACCGCTGGCTAAGTGAAAAGTTAGTCAAAGTTACATTATCTCGACGGTATTTTATACACATGTAAGAAATTCACGAAGTCCTGACGTACCGTCGCTACAAGAATGTTGCCTGTATTCCTATTAAGTTGACGGGGAAATTCTTAGCAAAACCCTGGTTTTCTAATATATAAACTCCGTTATATAACGGCAGAATACAGCAGAGATTTTTCAAACATCTGTTATTTAATTGATGCAAATCAGACTTTAACCGGAAATCATAGACATTTGAACATAGTTTTGGAATAAACAACTTCAAAAATGTATGCCAATGATCACATGTATGACAATGTTATTCCCTTTAAACATGTTATTCCCATAAATTTTGCTTTTTTCCATACAAAAATGATCGCATAACAATGTCGATTACAAATTTAATTTCTATACATTTTGCTCTTATTCATAGCGACATCCCTATTTAGAATATCACTTTGTCTAGACCATATTTGAAAGGAACCATTATAATATTTTCACCGTTATTTTACAGCTGTTAATTACGGTGATCTTTTTTATGAAACTCAAACATTAAATTCCAGAAAAGCCAGAATACCAAATTTAGAAGCAAGTTTGACCAGAGACTTGTTGGCACGCTTGCTTTCATAGTTCGGCAATAATTATAATATTACCAAGTCTAGACTAAATACCCACGATCGTAATCCCTAGAATTTGGGTAAATTTATCTTTGAGAAATTTAAGATCTTTAAGAGGGTACCTAGTCCGAAGCATTGGCTTTACGGAAAAAAAGAAAAATGTCCAATAATAAAAATGTCAATTAATAGTTGGGTATTTTTCTGGTTGGTTATTTATATAACAGGTCAGTTTTCTAGAAGGTTTTTTCTGTATATGGTCCTTTTTCTAGATGGGCGTGTTTATACTTAGACGTTTTTCCGATTGAGAGATTTTTATAGTTGGACTAGGTGGTTGCCCGCGACTTCGTCCGCATTTCATGTTTTGTATAAAACAAAGTAAACAAATCAAAAACCAAGAAAACCGTTCTGGAGTTATAAGTGTTCGAACCAACCCGTCTTTTTCTATGTACCTGCATACATAAAATTACGCCTGTTTCCCGACGGGGTAGGCAGAGACCACGGATCTATACTTGCTACGATCCTGACATACTTCTTTTGCTTCATTCACTCTCATTAAATTCTTAATACATGCGCGTTGGTTTAGGGTACCCTGGACCTAGCCTTTCTCTAAAACTTCCCCAATTTGATCGAGGTACCTACGTACACCGAGGTCTTCCTCTTCCAACTGTCCCATTCACACTCTCCTTATACAACTGTTTCGTCAATCTCCTTTCATCCATCCTTTCTACATGCCCAAACCATCTTAACACATACCCTTCTCAATTTTCATCACTACGTCTTCTTTCACTCCACAAAGTTCTTTTATCACGCTGTTCTTCGCTCTATCATTCAAAGTTAAACCACACATACTTCTTAGAGCTCTCATTTCCACATTCTCATTTCTGCCATACCCATCTTTCGCTACCATACATCAATGTCGGCATTAACACTCCAAAGTGCACAGCCAGACCTGTCTTTTTGGACACGATCCGACTGCTCATAAATGTGTGTAGTGCTTAATCACACTATTTCCAGCATTCACTCTCCTTTCAATATCGTCATCATGTTTTCCATCTTTTAAACAGCGTGCCCAAATATTTAAACTCTTTCACTTGTTCCACTCTTTTTTCTATGTAGTGTATTAAAACCAATAGTGTCCATTTATTTTGCAATTCATGTACTTATCTAATTTGAGTTTCAAACTACTATCACACCTCTCGTTAAAAAGTCCTATAGGTATAAACTTTGATACCCCTTTTTTTCCATTTGTGAGGGCTGTTTTTGAAAACCCTTAAATGTATATTCATTTATTTTGCATTTTAAGTATTAAAACCGAGTTCTCGTCAAAATAACTTTGACACCCCATTTAACCCTTTTTGAAGGGTTATTTTGAAAAATCCAGATAAACGTTTTACATAATTTTGAATATTATTATTAATATTAATCTAAAGTATCCAAACCAAGATTCTGACCGATCGTACCACCCGTTAAAAAGTTCCCATATAAACATTGAGCCCCCATTTTACCCCTTTTTAAAGGTAATATCGAAAAATCTTGAAACACGTGTACATTTGTTTTTTATATACATTACACACACAAAGTTTCACGAAAATCGTACAACGCTTTAAAAAGTTTCTTACAAACGTATTTAGCCCTTTTCACCCTCTTAAAAGTAGAATTTCCAAAAATTCCGTCTTAGTGGGCGCCTACATACCAAGCCAAACAGTATTTCAAACAAATCACACCACTCGTCGAAAAAACTTTGACACCCCATTTAACCCTTTTGGGAGGGTTATTTTGTAAAATCAAGATAAACGTTTTACATCATTTTGCATCTAAAGTATCCAAACCAAGATTCAGACCGATCGTACCACCCCTTAAAAAGTTCCCATATAAACATTGAGCCCCCTTTTTACCCCTTTTTAAAGGTTATATACGAAAATCTCGAAACACGTATATGTACATTTGTTTTGTATTTACATTACACACACAAAGTTTCATGAAAATCGTACAGCGCGTTAAAAAGTTTCATACAACCGTTTTTAGCCCTTTTCACCCTCTTAAAAGTGGAATTTCCAAAAATCCCGTCTTATTGCTCGCCTACATACCAAGACGAACATACCCTCCAAATCTCAAGTCTGTACGACCGGCGGTTTGGGCTGTGCGTTGTATCTATTCAAATCAGTCAGGACTTATCCTTTTATATAGTAGAAGATATTATTTAGCTTTTAGACATTTTTTGACATGCAAATCGCTTATCACCCCAGACTATTGACACTTGAATGTTTGCTTTTAGGCTGTCGGTTTCATCACAAATTCACATATAATTTTTGTGCATCATTTTTGATATTTATTTCTGTGGACATCTCTTCAGGTCTTTTGTTACATAAATATTTAAATGTCTTTAAAAATAACATTATTCATTGAAAGCGATTCGAGGACTTTCATTCCCGAGTTTGAAAAAAGCGTAGGCCGAAAACAATATAGAAAAAGTTAGACAATGACTAAATGAAAAATAAAATATGATATAAAAAAAATATGAGAATAATAACAATAGGGACGGTCTTACACATGGATGAACGCATTATAACAATTCAAATCAAACTTCTCGCATACCTACGAAGTCTATTCACAAAAGAACATACGCTCGAACGGGCCTTTATCATTATTCTTTTAGTTGCTATAACCGCGGCTTCATTGCCTGGCGAATAAAAAGGCTGTCTGAATAATACGATTATGGCCGAATGAAATCACTTTGTTGTGATTTTATTTTGGCGCTAAATCGACGCTTTGCACCGCTTCAACATTGTAGTTTTATGGGTCTTGTACTGCGCGAAAAGCATTCAATTTTTACTCAAACATTTTTGTGATGAACTTAGATGTTTTTTTGTGTTTGGATGTTAAAATCTATTCAATTAAAGTATGTACAAAAAAATATATATAAGTAATATATTAATAACAAACAAACATAACAAATTATTTTTTACTATTCAAGCCAATGATTGCTAAAGTTCTTTATTTCTATACTAGCTTCCGCCCGCGGCTTCGCTCACAAGGTACCTACATACTATGTAACCTATGTCCTTTTTAAAGCTTTAATCTATCTTTGTACCAAATTTCATCAAAATCGGTTCAGCGGCTTAAGCGTGGAAGCACAATAGACAGAGCTACTTTTGCATTTATAATATTATAAGTATGGAGATAATAGTAGAACAAAAAAACTTAGGCTATGCCTAGCAGTCTAACTTATAAGAACTAACTTATGCACTAAGATACATGGTCATTAGCAGTGTACATTTAGAGAACACCCTGTGACCTATATGCAAGTAGCGTAGGACATGGTTTAAGTCACAAGCGTGAGCGTCCTATAAAATAATAGTCAAATCTGTTTACAAATGTTGAAGGAAACAGTGGTGGATTTACATATTTGCCGCCCCTACCGACCTCTACAATTCAATACCATAGTTCACAATCAGTAATATTTTTTTGTGCTATTTACGTTATGTTAGTGGATGGATCTAATAACATTTAGGTACTTATATCGAAATATGAATCTTTTTAATTCCTTACTAATTTGTTAGACAAAACTAAAATTTTGGAAATCCAACCCAATATTCGCACAGAGTACTGATGAATAAAGATTAAAAAAAAAAATCAAATATATTACTCTTCTTCTTCACTTTGCAGTCGGGTAAAACAGGCATTTCCAAGCTTTTATAACTTGGACCAAGTACTCAAACTGGGAGCATGAGTTGCCTTTTAGTCTGACATAGTGCAGTTTTGTGGGCCGGTACAGCCTACTATGCAACCGCCTTGTATCTTCAAGTCAGTTGTCAAGGCAAAATATACCTTATTCTATGTTACTTTTATCGGGAGCACTGGTGGTGTAGTGGCAGCATCCCTGCCTCACGACCGGAAGGTCACGGGTTCAAACCTAGTCGTTCACCGATGAGTTTTCCATTTGACAAATTATGTGCACAATGCCAGTGCTCTTAAACGGTGAAGGAGAATAGCGTGAAGAAACCGATATATACCCTAGTATTAAAAAATCGAAGGTGTCTGTCATAGGTCTGATGGGCTTGCAACCTGTCACGTACAGAATACTAATCACTGTACAGAATACCTAACAAATGTGGGCATGTGCCAAATATGTTTGGACTTTTAGATCAGTGCTCTTGAATTGATTATAGATAAATCTATCTAAAACGGTCTCTTGATAACACTATAGCCACTAAGCCAACAGTATACGCCATACGCCATGAAATTAAGCCGTTCATACAACATGCGGTTTAATTTTACAGCGTATCTTACATAACCGCACTATTTGCCTCTAAAGCCTCATTTTCATAAACTATACAAGTAACGCCGCGTCTAGTCTTGTGTACCTAGCCTTACAATTACGGGATAGTGAAACCAGATAATTAAAGTTTGAATGTTAACATTTTACAGAATAACTTGATACGCCAGAAAATTCATTAGGAACTAGCGGATATTTAACAAAGCGCCATCTATCCCCAAACTTAACAAAACTTACATTATAGGGCCTTGACACACGCTCTTACAAACCATCACTAAGAAACGTCAAATTTTAAGCTTGAAATAACATTGCTTCAATTCAATTTTTATAGGCCCGAAGAGTTTGTGGTAAGGTCTCATGTATGTGACTGGTTAAGTTTTCAACATGTTTTTTGTAATTATATAAAAACAAAACCCAATCCATGAACCCACAGATTACGGCGATGAAGGCAGAATTGCTGCCAACTGAGCTGTTTTTAAAAAAAAAAATACAAATAGGTATAATTTATATAATCTACCGTATTTTCTCTATATAAAGTCTACTAAATAATTATTAAATGACACAGAATGTTATTTATTATTATATGGATGCTTAGTACATGAATAAACTGGCAATGTTCCAGCTCATCCGACCAGAATATTAAACAGTATTTAGTTGATATAACATTTTAAAACTCTTAAACACTAGTTAGAGGCATGTTAAAACGCATCCACACTAGTGACAAAAGGGCTTGTCTTGATACCGCAACAAACACGCGTGACAGATTTATCCGGAGACTTCGTGAAAAAACACAGACATTTTCTCATGATACGTACAAAATATATTTGCCAAGACTGAGGATTACAGTCGTTGCAGTCATTCTCTCAAGCCACCGTGTGACGGGACCTTTATAAAAAGTTTTCCATCACAGAAAACTAATCACTCAAGAACTCGTGCTGTGATCCCGATTGGTTCTAAATTCTTCACGAACTTGCCAAACTCAGAACTTTGTCCCTTCACAATCCCACACAGCCAATACAAGATTATATATCGTATGCAAGGCTCCAAAAAAAATCACAAAAATCATTTTGGTCATCAAAGAAAGATGGACTGTGTGAAAGATGATATGAGTAAGAAATATGTGAGTACGGATGATGAAAAAAATTACGGATGATAAAGGGAAATAGAAGAAGAACGTGTTGTGTCCTTCATAGCGTGAGACAATGGCAGGAAAAAGAAGAAATCACAAGAATCGTCTTACATTTGTGGTGAATTTAGGCGTGAATTTCAGTCCTATCCTTAGTCTAAGAAGAAATGACAAGGAAGTCGATGGTACCTAGTGTTTTTATTCTTTTTACAAGCGTAATAATAACAGAACAACTATGGAAACAAGTAAAAGGGAAAGTTCCGTCCTGGACCTAAAAGTATGCTAAAAGAAGAATTCCTAAAATTCAAGCTGTAAAGTTTGTTTTGTATGAAGGAGATAATCTCCGAAACTACCCACCCAATTTCAAAAGTTTTTCACAAATGCTTAGAATTAACTTTCAGGGCAAACATAGTGTAGCATACGCAACTGACCCGCCGCAAGAATTGAGTCGTTGGCTTTCTGCTACTCTGGGGGACCTTCTAAAGAGGTACATAGAAGGTCTAACGAGTTTACTTTTGATAATTTACGATGTTCATGTCAGAGCTGCAAATCACCAATAGAATATCATACGACACTAACCTCAGACTGTGATGATCTGCAGAGCGTTGAAATTCCACCGTAGGTTCACGATTCTCACAAGCTACCAGGATGGTTGTTGAGTACATCAGAAGTCACACCAAGATGATGAGCACACGCACGAGGGTTGATGAAAGCGGGGCTGCCTTCTCGATGGTTCAATGCGCGCGCGCGACCGATGTGGATGCGATTCAAAATGCAACTGCTTTCACTCTGAGCTTTGACAGATTATTGTCGCATGACAGCTCAGAACAAGAACTGATTCATACTGATGAAAAGCTCAGACTGACGTGAACATCGCGCGGTATTTGATACGATAAATAAATAGATCGATGTGATCGATGTTTTGAAACTATGAACATTCAGATGATGCGGAAACGAAACATCCCGCCCACCAAAATGCCTATGGTATTTTCCGGTTAAAGCCTAAAAGACCTAAACAGAAACGATAACGATACAATTTAAATTGATTACTTAATGATAATTCTTAACTACGATTTGATTAAATTACGATTTATTGATGCTAAGAATTCGATTAAAACTAGTCCTCGATAGGTAAAGGACATAGTTTTACCAACGGTCGATTTATGATTTGATTGTTTGCATTCTTTACGGATGCACTCCGAGCTATTCCATCGACACCCACATGGAGATCAACAACTCTTGCGAGGGTCCAATGCAAGGGAGCCCGATTGTCGTCCTTGATTATCACCATCGAACCTATCGATAACGGTTTAGAATCTTTGGTCCATTTGGCGCGTTGCGTTAATGAGTTTAAGTATTCTGATTTCCATCTGGACCAAAAACTCTGTTGAAAAGCTTGTAACAACTGCCAACGACGAAGCCGTTTGATATTAGCGTTTGAGAGATCTTCATCGGGGACAGCAGTTAGAGGTTCTAAGGTGAGGAGATGACCTGGTGTTAAGCACGCGAGGTCATTGGGATCAGAGCTGATAGGGTAAAGAGGTCTCGAATTTAATATTGCTTCGATTTGGACGAAAAGAGTCGTCAGTTCTTCAAATGTCAAGACCTGATCACCTACTACTCGATATAAGTGTGATAACGATTTTGATTTTGATTTTAGATGAGCAATTTCTTCCGAAAAGGCTCGACTCTGTACGTGTTTGACAATCCGCATTAAAGTGGTATGACGTTCGATATTATTTATAGACTCCTGATGACTTGCTTGATTCGGATTTCGAGAGTTGTTAATGAAACGATAGATATAAGAGAGTACATTAAAAAGTTTCGTTAGAGAGGAGAAACGATTGAGCAAGGTTTCGATGATGGAGTCATCATGAACTACGGTTTGATCTGCTTGTCGGGTTACTAATGTTACTGATTTACGTTCTTCGGCTTTGATCAAAGCTTCGTCGGCGTGATTGATGCCATCTAAGCCTACAGGCCAGAAGGTATGGTCTTTAGATAGCCAACAAGGCCCCGCCCACCATAACGAATTGTGAATAATCTCACTAGGAAATTGTCCACGCGAACAAACGTCAGCGGGGTTATCTCCCGACGAGACGTGATGCCAAGATTCAGTAGGTGTGAGTTCCTGAATCTGGCTAACCCGGTTTGCAACAAATGTGGTCCAGCGAGATGAATGTGAGCGTAACCACGAGAGTACCACAGTAGAGTCAGACCACAAATAGACGGTGTCGATTCTGATACGATTTAGATATGTTTCGCGTACGAATGTATAAAGATCCGAGAGAAGAACAGCTGCGCAAAGCTCCAAGCGAGGCAACGAGGTACGTTTTAGCGGCGCTACACGGGCCCTGGAGCAGACGAGATAGACCTGGACTGTACCGTCCTTATCAGTGACGCGTAAATAAATAACAGCACCATACGCTATCTCAGAACTGTCACAGAAGTCGTGCAGCTCGCACGATTGAGACTCAGAGCGAGTGAGTTTGCGAGGGATACGGAGTTGCGTCAGTTGCGGAAGTTGATCTTTATAACGAGCCCATGTATTGATGACCTCATCAGGTGGCGTTTGATCCCATCCAATACCGAGTATCCAAAGCTTTTGGATATATGATTTGATTTGTATTGTAATGGGGGATAAGAAGCCTAACGGGTCGAACATTCTAGCTAGTTCGCTAAGAATGGAACGTTTTGTACATGGGTGATCTGAGGGCTTAATTTCAAAGAGGAAGACATCCGTTGATGGTTCCCATTTGAGACCAAGAACTTTTAGAGTTGAAGGTTTTGAATTATCGAGAGAGATAGAACCTGTAAGGCAATCTTGACTGGGAAGATCCGAGATGAGTTCAGCATCGTTACTGCATCCAGATAAAGCGCGGGAAATTTCAGATAAACGATTTACTTTCGATATAGAATCTAGTTCCCGGAAATTATGAACCAAACAGTCCGACTCGTCGTCGATAACCAACGATGTGTTTAAAGTACTAGAAGCCAATCCAGTTTTGCCTAAGAGAAGCCAACCGAAGACAGAGTTAAACGCAGTGGGTTGGTTTGCATAACCTTTGATATGTTGATTCAGAAGTGAATCAGCGAAAACATCAGCAGCCAACAGGAGATCGATAGATCCCGGAATGTCAAAACCGGGGTCAGCGAGTGGTAACGAATTAATATGCGACCACCCCGATGTGTTCAATTTTGCGATGGGTTGGTCGCCGCATATGCTTGAAATCACGTGCATAGGTAACTGGAACAACACTTTATTGTTCGCACCTACTGCACACGTGTTGTCACCTACAATGGAAGCCACTGCCTCTCCAAGTCCGTTTACACTTGCGTTAGATTGATTGAGATTCAAGTTTAAACGATTTACAGCTGATTCTGTGATAAAACTGCTTTGACTTCCGGTGTCGAATAAAGCACGAAACGATTGCATCGCACCTGAGGCATCTCTGACTTGCACGATGGCAGTCGCTAGCAAAACGGTCGTATGAGATGACCTTGAAACCAAAGACGATACCGGTTGATTTGATTCGATGTGATTATCGCGATGGAGTAAGGTGTGATGTTTCCGTTTGCACGAGCGACACGAAAAGATAGATTTGCAGTCTTTTAATTGATGCGATGGCTTCAAACAATTGAAGCACCAATGCTTCTCATTAACGATTTTCATGCGTTCATCTAACGATTTCTTAAGGAATTCCGCACACGTCGCGATAGAATGTGCCTCAGCACAAAACGAACATTTACTTGTGTACGGAACTGAAGCACTACTACTTCCGGTTTGCTTTTGATCAGAAATTGATTTTGTTGGCTTTGGCGTCGGTGTCGGCGTTGACACAGACGGCATCGCGGCAACAAGCGTGTGCGTAGTAGCGGTTCGTTTTGATTGCGACTGCGTAAGCGCAGGCTTTGATGTGGATTGATTCGATTTAATTGATTCAGTAAAATGTGTATCGCGCAATAATGCTTCACATTTCGATTGTAAAAATATTTTAAGTTGCGTGTAGGAAGGTAGTTCGACTTCCGAATGTTTTTCTTCAAAATCACGACGTAATTTTGTATCAAGTTTCGATAAGATATGATAGACCAAAATGAAATTCCACTGACCGACAGGCAAATCAATTGTTTTTAGAATACTTAAGTTTTCTTCGAATAGGTCAAGTGATTTCCTAAACTCATAAGCGTCATTACATTTAAAGTTGACATTCAAAATGTCGCGCCAACACGTAAATGCAAGTTCGCGTTTGTTTTTGTAACGCGCGATGAGAGCTTGATACGCGTCGTGATAGTGTTCATGTGTCAAGGGAAACGGTTTAACTACGGTAAGCGCGTCGCCGCTGAGAGACGACAAGAGATAATGAAATTTCTCGGTATCGGTAATCGAGGTTGAATTGTGGATCAAAGCGTTAAAGGTATCGAAATACTCGGGCCACCTCTTAATGTCACCATTAAAAATCGGAAGTACTATTTTCGGTAACCGAATATTCGAAGAATGACCACCATGAGAAGGAGTAGGTTCTAATTTCGACAAGTTACGATAAATCGATAATACTTTGTAATAGATTTCGTCGAAACGTTCCTGAATTTCATTATCTTCCTTTTCAGGATCCTCATCAACAATCTCTTGAATGGTAAAATGCGCATCCTCAAACGTAGCTGCGATATGTTTCACTTCCTGATAATACGATAAAAATAGGTCGTGTTGTGATGAGTCATTAGCGGCTAAAATACCTACCTCTAAAGCCTTAGTCAAACGTTTGAATGCGATAGTTCGTTTTCTACGCAAAGACGGCAAGTCCTGAGTAGTGTAATTGATTTCAAAAGATTTTGACTTTGACTTCTTTAAAGTACTTAATTTACGAGTAAGAGGCTTCGCAAGCGACATTGTTTAAATTAAGTATTAGATACAGAGGTAAGTACTTCGTTCCGATATAAACAAGCAAATGCGTCAGCAGGTATTATTTTATGCGATTAGAAATAGTGTAAAATAAACCTACAGAAAATTGCCTACTCGTTAAAAACGGGCGCAAATAACCTACATAGATAAGTAATTGCACACAATAGCATAAACTTCGCATAAACAGATAGGAATGTAATATACCTACCTAATCGTGCACAAATAAAAGTGAATACAAAAAAGATAAGATCTTGACACAATGAGGTACGTACAACCCACCAAACAAGTTGAGTTTTGTATGAAGCGGAACAATATTCCCGATCCTTGTGTGATAGACTGTACGTCCGATGACGATTCTCGAACTAACTATGTGATAATCTGTTCATTCACGCTGTACAGAAAATATTCAACGGCAGCGCTCGGCCGCTGCAGGTGGCTCAAGAATTTATGAACTACCCTAAAGATAAAATGTGAGAAGCACACGATGTTTTATGATTCTAGAACTTTAGAGATTTAGATTAATATCTACCTACGATTGTACTATGATTAATGATTGATATTAAGTAGATATTCGTTATAGGTAATGATTGATGGAACTAGATTATTTGCGAGCCGAAATAAAATTATGCACCGATTTTGATGAAGTGATTGCACAATTTTGATCTCACAAATATAACGATTAAATTAAATAAATACAAATACAATATATTTGCACGAGTACCCATTCAATTTTGAAGTTCCCGTTCGATGGTGATAGCTTGTGAACGATATGTAACGAGTTTGAAAATACGATAATTTCGTATGTCGTAATTCTGATGGAATGGAATAACTTAGAATGCGATAAATTCCTAAGGTTTTAGTTAAAACAATAGATCGATTGAGATATTCTAAGCTACGCTTAACCAGAAATACCATACGCAGTATAAAGATGGCGGTTACGATTTGAAAAGTGGAAGTTCCCTGGTTTCGGCACCAAAAAAGAATGTAGCATACGCAACTGACCCGCCGAAAGAATTGAGTCGTTGGCTTTCTGCTACTCTGGGGGACCTTCTAAAGAGGTACATAGAAGGTCTAACGAGTTTACTTTTGATACTTTACGATGTTCATGTCAGAGCTGCAAATCACCAATAGAATATCATACGACACTAACCTCAGACTGTGATGATCTGCAGAGCGTTGAAATTCCACCGTAGGTTCACGATTCTCACAAGCTACCAGGATGGTTGTTGAGTACATCAGAAGTCACACCAAGATGATGAGCACACGCACGAGGGTTGATGAAAGCGGGGCTGCCTTCTCGATGGTTCAATGCGCGCGCGCGACCGATGTGGATGCGATTCAAAATGCAACTGCTTTCACTCTGAGCTTTGACAGATTATTGTCGCATGACAGCTCAGAACAAGAACTGATTCATACTGATGAAAAGCTCAGACTGACGTGAACATCGCGCGGTATTTGATACGATAAATAAATAGATCGATGTGATCGATGTTTTGAAACTATGAACATTCAGATGATGCGGAAACGAAACACATAGGATGATACGGAGTCAACTCGCGTGCGAAACCGTGGGGGGATGTTTGTCTTTTATATTCTCATCATCATCATCATCATCAGCCTATAGCAGTCCACTGCTGGACATAGGCCTCCCCTAATGAGCGCCATTGCGCCCTGTCTTCAGCTCGACGCATCCAGCCTCCACCAGCAGCCTTTCGCAGATCGTCACTCCACCTAGCCGGTATATTCTCAATACAGATTAAAAAAAAATAATGTGTAAATGTATTTTGACCTCAAGTAGAGTCGTAATCAATATTTCTGTACCAGTTCAAACTGAAATTAATTTTCTATTGAAACACACCATTGGACGGCCCATAGAATTAGGGCCACATCCTTATTCAAAAGACTCCATGATGGAAATTGAATGCTATTGCACTACAATATACTCAAATAATTAATTGCTAGCCCCCATATTCATAATCATGCTAGACTTTACATAACTAATATATTATATTAATATAATATACTTACATGTAACATCGACTTAGGCTTACCTGTTATGATGTTATATTGTTTCTAAATAAATAAATAAATAAATAAATATTAAGCCTACCACCTTTTTTCAATTACTATGAATAGTTTATTCTATCGATCCTAAAATGGCAAAGGATTCATGACTGTAATCTCCAGGCTGAGTACATATTCCTTCAAATCTCTTGTTACAAGTACATTTAGTCAGATCTTTGATGATATTTTTAAGGGCCTTAACGGCCCACTTTTGCCAAGCAGTTAGTATTCTGTATATAGCAAAATTACGAAGAGGGTAACTGCTGTGTTTAGGACTAGTAATTTATTTCACAATGGGATAGACAGAAACTTCAAATCTAAGCATTACGAAAATAAAATCTAATTGAGAATATTAAGAGTGGCTCTATGAATCTAAATTTTACAGGGGCCTTACCTTAAGCTCTTACAAACCATCATGTTTCAGAAACGTCACTATTCAAGCATGAAGTAACACTACTTCAATACAATTCTTATAGTTCAAGGTACGAAATTCTTGTGGTAAGGTGTTCTGATGAAAAAGCGACGCTGACGTTTTTCCGGCGGGAATGTTCCCGACACGGCTTCTTAGTGAATACGGGGTCGGTTTCCAATTCGCCCAGTTTGCCCGATCCAACGGGAAAGTTAGGACTACATGTGAGCACTTTTCTTCGGACAACTTCGTACACGTTTAGGTACAAGTTAAGATTTAGTGTGTGTCCCAGTAATGATTTATTTCCTTTCCGATTGAGTTCAGAACTGAGTTTTGGGGGTGATATTAGTTAATATAGAGTTGGTCCAGGCACTGTATGCAGATGTACAGACAGCGTCACTGACTGGTAACCCTCCTTAACTTATAACTTCACTTTATATAACTACAAACCTTCGTAAGTTTCAACTTTTGTAAAAACATACTTTTATTAGCTAACTAGCTGACCCGCGCGCTACTTTGTCTGCGCGTTTTAAGTAAGTAATATACGTTTTCTTACCTTTTAAACTTTCTCTAGACCTTCACGAACATTTCAAGACCAAGATAAGATAAATCCGTTTAGCCGTTCTCGAGTTTTAGCGAGACTAACGAACAGCAGTTCATTTTTATATATATAGATTAGTTGAGCCGACAGACGTTGTACTGTCTTAAAACCTTCTCCTTACAATAACAAACGCAAAAAAAAATTATAAAGCGAAATCGGTCTAGCCGTTCACGTGTGATGCCGTGACCAAAGGAAATAGTGATTCATTTTTTATTATAGACTAGCTGACCCGGCAGACTTCGTACTTATTTAGAAAACGTTTGTATGGGAAATAGAAAAGGGCTATTTTTAGGGTTTTCCCGGCAGTTGTTCGAATTTTTCTTACCTTTTAAACCTTCCCTAGACCTCCACGAACATTTCAAGACCAAGATAAGATAAATCCGTTTAGCCGTTCTCGAGTTTTAGCGAGACTAACGAACAGCAATTCATTTTTATATATAAGATAAGAAGAAGAAGATTTTTATAAAACAACTTGTCGTTATGTTGTTGAATGATTAAAACTGACAACATATAAAACGACTGTCATCATCATCATCATCAGCCTATAGCAGTCCACTGCTAGACATAGGCCTCCCCTAATGAGCGCCATTGCGCCCTGTCTTCAGCTCGACGCATCCAGCCTCCACCAGCAGCCTTATCGTCACTCCACCTAGCCGGAGGGCTAGGTAATCCGACTGTAATCCCCAGATATTACTTACTAAATCTCTAGTTACTTAGATCTTTGAGGATATCTAAAGGGTAGTCAGAGGCATGTCCAAACATGACATTTGGCACATGCCCACATTTTGAACAGAAGTATTTTGTGTTTTTATTTTACGCATAAAAACCTGACTTTACTACCTCTAGGGTCTCTAATGCTGTAATGGTCCTGCCTAGACCTTAAATGAGCAAAATGCAGACAAAATGGATTAAAAATTCAGTTATTTCAGCACGTACTGCCTAAACGTAGTTTACAACCTTGCTCAACGCCGATGGAGTAAACAAGTGTTAGAGACAGAAGACAACAATTAATAAAATACGAAGGAATAAGTTTTTTTATTCAAAATCTAAAAATGTAGCTGTTGCCAACGATTTTGGTAGCACGAGTACGTCTTATTTTTTTTCGATATCCTATTTTAATAAAACAAAGCCTATGTTCTGGATTACAGTTTTTTTATCTGTCGAATCTTGGAAACGGCTCCAACTATTTTCATGAAATTTAATATACAAAGGCTTTCAGGGGCGATAAATCGATACAGCTAGGTTTAATCTTTAGAAAACGTCGTTTTATCCGTGTTTTCAGGCAATGAAAATCTGCTACTGAATTACTGTTTTACCGACACAGCAACACTAAAGTTGACAATAGATGGTGTTGTTAAGCAAACGTATAAAAACCGAGTAAAGCAAGGTCATCCAGGTACTAATATATAAAGTAAGTTCAACGTCGCTGTACCTAAACTCGTTCTATAGTTTTTCTTCTTATTTTACTGTACAACCGTTTTTCTTTATTGCCTCTGGAACGTCAGACAGTGTACTTTAGCCAGTAAAAGGTAAGTATTTTATTTAGGAAACTTAATTTGTTTAAAGGTTTTCTAATGAAAATTGCTTTGCAATCTATGGAGTTGCTTGAAACGATTAAATGTTTTTGCTGTTAGTAATTTAAGCTTGATTAAATTTTGCTTTTGGTATTTGTTAATTTGATACTGTTATAAAATAACTATTTCTTGAAAAAGTTATGCTTCAATTTACTTACAAAATAATGCCGATTCAAACGTAATAGACTGCGGCTTTTATTCAACTAGCTGACCCGACAGACGCTGTCCTGTCTTAAAACCTTCTCTTTACAATAAGAAATACAATAAAAAAAGAATTAGCGAAATCGGTCTAGCCGTTCACGTGTGATGCCGTGACCAAGAAAAATAGGGATTCATTTTTATATAATAGAAGATTCAGAAACGTTAAGATTGAAGTAACACTACTTCAAATTTATTTTTTATAGGCCATGGCACGAAATATAAAAGTAACATTACTCTGATATTGCTTCGGGCAATGTGAGCAAGCTTGTGGTAAAGCTCCTAAACAATAATGACGGTTTTGTATCTTATACCTTTAAACGAGCAATTCTTGTATTTATTATAATCTGAATCTCGGAAACGGCTGCAACGATTTTCATGAAATTTGGTATGCAGGGGGTTTCGGGGGCGACAAATCGATCTAGTTTCACTTTAAGAAAACGTCATTAACCAAAAAATCCTTTTTTTGTACCTTTGTTTTTTTAAGTACCTACTTATTTTTATAGGTGCTACAATAGTGTTAAAGGATACTTGCGCAAGTGAGTCTGAAGCTTTAATATTATTCAAAATCGACCTATTCATTTATATTCGGGATCAGCTACCTTTCAAAGGTCACGACTCTACCTGTTCGTTGGCGCCCTTTACTTAATAGGACCGAGCAAATATTTGTCTAGTCACAGGGCTCGCAATCGGGTAAAACGAGACACCTCTCTTTACAAGCTTTTATTTATTTAAGCCGTGTCTTTATTATTTTGAAAGAAAAATCATATAAAATATTTATTTTGTGACCCATTCTCTACAAAAAATGGCTAGACAATCGCTCTTGAGTTGAACGATATTTTTTGTTAAAAATATCTAAATTTTCACTTTAAGTACTAACAATCTTATACCTTTGAACGAGCAATTCTTGTATATAAATATATCTGAATCTCGGAAACGGCTCCAACTATTTTCATAAATTTAGTATGCAGGGGGTTTCGGGGGCGATAAATCGATCTAGCTTGGTTTCATTTTTAGAAAACGTCGTTTACCAAAAAAATAAAATCGTGCAAAGCTCGGTCATCCAGGTACTATGCGACACATTCTGACAATAGTATTGTAGTGTATTATTTATGTACACTTAGAGATAGAAAGAAAATTTCATGTTTGGACGTGCCTCTGACTACCCTCTTTAGATATCCTCAAAGATTTAAATCACTAGGTCTGAAGAGATATACACAAGCTTGGGGATTACAGTCGTGATCATAAATGATTGGTTCAGGCGTGACTTTGCGGAAATCCATTACAAATACTGAATAAGAACGGAAATATCTAGTACTTTCCCGCTAAACTTTTATCTAATGAGCTTAACAGCACAAACTCAAATAGAAATACGACACGTGTTTCGCTTCTCCACGGAGCATCCTCAGGACCGTTGACTCGCTCCGCACTGGTGTTGCTCCACCGAGCGCCTAAGAAAAAGTCCGTCCTATTCAGTATTAGTCGTGGTCATATTTTTTTTTGTTATTTCAAACTAAAAGTTAACCCACAAACTCAAGGCATCGTAAATTGCGAGGAAAATTAAATTGCAAACAATATGCCGCTGTAGAATTTTACCGAGATAACAAGACGCATCTCTAGAGAGTTATTTGTCTTTACAAAGTACACATCTGATGTTAAAAGCACACGATGGTGCTATTAAAGTCTACGGAAAAATCTGAAGAAATTGTTGAGATTTCTACAAAGTTTATTTTTAAAAGTTTGCTTAGTCTGTAGACGTAAGTTTTTGTAAGAGTAGTTTGAAGATTTAATCGTATATAACTATATAATATGTTTCCGTTCGCGGCTTCGCCCACAAGGTACCTACATAAAGTGTCGCCTGTCCTTTTTCTACTTCTAGTCTATCTTTGTACAAAAATTTCATCAAAATCGGTTCAGCGGTTTAAGCATGAAAGCGTAACAGACAGAGTTATTTTCGCATTTATAATATTAGTGTGGATTATGAATGTGTAAGTATGGATGGATGGACGGATATACGGCTAAACGGATCTGGATACAGTTTGGCATAGAGATAGATTATAACAACATACTCGATATTATAATTAACTAGCTGAACAGGCAGACTTCGTACTTATTTAGAATATGTTTGTATGGAAAATAGAAAAGGGCTATTTTTAGGGTTTTCCCGGCAGTCATTCGAATTTTTCTTACCTTTTAAACCTTTCCTAGACCTCCACGAACATTTTAAGACCAAGATAAGATAAATCCGTTTAGCTGTTCTCGAGTTTTAGCGAGACTAACGAACAGCAATTCATTTTTATATTCGAAGCCGCTGGTGAAAGCTTGTACTCTATAAGCTCTACATCAAATTAGATGTAATTTTACGTTGTTCAATAAGTAAGAAACTAGTGCTAAGCATACAGGGACATCGTAAAATCGTAATGTTGTTGGTCATTCGGTTTTACGTCGTACAACGTCGCGTGTCTCTCGCTAGATGGCTGAATTTTTGACTGGGTCATACTGGTACGTGATAGCTGTGACAACACAGTGAGAATGGAATCAGCTAGAACAGTGATTCCCAAACTGGTCCAGATGGACCCCCAGGGGACCACGGGCGACTCGACGGGGGTCTACGTTGGACATGACAAAAAATGGGGGTCTACAATCGTAATCAGGGGTGCATGAAAATTAATTTGGTTTCGATAGTGAAGAACTAAAATGTTGGCTTGTTATTTTAAATAATATGATACCTTAATTAAACCTTAAAAATTTAACTTTAAATTGAGAAAAAAATGGTAATTCGGAAATGGAAAAGATTTTTTTTTTAAATCTGTTAATCGTCGTTGAAACTCAGCCACAACGCAAGTTTCCATAGATAGATAGATCTAATCTTCACTTTTTTTTTTCAAGATTTAGAAATTGGTTGTAATGAAGATGCAGGGGTCCACCGGATCCAGCAAAATTTTGAAAGTGGTCTATGAAACAAAAGAGTTTGGGAACCACTGAGCTAGAACATTACATTACAATCAATGTCAATCCATTTCGATTGCAATCAAGTTATTTGGTATTTACCTAAGAGTGTTTATTCAATCAATTTGAGCCAGTTTTGACAAGTGTTGATTGTATCAGAGTTCCGTAATCGCACTACTGTGGTGTAATGTTGTAGGTTTGTTTTATTTTCTGTGGACCTTGCCGGTTTTATAGTGAAAAATATTGGACTGGACAAGGGTGGATACGGGTTTTTAATTGGGTTTTGGATTTAGTTTGGCGGAAATTTATATAGTTCGGACGCTGAGGTTTGCACAGTGGGAAAAAACCAACCGGATGCGGAAATAGTTTGATTTACTGAAACTAGAATAATTCAAAATAAATGGTACCACCACACTACAGTTAAGCATTTCTTGTAACGCATCAAAAACTAAAGTTTATATTCAACCAATAGTTTTTTATCCAATTTTTTTTATTTCCGCAGTCTTGAATCTAGACTTATACTACAATGCTCACGACTATAATTCCCAGGCTCGGTAGATATCTCCTCAGATCTCTAGTTACTTAGATCTTTGAGGATATCTAAAGAGGGTTAGACAGAGATAAGTCCAAACATTAAATTTGGCACATGCCCACATTTTGCACAGTGATTAGTATTCCGTACGTGAAAGGTTGCAAGCCATTTGCCGCTTGTAAAAATACTAACCTATGAGACAAACAATCGATTTTTTTAAATAATTTCCATCACCGTTTTGAATGAAAAAACTCATTGGTGCACGGCCAGGTTTCAACCTACGACCATCGGGTCGTAAGGCAGGGATGCTACCACTACACCACGACTGCTCTTAATGGTCTAGTCTAGATGCTAATAAATACGTGCCTTTCTTACAATACACCATAATAAATATCTTAGATATTGTTCCACAAAGTCTCATACTACCCTCATTATTCTGATCACTACTGTTAATTTGTGTATTCAAATCGAAAACAGACAAAACCACGCTTACAGCGGTATTCACATTCAGCTTACAAATGATTACATTTCCAATTATAAGACACTCCTCATCCTTTGTAACGAACTGGGTCGAAGGTAATCTTCGCCAAGTTTCCAGCAAGTTCTCTGAGCTACGGTTTCTCGGATTAGCGGTTAACTGTAGCTAAACTCCATCAGAGGGTCTACCATGAGTTTTCACAATCTAAACTCGCTAGCGACTAGTTAAAAAATGTATGAAAACTTGTACAGCGCCTAGAATAGTTGGGTACTAAAACCTCACGTAACTAACTATCCTACGTCACAGCGTACAGCGAATGTAGTTTCAAAATCTGGTGTTCCTCAGGGTTCGCATTTGGGTCCAATTTTGTTTAATTTATTAATTAACGATTTAACACACACTCTTAAAAGTAATTCACTAATGTTTGCTGATGATTTAAAGTTATATAGAGTGATTAAGTCTAGTGAAGATGTTAATATCTTACAGAGTGATTTAGTCGCTATTCAAAACTGGTGTATTAATAATTTCATGGAACTTTCTGTTCATAAATGCTTCCACATCCATTTTTCAAAAAAACGTACTCCAAGTATTGCGACTTACACATTGTTTGGCTCTAATTTAGAAACAGTGCACCAGATCCGTGACCTAGGTGTGATAATAGATAATAATTTAAATTTTAATGCTCATTTTGATCATGTAATAAAAAAATCTGCTCAAATGACTGGTTTCATCAGACGTAATGCTAAAGACTTTAAACATAGAACCAAAATTGTCCTTTATAACGCGCTTGTGCGCAGTCATCTTGAATTTGCATCTGTCGTCTGGAACCCATTTTACGCAGTTCACTCTCAAAGATTTGAAAACATTCAACGCAATTTTACGAGACATCTTGCATACAATCTCATCAGGAATCTTTCACAGAACTCCTTACACAGAACGGTTAAATTATTTTAATATGATATCACTTAAAAACCGTCGCACATTTCATGACCTCAATTTCTTACACAAAATCGTCAAAGGCCAAACTGGATACAGTAGTTTGATGTGTCGAATCCCTCTCACAGTCCCCCACAACTATCCCAGGAAGCCCATTGCTAACATTTTCAGTACCCCTTTTTCACGCACTAACCTCGGTCTTAACTCTCCCCTAACTAGAATATGTAATGAGTATAGTTTAATTTCGCATAAAATACCCGATTTGGATCCGTTTGGTGACTCGTTACCTATTTTTAGAAATAAATTACTTGAAAATTTTTATAAACTTGAGCACAAGTCTCAATAACATGATTAATCCATAATATTTGTATAATAATATAAATTATGTATGTATATAACATTATACTTATATATATTTAGCTACCCGCACTATTGCTTACCAAACCATCTAGACTTAATTCTGTTTTTTTTTCTTGCCTTATTTAACATTCTATTTGATAAAATTTTCTTTATTAATTTTAAGTTTTTGAAGCTGTTGTCTGTTTCTTTAAACGTTATGGTAATTGTTGTGCATGCCTGTAATTGGCACACATTTCATAGAATAATTTGTTTTCATGTTGTTTTTTTTAAATGTTTTGTTGTGTGTGCTGTTGGCGTTGCCTAATAAATAAATAAAATAAATAAATAAATAGTAACGTACTATCACTACTGTAGTAACGTCAGCCGATTTAAATGTGACAACTCATGGTAGACGTACAGTGCTCATTGTACCCCTGATCGATAGACTACGGCAGTGAAAACAGAGCTTTTCAAAGTTTCAATCTTCCCTCTCAGTCCTCACAAATACGAGCAATCAGTTGCACTTGTCATCAAAGGGAGATAACTGATCAGGGCGTGATGTAGGGATTGGCTTATCTTTAAAAAATACATGATCACTTATATTTTTAAACTTACGCGATCTGTACACAAGTTTTTCCCGACGTTTCAACAGGTTTACGTCGGGAAAAATAGGTAAATAAAACGCGATGAATATCCGTTTAATACTAATAATAATACGATCACGACTGTAATCCCCAGGCTCGGTAGAAATTTTCTCAGATCTCTCGATACTTAGATCTTTGAGAATATCTAAAGAAAAGTCAGAAGCACGACCAAACATGACATTTGGCCCACATTTTTAATTGACTCAGACTTATTGCAAAAATTAAAAAATCAGCCGCCATATTGGATTTTTGAGATTTTGACTTGGCCACTTGTAATCCAAACGAATACAACGACACCATAAATGTTAAAATCTAAGGCGTTAGAGGTCCAGTTACAGTCAAAGAAACTCACTTATATATACGTACATATACATCCAAACACAAAAAACCTTTTCTACAACATGGTTCAGAGTATAAAAGGAAATAGTGATAATGCTAGGGCGTACCCCCGAGGCGACGCGCAGGCGCAGCACCCGGCGGCTGCGAGGAGATGACGGATGATAGGGGAGAGTGGAGGAAGAGAACCTGTTGTGCCGACCCCACCTAGTGGGATAAGGGCAGGAAGATGATGATGATGATGATACATCCAAACACATTATACCCTTCTTTTTCACTGTCGGGTAAAAAAGGTGGAGGTTCTATGTTTGACTGTATGTCTAGTCTATGTTCAACGATATTTGTGTCAATTGGGGACCGATTTCAAAAATTATTTTTTTGTTTTCAAGGGTAGTCTCGAGGTGGTCCCATCTCTGAGTCTACTCATTGTTATTCATCTTTACCATAAATCTTTTGAGAACAATTTCACCTTCTTCTTCTTCAATTATGGCATCTGTCTCTTAGAGAACAATTTTATCCATGTCGAAGTTTTTAACTACTTCAAAGTCACAGTCAAAATTGTCAAGCAGATATTCAAGAAAACATTTTTTTTACTTAAAACTCTCAGAATTTTATCCTCACTGGGTTAAAATCACTTTAGTTGACTTTCATTGTCATAAAAACACCAGCAGACGTCCGCTTCAGTGCCGCGATTTTTTTCACTCACAAAAATCGCGCGGAAACAAACAAATTCTCAAAATATTACACAAAAACAAACCGGCACATCAAAATAAACAATGAAAAACAACGTCCAACGACCTCTGCCAAGTAACTTTTGCTGTTCACTAGAAAATTTCGAGTAACGAATGTCTTTGCAGAACTGATTCATTATACGTCTTTCAGCAAAAGTAATTCAAAGTTGCGACGCGGAGTTTGGGAACTTGCGCAATAGCCGATGCGATGGCGATGCTGCGAAATGGAAATGCGAGGAAAAATATAATTCCTATACAGCAAAATAATTCTTTTATCTATAAAAGAAACATGATCACGACTGTAATCCCCAGACTCGGTAGATATCTCCTCAGATCTCTAGTTACTTAGATCTTTGAGGATATCTAAGAAAATTTGCCACATACCCACATTTTGCACAGTATTCCGTACGTGACAGGTTGCAAGCCTGTTGCCGCTTATAAGCATACCAACCCATGACACACTTTCAAATTTTTGGTTCTAGGGTATTCCGGTTTCCTCACGTTGTTTTCCTTCACTATTTAAAAGCACGACTTAACGTGGGATAAGGGTAGGAGAATGATGATAGAGTCTGGAAGTTTCAGAAATATGCAGATAATCTATCTATCTTCAATACATTAGTAAAATCGTTTATATTTGTTTGTGCACTCTAATCTCCACAGCGGCTAAACCAAATCGAATGCAGTTTTCACTAATGTATTGAGCTAAGCTTATACATTCGTTTAATCCCAGTCACAGAATATTTTTATTTTATTTTTTTTATTTATATATAATAAATATTTGGTGGACAGTTCACACAACTCCATCCCATCAAGCTTACTATGGGAACCGGATAGCTAATAGATTAATTAAATACTTTTTTTTAAATACATACATAGAACACATAACAGACATCTGCGTTCATCACACAAATGTTTAACCTGTGGGGATCGAACCCACAACCTACAGCGCAGAAGGCAGAGCTACTACCAACTGAGCTGTGCTGCCAGTCAAATATTCTCTTTAGTGTAATTGGAACACGCACTTTCTACGTCTCAGCTGGACAATGCCACTGCGACCGTTATAAATCTAACTTTAATCTTTACGATCGTATCGTATCGTAAAATACCTTTAACAGAATTAACTTGTCAGAAATTCAAGTCTAGACCGAAAACAATTAAACATTAAAGTCTATTTTAGCGAAAATTATCATTTATTTACAACTGTTGGTATTCAAGCAAGGATCGTCTTGAAAGTTTTGATAACATCTAACTAAATAGAACAATGTCTAACTGTAATTCTGGAGATCTTGGGTTTATATTCCAGTAAAGTTTTTGAATAAATTGAGCTGAGTTTCTTTGAGATTACGATCAATTTGTTCAAATAAATAGGCATTTGAATAACAGTGATTAAATATTAATAATCTAGAAAATACATTTTAATGAGCGAACGAGAATCGTATAAGTTTAAATTTATCTTTGACGTGTTTTAATTTATGTTGGATTATTCGTATTCTCACTATGGAGCGTGCTTTACGTAGCATCAAGCTTATAGACCGAGTTTCCAACGTCAAGATTCGAAATGGAACAAAGGTTAAAGACGTTTAGAAACCCAGTAACGTAACTAAAGTGGACTTGGACAAGACATCTGGCAAGAACGTTATGACATTCGGAGTCAGGAAGAACTGGGTACAAGAAGCGTCAGTCAATGGGCAGCAAGGGCCGATAACGGAGCATCCGGTGGGCCTTACCACGAAGTCTTCCAGAACGATTCCGTAACAATTTCGTTTTAAAAACGTCATGAAGTAACACTACTTCAATACAATTTGCATAAGTCATGGTACGAAATAACAATGATACTTATATTACTTCGGTAATGTATTATGAATTCGTGGTGAGGCTCCTGGGGTCTTATAGTTGGAATCGGGTATTTATCGCGTTTTATTTACCTATGTTTATTAGAGTCATCCGTGACCACGACAGTGTGTAAACCTGTTGAAATGTCGGGAAAAACAGGTAAATTAAACGCTTAAATACCCGGTTAATACTAATAATAATGTGTTCAGATCGTGTAAGTTTAAATATTAAATACTTTTACAAACTATCGTGTTTCAGAAACGTCAAAATTTCAAGCTTGATGTAACACTACTTCAATAGAAATTTTACAGGTCACGGTACGAAATATTAAAGTTATATTACTTTGATATTGCCAGATGAGCTTTTGCTAAGGCTAATGGTACGCACAAAGAGAGACCTATGCAGTATGTGAAGTCGAGCCTGAGGATTTTGACGACTTCTGTGGCACAGCGGGCGAGAGTCCACCTGCGACGCAAGAGGTTGCGGGTTCGATTCCCGCCTCGGAACAAATTTGTGTATGATCTGCAGAAATTTGTTCCGTTGGCCTGGGTGTTTTCTATGTATATTAAAAAATATCTATCTATGTATATAATGTATTAAATATATCAGTTATCTAGTACCCATAAAACAAGCTTTGAGTAGCTTACTTTGGGGCTAGATGATGCTGTGTGGATTGTCCAGCATTATTTTTATTTTATTTTTACAGTCGTGTTCATGTTTTTTTTTTGTTAGAACAATAACTGTGTAACAAACGAGATACCTATCAAAATGGCAAGAACAATATGGAAGCATTCAGTTTATAAACTTTCACACCTTTAAAGCTAATATGTATTGAATTCTACTTAAAATCGTTTTTATATTGCGAAATTGAAAAATTTTCACTTTGCCGTGCAAAGAATTAATATTCACGCGATGTCAAAACCGAAGCTTGTGCGAGCAGAGTTTCCGACAAATTGCACCTGCCACATTTCACTTTGTTTGAAAATTGTCGAAAGTTCGTATTCGTATTACTGATTATTTGCTACCTACTTAATGTATTTTGAGAACAGAAAATCATCACAACATAGTATAAAACAATGTCACTTCCCGCTGTCTGTCTGTCTTTATGAATGCATAGATCTTTAAAACTACACACTGGATTTTCATGCGGTTTATTTTAATAGATAGAGTGATTCAAGAGGAAGGTTTGTATTTTATACCTTTAAACGACCTTCGGCCTATAATTTGCATACCAGTTAATATTCCGTGCGTGACAGAAAACAAGCCCATAGCCTAAAATCGGTTAAAAAATATAGCCTTCTATAATTATATACTCTTAAGTTTTTTATGTCATAGTACAGTGTGGTATTTCAAGAAATTACAGCCATACTGTTATTAGAAACATTTTAAAACTTTGCGTTATACAATATTTATGTAAAAAATAAAAATAAATAAATATGATCACGACTGTAATCCCCGGAGTCGGTAGATATCTTCCTCAGATCTTTAGTTACATAGATCTTTGAGGATATCTAAAGAAGGTAGTCAGAAGCACGTCCAAACATGACATTTGGTACATGCCCACATTTTGCACAGTAGTTAGTATTCCGTACGAGACAGGTTGCCAGCCCATCGCCGCTTATAAGAATACTAACCTATGACGCACACCTTCGAATTTTTGGTTCTACGGTATGCCGGTTTCCTCACGATGTTTTCCTTCATCGTTAAGAGCACTGGCATTGCGCACATAATTTTTTCGAATGGAAAAACTCATTGGTGCACGACCAGGTTTCAACCCACGTGAGGCCGGGGTGCTACCACTGCACCACCAGCGCTCTACAATATTTATGTATCAACATAAATTTCAAAAACGCGCAATCCACTTAACTTGGTACAGTTTAAGGCCGATATCTACATTGACCGGGCATTCTGAATAGTGTTGTAACGTTAGGCCGGAAACTATCTGGCACCATCTTTATATTACAACTTCGAGCAAAGTATTTGAGTGTAGTGTTTTATTATTTTAATTTAGACATCTATTTAAATCGAGACTTTAACACTTTCTGAAATTTTAAACTAAAAAATGTAAAACTTCACATAAGTGTAGAGTGGAATATATACTTACCTTGGTCAGATTTAAACAAATACAATGTCAATTCAAAAAAAAACAAAAAAAAAATGGAATTTGTACACAGCATAAAACACGCTAATGCTTATAATAAAATTATTCAAAAAAAATATGATCACGACTGTGTAATCCCCAGGCTCAGTAGATATCTCCTCAGACCTCTAGTTAGATACTTAAATCTTTGAGAATATCTAAAGAGGCGAGAGAGAGTAGTCAGAGGCACGTCCGAACATGATACGGCAAAGCCCGTATTTCGTACTTGACAGGTTGCAAGCCCATCGCCTCTTATAAGAATACTAACCTATGACACACACCTTCGAATTTTTAGTTCTAGGGTACGAGTATGCGAGTTTCCTCACGATTTCTTTTATCGCTAAAAAGCACTGGCATTGCGCAGATATTTTTTTCGAATAGATAAACTCATTGGGGCACGACATGGTTTGAACCCATGATCTTCGGATTGTAAGTTGGGGAGCTACCACTACACCACCACAGATTAATAAATATTATATGCTTTTTTTGTGCTTAAAACTTTCTGAAAGCATACACTTTCCGTCTTTTCCCCAGATACTTCCGACTTTGAACTTTTCATCTAGTAACACTAACCGGTTGAGTTATGTGGCAATTCTGGGTAACGCTGCGAGCGAAGTCGCGGCCATTACTATGACTTACTACGTCGAGTCGGCAGTATTGACCAGTTGCGATTTATTTGTAGAATATACTATGACTTCGTATTCGGAAATGGTGGAAGGAATTTTCATTAGAAAATGGTTTTTTTTAATAATGTAACGATAATCCTACTTAATATTATAAACGCAAATGTTTCTAAGAATGTATGGATGTGTGGATGTCTGAATGTATGTTTGTTACTCTTTCACGTTAAACGGGTGAACGGATCTGGATGAAATTCAGCACAGATATAGATTAAATAAATAAGTAAATAATGCTGGATAATCCATACAGCATCATCTGTAAAATCTGTCCCCAAAGTAAGCTACTCATAGCTTGTGTTATGGGTCTAGATAACTGATATATTAAATACATTATCGAGGCCAACGAAACAAATTTCTGCAAATCATACACAAATTTGTTCCAAGGCGGGAATCAAACCCACAACCTCTTGCGTCGCAGGTGGACTCTCGCCCGCTGCGCCACTGAGGTCGATTATAGTCTAGAATAACATATAGGCTACTTTTTATCCCGGAAAATGTACGGTTCCCGCGGGATACATTTGTTTTTGTTTTTCAAAGTACAACGCGGGCGAAAACCGTACGATTTTTTAAGACATTTAATATCTTAGGGCATTTTTTTGTCATTAGACTGCCACGATTATATTTTTGGTTAACAAAAAAGTAATTAATTTCAAGTTTTCCATCAAAAAGTTTTCGAAATAGTTTTTAATTAACATAAAAAATTGTTTTACAATTTTTCATAATCCACGGATTAAAATTTAAATAAGTTCGTGTCCAATCTCGAGATAACCGAAATCTAATATATCTGTAAGCAGCTATCAAACCGAATGGAACTTTAAAACAATAGCCGTAAAGTATAAAATGTAATCTACCCTTAACGCCTGTGAAATTGTGATTTTACTCTCCGATTCGGGGGTGAAATGAAGTTTTGATACTCTTCTCTGCTTTATAGCTGGAAACAGATGACTAAGGTTTTGATTAAAAATATTTTGTTATAGATTTGCTGTTCACTAGCTACGAACAATTCTGATTAAAAAAAAAACAAATATGATCACGACTGTAATCCCCAAGCTCGGAAGATATCCCCTCAGATTTCTGGTTACTTAGATCTTTGAGGATATCTAAAGAGTCAGAGGTAAGTCCAAACATGATATTTGGCACATGCTAACATTTTGCATTGTAGCGAGTATTCCGTAAGTGACAGGTTGCAGGCCCATCGCTGCTTTTAAGAATACCTACTAACCCCATAACACACCTTAAAATTTTTGGTTCTAGGTATGCCGGTTTCCTCACGATGTTTTCCTTCACCGTTTAAGAGCACTGGCATTGCGCACATAATATTTTTCGTGTGAAAAAAGTAATTGGTGCAGGATCAGGTTTGAAACCACAACCTTCGAAATGAGAGGCGGGGCACGAACAGGTTTGAACCCACGACCTTCGAAAAGTGAGGCAGGGGCGCTACCATCAGTACTCATCTAATTCGAATAATACGAATAATTTTCTGTTTAGGGTCAAAAAGCAATTTATTGGTGGATATAAATCAAAAAAACTTAGACAAATATGTACATTCAGTTATAAGCATATCCAAGAAAGCAATTTCGTGATATAAAATTTCGTTTAGAACAACTTTGTTTTTATCTTTGATAACAGAATTATAATAATTATACCTATTTATTTCTAAAAATTAGGTAAATATAACTTTTAAAATCCATTTCCAGTGCACTGCTGAAAAATGTTTATGGTCATCTCTCGCTACCATTTTTACCTACCATTTTTCTAAAAGAACCAATTTCGTTTATTTCACGGACACTTTCGCTACCGACGCGCCGCTTGCATAAACTTGGGATCGACTGTACAATACACGGCCAACTTTAATAGAACAAAATTATTTAGTGTGCGACCCGCTTTGTAATATCAAGTGCACATTTCCGTTGCTCCGTCTTGATCCAATTTAACGCTTGTAAAAACAATATTCTCGGCTAGTTTGCTGGAGAAGGCTCGCGCAATGAAACTAGAACGATGAAAATTTGCAAAAAGATACGATGAAACTATACAAAAATTTTCACTAGCTGTTTAGTCTCAAAGTCAGTTCAATAGTCAGCTCATTCAAAACAAATCTTAAAAAATACCTGTTAATCTGCCAACGGACGGAGGTAAAACCGTTACAAAAAAATTCAAAAAGTTTCAATATCCCACTTCATAAAAATACTTATAAAAATAAAACTAGATCACTTACAAAAATCCAATCTATAAGTGGTCGTTTTCCATTTTCTCTATAAATATATTTTGCTCACCTAAACGATTAATAATGTCAACTAGGTATAAGTACCTAGTTTTATAATGCTCTTTCTTGTATCCGTTTTTTGTTTATATAATAAGTATTTTGTGTAACTTCTATTATGATAAGTAGTAAGTAAGTGCCTAACCTAATATTAGGACCTAAATATGGTAGCGCGTATCGCAGTCATTGCTGCGCTGCTCTGAGGCGCCATCGAAAATCAGCGCTGCATCAGCCACCATGTGTGCTGCTGCAGCTCATGCTGAATGGTTGCCTGTTTTATTGTCACCTTGCAACGCTTTATAATTAAACCTAAGTTATCTGTAACGTGACGTAAAATAAATGATTTCTTTTCTATTCTATGCAATAAATAAAATATTTTATTTTTACTTTTCGTTTTAATTTCAATATTTTGTATTGTAATATTATTACGTTTATCTTATACCTTTAAACGAGCAATTCTTATATCTCGGAAACCGCTCCAACAATTTTCATGAAATTTAGTATGCAGGTTTTCGGGTGTGATAAATCGATCTAGCTAGGTTTCATTTTTAGAAAACAACGTTTACCCCAAAAGAAAACCGAGTATAGATCTGTCATCCAGGTAGGTGCTTCTTCTTTATTTTTAGCATCCGTCTCTTCTTCTTCTCCTTAATGGCATCTGTCACTTAGACAACAATTTGCCAGTGTCAAGTGTAATTTATGTAAGTGTTGTTAATGTCACAGAGTCAGTTAAGTTGTCAAGTCAATTTTAAACAAAAGATGGCTGTTTTGTTCAAAACCCTTGGATTTTTTTTGATGGATTTAGAGAGGAACTTTCACTTTAACTCACATCTGAGTAAAAAAATTGAGCTTTACTGGAAAAATAACTACCAAAATTACACAATCAAACTCAAAAAACCACGAGAAAAAATATAAAAAGTAGAGCAATAAGGTCTCAGTCCAAATCATCAGAATATTCCGTATCTTATACCTTTAAACAAGCAATTCTTGTATATATATATATATTGTATATATATAATCGGGATCTCGGAAACGGCTACAGCTATTTTTCTTTCACTCCACAACTTTCTCTTATCACACTGTTCTTCACTCTATCATTCAAAATTAAACCACACATACTTCTCAAAGCTCTCAAAAAAAAAAAAAAAACCGAGCAAAGCTCGGTCACCCAGGTGCTCTTAAGTTATAGACTCAAAAGTCATCTAGTGACTGTGTTTTATTGATCAAGGTAAAGAGACTTAAAAAACAGACATTCCTGTTTCAATCATGTCAGGCTTATCCGACGATATTGTTATAAAAATTACACACCTAATACCAATTCTAGACAAGGCCCAAAGAGACGATCTATACCTCTGATGACGTAAGGTGAAAACTCCCCTAAAACCAGCACTTACAGAGTAAATATGGCATCTAGCGAATAAAACTTAAGTATTCTTTTCAAAGCTACTATGTGACAGTTTTGGACTAGCGTCGAATTTACGAGTAAACTTAGTGAACCCACCCTCACTATCTGTCAGGGAAACTTTGGATGCTGAACAAAATAGATCAGACAAGTTACGTACCTCTTTTAGGGGACCGCAGACTCTTTGTTAAGAGCCTCAAGACTACACAAGTGGATGGACAATAAATTCTGAACAAAAGAGCGAAAATAGAAACGTTAAACAATATTGTATTTTTTGTTATGGGATATGATATAAAATGTTATAGGCGAAAAGATTTTCTTGTAAGCGGTGATTTTTAGATTATTTTATTAGTCTACCGTGTGTTACCTAATATTTTTTCCCGTAAACCCGTAAAATATCAGTCTTTGTTTATAATTATTGTAAAAACCATGAATTTCGGAATATCTTTTTTTAGTATACCTCTAGACTAGAAAATATATTAAAAATAGAAAGTTCAAAATCTGCACTCCTTTTTATCCTATAATTTTGAATTATTACCACGAACGGCACAATTTTTACTGAACACTTTTTATTCCCTTTTCTACACAGACAAAATCATAGTTTGTGCTGTTCATGGTAAAAAAGAAAAAAAAAACTATTATAATAGTTCCCATTTCTGCACACATCAGTTTAACGATTTAAACCTACGACCTTTGGATTGTGAGACAGGGTTGATACCAAAATACCACCGGTGCTCTTAATATAATTAAGATAGATCTGTATATTTCTGTAAAAAGACACATATTTCTAGAAAATGCACAAATTCTTGATGATCACAGCCAACGCTCTTAAACAGCCAGGCTAATATCGACAAACTTTTGTCAACACTTTTGTCAAACATGTCTCATATTCGCGTGAGAAAGAGCGAGACAAAACAGTCGATACAATTTTCTTGCAGCTTCCATGTTAACCCAGCAGTTCTTCTAATAGTGAATAGGTTTCTCTTGAAAGCAATATAGCGAAGTGTCGGTAACGAAGAGTGATGTGTGTCGATAGTTCGGCTAAGCCAAGATTTATTCAAATATCTACGGTTTTGTGGTAAATTTAGTTTTATTATCTTTTGGTTTTTTGCCAGTAGTCTTTACTGTCTTTTAGTTTTTTTGACTGGCATCACAGCTCAGTTAGTAGTAGCTCTGCCTTCTGCGCTGTAGGTTGTGCGTTCGATCCCCACCCAGGACAAACATTTGTGTGATGAACGCAGATATTTGTTTTGTGTCTGGGTGTTATTATGTATTCTTTGTGCGTGTTTACAAAAAAAGTATATTATTTTGTGTGCACAATGCCAGTACACCTTAAAGGTTAAGGGAAACATCGCGAGGAAATCGGCATAACCTAGAACTAAAAATTCGAAGGTGTACGTTGTCTGAGTATTCTTATAAACGGCAATGGGCTTGCAACCTGGCACGTACGGAATACTGTGCAAAATGAAGGCATGTGCCAAATATCATGTTTGAACGTACCCTTGACTACCCTCTTTAGATATCCTCAAAGATGTAAGTAATAAGAGATCTGAGGAGATATCTACCAAGTCGAAGGATTACAGTCGTGATCATATTTGTCATCAATTAGCCCTTTTGGACAAGTCGTCCTATTGAAATGTTCTTCAGTTTACTTTTATTCCAAAACCCAAGTACCCAAAACTGATTTACTTTCAAAGTTACAAGTGGTCAACCATCCGTCGTCCTAATACAAAGGTTTAACCCATAACCTATAACCTTTATCTTATATCTTGGAGGTCATCTTGGCCAATAAATCTATTGTTCGATATAGGACGCACGATAAATGGTGGCCGGGGTAAGTTAGCTATTAAGTGTCAGAATTCAGTGCTTTTAAACGGTGGAAGAAAACATTTGGAGGAAATCGGCATACCCTAGACCCAAAAATTTCTATAAGCGACGATGGGATTACGTGTCACGTATGGAATACACTGAGAGAATGAGAATGTACACTCATAACATGAGTGTGTGCCAAATATAATATACGGACGTGAATCTGGCTACCCCCTATAAATGTCCTTTTAACTTATATACTCGTAGTATAATAGAATTCATTTAATGGCGAATCTGTAAAAAGTTAACAAAATAGACATTTAAAAACCTCGCGTCTTGAAGACTACTCTTTGGCGTGATCTAGATTAGTTGATCTGCTTATAGATTGTTGTACCGATCCTATCATAATCTCAACTGTTTGATATGTATATCTTATACAATTTTTGTTATATAATTGTATTTTATGTTCCACTCTATAAATAAATAAATAATAAATAAATATTGGTGGACATTTCACACAAATAAACTTTTTAAACTTCCGTGATTTGATGACATAATTATAATTGAATAACGGGTATTTATCACGTACCTATTTTGTTTTTATTCCGACGCTGTAATGTGTTCGAAACGTCGGGAATAAAAACAAAATAGGTACGTGATAAATACCCGTTATTCAATTATAATTATTTCACACAAAGCCATCTAGCCCCAAACTAAGCAAAGCTTTTACTATGGGGACCTGATGGTTGATATATTAATTACTTATTCACTTTTTTTTGTAGAATACATAGAATACATAATAACACCCAGACACAGAACAAATATGTGTATAATACCCAAAACCTGCAGCGCAGAAGGAAAGAAATTTGAATTTTAAGCATAGATACCCGTTTTCGCAACATTTTTTCGAATTTCCCGAAAGCCTTAAATTTTAAGCCTCTCACAAAAGAAAAACAGTACCAAAGGATGCCTTTGCTTTGAGAGAATTGTCGATTCCTCGGGAAAATTCAGGCCAAAACGTTGGTACATTGCCAAGACATATATTTCAGTGGATACATAGAGTTAAAAAAACTTTAAGGGTAAATTAAAAATTCTTTACTCTTTTGTTTTGGAGTGCGAAGAAAGGCCCTTTTAAAGACAAGTTGAATTATACTAGAGTATATACTGCTATCTATATCTATATAAGAGCTTGACCTGACTGACTGATTGATCATCGCCGAGCCGAAACCGCAGAAGCTAGAAAGCTGAAATTTGGAAGGTGGTTTCCTTTTATAACAAAACCACCCACTAAGGCGGGATTTTTGGAAACTCCACCTCTAAGGGGGTGAAAAAGGGTGAAAACGTTAGTATGAAACTTTTTAACGCGTGGAGCGATTTTCATGAAACTTTGTTTGTGCACAGTAAATGCAAAATAAATGGACACGTGTTTCAGGATTTTTCAATATAATCTTCAAAAAGGGGTCAAATGTGAGGTCAATGTTTGTATGGGAACTTTTTAACGGGTGGTGCGATTGGTGTGAAACTTTGTTTGTGTACTGTAAATGCAAAATGAATGGACACGTATTTCTGGATATTCCAAAATAACCCTCTAAAAAGGGTGAAAGGGGGGGTCAAAGTTATTTATGGAATTTTTTATTAGTGTGATTTGTTTAAAACTCAGTTTAGATACTTTAAGTGAACGAAGTCGCGAGCGGGACAGCTAGTACTTTATAAACGTGAGAGTTTGTAGGTATGGATGTATGGATGTTTGTTACTCCTTCACACTGAAACGGCTGAACGGATCTGGATGAAATATAGCACAGTGGTAGATTATAGTCTGGTACCTCTGTCTCTTTAGATATCCTCAAAGATCTAAGTTACTAGAAATCTGAGAAGATATCTACCGAGCCTGGGGATTACAATCTGACGACCTCAGTGGCGCAGCGGGCCTCAGTCCGCCTGCGACGCAAGAGGTTGCGGGTTCGATTCCCGCCGCGGAACAAATGTGTACGATCTGCAGAAATTTGTTCCGTTGGTCTGGGTGTTTTCTATGTATAACAAAAATATCTATCTATGTACCATAATGTAAGTATTAAATATATCAGTTATCTAGTACCCATAACACAAGCTTTGAGTAGCTTACTTTGGGGCTAGATGATGCTGTGTGGATTGTCCAGCATTATTTATTTATTATTTATTTAATCGTGACCATTTCTTTTAATTATTTATTTATTATAAACTATACTTGTTGCAACGGGAGCTGCAACCCCACTACATTGTCTTTTACACCGGTATTCACAAACAATACTTGCCTCAGTAAACTATTATTACTAAGCGAAGTAAGGTATTTCTCGATTCTCATTGGCCGATCGCCACTCAAGTATTATCTATGAATAGGTTTTTGGGACCCTATGCGTACGCGCGCACTGTGAGACCTCATAGTAACCTCATTTTGTGAATACCGGTGTTAGCTTTCTAGCTTATATTGGTGCATGAAGAAATTCAAACCTACGACCTTCGGATCGTAAAACAAGGGTGTGGCCACTGCACCAACAGTGCTCGAATGCCACTAAAACCTATATCATTAATTTACGTGTTTATTACCCTAATTCTCCCTATCTCTGGCGGAAATCACATTTCGTTTTGGTAGTACGTGCGACAACTATGCATGAGAACGTGTCAGGAATACAGATTGCTATCAACATTTAAATCAGTTTAAATGGTAGCTAAACTAGTTTTATGTTGCCATTTATTAGAAACTAGCCTTTACTTGCGACTTTGTACGCGTTAGATTACTCTTTCGCGTAGCGTCCAGCGCGCGCGAGAAATAAGTAAAATTAACATATATATTTTATTGGAACGAAGTTCCTTATCGTGCGTTGTGAAAGGGGGCTAGACGGAAAAAATTCTCACGAAAAATTGTAACACATTAAATTGGACACTATTTGCTATAGTTGTAAGCCGTGCGGCGTGCGCATGTTTCTCTGTCTGTCTCTCTCTCTCACAAATTAATCGAAAGGAACTTCGTTCCATCCGGGTGTCCCTTGACACCTCTAAAGTTTTTTTTGTCAACCTTCTTCTTCTTCTTCCTGCCTTTTTCTCACGCTAAGTGGGGTCGGCACAACATGTTTTCTTCCTCCATTTCCCTCATCATCCTCTCGTCATCTCAGTACACACTTCTTTCTTACTGATATTATCTTTCACACAGTCCATATATCTTTTCTTTGGCGTACTTTTACCTCTGTATCCATCCACATACATACCTAACAATTAATAAAAAAAAAACCTAACAGTCAACCGATTTCAATGAAACAACGTCGTAGTTTTACTCCGAGCTTATTTAAAAACATTAGTGAAAACTGCATTAGATTTGGTTTAGCCATTGCGGATATTCGCGTGCACAAACGCACAGGTAAACAGACAAAAATTAAAGTACTTCCGTTACAAATTGCAAGCCCATCGCAGCATTTAAGAATACTAACCTATGACACACACCTTGGATTTTGTGTTTTAACGTATTCCTCACGATGTTTTCCTTCACCATTTAAGAGAATTGCCATGTGTAGGTTCACCAATATTTGTTTATTAATTAAATAGATTGTATTCGATTGCTTCTGAGGTATAGTCTACGAAGTTACGTAGAAGTTCTACGGAATGTAGAGGCCTGCAAAGTCACGTAGAGGCTCTACGAAGTTAGCTCAAAGGTCCATAATTTGGCCGCGTCTAAGCGAAATATGTGACTTCCATAACAAATACAAACATGTTCACGACTGTAATCCCCAGATTTGGTCGACAGATCTCAGTACCCCTAGTATGAGTTTTTGATTTACGAAAACTTTTTTCGAATAGTATCCTTTCATACATTTTCCTCCATCGGAAATGTTAAGGAACTAAAATAAGGTCGATAATATCGAAAATATTATGTAATCGGCAGTCCCAGCAATGATTTTTAAATCAAGTTTTCACGATATCGACTTTATTTTAGTTCCTTAAAATTTCCGATGGAGGTAAATGTATGAGAGGATACTATTCGAAAAAAGTTTTCGTAAATCAAAAACTCATACTAGGGGTACTGATCTCTAGTTACTAAGATCTTTGAAGATATTTAAAGGGGGATAATCTTCCAAACTCCAAGGAAAAAAACCGTCTAGCCCAAACTAACCAAAGCTTGTGCTATGGAAACCAGATAGCTGATAGACTAATTATATACTTCTTTGTAAATACAATAGAATACATAACACCCAGACAGAAAAGAAACATCTTGTGTTCATCACACAAAATGAAATGTTTAAAGCATAAGTATCTTAAGTTACAAGCGATCTGGATCAGTTGAGTTATCTATAGATTATTTGTAACGGTTCTTACATAGCTCAACTGTTTTATATGTACTACAGCTTTTGATTTATTATGTTTCAAATCGAGATCTTGGAGTGGGCCGATTTTTTTGCACGCAAGTGTATATGTTGATGCGAGTATTATCAGTTTATTTCTGTGAATGATAATATACATTATATAAACTATTATTCTATACAGTATCGAGTTGTTTGCCTCTTTTCTGAGAGAGTAAAAAGCCAATCCGTACGCCTGAAGCTGAAATTAGGCCAAGCCTGATATAATTCATATCTTACAGTATAATCTCGTAAAGACACTAGCACACTAACATGTTTTTACCCGACTGCGAAGAAGAACAAAGGTCATCTATTTAAAAAAAAAATTAAATTATTGGCTACTGAAAAAATGTTTCTATAGTGTAGGTGAATATATGAGTTTTAAGTAGGGGATTTTATTATATTTTACCATTTTATTTCGATTGTAATTTTGCGTCTTGATTATTATTATTTTTACTATTATTTTGTTTGTTTTTATTACCACTTTTAATATTTGCATACCTGCTTGCGGGTTGAATACATTTGACATTACTCTAGTTATAAGACCTGACATGTTACCATTATTAATGTATTTGGCAAATAAATAATTTGATTTGATTTGATTTGATTTGATTTGAACCGTAATGTGTGTGGTGTATGTATTTATGTACTTAGATATGCGAATTTCTATAGCTATCGCTGTAGCCCAATCAGTTCGTTTTTGACATGAGTCGTTGAATTTGTCTGGAACTCAAAAGTGACGCTAATCAAATATTAAAGAATCTAATTTGTTGGATGAAAAAGTCTATGTTTTTAAACTTACGCAATCTGAACTAATTAATAATAGTATTATTGCGTTTTATTTACCTACTTTTCCCGACGTTTGACTGACTTGGAATAACTGACCACGATAGTGTGTAAACCTGTTGAAACATCAGGAAAAATAGGTAATTAAAACGCGATAAATACCAGTTTAATACTAATAACAATTGGTGTGAACTCGTCTTTATAGTATTAAGGACCTAGCGAAGGTGGAAAAGGAAAAGCCGTGCACGTGAATAATGACTCTGTTTTTGTCCCGGATGATACAAAGGTCGCCTGGCAGCATGACTTATTGCGTAGATAAAAATTAACGCCCAATCATAGTACAACCTTACCACAAGCTCTTTGAGCAATATCAAAGTAATATAATTTGATTTGTCGTACCACGATTGAAGTGGTGTTTCTTCAAGCTTAAAACCTAGTTTCTGAGAGGTAATGGTTTGTTTTGTTTTGTTTGTTTCGGTTTTTTATGTATATATAGATTTGATAAAACTAATCAACTGATTAGAAAAAATATAACAAGCAAATTCGATATTTTTAACACGTTTTTGGGTAACAAAAGCGAGGTGGTAGCAAAAAATAAAGTATAAATATTATATTGTATAGGAAATTCTCGCTTCGAAACCAAACAATTCAACTGTATTATTTTGTATTCAGGGACATTCCAATAATAAAAATAAGGTATAAAATCCATAATGAAAAGGGCATTATTATCAAAAGGGTCAGGTACAGTAAGGGTTGAACAACATACTACAATAAGGTCGGTAAAAAGTTTTTTCAGCCTTTTTTTTAGCTGGTACCGGGTTAATGTCTAAATCCTCTTTGAGTATTTTTTTAAAGTTCACGCCCGCTTTAACATCTGGCGCTTGGTTTTAAAACTAGTCTCGAAAAGGGGCCTTACCACTAACTCTTACAAACCAACATAATTTCAGAAACGTCACATTTTAAACTCGAAGTGGCAATATTTCAGTACAATTTTTATAGGTCTTGGTACGATATATCAAAGTTATATTACTTTGATATTGCTGCAAAAGCTTGTGGTAAGGCTCTAAGGCTCTAAGGCTCTTAGGTGCACATTAATCCTTTCACCACACTCTGGTTCAAAAGACCAAGTGACATGATCTATCTATGTACCTATATCATGTATTAAATTTATCAGTTATCTAGTACCCATAACACAAGCTTTGAGTAGCTTACTTTGGGGCTAGATGATGCTGTGTGGATTGTCCAGCATTATTTATTATTTATTATTTTATGATACAAAAAAAAGGCTTATAATTTTAAGCGTGTTTGCTATATAGCCCAACCCTTGCACAGTAATGGTGAAACTTACATTGTGTAGGGAATAATACTTTCTTATTTTTATAAGAAAACCCATAATAAAATATTACGGGCGTGAAGTACAATTGGGCTTCAAGGAAAGGCTTAGTGTAATCTTACAAGGAAAACTTTGTTTATTGCTTTTGAAAATAATAATATTACAATCAGAAAATAATAAGACCAGTATTCGTCAACACTTTACATTGTTGTGGGTTCGATCCCCGCCCAGGGTAATATCACTGTAAGTAGGTACATATAGAGCTTTTTATACTTAAGTACCTGGTTGACCAAGCTTTGCTCGATTTTTTTTTGGTTAATCTTGATTTTTGAAAATGAAACCTAGCTAGATCGATATCGTATTAAATTTCATGAAAATCGCTGGAGCCGTTTCCGAGATTCCAATTATATATATATACACATATATACATATGTATATACAAGAATTGCTTGTTTAAAGGTATAAGATGACATATAAGAACAAAGGTATATAGAAATTCGGTAATTTTGGAAAAGTTCATTTTGCTATTTGTACCAAATGAGATTAGTTATTTATGAATATCAGTCCAAACAGACCGCAAACCTTGTCTCGCATATTTGGTATCTGTGTATTGGTCACACATGATCCCAAGGTTTATGCGTCACTGAAACTGTAAAGATCCCGGGATCCCGGGACCCCGTATTCGGGGGCTAATTGCACGGAATGCCAGGATTCTGATAATGGCCTTAAGTGGCCTCGAGCTACAAAACCACTTTGTAGTGTTTAAGAATTTACTGCGGACTAAAAATTACGATTATTTTCAGCTATTTTGCCTATTCGAAGGTGTTTGTCATAGATTAGTATTCTTATAAGCGGCGATGGGCTTGCAACCTGTCGCGTACGTGTGCAAAATGTGGTCATGTGCCAAATATCATGTTTGGTCGTGCCTCTGACTACCCCATTTAGAAATTCTCAAAGATCTAAGTAGCTAGAGATCTGAGTATTATCTACCGAGCATGGGGATTACAGTCGTGATCGTATTTTTTTTTGCCTAATATTTGAGTTTATATTCATTCCTGCCATTTTTTATTTGTATGGTGTCTCCTATCCATATTCTTGTAAAGTGCGTGAAAACATTGATAAAAACAAAATGGCGGCGGTTGGATATACCACAAAGGTTTTTATCCCCTTTGTATAACTTAAATGTGGGAGTTTGTGTGGATAATATTTTTATTATATCAAAATTAAGCATGTTACAAATATTATCGATGATTATATTTCGCTAATCTTATTTACAATGAAATAAATACACGGAAATCTAGAAATTTTATCTCAAAAGAGACAGATGCCTTAAACGAAAAGAAAAAAAAAGATTGTCAGTGCATGAAGTCGTTTTTGACATTTTGTTAAATATTGGTATATCTACGAGTATATCTACATAATATTTATATTATTATAATATACTCTTTTAAATAAAAGTGAATCCTATTTTCCTTGGTCACGGCATCACGCGTGAACGGCTGGACCGATTTTGCTAATTCTTTATTTGTTGTGTTTGTTATTCTGAAGAGAAGGTTCTAATTATTATTAGTATCAGACGGGTATTTATCGCGTTTAAATTACCTTATATTTTCCCGACGTTTCGACAGGTTTGCACGCTGTCGTGGTCACGGGTAGACGGTAGTAAAATACCCGTCTAATACTAATAATAATGTGTTCAGATCGCGTAAGTTGAGAAGGTTCTAAGACAGGACAACGTCTGTCGGGTCAGCTAGTTTTTGATAAAATATAATATTTATACAAAAAAACTAAAATGGTTTACCGTAACCCGCTGGACCGGGTAATCTTTCTCACCGCTCACTCATATCTAGTTTTTCATTTCGGCTATAAATCGCCGGTCAACCCGACCCTTATAAACCATAGTGCACAACATAAAAACCCGGGGAATTACCGTAAGGCCGGACCACACTGTGTAGCTTGAACCACTTCTTATTGGCCCCTTTTTACCCGACTAGACAAAAAAGATGATTAATAATTGAAAGTGTGAGAATGTATAATGTTTTGTGTAAAATATCCTACTAATATTATAAACGCGAAAGTTTGTAAGAATGTATGGATGTATGTCTGATACTTTTCCGTGGGCGGAAGCTAGTTTTTAATATACTTTTTCTTCTTTTTATGGTGTCAGTCATTTGAACCAGTGTATTAAACAATGATCACTACTGTAATCCCCAGGCTCGGTAGATATCTCCTCAGATCTCTAGTTACTTAGATCTGAGGATATCTAAAGAACCACTCAGAAACACGTCCGAACATGAATTTGCCACATTCCCACATTTTGCACAGTAGTCAGTATTCCGAACGTGACAGGTAGCAAGTCAATCGCCGATAAAGTTGTTAGTTGGTCGTAAAACGTACCGAAAGCTTAAAACCTATTTCGCTTCGCCTAAAATAGATAAAGGTCAATGTCTGAAACCTTTAATAGCCCAAGGGATGCTGTGTAATTGATCTAACGTCAGAAGTTCATCTAAAACCAATTCCAAACATCGGGTAGATAGGAATTTATTAAGGGGCGAATGTACCCGGTATAGCCGAACTACTCAAGGTCTAAAGGCCGAAACACACGAGACGGCGCGGCGTCACATAAGAATAAGAATTTACTATAGCTACTCTTCTCGGGTGAGACGAAGATGCGTTTTATCAGAAAAGCTCCAAATAACCGTTTTTTTTAGTTACTCCGGTTTTTTACCGTGCGATACGATGTTGGGTCGTAAAAATTTACGGTATCCATCCTATAAACTCATAACAGGTCGTAGAACGATGGGACATCGCGGACATCTACGGCGTAAAAAACCTTCTAGCTAGACTTCGCATGGCTTTGCGGTGTCGTGGTACGATGCGACGCTGTATCGTAGCTATGGGTTCTGACCCTTAGATCTTTCAATATTTTTAAGTAAACACAGCATACTCTATCTATACTTATATTATAAATAGGAAAGTTTTTTATTTTTGTTTGTAACGAAGAAACTCAAAAACTACTGGTCCGATTTCAAAAATTCTTTTACCATTAGAATGTTACTTTATCCCTGAGTAACATAGGTTATATTTCCAAATTATTATTTAAAAAAATGAGATACTTTTGTACCCGTACGAAACCGGGGTGGGTCGCTATTTATTATATAATTGAGCTAATGGCATGTAATTTTATAAGAAAAATAGATACCATAAATAAAGTAGAATCACAACAAAGATAGGCATGAGAGTTTCAGTCAAACGAGGCCCAAAACAGAACCATTTAAAACACATGGTACTTCCAAAGGTATAAATCATGACCCAACTGGAAATAAACCTTCTCAACTGATAACACTCGGTGTCCAATCGCATTTTTCTTCCAGCAGGAAACTTGGAGAAAGATTGACTGCCTCTTCTGAAGTTTAAGATAGACAAAAAAATCCCGCAAGTTTTCGAATACGATTTGCGTAAGTGTTTGATAGATGGCGCTTTAGTTGTAAAGTTTTTACTATGTAGATAGGATTCTGAGCTATTATTACTTTTTCTTATTATGTAACGTTCTGTGGTGAAAATGCGCCTCATAGGCTCCTACTATATAAAAAAATAAAAATAAAATAAATAATGCTGGACAATCCACACAGCATCATCTAGCCCCAAAGTAAGCTACTCAAAGCTTGTGTAATGGGTACTAGATAACTGATATATTTAATACATTATATACATAGATAGATATTTTTTATTATACATAGAAAACACCCAGACAACCGGAACAAATTTCTGCAGATCGTACACAAATTTGTTCCGCGGCGGGAATCGAACCCGCAACCTCTTGCGTCACAGGCGGACTCTCGCTCGCTGCGCCACTGAGGTCGTCGAATAAACGTGAAAGTTTGTATGTATGGATGTTTGGATGTTTGTTACTCTTTCACGCTGAAACGGCTGAATCTAGAAAATCTGAAATTTAACACAGAGATAGATTATAGTCTGGAATAGCACATGGCTACTTTTTATGCCGGAAGAATGTAAGGTTTCCTTGAGATAAATTTGTTTTTTTTTCAAGGTTCTACACGAGTGAAGCCGAGAGCGGAAGCTATGTCCTATTCCAGACTATAATCTATCTCTGTGCGAAATTTCATCCAGATCCGTAAAAGAGTAACTTTCACGTTTATAATATTAGTAGGATTAATTACAGTATTTTCAGTAGTTTCTGTCTAAAAGCATAAGACTTACATTGGTTTCCAACTTTTGGCGCTATTGAGAAACTTGCTTGGTACAGTCAGCCGAAAAATTTACAGTTTCAAACTCTACGTCCAGCTAATACGGTTCAAAGTTGTAACACGGCTGGACAGTGCTTCAGATGAAGTTGTTAGTTTTACTTAGCGTTCTGCGAATCGCTAAAGTTCCTAATATTTTGGCATGAACTTCTGTTTTAGCGTGGGCTTTCTAAATATTGTGATTAATGCAACGGCTCTTTGTCTAGATCACTGTACTTAAGTTATTTATGTATCTAAAGTTAAAGTTTATCCAGTATAAATAGGCATTTATTTAAGTATTTTTATGATTCTAATAAAGTAAATAGTGTTAGTTTTGACATTATTCAGCGCCATCTAGCTGAAATTGAAATTGAAATTGAAAAATATTCAGTAAAATCACAAGGATCACTTTGAAACGTCTTACATGCTAGGTAAATCTATGTGCCAATTCCAACTAACCCAAGTACGAGAAGAACAGGCAAGAAACTCGTCTCTTCGAGCTCTTAACTAAGTCTAATTAGTCTTTAATCTTGTACTATGAATACCATATTAACTGATAAAATACATTATATACATTATATTATATTATTATATGAAGAGGTCTGTGCAGGTGTATCAAAATCTGGTAATTAGTCATGATCATGTTTTGTTTGTTTGTCATACCTGAACCTACTTATTCTTCTTCTTATTGTCGTAGATAAAGAAAAGATTAAATGTGATTAAATGCCTCAGAGGCTCCTTTCGTGCGCTAAACTACATAATTAAATACATATTATTATAATCTATCACATAATAATACAGTACACGACACGAGTAAATCATGAGAAAAAAACTTTAATCTAACTTACATTTTACATATTCACGATGATAAAATTTATCAAACATACAAAAACGTCAACACTTGACCCGGTAATCATAAAACGTGGAAACTAAAATCCAATTTCGTTTAAATAATAAATGTTTATTCAAATATTGCCACTTGTCACACGAAAGCGGTACATGCACATGTTGTTACACGTGGTGCTGTTCATTTATTAATCACGCCGAGTGTACTGTCGCATTGCGGTTATGTAATTTTTATAGATTAATATTATTTGATTTTTTAAACATCTAATGTTTTACAAAATCCGTTTTTATATTTGTTAAGATACAAAATCTAGAGTGACCAAGAATAAACCGGTTACGCATCTTTTAGATTACCTTATTTCAGCTTTCTAGGAATTATAGGCTATGCGTTGATTATATAAATCAGTCAGTCATCCATCAGTCAGAGTATAATGTACTACATAGTGTAGGTACTTTATCTGTAGTCTTTGTCTCTTCTTATGTGTCCACCAGTGTGAAGGCTTAACTAAAACTAAGTCATTTAATGGACTTGACATTCTGTAGTGCGTATGTGTAAATAGGTACTTGTAAAATTTCATTTTATCTCAAACCGTTTTTTTATCTAAGACTCTTCTTTATCAAGCTCTTAAGGTATTTCAATCTTACTTTATTATAAAGAAAATGCTGAAAATATTTACAAAGACAAAGTTCAAGGCTCTGAAAAGAGCATAAAAGCTCTCTTCAACGGGGATTTGCAAACTTTAAAACAACAGCGAAACGGCTACGGGTTTTGCTTTATAGTTTTTCGATATCGTCCGCGGTACGTTTGGGACGAATTCGTGACGTTGACGCCCAGATTACTAGTTGGTACTTTTGTTTGCAATTCAGTGTACAGTGCCGGTCACAAAAAGTATATGCATACATAAAATCACGCCTGTTTCATGATGGGGTAGGCAGAGACCACGGATATCCACCTACTACGATCCTGACATACATCTTTCGCTTTATTCACTCTCATTACATTCTTCATATATGCGCATCGGTTTAGACTACTCTTAACCTGGCTTTTCTTTTCTTTTTCTTATAAAACAGGAATATGAATTTACTTTCTTGAAAGTTTCATAGCAAAGGAGGGTTAGATATATATTTGCGGTGTATGTACGTATATATGCGAGTTCATTTGGCTGTCAAGGCAAATATGTTGATAAATCAGGTGATTTCGTGCCGATTATTTATATGAATGATTTAATTTTTTCAAGAAATAGTTGTGCAGAGTTTTTTTTTTTCCAAATGTACAGCCAGCATCACCTCCTCTTTACGAGACATGTAGGTTCAAAACAACGTGAAAAAAATATATTTTAAATATAAACTCTTTCTGAAATACTACACTTGCTATTCTTGTTTATAACGAATATTTTATTTTGCATATCATTACAATACCTGACTGTTTCTTGAGGACGTTAAAAGAATTGGGGTTAAAATTGTCACGTTCAAATAATACCAAAACCACAGAAAGTGTTGAAAAACAAGTAATAAAGTACTATGCTCCAAACACGCATAGTGAAAGAGTCTTCTTTATTCATACAATTCAGGGTAATTATACTAAAACAACAGGCATTTTTTTTGCAATGCAGTGTACAGTGCGGTGTAGTTTTGGCGAAGTTAGATTTGAAATACAAAACGGGAATGTTACAAAACTGCGCGGTGTTTCTGTCGCTCTAGACTCTGGTGTTTTTAATTACTTTCGGGAATTTCGGTGACGGCTTAGTTTGGTTATTTTTGGGGTTCCGTATCTTAAAAACTTTTACGGGCCATTTCGTCGGTCTATCGTTCAAAACAACTTTTGCACGAATGCAATACGTAGTTAGAGTATTTGACTTTAAAAATCTAAATGGGATGTATGTACCTATGGAATATTTAAAAGAAAATTTGAAAGTTTTCAATTTAATCTGAACTTCTTCTTCTTCTTCTTATTTTAAGTTCAAACCAGATAGGAAGAAGAAAAAATTCGGATTAAAGTCCGCCCGAGGGACTTATCTTTTGTGTACTTACTAACAATATTGATTCAAAATTTGTATATGAACATCATAAACTGGTGTTTTTTTAATCGGTTTTTACAAAAAAAGGATGAAGTTTTGAATACGACTGAGTAGGTATATTTTTTATCATATTTTTCAGGAAACAGAAAGATAGAATCTGTGAAATGTGACATAAAATTACATCTTTTTAGCATACAAAAAACATTTCCGTATTCTTGGTTCGAAAAAATTTAATTTAAAAAAGCGAGCAAAAAAATCAGAGCTCCCGCGGGTGTCGTGTCACAGATGAGCGCTTGAATCGCTGCTTTGCATACAACTATTACCGCTGATTTCAGCGTCCAGCGCCCTAGGGAGCGCCGCCTCTCATCCCCTTTTTATCTAGCGATGGAAGCGCCATAGTTACATTTGCATTCTGGAATTTGGGCTAGACCTTAACAAGCTTTATTCGATCTAATTCTTCTTATAACACTTCTTTTGAACCAGTGTGGTGAAAGGACTAATGTAGGCCTTAGAGGCTGTTTTGTCAAAAACATTTTTACCCGACTGCGGCAAACAAAAAAAGAAAAAAATGAGCATTATTTATGTATTTCGGCAGGTTTACAATGTCTTCAGAAAAAATATTACGTTGGTACTACATATTTCAGCCCTTTTCTATATTAGGTTTTCAGACTGGCAATTATTGCTATTTGTCAATATACACACTGGTGGTGTAGTGGTAGCACCCCTGCCTCACGATCCGAAGGTCGTGGGTTCAACCTGGTCGTGCACCAATAAGTTTTTCAATTCGAAAACTTTATGTGCGCTATACTAGTACTCTAAACGGTGAAGGAAAACATCGTGAGGAAACCGGCATAGCCTAAAACCAAAAATTCAAAGGTGTGTGTCATAGGTTAGTGTTCTTATAAGCGGCGTTGGGCTTGCAACCTGTCACGTGCGGAACACTAACCCCTGTGCAAAATGTGGGCATGTGCCAAAAATGGACGTGCCTCTGACTACCATCTTTAGATATCGTCAAAGATTTAAGTTACCTACTAGAGAACTAGAAAATTAAAAAACTCATTTTAGTGCACGACTAGGTTTGAACCCACGACCTCCAAATCGTAAGGCAGGGGTGCTACTACAGCACCACCAGTGCTCTTAAAAAACAAAACGAAGAATGTTATCTAATTTTGAATATAAGCTCTCCATATTCTCGGTTAAAAATAAAAAATACAAGTGAAGGAATTACTTATATACGTTAATTTGTTTCCGATTTATAGAAGTAAACGTGCGGTGCGGACTCGTACGATGCGTATGCCGGTGTGACGTCATCGCATAACACAACTCCTAAGCGGAGCGTTGGAAATTGACGTCACATGTCACGTGACTTAGCGGGACTCGATATTTTATCAAAGTTAAAATGCCTGTCAAATCAAAACTAATAGATATTTTTGATTAGAACAAAAACTTGTGTATTTGTATACATACAAACTTTACTGTACCAAACTTTCAATCGATTTGGCATAACTAGTAACATTCTCTATTATCATTAGAACTCACCATTTTTAGCAGCTCTGGCCAGAAGTGTAGCGCTGAGTACGGCCGCCGTGGCCAGCAGCCGAATGATCGCCGCTAGCATGATGGTAACTCTTACTCCACCATATCACATCACATCACCCACTTTCACACCCCCATCACTCACTATCAATAATAATTAACAACCTTTTATAACTACTTAGAGTTCATCACGACCATCTTTTTTCACTTGACATCCCAGCTCTTTACTTTTCACACCCTTTTATTAATTCACCCCCTTTTCACTTTAACCCCCGCATTGACCCACTATTATAAACACTTGAACAACGATACTGTCCGTGATGTAACAAAAAAAATATGATAAACAAAACGAACCATGACGTTTTAATTTAAATATCGAGTTCCTTTTACGATTGAGCGGGCGACTCGTCTGAAACAAAAGAAATAAATGAATTTTATTATTACTGTCGGCAGTAATGGGAAAATTACACAGAAAATGGCATTTGAGAACTGTTATTAAGCTGGAAGTAAATTGAGAGAAGCCGGTTCAATGATGTGCTTAAACATTTTTGGATTTTGATTAGGTAATTGTTTATGTGAACGAAATTGAAATCAACGCAGTCCATTGTAACTGTTTTTATTTTTAACCGCCGACGCAAAAAGAATAGGGTAAGTATTATAAGTTAAACGTGTCTGTCTGTGTATTTGTGTATTTGCCTGTGGTAACGTAGCTCCCAAACGGATGAACCGATTTTCGTTTAGTTTTTTTTTGCGTCATAGATAATTAATTTAAAAAAAAAGATAATAGTATCCCGAGTCATAAGCTAAGTCTAAAGTTTAGACGTGGAGCATGGTTTAGACTCTAAACCATGCTTCATGAAAATCTGTTCAGCTGTTTGAAGACCATCAGCTCTTTTCTAGTTGTTGAAGGAATCTGACTAACTTCCTTAATCTGTCGAATCGGTTCGAAATTTGGTACTTTCGTGTTATTTCAATGATATTGAAAGTATATGGTAAGGTAACCATGATCTTAAACTATGTCCAAACCATGTATTTCTTAAATTTTTAATTCAATTTAACTTTGTTATCAATGAAATACTTTCCGGCAGAACCAAAAATTCGACGATGTGGGTCGTTTGAAGTATTCTTATTAGCGGCGATAGACATACATTTTGCACCATTTGCCAAAGGGAATAACTAAGTTTTATATCTTAGATCCTATTATTAAAAGAAACGCAGAATTTCACATGATTTTGACTTTAAAATCCTCTGTGCTCTGTGCCAATTTGCAATGTCCCGGCACGCTCCTCACCCTAGTTGTCATCAATCGTTCGATTTTCAAATCTCGGATTAGGTTTAGGCAATCAAAGAGGCCAAAGCAAACACAATTCTAGCCACGACGTCAAGAGCCGAAATTCGAATTTCAATTTTCGAACGCGAGCGCAACGTTCCCGCGATAAATGAAATGCGGTTTGTATCAAAATTCAAATTTGAACTTCGAACCATGTACATAGTTGCTATTGGTAATTACTTACACTTTAACTCTACTTGAAAATTGCAGCGAATAAGGGCTAGTTTCACCATGCTCTGTTAATTAATGTAACAGTTTGTTAGCATTTTAATCGCATGTTATAGTTTTTTGCGTTCCACCATGTCCTAACAAGGGATTATCTTCCGTAAAATGAAATTACGTTAAATAGATAACGACACTTACTTTGATATTCTTTTTAATTTTGATGCCAGATCAATGCTTTGTTAACAAAAATTTGGTGAAATTGGATCTAAACTGACCAAGACTTTATGAATTAATATGTTGATTGATTTTTACGAGCAAAGTAGCGGGTAACAACTGCTAGTATATTATATTTCTTCCTTTCTTACATAAAGAACAAAGTACCTGGATGTTTTTTTTTCTGGTAAATCGTGTTTTTTGAAAAATGAAACCTAGCTAGATCGATTTATCGCCCCTGAAACCCCCTGCATACTAAATTTCATGAAAATCACTGGAGCAATATATATATATATGTATATATATACAAGAATTGCTCGTTTAAAGGTATAAGATACGCTCAGCAATTTATCGAAGTTTAACGTATGAGAAAGTCAAAAACTTACAAACTGGAACAATAACCCCGCAATTAACCCTCCCATTGCCAACAAGCTTGAGTTATGTTTTAACTGGGCCGTTATTTAGTGGGCCATAACGACCAACCTTAGTGATTCATTAACACCTCACAGTAGTTATGACAGACCATTAGCTCTTTATGGCTCGTGAAGAATGCTAAATAAATAAAGGGGGTTATGGGTCAGTGGAGACCGGTCCAATGATCCAGTGTTTACCCTTTTGCCGCTGAGCGACAAGTCGCGCGACTTTTTTTACCGCAGTCGCGTGTGGGAATTGCTTTTCTGTACGAAAATCCACTAGTAGTTTAGTGGTAGTGCCTTTGCCTCACGATCCGAAAGTCGTTGGTTCAACCTATAATAATAGTAATGCTATAATAATGCTGGACAATCCACACAGCATCATCTAGCCCCAAAGTAAGCTATTCAAAGCTTGTGTTATGGGTACTGGATAACTGATATATTTAATACATTATATACATAGATAGATATTTTTTATTATACATAGAAAACACCCAGACCGACGGAACAAGTTTCTGCAGATCGTACACAAATTTGTTCCGCGGCGGGAATCGAACCCGCAACCTCTAGCGTCTCAGGCGGACTCTCGCCCGCTGCGCCACTGAGGTCGTCCAAACCTGGTCCCCCAATGAGTTTTTCCATTCGAAAAAAATATGTAAGATAAGATAAGATAAGATAATTTATTTATTCGAAGTAACAAGGTAATGTGGTACAAGATTTACAAACTAATGTACTTCGTAGGCAAATCTGCCTATTACAAGCTATTATCGACTATCGTTTAGTGTTAGCGCAAATATGTAAACTATACTATGATAACATAATGTACTTAATACGATGTGCGCAATGGCAATCTCAATCGGTGAAAGAAAACATCTTGAGGAAACCGGCATACCCTAGAACAAAAAATTTCGAAGGTGAATGTCACAGGTTAGTATTCTTATACGAGTAAGTGGCGATATGCTTACAACCTGTCACGTACGGAATACGGTAATTTCAAACTAGCTCAAACTTCATAAAACTCGATCTTATTTTGTTAACAGCAAAGTCTAAACTAGCGTGAGCATTTTGAAAGACTTTATTAAGTTCTGTCACGTGATATTCATGATGACACTAGTAAAGCGTTTTTTAACCGACTTTAAGAAAAGGAGGTTAAATTCGGCTGTTTTTTTAACATTTTTTTTATTATAATTTTATCTTATGCACACGTTATTTTTATATCTCCACTTATATTGTTAAGAGGTGAAGTTTGTTTGTATATAGGTCGTAATTTTTGCATTTACCAATCCGATTTCTTTCACCAATGGTTAGAATGAAATTCAGAATGTACGCAAAAAAAAACAGGCTTCAATATTGCACTAGAAAAACTGCTGAACCGATTTTGACAAAATTTTGTAAGACCAACCGAAAATTACCTAGATCCTTTTACATAAAAAATCGGGTCATAAATCGGAGTTTTTTTTTTGAAAGAAAGAAAAATAATTTCTTCAATAAAATTACAAGGATCACTTTGAAACGTCTTACACTTGAATCTATGTGCCAATTTTCTTCATTTCCTCTATTATCTCCATACCACAAGTTTACAAAATTATTTCACAATACGTTTTTGAAACCTAAAAAAATGTTATTGTTTGGAGTATCTAACATAAAAAATAAGCAAATTGAGAATCTCGTTTTTTTCGAAGTCGGATAAGCCGGCTCCGAGCTTCGGAACAAATCTTCGGAACAGTAGAGTGATTTGGAACAGTAATGAATCTCGCTCGACCAACAATGAACCAATATTCTTAACTAACGAACCGTGAACATACAATTTCTGAACGTTTTCAGGCGTTTTCCAGATGGTGACGATTCTGTACAGATTACACGCCAATTTCACCCTCATTGCTAGAGGGAGAGGCATTAATTTTGGAAAAATCAAATTCGCTTTTTTGCGCGCTCACGGAATTATATTGTGAAATGGATCGGATGCGTATTTATAATGAAAATGGCGGGACAAATTGTAAATAAGTATTTCGTCGGGAATTCATCGGAACCGAACCAGCGAGCCGACAGCTGAAACTTTAATTAATTCTCAATATTCGACCGACTTCTGGAAATCTAAAACTAAACTGGAAAACAGTCTTTAATTCACTGAATATAAAGTCTAAAAATTATTTGAACACTTACCTTGAAAAACAAAATAATCTATCACGGAACCGTACATTTTTCCGGGATAAAAGTAGCCTATGTGCTATGCCAGATTATAATCTATATCTGTGCCAAATTTCATCCAAACCGTTCAGCCGTTTCAGCGTGAAAGAGTAACAAACATACATCCATACATTCTTACAAATTTTCGCGTTGATAATATTAATTGGATAGAATAATGATATACACACTAGCTGTCCCGGCAGACTTCTTACCGCCTTCTACATTGCTTAGACAACAATGAGTGATTATAATTTAATATGAACTTTATTCAATAGTAATAAAGTTCAAATTGACTCTACATTTTATTTAGAAAACGTTTGTATGGGAAATAGAAATGGGCTATTTTTAGGATTTTCCCGGCAGTTATTTGAATTTTTCTTACCTTTTAAACCTTCCCTAGACCTCCACGAACATTTCAAGACCAATATAAGATAAATCCGTTTATCCGTTCTCGAGTTTTAGCGAGACTAACGAACAGCAATTCATTTTTATATATAAGAAGAAGAAGAAGAATAGACATTTACGGAAAAACTGTTGGATACCACTGTGTATTATCAATTTCAGTGACATCATTAATAAAATATGCAAGTAATATTACGAGTATAAATACGAAAGTTACTTTATCTATTACGCTTTCACGCTTAAACCGCTGAACCGATTTTGATTAAATTTGGTACAAAGATAGACCACAGCTTGAGAAAGGATATAGGTTACCTTCTATCACGAAAAAATTGCTTAAAACGATTTAAATATGGTATGAAAGTTAAGTGCAGAATAAGAATCCTAAAAAATTCAAAATACTGCCTAAAAGTAACTATTCCACGCGAACGAAGTCGCGGGCAAAAGCTAGTTACTTGTTGTTTATGGAAACACTGTTAGTATTATCTATACAGGGTGTCCCAAAAAGTAGTGTCAAGCGAAAGTCCAGAGATAGAACACCCCTTGGGGTACCCGAATCACCCCCATGTATGTTCCGCGATTTTCTATAGTTTTCGAGTTATTAATTTTTTTCCCAATTTTTGAAAAAATTACGACTTGAACAACTTAAAACATTCTTACAAAAAAAGTAGCAAACTTTCTTGAAATTTTTTTATTGCTACTAAATTTTAATGAGTTGTTCTTTTATGCATCAAATAATCAGCTACGTGACTTTGATGAAAACTATGAAAATGTTGGTGTAAAGTCAAATAATTGCATTCAGTGAATTACGACTTAAATTTTCAACTTTAAATTAAAAATCTTAACAAGTGATTTCATGGTTCCTAAATAAATCTAAAGAATTTTCCAAACTCTCAGCTTTCATAATCATTAAAAAAAAGTAGTACTTAATTGGCTACTTTGGCTAAAATCGGCCTTCAAAGACGGTGAGGTGCAAAATTCTTAAAATTAGCTACCTGATTAAAAAATAGATTTTGGCCATTTTATCATTCCTTAGCTTACTTCGTTTGATAACTAACCAAAAATGACTGCAGGAAAGTAAGATTTCATTAATATTTGAAGGTTTTATTTATTTAGTTTAGCTAAATTTGTGAAATAAAACAACTAGTAAAATTTATTAATTTTTTATAAAAAGTCTTCAAAATGTCAACCTTCTTAGTCAATACAAATCCTACATCGTCTTAAAAAGGTTTCCTTTAATCGTATGAAAGCTATTTTAAGTGCCTTAATTTTTTTTTCGGCCTTTCTTAATTTTGTTCTTAATTCGGCCATATTGCTGATTTTTTTGGCATAAACTAATTCTTTGTAGTCATTTTTGGTTAGTTAACAACTAATTCAGATTAGGAATGATAAAATGGCCAAAATCTTATTTTTTAATCAGGTAACTAATTTTAAGAATTTTCCACCTCACCGTCTTTGAAGGCCGATTTTAGCCAAAGTAGCCAATTAAGTACTACTTTTTTTTAATGATTATGAAAGCTGAGAGTCTGGAAAATTCTTTAGACTTATTTAAGAACCATGAAATCACTTGTTAAGATTTTTAATTTAAAGTTGAAAATTTAAGTCCTAATTCACCGAATGTAATTATTTGACTTTACACCAACATTTTCATAATTTTCATCAAAGTCACGTAGCTGATTATTTTATGCATAAAAGAACAATTCATAACAATTCAGTAGCAATAAAAAAATTTCAAGAAAGTTTTCTACTTTTTTTGTAAGAATGTTTTAAGTTGTTCAAGTAGTAAATTTTCAAAAATTCGGAAAAAAAATAATAACTCGAAAACTATAGAAAATCGCGGAACATACATGGGGGTGATTCGGGTACCCCAAGGGGTGTTCTATCTCTGGACTTTCGCTTGACACTACTTTTTGGGACACCCTGTATATATAAAAATGAATTGCTGTTCGTTAGTCTCGCTAAAACTCGAGAACGGCTAAACGGATTCATCTTATCTTGGTCTTGAAATGTTCGTGGAGGTCTAGGGAAGGTTTAAAAGGTAAGAAAAATTCGAATAACTGCCGGGAAAACCCTAAAAATAGCCCTTTTCTATTTCCCATACAAACGTTTTCTAAATAAAATGTAGAGTCAATTTGAACTTAATTACTATTCAATAAAGTTCATATTAAATTATAATCACTCACTGTTGTCTAAGCAATGTAGAAGGCGGTACAAAGTTTGCCGGTACAGCTAGTAGACTTATACGAGTATGACATCCATAAAATTAAACTAAAAAATAATCTTTATTTCTATAGCTATAAAGTTCTACTATCGTTATGGAAACACTGTTAGGTGCTAGTATTTGGTGACGAAATCTGGCATCATGAAAAAAAACAACTGGAAAATAGTCTTTATTTCTTTAGTTTTAAAGTCTAATTATAGTTTATGGAAACAGTGTTAGGTGATACTGTTTAGTGACGACTTCTATGACATCTAATGAAACTGGAAAATAGTCTCTATCACTCTAAAAATATAGTTTATTAGCAATGTTTTACGTGAAGAGTTATTTTTTGTGGGCCTTAAATCCCCAAACGCATCAGTAATTTATTTTTAACCTCCCGGGTCAAGTCAACGCTTAAATATTTTTACCCGTCTGCGATAAAGAAGGGTTATATGTTTTGGGGTGCATGTGAGTTCTGGCTATCGCTGTAGCATAAGTTGGACGATTTTTAACAAATGAAACCTCATTTCCTCAAACCTCATTGGATTTTTCTGAATCACAAAAGTGGCTTAGATTATATCATCATCTTCCTTTACCCACGTTATGTGGGTTCGGCACAACATGTGATCTTCTTCCATTTCCTTCTGTCATACGTCATCACAGTAATCACTCCTTTCTTACTCATATCATCTTCATCCCATGACTGTATAAAATAATAAAAAATCCAATATGGCGGATGTAAAAAACAATTTCCAATCACTTTCCGTCAGGTTTAAGTTTATTTTAAATAAATAATTGTTATTAGGTACGTCTGTTTTTTTCAAGCGGTGACTCAAACAGTAAAAAAATCCAATATGGCGGTAAGAAACAATTTTAAATTTTTATCCATCGAATCGATTTAAATAGTACCTCAATGGTTATAACAATTTTAAAATAAATACTGGCTATTACATCTTTTTTTTTCAAATAGATAGATAGATTAGATTATACTTTTTTATCTGTGACGTAGTTTATTTTGTATACGATTAATCAGCATACAAACTTCAATTTATTCCACTCAACCGCGGCCTGCATCGGTTAACCCGTCCCGGAACAATACCTGAAAATACTCAAATACTATACCGATGCAAATAGAGCCCTTTCCACCGCACACCCATTTATTCTGATTAGTTAATTTCTAAACGTACACTGCGGTTATGGCGAACCGTTCGTTACTGTACCCTAAATTAGGCTATTGTCTAGTTTAATTAAATTGGGACAACCCTAATTCGGTATGGCATTGGTAATCTTTGATTCTGTAAGCTCACTATTATTGGTGTAGCCGAGTCGGGTGACAGCTGGTTCATTCGGGTACTGACTTCACTAATTGTCATCTACGGGTTAAGTCTTTTTTTTAGTTTATTTCGTGTAGTAAAGGGGTTATTTTATGCAAATTGAATATTTTTTACAATAACATTTTTTAATGTTTTTCGTTGCTAACATCAAAACGGCTGGATCAATTTGGAAAAACTTTTTAGTTATAGCCCGAATAAGGTGTTTAACTCGAATAGAAAAATTGGAAAAGTTGCCAGTGAAATTCAAAAATATATAATATTCTCTATTATATGGACAAAAAAGCGTCGGGTGGATCAGGTACAGAAAAAAAACTATTCACAAAAACCTTTTACCAATTTTTTATTATTACCAAAAACTTATATTAATATTATTATTAAGTACTTACTTCAAACTCAAACACGGCTCATCGTTGCTCAAAACGAGTTAGCTAAAAAGTGTGCAAAAAATGAGAGCTACTCAAATCCGCGGTGTTTTTATCCGGAGCGCAGTGACGCCCCCGAGACGGGTTAGCTTGCAAAATTTAATTTTCACCTCACGTGCTACTGCGGTGACGCCATTTTGATCAAAAAACATTTTAACAAAATGGCGGTTAATCCTTTTGTTTTGACGACGATGCGATAGATATTAAGTGTGCAGTTTTAATCTATATCTATACTAGCTGTCTCGCACGCGACTTTGTTCATTTAAGGCCCAGAATTTTGAAAATTGCAAGTATTGCAACCCTAATCATTCTATTACCGCTTAATAGATTACATTGAAATTGAACTACACGATAGTCAAGGATATAAGTGATAAATCAACCGGAGCTAAAACACGAATTAGTTAGAAAACCTTGGTTAAAAATCTTCTCAAAAACACCTCTGAAAATTCAGAAATTCCCTTATTTATCCAGAAAAGTAAGGTGTTTTGAATTTCTATTTCACAGAAATGTAAATCAGTTAATCTGAAACAAATCAACCCAGCCCTTTTTTTGAAATAAGCTATTTACTTGAACATACTATCAACCATATTATCATGTCGCACGCTACCTACTTGTCATTTGGGTATTTCGCTTCGTGCTATGTCTGATTCCGCGGAGATCCGCGTTGCTATACGGACCTATGTCACTTTTTTTGTAACTTTTACGTAAGGAATAGTGTGACAAGTATTCTGGGCCTTAAAGTATCTAAACCGAGTATCAAACAAATCACACAACTCATAAAAAAATTCCATACGCAGTTTGACACACCATTTTACCCTTTTTAGAGGTTTATTTTGAAATAACCTGATTTACGTATCCATTAATTTTGCATTTAAAGTATCCAAACCAAAATTCAGACCAATCGCACTAACCGTTAGAAGTTCCCATACAAACATTGACTCTCCATTTGACCTCTTTTTAAAGGATGTACTTATTGAAAAATTCTGAAACACGTGTCCTGCATTCTTTTTGCATTTACATTACACAAACAAAGTTTCATTAAATTCGCTCTACACGTTAAAAAGTTTCATACTCACGTTTTCACCCTTTTTCATCCTTTAAAGAGTGGAATTTCCAAAAATTTCGTCTAAGTGGATGATTTTGTTATATTTTTTTATTATTTTTTTTATTAAAAGGAAGCCACCTTCCAAAATTTAGCTTTCTAGCTTCAGTGGTTTTGGCTCGGCAATGATGAGATTCAGTCAGATAAGAGCCTAACCTAACAAAAACCTTAAACTAACAAAACCATTTCAAAAACTAAAAAAAGTTTATAATTAATCTATCAGCTATCTGGTTCCCATAGTACAAGCTTTGCTTAGTTTGGGGCTAGATGGTTCTGTGTGAAATTTCTAAGTAGGTACCAATTTTTATTTATTTATTTTTACCTTTTTTTATTTACATTTCAACCCATAAGTATAGATTAGGTTTAGCTCCGTGAAAAAGACTATTATAAAAATGATGATTACGTATCCCACTTGACGTTAAACCAATAATCGTTTGACATTTCAATTTGCGTGCTATATCGCTCTCGTACAGTCGCACACAAATGGACTATAGACTAGCACGTTCCAATTGAATGTGTGTCGTTGACGGCCACGCGAATACGAATGAGTGTATTTTATAGCTTTCTGCTTTGTACAGTCGGGGAGAGCGGTGTTGCGGCTGTATTACTGTGATCATTATGATCTTGGACCTTACCACAAGCTTTTACTGATCATCATGTTTCAGAAACGTCATATTTCAAACTTGAAGTAACACTACTTTAATTAAAATTCTATAGTTCATGATACGAATTACCACAGTTTATATTACTTTGATATTGTTTGAAGAGCTTATGGTAAGGGCTTTCGGATGCTAAGGTCGTAAGGTTGGATTCAGTTGTGGATTTTTCTGTTAGAAAAAAATATTTTCGTAGCGAAATAAACTATTACTCTGAAATGAAAGAAAATATCGTGAATTCGGAATGTCTTACAATCCAATGCACAATAAAATTGGTTCATTATTATTTTCGTCAAATGCAAATTTCGTCATAATTGATTTTTTTTTTTCATATTCAATAAAAATCATTGAGTGATAAAGGGAAATGGAAGAAGAAAACGTGGTATGCTGGCCCCACGTAGAGTGGGAAAAGGGCAGGAAGAATAAGAAGAAGAAGAAGAAGCAAATTTCGTCATAATAATAAATCGGTCACTTAGTTTAAACGCTACCGTGAGATGTACCCTGAATCTCACAAGTTGCGCGGAAACATAAAGGCGTTCAGTGTGTAATAAATATCACTTCTTTTTCTCTAGACTGTACAGATGTGAGCTATAAACTCCTGTAGGTACTTATCTAGAGTATAGAGACGTCTAGAAGTGTTTTGTTTGCTTTATTTGATTCTCTATCTTTAGTGCTATTTCGTTTTTATATCTATCTCTGTTATACGAGTGTGGTTCTTGTTTCGAAAATGATGACCGCAAATAAGATATTGTTTCAAAAATAAGAAAAATTGCAAAATAATACCTAAAAAGCAAAGGTTGATTATTTTAGCCTGCTGCCAAGAAGGAGGGTTATGTGTTTGGGATGTATGTATGCGAGTTCATTTGGCTATCGATGGAGCACAAACAGCTAGTCTGTTTTTGAGTAATAAAGTATCGTTGGATTCAAAACAGATTACAAGAGTGACCTAGGCAAATGTAAAAAAAACCAATATGGCGGCTGCAAGAAGCTATTTTTAATTACTTTAAGTCGGTTTTTTGAAAATCAAGATTTTTAATTTTCGCATAAAATACTAGTTTAAATATAATATGATTTCATATAGACATCACGACAAATACCTAGACATTTTTGAGGATACCTAGGTCAAAATCAAAACTATAAATCACTTATGGGCATAACTTACTTTTTGCAAAGTATTTACTTTAGTATCGTAGACTATAATACAAACCAATAAATAACCTTTAAATTTTCGGTTCGTTTTCTTTTTCAACAGAATTCAGTAGCGTCATTGAAGAAAATACTGAAGTATTTGGTCTCAGGAACTACTGGTTCTAATTGAAATGTTATTGTTGTGTTGTATATTCAATTTATCGAGAAAGGCTATAGGCACACAACATCACGCTACGATTAATAGGAGTGGAGCATCAATAAAAAATGTTGCAAAACGGGGAAAAAAATATAACTAAAAACGCGCAGACAAATCGCGTGGGAGTCAGCTAGTTTTAAAAGAAAACTAATAAAAATAATCTTCAATATTCTTCATAATAATTCTAAAAAAGCTGCAATAAAGCAAATATACCCCAAGCACGTCTTAAATTTATGCACAAATAGTTCACTCCTATCGCCAACAGATGGCTCACTACACAAAAACGTAGGTGGTTCCAAGTAGCCGCGCCTTGACGCGACACATACACAAAGCGTCTAAATTGGAAACGTCGCAGCGACACGCAGACGTGTTATTTGTTACCGGCTGTCCGTGGGTCAAGTTACGAGCGACTTGTACTTGGGTCTGTAGTATGGTATCTAAATTAGCCCCTCCTAAGAGTTCTACAAATGGTGGTAATAAGTAACTGTTTAAAAATTAAGCTAATTAGGTCTTTGGAGTGAACAAAATACGATCGTTTTCATAAATGTTTTAGCTGCTCGTAGTCCGAAAAAACAACAGAATTCCTATAATATAAGGCTGATTTTAGTCTCCCGCTGACGGCACGCGCACCGTCAGCGCTGATGGGAACTTGTAGGAAGCGTGCGCGCTGATAGCTACGCGTCATTCAAAAACGCTTCCTACAAGTTCATTATCGGGCCATCAGCGCTGACGGTTCGCGTGCCGTCAGCATGAGACTAAAATCAGCCTTAGTATGGAAAACAACGTCAATTGTCATTGGATTGTTATCAATTGCTACCTTGTCAAAATTATAAAAATATAGCGATCGAAACAAAAACCTATCATTGCCAAATCAGAATTATGAATGAATGGATGGATGGTTTTTTTTTATGGATGGAACGTTGAATTTAAATGTATCGAAATGTATAAGCGTTTCGTATCTAAACTTCAAAGACGCGGGCTGGGCTTTTTGCAACTCTTTTAGTACTCATAATATTCAGATGCGCATCTCTGCCGCAAGCTTATATTTTTTGTATAAAATGCTGCGGTAACATAAGCGTGTTTTTTTTTCTTTTTATATAGTTTTGAAAATTTGCCTACCAGTTGGACCCGTAAGAACGTGCACATTTAAACCCGCTATCAGCCTGTAACTTGGACCAGCACGCAAGAAGCATCCCGGTGCTTTCGAGCTGGAAACTAGGAGTGAAAAATGTCCCTCTGTTGTTCTTCGCAGCTGGAGTTGGAACTTTGTTTTGTTTATCTGTATGAACAATTATGATAAGTAGGGAGGTGAGGGGACCCGCATGCTTTGGGGCAGAAACTTAAATGCGTGTCTTTGGTTACTAGCACGGCTTTTAAACACAATAAACTAAACAGGTTGCTTACTTAGTACGGTATTTAAAATTTGTAAAAAAAAGGTTACGACTATAAATCCCCAGGCACGGTAAATATCCTCAAATTTCTAATTACTTAGATCTTTGATAATATCTAAGGAGGGTAGACAGAGACACGTTCAAAAATGATATTTGTCACATGCCCAAATTTTGCACTGTAGTTAGTATTCAGTACGTGACAGGTTGCAAGCCCATCGTGGCTTATAAGAATACTAACGTGACACACATCTTCGAATTATTGGTTCTAGGGTATGCCGATTTCCTCACTTTGTTTTTCTTCACCGTTTAAGAGCACTGGCATTGCGCACATAAATTTCGAATAAAATAAGAAATGGGATGACTAAAAACTAAAGTAATGGGACACAATATTTGGAATTATTTTCTGTATGTCTGATTGTTTATCGTAGTTGTGGCCATACATCTCCAAAAGTACAGAACGAAAATATGCCTATAGCATATCGCGCTCATGTATGGACTATGCAAATTGACTCATACAGAATACTTGTGTGTGCATTTCTCTAAAACGCTGAAGAAAAACACCGCTTAAAACCAAAGTCACACAGAAATTAGCCACACTAAATATTGCAATGAACCTGACTAACTCATGCAATGTTAGTCCCATACCTGCACACCGTCAGAGCAATTTAAATGCATTAATATGTAAATGAGGAGTGGACACGACACTTGCTCACTTTGTCCCGCATGGCTGGAAAGGCTAGAATTGAGTGAGAACGTTATATTTTTATTGGTTCCTACGGCAGACTACAAATTTGAGGTTACTTGGAGTACTCAAAGATCACCTTAGGGGTTAAATTTTGGGAATTTAGCTGGACAATTAAAGGAACTTATCTTCCAAATTTCAGCTCGCTAGGCCTAGTGGTTCAGGCTCTGTGTTGTATGTCAAAATGTGGGCATGTGTCAAATGTCATGTTCGGACGTGCCTCTGACTACCCTCTTTAGATATCCTCAAAAGATCTAGAAGATATCTAACGAGCCTAGGGATCCCAGTCGTGATCATCATGTTTATAAGATGATATGAGTAAAAAAGGTGTGTAGAGAGAAATGATATAGGATGAGATAGGATGATAGAGGGAAATGCAAGAATAAAACGTGTTATGTTGACTCCACATAGCGTGGTAAAAGGGCAGAAAGAAGAAGGAATTCGTACAAAAAGATGGATGCACTGTATGAAAGATGTTATGAATAATAAAATTACGAGTACTGAGATAACGGATGATAAAGGGAAATGGAAGAAGAAAACGTGTTGTGCCGAACGCTCTTAGCGTGAGGAAAGAGCAGGAAGAAGAAGAAGACTCTAGGAACATTTTATAGATGGAGTTGGCTTGCAACATCTATTACATCCTCTCGGCTTAGCAACCGTATCACAGTACAGACATTCGTTTCGCCATGAGTTGCGGGAATCCCCCTTGTTTCTTATAATATTTTCAGGAGCTTATGTTATGAAATCCTTGCTCGTTAAGGCTCGTTTTTGCCGGTGATTCCCCCAATCGGAAAGCAGTTAGCGAGCGCACGTGCCGAAAATGGACAAACTATTGGGCGATACGTGGTTCTATTTTGAGATGCGGTGGTAGTGTCAGCGATGTGTCTACTTTACTTGAAGGTAATAAGGATTGATTTCGTTTGGTTGATCTTTACCGATTGATTTACGATAAATAATAATTATGCTTAAAAGAAGGGCTCGGTGGTTTTCTTAGCGGTATGATAAGCGAAAGGTTGTTAAGTAAGGCTACTTTAAACTTTTTGATTCGACATTAAGCATAATATGTTTTTTACCGAATACTACGAGAACAATTTTGAATTATGTATTAAGAAAATGTACTGAGTTGGGTCTGGAAAAAGCAATATATTTTGTTTACAAAAAGGTATATTTTACATAATTTTATCACTTGCATTACAACGGCTCATTTTGATGAATAGAATTTTTTATCGCTCCCACTACAACAGTTACCTTTGATATTTCTATCCGCTTTCACTATGAATAAATCTTTCTTCCGCTTTCACTATAGCCAACTCCTTTGTAGGCTCATCGACTCTTTATAGCGCTGGTATTGTGTTATGTGACAAGTTATGAGGGTAAGGTCAGATGAGTCATTAAGAGGTATTTTGTACGATAGTTAAATGCCGCGATAGTTAATCGCCATCTTGATGGTATGGGGTGGGGGGAGGGGGGGTGTAACCCCTCTACTGGAAAATGTGAAGATAATAACGAAGTAACGTAGCAAGGGAATTACATTGCTTGTTTAAGACAATAACAACGCGAAGCGGATATGAGCGGAGATTTTGTGAAATGAACTAGGTAATGCTGAAAAGGGAAACAAATAATAACTGTAACTCAATATAAACTTTATTCATTAAAATCACAGGGATCATTTTGAATCGTCTTACATACTAGGTGAGTCTACGTGCCAATTCCAGTCCTATCCCCAGTCCGAGAAGAACTGACAAGAAACTCGCTGGGCCCTAGCGCTTTTTTGTATACTTAATAGTACCTGACTTGGTTGTGATCGGGCACGCAAGCTTTGGAGGTATGATCTTGAAGGATAGAGATGGTTGGCGTGGGACCTTTGCCCAGCTGTGGGACGATATAGGTTAAGAAAAAAAAACATGACTGGCCTCACTAGTTCAGTTGGTAGTAGCTTTGCTTTCTGCGCTGTAGGTTGCAGGTTCGATCCTCACTCAGGACAAACATTTGTCTGATGAATGCAGATATATTTGTTCTGTTTTTTATTATTTATATTTTTTTTTATTACTACTTTTTTAATAACTTTATTCGCGTCGGTTTGACTGCAGCTTTACAGTAAGTATAGCCTTTGAAGTGCGCGATTTGTTACGGATGAAAATATTTCTTCCTGAAACTGTTGAAAGAATGGTTTCATAAAAAGCGGTGACGTTATAATACGTTAAATATATCCTAAGAGATTTTGACGATAAAACATCACCTTTCGTGATAAAAACCGGCCCGTAAAGGGAATGAAACTAATATTAAAATGTATATTAAAAATAATACGACGGACGCAATTTTTTAAAGCCATAGCTTATCGGTAAAAGGAATAAATTTGTATAACGTTACTACTTCACTTTAAGCACTTGAGTTCAAAGTTTTACAAGTTTCCAACGCATGGCGCGAGTATAAAGTGTTTGATTTTACGAATTGAAGAGAACTTTTTTATTTACATTAAGGTATCTTTGTATTCTCTTTCGAAAAAAAACGTTATTTCGATGCTCATGCTGTGGCCAAAATACAAGGCCCCGAACTTACCACAAGCTCTTCGCGCAATATCAAAGTAATATAACTATGATATTCCGCACCATGACCTATACATTTTTTATTGAAGTAGTGTTACTTCAAGCTTGAAATTTGACGTTTCTGAAACATGATGGTTTGTAAGAGCTTGTGGTAAGCGACGTCGTAACATGGCACGATGTGACATCGCGCAATCAAACGATGTAATGTCGTGAAACTTTGCGGTGTCCATCGTAAAACCTTTTAACTAGACTTGATTTCATCGAGAGTTTTACGATGGATGTCGTAGATTTTTACGACACGACACCGTATGGTTTCTCGGTGTCGTATGACGTATCGTGCATAAGTCTTATGGCCTCTAAGTGCACGTAGGTTATTTATTATTTACTAGCTTCCACCCACGGCTTCGCACGCGTGGTATCTTGATAAACAAAAACAAATCTATCCCATGGGAACAGTACATTTTTCCGGAATAAAAAGAAACCTATGTGTTATTCTAGGCTATAATCTATATCTGTGTCAAATTTCATTCAAATCCGTTCAGCCGTTTTAGCGTGAAAGAGTAACAAACATACATCCAGGCATCCATACATTCTTACAGGATTATTTTTTATGTTCCTCTAATATACAGGGTGTCCCAAAAAGTAGTGTCAAGCGAAAGTCCAGAGATAGAACACCCCTTGGGGTACCCGAATCACCCCCATGTATGTTCCGCGATTTTTTATAGTTTTCGAGTTATGAATTTTTTTCCGAATTTTTGAAAATTTACGACTTGAACAACTTAAAACATTCTTTAAAAAAAAGTATAAAACTTTCTTGAGATTTTTTTTTTGCTTCTGAATTGTTATGAGTTGTTCTTTTATGCATAAAATAATCAGCTACGTGACTTTGATAAAAACTATGAAAATGTTGGTGTAAAGTCAAATAATTACATTCGGTGAATTATGACTTAAATTTTCAACTTTAAATTAAAAATCTTAACAAGTGATTTCATGGTTCTTAAATAAATCTAAAGAATTTTCCAGACTCTCAGCTTTCATAATCATTAAAAAAAAGTAGTACTTAATAGGCTACTTTGGCTAAAATCGGCCTTCAAAGACGGTGAGGTGGAAAATTCTTAAAATTAGCTACCTGATTAAAAAATTGATTTTGGGGATTTTATCATTCCTAAGCTTAATTCGTTTGTTAACTAACCAAAAATGACTGCAGGAAAGTAAGATTTCATTAAAAATTTAAGCTAAATTAGCTAAATCAGCTAAATTTATGAAATAAAATAACAAGTAAAATTTATTAATTTTTTACAAAAAGATTTCAAAATGTCAACCTTCTAGGTCGATACAAATCCTACATCGTCTTAAAAAGGTTTCCTTTAATCGTATAAAGCTATTTTAAGTACCTTAATTTTTTCTTCGGCCTGTCTTAATTTTGTTCTTAATTTGGCCATATTGCTGATTTCTGTGGCATAAACTAATTCTTTGTAGTCATTTTTGGTTAGTTAACAAACAAATTAAGCTTAGGAATGATAAAATGGCTTAAATAATTTTTTTAATCAGGTAGCTAATTTTAAGAATTTTCCACTTCGCCGTCTTTGAAGGCCGATTTTAGCCAAAGTAGCCTATTAAGTACTACTTTTTTTTAATGATTATGAAAGCTGAGAGTCTGGAAAATTCTTTAGATTTATTTAGGAACCATGAAATCACTTGTTAAGATTTTTAATTTAAAGATGAAAATTTTTGTCATAATTCACCGAATGTCATTATTTGACTTTACACCAACATTTTCATAGTTTTTATCAAAGTCACGTAGCTGATTATTCTATGCATAAAAGAACAACTCATAACAATTCAGAAGCAAAAAAAAAATCTCAAGAAAGTTTTATACTTTTTTTTAAAGAATGTTTTAAGTTGTTCAAGTCGTAAATTTTCAAAAATTCGGAAAAAAAATCATAACTCGAAAACTATAAAAAATCGCGGAACATACATGGGGGTGATTCGGGTACCCCAAAGGGTGTTCTATCTCTGGACTTTCGCTTGACACTACTTTTTGGGACACCCTGTATAACACATTGGATAATTATCTTTTATGTTATTTTGAGTTTAATAAACTGAATTTGAATTTGAATTTGTAGGCACAGTGTAAATTCTTCCTAAGCTTAGTAACGTAGCGATAGATCTGAAGTGGTCACGTTATCCACAAAGGGAAATCCAGTGGTCAGTGGTATTTCTCGGTCCATTTAACAAAATCGATTGTTCCCTACCCATAGCATCGTCGCTCCTTTTAGAGTTCCTTGTCTTTGAGTAAAATAATATCCACGTTTTTATTTTCAATGGATTTTTTTAAACATTAAACGGATCTCTTTTACTAGATTATTTAGATCAATGAGGATATCTAAAAAGGGTAGTCAAAGGAACGTCCAAACATGATATTTTTGGCAGTAGTTAGTGAAAATATTCACGTGAAATCTTTATTAATAACTAGCTGATGCCCGCAGCTTCGCCCGCGTGAATGTCGATTATCGCGACTTTTCATACAAACTTTCATCCCCTATTTTATCTCCTTGGGGGTAGAATTTATCAAAATCCTTTCTTAACGGATGCCTACGTCATAACATCTACCTGCATGCCAAATTTCAGCCCGATCCGTCCAGTGGTTTGGGCTGTGCGTTGATAGATCACTATGTCAGTCAGTCAGTCAGTCAGTCAGTCACCTTTGAATTATGTATATTTAGATATTGTTAAATTTTTTAACTCAAATATGCATCAAAAACTAGACAGAGATATTTCGATGAAATTGAGAATAGATATTAGAGCCTGTAATTTTTAATAGTTTCATCACATTTATGTACGTAGCACATTTGTGTAGTGCATACGAAGCCGAGTACAAAAAGCTAGTCTACACTCTTTATAAGGTGGTAAAGTTTGTTTGGTTGTAAATAGGAGGTGATATCGGTAACTACATTATATTTTGAAAATTCTTTCACCAATGTTTAGAATGAACTTTCAGAATGAACATAAGCTATATGTAGATACCTCGCAGGCGAAGCCGCAGGCGGAAGCTAGTTATTTACAACAAGTTTACCTTCTCCACTTTCCTTGATATTGTTTTGAGCACAGTTTTAAACTTAAAACAAAGGTTAAGAAACCAACTAAATTTCTAAGAACAAATAGATGGGATAAGTTTGGGTTAAACTACATACAACGCACTGTCCAGCATAGGTTGTCATCTTAATATTTCACGGCGATATTGGTTGATCTAATGATGATTTAAAAAAAGGTACCTGGATGACCGAGCTTTGCTCGTTTTTTTGGTAATCGACGTTTTCTAAAAATGAAACCTAGCTAGATCGATTTATCGCCCCTGAAACCCTCTGCATACTAATTGGAACGAAGTTCCTTACGGCAGGCTTGGAGGGGATAGGGATTTTGCTGCGCGACCGAACTGAAAAAAATGTGATAGTAAAACCGTAAGAAAAAGTGCGTGGAATAAAACCGTTAAATGAGACGTGCGCAGGCGCGACAGTCGCATACACAAGCGAGTAGTGTATAATACCTTTCTCTTTCTCCCTCTTTCTTTTCGTTCTCTCATCCCTTCTCTTTCTATTAACTTCGTTCCTACCTGGTGTCCCACGACACCACATCATTTTTTTTTCATGAAAATCGCTGGAGCCATTTCCGAGATTCAGATTATATATGTATATACATAATACACAAGAATTGCTCGTTTATAGGTATAAGATAAGATATTATGATCTTCTTCTTCAATTATGGCATCTGTCTCTTAGAGAACAATTTGGCCAGTGTCAAGTGTATTTTTATTTATAAGTATTGTCAACGTCACAGAGTCATAGTCAAGTAGTCAAGTCAATTTTAAACAAAAGATGGCTGTTTTGTTGAAAATTTTCGGGATTTCCTCCGATGGAATTTGAAGGGAACTATTCACTCTAATTCACATACTTTACACTCGCGTCAAGAACCCGGGCTTTATTGGCAAAATAACCACCAAAATTACGCAATAAAACTCAAAATAACACGAGAAAACATATGAAAACCAGAGCGACGTAGTTGTCAGGCAAATACACCGCAGAAAATCCCGATATTATGATCTTTGGAGATACCCTAAAGGAGTCAGAGGCACGTCAAAATTATATTTGATACTCATAGCAATAAATAGTGCACAGAGGCTTTTAGTGAACACCTTAATCCTTTCACCACACTGGTTTCTAAAAAACTGTGAGTAGAACTACGGTCTTAAAAGGCATACCTACCTAACAACAAATATTATCTGTGGTTACAATATTGTCTCATGTAGCTGTTACCCCGTGAGAAATGTCAATGTCAAAATGGCAGTTGACAGACAGATGGCACACGCAAGATAATACTGGCGACATTTTAAAAAATAAACTAGAAGCATTTGGTTCAACCAATCAGAATGCTTCTAGTATATTCATAAAAATAAATAAATAATAATAAATAAATAAATATGATCACGACTGTAATCCCCGGGTTCGGTAGATATCTTCGTCAGATCTTTAATTACTTAGATCTTTTGAGGATATCTAAAGAGGGTAGTCAGAGGCACGTCCAAACATGACATTTGGTACATGCCCACATTTTGCACAGTAGCTAGTATTCCGTACGTGACAGGTTGCAAGCCCATCGCCGCTTATAAGAATACTAACCTATGGCACACACCTTTGAATATTAGGTTCTAGGGTATGCCGGTTTCCTCACGATGTTTTCCTTCACCGTTTAAGAGCACTGGCATTGCGCACATAAATTTTTTCGAATGGAAAAACTCATTGTTGCACGACCGGTTTGAACCCACGATCTTCGGATCGTGAGGCAGGGGTGCTACCACTACACCACCAGCGCTCTTCATAAAAAATGGATGATATCCTTAAATATTATAAACGTGTAAGTTTGTGAGGATGTATGGATGTTTATTACTCTTTCACGTTGAAACGGCTGCACGGATTAGGATGAAACTTGGAGTATGCGTAGTTTATGACCTGGAATAATACATAATGTTACTTTTTATCCTGTAAGTAAGTAGATACTACGTGAGCGGCACCTCGCAGTTGGTAGTCTACCCTAATATTATAAAGAGAAAAAATTTCCATTTTCGTTTGTACTAAAAAAAATTAAAAAATACTGGTCCGATTTCAAAAATTCTTTCACCATTTAATTCAATTCAATTCAATTCAATTCAATTTGTTTATTTCAGCTTTATATACACATAAAATGCTTAAAAACCATATTTAAAATAAATATTTTATATGTATAAATATGAATCCTTACTAAAACTTCAATAAAGTAACCCAAGGTGTAATAAATAATGGATTTTTGCGGACGAAGTCGTAACTTAGTACTTAATTAATATTCCTAAGAAAAATAGGTTATGCTGAAGCGTGCTATATGTAGATTGACCCTTACCTGCATCAATAAGACAGTATCCAACTTGATTTCCCAGAGCTCAAGTCTCTTTAAACTTTGATTAAGGTCAACTTAATCTAGTTAGTAGACAGACAGTTCAAATTTCATAAAATAGAAGTTTCATTGTCACCCACGCTGTATTTAAATAGAATAGAATAGAATAGATTATACCAAATGTCATGTTTGGACTTGCCTCTGACTCTTTAGATATCCTCAAAGATCTAAGTAACTAAAGGTCTGAGAAATATATCTACCGAGCCCGGGGATTACAGTCATGATCATATTTATAGTTATTTATCTTATACCTTTAAACGAGCAATTCTTGTATATATATATATATATATATGTATAATCTGAATCTCGGAAACGGCTCTAACGATTTTCATGAAATTTGGTATGCAGGGGGTTTCGGGGACGATACATCGATCTAGCTAGGTTTCATTTTTAGAAAACGTCGTTTACCAAAAAAAACGAGCAAAGCTCGGTCGCCCAGCTACTTTATTTTATATGTCATGAGTTAGTATTCTTTTACACTACCAACGTTATAAAATTAATATCATAAAAAATAATCGCAAACAATAAAAAGTATAAACACACATCACTATTCATTCCATGCAAACATCGAGTGAGGATATCGAGTTATCTATAACCGGAATCGATTTTTCAGGCACGTCCCGCCAACAAATCGGATGACACCCGCGCCAGATGCGATGTATATTCACGCTTCACGGAAATATAATGATAAATAAATAAATAAATAAATAAATAATGCTGGACTATCCACACAGCATCATCTAGCCCCAAAGTAAGCTACTCAAAGCTTGTGTTATGGGTACTAGATAACTGATATATTTAATACATTATATACATAGATAGATATTTTTTATTATACATAGAAAACACCCAGACCAACGGAACAAATTTCTGCAGATCGTACACAAATTTGTTCCGCGGCGGGAATCGAACCCGCAACCTCTTGCGTCGCAGGCGGACTCTCGCCCGCTGCGCCACTGAGGTCGTCAATACATATATATTATAGATATATATATATATATTATGATAGATACGATACATCGATTTTGATAAGTATAACATACTAGCATCCGCCCACGGCTTCGCCCGCGTGGTACCTTGAAACACAAAAACTGATATATCCCACGGGAACCGTTCATTTTTCCGAGATAAAATGTAGCCTATGTGTTATTCCAGACCATAATCTATATCTGTGTCAAATTTCGTTCAGATCCGTTCAGACGTTTTAGCTTGAAAGAGTAACAAACATACATCCCCACAAACTTTCGCGTTTCTAATATTAGTAGGAGTGTGTAATACCTAAGTAATACTAACAGCTTTGTGAAATGTGGGCATGTGCCAAATTTCATAGACGTACCTCTGACTACCCTTTTTAGATATCCTCAAAAAGATTTAAGTAACAAGAGATCTGTCATGATCTGTCTGTTTTACCATAATGTCCAGACATCGATATTAAATGCAAAAAAATATTCAAAGCACAGCCGTGTGATTTTGTAAGACCTCATTCTAAACTTCGAATCTGAATCCGCTGTGAGTTTCTTGATTGGCATTCTAAAAACTCGGTTGATAATTCGAATTTACACTAGCGCCACTCTTGCGAGCGTGTCAGCGAGTTGAACTAAATTGACGGGGAGATTTTGACAGATAAAGTATGAGATGACGTAAGAAGTCAAGTCACTTCGACGCTCGCTTCGCATTCGAACCCGATTCAAAGTGTCAAATAAAAAGGTCAATGTCAAATGTCATTTTGAACCCTAGGCGAAGTGAGAGTGAATTGCGATGTGAGATGCGAGTTGATGTTTGAATTTCACAGAATCGACGTACAGTTCTGTAGATAGTTGGTTTGTCCGAGAATCAAAGTAGCAACTCTCGCGTTTCGACTAAATCGACCGTCATATAACGCTGCTGTTGATTTAAAGAATCCATGTTCATCCTTATTTTCTATAATAAAACCAAGTGTAATTTCTGATTCCTTGGTCAGATTTGCGGTGTACATTACACGAAGAAGCATAAAGTTAAAACGCCACCCGAGCGAAGTCAGGCGTGTCGCTAGTGCTCAATAAAATAAGGTTATTGTCTGTGGTATTATGTTCACGGTATACTATAGGCAAGATATGAAGTTAACTTTGACAGATACATTATTGTATAAATATTTACAAACATTTGGAATCACGCAATTGATAATTTCATGAAAAACTTCGTTAATTTTTAATTATAAATCAAACAATTTTACAAGCTTCAGCTTTTAAATGAATAGTTAGAATATAACTGGCAGTTCCGTAAAATGGCTATCTGCAATCTCAAAGAAAGATAATAGCTATTATTATTATTCCTAGCCTTGAGAATATTAAAAACGGTACTTGAATTTTTTTAATCACTTTAGCATATTATCGAGAACTTACAAAACTCATTGCACAGAGTTCTAAATTTTAAGTGTTCTGTCAAAAGTGGCTACATATCTTGCCAGTGCTGCTGACATCGTTATGCAGAGCTAGATATAAAAATAACGTCAGCAAGGCACTGCTGCATTGCTTTACAACATGTGGTTTATTCAAACTATAAAGTTTGAAGTTTTCCATAAGAAATTATAAATAATAATATATTTTTTTTAAAGTTTTTCATAAGAAAAAAGAGTCGTTTCTATAGATATTTGTAAAAGAAACACCATTTTCATTATAAAGAGTTATACCATTTGGTAACTAAATGACCGAGCTTTACATGTTTTTCTTTGTAAACGACGTTTTCCAAAAAAAAAAAAAAAAAATATGATCACGACTGTAATCCCCGGGCTCGGTAGATATCTCCTCAGATCTTTTAGTTACTTAGATCTTTGATCTAAAGGGGGTAGTCAGAGGCAAGTCCAAACATGACATTTGGTACATGCCCACATTTTGCACAGTAGTATTCCGTACGTGACAGGTTGCAAGCCCATCGCCGCTTATAACAATAGTAACCCATGACACATACCTTCGAATTTTTGGTTCTAGGGTATGCCGGTTTCCTCACGATGTTTTCCTTCACCGTTTAAGAGCACTGGCATTGCGCACATACATTTTTCGAATGGAAAAACTCATTGGTGCACGACCAGGTTTGAACCCACGACCTTCGGATCGTGAGGCCGGGGTGCTACCACTACACCACCAGCGCTCTAAAGTTTTCCAAAACATAGCAACAATACTTACATTAACAATACTTTTTCAATAAAAATCACTTGACACTGGCAAAAATGATCTCAATAAACACAGATGCCATAAACAAATAAAGAAGAAGAAGAAGAGCCTTGTGATTTCGTCTAATCAAACTCTATTAACTTTGACTTGTACAAACAATTTAGTAATTAGCAAAGTGAACATCAACAGAACTTTAAACAGAGACAATAATTCAAATTGCTTCGTATCCGAGCGAAAATCGCGCAAATCAAGAAACTTCTCGGTGTTGCCACAGATAAATATAATAGTTACTGCGGGATTTCTAGTTAAGGGCCAATGGGCCGAATACGATACTTTGTCTATACTAATAATATTATAAAGAGGAAAGATTTGATTGTTTGTTTGTTTGAATTGAATAGGCTGCGAAACTACTGAACCGATTCTTTCACCAATGTGTAGAATGAACTTTCAGGATGAACATAGGCTACATTTTATGTAGGTACTTCGCGGGCGACGCCGCGTGCAGAAGCTAGTTACTAATAAAACAATAGAGGTAGATCAGTCTAAAAATGCACGCCACTCCAATGTATTTGCTACTCTATTTCCCCTACATACGGTACAAGTACAAGTGGAGGGGCGTGCTTTTTTAGATTGAATCATCTCTACCTGGATGTCCTGGTTTTTTTTACGAAGTTTGCTTAACAACGCCATCTATTGTCAAGAGGCTTTAGTGTTGTTGTGTCGATAAAACAGTAGCAGTTTTTCATTGTCTGAAAACACGGATAAAACGACGTTTTCTAAAAATTAAACCTAGCTAGATCGATTTATCACCCCCGTTACTAAATTTCATGAAAATTGTTGGAGCCGTTTTCGAGATTCAGATTATCCTACTTAATATTATAAACGAAAGTTTATATGGATGTATGGATGTTTGTTACTCAATCACACTGAAACAGCTAAACGGATCTTGATAAAATTTGGCACAGAATTAGATTTTAGTCTGGAGTAGCACATAGGCTAATTTATCAAGGTACTCTGCGGGCGCAGTCGCTAAAGCTAGCAATTATTATATATACCTACTACTAGTATTATATTATCTGGGTATGTACATACACTTGTGGTCGCCCGCGACTTCGTCCGCGTTTCATTTGTAAAGTTTTTTGTTTAATGCAAAAACAACAAATCAAAAACCATGAAAATCGGTCCAGCAGTTCTGGAGTTATAAGTGTTCGAAAAAACCCATCTTTTTGTATGTATTTTGTATATAGTGTATTTAAACCATTAAGTGTCCATTTATTTTGCAATTCATGTATCTAAATTGTGTGTCAAACTATTCACTCTTCTCGTCAAAAAGACCATACAAACTTTATCACTTCACTCTTTCAAAAAGTTCGCGTAGATACATCTAACCATCATACTGGCAATTAGACATCATGCATTCAGCCCAATGACAAAAGAGGTCGCTTCGCTATTCAGCCTTGTCTTCGTATGACTATAATAATCATCAATTTTAAATATCGAACGGCGAAACTCAATTTAGTTCTTGAAAAAATAATTTAAAAAATGATGAAAAATGGCGGAAATAGAAAACTTTTACTTTAAATTTTTTTATTCTTGTAATGCCGGTTTTTTTCTTTTTACCTCAAAATCGAGATGTAAAGCAGAGTAGTTAGCTCGGGTGTAAGCATCAATTGCACCCTCGAACTACGTCGTACGTACTATCGCTGCGCTCGTGCGCCTAAATATCTCGGCCTGCAATTGATGCCTTACAGCCCTTGGCTACTAATCTACTATTAAGCGGCCAGTTTCCTCACGATGTTTTATATTCACCAATATTTATATTTATTATTATAGATCAAGTGACCCTTAAAAGCCTAACTACTCAACATCTGTTACTAACGCGCTATCTACAGTATCTTTAATCGTTTAGAAGTTTAACAGTCATCAACAAATCAGTTTTACAGCGTAATTAGCTCTTATCGTTCGGGTGGTAAAGTTGAAATTCAATTGTTCTGACCAGAGCAGTAATTTGCCGGAATGGCTAAAGTTCACCGTCCACTAAAGACGCAAGCGTGACAATTGTACTATACTACTTCAAGGGATAATGGATCTAGTATAAGGGTTCTGAAGGATTATAATGCTAATTCCTGTAGCACAACTTATTTCAAGCACCAGTCTCTCACAAAACGGGCTATCTAAATTACCAAAATAACATGATCTATGTAGGTATGAATGAATAACTGTCATTTTACTTAGGTATACTTATATACTTATGTTCTTAATAATAGTGTGTACCTACCTACAGTGTAACTGTGTGAAAAATAAATAGAATTAAATCTTGTTATTGTAAATCTCGTAGATACTTATTTGAAGCCTCTTAACAATAAGTAAAAAAACTAATATTTATTTTAGAAATCTAAAACTTGCAGGAAACCTTTTTTCAAAAGATTATGGTAGTTGCAAATAATAGCTTTAGAGAGCACTCTCGTTATCCAAACAAATCTTACAACATCTCATTTGTTTTATGCTTACCATTAGCTTATCTAGATTAAAATATAATATAATAAAATTATGAAGAGGAAAGATTAGTTTGTTTGACCTGATTTTTGTATGAAACTAATGGACCGATTCAAAAAATTATTTCACCAATGTGTAAAATAAACTTTCAGGATGAACATATGCTGTATTTTATGTAGGTAGGGCGGAAGCTAGTACACAAATAACTATGCTTCAGTGGACAGTGTACTTAGTCCGAACAGCAAGTCTGTAATGTCAATTACATTGTCATCCGGCCGGGTCATGCTAAGCGTGCAATAATCGAGTGAACCGAATCGATTGTCGATTCCAACTTGATATGGGCACTAATCGGTCCATTGGATATTCAATTCGATTAAATTAAGAACTGTAAGCGAATTTGAAACATCTTAATATCATGTTTATCAATCATTTCTATAAAAAAAAACTTCAATAATCCCCAATTTTCGGTAGACAGTTCTTCGGATAGTCCACAAAAATGGCAGTACCGAAAAAGAGTAGTCAGAGGCACATCCAAAATACTTAACACACAAAAATACTTGGTACATGACCATGTTTTCGCAAGATATACTCGTAGTATTCTGTAGTAACTTCTTCTGGAAAGATTGATAGAATACAAACGTTTTGAGAGGTTTAGACTGTTCTTAGCCTGTAGATTGAATTTGTAGGCGTACCATTCTTATCCCACCCCACGTGAGGTCGGCACGTGTTCATCCCTTCCATTATTATTCTATCTTAAACGTTGGTTCCGTTTTATTTCTTACCCATTGTCCTAGGTGAGCGATAGGATGCGAGATGAAGCGACGCGGTACGCCTCTATGCAACATAATGTATGTCCGTGTCTTATCGCAAACCGATTAAAACGACAACATAGGTCGGGTTACGCTCTATTCCTACACTCTAAATTAATAAAGTGCCAAAAATACGATGCTCCATATAACGATGCTAGAATAATTAAGAGTATGACTGTGATTGATAAAAGTGTTGATGTTGTTTTTAACATTAACTCATCATTATAATATCTCTGTTCTTTTCTATCCTACCATGAGGGATCGGCACGTGTTCTTTTCCTTCACGCTACCATATCTTCTATCTCAGTAGGTACACATTCAGCACTTGATATTTGCGCGTCGCGTTTAATCGTATCGCATCGCGTCGCGTTGCCGTGTCTGTCATTCAAGAGACAACGGTTTAGCCATCTATTTTAATTAATTACTTTTCAGAATCTATCGTTATTTTTAGCTTTATAAGCTATATGCAGATGTAATTACTTAGCTACGAGTAAATTATGTTGTGAACTTGCTGTTCAAGCCATTAAAATTTAGCTGCAATTTGCCCGGGTCGGTTAGGTCGTATATACCTCGGCGTGCCCGGCTCAGAGCTCAGCATACACGTTACATAAATGTGCTTCAAATAGATATATTTAGCTAGTGGAGTGCCGGTGACATTGTTCGTGAATATAATTAAGACTTTTTGTAATTTTAAACAACATCTTATCAATATAATACAATGATGCTATACCTTCAATAATCTTCTATACCAATATTATAAAGAGGAAAGTTTTTTATTTTTGATTGTAAGGAATAAACTCAAAAACTACTGGTCCGATTTCAACAATTCTTTCACCATTAGAATTCTACATTATCCTTGAGTAACATAGGTTATATTTATTACTAGAAAAAATAGGGATTTTCTACTAAAACTTCAATAATGTAACCCAAGGTGTAATAATTAATGGATTTTTGCGGACGAAGTCGCGGGTAGTTAATAGCTAGTAGTATATAAAAATGAATCCCTATTATAATTGAATAACGGGTATTTATCACGTACCTATTTCGTTTTTATTCCCGACGTTTCGAACACATTACAGCGTTCGTGGTCGCGGGCAGACTGATGTGCAGCGAGCTAGTTTTTATTATTGAGAGTAGAATCTGTATCTACCCTCAATTCGTCGTCAGATTCAGATAAGGCCAGGTTCACACTACGACACACTATACTTATTGTATCAACTTGCCCCGTTATTCAATTATAATTATGTCATCAAATCACGGAAGTTTAAAAAGTTGAATCCCTATTTCCCTTGGTCACGGCATCACGCGTGAACGACTGGATCGATTTTGTTAATTCTTTTTTTGTTGTGTTTATTGTTAGGAGACGGTTTTAAGACAGGACAACGTCTGTCTGCTCAGCCTCTTTAGACAAGCGGCTTATACGTTGTAGAATAGAAAACGAATAGAATTCTTAATGTATGAGACACTAGCTTACGAAATTAATTTCGTAAGCTAGTGCCATTCCCATACATTAAAAATTCCATTCTATTCTATTCGATTGACGTTTATGCCGCTTGGCTACAGGGGCAGCTAGTAAAAAGTAGTTATGAATATTTTCTGGACAATTGTATATATTACTCCAATCATATTATTCGAATTCGAATTCGTTGGAATTCGAATATCTTTTCATTTCTCGTCAATTTTCTGGGATACTAAGGAGATTACTACTTGACCGACTAAAATAATACTTGTGTACCTACAGAAAAAAAGGTTTTTACAGAACCTTCAGAATTCCCGTTTTTCTCTAAAACAATATTTTCTGAAGTGATGGAATAAAGAATTCATTTACCTGTTTTACTACATTTACTTTACATTTTGTGAAAATATTTTCAGGATATTCAAAGTCTCAGACTTCAAGGACTTTAGAAACTTAAGATCTGAAGAGGTTCTTTTGAGAAAAATAATTTATGAGCCTACTAACTTTTGCCCGCGAATTCACTTAGGCAGTAAGTATTTTTATTAGTCTTATTTGCACTTAATTTTCATCCCTTATTTCAACCCTTTCAATCATTTTTTCGCAATAAATAGCCTATGTCTTTTCTCAAGCTCTAATCAATCTTTGTACCAAATTTCATCAAAATCAGTTCAGCGTTTTAAGCGTGAAAGCTTAACAGAGTTACTTTCGCATTTATAATAATTAGTATGCTTTTTTTTTTATAACAACAACTATAAAATACAACACACTGTATTGGTGATTTGGACACTCATTTTATTAAACACTAGCTTCCGCTCGCGGCGTCGCCCGCGAAGTACCTACTTACATAAAATATAGCCTATGTTCATCCTGAAAGTTTATTCTACACATTGGTGAAAGAATTTTTTAAATCGGTTCAGTAGTTTCGGAGCCTATTCGTTTCAAACAAACAAACAAACAATCAAAGTTTTCCTCTTTATAATATATAAGTATAAGTATAAGTATAAGTATAAGTATAAGTATAGAAGTATAGATAAAGATATAGACTACACTAATCTTAATTGAGCCCGAGCAAAGCCGGGCGCATTACTAATCCTTTTTAAAAAAACTTAGATGGTAGATACAGTAATAATATGATAAAAAGGTATATAATATGATAAAAATGTCACAAACGTGAGTTCAACCTTCGAATAAGAAGCTTTAGTTAGACGACACTTTAAGGTCGATATTTATATCTGACGGAAAATACGCCGAGCGTATCGGTCCCACTAACGCATCATCATCAGTTGAGTGTACTAGGTTGAATGTTTTATCATATATTTGTCGGTTTTGGCGTTACAAAATACGTCGCGTATTATCATACGCGACGTATTTTAGGTCGTACCTACTCGTATCTACGGTTCTACTAATGCACCATCATCGGTTGAGTGTGCAAGGTTGAATGTTTTATTAAATTTGTCTGTTTTGCGTTATGCTACCGATAATACTCGACGTATTTTAGGTCGTACTCGTATCTACGGTCCCATTAATGCACCATCATCGGTTGAGTGTGCAAGGTTGAATGTTTTATTAAATTTGTCTGTTTTGCGTTACGCGACCGATAATACGCGACGTATTTTAGGTCGTATCTACGGTCCCACTAATGCACCATCATCGGTTGAGTGTGCAATGTTGAATGTTTCATTAAATTTGTCTGTTTTGCGTTATGCTACCGATAATACGCGACGTGTCTTCGGTCAGATGTGAACCGACCCTTAGACAAAAGCTTCCTGACGTAACGATTCAATCGATTGCCCCATCCAAAAACTCCGATCAATCTAAACCCAATATATCTACGCGTATAGCACACCTACCCTACGACACCCTTAAAAAGCATTCAGAAAAGAAATGAAATTATTTATCAACGTCCAAAGGAATGGGTCAGAATATGACGATTTTCTTTATAAATTGGACCGAATTATCGGAGCTTCGATTTGAGGACGAAAATTATTGTTAGTTTTTCGATTTCGGCGTGAGTTTTTCTTGGTGATGTTTGACCTTCAAAGACAATATCCGTGATTTATTTATCGAAACACTTTTCAGAAAAATAAAACTTTACAACGAAGTATTTTTGTATGGACTTTGTTTGTAATGGACTTGTATAAGTTTGTATAATAAGTATATACCAAGTATAAGTTTTTAAAAGTATAAATTGTGTCTATTGTATATTGTAAGTATGCATATTATAATTATATATATTGTATCTTTGTATAAGTTTTTTGTATGGTTTTTGGATAAGCGCCTCTAGCGTTGAATCTATTAAACTATTATTTAATATGAATGTAGATTTTACCCCGAAAAAATCCGTCAAAGGCAAAAGACAAAAAAGGGATTAAAAGGCCGCTTGAGATAAACCACAGTACAATGTCAAAGTACTATTGCAAGAACAGATCATAAATAGATAAACAAAAATGGCCGCTATCAGTGATCCCCGATCTTTTCATGACAGAAAAGAGGTTTCACACAAAGCTCTTACTAACCATAATGTTTCAGAAAAATTACATTTCAAGCTTAAAGTACATACATAAAAATTCACTTCTGTTTCCCGACGGGGTAGGCAGAGACCACGGATCTCCACTTGCTACGATCCTGACATACCTCTTGCTTAATTCACTCTCATTACATTCTTCATACATGCGCGTCGGTTTAGGGTACTCTGGACCTGGCCCTTCTCTAAATCGTCCCCAATTTCATCGAGGTACGTACGCCGAGGTCATCTCCTTCCAGAAATAAATATGACCACGCTGTAATCCCCGGGCTCGGTAGATATCTCCTCATATCTTAAGTTACTTAGATCTTTGAGGATATCTAAAGAGGGTAGTCAGAGGCACGTCCAAAGATGACATTTGGTACATGCCCATATTGCACAGCAGTTAGTATTCCGGGGGAAGCCAAGGTCTTCCCCTTCCAACGGTCCCAAATCTTGAATGAACACTATTATTATATGTTATAGTGCTAAATATCAAAGTTATATTACTTTGATATTGCCGAAGAGCCTGTCGTATGCTTGATCTATCGATTGCGAAATTCAAAAATGTAATTAAACCCTGTCTCGTAAAGCTTATTATAGAATATCAGAGTACTTAGATGACAAAAAAGCTTGAGACGAATCAGCTCCAACTCTGCTAGGTGTCCCTAACAATGTTAACAAGGTTCATAATACAAAAAAAGCACTAGGGCCCAGCGAGTTTCTTGCCAGTTCTTCTCGTACTGGGGATAGGACTGGAATTGGCACCTAGACTCACCTAGTATGTAAGACGATTCAAAATGATCCTTGTGATATTACTGAATAAAGATTATTGACTATTGACTATTGACTATTGTAAGGCCCCAGGTTAAACAAACAAACACACCGATCGAATCATAACAATATTCGACTCATACGTTTTTCATTCACACCGCGATGTCCAATCCTCACCATTTTAGCCGCGGCATATTATTCCCGCCCTCGGCCAGAGTTGCAATTGGCAATCCAATCAATTACGGGTCGAAAACGTGATATACGGGGAATTACTACATGCGCGGGAATCACTATGGTGTCGGCGTCGAGTTTGGCTTTTACGATATTGATTAGTGGACATTGGTAGTGATTCGGTTGTTCCGCGGACTAACTAAAACTAACAAAAAAATGTGAAATATATGCGACCTTATTTTGTTCACACCAAATACTAAATTAGCGTAAATTTTAAATTACAATTCTAAATTTGACTAAACTGACGTATGATTGACGTGTTTTAGCTTATTTTAGAAGCCATGTAAATTGGTGTTGACTAAAGCTACGTGAAAATGGTGGAAAATTAATTAAATTAGAATGATTATGTCAATTTTAGATCTTTTTGAAACTGTCATTCAAAAATGTTACGCTAACTTGGTCTTTATAGTAAGCCAAATAAGATGGTACCTATGGTAGCATTTTTTAATTTAGTCTGCAAAACAACCGAATTACCACCACTATGTGAACACTGAGTTATTTTTTTACGAACTCTATCTCCCGGCTGCACCTGAAAGTAGCACCGGTGACAGAAAAGATGAGGAGTAATAGGTTAGCGTGGTATGGGCATGTTATGAGAAGAGATGAATGTCATGTGACAAGGAGAGTGTTAGGTATGAATGTGGATGGATACAGGGGTAGAGGTAGGCCAAAGAAAAGATGGATGGACTGTGTGAAAGAAGACATGGGTAAGAAAGGAGTGAGTAATGAGATGACGAGTGACAGAGGGAAATGGAAGAAGGTCACATGTTGTGCCGACCCCACATAGCGTGGGATAAGGGCAGGAAGATGATGATCTCCCGGCTGCACCTTTATACTAAAGAAGATTATACCTATAATCCATAGATGTGGCATATATAAATAAAGAATAATAATAATATAGTACATTTTAAACAAAACATGAAGAAAAAATAAGTAACAAATAGATAAAAAACAATCTGAATAAAACTTTTTAAACTTCCGTGATTTGATGACATAATTATAATTGAATAACGGGTTTTTTTTTTTTTTTTGGTTTCCGGCTCTCGGCCTCGTGGAATCCAGTTATTAATAAATGTGTGCGTCGTGACCCGTGCTTGCCGCAAGTTGATACAATAAGTATAGTGTGTCGTAGTGTGAACCTGGCCTTATCTGAATCTGACGACGAATTGAGGGTAGATACAGATTCTACTCTCAATAATAAAAACTAGCTCGCTGCACATCAGTCTGCCCGCGACCACGAACGCTGTAATGTGTTCGAAACGTCGGGAATAAAAACAAAATAGGTACGTGATAAATACCCGTTATTCAATTACAATCTGAATAAGTGGGTACCTACTCATAAGACTGTAGCCTAGTTAAAACACTTTTTTGAAGTGAATATGTTAAGGCCAAGACACGCACCAAAAATCACCTTGTTCATAGAATTACATTATTTTGAAATTGTTTTTATCTAATAACTAGCTTCCCGCCCACGGCTTCGCTCGTATTTTTTTTCAATTTTATTTTTTCGTCAATTTTCTAACGGTTTTAATAATCATTCTGCTATTCGGGACGGAGACAAATACATTAAAACCATAAAGCATGAAAATCGGTCCAGCTGTCCTAGAGTTATAAGTGTTCGAACAAACCCGACTTTGTTTTATATATTAGATTTTGTGAACAAATAACTTATCTCAAAATAACTTATCTCAAAAATTCCCTGTCAATGACAAAACCAACCAGCATTATTGTTTAAATTATTTGATACTATTGTAAAAATTACCGACAGCTCGACAGTGGGACAAAATATATAAAGATAATGAAAACTTTTCATGTGTAATTAAATTATCGAAAATTATTGAAACCGCGTGCGCGATAACAGTCAAAAAAAATACAGTAAAGAGACTACAGGAGCTTATATCCAGTTCGTACACTACATGGTACATAATATTGTTTTTTGGAAGTAGCAAAAGGTTCGGCGAAATGTCAAAGTAATTTATTTATTGTTCGTTTAACGAGTATTTATTGCAAAAATTTAAAAACCAGACTGAACGTAACTGAGAATAGATTTTATCAGCCGCCATATTGGATTTAACATTTTGCATGGCCTATGTCACTTTTGTGATCAAGACAAATCTAAAGACACCTCATATGGATTTTCTGCGGTGTATTTGCCTGACAACTACGTCGCTCTGGTTTTTATATGTTTTCTCGTGTTATTTTGAGTTTTATTGCGTAATTTTGGTGGTTATTTTGCCAATAAAGCCCGGGTTCTTGACGCGAGTGTAAAATATGTGAATTAGAGTGAATAGTTCTCTTCAAATTCCATCGGAGGAAATCCCGAGAATTTTCAACAAAACAGCCATCTTTTGTTTAAAATTGACTTGACTACTTGACTATGACTCTGTGACGTTGACAATACTTATAAATAAATACACTTGACACTGGCAAAATTGTTCTCTAAGAGACAGATGCCATAATTGAAGAAGAAGAAGAAGAAGACACCTATTATGCCAAAATCTGTATAGCCGTTTGAGCAACAGTGACGGCCAAAAATACTCGCATACATATACATACAACCCAAACACATTACCCTACTTCTTCGCTCTGCAGTTGGGTAAAAACATGACCATGACTCGGTAATCCCTAATTTGCTAGACATTTCTTTTGATCTCTTATTAGTTACTTAGTACCTGGATGACCGAGCTTTGCTCGGGTTTTTTTATGGTAAATCGAGTTTTTTGGAAAATGAAACCTAGCTAGATCGATTTATCGCCCCGAAACCCCTGCATACTAAATTTCATGAAAATCGCTGGAGCCGTTTCCGAGATTCCAATTATATATATATATACAAGATTTGCTCGTTTAAAGGTATAAGATATTTTTGAGGATAAAGAATTTAAAACATGCTGAATCAAAAACTACAATTGAGGTGATAAAGTCATAAAATACATACATCCTACTAATATTATATAAAAGCGAAAGTTTGTAAGAATGTATGGATGGATGTCAAGATGTCTGGATGTATGTTTGTTACTCTTTCACGCTAAAACGGCTGAACGGATCTGAATGAAATTTGGCACAGATATAGATTATGATCTGGAATAACACATAGGCTACATTTTATCCCGGAAATATGTTAGGTTCCCGCGGGATAGTATGTTTTTGTTTTTCTAGGTACCACGCGGGCGAAGCCGTGGGCGGAAGCTAGTATAAATATACTGCATTGTGCTTTTACTGTGTTCAATGTAATGAACAGACAAACTAATTACCAGTAGATTAATATTATTAACTTTTGACCTATTAATAAGCATTTTGTTGATTTGTCGCTATACAAAACATAAGCGGAATATTAAACCAAATACTGCAGTGAGTAAAACTTAAGCACGGGGCAATTTTAAAATAATAATGGTGCAAACTTTCAAGGAAGTAATCGGTGTTTAAGTAATCGCAATCTTTTTTAATAGAATATTATCGACAATATTTTTTCGATTATCGATTACATTTGGTATTATCTTATTATACCTTTAAACGAGCAATTCTTGTATATATGTATATATATTTGACGACCTCAGTGGCGCAGCGGGCAAGAGTCCGCCTGCGACGCAAGAGGTTGCGGGTTCGATTCCCGCCTCGGAACAAATTTGTGTACGATCTGCAGAAATTTGTTCCGTTGGTCTGAGTGTTTTCTATGTATAATAAAAAAATATCTATCTATGTAACTATATCATGTATTAAATAATCAGTTATCTAGTACCCATAACACAAGCTTTGAGTAGCTTACTTTGGGGCTAGATGATGCTGTGTGGATTGTCCAGCATTATTTATTATTTTATTATTATTTATATATATATATTTTCTGAATCTCGGAAACGGCTCCAACGATTTTCATGAAATTTAATATGTAGGGGGTTTCGGCGGCGATAAATCGATCTAGCTAGGTTTCATTTTTAGAAAACGTCGTTTACCAATAAAAAAACTGAGCAAAGCTCGGTCACCCAGGTACTATTATTTAATTGAATACACTTGGTTTCAGATTTTGCAGTTGAATACCGAATGTATTCAATTATATAGACGACTAGCTTCTGCCCTCGGCTTCGCCCGCGTGGTACCTTGAAAAACAAAAACAAATTTATCCCGCGGAAACCGTACATTTTTCTGGAATAAAAAGTAGCCTATGTGCTATTCCAGACTACAATCTATATCTGTGCCAAAATTCATCCAGATCCGTTCAGCCGTTGCAGCGTGAAAAAGTAACAAACATACATCCAGCCATCTAGACATCCATACATCCATACACCCACATTCTTACAAACTTTCGCGTTTATAATATTAGTAGGATGGGCAGATTATTTCAGTACCATAATTTGTAATTGAATACATTTGGTATCATATTTTTCAGTTGAATACCAAAGTATTCGATCACAAAATATAGTACCTAAATAATCGGTCTACTGCCTATGACCCAAAGAACAAACTAAACGAACCGTGTATGATTCATAAATCAAAATAATTAAAGCTAACTTCCACAGCTATGCCAATAACTTTGCCGGGGCCGATAAATTAAGATATGAGCATACCTACCGCTCGAAACCATTGGCTTTCCATCGCATAGGAGATAAATTATATTTTTTTCTAAGAGCTAAAAAGCGACTTCAAAGTGCAAATATACCCTAGATACAATCATCATCATCTTCCTGCCCTTTTCCCACGTTATGTATCTTCATCCATTTCCCTCTATCATTCGTCATCTCACTCACTCCTTTCTTAACCATGTCATCAACTAGCTACAACCACAAAATTGCATTAAATTTCAATTTTGAAATTTATAAAAATATTGTATTCAAAAGTTGTTTAGGAAAGTCGTGCTTTCAAAAAATGATGACGTTATTCCAAGGTAAGTGTTAGCGCGCACGAGTGACTTTTGTCGCCGTGACTGTTTCGTCACTCTTATCAAGTCCGTGGTTATGTATGGAGATGCGCGAACGTTACGACGTGACACTAGGTCAGCTCCATACGTAACTATAAAAAATAAAAATAAATATGATCACGACTGTAATCCCCGGGCTCGGTAGATATCTCCTCAGATCTCTAGTTACTTAGATCTTTGAGGATATCTAAAGAGGGTAGTCAGAGGCACGTCCAAACATGACATTTGGTACATGCCCACATTTTGCACAGTAGTTAGTATTCCATACGTGACAGGTTGCAAGCCCATCGCCGCTTGTAAGAATACTAACCTATGACACACACCTTCGAATTTTTGGTTCTAGGGTGTGCCGGTTTCCTCACGATGTTTTCCTTCACAGTTTATGAGCACTGGGATTGCGCACATAAATTTTTCGAATGGAAAAACTCATTGGTGCACGACCAGGTTTGAACCCACGACCTTCGGATCGTGAGGCAGGGGTGCTACCACTACACCACCAGCGCTCTAACTATACGTAACTCTAGAGTGACGAAAAAGTCATGCCGACAAAAGTAACCCGTGCGCGCACCCGCTAATAAATGTATTATTTATATTCAATAGTTTTGTGTTTGAAAAGAATAATGATTTTTAGTTAACTATTTACATTTGATGATTCACCAAATCTTTTCACAATTAACTAAAAACCTACAATTTCTTCGGGGCCTTTCACGATTTTGTAAAATATTATGATGTGAACTGACCTTTACAAAGAGACAGTTCTCAAAATAAAAGGCAATTTCGGTGCAAAAGTAAATGGGCATTGTAACTGAAAACCGATAATTGTAAAATTCAATTTACGTGAAATTCATAATTATTTCAGGCTATTATACCCACCCACGCCATCTTTAATCGCGAGATTAAATAAAATGGACTTTTAATATTAATGGTTATATTATGGTAAAATTAATTGAATATTAAATGAGATTTTGGTCTTTTAATAGTACCATAAACTTTTTATTGTAATCTGATGTTAACAAATATATATAAGTATTTCGATGGCAATTTTTTTTATATAAAAAAAATTATTTTGGTATTTATATAAATTGAATGTCAAAAAATTCATTGGGTGTACATTTTTTGTATGTAAAGTACTATAGATAAGAGTTTATAGGTAAAATTTATTGTACCATTTTATTACATACATACATCTCAATTAAGGGTAGGCTAGTGTTTATCGTAACGTAATATTCAACTATGCCTTAACCAACGTAGCATTACGATTGCTCCAATTGCTACGCCGTAGCAGTGCTACGAATTGCTACGATGACTCTACGAACATTGCACAGAGATGAATCTATAGTCATAATAATACATTTGATTTGCCTGTAAATACATTTAATTCACTGTTTTTAACCGACTGCGAAGTAGGCCCCATACTTTCAACCCGTTTTTCAGTCACTTCAGATTTTTTTTAAACAAATTATAGCCAATTTATTCTATCTCCTTGTCATATTTCATTACATTTAGTCATGAAATGTTAACAGACAAACGGTTACAGGTGTTAAGCGACCGATACGCCACCTATCTTCGGCCAGATGTTGGACGACTCTTAAACATTTGACTTAAAATTCGCATATTCATACAATAGTACGAACAACCAATCTGAAAATCGTACATCACTTCACAATTCCACAAGGCTCGAGTCTCTGCAACGATTCGGGTTTCAGCTCACGTAATGTCATAACGTTTAGGTTATACGTGCAAATCTTGAGTCGAATGCAGGTCTTGAAGGTCTAGAATTCCCTGATATTATGCATTATCTACTGCAGTAAACACTGTACAAACTGTACCTTAGCACGTCGGGATAGAGGCTAGAGAAATGGGCGTAGGAGAGCGTTGAAATGGGAATTTTTCGAATTTATAAGCGATTCCATCGTGTGCATTTCAATTTTATTTGAGCCTCTCAAAGGCTCGAGTAGTAAACAGTTTTTAGTCGATTGAACACTGAAGACGCTCCGGTATTCAATTTATTAGTTTCAGTAAAATTGCTTATTGTAGAGTTATCCTTCTATTTTTTAGAGGTTGTTGAGGATTTCAAATTCTTGCAAAATACTTAAATCTGGAATTAGAGATGTAAAAGTAAAGAAAATATTCATATATATTCGTTACTATAACAATTAGTACTCGTTACGTTACTCGTTATTTCTGATACCGTAACATGCTATGATATGATATATTATTAATTTGGCACAGATATAGATTATGGTTTGGAATAACAGTAGTCAATAGTCAATAGTCAATAATCTTTATTCAGTAATATCACAAGGATCATTTTGAATCGTCTTACATACTAGGTGAGTCTAGGTGCCAATTCCAGTCCTATCCCCAGTGCGAGAAGAATTGGCAAGAAACTCGCTGGGCACATTGGCTACATTTTATCCCGGAAAAATGTGCGGGTTCTCCGAGATACATTTGTTTTTTTTTCAAGGTAACATGCGGGCGAAGCCGTGAGCGGAAGCTAGTGATATGTATAAAGTAACGAATAGAGTCTTATTGTGTATAACGTTTCGTTACTCGGTACTAGATGGCGCACCCGTTACTCAGTACTGAATAACGGGTTTCTACAGCTTTATCTGGAATTAAATAATATGTTTCTCAATAAAACCACTTTAAATAACCAATACACTTAGGCCGTGTCCCGGGCACTGTTCGCCTAATGGGAATATTATAGTTTTTATTATTTTATCTCGTGTTATTTTGAGTTTTACTGTGTATTTTTGGTGGTTGTCTTTCCAATAAAGCCCAACTTCTTGACAAGAGTGTGAGATATGTGAATTAAAACCATACAAAATAATTTGATAAATTCATATAAAATATTTTCTTTTATATGGCTTTAATAGCCTTAAAATAAAATATCTATCAAAATATCTTTTATATGGCTTTAATAGCAATAAAATAAAATATTTTATAAAGCTTTGATAAAAAATTAATATTATAAAAATTAAATTAAATATTACATTTTACATGGCTTTATATAGCAAATATCTGAAATAAACAATTTGAATTTAATTGAAAAAGTGAAAGTTCTCATCTAAATCCAATCCGACAGATTTTTTTTCAAGAATTTAAAAAAATCTGCCATCTTTTGTTTAAAATTTACAAGTGCCTGTAGTTCATCCAGATGAACTTAACAGGTGAACCTTTACTTAAACTTAGGATCCCATCGTCACCTCTTGAGTACGCAACCCTAAAACCGCAATACTAATCGACGGTCAACGAAGGCTAGTGCCCAACACTAACGGCCAGTCTGTGATTCATCACCCTAATAAGTCTCCCCTACGATGTCCACCCCTTACAAGGGCTTTATTTCTCGAAAATTCCACAATTATAAAAGGAAGAATATAAGGGGGTGAAAGGGAAAAGGATTTTGACGGGCTCCCAATTTATGGAACGGATCAAAGTTGGTTGTTATTTATTAGGGCGTAAATCGATAAGCGCTTGTATTAAGGGCCTTTCTTCTCATCTATATGAAAATAAAATTGGTTCATCTGAAGATCAAGAGATTTATGAATAGAGATATTTTATTTTTCTTTCTGTATCATTTGGGCTATTTATAAGTATATAATATGATATGTATATATTTTATGTTTATTAAATTCAGGTTTGAGTTTGCGAAAGTCTTTTACAAATTATTAAAAATGATGCCAAATATTTCCAGCACTATCCTATATTATTTTTTTATTAATGAGCTAAACACAATCCAAAGTGCATAAAAAACCATGGAAACTGTCAAAGGTAGGAATAAGTAAATTATCCTAATGATGCTTAGTTTGGGACTAGATATCGCTTCTTCTTCTTCTTACCGTGTCACTAGTTCTTGCGAACCAGTGTGGTGAAAGGACAAGTGTTCCTTAAAAGCTCTTTTCGTGCACTAGATGGAGCTGTGCGAAATGTCACTTTTCGTATTTTTTTCGATGAAACCTTTAGTTTGTTTTTACTTACGTAAATCCTATTTGATGAAAGAAACTTAAGTACCTGAAAATAAAAAGATTTGATAAAATACTGATATACCAAACCTAAAAGATAAAGTGGCATCAATTCAATAAAAAAGCTTGTATTATATCAAATTATGAATATTAGAACTGACAGGTCCCCCGAATCAGTGTCACACGGGTGATCCATCACATATTATGACAGTTCACGTGTGTTGGGAGAAAACTGATTCAAGCCACGACAGTTTTTCTGAATTTAATTGAAATGAACTAAGACTAAACACGGGGTTTTCGATCACGCGATACATTCATCTGTCAACCTTATCACTCTAGTTCTTATATTTTTTCTCGTGTTATTTTGAATTTTATTGTGTAAGTTTTATAGTTATTTTCCAATAAAGCCCGAGTTCTTGACGCAAGTTTAAAATATGTGAAATAAAGTGATAAGTTTTTTTCTAAATCCATCAAAGAAAATCCCGAGAAAAACAGTTTAAAATTGACTTGACAATTTAACTGGCTTTGTGATACTACTAATTAAATACTAATTAATACACTTGACAATGGCAAAAGGTGCCATTAACAAAGAAGAAGAATTAAGACTACTGATTTCTTATAATAATGACGTATGTAATATCATTCTACCACATTCTTAAAATCGTGCACATAAAATGCTTTAGCGAGACATGATTTCTAGAGATTGTTATGTATGAACAATACTTGCGTGTGGGTAGTTGTACATTTGGTGCTTGACTGCAATAAAGGAACTACCCTCAGCCAGTTGGCTCTGAACCTCCGTGTTTTATTGCAACGTATCACTGGCGACGAGGCGGAAATAAATTCATTTTAATTGTTTTTAACGCGCGTTGGCTAATAATTACCATGCCACTCGGTAAAATAGAGAGTTTCGATATCAATGAGCAGAATTGGGACACATACGTACGTCGTGTAAAACAATTTATAGCACTCAATGAAGTCAAGACAACGTTACACGTGTCTACTTTGGTGACGTTGGTCGGTTCTCAGTGTTATGATCTTATGTGTGATTTATGTGCTCCGGATCTGCCGGAAGGTAAGACATTCGAAAACCTCGTAGAATTGGTGAGAAATCATTTGGAACCGGAGCGATCAGAAATTGCAGAGCGACACGTCTTCAGGCAAAGGAAGCAGGCGCAGGGCGAAAGCATTCGCTCGTACTTACAAAGTCTGAAGCATCTGGCTAAGACTTGTAACTTCGGTAACTCGCTAGAAATAAATCTGCGCGACCAGTTCGTGTCGGGACTATTCAGCGAGGACATGCGATCCAGGCTGTTTGCCGAGAAGAACATCGATTACAAGCGAGGCATCGAGCTCGCTTTGGCGTTGGAGGCGGCGGAGCGGCACGCGAACGTGGCGGGTGCTTCGGCCGCGGGGTCGAGCGGAGCCGGGGCGCCCGCGGACGACGGACTCCACCGCGTCGGCGGCGGAGGCAGAGGCGGCGCGCGCGCGCGTCCGGCTGCGCCCGCAGCGCCCGCGCCCGGAGGCGCCGGGGCCCAGGCGCGCCAGCCGTGCTCGCGGTGCGGCAGGCCCGGCCACGCGCCCGGCAGGTGCCGGTACAGGTTTTATTCGTGTGACAAGTGCGGTGAAAAGGGACATCTGAAGGCGATGTGCAAAAAGAGTGACGGTAATAACGAGGCCACGAAAAAAGGTCAGTACTTTTTAGATGACAGCGATTCCGAAGACGATTGCCACTTTTATAACTTGATCAGCAGTGTTGGTGATAAGCCCTATTATATTCTACTGAATGTGGAAAGTGTGCCGTGTAAATTTGAGATCGATACTGGTAGTAAAATATCTGCAATATCAAAGAAGTTTTACGATGTACATTTTTCAAAGATTACTATCAAAAGCAGGGTTCTTACGTTTAGGTCTTATACGGGTGACGTCATCGAGACCATAGGGTATATTGTTGTACGTGTGGAGTGCGGTGCGGAAACTGCTTATCTAAAGCTATACGTAATAAATAACGGTGGACCTCCTCTGTTGGGACGTTCATGGATAAAACATTTAAAATTATCCCTTTTTAAAAACGATAACAGCACGATCCACAATGTAACCGAAGGGGACACGATGGCTAGCTCTCTTCGAAATGAATTTCCCGAGGTGTTCGCGGAAGGCTTAGGTACTTGTAAGTCGCGCATACGGCTACATCTCAGTGACGAGACGCCGGTGTTCGTGAAGGCGCGGCCGCTGCCGCTGGCGCTGCGCGAGCGCGTTGAGCGAGAACTCGATCGGCTGCAGCGAGAAGGGGTCATTTATAAAGTTGAAAGGTCAGACTATGGCACCCCGATCGTACCGGTGGTTAAAGCTAACGGTGATATTCGCATTTGTGGTGACTACAAAGTGACCATTAACTCGCGACTCAAAGACTTTCATTACCCGTTGCCGCGGATCGAGGACTTGTTTGCGACTTTAGGTGGAGGCGAACAATATACAAAGTTAGACCTATCGAATGCTTTTCAACAATGTATTTTGGAAAAGGAATCACAGCCGTTATCGGCGATTACCACTCACGTCGGTACTTTTGTTTATTCTCGAGTACCTTTTGGTATAAAGTGTATTCCAGAAAACTTTCAAAAAATAATGGAGGAGACTTTGAGTGGGTTGCCGTCAACGGCAGTGTTCGCTGACGATATTTGTGTAACAGGCTCCACGAAATCGGTACATATGCATAATCTCAGGCTTGTTCTACAGAGATTAAAAGATAATGGACTTAGAATAAACTTTTCAAAGTGTCAATTTTTTAGAGATTCTGTGACTTATTTGGGGTACAAAATAGATAAATTTGGTTTACATACAGATACTAAAAAAGTAGATGCCATTGTGGCCGCTCCGGTCCCACAGAACATCACTCAATTAAGAAGTTTTATGGGCATGGTGAACTTTTATTCTAAGTTCTGTAAAAATACGAGCGAGGTATTAAAACCTATGTATAATTTATTGAAAAAGAACACTAAGTGGAATTGGGATAAACATTGTGATGATGGGTTCAGTAAGATAAAAAAAATGTTAAGCAGTTCTCCGGTGCTCGCACACTATGACCCGAGTTTGCCATTGATACTGTCGGTGGACAGCAGTCAGTACGGCGTGGGCGCGGTGCTGGCGCAGCGGTACGCGGACGGCGGCGAGCGGCCCGTGTGCTGCGCCTCGCGCACGCTCAACGCGGCCGAGTGCAACTACTCGCAACTGGATAAGGAGGCGCTAGCTATAGTGTTTGGGGTTTCTAAGCATCACCAGTATCTATATGGTAGAAAGTTTTTACTTAGAAGCGATCACCGAGCTCTCAGTTATATTTTAGGTAAAAATAAAGGGATACCCGTGACGGCCGCTAGCAGGTTACAGCGCTATGCAGTTAAATTAGCGGCATATGATTTCGATATAGATTTCGTGAGATCCGAACAGAACCCAGTTGCTGACGCGCTGTCACGTCTCCCGCTCACGGTGACCGGGGCTCGAACCAGGAGCGAAAACGCCGAATGCAGCTACTTGAGTTTCGTGCAGGAAAATTTGCCGGTAAGTTTTAATCAGATCAAAGCCGAAATGGAGAAGGACCCTTTGTTGAGCAAAATAAATGGGTATGTAATGTTCGGTTGGCCGTCGACGGAGACCGAAACGGAAGCGGAGAAGCCTTTCTTTCGTAGAAAGGATGCCTTACATTCGGACCGAGGTTGTTTAGTTTGGGGCTATCGGATCGTGGTACCTAAAGTCCTGCAGGAAGCCATTTTAAGTGAGATACACGAGGGTCATCCTGGGATAGTAAGAATGAAGCAGATAGCCCGAAACTACGTATGGTGGGAGACTTTGGACATGGATATTGAGCGCACCTGTGCGGCGTGCGCGGCGTGCCGCTCGCAGCGCGCCGCGCCGCCGCCCGCGCCGCTGCACTCCTGGCCGTGGCCGCACGAGCCTTGGGTGAGACTTAACATGGATTTTTTGGGCCCCTTTCGCGGTAAGTACTATCTCGTCATAGTCGACGCACACTCGAAATGGATCGAGGTGGAAAAAGTGGGGAGCACGTCGGCGTTCAACGTGATCGGTGCTCTTCGACGCTTATTCGCGCGGTTCGGTCTACCGAAGAGAATAGTGACCGACAACGGACCGCCATTTTCATCAGTCGAGTTCGGTACGTATTTACAACGAAATGGCATTAGACACTCGCCCGTTGCGCCGTACCACCCGGCCAGTAACGGGGCGGCGGAGAACGCGGTGAGGACGATCAAGAGAGTTTTAAAGAAAGCGTGCCTCGAGAACGTGGACGATGATATCGCTCTCGGTAAGTTCCTGTTCATGTACCGGAATAGCGCGCACAGTACGACGGGACGCGAACCGGCCGTGGCTATGTTCGGGCGGCGGCTGCGCGGGCGCCTCGACCTGCTGCGCGCGGACCCGGGCGAGGCGGTGCGCGACGCGCAGCTGCAACGGGAGCAGCGCGCGGCGGCCGCCCGTCCGCTGCGCGTGGTCGCGCCCGGCGACGCAGTGATGACGCGTGATTATTCAGCGCGAGCTCAGAAATGGACAGATGGGGTAGTAGTGGAGCGTACAGGACCCGTTTCGTACAAAGTTAGGACCGCAGACGGACGAGTACATAAGCGCCACGTCGACCAACTGCTCGCCGATAAGAGAGGTAAGTCGCGATTATCGTTGTCGAATCCGGGAAGTAACTGTGAGCTCGGTGATGAGGGTATAGGTTCGCGCGGGGACGAAGGGTCGTCGAGTGACTCGAAAGCGGTTGTACTCAGTCCGCGAAAGTCGACACCGTTGTCGTCGCCGCCCGACAGTCCTGAAAGCCCGCAAATGTCAACTCCACCGACGTCGCCACCGGCGTCGGCACCGGTGGCAACGCCAGCAACCGAAACGAGGACGCGCCGGAGGGCTGCTCTTAGGTGTGTTGAAAAGTTAAAGAACCAAAGCTAATTAAGTTTTTGTAATTAACGATTTAAGAAGTTGATACTGTAGTAAGTTCATTTTAAGGTACAAATTAAATAGCAACTATAATGGTAGTTTAAGGGGGGACAGTGTTATGTATGAACAATACTTGCGTGTGGGTAGTTGTACATTTGGTGCTTGACTGCAATAAAGGAACTACCCTCAGCCAGTTGGCTCTGAACCTCCGTGTTTTATTGCAACGTATCAGAGATGACTGTCTTTTTTTAAGTTTTAAGGAATAAATAGCAATAATATAGAAAATATAATTATATGGAACTACTTTGAAATCATAGCTATACAAAATAATCATTTAATTAATTTAACTATTTATTAAAATATTTCAACGAACATACATGCAAAATAGACAGGCTACCTTCAATCAACTGAAAAAAGAACCTTTCTTCTGAAGACTATTAAAATGGATTTTCCGCTTGTTCTGGGTTGCCGAAGAAGATATTTATTGAACCTTTTACAGTTTTGTTAAGGTGGTTTATCTCGGTTGGGGGCTAATATCAATTCATTTGCAGTTTTGAATATTTCCAGCGTTTTCTGAGTAATATGTCTTGTGTAGATATAGTTTTGCAACAGTTGTGAGCCATTTTTTACGACCTCGTGTCGATCAAACTTTGATTTTTATGATCAGTTATCAGATTTTTATGTCAGATATTTTGGTCGATTTTCACGAAATTTGATAAAATCAACCTAATTACCAAATTGATCACATAAATCAAAATTTGCTTAATGGCACTCGAAGAATATGATTTGAAGTTGTCGCAAAATTACATTTCTGCTATACTCAAAGAAAGCATGAAATATTAAAAACAGCAAAATATATGAACTCAGCGCCCGAAAGAGACAAACCGCCTTAAGTAAAATATATCGAAGGACCATTAAACGGAAGTGCAACTTATCTCTCCATTAAACAGACAAATACCGCTCTTTCCGTTAAATCTTACGTTCCGGTTAAATCCGTAAGTTTAACCCGTTCCTTGTACAGGTGTTTCTACTTGGGCCGTTTTCAGAATTTACGGGCCAAGTTTGCGATGTGGGATGTTGAATTTTTAACTTTACTTTAAAACTTTTATGGTTTAATTACACTTTGTCGGTTAATTTTGGAGAGTTTCTTTTGTGGTGCCGAGTTCATTACGGTTTTCGCGTGAGCTTTTTGTTTGGAAACAATATTATGAGAACAGTATTTTTTCACTCTGACGCGACTGTGACGTGTCCTGCTTTTTCTTTCTTTGGAGCTAAACAATGTATTTTTATTTTTAAGTCACTAGTTCTTTTGAACCAGTGTGGTAAAAGGATTAAAGGATTTCAGAGGGTCTTTTCGTGAAATATGTCTTCGATTTTTTTAGGTTTTACATGTCGCTATTTTTTTTCCAGAATCGACCAACTAGTCGTGTAGAAAGGAGCTTAAAGTACCCACGGCACAATAGTTGAGCCTAACAGTTGTACCGTGGGACCAGAAGGAATATATTTCCTTTTACGAACAGAAAAATTGGTGCACGACAGGATTCGACTCCAAAACCTTAGAATCGAAAGGCGGACCACTAACCCATTGGTGCACTTCTATTATTACTAAACATTTCAATTGTGAAACTATTTTCAATATTAGTTTTCGGGTCGCTAACCTACTAAAATAACTGACAACAGTTGCTGGAAAATTAGACCTTAAAATATCCGTTTTAGAGCCCATAGTTGTTTCACGACAAACATGTTATGAGGTGAGAAAATTGTGTTCAAGTTCCTTGGCGGGTACACTAAGTACTTTAACTTTGATAATGTTGCCTAGTATTACAATGTTTAAACACTGCAAACTCACCCCAAACAGATATAACTTCAAAGCAATCATGTTACGTTAGTTAAAGTCGTTAAATGTCTATATAAACTTGTAATTAAGTAGTTTATTAATAATTGTGTTTTATGTATACATTTTTTAGTAACTATTTTTATAACAATAGTCCAAACTTTTTATTTTTATATATTTTGAGTTATATTAATTAATTAATGTGTGGTTTAACTTTGAATGATAGAGTGAAGAACAGTGTGATAAGAGAACGTTGTGGAGTGAAAGAAGACGTAGTGATGAAAATTGAGAAGGGTATGCTAAGATGGTTTGGGCATGTAGAAAGGATGGATGAAAGGAGATTGACGAAACAGTTGTATAAGGAGAGTGTGAATGGGACAGTTGGAAGGGGAAGACCTCGGCGTACGTACCTCGATCAAATTGGGGACGTTTTAGAGAAAGGCCAGGTCCAGAGTACCCTAAACCGACGCGCATGTATGAAGAATGTAATGAGAGTAAATGAAGCAAAAGAAGTATGTCAGGATCGTAGCAAGTGGAGATCCGTGGTCTCTGCCTACCCCGTCGGGAAACAGGCGTGATTTTATGTATGTATGTATGTATTAATTAATTAAACTCTCCCTCGGACACCCGCGACACAGGCTTAAGCCTAGTGCGGGGTTCATTGTATATTATTTGCCCTTTGAAATTGATAGTCTTTATGTGTTTTTGTGTAACAATGTTTTATTGAAATAAATAATCTTTAATCTTTAATCTTTTAATTATTTCTAAAATCTGACTTAAGGCAATTGAAAATAGTTCTATAAAGTCGCCATGTTGGATTTTTTAAACAAAAAAAAAGGATCTTGACTGAAATCCCCAAGCTCGTTAGATATCTCCTTAGATCTCTAGTTACTCAGATCTTTGAGGATATCTAAAAGGATAGACATAGTCAGAGGCACGTCCAAACATGATATGTGGTACATGCACTAATTTTGCACAGTAGTCAGTATTCCGTACGTGACAGAAAGTGCATCACCACTTATAAGATAAACCTATGACATTCACTTTCAATTTTTAGTTCTACGGATGCCAGTTTCCTCATGATGTTTTCTTTCACCATAGAAAAATCCATTGATGCACGATCAGGTTTGAACCCATGACCTTCGTATCGTGAGACAGAGGTAATATCACTATTCCACCAGAATTTGCAAATTTCTTTAATTATATTTTGTTATATATATAAAGAGCGCTGGTTGTGTAGCGGTAGCACCCCTGCCTCACGATCCGATGGTCGTGGGTTCAAACCTGGTCGTGCATCAATGAGTTTTTCCATTCGAAAAATTTATGTGCGCAATGCCAGTGCTCTTAAACGGTGAAGGAAAACATCGTGAGGAAACCGGCATACCCTAGAACCAAAAATTCGAAGGTGTGTGTCATAGGTTAGTATTCTTATAAGCGGCGATGGGCTTGCAACCTGTCACGTACGGAATACTAACTACTGTGCAAAATGTGGGCATGTACCAAATGTAATGTTTGGACTTGCCTCTGACTACCCCCTTTAGATATCCTCAAAGATCTAAGTAACTAAAGATCTGAGGAGATATCTACCGAGCCCGGGGATTACAGTCGTGATCATATTTTTTTTTTTTTTTTTTTTTATTCAATTTTTTACAAATTTTGTCACGTTTTTTGTGGTAATCACAAAATAGTGGCGTATAATGTCAAAATCAGTCAAAAAAACTTCAACGGTGGCAGCCAAAATACGGGCTTATTAAATTACCCAATAGTACACCTGGGTGTTCCACGGCTACATTGAATTACTCGTACACTTGGGTGTTCTTCGGGCACAAAAGGTCCCCGTGAGACACCTACCTGAACGTAGGGACCATGGGATAAAAACAAACTCTAGATTAAATTCTACAGTCTACTAAGGTACCCGTGAGACACCTAGGTGTACCACGTAGGGACCACCGGATAGAAACAAACTCTAGATTCAATTCTACAGTCTACTAAGGTACCCGTGAGACACCTAGGTGAACCACGTAGTTACCACGGGATAGAAACAAACTCTAGATTCAATTCTACAGTCTACTAAGGTACCCGTGAGACACCTAGGTGTACCACGTAGGGACCACCGGATAGAAACAAACTCTAGATTAAATTCTACAGTCTACTAAGGTACCCGTGAGACACCTAGGTGTACCACGTAGGGACCACGGGATAAAAACAAACTCTAGATTCAATTCTACAGTCTACTAAGGTACCCGTGAGACACCTAGGTGTACCACGTAGTTACCACGGGATAGAAAAAAACTCTAGATTCAATTCTACAGTCTACTAAGGTACCCGTGAGACACCTAGGTGTACCACGTAGGGACCACCGGATAGAAACAAACTCTAGATTCAATTCTACAGTCTACTAAGGTACCCGTGAGACACCTAGGTGTACCACGTAGGGACCACCGGATAGAAACAAACTCTAGATTAAATTCTACAGTCTACTAAGGTACCCGTGAGACACCTAGGTGTACCACGTAGGGAACACGGGATAGAAACAAACTCTAGATTCAATTCTACAGTCTACTAAGGTACCCGTGAGACACCTAGGTGAACCACGTAAGGACCACGGGATAGAAAGAAACTCTAGATTCAATTCTTCAGGCTACTAGAATATTATCCACATAGACTACATATATATCAGAGCTTGTCCCGGAAATTAATTAAGTTATGAGCAGGTGGTGTGTCAAGGGAGAGTATTATCGGATTAGTATCAGATCAGTGTTGAGGATATGAATGGATGGTGTGTTGTGATGAGGTTGCAATATTATGTTTGGATACGTAAATTTATTATTCTAATCATTAATAAATATTATTATATAATTGAGAAGGGTATGTTCAGATGGTTTGGGCATGTAGAAAGGATGGGTGAAAGGAGACTGACGAAACAGGTGCATAAGAAAAGAGTGAATTATCGCGTTTTATTTACCTATTTTTTTCCCCTGACGTTTCGACAGGTTTACACAATGTCGTGGTCACGGGTAGACTGAAAATATAGGTAAATAAAACGCGATAAATACCCGTTTGATACTAATAATAAAACACACTGTATTCACTCAGTCATCTCGTGACCACGTTCATTGCAATACGGTCAAAGCACTGAGTAGATAAAAAAGGGTAAACAATATAGTTTATTAATATAAAATCTTCGTACTAATATTCGAATAAGAACTCTTACAAGTTAAGTATACTCAACTGTAAGTTGTCCCTCAAACAAATTAAACTTTACAAGATTGGCGTCGCTTGTCTCCAAACATCGTATGCTGATGTTTTGAAACTTTGCAGACAATCTATAAAGTTTCCGAGACGTAAAAATTCTTGTCTAACTAAAATAATACTAGGACACCCATGATTTTACTTGCATGGACTTTTTCTTGCAAACTCTAAGTATAATAACTTAATTATATAACTCTAACCTTGACCTCAATTTTGAGATTTCTATTCATTCCACTTCTTAAAGGCACGGGTTTTCTCACGATATTTTTATCTTTATATATTGAATACTAGTTTCCGCCCACGGCTTCGCCCGCGTGGTACCTTCAAAAAGCAAAAACAATGTATCCCGCTGGAACCGTACATTTTTCCGGGATAATAAGTAGCCTATGTGCTATTTCAGACTATAATCTATCTCTGTGCCAAATTTCATTCACATCCGTTAAGCCGTTTCAGCGTTAAAGAGTAACAAACATACATCCATACATCCACACATCCATACATTGTTACAACTTTCGCGTTTATAATATTAGTAGGATTATAATTATTATGAGGTCAGCACAACATGTGATCTTCTTCCATTTCTCTCTGCCATTCGTCATCTCAGTACTCACTCCCTTTTTACCCATGTCATCTTTCACACAGTCCATCAAAATTTTCTTTGGTCTACCTCTACCCCTATATCCTTATAATATTCTTGTTTTATGTCCTGTGTTTACACTATAAAATGAAAATATAGCCAAAAATTCCATCAGTAGGCTTGCCCGTAACGAAAAGCCTGGGAACAATAAATTCCTATTAAAACCAGAATTAAGTCCGTCACACAAGAAATGGGGTTGCATCCCCATCGCGGGGTAATTTTTCCACCGCCCTTCGGGAATGTACTTTACACGTCGCCACGAGTTTGGTTTTGATTAACTAATTCAAAAATACACTGCCAGGTGATTTATTGGGTGAATATTTTAAGGGTTGTGCCGTGGGGATGTCGGTGGAATGTTTTAAGATATCGTAGAGGTGGAATGAAATTAGGTTTTGAGAAAAATTTGGTAAATTGAAGAAATCTGTGTTTAGGTTATTTAGAACACTGAAGAATAATAGTGAATGAAGCGAAAGAGGTATGTCAGGATCATAGTAAGTTGAAATCTGTAGTCTATGTCCACCCAGTATATAAATAAACAAATAATATAAATATAAACAAGAGTGATTGCATATGTTTGTATGTAAGTATGAATATTGATCTTGGTTTCTAGACAAAGTAACATTCTTCTATCGATGTTGCTAATGGATAAGAGAAAAATGTATGGTATGACGTGATGGAATAATGATGGATAGACATTATATCGAAAATAAATTAAATTAATTAAATAATTAAATAGACATTTAATTTTTAATCTGTTAAGTTTAAGCTGAAATAGATGCAAAGGTCTGTTAACTTACCTCATACAAGTTATGTTATTAATCATTTTTAAGCACTTATTTACCGAACCGTATTGTGATGGCCGAACCGTATTGTCAAAGCCGGAGATATTGTCAGAGATCGAGGACTTCTATGGCCGGCTATATGCGGCACATGCTCCTTGCCCCCAGCGTAACAGCCACGATGCCAGAGCCTGCCGGAAATCAGCAAAGACGAGATCGTGTTGGCCCTGAAGCAGCTTAAAAATGGAAAAGCCCCCGGTGAAGACGGAGTGACCTCAGAGCTTCTGAAGGCAGGAGGAGCTCCTGTTGTGCAGGAGCTGCAGAACCTCTTTAACTCAGTCCTTCTCTGTGGGAGAACTCCAAAGGCGTGGAACGAGAGCTTGGTGGTTTTGTTTTTTAAGAAGGGAGATAAAACTCTTCTTAAAAATTACAGACCCATCTCGCTCTTTAGCCACGTTTATAAGCTGTTCTCTCGGGTTCTCACGAATCGTATCGCCAGAAGACTCGACGAGTACCAGCCACCGGAGCAGGCCGGGTTTCGCGGAGGATATGGCACCATAGACCATATTCACACAGTGAGGCAGATTATACAGAAGTCAGAAGAGTATAATCAGCCCCTGTGTCTGGATTTTGTGGACTATGAGAAGGCCTTTGACTCTGTTGAAACCTGGGCTGTTCTGGAATCCATACAGCGATGCCAAGTAGACTATCGTTATATCGAAGTGTTGAGATGTCTGTACGAAGCCGCCACCATGAGTGTCCGAGTACAGGACCAGCAGTCTAAGCCGCGCAGAGGAATGAGACAGGGAGATGTAATATCTCCGAAACTGTTCACAAGCGCGCTGGAGGATATGTTTAAGACTTTGGACTGGAAAGGCATGGGCATAAGCATAAATGGCGAGCACATCTCACACTTACGATTCGCAGATGACATAGTCTTACTGGCGGAGTCGCTGGAGGAGCTGCAACAGATGCTGGACGACCTAGCATCAGCCTCGCGGATGATGGGTCTCGGCATGAATTTGGATAAGACCAAAGTCATGGTTAATAACCGAATTGACCCGAGACCTGTCGCTGTTAATGGCAACCTTCTTGAAGTTGTTTCGCAGTACACATACCTTGGACAGATTTTACAGTTAGGTAGAGACAACTTTGAGAAGGAGGCTAAGAGGAGGATTCAGCTGGGTTGGGCAGCTTTTGGAAAGTTACGTCGAGTCTTCAACTGTTTCACATGTATTTTATGCACCCTTAGGTATAAACAATCTATAGATAGCTCACTCATAGAAGTTACTGCCAGAGGAAAGCGGACACTGCTTTACCAAGTTAAAAAAATCTAATTCTATCTATATATATTCATAAAATAAAGTCTTGTTAGTAACACCATCCATTCTATAACTCAGGAACAGCTAGACCAATTTTTAACATTTTTGTGTTTTTGCATTTGTCTTCGTCCGGAATAGGACAATAAATACAAACATTTAAAAATTAAACATTATTTTTGTTTTATCTAAAGCGGTACGAAATTCGCCGGGATAGCTAGTATAAAATATTTTTTATACCTATATTATCTATATTTTTTTTATACCAATATTTTTTATCCTTACCTACGGTGCTCAGACTTGGTCTTTGACAAAGCGTCAGAATACCGCCCTCGGGGTTTGCCAAAGGGCCATGGAGCGTAGTATCTTAGGTATAAAATTGTCAGACCGCGTGCAGAACAGTATATTACGCTCCAAAACCCGCATCGTTGATGTTGGTCAAAAAGCCGCCAGCCTGAAGTGGAACTGGGCCGGACACGTGTGCCGCATGTCAGACGACTTGTGGGCGAAGAGGACCACACAGTGGAGCCCACACAACGTGACGCGGCCACGTAGAAGACCCAGGATAAGATGGCGGGACGAGCTGGAATCTCACCTGAGCACCTGGCCTGTCACTGCGTTAAGACGCGAAGAGTGGAAGAAGGGAAGGGAGGCCTTTGCCCTGCAGTGGGACGATAACGGCTAAATAATGATAATGATAATAATATTTTTTCGACTCTCAAACAAAACCAAACAAAATTGAACATTACCTGGAATCTTCCATATTTATTCTGTCCCATCCTGCTTTTAAATTGTGTCATGTTATTTTAAATGTCCTTTGCACGCTGTGAATTGTGGTATCAAAGCGTTTTTATTAGCAATTTTACAAACACGAATGTAATTACAATCTGATTGTACTCCCGATCGTGATACTGAACAAACTGGACAAGTGTGAGTAAGGCTTTACCATATTTTTATTTACACCAATCGCAGGTACCAGCTGGTACCTGCGATTTTGTCCGCAAAAATCCATCAAACTAACATCCTACTAATATTATAAACGCGAAAGGTTGTAAGAATGTGTGGATGTCTGGATGTATGGATGTATGTTTGTTACTCTTTTACGCTATTGTGGTAGTGTCTGAAATTAGCGCGTTCAACCAAACAAACAAACTCTTCAGCTATAAGTAGTTCGCATTTGGTAGTTTAAGGTGGTTAATAGTGTGTTAGTTAATAGTTAGAGTAATTTAATGTAATTCATAATTTGTGTGTGTGAATAGATTGTCCGTAATGCCAACAAAAAGAAAAAGGGCTCTGACGGAAGACCAGCGTTGGCTGCTAGCTCGCTAGCAACCAACCCATGCTGAGGCAGACGCCATTTTGTTTCTTTAGACTTTTTATGTTGTTTTTATAAGTTTTTTTTGTTTTCGTATGTTAGTCTAATCGAACAAATAAAGTTATTTTATTCTTATTCTTATTATAATATTAGTCATTTTTGTTAAAGACGTCTGGCAAAATTTTACTTAGTGTCCAACACGCTCGATTTTTAAGTGTCTGAAATCTAAGGCTTTTTCACACGAGAGAAGGTCGTAAAAGTGAATGTCATGTATGTACAGTACGTCGGTGCTGACGTCATGTTGTCAACATTACCGTCCGCACGTTCACGTCATAAAACTCATGCAGTTTGTATAAAATGTCACATTCTGCGTAAAATGTCGCGTTACGGGATCAAAGGCTTTTATGGTGGAGTCCTACTTATTGTTATTGCAGGTTTCCACGGCACTTCAGGTAAATACCCGTTTTACTAAACAGCTTTGAGCCCTGCTTACAATGGCTTGGGTTGAATTGCGATTTAATTTTTGCGTGGAAAATCTGTCGCGCTCAAACATGATCACGACTGTAATCCGAGCTTGGTAGATATCTCCTCAGATCTCTAGTTACTTGGATCTTTGTGGTATAAAGAGCGTAGTCAGAGGCACGATGTGTAACAGATATTTTTTTGTTCATGGTATCAGGCGAAGTCACTGGCGTAAGCTAGTTAATTGAGTGTGTTTAGTAGCGGAAATCATCCTCTGAGTCCAGTGAACGGAAAATACATAGAAACAGTCTTCGAGCTAAAAAATTACCCCAAAGTAGGCGTGAGGCATATTAATCAATTTTTGGCAAATTCACGAAGGAGTTTTGATGTGTGAAATTTAGTGCAAAATTTTGCGAATATTTCCCTTGAAGCTTCCATTTCCGGCTTCCATGTTCTTACGCGTTCACTGTTTGAGCCGCATAGATTTTGAAATAAAGTTTAAAGGCACGCGTGCTATATATTATCGAATCATTCATGATAAATACTTGCATAAAGACAAATTATTTACAATCATGTTTGGCTGTACAAAATTTCAGCATCAGTGAACAACGAAATACGTTGTAAAGTTTCATTTTATTTTGTGTTTCCAACCTCGAATAAATCACAAACACGTTGGAAACATTTCTAATAAATCGATAAGCTTGTAACGAAATAATTCAAACAAGCGGACAACGGGAAATTTAAAAATATTTTTCAGTTCGTCATACAAAACCTTCATGATAACAATGCTGAAATTTTAATTTGATACCGACTTTATTTCAAGTTTGGTAAAGTTTAGAATCCATTGATACGGTCAGAGCTGGGAGTTAGATATAACAATCCTACTGGGATTATTTTATTGTATTCGGATTCGTAGTTGATTGAAAAACGCTAAACTGGTATTTGTTAGTTCGGAATTCGGCACACATTGCTCTTTTTCATATTTCAGATATCGATGTTTTATTGAAACGGTTTGGGAAAATAAATGTTATTTTAAATTTATTTTGTGGCTTTACTAGTTAACCACTACAATATTTTAAACAGGTATGTACGTAGTATAGATTGAATTATTCTTTCACAGGTGACTAATTCAAAGCCTGGCTTTAAATTAAAACATTTTTGTGTAGCACTTGCAATTTTGTCAAAATTAGGCCCAATATAACCGCTGAAAATAATTCACTCTTCGTTGCACAAATATCTGAATACAGTCAGCAAAAACAACTTAGGTAGATATTGCAAAAAATATCAGAAATAACTAAAACATTATATAAAATAAATAAAACAATTGGTGGACATTTCACACAACGCCATCTAGCCCCGAACTAAACAAAACTTGTACTATGGGAACCAAATTTGTACGATGTCGTGGTCACGGGTAGATCACGGGTCAGTCTACCCGCGACCACGACAGCGTGCAAACCTGTCGAAACGTCGGGAAAATAAAAGGTAATTTGAACGCGATAAATACTAATAATAACAAATATTTATCGTGGGTGGGGATCGAACCTCACACACCATCACACCCTGCAGTGTAGAAGGCAGAGTCACTACCAACTGAGCTGTGAGGACAGTCATGTGACGCGGTGTTTTGTACTTGTCACGGCAAAATGTCTGCGCTTTTTCACGAAGTCTGTTGACAATCCGCCAGCCACGGTCACGGCGCGTTGGAGCTCAAATGGCTGGACGGATTTTGATAAATGAGGTGGTTATAAAAAAAAAACAATATGGTGGCTGTAAGTAGCTATTTTCAATTATCAGTTATTTTTTTAAATTTTGCAATGAATACTAGTTATTTTTACAAACCGCACAAAACCGATTAGCATCAGCATGTAATAGCATTAAAGTTAATAGCAACCGATTAGATGGTAAATCTGATAAAACTCATAATTTGCCTACTTTAACCTCGCTGTCGGTTAAACTAAAGTCGTTTTATTCATTGAAAAACTTCCTTCAATGAGTTCTTAAAGTTAATTGTGGAACTTTTGTCTTCTAGTTAAAAGATACGGTTTCCGTTCTTTGACTTCGAGTTAAAAATAGGACATTTATGCATAATAAATACATAATATTGGTGTGTATATAATTATGATCGTAGGAGAACCAAAGTTACTGACATAGCTCTTAAAATAGCAATTAGAAGTGACAATGGGTAGGCAATATATACGACCTCAGTGGCGCAGCGGGCAAGAGTCCGCCTGCGACGCAAGAGGTTGCGGGTTCGATTCCCGCCTTGGAACAAATTTGTGTACGATCTGCAGAAATTTGTTCCGTTGGTGTGGGTGTGTATGTATAATAAAAAATATCTATCTATGTACCTATATCATGTATTAAATATATCAGTTATCTAGTACCCATAACACAAGCTTTGAGTAGCTTACTTTGCGGCTAGATGATGCTGTGTGGATTGTCCAGCATTATTTATTTATTTATTTAATATATTTCACAGAACCCATAACCGATGGGAAATAAAGATTCTTGTATGGCGACCGCAAACTGAAAAACGTGTAAAACGGCCTCCCAGTCGATGGACCGATGACATTAAAGTGGTCGTACTTTATTATTATACATTGCCGCGATGGCTGGATGATTTTGATTTTGATTTTGATTAACCTATGACGCACTTCGAACTTTTGGTTCTAGGGTATGCCGGTATTCTCACGATATTTTCCTTCACCGTTTAAGAGCACTGGCATTGCGCACATACCTTTTTTTAACGGAAAAACTCACTAGTACTCTCATCTGCTATGTATACTAAAACAAATTCTCCTAATCAACAATTTTCAATGAACTCTCATCCAAAATCTGGTTTAAGATTTTCATTTCTCATGAGAATAAATTTACGTCCATGATAAAAAATAAAATTAACTTATATGTATGTATATAGTTTGTCTTGTACGTATATTTGATAGGTATTCTAACACTTATAAGAGCGCTGGTGGTGTAGTGGTAGCACCCCTGCCTCACGATCCGAAGGTCGTGGGTTCAAACCTGGTCGTGCACCAATGAGTTTTTCCATTCGAAAAAATTATGTGCGCAGTGCCAGTGCTCTTAAACGGTGAAGGAAAACATCGTGAGGAAACCGGCATACCCTAGAACCAAAAATTCGAAGGTATGTGTCATAGGTTAGTATTCTTATAAGCGGCGATGAGCTTGCAACCTGTCACGTACGGAATACTAACTACTGTGCAAAATGTGGGCATGTACCAAATGTCATGTTTGGACTTGCCTCTGACTACCCTCTTTAGATATCCTCAAAGATCTAAGTAACTAAAGATCTGAGGAGATATCTACCGAGCCTGGGGATTACAGTCTTGATCATATACAGGGTGTCCCAAAAAGTAGTGTCAAGCGAAAGTCCAGAGATAGAACACCCCTTGGGGTACCCGAATCACCCCCATGTATGTTCCGCGATTTTCTATAGTTTTCGAGTTATTAATTTTTTTCCGAATTTTTGAAAATTTACGACTTGAACAGCTTAAAACATTCTTACAAAAAAAGTAGAAAACTTTCTTGAGATTTTTTTTTTGCTATTGAATTTTAATGAGTTGGTCTTTTATGCATAAAATAATTAGCTACGTGACTTTGATGAAAACTATGAAAATGTTGGTGTAAAGTCAAATAATTACATTCGGTGAATTACGACTAAAATTTTCAACTTTAAATTAAAAATCTTGACAAGTGATTTCATGGTTCCTAAATAAGTCTAAAAAATTCTCCAGACTCTCAGCTTTCATAATCATTAAAAAAAAGTAGTACTTAATCGGCTACTTTGGCTAAAATCGGCCTTCAAAGACGGTGAGGTGGAAAATTCTTAAAATTACCTACCTGATTAAAAAATTGATTTTGGGAATTTTATCATTCCTAATCTGAATTAGTTGTTAACTAACCAAAAATGACTACAAATAATTAGTTTATGCCAAAAAAATCAGCAATATGGCCAGAATTAAGAACAAAATTAAAAAAGGTCGAAAAAAAATTTAAGGCACTTAAAATAGCTTTCATATGATTAAAGGAAACCTTTTTAAGACGATGTAGGATTTTTATCGACCTAGAAGGTTGACATTTTGAAAACTTTTTGTAAAAAATTAATAAATTTTTCTTGTTGTTTTATTTCATAAATTTAGCTAAACTTAATAAAAAAACCTTCAAATATTAATGAAATCTTACTTTCCTGCAGTCATTTTTGGTTAGTTAACAAACAAATTCAGCTTAGGAATGATAAAATGGCCAAAATCTATTTTTTAATCAGGTAGCTAATTTTAAGAATTTTCCACCTTACCGTCTTTGAAGGCCGATTTTAGCCAAAGTAGCCAATTAAGTACTACTTTTTTTTAATGATTATGAAAGCTAAGAGTCTGCAAAATTCTTTAGACTTATTTAAGAACCATGAAATCACTTGTAAAGATTTTTAATTTAAAGTTGAAAATTTTAGTCGTAATTCACCGAATGTAATTATTTGACTTTACACCAACATTTTCATAGTTTTCATCAAAGTCACGTAGCTAATTATTTTATGCATAAAAGACCAACTCATTAAAATTCAATAGCAAAAAAAAAATCTCAAGAAAGTTTTCTACTTTTTTTGTAAGAATGTTTTAAGCTGTTCAAGTCGTAAATTTTCAAAAATTCGGAAAAAAATTAATAACTCGAAAACTATAGAAAATCGCGGAACATACATGGGGGTGATTCGGGTACCCCAAGGGGTGTTCTATCTCTGGACTTTCGCTTGACACTACTTTTTGGGACACCCTGTATATATTCTAACACTATTAAAAACCAAATGACAGTAGCAATAATGTTGTGAGCTGCCTCGTTCGTTCGCTTGACACCAGCTACAAAATAGGTAGATCTACCTCGCCTGAAAATTACTCATTAGTTAAAAACCATTTCTGCCGACGGCACCACTCAGGGCCGGAAATGAAGGCTAATGGATACGGACCTCAGGCAATATCGGTGCATAATTGCATCACGATATCACGGCGTGGCGGCCATCCATTTTAATATCATTCCGGAAAATGTATATTTGCCACCTAAAACAAGGATTATCGATGAAAAAGTTTGGTATGCGTGTTTTTACCTGACTGTAAAGAAGGAGGTTAATGTATTTGCGGTGAATATCTATTTGTATTTAAGCATGTATATTGGTATGTTAATAGATGATACTATCTGTAAATAAATAAATATTGGTGGACAATTCACACTACGCCATCTAGCCCCAAACTAAAGGCGATATCAGACGGTTCACTTTTCGTTCATCTTTGTCTTTCATGCGGCATCTTTCACTCGAAATGATTCTGAACCCCAAATGAAACAAGAGTGCCGAATGAATTCACTAATGAACCGATCCGACGATGTCAGATTTTTTCATTCGGCATCTTTCACTCCCACTCACTGTCTTTTGAAGACTCACTGTCTTTTCTGAAAGAAAAATAAAGCATTCATTTGTGTAATTGTTCTCTCGAATGAACCGTCTGATATCGCCTTAAGCAAAGCTTGTACTATGGGAACCGGATGGTTGACAGATTAATTTTATACATTTTTTTTGTAAATAAATACATAACATAAATACTTATTAACACCCAGACACCGAAGAAACATCTGCGTTCATCACACAAATGTTTATCCTGGGTGGGAATCGAACCCACAACCTACAGCGCAGAAGGCAGAGCTACTACCAACTGAGCCGTGAGGCTAGTTAATTTTACAAGAAAGGTGGTGGATTTGAATGTGGATGGATAAGGGTAGAGGTAGACCTAAGAAAAGATGCTCGCTTCTGTTTCTAGCTGACGACCTCTGTGGCGCAGCGGGCGAGAGTCCGCAAGAGGTTGCGGGTTCGATTCCCGCCGCGGAACAAATTTGTGTACGATCTGCAGAAATTTGTTCCGTTGGTCTGGGTGTTTTCTATGTATAATAAAAAAAATATCTATCTATGTATATAATGTATTAAATATATCAGTTATCTAGTACCCATAACACAAGCTTTGAGTAGCTTACTTTGGGGCTAGATGATGCTGTGTGGATTGTCCAGCATTATTTATTTATTATTTATTTATTAATATATCTTTAAAGCTCAATGTTCGCAAAGCGAACACTTGTAAAAAAGATTTAAAAAAAAATTAAGAAGTATTATTTAGTTTCTACTAGATAATCGATAATAAATGGTTGTACCTGCGTCACTTAATTAATTTTTCCTTTTAGACAAAGAACCCTATATTAGATATAAGGGTGATTTTATTTTGGAAGTTGAAAGCCAAGGGCCGCTGACGTTAGCTAGAGGCCGACCCTTATTGCTTAAATTCATTAGCCTTAAAGTAATTTTCTGTGTAAAAATGTGATGGGAAATGGTTAAACAAAAAAGTGCTTTGAAAATGTTGACTTTGAGAGCACCGGAAAACGGAATAATGTACAAATAGGATTTAACCTATTGGTTTTTGAACCGTAAAGTTGCAAACAAATTATCGCAAAACGCTTTAAACTTCTTTAAACTTAAGGCCCGGTTTTCTCCAAAGCAGAGAGATGTGCTGTAAAACTGGCAGGTTATCCCCACTAAAGCGTAGAGAAAGATAATTGATTGGAAATGTGAGCTAGCTGAGTGTGAGTGAGCCGCCCGACTAGACACTTTTCCGCTCTTTCACGCAATTCTATAGAAAAACGAGACATCTCCTCTCCTCTTCGCTTGATCCATTTCCACCAAAGCTAAGCGGAGAAGAGATGTTAAAATAATAAAGTCTCCTCTTCTCTCTGCTGTGGTGGAAACCGAACCTATAAGAGACAGATGCCATTAAGAGAAGAAGAAAAAGAGTGGTATTTAATTACGAAATATTACATAGCACGTGAAACGACCTACCAAACAAAAAAATTATCATTAAAATTCGTTAATAATTAGCGCAGTAATAGCGTAACAAACGTAAAAGAAAAAAAAGCATAAAGACGAATTGAGAGCCTCTTTTTTGAGGTCGTTTAAAGAGTAATCACGCCTAAACAAACTACACTAATTATATTAACTCAGACAAAGTCACGGGCCCCTGTTTTCACATAACATGTTACTGTACGTGTAAGTACATAGGAGAAGTATGTTATAACCCAATGCAAACACCTATTTGCCTCCACAAACAAATTATTTGCGTAACGAGTGAAGCGAGGCGGAGGAACTAATAAAGAAAAACAAATACTCAAACATAATTTCACATAAGAAAAGTGCTCGGCAAACTGAGGGAGACATAAAATATAAACATTGCCTTATATATAAGCTTTCACACACGAGCGACCCGATTGTCTTAACAAAGGTATACGATATTATTAGTATTAGACGGGTATTTATCGCGTTTAAATTACCTTATATTTTCCCGACGTTTCGACTGGTTTGCACGCTGTCGTGGTCACGGGTAGACTCTTAGTCTTAGTCTCGGGTTAGTCTACCCGTGACCACGATAGCGTGCAAACCTGTCGAAACGTCGGGAAAATATAAGGTAATTTAAACGCGATAAATACCCGTCTAATACTAATAATAATGTGTTCAGATCGCGTAAGTTTAAAAGTACATAAAGGTATACGATTATGGGTACAACTGATTTTATAAACGCGTGTATTCGTATAGAGATATTATAATCTAGTTTAGAATAGTAATAGGTTAGCGTTGTATGGGCATGTTATGCAGAGGGATGAATGTCATGTGACGAGGAGAGTGTTAAATATGAATGTGGATGAATATAGGGGTTGAGGTAGACAAAAGAAAAAATGTATGGACTGTTTGAGAGATATGAGTAAGAAAGGTGTGAGTACTGAGATGACGGATGATAGGGAGAAATGGAAGTCAAAAACGTGTTGTGCCGACACCACGTAGCGTGGGGAAAAGGCTAAGAAAACGTTATGTGGTCGACACAACATGTGATCTTCTTTCATCTCCCTCTGTCATTTGTCATCTCAGTAGTTCACTCCTGTCTTACTCATATCATCATTCATCCCTCCTCATAACATGCCATACCGCGCTAACCTATTCCTCCTCATCTTTTTAAGTCAAAATAGTCTGTTTTCTCGACCGAAAAAGTCGGATAGTGTAAAAGACCGTAAGAGCAATACAACAAAATAAACGCATTATAACTTTCGGCGCGTAATTGTGGCCTTGTGTCAAACCGTTGTTATAAATACACACGAGATGTGGCGATAAGGTCGCAAATATACTTTCAACTGTTTAGCTGCACAACTGTCGCACAACCGTACAGTCGCATTGAGTTAGCAGTTGTGCGAGAACAGTTGTGTGACCGAAAAGTTGAATGTATAGTTGTGCTTTTTTGCGTGTTTACGATACCTTTTTGTAACGACTGAAAAAGTCTTAAAAAGTTCTTAATTCAACTGTATTTTAGTATGATCACAATCACACGGCATTTTCACGTTGATACTAACAGCTTCTAGTTACTATCTAAGTATTGTATTATGAAATGATGCCTTAATGTCAAGTACCTGGGTGACCGGACCGAGCTTTGCTCGGTTTTTTTTGTTGGTAAACGACGTTTTTAAAAATGAAACCTAGTTAGATCGATTTATTGCCTCCGAAACCCTAAGCATACTCAATTTCATGAAAATCGCTGGAGCCGTTTCCGAGCCGATTCCAATTTTATATATAAGTATATATATAAGCTTATATATATAGATGTATATATATGTATATATATATATATGTGTATATATGTATATATATGTATATATATATAATTGGAATCTTATATATATATATATATATATATATATACAAGAATTGCTCCTTTAAAGGTATAATAATGTCAATTCATAGTTGAAACGATGTTAGTTAGACTAGGTTTTGGAGAATTGTTGCGGAGTAGACACCCAGGATATTGTTATATTTTGTAAGGATAATAAAAGAACTAGTGTGAGTCATTTAAGCTTCAAAGACAAAGTAACCGGCTTACTTATCGTTTGAAATAGCGCATTAACCTAACAAGTTTGTAACTTATCCGCGACCAATCGGAGCGTGAATGTCCGAGCGGATTAGGGCCCGGTCGGACTGAAAGCGTCTATTGCTTTCACATTAAACTCTATGTGAAAAGCAATCGGTGTTTCTGTGAGTATCCCTTGTGCTGATACACATCTAAAAGTAAAATATTCAATGTTATAGTGAAGCTTTTGAAAACTATCATGGTTTTAAACATAATTTTCATATTATTTACCTATTACATTTTCAATTCATAAATCATGGTTAATATCCCGTTTTAAGTGATATTTTAACTGAACCATAGGCACGAAAGGAAGAAGAAGAATATGAAACTCTTTTACGATGCTGATAGATTTTATTTTGTTTTATGCAAAAGTTGCCTGAAAGAGATTGCTCACAGTGATAATATCAACCATTGCATTACCTAGTTATCTATCTACACGCGGCTAGTGTTCTCTGACAGTCGATTTCTAGTTTCCGCTAGGATTATTAGTCACCTGTCGTATTTAACGTTGAAATGCTATCAAAAAAATGCTTCCCATTTGGTTGTCTTTGCTACCTACAATAAAAAAATTTGCTTTCTCTTTATTTTAGAACAAATTAAACATTTAAACGCGACCGAGACATTATCAGCAAAACAATGAGTCTTAGCTCTCAATATTCTTAAAATACCAGACCTTATTATTTGAAGTGGTTTGAGTATATCGCGTTAACGCTATATTTGTGACCACACCTTTTCAGTTGGTCGTTTCTACTATTTCTACTAGGAAGAGCCTTTAACTTGGGAAGCAGCTGAACGGCATTTTTTACAGAATCCATACTAATATTATAAATGCGAAAGTAACTCTGTCTGTACGCTTCCATGCTTAAACCGCTGAATTGGTTTTGATGGAATTTGGTACAAATATAGTCTAGAGCTTGAGAAAGGATATAGGCTACCTTTTATTGTGAAAAAATGCTTGAAGGGATTGGAATAAGGGATAAAAAAATGTATGGGAGTCTGTCACTTTCGAACGCGGACAAAGTCACGGGCAAAAGTAATAAATAATTTAAAAAATAACTAACTCTTAACGTGTTTTATTGGACACTACCATAATGGTGACCACTCTGTACGTTGCTTAATATTAAACGTTACTGGTATAATACTTAAACACCTCAAAAACGACGGGTATCATAGTTTTGACGTGTCTGTCAGTGTGTGTGTGAGGGTGTGTGAGGGTGTGTCTGCTGTGGCATCGTAGCTCCCGAACGCATGAATAATAATAATAATAAATAATGCTGGACACTATCACACAGCATCATCTAGCCCCAAACTAAGCAGAGCTTGTATTATGGGAACCACATGACTGATAAACTACATAGATATACTTTTTTTTTTGTAAATACATACATATTATACATAGAAAACACCCAGACCTGAGACAAATATCTGCAAATAATGCAAACATTTGTCCCACGGCGGGAATCGACAATGATTTTGTTTAATTGTTTGATAGGTTAATTAGTCTGGAGTTTTCTTAACTATGTTTGATATATGTATTATTTACTTCAATATAGGTTTCAAATAAAAAGGCTTGAGTAATAGAATGCTAACTATGATAAATTTCAAATCCAAGATAGCCAATACACAAAATGGCGGGCAAAATTTGTGTTGGGGGTTTTTCAAATTTTTCATTTAATTTCTTCTTGCATGTTTTAATTAATTAATTAATTAATCAATATAAACAATATTAATAATTGGTAATTAATAATTTTGAATCTAAGAGTATTATAGTTAAGGAGAGGCACTAATTGCCAAGACACAAGTTTTTTTAACTTAGTTTGGTAAGTAGGGCTACATAAAAATGTTATGTACAAAAATGCAATAAATGATTTTTTTTTTTTTTTTTTTTTATTTAACTTGTTTATAAATACACGATTCGAAGTGTTGACATTGAGCAAGTCTTTGTATAACAAGTATACGGCCCACCTGATGTTAAGTGACCTTTTATTTAGTTGGTCCTAACCTTGTTAAATGAGCTAATAAATACTTCACAAAACACTGCGATATTTTTCTTTCAACTTTCCAAACACTAATTGGTATAACTTTATAAGCAAACAAAAAAACTAAATCACGACTGGTAGTCCTCAGACTTGGTAGCAAGGGTGGATCCAGGGGGGGGTCATGGGGGTCACGACCCCCCCCTGGGATGGGTCCAGGACCTAGGTGGACCACTAATTTAAGTTATCTATACTAATATTATAAAGAGGAAAGATTTGATAGTTTGTTTGTTTGTTTGTTTGTTTGTTTGTTTGTTTGTTAGTTTGTTTGTTTATTTGTTTGAACTGAATAGGCTCCGAAACTACTGAACCGATTTGAAAAATTCTTTCACCAATGTGTAGAATGAACTTTCAGGATGAACATAGGCTATATTTTATATAGGTACTTCGCGGGCGACGCCGCGTGCAGAAGCTAGTATATAAAAAGGATTATAACTTTTTGTGACTTGACCAAGACTATGTGACCCCCCCCCCCCCCTGGCACCAAAGCTGGATCCGCTTGGTTGGTAGGTATATACATAATTGTATATCTCTTCAGGTAGTTACCTATACTACAATTTATATCTTTAGGTCATAACAAGATCAAGACTGCAATCCCCAGACTTGGTAGATATCTCCTCAGATAGTTACTTAGATCTTTGAGGATATCTAACTAAAGAGGATAGACAGAGGCGCGTCCAAACATGACATTTGGCATAATGCCTACACTTTGCACGGTAATTGGTATTCTGCATGTGACAGGTTGAAAACCCATCGCCGCTTATAATAATACTTATCTATGACACCTTCGAATTTTTAGTTCTAGTGTATGCCAGTTTCCTTTCTATGTTTTCCTTCACCGATATTCAAATAAACATTCAATACTAAACCTACAAAATACGAGTTTTATTTACCCCATCTCCTCCTATAACAATATGTTTTATACATAGTTTCAAAATATGCTTGTAAAAATAATACGATATTTTTTCGGTAACCGAAAAGCATAATCAAAAGAAAATATCGAAAGGATAACGTTACCATTCGCCCTGAGCCAGCCTTTGATGACGTACTTCTGTTTTTAGGGTTCGATAAACCGACATTTCCGAAATAAAAACCCCCCACGAGACGTAAGATGAGAGTTGAATATAGAATCGTGCCAAAATAGCAACGCATCATCTAACTAAAGATCTGAGGAGATATCTTCTTCTTCTTCTTCAATTATGGCATCTGTCTCTTATAGAACAATTTTGCCAGTGTCAAGTATATTTATTTATAAGTATTGTCAACGTCACAGAGTCATAGTCAAGTTGTCAAGTCAATTTTAAACAAAAGATGGCTGTTTTGTTGAAAATTTTCGGGATTTCCTCCGATGGAATTTGAAGAGAACTATTCACTCTAATTCACATACTTTACACTCGCATCAAGAACCCGGGCTTTATTGGCAAAATAACCACCAAAATTACGCAATAAAACTCAAAATAACACGAGAAAACGTATAAAAACCAGAGCGACTTAGTTGTCAGGCAAATGCACCGCAGAAAATCCCGAGGAGATATCTACCGAGCCTGGGGATTAAAGTCGTGATTATATATATATCATCTAACTAAGTCAGTGTTGTTTATAAACATCCTTTTGACGGATGTTCGTAATATTTTGTATTTAAAAAAAAAAAAAAAAAAAAATATATGATCACGACTGTAATCCCCGGGCTCGGTAGATATCTCCTCAGATCTTTAGTTACTTAGATCTTTGAGGATATCTAAAGGGGGTAGTCAGAGGTAAGTCCAAACATGACATTTGGTACATGCCCACATTTTGCACAGTAGTTAGTATTCCGTACGTGGCAGGTTGCAAGCCCATCGCCGCTTATAAGCTCTTGTATTTTTAATAATAAAAAAAAAGCAAAAACAAAACAAACATGATCCTCAGATCTCTAGTTACTTAGATCTTAGAGGATATTTAAAGAGTGTAGTCAGAGGCACGTCAACACATAATATTTGGCCTTGGATGAATTATCATTTGTCCAAGTATTTGGCCCATGCCCACATTTTGCATTGTGGTTAGTATTCTGTACGTGACAAGTTGCAAGCTCATCGCCGCTTATAAGAATACTAGACACAATCATTCTTTTTTATTTTAGGTAGTATAGTAGCTAAAAAATGAAAAGGGAAAAGGAAATAATTATATTAAAATAATAAATAAATAAAATAAAAATAAATATGATCACGACTGTAATCCCCGGGCTCGGTAGATATCTCCTCAGATCTTTAGTTTCTTAGATCTTTGAGGATATCTAAAGAGGGTAGTCAGAGACAAGTCCAAACATGACATTTGGTACATGCCCACATTTTGCACAATAGTTAGTATTCCGTACGTGACAGGTTGCAAGCCCATCGCCGCTTATAAGAATACTAACCAATGACACATACCTTCGAATTTTTAGTTCTAGGGTATGCCGGTTTCCTCACGATGTTTTCCTTCACCGTTTAAGAGCACTGGCATTGCGCACATAAATTTTTCGAATGGAAAAACTCATTGGTGCACGACCAGGTTTGAACCCACGACCTTCGGATCGTGAGGCAGGGGTGCTACCACTACACCACCAGCGCTCTATATATTAAAATAATATATAAATATATATTTGGGAAAAGGGCAGGAAGATAATGATGATGATGATGAGTAGCTATGCTGGTTACCTCACGATGTTTTCTTTCATCGTTTAAGAGCACTGACATTGCGCACATATTTTTTCCGAAAGGAAAAACTCATTGGTACACCAGATTTAAACCCACGACCTTCGGATCGTGAGGCAGTGCCACCACTACACCACCAGCGCTCTATGAATAATATTTGTATAATACTTGTTTAAATTAGTTGGTAAATATTACCTTAACATAAACTTCGACAATATTACGGATGGCTAGGCACGGCTAGGAACCCTGTTTAAGTTAGTGAACTGACACGCTCTTGACCAATTAATTTCAAACCTTGTTTTCTTCTTCTTCTTCAATTATGGCATCTGTCTCTTAGAGAACAATTTTGCCAGTGTCAAGTGTATTTATTTATAAATATTGTCAACGTCACAGAGTCATAGTCAAGTAGTCAAGTCAATTTTAAACAAAAGATGGCTGTTTTGTTGAAAATTTTCGGGATTTCCTCCGATGGAATTTGAAGAGAACTATTCACTCTAATTCACATACTTTACACTCGCGTCAAGAACCCGGGCTTTATTGGCAAAATAACCACCAAACCTTGTTTTATCAAGGGTTACTTGATATTGAAGTATTTTTGGCACATGACTACGTCTTGTTCAATTGTGAGTATTCCGTACGTATATATTTTTCAGCTTACGCGATAACACTACAATACCTTTAATTAAACGAACAATTCTATATTTGAACTAGCTGACCCGTTTATTACCCTGACTTATTTAGAAAACGTTTGTATGGGAAATAGAAAAGAGCTATTTTTAGGGTTTTCCCGGCAGTTATTCGAATTTTTCGTACCTTTTAAACCTTCCCTAGACCTCCACGAACATTTCAAGACCAAGATAAGATAAATCCGTTTAGCCGTTCTCGAGTTTTAGCGAGACTGACGAACACCAATTCATTTTATATATATAGATTATTGTAATCTGAATCTCGGAAACGGCTCCAACGATTTTCATAAAATTTAGTATGCAGGTAGTTTTGGAGGCGATAAATCGATCTAGCTAGGTTTAATTTTTAGAAAACGTCTTTTACCAAAAAAAACTCGGTCAACCAGGTACTTAGTAATAAACGGGTATTTATCCCGTACGACAGTGTGTTAGACCATCGTCGATTGTAATAGGAATACTAAACAGTGACACAAACTTAAATTTCAGTTCTTTATAATTATTTTAATACTAGCTTCCGCTCACGGCTTCACCCACGTGGTAGATGTAGATTATAGTCAGCAATAGCACATAGGCTACTTTTTATCCCGGAAAAATGTACGGGTCCCGCGGGATAGGTTTGTTTTGATTTTCAAAGTACCACGCGGGCGAAGCCGTGGGCGGAAGCTAGTAAGTAATATGTAATATTTCATTTTTTTCGCTACTATTTTTGCCTAGCTGTTAGTTTTCCTAAAATTTATAAAATATAATACCGGTTTCTTCACGATGTTTTCCTTCGTCAGTCAAGAGCACCTATCATGTTTCATATAAAACAACCCATTCTCAACATGTCTCGCATCTTACATCTTTGCTATTTTGCAAGCACAATAAGGGGGCTGATTTATTTATTTGACCCCACTTAGGTTTAAAGACATTTAGTCTCAAAAAGACATCATCATCATCATCATCTTCCTGCCCTTTTCCCAAAATATTCTCAAAAAGACAGTAGTACTTAAATAAGTAATAAAATGCTGAGGTGGTATAAATTTAGTTGGTCGCTCAAAAAGTCGCTTACAAAGTTATAAAGTCAAGCATTTGACCCCACTTAGCATGGGAAAAGGGCAGGAAGAAGAAGAATAAGGGGCTGATTTCTACTTTTCTGTGGAGCTCTGGGTCAGTCCAGAGAATTCTTGTGAAACTATGGCTTAAGTAATGAATGCACAACTTGAAGTTGTAACTTTAACAAGGACACCGCAACCCTCCGAGGGTTTTACCCTCAAGATTAATATATTAACTTACAAACTAAACTTGAACAAGTTGAACAAAGGTTGTAACAAAAATGTAATGAAAGAGACTGTTTGGGAGTAGAGTCATTTGCATTGTCAATATATACGTAAGTTTCCGCCCGCGACCTCGCTCGCGTGTTAGTATATAAGAAATATACAGGATTAAAAGCTTTTTTTAATAAAATATTATACAACTCTAGACAATAAAAAATAAACAAATTAAAATCACTTCATATCTTTAAAATAAAAGTAATATTATTATACCTTTGATTATTTAAAGCAATTTGGACTAAGGCTACTATAATTTTTGCATGGTAGCTTAATAAGGGTTGATTTTAAAGCCTTTTATAACAGAAAACCAAAAGTCAAAACATTGTTTATTTAATAAAATCACAGGGATCACTTTGAAACGTTTTACATGCGGTGAATTTAGTGTCATTTCAACTTGAGCATGTTATTCATTTTCAAATTATCTATACTAATATTATAAAGAGGAAAACTTTGATTGTTTGTTTGTTTGTTTGTTTGTTTGAAATGAATAGGCTCCGAAACTACTGAACCGATTTGAAAAATTCTTTCACCAATGTGTAGAATGAACTTTCAGGATGAACATAGGCTAGGTACTTCGCGGGCGGCGCCGCGTGCAGAAGCTAGTATTTTATAAATTTTTCGCTTTAAATCTTGTCATTATGACTTTCTTCTTTAACACAGACACAAAAAAATGATTAAGAAGAATGTCACTCTACGGTTATCATTTCTAAACCACACATAAGGTAAGATAGGTGTATAAAATGTCTGGGTCTACATCTGACATTTAATCACAATTATTGGCCTAAACTTTCAACCTTATGCATTCTGAGTATTCTTGGAACATTTCAAGGGAGTCACATGTACATGTGAACAATCACGCATTAACAAATCGCAAGCCACAATAAGTCAAGATGTCACAGCCGCTAACAATTTAAACCCCCGAATCTTGTCTCCATAAAGCTTCGTAATCTAAAACTACTTGAACGCGTTAATTCACATTTCGCTTCAAAGAGAATTCCTGCCGTTTAATTTGGGAAGATGAACGTGCCGAAACAGTGTGTTTATATGCTATAACGTTTCTTAGTTACATGAGAGTATCGCGTTTGCGTTACCGTGTTACGTATGGGGGTGTGGTGTGTTTGGATACCGCTTAGCGCTCGTGGCATAGCTTACAGTCGATCTACGTTGGATGGGTGACCGCAGTGGTGTTTCCATCTGAGCGCTTGTATATTTCGGAACGCGCGTTAAGCAGAAAGTGAACTATTTGTTAGTACAAACAATGACTGGCATGCAATCAGTGACATCTGTTGGCTCAATTGGAACTATTTTTGATCATAATTAATTTTTTTGTAGTATTTATATTAAAAACTAGCTTCTGCACGCGGCGTCGCCCGCGAAGTACCTACATAAAATATAGCCTATGTTCATCCTGAAAGTTCATTCTACACATTGGTAAAAGAATTTTTCAAATCGGTTCAGTAGATTCGGAGCCTATTCATTTCAAACAAACAAACAAACAAACAAACAATCAAAGTTTTCCTCTTTATAATATTAGTATAGATAAACAATTTGTATCGATTTATTATGCTTATTTTAAATTTAGAACTGATAAAAAACTCTGACTTAATTTTGTTATAAATGCCGAGTAAAATTGAATAAAACGTTTGCCATCTAAATACCATAATATGTTAATTTGTTAGACAATTTTGTCAATCCATACTTTGACTGGCCTCTCAACTCAGTTGGTAGTTTTACCTTTGCTGTAGGTTGTGGGTTCGATCCCTACCCAGGACAAACGTTTGTGTGATGAACACAAATATTTGTTCTGTGTTATTATGTACATACTAGCTTCCGCCCACGACTTCGCCCGCGTGGTACCTTGATAAACAAAAACATAATATCTATCCCACAGGAATCGTATTTTTTCCAGAATAAAAAGTAGCTTATATTCTATCCCAGACTATAAGCTATTTTTGTACCAAATTTCATCCAGATCCGTTCAGTCGTTTCAGCGTCAAAGAATAACAGACATACATCCAAACATTCTTACAAACTTTCGCGTTTACAATATTAGTAGGATTTACAAAAAAAATGTGTACCAATCAATAATATATATCAGCTATCTGGTTCCCATAGTACAAGTTTTGCTTAGTTTGAGGCTAGATGGCGTTACGTTATCCATCAAAATTTCAAAAACTTATAAACGCTGTATCTTATAAATTGGGCCACACAACAGCATTAGTCTGTGTTAGAGCAGTCCCCGTCACGATCGCAACTTGTTACCGTCACGTGTGTACTCCGGTTCCGTTTCACGTCTTTTATTTTATCACTTAGTTATTAGGGTTTATATTATACAGGGTGTCCCAAAAAGTAGTGTCAAGCGAAAGTCCAGAGATAGAACACCCCTTGGGGTACCCGAATCACCCCCATGTATGTTCCGCGATTTTCTATAGTTTTCAAGTTATGAATTTTTTTCCGAATTTTTGAAAATTTACGTCTAAAAGTAGAAAACTTTCTTGAGATTTTTTTTTGCTACTGAATTGTTATGAGTTGTTCTTTTATGCATAAAATAATCAGCTACGTGACTTTGATGAAAACTATGGAAATGTTGGTGTAAAGTCAAATAATTACATTCGGTGAATTATGACTAAAATTTTCAACTTCAAATTAAAAATCTTAACAAGTGATTTTATGGTTCCTAAATAAGTCTAAAAAATTCTCCAGACTCTCAGCTTTCATAATCATTAAAAAAAAGTAGTACTTAATAGGCTACTTTTACTAAAATCGACCTTAAAAGACGGTGAGGTGGAAAATTCTTAAAATTAGCAACCTGATAAAAAAATATATTTTGGCCATTTTATTATTCCTAAGCTTAATTTGTTTGTTAACTAACCAAAATGTAGACATGTGCCAAATAACATGTTTAGACATGAATCTCCTTCTTTAAATATCCTCAAAGATCTAGAGATCTGAGGAGATATCTGCCGAGCCTGGGGATTACAATCGTGATCTTGTTCTTTTTTTTTTTTGCTGTAAATACTACTTTAGTGTTTTTAATTAAGAGGTCTAATGGCATAGCTTTTTGTTTGTCCCAAAACTGATTTGTTCCAAACATTCCTTTACAATTTGCGCGTGTACGAGTATAACAGAAGTTTGTAGCTAAGCTCAAACGTTGTTTGCAAAGTTGGGATAGGCCTGTCAAGTGACATTAAGAAAAGACGGATAAAGTCAAAAGCCGTTTCATTTTATTTCAAGCAACATTAGTCCAGTACAAAATGGAAAATACTTAAAAACTACTGCCCATATATATATCATATACCTCTAGTCTAACATACATACATGATATAAACCTATGATACAATAGTTACTATTCTGTACGTGACAGCTTGCAAACCCATCGCCGCTTATAGGAACACTAGGCAATACCACAAACCATAGAATATTTTTGTTTTCCTCATGATGTTTTCCGTCACCGTCGATGCGTACTGGCACGGTACAGTGCAAATACATGCAACATTTAAAAAATACGGGTCGATTTTTGTAGCTCAAGGTACTACTATAAAATATATTATTCTTATCAATTGGTAGCTCATTTGAAAATTAATACATTTTTATTTGATATTACATACGTAATATTAATTACAAGCTAACCTCAAAATATTTTTTTTATAATCAATATATTTTCTGAGTAGGTACCTACTAATAAGATGAATGACAGAGGGAGATGGAAGAAGATCACATGTTGTGCCGACCCCACATATCGTGGTAAAAGGGCAGGAAGATGATGATGATGATGATTAGATTATGATAATCAAAATATTTTCATTATTATTTTTATTTTCAGTTTTAATTTAATTTTTTTACCTTTTAATTTTTAAGTTTTAACAATAATTGAGGAAAATCAATCACGATTCCATAGCCGGCAAATTTAAAAAACCGGATATCCGGCCAAGGTCAAAGCCCTACTCTGGGCAGTTCTACCTTACAACCAGTGGTTTAAAACTTTTCCTTTATACCCGCTGGCGTGCAACACAGATATTTTAACTTTATGAAAACATGCTTAAAATTATTAGGGACCGCCCTGCGGTCCATTTTTGGCTGGAACTTGCTTCGGCACAACAAAATATACGGGCGGGCTGGATGCGTAAATCGCAATCCCTTGTGTGAACTACATACCACAATAAGAGTCCAAGCGACGTGAATTGTGAGGTTAGCATCGTTTTTTGTCGTTATCATAGCACTGGCGATTTTTACAATGACACGTGGCGTTCATATTATTGTTTTTTAATAGTGTTACTGGACTGTACATCAATTTGACAGTAATTAAATTTAAGACATTTTAGAACAAATTCATTTCGAAAATCAGTCATTTTGGGAAAAGTACATTTTGGGATTTGTACCAAACGAGATTAGTACTTTATGAATTTCAGTCCAAACAGACCGTAAACATTATTTTGAGGTAAGTATCAATTTATATCGTTCTTGAGTTCAACAGAAACTCAGTCTGACCTTAAAACTGCTTTTCTATTGATGTTTAGGATGTGTGCTAAGAATGGCTAGCTAAGAATACCGACCAAAGTATCGCTTAATTTTCTTAGCTCCCTAATGGGCGGCATCATTTATTAAAGGTTATACCTACTAATCTTTTTTTTTCTAAATAGATGTGTTGCTAGAAGAGTACCTGATACTAGCGAAAACCTGTTTTTTTTTTAAAGTTTATATTTTTTCAGATCTGTCTTGTTATTGCAAGCCTGAACATTTTTTGAAAGTTCCAATATTTTTTTACATCTGATTGGCTATTTTAATACTCTGACAATCTTCATTGTGTATTTTTCAAATTCAAATTAAAAAAATATATTGAATAAAATAACAAGGATAATTTTGAAATGTCTTACATGCGGTGAATTTAAATGCCAATTCCAGCTTAACACAAGTCCGATAAGAACAGCCGTGTGATGCTGTAAGACACCATTTTAAACTTCGAATCTGAATCCGCTGTGAGTTTCTTGATTAGCATTCTAAAAACTCGGTTGATGGTGGTCGGTTGAAGTGGTCTTACCGCAAGCTCTTACAAACATCTTGTTTCTGAAATGTCAAAGTTTCAAGATTGCAACAATACCTACTTCAACACATTTTTTTATAGATAAGAAATGTCAAAGTTATATTGATTGATATTGCCCAAAGAGCTTGTAAGGGCCCTAGTCCGACACTCTCTAGATCAGTGTTATAGCTAACCTTTTAGCTTATTCCATTAAAACCAAACATTTGTCGTTAGCAACGGATCCAGTAAGTGATAAAATGTATTCAAAGAGCTCCAATAATTCCCCGTTAGAGTATCTTTTAAAAGGTTGGCTTGTTATCCGCGAACGAGAGTGCTAAGGGGCCTTCTTCTGTTGCCAAGTCCAGTAAAAATAAATGTCAATGTCATAGACTTGTTTTCCAAACGCAAACTAACATGTAAACAGGTATTTTTAACAGACTTCAACAAAGAAGGAAAATCTCAATTCGCCTTTATCCTTGATTATTTCGCCAATTATGAATGAATTTTGATGATTCTTTATTTGCTAGGTTCTTCAGAATAAGTGGTCCCGTATTAATTTGATAAACTTTTTCTATTAAACTTAAAAGTTTTCATTTTCGCATGTAATTTTCTACGTAGTGCAAAGTTGAAGTCAATTTAAAAAAAACCGTCAAACAGATGATATAAAAACCGTCAAACGGAATTTTTCAAATTGATAGTTTTCGAACACCTAACCGGAGGGCATGGATGCCCTCCACTACACCACCGATGCTCTCATAACATGCCGTGTACTGTTCCGGTAATAGGACATCGTATTGTAACTCAAGTTAGATAATTAGTCGTCTTAGGATCTTGTTCCTCATTAATTAAACATCAATGGCCGTCAATTACGCCCTGACAGCTTTATGTAGGCCATTTAATGTTGTTCCGATACGAAAATGAGCTTTATTGACTGTGGTTTATTTACAATTTATTGTTTTCCGATTAATGCGATTTAACTACCCTGAAATTGGGGTAAATAAGGTGCAAACAGGTATTCAAATTATTTTTAAGGACTCGGATTAAGTTTTAAATAATGAGTTCTTATAAAATAATTCGGTATACCTTATCACCAGAAATTTTAAGGTCATGTATTTTTACAGCCGTACAGAATTAAAAAAAGTGAATGAATGTATGTATATCCTCCTAATCTTATAAACGCGAAAGTTTGTAAGAATGTATGGATGTATGGATGTTTGTTACTCTTTCACGCTGAAACGGTTAAACGAATCTGGATAAAATTTGGCACAGATATACATAGATTATAGACTATATAGCACATAGTCTACTTTAAAAAAAAAATATATGATGACGACTTTAATCCCCGGGCTTGGTAGATATCTCCTCAGATCTTTAGTTACTTAGATCTTTGAGGATATCTAAAGGGGGTAGTCAGAGGCAAGTCCAAACATGACATTTGGTACATGCCCACATTTTGCACAGTAGTTAGTATTCCGTACGTGACAGGTTGCAAGCCCATCGCCGCTTATAAGAATACTAACCTATGACACATACCTTCGAATTTTTGGTTCTAGGGCATGCCGGTTTCCTCACGATGTTTTCCTTCACCGTTTAAGAGCACTGGCATCTACTTTTTATCCCGGAAAAATGTACGTTTCCCGTGGGATAGATTTTTTTTTTGTTTTTCATGGTACCAAGCGGGTGAAGTCACGGGCGGAAGCTAGTAATACATAATGTCGCACAAGTTATAAGCAAAGCCTTGCTAGTTACCATCAGGATGATGAGTCACTTCTCGTATTTAACATAACATTTATCGCATTTCAACAAATGCCTTCCAAAAATTGCTTCCGAATTGCTACTATTTGCTTCCATCAAAGAGAGATTTGCTTCCTCTTTAGTTAAGAAGAAATTCAACATTTAGAGGTGACCAGCCATTCTGACGTCAGAATCGCCGGTCACTCTGCGTCGTTCACCATGTTCGCTAGTGACTTATGTACACGATTTTTCATATTTGTGTCTAAAACGTTGTTTTTAGCATATTATACCTTTGATTATTTTTAAATGGTGTTTTGTCACGAAACTCGAGCACGCCAGAAATGTCATGGATATGAACCACTTGTGGACGACACGCCACCAAATTGTACAACCAGTATTTATTGCAATATTACTGAACACTAATAAACTAGAGCACTGTTGGTGTAGCGGTTGCACCCCTCCCTCACGATCCGAAGGTCTTGGGTTCAAACCTGGGGCCTTACCAAGTCTTCCAGAACGATTTCGTAACGATTCCATTATAGAAACGTCACTACTTCAATACAATTTGTTTATTCACGGTATGAAATAACATCATCATCATTCTCCTGCCTTTATCCCACACTAAGTGGGAAATAACAATGTAATATTAATTCGGTAATGTATTATGAATTCGTGGTGAGGCCCCTGGACGCGCACTAGTGAGTTTTTCCATTCGAAAAATTTATGTGTGCAATGCCAGTGACCTTAAACGGTGAAGGATAACATCGAGAGGAAACTGGCATACCTTAAAACTAAAAATTAGAAGGAGTGTTATAGGTTAGTATTCCTCCAAGCGGCGATGGGCTTGCAACCTGTCACGTACGGAATATTAACTACTGTGCAAAATGTAGCCATGTGCAATGCCATGTTTGGACGTATCTCTGACTACCCTCGGAGGCTTTAGATAACCTCAAAAATTACTAGGGATCTACCGAACCAGACGTTACGCCATTACAGATGTGGTCATGTTTATTTATTTACCTACCAGGTTTGAACCTACAGCTTTCGGATCGTGAAGTGGGGGTGCTACCACTACACAGTGCCACCAGTATCCTACTATAATATTATAAACGCGTAAGAAGAATGTTTGAATGTTGTTTGTAAGAATGTATTAATATGTTTGTTACTCTTTCACGTTGAAACGGCTAAACGGATCAGGATGAAATTTGGCACAGATATAGATTATAGTCTGGAATAGCACATAAGCTACTTTTTATCCCGGAAAATTTACGGTTTCCGTGGGATAGATTTGTTTTTGTTTTTCAAGGTACCTTTGTGGAAGCTAGTATATAATATCGATATAATATTATAAAGAGGAAAGATTGATTGTTTGTTTGTTTGTTTGTTTGAATTGAATAGGCTCCGAAACTACTGAACCGATTTGAAAAATTCTTTCACCAATGTGTAGAATGAACTTTCAGGATGAACATAGGCTATATTTTATGTAGGTACTTCGCGGGCGACGCCGCGTGCAGAAGCTAGTATATAATATCGATAAACCTAAGTTTTCTCCAGCTTTTGTTGATAAAAACGTTCAAGAGAAAAATATCTCCAAATAAAACGTATTATATACACAATGCGTTGTTATTGTCAGACGCAGAGCCGCTCTTGGGCCTTTCGCTTCTATTATTGTATTGGAAGAGTACCCATTCTATCGTCTTACTGTCTGTCTGGCCAAATAGATTATATATCTCAACTACTTCTGAAGTGGCTATTACTGTCGTCTGTTCGTTGTTTCTTGGAGTTTTTTTGCGATAAAACTCTGTATTCTTTTGTTTTTACCTGACTGCAAAGCGAAAGAGGATAATATATATGGTATTTATGTATTTTTGTATGTGAGTTTCTTTGGTTTTCGCTGTGACTCAAATATAGACGGGTTTTAACAAATGAGGTGTCAAAAAAAACAAAACAACAACAAACAAAGACAAACAAGAAACAATCAAACGATTGTTTGCGTTTCTTTAATATCTGATTAAAGTTCTAGGAGAAACTAAAATAGTTCCGGAAATTTCAATTACGAGTTACTCAAAATAGCTACCAGAAAGGATAATATGTTATTGCTTATCAGCATTCATTAGTTATAAGTTAAAGTCAAGTAAAGCGGCTCTGACATTACGTTTACACAAAGGTATAAAACAGGTCTTCTACAAGTTGCATCAAACTTTTTTTATTTATTGCTTACACCTTAAACACGTGAGCATAATTTTATAGTCAAAGACTGACAAGAAAAGAATGTTCTCTTGTTGGAAACAAAGCATGTTTAAAACTCTTTCAGGCATTTTGTTTGTAGCGTGTATCAAACATGTTTGTATATGTAAACGAGGGGTTAGATTAGACAATGCCCAAGCACCCTTGTCAAAGTCAATGATGTCTATAGCAAGGGACCTTTGGTGTTTAGCGGCTGCCCGCTCGTCATTTATCTATCAAGAAGTCCACGACAGTACCTAATAAGCCAAGAAACGCACTTAAAAATAATATAATAATAATATAATAATAATATAACACGTTTAAGACAATGTCAATTTCTAGTTTATGATTAAAACATGTTTAAGATTTTATTTATTTTACGAAAAACTATTCTTCTTACTCGTGCAAGCCTTTTAATAGCTTTCTGTTTCTATTTTCCTAATTTTTATTTTTTTTGTCTGTACTTAATTTTTTCCCCCATATCAATAAAAACTTACTGATTTCTTAAAAAATATGGTGGTTTAGGTGGTTTAAGAAATTTATTTCTCATAAGAATTTACATATTCACTTACACGAGAAAATTTAACTTTAAACTTAACTAACTAGGCTAAACATGCGCACTTAGGTATATAGTTTGATAGGCAGGCACTACTTAAGAATAGATAAGTACCTACCATTTGTAAATATAATCATAAAAATCCTACTTAAATGTATATAATGCATGTAAATGTGATAATTAGTGAGAGTGAATGTTTATTTACTCTCATAATATACCTACATAATTTTGAAAATTAATATTACACAACAATATTCTCACGTGTAATTTTACAAGCATGTTGATAACTTGTATGAAACTGGTTTATGGATGTATCAAGTGATTACGGGTCGATATACCAGAGGAAAAATAGTAAACGAAACTTTATATCTTAAACTATCAAAACCCGTATTAAGCCTTAGGAAACTCTTAAACGATCGCTTTACTTTTTAATAGGTGCAAACTCAAGTAGACCGCTTTTAAATCTTACGCAAAACATTTTGAATTCTCGCGAAATATACCTGTGCTATTTACCTTCCTTTGATGTAACTCTAGCTTTGTCCACAGACCGTACACAAACAGCTAGGTCTCTTGATACCGGTAACTTATAAGCCTTTAGCAGTCTTATCATTTAATAAAATCATGATTAAATGGGCAATTAGCATATACCGTAGAATCTGAAAAGCTTGATATCTATACTAATATTATAAAACTGAAGAGTTTGTTTGGTTGAACGCGCTAATCTCAGGAATTACTGGCTTGAATTGAAAAAATATTTTTGTGTTGATAGTTAATTTATTGAGTAAGGCTTTAGGCTTTATAACATCATGCTGCAACCAATAGGAGCAAAGCATCAATGCAAAATGTTGCAAAAACGTAAAAAAAATATATCACTTAAAACCCAAGTTGCGTCCCAAGCTTTTTTGACATCTAAATATGTAGTCTGATGTTTTATAATAAGTTTTTCGAGACAAACTTTGTTTAATTACTTTTTTGAATTTGTTTATCAATAAATCAAACTTTTTGTCATCTAATTAGTCTGATATTTTATAATAAGCTTTTCGAGACAGATTTTGTTTAATTACTTTTTGTTAATCAATAAATCAAGCATATCGCTTGGGATCTTGCTATAGAGCTGTACGCCACTACTTAATGTGAAGACTTACCTAGCTGCCATCAAAATGAACTACATCGCAGAGATTGAAAAAGCCTCGATGATGGCAGCGCAATCTGTTAATGGACACTAACGGCCTCAGAATAATACGTTGTCAAACCTTTGATCATGGTGGAACACTGGCAACGTGAACTCGAAACCGGAAGCGGATACAGCCGTCTTTGAATTTATTAATAATGGTTATGATATTTTGCTATTGTACGTAATTATCGTAAAGCAGTGGTAGCGACTCGTTTCGATCGTGGGTTCAAATCTGGTCACATACATTTTTCTGTTTGAAATATATGTGTCCGCTTTTATTAGTACTCTCAAACGGTGAAAGAAAACAGAGTCAGGAAACTGAAATCTTTTGTCTCTAACAATATTCTTGAAGAGGCTGAAATAAGGATTTATATGGGGTAACTTTTTTGGATGAGTGACCGCCTCTTTTTACACTCCATAGAAATTATCCAAAACCGATATCAAAAATTTCTGTTGTTTCAAAAATGATGTTTTTTTCCGGACAAAGTCGCGGGTAACAGCTAGTATAATATAATTCAATAGTAAAACGTGAGGAATTTAAATATCAATTCTAAACTAAGTTTACGTTCAATGTTTAAAATGGGTAAGCGGTTTTATATCTTACTAGCTTCCGCCCACGGCTTCGCCCGCGTGGTATCTTGAAAAACTAAAACTAATCTATCCTACAGGAACCTCATTTTTTTCCGAGATAAAATGTAACCTATGTGCTATTCCAGATCGTAATCTATATCTGTGCCAAATTTCATTCAGATCCGTTTAGCCGTTTCAGCTTGAAAGAGTAACAAATATCATTCACAGTAAACATTCACGTTTATAATATTAGTCTAGCGATTCCAGTAAATTAAAACACAAAGACCTCAAATGATTATTCGACCTCAACCAGACAGTAGAAACCCATACTAATATCTCATGTCAGTTGCAAGAGGGCATTAACCGCAAAATGCAGTCAAAATAGCGAAAACACCGACCATTCCAGTGCTCAGCCATTGTAGAATCCAACGCCCTAGTATACCCCTGATCTTAAGATAAACCCAGACAAATTAGGTAGGAACATAGCTTTATCTGACAGGTAGATAAGAAATAAGGCTTTTAGTTTTTGCTGTTCAAATGCCAGGTGAGGTAAGTTTTCTGTCGTTGTTTTTTAAGTCTACGCAAAGGTTTCAACGCCTCAATCCTATTTAATACTAATGGAAATGTTTTTTCTAGATACATACATACATAAAATCACGCCTGTTTCCCGACGGGGTAGGCAGAGATCACGGATCTCCACTTGCTACGATCCTGACACACCTCTTTTGCTTCATTCACTCTCATTACATTCTTCATACATGCGCGTCGGTTTAGGGTACTCTTGACCTGGCCTTTTTCTAAAACGTCCCCAATTTGGTCAAGGTACGTATGCCTAGGTCTTCCCCTTACAACTAAAATTTTTTTTTTTTTAGATGGACTTTGTAAAAGAGTAAGATGTTTATTATGAATTTTTAAACTTACGCGATTTATTAGTATTAAACAGGTATTTATCGCGTTTTATTTACTCACCTATTTTCCCTGACCTTTCGATGTATGTACTTGTAAATCATGAAACATACATTGAAATCTGAAATGGAAACAGATTGACGGTATTCCTAAGCGCTTCGTATGCCAAAAATAAAACTACCATCTGTTTGCACTCTGGTTGTGTAGGTATGTCACTACTAAGAATGTAGGAAACGCCTATTTTAGTTCATCATTATGATTACACAAACACAAACATCTAGTAGCTAGGTACACATTACACTTGAAACTCGTTCTGCTCACTCCCAATGGGTTATGGCTGAAAATCAGTGTTTTTGCTTTCTTAGCAAATGTCACGCTGAGCCAGCACCTTTTTGGCTTACTGCAGCACACACAGACATTCTACTTAGATTTTTTATCTAAGTTTCTGTTTCTTTTTGTCCACTGTATTTTATTATTGTTTTTTTTTACTAGTGTTTGTATAACTGCTGAAGTCTGTATTTGTGTGTCTGAAGTAACCAATAAAGTTTTTATCTATCTATCTATCTATCTAAATCTCTATTACTAATCTTTGAGAATATTTAAAGAAGGATAGTCAGAGGCACGTCCAAACAAGATGTTTGCATTGTAAAGGCCTAATTTATTAAAATGTGACGTAGGTTTCCAACAAAAAGGTACGAGTATATCCGAATTTATAATATGCTAAGCGTGGTCACTCATTCAAACAGTGACCGCGCTGATAGCTCAAAATGGGTACTTACGCTAATCGTGATATGATTTCTGAAGAGTAATTATCTAGCGTAGTGAATAAAAGAAATTATAGCTTGAGGAAAAATGTAAGATTCAGCCAATTTCCTAAATTAAAAAATAGTATTTACGTCTGAATTAGAATAGTCTCCAAGGAATGCCAATGAACATTTTTTCGAGGGAATGCAGATATTTTTTTTCACAAATGTTATCGAATTAAGTAATCATTTCTATTAAAATATTTTTCCATAAGGGCCCTTAAAGCTCAGTACCTGGATGACCGAGCTTTGATCGACCTTCTTCTTGGTAAATCGTGTTTTTTGAAAAACGAAACCTCGCTAGATCGATTTATCGCCTGCGATAGCCCCTGCATACTAAATTTCATGAAAGTCGTTGAAGCCGTTTTCGAGATTCAGATTATATAATATATACATATATACAAGAATTGCTAGTTTAACGGTATAGGATTACAGTCTTATCCCCAGTAAGGAACCGGAATGTCTTCGAACTTTTTGAGGTTTCCTCACGATGTTTTCCTTCACCGTTTGAGAATACCGGTACCTATAGCGCACATAAATTATTCAAACAGAAAAACCCTTTGGTGCACACCTGGATTCGAACCCACGACCTTAGGATCACATTCCACCAGTGCTCCCACTACGAGTATACCACCAGTGCAAAATGTGGGCATGTGCTAAATGTCATATTCGGACGTGCCTCTGACTACCCTCTTTAGATATCCTCAAAGATGTCACTAGAGGTCTGAGGAGATATAAATAAATAAATGATAAATAAATAATAAATAATGCAGGACAGTCCACACAGCATCATCTAGCCCCAAAGTAAGCTACTCAAAGCTTGTGTTATGGGTACCTACTAGATAACTGATATATTTAATACTTTATATACATAAATAGATATATTTTTATTATACATAGAAAACCCAGACCAACGGAACAAATTTCTGTAGATCGTACACAAATTTGTTCCGAGGCGGGAATGGAACCCGCAACCTCTAGCGTCGCAGGCGGACTCTCGCCCGCTGCGCCACTGAGGTCGTCAGTATCTACCGAGCCTGGGGATAACAGTTGTGACTTTGTCTTTTTTTTTCATTCCAACCAGTAAAAAGTTGAAATTGAAATTGAAATTGAAAAATATTTATTCAGTACAATCACAAGGATCACTTTGAAACGTCTTACATGCTAGGTGAATCTATGTGCCAATTCCAACCTAACCCAAGTACGAGAAGAACAGGCAAGAAACTCGTCTCGGTCCTAGCTCTTTTTTGTATGATCCTTCTTACAAAAAAATGTAATCAAGTTTAAAGTGAGCCCTCTTCATACCCTAAGATAGAGATTAATCCTATCAAAATACCTGTAGGGTCATTGTTAGTGTAGGTATACCTTACGCAAGCTTACAAGGGCAAGGCAGTCACTTAGCCATCCTGAATTATAAATGGCAATCCGTAGAGGTAGTATCTTGATCCAATCGCGCGTCTTATGAGCATTCTTCTGTCTTATCTAATTATACTTTTTTACCCGACTGTAAAGGGATTTTGGGATGTATGTGATTCTCCTCAATTAGATATTTTACCGTTATATAAAAAAAATAACCTTGTATTTCTAGCTCGACTTTCAAACTGATAGCATGAAGATGGACGAATAAAGGATTGGTTGATAATAATTTATCTCACGAAGGGTATTAAAAAAAAGTAATATTTTACGAGATAAACAAAATTGTTTGTTGCAAACGATGACGAATAGTGGGAACAATGATGAAACAGTTGAGGAGAATCGCCCATGTATGTATGTGAGTTTTTATGGTTGTCCCTATAGCCTTAACGGCCGGAAAGATTTAAGCAAATCAGGACACAACTTTAATATTTCGTTCCAAATTTTGTATTAAAGTACTGTTACTTCAAGCTTGAAATATGACGTTACTGAAACATGATGGTTTAAAGAGCTTGGTAACGCCCTAGATGTCGTTAGATTCTTGTAGATGACAGGAGTCATAAAGGTTATACATGTCAAAAAATTCAAAATGGCGAATGTAAGCTATTTTAGGCTATTTTCTATCTTTTCGTCAGGATTTTTGTTTTTTGAAATTAATACAAACTCTTCATTTCTTTTTTAATTTGGTGAAGGAAAACATCGTGTGGAAACCGACATGCTGTAGAGGCAATAAGCGGCAATGGGTTTGTAACATGTCACGTACGGCATACTAACTACTGTGTATACGAGGGCAAAATTATGACAAATATTATATTGAGACGTGCCTCTGACCAGCCCTTCCAAATACCCCCAAAGATACTATAATATTTAAGGGTCTAGGGTATATTAGTTTAGCTTTTCTTATACGGTTATTTTATCAATCTATCAAATTGAATTTTATCATTTTGGATTTAAGATTCAATACAAAATTGGCAAGAACACGTAAAATAGAATGCAATAGCGTAAAATAGAAAGTACCTACATAAAATTGAATGCTTATACAGCTTTTCTCAACTCGTAAAAAGGAAAATAGCCCTTTACCTTATACATTGTGCAGTGTGATGCACAAAGAGGTCGTCAACCCCGTACGACCCTTAAAAACTAGGTACATTATATTATTTAGGCCTTTGTTTTCTTCACGCAAATTTAAAGTTGCCAAATTATTAAATTCAATACCAAAATGCCATAGTATTTCTATAAATATAATAAGTACCTGGGTGACCGAGCATTGCTCGGTTTTTTTGGTAAACGACGTTTTCTAAAAATGAAACCTAGCTAGATCGATTTATCGCCCCCAATACTACCTGCATACAAAATTTCATGAAAATCGTTGGAACCGTTTCAGAGATTCAGATTATCTATATATATACATAATATATATTATACAAGAATTGCTCGTTTAAAGGTATAAGATATAAAGAACGGATACATTACTTAGCATCCATTTAGATCTCTACAATTTTATCGAAGTTACTATCAATGCCGAACGTCGTTTGTACCAAACTTGGCCCTTATTTAAGATTATATAGTTATTTACTCACGTGTATGCTGTTTTGGTTGAACAAAAAACTTTATAAATCTTCATATACGCGTATTTTGTTTGAAAATTCATGTACTCATGATTTTTTTGTTCTCATGTGTATTTCTAGAAAAAATCTCAACGATAAAAGGTTTTATATAGTAATTTAAGTTAGTTCTCAAAATAGTATACCTAAAAGTTTTCAAAATAGTTTTCTCATCTTACAAAACTATGTAAAAGTAATCCTTGAAAAAACCTCTCAGGGCTTATGTATAAAGTTTTCTTATTTGTCTTGGAATCTCAACAAAATTAGTGAGGCACCTAGGGAATCATTTGACTACATTTTACCCGACCGTGAAGCGATGGAGGGTAATGTTTTGGGGTGTATGTATTTATGTGGTGTATGGTGTATGGATTTTGATAAATAAGATGTCGTTGGATTTTTCTGTATTACAAGAATGACATAGTTATACAAAATGTCAAAAAAACCAATATGGCGACTGTAAAAATCTGTTTTCAGTAGGTCTACCATGAGTTTCCACAATCTACACTCGCTAGCGACTGTAGTTAAAAAAATGTATGATAACTTGTACAGCGCCTCTAGCGGATAGTTGACTAAAACGTCACGTAGCTAACTATCCTACGTCACAGCGTACTACAGCGACTGTAGTTTGCGCTCATTAATTTGCTTAGAATTTGGTACCATGAGTAACAATTTCGACAGATGTCATAGTAACGTACTATTACTACTGTAGTAACGTCAGCTGATCTAAATGTGACAACTCATGGTAGACGTACAGTTAATTTCAGTTAATTTTAGTCGGATAATTTATTTTTGGAGTAAATACTAGTTTCTGTAATCTATGTAAACTTAGCTAAGCCCTAGCTCACACTAGCACAACCTGAAAAAAATAAAAAGATGAGAAAATTCTCTCGCTCATTTAAGAGTGGATTCGACCAAACTTGTTTAAGTGCTATCCCCAGAATAAATCATAGTTATCGAAGAGTAAACTGACATTTTACTTGCATTTAAAAACACTCACGACTGTAATCCCCAGGCTCGGTAGATATCTCCTCAGATCTCTAGTTACTTAGATCTTTGAGGATATCTAAAGAGGGTAGTCAGAGGCACGTCCAAACATTATATTTGACGTGCCCACATTTTGCAGAGTAGTTAGTATTCCGTACGTGACAGGTTGCAAGCCCATCGCCGCTTATAGGAATAAACCTATGACTCCATACCTTCAAAATTTTTATTTCTAGGGTATAGCGCGAGATTTTACAAATAAAAAAATCAATTGGAGTACAATCGGATATGAACCCACAACTTTAACATCACTACCACTAGACCACTAAAGCTTACAAAATGAATACTAAAAAAATCTGATAAAAATTTATGTACTAAGTTGCGTGAAACTACTAGATTTGCGTTTTATTCACGGAACTCGAACGTAATAAAACGTGGCAACTTCATTTGGCAAAGAATGAAAGTTGAGATGTAACTTTGAATCTAACAGTTGACTTGGATAGACAGAGAAAGAAATATGAACAAGGACAGCAATAGTCACTACTCCTATCACTTTCTTTTTATTTTTTTAGGTATTTATATGACGTGGGATATTGAAACTTTTTGAATTTTTTTGTAGCGGCTTTTCCTCCGTCCGGAAAATCGCTAGTTTTTACAAAACAGTGTGAAAAAAGGGTTGAAATGCGCCTCAGAGGCTTTTAGATATATTTATCAGGTCTTCAGCATTTCTTAGTTACGACATACCGGTAGCCTCACGATGTTTTCCGTCACCGTTTGAGAGTTCTGGTGTTAGTGCACTTAGTGTACCTACCAATAAAGTTTTCTGTACGAAAAATGTATGTGCGCTATACCAGTACTCTGAAACGGTGATGGTAAACATCATGAGGATACCAGCATTTTGTAGACCCTAAAAAGTTTGAAGAGTGTGTCAAGTGCACGAAAAAAGCTTCTAAGAAGCACTTTTCACGACATTGGTTGGTAAAAATTGTATCACCGGATTTGAACTCACGAACGATATTATAACGTTTCAAAACTAGGTCAAGCATGAACTTACAAAGAAACCTACCAGTCTAGAATTGTGTCTAGATTAACGATCTAGAATCTAGACTCATTCATTATGTTCGAAGTTTTTGGGAATGCACTGGTGTGGTGGTAGTATCCGCCTACCGTAGGTAGTGAGTTCAAATCTCGAGTTTTATAATTAAGGTTTAAAGATATTTATTCTAAAAAAAGTCTCTTAGTTAACAATAGTTGCTTTGCCCAATGTAAAAAAGTGATCATGACTGTAATCCCCAGACTCGGTAGATATCTCCTCAGACCTCTAGTGACTTAGATCTTTGAGGATATCTAAAGAGGGTAGTTAGAGACACGTTCTAACATGGCCATGTCAGGCTCGGTAGATATCTCCTCAGATCTCTTGTTACTCAGATCAAATTTGATATTTGGCACATGCCCACATGTTGACAGTAGTATGTATTCCGTACGTGACAGGTTGCAAGCCCATCGCCGCTTATAAGAAAATTTTAACGGTACAAATTTTAACTAATTTATTTATTTTTCTCATACATTATATTCTTGAGCTGCATTATGAAATTTTTACCTTCTATTTAATTTTTATTTTTTAACCTGGGAATTATATAATCGTTAGTTACGAGTATTTCATGATTAATTTTTTTTGAGCAATTTCATATATATTGTGACATTTTGCTATATTATTTTTCTAATATTGAGTATAATTCTTCTATTTTTACTGGTTAACCTCTATAATCTTTGGTTTAGGAAAGTCTAAAATCGCGCTAAGTCTATATCTCAGGTTCGTTTAACGCATATAAAATTTATAGCCTAATGTATCACGAAAAAGAGATTTTTAATCAAAACAAAGTGAATGATACAGTGATAAAAAGACTTCTCTGAAGATATTTGATTTCCGACAGAGATTATCATGATTCCCGCTGGCACCGACCCCGTTTCATACGAACTGCTGAAAGTACCTACTGCCCTATATTATTCACAAACAAAATAGCGTTACAATCAGAGAATGAGCGAAACGCAGACACGATTTAAGGGTGTATTTACAAAGGGAAATTTCGCCTATACCTTACTACACCGTAATTGGTTACAAAATTGTTTACCTCGAAATGAAATCCTCACTTTTCCACTGCACTGTCACAACACGGGTTCAAACACCACACAGTATACACAAGTCACCAACTCACATTCGTGGAAAAAATACGTAACAGCGCTACGGCGTAGCGTGTGCTACGGGCTACGCTCTGGCTACGACTAACGTAGCGCCCCTCCCCCCGCGCCCGTCCCGCGGACAAAATGCCTCGAGTACTTTATTTGTTTCTTTGAAATTTCTCACTTTCAATAATAAATGATGAGATTATTTCCTTTTTAGTTTACGAGAATTTTAAAATCTTGATAGCTTTGACCGGGTCACTCTTATTCGTACATTCGTACATTTTATAAATGTTTGTACGCATGTGGGGCGGTTAACATATTTGTAACGTTATTCGGATAATGTACTCTTTTATTATTATTTCATTTTTAGTTTATGAGACCTTAAAATCTTGCAACTCTTACCTAAGCTAATCCAAACAAGACAAAAATGCTATTAGCCTTAGACCGAATTGCTTGAAATAATGGGTTGATACTTTATTTATACTTATTTTTTTTATTTATTATTTATTTATATATTTTTATATTTGTTTTTGTTTTTAAGATGTGTAGTGATTTTTTTTTGTTGTATAGATTTTACATTAGCCCGCATAGCGAATAGGCTAGTTAATAAATATTTGAAAAAAAAAACTTTATAATTTTAATGACTTTGCCCGGGCTAGTCACTTGCGTACATTCGTATATTGTACAATTTTTTGTACGCATGTGAGGCGGTCTATGTATATGCGATGTGATTTGCATAATGTACATATTTACGCTTTATACTAGATTTGTTTATAAAGTTTTGTTTAAGATGATTTTATTGGTTCGTATGGGCTTTTAACGTATTTTTCTTCCTTTGTTTTAATTACTTTTAGTTTTTAGTCCAAAATAAATAGTAAAAAAACCGACAGAGTTTGGAAAAGTCTTTTCAAAAAGTTTATATTGCAAAAGTCGTCCCACACTTGCAAGTTCGCAGTTTCTTGCGAATGTGTGCGACCGGCTTTGTGCTGAATTGAATTTTCAAATTACTGAGTCCTTATTTTGGAAGATGTTTATTAAATTTGGCTTATGATTTATTGTAAACAAAACAATAAAATCTTTCTTCAGCATTAGAGAAACTCAGGCAGCTTTTGTTAAGCAATGAAATTTAAAGAATTGAAATGTCTATCAGGAGTGGAGGAAAGCCTTTTCCCAGCAGTGGGACATTAATAGCTGATACAAATAGCATAAAACCGACTTATTATGTTGATACCTTGAATGCGAAGCAACGGGCGGAAGCTAGTCATAGTTAAAATTACTATCGTGAATCTGTCGATGTTAAGTTGCAAACGATCAGCTGAACAGATTTCGTTGAAATTTGTTACATAGATAGATTATAACCTGGATATAAGCAATACGAAATTAATCCTGAAAATAGCCTTTGCGTTAATAAATGGTATTTTATAATATAAAAAAACCAATCACGAACGAAAGCGCGGGAGTTCACCAGTATTATTATAATTTCGCGTGGTTTTAATAACTATAAATATCTTTGTCCCTTTCTCGCTTCAAGCTCTCACGGTCCAATCACTTTGTGCGTTTGGTCTAAGTTACAGACTCATGAGTATGACATTATTTAAAACGCTCTATAAATAACATTCTGTCCTTGTCATTTACAGATTAATAAATAGAGATATAAGAGATTTTAAGACCATTTTAGCTGTACTAATGAGGTTTTATTGACTTTAACCATACCCTAGCGGGTTTTTATGAGAGTAAAATGTGTCATTTTTTAGATGCCCTTGATGAATATGAATAATTAAAACACATTTTTTAAACTATCGCGACTTTTAAACATGTTCAAGTATATATTATCGGGACTGTGATTGTAATATTATCGAAATGTCGAGGTAAATAGAATGTTTCACAATACACGATTAAGTCCCGATAATATACAGGGTGTCCCAAAAAGTAGTGTCAAGCGAAAGTCCAGAGATAGAACACCCCTTGGGGTACCCGAATCACCCCCATGTATGTTCCGCGATTTTCTATAGTTTTCGAGTTATTAATTGTTTTCCGAATTTTTGAAAATTTACGACTTGAACAACTTAAAACATTCTTACAAAAAAAGTATAAAACTTTCTTGAGATTTTTTTTTTGCTACTGAATTGTTATGAGTTGTTCTTTTATGCATAAAATAATCAGCTACGTGACTTTGATGAAAACTATGAAAATGTTGGTGTAAAGCCAAATAATTACATTCGGTGAATTATGACTAAAATTTTCAACTTCAAATTAAAAATCTTAAAAAGTGATTTCATGGTTCCTAAATAAGTCTAAAGAATTTTCCAGAAACTCAGCTTTCATAATCATTAAGAAAAAGAATTACTTAATAGGCTACTTTTGCTAAAATCGGCCTTCAAAGACGGTGAGGTGGAAAATTCTTAAAATTAGCTACCTGATTAAAAAATAGATTTTGGCCATTTTATCATTCCTAAGCTTAATTAGTTTGTGAACTTACCAAAATGACTGCAGGAAAGTAAGATTTCATTAACATTTGAAGGTTTTATTTATTTAGTTTAGCTTAATTTATGAAATAAAACAACAAGTAAAATTTATTATTTTTTTACAAAAAGTTTTCAAAATGTCAATCTTCTAGGTCGATACAAATCCTACATCGTCTTAAAAAGGTTTCCTTAAATCGTATGAAAGCTATTTTAAGTTCCTTAATTTTTTCTTCGGCCTGTCTCAATTTTGTTCTTAATTCGGCCATATTGCTGATTTCTTTGGCATAAACTAATTCTTTGTAGTCGTTTTTGGTTAGTTATCAAACAAATTAAGCTTAGGAATGATAAAATGGCCAAAATCTATTTTTTAATCAGGAAGCTAATTTTAAGAATTTTCCACCTCACCGTCTTTGAAGGCCGATTTTAGCAAAAGTAGCCTATTAAGTATTTCTTTTTTTTAATGATTATGAAAGCTGAGTTTCTGGAAAATTCTTTAGACTTATTTAGGAACCATGAAATCACTTTTTAAGATTTTTAATTTGAAGTTGAAAATTTTAGTCATAATTCACCGAATGTAATTATTTGGCTTTACACCAACATTTTCATAGTTTTCATCAAAGTCACGTAACTGATTATTTTATGCATAAAAGAACAACTCATAACAATTCAGTAGCAAAAAAAAAATCTCAAGAAAGTTTTATACTTTTTTTGTAAGAATGTTTTAAGTTGTTCAAGTCGTAAATTTTCAAAAATTCGGAAAAAAATTATTAACTTGAAAACTATAGAAAATCGCGGAACATACATGGGGGTGATTCGGGTACCCCAAGGGGTGTTCTATCTCTGGACTTTCGCTTGACACTACTTTTTGGGACACCCTGTATATTTACCCTGTATATTACGCAATACTTGAAAATACATTTGGTTTTCAACCTTCATGTTTTGTTTTTAAAAATAAATTATTCAGTTTTTGTTTATTTTTATTGCTTTTATAGTTGTAATTCTGTAATCTTTATGACCTAATGTTTCAAATTATGCTACTCATATAAAGTATCATCTTCTAAAGTTGACGTCATTTTAAACGACGGTGAACATTAACTGTTTTCATTGTGAAATAAGAAAATATTAGATTCCTATGCGTTATAAGTAGGTTCTTCATAATATTTGTATTGTTTTTTAATTTTACTAAGTGGAAGTTTATATTGAGAGACTAGCTTATGCCCGCGACTTCGTCCGCGTAGAAATCGAAAATAATGAATTTAAATAAAATACGAAACACGTCTTCCATCATATAAATATTAAACGGGTATTGAGTATTGCGTTTTATTTACCTATTTTTCCCTATTTTTAACGTTGGGAAAAATAGGTACTTAAATAAAACGCGATATATACCCGTTTCATTTCGGTTTTGCCTATTTTTACATAGCCACATAACGAACCTACTGTACGGGGAAGGTAATTCGGTTTTGTATATTTTTACATAGCAACCTAACGAACCTACTGCTCGGGGTAAAGCAATTCGGTTTTAAATATATTTACATAGCAACCTAACAAACCTACTGCTCGGGGTAAGGCAATTCGGTTTTGTGTATTTTTACATAGCAACCTAACAAACCTACTGCTCGGGGTAAGGCAATTCGGTTTTGTATATTTTTACATAGCAACCTAACAAACCTACTGCTCGAGGTAGGGCAATTCGGATTTTTATATTTTCACATAGCGACCTAACGAACCTACTGCTAGGGGTAGGGAAATTCGGATTTGTATATTTTTACATAGCAACCTAACGAACCTACTGCTCGGGTAGGGGTAGAACATAGTGGAACTGAGCATCGGAAACATTGACAACCTCTTTTATTTTGTACATAACATACCATACATACATAAAATAACGCCTGATTCCCAACGGAGTAGGCAGAGACCATAGAACTCCACTTGCTACGTTCCTACATACATTTTTGCTTCATTCACTCTCATTACATTCTTCATACATGAGCGTTGGTTTAGGGTACTCTTGACCTAGCTATTCTCTAAAACGCGCCAATTTAATCGAGGTCCGTACGCAGAGGTTTTCTCCTTCCAACTATCCCATTCACACTCTCCTTATAAATTGAGAAGGGTATGTTAAGATGGTTTGGGTATGTAGAAAGGGTGGAGCAAAAGAGACTGACGAAACAGGTGCATGCACCCATCATGTACCTGTCAATCTCCTATCATACATCCTTTCTACATGCCCAAACCATCTGAACATACCCTTCTCAATATTCATCACTACGTCTTCTTTCACACCACAACGTTAATTCATCACACTGTTCTTCACTCTGTCATTTAAAATTAAACCACACATACTTCTCATAGCTCTCATTTCCACTGCATTTATTCTATTCTAATGCTTCTTCTGCCATACCTAACTTTCAGTAGGTATCATTACTTCATTTTGTAAAAAGATTTAATGTACCTACTTACCTATTTAAACTAAGTTTCAAGCCAATCACACCATCCTTACCTATGAGAAACATGCTACATACACATACTTTCCGAAGATAGAACTATATCTACTAAAAACATACTAAAATTAATAAAAAGACGAATTGTTTATCTACCCATAGAAAATCGACATAAAATGACATTGTCAATAGACGTAGTGTAGTGTCACTGTTATTTAAACAAAAAAGGTTGATTGCACTGATTAATGTGATTTGAATCTAAGCCCAGTACTAACTACTATTTCATATTTTGTGACTTTATTATTTTACATATTAATTATTATATATTATTTTATCTTTTATATTTGTCAACCGATTTCGATGAAACTTTGTTTCATTCCTATGTTTTAATCTAAGCTTATCTCAATACATTAGTGAAAACTGAATTCGATTCGGTTCAGTCTTTGAGGAGATTATCGTTCACAAACGGACAGATAAACATAAAAACAAACAAAAAGTTTTTTTTTTCATAAACTGTTGTTTTAGACGTAGCGTGGCTTTAGGTAGCACTAATTTTTATTTGAAAATATCAAAATTACAGACACGATTTCTCGACGATTTTATTTAATGTATAGAATTTCTATGTTTTTAAGTGAGTTCAACCTTTTTGAATGAAATCGGAGAGAGTTTCAAACATAACATGTGTCAAAATAAAATGTATTTATAGCAAAAGCACTAAGGAGTATTGATATCAATTTCGAAGCAAATCACCACCAAAATAACTTTCTACCCCTTTTTAACCCCGTTTAGGGATGAGTTTCAATAAAATGCTATATAGGTCTTTCATCAATTCTGTTGAAAAAGGTTTATGCAAAATTTCAAGTTGATTGGACCAAGGAATCACGTTGTCCCATACAAACTTTGCCCCCCTTTTTCACCCCTTTAGAAGTGGAATTTCGGAAAATCCCTTCTTATCGGATGCCTACATCGTACAAACAACACACCCTCCAAGTTTCAGATCTCTACGATCAGCGGTTTAGGCTGTGCGTTGTTTCCTAAGTCATTCAGCACCAAGTTTTTTATGAGTCTTTGTACCCCTTTTTAACCCCGTTAGGGGATGAAATTCAAAAAAATGCTATATAGTTCTTTCATCAATTCTGTTAAAAAAGGTTTATGCTAAATTTCAAGTAGATCGGACCAAGGAATCACGTTTTCCATACAAACTTTGCCTCCCTTTTTCACCCCTTTAGAGGTTGAATTTCGGAAAATCCCTTCTTATCGGATGCCTACATCGTACAAACAACACACCCTCCAAGTTTCAGATCTCTACGATCAGCGGTTTAGGCTGTGCGTTGTTTCCTAAGTCATTCAGGACCAAGTTTTTTATGAGTCTTTGTACCCCTTTTTAACCCCTTTAGAGGATGAAATTCAAAAAAATGCTATATAGGTCTTTCATCAATTCTGTAAAAAAAGGTTTATGCAAAATTTCAAGTAGATCGGACCAAGGAATCAGGTTTTGCATACAAACTTTGCTCCCCTTTTGCACCCCCTTAGAGGTGGAATTTCGGAAAATCCCTTCTTATCGGATGTCTCCGTCGTACAAACAACACACCCTCCAAGTTTCAGATCTCTACGATCAGCGGTTTAGGCTGTGCGTTGATACCTCAGTCATTCAGGACAAAGCCTTTTATATGTATAGATGTCGTCAAAGTGACTTGCTTAGCCAGGCTAACATGGCTGGCAGCTGCGCATTTTGTCAAAGCTTTTATCGAGTATGCTGTTTTAAATACTCACGAGAGCGAGACAAAACATTCGACAATTTTTTGTGTTATTGGGGCATACCGAAGTAACATTGGGGGGGGACCTCGACGCCCTTCAGAAAGGCTGGTGGGAGGTAGCGGGTGACCGAGAGCATTGAAAGGAATTGGGGAAGATTTTTGCCCAGCAGTGGGACAATATGGGTTTTAAATAAAAAAATAATCAAGAAGCTTACGCCTTATGTACTTTTAAACTTACGCGATATGAACACATTATTATTAGTATTAGACGGGTACTGTTAGTGTTGTGTGTCGTCCGAGTGTACAGATGGACATTGTCGAGAACGAAGTGAGGGTAGTTGCAAATAATGCGAACCCCGCTTCGCGGAGGCGGTAGCTCCAGTACTCCAGTCTACCCGTGACCACGACAGCGTGCAAACCTGTCGAAACGTCGGGAAAATATAAGGTAATTTAAAAGCTTACGCCTTATACCAAGCTCCACCATCCCAGTTCCACGCATGCGCGGCCCGGTAGCAAAAACGACTGACTTGCGTTATCCCAATTTTTTCCTACACTTAATTACGCTAACAAAAGTTTGGGCTCACTTTCCAATAATAACAAGAGCTTGTTAGGGGCCCGTGGGTAAACTATCGAACCCTTAGATTAAACAGTGTTTGCGTAACAATGTGACCCTTCTTAATTTCTTGATTGTTTTTCTTTGACAGGTTGATATCGGGGGTGTTCGGTTTGGTACCTAATTTGGTGGCCTTAGCATTAGTTTTGTGTATATTGTGATTTATATAACAATTTTGAGGTCTTACCACAAGCTTTTACAAACCATCATGTTTCAGAAACGTCAAAGGTTCGAGCTTGAAGTAACACTACTTCAATACAAAAGTACCTAACATTACTTCAATACAATCTGTATAGGTCATGTTACGAAATATCAAAGTTATATTACTTTGATATTGGTCGTAGAATTCATGGTAAGGCCCCTGATGTTTTTGTGTAATTTTTTAGTGAATTTTAATCCGCCATTTTATTACGAATAAGTTATATTTATATTTATAAAGCCTATAATAATGATGGATAAAATCTTTGATTTCAGACATTAAAATTATCGCACAGGTACTAATAAAGACACATAAAACATAAATACTCTTATTTTATTATTATTTCTTTTTTATTTTTGATGACGTGTGCGCGGTGTAATGTCTCCAGAATCTTGGAAACGCTTCCCTCTGGCAGTAATTTGGATCAAGTAAGCTATCTATAGATAGTTTGTGACTGTCCTTCGATAATTCAACTATTTCACATGTATTTTGTATAAAATTATTGTAAAAACATTTGTGTAAGTAAATCTCAACGTCCACGGTATACGGAACTCTAAACTAGATACGCCAATCGTACTTACCCCATATATTTCTATTAGCACGGCACAACATCTTTTATTCGGCTTGAATGGAGCCGTCATCCCCTAACCAAGGGCTATATCTACCTAGTAGTAGTCTACAGGGTGTACCAAATATACTTCTTATAACATCATCATCATCATCCGTAGTCCGACTTCACCCACTGCTGGCCTCTCTTTGCATATGCCATTGTCCACGGTCTGCTGCTAGCCTCATCCAGTACGTCTACTATGAGTTGTCACATTTAGATCGGCTGACGTAACTACAGTAGTAATAGTACGTTACTATGATATCTGTCAAAATTGTTACTCATAGTACCAAATTCTAAGCAAATTAATGAGCGCAAACTACAGTCGCTGTAGTACGCTGTGACGTAGATAGTTAGCTACGTGAGGTTTTAGTACCCAACTATCCGCTAGAGGCGCTGTACAAGTTTTCATACATTTTTTTAACTACAGTCGCTAGCGAGTGTAGATTGTGAAAACTCATGGTAAACCTACTGGTCCGGCCCGCAGATGCTATGTCGTCAGCCCATCTCGCTACCGGACGACCGACGCACCTATACCCGGTTCTTGGATGCCATTCAGTCAACGCCTTACTCCACCTGTCGTCACCTCGCCTTGCCAGGTGTCCTGCCCAACTCCATTTTAGTTCCGTTATGCGGTTCCCAACGTCTTTGACTTTTGACATGTAGTTTCAACCCCACTTGGAGGGTAAACTCAATTCTCAATATGTACTTTTAAACTTACGCGATCTGAACACATTATTATTAGTATTAGACGGGTATTTATCGCGTTTAAATTACCTTATATTTTCCCGACGTTTCGACAGGTTTGCACGCTGTCGTGGTCACGGGTAGACTCCCCGTGACCCGTGACCACGACAGCGTGCAAACCTGTCGAAACGTCGGGAAAATATAAGGTAATTTAAACGCGATAAATACCCGTCTAATACTAATAATAATCAATTCTCAATGTAGTGAAATAAAAAATGAATCAAAATCAACATTAAAATGATCATGACTGTAATCCCCCGGCTCGGTAGATGTCTTCTCAGATCTCCAGTTACTTAGATCTTTGAGGATATCTATAGAGGGTAGTCAGAGGCACGCCCGAACATAACATTTGGCACATGCCCACATTTTGCACAGTGGTTAGTATAACGTGACAAGTTGCAAGACATCTAGTTATGTTTCGAGGAACTAATCTGGTCTTAGTGATGTTAAAGTTTTAAATTTAAGTTGATTTTAATCAAAGTTTATAATACAAAACAACTTTTTAATTTATTCATTTTATTTAATTTCCTTAAACTTATTTGTTGACTTGCTTTTTCGTTTATTTTTTCAATGAAAATTTAGTAGTCATTGATTTGATTTGGCGATATTGAGTCAAGCGAGTGCGTGTATGCAAGTCATTTTGTTCGGCGTTTGTTACTTTTTTGATTAAATTATAAAAATTATTTGATTTGACTGTTTGTTTTTGTAAGTCGTTAGTCAGAGCACAGATGCAATAGCTTTACCGCGGCAGTCTCCGAGTGCCACACGTCTTTTTTTTTTATAAACCTCTCCGAATAAGCTTTTTAAAATCCTCAGGTTTAATAGACTCAAAAGCAAAAATTAAAAGTAAAGATTAAAAGTAAAGAAATTGCGTTTCTAATCTGCTATCTGACCTCCACCTGACCCCTGCCACATCTAGCATTGAGTTCGATGTAATCGGTGCCCGTTGGCATTAGTTACATTAATTGTACATTACTTGTGAGAGCTACACGCCCGACCACTTCTAGTAGGCATAAAAATATATAAACCTTTGTTTGAGTACACTGATTTCAAAATGTTATATGTTAATATTGTTCTTTGTTATTACAGTTCTAAACTAGTGTGGTGAAAAATTAGCATTTGGAAATTTGGAATACAATCACGTTGTAACAGCTGAATCAATTTTGATGAATTTTTGCGTAAACATGGATACCTATATTATGACATTTGGTATTACTTTGACGTCTCATTTAATTCTCATTCTCACGTCTTCATTTGCATAATGTTTTTTTCATACAATTTCAACCTTCCACGCTGCTCTCTGGTATTATAGGCTGTGCATTGATCTATCAGTCAGTCAGTAACGTAAGAATTTTATATATTTAGATTGCCAGTGTTGCCAACTCCAAAAGAATTACCCTGGTATTACGTAATGGTTACCACTCTAAGCATTACTCCCACATTTAATATCCAGCTGTTGCCGATAATTTCCACAAATGTGTGTTTTTACTTAGCGGCTGCGAAGGCGCAGTTTGTGAAATCTTATGCTATGTTTAGATAGGCTCAGTGACTGGCGCCAGTGATATCGCAAGTTACTGTACTATCCATCATCATCATCTTCCTGCCCTTTTCCACGTTATGTGGGGTCGGCACAACATGTGATCTTCCATTTCCCTCTATCATCCGTCATCTCAGTACTCACTCCTTTCTTACTCATAATCATCTCTCACACAGTCCATCCATCTTTTCTTTGGCTTACCTCTACCCCTGTATCCATCCACATTCATACAACACTCTTTTCGTCACATGACATTGTCACTAACAGTCGTTTTTAGCTATTTGTAAAAAATATATTATTATAAATTCAATGTTTTATCTCTATTGTTTCAAATACAGGTTTTATGTGTTCCGTACGTGATATGTTGCAAATCCATCGCTTTATTGTTTGTATCTGTTTTTTAAACAAATGCAGTGGATAATCTGATTTCAATATATTCAAAAAACGAAAGGTAATCTAAGAAATCTGGACAATTTTTCTAGATTATTTTTTTTTAAACATAAAACATAAACAAAATCACGGCTTAATCCCCAGGCTCGATAGATATCTCCTCAGATCTCTAGTTACTTAGACCTTTTAGGATATGTAAAGAGGGTTGTCAGAGGCACGTCCAAACATGACATTTGGTACATGCCCACATTTTGCACAGTATTCCCTACGTTGCAAGACCATCGCAGCTTACAAGAATACTAACCTATTTTACACACTTTCGAATTTTTGATTCTACGGTATGCCGGTTTCCTCACGATGTTTTCCTTCACCGTTAAGAGCACTGGCATTGTGTATTTGTTTTTTTATGTGCTTTTTAAAGAATTGCAACGTCAATTCATGAATTTGACAAATTTTCAAGTGTGACAACTTTAAGATTGGTAATTTATTAAATCATAGTGAGATGAGATTCATCACAATTGTCGTTTTTAGACCCCTAAAGCCTTGGTCATTCAGGTACTGGATAATAAAGTAAGCTTACTATTTACCCAACTGCGAAGAAGGAAAGTCGGTATTCTGTTTGGGGCGTGTGTATGTACGAGTATAATATCCAAATCCAGGCTCCCTAAACGCAAGCAAATTCAGTTCTTCTGTCCCCTGTTCAAAAGAACCATTTTTCCGGTGAAGTGCAAAATTAATGCTATTTTTACCCGACTGTTAAAGAGTGCTCTAAAATGCTCAACCAGGCGGATCGTGTCTAATTAAGCAAAATAAAAACGTTGCTGTTTCGGCGCGGCTAATCAAGACTTGTGCTGACTCCGACATCCGTGCATTGGACCGGCTGAAATATTGCATAGAAATGAAACTGAAGTAGTTACCTTGACCTTACCGTGGTTACCTTAACAAGGATAAAAAAAAGCCCAGCAAGTTTGTTGTCAATTCTTCTCGGACTGAAATGGGGATAGGATTGAAATTGGCACCTATACTCACCTAGTATGACGGTCAAAATATCTTTAATAAAAATATTTTATGTATGAATTATGTAATTTGAAACAAGTGAAATATATGTACTTTTAAACTTACGCGATCTGAACACATTATTATTAGTATTAGACGGGTATTTATCGTGTTCAAATTACCTTAAATACCCGTCTAATACTAATAACAAGTTAAATATAGCGTAGAAACGAAACTCATGTAGTTACTCTGACCTTGAAATTGACCTTACCGTGCATTTGTACTGGGTAAAAATCTTCGAAGGTGCTGGTAGTGGAACGGTGGGATAATTGGTAGTATTTAAAAGCTCCAGGCAAAAACCATCTTATTAATTTGGTCTTAGATCTCATAATATAATAGTCTAGAATCTACATAAATCCTTATTTCAAAGGAGTTGCGCTTCTGTGGACATGGAAAAAACCGAGAGAGGCTGACGTTATGGCGGCATAGAATAAAATTATAATGTTTGTTCCGCTGCCAGCTTAACCTAGGCTTATCTGCGCGCTTGTTCAGTTCTATGTTCTATATTAAGACAGAAGAAACAAAAAAAATATTTTATTTGACACACACACTGTGAGTAGTGGTGTAGTGGTAGCACCCCTGCCTCATGATCCGAAGGTCGTGGGTTCAAACCTAGTCGTGCACCAATGAATTTTTCCATTCGAAAAATGTATGTGCGCAATGCCAGTGCTCTTAAACGGTGAAGGAAAACATCGTGAGGAAACTGGCATACTCTAGAACCAAAAATTCGACGATGTTTGTCTTATGTTAGTATTCTTATAAGAGGCGGTGGGCTTGCAACCTGTCACGTATGTAATACTAACCACTGTGCAAATGGGCATGTGCCAAATATCATGTTTGGACGTGCTTCTGACTACCCTCTTTAGATATCCTCAAAGATCCGAACCTGGGGATTACAGTCGTGATAATTTTTTTTTAATCCTTACTTTATTAGTGTTACCTACAGTAGGTCTACCATGAGTTTTCACAATATACACTCGCTAGCGACTGTAGTTAAAAAAATGTATGAAAACTTGTACAGCGGATAGTTGGGTACTTTAACGTCACGTAGTTAACTATCCTACGTCACAGCGTACTACAACGACTGTAGTTTGCGCTTCATTCATTTGCTTAGAATTTGGTACCATGAGTAATAATTGTGACAGATGTCATAGTAACGTACTATTACTACTGTAGTAATGTCAGCCGATCTAAATGTGACAGACAACTCATGGTAGACGTACAGATGCCTACAGCAAAGTTTAGCAAAACATTTAGTTTCGGCTCCGGAATATACTATAGATCAGTATCCTATCTGAAGGATAGTAAGGTGAGGCGGGCATTATTAAAACCATGGGCCTTAAATATTCATAGCAGCTTATGAGCCTTGGAGATAAAGGAGGGGTTACTCAGATAATACACACCTTGAACTTTAGACGATCCAATTAATACAACCATAATTTTGAGCTCGTAATTTATAATTGCTATCGCGGAGAATTTGAGGCATAACTATAATAATATTTATTGCAAAAAAACAGACTGAAAGTAATTTAAAATAGCTTATTCAGCCGCCATACTGGATTTTTTGACGTTAACCATATCCTTGCTATATTATATGTAACAAAATTAAACTAAAGGCCTCACCACAAGCTCTTTGGCCAATATCAAAGTAATATAACTTTAATATTTCATACCATGATCTATAAAAGTTGTATCGAAATAGTGTTATGTCAACCTTGAAATTTTCTTGTTTCTGAAACATGATGATTTGTAAGAGCTAAGGTAAAGCCCAGGTTTCAACCCACGACCTTCGCATCGTGAGGCACGGATGCTACCACTGCACCACTTCCTACTAATATTATAAACGCGAAAGTTTGTAAGAATGTATAGATGTCTGAATGTATGTTTGTTCCTCTTATCCTTATCATTTAGTAACTATACAAATCACTGCTCTTATCCGCGAAAACTACTGAATGGATTTTAATGAAATTTGGCACAGTAGATTATAGTCTCGAATAACACATAGGTTACTTTTTATCCGGAAAAAATGTACGGTTCCTGCGGGATAGATTTATTTTTGTTTTTAAAGTACCACGCGGGCGAGGCCGTGGGCGGAAGGTATAGTACTCTATATTTTGAAGTGAATTATTTGAAAGATCACTCAGTAGCTGTTGATGCACTTATAGCATCAGAGTGGAAAGTCTCCGGTGGTCCTTAAAGGCTCTTGCCTCAACGCCGTGAAGAGCCCTCACCAGACCTTCGGGCTGCGATCACTCCAAGATGATTACTTTAGCCCTTAAAACAGCATCGCACATAATTTTGGTAAATATTACAATTATAATGAATTTTTTTTAGTAAGAATCAAAAACAAAAGTAGATAATAATATAAGTAAGACAAAACAAAACATGATCTGGGGCCTCACCACGAATTCATAATACATTACCGAATGAATATTGCATTGTTATTGCGTACCATGACCTATGCAAATTGACTTCAAGCTTCAAATGTGACGTTTCTAAAACGGAATCGTTCTGGAAGACTTCGTGGTAAAGCCCCAGGGGTTTTACCACAAGCTCTTACAAAACACAATGTTTCAGAAATAGAGTTTCAAGCTTGAATTAACACTACTTCAGTAAAATGTTTATAGGTCATGGTATGTACGAAATATCAAAGTTACATTACTTTGATATTGCTTTAAGAGCTTGTGGTAGGGCCTCTGAACTGTATTTCCTTGGCTCGGGTATTACAATCGTGATCCCCATTATTATTATTATCATTTTGTCTTTGATATTTTTTTTTTATCACAAATAATAAAATTTAAACCTTAAAAAGCCATTTAAAACCTGCACAAGCTCAATAAACGTTTACGTTATTTAGTGTCCAGAATGAATAAATTGAAAGCGACTGGCCGAATAATTGTTAACCGCTGGATAAATAGTACAAATTATACGTCTAACCGCATTTATCTCGACCGAACACTCGAACAGGACCGACCACTGAAGCTTTGAACCTTAGCAAAAGGTCAAACTATTATTTAATTATTATTATTATTATTATTATTTGTTAATACACTGGCAGCTATTAAGCTGATGCGTGTATATCTTATCAGTGCACTGTTTTATAATGTTTATCGAGTCTGTTTTTGAAAGAGTTCACTGAAGGAGCACTTATCACTGATTCTGGTAGTTTGTTCCAGCAATTTGCCACACGGTTAGGCAAGAAGTGCTTTCTGGGATTGCTTGTACCAGGTAGATTTACCAGTTTTAGCGAGTGGCCTCTCAGTCCGTTGTCGTTAATGTTATAAATGTGTTTCAAATCCGAGGCAGTATAGTGGTCATTTAATATTTTATAAGTCTCTATCAGGTCGCCACGTTGTCTACGTTGTTCCAACGTTGTGAGACCCAATTCCTGAAGTCGGTCCTCATATGAAAGATTCTTGAGTGCTGGTACCATTTTAGTGGCTCTTCTTTGCACTCTTTCAAGAAGATCAATATCTTTCCTGAAGTAGGGATTCCAGATCTGGAATGCATATTCCATTAATGGTCTTATGTATGTTTTATACAACTTTAAAAAGAGATCTTTATCTATATATGAGAAGGCTTTTCTAATGATGTAAATTATGGAATTAGTTTTCTTTACAACCGTCAGTATGTGAGTTTCCCATTTTAGGTCTGACTTAATATTGACTCCTAGGTCTTTTTGACATTCCATAATCTCTAGATGAGTATTGTTTATTGTGTAGGTAATTTTTGGATTTTTATTTCCTATGTGCAGCACTGTGCACTTAGTTGCATTCAGGGTGATGAGCCAGTCTTGGGTCCACCGATATATGGAGTCAAGATCGTTTTGAATAGTTTTGTGAGATATTAATGGATTACCCATAATTTTTGTGTCATCTGCAAATAGTGATAGCTTGGATTGGATGTGTTGTCTCAAGTCTGTTAGAAAAATTCCAAAAAGAATTGGGCCGAGTACAGATCCTTGAGGTACACCACTGTGTACTTTATGGGGTTGTGAATAGGCTTCTCCCACTCGAACCTTGAAGGTTCTGTTTGTTAGAAAGTTTTCTATCCATCTATGAAGTTTGCCACGAATTCCGAAGTGTTCTAGTTTTGTTAAAAGTCTTTTTATTGGTACTCTATCAAATGCCTTTTCATAGTCTAAATAAACTACATCTGTTGGTTGGCGGCTATCCCAATCACTGGTCCACAAATTGATGCAGGATAGTAGATTTGTCACTGTTGATCGTCCCTGGATGAAGCCATGCTGTTCATTTAGCAGGATATGTTCTTTTGTCAAAAATATTCTTATTTCTTGAGCAACTATCTTTTCCATGGTTTTGCAAATTAGACTAGTAAGACTTATGGGGCGATAGTTTGATGCAACTCGTCGACTGCCTTTTTTGTAGATAGGGGTTACAATTGCCTCTTTCCAATCCAATGGGAGTTTTCCTTGGTCCAGGGAAAGAGTCATTATTGCTGCTAGCTGGGTACTTATGACTGTACTGCATTTTTTTAGTAAGATAGCAGGGATTCCATCTGAGCCCATAGCTGTGTCGTCTTTCAGGGTCATAATACATTTCTGTACAGTGTCTGGTGAGAATTGTACCTCTTCTAAAGAGTTATTATTTCTTGGAGCTGCAATTGGTGGGATAGGCTTACCCGGTGGTTCTCTAACATATGATTTTTCAAATTGTCTCGCAAATATATTTGCAACTTTCTCTTGGTCCTTGACCACAATGTTCGTTTTGTCATCCAATAGCGATGGAGGCACTGATACCTTAGATGAGAGCTGTTGACGTACATAGCCATAAAAAGATTTGGGGCCACTGTATACCACCTTGCTTTCAAATGTCATTCGAGCCTTCCTTACTTCTGCAATTAATTTATTGTTTATTTTTCTGTATTTATTGTAGCTATCTTTGGTGTTCTCAAGTCGATATTTTCTCCATAATGTAGCTTTTTCAAGTGACATTTTAACTATCTGCGGTCCTATCCATGGTTTGTTATGATTCACTTTCTTTGATTTCCGTAAAAGGGGAATATAAGACTCTATAATGTGTTGTGTTTTTGACTTGAAGATGTCCCATGTGGCATAGATTGGCATTGATGAATCCGTTAAAATATCTATTTTTTGCATAGCGATTGATAATGTGTTGAAGTCAGCATGAAAAAAGTTCCTACGCGGAGTCTGATAGCTTGGTTTGAAATGTTGATTTTGTGAGGGAATTTCTAAAGTTGCGAAAAGTACCTGATGGTCACTCTTACCAATATGAGAATGATGTTCTACACTTGTGCACAAGTTTTCCTCATTACACATAACAAGGTCTAAAAGTGACTCTTGTGTGTTTCTCTTCCTGGTTATACCGGTAACTAATTGTTGCAGGTTACTGTCTAAATACATTTCTAAAAACTTTTCATGTAACATGTTATACCCTTCAGATGAACACAATGGCCACTTAATATTTGGTAAATTAAAATCACCCATTATAAAAACTGTTTCTTTAATATCCGCTTCTTTGATAGTGTCAAATAAAATTTTATCAGTCTCCTCGAAAGTATAGTTGGTTGGTCGATAAATTCCAGCGATAAGTAATTTAAAATTACCGTATGACAAGTTCAACCAGAGTGCCTCTACATTCTGGTGGTTATTGTATGTATGGTGGGGAGTCATATGAATGGGGATTCCCATGTGTTCATGTGCAGCATAAATGGCAACGCCTCCGAAGCCACTTCCATTCTCTCTGTCTCTCCTGAATAGGTTATATCCTTTAATATTTATTAAACTATTAGATATACTTGGTTTTAAGTGGGTCTCTGTCAATATTATAAAAGTAGGTTGCAGTTTATTTATTTCAATAAGTAGTAAATCTCTTTTAGCCATGAGGGATGCCAGGTTCGTATATAAAAAGGTAATATCTGTATTATCATAACAATTCAATTTTTTGGAGTGTCATTGACCTTGACTATCTTTGGTACATTGTTCACATATTTGATGGTAAGGTTAGACTCACCCTTCTTGATCCTTTCGCTCAACTCCTCACGTAATTTCAGCAAGTACTCACGTTGATAAGGTGTCAGGTCATTTTTTACATTCACACCGTTACGTAGCTTTCTACCATTCTTTAACACTCTAACAGCAGCAGACTTGCTTCGAAAGATAAGCTTCACGGGACGGGGAGCTTGGCCTGTCTGTTTCCCAAGACGGATGATTGCAGCAGGTGCCTCCGACTCCACTATGTCACCTAGAACCTTGTTGACTTGGTCAAGGTCGTGCTGCTTACTTGCTTCAGCGTCCATGCCGTCGACTCCATGACCATGTTCCGGTACTCCAAACATGATTATGTTTTTACTTCTTTTTTCGCGCTCACTAATTTCGCTTATCACAGCTTCTAGGCTGGTACTTTGGTTTTGCGAATTTTTTAAAGCGTCAATTTCCTCCTTCATCTGGGAAACCAGTTTTCTCAAAGCAGGAACCTGACGCACTCCTAGCTGACAATCCGGACACAGATATTTGAGGGTTGGGGCCTGTAGAACCACGACTCGCAACTCGGTAGCAAGCAATCCACTACACTTCACACATATATGCCTTTCGCAACCGTGGCACGTTATTTTTGGGTTCTTATCATCGATTTTAGGCACTGGTTTTTCACATTTTAGGCAAGAAACCATTTTAAACCTTTTTGGTTGAAAAAAAAAAAAACTTAACGAAAAACTTTTGAACACGACGCGGCACGCGGAAAAATGGCGGTTGAGTTCACACAATTTTACGATCGTATTATTTTGGCACTAATTATGGTTTTTTTGTAAAGAAAACACTTCCACACGTTAATTGGACCGTAATTATCACGATTTTAACGTATTTGTACCGAAAACTTCACTTTGTCTAATTATTTTAGTATTTTTTCACGGAAAGATTTTAGATAGCAAGTGCACTGATAAACGGGGGTAGACGAAAAAATGAATAGAAATCCGTCTGAAAAAAAGAAATGATCACGACTGCAATCCCTAGGCTCGGTAGATGTCTCTAGTAACTTAATCTATGCCGTTTTCACAATATGTGTCTCAATACATTAGATTAGGTTCAGCCATTGCGAGATTAGCGTGCACAAATGCACAGATAAACAGACAGACAGATAAATAGATTAACAGTCGAACAGACAAACAGTCGAACTGATAAACAGACAAACAGACAAACAGACAAACAGACAAACAAACAAACAGACAAATAGACAAACAGACATTTTTTTCAAAAACGGGTGTTTTGGCCTAAGGCCTTTTCTTCTTTAGGTAGCATTAATTTTTATTTGAAAATATCATCTAGTACAAACACGGCATTTCAACTTTTTTGTTATGTGTATAGAAAAACGCAGCTTTAACAGCCCAGTTCAAAGCTTCGGTAGTGCACTCTCGTCTGTTTTCCATTACCCTGTCGGAGGCGAGAATACTTTTCTTCTATTTGCTAAAGTCCACGGCACTCATCCCACGGCTTACTCAGACTGATGTGGACACTTTGCCCGCACTTACCCTTTCACGAAGACTGCAACACTGAAGTTTCACTATGGCTTTTTCCTCTTTTTTAAATAGTGTGGTGAAAGGATTACAACGCTTAACAACGCCATCTATTGTCAAAAAGCTTTAGTGTTGCTGTGTCGGTAAAACAGTTAGTCCATTGAAATGTTACATTTTTTAGACCTTACCTTGCGTTTTTAGAGGACGCAATTTTATTTTTTTGATGTGTAGGGGGGGTCAGTGTAAAGCTAAAACCAAGTTTGTGGGGTCGCCACCCTTGTCCCACGGCCGCCATCTTGAAAATAGGGGTTGAAATGGTTTTTACGGTATATCTCTTAAACTATTTATTTGATAAAAAAAAATTGTTAACATTTTTTGTTGCAAATTAAATTCTCTACAACTTTGGTCCAGTAACTTTTTGTCGTAGAACTATAAACAAAAAAGTTATAAGCGAAAATCTTCAGAAATTCGAGAAAAAAAATATATTTTTCGATGTAACTTTTTTTGAATCAATCAATTATTTTGGCTTCCACTGTAGCCGAAACGGCTGGACAGATTTTGATAAATAAGATGTCGTTGGATTCATCTGGATCACAAAAGTGACAAGGGCCGTTAAAAAGCACGTAGCCTTCTTCATCCACTCTCTTCCGGCGACTGTACAAGTGTACAAACTTAATTCTAAATGATTCAGCTCATTGCTGCCGAGTAATCGGTATATTTCTAGCATGTTCGCTATAAGTCGATTGCAGTCTAGATCATTCTTCTGTAACTAAGTTAAACACACTTTATATAAATTAGTTAAAGACTACCTGCACTACTAGTGGTAGCACCTAGCCTCACGATCCGAAGGTCGTGGACTCAAACTTGATCGTGAGATTTTCCATTCGAAAAATTGATGTGCGCAATGCCAGTGCTCTTAAGCGGTGAAGTAAAACATCGTGAGGGAACTTAGACCAAAAATAGGAAAATACATAGAAAATAAATTCCTTGAACTAAAAAATGACCTCACAAGAAATGTAGGCGGAGCTTGTCAATTATACCAAAAAAAAATGGCAAATGGCAATATGGCAATTTAAACACAAACGTAGAGAGTATAAAGTCGACTTTTAATGGTACGTCCCTAATATTAATAAATTTTAGGCAAGTCCATTAAGGAGTTTCGATGTTTGATATTTGGTGTCAAATACGTGATTTGAAGTAATGATATTTTGTCGATCACAGCTTGGAACTTATTTTTCCAAAAAGTCGTCAACGCCCCGCTCCGCTCATTATCAAACTCCCTAGTGTAAAGCACCCTTATAATTAATTATAGTGGTCTGTCAGCAATTCCTAGAGTCTAACAGTAAAATTATTTTAATCTGCCGCCACCATGACGGGGTGCAGGCTTCCAGTTTAATTTCTTTGTCGTAATTTTGAGAGTTATTTCTCGGGACTCTCTAGCTTTGCTGCTTTATTAGTTTATACTCGTAGAATGAGCTAGTTTCACTTTGGCTTCCTAATAAGCAGCGACTGTCATAATATTGATTGCTGTAATATTACGTAAGACTATATTGCTTGTTACAAAAACTAACATCCACGTAACCAACAACATTTCAAAACAATAAAAAAATCTTAGGATGTGACGGCCAAATGTTTGAACATGCCGCTGACTACCCCCTAGATATCCTTAAAGATCCAACTAACTAGGTCTGCCAAATCTAAGGATACGCAGTAGTAATTTCGCTTTTTCTTTCTGTAATGGCCAAACTGATTAAGATTAAATTTAGACAGATCATGATCATCTTCCTGCCCTTTTCCCACGTTATGTGGGGTCTGCAGAATATGTGATAAACAACTTTTAAAACGGTTAAACAAAGCCGCGGCGTAATCTAGTATCCATACACCCTGAAAATATATTTCAGTTATTACTGTAGGAACATTGATGTAAGCATTTATTGCTGCCAATAGCCGTTCCAAAGATCACTGATACCGTTAGTTGAGATACCGGTTCGACTTGTGAGTGCATTTACAAAAATGTTACTTTTATTGAAATCGACATTTCGACCATCGTAATATCTTTTTCTTCTTTTTCGTTTATGGCATTTGTCTCTTTTGAAATCATTTTTGCCAGTGCCAAGCGTTTAGATTAGTAGTATTGTCAAAGTCAGTCAAATTGTCAAGTCAATTTTAAATAAAACATGGCTGTTTTGTTCAAATTTCTCGGGATTTTCCCCGTTCGATTTAAAATGGAACTTTCATACATTTTACACTCAAACAAAATAGTCATCTTTTGTTTAAAATTGACTTGACAATAATTACTAATTTAAAAACTTTTTTAAAATTAGTTACCTACGCAAATTTTTTACATAAATAAAAAAGAAGAAGTATATTCGACTAAATAATTTCCACTCTCGACTCTACATTTTTGACTTTTAACTTTTATTTTCACTTTGAAACAAGCTATTAAATTAATAATTTAAAAAAACACCCAACATGGAATAAAAGTTGTTCGTCATATTGTGGTGGCAGCCATCTTGGATTTGGAATAAAGCATAATTGCCTATATAGTATTTTACTACTTAAGCCTTTTTATTTGATACTTATATTCAGGGAGTTGTGAAAAAATATGTAATCCGCCATTTTGTGTCGGCAGCCATCTTATACCGATTTCCATCAAACATAGCTAAGAACATTCCCAACTAATTCACCTTTCAAACAAATAAAAATCTAAATCTTCTTCTTCTTCTTCAATTATGGCATCTGTCTCTTAGAGAACAATTTTGCCAGTGTCAAGTGTATTTATATATAAGTATTGTCAACGTCACAGAGTCACAGTCAAGTTGTCAAGTCAATTTTAAACAAAAGATGGCTGTTTTGTTCAATATGTCGGGATTTCTTCCGATGGAGTTTGAAGGGAACTATTCACTTTAATTCACATATTTTACACTCGCGTCAAGAACCAAAAGTTCGAAGGTACATACATATGTGTCATAGGTTAGTATTCTTATAAGCGGCGATGGGCTTGCAACCTGTCACGTACGGAATACTAACTATTGTGCAAAATGTGGGCATGTACCAAATGTCATGTTTGGACTTGCCTCTGACTACCCTCTTTAGATATCCTCAAAAGATCTAAGTAACTAAAGATCTGAGGAGATATCTACCGAGCCTGGGGGTTACAGTCGTGATCAATTATTATTATTTTTTTCAACAACCCGGGCTTTATTGGCAAAATAACCACCAAAATTACGCAACAAAACTCAAAATAACACGAGAAAAAATATAAAAACCAGAGCGACGTAGTTGTCAGTCAAATGCACCGCAGAAAATCCAAATCTAAATCAGTTCATACGTTCTGGAGCACAATGCCACAGACAGAGACACAGACCGACACGTCAAACTTATAATACCCCGTCGTTTTTGCGTCGGGGTAAACGAATATAAAGATGGACTCACTGGTTCCATGCATATCTTATAACCAGGCGTTTGTATATTACCAGCTTATTTCTAATCTGAATCAGCAGTGCAGCATTTAGCCGAATAAAGCTGTTTTGTTGGCGTCGAATTTCTCACAGCGCGCCGCGGCTTTCATTTCCTGCCGCCAGGGGGCGCGAGCTTATATTATTTTCGCTTTTTGCTTTTGCCATTGCAAAGTTCAAATAGAAGTGAATTTACTATTTTGTAATCGACTGGCCTCACAGCTCAGTTGGTAGTAGCTCTGCCTTATGCGCTGTAGGTTGTGGGTTCGATCCCCAGTGAAGACAGACATTTGTGTGATAAACGCAGATTTTTTTTCTGTGATATGTTATTATATTTTTTTTTTAAAAGTAAGTATATAATGAATGTATCACCTATTTGCTTACCATAGTACAAGCTTTGCTTAGTTTAGAGCTAGAAGGCATTGTCTGAACTGTCCACCAATATTCATTTTTTATTTATTTATTTATCTTATTGTGTTACTAGTTCTTTTGAACTAGTGTGGTGAAAGGAGAGAGGCTTCTTTCGAGCATAATTTTGTAACAAATATACACTGTATAAATAGATACCAATGATATAGCCGAGGCTTGACAACTTTTTACTCGATTTCAAAGCAAGAAGGAATACACGACTGTATTTATTTTTTATTTTTTTCTAACCTATATCGTCCCACTGCTGGGCAAAGGTCTCCCCCAAATCACGCCAACCATCTCTATCCTTCGAGGTCTCCCACCATCTGCCCTCGAAGGTATCGAGATCATCCCTCCAACGCTTGCGTGGCCGGCCACGACCTCGCTTTCCGTCAGGCTGCCAGGTTGTAATGGCATTCGCCCATCTGTCTGTATATTATATATTTTTAAACTTACGCGATCTGAACACATAATTATTAGTATACGGGTTTTATTTCCCTATTTCAGTCATTCCGTGACCACGACAGTGTGTAAACCTGTCGAAACGTCGGGAAAAATAGATAAATAAAACGCGATAAATACCCGTTTAATACTAACAACTACGACTGGATTTGAACCCACGAAATTAGGAGCAGACCACTACTACAACAAAACCACCAGTGCCTTTAAGAAGTTTCACTTCTATCCACTAGAATTATTATTGTTGTCGCTAATGCTCTTCAGATGATGGCGTGCAATTAATTTTTTTTTCGCTATTTTAGTGAATGTGGGGGACGATAAGTGAATTTTGTCTCATAAAATTTAATTATGTATGCTAATGGCTACACCGAAATATAAAATCTTGTAGACTTAACAAGTAGTATGGTAGCATAGCTAGATAGTGCGCGAAAAGAGACTCTAAGGCGCAATTGAATCCCTTCACCACCCATTTCTTTTAAGGCCACCCAATATGACAACGGTGTTTTCAAAATATACTTTATCGTACTACTTTATTGTACGTATCAACAAAAAAAAAAATGGTGGGGGTCGTGCCACAAAAGTTGTACCCCTTTATTTTTACCCGACTGCTAAGCGAAGAAGAAGGGGTTGGCGTGTATTTACTATTTATGTATATACGAGTTCCTTTGACTGTCGTTGCAGTCCAAATGGCTGGACAGATTTTGACAAATATAGTATCGTTGGATTCGTCTGGATTACAAGAGTGACATAGGCCATATAAATAGTCAAAAAGTTAAATATGGTGGCCGCAAAATGCTATTTTCAATTACTTTCAGTCGGATTTTAAATTTTGACAATAAAAACTAGTTACGCATTACATTATGTCCATAATACCTACATATTATAAAACAAAGTCCTCCGCCACGTCTGTCTGTTTGCAATAAACTCAAAAACTACTGCACCGATTTTAATGCTGTTTTCACCAATAGATAGAGTGGTTCACGAGAAAGATTTTAGTATATCTGTATTGTTTCTATATGGTATTTCATAGTGTTATAAAATCTTTGAAGATTACACAAATCCTCTAAAATCTTTCAAGAATAGACAAATCTTCTTAAACTGAGTTTACCCGTGACCACGACAGCGTGCAAACCTGTCGAAACTTCGGGAAAATATAAGGTAATTTAAACGCGATAAATACCCGTCTAATACTAATAATAATGTGTTCAGATCGCGTAAGTTTAAAAGTATAGACAAATCCTCTCCTATCGACACACTAGCAATTTTATGGTCCCACTACTCTCAATGCGGCTTGTTTAATAGACATCTACATAGACAATGCAAGTACCTTTGGGATGTATATCACGTGGTTAATTGGTGTGGCGATAGACAGAGCACTCTGAGGACGCAATCAATTCCACTTTGGCCATGGTTTACGAAGATGATGACTCAATCACGAGCGAATCCACTACTGAATATTATCCTTGCCAAAAACAAAAAAAAACAAAAAGCTTCTATCTATCAGTTGAGCTATCTATAGATCGTTTGGAACGGTCCTTAGATGGCTCAACTGTTTCATATCTATACTAATATTATAAAGAGGAAAACTTTGATTGTTTGTTTGTTTGTTTGTTTGTTTGAAACGAATAGGCTCCGAAACTACTGATCCGATTTGAAAAATTTTTTCACCAATGTGTAGAATATACTTTCAGGATGAACATAGGCTATATTTTATGTAGGTACTTCGCGGGCGACGCCGCGAGCGGAAGCTAGTATTTTATATAATACATTTAATGTAATGTAATTTTTATTTTGTATCCGCCCGCGGCTTTACCCGCGTGGTACCTTGAAAACAAAAAACGGGAACCGTACATTTTTCCGATTAAAAGTAGGCTATGTGCTATTCCAGACTATCTTTGTGCAAAATTTCATCCAGATCCATTCAGCCGTTTCAGCGTGAAAGAGTAAAAAACATCCATACTACAAACTTTCACGTTTATTATATTAGTAGGATAAACTTTAGACATAGACTTCAGTGGGGCGATTATAGATCTTTGCTTACAATCAATGTCAATGTTTTCATTGTAATCAAGTGATTTGGTAGGATTTACTGCGGTGCATTTGCCTGACAACTACGTCGCTCTGGTTTTTATATTTTTTCTCGTGTTATTTTGAGTTTTATTGCGTAATTTTGATAATATGTGAATTAGAGTGAATAGTTCTCTTCAAATTCCATCGGAGGAAATCCCGAGAATTTTCAACAAAACAGCCATCTTTTGTTTAAAATTGATTTGACATCTTGACTATGACTCTGTGACGTTGACAATACTTATAAATAAATACACTTGACACTGGCAAAATTGTTCTCTAAGAGACAGATGCAATAATTGAAGAAGAAGAAGATTTGATTCGGTATGACATAAGAGTGTTTATTCAATCAATTTGAGCCAGTTTTGACAAGTGTTGATTGTATCAAAGTTCCGTAATCGCACTACTGCTATGGTTTTAGAAATAAAAATCTAACGCCAAACTATCAATTTGTTAACTATGTTACCATTTTGTGATATAAAACTCAATGAGGAGTATGCTCTTGAAAGCCGTCAATCCAGCTAATCTTGATTGATGCCATCAGCAGGCCTGACCGATGGCCGGATACAGGCGAACTAGGCCACGTCAGCGGGAATACACCCACAACGGACCGATAGAGCCTCAATTATATTTCCGTCATTTTTAGTTTCTCTTCTTCTTTATTTATGGTACCTATGTCTCTTTATTTTGTCAAGTGTTTAAAGTAGTATATTATTTGGCCACGTCAGCGAGGGAATACACCGACAACCGACCGATAGAGCCTCAATTATATTTCCGTCATTTTTAGTTACTCTTCTTATTAGTAGACCGATAGAGCCTCAATTATATTTCTGTCATTTTTAGTTCCCTTTTGGACCAATAGAGTACCAATTATATGTATATCCGCTATTTTTATTTCCCATTTGGATCGATAGAGCCTCAATTATATTTCCATCTTTATTAGTTCCCTTTTGGACCGATATAGCTTCATTTATATTTCCGTCATTTTTAGTTACTCTTCTTCTTTTTTATCGCATATCTCTTTGAACAATTTTGCCAATGTCAAGTGTTTAATAATAGTACCTGGGTGACCGACCTTTGCTCGGTTTTTTTTGTTGGTAAACGATGTTTTCTAAAAATGAAACCTAGCTAGATCGATTTATCGCCCCTGGAACCCCCTGTATACTACATTTCAAGAAAACCGTTGGAGCCGTTTCCGAGATTCAGAAAATATATATATATATACATATATACAAGAATTGCTCGTTTAAAGGTATAAGATATTATTTAATATTTAATTTGTAATATTGTCAATGCCACAAAGTCATAGTTAAATTGTCAAGTCAATTCGGACCGATACAAACGTCCGAACAAAAGCCCCTGATCTTTGATAACTTAGATTTTTATAGCCATTTTAGTTATGAGATTTATGAAAGGTTCAATAAAAAGTTATGTATTCATGGCCTAATCGCACTAAACGATTCACAATAGTGCCAATAACTTCTCAGAAAACAACCTTTTCAATAACGAAAAGCACAATGCCTTGGGAGCTACGAGTGTACAATCTATAAACACCCTTTGTGAGTGCCCTTTGCATCTTTAAGCACCTCTCAGCTCCAAATTGAAAAAGTAACCCGGCGTAAATTCAGAAGAGTTTTCAGTTTTTTTCAACATTTTTGCTGTCTGTTTATCAGTTGAAGATTATCAAATCACACTAATAAACTAGAATTTATTAAATTTATAGAAAAAAATAAAAAAAACATGATTTTAATCCCCAGGCTTGGTATCTACCACATATCCATCATATCTTTAATTACTTAGATCTTTGAGGATATATAAAAAGAGCGTAGTCAGAGTCACATCCAAACATGATATTTGGCACATGCCCACATTTTGCATAGAATTCTGTACGTGACATAAATTATGAATTAATGTACGAACGAACGAATGAAAAAACGAACAAACGAACAAACGAACGAACGAGCAAACAACCGAACGAACGAAATAATATATGCAATAATGGTTTTTCAAAACAGCGTATTTTGATAAATTTGACAAACTTGAAGAGTAGTAAAAGAGGAAGTCAAAGTTTGCGATGTTCGGTTCCACCATGAATAATAACGAAATACAAGTGTAATTTAATCAAACTTTAATGAACTTGCAACTTACCACAGATAACCACTTTTAGTGTTTAAACGCGGAGACGAAGCAGCCAGCGGGTCAACTTACTCCCTTATGGACTGAATGCTGAAATTCAACACCGCATCTTCCATCAATTTTTTTACCTACTGATCTAGAATCTAGATGACTATCCCAACTTATCGTCATTATAAAAATGTAGCTAAACCACTCTAATCTAAAGATAAGAATCATGAAGTCGAAATAGAAGGTAAAAAGTTATTGACTAACCATTAAAAAATTACCTATGAACTTCGTAGGAACTTATAAAAGTAATCTCACGCGTAATAAGTCGCGGGTTAAGTCGCTTGTTTATGATATTAGTTAGAAGTAAAATAAGATAAAATTATTATACCATTAGTTTAATTATGCAATATTATTGGTATTATATCAGCTCTGGTTTTTTCGAATGAATCAAGCGGACGTTTTGATTTAAGTATTTCATTGTGTTTGTTATTTCAAAATAAATAATGGTTTATTTAATTATTCAGCGGGCAATTCATTAAAATTTCTTAAGATTAATATCTTAAACGTCTAGACTTGGACTCGTGAAAAAAATTCTCTTTGATAATTGTTTATCAAAAGTTTAAATTATATATTTGCTTCTCGATTTCGCCAATATAAATGTTAAGATAGTTCAGTCAAAGAGGGCCTGTATGGTTTTTTGACTGACTTCAAAATAAGGAGGTTATCAAATGCTATATTATTACCCGACTGCAAATAAAAATGTGTTTGGGTTGCATGAACGAGTATGTAGGTATGTCTATATTAAATAGTGTATATATTAAGATAGATTTTTGTAGGTATATTTATGTAAATAAAGATTGTAAAAAATCTATGTATGTAGTATGCGAGTTTCTTTCCTTTGGCTGTCACTATACTATAAACAAAACGGCTGGAAAATCCGATCTTTCTCAATCTCTGAATCTGAGTCACTGATTCGAAAGAATTAGTGACGTAATAAATATTAGAATTTTATCCCGGAAAACACCAAGGAGATGAAAAATGTAGGTTTAAAGCTAATAACCGCGTAATAGTATATACGCTGTCACCAAGGTTGGCAGGTTCATACGTTTGAGTATGCTTGAGTTTTCAATATAACCTGCAATCGGGATAGCCACAAACCACAGTTTTCCAATATAAATAAACTTTACATTTCAAGTAGCGTTGGTTGGAACCCGGAGCAGATACTATTGCTCCTAAACTTTCAGATTGGAATATTTCGGAGTCGTACTAACGTTCAACAGAACGGACAGCTTAGCAAACATGTAGGCTAAAGGGGGCGTTCTGGTGTTGGCGACTTCGGACCGCGACCCCAAAACGTGATCGCGACTCGAAAAACTGATCCTTAAACCATACTAATTGGACTATTGACATAATAAAAAAAAGACGCACTGATTGACGACCTACGTTGTTTGTCTGTCTGTCCGTCATATTTAAATGAGAAATATGAATAAAGGCTGATGAAAATGTATGAGTTACAACAGAAATATTCATACAATGCCTATTCAGAATAGGGCAAGCATAGAAAATGTCAAAGAGTTTTAGAATCATTGGGATTTTAAAAATACTGAGCTTTTGCACAGTACCTAGTTACTTATAATCCTAATAATAATTGGTGGGCAGTAAATATAATAATGTTTGGTTAGTTTGCCTTTGATATATACAGGGTGTCCCAAAAAGTAGTGTCAAGCGAAAGTCCAGAGATAGAACAGGTAGCTAATTTTAAGAATTTTCCACCTCACCGTCTTTGAAGGCCGATTTTAGCCAAAGTAGCCTATTAAGTACTACTTTTTTTTAATGATTATGAAAGCTGAGAGTCTGTAAAATTCTTTAGACTTATTTAAGAACCATGAAATCACTTGTTAAGATTTTTAATTTAAAGTTGAAAATTTTAGTCGTAATTCACCGAATGTAATTATTTGACTTTACACCAACATTTTCATAGTTTTCATCAAAGTCACGTAGCTGATATTTTATGCATAAAAGAACAACTCATAACAATTCAGTAGCAAAAAAAAAATCTCTAAGAAAGTTTTCTACTTTTAGACATAAATTTTCAAAAATTCGGAAAAAAATTCATAACTCGAAAACTATAGAAAATCGCGGAACATACATGGGGGTGATTCGGGTACCCCAAGGGGTGTTCTATCTCTGGACTTTCGCTTGACACTACTTTTTGGGACACCCTGTATATATATATATATATTATACATATATGATCACGACTGTAATCCCCAGGCTCGGAAGATATCTCCTCAGATCTTTAGTTACTTAGATCTTTTGAGGATATCTAAAGAGGGTAGTCAGAGGCAAGTCCAAACATGACATTTGGTACATGCCCACATTTTGCACAGTAGTTAGTATTCCGTACGTGACAGGTTGCAAGCCCATCGCCGCTTATAAGAATACTAACCTATGACACATACCTTCGAATTTTTGGTTCTAGGGTATGCCGGTTTCCTCACGATATTTTCCTTCACCGTTTAAGAGCACTGGCATTGCGCACATAAATTTTTCGAATGGAAAAACTCATTGGTGCACGACGTTTGAACCCACGACCTTCGGATCGTGAGGCATGGGTGCTACCACTACACCACCAGCGCTCTAGTTTGCCTTTGAATACCTTTATTATATCCTCAAAGATTTAAATAACTAGAGATACCTGTCAAATCTATTTAGAATTTTTCGTGATCTGACATAAATATTGTATGCTTTGAAGTACAACCTACAATCTCAGTCACGGGTCGCAGTGCTGACCCATACCACCTTAAGGTTGTACACGAACTAATGTTTTATTTATGTGAGTTACGCCACAATGATTTAAGAAACTATGAGTAACGCCATTGCGAAATCCCGGCGCTACGATTCTTTCTCCAGGGGTCTGAGCGTGAAATATCGTTCCGTGTGATTTAAATGGGGTTTTGTAATTAATTTTATAGCGTGATTTCGTATAAAACTCTTCTGACTGACTGAATGACTGAATGCCTGAATGACTGAACGACTGAATGACGGAATGACTGAATGACTTTATGACTGAATGACTGTATGAATGAATGGTTAAATGACTGAATGACTTAAACATTGAACGACTAAATGACCGACTGGTAGATCAACGAATAGGCTTAGTTATGTTTAATTCTTTAAATGATGTATTAGACATAGCTATAACATAGTGGAACATATGGTTCTTTTCTGGGCCTATAAGTGCATGAGAAAGAAATTTTTAAAATTAAACTCAAAGATTTGCAGCGGGAGATTGGAGTTTGCATTAAAACTTTAACGCGAACGAATTGCTGAGAGTTTTACTAGCTACAACTATTTCACATTAACAGACCTTTCAATCACTGTACGGACCAAACAATCAGAGTTCCAACGTCAAACCATTGAACCCGCGAAACCTTCGAATAGCTAAATCGCGGAAATGACAGCAGAACTTTTGAGTTTAACTTTTTTAATTTCCTTCTGTCCCGCGCACCGACATCGAGCCGAAGACAAAGAGAATGGACTTAGGACTTGATTATTGGATAGTTTTGTAACCATACATAGTGAGAGCAGATGGTGTAGTGGTAGCACCCCTCACATCGTGCGTTCAAACCTGGTCGTGCACCAATGAGTTTTTCTATTCGAAAAAAAATATGTGCGTAATGCCAGTGCTCTTAAACGGTGAAAGAAACCTACCACCTAAAACTACCTATGTGTAGTTAATATTTAAAAAACGGCGATGGGCTTGCAATCTGTCACGTACGGAATACTAACCACTGTGCAAAATGTGGGCATGAACCAAATATCATGTTTGGACGTGCCTCGAGAAAATACCTAATGCTAATACCTCTGACTACCCTCTTAGCTCCTGAAACACTAGCTTAGTTGCAGCTCATTCAATATATCCACCGTATCTTGTTTTAAACAAACAAAAAGCTGGTCCAATGTGTGAAATATGTGATCTTTGCAGCTACGTTGTCCCAAGAAACCATAACTTGCAGTCGGTTGACTCGCTCCACGAGCGTTTCTTGAAAAATGGCGGCCGTCATATACGGCCATCATTTTAACAATTTGATAAAATAAAATACCTATGTATATTATGTATTTCTTAAACTTTCGAGATCATCACACGTATTATATTTCCCGAAGTTTTGACCGTATTGACATCATAAATCATCTCGTGACCACGTTAAAAAACGTTTTTTTTTGAGATAATGTGAAGTAGGTACTTAACTTTTTTTTATTTTTGTTGTTGTAGTGCATATTTTATGTTTCTATAAAACATGTTCGCAAAGCGAATAAGCTTGTAAGTAAAGATTACAAAAAAAACTGCGCAAAGTTTTAACCTTGGAATATCGAATAGAATAGAATAGATTTTTATTCAGACACGGACACATACAGGAAAATAAAAGTAGATAAAAAAAACAAAACAAAGGTAAAACCAAACAAAATTAGAAAAGTAACACAGAAAGTAAAATAAAAAAGATATAAATTGTCTTTCCTGCATGCAAGTCGCGTGGCTGAATAGGACCAATCTCAGCTATAATCTTAGCAATATATTACATAAAATAGAGATACTGACGTTCATATTTTGTGACTTAAATATTTATAAAGACAATGCGCCCCACACTATAAACATCGCGACAATGTGGACACAGGAAATACAGAAAATTCGTGCGATAATATTAAATTTAGGGACAACAAGCTTTTCGTCAGTGTGGTTTCCACATCTTATATTTGGATGGATGGAAAGATAAGTAAGAAAGAGTAAGGAGTGAGTACTGAGATGGCGGATGATAGAGGGAAATGGAAGAAGAAAACGTGTTGTGCCGACCCCACATAGCGTAGGAAAAAGGCAGGAAGAAGAAGGTTTCTACATCTTGCGGCAGCTAAATGACGGTGGCAGCTGCATAAAAAACCTCGGGCTTTAGTTATTCTGAGATCTACGACACGGGCACGCGTTCAATTGATTTTTAAAATATTCGCTCGTTCAGTTTCGATTGAACTTTATTATATTCTGCTTCCACGGCTGTTGGGGTTGGTTTTGGGAAGTTTGTTTTCAGAACTTTTATAACGATGTTTGGTACACGGGGATTTTGGGAGCAAAAATCTATCTAGATATTGTATCTATTGCGTTGTTATATTGCGAATTTTATGTATTTTTAAGAGTCATTTTGTGCTGGGCAAGCTTACATCTAAAAACTATTTCAGAACTATAGCCTGCTGTGAGTGCGTAAAAAATTTTACCTGACTCTGTTTTAATCATCTAGAATTTTGCAAAGGTCTGTTACTATTATTCCACATCTTATAAAAATAGTAGTACAGTTACCAACTAGTATTTACTACAAAAATTTAACAATTACCCGATTGGACGTAACTGAAAATTGATTTATACAGCCGAAATATTAGATTTTTTGACTCTTTGTTATAGCCTCTCTTATAATCCAGACGAATCCAATGAACGCGAAAGATAAAGCAACTCGCATAGTACAAACATACATACATACATACACCCCAATACACATTACCTTACTTTGCTTTTGTAAAAACCCCACACGTATAAGGATAACTTTCACTGACCATAGAACCCCATTATAATTTAAAACGCGTCAAAGCTTTCAGCTGTAAACACCCATGGCCCACAGATAAGTTACCCATCAATAATCCGCGACATCCATGCACAATAAACTTTATCTGTGCCTGCCCTGGCCGTAAACAGGTTTATTGGCTTCCATACCACAGAATATACACAATTTACATTATTCCAGTAGCATAAATCCAGTGGTAGAGTTGAGCGATCGAATAAATCGCTAGATTTTATTCATTTACTGATGCATGTCTTCATAAATGCAGAAACATTATAAAAATAGATACGATAAAAGACGAGTTAGTCTGAGTGTTGCGATACCATAGCACTCGTAGATTTTGATACCCATGAACTATATAATCATATTATTTTTTTATATTGGTCGACTTTTGACAAGACGACATCTAGCCCTTAACTAAGCAAAGCTTTTATTATGAAAACCAAATAATTGATATGTCAATATTTTTTTTATAAATATATAGATACATTGAATATAAAATAATAACACCCAGACAACAAAAAACATCAGTGATCATCACACAAATGTTTGTTCCGACATTGTATAAGTGACAAAATTGTTTTTTTTTTATTTTTACGAGCTTTTTTTTTAACTAGCCTACGTTATTTTGCTGGCCGTGGCATGTGACAGTTTCTCTTCTGTTTGCACTATACTGTGTCACTATTTTACAGTTTACCGGACTGTTCGGGAAGGTACGGCTTAACCGTTGAGTGAATAGTCAGAGGAGTGAAGATAGTGAGGGTCTAGAAATATAAGGAAGAGTTGTCGATGCACTAAAACTCTATGGTTCCGCTGTAAAGGGGCTTCCTAGGGTGGATTTCATAGTGTATTTTTACCCTTCGATAATATCTCCTGCTCAAAAGGGCACGCTAAGGTTTTATAGATAGATATAACTAGTACCTACCTAGTTACGTCGCAATGGAAAACTCGTTCAAGCTTTATTTATGGTTTTGTATGTTTTTAAATTTACGCTATCTGAACATTTTATTATTAGTCGGACAAAATAAAAGAAACGTCGGGAAAAATAGGTAAATAAAACGCGATAATTACCCGTTTAATACTAATAATTATGGTTTTGTATTTGTTGGGTGTATTTTATCATCATCATCTTGCTCTTATCCTACTGGTGGGGTTGGCAAAAGATTATCTAAATCCACTCTCCCCTATTATCCTACTAATATTATAAACGCGAAAGTTTGTAAGAATGTATGGATGTCTGGATGTATGTTTGTTACTCTTTCACGCTGAAACGGCTGAACGGATCTAAATAAAATTAGACAAAGATATAGATTATAGCTTGGAATAACACATAGTCTACTTTTTATCCCGGAAATATGTACGGTTCCCGTGGGATAAATTTGTTTTTGTTTTTCAAGATACCACACAGGCGAAGCCGTAGAGATGCGTTAATCTGTCAGTCAGTCAGTAATGGAAGAGTTTTATATATTTAGGGTGGATTTGACTAAGTTCTGGTATAACTTAGGGAGGGTTGGAGAATATCTAATAATTAAATGTCAAATTAAATTGAAATATAAGTTTACTCTTTGATAATTATTTATCTGGGGATATGTTTTATTTATAATATGCTCATTCTAAAATAAAAATGTGATCACGACTGTAATCCTCAGGCTCGGTAGATATTTCCTCAGATCTCTAGTTACTTATATATTTTGAGGATATCTTGAGAGGGTAGTCAGAGTAGTCCAAACATGACATTTGACACTTGACCAAATTTTGCAGAGTGGTTAGTATTCTTATTCTATGGGTTCTTTTTGGCGTTAATTCCGTCTCTATACATCTATTTATTTCAATCACTTAGCTCGTCATATCAACTAACAACATATCGAAAACTAGGTCATGTAATGATAAAGAGAAAACGAATAAATATAAAATAACATTGTAGTTTGTCACGTGCCGCCATTATCTCTGCACAAAGATTGGTAGCTCGCTTTGATGCTGCCTCCCCTTTAGCACCACAGTGCATTAATAGTCACTATCGCCATTTCCCTTTGTATGAATACTGAAGAGTTCAGATTTATATAGCAGAACAATTTCGGTGCGTTTTTGCTTTGAAATGTGACACGCGACAAGCTCAAAGCGGTACTTTTGTTTCTCTTCTAAGAAATTCCTGATTCGGGCCGGGAATATTATGCTAAGCTTTTCATCGACAGTCTAAGTATTTCCAACTGGGACACGCAGGCCGGAAGATAGTGAAACTGAGTTTAATTGGGCGTATTTTCCACAAGCTAAGACAATATAATCAGAAATGCTCGTAGATTTTGTTTATTGTTATTGCAGAGAGCGCTGGTGGTGTAGTGGTAGCACCCCTGCCTCACGATCCGAAGGTCGTGGGTTCAAACCTGGTCGTGCACCAATGAGTTTTTCCATTCGAAAAATTTATGTGCGCAATGCCAGTGCTCTTAAACGGTGAAGGAAAACATCGTGAGGAAACCGGCATACCCTAGAACCAAAAATTCGAAGGTATGTGTCATAGGTTAGTATTCTTATAAGCGGCGATGGGCTTGCAACCTGTCACGTACGGAATACTAACTACTGTGCAAAATGTGGGCATGTACCAAATGTCATGTTTGGACGTGCCTCTGACTACCCTCTTTAGATATCCTCAAAAGATCTAAATAACTAGAGATCTGAGGAGATATCTCCTGAGCCTGGGGATTACAGTCGTGATCATATTTATTTTATTTTTTATTTTAATTTATTGTTATTATATAGTATAGTATAGTATAGTATTTATTGTTATTGATGTCTTTAAATTATCTTATCGTAGTATTATTAATTCAATGTACTTACCTAATTAGTAATTTGTGTGTGTGAATAGATTATCCGTAATGCCAACAAAAAGAAGGCAAAAGAAGGCTCTGACGGAAGACCAGCGTTGGCAGACGCCATTTTGTTTCTCTTATATTTATTATGTTGTTTTATACTTATAAGTTTTATTTTATGTGTGGGTCTAATTGTACAAATAAAGTTATTTTATTCTTATTTTATATCGTAAGTGGTGTTATAGTAGGTTTTCGAGATCAATTATCAGTGATATTCCATCATTCGAATTATGGTTGAAACGTAGGTTTTGCAAGATTATTTTGCGGATATATTGTGGATTATTTTGAGGGTTAAACACCCAGAGCTCATTTCGTGTTAGTCTAATCAAACCCTAACAGTACATTCAACTTTTACCAATTATTTTATAATTCGAAGGACCGATTTCACCAAATTTTTGTTAACAAACCATTACATGATTGGGCATCAAAATTAACAAGCATTATAAAAAAATACCAAACAATAATGTTAAAAACCAGCGCTATAGCAGCACTAGACGCTAGCGCTACTATAGCATACAGCTGAGTGACGACCCTTTTTGCTGTCATAATTAATTTTAGTTAATATTAAGTTTCTATTATGTTCTGTTTTTGTACGCAAAAACTTATTTGAAGTATCGTTATCTATTTGGGTCTTTAGTCGTTTTGCACCACGAGCGATTCGAACCGCGGTGTGAATCGCTATACACTGCTTCTGAATGGAGTCTAAAAATACTAAACACGTATCTATTTTACATCATTTCATTTTACGGAAGAAAATCCTTTGTCAGGATAATGGTGGAACACAGAACAACTTTAACAGGTGATTAAAAGGTAACAAGCGGTTAGTTTAATAAACAGAGCATGGTGAAACTAGGCCTAAAGTTTATTCATTAATAAATAAATTAAGATTCTTAGATCTCAAAATGTCTTGAAGTTTTTCACTAAATACTGCCATTACATCTATCAATAGGTATTACAAACTGTTTAAACAAAGCCAGTACTGTCGAAAACATTCATTACTTTCCAATATATTTATCACTCCAATAAACCAAACAAAAGCTACAAAAATTCGTGCAATAAATCTTCTGGTTTACGTTAAAATTTGACTTTTTTTTCATATTTATTGGGAGTGCGGTTTTATTGAAAGAGTTTTAGGTTGGGCAAACAATTTGCGAACAAACTTTTAGTTATAATTTCCTATTAGTATCCACCCCTGGCTTTGCTCACGTAGATTGAAGGTTGTATAACGGCAAATGACGTGTTTAATATGCCATATTTTTTTAAACTTAAATCTGCCATACTCGGATCGCTCGAGCAGTCATAGACAACAGCTTACAATTGAAAAAAGTTAAATTACATTAATCTATACTATAATATTATAAAGAGGAAAGATTTTATTGTTTGTTTGTTTGTTTGAATTGAATAGGCTCCGAAACTACTGAACCGATTTGAAAAATTCTTTCAGCAATGTGTAGAATGAATTTTCAGGATGAACATAGGCTATATTTTATGTAGGTACTTCGCGGGCGACGCCGCGTGCAGAAGCTAGTTTAATATAATCAAATGAAGAATTACAATTCTTATATTACCGCCCGAAACAGTTGCAACTTTTCGAGCGGTTCTCTGTTCTTCACTCTATCATTCAAAGTTAAACCACACTTCACACACCGTACTTTATACGGCTGTTTTTGGATATCCCCAAAGATCTGTAATTTAAGATCTGAGGAGATGTCTTCCATGAAGATTCAGTCGTGACCAAGTTTTATTATATTATCAGCCATTTTCAGAGTTCCAGTTTTGTTTAAACGTGCGCTGCGGTCAGTGAGTTCGCTGTTAAATTAACGACCTCCATATTGATGCGAAATAAAAAACTAGCAAGTAAATAAATAATTATATTTATTTATATTGCTATTTTTATCGCATTGCCACGGTGAACGCTATTCGGAAAACAGATATTTGTATAAACAATTTGTAGATGGGCTCGATTGGCTTTTTTGTAAAAGTTTAGCCAAAATTTATATCAAAGATTTTCCCATAATTCTCCTGCCCTTACCCCACGCTAAGTGCGGTCGGCACAACATGTTTTCTTCCTCCACTCACTCCTATCATGCGTCAACTCTGAGTCTACTCCACTTCCATTCATATCATCTTTCACGCAATCAAACCACTTTTTCTTGGGCTTCCTCTACTTGTGTACCCAGAGATTCTCAGACCCATAACTTTTTTGGTGACATGGTTTCATCTCTCACCACGTGTCCATACCATGTTTATCTAGTAGGTAGGTACTCTCCATCTTATCAGTAACAGGCGCTACTTTCAGACTTCCCCTGACATACCTACTCATTTCTTACCTTGTTCAACCGTGTCATCCCACACATCCAATCCATCTCCGTAGCATGCACTCTTATTTCATCCATCTTCTTCATTAAAATAATAATAAAATAAAAATAATGCTGGACAATCCACACAGCATCATCTAGCCCCAAAGTAAGCTACTCAAAGCTTGTGTTATGGGTACTAGATAACTGATATATTTAATACATGATGTAGGTACATAGATAGATATTTTTTTATTATACATAGCAAACACCCAGACCAACGGAACAAATTTCTGCAGATCGTACACAAATTTGTTCCGAGGGAATCGAACCCGCAACCTCTTGCGTCGCAGGCGGACTCTCGCCCGCTGCGCTACTTAGGTCGTCATTACCCAAAACTCTGATTCATACATTGCGCCGGCCGGATAACATTTCAAGTTATTAGTTCCCAAAAATGTGCACTATATTTGAAATACAAAGCCCCATTGGTCTAGCCATTATTATGTTACGTGTTCAGAATGAACAACTTTGATTTTTTAGATAGTGAATATTCACTAGAGATCGGATAGTATCAGATCCCGTATCAGGCCCTCTGGGACTTTGACACTTTGAGACGCCTGTGACAACTTAACGAGACGGAGTGTCAAAACACAAACGTGGCACTTTTCAATCGGACGCATCTTCAAGCTCAAAACAAAAACAGCGATGCGACATCACATCGCAGAAATCTACGTAATAGCACGATGCTTCGCAAGAAATAGCGAATTGATTTACATCGCGAAATGTAGCAGATGCTTTGCCGCACGAAATCGCATCTCAGCAATTTGCGTTGTAGTTTTCTGCATTGTGAATTGATTGTTCGTAGTTTTGTGTTTCAACTTTCCGAGATTTGTTTTGTCTTCAATTGCTAGCAGATACATAAATAAATAATAAATAAATATTGGTGGAAAATTCACACAACGCCATCTAGCTCCACACTAAGCAAAGCTTGTACTATGAGAACTAGATAACTGAAAGACCTATTATATTCATTTTTCGAAATACATTTCAAAATTCAAAATTTCAAATTCAAAATATGTTTATTTTCAATAGAATCACAGGGATCACTTTGAAACGTCTTACATACTAGGTGAGTCTAAGTGCCAGTTCCAGTCCTATCCCCAGTGCGAGAAGAACTGACAAGAAACTCGCTGGGCCCTAGCGCTTTTTTTGTATGATCCTTGTTAATTTTGTAAGGAATACCTAGCAGAGTTGGAGCTGATTCATCCCAAGCTTTTTCATCATCTAAGTACTCTGATATTTTATAGTAAGCTTTTCTAGACAGTTTCTGTTTAATTACATTTTTGAATTTTCCAATTGATAAATCAAGCATGTCACTTGGGATCTTGTTATAGAAGCGTACACATTGCCCATTCATAGAATAGATATTAACACCTAGCCACAGAACAAACATCTGCGTTCATCACACAAATGTCAGTCTTGGGGGATCGAACCCACAACCTACAGCGCAGAAGGCAGGGCTACTACCAACTGAGCTGTGAGGCCAGTCCATGCAGTCTACTACAAACCACAGACCACGTAACATCAAGCTAAGCAGGATGCCCATAAATTATTAATATTCACCCTTTTTGTCGCGGATATATTTAGGTTTGTCCTCATGATTTATAATTTCATCCCGTTCGCTGCCCCTTGGGGGTAAGGGGGACAGGGAGGTAGGGTAAATCAACACAAACTGCTATAATTCCCATGGAATTTATTCGCCGGCTTGTTTGTATTGTATCGGCAAACACTAAGAGGAATCTAAAATTAAATGTATTATTTAGTTACTATACAAACTTAAAACGCGCAACCTAATTTTGAAGTGCTGTTCTGAAGTTCTAATTTGGAGGTTGTGTCAAAGGATCACAAAAAGGATCAAAAAGGGTGAACGTGAAACATTGAGGAGCTACGAGGATAGTCAGGCACCAATTATACTACACTGACAATCTTCGCATAAAACTTTTCATTTCGACTGTGTTTTCGTTACGATACAAAAAACAAATATTTTAATTACTTACTTTATTATTATTACTGCGATTATTATTGCGATTACGGAACTCTGATACAATCAACACTTGTCAAAACTGGCCCAAATTTATTGAATAAACACTCTTATGTCATACCAAATCACTTGATTACAATGAAAACGTATTGGCATTGATTGTAAGAAAAGATCCATAATCGCCCCCCGGGTATACTCAAACATTTATTCCTCGGACGCTGCTATTCGTCAACTATGGGGTAGGCCAGTTTATTGATTTACAAAAGATATTATTGAAAGAGAATATAATATACATAGTACATAAGTCTCTCTTTAAAATTGATATATCCTAACATATGAAGTAGATTCTGTAAGATCTAACTTAAACACAAAGCCCAATTATTTTTCCCACTCTAAACTAAAAGAGAGAAGTTTCTACAATGACTTAAGAATATAATATGCAAGTTCAATGTAACAAGAATTAAAAGTTATTGGAGTCTTGAAATGCATATCAAATTATAATACAAACTAAATTCATTTTCGTTATAAACTCAAAGATTTCTGTGTAAATAACATTAATTATACATTCAGCTACAGGTACGAAATAGTTCAGGCGTAAGCTTGTTGGATTCTATTGAATAAATAAACAGAATTAGCGAAATCAAAATGTATTCCACAAAACTTTTTTAAATAACAATACCTCTATTGACCTCTGTGAGTAAAGTAACATGTAGGCATTTTATTTTATTTATGGTAGAAACTATGTTTGCATCTTTCGGTAGGGCTGTGCGAAATATTTTACATGGTTTAATTATTATAATTATATTCAGCTATCTGGTTCTCGTAGTACAAGCTTTGTTTAGTTTGGGGCTCGATAGCGTTGTGTGAATTGTCCTCCAATATTTATTTATAATATATGTAATTTTAATTTTTTGACGTGTGCGACCATCCGTCTAGTCAGCCTTTACGAAAACCAATACAGGGCTAGTGTCAGAATTTTATCGACATCAAATAAAAACAATAATTTACGATACTTTAACAAAAATTTTAAATTATTATTATAATGTATTAAACTAAATTCACCTAGCATTCAAAAGGTTTCAATATTTTATTCAAAGGACTAAAATAATATTGAAATTAATTTAATTTGAAAATGTGGATTTACATTTATTTGAAACAACAATAGCCTTTTCGTCATGTACAAAATTTACTAAGTGTCAGTAAAAAGATTAAAGACGCGACCGAGTTTTTTAATTGGAATTCCCATTGAACCCAAACCCTTAAAAGTACCGCCGACCATTAATCCCGAATGCTGTGACAGCCCTATTGTAACAGACATTCAATCTGATAGAGAACGCAATAGGCTATTTCGTATTTGTACAATGGGCGTGATTACGAGAATTCGCATAAATAATATCATATCTGTACAAAAATACACTTTAGTGCGATTGTATTAAGTTTGATACTTGATCACAGCGCCAAACAGAGCCAAACAAAGATGTGACATATCTATGACAGTCAAAACAAAGTCATAGTCCACGGCCGCTGTCACCGATAATAATATAACGTCGCTAAAGTAGCAGTAGTTACCTACATAACAAGGCTTCTGTGGCTGTTTGACTAACAGTAGAGTGATTATGGATCTCTGCTTACAATCAATGTCAATTCGTTTTGATTATAATCAAATGATTTGGATTCAATAAAAAGTTTGATTGACCTTGGAGCCAGTTTTGACAAGTGTAAAATCCTATCGATTGCAAGAATTTGGTATTACGTACGTTTGATGTCAACCCAAATGATAGACCTTCCCGTAATACCAATTCATCGATAGGCACTGAGACCTGTTAGTATGAACGTTTTGATTGTATCGAGTTCCGTAATCGCACTACTGATCATACACATACCATAGGTCATAGAGTAAATAATCTGATGGTAGGTTTCTTATAAAATCTGATAAGAAAGAAATTCTCGAAATTCTACCTCTAAAAAGAGCAGTGAGAGGTTTGAAGTTTGTATGAAAAACTCACGAGAATGAAGTCACGGGGAATTTTAATAGGTATTAATAAAACAATTACTTAGTCGTTTATAGTGGTAGGAATAATCTTAATATTATAGTATTTCATCTAGAAATGTGCTAAACAGCCGTACATGATTAATGGATGCGCCAAAGTGCAAGCGAGCGTCATCGAATTGCTTGATGGGGATAAAAAATGTGCAGTAAAAAATGCACAGGTGAAATTTATGCCGTTCATACCTAGAAAATTCAACGCTACTTTGCTGTCATTAGGGTAAATAAAAAGGTTACATACCCTTGTAAGAAGTTTTAATTGAAGTGAATATAATAGACAGGATAGGAAAGCCAGTCGAATGATATTCAGTGGCGCAGCGGACGACCTCAGTGGCGCAGCGGGCAAGAGTCCGCCTGCGACGCAAGAGGTTGCGGGTTCGATTCCCGCCTCGGAACAAATTTGTGTACGATCTGCAAAAATTTGTTCCGTTGGTCTGGGTGTGTATGTATAATAAAAAAATATCTATCTATGTACCTACATCATGTATTAAATATATCAGTTATCTAGTACCCATAACACAAGCTTTGAGTAGCTTACTTTGGGGCTAGATGATGCTGTGTGGATTGTCCAGCATTATTTATTTATTTATTTATTTATTGTAAAAAAATTCATATTTTATGTTCATAAAATATCATTCGACTGGCTTTGTCGTTTGACAAAGCCAGTAAAATTGACGTTGTAATCTATTTCCGATTTTATCAAAATTCCAACTTTAAATTACGACAGGAACTAGAATATCCAAATTATAATAATAATAAAATGACAGCCCTTGTTTCTTGATACCCGCTCGCACACTCACCACACCCTGGAATATTATGAAGCTCTAATTTACAATGGGGCGCGCCGTGAAATAATAATAATTCTCTTAACAAAGGTTGATTTCGTATCCAAAATAAAAGCTTGAATTTAAACTTAACAAAATTATTTAAACAGAAACATATAATACTTACTATTTATTTCATAAAATACATTGTCTGAAATAGGTTTTGAAAAACGAGTTCCTAACCTAAACCAACCTTTGAAAGAAAATATTGAATACTACCTTCCGCTCGCGACGTCGCCCGCGAAGTCCTACATAAAATATAGCCTATATTCATCCTGAAAGTTCATTTTACACATTGGTAAAAAAAAATTTTAATCGTTGAAGTACTTTTGGAACCCGTTCAATGCAACAATTAAATCTTTCCTCTTTATAATTTTAGTATAGATAAACGAAAATATACTCGTAAACTGGATAAGTATTTTATTTCTGTTTATAGTGGAACATTGAGATATTCCGTTCTCGACTGATCAATAAGAGCGGATTGTTTCCCGCTACCCGCTCGCAGTCTCACCACACGGCAGCAGTCAAAGCAACCATCACAAAGCAACCGGATGCATCCGTATATTCATAATGATAATACAACAATCCTGCGGACGGAATGGCTGCGGATTCAACAATAGAATTGCACAAATTTGTTATTTAAAATATTTGCATTTAAAAGCGAGGGTTTAATTATTGCGGTCTTCCGCTCACCACCTCGATTTAACCTCGAGATCCAAGAATTAAAAAGGTTATGAACGTTGATTCTGACTTACTTAAAAATGGTAAAATATACGCGATTTTATTTTTATTAACCCAAAGACAAAAACATTTTAAATGACACTTCCACTTCTTAAATAGTGGATAGTGCCATATATAAAGAAGAGACGGGTGCCATAAATAAAGCATAAGAAGATTTATGAACAAAATAAGATCATATTTTAGCATTTTTGAAGTCTGTGGAAAACCAGAATTACCACCAATACTATTTTGTAAGTATACTAAATCTACATTATACTAGTGAAAACGGTTGTAAGTGGTATTGGTTAATATACCACTAAAAATAATAAATAACAAGAATAAACTTTGATAATTCAAAGTTTATTTTGTGTCAAACAATAATGACTTAAATAAAACTACAAAAGAAATATATGACAGAAAAAGGGTCGTCACATATCTATGCTATTATCATTCTTGGTCTATTTGAACATCCTACTAATATTATAAACGCGAACGTTTGTATGAATGTGTGGATGTATGTTTGTTACTCTTTCACGCTGAAACACCTGAACAGATCGAGATGTGATTTGGCATATATATAGATTCCAGTCTGGAATAGCACATAGGCTATTTTTTATCCCGGAAAATTTACGAATCCCGTGGGGTTGTTTTATTTTTGTTTTTCAATGTACCACGCGGGCGAAGCCGTGAGCGGAAGCTAGTTTGAAGATAATTTGAAGTCAGTTTTCAACTTTTTTTAAAAAATCCATAAAAAACTATTAATTAATTATTATTAGTTATCTATTACTATTACTATTATAACTATCTTTATCAAAATCAATGTCACTTTCGAAATAGTTTATGAAGAGTAAAAGAGATAAGCTGTGCGTTTGGTTCAAAATGTCTATGGTTTAAAAAGCTTCGTCGTCAAAACATAAAAGCGGTTACACTTTTTTAAGGCTTGACAATGAAAGTTTGCAACTCTATTATATGAAAATAAAAAAATAAAAAATATGATCACGTCTGTAATCCCCAGGCTCGGTTGATATCTCCTCAGATCCTTCGTTACTTAGATCTTTGAGGATATCTAAAGAGGATAGTCAGAGGCAAGTCCAAACATGACATTTGGTACATGCCCACATTTTGCACAGTAGTTAGTATTCCGTACGTGACAGGTTGCAAGCCCATCGCCGCTTATAAGAATACTAACCTATGACACATACCTTCGAATTTTTGGTTCTAGGGTATGCCCGGTTTCCTCACGATGTTTTCCTTCACCGTTTAAGAGCACTGGCATTGTGCACATCAATTTTCCGAATAGAAAAACTCATTGGTGCACGACCAGGTTTGAACCCACGACCTTCGGATCGTGAGGCAGGGGTGCTACCACTACACCACCAGCGCTCTATTATACAGGGTTATAGGTATCTAATCAATAACCTTGAAAAGGCGACTTGGGTAAATCAAGACTAACAACTTTTGTTCTACGATTTTTTCTAATTCAATAATTTTTTTCCCATACAAAAAAATAAATAGGCAAATTTCCAGTTCTAATCTTCTTAGCTCTTTCTAGGCGGTCACAGATTAAGACAAGTCGGTACATGCTGTGTGTGTAGCACACTCGGCCGAGCGATTGCGTAAAAGTCGTAGCACTCAGCGTGTCTCAGCTGACTGCGCATACGTCAGAATCGAATAAATGAAACATAGGTATGTCTACGAGACATAGAGCTAACAATTGATAGAAATTCTCACAAAAACTAAAAAAAATTAAAACTTGAGATCTATTACGTTTTGGCAAAAGTCATAGAACAAAAGTTGTTAGTCTTGATTTACCCAAGTCGCCTTTAAGAGGTTATTGATTAGATACCTATAACCCTGTATTCCTCGATGAAAAAACTATATCATCACAAACATAGTGTCTACGATCCAGTGGTCAGTGGTCGCATCTGCATCACTTAGTAATTGAAATCGGGCGAGCCGGACCATTGTTTAATTAATACGACTGGCGTCCATGCCACTAAACACTAATTAGCGGCGCACACCTGGGATGCGAACCTCGCACTATTAGCTTTTGACTTTGTTAATGTAGAACTATCTATATTATATTATTTAGATCTAAGAATTCTTTATTCTACGGTTATGTAAATATTGTGAGAAAACCTGCATAAAGTGCACAGGAAAATTGAAACTTTTTTCTTTATTTATTACACTAGCTTCTGCACGCGGCGTCGCCCGCGAAGTACCTACATAAAATATAGCCTATGTTCATCCTGAAAGCTCATTCTACACATTGGTGAAAGAATTTTTCAAATCGGTTCAGTAGTTTCGGAGCCTATTCATTTCAAACAAACAAACAAACAAACAAACAAACAATCAAAGTTTTCCTCTTTATAATATTAGTATAGATTAGACCAATTTTGCAAAATTAAAAAAAAAACAAAATAACACGATAATAAATATAAAAACAAAAGCGATGAATTTTAACCTTATCACGATGTTTCTAATAATGGAATTTTTTACTAAATTTGATATTTTACCGTTATTTTAAAAACTTTCTCGTCTTTCAAGCTGATAGCATGAAGATGGAGCAATAAAATATTGGTTGATGATAATAAGTAATTTCACGAAGGGTACATTTAAAATTAACTTATATTTTACGAGATTAACAAAATTGTTTGTTGCTAACAATCAGGACAGTGAGGAGAATGACGAAACTGTTGAGTAGAAAGGCCCAAATACCTACAAACAACCTGATACATTGAATATCGAAGCAATTACAAATCAAATTAATCAAACATCTCAGATGTTCTGTTACTGACTCGTACAACGTAACGAGCTGAGCATATAATTATTCCCTTAGGTAAGCAAGATAAGATTACATCAGTTCTCAGAATCACCCAGCAGTGCATGTTATTTTATACTAGCGTCTGCTTGTGGTTTCACCCGAGTGGTACTTTGTTAAATTATAGCTTATGTGCTTTTCCAGATTATATCTATCTCTGTGTAATTTCATCCAGATCGGTTCAGTCGTTTCAGCGTGATTGAGTAACATAGATTCATCCATTTGTCCAAATTTTCGCATTTATAATATTACTGGCATCCGCCCGCAGTTTCGTCCGCGTTGTACCTTGAAAAACAAATCTATTCTACGGGAACCGTACATTAATTTATCCGAGATAAAAAGCCTATGTGCTTTTCCAGACTTTAATCTATCTCTGTGCCAAAGTTTCATAAAGATCCGTTCAGCCGTTTCAGCGTAAATGAGTTACACACATACATCCATTCATTCATATATTCTTACAAATTTTCGCGTTGTAGTATTAGTAGGATTATAATAATTATAGATTATGATAATTATTCAGGTATAATTATACTTTTTGGTCATAATTTACTGTTTGAAAAGGTTCTAACTAAACGACCTAAATTCGATTTCGTTTGTCTGTACGTGACTAAAAGTTTACGGTGATTTTTCAAAGGAAATCTGTGAAACCTTTGTCAAATTACAATTTAACCCATTGTCCCCCGCTCGCCCAAATACCTCGTCACGTTTCAACAATTAACAAAAAAGTAAATTTCTTTAATAAACGACCGACTAAATTCCTTAGTATGTACCTCAGTTAATTTTGTGGTTGGTCGAGTTAGCCTAAATCGTTAAAGTAATTTGGAACCACAACCTTAGATCAGATGCAAAGGAGGATTGTTCAAAATATAGGTTCAATAGACATGAATTTCATAATAATGATGGATTTTAGAGAGAAATGGAATAAAAAAACGTGTTGTGCCGACCACACATAGCGTGGGAAAAGGGCTGAAAAATGAAGAAAAGACATGAACTATTGCAATAATTCCCTAAATTTAGGTACGAAATTTAATTAGTTTTAAATCACCGTGATATCATTTCAAAGCTAATAAAATTAACTTTCAAATGATATACCACAATTCATAGTTGACTGCAAAGAAATTGTAAAAATTAGTATTGATTAATCCGCTAGTGATGAAGTCAGTAATGAAGCAATTCCAGTTTAAAGCTCGCAAGTGTAGTATTTATAGCAAAAAAACTTTAAAAAATATTTTAAATAGCTTTTTACAGCCGCCATTTTGGACATTTTGTATAACCTATGTCACTTTTGTAATTCAGACGATTCCAACGACACTTAATTTGTCAAAATCTGTCCAGCCATTAAGGCTCCAGGGACAAGGAAATAAACTCGCTAATTAATATATCTAAAGGGTAGTCAGAGACACGTCCAAACATGACATTTGGTACATGCCCACATTTTGCATTATGCATAGTATTCCTTACGTGACCGGTTGCAAGCCCATCGCCGCTTATAAGAATACTAACCTATGACACACACCTTCGAATTTTTGGTTCTAGGGTCTGCCGGTTTCCTCACGATGTTTTCCTTCACCGTTTCAGATCACTGGCATTGCGCACATAAATTTTTCGAATGTAAAACTCATTGGTGCGCGACCAGGTTTGAACCCACGACCTTCGCTACCACTGCACCACCAGTACATACATACATATCCGTTCAGCCGTTTAATCCTGAAAAGGTAACAAAGTTGCTATCACATTTACAACTATTAGTATAGATCCATACTAATCTACTGAATATAGTATGTATACGTATACACTAGCTTCCGCCCACGGCTTCGCCCGCGTGGTACCTTGAAAAACAAAAACATCGCTATCCCGCGGGAACCGTACATTTTTTCGGGATAAAATGTAGCCTATGTGTTATTCTAGACCATAATGTATATCTGTGCCAAATATCATTCAGACCCGTTTTAGCGTGAAAGAGTAACAAACATACATCCATCCATCCATCCATCCATCCATACATTCTTACAAACTTTCGCGTTTATAATATTAGTAGGATGTCTGGTATATAATGTAAAACACGGCACATCTCCCCCTAATTAATCGCAGCTCACAAAAGTCCCGACGACATAAATTACTCGTAAATTAAAAGGGGAATTCATAAAAAACCTCCGCTGTTATCTCAGATATTACCAAGGTTTTTAAGCGGAAAGTTTGCAATTGCTTGTCCCGGTACGCCTCTAAATAATGTAAAAGTTTGAGAAACTTCTTATTGATTTACGTGTCCCTTAAAGTACTTAAATCAGTTGTGATCATTTTGTTACCTCGGAAATTATTTTTCGAACTTGGCAAGTTAAAACTTTGTCGAAAGAATTATACTGAAGCGGTATGTATTACAACTAGTCTTTAAATAATAAGCGATGTTTAATTTTTTATATTTTAACTAGTAAAAAACCTTAAACCAAATATTAATGAAACCCATCTGAAAGTAGGCCTTACAGACGCCATAATATATTGAATATTTTGACATCTGTATAGCCTACTAGCAGTAGAAAAGTATCTTTCATTTTTTTTGATAATAATAATTTGGAAATATAGCCCATGTTACTCAGGGATAATATAGCATTCTAATAATAAAATAATTTTTGAAATCGGACTATTACTTTTTGAGTTTAATCGTTACAAACAAAAATACTAAACTTTCCTCTTTATAATATTAGTATCTCTTGAAATCCATACGAGTCAACAACACCAATTTGTCAAAATCTCTTCAGCCGTTTGGACTAAAGCGACAGCCCAAGAAACTCGCATACATACATACATACATCCCAAACACATTTCCCCTGCTTCGCTTCGCAGTCAGGTAAAAAGTGTGAAGTGATTTTATTTTGTTTTTTGACGAATTTATTTTTTATAGTTCTTAGAAAACTCCATAATCGTTCAGTACGTCGATTCTGTAAAATTCAAACATCAACTCGCATCTCACATCGCTATTCACTCTCACTACGCATAAGACGCTTTTTATTTGACACTTTGAATCGGGTTCAAATGCGAAGCGAGCGTCGAAGTGACTTGGGAATTACCGTATGGAATGCCACTTCTTACGTCATCTCATACTTTATCTGTCAAAATCTCCCCGTCAATTTAGTTCAACTCGCTAACACGCTCGCAAGAGTGGCGCTAGTGTAAATTCTAATTGTCAACCGAGTTTTTAGAATGTCAATCAAGAAACTCACAGTGGATTCAGATTCGAAGTTTAGAATGAGGTCTTACAGAATCACACAGCTGCAAAATAAGATTCTCCTAATATTATAAACGCAAAAGTTTGTAAGATCCATACAGGATGTCTGGATGTCTGGATGTATGTTTGTTACTCCTTCACGCTGAAACGGCTGAACGGATCTGGATGAAATTTGGCACAGATATAGATTATAGTCTGGAATAGCATATAGGCTACTTTTTATCCCGGAAAAATGTACGGTTCCTGCGAGATAGATTCGTTTTTGTTTTTCAAGGTACCACGCGGACGAAGCCGTGGGCGGAAGCTAGTATTAAATAAAGATTAAAAAATAACTTGTATCATATTCTTTTGAACTAGTGTGGTGAAAGGTACAGTGCGCCAAAAAGGCTCCTGTACTTGATTTCACACAAATGTCTTTTTAAGCTTTAGGATTTACGACTTGCCGGTTTCCTTACGATGTTTTCCTTCACCGTTTGAGAGATACTATTTTATAAAATAGCTAGTTCGCAGCGATACCGCTTCGACGACAAACCACAGAAACTCAGCAAAATTAACGCCGCTCGAACGAACTACACTGAGACCAACCTCTCCGCACTTTGTGTATCAATTTTAAATTTCTAAATAAGTTTTATTATTATTATTTTAAGTTTAGCTGCCTATAAAGGAGGTTATTCAAATTTGAAATATTTTTTTATAAAATGAAATCAGATTTTTAACCTTAAAAAATCAACTGAAGGAATGCTAATGAAAAATATTCAGACTAACTAAAATGCGGCCACATCTTTGTTTTGTTGCCGACATTTTTATCATTTTGGACCCAACTATGTATGAAACCTGAATGACCTCCTTTAATGACATACAAAAAAAGCGCTAGGGCCCAGCGAGTTTCTTGTCAGTTCTTCTCGTACTGGGGATAGGACTGGAATTGGCACTTAGATTCACCTAGTATGTAAGACGTTTCAAAGTGATCCCTGTGATTCTATTGAAAATAAATATATTTTGAATTTGAATTTGAATTCCTGAGGGATTAAAACTTTGGAACTTAAAAAAATATTTTTGCTTGTAATTTTCTACGTATTGCCACATTGAATTCGGTAACTTTTTAGTTTTTAACAGACTTCAAAAAAGAGGATCTTCTCAATTCGACTGTTTTTTTTTAAAAACAATTATGTTGGCTCAACGAATCTAGGCATTCGTGAAGTTAGCCGCAAGAGCTGCGCAGTATCGTTTTTCGGGAGCAATTGGAGGTATGAGGAGGGTCGGCGGGACTGTACATGCGCAAACTCGCATCTGCGGCTAACTTCACGAATGCCTAGATCCATTGGATGAACTATATGTTATTTAAAATACGAGTTGTCGCTGTCAGTTGTTGCCGAGCCTTTGAAACGTCAGCACGTCTCATAGCGCTCTAGCCAGCTCATTAGCTAGCTCTACTCGGAGCAATAACTTTATATTTTAATTTATGACTGTGATTTAAATAAATAATGCTAGCTAAGCGTACCAGCAAGACTCTTCTAACACCGCGTTTACACCAAGGTAGGTATAAAAATATGATCACGACTGTAATCCCCAGGCCCGGTAGATATCTCCTCGGATCTTTAGTTACTTAAATCTTTGAGGATATCTAAAGAGGGTAGTCAGAGGCAAGTCCAAACATGGCATTTGGTACATGCCCACATTTTGCACAGTATTTAGTATTCCGTACGTGACAGGTTGCGAGCCCATCGCCGCTTATAAGAATACTAACCTTTATAATAAATAAAATTATAATAATAGTAATTTATTCGAAGGTATTCGAAGGTATAAAAAATAAACACCTTGTTTACACCTAAGACAAGTTGTGAGAATAGATTTATAGAAAACTAGTAGAAAACGTGTCAGAGATTATCAAAAATGTTTTCCGTTTAAAACAAAACGTGTATTTAATAGGACTCATTTACACATTACGTTGTTGCGTGTATTGAGCATGTAAACGAGGGGTAAGAACTATAGTCAGTCTGTCAGTCAATCAGTTAGTCAGTAAAGTTATAGTTTCTTTATTTAACTACAGTACAAAATGTGGTCATGTACCAATGATGTTTGATCGTGTCTCTGACTACCCTCATTAGATATCCTTGTAGATAAGTTACTCTGAGGAGATATCTAACGAGCCTGGGGATTACAGTCGTAATCATGTTTTTCTTTCGATATCTGCGATTTGTTTCATAAAAATCGACTCTCGAAGCTATCTTTATGCGAACGAAGTCGCTAGCACAGCTAGTACACAATATAATATGATTAAGATATCTCGAAGACACAGTACAGTGGAGACAGCTAGTACGGTTTCAATAACAGAGGACACGTCTAAGATTTGTTGTCACAACGGATCCGGAGTGCGGCTGTAAATCCACGTTTACCGAGAACACTGTTTTATATACGACGTGGTTGCACCCACATTATTATTACCGGGGATACGGCAAAGAAGTGATCACAGATATGCCACTTCTAGTTAACAAAATTACCTACCAACAGATTTTTTTTAAACAGTGTGTCTGGTGGCAGATTTATGTTTTTAATATTTAATAAACTTCAAGGCAGCTAACAAAATTACCTACCAACAGAAAGTGTCTGGTGGCAGATTTATGTTTTTGAAATTGAAAAAAAAAACTAAAAATTTTCTGCAATGCATTCGACTGTTAACTTTCTCGCTCTAGTTTTTTTTTTATTTTTTCTCGTAATATTTTGAGTTTTATTGTGTAATTTTGATGGTTATTTTTCCAATAAAGCCCGAGTTCTTGACGCGAGTGTAAAATATGTGAATAGTTCCTTTTCTAATCCATCGGAGAAAATCCCGCGAATTTGAACAAAACTGGCCGTCTTTTTGACTTTGTGACAATACTACTAATTTAAACACTTGATACATTTTTTAAACTATCGCGACTTGAAAACATGTTTAAATATATATTATTGGGACTTAATCGCGTATTGTGAAACATTCTATTTACCTCGACGTTTCGATGATATTACAATCGACAATGATGATATTACGTGGTCACGTCTACTCGTGACCACATGACAGTGATTGTAATATCATCGAAACGTCGAGGTAAATAGAATGTTTCACAATACGCGATTATGTCCCGATAATAATTATATATTTAAACACTTGATACATGCTTGATACGAGTACTGGAAAAATTAATCTCAAACTAAAACTTTCTGGTTTTTTATCGTTTTATTACATGTTTTTATAAAGAAAGATGGTGCGGAGTTTTATTTTTTAAAGACAATATCATCCAAGTGCTTTACGTCAAGCTGCACGCACTGTTGGAAACAAAGCCTTGTGTTTTGCCACTTCTTTTTTTATAACAGCTAATCTATACTTCTATACTAATATTATAAAGAGGAAAGTTTTGTATTTCTGTATTTTTGTATTTTTGTTTGTAACGAATAAACTCAAAAACTACTGGTCCGATTTCAAAAATTCTTTCACCGTCAGAATAATACGTTATCCCCGAGTAACATAGGTTATATTTTATGTAGTGTCTGATAAACACGAATAGATATACTACACAGGTGTCTTGTCTGCGCACTACTCTGTGGCATTGGTTATGAATTTTTCATGGTGCGGCTGAGGAACATGTGCTCGCTGCGGTAATGCGCACGCCGTTGTTTTTGGACGAACACTGTCTGTGCTGATAGTGCATCGAGGTAAACCTACTGAGTTCGATACTACTGTTAGATAATATTTCTTTTTTAAAAGTTGTTCTACTGCTTGAATAAGGCATCTGTCTCTCACTTCATTTCACTTCTTTATTTTGGCGTCTGTGTCATAAGCCACAATTCTGCCAATGTACATATTCATACTAGTGTCATAGTCTATGGAGATGTTGCATAAAAATATGATGGGTTGACTAAAATTTTTATAACAAAAATGATTTTTCTAAGTACCCACAAAAAATATAAAAAAATACATTCAAAATTCAAAATTCAAAATATATTTATGTTCAATAGAATCACAGGGATCACTTTGAAACGTCTTACATACTAGGTGAGTCTAAGTGCCAAATCCAGTCCTATCCCCAGTACGAGAAGAACTGACAAGAAACTCGCTGGGCCATATAATAAAAATAAAAAATGAGTGTCTCTCTTTTGAGATCAATTTTGCCAGTGTCAAGGGTTTAAGTTAAATTATTGTCAATGTCACAAAGTTCAATCGACGAATGAGGAATGACAATCGCAATCGTGGATTTTCTGCGGTGCATTTGCCTGACAACTACGTCGCTCTGGTTTTTATATTTTTTCTCGTGTTATTTTGAGTTTTATCGCGTAATTTTGGTGGTTATTTTGCCAATAAAGCCCGGGTTCTTGATGCGAGTGTAAAATATGTGAATTAAAGTGAATAGTTCTCTTCAAATTCCATCGGAGGAAATCCCGAGAATTTTCAACAAAACAGCCATTTCTTGTTTAAAATTGACTTGACAACTTGACTTCATAGTCATAGACTTCAGAGTCATCTCTGTGACGTTGACAATACTTATAAATAAATACACTTGAGACTGGCAAAATTGTTCTCTAAGAGACAGATGCCATAATTGAAGAAGAAGAAGAATCGCAATCGTAATTATTGTTGGTGCAACCTAAACCCGCGAGTTTACCGAAGTAGTTTAGAGCTCGAACGACATCTGCACGAAGACATTCTATCTACTGACATCTGCATGACACACTTGACATGACACTCTTCATATACAAAAACGTCATCAGTGTATTATTTTTTTGTTTTTGTTGATTTTTTTTTTGATTGGCGGAATAATTCTTAGAAACCGTACAAAAAAAACAAGACGAATTGAAAATCTGATGGATTTTGAAAGAAACTATACACTTTAATTCACATATCTCGCACCCTTTTCAAGAACTCTGGCTTTATTGGAAAAATAACTACCAAAATTACACAATAAAACTCAAAATAACACGTAAATAAATATAAAAACTAAAGCGATAAGTTCACAATCTAAAACATCAGAAAAATCTCTCGTGCGTTTTAGAGCAAACGCGTTAACGTTACCGCGAGTGACGTCAACGTCACATGTCTGTGGATGCTCAGTGTATGAAGTTTTTAATTGCGTCATTAACTTCTGGAAACCTTGCAGGTTTTTGGGGATATGAATCCATTGAAAACAGCAATATATAGGTGTAACGTGAGGTTTTAATCCGGATTCTCTCCATTCTCGAATTCTTTCCACTTCTCTTTCGGCGCTCGGCGAAGCAACACCAGTGCGGAGCGTGTCATTGGTCCTGAGGATGCTTCGCGGAGAAGCGAAACACGTGTCGTATTTATATTTGAGTTTGTGTTAAGCTCATTAGATAATAGTTTAGCGGGAAAGTACTAGATATTTCCGTCCTTTTCAGTATTTTTAATGGATTTCCTCAAAGTCACGCCTGAATCAATTATACTATATTAATATTATAAACGCAAAAGTTTGTTAGAATGTATGGATGTGTGAACGTAAAGATGTCTGGATGTATCTTTGTTACTCTTTAACGCTGAAACGGCTGAACGGATCTGGTTGAAATTTGGCACAGATATGGATTATAGTCTGGAAAAACACATAGGCTACATTTTATCCCGGAAAATGTACGGTTCCCGTGGGATAGATTTGTTTTTGTTTTTCAAGGTACCACGCGGGTGAAGCCGTGGGCGGAAGCTAGTCATTTATATTGAACGTCCATTGGCTGATAGATCTCGGAATTTTCTTCATACTAAAACTTGTTTTAAGCCCATTTTAGTAATCCCATAAATAACTCGCATCTTAAGCCCGCCTCCCAGACTAACCAATTCAATTAAGGGCAGTATGTAAATTGGCTCTGTCTCAGACGATACAGGGTGTGCACAATAGCCTTATCAGAGTGTACAGGGTGTATCAAGCGGCTCGGGCGCGTTGCTTTGAACAATGGGATCAGTGTCGGTTACCCGTGACGGGTGACAAGACCAGGTTCTCAAAGTTTATGTCACCTTTTCTAAACGGTATAATTTCAGATGTCCGTTTATATTTATACTTTAGACAGAATGAAAGAAAAATATTTGTTTTGTTTACAAAATGAAAAAAAAATTGAAAGAAAGAAAGAAAAATAATTTATTCAATAAAATCACAAGGATCACTTTGAAACGTCTTACATTCAGGGGCACGTCCAAACATGACATTTGGAACATGCCCACATTTTGCACAGTAGTTAGTATTCCGTACGTGACAGGTTGCAAGCCCATCGCTGCAACTCACACAACATGGTAAATATCCCGCTATAGGCGAAAATGATGTTCAAAACTATTTACCTACCGCAAATTTGCGTAGGCAAACTGCTTGGAATGTTTTTTACCCTTTTTTTTGTAAACTGTTTTTATATTAAGTACTTACAATTTTAGAGTAAGTTCCTACCATGAAATAGTTTTAAGTATACATTGTTTTTATAAGAGGTCTGAAATAAATATTCTATTCTATTCTAAAACAATGACAGGTTCCTAAACCCTACCCAGAAGGATGATGGGGTATACTCTACATTTTGTGAAAGGGGTATAAACTTTGAGCATCTCTGCCCCAGCTGAAGGGTAAAGGGTCGTGTAAACAGGAAGCAGTCCATGATAACACGAGCGCCGCAGTGACCTTGCCAATGAGTACTACGTATACATTTATGCAAACTAGAGGCTTTTCCCTACTTTTATTATATATACGCGCAATAGAGACCTGCCAACATAGGATGGAAAGAAGTATGCTCAATATAAAACTAAGAAATAAAATAAAACTTGAAATAATCCGGAAGAAAAGTAGAGTTACGGATGTGACATATTGTGTCAGGAAACTAAAGTGGAGATGGACAGGCCACATGATGAGGAACAAAAAGGACAAGTGGGTAAAAGTTCCCATTCCTACAATACTACCTTATAGTTACTTTTTTGTTATTTTGTAAAGGCATAAAATGCCACAATTATTTTTATATTACTAAGAGGAAACTGTTTATGTTAAAATTCTATATTCTATTGTCTAAGTTTTTCTGTGAATATTGTCTCTATTATTTTATTTTAGTTGCCGTGCCCCACCCGGGCCCATGTTACATGTATACAATACATGTGTATTGTATATGGCTCATGAATGCAATAAATACTTTGAATTTGAATTGAATTTGAATTTAACTGAATGGTGCCCCAGACAACACAAGAGAAAGAGAGGGAGGCAGTGTCGGAGATGGGAAGACGACATAAAAAGAATAGCAGGCGCTACATGGAGAAGGACAACACGAGACCGCACTGTATGGCAAGCTCTAGAGGAGGCCTATGCTGAGTAGCAAGACAATCTTCGCGAAACGTGTCTATGCTAAATAATATATTTTAGTATATGTTAAGTATACAGGGTGTCCCAAAAAGTAGTGTCAAGCGAAAGTCCAGAGATAGAACACCCCTTGGGGTACCCGAATCACCCCCATGTATGTTCCGCGATTTTCTATAGTTTTCAAATTATTATTTTTTTTCCGAATTTTTGAAAATTTACGACTTGAACAACTTAAAACATTCTTACAACAAAAGTAGAAAACTTTCTTGAGATTTTTTTTTGCTACTGAATTGTTATGAGTTGTTCTTTTATGCATAAAATAATCAGCTACGTGACTTTGATGAAAACTATGAAAATGTTGGTGTAAAGTCATATAATTACATTCAAAAAAAGTATTTAATTAATCTATCAGCTACTGGTTCCCATAACACAAGGTTTGCTTAGTTTGGGGTTACATAGCGATGTATAAAATATAAAAAATGTCGCTACTCTCCTTAGGCGTCGTCCTAATCGGCAAAGGTCAAACGATGCGTTTTGTCGCGCGTTTAAAATGATCGTGGGTACATTTACTTTGCTCGTGCTATGACTTGCCTTCTATTAGGACACTAAAGAAATGCCCGTGTTCTAAAACGGTACAAGAAAATAATGTGAGGAAACCGGCATAGCCTAGAAACAAAATATTCAAAGGTATGTCATAGATTAGTAATCTTATAAGCGGCGATGGGCTTGCAACCTGTCACGTACGGAATACTACACTGTACAAAATGTGCCAAATATCGTGTGTTGACGTGCCTCTGACTATTCTCTTTAGATATCTTAAAGATCTTAGTACCTAGAGATCTGAGGAGATATCTACCGAGCCTGGGGATTACAGTCGTGATCATGATAAAACCCTAGCTAGTGTGTCCGCGATGTGGTAGCGATTAGCCCGAGGGCAAAGCCCTACGGAGATGCGAGTCTGAAGGGTTTCAAGGCCTGGTTTACACGCACATAAACATTTTATATTCCTTTGTATGACATTATTTACAGTCGGGAAAAGCCTTTTTATATCTCTCGATTTTATGTAAGCTGCGAGATAAATTCTGACTTTTTACTGTCTAGTGTTTAGCTGCGACTTGCTTCGATAAGTTGTTAAGTAAAGGCTAGTTTACACAGTGGAACGTCACTTACGAGTAACTCGCACGTGCGAGTTGGACAGTAGCTCGCATCCGAGTTACTTCAAGATTTTTTGTTTTCACTCACATGGTCGCGTATTTTTTACCGTATTTTTTATAACACGTTCACTCGACATCGCGGTAACTCGCAAGACTGGACAGCACCTCGTGTGTCGTGTAGACAGCAAAGGCGAGCTACTGGCGTACAAGTAGACAAGCCGAGTAGCTGTCCACTGTCTGGTCAGCAGCTACAATCGTCTAAACTAGCCTTAACTCGCAAGACTGGATAGCAGCTCGTGTGTCGTGTAGATAGTAAAGGCGAGTTAAGCTACTGGCGTACGAGTAGACAAACCGAGTAGCTATCTACTGTTTGGTCAGCAGCTCGAATCGTCTTTAGTCCCATGGACCCCGGTGACTCTGACCCGGCACCGTGGTGGATGGGATAATAAATGCCGTCGGACCCGGTGATATGTTCATTGAAACGGAGACTCTACAAACCGGACTTATTATCTTTAACTTCAGTCTTTCAATATTATTTGCAACTAGCTTCCGCTTGCGGCGTCGCCCGCAAAGTACCTACATAAAATATTGCCCATGTTCATCCAGAAAGTCATTCAACACATTGGTGAAATATTTTTTCAGATCAATCCAGTAGTTTCGGAGGCTATTCAATGCAAACAAGCAAACAAACAATCAAATATTTCCTCTTTATAATATTAGTATAGGCTAGCTTCGTTTTGTGGTTTTGCCTGTAATCCTTAAACCACTTTCAAAGCTCTACATGCTATATTTTCTTCAGAAAACTTGCATAAAAGTTTTTGTCTTTGCCTTTTGTCCACTTCTCAACCTTTGAAATTGGTTTAAACAAGCCAAGAAATAGCACCAAATCAAAACGAGGATTTTCTTAAACAACTACTAAACACTGTCGGAACAAATCCGCGAGTAAAGATGACAAATCCGCTTACATAATCCTTCAGAGTACTATCTCTTAAAATCGATTCGCAGCGTAAAACATGCTTTATTGCTATTATCTTAGAGTGCATACTTTGTATGGAAGAAAATCTTTGGTTTACCTTTTTTGATTTGTGCTTAGTGAGTAAAGTGAGAGCCTTCCAATCCTAAGGTCGTGGGTTCCAATCCAGTGAGCATCACTGGATCGCAGGCGTATGATATGGCAAGTAGTTTAGTGTTATAGTGCACCTTCCTTTGGATTGTAAGTAATTTATATATATATTCTAATTTCGTTTTTTTTTTTTTTTTGGTGTAGGTACATAGTGTGTTGTGTTTAGCTTAGTCATTTTTAATAATATAAATTTTTAATAATAAGTACTATGTTTATGGGTAGTATCAAGGTGTCCGTGACCTAAATGCAGCCCCTAGCAGAATACCAGCGCTACAGCATGGAGACATGCTGGAGCATCAAGCTGAGCTATGGGCCATTTCTCTGCCACAACAATATATTAGGTATTACTGAAGATTTATATAAGATAGGATAACTTCTATACCTACCTCATTTTTTAAGTGGGTATATAATATTTTTTAAGCAACTTATTTCTATTTTATGTTTGGTTTTGTTGTGGTTTGCAAGAAATAAATATATTTCATTTCAAATAAATATATTTCATTTCATTTCATTTCATTTCATTTCATCAATGGATTTTTAGAAGAGTTTCTTATTAAAATAACGGGATCTTAAAATTCTCCTTCTTCTTCTTCTTACCATGTCACTAGTTCTTCCAGTGTCAGCTTAACGATGTTTTCCTTCACCGTTTAAGAGCACTGACATTGCTCACATGCATTTATCAAATCTAAACTTAGACTTTTCATGCAACGGACAGTATGGCGCTGGCCACTAGCTAGCTGCCGCGCCTTAATACTTCTCTTGTAGAAAATTTACCTTACTTGGTTATTCAGTTGTTTTTTCAGTGAAGATTAATGTACAGTGCAGGCAGGTGTCTGGGGAATTACTGCCTTCTTATTGAAGTGAAAACTGCTATAGATTTTACGGTTCTTACTATCAGCAAAATCTTGTGTAGACTTGGTGCATACTCTGCCAAATTATCAGCGATGTATCGGCACAATAACTTGCTAAACTTACTCTAAGTTCATAATAAGTATTTCGCCCCGAACTGAGATTTCATGCATACAAACTTTCATACATACATACATACATAAAATCACGCCTGTTTCCCAACGGGGTAGGCAGAGACCACGGATCTCCACTTGCTACGATCCTGACATACTTCTTTTGCTTCATTCACTCTCATTACATTCTTCATACATGCGCGTCGGTTAAGGGTACTCTAGACCTGGCCTTTCTCTAGTACGTCCCCAATTTGATCGAGGTACGTACGCCGTGGTCTTCCCCTTCCAACTGTTCCATTCACACTCTCCTTATACAACTGTTTCGTCATTCTCCTTTCATCCATCCTTTCTACATGCCCAAACCATCTTAGCATACCCTTCTCAATTTTCACGTTTTCTCAATTTTCACAAACTTTCACGTTTATAATATTAGTAGGATTATGTTTGGTCGTGCCTCTGACTACCTTTTATAAACAGATTTGAATCTATTGTGAAATACCACAACTATATCATAGAATATTCTATTTTCGATAGGAAGGGAAACCTTACACCGCTTAGTCCCTTCTCTCCGAAACCTTGACCTAAAAGGTGCGTTACATTTTCATAACATTACAGAAATTTAAATAATTCTGAACCTTATGTACCGACAGATATAGAGCGCTGGTGGTGTAGTGATAACACCCCTAAATGGTGAAGGAAAACATCGAGAGGAAACCGACATACCCTGAAACTAAAATCTCGAAGGTGTTAAGGTTATCATTGCGCACATACATTTTCAAATGGTAAACTCAGTGGTGCACAACCAGGTTGAACCCACGACCGAATAGTGAGGTAGGGTTCTACCACTATACTACCAGTGCTTTATTTTATAACAATAATATCTTTATTGCAGACACGAGATCCAAATTGCAGATTCTACATATATCCATTTTACATACATACATAACACTAAACACAAAAAATACTTAAAGACTAAAATTATTAAGGTCAAGATTAATAACACACAAAAAATCTTCTTAAAGCTTCGTTTGAATTCTTCGTTTGGGTTTTCAGAGTCCTGAAATTCAGCATATTTTGTTCAGCAACAGGAACCCTGGCATGTACTGGTCCATTTTCTCGCAATATTCATTGTGTAAGAACAAGTGACAGCTACAGGTACAGTTAGCCATATGTAATACGGGAAAAATATTTGTTATATTATAAAACAAAATCTAAATCAGTACACCACTATTGTGAACTCAAGTAACTCTCTATCTTACTCTAACTCTAATCTTGAGTGACGATAAATGTCGTAAGAGTCAGTGGATAGCTTTATCCAGAGACCTCGCCTAGCACCTTTTTTCCCACTCTCATTTTCTCAGTAGGTTAACATTTGATTGGTAATACGTTTTGATAAATATATTTAATTTCATTTAAAAGATAAAAGAAAGAGAAAGAGAAAGTTATCAAAATTATTCAGAAAATTGGAAAAAAGAACTACTAATCTGAATTAAAATATACACCGTGAAATTTTAATGGTTGTTTTCCCGCGGCAGAACACCTTGCCATAAGGAGTACTTTCAAGACATAGAGTAAAAGAAAAAAAAATAAAGATCTCTTTGTTTTAAAATAATTTAAAAAATATTCATCAACTCGAAAACGTGAGGAACGATAGTAACATTAGACGTAACTTCTAAAGGTACTATTCGAATCACACGCGCTGCCAGCCGCATTCGCGTAGGTATCGGGATGAATTACTATTGGTTCGTGGTCGCTATCGAATTAAATTTTCACAATGGTATATCTGTATTTTTTGTTTCTAATATTTAATTTGTTTATACAACGATTGTATTACCAAGACCAAACCATTTCGCTGCGGGAAAACAACCATTAAAATTTCACGGTGTATACATATTAAAATTTTGATTGATTCTATATCGTAAATGCAACAAACTACATAGTCACAGATATAAAACAGAGTTTACAATAATAATAAAAAAATCAGGTAACATGCATACCCTCATCTATGCAGGAAAAGGACGTGTTTACCTGTTTGTACAAACAAAATATAGCGGAATCACTACCGGAACTAACACTTGAAAAATATCTGTTATTGACCAAACTAAGCCATAAGTCCGGCAAGAAGGACGCTGAGACCTGCAACTTTGTGATTGAAGTTCCTGCAGTCATTCGTAAGGCTCTAATATCAAAGGGGCGGGTTTTTATTAACTGGTCCTCGTGCCCTGTGAAGGACTTTACATTGGTAACCAGGTGCTTCAAGTGCCAGCAGTACGGACACGCTGCCAAGTCCTGCCGTGAGACGTATCACATCTGCAGCCACTGTGGACTTCAAGGCCATACAGTAAAGGAGTGCTCCAAAAAAGCAGAGGATCCAAAGTGTGCCACTTGCCTTCACTTCAAAAAGCCAAGTAAGCATATAACGGGTTGTGCTGACTGTCCAGCTAAGGCAATGGCCGAAAAAAGGTACATCAACTCTATAGATTATGAAGGCGCCTAAGAGCGCCGCTTATTTATTTATTTTTCCTGGTCCTTGTAAACTTAGTTTTTATTTAAAATGATAAGTAATGTAATTAATGATTTAGATAACTATTCTGTATCAGATTCTTGCCTTTGTGAAGTTGAAGACTGCAGACGTTATCTTTCATCTTGTATCAATCCATTAACTGTGCTAACACAAAACATTCGCAGTATCTATAAAAACTACGACAATTTTACTACTTTTCAACAAAGACTGAATATTGACTGTGACATTATTGTGTTAACAGAATGCTGGCTTACTAAACAATACAACGTACCGCAAATGCCTGGATATTCTATGTTCCATACTAACATAAATTATAATCAAAACGATGGCGTAATTGTCTATACAAAGAATCATCTTAATGTCTCTGTCGAGGAACCTGTTATGCAAGACTGCAACAGATTGCTGATTAAAATTGGAGATGAAACAGCAATACTAGCTCTATATAGACCACCTTCTTTTAGAAATCTCAGCAACTTTACTAATTCTTTAAACGATACACTACAAAGCATATCGTCTGTGAAGAATATTATTGTAGCTGGAGATATTAATATCAATATTATGCCTGAATATAGCGACGAAACTAACCAGCACTACCTTAATTTATGTTCCTTTCATGGTTTACTTCCTGCGCACACACTCTCAACGCACCAGGGTGGTTCCTGCTTAGATCATATGATGCTTAAATCGGATCTTCCTTCACTTGCCCTTGTCATTAACTCATCTATTACCGATCATAAAGCTATCCTACTTTCTTTAAATTGTAAATTGCCTAAACCAAACTTTAATCGCACTAGGTCAAAGATAAACATGAATAAGCTCGAAAATGATTTATGCAACGTAGATTTTGCTCACGTTTACAGTTCCAATGACCCGCAGTTGTGCATGTCTTTTGTAATAGATAATGTGCAACGCGCAATTTTAAGGAATTCCTATAATGTTTGCTTGACTAATAAATACCATAACGTTAAACCTTGGATCACACCAGGTCTCATTCGATGTATGAGACACCGTGACAAATTGCATTTAAAAGCAAAATCTAACCCAAATAATTTGGTTCTACAGATATCGTATAAACGTTACCGTAACTTTTGTAATGATCTTTTACGTAAAGTCAAAACTAACTACGACAAAACTGCACTTGAAAACGCGGGAAAAAATAGTAAAAAACTCTGGAATCATATTAAAAATGTTACGTACACGTCAAAATCACATGAGTCATCTTCGTGTTTATTGCATGCATCAAATTTGCAATCAGCTAACTCTGCAAATTCTTTCTTCGTAAATGTAGGTAAGTGTTTGGCAGAACGAGCTCAAGGCCATCTACAAACGCAAAAATATGCAGCTCCCTCGGATCACAATGCTCTGACATCCTTTGTGTTGCTAGAGACTGATGAAACCGAGGTAGAAAGGATAGTCATGAGTTTAAAGGACGACTGTGCAGTCGGTTGGGACAATATCTCAACTAAAATACTAAAACAATTGAGGCACATTTTAATCCCCCCATTGACACACATCTTCAACAAATGCTTATCTATTGGTGTTTTCCCGGCATGTCTCAAAAAAGCTATAGTTGTCCCAGTGTACAAATCTGGCAGTAAAGACCAACTTACAAATTATAGACCAATTTCTTTACTGTCTTCTGTATCTAAAATATTAGAAAAAATTATTAATCAAAGGTTGGTGAATTACCTGGAGGATAAACTGATTTTGTCTAAGACTCAATTTGGATTCAGACCTAATATTTCCACTGCCGATGCTGTACATCACCTGACCAACTATCTCGTTCAAGAACTTGACAAGGGAAAACACACAGTAGGAATTTTCCTCGACCTTGCTAAAGCTTTTGACACAGTTTCAATACCTATTCTTTTGCGCAAGATGGAACTTTTAGGAATCAGAGACATTCAGTTAAAGCTCTTTACTAGCTACCTAGAACACCGCACCCAATGTTTGAGAGTTGGCAGTGTCCTGAGCGATTATCAGGAAAATACATCCTTCGGCGTTCCCCAAGGAAGTATACTGGGTCCAACCCTTTTTTTGATCTACATTAACGATCTCTGTAACTTAAAACTAGACCACGGCACAATTATATCATACGCTGATGACACTGCCCTCCTTTTTTCTGCTGATTCCGATAAGGAAGTGTTCGAGTTTGCGCAAAATGGATTCAATGAGGTTAACAAATGGCTGCAGCACAACCTACTAACATTAAATGCTGAGAAGACTAATTATACTAAGTTTTCGATGCGCAAACAGACGACAACAATTACCAACACTAAATTATACGCACATCATTGCTATAGCCCTAACAACACCCAATGCTTGTGTCCCGTGATTAAAAGTACTAATCAAATAAAATACTTAGGTATCATACTAGATGATAATCTTACGTTTAAGCCCCACATAAAAGTCTTATGTGGTAGAGTGCGTAAGTTAATATTTATCTTTAAAAAGCTACGCCATATTGCAGATCATAATATAATTAGACAAGTTTACTTTGCCCTGTGTCAATCGATTTTAACTTATTGCATTACCACTTGGGGTGGAGCGGGTAAGACAGTGTTACTAACAGTAGAAAGAGCACAAAGAGCAATACTTAAAGTGGCTACCTTTCGCCCTTTCATTTTCCCTACTAATCTCCTATACGAGGCCTGTGATGTGTTAACAGTCCGGCAGCTATTTATAATGAACACAGTGCTAAGACAGCACGCAGCCCTTCCCTACAGCACTAAGTTTACTAATAAGAGACGGAATGATAATGTTTGCCCTCAACCAACAACCCTAAAATTTGCCTTTACGAACAAATTTTATCTTTTTCTTGGTCCGTTCCTATACAACAGACTAAATTCAATGTCTAATTTTTACGCACTTAACTATAATAATTGTAAAACTGCTATTAAACTCACACTACAAAGTCTATCCTACGATGATACAGAGAAGCTATTAGATATTATCAAGTAAAATATATTTTATAAGTTCATAAATAATAGTAACCTAGTTAGTATCCTTAGTATAGTGATTTTCCTAGATATTATACTCAATGTAAGTTAATACCATGCACAAATTGTTTCTAACTTAAACAACATGTATAATATGCCTTAATAGTAATAGTAAATGATTATTTTATAATATAGCACTGTTATCGCCTGAAACACAGGATTACCTAGTTCAGGCTCAATTAGTTTACTTAGCTATGTTTAGTCGTTTAGTGCACCTTATGTACCCTTTGTCTTATTATGTTTTTTGAATAAATTTTATTATTATTATTATTATTATACAATTTACAAGATGTAATTTATACCCAATCTCCAGCCCACGAATTTATTTACACGAATTGTCTGCGTGGTACGTGTGACTTGTGTTTCGTAGTGTCTTTGCTGACGTTATATGAGGGCGTACCGTAGCTGGTAGGATCAAACTACATATACGTGTGACGTCGACTGTACCTAGGCGTTCCAGCACTTAGCTCATACAAAATGCACGCCGGTCAATAATTTGTTTGCGAGAACAATACCAGAGGTGTAGGTTTAGATTATTGAGGTCTGCGTCGAACAGAATGTATATTTTCTCTATTCTTGATACTGTTACGGAATATTATAGCGTAGAAGTAGAACTATGGTAAAGCTGTCAAAACTATCTAATAATATATTCGTAGCTGGTTGACCGAGCCTTGCTCGGTTTTTTTTGTGTTAAACGACATTTTCTTAAAACGAAACCTACTCGTAACTAGCCGACTAGTTACAGGACCGACATACTACAGGGCCTTACAGTTTATTCACATTTAGCGTGACGTTGAAAACGGCTTTAATAGGCCGCCTAGTTCAGGTTTCAAGGCTTCTGATTAGGCACTTTCCCGAATCTCACATACCCGCGTATACGAGGTAGGTATTTCGCCATTCGTCTCACGATTCGTACCTTCCGAGGTTTTACTGCTTCTCAACAACGAAACGCAAGAGCTCAATATGACAGGTATGTCAAAGGTGGTCAAGTCAGCTAGCTCACTAGGGTACACGTGTATTTTTCGAAGGAGAGAGGAGACGAGATGAGAAAAGCTGTGCTGCAAGACTGGCGGGTTATTTTCACCAAAGCGGAAAGGAAAAGTGAAGCGGAGAGAGATGATTCATAGGAGATGTGAGCTAGCCGAGTAAGAGTGAGCAGCCCCACTAGACACTTCACCGCTCTGACGCGCCGCTTGCTCACTCACCGCATACAATTCTATAGAAAAATTAGACATTTCTTCTCTCCACTTGTTCCATTCCCACAGTAACTAAGCGAAGAAGAGATGTGGAAATAACGAAATCTGATTGGTGTATTCAAACACATCTCCTCTAGTTTCCTCTCCTGTCTGCTTTGGTGGAAACCGGCCCTTAGCGTGTACGGGTTTTGATAGTTTTATGATACTTTATTTCGTTTCGTTTCCTTTATTTTCAGCAGCGCCGTTAACGGCAACTTTGTTGCTACGGAGGTTGTAGGGACTTGAAATTTGGAGGGTATGTCTGTCTTGTCATGGCTACCTAGCCACGACAAGACAGACATACCCTCCAAATTTCAAGTATTTTAGTACACCTGTACTATGGGATTTTTAAAAATTCAACTTCTAAGAGGTGCAGCGTAAGGTTAATGTTTGTATGATAAAACATTACGAACAGCGAAAAAACCCGATATTTTTATCAATCTTCAGATTTAAGATTATCCCTCATTGAAAATGCTTCTTTCATCCACCATATTAGATTTTTAATTTACATACACTTCAAAAACATTACTAACCTTCGCAGTCGGGTAAAAAGTGTTAATTTATGCATGTTTGTATAATTTTGGTTCTTGATATTTTTGTAACGGATTTGAATGAAAACTGTTATTAATGTAGATTACATTACCTATACATTATTTCATACATACTTTCACCCCAGAAAAATCTAACCGTGATAGTTTGTGAGTGAGCTATCTGTGTCCACCTAACCCCAAACAGTATTATAGAGGGTAAATCCCACTTAGAGAATAATTTCGAAGGAATTTCATATGCGAATTGTTTTCTGCGAACCGCGCTGTGGTTCCCAAATAATATTATATTTCAGACGAAATTAAATATACAAGGGAAATTATATTATGTCGAAACTCTAAGGTAGCGGAGATATAGAAAACCGTTTTATAGTGCTTCTTAATAAAACATGGAAGATGTCAATGCGGGGATAAAAATTCTTATTAAAAATTACATTACCCGACAGACGTTGTCCTGTCTTAAAACCTTCTCCTTGCAATAACGAGCACAACAAAAAAGAATTAGCGAAATCGGTTCAGCCGTTCACGCGTGATGCCATGACCGAGGGAAAAATACATGATCACGACGTAATCCCCAGGCTCAGTAAATATCTCCTCAGATCTCTAGTAACTTACGTCTTTGAGGATAGCCAAAGAGGGGTAGTCAGAGGCACGTCCAAACAAAATATTTGGCACTTGCCCACATTTTGCACAGTGGTTAGTATTCAATACGGGATGGGTTGCAAGCCCATCGCCGCTTATAAGAATACTAATTTATGACACACACCTTCGAATTTTTGGTTCTAGGGTATGCCGGTTTCCTAACGATGTTTTGGGTATATCCCATCTGGCCCGGTGACTTGGCCCAGCGCCGGGCCACATGGGAAAAAAAAGTTTTAACTGGCCCGGTGATGTGTTTACCGGGCCGAATGACACAAATCAAGTGCCATCGTCCCCGGTAAGGTGAGAAAAGAGGATACGCCTCGTAATTTATGAATTTCCTTCGCCGTTTTAAGAACACTGGAATTACAATATAAGTAATGAAATATAATATCAAGTAAGAAACAACTTATTTCTTTTCATCTATACCTACTAGATGGTTTATACAGCGTCAGTAGGCAACCTATGCCTACACTTAGGACGCTCTCGAGCCTGTAAACAACAAAGTAGGGATAGTATGAATAGATTTCCATAGAAACATTTTTATTTTAAAACACTGGGAGTCACAGTGTACATCACATGTTGTGCCGACCCCACATAACGTGGGAAAAGGGCAGGAAGATGATAATGGGAGTCACAGTGTACTGTTGGAAACCCACTTTTCCACTCATACGCTTATCACATTGTATCTTATTAATAACAAAACATCGTACCTGCGTACAGTCACGTTCAAAACAATAAATCTGACCGGACAGCTTTATAACGTTTCACAAACAAATAGCTTCCCGCTGCCCGCCTTAACGAAATTAAAAGTGTTCCTTATTATACATAAATCAGCGCCTAAATCAGTTGCTTTTAAATCGCTGCCTGTACAAATCTGTCGAAGTGTGACGACGGATAATGACATAGGGTTCTGTTCTGTGTAATAATACTACGGTCTTGCTCGGGCGCGATGTTCTAATATTTTTCAGTTAAATATTTCTTATGCGCCGTAGATAAAATAAAGATAGTGTATAGTTTTGCGACATAGTAAGTTTATTTAAATCACGTTGAAGGAAACATCAAACTACAACTTAAAATTTGGTGTGTCATTGGTATTCGTATAAGCGACGTTGGGTTTGTAACCTGTCACGTATGGAGGGTTAACTTCAGTGCAAAACATATGTGAAAATATCATGGACGTATCTCTCAGTACTCCGCCTTTAAATATCATCAAAGGTCTATCTGTAGGTAACTCGAGATCTCAGAGTCTACCATACCAGGAATTACGCGATCATAACTTATCAAGAAATAAACAAATTGTCTTCATAATGAATATAAAACTATATGGTTCTTATAGTGAAAGCTCTCCTTATTTTGAGACTAGATAGCGTTGTGTGAAATGTCCACCAATCATCATCATCATCATCTTCCTGCCCTTATCCCACGTTATGTGGGGTCGGCACAACATGTAATCTTCTAATTGAAATGTCCACCAATATTTATATATATTTTATAATATTTTATTTTACAGCACCAAAAGTATGTTTTGGCTCAAAATACTGTTGGCAAAAATATGAAGTACACCATATTTTACTATAAAAGTAGTTGGTAACGGAGTAACGTTCGCTTTGTCATTTTATGCGCAGTGGAACCCCAAAAATGGTAATTTTATGTGCGTTCATTGTAATAAAGCTTAAAGACTAATTCAGGAGAGAAAATATTTGGTAACTATAAAAACGTGGCTCAAAATTACAATGATAAATATTCGCGGGTAAAAAAGTTAATTTCCACGCTAACGGTGACGGCTCGTAAAAATTTAGTTGATGGAAAAAACGTTTAAAATGAGGTTTAGAAGTTTTCTGATGTAATTTTATAGGTGCTTAATGTTTTTACAACGTAAACTTTATTATAAAACTCCATAACTAGATTTTTATCCACATTTTTTGTGCATAAATTCAAAGTACAAAAAGTATTTAGACTTTTTACTCAAAATTCTAGTAAAGAATTAAAAAGTCTAAATAAGTAGACTCAAGTAAAAACATTGTGAATGTAAGTAATAAGTAACATTCAACATTTCTCGCCGTTAAAGTGACTGCAAACGTGCAGTCTGTCTATACGTCAATGCAGTCCGCTTATCACCACACAACTACATGGCTCAACAATTAGCACAACTATAATATTAGTGCTATATTTGACGCCTCAGTGGCGCAGCGGGCAAGAGTCCACCTGCGACGCAAGAGGTTGCGGGTTCGATTCCCGCCTCGGAACAAATTTGTGTACGATCTGCAGAAATTTGTTCCGTTGGTCTGGGTGTATATGTATAATAAAAATATCTATCTATGTACCTAATCATGTATTAAATATAATATCAGTTATCTAGTACCCATAACACAAGCTTTGAGTAGCTTACTTTGGGGCTAGATGATGCTGTGTGGATTGTCCAGCATTATTTATTTATTATTTATTTATTTATATATAAAAAAGCCGGCGAAGTGCGAGTCGGACTCACACACGAAGGGTACCGCACCATTATCTATAAAAACGGCTATAAAATCACGTTTGTTGTATGGGATCCCCTTAAATATTTATTTTATTCTATTTTTTAGTATTTTTTGTTATAGCGGCAAAAAAAATACATCATCTGTGAAAAATTCAACTGTCTAACTATCACGGTTCATGAGATACAGCCTGGTGACAGACAGACAGACAGACAGACGGACGGAAAACGGAGTCTTAGCAATAGGGTCCCGTTTTACCCTTTGGGAACGGAACCCTAAAAACGAATTATGTACCCATAGTTCCTTAGGTTAATTTTTTTTAGGTGGGCTGCTTTTTTTTGAAGTTTTGAAGCAATTCTCTCATTGATGGAAGCAAACAGAAGCAATTCGGAAGCAATTTTTGGATAGAATTAGAATAGAATAGAATAGAATATTGACGACCTCAGTGACGCAGCGGGCGAGAGTCCGCCTGCGACGCAAGAGGTTGCGGGTTCGATTCCCGCCGCGGAACAAATTTGTGTACGATCTGCAGAAATTTGTTCCGTTGGTTTGGGTGTTTTCTATGTATGATAAAAAATATCTATCTATGTAATAATGTATTAAATATATCAGTTATCTAGTACCCATACCACAAGCTTTGAGTAGCTTACTTTGGGGCTAGATGATGCTGTGTGGACTGTCCAGCATTATTTATTTATTTATTTATTTTTATTTATTTCAGACCTCTTCATAAAAACAAGTATGTCGGACAGAATTTTAACGTTAAATACGATAGGTGACTCATCATCCTGACGGTAACGAAAAGAAGTGTTTTTTAATAACACCTCATCCGTTGAAGTTCTGACATTATCAAAGTAACGCTTAATTAAAAAGTCAATTATGAGTAGAACGCTTTGCTAGAACAACTGGAAACTTCGCGAAAGTAATAAATCAGAAATATCCAGTGGTCCGAGGGAAATATTAATATCTACGGAGAACAGTGAAAGTGTAATAGTCACGAGAACTGGTTACGCAGCTTTCTTGTAGCTGGCAACTTTTTGATGGAAACATTTTTACAACAACCGGACCATTCTACTCAACAGTTTCATCATGTTCTTATTATTCATCATTGTTCGCAACAAACAATATTGATAATCTCGTAATATATTAGTTAATTTTAAATCTACCTTTCGTGAAATAACTTATTATCAACCAATCTTTTTTTGCTCCATCATGCTATCAGGCTGATAGTATCAGCTCGAAAGATGAGCTCTAAAATCAGGGTTCAAAAAAGGTTTTAAAAACGGTAAAATATCAATCAATCCAGCCGCCCTTTTTTTGAAATAAGCTATTTACTTGAACATATTTATGTTTTTTATAAATTGTCGCTTTCGTTATATTATTCAGAGCAGCCATATTATCATTACATGCTTAGTGGTAGATACACACTTCTTTATCTTCAGCCTATGATAATTGATGACCACAGTTTTGGTCGTGGTGATTACACTTATGACGTTCACTGTAGTTTCAATAATTTTGGTATGAGGGACGAATGTGGACAAATATTATCATGAGGGACAAACAAAGACTTTTTAATGGAGAGGGCCAAACATTAGGGACGAATATGGCATAAATCAAAATATCAAATTGAGTAGAATCATAGAACACTAGTAATAATGTCGGTTGGATACCATACCACCACAGACAGCAACAAATCCATAGAAATGGTGGAAAAAATATGAAAAGGCCGAAAGGACGCAAATCCAGGGCTGTTAAAAAAAAAGTACTTGCCTATAATAATAAAAAAATGGCAACATTTCTTTAATGTCAGCTTCCAAACCAGCTCGTCAGAACAACATATATAACACAAGTTATAGCAAGTAAAGTTAAAGCGAAACAATGATAAATCCAAGTAAACCCATGTGAATAACCATTTGCTGTTTCCAATTCCAATGTTAAACACTGAATTACAGATCTAAGATGTAGGAAAAAAACAAAAAGCCTTTAAATAGGCTTCAAAAAAGGTTCCAAGCAAAGCGAGTTATGCTTTTAACAGGATTTTAAGAAAAGTGTTTTTTTATAGGCTGGAATCGAGCAAAGGTATAAATCGTAGTTATCTATCTTATATATCTATATAAGAGCTTAACCTGACTGACTGACTGACTGATTTATCATCGCCCAGCCGAAACCGCTGAAGCTAGAAAGCTGAAATTTGGAAGGTAGTTTCCTTTTATAACAAAACCACCCACTAAGGCGGGATTTTTAGAAATTCCACCTCTAAGGGGGTGAAAAAGGGTGAAAACGTTAGTATGAAACTTTTTAACGCGTGGAGTGATTTTCATGAAACTTTGTTTGTGTACTGTAAATGCAAAATAAATGAAAACGTATTTCAGGATTTTTCAATATAACCTTCAAAAAGGGGTCAAATGTGGGGTCAATTTTTGTATGGGAACTTTTTAACGGGTGGTGCGATTGGCCTGAAACTTTGTTTGTGTACTGTAAATGCAAAATAAATGAAAACGTATTCCAGGATTTTTCAATATAACCTTCAAAAAGGGGTCAAATGTGGGGTCAATGTTTGTATGGGAACTTTTTTAACAGGTGGTGCGATTGGCTTGAAACTTTGTTTGTGTACTGTAAATGCAAGATGAATGGACGCGTGTTTCAGGATTTTTCAAAATAACCTTCAAAAACGGGGCAAATGTGGGGTCAATGTTTGTATGTGAACTTTTTAACGGGTGGTGCGATTGGTCTGAAACTTTGTTTATGTACTGTAAATACAAAATGAACGGACATGACATGTGTTTCAGGATATTTCAATGTGACCTTCAAAAAGGGGTCAAATGTGGGGTCAATGTTTTTATAGGTACTTACTTTTTAAAGGGTGGTGTGATTGGTCTTAGTTTTGGTTTGGATACTTTAAATGCAAAATAAATGGAAACTTATTCCTGGATATTTCAAAATAGCCCTCTAAAATGGGTTTAAATTGGGTGTCAAAGTTATTTATGGTATTTTTTTATTAGTGTGATTTGTTTGAAACTCAGTTTAGATACCTAAGTACTTTAAGTGAACGAAGTCGCGGGCGGGACAGCTAGTCCAAAAATATACTGATATTTTTCTTGCATAACGATTTTACTTTATTCTGAAAAAGTTATATACCGAAGTTGGTCAAATTCACTCATAAGATAATAATTCCTGAAAGTTGTAATATAAATGTTTGGATGTTGTTGAATGTTGGATTTGTTAGGACGTGCCTCTGACCTTCTATAGATATCCTCAAAGATCAACTAGAGATCTGAGGAGATATTCACCGAGCCTGGGGAATACAGTCGTGATATTTTCATATTTAAGGCGCAGGCGAAGTTGCGAGCGGGTCATCTAGTAGGTATAGTATACTTTGTTGCATTAAAACTCACAAAACATTTCGTAGCTCGCCTGCCGATTCACGAATCGGTACTCGCTAATCTCGCCTCCACACGCAAGCAATTTAGATAAAGAGGGCAAAATACCTGAGCCTAAGTAATCGGTGATTCAACGCGAAATCCACGGCGAAACGAAATTACAAGTAAGCAGAAGCTTAAAAATAAACCTTCCTTTTAGTTCCCGTGGTCGGGTGATAAGGCTTGTTTCAGACAAGGTTAGGAAAATTTGCAACTTGTAAAAGTTTTAAGTATTTATTGCAAAATAAACGAACATCACGATTGTAATCCCCAGGCTATCCTACTAATATTATAAACGTGAAAGTTTGTGAGGATGTATGGATGTTGTTACTCTGAAACGGCCAAACGGATCTGGATTAAATTTGGCACAGAAATATATTATAGTCTGGAATAGCACAAAGGTTATTTTTTAACCCGGAAAATGTACGGTTCCCGTACGATAGATTTGTTTTTCAAGGGACCACGCGGGCGAAGCCGTGGACGGGAGCTAGTAATACAAATTGGAGTTAGTCAGAGATACGTTTTATTTATTATAATTTGATATGCATCAGCCGTAACGGATAAAAAGTATCTTGAAAGACAAACTAACTGACAAAAACATAAACAAAGCGATCCTAAAAAATATTACAAAAAATTGTCCATTGTGTAATGTATTGTTTACACTAATATCAAAAGCGTGCTACTCAATGGCACATGTAGTCGTCGCAACATATTGCGCAGTGTAAACATTTCAAAGTAATTTGCTTCAATTTGGGCCCTTGCGAGCACCGCACGCAACCAACAAAACTCTGCCGTGATTACATAAATTAGCAACTAGTAGCTCATACCAGCTACTAATAGCTAGTAGCTAATAGCAAGTAGCTAATAGCTGGCTGATACTGATTACGTTGCGTGACTTGCGGTCGGTTTAAGTTCAGACAATGACGTCCTAATTGTTGGAAAAGTCTTGGCTGTGAAATGCTAATCGCGCAGGATTTTGAAAACTGAACAAAAATAACTTGAACAAGAAAATGCCAGGTCAAGAGTACCCTTAACCGACGCGCATGTATGAAGAATGTAATGAGAGTGAATGAAGCAAAAGAGGTATGCCAGTGGAGATCCGTGGTCTCTGCCTATCCAGTCGAACAGGCGTGATTTTATGTAATTACATAAAAAAATTGTATCAGCTATTTATCTGTTGAGCCTATAAATTCAAAATCTTTTATTCAATTGAAACGTAACGTCGAATTTAAATGACAATTCACAAGTCCAAGAAAAAAGCAAGAAACTCGTCGCACTTACACAACGCCATCTAGCCCCAAACTAAGCAAAGCTTGTATTATGAGAACTACATAGCTGATAGATTAATTATACACATTTTTTTTATAGATAATCACACCCAAACACAGAACAAACATGCATTCATCACACAAATGTTTGTCCTGGGTGGGGATCGAACCCACAACCTGCAGAAGACAGAGCTACTACCAACTGAGTTGTGAGGCCAGTCCTATATCTAATAGATATAATGCTGCAGAGATAATAGATTACAGTCATAATAGGTCATTGTATGATGTAACAACATAGTCAAATGTTTGACCCGGACATCACAACATAAATCTTAAGTATCAAAGTCTTTAAGCCACAATCCGTATTTATAGATCTAATCGAAGTAGGTATCTTAAAAAATTACAATATTTTATTTACCGTCAGGATGATGAGTCACCTCTCCGTTAAAATGCTATTCAAAAATTGCTTCCCGATTACTTCCATTTGCTTCCATCAATGAGAGAATTGCTTCCTCTATATTTTAATTATTAGAATTTAAAATCCAAATAAGTCCGATTCCTAACAACACCCGATATATAACCCTTTTTGATAGTTGATAAAAAAATTGCTTTGAATGTTTTGCATTCCAAGTTATTTATATCATTTCCGCGTTTCCTCCTCTCTATAAATAAGGGCCATTCGACAAAAATCGCTAAAAATACTTACCATCGAAAGTCTCATAAAGCAAAAGACACAATACATTTGGACCGCCGTAAATCGAGCGGCGACGATATTAAATATTCGTTAAGACATCCCCTTCGAAGCTGTATAAAATAATATTGGGCATATTTTAACGTTTGTTGAAACGCTATACATTTCACCTGACGAAGGTTTGATAAGTCACATGGATGTGAACTTGCGAACATGAATATATTAATCTGGCAGCCTTTTATTCTTCTTTGTTTATGGTATCTGGCTCTTTTGATTTTTTTTTTTTGTTTGTTCGCCCATCTGAGCAGGCTAAAGTCTTAGGACCATACCGCCTTATCTTACGTAGAAAGTGGGTCTGTCTCTTTTGAGATAAATTTTGCCAGTGTCAAGTGTTTAAATCAGTAGTATTGCCAATGTCACAAAGTCATAGTCTAATTTCAATTTTATTTAAACAGAAGTTGGCTGTTTTGTTCAAAATTCTCGGGTTTAGAAAGAAACTATTCACATATTATACGCTCGCGTCAAGAACCTTATTGGAAAAATAACCATCAAGATTACACAATTAAATTCAAAATAACACTAGAAAAAATATAAATAAAAACTAGAGCGACCAAAAGTTGACAGTCAAATGCATCGCAGAAAATCCCTGGCAACAAATTATAATAATAAAATAGAACAATTTATAGGAACTGAAGTAATGTTATTTCAAGCTTGAAATGTGACGTTTCTGAAACATGATGCAAATAAGAGAGTATTGTACTAACAATTTTATAGTAAGTCAGAAGACGAAGTTTTCTATAAGGGAATCAAAGCTTTCAATGAAAACAATAACTATTCGTTTGGTCATAACATCATAAGTTAGTTTAAAGTTATCCTTCACTACGCATATTCACTTGTTCGTTTGCATACCTTTCGGTGTGATTGCGCCCGAATATTAAGTGGCCATAAATTGCGGTGTCTACGGGATGATTCCCGTTTCACTTAACCTTTTTACGTATTATATTCAGGTTTCACCGCTTCGCTTAATATACGGTAGCGTGTACGTATGGAAATTGTATGGAAATGCTCACATTTGTTAGATCGTTCCGAGATGAGAGGTCATTTCGCTTATTGGGTATTTAGGGGATCTCGTCTTTGAGGCGGGATTTACGGCGTGGCGTGTCGCAAGTACACACGCCAACGGCATGTCGCATCGCATAAGGCTGATTTTAGTCTCACGCTGACGGCACGCGCACCGTCAGCGCTGATGGGAACTTGTAGGAAGCGTGCGCGCTGATAGCTGCGCGTCATTCAAAAATGCTTCCTACAAGTTCATATATCTCGGCCATCAGCGCTGACGGTGCGCGTGCCGTCAGCGTGAGACTAAAATCAGCCTTAAGGAGATGTTTCACAATTTACGGAACCTTGGTCATGTGGATGTCCACTTGTATCATCATCATCATCATCATCATCATACGCAGCCCGACTTCACCCATTGCTGGGTATAGGCCTCTCTTTGCATGTGCCGTTGTCAACGGTCTGCTGCCAGCCTCATCCAAAAACTTTTTTCCATTGTAATTTTTAGTATGCTTTATTTAGTGCTTCTTCTTCTTCTTCCTGTCTTTTTTCCACGATATGTGGGCTCGGCAAAACACGCTTCCATTTCACTCTATAATTCGTCATCTCGGTACTCACCTTTCTTAGTCATATCATCTTTTACAGTCCATCCATCTTTCCTTTGGTCTATCTCTACCCCTATATTTGCTCTATATCCTAAAATTCAATTTCCACGGAGAGCAACTCAAAACTTAAAACAATATGGCGGGGCGGTGTTGAGTAAATATTATTGTTGACAAACCGTCTGTTAGTTTGTTGCAAATGATGTTATCAAAACCACACGTGACAATCGGTGTTCATTAATTCTAAAGTGACAGTGACAGCTTTTAACTAAACTTTTTGGCCGCCCAGGAAAATAACTTACTACTCTAAAAATGTATTAGGCCGGTTACAGTGCTCAACCGATTGTCGGTGCGCACGGTCGGTCCTGACGATACACACGGACCGACCGTCAGTTTGTATCATTCAGTGATTCCTGACCAACAAACTGACCAGATAAAAATGATACAGACATCCGTCGTAGGTCCGTACGGTCCAACGATCGGTGCAGCACTGAACGCGTACATACGTTTCCATAGCGCGTCGGCCGACCGACAGCCGTATGCGCACGAGCTCGACCGACGGTCCTCGTACGCAGTGCGTAGCAATATACGCGTGCGTACGGTCGGTCCAGCACTGTACGAATTATGAATTTTCATATTAATGACAAGCGCGACTGACATACGCACCGACGGTCAGTGAAGCACTGTAACCGGCCTACGCATCCGGTTTCAAAAAATCATTCATCAATGGAGAATGAACTTTCAAGATGAAGGCGGAAGCTAGTTTAATAAGTTTACTAGTTATTATACACTTGACTTACTAGCGCCACCTAGTGAAAAGCAAGGAAGTTTTCCGTGTAAATCAAAGGGTCCACCTGGAGGATGACAAACATTTTCCGACTAAACAAGTGCTTTTAATCCGAAAACACTTTCCAGCGGTGTTTACAAGGAGTGTAAAATGACGCTGGACTGATTTTTGTTATAACATTTCCTGATCCTTACTGTATACCTTATGTAAATACAAATTTAAAATTAAAATTAACGAAAACAAGAGGCACATTTGTTTGAAAAAATAAAAGTTTGTTTCTATCCTTCTTAGCCTGCTAAGCTTCTAGCACTCTAAGTAAGATTTCTCTCTACGGAAGAGGAGACAAAATGACGTTTTTGACGACAAGAGTGACAAATATTGAAAAGTGTCATTTTTGTTTAACCAAACTACAACTTTCTTGGTTTGCCTAAACAGACAAAATCCCATGCTCCATTTTAAAGGCCAACTCCACTCCCCGTGAAGCTAAAACACCGCTTTCTGGACGGGTAAAAGACACTTGCCACGATTGAATTCCTCAAAAGGCTATTTTTTGAACAAGTGCACTGGACATTTCATTAATGGCACCGCTTCCAAAGAAACCATTTATATTTTGTATGTCCGACCTTTCAACATTTTGATACGTGGAAGTTATTTTTCTGTTATAAAAATATCGTTCGAAACCTAAATCGGTTTTTGGATTTTATATAACAGAAACAAACGAGACCCTTGGATCATTTTGTCACCTGTCTGTCGGTCAAGATTATTTCTTTAGAAATGGCTAAAGGTATTAACTTGAATTGTGTATAGGTATTTATTGTTATAAAAATGAATTGATGTTCATTAGTCTCGCTAAAACTTGAGAGCGGCTGGACTAATTTTTAGAGTCCAGGGAAAGTTAAAAAGATGAGAAAAATACGGAAAAATTGTAAGGATACGTGTAAGTGATACGAAGTTCACCGACTAAAAAATAAAGTTTAAGTAGTAGCAAATATAAAAGTCTTGGTTATGTAAAAATGTAATGGCACATGTTTGATTTTTGTATGGAAACGACATAAATCAAAAACCTCTAGGATTATTCCCGAAATCTCAAAAACCTAAAAGACGAACTAAGAAAGGTATTCACGAAATTGAACCTCATGGATAGAGTTTGCTAAGGAAATGAGGTAAATAGTACATTGTCGTTGTAGTGGAAAGGATTAGCCGTGGATCAACAATGGTCCGGTTAAGGCTTAAGCGCTGGGAGTGGGCACAATAACTTACTCGGAGATTACGTGTTAGGGGATATTTAGGTCTACAATCCACCCATCTACATGATAGAAGCTGTACATACCTACGAAGTATAATTGAGACCGGACAATACTATTACTTGAACCAAAATAACTAGACCTGTGTCAATCTTTTATTTCGTGCTTAGGATAATGATCTGTCTACAAAGATTCTTTCAATCGACCCACGCGGTTAATCTAGGAGACAGATGTATTTGTTGTACGTATAAGTTGGTCGCGGGTGCAGGTCACAGGTTAGGATGATCGACAATAGATTGGGTCGCTTGCGAGTATTGCAAGCTAGCAATTTTAAACAAACAGGTAGGCGGGTCAAAAATGATCGAATCACATATAGATTCGTGATCAAATCACTCGCGTATGGGTTGCGATCGAATCAAAATGATCCATTCAATCGTGATCGACACAGGTCTATAAAGAACCGCCAGAAGCGAAAGAATTCTTAGGGCGGATTCGACCAAATTAGTATATATGTATAAGCACTAAGAATAAATCGTGGTTAACGAAGAGTGAGCTGACATTTTACTTGCATTTGACATAACATTATTCTGTATAGCTATAGCAGAAGTTGGTCAAATCCGCCCTTATCGTGTCACGGTTATGTGTGTTTATTCAACTAAGCTAAGGTTATGTTTAGGTATATTCCGATACAATGCGTGGTATGGGCATGTTTGAGAAGAAATGAATGTCATGTGATGAGAGAGTTAGGTATGAATGTGGATGGATACGGGGCAGAGGTAGGCCAAAGAGATGGATGGACTGTGCGAAAGATGACATGGGTAATAGAAAGGAGTGAGTGCTAAGATGACGAATGACAGAGGGAAATGGAAGATCACATGTTGTGCCGACCCCACATAACGTGGGCAAAGGACAGGAAGATGATGATAATAACACTTTATAGTAACAAAATTCTTTGATTTTTCTCTTTTAACCAGTGTGGTGAAAGGCAGAGGCTCCTTTTTATGCACTAATTCTTTCCCAAAATATACCTGCGAAAACAAAAAACAAACATGACTGTAATCCCCAGGCTTGGTAACCATCTCCTCAAATATCTAGATACTTAGTTAGATCTTTGAGGGTATCGTCAGAGATATGTCCAAACATTGAACTCGACACAATTGTCTATAGTTTACAGAACAACCTGACACATACTTTCGAATTTTTAGTTCTAGGGTATGCCGGTTTCCTAACGTTTTCTTCACCGTTCAGCTTTGTTTAACACCTAGTTTTTCATTTTCAATGTAATATTGTTACGACACTGATTCGAAAAAGTAGTGAAAAATAAAAAGTAGGTGTATGATAAAACCTTCCGCGATCGTTAGGTCATGCGTAAAAATAATATCCACCAGCATTAATACCAAATATTTCCCGATATCTACGCCTCATTGGATAAACGGGATGTTGAGCTCGAAAATCGATTTAAATGTATCAATTTGTTTTGCTGATATAATTTTATCATAACTAGTGGATTGCATCGCGGCTTTGTTCGTGTGTTTTAGGTATCTTCCCAAAAAAGAATCATGTCATGTCATCTTGCACACAGTCCATCCATCTTTTCTTTGGCCTACCTCTACCCCTGTATCCATCCACATTCATACCTAACACTCTCCTTGTCACATGACATTCATCTCTTCTCATAACATGCCCATACCACGCTGACCTATTACTCCTCATCTTTTCTGTCACCGGTGCCACTTTCAGACTTCCTCTGATATACTCATTCCTTATTTTATCCTTGTCACTCCACACATCCATCTCAACATTCGCATTTCCGCCGCATGCACTCTTTTCTCGTCTGTTCCCTTGGTGGCCCAACATTCAGACCCATACAATACGACAGGCCTTATGTATATATATATAAATATTGGTTGACATAGACACAGCGCCATCTAGCGCCAAACTAAGCAAAGCTTGTTTTGTAAATACATAGAATACATAATAAAACCAAGAAAAAGAATAAACATCACACAAAATGTTTGTGCTGGGTAAGGATCGAACCCACAACCTACAGTCCAGAAGGCCGAGCTACTACCAACTGAGTTATGAGGCCAGTCAATAAATAAAAATTTATAGGTCATTCTCGTTGACCTACAATCATGAAATTTATAAGGAAGCAATGAAAAAGTCCAAAAATCGTAATTTTTTGATCTACGCCCCTCACCAAAAACATTTTCATGTAAAATGTTGCCAAGACCAGACCTTATGGGTAGAGTTTTAAAAATACCTAAAACATTAGACGCTCTCCTATAAAATTATCTTCTCTATGATGAGACATTTCTTATACATCTACTTGATTACCCAAAATAAGTAAGTTTACCTGAATTTGTAAGGAAGGATCGTGTGTCGGTCAGTCAGTAAGTGCCGGTTTTATTATAAGTATTGGATTTCAGTAGTGTGAGGCATGGATAAGTATGGACAATGTTTAAAATAGGTCACTTGTTGAATTATGACTATTGTTACACGCTAGTCGATATACACAAGTATGGATCATTTGTATTCAGGCCCTTACCATGAGCTTCCAAACCGTCATGTTTCAGAAACGTCAAAGTTTCAAGCTTAAAGTAACGCTACCTCAAGACTATTTTGATATGATATGAAATATCAAAGTTATATTACTTTAATATTTCCTGAAGAGGTTGTGGTATCACGCAACTTGCACGCTTTTGGACACACTTTAACTACTTCATTTATTTTTGTTTGCATTGCGTGTTGGCAATGTATTCGAACTTCATAGTTTTTTTAAGCAACTTTCTATTCGTGAAAACCTTTAATTGAATGTCTGTTATTATTAAGTAAACTATATAATAATTATCTTTTACAGTTAGTTTTTCCATAAATAAATAAGTAATTTAAATAAATACAGTCTTGCAGGTCAATTCTACAACTCTATAACGAGCAGGAAACGTGAAAACGCAAAATCACGAGTGTTTGAGGTCCACGTATTTTATCCTACTTACGCCATGTTTGATTTTGCGTTTTCTGCTCTTTTCTTGCATTGCATGGAATTATGGGACTTAATACCACATGACATACCACCTGTACATATTGTTGCTATGTAAAAAAGCACGAAAAGTACTTTTGATACACACTTTAATCCTATCACTACACTAGTTCGGTAACTTATCGTGATATTTTATAGAAAGTATTTTCGAATCTAAAGTTATGCTAAGATTTGTAAAGAATGTACACTCAGCGTATCTTAGGATTCGTCTCACGGCCCGCCGTGACATGGGTCGGTACAGTCAGCAATTTGTCACTTGACCACTCCACATCCATCAATTACTCCATTGCAAATATTGGACTCGGGAGAAATATGTTTTTTTCCAATTGTACCTAGGGGTCGGGGAAATGTGTGGAAAATTGTGAGGAATTTCCTAAGAAATGAAGACCGCTATTTTTTACGTGTGATAATAATTACTTACCCCTTTTTCTGAAAGGGGTTAAAAATTATCTCGCTAAAAGGGGTACATAATGTATGTCTCAGTCTTTTTTGTTTGAGTATTTGTGGCATCTATATTATAGGTATCGTATGTATCACAACTGAATTATATAAATATTTTTTCTCGAAAAGGGGTTAAAAATTATCTCGCTAATTGGGGTGTTACTAATATGTATGTCTTTGTCTTTTTTGTTTGAGTATAAGTGGCACCTTTATTTCGTATGTATGGCATAACATTTGGCATTAATTTTGACCGCCTGTTTTTGCACTAAGTAAATCAATATTTTTCAGAATGAATATGAATTATATTGATGGATTTTTGCGGACAAAGTCGCGGGTAACTGCTAGTTTATTTATAAGTTAACCTGTGCGTGGGCGCAGCGGAAAATTATTGAAAGGACGAAATCCGTGGGTGCTCTAGAATTCCTTGTACAAATTCTTCAGCTCTTCAATAACATAATACCTACCTGACAGATGACAATACGTCCCACTCAGTAGTTCCACTCAAATAGTCCTTGTTATCACATAACGGGACTCGAGCACTCTCGAGCAATGCAGTGTGTATCAACACTCCAACTTGGGGGTTGGGGGTCTTGAGTTTTGTGAGTATACTCGAACCTAGTATAGAGTTAAATAGTTTATTATAAGTTTTGAACGTGGTGTTTCAAGAGATCTTTATTTTTATGGCTTTAGTCTCTAAATTATTTTTGGCAGTATCAAGTGTTTTTATTACTCGTATGTATTCTCAACGTCATCGAGTCACAGTTATATTTTAAGGATAGGACCTTTTCTGATGCTTTCAAGTGTGTAACATTGTATCACTTTAATTTTTATATTTTTCTCGTTTTATTTTGAGTTTATTTGTGTAATTTTTATGGTTATTTTTCTAATAAAGCCTGAGTTCTTGACATGGATGTGAAATATGTGAATTAAAGTAACAGTGGCTTTCTAAGTCCACCGGATAAAATCCCGAGAATTTTATGCCATCTTTTGTTTGACTCAAATCACACAATAAAAATTCTTCACACTGACAAAAATGATCTCAATAGACAATACCATGAATAAATATAGAAGAAGAAGAAGAAGAACATTGATGCCATGCTAAAAATGATCTCAACTACACACGCCCCTAGCGCTTTAGTTGCAAATAAATAAATAAAAACAATAAACACGTAACTCCGAGTGGAACCGTTCAGTCCATTCAACAAGTACGTACGACCAGGTTGCCGACAAACTTCCAACTTGCACAGAATATCGTCAATTTAAAACTATCGCAAGCGCTTCCTAACTTTCTTAATAAAACTGTGTTGACTGCAGTTTGATGTAATATCTTAGAATCTGCCTATCTACCCGGACGAAGTTGCCGCGTTATTATTGCGAACCTTTCAAGAACTTGCCTTACGTTTATAGCTAACTTCGCAATGCAATATCTTTATTTTGATTCTATTGTTTAGTTAAGATGATTGTAAAAGGGTAGATTTCCTATGGTAGTCACCTACGACCTTTTATCAGAGTGGTAAAGGGGTAGGCTTCTTATGGTAGTCACCTACGACCTTTTATTAGAATGGTATCGTATGGTCGGGTTGGAAGTAAAGTCACTTTGGTTTTAAGAGACTATAATATTAATGGTAAAATGGTAATATTAAACTTATAACAATAACTGGTAAATAATGGTTATGGTCTTAATGGTTTATGGTTAAAATGGTGTTTAAATGGTATATAATTGAGCACGCGAGTGTCTCAATTGGTAAGAGGTCGCGTACTGACGAAATCGTCAGCTTATGTAAAACTTGCGCGCGGAAACTGCATTACGATGCACAAAAGCATAATCGCTGATGTGTTCGATTTACTCCGAACATACTCCCGAGCACAAGTAGAAGAGATGATGTGGATGAGATGAAAATATACAATTTTCTTAACTAACCCATCAATAAAAAATGTATAAAGCAAAACATAAAAGCGCTTAATCAAAGTAATTATTGGTAATGGGTATATAAAAACAAGTGATAAAAACGATTATGTAAGCAAAACAAAAAAGCACAATAATGGTAAAAAATGATATAAAACTTAAGAAACTCATATTAAGTATACTAAACTATACTATTTTCTATATTTCTGTCCCTTTTGTTAATAGTAGCGTATCGCGCACTAGGCCAACGTTTGGCAAAACTATAGGCTATATCGTTGTCACCTTTTTCACACAAAGCACTAGCACTTAACACTTCACTATGCACTGGTATAGTTGTCATTTTTGGCGGCGGCGGAGCTTCCACAGGCTCTCGCTGGCGGCGCCGGGAAGGTCGCGGAGGCGGCGGCGTCACCGCAGACTCCTGCCGGCGGCGACGCACGCCGCTGTTGCCCGACGTGGATCTGCAACGCAGGCAGCATCGCCCGCTCCTCCACATCCAGGCTACTACTCCTCCTAGTGCTGCTGCTGTCAGCACATAGCTTATGACGTAATGGTGTATGTCATGAGCACTTATGTCATCAACTTCCGCGTCACTTTCTTTTAATTCTCTTACTTTGTTTCCGACACTGGTCATGGATGCGTTCAGATTCATGCTATCTGCCGATCCTTCGTCTGGGATTTTTATTTTAATCAAATGGTTTATCTGGTCAAATTCTGGCATGTAAACGCCTGGTGATATGTGTATTTGGTTAGATTGATGCTGCAAGGGAAATAGTGTAAAGTCCTTGCCCTTTATGACACACTTCTGATTCATGCCAATGACCCCCGCCCGACTTAGGCGTTGAATGGTAACTTGATCATCGCATATGATTTTTATTGTGTAATCGCCACAGCAAAAATATAGGTACTGAGTTGAGTGTAACTCTACCCATTTATTGACGCATGCTGATTTACTAATTCTACAGCTGTTATTGGTCTCGATGTTGACTTCACAAAAACTTTCGTCACCTTTTATGTTCTGTACTGGTTTGAGCAACTGGCACATCATATATGTTTCTCCGTGGTGTAAACATGCTGTTAGCTGTCAAGGTGTTTCTCGTTACGCTGTATGGTTTCTACGTCCTTGACGTACTGGTCTGCGAAACGAGAGTCTAATACTCCGAACAGGTCGTTTGCTAGATAACCGACACCGTTGATAAGCCCTCGGCGCCGGCGGCGTCTAGCGTGAACGTCGAAATGCTGAGTTAATAAAAGTTCATTATAATATTCGAGTTCCTGGTAATCGTGCCGAGCCTGTTGTAGTATTATGTTACAATGTGATTGTTTTTCAATTGTGTTACATAGTTTTTCTAAGTAGCTGGTTATTTTATTGTACGTATCTATTCCTGCCCAGTATGGTTTCATGTCATAATATACAACTAGGGTCCACTTATCCCTAATAAGTTGCAATTTTGTTATGGGGTCAAAATAGAGAGACTGGTTTGTAGGTATTTCTCATATCTCATGCAATCCGTACGTAGGCGATACGAACATAGTTATCATAAAACAAAACAAAGCTGCCGCTACTGACATTTGTTTGTAAGCGGGCCTTTTTTGTTTCTCTCTTGGTATCTCTGTGGTTTGGTTTGGCTTTGGTTCATGGTCGATTGGTGATTTGGTTTTTATGTGATTGGTTCTCTGTGGCTGCTCGTCTTCCTTGTGGACAGGGAGCACCGATAGCTTGACGACTGGTCTTTTCATTACCCCATTTTTGGTCTTTAGGGTCACGGCACGGACCAGTCCATCGTCCCCCGGGTGCGTGTCGATCACGCGCCCAATTCCCCACTTTCCAGCTGGTAAGTTTTCGTCTTGAATCGTAACCAAGTCTCCGATTTCAACATTTATTCGCGATTCCATCCACTTGCCTCTTGCTGAAAGTAGGGTCAAATATTCTGTTTTCCATCTTTTCCACAGGTCTTGAAAGAGTTTTGACGTCAGATGCCATCTGGTCCGGGCATCTTTCTCCGTTTCAATTACTGTGAGACCTGGTCTTCCTGATAAAAAATGGGCTGGTGTAAGAAAGTTAAGATCCTCGGGGTCCTCTGATAATGCACATAGCGGACGCGTGTTAAGGCAAGCTTCGAGTTTGGCGAGTAGTGTGGTGTACTCTTCGAATGTTAATTTCTGGTTCCCTATTACTCTTTTAAGGTGGTGTTTAAGACTGCGCACTGCTCTCTCCCACAGTCCCCCGGCGTTTGGCCAGCTTGGTATGTTGAAGTGCCATTCTATCCCCAGCCATCTATCAATTTCTATGGTTTTGATATTTTCTAACTCCCGGCGTAATTTATCCCATTCATGGTTTAATTCTTCTGGTAAGCTCTCGTCCCAATCTAATTTTCTCATCCAAACATTCTGAAATAATATTTTCATGGTCGTGGTAACGGGTGTCAGCCACCCTAATGGGTCAAATAACTTCGAAATATCTGAGAGAAGAGATCTTTTCGTAGCTACGGATGTTCTTGGTTCGATCTTTGATTTGAAAATGAACTTATCTGTTTGAGGATTCCACCCTAGGCCCAAGGTTTTAGTAGAATCTATTTGTTTGAACTCGTACGTTGGTTGATTACGCTGGTCTATATCTAATCCTGATAAAAGTTCTGGTTTATTCGATGTCCATTTTCTCAGATTAAAACCTGCAGTTTTTAGCAATTCAATCAGATCACTTTTGAGTTTGGTTGCTTGTTGTATTGAATAGCTACCCCCGCAGTAGTCATCCATGAAAAAACATTCTTCTAACTCTTTTGCAGCTTCCGGGAATTTCTCCTTTTCATCTGCTGCTAATTTTTTCAAGCACATCATTGCTAACCACCCCGCTGGTTTGGTTCCGTAGGTGAGGGTATTAAGCTGGTAAGTTTGGATTTTATTGGTCGGTATATTTAAGCTCTTCTGGTCAGTATGGTCATTTCTGTGGATCGTATCATTAAGTGACATTCTCCAAATAATTTTTTGGTAGGCCTGGTCTTCTTTATGAACAATTATTTGTCTGTACATTTTCTCGATGTCAGCAGTGTACGCATATGGGTACCTGCGCCATTTCAAAATAAGTTCTTGTAGGTCCTGTTGCAGGTTTGGGCCTCTATACATGACGTCGTTGAGGCTGTAGCCTGATGACGACCTGGCTGACGCGTTGAATACTACCCTAAGCTTAGTGGTAGTTGACTCGGCTTTAATTATGGCATGGTGTGGTAGGTAACACTCTGGTGTTTGGTCACTGGTTACTTGTGCTGGCGTCATATGGTTTAGCTGAATATATTCTAACATGAACTGGTTGTAATCAGCTTGTAATTGATGGTCTTTGGCCAATTTCTTTTCCAAATTATGAAATTGTGCTAGTGCTTGTGGTTTTGTTGCACCCAATTTCTCCTTTAGATCTGGTTTAAATGGTAGGCGGACTTCAAATCTTCCGTTGTCAAGCCTATTTGTGGTTTTTGAGAAATATTGCAAGCATTCATGGTCATCGCTTGACATTTCTATTTGCTGGTTAATGTCTTCGTTCTCCCAAAACCGGAGCAGATCATCCGTGTTATGCAGAACGACATTGCAATTGTAAGCTGGTTTTATGGTACCACAGAGCAGCCATCCTAGCTGCGTCTGTTGTGCTATTGGCTGGTCATCTGAATTTCCTCTCAAAATTCCACCCAACATTATTTTACTGTATACTTCCGCCCCTAGAAGTAAGTCTACTGGTCGACTAATATTAAATTCTGGGTCTGCAAGTGTGATGTTTTTTATGTGCACCCACGATGGTCTGGTTATGGGTTTATTTGGTAGGTTTTTAATCAAACTGTTCATTATAATAACATTTGTTTCTAAATAAAAGTCATTATACATCGACTGTAATTCAACACTTATCATTCCCTTCGCGCTATTTTCTCGCTCTCCTACGCCGAAAATAGTACCCTTGCACTTAGATCTTTTTAACCCTAAGATCTGAGCCGCGTTTTCACTAATAAGCGAAACCTGTGAGCCCTGGTCAATTAATGCTCTCATGACGTGCCTTGTGCCGTCAGATCCTGTTATTCTGATCATGGCTGTAGCCAAAAGAATTTCTGAGATGTCATCCCAAGATACGTGAGCTGATTTGGTCACGTTTTCTTTGTTGGTAGGCTGTGAAGTAGGTTTTGCTTGCGATGGTGACTTTTGCTTTATTAGCGCGTCATGCAATAATGTATTGTGCGCACCTAAGCATGCGCGACATCGTTTTGTTGATGTACACGATTCCTCCAAATGGTTAATTAAGCAGTTTTGACAATATTTTAAAGAATTTATTTTTCGCAATCTAGACTCGGGCTGTAAGCTTAAAAATTGCCTACACTGCCAAATGCTGTGGTCATTATTACACATACCGCAGGTGATTGACCGCGACGCGTGTAATGAATTCTTGATAGGTGGTCTATCTATTGATGGTCGAGAAACATTTCTCTGAAAATTATTATTTTTCATGTTTTGGTTTTGATGGTTGTAGGAAGTAGATGGTTGCGAAACTGCCTTTTGGTATGATGGTTCGTTCTTGCGGCGAGAGGCTTCTAATGTGGTAAATTTGGTCTCAAGAAACTCCAGAAATTCCTGTAAAGAGGGTAGCTCTCTGGGTTTCTTCACCGATTCCATATAGTCGGCGAACGATGCGTTATCTAACTTCTGTGCGAGCAAGTGTACTAAAAGTGGATCCCATGTCGCCGTATCTACGCCTAGGTTTTCGATAGCATGCAGACAATCCTTGGTGACGTCATGCAGCTTCTTAATCATCAAAAGCGACTGCTGTTGCATGGTGGGAAGGCTAAGAAGTGTGTTGATATGGGAGGTAAAGATAAGCCGTCTGTTCCCGTAACGATGGTTTAATATGTCCCAACACGCTTCATAGTTCTCTGAACTAATATGCAGATGGTGGATCAGACGTTCTGCCTCTCCTGTTACTTTACCCTTCAAGAATTGCATCTTTTGAGCATTTGACATGAAGGGGTTGTTGTGAATGGCTTCGGTAAATAGATCCTTAAACGAAACCCATTCCTGGTATCTCCCACTAAAAGTTGGAATCTCGATCTTTGGTGTCGAGTTCTCACGATGGGACACTGACCACATTTTGGTATTAATGGTTTTCTTTAACTGGTTAAAAATCTGTTCATGCTCGCTGAAATCATCCTGGTACCGCCCGTCTTCGCCGCCGTTTTCTCCTTCAATCTCCCAATGCAGCCTATCAATAGGACTCCAGCGAGATTCTAGAGACTTGAGCGCGTCCTCAAACTCCCATTTCCTCTGCAACTCGCTAGTTTTTATGCTACCTACTGTTCTCATGAAGGCTCTTATATTTATCATCTGCTTTTTTATTAGTTCTTTCAGCTTGCTGTTGTCCACTGCCGCTGAAGAAATATTTTTTATTTGTTGCCTGGGGGTCTCAGGCCGCGACGATGTTCCAGGCTGCGCTGGTGGCATCGCTTCTGGTGCGTGAAGGCTTCCTGGCTGTATAACTGGTTGCTGCCTAACTGCCTTCCCTAACTGTTCTGCGGTTGTGTTTAACACTTCCTTCATGGTTAAATAAGCTTCTTTAGCTGTCTCATAGCACTGTTTTTGAAAATATACATGGTCAAATACCCCTAAATCACGTATTTGCTTATGGTTGTTTAAATAATCTTGCCAATAGGTCTCTAATAAGTCATTTTTTCGCTTGCAATACTCATAAGTTTTCCTATCGGCTCCATCTTTCTTAAAATTGGTCAGCAGCTTGGTAATGGATTCGTAAATCTCTGTTTGGTTTATGAAAAGATTATCCATTTTGGTTACTAGGTTGTAAATCTATAATAATAAAGATAGATCTGACCTTGGTTTCTCCTTACGATTTCCTGCTCAATCCAACACTGCACTCCTGGTTTGAGAGGCACTGTATCACTTGGTTTGGTAATCACTGGTGTCTAAGTTTTCGAAGAGCCTTGTAAAAGGGTTCGAAGGTTCGAAGGACCTTGTAAAAGGGTAGATTTCCTATGGTAGTCACCTACGACCTTTTATCAGAGTGGTAAAGGGGTAGGCTTCTTATGGTAGTCACCTACGACCTTTTATTAGAATGGTATCGTATGGTCGGGTTGGAAGTAAAGTCACTTTGGTTTTAAGAGACTATAATATTAATGGTAAAATGGTAATATTAAACTTATAACAATAACTGGTAAATAATGGTTATGGTCTTAATGGTTTATGGTTAAAATGGTGTTTAAATGGTATATAATTGAGCACGCGAGTGTCTCAATTGGTAAGAGGTCGCGTACTGACGAAATCGTCAGCTTATGTAAAACTTGCGCGCGGAAACTGCATTACGATGCACAAAAGCATAATCGCTGATGTGTTCGATTTACTCCGAACAATGATAATACTCAATACTGATGTCATCATCATCATTTTAGTCCTGTATCATACTTTTTCGTCAGTCTGATGCGTCTCTCACCCTGGTCTTTCCCGTGACTTTTTTATGTCGTATATCCAGAACGCCGACGCACGACTAGAATTTATTCAGGTTGTTCTTATTCACCATTCAGTCAAGGCTTTCTCATCATCATCATCATTGCCACGTCTTGAAATACTGGTGGATGGAATCATCATCATCATCATCATGAGCCCTTCTCATCCCACTACTGGGCATAGGCCTCTCTTCGCTTTTGCCATTCGCCTCTATGTATTCCGTCGTATGGAATACGAGTACTAACTAAAAATTTCGAAGTTATAAAACCTCAAAAGTAATGAAAGCATACTAAATCATTATCAACTAGATAGTGTTGTATTTGTATTGGGATTCCATAAATACATCCATCAATTTCAGCCATACTAATATTGAAAATAACTCTGTTTGTTTGTTTGTTACCTTTTTAACAGTAAACGGCTGATTGGATCGTAATGAAATTTGGCAAGGGATAAGATTATATCCTGGAGACGGACATAGGCTATCTTGTTTTGTTTAAAAATACTTGAAGGGGCTGAGTTAGGGGTTGAGATTTTGTATGGGGAAGGCATGGTTATAAAATTTTTGGATGTGGGACCTGAGCATTAGTCATTTTAATCCTTTTTTTCATCTTCTTCTGTCTCACTTCTGTTTTGGCACCAGTGTGGTGAAAGGATGAAAGTGCTTCTCAGAGACTCTTCATACACTTCATTCACAGTAAAAAAACATGTAATTCAACCGCAAACAACACAAATACATTTCAATATGTCTGTTATTAGCAGTGAACTTCGCTCTGGGCGAACTTTGCGCCAATCCCGACAACTTTCCCGTAGCGCAGCCACTTCAGCCAAAGTACCTTGAATATGACCGGTTTGAGATTGAGGAGCTTGTGTGGTCACTTTGTAAGACACAACACACTTCACGTGCTCTGTAGTAGGTACTTGCTCCTGAAGTAAGTTGGTGAAACAGTTTTGAAGATGAATTGAATATTTCATAAGCATAACGCTGAGAGCGGTTTCGCACTGCGTCCGATCCGAATCCGATCCGAACCCGTGAAAATTTGGATCTAGAAAACTCGGACCGAATTCGGATATTGCTTACACACTAGTCCGATCTCTGATACAAATCCAAGCAATTCAGGAGCCACGTTTTGGCATACGTCATTTTACGTGACGGAAATGACGAATGACGAAAAGATAGATGGCGTAAACTACCATAGAAATAGTTTTACAACTACTCCGGACCATATTTTCACGGGTTCGGATCGTATTCGGATCGGACGCAGTGCGTAACCGCTTTGAGAGATGCTTGCAAAGATGCAGGGGCCTAACCACAAGCTCCAAACCGTCGTGTTTCAGAAACGTCAAATTCAAAGCTTGAAGTAACACTACTTCAATTCAATTGAAGTAAGGCTATGGTACAAAATATCAAAGTTATATTACTCTAATCTTCGCTGCCAAAAGCTAGAACTTGTAATTTCCGCGAGCAGCTCTTGCAAAATTGAGCTCCCTTGGCGACGGAACCTCCATGTATAGAGAGTACGTATGTATACTAATTATTTGAAGTCGGCTTTTAGATTCTTGTCAATCCTTGTTGTAGTCCTGGCGCCTCACCACGATTTCATAATGTTATTTCGTACCATGACCTATGCAAATTGTAATGAAGTAATGTTACTTCAAGCTTCAAATAAGACGTTTCTAAAACTGAATCGTCCTGGAAGACTTCGTGGTAAGGCCCCTGATCTTCTTTTTCTTCTTCTTTTTCTCGATTCATTAGCTAAATTTAAATCTTTTTGTCCCAATATCGGTGACTTTTCCGCCCCGGTGGTCGGGTTAAGTCTTCTCGTGTGCAGGTGGTCGGGCATAGAGGACATGAGAGCAGATGCTCCATGCTCTGTATGTACTCCGCGGTTTCACTCGCTCCGAGATTGGTTGTATAGTATGATAGTCCTGATAGATAGATAAGATAAGATAAGATAATTTATTTGTAGCACACACACAGATGAACAGAGGGAAAGTAACGACACAACAACACAATATATCTGGAGGTTTTAAAACTAAACTAAACTAAGTAAAACTATACACATTACAAAGATGGACATTGGTCTTTCCCTATGCGTGCGGCTAAACAGGTCCAGCCTCAGCTTAATGTCGCTACCGGCAGAGGCCGGTACCGACGCTGGTTTTCAGCATAGGTTTCAGGTTTGATAGCAGTAGCTAAAATAGATTTAGATTTTACAATTACAAATGTTTCTAGAACACTAAATTCTCGTTTATCCCATCGGAGTAAGTAAACCAATTTGTTTCTTCACCGCTCTACCTTTTCGCAAGTACCTGATCGGAAAACTTCGTGAAACCTAACCGAAATATATCGACCACACCCGCTTAAGATTCCACTCACGTATCACCAACCGAAAACAATCGACACCAAACAAATCCGGTAAAATGTACCGAGAACCGGTTACGGCCAGTTGTGTCCGGATTATACTAACAGCTACTAATTGCTACGTGAACGGAATGTGGGACGCGATTAATAGGCGATGTAAGTTTACTGGAGGTTACTGAGGTGATATAGGTAATAGCTTCTCTTATTGCGAGTTCCTTAATATAACGTAGGCCGCTAGTATGAGCACTGTATCTCTAGGGAAGAGAAGACAAGTCAGTCTGTTTGGACTGAAGTTCATAATCTCGCTTGGTACAAATCTCAAAATGAGCTTTTCCCAAAATGACTGAATCTCTAAATGCCTTTGTTCATGAATGTCTTGAATAAAACTGTTAAATTGATGTACTGAAAGTCGAAAATAAATTTGGCTAAATCACAAAATAATACCTTGTCTACTGGACTTTGCTGAGGCCTATTGATTGTCAAAAAGCAGTTCTACAATATTACCAGGCCCCTATTCAATAAAAATTACAAGTCTACAAATTTGTAAAGAAGTGACAATATTGTCGAATTTTATGACAAGTGCTGTTTATAATAAAACCTACAAATATGTAGAATTGTAAGAAAATTTTACATATTTGTAAATTTTCCTCGAGTAAATCGTATTATTTATTAAACAGAAACTTGTAGAATTGTAACGGCTTACAATTAATTGTATTTTACAATTTTGTAATGTTTATTGAATAGGGGCCAGTTTTCCATTCCTTGGACAAGCGAATTTTGGCGTATATTCAGTTTTTGGACAACAGAGATGAAAATGCTTACGTCACCGCTTCCAATACCAGAGGAATCACAATAGCCTGTTGCTGATAAGTAACTTGTCTGTTAACCCAGTATCTTCAATTGCTACAGTCCCCTTCAATACTAAATACACAAATGCTTGTAACCAAAATATCTAGCGCTGAAGTGGCCACCAAGATGAATTTTAATTAGAATCCTACTTGCAAGTTCAACTAAGACCGATCTACAAATAGTAAAAAGCTAGCTATAAACAGAACGACTGTAATCCCCAAGCTCGGTAGATATCTCCTCAGATCTCTATTACTTAGATGTTTGAGGATATTTAATGAGGTTCATCAAAGATACGTCCAAACATGATATTTGGCACACCCCCACATTTTGCACAATAGTTAGTATTCCGTAGGTACTTGACAGGTTGCAAGCTCATCGCCGATTATGCTAACCAATGACACAAACCTTTGAGTAGGTATTACGTTCTAGGGTACAAATGCCGGTTTGCTCACGATGTTTTCCTTAGCCGTTTAGGAGCACTGGCATTGGGCACATATTTTTTTAGAATGGAAAAACACATTGGTGTATGACCAAGTATGAACCCTCGACCTTCGGATCGTGAGGCAGAGGTGCTACCACTACACCAGTGCTATCTGTAAAGATATACTGAGATATCTTTATCAATCCTTGGGAGTGATCTGGTTAACATAGCAGATAACCCACTCATCTCAATAATACTTACCAAACTTTAATTGGTTCCGTAGCGGACGTTATAAGCCGTGCTACCAGCAATTTGGCAGATTGCCAGTTAATCGCCTGTTTCCGGATTGATTCTTGGCGGGACCAGTTCACTTCTGGTCTAGGTCTCGGGTTATATTGTCCCGAATAACGCGTGGAGCTTTAGGCGAGTGATGGACGCGGATTAGCTGGTTAAAGCTGGTGTTTACCAGCACATAACCAGGCGGTTGCCGTTACCGTCGGTTAAGACTGCTAATGTATTAACCGTTCCGGTCCATTAATGCCTGCGCACACTTCCGGATAAAGGGGAAAATGGCGTTAAAGTGGTGATAATGTAACGTGTACAGGTCATCTTACTCGTCGCATTTGTCATGGAACCATGACAAATCAAGGGTATGGCTCTAATTAAGATCGTCTTCTGATCATGTCACTTGTTCTTTAAAACCAGTTTGGTGAAAGGATTGTAACATGCACATACCGATAAATAGTATCCAGAAAAAATAAAAGCTTCCAAAACGAAACGCAGAAAGCATACGACTCGATGAACAAAACGCCTAAGGGTAGATTTGACCTACTTTTAGTATAACTGTTTTTAGAACAATGCTATGACAAATACTTACAAGTAAAATGTCAGGTTAATCTTCAATAACTCTAATTAATCTTAATTAACTTAATAATTAATCTATCAGCTATCTGATTAGTACATAGTATAAGCTTTGCTTAGTTTGGGACTACATGGCGTTGTGTTAACCACCAATATTAATTTGTAACAAGCATTCTACTTTAATTGTGAATATGCTTTAGGTTATTATAATTAATAACAATTAGGTTTGCTTTTCATACAATTTAGTACGTCGCATTCACACACAATAAGGCCCATTAGGACTGCTCGGCCCTTATTGCAGTATAACAAAACACTCTCCAACTACCGGCTAATTGGCTAGATTCCACCTTTAATATATATATTTATTATTAACAAACCTACTAAGTAGTATTATAATACTCGTATATTAAAGTTTGTGTGAATGTTCATTTTGCTAGTAGCGATGTAGCTGGATTAATTAGCAGAACATTACAATAGACCTCTATTCGCGACGCCATGTTACAAGACGACATAGAAACCATCCGTTCGATTACGTTGCAATGACTGGCTTGAAAATTCAGATAGTTTGAAGTCTAACTAAATACTAATAGATGAAATTTTCTGAAATCAACTAAAGTTATTCTTAGCGCCTTTACATTATTGATGTGGCAAATTTACCCCCTTCTGTGAGTAATCCGCTAATAGCCGCTTGTGGGCTGGATAATCCCTTGTCCTGGTGAGCGATGGGATGAAACATGCAGCGACGCAATGCTATGCTACATAAGGCAAGTCTGCACTTCGTCGCGTCTCGTCACAAATTAATTTAGCACACATCGCGGGTCTTTAGTCGTTTCGCACCACGAATAATTCGAACCGCGATGCGAATCGCCCAAGAGCTCTTTTTGAATGAGTTCTTTCGCACCGCAGTGCGAATCGACCCATTCCAAAACATACCTTGAGCCATTCGCACCATTGCAACCACTGCGGTGCGTATGACCCTATTCAGAAACAGTGCATAGGCGATTCGCACCGTGGTTCGAATTACTCGTGGTGCGAAACCACTAAGGACCCCACATCGCATCGCGCTGCCACGTTATTTTTCACCTAGGACAATGGATAAACAAGTTTTTACCAAATACGCACCACGCAAGCAAACCCGCGAACAGTAGCTAATATAACGTTATAATAACAGCTAGTTTCGCCACAGACTGCAACAAAGCCCAGCATACCGAGTAAAGGATTTTAATGGTTGGGCGTATTTTGGCGGATCGCGTCCGAAATGAAATTCATTGTGCCCCAAAATGAGTTGCCATTGTTCTCGCCGTAGATAAAACATGGCAGGAAAATTACGGAGGGCCCAAACGATTGTGTCAGTCATTGAATGCCGGGTGTTATACAATATTGTTGGTTTTTTTTGGGCGCTCTTAGGCGTTTTTGCGGCGCGCCGAGATCAGGCGATGCTTTAGTTCGGAATAGTTCTATTATTTCTTAGGGTTCTGTTCAACAAGATAAAACTGAACCTTTATGTACAATTTTATAAACTTTGTTGATTCTTTGTCTATCAGACAAGCAGACAAGCAGACAAACGTTTTCTGCGATGTATTCGACAGTCAACTTTGTCGATCTAGATTTTTTTTTTCTTGTGATATTTTGGGTTTTATTGTGTAATTTTGGTACTTAGTTATTTTTCCAATAAAGCCCGAATTCTTGACGCGAGTGTAAAATGTGTAAATTAAAGTGAATAGTTCCTTTCTAAATCCATCGGGGGAAATCCCAAGAATTTTGAACAAAACAGCCATCTTCTTCTTCTTCTTCAATTATGGCAGAGAACAATTTTGCCAGTGTCAAGTGTATATTTACATATATCTAAGTATTGTCAACGTCACAGAGTCATAGTCAAGTTGTCAAGTCAATTTTTTACAATTGATTTGACAATTTGACTGAATTTGTGATATTGACAATACTAATTTAAAATTTGACACGGATTTTCTGCGGTGTATTTGCCTGACAACTACGTCGCTCTGGTTTTTATATGTTTTCTCGTGTTATTTTGAGTTTTATTGCGTAATTTTGGTGGTTATTTTGCCAATAAAGCCCGGGTTCTTGACGCGAGTGTAAAGTATGTGAATTAGAGTGAATAGTTCTCTTCAAATTCCATCGGAGGAAATCCCGAAAATTTTCAACAAAACAGCCATCTTTTGTTTAAAATTGACTTGACTACTTGACTATGACTCTGTGACGTTGACAATACTTATAAATAAATACACTTGACACTGGCAAAATTGTTCTCTAAGAGACAGATGCCATAATTGAAGAAGAAGAAGAAGAAAATTTGACACTGGCAAAATTAATCACAAAAGAGACAGACGCCATAAAAAGAAGAAGAAGAAGACTGCAGACTAACAATTTGTCTATCTGTCTATATATTTGTCATTCCTTCTCATTGCCCGTCTATTGTCCTAATAATTAGCGTAGTTTCTACGATATTATTTGAGTTTAACTTTAAATACGTGGTTTTGAAACTTTGTCTACTACTCTGGAGTCTTCTCTTGGTCTACTAGATGGAGGCAAAATGTGATGATAACCTTCACTGTTTAAAATTTACGCACAATTTTTTATACAATAAAAGTAATGTTTAAAAAACTATTCTAAAATAATAATGAATTTACAAAAGCTCTTAGCAAAAGTTTTTATAATAGATGTTTCACGTTTTAGTAATAGCCACTCTATTTACCCACCTATAAAGTCTAGTTTGTTTTAACAGGCGAATAATTGAGAGCTAGTTTATTAAAAGTGTTGTCTGTACCTGAAAGCTTTCAAATTAACCTGCTTCTTAAGTACGAAAGTAAATAGATAATGCTTGACTTTTTCTATACTATTAATCATATAAAATAAAAAAAACATGGTCACGACTGTAATCCCCAAGCTCGGTAGATATCTCCTCAGACCTCTAGTAATTTAAAATCTTTGAGTATACCTAAAGGGGGTTAGTCAGAGGCACGTCCAAACATGATATTTGTCCCATAGCCACATTTTGCACAATGATTAGTATTCCGTACGTGACCGGTTGCAAGCTCATCGCTGCTTCTATTGATACTAACCTATGACATACCTTAGAATTTTTGGTTCCAGGGTATGCCGGTGTCCTCACGATGTTTTTCGTCACTGTTTAAGAGCACTGACATTGCGCACATATTTTTCGAATGGAAACACATTGGTGCACGACCAAATTTGAACCCACGACCTTCGGATCGTCAGGCAGGAGTGCTACCACTACACCACCAACGCTCTTATAAAGATAAATTATTATTAATACATTCTACTGAGACACCAATTTAGTTTCGGATAGTGTACCTGCATGCTTTACAAGTAAAAGCAAAATTAAAACATTTTAAGAACCCCACGAAAAGTATGTATATAATTAAACTATCAACCATGTTCCCATAGTACAAGCTTTGTTTACTTTGGGGCTAGATGGCGTTGTGTGTAATGTCCACCCATATTTATTTATTTATTTATTCCTTTGATAGTTTTATTAGAATGTTAATGTGAATGAATATAGGGGTAAAGGTAGGCCAAAGAAAATAAGGATGGACTGTGTGAGCGGTAAGAAAAGATCGAGTACCTACTGATGATCCGTATAAAAAAAATCTTTGGTAAAAACCGAACCGTTCAAGACACCAGATGACCGTTAAATGCTTATGGTTTTCGCATCTTGCCCCTATCACCCGGGTATATCCACAGATCGATCAGTTGGTCCTACGTCACTGAAGTTTTTTTTTTATTGAACTGGGTTTTGTTGACAAAATATACTCAGTATATCTTACTAATATTATAAACGCGAAAGGAGGAAAGGAGTGAGTACCGAGATGACGAATGATAGAGGGAAATGGAAGAAGATCACATGTTGTGCCGACCACACATAACGTGGGAAGAGGGCAGGAAGATGATGATGATTATAAACGCGAAAGTTTCTAAGGATATCTGGATGTATGTTTGTTACTCTTTCAAGCTGAAACGGCTGAACAGATCTGGATAAAATTTGACACAGAGATAGATTATAGTCTGGATTAGCAATAAGGTTATTTTTACTCCCGGTATTTTTATGAGGTAGATTTGTTTTTGTTTTTTTCTTTTTTTGTGTTTCTAGTATAAAATATATATGGAACAGTTGAGCTATCTAAGGACAGTCACAAACGATCTATAGATAGCTCAACTGATCCAGATCACTGTCAGATGGAAGCGTCCCCAAGATGCTTTTTATTGGCAACCTGTCACGAACGGCTGGACAAATTTTTCGTCTTATTAATAAATAATAAATAAATAAATAATGCTGGACAATCTACACAGCATCATCTAGCCCCAAAGTAAGCTACTCAAAGCTTGTGTTATGGGTACTAGATAACTGATATATTTAATACATGATATAGGTACATAGATAGATATTTTTTTATTATAGATAGGTACACACCCAGACCAACGGAACAAATTTCTGCAGATCGTACACAAATTTGTTCCGAGGCGGGAATCGAACCCGCAACCTCTTGCGTCGCAGGCGGACTCTTACCCGCTGCGCCACTGAGGTCGTCTTTTTACAAGAGTGACATACCTATACTTACAAAATGTCAAAAAATGCAATATGGCGGCTGTAAGCAGCTATTTTAAATTACTTTCAGTCGGGCTTTTTATTTTTTTGCAATTTATACTAGTTACTTATGTTTTTGTGCAAATACTGTAGTTGGAGAGGAGGGGGCTCTCCACCTCTCTGCAACACTTGAACACAAGAAAGACTTGCCGACGAGACCTCAAAAATGAGTTCAAAGGTACCATCGTGATAAAACTCATTTTTCATTGCAATTAGTTGTGAAGTGACCTCAAGCACCTGGTAGAGATAGTGATGTGCCCACAGGTACTAATGAGTCGATAAAATTAAACATCTAAGATCTATTTTTATCTTACTAATACGAGTACTTATTAGTACCTGGATGACCGAGCATTACTTGGGTTTTTTTCGGTAAACGACGTTTTTTAAAAATAAAACCTAGCTAGATCGTTTTATCGCCCCCGAAACACCCTGCAAACTAAATTTAATAAAAGTCGTTTATAGGTATTAGAAGATTTGCTCGTTTTAAGGTATTAGATTAGATAAACGTGAAAGTTTGTATGTATGGATGTTTGTTACTCTTTCACGCTAAAACGCCTGAACGGATCTGTATAAAATTTGGCACCGACATATATTATAGTCTGGAATGCACATTGACTTTTTACTCCGGAAAATGTACGGTTCTCGTGGGATAGATTTCTTTTGTTTTCAAGGTACTTCGCGGGCGAAACCAAGGGCGGAAGCTAGTGTAAAATAAAAATACTTTTCTTTTCTCGGTGTGTCTTATACTGTCTCTTATTAAGAAGGGTCATACAAAAAAGCGCTAGGACCGAGACGAGTTTCTTGCCTGTTCTTCTCGGACTTGGGTTAGGCTGGAATGGAATTAAATTCGCCGCATTGTGATTTTATTGAATAAATATATTTTGACTTTGACTCAGTTTAGTGGACAGTTTTCGATGCGACTTGTCACAATCGCTATTATATTGTAATATAGACTACAGCCAGCGGATCTGGGCTATTGTGAAGTTTGCAATTTTGATGGCCAACTTCATATCAAATCAAAACATATTTATTCATTAAAACCACAAGGATCACTCAAGGAAACTAGGTTAAAAGGTTTTCTGCTAGAGATGTTTTTTAGCGATAAAGTCGTTTATTGTATACTATAGTTATAAATTATATAATATTCATGATATCATGTGCAATGAAGTGACTTATTCGTCAACTGGCGAGCGTGAATCTCGCGAGTGCGCGCGAGTTGGCACTTTTCGATTTTACCTACTTTTTCCGTCGTCAACTCGCGCGCACACATTTTAAAGTACAGTCATGCTAAAAAACTGATTGAAACCAGTTAAGTACCGACTATCTAGTAAGTAAGAAAGAAAGAAGAAGAAAATATGTTTATCTCTCATTCTCTCTCTATTAACTAAGACCTCGGTCGCCCCCGGGCACAGGAGCAGGGTTTGACGACGAAGGCGATCCGGGCGGGTATCGGAATATTATGTTTCAATCCGTTTTTTACATGACTGTACTTTATATGTGCGCGCGAGTTGACGACAAAAAAAGTAGGTAAAATCGAAAAGTGCCAACTCGCGCGCACTCGCGAGATTCAAGCTCGCCAGTTGACGAATAAGGCAATGAAGTCATCATCATCATCATCATCATCATCTTCCTGCCCTTTTCACACGTTATATGGGGTCGGCACAACACGTTTTCTTCTTCCATTTCCCTCTATCATTCGTCATCTCAGCACTCACTCCTTTCTTCCCATGTCATCTTTTAAACAGTTCATCCATCTTTTGCCTACCTCTACCCCTGTATTCATCCACATTCATACCTAGCACTCTCCTCGTCACATGACATTCATCTAAGCTACTTTTCTACGAGGTATAATTTATTCCTTTGAATGGAATAAATCCTACATTTAGCACAGCACTAGAAGCGGGTACTTCCCCGGCTCGAGCTCTGACATCCGGGTCAATACGGGTTTCAAATCGATGAATAAAAATAATCTCAGAATTGAGAATCCCTTTCAGTAAAATTGACTATCTTTCTGGAGCTACTTAATCTACGGTGGAAATAATTCTTGCTGCTCTCATCGGGTGAAACCAGCTAGAATTTTCTGGGTTTATTTATTTATTTATTTATTACGGAACAACAAACGGCTACATTATAATGGCTCACTGAGAATTTGTATTTAGGTAGGTATTTTACTTATTTCTCACTTGGTCCTTTTTGACTAAAAATCCTGCGTTAGTGTTCGAATGAGACGCGAGAGAAGTGGGTTCAATTCTCGTAATTCCTGCATTCAAATTTTGAATTCATGTATTTTAACATAAATATTCGCAGATATAGTAGCTAGAAAACGCTGCTGTTCGCTCAAAGTGAATAAAACCTTTTTGATGTCTTATGAGTTATGAAACCTATTTTATAGCCAAAACTGAACTACCTAAACCTTTTTAAAGAAATCCTTAAAAATTTATAAAAAGATTTGACGTACTTTAAAGTCAAAACTGACATGAAACGTCATGGTCCCGCCAAAGCCGCCGAACGTGGCCCATCAAAATAAAACCCTCAAAATAATATAAAAAATATCAACACAATGTAATTAAATAGCAAAGTAAAATCTATTCCTATGGAATGGTGGTACTTCGGTCCAGTACTCCTGGCCATCGTTTTGTTCCTGTTAGTGGGCACTGTCTTTGAAAGGAGGATTGAAATGGCTTGGCAACAATTTAGTACGTATGTTGCTTTATATCATCAGCTCTATATCAGCCCACTCGCAACTTCGAAAGACACGGTGACAAGTACATGAAACGAGCGTCTGAGGTCCGGTTTCCATCAAAGCAAAGAGGAGAGGAGACGTGCTGCAAGGCAGGTTATTTGATGAGAGAGAGATGATTGATTGGAGATGTGAGCTAGTCGAGTGTGAGTGAGCCGCCCGACTAGACACTTCTCCGCTCTGCCACGTCGCTTGCTCGCTCGTCGTACAACATTCTATAGAAAAATTAGACATCTCTCCTCTCCGCTTGATCCATTTCCACCGAAGCCAAGCGAGTTAACTTAAATAAACTGAGTGAGTCTAGGTTCCTACATGAGTTAGATTATCTAACTTACTTACAAACATGCTCACGACTGTAATCCTCAGGCTCGTTAGATAACCTCTATAATGTCTAAATTATTGTTATATTTTATGTTTCCAGTGGAACGCCGCCGGGCTCAGATCGCGGTGATGGCTGCACAAGGACAGTCCTTAACGCAAATTGACCGGCCACCAGCAACAGCAACATGCAACGCAACAGCAACAAACGCAACACCAAGATTAACACCAGTTTGCAACACGTACAACTCACCACCGACACCCAGCCCATGCAACGCTGAGCCAACCCCACCAGCCACAGAAATATCAGCTCTAAATCTAGGCACTGAAGTCCCAGCTTCGACTGTGTACGGGAAAAGTGAGGGTTCGGCTGTCAAGACGCCGTCGAAGAAATCTTTGCGTAGCAGGAAGTCATCTACGCTTATTAACAGGCAAAGCGTGGTAGTTGTCAAATCCTGAATTGTAATAATGCTTTGTGTAAACCTCAGAGCCTGAGCACATGGCGTATTTTATACGCGCAGATGACGCGCGTTAACGCAATTCAAACGAGATTCAGTCGCAGCCTTGTAACCTAAGCACACGTAAAAGAATCAGTAGTGCTGTAAACGCGCGTCGTCTGCGCGTATCTGCCCCTCCCTCGCCCCTACATCACTTTTGTATCGATTCAAACGCGATACAAACGTTCGCGAGAAGCGCGTTCGAAACACGTTTGTATCGATTTTTACGCGCGTTTGAATAGATACGAGTACAAACGCAGCAATCTTCTCTCTGGGAATCTACGGCGCTGTAAACGCGCGTTCGAGAAACGCGCGTCGTCTGCGCGCATAAAATACGCCGTGTGTTTAGGCTCTCAGTAGTTCATTGGGAGTGTAAATCGAGGATGCTTAGTACGGGTTTGATAGTTTAAGAAACTTTATGTCTTTTCGTCACCAACGCGCCGCAAACTCGGTAACATCTCCAGGGTTTTGTCATGAAAAAATATGGCCGCGGCTGTCACTCCCGCATAAACCATTTTAGCCACGAACAGAAATGTTCGAGTGCTGTTGTTCTGTAACCTGACGTCATCTAAATCATCTTTATTAGATGACAGGCCAATGATGATGATGATTCTTTTCGTTTCCTTCATTTTATTGCACTACCGTAAGTTTCCGCTAGGGACGCTGTAGGTAAATTTATACTCGTAGAAGGAAACGAAACGAAATGAAGTTTAGTAAATTATTAAAACCTATACTAAGATTCTAGGAATCCAGTGGAAATATGAATTGCTTTGTACATCAATGTATTTACTTCGAATACATAGCTCCGATGGGAATATAGGTACATCTATTGAATACATTTTTTTAGTAGGTAAATCTTAGACCTTAGAAACGGGTAACTAATTATCTTAAATCTTAATATACCTACTGACAATTTTAGTTTATTTCTTGACCTGATTTTCTAGAATCTCATCATATATCTAGTTATTTAGATCTTTAAGGTTATCTAAAGAGGTAGTCAGAAGCACGGGTCCACATTTTGCACGGTAGTGACAGGTTGCAAGCCCATATGACCTATGACAAACCTTCGAATTTCGGTTCTAGGGTATGTCGGTTTTCTCACAATGTTTTACGCACATACCTAAGTTTTTCCAATGGAAATTGTGGGTATTATTGTTTCCATCTTTATGTACTTATCAATAATCTTCTTTAGTAACATTAAAAATATTATAATTATGAGAACAATAAATTTACAACGGGTGCCATTCATCAAAAGCAATTTCTTCCAGGCATCCGAATGATTAAGAAACGCTATAAAGCTCAAAGTACCAAATATTGGAAAATAAATCTTAACTGTAACCTAGAGAATGACATTGAGTGAAATTGAAGCTGTGGTCTGAATTTTAAAATGAAGATTTTAAAGATACACATCACTTTCGTTCGAGTATGCAGGCACGTGCTCGATGATGATAGGTACGAATAAATATTTATAGCTACAAACATTCGTATTTTACCAGACTGGGAAGGAGGATAATGTATTTGCAGTGTATGTATGTATGCGAGTTTCTATAGCTGTTACTGTAGCCTAAACGTCACGACGTATTTTCTTCTTCTTCTTCTTCTTCAATTATGGCATCTGTCTCTTAGAGAACAATTTTGCCAGTGTCAAGTGTATTTACTTATAAGTATTGTCAATGTCACAGAGTCATAGTCAAGTTGTCAAGTCAATTTTAAACAAAAGATGGCTGTTTTGTTGAAAATTCTCGGGATTTCCTCCGATGGAATTTGAAGAGAACTATTCACATATTTTACACTCGCGTCAAGAACCCGGGCTTTATTGGCAAAATAACCACCAAAATTACGCAATAAAACTCAAAATAACACGAGAAAAAATATAAAAACCAGAGCGACGTAGTTGTCAGGCAAATACACCGCAGAAAATCCGACGTATTTTCAATGAGGTGTCATTGAATTCTTTTTTGTTTATGGCATCTGTCGCTTTTGAGATAAATTTTGCCAGTGTCAAGTGTTTAAATGAGTAGTATTGTCAATGTCACAAAGTCTTCTTCTTCTTTTTCAATTATAGCATCTGTCGCTTAGAGAACAATTTTGCCAGTGTCAAGTGTATTTATTTATAAGTATTGTCAACGTCACAGAGTCATAGTCATAGTCAAACTGTCATTCTTCTAGATTACAAGACGCTATGCAAAATGTCAAAAAATCGAATATGGCGGTTGTAATTGTAACTATTTTCAAGTACTTTAAGTTGTTTTTTTTATTTTTTGCATAAATTACTAGTGACCATAGTGACATAAACTGACTTACTTCAATTAATATGAAATACACAGTAGATAAAATGTCTTTGGAAAAACATGACATTATACAATGAATAAAACACATCATCTAGCTTAGTTTGGGAGGTATTAATTGTGGCTTTTCTGAGTGACCCTATTTCATTGCACGTTAGTTTACAATATAAAATAGTTAGTGACCTTTTAACCTTATCTTTAGACCTTTAACCACTAGACAGCGTTTATAGGCACTTAGGTATGTATCTTAAGTACGGGCCAAAGCGTTTATAATAATGCCTAAAAGTATTTTTCTCGTAAATTATGAAAGAGAAAAGAATTAGTTTTAATCGCAAGCAAATACTTTCACAGAATTTCGCGCTAAATTAAACAAGTTATATTTAAGTGTTTCCATAAATAAATGACGCTAAACTCACCTTGTCTCACCTTCGGCTCACATTAACGATCACGTTCTAATAAGGTCGTGTTTATGAAAAGATTTCTTAGTAAGTATGTGTATACTATTTCGTCGTATAATATTGTAGACTAATGTACCCCCGCGACTACCTTCGCGATTGCCATTTATACCCCTACTAATGTTTTTCTCTCCAGTCTCGCTCATACTGAGGGTTGTAATAGCTGTATTTAAACTACAAGAGCACTGTGGTGGTATATAGTGGTAGCGCCCCTGCCTCACGATCCGAAGGTTGTGGGTTCAAATCTGGCCGTGCACCAATGAGTTTTTCCATTCGTAAAATTCACCAGTGCTCTTAAACGATGAAGGAAAATGTCGTGAAGAAAATTCGTGAGGAAACCGGCATACCCTAGAACCAAAAATTCGAAGGTGTGTGACATAGGTTAGTATTCTCATTAGTGGCGATGGGCTTGCAACTGATGACACGTACGGAATACTAACTTCTGTGCCAAATATGGGCGTGTGCCATGTCATGTTTGGACGTGCCTCTGACTACCCACCCTCAAAGATCTAAGTAACTAGAAATCTGAGGAGCCAAGCTTGAGGATTACAATCGTGATCATATTTTTTTTGTTTATGTAGGTATTGTATTATATTATAATAAGCTCTTATATAGATATAGATAATGGAGGTGATTTGTTGTTTCCCCGGACTAATTAAAGTCTTATTTTGTTCATTCCAAAGGATATGGAAAACGCAATGTGGAGCGGAAAATTGACAAGATATTGGAAAGATTTGATTGTTTTGCAGGAAGTTTATATATATGTTGTGAAAAGCAATTTTGTTTTTCAATAATGATAATCCATTTAGATGTGGATTTGATTGGATCTTCGTCAGAACAAAAGAAAGATAAAGAAAAAAACGATAGCGATCGAATCGAATTCTACTGAGTCGCAAAACTAACAACAAAAAATCGCTTGCAGTAGGTACCTACTGTTTTAAAACCCTTAGGTAACATATAGATATGTACTTTCTCCTAGTTATCTTGGAAAAAGAACCACCAAAATTACACAATAAAACTCAAAATAACACGATAAAAAATATAGAGCGCCAAAGTTGACAGTCGAATGCATCGTAAAAATCCAAGTGCGGAGCTAGGAAGGCTGTCGTAGACTTTTCGTGTCATGTCACAGCGTGACGACATGTAGCCTACTAAAACCTTATGTGGACGTCCACAAACTCGCCGGGCAAGTCTAGCTCCAAGCCAGTGGACCCGTGTAATTTCCCCTGTGACCAAAATCCTTTTTGATGCGCGTTTACACGATTTTTTACATGCTAGTAACAGGCGTAGTAGGCCATGGGCTAACTATCTGTCTCGTACGGAATACTGGGTGTTTACTCCGTAAAACGAAAACGATATACCTAATCGGAGCCGAATGTTCGTCGAATTAACAGTTTTTGCGTTGTCAAATTGAAAATTTCGTGTCGTCCGTAAGTAGTGTTACAGTGGGTTTGCGAGATCGATTGTCAAAAGTAATGTCGGTCGTTCCATCGTTCAAATAATAGCATAAACGATGTAACTAAGAGTAGGTTTTGCACGATTATTATACCGATTAATCGTTGATCGTTTCGCGGAGTAAATGCCGTGTACAAAGTGTTTGAGAATTTGAGAATTCTTTCTATGCTTTTCTCTACCCTTAAAGACCCTTCCTCACCGGCTTATCTTAAAGATCGTTTTCTGTTCCGATCTGAAACACATGAACGAAACCTTCGTTCATCGGACAATCTTTTTTTGGAAACCCCTGAACACAGCACATCCTTTCGTGGCAACTCCTTTTCAGTAGAAGCGGTTAGGTTGTGGAACGCTCTACCTTACGATATTAAAAAAGCAGAATCTAAAGATACTTTTGAAAGATTAACTCGTGAACTATTTTTAAAGAAATTATACCCAAATGTCTGATTTCCTTTCTGATACCAACCTTTTCAATCCCATTTCAAACATCTACCAAACTCTCCTTGTCGACTAGTACCTCAGCAGTTTATTTATTTTATTATAATAATACCTTACAGTAAGTATGTACATGTATATTTAAGATATATATTTTATTATATTATTGATATGTACCTACGTGTAATAGTATGTAGGTATTATAACTATATATCTACACTAATATTATAAAGAGGAAAACTTTGATTGTTTGTTTGTTTGTTTGTTTGAAATGAATAGGATCCGAAACTACTTAACCGATTTGAAAAATTTTTTCACTGTTGGGAAGCTACATTATCAGCGGGTGACATAGGCTATATTATATTTTCAAAAAAATTAGGGATCCTTACCAAAACTTCGATAATGTAACCCAAGGTGTAAAAAAATTATCTAAAATATTCTTTACATCGCGTGCGCTGCGAAAACTATTGACGATAGAATAAAATGATGTACTACGACTTTGTAGAACACATCATTATTTACAAAAAGTGTCGCGATAGCATATGTCCAACTATTATAGTTATGCCACAATAAGAGTTCTTTTATTTTAACATTTTAATTGAAGGCTACTCTTAGAAAAACGCTCTTTATTTGTATCTTAGTATTAATCCCTATCAAAATAAATCACATCATGTTCTAGACTGCTTCAATACCTTTATACAGCTTTTTGAATTACTCAATTCGGACATCCCATGCGAAAGATACCACGAAATTAAAAATGTAAGTATTAGAATAAAGTTGCATGAGAGCCTCACCCTGCTCTCGGCTACGGGCTAGCTTTATGCAATGTAGGGGTCACTGGGTGTACGCCGTACGGGAGGGGAGTTAAAGTGAAAAAATAGCAAAAAAAAAAAAAATATGATCACGACTGTAATCCCCGGGCTCGGTAGATATCTTCCTCAGATCTTTAGTTACTAAGTAACTATTATATCTTTGAGGATATCTAAAGAGGGCAATCAGAGGCACTTCCAAACATGACATTTGGTACATGCCCACATGTTGCACAGTAGTTAGTATTCCGTACGTGACAGGTTGCAAGCCCATCGCCGCTTATAAGAATACACACCTTCGAATTTTTGATTCTAGGGTATGCCGGTTTCCTCACGATGTTTTCCTTCACCGTTTAAGAGCACTGGCATTGCGCACATACATTTTTCGAATGGAAAAACTCATTGGTGCACGACCAGGTTTGAACCCACGATTTCGGATCGTGAGGCCGGGGTGCTACCACTGCATCACCAGCGCTCTTCTAAAAAAAAGTTCACTAAAATAATAAAAATAAAACTTTCTATATAAATTCTTTCTTTAAAGAAGAGTATCATGGTTATGACAAGTGTGTATTATAATTTTGAATTTTGTTTTTTTTTTTAAATTTGAGAGCTTTAGTTTTTAGTTTTAAATTATTATTCTTTAAATTTATTATTGTGCGCCGACCCGGCTTTAAACCAGAATGGGTTGGCTGGTAGAAAATGCCCCCTAGGCATTAAGCCCTCCCTTTGTCACACATGTTATGTAATTTGTGTACAATAAAGTATAAATAAATAAATAAAGTGTGAGCATGTACCAAATATCATGTGACGTGCTTCTGACTATCTCTTTAGATATCCTCAACGATCTAAGTTACTAGAGATCTGAGGAGATATCAACCGAGCCTGGGGATAACAGTGATCATTTTTGTTTTGCTTTTAGTAACAGGCCAACAGGCGTCTTTTATATCGTTAATTGTATTTGACAGTCATCACAGGTGAAGACATTTTTGTCTTTGATTATATTTATTTCAAACTCAATATATTCACGACTGCAAACCAAGATCTTGGATGACGTAGTTTTTGATGATTTTTATACAGAGGTGACAGTCAGAAGCATCTTCAAACATTATTGACTGGCCACAGCTCAGTTGGTAGTAGCTCTGTCTTCTGCGCTGTAGGTTCTGGATTCGATTCCACCCAGTATCTACAAACATTTATGAGTTGAACACAAATGTATTGTGTCTATCATACATATGTATGTATTTACAAAAAAAGTATTTAACTAATGTATCAGCTATCTTTTTCTCATAGTTCAAACTTTGCTTAGTTTGGGGATGGATAGCGTTGTGTGAACTGTCGACATTATATTATTATTTTTATTTATTATTAATTTTATTTATTATTATATTATTATTATAGTATTTATTTATTATTAAGCACTTGCCAACGTTTCATCATCATCATCATCATCAACCTATAGCCCACGTTTTGCTGTACTTAGTTAGTATTGAAAGAACACACACATTACATATTGTTTTTTTTAAAGTATTAGTGACAAAATAGTTTAGCAACTGTATAAGTAACTCGTCCATCTGAACGCTCTCTAAGTACCTACGCATTCTATTTACCAACAACACAGGTCACAAATTTTATTATTTAGTCGCGACATGGGTTAGCACGAGTCACTGACGCAATCAAACTATGATAAGGACGTGTTAACCGGTATCTTTCAACAACTTTTCCGGCTTGTTCTTTGTAATCAGTAATGTCAACTTGACGCAAATTATTTATTTAAAACTTATATCTTTAAACCTGTAACAGAAAAGATGAGGAGTAATAGGTTAGCGTGGTATGGGCATGTTATGAGAAGAGATGAATGTCTTGTGACGAGGAGAGTGTTAGATATGAATGTGGATGGATACAGGGGTAGAGGTAGGCCAAAGAAAAGATGGATGGACTGTGTGAAAGATGACATGGGTAAGAAAGGAGTGAGTACTGAGATGACGAATGATAGGGGGAAGTGGAGGAGGATCACATGTTGTGCCGACCCCACATAACGTGGGAAAAGGGCAGGAAGATGATAATGATGATGATGATGATGATGATCTTTAAACGAGCAATTCATCTCGGAAACGGCTTCAACGATTTTCATGAAATATATGAAGGGGGTTTCGGGGGCGATAAATCGATCTAGCTAGGTTTCATTTTTAGAAAACGTCGTTTATCAAAAAAAACGAGCAATGCTCGGTCACGGTACTTTATATAAAATTTCTAAAGAATGGTTTGCTATTAAAATCCTATCAATGGCGACATATTTCAAAATACTGCTTTCAGATAACTTTGTTATTGATAGAACTACAGTTAAACATTAACTGCTGAAGTCCTGTAAGCAAATAAACATTCTTGATTCTTCTTCTTCTTCTTATTCTTTTAGATATGGCGTCTTCTTCTTGACTCTTGATTCTGTCAGATCGCTTTTCAAATGGGACGTTAGGCTGTGTTGTTTAAAATTCTCGGTATTTTGTCCGATAGATTAACGGCCGGTCCCAATATACGATCTCAATCCATTTTTGCCTATCTGTCATCGAGATTTTAATTGATTTCTTGTAAATAGTGTTTCAATATGCAATCCTCAGATTGTAACATCGATCCAGAAATGCAAACTATCTGTGGGAGGGCGCCAATGAGCGAATGAGAAATAAAGCGTCCCAATATCGACTCTTTGGATTTTGACAAATCTAAGAAAGGAACTATTCATTTTAGTTCACATATTTTAGACATAAAGAACTCGGGCTTGATTGGAAAAGTAACAAATACTGAAAAGGATGGAAATGTCTAGTACTTTCCCGCTGAAACAATTATCTAATGAGGCTATTATCAATAATCCCATTAGATAATTGTTTCAGCAGGAAAGTACTAGACATTTCCATCCTTTTCAGTATTGGTAATGGATTTCCGCAAAGTCACGCCTGAGTCAATCATTTATGGAAAAATAACCACCAAAATTAGACAATAAAACTCAAAATAACACGAGAAAAAATTAAAAACCTAGAGCGATAAAGTTCACAGTCACAGTCGAACGCAGTTTAGTCTTCGTCACCATTCAGTTTCAGAAGGCTCTATTTACCCCCCAAGCTAAGGAGTGTGCCAACTGTTTTTCAACTGTGTCCAATTTAAATTTTAGCTTACTGTTGTCAAAATAAATTTATCAAGTTTATGACCTGCCTGTGACCTTCGCAGATGAAGCCAGACGAAAGAAAATAACTTTTAAAGTAAGCAGAACAATTTGAATAAAAATATTAGATTATTTAAATATTTTATTTGTAAATACATGGTATAGTCTGAAAATTAAACGTACCTAAACCGAAATGAGATTTTAAAGGAAAAATGTAGTTCATTGGTAGGTACCTAAATGTTTACAAGCTCAACTCACGACTTTGTCTGCGTTTTTACGTAAGTATTTGTTGTTTGTTTGTTACCTTTTCACGACTAAACGGCTGAACGGATCGTATTGAAATCTAACAAGAAGATAGATGATTCTTGAGACGAATTTAGGCTATCTTTTGTCTCAAAAAGTAATCTTTTAAAACGGCTGAAATAAGGGTTGAAAGTTTGTATGGGGTAACGCCTACCTAAGCAAAGTTGGGCGCAGTCAGTTTTTGAAAGTTCTTTGTTCTCGATTGGTTGATAATAAGTTATTTCACGAAGGGTACATTTAAAATTAACTAATATTTTACTGTATAAAACTGTTTGCTGCGAACAATGACGAAAGTGAGAACAATAATGTAACCGTTAGGATACGAGTTGGCAGCGGACGACATGAGGCAGCAGCGGACGACGCGATATGTCGCAACGACACTACTTGTTTCTATGTATTTCTATGAAATTCTCTCCGTAGTTAGCGACACGAAGCTAGCGAAGCATTTCATAGAAAGTACCTGGATGACCGAGCTTTGCTCGTTTTTTTGGGGCCGACGACGTTTTCTAAAAATGAAACCTAGCTAGATCGATTTATCACCCCTGAAACCCTCTGCATACTAAATTTCATGAAAATCGCTGGAGCCGTTTTCGAGATTCAGATTATATATACATATATATATATATACAAGAATGCTCGTTTAAAGGTATAAGATACATAGAAACCAGTAGTGTCGCCGCGATACGTCGTCCGCTGCTGCCTCATGTCGTCCGCTGCCAGCTCGTACCTTTAAGTAGAAACCACAATAGATACGTGATGCTGTGTTTGTATTATGTGCAAAGTCGCGAGCAGAGATATGTTTTAATGAAATTCACGTGGTATTATAAGATTCATAAATTCATGAGCGAGACGCGCGCCCATCGGATATTCAATGAGCTCCGTCATCGGAATATTGAGAAATGTTATAATCATCGTATAGATTTATTCTTGTTTCTTTTCTTTTTCTCTTTTGTCTACCTACCCTATATATTTATTTATTATTACTATTTTTAGTTCTTTTACAGCTCTTATTTATTGTTAGAAATGTTTGTGTGTGCTAAATAATAAGGAGGTACCTACTAGGGATGGGCCAAATAGTCGTATTATGTTCGGTATTCGGTATGTTTACCGAATATTCGTATTCAGCCTATTATTCGGTTAAAATGACGAATTTTCTACCGAAGATACTTTTACTAGTAATTAAATAATTAGATATTATTAAGTCTTCTTTCGTATCTGGCTATGAAAAACAGTTACGATGGTGGACCAAGGTGTCAATATTTTGTCGAAAATTTGATGATGCAATGAAGAAACCACAGGACCCAGTAACCGGGGGAGGGGGGGTCCGTGGGCTCCACTTGCATCAACCTGCCACTTTGCAATGCAGGACATAGCGCATTTATTCGTACCGAATTATTCGGCCGAACTCGGTTCATTATTTTTTTTACCAAACATTCAGCTGATTATTCGTATTCGTTTAAACAATGATTCGGTCCATCACTACTACCTACCATTGCGGTCACCCATCGAAATACTACTACGATGAACAATTAAACACTATTCTACGAGCACTATGGTTTCATAATACAAAATCAATAATCTTACAATGATCGTATCAATTTGATTGGATTGCAATATTGCAATTTACAGCAAGTTACAATAGGTACTTAGTTATTATTACTGTTATCACTAGTAAACGCCTGCGGTTTTGTTCTACCTTGAAGTGATCTTGAACCAAAGTTGTGAATTAATCAAACTTTGTGTAGGTAAGTATGTAGAAAAAGAAATTTATAGGCATTTTCAAAATTAATACAAAAATGAATATTAAAGTTTTACTTGATAATTTTATCAGCTACGTTTAAACAGGCAGTAACACGACAAATTGTATTATATAGTTGAATATTTCGATGAAATTGATCAATATAACGTCTGATTGTATGGTTATGGCGTAATATAAATCATTTAATAGAGCGCTGGTGGTGTAGTGGTAGCACCCCTGCCTCACGACCTTCGCGTGGGTTCAAACCTGGTCGTGCACCAATGAGTTTTTCCATTCGAAAAATTTATGTGCGCAATGCCAGTGCTCTTAAACGGTGAAGGAAAACATCGTGAGGAAACCGGCATACCCTAGAACCAAAAATTCGAAGGTATGTGTCATAGGTTAGTATTCTTATAAGCGGCGATGGGCTTGCAACCTGTCACGTACGGAATACTAACTACTGTGCAAAATGTGGGCATGTACCAAATGTCATGTTTGGACGTGCCTCTGACTACCCTCTTTAGATATCCTCAAAAGATCTAAATAACTAGAGATCTGAGGAGATATCTCCTGAGCCTGGGGATTACAGTCGTGATCATATTTATTTTTTTATTTTATTTTTATAAATCATTTACTATGGCTATTATGCTTCTATTACGAGTACCTACCTAGAAAGTATTAATACCTAACTGTGCATAAATTTTCTCTTCTTGAACTATTGTGGTGGAAAAATATTTAAAGTACCTATCATTAATTTCGCACGTGAAAAGTCTTCAGAAACTCCTTATGAGTTTTATTGTTTTTCTTCTTCATTTGTGTGCAATTGGCACCAAATAGGTACCTACCTACAACTAGTTTTTTGTAAAATGAAATAAGTATTTACGTTTAAGTAAGTAAATAACTTATCTACATAACAAAGAATTTCATATCAATTGATTTAAAATTGTAATAATTGTCCGAGACTTAATTGGCTTTACTCGCATAAAACAAGAGCCAACGTCCTTTCTATAAGATAGTATTAGAGGTACTACAGGTCTAGTGGTAATTATCTCGCTTTCTGACCCTAAGGTCGTAGGTATGAATCCGGTGGCATTTCTGTTCGAAATAAATATATTGTTTGCTATTCTATTGATGTATTAGACTCGTAGTACTCTCAAATGGTAAAGAAAAACATCGTGAGAAATCCGACTTGTCAAAATTTTAACCTCAAAAATTCAATTTTATGTAACGAAGATTAATTCTATCGAATTATCGGTTCAGATCGTGATCAGCCCGGTTTTTTCAAGATGGTGGCGGTAGCAATGTTCTGAAATTAATCTTCTTTTTATCTTGTAAATAATTATATTAAACCAGTGGTGTGAAAGGATTAAAATACAAACAGGGGCCTCATTGGCGTATTTAAATTATTTATCAAATTCTAGTTCTAACTAGTATCACGATAACAAGAATAGTCCAGAATTAGTTTTCAATAACACATTTTTGAAACCCTCAGGTACTCTGATACGCTTGCGCAAATTATACGCGTAAATATTTAATTAATTCGTGGAACATGACATACTTGAATAAACACATTTTGCGATGGATAATTTCGCCAATCGCAATGGTTAATGTTGATAATGAACTTATAACGAATTAACTATATTAGATTAATTTATTTCAAAATATTAGTGCATGAAAAGAGCCTCTGATTCACCTTAAATCCTTTCACTTGTTCAACTTAATTATTTATAAGATAAAAAGAAGGTTAAGTTTAGAAAATGGCAGAAAATGGCATCTTTAAAAATCGTCTGGTCTGAACCAATTGGTTATATGATTATCGCAAAGTATAAATAAAAAAAACATGTGCACACGTGTCTGCAAACTATAACAAATTGTTTTTTTATTTCGAACAGTTTATTATAAAACTTTACTTGCTATATTGATTGATTGCTAGTGATGGTTATTATAATATAAACTCATATTATGGGAAAACCACTGGTCAGCTCTTGGCCTAAAACCACCTTTCTCATAAAACCTATCTTCGGAGCATGAGAGAGAATATCGGAATATTGCAGATAGAATAGGTACGTCATTATCATATCATTGAGCTTATTTTATTTTTCTTCGACTTTCTTGGGTTTTGTTTTGTCGAGAATTGTCTGTTCTTTTCCCCTTTTTCTTTTTTAACTCTATACTTGGAGATACCTATTATTTTTTATTACTAGATATAACTTACTCTTGAAATTTCAATAAGATATTCTTCCTTTGAAAAACATAAATCTTATATCTCACTGGTACCTAACCTAGGTACTCCTTCTTGTTATAAAGTGACCGCATCTGGCCATATCTCTTTTACCCGACTGCGTAGCGAAGGAGGGTAATGTGTTTGGGGTGCAAGTAATTAATATAATATGTATGCGAGTTATTTTAGCTATAGCTGTAGCCCAGACGGCTGGACTAATTTTGACAAATGAGGTGTCGGTTGGATTCGTCTGGATCACAAGAGTGACAAAAACTATACAAAATATCTAAAATCACATATTACAACTGTAAAAATTTATTTTCAGCTACGTTCAGTTGGGTTTTTTTTAGTTTGGAATTTGCACGGTAATACAGTAGGTAAGCTATTTTGGCCGGTCAGTTAAAAAGTGAAACGAACAAAACGAAACAGGAAACACAGCCAGTACATACCGACGCAGCACAACCAACACATACCTACCTAAGGTAGGTACCTACCTATCATCGCGTGAGTTTGTTTAGGAACCAAATCTTCATGATATTTTTCAACTTTCCACTCAAAATAGTTGAATGTAGGTACCTTAAGTATTAAAGTGTAAAAAACAAACTAAAATTTCCCTTGCGTTCTAATACATAAATAAATTATAGATCCTGTGAAACAGTTGATTAAAAGGCCGATACAAATCAACGATAGATGGCTAAACAGGGTCTACCATGAGTTTTCACAATCTAATCTAATGTATGAAAACTTGCACAGCGCCTCTAGCGGATAGTTGGGCACTAAAACCTCACGTAGCTAACTATCCTACGTCACAGCGTACCACAGCGACTGTAGTTTGCGCTCATTAATTTGCTTAGAATTTGGTACCATGAGTAACAATTTCGACAGATGTCATAGTAACGAACTATTACTACTGTAGTAACGTCAGCTGATCTAAATGTGACAACTCATGGTAGACGTAGATCCAGATTAATGCCAGAGTGGAGTACCATGTGCATAGGAACTGTTGATACGTTGAGCCAATCAAATTGAAAAATGCGTTTTTTCTCAATTTGATATTTTACCGTTATTTCAAAAACTTTTTTAACCTTGATTTTTAAGCTCGTCTTTCAAGCTGATAGCATGAAGATGGAGCAATAAAATATTGGTTGATAATAAGTTATTTCACGAAAGGTCACTTTTAAAATCAACTAATAATTTACGAGATAAACAAAATTGTTGCGAACAATGATGAAAGTGAGAACAATGACTAAACCACATATCCACTTGTCAGTGGTTACAATATAAAGTACTTACGTGACCTAAAGTTTTGCACAGTCGAGGAGTGAAAGCATGACGTAACTGCCTCCTCCACATCTGACGCAGAATACCCAGACAGTACCTATCCAGTACCTGATCTCGGTACTATGGCCACAGTGTGTCAGATAACGGGCCTCGTCACACAACATGGTGAGTGGGACAACTTGCTTATTTTTTGCCACTTTTGATTGATGGACGTTTGGTTAATTGATGGTATGGACTGGAATTAAGTAGACTACTGTATGTTTGTATGAGTGGTTAGTTCTGGTGAAGGTTTTGTCTGGCCAAAAAGCACACACACATAGGTATAATGGTCGCTATTGATTTCGAAATATCATCCTAACTAAACTGCTAATATACTTACAGTAGGAACTTAAATCTTTTTCATCAAAATGTTTGTACCTCTTTATCTTTGTAACGGTTGAACGAATTTGGGTTTAATTTGGTATGAATGAAGATTATACTCTGGATTAATGTTTAGGTTTTCTATCCTGTAAAAATGGGGGATGAAAAGAAGGGGTTAACGTAAACCGCGGTGCGCTGTTAGTAGAGAAATATTTCAATTTACCTTTAAAAAGGGTTATTTTAATGTATTTTTAATATGAAAAATCTATGTTTCAGGGTGCGAATCAAAGTGACCATTCAGCGAACTCCAGCAAAGCTGACCTGGTCAGCAGGATAAAAGCCAGGGTCGAAGCTGCGGACCCCAAGAAGGCCAAGGAGTTGGGAGGAGTGTTTCTATTCAACATTATCAAAGGAACTACTGTTTATTCTTGGAGTGCGTTTTGTTTTATTAAGTTTTCAAATTCAAATTCAAATTCAAATTTTAAGACTGTAGGTAATAGGTATCCAAAAAGCGCATAGGCATAAAAATAAGTACAAAAACAATAAGCGATACCACTTGAAACTATCATGGTTTTGATCATAACTTACACTTAAAACGGGATGAATCTACAATGATGTGTGAATTTTATTTCTTCCCGATATTTCGACTCAGTTGCATACACCATGATCACAAGATATAAAGATATAAAACTACAAAAAAAGTATATAGGTAGGTACTTAATTAATAGACAAGCTTTGCTAGTTTGGGGCTAGATAGCTTCGTGTTAAATGGTCACCAATATTTATTTAGTGCCTGGATGACCCGATTTGCTTGGTTTTTTTTTAAACGACGTTTGCTAAGAATGAAACCTAGCTAGATCAATTTATTGCCCCCAAAACCCCCTGCATACTAAATTTCATGAAAATCGATGGAGCCGTTTCCGAGATTCAGATTATATACCTATACACCTATATGTGTATTGAAGAATTTACAAGAATTGCTCGTGTAGAGGTGTTAGATAGATTTAATAGGGTAAGTAGGTAAATGATGGTACGCAATGATTCAAAGTTTTTAATTCCCTTTTAGCGATGGACTTGAACGATGTGAAAGTCTACGAGGGTGAACCTGATGAGGACCCAGATGTGACGTTTACCCTCAACGAGCATTACTTCAAGCAGCTGGTGCAGGGCCGAGAGGAAGCCAGGGTTATTATGCAGGCTGGTCGCTGTTCTGTCACAGGAGATATCATGAGGGCGATGAAACTTGAACCCTATATCAAACTAGATTAGGTTTAGAGCAAATGTGTAAATAATAAATAGATAGGTACATTCTTAAGTAGGTATTGTTGTAAAACTATTGTGAAAATTATCCAGATTCCGATTTGCAGTAGATTCCAAGGAAGCCTTGTAAAGGTTGAATCTAAAATATAAAAAATACGCACTTTTTAGCAGACGCCTTTTAGTTTTTTTTTTTAGTTTAATGTTTTAATAGTAAGTTTTATAACAAAGTTTTGCCTAAAATAAAAAAAATAAAAATATGATCACGACTGTAATCCCCAGGCTCGGTAGATATCTCCTCAGATCTTTAGTTTCTTAGATCTTTGAGGATATCTAAAGAGGGTAGTCAGAGGCAAGTCCAAACATGACATTTGGTACATGCCCACATTTTGCACAATAGTTAGTATTCCGTACGTGACAGGTTGCAAGCCCATCGCCGCTTATAAGAATACTAACCAATGACACATATCTTCGAATTTTTAGTTCTAGGGTATGCCGGTTTCCTCACGATGTTTTCCTTCACCGTTTAAGAGCACTGGAGGATTAAATATTAAATAATACATTGGAGGGGCGTGCATTTTTAGACTGATCTACCTGTAGGTAAAAATATAAAACTAGTAGATTGTACTATTGTTACTACTATAATAATAAGCTTCTATACATACATTATATTATATATATATATTTTTACTGTAAATAAATAATTTTCATTTTCATTTTCATTTTCATTTTTTTTTCAAAAAATGCCAAGTTCGGTGGCTGTAATTATCTATTTCCTGTGTTCAGTCAGTTTTTTAATTTTTGCAATAAATACTAGTTTTTAATTAAGTAGGTAGTAATGTCAGGGCCTGGAGGTGATCGACCTGAGCTGCAGACGATGAACTGAGCGGTCCCGTTCGCGGACCGGTATTATCAGTTCTGTATCGACACATACCGATACAATGTTTGTGTTAGGCTTGCGCATGAGCAGAGAAGGCATTGCGATCTTTGTGGCGTGAGAGCAGCTTCGATTCCCGATAGCACATACGAGAAGTAACTTTGCAAAATAAAGCTATAGCTACTGTATCCTGGACCAGGGTTGCCAGATAGGAACCGGCTCCAACGATTTTCATGATATTTATACTGCAGGTCTTTTGGGGGCGATAAATCGATCTAGCTAGGTTTCATTTTCCAAAAAACTCGGTCATCCAGGTAGATGCTTATAATTATGTGAGTAAGTATTTTGATTATGATGACACATAACATTTTTCACACAGTCCATATACATCTTTTCTTAGATCTACCTCTACCCATATATCCATCCACATTCAAATCCATCACCCTTCTTGTAACATGGCTTTCCTCCCGCCGCCCATGCCCATACCACGCCAACCTATTACTCTTCAACTTTTCTGTCACTACTATCAAACTTCCTCTAATATGCTCATTTCTCATCTTATCTAAATAAACTAATATTAATATAAAAAAAACCTGTAATATTATATTGCGTAGGTACAGTGAATTAATGTACAGTTTCTTCGCCTTTCCTTGTCAAAGACCTGTCATAAAATTCACAATTTTATTATATTCAGTAAACATTCGACCAATAACACCATAATCAAGTCCTAATAGGTTTAGAACGGCTCCTAGATTATTTTAAAAGCTAAGGACAACTGCCATTGCCCTTCAACTAGAATGCACTTGAAGTACAGACATGAGCAAAAGTTAAAATAACACAATTATTGGTCACACATGTGGAAATGAAAAAATGGATGGACAGTGTGAAAGATGACATGGGTAAGATAGAGTGAGTACTGAGATGACGAATGACAGAGGGAAATGGAAGAAGATCACGTGTAGTGCCGACCACACATAACGTGGGAAAAGGGCAGGAAGATGATGACATGTGTGTAGGTCACCTACAAGTGAAAATAATACTTAGCACAGTCGTCGATCAAACTTTTGTGACAAGTGAAAAATATAAACTTGCGCGTTGTCATTTGAAATTGTGGTAAGGTTCACTAAACAAGAAATTAATGTATTTTTCACTTCTGCAATGTTCATTTCTCATTATTTGAATTCATTTTTGTATTAGCTGTTGCACGCGACTTCGACTGCATTGATATTTATTGATTTTCGATAAAATTGCAAGTATTCATTTTCTAAATCTACCCAAGTCCTATCCAATAGTTTACAAGGATTATTCTTATTAATATCCTTTATTTTACGGGCAGTTTTGCACGATTTCAGAGATATTGATCTATTTAAAACATCAAATCCTCGTTTAATACCAACTCCCATTTCTAGCTTATCACATTTACTGACTTTGCAGTTCGAATTAAAAGAAATTAGAAGATCTTCGCAAAATCATCACCATGCACTTTTGCACATCAGTGTACCGGTAAATCCACCTAAGCCATGAGAGGTTTTAATATACATATCATTTAGTTGTTGACCAGCAACTGTAGCACATCTTTGCAACTTAATACAAGTTCCTAGTGATAAGTGTTCCGGCAAGATGGATAAAATTATTTTAGTTTTTTTGATCGCGAATAGCATTGCCGCTTGTAACGGTAAGTTGTCTATTTTTTTTATTTAAATACTTGGAAGTAGGTACTTACATAAACTACTTAATTAGCCTTTATATTCAAAATTCAGTTTATTAAAATCAAAATAACATTACAGATAAGTACCTTAATATAGACTTGTATGACCTATGTCTTCGATCGCGGTAGGTCATCAAACAAGTAGGTACTTAGATAGGTAGGTACCTTCCAAGACTAGGCACTAGTTAGACAGTAGCCCGCCATCCGCCTAGCTAAAGAAACTACTTACCTACCATTTCTTTTTAATCAGTATAGCTGTTACCCTTAGATCACTTACTCTGTTACCAAACCAATTGTATAGGTACCTACCTTTTCACTATAAATTAGGGGGATTTTACTTACTTATCAGTAACTAGCTTCCGTTCGCGGTTTTGCTCGCGAGTTACCTACATAAAATATAGCCTATGTTACTCAGGGATAACGTAGCATTCTAACGGTGAAAGAATTTTTGAAATCGGACCAGTAGTTTTTGAGTTTATTCGTTACAAACAAAAATACAAACTTTCCTCTTTATAATATTATAGTATAGTATAGATTAGAGGCTACTTTGTAGAAGTACCTACCTACCCACCTAAATTAAGTGGAGGAAGATGCATCAGGGCGTCTACCAGCGCAAAACGAAAAGATTTTATTTTTTAACACACACTAAGATGACAAGGGGAAAGTAGCGAAATAACAACACAAGACAGAATAGAATAGAATAGAATATCACTTTATTGTACACCTTAAGAAGAAATATAAAAGAGAAATAAGCTTAAAATTAACGTGACAATGAGCGATCTTATCGCTAAAAGCGGTCTCTTCCAGGTAACCTTGACCTCCAAGACATGGGTTTTAAAACTATAAACTTAAGTAAAACTCTATATAACCTACTTATAAAGTTTCTACGAGAAGAGATTGGTCTCTATGTGCGGCAAAACAGGTCCTGCCTTAGCATAATGTCGCTACGACAGAGGACGATGCCAACGATAGTTGTCAGTCTGAACCTTAAGTATCTTTATAACACTAAGGTACCTACTTACCTAGGTACCTTAATACCTATAGAAACCTCTCTTCAATAGTGTAGGTAAGAGAAGAGAAAGTCAGAAAGCTTATTTGCGTTTCTTGTAACACATTTTGTTGTAGGTAGGTACCTACTCTACCTTTTATTGCGATGAGCTGAGCTGTGTCATTGTACAAAATCTTTAAACATTATGATTTAGGATTTACCAATTGTTTTTAACACTGTTTGTAACGCTAAATTGTTTTGTATTATTTTATAGATACCTACATACCTACATATTATAGGTACCTACTTAGGTACCTACCTCTATTACTTATAGGTATTTGTAGCTAGGTAATGTAGGTACATTACCTAGCTACAAACAACTATTTTCACAGCTTTGTCTTAGATGGTTTTATTTTTTTACCTAACTAACTAGGCACAACTATTAAAATAAAACTAAGTACCTAAATAATAAAATAAAACAGTTTATTATACATGTACAACCTAGGTACCTACCTACAATACCTACCTATATGTTTTGTAAGTAAGTACCTTCCTACTTTGGTGTGTACCTACGTGGTGTAAGAACTCCCTGAAATGTTTGGGCCATTCGTTACATTAGCTACCTAACAGTATCTACCAAAGAGCTTACTTTTTTTATAGGTATCGATGTAACGAACTATGAAATAAGCAGAAACAAACTTGGTGGTGAGTCTGATGATCAGAAGTCATCATTATCATCTATTCGTCATTATCACAAATCGCTCTTAAAAAGAACTCATTTTCATCCACCTATGTATTATACCTAAGTACCTACCTACTACCTAGGTACATTACGTACACGTGCCTATTTATAGTTTTGTTTTGATTCAGTGACGATTTTCTCACGACCTAAAAACATAACTCGATTGTTCGGAAGAATGGAGCAAAAGATGATTAGGTACCTACCACCTACTGCTTTTTTACGCTCAACAGCTAAGCATGTTGAGCAGCAAGTTCTAAAATCAAATTGACCAAGTTGGTAGATATAGGTAAGTACTTAGGTAGGTACTTAGTTCTACAAACGTTTCCTGGTCGTAAAATAGTCAAATGTCGTAAAATAAATAAATTCTCATTTAAAAGAAATTGAACTTCAGCATCTACATAATTGTTACAAATCCCATAAAAAACCTTAATTACAGACCCAAGGAAACATTGAACGCAAGGTCAACGCAAATGTTCACAGAATCTTCCAACTAATGGCGGTTCCAGACAGCCGAATATATAGGTACTTAGGTACAACGAACGTAACACAGACCGCGGAAAATGTAGGAAGTAGAGCGCTAGTAAGTAGGTACAGCGCAGGCTACGTAAACATTTTTAAAAGTAGGTATACTTAATCAAATCGTGCAAACTTATACCTATTTACTTCAAAAATCAAAGAAACCCGCCTGAAAGTACCTAGCTGTTTACATCCGCCATATTGGATTTTATGTCAATTTATAAACCGATACGGCACCTTATTTCTCAATCTGCCAAGTCGTTTAGAGTGGGTACAGCAACAGACTAAGGAACTCACGTTCAAACTTACTTGGATGAGTTACTTACAACCCAAACACATTACCCACCTTGGCAGTCGGATAAAAAGTCCAGATCACTGGATAGCTTGTTCCTGGATGCGAAACAAATCATACGAATAGGTACGTAAGAACTTAGGTGGTAAGTTTGTAACAAGTTACTCGTCTGTGTGAATCAAGCTTAAAGTTTCAACTAATTACCCAAAATCAAGTACCTAGCCGAGATAATTAGCTTAGACCATAATATTTAACTTAACGACTGAGATTTGTATCTTTTTTCTCAGTTTATGAAACGCATCACAAGTTTTGTGTACACAATTAAATGAACAAGACAGTACTTACGGTTGGCTTCGTTTCCTCTTGATCAAAGTTCACTAGCATTATGTAACTAGTTTATATATTTTATGGATTATTCTGGCAAATCATCAGTTCCCATCTGAAATCTGACTGACATGGGTAAACGCGTAGATCTGTCAGCCCCACTTATCCCACTTCTGAACGTTACTACAATACAACCAAAACTCGTTCGTTAATTTTCCTATAAAGTCACAAATCCCATTTCTGAACATTGGGAAGGTAGGTAGGTACATAATACAAACTCATTTTTCCATTGAAAGAATAATCTGCGAATGATTCAAAAATAATACTGAATTATTCCCAATCATCGCCTGAATGTCTAACGATTACGCTTTGCCACAAATCATTCTATGTCATTCGACCAAACTAACCACCATTCCATCTCATCACTAAACTTCACCCAACAGGTTTCGGAATAAAGGATGTCCTACACTATATCCTAGGTGGCGGCCACGGCTACTACCCTGGTAACAACTACCCTGGTGGCCCAGGAGGTCACTACCCTAGCGGCCCTGGAGGTCACTACCCCAGCGGCCCTGGGAGTCACTACCCGAGCGGCTCCGGGTACTACCCTGGCCAACACCGTCCCCCAGGACCTCCTGGCGCCCACGCAGGCTGTCCGCTGTGTGACTCTTCAGTCTACAGCTACTGCTCTCATAAGGAAGCTCATGACTCTTGCTGCTGCAGTGGATCCTGTAAGTATACCTAGATCTAAAAACTAACCGATGGAACTCACAGAATTTTATTTTGCAATTGTCCGTGGCTTTTGAGATTAATCATAACTAAAGGTAGATTTTCGTATACCGCGAGGCTATAGTGAAGACTCAAGGTGAATGGCATGTAATGAGGACTAGGGAAGAAGGTAGGAATCGAACAGATATTGACGATGATAAAATTAGACTACCAAATTAGGAACTCGTAAGCACTAAAAATTCTAGGTGACAGCATTACTACTGATTCAACTACCTGAGTAACCCCGAGTTTTCACTGGGGTCAGGTAGTTGACAGGTTGACAGGGTTGACACTAGGGTAGTAATAATGATAATGATCTATTTCAGACGGTTACGGCTGTTACAAGAGCGACTGTAACTACCTCTACGCCAACACCTGTCAAGAGTACGATCTCATCTCCAGCTGCTGCTGTGTAGACTTGAAGAACGCCGTGGCGTCCCCCGTCATAGCTGCGCCCATAGCTTAGTTCAGTAGTCTATTTAATTTTATTTTATACTAGCTTCCGCCCACGGCTTCGCCCGCGTGGTACCTTGAAAAACAAAAGCAAATCTATCCCGCGGGAACCATACTTTTTTCCGGGATAAAAGTAGCATATGTGCTATTACAGACTATAATCTATATCTATGCCAAATTTCATCCAGATTCGTTCAGCCGTTTCAGCGTGAGAGTAACAAACATACTTGTACATTCATACATCCATACATTCTTACAAACATTCGCGTTTATAATACATATTAGTAAGATTACACGTAAAATCCAAAGTGATCTGTGCTAAGACACAATATTTGGTGCTCTGAAATTCTGAATATTATGCTATTCAGTTTACTTATAACTATTCTATGGACTGACTTCACAGCTCAATTGGTAGTAGCTCTGCTTTCTGCGCTGTAGGTTGTGGGTTCGATCCCCACCCAGGACAACATTTGTGTGATGAACACAGATGTTTGTTCTGTATATTTACAAAAATATGTACTAGCTTTGCTTAGTTGGGGCTAGATGGCGTGTGAATTGTCCACCAATATTTATTTTATTTATTCTTGTCCCAGGCGAGTGTATCTTTGATAATACATATTGCCGTACTAGCAGTAAATTTCAAAAATGTATCATGGCACGTGAATCTCGCTTCTACCAAAGCAGAGAAGAAATCAATAAACTTAGGTAGGTAGGTACTAACTGTTGGTTTTACATGCTTTGGTGGACATTAGGTTCACCCGCGGTTTAATGCAACCGTTGGGTACTTCAAAGGGCCTTCGGCATTATTTCTAGGACCTTTATTACTTTAGTAGGTATTATTTCTTAGTTCTGTCTTTGTCATATTTTATTTGATTTTGTATGAAAAGGACAGGTTTCAGCGATAAGATATTTTGTAAAGGTTCTAAATAAAGCCAGATTCGTATGAATCTTCTAATTAATGTATCAGATAAGAATAATAATAAAATTATATTTTTTATTCTAGTTTTTGGAACATCATCACTACCTAACCTTCACTTCACCGTTTCCGACTTTCACCTTCCTCACGATGTTTTCCTTCGCCGTTTAAGAGCACTGGCATTGCGCACATATTTTTTTAGGATAGAAAAACTCATTGGTGCACGACCAGGTTTGAACCATGACCTTCGGATCGTGAGGCAGGGGTGCTACCACTACACCACCAAGGCTCTCAAATGTTTTCCTTCACCGCTAATTAATAATCTAAGAAATAAAACAAGTAATTTGGCTTAAAGGTACACATTTATGCACCACATACTTATACTTTACACCAGACACGCTTCTCGTTACTCAGAAAACCGAGTCATATGAGATTTTGGACAACTATTGAAAGTATTGATTACTTTACTATTAGGGTGCAGTAGCAATTTTAAGACCAGTGATACCCAGGCTTATACCCACCAGTGGGCCATATTTAAGCTGCAAATGATGCGACAAAGCGGTATCATTCATCAATAATACCGCTTTAATAGATCTTGAAAAAATTTGGGTATGTTAGGCAAAATAACCTTAATGAAACGTTTATGAATAACACAATGAAATTCCAACCTTATGCCAAGTACATTGAGTGTTATTTGCATTTTTTTAACAATCATATTTATTAAGAGATGATATACTGTTATTTTTAGATATGAATAAGCATGCAATGGGAACTTAATTTCAGTTTTAAAATTGCCACTGAACTTTATACCGTATTACAATACGATAAGTTTCATAGAATAACATACTATCCCGTGCCGTTGGGACTGTTTAGGCGGTATTCATACAGACATACAAATATGAGACTTATATTGTAATGTAAACATTGTCATAATATGTCTGAGCCCATTTTTTTTTATAAAATTATTGGCATCTCATTTGTTCGAGAATTTCAGGGTAAATAACTTTATATTCAAAGTTTTAGATTACAGATACAAAATACATGTAATATGTAATACTGTTTTTGTTGATTTTTCTGAAATAAAATCGGTTTCACGTTCCAATACTTGACTGGAAATTGAACGATAGTAACGAGATGGTATTTATACCAAAATGAGCTCAGACATCACCTACATAAGAGTAAAAATAGCGTAGCGACCATTGAATGCACGATGTATAAAATTCGATAAGACAAAACCAACCTTTCTAAAGTAATCTAATCTGTGGTTTCTTGTAAAATAAAACATTTCGTTCATTCTTAGCTCTAGAAACCACAGATATACATGCATGTATTATGAAATGTACTTAACCAGCTCATCTAGACATCGTTGACCACAAACTAACTAAAATACGAACTTATTTTAATCATCCTAAGAACTAAATTAGCGTAAGCATTATAAATGAGTTCTTTTGTTTCAATTAACGGGTGATCGATGTGTTTTTTCTTATTTAGAAGCCATAATAATTAGCCCCATATTCGCACATCAAATCAATAAAAAAACATTAAAAAAAGATATGTTATTTGGTGCTGAATAAAACTGCGGAAAATGATGGAAATAGACTTCAGTAAAAGAGCCAAATAACAATTTTAGTTTTCTCTAAGACTGGCATTTGAAAATGTTACGCTAATTCAGTGCTTGTGGTGAATAAAATAAGACCGTTCGTATTTTAGATAGTCCAGTGTAACAGCATATATCACCGTTGACCTGGGGCCTCACCACGAATTCATAATACATTACCGAATTAATATTACATTGTTATTTCGTACCATGACCTATGCAAATTGTTTTGAAGTAATGTTACTTCAAGCTTCAAATATGACGTTTCTAATACGGAATCGTTCTGGAAGACTTCGTGGTAAGGCCCCTTGTCTCCGTTGTGGATACAATCGTAACTGAGAGTATGGGCAATAAGTAAAAATTTCCACTTGACTTGAATCATTAAAAATACCTGTTTATTATTTTCAAGTGATGAAGCGGTTGAGAAATCAAAGGTGTAGATCGGTTCATGTCTAAGACTAAGAACAAAATTATAATAATGTATCAATAATTGAAATTTATAGACATTTAAGTCAGTTTTGGGTGTAACGAAGCTGCCAGCAGCCTCGCAATTTACGAAATACGGTAACTTTACAATCACAAAAAACATAAAACATTTGAGCCTTAAGTTTGATGATGAATAAAACAATAATTTTGAATACACGTGTAAACATAGTTTGCAAATAAGCATACCTAGGCGTTTGCTATAACAGCAAAACTAGCTTACCCGGTCCTAGGCGAGCGACGGGACGCGACATGTAGCGAAGCGACGTGACGCTATGCGACAATGCAAGATCGCATTTCGTAGTCTCTTCGAAGACAACGAAGAACAATATACAATTTGTAATTTTCGCATCGCGTCTATCGCGTCGCTTTGTCGTGTTTATGCCTAAGACAGCGGGTTAGAAAGAGGTTGTCCAAAATAGGATGTTTAATGATAGATGCTATACAGTGAATTTGGTCTAAGTATTAGAAAGTAAAGTTCAAACACACTGGATATCATTGTCCTGTAATACTTATACAGGGCATTTGTTGAAATGCGCGATAGTATCCGTAATTATTCATGAAAAAAGCCTCCGAGGTATTTTTTAATCCTTTTACCATACTAGTTAAAAGGAACTAATTACACAATATTTCTGACATGCATGGATTTTAATATCTATTTTACTTGAAGAAATACTCGATTTTAAAGTTGTGTTTATTAACTCAAAGTTTTTGATATCATTGATACAATGTAAAAGGTTTCATTGATAGAAGTTAATTAAGGTTCATGCTAGGACACAAGTCAAGCACCACATACACTGGAAAATCGAACTTTATTTGTATAAACATAAAGCTGAATATACCTAGTGGACCAGAGACAGGTAGCATCAGTTGATCTGAATACTGATATTAAGCTCAAATATTATTAGTATTAGACTGGTATTTATCGCGTTTAAATTACCTTATATTTTCCCGACGTTTCGACAGGTTTGCACGCTGTCGTGGTCACGGGTAGACTGATACTACTAATAATGTGTTCAGATCGCGTAAGTTTAAAAGTACATATAAGCTCAAATAAAAATAAAGTTCAAATTTCCAGCATGGACACTCAAACACCGGCTCAGTGTAATATGAATTTAAATATGATTGCATTACAGCACATTTTTGCGCATTTCACAAATGACCCTATACACCCGTGCGCACTGTGCCGCTAGATATACAAAACTGGGATACAATAGGCTGGCAGGTCGTAGTATAAGGCGCTCAGCGCATTCGATAATGATTCTTCTCTTTCACTTGACACAGTTCGCCCTTGAAGTCGATCTCGATCTCAAAGTCGAGATCGCGGTTGTTACGCGCGTTCTGGCGCATCGAAAAGGTCCCCGTGATCTCTTCGAACTTCTTCACCTGAAGGTACAAATACATGGTGTTACTAAAAATGCATAACAATAGCTTTTAGAACAGACTGTTATCTTGAAGTGACTTATCGATTAGGTATAGGTTTGAAGAATTAAATTCTCAAAAATACTTTTTAAAAAATAAAAATAAATATGATCACGACACGTAATCCCCAGGCTCGGTAGATATCTCCTCAGATCTTTAGTTACTTAGATCTTTGAGGATATCTAAAGAGGGTAGTCAGAGGCAAGTCCAAACATGACATTTGGTACATGCCCACATTTTGCACAATAGTTAGTATTCCGTACGTGACAGGTTGCAAGCCCATCGCCGCTTATAAGAATACTAACCTATGACACATACCTTCTAGTATTCTTATAAGCGGCGATGGGCTTGCAACCTGTCACGTACGGAATACTAACTACTGTGCAAAATGTGGGCATGTACCAAATGTCATGTTTGGACTTGCCTCTGACTACCCCCTTTAGATATCCTCAAAGATCTAAGTAACCAAAAGATCTGAGGAGATATCTACCGAGCCCGGGGATTACAGTCGTGATCATATTTATTTTTTATTTATTTTTGTTATCTTGAGGTGACTTATCGATTAGGTATAGGTTTGAAGAATTTAATTCTCAAAAATACTTTTTATTCTTTCAATATCATCATTGTCATATTATGTACATGAGTACAAAACTTTGAAATAAGTAAGCTAGTTATACACAATGTCGCCTTGACTAAGTAGATATATACATATATATTTTTTAAATTGGGATTTAGATCAATTGGTACATTGTTAGAAATATGTACCAAAGTAGTTCGAATAATAAATACCTACTTGTTCAATGTATTAGCTTATAAATTCGATTGCTGTTAATAATGTCACTTATTATAATTTCACTTTAGTATTACCTATGTAAGTACCTATATTTTACACCCAAAATGTATATAAAAATTTATAAAATATTAGAACTCACACTACAACACCACTTACATCTGTACCTAGCTAGCCTATGTTAGAAAGGTGCAATTTACACGGTACAAGATGATAACAAGAACATTTTTTGCCAATAAATGATTCTTATGAGATCTTTCCTACTATGAATGTTGCATACATAGGTCGGTACTTCATCATTTCCATCATTCATACATACATACATACATACATACATACATAAAATCACGCCTGTTTCCCGACGGGGTAGGCAGAGACCACGGATCTCCACTTGCTACGATCCTGACATACTTCTTTTGCTTCATTCACCCTCATTACATTCTTCATACATGCGCGTCGGTTTAGGGTACTCTAGACCTGGCCTTTCTCCCCAATTTGATCGTACTTCATCATATAGGCCTGAATGATACAAACTGACGGTCGGTTCGTGTGTATCGTCAGGACCGACCGTGCTCACCGACTATCGGTTGAGCACTGTAACCGGCCTCAGCAAGTCTTGTCCAGCTGTTCTTGAATACACTGACAATGTCATTTCATTTGGTGGGTACTTACGGTCATGTAGTCGTCGATATAGAAGACGGTCTGCTTCCAGTGCGTGTAGGGCGCCTCGGGCGCGGTACTGAAGCCGAGCCGCTTGTGTGACTTCGTGAACTCCACGTTGAAGAACGTCACCAACGCCTGGATGAAGTCATTACGACGCACCTGCACATAAAATACATGGTATTATTAGTATTAAACGGGTATTTATCACGTTCTATTTACCTATTTATTCTCCCGACGTTTCGACAGGTTAAAAGATTATATATAAAAAAAGTATATTTATATAAAAGGCAGTTTAAAAGTATATATAAAATACATGTTTACACACTTTTAAGAAGCCTCAATCCATTTTTTAATCAAGAGTTATACGGCTAAGGGCTATTCACCATGCTCTGTTAATTAAACTAACAGCTAGTTAGCCTTTTAATCGCTTGTTAAAGTTTTTTTGTGGTCCACCATGTCTTTACAAAGGATTATCGAAAATAGAATAACTTAACATTCATGTTAATTTTCACAACCGATCCGGTAATGCTTTGTTAAGAAAAGCTTGGTGAAATTGGACCTGTAGTTCTCGATGTATTATTTAGACTCTACATTGTAGAGAAACAAATTTATTAACAATAATATGATTTAAAAATGGTGGCTCAGCAAATTTCGTCGGCAATTATGAATGTTTGATAGATATTTATGGAAACTTTTTGCAAAAGTGTATATTTTTTGTGCTATAGTGAATGCATGACCGGATATGAGATGACAATGTTTTCTTGACACGAAAACACAAACGTTAATAAAGACGCCAAATCTGACGAAATATGACAGCGATTATGATGTTCATACCTGAAGGTGGAACTTGGATTCAAAGTTGAGATCTTCCTTTTTGACCGTGTACAAGTCAACCTCTGACAGTAAGCAGGAGTTTGTCACCACCTGGAATAACAGGAATACATTATTCTTTATCTTAAACCCAACCCACTACCAACTCTACAACTCGAAAAAAATTACGTTATGGAAAAATGGCATAAAATAACTGAAATAAATTAATATACAGTAAGGGGATTTTGTACAAAAACCATTAAATTTATCCGTGACATTTTAGGAATCCTTTTCTTAATACATCTCTAAAGAGCTAGAACCTTCTTTCATCTTTCTAGGATTTGTGGTTTGTGCATTGATGTCAGTTAATAAGTTAGTAACTTTTTATAAATTTAGAAGAAATGCATTATAGAAGCTCACTTTAATCCTTTCACCACACTGGTTTCGAAAGAGCTAGAGACATGTTAAACGCTCACTGAATGATACGGAAAGCAAAACGCCGCAAAAAATGCAAACTGCGAACATTACGTACACTCCATTTAAAATTATAGGGAGGCAAACGTGAAGCCAATATCAATAATCGCCTACTGGGGACACGGCCTAAGATGTGTGACTCATTGCATTTTGAACCTTATATACATACATACATACATAAAATCACGCCTGTTTCCCAACGGGGTAGGCAGAGACCACGGATCTCCACTTGCTACGATCCTGACATACTTCTTTTGCTTCATTCACTCTCATTACATTCTTCATACATGCGCGTCGGTTAAGGGTACTCTGGACTTGGCCTTTCTCTAGTACGTCCCCAATTTGATCGAGGTACGTACGCCGTGGTCTTCCCCTTCCAACTGTTCCATTCACACTCTCCTTATACAACTGTTTCGTCATTCTCCTTTCATCCATCCTTTCTACATGCCCAAACCAACCTTAAATACTCCTTGTAATTGAAGGTTTTACCTAAATGTAAACGTGGGGCTACAATCTCACCTGCTTCGCGTCGACAACGTCAACAAGCGGCTCGGAGATGGCCACCTTCCTGATGGAAGACATGTCGAAACCATACACATCATCCCACCAGTTGATCTTCTCGTCCTTGTACTGGCGGTCTTCGATACCGCAGATAAACAGCGTACATCTGTATACATACTAATATTATAAACGCGAAAGTAACTCTGTTTGCTACCGTTTCACGACACAGCAAGAGAGCAAGGAGTAAGATAAATAAATAAATAAATAATGCTCGACAATCCACACAGCACCATCTAGCCCCAAAGTAAGCTACTCAAAGCTTGTGTTATGGGTACTAGATAACTGATATATTTAATACTATATATTACATAGTAATTATATACATCGATAGATATTTTTTATTATACATAGAAAAGACCCAGACCAACGGACCAATTTCTGCAGATCGTACACAAATTTGTTCCGCGGCGGGAGTCGAACCCGCAACCTCTTGCGTCGCAGGCGGACTCTCGCCCGCTGCGCCACTGAGGTCGTCGAGATTGAATTATATTGGACATAGGCTACATTTTACCTCAATAAAATGGAAGTCGCGGGCAACAGCTAGTGTGTTTTTAAAATGTTCTTGCTAAAAGCTTCACAGTCTTCCAATAAGTGGCTAAGGGCTTGTGTAACCTATCAGGTACAGTGCACAAATAAAAACGCAACTGTAATCTATAGGATTTCTCAGTCATGATCATGCTTGGAAGACATCTCTTCTAGTTACTTTCAGTATATCTAATGGGGGTACTCAGAGGCACGTATTAACATTTGGACCATGGATATTTGCAACCCAGTCACATTATCTCGAGACCTCGCTGGAATGCGAACCTTCCGCCTCGTTCTCCTTTCACCTCCCCGCGCTCGCCACGGCGCGTCAGTACGGTTAGCACTTTCGTTACCGACGCGACGTGACGTCATCGACGCCAGGTCTCGAGATAATGGGACTGGGTTGTACATACAATGTTTTTTTGAAAAAATAGTGACCTGTCAGGGAACAGCAAGCCATCCTCTGCCAGCCACTTGTCCCGCGCGTACAGGACGGTGTCCAGCATGCTCTCGTAGAAGAGGCAGTAGCCCATCCACTCCGATATGATGATGTCCACCTTCTCCACTGGCAGTTCCACTTCCTCGACCTGGTGGAAGATTATTACGTTTTAAAAAGTAAAAGAAAAGAGACTTCATTGTACTATGTAGAAATTTACAAGTGAGGACGAGGTTTAAGATTTATGGGAAAATTATGCCTTCAAAAATATAATATTAGAAATCAGTTGTACAAGTGAACTTACATAAAATAACATAAATACAGTCAAACTTTCTGCTTTTTTGAAGTAGGTTAAAAACACAAAAATAAAATATCATAAAAACTGTGCTATAAGTAGTAAGCAATCTGGTGGGGTTAATGTTGATCCATCCTAAGCAAAGTGTGAGTGAGCACCAGTTTTTGTTTTGTCCTCTGTGCACCCTGCACTCAGGAGGACCTAAACATGGCATCCCAAATTCATGAAGTTGAGAAGCTAGCTTATTGATCTAATTGAATGATATTTAATTTAATTACAAATTTTAGTTATATAGAGTTTTAGTGTTGTATAAATTTGAATAAACTGAAATGTATAATGACCCTAGGAAAACTAATTTGCATGTCTAAACTAAGGCAATACATGTACGGTACTTACCTATCCTATAACCAAGATCATCGTGACCCATGTGTGCAAATAAATTATCTGTATTCTGTATTCTGTATTCTGTATTCTAAACATATTTAGGTTTTAAGTTATTGGTGGTGATTCGGTTGTTCTGCGGACTAACTAAAAAAATGCTGAAATATAAACGACCTTATTTTGTTCATACCAAATACTGAATTAGCGTAACATTTTGAAATGACAGTTTTAAAAAAAGCTAAAATTGACATTATCATTCTAATTTTATTCGATTTTCCACCATTTTCACATAGCTTTAGTGAACACAAATTTACATGGCTACTAAAATAAGCTAAACCACGTCTATCACACGTCAATTTAGTCAGATTTAGGATTCTCATTTAAAATGTTTACGCTAATTTAGTATTTGGTGTGAACAAAATAAGGTCGTTTATATTTCAGCATTTTTTTAGTTAGTCCGCAGAACAACCGAATCACCACCATTGTCACACAACGAACCAAGCAACTACATGGGGAGTTGCAATGTCTCTATCCACGCCCATAACAGCCTTAAGCGACAGTCTAACAGCCTTCATTTCACTGGGTTAAAAACTTAAGATTTATACCTTCCCCTTGATGATCTCAATGACGTCACTGAGTCGATTGGCTTCGACGATTTTGCGCGCGTAGTCCACGATGTTGGAGCACTCGATGGCGATGACCTTGGCAGCGCCGGCCTTCGCCGCAAACATCGACAGGATACCCGTGCCGCAGCCAATGTCCAGCACAGTCTGATAGGTACATAAGTAAACATTTTGTTGGAATTACACTCAATACCATCTAGCTCCAAATGAAGCAGAACTTAAATTTTATAAATTGCATAAATACAGGAGTACATTTATGTTGTTGAACCAATGCATATGTAGTTTCTTAAGCTCCATACTCACATACGGTTTTGCTCGATCGAGCTATCATGTGGAGCCTACATTTAATGCGGATTACTACTGGATGCGAGCCTTCGAGCTGTGAGTTTTGTGGTCCACACATTCATATTTACTCGTTTTGTGGTAAAACTATCGAGTAATACCAAATGTGAGTACGGAGCTTTAGAGGTCACACAAGTTTTTTAAGCATAAAGATCTGTAACATGACTACTCCCATAATATGTATTCCTGTAATAATGCCTCTGCAAGTTGTTATCAAAAATTTAAAATCAACATAGAAATAACGACGATTTGACGACCTCTGTGGCGCAGCGGGCAAGAGTCCGCCTGCGACGCAAGAGGTTGCGGGTTCGATTCCCGCCTCGGAACAAATTTGTGTAGGTACAATCTGCAGAAATTTGTTCCGTTGGTCTGGGTATGTATGTATAATAAAAAATATCTATCTATGTACCTATATCATGTATTAAATATATCAGTTATCTAGTACCCATAACACAAGCTTTGAGTAGCTTACTTTGGGGCTAGATGATGCTGTGTGGATTGTCCAGCATTATTTATTTATTTATTTATTTATTTATAACAGCTCTCATTTTAGAAGAAAAATCACTTTATGCCAAACTAATAATTCAAAATAAATGTAATATAACTACCTATAGCATAGTACTGAAAAAAAAATGTAAGTACTAAAATATAGTTGGCAAGTAACTTTAAAAGTTGGTGCATTTTTTAAGGGTTCCAAAATGGTATGACACTTGCTAGATTTATTTATTGAACAATTTATTTATTGAACATAATTTTTCTTGTAAAAAAACTCAGTCACAAGCAATTTTTTCTTACTTACATAATATTATACTTTGAAAAACTATACTTTAAATTAGGCTTTCCTCACAGACATATCTTTAAGATTATAGGTTAAGTGAGACATCGAAGTGTGAGCGAGACACAAATACTAATTTCCTGGTAATTCAAGGGCACTATGAGACATTAGTTATTTCTATGTGAGACCACAAATTTTTCAATGCCTCGTAGCATCACTAGATAATAAAATATAACTTACTTTTCCTTTAAACACATGCTTGTTGTGATACATAGCATTCCTGTAAGTCAGCGTGCGGACCTCGTCTTTCAGCATCTCTTCATGAATTCCAAAGTGAGCGTAGGAGTCGAAGTAGTAATCACGTGAGGTCATCTCCTCCGCTGTGACATTCTTGTCCTGGCCGGATGGTTTACTTGATGGTGAAGCATCTGTTGTAATTTCATAACGATGAGGAAACCAGTGCACACTACCAGTATAGTTCATCCAACGGATCTAGGCATTCGTGATGTTAGCCACAGGTGCGAGTTTGCACATGTGTAGTTCCTTCCCCCCCTCCTCATACCTCCAATTGCTCCCGAAAAACGATACTGCGCAGCTCTTGCGGCTAAATTCACGAATGCCTAGATTCGTTGAGCCAACTATACTAGACAGTGAAGGAAAACATTGTGAGGAATCGGACATATCATGGTATGTGTAAAGTTGAAAGACATTGAGTGCACGATAAGTGCCTTTCAGCAGACATTAATCTATTCATTACACTAGTTTGACGGATAATGGATCACCTATGTTATTGAATACCTTACACATATGAACTAGCAACCACATGTGGCTCTGCTTGCATGGTACCCCCCTACTCAGATTAAAGTAGCCGGTGTGTTATTCCAGGTCATAAACTATGCATATTCCAAGTTTCACCTACATCTGTTCAGCCGTTTCAGTGTGAAAGAGTAACATCCATACATCTTCACAAACTGTCATGTTTATAATATTAGTATGATAAAATAAACATGTTTGGACTGAAATTTTGGCCAAAAAAAAACTAAGTAAGGGAGTAAAATCTAATAATTTGTTAAATTGCACGTATGTATTACTTGTATGTATGTATGTAGCATGAAGATTTAGTATGTACTTTGAATTATGTACTGTATGAGAGCAGAGTACTACAAACCTGATGCATATATTCATGGATCAAACTAAAGGAGTTATTATAACAGCCAATATAAAAGTCAACATCTATCAAAATTGTAAAGTCACATGAAATCTGCGCCAGAATAATGGCGTAGGTACAAACATGAGGATAGCAGAATGCTTTGGTCTATAATCTACATAATTAGGCCTAAATCCCCAAAGAAACGTTTGTCCTGCTAATGCAACACACAATTCTACAATAATGAGACATTTTGGTCTAAAAACTGCAGCGTTTCAGACACCTAAGTTTCCCGAAATGCTCGAAACATAAGCACGTTTCTAAGACAAAAGCGACCGGCATTTTATAACTGTTATTTCAACAACTTACCATTTTCTACGACGGGCGTCGACGCTGCCGAAGTTCCTTCTTGTGCGACATCCATACTTTCCATTTCAATCGTAAATTACAGAAAAAGAAATATTTTTGGTATAACCTGAAACCAGGAACGCCGAATCGATCTGTCAGGTTTCCTACGCAATTAACAGATTTCGGTAGAAAACGATGGCGTTTTTACTCACAAACTGTTCCTATGCACTAAATTTACCAATTATCAAACTAAATATCACAAATTACTAGGTTTTCCGGACAAAATGCTTGAAAAATCGAAATCGTATCCCGAGAACAACGACGAGCTTTTTCTCGGAGAATTTGAAAGAACAAAACGGTATTGCCATTTAGTACCCGAAAAGGGCAAGAAGAAGAAGTATGCAAGAACTTTTTTTTAGGCATGATATTATTATGTACACCTACCAAACTTTTTTTATCATCGTGCATTTTCTGTAATTTAATTATTTACGTTGTTTTTTAATGTTTGTTGTGTGTGTGCTCTTGGCGTAATAAATAAACACTCATAAAATCATAATTATAATTGAATAACGGGTATTTATCACGTACCTATTTTGTTTTTATTCCCGACGTTTCGAACACATTACAGCGTTTGTGGTCGCGGGCAGACTACAGGGACAGGTACGTGATAAATACCCGTTATTCAATTATAATTATGTCATCAAATCATAAAATCATGGTTATGAATATAATCATTAACTCAGCAAATGTGAGACAATTCAAAATCATCCCTGTAATTTTATTGAATAAAGATATTTTGATTTTATTTTAGTTCGGTTCAGCATAATAACACGAAACGAAATGGCATACAGCAATGATACAATCTTTGTTCGTAACTCAATATAGAGGAAATCCCGAAAATTTTCAACAAAACAGCCATCTTTTGTTTAAAATTGACTTGACTACTTGACTATGACTCTGTGACGTTGACAATACTTATAAATAAATACACTTGACACTGGCAAAATTGTTCTCTAAGAGACAGATGCCATAATTGAAGAAGAAGAAGAAGAAGAACTCAATATAATATTATATACTAGTAGTCCGCCCCGGCTTCGCACGGGTATTTATATATACCTATAAATGGTCACGACTGTAATTCCCAGGCTCGGTATATATCTCCCAGATTTCTAGTTACTTTGATCTTTGAGTAGGTACTCGTACATGACAGGATGCAAGCCCATCGCCGCTTATAAGAATGACACACACCTCGAACTTTTGGTTCTAGGGTATGCCGGTTTCTTCACGCTGTTTTCCTTCACCGTTTAAGAACACAGGCATTGCGCACATAAATTGTTCGAATAGAAAAACACATTGGTGCATGACCAGGTTTGAACCCATGACCTTCAGATCGTGAGGCAGGGGTGCTACCACTACACCACCAGTGCTCTCAAATTTAACAAAAATTTCAAAATTCAATATTTATAATACACACACGTCTAACCATACCCTGCGTCAGGTTACTAAAAAAAGAAAATTGTAAGTATAGAAAGTTTTAGTATTATTATTTTAATGAACTTTTTTTTTATTATAATGTATTTTTTTGTTTATATATTTTATTTATTTTTTCACATTGACTCCATCCTGTACACATCCTGTACACCCAGTGACGCCTACAGTGCATAAGCTAGCGCGGCTCTCACGCAACTTTTTTCTATTGCTTACATTTTTAATTTAATGGTATCTTTTGAATGGAATGTCCGAATTGAGTAATTCAAAAAACTTTATAAAGGTATTGAAGCAGTCTAGAATAAGATGTGATTTAGTTTGATAAGGATTAATACTAAGATACAAATAAAGAGCATTTTTCTAAGAGTAGCCTTTCAATTAAAATTTAAAATAAAAGAACTCTTATTGTGGCATAACTATAATAGTTGGACATATGCTATCGCGACACTTTTTGTAAATAATGATGTGTTCTACAAAGTCGTAGTACATTATTTCATTCTATCGTCAATAGTTTTCGCAGCGCACGCGATATAAAGAATATTTTAGGTATTTTTTTTACACCTTGGCTTACATTATTGAAGTTTTAGTAAGGATCCCTAATTTTTTTGAAAATATAATATAGCCTATGTCACCCGCTGATAGTGTAGCTTCCCAACAGTGAAAGAATTTTTCAAATCGGTTCAGTAGTTTCGGAGCCTATTCATTTCAAACAAACAAACAATCAAAGTTTTCCTCTTTATAATATTAGTTTAGATTACAAACTGGCAGCCCTGAGCTTAAGTCCAATTTTTAGGGGTTTTTTGTCTCGTCTCGGTCTGGACTTTTCAATGTGTAAGGTTATTGTTTATGTTTTGTCTCAAATTGTATGTATGTAACTTTTTTAAATAAAATCCCAGTACCTATAATATAAAAAATTTAATTAAAAATGAAGTTATAGTTTTTGCAATGGCAAGTATCTATGTATGTTTGTTGAGATGTTTGTCTTCTTAGTGTTGTCCATTACACGCTTCCATTAAGATAGAATCGATTATCTAATAACGATGTCTGAGAATTGAAAATAGTAGTTATCAAACCAAACTTGAAAATCGAGTGATAAGTATAAACGTATTATTCAGATGATAATAATAATCTCTATATTTTTTTAAAGGTTCCTAATATTGGAATTTAATAAAAAGTAGGTAGGTATGTGTTTGTTCTTAAACAAAAAAAACATTTTTTTCTTGTTCCGGTTAATCTCCAAAACGGCTGGATCAATTTGATGGAACTTTTACTGGCAGATTCCTGATATTATAACAAGTAGGTAATATACGTTAATCTTATTTTAGAAAAAAAAGGTTCTGCGTAAAACAAAATAATAACAAACGCGTTACCACGAGTAAAACCGCGGGGTGCAGCTAGTCAGTAATCAAAATAAAAAAATATTACTTAGCTTAGTTATGTACCCCAAATACATTATTGTAGGTGACAGCTAACTAAGCAGGTACAGTTGCAATACATTAATAATATAGCAATTTTTTTTTAAAACTAGGTACTTATAAACCGAATTTATTATAATTATAATTATAGGTAGGTACTATCATCATAAATAATTTACCACAATAACACACGCATGCTGGATTCTTGAAAGTAAATAAAAAATAAAGAGGGTTTACAACGTAAGACCGCGGGGGTCGAGAATTTAAAAAAAGTAAAGTAAAAACCAGATAGTAGGTATTACAATCTTCAACACTACAAAATACATCGGTTCACTTGCCAGTTACTTGTATTGGTTGATCTCAGTTTACAATTTAACAGCAAAGCCGAAGCACGTTCACAGTGAGTATAAGTTGGCGGGAATTTAGTGCCTAAGCGAGATCGATCGTGCGTGCCTGAATTGATGTTAGGTTTTAAGTGAAGTCATACAAGTTGGTAAGTAAACAATTGAGTTGTTTTGTACGATTATCTGAAGTCAAGAATGTATAACAGCTGTGCAAATGCATACCTACGCAGGTATTTTATTTTACTTATCACCCAGTTTTACTGCACCTTGCATTGGTTTAGGTCAACCTTTGCAATTGAATCATTAAAAAATATGTGAGTACATATTCAATTCACATAAGGCACCTTTTTACTACCTAGGCTTTAAACTCAACTACGAATTTACTAATTAGTCAAGTAGGTACTTCGTATAACAAAGTTAGGGATTAAGTATTTATTTCTTTCCTATGTCTAACGAAATCTAATTTTGTATTTTGTTGTGTAGCTGCCTAGCTAGATAACTAGCTTAGGTCCAAATAAGAAATAATTTTTTGTTTACTCGAAATAAAATACTTGGTAAGATAGAAAGGAGGTCAATAACACTAGGTAGGTATCACCTATATTTTAATCGCAGAACTCGTCATTTAGTTATTTACTACCAAGCCAAGATTATCTATTATTTTAAATCGAAAACAAATCAGATAGGTAGATACAGGTAAGTGAAATACAAAGTACAGGTAAGCGAAACATCGAAGAAAACATTTTATTTATGACGATGTTCATTTATGACGTTAATGAGGATCATAATTAGGTCATTAATACTTCCTAGACAAAGATAACAAAAGTCACGTTAGTTGATATAGATTCTGGTCGATAATACCACATTAGTAGCTTATGTGTAGGTGTACTTATATACGAACCAACCCATCTTATCACACGAAAGTGTGATAGCCTGGCCAGTTAGTGTAGTGTTTGTTTAGTTGTGACCGCGGAAACACGTTCGTACTGTGAGTAATTTGCGTTTTCGTGACAATTCGTGACTGAGTCCTCTATTCACAAATGAAACCTTGACAGTTTTCGTTACGTTAAGCGACAACAACAAAATATACACGAAAGCTGAGTTAAGGGAAGGTAGTTAGAGTTATATTTAAGTATTAGGTAAGATAACAATTATGTTTTATAGGTAGTATTGTATAATATTATAATGTAACGATGAATGCATGTTATAATTTAATTACCCATGCTTGCCTAAATTGATCTATTAAAATACTACAAACATAATTTTATGGACGTAATAGCATTCAGCTATCCGTGTCAGCTAAACGATCATTAAAAACCATTGATATTTGTAAATACGCCCTTAGTTAAAAATTAAATAAAGTACTTAGACTGTGGCAGATTTACCACCAGATTGAGTAGGCCTAGGGAACCTAGGGCGGCTAATTTGGCTCAGTATTAGTTTGCTTTAGAAACAAAAAATAAAATTTATAGTTAAACGGTGAAAAAAAGTCTCGAAAATTTAATAAAACTACAGTATTTTAGTACCAAAAACGCAAAAAAAATTAATAGCCTACTGGCGGCAAATGTGTAGGTATATCCGCCATTGTACTTAGAGCATAGTTACTAAATTATTAGCTGTACCTAACCTATAAAATTATGTACCTACCTAAATAATGGAGATATAAAATTTTTCTTCTTTCTAATGTGAATTTTTATTAATTAAAATATAAAAATATAAATTAAAATAAAATTAATTAAATATAACGAAACTAAAAGCTGAAAAACATGCTATTTATAATACCCACTCAACCCACACACTCCCTTACGGGTGGGTGTACCGTGTACCTAACTAAACCACACAGTCTCAGCAATCAACTAACGAACTAAAAAATAATTATCTCAACTCTTACGAAAATGAGATAATGAGTAGGCACCTAACAACTTAGGCTACTTAAAAACTGACTGATTTTAAACACTCGCTCTTACCACCTTGCTAATTAATACCTATGCGTACCTACCTACCTAAGCACTATCTAATCAAACCGCATTACTTAGCAACCGACAGAATGGCCATTATCACAGAATACCTAATTAATCTGTGAATAGCATCTGCAAGGACGCTTTTATCATTTTACTCTAGATTTACTTTAAAAATAATCATATTTGCACGCGTATTTAGATAACCTAACCAGACGACATTTTTTTGCATTAACTATTTTTTATTACACTTAAATACTTATCAAATAAGCCGTTTCTCTGCCATCTTCAGAGAATTGTACTCCGAAAAGGAAACAAATGATCAATATTCATTTTCGAAGAATCTCAGTACCCGTCATACCTACAGAAAACAAGTTTTTTAATAAAAAACCAGCAATCTCACTTGCAAACAAAATTGCATTCGCAGAAACGAGAATTGTAGCAAGCTTGCAATGTTGAGGTATCAAATATGACATGTAAAAATACATTTATTGTAATTTAAACAAAAAGCTGATGTAAACGAATAGGTACTAAAAAATATGATTGTAGCCTATGAGAACAAAACATGATGTGTTGTTTTGTTTTGTATTGCCGGGATGCACGCATCGGTGCAGTGATTAGGTACTGTACTGATGATTATAATAGGTACTTAATACTAACAAACAGTTGTTACTCCCTCAGTTCGTGTGAGGGTCATTGTAATACCCCACTTACACAAAAGCTTACGTGCGTATTCACTGAACGGGATGTACAATTTATTCCCATTTAGTGACTTTCACGTTTTATTTTTAGACGTGGTATTTTAGTGCCAGCTGCTTGATATAAGATGCACGACCTGCAATATCCTTGACCGAAATGCTGTAAGTTCAGGTTTCTATAATTCACGACCATAAAGTTACGTTTTTTTTAATTTTTTTAAGCACCTAATATTACACAATTGCAAAACTTTCTAGTTACACTCCAAGCAATTTTTCAATTATACCTACACCAAGTTACTACCAATGCATTACAGAAATAATGAAATTGATAAAAAAATTGAAAAGTGATGCCTAAATTAAATTGAATTAAATAAGACACAAGAGTAAGTCACAGATTAAATAAGACTACGTGAGGACCGGTGAAGAGGTGTTTCGGCGCGTGACATTTAAAACGACCACATGTAACTCATATCTATATCTATACCTACCATTTACCTAGCTTAGATTCTGATGGAACGTGTAGCTGCGTAATTGCACAAGCGCGATACGAATAGTAGGTACGTATGTAATTACATGCATAAACACCATGACAAGTTAGAGTCGGTTTCAATAACCCAACTAAGTTATGTAAGGATAAATTTATGAAACAAAATAATAAGTGACGGTAGGTAATTCACACCGAGGCTAAATTGCCTGAAAATCGGAAAATATAATTTTTCAATTGTTGTTTACGTAGGTAGGTACTTATACATTATTTTGTGTAAGTGGGCAGACACGAATTGGTTGTTTTTACACCAATGAAATAGTATGTAGGTATCTACTTAGTACATTTTACATAGCCACTGACGTTAAGTATCTTAGGCATGATGATACTGGCACCACACTCTATAGTATGTAGGTAGATACCTAAGTAAAATAAATCACAAATTTCAATTATATAAGTAATTACTTACCTATAGTATAATTATAAAAAAAAACAAAAAAAATTGTAATAATTTCGATACCACTATATTGTATTAACATTGCATGTACTTAATGCATTATTTATTTACATTCATACGAACGAGTCATAATTTATAATAAGGTACCTACTTAGGTACTCTCTGCCTATTTATAAATTTATGCATGAGTAATAACTACATTAAATAAAATAAATAAGAGATAACTGCCAACCTGGATTTTGGACCTACTACGTAGGTACGTTTCTGACCACCTACTCACTAATGAAAATACGCAGTCATCAAAAATTCAAAATGAAACGATCATCTTAAATACCTTTTAACTTTAACAGGCAATTAAAAGACTAACAAGCTGTTAGTTTAATTAACAGAGAATGGCGAAACTAGCTCTTAGTTATAGATTACTTTGATTATAATCCTTTAGTTTGGTACGAAACTTTGAAACTCATTTTTAATTATCATAGAGTAGATACTTACTTCCTAATATTTTATCAATATTTGCACAACGCGTGTTGCCTTTTCCCAACAATGTAATGATGTGATATCAGTCAAGTGCAGATCAAATTACGTTGATAAGAAACGGATCAATAGATTTGCAGCATTTAATTTAAGTAGGTTCCTAGGTAAGTAGGTACTATTACGAAACTTAACTGAATAAAAATTAATACTTAGTATTTTTTCCCTAACCTATTTTGTCCAACATTATATTATAGGTATTTTAAGATAAATACCTACATCATTGTATAATAATTATATCTTAACAATTGTTCAATACAAAAATAAACACTATTTTCATAATAATAATATGAAATATTTCATAATAATTATGTAGGTATCTAATCTACCTATAAATTATCCAGTACAGAAATTGAGTAGGTATACGTAGGTACAATAACTGTATTTATAACGTTGTTTTATTTATTTATTTAAATTTCATATAAAAACTACCATTAGATACAGAATAAAGTAAGTACCTACCTATGATATAAATTTATCATTCACCATTCAAAGGTTTTCACTTACCTATTGCAAATTGTTTGTGTAGGTAGTTTCTTCGAAAATAATGATTGATCTTGACAGGTCAATAAAATTACGCTCATGATTCGACAGGGACATCAAAATTGTTCCCATGTATTATCCTGTTCAAGAGTCACTCAGGACGCTAAAGTTCATTCACCGTTAACTCGATTACTTACGGCCTGCCGTGTGCCGGTAGTTTCTGTCTCCGATTTCAAGCCATTGTTGTCAATTAGACCTTGTTTGAGAGTATGATTTATTTAATAGGCAGCGCCAACACACAACAAAACATCAAAAAACAACATGAATACAAATTGCTTCATAAAATGTGTGCCATGCACAACATTCACCATACCTAAAGTTAAAAAAACAGACAACAGCTTAGTTAAAAACTTGAAATTAATAAAAATAGATAATTAATTAAATAAAAATATGTTATGTACATAATTACTGCGGTAATAAAGTGATAAGGAACTTATTATTATAAGTTACGTAAAGATTAATAAATGTAAAAAAATATTATAAAGCTTTTGTTTTAAATTTTTAGTATTATTAATATTAGTGAGAATTTCAGTATACCTAACACAATAATATTTTTAATCATAAATCTGTAGGTATAGAAAGATTCTTTAGTTTATTTACTTAAATAAAATAAATTGCTATTTAAAAAAAAATAGGTATGTAAAATATTTGTGGTTTGTTCCACGTTACTAATTGTAATAGGTTAAGTATTTATATTGGTATTATTTTTATTTTATTGCAGGGCTGCAAAATGTCTGCACGAATTGCAGATTCTTCTGAAAAATATGAAGCTGAAAATGGTATTATAGCGAGTACTAATGGAAGCACCGTGAAGCTCAAGAGAGAGCTTGGGTTATTTTCTGCGGTCAATTTAATCCTAGGTGTTATGATTGGATCGGGAATATTTGTATCACCAGCCGCTGCACTTGAACACTCCGGATCTGTCGGATTATGTTTGATAATATGGACTTTGTCTGGAATAATCTCCTTACTAGGTGGGTGTAGGTAAGATTTTTTTATTCTATCGGAAATTGCAGGAATATTTAATGCTATGCTTTTGAGCAGAAATTATTTACGAGAGATACCAACAAAGTTTAGTCATGCAAATTACGTAATTAAAATGTAGGTAAATAAAAATCGATAAATTTTAACAGACAAGGAAAATTTTACATACTATATCTACTAGGTACTTTTGGTAAATACATTAGGTTTATGTAGGTAACACAAATTATTTTAGATAAAAACATTACCTACCTTCTTAGTACGTGTTCCAAAGTACAACATTTAAATTTACTAATGTAGGTAACAGTTTTTAATATTTTCAGGAGCTCTATCATTTGCCGAGCTTGGCACAGTAGTCGGAAAATCAGGAGCTGAATATTCATATTTTGAAGAAGCATTTGGTAATACTCATAGATTTTGGGGGCCACTGCCTTCATTTATTTGTGCATGGATATACGTTGTCATACTGCGTCCGGCTGAAGTGGCTATCGTTGTAATGACATTTGCTGAATATGCAATACAACCGTTTACGATGGATATACAGCAGGATTCCAAAATGATGGCGATAAAATTGACTTCTTTAGCTGCCTTATGTAAGTATTTACTTATATCATTCAGTAATATAATTTTTTTTTTTTATTAGTATGGAAATACTGATTCTATAATCGATAACATTATGATTATAACTCGTTGGTTGAACGTACATCTCTATTCGCTGAAAACTCCTCGTTGAATCTGTCAAGTGTCAGATTCCCGCCAAGGAGAAAATGGCGGTTAGGTTAGGTTAGATTAAGTTAGATTATAGAAAACGGAAAAAAATAATTTACGCAAGACTAGGCAGTAAGGTCTATGACTATAAGCCTGCTCAAATGAGCGAATAATTTAACAAACAACAAAAACTGTCAAGTGTCAATTTGAATTTGACGTTTATTTAAAAAAGCTCCGTTGTTTTGTTTGTTTTGTTCGGCTGGTCTGGTTGTGTTGATTTTGTGTGTTCAAGTTTGTGAATTTTCTGTTTTGCTGTTGAATTTTGAAGGAAAAGTATATTATTCTATCTACAAGTATGTATGTACCTGCATATTAAACTAATCTAAATGATTATTAAAATATTGGTGCTCTTACAATCAATCAAATTAAGATAGGAAGCAACTCAAAAGTAAGTACGAGATAATTTTTCACTCTTACGACTGATTTTCGTAAGTTTATAGTTTTGCCGGTTCATTGAAATTGTTTACTTACTTTTTAGAATGTCTTCCGATCGTAACTATGAGACGCAGGAGTCGCTCAAACGTGAAATAAAGGCTATTCAAGCTATGTGTGTAAACACTTGTCAAATTATTGAAAATGCGCCACCGGAACCGCCAACCGCAGTCTCTGAGGAAATAACAACAAATAGAATAAACAACTACATCGAAGGGCTTCGCACTGAAGTTCAGAATTCAATTACGCCTTTTTCTACGGACGATAATTTTCTTACGAGCCAATTTTTGATCGAGATGAAACAGAAGACTGAACAAGTTGAAGAATTGGTTGCATTCACAAAAGGGAACATTCATGACATGAATGCAGAAATAAACAGGTAGGCATTTAAAGATGCTTTAATGATACGGCTTTTTATGCTGGTGTTGCAATTCTGCCATTCAGTATACAGATAAACTGAATAAAGCTAAGCTATACTACTAATTAAACTTGTAATTATTTTGACAGAATACAAACACTTATCGACATATCAAAAGAAGCTAAAGCAAAACCAAAAACGATAAAGTCTGAAGTGAAACCGGAACACCTGATTAAAGCAAAGGAAAAGTTTCAAATGATGAAGAATACACTCCGCGGTCTCATTCAGTCTCTATTCCCTGATTGCCATGAGTCCATTATTGAAGTTTTGGGTGTAAGTTGATATATTATCGAAGCTTTAACTTAAGAAGAGCGCTGGTGGTGTAGTGGTAGCACCCCTGCCTCACAATCCGTAGGTTGTGGGTTCAAACCTGGTCGTGCACCAATGAGTTCTTCCATTCGAAAAATTTATGTGCGCAATGCCAGTGCTCTTAAACGGTGAAGGAAAACATCGTGAGGAAACCGGCATACCCTAGAACCAAAAATTCGAAGGTATGTGTCATAGGTTAGTATTCTTATAAGCGGCGATGGGCTTGCAACCTGTCACGTACGGAATACTAACTACTGTGCAAAATGTGGGCATGTACCAAATGTCATGTTTGGACTTGCCTCTGACTACCCCCTCAAAGATCTAAGTATCTAAAGATCTGAGGAGATATCTACCGAGCCCGGGGATTACAGTCGTGATCATAAGGTAAGGTAAGGCTTTAACTTATCTTATGCTACTTGCGGCATCTGCAGACAGATAAAGCCATGTAATTTGTCACACAATAGATAGAGATAGACAACATTGTAGTAGTAATGTTGTAGAATCGGCTATAAGGCCTAAAAGTATCATAAGGGCTATCCAAAAGGTTGTAAAATCATAACATGCTTATATTACTGAGCACTGGTGGTGTAGTGGTAGCACCCCTGCCTCACAACCCATTGGTCGTGGGTTAAAACCCGGACTTGACCCAATGAATTATTCTATTTGAAAAAATTATGTGTGCATTGCCAGTGCTCTTATACAGTAAAGGAAAACATCGTGAGAAAACCGGCATACCCTAGTACTAAAAATCGAAGATGTGTGTCAAAGGTTATTATTTATAAGCAGTGATGGCTTGCAACCTGTCAATGTAAGCGTTAAGGAGTTACAGATCTTTTCTGAGTACTAAAAACTGGTAAATCTGGGCATGTACTAAATATCATGTTTGGACAGGCCTCTGACTACCCCCTATAGACATCCTCAATGATTTAAGTAACTAGAGATCTGAAGAGATAGCTACCAAGCCTTGGGATTACAGTCATGATAATGTTTTTTTTAAGCTTATATTTATTTATTAGTATGATTTTATGTTCTAGTAGATGTGATCTAGATAGTATGATTAATATGATCACTGGTGAAAAATGTTAACCGGTATTACAATTCCTTTCAGAACCTTATGACTGCGAAACTGGAAAATAACCCCAATGGATACATACCAATCACAGCTGTGAACTACAAGCTAATTGAGCTGCTGAAAGACATGAATATTGTCACTCCCAATCCTTATAACAATATGGAAGTGAAACTTACCTACTACTAGATTTTAAGAGAAATCCTTTCAGATACAAGACAATGCTTGTTAATATATTTAATATTCAATACAGTTTGTTATATAAATTAAAATATTGTTTTATTTTATCTTACACAGTTCTATGCACATTTTTTTATTTGCTTTTATTGTGTGCCTTGTTTTGCATATTGTGCGAGACAAAGAACTTGAAAAAATAGATTTTTATTTCTTCTTCTTCATGCCCTTTTCTCATGCCATGTGGAGTCAGCACAACATGTTTTCTTTCTCCAATTCCCTCTATCATCCATCATCTCAGTACTCACTATGTATATCATCTTTCACACAGTCCATCTATCTTTTCTTTGGCCTCTACCCCTATATTCATCCACATTCATATTTAACACTCCTCATCACATGACATTCATCCCTCTGTATAACATGCCCATACCATGCTAAACTATTACTCATCTTTTCCGTCACATCGTTTTCAGATGTTTATTTAATTCAATGACGACCTCAGTGGCGCAGCGGGCGAGAATTCGCCTGCGACGCAAGAGGTTGCGGGTTCGATTCCCGCCGCGAAACAAATTTGTGTACGGTCTGCAGAAATTTGTTCCGTTGGTCTGGGTGTTTCCTATGTAAAATAAGAAATATCTATCTATGTATCTAATGTATTAAATATATCAGTTATCTAGTACCCATAACACAAGCTTTGAGTAGCTTACTTTGGGGCTAGATGATGCTGTGTGGATTGTCCAACATTATTTATTTATTTATTTATTTTTAATTAAAACAAAACATGTACTACCTATCTACTTAACTTTGTAATACCACTTTTCAGCAAGCACCTACATAAAATTATAATTTATGTTTCAGTTATAATGACCTACATCAACATTACGAGTGTCAAGTTATTTGTAAAAGTACAGAACATTTTCGGAGTGTTCAAAGTATTTGCTTGCCTCATCGTTATTGGAGGAGGGATTTATGAAATTTCTAAAGGTATGTTGTACTGTAATTTATGTTACTAGGCTAGCTTCCGCCCGCGGCTTCGCCCGCGTGGTACCTTGAAAAAAAACGAATCAATCCCACGGGAACCGCACATTTTTCCGGGATAAAAAGTAGCCTATGTGCTATTCCAGACTATAATCTATATCTGTGCCATATTTCATCCAGATCCGTTCAGCCGTTTCATTACATCCATACATTCTTGCAAACTTCGCGTTTATAATATTAGTAAAAAAAAAGTAAAAAAAAAAAGTAAAAATCTTTTTATTTTAGTTACATAGTAAATCAATTGTAGGGTTGGGATCTCTTCTGTTAAGTTTTACACCTGTAGGATACCGCATAATAGGTACCTGACTTTAATACAAAAGTTGCAAATTTTTATTGCATTCATGGTCTTAAAGAGGTAAGTAGGTGTAGTTATACTTATAACATGTTTTAGTTTTGCATCAATGTAGTTACCTACTTGCAAATTCACAATACCAAATAGTAGGTGACTATTCAATAGAATACCGTGTGAATAACTTGGAATACCAGGGTTTCGTCATTGTTGTCACTTTCGTCATTGTTCGCAACAAACAATTTTGGTTATCTCGTAAAATATTAGTAAATTTAAAATGTACCCTTCGTGAAATTACTTTTTATCAACCAATCTTTTATTGCTCCATCTTCATGCTATCAGCTTGAAAGACGAGCTCTAAAATCAAGGTCAAAAAAGTTAAAAAAAAAATTAAAAAAAAATGATCACGACTGTAATCCCCGGGCTCGATAGATAACTCCTCAGATCTTTAGTTACTTAGATCTTTGAGGATATCTAAAGGGGGTAGTCAGAGGCAAGTCCAAACATGACATTTGGTACATGCCCACATTTTGCACAGTAGTTAGTATTCCGTACGTTTAACGTAAAGTTTTTAAAATACCTAACGTAAAATTATCAAATTGAGTAGAATCGTCAGGTACTCGTAAGTGATCGACTTTACGAACTTAAACGATGTAAGTTTCAGTATGAATATGTAGTAGACTCATGAAAGGAGCGTCATTTTAAACTGTCATGTTCGACCACAAATGGGTCACTTCGCGGTAGTTAACTTATTTAGGTAAGCCATTAGTTGATTACCTACTTTGGGCTTGGCAATTTCAGTCTCTATCTACCTACTCATCAACCGAAAAACCCACACAGTCAGCCATGGGCCATGATTCAATTTCTAGAACAGTAGGTAAAGTTGCGTCCTGTATTTTATAATAATTATAAACGTAGGTAGCATCACAGAATTAATATTAATAGTAGGGGTAGTAGTTTCTTGCTCGCGACTTTGTCCCTTACCATAGACATACCACTCGGGGACAAAGAGTCTAGATAATCTATCATACGGCTGTACAACTTTCTAAAATCTAAAATAAGTAACGTACGATTTTTAAAATTAAGTAAGTAGATATTTTAAAGTTATTCTGTAAGTTCCATTGAACGGCTAAGGTTTTTCCTAGTCTCTAAGGTTTGCTGGTAGAAAACTCTTGTAGGGCTAAGCTCGCGTTTGTTCATGTATACCTAACTTGCTACCTACAACAAAGAATTACAAGAAAGTGAATACCTAGGTAGGTAGGTAAGTACGTAGGTACCTATACCTATACCTAGAAAATAGTTATATCGATGCTGTAGTCAATACATTTTTTATTTTCTTTCGTGGTGTCCCATTTCTATAAGTGACATGCTTAAATTGGACGTCCGCCCTACAAAGACGGTATCATATTTCGTCCGCACGAAGTTTACTTACAATTACCGTTTAAGTGGTGTCTGTAATGGTAGTTAATGTTCGAAAAATATATGTTTACTATACCAGTAGATACTCAAACGGTGAAGGAAAACATTGTTAGGTAACCGGGATGTTGTAGAACCTAAAACTTAGAAGACATCGTGTCAAGTTCGTCATTGTTCGCAACAAAAAATTTTGTTTATCTCACAATATTTAAGTTAAAGGTTGATAGTAAGCTATTTCACGAAGGGTACATTTAAAATTAACAAATATTTTTTAAAGTAAATATAATATGTTGCGAACAATGACAAAAGTGAGAACAATGACGAAACCATTCAGTGAATGGTCCAGAAACGGCTTTTACAATAACAAAACATGATCCACAGTTTGGTAGACATTTCCATAGATCTCTTGTGATGTTACAGTCCACTGCTTTTCGTTTACTGGGACATTTCTCTTTCAGGAAACACAGAGCATCTGAACAAAGGTTTCGAAGGAAGCACCACTAACCCTGGCAGAATCGCCTTAGCTCTGTACTCTGGTCTCTGGGCGTACGATGGTTGGAATAGCGTCACTGTCGTTACTGAGGAGATCATTAACCCAGCCGTGTGAGTAGTCTGGAGCGAGTATAAAAATGTAAATTAATATTCAAAATGGCTGCTGTACCCGATGGCTGTACCTATGTAAAATTTGTAAATATAAAATACTTGCCTGAGTTTTTGGTTTTTAAATAAATACTACATAGTTTAATTAAATGATTAAATGAAGGGAGATGCATTTGAAAGTGGATGGATATAAGGGTAGGTACAGGTAGACAAATTACCTAGGTATAAAGTAGGTAGATAATGGATGGACATAGTCCATCCATCTTCTCTACCTCGATCGATCGATCGATCCTCGATCTCGTCGAAAGACGATATCATATCGTCATCTCAGTAGTCACTCTCTTCTTACACATAATATATGTGTAAGAAGAGAGTGACTACTGAGATGACTGAGATGATAAGGGAGAGTGGAGGAAGAGAACCTGTTGTGCCGACCCCACCCAGTGGGATAAGGGCAGGAAGATGATGATGACTAAGTAGGTAGTTTAATTAAATTATATACATTTTTTTCACAGCAACGTACCACTCAGCATATCGATCGCTGTACCGCTCATCACAGCTCTATACGTGTTCATGAACGTGGCGTACATGACCGTGCTGAGCTATGCTGAGATGGTGTCGGTGCCTGCGGTGGCTGTGGCATTCGGCAGCCGGATCCTTGGGCCGGCGAGCTTCCTGATACCGTTGGGGGTAGCTATAGCCACGTTCGGGTGCGCTATGAGCGTGCAGTTTGGAGTTACGAGGTGACTACTAACTTGATACTTTACTACTCCTTAATAGAATAGAATTGAGTTGTATTGTGACGTTATATCACATCACATGATAAGTGTGTGATACCTATGTAGGTATATTTATTTATTTATTTATTATTAGGTACAAAAGCTGTTAACATATCAATACAGGAGAAAGTGGAACAGTTGCTAAAATATTAAAATTGTCAACCCTAAGATTGTACACAACACAAAGAAAAATCATTTAAACATCAGAAAAAAAAACAAAGATAAAAATTAAAAACAGATAGCATAGTATTTGAAGCTTGCTATAATGACAAACCGCCTGAAGAGTATACTTTAACATTTCAAAACAATGTCCTACACTAACTGGGAGATATATTAACTATAAGCATAATGCTCCCCAGCTCATTACTTACCCTATGTCAGGACATTCTTAAGACACAGAATGTACCTACTCAATTACATCTAAGGTCGGGGTTCGATTCCGGACCAACAGATTTTTTTTCGAAAAATGTATGTGTATACCAGTAGATACTTTCAAGGTTTATTACATTCATGTTACACATTAGTCTGTCTTAGATTAAAAGTCTGTTTTGAAATTATTTTTACTATCGATGATTGCTGCATTTGAAACTAATGCTGATTTTTGACGGCAATTTCGAACGCTTTAATGCCGCCTTTGATATATCGTCCCTGTAATTGTAAAACTACATAACTGACAAAACCAAAATCGCGAGAAATACGCGTTTTATTATTTTTTGCGTGTAAAATGTATATTTATTATTTGCGCTATAGCTTTTTGTTTTACTACGCATTATAGTAATTAATTACTACGCGAGGTGGGTCGATTTTTTGCACGCAAGTGTAGATTGACAAAATAATTCGGTCATTATAAATAAGTCTGTAAGAAGAGGGGTTCTTACAGAATAATCGCACTGTAATATTGATGTATCTAAAAAACTTTTCATTAAACTGTAACTACTAACGATCAAATATAAAACTACTTACTAATTCTTTGATACTAACAAAACTAATTTAGTATTTTTCTGGAAGAAATAAAAGGCTTTTTTTTTTATTTATTTTTTTTATTAATATTTTTTTTTTATTATTTATTTATATATAAGTAATTTTTGACAAATTTAACAGATTGCCACCTTTGATTATACTACTCGGGTATTGTTATAAAAGTCGTTTGTTATACAGGGTGTGCTACACAGCAGCACGAGGCGGTCACATGCTGGAAATGTTTTCATATGTTAACGTTAAAAGGATGACTCCGGCGCCGGCTGTCGCGTTTCAAGTGAGTTCAAGCATTCAGATACATCAAGACTTTTTTAACACAGTTATAAATACAAGTCTCTACGACCAGTGGTTTAAGGTGTTCCAACTTCCTACTAATAATTATAAAGGCGAAAGTTTGTAAGGATGTGTGGATGTATGTTTGTTACTCTTTCACGCTGTAACGGCTGAACGGATCTAGATGAAATTTGGCACAGATATAGATTATAGTCTGGGATAGCACATAGGCTACTACACTTTTTATCCTGAGAAATGTACGGTTCCCGTGGGATAGATTTGTTTTTGTTTTTCAAGTTATCACGCGGGCGAAAGCTAGTATAATATTATAAATGCGAAAGGAACTCTGTTACTCTTTTGTGACGGCTGAACGGATCTTAATAAAATTTGGCAAAGAGATTTGGAAGGATATATGTTACACTAGCTTCCGCCCACGGCCCAAGGCACGTGTTACCTTGAAAAACAAAAACAAATCTAACCGTACATTCTTCCGGGATAAAAAGTAGCCTATGTGCTATTCCAGACTATAATCAATCTCTGCGCCAAATTTCATCAAAATCCATTCAGTAGTTTTTGCGTGAAAGAGTAACAAACATATATGTATGTATCAAACATATACATCCATACATTCTTACACACTTTCGCGTTTATAACATTAGTAAGTAGTTATTTTTTATCAAGATAAATTTAATCAATGCGTCGATGTCGCGTCGCTGGTTGTTTATATGAATATGAAATGCAATCGCGTAACATTCGAAATTTCCTTATAATTTAAGCCTGGGATACACTAGAGAACATTTTGTCCCGCAACATGACGCGCAACACTTAATTTACGTGACGCTGCAACGTTGCATATTGTCCCGCAACATGCCCCGCAACATTGTACGTGACGCGGGGCATGTTGCTTGCTCCCGCCTCTAGAGCGAGCGCACGTGCAGGGTTGGATTTCGTAGTATAATTATACTATTTGTAGCATAATTTCATGATATGTAGTATGTAGTATCGTAAAGCAAGTATACTACGCGAAAGTAGCATAATTTTATGTTCAAGCCGATTTGTTTATTTGGTAGTAATGTTGAACATTTACCCTACAGTATTGAGATTTTCTGTACGTATGGCAACATCAAATCAGGCAAAGACAAACATTCACAAACTCACTGATTCTTTCATGCGATGCTGTAAAAGAAAGTAAGATCGAAAATTTACATCGTGTTAATGCAAAGAACAAAGTTCCGATTGACGAATTGGCTGAAATAGACATCCAGTTGCCTCAATTTGATTAAATTGTGAATATTTTAAATAATTAATACAACAAAATTTCACTAACAAATGCTATTTTATTTTAATTCAAAACAAAATCGATGAAAACAGAAACGTAGTATAATTTTAGTCAAAGTGGTATATTTTTAACTTCCATGTACAATAATTTTTCAAGGGTCTGAATCCAACCCTGCGCACGTGTCTCGCGTCAGTGTCGCGCCATTTGTCACCAAGTGTAGTCGCGTACGCAACGTGCCTCTTAAACATGTACGCAGCAGCACTAATAGCCACAACCTCCTCGGGCGACATTTCTATAAACACTGACTAGTGTAGCCGGCAAAATGTTCCATGACAAATGTCGCGGGACACTTCACGTAGTTGTTGAGGGACATGTTCAGCAACATGTTTCTTCATTTGCCGCCTAGTGTATCCCAGGCTTAAAATCTTTCCGTAGGCGAAAACGCCAACAGAAAATTTATCGTGTCTTGTCTTGTTTAGTGTGTCTTATAAGTTTATAACATTTTGTCTTTTTTCAGTGTCTCCTTACAACGGTGTTTATATCAGTCGGCAATATTCGCACCCTAATAGAATTCGCCAGCTGGTTTCTCTGGTTCTTTTACGGCTTAGCTATGGTAGCTTTGCTGGTACTACGAAAGACACAGGCTAAGAAGCCACGTCCGTACCGCGTGCCTACCCCCGTCCCATGCTTCGTGTTACTAGTAGCAGTGTTTTTGTCAATATTCCCTATTATACACGATCCGTCTGTGAAGTATTTAATGGCGATTGGTTTTATTGTTATGGGAGTTGCGGTTTATACTGTCTTCGTTTATTATAAGAAGACGCCTACTGCTTTACTAGGTGAGTTTAAATAAATCTATCAAACTATAAGTTTGTCCAATGAAACGAAAATAATAGGGAAATCGAGCGATGATCATTATTGGTTGGAGATAAGGAAGAGTGCGATTCTGTCCTTTGTGTGGTGCGGACTAGTTATTTGGTGCTTTTTCTTTTACGTTTGACCTGGCCTTAACACGAAGTCTTTCAGAACGATTCCGTAACGATTCCATTATAGAAACGTCACCACTTCCATACAATTTGCATAGATCATGGTACGAAATAACAATGTAATACTAATTCGGTAATGTATTATGAATTCGTGGTGAGGCCCCTGGCTTGTTTACTGAACTGATTTCTGATTTAAATCAGCATTGTAAACGCGGCTTAACATTTTTTTGAATAAGTCAGCTAGTAGTTACTAAAGTAATATTATCTCTATGACAGCGACAGTCAAAGGAACTCGCATAAATACAAACATACATGGTGACCAAACATCGGTGAAAACAGTATGAAAATCGGTGCAGTAGTTTTTGAGTTTATCACGAACAGACAGACAGACAGACGCGGCGGAAGACGTTTTCTATTATCTATACTTCTATAGTAATATTATAAAGAGGAAAGTTTTGTATTTTTGTGTTTTTGTTTGTAACGAATAAACTCAAAAACAACTGGTCCGATTTCAAAAATTATTTTACAATTAAAATGCTACATTATTCCTTTGTAACATAAGCTATAATTTTATGTAGGTAGGTACCTCGCAAAGCTGCGAGCGAAAGCTAGTTTAATATTATAGTGACAGTGATATGCACTAGTGTGCCATAGTGCACGATCCTTTCACCTCACTGGATAGAAATAAATAATGATTGGTAGATACCTACTACTATAGTAAAAAAGTTTTTTTATATTTTTTTTCAGAAAAAATCACATTCCTGACGCAAATATTGTTCGAAAGCGTCCCGCCGAGCCATGAAGACTGATTTTCATAGTTTTATTATTTGTAAATAGAGTAAGGACTAAATAAGATCAATAAAATATATTGTACTTGACGATGTGCCATTAATTTGCGTTTTATTTTATTGAAAACTAGAGGGACTCAAGAATCAAGAATGTTTATTTGTTAAATAAGTAGGTAGGTACTCTAAGTAGGTACTTTATATAATATTAAAAAAAAAAAAAAAATATGATCACGACTGTAATCCCCAGGTTCGGTAGATATCTCCTCAGATCTTTAGTTACTTAGATCTTTGAGGATATCTAAAGGGGGTAGTCAGAGGCAAGTCCAAACATGACATTTGATACATGCCCACATTTTGCACAGTTAGTTATATACAGTAGTTATCTAATCTTTACTCCCCGCGTCTTTGCTCGCGTAATATTTTTAATACAAACACCTCCCGCTGCACCTCTTGTAGGTTGAATTTCGAAAAATCTTTAGGTACACCTCTATGAGCCAAAAAAGACATAGGTAGGTAGGTACCCTCCAAATTTTAAGTCTACAACCAGCGGTTTAGGCTGTGCGTTGTATTCAGTCAGGACTTTGGACTTCTACGAGTATAATACTCGTCTACACTAATATTATAAAGAGGAAAACTTTGATTGTTTGTTTGTTTGTTTGAAATGAATAGGCTCCGAAACTACTGAACCGATTTGAAAAATTCTTTCACTGTTGGGAAGCTACACTATCAGCGGGTGACATAGGCTATATTACATTTTCAAAAAAATTAGGGATCCTTACTAAAACTTCAATAATGTAACCCAAGACGTAAAAAAATTATTTAAAATATTCTTTACATCGCGTGCGCTGCGAAGACTATTGACGATACTACGACTTTGTAGAACACATTATTATTTACAAAAAGTGTCGCGATAGCATATGTCCAACTATTATAGTTATGCCACAATAAGAGTTCTTTTATTTTAACATTTTAATTGAAGGCTACTCTTAGAAAAACTCTTTATTTGTATCTTAGTATTAATCCTTATCAAAATAAATCACATCGTGTTCTAGACTGCTTCAATACCTATAGATAACTTTTTGAATTACTCAATTCGGACATTCCATGCGAATGATACCACGAAATTAAAAATGTAAGTATTAGAATAAAGTTGCGTGAGAGCATCACCCTGCTCTCGGCTAGCTTTATGCAATGTAAGGGGTCACTGGGTGTACCTACGGAAGGGGAGTCAATGTGAAAAAATAGCAAAAAAAAAAAATATGATCACGACTGTAATCCCCGGGCTCGGTAGATATCTTCCTCAGATCTTTAGTTACTTAGATCTTTGAGGATATCTAAAGAGGGTAGTCAGAGGCACGTCCAAACATGACATTTGGTACATGCCCACATTTTGCACAGTAGTTAGTATTCCGTACGTGACAGGTTGCAAGCCCATCGCCGCTTATAAGAATACTAACCTATGACACACACCTTCGAATTTTTGGTTCTAGGGTATGCCGGTTTCCTCACGATGTTTTCCTTCACCGTTTAAGAGCACTGGCATTGCGAACATACATTTTTCGAATGAAAAACCTCATTGATGCACGACCAGGTTTGAATCCACGACCTTCGGATCGTGAGGCCGGGGTGCTACCATTGCACCACCAGCGCTCTTCTAAAAAAAAAGTTCACTAAAATAATAAAACTAAAACTGTTTTATATAAATTCTTTCTTTAAAGAAGAGTATCATGGTTATGACGTGTGTGTATTTTTTGAATTTTGTTTTTTTTTTTTTAATTTGAGAGCTCCGGTGGTGTAGTTGTAGCACCCCTTCCTCACGATCCGAAGGTCGTGGGTTCAAACCTGGTCGTGCACCAATGAATTTTTCCATTTGAGAAAATGATGAGCGCAATGCCTGTGTTCTTAAACGGTGAAGGAAAACATCTTGAGGAAACTGGCATACCCTAGAACCAAAAATTCGATGGTTTGTGTCATAGGTTAGTATTCTTATAAGTGGCGATGGGCTTGCAACCTGTCACGTATGAATACTAAGTAGGTACTGTGCAAAATGTGGCCATGTGTCAAATATCATGTTTGAACGTGAGGAGTACCCTCTTTAAATATCCTCAAATATCAAAGGAACTGGAGATCTGAGGAGATTATCTACCGAGCCTGGGGATTACAGTCGTGACCATGTATGTATATGTATATAAATACCCGTGCGAAGCCGGGGCGGACTGCTAGTAGTAGATAAATATGTTTTTGTCCAGGTAGTTGAGTAGTAATGTGCAAAAACATGCCAAATGTAGTGTTTGGTCGAGGCTCTGATTATCCTCCTCTATACAATCTCAAAGATCTTAGTAACTAGAGATCTGAGATTTCTACTAAAAATCATCTGGGGATTAGGTAGGTACCCAGAGCTGAGGCTCCATAAATTACATGCACGAAAACAAAACACATTTTACCACACTGCATCTGTCACATGTACTAATTTTAATATTAGTACAAACTTTCCTTAAGCAAGATAACTAAATGGCAACCTTTTATTTACTTTTTTATAATGGCAACTAAAATATTGCCCAAATGCCTACTACGCCAAAAACATTTTGCGCGCTGCCGGCTGATCGTATCTCGATCGTATTCAAAACGAACTATCGATATAATCGAGCTCGATATGCATTGTATCGAAATATCGATCTCATTGACTGATGATTAATTACAATAAATTATGGTGCTTTCGATATGTTTCGTTCGTTCAAATCAAGTTCATTTTATATTTTCTTTTCCGTCTTGCCCTGGTTTTATCAATATGATAGTCATAAAACTCTGATACTTCTACTTCGTTCTATAGGTACTTATTTATGTATTATAGGTACGTAACTTAGGCATAATTTATCTATAGTCAGAGACCTTTAAATAAAAAACGAGACTTATTGTATAATCGATACATATTTTGTTGTTTTTTCTTATTGGTCCATCACTTACTACTCGGACGATTATCACACCACTAGTTACCAGGAGAAGAAGAAACAAAAAAAAAAACTAAAATAAATGTTCGTGAGTCCGAGGGGTGGCGAGTTCGGCGGATTTGTGTATTGTTTGATTTGATTGAATGAATAAAAATAAGTGATCATTTGCCGTGCCTTTGTGGAATCTAATAATGGCTTACCACTACGTAGTGACGGCGCAAAAACCAACAGCCGTATCAGCATGTGTGACCGGTAAGAAGCCATAGAAATGCAATGTTATTATAATATTGAGGTTACATGAAACAACAGAAATGCTATGTATAACAGGGATTTTGTTCGCTATTTACTAGTATACTACTCAGAAAATGTATTAGATTTACGTTCGGGGATGGTCTTGTCTAGAATTTGTTGAAATTACATACGTAAAGCATGCTAAAAGATGAATTATATTTTCACATGGCTCGACCGGAATAACTATTTTTGCAGTCAATTCACTGACAAATACACCTACTCTCTGTTATGCCTGCATCAAACACACTGTAACGTAAATACGTCTGTAAAATCTGAAAATAACAAGTTACTTATTAGATATTCTTACCAATCTGTAATTAGCACAAAAAACTGGCTTTCAGGAAACTTCACGTCGCCTACAGACTTGAACCTTCTCGTTGCGAAGGTGAACCGTCTAGAGATGTACCTTGTGACACCTGAGGGTCTGAGGCCTATGAAGGAAGTGGGGCTGTATGGTCGTGTAGCTAAAATGAAGCTGTTCAGACCTCCAGTGAGTTTCTCAATATTTTTCTATGAAAAACTCGTAGTACTTGCCACAACTATGTGTAAAGTTTTTTATTCATACTTCAACTTGCCGCTGCTCTCTCTAAAGGTTGAATTTCTTTTTGTGTAACTTTTGACCCCAAAAAGAACCTAGGTACCTTAAAATTTTAACTCTCTAGAACTCATGTCAATAGGTCAGTTCCAACAAACTCCTAAATAGTATTGTGATGATTGGGCTGGTACTTCAAAACACTTATTATCAGTCATGATATTTAGAAGTTAAAAAAATAAAAGTCACAAAAGACTGATTTTATTGTCATTTCATTTACAGTATGAGCAAAAGGATCTGGTTTTCATACTCACTGCTCGCTACAATGCCATGATATTGGAGTGGAGAACCAATCCCAACGGAGACTTGGAAGTGGTCACGAGAGCCCATGGCAATGTCTCCGATCGCATTGGCAAGCCATCTGAGAATGGAATCCTGGCTGTAATTGACCCGCAAGCGAGGGTCATTGGATTGAGGCTATATGATGGACTGTTTAAGATTATTCCGCTGGATAAAGACTCAACTGAGCTTAAAGCATCAAGTTTACGGTAATATAATCCTACTAAATTATAAACGTGAAAGTTTTTAAGATGTCTGGATGTTTGGATGTATGTTTGTTACTTTTTCACGCTTCAACAGCTGAACGGATCTGGATGAAATTTGGCACAGATATAGATTATAATTTGGAATAACACATAGGCTACTTTTTATCCCAAAAAAATGTACAGTTCCTGTGGGATTGATTTGTTTTCAAGGTAACACGGGCGAAGCCGTGGGCGGAAGCTAGTTTGTCATATGTGTATATTTCTAGTCTGGACATTGAGGAAACATTTGGTCTGTTGGAGTTATGTGGTGTCTAAAGTAGCTCCAAATGGTTCATATACACACTGCCGGTGTGTTGTCTATTTCTTTTCCGAAATTAGCTAGCACAACACCACATAATATATCTCATTGACCACCAGTTTTTTTTTATTTTATGCTGACATAATATTTGTTTTTTTTGTTTCAGATTGGAAGAACTGAATGTGTATGATGTAGAATTTCTACATGGCTGTGCTAATCCTACCCTCATTTTAATTCATCAAGATCTCAATGGCAGACACATAAAGGTTAGTAAACCCATCACTAACTGAATTTAAGTGTTAATATGACACACTCGAGATGAAGAAAATCTGATCAAATAAATCAGTGATTGAAAAAATTTACCAAACATCGTCAAATATCATTCTAGCACTGTGCGACATACTAGCTACTCGCTATTTTTATAAATAAATATAATCAAAATTTGAGGGAAAAGGGCATTTCAGATGCACAAAAACACACTGCCAAGAACGACAAAGGCAATTAGAAAATGTATATGTGATGTTATCAATACTTTGTTTTGTTTCAGACACATGAGATCCACTTGCGTGATAAAGAGTTTATTAAAATACCATGGAAACAAGATAATGTGGAGACGGAAGCTTCTATTCTGATACCTGTTCCAAGTCCGCTGGGTGAGCTAACATCTAATAATACTATATAGTAACCACACCTTATTTCACATGCAATTATGTAGTTTGTATAATATTTAATTCCCAACAACTCTTTTCATCTTAAAGGTTTTTTTTCGGGTTAAAAATAGCCTCTGTGTTGATTCAGGGTATAACTTATATCCATGCCAAACATCCAAATATATTCAGCCAAAGATGGACAAAAACAAAAAATATTAAAAACATAACATGATCACAAATGTAATTCCCAGGCTCGGTAGATTTCTCAACAAGACACGCTTTTTAGCCTATAACCGTTTCTAGAAAATGTGCGTTTGCCCACGCTAATCTCCACAACGGCTGAACCAAATTGAATGAAGTTATCACTAAAATTAATAATAAATTAATAATAACTATTAATTTATTACTAAGAAATGTTTTTTTTAGGTGGAGCTATTGTGATTGGTCAGGAATCTATAGTTTATCATGATGGACAAAGTTACGTGGCCGTCGCTCCGCCCCAGATTAAGGTAAATTTAACTCGCAAGTCTCAATAGATGATCCAAATTTGACTTGTTTATGTGAAATAGTTTTTGAGTTTTAAGGGAGGTGAAAAATGGCTCCAAATGGTTCGTGTAATATTACACACGATGCCGCGTCTTTAGATTTTCAATTACTTTCAGTCGGGTTTTTTTATTTTTGATATTATACCTACTACATAGCTGAAGACAGGGCGCAATGGCGCTCATTAGGGGAGGCCTATGTCCAGCAGTGGACTGCTATAGGCTGATGATGATGATGATGATGATGAAACCTACTTAGGCGTCGGCGTCGTCTCGATCGTACGATCGATTGGAAACGACGAGATTGAACACATTTCTTTAAAAAGTAAAAATTAAAAAATAATAAAAATATGATCACGACTGTAATCCCCAGGCTCGGTAGATATCTCCTCAGATCTTAAGTTACTTAGATCTTTGAGGATATCTAAAGGGGGTAGTCAGAGGCAAGTCCAAACATGACATTTGGTACAATCAAAATTTGGTTATTTCGATTGTAATTTTGCTTCTTGATTATTATTTTTATTATTTTTTATTTTTTTTTTTGTTTTTGATTATTTTTTATTTTTGACATAGAATAAATGACCACTTTTAATATTTGCATACCTGCTTGCGGGTTGAATACATTTGACATTACTCTAGTTATAAGACCTGACATGTTACCATTATTAATGTATTTGGCAAATAAATAATTTGATTTTATTTGATTTGATTTACAAGCCCACATTTTGCACAGTAGTTAGTATTCCGTACGTGACACATACCTTCAAATTTTTGGTTCTAGGGTATGCCGGTTTCCTCACGATGTTTTCCTTCACCGTTTAAGAGCACATTTCTTTAGAGCGTCATATTTGCAAATTTACGACGAAATCGGTTTTAGACGCTTCGTTTCGTAAGATTGAGCCAATTATGACGAAGCCCAATAGCTCAAGTTCCGTTTGTCTAACACTATAACTTGTTCTAGCTGACACCAATAAGTTGTTACTGCCGAGTGGACGGCAAGGGTCTACGTTACCTGCTGGGGGACATCGCTGGTAGACTTTTCATGCTACTACTGGAGCTGCAAGAGAAGATTGACGGCACACAGGCGGTGAAAGACTTGAAGGTGGAATTATTGGGTATGTGTATCAAAGCTCGGTGACATTACAGGAACAATTACCTCGGGGTGACACAGAACAAACATATTATGTTCACCTAGCATGTAAGACGTTCAAAACCACATGATCACCAATTTAAAACCCTTGGCTCGGTAGATATCTTCTCAGATCTTTAGTCAGAGGCACGTCCAAACATAAAAATTTGGCACATGCCCACACTCTGCACTGTAGTTAGTATTCTGTACGTGACTGATTGCAAACCCATCGCCGCTTATAGGAACTCTAACCTATGACAGGTACTTTGAATTTGTTGTTCTAGACTTAGAGTATGCCAGTTTCCTAACGATGTTTTCCTTCACCGGTTAAGAACACTGGCATTCCGCTGCAGGCATCGACAGCTACATCGAAAAAGGGGACAAAAAAGCAGCGTTGCGAATCTCTTCGCGCTACTGCGCCCGTTGCGGCTTCTCGTAAGAAAAAGCCGTGTGATTCTGATGGGTTCACCGAGGTAGTGCGGAGAAAAAGGAAGCCCAGCAGCCGAAACCAGCGTGGCGTCGCTCCGACCGGACCTAACTACTTGTTGCGCCCGGCCGTGCCTTCGACGTTGCTCTACGTGTCGAGGCTTCACTACACCACGAAGGTGGAGGATATCGTGGAGTACGTGAAGAAGAAGACCAACACCTTGGTGAGGGTCGAGCGGTGGGAGTCGCGTCACAATGATTTTAAATCATTTGTGGTGCGTGTTCCAACTGAGAATATTTCGACCTTCACTAAGGAAGAATTCTGGCCGAAGAATGTGCTGTTCCGGCGTTTTCGCGGACGATTGCCGCAGCACAGCCCGCGTGTCACACGTCACCGCCACTACGTGATAGTAAATAAGTTTATATAATATGTATGTTAGATTAAGGTATATATTTATATGGGCCGTAGTTTCTAAGTAATTTCCATCTTGTACTAGACTAATGTTGCCTGAAATAAAGTATTATTATTATTATTATTATTATTATTACGCATTATAAATCCATACTAATATTATAAATGCCAAAGTAACTCTGTCTCGCTTTCACGCACAAACCGCTGAACCGATTTTGATGAAATTTAGAACAAAGATAGACTAGAGCTCGAGAGAAGCCGAGGGCATCAGCTAATATTTGTATAACATTCCAGGTGAGATCCCGATACCGGAGTGCATGACGTACCTGGACAACGGCGTGGTGTTCGTGGGCTCGCGACTCGGCGACTCGGCTCTGGTGCGGCTGTCGGCGTCGCGCGAGGAGGCCAGCCAGTACGTGCAGCCCATGGAGAGCTTCACCAGCCTGGCGCCCATCGTGGACATGTGCGTCGTGGACCTGGAGCGCCAGGGCCAGAACCAGCTCATCACGTGCTCAGGTCACTAGCTTCCACCCACGTAACGTGCTCAGGTCACTAGCTTCCACCCACGTAACGTGCTCAGGTCACTAGCTTCCACCCACGTAACGTGCTCAGGTCACTAGCTTCCACCCACGTAACGTGCTTGCAAGTTTTTCTGAAGGATGGAATCCGCAATGAGACTATCCGACACAGAACTAAGGTCGGCATAGCTCAAAGAATTAGCAAGCTGAAGTGGCAGTGGGCTGGTCATATCTGTCGAAGAACCGATAACCGTTGGGGTAAACGAGTTCTTGAGTGGAGACCGCGGCTCGGCAAACGTAGTGTAGGACGCCAGGCCTATGTCCAGCAGTGGACTGCTATAGGCTGATGATGATATTTGGCGCAAGTTAGATAGATGCCGCGCACCTCAGAGTACTTAGATGACAAAAAAGCTTGGGACGAATCAGCTCCAACTCTGCTAGGTGTCCCTAACAATGTTAACAAGGTATAATACAAAAAAAGCGCTAGGGCCCAGCGAGTTTCTTGTCAGTTCTCGGTTTCTCGGACTGGAGATAGGACTGGAATTGGCACCTAGACTCACCTAGTATGTAAGACGATTCAAAATGATCCTTGTGATATTATTGAATAAAGATTATTGACTATTGACTATTGACGCCCTTTGACTACCAATAATTACTCCATAATGTTGTCTCATACCATACTAATATTATAAACCTTTATTCACAGGTGCATTTAAGATGGGTTCCCTTCGCATTATTCGCAACGGCATCGGCATTCAGGAGCAGGCCTCGATCGACCTGCCCGGCATTAAGGGCATGTGGCCTCTCACTCTCACCCACGGCTCGGCTAAGCACGACACGTTGGTGCTCGCCTTCGTGGGACAAACTAGGTATAGTTGGCTCAACGAATCTAGGCATTCGTGAAGTTAGCCGCAAGAGCTGCGCAGTATCGTTTTTCGGGAGCAATTAGAGGTATGAGGAGGGGGGGGAAGGAACTGTACATGCGCAAACTCGCACCTGTGGCTAACTTCACGAATGCCTAGATCCGTTGGATGACCTATACAGATCATCATTCTCCTGCCCTTATCCCACGCTGAGGGTACTGGTGGCCTAGTGATAGTCCCGCCTTCCGATCATTAAGTCGTGGGATCGGATCCAGTCGTACACCAATGGATTTTTGTTTGAAAAAAAAATATGAGCGCTATCAGTACTCTCAAACGGTGAAGGAAAACATCGTGAACCTAAAAAGTTTGAAGACATGGGCAGTCCGGCATGCGGAAGATATTATTATTATAACATTCGAGGTCCAAAAGTGACGCAGGCTATATTGTCAAAAAATGTAATAAGGGGGCAGTAAGTCGTCGGGAAACAGGCGTCTTTTTATGTATGTACTATTTTAACACTTTAGGGTTGTTTCTAAATTGGCGATAACTACTATTTTACTAGAAATAAACAAATCTAAAATTTACTTTCCAGAGTACTGACTCTGAATGGCGAAGAAGTGGAAGAAACGGAGATTCAAGGCTTTGTCTCTGACAGACAGACGTTCTACACGGGGAATGTATGCCACGATCAACTAGTTCAGGTTGGTACCATGATAACCCTGCTACTATCACTATTATTGATTGATCGAGCGAAGCGAGCGAAGTCTCAGTGTTAAGTAGGGTGATTATTTTATTGTTTGTTGCGAATAATGACGAAACTGTTGAGTAGAATGGCCGTATTAGTGGCGGATTTACCAGCAGGCTGAGTAGGCTGGAGCCTAGGGCGGTAAATTAGGCTCAAAACTTTAGTTTGCTCTACAGAAATAAAAAAAAAAAAAATAATTTACAAAGAAAAAGAAATCTCGAAACAAAATTAACAAAATTACATTATTTTAGTACTATAACGCCTAATAAACGCAAAAAATTTAAAAGCCTACGGGCGGCAAATGTGTAAATCCGTCAATGTAGCAACTACTCCTACTCCCCGCGCCCCGCTTTCCGTCGATCTCCCGCGTTGGCAATCTGCGCGCATGCGCGAACGCCGCGCAGACTATTTTTTATTGTTTCATCATCATCGTACTGTATTCTCAAGTTGTAACTCTTGTTTCTTTTTAAAGTAAAGTTCACGTCTCAAAATTGTGGTTTCAATCTTATAAACTATCCCACTGAGTATTACGAATGTTGCAGATAACAGACGAAGGCATCCGGCTGATAGTGCGCGCGGGCGGCGGCTGGGCGCTGGCGGACGAGTGGCGCGTGGCGGGCCCGCGCGGGCTGTCCGTGGTGGCGTGCGGGCCCGCGCGCGCCGTGTGCGCCGCGGGCCCGCGCCTGCACCTCGTGGCCATCCGCGAGCGCAAGCTGCAGCCCCTCAAGTAACTACCGCTGCACCCCATCCCGCAATCGACTGAAATTGAAATTGAAAAATATTTTATTCGATAAAATCACAAGGATCACTTTGAGACGTCTTACATGCTAGGTGAATCTATGTGTCGATTCCAACCTAACCCAAGTACGAGAAGAACAGGCGAGAACCTCGTCTCGGTCCTAGCGCTTTTTTGTATGATCCTTCTTCAGTTACACTTAAAAAAAACGTGGTCACGACTGTAATCCCCAGGCTCGGTAGATATCTTCTCAGATCGCTAGAGTCTAGGTGCCAATTCCAGTCATATTCCCAGTCCGAGAAGAACTGACAAGAAACTCGCTGGGCCCTAGCGCTTTTTTTGCAACCACTCTATCCATTGGTGAAAACATCATGAAAATCGGTACGGTCGTTTTTGAATATATCGCGAACAGACAGACAGACGCGGCGGAGGACTGTTTTATAATAATGTAGATCACTACATTATTATAAAAACTAGCTGTCCCGGCAAACTTCGTACCGCCTTCTACATTGCTTAGACAACAGTGAGATTATAATTTAATATGAACTTTATTGAATAGTAATAAAGCTCAAATTGACTCTACATTTTATTTAGAAAACGTTTGTATGGGAAATAGAAAAGGGCTATTTTTAGGGTTTTTTCGGCAGGTATTCGAATTTTTCTTACCTTTTAAACCTTCCCTAGATCTCCACGAACATTTCAAGACCAAGATAAGACAAATCTGTTTAGCCGTTCTCGAGTTTTAGCGGCGAGACTAACGAACAGCAATTCATTTTTATATATATAGGTATAATTTGTCAAGTTTTTGTATACATTGGCTAAAATATAATAATATTTGTTGGAGAAGACGGAAAAAAAAACCTGATTGCCATGACCATTATACTTACCTTACTATTTGAAAATTTGCAGTGAAGTGTGTATGGAAGAAGAGGTCGCGTGTCTGGACCTCGGGCCGGGCGGGGACGAGGCGCTGCTCGGCGTGGGGCTGTGGACCGACATCTCGGTGCGCGTGCTGCGGCTGCCCGATCTGAAGGCGTTGCACACTGAGAAACTATCCGGAGGTCAGTGTTAATGCTGAAAGAAAATGAACCTTAGAACAGAACATTCGAAGGTGTACATACATACATAAAATCACGCCTGTTTCCCGACGGGGTAGGCAGAGACCACGGATCTCCACTTGCTACGATCCTGACATAATTCTTTTGCTTCATTCCCTCTCATTACATTCTTCATACATGCGCGTCGGTTTAGGGTACTCTGGACCTGGCCTTTCTCTAAAACTTGGCACAAAATTTCACATATTGAAACTCCGTCGTGGATTTGCCAATTGTATGCCATTTTATATTATACTAGCTTTCGCTCGCGGCTTTGCTCGCGAGGTACCTACATAAAATATAGACTCTGTTACTCAGGGATAATGTAGAATTCTAATGGTAAAAGAATTTTTGAAATCGGTCCAGTAGTTTTTGAGTTTATCTATCTATATCTATATAAGAGCTTAACCTGACTGACTGACTGACTGACTGACTGACTGACTGACTGACTGACTGATTTATCATCGCCCAGCCGAAACCGCTGAAGCTAGAAAGCTGAAATTTGAAAGGTTGGTTCCTTTTATAACAAAACCACCCACTAAGACGGGATTTTTGGAAATTCCACCTCTAAGGGGGTGAAAAAGGGTGAAAACGTTAGTATGAAACTTTTTAACGCGTGGAACGATTTTCATGAAACTTTGTTTGTGCACTGTAAATGCAAAATTAATCAACACGTGTTTCAGGATTTTTCAATATAACTATCAAAAAAGGGTCAAATGTGGGGTCAATTTTTGTATGGGAACTTTTTAACGGGTAATGCGATTGTTCTGAAACATTGTTTGTGTACTGTAAATGCAAAATAAATGAACACGTGTTTCAGGATTTATCAATATAACCTTCAAAAAGGGGTCAAATGTGGGGTCAATGTTTGTATGTGAACTTTTTAACGGGTGGAGCGATTGGTCTGAAACTTTGTTTATGTACTGTAAATACAAAATGAACGGACACGTGTTTCAGGATATTTCAATATAACCTTCAAAAAAGGGTCAAATGTGGGGTCAATGTATGTATGGGATCTTTTTAACCTGGTGCGATTGGTCTGAAACTTTGTTTCGTGTTTCAGGATTTTTCAATATAACCTTAAAACAAGGGGGTCATATGGTCAATGGGGGGTCAATGTTTGTATAGGAACTTTTCAACGAGTGGTGCGATTGGTCTGAAACTTAATTTCGTGTTTTAGGATTTTTCAATATAACTCTAAAAAGGGGGTCAAAAGGGGGGGTCAATGTTTGTATAGGATTTTTTAACGGGTGGTGCGATTATAATAATAATAATAATAATAATATGTATTTATTTTCAAACTGGTTTTACAAAGTATTTTAAACTTAAGTATAAGTAGGTATTATATTTTATATAATTATTATCATATATGTTGTGCGCGATTATACAAGGTATACGGTATACATATCCTGGTACAAATAAAATACTTTGGTCAAAAAAAACCTGGGTGCTGTCTATGTTTCGACTTCTCGCTCTAACTAAGTATAGACTTGTGTGTAGACGCGAGAGATTCTCTACTTCGGCAGACTTAAAAACGGCCAAGCAAATCTTATATTGAAAATTATATATATATAATAGTCTATGCACGTAATTTTGTTCACAAATTACGTTTAACAATAAGGAATAAAGTAAAAAGGACTAACCTAAATTAGAACTTAACCTGATCAATCAGCCAGTGTGAGTGTAGTGAAGTTATGTAGGTATGTGTGTAGTTAGTGTGTTTGGTTTGTGTGTAATTATGATGTGTGCATGTTATAATTAATTAAAAATAGTAATAACGAAGCCTTTATGAGACTAGTTATATAACATTTTATGTTAGTATGAGAAGACTTTTTTATAATCATGTAATCACTTTTAATAAATTTTCAGTTTGTATATAATTTAGTCTCTGTAAATATTTATTAATGTTCCTTTTAGATTCCATGTAAGTTGTGTTATGTAGTCTGATTGGTCTGAAACTTAATTTCATGTTAAAGGATTTTTCAATATAACTCTAAAAAAGGGGGTCAATGTTTGTATGGGAATTTTTTAACGGGTGGTGCGATTGGCCTGAAACTTTGTTTTCTGTTTCAGGATTTTTCAATATAACTGTAAAAAAGGGGTCAATGTTTGTATGGGATTTTTTTGACGGGTGGTGCGATTGGTCTGAAACTTTGTGTAGGTACTGTAAATACAAAATGAATGAACAAAGGGTTTCAGGATTTTTCAATATGACCTTCAAAAAGGGATTTGATGACATAATTATAATTGAATAACGGGTATTTATCACGTACCTATTTTGTTTTTATTCCCGACGTTTCGAACACATTACAGCGTTCGTGGTCGCGGGCAGACTGATGTGCAGCGAGCTAATTTTTATTATTGAGAGTAGAATCTGTATCTACCCTCAATTCGTCGTCAGATTCAGATAAGGCCAGGTTCACACTACGACACACTATACATATTGTATCAACTTGCGGCAAGCACGGGTCACGACGCACACATTTATTAATAACTGGATTCCACGAGGCCGAGAGCCGGAAACCATCCTCACGATTAAAGTTTTTCGGGTGTTTCCTGATCTCAATCGCTTCTCGGACTATCCTTTTATAATAATGGCGTTCACTGGAGAGAACCTTAGGATCATGGAGCTCAATCCAATGGTTCGTTCCTGAGTCCAGCAAGTGTTCTGCTATCGCTGACTTGTTGATTTGCCTATTTTTGACTGCTGCAATATGCTCCTTGACTCGTTCGGCTATTGTTCTTTTTGTTTGCCCGATGTAAGAACGGCCACAGCTGCAGTCAATCTTGTAAACGCCTGGCATTTGCAGAGGTATTGTATCTTTCGGGGTTCTTAATTGCTGTGCCACTTTTGAGAGGGGTGTGAAAACTGACTTTATTGAAAATATTTTCATTAAGTTTCCAATTTTATCCGTTACCCCTCTCACATAGGGCAGAAAGATAGGTTGTCTGCTCGCCTCCGGCTTCTTACGGCTCATCCGTCTTCGTTGTCTTCTACATATATATCCATTGGATTTGAGTACCTCCTGAACATGTTCGAGTTCGCCCTCTAAGTGTTCAGGGTCACATAGATCATGTGCTCTGTTGATGAGAGAAGACACCACAGATTGTAAGTGGCGCGGATGATGGTGGGATGCGGCATTCAAGTATCTGTCCGTGTGTGTTGGTTTCCTGTAGACAGTGTGCAAAAGTGAGCCATCCGACTTCACTAAAACTTTCACGTCTAGAAAAGCTAAAGTCCTATTTTGCTCCATTTCATGTGTGAACCTGATCTTTGGGTGTATGGAGTTCAATGTATGTGTAAGTTGTTGTACTTCCCGCTGACCACCCTTCATAATGCAGAAAACATCGTCAACATACCGTTTCCACATTTTTACACCGCTGGCTGATAGGTTTAATTGGCTCTCAAAATGCTCCATCCAGATGTTGGCCAAAACTGGCGCCACTGGGCTGCCCATAGCCACTCCATCAATCTGGAGGTAGTGTTGCCCTCGGTATAAAAAGAAGTTACCGTCCAAACAGTTTTCAAGTACAACAACATACTGGTCAGGTAGCTCGTTATCCTTTAGCTTTTCCTTCACGACCCCAAGGCATTCACGCAACGGCACGTTTGTGAAAAGTGACTCCACGTCAAAACTCACCATGATATCGTCTGGCTCCAGTCTTATGGTTTTTAAAATGTCGATAAAATGACGGGAGTCTTTTACGAAAGAAAACAAAATAGGTACGTGATAAATACCCGTTATTCAATTATAATTACTTCAAAAAGGGGTCAAATGTGGGGTCAATGTTTTTATGGGTACTTGCTTTTTAAAGGGTGGTGTGATTGGTCTTAGTTTTGGTTTGGATACTGTAATAAAACTCCTCACGAACTCACAATGATTATAATTTATTTCGTATTACACCATGAACATTATTATCATACTCTCAACCACGTGGTTTAGTACTAATTGATCCAACTCGTTATCCGACCAACACTCTGGCTGTCTATCCACCCAACTGTCGTTATTTCTCCTCTACCCCCCGACGTAATCTACCTTTAGACAACTTCGTGTTGTTCGCTTATCGAGTTCGACCAGTCTGGCATCAATCGAGTGCCCAATAAACATTAAATATTAAATTTGTAAATTAAAGATAATATTAACTTTACCTAATACTTTTTAAAAATGTATAAATAATTTTAAAACATAATTTGCATTTCTAAATCTGAAAACTCATAAAAGGAATATCAATTATTTTTTCATTAAACATAAAAATCAAATAATCATATTACCTACTATTTTATAAAAAAATGTAAATAATTTTGAAAAAGTTTCTATAAAATAATATAACCTAACACTCGTCCATCCTGACGACGTGTATGTCCTCATACACGTATCAAGTGAACACACCTTTAGAACTCAAAGTGATAACCTAACACTGCCAAAATTTTCTTTAATAGTGCTAAAATACTCTTCGTGTTTCAGTAGTCCATAAACCCATCCATTCTTACGGACTAGTGAAGCTATGTCCTGTGACTCTGTGAACCCCATCCATTCTCACAGAGACAGCAGGGAAGTGGATTACTTTGCAAAAGATCATGAACCCATCCATTCTCATGTCAATTTACAAATCAATCCACCCCTTTAGATATGGCGTGAACTCATGTTCACTCTAGTTATCTCATGGTTCCTTATTTTACAACCTTAACTTTGTTTAATTTGATTATGTGAACCCATCCATTCTCACAAAATCAATATACGAGTAGTTGGTTTTGCAATAGATCATGAACCTTTCCTTTCTCATCTCTTATTGCATCCCAATCCAACAGTCTTCATTCACTAAGTTCACTAGCATAGTAATATATCTAATCATAATATATACATCTTTATTATACTATACACACATTCCCTTGATAATATTTTTTTTGATCGTAATTAAACTTGAATTAACAATACATTTTATTGTTTTAACATTCCTCTATATCGCTGGTCACAGAAGCTTCATCATCGGTATTATTTTCATTTAATTCTAGTGCAGCTACATGAACCCATGGACGCATACGATTAGCTGCTACCGTGGTCTTACGTTTATTCTTACTGTCGGTAAGTCCTGGGATCGCGGCTAGCTCATACCTATCGTTGTCTAGTACTGTCACTACGCGATATGGGCCTACATAGGCAGGTAACAGCTTTTTACTTTTACCGTCATTATTAAATGCAGTCTTAGTTATTTTAACGAGTGCACCTTCAGAGTATTTTGTAGCAGGTCGCCTGTTTTTATCAAATGATTGCTTTTGTTTAGTTTGCTCGTGATCAATCCTATCCTTAACCTGCTCTCGAATAGTATTAAGTTCAGTTTGGTCTCTCGTAGCTTGTCTTACATCATTAAGCCTAGGATCCACTTCACTGATCATTTGCGTACCGAACATAACCTCTGAAGGAGCCCTGCCTGTTGTTTTTTGTATGCTATTATTAAGTCCCCACTGAACCTTACCTATCTTTGTATCCCAGTCCTTTTCATTACAGTTTAGGTTTTGTGCAGTTAAGGAATCAAGAATGGTACGGTTGTACCTCTCAACCTGCCCATTCGACTGTGGACTGGAAACAGCATTTAGAACGTGTTTGATGCCTTTTTCAGAGCAGAATCTTTTAAATGCATGAGAGGTAAAACACGTACCTCTATCGCTAATCATACGATCGGGAGTCCTGAAGGTGTCAAAAATATTTTCTAAAACACTAATGGCTGTCACTGATTTTGTATTTCTTACAGGTTTGATAAAAATAAATTTTGTGAATGCATCAATCACGACGAACAAGTATGAATTTCCTTTTTTCGATTTCACAAAGGGCCCAAGGTGGTCGATGTGTAGCGTATGAAATGGGACTTCAACTTTTGTTATGGGATTTAGCAGTCCTTCGGAGCAGTGATTGCCCTTTTTGGAGTATGCACACTCAATACATGAACTAACGTATTTTTTTATAAATTTAGCCATTCGAGGGAACCAGTAAGTGCTTTTGACTCGTTCTAACGTCTTTTCCATTCCAAGATGACCAATGTCATCATGATTTAAGCGACACAACTGCCACCTCGCACCCTATGGAACTGCCCATCTAATATTAGTCCTATCACCATCTATACATTTATATAATCCGTTGTCTTTTATTACATAGTTATCTCTTATATATTTAAGTCCTTCTGGATCTAGGTTAGAAGTAAGAATATCGCGTATCCTATTCAACTCCGAGTCTCCTAGCTGTAATGTATGTAGCCAGTCATCTTGGCTTATTGACATGATCATTGGATATTGGTCAACCGGACTTTGATCGTCGTTTGCTATTGGATTTCTAGATAGTGCATCTACATGCAGCATTTTGGCACCTGGACGATATTCAATAGAGCAATTAAACTCTTGGAGCATCAACCACCACCTTGCAATGCGAGGGATTAAGTCTCGCTTAGCAAAAGTAGTGCGCAATGCGCTGCAATCGGAAACCACTTTAAATTCGTGCCCTAACAAGTAGACCCTAAATTTTTTTAAGGAGCAAATTACGGCAAGAGTTTCGAGCTCATAAGAGTGGAAGTTTTTCTCTTCTGGCGATGTCTGGCGACTATAAAAAGCCACAGGGCGAAAATGCTCATTACTAGCTGAACGTTGCATCAATATACCTCCTATCCCAATCCTGCTCGCGTCGGTGTGTAGTTCAAACTCGGCAGAGGGGTCATAAATGGCCAATACTGGCCGTTCGATCAGTTTTTCTTTCAAGGTACTGAAAGCTCTTTCCTGATCGCTACCCCAAGTCCAAGACGCGTCCTTCTTTAGAAGTTGACTGAGAGAGTGTGCTATCTGGGCAAAGTTTTGTATGAACTTGCGAAAATAGCTCGCTAAACCTAAAAATTGGCGCACGCCATGGACATTAGTAGGCCGTGGGAAATCGTTCACAGATTGTATTTTCTTGTTACCCGGCCTTACTCCAGAACCACTAATTTCGTACCCTAGGTAATCAATTTTGTTTTTAAGAAATTCACACTTAGATAGGTTTAGTGTCAAATTAGCCTGCTCCAACAATTTCAAGATATATTCTAACTTTGCCAAACAATCGTCAACATTTTCTCCATATATAAGGAGATCGTCTATGTACGCAGTTGCCTTGGAAAACCTTGCGGGACCTAATACCTTGTTCATCATCCTTTGGAAAACGGCTGGGGCGTTCGCCAAACCGAACGGCATGCGATTATACTCGTATTGGCCGTCCGGAGTGACGAATGATGTAAGAGACTTAGAACTCTCCGATATGGGCACCTGGTAATAACCAGATGCAAGATCAAGGGAAATAAAACATGCCTGTCCAGAAAGTCTAGCTATTTCATCTTCTATTATCGGCATTGGATAACGTTCTTTGACAGTTATCGAATTGAGCATCCTATAGTCTATACATAGTCTATGGTTCCCGTCTTTCTTACGAACCAGAACGATAGGACTTGCATACTCTGACACAGATTCCCTTATTATGCCAGATTCCAGCATCTCGTCAACCATGTTTCGCACTTTCAGGCGTTCGTTATGAGAGAGCCGATAGGGGCGATACACAATTGGAGTTTTCTTATTTACTTCGATACTCATTTCGCAGATGTCTGTACATCCCAAATCCTTGAGGGATGATGCAAAGCAGTGAGCAAACTTATTCAATGTACTGATAAGCCTATTCTTATCAGCTTCACTTACAGACTCCCCAACATGAACCTGACTAACTTCTAAAGTTGTAGAGTCTATTTTAGACTGTGGTGCAACAATACGATTCACTACCTTGACTAAAGAGGCGCGCCCTATCGTGGTTTCCTTCTGGATCATACATGAATTAGAGACTGGAGTCATACAGATATTGACAATACTGTCCTTAACTGGATAAACTCCAGCCGTCACCACACATTGTTCATTAGGCTTACCTACTACTCCACTTTCTAGCATCACGTGTCCGTTAAGAGGAAGTCCTACTGACGCCCTAACCGTTGCCTTCCCGCTCAACTTTACATTGCTGGTTAGTCTAACACAAAGCGTGTTGTCATCACCAATATCATCTACTCGTGAAAATGGGATTTCATTATTTATGTCAAGGAATTTTAGTTCTTTGGCGCTTTTATATGCAACAATGTGGTGTTGTTCGGTGTAAGATTGGCCAATCAGCATAGGTACCTCAAGGAACTCATCATCAACGACACAGCAACAAACCTTAGCACACACGCCATCAACGCATAGGTTAACATCTATTTTACCAATTGAATTTACCATCTTATTTCCAAAACCTTTTAAAACGGTCAAAACATTGTCATGTTTGAGTTTCAAATCAGTTAACAAAGACCGTTTTATTAGTGATACTTCACTGCCAAAATCTACAAAAGCATTTACTGCCAAATTATTAATTGTGACTTTCTTAGTAAATTTCGAGTTTGGTTCATCAGCTGTTATGCACATAGTTTTGTTGACTGTGTCGTTGGTTTTATTACCCACCTCAGTTTTAGAAAAACAGTTTTCTGCTGTATGACCTACTTTCTTACACTTCGAGCAATTTACCAAGGGTTTTGGGCATTTTAGAAAAGGGTGACCTTTTTCCTTGCAGTTAAAGCAGAATAAACCATTATTGTGCGCATTAGGAGGTCTGTTTGAAGGTTTGTTACTATTGACAGCGTTTGATTCGGGTACAGACCTCTGCCTATTATTATTACCACGCTGTTCTGAAGGTATTGAGCTTTCCTTGTTACTCATCAAGAACTGAAGCAATTGGTCGGGGTGATTGCACCGCAAAGCTAGAGCGCTTGATTTAGTAGTCTTGTCATTTATGCCGTGGATAATGCATTCGGCAGCTCGTTTACCGGTTATATCGCATTGATTCAAGAGTCCTAATTTTTCGTAAAAGTATACTTCAATAGGTTCATTGTACCTACTTTTTCGCCTTAGCATGTCCTCCAAGGTTTGACCATAATTCTGTTCGTGAGGGAAGGCACTCAGTAATTTCTCTTGCCATTCAGGCCAGGTGAACAAAATAGTGTTAAGACTTTCGTACCAGGTTTTGGCCAAACCTTGTAGTTTCTGCATAGCAAAATGTACGGTGGTTTTGTCGTCCCAGCCATAGACGGACGAGCATTCATTGACCTTTTTTAACCATATGTCGATTCGTTGATTTTTCAGAGATGGATCAAACTCTGGCAATATGTTTTTATGATCGCTTGGTCTAAATGTAGGTGCTGGTGTCGCTACTGGCTGAGACGTCAAATTCTTAATAGTACCTAATAAGTTCATTACATCCTTAGTTGAAAATTCTAAGCTACTAGGTCTCTTTGATAGTTCTCTATTGTTGGCTATGTCCCCGTTGCTAACCCTCTTGTGACCGCGACTTGGTGACGAAGGGTTGCGTAAAAATGGCGCATGACCCATGCGGCCTTCGCGGTTCGGACGACTCGATGATAATAAGCTACGAACTCTGAGTACCTCATTTTCCAGCATAAGTAGTCGCTCACGTTCTCGTCCAAGACTTTCCTCTCGGCTGCGAAGGCGACTGCGGCTGCGGTCGTTGCTGCGCTGGCGGCTGCATTCCCTGCTGCGCTGGCGGCTGCGTTCCCTGCTGCGCTTGCGGCTGCGGTCCTTGCTGCGCTGGTGACTGCGGTCCTTGCTGCGCAGGCGGCTGCGTTCCTTGCTGCGCTGGCGGCTGCGGTCCTTGCTGCGCTGGCGGCTGCGTTCCTTGCTGCGCTGGCGGCTGCAGTCCTTGCTGCGCTGGCGGCTGCGGTTCTCGCTGCGCTGGCGGCTGCGCCGGTAGCTTGGCCTAGCAGCTCCTTCTCTCGATGCCTCTTCCACACGTGACCGACTCCTTGGCCTCGGTGTCAGAAGGCGTCGAAGGTCGTCGTCATCGAGTGGCATTATCTGGAACTCGTAGACAAAAGCGTTTTGATATCCATTAAACTAATAACTTAAAAGTTATGTAAGTGAGCTTAGTAGCATGTAATACAATAAAATTTAATAATGTATATAACTCGTTATAATAAGCAGGGTGCGTTTTAGCACAAAGTCAAATATAATTAGGGCTGCAGGACGTAGTTATGATATTGTTTGCAACAGTAATGGTTTTATTTACTTACTGCTTCTCGAATACGGATCTATTATCTACTCTTGTTATTATTTCGCTATTTAACAAGCAGGTACTCGGATAAATTCATAAAATATAATATTATAATATAAGCCACTCTCCCACTCGATGAACAATAAAAGAATATGGGCGTGTACATCCCACTTCTGATATGTAATAAAACTCCTCACGAACTCACAATGATTATAATTTATTTCGTATTACACCATGAACATTATTATCATACTCTCAACCACGTGGTTTAGTACTAATTGATCCAACTCGTTATCCGACCAACACTCTGGCTGTCTATCCACCCAACTGTCGTTATTTCTCCTCTACCCCCCGACGTAATCTACCTTTAGACAACTTCGTGTTGTTCGCTTATCGAGTTCGACCAGTCTGGCATCAATCGAGTGCCCAATAAACATTAAATATTAAATTTGTAAATTAAAGATAATATTAACTTTACCTAATACTTTTTAAAAATGTATAAATAATTTTAAAACATAATTTGCATTTCTAAATCTGAAAACTCATAAAAGGAATATCAATTATTTTTTCATTAAACATAAAAATCAAATAATCATATTACCTACTATTTTATAAAAAAATGTAAATAATTTTGAAAAAGTTTCTATAAAATAATATAACCTAACAATACTTTAAATGCAAAATAAATGGAAACGTATTCCTGGATATTTCAAAATAGCCCTCTAAAATGGGTAAAATTGGATGTCAAAGTTATTTATGGGATTTTTTTATTAGTGTGGTTTGTTTGAAACTCAGTTTAGATACCTACTTTAAGTGAACGAAGTCGCGGGCGGGACAGCTAGTTCGTTATAAACAAAAATACATATATATATATGTACAAAACTTTCCGCTTTATAATATCGTATAGTATAGATTATAACTGCAGGCAAACTTAGCTCGTTCAAGGCATAATTGCCAAGCCCCGCCCCCTAGAGCTGTATGTCTGTGGAATGCTCCCATGTTGGACTGGTCGCCCGCAGAGATGATCCCGCGCTCGCTGCTGATCTGCGTGCTGGAGGGCGTGTGCTACCTGCTGTGCGCGCTGGGCGACGGCAGCATGTTCTACTTCACGGCCGACCCGGCGACCGGCGCGCTGTCCAACAAGAAGAAGGTGACGCTCGGCACGCAGCCCACGGTGCTGCGCAGCTTCAGGTGGGCCTCATCTGAACAACTTGTAGCTATGTACGACGGACGGCTGCATGTTGTACTTCACTTCTATTATACCAGTACTAGCTTCCGAGTAACGCCGGTGGTGAGTGGTAGCACCCCTGCCTCACGGTCCGAAGGTCGTTCGAACCTGGTCGTGCATTAATGAGTTTTTCCATTCGAAAAAATATATGCGTAATGCCAGTGCTCTTAAACTGAAGGAAAATATCGTGAGGAAACTGGCATACCCTCATCATCTTCCTGCCCTTTTCCCACGTTATGTGGTCGGCACTACATGTGATTTTCTTCCATTTCCCTCTATCATTCGTCATATCAGTACTCACTCCTTTCTTACCCATGACATTTTCACACAGTCCATCCATCTTTTCTTTGGCCTACTTCTACCCCTGTATCCATCCACATTCATATCTAACACTCTCCTCGTCACATGACATTCATCTCTTCTCATAACATGGCCATACCACGCTAACCTATTACTCCTCATCTTTTCTGTTACCGGTGCCACTTGAAACTGGCATACCCTAGAACCGAAAATTCGAAGGTATTTTATAGGTTAGTATTCTTATAAGCGACGATGGGCTTGCAACCTTTCATACGGAATACTAACCACTGTGCAAAATGTGGGCATGTGCCTAATGTCATGTTTGGACGTACCTCTGACTACCCGCTGTAGATATCCTCAAAGATCTCTGAGGATCTACCGACCCTGGGGATTACAGTCATGATAATGGTTTTTTTTTTGTTGTTTAACAGATCTCTATCCACAACGAACATATTCGCGTGTTCGGATCGACCGACCGTGATATTCTCGTCCAATCACAAGCTGGTATTCTCCAATGTCAACTTAAAAGAGGTCACACACATGTGTTCACTCAACGCCGCCGCATATCCCGACAGGTTAGTGAGATTAGCTGACCTATCTATAGATCAGTTGTACCTATCCGTAGTTAGGTCAACTGCTTTATATTATATAGTGGTGGTAATTCGGTTGTTTTGCAGACTAACTTTGTGGTATACTGAACATGCCTATATTGTCTGTGGCACCTCACTCATAACCTCTCTTGGAATTGTCAACAATTACGGTGCGGTTCGCATAACGAATAATAAACACCTATTAATTAATTAGGGAGTTTTATTAAGATATAACAATTGGCGACGAGATCAAGAACCAAAGCGGATAAAAATAACAATCAATTGAGCAAAAAATATAAGTTCAGTGAAAATAAAAAGCCGACGTCTCGCGTCTTGAGAAAATTTGAGATCACTGGTTACATGTCGGATTCGGAAAATTTAAATTACTCTAGTGCTGAAGAATATGAATACTCGGAACCAAAACAGGACAAAATAGCACTCATTAGATCTGGCAAACGGACATATATATACAAGTGTTCAAAACAAGAACTGCAACAACTTCTAACAACGGAGGGACTTCACTTTCCACCAGACGCAAATGTGGATGGATTGAGAAAACTATTGAGCGATTATTATAAAAATAAACAACCACAATTGAGAGCATCAAGAATGTCCATTTGCGGCGAAATCAAACAATTCGATGGAGAAAAGTGGGAAGTTTTCGAACAACAGCTCGAGTGTTTTATAACGGTCAACGATATAAGTGATGCAAAAAAGGTACCGTTGCTTATAACAAAACTGTCTCCAAGAGTTTTCGAAACATTAACATACTTATGTTCTCCACAAAAACCAGTTAAACTAACTTTTTCTGAGTTGTGCGATAAACTTAAGGATAAATATGCAAAACCCTTGTCGACTGCCTTGGAGAGAGCAGAGTTCAGAAAGCGAAACCAATTAGCTAATGAAAAAATACAAGACTATGCACTCGAATTGAGAAAATTGGCGGGAAAATGTCAATTCAAAGACGCTGACGACCAAATTAAAGAAAAGTTTATGGAAGGAGTCTATTCGAAATTAATTAAGTTTGAACTCATGAAGAGCGAAGTAGACATGTCATTAGAAAAGTGTATAGAGGTTAGCAGAACAGTTGAGGCAGCATTATTACTTACAAACGGTTTAAATGAACGGACTGAAAATGTATTCTATTCACAAAAATTGAAACGCAACAGTGCTGGACCTAGGCAAAAAGCTACTAAGCCTCAAAACAAGATGTGTTTTTGCTGCGGCAAAGGAAATCATATGAAAGCTGAATGCAGTCTAGTGAAGAAATTTTGTAGTGAGTGTGGGCAACAGGGGCACACTTTTAGAATGTGTTCAAAGAAACGCCAAATCAACAGCCTGGATATTAAAGAACCCGAAGAAAATAATAACACTGAGGAAGTAGTAGATGATATTAAAAACTTGTTTGTTGAAGAAGATTTCAAAACCTACAGTGTTAGCGTAAGTAGGATACCACCTCATTACATAACAGTAAACGTATGTAATCAAGATCTAAAATTTGAATTAGACACGGGATCTGATGTTACAGTAATATCAATTAATGATAAAAACACATATTTTAAAAATAAGGAAATTCAAGAATGTAAAGTCTTATTCAGAAACTTTGACCAAAGCTTGACACGGCCTTTAGGTATTTTAACTAACCTGCCAGTCAAATTTAATGATGCTGTGAGAAATCTAAACATGTATGTGGTTAAAAATAATGGCCCCCGTGTGATTGGTAGGGACTGGTTAAATGAGTTGAATTTATGGCCTCCAAATGTTAGCAGTACTTTTGATATAGGAACTAATTTGGTACACCATGTTTCAGATGCACAAGAACTAGTTAAAAATCAGTTCGCAGAGGTATTCAGCCCGGGTTGGGGAAATTTTAAAGGAGAAGTGATTACTCTTAAACTGAAACCAGATGCCAAACCCAAATGCTTACCAGTCAGGCGAGTTCCATTTGCACTGCGAGAAAAGGTAAATAATGAAGTTACTAGATTGGTTAATAATGGTCGAATCACACCTGTGGAACAGAGTGAATGGGGCACACCTGTGGTACCTATTTTGAAACCAGATGGATCAGTTAGATTGTGTGGCGATTATAAACTGACAGTTAACCCTTGGTTAGAGATAGATCATTTTCCCCTGCCTCATGTGGATGACATTTTGAATACACTTAAACATGGTGAATACTACTGCGAACTTGATTTAAAGGAAGCTTACTTACAGGCACCGCTTAGTGCGGAAAGTCAGAATTGTACAACTATTGTAACAGAGATAGGAACTTTTAAATATAATTATTTACCTTTTGGCGTCAGTTCTGGTCCTGGAGCATTTCAGCGTTTGATATCAAATAAGTTAGCAAAGATTCCTAATACAGTTGTGTTCATCGATAACATTTATATTAAAGGGAAAAGTGTACAAGAGACATACAATACATTATGTCTGGTGTTAAGAAAATTACATGAATGTGAATTTAAATTAAAACCTGAGAAATGTAAATTATTCACCACCAGTCTAGATGTGTTTGGATATCGTGTAAACAAAGATGGTATTAGTGTAGTACAGTCTAACATTGAACCGTTACTGAAAGCAAAAACTCCAACAAGTCTGACACTACTAAAATCATTTTTGGGAAAAATAAATTATTACTCTAGGTTTTTAAAAAACATGGCTAAGACATTAACTCCATTGTATGAGTGTACTAAAAAAAACAAGTTTTGTTGGACACCAGAATGTGAAAAAGCTTTTTGTAAAATTAAACAAAAGTTAGGAGCTGCTAGTAATTTAAGGCATTATGATCCAAACCTGCCATTAATTTTATCTTGTGATGCTTCCGATACAGGTCTGGGTGCTGTACTATCCAACAGAGACAAAAATGGTGTAGTCAAACCAATTGCTTTTGCCAGCAAAAAGCTGAATGAAGTTGAACAAAGATATTCAACAATTGATAAGGAAGCAATGGCAGTTATTTTTGGAATAACTAAATTTTATAACTACATTTATGGAAGGCTCTTTGAATTAGAGACGGATAATGCAGCTTTGGTGAGGATTTTTAGTCCAACTAAAAGTATTCCAAAAATGGCTGCTAAAAGATTGCAACACTACGCCATATTTCTCTCTGCATTTAATTATAAAGTAAGACATATTAAATCATCAGAAAATCCAGCTGATTTCTTGTCTAGAACTGTTAAAAATAATGATGTAGTGGATATACACTCACTTTGTATTAGTGATAATTTTAGTGTTACCTGTTACACAAACGATTCAGAAATAGAATCATTAAATTGGAGGAAAATTCAAGAAGAGTCTAGAAAAGATCAAATCTTCTCTAAAATTATAAGGTACATGACTGATGGCTGGCCAGATAAAAAAGAATTAGACAAAGAAATATTACCATTGTATAATAGAAAGAATGAATTAACTATGGATAGGGGCTGTATATTTTGGGGCTATAGAATCTTAGTGCCTCACAAAATTAGGAAAGCAATATTAATTGAATTACATAAAAGTCATTTTGGAATTGTTCGAATGAAAGAAATTGCAAGGTCATATTTTTGGTGGCCAAAACTAGATGAAGATATAGAAAATATACCAAAAAGTTGTATAATATGTTTACAGAACAGCAAGACACCTACACAAACACAGAAACCATGGCCTGTAGCTCCAACCACTTGGCATAGAATACATGCAGACTTTTTGGGACCTTTTTACAATAAAATGTTTCTTGTTATAGTAGATAGTTATTCAAAATGGCCTGAGGCATTTGAAATGACTAACTTAACGAGTACCCGCACTATTGATATATTCAAGAATTTATGTTCTAGATTTGGTTACCCAGTACATCTAGTAACTGACAACGGACGTACGTTTACTAGTCAAGAATTTCAAGAATTTTGCAACTCTCACCAAATTAAACATACTCTCACACCTCCATATCACCCAGCTACTAATGGTGCGGCTGAAAGATTCGTAGAAACATTTAAATCAGCAATAACAAAAATAAGAGAAAGTGGTCACAGTTTGGTTTCTGCAATAAATTTATTTTTGTTTGACTATAGGAGCACACCTCAGCGTACCACTGGAGTTTCACCAGCTCGGTTGATGCTAGGCAGGGAAATTAGGAATAGATTTAGTTTACTACGTCCACCACCCATTACTCAATTAGTGCGGGAGAAGTTGGAGAAGAGAAATGAAGGAAATAGAGATATACAATTCGAGCTAGGACAAAAAGTCATGGTTAAAGATTATAGGAAGGGTAGCAGGCCGTGGGTTCAAGGTTTGATTGTGGGCGTGTCTGTACCAGGTGTTAGCTACGTAATTGATGTAGACGGCTTGCAGTGGAAACGGCATGTAAATCAAATGTTACTTTGTTGTCAGGCCCTTGGAGAAACTTAGGTAGTTACAATATAATTAAGTTAAAAATGTTTAGTTACAAAGATGTATATTTAGTTTATATTATAAGATTCTAAAGATTTAATTAAGTTAATTGTAAAGATTGTTTTGTTCTACTAATTAGTGATTTTAAGTTCTTACTTTAAAGTTTAAATAGTAGGGGAGAGTGTGGTATACTGAACATGCCTATATTGTCTGTGGCACCTCACTCATAACCTCTCTTGGAATTGTCAACAATTACGGTGCGGTTCGCATAACGAATAATAAACACCTATTAATTAATTAGGGAGTTTTATTAAGATATAACAAACTTAAAAAATGCTACCATAGGTACGATCTTATTTGGCTTACTATAAAGACTAAATTAGCGTAACATTTTTGAATGACAATTTTAAAAACATCTAAAATTGACATAATGATTCTTATTTAATTAATTTTCCACCATTTTCACGTAGCTTTAGTCAACACCAATTTACAAGGCTTCTAAAATAAGCTAAAACACGTCAATCATACGTCAGTTTAGTCAAATTTAGAATTGTAATTTAAAATGTTTACGCTAATTTCTGTATTGTTAATTGCATCAGTTATATTAATTAATTACGCTAATTTAGTAATTGATGTGAACAAAATAAGGTCGTGTTTAGTTCAGCATTTTTTTAGTTTTTTTTTAGTTAGTCCGCGGAACAACCGAATCACCACTATTATCAAGCTATTAATCGGTGACTTTAACAGCCGCCATATAAGATTTTGACATTTTGTATAGCCCATGTCACTCGTGATTCAGACAAATCTAACGACATCTCATTTGTCAACATTTGTGCAAAAGCCAGAGGAACTCGCATACACACATACATACACCCCAAACACATTACCCTCCTTCGTTTCGCAGTCGGGTAAAAATACACTAATATTGTAAAGTTTGTTATTTTATTGGTTTGTATGATAGAGGTAATCTCTGAAACTACCCAACCGATTTCAAAAATTCTTTCACCAATATTTAGAATGAACTTTCAGGATTAACATAGGCTATATTTTATGTAGTTTACTTTAGAACTTTTTGGGAAGACCTCGGCGTACCTCGATCAAATTGGGGACGTTTTAGAGAAAGGCCCAGGTCAAGAGTACCCTAAACCGACGCGCATGTATGAAGAATGTAATGAGAGTGAATGAAGCAAAAGAGGTATGTCAGGATCGTAGCAAGTGGAAATCCGTGGTCTCTGCCTACCCCGTCGGGAAACAGGCGTGATTTTATGTATGTATCTCGCGGGCATTACCGCGATCGGAAGCTAGTTATAAATAGACTAAATAGTCAATAGTCAATAATCTTTATTCAGTAATATCACAAGGATCATTTTGAATCGTCTTACATACTAGGTGAGTCTAGGTGCCAATTCCAGTCCTATCCCCAGTACGAGAAGAACTAGCAAGAAACTCGCTGGGCCCTAGCGCTTTTTTTGTATTATGATCCTTGTTAACATTGTTAGGGACACCTAGCAGAGTTGGAGCTGATTCGTCCCAAGCTTTTTTGTCATCTAAGTACTCTGATATTCTATAATAAGCTTTACGAGACAGGTTTTGTTTAATTACATTTTTGAATTTCGCAATCGATAAATCAAGCATAAATAATAATATCATTTCAGTCTAGCGCTAGCGACGGATAGCACAGTGACAATCGGGACCATCGATGAGATACAGAAGCTGCACATCAGGACAGTACCCCTGGGAGAGACTCCAAGGAGGATCGCGTACCAGGAGCAGTCACAGGTACACTTGGGATTATTGCACCTGTTATTTATCATGAAATTCCTAATGTTTTTTTCATAATTCAACCTCTCACTGCTCCCCTAACATCTCTAAACATCATAAGGAAACTTCCCTCTGAGTTTCAGCTCTCTAGGATCACATCTATCTATCTTCTATCTATATAATATATAAAAATGAATTGCTGTTCGTTAGTCTCGCTAACGGATTTATCTTATCTTGGTCTTGAAATGTTCGTGGAGGTCTAGGGAAGGTTTAAAAGGTAAGAAAAATTTTAATAACTGCCGGGAAAACCCTAAAAATAGCCCTTTTCTATTTCCCATACAAACGTTTTCTAAATAAAATGTAGAGTCAATTTGAACTTTATTACTATTTAATAAAGTTCATATTAAATTATAATCACTCACTGTTGTCTAAGCAATGTAGAAGGCGGTACGAAGTTTGCCGGGACAGCTAGTAATATATAAAATAGATAAATAAAACGCGATAAATACCCGTTGAATACTAATAATATTGTGTTCATATCGCGTAAGTTTAATAGTGGATTAGTAGACAAGGGCTGTAAGGCACCAATTGCAGCCCGAGATATTTAGGCGCACGAGCGCAGGCGAGGGCGCCTATAGTTCGAGGGTGCAATTGATGCGTACACCCGAGCTAACTACTCTGCTTTACATCTCGATTGTGAGGTAAGTAGAAAAAAACCGGCATTACAAGAATAAAACATTTTAAAGTAAAAGTTTTCTATTCCCGCTATTTTTTTTTCAAGAACGAAATTGAGCTTCGCCGTTCGATATTTAAAATTGATGACTATTATATTCATACGAAGACAAGGCTGAATAGCGAAGCGACCTCTTTTGTCATTGGGCTGAATGCATGTTGTCTATTGCCAGTATGATGGTTAGATGTAAGTACGCGAACTTTTTGAAAGAGTGAAGTTTTTTTTTAATTACTTACCGCCCTAGGGTTTTTCTAGCTACATTATTACCCTAGAGCGCTAATTGGTCACCTACAAGCCCCATTTGGGGGTAATAAGGACCTACTTACCGAATATGAGAGATGTAAAAATACATAGAGTGTGCGGTTTTCATGATTATCAAAATGGACTCCAGTCCATTGTGCGGTTTTCATGATTATCAAAATGGACTCCAGTCCATTGTGCGGTTTTCATGATTATCAAAATGGACTCCAGTCCATTGTGCGGTTTTCATGATTATCAAAATGGACTCCAGTCCATTTTGATAATCATGAAAACCGCACACTCGTTCTCTCCTAACTCTAACTCTCTGTCGACAGTCGTTCGGCGTGGTAACCATGCGCGTGGACCGCGTGGAGGCCGGGAGCTCCACGGCCGTGCGCGGGTCGGCCTCCACGGGCGCCGCCAACACCAGCGGCGCTCCGCTGCAGCAGGCCAAGCACGCCCCCAACGCGCTGGACCTCGAGATACACAACCTGCTGATCCTCGATCATCATACCTTCGAAGGTGAGTCTTTAAATTTCTTGACCTAGAACCCGTTGCCATACGTGAGCGGCGCGATACTATGGTAGCGGCATGATGATGAGTATTTGACGTTGAAATGCTATCCAAAAATTACTTCCGAATTGCTTCTATTTGCTTCCATCAATGAGAGAATTGCTTCCTCTATATTTAAGAAGAAATTCAACATTTAGAGGTGACCGGCCATCCTGACGTCAGGATGGCCGTTCACTCTGCGTCGTTGACCATGTTCGGTGTGGAATCGCTGATAGCTATATATGCCAATAAATGCTTTCTCCAAAGTTTTCAAACCTAAATGCTTTACCTACTTATCAAGGAAAAAAAGATATAATTATCGATTATAAGAGAAATGCGCCTCACTTTGCTATTTATTTTTTTCAAATAGAAGCAATTCGAAAGCAATTTTTGGATAGCATTTCAAAGTTAAATACGAGAGGTGACTATGGCGACATAATACAAGTCGAAGCAATTCGTCGCTTTTCGTTGCAAGCTGATTAGCAAGACAAAACCATCATCTCAGCTTGACACCAGTTTTTTGGGACAAGTCTGGTGAAATATGTTTAAATATATACTCTCGGGACTTAATCGCGTATTGTGAAACATTCTATTTACCTCGACGTTTCGATGATATTACAATCACCGTGGTCATGAGTAGTTTGAGTCTACTCGTGACCACGGTGATTGTAATATCATCGAAACATAATATCATAGAATGTTTCACAATACGCGATTAAGTCCCGAGAGTATATATTTAAACATGTTTCCAAGTCGCGATAGTTTAAAAAGTGTTCAAGTCTGGTGAAAGTTTTGTGCCTCTTCCTTTTACCTTTTGAGAGTACTGGAATTACGTACTAGAGTACTGGAGTGGCGAATATATTTTCGAATATAAATATCCATTGATATACGACCCAGTTCAAACCCATGATCTTAAACCACCAGTTTTCATGGAAAGCTAATGAAAATAACTAACGTTTCCAGTATTACACGCGCATCAGCTGATGGCCAACGAGTTCGCCATGTCCCTGGTCTCCTGTAAGCTAGGGGACGACCCTAACTGCTACTATGCTGTCGGCACCGCCATTCTGAACCCTGAGGAGTCCGAGCCAAAGCAGGTAACTTTAATTAAGCAAACGAGTAGCCATTTGGCGCTGTATGTTTATGTATAAAGGGTTACCAGACTACTTTCTACATATCTGTCGAAGAACCGATAACCGTTGGGGTAAACGAGTTCTCGAGTGGAGACCGTGGCTCGGCAAACGTAGTGTAGGACGCCCTCCGGCTAGGTGGAGTGACGATCTGCGAAAGGCTGCTGGTGGAGGCTGGATGCGTCGAGCTGAAGACAGGGCGCAATGGCGCTCATTAGGGGAGGCCTATGTCCAGCAGTGGACTGCTATAGGCTGATGATGATGAGACTACTTTCGTAAACTTCAGGGGGTTAAAGTAACGATCAATATAAACAACTTTTTCTAAGAAAACAACACTGAGCGCGGAAAAAAAACAGTAGATGTTTTTGTCTAGGTGTTATTATGTATTCTATGTATGTTTTTACAAAAAAAGTAACCATACAATTAATCTATCAGCTATCTGGTTCCCATAGTACATAGCTTTGCTTAGTTTGGAGCTAGATGGCGTTGTGTGAAATGACTACCAATATTTATTTATTTATATTTATCATGTTTGGACACGCCTCTGACTACCTTCTTTAGATACCTTTAAAGATCTAAAGTATCTAGAGATCTGAGGAGATATCTATCGAGCCTGGGGATTACAGTCGTGTACACTTTTAAACTTACGCGATCTGAACACATTATTATTAGTATTAAACGAGTTCTAATTACGTCACGGGTATCAGACTACCCGTGACCACGACAGCGTGTAAACCTGTCGTAACGTCGGGAAAATAAATAGGTAATTAGAACGCGATAAATACCCGTTTAATACTAATAATTAGTCGTGATCATAATTGTTTGTTTGTTTGTTTTTTTTGTAACAGGGTCGGATACTGCTGTTCCACTGGTCGGAAGGCAAGCTGAGTCAGACCGCGGAGAAGGAAATCAAAGGGGCTTGTTACGCACTGGTCGAGTTCAACGGCAAGTTGCTCGCCTCTATTAACAGCACTGTAAGTATCATATTCGCGTGACACGATCAGGAGGCTTAGTTTAAACTTCCTACTAATATTATAAACGCGAAAGTTTGTAAGATTGTATGGATGTGAGTTTTTTTTACCAAAAACAGCAAATATAAGTGGGCGGTTAATTGTGCCGGTGAGTGTATATACAAGAATTGCTCGTTTAAAGGTATAAGATTTTTGTTTGTTTGTATGTAGGAGGTAATCTCCTAAACTAACCATTCGATTTCAATAATTCTTTCACCAATGTGGAATGAACTTTCATGATGAACTGGCAATATTTTATGTAGGTACCTCGCGAGCATAGTTGCAGACGGAAGATAGTACGTAATAAAACAGTAGAACAAAAAAACTAGACTTGTGTTTATTGCAAAAATTATAAAACCTAACTGAGAGATCTCGAGTGGAGACCGCGGCTCGGCAAACGTAGTGTAGGACGCCCTCCGGCTAGGTGGAGTGACGATCTGCGAAAGGCTGCTGGTGGAGGCTGGATGCGTCGAGCTGAAGACAGGGCGCAATGGCGCTCATTAGGGGAGGCCTATGTCCAGCAGTGGACTGCTATAGGCTGATGATGATGATGATGATGAGAGTTATTAAAAATTACTCATAGCAGCCGCCTTATTGGATTATATACATTTTTTTTATTATAGCTTATGTCACGGTTGTAGTCCAGACGAATCCAACAACACCTCATTTGTCAAAATCTGTCCAGCCATTTGGGCTCCAGCGACAGCCAAATATAGAGTTTCATTCTGGCAGTGATCTGGATCAGTTAAGCTATCTACAGATCGTTTATTAACATTAGCTCAATTGTTTCAAATGTATTTTACTAAATATTTACAATTGAGCTAAATATACAATATACAAATATAGTGACGGCCTCTGTGGCGCAGCGGGCGAAGGTCCCCCTGAGACGCAGAAGGTTGCGGGTTCGATTCCCGCCGTGGGACAAATGTTTGCATTATTTGCAGATATTTGTCTCAGGTCTGGGTGTTTTCTATGTATAATATGTATGTATTTACAAAAAAAAAGTATATCTATGTAGTTTATCAGTCATGTGGTTCCCATAATACAAGCTCTGCTTAGTTTGGGGCTAGATGATGCTGTGTGATAGTGTCCAGCATTACTTACATATACTTACAAGTGTATTTCTTTCTGTACGTAAAAAGATTTTTATTTGTGGCTAATAATTATGAATTATTTCCGTATAGGTGCGATTATTCGAATGGACGTCGGAGAAAGAGCTCCGCCTAGAATGCAGTCACTTCAACAACATCGTAGCTTTGTACCTGAAGGTGAAAGGCGACTTCATACTCGTCGGGGACCTTATGAGGTCCATGTCATTACTGCAGTATAAACAGGTAAACTTATAGTGTGGGGAACGGATTAAAACGGGTATTAAACTACACGGTATTCAGGACCCGGCAGTAAGGGAGAGCTTGGCTTACGTTCTACGTTTTACGCTCTCTTATTACACCACTCTTAGTTAGGGTAAGGGTCCCTTAATATTGGGTAATACCCACTTAAATGCATCTTAGGCTCGGTTTCTACCAAAGCAGAGAGGAGAGATGTGTTTGAATAAACCAATCAGATTTATTTATTTCCACATCTCTTCTACGTTTTCGGTGGAAATGGATCAAGCGGAGAGGAGAGGAGATTTCTTATTTTTCTATAGAATTTTGTGCGGCGAGCGGCGCGTCAGAGCGGAGAAGTCTAGTCGGGCGGCTTACTCACACTCAGCTAGCTCACATCTCCTATCAATCATCTCTCTCCGCTACACTTCCCCTTTCCGCTTTGTTGGAAATAATCAGCCAGCTTTGCAGCACATCTCTGGTCTCCTCTCTTCTCTGCTCTGGTGGAAATCGGGTCTCAGAGGCTCTTTTCACGTATTGACAAGTCTTAAAACCTTTTTTAGATACGGCATGCAATGTTTCCACTTTTTTTCGGCGAAACTACTTAGTTCATGTACGACTTATTGCTATGTTTATTGCGACAAGGATTTAGGGAATTTTAGGGTAAAGATTACTTGAGGTGGTAAACCTTTTTATTCTATGCTCAATAGCTCTACCTATTAAGGGATGGAAGACACGAGTGATAGGACTGGAATTGACACCTAGATACCTAGTATGTAAGACGATTCAAAATGATCCCTGTGATTTCAATAAATAAATATTATTGACTATTGACTATGTAATTCTCAGATGGAAGGCAGCTTTGAAGAGATAGCTCGCGACTACAGCCCTAATTGGATGACAGCGGTGGAAATACTTGATGATGATACCTTCCTCGGAGCTGAGAACAGTTTTAACTTGTATGTCTGCCAGAAAGACAGGTTAGTGGTATTATATTTTGCTCAGTTTATTTATATTGCTCAAAAGGATAGTGTTATATTCTGCTCAATTTATTTACAGTACCTGGGTGACCTGGGAGCGATAAATTGATCTAGCTAGGTTTCATTTTTAGAAAACGTCGTTTACCAAAAAAACCGAGCAATGCTCGGTCACACAGGTACTTGTCATAAGCCCCAACAAGCTGTCCCCAGTCCCCACCAGTGGGGATTATGACAAAAATGTTTTGTCGTTTTCCCCACCAACATTTGTTATCCTGGTGGTTTGTTCCGTGCAGCGCGGCGACCACGGACGAGGAGCGCCAGCAGATGAGCTACACGGGCCAGTTCCACCTGGGCGACATGTGCAACGTGATGCGGCGCGGCTCGCTCGTGGCGCAGCACGCGGACACGCACGCGCCCACCGCGCGCCCCGTGCTGCTCGCCTCCGTCAGCGGCGCCATCTGTACGTAGCGTGCTACACTATATTATTACAACGTGATGCGGCGCAGCACGCGGACACGCACGCGCCCACCGCGCGCCCCGTGCTGCTCGCCTCCGTCAGCGGCGCCATCTGTACGTAGCGTGCTACACTATATTATTACAACGTGATGCGGCGCAGCACGCGGACACGCACGCGCCCACCGCGCGCCCCGTGCTGCTCGCCTCCGTCAGCGGCGCCATCTGTACGTAGCGTGCTACACTATATTATTACAACGTGATGCGGCGCAGCACGCGGACACGCACGCGCCCACCGCGCGCCCCGTGCTGCTCGCCTCCGTCAGCGGCGCCATCTGTACGTAGCGTGCTACACTATATTATTACAACGTGATGCGGCGCAGCACGCGGACACGCACGCGCCCACCGCGCGCCCCGTGCTGCTCGCCTCCGTCAGCGGCGCCATCTGTACGTAGCGTGCTACACTATATTATTACAACGTGATGCGGCGCGGCTCGCTTTACTTAACTTTATTATAATTCCATATTACTCGTCGATTTATGACAGGAGTGGAGAATGCTCCATTGATGACCCAGACGTGATACATGCACACAGACACAAGACATTCTCTGACCTCTCTGTCGCACACACTATTACATTTTGTATTTTATATACAATTTAACTAACTGTCTTTCCAGGCCTAGTGGTGCAGTTAACTCAAGAGCTATACGACTTCCTGAGTCAACTCGAGGAGCGTTTGAACCACACCATCAAATCCGTCGGTAAAATACCTCATCACTTCTGGCGTTCCTTCAACACGGATCTGAAGACGGAGCCGGCTGAAGGCTTCATCGACGGCGACTTGGTCGAAAGCTTCCTTGATCTCAGCCGGGAAATGCAAGAGGAAACTTGCAATCACCTAAAGGTGAATATTTTTAAAAAGAATCATAGTTTAGTGAAAATAAAATCTATTTTGTAGGATATTTTGTAGGATACACTAATCCTAATGTCGTTATACAAGATCCTACTATTATTATTAATGCAAATGTTTTGAATGATTTAGAGATAGCATTATCTCGATAAAGTCGTCTAAAGTTTAAAGTTTAAAACCGTGTTTAAAGTTTAAAACCACAGGGCATAAAAACTCAAAAACTACTCGTCCGATTTCAATATTTTTTTACCATTAGAATTGTACATTATCCTTAAGTAACATAGGCTATTTATTACTAGAAAAAATTAGAGATCCCTACTAAAACTTCATTAATGTAACCCAAGGTGTAATAATTAATGTATTTTTGCGGACGAAGTCGCGAAAACAGCTAGTAATTAATATTAACACCTTTTTGTTCAGATTGACGACGGCGGCGGTATGACGCGAGACGCCACAGTTGACGACATCATCAAAATCGTAGAAGATCTCACGAGGATACACTGAAGTGGTGCAACTATTGTTTTGTCGGTTATTCATTAAATACTATTTAATAAGTCAACCAGTTTTTGTTTCGTAAGGATACCAATTAATGTAAATGATGTGTAGGTACCCTGCATGACGTAAATAATGTGTACCCTACATGGTGGGGTAAATAATATGTATCCTACATGGTAGGGTAAATTATGTGTACACATATTTACATTTCCTACCTGTTTACAGTAGAGAGTACATTAATAATTTTAACTATGAGATGGAACAAAAATCGAAGTCTTCTAAGCAGTTTGGTTTGGTCGACAGAAAATGCCCCAAGGCACTCTTTTTGTCACATAATGCAAGCAATTAAGTATTCATAAATAAATAAAAGAAATGGACTATTGTCTTTTAAATTTATCTAAGATAGCTTTATTGTTATAAAGGTTAGGTTTAAAGCTACACTTTTACACAAAACGTGTAGATTAATCTTAATCTAAAAAATGAAACAAGTTAATGTGCGTAAAATTCCATGATTTAATCACAGAAAGGCATTACAATCACAGTTTAATGTATTTATAGCCTAGAGCAGCGACCAAATCAAGCAATAAATATATTGGAAAAAAAAAGTTTTCATTTGGCAAATGAAAAGTGCAAATGTTTAAAACCAAAGTAAGTTTTGCTTGATAGAACAGTTTTTGCAAGATTTAATAAATCTATTCACATGCTAAAGTACCAATCAAAATAGGAATTAAAATAAATATGTAAGGAGGTGCCTAAGTATTAAATATAACATTTTATGATGCCTCATACTTATGAGTTATGATTATGACTTAAGTTGAATCACTTGTTGCATTCATGGCATAATAAATAAATATTCGTGGACATTTCGCACAACGCCAAGTCCCAAACTAATCAAATCTTGTATTATGGGAATGAAATAGTAGATAGATTAATTACATATATACTTTTTTGTAAATACATAATAACACTCAAACACAACAAACATCTGTGTTCTTCGCACAAATGTTTGTCCTGGGTGGGGATCGCACCCACAACTTAGAACATGGATAGCAGAACTACTACCATCTGAGCTGTGAGGCCAGTCATAATACATAATGCATAATATAAATCTACAACAAAATTATCTTGGATGATAGCTTTTTCTAATTATTATTATGACACTATTTTTGAAGATCATATCAATAACATTTTGCGTTTTCTATTGCTGTACTTTTGCAATCGGCACAAGTTCTTTCATATGTCCTGTTATATAGAAACATTAGGTAGTTATTTTCAATACAAATACAACTCTATCTAAGCTACTTAATATGTCTATAGATAGCATACAATCAAAGTACTTGAATGATAACAAACTAGTCAAAAGTCAAGGTATATAATAACTAATTGATACCACTGATTATCACAAATCCAAGGCTGCACTCAAGTAATAGATAAAAAAACAAAAAAAAAAACTACTGTAATCCCCAGTTTTGGTAGACATCTCCTCAGAACTCTTATCTTAATCTTTGAGAATCTAAAAGGGATAGTCAGAGGCACGTCCAAACATTACATTATACAAACTTACAGGCAACCATTATTCAGCTAAATATAAGTATGGAAATGATGTAAATAAATAGTTTTAATAATTTCTACTACTAGCATAGATGATCTAATTAATTCGTAATATTATTAGGAATACATTTTATTATTGGAAAGATGGATTTCTCACAACATCACATAGTTTATATAGCATTGTTACAAATACCAAGCAGTCACCCAACATAGATTGGTTCCTTTATCCCTTTACCTACACTCGGTCAATATCCTGACTGATCCTTTGAAAAGTTTTGTAAAAGCCTATAAATCATCTTCGAAGCGTGGAATAGAATGTAGACACATTTCACTAGTCAGCTTTGTCACTCAGTCTAATGTACTATCTACTAAAGTTATAGGCCTCTTGACACAAATGTGGATCTAACTAAACAACATGGTTATTTACCTGAACTTTTTAATTTATTAAAACTTTCAAATCAAGATAAATAATCATGTTAGATGACACTATTGAAATGTACCTACTTCCTAAACTGGTCTGCCTTATGGCGCAGGAACCACATGAGTGCAAAGAGACAGCTCGGAGGACTGGACAGGGGGCCCGGGGACTCCAACATTTTCTCCACTTCTGGTATCGACATTTCTATAACATCTATTATTTCATCATCTACACCACCACCTGAAAACATTAAATTTGTTAATTGCAGTATTTTTTGTAAACTATGTTCTTCAGGATCGATTTTGCCAAATTTCATTAAAGTTTGATAAACTGTTTAGATGTCAAAAATGTAACAAACAAACACAAGTAACTTTAGTGTGAACTTTCACATTTATAATTTAAAGTACGGATATGGATATCAAAAGCATAATATCAAGCATAAGAGGCGCCTTTGAGCAAAATCAAAAGCCGACAGACACTCGATGGCTCGGGCGCTAGGGCGTTCGCCCGCGGCAGCGCGCGCGCTTGCCTCGGCCGAGGCACGTCCACACTAACCGCGCTGCTTCGCGCGGCAAATGCCTCGCGAGGCTGCTCGCTCTGTGTAGACGCGCCTATTTGATAGGAAGTAAGTATTCAATTCAATTCTGGCTTTTGTGGCATGTTGTCACAATTCTGCCAATGTCCGTTTCAAAGAAGTAAGTACCTACACTTATAGATATTCATCCTATCAAAGTTGTCAGTCAAGTAACTTACCATCTTCAGTTTTCATGTCATCAGTCACTTCACAGTAATAGAATGTCTGTAAGGAACCCTGCACACCGACTCCTGATCTGAAAAGTCCATGTACTTAGCTCTTTAGTAGATTTGATTAATAACTACAGAAACACGAACTCTGGCAATGCCTAGAATTGGTAGACATTTACTCGGATACAAAAGTATATCAGTTGTTTTCATGGTGCTACTTTTACTTAGTTGAGGCTCGCTAGACTAGATACAGACATGTTGTGTGAAATTTTCAACAGTAAAAAAGTAGGTCAAAATTATTTGTGATCAAGCCTAGTTTGAGAAGCATTATTATTAAGCTACGGCGACTTTTGCAATATCCTATCAATATTTTTTTCTCTTTTATTCTCTGTGCACTTACCTATATGAAATAATTTTTTGTAAACTCTTCAACGGCAAATTGTAGCCACATTCCTCTAGTATTTCTTCTTGAGCAATTTTATCTATGGGTTTATCTTTATCTACAATGCCAGCGCACATCTCCAGGGCAATGCCGAGGGAGGCCGGGTACTTTTCTGTGTCTATGGGCTTGCTGCGATCTTCTGGGTCGATACAGTTGTAGTAGATTGCTGTTGAAGGTAACGCAGATTTTAACTATCAAATCTTGTTTCAGGAATATTTCATAATATTTGACAGCTCAAATAATTTACGTATAAAAATATGAATAGGGTATGACAAAACATTATATACCTTTACCATAGTAGCTACCGTACTTACGGGTAGGTAACTTGGGCAAGCAAAATATTATTCTACTTTATAAATATTTTTAGAGTACAATTTTTTGTTCCTGTTGTGGTCTTGTAGGTTATTATCTGGACTCTGGACCACATAAGCTATGTAGAAACTTGTGAGATACAATTATTGAAGTGCTGCTTACCAGGACGGAATTGTTTCACAAAAATAATCTTCTTTCTGGTTATGTTGAAGACCACAATTGCAACGCTGTCATGGACCTCCAGAAGGTCCCAGGTCTTCGGCGTACCATTCTGGGTGTAGTTGAAACGGAACGGCTTCACATAAGGGGAGTCAGGTAGAGGGCTTATGAATACGTCTTTTAGGTCCTCCATGGTTTATATTTTATGCGGTTTACGGCGGCTTGGCTGAAATAAAATAAATAATAGCTCTCTGCTGGCTGCGTCCAGCCTGCCCGCTCTGGCAATTGATTGACAATAAAAAAGATAGTCTGACACTGACGTCTTACAGTCTTTTAGTGTTCTGCGCTGACAGATCCAAAATTATTAAATTTACATTAGGCATGCCTTGCCTGCCTTCAATAAAATTGTTTTGACAAAAACAAAACATGGAAAATTGTAAGCAATTAGCTGTGGTTTTGTTTGATTGATGTTGATGAATGATTGCTTGCTTGCTGCCCGCCCGATCAAAACAAAATAATCAATTCAGGTATTCTTTCTTTCTTCTGGTTTTCAAATTTTCAATTATACTTTTCATCTATTCGTGTTAGATTTTATAAAAAAAGATTTTAACAGCGAATAAATCTATAATTGCTTTTCATCTGCCCAAAGCTAAATAATGGGCTAGGTGATCTACAGAAACTAAATAATGGCTAAACCAGAGAAACCAAGGTCAGGGTTTGTGATCAAACTATCTAACGAAACTGCACTTAAACTCGCTGAAGAAGAAGAACAAGCTAAAACTAAAGCTGAGACTCTCAATCCAAGTAAATTAATTGTTACAAATGATGAAAACGTAGAAAAAAAATCGGAAAGTAAACAGGAGGCAAGCTTAGAGGTTAGTTCGACTGATATAAAAGAAGTTACTATCGTAGAACTTGATGATGTAGCTTCCAACAAGAACCCCGCGGAAGTTCAAGACAATAGCAAAGATTCCGTAAAAGATACTTCAGATGCCAGTAACGCAGAATGTGATGATTATACACCTTACATCACCTATGAAGGTGATGAAGCTATTTACACTGATCCATCATCAAAGCAGAGGTATACTTGGAGCCAGGAAACTAACTCTTGGACCCTTAAAAATGAAGATGCAGGTAGAGTGTACAGCTACGAAGATGACACCCATGTATACACTGAATCGGATGGCTCCAAGTGCTTCTGGGACGATGAAAAGAAAGCCTGGCTACCTAAAGTAGATGATGACTTCCTAGCTTTCTACCAGATGTCGTATGGCTTCGTAGAAAATAAAACCGATGAGAAGAAAGAAGAAAAACTTAAAGAAGTTCAAAAAAAGTCTGATAATCCACCTGGTCTCAAAAGGAAAGTTGAACCTACATGGTTTGAACCGTCTGAAGAAAAGAACACCAAAGTGTACGTGTCAAATTTACCGTTAGACATAAATGAAGAGGAGTTTGTCGACTTTATGCAGAAATGTGGTCTTGTGGAACGGGATCCAACTAACCAGAAGATGAAAGTAAAATTATACATGGATAAAGACCAAGAATGTTTCAAAGGAGATGCTTTATGCACATACATCAAAATAGAATCGGTAGATCTAGCTCTAAAACTACTTGATGGTAGCTACTTTAAAGGCAACAAAGTGAAGGTGGAAAAAGCACATTTCCAGTTGAAAGGAGAATATAATCCGGCCCTGAAGCCTAAGAAGAAGAGAAAGAAGGAATTGGAGAAATTGAAGAAGATGCAGCAGAAACTGTTTGACTGGCGCCCGGAGAAGTTCGCCGGAGAACGGTCTAAGCATGAAAGAGTAGTCATCGTCAAGAATCTGTTTCATCCAACAGATTTTGACGAGGAGGTACAGCTGATTCTAGATTACCAGCAGGACCTTAGAGAGGAGTGTGCGAAAAGTGGGGAAGTTAGAAAAGTGGTGATCTATGATAGACATCCTGAAGGAGTCGCACAGATCACCATGAAGGAACCTGAACAGGCGGATGCAGTCGTGGCACTTATTAATGGAAGATGGTTCGGGAAAAGGCAGATTACTGCCGAAATCTGGGATGGGCGGACCAAGTACAGAATTGCTGAAACCGATGCCGATCTTAACAAAAGGGTAGATAAATGGGGCAAGTTTTTAGAAGGGGATGATAAAAAACATGATGAGTCTAAAAATGATGTCAAGGATTCTCCAACAGTTGATGATTCAAAAGATACAGTTATAACAGCTGATGCATCAATGGATATTGCAAAATCAGAAGTGACAGATGATAATACAACTGAGTAAATAAATAAAACTATGGAAATTGATTCACTGAATAAATAGGAGGTACAGCGGAGGGCTGAAAATTTAATATTATGTACTTTAAGAAATACTGTTGTATTAAGCATTTATGTAAACGTTTTAAAATAAATCATTAACCTTGATTTTTTTTTATATTCTAAAAATGACGACATTACCTACATAATTGAAAAGTTTGGAAAAATTAGGAAGTCTATTACTTATTATTACTAGATATCATTATTAAGTTGGGAGAGAGTAAGGATGTATCTTTATTATAATTTATGCCTAATATCTTTAGTATATAAATGCTTAGGGAAAATAAATATCCTAATTAAATGATTGTCTGATGGGGGTTTTGTAACGTCACTAAACTCGATTTACGTGGCAACCCAAAAAAGCTGGTGTTCATACCATAGAGAATGAACATATAGAGCAAAGACAACCGACGAGACGTCTGCTGAGCCGTCAGTCACGTCCATATCCGTCAAAATTGTCATGTTGTCTTGCTTGTCTTGGCTGACACCTGACTTTTTGGTTGTATCCAGAATTTTTATCTAATTTGACGATTTTTAATTGAAAACTAACATTCAAAAGCGAATTGAATGCTAAACTGATAATATATGTTCCTATCTGTACTTTTGGATCCAATGAAATCTGTGTGTACCCTTTAATAATCAGTGCGGAAGTTCGTGTGTACCGTCACGTTTAATCGGGGCTTCTCTGGCGGCGGTCTCCATGAATAATAACAGGATAATATGCTAGCATGGCCGTTCAGTCCGACTCAGGAGGGAAGGACGAGGTGAAGACTCAGTTCGCGACGCGGGAAGGCAGCTATCGATTGATGACTCTATCAGAGTACTCGCGGCCCAATAGAGTGGGGTACACCGGGGGGCCGGGCTCGGCGCAGGTTCGAGTGTCGCTGGTGTCTCTGCCGCCCGGCCTGGCCGAGCCAGGCTCTGAGACCCCGGCCGCAGGACCGGAGGACAGGATATGTTTCAACCATGGAAAAGAACTATTTGTTTATGTTTATAGAGGCATCAAAAAGGTAAGATTCTTATTGAAATCCACTTCAGTAATACACCAAAATAGATAACGTACATCATAGACAACTAAATTCCATGCTCTGCTGTATTTATCTATACAAGGAAGTTGATTCATGCTACACAATGTACTTATCAAGTAGATCAAATCAATATTGTGTTTTATTTGTAGATTTGTAGGTATGTAGTCAATAACACTGGGTCACATTTTATCTTGTTTTAATGAACTTTAATGTAAACTAGTCATAGGCTGGACTATTACAACTTATAATTATATTGATAAACAAATCAATATATCCACAATTCCTATTATATAAAAACAAACATGATCACAACTATGATCCCCAGGGTCGGTAGATATCTCCTCTCTCTAGTTACCTAAATCTTTGAGGATATCTAAAAGAGGGTAGTCAGAGGCACACCCAAACCTGTTATTTGGCACATGCCCACAATTTGCACAGTAGTTAGTATTCCGTATGTGACAGGTTGCAAGTGCATCATGCATTTTTGTATGATACTTATAATGCCTTTTTTTGTCCAACAGGCGGCAGATCTCACAAAACCAGTAGATAAGAAGATGTACAAAGGCACAAACCCCACATGTCACGACTTTAACACAGTTACGATGACAGCGGATAGTGTCTCATTAGTTATAGGATTTTCAACCGGCCAAATACAACTTATAGACCCTATTAAAAAGGAATTAAGTAAATTATATAATGAAGAGGTAAGTCTGTTTTCCCAATATTGCAAACTAGCTTCTGCCTGTAACTTTGCATGTGGAATTTACACTAAAAGTGGCCTATAAGCTATTCTATGGAATATCAAAATTCATCCAGATAAGTAGACTTGATTGAGTTACTAGCAAATATCTACGTAAACTTTCACTTTTATAGTATCCAAATAAATTTAATAATGACAATAAGATCTTATAATATTAGTAGTATAAAATTATAATGAGTTTATTTACATTATGTAACTACATATATTTAGTTCTATAAGCAAACAATTTTAATATACCTAGTATACCTACTGATGTAATACTAATTTTGATATGCTTACTTCTAGAATAATGGAATGTTATAGAGAATTCGTGATATAGTTATTTTATTATGCACAAGTACTATAGACTTGTGAAAATTTGATAGTTATTTTGCTATCAGGGTTTCCTCTTCCAGTCCACATGTCCAATTGATAATCGTTATCAGGTTGTGTTGTTACATCATTGCAATAATTTCATTACTTAGCAAGTTTAATAAAAAACTATTGAGTTATTGGCTCTTTTTGCAAGAGATTCCCAAAACATGCAAACTAGATCCAATGGTTTTGATCAACTAAAATAAAGTGTGTGAATAATTGTCACTTCCAGAGACTGATTGACAAGACGCGGGTGACGTGCATCCGGTGGGTGCCGGGCTCCAGCAACCTGTTCGTGACGTCACACGCGTCGGGCCAGCTCTACGTGTACAACGAGGAGTTGACGTGCGGATCCGCCGCCCCGCACTATCAGCTGTTCAAGCAGGGGGAAGGCTACTCCGTTCACACCTGCCGAACCAAGTCTACAAGGAACCCTCTCTACAGATGGCTCGTCGGAGCAGAACCAAGTTGTATCAACGAGTTCGCCTTCTCACCGTGCGGCTCGAACATAGCGACGGTATCCCAAGACGGGTTCCTTAGAGTGTTCCATTACAATACCATGGAGCTGATCGGAAAAGCTAGATCGTACTTCGGAGGGTTCCTGTGCGTGTGCTGGTCGCCCGACGGGAAGTACGTCGTGGTCGGCGGCGAGGACGACCTGGTGACCGTCTGGTCGTTCGGGGAGAGGCGCGTCGCCGCAAGGTGCCAGGGCCACAAGTCCTGGGTGTCCGTCGTCGCGTTCGACCCGTACGTCGTCGACTTCGGCGACCCCAACGCGGAGGACGGGGACGAGAAGCAGAAGGGGGAGAACGTCCAATGCTACAGGCTCGGGAGCGTGTCCCAGGACACGCAGCTGTGCCTTTGGGACTTGACCGAGGACGTGCTGAAGCCGCCGGTGCGCGCGCGGGCGTCGGCGCACCTGTCCCCGAACGGACAGAGCTTCCCGAACGGCGTGCCGGGGGGCAAGCCCGCGAAGCCCGCCAAGACGAACAAGATAGGCCACAAGCACGCCGAGCTCAGCGGGGCGGCGTCCGGCGAGCCGTCCGGCGCCAAGGCGAAGACTCTCAACATCAGCGTCGGCGGCAAGGATAAGAAGGACGAGGGCGCCGGCTCGCTCGGCGTCAACTCGATAACGCAGCGCCTCGCCGGGTTCTCCTTCGGCGAGCGGCGGTCCGACCACCGGCGGAATTTCAGCCTGAGCAAGCCGGCGGAGGCCAAGGGCTCCGCGGCCGGCTCGGTGGCGCTGCGCGCGCGCGCCGGCGCGGGCGAGGGCTGCGACGCGCTGCGCCTCATGGGCACGGCGGCCTGCCCGCGCTTCGACGAGTGCCCCGTGCTGGAGCCGCTCGTGTGCAAGCGCATCGCGCACGAGCGGCTGACGGCGCTGCAGTTCCGCGCGGAGTACTTCGTGACGGCGTGCGCGGACGGCTGCGTGCACACGTGGGCGCGCCCGCGCAGCGAGCCGCGCGCGCGGCGCCCGCCCGACGCGCCGCGCGACTAGGGCGCGCTACACCTGCGGTACGACGCGCGCTCGCGGGTGTTATCTATCGTGCCCTGAGCGGCCCCTCCTAGTGCTGTGCTACCGTCTGGTGGACGCGACTTTACGAGCGACGACCGGTGGTCCGGACGTGTTATTCCGATGTGTGTGTATCACTGGAGTTTTACGTTTTATCGTGCCCTGAGCGGCCTATGTGATGTGGATCCTGATAGTGCTGTGCTACCGTGATGGACGCGACGCTACGGGCGACGACCGGTGGTCCGGACGTGTTATTCCGATGTGTGTGTCCGAGTATATCACTGGAGCTTTACGTTTGTGTGAGTTTAGTATTGGATGATCGACCAGACTTGCAGCGATCAGGTATTATTGCGTTTCGAAACGTGCCAATAGATAGAATTACTGGAAGTTACAGTATTGTTGTGAGAGATTCGTAAAAAACCTTGACAGGTAGGTATATGAAAAATATTTCATTAAAGTATGGAGCAAATCCAGGTATATCAGTTTTACAAGAACTAAAATGTATGCATCTATAATAACTTCACGTTTACAAAAAACAACGGACCATATTGCACCAGCACGATGCACATTTTCAAAAACAATTTGTTGAAAATAGATCTAGATTTCTGTGTCAAAATAGTATTAACTCAGTAAAGCTCCAGTGAGCAAAGTTTCAATAAGCATTTCTAGTATTTTAAACAATATGTTATTATTTACAGCCGATCCTGTATTGCTATGTTAATCCAAGATCCAAGTATTCAAATACTGAAAAGGATGGAAATGTCTAGTACTTTCCGCTAAACTTATTTCCACAGTCACGCCTGAATAAATCATTTATCCAAGTATTTCTTATTGGCCTAGCTAAATTTGGACCATCCACAAAACACAGTCAAAAAGTCGTTATTTTTTAGAGGATTAGAGGGCGTTTCTACAAAAATTTATAGATTTTACCGTTACTTTAGTTTAAAGCATGAAGATGGAGCAATAAAAAATTGGTTGATAAAAAGTTATTTCACGAAGGTTACATTTAAAATTAACTAATATTTTACCAGTTACATAAACAAAATTGTTTGTTGCGAACAATGACGAAAGTGAGAACAATGACGAAACCATTTGAGTAAAAATCCGTAGAATTGCCAGTATAGGTAGTATTAATTCAATTCCATCGAGTTATTATGAACCAAATTATCTATATGGAGCTTATATTATTTTAAGTAACCAATTCAGTCTAGTAATCCTACTTCCTACTTATTTAAAAATGGGAAAGTTTGGATGGATGGATGTATGGATGTTTGTTACTCAATCTGAACGATCCTTTAGCCGTTTCAGCGATGATCAAATATCCAAACATCCATCCATAGAAACAAAGTGTATCCCAGTGGGAATAGAAGCTACATTGTATAGTTCGCTCAACGTATCTAGGCATTCGTGAAGTTAGCCGCAAGAGCTGCGCAGTATCGTTTTTCTGGAGCAATTGGAGATAATGAGGAGGGGGGGAAGGAACTACATGTCGAAACGTCGGGAAAATATAAGGTAATTTAAACGCGATAAATACCCGTCTAATACTAATAATAATGTGTTCAGATCGCGTAAGTTTAAAAGTACATAATTTCACGAATGCCTAGATGCGTTGGACCTATATATTTTCTGCCTTGCCGCAGTATTTGAACTAAGTAATCTCTGGCGTACGTAGGTATCCGCCGTTGTCCGTACCTAATGAAAACAAGGATATTTTTCGATCGTTGGATTTGGATCAGGATAGCTCAGGATGGGCGATAATTACGAGATTAATTCTATATTTAATAGACATTGTACATTCTATAAGGGTTGTTATCAGCTCACGTTGTAAATATAGTTGTAGGAAGCGATTTAATCGCTTGCAAATGCAACCGCATTGCGCTTTTGTTTTAACTATTTATTTGTTTTTTTTAACGTTGAGATAGACGTCTCAAAGACCCTCGGAGTTAAGAAATAATTTGGTAGCTAATGTGAACTTTTCCTGTTAGTTCACCTAGATTTGTTATAATGGATTAATTAATCACCTGTTTTATTCGATTAATTAATCGGAGGTGAACTGGTGGGACGAAAGTTCCTATTATTCTAGGTGAACCAGTGAAAAGCTATCGATAATTTATCGCGACTTGTTAATTTAGATATTAGTTTAGGTTATTAGTGAATTTATTCTTTAAGTATTAATAAATACTAAATTATCGATCAATACTATCGGTTCTGTTTTATAGTGTACAATTGATCTAAGAGTGTACCTAGTACCTACATTCATCATTATTGAGCTTTTTCACGCTCGCTGTAAATAGCGTTGTTTCGTTACTATAAAGGTTACAAAAAAGAAGTTGCGTTATGTGGCGAAAAGACTTAAGATTTGCAATGCAATACATTTTACACTGAATATGATAGCTATAGCTATACAGGATACGAAGACGAAAAAGTGTGGCAAAGTCTAATAACTTATTAAAAGATAGATAAAAGAAAAGAACAAATACACGCGTCGACTTGAGAGCCATCTTCTTTTCGAATTGAAATGAATTTGAATTTTAAAAAAATATGAATGCTCGTATCTTCAAAATCATTTAATCGCTTATCGATTATTGATTCCTGGAACTATTTTCTCTATCTCCTATTAGTTTCGGATTTCGTCACGCTGACCGCTCTAGATTAATTTAATGTTACGTGGTTAATAACAAGAACCACGGTATTTCCTAAAATCGCCTAAATTATTTAGTAGCATTTTATTGTTTATAGTCATTATTATTTATGTGTATAGCGTATAACGTTTATTTAAATGCAAAACCGGTTTTTGGTCTGACACTAGGTTTGTTTTAAAAGACATTCTGATATAGGTACTTTTGAAATGCCTTCATGTTTCTCTCTACATTATTGTTAGTTGTGTAACATTTGAACGAAATGTTACAAAGAGTTATTCAAAAAACAGTTTTCTATCTTATTGTGTAAAGTAAAATACATAATGTATATGGAGCAGTACCTACTTTAAAATAATAAAATACCTACACTTGACAAACAAAATAGATACTTTCAAACTTTAATTTACTTACCTGGCCAATTCTACTCAATTTGATATTTGACAGATATTTTTGTATCTATCAAATATATTTATATTAAAATAATTTAATCTTGATTTTAGAGCTCGTCTTTCAAGCTGATAGCATGAAGATGAAGCAATAAAATATTGGTTGGTAAAAAGTTATTTCACGAAGGGTACATTTAAAATTAACTAATATCTTATGAGATAACCATAATTGTTTGTTGCGAACAATGACGAATGTGAGAACAATGAAGAAACCGTTGAGTAGAATGGTCCACCTAATGTAATTATCGGTACATAGCTTTACAAAACAATTGAACAAGTATTGGCTCTTAAAATTATCATTAATACCTTTTATACTTAAAGTGCTCAAAGCGTTCTGTACGGGTTTAAGCTATTCAAAAACACAAAAATAAATAACTGAAAGAAAAAATGGTAAAGTATTTTTTTGTAATCTTATGTTCACTTGAGCGTGAATTTAATGCTAACGACTCTTACTGCTCATATTTTGTATTAAATTTCACTTTGTTAATAATAAAGAAACTACATTTGTAATTAATGTTGCATGTTACAATCGCGTCCTTATTGTGTAAGATGTAAGTTTCTAATGATGTAAATTATTTCTTTTTCGTGGCCTTATAAATGTTATGAATGTTCCATTTCTTGTTTCCGTATCAGTGAAGTGAATTTGAAATATAACTTGTGTACAAAAATGTAATGTTTCTACAAAGCCCGGTTGGCGCCCGAAATTTTGTGCTTTTAAAATTTTCTTTTATAAAAGAAAATTTTAAAAGCCATAAATGGCCTATTCATAAATTACGTCACACGTTAAGGGGTAAGAAGGAGGGTCGACGAAGTGTGATATTGTGTGACAAGGGGTTCTAAATTTCGTGACATCACATTTCAAAATCTTTTATGTAGGTCTACCATGAGTTTTCACAATCTACACGCTAGCGACTGTAGTTAAAAAAATGTATGAAAACTTGCCTACAGCGCCTCTAGTGGATAGTTCGGCACTAAAACCTCACGTAGCTAACTATCCTACGTCACAGCGTACTACAGCGACTGTAGTTTGCGCTCATAGTTTGCTTACAATTTGGTACCATGAGTAACAGTTTTGACAAATGTCATAGTAACGTACTATTACTACTGTAGTAACGTCAGCTAATCTAAATGTGACAACTCATGGTAGACGTACAGCTGTGACAAGGACGGGGGGAGGGGCAGAAAATCATGAAATTCGTGTGACGTTATTTATCGATGACCCCTTAGTTCACGTGGCTCGGTCAGTGAAACTTGAAGTTTCGGATATATAAATATAGTGCTTGACCATCTTAGCACACATTGCACATTGAACTTTATTAACTTTAAATTATCATCACAGCTGTTTAATCACGCCGTGTTCAGTTGTATTTGAAACTTACTATCGACATAGCAATCTGTAAGAAAAAACTGCGTAGTAATAGCTTAACACTTACACTGCCCTAAAATGTTTTTACTGTTGTGACATGCTTAGGTCATTATGACTTGTGCACGATGCTCACTTTTAAATTTAATAGCTTGAATAAACAAGAATAGTTTTGACTAAGTATACAAATCGCAGCTTTATTTTAATTATGAGATGTTCAGTTATCATCAAACTTAATAATAGGTTGTGCCCATAGATAGAATTGTATCTTATAACACATTGTATTAGAGCAAAGTGTAGGCTTGCGAGATGATACCAATTAAGATTAATTTATTGACCTACAGTAAGAAGTATTACAAAGTACATTAATATGTTTCTATTCAAAAAATTTCTTATTTTATTTAACAACTGGACTTGCTTACAAAAAATGGTCTGTAGGTATTCTATTATTTTTAAATGGACTACCTACATAATACGAATCATAATCAAAATGACATCCTAGATTTAATAAAAATTAAACAATTTTATCTCAATGCTAAGCTATTTTTGCTACCTCCGTGAATTTAGTTGTTCATGTACTATTGACTGAAGTTTCAAAAACCTTGACCATTTTCTGTATGCCGACAATACCTTGAAAACTGTAAAATAATGACTGGCTTTGAAATACCACCGGACAGACATTCATTTTTATGTACCTACCTAATTGGTGTTCTTTGTCCAAAACTAGTGAGACACACAAGCCTATCAGGTTATTATTAAATAGAGAATTCTCTTGATAAATATTGAGTTTTATTAAACCTGCGTATTTCAGTGGTAGTGTAGTGGTAGCAGCCCTGCCTCACGATCTGAAGGTCGTGGGTTCAAACCTGGTCATGCAAAAATGTATGTGCTTGTTAACGGTGAAGGAAATAATCGTGTGGAGACCGGCATGACGGTTTGAAGTCTGTCTGACTGTCCTCTTTAAATATCCTTAAATATATAATTAACTAAAGATCTAAAGAGATACATACCTATAACGAGCCTGGGTATTACAGTCGTCATTGATGAAGTTGGTTTATCTGTTTAACAAATTGTTCGACTGATTACATTTTGGAACATTGAGTCATCATCATCTTCCTGCCCTTTTCCCACGCTATGTGGGGTCGGCACAACATGTGATCTTCTTCCATTTCCCTCTATCATTCGTCATCTCAGTACTCACTCCTTTCTTACCCATGTCATCTTTCACACAGTCCATCCATCTTTTCTTTGGTCTACCTTTACCTCTGTATCCATCCACATTCATATCTAACACTCTTCTCGTCACATGACATTCATCTCTTCTCATAACATGCCCATACCACGAACATTTTGGAACATTGAGTATAGTCAGAAAAAAAACTCAATTAACATTCATTAATTAAACCTCCTTGTAGTACCTACTTGGGTAAACAATAATTGACTATTTTTCAAAATGTATCTTTAAACTAAGCTCAATATCTGAAAGGTATTTAGTACCTCACTCGGATTCTTTTGCCTAAAAAAACCACTTGACATTGACACTGGCAGGCAACGCAGACAAACAAATGCCATTCTAGGATTTTGATTAGGCTAAATTAAAAAGATAAATTGTTTACATGTATATTTTGGTGAGGGAGGTGTCTAAAGTTGGGTTATTATTCAACACACCGGTATTAAAACTAACTATCTACCATGATTTGCCCAGATATAAACCACTTTCCGCCTCCAAAAACAATGGGCACCAATAAAAGAAACGTGTCTTTGGAAAATGTTAATAAATCTGTAAGCATGAACTGCTTCTACTACAGTTTAGTGATCACTTGCCCAGATGAAATTCAAACTCCTGCTGAAATAGAAGACATTCTTACTGAAGACAACGATTACTACAAACTATCAGGCTGCTCACTCGCCGAGTTCGTCGAACCAGCGTTCATAGAAAATTTTGTCAAGAAAGGAAGTATTTACTGTTTATCTGCGGATAGAGACTGCATGGTGCAGAACTGCGCCTCTATAACCCCAGATGGATACCTCACACTTCATGTGCTAGAGTTTATCTACCAAACTTTAGGCCTCCAAGGCACTAAACGACCACACAAGTACAAGGAAGTAAAAATAGATCTGACTACTTTGAAACAGCACGATAAAGTGAAGCAGGGTCTAAGTAAGTTAGAACTCTTTGATTTCTACTTGTCTTGGGAACCTCATGAAGAAACTGTCTGCCCTTCATCTATAGCAAAATACTTCTCTGATAGAAACATTAAAGTTTCTTTGCATGGTTTAGAATTTAAGAAAATCACGCCGGATATAACACAAGTACCTTCAATTGAAGATGTAGACACAGAGGAGGTGGTGGAGTGGATAGGAATGCTGGCCCTCAACGGAAACTTAGCTGAACCAGAGCCCTATGTCAGCTCTTATTGTGAACCGCAAAGCGAGTTAGCAATGAAAACAAGTAGAATATCTATCCTCATAGTCAAAGGTTTCATTATTTCATCGCTAGTCTTAAAAGTTTGCAAAAGTTTGTCAGAATATGCAAAATCACGAGAACTAAGCAATTACTGGGCAGCGATAAGTGTTCAAAGTCAGGATAGTTTGTGGCAATGGAATCTCAGCAGCCCGAAGATGTTCCAAGCCCATGATTCTTCTTACAATGCTTTCTTCACAGACAAAGGTGTGACGGTATATTCTATAGGACAATTAAAGTATTCATGATAATACTGCCTTTCTCTACCCAACCTAATCCTTTTACAACCACATCTATACATAAATACTTGTCCAAAATCTTATGTAGGTATATGTTTTTCTAGCAATAAAATGTAGGTACTTCAATTAGGTATATTATAAAGAGAAAAGATTTGATTGTTTCTTTGCATTGAATAGGCTCTAAAACTGCTGGACCGATTTGAAAAATTCCTTCACCAATGTGCAGAATGATCTTTCAGGATGAACATAGGCTATATTTTATGTAGGTAGTTCGCGGCCGACGCCGCGAGCGGAGACTAGTTACCTATATTATTTTGATTTGATTTGATGGGTTTTCAAGAAGTTTATTAGTTTACTAACTAGGCAGTTTAATAAAACATAATTTGATCTACATTATTTTTTATTTGGTTTATTTGTACAATGTTCTAGAAGCCCGGATCCCACGCCGTGCGATTGACCGTGTCCACCATCTTGTAGCATACTATCGTATCACCTGGCTTTATCTGAAATTTATTATTTTTACTTGAAACTAGTGGAAACATAAATGTTTTTAAACTGTCTACCCACGACAGTGTGTAAACCTGTCGAAATGTCGGGTAAAAATAAGTAAACAATAACGCGATAACTACCCGTTTAATACTAACAATAGTGGAAACAATATATGGAGAAGAGCCAATCAGATCGACTTTCATAAAACAAAAGTAACAGTTCCACTGGGATAAATAGGTAACTATTAAGTTAGTTATCGGAAAAATACCTCGACGTTGGGGTCCTCAAACCGGAGTCCACATTCCATGTCCCGTTTGATAGTGGTCACTTCATCCTTCAAATGTTTCATTGATGCCAGTTTACCTGTGAAATTAATAAGATTTATTACAAAAAATCAAAAAACCCGTGAAACTGTAATTTATCACAAAGCTTTATTTATTTATTTATTTTTTCCTTTATTAGATTGACTTGTTCTAATAGTCGTAGGACGCCTTCCGGCCTGCTGGGACGACGATCTGCGAAGGACTGCAGGCGGAGCTGGATGAAGACAGGGCGCTAGGCGCTCATTAGGGGAGGCCTCTGTCCAGCAGTGGGCTGATATAGGCTGCTGCTGATGGTGATGTCGATACCGTCGTGCACGACGTGCCGCGCGCGCAGCAGGCGGTAGCGCGCCGCGCGCAGCAGCGCCCCGCGCACGCAGCGGCAGCCCGCCACCGGCACGCGGCGCCGCGCCTCCGTCACCACGAACTGCTGCAGCACGTACCGTCGTGCACGACGTGCCGCGCGCGCAGCAGGCGGTAGCGCGCCGCGCGCAGCAGCGCCCCGCGCACGCAGCGGCAGCCCGCCACCGGCACGCGGCGCCGCGCCTCCGTCACCACGAACTGCTGCAGCACGTACCGTCGTGCACGACGTGCCGCGCGCGCAGCAGGCGGTAGCGCGCCGCGCGCAGCAGCGCCCCGCGCACGCAGCGGCAGCCCGCCACCGGCACGCGGCGCCGCGCCTCCGTCACCACGAACTGCTGCAGCACGTACCGTCGTGCACGACGTGCCGCGCGCGCAGCAGGCGGTAGCGCGCCGCGCGCAGCAGCGCCCCGCGCACGCAGCGGCAGCCCGCCACCGGCACGCGGCGCCGCGCCTCCGTCACCACGAACTGCTGCAGCACGTACCGTCGTGCACGACGTGCCGCGCGCGCAGCAGGCGGTAGCGCGCCGCGCGCAGCAGCGCCCCGCGCACGCAGCGGCAGCCCGCCACCGGCACGCGGCGCCGCGCCTCCGTCACCACGAACTGCTGCAGCACGTACCGTCGTGCACGACGTGCCGCGCGCGCAGCAGGCGGTAGCGCGCCGCGCGCAGCAGCGCCCCGCGCACGCAGCGGCAGCCCGCCACCGGCACGCGGCGCCGCGCCTCCGTCACCACGAACTGCTGCAGCACGTACCGTCGTGCACGACGTGCCGCGCGCGCAGCAGGCGGTAGCGCGCCGCGCGCAGCAGCGCCCCGCGCACGCAGCGGCAGCCCGCCACCGGCACGCGGCGCCGCGCCTCCGTCACCACGAACTGCTGCAGCACGTACCGTCGTGCACGACGTGCCGCGCGCGCAGCAGGCGGTAGCGCGCCGCGCGCAGCAGCGCCCCGCGCACGCAGCGGCAGCCCGCCACCGGCACGCGGCGCCGCGCCTCCGTCACCACGAACTGCTGCAGCACGTACCGTCGTGCACGACGTGCCGCGCGCGCAGCAGGCGGTAGCGCGCCGCGCGCAGCAGCGCCCCGCGCACGCAGCGGCAGCCCGCCACCGGCACGCGGCGCCGCGCCTCCGTCACCACGAACTGCTGCAGCACGTACCGTCGTGCACGACGTGCCGCGCGCGCAGCAGGCGGTAGCGCGCCGCGCGCAGCAGCGCCCCGCGCACGCAGCGGCAGCCCGCCACCGGCACGCGGCGCCGCGCCTCCGTCACCACGAACTGCTGCAGCACGTTGGCCTCGCCTGCAACACGGACCCCCGTCACCACCAGCTGGAGGGCAGGGCCTTCTACTCCCACTTGCACCACCATGGTCGCCTCCAGCCGTTTCTTATCAATTTGATAATAACAACAACAGTAACATGATCCAGACTGTAATCCCCAAGCTCGGTAGTATCTCCTCAGACCTCTGGTGACTTAGATCTTTGATGACTCCATATCAAGAGGCAGAGGCACGTCCGAACATGACATTAGGCACATGCCCACATTTTGCACAGCAGTATTCCGAACGTGACAGGTTACAAGCCCATCGCCGCTATAAGAATACTAACCTATGACACAAACCTTCGAATTTTTAGTTCTAGGGTATACCAGTTTCACTAGTACAACACTATCCTTAGTCTCACCGAGTATCTCCTCCTCCTGTGTCTTCGGTATCCTGGCACTGAGCTCGTCCTTCACGTCGTCCACCAGCCGGTAGATGACGTTGTGCGCCCGCACAGGGATGGCCTTGGACTTGGCGTCCTGCGCCACTGCCGGGGGACACTCTACATTGAACGCGTATATTATCGCCTTGAATGCTTCCGCTATCTGCAATGGAGAATGTAAACTAATTTTGAATATTAGCCCTCCATATTCTCAGTCAAAAATAAAAAATACAAGCGAAAGAATTACTTCGATACGTCCATTAGTTTCCGATTTATAGAAGAAAACGTGCGATGCGGACTCGTACGATGCGTGTGACGGTGTGACGTCATCGCATAACACAACTCCTAAGCGGAGCGTTGGAAATTGACGTCACATGCGGTCACGTGACTGGTAGCGTTAGACTAAATTGACTAAATTTTAAATCAGTTAGTTACCTTTAACCGATTGAGCTGAAATTTGGTATACACGCTTATTTTTGATGACCATGCATGCTTAGCTATGTGACGTCATTCTAATTCTAATATGGCGGATCATCCAAGATGGCGGAATAGTTATTTTTTCTGCACTACCACAGTATGAGTATCGAATGAAAGGGATTGCTGAGGAGAACACGAAAACTAATAAAAGGTCACATTTGAAACTTGTTTTTAAAAAGGTTTTTTTTCAATTAATTTATTTCTTTTTGAAATATGTGCGCTATACCAGTACTATCAAACGGTGAAGGAAAACATCAAAAGGTAACCTGCATGTTACTGAAAAATTTGAAGACACGAGTCAAGGTGCCTCTGAGGCGAACTTTAATCCTTTCACCACACTGGTATTATAGAACAAGTGACACTGACATACCTCTAAATCGTTAGGCGTGACGGGTCCAACTCCAAAATGTACTAAATCCAATCGCACGCGATCATGCTCGTCATACGTCTCTAGAATGTCCAAAATGGCCTCCACAGAGCCGTCAACGTCGCCTGAAAATTATAAAACACTAGCTATTAATAAGTCCCGAATTGGTCCGTAACAAATTAAATTAAATTTAAAATTTTAAAAACCCCCGACACAAATTTTGTCCGCCATTTTGTGGCGGCCATCTTGGACCGAGTTTAATCAAACATAGCTAAGAATACTCCCATCTAGTTCACCTTTCTCTCTTCACCTAGCTCATAAAAACCTTCATATTATTAGTAACGTCAAATTTCAAGCTAGACGTAACATTACTAAAATTCAATTTCTATAGGGTATTATGATACGAAATATTACTTTGATATTGCCCAGGTTGTAGTAAACTCAGAACTCACCCTTGATGAGCACATTGAGGGTGGGGTGCGTGTCCACTTGGATCATCTTCTCCCGGGGCCCGCTGCGGCGCATCTTGAAGCGTCCCGCAGCACGGCGCTGCGCCAGCGCAGCACGGTACTGCTGCTCGTGCTGCGCCTCCTTGGCGGAGATCACCTCGGAGTCGGCGGCCTGCTTCTCGCGCATGCGCATGTTGTGACGCCACTTCATCACTTCCGCGGCGCGTTTCTATTTATGTTACCAATAGTGAGTTACATTGTCTTTTCTGTTATGTGAGCTACACCAGGGGCCTCACCACGAATTCATAATACATTACCGAATTAATATTACATTGTTATTTCGTACCATGACCTATGCAAATTGTATTGAAGTAGTGACGTTTCTATAATGGAATCGTTACGGAATCGTTCTGGAAAACTTCGTGGTAAGGCCCCTGGTGAAGGTCGCCGATGGAGTCGTCCGCTGGATGCGGGCGCAGGCAGGACCGGTCATGGTGGCGTTCTCTGGGGGGCTTATGTCCAGCAGTGGACGTCTTCGTTGATGATGATGATGAATCATTGCTGAGAGGACCCTCACCTCGGAGCTGACCTCCAGGACCTGGTCTCCGGCGGAGGGCAGCTCCCGCCAGCCCAGCACCAGCACCGGAGTGGAGGGCGGCGCCGCCTGCACCACGCCGCCGTCCGACGAGTTCAGCACTCGCACCTGGAGAGTAAGGTCCACTTCATCATCATGAGATCATAAAATTAAAAAAAACATGATCACGACTGTAATCCTCCTCGGTAGATATCTCCTCAGACCTCTAGTCTTCTTAGAGGGTAGTCAGAGGCACGTCCGGACATGACATTTGGCACGTGCCCAAATTTTGCAGAGTGGTCAGTATTCTGTAGGTGACAGGTTGCAAGGCCATCGCCGCTTATGAGAATACTATGACACACACCTTCGAATTTTTGGTTCTAGGGTATGCCGGTTTCCTCACGATGTTTTCCTTCACCGTTTAAGAGCACTGGCATTGCGCACATATTTTTTTTTGTTTAGAAGAACTCATTGGTTTGAACCCACGACCTTCGGATCGTGAGGCAGGGGTGCTACCACTACACCACCAGCGCTCTTTATGTATGATATAATTTAATTTAATTAAAGCATAGAAGGCAGAACTAACTACCAATGAGCGGTCAATCAAAATGTTCAATTACTTCATGTCACCAGTGTGGTGAAAGGGTTAGCTGTTCAATCAGCATTTAATGAGTACCTTAGCCCATCCGGTGCCTGCTACAATGACGGAGCCTCGCCGTAATGTCCCTCTTTGCACCAAAACTGTTGCCTGTTTGCTGCCAACAGAAAAACAAATTAAAACTATTTTACTTTTTGTCAGCATAGCTTGGAACCGGTTAACAATTTACCAGAAAATAACCGATTTAAACCGGTATTTCGATAATAGATAAAGACAGGTTTACAGAGTCATCCCTTGACCACGACAGTGTGTAAACCTGTCGAAATATCGGGAAAAATAGGTAAATAAAACGCGATATACTCGTATACCCGTTAAATACTTACTAATGATAATCCTACTAATATTATAAATGCGAAAGTTTGTATGGATGTCTGGATGTTTGTTACTCTTTCACGCTGAAACTGCTGAATGGATCTGGATGAAATTCAGCACAAATATAGATTATAGTCTGGAATAACACATGGGCTACTTTTTATCCCGAAAATATGTATAGTTCGGGGGGGATAGCCGAGGGCGGATCCAGCTTTGGTGTCAGGGGGGGGGGGTCACATAGCCGTGGTCAAGTCACAAAAAGTTATAATCCTTATTATATATCATTTTAATTAGTGGTCCACTTAGGTCCTGGACCCAGCCCAGGGGGGGGGTCATGACCCCCATGACCCCCCCCCTGAATCCGCCCTTGGGGATAGCTTTGTTTTTGTTTTTCAAGGTACCACGCGGGCGAAGCCGTGGGCGGAAGCTAGTAGTATATAATAGGCTTAATCATTTAAACTTTGTTTGATATATACTCTCAAGGGGGCATTCTCTTACCCAGTTCTAGGGTCCAGTTGAGCTTCTAGCACCGTCCCCTCCACGTAGCCCCCAGGGTCTGCCTTCAGCTCCATCAACTGAGCCTGAAGAGTGAGGGCTTCCACGAGCGTGTCCAGGTTTTGCTTCTTCAGCGCTGACACGGGTATGGCCTGCACATCTCCGCCGATAGCTTCGCATATGATGCCGTGCTGGGCTAACGCACGCATGGTCCGCTCCTGTGTGGTGGTGTGAATCAGTGGCCAAGTCCTTATCAGGCCGCCTGTAGGCCTCCTAATTTAGGCACTAACGCCCAAATACTGAAACTTAGCTATTTGACGTAATCTAAAAATATACCTATAGATCGTTTGTAGCAATCCTTAGATAGCTGAACTGTTTGACACGTATTTAAAACTAGGTGACCAGCGCGCAACTTTCGTCTGCGGATTTTAAGTGATATTACTTTTCCCGTTTTCGGATTTTAAGTGATATTAAGACCGCTGGTGGTGCAGTGGTAGCACCCCTGCCTCACGATCCGTAGGTCGTGGGTTCAAACCTGGTCGTGCACCAATGAGTTTTTCCATTCGTAAAATTTATGTGCGCAATGCCAGTGCTCTTAAACGGTGAAGGAAAACATCGTGAGGAAACCGGCATACCCTAGAACCAAAAATTCGAAGGTATGTGTCATAGGTTAGTATTCTTATAAGCGGCGATGGGCTTGCAACCTGTCACGTACGGAATACTATATACTAAACTACTGTGCAAAATGTGGGCATGTACCAAATGTCATGTTTGGACTTGCCTCTGACTACCCCCTTTAGATATCGTCAAAGATCTAAGTAACCAAAGATCTGTGGAAATATCTACCGAGCCCGGGGATTACAGTCGTGATCATATATTTTTATTTTATTTTTTTACTTTTCCCGTTTTTGCAACATTTTGTCGCAGCGTGATGTTATATGTCTTCCTCGATAAATGATACATCCAACACAATTTTTTTTCAATTCAAACCAGTTAGTTCCTGAGATAAGCGCGTTCAACCAAACTAACTCTTTAGCTTTATAATATTAGTATAAATACTGTGTATTATGATAGATCTGCATATTTATGTATATTTTGGTTTTTTAAATAAAATGTAATCTAATAATCTTTTATGGGGTGCCATATTTCGTGATAAAGTAGTCTATAATTATAAACAAACATAAATAATAAATTGAGGCATACCTACAATGTTCACACCTGGCTTGTCTATTTTGTTGATCGCCACCAAAACAGGTACTGAGGACAAAACAAGATATTAACTTTATTTACCTTTGATTAGCGGTACAAAAAAACAAATTTATCATGTAATCTTCTAGAATAAATATCTCCTCAAAAAGATACAAAGATTTATAAAGATATCTCTTAACCCCCTTTTAGGGGTAGACCGAGTCACATACAAACAAAACTCGTGACATGCCTCAAGTTTAGCATGGTTGTAAAATAAAGCAATACTAGCCCACTTATTTGTCTTAAGTCTCTTATAAGGTCGATTTGACTAACTTCTGATAAAGTTATTCTCAGAATAATTGACAATTTACTTTTTGATAACTACGATTTATTCTAGGGATAGTGCTCATTGTTTACTAAAAACCGCTCTTAGTCTAATGTAATAAGAAACTCCATGAATTTGCCAAAAATTGATTAATGTCCTTCGAGGTTTGGGTTTGAATTGCCGTGTAACGTGTAATAAGCCTACATATTTTTTAAATATAATTCTTTGGCATAGTTTGACAACCCTCGCCTACCAGAGCCTACCTCTATTTTTATGGGGTAATTTTTTAGCTCAACGAATTCTTACATGGATCGTCCATTCACTTAGCTTGCACCTAAGGGGGTAAAAGGAGGTAAAATTGTAAAGTTGTAGTTTCAACTTACCCCTTGTCCATTCACTTAGCTTGCACTTAAGGGGGTAAAATTGTAAAGTTGTAGTCTTGCTTGCACCCAAGGGGGTAAATGGGGAAAATTCTAGTTTCAACTCACCCCCCGCTTCCCTCGCCATCCGGATGCTCTCCACCGTCTGGTCCATGACGCCGTCGTCGGCCGCCACCACCAGCACCACGATGTCGGTGGCGAGCGCGCCGCGCGACCGCATCGCGCTGAAGGCGGCGTGCCCCGGCGTGTCGAGGAACGTCACTTGCTCACCGGAGGGTAGTTTCACTGTCGATTATTTAAATTATTACCTACCTTTAAACGAGCAATTCTTGTATATATAATGTACTAGCTTCCGCCCACGGCTTCGCCCGCGAGGTACTTTGAAAAACAAAAAGAAATCTATACCCCGAGAACCGTACATTTTTCTAGGATAAAATGTAGCCTATGTGTTATTCCAGACTATAATCTATATCTGTGCCAAATTGCATCCCGATCCGTTCAGCCGTTTCAGCGTGAAAGAGTAACAAACAAACATCCAAACATTCTTACAAACTTTCGCATATATTAGTAGTGTAGGTAAAAACCTACACTACTAATATTATAACATAGGTACAGCCAATAATGGATTTACATTTTTGTAAATCCATTATTGCCTGTATGTTATGTTATACGAGTATATAAGATCTGCTTAAATGAGTATTTTACAAATGAGAGCTGTGAATTTTGTTAAATAAATAAATAAGTAGGACTTAGCTGTGGTTTCACGATTATTCAGTTAAGTACAGAAAAAAGTAAATTTCCTTGAAATTTTACCCTTTTTTGCACATACCCTTAGAGGGTTTTTCCCATTAGGCCCACATACCTTCGGGGAAAAGGAGTGTCGGCCGTCCGCAGACAAGATGGGTCGACGACATAGCTAGATCCGCGTCGGACATGGGCGAGGTTGGCGCAAGATAGAGGCGAATAGCAAAAGCGAAGAGAGGCCCAGCAGTGGGATGAGTGGGCTGGTGATGATGGCCCACATACCTTCAAATGCTCCAATATGCTGGGTGATACCACCAAACTCGGTGTCCACCACAGCGGAGTCCCGCAGCGAGTCTAGCAGCGTGGTCTTCCCGTGGTCCACGTGCCCCATCACGCAGACCACGGGCGGCCGGGGGCGCAGCGCCTCGGGCGGCGCCGGCGGCGCGGGAACCGCGTCTTTGTTCTAACAAGAAAGTAATTGATCACGTTTTATTGTAAACTAGCTTCCTCCCACGGATTCGCCCGCGTGGTACCTTGAAAAACCAAAACAAATCTATCCCGCGGAAACCGTACATTTTTCCTTGATAAAAAGTAGCCTATGTGTTATTCCAGAATCCAGACTATAATCTATCTCAAATTTCATCAAATCCATTTAGTAGTTTTTGCGTGAAAGAGTAACAAACATACATCCATACATCCACACATCCATACATTTCTTACAAACTTTCGCGTTTATAATATTAGTAGAATTGTATTTTTCTCCCCAAAAAATACTAAAATACTAATAAAGTATATTATCTAGCTCACGCCCGCGGCTACGCCCGTGAGGAACCTACATGAAAATAGCTTATGCTCATCCTGAAATTTCATTCGAAACATTGGTAAAAGAATTTTTGAAATCAGATGGGTAGTTTTGGAGATTTTGGACCAACAGACAAACTTTGCCTCTTTATAATATGGCGATGAATATATAATAGACTAGCGAACCGCCCTGGCTTCACACGGGTAGAAAATATCTCTAATTTTTTTGAAAATAATAATTTGGAAATTCAGCCTATGTTACTCAGGGATAAAGTAGCATTCTAATGGTAAAATAATTTTTGAAATAGTACCAGTAGTTTTTGAGTTTATTTGTTATAAACAAAATATAAAATTTTAAAATATAGCCTATGTTCATCCTGAAAGTTCATTCTACACATTGGTAAAAAAAATCTAATCGGTCCAGTACTTTTGGAGCCTATTCAATGCAAACAAACAATCAAATCTTTCCTCTTTATAATATTAGTATAGATACAACCAACCTATTAACCAAATTAGGGATGTTTTAGAGAAAGGCCAGGTCATGATTACCCTAAACCGACGCGCATGAATGAAGAATGTAATGAGAGTGAATGAAGCAAAACAAGTATGTCAAGATCGTAGCAAGTGGAGATCCGTGGTCTCTGCCTACCCCGTCGGGAAACAGGCATGATTTTATGTATGTATGTATGTACAACCAACCTCTTCTTCTTCAACTTCTTGATCCGGGTTAGGTATCAACTTGAACCTGTACCCGCTAATCTTGACAATATCTCTGACGATCTGCGGGTTGTGTATCACAGTGTTCTCATTGTATTCTACCTCTGAGGTTTTGTCAGCGAACTCTAGTGTTTTGAAAACGTGATCTGTAAGGAAATTAGAGATTAATATAAGATATCAACTAAGCTGGGAAGATACGCCCTATACCATCTTCCCAGCTTAGTTTAACTCAATTAAGTAGATAGTACCTGGGTGACCGAGCTTTGCTCGGTTTTTTTTTGGTAAATTTTGTTTTGAAATTTAATGAAAAAAATGAAACCTAGCTAGATCGATTTATCGCCCTCTAAACCCTCTGCATACTAAATTTCATGAAAATCGCTGGAGCCGTTTCCGAGATTCCGATTATCTATCTATATCTATATAAGAGCTTAACCTGACTGACTGACTGACTGACTGACTGACTGACTGACTGACTGACTGATTTATCATCGCCCAGCCGAAACCGCTGAAGCTAGAAAGCTGAAATTTGGAAGGTGGTTTCCTTTTATATCAAAACCACCCACTAAGACGGGATTTTTGGAAATTCCACCTCTAAGGGGGTGAAAAAGGGTGAAAACGTTAGTATGAAACTTTTTAACGCGTGGAGTGATTTTCATGAAACTTTGTTTGTGCACTGTAAATGCAAAATAAATGGACACGTGTTTCAGGATTTTTCAATATAACTATCAAAAAGGGGTCAAATGTGGGGTCAATTTTTGTGTGGGAACTTTTTAACGGTTGGTGCGATTGGCCTGAAACTTTGTTTGTGTACTGTAAATGTAAAATAAATGAACACGTGTTTCAGGATTTTTCAATATAACCTTCAAAAAGGAGTCAAAGGGGGTCAATGTTAGTATGGAATTTTTCTAACGGGTGGTGCGATTGGTCTGAATTTTTGCTTGTGTACTTTAAATGCAAAATGAATGGACACGTTTTTCAGGATTTTTCAAAATAACTTTCAAAAAGGGGTCAAATGTGGGGTCAATGTTTGTATGTGAACTTTTTAACGGGTGGTGCGAATGGTCTGAAACTTTGTTTGTGTACTGTAAATACAAAATGAACGGACACGTGTTTCAGGATATTTCGATATAACCTTGAAAAGGGGGTCAAATATGGGGTCAATGTTTGTATGGGATCTTTTTAACCTGGTGCGATTGGTCTGAAACTTTTTTCGTGTTTCAGGATTTTTCAATGAAACCTTTAAAAAGGGGTCAAATGGGGGGGTCAATGTTTGTATGGGAACTTTTCAACGGGTGGTGCGATTGGTCTGAAACTTAATTTCGTGTTTTAGGATTTTTCAATACAACTTTAAAAAAGGGGATCAAATGGGGGGGGGTCAATGTTTATATGAAATTTTTTTAACGCGTGGTGCGATTGGCCTTAAACTTTGTTTCCTGTTTCAGAATTTTTCAATATAACTCTAAAAAAGGGGTCAATGTTTGTATGGGATTTTTTTAACGGGTGGTGCGATTAGTCTGAAACTTTGTGTACTTACTGTAAATACAAAATAAATGGACACGTGTTTCAGGATTTTTCAATATAACTTTCAAAAAGAGGTCATATGTGGGGTCAATGTTTTTATGAGTACTTTTTAAAGGGTGGTGCGATTGGTCTTAATTTTGGTTTGGATACTTTAAATGCAAAATAAATGGAAACGTATTCCTGGATATTTCAAAATAGCCCTCTAAAAAGGGTAAAATTGGGTGTTAAAGTTATTATGGGATTTTTTTATTAGTGTGATTTGTTTGAAACGCAGTTTAGTTAGATACCTACTTTAATTGAACGAAGTCGCGGGCGGGACAGCTAGTTATATATATATACAAGAATTGCTTGTTTAAAGGTAAAAGATTAAAGTAGCCTATGTGCTATTCTAGACTATAATCAATCTCTGTGCCGAATTTCATCAATATCCATTCATTAGTTTTTGCGTGAAAGAGTAACAAACAGACATTCATACATTCTTAGAAACTTTTGGGATCATAATCAGTAGGATGATCAACAAAGCTTATAATAATGTAGACTTACCCACATCTTTGCTAAGAACATCGGCAACATTCCGCACAGTCATGTTCCTCCATATTCCAACAACTTCAGATCCTGCCTTAGGTGAGTATTTGATAGATGGCCGGCCTTTATTGTCTGAAGCCTGAAAGTGATCGTAATGCTAGTTAAGTAATATAAAAGGCTTCTTCTTCTTCTTGTGTTGCTAGGTTGTGACTGGCCTCGCAGCTCAGTTGGTAGCAGCTTTTCCTTCTGCGCTGTAGGTTATGGTTTCAATCCCCACACAATGTTTGTTCTGTGTCTGGGTGTTACTATGTAATTTATTTACAAAAAAATGTATATAATTAGTTAACTGGTTCCCATAGTTGCAAGCTTTGCTCAGTTTAGGGCTACATGGCGTTGTGTGAAATATCCAACAATATTTATTTTTATATTTATTAGTTAATAACATGCTTAGCTGTGTACCTACATCAATTTTCTACATTGTAACAGCTGAACAGATTTCAATGAATCAATGTTCAGATCATAAAGTTTATCTGTTTATTATAGTTTTACTTTGAGAATATTTATTACCTTCTTTTCTTCATCTGATCTTCTTTTCTTAGATAATACCGCTGCTAAAGATAAATGTCTTGCTCTGTGGAGTAAATCTAATTTACTGGACACTTGTGTGAACTCAGATTTTGTCGACAGCCTGAAATTTACACAATTGTTTTTGAATACCAGAGATTTCATATGTAATGTAAATCAGCTGAGCAAAGTAAATATTACTTTTGATGAAAAATACTTACCATTTAAACACAAGACTCCTGTACATGTTGCTAAATGAATAAACATTCAATAAAATTTATGTAATTTATGAAAGAACATCTATATATTTATTCATAAATCTTGTTAAATACTCTTATAGTAGGTAGAGGTTATGTTATTTCGAATAGATCTATACCTTTCTAGACATAATAATCTCGCTCGACAAGCAGAAAAAGACTAACCTCCAAAAAATTTTAAACTAAGTTCTTGACACAGACAGTGATATAATATATTTATTTAGCATTCACAAACGCCATCTATTACCATTACATAGACTATAAATATTTAACAACCTAAAACAAATTATATATTCCTTTAGACCTACAAAAAGCTAATAAGCTTTTTAGTTGCACCGTCAAGCGATCTATGTATGCATCTATTACTTGTAGGGACGCAACAAAATAAGAAAAATCTGTTGATTCTCAAAAAACATTTAGCTTGGGTTCATCTTAGCAGCAAATTCGTTCAAAAGAAATTGAACCATAAACAAATACTATTTGTCACAGATTTTTTTTTATTAGATAAGTCAAATCGTCACGTCAAATAATCATAGACAATTACTATTTATGTCCGCCATTCATTCATTTTGAGTTGCTCGCTTTTTCATTTTATTCCCAAGTCCACGATTTGTCATCAAGATCTACGCAACACCATCGCGTAATTAATTAACCTCCGAAGCAGCTTTCGAAACAGTGAAATCCCCGTGGCCAAGCTCCGCCGACACCTGTTCATCATAACTGCCGTCTGACGTGATCATACCTGTGAGATCGTATCTTCCTGTGTGATGTTCTCCTTTTACGTTATCGGTTGCGACGTGCGTTTGAGTGCCTGATGGTGTGGGAAACTATGTGCGAATAACGATATTACACCAGAGGACTCAGTATGGGGGCGTTTTTGAATAAGCCTGAGACTAAGAAATACAACGAGAGCGGAGAAGGAAACGGTCTGCGCTATGGCGTGGCGTCGATGCAAGGCTGGCGCGTGGAGATGGAGGATGCTCACCGCGCACAGCTGACTCTGAACGGGACTCTGTCCGACTGGTCGTACTTCGCAGTGTTCGACGGACATGCGGGAGCGCGGGTGTCGGCGCACTGCGCGAAGAACCTGCTCGACTGTATCCTTCAGACGGAGGAGTTTCGGCGGGATGATATAGTGGAAGCCATCCGCGTCGGCTTCCTCGACTTGGACAAGAAGATGCGGGAGCTTCCTGAGCTATGCAACGGGGAGGAGAAGTCCGGATCCACCGCGGTATGCGCGTTTGTGTCGCCTAAACAGATATACATAGCTAATTGCGGCGATTCGCGCGCCGTTCTCGCTCGGAACGGACTGCCGATATTTGCGACCAAGGATCACAAGCCCGAGCTACCGACGGAGAAGTCTCGCATCATTAACGCCGGCGGCTCTGTGATGATCCAGCGTGTGAACGGGAGCTTAGCAGTCTCGAGGGCACTGGGAGATTATGAATACAAGAAGGTGCTTGACCGTGGGCCTTGTGAGCAACTTGTATCGCCGGAGCCGGAGGTATCTACCCATGAACGGGCTGAGGGTGAAGATGAGTTCTTGGTGCTGGCATGTGATGGAGTTTGGGATGTGATGAGCAATGAGGCGCTGTGTGCATATGTGCACTCACTGCTCCAGCTGACGGATGACCTTGTCGCTATCGCTAACCAAGTCATCGACACTTGCTTGTATAAGGTGAGTAACTGTTTTTGTTATTGTAATTCAATTACATGAACACCTTGATACATAGTTACAAGTTGCACAATTTGTTGATTATTTCTGCAACTGTGAAATCTGTTGGTTTTATGCTACTTTTGTTTGTATAGAATGGAATCTCAAACTAAATAATGAATAAGTACCAATAATCTAATAGTAATTGGCACCAACTTAGTTTAGAATCTGGATTCAGTTGATTTAACCATTGGTTTAACCAATTGTGCACCATTGCATTTTTTCTGCTTGAAAAATGTATGTAATAGATATTATGCTTAGTAATAAGCTACTGAGTGACAAAAACTTCCAATCAATTGCTGATGGAATTATATTTCTAAATATAGATTTTTTATATAGGTTAAGCATGACACCCATCTGTGAGAAATATTCCACTGAGTGGAAGCTTGTTTAGAATTACAGTTCTATTTATTAAAAAAAAAATTAAGCCAATAAGACTGCTTAAATAAAATATATTGTGTCAATAGACTTAGTCAGAGGCAACTGGAATTGCTAATTGAATTGACAGTTTTCTGAAAAGCCAATTAGGAACCACAATACAATGTAGTTACAATAGAACTGACCTACTTTATTTGTAAGCCTTTATTGAAAAAAAGTTAGGAAATCACTGTTTATTTATTATCATAGTTTATAAGCCCCATAAGACTCACATAATATGGTGTACCTACATGATCCATGTACAATTTTGCATACAATTTTTTATGAGTCTGATATAATTTTTTATTTCAATAATATATTGTCAATCGTAGTAATAATATTAAATTCTAGAATTCTTATCTGACATTGTATATCTGCTTTTTTTGTATAGAATAGGTATATTTTTGATTCGCATCACAGACCAAAAAAACTATCTCGTTCTTTCAAAAGGGAATTGGTTAGCTGAAGGATTTCACAGTCTCATATTATACCTTCCATAGAGAATAGAAAAGACATGAATAGAGGAATAAGCTGTTATTAAAAAACACTCCTGGCCAATAATTCATCCTAACACTTTCTATTAATTTTTTGCAGGGTTCAAAGGACAACATGTCCATTGTCCTAGTGACGTTCCCAGCAGCACCAAAGCCCAGTCCCGAGGCCCAGAAGGCTGACCTGGAGCTCGACAATAATCTGCGACGGAGGCTTACAGGTTTTTGTCAATCTTTACTGCATACAATATTATGTTTACACAGACACAGACATAGGCACAGACGAAGACATACTGAGAGAATTGAATACAACAACCAGACTCAGACTTTGTCCACAGACAGTTCCAATTCTAATGATGATAAAACATAAAATAATATGCAATTATTGCATGTGATAATTTGATAAAATGGTTCTGGTTTAATTAAATCAGTTAAATTGTAAAAAAAACATTGCATGCATTGACAGTCTGGCAATATGTCCAGAACCATTAAATAACAACCAATTTTAAGTGGTTGTTAAACATTATTACCTGCCGTCCTTAAGCTAAAATGCCGTTATCCAACATTCGGTCAAATTCGACTTTTTTATGCCATCGTAATCGGGAAAAAAAGCTCTATCGACCAATCTTACCAGAACTCAAATAGCTCTTATAGTTTTCGAGTTATGAAAAGTAAAAAATGCCGTTACCAGAATCAAAATTTACATCACTTCAATGCTTAAATGTTGTTAAGTGTATTGCTAAGCTTAAAAGTGGCTAATGGCATTTAACTTTATTTTTATGTAAACAAAAATAGTAACTTAACTATTAATAACTTTAATAGTACTAGGCTTGATTGCGGCAAAGTGACTTTAACTACAGTTATTTGCAGTTATATATTAATCGTGCTAAAATATAAATGGTTTTTCCCTTTTAATTCAAAAAGTGGATTTTGTATTTAACGGCATTCTAGCTTTAGGACGGCAGTTACATGATACGGTCAAAAGAAAGTGGGCAGACGTGCATCAATCGTCAGCTAAATCAAAACAAGATAAATATATATCATAGGCAAATTTTGCCTAAATCTTATTGATATTTTTGATATTGTCTAGGGAATGATGATACAACCAAGGCTAGTCACATATTAAAAGAAAAAGTATTTTGAATACTTAACTTACTATAAACAGAGCATGGGTCAATTTACATTTAAGGTATATTTTAATAACATTGGTAAAGTTAAGAGCTTAGTGTAGGTATATTAATATAATTTTAATAATAATAAATTATATTCTATAATCAATAATTTATGACGTATTAAACATGTTTTTAAAATGCATCATTTTTATTAGTGGAATTTAACAAATTTTTAAATCTATTAATATCAAAAGCACTTATATGTAGTTTCAGTATCATAAATACCTAAGTCAATTAATTCAAAACAATATAATATATAAATTCATCAAAAAATATCATATGAATTTTGAAAGATGAAATTAATTTTTGCGGATATTACTTAACACTAACTTGAGTTTACTTATCGCGATGTGATCAAAATTAAATGAATTTGGAGTATTTTTCACTTAATTAGTAAAAATATATTTATTTACTTATTAAAAGTATCAGAACGCAGCTATGGGTTTGCGACCATTCTTCTCTTTGGCACCCTTACTTAGGATTGTCTTTTAAGAGTTGAAAGACGTTTAAGTGAATGATCTGGAAAATTTCGCTTGAGAGTGATAAAGTTGGGGCTAAGTAATGGTCAAAGATTTCTTAAAAGTAAGATCGTGATTAATTATAACTACAAAAACCTTGTTTATAATCTAATACTCAATGTTGTGCATAATATACCTAATTATAATAAATTATATAATGCTCAATGGTCCCAAGTTATTATGTTTACAATCATGTCTAGAATTCATAATGAGCTGCTTATAATTCGAAACAAACAATAAATCTTATTAATAATTATTGATAGTTTATTCACTGACTATCTATAGGGATTAAAACGCAAAACAGTTATTCACATTGGCCCTGATTGTGTAGCAGTAGCTAAAGCTAATTTTAAATTATGCACTGTCTCTTTTTTTTTTGGAACCAGTGTTGCCAGATAAGACAAATTATATTACAGTGTTTGGTGCTCAAAAGTGGTCAAAATTACAGTGTTTGGCTCAAAAGTGATCGAAATTACAGTGTTTGATACAAAATTACAATAAATGCCAAAAATTATTTATAAAATTAAAATTAAAATTATAAAAAATTACAGTGTTCCCATACACTGTAATTTTTTTTAGTATTACAGTGTACAGTGGATCGTGTGAAAATACAGTAGATCTGCTGTAATTACAGTGTATCAGGCAACACTGTTTGGAACAAAAGAGAAAGTAGTTAAGTTGCCAAATTAGTAAACTTAATTTCATTTTGTTATATTGTAGGTAAGTGTGATTCGCAAACATGACAGTTTACGGACATTAATTATTGACTGCTAAATTCGACTGACCTTTATGTACAAACGAAAGAGACATACTTTGAAATTAAAATTAGTTTTAACTTTTTGGATTAGGAATAAGGGTCATTATCATTTTGTATAATAATAATGCACTGCATGTCAAATAAGCATGATCTAAACGAAATAATAACATTTTGAATAATAATAAAGTATCTAATATCTGTGCGCTACAAAACCTAACAATGACACAAACAGGTGGAATAACACATCGTTGTGTGGTCCTTCGTTTTGCGCGCATTTAAGCTCCGTGACGTGACGAATACTAAATAAATATCCCATAATATATACCTAATGCTCACCGATCTTGAATATTAATAGATTCACTATACACGATACTCGTAAAAATCAATTTAAATTGTATTTGTAATTGTATACGATTAATGTCTCGCTCTTCTTTCTACACCTTACATCTATTTTTTATTACCGATAGTATAGAAAACTCTTTTTGCCAAGTCTCTTTGATAAAACTATTTTTATAGTGGCCAATAAATAATCGGATTTCATTGGTGTATTTGGATTTAGATTAAACTATTGTAGTTTTTACTCTAACTGATTAAAACCTCAATGTACAATTTGTGTGTAGTACAATTTTATAGTAGTTAGGTACATAGATAAAGATTAAAAATAAAAAAATAAATAAATATGATCACGACTGTAATCCCCAGGCTCGGTAGATATCTCCTCAGATCTTTAGTTACTTAGATCTTTGAGGATATCTAAAGGGGGTAGTCAGAGACAAGTCCAAACATGACATTTGGTACATGCCCACATTTTGCACAGTAGTTAGTATTCCGTACGTGACAGGTTGCAAGCCCATCGCCGCAGATAAAGATTACTATTATTTATTTATTGACATGATTTATCATTTCAGAACGCACTCTGTGAATGTCGTTAGACAAAAAAACTTAACATAATGGTTGTACAAAGTATCATACTCATTTAAGTTAAAAAAATAATAATATTAGTTAGCCGCTGTGACCCTAAATATATTTTCCTTGAGACACTTACATAATATCACACTAAATACCCCAGATATTTAAGTTCAATTCAGTTTTAAGGAACCTAGGTAGTTATATGCAAAAACTCACAAACCTTAATATATTATAATATAAAGTACAATGTACTTAATAATAGTATATTTGTTAGTAATTTATAAGTTAATTTACCTATTAAAAAAATACAAGTAGGTACTTAGGTAACTCAAAAATTTTTCAAGACTTAAGCAGAGTCATAACATAATTATTTTGCTTATTTTTTTTTAATAATCCTATTTGTACAAGTTTAACTAAATATTGCTATTGAAAATATTAAACTTAACACATAGTTATAATTAATTAACACTCTTCTTTTGGCACTAAGAATTTGAATGTATCATTATAATTATTATTAATTTAAAATATCTACCTATTATTATTATTATTATTATCAATAAATCTATAATATATTATATTTATGTAATTTGATGTCTACATTGTAGGTTGAGCCTAAGAAAGAACGGAATGTAGGTAGGTATTTGATGCTTAACATATTTTTGCAAACATATAAAAAATTATAAAATTTCGGATAATAATATTATATTCACTCGTTATAAAGTTTATTTTATATTATAATATATTTTTATACAAGTATTGTAATAAAAAGTTTAAGAGTAAAATCTCTATTTTATAAGAATAATATCATATTATATTTATAATACAATAAAATCAAAACTTTAAGATTCTTAAATTTTCCACCAGCTATTGAATTTTTTAATAATAAGTAATAAAAAGTATTTTATCTTTGACGCATTTATAAAATCTATTTATATAAAAATTTCTAATCAAATTGTGAATGTTACCTTCGTTGTTCGAATTAAAGAGTCTATTAACTAACTCAGTGGTTTCATTGCTTTGGTCCTGGATTTTTTTTTAAATTTTCAAAGTAAATTCCTGGGGGGTTAAAGCAATGACCACTTTATTCAACGGGGTTGCCATTCACAATGCGAGTGGCTAACTGAAGCCATACAAATACTGTAATCTTGTTAAGTTCACAAGAAGTATTAAGCTTAAGTATGCTTCTACAGATAGAAATGAAACAGATACTTGGCATCAGTAACGGAAAATACACTGAAGCATTCCTTGAGCTAAAATGACCCCACCAAAAATTTGCTGTGGTAAGCGGGACTTGTCAATTATGCCAAAAAATTCTATCAAAAATTCAGATAAGGTGTCTACACGTTACATGGCAATTTAAACCCAAACGTGAGATAAAGTCGACGTTAATCAATTTTTGGCAAATCCACGAAGGAGTTTCGAGGTGTGCTTCATGTTTTTTTCCGTTCACTGCTTGGCATTAAGTGAAATGATACAATCACAGTTCCATTGCGTGTAAACACTCAGTATTACGTACGTAATCCAATAGTTTAATTAAATAAATAAATAATGCTGGACAATCCACACACCATCATCTAGCCCCAAAGTAAGCTACTCAAAGCTTGTGTTATGGGTACTAGATAACTGATATATTTAATACATTATATACATAGATAGATATTTTTTATTATACATAGAAAACACCCAGACCAACGGAACAAATTTCTGCAGATCATACACAAATTTGTTCCGAGGCGGGAATCGAACCCGCAACCTCTAGCGTCGCAGGTGGACTCTCGCCCACTGCGCCACAGAGGTCGTCAAATTGTAGAAAATCTTAGTTAACCTTTGGCAGGTCAAGGGCATTTGTCAAAGTCAAAACTGAGTCGCGTGAGCGGCACCTATCAGAAACCCTACAAGTATTCGAAGGAAAATAAAATGTAGACTGTTATTCTGCATAGTGTTATGGGGGTAGCGTGTCCCAAACAGACAGTTTTATGTGTCGGGTTAAAATTGGAACAAAATGTCTCAGACATTTTTGCGTAGTGATAGCTGATGCTCAGATATTAATATAACATATCAAACGTATTTAAATATCGGTCTGGGGCCTTGCGATAAGATCTTCGGGCAATATCAAAGTAATAATTACTTTGATATTTCGTACCATGACCTATAACAATTGCATTAGTGTTAGTTCATGCTTTACATTTGACGTTTTTGAGACATGATGGTTCCTAGGAGCTTATGGTAAGGCCCCAGAATTAGCTAACACGAGAACGTTCATTGATTTTGAGTTACATTTTGAAACTTTTAGTTTACAATACTTGAGTCTATTTTAAACTTTGATACTGTTCCAAACTTGGCAAGTTGAAAAGGAATCTACTATTGTCATGATGATAATAATAAAAACGCGTCACTTACTTCTAGAGTAAGATCGAAACCATGGGATCTCAAAACCCACGCCCAAATAAATGATTTCTATTTTATTCAAATTAAATAGTTTCGCAAATCATGTGGAAATAGTATCAGACCAGTATGTCTTGTGTCTTTGCTGACCATTCCTCACTCATTTTTAAATTTATTTATTTATCCTTAGTATATCTAAAAATTAATATCTTTATTACACGTTGTGCCGACCACACATAACGTGGTATAAGGGCAGGAAGATGATGATAATGAAGTAATTTAAAAATGTGAGCGGGTATTTATTGCGTTATTATATTATTTACCTATTTTTCCCGACGTTTCGACAGGTTAAAAAATAGGTAAATAATAACGCGATAAAAACCCGTTTAATACTAATAATAATGTGTTCAGATCGCGTAAGTTTAAAGACATTAATTTAAAAAAATTCTTCAAGTTTCTTAAATGTTTTTCTTTTCAGCTTTGATCGAGCAAAGCGCCGGGATAGGTGCTGAGGAACGCGAGGACTCCGAATGCCACTTCTCCCGCGTACTGAAGCAACTGGTCCAAGAGAACATCCCCAACTTACCACCAGGCGGCGGACTCGCAGCCAAGTGAGTATCTACCTTGTTTTCCAGCATGATAAGGTGCAGTGTGGCTTGAGCATGTTGCAGCAATTCAAGGAAGATCAAGCGGCGGACTCGTAGCCAAATATGCATTCTGTTGCCATCGTAAAAAGGTAACCTATTGATTGAGCCTTATCAACATTTCTCTGGAGTTCTGAGAATACCACGAACAGGTGGAAGACCAGCCAGGTGAGTTACTACTCTATTGCCAGCATGCTATGGTGCATCATCGCTTGAGCATGGTGTGAGTGGTGTTCAACTAAACAACTTATTCAAGCAAGAGGTTTCTCTAACCTGTGGACACAGTGAGTACTAAGATTTATGTTCGCTTAGTTCTGTCCCATAGCTATGATATTTACAATTAAATCGATAAACCGATATATCAAATCGTTCGTTTGATGGTATAGACGAGTGCCACCTCTATCCCGCTTTGTGAAGCTACTCGATCAAGAGAACATCGCAGGTCTGCCTCCCGGCGGCGGCATTGCTGCCAAGTGAGTATTCTATTATAAGAGTATAAGGTTGAGAATTGTTTGGAGAAATGATTCTTCTTAATTTAAGAGCTAGACTCTTGTCGCCATGAATTTTTCTGGAGCAACCTCCTTCACCTTTTTATACGATATGACAGCAACCGTCTCTTTCGCTCGGCTCATTTAGCTTATCCTCTGTCTTTCGCTCTTTTCTTCTATTATGTTCTTGATGAAACTGTCATGTAGGATAAGATGACCAATCGTCATAAACAATAATATTACAATTGTGTAAGCATTTATTGTCCCAGATTCTTTGACATGATTCCTATAATTTTGTCGAATTTGAGCTGTAACTCAGCGCGTTGAGTAATTTGTATTGTCTGAATTTGACGTAAGTATACTTAAGCTCAATCAAACCTTGAAATATGTGTAAAAATTTTATAAAATTTCAACGACTCTTTAAGTTCCACCTGCGCGAGTATACTTAATGCTTTGGTGACAGAAAATAAATAAAGTACGTTTTTTTCCTACCAGAAGTACATACAACTTCAACGAATAAAAAAAACAGTAAAAATAATCGGTAGTTAAGTTAAATAATTATTATAATTAAGGTATGAAAAATAGTTACGAAGGAAGAACTTGTAAATTGACAAGTCCTGTTAGAACACTTGAACACAAGTTTTGTAATAGCATTTGTAAAAAGAACAAGTATCGCAATAGCACTTGTACAAAGAACAAGAGAACAAGTCTCGTAATAGCACGTAAAAACAACAAAGCCTGTAAAAGAACAAGTCCTGTGACAGTTTGTCATAGGCTTTAAGTAACGTAAATCATGTCTTTTTCCAGGCAAGGTCTACTGGACAAAATTTACAGGGAGTTCTACCCAGAGCACGCTGACAGCTCGGACACATTCGATTGTCAGGCGGAAATGACCGATGCTTTCGGGAACTAAGCAGTACACATAAGGCAAGACAGGGACATACACTTTGTGAGCATTACGGATGGAACCGACATACATGTTTTTTGTCTTATAAAAGGAGGGTAAGTAAATAGCTTCAACTAGACCCCCTTACGCGCGCTACGATTTTGTCACTTGCGCCATTCTCCTTAACTGAAACTGTAGCCAGGATTCACATTTTAGATTAGATGCCGATCTCGATTCAGATAGCCAGTTTAAAAAAATATAGTGACATATCAATGGTAGCAATTATATAATTTTGTGATGCTTTTTTGATAGTGTTGCATTATTATCCCACTTCTGAAATATTAATAATCTCATTGAAGCAAAGATTCAAGAGCCAAATATCTAAAGGTCTCAAAACTAGCTCCCTTTTGTAAGAAAGTCTCTTTCCATGAGGTTCTATTTTATAACATTAAAAATATAGTTGGTGACCCAACCCTTATTACCAAAGATTTAAATCCACCCTATTCTGTATTTAATTATTGAAAGCAAAGTGTATGTTCGTGTCCTCTAGCTGAATACCAGATTAGTACAAATCTAATGCAATTGCAGTTACATTACGTGATAGAATGTTGGCAACACCATTTGGTTTTATGTTACAATACTATGTACATACAGATTGGAGATCGGTAATGTAATCGTAATTTTGTTTGATTGGCGCTAACTGAACACGATCTATGTTGATTGTAGTATGTTAGGGGCTGTATAAAAAATACTGCTAAAGTGTGACCTTGAGATAGATTAAAACGTTGTCTATGTAATTCTACGCGAATAGGAAGCGGGAAACACTGGAATATTTTTGGAAGTTTGGAGTGTTTCGTAACTGTTGGATCTGCTTCCTGTAGTATAGACGTTTATATTGTGTATCTTTACTTTCCTTTTTCATAGCGTCGTCGTTTGACAGGAAATGTATCAAAATTGAATTGTAAATGTGGCACAAATCCTTGTAGTCTAGCAAGTTTTTTTTACATATTCAATAACACACTGTATAGAGTACACAAGTTTGATTAATCGATCATTTTAATGTTTTATGTTTAGTAGTTTTCTTTCGTTTTGTATTAACATTGGCCATTCTTAAATGTCATAATATTAGATGTGTAATATAGATTCTACTAAATATAAAATTATAATACAATCTATCACCGCACCCATCTACGTGACGTCTCAATCTGTAGATGGTTCTCAGTGGCCACTGTGACCAATGATTTCTTATTCAAAATACTTAATTATTTTTACATTATTTTCTTCTCGCGCTAAAGATTAATTTCACTAACGCATTTAACAGGTTTTTGTAACTATTGGCTAATTAAGGAAGATTATTTTCTAGAATCTAGAACATTAAATTACCTGTGAGTATACAAATTTTATAAAAAGGAATTACTTAGGTACTCGGGTTAAAGTGTCTTGAAAAGGCTTATTGTTGATGTGTTGGTGAAATATATTCTCAAAAATGTAATTGGTAACATTAGTTTTCAATGTATGTTATTACTTACTTTTGTTTCTATTTTTGTACATAATCCTTATCTATTACAACTACATAGTCATTATCCAAAATATCAAAGTATATTATCATTATTAAATTCATTATTGTATGTGTATCTAAAGTTAATATACGATGAAGTGGGAGGTCGAAAATTTGAGAATTAACAAATTAGATGACGTTTATATTTTCAAAATTTTGTTCGCTTTTTTTAAATTCAATGTACTATAGATTTAATCATTGTTTCGAAATTGATTTTTGTTAGGTTCTTAATTTTTGGTAAGTATGCTTTTTGAATTGCTTCGTACTTAGAAAAATAACTAATAAAGTAATGATAAATTGTTTCTGTAGTAGTTTATACTTGGCCGTACAAAATAAGAAGGACCTTTATCATAATTCAATAAGTAACCATATTGTACGGGAATAACGTTCATATTTGTATAACATAGTATAATATCAAATTATGTAAATAACAGAGCTGGAAATCCGACATACTTGAGCTTTGAGATTCAACAAGTTTAGATAATCAAGCGTGGTTTTGAAATAGATTTTCGGCTACCATGTTGATTCGAAGATCAAAATTCAATTGCAACAGTTAATAAAACAAATATAATGCGGCAACAAGCGAATTTATTGACAAAGTAAAGCGTTCGAGGCGGGTTATCAACTAGCTTAGTTCAGCGCGGTCATCTTTTGAAAATATGATCGCTAGTGGCATTTGATTTGAGCGCTTGACAGGCATATTGAGATCGACAGCTCAGCCTACTGCTTTTCAACCCTTAAATTCCTTCACAAAATTGACTTGCCTCATTACTTTCAAAGTAGCTAGTCTCTAGAAAGTGTTTAATGTTGTTGAGAAATACATAGATTTTAAATGTGATGCTACTTTTAATTGCAAAAGTTGTTAGGGTCATTTGAAGTACAATTTGTCGTTTTCCTGATACTTTCGTTATATACCTTTGACTGTCGGCAAATTTACATAATTTCCTTTACTTATTGGTTGTTTTATGTAGTGCTATATAGATTTAGTTTCTTATTAGACCAAATATTACCGGCAATGGGTTAAAATAATCATTTTTAATGGTCGTTCAATAGGTTTTATTACCGATGATTTATAATGTTGCCATCTTGCAACGACGTCTATGTACTGTCTCTTAATATCTTATAGACGCTTGAACAATAAATACCTGTACCTTTATAAGTGTTTATTTTTCTTATTATTTTTTACCCATTTTGGTTAAAACTAAATAGGTAGGTTAACATTTTATGAAGGACACCATCCCTTTATAAAATGTTGACTTGAATGTGGACACAGCCAAGTACAGGGAAGACTGGAAGGATTTGGGGGAGACCTTTGCCCATCAGTGGGACAAAATAGGTTCAGGAAAAAAAAGGCACTCTATCAACTTAAAAAAAATATTCTATAATTTATAGGGACCGTTTTGAAAGATCTCTAAAGCTAAGTGAATGTAGATGACCAGCCTAACTCAAGTTTCGGTCATTTTCGATATCTGTGGCTATAAGTGGCTTACTTAGAATTATTGAAGTTTCGGATTTAACAAGGTTTTACCTACCTACGTCCAAGTTGGCATCTTGACATGATTAAGGCCCGGCGCCCATTATCGGCATCGGTACGACTGAGGATTTTAGGTGGCAAATAGCAATATACTATAACGTAATGGCAATAAAGTAGAAATTTCCGTGATATGTGGTCGTAATGACAAAAATACCGCTTCGGTATGCTTGAGGCTGCTTGTATCGGCAGCCTTGAGAATGCTTCGGGATGCTTCGGCATCCTTCGGTACGCCGCCGGCGCCGAGGCAACACTCGGGGAATAGCTTGAAATACGATATTGAGACGCTTCGGCAAGCTACAGGACGGTGCGGCATCCTTAAGGACGCCTCGTCATCCCTAAGAACGTTGCAGCATGCCAAAGCATAATTGCAGATAGTGTGCGCTTGCATGTAGGATGCCGAAGGATCCTTTTCCTTGCCGATGCCGATAATGGGCGCCGGGCCTAAGAATAATAAAGTAATCAGTAGGTACATAAATAACGAACAAAAAGAGAATATACAGGGTGTTACCAGACTACTTCCGAAAACTTCAGGGGGTCAAAGTACCCATCAATATAAACAACTTTTTCTAAGAAACCAACACAGTGAGTGTTGAAAAAAAACAGCTGTTTCATACAAAAGTTCAATACCTACTTTTCTAAAATGTATGAAACAGCTCTTTTTTTCCGCGCTCAGTGTTTGGTTTCCTAAAAAGTTATTTATATTGGATACTTTAACCCCCTGAAGTTTTTGGAAGTGGTCTGGTAACACCCTGTACCTATATTGAATTAATTTGGCAGGTAGGATGTAGCCGCTAGTAATAATAATTCAAAGAGTTTATGAACGCTTCTTGTGCTTTCTGCGCGTCGTACACCGCTCTCTCCTGCGCATCGTCCGACTCCTCCGGCTTGCGACGCTTGACCAGCTTGGATTTCCACGCCTTGGTGATGGCAATCGCTTTCTGAAATATCAACGAGCCAGAATTCATTAAGAAGGTACCCAATAACTTTTGAAACTATAAAAAATATAATGCTCACGGCAAAGCCCTTAGTGAAAACGCAATAGGTACTTAAGTGTAATTTGGGCCGAATCGCTCGAAACGTCGCTTTGTCTAATATTCAAGTGAACTGCCTACCTGTTTTCGTTCCTTGAAAATATTCGTACGAAACTCCTCAGCTTCTATTTTCTTAATACGACGTTCTTTCAAGGTTTTGTTATACCTGAAAGCGATTCAAAGTTTGTAACTCGCTGTGATAATATCTTAGGCACAAGTCAGATAGAAGCGGCGTGCCTGAAGCGCACCCTTTCTCTCTGACTTGCGCCTTGTCAGTTTCATACATGAGACGTCATGAGATGTCTTGACGGCGCACTTCAACAGTCAAAACAGCAAATGAGGTGTTGTGAGATCAAAAGACACGCAGGCGCACCCAATGCGCCCCTTCTATCTGGCTTGCGCCCCGCACCAGGTAAGGCAACGTAATGAAACTTGAAGACCGGATTTACATTACTAGACACGCGGTAGCGTGTCAAGCCAAGTTCAAGCTGACGAACTGGCAAGCGCACCGTGTGTAATATTACACGAACCATTTGAACCCACTTTTCACCCTCTCATAATTCCAAAACTATTTCACGTAAACATGCCAAATTTAGCTCATCTATTGATACTTGCGACTTAATTAGGTAGGTCCACCAAATTTCATAATCACACCTCAAATGGTTATTTAGATATTAACGTCCAAAAATCCTAATTTTTATCACTGACTGACCTATAGACGTTAATTCTAACCCAGTTCCAGAGGACCTAGAAAGTTCAAATTTGGCATCCAGGTAGGTGGTTGGGTGAATACAAAGGAAAAAATCAGAAACTAGTAAATTTTTATATGTTTATTATAATTTTTCAATTAATTAATTCTCTTAGGAACTCTTATTAGCGCCTATAATATAAGTAAGAGCAAAGATTATGGTGATGATAAAGATTACTTACTAATAAATTCTGTACAAAAAGTAATGATATCCCATCAAAAACATAAATGTGAAATGAGAGCCCAGTTCAATAAGTATGCTTTAGTCGTTGACTTCAGCGACAAAAAAAGTAAGATCTAAACGGGTGCCAATTACAATGGTCAGTCCTAAAACTTATTTATAACAATATGAAATATTTTTAACAACTTTAATAGCGTTTTAAGCCTGGATCCACACTAACACTATACGGTCGATCGTGGTTCGTTCATGCGTTTATCTTGATATTTAACTTATATAAAAAATATTCACGGGCCGCAAGTAAGACGTCCGCGGGCCGCGGGTTGCCGACCTCTGGACTAAAGCATACTTATTGAACTTGGCTCTCATTTCAAATTCATGTTTTTGATGGGATTATAATCAACAGAATAATCTGGGTCCTTACCACCAGCTCTTACAAACCATCATGTTTCAGAAACGTCACATTTCAAGCTTGAAGTAATACTACTTCCATACGATTTGTATAGATACTAACTTATGGAACAGGAGCCTATGTGCCAAGAAGTGTATGGGATTTTTCGATTTTGCCTTTCCCACATCATGTAGCACATCGGGCAATATGCTCCCAAAACTATCCCAGAGGTATTTGACTGTCTCTTTATCTAACGTCTCTGCAAATAACGACTATTTTAAATCTATAAGGCTCATGTATGAGCTCGAAGATGGCTCTTTCCTCTAAGACTGCAGGTGACATGAAGAAATAGTGACAGAAACCGTCGGATGTTCTTGATTTCTGAACTCCGCGTTATCATCGAAGACATCTTTTTTCTCTACGAAAGAAAAGATCAGTAGGTAGTGTACCTACTAGGGCATGTAAACCGATTAACCGATTAACCGAAAAACCGATTAACCGACTGATTTTACGTCGGTTTTTAATCGGTTTTTTCTTGGCAAAAAAACCCGGTTTTTCGAGTTTTTTTTAATGAGTAATATATGACAAATTCATTTAAAACTACGCCTTTGCAGACTTTATTTAGATCGGCCATAATTTTCCACCTAATTACATACATACATACATATATTATATAAAATCACGCCTGTTTCCCGACGGGGTAGGCAGAGATCACGGATCTCCACTTGTTACGATCCTGACACGCCTCTTTTGCTTCATTCACTCTCACTACATTCTTCATACATGCGCGTCGGTTTAGGGTACTCTCGACCTGGCCTTTCTCTAAAACGTCCCCAATGTGCTCGAGGTACGTACGCCAAGGTCTTCCCCTTCCAACTGTCCCATTCAAACTCGCCTTATTCACCTGTTTCGTCAATCTCCTTTCATCCATCCTTTCTACATGCCCAAACCATCTTAGCATACCCTTCTCATTTTTCATCACTACGTCTTCTTTCACTCCACAACATTCTTTTATCACACTATTCTTCACTCTATCATTCAAAGTTAAACCACACAATACTTCTTAAAGCTCTCATTTCCACTGCATTTATTCTACTTTGATGCTTCTTCTGCCATACCCAACTTTCACTTCCATACATTAATGTCGGCACTAACACTCCACCATGCACAGCCAGTCGTGCCTTTTTAGACACGATCCGACTGCTCATAAATGAGTGAAGTGCCCCATTCACACGATTTCCAGCATTCACTCTCCTTTCAATATCATCATTATGTTTCCCATCATTCTTAAACAGCGTACCCAAATATACCTACAAACTCTTTCACTTGTTCCACTCTTTCTCCTCTGATCATTATTTCACATTCTGTAATGCATTCATCTCTTTCAAAAACCATAACTTTCTTCTTACTTACATTTATTTTCATGCCTTTCCTGTCAAATGCTACATGCATGCCTGTTACCATCTCCTGTAACTCCTCTGCCGACGACGCAAGTATTACCTGATCGTCAGCATAGAGAAGACATTTGACGAGTAACTCATTCATTCTTAATCCACAATCACTTTCTTTCATATCTTGTAAGCAACTGTCCATGAATAGATTAAAAAGCCATGGTGACGCTACATATCCCTTTTCGATGTTAAACCATTCATTATATGACCCATGTATCCTAACGCAAGCCCCGGAACCCTCATAGAGAGATTTCAGAGCTCGCACCAGGTTGCTCTTTACCCCATACATCGACAGAGCCGACCACAGTTCATTCCTCATCACTCTGTCATAGGCCTTCTCTAGATCCACGAAAGCGCAATAGACCTTTAGACCTTTGGCCAAAAATTTCTCGGCTATGCATCGCAAGGAAAAGACTTGATCCGTACATCCCATATCCTTTCGAAATCCTGCTTGTGCATCCCATATCCTCTCATCAGTTTCTTTCATTCGATCAACACTTTCGCATACAGCTTACCGATGATGCTGAGTAGGCTAATGCCCCTGTAGTTTTCGCAGTCTTGCTGAATTATATTACAAGAAATGTTTTTAAAATTTGTGTCAGAGGTTTATTAAAATTTTAATTTAATTTAACTTGCTATGGTTTCATTTGAGTAAGAGAGAAAGAGTTTTTAATACTGCCGTATAGGAGTGAATTACATTACCTAGATAAGACTTTATCATGTTGTTCAATTTTTTTACTTTATTCGAGTAAGAGTGAGTTAAACATAATTACCTGTATTAAAATATTTTAAAGTTTAATTGGTACTTGCTTATTTAAATAATTACTTAGTTCATTTTTACTAAAATTTAAGGTTTTATTTTGTCCCAAGACACCTGTATTAAAAAACTGGAAAAATAACCGAATAACCGGTTTTTAACCGGTTATTGAAAAATAAAAATCGAAAACCCGGTTTTTACACGCCCTAGTACCTACCTATGGTCAAACGTAGGTAAATATCACTTTTGCTATTAATCACAAATCTCAAGGACTTATGTCTTTTCTTAGTGCTCATACAAATCCTTTGTACCTACACTAAGCACATATTCTAAGCACTCTTCAACCCTCTGGCTAGCGCAAAGGTCGTATCAGTCTTTCTTGATTATTCCCATTGTCTCCATTGTCCCATTGCTCTGTCCCTTTGGGAAGACGGATGGGACAAAACCGTTCAATTTATCCCCCTCTTGGCAACGGGGGGGCAGATAGAACTTTTATAAGTTAAAAAGTTCTATCTACTATTTTTACAGGGGCACCTGATGCAATAGTGTAGGTACTTAGTGTTATTACTTATTATGACGGAGGACCAATTCTGGGTGGTTTTTAAAAACCTTGACGTGATCTTACTATTGGCGACGAGGTTTTTACTTACTCGTTATATCCATAGGTTCAAAATCTGGCAACACAGCAACATCATTAGGGTCCTTGATCTCCATCCAGTTGAGATCCCTCGTGGAAGCGCCAGCTATCGCATTAGAATCGTCCTTGATTTCCTTCTCATCAACTACTTTGGTCAGTAATCCATCATCTCCTAATTGGAAGAGGCTGGTACAAGGTGCACATTGATAGAACTTTTTGCCGTCTCGGATTACGTAGCGACCGTATTTATCGAAATAGTATTCACTTTCAAGGGGCTGGGTGAAGGAAGAAATATTAGTATTAGCTATCTACTCCCAGCAAAGAAAATATCAGGGGCCTTTCAAGCTTTTACAAATCATCATGTTTTAATATGAACGTCCGTCATATTTCAAGCTTGAGGTCCTCAGTTGACTAAAGACCCACACCACCTAATGCATTTCAATTTTTAAAGGCCATACGAAATATCAAAGTAATATTACATTGATGATTGCCTTGTGAGATTGTGGTAAGGCCTGTCATGTTCTCTCCCACCGCTGATGAAGCGGCTGCACGCAATATTCGCTGGGTTATTCTTAAAGAAAATTTTCCGGATAGCTTAAAACGACAGCAAGTTTTGGTCGAAAATAACTGGTTTAGGCATGGTGCCTAGGCGCCATGTCTGGTCAAGAGCATTGAGCGGAAAATGCTGCTGGATCGAGTTATTCCGTACGGTGACGTTGACGGTAGTTTTCTATAGACCAAAAAAATGGATTCCAAAGTTTTCGTAAGAGACTCCTTGAACGGTGACATAGGAAGCGTGTTGGCCCTTTGAATCACATTTAAACTTGAATTGATAACGGTTAAATAATATAAACTATTGTATCTAAAAATCCCTGCTAATCTAGCTCCTCCGTACAATGTGTAAAATATTATAGAATCCAGCAGGTACCTGTTTAAAAGTCTCATCACGGTTGACGTGGTAAATCCCCAGGCCGTAATCAAATACGTAGACTTTGTGGTTGAACTCGTCGAGGTAATGTGTGCCTATGTTGTCCGTGTAGATAATGCGATCACTACCTGTGATGTAATGAAGTTAGATGTAGATGTTGTTCTTTGACTTGAATCAGAGTTTTTTAGATCTAAAAACTGAATCAACTAACATACCTAATCATGAAAATCCTCAGTCCCTAGAAGAACCATACCATAGAGGGATCTTTCTACCGAAGAGAAGATAAAGTAACATCAATTAGCGATTGAGCCAAACAAAAATATCAATTAATTTGTCTTTTCTTCCGTATAAAAAAGACTACGGTAGGTTTTCATGCTAAGAGGGGAAGTTTGATAGACTTCTTAGATCTCTAGTTACCGTGAGATCTTTGAGGATCTAAAGCAATTCCAAAAGTTAACAAATATTATGCTCACAGTTACCTACTCACTTTGAAGATAAAGAGGAAACGCGTAACAGAAAAAAAACAGATAGGCAGGTATCTACCTCTAGCTAAATAAAATAAAGAAGATAAGATACTACCTCTACAAGCGAAGAATGTGATCAAAGCCTTAGCTTCCTCCTTCAACTTCTCTTCCAGATACTTTCTTTGTTCATTGAAGGTCACACCCATGTGTAGCCAACAACAGCGTTTTGTGCCGGGAAGTTCGGCTGATCTGATATTATTTTAATAACAGGGAGTAACATTGAATTCTTTTAATATTTTGGATTATTACAATTTTGGTGACATGGTTTTCATCCCTCCTCATCACGTGTCCATACCATGCTAACCTAGCACTCCTCATCTTTTCAGAAATGGGCGCTACTTTCAGACTTCCCCTGACATACTCATTCCTAATCTTGTCCAACCGTGTCACCCCACACATCCATCTTTCATCTATCACTTTAATTGCCCAACTAACAAAAACAATCAATAACATCGTTAAAGAACCTCATAGAGTTGTAAATCTCTTCTTCCTTAGTCACATTATACAGCTCCGCCTTTATTTTGTCAATGTTAACTGCAACTTCGTTGAAATCCTTCAATCTATTTTGCCAGTAGGTCACTTCTTCTTCGAGTCGGGCTAGAGGTACTTCCATTTCGAAATTCTCGATTTTGTTTCTGATTATTTGAATGCCGCGGTTTACCTTTAGATAAAACGTTAGGTCAGTCAATAATTATTTATTCAGTAAAATCAGAGGGATCATTTTGAGTCGTCTGACATAAGTAGGTACTAGGTGAGTCTAGGTGCCAATTCCAGTCCTATCCCCAGTCCGAGAAGAACTGACAAGAAACTCGCTGGGCCCCAGCGCTTTTTTTGTATTATCCTTGTTAATTTTGTTAGGGACACCTAGCACCTAGTTTGAGCTGATTCGTCCCAAGCTTTTTTGTCATCTAAGTAGTCTGATATTCTATACTAAGCTTTGCGAGACAGTTTCTGTTAATAACATTTTTTAATTTTTCAATCGATAAATCAAGCATGTCGCTTAGGATCTTGTTATAGAAGTGACCTGGAACCTTAACATACCATAAGCTTTTTGGATAATATCAAAGTAATATACTTAATCTGTTTATGCTATAACATTGATATTTCGTACCTTAACCTAAATATATAAATTGAATTGAAGTACCTAGTGTTAGGTAAGGTAGTGTAAGAAGGCTGATCATGATGAAGGTAGGGGTACCTCGGCTATATCAATGGAACATCTCGTGTGGGCCCTGCAGACGTTCAAACTCTCTTTATTCTTATCGTAAAGCTGATGGAGGAGTCTGTTCAGAGACTCGTCGCATTCCCCTTGCACTCTGCGGAGGTTGTTGTCCAATCGGAGGAGTATTTCTTCGAGGCTTGTGCGGATTTTATTCATCTACGGGAAGTTTTTGTTTCAATTTTTTACGGGATTGGTATAAATACTACACATGGACCTTTCTACTCTATGGTTTCGTCATTGACCTCACTTTGTTAGTAAAATTGTTAGTAAAAACCAAATTTTGTTTATCTCGTAAAATATTAGCTAATTTTAAATGTTAGATTAACCCTTCGTGAAATAACTTACGCTTTGACGCTGAAACGGCTGAACGGATCTGGATGAAATTTGGCACAGATTTAGTTTATAGTCTGGAATAGCAGATAGGCTACTTTTTATCCCGGAAAAAGGTACGGTTCCCGCGGGATATATTTGTTTTGGTTTTTCATGGTACCACGCGGGCGAAGCCGTGGGTGGAAGCTAGTTTGCAATAAAATTGCGGGCAGTTCCACCGCGATTTGGCGACGACATGGTAACGTACATAACTAGACAAGGAAGTAGGTATAGTTGGCTCAACGAATCTAGGCATTCTTGAAGTCAGCCCCAAGAGATGCGCAGTAGGTACCTACCTATCGTTTTTCGGGAGCAATGGAAACATGCGCAAACTCGCACCTGTGGCTAATTTCATGAATGCCTAGATCCCTTGGATGACCTGTACTTACACGTTCAACTAACATCAAATCCAAGAAAACATAAGTATAATTGAAGATTTCACTCGTCTTCCTGACCGCAATTTCAAAGTGGTCCTTCACAAATTCGTCAACTCTATCTTGCTTCAATAATTTCTGATCCAGCTTTTCACGAAATTCGTACATTTTCGTCATGTAATCCTTATATTGCCCTTCTATGTCTTTATAGGCTAGTTTTTCGGGTGTAGATATTAATGGAAGAAAAGCGTTGTCAAAATCTAACTGATTCAACTGATGGATAGATATTGTTTGATCCAACAACGCCAATAATTCGTCTCTAGTTATCTCGTTGCTATATTTATCAGCATCTTTTATCACCTCATCGATGGTAGAATTGAAGCAATTCATAAAACTACTTATAATCCTCTTGACATCTCCGTAAAATGTGTGATATGAACCATCTTGGAATTTTACTTCCGTTAACAATCGCACATACTCCGTTAGTTTAGGTGAAACATCACATAGCATAATATGAACTTCCTCAAATAGTTTTCTTCTCAAATTCTGTATAAAATCTTTGTAAACATCCATGATTGCAGAAAAAGTATTTTTATGGTTATGTTGTCTAGTCCGATATAATAAAGTACTCTGTGGTCTAGTATATTTGTGTAAACACCGCAGCTAGTTAAATTCTCTTTTGAAATTTGAATTTATGCCGCCTGCGACCGTCACGGAAGTCTGAACGTACCTAACAATCACAGACGTACTCAGGGTTGGATTCAGACCCTTGAAAAATTATTGTACCTACATGGAAGTTAGAAATATACTACTTTGACTAAAATTATACCTACTACGTTTCTGTTTACATCAATTTTGTTTTGAATTAAAATAAAATAGCATTTGTTAGTGAAATTTTGTTGTATTCATTACTTAAAATATTCACTAATTAATCAAATTGAGGCAACTGGATGTCTATTTCAGCCAATTCGTCAATCGGAACTTCGTCGTTTGAATTGACACGATGTTGAATTTTCGAGTCCCCTGTTTGTCTATGCCTGATTTGATGTTGCCATACGTACATAAAATCTCAATACTGTAGGGTAAATGTTCAAAATTACTAACAAATAAACAAATCAGCATGAACATAAAATTGTGCTACTTTCGCGTAGTATACTTGCATTACGATACTACATACTACATATCATGAAATTATGCTACAAATAGTATAATTATACTACGAAATCCAACCCTGGTACTAGGGATACTACGTATGCTAACAATATATGTTACTCTATGGTACCTAACCTATATACCTAACCTTATAATTTATACTCTGTGACAGGTATTGTTTCTCTGTGTCCTCTGCGTCTACGATCTGGGTGTCTACTTTCTTCATACGAATGACCGGAATGAATGAAATAAAAAAAGTCACTTCCGGCCTACATACTAGTTGAGTGATTGAGTGCCTGAGTGTCTCGTCAGAGTATATATGTTCTGTGCTGAGTGTTCGTCGTTGCCCTAATCATAATATTGCTTGTAATTTCTTAATTTCTTACGAACAAACACTAAAAAAATACATATTAACGTATAATTTAGGGCTCGTCATGACAATGTGGAAAATAGCAATTTTGTTGCTATACATAACATCAGGTAATTATTTATTTATTTTATTTTACATTCATTACTTACGTAGGTATTTCTTGTAAAGGTAGGTATAACGAGTATAAATTAATTGTAATTTGTAGGTAAATTAACACCACACAGGGTCAAGGTAAGGTTAAAAAATAGAATAAATATATAAATAGTTTAAGTACTAACTATTAGCTCTACTACAAGCACTGTTTTAGTTAGACTTAATTCAATAGATCGGTGACACGCATGCAATAAGTAGGTAGGCAACTAATTATATTAATTTTGTGTAGTTTTAAATTTATGAAATAAGTGTTTAGGTACCTGATAATGACGAGCTGTACGTACGTATACCTACTTAACTGTTAGAATTTTTTTTTCAGATAAAGCTTTGACAAAAGAACTTAAAACTTTACAAGAAATTCCTGCACTCCAAAAAAATGGCACTTTCATCGGTGATGAACAGCAGCTTTTGAGAAAATTAAATAAACTAATCGAAGAAGGCCACGCCCGCACGCAAATTGTAACTGATTTTGATGGTACATTGACTGTTGATAAGGGCGTCGCCGGTAAAACGGTACTGAATAGTTTTGGTAAGTAATTAGATTAGTATAATTGCTTTAGACCGGCTATTTATGGACCAACTGAACAAATATATTTACTTAACGGTAATCTCGATTTAAATAGACACATTTTATACGTATTATTTGTTTTAGTAAGTATAAATCAGAGTGTTAAGCAATGAAGAAGACGGATTAAAGAAGAGTGCATGCTACTGAGATGCGAATTTTAAGATGGATGTGTGGGGTGACACGGTCGGACAAGATAACAATGAGTTTGTTAGAGGAAGTCTGAAAGTAGCGCCTGTTACTGAAGAGATCAGGAGTGCTAGATTAGCATGGTATGGACACGTGATGAGATGGGATGAAAACCATGTAGGTAACCAAAAGGTGCGGAAGTAGAGGAAGGCCGAAAAAGAAGTGGTTAGATTGTGTGAATGATGATATGAATGTAAGAGGAGTAGATTTAAAGTTGACGAGTGATAGGAGTGAGTGGTAGAAGGAAACATGTTTTGCCGACTCCACTTAGCGTGGGATAAGGGCAGGAGAATGACGATAGGTATTTGTTTTAGAAATGTTCAGAAGATGTCCATCTGTGCCGCAATCTTATAAAGAAGAAGAATTCAAATTATATCTTAAATATAAGACGGTTGAGAACGACCCTCACATGAGTATAGAAGAAAAATCTCAACAATTAATTGAGTGGTACCAAGCAGCTTTTAACTTAATGAAGTAGGTATGCTGAGTTATTTTATTAAGTAGGTGACCATTCTACTGAATAGTTTCGTCATTGTTCGCACTATTCGTCATTGTTCGCACTATTCGTCAGTGTTCGCAATATTCGTCATTGTTCGCAACAAACAATTTTGGTCATCTCGTAAAATATTAGCTAATTTAAAATGTGCTTTTCGTGCAATAACTTATTACCAACCACTATTTTACTGCTCTATCTTCATGCTATTAGCTTGAAAGATGAGCCCTGAAATCAGATTAAAAAGGTTTTAAAATAACGGTAGATTATTAATAGGTATTACCAAATTGGTATATTCAATTACTTACTTAAGTATCTAACAAAATGTCATATTGTTTTCTTCGTTTTATTACAGAGGTCTGAAGTTTCCGAGACAAGAACTTAAGAATATAGCTCAGGATGTCAGAAACAGTTTCAGGTGCGTAGTTTCAGTCTAATTTATGTAACTAGCAAGCAAAATAGTTGCGGGTGCTTTTTTTAAGGTAATTTTTAATATACCTACAAAAAGTATTGAGTACCTATGTATATTTTTAAACTTACGCGATCTGAACACATTATTATTAGTATTAAACGGGTATTTATCGCGTTTTATTTACCTATTTTCCCGACGTTTCGACAGGTTTATCTACACACCGTCGTGGTCACGGGTAGACTGCGTAGAAACGTCGGGAAAATAGGTAAATAAAACGCGATAAATACCCGTTTACTAATAATAATAAAAAATATTTTGTTTTTCCAGAGAAAGAAGCCATGAACTGATGTCATGGATCAATAATAAGAAAGTGCCCATGTTAGTGCTATCATCAGGAATGGGAGAAGCTGTAGTGGATACACTTGAAGCAGCAAATTTGACATCTCCACAGCTCAAAGTAAGCCAAAATTAATAAAATCTATCTAATTGTCACCATTATTATGTTGCATCTATGTTTCATTTATCAGGGAGGTAGGTGCCTACTTATTACCTATTCTTATTAGGTAGGGTAGGTACCTCTATACATATGTAAGTAGGTATTACCTATTTTCAAAGGGTTGATCATGAGTTGTTTAAATGACTAAAATATCGGATTAAGGTACTTATTTGCTTATTATTTTTCAGGTTGTGTCAAATTTCTTAGAAATCGACTCCGAAGATATAATCATTGGAATGAAAGGCGATACTATTCATAGCTTTAACAAAAACCAAGCTATCAAGACAATCGAATACTTAAAAGAAACCAAAGGAAGAAATAATGTAATTTTGATGGGGGACTCTTTAGGTGATGCTAATATGGTTGACGGCTTGGATTTTTTCGACAATGTTATAAAAATAGGATTTTTAAGCAACGAAAAATCTACACATCTATCTGAATATTCGAATAGTTTTGATATTGTATTGCAAAATGATCAAACAATGGATGTAATAATTGATATAGCAAATCGTTTACAATGATAAATATTTTTATTAGTAAAATGATATTTTTTATCAATCAGACCCCTAGTTATTGATCTTTACCTCTCTCTCTCTCCCAGTGTAGAGTAGGTACCTAGAGTGCCTAACGTATGACTCTTAGTACGACGTAACGTATTTGTATTTGATTAGGTGCCTGCTTCAATTATGACGAATAATCTGACATGTTACGATGTTACGATAAATAAAGAACGGTTTCCGGTTTTATTAATGTTCACCTTACACAGGTAAATAAAGTTTGATTAAAAAAAAAGAAGAAAAAAAAATTACTGTGATACTATGACGTTGACAAAACTTATTTAAAAATACACTTGACACTGGCATAATTTATACTCGATATAAAGAAAGAAGAAGAAAAAAAAAATATTGAGTGAACTAAATTTTCCGATATAATAAAGTACTCTGTGAACTAAATCAATAAAGTACTCTGTGAACTAAATCTAGAGAGGTGGAGAATTCTGTCAATATCTTTTTATCAAAATTTTATCAAAACACCTGAAAATATGAATGATAACATGAGTTTATTGGCTGTACGGTGCATCTTGTTCATTAAATAAGTATTGAGGCCCGTGTGCGCGACAAGGTGCCAATCGAAACACGGTGAACCTGATACAATATTGGTCGGTAAAGTTATTCCTATGCGGTTATCACTTATCACATTTCTAGGCCATTTATTAGCTCTATTTCTTGATTAGTTTGTGGTGCTGCGGATTCTTTTACATAATGTGGATGCTTCACCTTCACATTAGGTATTAATATTACATTAGATATTAGGTTATAATATGATAAAGTGTTGTTTACATGGTCATTGAGTTCGGAATTAGTCCCATTTAATCATGAACGAACGACTATACTGCCGAGCCTTTGAGCTACGTGACGAAAATCACAAAGGCTTTGTGCATGGAGGTCACTGCTGTGGTACTTCCAAAATTATAATTTTTCCATCATTGTTGACCGACATTTAGTGTTTATGTAATCTGACACCTACACACATACCATACAATATACCTATAATTTAGTTAGTACATATTTACCAACTTATGTGCTTCTATAAACATGTGTTTGTATTGTTTCAGTTTAGGCATGGTGGTCTGACCGGCTTAGTGAGCAAATCATACCTTTAGGAGGAAATATAAAAAAATAGAATAACCAATAAAAATGGCAAGATACTTTGAAAATACATCAACCTTCAACTATAGCTGGGACCAAGTGGCATGCGGCTACTGGAAAAGATATCCTAACCCACAGAGGTAAGTTTCAAATTGTTTATTTTACCCTAAGTTCTTTATCAAAACTTTAAGAGCAAGGCTAGGTCAAGAGTACCTTAAACTGACACACATGTAGAAGAATTTAATGAGAGTGACTGAAGCAAAAGAAGTATGTCAGGATCTATACTAATATTATAAAAAGGGAAAGTTTTGTATTTTTGTTTGTAACGAATAAACTCAAAAACTACTGGTCCGATTTCAAAAATTCTTTCACCGTTAGAATGCTACGTTATCCTGAGTAACATAGGCTATATCTTTTGTTGGTACCTTGCGAGCAAAGCCGTGAACGGAAGCTAGTCATAGATAAAGAAGATCCATGGTCTCTGCCTACCCTGTCGGGGAAACAGGTGTGATTTTATGTATGTTTGTATAATGTTTATGTGGCAAGAGGAAAGCCATGTTACAAGAAGGGTGATGGATTTGAATGTGGATGGATATAAAAGTAGAGGTAGACCCAAGAAAAGATGGATAGATTGTCTGAAAGACGATATGTGTAAGAAAGGAGTGACTACTGAGATGACGGATGATAGGGGAGAGTGGAGGAAGAGAACCTGTTGTGCCGACCTCACCTAGTGGGATAAGGGCAGGAAGATGATGGTGAATCAACTGCATACAACTACCAAGGCCATTTTAATCTTACAGACAATAAAATTCAAGATCATACTAATAAAAAGCACATTGTTATTCTATCAGGCAGTAGTCAGTTTCATTTTTTGTGGTTTTTCTAAAGTTTTTTAAATTTCCTTGAGCACTGTGGCCCAATAGCTGGACAGATTTTAATAAATGAAATGGTACTTGGTGAACGGACTGGTTTCCGCAATTAGGCAGCATGCGGGCCCATTTCATAAAAAATGTTATTTGATTCTTCTGAATCTTAAGAGTGACATGGGCTAGAGGTCTTAAAATCCAACAGGGCAGCGGTGAAAAGCTATTATCAATTACTTTCAGCCGGACTTTTTATTTTTGAAATAAATACTTATTAAATATTTGACGACCTCTGTGGCGCAGCGGGCGAGGGACTGCCTGCGACGCAAGAGGTTGCGGGTTCGATTCCCGCCGCGGAACAAATTTGTGTACGATCTGTAGAAATTTGTTCCATTGTTCTGGGTGTTTTCTATGTATAATAAAAAAATATCTATCTATGTATAATATAATGTCTTAAATATATCAGTTATCTAGTACCCATAACACAAGCTTTGAGTAGCTTACTTTGGGGCTAGATGATGCTGTGTGGATTGTCCAGCATTATTTATTTATTTTATTATTCCAGCACTCACGTCTTGTCAGAAGACACATGGAGCAGAGAAGTTGGAAAAGATGGCTGTCTCTACACAAAGCGGGTTCTAACAAAAACGAATAGAGTACCAAAGTGGGGTGAAAGGTAATTTAACTTAACATTGGTATCTAATCTGCAGTTATCCAAAATTTGTTGTCATTGTGTTGATAATAATGTCTTAAGTGATATTAGCCTTGTTAAGATGTACTAGTGCAACTCTACACAATTTAGTTAGCATGTTTGTTCATATAAAATTCAACCTCCCACTGTACCCCTCAGAGGTTGAATTTTGATAATTATTTTCTCGGTTCTTCTCTACACTATATAAGAGCCCTCCAAGTTTTATGTTTCTAGGACTTATGGTTTAAGCTGTGCACCAATGAGAACTAATTAAAATGTCGTTACATGACGATCATATGAAAATGTCTTATGACATTGGCTGTTAAGCTGCAAACAAGTTATCTGATAAAAAAGCTAAATAATTATGTAATTTCCATCGCTAGCGTACATCAATCAAATAAGATAAACAACTGGCCTCACAGCTCAGTAAATATGCAGCCGATAATTTGTTTCAGCTTTAGTAGTCAGTTTCAAGAGCGGTTTGACAAACTTATTTACGTTTTTTACCTTATCTTTATCTGATAGCGAGAGATAAGTTGTGTGTGACGAAATATTGTTTGTTCTGATAGGCAAATACCTGCATAAATAAAAAAATAAAAAAATCTTCTATAGGTACTAATAATGTAATGAAGTAAAGTTTATTTGTAAGGTGTAAACTTTAGAACCTTAATGATTCTAAATATTATTTTAAAGATTGCTAGATTAACTTAAGTATTATATTTATTTATTTATTATAAGTACAGGAGAGAGTGGAACAGTTGCTAAAATATTAAAATATTAAATTTGTCAACCCTAAGATTGTACACGACACATAAAAAAAATCATTAAAACATCAGAAAAAAAGCAAAGATAAAAATTAAAAACAGATAGCATAGTATTATAGAAACTTATTACTAGAGACTTGTTAGGTAGGTACTACGTATTACAGTCAGTGTCCAGATTAGTTTTGGACAAATGACATTTGAAGCTTGTTATGCTTTGATGAAAGATATCAAGATTGTTAGGTTTAAAGAACTTTATTTCTCATAAAAACTTTACAGTTTACTTAGAATGAGATAAATTTAAACAATAAATGTGTACTAAATCTAAGTTTAAGTAGGTATTGTTGCAGTGTTTATTATAGAGTTGGGACATACGATGTAATGGATTATTTTGCGAAACATTGTTATTAGAGCAAGGAATGTCAAACGAACGATGGTGCCGCTGAGCACGTTTAGGGATGGTAATATTGAGTGACATCAGTAAAATGGCACTAAGTTGACCATTAGCTATTTTGTGAAGTAAGCAGAGATCCTTAATTTTTCTTCTACGTGCAAGACTATCCAACATAAAGTGACTAAGCCTGTCATTGTACTCGGGAAGCTTTTTCCTAAGACCTATGCTAGGTTCTAGTGACATAAGCGCTTATTTTAAGTTAATATAAGGCCATATAATCTATCTCAGCCGAATTGCATCGATTCAGTTGCAACAATGTGATCGAGTAACTAACATTCAAACATTCATATTTTGTGATATAAAATATTAATGTGATTCTATTATTTTCAGATTTTTCAGCGCGAAATCGGTGAAAATAATCGAAGAGAGCGTTTTGGATCCAAAAAACAAAAAACTTGTCACATACACCAGAAATCTGGGATACACAAAAGTCATGGTAAGTGTATTAACATCATAATAATTAAAAAGAAAATATTTTTTTGTGATCTGCCCCCTTAGCCTAAGCACTGTAGACAACGGCTTTGTCGACAATTGAGAAGAGAAAAATTACATTTGGGTAAAGACAGCTATTGGTCTACCTTCCCGAGCATGACGATCTAAGAGAATACGAAAAGAGAAGTTTCTTCACTTCCAAGACTTTTGTCTTGGAAGTGAAGAAAAAGAGAAAATATGCCATTTGTCACGTAGTGTGACAAAGTGAGAGTAAGAGGGATGAGAAATAAGTTTAGATTTTAGATTTAGTTATAAGATTTATTCAGAAAGTTAAGGGGCCGTAGGTTAAGGTCGTGCCAAGGTCATGTTCCACACTGTTCAGTCTCTTTCTTCACTTCCAAGACTTTTGTCTTGGAAGTGAAGAAACTTCTCTTTTCTCTACAGTACAGTAGGTACTCTACAGTACTGAGGAGATGTTACCGAGCCTGCGGTTTAAAGTCGTGATCATGTTTTGTTTTTATAACGCAGTTTTTATATGACAGAGTGTGGTGGAACGAGTGGAGTACGTGTCAGCGGGACAAGGACAGACGCTGGCGAAGCGCTCGGCGTGGATCGACTCGCAAGTGTTCGGCTTCTCGCGCGCCATCCGCGCCTTCGGAGTGGACCGCTTCAAAAAGAACGCTTCGCAAATGGTGAGCAAAAAAAAGCAGAGCAAAAAAATGTTTAATAAACCAATATCATACGAGATAAACAAAATCGTTTCTTCCGAACAATGACGAAAGTGAGAAGGTAAAAAGAAGGTTCCATTACCAATGTGCTAGACATGCGCAAAACATAGATTTTTCAAGGAATGACATATCACATGACACTTCGTATCGCGTAATGTATTTCTGAACCATGTCTTTAAACATGTCGCGTCATGGTATGACTTCAAGTGATATGATATGAAATAGGTAATGTAGGCCATTGCTTGTATGGCGCGTATTGGATGACATGTCGAGGTATATTGCGATGTGACGATTTAGACGACATATTGTCAAACCATTTGAACTGTAATACGGTTCAAAATCGAATAAGCGGCAGGGCGTTCTAGTACGGTCGTCGCCCTGTCCCCTGCGCTTTGGCTTTTGTTACTTCTCGCTCGCACGTATAAATAAAATAAGAGATAGAAGCATTGCGCGAGGCGGCGCAGCACGCGCACGGCTCTCTCGCGTCAATGGTTGAAATGGAAGTGATATCTCGCGTAATGCATTACTCACATTACTTACACATGTCTACAATGTGCGAGAGCGCTAGTGGTGTAGTGGTAGCACCCCTGCCTCACGATCCGAAGGTCGTGGGTTCAAACCTGGTCGTGCACCAATGAGTTTTTTTATTCGAAAAATTTATGTGCGCAATGCCAGTGCTCTTAAACGGTGAAGGAAAACATCGTGAGGAAACCGGCATACCCTAGAACCAAAAATTCGAAGGTATGTGTCATAAGTTAGTATTCTTATAAGCGGCGATGGGCTTGCAACCTGTCACGTAGGGAATACTAACTACTGTGCAAAATGTGGGCATGTACCAAATGTCATGTTTGGACTTACCTATGACCACCCTCTTTAGATATCCTCAACGATCTAAGTAACTAAAGATCTGAGGAGATATCTACCGAGCCTGGGGATTACAGTCGTGATCATTTTTTTTTTTTTTTGCATTACTCACATTACTTACACATGTCTACAAATGTGCTCTTGCAGGTGAGCGGCTTCAACCACGTGCTGGGCGCGCTGTACGGGCGCGCGGGCCCGGCGCCCGGCGCGCCCGTGTTCGCGCTCAAGGGCGTGCGCTCGGCCGCCGACCGCGCCGCGCGCAACGTGCTCTCCTCCGTGCAGCGCTCCTAGCCGCGCGCAGACGACTGACGGGCACGGACGTAGACTGTTTTGTCTCCCTCTCTCTCGTGCTAATATGAGACAACATGCTCCACAACGAGAAAATTGTCGCGGCTCGGCTAATATAGCGCTACGACAAATTTTTTTCGTCTCCCTCTCTCACGTGCGAATATGAGGCAACATGTTCAACGAAAGCGTTGACAAAATTGGTCGCGGCTCGGCTAACAGCGCCTCGACTGATTTGTTTCTACTGTTTTGTCTCGTTCTCTCTCGTACTAATATGAGACAGCATGCTCGAAGAAATTTTGTCGCGGCTCGGCTGACGTTGCGCCACGATTAAGTCTTTTCGACTGTTTTGTCTCGTTCTCTCTCGTGCGAATGAGACGACATGCTCGATGAGAGCGTCTAGAAAATTTTGTCGCGGCTCGGCTAACGTAGCGCCACGACTAAGTTTTTTTAACTGTTTTGTCTCGTCTCTCTCGTGCTAATATGAAACAACATGCTCGACAATAGCGTCGAGAAAAAATTGTCGTGACTGCCATGTTAGCCCGGCAGACGAGGTCCGATATTATGTGGAGAGGTGCTTTGTGTAGCCAACGTTCGTCCTCACCAAGCTCTTACAAGCCTTCAACCAAACGTCACATATCATTGGCAGCGGAAGAACAATTTTATTAGTCGTGTCGTGACGCGATCTCGGTGTAATAATGTCGGTGTTATGGTTGTTAATAATTCGATCGATGTGAAGATTCCAAGAGTGTCTGTAAATCTCGATCCCAGAAGATTTACTGAACGAGACCCACCCATGAACGAATATTATATGATTGAAACGTAGAGTCAAGTAAAAAAAAAGTTGTGAAGTTATAATTAGTGATTTTCACTTGACCAGCTACGCGAACGAAACCACTGGCAAAAACTAGTTAAATAAAGCTATTAATGTAATAAAAGTTATAAAGTAATTAATGATTTGAGCCTACCTCCTAAGGTTTGGTAATATTCAGTCTTATAAATATGTATAAAATATCTCAAATTAAAGTCTTCCTTATCTTTCAATATAAATTACATAAAATTGTTTTTCTGTCATGTAGCATTACATAAGTCACTCCAGAATCTGTATGTGACCTGGGGCCTTACCACGAAGTCTTTCTGAACGATTCCGTAATAGAAACGTCATGACATGAAGTAACACTACTTCAATACAATTTGCATAGGTCATGGTACGAAATAACAATGTAATACTAATTCAGTAATGTATTATGAATTCGTGGTGAGGCCCCAGGGGCCTTACCACAAGCTGTTTAGGCAATGTCAAAGTAATATAACTTTGATATGTCAAACCATGACATAAAATTTGTATTGAAGTAATGTTAATTCAAGCTTGAAATTTGATTCTGATACATGATGGTTTGTAAGAGCTTATGGTAAGGCCCTTGTCGTTGGTGACATTATGGTTTATTGAAACGATCATGTTGGTTTTGTAGACGAGTAAAATGTATATATTTATTTATTGTATTATGTTCTTGTAAATATGTACTCTTTGTAATTTATCAATATCAGACTGACCTTTTGTTTTTCAATGTTTTGGGTTGCAGTACACTGCCATTAAAGCTAACACACATGTCATTAGTATAAGTAGCTTACATGCTACTAAATGACATATTACCATCTTGTACATGACAGACAATGCCATGAACATTATTATAAATGCATGCATGTATTGTGATTATTCTTTCTTGTCATGTAGATGTCATTTAGCATGTATAAGTGCGCAATGGGCATGACATAGTGCATGTGTGTGTAACTGGTATGTGTGTTAGTACGCTCTTGTGCCTCTGGGCCGTTAAAGATACCTATTGTTTCCAGCTACATGTTACCTTGGTACCACATTCCAACTTGTGGGTTATGAGCATTATTTTGTTATTTGGGTTTGATTAAATTGAACATTTTATTATAGGTAGGTACATACAATTATGAATAAAATAATAAATTAATTTTATTGAAGTACTATTTAGAGCTTATTTTGATGTATATTGAGAATATTTTATTGGTTGATGGATATTTATACAAAATACATTATAAACCTCAGAAACACCTACAGAAATAAAAAATATTTTAATTATGTATTAGTAAAAAATATAATTAGTTGTAAATATTGCCAGTAAAATAAATATTACAGAATAGCCTTGCCATGAAAAAATCTAAAAAAAATCTTAAAAAAGGTTTTCGTTTAAGATTCTATATTATCAATGTTCTTAAATTTTAACTTATAGATACTTAGTTTAATCTTGTTAATATATTCAAATTTTCCACATTTCTGGCTAACGCTCACCCCACTGCTATAACTAGCTAACTTTACCCCACTGCTCTAACTACGCTATCAGTTAAGAAAACAAGAATTCATAATTTAGTGATTCGGTCACAAAGAAACATACATACTTTCAATAAAATTGCAGTGCATGGCTTTAATTGTTCGATTGAGTCGTTGACGGGTAGACAAACAATTATCAGAAACAAGCAAAATATTATGATTCACTGTTGGAAATTCACTTCCGCCATTCCCATTTCCGCGCTCGTTGTCTAGAGGCGGAAAGGATATTGCAGTGCATTTTAGGTCTACTTAGTATGTACCTAGACTTACCTAATATTCTAGTATTTAACTATAAATAAATGTAGAATAACTTGTTTGGAAGTTGGGAATATTATGTTAATGTAACACATCAATCAGATGTTGTTTAGATAAATGTTTGATTGAAATAGATATTTATGTAAGATCTAGATGGGAGTTGTTTAGAGATGTATTATTGTAAATTAGAATTAGTTCCCACATTCAATAAGAATCAATAAATGAATCCTTTCAACTTCTTTTGGTCATTTAATTTAAAAAACAGCAGAGGAAAACTTTTTGTTAAAACATTGTGTTTTCAGGTTCAGTTTTATAAAAAAATACCAATATTTTATTTCTTTATTTAGTATCTAAAAGGTAATTCATGATTATTGTCATTCACAAAACAATGTTTGAGAATTTCCAAATTACTATTTACAAGTTCTACTTTATTCTTATGGCCGCTCGTAATCTTGCACTCCTACTTCGAGGATTCATATCTACTTCTTCTTCCGTTGGAACCTCCACATGCTTATTGATAGCCTTCCAGGATGTGTCCAGAAATTGATTTATCGTATCCTGATCTTGTACTAACATCGGACTGAGATATTTGAGAGGAATTGGATTCGCTGTATCATTGATTGTGTTACCGGCGATATGTCGTTTCACAATAGTGTCTTCTAGCGAATGAAAGCAGATTGTGACTAGTTTACCATTGATTTTGAGGTAGTATCGAGCCAATACCATGCCATAGTTCATCTCATTAAGTTCATTGTTGACGAAGATACGTAATGCTTGAAATACCTTGGTAGCGTTTGATTGAGGTCGTTGTAACTTATCTAGTCTAATTTCATCCGGGCAACATGAGTTTACTACATCAACTAATTCATGAGTAGTGTCTATGTTTTTGATCATGTACCGTGCCTGTATGATTGTTTGAGCAATCTTTGCCGCTTTCTTCTCTTCTCCGTATATTTTGAAGATTTTGTATAATTCATTCTCATTGGCTGTTGCAAGTACCTCCCTAGCTGTGATTTGTTCTGGGTCTCTTCCCGCATCCATTCTCATATCTAATAATCCATTTTTGTTGATAGAAAATCCCCTGTCTCCTGTATCTAACTGCATGGATGAGCAGCCAAAATCAAAGAGTATGCCATCTATAGAAGATTGGCTAATTCCTTTCTCTCTTAATAGAGCCGGCAATTCACTAAATTTGCCAAGCAATGGTGTGACTCTGTTTGGGTACTCTTCGGCTACCTGTTTAGCTCTTTCATAAGCTGTAGGGTCTCTGTCTAGTGTGATAAGTTTACAGTCTGCAGACTCTAGGATCTTTCTTGCATGTCCGCCAGCGCCAAATGTCATATCAATATACAACTCATTATTTTGAGGATTTAGATGTTTTACAACTTCATTCAACATTACAGGCGTGTGATCTCTGTAGCGGGTGTATTCTGTTGACAGTTTTCGGCTCACAGAAGCCGGGGTGAGGCGACGGATGTGTCTCAGAATCATTTTGAACCCTTATCGAAAATTTTACTAAAGAAACTTTTATTTTCTTCTTTCAAGTACTCGAGAATATCGTTGGAAAGTATCAAGTTACACTCCTCAGTACTCAAGCCAGTTGATGTGCTGCTGAGAGTCCGTTTATATTTATTTTTGTAGTGGTTGTCGGCTAATTTGTTCAGCGAGTTGTATTGGCGAGTACAAAACTCTGAATCCAAGTTCTGTTTTTCTGACGACTCAAAAGCAGACTTTACTTTCTCCCTGATGAATCTTCCAAGGTCTCTGGAAGCAGAATTACCGTTGAAATATAACATTTATCATAAATAGCCAGGCATTTCGTAACGTTATCGGAGAAACTTACCTGTCGCCTTTAGTTGTGTCCACCGGCCATTTGGCAATTAGTTTTGTGAATTTCTTATATTGAGAAGTCATTATCTACCCTATACTTTCATATTCTCATAGAATATTTGGTTATTTTCAATCCCAACACAATTTAATTTGTAAAAATAATTTGCTTCGATGAAATAATTGGGGAAATTCTTTTTCTTCTTCCTCTTCCTAAAGGCATGCATGACTGTGTCTAGTGTCGCCGATATTTTTTTGTCAGTGTCATGTGTTTTCCATTAGGTTTTGTTAACGTCACACAAACTTCAAATAATTTTTTAAACAAATATTGACCGTTTCTTCCAGTGATCTGTAATAATATAATTTGCTTCGATGAAATAATTGGGGAAATTCTTTTTCTTCTTCCTCTTCCTAAAGGCATGCATGACTGTGTCTAGTGTCGCCGATATTTTTTTGTCAGTGTCAAGTGTTTTCCATTAGGTTTTGTTAACGTCACACAAACTTCAAATAATTTTTTAAACAAATATTGACCGTTTCTTCCAGTGATCTGTAATAATAGTTCTAATGGTTTCTTCCAACTTATTTTACACCACCAAACTGAAATAAAATGTATTACCTACTTACATTATATTTAAGCCTACCGTCGTAGATTGGATCAACCAAAGTTACCTCTTAGTGTAGCAAGCTTATTAGGGAAACAATCTATTGAGAACTCTCGTAAATTGTTAGCTTAAAAACAATATTATGTACCAAAAAATAGAGGTGATTATGATATCATGATTTTATGTAGGTACCTACCTATTATCATTACTTAGGTGATGAAATTACTTAGGTACTTATTACCTACCTACATACTAAGAAACTACTTTAAAAATAATCACTAGCGAGACATACATAAGCTTTATTTTAAAAATAACATGATAGGTAGGTACCTATTTCGACTTTGTTGTTTGTTGGAATTTATATAGGTACCTACCTACCTACCTATCTACTACCTGCCTACATAGGTAGGTATCTAATTGCCAACTCGTGGTACCGTATAGGTACCTAGTCCACCCCACATCCCCCTACTTCATTAAGGTAGTAGGTACCTACACTTCCGTGTTCGATATCTTACTGCACTCTAAAGATTTTACTCGCGAAAATCAACATTTTTTCAGCAGTTTGCTTTCTCGTACTTAAATTGAAATACTACGCGTCTACAATAACTTATGTATAAACCATTGCTCGCTCAGTGAGTCGGCTGGTTGTAGCGTTGGGAGCGGATGCAGCAATGAATGTCGGATTAAGTAATAGTTTTCGATGGGAGACGTCGTTAGTGTAAGGTAACTCTGAACGTTACAAAGTGCTAGCCTTTTGTCTAGATAAAAGTGCAATCTCGGAGCCGCGATTTCAATTTTCTCGATTATCTCCTTATTTCGTCAACTTTATGTAAATTAATAGCTGTACTTACTTACCCGCGATTCGTCCATGAAGCGCGCTTTTTTTCAAGATGATTTGTATCATAGTAATAGTACCAAATATTATATACGAAATATATTTAGAAATAATTACCTACCTACTTAAGTAGGTAGGTACCTAGGTACTTACCTACCTACAGATTTTGCTTTATTTGCTTTGATTAATAACAAAAAGATGATGATGAGGTAGGTAGGTACAATTAGGCTTAAAAAATGCCTATTGTAAGTACCTACTTTTCTGTACTTCCTTTATTGGCGTAAGTACATTTAACATTTTGTCGTGTTTGTTGTACGTCTTGTATCGGCTTTAGAACAGCGGCTTAACCGTAGGGCGGGCGGCGCGCGCATCCGTCGGCCATTTCCATCTGCAGTCGGTACCCGCGCGCCATCCCCGCGCCATGCAATACCAAACTCACATTACATAATTACAAAATATCCTCGGACAATACCAGTGACCTATGCCAGACATTGAAATAAAAAAAAAAATTAAGACGAAAGTGTGTGAGATTTTTGTGGACTGATTCTGTGGACTTTATTGTGCAAAGGACCTTCTTTAGATCAGGTAAGTTTTCGGCAATAACTAACAGCATTATTGCATTATTTAGTACGTTTTTTCTTAACAAAACACAGATTTATCAAGGATATTTAGTATAATATCTAACCGTTTTGTGATAAAAAGTAGACTTTCATTGAGTAATGCTCGTAAAATTTTGTCGGTACAAATATTTGAGTTAGATTGTTAGACGAAGGTTCCAATATCGATCCTGCAGGCGGCTGGCTTGTTTTGTTTCACGCGGCTATATCACTCAAACAAATTGTGTCTGAATACTGACCACTATTGAGGCAAGTACAAAAAAAAATATAAAACCTACCTATAGAGATGAAAACTTTTTCTGTGAAGCCTTACTCTAGTAACTATAAATATCAATATCAATGCTGACCACAGATAAAGCCTCTGTACGTTTTTGAAATAAGAATAATAAAGATTTTAAAACTAGACTTCCATTTATTTGCTCCCGCTCTTTTGAAATGAAAATAGATTATCTTTAAAGCTAGGTACCTAGATATCTATATTTCTATACTAATATTATAAAGATCTAAAGTAGATCAAAAGTTAAATAATGATTAACCAAACAGCCTTTTGGCGTGATGTAGGTACTTAATTTGCATGTTTCTGTATTGTCTATGGCTAATATACACTAATATTTTAATAAGATAGGCTCTGAAACTACTGGACCGATTTGAAAAAAAATCTTTCACCAATGTGTAGAATGAACTTTCAGGATGAACCTATTATCTTCTAACTAAGGACCTACCTCGCCAGCAAAACCAAGCCACCGCTCTTTTGAAATAAGAATAGGTTTTTTTTACAAACGTTCGACGTGCGTACAGATAATTATTTTTATAGTTTTTATATTGTTGTGCATTTTTACGATGTAGGTAAGTATGCGGATAGAATTGTTGATTTGACGAAAGAGGATTGAGCAAGAAGGAAGGCCTACCTGATTGATTGCTTTTGAATTTACTTTGAATACTTATGTCCCGTATTTTTAAATTTTCCATGAAGATACTACCTACGTAGTTGTTGTCCGCGACTTCGTACGCATTCGTTTTTTTGAGAAAAACGGATATTTCGCACAGCGAATAGGTTAATTAAAAATATTAGCGTAGAAAGCGTATTCCAAGTTTCATCCAGATCCGTTCAGCCGTTTCAGCGTAATTGAGTAACAAACATCCAACCATCCTCATAAACTTTTGCATTTATAATATTAGTAGGATTTGGCTATGTAGTCATATCGAGATTTGGTCAGTTCTAATCAAAGGGTTCTAACCGTAACAATTTAAGGGTCGGTGCACATCTGACGGAAAACGCGTCGAGCGTATCAATGATCTTACAAACGCATCGGTTGAGTGTGAAAGGTTGAATGTTTTATTATTAACTAGCTTCCGCCCACGGCTTCGCCCGCGTGGTACCTTGAGAAACAAAAACAATTCTATCCCGTGGGAACTGTACATTTTTCCGGGATAAAAAGTGTTATTCCAGACCATAATCTATATCTGTGCCAAATTTCATCCAGATCCGTTCAGCCGTTCAGCGTGAAAGAGTAACAAACATACATCCATCCATACAAACTTTCGCGTTTATAATATTAGTAGGATTCGTCTGTTTTGCCATTACGCGACCGATAAAACGCGACGTATCTTCCGTCAGATGTAGACCAGTCACTATCGGCCGGTTTCTATATTATATCTATCTGCGGTTTTTGAATTTTGGATATTTATTTGACAATAGCTGACCCGGCAGACTTCGTACTTATTTAGAAAACGTTTGTATGGGAAATAGAAAAGGGCTATTTTTAGGGTTTTCCCGGCAGTTATTCGTATATATATATATGTATAGTTTTTTTCTTACCTTTTAAACCTTCCCTAGACCTCCACGAACATTTCAAGACCAAGATAAGATAAATCTGTTTAGCCGTTCTCGAGTTTTAGCGAGACTAACGAACAGCAATTCATTTTTATATTACATAGATTAAGTACTTCTATCTTAGGATTAATGTCAAATACCTATCCAAAATCCAAAAACCGTAGCAAGATAGAATACATAATAGAAATCGGACATATATGTCATGTTGCTACATTTTTTTACATTCTAGGTATTGTAGTGACAAAGGCAATATGATACGGTATTAGACGGGTATTTATCGCGTTTAAATTACCTTATATACCTACATACCTACACAGTGAGTTGGAACATGTTCAGGAGGTTCTGAAACGGAATCCCGAGAATTTTGAACTATAGCCATATTCTATTTAAAATTGACTTTTGGGAATTTTTGGCTTGACTCTAGCAACACCTTTCAATTTCCCCAATAAACTTGTTTCATTCATGTTCAATAGTTGCGTGTGTTCACTTTCCTTATTGGTTAGATAACTCGGTACGCGATCCGAGATCTCAATTCGATATATTGTTGTGTTCAAAATTGTCGTTGCAAAGATGCCGCACCTGCTAACACGATGCCTCTGAATTGACTGACTGACGATCGGAAGTGAATTATTTTGTTGGTATATCCGGTCATTCACATGTTTTGTTTCATCCGTCATAAACGAATGGACGTTATAGACAGATATTTTATATTATGTCCACATTAGAATTGCATCTATTTATTAAAATAACATAATATAATTACCAACATTTTATTTTTGCTAGTATTACCTAGTCTCTGACTGAAAAATCTGTGACTTTTCTCTCGGCGCTCGGTGGAGCAACATCAGTGCGGAGCGAGTCAACGGTCCTGAGGATGCTTCGTCGTGTCGAGTTTCTATTTGAGATATGATGGTGGTGGGATTATTAATATTAATAATATTTCTATAAGGCATTTTGTGGGGCTCATTAATATTAATAAGCTTAATTAACAACCTCATTAGATAATAGTTTTAGCGGGAAAGTACTAGAAATTGCCGTCCTTTTCAGTATTTATACTTAAATAAATTAAATGCGGATCAAGTCACGGGCAACTTATAACTATCATAAATAAAACTACGTTATTTTTTTTTAAAACAGATTTGGCAACAACCGTTTTATCAGAAAATTTTTAAATCTATAAAATCAGTCTAACTCTGTCATAATCGCACTGCAGTGTACAGTGATAATCGGCAATAGTCAGAGAATTTTCGTTCTAAAATTATACTGCAGTGCAAAATGATTAGCTCTCTCAATTTTAGCTTGGTGAAACGTTATCCAGCTAACAATTAGGCGTTATGTGGTGTAGTGGTTGGTCCCGCCTTTTAATTCACAAGCCGTGGGTTTATTATCTTCCGGTTTCCTTCACCCGTTTTGATTTCATAATAAATGCGCATATATTTTTCGAAGGAAAAATGCCTGTGATCGAGATTTGAACTCACGATCTTTATGAATAAACCATCCTACTAATATATTATAAACGCGAGTCTTTGTAAGAATGTATGGATGTATGGAAGTAAGTTTGTTGCTCTTTCACGCTGAAACGGCTGAACGGATCTGGATGAATTTGTCACTGATAAAGATTATAGTCTGTAAATAGCACATTGGTTACTTTTTATACCGGAATAATGTACGGTTCCCGTGGGATATATTTGTTTTTGTTTCTCAAGGTACGGTAAGGTAGGTTGTTTTTTTTTCAAAGCGAAGCCGTGGGCGGAAGCTACTTAGTTACATAGAAATAAATAAATACATAAAGAATTTAACCTTTAGGTCGTTAGGTGGGGTACTTTGGGCCGCCGCGGCTCTTAGTCCCACGCACGCAACTAAACTACTCTATGATCTGTGTTTTTTCTTTATTTAGGTACTTATCTGTTTTTGTAAAGATCAATTATACCAGTGTCAAGCAAGTTTTTATTGAATACCTAAGAATTTTTTTAACAACATAAATTCATAGTAAGATCAATACCAATGGATAAAATAATGAGATATTCAAATTGTATTTTATAACTAGCTGTTGCCTATAATTAATTTTCAAATATTTTAATAGTAATTCTGCTATTCGGGGCAGAGACAAATCCATCAAAAATCATGAAAATCAGTCCAGCCATTCTCAAGTTATTAATAGTGTAGGTAACTAACACAACTTTGTTTTTAATCATAGAAGTAAAAATAGATGTTCTGGTATTTTAAACGTCACGGATTTAAAAAAATAAAATAAGGCAATAGATAAAATGATTTAATAATGTCATGTCAATGACAAACAGAGATATTTAAATAGCATTTTATAATGTAAAAGGCTGGTAGATGTTTATCCAAATTGACAAAATTGCATTACATTGCACGCAAAGGTTGTGAACGTGTGATTGCATCCTTGAGCGAAGGACGTCGCAAGGCCGGCCTAGAGGCGAGATTACATTGCGTTCAAAGCATTACATTTATGTAATGTTTACATCAGTGGTTCCCAAACTCTTTACTTTCAAAATTTTGCTGGATCCGGTGGACCCCCTGCATCTACATAACTACCAATTTCTAAATCTTGAAAAAAAAAAGTGAACGTTAGATCTATCTATCTATGGAAACTTGCGTTGTGGCTGAGTTTGTGGCCAACATTTTAGTTCTTCACTATTGAAACCAAATTAATTTTCATGCACCCCCTGCTTACGATTGTAGACCCCCATTTTTTGTCACGTCCAACGTAGACCCCCGTCGAGTCTCCCGTGGACCCCTGGGGGTCCACCTGGACCACTTTGGGAATCACTGGTTTACATAATTTAACAGGTAACTTCAATGTCCCGTTATGCTCTTAGAGGTTGAATTTCGGGAATTTATATCTATATATATGTGATTTATTTTTTATTTTTGTACAAAAAATATAAACGTTAGAACTACATTATAATAATTATAAGACCAGTACCTACCTACCTAGAAGTATCCTTAAAGAAATGGAAAAGTATAATTTTGGGGTTAACTTTTTGTAAAAGTATTTACCTATAAACTTACGAAGACTTAATGACTCGGCTGCTTTTATGACCTAACTTTAATTAAATTAAGGGTGCTTCTAGATTCAACCCAAATATCTTTCAACCCGATCAATATTTTTATTCAACCCTATTTATTCCCAAGTTTGTATTGGTTATCTCATATAATATTAGTTCATTTTAAATGTACCCTTCGTGAAATAACTTTTATCTTTTATTGCTCCATCTTTATGCTATCAGCTTGAAAGACGAGCTCAATCAAAATAAAATCAAGGTTAAAAAAGTTTTTAAAATAACGATAAAATATCAAATTGAATATCAAATCGCTTTGCTACGATCGTCCATAATATCCTAGAGTTTAAAATCCTTGTAGACAGGTACTGTAGTTCATTCACCCCGTTCCTTACGAAAGGCGTACTCGGTGATCGGTATTGTACTTTGTAGTACCTACAAGAAGGTACCTATACCTCGGGTAGGAAACAAGAATGCAACCCGAACAAATCCCGTCCGTTCCCCAAGGACTCCTACAATAAGAGGTCCTAGTGATGTAGCGGAGGTTTGTGAAGAAAACTGAAATTTGGATTAGATATTATTACTAATAAATAAATAAATAATACTGGACAATCCACACAGCATCATCTAGCCCCAAAGTAAGCTACTCAAAGCTTGTGTTATGGGTACCTACTAGATAACTGATATATGATTATTTACCTATTTTTTCCAGCGGCGATGGGCTTGCGACATGTCACGTACGGAATACTACCTACTGTGCAAAATGTGGGCATGTACCAAATGTCATGTTTGGACTTGCCTCTGACTACCCCCTATAGATATCCTCAAAGATCTAAGTAACTAAAGATCGGAGGAGATAATTCGCACACCCAGTCGTAAACTGGCTCAATCCAAAATTTTGGTGAATTGAGTTAAGTATGCAGAACGACTCAAAAAAGCGCGCTCTATCGCCTGGTAAATCAGAAACTGCCCGATTAAGGCTAGAAAAGGAGATACGTAATCTTTGGTCTCTTTATTAATATCGAGTCCGGCGCCTATCGTCATTACGATAGTGACGTATTTAGTGTTACGTTGGACTTTTACGCTGCGCAACTAGAGAGAAAGTGGCATAAACCTCAATGCGTCATTCTAGTACAAAACTCGGGGTATTTTTACTAAATTAATTTCAATCTTAAAGCGACTGAGGTTTGTTTTGAGTCACTTTACAACTGTAAACTAAGGTATTTTTGTGACTTAAACCAAGTTCGGTCGGTTTCGTGCTGAATATTATATGTGTTTGATTGTGTTGCTGGGAATTAAAGAGACCTCTTTGTAGATACGTCAAAAGTTCATAGGTTTTTTAGTAGGTGATTACTACTAAAGTGACTCATTATTGGAAGTTTTTTTTTTTAGCATCGATTTACTTATAAATGTTTCAATATTTTTAAGGAAATTGTTATCCGTATCAGTAGTCCTCAGACAAAATAACCTGTAAGACTTTAAATTTTGTAAATTACTGTTTATTCATTAAAGTTATAGTGTGATTTACCAAAAGATGTCGATGATCGAAACACGTTTTCTTCATTTCCCAAAAAACATGAATTTTGGATTGAGCCAGTTTACGACTGGGGGTGCGATCTACCGGGGATTACAGTCGTGATATATTTATTTTTATTTTATTTTTTCCAACATTTTGCACACCGTCGTGGTCACGGGTAGATAATAACGCGATAAATACCCGTTTAAAACTAATAATAATGTGTTCAGATCGCGTAAGTTTAAAAACATATATTGGAGTAGATAGGTGCATTTGTAACGTCTGAATACTGAACCGCCATTTAGTTATTTAAGGACATTTCATATTTTTGAGATTATATTGACTGGCCTCACAACTCAGGTGGCAGTAGCTCTATCTGCGTTGTAGTTTAAGGTTCGATCTCCACCCAGAACTAACATTTGTGTAATGAACGCAGACGCCCTAATAAAAGTAAGTGATGGTCACTTGACACTTGACAGAGAGTCAACTCAAGATTATTGTCACATCCCGCTATCATTTGCTTTTACTGAACACAGCACATCACTAGCTGCATATACTGCAGAGACTGCAATAGTGTAGTACCCTTTCATCTCCCATCTGTATTTATTATTCTGTGGCCTCGGAAAACTTGAGAAAACCAAAAGAAGTTTAAGATTTCTACGGTAAAGCTGCTATTTTGTTTAGCTTTGAGAAAACTCAAGAGGGTACTGCGGAAGTTTTGTGTATGTTCATGGTATTATTAATTTATCCTCACGATTAGGCTATTTATATTAGTTTATATTTTTCTTTATTTATGGCATGTGGTTATAAATTCATTAGTTGATTATTTTTATATTCTTCTTTATTTGTGACGTCTGTCATTTTAGAGATCATTTTTGCCATTTTATTAAGCAACATAATTATCAAAGAAATTTTATCTACTAACGCATATTATAAATTAAGACATTAAATGTGAATATATAGAATTAATGTAAAGAATCGTTAAAAAGAAAGATAAATCAAATACTACCTACTTATTCCCATGAATTTGAGTTTTTAATTTTCAAATTTCAACCCACACTGCATTGTTAAGGTAGAATTTTGAGGATTCCTTAGTGCAGCTAGGCCCTGAAAAGAACCTATCTTCTAAATTTAATATTTTGCAGTTTCGGTGTTACGTCCCTTAGTAATGTCAATAATTATCTATATCTAGTTAAAAATTAACAATATAATATTATAGTTATGGAATACGTTACAATTTTTTTTTATAAGTTGTTTACATCCTGCTTTTAAATTCGTCGGGTAATATTATATCTACTGTTTAAAATAAGTGCAAAAAAATCTGGCAGAATTACTTTACGATTCTTTAGTAGGTGACTACATAAAGTTATCTTTACTAAGGTAGCATGAAAAGCCATAGTTTTTTAACATAGATTTATTTATTCTACAAAAGATAAATTACTTTCATAATACATCAGTAATTTGTCTTCTACGGTATTACGTTTTGAGGCCAAGCCTAGATAAGGGTCTGAAATAAGAGGTCCATTATAAGCGAAGTTTATTATTGTAGGTACAAGAAATAATGTTCTTTGTAGGAAAGGTACGCTTTTATTTTTTACGATTCTCTAACTTTGTGTAACTTGATATAATTCAAAATGTTTTTGACAAGAATATTGCTAAGCTCTTGTTGTGTAGGAGATATTTTGTCTTTGCTACTAATAAGTGGGTTTATGTGCGTAATGCCAGTACTCAAAACGGTGAAGGAAAACATTGAGGAGAAACCGGGACGAACCAAAAAATTGAAACGAAAAAGTTAGTATTTTTATGAGCGGCGATAGGATTGCAACCTGTCACGTATGGAATACTACTGAAAGGGGTAGGTACTGGGCAAGGCAAGTAGGTTAACAATATCCTGTAAGTTAAAAGTTCCACTTGACTCTGTATAAACATCTAGAATAAAATAAAATAAATAAATAAAAAATATTGAAGAACATTTTACACAACGCCATCTAGCCTCAAACTACGCAAAGCTTATACTATAACAACCAGATTGCTGATAAATTAATTACTAGTAGGTACTCTTTTTGTAAATACATACAATACATAATAACACCGAGACACAGAATAAACATCTGTTTCTATCATACTAATGTCTGTCCTGGGTGGTAATTGAACCTACAACCCTACAACCTACAGAGCAGAAGGCAGAGTTACCATCAACTATGCTGTGAAGGCAGTACCTAAATGCAAGAACCGACCTTACCACAAATTCTTCGGGCAAAGTACCTTTAGTAAAGTACCTTTGGTAGGTATTTCGTACTATGACCTATACAAATTGTATCAAAGTAGTGTTACTTCAAGCTTGAAACTTTGACGTTTCGGAAACATGATGGTTTGTAAGAGGTTGTGGTGAGGCCCTGTTAATTTTTACTTTACATAAAGTTGGTCACTTATACTACTCGTATTATTAGGTCACTCATACTACTATTATTAGGTGAAACCCCTGTTAATTTTTACTTTACTTTACTTTAAGTTGGTCTCTCGTACGTTTATTACTCACACTTATACGTCAATGCGAGTAATCATATAAGTGGTAAGAAAGATAAATTATACGACGAAGAATAGTACCAACCCACGGTGGGTAATCCCGAAATATCTCGGCCATTTTTTATTTTTGTCCGAATCTCAGCGTTTTGTTAAACTTCCGAGTCGAAGAAATGCTTAGGGCTGTCAGTTTTTCAATCGCTGGATACAATGCTTTCATGAATAGGTAAGGATTTCTAGTTTCAATCCAATATCTCTCCGTTCATTCAGCTTGTATTCTGTCTTTCGATACTACGTATTCGGTATTTTGTCAGTTTCGACCTTGTCATTAAGTATTTTTCTCGAACCTATTTTTTAGTAGGTCTGGCAAAAGACTTTGAAGGTTTTTGAAGTGGTAATTATCAGGAATACTTGGTGTAGTGGTATCTAGTTATATACTAGATCTACCCCAGTCGTGAATTCGAACTCTGTGCACCAATGGATCTTCTTTCGAATGTATGTGTACTTATCTAGTAGATACTCTCTTCTTCTTTTAATTCTTTGTTTATGGCATCTGTCTCTTTTGAGATGTTCTCTCTTTTGAGAATTTTACCAGTGTTTAAATTAGTAGGTGAAGAAAAATATCGCAAATTTGACAACCCTGTACGTGACACCGTTTTATAGACAATTTAATTCACGATAAGTCGAACGTTTTCCGGGATTCGTTATTAGACTGTTTATGTTATTATCTGGTTGTGTGATGCGTATTGACTTTAGAGAAAATTAGTTATTTTCGTGATACTTTCATAAAATGTTAGTAGGCACGTACATACTTCGATTTGAATAGTGTCATTTTTATTTGTATACAAATAGAGAAGTAGTTTTTTTGTCATGGACTATATTTATGTTCAGACACTTATACTTAACTAGGTGAGTTTTTGGTCAGTTTAAACCTCACCTTGTAGGTATTATTATTACAAGGTGTTATATGTAATCTGTGTGAGTACTAAACTTAGTCACAAATTGATGTTACTTCGTCTTTCACACAAAAATGACACTTGTCGTAACAGAATGGTACTTTGCTACATACGGGCTTGCAACCTGTCACTTACCTACAGAATACTTACTTCTGTGCAAACTGTGGCATGTTTAGACGTGCTTCTGACTATCCTATTTAGGTAAGTATCTCCAAAGATCTAAGTAACTAGAGATCTGAAAAGATATCTACCGAGCCTGGGGATTAAAGTGGTTATCACGTTATGTTATGTTATAAAGAGTATTTTATACTCTCTTCCGTACAGGAAAAACAACAATGCTCATGCCAGGATCGGGCTTAGAGTGGGTTTAAAATCAGTCATATTGTTCATGAATTTATATTGTACACAAAACAGAAGCTTACAGCATCCCGCATCGGTAATTCCCATATCAAAATGAGTTCTGTCGCTCTAACTTTAAAATTCAATACGGCTCGCATAGATTCGATGATTTTTAAGAATGTTTTTTCCTGTGTTCCACAAATTCTGTACGGGTCCATTCTATTTCGATCCTAAAAGCGATCGTTGCAAAGTTCGTTTTGCACTGAAGTGGCCGCAGGCTCTTCAAAGCCATTTGTACCGGTTCCCTTTGTTGATGGTTCTATTCTGCAGCCATTCTTTGAACTGTTGTAGGTAATACATGGCGGCCATTGCACTGGCTGAATTTAACTGTTTCTATCGGGTACTCCAAACTTCCTGTATCCGACTGCGGAGCGAAGAAGGGTAATATCTTTGGTGTGTATGTTTGTATGTAATTGTATGTATGCGGGTTCTTTTGGCTGTCACTGTAGCCCACAAACTACAATTTTTCTACAAATTGTTCTACATATTTTGACAGAGGAGGTGTCCTTGGATTCTTTTGGATCACAAGATATAAATATAAATATTGGTGGACATTTCACACAACGCCACCTAGCCCCAAACTAAGCAAAGCTTGTACTATGGGAACCAGATGGTTGATAGATTAGATATATACTTTTGGAACGAAGTTCCTTATCGCGCGTTGCGAAAGGGGGCTAGACGGAAAAAATTCTCACGAAAAGTGGTAACGACACTTTTTGCTATAGTTGTAAGCCGTGCGGCGTGCGCGTGTTTCTCTGTCTGTCTCTCTCTCTCTCATAGAAAGCAAGGAAAGGAACTTCGTTCCATCCGGGTGTCCCTTGACACCTCTCAAGTTTTTTTTTTTGTAAATACATACTTACACAGAATAGATAATAACGCCTCGACAAAGAAAAATCTGCGTTCATCACACAAATGTTTATCCCGGGTGACACAGACTATAGGAAACTTATGTCAAAAAATGGCGGCTGTAAAAATCTATTTTCAGCTCGTTCAGTCGGGTATTTTAATTATTGCAATAAATACTAGTTCGCTGCAATTCTTTTGATAAATTAGGAATTCCGTCCTCGGTTGTGCTTCTGTAATTTTTGGTACAGTTCTGTAATTAAAAGCGCTCGAGCACTAATTTCTGTTGCTGCGTTTTGCACTATCTGAAACAGTAGCCATAGCACGAGTTACTAGCGCAAGTTTTGGGGTCTCACCACGAATACATAATACATTACCGAATTAATATTACATTGTTATTTCGTTCCATGACCTATACAAATTGCATAGAAGTAGCGACGTTTCTATAATGGAATCGTTCTGGAAGACTTCGTGGTAAGGCCCCTGGCTGGCGTGAGTGATATTTTCTACCATATACAACTTTATCTTTATTGATAGACTATTCGCTATGCAAATATAAAGCGAATATAAAAAATATACAACTTAGAAAAAAAACATTAAAATCACTCAGTAAAAACCATAGATAATATTACTTACCTATTATTTAAAGCAATTTGGATTAAAACTAATATCATTTTTGTCTCTGCATGGTAGCTTATGTAGAATATGCTTATACAACTTGTTTATGATGTAATTAATTATATGAAAAAATTAAACATGGAAATGTAGAATACCAGTTACGCTAAGACTATTTACTAACGATGGCTTTTTGGTTTTTCTGGGGCCTTACCACGAGCTCTTACAAACCATCGTGTTTCAGAAACGTCAAATTTCATTAAAGTAACACCATTTTTTTATACGTCAAGTAATATCAAAGTTATATATTAGGTAGGTACTTTAGAATTGCCAGAAAAGCTGGGAATAGATTGTGCTGTGTGAAAGATGACATGGGTAAGAAAGGAGTGAGTGAGATGACGAATGATAGAGGGAAACGGAAGAAGATCACATGTTGTGCCGATCACACATAACGTGGGAAAAAGGTAGGAAGATGATGATTTTTCGAAGACCTTCTGATAAGGCCCCTGATCCGTATTTTTTTATACTTTGGTATTAACGAGGTATGCAGTGAGATAGGGCCAGAAAGCAGTGCTAAGATGAGACTACAGCGTTTTATTTGGGCAATTTGTCAGCTAACGAGTCGTCAGTGGCCACCTTGGTTACGCACACTCATTATTCAGCTTGCACAGCCAGCACGGGCTTACCCGCTGTAATTGTGATTCTCATGGCGATATTTATTTAGGCTTTTGCTAGAGTACTGGTGGTGTAGTGGTAGCACCCCTGCCTCACGATCTGAAGGTCGTGGTTTCAAACCTTATCGTGCACAATAAGTTTTTCTATTAGAAAAAATTATGTGTGATATGCCAGTGCTCTGAAACGGTGAAAGAAAACATCGTGAGAAAACCGGAATAACCTAGAACCAAAAACTCGAAGGTGTGTGTGTGTGTCATAGGTAAGGGCATGCAATCTGTCACGTACGGAATACTAACTATTGTGCAAAATGTTGGCATGTGCTAAAATCATGTTTGAACGTGTTTGTGAGTACTCTCTTTAGATATCCTCAAAGTTCTAAGTGATGGCGCGCACGAGTTACTTTTGTCGCCGTGACTGTTTCGTCACTCTTATCTCAAGTCTGTGGTTATGTATGGAGATGCGCGCACGTTACGACGTGACACTGGGCGACATCTCCATACATAACCTAGAGTGACGAAACAGTCACGGCGACAAAAGTAACTCGTGCGAGCTATCACTAAGTAACTAGAGATCTTAGGAAATATCTACCGAGCCTGTGGATTACAGTCGTGATCATGATCATGTTTTGTTTTTTACGAAGTAGGGGTAGTTATTTTGTATTGCCAAAAGAGATTTTCCACAAAATAAAGCTCTCATTCGGAATACGTGGAAATCTATCTGTGTGAATTAATCATCTGTGAGACCATAACTTCCACTCCGTTGAGTCGGGCCTGTGAGTGTAGCCAGCGGGATACCGCTGGATCACTCCATACCAATACGTTTTACTTTCAAGCTTGTATTTTACCCGAAGCGAAGAAGGGTAATGTGTTTAGTTGTATATACGTTACGGGTAATTTGATTATTCACATTGCTTAGATCCGGGCGATATGTATACAGACCGGCCATTATTAGGGTTGTTGTACATTTGCCACAAAGTAAATTCGTCACATTTTTGTAAACTCCATACATTGAAAGTAAATTCGTCACATGCATAAAAAGATATGTACAACAACCCCATTATTCATAGTGACCAGACTTTTCAAAGACGTTGGGAACCGCATAACTAAAATGGGCAGGACACTTGACAAGGCGAGGTGACGACAGGTGGAGTAAGGCGTTAAATGAATGGCGTCCAAGAACCGGTAATAGGTGCGTCAGTTGTCCGGTAGCGAGATGGGCTGACGACAGCATCCGTCGCGGGCCGGACCTGGATGAGGCTAGCAGCAGACCGTGGACAATGGCATAATGCAAAGAGAAGCCTATAGGTACTCAGCAGTGAGTGAAGTCGGGCTGCGGATGATGATGCATTTTAGCACTTATAAGTACATGGTTTTAAACTGAGTAACTGAAATATGTGTAAGCTGTGTCAAAGGTACGGCTATAATTCAGACTCTCAGGTGCTTGTAATTGACAAGTTTCCACGGCTGATACGTTTTACCGCCGTAATTGGCTGCCTTTGTGAGGGCTTCATAGTGGAAGAATAGTAATGGAAAAAATAAGCTCAAGATGATTACAACGGAATCCCGAAGCTTGAAATATCGATGAAAAATATCGATGGAGGAAAATGGAAGTAGAAAACGTGTTGTGCTGACCCCACGCAGTGTGAAAATAGGGCAGGAAGAAGTAGAAGAAGCATAAGAAATGTCCATTTAAAAGCGATAGAACAAAAATGTCTAGGTATTCCATATGAGAATTATCTGTACTGCCAGGTAAAAGCCACTCAAAAAGCACAAAAGGCTACTGAGGAAAGTAAAGTAGGCCATGCCCGATTTTCGGCTCCGACTTTGGAGGTCCCATTGTTATTATTTATCTTTGACCAGCCGCTGATAATTCTGACTACCCTTTAGATATCTTCAAAGATCTGAGTACAAGAAATCTGTCCACCAAGCTAAAGGATTATAGTTTGCAGAGTATTGTTATTTCAGTCGTGATCATGACGTTGCTGTGATGATCGCGGTTTTGCAGTAAGGTACTAAGGTATTTTGATTCCTGAAATTGATGTTGAATAGGTAGTACGAGTATTATAGCTTTTGGATTACGCTCAGTGCGGTCAGTGACATGAACTCCGTTTTCTATTATATATTTATATCTTATTGGTGTTTTATCAATTAATGTTATCTGTAAATAACAAATAATACCTTCAAAATAAACACTATTTTTAGTTAATAGATAGTCAAAAACATTTAAACTAATTTTAACTTTCAAATAAGTAAATAGGAAAGTATTATGCATGTTTTTTAAAATTCTTATCTTGTTTTTTATATTTCTTTAGTGTGTGTACAATAAAGCTATATTCTATTCTTCTATTATATTCTATACACTTCTCATCAAAAAATCTTTATGAAGAGAAGATTTAAAGAGTTTTAAACTTTAAAATATCATACACATTTTAGCCATCTTGGGGATAAAGTTTATATAGCCACACATTAGCGGGTAATCCAATAGAGAATATATTCGACGCCTTATCCAAAGATTATGTACATAGGGGCTCATTTCGGGCGGAAAGCGTTCAGTCACCCCGAACAGACTGTTTCTTAACTTGGCAACCGCCCGAATCAGTAGGTCTACCATGAGTTTTCACAATCTACACTCGCTAGCGACTGTAGTTAAAAAATTGTATTAAAACTTGTACAGCGCCTCTAGCGGATAGTTGGCTACTAGAACGTCACGTTAACTATCCTACGTCACAGCGTACTACAGCGACTGTAGTTTGCGCTTCATTCATTTGCTTAGAATTTGGTAACATGAGTAACAATTTTGACAGATGTCGTAGTAACGTACTATTACTACTGTAGTAACGTCAGCCGATCTAAATGTGACAACTCATGGTAGACGTACAGTTTTTTCCAGTTCCCTGCGGATTTTACCGGCTCCCGTTAGATTTTTTAATGGTCCGACGGCGCCCGAGAAGTTTTGATTTGTCGAGTCTTGGTTTAATTTTGTGAGTTTTCAGTTTGGGCCTTTTTTCTACCGTGAAATGCAAAAATGTCATGAGCAAATCGGGTCTAAGGGATGAAACTGGGGTCAGTGAATTTCCATTCTGATAAGTGCCTATTTGCAGAAGGGTCATCGACCCAATTTCACCCGATTAATAGGTAAAAAGGTAGCATACCTTGTTAATTACGGCAGTGACACGTGCTTTGGTCAAAATGAGGGTTGTCAAATCTCGACATACTTCCTTGATGATGTCTCATTTACTGCTGTGCATTTGCCTGACAACTACGTCGCTCTGGTTTTTATATTTTTTCTCGTGTTATATTGAGTTTTATTGCGTAATTTTGGTGGTTATTTTGCCAATAAAGCCCGGGTTCTTGACGCGAGTGTAAAATATGTGAATTAGACTGAATAGTTCTCTTCAAATTCCATCGGAGGAAATCCCGAGAATTTTCAACAAAACAGCCATCTTTTGTTTAAAATTGACTTGACAACTTGACTATGACTCTGTGACGTTGACAATACTTATAAATAAATACACTTGACACTGGCAAAATTGTTCTCTATGAGACAGATGCCATTATTGAAGAAGAAGAAGAAGATGTCTGATTACGTGACACAAAGCACAAGCCAAGGGTTATTATTGTGTATTTATTCTATGTATGTATTTACAAACAAATTTATATAATTAATCTATCAGCTGTCTGGTTCCCATAGTACAAGCTTTGCTTAGTTTGGAGCTAGATGGCGTTGTGTGAAGTGTACATCAATATTTATATATATTTATATTTATATATGTACATACATATATCCTTATACCACATTAGTGACAATATAAGAAGACCTGAGACATTTTAACTTCTTCATAGTAAAACTGATTCACTGAAAAATCAATAAACGACCTACAAACATAAAACTCTGAGGGTACATTTTTTATGGTAATAGAGGTGTACTAGGAAGGGATTTCTCGAAATTCAACCTCTAAAGGGTCTGTCTCTAAGGAAGCACGTGGTGTAGTGGTAGCAGCCTTCATCACGATCAGAAAATTGGGGGTTCAAACCTGCTCATGCACCAATGAGTTTTTCCATTCGAAATACTTATGTGTGCAATGCAAGTGCTCTTTCCAACGGTGAAAAAAAACATCGTGAGGAAACCGGTATACTCTAGAACCAAAATTGGAAGGTGTGTGTCTTAGGTATTCTTATAAGCGGCGATGGGCTTGCAATCTGTCGCGTAGGAAATACTAATAAATGTGCAAAATGTGGGCATTTTAAATATCATTATTGGACGTGCGTCTGACTACCCTCTTTAGATATCCTCAAAGATTTCTAGCCAGATAACAGTTGGGATCAAGTTCTTTTTTTAAATGCCAATGCCTTGTATTTTTATGTAATTTGTATGGAAAAAAATAATATGAAAGGAGTTCCACTTATTTATTTCCGTCTCCTTGTTCCAGGAACCCAAGACATGAAACGGAAACGGTGCAGCTCGTCAAGCCCCGCTTGACGTGTCCCACCAGCATGCTGGCCGCGACTAAGATGCGCTACATACTCTTCTGCCTCCTCTCAATAACCCTCAAAACCTTCGCGTTCGTCCTCGACAAGCAAAACCCATACTCCCAGTTCAGAAAATGGAACGCCGGTCAGAACGGGACAATCGAACTTGAGTTCAAAACTGACCAGCAGAACGGTCTATTGTTGTATACTGACGATGGGGGTACTTACGACTTTTTTGAGTTGAAGCTGGTGAATGGGCAGTTGAGGCTGAGGTACAACTTGGGAGGGGGGGCGCAGATCATAGCTGTTGGCAGTTCTTTGAACGATGGACACTGGCACAAAGTTCAGGTAAGGTTTTTTAATAGGTTCCTACTAAGTAAAAAGTAAACAACCTTAGCACAAACCTTACCAAGCTCTTCGGGAAATATTAAAGAAATATAACTTTAATATTTCGTACCATGAAATTGAACCAACAATATTTAAAAAAAATAAATAAAATTAATCTCAAAAGAGACAGATGCCATATAAAGAAGAAGAAGAGCTTGTGTTAAGGCCTTTGGTGGATTTCTATGCACGCTTATATATGACACTGTAGTAGTTTCTGGGACATGTTAAGATGGCTTGCCCAGCACTTGAACTGTCAAAAAAATATAAAATAATTCAACTGTATAGCTTGTAATTTTTGTAGTTCCTTTAAAATTATAAATTGAATTGAATAGAAATGCTCATAATATAATACTTCGCGGAAACTTAATTTTCCTCACACTGGTTTTCAATGTACTAACTACTGTGCAAAATGTTGGCATGTGCCATATGTCATGTTTGGACTTGCCTCTGACTACCCCCTTTAGATATCCTCAATGATCTAAGTTACTAAAGATCTGAGGAGATATCTACCGAGCCTGGGGATTACAGTCGTGTGAGTGTTTGTTTTTTTTAATGTCACCATAAGAATTTGGCAGGTCTTAAAATTTAGTAAGGAACGGAATCCCTTTAGGTAATTATAAGACGAAGTCTGAATGATGCCTGGAAACCAACCGAGTAATCAATGCACATACCTAATTGGCCTTGGTACATGCTTCCGGTCGTTTACATCTTAGCTGACCCGACGTTGTCCTGTCGTAACTATGCTAAACGAACAGTAATTAATTTTTACTTCTCCTTACAATAACAAATACAACAAAAAAATAATGTGTGAAATCAGCCCAGCCATTCTCGAGTAGCGAGACAAACGAACAGCATATCATTTTTATATCATACTAGCGACCCGTCCCAGCTTCGCACGGGTGCAAATAAATACACTAAAATGTGCATAATTACGACATCACATTAGAAAAACCTCTAAAATTATCAGTGTTCCTCTACTATCATGGATGTATTATACATAAAAACCTTCCTCTTGAAACACTATCTATTAAAAAAAACCGCATCAAAATCCGTTGCGTAGTTTTAAAGATTTAAGCATACATAGGGATATAGGGACTGAGAAAGCGACTTTGTTTTATACTATGTAGTGATGATGATGACATGATAAAAAAAATACTTTCAGAATGTATTCCAAAATAAATTCAGATGCTTGTGTGGGAATTATTAGTGACGTTTTGCCGTGTAGGTATATAAAAACGAGCATGTGCATGTGATATGTTCTATGGAATGTGTAAACTAAAAGTTTACACATTCCTCAAAGGTTCCGCCTTCTAAGGAATTAAGGGAGCTTACAAACATGCGAGTACCTACATCAAAATTCCTTTCAAACCTCGTTTGAAGTGTACTTAGTATGTTTCAAGAAACGCGCTGAATTACTAAGTTGTGACAAAGTAACGTGTATTTTGGACGTTAGTTGATTCCTAAGGAATAAAGAATAAAGATTTTATTTTGTAGCACACACACGTAATACGTACTTTTTAGGTATTACGTCATGTGTATGCGCTATACCAGTACCATCAAACGGTGATGGAAAACATCGTGAGGAAACCGGCATACCCTAGAATTAAAAATTCGAATGTGTGTATTATGACACAAACCTTCGAATTTTTGGTTCTAGTTACGAGGAGTATTCATTTAACCGGCGATGAGCTTGCAGCCTGTCACGTAAAAATACTAACCACTGTGCTAAATGTGGGCCAAATTATCATGTTTAGACGTGCCTCTGACTACCTAGATATCCTTAAAGATCTAAGTAACTGAGGAAAATCTACCGAGCCTGGGGATTATTCGCGATCATATCAATCAGTGAAGTGCTTAGGTAGATAGACATTGCAGCTATAAACGCGCAGCGTGTTTTCACCCTTACCACCATGATGATAAAGCTGAAATTGCAGGTGGCCCGCCGCGATGAGCACACCTCTCTGACAGTTGACGGTGACACACAGAGCAAGACGTCACGCGGCAAGGAGTTTGTCTTCGGCAAGTTCAACAGCAACTCGGATGTCTTCGTTGGCGGGATTCCCCCATCGTGAGTACTAGCCTTAGGACGATTCAACTCAATTCGATATTTTACCTTTAGTGATCTAGAGAGTTTAAAGACGAGATCTAAAATCAAGTACTTATATATTTTATTATTAGTATTAAACGGGTATTTATCGGGTTCAAATCCTACGTTGATCGTGTATCGGCGTTGAGTATACCCGTGACCACGACAGCGTGCAAACCTGTCGAAACGTCGGGAAAATAAAGGTAATTTGAACGCGATAAATACCCGTTTAATACTTATAATAATGTGTTCAGATCGCGTAAGTTTAAAAGTATATAAGTATGTATATATATTTTTTTACAATAAGTGATAGCGCGCACTAGTTACTTTCGTCTCCGTGACTGTTTCGTCACTCTTATCAAATCCGTGGTTATGCATGGAGATGCGCGCATGTTACGACGTGATAATATCTGGGTGACATCTCCATACATGACCAAGAGTGACGAAACTGTCACGGCGACAAAAGTAACCCGTGCGCGCTATCACTTATTGTAAAAAAAAATATTTTTGATTTTAGATCTCGTCTTTCAAGCTGATAGCATGAAGATGGAGCAATAAAAGATTGGTTGATAATAAGTTGTTTCACGAAGTACACATTTAAAATTAACTAATATTTTACTAGATAAAAAAAATTGTTTGTTGCAAACAATGATGAAGGTGAGAACAATGACGAAAGCGTTGAGTAGAACAGTCCCTTAACAAGGCAGGTCGGTGGTCAATCTGGGCGACTGTGTGAACACACCTCTCTAAACCATGATTTCGTAGTATTTTATCTACATACTAGCTGTCACGGCGAACTTCGTAACGCCTTAGAAATAATAAAAATTTAGAAAAACGAACGGGTTAAAAAGTATCCTATGTCCGTCTCCTGGTTTTAAGCTACCTCCCCACCAATTTTCAACCAAATAGGTTCAGCCGTTCTTGAGTTATAAATAGTGTAACTAACACGACTTTCTTTTATATAAATTGATGATTTTATATCATTTAATTTTACGGAAGATAATCCTTTGTGGAATACATAGTGGAACCCAAAAGAACTTTAACAGGCAATTAAAAGGACAACAAACTGTTATTTTGATTAACAGAACATGGTGAAACAAGCTTGAAAAAAAAACATGGGTATCTACCAAATATAATGTTGATCATGCCTCTGACTACCCTTTATATATCCTCAAAGATCTAACTGTAGATCTGAGGAGGTGTTTACCTAACCTGGGGATTACATAGTCGTGATCATGTTTGTTTTTGATTTGAATTGCAAATCATGACTACAACATACCATCCTGATTATGCAGGCTTGGGCTTAATGGTTTGATTACACTATTCGAGAAATGCATTTGAGAAGCAAAAACAATATTATCATTACATAATTACATAATGATAATATTGTTTTTGCTTCTATTTTTCGTAAGGTACCATTTCACCAGTAGGTCTACCATGAGTTGTCACATTTAGATCGGCTGACGTTACTACAGTAGTAATAGTACGTTACTATGACATCTGTCAAAATTGTTACTCATGGTACCGAATTCTAAGCAAATTAATGAGCGCAAACTAGAGTCGCTGTAGTACGCTGTGACGTAGGATAGTTAGCTACGTGACGTTTTAGTACCCAACTATACGCTAGAGGCGCTGTACAATGAGTTTTCATACATTTTTTTTAACTACAGTCGCTAGCGAGTGTAGATTGTGAAAACTCGTGGTAGACCCTCAGACTTTTGTTAACAAAGGTATTGTTATTTTCGTTTATTCCATCCAGTCCTAGCATTACTTCGTTTCATTTTACGGAAGATAATCTTTTATTAGGACATGGTGGAACACAAAACAACTTTAACAGGCGATTAAAAGGCTAACAAGCTGTTAGTTTAATAAACAGAGCATGGTGAAACTAGCCCTAAATTGTGCAGTTTTAATTAAAACTCTCTTTTCATCCCCTTGGGATTTTTTTGGGATATAATGTAGTGATAAAACCATGTCACCAAAGAGCTATGAGTATGAGTGTGGCTGGGTGCACAAGTACAGGAAGGCCGAAGAAGAAGTGGTTTGATTGTGTGAAGGATGATATGAATGTAAGAGGAGTAGATTCAGAGTTGACGACTGATAGGAGTGAGTGGAAGAAGAAAACATGTTGTGCCGACCCCACTTAGCGTGGGATAAGGGCAGGAGAATGATGATGAATGTAGTGATGTGTTAATTCAAGTTCATCAATTTAGTAATCAACATTCGTACCGATTTTCATCCAAATCCGTTCCGGTACCAGAGCCCCGTTCTACCCGTCAGGATTGAACAGCTTTAGGGTTTAATAAGTTTTAAGTAATTAATTTGTCCAGTTCCACGGAGTTGGAGTAATCAGAAGACAGCATTTTGTTGGTTTTCGGGTCTTATTGTATGTAAAGGAATTTCACACGGTCAGTTTTGAGACTCTATTTTTGAAAAAATGATTGTAAGAGGAATAGACTCATAGTTGACGAATGATAGGAGTGGTTGGAAGAAGAAAACATGTTGTGCCGACACCACTTAGCGTGGGATAAAAGCAGGAGAATGATGATGATGAGTTTTGAGACTATTTTGTTATTGACAGTTTTATATCAACCGCGGCTTCGTCCATAAAAATCCATCAATTTTACATTATTGATTATTACACCTTGGGTTATATTATTGAGTTTAAGTAGAGATCCTTAACTTTTTTTAGTAATTCATATAACATATGTAACTCGGGGATAATGTAGATTTCTAATGGTAAAATAATTTTTGAAATCGGCCCGGTAGTTTTTGAGTTTTTTTGTTACAAACATACAAAAATACTAATATTTCCTTTCTATAATATCAAAGTAGTATAACTTTGATATATCTTACCATGACCTATAAAAATTTAATTGAAGTAGTGTTACTTGGGCGAGGTTGTCGCAAGATAGATGCGAATGGTAAAAGCGAAGACAGGCCTATGCCCAGCAGTGGGATGAGAAGGGCTAATGATGATGATGAGTGTTACTTCAAGATTGAAATTTGACGTGTCTGAAACATGGTGATATGTTAGGTCATAATACCCCAGGATGGCTTAAAGTGTCTTTTACCTCACGGCCTTAACTATTTCACCTCACTGATTTGGCTACGAGGACTAACATTTTCATGGCCAAACTCGTGTCAAAATAGGCAAAGCAAGTACAGTTATCTACCTTTTTAAAAGAAAATACCTCTGCAATACTTATGATGTCCTGGTACTTCAAACATTAAAGTAAATAATATATCAATAAATAATGCTGGACAGTCCACACAGCATCATCTAGCCCCAAAGTAAACTACTCAAAGCTTGTGTTATGGGTACTAGATAACTGATATATTTAATACATTATATACACAGATAGATATCTTTTTATCATACATAGAAAACACCCAGGCCAACGGAACAAATTTCTGCAGATCGTACACAAATTTGTTAAAAGTGTGCAGAAGAAATTTGTGCCGTTCGTGCGAACGCCTCGTTTTAAAAACGCGCGTCTCGAAACGCCTAATGTGTATTCCCTCTTATTGTTGCTGGGTTAGTTTAGTTTGCCCAAATCCAAGTTATTCACATTACAATTTGAAGTTGAGGACTACGCTTTAATCTGTGGCGCGACTATCGCGTATTCTGTGTCTTGGGTCGTCATTAACATAGTGTACCTACAAATAGTCTAGTTAACAGACTGCTATGTATTCTAACTCTGTTATATTCACTGTGGACCTCGTGGCTTCGTTCAAGTAATGTATAACCCGACTGCGATATGTGTATGTATGTATGTCAAAAAGTAGGAAAATTTAGATTAATATTATAAATGCGAAAGTTAGGATGGATGGATGTGTGATTCTTTGGCTGTCGCTAGAACTTAAATGGCTGGACAAATTTTGATAAATAAGGTGTCATTGGATTTGTCTGGATTACAAAAGTGACATTATATAAAATGTCAAAAAATTCAATAATATGGCGGCTGTAAAAAGCTATTTTCAATTACTTCAGTTGCGTTTTTTATTTTTTTTCGCAATAAATACTAGTTTTATATATTTATATATTTACATATATAATAAGTTATTGTTTTGTATGATCCTTGTCTTTGTATTAAAATGATCGGAATATAAACTCTCGTTGAAGCCTATTTTAAAGCTTTTCACTCTTAAGGCTTTTAGCACGGAATTTATAGATAATGCGGTAGGCATACTAATGCAGCCTGAACCCAGATTAACCTGTTTAGGAAAAAAGGCTCATTTTCATTCCGATACAATCTTTTTTATCACCCAGTACTTTACATGCAAATTGGACTTTACTTAATTTTGAATAAAGTTTGGATTCCAATGCGGCTTTTTCGCGAACAGAAGGCAGTTATTTGTTAATTGGTGCGTTGAAAACCGTTAGCCGATAACAGGTGCCTTACCATAAGCTCTTACAAACCATCATATTTCAGAAACGTTACATTTTCAGCGTAAAAACACTACTTCATTATAATTTCTATAGATCATGGTACAAAATATCAAAGTTTTGTTGATACCCGCGACTACGTACGTGTTAGATTACTTTTTAATAAGGTTTTTTATAAAATATATCAAATTCATATCTTTTTTATTTGTCAACCGATTTCGATGAAACAAAGCCTAAGTTTGAATCCAAGCTTATTAAATACATTAGTGATAAAATGCATTCGATTTGGTTCAGCCGTTGCGTAGATTAGCGTGCGCAAACGGAAAGATGAACGATTTTATTATATGTATAGATTTGAAAGAAAAAGTTACTAAATAAGAATAATTTATAAGAAATCGTTGATCATTACATACCTCTCAACTTATCTCTCTCAAAATAGTCAAGTCAATTAACCTGAAAAAGCCTGAAAGAACGTAAGTTTAGGTTAGAAATAAGCTTTGTCAGTCAGCCAGTAACGTTTTTATATATATTTTTACCCTTGACCTAAAAAACCTAACATTTTATTTGAATTGATACAAAAAAACTAGGGTTTTTATTGATATTCCACTCGTAAAGGGCTTTCCCTGGACATAGGTACGTGTTTTGTAAGGATAAAGAATGTCTAAAGATACCGGGGTTTGGGAGTTTCATATAGCGCTAGTGGCTAAGTGGCTGCTACGCTGCTACGCCGTAGCTAAGTGCTACGGAGTGTGTTACGTAGCTTGAGATATAAAATTATCACTTACGAAGTTGAAGATTTTCCTTTAGTTCAGAAACGCAATAAGAAAAATACGGTTCTCTCTCTCTGTCTTTATGGATTTCTATTCGTTTGTTACACTGGAATTATGAGAACGCTGGTAGGAAAAATCGAGGGATTTATATTTCGTATTTGCTAGCTTGTTACGTTACAAAGTAAATAAGAGTCAATAGAGGTCACTGTGAGTACTGGTTGTAAGCCTTGGCCTCAATGGGGGGCGAGGGGGGGTGTAGGGGTAGGGGGTAGGTATCCAGGACACCCTATTCGTCCTTTACTACCTATACAAAGGATGCTGTTTTTGAGGCTACCTTATAGTTTTTGGACCAATGTGGTGAAAGGATCACAGAGTACCTCAAAGGCTTTTTTCTTGCATTTTTTTAAATTTTTTTAGATTCTAATGACATACCGGTTTTTTAACGATATATTTCTTCATCGTTTGAGAGTAGGTACTTACAGATGAAGCGTATACAAATCTTTCGAATAAAAATTAATTGTACAAAACCGGATTTAAAGCCTTTGGAGTAATTTTAAGCTATAGGTTAGTTTAGTAACTTTAAGCCATGGGTTAGTCAAGTAACTTTAAGCCATGGGTTGGTTAAGTAACTTTAAGCCATGGGTTAATCAAGTAACTTTAAGCCATGGGTTAGTCAAGTAACTTTAAGCCAAGGGTTGGTTAAGTAACTTTAGGCCATGGGTTACTCAAGTAACTTTAAGCCATGGGTTGGTTAAGTAACTTTAAGCCATGTGTTGGTTAAGTAACTTTAAGCCATGGGTTAATCAAGTAACTTTAAGCCATGGGTTAGTCAAGTAACTTTAAGCCATGGGTTGGTTAAGTAACTTTAGGCCATGGGTTAGTCAAGTAACTTTAAGCCATGGGTTGGTTAAGTAACTTTAAGCCATGGGTTAATCAATTAACTTTAAGCCATGGGTTGGTTAAGTAACTTTAAGCCATGGGTTAATCAAGTAACTTTAAGCCATGGGTTAGTCAAGTAACTTTAAGCCATGGGTTGGTTAAGTAAATTTAGGCCATGGGTTAGTCAAGTAACTTTAAGCCATGGGTTGGTTAAGTAACTTTAAGCCATGGGTTAATCAATTAACTTTAAGCCATGGGTTGGTTAAGTAACTTTAAGCCACGGGTTAATCAATTAACTTTAAGCCATGGGTTGGTTAAGTAACTTTAAGCCATGGGTTAGTCAAGTAACTTTAAGCCATGGGTTAGTCAAGTACTTTGCAGGTACCAAACCAGAACAAGCTCAGCTAAACTCCTAAAATCAACCTAAAAAGTTGAAAGTTTTCATGACGTGTTTATTTTATTTCCGAGATAACAGCCATTTAAAATTTAAAACAAAGCGAAATTACAACGCTCCCACCATTTGCATAATCCGACGCCCTCGCGCCACCGACGGGGCTGTGGTCAGCTTTCGGCTAAATCGGAATAACTTTAGTTCCTCCAATTTGTCCAAAACAATTTTAGTTTGAGCACATTCTTGTTTTTGTTCAGTTTTCCCCCTTTAACTAGCTTCCGCCCGCAGCTTCGCCTGATACCAACGTGAAATATGTTGATCCTGAAATATCATTCTACACATAAGTGAATGAAATCGGATGGGCAGTTTTGGAGTACCTCCTACATACAAACTAGCTCTATAATCTTATACCTTTAAACGAGCAATTCTTGTATATATTATATACAGTCGTGGTCAACTAATTAGGGACATGCAAGATAGTGAAGAACAATAACCGGTTATGTACATACAAATATAGAACCCTATTGATTTCTCAGTAACTATTATTTGCATAATTTGGTCCGATTATTATGCTTTAAATGGCTGTAAATAAAAGAATAAATAAATAGAAAAAAGTATTTAATATCAAAGGTTGAACATGTATTCAATTTTAAGGTATAATTCTGTAGCTGGACATTTAATTAAGGACAGTAAACTATAATGAAAAATAGAGTTAAACAAAACTAATAATCTGCAGTATTATAATATCTTTAACAGCTCCATTTTATTACGTGTAAAATCAGTACCCAATAGCAAAACCTTTGTTAGTAATTACCGCTTGACACCGATGTGGCATAGACATTATCAGTTTCTGGCATGTTTCGACAGGAATGTTTGCCCATGCCTCACAAAAAGCTTCATTAAGTTCATCTAAAGTTGTGGTACGATAAGTGGCTACTTTTTTCTTGATTTCGTGCCAAAGGTGCTCGATTGGGTTAAGGTCCGGGCTATTTGCTGGCCAATCTAGCACCGATACTGACTGACTGGTAAGAAACGACTTGACTGAACGGGCGGTATGTTTTGGGTCGTTATCATGCTGAAACGTCCATATAATAGGGAGATGCTCCTCAGCATAGGGAAGCATCGTTTCCTCCAATATTGCCTTGTATTGATGTTGGTCTAAGTTACCCTGAACTTTCCTCACAGGTCCCACTCCACGTCCAGAAAATGAACCCCACATTTTAATGTTTCCACCGCCATGTTTCACCTGCTTTTTTGTGAATCTTGGATTCATTTCCGCTTTTACTGGACGCCGTACGTATTGCCTTCCATCTGAAGAAATCAAATTAACCTTGGTCTCGTCAGAGAATAATACATGTTGCCATTGGGCGTAGGTCCAATGTCCATATTTACGTGCAAACGCCAAACGAGCATTTCTATGTTCTTTCTTCAACAACGGTACTTTGCGAGCCACTCTTCCGAACAACCCTGCTTCTACCAGACGTCGTCGAACGGTCCTAGCTGAGACACCAGCTCTTTCGTCTGTCCCAAACACTTCGTGTTTAATTAAAATAGAGCCTAGAAACGGATCTTTCTTAGCTAACCTGGCTATCATTCTATCTTCTTGCGGAGTTGTTTTTCTCGATCTTTTTGTTCTGGGCACATTTAAATCTGTGTTATTGCGTCTGACATGTTGCACTGCATTGTATACCATAGTTTTTGAACAATTTAAATGTTCTGCTATCCTTCGGTATGGCCAACCATGCTCGACAACAAACTTCATGATAATTTTTCGTAGTGTTGGATCGCAACTTTTATTTTTACCCATTTTTCTTCAAAATATTTTTCAAAACTTAAAATAAATATCGGGATTGCCGCCAAAACTACCACGAAACAATAAGAGAAGAAGTAAAAAAGTATTGAGATTCAAATTTTGAAAATAGAACGCAATATCTCAGTGTCCCTAATTAAATGGCCAGCCAGCATTATTTGAACAAATAGCACTACGATAATCTATCAGCTATACTGTAAAGAGGTTTAATGTTTAAGAAGTTGTTATTGTTTGTATAATCGGGCACATAAATGACTAATTATACTTACATGTAAGAGATATGGAATATGGTTTAGACTCGTTGGAAAATAAAAAATAAATTCACAATTCGGTTTAACCAAAGAGTGTCCCTAATTAGTTGACCACGACTGTATATATATGTATATATAATTGGAATCTCGGAAACGGCTCCAGCGATTTTCATGAAATTTAGTATGCAGAAGGTTTCGAGGGCGATAAATACATTATTATTAGTATTAGACGGGTATTTATCGCGTTTAAATTACCACGACAGCGTGCAAACCTGTCGAAACGTCGGGAAAATATAAGGTAATTTAAACGCGATAAATACCCGTCTAATACTAATAATAAAGTGATAAATGCTCACATTTGTACAACATCAGAAGAAGACCATTCAGTGATATAACGGTTTTCTATATTATATTTAGACAATTTTCGTCCACTTCGCCCGTCCAATTTCACACAAAGTACCAGGAAATCATAAAAGCGAGACAATTGTCCGGTTTAGAGCGTTCGGATGAGTGCGCCATAGCACAAATCACAGGAGGGGCACAAATCATGTTCAACAATGTTGCCCTATTTCAGAACTTGTGTGTTTCTACCCAACTATACCTGCATCTAGACACGCGGCAGCGTGTCAAGCCAAGTTCAAGCGAACGGGCGAGGCGCGCACCGTGTGTAATATTACACGAACCATTTGGAGCCATTTTCACCCCCTCGTAACTCAAAAACTATTTCACATAAACAAGTCAAATTTGGCTCATCTATTGCCACTTGGGAGTAAAGACTCAACAAGACAAGACTCTCTAAACCAAGGCTCACTACGCAAGCGCGTACGAAACGTCAGATAATAGAGCTTAATTCGATTCTGTATAGTGCGTTATTGACAATTATACGCTTAATCGCATCACATATTATATTTCAGTATGACAGGCTATGTTGCTCTAATTTAATTTATTGTCTCGAGTTACTAAGGCAGGTCGCACACCGTCATACTTCATAATTAACAAGTATTTATAGCAAAATGTAAAGTGATTGAAAATTGTTTCACTTTTACTCTACAGCTCTTTTACTGAAAATAGTTTTATTTAGTTACTAAAGATTTTAGAGAGCGCCGGTGGTGTAGTGGTAGCACTCCTGCCTCAAGATCCGAAGATTGTGGGTTCAAACCTGGCCGTGCACCATTGAGTTTTTCCATTCGAAAAAATTATGTGCGCAATGCCAGTGCTCTTGAACGGTGAAGGAAAACATCGTGAGGAAACCGGCATACCCTAGAACCAAAAAATTCGAAAGTGTCTGTCATAGGTTAGTATTCTTATATGCGGCGATGTGATTGCAACCTGTCACGTGCGGAATACTAATTGCTGCAAAATTTGGGCAGTGCCAAATGTCATGTTTAGACGTGCCTGTGACTACCATCTTTAGATATCCGCAAATATCTAAGTAACTAGAGATCTGTAGTGCGATTACGGAACTCTGATACAATCAACACTTGTCAAAACTGGCTCAAATTGATTGAATAAACACTCTTATTGTCATACCAAATCACTTGATTACAATGAAAACGTATTGACATTGATTGTAAGCAAAGATCCATAATCGCCCCACTGAGACTTTTACCGAGCCCGGGGATTACTGTCGTGATTTTTTTTTTTTATCTCTACAAACAAATCTTTGTAATATTAGTGTAGAAACTATTATAATACTTTTTCGGCCTAGTGTACAAGTACAAGCATCATGTTGAGCGAACAAGTAATACGTCATTGTCTTTCTAGGACACGGCTAGGGCGGGCTTTTTATTGGTGCGGACGTAAAAGAAATAGGTGAGGGAGATTGTGAGTTTTTGTACCTTTAACGTTATTTGTCCTCCATTTTGTTTACGATATTGTTACAGTAACAGAAAAAATATTTGATTTAAGCGCTCGAGTATTTTGTTTTATGTATTTTTTTGTCATAAAATAAGGTCGTGGGAGTTAGCAGTAAATTTTTTCGAGAACAAAGTTTTATTGTAAACACACAAAAGAAATATAAAAACAAGATACATTTTAAAATGAGCGGCCTTCTAATCTCTTCCAGACAACCTTTGGATCGACAGTCCCGCTAATCGGCCACCTAAAAGCCGCTGTTAAGGCTCCAAACGGGAGTTTTCTGATGGAAATGCCAATACAAGCACCTAAAAATTCCAAGAACTAACTAACTCTCAGACGAAACATGGCTGTTCGGATCAGCTGGTAATTTCAAAATAAAGATTTTTCTAGACCATCGAAAAATATCTAAAAAATACTTTTAAAAACGTTATAAGTTGCGACGTCGTGTCACGGTGCAAAGTCGTGTCGTGGAAATCTACGACATCGCATCGTGACACCATGTGTCGTGAAAGCTGTCTGCAATACTTTAAATCAGAAAGTAAATGGTGTATGTTTACTTCGACTGTCTATTTTTATTTTAAAGAATTAGAGGATTTTTGGTCTTAAGTATACTAAAATAGCAGTAGGGAATAGTGGAAATTTTCTGTGCGCCTATCCCTACCGGTAGAAATAGATCTACACAAATGTACACTTATCCCTACCAGTAGGGATAACCGAGTAGAAATAAGAAATTTTCTGTGCGCCTATCCCTACCGGTAGAAATAGATCTACACAAAGGTGCACTTATCCCTACCAGTAGGAATAACCGAGTAGAAATAAGAATTTTTCTGTGCGCCTATTCCCTACCGGTAGAAATAGATCTACACAAAGGTGCACTTATCCCCTACCAGTAGGGATAGCTTGGTAGGGATAAGTGTACCAGCCGATCAAAATCGCTATCGACAACAAAAAAAAATCATTTCATTTTTTTCGCCCATTAGAAGAAGGCTTAAGTCCAGAGACCATACCGCCTTGTTTTACAATTTTCATATTATTAGTTACTATTTATATCGATGCTATGGAATGTACGAATCGCATAACCCCTATATCGCTATTACCAGTTAAAAAATGTTGAAAAAGTCCCTCACCGCAGTAATTTCGTCTCCAAAGCGTAGTTTCTTTGAACAACGGCAAATAGATATCAATTTAGATACCCAAGGCTCTTATGATTATAATATTAAATAGATTAATATCTTCACAACAAAAAGAAATCTCATCTCCCCGCAATATTAATATCCCCATTAATCTCATCCAACGAAAACACATGTCATTTTCGCAACCTGAACAAAACCTTACCCTGATACGCCAAAATAGTCTTTATCGCAACGAAATACGAGTCTAACTCGACGAATCACTGGAACGCTAAGTTTGAACTCTATCCCGTTGTACTAAAAGCGTTTAGGAATCGCTTGGATTTGTTGAACGTCGATTTCAAGTCGATATGTTTGGCCGGAAACGTTTTGTGGTTCGATTTTGGACTCTGTCAGATTGAGTTAAGGTTTATTGAATCGGACGTCTCGGTTAACAGGTCGTGTGAATGTCGGGCCACGGTTGTCGCATTATTCACTATCGTAAGGAGCAGGCGGTGTTTTAGCTCCGTTTTCTGAACTGATTTCGGTTTATTGTTGGAACGGTTCAACTCTATTGTAATTACAATAAGGGCACTTTCAGATATAGAGCGTTCAACGCGCGCTTAATTGTTGTATAAACACAACCCGGTCAAAATATCTATAGACCTAGCGACGATGACATCATTATCATATATTCTGATTATCCCTGCCCTGGTTATTACTGAACTCTGATTACAATCAATTACAATGAATGTATATCAGCAACTGTCCTGTGATTACGTAATTCTGATATTTCAAACAATATACTTAAGGAAATTAACAAATAATATAATATCATAATTTTATGGCAATAAACTTTCTGCTCGTATAATACAATTTACCGCTAGTAACTAGAAGCTGTTAGTAACAATGTTTAGATAGTATCAGAATTACGTAATCTCGGCACTTTCACCACACTGGTTGAGTTGCAGTTTGTAAGTTTGGAATGTCGGCGAGTTTCATTGTTGAATGAGGGTTTCAAATATTGAAATTTGAGGTATTGGGCGCTAATTCAACCAAATAATCAACTGGCTGTAAGCGATAGCGCGCACGGGTTACTTTTATCGCCGTGACTGTTTCGTCATGTAATGTTCAAGAATACACAATATCATTACATCACGAAGAAGCTTAATTCAAGTTTATAAAGAGCAAATAGCGTGTACGAAGGGTGTACGTCGCCATTTCCCAAACACCGTTTGCTCGGAGCTCGCGTCCCCGAGAGCTGATATATTCCGGCAATCGTTGCGTTTGCAAATAGCTGCCACCAAGTTTCAATAACGCGGTCGTTCAACTTGCTCGACCTCTTTTCTTCGTCGGAAACTTCGATAATACATATCTGAATCGTCTGAACACGGGTTTAGGGTATATACTGTTACGTAGACTAGGGTTCGGGGATCGGAAGAAACTGCAATATAAACTTTTAACAGCGTTTATTTACTTCTCTAAAAAAAACACTATCAAATCACACTATCACAAAATCTTTTTCCGATTTCCTACTGACAACTGCTGTCAAACCCAAACATCAAAATTAGAAGAATGATTGTTGTTAAATTATTCGCTCATTTGAGCAAGCTTGTAGTCATAGACCTTACTGCCTAGTCTTGCGTAAATTAATTTCTTCCGTTTTCTATAAATCTAACCTAACCTAACCGCCATTTTCTCCTTGGCGGGAATCCCTAGAAGAATGAGTAAAAAATAAATAAAAAAACTAAAAGAAAGAATAAAAATTATCAAAAACCTATCTGACCTTGGTGGTTGTGGTGGAGGCCGTAACAATACATACTTTTTACTCTTTCTCCTTCTTCTACTTTGTTTATGGCATCAGTCTCGTTTCGTTTGAGGTCAATTTTGCCACTGTCAAGTGTTTAAATTATTTATTACTGTCAATGTCACAAAGTCATAGTCAAATTGTCAAGTCAATTTTAAACAAAAGATAGTTGTGTTGTTCAAATTTCTCGAGATATCTTCCATTGGATTTGAAAATGAACTCACTTTAATTCCCACGTTGTACACTCGCGTCAAGAACTCTGGTTTTATTGGAAAAATAATTATAACCACTAAAATTACACAGTAAAATTCAAAATAACACGAGGAAAAATATAAAAACTAGAGCTATAAAATTCTAAGCAATTTTTAAATAAAACAGCCATCGATTGTTTAAAATTGACTTGGCAATTTGGCTGTGACTCAGTGACGTTGACAATAGACAATAAAAAACTTGACACCAGCAAAAATGATCCTAATAGAGACTTCTTCTTCAATTATGGCATCTGTCTCTTAGAGAACAATTTTGCCAGTGTCAAGTGTATTTATTTATAAGTATTGTCAACGTCACAGAGTCATAGTCAAGTTGTCAAGTCAATTTTAAACAAAAGATGGCTGTTTTGTTGAAAATTCTTGGGATTTCTCCGATGGAATTTGAAGAGAACTATTCACTCTAATTCACATACTTTACACTCGCGTCAAGAACCCGGGCTTTATTGGCAAAATAACCACCAAAATTACGCAATAAAACTCAAAATAACACGAGAAAACATATAAAAACCAGAGCGACGTAGTTGTCAGGCAAACGCACCGCAGAAAATCCTCCTAATAGAGACAGATTCCTGAAATATATAAAGAAGAAGAAGAAATCAAAAGTGCCAGAGTATTGTTGACAGGTTGTTGAGTGGTTATTGAGGTTTCTCGGCTTGAGAGGTTCTTACGACGTGTCGCCATTCTACCCTATTATCAGCTCTTGTTCATTCAACATTCGGTCACCGGTCTAATGAATTAGCGACATGATTGTTCTCATTCGTTCATTCCATTTAATTGTCGTCTGTCGGTAACAGGTAACCTGGGGTGTGAATTCTTACGACCTCTTGTACAAAACTCATTGAGATTTGCTTTTGAACGGTGCCAAGAAGAAAAGAAACAATGCCTTTTCATTCGAAAGGTCAAGTATTACGGAAAATTTGTAAAGAAAATGAAATTTGAACCGAAATACAAAGTAATTTGTGCTTTACTCGAGTGTTAATTAGATTGAATTTATTGATGACTTGAATGATTTTTCTCTGCGTGTAGTGTACCATTTTAACACCTAACTTATCAAAATGATTGATTCAGGCGTGACTTTGCGGAAATCCATTACAAATAGCGGGAAAGTACTACACTACATTTCCGTCCTTTTCAGTACCTAACTTATCAATAACTAGCGACTCGCCCCGGTTTTGCACGGGTGCAATGCTGATACTAAATATACTAGAATGTGTTTATTTACGACATGATATTAGAAACCTCTAAAATTATCTGTGGTTTCTCTGCTATATTAGAGTGGCGCTACCACTATACCAGCTCTTAACACGTCCAGAAAATATTAAAAGTAAACGCGATATAGACCCGTTTATAAATAAGTTTGAATTTGTTGAGAAATGTTTGGCTTTGCTGACGGAGCCTTGAACTGTTACGTAGTTATTCAATCCAAGAGTTAACTTCTACGAAGGTTATCCAAAACTGCCGGTTTGTAGTGAAGGGGCCGTGTCGATAAAAACATTTACAAACAATTATGACTGTGCCATAAAGAGTTTTGCTTAATGCTCAAGGAAGACGTGCATTGAGAAAATTGTCTATGATTTCTGAGGACAGTAGTCAATTTATAATACTGTAATAAAAAGTATCTTATATCCTACCTCGTAGTATGAATTCAAACCGTGTTCATTCAGTGGATTTGGCGTGATGCTCACAGTGATCTGTTATAGTTACAGTTCATCCGACGGATCTAGGCATTCGTGAAATTAGCCACAGGTGCGAGTTTGCGCATGTACACTGTACAGTCCCACCGTCCCTCTCCATACCTCCAATTGCTCCCGAAAAACGATACTGCGCAGCTCTTGCGGCTAACTTCATGAATGCCTCGACTCGTTGGGCCAACTGTATATCTCTATGGATGCTCAGCTCAGATATAGATAAAACCACAGACAGACAGAAAAAAATGAAAATAAATACAGTTTTGGCTTCAGTATTGATTATACAGTGTTAGACAATGATTTCAAAGTGATCCTTGTGGTTTTACTGAAGATTTGTTTTGGATTTGATTATGAAGCAGAAGTGACTTGGTAAGTTCCTGTCTGCGACAGTACGGGCGTTCCAACACGAATGAAATTGAGAGTCTATTCAGCTTTTAGAGGGTTGGTGAAGACGATAAAATTCCACTTAACCTGCCTACTCCTGCGGAGGTGAAACTTATGAATTTGGCACAGTACGTTTGTTTCATTAGGGCGTGAGATTGCTGTGGGGTTTGACAATTTCATTAATTATTTTTAATTTGACTTTTTCTAACGGTTTCTCGGCTAAGTTCATATTGTGGGCTGGTTTTTACACGCTTTATATTAGCTTCACTTGTATCTATCTATCTACGTATTTATCTATATAGCTATCTATCTACGAAACTTAATTTTCACCACTTTCAGACGTTCGAACGCTAAAAGGGACCCATTACTGAGACTCCGCTTTCCGTTCGTCTGTCTGTGCGTCTGTCACCAGGCATGAACCGTGATAGTTCGACTGTTGAAATTTTCACAAATGATGTATGTCTGTTGCCGCTATAACAACAAATACTAAAAAACAGAATAAAATAAATATTTAAGAGGGCTCCCATACTACTCGTATAAACGTTTTTTTTATTTTTAAATAAATATTTAAGGAGGCTGACATACAATAAAAGTTTTAAATAATGTTTTTGCCGTTTTTATAGATAATGGTACGGAACCCTTCGTACGCGAGTCCGACTCGCACTTGGCCGGTTTTTTCAAACTATATGGCACTTGACGAAAGAACATGATTAAGTTTTTCAGTAAAAAGAACCAGAAAACACCACTGGACTCCCGACTTAAGATCTGAAGGCGAGGCCACTACCACTACACCACCAGTGCTCTCAAGGTAGACACAATGAGCTACAATGAAAGAGCATTGTACATGCAATTCTATTATGCAGTGTATTGTACGCTGCGGATCAAATTACCGGTTGCAGTCTCTGAGACGCAGGCTACTCTATGTGATGAAACTTTTGTTCATAAAGGCTTATGACTGAAATTTTCATGTACCCATTGTTCATATTGACTGGCCTCACAGCTCAGTTGGTAGTAGCTCTGCCTTCTGCGCTGTAGGTTGTGGGTTCGATCCTCGCCCAGGACTAATATTTGTGTTATGAATGCAGATGTTTGTTCTGTGTCTGGGTGTAATTATGTATTCTATGTATGTATTTACAAAAAAAAGTGTATAATTATTGATCTATTAGCTATCAGGTTCTAATAGTAAAAGCTTTGCTAAGTTTAAAAGTTGCTAAGTGTAAAAAGTCCACCAATATTGATTTATTCATTTTATAATTGAGTTCTCTTAGATCAGAGGTTTATTCATCAAAGCTGGGTGTTTTTTCGACACTAGAAAAAATCGTTTTATCCATGTTTTCAGGTAATGGAAAAGTGCTACTGTTTTTCTGTTTTACCGACATAAACGCATGCATAAAAGCATCTATTGTCAAGTAGCTTTACTACTTGACAATAGATGGCGTTGCTAAGGGAACGTAAAAAAACTTAAAACTCTCTGCGCTTTGAGTTTTGCTCGATTTTTACAGTGACTTCTAGCGCCCTCTTGTAGGCAAATGTTAGATATGATGACGAGTTCATGGCTACAGCTAAGCTTTGATCGGAAACCGCTAGATTTTGAGTTGAAAGCATTGCCGTGTAACTTTGCAGATGTTTTACATAACTTGGCATACAACTTTGTAACAGCTCCACGCAGTACAGTGCCACACGCTAACGGTTCCATTCGTATCCATTACAACATTTTCGATTTTCATTTAATTTTGTTTTAAAAGTGGTGTAACCTACACTCGTGAACATATTTTGATTTTAGTAATACCCCTAAAATGAGCCGTATTAATGGTGAAATAGAGTGTAGGTACAAAATATATAAAAAGCATAGAGGTATTCAAAAGATTGGTTATGACCCTACAAAAATAGAGCCCTGGCAGACGTGGCTTGTCAGTTGTGCCAAAGAATTATATCAAAAATTTACAGAATCTTATTACACGTTATACGGCAATTTAAATCCAAACGTCGAGGGAATAAGGTTAATTATCAATTTTTGGCAAAACGAAACAGTTTAGATGTGTGAAATTCGGTGTCATGTTTCGCGGATATTTCTTTTTAAATTCTCGAAGTTTCTAAGTTCTTTCGTTCACTGCTCAATGATATAATCATCACTATTATTAGTATTAGACGGGTATTTATCGCGTTTAAATTACCTTATATTTTTTATGTCTACCCGTGACCACGACAGCGTGCAAACCTGTCGAAACGTCGGGAAAATATAAGGTAATTTAAACGCGATAAATACCCGTCTAATACTAATAATAATGTGTTCAGATCGCGTAAGTTTAAAAGTACATATAATCATCACTAGCTACAAAACATGCTAAACATTGTAAAGACTTCATGACGTATGCTGTTGAACGCTTTTGATTCGCTCTCTCTCTTCAAGTCTATTCCTCATTACTGAGGGTCGCGACAACTCATTAAAACTTCCTCTGACTAGGGTTTTTGATCTTGATAGTTGGCGTTGTGGTATTGTGTCGAGTGTGGTACGGAGTCCATCGTATGAGGCTGTGGCTTCTCGGTCTTAGGGCTTCGATTTTCCATTACTTATTAGTAGTGGTGGAAAGAGCGCTGGTGGTGTAGTGGTAGCACCCCGGCTTCACGATCCGAAGGTCGTGGGTTCAAACCTGGTCGTGCACCAATGAGTTTTTCCATTCGAAAAATTTATGTGCGCAATGCCAGTGCTCTTAAACGGTGAAGGAAAACATCGTGAGGAAACCGGCATACCCTAGAACCAATAATTCGAAGGTGTGCGTCATAGGTTAGTATTCTTATAAGCGGCGATGGGCTTGCAACCTGTCACGTACGGAATACTAACTACTGTGCAAAATGTGGGCATGTACCAAATGTCATGTTTGGACTTGCCTCTGACTACCCCCTTTAGATATCCTCAAAATATTTAAGTAACCAAAGATCTGAGGAGATATCTACCGAGCCCGGGGATTACAGTCGTGATCATATTTATTTATTTATTTATTTTTATTTTATTGTTTCTCAATACGCCTGTTAGAATATAACTGTTTCAAACTTGTTCCCATGTAAGGGAATGTAATATTCCGAGAAATAAATGTCTATAAACGGTACTATAGGTACCTTTAAATCGCGTGGCACTGCAGCATAAATTGATTGATAGCCTATAAAATAGTGATGGCCTGCAGGCCTAGTGCGGCCTAGGCCTTTGTGTGTCGATAAAAATATACGTCACGCGAGCCACAGAGCCTCAAAACACGCTGTAACACGCAACCGCAGCTAAGTAACTGTAATTTTGTAATACTTAGTTGATTCAAAGGTATCAGAAACTAGCTTCCTCTCGCGGCTTTGCTCGCGAGGTACCTACATAAAATATAGCCTATGTTACTCAGGGATAATTTAGCATTCTAACGGTGAAAGAATTTTTGAAATCGGACCACTAGTTTTTGTGTTTATTCGTTACAAACAAAAATACAAAAATACAAAACTTTCCTCTTTATAATATTAGTATAGATAAGCTGCGAGAAACGTCCTTGGGGTCTGGGCTAGACCCTGTAAAGTGACGTTTTAAGAGACGTTCTTTTTATCGATGTCGATACTTTGAAAATGTATGGGAAATGACATTTTTAATCGATGAGTCACGTGATAACTTTTCAAGTTCATTTTTTATTCTACTCGTCTCTTTGAATACTAAGTACTATGCAAAATGTGGACATGTACCACAAATATCATGTTTGGACGTGCCTCTGGCTACCCTCTCTAAATATCCTCAAAGATCTAAGTAACTAGATATTTTTTTCGTCGTCTCTTTGTTTTACTCACAAAAGTTCTACATGATAATATACTTCACATCAAAAAAGCATACCTATATTTACGTCTTGACTGAAAATAAAAAAAGCACAATTCACGGGTAGTTCAAGCTTAAGGATAACATGAAAATGATAGTCCGGAAATCCCCTGCGCAGGGGATTTTCAAGACGATTTCTTGAATAAGCCGTCTAAAATAGTGTCGCGTCAGTTTGACCGTAGCTTTAGATCAACAATGGGTTCTTTCTATTTAAAGCATTCTTGCGCATTTCTGGATTGGAATCCTTGGAACGCGGAATTCGTTCGCGTGGTTTAACCCATTTCATATTTTATTGTAAAAGCACTTATAAAAACACACTCACACTTTACCTAATTTATCAAGTTTTAAGTGTGTTTTCTAATAAGGAGCACTGGTGGTGTAGTGGTAACCCCTGCTTCACTATCCGAAGGTCGTGGGATCAAACCTGGTCGGGGACCATAGAATTTTTCTATTCGAAAAAATTATGTGCTCAATGCCAGTGCTCAAAGGTGAAGGAAAATATCGTGAGGAAACCGGCATACCCTAGAATCAAAAAGCGGCCATAAGCGGCGATGGGCTTGCAACTTGTCATGTACGGAATACTGACTACTGTGCAAATATTATGTTTGGACGTGCCTCTGATTACTCTCTTCAAATATCTTCAAAGATGTAAGCCTAGGGATTAGATTCGAAATCTTTTTTATTTATTTTTTTATTTCATAATATTGGCCTCACCGCTCAGTGGGTAGAAACTTTGCCTTCTGCGCTGTAGGTTGTGGGTTCGATCTCCACTTTGGACAAATATTTGTGCAAATAATTGTTCGACAATTTAAGTCGCGGAGATTTTTCCAAACGCTAAAACTGAATACTTAGATAAAATTTTAATTTATTTTCCTGTTAATACCTCTCTTTTTTATTTATGGCATCCGTCTCTATTAAGATCATTTTTGTCACTGTCAAGTGTTTTTATTGTATAGTATTGCCAACGTCACTGAGTCACAATCAAATTGTAAATTCAATTTTAAGCAGAAGATGGCTGTTTTGTTTAAAATTCTCGGGATTTTTTCCGATGGTAGAAATTAAGTTTATTTCACCCCTATTGTGGGGAAGTTAAATTGCGTTGTCGATGACATCATTGCTCTTACCATGGACCCACGAATCTAATCGCAATTTCAGATTTAAGCCAATTTCGTGGTCTGTTTGCAGAGACACGGCGCCGCGGCGGGGTCGTAAGTGATTCTGGTGATTTAACTAGAACTTAATTACCTTGGTGATATTAATATGAATGAATATCATTATTTATATTAAAACTCTAACGTTCCTGTCTGACTGGTATATACATAAATAAATACCCGATTGGAACCCGCACCTCTGTCTCAGTCGGAAATTCGTCCACCTCGCCACCGGGGTAGTCAAATATATGAACCATTTATTGATTTATATTTGATTGTACACAGATTACAAACAAAGTGTGACAAAAGGAGGGCTTAATGCCCAGGGGGCATTTTCTACCAGCCAATCCAATCGCGTGGTATACCTTGAAAAATAAAAACAAGTCTATCCTACGGGATCCATACATTTTTCCAAGACAAAAAGTAGCCTATGTGCTAATCCAGCCTATAATCTAATATCTGTGCTAAATTTCATCAAAATCCATTAAGTAGTTTTTGCGTGAAAGAATAACAAACATACATCTATGCATTCTTACAAACTTTCGCGTTTATAATTAGTAGGATAGCATGATATAGTGAAGCTGATCGAAAAAATAAAACTGAATTATAAATGCCTCGAAAAATCAGCTTTATGCAGCACGCATAGAGTGCATATTTACTGAGCAATGCACCGTAGTTAGTTTCAGATTGCAATGAAAAGAGTTACGTAATGGGCTATTACTGACGTTAAAACTCAAATAGAGAAACTTAAACTTAACTAGAGGGTAATTATGACTCACATTAACTTAGCACATTAATCACGCCTTAGAATCGATCTAAAACGTTCCACACATTATTTTACACCTTAACCTGACGGAAAAAGGGATTAAATTGCAATGAAACTTTTCGAATAAATCTGGGTAAGTTTGCAACCCATCCTGTGTTCTAGTGGTCTTGGAATAGGGTTGAAGGTACGGTGGCAATAAGGTTGATTTTATCAGGTATTGCGCTACATAAATCATTTTGGACTTTTTTTGGGTCACGCCTAATTAGGTGATTTGGATCACACTTTGCTTAATCAAGTTAACATTTAACCCCTGAATGTGGGGTTTAACAAAGTTTTCGCTGATCGGGGACTTTTTACCGGAAGTTTCAACTCACATCGTTTTTTTTTTATATTTTTAACAAAACCGGAAACTACGAGTTACTTACTATGTATTGCAAAAGTAAAAAAAACCCGACTGAAAAAAAATTAAAATAGCTTTTTACAGTTGCAATATTAGATTTTTTGTCATTTTGTATAATATGTCCTTGAAATCCAAACAATTCCAAAAACATCTCATTTGTCAAAATCTGGCCAGCCGTTTGGGCCATTTTGCCTCCAGCAAAAGCTAAAGTTACTCGTTTACATACATACTTACATATAAACGTACATACACATAACCTCCATTCTTCGCAGTCGGTAAAAATATAAATTTAAACCACTCTCTAATCTCCGAATACACATCAGAACTCGATGATTTGTTGATCCCTTAACATTAGTTTCTTCGTCCATTGGCTATGTCCGGTATTAACGGTACCTATTTGATTAAAAACCGAACTAATACTTGATAATATACGTTTACTTTTTCAATAGTTTCAGTAGGTGTTCTTCTTGTTATTATGTCACTAGTGAAAAGATGAAAGTGCTCAGAGCAGTGAACGGACAATATATGGAAATGAGCTTAAAAATAGACCCCACAAAGACAGAGCCCGGTGGTCGTGGCTTGTCAGTTTTGCCAAAGAATTATATTAAAAAATTACTGAGGCTTATTACACGTTAAACGGCAATTCAAACACAAATGTCGAGGGACGAACAGCATACAGTTAGCATCTCTCTCTATCATTCGTCATCTCAGTTCTCCTTCAATTCAATTCTGGGTTTATGGCTACTGTTACTTGAGATTGTCACAATTCTGCCAGTGTCCGTTTCATGCTAGTTTCTTAATAGAGGATCCAATCTTATCCATGTCATCTTTCACACAGTCCATTGATAGTGAGTAAGAACTTAAGGACTCGTTCGAAGAGTTGTGACGTTAGAAACTGGTGCTAAGGTTATGTTCACTTCGATAACCACAAATCCTAGGAGCTTGCACATGTCAAATAAGTTGTGGAACGCATTTAGAACGGGAATGTGTTGGTCGCATTCAACGTTGATTCGCCTTTTTACACACACAAATTCGTGTGCGCAATGCTCTTAAACGGTGAAGGAAAACATCGTGAAAAAACCAGCATTACTATAGAACTAAAAATTCGAAGGTGTGTATCATAGGTTAGTATTCTTATAAGCGGCGTTGCGCTTGCAAACTGGCACGTACGGAATACTAACTACTGTGTATAATATGGGCTGTTGCCAAATATTATGTTTGGCCGTGCCTCTGACTCTTTAGATATCCTCAAAAAACTATGTAACCTTAAAAATTACCGCAACGGTCCCCTGGGTCAAGCGAAGTGATTTTTTAATTTAAAAAGTATGTGTGCACATTCAAATCATGTTTCTATATACACACAATGACGTCTGTTTACCGACGGGGTAGGCAGAGACTAGGCCGCTCTTATGGCGCTCAGGGGAGGCCTATGTCCAGCAGTGGACTGTGCTGTATGCTGATGATGATAATAAGACAGTTTTTATATTTTGGCTTTCGACTTGACTATAAAACTCTTCTTCCAGATGTCGAGTTTATCTTCCGAGTTTTAAATAAATAAGAACTAAAAAGTTTCGTTGGTAAAATATTTGACTACGACAAAGTCGAATGGCCGTTATAATTCCTATTCTCTCCGAGATACTCTGTGTTTATTATAATGAATTTCACCTCCATTTGCCTAATACGCACACGTTTGTCAAAACAGAGATAATTTACGTAAAATATACATTTTTAAATTAAAATGTAAGTGCTGTTACCAAGGATTTACGGCCCTCATATACATACGTGTATGTAATACCAGCTGATATGCATGTGGAGCATTTTAAAATGGAGCTTAAAATTAAATGCTTTGTGCTCTGAGCACTGGTTGCTGGTGTTACCGAATTGTTATTGAGTCTGTCGCTATGTCTTATCCTACTATAATCCTACTAATATTATAATGGATGTATGGATGTTTGTTATTTTTTCACGCTGAGATGGCTGAACGGATCTGGATTAAATTTGGCACAGATATAGATTATTGTCTAGAATAACACGTAGCTGTGTCTGGGTTATTATGTATTTACAAAAAAAGTTATAAACTTAATCTATCAACCATCTGGTTCCCATAGTACAAGCTTTGCTTAGTTTGCGGCTAGATGGCGTTGTGTGATGTCCAGCAATGTTAATGTAAATTATGTATGTAATGGTAATAATTGTCTAAACCTTACCACGAAGTCTTCCAGAACGATTCCGTTTTAGAAACGTCACATTTGAAGCTTGAAGTCAATACAATTTGCATAGGTATAGTCACCGTTAGTAATTATAACAAATCACTGGGTATAGTACGGGCAATGATTATGACTTCGGTATTATAATGTAATGGTAATAATTGTCTAGACTGATAATATCTTTTTTCTCTTTCCTTCCGTTTATTTTCGGCGAGACAACTGCAACTGGCACAAGTAGGTCAGGCTTAAAGATTCCTCAGCCAGCTAGCCAGCCGTCCTAAAGGGACGTGATAAAGCTTAGCTTTATCACGTCACTGACACCTAAAAATGGAACATCGTCTGTGAAAACCTGAGGTCATGCTCTTTTTGGATATGATTGTCTGTGTTTGTGTTGTATTTTTCATTGTACATTTACACGACCTCAGTGGTGCAGCGGGCGAGAGTCCGCCTGCGACGCAAGAGTTTGCGGGTTCGATTCCCGCCGCGGAACAAATTTGTGTACGATCTGCAGAAATTTGTTCCGATGGTCTGGGTGTTTTCTATGTATAATAAAAAAATATGCATCTATGTGTTAATGTATTAAATATATCAGTTATCTAGTACCCATAACACAAGCTTTGAGTAGCTTACTTGGGGCATGATGGTGCTGTGTGGATTGTCCAGCATTATTTATTTTATTATTTAGTATTGTGCCACAACACTGAACGGAAATACATAGAAGCATTCCTTGCAATAATGAGAAACCGTTGAATGATGAAACCATTGAAGAGAATCGGCCAAAAGCGTTTTATTAGCACACACACAGTTCAAACAATACATAAAAAATAAATCAATGCTGTAAAAAAACAAAAAATATAGACACGTAGGTAGGAAGATAAAAGAGAAATTGAAAAATAAACTACAACGCGAACAGTATAATACATTCAGGTTTTTAATATTCATCATCATCTTCCTGCCCTTTTCCCACGTTACATGGGGTCGGCACAACATGTCATTCGTCATCTCAGTACTCCCTCCCTTCTTACCCATGTCATCTTTCACACAGTCCATCCATCTTTTCTTTGGCCTACCTCTACCCCTGTATCCATCCACATTTATACTAAACACTCTCCTCGTCACATGACATTCATCTCTTCTCATAACATGCCCATACGCTAACATACTCCTCATCTTTTCCGTCACTGGTGCCACTTTCAGACTTTCTCTAATTACTTATTTTTTTTATCCATCCTTGTCACTCCACACATCCATCTCAACATTCGTATCTCCGCCGCATGCACTCTTTTCTCGTCCATAATACTTAAGGTTTCTAATATTACCACCTGAAATCCACACTATTCCGTTTATTGACAAGTGGAATGAATGCCAAGGCAATATAGCACGTATCGACGGGCAGGCGAGCGAGTGGCGAGTTTGCACGACTGGTCGATATGACGTATATCGCCCACAGGACATTTATAGGTCTTCCACGTCAGTGATACCGGTGCGACTAGCGAGTAAACTGTTTAACGGAATTTCGAAACTACTTAGAAACTACTGTGCAAAATGTAGGCATGTGCCAAATGTTATGTTCGGACGTGCCTCTGACTACCCTTCAGATACCCTCAAGGATCTAGAGATCTGAGGACATATCTACCAAGCCTGGGGATTACAGTCGTGATAATGTTTTTTTTAGACAACTGTAATAGACATTTCTAGGGGCCTTACCACAAGCTCTTCGGGCAATATTAAAGTAATATAATTTTGATAATATGTACAATGAACTATAAAAATAGTTTTGAAGTAGTGTTACTTCAAGATTGAAATGTGACAAGTGATGATAGTTTGTAAGAGCTTGTTAGATTTTTTCGCGCTCACAGTTTGGGATTCTTAGAAATTTTTGTTCATATTGATAGGAACATTAACCCCCAGAAGTTTTCAGAAGTAGTCTGCTAACACCCTGTATATAAATAAAAAATATCAATGTTATATTACCCTAAAAGGTGATATTGCCCGAAGCGCTTGTCGTACGGTCCGCCGGCCAACTACGGATGCCTCTGTTACAGAGCTCTACTAAGAAGTTCAACTGGTAGAACAAATGTAACACCTTTGTATCTCTAGTACTACTGGTAGACCTTATACGGCATTGGTAGTACAACTGAACATTTATCATTATTATTTGTATTAGACGGGTATTTATCGCGTTTAAATTACCTTATATTTTCCCGACGTTTCGACAGGTTTGCACGCTGTCTCACGGGTAGTCTACCCGTGTTCAGATCGCGTAAGTTTAAAAGTACATAACATTTATCATGACAATCTTTATTGATAATTCTAAACTGGTTACTTTTTAACACATAACATAAACTATTTTTATTGTAACCTAAACAATAGGTGTGAAAGAAATAGGTAGATGTGTTTGAGAGAGAAACATATAGAAGTCCAAGTACCAGAAATGCATAAACCGCGAGAGGTTTTCGCGACCAGTGATCTTTTGACTCTTTGTGAATATACATAAAATATGCTATGTCGTCAACGTCTTGGCGGTATTAAAAGTTTTAAATAAGCGGTTATGTTAAAGCCACAAATATTACCTTCAGTGCTAATTAATCTCCTGTGACGCGTTGGCAGAGATGGGTAATGTGTTATAACCCATTCTTTCCACTCGGGTTATAACCAGGTTATTTGGGTGTTAACCCGATTTTAACCCATTTTGCTGGGTGAAAATGATGTTATGTAATTGTAAGTACCTGGATGACCGAGTTTTGCTTGGTTTTTTTTGGTAAATCTTGTTTTTTGGAAAATGAAACCTAGCTAGAATGATTTATCGCCCCCGAAACCCCTGCATACTAAGTAAATTTCATGAAAATCTATAGAGCAGTTTTGGAGATTCAGATTATTGAATTGATTGAGAATTGCTCGTTTAAAGGTGTAAGATAATTTTATTTATTTAAATGAAAGTTGCGTTCTACTTAGAGAAATAATAAAAGTAAGAATCAAAAACAGATATTTTCAAAAATCAAAATGTACCAACGGAATACTAACTACTGTGCAAAATGTGGGCATGTGTCAAACAACATGTTTGGACGTGCCTCTGTCTACCCTCTTTAGATATCCTCTAGTAACTAGAGATCTGAGGAGATATCTCTACCAAGCCTGATGATTACAGTCGTGGTGATCATGTTTGTTTTTTTCTGGCCTGTACCTCATCCATCATTTGGCGAGAGTGGAGGAAGAGAACCTGTTGTGCTGACTCCACCTAGTGGGATAAGGGCAGGAAGATGATGATGATGATGATGACATCATCCACCCCCCGGACTGATGGTTTGACCCAGCTTCTGTTGCTCTCCTTATAGTTTTTTACAGAAAGACATTTATTGGAACGATCTCAAGTCGGAACATCAGTAACTGTCCCAGTGCCCTAGAATCTTCATTGTTGTGACATGTTTATACTGAGCCAGTCACTGGCGCCAGTGCATTGGCACCTGGGGGGCATATGGTAAGTGGATTTTCTTTTGCTGGGTTTTTGTACGAATAAATACGAAAAAACGCAAAGTTTCGCGATCCATTGTTGTCACATGTTTATAATGAGTCAGTCACTAGCGCCAGTGCATTGGCGACAGGGGCATATGGGTAAGTGGATTTAGTTTTGCTGGTTCTTTGTACGAATACATACGAAAACACACGAAGTTTCCCGATCCATTGTTGTCACATGTGTATACTGAGTCAATCACTGGCGCCAGTAACTTGGCAACGGGGGCATAATAGATAAGTGGATTTCGTTTTGCTGATTTTTTTGTACACACAAAAACACGCGAAGTTTACCGATGGCTATTTTCTGACTAGGTACGAATCAAGGTTTGTTAAGATAGTTTAATATTACATTTAAAGCTGCCCTTTGCCAAAATAAATTTACGTTATACACGCAATTAAGAAACCATCTAAACGAGCTATAAAGATGCGTTTTTGACATACAAAGTTTGTAAGTTTTGCAGAGAATATTATGCGTATTAGTAAGTAGTTGGCTTATTATATCCATCACTTGGAATAAACTGAACACAATTTTGCGAGATAATCCGACCAAGATAGATATTTTTAAGTAGATTTTTATATTTATATCATTGCATTTAGTAAACTGAACTATATTAATTATTATTACCCAAATGCGAAGCAAAAAAGGAGGGTGATGTGTTTGGGGTGTATGTATGTATGAGTTTTTTTGGCTGTCGCTGTAGCCCAAACGGCTGGACAGATTACGACAAATGAGATGTTGTTGGATTAGTCTGAATCACAAAAAATATATGCTATACAAAATAACAAAAAATCTAAAACGGCGGCTGTCAAAATCTATTTTCAGTTACGTTCAGTTAGGTTTTTTATTTTTTGTAATAAATACTAGTTGTACTTCTGACTTGCAAATGTTGAGCGAGCTACTCGCCCTGTCTAAACTCAGCATAAACTGGGATACGTCGAGTTGGGATCGATAGTAGTGATAGTAGGTTACTACTGCTCTCTTGGCGATATCTGTTTCCTTTTAATCCCAGCTCCAGATACATCATCATCTATCCTTATCCCACTTCACACAGCGTTTTCTTCTCTTTCACTCACTTCTATCAACATTTCAGTATTCACTTTTTTATTACCCATGTCTTTCACAGAATCCATTTATATTTTCCTTTGTCTCTCTCTAACCCCATATCCATCCATATTAATATTCATCAGTATTCATGTTATTTGACATTCATCCCTTTTCATAAAATGTCCATACCACTTTGGCCATCATTGTTGCTCCTTTTCTATCATCTGGTATAGTACCTACAAACACATCTTAATAAAATCGTGTATCATACAGGTTTTTAATGTAAACGCATCAGTGTTACAAAACAACTCTAGATAAAATAAACCAACAGCAACGAAAAACTAGCATTTATAACATACTATTAATTAACCCGACTGAAAGTAATTGAAAATAACTGTTTTACAGCTGTCTTATTGGATTTTTTGCCATTTTGTATAGCCTTTAGACACCTCATTTGTCAAAACCAGCCCAGCCAAAGAACTCACATACATACATACACCGAAAAACATGAATTCGTTTAGTCGTTAGGGCTTAAGCGACAGCCAAAGGAACTCACATTTTTTTTCATTTATTTAAAAGTTTACAAAAGCTTAAAATAATTGTAACACCAAAAAAAAGACCACAAAGGTTTGCAATATACGATGCTACAGTGGGGTCTGCAAATTTACTACAATAATGAACAAAGAGTGCAATCGACAAGGGCACATAACAAAACAATCATAATATTCTCTTCATCCTAAAAAAGATATGATTTTAATTTTCTTTTAACATACATACACGAAAAGCATGACCTCTCGCTCTTCGCAGTCGGGTAGAAGCCCCGTAAGGAAACCGCTGACCCACCGACTGTACACATAATTGAATTAAGAAGGACAGAGCCACAGCCATTCATAAATATGTAACCGTGTGAGCGGCCATTAATATTTATACTGAAACCGGAAACTGAGCGGAAAGTATTGCCGACTCTGCAACACACGGCAGAGTTTAGCGAATTGGGAATTGCAATATTGGATAAAGTACTACCCCTTTTTAACCCCGTTAGGGGATGAATTTCAATAAAATACGAAACACATCTTCGATCAATTCTGTTACTTTGCAAAATTTTAAGTAGATTGGACATAGAATCACGTTGTCTCATACGAACTTTGAACTTTTGATCAAATTTAGGAAAATCCTTTCTTATGTCTACACCATCCAAAACAACCTTCTCAGTTTCATGTCTTTACGATCAGCGGTTTAGGCTGTGCGTTAATCCGTCAGTCAGTCATTCAGGACAAAGCCTTTTATATCTATAGATACATAAACTAGAGCACTGGCAGTGTAGTGATAGTGCCTCTGCCTCACGATCCGAAGGTGGTGGGTTCAAATCTGGCCTGTGGTGGGTTTAAAGAGGCCTGTACTCTAATCATTCTACATTAAACCTGTCTAACCGTCGGGAAAAATAGGTAAATAAAACGCGATAAATACCCGATTAGTACTAATAATAATGGTTCAAATCTGGTCCTACACTAAAGTGTTTTTCTGTTCGAAAAATGTATGTGCAATGCCATCTTAAACGAAAGAAATTGGCATACCATAGAACCAAATCTTATTAAATTAATTTTGAATGTGAAGCTTTAGCGAACAATAAAAATCCCAAGCGATTCCGACCTCTTAGCAGATGAACTAATTTGATAAAATGGACTTAACGTCCCATTAAAGAGACGTTAATTCTCTTAATTACTAACACGGATAATAAAACAAGTGATTAGGTACCGGAGTGTACATTCCTACGAAAGTGTAGCGTCAAAGATACAGTGTCACAGTCTGTTTATTACAGCTGGTCAACTCTAGTAAAAGTAATTTCACAAAAAAAAACCAGGCCTTTAGCACAGCGACAACGCTTTTTTCTACGCAACAAAAGACAAAGTGACATCAATTTGTGAATTGGCCAAACAAAATTGTTACTTTTGACAACACAAATGCTTTGTTTTATAAACGCTGGACTTTATAATGGACTATAAATTATTTTTACACAAAACCCATCTAATTTTAAAGGTTTATCTAGAATCAATTTTAAAACTTAGCCTTTTATGTCTCTATGCTCCAGCCAAACTCAAGATACAATATTTACTAATAAACCACTGACAGTGACATGATGTCAACTGATTGAACCGGGGTAAAATAAAAGTTATTTTGTAAGTTAGCTTTCTTTTACCTAATGAATAAAATAAGCCATCATCTTCCTGCCCTTTTCCCACGTTATGTGGGACGGCACAGCTGATCTTCTTCCATTTCCCTCTTTCATTTGTCATATCAGTACTCACTAACTCAGTAAATATGTGATCTTCCATTTCCCACTTTCATTTGTCATCTCATTACTCACTAACTCACTAACTCAGTAAATGAATTAAATAAATGTCAGATATAAAATGGCGAGAGTATAAGAATTGATCAAGCTGTCATCTTCTAGTCTGTGTAACAGTGTCTTTTTACAGAATTGCAGCAGTAAAAGCAAGATAGAACCGTCTAAGGAATTTTAATTGAGTCCCCGTTTTGTAAGAATGGCAAGAGTGAGTCGCGAGCTCTTCAGGATTTTTACAGGGAAGTTACGGGAATTTCAAAGTTTTGAGGTTGGGGAATAACTTTCAAAAGAATGCAACAATAATTATATTTTGTTCCTTGGGTATATTTCATCTTATTTAGGAGTTGGTTAGCTGAGTTAACGCTAAGTAAGGTGTATTTTGCTAGTATTTTACATACTTATCACAATCATAAGTTTTTTAGCTGTTTTTGTTGATTAATGGAAACATAGGTAATTAAAGGTACACATTTTATATTTTATTTTTGGATAAATAGCTTGTTTTCATTTCTTTTTGTTTTAAAATTTTCATTTACAGAGAAAATAATTAATAATACTCCAACAATAAATAAATTGTTGTAGAAAGAAAACAAAATTCAATCTTTAAATTTTTAAAAGAAAGTATGAAATTAGCAAAATAATGTTTTGCGTAATGTTAATTTTTAATCGACTTCAAAAGAAAGAGGTTCTCAATTCATCTATGTTTTTTTTTGGGAAACAGGCGTGTCTTTGTACCTACGTATGTATGTATGTAGATAAATATCGTAACGATAGCACACCAGTTAAGTGTTGTTGATTAAACAGCTGTAGGAGACCCGGATAGAAAATTCCTGTAATTTGGTACTCTCCTAGTTTATTTTAGGGGATAAAGGAAAGAATGCGTTGTTCCCGAAAAATTCACTTAAGGGCAGGATCGTCCGATTTTATTATGTTGTAAAATTACTGTAAACGAAAGAAATAAGCCTTTCAGTTAGACACACAAAATCTCAAGTTATTCGATCGTAACTTTTTTACGAGTCGCTATTATTAGAAATGGTGGACCAAATTTGAGAATTATTTTGGAATTTATGAACTTCATGACGGATTTGTTGCGTGTGACGGCTTAAAAAATACTTGGGGCTAGTTTCACCACGCTCTGTTAATTAAACTAACAGCAGTTTAGCATTTTAATCGTCTGTTTTAAAGAAAAAAAAACTGGGCCTTACCACGAAGTCTTCCAGAACGATTCCGTTTTAGAAACGTCACATTTGAAGCTTGAAGTAACACTACTTCAATTCAATTTGCATAGGTCATGGTACGAAATAACAATGTAAATGTATTATGAATTTGTGGTGAAGCCGCTGGTTGATAAACCGAACCGAGAATTCCGTTAGCATCACAGATCATCCATACATTAGAAATGCGTAAGTAACTGTCAGTCTGGTACGTTTTCACGCTTAAACCAGCGAACCGATTTTGATGAAATTTGGTACAAAGATAGACTAGAACTTAAGAAAAGACATAGGATACCTTTTATTGCGAAAAAATGAACACTAACATACATATTGGAGTAAAAAATCTAAGCGCATTACTTAGTACCAGAGTACTGTTTCAGCTCCTGTAAATTCCTCCTGAAAAACATCCCAGTATCAACCGCACTGCACTCATAAACTAGCAATATTTTTCTTCGTAGCACAGAAAAGCTCTTATTTACTTAACAAAACGACACTTCAGCGAGAAAACTCGCTGGCGGCCAGTAAATTCTGGCAAAAACTAGTTTTCAAGTGTTAACTACTCCTGCGTGACCCAGTTATGGCCAGTCTGAACTGGTACCAGCTGGTTTTGGCTCGTTACGGCCGGCTGAGCTGGGCTGGAGGCACGTACGTACCCACTTGTCTCGTCTATGTCGAATTAATTAACATTATTGATCTAATTCGAAACAGCTTTTATTGTTGAATACAAAAAAAATGCAAAGATAAATATATTGACTAGTATTTATTGCAAATTAAAAAAAACAGTTTTATTATTTCAACCAAAGATTTAAATCGTGGATATGCCCGGACGCCAAAAACTGTGGCACTGTTTTTACTTGTGTGTGTTAACAATATGCCGATGCAAGCACACTAATGATTAGTAAAAAATTAACTAAACAGTTATTTCACCATTTAAAAAAATATACTTATTCCTTTTGTACCCTGCAATTGAAAGTATTTGGTGTGCCTAATGAGCGAGCTATCTCATTTCGTGTGGCAATAAAACGGCGCGGTCTCAGTACCGTACGGGCATATCTTCGATTTAAATCTTTGATTTCAACACGTTGAATGGCAATTCTGATACAAATATGAGCCAGATCTGGGTCCCGCGTCGTCGACCAGACGCCCTGATTATATTACGCTATATTATATTAATATTATTAAATAGGTAGGTATAAAATTATTTCAATCCACGCCATGGATACAATATAATAGCTTTGTCCTTGACAATTGCCTATCATTCGTATTACTTGTATCAATCGTATACTTTTAAGAGACTATAATTTTATTGATTTTATGTCTACACAATTACCATGTTATATAATATTTATACCCTAATTCTATCGACAGTCGATAAAATGGGATAGATATAAGAATAATATTTTTTGTCGTAAATCTATGTTAAAGAGTACCTACTGGTGGCGTAGTAGTAGCAACCCTACCTCACAATATGAGGCCTCACCACGACTTCATAATACATTACCGAATAAATATTACATTGTTATTTCGTACCATGACCTATGCAAATTGTATTGAAGTAGTGTTACGCCAAGCTTAACGGGAATACACGTAAAATATAACGTTTCTTAAATAGAATCGTTCTGGAAGACTTCGTGGTAAGGCCCTTGATCGTGACGTTGTTATTGCTTCTATTTTCTATCAAGAGATTTGTTTCCTCTATAATATTTTAGAAGATTTTTTTTTCATTAATTTTAACAAACAGAAAAAATCATTGATTCGCAACTGGATTCAAACCCACGACCTATGAAGTCTACCACTTGACCAGCAGTGCTCTCGTAAACATGCAATATTACACAAATTATACGTAAACGAAAGTCGCTAGTTACTAGTCACTCAGTAAAGGACCAAGTAGCCGTAGGTATTTCTAATACGAGAAGTACCCACCCGGGTGACCGAGCTTCGCTTTTTTTTGGGGTAAACGACGTTTTCTATAAATGAAACCTAGCTAGATCGATTTATTGCCCCCGAAACCCCCTACATACGAAATTTCATGAAAATCGTTGGAGCCGTTTCCGAGATTCAGATTATATAAATATACAAGAATTGGTCGTTTAAAGCAGCGGTCGGCAACGTGCGGCCCGCGGGCCGCACACGGCCTGCGTACGTCTCACTTGCGTGCGGCTCATGAATGTGTGGGATATGATATTGACCAATTATACGTAGGTATATATTGAGCTTCTGGGGTTAATATCATAAGTGTTGCTCAGGCCGCCTTTAGTATATTTTACCACCATGCAGCCCTTGCCTGCCAAAAGGTTGCCGACCGCTGGTTTAAAGGTATAAGATATAGCATATTTTTTGTTAATGTTTCATTGTCTTCATATCTCTATTCCAGAGAGCAAAAGTGAAGTACTAACAAAGTAACCTCAGTGAGCAATACAATAATATTAATGTAAGTAGGTCTACTACTTATACTTTGCCATTGGCCTCGGTCTCGAGTTTTGTACGACAAATAATAAATACTAGGAATTGTGTAAGGATTCCACTTTGTCTTTGTTGGTACAATCTAAGTAATAGGAAGAAATTCGTTATCAAAATGGGTTATTTGTTTTGTACGAATAAATAACAATGCCTGTTTTGTTAATTGAAAGAGATTTTATACGATTAGAAAGGACATTCAATTCTTTCTGCAATTCTTAAATTTTGTATTTTTCTAAAAAAAACAAAAATATGATCGACTGTAATCCCCTGGCTCGGTAGAAATCTCCTCAGATCTATAGTGACTTACCTACATCTTTGAGGATATCTAAAGAGGGTATCAGGTACGTCCGAACATGACATTTGGCACATGCCCACATTTTGCAGAGTATTTCAGTACGTGATAGGTTGCAAGCCCATCGCCACTGTATTCTTCTCACATCATTATTATTTTTACACATGATCAACAGGTAATTTGCACATAGTACGGAACGGCCGGTAGTGGACAACTACCTTGATTAGTAAAAAGCTATTAGTTATACCACAAACAAAAATGATAATTATTATAGTTACTAAAGACAAAATATCTTATTAATATTATAAACGCGAAAGTTTGTAAGAATGTGATGTGGCTGAATGGATCTGAATGAAATTTGGAACCTACGATAAAAAGTGGCCTACCTACTTTTTATCCTGGGAAAATGTACGGTTCCTGCGGATTAGATTTTTATTGTTTTATTTTTTTCAAAGTACCACGCGGGCGAAGCCGTGGGCGGAAGCTAGTATATAATAATATCTATTTGTTATGCCACAAGCTCTTCGCTGATTTGATGGAAAACTTAGTAATCGAACAACTTCGTATAACAGCTAGATGAATAGATAACGCCGTCTGCCAACTTGGGAACAACTCAGCTTTTATCTATAGATAGACTGAATTTAGATTGTCTGTTTGTTTCTATATTTATTGCTGCGGTTTTTAGATATACCTCAATTTCGAGCAAGTTCAACTGCGAATTGCCTCGAAAAGCTTATCTAGACACGCGGCAGCGTGTCAAGCCAAGTTCAAGCGAAGCGAACGGGCGATGCGCGCCTAGTGTAATATTACAGGAACCATTTGGGTGATTTTTCACCCCCTCGTAACTCAAAAACTATTTCACATAAACAAGTCAAATTTGGCTCATCTATTGCCACTTGCGAGTAAAATATGTGCACCGAATTTCATAAACACACCTCAAACGGTTATTTAGATATTAACGTCCAAAAATGCCTGGTTATGGAAAATTTTATCACTGACTGACCTATAGACGTTAATTATAACCCAGTTCCAGATGACCTAGAACGTTCAAATTTGGCATCCAGGTAGGTAGTGGGGTGGATACAAAGGAAAAAATCTGAAACTTGCAAATTTTTATATTTTTAACGTACTTTTTCAATTAATTGATTCTCCTAGGAACCCTTACTAGCGCCTGTAATATAAGAATAGCAATCTAAATAGATGACAGTCGGTCATTATGTGGATTTTAATAGGGTCTTGACGTGAATATAATAACGAGTGGAAGTAGTGTCTTGGATTGGTAAGTAGTACACTCTTACCTAGGTATACAATGTGCCAATAGTTGAGCCGTCTATGCAGATAGGTAAGTATGACTATAGGTATGTATACCTACAATGTGCCAATAGTTTGAGCAGTCTATGCAGGTAGATAAATATGGCTAGATAACTATTCAGGCCTAGATTATAGTGTGTCTCGGCTTGTCGGATAGGTAGTAGGTAGGTATACTTATTCAGTAAGTACTCAAGTACCTACCTACCTGCTTAGTATGTACCTATACCTACAATGTGCCAATAGTTTGAGCAGTCTATGCAGGTAGATAGATATGGCTAGATAACTATTCAGGCCTAGATAATAGTGTGTCTCGGAATGCCGGATAGGTAGTAGGTAGGTATACTTATTCAGTAAGTACTCAAGTACTTACCTACCTGCTTAGTATTTATAGGTACCTACAATGTGCCAAGTGCCAATAGTTTGAGCCGTTTATGCAGGATTATATAAGTGTAATAATATAAGAACAAGTACTTACTTACTAATAAGTTCTGTACAAAAAGTAATGATATCCCATCAAAAACATAAATGTGAAATGAGAGCCAAGTTCAATAAGTAGGTATGCTTTAGTCGTTGACTTCAGCGACAAAAGAAGTGAGATCTAAACGGGTGCCAAGTACAATGGTCAGTCCTAAAACTTATTTATAACAATATGAAATATTTTTAACAACTTTAAAATATCATTTCATCTCATAATTTAGGATATTATATTGAAGCCTTAGGTCTGACTTGGCTAGTTTTCTTAAGAGTACGAATTATATTAGGTATAGCTTGCACGTTCTTATTTTATTCTTCTAAAAATTTGGCTTGCTGGTAGAAACTAGCGATCGGACATAGTAGGTAAGTAGTTAATAATAGGAAGGTAATTTGTATAATGATAACTAGCCTAGTTAGACCTTAGGCTTCAATATAATATCCTAAATTATGAGATGAAATGATATTTTAAAGTTGTTAAAAATATTTCATATTGTTATAAATAAGTTTTAGGACTGACCATTGTACTTGGCACCCGTTTAGATCTCACTTCTTTTGTCGCTGAAGTCAACGACTAAAGCATACCTACTTATTGAACTTGGCTCTCATTTCACATTTATGTTTTTGATGGGATTATAGAATATCAGAATACTTAGATGACAAAAAAGCTTGGGACCAATCAGCTCCAACTCTGCTAATCCCTAACAAAATTAACAAGGATCATACAAAAAAACGCTAGGGCCCAGCTAGTGTCTTGTCAGTTCTTCTCGGACTGGGGATAGGACTGGAATTGGCACCTAGACTCACCTAGTATGTAAGACGATTCATATATCAGTTTTAAAATGGCAGTGGCATCAAGTGTAAACCGCCATTTTTGGCGCTAATAGCAACGTTAGCGTTCATGGAACTAATAATAGTATAACTGCCTTTTTTATCAGTAACTCCCATTTGTTCTATAGGACTATGACGTCATAGAACTGTTAAAACTTTTTATCCCTATAGTTCAATGGTAGGACTATTGAAACTAGCCCATACACAAAGTAAAGTCTTATTTCAAGGTTTTCACGTAAATAATTAAATACACGTATCAAAAATGATCGGCCATTTTGCAACTAATGTCAAATTTAGTACCCGAGACGCTCGATGGGGGCGCTATGATGTGGCATAAAAAATATCTGTAATTTTGAATAGAATATTTAATTTTAGTCAGTTGTATTATATAGGTCAGTGATTACTACCGTTATATCGAGGATTTGGATTGATTATTTAATATTTCGTTCAAACAGCGAACCATAAAGTCTAGACATTCAATATTGTATCTCAGGGCCCACGTCTTGCGAGTCGAATAACTCAAAACCTTGATATTTATTACGGTCGAGGAACATTAAATGCGAGCTATCGTTTAAATAAAATCAATACCTGAAGGTACCTATTCTTTTAGGTTTGTAAAATACATTGTATTCAATTACTAGATTTTGCCCGCGACTTTGACCGTGTGGAATAGTTACATAAGGCAGTATTTTTAATTTTTGGGATTCTTATTTTGCACTTTCATCCCTTATTAAACCCTTCAAGTATTTTTTCGCGATAAAGGGTAATCTATGTTCTTTCTCAAGCTCTAGTCTTTATATTATGAATATTACTCATCAAAATGGATTTCGTACTGTCCGGAAGGCAGTGTAGTGAATTTTGCAAAACTATGAAGTGTACAAATTGGGTTAACCGATGATACAACAAGGGAATTCAACGGTTCCCTACAAAATGTTTGACAGATGACGTTAAGACGAAGTTTGACGTTTACCAGCTTGCTTGAAGTTACTGCGAGACAATGACCATTATCTGTGCCTGCGCAAGTTAATGTAATATCGTTTAATTATCAACTAAACATAGTCTCTTCAGACAAACTGACAAACTTTTCTCATATTAAAGTTTGCAATCTTCAAACTTTACTCTATATTCAGACGACACTCATTTTTGAAGTCGTCCTTTGAGACTATTAGCCGCTATCATCTAATCATAACACTCCGGCAATTCTCGATAGTCGTTATAAAAGTTGATGTTCCACACTGTTTAAAGCTTAGGTACATTGGTCTACTCCGAAAACTTTCGGAATTGTTCCAGAAATTCTTACTTAAACCAATTTTAAATAAACCTTTGAACACTATTTACAGAAATTTACATATTATCTTAATATATAAAATACATAATTTTAAAACAGTTGATAGATTGTAGATTGTTCGATGATTTTGTAGATGTTAAAAATTGTTTTCATATAAACATGTCTAGGCCCTACAGGAGATGTATTCCCATTGTCCCCATTGAATGGGGATAACGAAACGGATCCTGGGAGTGAGGAGTTCTGTTTGTCACTGCATAAATCATCTAAGATAGATGTTCCGGCCAAATTGGCATAAATCACCACAAGTCAACGTCAATGTCATGGAACTGTCATAATGGCAGGTGACATACACTCTATGGCAGTAATCTCATCTATGAATAAGAAGAAGTGATAAAAAAGTGCATAATCATACGATATTCATACATTTTTTCTTTACTGACTGAGACTGAGTCGTCTATCTTATTATTGTAAAATTAAAACTAACGGATTAAAACTAAAATTGTATCAAAGAAAGTTGTTTTCATTAAAAGTATAATCAGAAGGAGAAATACATGCATGGAGTAGATCGCACACGCAACAAATTGGTGACCCCGACGTGATATAAAGGCATATTTTATATGGACGCTGAAGCGGGTATTTTGGTAATGATTCTGCAAGGATAAGTATTAGAGTTTTTAGTCATATTTTTCATTCGTGTCTTCTATGCAATGCCGTGGTTGAAGATGAGAAATGCGGTATCAATTGCTGAGGCAGAGAAATATACATAGCATGTTTGTTAATAAAAGTTAAGTTGCATTTTTAAAATTTAATATATTTTAAAAATTACTGAAACTTTTACGTTGAAAATTTTCGGAGTATTTCGGAATCGTCGCCATCTCTATTCTTAAGACAGAAATAATTTGAGTTCCACTCCGGCGGGACCACATTAAGCTAATTAAATTCCAGCTCCGCTCGCTTCTCCTGATACTGTTCCAATGCTCACTTAGTACGGTATTGCGAAGAGCATTGCGCTACTAAACGCGCAATGAATCGCATTTTGAGTTCTGGCCGTTAACTTGGTTCTGCCGTGCAGTTCCATTGCTCGCTTAGTGGATATCACGTTTTTCCTTGCTCTACAAAATGCGCAATGAATGTCTCAAGATTTTATTCGTTCTTCTACCATTGGCACTGTTAGTATACGATTGCAGGTGCAATTTAGTGCAAGCAGTTTAACTTGAATGTTTCATCTAAATTCGAAAACCGACAGTTTACCAACCGTTAGTACCAACCACCATCATCATCATCTTCCTGCCCTTTTCCCACGTTATGTGTAGTCGGCACATGTGATCTTCCATTTCCTTCTATCATCCGTCATCTCAGTACTCACTCCTTTCTTACCCATGTCATCTTTCACACAGTCCATCCATCTTTAGCAACCGTATTTCTCGTTTTTGCAATTTTTCGCTGTTCGATGATTCGAGATTTTCGGTTTCCTGAAAGTTATGCTAAAACATGGGTACAGGTCATCCAACGGATCTAGCCATTCGTGAAGTTAGCCACAGGTGCGAGTACATAGGTACAATTCCTTCCTCATACCTCCAATTGCTCCCGAAAAACGATACTGCGCAGCACTTGCGACTAACTTCACGAATGCCTAGATTCGTTGAGCCAACTATACTTAGAAGAATTTTGGAAATCGGATGTGCAGTTTCAAAAATTACCTCCTACATATAAACAAACAAACTTTTACCACTTTATAATATTAGTGACCACGGGTGAAACAAGGGATTCGTTGATGATGCCACCGTTAAAAGCGAGCATTAAATGCAGCTGACTGTGCTAGCGCGCAATGTATCCGTAATTGAGAAATAGGAGCGAGACGTGGTGTGTCGTTGTCACGTGCGCAGCCTCCTCGGGATCGGCTAATTACTGAATTTCCGGGAAATTAATCGTCGCGTGGAATAAATTGGATAGAAATTAAAATTAAAAGTACGTAAAATGAGTAGAGTAATTTTTTTTACTAACTAGTATGGGTACGTCATTTGTACACAATAGTAGAGATGATTCAGTCTAAAAATGCACGCCCCTCCACTTGTACTTGTACCGCATGTAGAGGTCAATACATTGGAAGGGCGTGCATTTTAAGACTGATCTACCTCTATTACAATTGTTTTTTAGACGAAAGTCTATCATAAAAGTTCTATCATAAGGGGATTATTGGGAAGTATTCGTCCCGTTCGTCCCCTCCACTCTCACAAAGAATTCTGAAAAAAATCCACGATTGAAATCCCAAAGGTTCTTTTGAGTCACGGATAATCTTAGGATAATTCAAACGTTACATAAATCCACAATTAAAGTCAAAGTTGTTGTATTTTCAAATACCAGCGACCATTTTGAAAAGTTTTACTAGCTAGGTGAAATATATCCTAATTTAAGTTTTGAACATAAAGTCCTTTTTGATTACAATCCTACGCTGCGAAACGACTTTGAAGAATCATTAACTCACATTTAGAACACCAACAAAGCAAAATACCTCAAATCGATATCTCTAACGTGGTATGCCAAATTTGCAATACGCCTGCATTTTATCCTGGTCCATGCGCTCTTTTGTATGATATATCTCACAAGCTCTAGTTTACATAAAACAAGCTTATGTATCATGTTTATTCACCCAAATTAAATGGAACGTTTTATTTAAAACATCCCAAGCTACGCAGCCGGCTTTGAAAAGCAATTTCAAAATGCAGCTCCGTGAATGGAGCGTCAACTGGCGCTGAAATATGGCCCGGCCCGTATTATGCCTGTGTCACTACTCCCAATGTGAAATTGAAAGCTTTCAATGTGAAGTTATCCAACTTTGAAATATTGAAGTTTGTGGATTTTATGTTTAGAATAAGTTGATTTTAGGGTTGTTACGAAAGCAAAATGTTAATTAGGGAGTGGTGATGTTGCATGTATTTATATGACTGTTTATATATATTTTAAGCTTACGCGATCTGAACACATTATTTTTTCTTCTTCTTCCTGCCTTATCCCACGCTATGTGGGGTTGGCACAACACGTTTTCTTCTTCCATTTCCCTGTATCATCCGTCTATCTGAACACATTATTATTAGTATTAAACGAGTATTTATCGCGTTTTATTTACCTATTTTTCCCTACGTTTCAACAGGCTTACACACTGTCATGGTCACGGGATGACTGTTTATAATTGACAGAATGGCAAGGCACGAAAGAAAGGGGTTTTAGGTATGTCCTGTGGTCTTTGAGCTAAATTCATTGTAAACTCGTGGGCCTTTTGTCCGTCTCCGGATAAAAAGCCACGCAATGGCACACACAATGCAAATGAAGATGTTGGCAGAAACTAGTTTTCACTAAAAAAATGTGTCTGAAGAGAAACTATATGTTGAGTGGTATGTTATAATCTATGACAGCGCTCGGCCCTGGCGTGGCTCTAATAGAAAAGGATGGGAGATAAATGATATGACGTCCTTGTCACTCGGGACGGATGCCGCTTACTTGAGATTCTTTATTAAATCTTGAATATGGAAACTTCAGTTTTCAGTTTAGAAAATTGAAGAAATCTGTGATAATGCGTAAAATTACCGATTGAATATTGATTTTGCTCTTGATAATTATATGAACAGATAACGATGAATATACTTTTTGTTATCCATCATATTAGTGAAGTACCTGGAGAACGGAGCTTTGCTCCGTTTTTTTTTGGTAAACGACGTTTTTAAAAATGAAACCAAGCCAGATCGATTTACCGCCCTCAAAACCGCGTGCATACTAAATTTCATAAAAATCGTTGGAGCAGTTTCCGAGATTCAGATTATATATACATATTTACAAGAATTGCTCGTTCAAAGGTTTACGATACTTATAGTTATGCCGAATCGGGATTCAAACTCACACCACCGAGGTAACCTATTAAGTTACAACACTAACGTATTTGCATATCGTGTCACTAGTTATTGCAAATAAGTGGGAGGAAAGGTGCCCCTAAGAGACTCTTTTATAGCAAAATCGTTTGTTCCAGATATAATTCAAAGCTGACAACCCTGACTCTTCCATCTGTGATCTTCGAGCCGAAGTTCAGAGGATCTGTTCGGAACCTGGTGTACTCCGACCTGCCTGGACAGCCTCCGCGGAGGCAGGAGCTGAGGCACTCTAGAGATCTGAAGGTAAGTTATTGTCAGGTTATGGTGCAAATAGAACAGAAAAACATCAAAAATTTTGTGCTTTTCGATCCAACCCACGATGTTTCAACACAGTTATATTTTTTCTCGGTTCAAACCATTTGTTTCAAACACAACTACGAAGAAAAGTTAAAATGGGAGCAATAAAAATTCAATGCTGTAAAATATTTTTTCAATCATTTCCTGTCAAGTTTTTATTTTTTTTATAAATACAAAATGTGTAAAATTTTACTTCTCGTTTCAACCCAAACGTTTATTGCGAATTTTTATGGTCTGAATTAAAATAGTGCAACAAAGAAACAGCAGGATATTCTTTGTCTCGAACGGTATGTTATGTAAGTTGGTAAAAGAACCACACCAAGTTCGTCATAGACCTTGTCAGGCCATGATCATGTAATATAGTAATGTCATTAAATGTTACTTAGTAACCATCGTAATCTTATTTATAAAAAATAATTAAAAATACAAATCTTATTTCTTGTTACTATTTTCTTATAACATACATTTCTCAACATTACAGAGAATATTTCATTTGAAAATGAGATCAAAGAATTATGAATATAATAATATTATTATTATGTTGAACTTGAACTCATTCCGCTATGGTAATATTTTCTCAAGAAAGACCAGTAAAATTAGCTAGAGTTACTGAATAAATAAACACCCAAGTTTTTGACATTTTATTATTAAAATATTCAGTCTCGTACCAGCGTACGTATGTAAATAGAGTAGAAAAAAAAACATGATCACGACACAACATTTTTTACCACTTTATTATTTAACTAGCTTCTGCACGCGGCGTCGCCCGCGAAGTACCTACATAAAATATAGCCTATGTTCATCCTGAAAGTTCATTCTACACATTGGTGAAAGAATTTTTCAAATCGGTTCAGTAGTTTCGGAGCCTATTCAATTCAAACAAACAAACAAACAATCAAATCTTTCCTCTTTATTATATTAGTATAGATTGTATACGAATCGAGCATTACCCTCCGGTTGTCAATACCCACCTTAGTAACAAATGTCCGTTGTTATTAGAATAATACCAAATTCTAGCCGTTATGTTATTGCTTTGTGTTCAAATATTGTTACAAATATTTTGGGATGTACCTTTAGGAAAGAGCCTATTTTGAGTACTCCCGCGGGTACGGAATTATTAGAACCACACGCTATTGACTCTAAGAAAAGCCACAGATTACTTTGATTAGCTGTTCGAATGTTCTTTATCTATGGTAAGTGGTTACCGTAACATATTATTATAGGCGTTTGTAATATCTAGCTATCACACGACCCTAATGGTAATACTCTAAATAGCTATTTGTTTCTGTGTATATGGCAAACACTTACTACGTGTGGACAGTATATTTGACAAAGTATTGGCCTTATTTGTCTATTTGACTAATAAGCCCATACCAAATACGTGTCACCATGCGCTAGTCAGTTTCTCGACGCACATCAAAGGGATCCAATAGCAAATATGCAAATAAACTGTCCACACAATGGCCATATTAAGAACCGCTCGCGCCGACGACTTGTGAGGTTAATGTTAGTAATAATAATAATAATAATAATAATAATAATATTTATTTCAGACACAAGTTCTATATTTTACACACGACAAAATAAAATAAAATAAAAAGAACATACTCAAAAAAAGCACAACATAAATTATGAATAGGTACTTAAATATACCGTGGTGTCCCACCCTGTCAGGTAACAATATCCATCCACCGCTCATATGTTTTTGTCCATAAAAGCCTTTCCGCCAGGCTTTTGATGATACTGTTGCCACACGCGTCAACTCTGGACATAAAGGACGCTATTCTCTTTCGCTGGATAGCGTTGAAAGAGTCAATCCGGGCATCCGCGAACATTTCTGAAGCGCTGCAGAAGCGCCCCAGGCCCATCAGATGCCTAAATGTATTGTTATAGGCAACCCGGATTCTATCGTGCGTCTTTTTAGTGTAATTAGTCCAGAGTTGACACGTGTAGAATGTCTGACAGAAAGACTTGAACAACGTCAGTTTCACGTCCTGCGATGACCTGTGAAACCTCCTAGCGACCATATTCCCGACAATACACAACGCCCTTCGTTGACGCTCCACATCTGCGTCATCATGTAGGCTTGTCGTCACGATATGGCCAAGGTACTTAAAACTGTCAACTACTTTAATTGACTGTCCGTTGAGGCATACATCTGGTACATTATCAGGTCCCTTTCCCGATCTGAATATCACCATTTCGGTCTTTTTCACGTTATAAACCAGATCGTGTTCCTTTGCATATCTCTCACAGACAGCCATGAGTTTTCTCAGACCCTTGATCGAGGGGCTGAGCAGTACCATGTCATCTGCATAGCTTAGGTTATTGACATATCTGTCGTCTAACCTGAGTCCGACGGGGGTACCGCTCAGCTCCACGATCAAATCGTTGACATACATGTTGAATAAATCGGGAGATGTGAGTCCCCCCTGTCTCACACCACAAGGAAGTCGGTAGCTGTCTGATAGCTCAGAGCCCCACCTGACACTGTTGGTCTGGTTACGATACCAATACGCGAGAAGATCAACAATCTCTGGCGCGACCCCCGCGCTGGAGTCACGCAATTTTCTCCACAGTAGACCGTGATTGAGGGTGTCAAAGGCGCGACTCAGATCTAAGAAACATGCATACACCGTGGTATTTTGCTGTTTGTAGTAACCCACAACCTGCTTAAGTGAAAATACGGCCATGTCAGTTGACACCTGCGGACGGAAACCGAACTGTCCATCATCAATACATACTGAGCTTAAATGGGACTGAATAACTCGTTCAAGCACCTTGGCCACTATCGTGGCCAGTGAAATAGGCCTATAGTTTGTCATGCTCGAGATATCCCCTGTTTTATTTTTTGTTATTGGAACAACCAGCGTACGAATCAGTTCTTCTGGTAAATATCGATGTCTCACGCAGAGATTGAAAAGCCACGCTAACACAAGATAGATATGCTGTCCCGCATACAGCAAATGTTCTATGCTAAGCCCGTCATGGCCCGGAGACTTACCACGCTTCATTTTCCTCAGTATAGTACATATATCTTTCGGTGTAATTGAAACCTGGTGACTCTCCGAGCCCTGACTAGCTCGACACCAATCTTTATTTATATTATCCTGTCTGTTGTTCTTTACAATAAAATGATCTCTAAATAAATTCGCAATATATTTCTTATTTTTTTCTCCTTCTACGCTTACTGGTAAATTATTTTTATGATCTAGCTTTTTAGTTTCTCTCCAAAATTCTTTGAATTTACCCGAACTGTGATGTCGGGCCAGCACATCCATTCTAATTTTATCTTGATTGGTTTGTACGTATCTGAGTGCAGTTTTAAATTCTCTGCGTGAGGCAGTCATGTTCTCATAATAATATCCCGAGCATGGCCGACCATAACTGACCCACAGTAAAAAATTTTCCCTGGCTTTCATATGTACGCTCTTGACGTGAAAATTCCACCCTATAACTTTCTGTCCCTTTCTTGCATTCCTTTCATAACTATGTCTTGCTGCTGACTGTAACGTATCTATAATATTGCAATATAATACATCAATATATTTTACATGATTCCTACAATCACACAGAAGATTTTCATTCATACAGTTCATATTAGTAACGTTATATTCATGGTTTTTAATTATACTACCTAATTTTGTATTGCATAATTTATTATATTTGGCTATCTGTTCTTCTTCCCGATGTCCCCATATATGTTTAACATTATTCTTATGATTCGTATCTAGATAACTTTCCTTAGGCCTTATAGAACTAAACTTACAGCTAATGACTAGAGGAAAGTGATCCGACCAGAATACATCGTAGTTCACCTGTATATCAGTCACTAGGCTTGCCGCAGCGGCTGTTGCTATGCAGTGGTCGAGTCACCGACCCGTACCGTGCGCATCACTCACAAAGGTGTATGAGTTCGTATCAAGACGCTCCAAGTCTAAACAACGTAATGATTGCTCTTCACAAAAGTCTATCAGCTCTTTTCCGAAGAGAGTTCCCGGATGTGCGTTGAAATCGCCTAAGATCAAGACACATTCAGTCTCAGAGCTCTCGATCATGGCACTAATGCATGCGAACAATTGGATAAACTCGGGTAGATTATCTTCGCAGTCGGTAGGCATATACACACTAAATACGAGTAAACTGCGGTCACTCTGAACCAAGCGCACTGCCACTATACGATCACTATCACACTGCACAACATCGACTTTAGAGAAGCAACTTGACCGCCACATGAGCGCCGTCCCGCCGTAGGGCCTCCCCCTCAGCACGACAGATGTATCTACTGAGGACTTAGCACAACAGCTGAACTCCTTGTCGATTTCATTCATAAAACCTAGGTCATGGGGCATCAGCCAAGTCTCTTGAAGGGCGATTACGTCTGCGCTTTCGCACAGGGTTCTCACATGCTGGACGGATCTCTTAACTGATTTACAATTAAAAGACACAAAAGCTAGATTATTTTTCAATTGTACATCCATTATGAATTATGTGCTACAGCGGTACCGTTCCTATCGGAACGCGGTTGTCGGTATTTACGAAATACCAAGTTTTCAGGCCAAAAGTCTTTTTGTAAAAATACGTTAAGCTTTGAAACCGAAACCGTAATTTTAAAAGAGTTAAAGTTCGTTTCTCGAGTCTGGTTCAATAATTCAACCCCGTAACATTCTTCCTTCATTTCTTTAATGTATTCTTTTATGTCCTCTTCCTTAACTTGTTTTTTTGTACGAGAAAGATATATATACGCAAATGACTCCGCTGCCTGCAACTTGGTAGCATTTTGTAACGTGCCACGCTCATTTTTATACTTATACGCATGTCTTTTTCTGGTAACCTTAACAAATCCATCGTCCTCTTTTTCTCTCCGTGGCCCCGTAGGAACTGTGTCAACAATATCTCTGTAGCTAACTACGTACGGAGTGTTATTGTCCTCGCTCAGCTGTTGTTGCGATAACGTTTTGTCTGCGCTGCATAATGTCGACGGCGCCAGCTGCGCAGGCGCTGGCGCTTGTCGAGGAGGGCACTGGGTGGGGCGCGGGAGCGGGTGCGGTAGCGGGCGCGCACTTCCCCGCTCACCGCGCGCTCTCCGCTGTGTCGTCGCCTTGCTTGAGTCTGTGTGAGTCGCATTTTTAGGCTCGATGTTACCCGCATTTGAGTTCGTCAAATTTTCATTCTCTTTATTTCTAGTGTTCTTATCATCATGATAAGACCCAAGAAACAGGTCGTTATTTACCGAAGTACAATTTGTAATGCGGGCTTCTCGAAACTCTGATAAACATTTTTTGACGTCTTCAATTTCACTCCGTAATGAGTCGATATCTGACGACAACGTCTCTTCTTGACTGGCTGCATATGGCTTGGCCTTAATGCAGGCTACGTCTTTCTTTAATAACGCCATTTCCTTAAGAAAAGTTGTCACATCAATGTGGTCAAAAGAGACTGCCGGTAGTTTGTTCAGATCTTTGGCCACAAAGATCGGTAGGCAGTCGGGTTCAAACTCCTTTATGAGTTTGATAATTTCCTGGATGTTTTTCTGTTCTGATCCTTCTTTCCGCCTCGTTAACTTTTTGGTCGGTGCCAGCAGCTTGAACGCAATTGTTCTTGCATTTTCAATTTCCTCACAGGAGTATGCACTAAGACATATTTGCGAAATTCCGGTCTCGGGAAGAGTGTCAACCTTATTGCTTATAAAGGCTAATAATTCATTGATGACGACTTTACACTTATTACATCGCAATTCACAATTATTAATTTCATCACGTTGGTGAGAAACTTTGTCAGAATTGGGGGAACGCACGGTAGGCATTACGTTCACGTGCAGCGCGCGTAACAGCGAGAAGCGAACTGTGTTAGTGTGTTTGTTATAAGGCTGCCGTGTGTGGATGGTCGTATCGCCTGTATTTGCATGTCTGCGTGTACGTCAAATATTGCCAAATACAATAAACAATAGAAAACACAGGTGAAGTCACCATTAACATAATTATTTTGTCCATTCGCCCTGAATTTCATTTGAGTTCCTTTGGTTGTCTCTGGAGCCCGTGCTGGACAGATTTTAACAAATGAGGTTTCGTGTCTAAGAATTAAAAAAAAAGACTGATTTACCTAATTATTTGTTTGTTGATAATAAAATATACCAAAGTAAATGAATGGAAAAGGGGATTTATGGAACTTTTGTCCAGTAATCCCGTTTGCTTTCTCTTTGGGAACCAGAATGGCATTTCTGGACAAAAAGTCCACTAATCCCCTTCGCAGGGGACCATCACAGGGGATTATTGGGATAAGCCGTTGGATTCGTCTGGATAACAAGAGTGACATAGGCTATACAAAATATCAAAAAAAACAATATGACAGCTGTAAGCTATTTTCTACTATCAGTCGCGTTTTATTATTTTTTTTTGCAATAAATGCTAATGAATAATGTAGGGTTGAAAAAAAACACTCGACAATAATGAAACCGACAGACAAACAACATATTCGTAGAAACCTTAGTTAGTTTTAGGAACACATTGATAATTCTGAATCAATACTGTAGGGTTAGTTTTTCTAGGTAAACAGTGGTGGTGATTCTCTTGTTCCGTGGACTAACTAAAACTAACTAAAAAAATGCTGAAATTTACGCGACCTTATTTAGTTCACATCAAATACTAAAATAGCGTAAACATTTTAAATTACAATTCTATATTTGACTAAACTGACGTATGATTGACGTGTTTTAGCTTATTTTAGAAGCCATGTAAATTGGTGTTGACTAAAGCTACGTGAAAATGGTGCAAAATTAATTAAATTAGAATGATTATGTCAATTTTAGATCTTTTTAAAATTGTCATTCAAAAATGTTGCGCTAATTTGGTCTTTATAGAAAGCCAAATAAGATCGTACCTATGGTAGCATTTTTTAAGTTAGTCTGCAAAACAACCGAATTACCACCACTAGCTAGTACTTTGTATTCATAGGTATTAACATCGATTTGAATGATAAGCACCTTAATCAGTCAGTCAATGGCGAATAATGGTTTTATAGAGCACTGGTGGTGTAGTGGTAGCGCCCCTGCCTCACGATCCGAAGGTCGTGGATACATCTAGTCATGCACCAATGGGTTTTTCTATTACAAATGTAAGTGCGGAATGCCAGTGCTCACGGTGAAGGAAAACATCGTGAGGAAACTGACACACCTTTGAACCAATAATTCGCAGATGCCATAGGTAAGTATTTTCTTATAAGCGGCGATGGGCTTGCAACCTGTCACGTACGGAACACTAACTGGGTACTATGCAAAATGTGGGCATGTGCCAAACATTTAGACGTGCCTCTTACCCTCTTTAGTTATCCTCAGATCTGAGTAACTAAAAATCTGAGGAGATATTATTATCTACCGTACCTACCTGGGGATTACAGTCATATCAAGTTAATTTTGCATAGCCTATGTGATTCTTGTATAATAATAATAAATAATAATATATAAATAATAATATATGATCACGACTGTAATCCCCAGGCTCGGTAGATATCTCCTCAGATCTTTAGTTACTTAGATCTTTGAGGATATCTAAAGAGGGTAGTCAGAGGCAAGTCCAAACATGACATTTGGTACATGCCCACATTTTGCACAGTAGTTAGTATTCCGTACGTGACAGGTTGCAAGCCCATCGCCGCTTATAAGAATACTAACCTATGACACATACCTTCGAATTTTTGGTTCTAGGGTATGCCGGTTTCTTCACGATGTTTTCCTTCACCGTTTAAGAGCACTGGCATTGCGCACATAAATTTTTCGAGTGGAAAAACTCATAGGTGCACGACCAGGTTTGAACCCACGACCTTCGGATCGTGAGGCAGGGGTGCTACCACTACACCACCAGCGCTCTCTTGTAATCTTGAAAAATCTAGTGAGACCTCATTTGTCAGAATCTGTCTAGCCATTTCGGCTACAGCGAGAACCAAAGATCCAAGAACAACCAAAACCCTCAAACACATTACTCTCTTTCTTCGCAGTCGGGTAAAAATCACCTCTACCACAAAGGTCGATCAGTCGCTTTAGACTAATTTGTCTGGCTGAGCCGTCAGTTTTAGATTAAAGTCTCGTACGATTTTGAACTCTAGCATTTTGTCTTAAAGACGAAAACCGTACGTGAGGTAGCTTGACTATTAGGAGGGAAAGGTTGACTATTAATACATATACGTTTTTGGAGTTCTATTTTCATGTAGGTATGCTATTGATTTAATTGTGGTATATAATAGAGTTTTTAAATAAATACTAGTAATATAGCAGTACTATGTATATAATATTTAACTAGCTTCCGCCAGCGGCTTCGCCCACATTTTACCTGAAAAACAAAACATATCTATCCCGCGGGAACCGTACATTTTCGGGATAAAAAGTAGCCTATTTGCTATTCCAGACTATAATATATCTGTGCCAAATTTAATCCAGATCTGTTCAGCCGTTTCAGCGTGAAAAAGTAACAAACATACATCCATACATCCATACATTCATACAAACTTTCGCGTTTATAATATTAGTAGGATGTGTTATTCTGATGTGTAAGCTACATTATTGTGAAGTTTCATCATAAAACATTCAGCAGTTTTGGCGTGAAAGAGTAACAAACATACATCCATACATACTTACATCCATACATTTGTACATCCACTCATTCTTACATACATACATACATCCACACATTCTTATAAACTTTCGCGTTTATAATATTAGTAGTGTTACATAGATTTGAGTGTAATGTATTTCTTCGTTACAAAGTTAAAGATCACCTGAAAAAAACCTTTTTCAGAATAAGCTCCTGATCACTAAGGACCAACAGACAAAATGAAATTGAGCTGACTTGGGGAGTTTTTGTTGTGTTACAATTTCCAAGAGTTATTTTATAATTTTTGTAATGAAAAATGTTTTTTACCCTGAAAATTGAGGGGTGTTTACGAGGTCGTTGAACCGGGATAAGGGCCGGAATGAAAGGGGATTGTGTATTTTTGTGATGATAACATAAATTAATTTATTTAAATATTTAAAAAAATAAATACTTTTCGTCCTGTCTAAAGGTACGGAATGTATATTTTGTACCTTTAGATTATTTCGTATCCTTAGACTGGATGAAAAGTTAAAATGATATATGTAATACCTGGATATAGTTAGATCCGCAGGTCGTACATAGGCGAGGTTGGCACAAGATAGCGGCGAATTGCAAAAGCAAAGAGAAGGCTATGCCCAGCAGTGGGATGTCAAGGGCTGGTGATGATGATGATGATGATGAAATAATACCTGGATAGATACCTAATTGCGTGTTTAACATAAGCAGCATATTGAGCGGCAGTGGGCTTGCAACCTGTCAAGTAGATTTCTAACTACTAAAACAAAGTTAGGCATGTGCCAAACATAATCGGGAAAGTAAAATTTCCCTTCACTCTACTAGTAGAGCCAAGCGGTAGTGCCAAAGGGAAGTAGTGGACTTATCGCTTTTAATTTGAGATGTCAATAATTCAGAATTCTCATATAGTTAAAAAAAAATATATAACAATAAATGTCCAATTCTCAGAATTACCAATACGCATAATAGTGATCATGTTTTTTGTGCTTCTGTATGTCTACCATGAGTTTTCACAATCTACACTCGCTAGCGACTGTAGTTAAAAAAATGTATGAAAACTTGTACAGCGCCTCTAGCGGATAGTTGGGTACTAAAACGTCACGTAGCTAACTATCCTACGTCACAGCGTACTACAGCGACTGTAGTTTGCGCTCATTAATTTGCTTAGAATTTGGTACCATGAGTAACAATTTTGACAGATGTCATTCATAGTAGCATACTGTTACTACTGTAGTAACGTCAGCCGATCTAAATGTGACAACTCATGGTAGGTACTCAGTACGTCTACCATGAGTTGTCACATTTAGATTGGCTGACGTTACTACAGTAGTAATAGTACGTTACTATGACATTTGTCAAAACTGTTACTCATGGTACCAAATTCTAAGCAAACTATGAGCGCAAACTACAGTCGCTGTAGTACGCTGTGACGTAGGATAGTTAGCTACGTGAGGTTTTAGTACCCAACTATCCGCTAGAGGCGCTGTAGGCAAGTTTTCATACATTTTTTTAACTACAGTCGCAAGCGAGTGTAGATTGTGAAAACTCATGGTAGATCTACTGAATGCTTTTAAAAAACATCATTTTATGTTCAGCTTCGACTTTATCACGTCGTGTGCAGATCTTTCCATACACGGGCTCCGTAAATTGTTTCCAAGACATTAAGCCGATGCTAGACGTGAACCGCCGTGTGCACATAAATTTGAAAAAAACCGACCGTGTGGAAATGTCTAAAGGCTGTTGAATTATTACCACCTAATTTTAAGGGAAGTGGGATGAAAAAGTTAAAATATTAAATTTACAACGTTTATTTTTATAAATACATATTATGCTTCTAGAAGTCATTGAAGTAACGTGAAGCAAAAAAAAACATCAGGGTAATAAACAAAAGGGTAGTCAGAAGCACGTCTTATGATATTTGACACATGCCCACATTTTGCAAAGGAGTTAGTATTCCGTAAGTGACAGGTTGCAAGCTCATCGCCGCTTATAAGAATACTAACCTATGACATACACCTCCGAATTTTTGGTTCTCGGGTATGCCGGATTCCTCACGATGTTTTCCTTCACCGTTTAAGAGCACTGGCATTGCACAATTTAATTTTTCGAATCGAAAAACTCATTGGTGCACGCCCAGGTTTGAACCCATGACCTTCGGATCGTGAGGTGCTACCATTCTTCCATTTCCCTCTATCATTCGTCATCTCACTACTCACTCCTTTCTTACCCATGTTATATTTCACACAGTCCATCCATCTCTTGTTTGGCCTACTTCTACCCCTGTATCCATCCACATTCATACCTAACACTCTCCTCATCACATGACATTTATCTCTTCTCATAACATGCCCCACGCTAACCTATTTCTCCTCATCTTTTCTTGCCACTTTCAAACTTCCTCTGATGTACTCATTCCTTATTTTATCCATCCTTGTCACTCCACACATCCATCTCAACATTCGCATCTCCGCCGCATGCACTCTTTTCTCGTCCGTTCCCTTGGTGGCCCAACACTCAGTCCCATACAATACGACAGGTCTTATGATCGTTTTGTAGATTGTCCTCTGCGATTTTAACTATGACTGGTAGTCCCACTAAGCAGTGGAACCACGAACCCATGATTTCAGGGATAGTGGGACCACGAGTAATAGTGGTACAATCCCAGTGGGACCACGAGTCGCGACCCTGATACGGACCGCAATAACTTCATTACAAAGAACACAACACTTTGATGTCATAGCTCTTTGTGAAATAAAAACATTTCAATTATGTCGTATTATAGGAAGCCCGTTTGTATACATTGTATACAATGCGTATTACATGAAAGGAAGCTTAAGGCCTTTTTTGTTTGATTGCGTAATAGGGTAAACAAGATGGTGAGTATCATAATACTCCCTGTATCATGTCGTTTGAAATAAATTTGTGGAAAAAAAACGAATTAACATTTCAAAGACTAGCTGACCAGCGCGCAACTTTGTCTGTGGGTTTTAAGTGATATAATTTTTGCGATTTTAGCAAAATTTTTTATTGATGCTTCGCTCCTAATTGCTCGCAGCGTAATGTTCTAAAGCCTAAAGTAGTTTCTGAAATTAGTGCGTTCAACCAAACAAACAAACTGTTTAGCTTTATAAAATTAGATGATTTAGGTAACTGTAAGGCTTGTTTAGAGTGTCGAGAATTTATTTGATTTATTACCTGACAGCCAAAGTGATGAAGGAGGGTTATGTTTTTGAGGTGTATGTATGCGAATTCATTTGGCTGTAGCCCAATAAGCTGGACGGATTTTGAAAAAATGAAGTGTCTTCGGATTCGTTTTAACCACAAGCGTAATAGGTTATACAAAATGTCAATAAATTTAATATGGCGGCTGTGAAAATCTATTTTTAGTTCCGTTCAGTCATCGATATAAATATTACTCGTTGTTTTGGCGACCTCAGTGGCGCAGCGGGCAAGAGTCCGCCTGCGACGCAAGAGGTTGCGGGTTCGATTCCCGCCTCGGAACAAATTTGTGTACGATCTGCAGAAATTTGTTCCGTTGGTCTGGGTGTGTACCTATCTATAATAAAAAAATATCTATCTATGTACCTATATCATATTGTATTAAATATATCAGTTATCTAGTACCCATAACACAAGCTTTGAGTAGCTTACTTTGGGGCTAGATGATGCTGTGTAGATTGTCCAGCATTATTTATTTATTTATTTATTTATTTATTTACTCGTTCAGTACCAATGTCACACATGTTATCATTATTATCACACAGGACTAATCAAATGCAAAAAATCAGGAAATTTACGAAAGCATTGTTTCGTAAATTTCCGTAAGAGCGCTGGTGGTGTAGTGGTAGCACCCCTGCCTCACGATCCGAAGGTCGTGGGTTCAAACCTGGTCGTGCACCAATGAGTTTTTCCATTCGAAAAATTTATGTGCGCAATGCCAGTGCTCTTAAACGGTGAAGGAAAACATCGTGAGGAAACCGGCATACCCTAGAACCAATAATTCGAAGGTGTGTGTCATAGGTTAGTATTCTTATAAGCGGCGATGGGCTTGCAACCTGTCACGTACGGAATACTAACTACTGTGCAAAATGTGGGCATGTACCAAATGTCATGTTTGGACTTGCCTCTGACTACCCCCTATAGATATCCTCAAAGATCTAAGTAACTAAAGATATCTGAGGAGATATCTACCGAGCCTGGGGATTACAGTCGTGATCATATTTATTTATTTTTTTATTTATTCATTGTTTCGTCTATACTAATAATAATAAAAATAATATCTATACTAATATTATAAAGAGGAAAGATTTGATTGTTTGTTTGTTTGTTTGAAACGAATAGGCTCCGAAACTACTGAACCGATTTGAAAAATTCTTTCACCAATGTGTAGAATAAACTTTCAGGATGAACATAGGCTATATTTTATGTAGGTACTTCGCGGGCGACGCCGCGAGCGGAAGCTAGTATGTTATATATGTTATTAAGAATATAAAGTAAGTATTGCTTGAAATTTATAAAATAGCTATAGTTATAACAAAATAACTCCCATACTCCTTAGGTAGAAAGTGCCGGCAATTCACTAGCACTTTGCTATAAATTCTCAAACAAAGTCACAAGATGGCACGTTATATTTATAAGAAATTGGTTAATTAACATCAGTGGGTCGAAACTCCCAAGAGTGCCACTCTCCAAGCGAATCACGTAGCCGACATAAATTGAAGACGACGACATACTTGCGATATTATTATTCTTCATACAGAATTCATAATCTCCAAGGAAATGGTTTAATTCTAATCAAATTTTTAAACTTATCAATGTAACGATCAATTTGGGGACGTTTTAGAGAAAGGCCAGGTCTAAAAACTTAAACTTAACTTAACTTTCTTTACCCTAAACCGACGCGCATGTATGAAAAATGTAATGGGAGTGGATGAAGCAAAAGAGGTATGTCAGGATCGTAACAAGTGAAGATCCGTGGTCTCTGCCTACCCCGTCGGGAAAAGCCGGGATTTTATGTATGTATGTATGTACGAACAGTGATAAATATCAAGGCAGATGTCTCTTATCATTGAGATAAATCCAATGACATTTGTCAAAATCTGTCCAGTCGTTTGGGCTCCAGCGACAGGCAAAGGAACTTGCATACATGCGTACAAACACCCCAAGCACGTTAGTCTCCTTATTCGCTTCGCGGTCGGGTAAAATGAATATTTGTTTTCAAATAGAATCATTAAAAATCAATTGACACTAAAATGGGCTTATTCCCAAAGTACTCCACGTTTTAGTTTCAAAGTACTCCAAGAAATATTCTCAAACTACTGAAGTCAACCTAGACTATAATTATTAAGATCAAGTATAACAAATGCTGCGTCTTTTTTTCCCCAAAGATTTTTGTTCACTTGTGTACAAATAATACATTCCTTTTTGTTTTTTTTTGACAGCGGGATGAGTTGATCGATTCAAAAAATGCATTAGGTCAATTCATCCCGCGGGATAAGATGGCAGCGGCCTCAGTTGACTAAAGAGCCAAATGAACATACCAAGACATTATTTCGTTTGTCTTTTCTTCTGCGATGAGATTTATTTGTTTGGCAGGTGTAGGAAAATGTGGATTTCTGTTATATTCATACGTTATCTTAATAATAGCTTACATAACGAGTTGAAGAACGATTCAAAGGCCGAGGGTCAGTGTAGGGTTGAGACCTGACCTTTCGCTTCTCTATATTTACACCAAGGCTCATGATTTTAAATGCTAAAATGATTGCCGCAGAACACATTTAATTTTCTAAAACTACGATCATTTCAATACAATTTTACAATGAAACTATGATATAAAATTTTATTGTTTGAGGTTTTGTTTCCACGTTTTCAGCATTTACAAGAATGCTGCATAGATAACTTATATAAAGAAGTGGTACTTAGGTCTGGCTTGTTTAGACGGTTCAAAATTGAATAGCTTGCTTGTGTTTTTTTGAACAAACAGAGCTGATCTGGAAAAAAAAACAAAAACATGATCAGGGTTGTAATCCCCAGGCTCGGTATTATTAATCTCCTCAGATCTCTAGATACTTAGATCTTTGAGGATATCTAAAGAGGGTTGTCAGAGGCACGTCCAAACATGATATTTGGCCCACATTTTGCACAGTAGTTAGTATTTAGTACGTTACAGATTGCAAGCCCATCGCCGCTTATAAGAATAAACCTATGACACACACCTTCCAATTTTTGGTTTTAGGGTATGCCGGTTTCCTCGCGATGTTTTCCTTTGCCGTTGAGCGCTGGCATTGCGCACATAATTTTTTCGAATGGAAATACTCATTGGTGCACGACCAGGTTTGAACCGACTTTCGGATCGTGAGGCAAGGGCCAACCAAGAACCAGCGCCCTTCTCAAAGATCCAGTTCAAATCGCTTTTCAAGTGAGTGATACATTTTATAACATCACATCATTTTATATCACATTCAAAATATCGAAAGAATCCAGAGAAAGTGTCTCAGGCTTCTTTGTTATCGTCTGCAACCTGGTCGGCTTTGTTTAAGTTACGAGGAGCGGTTGTCCATATTCGGAATCCAATCGTTAGAAACTCGGCGTTATTATTTCGATCTTCTATATCTCTATAAAATAGTGCACTTTGTAATTGATTCACCTTTGTTGCTGTCGGTGATATCTTTCAATATTAAATTTAGAGCTCGCAACTCAAATAAAATCAATCTCTTTTCTCTACAGATTTATAAAAATAATATTTCGTTTTATAACCCAATGACAAGAATGGCTCGTCAATATAACGAACTAGCTTCTAATAATATAGAACTCGACATATTCATTCCAAAGTTAAGCCAATTTATCAGAGTTATTAAAGGCATCCTCCATTTCTACAACTTGAGCCACTCTGACACCAATTAGGTGTTCTGAGTGGTTCAACACATAGGTTTAGTAGGTACGTTCCCGTACCTACTGTAGATATTTAGTACCTACCACTCATTATAGTATAATTATTCTCTTCCGTTTTGTTCAATAGTTGATATAATTTAGTAATAAGTTTTTGTAGTTCTGTTCTGTTTTTGCCTTAGCTTAGATGTGCGCACATGTTTTATGTTACAATCAAGTTCACAACTTCTTTGTTTGATACAATATTATATTTTGTGGTTGTAATGTGTTTTGTGCGTCTAAATAAATAAATAAAAAAAATAAAAAAATAAGCGATTTCTTGTCACGTGACAATTTATGTCCCGCGCGTGATTTGTCCCGCGACACAGGGCGATCCCGCGGGAGAAAAGTGTCATTGTGCAGAATATCCCATTTTAGTTGACGGTTTTCACGGTCCGAATAATGGAAATTGGACTGGGAGTTGAAAAGAATTTGTTTTCTGAAGACGGTCAAACGGTGCGCTATTCTTGTAAGTCACTGGTGGACCTCTCCGCGACTTCGCGGGAATCTTCTTCAAAAACTCCTACCTCCAGCAGTGGGAGATGAATTTTAGGAATTCGTTTTTGTTAGAATGGAGGCCACCTGGACGATATTATTTTCAAATGATAAATTCCTTAGTTTTTTCTTTTATTTCAATAAAGATTTAGGTTAATACGCTGCGTAGTTTATTTTTTATGGTAATTTAAAAAGTGCAAAAAATTTTGGCCCAACCTGTATAATATAAAATATTTATTTGACGCACAACACACAGTAAATTTTAGGATTAATACATTTTAGGTAGGTACTTGTATACTAAAAGGTCCATAAAAGAGACAAAAAAACACTTACAAAGGACGTGCCTAGTTCACCTCAGAAAAGAACCGACTCTCCAAATTTCAGCTCTCGATATGTCAGTCAGTACCTACGCAACGTAAGTGTTATAGATAAATATATTTTATACTAGCTTCTGCACGCGGCGTCGCCCGCGAAGTACCTACTACATAAAATATAGCCTATGTTCATCCTGAAAGTTCATTCTACACATTGGTGAAAGAATTTTTCAAATAGGTTCAGTAGTTTCGGAGCCTATTCATTTCAAACAAACAAACAAACAATCAAAGTTTTCCTCTTTATAATATTATTATATTATAGTATAGAAAATAATGTTTATGAAGTGCTTTACGATTATCGTTTTGTTTTATAAAACCGACATTTTATACCAATAAATTGGTGTATTCATTTTGCTGAAAATAAAAATAGTGGGTATAAGAAAAATGTGAACATAAAATTTAAGACTATTTTTAGCAAATCGTACAAAAAGCTTCACCGAAACCTGCTATTGAGCAGAAATGGCATCATTAGAAACCCATTACACTCGTGCACTCTGTACAAGGTGGACAAAAAATCTGCCTTGAACTGAGACACTTACAGGTAAAAGAGCCTCTGAGACGCACTTTAATCCTTTCACCACACTGGTTTAAAACGATAAGAAGAAAATTCACCAAAAAGTTTGAAGACACAATGCTAAGTACACGAAAAGAGTTTTTGTTGTATTCCCTCTTACTATACTCGTACGCAAGAACTCTACTGACACGATATGAAGAAAATTTGAACAAACTTTTACTGTTATTCTTCCTAATCTATTTCATAAATTTAATTTTAAACGCTTATAACCATTGTTATTTAGGTTCATATTTGTTATATTTATTATTTAAGATGTTTACTTTAGTGGTCCGTCACTATGCATGTAGGTACATTAATTATTGGTCTCCACGATACAGGCTTTGTCTAGTGTGGAGGTCGTTGCTAAATTGTGTTAACTTAACTTTATTTTAGGGAAATAAATATTTTTTAATTTTTTTATTTTCAAACGAATTTTTGTGAGTTGTTTCTTTACACCTTGTATAAGTATGACTTTAATCTGCGTTCATTGCACTGTTAGTTATTCTGCGGTACTCGGGGCGAGGTGAGTTGATGTGCCCGAGCATTAGTGAGACTATCTCTACTTACCCACTATCGGGGGTTTTTGAAGTAAAAGGGAGTAAGCTAGTGAATGCGTGACGAAAGCGTTACGAAAAGTGTGATCGGGCGAGGCGAACGGAAGTTGAGAGGGAGATTTAAGTTAGTGAAGATAAAAAGAGAGAGTTACGTTTCGTATACTGTAGGACCAAAAGAGAGGTGCGAGCACACATTTTCTTTCTCTCTTTCTTTCATAGCCAATTACGTTTCGTATATCTAAGACACAGTGCAGGCCTTTTTATTTATATGAATAATCTTATTTCCTAATTATAAAAATAATATCTATCCTAATAATATAATCCTAGTTTTTAATCTCCAACTTCAATTAAAGTCTTTCCAATATAATAAGAGTCGTCCGATGACATTTATGCCAGTGGCGTACCTAAGATACAAAATGCAATGATTCACGACTCACTTATTGAACGGATATAAAAATATAATGAGCTATTTCATATCATTTTAATCTCAGTTTCACCGCTGCAAAGTAAACGTGATTTCGCAAGGGGGAAAACTTACTAATGCTGTCTAACTTTACCCTACGAGGGTTCTTTAATGGCCTCCATTTTTATAATAGTTCCACCGGTTATAGGGTTACTAGCTTCCGCCCACGGCTTCGTCCGCGTAGTACATTGAATAACAAAAACAAATCTATCCCACGAAAACCGTACATTTTCCGGGATAAAATGTAACCTATGTGCTATTACAGACTATCTGTCTCTGTGCCAAGTTTCATCCAGATTCGTTCAGCCGTTTTAGCGTGAAAGAAAAACAAACATACATTCTTACAAACTTTCGCATTTATAATATTAGTAGGATATAGAGCGCTTGTGGTGTAGTAGCACCCTTGCCTCACGAAGGTCGTCGGTTCAAACCTAGTCGGGCCAGTGAGATTTTTATTCGAACAATTAATGTGCGCAACGCCAGTGCTCTTAAACGGTGAAGGAAAATGTGAGGAAACCGGTATACTCTACAACCAAAAATTCGAAGCTGTCATAGGTTAATATTCTTATAAGCGGCGATGGGCTTGCAACCTGTCATGTACGGAATAATAGCTACTGTGCAAAATGTGGCATTGTACCAAATTACATGTTTGGACTCTTTAGATATCCTCAAAGATGTAAGTCACTAGAGGTCTGAGGAGATATCAACCGAGGTCGAAATATCGCCATAGATATCCTCAAAGATCTAAGTCACCAAAGGTCTGAGGAGATATCTACCGAGGGGATTACAGACGTAATCATGTTTGTTTGTTTTGTTTAAAAATAAATAAATAAATAGAGATAGCGAACTTTATTAACCTTTTTCCATATCTCATTTTACTGGGCGCTAATCTAGCATTTATAACCGCCACAGGTAATAAACGGACTTAATATCGAGACGTTAAAATAACGCCGTTATGATATAAAACCTGCGCGTCGTCGTTAAATGTCGTAATACACGGAGGTAACGTAAATTATTCATGTACTAGCCTTGCCCGCGTCTCTGCTTGCGTGGCTCCTGAGCACTGGTGGTGTAGTGGTAGCACCTCTGCCTCACGATCCGAAGGTCGTAGTTTCAATCCTGGTCGTGCACCAATGAGTTTATCCTATCGCAAATGTATGTGCGCTATGCCAGTGCTCTTACACGGTGAAGGAAAACATCGTGAGGAAACCGGCATACTATAGAACAAAAAATTCAAAGGTGTGTCATAGGTTAGTGTTCGTATATGCGGCTATGAGCTTGCAACCTGTCACGTACGGAATATTTACCACTCGGACAGTAACGTTAAAGTTTTATATACATATTTTATGTTATCTTTAAGTACAGAGTATGATATTTTATCCATATAATTATTTTCATTTTTAACCGCGAGTTTAATTAGTGATAATTAATAAATCCTTGGAGATTATTTTCATTATTATTTATTTAGGGATACTTTTGCCGTCCAGTTAAAAAAAGCCATTAGCGAGGTGGTTCAAGTTACAACGTTAACAATTTTCCAGATTTCCCCTAATTTTGTCTTGGTTTTTGTTTCTTTAAAATAAAACAATATTTATTTAACACAATGGTATGTTTACACGTCATAGGTAATTTTTTTATAGAATTTTTTAACCGACTTGATAAAGATTAAAGATTATTTATTTCTATAAAACATTGTTGTGACAATGTTTTATAGAAATAAATAATCAAACAACATACATAAACAACATACATACAGTCAAACATGTTTGACTGTATGTATGTTGTTTTTTATATTTACCTATTTTTCACATATTTTTTTTGTTATTAAAGTATATTTTCTCAAGGTTCCATTTGATTCCTGAAAGATTGATACTTTACTAAAACTTGAAATACCTCTCTCACGCTTGTGATTTTCTACGTAGTACAATTTTGATGTTGGTTTTCTTTTATATTTTTTAAACGTAATTATTACTTGTATTCTTCTCTTTTAGTCCATTCGAACTAGTGTGGTGAAAAGTTTTAAGCGCAGCTCAGAGGCTCTTTTTTGGCACTTTTGTATTATCGCATTGAAACATAAAAAAAAAGTTCATTGTGTTTTCGAACCAGTGTTGAAAAAATTAAAGTAAGTACGCCTTAAGTGGGTTTTTAATATACATTTTATCCATAATCATTTAATTTGTTCTATCATGGTCGATATTACATTTTCTTAGGTTGGCTTTCATTGTAGGGTTTAGCTCTTAAGGCTTCGTTCTGATTAAAACCTTTTCTGTATTACCCCGCGTAGGTAATAGGGGAGGGTATTAGTGCTCCAGGTAAGGAAACCTTTCAATATAACCTTTGTGTTCGATCAGTATGCAAAGGTTCTAACACATTACCTAGCCTTAAAACTTTGTATATTCGGTGAGATTTGATTTTCAACTTGTCTTGATTTAGTTTTTACGGAATCTTATCCGTGCTCGCTCTATGTAAATTCAGCTTAGGTTGAAAATTAGACAAAATATGGTCTTGAACTTTTATTTGCTTTCTTTTACACAGTAATTTGTGAACCAATTTGTGATGTTTTCTGATCAAGCGAAGTTGCGCACATTATATACAAAATACTTCAGACTTATTTCAGTCGTACCGAAGTAGATTGAAACTCAATTCGATAATTAATTTCCTTCATTACCTGCTGCAGCCTACAGCCCCCCCACGTAAGCACAGTAAATGTAAAAACTCAGTAAGTCAACTTTCACGGAACAAGTTTTAAGGTTCATTCGTTAAGGTTGTCTCTCGGTCACGAAATTAAGAAAAAAATGCTGTTTTTAATATATCCTGCGTTGCGTAAGTAACATGCCTGGTGTATAATGTAATTTTGCGCCCATTTTTTACGACTCTGTGTCAAGAAAACTTAATTCAAATGATTAGTTTAGTTATTAGGTTCCGATTATCACGGAATTCGGCCATATCAACCAAATTACTAAATAGATAGATAGATAGATAAATAATTTATTTGGTACCACAGACATTACACAATTTATGTAAATATACAACTTTAACAAAAACGCACTGACCGAATACCTTAAAAAGTTTGCAAGAATAAGTGACGTAGCCAATTTCGTATGTGCTGAAGCACGCCATGAAATTGATTAAATAAAAAAAAAGTTTTTGCAGGCGTAGTAATCGATAATGGTTTAATAATATTATCGCAAAACTACATCTGCGATAGCTACACTTACGGTTCGCGAAAAATGCTCATACAAATAGAAAAACGCGTCCACTTGAGAATCTCTTATTAAAGATGTCTGGAGATTACAGTCGTGATCGTGACGGTTTTTTTTAAACCAACCTAACTTAGGTTGGTTTAAAAAAAACCGTTTTACTGTTGTTAATATTTATGTTACTGTGCCACCCTCGAGTCTGGCGCGACTGCCTGATAGAGGACGCAGGGTGTCGCCACTAATTGCATCATAGCTCTCACACGTACCAACACTTACATTTACTACAAGCATAGCGTTTGTGACTAGTCTGCGTTGAGTTGTGTTAGACTGGCCTCACAGCTCAGTTGGTAGTAGCTCTGCCTTCTGCGCTGTAGGTTGTGGGTTCGATCCCCACCCGAGATTAACATTTGTGTGATGAACGCAGATGTTCTGTGTCTGGGTGTTATTGTGTATTCTATGTATGTATGTATTTACCAAAAAGTATACAGGGTGTTACTGGAGTACTTCCGAAAACTTCAGGGAGTTAAAGTACCCATCAATATAAACAACTTTTTCTAAAAAACCAACACTGTAAGCGTGAAGAAAAACATTGTGAGAAAACCGGCATACCCTAGAACCAAAAATTTGGTGTGTGTCAGGTTAGGATTCTTAGAAGCGGCGATGGGTTTGCAAAACGTACGGAATACTAATCACTATGCAAAATGTAGTCATGTGCCAAATATCATGTTTGGACGTGCCTCTGACTACCCCCCTTAGATATCCTCAAAAGACCTAAGTAACTAAAGATCTGAGATATCTACCGAGTCTGGGGATTGCAGTCGTGATCATGTTTTTTTGTTCTTTTTCATCTTGAGGTACGTAACCCTAAAAGTAAGTTAGGTAGGTATTACCTACTATGAGAGAATTTAAGAATTTTCAGTTATTTTGTGACGCTATAAACTTTAAGTGGTTTTTAACCGTTCATTTAAAATTCAGCGTTTCAACAACAATTTCGACGGTCACGCTGTCTGTTCGCGCGGGTTTCATGATAATAATAAATATATTGTTGAAAATTTAATATAGCGCCATCTAGTTACAAAGCAAAGCTTGTGATATCAGTTTTTTAACCCCCGACGCAAAAAGAGGGGTTTTATAAGTTTAACGATTCTGTCTGTGTATCTGTCTGTGGTATATCGTAGCTCCCAAACGGATGAATCGATATTCGTTTAGTTTTTTTGTGTCATAGATAATGCATTAAAAGTGTCCAAACCGAAATTCAGACCAATCGCACCACCCGTTAATAGTTTCGAACCCACAACCATAAGATCGGAAGGCGGGGCTACTGCCACTAGATCACTAGTGCTCTATTATTTCATGACACCACAGAAATATTCATAAAAGGAATGTTTGTTTTGTGCTGAACAGGAATCAAACCCAAAACCCGCAGCAAAGTTAAGGCTACTCGTAAATATCGACTGATCTGTGAGGTCAGGCAAAACTTAAATGTCAATAAAATACATCCCTAATTTTATCAGTTGACAGCTGACAGTAATTGCGCGGCCATGTTGTGACGTCACAGCACATGACAACTGAAGCCTGTCAGTGATTATTGATTTAAACGTGAAATAACATAGTGCGTAACTCCCGGAATTGCGCCAATACAATTTCTTTTTGAAATAAATATGAGTAAGTACCTACTTAAAAAAATGTTTATAGTAAAATATTGGACGACGTTTCACCCAACGCCATTTAGCCCCAAACTAGGCAAAGCTTTTACTATGGAAATAAGAAAACTGATAGATTAATTATATACTATTTTGTATTTTTTTATGTAAATACATACATAGAAGACAATATCAACCAAACACAGAATAAACATCTTCATCACACAATGTCTAGTCCTGGGTGGAGATCGAACCCACAACCTACAGCGTGGAACATAGAGCTAACTACCAACTGAGCTGTGAGACCAGTCGAAACGGCATGTCTTCTACAATGTTACGAACGAAGCCGCGGGAAAACAAAGTCCAAATAATCTAAAGAAACTTTCAATAAAAATCACGTTCCAATTTATATTTTTACTGAACCCTATTGCGGGCCACGTCGCAAAACATGACAGTTATTGAAGAGGATGTCAATGTCACCTGTCAGAATGCCCCATCTCTCGCGTTGAAAAAACTCAGTTTGATGTGAGATGCGAGCGAAGAGTTTTTTAATTAAAAACTTTTCTGATTTACCTTCATGCGTTGGAATTAAAAAAATGAGCATTTTTTTTAAACCGCTGTTTACAATCGAGCCGGCAAATATGAATATAGAGTCCACCTGATTGTAAGTGTCTACCGTAGCCTATAGACGCTTGGCAATTTTAGAGGTTATTAAACGCGTGTTGCTAACCCTAGACAAAGTAAATGATTTAACTTATTATCAACCAATCTTTTACTGCTTCATCTTTATGGTATCAGCTTGATAGACGAGTTTTGATGTTTTTTAAACAACGGTAAAATATCAAATTGAGAAGAACCATCCAGGTTGTTTACAACCTGGATTAGTTACAACTAATGTGGTGGTATTCACCACAATGGATTCATCCTGAAGTATGCTTCTTCTTCTTCCTGCCCTTTTCTCGCGCTAAGTGGGGTCGGCACAACATGTTTTATTCCTTCATTTCCCTCTGTCATCAGTCATCTCAGTATTTACTTCTTTCTTACTCATATCATCTTTCACACCAGTCCATCCATCTTTGGCCACCTTTACCCCAGTATTCATCTGTATATTCTTTAAGTATCCTATCGCCTGAAATTGCACAGCTAGGGACGGGTGTCGTCACTTGTCTTGCCCCCATTGCGTAAACCCATAAGTATGATTTTGGTCCAAAGTAACTCCAAACTTTTATACTTATCCGTAATGTTTTCTATTCAAAATAACATTTTGCAAACTTTTGGAAAGTTATTATTATTGTGAAAACAAATTCAAGCTATTTCAGGAATTTCCTTACCTTTTGAAATCAAAACAACTTAATCCTATTTCTCGTTTCACAGGATTCGAATGTTGCCATGATTTATGCTAGAGTTTGCCATCTGGAAATTGTTATTTTACGATATGAATGCATATAAAGCTTATAAAATGTTGAACTCATTATAAGGGTATAGTGAGGGGATCGGAAAGCTATAATATTCAGGGATAATACTGTCCAGTTAAGTTATTCAGGGAATTGGTTCGATTACGTAGGTATGAATGTGGATGAATACAGGGGTAGAGGTAGGCCAAAGAACAGATGAATGGACTGTGTGAAAGATGATATGAGTAAGAAAGGAGTGAGTATTGAGATGACGGATAATAGAGGGAAATGGAAGAAGAAAACGTGTTGTGAATGTCACAAAGTCAGTCAAATTGTCAAGTCAATTTTAAACAAAAGATGCCTGTTTTGTTCAAAACTCTTCTATGGAAGCAAAAATACAAGCGTGTAGGCTTTCTAGTTTTTGAGTTGTGTCTAAACTAGCCCAGCCCGTATCTTTTCCGAACTTGGCTGATACCGAGTGTCAAAAATAACTGCTACAACCGCAGTGTAAAGACGCTTAACCGCGTTCCTGTGTTACGCGTAGTTGGGAAACACTGTCCACGCGTACATTGGATACGCGTACAGCTCCTGTACGGACCGCCGCGAACCTGTACGCGAGCTCAATTGATCCAAAGCGCTCCGCGAGCCCCAGTCATTCGCCATGAAACTCGAAGAACACGCGTGTCTATTCATCTTGCCGTCCAAATATAGCGTACACGGTCGTGTGCGTCCTCTTTGACGAGCGACCAAAAACCGACCGACGGCGGCTCGCGCTGCGAGCTAGCTCGCGTGGTACGCGTTCCCCAAGAGTGTACGCGTACTACACGTATGGACATGGCGTTCCGGACACGCGTAAACTGACTACGCATACCAGTGTACGCGCTATCCGTACGCACCTTAACAATTCACAGTAATAGGCCTTACTAGCCGTCACATTGCTTCAGTATTTCGTACTAACACCCACACAGACGCCCACGCAAAATCCTACGCAGACGCCCACACACTCCGTAACATAGCAAATTTCATTTAACAAAAACGTAGGCTTTAATTTTGGGAAGATGAACTGGTACGAAAGTATTTTAAATCGTGTATTTTTTTATGATTTAGGTATAGAAAATCCATCAAATATTTTTGACAGTATACGATTTCAAAAAAACATACAGACAGACAAAAAAAGTGCTGTTTCGGCATTTTTATCAGTAATGCTACCCGTAATTAAAATTTTTAAAAATATTTAATTTGATTTTGCTTCGTTACAGTTTTATTATAGCATAGAATATTTACTAGTTAAATTTTATACGGTATTAAAAAGGAAACATACGATTTATGGTTTACTTAAAAACTGTGCCATACATGAGAAATTAATGTTAGTACAGTCAGAGAAAAAAGCTAGTAAGTTTTTATAACGTTAAAACGTTTCTGATTTAAGTACATAAATAAATATCGGTGGACAGTTCACACAACGCTACTTAGCCCAAATTAAGCAAAACTTGTACTATGAGAACCAGATAACTTAAAGTTTTTTTTTCAAATACACACACAGAGTACATAATAACACCCAGACACAGAACAAACAACTGAGTTCATCACACAAATTTGTTTATCCATTGAGTGTTTTACAGGCGAATTCATCTTTTTCATCGTTAATTTGTTAAAATAAAACACAAAATTACGCAAATATTAATATAATTTCAGTTTTTTTACGGCTACGTGCTAATAATATATTTTAAAACATCCTTTTCGACACAAAGAAACATTTTTGACTGCCGTACTTGGTAAATTAACTTTATAATAACGGCTTCAACTTACGTGTTTCAAAAAACTTTTGAAGGCTTTGCGGGAAACACGTGACTGGTAGCGAGAATTACTTAATTATTGAAATCCGTGCATTTTGCTTCCAATTTTTACGATTTTAAGAAGGCTTTGGTTTGAAAAAAATATCACGTGACTTTTCATGTAGTCAACTCATTGTATTTATTTCGGAAAAATATTTAGTGCCTACCAAAACTTTAAGCTGCAGCTTATTTAAATTACTTTAATTATTCATTGAGAGTTTTAACTAATCTAAAGTTTTGAAATTTGTTTGACAGAGCAAATGTTAAAGTTCTTAATATTGGCAGTCGATTTAATAGCGCTAGACGGTTCAACGACTAAAAGACTTGAAAGAAAGCTGACTTCCTTGAATGAAATAAACTTTACTGCCCGAGATTTGGAGTTTAAAATCGTAAATTTAAGCAACGTGGTCAAACTCAGATTATTGTCAAAGACTTGTACAAAATCGTAAAGCTGTCAGTCCTGGCATTAACAGCCCCAAAGTTCGAAGGTCTCAGGGTCTTAGAACTTCATAGTTATTAGCATAGACGACCTTAAACAATTAGTTTATAGTTTGAACTAAAACATAATTTATAATACTCCTTTCTATCTTCGATATCAGGTGAAAAATGGGTCAAATGATTTACGGGCGACACTTCGCTTTCTCGACACGTACATCGCTCGTCGTATAAGTTATTCACATGGAGCTAGAGACGTACCGTTCGATGTATGCGGAACATTAGGAATTATGTCGTTGCTTTGATGAGATGTAAAATAGTTGAGCGAAGATTGATGGTGGCAGTATTAAGTTTAAAACTTTTTTACAGTTCGTCGGTGGTTTGAAATGCTGATTTGGAGTAAATTTTTGATTCTTATTCTTTAAGCGTTGGAGAATCCGTCGCACATAAAAATTAGTAAAAAAGCAACAAAGTTAAATGGGACTAGAATTTTTGGAACGAGTGGAAAAATTTTGAGCCCCATTTGAAATTTTAGTTTACTCTAAAAAAACAAATATTTTTAAGTAAAAAAAAACTAGTTATAGAAATACTTTTATCTAAAACTTAATCGAAATAAACTACATAGTCTAAATATACGTGGTTGTATGAAATTGGGTCATGGTTTTAGCTTTAGATTATGGAGTAAGGTATACGAAAAATAAAACTTCTTAACTTAAAAGCAATATCACATCTGGAAACCCCATTTTGACAGACATTTTTAGATATTTTTTTATCTACTTAGTTCATTGCGAATATTAAAAACGGGTAGTCACGTCAAAACATTACTTATAAACATTCTAGAGTAAATAGGAATAGCTTTTTTGCACTTATGTTTTTATCATTTAAATTTTTAGACTATTATCATCAATCTCTAGTATATAAATTATAACAATAAGATCGTTCATTCGAACCAGCTATCAAATATACCATTTTACGATATTTTCAATAAAAACAGTAATATTCTTCGAACACACTGAATAAATCATATCACGTGCGCGTATCGTTAAATCAACTGTAATTTTCGGACTGGAAATTAAAAACAAACTGAACTGGAATATTAACATAATCACCACACAGTAAAGTTGAAAATCGAGTGGCAGGTAACAGTAACTCAGTTTCGATAGTTATTATGTCAAACGTAGAGAATTGAACAGTGATAAGCGTCTCATTGATTTTTTCCTCGATGGTACTGATTCATTGTTGGAAAGATTTCAATTTGATCAGCTGAATTTTTTAAACGGGTTTTTAATCAGTGTTTTTTTTTAAACTTTCTCATTTTAAAGTATCTAGAAGTCTATATTTTTTTTCTTTATTAGAACCTGGATTCTTGTCTTTTTGGCCTACAACATAATTTCACACTAGTGTTGCCATGCAAACAAAAAGTACAAGTTTTTTTAAATCTATTTGCAAATATGGGACTAAATAGGAAAATTATCAAAAACAAATTAAAAATACTTCACATCTTAAAAATAAAAATAAAATCCTATAATAATATAGAAAAGAATAGAATAGAAATCATTTATTTTCTATTACCTACTTATCTATTATTTCAAGCAACTTGGATTAAGGCTAGTATCATTTTCGTCTTATAAAATTATATCTACAAAGACACTATAATGCACAGAGTTGCCACACAAACATGTAAAAATACCATTGTTGTAATTCCCAACACTGTGATATGTAGTTCGTAGATTGTTGGAAGTCTACATTCTGGTTGACTGCAAAGGACCGGATTACTAAGAGGTCAGACAAGGGTGCATGTCATCCCTTGACACCCTAGCGTGAGGGGAAGGGGCTCTTTGAAGGGTAACACTAGTTTGAATACCACTAGGAAGTTCACTATGGTGGAAGTGAGATATGTATGTCACAAAGGTCATAATTCCGTTGAAGGCTTGGTGACACCCACACTTCCGGATCCTAATAAATAGTTTATTTTGTATGTTAGACTGTAAAAATATATACCATATGGGCCGTATTTTTTAAGAATTTTATACTACTACTTAGAGTAATGATACCTGAAATAAAATTATTATTATTATATTTTTTATATATTTATCATTTAATTTTTTTTTTTCCAGTTGAGCTATCTAAGAACCGTTACAAACGATTTATATACGATAGTTTAACTGATCACTACCAGATATAGGTACTGCTATACACCGTGAAATTTTAATGGTTGTTTTCCCGCAGCAAAATGGTTTTGTCTTGGTGATACAATCGTTGTATAAACAAATTAAATATTAGAAACAAAAAATACAGATATACCATTGTGAAAATTTAATTCGAAAGCGACCACGAACCAATAGTAATTCATCCCGATACCTACACGAAGGCGGCCGGCGGCGCGTGCGATTCGAATAGTACCTACAAGTTACGTCTAATGTTACTATTGTTCCTCACGTTTTCGAGTTGATGAATATTTTTTAAATTATTTTAAAACAAAAACATCTTTATTTTTTTACTTTGACTCTATTTTCGAAAGTACTCTTTATGGCAAGTTGTTCTGCCGCGGGAAAACAACCATTAAAATTTCACGGTGTATTAATATCTTCTAAATATAAAACAAAGCCGGGTTTTTTCGCGAGCGATACAAGATGGTGCTAGCCTCCAGTTCATTGGCACAAAAGCAACAATAGCATGTTGTCTAGTCTTGTACTTGTTAATCTTGAGATAGAACCTTTGATACCTACGTGCTATGATCCTTGCTATGATAACGTAAGACATGCTATGAAATCATTTTTACCCGACTGCGAAGTGAAGAAGGTAGATTATTTACTTGTTAAATTATAGTTTAGTATCTTGTTTAGTTTTTTTTGGTAAATCGTGTTTTTTAGCAAATGAAACCCTTTTATCCTGAAAAAAATGTATGGTTCCCGTGAGATAGATTTGTTTTTGTTTTTCAAGGTACCACGCGGGCGAAGCCCTGGGCGGAAGCTTGTAATATACATTTATTTACTTATTTATTCAAGGGAAAACCAGCAGCTCTCAAAAAAAAATAATTAGTTAGAAAATAGAGAATAGAAGGCTACTAAAATAGTGTCAACTAGGTGTACATAGTTTTATTATGCTCTTCCTTGCATCTGTTTTTTGATTATATAATAAGTATTTTGTTTAAGTAACTTCTGTCATGATAAGCAGTAAGTGCTTAACCTAGTATTAGTAAATATGGTAACGCGTGTCACAGTCATTGCTGCGCTGCTCTGAGGCGCCATCGAAAATCAGCGCTGCATCAGCCCCCATGTGTGCTGCTGCAGCTCATGCTGAATGGTTGCCTGTTTTATTGTCACCTTAGCAACGCTTTATAATTAAACTTAAGATATCTGTTACGTGACGTAAAATAAATGATTTCTATTTCTATTTCTATTTCTATAAAAGGTTTTCACGAGTAAGAAGTATAATCGATACATAGAAAGTGTGAACAAGCAAAGTAAACAGATAGCCTACACGATTACAAATTAGATAACTTAGTACGTACACAGTGGAAATACATAAAAATTAGAAATGTAGTACTTAATAGTATATATATATATACATATATGATCACGACTGTAATCCCCAGGCTCAGGAGATATCTCCTCAGATCTCTAGTTATTTAGATCTTTGAGGATATCTAAAGAGGGTAGTCAGAGGCACGTCCAAACATGACATTTGGTACATGCCCACATTTTGCACAGTAGTTAGTATTCCGTACGTGACAGGTTGCAAGCCCATCGCCGCTTATAAGAATACTAACCTATGACACATACCTTCGAATTTTTGGTTCTAGGGTATGCCGGTTTCCTCACGATGTTTTCCTTCACCGTTTAAGAGCACTGGCATTGCGCACATAAATTTTTCGAATGGAAAAACTCAATGGTGCACGACCAGGTTTGAACCCACGACCTTCGGATCGTGAGGCAGGGGTGCTACCACTACACCACCAGCGCTCTAAATAGTAAAAGTTAATAATAGACAAAAAGCAGTATATTACTCACATGCCAAAATCGAGTCATACAAATTAGCACCAGAGAAAAAATTTACATTATTACCTATGTGTGCCTTCCATGAAGTATGTCAGGATCGTAGCAAGTGGAGATCCGTGATCTCTGCCTACCCCGTCGGGAAACAGGCGTGATTTTATGTATGTATGTATGTGCCTTTCATCCAGATTTGTTTCAGCGTGATTGAGTATTATCCATCCAAACTTTCGTATTATAATACTAGCTTCTGCACGCGGCGTCGCCCGCGAAGTACCTACATAAATTATAGCCTATGTTCATCCTGAAAGTTCATTCTACACATTGGTGAAAGAATTTTTCAAATCGGTTCAGTAGTTTCGGAGCCTATTCAATTCAAACAAACAAACAAACAAACAAACAATCAATCAAATCTTTCCTCTTTATAATATTAGTATAGATTAGTTAAATTAGATAGATTAAGTTGTTGAAAGTATTAAGTGCTTAGTGTCATTGTTATCAGATTACCGTTAAACGCCAGCGACCCGAGATTAACGACTCAGTTAACGATAACGGACCGTTAAACGGTTTCAGGCGATCGATACAGTAAATGGATTCCAATACTTCTGGGTACGTTTTCAAAGAGAATAATGGAGAAATATTGTAGGTAATAGAATGGAATGTTTTAGTTCGATTGCAACTAATGTAATTGCCTATATTTACCGACTTCGAATAACGTAGGATTATCAATACGGTTTTGAGTTTGTTTTTTTAACATGGATACATGCAAGTTCCTTTGGCTCTCGTATTAGCCCAAACGGCTTGACGGATTTTGACAAATGAGTGTCTTTGAATTTGTCTGAATTGAAAAAGTGACATAGGATATACAAAATGTTAAAAAAATCTAATATGACGACTGTGAATATCTATTTTCAGTTACAAGAGTGATAGTGAGTGCTAGACATAGTGAGGCAAGGGTCCTATCACAAAATTCAAATTCAAACTCAAAATATATTTATTCAATAAAAATAACAAGGATCGCTTTGAAACATAAATGCTAAGTGAGTGTGCCAATTCCAACCTAACCCAAGTACGAGAAGAACAGGCAAGAAACTCGTCTCGGTCGGCCGAATAGTTTACGAAAACTTTTTCGAATAGTATCCTTTCATACATTTACCTCCATCGGAAATGTTAAAGAACTAAAATAAGGTCGATAATATCGAAAATATCTAATCAGTCCCAGCAATGATTTTCAAACCAAATTTTCACTATATCAACCTTATTATAGTTCCTTAACATTTCCGATAGAGATAAATGTATGAAAGGATACTATTCGAAACGTTTTTGTAAACTATCAAAAACTCATACTAAGGGTACAGTGCTCTAAAGTTCAATTTCCATTGTTACAGTCATCCCGTATAACCAATGCAAGCGGGGACGCGTGCGAGCGGCGGGACCCCTGCCAGCACGGCGGGGTCTGCATCAGCACGGACGATGGCCCCATCTGCGAGTGCCGTGACGGGGACTACGAAGGGGCCTTCTGCGAGAGAGGTCAGCACACTTATATTTGACGTCAGGAAACGTTCCATAGCTTTTCCTCTGACACAATAAAAAAATTACACACACCTTTGAATTTTTTGTCCTAGGATATGCCGGTTTCCTCGCGATGTTTTTCTTCACCGTTTAAGAGCACTGGCATTGCGCATATACATTTTTCGAATGGAAAAACTCATTGGTGCACGACCAGGTTTGAACCCACGACCTTTGATCGTGAGGCAGAGGTGTTGCCACTACACCACCAGCGCTCTTAAAAATAAAGATTAATAAAACGTCCTACCCAACACGTATATAGTTACACACGTAAGTACAGTAGTGCGATTACAGAACTCTGATACAATCAACACTTGTCAAAACTGGCTCAAATTGATTGAATAAACACTCTTATGTCATACCAAATCTTCTTCTTCTTCTTCAATTATGGCATCTGTCTCTTAGAGAACAATTTTGCCAGTGTCAAGTGTATTTATTTATAAGTATTGTCAACGTCACAGAGTGATAGTCAAGTTGTCAAGTCAATTTCAAACAAAAGATGGCTGTTTTGTTGAAAATTCTCGGGATTTCCTCCGATGGAATTTGAAGAGAACTATTCACTCTAATTCACATATTTTACACTCGCGTCAAGAACTCGGGCTTTATTGGCAAAATAACCACCAAAATTACGCAATAAAACTCAAAATAACACGAGAACAAATATAAAAACTAGAGAGACGTAGTTGTCAGTCAAACGCATCGCAGGAAATCCGTCATACCAAATCACTTGATTACAATGAAAACGTATTGTCATTGATTGAAAGCAAAGATCCATGATCGCCCCCACAGATCAATTATTTTAGACTCCCTCTTAAAAGGTAGTTTTAAAAATACTTAAGTACCATATTTTAAGACGCTATTACACCAAGACTCTCCTTAGAGTTCTTATGCTCAGAGCCGGCTGCACTTGCAAAGTACATTCGTGTTAACAAGACGTTATGCTTACAAGTCGCTCAGCTAATGGTATACTAGTAGTCTGGTCCTCACTGTACTATCTGTGGCGTTTTAAGGAAGCGGAAATGGCAACACCGGCAAGCACATGCTAGATTAACTTGGGGCATTACTACAAGCTATTCGAGCAATATCAAAGTAATACAACTTTGATATTTCTTACTACAACCTATAAAAATTGTGTTGAAGAAACAGCTTTAAATGTGACGTTTCTGAAATTTATGATGGTTTGTGAGAGCTTGTGGTAAGACCTGTGAAGACTCGAAAATGGCGCAGCCGGTAGGATTATAATAGTTGGGAAAATCAAAGCATATCAGTAATGTATTTTGTTATTTAAGTGTCACAAATATTTTCCTTTAAAACTACTGTTATATTAATGTATTTTGAGCTTAAATTATTATTTTTCATTAAAATATGAGATTTGAGATTTTTCAAAGTCGTGGATTATTATCTTGTTGCTTCAATAACTAAAGCGAAACGTTCAATTTTATTTTGTATCGGATCTTATGTATTGATTTTACTATATAAATAAAAAATAAAAAATAAATATGATCACGACTGTAATCCCCGGGCTCGGTAGATATCTCCTCAGATCTTTGGTTACTTAGATCTTTGAGGATATCTAAAGGGGGTAGTCAGAGGCAAGTCCAAACATGACATTTGGTACATGCCCACATTTTGCACAGTAGTTAGTATTCCGTACGTGACAGGTTGCAAGCCCATCGCCGCTTATAAGAATACTAACCTATGACACACACCTTCGAATTATTGGTTCTAGGGTATGCCGGTTTCCTCACGATGTTTTCCTTCACCGCTTAAGAGCACTGGCATTTTACTATATATAGCGATTTAAAAATCGTTCTGGAACAGAATAAAATACAAATGTCGCAATAATATAACGGTCATCGCTATTGGAACATTACAGAAACCGTACGAATAACAATTTTAGGAATTTCAAGATTCCAGAATTTCAGGAACTTTGAGGTTTACACTTCGGTGACTTTGGATTTTGGGATTCTACAAAATGTTTTGGTTACCAACCAGTGTTAGCAACAACTTGAGATCTACTTTTGGCCATTTTGCCGGGGCACTCATCCACTTTGTCAAATATTGAAGTGGCTAATAGTGGCCTCTACAGCCACTATTGTATAAGTTCACAAAGTTTCTCTTTACACTGTATTTTTCAATCATAATTATAATTTCACCCTTAACTTAGTTACGTTTATATATTTTTACTAGCCGGTGCCCGTGACTTCGTCCGTATGACATTTTGTTTGGGAAAATCAAGGGAAAATGTTTTTTCTTTTCGTCAATGTTTTTCATAGTTATTCTGCTATTCGAGACGGAGACAACAACAACTCAAGAATCATGAAAATCGGTCCAGCTGTTCTAGAGATATGTGTTCGAACAAACCCGACTTTGTGTTATATACCTACATATTAAGATATTATATTCTTAGGTATACCTATTTAAAAAAACATGAGCAAACTAAATCTTAAATGTATAAACCTTAAAAACTTCCAAGGACAATTACGATTATTCGAAAATGGGCTTTATTAAGAAACCCACACAATATTCAAAGGGCACGTTTACAGAAATTTCAAGTTTGCATTTTCCTAAGGCCTTGTTTGTGCGTCAGAGGCATTTTATTGTTCTCATATTGTGCTCAGTATTGCGGTGCGGGGCGCGGGGCGGGCTCACAAGCACATCGTAGTAATTAATAATGACTCTAGTGTTGTTGGAGCAAGTTATGGTATTCTAGGGTTGCTACTTACAAATTCACGGAATGGGCCTTATTAATCGTTGTAGGATAAAAGTCTCAGTGGCGCATTTAATCTTTTCACCATACCGTTTCCAAAGAGACAATAAGAACTGAGATTAATTTGTAGTTTGCAATTACTGTTGCATTCTACTAATATGATAACCGTGAAAGTTTGGAAGAATGTATAGATGGTTGTTTCTTACTCTTTCACGGAAAAACTACAGGATGGATTTTGATGAAACTTTACAATAATATAGCTTACACATCAAAATAACACATAGGCTATAACGTAACAAAGTACCACGTGAGTGAAGCCGCGGGCGGAAGCTAGTACAAAATAAATTTATAGACATTGTGTGTTCTACACATCTATCTAATACGTTACAGTGACAAGAATTTAAATGCTCTTGATTTTTTTTTAATTTTTTTTTAATACAAAAAAACATTTAGTCATTGCGCGTTTGAATTGAGTTTTGAGGTGTTTATGATATCTTTACGGCAAAATCAGCCATCGTGATTCAGTGACTAGATTGTTTTGTCTAACGTTTTATGTTAAAAGCTTCAGTCACAACACGTTCGGTCGTAAATCAAAATAAAAGGTGAAATTAAAAAACACTCGCTTCGCTTCGTGCAGAAATATGTTTTACATAAAAACCTTTTCTTTAAGCTGCTTCAGTCCAACCCTGGCACAAAAGAAAAGTTTGTGGCAGCCCTGTACAAAAGGGCGGAAATAGACGCGAATCGCGGTCACATAAAGCGGCGCTTTATTACAGCTTGTTATGCGTGTGGCCGGACCTTTATGTACGTACATTGTGTAAGTAGTTTTAATTGTCTCAAATTGTGTGTGAGCCGCAGACGAAAAATAAATTTGCTCACGACTTAGACTTAAGGTTATTTTGACTCTTAAGAAATGGTTAGTACCTAGGCAAGTACTAGATTTTCCGATTTTTAAGACATACTAGATTTTTAGTTGCTTACATACTGAAGATCTAAGATTAAACTGAGACACATCCAAACACCATAAATTAAATACTTAAATATTATATCGGTAGGCTTTTTACAAAACGCCATTTGGCTAGATGGCTGTGAGCGCGAAAAAAAACAGCTGTATAAATAAATAAATAAATAATGCTGGACAATCCACACAGCACCATCTAGCCCCAAAGTAAGCTACTCAAAGCTTGTGTTATGGGTACTAGATAACTGATAAATTTAATACATGATATAGGTACATAGATAGATATTTTTTATTATACATACACACCCAGACCAACGGAACAAATTTCTGCAGATCGTACACAAATTTGTTCCGAGGCGGGAATCGAACCCGCAACCTCTTGCGTTGCAGGCGGACTCTTTCCCGATGCGCCACTGAGGTCGTCATATTCGTATATTAGGTCGTATATTCATCATCTATAGCAGTCCACTGCTGGACATAGGCCTCCCCTAATGAGCACCATTGCATATTCATACAAAAGTTCAATCTACTTGGCTAAAACTTACGAAAACACTGTTTTTTTTCGCGCTCACAGTGTTGGTTTCTTAGAAAAAGGTGTTTATATTGATGGGTACTTTAACCCCCTGAAGTTTTCGGTAGTGGTCTGGTAACACCCTGTATATACAATATATTGCGGTATATTTTTACAATTATTTTAAGCTATTATGTGAAGTTAACTTCCGGCCGTGCTGTCGGCTGCATAATGTCCTGAGAGTTTCAGGCTGAAACATTTTTAAATATTTCATAGTTTATCAACATGTTAGTGATACTACGAGTATTATTCATAATTTCAAAGAATTTTGCTATTTTCGGTTGAATTACAAACAGTGAACTGCGGCGATCGGCTTGCAGCCTGTCACATAAAAATCGTGGTAATTCTGTTTCGCAGATTAACTTAAAAAATGCGAAAATACACTCGATCTTTTTTGTTTAACTCAAAGACGAAATTAGCGTAAAAAATTAAATGACAGTTCATAATTTGACAATACGGAAATGGTGGAAATCAAATTAAATTTAGAGCAAATGTCAATTGTAGATTTTTATATAACTGCATTATGAAGAGTTACGCTAATTTAGTTTTTATAATTAACAAAATAAAACTGTACTTACGTATTTAAGCATTGTGTAAGTCAGTTTGCATAACAACAGAATTACCACGAGCACCCTTATTAAAACCACCTGAATTATTATTATGAAATAACAAATCATGACCTTAACCCATGACCTTACAAAAACTAATAAGAACTGCTTGATTATTATCAATCTTATACCCTAATATTAAGGTACACATTCAAACTAGGTGTTCTTTATGTTACAAGTGAAATTTTCTTTGTGACATTTTTATAATCACGTGAGGTCGTAAACTAAGAAAACACGTTTTTGGAATAAAATTTTCATATGATTTGTTTAATTGCAACTTTACTGTGTGTTGTAAACATATTTACAACGCAATCTAAATTCTTTAAATACAATTTTTTTTTTTAAAACATGATCACGACTAATCCCCAGGCTCGGTAGATATCTCCTCAGACCTCTAGTGGTTTAGATCTTTGAGGATTTCAAAAGGGTAGTCAGAGGACGTCCGAACATGACATTTGGCACATGCCCAGATTTTGCATGGTAGTTAGTATTCCTCAGATCTCTAGTTACTTAGATCTTTTTAAGGATATCTAAAGAAGGCAGTCAGACACGTTTAAACATGAATATGGTACATGCTCACATTTTGCACAGTGGATAGTATTTGAATGATATCCTCAAAGATTTGAGCAATTAGAGATCTGAAGAGTCATCGGGGATAACAGTCGTGATCATGTTTCTTTTGACAACTCACGACCGAATTAAAACTTTTAATAAACATTCCTTATCAAAGAGCATGAAAAAAATCTCAATCAACCTTAGAACAGCGATTTTGTAAAGTTCACTTAACATTATTCTCGAGATAAGTTTAATAAAACACTCTTTTGATGTCGGAGATTACAACTAAAGTTTTCTTTCCAAAGAACCATTTTAGTTTATTTTGTAGACAGTAATTTTTATGTGTAAAGTTTAAATTCGGTGTCATATCTGCCCTTAGTATGAGCAGCGTAGACAATGTTTTTTCTACAAAAAAGTAACATTAAATTCTTCTTCTTCTTCAATAATTGTTCTGAGACAGATGCCTAATGGCATCTGTCTCTTAAAAGAACAATTTTGCCAGTGTCAAGTGTATTTATATTTTAAGTATTGTCAACGTCACAGAGTCATAGTCAAGTTGTCAAGTCAATTTTAAACAAAAGATGGCTGTTTTGTTCAAAATTCTCGGGATTTCCTACGATGGATTTAGAAAGGCTATTCACTTGAATTCACATTTAAACTTGCGTCAAGAACGCGGCCTTTATTGGAAAAATTATGCAACTAAAGTTATGCAATAAAACTCAAAATAACACGAGAAAAAATATAAAACTAGAGCAAAAAAGTTGACAGTCGTATGCATCATCAAATCCCCACCTCAGTTCAACAGATTTGGCCAAACGAATATGTAAATTTTTTCTTCAAAAATGTTATTGTCTTCTCTGTCTATATATCTATCTACTTATACCTCGATAGAACTCCAAAGAACTAAAAAAAATAGTTATTTCCACTAATTCACTCATTCAAGACAACATATTTGGCGAAAACATTTTCAATATTCGCTCTTTTTATTCGAAAACAGGTCCTAAGCTCCGACTGCGGATCTACATAATCCCAGGAGATAGTGAGGGGGGTAGGGGGAGGGGATATTCTGAATGGTATTCTGTTGCTGACTTAAGTTTTGTGTCGATCGATTTTGTTAAGAAAAATAGTTTAACCTATTTCTTAGAATATAGTACAACAAGATAAAGTAAATACAATTTATTTATTAGATTTTGTTTACAGATTGATTTGTTGTTTTTGCTTTAATTATTTCACCATTTTTACTAACACGATAAAAAGATGTGAGATAATTGTAAGTGAGTCAATAAAAACGTATGTAATTTATTCGTCAACTATCAGTTTCCATAGTAGGTACAAGTTTTGCTTAGTCTGGCCGGGACTAAATGGAAATGTGTGAAATATTCACCAATATTGATCATATAATATTTATGATTTATTTATTTACTAAAACCAAACACACAACAGTTAATTCCAGAACCAAAAAGTTTCCTTTCACGCGCTTTTCTATTGAACTTTACCTATCACCCATCAAATACCAGACATTCACGGAAATAACAACCTCTCTCGTCTCTCAACCTTCAAATAGAGAGTCCAGGAGCGTTGGTGACCCCTGGCACATGCTTCCGGGTCCGTCATCACGGCCATTTCCGGCGGCGGCCATTATCCAGCCGGCGGGTGGCGGAAGCGCCCGAGCGAGCCCGAACGCGCTCGGAAATTCGAATTGGGAATGGAATCGTAGCGTGCGATTGGCTTGTATTTGGTTTTGTTCCATTTTTAAATGCATAGTGTATTCTGTAGGAAACAAACTTTTATACATGACTTGCGTCGCTAGTTTTGCTCGCGCTTATGCAGTTAACTTGAACCTGCACTATTTTTCCTTTATGGGTTTTTTACGAGATAAAAAGGAGCCTAATTGTGTTTATATTCATGTCAAATTTAATTTAACTTGGTTGTTATTTGAGATAAAAAAAAACATAAATATAAACAAACACAAAGCTTCTTATATAAATTTATAAGGCTTTGTGGTTTGTGTGATGGTGACTGAGTCAAAAATGGTAGGATTTTTCAGCAATAGCCGGTTTTGGTGAGTAACACCAGACCACCACAACACCAGATATTCTGTCTCCAAGTACTGCATATTATGTTTAGATTTGATAGGCATTGAATGTAATTTGTCGAAATAAATAAAATTTCTGTCTATGAATGGGTGAATAGATAAAAACATACAGACGATAATGATATCCTCTTCCATTTGAAGTCGGTTAAATAACTATCTAGGTCGACATAGTTTTCGGTAGACATTTCCTCAGTAGTTTTGTAATTCGCAGTCCATTCGATACCGCTTAAACTCGTGCTAAGGGTACTTAATGTGAAACGACAAGGCATTTTGCTCTGAACTGTAATTGTTATCTTAATTACCCGAAGTTGGAGGCCATACTCAACTCTATTATAATAATTTTAACATAGATTCTGAGGGACTGGATTATATTCAAGTAAAATATTTGAATTGTGTAACTTGGTTTAAATTAACCCTTTATACTTAAGGCGGTATTATTAGTCCCTAGCTGTGTAACGTGGACTCACTCGCAGATATGCTATTTTTATCCCTATATAATTGAGAGAGCACTAGAGGTGTAGTGGTAGCAACTCTACCTCACGATCTTGGACCAATGAGTTTTTCTGATTGAAAATTGTTTATTTTCTGTGTCAGACATATTTTTTAACCCTAAAATCACCGTAAAACAAATTAAATGCAAACTTCGAAAATTCCAGTTAAAAATAGAAAAAAAACAATTATTCGATTCCTATCGCCTGACAGCGCTCGGTATCACAAACTGTTCTAAAATTGAATTTCCAATTAGTTGAGCTGCAATGCTATTGGTCAGGATTGTGCACAGATGGATTCGTAGTTTGTATAGGTTTGTGTGCGGTTTGAGGTTAGAACTTGGAAGTCTGTTTCAGTAAAGTGAAACATGGTATAGGAATATATCTCAAGTATAACTTAAGTATCGTACTAATGGAGGTTGCCTGGAAAAGATCGCTCACAGCAATTAGATTGTCTTCGATTATCACAATATTGACTGATTGACATTTTAATCAACAACGCAGTGCCTAAACCGCAGGTCTTAGAGACTTGAAATTTCGACACATAAACTTACACTAAGAGTAGGTTTTTGGAAATTCTACCCCTAAATAGAGCAGTGGTTGAAGTTTGTATAAAAAAACTGGCTGACCCGGCAGAATTCTTACTGGAAAATAGAAAAGAGCTATTTCTAGGGTTTTCCCGGCAGTTATTCGAATTTTTCTTACCTTTTAAACCTTCTCTAGACCTCCACGAACATTTCAAGACCAAGATAAGATAAATCCGTTTAGCCGTTCTCGAGTTTTAGCGAGACTAACGAACAGCAATTCATTTTTATATATAAGAAGAAGAAGAAAGAAGAAGAATATACGCGAACTAATAAGTTCTGAGTTTCTCTAGTTAAGTCCAATATCTGCTGTATTGTGGTGAACAATAATTATTTATCTACTAGTATCTATCATCATCATCATCATCAGCCTATAGCAGTCCACTGCTGGACATAGGCCTCCCCTAATGAGCGCCATTGCGCCCTGTCTTCAGCTCGACGCATCCAGCCTCCACCAGCAGCCTTTCGCACTAGTATCTATACATCTATCAAATGATCTATTGATAGCTCAACTGTTTCACATATATATTAATGTGTGTATATTAAAATAGATCTGTGTATAGTATTTAACGACAACCTCAGTGGCGCAGCGGGCGAGAGTCCGCCTGCGACGCAAGAGGTTGCGGGTTCGATTCCCGCTGCGGAACAAATTTGTGTACGCTCTGCAGAAATTTGTTCCGTTGGTCTGGGTGTTTTCTATGTATAATAAAAAATAACTATCTATGTATAAGTATAATGTATTAAATATATCAGTTATCTAGTACCCATAACACAAGCTTTGAGTAGCTTACTTTGGGGCTAGATGATGCTGTGTGGATTGTCCAGCATTATTTATTATTTATTTATTTATTATTTATGTTTATTTTATCTATCTAATAAACTAGCTACATATACGTCGATTCGCAGTAGCATCAAAATATTACGAGCATCCGGTTGGAACCGGAAACCGTCTACAATCTGCATGTTAATGGCCTCTGGGACCGTAACCTATAACCCGGGGTTATACGAGCTCCACGTTCGATTGTTGCTCGAACAGTTTGAGTTGCGATAATTAAACATCTCCAGTCTTTGAGGCACCCGACGAGTTTAGGGTTAACATGTCATTAATAATCTATACTTCTAAATGTATATAATTCAAAGGTGACTGACTGACTGACTGACTGACATAGTGATCTATCAACGCACAGCCCAAACCACTGGACGGATCGGGCTGAAATTTGGCATGCAGGTAGATGTTATGACGTAGGCATCCGCTAAGAAAGGATTTTGATTAATTCTACCCCCAAAGGGATAAAATAAGGGATAAAAGTTTGTATTAAAAGTCGCGATGATCGACATCACGCGGGTGAAGCTGCGGGCATCAGCTAGTATTATATAAGTGGCTAGATGGCGTCACAGGAAAAATTAGAACGAGTTATCGTTGCGCTTTGGTATTAGTATAAAAACTTTAGAGAGAGTCCATGGATCCTTACCGCGCAAGCTCTTCGGGCAATATCAAAGTGATAACATTTATATTTCGTACCATGAATGTTATAAACCTACTAAATTATAAACGCGAAAGTTTGTATGTATGGATGTGTGTTACACTTTCACGGTAGAAAGACTGAACGTATCTGGATGAAATGAAATTTGGCATAAAGATAGATTATTATTATAGTCTGGAATAGTACATAACCTACTTTTTATCCCGAAAAAAATTACCATTCCCGTGGGATAGATTTGTTTTTGTTTTTCAGGTACCGTGAGGGTGAAGCCGCGGGTTGAAGCTAGTAAAAAATATTTTGAAATTGTATCCAAAAATATCAAAAAGTTTCAAAAACTCATGTTTAAATTATTGTGACGGCTGCAAAAGATAAAAGTAACACAGGTTGGCGTACCTTGTAAAAAATTGAATTTATTTTTGAGATATACTGACTCCAATTTGTTTTATTACTATCAAACTTTGCTTACGAATTGATATATTTTCTACTAGCTTCTGCACGCGGCGTCGCCCGCGAGGTACCTACATAAATTATAGCCTATGTTCATCCTGAAAGTTCATTCTACACATTGGTGAAAGAATTTTTCAAATCGGTTCAGTAGTTTCGGAGCCTATTCAATTCAAACAAACAAACAAACAATCAAATCTTTCCTTTTTATAATATTAGTATAGATATAGACCTTTATTTCGATTAAGTTTTTTTCGGGATAAACGTATTCTATGTAATTTCATTGAAATCTGTTCAGCTGTTACGACTTGATTGAGTAATAGCCAAAAATCCAAACTTTTGCACCTTTAAAAATCTGCTAGCTCGTTATTAATTACATTTTTCTTAAAAATTCGTTGTTTTTTAGAAAAACTGTAATTAAAAAGGGAAAAAAAAATCTCATTTTTTTTTATTGGCACATTAAAGTATGGACTCGCAATAACATTTTTCATGATATTTTTTAAAAAGAAAGGGATTTTGATGAGGATCCTACAGAATATCTTTTGCAAAATTGTTCTTTATTTCTAGTTTTAATATTATTATAAGAAACTAGCAACAACGCGCGGCACCGCTTGCATGGTACCGGATAAAAGTAGCCGATTTGTTATTCCAGATCATAAATTACGCGTATTCCAAGTTTCATCCAGATCCGTTCAGTCATTTCATCGTGATTGAGTAACAAACATCTATACATCCATCCAAACTTTCGCATTTATAATATTAGTACCTGGGTGACCTGGATTATATATATATACATACATACATATATATATATGTACAAGAATTGCTCGTTTTAAGGTATACGATAAGATAGTAGGAGTAGGAATAGTCGAAAGTAGGATTCTAAAAAGTGCTACGATGCTCTACGACGTAGTCTCGTAGCAATCTCGTAGCAATGTATTCATAGAACACTTTATATCCATGACTTGTCGAGATCGCATGTATCAAGGTGAGCCTTAGAGGCACTAAAAGTCTGTTAAAAGAAAAAAGAGACACGAAAAGCGGATGTAAGGAAGGGAGGCCTTTGCTCTACAATGGATTGAAAATCGCTGAATAATATCTTATACCTTTAAACGAGCAATTCTTGTATATATATATATATATAATCGGAATCTCGGAAACGGCTCCAACGATTTTCATGAAATTTAGTATGCAGGGGGTTTTGGGGGTGATAAATCGATCTAGCTAGGTTTAATTTTTGAACAACGTCGTTTACGGAGAAAAAACACCGAGCAAAGCTCGGTCACCAGGTACTTAATATTAATATAAACAAACTAGCTATCTATCTAATAAAGTAGCCTATGTGCTATTCCAGACTATAATCTATATCTGTGCCAAATTTCATCCAGATCCATTGAGCCGTTTCAGCGTGAAAGAGTAACAAACATACATCCAGACACCCTTACATCTTACATACAGTCTTACAAAATTTCGCGTTTATAATATTAGGATAAACAAAACATCATGGCGATATACGTTCAAACAAAAATTTCATTAACTTTGAAATGAAAATAATTATAATTATTTATAGAGTAGGATGACATTTTATTTTTCAGAACATTATAATTTTGTCAAAAACGTTGTGCTTTTCAATATCGCTATTCCATATTAATGCCGGGTTAAATATTCCCTTTCATTTCATGTAAAATATTTCAGTGTTCGCGCAAAATAAGCTATCGAAACACATTTTGTAAGAGCACAGTCATGTAAAAAACTTGTAACCAGGTTACATGTTACATCACGAGGCCTTCCAAAGCATGTAACATTTTGGATATTGGTCACCCATCCAATTTTAAGGAAGTTACCAGTACACTGAGCTCTACGTTTTATTTAATTCTTATTTATACGGAATTTTTCTATCCGGAATACTAACCACTGTGCAAAATATGGCCATGTGCAAAATGCAATGTTAGGACGTGCCTCTAAGTACCCTCTTTAGAAATCCTCAAAAGATGTAAGTAACTAGAGATCTGAGGAGATATCTAACGAGCATTCGGATTATGATATGTTATGATATGATAGCATTTATTTGCTTCTGCAACACCCAATAGAATAGAATAGAATATCACTTTATTGTACACCTCAAAAAGAAATACAAAAGAGAAACAAACTTAAAATTAATGTAACAATGGGCGACCTTATCGCTAAAAGCGATCTCTTTCAGGTAACCTACGACCCAATAGGTACATACGTAAGTACTATAGGATTACAATTGTGAGCATGTTTGTTTATTTGCATGACTAATAAAACGCGAAGCCGGCGCTTGGGATCTGTTTTCTGTGTAAATTTGTCCATGAATTAAAATGCAGAGTGACAAAGTTCGCAATGGACCTTTGTTCTCGACTTTTTCGACATAAGTCGGTCTTTATTCCCATAAGCCCCATCAGTGATGGAGAGGCGCAGTTAAAATTACTTTGGGATTTATTTTATTTTATCCCTTTACTAGCTGACACTCGCGCAACTTTGCGCGTTTTAAATCTATATAATTATATAAAAATGAATTGCAGTTCGTTAGTCTCGCTAAAACTCGAGAACGGCTAATCGGATTTATCTTATCTTGGTCTTGAAATGTTCATGGAGGTCTAGGGAAGGTTTAAAAGCTAAGAAAAATTCGAATAACTGCCGGGAAACCCCTAAAAATAGCGCTTTTCTATTTCCCATACAAACGTTTTCTAAATAAAATGTAGAGTCAATTTGAACTTTATTACTATTTAATAAAGTTCATATTAAATTATAATCACTCACTGTTGTCTAAGCAATGTAGAAGGCGGTACAAAGTTTGCCGGGACAGCTAGTAATATATATTTTTTCTTGATGCTCCACTCCTATTGGTTGTAGCGTGGTGTTATATACCCTTAGCCTTCATCGATAAATGGACTATTACAACACAACATTAACATTTTAATTCGATGTTCTTGAGATTGGCGCGTACAACCAAACAAACACTCTTTAGCTTTAAAATTTTAATATTATTAATAATAGATTAAACTCACTTAATTGTCACGGAATTTTAAATATTGTGCAAAAGGACATGTGCCAAATATCCTATAATAATTCATATGCAGGAATAACATTTTTTAACGATAGGTGACGTGTTGATTTCTATTCAATTTGAGTGTAGTCAGAGGCTCGTCCAATCATGATATTTGGCACATCACCACATTTTGCACAGTGTTTAGTATTCTTATATTCCAGCAATTCATTATTGTTATGTCAAACGCTATTCCTTTGATGTAAGCTTATTGGATAAAACGTAGGTATTACATTACAGAAAGCGAGCAAAAATCATGAAAAAATAATATTGAAATTACGTCGAAACCCAATAAACAATTTTTGCAATACAAATACCTCGGCCAAAATATCAAAGCTAATAAAAAATAAGGTATAAGCGAGCAGTGTTTCCACTTTTAGTGATTTCGCCCTTTTTTAGGGCGTAAATACTTAGTGCATGTAAGACTTAGGGCTATTTTGATTGCGACAAGGATTTAGGGAATTTTAGGGTAAAGATTACTTTGAGGTGGTAAAATAGCTCTAACTTTTAAGTGATGAAAGACATGAGTAATAGTGGGCTAGTAACCTTCTTCATCTCAAGATAAAGGAGAGAAGTCAGCGAAAGCCTGCAAATTGTAATGCTTCTTCGTCAGAGGCTTCGAAAGAATTAGATTTGTAAAATTTTTTTTTTGCATTAAAATGTGCAAAAAAAGATGTGTTTTTTTTATTAGTTATTATGTATTCAAGCGCTCTAAATTAGGGCATTTAAAAAAAAAAAGGATTTTTAGTGATAATTTCCAAAGAATTTAGGGCAAAACCAAAATCCTCAGTGGAAACACTGTAAGCGAGGTCTGAAAGATTTTAATACTCTTCATGATATAAGCACTTCATAATAATTACACTCTTTGATCTAAAATTGGCTGAAATCCTATTTGGCGACCGAGAAGGCTTTGCTTTGACGTTATTTGTATAACCTTGTATTTTAGCTACCTGTATCGTTCACATGGAATTCATTTTTGTACTCCAGCGGACTTACCACGAGCTCTTACAAAGCATTATGTTTCAATAAAGTCACATTTCAAGCTTGAGGTCACACTACTTCTATACAATTTTTAGTGTCATGGTACGAAATATCAAAGTTACATATATTACTTTGATATTGTTCGAAAAGCTTGTGGTTAGTATGAGCACTGGTGGTGTAGTGGTAGCACCCCTGCTTCACGATCCGATGATCGTGGTTTCAAATCTCGTGCACCATTTTTCCTTTCAAATAATTTATGTGCGCAATGCCAATGCTCTTAAACGGTGAAGGAAAACATCGTGAGGATACCGGCATACTCTAGATCAAACATTAAAAGGTGTGTGTCATAGGGTTAGTATTGTTATAAGCGGCGATGGGCTTGCAACCAGTCACGTACGGAATACCAACTACTGTGCAAAATGTGAGCATGTGCCAAATGTTATGTTAGGATGTGCTTCTGACTACCCTTTTTAGAACCCTTAGAACATCATCATCATCATCTTCCTGCCCTTATCCCACGCTATGTGGGGTCGGCACAACATGTGATCTTCTTCCATTTCCCTCTGTCACTCGTCATCTCAGTACTCACTCCTTTCTTACCCATGTCATCTTTCACACAGTCCATCCATCTTTACTTTGGCCTACCTCTACCCCTGTATCCATCCACATTCATACCTAACACTCTCTTTGTCACATGACATTCATCTCTTCTCATAACATGCCCATAAAAGAACAAAATTTCGAAAATGTCATAGGTTAGTATTTTTATGATCAAACTAGCTGTAGCCAGCGACTTCGTTCACTTAAAGTATCTAAACTGAGTTTCAAACACATCACACAACTCATAAAAATCCCATACTAACTTTGACACCCCATTTGACCCCTTTATGAAGGTTATATTGAAAAATCCTGAAACACGTGTCCGTTCATTTTGCATTTGCAGTGTACAATCAAAGTTTCATGAAAATCGCTCCACGCGTTAAAAAGCTTCATACAAACGTTTTCACCCTTTTTCACCCCCTCAAAGGTGGAAATTCCAAAAACCCCGCCTTAGTGGGTGGTTTTGTTATAAAAGGAAACCACCTTCCAAATTTCAGCTTTCTAGCTTCAGCGGTTTCGGCTCGGCGATGATCAATCAGTCAGTCAGGTCAAGCTCTTATATAGATATAGATTTGATTTGCAATGCATAACAACATGCAAGATTGCTAAGTAAAGATATATTTACAAAAGTTAGTCGTTGTTAAGTTAATCAATAATTATGTAGCAACCATCATAAAACCCAACAACCCAAACCTTTTAATGGATATAGAATTTCAAAATTATGTATTGATTCCCAAAATAAAAGCCAATTACCCAACCCTATTTACCCCAAACACATTAAAACGGTGGCAGAAAGAAAATCCACTTTGGAACCTCTCGAGCACACCGATAGCTCCCAAACTGCGTTATTATCTAGGCGGTAAGGTTGAAAATTGGCTGTCTTGATTGTTATAGCCGTAGTGAAATTAGAATAAGCCAGTATTTGCATACACTGCCTACGCTGCGCCGAAATTGAGGTCCCATGGTTTAACCAATATGGCGTTCGATCCTGCGAGCATTTATTTTGCATTCGATTTTATCTCGATTTAGAATAGAATTGCTTAAAAACTCTACTGATTTGCACTTAGTGACTCTGTTGGGACCAAAAATGTGCACTTATCCCTACCAGTCGGGGTAGCTGAGTTGGGAAATGAAATTTACAGTACACCTATCCCTACCAGTAGAAATAAATCTATAAAAACGTGCATTTATCCCTACTAGTATGGATAGCTCGGTAGGGATAAGTGTACTAGCCGTCATAATATTTCCTTTTCCGTAAAAATGCGTTTGCAATTGTGACATTTTGCCATGTCTGTTCTGTACTGGAACAAACAAGCGTGTCAATTCGACAGATTTTCATCGGGCTTCGCGCAAAAGAACAAACATTTTGCCGTGAGACGTACCCGTGACAAATGTAGGCGTGTTACGGTCCAAGCCACGGCAAAATGTTACAAGTGTGGACGCACGCTAAGATTTTGTAGTCGATCCTATAACAATATAGGTAGTTTTAAAAATTTTATGGACATTATGACAGCAAGATACCAGGTAATTCTAACAAGGATCCAAATAAAGTAAATATGTGATTTTTTAGGAATTTTTAAATTTTTACCCCTTTGTGGGTAAAAGCCCTCCAGGGGTCATTGCAAAATAACCTAAAAAAAGCCAATAGCACAGAATAATAACACGACGTATAAACAAATAACATGGTTGCAACAGGAAAGAGTATCTACTCAAAATATTGCACAACAAAAACTTTTCTTGTTTACCTGTTTACCAACCCATTGGGGATTACTGTTTGGCTACGTGTTATTTTGCATGCGTTTTATGCGGGTTTCTGATGTTTTTATCAGAAGTTTTTATTTGTTTGTTTGTTTTTATAAATTTTACTTTCTAGTGGAATATCTAAATTTTAGGGGTAGCTACCTATTATTTGACGACCTCAGTGGCGCAGCGGGCGAGAGTCCGCCTGCGACGCAAGAGGTTGCGGGTTCGATTCCCGCCTCGGAACAAATTTGTGTACGATCTGCAGAAATTTGTTCCGTTGGTCTGGGTGTGTATGTTATTATTAGTATTAGACGGGTATTTATCGCGTTTAAATTACCTTATATTTTCCCGACGTTTCGACAGGTTTGCACGCTGTCGTGGTCACGGGCAGTCTACCCGTGACCACGACAGCGTGCAAACCTGTCGAAACGTCGGGAAAATATAAGGTAATTTAAACGCGATAAATACCCGTCTAATACTAATAATAATGTGTTCAGATCGCGTAAGTTTAAAAGTACATATTGGGTGTGTATGTATAATAAAAAATATCTATCTATGTACCTATATCATATATTAAATATATCAGTTATCTAGTACCCATAATACAAGCTTTGAGTAGCTTACTTTGGGGCTAGATGATGCTGTGTGGATTGTCCAGCATTATTTATTTATTTATTTGTTAGAAAAAAAATGAAAATACCCCTAAAAAAAGGGTACTTAATTGAAGTTTGTAAGATATAGGTAATTTTATAGGAACGAAAAAACATATTATAACTAGTAGAACTCCTCACAAAATATTACCCCCAAATTCACCTTTTAGGGTTTTGATGATTTCTTTCCTACTGGCATAGCATCCAGACAACCAAAAAAACATACCTTTATACCTTTAGGTCGTTCAAGCTTTACGTGGATTGTCAGCCAGTCAATCAGTCACCTAACGATTATACAGGGTGTTAACAGACTACTTCTGAAAACTTCAGGGGGTTGAAGTACCTATCAATAAAAACAACTTTTTTTAAGAAACCAACACTGTAAGCGCGAAAAAAACAGCTGTTTCATACAAAAGTTCAAACTTACTTGGCTAAAATCAAAGTCAAAGTCAAAGTCAAAATATGTTTATTTTCTATAGAATCACAGGGATCGATCTTTGAAACGTCATACTAGGTGAGTCTAAGTGCCAGTTCCAGTCCTATCCCCAGTGCGAGAAGAACTGACAAGAAACTCGCTGGGCCCTAGCGCTTTTTTTGTATGATCCTTGTTAATTTTGTAAGGAATACCTAGCAGAGTTGGAGCTGATTCATCCCAAGCTTTTTTATCATCTAAGTACTCTGATATTTTATAATAAGCTTTTCTAGACAGTTTCTGTTTAATTACATTTTTGAATTTTCCAATTGATAAATCAAGCATGTCACTTGGGATCTTATTATAGAAGCGTACACATTGCCCTTTATATGATTTACCTACTTTAGTGAGCCTAACCGTGGGAACAGCGAGTTTATTTTTAATTCTAGTATTAACATTATGATTATCACTATTTTTCCTAAATAAATTAATGTTTTTGTGAACATACATCAAGTTTTCATATATATACCGACATGGCATTGTCATGATGTTTATAATGTATGAGACAGCTGTTATTTTAGCGCTTACAGTGTTGGTTTCTTAGGAAAAGTTTTTTATATATATAAGTAATTTAACCCCCTGAAGTTTTCTGAAGTAATCAGGTAACACCCTGTATATATTATTTAGGAACGCCCTCTAATGGATAATGTATGTAGATTGATCGGCTCTTCAGCCTATATTTGACATGTTTCATGAAAGCCAGACGAAGGTCATCACCGCCATCAACTTTGCAAACGTTGAACTAAATAAAGCTATTATTACCTCTTATACTCGTCACTTCACTCGTTGTTATCAGTTTGAAAATTGTAAAAAAAATAAAAAATAAATAAATATGATCACGACTGTAATCCCCAAGCTCGGTAGATATCTCCTCAGATCTTTAGTTACTTAGATCTTTGAGGATATCTAAAGGGGGTAGTCAGAGGCAAGTCCAAACATGACATTTGGTACATGCCCACATTTTGCACAGTAGTTAGTATTCCGTACGTGACAGGTTGCAAGCCCATCGCCGCTAAAATTGTTACAGTGTTTAATTAAGTCCAAATAATCTTACTAATATTATAAACGCGAAAGTTTGTAAGAATGTATGGATGAATGTTTGTTACTTTTCACGCTGTAACGACTGAACGGATCTGGATGAAATTGGCACAGATATCGATTATAATTTGGAATAGGCTACTTTTTGTCCCGGAAAAAGGTACGGTTCCCGCGGGTTTATTTGTTTTTGTTTTGCTAGTATATTATATACATTATAATCCTTATATTCAAACAGGTCAATTGCACGCTGTGTATAAAACATCCATATCTTCACAAACTTTCACGCTTATAATTAACTGGGCCCATAACCTATGAATGAAACACGGTAGGTGGCATAGAACAGACTAATATTTATTTGATACCGACATACGGACAGATTAAAAACATAAACAGCATTCAACTTTAGTTGTCGATAGTAGAACATATTCGTATTAATTTGTTATCTATTACCAATAATTTGTAGGATATAGTAGATAGTAGACCAATAGAATAGAGCGTGTATACCGAGATAGATATGTATATTTCTGTAAATAAAACTCTTATATATTCATACATATAATCCTAAAATTCAAACACGCTGTGTATAAAACATCCATACATCCGTACATCTTCACGATTAATATTTGTAGGATATAGTAGATCAATAGAATATAGCGAGTATATTAAGATAGATATATATATTTCAGTAAATAAAACTCGTACGTATCTACTCGTACATATAATCCTAATATTCAAACAGGTCAATTGCACGCTTTGTATAAAACATCCATACATCTTCATAAACTTTCACGTTTATAATATTTGTAGGATATACTCGTAGTAGATCAATAGAATATAGCGAGTATAATAAGATAGAACTGTATATTTTTGTAAATTAAAATCATATGTACCTACTCGTACATACTCGTACATATAATCCTAATATTCAAACAGGTCAATTGCCCGCTGTGTATAAAAGCATTTTTACGATCGCACCGACAATGTCCCACCCGTAATGTTACATGCCAGCGCGGCATCGCAACTCACGGCCATTCCTTCCAATAAAAGTTGTAATAAACTTACGTAAAGCTGAACTTACCAATTTTTTTATGTTCCGTATGAGTGAACAGAAAAGATGAGGAGTAATAGGTTAGCGTGGTATGGGCATGTTATGAGAAGAGATGAATGTCATGTGACAAGGAGAGTGTTAGGTATGAATGTGGATGGATACAGGGGTAGAGGTAGGCCAAAGAAAAGATGGATGGACTGTGTGAAAGATGACATGAGTAAGAAAGGAGTGAGTAATGAGATGACGAGTGACAGAGGGAAATGGAAGAGGATCACATGTTGTGCCGACCCCACATAACGTGGGATAAGGGCAGGAAGATGATGATGATGATGATGATGAGTGAACCCTGAAACTTTGACGTAGTATTGTGTAAATTTGAGAATCGAGGCTTGTTTTGTAATTGTTGAAATACTTACAACATGACATTTTTGAAATATCATGAAATATAACATGACATATTTAAAATATCGTGGAATATAACATCTTTATAATATCGATAAAAATTATAACGTTTTAATTTCCGTTTTGATTAATGTCGGTTTTTGTAACGATAAAATGGTGATATTCATAAAAAACATTTTATACAACGCCATCTAGCCTCAAACTAAGCAAAGCTTGTGCTATGAGAACCAGATGGTTGATAGATTAGTCATATTTTTTTTATGAATGAGAGTAGTTTAAAATCTAATTTGCTTTACAATAACGGTTTTTAAAAATCCAGTCACGATGTGCTTGAAAATGACACGAAATGGAACTTGTGGAAAACTTTTCTACCCCAAAAGGTTTTGGATGCGAAAGTTTTGTCTCTTGCGGTTTCAAATACGAAAATAATTTAAGCCTTTTTGCCTTTTCTGTTTTGTTTTTGAGATAGTATTAATGTTTGTTCTTTGATATACAAAGTTATCGTGACGTTTTCTTTTGAAGGAGGATAATGTGTTGAGATGTACTCGTATGTATGCGAGTTCTTTTGGCTGTCGCTGTAGCCCAAACGGCTGAACGGATTTCGACAAATGAGATCTCGTCGAATTTGTCTGAACTACAAAATTTTCATAGATTATAAAAAGTATCAAAAAATAATAATATGGCGGCTGTAAAAATCTAATATTTATATTCAGTCGGATTTTTAAATTATTTGCAATAAATATTTGTTTTATATTTTTCCTTATTCAACATCACAATTTTACGCTTAAAACCCCAAGAACACAATTGATTATTCAAATTCAGAATCAAAATGAAAACAAGACGAGGTAGAAATAAGTCAAGCAAACGGAAAAAAAACTGCCCTTCATATAAAAATAACAGCCTGTCTCATAATTTAACGCAAGCCTATTAACCCCGCGAGGCCACTTGTAAATCCAACGTCGCAACTTTGTCACTTAAATGCAACATTTAAACCGACGCGTCTGAATCGTGACGTTGTGGAACTGCAAGGTGATTATTGGACGTCGAACTGTTTTATTTCGTCACGTGACTGACACAGGTAGTGGCAGCTATTTACTCATAATATAGCCAACTGGCAGCCGTTCACCATAGCTTCTTTTTATCTTGTCACTAGTGCGCCTTAGAGCTTACCATTAGCAACCATTACCAAGCGATGGCCATAGTTTCTATTACAAACGAATTTGTGTTCTCCAATTCTCTGATAGACAATTTAAAGAGACTATAAAGCTTGGATTTCACAGTTTTTGCGAGGGAAATTAAACAGACTGACAGAAACAGCTGTCTAGTTACGTCACGAGCGCGCCGGCGTCGGTCTGTCTGTAGCTTTACAAATAAAACTTTTCTTTCGTTAAAAGTTACCTACAAAGATTATTACTGTGCAGGTGCTAGGTAAGTTACCTTGTTACATTTTGTTTATTATGCCCGCTGTTCCGCTGGCGAGACTTCGGATGGGGAGAAAAATGTACTTTTGGAATGTTTTGTCAGCTTGTTAAAAAGTACTGAAGTTTTTTGTGTGAAGAGAAACATACGCCCACCTGTTGATAATTAGTCTTAACTTATGGACGTTTGCATTATGAGAGGTATCAAACAAGTACCACGACTGTAATCCCCAGGCTCCGTAGATATTTCCTCAGATCTCTAGTTACTTAGATCTTAGAGGATATCTAAAGAGGGTAGTCAGAGGCACGTTCAATGATATTTGGCGCACGCCCACATTTTGCACAGTAGTTATTATTCCGTACATGACAGGTTGCAAGCTCATCGCCGCTTATAGGAGCACTAACCTATGATACACATCTTCGAATTTTTAGTTCTAGGGTATGCCGGTTTCCTCATGATGTATTCCTTCTCAGTTTAAGAGCACTGGCATTGCGCACAATACCAGTTTTTTTCGAATGGAATAACTGATTGATGCACGACCAGGTTTAAACCCACGACTTTCGGATCACGACTCAACCTAATTTGCCCAAAGTACAGAAATACGAAAGCAATAAGATGTAAATGTAACTAGCGGTCAGCCATCAGAGTGATGAATATGCTGAACGTTGACAAAGCCAGCTACGTCACAAGCTCAAACAGCTAACCAAACGGACAACACGGACTCAACTATACATATATAAATAAACAAGTATCGTAGCTGTAACTCGGAACTAACTCAAATTAATATAGTTCAGGCAAGTAATATCAGTTTCAGTGGTTTCAAGTTTCGTAATTTCAAATTAGGTATATTTGGTTACAAAGGCGATGGTAAATAACAAGATTATAAAGAAATAGAGGTTACTAAAGTAGATACTCATTAAGGGCTCATTAAAGGAACATAGATTAACCGGTTAAAGTGAGCTTCGTTTGTCATCTTAAGAGCGGGCACGTTTCGGAGCTCACTAATATGGAAAAGAACGAAATCATTTCGTTCTAACCGGTTAATTGAGCGAAACCCTTTTGGATTTATCGTTCTTGATTAACCGTTTTAATGGAGGTTACTGTAGACTTAGCCGAAAATAAGAGATTGTAGGTATTTTTTTTTTTTTTTTTCCGGTTTCCTTGCTTTTAAAACTCTGTTTTTAAATGCTATTCCCATCGCGTCGAGCGACAGGATGGCGGCGACGGAAAAGTGTCGGTAACGGAACAGCCAGACAGTGAGTCAGACAGACGCAACCGATTTATGAATAAAAGCAAATGACTGCTCACAATCGTTTGAAAATCCCAATTATTGATGTAATAATCACACGTACATAGTAACTACCAAACAAAAAAAGTATCATCAAAATTTGCTACCGTCGGGATGATAAGTCACCTGTGGAGAGAGCAAAAGTGCATTCATAGGTAATTCTTTACCTACTATGAAAAAGTGTAATACTGATGGATGAATTTGTTTTCCTACTAATATTATAAACGCGAACGTTTGTAAGAATGTATGGATGTGTGGATGTATGGATGTTTGATTGTTACTCTTTCACGCTGAAACAGCTGAGCGGATCTGGATAAAATTTGGCACAGATATAGTTATAGTCTGGAATAGCACATAGGCTACTTTTCATCCCGGAAAAATGCACGGTTCCCGTGGGATAGATTTGTTTTGGTTTTTTAAGGTACCACGCGGGCGAAGCCGTAGGCGGAAGCAAGTAATATAATATTTTGGTAAATAAATGTACGAGCTGAGTGCTGAATAAGTTATTATTAATTGAACAATTTATATTTAATTTAACCTAGTTCACTCTGGGGTGATTAAATAACTTTTCCAATTATGTGTAATAAATTATTGTGTAATTTCATTTATTTAACGCATCATCTGTGAATATATTAAATAATTTTATTTTATACTTGTTTCCACCCACGGCTGCGTGGTACCTTAAAAAACAACATCTATCCCACAGGAACCGTACACTTCTCCGGGATAAAAAGTAGCCTATGTGATATTCCAGACTATAATCTATCTTTGTGCCAAACATCAAAATCCATTTAGTAGTTTTTGCGTGAAAGAGTAACAAACATACATTCATACAAAATTTTGCGTTTATAATATTAGTAGGATAGGGTACGCGGCTGATGGATGAAACGTAAATAATGATCACGACTGTACGGTGAAGGAAAACATCGTGAGGAAACCGGCATACCCTAGAACCAAAAATTCGAAGGTATGTGTCATAGGTTAGTATTCTTATATGCGGCGATGGGCTTGCAACCTGTCACGTACGGAATACTAACTACTGTGCAAAATGTGGGCATGTACCAAATGTCATGTTTGGACTTGCCTCTGACTACCCCCTTTAGATATCCTCAAAGATCTAAGTAACTAAAGATCTGAGGAGATATCTACCGAGCCTGGGGATTACAGTCGTGATCATATTTTTTTTTATTTCGGCAAAATATTTCGGTCAAAACGTCGCTTAGCCCAAGTTTGGCACATTTAAATCGGTTCAGTTGTTTAGGCATGAATGAGTAACACACATAATTCTTTTCGCATTTATATTATTAGTTAGGATTTCAATGGTATCAAAAATGGAAGCTTTTGATACCGTTGAAATTTCCTCGTGTGAACTGGCCTTAGCTGTATCTTGGGAATATGCAATAAATTTGAGATTATCTCGAACGTCTGGCGAACGTAATACAGTTGTATTAATATTGCCAGTTTATATTACTTGATAGTTAAGATGAAGCTGTCAGATTAAATTCAAAGGTTATCTTGTTTGATTCATCTTGTTCTGTAATTTAGCTAATAATTATACCGTAGTATTAGTAACTGGATTCACACTAAATTGAACTATTTAGTACAACCTAACACAAATAGATATTTGATGATACTCCCCTAATATTGTCTTGCTATACTAAAAGAATTTACGCTTGAATCTGACAATAAATAGGCACATTACATTAAAAAAGATATTGATTGTTTTCACTGTGTGATACAATAAAAAATTTTAAGCAAATTATCTACACTTAATTATATAAAGCTGAAGAATTTGTTTGTTTGGTTGAACGTGCTTATCTCAGGAACTATAGGTTTGAATTAAAATATTTCTGTGTTGGATAGTTCATTTATCTAGGAAGGCTTTAAAGAGCTTGAGTAGTAGAATACTATATACTATGACAAATTTCAAATCTAAGATGGTTGCCACCACGAAATGACGAATAACTTTTTTTTCATAACTCTCTCAATAGAGGTAAGTATCAAATAAAAGGGCTTGAGTAGTAGAATACTATAAGTACACTATAAATTCCAAATCCAAGATGGCCGCCACCACAAAATGGCGGGCAAAATTCGTGTCAGGGTTTTTTTTTTAATTTTATAACTTGTTTATTTATTTATTTATTTATTTATTTATTTATTTCACTCGCTAACATCTATGCTTTGTTGCAGACAAAGCTCCGTCAGAGGCTACGTTCCGCGGCGCAGAGTTCCTGTCCTACGATCTCACGCAAACCGGCGGCGAGCCCATCGTTAGCACCCAGGACGCCATCTCTCTGTACTTCAAAACGAGACAGCCGAATGGACTGCTCTTTTACACTGGTAAAGTAATTTATGACTTTTTAGCTTCCACCTACGGTTTTCTCCGCGTACATACATACATACATAAAATCACGCCTGTTTCCCAACGGGGTAGGCAGAGACCACGGATCTCCACTTGCTACGATCCTGACATACTTCTTTTGCTTCATTCACTCTCATTACATTCTTCATACATGCGCGTCGGTTAAGGGTACTCTGGACCTGGCCTTTCTCTAGTACGTCCCCAATTTGATCGAGGTACGTACGCCGTGGTCTTCCCCTTCCAACTGTTCCATTCACACTCTCCTTATACAACTGTTTCGTCATTCTCCTTTCATCCATCCTTTCTACATGCCCAAACCATCTTAGTTTCCTCCGCGTAGTGCTTTTTAAAACCAAAACAAATCTATTCCATGGGAACCGTATATTTTTCCAAAATAAAAAGTAGCCTATGTGCTATTCCAAACTGTAAGCCCGAACGCATGAACCGATTTTGATTTTGTTTTCTTTGTTTGAAAGGTGAATTAGTCAGGAGTATTATATGTTTGGTGGAAATCGTTCCGAAATGGCCACCGCCATAAAATGACAAATAACTTTTTTCACATCTCCCTCAATATAGGTATCAAGTAAAAGGGCTTGAGTAGTAGAATACTATTATGCTCCGTACTCACATACGGTTTTGCTCGATCGAGCTATCATGTCGAGCCTACATTTGATACGGATTACTACTAGATGCGAGCCTTCGAGCCGTGAAATTTGCGGTCCACACGTAAATTTTTACTCGATTTCGAGTAAAACTATCGAGTAATACCATATGTGAGTACGGATCTTTACACTATGACAAATTTTAAAACCGAGTTGGCCGCCACCATACAATGGCAGGCAAAATTTGTGTCGTAGGGTTTTTAAATTTTTAATTTGTTTTACTTGTTTGCTCATAACTGTTCATCTTCTTCCTTCTAGGCCACGAAGCAGACTACTTGAACTTGGCAGTTCGCGATGGGGGTGTCTCCCTCACCATGGGACTTGGAAACGGGAAGCAGGAGATCCACATCAAGCCACCGAAGACCAGGTTCGACGACCACCAATGGCATAAGCTCACCGTGCACAGAAAGATTCAGGAGGTAAGGATGGAAGCTTGAAACTGACCTGTAATTCTTCAAGTGGTTCTGTTAATTGATAAGTGCTTTTTTGTTTAACGGCTATGTTGCCATACTTTAAAGTTTACTGTTATTTTTCTATTGTGTGGGTTAAAACTAAGATAGAAAAAAAAACGGTGTAAGCCCCTAAGAAGTTGAATACTTACGTGGGTTGAATAAGAATAATTTTTTATAGTGTTTCTATTCTAACACTAAATAAAACTAGAATAGAAAAACTTTTTTCAAATATTTGTCTGAAAATTTCGATACATTCAGCAAAGAATAGCGGTTGAAACGTGATTGCAGCGATATTAAGGTTCATCTTTTACATCCACTAACATTTATCAATGTAAAAGTTATCAATGAAACTTATAAAATACTATAAATAATTTTTGATCATAAATTAATTTACAGTAGTGTTTTGGACAGTTCTGTATACAACTATTTTGCACGACTTATTTTATGTGAATACCTTTTATACTTTTCTGTAAACGTGGTGTTAGAGCTGTCATGGTTCAAAGGTCAATTCATTCATTCACACTTATGAACTTCCTTTTATTTTCCGAGTATAAATCTATAGAAACCACGCCTTTCTTCATCCGGTCATTGTACAATAATAGCATAACAGAAAGTATCTTTACCGAGAAACTAATAGCTTTTTTCATTTTTAAGTAATTAATGGTTATTTGATGAAGGCGTACACGCTAGAACTTCATAAAGGTATCGATTGAGGTTCAAGGAATGCTAGAATACTACGGGAGGGTATTAGGTGCTTAGGTTAGGTAGCGCGAACAAAACCTTCGCGTTTGGAAAGAAGGTAAAATAGTTGGAAACACCTGTACACATAACGCCCGTTTCCCAGCGCTCAGTACCTAATTAGTTATGCTGATCGATGTTTTTCGTATGGACTTCGTAATAGAACCAATTTACTAGCGATAAATCGCGCAGAGGTGGAATTGGGCCGTTTCACTGCGGCTCGACCCGAATAATTTGTGGAGTATTTGTGGTCGGGCCATTGCTTAGTTTGGATAATTCCAGTCTCTATACTAGACATTCCGGAATGGCTGTTAGGAAGGTACTTGAGATTTTATTGGTATATTCTGTTCGTGGTAAATATATTGTATCCGTGGAGTTTTTAGAAATGGAAGGAGATCGCATGTTGTGCCGACCCCACATAACGTGGGAAAAGGGCAGAAAGATTTGAGAGTTTTTTTTTGCTGTTAACAAAACATAATTATTACACTAATATACAAACATTTTTATGTATTGATGCTTATTACAAATAGTTTTCAAAATTATGGGAATGAAATGGGATGTAAAAGTTTATTTGAAAATAATAATTCGAAAAGTAGCTTTAATCGCGAAATCACACAAAATATTGAAACAGTATTTTTTAGTTATATATCGTTGATTTGTACATATTCATGTACCAGTGTACTAATATATAAGATGAGCTATCTGAAGACTCTTACAAAGGATCTATAATCGCAACTGATCCATCACTACTAAAGAACCTATCCACATAATTATACTGGTGGTACTGCCACATTGAATAGCAAATTCGTCTAGCCAGCTCAACATAAAATGGTCTCAGTGGGTATTATTACTGCGGAAAAGCCGTAACTAAAGATATTTTACAAATAGGGACTCTTCGCTAAAAGCTTTTATGGTTTCGATGACAAAAGACATTACAAATTCAGTCAGTCAAATCAATAGTGAGCGAGCCGCCCTATTATTGATTTTGTTGAATTTATTATAGCTTTTGTTAATACTATTGTTTATAAGTGAGTGAAATCAGGCAGAATATTTTATAAGTATACATAATATTTATCTGAATTTGTATTAATTGTTTCAGGTATCGTCTGGAGTGATGAGTTTCTGCAGGGTAAGTTATTTTTATTTGCAGAATTTTAACTAAAGATGGTATAAATAATATTACATAATATAATCTTTGATTATTATTGTATTATGTACTTTGCTTAATTAAATAAAGGAGCACTGGTGATGTAGTGGTAGCACCCCTGCCTCATAATCCGAAGGTCGTGGGTTCAAAACTGGTCGTGCACCAATGAGTTTTTCCATTCGAAAAATATATGGTAATACCAGTGCTCTTTAAAACGATGAAGGAAAACATCGTGAAGAAACCGGCATACCCTAGAACCAACCTCTTTAAGTTAAAGTATTATAATATTTCTTTCAATATAGGCTAACTTATTATTTTTTATACTGTATTGGTAGAAATTAAATCTTACTCTTAACATTCATGAAACAGCTGTCAACAACCGTTTTCTTTTTTGTCATACGACTTTATAATTTGTTTTATCCATTATACTTCGTTTCCGAGCTATTCAAACTTGTTTACTTATTTTCCCGTTTGCCCTCGGTACGCTGCGGTGCATTATTAATTTCTATTTTCACTCCCATGCCGGGTGTATTGTGTTGGAAGCCATTGTCAGCCGTCTATTCAACAACATCCCCTATTACCGACACCTATTGAAATTCAAAGTCATTAGTGCCTATTAAATACTCGATGAAATTGTAATCTATTTTAGATTTTATAATGCCTGCAATGGGTGTTTTGATTTTTAATCTTATGCCATGTACTTTTTAGTTATTGGAATTGTAATCATTTAAAGAGTATATAGGATTCTATTTGTGAAGATACTATTTAGTCTAGAAGTTACCTAGGTATATTTTTAAAGAAGGTTCGTTCACTGATTTAAAAAAAAATTGTAGATACTTTATCTGTAGTCAAAAAATGTTCAGAACCAGTCAATATAATAAAACTAAAAGTAAACTGAGTTAATAATTATAAAATGCAGTAGGAAAATATGAATAATGCATAACAGTTTTAAAAACTGTTAGCACAGCGCTGAGAAACAAAGCTTTGGCGCCCAAAGTTTTGGATTCCATAATTTTGTTTAATAAAACACAAAATATAGCCGCAATAGAAAGCAGAACTTTCGAAAACAGGGAACCGCCCTTAAAATACCATCTGTTCCAGTTTGCAACACTCGACGCGTCCATTACTTTGCGGGTAATATCTTGAAAGGAAACAAATTTTATTAAACGTATATGAAAGAAGTTTTGCTCCAGACTATTTAATGGGAGACTAGAAAACTATCTAGCGTCGAACTTTGTTAATACTGTGCGAGTGAAGTTGCAGTCAGTTCTTTGTTTAAGAACCTGCAGGTGCCGTGATAGTTTATGGATGCAAATTAATTTTGTTGAAGCGTGTACGGCTAATTTCCTAGCGGCTTATGCATCACGAAGGGGCTAATTACATTTTTTGTCTTGAAAGGAGGTAATGAAGTCAAATCCAGACCACTAAGAATTGAGGCCAGCTTAAAATATGCAAGAATGGGTTTATTGTTGACTTGAGAAGCTTCAGAGAAAAGTCGATTATTTTGTTAATGACTGGGTTATATAATTAAAGTAATATTTTACTAAGGGCTAGTTTCACTACGCTCTGATAATTAAACTAACAGCTTGTAAGCCTCTTAATCGACTGTTAAAATTGTTTAGTGTTCCAGCATGTCTTGACAAAGGACATGGTGGATCTTCCGTAAAATGAAATGTCGTAAAATATTATAGATGACGATACTTTAACATTCTTGTTGATTTTGATGCCTAATCAGGAAATGCACAAAGCATAACAAAAGTTTGGTGAAATTAGAGCTAAGCATCAATATAATGAGTAACTTATATGAATGTGATAAAGGTAGATAAAGATCTTGTAGGTGCTAAAAACATAACGATAGTCAAATTAGCTTTTTTTGGTGTGATCTATATCTTAATCGGTACAGATGATCTACTTCCAAAGTACACCTAAATTATCACAATGTTATAGTTGCATCTCTTCCTCAGGTTTCGGCAATAGTTGATGACGTATACATGGAACATTCTCATGTCGCGGGAACCTTCACCATGTTGGCCAGCTCTCGGGCTCACGTGGGCGGATCGCTGAATGCCAGGGCTCTACCCGGTGCCAGGGTGCACAACAACTTTATTGGCTGTTTGAAGAAGGTAAGCAGCTTATTAGACCTAAAACAAATGAAAATCAGTGTCTCGCTTATAATATTAGGTAGGACCGAAAAATTTGTAGCATAGTAGTACTTTTTGTTAGTTATTTTAGAATCCGTGCATAGCGGGAATCGAGCATAGTGAAACTAACCCAAAATATCTATGCAAAATTTGATTCCATTTTAGCAATTGTCCAATACGGTTACTGAGGAACATAATCATTGTGTATTTGAGTATATTACAAATCGACAAATGATTCTCCTAGTGGTAAGTGCTTTGCCAAAGGACACACATTATACTACCATGAGTAGGAAGGCATGACAATGATAATACATCTTATGTGCCTGTAATTTCTCTAGTTAACAATATACTTTTCGCTTCATCTATGAACAATATTTTTGACTGGAAATCTTCTTATATTTTGTTTGATAGGTGGAGTTTTCGGCCGACACTCTCCGTCTGAACCTAATAGACCTAGCTCGCACCGGCAGTAAGCTGATCACAGTCACCGGAAGACTTGACTACGCCTGCACTGCGGTCGACTACGCTGACCCCGTGACCTTCACCACACGGGATGCTCATTTGGTGAGTCCTGACCAAAACGACTGTTTAGTTACAGACGAAACAGCTGAGGTAAAGTTATTGTATCGAGTTTGTGGTTTGAATATTTTCTTACACTGTAATTCCCTTTTGCCTCGGCTGATTTGGACATAACTTTGCAAAAACCTCACCGATAATGCTTAAGGTTTAATTCCCACACAGGTTCACCACTCATCCAATGCTTACACCACAGCCAACCCAGTTAAAAGACAGTATAGAGCCCACATAGGTTTCAGGATCGTTTCAGATGGATCGAGACATGGAAACCATCACCATAGATATGGAAATCATCACACAAAGTTCCGAAACCATCATCACTTCTCAAGGAGACCTATTCTTTATGTGACTCCAAAGGATAACAAAACTTTACCACTTAAATTAGTTGTGATCAATATACCAGTGACTTTTAAACCTCTAAATACAAAATCTAATCAAACAGAAAACTCCAATCATACAGGAAATCATAGTATTTCATTGACAAAAGCGATTAATTCTACAGAAAAATATGCTGGTCATAATGTAACTCATGCACGAATACTTTTAAGCAATGTAACTAGGAAGGAATTGACTCCAACAACCAAAACAGTTGAGAATGACAAAGATTTAATAACTGTAAAGGGGAATGCAGATACTCCGAAAAGACACCAGCATCGTTATGAAACAGATTTAGATGATGACATTCTTCAACATGCAATTAAAATTTCAATTCCCATAACATTCAAAGACACTATTCCAACAGTGCCTTGGAAGATAATTAACCACAGCAATGACGAGAAACCTAAGCAAAATGATACAAAATCAGATGTAAATAAGACAACTGGTGTAGTTATGAAAATTGTTGCTACAGATTACAAAATTACTATTCTACCATCAGAAAAGATACTAGAAATGCTGCACGCTGATGCAAGAAAAGCAGCATTGGAGTCTGCTCGAATTGCATTTGAAAAGCGCAAAGAGGCAGCGTTTAGTGCAGCTCGTGCTGATAGCGCTAAGCGTCGTCTGACTGCTGCTAAGCAAGATGCTAAAATTATAAAGGGAGATATTATTGACCATTTGTTTTATATCATTCCTAAAAACACCACAATCGTAACTAATGCAGCCAAAAACGCTGAAACATCGCAAAATTCGACATATTTAATCACTTAGGCGTTTAATGGTTAACCCGTATTTCAATCAGTAGTTCAATAATAAAATTGATGTATCTGTAGGCCATGTCTGTTATAGTAGTATTTCAATTTATCTCGTAGTAATATAACCGTATTATAGTTATTAACCGTAGCCAATTATAAACCAATGTTATTCATAAATGTTTACTCTCAATAAATGCAATTAAAAAAGCCGTCGATTTTCAATTAACCATTAAACTTTTAATCAATTTTGTTTAACAAATAATTCGCCTACTAATAACGTATCGAGAGAAAAGGTCACACAATAATTAGTTACCCTAAAATGGCGTCCACAAAAACTAAGTACCAATTAAAAACAATGGACATTCACTAACAAAAACGAACCCTATATGCCGACATGTTAAAGACGGTTAAAGCTGGTATGAAGGACTCTTTGAATTCCTGACTCTTGAATTTGGTCGAGCACTCGCTCGAACCTTGATTGGGTCGGAGTATCGAGTTAGTGGTGATTCGTGCAGGGCACTATACTCACGGAGTGATGTAATTTGAGGTCGATTCTACGAGAAGTGGAGTTACAAAGACAATTAGGTTTTCTATTTCACTTTGAAGTTGGTCTGATGTGGTTTTATTATTTGCTTCGATGGAGACTTTACTATAATGATTATCACTGTCATCTTTGCAAAATTATTGTATTATTTTTACTTTTTACATAGAGCATTTAAAAATAAGATAGTTTTGGAATTCCTAAATATATTCTCAACTAATCCTTCCAATTATGATGCAATAAAGCTTTTGAGTATTTTAGATGACACTAAATGATTCCTAGACATTGAAAGATCTTTCAATACAAGCAAGCGTTTTATGTTTTCTTCCAATAAATTTTATTGTTTATTATCTTTGTCTTCGCTACTGAAGAATTACCACTAATTTGTCTTATTTATTTAGTTTTAGCTAATTTCAAGTTCCCCAGACAGTCATTACTCATTCATCAGTTCAGGTTAAGTGCTTCGAAAGTGACCTTTGTAGTTTCACCTTAGTTGGCTAACTTAAGGTTCGTGATTGCAATGTTATATGACTTAAGTACTTATGGTTCAGAGATCGGAAATCAGGTAGATTTTGTAAAGGGATTAGGATTGTAGTAAATTGTTTAATCTAAGCAAAGTTTCTATAAGACAAGATTCATCATCAGCCTATAGCAGTCCACTGCTGGACAAAGGCCTCCCCTAATGAGCGCCATTGCGCCCTGTGCTCAGCTCGACAAATAAAACAAGCATATTTATAGTTTTTTTTTAATTTTAGCAGAATTCAACAAAAATAAACATGAAAATGTACTATTATTCAATGTATCGGATTAATAATTACGTCGTCATCCACATAAACGAGCTTATATTTTCTGAACTGCAAAATCAGCATTTGATTGCTCCTTATGTTACAAATGACTCATCAAGTTAACTAAACACACTTTAGCGGAAGATTTACATTATCCGCTTATCTAGGCTAACATATAGCTGCTCAGTTTGGGTAATATATCTGGGATTTAGCACCGCCGTACTGGCGCTAAACATCTCCCAGGCGAGAAATGCGACCTACAACTTTATTAAAGGAAAAGGGTCTGGAATACCTAGGGTTACAATAGGCTAATATTTTTAAGGTATAATGAGGGTATTAGACAAAAACTTTGGAGAGAAAAAGATTTTCGCAAAATATAATCTAAGGAAAATAATAAGATATTTATAAGTAGGCGCTGGAAAATGTCTGAAAATATTTGAGCCTTAGTGATTCGGATATTATACTCATTTTTTTTTGAGGATTTATATGGGAATAATTAAATACTCTTAGAAAACAGGATAATTATGGTCACAGCCGATTCAGAAAGTTATCAGTCAGGGAACAAACTTATTATGATCTTATCAATATAGACTTTATTTACATGCTTAGAAATAAGCGTAGGAACAACCGGTTAACTAAGTATAGAATAAGCAATCTCTTCCAAAGACTCTTGGGGTGAATACACTTTACGTTCTTTACGATAGCTATAATTAGTGTTACCTATTTATTTTTTACAAGCATTTAGTTTTACAAGTTTGGTCGGACGCGTCACGTTTTGGCCACAAATGCTTATTACGTACTGGCTAATAGAACGATTTTGTCGCTCTGATATGACGGAAATGGGGTCTGACGTAGACTAGGGAAGGAATATGAAAGAACACTGAACTGGTTGATTTTTTATCGCCGGCTACTTTTTGTTTTTCTATACGTACCTTTTAATGTGGGATTGTATTTTTTTTTACTTTATTTAATTTGGAAGACCCAGGATGAGATTGCGGGACGAGCTGGCCCCTATTCAATAAACATTACAAAATTGTAAAATACAATTAATTGTAAGCGGCTACAATTCTACAAGTTTCTGTTTAATAAATAATACGATTTACTCGACGAAAATTTACAAATATGTAAAATTTTCTTACAATTCTACATATTTGTAGGTTCTATTAAACAGCACTTGTCATAAAATTCGACAATATTGTCACTTTTTTACAAATTTGTAGACTTGTTATTTTTATTGAATAGGGGCCTGGACTCTCACCTGAGCACCTGGCCTGTCACTGCGTTGAGTCGCGAAGAGTGGAAGAAGGGAAGGGAGGCCTTTGCCCTGCAGTGGGACAATAATGGCTAAATAATAATAAATAATAATAATTATTTAATTTGATTGTTCTTTTCATTACAGAGTTTTGTCACACCTATCACCAAGACATAATAATACAATTGCATAATAATGTGAAACACGTTAGTTGTTTCTAGCGAGTTGCGACTTGTGATTTTGTTGACAGGGTGGTACAAAAAAATCAAATATTAAGAATTACCGTTATTTGAAACTTTATGGTTGAAGAAGGCTCTTTCTGTTTTCTGCATTATCTATGGTACTCCCTACCTCACTATATTGCCCTCTCGCTCGCACATCTTTCCATCTCACCTGGCAGCTCAGCGGGTAGCTACCGCGCGAGGTTCCATCATTGGCGTCTTGTTTTCTGCAACGAACAGTCGTACCTCAAGGATACTTTCGTGCGAGTTAGTTATCTTACTTTATTTTAGGCTAAGTGCATAATTTTATAGCTACTCTGTTCACGACTCCTTTACACACGACTTTCTTTACGTGAGAACCTATCATGTGAGTAATCTTACTGGTCATTTATAATCGTAAGGATTATGTTGAAATATTACCCAACGGTTTTACCGTTCGATGATTAATATGATTTAATGTAATTTAACATGATCTATTTTTAGATTAATGTTAGTGTTGAATTCGAATCTACCCTCACTTAAATATATTTATTCGGATTTATTCTGTTCTAATTTTAGTTTATTCCATTGTCCTAGATATCTGTGTCGTGTAAAAGTGTTCTATTGTATATTACAATGAGCGATAAAGAAGAATGTTCTAGAAATGACCTTGAGTTTGAAGTTCACGATAGAGGTCAAACGACGAATACCGTCGACGGTGGGTCTCGTCCCGATAGACATCCGCTCAAAAGGCGACGTAGCCCATCAAGTAGTAGCTCCTCAAGCTCTCCAAGTGACACTAGCTCCACGTCATCTTCTAGTTCAGACTGTCGGAAGCAAAAGAAATCTCACAAACGAAAAAAACGGGGGGGCAAACGTAGTCGTTACCGTCAACGTGACCGCCGCCGTTTAAACAAACTGACACAGGAAATTCAGCAACTTCGAGAACAGGCAAATTTTAATTGTGTGAATACGGAAGAAGTACTTGATGGTAATATTAGTGGAGATCTTTTTAAGGATGGCAGTGAGCTAGAGTCTAGTTTTAGACAATCAGGTACACCTACTGAACCGAACTTCGTATTTGAAATTGAAACGAAGCTCAAGGAACCCTCAGTTCCTAAAACTCCGCAGAATTATTTAACAACATTAAATGAGATACAGCGTTTTGAAAGTAGTGAGTGGTGCGAAGTACGCTATGCAGACACTCAGAAGTTATATAATCACTCTCCTGGCTTCGTCGAACTGGAGGCCAATGACGAGATTAAAGCCTACGATTCTTTGCGTCACCTTACTCATTCCGATAAGGCATTCGCTGGCTTAACATTTTGTGTTCTAAAACAACGTGAGGCCTTACAAACTACCCTCCGAAATCTCCTGCAATGGGCTCGAGATTCTGAAATAAGTTATGAAGGGCTTAGTGAAAAGGTAAACGAACACTTTTTAAATGGCGACTTTTATAAAATTTCATCCGAGTTGTTACAACTCGTTTGTGGTCATCGAGCGGAAGTTGTACAGATGAGAAGAGATGGCATAATAAACTTCTTACGAGATCCTTTGACGAAAGTTGCCGTGAGGAAGGTACCCCCCTCCTGCCGCCATTTATTTGAGGCCGAGGCCCTATCTACTGTACTAGAAAAAGCAGGTGGCGTTCGAAAAGCCTTTCTGCCTTTGAACAAACCAGGCTCAAACGGTCCTGCTTCGCAAGCTGGCTCGAGCAAGCCTACACGCCACCCCTCGCAGGGGCAGGTCAACCGAAAAGTACCCTCGCAGGGTACTTCCCATGGATGTTGCGCCTCTGCGCGCATTTCCCATACAAATCAATCCTCGCAGGGTTGTTACCATTCTCGTCCTCCTCAGGGACAGAGACACAATAATAATGCTGACAGTCGTCCCACTTTTTCAAATAGCTACAGAGGTTCCTTTCGCCCAAGAGGAGGCCATCAAGGTAACAGACCGCAGGAGTATAACAAAGGTGGTCGGAAGCACCCGGGAGCCTCCTCAGAGGGCAACTCTCGAGGAAGTAAACGTAAGTTTTGACAACCAACTGTTCAGAGCGGGTCGGCTGCTTCTATACCACCGGCGGTGGTCTCGTCTTGGCGCTCCGCCTTATATTTTAAAAATAATACGAGGTTATCGCATTCCGTTTGCCATAAAGCCGCCTCTGGTGTTGCCAGATCTAACGAACAAAAGGTTTTGTACTCCGACATCGGGCAAAATGACAAGCGTAGTAACTCAAATGTTAAAACAGGGTGTTCTAGAAGTAGTCGATCCTGCACCAAGCTTTCTTTCGAACATGTTTCTTGTTCCAAAAAGCGATGGGTCTCACCGACCCATATTCAACCTGTCAGCTCTCAACAAATACGTAATAACAGACAAATTCCGTCTAATAAACGTATACCGTGTTCCCGAATTTCTACAACTCAACGATTGGATGTGCAAAATAGATTTATCTCAGGCATATTTCCATTTACCGATAAATACGTCCCACAGGCGTTTTCTTCGACTAATTTACCGAGGCAAATTGCTACAGATGTCGTGTCTACCTTTCGGTCTCAGCACAGCACCAAAGGTATTTGCATCCCTGACCAATTGGGTAGCCCAGACCCTAAGAGAGCAAGGGATCCGTATTATCGTTTATTTGGACGACTTTCTCCTAGCCCACCAGAGTCGTCAGGTCTTGTTGTTCCAAACACAAACAGTATTAGAAAGACTTCGGTATCTAGGTTGGCAAGTAAACCTAGAAAAGTCCATAACAAAACCCCAACAAAAGCTAATATTTCTAGGAGTAGAATGGGATACTTTAAAGAACGAGAAAACCTTACCATCAGAAAAAGGTCTCAGTCTCTCTTTAAAGATCACAAATACTCTGAACAACGACTTCTTGACTCTAAGAGAATTACAGAGTCTAGTCGGCCTTCTAAATTTTTCGAGCTTTGTAGTACCCAAAGGGAGACTTCACTATCGAAGCCTCCTCAATCTTCTCAATGTCTTTTCCAAAACGACAGTTGTCAGGCAAATTCCACTTTCAACAGAAGCTTCAAAAAATCTTGTATGGTGGCTCCAAAACAATCATCGACCCTCTATGATTCATTTACCGCCTCCAACGCATTTTCTTGCGACAGACGCATCCGACCTAGCCTGGGGGGCGCAGTTAGACAATCAAGCCTTTTCAGGTCAGTGGACCGATCAGGAACAAAAATTGCATTGCAACCAGAAGGAACTACTTGCTGTATTGAAGGTTTTACAAGTTCAGCACCGGTTCCTGTCTCAATCCACAGTTCTGTGGCAAAGCGACAACCGAACAGCGGTTGCTTATATTCGAAACGAGGGAGGAACCAAATCAATAGCACTCATAAAAATAACATCCAAGATTTTTCATTTTTTAGAGCTTCATCAAATTCATTTAATTTCCCATCACATCCCGGGCAGGTACAACGGTCACGCAGATCATCTATCTCGTTACCGATCTCCTCCACAATGGCATCTATTGCCTACGTGCACGGAAACTATTTTCAGAAGGTTCGGAATCCCTGTTATAGATCTTTTTGCCTCAAAGGATGCGCATGTAGTGACCAATTATGTCTCTCTAGATATACTCGACAATCAAGCAATATTTCACAATGCCTTTTCTCACCAATGGAACTACCACCTGGCGTGGGTTTTTCCTCCACCTTACTTGATCCCCAAGGTGCTAGCACATCTGAATCAAGCAAAAGGTTCATTTCTTCTGATAGTACCGAGGTGGAATCGCGTATTCTGGAGGTCAGACCTCAAGTCCAGGGCGTTGGCAGCCCCATTCATAATACATCACTTGGATCGGTACCTGATAGACATAACGACAGGCTTTCCACCTCCCAACGTACAGGAAATGACACTAGAAGTATGGAAATGTGGGGGTGGTCAAAGAACTTAATCGACTGGGATGATTCTCAATTAAAATTATTGTTGTCATCTTGGCGTCCTTCAACACGCAAGACGTACAAAATAGCATGGGACAGATGGCTTACCTGGTCAAAAACCCACAAGGTCAATCCATTCAACCCTAGTGGTTCTATTCTAGCAAGGTTCTTAGCCGACTTACATATAAAAGAAAAGCTGTCATACAACACAGTTTTATTGCATAAATCTGTCGTGTCCACCTTATGTAATACGGAACTGTCGGGTCATTTAAGCTCACATGTCCTAGTTAAGAATGTTTTAAAATCAATTGCATTGAAGAAACCCGTAGTCCATAAAAAATCAGTTTGGAATATTGATGTTCTAGTTTCATTTTTAGAAAAGTACAATATTGATGAAAACAATTCTTTTCAAACATCTAGACATGTCGCAGTTTTACTTTTGTTATGCTCCGGTCGACGCGTGCATGACCTTACTTTACTGGCAGTAGATGGAGAACATTATGAGAAACATGACGATCATCTGATCTTATGGCCAAATTTCGGCTCTAAAACAGATAATTCTGATTACAGACAATCGGGGTGGAAGTTATTAAAAAACTCAGGGGGAAGGAACCTTGATCCTGTTTTTTGGGTAGACCACTGCAAGGAGCTTCTACATGACAGGCGTAATGCGGCGAATTCTACAAGCTTATTTGTACATCTTAGAGGTCAAGCTAAAGCTGCGTCACGGACAGTGATTGCTGGATGGGTGAAAACAATATTAGCTGAAGCCGGAGTTATCGCGTCTCCAGGTAGCATTCGATCAGCGGTCGCTTCGAGAAATTGGGCTGACAACGTTCCTATTGACGACATCCTCTCGCGCGGAAATTGGAGATCTGGGAATACTTTTAGGCAATTTTATAGAAAAGAAATAATGAAGATTTCTGCGCAAAGCAGTATTACAAGTTCTTTTGTTCCATGTGATTAATTTATTTGATTTCAATTTAATGGATTACCTATTCAAATAAGTCATTTGTTTGTTTAAGATCTTTAAAAAGGTCCCTACTTTGATTATTAAATTATTTTGCTAGATAACACATCTTTTTATTTTTTATTAGGTATCTTCTACTCTTGTTTCCTACCTAATAGTACCTGTGTAGGTCCTTTCTAGAGGTACCTACTTTAAGAAGAATCAGTCACATTGGCGTCCATCTCCCCCAGGCGATAACAAACACGTCTCCAACCATAAAGTTTCAAATAACGGTAATTCTTAATAGTAGCGTTTTACCTAAAAATAAAACGCTTATTAATACTTACCTTATTTGAAACTTTAATTTTAATTCTGCCTGGTGGTTTTCGACTCAATGATGGAACCTCGCGCGGTAGCTACCCGCTGAGCTGCCAGGTGAGATGGAAAGATGTGCGAGCGAGAGGGCAATATAGTGAGGTAGGGAGTACCATAGATAATGCAGAAAACAGAAAGAGCCTTCTTCAACCATAAAGTTTCAAATAAGGTAAGTATTAATAAGCGTTTTATTTTTAGGTAAAACGCTACTATTTAGTCACAAAAGAAATAGAACGATAAACTCGAAAACCGTTCTTTGAATTTCAAAAGCAAATATAAAAAGCCTACTTTGCTAGCAGCAGAATCAATCCTATTTAAAAGCTAACTTAAATCACAATAGATTGTTATCAGACGTTCAAGGTATGTTGACCTCGAAGGCCACGCGGGTGACCTCAAGGTCGTTTCTGCCAATGCAGGGTTATTTAGTATAAAAACAATAATAGTTAACTGTAGGGATCACGTTCGATAGCCATTATGTGACACGTGAGGGTAAAGGTGTGGTCCACACAACACAAACTTTATTGTTTTACTAGCTGTTAACCGCGACTTTGTACGCGTTTTTACTACGTGGCGATAGCACGCGTGTAAAATAAGCATTTCTTTTTATTTACCAACCGATTTCAATGAAGCAAACCCTAAATTTTAATCCAAACTTATCTCAATACATTCGTGAAAACTGCAACCGTTGCGGATAATTAGCGCGAACAAACGCACAGACAAACATTTTTTTAGACTAATATCCACTTTAGGAAGCACTAATTTAACTATTTGAACTATTACACTTATTTGAAAATATCAAAGTACAGATACGGCTTCTCAACGACATTATTACATGTATAGATATAGGAGAAGATGAGTCAACAAAAGTCTGCATTAGGTCCATTGTCCAAACGGTGCAAACAAGTTGGTGTACAAAAAGTACTGATCTTTTTATTTGATCTCAAACAAGTCTGGACACAATGCAAAAGCTGACGCAAACAAACATTATGCTTGTGACAGCTTTTTTGTGCTGAACTCGTAACTTTATGGATGTCCGTCTATATTTTAACATACATTCGTATAAGAATGTTGAATGTTGTATAGAAACGTGTGTTAAAATATACGTTTGTATAAACGCGCTGTTCAAACAAGAATAGCGTATCGTGTGACCGATTTGATACAGCTCGATTTAAAGTAATATTTTTGTATAATTACTGGCTTTGAAATATTTTGATAAGTTTAGGTGTTCGTGTTTTTATTACCATTGAAAAGTTTGATTGAATAAGTTGCGAGATTTTCTTTCAATGTTTTTTCAAAGTTGTTGCTACTACGTATCGTATCACGTCGTACACATAAATACTATAACCACGTCTTGGTTTTTGATGTTTAATGTTTTTTCAGTTGTTGCTTATACTTATAGTCATACATATTAATACATCTTGTCAAAAGTCAAAAAGTCAAAATATGTTTATTTTCAATAGAATCAATCACAGGGATCACTTGGTTTTTGTTGTTTTATCAAAAAGATTCATGTGGTTTTTTCACTGGTTTCCTATTAACGTTTTTGAACTTTGCTAACATTTCTATAGAATTTTTAATAGTGTAGGTACAAATTAACACGAACACCAAATTCACCTTGAATTATTCAGAAACTAATGGATTTTCCTTGTAATTGTTATAAGAATCGATGTTTAACTCCCTATACTGGATTGGGGAAAATTGTGGTTTATGGCTCTATCAGCTAGATTACACAGACTAAAGTAAGCAAACAAAATGTATCCACAAGTACCTACACTTATTAACTGAGTGTTTGTGTTGTTAATGTATAGTTAAACGACGATAAGATTATTACTAATTTTAGTTTTATTATTGTGTATCATAATGCTAATGAAAGGTCATCATAAAGAATGTTATGTTATAAAAATCAAACAAGATAAAATACAGCCGAATTGAAAAGCTGGAGGTTTATTCATTAAAATGAACCCGACGTCAAATATAACTATGGAGAAAGTGATGGATATAACATTTGAAAGTTTTAAATAATAAGAAATGAACCGTAACAAAAATGTTATAAAGTAAAAGAACCAAAAATAGTTTCAATGTATCATACTGGGGCCTTACCATAATCTCTTCGGGCAATATCAAACATATAACTTTGTATTTCGTATCTCGACCAATAAAAATGTATTGAAGTAGTGTTACTTTAAGTTTGACACTTTGACGTTTCTAAAACATAATGGTTTGTAAGAGCTTGTGGTAAGGCCTTAATTTATAAGTTGAAGACATTGTTTTAGATTTGTCTCCCATAGCATCGAAGATATGTGACGCTGCTGTGAAAGAGACCGATGGCAAATTGTATGTTCTTATAATACTAAGCACTATTTGTTCGAAACTTTAGTTTGGTTCTAAATACTTTGTCATTGGATGTCGTAAACTATGTTTATCTATATCTTCTTCTGCTAATAGCTTAACCTTCCTAGCATGAGTGTCTACCTTAACACCAGCTTCAACTCTAAGCTGTTGGTTATTATTTTCTATGTAAATAGCGATATTATCATAAACTAAGTTTTTGTTATTACAGATTTTACCGAAATGGGAAGCAGTGAAGTCTGGGACGTTATCCTTTAAATTTCGAACAAACGAACCGAATGGTTTGCTAATGTTCAACATGGGCGCTAAACCACCAAGGGTAGGTTGCACGGTAAGGGGTGGAGCTTTTGGGGGTAAACCAGTATCATAAAGAAATGATCATTTAGCCATTATCATTGACACTATCAGAACAATCATTGGCAATATAGGCTTTGTTACTGGGAACTGCAAAACTATTTTTTGCATTAGGTTATGTTATGACACGTTGGTAAATAATGAAATTGAAATTATTGTTTTAAATAGTTATAATAATATTTATAATTGTTTATCGATAAAAAATTTGATAGTAATTGTTTAAGAAAAGCATTACATTACAACGATTGTAGCTCTAAAATAAGTGAATATAAAATAATCAAACTAAATGCTATAGACAAATATTCATGAAAAATGAAGAGTAAAAAAGTGCTATTACAGTAAAATTTAGATAGGAATATAAAATTAAAGATCAAAGTAATCTGGTAATCTTCAAATGGAGACTTAATTGCATTTCCCAGTAAGGACCCGACGGATAACCGAATTTGAATTTGAATTTGCTAAATTCGCCGATTGCGTGAGACCGTAGTGAAATGTGGAACAAGTTAAATATCAGTGTGAATTGTAAATTTAAAGAGGAGTCATCAGCGAAATCTTTGAAATGAATTCAAATGATGGATCATTGCATAAAACAGTTTTCAGTTCGGTTTTAGCAGAACAATTCAATACCGTAAACTACTAAGTTATATTATAGAAAATGCAAGAGCTTATTACGTAATTACCCAAGAAAAATAGTATGAGCTAAATAAGATCATCAAAGTAGATAAATATTTGATTTGTGAAAAGTAAGTACGCCAGCCAAGCAACCCAACATTTTTGAAATTCGGAATATTAAAAGCCTGTTTGACCAAAACGAACAAAATAAAGATTGCAGACTGAATCGCAATTTTCTTACCACCTGAATTGAGTATTGTATTGTAGCTGACCCTCGAAATTTGTACTCGTAGTACAGAACCCTCAGATCGCGAGTCTCGCTCACACTTGCCCGTTTTTCCTTACCTGATTCACGGTTATCTGCCTCGGTCCCTGCATGGTAGGTTAAACAAACAATCAAAAACACTGGTATAGGGGAATTTGTGTACGGTACCTTATAAAGTTTCACCCACTGATCTATTATTGAGTGTATAAGTTGACTTTGAAAAGCACTGTAGAGTCTAAGCACACGCGTTAAACATCCAACCTAGCACTTGGTATTGCTAAATGTTGCTATATAATTGTGAAGTGTTGTATTGTATGTTTTTGTGTCACGTACTGCTTTGCAAGGTAAAGACAAAATACACGTTTGAAATAGAATTAACTTTATATATTAGATTAAATAGAAATTGATGAAATAGACGTTTACTTCAAACAATACTTATAAAAATCGTCAGTATAAACAGATAAGATACAAGCCGACATAAATAAATATCTACATAAATGCTTTATTCTAATAAATATTTTGTTAGGTACATTTTATTTAGTTTTGATGATATTAACACACTTTTGTAACAAAATGTGAGCACATGGCTTCAAATAGAAAAATCTTTATTTATTACCTACACAAATTCGCACCATTGTAACTGTAGTTTCAACCTTACTCAAGTTTTTTCAAGTTTCGCTAATTACTTCTACACTTTTTTGAGTTTCAACTAAAGCTTTTTGGTTTTATCTAACTAATCTAATGTTTATGCTTGAATTTCCATAGCGCCTAATTTAAGATCAAAATGAAATTTGCATGTCTGGCTACAAATGTATTCAAATAGTCTCCTAAAGGTTTGCATACATTACATGCAGAACGTTTTTGTAGACTTTGTGTGGCTGTCACGTTTCAATAGATTTTGTTGGTTTTCGCTTTTGTGCCTTTGTATTCTGCATTGAAATTGTCGACTGCATCGAATTGGTACAGTTGTTGTTGCGCTAAAGTAAAATATTTATATTTTTCACCAGCTTTTAGTATAACCAGTTTTATGATACAATGATCAGCGACTTAGGAATCAAAAATATTATTCCTGGTCATTTTTTTAGATTCGTATTACGATGTTACTTTGTTTAGGAACTTTGTTTTGTTTGAATCGAAAATAATATTATTAGATACCACTTACTCAATGTTTTTGGATTGGCAAGTATTGCATAATTAGTTATATGACAAATAAATTACAAAAAAATTAATTTATATAACATTCCTTCCCTCCGCTGTATTGACCCTTTGGGCTTTGATTATGCTAAAATTAAGTCAAAAGTTGAAATATATACTTAAAGTCATTAAAATAATGCTAGTTTATATACAAACTATGGTGTTTTCTACGATTATGAATTTTATGTTGATGATGTTATTACACAAAAGTTGAACTATGTTAATTATGATATCATACAAACCTCTTACACTACATTTCAGGCCGATATGTTTTCTGTGGAAATTCTGAACGGCTACGTGTACGTTCACATGGACCTCGGTTCCGGAGCCGTGAGGGTCAGGGCTACCAGGAGACGTGTGGATGACTCGCTCTGGCATGACTTCCTACTAAGAAGGAGTGGAAGAGACGGCAGAGTTTCTGTTGATGGCGCTAATGCAGAGTTCAAAACTCCTGGTAAGCTTAAGCTAAACTTTGATCTAACCAGGGGCCTAACCACGAAGTCATCCAGAACGATTCCGTAACGATTCCATTATAGAAACGTCACTACTTCCATACAATTTGCATAGGTCATGGTACGAAAGAACAATGTAACACTAATTCGGTAATGTATTATGAATTCGTGGTAAGTCCATCACAAGGATCACTTTGAAACGTCTCACATGCGGTGAACCTATGTGCCAATTCCAACCTAACCCAAGTACGAGAAGAACATGCAAGAAACTTGTCTCGGTCCTAGCGCTTTTTTGTATGGTTTGTATTGTGGTATGGGCATGTTATGCGGCGGGAGGAAAGCCATGTTACAAGAAGGGTGATGGGTATGAATGTGGATGGATACATTCCACATTCATACCCATAGGTCTACCTCTACTCTTGAGTAGAGGTAGACCTAAGAAAAGATGGATGGATTGTGTGAACGATATGTGTAGGAAGGGAGTGACTACTGAGAGGGGAGAGTGGAGGAAAAGAACCTGTTGTGCCGACCCCACCTAGTGGGATAAGGGCAGGAAGATGATGATGGTATTCTATGGTTTCCAGGTGAGTCTAACCCAAGTACGAGAAGAACAGGCAAGAAACTTGTCTCGGCCCTTTTTTGTATGGTATGGTATTGTATGGTTTCCAGGTGAGTCTAACCAGTTGGAACTTGACGGCTCGCTGTACATCGGCGGCCTTGGCTCCGAGTACTCCGCAGCGAGGACTCCGCCCGCGGTGTGGACGGCGGCGTTGAGGCAGGGCTTCGTGGGGTGCGTCAGGGAATTGATGCTGAACGGGAAACCTCAGGATCTGGCAGCGTATGCGAGGCAGCAGGATTCGGGTGAGAATTAAAACACAATCATTCTCCTGCCCTTATGCCATGTTAAGTGGGGTCGGCAAAACATATTTTATTATTCCATTCAATCTTAGATATTTGATATACGATATATTGAGTGACGAAACAGTCACGGCGACAAAAGTAACCACTTTTTCTTCGGCCTTCCTCTACTTGAAATAAAGCACATAGAATTTTAATGAGAGAAAGAAAGTGATAACTTTGTAGTTTATAAAATGAATTAATGAGTACCGTATGTAAAGTACCATGTAGCGTTTGATGAATTAATAATCTAACTACCACGACTCAAATTATATTTGTAACTATATTTTGAATTATAGTTAATCAGTTGCTTGTTAAATATTTTGAACTCATTATAAGTGAACCGTGTTTTTTATGAGCCAATAAATTTCTCTAACCATAAAGATCCTACAAAACATTTTTTACTGCAATTTTAATGAACCGTCCTAAACTTATTCTGGCGTTTCTTTTCTCTACATTAGCTATAACATTTTCTTAAAATGTATTTGGTATTGTTTGCAAAAGTAAAATTAACTTGACGATTCCAGCATCGGTCCGACCTGCGTGTCACATGCTCCTGAAGTATTGCACGAACTCCCCATGCCAGCACGGAGCTATGTGCAATGAAGGATGGAACCGGCCTCTTTGTGACTGCTCCAGCACCGACTACAGTGGTCCAACTTGTGGAAGAGGTAATGTTACTTCTATTAACTTACCTTGTCCAACTCAGACATATCGATCATTTAATATAAATATATATAACTCAAAGGTGACGCACAGCCCAAACCACTGGACGGATCGGGCCGAAATTTGGCATGCAGGTAGATGTTATGACGTAGGCATACGCTAAGAAAGGATTTTGATTAATTCTACACCCACGCGGGCGAAGCCATGGGCGGAAGCTAGTTACAATATAAAATGTACAGTACAAAACATTGCAATGATGCCAATGCCAATTCACAAATGTATGATAACTGATGACACGTGTACCTCAATGATCAAAAACCTTACCTTGTCCAACTCAGACATATCGATCATTTAATCTAAATATATATAATTCAGAGGTGACTGACTGACTGACATAGTGATCTATCAACGCACAGCCCAAACCACTGGACGGATCGGGCTGAAATTTGGCATGCAGGTAGATTTTATGACGTAGGCATCCGCTAAGAAAGGATTTTGATTAATTCTACCCCCACGCAGGCGAAACCGTGGGCGGAAGCTAGTTACAATATAAAATATACAGAACAAAACATTGCAATGATGTATGATAACTGACGACACGTGTACCTCAATGATCTAAAATCTTCTGTCTATACGACCATAATTGCAACTGTATTCACTAAGTTTTGATAGATATCTCCTCAGATTATTCGAGGATATCTAAACGGAAGTAGTAAGAGGCTCACTCAAATATTTTAGTTAGGACATACCCACATTTATTTTTTTCAAAAAGTATTTTTCGTACATGGCTTTAAAATAAGTGTTAAATTATTTCTAAAGTTTACAGCTCTATATTTCCCTTCTTCCAGAGTCTCCAACAATCTTTCTAAATGGCAGTCAACACTTCACCACATCTCTGGGTCCGGAACACAGCACACAAACTGAAGAGCTTATGCTGCGATTCAAAACGAACAAAGCTGGTTTACTCCTGAGGACTGCCTCGGAACATTCAGCAGATAGAATAGAATTGGCAGTGGCTGCTGGACGGGTCCGAGCCAGTGTTAGGCTGGGAGACAGAGAAAAGGTATAATACACAAAAGATATCATAGATAGCGTAAACTTCAAAATCATACATACATAAAATCACGCCTGTTTCCCGACAGGGTAGGCAGAGACCACAGATCTCCACTTGCTACGATTCTGACATACCGCTTTATTCACTCTCATTTATTCATACATGCACGTTGGTTTAAGGTACTCTTGACCTGGCCTTTCTATAAAATGTCCCCAATATAATCAAAGTACGTACGCCGAGGTCTTTCCGTTTCAACTGTCCCATTCATACTCTCCTTATACACCTGTTTCAGTTTCATCCATGCTTTCTATGCCCAAGCCCTCTTAACATACCCTTCTCAATTTTCATCACTACGTCTCCACAACAAACTTCGAAACGTTTTTTTGTAAATACATCAGATTTACTAAAGACAAAAGAAACCTAATGTGCACTTTAATTTTTTAAGAAAATTGATAAAAAAATTAATGACATGATAAGAAAAAAGAACTACAGGCAAAGTTAAAGTTAATAAAGTTTTAAGTGCCCGAATTTAGGAAGCAATTGTTACATTGCCGCAAGCTGTTATGTTTGATTTGGGAAGTTTAATTAAGGCAGAAACAGTTCTAACTAAACCAAGACTTTTAATTAGGTCAGGCCATGGACCTTTCGGAGGATGCAGGAAACATGGTTAGCTATTATTCCTACATGCTAAGAAACTTACCAAACTATCGTGTACCAAACACTCACGGTAAGGCTAGTTCACCAGTTTAAAGTCTCTCAGCGAGCTATGGAACGAGCTATGCTCGGAGTTTCTCTGAAGGATAGAATCCGTAATGAGACTATCCGACACAGAACTAAGGTTGTCGACATAGCTCAGAGAATTAGCAAGCTGAAGTGGCAGTGGGCTGGCCATATCTGTCGAAGAACCGATAACCGTTGGGGTAAACGAGTTCTCGAGTGGAGACCGCGGCTCGGCAAACGTAGTGTAGGACGCCCTCCGGCTAGGTGGAGTGACGATCTGCGAAAGGCTGCTGGTGGAGGCTGGATGCGTCGAGCTGAAGACAGGGCGCAATGGCGCTCATTAGGGGAGGCCTATGTCCAGCAGTGGACTGTTATAGGCTGATGATGATGTTTTTTTATCATGTTGTATGTTATGATGTTACTTGATATCTTCCGCAATTGTTAACTGATTTTGATGATTGTTAAACGAATGTATGTGTCCGTACTCACATTCGGTATTACTCGATAGTTTTACTCCAAAACGAGTAAATATGAATGTGTGGACCGCAAAACTCACAGCTCGAAGGTTAGCATTTAGTAGTAATCCGCATCAAATACAGGTATAATATATCGCTCATTAAATTCAAAACGGCCACATCTCAAAAACTATAAATTGTTCAGGGGAGCCTTTTAAAGTTTTGGTGGTCGTTTTTTTCTTTTATTTTGAAAACCCTATTTTCTATTTAAATGTATTATATATCATTCGATGCGTATTTTAAATCATCATTTACCTATAGTATTCAATTTATTGCACTTTCACCCAGAATCGTACAAACTCACATAAGTCTCTTTTGTTTATAAAAATGTTCGAAATCTCATATGATTTTTTTGAATAGAAGGCCACAAATCATACAAAATCGTACACTTTTGTACGTGTTTTACATCACTGTTTTGTTAAATGTAACATAAAAACAATAGTAAACAATTACACAAGTTGTGTGAATACTCAGTAGTAAAAACATAGAAAATCAATCAATAAAAACAATGTTTAAATTGGAAAAGCTTGTAAGAAACAAAAACGAAAGTCGTGTTTTTAGTAAAAATGCTATCAATAATCTTGAGAACACTATTAATTAGTTAAGGATATGATGTTTATTAGAGTTTCGAAACAAAGTTGACTGTATCATATTAAATTAAATACAAAAATTAACCAGTAGTTGATGAAAATACTATATTTTATTTTGAAAGTCCAGAAAAAAGACCATTATACCAAGCAGCGATACGTAACCACCTAGCTTTGATGTTTAGCCAACCAACATTAAATCCCAGCAAACCAGTCCTGAAACTCCGGCTGGGTTTCAAGACTGGGTTGCTTACGACGAGCGTAGATTACCAGTCGCCTAACCTTGATACACCGGTGGAGTTTACTGAGACTGTTTGAGACTGCAAAACAGCTCATGGTGGCTGGTTATCATCGCTTGGTAACTGGGTAACAGCGCTTGGTGGCTGGATATCAACACTAGGTGGTTGGGTAACAACGCTTGGCTTTTTTTCTTCTATTCCTGACTGCTTTTAGCTTCTTCTTTCCTAGCTTCAATGATTTTTATATGAAAGAGGGTCAAGCTTTTGATGATAAATCTTCATTCTAGTCTAAATTAGAATTAATAAATAATAAAATAAATAATAAATAATGCTGGACAATCCACACAGCATCATCTAGCCCCAAAGTAAGCTACTCAAAGCTTGTGTAGTAGATAAATGATATATTTTAATACATTATATACCTATATAGATTTTTTTTATTATACATAGAAAACACCCAGACCAACGGGTTAAATTTGGAGTCTGGATCCTTTGCGCTATCATCCTGATGAAATATCTTCTGTACTGCTGTCAAACAGCATTCGCAGACGAAGATTCTTTAGAATTGCTATCTGAATCGCTTTCCTTAATGAACATCGAAATTTGGTCTTTTTTCTGGACTTCCAAAATCAGACACAGTATTTTTTGGAATTTGTAACACCAGTATAATCAGATACGACGGGGACGACAACCGTTGATCGGTGAAGGTGGAAGTTGACTCGAACCTTGTGTTCTGTGTTGAAGTAGTTTAAAGATATTCGTTTTTTGTTCTGACCATGTTTAAAATTCTATGTGCGCGGATATTTATGTATTCATTCTATGAATAAAGAAAATAAAATTATGAGTTTCTGTATCTAAGCCCCAAAAATAATTAACATGTTACCAAAACAGGTAGCTGACGCATACACAAACAGGCAGAAAGTTGACCCTTTAATAGATTATTTCGTATCTTCAAAATAAAAATTGCAATACGTCAAAATAGTTACAAAAAAAATATATTTAACAGTTCAATATAATCATCAAAATAAAAAAATGCACTTTAGACTATAAAACTTTTTAAAACTTCATAGCTAACAAGCACAAAAACAGTCGTTAATCAAAAACGGCAATTTTGTTTGAATAATTTCTACCATAATCTTGATAAACTTATACGGAAAACAGTCATATTTCAAAAAATGGCTTTTTTGCTTATAAATATGATATTGTACTCACGTGCTTTTAATATTCAAGACGGTCACATTTCAAAATATAGCGCTTTTCACTATAATTATTTGTGGATATTCAGTTTTTTTTCGGAATATGGCCCTTTTTCACAAAAAATACCGCAGACTACTGGTCGTAATTGGCAATATGCCAGTTTTGAAGTAAAATTAGTCATCAATGTGTCAAAATGTAAAAGAGGCAGTTGTTTGAACGGACCATTTTAAACGCTAAAACAATGGGTGTCTCTTTCAAATATAAAAATATGAACAGTTTAGATATGATTTTTGCAATAAAAACGATTTTGATTTTTTTTGAGATGTGGCCCTTTTGAATTTAATGAGCGATATGATAGCTCGATCGAGCAAAACCATATGTGAGTACGGAGCTTGTAAGTAATGATTTCGCAGTGATTCCATGTAAATTTTATTCCTGTAGGTTGGCTACTTTTTCTACAAATCTGTAAAGATGTCATTATTTTTATTAGTTATGACTTGCTGAAAAGTTTATGTGGACGATATCACTTTTGATATTCAGAACCTCTTGGCTGGCTCGAACGTAGCAGACGACCAGTGGCACACGGTGAGGTACTCGCGCCGCGCCTCCAATCTCAAACTGCAGGTGGACATGGCACAACCAGTGCGCGGTATGTTATGTACGTATGCACGGGACGCACCCGCACACTTTTATTTTGACCCTAAGTAGTGGAAGTAAGGTTGGTTTTGGTTTGGCAGTGTTATTCGGTCTAAATAAAAGTAATATAAATTAAAAGAATGAACTAACTGTTACACCACATTGATTACCAACTGTTGTACATGCAATTCATGCACTTATAATTGATAATAACAAAAACATTGAGGATGAAGACATAACAATTATCAGAAACGGGATGGTCGTTGAAGACTATAAAATCACACAGTATTTTTTATGTAATGCAAAATAAATACAACAAGCCCACACACAGTACTTATTTTAAAGTATGTTAACACTATCGGTGAAGATCCTATCACGCTCTTTTGAGAGTAGGTCTTGCCTAAGCGTAAGGTACATTAGACGACTGAACATGCTACACTTACAACTGAAGTGGACACTACATCCTAATGTAGGTACACGATCAAAGATTTAATCTTAAATGTGGGTTGAAAAATTTCAATTTAATTTTGTGAAAAAAGCCGACTATAAAGCCAAACCAAATATAAATTAAGCAAATTTGAATTTGCTTTCGAGTAAATTCAAATTCCTGCACTTCTCAAAGTGTATAAATGTTAGACGTCCTATTAGCTGAGTAGTTAGTGCTTTGTTTCGGTTCGTTACTAGCTGGCACTTCGTACCCACCTTTATGTTTAGCTTTTATTTCTTCTTAATTTCTTTCTTCAGTAGAATCCTTTGTGAACGTCTTGTAGTTGAAGACTAAAATTGGTACTGTCAGCTGTTGTAACTTACGTTGTAACGTTATGATAATCTTTTTTATCTGTTTTTGTCTAATATTAATATAGTTTATTATCAAACTAAACAGCTGGCATTACTTCTATCTTTTTATTATTGGATAACTTACCTGTTCTTACTATGTTGATTTTATCAATTTAAAATGTTTTTTTTACTAAATCCAAAATTTACAATCACTAAGATAAAAACAGGTTTTAAAATTTAACTTTGATGGTGTTGAAATAAGTCTAGAAATCGGAATACATTAGTTGTATTATAGTCTTTCTTGGGCAGTGTTTGAACTCTTCTAGATGCTAATGGTTGACTACACTAGTCTAGCCGTCTATCAGCTTTCTGAGACTATTCTATTTGACTGTACATATAAATGGCTGCTAGTAAAATCTATCAAGTTACTTTGCTAATTTGTTTTTCTTTCGTCAGTGTTGTGGCTAGGTGTTACCATGTCACTTAATTCAAAATACTAAACAACTTCTTGTGTTTCCAGCTGAAACTATTTTAGGAAAAGCTTCTACGTTAGATATATCTACTATACATCTTGGAGGTCTCTACCACCCGGAGGAAGAAATCCAAATGACCTCAACGCTGCCCAACTTCGTTGGACATCTACAAAAATTCGTCTTCAATGGAATCAAATACATCGATCTGGCGAAGACGCTCGGTGTTGGAAGCTCCGATGAAACTAACAACATTTATGAAACATCCAACATTATATTCACTGGAAATTTCGTAAAACAAGATTCCTTATCTGTATACAAATCTGTGACCTTCAAATCGAAGCATACATACGTTGGTCTGCCTTTGCTAAAAGCTTATGCCCATACATATTTAGATTTCTACTTCCGAACGACTGAAATGGATGGATTACTTTTCTACAATGGCGGAAAGAAGCAAGATTTTATTGCTATAGAGCTGGTAAATGGCCACATACACTGCGTGTTTAACCTTGGTGATGGAGTGGTGACGATGAAGGATAAGCTGAAGAACTTCCTGAACGATAATAGATGGCATTCAGTGTCGGTGAGGAGACCGACTCCAAAAATCCATACATTACAAGTGGATGATGATTTGGAGATGCATACTACAAGTGAGTTTGGACATTATAAGTTGGTAACCTTAAATGTAATAGCAGTGTAAGTTTCATTTTAAAAACCACATTTAGTGTGGTATACCTTGTTTGATATTTGGCGAGCGGACTGGTCCCTACTGATGAGCATTTTGTTGTTCGTAATATTTTTTTTTTAATATTTATTTATATATTATATTTTTTACGAGTACTTTACAAAAACTATTTTAGTATAACCTTATTACTATTATTTACTATGAGCCTGTTATGTCCCACTGGAGGGCAAAAGCCTATCATCCTTCAATCCAATCATCACGGTTTTGGGCTACCGTGGACCGGTCTTTTAAGTTGTTTGACAGTTTAAGAACCTCGCCCGGAGATTCATCTGGCCCTTGGCTGTTACGCTGAAACCTTAATCACAAAAATAATGACTATCTTTATTTCAGGTTCAAACCTCATGCTAGAGCTTGATAGTATTCTCTACATTGGCGGAGTACCTAGAGAAATGTATACTTCATTACCAGTAGGAGTATTATCCAGACAAGGGTTTGAGGGATGCATGGCAAGTCTGGATCTGCCTGGAGAGTCACCATCGCTGATGGAAGATGCTGTCGTACCTAGTTCCTCATTAGGATCTGGATGTGAAGGTAAGAGAAACTCAAACATCTCTTATCTAAATATAATATCTTCCAAGGGCAACAAGCTCTTAATACCATCATGTTTCGGAAACTTCAAAGTTTCAAGCTTGAAGTAACATTACTTCCATACAATTTTTATGTGTCATGGTACGAAATATCAAAGTTATATTACTTTGATAATGCCCGAAGAGCTTGTGGTAAGGCCCCTGATCTTGCGTTACTACTGATTGACTGACTGACTGACAAAATATGGTAAAGACTAATAATAAAGTTGTAAGTGGATTAGTGGATTATTATCTGAAGTCAGTTTTCAATTTTTTGTAAGAAATATGTTTTCTTATTTTAGGTCCAACAAAATGTACCCACAACACTTGCGCTAACAAAGGTGTCTGTGTTACTCAGTGGAACACGTACGTCTGCGACTGTGATCTCACTTCATTCACTGGACCTACTTGCTATGATGGTGAGCTTTTGGAAAATGTTTATTAGAAGTATTTTGTTTATTATCTGGCTGCGAAGAAGGATAGCAAGAAGTGTGTGGTGTATGTATGATATATCTATGATGTATGTATGTGAGTTGATTTGTCTGTCGCTGTAAATCCAAACAGCTGGACAAAATAATATTGACAAATGAAGTGTCGTTAGCTGTGTTTGGATCATAAAAGTTACAAAGGTCAAAGAAATCCAACATGGCTGTTAAAAGTCTACTTTATATTACTTCAGTCCTTTTCTGATGTTTGAACTAAATACAAGTTTGAAAGCATTTTTTTATGTGATTAAGCTTTTCCTGAAGAAAAAAATCCCAAAACGTGCAAGCGGATGACTTGCATGCAACCTGTTACGTTTGGACATCGAGATAAATTACTATTACAGATCACTGCGTTTGGAATGTCTAAAATGTGGACATGTGCCAGATACTGGCCAGATATAATTTGGACAGTGTGTGCCTCTGACTATCCCCGTTTATATATTCTAGATTTCTATTTTATATATTCAAAGATTTAGGTAACAAGGAATCTGAGTCTACCAAGTCTGGGGTTTACATGATTTGTTTTTTTTTCATCCATAGAATCGATAGCATACGAATTTGGACCTGGTCGAGGCATCATCACTTACACGTTTGCTCCCAACGCCCTCGAAGATTCAGACGCAAACAAAATAGCTCTTGGCTTCGTCACCAACAAAGCTGATGCTGTACTCCTGAGGATCGAGTCTTCAAACACTCAGGACTACATGCAGATGGAAATCGTGAGTGTAAATGAAATGGCAAAAACTAACACTCTACTGAACTTTATCTCTTCTAGTATTCTGGATCAGAAGACCTATCTATAGATTTAGATAGCTCTAACTCTCTTTTTTTAAGGGTATTAGTATATACAACCCGGTCACATTATCTCGAGACCTGGCGTCAATGACGTCACGTCGCGTCGGCGCTCTGATATGGTGCGCAATAGCGAGAAAGTGCGAGCGCGGGGAGGTGAAAGGAGAACGGGCCGGGAGGTTCGCATTCCAGCGAGGTCTCGAGATAATGTGGCCGGGTTGTAGATAGTGTTATCTGTACATTTTTGTAAATAAAGATTTATGAACTTTTTCGTCGACAGCGAGCGTCGTCGAGCGTCACAAGTACCTGGTAAAGTAGTAAATCTGTTGAGGTTCTGGTACGGAAATCAAACTAATTGTGTAAAATGGGGCGATGCAACTTCTAGTAAGTATAGGCTAGAATGTGGAGTTCGTCAAGGTGGGGTGACCTCTCCGGTCCTTTTTAACCTGTACGTGAACGGCTTGATCGAGGAGCTGAGGAGCTCCAATGTCGGCTGTCATGTAGGTAACGTGTGTGTGAACAACCTGAGTTACGCAGACGACATGGTGCTCCTCTGTCCCTCGATCAAAGGGTTAAGAAAGCTGCTTTCGATCTGTGAGCATTATGCTAATGCCCACGGGTTGAAATATAATGCTTCGAAAACCGAAATGATGGTTTTTGCGTCGGGTCGGGGTCCGGATAGGATACCCGCAGTATATTTGAATGGGACAGCGGTTAATGTGGTGAAGCAGTTCAAATACTTAGGTCATTTGCTGACGGAACGGCTGCAGGATGATGCCGATATTGAGCGGGAGCGCAGAGCCCTCGCCGTGAGAAGTAACATGCTCGCTCGCCGGTTCGCTAAGTGCAGTACAGACGTAAAGACCACTCTCTTTAAAGCATATTGCTTATGCATGTATACATGCCAGCTGTGGATGACGTTCACGCAGAAGGCAATGAGCACCATAAGAGTTCAGTATAATGACGCATTCCGGGTTCTTATGGGGCTACAGCGGTACTGTAGCGCGTCGAGCATGTTCTTTGAGGCGGGAGTCCCTGATTTCTTTGCCGTAACAAGATCGCGTGTGGCATCGTTTTGGCATCGCTTGCGCCGTTCCGACAACAAAATACTTGTGGCTATCTCTGACGACATACGGAGTCCAATGTTTAGTCGTTGGGTCTCTGTTCACACGGACAACAACAACAAATGACTCAGCACTATGTGCACCGTACACTAGCGTTTAATTTTAATTTTTACCTTATCTTATCTTATTGATAGCACCCCTATACAGTGTCTTAGATTTAGTTTTTTTTTTTTTTAATTAAGTAGGAATGTACGAATTTTATGGGTCCCTGATTTATGTGCCTGAAATAAAGAATTTATTATTATTATTATATTATTATTATTATTTATCATCAAATTCAAAATGGCCGTTCACATTGAACTTCCACTTACCACTTACAGATCAACGGTAACCTATTCATGATCTACAACGTTGGTGGTGGTGACCAGCCCCTCGGAGACGAGGCGGCGAAGGTAGATGATGGTGCGTACCACGTGGCCAGGTTCACCAGGAACGGAAGCCGTGCCAGCTTGCACTTGGATAACTATGCTGTCAATATACGGCAACCTCAGGGTAAGTAGACATACTCACTTCACTTCACTTCTCTATTTTGGCCTTTGTGTCATAAGCCACAATTCTGCCATTGTCCGTATTCATGCTAGTGTCATAGTCTAAGTAGACATACTCAATCAAACATAGTCAAGACAAGACATAGTCAATCAAGCGTGACAATCAAACGGTCAAGATTTAATGTCACGAAGCGATCTAAAGTAGGACCTTGTGAGAAGTCACAGAGGTTTTGTAGTGGGGGATCCCACGATGCTAAATGGGGATTTGTTCGAGCAATATAGAGACCTATTGGGTTGCAAAGCTTACATGATAAAAAGAAAAAAATGTTATATAATGTATACGTTTTCATCGGTGGGGTGAGTGGCTATAAAATTCAAAAATGTAAGAAAAGTAGCATTTTTTATTGTAGCGTCTAGCATTGTTGGCTCCCCTACTATATTGCCGTGACATACATCAATAGCATGACTTCAAGTTAAACCTCATGATATTTTGTATCAAATGTGGTCGTTTTAAGATCCTGTACAAATAGTAGAATGATTCGGTACTTCGATTTTCTCGTTGTTTCTGAATTTTGTTTAATATCATACTCTAGCTTTTTTTCTTTTATTGTGTCACTTCTCCCAGTGCTTTCGAACCATTGTGGTGAGAGGGAGGTTTCTTGTTTACACATTAACTTGGTCTTATTTCCAGGAGCAGGCCAGCAATCAACTATCTTCAACGGCATGTCCACAATAACCGTTGGAGGAGGTGCTGGTGGAACCAGGACCTTTAGCGGCGTCATTGCAGGACTAGTGGCGGATGGAGTCAGGGTCTTAGACCTCGCAGCAGCCGGGGACCCTGCGGTGTCAGTGAGGGGTGATGCTAGAAGAGCATCTACGCCGTTAGACAGAGATATCAATAGGATGCAGCAGGTATGGATGCATTTATCTAGGCTGTAATCCTGATTATTTGTATAGATAAGATGGAACTCAAAGTAAATATTTTGACATGTTTTGACTACACGGGTTTTTTCTTTTGAAGGAATAGTTTTATATTTTTTATTAAATTCTCTTTCACATACAATTTCTGGAACAGAGCTATATCGCTATCTATATAGTTTAGGAGGTATTGTTGAGTTTCTACATGACACTTTTTCATTGCGACCTATCTTGACTAGACTTTTCTCAAAAATAATCTAGATTAATTATGATCAACTAGCTTCCGCCCACGGCTTCACCCGCGTGGTACCTTAAAAAACTAAAACATATCTATCCCGCGGAAACCGTATATTTCTCCGGGATAAAAAGTAACCTATGTGTTATTCCCGACTATAATCTATATCTGTGCCGAATTTCATCCAGATCCGTTCAGCCGTTTCAGCATGAAAGAGTAACAAATATACAACCAGACATCCATACATTCTTACAAACTTTCGCTTTATAATATTAGTAGGATTGGTCGTCACCTGGTTAAACTAGCCATAATTCAACAGCTTAATAGAGATAAGATGGTAGAGGTAGATCAATCTAAAAATGCACGCCTCTCCAATGTATTTACCTCTACATGCGGTACAAGTACAAGTGGAGGGGCGTGCATTTTTAGACTGAATCATCTCTCCTTATGAATATAATTTGTCTTCCAGACACCACCTTCCGGCTACGGTGGTCCAGGAGTTCTGGATGAGCTAGTGTACTCTGGAGCCGGCTCGGGCTGTAGAGATGACGATGAGGACGCGTGTGTGTTACCTGATGCAGGCTCTGGTGATGACCTGATCACTCCGGTGTATGTTCCGTCCACGAGGCGACCGCCTTTGAGGGGAGGACATAAGGTATGCTTCAACAGATAGGATTGCTATCTTGTTTTTCGTAGGCGTTATAGAAACGAAAAGTTACAAGCTCCTGTATTTTAGTCGTATCTGGTGAAAGGGGCAGAAAAGGAGCTTCATTGATAATCGATTATGAAATTAGAAATTAATAATCCACTTTCAAAATTAAAAATGATTTAAGTTGTTCTAGTTAGTGCTAGATTAGTAATTACTAATGCCAATACATAGTCGAGATATCTCGAGACATTTCTATAATAGAACGATCCCATTATTATAAATCATAATCGCCCAGCGATAGACAAAACTGCTGAAAGTATCTCAGAGGTCCTTTCGTACTCTTAACACAGTAATTTTTTCAAACTTTTTAGGCTTTCGACAAGCTAATTTTCTTATGATGTTTTTTTCACGGTATTTAACTCATACATACATTATGTACATACATACATAAAATCACGCCTGTTTCCCAACGGGGTAGGCAGAGACCACGGATCTCCACTTGCTACGATCCTGACATACTTCTTTTGCTTCGTTCACTCTCATTACATTCTTCATACATGCGCGTCGGTTAAGGGTACTCTGGATCTGGCCTTTCTCTAGTACGTCCCCAATTTGATCGAGGTGCGTACGCCGTGGTCTTCCCCTTCCAACTGTTCCATTCACACTCTCCTTATACAACTGTTTCGTCATTCTCCTTTCATCCATCCTTTCTACATGCCCAAACCATCTTAGCATACCCTTCTCAATTTTCATCACTACGTCTTCTTTCATTTAACTCAAATACTATAATTTTTTCGAACAGATATTAGATTAGGTTCCCCATCAATTTAGAGCGTCTGCCTGCAATCTGTTACTGATTCTAGAATTATTTATTACAGGGTGACGTAAGCGGGAAACTTATGAAGCCGTGTGATGATGAAGACTGCATCGAAGGTTCCGGAGCCAACCCTGAAGAAATAACTGAACCCGAACATCTTACTACGTAAGATATTTCTTTTATATTTGATCAGATTGAACAGGCAAAATAAATTCCATATACTTATGCTAATTTGAAAAAAAAGTAATTTATAATTTTTCCAATTAAATGCTAATCTATATTAATAATTTCGTCAAAGGGTACGGTAGACTCGATCAAAACCTTACTAATAAAGCAAAAAAATATAAAGATTTCGAGTCGACAACATATATCCGCAAAATTCGGATTGTCGAGTATTTTGTAAAATTCTAATGCTGGCTGAGAGACAAATTGCAGTCGCCATATTTGTCACTGACACCGGATGACGTCTTGGGTAATAAAAACTCAAAGTAGGTAGGTAGGTACAATCAATTACAGTGCAACCAACCTCTTTGTTCTACTGCACTACGTAGGTTGGTAGGTAGGTACCTAGGTAATCGCAAACTTGGTAGTATAATATCCGTTATTATTTGTTATGTTAAATTCTAATGGTGCTCAGAGACACATATTGTGTATTATGATGAGGCTCATTTCACCCGAGCGAAGCCGGGTTTTCATCTAGTATCTAATAATAGATTATTTTGCAGTCTAAAAAACTAACTTTGAACTATTCAAAAATTACTTGTAATACTATAAAAAATAAAAATGGTTTGCGGTCCAAATAGAGTTATTTCACGTAAATGAGAAACTTTTTTGTAGGCTAACCTAAAATCCTCATAAATTTTCTTCTGAAGGACCTTATTTTGACTATCCTGCTATATTTGTATCATTCGTGATCAGTTTCTTTCTACTGATGTATTCCCGTTGTCCGTAATGACCATTTCCCTTACTTTGGCTTACTCTTGCAATTCATTACATTTATCGTCATTTACTCTATTTTTTTTATTTATTCCAGTGCCGCCTCTAGCAGTACCCACAGCATGGCGGCACCCACATCTTCAACCACAGAGCACGTTTTCAAAGTCAAGACCCTGGACTCAGGATCTACCGATCAGACAACATCCGGAGAAACCACCAAGGAAGTCACTGACGGAACTACTCTGCCTGACCACGACAACATGCATGCCGGTACCATGGACCTTGGAACTACTCCTGAACGGAGGACTACTCCTACAGATGGTAAAAACGTAGTTGATATAAATAACACGGTAGAATTTGATTTAGTGGTATACCACTATCAAATAATCAATTTCTACCATGTTATACAGAATACAGTGAATGTATACAGTGAATGAGTGATAATAGACTTAAATTTCATAGATGAATGCATATTAATGTCCATTCATACATAACAAAAACTTCTGAAAAAGAAGTTACTTATTCTTATCGAGTCATTAGTCCTTTGAAACCAGTGTAGCGAACGGATTAAAGTGTTTCTTCAACCAAAGGCTGATGAAATTAAACTAGATTTAAAAATAATAAACGAGTATATTGTGCATGGTTTTTGTAGTTTCAATTGAAATTGTATTAGATTACAGACTTTTATGACACTGTGTGTGACTTTAAAGTTATTACAGGGCAAACACACACTGGTCACTTCACCCCCACGCAAAACGGCAAACACACAGAAGAACCACACACAACAGAAGACGAAAACCACATACCAGACTATGAAGACCGAAGTGGTAACGAGATCGAGGCGCGGTCACCCACCTATGAGATCGACGAGAGGGTCCCTGGGAGAGTGCACCCGGATTACAACGGATACGAGCATGAGATTACAACTAAGTGGTACCATCCGAAGACTACAGATAATAGGGTTGTCCCGCCCGAATCTGAGTTCTTCGCTACTATTGTTGGTAAGCAATTTTACTACAGGCTAACTTTAAATTATCTTATAGATCACAATCTTTATCTTTACAGAGTTTAAATAAAATCCGTTAAGACGGGATTGAGTTATGAAACAAATTTTGCATTAAAAATATTAGTAGTACCTATTTAGGAAACCAAACATTTTGATTGGTAAATTGATTAATTCGGAACGCTTACCTCTGGCTGTGATTTGGATCAGTTGAGCTATCTAAAGATCGCTGATGACGGTCCTTATTTACTTTATACTTATTATGATTTTGAAATGTCTAATGTTATAAATAATTTCAGGTATAGTAGCTTCAGTGCTAATAGCGATCATACTAATAGTGATCATAGTGCTCAAGTACATCGTGTTCAAATTTGACCCTTCGTACAAGGTCACTGAAGACAAAAACTACCAGCAAGGGGCAAGTGCCGCGTTACTTGGTAACCAGGTATGTTATAATTTTAAAAATAACAAAATTAGATGCTCAGATCTAGATGAAATATTTACGCAGCTTGCAAACATTTCTCCTAACGTGGGAATGAAACCGGCAACTCTCAAGTCTCAGCCAGACTCGCCCGCTACGCCACCTAGGTCACCAATTTTTAGTGACAATGCACAATTACAATTATGTGATTTTAATTTTGATAAATAATAAAAAAGAAAAGATGGGTGGACTGTGTGAAAGATGATGATGAGTAAGAAAAGATGTGATGAGTGAGATGACGAATAACAGAGCGAAATAGAAGAAGATCATTATTGTGCCGATTCCATATAACGTGGCAAACGGGCAAGAAGATGAAGTATGCAATGTAAATTCATGTCTCACGACCCTATCAGCATCTTAGAACTAACTAGTGATCAGAATTAAGAACTACAGAATGTAGATTGTTTATTTTCATTGGTAATGCTTTTGTGTGTCCATCAGGCACACTCCAGTTACCAGACCGGCTCGGCGGGCGGTGCCGTGCGCAACCTGCAGCCGCTCCCGCTCAACCGCAGCACGCCAGCGCCGCTGACGCCGCTGCCACCGCAGCCCGTCAAACGCGACGGTATCAAGGAGTGGTATGTGTAAAACAGCGAGTTGCGAGGATGATAGTTGCACATATTCATGATGGCAAAGCAAGGGATGAAGCTGCGGAGTTGGATTTAGGTGATGTGGAAATGACTCATATTGTTGATGGTGATTATTTTATTAAAAATCATGAAGGAAATGAAAAGTGATCAAAAAATAAAACTGTTGGTGATAAAATATTTAAACATGCAAAATATGAAGAAGATAAGAGAATATAGTGAAAAATCCGAATTCACAGCTTCAATCTAAAAGTGTACCAGTGAAGACCCACCGTAGAAAGAGACAGCTACATATTGCTGTTGTTCGGCATATCAAAAACATTAGGTGGTGTGAGTGTTAATGATCAGATCCCGTAGTTGCTTCTTACCCCGCCAAGACCTGTTAGTGAAATTGTAACGCTACATGTGTAATTAATGTTATCCTTGTCTTACTAATAGATTATAAAAGAGACAAAACAACTGTCGATAAAGATGCAACTATTAAATACGATGAAATGGAACTATGAATGAGTGTTGTTATTAACGGTCAATGAGATATTTGCTAAGGCGTAAGAAGCTATTGTAAGAGAAGAAATACCGACTGATACACAAGTGTTTATTATTGTAAATATTAATTATTGTAATGATGATAGAACCACTTGTGCAATCGAAATGTGAGAATGATCAGTACTTACAACTAAAGAATCTGGAATTGTATGAAACTTACTTTAAAATCTATGGTTTTGTTCGTAAGCTATCTTAATCTGTATATTGCTATAATGGTTGGTATTGCAACTTTTCTATCTTATTAAATTGCCTTTGATAGTTTTATCCTATCCTAATACTAAATAATGTCACTTGGTTGTAGATCTTTTTTTTATGGTAAGGCATCAAAATTTGATTCTCTTATTTTAGCTTTTGTTGAGTTGAAACATTGTTGAACTTGATTTTGATACAATGTGAGATTTTGATGTCTTATCATTGATTATCTTCACCGTGAGTAATTATCAAATTTCTGAAAACATTTCGGGGCTGCCATCAAGTAATGAAGCATATCGTTCTATTGAAGACTACAATAATTTTTACAAGTTCAATAATCTTTCCTATATTTAATAGAAAATATACAACATTTTTAGTAGAGTCGCAGCGAGTAGTGAAATTAGAGATGATATCATAATCAAGAAGAGTAAAGATCGGAATTCGCTTGGAGTTTGTACATTATCGTAGGATGCGTAATATGTACGAGCTTGTAGATTTGGTATGGAAGTTAGATAGATTATACCTTTGTTTTGATTTCACTTCAAGTTTACAATAATGTTGCTCAAACCACATCAACTATACAATTTAGTGGCCTAAAGTTTACCTTAAAATCAACATTTAAAAACTTTACTGAAGAAATTAAGTAAAATCCTAAAATTCTTGTTATAATGTTAAAGTTTTATATAAAATCTTCAAACACGGCAATGGGCTAATGATTAAACCCTAAACGTAAAGGACCCATCCATTTAATATTAATGCGTGTAGTGGTTACCAAATTATTCTAACTAAACAGCGTGCCACAAGGGACTCTTCTGTACCCTTTCCTTTACGTTTAGTAAAAATGGCTTCTTGCTGTAAAAATGGTGTGCTATAAAAGCCTTTCTTATGCCCTTCTCCGTCTGTTACTGTGTGTTGTTTTAAATGTTTTCAACTTCCCCCTTCATAGTGCATACGTTTTTTCATCGCAAATAAAAAACTGCTTAATTATATTTAAAACTAGAGTGTACAACATCCACCGTCCCATTTTCCTCTTTCCGATTAACTTGAATTAGCTTTAAAACTAAGACAAAAACGTATTTATATAGATTGTTATAAAGCACAGGTTCTAGGTATTTAAAGTTGCATTTATTGTATATAATTATCAATTATGTAATGTAAGTAAACGGGGCAGTACGGTGTATATCACACTCGTTTTAAGGCACAAAAATGTTAGAAAACAGTTTTATTGTCAATTTTAGTGATAAAGTTTACTGGTTAAAATATGTAATGATTTGTACCATTAAATAAATTATTATAAGTATTTTGTGATCTCTATAGATTCAGTGGTTCATAACACAGGAGTTCCCTGTGACGCAAAAATTGGATCTGTATAAATCGAAATAAACATAATTTTGTGTTGTAACAATAATTTCATAGAGTTGATAACAGAAAGATTTCGGTCGGACCAAGGTTTGTTTCATACAAAAAGCAACAGTTTTGAAAAATAAATATAATGTAAATTAAAGTGCAATGATTGTTTTTTTATTATCCAACTTACGTCTTATTTATACTCCCCCAGAAAAAACTTTGTAGATTTATTTCAGCTAGAGTTTAAAATCAAAGCCAAATCCAAAGCATCAAGATTTGCAGTTCAAAAAGATACTCAATATACTCGTAATGAAGGATCTAACGCAGACCAAATGACCTAATAATTATGGGAAGATGTAGTGTTACTTTAGTAACTATAACAGATCATTGGATGTAGTCCTCATAAAACAAAACAAGTTACATAAATTGAAAAATATAATTATGATTAGTATTAGACGGGTATTTATCGCGTTCAAATTACCTTTTATTTTCCCGACATTTCGACAGGTTTGCACGCTGTCGTGGTCACGGGTAGACTTTGCACGGGTCTCTCAGTCTACCCGTGACCACGACAGCGTGCAAACCTGTCGAAACGTCGGGAAAATAAAAGGTAATTTGAACGCGATAAATACCCGTCTAATAATGAAAAATATAACGTTGAACCGTTATTTCCTCTCATCTGACTTTGCTTCTCATGCTTTTTCTTTTTTTCCGATATTTCACGGAAAGTGTTCCGTTTTTCGCAAAAACAAAAATAGAGATAATTCATAATACCTACATTTTTCTACATTATATTTTTCTAATTTCTCCTGTACAAAGTACCCTAAATACCTCGTGATTCTTAAAACAGCATAAAATATTATTATTAGTATTAGACGGGTATTTATCGCGTTTAAATTACCTTATTATTTTCCCGACGTTTCGACAGGTTTGCACGCTAAAAATTTAAACGCGATGAATACCCGTCTAATACTAATAATAAATTGTGTTCAGATCGCGTAAGTTTAAAAGCATAAAATATCTCTTGTTAAATATGATAAAGTTTTTGATATTAACAATCAGGTGCAGAAACTTGTTTACGTTAACTGTATCTTTGAACTTATGGATAATAAGCGACCTTGGCTTTGAACTTTTTTATAAATATCACAAATCGAATTGCTCAGAAAATTACTTTAAATTGGAGCTATTGGCTTCGAAAGTTCAAACATAATGCACCGTTTAAGAATCATATAGTATCTTGACCGTTTTTTAACCATTTTACTTTAGTAAATGCAAAGATGCACACACTTTTGCTGCTACTTTCAGTTTGCTCCATTCCTTGGAGCGCAAGCGAAAACCCTCTGTTAATGACAACTGCAAATTCTGGCCAAATAACAAAAACAGCTGAATGCGTTTTAAAACTGTCCGCAAAATACTTTGTGGAGAAGAAAGCCTTAAGCGGCAGCATCGTGATAATCAACATTAACTCTTATGCATCCACATCACAGATGCTATTATTGCAGACCATCCACGGCGGCATCCAGTATTCTGTTATGGTAAAAGATTCTTTTTATCCTCATGCAAACGCGTCGCATTTCCCCGAGAAAGCTAAAAATTATATGTTGCTTTTGGAAGAAAAATCTGAGCTAAATAGAAATATATTGCAGCTAAATAAGTTACCGACGTGGAACCCGCTCGCTAAAGCCATAGTATACTACCAAGTTAAGAAAAGTGAGGAAAGCGAAAGAACAGCAATTGAATTTATTAATACATTGAGAGAATACAAACTTTTCAGAACTATAATATTCATTTATGAGGAAGCCAATGGAAAAGTTTTGTCGTATTCTTGGAAACCATACAGCGCAATAAATTGTGGAGGAAAATGCAACTCAGTGTACATTCTAGATACATGCAAGGATAATAAAATAACAGAGTACGCTGAACAAAGAGACATGTTTCCTGCTGATATGAAAGGATGCCCTTTAGTCACCTACGCTGTAGTTTCAGAGCCGTACGTGATGCCTCCAATCCAAAAACTTACAAAATCAAAATACGATGATGCGTATGAATTTGAAAAAGGAGGAGAAATAAATCTAGTTAAAATAATATCTAAGTTCACAAACATGAGTTTGATCATAAGAAAATCGGAGATCGATGAAAATTGGGGGAATATCTACTGGAATGGTTCAGCGACAGGAGCATACAGAGTTCTAAGGAATGACGCTACAGATTTGGTAATTGGAAATATTGAAGTAACAAAAACTATTCGTAAATGGTTCCATCCTACCGTGAGCTACACTCAGGACGAAATGACGTGGTGTGTTCCAAAAGCTGGCCAAGCATCGACTTGGAACAATTTAGTGATCATATTCCAGTGGTCCACATGGGTAGCAACTATCTCGAGTGTCATTGCAATGGGCGTAATATTTCACTGTTTATATTACAGAGAGAACAATGGCAAAGTAACTAAATGGCCAACGAATTCATTACTGCTGACGTTTAGCATGTTGCTGGGCTGGGGCGCCGCGTTCGAGCCAAAAAGCGCAACTTTCCGCATTTTAATGTTCATCTGGCTCTGCTTCAGTATAAACATGGGTATCTCGTACGAATCCTTTCTGCGCAGCTTCCTAATGCATCCGCGATTTGAAAAGCAGATAAGCACCGAAACTGATCTTATACAGTCCGGGATGCCGTTCGGCGGCCGGGAGATTTACCGTTCCTATTTCGAGACCAATAACGCAAGTTCCTTTTATTTGTACCGCAAATATAACTCGACGGCGTTCACTGAGGGTATAAAACGGTCCGCGTTTGGCCGGAATTTCGCCGTCGTATCCTCGAAGAGACAGGCTGCCTATCAGGATCAGAAGTTGGGGAAAGGAGCACCCCTGATTTACTGCTTTCGCGAGAATAGCAACATGTATAAGTACGGCGTAGTTTTGCTCGCTCGGCGCTGGTTTCCTATGCTTGAGAGGTTTAACAAGATTATTCGGAGCATGTCGGAGAATGGTTTGATAGATAAGTGGAATGAGGAACTTTTGATTCATAAGGTGGGTATAGAGTCAGCGACTGCTATAGTCCCGTTAGGGGTACCTCATTTGCTTGGGGCTTTTATGTTTATTGGTTTTATGTATGGAGCTAGTATGCTTGTATTTTTAGGCGAGATAGCTTTTGGGTATTTTGAAAAGAGAAAAAATACGCGGAAGCCTAAAAGGCAAGGGCGGTCCCAAAAACAGAATCGTATTTCCGTAATCCATCATTTACAAAAGAAGTATAAAAATCCAAAACTTTTTAACAATCAAGACTCGCGCTCTCGTCTTCGCTTGCCTGCAGCAAACGTACTACCAACTATACATGATTAGTATGTATGTTTAATATAAAGTGTAAATAAATATATAATTCAGTTTTGGATTAAGTAAGTTTTTTATGTTTTAATTGTGCACCGTTCTAGGTCTCAACTAGTCTGGGTTGGCTGGTAAATAATGCCCTCTGGGTATTAAGCCCTCCTTTTGTCACACATTTTTGTAATATGTATAGGTACAATAAAGTATAAATAGTATAAATAAATAAACTATACCACTGTTTAAATAACCAACATGTGCATCTTTAGTCAATCAGAAGTTACCGATAATTTATATTTCCAGTTTGCATAAATTAATAAACGTATTTCCCTCTTGTGAAACCTCTCCAAGTAAATTTATAATATAGGTGCCCACTGCCTTCTGCCAACATGGCGCCTACACCGTGAATATGATACAGTGTAGGCACGCGTATATTAGAGCCACAAAATACACGTTCAATTCCCCCTAACTGTTCCTTAGGGATGTGAGCAATATTCAGAAACAAATTTCGAAGAGGGCGTGCTCTATACATAATTTTTCGGTGTTTTGGCGCGTTTCGTTAAGGTGTTGGTAATTTAAGAGCCATATTGGAGATGAAAATTGATATTGCCGCGTCCGGGTACGCACCACTCCAGCGTCTTTTCCCAAAAGTGGGGTAAGCTCTCGGGGCGAGAGTATTATGAAATTGTGTGGTACTGGATTGTTCTGCGGCTTTGTTTAATCAAACAAGAAATCCATACAATATTATAAATGCGAAAGGAACTCTGTCTGTTACGCTTTCACGCTGAACCGATTTTTATGAAATTCAGTACGCAAATAGACTAGAGCTGAGAAACTTGAGAAAGGACATAGGCTACCTTTTATTGCGAAAAAATCTTGAAGAGGTTGGTATAAGGGATGAAAGTTTGTATGGGAGTCCGTCATTTTCGAACGCGGACAAAGTCGCGGGCAAAGGCTAGTATTAAATATATTTGAATTATTATTTTACCACTTGAATAGAATTATAATAAGCTAATGCAAAAAACGCGTTTTTCACTTTCCATACTATACGTTAGGACCTACGATTTATATTACTTTGGAACCACGTCTGGACTAGGTTCTGATGTAAATGTAAATTTGCTGTTCAAAAGACAATCTTTAATTGATTCAAGTTATCTTAAGGAAAATATTACAAAATATTAAAATGGAAGACGAATATCTATCTCGTTACGTGCTAAGAACAATGCAGATTCGAGCATCATAGATAAAAAGGCCATGTAAGCGTTTAAGGTAGAACTAACAATCCACGCTTAAAAAAAATTCACTCCTCTACATAATCTTATGAACATTGACTCGATTTTAAAAAGAACAACGTGACAGAAGTTTAGAGCCTACTGGCCCTTAAAGCTCTAGAAATGTCTCTAAAAGCCTTAAAACTCTGTTTGCCCAAGAAATTAACTTGTCCGTCTAATTATAAACTATAAATTAGAGAGAAAATATTTCATATTAATGAAGATAAGTTCCCACTAATGATGGGCCACACACTGCTTTGCTTAGTTGACAACTTTGTGTTATGGACCGCTTTTACCAACGGTTTAACCATCAATTATAATATTTATAAGTTGTATATTGTACCCTAAACCGACGCGCATGTATGAAGAATGTAATGAAAGTGAATGAAGCAAAAGAAGTATGTCAGGATCGTAGCAAGTGGAGATCCGTGGTCTCTGCCTACCCCGTCGGGAAACAGGCGTGATTTTATGTATGTATGTATGTATGTATATCAGGGTTTTGTTAAAATAAGTGGTGCTTTTTCTATTGTGTCTGGAATAAAGGTAAACCCAGGCAAAAGACGCTCAGTCTTATTTTTTGAATACTGATTCAAACATCATTTTAATTTTCCTAAGACTCGTAAATATAGATTTGAGTACGACATAATATATTTTTTATATTTTGTATATAAAAAAAACTTTTTGGGAATTTTAGAATAAGGATAATAAAATTATAGAACAAAATAACTCGTTAATTTTAACGACTGGTTTATTTTGTGGTGCAACAGCTCTGAAAACGGCAATTTATCTCGCCTAATGTTTCAGAGTGACACATGAAGGGCCCCATTTGTTACTTGAACTACTAAATTCAGTAGTTTTTAAACTATATGACGTCATATCATGGTAATTGATGGCAGCTTGTGACGTTTTATAGTAAGGAGATTCTGACGTCAGAGTCGCTATTACGGAACTCTACTTGCAATCAATTACAATGAATATCTATCAGCAACAGAGCTGTGATTGCATTATTTTAATACTTACAAACAATATATCTATGGCAATAAATGAAAATACAATAATAATAATTTTAAGGGAATAAACTTTCCATAAAGCAATTCACAGTTGTTATCTAACAGCAGTTAGTAGATAATCATGTTTTGATAGTATCAGAATCACGTAATCGCAGCTCAGTTCGTCGTTTATAAAATACTAGCATCCATCCGCGGCGTCGCCTGCGAAGTACCTACATAAAATATAACCCTAAGTTCATCCTAAAAGTTTGTAGTTAAAGACCGATTAGTAGTATAAAATAAAAACAATAGTACTCGTAATAATAAAAATAATCCTAATACTTATAAGCGTGAAAGTTTGTGAGGATGTATGGTTGTTACTCTTTCACGCAGCTGAACAGATCTTGATGAAATTAGGAACAGAGATAGATTATAGTCTGGAATAGCATATAAATTTTTACAGACGTCATTTTTGCATTTTTTGACTTTTCGCCATAGCATATCTTGTAATCCAGACAAATGAATGAATTCAATACCATTTCTCAAAATTTGTCCGGCCGTTTGGGCTACAGCTATTATAGCTTATTATTATGTATGTTTGGACGTCCAAACATACATAATAAATACATACACCCCAAATACATAACCCTCCTTCGCTTGGCAGTCGGGTAAAAAGAAGACTACTTTCTGAAGTTTTCATTAATGTACATATGTTGCGAAAGAATACAATGCCATAATTACGACAAAAAAGGGACAAAAATTTTAAATTTCCGATTCAAAATCTTATATTAAAAAGTCTAGTGATGTAAGTACGAATACCGAGAGAAACGGAACATCTGTCTCGACGACCTACTGTGAGACACTGTGGCAACTCCACCATTCATCTTTATTCACAACATACAACATCCACGCACGGACACTGAACCCGTTTCACCATAACAATAGGGTTGAAAACCCCTTGGCTGGGACTGAAGGAAATTTGCGAGAATGAGACACAGGGTAATTTATGGATAAGGTCTTATCACTTCGAAATAAAGTAGGTATTCGCGTGTGCGAAATGAAAAATGAATTGTTAATGTTAAGGTTTTGTTTTCTGTGCATTGTTTGTGGAAATTCTTTGTTTTAATTCCAGTTGAGTGGGAGTTTTACTGGTTTTTTTATGGTTTTCATACCTGAATATTTTTAAATTTTTACTGTTGCTTGAATATTGTTATCCTGTAGGTTTGAATAAGTTTATTTATAACTAGTTTGTACCCGCGACTACGTACGTGTTAAATTACTTTTTAATATTCTGTCACTTTTGTTTTTCCTCAAATATGTGAAATTCTTATCTATTTTATTTGTCAACCGATTTCAATAAACAAAGCCCAAGTTTTAATCCAAACTTATCTCAATACATTCGATTTGGTTCAGCCGTTGCGGAGATTAGCGTGAACCAATGCAAAGATAAAGGATTTTATTATATGTATAGATAATATAGACAAGCTGACCGAATAGACGTTGTCTTTTCTATATTTCAATGAAAATCACGAAAAAGTACGACAGTTTTTCTGATTTTATAAATTTTTCGGTCAACTTATTCTTCTCAAAGGGTCATCATCATCTTCCTACCCTTATCCCACGTTATGTGGGGTCGGCACAACATGTGATCTTCTTCCATTTCTCTCTGTCATTCGTCATTTCAGTACTCACTCCTTTCTTACCCATGTCATCTTTCACACAGTCCATCCATCTTTTCTTTGGCCTACCTCTAACCCTGTATCCATCTACATTCATACCTAACACTCTTCTTGTCACATGGCATTCATCTCTTCTCATAACTGTCCATACCACGCTAACCTATTACTCCTCAATTCTTCTCAAAGGGTGTTGTGTTAAAATATGCACGTGCATAACGCGTAGAAAGTTAAAATAACTTCATATTAATAAAACTATTGTTGCGTCATGCTCATTTAATTTTATCATCTTGTAGTAAGTAAGTACGCAAAGTCAAATAAAAGAAATCAAATCAAATCAAAGAAGTTTATTATATGTCACAAATACAGAACATAATAGAACATTTAATACCTACATAACTGAAAATTAATCTTTATTGTGTATGTAAAAGTCGTAACAGAATATTTATATCCCTTAAATCATCTCACGCTATTACTACACCACCAGTGCTCCTTAACGGTGAAGGAAAACATCGTAAGAAAACCGGCATACCCTAGAACCGAAAACTCGAAGGTATGTGTCATAGGTTAGTATTCTTATGAGCGGCGATGGGCTTGCAACCTGTCACGTACGGAATACTAACTACTGTGCATAATGTGGGCATGTACCAAATGTTATGTTTGGACGTGCTTCTGATTACCCTCTTTAAATAATAAAAAAATAGTATATAAATAAATAGTAAATAATGCTTGACAATCCACACAGCATCATCTAGCCCCAGAGTAAGTTACTCAAAGCTTGTGTTATGGGTACTAGATAACTGATATAATTAATACATTATTATACATAGATAGATATTTTTTTATCATACATAGAAAACACCCAGACCAACGGAACAAATTTCTGCAGATCGTACACAAATTTGTTCCGAGGCGGGAATCGAACCCGCAACCTCTTGCGTCGCAGGCGGACTCTTGCCCGCTGCGCCCTGAGGTCGTCAAAAAAATATACTCAAAGATCTAAGTCAGTAGGTCTGAGGAAATATTATATTTGTTTGTTTGTTATTTTTCAAATCGGTCTAGAATCTAGAATCAAGAACTTCCACCGTTCAATGTTATAATATTAACACTGAAAGTAACAACGTACAGCTATCGTACCCTTTATACTTTAAAGTAAATTCAATAGTAGCATTTTAGTTTCGGACACTTTATAAATTGTTTATCAATTGGAACAGTGATGTATATGTATATTGTGTGGATGCGGCACCTTTTTAAAAAAAATATATAAAAAAACCCTGACTCAAAATATTGACCGCCATTTTGTGGTAGCGGCCATCTTAGATTTGAAATTTGTAATAGTTTGTATAGTATTCTACCACTCAAGCCCTTTTATACCCCGTCGTTTTTGCGTCGGAGCTAAAATAGTCCGCCATCTTAGGTGGTCTGCCATATTGGATTTAGAATGACATTAAGCCAAGCTTGTGACTTGTCACAAGCTAACCATGAATTGTCATCCAAATTAAACGTAGCTCAATCAGTTATGTATAAAAACTATAAAATTCAGTCGCAAGATTTGACCTGAATAAACATACAAACATTCCAAGTTAGATGAAAGTCTGTGAAATAGTTTTTTTTAAATGCACTCTGCATACATTTTTGATTTTCACCAGCTTAAAAGCACGGAAGGAGACTTTGATTTTGAATTAAGTTACTCCTCTTCTTGAAAAACTAGGACTTAGATTATTCTGGAATCGACTATATTCGAATTTTTGGGTATGAAGTAAGTATGTAAGAATGTTGACAACTTTTATTCATTATCGCCATTATACCATATTCACATTTTCGTAATCTGTGGCAGAATATTTAGAATGTTACTTACGAGTCGGTATAACGGAGTATGCAATAGGTATTTCGGGGTAGGTTTACTCGTACCTCGGACGGCCGAGGCAGCCTATTTCGGCCAAGTTACGAACTCGCTACATTATTGAATTTTCTAGTGTTATAGAGCTTAGGTGCAGCTGAGAAATACATTAGCTGTATGCCTACCTCCGGGAAGTTTATTATAGTTTTGATAGTATAAGAATTTTGTATCGTAGGTATGCCTTTTCTATGCACTGCCGTATCTTCCCGTTATAGACGGTAAATAATAAATAAATAAATATTGGAGATATTGGAGAACATTTTACACAATGCCATCTAGCCCCAAACTAAGCAAAGCTTGTACTATGGGAACCAGATAGCTGATAGATTAATTATATACTTTTTTTTTGTAAATACATACACAGAATACATAATAACACCCAGACACAGAACAAACATCTGTGTTCATAACACAAATGTCTGTCTTGGGTGGGTACTATATATTTACAAGAGAAAAAGAATATGTCGCCAGTTTCTGGACACGGATCTATCTTGTAGATGGATAGAGCGTTGCTTTGAACAGGATAACATTTAAAAAAACAAAAAAAGCGTGCAAAATACGTAAAATATTTCAAAGTTTCTTCTAAAACAGGAATCAAAATCACAAAACCCCTATTCTCAACTCAAACATCATCCGTCTCACCAAGATCTCACCGCGAAGTCTATCAAAATAGGCTCATGCATCTCTAGGTTGGCAGTCGGCCAAGAATGGCAGGTTGAATTGTAACGCTGATATTATGAGTTTAGCTCGCGTACTTTTGAGTCGAAATGAACAACAGTGCTGGGTACAAAGGATACGTTTCAACTGACTCGTGTGGGAAAAATTCTATTTTTGTACAGTGTCTTTGTGATCTGCCGTAAGTTATAGAAGACAGCGGTTATTTTCAAGAGTGAGATGTATAGAGCTAGTTTTACCAGGCTCTGTTAAGCTTGTTAGACTTTTAATCACCTGTTAAAGTTGGTTTTTCAAGAGTGAGATGTATAAAATAGTTTCAACAGGCTCTGTTAACCTTGTTAGCCTTTTAATCGCCTGTTAAAGTTGTTTTGCGTTGTTCTGGCAAAGGATTATTTTCCGTAAAATGAAATGACGTAAAATAATAATGATACTTTAGCATTGTAGTAAATTTTGATTCCCGATAAACCTGTTATGGACCGTAGAATAAGTTTATAACATCTATATTTTTTTCTAATGTCGTTTGGAGTAGAGAGTAAGAATAAAAATTTGTTGTATCTGGTTTTAAGAGTTTTGAAGCCATGGTCACTAAGTCTGTTTGTCTGTTTGACCAAAATTATCTTTAAATACATACAAAGATTTGTAATAAACATAACGCTTTGAATGATAATGAATACTTACCTGAAAAGTTAAAAAAATTGTAGAAATTGTATCAATAGAATTATAAACAAAATTACTTGCTTTTTAGATTATAAATTTACTGAGCCTATGTACTTGTTTATTTATTAAAAAAATCGTTAAAGCTCCTGCTCAAAATTATTTCATTGTGATTTTCTGAATCTTTCTGATTTTTTTTGAGTCATTTTAATCCCTTACTGACTTTGGATTTTGAAAACCTTTGCACACCTGTGAATTTTAGTCAAAATAAGTAAGTATTTTTTTAAATAAAACCGCTTATAATATTTGTCTTGTACCACATAAAAAGCACAACTTTAATTTTATAGATCAAAAGACAGGGTGAGATGGTATTTTTCAGGCTGACTCTATTCGAGGTAGAACAATAGAGCCTTGTCTCTCTGTGTTTATTTTTTAATTCCAAGCCAAGGTTTATCTCAATTTTACGTTTTATTGAAGCTTTGACTTTGGTTCGACTTTCGACTGGTAATTTACGACTACCTTCTGTTTAATTTGAAGATTAAAATAGAGTTGGTAATGGTTGTTTCAGAAGTAGTTTTTAGATATTTTTTTTCTATTAAGCTGATCTGCTGGGCTGGTACACTTATCCCTACCAAGCTATCTCTGATAGGGATAAGTACACTTTTTTGTAGATATATTTCTACCGGTAGGGATAGGTGCACAGTACATTTCTACCATTCGTTACTGCCATTTTTGTACAGTTAAGACCAAAACTACTCTTATTCTTTTAAAACTTCATTTTTTTTATACTTCAAATAGCAATATCTCGAAAACTAGACATCGTAGGCTAGTGTTTTTTTTGAAGAAGTTATAGGTATTTGAGACCTACATTTTGTTTGACATTTTTCCGGGCGTTATCCTGGGCCGCTAATCCCAAAAACGATAAACGATGTATCGTGACAATTATCGTGCTAAAGCTACTCCTAAAACACTATCGTCCGTTCTTCACTGTTCTTTAATACTGGTCGAGTCAACAATTTTCAGAACTAGTGTGGTGAAAAATTAATGTGAGATGAGAGGGTCCTTTCGTTCACTTGACAAACAATTAATGCTGTACAATAAATAAAATAAATATGATCACGACTGTAATCCCCAGGCTCGGTAGATATCTCCTCAGATCTTTAGTTACTTAGATCTTTGAGGATATCTAAAGAGGGTAGTCAGAGGCAAGTCCAAACATGACATTTAGTACATGCCCACATTTTGCACAGTAGTTAGTATTGCGACAAACAATAACTTTTAGTTTTCCTGTATTTTACAATTTTGCACGCAACTTTTCTCAACTTTATTCTGACCATTACATAATACACTTGCCAACGAACAGAATTAGTTTTATTTACAAATAGATAAATACATCACCCGAATGATCGCGCTAAACCTTGCTTATATAGCAACAAGCTTTGAGCGCTGAACACTAAACCAGAGTAAATTATCTCATCAAATAACCTATAAAGGCATTGCAAACAGTCGTTAAACAGTATTACCTGCAGATGTAAGATTGCTATACAGATGTAATAGTTTTGTCCCAGTAATAGCTCCGTGTGGTTCCGTGTGAGATAAGATCACGTCTCCATGTGTCTGTAATTTCCCCGGCGACTATCCGTCAAACTAGGTTATGAGATACAGACGTAAAGTTTTTACTTTATAATCTGTTGTTTTGACACGCCACTATTAAAAAAGGTAACGCTACTTGGAAGAAATGGTGGGAAAATATCCCTACTAGTGAGAAAGAGTGTGTAAAAGTACTAATCCTAGTGGGAAAGAGTAGAAAAATATTCCTAATAGTGGGAAAAAGAGTCTAAAAGTATCACTATTAGTGAGAAATAGAGTAAAAGTGTCCTTGCTAGTAGGTATTGTTCTTTTTATTGTGACACTAGTCTTTTATAACTTCCCTATTAGTGAGAAATTGTAGAAAAATATCCCTACTAGTAGAAAGAGAGTGTAAACGTTATCCCTACTAGTGAGAAAGAGTGTGTAAAAGTACCCTTACTAGTGGGAAAAATAGTGTACTAGTGAGAAATAGAGTAAAAGGATCCTTGCTAGTAGGCTTTTTATTGTGTCACTAGTCTTTTCAAACCAGTGTGTTGAAAAAAATTAAATACGCATTACAAGTCAACACAGCGTTATTCTTTTCAATAAGCATTCAATATTTTCTATCCTTTTTAGTGCAATAGGATTCAATACTTCACCTATCCATTTTATTCGAATATCATTCAATATTCAACCCCTTTTTAGTCAATGGCTTACAAAATCGATGTTACTTAAGCAGTAGTATATAACGGTAGGTAACCAAACTTCCACTAACCTATCTCGCCATCATAATTAGCAGGTAACCCTCATCAACCTACCATCTTTGCTAATGTCTTTGTCGTGTCCCGATTATTATTTAACCATAGTCAGATGTCTCTAATGGCTGGTCTGCGCATAATGCCGTGCCTAAATAGTAATTCTACATAATACTACGATTGTAAGGGTGGGATGAGTTACACAGAGCTATAAAATACAGTAGGTAAGTATTGATTTAGTGGCACTCACCGCGACTAAGTTTTTTTTAATAATAATCTATTGGGTTGTTCCCAAAATACTCCACGTTTTGTTCCCAAACTACTCCAAGAAATATTCTCAAATTACCATAGAGTTTTTATACTAAGACTCGGAAACAAATATGGCTACCACTCGGCATGCTCTGGCAAGTCTATACTTTGCCAGAGCAAAATGTATAAAAAATCTTATATGGTGGCAGTAAAAAACTATTTTCAGTTACGTTTAGTCGGGTTTTTTAGTTTTTGTAATAAATACTACATAGGTACATAGTTTAAAACCAAATACAGAAATAAGGTTGTTTGTAACGTAGTAGGTTGGAACGTCAAATGTGGTAAAGCGAAATTAATCGTTGTGACACTCAGTTGATGTAAAAATATAATATAATATCAATTTTCCATATTTTGAGAGAAAATGCAAAATATTCAATCCCTTTCTATGCAAAAACACTCATATACGATAGGAACTATTGATTCAAAGTATTCGAATAGTTGAATATTTGGTTTTGCGTACAAAGGTGGAATAGCATCTGAAAATAGCAAGGTATTTTCAAAAAGCACCAGGTTTTTATTCAGATTTTACTCCGTTTAGTTCCACTGTTTTCTTGCACTGTGGCAGGGTCGCAGCGATTGTATAAATTTCAAGGCGACACCGTCCGAACTCGATTATTATCCTGAAACCACAGACGCCACATTTTCAGTAAAATGAAATTCTAACCGACTTATTATGTATGGAGAAGAAAAATATCTAGAATATTTAGAGTTATTTATATTCATAGTATATGGATGAACGAAATAAATTTCATGAAAATCGTTGGAGTCATTTTCGAGATTCAGATTATATTTATATATAGAATTGCTCGTTTAAAGGTTTAGGTACCTGGATGACCGAGCTTTGCTCGTTTTTTTGGTAAATTACGTTTTCTAAAAATTAAAACTAGCTAAATCGATTTATCATCCCCGAAACCCCCTGAAAACCTACTACAATTTCATTAAAATTGTTGGAGCCGTTTTCGAGATTCAAATTATTTAATGTAGGTATACGAGTATAGTATAGACAAAAGACTAGAGGAACCAAGAATGTTTTTTATACATACTTTAACCTCCAACTGCTCCCTTTAGAGGTTGAATTTCTAAGTCTACGTCTACGTGATAATATAAGGAATGCACCCTCAAAATTACAAGTCTCTAGGACCAGTGGTTTAGAATCTACGTTGTCTGACAGTCAGTCATGCAAATATTTTCCCGCCGCGGGATACGGTCCCGCACTTTTCGAGTCGCAGCCGGCCACTCGTCCACCTCGCCACCGCGGTAGTATAACAATTCCTATTCACGCGCATTTAATTTAAAACTCGACCGAGCAACACTGCACTGGGACACATGACGGCCAGTGTTGCCAACTTTGCAGCAAAAAGACAAAAAACCGCTGCAAACAAAACCGTTGACGGCACACACTGAACTGTAAACATTGAGAAATGTGAATGCATTCGAAGTTTTGTCTCGACCCGGAAACTGGGTTGTGATGACGCGCGGGAAGTAACTATATTCCTCTTTAGGTCAATATGTGTGTATTAGATTATTAGTATTACACGACACACGACACATGACCACGACTGTTATCCCCAGGCTCGGTAGATATCTCCTCAGATCTATAGTTACTTAGATCTTTGTGGATATTTAAAGAGGGTAGTCAGAGGCAAGTCCAAACATGACATTTGATACATGCCCACATTTTGCATAGTAGTTAGTATTCCGTACGTGACAGGTTGCAGGCCCATCGCCGCTTATAAGAATACTAACCTATGACACATTCCTTCGAAATTTTGGTTCTAGGGTATGCCGGTTTCCTCACGATGTTTTCCTTCACCGTTTAAGAGCACTGGCATTGCGCACATAAATTTTTCGAATGGAAAAACTCATTGGTGCACGACCAGGTTTGAACCCACGACCTTCGGATCGTGAGGCAGGGGTGCTACCACTACACCACCAGCGCTCGTATTAAACGGGTATTTTTCGCGTATTATTTACCTGTTTTTGCTGACGTTTCAATTTTTCAAAATTCAAAATTCAAAATAGGTTTACACAGTGATCTAGATGACCGATCTTTGCTCGGTGTTTTTTTTGGTAAATCATGATTTTTGAAAATGAAACCTAGCAAGATCAATTCATCACCCTGAAATCCCCTGCATACTTAATTTCATGAAAATCGTTGGAGCCGTTTCCGAGATTCAGATTATTACAAGAATTGCTCTGCGTTTAAAGGTATAAGATAATAATGTGTTCAGATCGCGTAAGTTTAAAAAGTGTGTATTAGATGACTGTAAAAAATTAAGCCCCAAAATTAGTAAGGCTTGTAATATGGGAACCTGATAGTTGATAAATTAATTATATATTTTTTATACAACAAGGTACTTACAAAGAATACATAATATACACCCAGACAAAAAACAAACATTTGCGTTCATCACAAATGTTTGCCCTGGGTGGGGATAGAACTCACAACCTACAGCGCAGAAGGCAGAACTACTACCAACTGAGCTGTGAGGCTAGTCAAAGTAAAGTAAGGCAGTATAGTATGCATGATACACCTGCGTAAATTTTTAACCATATCACAGCCGGCCGAACAGTCGATCCTCAAACGCTCAGCTTATGCATAGCTGTAAAATTTAACGGTTAACAATAAAGTAAGCTAAGACCGGGAGCACACTGCGCGCCCATAACTTGCGCGCCACGTGTGCCACCGGCTTACACATACAGAGTGTTATATTTTACGCTAGCTTTAATTTAACTTGCCGTGTGTTTGTGATTTAGCATGTCCCCTACATTCCCCCAAAGAGGAAGAGAGAATAATTGACGCAAATTGTGTTTGAATATTTTTTTTGTTTGAATATTTTCTCGAGTTGGTCTTATATAAATTAGATTTCTTGGTGGGATTTTTTTCCCATCGAGTCACACTGTTACACGATCTGTTGACGACCTCAGTGGCGCAGCGGGCGGGAGTCCGCCTGCGACGCAAGAGGTTGCGGGTTCGATTCCCGCCGCGGAACAAATTTGTGTACAATCTGCAGTTTGTTCCGTTGGTCTGGGTGTTTTCTATGTATAATAAAAAAATATCTATCTATGTTTATAATGTATTAAATATATCAGTTATCTGGTACCCATAACACAAGCTTTGACTTTAGGGCTAGATGATACTGTGTGGATTGTCCAGCATTATTTATTTATTTACACGTTGGGAACTCTTCTATTAAAAAAGTTGCAACGAGTAACAGTGTAGCTCGATGGGAAAAAAATTCCCAAATTTCAAAAACGGAAAACTCAAACGGAACACCCTGTGTTCGGATATTATGACTACTTATAGGGTTTTAGTATTGTCCGTTTTTATTGAAGATTTCAAGGTTTGCGGCAGCGCCTTAATGCCCTATTAGACCCGGGATTTGGCATTCCGATTGTGTATGATCAGCGGGAATTGTTCAACTTTATGCCCAGGGGCTAAGACTGATTTTCGAAACACAATTTTGAAAATTCGGATATATTATTGCTAATTTGAGTCTTTGAGTACCGTTTGTGTTTTGTAGGGATAGTTCGTTTCCTCTTTCCTTAAATATGGATTATATATTTTAAGGGATGTAATAAATAGTGATAGTAATTTGGTCATTGATAGCTCATAAATGCGCTTGAACGGGCTTGAGTCGCCACACGACTGAATGGTTCTAAATATGCCATTTTTAATCAGATTATTAAAAATCTAATATTCTTTACTATTTCCATAACATAATAACACACTAGCTCCCGTGCGTGACTCCGCTCGCGTGGTACAAGTACCCGTGGTACAAAGTTAGTATGGGACTTTTTTGTGCTGTGATTTGTTTGAAACTTGGTTTAGATACTTTAAGTGAACGAAGTCGCGAGTGGGTCGGCTACAGTGTTGCCAGATACACTGTAATTACAGCAGATCTACTGTATTTTCACACGATCCACTGTTCACTGTAATACTAAAAAAAAATACAGTGTTTGGGAACACTCATTTTTCAACGGGCAAAAATCAACTTTTATATTTTTTATACTTTTGTATTTTTTTTTTACTTATATTGTAATTTTGTATCAAACACTGTAATTTTGAGCACTTTTGAGCACCAAACACTGTAATATAATTTGTCTCATCTGGCAACACTGGTCGGCTAGTGTATTAATAAAATTCCTGTTAAAGTACTTGCTGCTTGCTTGCTCATACCGTCTGTTAGCTCACAATTTATTGGCAAACTTCAAGCAAAGCTTTTCATTAGCCGCTAAACTCCAGCCAAGTTATCTACCCCGCCTGCTGTGTCCGCAACAGGACCAATTACGTGCTGTGTGGAGTTTGTTCTTTGTAATTTTGAGTTTAGATGTTGCCTTATAAATGTGTTATCTTTAATTTTTTTGTGACAGCTTAGCCTCACCATACATACCTATCTTCTTACTGGCTTGGGGATTTAAGCTCGGGAAAATTACATAAATGTCATCGGTCTTCACGTCAAACCTGCAACTCAATGTTGATTTTCTGCGATGCACTTGACTGACAACTTTGTCACTTTAGTTTTATAATTTTTCTCGTGTTATTGCGAGTTTCACTGTGTTATTTTGATAGTTTTTTTCTAAATTCATCCCGAGAATTTTGAGCAAAACAGCCATCTTTTGTTTAAAATTGACTTGACAATTTGACTTTGATTTTGTGACATTGACAATACTACTAATATAAACACTTGACACTGGCAAAGTTTATCTCAAAAGAAACAGATTGTATTTAAAAAGATGAAGAAAAAGGCAAGTCTTCTACTAGCTTTTGTGTATCAGCTTTACACAGATTTAAAGCACTAGAAAGTTGTTATTTCATCGTGGATTATGTTCGTTTTGACTGAAAGGTTTTTAATTCGCAACGTTTTGCAATTACAAACTGGAACTACGTACACTTTATAAACAAACGCACACTGTGTTTTTAACCGAAATAAGTTGGCCCGAAATAAATGAAACTAAATTCACGCGACATCAAAGAGTGTCGTAAAAATGTAAATTAAAGAAATACATTATGTAAACGCGCAAGTAAAACGAAGAATATCATCATAACTTTGCATAGAGTCGCAAAAAAATATCGCTAACCCACGCCTCTTTGATGTTTTGAGTGCGTGAAATATACGCGCTAATGTGGGTCGAAATGCAATATTTTTTAAATTATCAGTATAAATTTCGACTTTACAATATATTTTTCTGGAGTCATAATCGACTGCTAAAAATATATTACGCAGAATAGAAAACGTGGAAACGTATAGTCGTAGGTATGTATGTTTGTCTTAATATGTTTCTAGGTAGACCTGTGTCGATCACGATCGATTTGGTCATTTTGATTCGATCGTAACTTAGAAGCGAGTAGATCACGAATCTATATGTGATTCGATCATTTTTAACCCGTTTGTTTGGGCTAGATTGCAAGGCTCGCGCGCGTCCGATTCGATTGTCGATCATCCTAACCTGCGACCTGTTTAGTAATAACTTGTAAGTCAAGGGACCCATGGGTATACTGCTGTCTCCTAGATAACCCGCATGGGTTGATTGATCGAATCATTGTAAACCGCTTACATAGCCGAAGGGTCACGATCGATCCGGTTCTCACGAAATGATCGATGGACATAGGTCTAGCTCTAGGTAGGATTCCAACTTTACCGCCGACGATAAGTTGTTTGACAAAAAATATATATTGTAATGGCCGTTTAGGTCCACGAACTGACTTATCTGAAAATAGAAACATATTTCATAGTGGGCATTTTGGCCCTCGAGCTAAGTTGGGCTGAGTTCACCAAAAAACTGAAAAAACCATTTATTCAAAGTGGTCGATATGGCCCGCGGGCTGAGTTGACTATAAAAAATATAAATAAATTTTGTAGTGGACATTTCGGCCCATGGACTGAGTTGACCAAAGAATCATAAAGTCACATAAATGAGCTCAAATCTCGAAGCATCTAAACGAGTCTTAAGTATCTCCAAGAAAATTCCTGTAAAAATGGTAATGCGGGAGCGGATTTTTATTAAAAAGTGCACTTAAAATGTTTTTTAAATAAGTAATTATGTTAATAGCTCCGCCATGTCTAAACCGAACCCAAACACTGTGGGAAAGGGTGTCCTTTATATATTTTAAGGTATTGCCATTATAATAGCGATTACTTTTTAAATTGGGCCTTGTGGTATTTTGGAATAAAATAATTTTGACCTTTATTAGTTTAAACTAGTTAGTTTTAACTAGTGAGGTGAAAGGATTAAAGTGCAACTCAGAGACTTCTTTCATACACTGGACACGTCTTCAAACTTTTTGTTTATCGATATTTTCCTTCATCGTTTGAGAATACTGGTAAAATGCATATAATTTTTCAAACAGATTTTTTTTTGTGTCCGACCAGATTCGATCCCATGACCTTAGGATCAAAAAGCGGGGTCACTACCACTAGACCACCAGGGTTATATTATCTTTAAGAAAACAGAGCAATGTGTTCAGCTACCGGACCAGTAAATTGATTTTTTACCGTTATTTTAAAAAAAAACCTTTATACAAGAGCTCGTCTTTCAAGCTGATAGCATGAAGATGGAGCAATAAAAGATTGGTTTATAATAAGTTATTTCACGAAGGGTACATTTAAAATTAACTAATATTTTAGGAGATAAACAAAATTGTTTTTTGTGAACAATGACGAAACCGAGTAATGGCTTTACCGCTACCAATCAGGCCACGCCGCAGCCCTAAATGAGTCAATGCGTATAATTTTTATTGCGGCGGCATTTCCTAGAAAGGGACATATGATTTACGGACTGATTCCGAGGCACGCTGCTCACACATGGCGCTGGCCTTTTCGGAAACGGTTTATGGTTTAAAAGAAAAGACAATTTGTTTCACAGAGTAAATAAACCATAGCGTTCTGCTTGTGGTCTTACGACAAGCTCTCTGAGCAATATCAAGTTAATAGTCAATATAATTATCTTTATTCATCAAAATCACAAGGATCATTTTGAATCGTCTTACATACTAGGTGAGTCTAGGTGCCAATTCCAGTACTATCCCCAGTCCGAGAAGAACTGACAAGAAACTCGCTGAGCCCTAGCGCTTTTAATGTAATGTAACTTTGATATTTTGTACCATGACCTTTTAAATTGTATTAAAGTAGTGTGACTTCTAAGCGTGAAACTATGACGTGTCTGAAACAGGATGTTTTGTAAGTAGGTACTGGTATTAAGGCCTCTAGACAATCACGTTAATTTTTTACGTCAAATCGTCGGAAAAATAGGTAAATCAAACGCAATAAATATCCGTTTAATACTAATAATAATGATTCATCTGAATCACAGGAATGACATAGGCTACACAAAATGTCAAAGAATAAGGGCGGCTCAGTGAATTGTAATATTACCATTGGGACGGCTGTAAAAATCTATTAGTTACGTTCAGACGGATTTTTTTAAATATTCAATAAAATTACTAGTTTTAAAAAACAAACCAGTAAAACAGATCCGATCATAGAACTATTCGATACCTATAAAGCAGACAAACAAACTTTCAATTACAAAGTTGGACCTAGAGTAGCACCTGGAGGTAAGCCAAGTGCATGCCATATTAAACTCGCGAACTACTATAAATTCAATTATTCAATTTAACTTCTTGATGCTAAACGTGTCACAAGTTCATGGTGTTTCCTCCGCAAAACAAAATCGTACTTATCTATATGTTTTTTTTTTTGTAAATTTTAATTGGGGATAGCATAACATACGATATAGATAAATAAATAAATAAATAAATAATGCTGGACAATCCACACAGCGTCATCTAGTCCCAAAGTAAGCTACTCAAAGCTTGTGTTATGGGTACTAGATAACTGATATATTTAATACATTATATACATAGATAGATATCTTTTATTATACATAGAAAACACCCAGACCAACGGAACAAATTTCTGCAAATCTCACACAATTTTGTTCCGCGGCGGGAATCGAACCCGCAACCTCTTGCGTCGCAGGCGGACTCTCGCCCGCTGCGCCACTGAGGTCGGCAACAGCAATGCCGAAACAGCAATTTTTAACCCCCGACGAGGGGTGTTATAAGTTTAACGTGTCAGTTCAGCGTATCTGTGTATCTGTCTGGGGCATCGTAGCTCCCAAACGGATGAACCGATTTTCGTTTAGTTTTTTTTGTGTCATAGATAATTTTAACCCGAGTGTTCTTAGTTATGTTTCATGAAAATGTGTTCACCCGTTTGAAGATTATCAGCTCTTTTAGTTGATGAGGGGATCTGACTACCTTCTATATGTCCTACTAGCTGTCCCGCCCGCGACTTCGTTCACTTAAAGTAGGTATCTAAACTGAGTTTCAAACAAACCACACTAATAAAAAAATCCCATAAATAACTTTGACATCCAATTTTACCCATTTTGGAGGGCTATTTTGAAATATCCAGGAATACGTTTCCATTTATTTTGCATTTAAAGTATCCAAACCAAAACTAAGACCAATCACACCACCCTTTAAAAAGTAAGTACCCATAAAAACATTGACCCCACATTTGACCCCTTTTTGAAGGTCATATTGAAAAATCCTGAAACACTTTGTTCATTCATTTTGTATTTACAGTACACAAAGTTTCAGACCAATCGCACCACCCGTCAAAAAAATCCCATACAAACATTGACCCCTTTTTTACAGTTATATTGAAAAATCCTGAAACAGAAAACAAAGTTTCAGGCCAATCGCAGCACCCGTTAAAAATTCCCATACAAACATTGACCCCCTTTTTTAGAGTTATATTGAAAAATCTTTTAACATGAAATTAAGTTTCAGACCAATCACACCACCCGTTAAAAAATCCCATACAAACATTGACCCCCCTTTTGACCCCCTTTTTAGAGTTATATTGAAAAATCCTAAAACACGAAATTAAGTTTCAGACCAATCGCACCACCCGTTGAAAAGTTCCTATACAAATATTGACCCCCCATTGACCATTTGACCCCCTTGTTTAAAGGTTATATTGAAAAATCCTGAAACACGAAACAAAGTTTCAGACCAATCGCACCAGGTTAAAAAGATCCCATACAAACATTGACCCCACATTTGACCCCTTTTTGAAGGTTATATTTAAATATCCTGAAACACGTGTCCGTTCATTTTGTATTTACAGTACATAAACAAAGTTTCAGACCAATCGCTCCACCCGTTAAAAAGTTCACATACAAAAATTGACCCCACATTTGACCCCTTTTTGAAGGTTATTTTTAAAAATCCTGAAACACGTGTTCATTCATTTTGCATTTACAGTACACAAACAAAGTTTCAAGCCAATCGCACCACCTGTTAAAAAGTTCACGTACAAACATTGACCACACATTTGACCCCTTTTTGAAGGTTATATTGAAAAATCCTGAAACACGTGTTCATTTATTTTGCATTTACAGTACACAAACAAAGTTTCAGAACAATCGCATTACCCGTTAAAAAGTTCCCATACAAAAATTGACCCCACATTTGACCCCTTTTTGATAGTTATATTGAAAAATCCTGAAACACGTGTTGATTAATTTTGCATTTGCAGTGCACAAACAAAGTTTCATGAAAATCGTTCCACGCGTTAAAAAGTTTCATACTAACGTTTTCACCCTTTTTCACCCCCTTAGAGGTGGAATTTCCAAAAATCCCGTCTTAGTGGGTGGTTTTGTTATAAAAGGAACCCACCTTTCAAATTTCAGCTTTCTAGCTTCAGCGGTTTCGGCTGGGCGATGATAAATCAGTCAGTCAGTCAGTCAGTCAGTCAGTCAGTCAGGTTAAGCTCTTATATAGATATAGATTGATTCGAAATTTGGTACCGTGTTACTCCAATGATATTGAAAGAACATGGTAAGGTAACCATGACTTGTAAGGATAAGGTTTAGATGTCGGGGGGTTTTTAAAATTTTTGATTTTGTTTTATGTAAATTTTAATTGGGGATAGCATAACATATCGTATGTTATGCTATCCCCAATTAAAATTTAGCACTAAATATAATAGCAGTAAATAGCACTTTTTTGAATGATATGTAATATTTTATTGACCTGGATATTATATCAATGCAGTGCGTAGTACGGTCGCGGTGAAATGTCACAAGTGTAGACATACGCTTAGGTGTCGGTGAGTAACAGCTATAGTAATTGTGTGAAAACTGTCGATAGTGATAAAAAGTATGAGAACTTTTAATGTTTCCATGGAAAAAGACATTTAGTGGTCACGTCACGACAAATACCAACTGATATAATCTTAAACAAAAAAAAAACATGATCACGACTGTAATCTCCAGGCTCGTTAGATATCTCCTCAGATCTTTACTTTTGAGGATGTCTAAAAAATGTAGTCATAGGCTAAACATGATATTATTTAGCACATGATCACATTTTGCACAGTGGTTAGTATTCCATACTTGACAGGTTGCAAGCCCATCGCCTCTATATCTTATAGTTTGAGGGTGTGAGCGTGTGTGGGGTGTGTTGATTTGTACGTAAGTATTAACTTTGTGCTAAGCTACTTGAGATGAAATTCGTAATCTATAATATGAACATTGATTATACCTTGGATTAATGTGTTAATCATTAATCCAAGGTATAATATTGCCTTAACATTGATTATACCTTGCATTAACAGTTAATGCAAGGTATAATCAATATTAAGGCTAATAGGTAAGTTTAATGAATACAAGTAATGGGTTGAACGAGAAACATTCCAGGAACCAACCTCGCCAAGAGATAGCGTTTCCGTATCCGCTTTTATTATAGCGGAATCTCCCGCAAAGTACCTCCATAAAATATAGCCTATGTTCATCCTGAAAGTTCATTCTACACATTGGTGAAAGAATTTTTCAAATCGGTCCAACAGTTTCAAAGCCTATTCAATGCAAACAAACAATCAAATCTTTCCTCTTTATAATATTAGAATAGATAATCGTATCGTATGATGTAATTCTTAATTAGTGTGCACAAATTGCTAGTTGTAGAGTTTATGCTCAGTGATTAATGTCGATTTCTTTGATAGTAATTCATCACAATAAGTGGCATTCCTTGAACAAAATTACTTGTCATTAAAATGAAATTACGCTTGTTTTTTTTTGAGTTTGATTGAAAAAATCTATAGAATCTATTGACTTCTTTGAACTTCTTAGGTTTTACGACATGCCAGTTGCCTCATAATATTTTACCTACAAATTTAACTTCATTTGAAAAAATACCAAAAAAATGTTCAACACAAAACTATTGTACGTATTTTTATTTCAGATTTCAGGAATTGAAACGTAGAAAAGCTTTTTCTATTCATTAGAGCAACCTGAACCGAGAGTTGGGAACGAAAAATCCTCTTTTTAACCCTATCAATGCAAGTGTAACACAAATTGAAAACCGGGTTAAACAAATTGTTTTATACAAGTCACGATCAGATTACAGGTGTGCGTGTACGGTGACTGCGCTGCTCAAGTTTCCAGGACTTTTTCATGGACAATAAAACGATGTATTAATTACACGAACTAATGAAAAGTGTAAAACAAAGTCGTGTTAGTAGTCGCAAAACGAATCTTTTCGAGTTCTATTTTTATTTAATTTTTTTATTTTGTTTGTGTTACAAAATCCACAGCCCTTAATCTATATAATACTTAAAAACATTTTCTTCTTATGACCAATAATGGATTTACATTTTATAGATGAATAATTTTGAACAGACAGCCAAAGCAAGTTTATATTAACTACACAATTTAAAACATTAACTACTACTAAGTATTTCTAAAAGGTGAGTAAAGAAAAATATATACATAAGTATAATAAATAATAGAAAATAATAATAAATTATGGGTACTTATATAGATAGATAAATAAATAAATAATAGATAAATAAATAAATATTAATAGTGTAGTAATAATATATCTATCGAATTTCAAAGTGACATTGTGACAAAGTAATGTCATTGACAATGTAATGATTTGTCTAAAAGTCTTTGATTATGTTGTACTAAAATAAAATTACATCGGTGATAAAACTCCTGGTTTCACTGTAATATACACAACTAGCTGTCCCGCCCGCGACTTCGTTCACATAAAATATCTAAACTGAGTTTTAAACACAACACACAACTAATAAAAATCCCATACAACTTTGACACCCCATTTTACCCCTTTCTGAAGGTTAGATTGAAAAATCCTGAAACACGTGTCCATTCATTTTGCATTTAAAGTACACAAACAAAGTTTAAAGAAAATCGCTCCGCGCGTTAAAAAGTTTCATACTAACGTTTTCACCCTTTTTCACCCCTTTAGAGGTGGAATTTCCAAAAATCCCGCCTTAGTGGGTGGTTTTGTTATAAAAGGAAGCCACCTTCCAAATTTCAGCATTCTATCTTCAGCGGTTTCTGCTCGGCGATGATCAATCAGTCAGTCAGTCAGGTTAAGCTCTTATATAGATATAGATAATTATTTAGACGACCTCAGTGGCGCAGCGGGCAAGAGTCCGCCTCCGTCGCAAGAGGTTGCGGGTTCGATTCCCGCCTCGGAAAAAAATTATGTACGATCTGCAATTTGTTCCGTTGGTCTGGGTGTGTATGTATAGTAAAAAATATCTATCTATGTATCTATATCATGTATTAAATATATCAGTTATCTAGTACCCATAACACAAGCTTTGAGTAGCTTACTTTGGGGCTAGATGATGCTGTGTGGATTGTCCAGCATTGTCCAGCATTAATTTTTGATTCGTTGAATCTATTTCTGCCCCGAATAGCATTACTATTATACCTGTAACAAATGAAAATGAAGTAAATGCGGAGATTATATACTTTTTTTGTAAATACATACTTACATAGAATAATAACACACAGGCACAAAACAAACATCTGCGTACATCACCTACACAAATGTTTGTCCTGCGTGGGGAACGAACCCACAAACAACTATTGAAGACTATTGATCTCAGTATGTATCCTGAAAATATCAGGATCATAGTCACCTTAAATCTGGGGTTACATCGGATTACTGGGAGTGGCGTGCGAGCATTGGAAAAGCTGGTAGGTACCGCCGGCGCGGATTTTTGTTATTGAGACCGGATACTGGTCTTCTGCCTCACTTGTATATTAACTGGTTTTTTAATCCTTCCAACTTGTAGGTGTTTTTGTATCAGATTATATCCTACTATGTTGCGAATGTAACTCTATTTGTTTGTTACCTTTTCACGACTGAACGGATTGAATTTGGCAAGGAGATAGATTATATTTTGGAGACGGATATAATAGACTATCTTTTTTTTAAGCAATTATCCGAATAGGCTGAATTAGGGGTTGAAAGTTTGTATAGGAAATGTATGGTTAAGCAACGTTGGGCGTAGTCAGTTTTTAGATGGGCGACCGCCGAATGTAAAAAGACATTTCATAGAAATTTCAGAATAAATAATAAATGTTATATTGATTAATATTTGCGGAAAAAGTCAATTAACAAGTAATTTTTAGCTAGTCGTGCACCAATGAGTTTTTCCATTCGAAAAATTTATGTGCGCAATGCCAGTGCTCTTAAACGGTGAAGGAAAACATCGTGAGGAAACCGGCATACCCTAGAACCAAAAATTCGAAGGTATGTGTCATAGGTTAGTATTCTTATAAACGGCGATGGGCTTGCAACCTGTCACGTACGGAATACTAACTACTGTGCAAAATGTGGGCATGTACCAAATGTCATGTTTGGACGTGCCTCTGACTACCCTCTTTAGATATCCTCAAAAGATCTAAATAACTAGAGATCTGAGGAGATATCTCCTGAGCCTGGGGATTACAGTCGTGATCATATTTTTTTTTTTTATTTTTTTTTAGCTAGTAATTTTTATAAATGCGAAAGTTTGGATGGATGAATGTTTGTTACTCAATCACGTTGAAATGGCTGAATGTATCTGGACAAAACTTAGAATACGCGTTATTTTTGACATGAATCGGTAGTGCCAAAGGGAAGTAGTGGAAATAACACATAGACTGCTTTTTATCTTGGTAGGTACCATGCGAGCGTAGCAAATAGTTTAGAAAAGAAAATCTTTTTTCGTAAATCAAGTCGTAATCATGTTGTGGACAAATGAAAAAAACGTGTTGTGCCGACCCCACATAGCGTGGGGAAAGGGCAGGAAAAAGAAGAAGAAGAAGTCGTAATTATGTTTTCGTATGCCAAACTCATTTCCAATGTGATTTCTTGTGCTCATTCTCACCAGTAAATCTAGACACAGGTGTTTCAATACAAGTTCGTATGTTTGCAAAACATGTCAGTCAAAAGCATATTTTATTGCAAACAGCCTGTATAAACGGCGGGAGTGAAGACGTGTGGCTGAGTTATGCAGAACTATTGGAACTGCCCGCGACTTTACTCGCGTAATATTCTTTTCGATCAAACTTCAACTTCTGTAGTCTTTCGATTCTAAGGTCGTGGGTTCAAATGCAGTCGTGTACCAATGGATTTTTCTGTTTGAGAAATGTATGTGCAATATACCAGTACTCTTAAATTATGAATGAAAACATCGTGAGGAAATGACATGTCGCAGAACCTAAAAACTTCGAAGACATTATTGTGTTAGGAGCCTCTGAGAAGCACTTTAATCCTTTCACCACACTACTTTAAAAAAATAACGAAGAAGAAGAGAAAGTCTCTAGGAACAGCGGTTTAGGCTCCGCGATGTCAATAGGTCAGTCAGTCATTCACGACAAAGTATTTTGTATACTTAGTATTGTGATAAATATTAGCTTTAATGGTAAACTTATTGTATTATTTTAGTTTTTATTCATTTTCTGTCTTTCAACGGCTTCAGTGGCGTAATGAGTGAGTGGTTGGCTGGATGTTTCCACTGGAGAAAAGCTTAGGTACATGATCTTAAAATAATTGAGTAGGTACGAACAATATGAATGCATATTGCGATGGTAAAAACGTATTTAAATGAAAATGTTGTACAGGACGGCCCAGTTTTTATTGGCTACCCTTAGAGATTAATATACTACCTTTAATTTGATAGCATAACATCTTTACAGTTGTAATATCACAATTAAAAAGGATCTTGCAAAAAAAGCGCTAGGGCCCAGCGAGTTTCTTGTCAGTTCTTCTCGGACTGGGGATAGGACTGGAATTGGCACCTACACTCACCTAGTATGTAAGACGATTCAAAATAATCCTTGTGATTTTACTGAATAAATAATTATTGACTTGAAAAAAAATTACTTGACTTGACAAGTCAAGTAATTTTTTTTGATTCCTGGTTCTTTAAATGGTAGCTAAAACCATTGATATTATTAACGCGAAAGTTTGTAAGAATGTATGGATGTAGGGATGTCTGGATGTCTGGATGTATGTTTGTTATTCTTTCACGCTGAAACCGCTGAACGGATCTGGATGAAATTTGGCATAGATACAAATTATAGTCTGGAATAACACATAGGCTACTTTTTTCCCGGAAAAATGTACGGTTCTCGTGGGATAGTTTTTTTTTGTTTTTCAAGTTATCACGCGGGCGAAGCCGTGGGCGGAAGCTAGTAGCTAAATAATTTTATGACGAGAGTTTGAAGTATACTTAGTACTGATACATTTTGTATACAATACAAAGTTGTCCCTATTAGGGTCGAGAACTATCATTAGGCGTCCAAGGGCAGTTCCACACGCTACGCGTGACGCTCTCGGCTCAGGCATTCTTGCTATTAATAAGCGCTAAGCATTCACCATAGAATAATATACGATAGAATATACAGATATACCAGTCAATATAAACGAGAATACAAAAAATAGGTAATTAACACAATATTTTTCATCATCATAATCATCATCAGCCTATAGCAGTCCACTGCTGGACATAGGCCTCCCCTAATGTTTTTACAATATTCATACTAATATTATAAATGCGAGAGTAGCTTTGTTTGTTTGTTTGTTGCATTTTTGCGACAAAACGGCTGAACGAATCGTAACTAAACTTAGCACGAAGATTATATTGCATCCTGGAGACGGACATTGGCTATCATTTCTCTCAAAAAATAATCTTGAAATTGCTAAAATATGGAATGTTTGTATAGAAAACGTTTTTGGATGGGTGACTGCCTCTTTTTTTGCACTCTTTACAAATTTCTCAATTAATCGATATCAATAATTTCAGAATCAATATGTTTTATTGATGGATATTTGCGGAGGAAGTCACGAGTAACAGCTAGTATTATAAATGCGAAAGTAATTCTGTCTTTATGTCACCTTTTTACGACTTTGTGGTGTTTAATTACTTTTATGTTGCTTTATTTATAAGCCTACGGATATTTTTTTTGTTCAATGTTTAAAATTGACTTGCTAATTTACTTTTATTTTATTACAGCAAATGAAAACCACGCTTTTAAAGTGTTCTATGAAAATACTTACGAATTTTAGCGATGACTACGAAAGGATCACTGAAAAGATATATTTTGAGATTAGGTAATTACAGCAGATCGTGTCTTATCTGTTCAAATGCCTACATTCTTTGGCCAGACTCACGTGCCGTTCACAAATCAGTCGTTGCCGCATCGACACAAAGAAATGTTTTCAAATGTTATTTATTCAAGTATTTATGTGGTGCGACTAAATATCCTTGTTTATGTTAGCGGCGGCCTCACAGAGGGCTTACATTAGTAGGCATGTCTTGAAGTTTATTTTAGTGCCTACTGTCTGTGTACTGCGATGTTGTTTTTCATTTCTAGAGGTAGGCACCTGGCAAGGCAGTCTTGCAATACTTTATTGGTTTACTAGCTTCCGCCAACCACTTTGCCCGCATTGTACCTTGTAAAACAAAAACAAATCTATCCCATGGGAATCGTACATTTTTCGGTGATAAAAAGCCTAGTGCTTTTTCAGACTAATCTATCTCAGTGCCAAATTTCATCTAGATCCGTTCAGCCGTTTCAGCGTGAAAGAGCATCAAACATACATCCATACATATGTACATACTTACCTACTTTACTTTTACTTTATCGATTTCTACTGACTCCAAAATATTTCAGTTTAATAAAAAATAATTTTACTACTTATTATTTTGTTTTATTATGTCACTATTTGTTTTAAACCAGTGTGGTGAAAAGATTATGAAAGGTCTCAGAGGCACCGAGAGAGAGCGCTGGTGGTGTAGTGGTAGCACCCCTGCCTCACGATCCGAAGGTCGTGGGTTCAAACCTGGTCGTGCACCAATGAGTTTTTCCATTCGAAAAATTTATGTGCGCAATGCCAGTGCTCTTAAACGGTGAAGGAAAACATCGTGAGGAAACCGGCATACCCTAGAACCAAAAATTTGAAGGTATGTGTCATATAGCGATGGGCTTGCAACCTGTCACGTACGAAATACTACCTACTGTGCAAAATGTGGGCATGTACCAAATGTCATGTTTGGACTTGGCTCTGACTACCCTCTTTAGATATCCTCAAAGATCTAAGTAACTAAAAATCTGAGAAGATATCTACCGAGCCTGGGGATTACAGTCGTGATCATATTTTTTTTTTCTCAGAGGCACCTTTCGGTCACATGACACTTTTTTTATTTATTAGGTTCTACGACATAATTGACTTTAGTCTAAGGAATGTTTAATATTATTGTGACTATTGTAAGCAACGATAAAAAATAGTTTAAAAAGGTGTACATATCTAGCTTCTATAGCAAACTAGCTTCTGCCCCCGGCTTCACCCACAAGGTAATTAAATTATGGCCTAAGTTCATCTTGAAACTTCATTCCAAACATTAGTGAAAGAATTTTTGAAATTGGATGAGTAGTTTTAAAGATAACCTCCAACATACAAACAAACAAACTTAATCACTATATTATATTAGTTTTATTTATTATATTATATTAAATACATCAAAGAAAATGTAAGTAGGTATTTTTATGAACATCTCCACTCTACACAAAATGTACCTTATCTTTAAGTTATGAAACAATATCAGTTGTACGTGTTCTGTAAAACATATCACCGTCTAGAGGCTGTTTGAAAGACGTATTTTGAAATTATAAGGGTGCTTTCACATCATAAATACCTACCATATAAAATACAAGTGAAATTAAATTAAAACCCCCGATATCAATTTTGTCCGCCATTTTGTGGTGGCGGCCATTTTGAATTTGAAATTTGTCAAAGTGATGAATTTTACTACTCAATAACTAAAACTAATAACTATAGAGATAATAGAGGGTAAAAACTACTGTTTATAAAATGGTTTTAACTCAATCAGTTAACATTATAAATAAAATAAAAAATATTTGAATAATATATTAGATACATAATGAAGTCGCAAATAAAATAAATAAATAATGCTGGACAACCCACACAGCATCATCTAGCCCCAAAGTAAGCTACTCAAAGCTTGTGTTATGGGTACTAGATAATTGATATATTTAATACATTAGATACATAGATAGATATTTTTTATTATACATAGAAAACACCCAGACCAACGGAACAAATTTCTGCAGAGCGTACACAAATTTGTTCCGCGGCGGGAATCGAACCCGCACCTCTTGCGTCGCAGGCGGTCTCTCGCCCGCTGCGCCACTGAGGTCGTCAAATTGTCTTTGTCTATTAATTTAATAAAACAAATTATCGTTTAAAACAATACAACATTAGTATTTGAGCCTAAAGTATTAAAAGCGCTTAAGATGTTGAATGCTCTAGCAAATTTTATAATAATGTTAGTCATGTTACAGTTACCGGGTGTTGCTGTGGCACATCTTTTTATATAGCCAAGTTAACGTCTTGCATCAAAAATATAATATGTATTGTGATGTGACGTGAAACAAAAAACGTTAAACCGTGTGATGCGCAAGCGTTATAAAGAGCTTTATTTGCCTTCTTAAATTAATCGATAGAACATTTAAAATTTAAACTAAAATATACTAAAAATTTCATCCTACTAGAATATATTACAAAAATTAAAAACCGAACTGAAAGTCATTAAAAAAGGGTCTAACAGTCGCCATATTGGATTTTTTTGACATTTTGTCTAGCTTATGTCACTTTTGTAATTCAGGCAAATCTCGTAACACCTCATTTGTCAAAATCTGTTCAGTCGCTCCAGTGATAGCCAAAGGAACTTGCATACATACACCCAAAGACTTTTACCCCTTTTTACCCTCTACTTCACAGTCGTGTAAAAAAGTAATTGTATAACATGGGCCATAGCAAGAGCTGACTATTGTAGAAATAACTTATTCACAATAAGTTCCATACCAATTCTAGACGTATCCAGTATTATTTGATTATAATTTGTTATAATTCAATATTAATAAAATATTTTCTGTTGAAACCTTTAGGTTGATGAAACCGTTGTTAAGGTCAATATAAAATTATATTATTGGAAAACTAGCTAAAGTTGTGAATTTGCTCAAATAAAGTTAATAAAAATTATACAAAGTTTTAAGTCAGTTTACGCAATAGATCAAATTTAAACCATATAAAATATAAAAGATAAGTTTTATCGTAGTGAAAAATATATAAATGCTGTAAAAAATAAGATAGTTTACGGTGAAAATTCCATCAAAATTGGTCCAGTAGTTTTTGCATGAGAGTAAGTAAAAAGAAGGCAAGATCGAAAAAAATCAAGAAATGCTTTATAACATGTAAATCATGTTCTTATTATTTTGCTAATCATGCAAACATTTGTCCCGCAGTGGGAATTAAACCGACACTTTGGGTGCCAGTTGGCGTCTCCCGTCTTCGCTGACAAAATGGAACAAGCTTGCAAAAATTTAATTGTGTCAAAAATGGTTTAAATTAATTCAATGATTTCAATCAAACATTTCAAATGAAAACGAGAAAGAATTCCAAGAGTCAGCCAATCATAAATCTGAAGCAAGTTAACATTCGGAGGCATAATGAACAAGCTATAGAGTAGATAGTGTCATGTCTGAACGGTCAAAGACAAGCTATCGAATAAATAATCACGGCTGTAATTCCCCAGGCTCGGTAAATATCTCCACAGGCTCCACTAGTGACTTAGATCTTTGAGGATATAAACAAAAAGAAGGAGGAAGAAAACTTCTATGAAGTGCAAAAAGAGGCGGTCACCCATCCAAAAACTGACACACACAGACAGAGTTACTAACTGACACACACAAACAGAGTTATTTTCACATTTATAATAGGTATTAGAAAGGATAAATAGTGATACAGACTACGCTGTAGCCTAAAAGTCTGGATGGATTTTTACAAGTACTTAAGATATTGTGAAATTCGTTTAGATCAGAGAACATTTCATTGACTATTAAGAAATTTAAAAACTCGAATATGGAACCTTTAAAAAACTATTTGCAACTACTTTTAGTCGTGAATTTGATTTTTATATCAAAAATATGCGCAGCCAACGATCATACTAAATTGACAACTTTATGACAGGGGGACATCTTGATCTATCGATAATTACAACTCTTAGATTAACGACTAGGAAATTCCATCTGAAAGATTGTAATTTTCCTCGTTCATTGTGTTTTTGGCGGGAAATTATAATGAAATGGTAACATAATTATTTTCGGTATTTTCGTAGTCGACGCGTGAATTCGTTACCGAAAGTTTCGCAGGCCTTGTTGCTATGTACAGTCACCGACAACAGTCAATTAACACATTCTCACACACAACCTCTACTGCCACTAAAGTAGCTGAATATCGTAGACTATGATATTTATAAACAGCTAGAGGGACTCCCCGTGACTTTCTTCGCGTAATAATTTTTCTTAAAAATTCAACCTCCCGCTGCAACTCTTAGAAGTTGAATTTTGATAAATCATTTCTTAGTACACCTTTGCAAACCAAAACAGACTCCAAATTTTAATTCTCTACAACCAGCGGTTTAGGCTGTGCGTCGTCTATACATAATATGTCAGTGAGTGTGTCAGTCAGGAGTTTGATTCTTATAACAATAGAAAAACGGGTCTTTATCGTTTCAATACGATCAAGACATCAGGAAAATAATAAAGGTAAACGTGATATGGACCCAATGTAGCCCAATATTACGTGTGATAATCGCAAATTAATAAGAAAAACCAAGACTGATAAGATGATTGGCATATTTTTAAAATATATAAAAATTATGAAAATTTTATTGTGTTCATTGACATTTTGTTGGTGACTGTACTTAGCTGTTTCATTATTATTCTTAAGAAAGGTGGTTTTCCTTTAATTAAAAACATTTTTACGTTGATACTATTTTAATTTTGGTAAGTATTTCATAAATAATAAATTTTTTTCCCTATCATCTTACCTCGCTTTGAATTTTTTTTATATACCTTATCCTAAAAAATAAAATATGACGTAAAGTTTGTGTGTTTAGTTGAAGGAATTTTTAGAACTATTGGTTCTTTTCTAAAAATCTATTGAATGTTCTAGCAAGTTTTTCAATGGGATTTTGTATAAACTTAATAATATAGTTCAGCAATATACAGGGTGCCCTAGAAGTTAGTGTCTAGAAGAAGGCCCGAGGTAGAGCACTTAGAGATATGAAAATATTTTGTTCATAAATTTTTAAGAATTTACGAGCTAAGAGTTTTTTCAGGTTTTTTTATGACACATTTCGACGTATCCTTTTTTCAGGCCTGAAAATATTGTGTAATTAAAATATTCTGTAGCTAATAATTTAACATTATTTCACCAAAGCACACTTAATACATTTTATTCGATTTTAAAATACCGCCATCTATCGGTATCCCCCGGGAACTGTCGCGTGCAGTAGTAACAATGTTATTATAAAGCCGCTTACAGCTGCAATAACAATTAAATCCGCCCCAATAAATGGATAGAGTCAAGCCACAAACGAGCAAATCGCATGTTCAACACATTTGAACATAATGGTTACTGAACATTATTGTAAAACCTACTAATATAGCAAATATTTTAATCACACTTGACATGTCATGTTCTCTTATTTTATCATCATCTCTGTCCTTGTCACTCGCTATTAGTATGGTCGCCAAAACATGTCTCTTCTTTCCATCTCCCTTTATTTATTCCTCGGCCGTCATCTCACTCACACTAATCTGTCTTTCACACAGTCTATGCATCTTTTCTTGGGTCTACCTTTATTTTAATTTTATTGCTTTCTGTATTACTACTTTTATATTTATTACTAGCTTCCGTATGCGGCTTTGCTCGCGAGGTACCTACATAAAATATAGCCTATGTTAATCAGGGATAACGTAGCATTCTAAGGGTGAAAGAATTTTTGAAATCGGACCAGTAGTTTTTGAGTTTATTTGTTACAAACAAAAATACAAAAAAACAAAACTTTCCTCTTTATAATATTAGTATAGATATAGATAATATCTTCATACTAGCAATACTACGCATAGCACTTTAACACTATCTGCCCTCGCCTACCCGCATGCGGGCGATTCTCCTCAACGGTTTTGTCATATTTTGTCTCACTATTCGTCATTGTCCGGAATCAAAAAATTTTGGTTATCTCGTAAAATATTTGTTACTTTTAAATGTACCCTTATTGCTCCATTCTATCTTTATGCTATCAGCTTGAAAAACGAGCTCTAAGATCAAGGTTAAAAAATTAAAATAACGTCAAATATAACAAATCGAGAAAAACCAACATATACAGTCGTGGTCAACTAATTAGGGACATGCAAGATAGTGAAGAACAATAACCGGTTATGTACATACAAATATAAAACCCTATTGATTTCTCAGTAACTATTATTTGCATAATTTGGTCCGATTATTATGCTTTAAATGGCTGTAAATAAAAGAATAAATAAATAGAAAAAAGTATTTAATATCAAAGGTTGAACATGTATTCAATTTTAAGGTATAATTCTGTAGCTGGACATTTAATTAAGGACAGTAAACTATAATGAAAAATAGAGTTAAACAAAACTAATAATCTGCAGTATTATAATATCTTTAACAGCTCCATTTTATTACGTGTAAAATCAGTACCCAGTAGCAAAACCTTTGTTAGTAATTACCGCTTGACACCGATGTGGCATAGACATTATCAGTTTCTGGCATGTTTCGACAGGAATGTTTGCCCATGCCTCACAAAAAGCTTCATTAAGTTCATCTAAAGTTGTGGTACGATAAGTGGCTACTTTTTTCTTGATTTCGTGCCAAAGGTGCTCGATTGGGTTAAGGTCCGGGCTATTTGCTGGCCAATCTAGCACCGATACTGACTGACTGGTAAGAAACGACTTGACTGAACGGGCGGTATGTTTTGGGTCGTTATCATGCTGAAACGTCCATATAATAGGGAGATGCTCCTCAGCATAGGGAAGCATCGTTTCCTCCAATATTGCCTTGTATTGATGTTGGTCTAAGTTACCCTGAACATTCCTCACAGGTCCCACTCCACGTCCAGAAAATGAACCCCACATTTTAATGTTTCCACCGCCATGTTTCACCTGCTTTTTTGTGAATCTTGGATTCATTTCCGCTTTTACTGGACGCCGTACGTATTGCCTTCCATCTGAAGAAATCAAATTAACCTTGGTCTCGTCAGAGAATAATACATGTTGCCATTGGACGTAGGTCCAATGTCCATATTTACGTGCAAACGCCAAACGAGCATTTCTATGTTCTTTCTTCAACAACGGTACTTTGCGAGCCACTCTTCCGAACAACCCTGCTTCTACCAGACGTCGTCGAACGGTCCTAGCTGAGACACCAGCTCTTTCGTCTGTCCCAAACACTTCGTGTTTAATTAAAATAGAGCCTAGAAACGGATCTTTCTTAGCTAACCTGGCTATCATTCTATCTTCTTGCGGAGTTGTTTTTCTCGATCTTTTTGTTCTGGGCACATTTAAATCTGTGTTATTGCGTCTGACATGTTGCACTGCATTGTATACCATAGTTTTTGAACAATTTAAATGTTCTGCTATCCTTCGGTATGGCCAACCATGCTCGACAACAAACTTCATGATAATTTTTCGTAGTGTTGGATCGCAACTTTTATTTTTACCCATTTTTCTTCAAAATATTTTTCAAAACTTAAAATAAATATCGGGATTGCCGCCAAAACTACCACGAAACAATAAGAGAAGAAGTAAAAAAGTATTGAGATTCAAATTTTGAAAATAGAACGCAATATCTCAGTGTCCCTAATTAAATGGCCAGCCAGCATTATTTGAACAAATAGCACTACGATAATCTATCAGCTATACTGTAAAGAGGTTTAATGTTTAAGAAGTTGTTATTGTTTGTATAATCGGGCACATAAATGACTAATTATACTTACATGTAAGAGATATGGAATATGGTTTAGACTCGTTGGAAAATAAAAAATAAATTCACAATTCGGTTTAACCAAAGAGTGTCCCTAATTAGTTGACCACGACTGTATATATATAGGTACCTACCTAAACATACTTTAACAGTTTGTAAAAGCATAAACTAGTTCAAGTACAACACCAAAGAATGCCATAGACCTTCATGTATTTTAGACATTTGTATTGTCTGTCTGTACGGTAAACACTGCCTTTTATGACGGTGAACAGACGAAACAATAGAAGATAGGTGTAAAAAGTAACGTATGAATAAAATAGTTATTTCACTAAAGAATATGAAGGTTTTGAGACAACGTCCCGTTTTTTTTCGAGCCAAATTAAGTCAATCGTATTTCGGGTTCCAAAATATATTATCTAAATGTTAACATCTGTGTAATCAATTTATCAATTACTAGCTAAGCTGACAGACGTTGCCCTGTCTTAAAACCTTCTCTTACAATAACGATCACAACAAAAAAAGAATTAGCGTAATCGGTCCAGCCATTCACGCATGGTGCTGTGACCAAGGGAAATAGGAATAGAAATAGAAATAGAAATCATATATTTTAATTATAAAGCGTTGCTAAGGTGACAATAAAACAGGCAACCATTCAGCATGAGCTGCAGCAGCACACATAGTAAAAAAAAATAGGGATTCATTTTTATATTAGAGATGTAAGTATGTATGTATGTATCTATAGAGTATGCATATTATGGGTATGCGCAACTGACTAGATTATCTTCAAAGATATAAGTAATCAGAGATCTAAGGAGATATGTACCGAGCCTGGGGATTACAGTCGTGATCTTCTTTTGTTTTGTTAAGACGCGGTGGTCAGTTGATCGCAAAGTTTTGCTGTTTTTCAGATGCTTTACCCTCAATTTAATCAATATTTTATCTCTAAAGTCTGAGTTTGAAATTTTGTTTAAACGTCGTACTAACTTTAGTATTAATTCTCGAAAAAACCTCAAAAAATAAACAAAATCTACTTCTCCTTCTAAAGTTGAGGTCATTTTCATATTATTTTTACACCAACGGGTACATAATTTACATAAAAATAAAATGTGTGTTTCATTTTTATTATTTAAATTTAACACAAATTATTATTTAAAATTATTACAATTCGAAGGGATAAAACTTAGACTTTTCATGCAACGGGCAGTATGCTGCTGGCCACTAGCTAGCTGCCGCGCCTTAACAGATACAATTCTATCATGTATACCTACCATTATTAATATAAGGCATTAGGTCCATTGGACCTATGAACACAAAGTCGTCGGACTATGGCACAATTATACCATTTCAATCTTCTCAGAGTTTACAGTTTTCAGTCTTATTTCAACGCCATTTTATGTCGGCCATCTGCTTTATTTGATACATTTGTTTGGTTGTTAGTATTTAGCAATGTGTAGGTACGTTTAGATTAATTCTGGGTGGTATTGGAAGCATGGTATCAACTGTAAGATCTGAGCGCTTCCGTGCCTTGGAGGGCTCATTAAACAAACAGCCTCAGCTGTTAATGATTTTACACCATTTATTTATTTGTAACATTTTTACAATTATATTTCCAGATTCAGAACCATCTCAATCATCTCATCAGGGGTCTTACCGCAAGCCCATACAAACCATCATTTCAGAAACGTCAAATTTCAAGCTTAAAGTTTGTAGCAACAATTTAATTTTTATAGGTCATGGTGCGAAATATTAAAGTTACATTACTTTGATATCTTGATACTTTGTCCAAAGATCTGTGATAAGGTTACTGATCGTTAATATTTTAGTAATCATATATCAGAATAGAAACAATTTATTTGAATTTAGCGCAGAATATTGTACCAAAGTGATTGGATAATTCCAGATTATGTGCGAGTCATAACAACCAATTAGATTACAGTACTCTTTCTAGTTGAATAGAGAAAAATCGCGATTACTTATTCTTTCAGCCAATCGGAACGCAGCATTGTTTCGAGTAGGTTCTCGTGTTGCTAGAATTATATTTATTTTATGCTTCAATTCAATTCTTGGTTTATGGCTACTGTGACTTGGGGTTGTCACAATTCTGCCAGTGTCCGTTTCATGCTAGTTTCATAAACCTTGCTGGAGATAGTGAAGAATATGGCCGGTATTTTTAATAGAGGGTCCAAGATGATTTTCTACAACAACACAACATATAACACATATAGTTAGTAGGTTAATCTAATCTACAACGAGTATTTATAGCTAGTTTTAGTAAGTATGGTTATGTACATATAAATACACTATTTACAGCTTAATATTATTTACAGTAATAACTTTACATAGAATATAGTTAATTTGGGGGGAAATTTTATGCTTCTCTATTATAAGTATAACTGTCATTTTGACATTGACATTTAGAGCGGCAAAACACTGCGTGTGACACATCGTAGCCACAGATTTTATTTTTTTAGATGTTCATTATTATCTAAAAAAAAGCTGGCTAAAAAGCTTTATCGTCGCAAATTTAGCATTGTCACCATATTATTATGGTTACAGATTCACTCAAACTTATAAAATAAGCATTCGGCCCATCTGATAGTATGTGATCACTGTAATTAACACACGTGATTTGCCGATCGAAGTCATAGTATATTTGTCAAATTTCACATTGTGCCTTTCAATAACTGCTTCTTTTTAGAAAATTTAACTTGAATATTAACCCATCCAAGCATCGAACCTGCGACCTATTTGCCAATCAAAATGATGATCTAATCAAGCTTGAGTTGGTCAACGCAATGAATTATACCGCCCTTATTAGTAGTGTCAACTAGTTATGTTTGTTTGTATGTAGATTGGTTGTTTAATCAGCAATTGACTATAACGTAGGTACCTAACAGTATCACTGCACGTCTACCATGAGTTGTCACATTTAGATCGGCTGACGTTACTACAGTAGTAATAGTACGTTACTATGACATCTGTCAAAATTGTTACTCATGGTACCGAATTCTAAGCAAATTAATGAGCGCAAACTACAGTCGCTGTAGTATGCTATGACGTTGGATAGTTAGCTACGTGAGGCTTTAGTACCCAACTATCCGCTAGAGGCACTGTAGGCAAGTTTTCATACATTTTTTTAACTACAGTCGCTAGCGAGTGTAGATTGTGAATACTCATGGTAGACCTACTGGTCTAGTGAAAATAAACAATTATGAAGTCAAAACATGAAAATAAGCGATTGAAATAAGAAATTAAAAAAAAAATCATACAAAAAAGCGCTAGGACCGAGACGAGTTTCTTGCCTGTTCTTCTCGTACTTGGTTTAGGTTGAAATTAGCACATAGATTCACCTAGCATGTAAGACGTTTCAATGTGATCCTTGTGATTTTATTGAATAAATTATTTTTGAATTGTATTGATTAATAAAAACATACAGTCAAATTTAGAACCTTCTCCTTTTTGAAGTAGTCGGTTAAAAGTAGCTTGCCTTAAATTACGAATGCGAACAAAATGAATTGCGACAAAATGGTTAAGCGTAAATTGCTAAAGCTACACTAAACGATTACTTTAAATCTAGCTATAGTAATAATATAAAAATGCACGTAAAGTCAGTCAGTTTGTGAATTTACTACGAATTAGCTTCCACCCGCGGCTTTGCGCTAGGTACAAAAAAATATAGTTTATGTTCATCCTGAAAGTTCATCTATCTATATATATATAAGAGCTTAACCTGACTGACTGACTGACTGACTGACTGATTGATCATCGCCGAGCCGAAACCGCTGAAGATAGAAAGCTGAAATTTGGAAGGTGGCTTCCTTTTATAACAAAACCACCCACTAAGGCGGGATTTTTGGAAATTCCACCTCTAAGAGGGTGAAAAAGGGTGAAAACGTTAGTATGAAACTTTTAAACGCGTGGAGCGATTTTCATGAAACTTTGTTTGTGCACTGTAAATGCAAAATAAATGGACACGTGTTTCAGGATTTTTCCATATAACCAACAAAAAGGGGTGAAATGTGGGGTCAATGTTTGTATGGGAACTTTTTAACGGATGGTGCGATTGGTCTGAAACTTTGTTTGTGTACTGTAAATGTAAAGTAAATGAATACGTGTTTCAGGATTTTTCAATATAACCTTCAAAAAGGGGTCAAATGTGGGGTCAATGTTTGTATGGGAACTTTTTAACGGGTGGTGCGATTGGTCTGAAACTTTGTTTGTGTACTGTAAATGCAAAATGAATGAACACCTGTTTCAGGATTTTTCAAAATAACTCTTAAAAAAGTGTCAAATGGGGGGTCAATGTTTGTATGGGATTTTTTTAACGGGTGGTGCGATTGGTCTGAAACTTTGTGTACTGTAAATGCAAAATAAATGAACACCTATTTCAGGAATTTTCAATATAACTTTCAAAAAGGGGTCAAATGTGGGGTCAATGTGTGTATGGGAACTTTTTAACGGATGGTGCGATTAGTTTGAAACTTTGTTTGTGTACTGTAAATGCAAAATGAATGGACACGTATTTCAGGATTTTTCAATATAACTTTCAAAAAGGGGTCAAATGTGGGGTCAATGTTTGTATGGGAACTTTTTCACGGCTGGTGCGATTGGTCTGAAACTTTGTTTCGTGTTTCAGGATTTTTCAATATAACCTTCAAAAAGGGGTAAAATGGGGTGTCAAAGTTAGTATGGGATTTTATGAGTTGTGTGATGTGTTTGAAACTCAGTTTAGATACTTTATTAAGTGAACGAAGTCGCGGGCGGGACAGCTAGTATCTATATAAAAGCTTAACCTGACTGACTGACTGACTGACTGACTGATTGATCATCGCCGAGCCGAAACCGCTGAAGATAGAAAACTGAAATTTGGACGGTGGCTTCCTTTTATAACAAAACCACCCACTAAGGCGGGATTCTTGGAAATTCAACCTCTAAGGGGGTGAAAAAGGGTGAAAACGTTAGTATAAAACTTTTTAACGCGTGGAGCGATTTTCATGAAACTTTGTTTGTGCACTGTAAATACAAAATGAATGAATACGTATTTCAGGATTTTTCAATATAATCTTCCAAAAGGGGTCAAATGTGGGGTCAATGTTTGTATGGGAACTTTTTAACGGGTGGTGCAATTGGTCTGAAATTTTGTTTGTGTACTTTAAATGCAAAATAAATGATCACGTGTTTCAGGATTTTTCAATATAAACCTCAAAAAGGGGTAAAATGGGGTGTCAAATTTAGTATGGGAACTTTTTAACGGGTAGTGCGATTGGTCTGAAACTTTGTTTGTGTACTGTAAATGCAAAATGAATGGACACGTGTTTCAGGATTTTTCAATATAACTCTTAAAAAGGGGTCAAATGGGGGTCAATGTTTGTATGGGATTTTAATAACGGGTGTTACGATTTATTTGAAACTTTGTTTGTGTACTGTAAATGCAAAATAATGGACACCTTTTTCAGGATTTTTCAATATAATCTTCAAAAAGGGGTCAAATGTGGGTTCAATGTTTGTATGGGAACTTTTTAACGGGTGGTGCGATTGGTCTGAAACTTTGTTTGTGTACTGTAAATACAAAACGAATGGACACCTGTTTCAGAATTTCGCAATATAACCTTCAAAAAGGGGTAAAATGGGGTGTCAAAGTAGTATGGGATTTTTATGAATTGCGTGATGTGTTTAAAACTCAGTTTAGATATTTTATGTGAACAAAGTCGCGGGCGGGACAGCTAGTTATATATATGTACATTGCTACACAATGGTGAAATATTTTTTTAAATCGGATGGATAGTTTCAGTTCCTTACATACAAACAAACAAACTTTAACTTTTTATATCAGTTTAGATAGTGTCTGTCCGTGTAGTATTTATATAAATTTTTTTTTTTTATGTTATTCTAGTCTAGATTAGATTTCTAAGATGACAGACTATATTTTAGATAAAATTTCATCCAACCTCGTCTTACCTAAGTGTGATTAAGCCACAAAAATATCCGAGTTATTCGTCAACTGGCGAGCGCCTAACATTTGCACAGATTTTCACATTTATATAACTTTTTAATAATAATAACAAGATGACTCACATGTTTCAAGTTGATCGGGCTATGGTTTATATTTATGGGCTATATCTATCTATCTTATGGTTTGATATTAGTATTAGACGGCTATTTATCGCGTTCAAATTACCTTATATTTTCCCGACGTTTCGACAGGTTTGCACGCTGTCGTGGTCACGGGTAGACTCTTAGGGTAATTTGAACGCGATAAATACCCGTCTAATACTAATAATAATGTGTTCAGATCGCGTTAGTTTAAAAGTACATATCTATCGTTTGCTCAGTAATCCATTCAACAGGCTTAAAACATACCTAATCTTGAAATTTATGCCTTTGGTGGACCGGATCCACAAACCACGTGATACCCAGTTAATGATTGCGAGTAAAGCCGCGGTATAAACTACTGCCTGTTTATGCTGCGTTATGGAGTAGTTGATCCAGTTTGCTTTATTGAAGTTACGACAGTTTAATATGAGCATGTTCTGCGACACTTTGGTTGGAATGCTAAGATTGATGCTGATAATTGCAGTTTGAGCTGCGTACGCGCATCTTAGTGCTTATAAGAGTACATACCGTCCGCCTGAGACGCTAGAGGTTGCGGGTTCGATTCCCGCCCCGGAACAAAATTTGTGTACAATCTGCAGAAATTTGTTGCGTTGGTCTGGGTGTTTTCTATATATCTATCTATGTACAATAATGTATTAAATATATCAGTTATCTAGTACCCATAACACAAGCTTTGAGTAGCTTACTTTGGGGCTAGATGATGCTGTGTGGATTGTCCAGCATTATTTATTATTTATTTATTTATCTTTAGTACTTAGTCTGTCAATGAGAGTAATTATGTTATTTTGCAGACTAACATAAAAAATACTGAATAATCATTTACTAAATGGGTAGTTTTAGGGTAACATTTGTAATAGATCATTTCAAACTAAAAGTCAAATCAAGTCAAAACAGTCACGGCGACAAAAGTAACTCGTGCGCACTATCACTAAATAGACAGTGATCTGTTATACATATATATATATTTTCTCTATGCTAATAGAGTCCTTTTCTCGTTTACCCCACGCAGAATTTCTATATTTAACACTTTCAGTCCAACTGATTTTTTCCATTCTCTCCAAACCCACATCTCAAATTCTTCTAAAGCTTCTTTAACTATGTCATGGTCCAATATATACTTTTAAACCTACGCGATCTGAACACATTATTATTAGTGTTAGAACGCGATAAATACCCTTTTAATACTAATAATAATTGTCCAATAGTTTTACCACTTATAACACTTTAATTCACATAAATAACTGGAAGAACGAGCTTTGCTCAGGTTTTTTTGTAAACGAAGTTTTCTAAAAATATAACCTTACTAGATTGATTTATCACCCCCGAAACCCCCCGCATACTAAATTTCATGAAAATCGTTGGAGCCGTTTCCGAGATTCAGATTATACACACATCAACATCGTCTAGGGATATTTTGCAAAAAGTTCTTAAAATCCAAAAATATTTTAAAATCTTTTGAAAAGACCTTATTTAATAGGCTTTTATGAATGATTTAAAATAAGAATTGGACAAAAAACTTAAAAACTGAAGATTTGCGCGGCATTATTCTAGCGAAGGTCGAAAGTTTAAATTTACCAACCATAGTTTTTGGTAAATTTTTTTGTCAAATTAAAGTTTTAAAACAAGTTATCAATTGATTTCGAGTTTATGCCACTTAATGCATCAGTCAGCAGCGCCATTTAACTAGAGATGAAATGTTAAGAGCAGTAGGGATATTCCAAGCTGGGGATTCTCAGTGGACTATTGCTGAGGAGATTGGAACAAACCAAAACGTGATATCAAGATTATGGTCACGGTTTCGTGTTGCCATTGAAGAGGCTGAGAGACTCTAAGCAGTAGGCGCATAACCACCCAACGGCAAGACCGATTTTCGCAAGTTGCCGCAAGAAGACAACCAAATCTTACGGCCCTGCAGTTGGTTCAAAGGCTCCAGTCAGAGCACCAGTTGCTTGTGAGCGACCAAACTGTGATGAGAAGACAGCATGAAGCTAACTTTCATGCTCGCAGGCCGCTCCGTACTCCAGCACTACGCCGAGGAAATCGTGGACGAAGATTACAGTGGGCTCGTGAACATTTGCTCTGGGAAGATAACCAGTGGTCTGCAGTGCTGTTTACCGATGAGTTCTGACTGGGTTTTCATCTCGATTCATAAAAAGTACGTGTATGGCGAGTTCCTGGTCATGAGAGCTGTCTACAACACCCTCAGAAAGTCCATCCATACCACGATGGGACAATTATGGTTTGAGCGGGAATTCGTGTTGGTGGAAAAACAGACCTCGTTTGGATCAGAATCACGATGAACGCTGAAAAATACCGTAACCAGTTGCTAGTACCAATAGTCTAGCCCTATCGATTAAAGTTGAGCCAAGAATTGAAGCACATGAACGACCAAGCCCGTCCGTACCCAGCGCGACCGGTGATCAGCAGGCGGATCACGACTTGCCGGCCTTGAACTGGCCCGCGCCATCACCAGACCTAAACCTCATAGGAACGCATGCAACATTCTCCAAAGAAGGGCTTGAATAATTTTCCTGCAAACATTGCCACGGAAGAGCAACTTTTTTTTGCATCTTAGCAGGAACTGAGGCAATATTCTAGGAAGACTTTGAAAACTTGAGTCAAAGCATTAAAAACCATTGCAGGACCATTGTTAACGTCATGGGTGGCTTTACTGACGACTGATCTTTGGAATAATTGCAAAAAACGGAATCATTACGCTTAATTTTTCACTTTTTCTTACAAAACACATTTATCCTTAGTTTGACCACTTTTTCACTTTTTGTTTTAATTTAAATAAAATTTTATTTACGCATCAAAAATGATTTTATTTCATTTTAAGATCTAGTCTAATAATTGGGCTTTTCAAAAATGTATAAATGTTGCATGTTATTTACAACAAATTTTGAGTAAATTGAGAAAATCCGAAATATCCCTAGACGTTGTTGATGTGTTCCACCAACGGCTACGCGTGATACCTTGAAAAACAAAAACAAATCTATCCCGCGGGAACCGTACATTTTTCCGGGATAAAATGTAGCCTATGTGTTATTCGAGACCATAATATATCTGTGCCAAATTTTATTCAGATCCGTTCAGCCGTTTCAGCGTGAAATAGTAACAAACATACATCCAGACATACTGACATCCATCCATCCATCCTTACAAACTTTCGCGTTTATAATATTAGTAGGATATATAAATATAATATACAAGAATTGCTCGTTTAAAGGTATAAGATTTATTTCTAATGTTATCGTCTGCAAGGAACACATCCGCAGTACCACCGCGGAAGACCACCGAGACGCCGCAGTCATAAATCACAAAAATTTGAAAGCTCGAAACTCCTTGCATAACTGCACACTGTAATTGAATTTGGGTTGTGTAACACGGCGAGCTTTTCAGATAGCGTACAAAATGTCAAATAAATGCGCGCGTTTTGTAACAATAATATATTTTTTACAAAAAGTTGAAAATATTCTCTTCTTCTTCTTCTTCTTCAATTATGGCATCTGTCTCTTAAAGAACAATTTTGCCAGTGTCAAGTGTATTTAAATATAAGTATTGTCAACGTCACAGAGTCATAGTCAAGTTGTCAAGTCAATTTTAAACAAAAGATGGCTGTTTTGTTGAAAATTTTCGGGATTTCCTCCGATGGAATTTGAAGAGAACTATTCACTCTAATTCACATACTTTACACTCGCGTCAAGAACCCGGGCTTTATTGGCAAAATAACTACCAAAATTACGCAATAAAACTCAAACTAACACGAGAAAAAATATAAAAACCAGAGTGACGTAGTTGTCAGTCAAATGCACCGCAAAAAAATCACACGACGTCTGCGTGACACTTGACATAACACTCACTAACGAAAACGTCATATGTGTTTATATATTTGCTATTTTGTTTTTTTCAGAAAGTGATTACCTATCAATTTCGATAAAATTTGTATGGGACCCTTTCTGAAGTATGACATACCAAAACAAAAAAGAATCATCAAAATCCGTTAATAATTGGTGGATTTACTTTAGTAGGTAACTATAACAATTCACTGTGGAGTTATCGCGAAAAAACAGGCATACAGACAAATTGAGAAGCCCTCTTTTTTAAGTCGATTAAAAATCGATAGAATTCAGAAAATCTTGAAATAATGTCGTTGAAAAAGTTCTACAACTTGCCAGGTCCACAAGATGTTTTCCTTCACCGTTCGAGAGTATTGGTACTTGGTGAGCGGACTGGTTCCTCAAAAATAGTAACTTTTCACCACACTAGTTCTAAAAATCTATTGACGAGATAAGATGAAGAAGAAAAACCCCTTACCTGAAACTCCTGAAAAACATGAAAGATAAGAATAAGAAGCCCTTGATTTACGCTGAGTGTACATGCTACCTACTTACTGGTTTTCAGAAATACTCTTTGAAGTAAGATTACTTACTTTGGATAAGGTTTTCAATAAAGATAAGCGAATAGATTCGTAAAAACGAACGATAAAAAATAACTGCAAAGAGATATTTTATTTTTTAACCAAAAGCCTTCCTGAATAAAATACCCTGAATATTTACAACCAATATACAAACTTGTTATTCGATTGTTTAATCTTATTTTAAATAAGTCCATTTCAGAAGGACAATCCTACCCTACTCGTAAAACTGTAGGTCATTTTAGCATTAGAAACCGGCATACCCTAGAACCAAAAACTCGAAGGTGTGTGTCATAGATTAGTATTCTTATAAGCGGCGATGGGCTTGCAACCTATCACGTAAAAGTGGTCATGAGCCAAAAAACATTTTTGGATGTGACTCCGACTTTACATAATATTCAAAGATTTAAGTAACTATATTATCTACCGAGCCTGGGGATTACAGTCGTGATCAAAACTATAGAATCAAAAAAATATCGTCTACAAAAAATGTTTCAGCAAGTTGTGATTTTGCCACTGAACGATTTTACAGTGATTAAAACAGAGCCAAAGTTACAATTAGTATTAAACGGGTATTTATCGCGTTTTATTTACCTATTTTTTCCCGACGTTTCGACACATTGTCGTGGTCACGGGTAGACTAAATACTAATAATAATGTGTTCAGATCGCGTAAGTTTCAAAAAATATACAGTACGTCTACCATGAGTTGTCACATTTAGATCGGCTGACGTTACTACAGTAGTAATAGTACGTTACTATGACATTGTCAAAATTGTTACTCATGGTACATTGTACTAACCGCTAGAGGCGCTGTACAAGTTTTCATTTTTTTTAACTCCAGTCGCTAGCGAGTGTGCATTGTGAAAACTCATGGTAGACCTACAAAGTGCCGAAGAGTCTCAAGAATCAAGTTATACATTAGATATTCAACCCTTAGCTAAATGGAACATCAACCCCGGTCTAAGCAGAGCGCAAACAAACGTGATTCCAAATTAACATCGCACATTACGCCAAGTCCTTGGAGTGATGCGCACTACGCTATAGAGCTTGTGGTATGAACTAACTTGTAATTTGTAAATAGGATCTTGTATCATGTGTGAGTTCCTTTGGCTGTCGTAGCCCAAACGGCTGAACAGATATTGACAAGTGAGGTGAGATAAAATTTTCAAAATTCCAATATGGAGACTGTAAAAAGCTATTTTCAGCTACTTTCAGGCAGGTTTTTTTATTTTTTTTTGCAATAAATACTAGTTATTTATTGTGAACTACATTTGAGATGAATGTCATGTGACGAGGAGAGTGTTAGATATGAATGTGGATGGATACAAGGGTAGAGGTAGACCAAAGAAAAGATGGATGGACTGTGTTAAAGATGATATGAGTAAGAAAGGAGTGAGTACTGAGATGACGAGTGATAGAGGGAAGTGGAAGAAGATCACATGTTGTGCCGACCGCACATAACGTGGGAAAAGGGCAGGAAGATGAGATGATGACTAGTTATTTACGTACAAGGGAGATAGTCTATAATGACTGTTATTCCTATAATCTTTATCTATCCAGTAATAATTATACACCTATAAGGTAAATATAACATAAAAATATTGTTAGACATTTCACACAACGCCATCTAGCCCTAAACCAAGCAATTCTTGTTCAAGGGGAACCAGTTAACTGAGAGACTAATTAAATACTTTTTTTGGTAAATACATACGCAGAAAACATGGAATACATTTATTATTTTGAATTATTTTGTTTGTAATAATATATTTTAATACATATAAGTATTAAATAATTAGTTTTGTGTTATTTTATTAGTAGTAATAATAAGTTTTTTGTGTTAAAATCTGAAAATTGTGATTGCAAGAGTTGAATATTCAATAACTATTTAGACTATTATCTGCAATGTTAATTCTCGTTTTTCAGTTTAATAACAAACTAACTATTCTATAGCTAGATTTACGCCTCTGCTACACATATACATAGCGTTTACAGCTAATTAATTCAAAGAAAACGGCTCAATGTTGAAGCAACGCCAACGGATCTACAAACAGTCGTTTGAAGAAATAGGTATTTGTTTGAATGGAAAAATAATACTAGCTGATATTATTAAAGCAATTAGCTTAGTTGTTCCTAAAATCAACTAAGTTTCAATTCTAAAACGGAATATGATTAACCACTGGAACTCTTGGCTTAAAATGAACGATCTTATTTTGTTCAACCCAAAGACTAAATTAGCGTTAACATTTTAATAATGATAGTATTTAATTTGACTTAACTTACTTGTCATGGCTTATGTCAAAAGCCACTTATTTGGTTTTGACTACGGAAAAATTATGGAAAATAAATTAAAGTAAGTACCAGTAGTGCGATTACGGAACTCTGATACAATCGACACTTGTCAAAATTGGCTCAAATTTATTGAATAAACACTCTTATGTCATACCAAATCACTTGATTACGATGAAAACGTATTGACATTGATTGTAAGAAAAGATCCATAATCGCCCCCCTGGTTCCTTTGGCTGTAGCCCAAACGGCAGGACGGATTTTGATAAATGAGGTGTCATTTGATTCGTCTGGATTACAAAAGTGGCATAGTTTACCGCCTTCCACGCATGAGGTTGCGGGTTAGATTCCCGCCTCGGAACAAATTTGTGTACGATCTGCAGAAATTTGTTCCGTTGGTCTGGGTGTGTATGTATAATAAAAAATATCTATCTATGTACCTATATCATGTATTAAATATATCAGTTATCTAGAACCCATAACACAAGCTTTGAGTAGCTTACTTTGGGCCTAGATGGTGCTGTGTGGATTGTCCAAAAAAAAAAAAAAAATAATAATTATGACAAAAAATTTAATACGGTGGCCTTAAAAAAAAAATTTTCGCGCCCGACTAACCTTCTCACCGCTCTGTCACTGGTGTTACGGTTAGGAAATAATTTTACTAACCACCACACTGTCAGTCAAGCAGTGTGACAGGCAAGAAAACCAGTTTCCTAACCTTCACACTGGTGTGATGATTAGGAATCCAATTTCCTGACCATAACACTACTTACATTTAAAACGACTTTTCTTCAGTTACGTTTAGAAGAATTTTTATTTTTTGCATTAAATGGTAGTTTTAAACTGTTATTTAGAAATGTTGCGGTAATTTAGTCGTTGTACTGAACAAAATTTATTCAATTTCATCAATTTTTATAAATCCACCCAAAGGTCCCCCCCATTTTTACTATGCCATAAATAATTTAACTAAGGCTGGTTACAGTGCTTCACTGACCGTCGGTGCGTATGTCGGTCGCGCTTGTCATTAATATGAAAATCCATAAAATCGTACAGTGCTGGACCGACCGTACGCACGCGTATATTGCTACGCACTGCGTACGAGGACCGTCGGTCGAGCGCGTCCGCATGCGTCCGTTGGTCGGCCGACGCGCTATGGAAACGTATGTATGCGTTCAGTGCTGCACCGATCGTTGGACCGACCGAACGGACCTACGACGGATGTCTGTATCATTTTTCATCTGGTCAGTTTGTTGGTCAGGAGAGCACTGAATGATACAAACTGACGGTCGGTCCGAGCGTATCGTCAGGACCGACCGTGCGCACCGAAGATCGGTCGAGCACTGTAACCGGCCTAAGTATATTTTACCTTATTTCTATAGTGACGCGTAGTATATTTTACCTTATTTCTATAGTATAAACGTAGGAACGCCATACGTGGTGGCTCTTTAATTATTGTAAAAAATAACATAAAACACAGGGAGCGCAAAGACGTAGTTAATCTCACCGTTGAGAGAGTTATTGAACTGTCGTGTGTAGAGCTGGAGCGACATGTCGTTATGAGCGTTTACCGTCCCCCCGACGCAGACTTCGCCTTGTATGAATCCACTATGGAGGAAGTATTGCACAAAATATTTGTATGTAATAAGTCGATAATAGTTTGCGGTGATTTTAATGTAGATATTCCGGTTCATCATTTTTCAGACAGACTTCTAAACTTATTTAAATGTTTTAATTTAATTCCTCTTTTCAATGAACCAACAAGGGTAACCCTAACTTCCGCCACTTGTTTAGATAATATTTATTGCAGTTGCACTCCAGTACATAAGTTTGTGGTTAATCATTTTAGCTCTGACCATTACGGTCACAGCGCCATCTTCACGTGTAGTTTCGCAGATGAGGCTCAGAACTTTACCTACCGACCAATTACAGAGGGCCGCATCAGGAAGTTTCAAACCAATATTGAACAGAAAATGTCCCTTATACCATGCGTCGATGATCCTGATGACCTTTTCACCATTTTGTTTAACTTGGTAAGCAAAGAACATTCGGAAATATTCAAGCTTAAGACATGCAAAGTTAATAATAGTGTTAAGTTTGCTGACTGGGCTACACCGGGTATTTATAAAAGTAGAAATAAGTTGTATGATCTATACGCTGCTAAGAAATCAGTGCTACACGATTTAGCGTTTACTTCGCACGTTAAAAATTATTCAAAAATATTTAAAAAAGTTTGTCATGCAGCGAAATCTTTACATATAAGAAATAAAATAGAAAATTCATCAAACAAAATAAAAGCAACGTGGAAATTAATTAATAATGAAACAGGTAAATCGAAATCTCGCAATAACCAAATAAGTTTAAAAATAAATGACACAATTATAACAAAAGAACAGGAAGTTGCAGACGCTTTCGATAATTTTTTCTCGAATATACCTAAAGTTGTGACACAATCGTTAAACTCTTCAGTCTCTAATGCGTTTACTTTATTAGAATCTAATGTTGCTAAATGTGAACGTGTGTTTAACTTTACATATATAAACGCAGCTAGTATTGTAAAAGCATTCAAATTACTTAATATAAAAAATACGGAAGATCTATCGGGAATGTCTACAAAGGTGTTAAGTACTATAATTTTAGATGTTGCTCCTTGTTTAGCTTATATTTTTAATAGGTGCGTTGACGAAGGAGTTTTTCCCGACCTTATGAAACATAGTAAACTCATTCCTTTGTTCAAATCTGGAAGCGAAAGAGATCCCGCTAATTATAGACCAATATCGATATTGCCCGCGCTAAGTAAAATCTTTGAAAAAATAATTCTTAATCAGCTATTATCTCACTTCAACGTTAACGGACTACTTCATAGTAATCAGTACGGATTTACCAAAGGTCGATCAACAACAGATGCAGGTATAGCTTTAATGAAACATATATTTGATGCGTGGGAGAAGTCGCAGGATGCAATCGGTGTATTCTGTGATCTGTCTAAAGCCTTCGACTGCGTGAGTCATGCAAACTTAATTTCAAAGTTAAAGTATTACGGCGTCCAAAACCAGGCCTTAGACCTTATACAGTCGTATCTATCGAATAGAGTCCAAAAAGTAGACGTTGGCGGGGAAAGGTCTTCAGGTTCAACTATTGAGATAGGGGTACCGCAGGGATCGATACTGGGTCCTTTTTTATTTCTAGTGTACGTTAATGATCTCCCATTTGTTGTAAAAGATATTTGTGACATAGTTTTATTTGCTGACGATACTTCATTAGTTTTTAAAGTTGACAGAACCAATTCGAGTTGTGACTACGTAAATGAGTCACTATCATTGATTCTGAACTGGTTCACTGTAAATAATCTTCTGCTGAATGCTAACAAAACAAAATGTATTAAATTCACTTTGCCCAACGTAGTGCATAGGCCAACTAATATTAAAATTAATGGGGAAGCAATGAATCTTGTTGATTCTACGGTTTTCCTTGGTATCAATATTGATGCCAAACTGCAATGGGGACCATAAATCGATAAACTTTCTGGTAGGCTTAGTTCCGCTGCATATGCAGTTCGTACGATACGGTGGCTTACGGATGAAGCTACAGCTAGATTAGTTTATTTTAGCTACTTCCATAGTGTTATGTCATATGGTATAATTCTCTGGGGAAAAGCAGCGGATATACAATCAGTATTCGTATTACAAAAAAGGGCAATTCGTGCCATTTACAAAATGAAACCGAGAGACTCTTTAAAAGAAAAATTTAAAGAAATTAATATTCTCACAGTAGCGGCACAATATATATACGAAAATTTACTGTTCGCTCATAAGAATAGGGATAGACTTCAGAAAAACTGCGATGTACATGGAATCAATACTAGTAACAAACATAAATTATTAATCCCTAAGTTTCGGTTACAAAAAGTGAACGGGTCATTTATGGGGAACGTGATACGTTTCTATAATAAACTTCCTATAAATGCAACTAAACTTCCTGTTAGAAAATTCAAAGCCTTCATTAAAAATAATCTCTTAAAGAAAGCATATTATAATATAAATGAATATATTGATGATAGGAACTCATGGCCCGATGTCGCTCCGCCCTCCGACAGCTAACCAATTTGCAATGTAAACGCTGTCCTTTTGTTTTATGTATTTATGTTCTGTTTTTATGTTATTATTATTAGATAATCTTTATTACATTTTTTTGTAAGAAGGATCATACAAAAAAGCGCTAGGACCGAGACGAGTTTCTTGCCTGTTCTTCTCGTACTTGGGTTAGGTTGGAATTGGCACATAGATTCACCTAGCATGTAAGACGTTTCAAAGTGATCCTTGTGATTGTACTGAATAAATATTTTTCAATTTCAATTTCAATTTCAACGCCCAACGTGGGTTCTATCAGATGTACCAATATAAAGTTATTTCGTATAATCAACAGTTATTTTGTTGGTGAACTCTTATTTTCTACCATTACAGGAGTGTGGGTCTTATTCCGTCGCAGGACCTTTTGTTTCGTTTCTATTGTTTCGATTTTTGCGGTTTTCTTTTGTCACTTCCATTAAAATCTCTTTATTCAATGTTGGTCGAGCTTCCTACGAATATAAGGGCCGTGCACATAGAGATATGGTACATAAACTATAATATACATAATTTATAATATGAACTTTTAAACTTACGCGATCTGAACACATTATTATTAGTATTAGACGGGTATTTATCGCGTTTAAATTACCTTATATTTTCCCGACGTAGACTACCCGTGACCACGACAGCGTGCAAACCTGTCGAAACGTCGGGAAAATATAAGGTAATTTAAACGCGATAAATACCCGTCTAATACTAATAATAAATATTTATAATAATAATAATAATAATAACTTTATTTCAGGCAACATTAGTCTAAGTGTACAAGATGGAAAGTACTTAAAAACTACGGCCCATATAAAATATATACCTTACAGTCTAACATACATATAATAAACTAATTATTGGGAGCTGGAAGTGGGGGGGTGTCACGAAGCCTTCCACGGAATCGCCGAAATATGACACCCTTCGGCCAGAAATCCTCTTTCATATAGAGGGCGAGATTTGAAGTCGGCACTCGCACAACAAATGAATTGAAACTCACATTGTTATGCGAATGCAACTTCTCCACCCTCAATATTTATGGTACTACAACGTCTACATCACGTTTACCGCGTTTTTTGACGCTCAATTTAAAATTAAGAAAGAAGCCAAAAGGAAAAGTAAAAAATAAAAAGTACAACCTGACTAACCATTAAGTATTTCGAGATATCTATACTAATATTATAAAGAGGAAAGATTTGATTGTTTGTTTGTTTGTTTGAATTGAATAGGCTCCGAAACTACTGAACCGATTTGAAAAATTCTTTCACCAATGTGTAGAATGAACTTTCAGGATGAACATAGGCTATATTTTATGTTGGTACTTCGCGGGCGACGCCGCGTGCAGAAGCTAGTTTATAATATAAAACTGGATTGAGACATGTGAAGCTATGCTATTTAATATATTTTGTAAGTAGTTTAGACACGCCCTTACAATACAAACTTAGATTTTCAGCTGTTTTCTTTCCCTTTCAAACAATTAAAATGGAAATTGAATTTACACAACGGATTTTTTACGTTTGTCAATTTAAAATGAGGTATTTCTTTATGAGTTTAACTGCCTTACTATTAAAGTTGATGTTTGAAAGACACTTTTGTCTAATTTAGTGAGTTTTCTCTTTTTTACTTAAAGCTAGGTTCCGGCCACGGCTTCGCCCGCGTGGTACCTTGAAAAACCAAAACAAATCTATCCCACGAGAAACGTACATTTTTAATAACATTTAGAATAAAAATTAGCCTAGCACATTAAAATCTATCTCTGTGTCAAATTTCATTCAGATCTGTTCAACCATTTCAGCGTGAAAGAGTAACAAACATCCATACTTACATACAAACTTTCGCTTATAGGTAATATTAGTCGGATTATTATATTATTGTATATTATTATACATTATTATATTATTTGCAAATTAACGCTCAAACTAGCCGTTTCTTCCGCGTATCAAAAGACGTAGATGTAAATGCACATTTTTGAATAAGATTTCAAAATTGATTATGATCCAAAGCTTTTGAACGCGCGGGATTCGAACCCGCGTCTTTGCAAACTATTGTCCAACTAGCTTCCACCCACGGCTTCGCCCGCGTGATAGCTTGAAAAACTAAAACATCGCTATCCCACGGGAACTGTATATTTTTTCGGGATAATGTAGCCTATGTGTTATTCCACACCATAATCTATATCTGTGCCAAATTTCATTCAGATCCAAAGATCAAACAATTTTGTTTATCTAGTAAAATATTAGTTAATTTTAAACGTACCCTTCGTGAAATAACTTATTATCAATCATTCTTTTATTGATCCATCTTCATGATATCAGCTTGAAAGACGAACTCTAAAATGTAGGTTAAAAAAGTTTCTAAAATAACGGAAAAAAATCAAATTGAGTAGAAAAGCCTAGTCATGTCATAATAGTGACCTCCACATCTCACTGTCTTGCAGAATAGGCACATTATTGTTTTATTATGAATCGTTAACCATCTACGGAAAAGGGCCGATTTCGCACTCTATCGAAATCTAGAGATGAGATCACTCGTGTTTATGAAGGGTTTAATTGCGATTTAAGAGGTTTTTATGTATGGTAAAAAAAAAATTTGTTATCCTAAGAAGTGGCGATAGACTTGCAACCTGTCATGTACGGAATACTATACGTAAGGATGTGGAAAATTCAATGTTTAGGCGTACTTTAGGTATTTATATAATAAAATGAGATACAAAACTAAATGCAATTGAAAATTAAATAATATTCACAGAATTGGGGACGTTTTAGAGAAAGGCCAGGTCAAGAGTACCCTAAACCGACGCGCCTGTATGAAGAATGTAATGAGAGTAAATGAAGCAAAAGAGGTGTGTCAGGATCGTAGCAAGTGGAGATCCGTGATCTCTGCCTACCCCGTCGGGAAACAGGCGTGATTTTATGTATGTATTCACAGATAATTATGCAAAATTAAAAAAAAAAACAAATGTATAAATACAAATAATACAATCTTAGTGTACATAATAATTACTAAGGACTATGATAAAAGATCTATATATCAGATCACTTCCAGAAGGAAGAGCTATTGAATAAGAAATACGTAAAGTGTAAGTCAAGTTAAAATATTAATATCGCAAGAAACGTCTTACATGCGGTTAATTTAAGTGTCAATTCCAGCCTAACCCAAGTCTGAGAAGAACAGGCGAGAAACTCGTCTCTCGTCCCATCCCTAGCGTTGGTCCCGCTGACGTCACTCACGTCCATCACAATAAAGAATAAGGACGCGTTCCCTATATCCCTTATGTCAGTTAATGATTTCTAGTTACGGGATTTCACACTAGCGTCCTTTTTTATTTTTTTTCTTAATAAAATAATAATTGAAAGCAAAAAGCTTACCACCGACGGATTTTTTTTCCCTTATGGAAATTAATATCTTTAAAAACCCTTCACCGATTAAACTTAAATGCTTCCCAGCAAACTTACATAGTAGAATCTCAAGACCTTCCAAGTTTCTTGCAGATTGGATTAACAGTTCTTAAGTTACTGACACACATACACAAACATACGCCAAATCGCACTACTTGCTACTGAGATTTTGCCTCCGTGTCAGTAATACTGCTAAGAAGTTAAAGTGATAGTACTAATGACACACCTTTGTATCTCTAGTACTACTACAAAACATACAAGTAAATTCACTTCTCGCTCGCTTCAATGATTGGTATTATGTAATCTGTTAAAAAAACGCAGCGTGTAATATACCTTAGTGTAATCAGGCAAGCGTGCGAATGACACCGTTAAAATAATTATTTACGACGAGTCATAGTCAACTTTACTATTCGCTAGGAGCAAAGATTACGCATTCCTAAAAAGCTGTTTTGATAAAGACGGCCATCAAGTGAATGGATGAGAAAAGAGTGCAGGCGGCGGAAATGAGAATGTTGAGATGGATGTGTGGAGTAACGAGGATGGATAATACGAGTTTGGAATGAGTATTATTAGAGGAAGCCTGAAAGTGGCGCCGATGACGGAAAAGATGAGGAATAATTGGTTAGCGTGGTATGGGCATGTTATGAGGAGAGATGAATGTCAAGTGACAAGAAGAGTGTTAGGTATGAATGTGGATAGTTCCATGGGTAGAGGTAGGCCAAAGAAAAGATGGATGGACTGTGCGAAAGATGATATGAGTAAGAAAGGTGTGAGTACTGAGATGACGGATTATAGAGGGAAATGGAAGATAAAAACGTGTTGTGCCGACCCCACATAGCGTGGTAAAGGGCAGGAAGAAGAAAATTGTCGTCACATCGTTACACATATTAGTTAAGGTGATGGATTTTAATGTGAATAGAAATAGGGTAGAGGTAGACTTAAGAAAAGATGGATGGACAGTGTGAAAGACGATAGTGTAAGAAGGGAGTGACTACTGAGATGACGGATGATAGAGGGAGATGGAAAGTGGAGACGTGTTGTGGCTATCACTAACGAGTGACAAGGACAGAAATGATGATAGAGTAAGAGAGCATGATATGACAAGTTGAAGTGAGAGTCCAAGGAGTGAGTGTTGTGCCGACCCCACCTAGGGCTAAGGGCAAGATGATGATGGTTGTCGTATGTCACTTGTTTTGGACTAGTGTGGTGAAGGTATTATAATAAGGTAAAAACGCTCTTCATGCACTAATGTACTTTCAAACGCTGAAGGAAAACATCGTGAAAGAATAGGCATGTATCATCGCCTTAGGCTAACCTTTTATGATATTATATTTACATATAAATGAATAAATAAATGTTTAAAATGATCCTTGTGATTTTATTGAAGAATAATGACTGTTTTTAATTTGATTTTGAAATTTCAATGTAGTAAAGTTTTTTCTTAAAAAAAATTCAATGCGGAAAATATTGCGGGCTAAAGTTATAATAAGTGGAGATCCGTGGTATCTGCCTACCCCGTTGGGAAACAGGCGTGATTTTATGTATGTATGTATGTACATAGCGGTAGTCATCGACGTCATATAGCGGCAAAGGGTTTTTAACAAAGCCAAGGGTCTGAGCATTAGTTCTCACTGGTTAAGGGCAGGGTTAGTCCAGTTTGGCAGGAGGCTGTAAAAACTTTACGTTAATAACGACCCTTACGTTTTTACGTTCCATTTTACGTTATTCGATCTTGGTAGGTAAGTACACGTTTTCTGGTCTATTGGTTTTAGTAAGCGCTGGTGGTGTAGTGGTAGCACGTCTGCCTCACGATCCGAAGGTCGTGGGTTCAAACCTGGTCGTGCTCTAATGTTTTAGTTTATTGACTTAGTTCTGAGTAGCAATAACTCAAGCTAATTTTAATCTCAAAGTATACTTACACAACTCTCTTTATTTCGTCTTATTTTAGTCACTTTGTAATTTTTTGTCATTTTAAAGCACTAGAAAATTGTTTATATATAAAAAATAAATGGTGTATTACCGGGGAGACTTTTGCAGTGGCAAGAATAAACTTAAAAAAAAAATGTTTTGGGACTTAGGTGCAATTTCACCAAACTTTTGTTAACAAAGCATTACCTTATCGGCATCAAAATTAACAAGAATGTTAAAGTATCGTTATCTATATTACTTCATTTCATTTTACGGAAGATAATCCTTTGTTGACATAGTGGAACACAAAACAACTTTAACAGCCGATTAAAAGGCTAACAAGCTGTTAGTTTTCAAAAAAGATACAACTATACAAGAGTTCAATATGGTCCAGAAATATTAGTACGAGTTAAACGACAGTTACTGTTGTATTTACTAAATACTATACTTACTATACTTGGATACGTATTGTGATGCAAATTGAGAAAGAGTGGCGTTGAAATGGTTTCTTCAATAATCAACGTGACTGGTGGCCCCGTTTCAATGTTTACTTGTTCATCTATATATAAAAACTATTTTACTACTGACTGACTGACTACACATAACCCAAACTGTAATGTTAACGGTGAAGCAATCTCTCAAAGAAAAAACTAATGTAGGTTGCAGGATCATTTTTTGTTTTTTGTTCGAAAGTCAATAATGATCATTAGGAGACAGCGATAGATATCACGGGTTACTTTTGTCGCCGTGATTGTTTCGTCACTATTATCAAATCTTTGGTTATGTATGGAGAAGTCACCCAGTGTCACCTCGTAACATGCGCGCAACTCCATATATAACCATGGCCTTGATAAGGCTGACGAAACAGTCACGGTGACAAAAGTATTGGTACCTTGAAAAACAAAAATCTACCCCATGGGAACCGTACATTTTTCCGGGATAAAATGTACCCTATATGTTATTCCAGACCATAATCTATATCTGTGCCAAATTTCATTCAGATCCCTTCAGCTGTTTTAGCGTGAAAGAGTAACAAACATACATTCAGACATCCAGACATTCTTATAAACTTTCGCGTTTATAATATTAGTAGGATTGCTCGTTAAAAAGTAATAAATAAAAGTTGTATTAAAGTAGTGTTACTTCAAGCTTGAAATGTGACGATTCTGAAACATAATAGTTCGTAAGAGCTTGTGGTACAGCGCCTGGTATAAAAAAAACTTGAGAGGTGTCAAGGGACACCCGGATGGAACGAAGTTCTTTTCCTTGCTTTCTATGAGAGAGAGAGAAACAGACAGAGAAACACGCGCACGCCGCACGGCTTACACTATAGCAAAAAGTGTCGTTACAACTTTTCGTGTGAATTTTTTCCGTCTAGCCCCCTTTCACAATGTGCGATAAAGAACTTCGTTCCAATAAGTAGAAGAACTGAATATTTCAACTTGACATGTCTAGTTATTCCATCATGGCGGAATCTTTATCAGCTGGAAAACGTAGCGACCGTTGGGGTATTAATAGCTGAGCCGACTCTTGCGCTAAGTCACAGGCGTAAATTAGTCGATACCAAAGCTGCGGGCAGCGCGCGCGCGTCTTAGCGTTATGTCAAATCAAATGACAGCTCGATACTTACATGTGCTTGTGCAATAAAAAAGAAAATGTTCGAAATATAAACGCGATTTATTTTTAAAATGCTCTGTGTTCGGATTTTAAATTTTAATAATTCGAAAAGAATGATAGCGAGTTCGATGTTTGAATACGTATTGTGTTGTGAATAGTGAAGGATTTTGATTTTCAGACAAAAGGTAAAAAACGATGTTGTTTGCATTTCATATATCTTTTACAAACTTAAACGTTTTACGAGTATAATATATTTTTTATTAAAAACCGAATTCAATTATAAGAGAAAGAGAGCACTGGTGGTGTAGTGGTTGCACCCCTGCCTCACGATCCGGAGGTCGTGGGTTCAAACCTATTCGTGCACCAAAGAGTTTTTACATTCAAAAAAAATATGTGCGCAACATTAGTAACTATAACAGATCACTGGTGCGCAATGCTAGTACTCTTAAACGGTGAAGGAAAACATCATGAGGAAACCGGCATACCCTAGAACCAAAAATTCGAAGGTGTGTGGCATAGATTAGTATTCTTATAAGCGGCGATGGGCTTGCAACTTGTCTTGACACAAACTTGTCTTAACACTGTGCAAAATGTGGTCATGTGCAAAATTTCATGTTTGGACGTGCCTCTGACTACCCTTTTAGAAATTCTCAAAGAATTAAGTAACTGCGATAGAGATCTGTAGGTCTACCATGAGATTTCACAATCTACACTCGCTAGCGACTGTAGTTAAAAAAATGTATGAAAACTTGTACAGCGCCTCTAGCGGATAGTTGGGTACTAAAACGTCACGTAGCTAACTATCCTACGTCACAGCGTACTACAGCGACTGTAGTTTGCGCTCATTAATTTGCTTAGAATTCGGTACCATGAGTAACAATTTTGACAGATGTCATAGTTACGTACTATTAACTACTGTAGTAACGTCAGCCGATCTAAATGTGACAACTCATGGTAGACCTACTGAGTAGATTTATCTACCGGGCCTAGGGATTACAGTCGTATTATAAAATGTTTTGAATATACTTACAACCTCAAAACTCGAGTTCATCGAAGGCTCGAATAGCTATAATGACAACGTGATAATGAAGCCACTGAACATTTTGAAATAAATAAATGTAACTGCCAACCAAAACTTCATCTGTGTATACATTTTTTGTTTTTGCCGATTTTTTCGAAAAAGTACTAAATGATTTCGATAAAGAGATACGAAACTAATAATCATCAAAATCAATTCTTAATTGGCGGAATCGCGTAACAAACATACAACAAAAATCATCAGTCGATTGAGAACCTCCGCCTTTTTTATTTGAAGTCGGTTAAAACTGCAGTTGTAGGTTTAGGTATTAGACTCAATGCATGCTATGAATCATTTTGATGCTACAATCAAAATATACTCGTAGTGATTTGACAATTCACGTGTACTCAATTCATTATTGACCTTTAAAATGTGGTTATATTTTTTTTTATAACCACAACAAGAACCCATATCCAAAATAATCAAAAAATGTAACCTCAAAAAAATTTTTTTTGCTACTTCAATTCTACAGCATAGTCCTTCAACAATAAGGTCATCTTAAATCTTTTATACACCACGATATAAACTCACATTCTCAATTACAAAAAAAACCTAGTAGGTAGGTACTTATCAAAAATACTTTTTTGCTACTCGAATTCCCTTTAAAATGTGGTCATTTTAAATCTTTTAAACACGATAATAAGTCACATCTATCATTACAAAAAACTTTTTTGCAACTCACATTCCCTAAAGCCATCTTTTTACGATAATTTTGAAATCTAGCTCATATGCAATATTCTGCAACTTATTTTTCTATCATCCAGAACCTAGATACTATTCTAAATTCCAATTTAGTTAGTGCCTTCCTTTGACATGCGAGCTGGTGCCTAGTACCTACCAGTACGTCTACCGTGAGTTGTCACATTTAGATCAGCTGACGTTACTACAGTAGTAATAGTACGTTACTATGACATCTGTCAAAATTGTTACCCATGGCACCAAATTCTAAGCAAATGAATGAAGCGCAAACTACAGTCGCTGTAGTACGCTGTGACGTAGGATAGTTAACTACGTGACGTTTTAGTATCCAACTATCCGGTAGAGGCGCTGTACAAGATAAACTACGGTCGCTAGCGAGTGCGGATTATGAAAACTCATGGTACCTAGATCTACTGAGCTAAACCAAATACCTACAGCGAGAGGAAGTATCGAATTGAGACAGGTAAGTGTCCCCTATACCAGCGTGTGATCTATTGGGGTCCCATTATAGTAGGTAGGTATGCGAATTCATTACCCTTTGCGCAGGTTTCTGTGGCCTTGTGCATCTGGAATGCGTTTGAAGAGTATCCACGGGTCCCTAAGGTTATTCGAAATATCTAACTTATCCTACTAATATTAGAAACGCGAAAGTTTGTAAGAATGTATGGATGTATGTTTGGGACTCTTTCACACTGAAACGGCTGAATAGATCTGGATGAAATGGCACATATGCACAATGTACGGTTCCCGTGGGATAGATTTGTTTTTGTTTTTCAAGGTACCACGCTCGCAAAGCCGTGGGCGGAAGCTAGTAAATAATATTGGTAGACTTTTCACACAACGCCATCTAGCCTCAAACTAAGCAAAGCTTTTACTATGGGAACCAGATAGCTATAGATTTATTAAATCCTTTTTTTTGTAAAGACATACATAGAATTTTTAATAACACCTATGTGTAGGTAATACCTATGATGTAACAAAAGAGATCATTTTGTTTTATTGTAACAATGTTTAGAATTTTGAATAAATTATCGTATCCGTATATCGTTTTAAAACTAAGGCTTTATTCAAACTCAAATCAAGAAAGCTACGAGTATAAAAGCTTTTATCAAAAGTATTCTTCGAGAGCTGTCAAAAAGTTTTCTTTTGTTTTGATTTTATATCATGTTTCAATATTGTTCTGAAATACGGACCTAAGAATTAAATATTGGATTTCTTCTATAGCTTTATGTGCTTTTCAATTATTTTTATTAAGTAACTTTGGATTTTATTATACAATTTGTATCTAATAATTTTAAATTATATTCATAAAAATGTACGAACCTTACTATGAGTCAATAATATTTTTATTTACAAAAATAAACTTAACTAGCGGTCTGAAAACAAGACATAGAGCGCTGGTGGCGGAGTGATAGCACCCCTGCCTCACGATCCGAAGGTCGTGGGTTCAGACCTGGTCGTGCACCGACGAGTTTTTCCATTCGAAAAATGTATGTGCGCAATGCCAGTGCTCTTAAACGGTGAAGGAAAACATCGTGAGGAAACCGGCATGTCCTAGAACCAAAAATTCGAAGGTATGCGTTATAGGTTAGTATTCTTATAAGCGGCGATGGGCTTGAAACGTATGGAATACTAACTACTGTGCAAAATATGGGCATGTACCAAATGTCATGTTTCGACGTGTCTCTGACTACCCTCTTTAGATATCTCCTCTCAAAGATCTAAGTAACTAAAAAATCTGAGGAGATATCTACCGAGCCCAGGGATTTTATTTATTTATTTTATTTATTTCCAAATTTTAGGAAAACTTACAGCTAGGTATACAGAAAACAACTTATTATACAAAAAATACATGCAAAGTACATGTAATGCTGACGGCAAATAAAAAGTTTCCACTAATAGCTTTAGAAATTATTAGGTATATAAAAGAAAAGAAAGTGGACGACAAAACAGGATTAAAAATTTAAAAAAAGATATTACATACTTAATTAGGTATTGGGTGTACCTACATTAACCACCCAAAAAAAAGTTATCACTTAGCAAGCGTTTTAACTTGCTTGTGGATGTAGTAAACAAATCAATATCTACATTTTAGTCGTGATTATATTTATTTAATATTATAGCAAATATTGTTGTAAACGAACGGGATGGGTACTAAATGAACAAGTTCTGAATCTATAGAGCTCTCCGTCTGCCTTCTTAAACACTTATTAATACTAAGTGTATTTTCTTAAGTGTCTTTCCATTGTCCGCAAGCTAAAGTCAGCACCACACATTTGCCAAAGTGTCTTGCTACACATTCAACTTTAAAAAAACATTTAATGTCGTGTGTCAAATATGTGACAATATAAGTACAATATTTTTTACCTAAAAAAGAAGGATAAGATAATAAGAAATCACTAAGGTTTGTAATATAAGGAACAAGTCTATAATAGTGAGATAGGTAGGTTTAAAATATATATAGTTTATTTCCACTGTGTAAAATATGATACGTTACATATCACATAGTTACATCATAAAATATTTTGAAATAATGGTATGTTTTTACGCTCTAAATTATCAAAATTAAATTTTCCAAAAAAAAAGTTGGCATGCTATTTTTATATAAATTTCTATAGCCATTTTATGGTTTGGTTTGAGTTTGGCAAGTTTCTAAGGGAATTTTTGGGTGTTTTTGGCATGATTCTGGAACCAGTATTATAGTGCAATGACTGAGCTTGGCAAGTTTCTAAGGGCATTTTTGGGTATTTATGGCATGAGTCTGGAACCAGCATATTGATATTGAAGCGACTGAGCTTGGCAAGTTTCTAAGAGAATTTTTGGGTGTTTTTGGCATGAGTCTGGAACCAGCATATAATAGTGAAACAGCGTAAAGCCTGGCCACCCCAGGCAAGAGATTTGTCAACGTGATAACAAATAATCTTCAGTTCGCTTGTATTTTCTGCCACTAATGGAAATCTGGAATTAACATCAACTTGTCTTTTCGTAAAAATAATGGCCTAAGACGGAGCGTAAGAGCTTTTTGTGAGTGGACTTTCTAATTATAGTAAAAAAACTAAATTATTTTCCTAAAATGTTGAAAAGTTTTTAAACTTGTTTCTGTAAAATAGAAGATAAATTTTATTTTGTTATTTTTAACTATTTTATTAAATGAAAATTGAGGGTTAATGTATTTTAAAAAGATATTAAGTTAAAAGACTTTTTTAATTTCAAAAAACTTAATATTAATTAGATTAAGTCTTTTACATTTGTGGTTTTTAAATATATAATTTGATTTTTTTTGCCACAATATTAGTTTATTAACTATTTCAAAACTTTGATATTTTCTATGAAACTTATAAATACTTAATTATAAAATTACTTACTAAATATTTGAAAATTAAGGTAAAAGCACATTGCAAACAAAATTATAAAGTGAATTAAGGTAAATCCACACTAAAGACAAAAATAATATAAAATGTCATTGCCGAGGTATTCCAGAATAAATTTTATCACAAACGGAAACCGTTACATTCAATTAGAATAATTGACGTCGACTTCCGGTTTCAAAATAGTTTAACGTCCCATGGGTAAATTGTATGAAATGGTACATTAAATTGTTATAATATAATTTATTATGATGATAATTTCATTGCGCTCCTGGGTAATGGAAACTGATATAAATATTATGTAAACTTTCAGGGCATAATAAATATTGTATTCTTTTGATATTTATGTATTTTGTAAAGTGATAACTAGTTGAAGAGCATGAAAAAAGGATGATAGGGGAGAGTGGAGGAAGAGAAACTATTGTGCCGACCCTACCTAGTGGGATAAAGGCAGAAAAATGATTATGATGATAACTAGTTAAAAAACGCTGGTCGTGCATCAATGAGTTTTTTCATTCGAAAAATTACGTGCGCAATGCCAGTGATCTTAAACGGTGAAGGAAAATATCGTGAGGAAACCGGCATACCCTAGAACCAAAAATTCGAAGGTGTGTGTCATAGGTATTCTTATAAGCGGCGATGGGCTTGCAACCTGTCACGTACGGAATACTATCTACTGTCCGAAATACAGGCATGTACCGATAAACGTCGTGCTTAGACGTGTCTCTGACTACCCTCTTAAGATATCCTCAAAGATCTTAGTAACTAAAGATCTGAGGAGATATCTACCGAGCCTGGGGATCACAGTCGTGATCGTATTTATTTTTTACTAGCTTCCGCCCGCGGCGTCACCTACATGAAATATAGCCTATGTTCATCCTGAAAGTTCATTCGACACATTGGTGAAAGAGTTTTTCGATTGGGCCAGTAGTTTCAGAGCCTATTCAATGCAAAGAAACAAACAAACAATCAAATATTTCCTCTTTATAATATTACTCGTAGTACATATAGATAAAAAAAACCTCCCAAACTAAGACACTCGTAGATACTTAACTCAAAATAAGTAATTGTATATAACAGTATTATTGACCAAACATCATAAACCAGACGAAACAGCAGGGGACTAAACGAATCACCAATAATATTGACCATTCATTTGTCATTAGCTTCCGCCAGTGCGGACGCGCCTTTATTGTTATGAATCGTTTGTACGGTAACTTAATTAATAATGTGAATTGTGAACTGTGAAGTGATGAGGGTGTTTTTATCGTTTCTAGAATTGTTGAGAATGTTAATTTGTTATTACGTTCTCAAAAAGCGGAGAGCGCTACGTTACGGCCTTATTTCCAGGGCTTGGAAACCGGAAAAAAAATCGAACCTCATCGTATCGAATCGTAATCGTATCGACCTCATCGGAAATTCATCGTATCGCTCTAAACACCTACAAACTTTTATTTTTAGTTACGATCTGCCGTAATTTCTGTTATAACAGTTAGTTAACAACGATAAATCCAAAAGGCTTTTGCTCAATTCATCATCATCATCATCATCATCAGCCTATAGCAGTCCACTGCTGGACATAGGCCTCCCCTAATGAGCGCCATTGCGCCCTGTCTTCAGCTCGACGCTTTTGCTCAATTAACTGGTTAGAACGAAATGATTTCGTTCTATTCCATAGTGTTAGTATAGAATCACCTGTGGTTTTTCAGCGTCCATGACTTTTTACGTCGGTTTTGCCCGTTTTATGACGGACACTGCTTTGTGAAGGTTAAGTTTTATGAACAGACAGTGAGTTGCTAATTGTTTGTGAGACTGCATTTTTTTTTCATTCGTGATTAATTGTCATAAATACCTACGTACCTAAAACATAACCTACTTATATAAAACTTAGTAAGTACTACACAAAAAGTACAGATATTATACCAATAAATTGAATATTGCTGATTATTATTACTTAACATTATTATTATTACTTGAGCGCTGGTGGTGCAGTGGTAGCACCCCTGCCTCACGATCCGAAGGTCGTGGGTTCAAACCTGGTCGTGCACCAATGAGTTTTTCCATTCGAAAAATTTATGTGCGCAATGCCAGTGCTCTTAAACGGTGAAGGAAAACATCGTGAGGAAACCGGCATACCTTAGAACCAAAAAATTCGAAGGTATGTGTCATAGGTTAGTATTCTTATAAGCGGCGATGGGCTTGCAACCTGTCACGTACGGAATACTAACTACTGTGCAAAATGTGGGCATGTACCAAATGTCATGTTTGGACTTGCCTCTGACTACCCCCTTTAGATATCCTCAAAAAAGATTTAAGTAACCAAAGATCTGAGGAGATATCTACCGAGCCCGGGGATTACAGTCGTGGTTCTAGGGTATGCCGGTTTCCTCACGATGTTTTCCTTCACCGTCTAAGAGCACTGGCATTGCGCACATAAATTTTTCGAATGGAAAAACTCATTGGTGCACGACCAGGTTTGAACCCACGACCTTCGGATCGTGAAGCCGGGGTGCTACCACTACACCACCAGCGCTCTTAAGATCAAATTATATGGAAATGACAATAAGACTCATTTTTTTTGTTTTAAATTAACTTGACAACTTGACAATGATTCTGACGTTGACAACTCTTATATGAATATACAGTTACTTGACACTGGCATCATTGTTCTCTAAGATATAGATGCCATATATAAAGAAGAAGAAGATCCATTTTCTGTTAGCGTTCACGCCATTAAGAATGTATGGATTTGGCATGAGCAGTCACTTTAAGTCACGTGACATCTTAATGTCACTGAAATGATGTGATGAAATGACTCAAGACTTGTCAAGTTAATTTTAAACAAAAGATAGCTGGTTTGTTGAAAATAAAAAAATCAGATAGATTTAGAAAAGAACATTCAATTTAATAAATAAAACTCAAAATAACACGAAAAAATAAACAAAACTAGAACGATAAGTTCTCAATCGAATACATCAGAAAAAAAATGAATCTTGTAGATCCTTGCATAGCCACAGAATACAACTAACATTTGATAATTCAGACTGTCAACTGTCAAAGTGATATATTGGCTGGGTAGTCAAGTCACCGAAGCCTGTCATATTTCCACGCATTCCTGTAATCAGAAACCGCAGTCATGTCTACGTTTGCAACAATTATAAGCAATAGAGCTAAACCACAGACTAAACAGTAATACCTTTATAAAAACTTCACTTTGACAATTCAACGTTTGTTTTTGTATTCTTCTTTGACATTTGTTCCTCTTTTATAATTATTATTTTAATGTTTTTTATGTAAATGACAAAATTTGACATTGTTACCATCTATATTTTTAACATGTATTCATGCAATAAATCATTACTTTACTTTACTTTACTTTACTTTACAAATAGAATATTCGCGTATATTTGCGAACACAAAAGGTGAAAATCAATACTGAAACTTAAAAACAATGGGCGACATCTCAATTTCATTTGACAAAAATATACGAAATCCTTTCTACAATAAAAAATATAAGTACCTATACTCTAAAAAGAACTGGGTATTACCACGAGCACTTACGAACCATCATGGTTCAGACACGTCACAATTTAAGCTCGAAGTAACACAATTCCATACAATTTTTACAGGTCATGGTACGAAATATCATAGTTTTATTACTTTGATATTACCCGAAAAGCTTGTGGTAAGGCCTCTGTACAGTATTTTAAACATCATATAAATCAAAAACTCAAAATTTAGTTTTTTTTTCAAAAAAATGCACATGTATAGAAAGATTAGATAGTCATTAGGTATGTTTAACAATTACAATTTCTATGTTTTAAATTAACAGAGATAGATTGACAAACTAAATTTTGATTGTCATCTAACTAGGTATTTTTAAAATAAACTTTAAACCTTATTACATAAATAAATTAAAGCTATTTTAGATTGCCGCCTGTTCCAAAGTGACACACGCTTGACATAACCGGGATTATCTTACACTGCACTAATTAAACCTCTGATTAAACCACGCTTAGACGTGTGGACCTTAAACAGACGGTATGCCTTGACACATACATACCTATACCTAACACCACGTTTACATGTACAAAACATGTTTTCTACAAGTTTCATGCACTGTTTTTATTTAATGTTAAAAACCTGCAACAAGTTGTTGACATGAAAAACGTAAAAAAACCAGAATAACGTCAAAAATATGTGCGAGGGTATTATAGAGCTGAAATTTGTCACGAAAAACGTCGCAAAGGTATAGAGCTGATGAAAATAATAGTGGTAGAATTTACACTTTTAAGGTCGGGAGGCCCAAAATGGTAGATTTAAATTTAGTCGTACTAAATATAGGTACAATCGAGTTTTACAAGAGAAAATTGAATATACGGTTTTATTTTAGTAGTTAAAACTTTAATCCTGGATTCGGTTCTATAAATACGTCATATTCACAGCACTAAACCGGTATTTAAACTTCTCATAAACTTACACTCTATTTACTATTCAAGAATTCTCGTTTGGTGACTTATACATCAACGTCATAAGATTCAAAATGCAATGCTTCACGGTTTCCTTATAGTGAACAAAACAGACTATTATATAGCAGCATTACTAACTCTTTAAGTATGACAGATTCTGTCTGTGCCTGCCACATTAGCATATCTCACAAATATCAATATTTTATCACCACTACACAATGTTTGACGTTGATAGTTCCACAAATACCAAAAAGTTTTTAACCATACAGTTTGTAACTAGGTACAAACCTTCATAAATTATTCACAAACTATATTCATACCCTCACAAAAGCCATGCTAACAAAGGTCACAGCTATCTCCAACTTTAAAACCACCGCTATGAATAAAGAATTCTTTTATAATGTAAATAGTTCTGTTACCCACTTTAACCAATTGTAACTAAATGGGTCAAGCGCGAACAGTCTGCTAGCTACCGTGGGATGCTAATTTATACCTCGACGGTAGTAGTGTGTAACCTGCTAAACCCAAAATTACGAATTTTCAGTGGGTCACACTAATTGGGACGTTTTGAATGGCTAAAAGGACCGCCACATATTGCATAATGTCAATTATTTTGAAAAATCTTTTGCACTGTGTGCTTAAATTTTATTTATTTTACCATCATTTGTCACGTCTGAAAGGCTGTCAATTGATTAATATATTACTAGCAACTGCACTTTGGCTTACGCGTGGGATCTACTCTAATAAAAAGTAGCTTATGTGTTATTCCATGTCATAAACTAAGCGTATTTCTAGTTTCATCCAAATCCATTCAACTGTTTCAGCTTGAAAGAGTAACAATCATACATACATCAACAACTATCACGTTTATAATATTAGTCATAGGGATCATAATGGCCTAAAATTTTAGTTATCTAGTTTTGCCAAATTGCCGTCAACTGTAGCAGCTACTATGAATTGTCATTTAAATACTTTCTTGGTTTCATGCCGTGAACCCAGTAGCTAAATGTAATTTATTTTGCTTATAGACTTCTTAGTTAACAATAGTTAAATGGTTTTACTGAAAATGATATATTGGTAGTACTATTGTGGTGTTTTAGTTTTTGTTTAAGTTTTGTTGCCTAAAGACCACCAAACTGTAAGAAGTGTGTGAAATTGGATTAAATTTAGATAGTTATTTCGTCTCTTATCTGTTAATCCTCCTTAAGCGGCGATGGGCTTGCAACCTGTCACGTATGGAATACTAACTACTGTGCAAAATGTGGGCATGTACCAAATGTCATGTTTGGACGTGCCTCTGACTACCCTCTTTAGATATCCTCAAAGATCTAAGTAACTAAAGATCTGAGGAAGATATCTACCGAGCCCGGGGATTACAGTCGTGATAATATTTTTTTTTTTTTTTTTTAATCCTTACCACGTATCTGAAACACCCAAGAACAAGCAAGAACCTAACTTCAGTCTATTGATAAAGAGCTCAAAGTTATATAACTATCACAGTTTTTTTATTTATTTCTGTTTAGGTATGCATGAAAATCTTATGGCCAGATCTCCCACATAATATTTAGTCAACACATTCCTTTGCTATGACTATTTTATGCAAACCTAAACAGTATGACATTGAGGTTATTAAGTCGTTCGGATTTATTGGTGCTTATGATCACTATATCTTTTAAATATAACTTGAAAGATACTGACTGACTGACTAATACATCAACGGGCAACCAAAAGGTAAAGCATTAAGACCAGTTTCTGAGCTAAAATTTAGAGAAAAGGTTCATCGGACACCTGCGATACAGGCTTAAGCCTAGTGCGGGGTTCAATTGTATATTATTTGCCTTTTGAAATTGTTAGTCTTTAAGTGTTTAAGTGTTACAATGTTTTAAAGAAACAAATTATCTTTATATCAGGGTCTGAAAGTTGCACGATAAAATTAATTCTTTCTGCAGCACATTATCTACGCGAACAAAGTCGCGGGGAGTTCTAATTGTTTATAATAAAATGACTGGAATAGCTACTGTGCTACAGGATAAACTAATAAAATTAAAATAGGATCCAACTCAATGAAAAATATATTAAGCCATTGATAAATTCTTAAGTGTTATGGTGTGAATCGAAAACCAGTTGTATTTTATAGGGATTTTAAGTGTTCTTGTTTGCCATAGTTTAGTTTTGTTTAGATGGTTGTTTATAATTATAAGTAGGTTTATTTAAAAGACCTAGAAGGTTAAACCTACCCAATAGTAAAAATTATGTGTTTTTGTTTTCGTAATGTTTGGGAGATAATAATTGGTATATTCTATTATCTAAGTATACAATTTGGATTATACTTCTGTGTCTTTCCAAACTTATAAATATTAAAAAAAATACTATATGCACGAAAAAAGCATCTGAGGTTCACTATAGTCCTTTCACTACACTAGTTTGAAATATCTAGAAACACTATAAGAAGACTAGTAATATTAATATGTATTAAAAAACGGCAATTAAAAATAGAATTTTGATAAAAGAATGCTCTCTTTGGTGAATGTTTAAATTCAAATTAATTTACATCATGTCACTAGTCAATATGCTTTGTGTCATAATATAAAGCATTTTTCAATGTAACAAGATGTTATGCAACAAAATATTTTGTAAGATTCATTATTATTGTTGCATCACATGAAAAGTTATCTATCATTTTGACAAGCCCTGCACGTTTATCAAAATTCTTATTTATAGCTTCTTTTCTCCCTTCAAACATTCCGACATCCTCGTCATTTCACACACCATCAATCTTGGCTTCAGAATCTATAATTAGCTGAACAATAATTTTAACAATGCGTGGTACATCATTCTTAGCTGCACCAAGTGCTACCGACCGAGGCAAATCTTCCACAGTTTACAAAATGTCACTTACTTCAAAGGAATTAACATCAAACGGCCTTATAATGAGCCACAAACTTTTATCTCCCTTTAAACTATCATTAAGCACGTTCACCTTAAGTTCATTTTTGTTCGCAACAGCTTTATGCCTCGAAGTGTGGCTTTCGAGATTTATTTCATCTATTTTTAGGTCGACGACAAACTTGGATATAAGATGTGATATATTCTCTAATAATACGTTGTTTATAATTCTCTTGACGTGTATTTGTACACTTGATGTGGGTTTTTTTATTTGCAGTCTATTTTCGTTCCCCTTCTGTATTCGATTTACGGTAGAACCAAGTTAAGACAGTTTAACTTTTGTAGTTTTTGAATATTTCATGAAAAGATTTGAGTTTATTACTTTTCTCTCTTTATTAAGTACAGGTGGTTCTAGTTAAAACTGCCTCGCGCAAATTACTCTCGTTTTTATCATCTGAAATTCCATTTGGATTGTCAAGTATTCTCAGAACCCTGGATAAGGATTTAAATAAACAGTGATGGCGCCAGAGCAATTAGGATCAGAGGGTGACACTGCTTAATGGAATGGTATAATATTACGCGCAGAAATGCTTTAAGTTTTATAGATGGAACTCTCTTGAGAGAACCTTTGATAAACTTGTTGTAGCTTCCAAACGGCGAGCTTTAGATATATTTAAAGCAATGGTGGTCTAGTGGTTGTGTCCTTCCTTGCCTTCCAATCTCTAAGTCTTGGGTTTGAATCCAGTCGTGCACCAATAGATATTCTGTTCAAACAATAAAGAAGAAGATACACACGTTTATCATTATTAAGCAAAATAATAAATCTTGTGTCTAAGATTTTCATTTGATTTGAAGCGGAAGAAGACTTAAGCTTGATCTTTTGTTATATTCATTACTAGCTTCTGCACGCGGCGTCGCCCGCGAAGTACCTACATAAAATATAGCCTATGTTCATCCTGAAAGTTCATTCTACACATTGGTGAAAGAATTTTTCAAATCGGTTCAGTAGTTTCGGAGCCTATTCATTTCAAACAAACAAACAAACAAACAAACAAACAAACAAACAAACAATAAAGTTTTCCTCTTTATAATATTAGTATAGAAAACAACTTAATCTGCAACATGATTACAATTTTAGCTATCTTTAGTTACCATTCTTAAATCGAATTTGTAATTAGTTATACAATTTTTTTTTATAATTACGTAAATAAGAATTTGCAAAGCAGAATTTGGAGTGAATGTAACACATATAATATTTTTACGACCTCATGTGGCGCAGCGGGCGAGAGTCCTGCCATGCAAGAGGTTGCGGGTTCGATTCCTGCCGCGGAACAAATTTGTGTACGATCTGCAGAAATTTGTTCCGTTGGTCTGGGTGTTTTCTATGTATAATAAAAAAAAATCTATCTATGTATTAAATATATCAGTTATCTAGTACCCATAACACAAGCTTTGAGTAGCTTACTTTGGGGCTAGATGATGCTGTGTGGACTTTCCAGTGTTATTTGTTTATTTATTTATTTATAACACAACAAATAAATCGGCAAAATATACTAGCGCGCCGTCTGAAAGCGACTTTACTTCTTGTGTGGGCTCTTTTGAATTCTGCAGTTTTGTTTTTTATTGAAGTGTGACTTGACTGACATAAACAATATTGATCGAATAAGATACAACGTAGGATTTTCTGCGGTGTATTTGCCTGACAACTACGTCGCTCTGGTTTTTATATGTTTTCTCGTGTTATTTTGAGTTTTATTGCGTAATTTTGGTGGTTATTTTGCCAATAAAGCCCGGGTTCTTGACGCGAGTGTAAAGTATGTGAATAAGAGTGAATAGTTCTCTTCAAATTCCATCGGAGGAAATCCCGAAAATTTTCAACAAAACAGCCATCTTTTGTTTAAAATTGACTTGACTACTTGACTATGACTCTGTGACGTTGACAATACTTATAAATAAATACACTTGACACTGGCAAAATTGTTCTCTAAGAGACAGATGCCATAATTGAAGAAGAAGAAGAATAAGATACAACGTAAAAATAAAACGGATATTTTACTTTTCTTCTTCTTCTTGCCCTTTTTCATACGCTGTATGGGGTCGGCACAACACACTTTCTTCTTCCTTTTTTTGTTTCCTTGTATCATCCATCATCTCAGTACTCACACTTTTCTTTCTCATTATCATCTTTCACACAGTCCATCCATCTTTTATTTGGCCTACCTCTACCCCTGTATCCATCCACATTCACATCTAACAATCTCCTCGTCACATGACATTAATTCCTCCTTATAACATAGCATATAAACGGATCTTTTACTTACATTTTCAAAATTAAAAATGGCTATCATAATTAACAAGTATTGATCTTTACTGCTTTGTAAGGATCAGCTTCCTGTCAACTACGTCATATCCGCTCCAATAATAAACTTCCCCTTTGTCTACCTTGAATTTGTTAATTAATTCATTAGAGGGATATGTCGAGTTTCAACTCTAATGGAATGTGAACTCCAACAATGCGGGGTTTTAATAAACTTTGTATGGAATTTTTATGATCAAATTCTACAGTTATGATTTTCAGAGGTAAATGGAAGAAAAAGCTGTTATTTTTCGTATAGAAATATAATTGCTCCGATAAAATAATAATATTAAAATAATAAGACTTTATTATGTTTTATGAAAAATCTATAAATGTTCTACTAGACACGCAGATAATGTTTTTGATGCAATTATTAAGTAGGTATTTCTTTTGCTTCTCCTTTTTTTAATGGTACCTATCTGTCTCTTTTCAGATAGATTTTTAACATTAAAAGTAATGTCAATGTCAAAAAGTCACAGTCAAATTGTCAAGTCAATTTTAAACAAAAGATACCTATTTTGTTTATAATTCTCGGGGTTTTTTCTGATGGATTTAGCAAGGAACTATTTAATTTGATTCATCAGTACTGGATTTAAAGAACTATTTACTTTCATATATTTTACACTCGCGTCAAAACCTCAGGCTTTATTGGAAAAATAATATTACAAAGTGAAAATGAAAATAACAAGATTAATATAATAATAGAGTGATAATAAAATAATAATAAGTTGACAGTCGAATGCAAGAGGGAAAAATAAGGTTTAAAAATTTTCACAATTAATTTTTCTATTTTTGTTTTGTTTATTGAATCATGTATCAAAATTTAAGACTAGATTTTCTAAATATCTTAGTTACGAAGTTTTATAGTACACTCGGCGAAATTGGAAAGTACTTAGAGTTATTGACGACATTAACGTAGGTTTATGAAAGGCTCTAATCCGCTTCTGCTAAAAGAAGTAAATAGACAAATTTGTTGCCTAAATGTACAAAATATATAATCTATGACATCAATCACAGGATTATCCTTTGCAATAAGCACGAACCATAAACCAAACTCCATTTAGCTTAGTCAAAATACTTTTCTTTCGTAAAGAAGTAAAATAACTGACCGCTGAATTACGTTAGCTTATCGTCTCAGCAGTTGGGTCACTGACAACATTAATAAGGAAGACACCAACTTGGTGTTTATCGTGAAATAAGAATTTTAGTTTTTTAAGAAGTTATAGTCACTAAGTGAATCAAATCAAATAAAAAAATATTTATTCAATAAAAACACAAGGATCACTTTAAAACGTTTTGCTAAGAAACATGTTTGGTGAATTAAAATGTCAATTCCAACTTCTGAAAAATAAAATCACCAATAATCACCTAGGGATCTAGGTCCGTTTACTGTTGGCGTTCACGCCAACGGAAAGATTAAAATGTATGAAAATGACAGCTAATGAAGCTAATGTTATTTCAAACTTGCACGCACTACTAGTACCTATGTGTAATGGTAGCACTCTACCTTCTAATACACAGATCGTGGGTTCGTTTGAACATGTTTTTGAGAATTTTAAATTACAAAAACAAATCAAAGATCTTAGAAGTAAATATAGATCCAAGGAGGTATTTACCAAGCCTGGGGATTACAGCCGTGGTCATGATTATTTGTTCGATCTCAGCTTAGTTTTGATGGAATGAACCAGATGTTTATTTATACGCTGTGTTATATCCTTTCTAAGAAAAATACTTCACAATTATTAAGATATTCAGTTTTAAGATAAGAAGTTAATGTTGTTTTAGGACCTAAGGAGCCTTTAGGGATTTTGTAAATTTTAGGATGGAATATAAATGTTGGGTTGGTATTTTGTTTGTATTCAAAATGTTTTAAAGTCCATTAGACTTATTTAAGACTTATTCTTGTATTCTTATTTGTGATAATTATTTTTTCAATCGTTTGGAATAGTCCTTACATAGCTCAATTGTCTCACAATGTAATTTATTAATTGTGTGTTTAAGTCTTTTTTTCTTTTTTGTTTTAAACTATAAGTGAATTCCTAATTCGAAGCCTATATGCATTCGTATGTGCAATTATGTATGACCATAATATTTTTGATAGAAAAACTGTAAAAATAATGTATGTAGCTCTCAGTTTTATGTTCAAATACGTAAAGTTTAAATTCAATAATCATAATTTTATAACTGAAAATTGTAATTTCTCTAATGTATTTATTCTGTAGTCTATATTTTGTTTTGTCGAAAAAACAAACATCCTGTAGACACTTAGCCTATTAAAATAAGAGCACCATATGTACGTTCGTTTGAGCCGTATCATTCGCCAAAGTAATTTCAAATTACGAATGACGTCATTCTAACTAGTTAAAAATAGTTCATGAAACTATTTTGAATATTCTCAAGGGAATTATAACCAGCTGAAAAGCTGATTTTTTTAAAAACTTTAGGTATTTCTCACGTGGTGCCTGAATGATACCTAAATATTATAGCTATAGGTAATACCTTGGACACTAAGTAGTTTTCAAAAGTGTGTACGCCTATTTCGTTTATTTCTAAACTAGCTTCTGCACGCGGCGTCGCCCGCGAAGTACCTACATAAATTATAGCCTATGTTCATCCTGAAAGTTCATTCTACACATTGGTGAAAGAATTTTTCAAATTGGTTCAGTAGTTTCGGAGCCTATTCAATTCAAACAAACAAACAAACAAACAAACAAACAATCAAATCTTTCCTCTTTATAATATTAGTATAGAAGAAAGAGACAAAGTATTCTTTGTCTTTATTTATAGGTCCTAAATTTATAAAGAGGAAAGTTTTGTATTTTTGTTCGTAACGAATAAACTCAGAACTAATGGTCCGATTTTAAAAATTCTTTTACCATTATTATTATTAACTCATTTATTCTCAGATATTTAAATAATCCATAAACACGTACTTACAAATTAAAATAATGTCTTAATAATATTATCTTATGTCTAAAATACAAAATTAATTAATAAAACTTAAATAGAGCTAGACCCAATCAATACCTTCATCCATTTGTGTTGGATAGGGTAGTCTGGACGAGACACAATCATTTGCAGGATGCTGTTGCTACTGGCTCGAGCTCGTTGGAGTAAGGAGGCGACTTTTTTGCGAATGATGGCGTGAAAGCCATCTGTGCGCGCCTCCGCGAACATACCAGACGCGCTGCAAAAGCGAGGCAGCCGCAGCAGCATCCTGAAAATGTTGTTGTACTGGACACGTAGAGCGCTGGCTGCCCGGCGGGTACAGTTGAGCCACAGGCTACTCGAGTAAAAGGACTGGCAATATGCCTTAAAAAGCGTGACTTTCACTTCTCTCGAGCACCGTGTGAACCTACGAGCAATCATGTTTCCATTAGTATGCTACATTATCTCTGAGTAACATAGGCTATAATTTATGTCGGTACTTTGCGAATAAATCCGCGAGCGAAAGCTAGTAACTGATAAAATAATCATGTTTAGAATCACACAATGTCATGAAAAAAAAACAAAAAAATATTCCTTAATACAGATTAAATACTGATTTATAATCTATTTCCTCGCTTATTCTCGATGACGTCATTGACGTCAGATGGACAGATAATATACATATTTCTCAGCTAACATAACCTGAGTATATTTTTAATACAAACAATAATTGTTCACTTTTATATTTAGCGGATTATAGAAAAGATTTATGACAGAAAGTTTACCGCCAAGTTTTTTGGAGGTACTGTACTTACCAATTTTTTTTATCTCTTGTTTCATTCAGCGCCTTCAGACTTAATAATAGTATTTATGAAGACTACAAACGTATTTTTGGCAGTTACAAACCACTGGGTAAACGAGTTTCGAGTAAAATAAACATTTAAACATTCTACTAATGTTAAAACTAAAATTAACTCGCGCAGCGTGGGTTTCCTAGATCTCTATTTACAACACCACAAACAAATTTTAATTTAACCAAGTGCTCTTGATAATAATAATGTTTTATTTTCTTTCAGATCCTGTATAAGATTTTTCGTGCAAAAATTTGGAGGAATTCCAAATGATTCGTTCGGAAATAGATAATTGATGAAAGAAACCGGACGTCACAGTTTTGAAATTAGAATTCGGTCAGTAAGAAGAACTGCAACGAATTAATTTATTTGAAAATCGAACAATGGAATCGGTTTTTAAAAATGAAGTTTAAGGCACAGTATAGTGCAATACAGTAGCGCAAGCTGAATCAATGCATCGGCACAAACACAATTGCATAAAAAGTGATGTGAAAGTGTATTGGACGTGTTATTATGGCGAAAGATGTGAACGTGTGGGTGACTGTACTGGTAGTAGTGTTTCTGCAGCTGATAGATACCAGTGTGGAAATTATCGATTCACGTGAGTATTTTTAGTTTTTTTGGATTAAAATTTGGTGTCGGCGTGAAAGAAAGTTTTTGGCAATTAAAATCGTTGTCGCCGAACGCCCTGTCCCCTTCACAGGGACAGCGGGACGTGATAAAATTTCTTTCCCGTTGTCCCCGTAACGTAGATTTGAGGACGGGGACAACGGGAATACACGTTAAAATATCTTAGCATTTGTTTATTTTCAAATGTTTATCGTAGAATTTATTATTAAAACTAAAAATGGTATTTATTATTTTACAAATTTAATATTGTTAAACGTATTATAAAAACTGTAGAATACTTTTAGCGAATCATCCATAAACTCGATTAAAAGCACCAGATTAAGCGAAGCCTATTGACGGGGCACATGAAACAATCGTATGCGACCAACATAATTATAACCCGTCCCAATTTGGACGTTCGCCAAAAACTACGAAATTAGGTCGCGCTACGACACTTCTGAAATAGATAGGAAAGTTCATGTCATCTGAACAGTATGATACTGTTGACGTTTTTTTTTATTAAATAATATTTAATTTTACTGTGAAAGAAACTCTAAATCATAACACAGCTACAAAAGTTCTTTACGGAGCCCCAAAACTAATATTTATTGCAAAAATTAAAAAAAACCCGACCTAAATAATTAATAGTTTCTTACCTTATTGGATTTTTTGACTTTTTAGCATATATCACACTTGTAATTCTTGTCACTTTTGTATTTGTCAAAATTTGTCCAGCCGTTAGGCTCAAGCCACAACCAAAAGAACTCGCATAAATAGATGCATACGAGTACTACACGACGAACACATTATCCTCCTTGTTCACAGTGAGGTAAAAATAAACAAACAGGTACATGAAAAAATACAAAATAGCTCTTTCAGTTTCAACCTTACTGTGTCGATGGATGATATTTTTTTTAAATGTCATATAAATAGGTATAAATAAACAACTATTTGAAACTAAAAATAACCAGAGATGATGTAAAATGTTAAATAAGTATATCTAAAATGTAAATCTCATCCAGTAAACAAAGTAGAAATACATTTAAATGTCAATATTTTATTTGATTTCAGTTGAAGGTACGGCATAATCTCAGAAAAATGTTTGTCTGACGATCACCTTCAAAGATCTTGTTAAAAAATAATATTTGTAATTCTAATGTAATGTAAGTGCTTACTTAACGTATTATTACATGAAAATACAAAAAATCGTCTAGACTAGATAATGGGGTAGCAAATCTATAATGTAAAAGTGTTTCAACATTTTTTAAGATCACTTTTATGTAGGCGCTTGGGATTTCACGGATTTTGATAACATAATTTTCAAATCTTATTTGATTTTCTTCTAAAACGTGTTGAATTCGCGCCTACGCAAAGAAATGATAATTTTAACAATATACTTAAATATCAGTTGTATGTATCTCTCACGTAGCAAGGACTTACCCACATTAATGCCACATCTTGATTTCACTATATTTTTACATTATAAAAATACTTAAAAAGAGACCACAATATGCTACCAAAAAGAGTCAATTGTGAATATAATTGTTTTATTGCCTTAAATTTACATTACAATTACCAATTTTTTACATCAATTTTTCAAATAAATCAAAAATAACTTAAAAATGTCTCATACGCTGTATAATTGATATTGCTTCCTCCTTTTCTGAATCCCTATTACTATACTGTGTATAATACTATGTCGCTCTAGTTTTTATATTTTTTCTCGTGTTACTTAGAGATTTAATGTGTAATTATTCCAAAAAAGCCCGAGTTTTTGACGCGAGTGTAAAATATGAAAATTAAAGTGAATAATTCCTTTCTAAATCCTTCAGGCTATTCCGAGAGTTTTGAACAAGACAGCAATTTTTTTGTTTAAAATTAACTTGAAAACTTGATTATGACTTTGTGACATTGACAATACTACTAATATAAACACTTGACACTGGCTAAAATGATCTCAAAAGAGACAGATACCATAAACAAAGAAGAAGATTGGACTGCATTAAACACATACAAAGCAAGTCGGACCGTTAAAATTGCAAACCATAAATTCAGATTAACAAAGCAAACTAGCTCATATAAAATAGCGGAAATATTACAAAAACTTTATATCGCACTGAAGGGAAATCAGATAATCTTACCAATAACGTTAACTCCAGCCACTGTGCGGAACTAAGCCAAATGTTGTATTTTACTGCTGGATTATGCCACAGTTTGAGAAATTTTAACTTTAAAAGCCACGAGTGTTATAGGGAACTAGCTTCCGCCCTCGGCTTCGCCCGCGTGGTATCTCACGAAACAAAAACAAATCTATCCCGCGGGAACCGCACATATTTCCGGGATAAAAAGTAGTCTATGTGTTATTCCAGATTATAATCTATATCTGTGCCAAATTTCATCCAGATCCGTTCAGCCGTTTCAACGTGAAAGAGAAAAAAACATATGTACATCCAGACATCCATACATTCTTACAAACTTTCGCTTTTATAATATTAATAGGATTATTTTTTTTTGTACTTCCAACCATGGCTCGTGCCGTCATGAGATACTCTATTCTGGAAATTACATGTTTTCACCACATAGTTTTTCTAAATTCAGTTTATACTCAACTGTTTCTTGTATTTAATAATAATGTGTACTTATATTAAATAGATTTATATAAATTCTATAAATAAAATATTATTTCTGTTACTGAATAGTAAAATCACTTACTGCATTTGCTGTTCTGTGTGAGTGCAGCGCCTCGGCAGCTCATAGATTCCCTGCGCCTTTATCTAGCGCATTAAAATTGTTTATTGACACTCTGTAACTGCTGTGTACTATGTTTAAGGCGAGTTTACTGATTGGTGTAATTATTGGAATTTGAATCACGTGATACGAGATAAAAATATTGTGGAATTGCAATTTTATTTGAATTGAGAATTAATGCAAAAAAGTATTGATATTGCAATTGCTTTTTATTTGAATCAACAATGTGTAAAAGAGATTCGATCTTATTTTGTTCTCTAAAAAGACCAAATTAGCGTAACATTTCTAAATGACAGTTTAAAAAAGAGCTTTTGTTTTATTTTGTTCTAAAATTGAATTAATTTTCCATTATTATATCCGTCCGTAGCACAGGATCTCGACATCTGGAAAAATTGGGGGAGGCCTTTGCCCAGCAGTGGGAAACAAACGGCTCATAATAAATAAATAATTAAATAAATATTATATCCGTAGCTTTAGGGCTACTTTCACCATGCTCTTTTAAGTAAACTAACATCTTGTTAGCCCTTTAATCGCCTGTTAAAGTGGTTTTGTGTTCCACCATGTCCTGACAAAGGATTATCTTCCATAAAATGAAATGACGTGAAAACAATACTTTAACATTCTTATTAATTTTGATGCCCAATTAGGTACCTAATGCTTTGTTAACAAAAGTTTGTAAGTACTTAATTTTTTTTTTTTAATTCTCTTATTTAGTTGAGTTCATCTTACAAATGATGAGCGTTGACATTTATGACATAGCTATAAGATTCAAAATCGAACAATTCACTGGATTTCGAGAAATAGTATAATTCAACTGGAGATTTTAGACGCGGAATTCGGCCCAAAGTTACCTACAGCTTACTTAACGATTAATGTTAGTAATTCTTCCTTAAGTAATTCTTCCTGAATTCTTAACGAATTTAAATAATTATAACTATCTATAACTTAATTTAAGTAGGAATTTTTGATCCAAATTCAGTCAAAATAACAGTTGTAATCAAATATAAATTAAAAGATATTAAAACAATGCATTTTAATAATTTTAGGCATCATGTTTCATAGTACTTAATACACAATCGATATCTAAATAGATATAGTGTTAGTTTTATTTTAAAAAAAGTCCGGGTTCGATTCCCGAGCTCAGTACGAGTTTTTTTTCAAAAATACTAATGTAGTTTTCCTTGTTACTAAAGTCGATTACATGGTTCGTAAGAACAAATCGTATGTCTTATAGTTTCCACACTTTACAGTTACACCCTGTATAATTAAAGGCAAAGCCTAGTTCTAAACAACTAAAATTACATATCAGTAGTGCGATTACGGAACTCTGATACAATCGACACTTGTCAAAACTGGCTCAAATTTATTGAACAAACACTCTTATGTCACACCAAATCACTTCATTACAATGAAAACGTATTGACATTGATTGTAAGAAAAGATCCATAATCGCCGCACTGATCTTCCGAAATAGAATACTAGAGTGACAAATTACCTACCTGCATAATTCTTATACTTAACTCATTATCTGACCTTGATTTTAACTTATCCTTTGTAGTCATTGTGATTAACCCAACTTATTTATTTTCTCGCACTACCCTCCCCCTTTTTTATAAATCAAATGGGCTTCAAAATTGAGGTTGATTCTCCGTTCGGAATCCGACCATATTATACCAAACACTTCCAAACACATAGTTCACGAAACGCCATCATGATTTGTTGTTTTTGTTAAATTATTCGCTCATTTGAGCAGGCTTATAGTCATAGACCTTACTGCCTAGTCTTGCGTAAATTAATTTCTTCCGTTTTCTATAATCTTACTTAATCTATCCTAACCTAACCGCCATTTTCTCCTTGGCGGGAATCCACGCCATCATGAAACGGACATTGGCAGAATTGTGACAACATGCCACAAAAGCCATAGACAAGAATTGAATTGAGTGACAAATTGTAATTGGCAGTCTTTGGCAATGATTAGTCGGACACAGACTATGTAAAACAGACACAGACTATGTAAAAGTTCCAACTGCAGGGCAAAGACCTGCTTTTGCGTTGCGGAATTAGATTTCCTCGCACCTGTTCCAGTGTTAGTTTACCTTTTGAACTGGCAACATCGTTTGCATGTCAAGGCAAGCTTCGTACAAAAACAAATGGTTTTTTGTGTGAATTTATCTCAACTTTAAGCACGTGAGACGACTAAAAAGGACTTAGAATGTTGTGATCAACCTTTTTGGTACGAGGCAGCGTTTTAATATACGGAGAAAAAAATATGACTAAGTATTATATTTGTTTGACCAAACAACGTGCGCTGAAATTACGTAACTCTGATACTATCAAATAATTATTACTAACAGCTTCTAGTAACTAGCGGTGAATTGTGGAATTATGGAAAGTTTATTGCCATAAAATTATTATATTATATATTTATTGCCATAAGTATATTGTTAGTAAATATCAGAATAACGTAATCACAGTACAGTTGCTGATAGACATTCATCATAATTGATTGTAATCAGAGTTGCTGTGATCACGACTGTAATCCCCAGACTCGGTAGATATCTCAGATCGCTAGTTACTTAGATCTTTGAGGTTATCTACAGAGATGGGGGTAGGGATTGAACCCACAACCTACAGCGCAGAAGGGAGATACTACCAACTGAGCTGTTAGGCTAGTCAATAATTCCATCAATATAGCAATTTGAAATGAGATCAATAAGTCTAATAGTGACGAGGGTTCCCAAAAATTTCTACTCGTTATGGATCATGCCGTCAATATTCAAAGCTCCTGTCACCTGTCTTAGTTTCCGAAAGGTCTCATCGTGCGAGGAGTGCTGGCGTTTTGTGTTGTCTATTTCTGGCAATCAGCCAAAACGGGTTCAATGCATTCAGATTTTTGGAGACTTTTAAAGTGTTGGCGAGTTAAGAATTACATGCTACCAAAACATTAAGAAACTAGCTTCCGCCGCCCACCGCTTATTTTTTATCTACCCTCTTGTTTAGTTTAAGTAACTTAATTTTTTGTCACCCTATCTTTGTTGTATTACAAGTATATTATGTACCTACTTGAAGAACCACGGAAAAGAGGGGACTCTTCTAACACAGGTGTAAAACTTAACAGAAGAGATCCCAACCCCACAATTGATTTACTATGCAACTAAAATAAAAAGGTTTTTGCTTTACTTTTTTACTTTACTGCTTCGCTTACGTGGTAGCTTGAAAAACAAGAACAAATCTATCCAACGGGAACCGTACATTTTTACGAGATTAAAAGTAGCCTATGTGCTATTCTAGATTATAATCTATATCTGTGCTAAATTTCATCTATATCCGTTCAGACGTTTCAGCGTGAAAAAGTAACAAACATTCTAAATGCATACATTTTTACAAAATTTCGCGTTTTTAATAATATACTCGTAGTAGGAAATAGGAAATTATGGGTATGGGTGTATCTGGGTACGCAAGTAGAAGAAGGAAGAAAAAATGGTTTGATTGTGTGAAAGATGATATGAATGTAAGAGGAGTAGAGAGTTGAATGATATGAATGGAAGTAGAAATCATGTTGTGCCGACTCCACGCGTGGGATAAGGGCAGGAAAATGATGATTTTGAAAAGTTTGGAGGCAGATTTCATTAAATTTTTCATGGCTTCTTAAATTAATTAAATAATTAATTAGCATTTAATCGGGTAGTAAGTCATAACGAGTGGAGAACCGTCTCTGCCTTTTTTTTTGAAAATTTAAGTTGAAACAACATACGTAAACAAATTCACAGAAATTCATACTTAGCCTCTGATCTCTTCAACCAAGGGTTTCGAGAATCCTAAAAGCCCCAGTTTCCTGAAAAGCGGTGTTATATAAAGGAAATGCGGATTATATAAGATGTTTCTTTGATATAAGGTTGAAAATAGCTCACACTTGCTACTCATTAAAACGGAGCAAAATGTAGTATGTATTATTATTTTCACGCACGTTAATACAGTTGTAGTGATGTGCAGTATACAATCGATTTGTCGATAAACAGAATAAACCTCGCATTAACTGCTAGTGATGTGCAGTATCTTATCGATATATCGATAAACAGATTAAATCTCGCATTAAGCTTGCCGTTTCTTCGAAAACCAGGGTTTTCTGATCCTATTTTGATAGGGTGTAAACATTTTGCTTTATTTGAGGTGGCGCTTAGGGCAGATGCTAATTTTGCCGCAGTGATCTTTGGAACGCAGCCAAGACATGCCGATCTTTAAATATATTTGTCGCCGAGTGCAATTCTGTATTTAGGACAGTTTTGTTGGGGGAGAGGCCTTAAAATAGTTTTTGGTTTCCTTGAAAGTATGGAGGAAGATGAATCGGTTTTCGGTTGGCTCATTTTTGTGATATGAGTTCTGTATATTTACACTCAACTGCAAAGAAGGGTGTTTGGGGTTTTATGTATGTATGTGAGTTTCTTTGGCTGTGGCTATAGCCCAAACGGCTATACGATTTTTGAATATATCGTTAGATTTGGCTAGATCACAATTATAGTGATCTAAGTTTTTATAAAAGGTACTTACAAAAAGTCGAATATGGTGACTATAAAAGTTTATTTTCAATTAACTATAGTCAGGTTTTTTATTAATGAAGATATTGCATTTTTGTCTCGTTAAATTATAACCAATTTAAGCTTTTTATGTGTAACACCATAACTTACCCCTGCATAGGTATTAAACCCATCGCCAATGGGTTCTGCCTAACCCCCATAATAAATAGAGGCCGTCAAAATGAGAAAATCCCAAATGTCGATCACGTTTCGCGATTCCAATGTTTTGATCCCATAGCTTGAGATTATGGTGCTAAATAAGGTTTGCGGTATTTTGTGGCATGTTTGGGAAATATTTGACCCGTGCCTGATAGGGTCAAATAACCCCTTGTACGGTACCTTCACGGTCTTTTAGGCCACTGTTTATGGTTGATCGATCGTTAAACAACTGCATTTTTAGCATAACCGATTTTTAACAGGTGGTATATTTTTGACTTTTTTATAATTTCATTTCCGGGATTTATTTACTTGAGAGTGACATAATTATATCACAAAAGTTTATTTACCAAGTTCAAACAAAAAAGAGATTATCACTGAGACGTTTTTTAAAATATCTGTAACACTTTGACCATAATTTTCTCCACCAATTAGTATATCAAATACATATGGCTCCATTAATGCCTTTCAGTAAAAATTTAAACATTTTCAAATAGGTATAATGAGGTAACGACAGGTGTCCAAGAACCTAAGTATATAAGTGATCGTTCATCAGGTAGCGAGATGGCTTGAGGACATAGCATCCTGGATGAGGCTAGCAGCAGACCGTAGACAATGACATAATGCTAGATCTTTTAGTACTACTTTTTATAACTAGATGGCGGGGATACATTTTGTACAGAAGCTAGATCACGCTATCGATGCGTTTTGGAAATAATTCATCACGATCTTGGATTGCGGATCGCGGGATCGCTGATCCTGGATTGTCTGGGCCCGGTTATTTGTCTCCTCACAAAAGCAATACAACTACTTATACCTAAAGTTCGGTTTCATACCTACACATTTTATAGCTTTAGTTGTGGTAGGTACTCTTAGGACCTGGTGGTGGTTTGTTCAACATGCAAAAGGAGGCATATACCCGTGACGGGTTGCAAGATGATGATGTGGCAATGTGATATTGTATAATATAGCAAGAAATTACGTAATCAAAGCAAGCTTTAGGCCCGGTTTCCACCAAAGCAGAGAGGAGAGTAGTTAGAATAAACCAATCAGATTTCATTATTATCACATCTCTTTCTCTGCTTAGCTTCAGTGGAAATGGATCAAGCAGAGAAGAGAATAGATGTATCATTTTTCTATAGAATTTTGTGCGGCGAGTGAGCAAGCGGCGCGGCAGAGCGGAGATATATCTATTCGAGTGACTCACTCACACTCGGTTAGCTCACATCTCCAATCACTCTCTCCGCTTTGGTGGAAATAACCTGCCAGCTTTGCAGCACATCTCCCCTCGTCTCCTCTCCTCACTACTTTGGTGGAAACCGGATCTTATAGCTTTGCGGCGCTGTGGAAACTATCTGTTCTGACGACGCGCTATCACGTTTCAGCCAAAGCCTTTATAATGAATCCTAGATCCCGAAGCAAGCGATGCAAGAAATTAAACTACGGCAACCAGAGGAGCAAAATGCAAATTAAATGCATATGTCATGTACGCTGTATTTACAAGTGTAGCGTCTGCTTTGTCGAGCATAGTAGATTTAATTATGAAAATGGTACATTTTACCGTAGGTTGGTTTGTAGGGGCTTGTTTATTTTATATTATATATTTTTTTATTTTCTTTATTTTTTTATCGCGGCGCGTCTAGCGGCGCGGCGAATTGAGGTGTGTTTATCAATAGTCTGGCAATGTAGTATATAACTATCTAATACCTTTAAACGAGCGATTTAATAATAATAATATTTATACAAAAATCTAGAGTAAAACTATCGAGTAATTCCGTATGTGAGTACGGAGCTTAAGTTGCTCTTTAGCAGTATTTATTGTGCTTTTAATAAAATTAAATATTACTTTTGGTAAATGTATCTAGTAAAACTTAAAATTCAAAGCACTTAAGGCTTCGAAAAGAGTTATTGAAGTATTAATTAGATAATTTAAGTTTAAGAGAATTATTATAGAGATCTACTTAGTTTTAAAGTTAGTAGTAAGTTTCTTCACTGAAATTTAATGTAATAATCTAATATTTTTTACTAACTTTAATTTTTTTATCAATCAAAATACAAAAAATTACTATGCAGATACTAAGTTTATTATTATTATATATGAATAGGTGTGTTTCGTTACGTAACTACATTAGACACACACAATCGATCTCATTGGGAATATAAATGTATAGGTAACTAGGTTCTTACACATGGGCCGTTGCATATTTGTCAACTAAAGAAATATAAAAACTTGTAGCTATTTCCTATTTTTGTCATAATACTAAAAATATAATAACACTAGCTTCCACCCGCGGCGTCGTCGCCCGCAAAATACCTACATAAAACCTACTTAATACCGCCTTTGCTCATCCTGAAAGCTCATTCTGCATTTTGGTAAAATAATTTTTCAAATCGGTCCAGTTGTTTCGGAGCCTATTCAATGCAAACATACAAACAATCAAATCTTTCCTCTTTATTATATTATTATTAGTATAAGAGTGCTGGTGGTGTAGTGGTAGCACCCCTGCCTCACGATCCAAAGGTCGTGGGTTCAAACCTGATCGTGCACCAATGAGTTTTTCCATTCGAAAAATTTATGTGCGCAATGCCAGTGCTCTTAAACGGTGAAGGAAAACATCGTGAGGAAACCGGCATGCCCTAGAACCAAAACTTCGAAGGTATGTGTCATAGGTTAGTATTCTTATAAGCGGCGATGGGCTTGCATCCTGTCACGTACGGAGTACTAACTATTGTGTAAAATGTGGGCATGTACCAAATGTCATGTTTGGACTTGCCTCTGACTACCCTCTTTAGATATCCTCAAAGATCTAAGTAACTAAAGATCTAAGGAGATATCTACCGAGCCTGGGGATTACAGTAGTGATCATATTTTTTTTATTTTTTATTTATTAGTTTAAATAACCAGCAATATCCTAGAACAACATCTAAAACACCGGATATGACAGCTCAGCTTACCGGATACATCTTCACAAAACTACCCCCTGTTACCCCCTACTACCCCTGTAATGGGGGCGAGCGCATACATAAAACATGGCGCGTTAACGCATCGCACTGCCAATGATCTAATAACGCATTGCGTAGTGGTTTGTGTGTGTTCACGTTTTTACATACGACACGATATCGTTCAACCTATTTATGTAAATCCAAGTCAGACCAAGTTATGGGTACCTACTCTTAACTGATGCGTTGGTTTATGAATGTAACTAGCTTCCACCCGCGCGGTACCTACATAAAATTAAGTCTATGTTTATTCTAAAGATACATTCTAAAAGTTAATGAAAGATTCTTTTCAAATAGGTCCAGTAGTTTCGGAGCCCATTCAACTCAAACAAGAAAGTATTGAATAAAATAGAGGTTTGTCGGGATCGTAGAAAATGGAAAACCTTGGTCTCTGTCTACCCTGTTGAGGAACAGTTATTATTTTTTACACCATAATAAGATGAAGAATGGTTTGTTTTTATTTTTTTACATGATTGTGCTTGTCAGAACAAGTCTGAGAGAAAGTGACAAAGGTGTTCTTGCAATACACTACCTGATTATTATTTTTATTTGTATTTTCCAATTTTTCGTCCTTGTCATACTAAACTAATCTTCAAAAAAAAACTGATTGTCGCGTGTTTTTAAAAAATATCGTTCCTGCAACAATGGAAACGAACCCACACTCACTTTACTTTTGATATAGCACCGCCTGCCGTGACCCACGGCCAACAACACGAGACGCTAATGCGCGGTTATCAAATTCACCGCATGTCAAAAAGGTCTAATAGTTTCTTATTCCGGCTAATAACAGGGAAAAGACTGGAATGTGGAATTACACATAACGTGGGAATATTGCGTATGTTTGTTTGATCAAGACGGCAGGCTTATTATGTAAAACTTTGCAGTAGCGACAGCAACAGGAAAGTGACAGCGACCGCTACGCGATCGGTTGCAAGTTGTTACCATAAACGGTATCACGGAAAGCAGTCACCCGCCTATCGCTACGTTGTTGCTGAATGCACTTTGCCTTTGAACACTAGCGCCACTAGTGATAGAACAGCAATTGATGGAAACAAATATTGTTCACTGATTATCCGGCAGAGGGAGACATAGTGTTCGGTTGCTGTTGGCATTATAGCCGCTGTTAGCTAATACAAAATTGACGTTTGACAGCGATAATTGCGAGATTTACGCCTGTTGCAAACCTGTCGCGAGTATCGCAATCAGCCTGCCAACCTTCAATAGTTAACCGAAAACTTACTCGACTGTCCCTAGGCTTTGTAGATTGAATAGTAAAATTATTTACGAAAAATTGAGTAGGGGCGATATAAAATGAGTAAGAGAAAATAAAAATAACCATTTTAAATCTTTTATTAGTCTGTCTGTTCATGCTATTTGCCAAAACTACTCAACGAATTGTCTGGATCAATAAAACTTAATTTTTGCCGAAATCGAATGTCGTAATAAAAGTTACCATTTCACAAGACGATGTCGTGGGCGACATTTAGTTTTTAAATAAAAGTATATCTAAAAAAACCGGCAAAGTGCGAGTCGGACTTGCGCACAAATAGTCCCGTACCAACATACAACATACAACCGTATATAAAATAAAGTCGGGTTTGTTCGAACACTTGATATTTGCATGGTTTTTGATTTGATGCATTTGCCTTTGTCCCGAATAGCAGAATAACTGTTAAAACATTTGAAAATGAATTAAATGCGGATAAAGTCGCAGGCAACACTTAGTTATCTAATAAAACGGCAAAAAATCACGTTTGTTGTATGGAAGCCACCTTAAATATATTTTTTTTGTTTTTTAGTATTTGTTGTTATAGCGGCAACAGAAATACATCATCTGTGAAAATTTCAACTATTACGGTTACGATACAGCCATAGAATATATAGGTGACAGACGGACGGACGGACGGACGAACGGATAGCGGAGTCTTAGTAATAGTGTCCCGTTTTACCCTTTGGGTACGGAACACTAAAAAGCTTGTAAAATACAATTTACATATTTGGCTGAACGTAAATGGGTATATACTTTCACCATAGTCACGTGATACGGTTCTTGTTTCAATATTCAATGTTTGAACGGGTTTACGCGATTATGATCCAATTTGGAGGATGTTGACAGGTCTGAATTACTTCGAATCAAACAAAAATAAGCTTTATGTTGATACAGTTAAGTTCGATTGTTGTTTGAATGCATACTTTTAACTAAACTCCTTTATTCAAAATCAATGTTAAAAAATCTCGTAAAATGACATGACACTGATTCTAGGTAGGCAGCTAAAGCTAATTTCGGTTTAAAGATCTTTATTTATACTCAAAAAGAACAAACTAGTCCACTTAGAATGAGTATACATTGGTATCTAAAGATAAAGTATTACTTAAGCAAAGTTGCGGTAGATCTACGGCGTTAACAGTTAGGTATAGATGAAAGCAGTACCTACCCAAAAAAATAAAAAATAAGTGACCCAACAAAGGAAGGTACATAGTTAGGATTAAAATAAAATAAAGTAAAGTAGGGTAATCGTAGTAGATAAGACAAAAAACAGTGTGTGTCGCATCGTTGCGAATGCATTCCTAGCGCAAGAAATCGTGGAGTGGTAATTAGTTTTTTTTTTTTTTTTTTTTTTTTTACTTTAGGTTGTTATTTTATTATAAATACTGTATCCTATGCTAAACAATTTTTATGTTTTCAAATATATATTCTACAAGTTTTGATTTAAAAGTAGCGATGTTAAAATATACATGTCCCTATAAAAAAATTTTAAAATATACATGTCCCTATAATTGCTTTCAGACTTCAGACATGCTTCAGACTAAAGAATACAGATTGGCAATTCATTTTATGAATTTTTAAATTAGTGATTTTGTCCCTGAGTTTAAATGAGTTTTTTAGAGCGCTGGTGGTGTAGTAGAGCGCTGGTGGTGTAGTGGTAGCACCCCGGCCTCACGATCCGAAGGTCGTGGGTTCAAACCTGGTCGTTGGAGTTTTTCCATTCGAAAAATTTATGTGCGCAATGTCAGTGCTCTTAAACGGTGAAGGAAAACATCGTGAGGAAACCGGCATACCCTAGTACCAAAAATTCGAAGGTATGTGTCATGGGTTAGTATTCTTATAAGCGGCGATGGGCTTGCAACCTGTCACGTACGGAATACTAACTACTGTGCAAAATGTGGGCATGTACCAAATGTCATGTTTGGACTTGCCTCTGACTACCCCCTTTAGATATCCTCAAAGATCTAAGTAACTAAAAAGATCTGAGGAGATATCTACCGAGCCTGGGGATTACAGTCGTGATCATATTTATTTTTTATTTTTATTTATTTTTATTTTGTCCCTTTCATTCAAAAACAGCTACAAACACGTCTGACAATATTATTTTTTTATTATTTTACTAGCTTCTGCACGCGGCGTCGCCCGCGAAGTACCTACAAATATAGCCTATGTTCATCCTGAAAGTTCATTCTACACATTGGTGAAAGAATTTTTCAAATCGGTTCAGTAGTTTCGGAGCCTATTCAATTCAAACAAACAAACAAACAATCAAATCTTTCCTCATTATAATATTAGTATAGATAAACGAAAAATACTTGCATACTTTTTTAGGTTTTAACTTTAGATGGCATGTTTTTTTTAATTATATCAGGGTCTGGTCGAAACGACACCAGACCCCAGATCTGTCTCATATTTGGCTCAACATATCAACATTACCATTCAATGTGGTAATACCGCCAGCTTCTTTGTTATAGTTCCCTCTCACATTGATCTGGATCAGTTGAGCTATCCATAGATCGTTTGTAACCGTCTTTAGCACAAATGTTTCAAATTTTTTCTATATTATAGTGTGTATATCTGTGTATTTCTGTAAATAAAGCCAAAATCAGGGCCAGTGCCATTTATTTTGTGTATTTTACTAGTGTAAGTACCAAGAGACTAGCGCTTACCCCGCTTAGTTGGGGCGTTACCTCTCCTTAGAACCAAAAAGCCTGCTCACCCCAACCCACGACCCATATGGAACATTATTTCAAAGAATCTGCAACCGTCAAATTCTTTTGAACCGTCAAATTCTTTTACGGTCTTCTGTACCCCTAGTATGAGTTTTTGATTTACGAAAACTTTTTTCGAATAGTATCCTTTCATACATTTACCTCCATCGGAAATGTTAAGGAACTAAAATAAGGTCGATAATATCGAAAATATTATGTAATCGGCCGTCCCAGCAATGATTTTTAAATCAAGTTTTCACGATATCGACTTTATTTTAGTACCTTAAAATTTCCGATGGAGGTATGAAAGGATACTATTCGAAAAAAGTTTTCGTAAACTATCAAAAACTCATACTAGGGGTACTGACCGTATTTATTGAAGTGAAACTTCTAATGCGTCATCCAACAAGGTAGCGTTAAACGTTTAACGCTACCATGGGTATGAAAGAGACAGAGCGAGAGTGAATGCGTGGCACTCGAACGCATGCGCATAGTATACCTGTTACATAGATAGATAAGATAGATATGATAGATAAGATGTAGATATATAGATGATGAAAAGGGGTAGTCAGAACATTATATTTATTACATGACTACCTACGCCGTTTTATACTAGGTATTACTATCTCGTAAGGCAAAAAAAAACGACCGATGAGACTCAGATTTTTCTCAACTAGTTGAGTACTTACTTCATAAGACGGCCACCGCTTTTTGGAAACCATTACAACAACAGAAACTACACAACGTTTGAGAAAACACTTAATAAAACGCTCCAAAGCGTGAAATACTCAGGAAATTGCGCTGACGTCACTATTCTCTCACTGGAATTAATTCCCAACCGACTGGTGCTCCCCGAAATTTTTAATTAATTCAATTTTGTAACGTGTTTCTTGAACTGTTATTGTAAACTGTATACAGGGTGTCCCGGAACTAGTATATGCCTGAGGATGATACAGACCATGAATATTATTTATGGTACATAATATATGTATATATATATATATGTATATATGATCACGACTGTAATCCCCAGGCTCGGTAGATATCTCCTCAGATCTTTAGTTACTTAGATCTTTGAGGATATCTAAAGAGGGTAGTCAGAGGCAAGTCCAAACATGATATTTGGTACATGCCCACATTTTGCACAATAGTTAGTACTCCGTACGTGACAGGTTGCAAGCCCATCGCCGCTTATAAGAATACTAACCTATGACACATACCTTCGAATTATTTGGTTCTAGGACATGCCGGTTTCCTCACGATGTTTTCCTTCACCGTTTAAGAGCACTGGCATTGCGCACATAAATATTTCGAATGGAAAAACTCATTGGTGCACGACCAGGTTTGAACCCACGACCTTCGGATCGTGAGGCAGGGGTGCTACCACTACACCACCAGCGCTCTCTGGTTATGGTACAACCTCTAAAAAATCTTATTTCAAACTTAATTAACTGTCGTGCAACTTCTTCTGCGCGTTTTAAGAAATTTTTTCCTCTTATTTGTCGTAGCGTGATGTTATATAGCCAATAACTCCAATAATGTAACCCAAGGTCTAAAAATATTTAAAACTAGCTGTCCCGGCAAACTTCGTACCGCCTTTTAGAAAACGATTGTATGGGAAAATGAAAAGGGCTATTTTTAGGGTTTTCCCGGCAGTTATTCGAATTTTTCTTACCTTTTAAACCTTTCCTAGACCTCCACGAACATTTCAAGACCAAGATAAGATAAATCCGTTTAGCCGTTCTCGAGTTTTAGCGAGACTAACGAACAGCAATTCATTTTTATATATATGGATTATTATTAGTACATAAGAAATTCTTCAATTCCTCAGTATTTTTTAAAACCTCGAGTGTAGGTACCAGAGACGATCCTTCATCCAGCCCACATCAGCAAACAAATTAAGCTCGAACAAAGCAGTTTCGGAATAAAATCTACCCATACTTTCATCTCGTTTTTAGCCACAGGCCGTAGAGTAACAATAAGCATAGGGTATGAACTATAAGCGTGGGTCTAAGTTATAGTTCATACCTTATGCACTTGTGACATTCTGCTAACTGTAACCCTGTCTTTATCCGGAACACGCCCACATTTGTCACGCAGATTTGTACGTGTCACGCAAAAATGTCTGCTTTTCACGATGTCTCGATGTATTAGGCTTCAATATAATATCCTAAATTATAAGATGAAATGATATTTTAAAGTTGTGAAACATATTTCATATTGTTATAAATAAGTTTTAGGACTGACCATTGTACTTGGCACCCGTTTAGATCTCACTTCTTTTGTCGCTGAAGTCAACGACTAAAGCTCACTTATTGAACTTGGCTATCATTTCACATTTATGTTTTTGATGGGATAAAAGACTTCACTTGTACATTCCAAAATAGTTTAATTTTCATTCTAGGATGGATATTTTTGATATATAATTAAAAAAGTAAAATTAAGAAAACCTGAAATATTGGTTTTTGATTAGGACTAACTTACGTAGGCATAAGCACTTTAACATTATGTATGTAGTAGATAATGTCTATCCAAAAACTTTAGGTCGTGAATACAAATAAGGATTGTGGACATCGCGCGTAAAATCTCAGTTCGGGGCAAACTACTAGTATTTCTTGTTTGTTCTGTGTCTGGGTGTTATAATATAATAAGTATGTATTTAAAATAAAAATAAAAATATTCTATCAGCTATCTGGTGCCCATAGTAGAGCTTTGCTTAGTTTGGGGCTAGATGGCGTTGTGTGAACTGTCCACCAGTATTTATTTTTCACAGTCTATATCTTAATTTATTACTCCTTGTCACAGAGTAAGTAAAATAGATGGTGCGGCTATTACCGTTTTTCGGGTAGGTACTTTATTATACGAAGCTCAAAATTAATTATTGTCTGACATAGGCTTTCGTTTGTATTTAACTTCGTGCCTTCTTTGAAAGGTCTATGAGGTTTTGAGAAAGCATTTCTAAGACAAAATTCAACTTTTAGAATCAAATTCAACGATCTCGTATGTAGTTTATTATTATTATAAGTACTAAATTTAAAACCCTGCATACTAAATTTCATGAAAATCGTTGGAGCCGTTTTCGAGATCCACATTAATATTACATACATACAATACAAGAATTGTTCGTTTAAAGGTACTGATGTATTTTTGCGGGAAAAGTTGCGGGTAAAAGCTAGTAAACAGGATAAATATAGTGCGAATAGGCTCGTAGAGGCGGCCATGCAAGAGTGCCATCTGGCGTCTGTACGGAAATTGCGAAACAACTGTGCTGTGCACCTCTAGGCGTTCTGTGTTCTATAGTTTAATTAGGGTTGCTGGCTTTAGTAGGTATTGTGATGTTTATATAAAAAAAAATACAAAAAAAATATGATCACGACTGGTAATCCCCAGGCTCGGTAGATATCTCCTCAATTCTTTTACTTAGATCTTTGAGGATATCTAAAGAGGGTAGTCAGAGGCAAGTCCAAACACGACATTTGGTACATGACCACATTTTGCACAGTAGTTAGTATTCCGTACGTGACTTGCGACCTATGACACATACCTTCGAATTTTTGGTTCTAGGGTATGCCGGTTTCCTCACGATGTTTTCCTTCACCGTTTAAGAGCACTGGCATTGCGCACTTAAATTTTTCGAATAGAAAAAGTCATTGGTTCACGACCAGGTTTGAACCCACGACCTCGGGTCGTGAGGCAGAGGTGCTACCACTACACCACCAGTACTCTTATGTGAATATCATCATCATTATCAGCCAAAAGACGTCCATTGCTAGTCCATAGTATTCGTGTAAGCTGCGATGACTTGCCATGTAAAAGTTCAATACCTTAAAAATAAAACGGCTGGTTTTTTTTCGCTCACAGTGTGTTTCTTAGAAAAATGTTTTTTTTTTTGTTTTTTTTTTTGCATTTTTGTACATAAACTTTTTTATAGCCCTACTTACCAAACTAAGTTAAAAAACTTGTGTCTTGGCAATTAGTGCCTCTCCTTAAAAAAAAAAGCAGATGTATGTACTATAATACTCTTAGATTCAAAATTATTAATTATTGATATTGTTGATATTGATTTATTAATTAATTAATTAAAACATGCAAAAAGAAACTACTAAATTTAAATGAACTAATACAACCTACTTGAAAATGATTTCAAAGATTGTGATTGTGACATAATCAGACATAATTTTAACCTTTCGTGTTCTACTACTTAAACAATCAATCCATTATACATGCTTAAGATCTTAATGAAATTTTATATTGATGCGTACTTTTTACCTCCTGAAGTTTTTGGAAGTACTCTGGTAACACCCTGTATATTCTGTCTCAGTCCATCAATCGTCTATAAAGGTTATTTGCAAGCCTTCAACCACAGTTAACTATCTCTTTCCATTGTCTAGATAAGAACTATTCACTGGAGCCCTACAGATAAAACCTTTGAAATGTATTAGATAACATTGTAGGCATCCTAGGCATTCTAGGTATCCTATTGATAAGGTTGCGTAATACCAGATAACGGGTTTTCTAGAGAGCTGTTACTTAGTCCGGTTTAACCTGATTTTGTTTCATCTCTAAAGATCGCTGGTGGTGTAGTGGTAGCACCCCTGCTTCACGATCCGAAGGTCGTAAGTTCAAATCTGGTCGTGTACCAATGAGTTATTCTATTCGAAAAAATTATGTGCGCAATGCCAGTGCTCTTAAACGGGTGATGGAAAACATCGTGAGGAAACCGGCATACCCTAGAAACAAATATTCGAAGGTGTGTGTCATACGTCAGTATTCTTTTAAGCGGCGATGGGCTTGCTACCTGTCACGCAATAAATTTCTAACTACTATGTCCTTCTCCACGATAGAATCTATCTGCTTGCCAAATTTCATTACGAACAAACAAAAAGAGTTACTTTCGCATTTATAATTTAATATGGATTTTTGAAACGTTAAATCCTAACATCCTAGCATTAACTTTTTATTTCGTAGATGCAAAAATCTGTTAAGTACTTCAAAATCGATGTAGACAAAACTACTGCGCGCTTTCCTAGCGTTATTTCGCTTCTAAAAAACCGACATCAGTATAATTTAATGCAAACGACACATACGTCGCAGTGAGTTCGTAAAATAAGACATTTCACGCAGTCACCGTCATCTGCGAGAGGAAATTGCTCTATGAGGGGATGGGCGCCAGATTGCCGCGCCATTTTCCATTCCAATTCCATGATTCAAGTTGAGTAACAAGATGTTATTAGACAGAATCTTTTGTTTGTAGATTAGTGAAATGGAATTTTAATCCTGTTGTCTTTATTTTTAGAGCTCGATGAAGCAATACTTGTTTTTTTTTGAGACTAGACAACCGATCTACAGAAAAAAAATCTCTCACTAAATCCTTTATGGATCAGTACCCCTAGTATGAGTTTTTGATAGTTAACGAAAACTTTTTTCGAATAGTATCCTTTCATACATTTACCTCCATCGGAAATTTTAAGGAACTAAAATAAAGTCGATATCGTGAAAACTTGATTTAAAAATCATTGCTGGGACTGCCGATTACATAATATTTTCGATATTATCGACCTTATTTTAGTTCCTTAACATTTCCGATGGAGGAAAATGTATGAAAGGATACTATTCGAAAAAAGTTTTCGTAAATCAAAAACTCATACTAGGGGTACTGGACAAGGATCAACTGAGATTGAAAAATGTCTTCCTGCCAGGCTAATATTGCAGCCGCGACGAAATTTTGTCTCATATGTTTGTCGAGCATTTCGCACGAGAAAGAACGAGATAAAACAGTCGACAAATTGTATCGTGGCGCTCATGTTTGGTCGGCTGAATCTCTTTGCTAAATATTAATCTATTCAGTTCAGAAGACAGAGACAGTTGGAAGTGGAAGACCTCGGCGTACGTAGGTACGTACCTCGATCAAATTGAAGACGTTTTACAAAGGTCAGGTCAAGAGTACTCTAAACCGACGCGCATGTATGAAGAATGTAATGAGAGTGAATGAAGCAAAAGAGGTATGTCAGGACCGTAGCAAGTGGAGATCCGTGATCTCTGCCCCGTCTACCCCGTCAGGAAACAGGCGTGATTTTAATACGTATGTATGTATTATAATAGATTTTGGTAAGTACTCGGTTATTGTATTTTGGTACTACTGTTATTGCATGTTCACATAGATGATCTCATAAAAAATGCAGTGTCACTAAAAATTGTCACTAATAAAAACAAATTGGTCAAAAACGATGACAAACATCCTGAGTCACGGTATAATGAAGACGTTCTACGAATTTATCTATTTTTATCCTGCTAAGATTAATTTGACAGGGGTTTAACAGGACTTTATAATAGGCTTAGTAAAACGAATCATAAACAAAACAGCCATCTTTTGTTTAAAATTGACTTGACAGTTTTGATTGTGACTCTGTGACGAATTTGAAAAACTCGATAGTGACAAAATTGGTCTGAAAAAACACAGATGATATATAAAAAAGAAGAAGAACTCATACTAGGAGTCCGTAGTCATTATCACAAACTATGAGAACCAACCTTCCTTGGTGCCACAACTTGATTCTTGGTACAGCTGCTGTACCCATTACCCACAAACGTGACTGCTCAGATATCTTCGGATAACTTTGGTTTTCTAATACACTTGAGAGCAATTATTCCAATATGCCTAAGACTGAACTATTCCTACGTTAACAATTCATTACCTCTTACATTGCATTCTGAATTCTCTTATAAAACAAAGTCCTTCGCAGCGTATGTCTCTCTGTTTATTCGCAAATAACTTAAAAACTACTTCACTGATTTTCATGTAGTTTTCACCAATGGATAGAGTGATTCTTGAGAAAGGTTCAAGTATATAATTTGTCAAGTTTTCAAGTTGTGATAACAGTTATCCCCGCGGGTGAAGCCGCGGGCATCAGCTAGTTAGAAATAAAAACTTGATCACGATTGAAATCTTCAAGTTTACGAGACTCTTCAAGTAACTAGAGTTACTAGTTACTTACATCTTAGAAGATATCTAAAGGATTAGTCGGTCCAAAAATTATATTTGGCACATGCCCACTACACATGTCACCTGTCTTAGAGATAAATTTTATTTTGTGTAGTGGTATCATATTAATATTGTTTTTACAAATCTCAATTTATTATATGACATTCAATTTTTCCAATATCAAGTTATTTCATCTTATACCTTTAAACGAGCAATTATTGTATTTATACATTATCTATAGATATATTGGTCATCCAGGCACTAGCGTATTATTTGCAATATCATTAAAATTTCGAAATAACGTGTAATAAAAGGCTAAATATATATATCAAGACCTATACAGCACAAAATAGAGAAGGCCTTTACCTAGCAGTGGTTAGACAGAGGCTGAGAATGATGACGATGAAAAAGACAAATGGTGTCAAATGTTGTTTTAAAACCGTTATTATTGATACGACGAAATAAAATCGTAACTTTCGACATTATTATTGCACCACCAAATGTAGATCCATTTCATTTCATTTGTAGGATTATACTGACTAAATGGCACTCATCTCGCAATTAGCAATGCAAAATATCAGTATACAGAATCCTCATTAGCATTTTCAGAGACCGACTTTTTAATCTATCACGAAGACACTCCCTGATATAATTAGTCTTCCGTCAATAGTATCCGTTTAAACCTAATTCACACGAGCGTCAAAAACGTCGGCGTTTTTTAAATGTTCCGTAGCCGTAGCGTCATAATATAAACATGATCACGACTAATCATCAAGCTCAGTAGATACTTAGATCTTAAGAGGTTAGTGAGAGGCGCGTCCAAACATGATATTTGGGGCACATGTCCACATTTTGCAAAGTAGTTATTACTCCGTACGTGACAGGTTGCAAACTCATTGCCACTTATGAGAATACTAACCTATGACACATTCGATATGTTCGAGATCGAATTTTTGTTTGTCGGTTACCTCACAATGTCTTCTTTGACATCACGCTCAAAAAAAAAAACAAATGGAAAAACTCATTGCTGCACGACCAGGTTTGAACTCACGACCTTCAGATCATAAGGCAGGAGAGCTACCACTCCACCATCAGTGCTAAATAAAGCCATTATTATTATTATTATTAAGCCTTTTATTTCCATGACAACATAAAAAAGAAATACACTATTTAAATATTAAACACACTTAATTTAGTTGTCAGGCCCCATCTAGGGTATAGGCCTCCTCCATCTGCCTCCATTCGTCTCTTTCTTTTGAAAAGAGTCTTCAGTGCTAAATAAAGCCATATGGTGGCCTAAAATTCCATGATGAGACCCTACGTCGGGCTCTTTATTAGTCTCATATCGGCTGACATATGCGATAAATTAGGGCAAATGAATTGGCTATTAGACGAATGATATCATTATTTATGCGATGATTAATTGTTGGTTAAACGGCTCATTGACTAGACTCGTACTTAGTGATATTAACGTAAGTAGGTACTCATAGACTATAACGATCGATACAAACAGAAAACAAACATGTGTGTTTACTGTGATCTCCAGTTTCATCGACATTTCTTCAGATAAATAGATAAATATTGGTGGAAATTTCACACGCCATCTTGCCCCAAACTAAGCAAAGCTTGTACTATAAAAATTAGATAGCTGATGGATTCGTTATATACTTTTTTTTAGTAAATACAGATATAGAATATTATACAATAACACCTAGACACAGAAAAAATCTGCATTCATCACACAAATGTTTGTCCTGGGTGGGGGTTGAACCATCAACCTACAGCGCAGAAAGCAGAGTTACTACCAACTGAGCTGTGAGGCCAGTCTTATGTTACTTCGAACTTTGAGGATATCTAAAAGATGAAATCAGAGAGACACGTCCGTGCTTACTACGTCACAATGGTAAAGGGTCAAAGTCATACGGGCCCTTCGCCTCTCAGAGGAATAACTACTTACCATACCATCCATAACTTTTGTTACCACTAAACCACACCACCGGTTGTCCCTATGATGTTTTCCGGACATATAACCGTATGAAATGATCTCACCCAGTGTCTCACCGCACTGATGCAAATTGCGACAAAACAAAATGCCATTCTAGAAGTCTTGAAGATTTGGTGTCACGGCACATCTCGGATTGTGAGACCAAAGCAGTTGTTAGTTGTCAATCGGTCAGGCGGTTATCAGAAAAACTCCTATTGTATTCTTCATTTCAAAGCATTGAGAACAGACAGTTCAATACAGACAAGGGACTTTACTTTGCTGAACAATGTCTACTGTATCTTCCTGGCCCACTTCGGAGCGATGCAGTAAAATAAGTGTTTCAGTCTCTCAATGCAAATTGAATGCTCCACTTAAAGTAGTATCGGACGCTTCATAGTCATAAGAGCAACTAGAAGTGCTAATAATTTGTACATTTCAATAGAAGCATCATCATATTTCTGTCCTTTTCTCACGCTGAGGTACTCAACATGTTTTCTTCTGCCAATTCACTCTATCATGAGTACACAGTGAGAGAAAATCCATCCTTTCTTTGGCCTATAATAAACCTAAAAGTTTATTATAGTCATTTAAATTCTCAAGGGTTTGGGTAACAAGAAATAAATCAGTATCATCGTGGTAGATGAAAAATACAGTCGCGAGTATATTAAAAAAAAACATTTAGGTATAAGAAGGTGAGTCATCAATATAGTTAAGGTCACAGACCACGGATGGACAAAATGATCACAAGATGGCAGTTGATAGCACACAAGAGAGGCCTATACCCAGCAACTGGTGAAATCAAGATGTAAATTATGAGCATATTCCATCATCACCTGCAACTCTCCTTCACCAATTGATAGATTATAGTCTCTCTTTGCGTTTGTCATAGTCCACGTTCCGCTGCTAGCCTCAAAGCTTATTCGGTATAAATAGTGAAAAGGCCGTAAATATCTAGTACTTTTCCGCTAAACTATTATCTAATGAGCATAACAACATAAAGTCAAATAGAAATTCGACACGTGTTTCGCTTCTCCACTAAGCATCTTTAGGACCATTGACTCGCTCCGCACTGGTGTTGCTCCACCGAGCGCCGAAAGAGAAGTCAACAAGACATCTCTTTCAGTATTTGTAATGGATTTCCGCAAAGTCACGCCTGAATCAATCATTTATCTTATTCGGTATAGTTGTTTTTTTCTGTCCTGTCTATATTTTCTTAGGCAATCTCATTGCGAACAGAAATATCGACTGCTCGCTATGAATGCTATCTCAGTAAATGATTGTTCTCGTTCTAATATTAACCTGCTATTGTTTATGCCTCGTGTCGATCAGTAAAGGCTCTTGTCAGAGACAAGAGGCGAGGCGATACACGTCAGTTGTCAATGTCACACCTCCTACTTCTTCTTTATTAATGGCATAGATACTACAAAATGGTGTCGACTCAGCATTATGTTGTGATCGCCATTACGCATGAATATAAACTATGCTTACGTCAATGGAGACAATAGGAAGGATATTTTATGACTTCTCGTTGTCCCCATAATGGGGACAGCGTCAATGGGGATAACGGGAATACATCGTTTAAAAAATATTTTTATCAAAATCGGTTCAGTAGAAAGATTTTTTATAGTACAACATAGAAGTCGGATATCTTTTTAGTTTTTAAAACGTAATAATCATCTGTGGTGTAAGTGTGAGTATGTAAGGGGAAGTCTGAAAGTAGCGCCTATTACTGAAAAGATGAAGAGTGCTAGATTAGCTTGGTATGGACACGTGATGAGGAGGGATGAAAACCATGTCACCAATAGAGTTATGAGTATGAGTGTGGCTGGGTGTGCTAGTAGAGGAAGGCCGAAGAAGAAGTGGTTGAATTGTGTCAAAGATGATATGAATGTAAAAGGAGTAGATTCAGAGTTGACGAATGATAGGAGTGAGTGGAAGAGGAAAACATGTTGTGCCAACCCCACTTAGCGTGGAATAAGGGCAGGAGAATGATGATGATGATGATGATGGTGTATTGAATATCGTACTGTGACGATAGCTACGAATGACTTTTTAAAAAAAACTGTTTGATATTGACTAGTTTCCAGGAAACCTATCCAACAGGCACTTCATTATAATAAAAAGTGCAAAACCTAAGCTCTATTTTACTTAGTTGTTCCCCGTATTACTTAGTTTTACTTCTCAGAAGGCTACAGAAGTAAATTGGAAAAGTTGCTAAAGGGAAATCTGATCTCTCGGACAGCTCTTAGGAAAAATACTCAGATATCGTGTTTATCTCCAACTGTGGATAGAACTGCTTTTACTGAGATAGCAATAAGACTACCCCAGCGTACATAATCAACTAAAAATACTAGTATACACCCAGAAAGCTGGTTTTTAATCCTTATTGAATCTACAAAACAAACACGCTTTGTACATTGGTACAGTTGCAAACATAATAGTGAATTGCATATTGCAATAATTAAAAAACTCTGAATTTATTTATTTATACAGTAACTTACACGAGTTTAAGAAACCAATTACATAAGTTACTTAAGATTAAGAAATTAAGAAAATAAAAAATATTCAAATCAATATAAAATAGCTATAAAACATTGAAAAATAAATAGTTAATAAATTCTTTCTCATAAACAATATGGGTTTCGAAGAGGAAAAAGCACGGATGATGCGGTCTCTTATCTAATTTCAGCGGTGTCATCGCATTTAGATAAAGGAAGACGCTGTGTTGGAGTTTTCCTTGACTTGGCCAAGGCCTTCGATACTGTCTCCATCCCGATACTTATTCGTAAGTTGGAAGGCGTCGGAATTCGAGGCGTAGCGCTTGATTGGTTCGAAAGCTATCTAACGAATCGGAGACAGTATCTAAGGGTTGGACAGGTTACAAGTGCTCCACAATTAGTTAGATTTGGAGTACCGCAAGGCAGCATCCTTGGTCCTACTCTATTCCTTCTTTACATTAATGACATCCACGACGTTTCTATCTCAAATGCAGATATCTTGTGTTACGCTGATGACACTGCAATAATCTTTGACGGCTCTTCGTGGCCCGCAGTGTATTCAACTGCAGAGCGTGGTGTTGAACGAATAGGTCAATGGCTTCAACAAAACCTTCTTACTCTAAACACCAAAAAAACCTCGTTCCTGAGCTTCCACAAGACAGCGGCTTCAGCACCAGATATCAATGCAAATATTCAAATACACGAAAGTACATGCCATCGCCTGAGCCGCTGTAACTGTGAAACGCTCTCCCGTACACAAGATTTGAAATATTTGGGGGTTCACATTGACCAAAACCTAACATTCAAGACTCACATTGGTTTTCTCACAGCCCGTATTAGAAAGGTTATAGGTATCATGAAAAACCTACGGCATGTGGCATGCTTTGATACCCTTAAGCTAGTTTATTTCGCTCTCTGTCAATCGCTCATAACCTACTGTATCTCTTGCTGGGGTAGTGCAGCGAAATCTTTTATCATTCAAGCTGAGAGAGCGCAGCGCTCTGTTCTAAAAGTGATGCTCTGTAAGCCATACAGATATCCTACATCGGACCTCTATAAAGAAGCTAGTGTACTGACTGTTCGCCAACTCTATATACTGAAAACTGCCCTTTCGGTGCACAAATCCTTCAGTTCCTCTCCTGATTTTGAGTTCGTGTCTAACCGTAGGGTTTACCGTTTGATTACTCCCTCCATTAACTCCAAGTTTGCACAACGTACAGGCAATTTTATGAAAATTAGAGTATATAATAATGTAGCTAAAAATTGTAATATTAGGAATATAAGTATTATTGAAGCTAAACACACCATACAAAAGTGGCTAGCAACTTTGTCATATGACAAAACAGAGGAAATTCTGCAAGCTCCATCCTAGTCGTATTTGATGGTTTTACCCAATTTTATTATACTTAGGAATTTTATATTATTAAAAATACATGTAAGTACATATAATATACTTTGTTCTTAGGCTCATCTGTAATTTAATTTATGTTTCTTTTTATTTTATTATCAGTAACTTTCCGTTATAATGCTACTCTTGGAACTGTCGTACATAGGTTTTCTCGATACAGGCCTAGCCTAGTGAGGGAACCATCAGAAATCACCTATCACTGTAGATACCTACATCTCGGCAACAACTAAAATGTGCTTAATCTTGTAGATAATTAGTTACTTAATAAGAACCCATGTAGTTTTAGTATCATGTATTAGTTTTTTGCTGTAAATAAATGTTTTTATCTTATCTTTATCTTTAGTATTCAAACAAGGCAAATAAATTAATTAATTGAAATAATAAATAAAAATTTCATAATACAAATTATTATAATATTAACAAAATAAACAATCATCCTTTCAGTCATCGCTCTCGCAAAACCGCAGGCATACCAACAATAAACTCTTCCATTCGTCTGCGAACATATCACAGTCTGGGTTCTGGTCAAGAAGTCTGTTAAGCCCGGCGAGGGTGCGAGGCAGTGGGGAGTTGGCACGAGCGACGGTTCTACTGGAGGGCACAGAGAAAAGTGTATGGCCTCTAATGCGAACGTAATTATTAGGGAGGTAGAGCCGAAACGAAGGTTGTGCAGATCAGGAACGTCGATCATACCACGGAGCACCTTGCACATTGTTGCTTTCTGATCGTACGCTCTTCTGGTCTGTAGGGAATTAAAGATAGGTTTTTACAGTTTTGACGTTTGTATCCTACTAATATTATGAACGCGAAAGTTTGTAAGAATGTATGGATGTTTGCATATATAGATGTATGTTTGTTACTCTTTCACGCAAAAATTGCTGAACGGATCTAGATACAATTTGGCACAGATATAGATTATAGTCTGACAAGCCACTTTTTATCCCGAAAAAATGCACGGTTCCCGCGGGATAGATTAGTTTTTGTTGTTCAAGGTACCACGCGGCCGAAGCCGTGGGTATATTCTATATTATAGAATATACCCACTAATAAGGGTAGTAATATTCTATAGGGTAGTAATATTCTATATTACTCTTGTAATCCAGACGAATCTAATGACACCATTAAATTCTTCAAAATCAATCTGTCCGTTTGGCCTCTAGCGATATCCAAATAATTTGCATACATACATACATACATACATACATAAAAAAACCACAAACACATTCTTGTTCGCTTCGCAGTCGAGTAAAAACTATTGAGTATATGAGAGTTCCGTTGGCTGTTGCTATAGCCGAAACGGCTGGCCGTATTTTGACAAATAAGGTGTCGTTGGATTCGTCGGCATCTTAATCAAAGTTGCTTATGAATATAGTAAGTAATCATAATATTAAAATAATTAAACACTTACCATTTTTTTCAGTGCAGAAATTCAGAAGTAGCTAAGACTTTTGTTTCTATCCGTACCCCTGTTTTTCCCAATCGAAATTACTTCCACAATCCGTGCCGTTTTCATTTGGCCCGGCCGACGGATCAACAGAAATCGCCCTTTATTGTACTTTCAGGAATCCACCCACAATTTACATACCTACCTACCTGTTCCTGAAATCTATCCTACTAATATTATGACGTGAAAGTTGTTAGGAAGGAATGGATGTGTGGATGTAAGGATGTCTGGATATATGTTTGTAACTCGTTCACGCTGAAATGGCTGAATGGATCTGGATAAAATTTGGCACAGATATTGATTATAGTCTGGAATAGCACATAGGCTACTTTTTATCCCGGAAAATGTACGATTCTCGTGAAATAGATTTGTTTTTGTTTTTCAAGGTACACGCAGGCGAAGCCATGGGCTAGTATTAATATAATAAAATAATAATAATACAAACTTTAAGCTTTTCACCAAACTAGTTTGAAAAAGCAAGTGACGCGAAGAAGAAGAAACGACCGTACGAAGCTCAACTGTAAACTATAATTGGTTGCAGATTGCGCGTCACTTGTCTTACGGTCGGTTCCTATATTCTATCTATCTGTGGTTAGTGGTTATTGGATTTTGGATAGGTATTTGACATTACTTATTTAGGATGAATGTCATACCTATCCAAAATCCAAAAACCACAGATAGATAGAATTTAAAAACCAGTCGTTAGACGGCTCAACTGTAAGTTATAATTGGTTGCAGAATTTGCGTCACTTGGCTATTGAAACCGCAAAAACCTCGGATGCTGAAATATAATTGGCGGTCCAACAAAACTACGGAGCAGCTAATTGTGTCCGTGCTGTGAATATGCATGAGCATCGATCCCGCTAACGAATATTGAGGGAGCCGTCATACCGACACCGGGGAAATGTGCGAAAAATGCTGCTTATGAAATTATAAATTTACTTACATAAGTCGCTGAACACTTTCAAACTTTTATAACTTCTTAAAACCTAAAACTACAGAAGTATTATCTTCATCTTCCAGCCATTATCACACTAGGTGGGGTCGGCACAACAGATTCTCTTCCTCCACTCTCCCTTATCATCCGTCATCTCAGTAGTCACTCCCTTCTTAAACGTCTTTCACACAGTCCATCCATCTTTTCTTAGGTCTACCTCTACTCTTGTATCCATCCACATTCAAATCCATCAATCACCCTTCTTGTAACATGGCTTTCCTCCCGCCGTATAATCATATCACGCCAACGCCAAACTTTGACAAAAATTAGCGCGATACGAAATGTGCACAACTTAGCGCGATACGAAATGTGCACAACGGAACGTCTACGGGTTTTTTACGTTTTGGTTGATAGGTACGTCAAACATTAGCGCGATTGCCTTCACACACAAAATACGATGTTCAACTAATAAAGGTGGCTGGATTTATAGAAAACATTAATAATACATATTTAATCATATAGCAAATACATTATATCATTAAATGTATCAAGAAAGTAATGAGCATAGTTTGAAAATCTCTTTTGGTCCAGCCATCTGGGCTGTTTTTTGTAACGATTCTCACAAAGGAGTCCAAAAAAGTCATAAGACTTATTCTCTATAAGAGAGATTATCTTGTTAACTCTTACTGAACTAATGAGCTAAGAGAGTATGACTAACCAAGAGTTGTTCAGGTGATACTGAAGAAATTTTTAGAAGACTCGCCTATGAAGTGGAAAACTCTTTGTTAGTCATGATCGCCTAGTTCTTGAATTCAATAAAAAACTATCTATAATAGAACATTTATTTGCCAATACGATTCTCCAATCGTATTATTACGCCGTTTTGCTCTACACACTACATTTAATGACCACGGTGAACTTTGCTTAGCTTTATTGCTAATAATTAAACTTAGATAGTTATATAAACGAATAAACTAGAACAAAATGAACCAGTTTCACCGCTCTAATCAGCAATTTAAACAAATAAATGGGTCAATTTCCTTCCGTCGAGGCAGTTACTTAAAGTTAGTGTTCACCAACATTATAACCATTGGCTAGCTTAACGATTAGTTAAGTTGACAGCTAGATAAAAGGCTCTCATCACCAAGCTCAGAAAGCTTTCAAACTTATATTTGTTTTTTTCTTTAAGTTTAAATTGTTGATTCTATGCCATAACCAATTTTCTCATATTTCTCATGATCTTCGCCATTCAAGAAAACCTGTGTATCAATTATGCATTGAATCAATAAGTGTACGATCAAGATTCAAACCTGCTATTTTTGTACGGTAAAACAAGACCACATACAACAAAATTATCCACATTATAACTAAGTATCTGGATAACCGAGCTTTGCTCGGTTTTTTTTTGGTAAATCGTCTTTTTGGAAAATTAAACCTAGCTAGATCGATTCATCTCTCCCGAAACCACCTGAATACTAAATTTCATGAAAATCATTGGAGCCGTTTCCCAGAATCAGATTATAATAATATACTACAAGAATTGCTCGTTTAAAGGTATAAGATAAGTATTATAACTAATGTACGAAGAAAACAAATATTAGCTCTGAGTATTGTAGTGCTATGGTGCTTTTAACTTCTAATTACTAAGATAAAGAGAAAACCAGTGGGTTAAATATGTAACTGTTAGGTGCGGTAACCAGCTGATAAACGGCTGGTAATTTGGTGGAAATGGAGCTTAGTATCATAGAGCATACATCGTGTAAATAGTCTATTCTATATAATTGTATGGCTATATACCACGATAGACCATATAATATATCAGATAGCGCGACAGCAAGATTTGCCACTTATAAATATTAGCAACTACAATGTGTGTGGTGTATGTCATGAACTGAGCGTGTAGCGTCTCGTCACATTACGGCAGATAACAGTGTTCAACTGTTCAAGCCCCTGACTTCACGAGTAAATATTGTAGCTACAGGTATCAAAACACTGTTTAAATACATAATATAAATGCGTTAGGTAACTAAATGACTGAAAAATGTCACCTTTTGTTTTGACTTCCATGTTGATTCCAGTATTAAAGAAGGTATATATTTATACATATAAAAGTAAAGCTTGATAGTCTGTTGATTAAATAAATGTAATGAAAAAGAAAATGGGCGTCTAAAGAAGTGAAATAGAACCCAAATCAAGTTTTTTTTAAATTATTTTCTGTCTGCCTATTTTTTTGATCGTTTACGGACCTTTGAAAAAAACTACTGAACTTATTTCCATGTTGTTTTCACAGATGGACAGACTATGATTGGGAGCATTAGCTAGCTAGGCTTTGTTTCACGAGAAATGGACGTCGAAAAAAAAAGTTCTCGTCTAGCGGACAATCTCTCTGCCAAAAGCTAATTTCAAAATATTTCGTTTACTTAAATGAATTACTCTTATGACTTATCCCATACAACCTGCTCTCACCAATTTGTGTTAGAGTGTATTAACAGTATGAGACAAGCGTCAAACATGGCGTAAGTGTGGCCGCACATTGGCGACTATCTTATTTCACGTGCAAATATAGAACCGAAAAAAATCTATAATAGTAATTCTACTATCCCGTAGGTGGTTAATCAATATTTCTCAATTAATAGAGAGCGCTGGTGGTGTAGTGGTAGCACCCCTGCCTCACGATCCGAAGGTCGTGGGTTCAAACCTGGTCGTGCACCAATGAGTTTTTCCATTCGAAAAATTTATGTGCGCAATGCCAGTACTCTTAAACGGTGAAGGAAAACATCGTGAGGAAACCGGCATACCCTAGAACCAAAAAGTCGAAGGTATGTGTCATAGGTTAGTATTCTTATAAGCGGCGATGGGCTTGCAACCTGTCACGTACGGAATACTAACTACTGTGCAAAATGTGGGCATGTACCAAATGTCATGTTTGGACGTGCCTCTGACTACCCTCTTTAGATATCCTCAAAAGATCTAAATAACTAGAGATCTGAGGAGATATCTCCTGAGCCTGGGGATTACAGTCGTGATCATAATTTTTTTTTTTTTTTTTTTTCTCAATTAATATTTTTGTCGTTATTTTTAAAAAATTTTCAACCTTTATTTAGAGCTCGTCTTTCAAGCTAGCATGAAGATAAAGCAATAAAAAATTGGTTGATAATAAGCTATTTCACGAAGGGTACATCTAATATACCATGTTACTTACTATACATATACTATGTTTGGTAGCGACTGTAGTCAGTGTGCGGCTAGCCTTAGTGCGATATTGCTTCTTATATTTGCGGCTACTTCATAATCGCTAGGGAACTGAAAACTATTACTTATCAGACATTTTGTCGCGAAAAGATACATGTTCTACGAAAAATATTTTATTATGAAGTTTTGATAAAGCTAAAAAAGTAAAAAACCTCTAGGTTTTTCTACAAATAGTGGTTCAAAGGTGTAACTGGATGATGTTTGATGGAATTCTAAATAGCTTCTGAACCAGTATTATAAGGTTAGGGAGCAGTGGGGTGTAAGTAAACAGGTCTTTGATGTCTACAATGAGGTAAGCAAAGGTACTTACACTTCGTTTGGTATTTACGAACAATATGTCAGATTCAATTGCGGCTAGACCCTACACAAAGCCAATTTAACTGGCGCAAAATAAACCAAATTCAACTTGTCCCGTTTCCCCTCGACATTGATTTTCTTGTACAAAAACAAAAGCAATGAATATTCATCGAGTTTTTGCCCAAATGCTTGAAAAATCCAATCAAAATGGACGCTGGACAAAAGAACAATGGGTAAAATGAAATTATCGGGAAACTGGGTTTTATAGAACATTTTTTTAAGTGAAGGAAAACATCGTGAGGAAACCGGCATAGGTACCCTAGAACTAAAAATTTGAAGGTGGGTGTCATATTTTAGTACTCTTATAAGCGGTGATGGGCTTGCAACCTGCACGTACGGAATACTAATCACTGTGCAAAAGGTGCGCATCTGCCAAATATCAAGTTCGGACGAGCCTCTGACTACACTCTTTAGATATCAAGTAAATAAATAAAAAAACCTATCTTAAAAGTACGACTCGGGCATAACCCTTGTAAACTAAGTCATAATCTTCCTGCCCTTTTCCCACGTTATGTGGGGTCAGCACAACATGTGATCTTTTTCCATTTCTCTCTATCATTCGTCATCTCAGTACTCACTCCTTTCTTACTTATATCATCTTTCACACAGTCCATACATCTTTTCTTTGGTCTATCTCTACCCCTGTATCCATCCACTTTTATACCTAACACTCTTCTCGTCTTATGATATTAATCCAAAAACATGCCCAAAAAAGGAAAATTAAAAATTTTGGATCTCATTTATAAATTGATTTAGGGTAAGTAGTAAATTCAGAAGAAGTGAGTACTGAGATGACGGATGATAAAGGGAAATGGAGGACAAAAACCTGTTTTTGCGGACCCCACTTAGCGTGGGAAAAAAATTAAAAGTAAATTCAGAACAAATTCTTTTACCCAAAACAAATAGACATTCGGTCACTAATGACAGTACAAGACGCTATTATTGAGACGACGTGTTTCCTGTCCAGTGCCTTCTTTTATTCATGGGCACATTACATTTCTCAAAGGGACGAGATCAAAGTCCCAAAACGTGTGAATCAAGTTTGGCAATGGGCGACGAGATGCCGTCATTATGGACGAGGATTTTATTCAGGAGTTTAACATTGGGGCAAAATGCCGTGCGGTAGTTAGTTGGAAGATAGAACCAACATACTAACTGAGCAATTAATCTATCAATGAAAGTTTTAATGAATGAACGAATGATTGAATGCATGAACGAAAGAACTAACGAATTAATGAAAGAATTAATGTATGAACGAATGATTGAAAAATTAAGAAAAAATGAATGCATAAACGAATGAGGTAATTTATAGAAAGAATTGAAAAAAAATTAACTATTTAATGGTTGAATTAAGAGCGCTGGTGGTGTAGTGGTAGCACCCCTGCTTCACGATCCGAAGGTCGTGGGTTCAAACCTGGTCGTTCACCAATGAGTTTTTCCATTCGAAAAAATTATGTGCGCAATGCCAGTGCTCTTAAACGGTGAAGGAAAACATCGTGAGGAAACCGGCATACCCTAGAACCAAAAATTCGAAGGTATGTGTCATAGGTTAGTATTCTTATAAGCGGCGATGGGCTTGCAACCTGTCACGTACGGAATACTAACTACTGTGCAAAATGTGGGCATGTACCAAATGTCATGTTTGGACTTGCCTCTGACTACCCCCTTTAGATATCCTCAAAGATCTAAGTAACTAAAGATCTGAGGAGATATCTACCGAGCCTGGGGATTACAGTCGTGATCATATTTTTTTTTTATTTTTTTATTATGTACTTATTATTGTTAAAATGTCCCAATGCGAAAACCCTGACATAAGTAACGCGAGCCAGGCAATACGGGAACAGAAAAATTTGACAAAAACTTGAACTTCCAGTTTCCCGATGATTTCCTTTGAAAAATCTTTTATCTTTTGAATGTGACGTCATAATGAGGGCCGCTCATTGTCGTCCGTCTGAATTTGCTGCATTGTATTGGAATTGGTAGGATTTTAATAAGGTTTTTAGTAGGATTTTTCTTTTAAATAATAATATATTTGCCTTTTGTTTATATGTTGGCTCCAAATAATCCTAATATTAGGTCCCAGTGGAAATCCCTGCGACTTCGTTCGCTTATATTTTTCGTACTATTTCTATTGTTCCCTTTAGAGAGTTAAATTTTAGGAATTTCTATCAACGCCTTAAAAGTAATATAAACTATGTATGTTTCAGCTCTCTTTTGATTTAGAATTAAAACTGTTTGTTGATAATCAGAAAACGGTGATAAAATACCTTTAATCTAAAAATGTATAAAAATAAGTATAAAAATTCAAAATTTTGAAAAAACCCACGACGGTTAAAAAGTAGTTGAAATGGGATAAAAAAATAGGAACATGGATTTTCATAAACAATTTTTGCTGCAGCGGCCTCTGGTGAGTTGTCACCATAACACTTATCTAAGAACATGCACCAATCAAACCCAAACCCATAACTGAAAACCGCATCAAAATCGGACTAGTAGTTATGGAGAACAATGGCAACATGAATTTGCACAAACAAACGCTCTCTCACCCCAAACTCATATACCGTCTCCTTTCCGTCGTGGGTAAAAAGGGTTGTAGCGGGAAGTTTAAAGAAAAAATATTCCGCGAGTGAAGCCGCAGTTTTACTAGCTATCTATATTTCCAAATGCAAAGATCTGTTTATCAATATTTGCGCAGTTGAGCGCGCTTTGAAGTCGGTCCGTGCGTTTTGCGAGTTTGATTGCATTTGTATCAGAAGCTCAGATCAGTTGAGTTTATTGATCAAATCGCTTGGTATTTTTAGATTAATGCGAATACTCGAAATGTTCCTATTATAATACAATATAAGAACCTTACCGCAAGCTTTAGGTACTTTGGTAGAACACACGTAAACAAACATACATACATACACACAACATAGACTGCTAAAAACAAAAACAAACATGATCATGACTGAAATCTCCCAGCTTTGCAGACATTTCTTCAGATCTCTTGTTACATAGATCTTTTAAGATATCTAAATGGGGACAGACAGGCACGTCCAAACATATTTGACATGCTAAAAACTTAAAGCTCCGTTACTCACATTCGGTATTACTCGATAGTTTTAATCGAGTAAAAAATAACGTGTGGACCGCAAAACTCACGGCTCGAAGGCTCGCATCTAGTAGTAATCCGCATCAAATGTAGGCTCGACATGATAGCTTGATCGAGCAAAACCGTATGTGAGTACGGAGCTTAATTTCCTTCGCACCTACTCGAAGCGAGCCGTCGAGCTTGACTCGACGTGGCCACGAGTGGCGCGACCATCTCCTTTAATGTAGCCACCGTCTCCTTTGTTGAACAGACATATTTTGGCCCGAACCGCGGTTCCGTGAATACTGAACGGTGCGCATCACTCGATAGATTAATGCTGAATGTGTGGACGAAAGCTCATGCCATGGTTTTTACTCGACATGATAGCTCGATCGAGCAAAACCGTATGTGAGTACGGAGCTTAAGATTTCCTTTTAGCTTGTTGGAATAAGGTGATAAACGCAACATTGTTTGCTTCAGATGTTATCCAGGTGTGGTCTGCGCCCGGCGGAGGCACCCGCTTGCCTTGCGACCTAGCCGCTCCAACGCGCGATGTTGCCATGATGCTATGGTTCAAGGATGGAGACAGGATGCCTATCTACACGTAAGTTTCAGGAACGTCACAATTCAAGCTCGAAGTAACACTACTTCATTACATCTATCTTCTTCTTCTTATTCTTCTTATATATAAAAATGAATTGCTGTTCGTTAGTCTCGCTAAAACTCGAGAACGGCTAAACGGATTTATCTTATCTTGGTCTTGAAATGTTCGTGGAGGTCTAGGGAAGGTTTAAAAGCTAAGAAAACGTATATTACTTACTTAAAACGCGCAGACGAAGTTGCGCGCGGGTCAGCTAGTTTTTGAAAAAATATTAAAGTAATCCTACTAATATTATAAACGCGAAAGTTTGGAAGAATATATAGATGAACGTTTGATACTCTTTCACGCTTAAACGGCTGAACGGATCTGACTGAAATTTAGCACAGATATAGATTATAGTCTCGAATAGCACATAAGCTACTTTTACCAAATATTATGTTTGGACGTGCCTTTGACTGCCATCTTTAGATATTCTCAAAAAAATCTCACCAAGTTAGAGATCCGAGAAGATAATCTAAAATATTGCAGTCGTGATCATGTTTTTTTTTTTTTGATAAACTTTTACTGTACCTCGTATTCACGAAAATGCATTTTTCTATAAAATTATCACTTGATCTGGCACAGAAACAATAAAATAATTAAATACCGCAATTCTGGCGGGTGTTCAAATGGAAATTTCGCCATAAAGTGAATCAGCTGGCAATAAAATAATGAACGACCAATTATTATCAGTTTGGCTTCGTCAGTCCGCCATCAGTCAATTCGCCATTATTATCACGAAATGGATATTACTTTTCATGATTAAATTATTTTATCACGAAAAATTATAAGAATTTAAACTCAAAATTTATGTTAAATTTCTTTAATAAGCAAAATTAAATTTATACGAATTGAATTTATCGTTTTTTGATGTTGCATGATGGAACCTTTAAGGTGCGCGATGGTCCTATCATCACACTTGTTCGTAAGAACTAGTAAAATATAAGAAAAAAAATATTATAAAATAATGCTTATTAAAATCTAATTCACGGATAGGAATAAAAATTCCAAACGTGACATAACTTAACCAACGATACACGCTCTATTTTTGGTTCTAGAACATATCGCTCACCGCACGAGGTTTTTTTCAGCATGACGTAAAGAAATATTTTTGACTGAAAAGTCCATTTGTTAGCCCGGATTCAAATTTATACCGGACATTTTATAATTTTAGCCATTCTCAATAAAGAATGAGCTACGAATAATACTGTAAATTTCGTGTAAAGGTTTTTATTATTATTTCCGACGAATTAATTTGTGAGAGAGTGTGAATGGGACAGTAGGAAGGGGAAGACCTCGGCGTACGTACCTCGATCAAATTGGTGACATTTTAGAGAAAGGCCAGGTCAAGAGTACCTACCTACCCTAAACCGACGCGCATGAATGAAGAATGTCATGAGAGCAAGTGAAGATCCTTGGTCTGCCTACCCCGTCGGTAAACAGGCGTGATTTTATGTATGTATATTTGTATTTGTTAAATATTAAAATCTCTTTCTACCCCTCTCTATATTGAAACAGAATCGTCTTGTTGTTTACACATACTTAGAATTAATTTGTTTTCTGTCTTTATTTGATTTTATTTTGTTTTGCGTACCTTATTAAATAAATATCACGACCAATAATATAAATATCAAGATTGGAAAGCAGGACCACAATTTCTAGATCACCGGTGATCGGAATAAATCACCCTGTACTTATACCTGACTGTGTAGAACATTATGACTACTGTAGGTCTACCATGAGTTTTCACAATCGACACTCGCTAGCGACTGTAGTTAAAAAAATGTATGAAAACTTGTACAGCGCCTCTAGCGGATAGTTGGGTACTAAAACGTCACGTAGTTAACTATTCTACGTCACAGCGTACTACAGCGACTGTAGTTTGCGCTTCATTCATTTGCTTAGAATTTGGTACCATGAGTAGCAATTCTGACAGTTGTAATAGTAATGTACTATTTTACTACTGTAGTAAAGTCAGCTGATCTAAATGTGACAACTCATGGTAGACGTACTGTTTGACATCGAGATTTTGTTTGATGGATTGCTGAAAACTCCCAGGAGTGACAGCCGCTCGTTCCGTCCTGAGTAGTGTACTAAATTATTGACACTTTGGGATTTACATCGATACAGATACCTGTTTTGATTTATCGGGACACAGTAGGCCAAAATATTTAAAATACACATACGTTAGATACAAAGGAGGTCATTCATTTTGGGCTCAAAATGCCGAGTTTTCATACATTTTTTTAACTACAGTCGCCAGCGAGTGTAGATTGTGAAAACTCATGGTAGACCTACTGTATGTAAAAATTCCACTCGAAGCTATGAATACATCAGTAATAGAGATGCGAAGGCTTGTTTATAATTATTATTAAGCACACAAGAGCGCGCTTAGTTTAGTTTAAGATAAATGAGCAATGACTGAGCCAGTCGACGACAATTCATCACCTCGTCAAACGTCTTAGGCATGCGTTCATTAATTAATTACGTTTTGTTTGTGAATTAATAATGTAGTACTAGTGGTCTAGTGACAGTGGTCTACAGATTGGCAAGGTCGATGTGGGTTCAAATCCAGTTGGGCTCCAATGGATTCTAACGTCCAAATTTATGTGCAGTATATACCAATGTTCTCAAAAGGAAAAAATCTTGAGAAAACCGGCATTCGTAAAACCTAAAAAGTTTCAAGACATGTGGAATGCACGAAAGGAACCTCTGAGGTGCGTTTAAATCCTTTCACCACACTGGTTCAATGACGTGTGACAAGATGCAAAAGAGAATTGTTAACCCCGACGCAAAAACGACGGGGTGTGATAAGTTTGCGTGTCTGTGTGTGTGTGTGTGTCTGTCTGTCTGTCTGTGGCATCGTAGCCCCCGAACGCAAGAATCAATTTTAATTTTGTTTTTTTTTTGTTTGAAAGACGAATTAGTTGGAAGTGATCTTAGCTATGTATGTTTTCGTCCAAGATGGCCGCCACGAAAATGGCGGGCAAAATTTGTGTGGAAGGTTTTATAAATTTTAAATTAAATTTAACTTGTTTTAATCAACACGTTGCACAAACAAGATGGGTGGGGATTGAACCCACAACCTACAGCGCAGAAGGCGCTGTTACTACGATCTGGGGCTTTACCACGAAGTCTTCCAGAGCGATTCCGTAACGATTCCATTATACGAGTAGAAACGTCACTACTTCCATACAATTTGCATAGGTCATGGTACGAAATAACAATGTAATACTAATTCCAATTAATACTAGGCCCCTGAGCTGTAGGGCCAAAATGGAACAGTGAGTGGAAGAAGAAAATGATCAGTCCAGAGTTGTCTGGAATCATCAAGATAGTAATTCTCCAGTCGATCTATTCGCTAGCTGGAAGCGGAGTGCGTTGCCAAGTTCCACATGTCTTGTTTGAACTGCTCTTGGGACGGCTGTGGCTTGAAGATAGTGTTTATTGATATTGATACTGAAAGTTATTGAACGTTGCAATTGAAACGAACAGCTAAAGCCTTTGACATAGGAGATATTAATGCTAATATATTTGATGACTAATGGAATTCCCTGCAATTTTGTTTGTGAAATGTAATTGTCAAACATAATTTTTTGTCACCTGTTTTTTAGAAGAGCCTGGTGTCTTGCCTCTGAATACTCTCTTTAGATATCTGAGGAGATATCTACTGAGCCTGGAGATTACAGTCATGATCGTGTTTTTTTTTATTATTTCGTTGAAGAGCACTGTTGGTGTAGTGGTAGCACCCCTGCCTCATGATTTCAAGGACGTTGGTTCAAACTTGGGCGTGCGCCAGTAAGTTTTTTCATTCGAAAAATTAACACTAGCTATTAGGTACAAGACTAAGTTTTGACACTACTTATTATAAAAAACAAAATTATGTATTTTTCAATTTCAGGTCTCCTGAGTACTTTATCTTTAATATTTTTTTCTAATTTAATAGCCCGGACGATGTTACGAGCGACAGCTTACTCAAAATTCAAAAATTATGTTTATTTTCAATAGAATCACAGGGATCACTTTGAAACGTCTTACATACTAGGTGAGTCTAAGTGCCAGTTCCAGTCCTATCCCCAGTGCGAGAAGAACTGACAAGAAACTCGCTGGGCCCTAGCGCTTTTTTTGTACTTACTGCAACATTTAGCTCTCTATTCACGGTAGAATTTAAAAATGGTATTATTTACCTTTCAAAGTTACTCAGAAAGACTTTATCTCGTATTTTCGGGACCAACCCTAGCTGACCCCTCGGCTCTGTGGAAATATCGAAAATTACGTCACGCGCACTGTCCATACCTTCCAATATTTGTCAAAGGACGAGCTAACTAAAGGAGCCTCCGCAAACGCATACATGCTAGGGATGGGGTAAAAACAGTACACTCTGTTTTTACTTAAAAAAAAAAAAAAAAAAATGGTCACGACTGTAATCCCCAGGCTCGGTAGATATCTCCTCAGATCTTTAGTTACTTAGATCTTTGAGGATATCTAAAGGGGGTAGTCAGAGGCAAGTCCAAACATGACATTTGGAACATGCCCACATTTTGCACAGTAGTTAGTATTCCGTACGTGACAGGTTGCAAGCCCATCGCCGCTTATAAGAATACTAACCTATGACACATACCTTCGAATTTTTGGTACCCTCCCCTCTTTAGATATCCTCAAAGATCTAAGTAACTAAAGATCTGAGGAGATATCTACCGAGCCTGGGGATTACAGAGTCGTGATCATATTTTTTTTTTTTTTTTTTGAAAACTTGATCTAAATTACATTTCACAGAAAGTTACTTTGACGATTAAGAGTCAGATTTTAATTACAACAACTAACTTTTAAAAAGTATTCATAATGTGGGCATGAGCCAAATATCATGTTTGGACATGCCTCTGACTCTTTAGATAATATACTCAAAGATCTAAGTAACTAGAGATTTTAGGAGATATCTACCTAGTCTGGGGATTATAGTCGTGATTATGTTTAAATTTTAAAAGGTCTTAAAATGCGTTTTGCCTTTAAAGTTAAATCTCCACACATCATCATCATCTTCCTGCCCTTATCTTCTCTTCCTCCACTCTCCCCTATCATCCGTCATCTCAGTAGCCACTCCCTTTACACATAATATCGTCTTCCACAAAGTTAAACCTCCACACATCATCATCATCATCATCTTCCTACCCTTATCCCACTGGTGGGTTCGGCACAACAGGTTCTCTTCCTCCACTCTCCTCTATCATCCGTCATCTCAGTTGTCACTCCTTTCTTACACTTAATATCGTCTTCCACAAAGTTAAACCCCCACACATCATCATCATCATCTTCCTGCCCTTATCCCACTGGGGGGGCGGCACAACAGGTTCTCTTCCTCCACTCTCCCCTATCATCCGTCATCTCAGTAGCCACTCCCTTCTTACAGATAATATCGTCTTCCACAAAGTTAAACCTCCACACATCCCTAGTAAATACCACCAAAATTACCGTTTCGTACATTCCCAGCACGTCCACGAAAACATTGCAATTTTTATAACAAAACTCCTAGCTAAACGACAGTGGGGAATAGTGTATTTGTGTTTTTATTTCATGCATAAAGTAATTTTACGTTTTGTACGTAAAATAACTGTGAATACGTTCGACTGTTTTGAAATTTGTATGGGGTTTCACGGTATATTATTTACTAGCTGTTACTCGCGACTTTGTATTCTTTAGATTACTATTATGCGTAGCGTCCAGCACTCGCAAAAAATAAGTTTAATATCTTATACCTTTAGGTATACAAACAATTCTTGTATATATGTAATTTGAATCTCGGAAACGGCTCCAACGATTTACATAAAATTTTGTATGCAGAGGGTTTCGAGGGGATAAATTGATCTAGCTAGGTTTCATTTTTCAAAAAACACGATTTACCTAAAAAGCTCATCCAAGTACTAATTTTTATTTGTAAACCAATTTCGAAACAAAGCCTAAGTTTGAATCCAAGCTTATCTCAATACATTAGTGAAAACTGCATTCAATTTTTCAGCCGTTGTCGAGATTAGCGTGTATACAGATAAACAGACATATTTTTCAAAAACGATTGTTTTAGGCTTAGTAGCGTGTCTTCTTTAGCTACTAATTTATACTACTTTATACTAATTTTTATTTGAAAATATCAAATGTACAGACACGGTTTCTCAACGATTTTATTATATGTTTATAGATATATTATATTTTGTTGTACGCATCATTATCATAGGTATAGTATTGGATCCAACAGCGTCCCTTGAGCAAACCCCGGTAATTCTGATTGGTGCTTAATTATTTAATGTTATCTAATGAAACTCCGAGATTAGTTCACTTTATTATTTCAAAAACTTTAATTTCCTAACTACACCTTTTCATTATCATCGTCATCATCTATTTATGATATTATAACCCTTTTACTTTTTTTATATTTCCCTACATTTCAACCATAATGCAACGACCGTAGCCAGGAGATGAATGAAAGAAGGTTAACGCGATATTGACCCGTTAAAGTGTCATATGAATCGCAAAAATTTAAGAAATACGATCCTCATCATTATTATTATCAGCCCTTCTCATCCCACTGCTGGGCATAGTCTTTTTTTTACTTTTGCCATTCGCCTTTATCTCGCGCAAACCTCGCCCATGCACCAACGACGACCGAGACTAGGACCGAGACGAGTTTCTTGCCTGTTCTTCTCGTACTTGGGTTAGGTTGGAATTGGCACATAGATTCACCTAGCATGTAAGACGTTTCAAAGTGATCCTTGTGATTGTACTGAATAAATATTTTTCAATTTCAATTTCAATTTCAATTTCAATTTCAAAATTTCACCTGCAGATTTTATAATGTTATCTACCCATTTGTCAACTTGAGGTTGAAACTGGAGAAATATTTTCTAAGTGCATGTAACCTAAAATAAACTTATATTGAAAATTTCAGGTATCTATCTAAGACTAAATATGGTATGCGTCTTACGGCCGGTTTTTTTGGATTTTGGATAGGTATTTGACATTACGTCTATAGGATTAATGTCAAATACCTTTCCAACATCCAAAAACCACAGATAGATAGAATATAAAAACCGGCCGTTAGTCAGACAGACAATAATTCAAATTCTATCTATGTATGTTTCTAATTAAACTAAACGTCTGTTTATTCCTAGATATCTATTATTTATTCTGGGGACAGTGCAGTTACTAGTTGGGTCGAATCTGCCCTTTTAATAAGGGTTTCAGTTAACTAGATTATTTAGTACGGAACCCCAAAAATGAACCACTCAAATAGCAGGAAGTCGCTGGCAATAACCCCCAGCCATACGCCAGATAATTGAATGCTAATGTCTAGAATATACAACCTCCGGAAATACGACATGGCTTGCATGTGAACGGAACGTATCTCAGTACTAAAATATTATATACGATGCGTTGCGGTAGATATTTTATGGGCAGGTAGGCCAGGGGCCAAGGTTACTGGGGGTTCAGAGTAGCTGCTACAGCAAACAGTGATTTTTTCCCTTATCATGTCACTAAAATATGATCACGACTGTAATCCCCAGGCTCGGTAGATATCTCCTCAGATCTTTAGTTACTTAGATCTTTGAGGATATCTAACGGGGGTAGTCAGAGGCAAGTCCAAACATGACATTTGGTACATGCCCACATTTTGCACAGTAGTTAGTATTCCGTACGTGACAGGTTGCAAGCCCATCGCCGCTTATAAGAATACTAACCTATGACACATACCTTCGAATTTTTGGTTCTAGGGTATGCCGGTTTCCTCACGATGTTTTCCTTCACCGTTTAAGAGCACTGGCATTGCGCACATAATTTTTTCGAATGGAAAAACTCATTGGTGCACGACCAGGTTTGAACCCACGACCTTCGGATCGTGAGGCAGGGGTGCTACCACTACACCACCAGCGCTCTCTACACCACCAGCGCTCTTTTTTATTTATTTTATATTTTTTTTTATTTTATATTTTTTATTTATTTATCATGTCACTAGGAGCTTTACCACAAGCTTTTACAAACCATCATGTCTCAGAAACGTCACATTTCAAGCTTGAAGTAAAGCTACTTCAATACAGATTTGGTCATGGTACTAAATATTAAAGTTATATTACCTTGATAATGTTTTTCAAACCAGGTGTGGTGGAAGAGTATTATAATGCACCTCAGAGATTTAATTTGTAAATCACTAGTAGCCTTAGCTTATCTAACTTAGCTTGTATCAAATAAACTTATTTGAAAACTATTCCTAGAATGATACATTTTGAAAATTATAATTTATTACGAAAGTTGAAAGAATTCGATTACTTGTTTTCGAAACTAATAACCTCAATCGGATTTCATGGAAAATATTATGAGACCATCGCGAAATCATTATCTATACAACAGTCAAAGAATCATCAAAATCGGTTATCCATTGGCTAAAATATCAAATAACATGTTAAAATAAAATATACCGGTGAATGGATAACCTCTTTCTGAAGTTGGTTAAAATTAGTTTGTTTGCTGTTTTATTACGATCGCTGCTTTTTAGAGCACAAACTCGGCCAGAAATATGATATTATCAAAGTTGGTATAAACCCTGAAACGTCACTTTCAAAAGTCAACCAATCAATTACAAAGGTCCAAAGATAAACTAAAACTCCCGAAAAGTTGGCAAGGCCTCGATCCCGGATTATGAGGGATTAACTTTCCTACGGTCCCACATACACTTAGTAGGTATTAACGTTGGTATAGGTAAAACGAAAGCTATCTAGATCATTACTAGTAAATGAAATTGAAAGGAGATGTCTAGTAATGGACTAGGTTTATACACACCAGAGGGCTTAGACAAGCGGCATAGACGCTAATGGAATAGAATAGAATATAATTCTTATATCATAAGCTAGTGTCATTCCCATACATTAAGAATTCTATTATATTCTGTTTCACGTGAAATAAAAATATAAAAAAACTCTCGACACAAATTTTGCTCGCCATTTTGTGGAAGCGGCCATCTTGTATTTGAAATTTGTCATTGTGTAGATACTTCATTTAACTTCTTCAGCCTTTATTATAGAGTTAGCTGTGGTGCAAGTACTATACCCTTTACACTTAGTATGTATAAGTAGATAGATAATCCAGGTAGACCTTAGGTCATTGATTTAAGGGTACTTTGCGAGTGAAATTAGATCTTTGAATTTAGGGTTGGTTCAGGTCTGATAAAGTGCTTTTATCTTGAACATTTTGGAAATCAAATGTCTACGAGTATCTACTACGCTATTATAGATTATTTAGTTTTAACTAACATGTGAAGTTCTATACAACGACTTTTATGTAATTGATATTAAGATACAAAATTTAATAAAAACTAAAAATCGTGAAATAGAATATAACCTAAACTCGATTAAATCATGCCGAAAATATTGACTTACACAAAAACATACCATAACCCCCATACTTGGATGAATATACATGTAGATTGTGAAAATAAAATAAACAAACAGACGTCCTTTGCATCTAATTTTAACCGACTTCAAAATAATGGAAGATTTTCAATACAGTTTTATTTTTTATTTTTGTTACCTCTCAATTTATGAACCGTTTTACTTAGAAAGTATCTTTTTGTATGTGAAAGGCCTATAAACCTCCGGATTGGTTCCATACAAATTTCATCAAAATCGGTTCTGTACTTTTTTTTACGTAGTGCAGTTCTAGCTGTTAGCGCCATTTTCTCAGCTTTGATTATGACATAAATATGTATAGTTATCTTATACCTTTAAACGAGCAATTCTTGTATATGTATACGATCATATTCTTGTCAACCAGGTACTATTGAACTATAATTTTTAGTCAGATGATTTAGTTTTTAAGTAAAATAGGTGTTCATTTCACCTAAATATTAATTGCTGAAGTTTAAAACATTTAAGGCCTACTTAGAGGGTTTAAATTGAATTATAATGTCGGTATGAATACTTTATTGCTTTTAAAATAAGACGAAAATGGGGCAGACGGCATTTAAATAGCCGGGACAGACGGGTATCCGTCCCACTGAAAATATATTACTTGGAGGTACCAGTGTAAGGGTATGTCCACACTAGTGATATTCCGCCGTGACCGTGACCGAGATACACTCACGCATAGGCTTTTTTAGACATGAATAAATGATCCAGTCTCAGTTTCGAGATTGGCTAAAACATGTTTTTGTCCATCTGTTCTCGCCTACAGGTCGTATTTTTCAAAGAATTTTGAAAACAATTGGTAAACAAGTACCTACCTCGTTTTTTTTAGTAAATCGTGATTTTTGCTTGGGGGCAAAAGGGGGCAGATTTGCTGTAGTGTTATTTATCAACGGATTTCAATCAAATTCGAGAGATACTAGGTACTTTGTAAGACAAGTTCTGACGCCGTCTTTATTAAATGTAAACAGGCAAATGATGATGAATAGTAGAGTAAATAAAAAAATATATAAAAATAATGTTAGACATTTTACACAACGCCACTAGACCCAAACTAAATAAAGCTTAAACTATGGGAACCAGATAACTGATATAAGTACTAATAATTACTATACATTTTTTGTAAAAACTTTCATACAGTAACACCCAGACACAGAACAAATATCTGTGTTCATCACACAAATGTTTTCCCTGGGTGAGGATCGAACCCACAACCTACAGCGCAGAAGGCAGATCTACTACCAACTGAGCTGTGAGGCCGGTCTAAAGTTATAGTAGAATAATGCCGAATCCACAAACATAGACAAGTAAAGAATGTCTATAGTTTAGACAGCCGTTTCTACGCTTATATAAGGGTCTAAGAGTAACTTCAAACCCACAGCAATCTTCAGCAGTTGAAGCTCGGCGCGGTTCCAACAAACTTACACCAATTAGTTTAGTATCGTGAGGAAACTAGCAAATACCAACTTGTTTCACTTCAAAGCTAGTGAATTGACAGAGACAAATTGATGAAATTCATAGATTCAACCACGGAATTATTGCACTACACCTGACTGGCCTCATAGCTCAGTTGGTAGTAGATCTGCCTTCTGCGCTGCAGGTTGAGGGTTCAATCCCCACCCAGGAAAAATATTGATAATACCTAACAAGGCAGTTACTTTTCTCTGGATTTGGGTGTTATTATGTATTCTATGTATCTATTTACAAAAAAAGTGTTATCTACAAGCTTTGCTTAGTTTGGGGCTAGATGGCGTTGCGTTAAATGTCCACCAATATTATTACACCTAACATTTTTAGATGTAAAACTTGGCTGAGTGTAATATTTATGTATGTATGTGTATGGGTTCGAGTAAAACTGACCGGTAAACTGACCATCGGTAGTCAGGCACTGGCCTTATAAAAAAAATAACTAAAATGATCAAGGGCCTTACTATTTAAATTTATAGAAGTCTAAAAAAGTCTAAAATAGCGCTGGTGGTGTAGTGGTTGCACCCCTGCCTCACGATCCGTAGGTCGTGGGTTCAAACCTGGTCGTGCACCAATGAGTTTTTCCATTCGATAAATTTATGTGCGCAATGCCAGTGCTCTTAAACGGTGAAGGAAAACATCGTGAGGAAACCGGCATACCCTAGAACCAAAAATTCGAAGGTATGTGTCATAGGTTAATATTCTTATAAGCGGCGATGGGCTTGCAACCTGTCACGTACGGAATACTAACTACTGTGCAAAATGTGGGCATGTACCAAATGTCATGTTTGGACTTGCCTCTGACTACTCCCTTTAGATATCCTCAAAGATCTAAGTAACTAAAAATCTGAGGAGTTATTTACCGAGCCCGGGGATTACAGTCGTGATCATATTTTTTTTTTAAAAGGGGGGATTGAGATTGCCACAATCTCTGGTGACGGAAATTCAGATCATACAGGATCTGAAGAGCGAAAGCAGACCGTGCCTAAAGCCATCTGCACCCTAGCTCGTCCGTGACTGGCAAAGAGCAAGCCAGTTTGATGCATCACACGTCCCACCGCGCAAATCCACCAAGAACTTATGGCAGAGGCTGTTGGCAACTCGCCAGAGCCTACGAGAGCCAGTGATAGTGGCTCTAGTGATAGCACTACGTGAAACAGCACTTAAGGCTGCGTTAACAAGCGCGACCACGCGACTCGCTGTCTTTTGAAGTGAAACTTCTATTGCGACTTCCAATAAGGTTGCGTTAAACGTTCAACGCTACCATGGAGAGGGTATGAAAGAGACAGAGTGAAAGTGAATGCGTGGCACTCGAACGCATGCGCGTAGTACCTATACCTGCTACAGACCAGCGTTTAACGTACCTGGATGACAGAGTCTTGCTCGGTGTAATTTATTTGGTAAACGTTATCTAAAAATGAAACCTAGTTAGATCGATTTCTTACCACCGAAACCTCCTGCATAGTAAACTTCATGAAAATCGTTGGAGCTGTTTCCGAGATTTAGATTATAATAAGTATCTATATTTACATACATACAAGAATTGCTCGTGTAAAGGTATAAGATTTAAAAACGCATTTAAATTTAATCTGAAATGCAAAATAGGAAGACGTTTAAGGTGTCGCCGGTTTTGGTCGCGTGCCTTTGAACACGCTTTTTTATTTAGGTAGGGTTTTTACAGTATTTTTGGAGATGAATGATAAAATGGTATAAAGCTATGAGTTTGGTCATCATAAAGTTTTGAGTTTCGTTCATCATCATCATCATTGGCAGCTCAAATAATAGCCCACTGCTGGGTATAAGCCTCCTCCCTCAAACTAGATTTTCGTTAGATTAGCAAATTCCTATGTCGTTTCGGTTATGAAAAATGCAATTCTGTTTTCTGCGGCATAACAAAACAAAACTAATATTTTTTCAAAAATCAAATTTCTGACTAAGGTGTACTTACGTACATAATGCACCTGGACATTACCTGGTAACCCCGAGTGAATTCGGTATACCACCTTTGAATTTAATTGGAAATAGATTCTCAAAGCCGCTGTATTGGTTTTTTTTTGTATAATGTTACTTACTCTTTTTCTTCACTCTCACACAAGTCCAAAAAATATTAGTTCAGGCGTTTGGGCACAAATACTTACAAACATCAAACTCTTTCCAACACATTCCCATTATCTTTGGGGTCGGGTACTTAAATAAAATCACGCCAACTTGAGAACCTCCTTTTTTCGCTTATTGAATAACTCATAAAAAATAGCATTTAATAGTATAATATTAGCTACTCTAGTACATTACAAGGTACTCTTTGGTACATTATTATGAAGAGTGTTTAAATTTCAAGTTCCTTACTGATTCTTGTACTCATAATGTTGCCGTGAGCAATGTCGCATCTGGACTTGAGAAATGAGCCGCTCAGCCGTTTCAGCGTGAATAAGTAAAATTTATACATACAAACTTTCACGTTTATAATATTAGTAGAATTAAGTAACATTAGCCTGGTATGGACACATGATGAGTAGGGATGAAAACCATGTCACCAAAAAAAAAATGTGTATGAGTGTATCTGTGTACGCAAGTAGAGGAAGGCCGAAAAAGAAGTGGTTTGATCGTGTGAAAGATGATATGAATGTAAGAAGAGTAGACTCAGAGTTGACGAATGATAGGAGTGAATGGAAGAAGAAAACATGTTGAGCCGACCCCACGCGTGTATAAGCGCAGGAGAATGACGATGAGGTAAGTCCAGATCGAATATCTCAAAGACGAACATTACACAGTAACTCAATTTCAAAATTTGAATTAATCGTAGTACCGTCTCCGGACTCGAAAGGCTCCAAATTAAATTTGCACGCGGCGTGAGAGCAGGACCACTTCATTGCAATTTGCTTGACTTATTAGATGTTCATGTTTTAACTTTCAGATTGAGAACGATAAGATTTTGTTTTAAAATGCCTTTTGGTTTTTGAAGACTCTAGACCTCTACTCTGTATAAGAACTACGATATAATCGGAACGAAATCTTTATCGAAATCAGACAAATTAACAGTTGTTTGAAGTTTAATTTCAATTATCTTTTTCTTCTTCTTTGTTTATTTTTCTTTTTTGAGATCGTTTTCGTTGTTGTCTAATTTTAATTGACTTCTTTTTTTTTTATGGCATCTATTCCTTTTGAGATCAATTTTGCCGGTGTGTAAATTAGTAGTATTGTCAAAGTAACTCCATTATATCATATTTATTACAAATTATTTTTGAATTGATGTTTGGTTTTTAACTCGATTACAAATCAAAAACGTCTAAACTAAAAACATCGACGGTAGGAAAACCTTAAGAACTTCAATCTCAAACCGCAAATACTTGTGGTATATTTACCGTTCTGTAACGAACGATAAAATCAACAATAACAGGATCCCAGTAATATCTCTGTATTGATTCTTCAGGGGCGCAGTCTCGATCTAAACAAATATTTTCCCCTTGATTCAGTACTCTTTCTGGAATTCTTCCAAAAGGGAAGCCGGACCGGGGTATTTTGTTGTATAGCTTCCTTCCTATATAAGTTGCGGTTTCAGGAAGCGAACATTTGGTGGAACAAGGTGGGATCTGCGGGTAGTTTTGAAATGTTTTCACTACATCTATTAATTCTTTGTTAACTATCTTATTGTTACGTGATATTTGTATAAGGTTATTTGTTGAACTTTTGTACACGATTAACATTAACTGACGCTCGAAGCTCTATGTAACTTATCTAAACCTAAGATGTTTCTCATAAAAAGTGAAATGTAATTTCTTCTTTGGGAAATAAATATTCTTTAAACCTAACATTTTGGCTGTTGGTAGTAGCTCTGCCTTCTGCGCTGTAGGTTGTGGGTTCGATGTTGTATTTACTAAAAAAAAGACAAATTAATGTATCAGCTATCTGGTTCCCATAGTACAAGCTTTGCTTAGTTTGGAGCTTGATGGTGTTGTGTGAATAATAATTTTCCACCAATATATACATATATTTTTTTCAAATAAATTTTGGATGGTGGCCACTGACAACTATTTTAGAGCAAAATACGTTAGCTGTCTGAAAACTCATGGTTTAGGCTGTGCGTTGTAAGTTGACTGATTCAAAATATGCATTAGGCCAGCTCATCCCGCGGGATAAGTTGACAGCGGCCATAGTTGACTAAAAAATCATTTGTCAGTCAGTCACATAATCGAGAAGAAAATATAGGGATTTTTTACATTTTCTCGTGTTTTTGTGTAATTTTGGTGGTTATTCCAATAAAGCCCACATTTTCAACACGGGTATGAGGTATGTGAATTAAAGAGAAAGTGCCTTTCTAAACCCATCAGGCATTTTTCCAAGAACTTTAAGCAAAACAGCCATCTTTTGTTTAAAATTGATTTGAAAACTTGACTCTGTGACGTAGACAACCTATTAAAATACTTGACACTGGCAAAACTGATCTTCAAGAGACATAATATGCCACGAAAAAAGAAGAAGAAGATAATATTGTTTGTTCAAGTTATAAGAATGCGGTTTAACCCGTGTGCTTGTTTAAAGTCTTCCCTTTAAGTTGTGACTTACAACTGAATTTCGTAGCTTCGGAATTTGGCACTGCCGAAGCTTCTCATGAATAAAATACCGACTTATTTTCACGGACACTGGACTGTGATATTAAGTTTGAAAAGGGTTTTTCGAGATAATTTAAATATTCTGTTTATACTGAGTATTGGTGTCGTCAGCTACGCATGTAAGAAGGAAGTAGAAAGAAAAACCATTTATTGAACTTATTCTTTCTATGGATACTGTTGACTTTGAGTATGGTTTAGGTGCTAAGCAAGCCTAATCTATCTAAAAGTGTTCCATACATTACAACGTCTTTTGAGTAAAAATTTCCACCTAACGACTAAATAATCTAGATAGAGGCCAAGGCCGTGTATCAAAATACAAAACATGATCACGACTGTAATCTCCAGGCTTGGTAGATATCTCTTCAGACCTCTAGTGACTTAGAGATGGCACATGCCCACATTTTGCACAGTCGTTAGTATTCTGTACGTGACAGGTTGCAAGCCCATCGCCGCTTATAAGAATACTAACCTATGACACACACTTTAGAATTTTTGGTTCTAGGGTATGCCGGTTTCCTCACTATGTTTTCCTTCACTGTTTGAAAGCACTGGCATGTTTTGAATGGAAAATCTCATGACCAGGTTTGAATAACCTTCAAATTGTGGGGCATAGGGCGCTACCACTACACCACCAGCGCTCTTGTTTATCACAAAGCCTTAATTGCTTGTGTGCCTTTTGCATCGGCTGACAAACGCTTAGACATTCAATTTTAAGACGCTGTATTTTATCAAATCCGAATGTTCAAGTATATCAAAACAGTCCTAAGAATTGGAGTTAACCGCCCATACAAACTTGGCTATAAGCCAGCAAAATGTACTCGATGCAGGAAGACACACAAAAGATGTATGCATAGCGGGCCTTAAATTAAGTTATGTCTAGACAGTATGAATGTCTTGTCTAGATTTTTGTCAGTGCTAGTGATAAAAGTTTATTGATGTCAGAATACTAATGTGGAACTTCTTAAAATTTCAAAGTTCCGAATTCAAAATGCAAATCATCTTTATTCAATAAAATCACAAGGATCATTTTGAATCGTCTTACATTCTAGGTGAGTCTAGGTGCCAATTCCAGTCCTATCCCCAGTCCGAGAAGAACTGACAAGAAACTTGCAGGGCCCTAGCGCTTTTTTTGTATGCCTCTTGTTAATTTTGCTATGAATACCTAGCAGAGTTGGAGCTGATTCGTCCCAAGCTTTTTTGTCATCTAAGTACCTACTGTTAGTTGTAATATTATATCTAGTTCTTTAAAACCAGTGGTGAATAATGGATTGCAGTACGCTTTGAAAATACTTCTTGACAGTCTTCAAACCCTTTAAGTTTTACAAACTTGAGAGTACTTGTTTAAATTATTGATTAAGGCGTAACTTTGCGGGAATCCATTACAAATATTGAAAAGATGATGAATATCCAGTAATTTTCCGCTGAACCATTATTTAAACGCAATGCAGACTCTTGCAGATAGATTTCTGCCATAGTGAAACTATAAAGATTCTTACTTTGACTTCGGAACCCTAAAACCTGAACCGGTTTAAGTAAAATTCACAGAATACTTGTCCGTGACCTGAATTAAATGAAAAGCTACTAATTAACTGGATACTACGCAAGCAATTTCAAAGGCGAGAGCTAGTAAAGTTATAAATTCCCCAAACTACCCTTATGCTGCAATGCGTTGGCATAACGCCAGCAGTAGCGGGTTCGATGCGCGGACGGTTCCAACTGCTAATGACCACGTTTTTCAAGTAAAGCGATTGTGCGTTATCCTAAAAGTTGATGTTAATCCGCTCTAATTATGTTTTTGAATGTTTGTAAGTTCTACAAATATTTTGAAGAACAGGCCGTTTGGTCCAATCGACGCGAAACAAAGATGGTGTCTACTCCGCAAAACAATCAACGATATATTGGCACTAATCGGGCAAAACCCTCTCTTAGTTACATAGTTTATACTATTATTTATCGACATTACCTATGACAATCAATCTCGTAAACCTACTGTAACACCACTTACGGACGACACGAAATTTCCAATTTGACAACGAAACAACTGGGAATTCGAAAGAATTCGACGAACATTCGGCTCCGATTATATCGGTTTAGTTTTGCAGAGTAGTCAACCTGGCTCCTATTTGTCTCAACGTATCAGCATTGACATTCAACGTGGTAATGCCGCCAGCATCTTGAGACGCTTCTTCTGGCAGTGATCTGGATCACTTGAGTTACATAAAGATCTTTTGTAACAGTCCATAGATAGCTCCACTGTTTCGCGTGTATTTTATAAAGAGAACGATATTAAAATAGTATTGCCTGTATATTTCTGTAAATAAAAATATTTTATTTACAGGCGTATGTTGTTTGTTAATTACTTACTTTTTACAAGCATTTATTGAACTTGCAAAGTATGTTTGTTTGTCCGGGTGATATGTTGCAACTGAATTTTAAATCAGTTATCTTTTTACCAATTGAGCTGAATTTGGTATACATGCTTATTATGACGTCTTTCTAATTCCAATAAGGCGGATCATCCAAGATGGCAGACTAGTATTCTTTTCTACTAATTACCACAATAATGGGTCTCAAATTAAAAGGCTTGCTGAGGAGAACACGAAAACGGATACACAATACACATAGACTAATACACAAAAGCTTATTCTGAAATATTTTTTTTACCATTAATTTATAAATTTTTCAGTGTGGACTTTCGAAATGGTCCACCAGTCCACTGGGCTGTAGCCGGCGACTTCGGCACCCGAAGCCACTTCGTCCTGAACGTGTCGGACCCTTCATCAGCTCACCTGGCTGTGGAGAAGGTGGCTCACCAGGATGAGGGGCTGTACCGCTGCCGCATCGACTATATCGACTCTCCAACAAGGAACTATAGAGTCAATTTGACTGTTATTGGTAAATATATTACGCTTTTATGCCCTTTAGATATCCTCAAAGATCTAAGTAACTAGAGATCTGAGGAGGTATCTAGCGAGCCAGGTGATTATAGTCGTGATCATGTATTTTTATATTATATGCTTTAATATACCAGCACATTTGACCTACTCATGCAGACCTGATCAACGGTTCACAAATGTATGCTCGAACAAATAAAAACTCGACCTCTAATGGTCATAGTCTAAATTAAGTTTATAGGAACTCGTATTTGAATTAATTTGGAGTCATGATGTGGAAACCAGCAACTTAGTCAGTTCTGCACTTACATTATATTATCTGTGGTAACGGCTGAACAATTTGAGAGAATAGTTATAATTCTGGGCAAGCCTATTTTATCTGAAACCGTCCTGTAGGCACTGTTGCGTCCTGTAAGTGCCATTTGACATGATATAAATAATGAAGAATGGAATGCAAAAGGCCTGTTTGTCTTTGACTTTTTGTCATCATCATCATCATCATCATCTTTCTGTCCTTATCCCACTAGGTGGGGTCGGCACAACAGGTTCTCTTCCTCCACTCTCCCCTATCCTGTCTTTGACTTTTTGTCACACTAGTGATAAATAGTCTATCACAAGATTCACAAGTTAGGGTCACCATATTTCAAACTGATAGTGAATCTGTCTGATTGTCTCTAAAATATTCTACCGTGGGACAAGATTTTAGAGAACTTCACTAATACCAAGCATTATCGTTTCAATCAGGATGCGGGTTGTAATATACCATCATGACCTAAAACAGATTCATACTAATAAACTGTCCTTGAATGAAATCATACGCTGTACTGTTTAGGTCATACTCTCGACAACATTGTTGGACAGAATTTTTAGGCCCATAATTCAGAACGAAATTCAAACTCATTAGCATCATCATCATCACTCAGCCCGTTTGCATCCACTGTCAAACTCAAATCCAAATAAAAGCATATCCAGAGATCTAACACCCAAATAATATGTTTTCTTTTAAAAATTAAGGATTTGCATGGCTGTCTGACATGAAGGATTGCGTAAGCCATTTTTTCTCTTCCACAGTACCACCCGAATCTCCTAGAATATACGATTTCGAAGGCAGAGAGATCATTGGCACCAACGCTGGTCCATTCCGAGAGGGGCAGAGTGTGCTCTTGTCTTGCCAGGCTTCTGGAGGTAAGACAAGTTTTATGAACACGAACCACTTTATCATAACTAGGTAATTGCCATCCAGTGTTAGATATATTTTTAACATCATCATCTCCTTGTCTTTGTCCACTGACTGAGGTCGATACAAAAGGTTCTTTCTCACAACTCTCTCCTTTCATCCGTCATCTGAATAGTTATCTTTTTTTCTCACAAAAATCGTCATTCGCGTATATCCATCTTTTCTTCCAACTTTTCTTCAAGTCAACCCATCTACATTCAAATCCATCACCTTTCTTGAAACATAACTTTGTTACCTCACATAAACTTCTAGTCATTTTAAAACTGCGCATGAAGTAATTTCTTTATATCATTAATTCCATCCCACCAGTGGGCATTACGAGGGCATTTATGGTAGATATTTTGTATTCTTTCTTAATTTCTATCAATTTTTTCCATAGGAAAACCGCCTCCAGACGTATCCTGGTATCGCGGTGAGGAGCTTTTAGCTATGACTAAGGAAGGTTCCATCTGTCAACTCCACCTACCATCCTTGAAGAGAGAGATGGCAGGCCTGAGGCTACAGTGTCGTGTGGAGCCACCGCTACTGAAAGCTATTTATAGAGACATCAGTGTCAAGTTATTTTGTAAGTTCTATACTAAGCAATACCTGTTCTTTTGAATATTCTAAAACACCAGTTCCTTTTTAGTTATTTTGAATAAAATCTACTAACAGTTGGAATATCCAACTGTTGGAATATATTATCCTAAAAACCTTGTTATTATAAAAAGACAGCTTAACACTTGAACTCCCAAAAAGTATCAAATGTATATTGCAGACAACAACCAATTGCTTTGTTTTAATTTCGTGTTGGTATCCATATGCTTGAAAGAATTCTCTAAAGCGTATTTCAATTCTTTCACCACACTGGTTCGAAAGAACTGGGTACACGAGGATAAGAAGGTAACCATTCCAGAAGTAATACTATTTAACTTATTTACCAGTAAAGCCACAGTTCGTGCGAGTGACCGGTAGCGGAGCGACACACGCTGGTAAGGACAGGTCGTTTGTCTGCACCACGCGAGGGTCCAAACCAGCTCCCAACATCGACTGGTTCCTCAACTCTCAGCTCGTAGACTCTTCTAACACACAGGTACGTGTTAGATCAGATTAATCTTTTGATGGACACATGAGCTTCGTCTAAAAAGTTGATTATCAACGTCAAAATTTTACTACTTTTGTACTTTTTTCCAAGCTATGACTAAGTATGAGAATCGAACAGTACATAGACTTTTATAGACTAGTGTGGTTTTATAAAAGGCACCTGTAAATTGAAGGGTTCGGATGATCAGTTATAGCAGATGATATCAAAAAGCAGTGATCTGCCAATGACGAGTCTTGTATAAGAAAGCCTAAGGAATATATTGACGATATCATTATTCACCCTGACATGTTTATCGGTCGTGTAGTAAGCAAAAACTTCCCCTCTAATAAAATATGTTTGCTGATATCTATATTTTGAAATATCGGTGTTTGCTTATATTTTCGGTCCACTTTTGATTTGGTAAAAATAAATGCCCAAGAATTACTGACCTTTTACTTAAGTTCTATCCATGTCTTTGTTTTTTGTATTCTGTGACATGTCTTACAAGGGAATATGATCGCAAGAGTCAATTATTTCATTTTTATACTTGTAACTTATGCCAGTTGATTTTACTCTACTAATGCTTCTGTAAATTTGCTTCGACCTAATAGATAGAAGTGGATGGAGAGGTTACAAAGAGCATTCTCACATGGCACGTGCGACGTGAAGACAGCGGAAGGCAGCTGGTCTGCCGCGTCTCCAACCCTTGGTTCCCAGCGCATACCCTGGAAGACTCCGTCATGTTGGATGTTATGTGTATGTATTAGATTTTTTTAAACGTGTCATACAATCTATTATCTCTTTTTACACTCATCTTATAATAAAGAACAGCAAAGATTATTGTATATTTCAAATTGGTTTGATTGATTAGCAATCTGGGCTTGCCTGTCACGTACACAGATCCTTAAAGATCTCAATAACAAGAGATCTGAAGAATGTCTACCAAGCCTGGGGATAACCGTCGTTACCATGTTTGTTTTTTTGTTTCTTTGGCTTGACTTTTGCGTGAATCAAACACGCTTTAGAAAATATTTGAGACCAAAACTACCTTCGATTCCAAAAAATATAAAAAGCAGTATATTTACAAATTTATTCAAAAATTTCCGGGTTAGAAACAGCTCGCTAAAATAACCTTACTCCATTTCTTTATTATAATTAAAATCGTTAGGAAGGTTTCGCTTTCAATTTACATTCAAAATGCTCACCGCCAAAACACTTTACACCAAAGTTGTACAAGCTTCTAAGTTTTGCGTATAGTTGTCACAATAAACATGTATTTCCAAGGGTTTGGAGAGGGTCGCATCATGCCTGCAAAATTATTTTACATCCCCACACGCCCGCGCGATATAAGTTTGGTAACAACTTCAAAAAGTTTAATCAGTAAAGTGTTATTGCCGGCGAGAGCCGGCGAATTCTGAGTTGGAGCTAACGCGGATGTTTGGGTGATTGCTAATCTTGCTCGGAAAATCTTTGAATATAGATTTTTCTAAATAAATAATTTTCTTCTAACAAAGATCATTGAAAATAATGAGAAACAAAATTATGTCCGGTTCCTGGCTATTTAAAACTGTTTCAAAGACTGTGTGAGCCAAAGATGAAGGTAAGTACAACCAGCAAGGGGTATTTGAGCAACGATAAAGTCGAGATCGCAAATGAAATTGCAAAATCTTCATCATTAAAACCAAGATCAGGACCATTCAATAACTAATGATAACGACTTTCGTGTCATAAATTAGAAATACATTTCGTGAACACAATATTAGGCAATAATCAAGAATACAATAGCAAATTGGGATCTCACCAAAAACTTAAAACCACTCCCAGCGTACGGCAGCCAACATCGGCTTCACAGCGCGGTCACAACTTTACACCCGCGCACTTGACATCCACGATAATATTTTAACTTGACGAGATAAACTCGGCGAAGTTTCGGCTTACAACGCTGTGGTAATTATGTTTTGTACTGTTGCGGTTGTTATCGTGTAAGTATCGTGCTTTTGTTGTTGAATGTTTTATGTAAGGGATGTGAGAGGAACTTCATCTGCCTTTTAGGTATCTACTGGGATGGTACAAGATCCTTCACGTCGTAAAATATTTTTAGTAGGATCATCTATTTCATAAAGACGTGCAATAACTTTTATAAATGTTGATATAAGATTCAAAATCTAATCACTCATTGGTTTTCGTAAAATGGAATAACTTTACTACTTTAGACTCTTAAAAAGAAACTGCCGTATAACATAATTCCAAATGTCAAAGACAATTTTTTTCGCGAAATTACAAGGACCATTTTTCAAAATGTCTTACAAGCTAAATGAATTTAGGTGCCACTTCCAGCCTAACCCAAATCCGATAAAATCGTACGAAAAACTCGTCTCGGTCTTAGCTCTTTTGTATAATTCTTTTTACATCAATGATAAAGCTCTAGTATCTAAAGATCTGAGGAGATATCTACCGAGCCCGGGGATTACAGTCGTGATCATGTGTGTGTGTGTGTGATAAAGCTCTAGTGTGATTCTAATTGAACAAGTTGAGACTCAATAATAAAGGCAAAAAGGTCGGCAATTGAATGCCAGTCTTCATTATCTAGATTTCAGATAGACCTAGGACTCCATTCGGGCATTGACATTACAAAAGGGCTTTCAATCTATAAGCCAAAATTTTACCGAACATTACTCACAAAGGCGACTGTAAAGTTTTAATCAGACCAAGACCAAATCAAAGCTAATGAAGGCGGTTTTAAACAGAAAGTGAACCAATCTAATGAAATCACAATTACATTCTACAAAGTTTCAAATACTTCAGCCGCAAGTTGATTGTTTATTCTATGCACGGATGCCCAGGCAAGCAGACCTTGGCGCGACAGAGTCCAAGTAATACGTAGTTTCTTGATTTAAGTATCCAGACATTATGAGAATTACACAATTTGCTTATTTAACGTGTTACTCCTTATTGATCAGTAGGTGAAACATTTATTCATATTTAAGATGAAACGGATATCCATTTGGCTCAGATAATATCTAAGCAATGACATAGAAATATTTGACCTACTGGAATTCGGAAACGGTTAGTAACTAACAAAGCATTATTTCCCAAAACACCGAAAATTAGTTTACGTGACATCCGTCGCTGTGCCGATGCGAGCTGGTAATGAGATAACAGGATAAAGACGGACCTAGAATAGAGGCTGGGATGTAGAAATGTCAAATTGACGGAAAAAGTTAATGGGAAACTAAAAAAGGATTTTCGTAAACTCACTCATGCTATAGTTTGAATTTACAGTTAACTAAAGGAGCCTTTGACGCGCATTTTAATCCTTTCACCACATGGTTCCAGAAAACGAGTGAAAAAAAGAAGAAGAAGAAATAATTTCATTTGAAATCACTTCATTTCACTTCTTTATTTTTGGCCTCTGTGTCATAAACCACAATTCTGCCAACGTCTAATTTGAAATCAGAATGATAATAATATTTTTTTGAGCAAACAATAAGAATGCGTTTGCTATTCTAATAATTCAAGGCGTTTGTTAGTAATGTATTTTTTTAATTCAAAATAGGGTCACCAACATAGCTCAGATCTGCTTACATAATATCTTGCCCTCTTCACTCAGTTATCTTTACCTCAATGTTATCTTTAGCCGGCAAGGCTGACAACTGGCTGCGTGGAAACCCTAGTGTCTGCGTCACAGTGGCCTCGTCACGTAATGGTGCTACAATCTTGTTTCTGCTCCTGAAGGGAAACAGAATGGCGACAATTCAATTTAACAGATGGAAATTCTACGTTTTCATAGCACATCGTACAGTGACGACTTTAAAATAGGATATGAATCATCATGATGCATTTGATTCTAGAACGTGAAGATAGTAACCAATGTAAACGTATCTATTTATTTATACACTAGTAGTCCGCCCCGGCTTCGCACGGGTATTTATATATACCTATAAATGGTCACGACTGTAATTCCCAGGCTCGGTAGATATCTCCCAGATCTCTAGTTACTTTGATATGGTTATCGAGGATATAAAGAGGGTAGTCAGAGGCACGTCCAAATATGATATATGACACATGCCCACATTTTGCACAGTAGTTAGTACTCGTACATGACAGGATGCAAGCCCATCGCCGCTTATAAGATTACTTACCTATGACACACACCTTCGAACTTTTGGTTCTAGGGTATGCCGGTTTCTTCACGCTGTTTTCCTTCACCGTTTAAGAACACAGGCATTGCGTACTTACATAAATTGTTCGAATAGAAAAACACATTGGTGCATGACCAGGTTTGAACTCATGACCTTCAGATGGTGAGGCATGATGGGTGCTACCACTACACCACCAGTGCTCTCAAATGTAACAAAAATTTCAAAATTCAATATTATAATACACACACGTCTAACCATACCGTGTCAGGTTACTAAAAAAAGAAAATTGTATAGAAAGTTTTAGTATTATTATTTAAATGTTTTTTTTTTATTATAATGTTTTTTTTTTGTTTATATTTTTTATTTATTTTTTCACATTGACTCTATCCTGTACACATCCTGTACACCCAGTGACGCCTACAGTGCATAAAAGCTAGCGCGGCTCTCACGCAATTTTTTTCTATTGCTTACATTTTTAATTTAATGGTATCTTTTGAATGGAATGTCCGAATTTAGTAATTCAAAAAACTATATAAAGGTATTGAAGTAGTCTAGAATATGATGTAGTTTATTTTGATAAGGATTAATAGTAAGATACAAATAAAGAGCGTTTTTCTAAGAGTAGCCTTTCAATTAAAGTTTTAAAATAAAAGAACTCTTATTGTGGCATAACTATAATAGTTGGACATATGCTATCGCGACACTTTTTGTAAATAATGATGTGTTCTACAAAGTCGTAGTACATTATTTTATTCTATCGTCAATAGTTTTCGCAGCGCACGCGATATAAAGAATATTTTAGGTAATTTTTTTACACCTTGGCTTACATTATTGAAGTTTTAGTAAGGATCCCTAATTTTTTTGAAAATATTATATAGCCTATGTCACCCGCTGATAGTGTAGCTTCCCAACAGTGAAAGAATTTTTCAAATCGGTCCAGTAGTTTCGGAGCCTATTCATTTCAATCAAACAAACAAACAAAGTTTTCCTCTTTATAATATTATTATTATAGAAGATTATTAGTTTAGATTAATTGTTGAGAAGCCGTGTCTATATTTAAGATATTACCAAATAGGCATCCTAAAGAAGACACGCCAAAACAACCATTTTTGAAATAAAATGTCTGTTTGTCTCTGTATCTGCTTATCTGTGCGTTTATTCGCGCTAATATCCGCAACTGCTGAACCAAATCGAATGCAGTTTTCACTTAAATCTTAATAAAGTTCACAATAATACAAAAAAAAATAAGCTAGTTTATTTGTAAATCACTCGGAAATATTTATATTAAAATTCTGTTTCAGATGCCCCCGTGGCTCAAATATCACTGATAGAACCTAAAGATCCTCGTCTTCTCAGAGAAGATGAGAATGCTGAGATCCTGTGTTCTGCTGATGCGTCTCCTCCAGCAGTGAACTTTACTTTCTATAAAGGGTCCGAGGTAAGTATAATAACCACCTAAATTAATAATTTTTTCGACACAGCGCCTCGAAGCAAAATAAGAAAGTTAGGTAACTAAAATAGGTAGGTTATAAAATTAAGGTAACTGACTGACCGAGTCAATAAGCATTAAGCTGTTTATTCTATGTCTAGACCTGAAGATCTGATCGAGATATATGATTGGGGTTGGGGTTAAGCTGTGCACATAAAGATCATTATTCTAAAACCGCTTTAGTTTAGAAGTAGATTTAGCCGACAAGTCCTACTAGTATTATAAACGCAAAAGTTTGTATGAATGTATGGATGTGTGGATGTATGGATGTATGTTTGTTACCCTTTCACGCTGAAACGGTTGATTGGAACTGGATTAAATTAGGCACAGATATAGGTTATTGTCTGAAATAGCACATGTGCTACTTTTTATCTCGGAAAAATTTACGTTTCCCGTGGGATAGATTCGTTGTTGCTTTTCAAGGTACCTTGCGGGCAAAGCCGTGGGCTGAAGCTAGTTTTTTATAATGTAGAGCATGGAGCATCATAAAGTAAATAGTTTATCATTAACTTTTTCTAAGAAGTCTCCACGCAAGACTTAAGTATTATTTAGCGTGATGCCAACATTTTCTGTAATGAGAATTTAATTATTGCTCCGTGAAAATTCAATTTACGATAGAAATATTCTGCTGTTAAGTTTAATAAGCGTTTCATGGACAGGAATAGACCTAAGCGATCGATGAAAATTAGTTTTTAGTGCTCAAAAAATATTCATCAATATTTTAAGAGGCTAAGAATTAATCACTGGCTAATTAGAAACGATCAAATTCTACATCGAAAAATTATTAATTCAAATATTTTTAAACGATGTCTTCAAAATACTTCTCTCTTCTTAATCAGTAGAGCGCTGGTGGTGTAGTGGTAGCACCCCTGCCTCACGATCCGAAGGTCGTGGGTTCAAACCTGGTCGTGCACCAATGAGTTTTTCTATTCGAAAAATTTATGTGCGCAATGCCAGTGCTCTTAAACGGTGAAGGAAAACATCGTGAGGAAACCGGCATACCCTAGAACCAAAAATTCGAAGGTATGTGTCATAGGTTAGTAATCTTATAAGCGGCGATGGGCTTGCAACCTGTCACGTACGGAATACTAACTACTACTATTATGATATAAAAAATACTGATTATTAAAAACACATATATATATATATATATAATAATAATCAGTATTTTTTTAGACATCATTCGTCTTACATTTTACCTTTAAGTAGTTATTTCATAACAGGTCCACCTTATAAGGGAGGATCCTATCGCCGGTATAGCGATAGAGAGGAACAGACTCCTACTTCGAGGGCTGAAAAGGCATCACGCAGCTGTGTACAGGTGCAGAGCAAGAAACACAGAGGGCAGTGCATTGAGTGAGCCATTGACTTTAAATGTGCTGAGTAAGTTGCATTCCCTTACATTCATCACGACATTTGTATTGCCATTGCTGGTTTGTTTTCTCTGTAATTGAATTAGCATAAGGTATATTTTCCAAATTTCAGCTCGTCCGGAATGCTCAGCTGGTTCCGTAGTCCAGCAGTTAGCTGGGGCTCCTGGTGGAGAGGTTAGAGCTCGCTGTTCAGTCACTGCGCCATCTATCAACGACGCTGGTCCATTAAGGTTCTATTGGACTTATAATGAGACTAAGGATGTGCTACCGGTATATCCCTTTGCTTTATCCCTTTATACCTCTTTGGACCATAAATTGTGTTGCGTTTGCTCAATAGTTCATCAAAATAATCATCAAATTTTTTTTGATGATTATTTTCATCAGATCCCAGCATCAAATGTGACTGTGATGGAAGCCAGCAGCACAGTTATCCACGGCCTGCCATCTGATGAAGAGGAGAATCTAGGGTGGCTGGCGTGCTGGGCCAGCAATGACGTCGGCAACCAACGGGTGCCGTGTCTTTTCAGGATTATGCCAGCTGGTATGGGTTTTTAAATTTATTTTTTCTTTAAAACATGTGTTACACAATCGGTAGTAAAAAAGAATACCTACATTATTGTTTTGAAATGCCTTAGTGTCAGTAATATCATTGATTTGTACCATTGATGGTACAAGTGACACAACTTTGTATCCTTAGTGACAATTATTTAGGTCAGGTTCAGTCGTACCATAATAAATATTGATGTCTTACTAGTACCATGAATGGTACAACAACAAAATTCCATTTAACTCTTTGGAATCTACAAACTTACTCTTACCATTTCTCGTTATACAGCTCTCCCTGAAGCACCCAGTAACTGCGAGATTGACAACGAGCTACTGAGCTGCGAGCCAGGTCACGATGGCGGGCTAGCACAGAAGTTTCTGCTGGAAGCGCTGGAGGTACGCTCCTGGAAAAGCGCCACGGATAATGAGATCTCCACGCTGAATGATCAGGTGAGCGCGGAAAGCCGTGCATGATACAAACATCATCTTATAACTTCATGATTCCACTGACTGCGCCAATTAAACCAAGCATGCCATTGTGTATATTTTTGAGGTTTGTACGCTTTATTTTTGTACTATTTTAGGGACTTAAAAGGTATCTGATGCGCATATGACTAAGATTTTTAAGCAATAACATGAATCATTCCAAGAATCGAAAGAATTTGAACATGCTACACAATAAATTAAAATGTTTATGTTCAAAAATTTGTTTTAAAGGGTATCTCCGGCCGCGGTCTTTCAGAAGCTATCTACAGAGTACGAAACGACAAGCCACAGTTCTCACTAGATGCATTGTCTCCTGGGAAATATACATTGCTGGTGTACGCGGAGACACCTAGAGGCAGGTCACCTAGGCCTGCAGCATTGCATAGTGTTTCGATACGAACTGACGACGATTTGGACAGACCTGGTAAGTGTATAGTTTTGGACCAAGTACACTGCCTTGAGGCATTCCGTATTCAATATTTAATTTTGAAAGTATTTTGTGTTTTTAATATGGTCTTTAATCTGATATTAATATAATAATGGGTTAAACAAATCCGCTGCTTCACTAATTTCTGTAATAGGTATTATTTTTACAGCTTATGGAAATATATTAACTATAACCATGTTAAAGGCCTTGTCCATATCACAAAACATTTACAAACATATTTCTTTACTAAAACCTTATTTGCGTTTGTTTCAGATTCTCTTCAGACAATGACGCCTACGCCTCCTCCAGCTGCAGCTAGCGACAACAGTGTAGCCCTGCTTATAGGAGCAGCACTATCATTGATAATGCTCACGATATTGACGACGTTGTGTGTAGCGCTAGTTGTTATGTGCAGGAAGAAGAGTAGACCACGCCAGGATCCTGAACAAAAGTAAGTCGAACTTCACAATAAATTCCTACAGAGTTTTCTATTCTTTTTGTGCCCTAGTTCATTTAAAATCAGTGTTGTGAAAGCCTTAGAGACTTTTTTGAAAAAAAATCTTAATTTTAAGATATTTAGTTTTAGATATTTTATCATGTTCCTTTTTAAAAAAGGTTGCAAGCAATTACGGGTCTTCAAAAACATGAATTTTTCAAAAGACCAAAGAGTTTTTAGATTTTGGTATATCATTTTTAGCTTTCTCATTAAACGTTTCTCATTTCAGCACAATACTTCGCCGAAACGTAGGAGTGTCAATGTACGGTGGTTCGGTCACTCCAAGTGTGATGCCGACAGTCGTGGTCCGAGGGCACAGAGGGTCCAGGGTCCTGGCTGCGAGGTGGTCAGGAGTGCTGGATGAAACGCCACTAGCTGTACTAGCATTGGACACTAGGCCTCATGGTACGTTTTCCATTCTTCAATGTTTGGATTGGATAATAATGAAGTATTAAAGCATCAGAAAGATTTAAACTGTTGTAACCAAGGTCCATGGACCTTGTAGCATTTTAATAAAGTATTTGGTTTGGAATTCCTATAAATTTCTAAAGGAGGTTCATTTCATTTTTGACCCAAAAACTGAGGGAATATTTTGTGCACTACTAAAAAATACAGACTGCCTTTCCAAATGTGGCGTCACGTTTTTTTTTGTTTTTATTATTTTGAAAATGTAATATCTTGGTTAGTATCAACAATTATTATTAACGGGATTCAATTGACGTTTATATTATTTTTCAGGTGACACTGATTCAAGCCGAAGCGAAGACGATCTTCAAGAGACTGAACTAACAAGTCACAGTATGGAGACACAAACTGATTCCTAATACTATCATCATCATCTTCCTGCCCTTATCCCACGTTATGTGGGGTCGGCACAACATGTCATCTTCTTCCATTTCCCTCTGTCATTCGTCATCTCAGTACTCACTCCTTTCTTACCCATGTCATCTTTCACACAGTCCATTCATTTTTTCTTTGGCCTACCTCTACCCCTGTATCCATCTACATTCATACCTAACACTCTCCTTGTCACATGGCATTCCTAATACTATATAGGTACATAATCACTTTCACTATCTCAGAAAAGTTAGAAGGTATTAATAAATAATAAGAAAGTTACTTAAAGTACCTCGTGGTTGTAGAGCAAAAAGCCGCCAAGTCTTAAAAAGCCAAAATTGAGTTAGTGATCAAAGTCACCAACTTTTTCTCCAAAATTTAGCTTGATTATTACGATCGAAAATGTAGTGGAAACGTTATAGGCGACTTTTTTCTAAATCAAGTATTAGTATATCAATTTTAGAAATTATATTTATATTAATCAAAATGTGCCATAAAATGAAATCGAGCAGAAAGCATTTTTTTATGTATACCTAATAATAAATATAAATAAAATAAGCGTAACTTAATTAATTATAATAATTTATGTGTTGCATTGTAAGGACGGATAAATTATAAATTATTTGCATGATAAGTACAGTATTATTTTGTAGTGATATTATTAGACTTTGTATAAAATAACTACTTAGTTACATAAAATATTAAATGATGGGGTTATGATAAGAATGTATAAATGAATCAGCATAGGTTGCGATAAATATTATGGTGATGGATTGCATAATCTCAGATTTAACTAGTTTACATTTCTAATATTAAATATCTTTTCTTAAATACATTAATGTTATACTACTTTATTTTACCACGAACAATATCTTTATTAATAACTACAGTATACGGGTATTATTCCACAATTTTAGAAATAGATTTAATGTGATAAATCTCACCGATATTATAAGATTTATTTATGTTTAAAATATAATTTAAGTCTGTGTAATAAAAAGCCAAAATATTTCATCAAAAATTTTGCAAAAATAGTTTGGTTTGATTCGAAAAATACTGTTAAATCCGTCTTGAATTTAAAATGTATACGTTTTAGTAATACATTGAAGTAATATTGCACACCAATAAACATGAACCTACTACATTCAAATTGAGATTTTATTTCTAATGTACCTATGTAGATAAATCCTACTAATATTATAAACGTAAAAGTTTGTGAGTATGAATGGAAGTTTGTTACTCTTTCACGATAAAACGGCTAACAAAAGGTACACAGGCAAAGCCGTGAGCGGAAGCTGGTAAATAATAATTACTTTTTAGGTAAATTACACTGGAGCTTCATGGAACCTTGCTATCATACATTTGTATAAACATATTTTCTACAAAAAAAAATCGACAGGCACACAGACACTTACTACATATTTTGAAACATCTACTTTAAAAATACTTTAGGGCTTATTCTTAGGGTTTATACTAGGGAGCTTCTGAAACTTTATTATTAGTATTAGACGGGTATTTATCGCGTTTAAATTACCTTATATTTTCCCGACGTTTCGACAGGTTTGCACGCTGTCGTGGTCACGGGTAGAACGGGTAGAGTCTACCCGTGACCACGACAGCGTGCAAACCTGTCGAAACGTCGGTAAAATATAAGGTAATTTAAACGCGATAAATACCCGTCTAATACTAATAATAATGTGTTCAGATCGCGTAAGTTTAAAAGTACATAATGCTTCTGAAACTATCTTTAACTCATTCACTACATTGATTTAAAAGAATTAGTGCTACAATAAGAAGTTAATGTAGGATTCAAAATGTTTAACCCGATATTCCACGAAAAATAGACCAAGCATTCATAAATTACAATCTATCTCAAAAGCTGAATTTTATTATCATCTCCACTCAACCAAATAAAGTTATTTAGCCCCGGCCCACGTTTGGCCAGTATTGAAAATTGGAATCTATAACACAGGGCTCATGAAAAATAGGATCAATCTTTTCAGTTCGGATAAACAGACTGTGTGAAGCTAAAGCCTCTGTTCCATGAAACCAAATGAAATAGTTCAATCAATGACGGCCGAGCGTTTTTTTCGTGCTATAGATGTTTTTAATCTCTCAAGAGGTTGTTAAAAACAATTCATTGTACCTATTAAATACCTTTAGCTTTAGCTGGTGGTGTAGAGCGCTGGTGGTGTAGTGGTAGCACCCCTGCTTCACGATCCGTAGGTCGTGGGTTCAAACCTGGTCGTGCACCAATGAGTTTTTCCATTCGAAAAATTTATGTGCGCAATGCCAGTGCTCTTAAACGGTGAAGGAAAACATCGTGAGGAAACCGGCATACCCTAGAACCAAAAATTCGAAGGTATGTGTCATAGGTTAGTATTCTTATAAGCGGCGATGGGCTTGCAACCTGTCACGTACGGAATACTAACTACTGTGCAAAATGTGGGCATGTACCAAATGTCATGTTTGGACTTGCCTCTGCCTACCCCCTTTAGATATCCTTAAAGATCTAAGTAACTAAAAATCTGAGGAGTTATCTACCGAGCCTGGGGATTACAGTCGTGATCATATATATTTTTTTTTATTTTAAATACCTTTAAACGAGCAATTCTTGTATTAAAAATGTATAAGAAATTTGGTATAAAGGGGCTTTCGGGGGCGATAAATCGATCTGGCAAGGTTTTATTTTTTGAAAACGTCATTTTATCCGTGCAATGAAAAACTGCTACTGTTTTACTGGGTTACAGAAAGATGATCTTGTCAAACCCTTTGTTTGCATAATTATCAGAAGTGTCTAATTCATTCGAAGATTTCCCGAGAATTTTGAACAAAACGGCCATCTTTTGTCTAAAACTTACTTTGACTGTGCCTCTGTTATATTCACAATACTTAATATTTACTTAAAACATAAATTAAAACGTAGGAAACTAAATTTTATTAGCCTTAGGCAAAGGCATTTCCAATTATAGCTCTCTTAAGGCTTTAGTAAAACCACTTAACTAACCTGACGTCATTTCTGCTCATAAAGTTTACGCAACAAAATAACCGGGTAAGTGCATTCGCACAGTAAACCGTTGGGCTGTGTATTGAGGGAAAAGAAACGTGAGCGAAGCGACGAGCGAAGCGGTGAGCTTTTTCTTCTTATGTATGGCATTTGTCTCTTCTTCTTCTTCTTCTTCTTCTTCTTCTTCAATTATGGCATCTGTCTCTTAGAGAACAATTTTGCCAGTGTCAAGTGTATTTATTTATATGTATTGTCAACGTCACAGAGTCATAGTCAAGTTGTCAAGTCAATTTTAAACAAAAGATGGCTGTTTTGTTGAAAATTCTCGGGATTTCCTCCGATGGAATTTGAAGAGAACTATTCACTCTAATTCACATATTTTACACTCGCGTCAAGAACCCGGGCTTTATTGGCAAAATAACCACCAAAATTACGCAATAAAACTCAAAATAACACGAGAAATAATATAAAAACCAGAGCGACGTAGTTGTCAGATAAATGCACCGCAGAAAATCCGTCTCTTCTTCTTCAATTAAGGCATATAGAGACAATTTTGCCAGTGTCAAGTGTATTTTTATATTATGGTTGTCAACGTCACAGAGTCATAACAAGTTGTCAAGTCAATTTTAAACAAAAGATGGTTGTTTTAAATATCGGGATTTCCTCCAATGGATTTTTTGAAAGGAACAATTCACTTTAAATTATATAAATTTGAAGTGAAGAAATGTATGAGAGTGGTCACGTGACTTATCGATTAGATGTTATTTTTCATTTAGTCGGTTTTGCATGAATCTGAATAGTATTTCGTATAATTAGATAATAGTTTAGGAGAATAGCACTAGATATTCGTCATCTTTTACAATGTTTTGTAATGGATTGCTGCAAAGCCAAACCTAAATCTATCAACAACTAAATGTTTTAACATCTATACTAATATTATAAAGAGGAAAACTTTGATTGTTTGTTTGTTTGTTTGTTTGTTTGTTTGAAATGAATAGGCTCCGAAACTACTGAACCGATTTGAAAAATTCTTTCACCAATGTGTAGAATGAACTTTCAGGATGAACATAGGCTATATTTTATGTAGGTACTTCGCGGGCGACGCCGCGTGCAGAAGCTAGTTTTATTATAAAAGCAATAAAGTTTAAAATCGCTTCGCTTCTGAATAAACACATAGCCCACACTACGTTGTTTTATGACGCGCAAGTTAGTAGAACATGCAAAGTTACATACTAGAGAGTTGAAATAGTACATTTTGTGTAACACAATGGTACTTAAGCTTCTGGGATGAACTGAGAAACCCCAAATACAAACAGGCAATACAAACAGGTAATACAAACAGGTAATACAAAAAGGTAATACCAATACTTAAACACAGCGGAAAATATTTGTAAAATATTTATTTTTCTTTGACCGTAGGTATATATTTTTGTGTTAATGGTTTAGAGGTAGTTATGTAGACCAAATCACTGAACCGATTTTGATGAAATTTGGTACAAAAATAGACTAGAGCTTGAGAAAAGATATAGGCTACCTGTTTTTCCGTAAAAATTTACGGTTCCCGTGGAATAGATATTTTTTTGATTTTCTAGGTAACATGCGGGCGAAGCCGCTGGCGGAAGCTAGTATACTATAAGATACAAAAAAATAAATAAAATATAAGATACTAAGCTCTCAGGTATTGATGCGAAATTACAAAATTGCTGGTTTCTTTCGTCACTAAATGGATGTGTTAAAAAAAACTGACGGCATTAATTCACTTATGGCAATGTAATTTAATCTTTTCACCCCACTAGTTTTTTCAACACGGTAAGAAGAAAGGCAAAAGTTTTTCAGTGGCCGAAATATATACCAGGATTCCGGTCACGTATGTTATTTTCAGTCTTTCAGAATTATAAAGAGAAAAATAATTTTGGTTCGCCGTTTATTTTCGCTACCATCAAAAAACGTATTTACACAATATGGCCGCCACAGACTTGTGAAAAGCTCCTTTCGCTGTTTATAAACAATCTTAATATCCGAGCATACATGAATTTCACCATTCTTGGGTCGTAAAAAAGGGATATTCTTACTAAACCATTATGTACTTATACCAAAAACTATACGAGTCTACACGGCTTTAGAATCTGTTATTTAAGGTTGATTTTTGCTTGGTCTAATGGCAAATAGTTTGGTTATTTTGCACAGAATAATGTCCTCTAATTCCCCTATAAAAGCATGGCTCACTTTAGTTTATTGCAATCAAAAGTTAATAACTCTAGTCGTTTGCAAGACGCTGTTTTTATTTATTGTTCGTATTTCTGCAGAAATCGTAGTTCTATATAAATATTTCTACTTTCGCCATAATAGTGAAGTGAGGTCGTAGGCCGAATGGTAGGTTATATTAGTAAAGTTATGTACAGTCACGAAATGAAAAGGTTGAACTTAAAATCTGTTATTGCTTGCTCAGTAGGTATTAGTTTGATATAACCATTTGAATGGTCATTGACATTGACAAAAAACCATATCTTCAGCCAAAAGACGTCCACTGCTGGACATAGGCCTCCCCCAGAGAACGCCACCATGACCGATCCTGCGCCGCCCGCATCCAGCGGACTCCAGCGACCTTCACCAGGTCATCAGTCCACCTTGTGGGGGGCCTACCTACGCTGCGTCGTCCGGTGCGTGGTCGCCACTCAAGAACTCGACAGCCCCAGCGGCCGTCGGTTCTACGAGCGATGTGCCCTGCCCATTGCCACTTAAGTTTTGCTATCCTTAGGGCTATGTCGGTTACCTTGGTTCTTCTACGGATCTCTTCATTTCTGATTCGATCTCGTAGAGAAACTCCGAGCATAGCCCTCTCCATTGCTCTTTGAGTGACTTTGAGCGTTCTTATGAGGCCCATCGTAAGCGACCACGTTTCAGTTCCGTAAGTCATCACTGGCAGCACACACTGGTCAAAGACTTTTGTCTTGAGACACTGCGGAATATTGGACGAAAAGATAGTACGCAGCCTCCCAAACGCTGCCCAGCCGAGTCGGATTCGTCGATTGACCTCTTTCTCGAAGTTGGACCTCCCTAACTGTATAGTTTGTCCCAGGTACACATAGTCGTCCACAACTTCGAGCGTAGAGTCTCCAAGCTTTACCGGTCGTGATTGAACATGGGCATTGAACATGATTTTCGTTTTGTCCATGTTCATTTTTAAACCAACTCGCTCAGAGGCTCTACCGAGATCGTCGAGCATCGCACTTAGGTCCTCCACGGTCTCAGCCATGACTACTATATCATCGGCGAATCGTAGGTGAGTGATGTACTCGCCGTTGATGTTGATGCCTAGCCCTATCCAGTTCAAAGTCTTGAAAACATCTTCCAGTGCAGCGGTAAACAGTTTAGGAGAGATCACATCTCCTTGCCTGACACCCCGCTGCAATGGTATGTGCTTCGAGTTCTGGTCCTGGAGTCGGACTGACATAGTGGCGTTCTCGTACAAGCACTTCAGCACCTCGATATACCGGTAGTCAACTTGGCACCGCTGGAGAGACTGTAGTACAGCCCAGGTTTCGATCGAATCGAAGGCTTTCTCGTAGTCCACAAACGCTAAGCAGAGGGGCAGGTTATACTCTTCGGTTTTCTGTATAACTTGTCGGAGCGTGTGTATGTGGTCTACGGTGCTAAAGCCTTTTCGGAAACCGGCTTGTTCGGGAGGCTGGAAGTCGTCGAGCCTGCGTGCGATACGATTTGTGACAACTCTCGAAAACAGCTTGTAGACATGGCTCAGAAGTGAGATGGGTCTGTAGTTCTTCAATAGGGTCTTATCGCCCTTTTTGAAGAAGAGCACCACAACACTTCTGTTCCATGCCTTAGGCGTTCTCCCTTCCTGTACAACGGAATCAAACAACTTTTGAAGGGCTTTAAGGATCGGTTCTCCACCTGCCTTCAAAAGCTCGGCTGTGATTCCGTCGTCACCAGGTGCCTTATTGTTCTTAAGCTGTTTGAGAGCCGTCGCAATCTCGTACTGGCTAACGTCCGGGATGTCTTCGGTATAGTGCCGGATTAATCTAGATCTTGGATCGTTATCTAGATCGGGATTGGGTTGGCGTGTGGAAGTGTACAGCTGCCCATAAAAGCTCTCTATTTCCCTTAATAGCTCTGGTCTAGAGGAAACAATTCTACCATTCTCTGTCCTTAACTTTGCGAGCTGGCTCTGCCCAATAGACAGATCTTTTGCAAAGACTTTGGAGCCCTTGTTTCGCTCTATTGCTTCTTCAATACGATTAGTATTGAATCGGCGTATGTCGCGAGTGAGGGACTTGGAGATCCGTCTATTGAGCTGGCGATATAAGGTCGTGTCATGAGAGGTCTGCAGAATCATTTCGTTTCTTTCCTTCATAAGCTTAAGAGTAGGGTCAGAGAGCCTTTTGGTTTTGTTCGTTCGTCGGGCCTTGAAAAACTTTGACCCAACGGAATGGACGGCTTCCACAAACCCATCGTTATATTCGTCCATCTCGCTACTTAGGCAATCGAAACGATTTTGGAGTTCTAGTTGAAAGCTGTCGGGGTTTTGGATCTGAATTTGTGCTGGCCGGAGCGTAGACTTCATCAATCGAGAGCGCTCTAGCTGGAAGTTTATATTCAAAGTGCCTCTTACTAGACGGTGATCACTCCCGGTCTTGACCGCATTGATCACAGAGACGTCATTGAATATATGCCTCCTCGTCGACATGATGAAGTCAATCTCATTTTTTGTTGCACCGTCGGGACTCATCCAGGTCCACTTCCTGTGCTCTCGCTTCCTGAAGAAGGAATTCATCATATAGAGTCCTTCCTTCTCCATGAAGCCGGCCAGTCGGTGGCCCCGGTGGTTCCGATATCCAACTCCAAATTGCCCCATTAGCTGCTCCCCATCGTCTCTCTTACCCAGCTTCGCGTTGAAGTCCCCCATGACAACGGTGAAGTAGGTTTTTGAGCTACGTATGGCTTTTGTTACATCCTCATACATAGACTCCACCTCATCGTCGGAATGTGCCGAGGTCGGAGCGTAAACCTGTACGACCTTCAGCGAGTAACGCTTGGATACTCTGAGTATAAGATATGCTACCCTATTCGACACACTCTCAATCTTCACCACGTTGTTCACGAGGCACTTATGGACGAGGAACCCAACACCTCCCTGGGACTGTTGCTCGCCCTCCCGGAAATAGAGCAGGTTACCCGATTTAAGGGTTATCGTGTCCTCTCCCTCTCTTCGGACTTCTGATAATCCTATAATATCCCAACGTAAACTGCTCAATCCTTCCTCCAGTTCCGCTACCTTTTCGTCGGTCCGCAGCGTGCGCGTGTTATATGTTGCCAGGGCCAGGGGTCGTCGAAGATGGTAGCCGGATCTTTCACGGAGATTCTTAGCACCCCTGACCCCGCCAGTACCCTGACCGCTACCGTAGCCAGAGCACCGGGGGTCGCCGTAACTCGAGGCCGTGGCTTGGTTGTATCTATTCATGGGGGGGTAAATGCCGTAATCGCCACGCTTGGCATGCGGGTTGGCGATCGCAGTACTTTTACACCGTTCTAAGAGAATGCTGCTGCCCATCCTGCGGCGGTCTTGGACGTAGTTTTAGGACATACCCGGGTCCGGACTTGGACTCCGGATTTGGACAGACCTGGTAATTGTATAGTTTTGGACCAAGTACCAAGGACTGTAATAGGTATTATTTTTACAGCTTATGGAAATATATATTAACTATAACCATGTCAAAGGCCTTGGCTATATCACAAAACATTTACAAACATATCTTATACCTTTAAACGAGCAATTCTTGTATATATGTATATGTATATATATATTCTGAATCTCGGAAACGGCTCTAACGATTTTCATGAAATTTAGTACGCAGGGGGTTTTAAGGGCGATAAATCGATCTAGCTAGGTTTCATTTTTAGAAAACGTCGTTTACCCCAAAAAAAAAACGAGCAAAGCTCGGTCATCCAGGTACTTTCTTTACTAAAACCTTATTGTTATTAGTATTAGACGGGTATTTATCGCGTTTAAATTACCTTATATTTTCCCGACGTTTCAACAGGTTTGCACGCTGTCGTGGTCACGGGTAGACTCACGGGTAAAACCTTATTTGCGTTTGTTTCAGATTCTCTTCAGACAATGACGCCTACGCCTCCTCCAACTGCGGCTAGCGACAACAGTGTAGCCCTGCTTATAGGAGCAGCACTATCATTGATAATGCTCACGATATTGACGACGTTGTGTGTAGCGCTAGTTGTCATGTGCAGGAAGAAGAGTAGACCACGCAGAGATCCCGAACAAAAGTAAGTCGAACTTCATGTAAAATTCCGACTGATTTTTCTTCTTCATTTTGTGCCCTTGTTCATTTGAAAACTTGAGTGTTGTAAAAGCCTCAGACATTAATTTCCCTAAAAACATCAACCGCAGTCCAACTTCACCCACTGCTTCACACCCACATAGGCCTATCTTTGCATATTTTCCTAAAAAATCAATCACAATTAAAGTTTTTTTAGTTTTATTTCATGATCATGTTAATTAAAAAAAACATATACAGGCTTATAATGGGTTTTCATTCTCTCAATTCTTCAATTGTCTTAAATTTTTAGCTTTATATTGAAACTCATTTCTAATTTCAGCACAATACTTCGCCGAAACGTAGGAGTGTCAATGTACGGTGGTTCTGTCACTCCAAGTGTGATGCCGACAGTCGTGGTCCGAGGGCACAGAGGGTCCAGGGTCCTGGCTGCGAGGTGGTCAGGAGTGTTGGATGAAACGCCACTAGCTGTTCTAGCATTGGACACTAGGCCTCATGGTACGTTTTCTATTCTTCAATTTTTGCATTGGGTAATAATGAAGTATTAAAGCATCAGAAAGATTTAAACTGTTGTAACCAAGGTATGGACCTTGTAGCATTTTAATAAAGTATTTGGTTTGGAATTCCTATAAATTCCTAAAGATTTTTTCATCATTTCATTTTGGACCCAAAAACTGAGGGAATTGTTGGTGTGCTACTAAAAAATACAGACTGCCTTTCCAAATGTGGCGTCACGTTTTTTTTGTTTTTATTATTTTGAAAATGTAATATCTTGGTTAGTTTCAGCAATTATTATTAACTGGATTCAATTGACGTTTATATTATTTTTTAGGTGACACTGATTCAAGCCGAAGCGAAGACGATCTCCAAGAGACTGAACTAACAATTCATATGGAGACACAAACTGATTCCTAATACTATATAGGTACATAATCACTTATCTCAGACAAGTTATAGGTATTAATAAATATTTAGAAAGTTACTTAAAATACCTCGTCGTCGTAGAGCAAAAAGCCGCCAAGTCTTAAAAAGCCAAAATTGAGTTAGTGATCAAAGTCACCAACTTTTTCTCCAAAATTTAGCTTGATTATTACGATCGAAAATGTAGTGGAAACGTTATAGGCGACTTTTTTCTAAATCAAGTATTAGTATATCAATTTTAGAAACTATATTTATATTAATAAAAATGTGCCATAAAATGAAATCGAGCAGGAAGCATTTTTTTATGTAGGTATACCTAATAATAAATATAAATAAAATAAGCGTAACGTAATTAATTATAATAATTTATGTGTTGCATTGTAAGGACGGATAAATTATAAATTATTTGCATGATAAGTACAGTATTATTTTGTAGTGATATTATTAGACTTTGTATAAAATACCTACTTAGTTACATAAAATATTAAATGATGGGGTTATGATAAGAATGTATAAATGAATCAGCATAGGTTTGCGATAAATATTATGGTGATGGATTGCATAATCTCAGATTTTACTAGTTTACATTTCTAATATTAAATATCTTTTCTTAAATACATTAATGTTATACTACTTTGTTTTACCACGAACAATATCTTTATTAATAACTACAGTATACGGGTATTATTCCACAATTTTAGAAATAGATTTAATGTGATAAATCTCACCGATATTATAAGATTTATTTATGTTTAAAATATAATTTAAGTCTGTGTAATAGTTTGATTCGAAAAATACTGTTAAATCCGTTTTGAATTTAAAATGTATACGTTTTAGTAATACGTTGAAGTAATATTGCACACCAATAAACATGAACCTACTACATTCAAATTGAGATTTTATTTCTAATGTACCTATGTAGATAAATCCTACTAATATTATAAACGTAAAAGTTTGTGAGTATGAATGGAAGTTTGTTACTCTTTCACGATAAAACGGCTAACAAAAGGTAGCACACAGGCAAAGCCGTGAGCGGAAGCTGGTAAATAATAATTACTTTTTAGGTAAATTACACTGGAGCTTCATGGAACCTTGCTATCATACATTTGTATAAACATATTTTCTACAAAAAAAAATCGACAGGCACACAGACACTTACTACATATTTTGAAACATCTACTTTAAAAATACTTTAGGGCTTATTCTTAGGGTTTATACTAGGGAGCTTCTGAAACTTTATTATTAGTATTAGACGGGTATTTATCGCGTTTAAATTACCTTATATTTTCCCGACGTTTCGACAGGTTTGCACGCTGTCGTGGTCACGGGTAGAACGGGTAGAGTCTACCCGTGACCACGACAGCGTGCAAACCTGTCGAAACGTCGGGAAAATATAAGGTAATTTAAACGCGATAAATACCCGTCTAATACTAATAATAATGTGTTCCGATCGCGTAAGTTTAAAAGTACATAATGCTTCTGAAACTATCTTTAACTCATTCACTATATTGATTTAAAAGAATTAGTGCTACAATAAAAAGTTAATGTAGGATTCAAAATGTTTAACCCGATATTCCACGAAAAATAGACCAAGCATTCATAAATTACAATCTATCTCAAAAGCTGAATTTTATTTTCATCTCCACTCAACCAAATAAAGTTATTTAGCCCCGGCCCACGTTTGGCCAGTATTGAAAATTGGAATCTATAACACAGGGCTCATGAAAAATAGAATCAATCTTTTCAGTTCGGATAAACAGACTGTGTGAAGCTAAAGCCTCTGTTCCATGAAACCAAATGAAATAGTTCAATCAATGACGGCCGAGCGTTTTTTTCGTGCTATAGATGTTTTCAATCTCTCAAGAGGTTGTTAAAAACAATTCATTGTACCTATTAAATACCTTTAGCTTTAGCTGGTGGTGTAGAGCGCTGGTGGTGTAGTGGTAGCACCCCTGCTTCACGATCCGTAGGTCGTGGGTTCAAACCTGGTCGTGCACCAATGAGTTTTTCCATTCGAAAAATTTATGTGCGCAATGCCAGTGCTCTTAAACGGTGAAGGAAAACATCGTGAGGAAACCGGCATACCCTAGAACCAAAAATTCGAAGGTATGTGTCATAGGTTAGTATTCTTATAAGCGGCGATGGGCTTGCAACCTGTCACGTACGGAATACTAACTACTGTGCAAAATGTGGGCATGTACCAAATGTCATGTTTGGACTTGCCTCTGCCTACCCCCTTTAGATATCCTCAAAGATCTAAGTAACTAAAAATCTGAGGAGTTATCTACCGAGCCTGGGGATTACAGTCGTGATCATATATTTTTTTTTTTATTTTAAATACCTTTAAACGCGCAATTCTTGTATTAAAAATGTATAAGAAATTTGGTATAAAGGGGCTTTCGGGGGCGATAAATCGATCTGGCAAGGTTTTATTTTTTGAAAACGTCATTTTATCCGTGTTTTCAGGCAATGAAAAACTGCTACTGTTTTACTGGGTTACAGAAAGATGATCTTGTCAATCCCTTTGTTTGCATAACTATCAGAAGTGTCTAATTCATTCGAAGATTTCCCGAGAATTTTGAACAAAACGGCCATCTTTTGTCTAAAACTTACTTTGACTGTGCCTCTGTTATATTCACAATACTTAATATTTACTTAAAACATAAATTAAAACGTAGGAAACTAAATTTTATTAGCCTTAGGCAAAGGCATTTCCAATTATAGCTCTCTTAAGGCTTTAGTAAAACCACTTAACTAACCTGACGTCATTTCTGCTCATAAAGTTTACGCAACAAAATAACCGGGTAAGTGCATTCGCACAGTAAACCGTTGGGCTGTGTATTGAGGGAAAAGAAACGTGAGCGAAGCGACGAGCGAAGCGGTGAGCTTTTTCTTCTTATGTATGGCATTTTTCTCTTCTTCTTCTTCTTCTTCTTCTTCAATTATGGCATCTGTCTCTTAGAGAACAATTTTGCCAGTGTCAAGTGTATTTAATTATAAGTATTGTCAACGTCACAGAGTCATAGTCAAGTTGTCAAGTCAATTTTAAACAAAAGATGGCTGTTTTGTTGAAAATTCTCGGGATTTCCTCCGATGGAATTTGAAGAGAACTATTCACTCTAATTCACATATTTTACACTCGCGTCAAGAACCCGGGCTTTATTGGCAAAATAACCACCAAAATTACGCAATAAAACTCAAAATAACACGAGAAATAATATAAAAACCAGAGCGACGTAGTTGTCAGACAAATGCACCGCAGAAAATCCGTCTCTTCTTCTTCAATTAAGGCATATAGAGACAATTTTGCCAGTGTCAAGTGTATTTTTATATTATGGTTGTCAACGTCGAGACAGACCATGGATTTTCTGCGGTGTATTTGCCTGACAACTACGCTCTGGTTTTTATATGTTTTCTCGTGTTATTTTGAGTTTTATTGCGTAATTTTGGTGGTTATTTTGCCAATAAAGCCCGGGTTCTTGACGCGAGTGTAAAGTGTGTGAATTAGAGTGAATAGTTCTCGTCAAATTCCATCGAAGGAAATCCCGAAAATTTTCAACAAAACAGCCATCTTTTGTTTAAAATTGACTTGACTACTTGACTATGACTCTGTGACGTTGACAATACTTATAAATAAGTACACTTGACACTGGCAAAATTGTTCTCTAAGAGACAGATGCCATAATTGAAGAAGAAGAAGAAGAAGGTTGTCAACGTCACAGAGTCATAACAAGTTTTCAAGTCAATTTTAAACAAAAGATGGTTGTTTTAAATATCGGGATTTCCTCCAATGGATTTTTTGAAAGGAACAATTCACTTTAAATTATATAAATTTGAAGCGAAGAAATGTATGAGAGTGGTCACGTGACTTATCGATTAGATGTTATTTTTCATTTAGTCGGTTTTGCATGAATCTGAATAGTATTTCGTATAATTAGATAATAGTTTAGGAGAATAGCACTAGATATTCGTCATCTTTTACAATGTTTTGTAATGGATTGCTGCAAAGCCAAACCTAAATCTATCAACAACTAAATGTTAAATAAAGTTAATAAAGTTAAAATGTTAATAAAGTTTAAAATCGCTTCGCTTCTGAATAAACACATAGCCAATACTACGTTGTTTTATGACGCGCAAGTTAGTAGAACATGCAAAGTTACATACTAGAGAGTTGAAATAGTACATTTTGTGTAACACAATGGTACTTAAGCTTCTGGGATGAACTGAGAAACCCCAAATACAAACAGGTAATACAAACAGGTAATACAAAAAGGTAATACCAATACTTAAACACAGCGGAAAATATTTGTAAAATATTTATTTTTCATTGACCGTAGGTATATATTTTTGTGTTAATGGTTTAGAGGTAGTTATGTAGACCAAATCACTGAACCGATTTTGATGAAATTTGATACAAAGATAGACTAGAGCTTGAGAAAAGGTATAGGCTACCTGTTTTTCCGTAAAAATTTACGGTTCCCGTGGAATAGATATTTTTTTGTTTTTCTAGGTAACATGCGGGCGAAGCCGCTGGCGGAAGCTAGTATACTATAAGATACAAAAAAATAAATAAAATATAAGATACTAAGCTCTCAGGTATTGATGCGAAATTACAAAATTGCTGGTTTCTTTCGTCACTAAATGGATGTGTTAAAAAAAACTGACGGCATTAATTCACTTATGGCAATGTAATTTAATCTTTTCACCCCACTAGTTCTTTCAACACGGTAAGAAGAAAGGCAAAAATTTTTCAGTGGCCGAAATATAAACCAGGATTCCGGTCACGTGTGTTATTTTCAGTCTTTCAGAATTATAAAGAGAAAAATAATTTTGGTTCGCCGTTTATTTTCGCTACCATCAAAAAACGTATTTACACAATATGGCCGCCACAGACTTGTGAAAAGCTCCTTTCGCTGTTTATAAACAATCTTAATATCCGAGCATACATGAATTTCACCATTCTTGCGTCGTAAAAAAGGGATATTCTTACTAAACCATTATGTACTTATACCAAAAACTATACGAGTCTACACGGCTTTAGAATCTGTTATTTAAGGTTGATTTTTGCTTGGTCTAATGGCAAATAGTTTGGTTATTTTGCACAGAATAATGTCCTCTAATTCCCCTATAAAAGCATGGCTCACTTTAGTTTATTGCAATCAAAAGTTAATAACTCTAGTCGTTTGCAAGACGCTGTTTTTATTTATTGTTCGTATTTCTGCAGAAATCGTAGTTCTATATAAATATTCTTCTACTTTCGCCATAATAGTGAAGTGAGGTCGTAGGCCGAATGGTAGGTTATATTAGTAAAGTTATGTGCAGTCACGAAATGAAAAGGTTGACCTTAAAATCTGTTATTACTTGCTCAGTAGGTATTAGTTTCTTCTTCTTCTTCTTCAATTATGGCATCTGTCTCTTAGAGAACAATTTTGCCAGTGTCAAGTGTATTGATATAACCATTTGAATGGTCATTGACATTGACAAAAAACCATTGTCTAAGTGAATTTAAACTTTGTTGTCAAACAGTTAAAAATAATTTTCAGTACAACACTCTCGTCTAGTACGCAGTTTAAAAAAGTAACAAGTGCTTGCAACGCGTAAACGAATTAATTTTAAAAATAGTCAACCTTTTCATTCTGCGATTATACATAATGTATTCTGATGGGCAAAACATTTCAGAAAACACTTCAAATAATAATTTGTTTTACAAAAAGCTGAAAACTGACTTTATTACTATAATATACGAATTCAATCGCTATATTGTTGTTAACTTAAGTCTTAAAATTAAAAATAAAACTAAATTCGTTCATAAGCACGGTAAGTTGTGATTGTAAAATCATATTTCTAAGTTTTACGAAAAAAAGTTCTCGCTAGTAAAATAGACCGTGAAACCTTCATTTATGCACCAGCGAAAGAATCGTCAAAATGGTTAACAAAATGAAAATATTTCTTTTTCATTACGATTACGACAAGATTACGTGTTTAATCTAATTTAGTCATCATCATCATCATCTTCCTGTCCTTTTCCTTCATTATGTGGGGTCGGTACAACATGTGATTTCCATTTCCCTCTATCATTCATCAGCCATAGAAAGTAAATTACATGAAAGTAATCTTTTTCAGCCGAAAAAACACACATCATTAAATAATCGATTAAAAGTAATCGCTATTCAACGCCATGTATCGCTCGTATTATGTATCGATATCAACGAGCTTATTACAACACGATAAAAAAATACAGCCTGTTTGAGAACTTTATTTTCCTCTGATTTCTACATATTTTGAATAATCTTCTTTATTATACTCTTATACTGAAATTTCGTAAACTTTAAAATGGAAGCTGAATTTTACCTGGAACAACAATAATCAAGCCGGCGGAAACCACCTACTTTACCGGGACTTAAATATTCACACAATATAAAATGAAACTTTAAACTTTGAGTTACGAAAATTAAATTAAATTGAACATTTTGTTAATACGCTTGTTGCTTTATTGGATTTTTTGCCATAGCTTAGTTGTTTTATATAAAGTTAATAAAAAAAAGTTGAATTTTACTTGCGATAATGGTGATAGCGATTCACTCAGTTATTTTGTCAGTCAGTCAGTCAGTTCAATCTAACAGTTATTATAACAAACGAAGTAATAACTAGAATACTTGTACGTAGTTGATAAGAAAAAATCAAACATCTTATCGTCAATAGAATTTTTCAGGTCGTTTCAGCCGTATGCGCGCTCACCCTTACTCGAAGATGGCCATATTTTTGTCCCGTTCACAATATAGTCATTGAATAAAATAAAAATAAAGATATAAACCGATATCCAATATATCTTGTGCCAAGAATTCGCCCCAAAATATTTCTTTTACAACATGTCTCAGCTTAAATTTACGGCAAACGGCGGGAATACAATAACTATTGCTTTTTCTAGATATCTCGGAATACTGGCACTGTCTTTTTACGACCGCTAGTCAGATACTATAGCGTTCAGTTTCACTTGATGCCAGAATTGACGCTACTGCCTGTTCTTTTACATAAACAATATTCAAAGCACTGAAGCAAGCAAGAAACAAATAGAGTGCTGTAGCTCTTAAATATTATAAGCAGGTTAACATTTCAGCTCTGATTATCTATGATTTTTTTATTTTGTAGTAGTTTATCACGTCCGCACAATACGGGTGTCGTTTCTCGGAAACCTAACGCTTAAGTAAAAACATGGGTTTGCCAAGTTATTAAAGCCAACGTTTGGCCCGAGTCCAAATTTTGGTCATATACACTCATTTTACTTGATTACTCCGCTGCTCGACCGAAAGAGATATGATTTTAATGACTTAATTGATGTTCTTGCAATGCCTAAGTGAAATGTCTGGAGATTTGCAAGTTCCCAATGGCCGTTTGTGTAATGATAAGAAATTACCAAGATTTATTTGCGTCTAGCTCTTAACATAACTCTCGCTTAAGTTGGTATCTTTGTAAAATTATCATCGTGCTATAAGTAGTACTTTATAGCGCCTTTTAGCCACCTAGTAGCATCGAAACGTTATCGAAAATAATGATTTGTAGACTCCCGTAGCACTTTATGCTTAGCGCCTTTTAGCCACCTAGTAACATTGAAATAGTTATCGAAAAAAATGATTCGCAGACTCTTGTAGCACCTTATAGCGTCTTATAGTCACCTATTGTTATTGAAAATAATTATTTGTACACTCTCGTAGCACCTTCTGTTTGTAACAGTTACCGAAAATAATGATTCGTAGACTCCCGTAGCACTTTATGCTTAGCGCCTTTTAGCCACCTAGTAACATTGAAATAGTTATCGAAAAAAATGATTCGCATACTCTTGTAGCACCTTATAGCGCCTTATAGTCACCTATTGTTATTGAAAATAACTATTTGTACACTCTCGTAGCACCTTCTGTTTGTAACAGTTACCGAAAATAATGATTCGTAGTCTCGCAGCAGCTTAAAGCACCTTTTAGCCTCCTTGTATTGTAATAGTTATCGAAAATAAAGATTCGTAGACTCTATCAGAACCTTATAGCGCCTTTAAGCTACCTAGGTATTATAACAGTTACCAAAACGAATGTTTTGTAGACTCTTGTAGCACCTTATAGCGATTTTTACCCATCTAGTATTGTCACCAGTTATTGAAAATAATGATTTGTAGACCATCGTAGCACCTTATAGCGCCTACTAGCCTTATCTTAGTTATCAAGATTAGTAGAAATCATCAAATTGAAACGTATTTGAGGAAACTTGTAGCATGATAGAATTGATCGACAAAAAAGCTTGAAATATCATCATCATCATCATCATCCGCAGCCTGACTTCACCCACTGCCTCTCTTTGCATATGCCTTAAAATATATCATTAAGTAATATAATATTATTCATCTTCTTGAAATATCATTAAGTTTATATTTTAACATATAAATAACCAATGTACCGAAGAAAATGGAATATTGATAGGATCATCGACTCTGTTTAGCATACAACTAATCACCAAGTCAAGCGCGTCAATTATTCATGTAAATAGAATTTAGCTCTGTTCACCGTCTGTCTGTCTGTTCATGTGTTTCAATTGATATTGAATGAGATGGACATTTAGCAATGTTTATAAGTTTTAAGAAAATAATAATAATACATTTTTCATCGAAAGATTGAGCCATCCATTCAACCAAAACTACCTTATAATACTAAAATTTAGAATTTTTGTTTAAGTTTTTATACTTGAAATGACAAGAAACTCGCTGGGCCCTAGCGCTTTTTTTGTTTATTTTGTCATCTAAATACTTTGATATAATATTTTTTGTTTAATTACATATTTGAACTTCAAAGCAAAGTATCAAACAAAGCATGTCTATAAACTATTCATCTATATTCTATGCCATTCATACACTCACTGACGTCAATACACCGCACAGCCTAAAATTCAAAGTCTTCAAAAAACAAATTGTTTATCCAAAGCGCAAAATAAACATTTCATAAAACAAAGACATCTAAAGATTCTACAAAGGAAAATAAAATACTAAACAGTTTCATTGGTTAAAGCTATCGAAGCTTACAATAAGACAAAACCAGTGGCCAATCAAGTAATCAATCAGTTTGGATACAAAGCGACAAAGATCCAATCAGAACGAATCAGGGTCGCATTCAATAAAACCATTTTCTGTCTCTGGCTAGAATTCGCAAGTTCAGACTTCTGGACATCAGAGAACAGCTGATTAACTCCTAGCTAGGTTACTATGAAATATATATTTTTAAACTTACGCGATCTGAACACATGTCGTGGTCACCGTGAGCACCTGTCAAAACATCGGAAAAATTGGTAAATAAAACGCGATAAATACCCGTTTAATACTAATTGATCGAGCGAGCGAAGCGAGCGAAGATCTCAGTGGCAGCTATGCGATTTGGCGTTGTATGTTTGCGTGTATGTTTGTTAGAGCATAACTTAAGAACCGTACAGCCAATCTGCATGAAACTTGGAGGGTTTAGAGATACTGCCAATCAAATTTACTGGGAAGCATATGAGCTCAATCGGTGTAGTATTACTATTTATTTCTATTTATAAATAAAAACTTATTAAAATAAAACCTTTTTACTGTTATCTCGAACTAAAAAGCAAATGAAAAAACGTCATATTTGAAGGAATGAGCAGAAAAAGTATAATATTTACATCGATCGCAAAAATAGAAGATAAACATTATAAAAAAACAGACGCTGGTCTGATCTCAAGGTCTGAGTGAAGAAACCATCTAAGATCCTAATTTTAAAACCATCCAAATTTTAAAACCTTGACCAGTCCAGTGCTAACCCCGTTAAATTTCAGATACCTACTGTAATACCATAAAGCATAACTAATCCTGGAACCAATATCTTGATCAAAGCCTGGTGAGGCCTTGAGGACGAAGCTTGGAAAGCTTGAGGAACGAACCACAGTAAATTGGGTTAGTTTCTACCAGCGCGACCAACAGAGTCATACAGAATCTTAAGAGACTCTCGCGAGTGAAATTATCTACCCCAAGGTTCTTCTGGAGACAGATAAAGTCCACTCCGCTCATATTCTGTGGTCCAGTGGCGTGAGACCTTGAAGCAACAGCTATCCTAGCTGCTCCTGCTAGACAATCCTGGACTGTGAATAACATTTAAAACAGAAGTCTACCTATATATTGTCCTCAATCGTTTATCTGTATTTTAAATCTAAACTCTTTAATTTCTATTAGCCTCAGTTTCATTTTTATTATAAAAATAAATAATAAAATAAGCCTTTATTGCTGTAGCTAAATAACATGCATATTATAACAACTATTGATACTAACTTATAAAATTCTACAGATAATATTCAGTTTAAACTAATTTTTCTTTTTCGGCAACCGGTTTGTCTTTTACAGCTTGTCCTTCGACAAAGGCCTCCTCTAATGCTTTCCATTTTATTCTGTCCTTTGCAATACGTGTCCATTCTGGTCCTGCTACCTTTTTCATGTCGTCTTCCCAGCGTGTAGTTTGTCTACCTTTGTTCCTTTTACCATCTCGCGGGTACCATTCTGTTACTAATCTCGTCCACTTTTCTTTTCCTTCCCTTAGCATGTGACCTGTCCATTTCCATTTCAGATGTTTGTAGACCGTATGTATGTTTTTGAATTTAGTTTTGCTCTTTATATTTTGTAATCTCACCTTGTCTCTTCTTTTAACTCCAATTACGCTTCTTTCAATTCCATTTTGACATACTTGGATTTTTTTAAGTTGTTGCTCAGTTAGTGCCCATGTTTGACATCCATACGATAGACATGGAAGGATACACGTGTTATATATTTTCCTTTTCTCTTTGATTGGCATGTCTTTATCCTTCATGACCTCGCTCAGAGACCAATACCGTTTCCAACTATTTGTTATCCTTCTGTCTATTTCTTTTTGCATTGTCTTTTCTGTTGATATAAGTTGACCCAAATATAAGTACTCATTGACATACTCTATTAGACCACCATTTACTTTAATGTCTTTGTTGGTTGATTTTGTCATTACCTTCGTTTTCGATATGTTCATTGATAGGCCAACCTTGGCGCTTTCATCTGATAGTTGTTGCAGCATGTCTTCCAAGTCATCTGGGTTTTCAGAAAACAGGATAACATCGTCTGCAAAACGTAGATGATTCAGTTTGTCACCATTAATGTTGAGTCCTTTTCTTTCCCATTCCAGGTTTCTAAATATCATTTCTAGAACCGCAGAGAAAAGCTTTAGTGAGATGGGGTCACCTTGTCTGACACCTCTTTCGATGGGAAATTCTTTTCCTGTTCTTTCAAGCTTGACTTGGGCCGTACTCTTTGAATAGATGTTCTTAAATATTTGAATGTACTTGGCCTCGACTCCCTGACTTTCTAGTGCTCTCCAGATGCTATCGTGGTCTAAGGAATCAAAAGCTTTATTAAAATCCACGAACCCTAAGTAGTAGACTTTGTTGTATTCCTTATACTTTTGAAGAACCTGTCTTAATACGTGGATGTGGTCTATCGTTGAAAACTTACTTCGAAATCCAGCTTGTTCTTTGGGTTGGTGTTCATCAAGCGTGATAGCAATTCGTGATAGTATTATTTTTGAGAATATCTTATATATATTTGACATTAGACTTATTGGCCTGTAATTGCTCATATCTCCTTTGTCCCCTTTTTTGTGTATCAATACTATAGTTGATTTTGTCCAATCGTTGGGAATACTTTCGGTTGATAAGATGTCGTTGAATAGATCTGTTAGTCTAGGAGCAATTACCGGTATTGTATATTTTAATAGCTCGTTAGATATTTGATCTGAACCTGGCGCTTTATCCAGTTTCTGTGTGTTGATTGCTCTTATAGTTTCTTCCTGTAGAATAATTGGTACTGATTCTGAGTCTGTCGTTATTTGTTTTTGTTTTCCTACTAGTGCTGTCGTTTGTCTTTGATATAGTGTTCTATAGTAGTCTGTGGCGATTTCAAGTATTTCTTGTCTTTTACTTGTAGAACGACCATTTTTAGTTTTTAAGTTTGGCATCCAGATTTTCTTTTGGTTTAATGCTTTTAGTGCTTTCTTTATTCCTCCGGTTTTTTCAATAAAAGTTTTTATAGTTTTCTGCCTTTTTATTTTCCTGTCTTTTCTTATGTGCTCGTTTATCTTTTTGCTTAGTTCGGAAATCTTATTACGTGTTTGTTTATTTTTATCTCTGTGTAGAAGTTCCTTTCTCTCATTAATCAATTGTTTAGTTTCAGAGGATAATGTATTTTCAGTTTCTTTATTTGTTTTCCTGACTTCTGTTTTGAGTATATTTAATATGTTGTCGTATCGTTCCTGAATTGGTTTATAGTTTATTTTTGTATTTCTATTTAATGTAGTATTTAGGTTATCGAGGAGTATATCAATATCATCAGTAAATACAAGGGCGGTTTTGTATTTATTATCATGAATATATCTCCTTTTTTGTACTTGCTTTCCTGATAGTGATGTTCTTATCATTCTGTGGTCTGTATAGAAGTTAAGCTGGTTTACAGTACATACGTCGTTAAATACCTTTCGGTTGTTGGTCAGAATAAAGTCAATTTCGTTCTTGTACTTGCCGTTGGGAGACGTCCATGTCCATTTCCTTGACTTCTTTTTCTTATAGAAGCTATTTAAAATGCTCAGTTTGTTTTCAAGTGCAAAAGTGACTAATCTTTTTCCGTTTCTATTTCTTTGGCCATGTCCGTGTTTTCCTATTGTGTATTCTTCTCCTTTGCGACAGACTCCTATTTGACCATTGAAATCTCCCATGACAATAAGATTTTTATATGAACCTTGGACGACTGATTGTAGATCTTCGTAGAATTTGTCAGTTTTTATATTGTCTTCTTTATTATCTGATTCAGTTGGTGAATATGCTTGAATTATTGTCCACATTTCTTCTTTACCTTTATGTGTAGGTAGTTTGATGTTAAGGAGTGCTATTCTTTCGTTGATTCCTTTAATTTCTTCTATTTTGTTTGCTAGGTTGCTTTTGATTAGGAAACCGACACCATATAATCCCGGTGTCTCACCAATATAATGTAGAATGTATTTGCCATTATGGTCTTCTATTCCTTCACCCAACCGTCTCATTTCACTGATTCCAATTATGTCCCATTTAATGTTATCTGTAGCCAGCTCTAGCTCCATTAGTCTTTCGGGTGTTCGTAGTGATCGCGTGTTCAGGGTCGCTATGTGTATTTCGGTGATTGCGTTCTTTGATTTGCATTTTTCTTTGTTTTTTCTGCTTAGAGGGTCGTGGTCATTTTCCCCCACGAGGACCAGTCGGCTTGGGGGAGGGTTTTGTTTTTCAGTTTTTTCGTTTTCCATATTATTATTTAGTTTAGATTTCCGGTTTCCGTTTATTAGTTGCTATTGTTTCTTATTGGTTGGATAGATAGATAGAGAATTTGATCTACCTCTCATTAAATCGAAGGCATTGGTCCTGTTGTCTTTCGACGTACGCGTAAGTTGTTTTCTTGGTTGGATGTTTGTTTGCGGTGACAAAGACAATTCCCTCTTTCTTTTTTCATTACTTAAGTTTTCTTTTATAATGAGTTTGTCGTACTTGAGATACGCAATGTTTCCCTTCTTCCTTTCTTCTTCCAATTTTGGGAGCAGCTCCTTCCTTTTTTCCATAACTTCTTTTGAAAGATCATCTTTCACGTACAAGTCCTTTAAACTCTTTTTATTTTTCATGACTTCTTGTTTTTTCCATGCACTTACGAAGGACAAAAGAATTGGCCTGGGTTTATCCTCTTTGCTTATATTTCCAAGTCGGTATATTTTATTTACTTCGCAGTCTTCTATGTTGATACCTAGATCATCTTTAAAAGCCGTCTTTACTTTATCTAATATTTGAGCAGTAGATTTATCGCCCTCTTTCAATCCAAAAATTATAATATTATTGTTTTTCTTTTCTTTTTTCAAATATTCTATCTCTTTTTCTAGTTTTTCTACTCTTGTTTTTAAGTTGTTGTTTTCTGATATAATGGGCTGCAGTTTTTCGTCTATTTGTTCCATAATCGTGTTTGTTATAGACTCCGTTATTGACGTTGTTTGATTTGCAAGCTCTATTTTCATTTTGTCGAATAAAAGTTGAAATTGTTCTTCCATTTCTACCAAATATCTTACTGCGTATTTATACTGAGTGAAACGGAACGTTTTTGGTAGAAATCTTGGTAGAAATTCTTCTTTGTTTTTTCACTGGCAACTTCACCACAGTCGTGTCAGTAATTGTGTTGTTTTTCTTCTTTGTCTATGACACTTTGAACTAACCTCAATTTCTGCTAGTGATTTTTGTTCGATTTATGTGGAATTAATCCCATAGGATAAACAGGATTTATTATTTCCAGCACTTTTTAACACTTCCTTGTTTTGAATGGCGGTCGTGATAAATTCCAAAGTGACTTTTTCTAATATTAAACACGATTAGTTTTAGAGTGACACAAAAGTGATGTTTACGTTATCAGAACCGGAACCGGAAACTCATTTTTATTAATTCACTGTAAATAGTATAGGTAGGGACTAATTTGTAATATACTTACATAATATATACTCAACATTTTCTTTTCTTTGTTAGATAAATAGCATAGTTTTCCTTTCTTAGGTAGGATAATCAAATATTTGTTTGTGATTAGGTTACGTGGCATAGTACATTATAGTGTATCCAAAAACTTTAGGGCATGAATACAAATCATAATTGTGGATATCGCGCGCGAGATCTCAAATCGGGGCGAACTACTAGTAATAAAGGTTACTACGAACACAAGTTCTAGACAGAAAAAAAACATTCTATCTCAAGTTATCCCCAGGCTCGGTAGATATCTCCACAGGTCCCTAGTTACTTAGATCTTTTGAGGATATCTAAAGAGGGTACTCAAAGGTTCGTTCAAACATAATGTTTCACACATGCCCAAATTTTGCAGTGATCAGTATTCCGTACGTGACAGGTTGCAAGCCCATCGCCTCTTATTCGAATACTAACCCATAACACACCTTCAAATTTTTGGTTCTAGGGCATGTCGATGCCTTCACGATTTTTTCTTTCACCGTTCCAGAGCACTGGCATTGCGAATGGAAAAAGTAATTGGTTCACGACCAGGTTTGAACCCACAACTTTCGGATCGTGAGGCAGGGGTACTATAACTAAACCACCAGTGCTCAATAGTGATATAACTGTCCTAAATTCACTGTGTGCGGTCAGACGTACCCAAAATGTACTCTGAATGCGTTCTGATTGTAGGTAAACAGACGAACGTTACTCCAACGTATTGCAAGCTGACACCTGTAGGTCTACCATGAGTTGTCACAATCTACACTCGCTAGCGACTGTAGTTAAAGAAATATATGAAAACTTGTACAGCGCCTCTAGCGGATAGTTGGGTACTGTACCCCTAGTATGAGTTTTTGATAGTTTACGAAAACTTTTTTCGAATAGTATCCTTTCATACATTTGCCTCCATTGGAAATGTTAAGGAACTCAAATAAAGTCGATATCGTGAAAACTCGGTTTGAAAGTCATTGTTGGGACTGCCGATTGGATAATATTTTCGATATTATCGACCTTATTTTAGTTCCTTAACATTTCCGATGGAGGTAAATGTATGAAAGGATACTATTCGAAAAAAGTTTTCGTATATCAAAAACTCATACTAGGGGTACTGAAACGTCACGTAGTTAACTATCCTACGTCACAGCGTACTACAGCGACTGTAGTTTGCGCTTCATAATTTGCTTAGAATTTGGTACCATGAGTAACAATTTTGACAGATGTCATAGTAACATACTATTACTACTGTAGTAACGTCAACCGATCTAAATGTGACAACTCATGGTAGACGTACTGAAATTACATTACGTACAGTGAAAACTACATTTGAGCTGTTCTCATCACGGCCTGTGTCTTCCCACTACGGCCCGTGACGAGCCATGGTGGGAAATACAAAATGGATAATATTTTTATTTTACGGCCCGTGTTTTTATCGCGAAAATTATTGTCATCACAAGATTATTGATATTTTATCGTAGTAAGCGTATATGCAAGAATAATATTCAATAAATATTCAAAGCATAATATATTTTTAGTGTAATATACTTTGAATATTATCTTATTGTGATAAACATAAATAAACAAAATCATGACTGTAATCCCCACTTTTGCTGAACATGACTGATCTTTAGATACTCAGATCTTTTTGGGGTAGTCAGACGCACGTCCAGTATTCTGGTACACGATACAATAATCCCACTATCCAATACACCGATAATGCATTTTAGACCTTATGTTCAGGGAGTAACGTTCCTTCTCAGTAATAGATTTCATCACGTAAATCCTCGGTTCCTTTGATCAGATCAACAACATCTTGCAATATCAGAGACTGCATCTCTAGAAAAACAGAAAAATATTTTCGATAGCCCCCTTATTCACTAAGAAGGGGTACTGTAATAAGGCCAAGTGACCTTAACCGTACACAAAAGTAATAAGCGCACCTTATACTTCTCACGGCACTGGCAAAAAAAAAAAACTTCGCGGCAACACTTGCAATTTTCGACTGGAGAAACTGATTCAAATTCAAATTAAAATTCAGTTTATTAATCTCAAAATAACATAACAGATTAGTAATTATCCAATGCGTTATTAAGAAACAGATAAAATATAAACATAAACCAACATCTCTACATACTAAAGTAATTATTAAAAAATAAACTTAGCAGAAATAAAAAATCTACTGGTAGGTACCTAATATACAAAACAAAAACACAAACTGACCATAATAATAAGAAATATATTCACAAAGAAACAATAACAAAAATCTGATCCGAATCACTTACATTTTTCGAAGCTTTGATCGATATCCAACAGTCAATTATAGTTAACATAGAATGGCGTAATTAATAAGTAAACGACTAATGGTAAACACTACTGTGACTGACCATTGACCATGTATTATATGTAATTTTAAGTACATTTTGCCATTAGCCGTTGATAATAAATGCCATAGGGCTCTATTGAAAACTAATGGGCCATATTCAGTTCAGTTTCTTATTGAATCAGGGGCCGATCTGAGCAATTTGTACAGAATCGGCAAACGTATGGGTCACACCCGCTCTTGATTCCAAACATTTGTGACCATTTTGTCTTGTCATGTCTATACTATTTTATTCTGTATTCTATTTTATGTTTCAACGTGAGAATAAAAATAGAGTTTACAGATTAAAAAACTCGACAGAAAGTAACTGAAAATAGCTTAAATGATTGATTCAGGCGTGACTTTGCGGAAATCCATTAATATTAATAATATTTCTATAAGGCATTTTGTGGGGCTCATTAATATTAATAAGCTTAATTAATTACCTCATTAGATAATAGTTTTAGCGGGAAAGTACTAGACATTTCCGTCCTTTTCAGTATTTGAAAATAGCTTTTTACAGCCGCCATAATGGATTTAAAGACCTCGTTTTTGTAATCTAGACGAATAAAAAAACAGTAAATTTTTCAAAATATGGCCTGCCGTTTGGTCTCCAGTGATATTCATACACACCCCAAACACATTACTGCCCCTGCATACCCTGCTTCTTTGCTTCGCAGGCGGGTAAAAAATAGTTTTATTTGAGGTTGCAACATAAAAGTCGTTTTTCTTGTTTTAATCTTTAAAACCTAATTATTAAAACTATACACTTTGGGTGAAAGGGTACAACAGAACCACCCTGTATGCCAGTGTTGCCATTATAGGCACTCTTGTAGCCGTTCAATTTATCAGCTGCCATTACACCTAACGTATCCGCCACATAGATCATCCTTCGATTAAGATGTAGCCCATAGTATGAGTTCCGTACAGAATATGGCTCAAGTCACTACGAATCAGCTGTCAAGATAAAATAGGCTTTGTAACTTATAGCTTAGATTTCATAACAGTTCAATTTAATTAGAAAACGTAAATTTATACTGATATTTTAGTTCCGAGTTCACTTATAGCTTAAATTTCATAACAGTTCAATTTAATTAGAAAAATGTAAATTTCAACTGATATTTCAGTTCCGAGTTCATGACTGTTATGTGTTTCCAACTACAAAATACACTTTTTATCAAAACTAAATAAAACTTGCCCAATCTTAGTTATTTTTTTATTTTAAAATGAGATCAATAGATCTAGCAATAATAATCACCTGACTAAGCGACGAATTGGTACGAATGGGACTCAAACCCGCGTCTCTCGATGTCTAAAGGCTACCAACTATGCCAAAAATTTTTAACCCTAGATTTTTTGACTTGAATCCGGATTATCCCGATAATTATGTGACTGAAAGACTGAAATCGCACAGCCAAAACCACTGGTTTTAGAGACTCGAAATTTGGAAAGGTATTTCTCTACCCTTTTTTATTGTTATTTTTTTACCAGACTTTGAAGGCAAAGAAGAGTAATGTTTTTAGGGTGTGTGTATGTAATAGTTCTTTTGTCACTGTAACCCAAATTGCGGGACGGATTTTGACAAATGAGGTGTCTTTGGGTTCGTCTGAACCACAAGAGTGACATAGGCTAAACAAAATTTCAAAAATTCTTATAATGACTGCTGTAAAAATCTATTTTCAGTTACATTGAGTCGGGTTTTTTTAATATTTTTGCAATAGGTAAATGAGGGGCAGCTCCAACAGCTTCCTGCAGCTTATAGCGGGAAGGCTGGACACAGACTGCATCTTTATGCAGCGCTGCACAAAGGTGCACCATTCGCACCAATAATGCGCTGCATGTAGTCTGTGTTTCTTTTTAATATAAATTTATGTGTACTTAAGTTAAATTAAAATATTTATTTTATATGGCTTTTAAGCATTTTAGGTGTATGTATAAAGCTGAAATAAACAATTTGAATTGAATTGAAAATAATACTAGTTTAATTATAATTGAATAACGGGTATTTATCACGTACCTATTTTGTTTTTATTCCCGACGTTTCGAACACATTACAGCGTTCGTGGTCGCGGGCAGACTGATGTGCAGCGAGCTAGTTTTTATTATTGAGAATCTGTATCTACCCTCAATTCGTCGTCAGATTCAGATAAGGCCAGGTTCACACTACGACACACTATACTTATTGTATCAACTTGCGGCAAGCACGGGTCACGACGCACACATTTATTAATAACTGGATTCCACGAAGCCGAGAGCCGGAAACCATCCTCACGATTAAATTATTTTATCAATTATAATTATGTCATCAAATCACGGAAGTTTAAAAAGTTTAATACTAGTTTGTTTCACTCTAACGTCATCGAAAGTGAGATATCTCTCGCAACTGTTACTGATACTATGGTTGTATACAAAGCCTCTAAATAATATCGAGACTAGAAACGTGATCGTGCTGAAATATAGGCTCAATAAAGACCTTTACGTGTTAGCTAACGGTGCCGTGCGCCAGGTGTCGGCGAATATGGACTTTTGACTGAATGTCTGGTTTTTGACAGGTGTCAACTGATATTTACCGGTGAAATGGCAGAATGAAAAGCTGTTAGCGACACTGGGGTGCGAACCGGTGTCAGCGGGCTTTGGAAAGAATATAATTAAAAAATTGCTTGCTTTTTTTACTCGATCGCAAAAGGTAGTGTGTTTGAAGTAGGTATGTATGTATTATTTTTGTTGATTAATTTAAAACAACTTTTGTGTGAAAAAGCATTTTTCAATTACTTTTTATTTTTTAAATAAATAGGTACTAGTTCTGATGATAATATTTTGTTGTTCATTCTTAAATTAAAATTACATTTCATTAAATTCGTTTATTGATTGGGACAACACAAAGATCCATAGATTATAGTTTAAATATAGTATCCCACAGTTCAGAAAGTCATACACAGAATTAATTTAAGCAGTAAAGTTTTTAAGAATAAGAGTTAATCAGGCTTGACATCTGTGTCTTTACAAACTGATCTACTTACTAGCATATTATTATTAGTGGGTATTTATTGCGTTTTATTTACCTATTTTTCCCGACGTTTCGACAGTTTTACACACTGTCGTGGTCACGGGACTAACACTGTTAGTCCTGTGAAACGTCGAAACGACTTTTACGACTTACTAATAATGATGTGTTCAGATCGCGTAAGTTTAAAAATATACATTACTAGCCAATATAAATACAATTAGAAAGATATTAGTTCTAACTAGTAATTATCAGTAAAGTCTAGTTTTATAGTTTGATAGCTACTTCCTTCGTAGATGGAACTGTTGTGTTGAAAGATGTGTGTGAATTACAGGCTTATATCGATGTTGGAACTCCGACCCATTGCCTCGAGAACACCCGGAGATTCATAGAATATCACCCCACGTGTACACCAAAGTGTAAAACAAGTATTATACATGTTGTATAGAAATGGCACAATAGCTACAAGCTCTTCGAGCAATAAAGAAATAATGTAACTTTGATATTTCGCACCATGACCTATACAAATTGTATGTATCTGGGTTTTATTATGTATTCACAAAAAATAGTACTTACACAATTAATCTATCAGCTATCTGGTTCTCTTGTACTATTACAAGCTTTGCTTAATTTGGGACTAAATTTTATGACGTTGTGCTAAATGCCCAACTATATTTTATTTATTTTATTATTAAGTATTATTTAAACCTAAAACAAGTTGAGATAATAAATGTGTATAAAACTTGTAGAAAACCTGTTAAAGTCTGTCACGAGTGATTCGTAGTAAAACAAACAAACATGTTAAATACTCTTTTCAACGTTATATTGTTATTGTTATCAAAAAAGGTTGTATATGTAAACGCGGAGTAAAAATACAAGTAGAATACTCTTTAGTAAACTCGTAGAATACTTCATTAATAATACATAGGATATGGTATTGTAACTATTGGAAGGTTGAAGAGATATGTACGGTTTAATGTACAGGTTAAAATTATTGGTAGTAACTAGCTGTCCCGCCCGCGACTTCGTTCACTTAAAGTAGGTATCTAACTAAACTGAGTTTCAAACAAATCATAAAAAAATTCCACAATAACTTTTACACCCAATTTTACCCTTTTTAGAGGGTTATTTTGAAATATCCAGGAATACGTTTCCATTTATTTTGCATTTAAAGTATCCAAACCAAAATTAAGATCAATCGCACCACCCTTTAAAAAGTACCCATTGAAACATTGACCCAACATTTGACCCCTTTTTGAAGGTTATATTGAAAAATCCTGAAACACGTATCCATTCATTTTGTATTTACAGTACACAAAGTTTCAGACCAATCGCACCACCCGTTAAAAAAATCCCATACAAACATTGACCCCTTTTTAAGAGTTACCTATATTTAAAAATTCTGAAACAGAAAACAAAGTTTAAGGCCAATCGCACCACCCGTTAACAAACATTGACCCCCCATTTGATCCCCTTTTTTAGAGATATATTGAAAAATCCTAAAACACAAAATTAAGTTTTAGACCAATCGCATCACCCATTGAAAAGTTCCCATACAAACATTGACCCCCCATTTGACCCCTTTTTTAAAAGGTTTTATTGAAAAATCCTGAAACACGAAACAAAGTTTCAGACCAATCGCACCAGGTTAAAAAAATCCCATACAAACATTGACCCCACATTTGACCCCTTTTTGAAGGTTATATTGAAAAATCCTGAAACACGTGTTCATTTATTTTGCATTTACAGACCACAAACAAAGTTTCAGACCAATCGCACCACCCGTTAAAAAGTTCCCATACAAAAATTGACCCCACATTTGACCCCTTTTTGATGGTTATATTGAAAAATCCTGAAACACGTGTCCATTCATTTTGCATTTACAGTGCACACACAAAGTTTCATGAAAATCACTCCACGCGTTAAAAAGTTTCATACTAACGTTTTCACCCTTTTTCACCCCTTTAGAGGTGGAATTTCCAAAAATCCCGCCTTAGTGGGTGGTTTTGTTATAAAAGGAAGCCACCTTCCAAATTTCAGCTTTCTAGCTTCAGCGGTTTCGGCTGGGCGATGATAAATCAGTCAGTCAGTCAGTCAGTCAGTCAGGTTAAGCTCTTATATAGATATAGATAGATCGATAGTTATACTTCCGGTTGGTATTCTGTATTTAGTGGTAAGACCGACTGCGGAAAAAGAATGGGTTATGTGTTTGGTGGTTTTTTGCAATAAATACATACATGCTTGTACATACATACATAAAATCACGCCTGTTTCCCGACGGGGTAGGCAGAGACCATGGATCTCTACTTGCTATGATCCTGACATACCTCTTTTGCTTCATTCACTCTCGTCACATTAATTACATAAATACATGTATTGTATAAAACTTACACAGGTATATTACAGATATGTGTGTTATTTCCTTAAGTTGTTTTTTTTAGCAACAGAACCCTTAAAATTATTGAGGATTAAGTTCTTATAATCATAACCCGAAGCAATATTAAATCGAGGTAAATATAATGTATTCAGTACAACCTTTGTGTATAAATATCCCATCAGATACTTTTAGGCGGAAACCGTTTGAAACTTCGCTAAAAGAATAACATTCGACACCCATATCGATACCCCCCCTTTTCTCCCCCCCCCCTTTCTACCGGACAAACCTTTTTATCCTCGATTAATTCGAAGGTGAACCTTTTTAGATAATTCGAAAAGTTTTTCGTTAAAAGCAAACTCATAGCCGAGATGGCAAAGTGCTGGGATTATGGCTGACAAAAAGGATTTTGATTTTCGGAAAATCTGCTTTTAGGTGTGTTTTAGATTACAAGGTGTAAAATTAATAATCGCTCAAATTATTGAACTTGATTAAGATATAGAGGAAAACATCATAATTTTCAGTAAAATGAGCAATTTTCAGTAGAATCTGTGCATTAAAATCATTAAATATCATTCTAATTTGATTTTTAATTTATTTTTTACTTAATATTAAAACATAATTATTATAATTAGTTAATGAGAGCACTGGTAGTGTAGTGGTAGCACCCCTGCTTTACGATCTGAAGTCGTGGGTTCAACTATTCAAAAAAATGATGTGCGCAATACCAGTGCTTTTAAACAGTGAGGAACATTGTGAGGAAACCGGCATACACTAGAACTAAAAATTCGAAGGTGTGTTCATAGGTTGGTATTCTTATAAATGGCGATGGGCTTGCAACCTGTCACATACTAATCACTGTGCATGTTTGAGCGTGCTTCTGACTACCCCTTTTAGATTACTTACTTAAAGCTACGTAACTAGAGATCAGAAGAGATATCCATCGAGTCTGGGGATTAGTCATGATCATGTTTTTTTTATTAGATAGTAAGCTTAAGGGTATTATATATATACATTTTCATTGAGCGCTGGTGGTGTAGTGGTAGCACCCCTGCCTCACGATCCGAAGGTCGTGGGTTCAAACCTGGTCGTGCACCAATGAGTTTTTCCATTCGAAAAATTTATGTGCGCAATGCCAGTGCTCTTAAACGGTGAAGGAAAACATCGTGAGGAAACCGGCATACCCTAACTAAAAATTCGAAGGTATGTGTCATTGGTTAGTATTCTTATAAGCGGCGATGGGCTTGCAACCTGTCACGTACGGAATACTAACTATTGTGCAAAATGTGGGCATGTACCAAATGTCATGTTTGGACTTGCCTCTGACTACCCTCTTTAGATATCCTCAAAGATCTAAGAAACTAAAGATCTGAGGAGATATCTACCGAGCCTGGGGATTACAGTCGTGATCATATTTATTTATTTTTTATTTTTACATTTTCTCCTTTAAGTGAAATTTGTTCTTTTCTATACTAATATTATAAAGAAGTAAGTTTTTTATTTTTGTATTTTTGTTTGTAACGAATAAACTACTGGTCCAATTTCAGAAATTCTTTCACCTTTCGAATGCTACGTTATCTTTGAGTAATATAGGCTATATTTTATATAGGTACCACGCGAGCAAAGCCGCGAGAGGAAGCTAGTGAGAAATAAAATTCCTTATACCAAATACGTCAAACACTTGGTCTCCTCACTACTTAACCCCTCGAGGTCCAGACTCCAAACGTGGCCGGCCGTATTAACATAGCTTTGTACAGTCAGACAAACTTTACCCTCTACAGAACTGCGCTGCAGCTGGTAATGACGGAAGGGGTATCAGGGCGAGCCTTTTGACTAATTGCTTTTCAAAATTGGTGCAGTAAAAATTTACTTTAGTTTTGCACTAGGGCTTGTGGTGTCAAAAACCATCCAATTATACAAACTTTTGCAATTATCTAAATATAGAAAACTCTAACGTTACCACTATTGAACCTCATAGCTTAGTGGTAGAAGCTCAGCCTTCTGCTTTGCAGAAGGGTGTGGGTTCAATCCCAGGATAAACATTTGTGTGATGAACACAGATGGTTTTTCTATGTATATACATAGGTGATATGATATCTATGTACGCATTTACGAATAAGTAGTACATAAGTATAGGTATACGCGCCTTTGTATAAATTTAGCAAATTAGATCTCGTAAACGAAGTTGCGGGCGACAGCCAGTAATATATAAGTTTATTGATAACTATGATAATTAACTATTCTTTTGAAATAAGTTTTGTTGCAGTGAAACTATGAGACCGGTCCCGGCGAAAAGTTAAATTAGTCTCATAAGTTGCCACGCTAACTATAAGTATTCAAAGTTCGCTTGGAAACTCATAACCTGAGCTGTTAGCACCATTTTCAGCCTACTTAAACCTGCTCCAGAGGAAACCAGCTGAAATCTTTTAACGTAATGATTCTGACGTCCGTTGAGTTACTGAAATCTTATAAAATATGCATTTTCTTATTACTTACTCCTTACATTTTTGCCACAGATCAAAAAATTACATAGTTTAAATGTTTTAAGTAAAATTATGTTCAAATCCATGATAGTTTTAAATTTAAATTCAAAACTACTTTTGTGATAATACGTAATGTATGATGTTCACTGAGTTACCCAAAATTTCGTAAAATACGTATTTTCTTATTACTTACTCCTTACATTCTCGCCACAGATAAAAAAAATTACATCGCTTAAACGTTTAAATGTTTTAAGTAAAATAATGTTCAAAACCATTATAGTTTCAAAACTTAATTCAAAATGTGATACGTTTCTAAAAATAAGTAACTTTTTATAAAATAGGCATATACGAGTAAGTGTAATAAAACCAATTTTGATTGTTGCCCTAACCTATACGAAAATTGCCCATTTCACTTAATATTAGGAACGTCATTTTGAAAGTCATGCTGGTTTTATTATGATCTCATAAATTCAAAAATATATATTCCAAAATCTTTCTTTCTTATAGACGTACACTTTATAGGTCCATGGTTATATTCGAAAAAAATTGAACAGGAAAGAATATTAAGAAATTCCACTTCAAACTAGTGTTAGTACCTACTAGCTTTATTATTCAAAGGCTATGTGATGAGGTATTTTGACTAACTTTAAAAATTCCTTCCTGACATGCGCGTAATGAAAACCTGTATATTTTACCTTATTATAGTGTTTGCTTGGGACTAGAAGTTGTGTTTTCATTGTATTTGAAACAGTTACAAAGTAAATGGTTCATAATATATTTTATTAAATACTAGCTTCTGCACGCGGCGTCGCCCGCGAAGTACCTACATAAATTATAGCCTATGTTCATCCTGAAAGTTCATTCTACACATTGGTGAAAGAATTTTTCAAATCGGTTCAGTAGTTTCGGAGCCTATTCAATTCAAACAAACAAACAAACAATCAAATCTTTCCTCTTTATAATATTATTAGTATATTAGTATTAGTATAGATCAGCCCCGTTATAATATTAATATCCACAATTATTTATTTTGATTTTTTGTTAGACATTATTGTTTATTATAATTATGTCTACCTTTAAAATACATTCTATCTCCTAGCTAAATTACTTAAAAATCCGTTCAGCCGTTAAGTCGTGAAAAGTTAACATACAGACAGAGCTACATTCAAATTTCTAATATTATTAGCTAGCTGTAACCCACGATTTCTCCTGTTAAAACCCATCAATATAACAATTAATTCTAAATTATTGATTATCGGTTAATTGTGAAATTTCTTTGGAGTGTAAAAAGAGGTCACCCATCCTAAAACTGAGTAACTTACGCATATTATAATCTTAGTCTTAATGAATACAGGGATCAATTTTAATAGTCATTAGGTAAATTTATGTACTGATATTGGTTTTAACCTGACTCCGAAAATAAATGGGATGAAATTCATAGTATCTTAGCGAATTTTTGTATAATTCTTATAATTTTTGATATAGATGTCTATCACAGTCTGAGTTTTAATCTAAATTGTTTTTTTCATCTAAATAATGATTATCACTGATCGTACCAAAACATTTTCAAGTATTTCTAAGCTCACAAAATGACTACGTACAAAAATTGTAAGCCAAAATTTCTAAGAACAAAAATTTACTTAGAATTTTCCAAGCACAACCCAAATATCTATTTACTTGTACCTGCTCGTATTTACAAAAATAAGTCTCTATTTGCGATTAATCAAAATCTTCATTTTTCGCTACATAGGGGCTGCCCAGCCCACGTCTCCTTGTTTAGGAAGGTCGGAACAAAAACCGATATACGACACACCGATTTTTTGTTTTTTTTTGTAAATTCGAAGTTTTTGTATAATTTTACATGATAGACTTATTCAACCTGTTCTTAGACCGTTGAATCCAGAAGAAAAATGCGCTTTAAGTTTAATGATCTAAACAAGTACCGATAAATCCCCATATGAGGTAAAGAAAAGTGATATCCAAACAGAAAAGTTTTTTGCGATTTCTCAAAAATCTTAGTAAGTGGATTTAGCGTTTTTTGTTCCGATGCTCCTCGTTTGTATTCAGTAGGTCTACCATGAGTTTTCACAATCTACACTCGCTAGCGACTGTAGTTAAAAAAATGTATGAAAACTTGTACAGCGCCTATAGCGGATAGTTGGGTACTAAAACGTCACGTAGTTAACTATCCTACGTCACAGCGTACTACAGCGACTGTAGTTTGCGCTTCATTCATTGCTTAGAATTTGGTACCATGAGTAACAATTTTGACAGATGTCGTAGTAACGTACTATTACTACTGTAGTTACGTCAGCCGATCTAAATGTGACAACTTATGGTAGACGTACTGCTTGATTGCTTTGCATCTGTTTGCTTTGGAAGACGAGAAAATTGGGATCCCTTCGGCTGTGTCTTGTTGTTAATATTTTTATTTGCCCAGAACGCTTTAATTTTGGAAATGAGTTTGGGGTAATGAACCTTAAAACCACAACGTTACTGCATACTTTTCAGTCACTATTTACGAATTCAGTACTTTCAGCCTCAGTCGTAAGTAAACAGGCCTTTTGGGTCTATCAGATGACTTATTCAGCGTCAAATTAAACTATTTACTCATTTACAGGATCTCTATTTTGTTACTACCAAAAAGATTTTTTTTTTTTTTATTCAAATTATTATTTTACATACTGCTTTCCTAGAATCAACGTTACAGCGTGGACCAACATTGTTAAGTAAGTGAATGAGTCTCACAGACTGACTAACAGACCAGTTCAGTCATAGACAATTATTATTATAATATAAATTTAATCTGTGTTGGTATTAAACAATAGCTATACCAATAGTTGGTTGAATCCAACCTAAAAATGTTTAGGTATTACTTAAAATGTACCAAACGCTAACGTACATATTATTTAATGTTCCACACACGCGTCCTGTACAGCTTTGAAGTTCAACAACTCCGCCATTTTACAACTACCCTCAAACAAATATCAAAGAATCGTTGAGAGGCATCAAACACCACTCGCAAACATTGCACAAGTGATATAAAAACCGCAGGGTGTAATGGCTCTTTTGTGATGTTTGCCACCCAGTTTTCCAATTTATGTGCGCAATCCTACGTGCTCTCAAACAGTGTAGGAGAAAAAAAAAAAAAAGAAAAAAGATATGATCACGACTGTAATCCCCGGGCTCGGTAGATATCTCCTCAGATCTTTGGTTACTTAGATCTTTGAGGATATCTAAAGGGGGTAGTCAGAGGCACGTCCAAACATGACATTTGGTACATGCCCACATTTTGCACAGTAGTTAGTATTCCGTACGTGACAGGTTGCAAGCCCATCGCCGCTTATAAGAATACTAAACCTATGACACACACCTTCGAATTTTTGGTTCTAGGATATGCCGGTTTCCTCACGATGTTTTCCTTCACCGTTTAAGAGCACTGGCATTGCGCACATCAATTTTTCGAATGGAAAAACTCATTGGTGCACGACCAGATTTGAACCCACGACCTTCGGATCGTGAGGCCGGGGTGCTACCACTGCACCACCAGCGCTCTTTCGTTCATGAGTGAATAAATAGTCAAATTTGTAAGAAATCTCTCAACCTTACCACAGCTCTTTGGGCAAAGTAATTGATTAAACGAGCAAAGCGAGCGAAAGTCCAAGTGGCAAGTAGGGTGATTTTTCGTTTGGTATGTTTGTATGTTGATAAAGCATAACTTAGAACCTTTAATCTAAGAAAGATCTAGAGATTCTGCTATATAGATTTGCTTTGATGCTTCAAGCACCTTTGACGTTTCTGAAATATAACAAAAACACCTAAAAATGCAAGATTGAAAGATTAACCTTTATTTCAAGTTGAGGTTCTAACAAAAGCAGTATTTTGATAAAAAGTTTTTACGTTAGTAATTAATAATGCTAATAATGCTAGACAGTCCACGCAGCATCATCTAGCCCTAAAGTAAGCTACTCAAAGCTTGTGTTATGGGTACTAGATAACTGATATATTTAATACATTATATACATAGATAGATATTTTTTATTATACATAGAAAACACCCAGACCAACGGAACAAATTTCTGCAGATCATGCACAAATTTGTTCCAAGGCGGGAATCGAACCCGCAACCTCTTGCGTCGCAGGTGGACTCTCGCCCGCTGCGCCACAGAGGTCGTGTAAAAGTCTAGACATTTTTCTTTTTCCAAATCATTGACCGCAATGGAACGTCAAATATATCAGCGGTAGACGTGTTTTTAATTCCAGTGAGCTGAAACGAGGTTCTTAGCCGAAGTGCAGACTCGGGTTCGAAGATACGTGGTCTCCGCCGCCCTAGCGCTCCGAGCTGAGAAGATTTGAAGGAGGCAATAGTTTAGATAAAAAATCCTACTAATATTATAAACGCGAAATTTTGTTAGAATGTATGGGTGTATGGATGTATGTTTTTTACTCTTTCACGCTGAAACGGCTGAACGGATCTAGATGAAATTTGGCGCAGATATAGACTATAGTCTAGAATTAGTCATAGGCTACTTTTTATCTCGGAAAAATTTACGATTCCCGTGGGATAGATTGTGTACGGTTCCCTTTTTAATAACATGGCCGCGTCTGATGTTTGCTTTGTACAGTGTTAGTAACATCTTATTATTAGTTCTCTTGTGTTTTCAAAACAAAAGTTGCTGTATTATTAAAACAATGTTTGTAAAGCTCAGTTATTGATATCAGCATCCATTCCGGCTGCGCCAGATTTTTAGTAACACTAAAAACATTATCACGACTGTAACCCCCAAATGCTTGGTAGATACTTTTTCAGATCTCTAGTTATAGATATCTAAAGAGGACAGTCAGAGTCACGTCCGAGCATGATTTTTGGCACAATTTTGCACAGTAGCTATAGCAAATGACGAGTTGCAAGCCCATCGCCGCTTATAAGAATACTAACCTATGACACACACCTTCGAATGTTTGCTTCTAGGGTGTCGGTTTCCTCTTTTCTCCTTCAGCGATTATAACTTACCTTTTTAATAATATGTACTTTTAAACTTACGCGATCTGAACACATTATTATTAGTATTAGACGGGTATTTATCGCGTTCAAATTACCTTTTATTTTCCCGACGTTTCGACAGGTTTGCACGCTGTCGTGGTCACGGGTAGACTCTACACGGGCCTCTCAGTCTACCCGTGACCACGACAGCGTGCAAACCTGTCGAAACGTCGGGAAAATAAAAGGTAATTTGAACGCGATAAATACCCGTCTAATACATTTTAATAATATTCTCCTAAAATTTTCAAATTTAGTTGTATTTTCTTTCTGTCTCCATTTATATTTCGTAGCTCGTCGTCTGTGCATTAGTAGCGTCCAGTTTACAATCCGTATCGTGTGCGGTTGTTGCACAAACAACGACTATCAAATAGGTACCTAGGTACTGCCATTTGCTGTCTCCTTGATGCTCTTAGAATTTACCTAATATTTACCGAGTTTTACAAGTGTCTATGTGCATCTAGTACATAATTTTGTTACCAGATGTCACTTATCATTATGGCATAAATCCTAGATCGCGCTGACGAAAACGCACGGCATACGACTTTGTTCGCTAATTTTATTTTATACTAGCTTCTGCCAGCGGAAATGGAAGAAGATCACAATATGTTGTGCCGACCCCACATAACGTGGGAAAAGGGCAGGAAGATGATGATGATGATGACTAGCTTCTGCCAGCGGCTTTGCCCGCGTGAAAAAACAAAAACAATCAATCCCGTGGGAACCGTAAATTTTTTCGGGATAAAATGTAGCCTATGTGTTATTCCAGACCATAATCTATATCTGTGCCAAATTTCATTCAGATCCGTTCAGCCGTTTTAGCGTGAAAGAGTAACAAACATATATCCATCCATCCATACATTCTTACAAACTTTCGCGTTTATAATATTAGTAGGATTGAACTGCTTAACCTACTGCAAGTGTTGTGTAAGAAGCATAATAAATCTCTAAATGTGATTAGATGAATGTGATTTGATGCAGAGAGGCATAACAAGATGTATTTTTTATGGATACAGGGGTAGAGGTAGGCCAAAGAAAAGATGGATGGACTGTGTGAAAGATGACATGGGTAAGAAAGGAGTGAGTAATGAGATGACGAGTGACAGAGGGAAATGGAAGAAGATCACATGTTGTGCCAATCTCACATAGCGTGGGATAAGGGCATTTTTATGGATACAGGGGTAGAGGTAGGCCAAAGAAAAGATGGATGGACTGTGTGAAAGATGACATGGGTAAGAAAGGAGTGAGTAATGAGATGACGAGTGACAGAGGGAAATGGAAGAAGATCACATGTTGTGCCAATCTCACATAGCGTGGGATAAGGGCATTTTTATGGATACAGGGGTAGAGGTAGGCCAAAGAAAAGATGGATGGACTGTGTGAAAGATGACATGGGTAAGAAAGGAGTGAGTACTGAGATGACGAGTGACAGAGGGAAATGGAAGAAGATCACATATTGTGCCGACCTCACATAGCGTGGGATAAGGGCATTTTTATGGATACAGGGGTAGAGGTAGGCCAAAGAAAGATGGATGGACTGTGTGAAAGATGACATGGGTTAGAAAGGAGTGAGTAATGAGATGACGAGTGACAGAGGGAAATGGAAGAAGATCACATGTTGTGCCGACCTCACATAGCGTGGGGTAAGGGCATTTTTATGGATACAGGGGTAGAGGTAGGCCAAAGAAAAGATGGATGGACTGTGTGAAAGATGACATGGGTAGGAAAGGAGTGAGTAATGAGATGAAGAGTGACAGAGGGAAATGGAAGAAGATCACATGTTGTGCCGACCTCACATAGCGAGGGATAAGGGCAGGAAGATGATGATGATGATGATAACAAGTTGTATTTTTTACACGACGCACAATGAAACACTGGTTGGGTGCTTTCTGTTTATTCATTGACTGGAGTAAATACCCGCGACGTAGTCCACGTCATTTTTTTCCCGCTACTTCCCCATTGCTCAACTAGATTGTAAAACTAGTTGAGCAGTTGAGCAATAGGTCATAGTTTATCCGGGTAGATACAATACGAGCGGAGCCACGCGGATGCTAGTGAAGCAATATATTATTGCGAAGGGAACGGAAAAGTTCGAGATATGAATTCCAGATTTTTCGCGAAATTTTAAATTGAAATTAGTTTTTGTTCAAGTGTTGTCCCACTTTTTCTGGGCGTGGGATGCGAGAGTGTGCTTCTAGTGGACTGAAACGTAATATTTTTTAACCGCATTTTAGTAAGTGTAGTTTTAGATTATAAAAAATTAAAAATATAATAAATATGATCACGACTGTAATCCCCGGGTTTGGTAGATATCTTCTTCAGATCTTTAGTTACTTAGATCTTTGAGGATATATAAAGAGGGTAGTCAGGGGCACGTCCAAACATGACATTTGGTACATGCCCACATTTTGCACAGTAGTTAGTATTCCGTACGTGACAGGTTGCAAGCCCATCGCCGCTTATAAGAATACTAACCTATGACACACACCTTCGAATTTTTGGTTCTAGGGTATGCCGGTTTCCTCACGATGTTTTCCTTCACCGTTTAAGAGCACTGGCATTGCGCACATAAATTTTTCTAATGGAAAAAGTCATTGGTGCCCGACCAGGTTTGAATCCACGACCTTCGGATCGTGAGGCAGGGGTACTACCACTACACCACCAGCGCTCTTTTTTCCAGTTTTAGATTACTAGCTATAATTATTTTGTTTATCTCTTTAGATGTCATGTTTGGACTTGCCTCTGACTACCCCCTTTAGATATCCTCGAATATCTAAGTAACTAAAGATCTGAGGAGATATCTACCGAGCCCGGGGATTACAGTCGTGATCATATTTTTTATTTTATTTTTTTATACTTTGACAGTGGCCCTGTTAGGTACTGTGGTCGACAAAAATGTTTTGAGAATAAATGTGAGAGAAATTGTCGGTCCTTCGGGGCCCCTTGAGGATAGGGAGCCCTGGGCACGGGCCCCGTGTGCCCTTATGGTAAAGACGGTATTGTCAGTCGTAGGTTCAAACCTGTGCACCAATTATTTTTTCCATTCGAAAATGTGCGCAATGCCAGTGCTCTTATATGACAAAGGAAAACATCGTGAGGAAACCGGCATACCCTAGAACCAAAAATTCAAAGATGTGTCATAAGTTAATATTGTTAAAAGCGGCGATGGGCTTGCAGCCTGTCACGCACGGTATACTTAAAAAAAAGACTGCTTAATGAGGCGGTCACCCATCCAAAAACTGACTACTCCCATGCGTAACCATGCATGCCCTAACAAACTTTCAACCTATTTCTGTCCTTTTAAGATTATTTTTTGAGACAAGAGATAGCCTATTACGGTTTCTTCACGATGTTTTCCTTCACCGTTCGAGAATACTGTAGCTCATACGTTTTTAAGACAGAAAAATCTTAAATTCAAAATTACAAGTTTTAATACCCTTCAATTACTTAACTTAAGTACGAGTACCTTGTTAAAAGCTTTTAATATAATTTTCTAACCCGTTTATTCTAAGGCATTGTCTACACTATGCGGTCAAGCGAAATTGCCCCAACTTAACTACTTACTAAGTAAGCAAGTTACTTTTAATTTTAACTGCATGTTCCTACGTTATAACGGCAACCACGTTATTAATTCACGTATAGTTTGACCTGACATAGAACTTGCATCAGTTACCATGAGTTTTCACAATCTACACTCGCTAGCGACTGTAGTTAAAAAAATGTATGAAAACTTGCCTACAGCGCCTCTAGCGGATAGTTGGGTACTAAAACCTCACGTAGCTAACTATCCTACGTCACAGCGTACTACAGCGACTGTAGTTTGCGCTCATTAATTAACTTAGAATTTGGTACCATGAGTACCAGTTTTGACAATTGTCATAGTAACGTACTATTACTACTGTAGTAACGTCAGCCGATCTAAATGTGACAACTCATATTCACGTATAGTTTGACCCGACATAGAACTTGCATCGGCTCAATTCACAAACCGACTATTTTCAAAATGAATAAGCAGTGACAATCTCGTATCACTGATGCAATTCCTTTTTAATTTTCAATTTGATCAAGTTTGATTTAAGCACCATGACTAATGAGTTAGAATATTAATATTATAATAACTATTTTAAATTTTTTATCATATTTAACTACTTGGTACATATTATATCAACTTATATTATAGCAAAATGTAGGCATGTACCGAATGTCATGTTTGGACGTGCCTCTGACTACCCCCTTTAGATATCCTCAAAGATCTAAGTAACTAAAGATCTGGGGAAGATATCTACCGAGCCCGGGGATTACAGACGTGCTAATTTTTTTTTTTTATAGTATAGCTTCTCCTTAGCCTTAAAAGTTTGGTTGTAGAAAACTCTACAAAGTTTAAATTAGCCTTTGTACATAAGGTATTCTTTAATGTTTTATTTGTAAAATGTTCTCCAAATAATTAAAATAATTACAAGACTTTCAAGGGCAAAAAATGACATGAGAATGGCGTGAAATTACGCAAATTGTCATTGCAAATTCAAGCGATGGAACTATCAAATTTAGAATAAAATACCAGTGGATTCTTTGGATATCGAATTTATATTTTGGTAGAAAATTTTATGTTTTTATGTTTTTTTAATTTTATCTGTGACAAAGACAAGACAGCAAAACAAATAATTTTATCAAAATAGTGTATTGTCATTGGTCCTCGATAAATCTACAAAGTTTGAACGAAATCTGGCCGTTTAAAGTGGGTTAAAATCGCGCCCAAAGAAGTCGGTTACAAACATACATACAAGTGAAGCTAATATAAAAAGCGTGTAAAAACGCTCACTCTACTCACAAACTATTATTTGGTTTATTGAACAACTAGCTTCCGTTACTACCGTTAACTACCTACATAAAATACCTATAGCCTATGTTACTCAGGGATAACGTAGTGTGGCGAGCTCCTCCATCTGAAATCAGAAACACACATAAAACATAAAATAATTTATCAACAAAAGTCAAAATAATAAATAAATACAAAAACTTACCATAATTGAATCCAGCCCCGTAGGTATTCCTGAGTGTAGCCCTGTACACGCTACGCATGCGCCGTGCGCGGACTCTCGCGCATGGCTCGGTGCGGCTCGCGCCGCCCGCGCCGCCAGTGGTCAGCCTGTCCTCGTACTGAACGCACGTTCGTTTGCGCCGCGCCCGCGACTCACGCGACAGTGATCTAGACTGTTCTATACCTAAACTTAGTGATTGTGACCTAGTGACTATATACAGTGCTCATAGACATTCCTAACTTAACTAATATTGCATTTACTTACCTCTGTACTCTTTATTTCCGTGTTAAATTCCGTTTGTAATAAACTCTAACCTAAAGTGATACTCTGTGTTTAATCTGTACGCTTCCCGAGACTTCTACCAATACCTAACTCTCAAATACCGTCAGGAACGTATATATACATATATATACGTGGTTGAGGAACTAACACCTACATAAGTAAAACCCTCGACCACAGTAGCATTCTAACGGTGAAAGAATTTTTGAAATCGGACCAGTGGTTTTTGAGTTTATTCGTTACAAACAAATATACAAAAATACAAAACTTTCCTCTCTATAATATTTAGTATAGATAGATATAGATAACAATTTCTAAAAGGAACTTCTATGTTGAGTCATTCTATCGTATTACCACAGTAGAAATAATATCTTGTACGTACGTCACTTACGTATAAAATCTCACTTCAATAACACGACAGGTTACACTTATGCAAGTATAAAATTTGTTGCATACACGCGATGAATTTTCTTTATAAATGTTTTTAAGGTTCCTTACTTTGAGAAAAGCCTAAATATAAAAAAAATTCTTTGTTCGTCTGTAAAAAAGAATGGTGGAGGTATATAGTTATTAACCTATATAATATTTAAAAATTAAAATCTCTACTGAAAAAAAAAATTCACTACTACAATTCCTTTTTTTTTTTTTTTTTTATTTATTTATCATTTAAAAAAGTCTACAAAAGCTTGAAATAATTGTAACACCAAAAAAACCACAAAGGTTTGCAGATCCAGGTTCCTGGGCTCGGTAGATATCTTCCTCAGATCTCTAGTTACTTACATCTTTGAGGATATCTATATTCGAAAGAGGGTAGTCAGAGACTCGTCCAAACATGACCGCATAAAAGAATACTATCCAATGACACACACCTTCGAATAATTAAAATCTCTGTCAGAACAAAAATTTGTGTTAAACACACAAATATTTTTCTTGGGTGGGGATCGAACCTACAACCTGCCGCGCAGAAGGCAAAGCTACTACCAACTGAGCTGTGAGGCCAATCTATGCCATATTAGTGACCACAAAACATTTTGACTCTAGTTCGATGGCTACTAAGCTGCCCCTAGGTGAATGCATACAATGGCCTCTAATGGACTTCCCTCGTACCGGGCAGAGGTATTGCCGCTAGCGTTTTGTCAGGCGTTTTGTTAACCACGAAACGTACTGCCAAATTTCGTGTATTCCCGCTGTCCCCGTACGCCTTGTCCCCGTCACGGGGACAGCGTAACGTAGATTCGGGGACGGGGACATCGGGAAGTAAATTTCAGTTGTCGTTGTCCCCTTAAATAAGGATTAGGTAACAGAACCGTAGAGATGCGTTTACAGTGGAGTTAGGCCCGGTTTCCACCAAAGCAGAGAGATGACGAGAAGAGATTGTGTTTGAATAAACCAGTCGATTTTGTTATTTCCACATCTCTTCTCCGCTTAGCTTTGGTGGAAATAGATCAAACGGAGAGGAACGAAGATGTCTCATAACTCTGAAAATGTATATGCGCTATGCCAGTGCTCTTAAACGGTGAAGGAAAACATCATGAGGACACCGGCATATCCTAAAGCTAAAAAATCGTTATTTGTGTGTCATAAGTCAGTATTCTTATAAACAGCTATGGGCTTGCAACCTGTCACGTACGGAATACTAGCTGCTGTGCGAAATGTGGGCATGTGCCATGTCATGTTCAGACGTGTCTCTGACTACCTTCTTTAGATATACTTAATCAAACATCTAAGTCCAAATATAACATCTGGTAATGCCCATATTTTGCACAGTAGTTAGTATTCCATACATGACAGGTTGCAAGCCGATCGCCGCTTTTATAAGAATACTTACCAAAAAAAAAATCAAAATATGTTTATTTTCAATAGAATCACTTTGAAACGTCTTACATACTAGGTGAGTCTAAGTGCCAATTCCAGTCCTATCCCCAGTGCGAGAAGAACTGTCAAGAAACTCGCTGGGCCCTAGCGCTTTTTTTGTATGATCCTTGTTAATTTTGTAAGGAATACTTAGCAGAGTTGGAGCTGATTCATCTTTACCTATGACACACACCTTTGAATTTGGTTCTAGGGTATCCCGGTTTCTTCACGATGTTTTCTTTCACCGTTACACCAAAAATCACGACCTATTTCATCTCAAAAAGTGACTCAATAACGTTACGCTAAAGATACTGACGTTACACAAGTAACTTGAAGCTTGTATCGTTGGTGAAGCCAAAGATTTAAATCTTAGATATGCCCGGACGCCAAAAACTGTGGCACTGTTTTTACTTGTGTGTGTTAACAAAATGCCGAAGCACGCACAATATTTAATTAGTAAAAAATGAACCAAACAGTTATTTCACCATTTATTGTGCAATTATACGATCTTTCGTAAAAAAATATACTTATTCCTTTTGTACCCTGAAATTGAAAATATTTGGTGTGTCAAATGAGCGAGCTATCTCATTTCGTGTGGCAACAAAACAGCGCGGTCTCAGTGCTGTACGAGCATATCTACGATTTAAATCTTTTGGTAAAACGGGCCTCAGGTCACATCCCATCCTAAACAAACCCCGAGAATGACCGCATCTATTTACCGTCAAACAGTTCCCTTCAATTTCTGGTTAACTATATATAGCACATAAATATTAAGAATCTTAACAAGCAGTAGAATCACACTCATAGATGTAGGTACCTTGTATTGTTGTGATACTCAATACACATTAACTGAGCTGACTTTAATTAAATTAGGTGTAAATAAAATAAAAAAATAAATAAATATGATCACGACTGTAATCCCCGGGCTCGGTAGATGTCTTCCTCAGATCTTTGAGGATATCTAAAGAGGGTAGTCAGAGGCACATCCAAACATGACATTTGGTACATGCCCACATTTTGCACAGTAGTTAGTATTCCGTACGTGATAGGTTGCAAGCCCATCGCCGCTTATAAGAATACTAACCTATGACACTATAATAATACTAACCTAGGTGTAAAGATAGATGATGATAAAGTAACTGAGGTGCACTTTAATCATGCTATCACTACACTTGTTAAACTTAAATATTAAATGAAAATTATTAAATATTTGTGGACAGTTCACAACGCCACCTAGCCGCAAACTAAGCAAAGCTTCTACTATATACACCAGATAGCTGAAAGACAAAATATATATTTTTTTTGTAAATAAATACATACAAAAAATAATGACACCCAGACACAGAACAAACACCTGCTTCATAAATCGGATACTTATAGCAAAAATAACTTACTACACGAGACGAAGAAAAAAATTTGGATTAAAACATTTTTTTTTTTCGAAAAGCTACCTTTATAAGAAAGAGAAAGGGATGTCAAAGTTTTTACGTAAGTAACAAAATACGAAAGAAGTAATAAAAAAGCCTTTGAACCAATGTGTTGAAAGGATTAAAGTGATTAACCCGCCATTAATTTAAAAGAACACTCGTTCGAGTGACAAGATAAGGAAAACCAGCTTAGATTGTGACTAACGACCGATTTCTATATTCAATCTATCTGTGGTTTTTGAATTTTGGATAGGTATTTGACATAAATTCTATAGAAGTAATGTCAAATACTTATCCAAAATCCAAAAACCACAGATACATTGAATATAGAAATCGGCCGTGAATGAGCGACACTACTGTTTAGATAAATACTGTGACTTTGGCAACGTTAAACAATTAATTAAATGTACAGCACAAGTTTTAGTAATTAATCGGGATCTTCTTCGGTTTAGAACTTGCGGAACTTGATGATGGATCTGGAGTAATGAAGAGGAAGATTTAGGATGCTGCAAGCCCTCTGGCCTAGACAAGGAACTATCGAATTAGCAGTATTCCTAACGCGCCTGGTTTAAAAAATAGGAACTTGTGCTGGAAATATTCAATGTTTTTTTTACCTTTTATATAATTCTTTTTACTTAATTTGTCCGGTACTGTCTTTAAATAAAATTATATTGTATTCTCTTCAATGTATCCGTGGGTGGAGGGCTGATACAAGTCAGGTGGTTTTAAAAATAGTTGTGCTAAAAATATAAATCAGTAATCAGTCAGGTTACACTATTATAGAAGTATAGATTTATATAATAAAGTTGAGCACTACATTAATTTCATGTAATAACCTACTTAATCTAAGTCGATATTGGTATTCTATTTTTCATCATTAAGTAATCAAATACCTAAGTATCGTTTCTTCAGCATTCACATCTTATCTATACTTACATAATTAAAACAAAGTGGTGTTAGTTACAAAATTTATAACTCAAGGACTTTTAAAAATGAATTAAATGCGAACAAAGTCATGGGAAACAGGTACTTTGTCATAAACTTATTTTGAAGACTGTGGTTCATTTTAATTTTCTTTGATTTCGATACTGTTTTCCATAGATTCCACCATACTTTCATACTCATGGCCAGAACATAAAGGTGTATCAACACTAACTGTTTCGCTCAGCTTAGAGAAATCAACGTCATAATAAGGTTTTTTCACATCGTTTGACACCATAGAGACAAATCTATGACCCCATAGTATGTCTTTGACTGTGTAACTTGTTCGTGCTTGGACTGACTGCCCGGTCGACTCGATCAATCCTTCGAAAACTGCTAGTATTTCTATTCTCCCACACAACATATCCGCAGCCGATATATCAAATAATGGACTGCTTTTTTCTATAACGTGTATTACAGACAATGGCCACAGAAAAAACGTAGAGTCGCATCCGTCTACATCAGTTTTCAATTCAACCTGTTCGAAGTCTTCTAAGTAATGATCGTGAATGTCCAATCTCAAAATGAATAGAGATACCTTTACGTTTAACAATTTTGATGCTCGAACATCTCCAACCCTTATTATAAAACATAGTTTATCATTCCTCATACATATCACCGCTTTTTGACTGAACAAAATAGTTTGAGTTCTTGATTTGGGCCTGGAGAGTTTTGCAAATAAAATTCCTACCATAAATGCTGAGAATATTGAGCTCAGTATGCATTGCAGGCACATGGCTATGATAGTCTCCGGACACTCTAAAGTTATGGCTCTTTTTCCATAAGCAACTGTGGTGTGAACTTCAATACTGAATAGAAGGGTTGAAGTAAAACCGTAGATGTTTCGGACACATGGTGTCCACTCCGAGCTGTTTTGTCCATAAGGGAGATGATTTTTAATAAGGTCACCATGGATCAACGCGATGAACCAGTGGACAGAACCAAAGAACAACCAATTTGCTGTGAAAGCTGCGAAGAAGTTGAGAAGAGTCCATCTCCAGCGAGCGTCGACCATAGACATGAACCATGATGAGAAGTATTTGTTTTTTGGGTTTGTTCTGTCAATATTAAATTCTCCGTTTTTGCGTACAACTCTTTTGGTCATTGGACGTGACAAGCTCTGGCTGTGGAATCCTGCAAAGAATTGTTTTGAAATATTTTGAAATCAAAAACCTAAAAAGGTCATTTGAACGAGATTTTTAATTTATTCAGGTCCTCTTAAGCTTGTTCAACTATTTTTTAATGCTTTTTGCATACTTACTATTTTTTGGATAGTAAACCCCAGGAGTAACAGTAGTTGATCCAACAGACGGTTCTATGTATTCATTATCAGCATCAACTTCATTATTCGTCGCAGTTATTTCCATATCTTTATTGTCATCGCAGCTATTTTCGTTGTGAAAATTTTCACTTTTTAGATCCTATAAATAATGTCTTCTAATTAACTAAAATTAGAAAATGAGGTAGGTGGGTTTCAACGGTGGGCAGTCTCATTTTCGTCAACTTACGTAATTATGTATTTTAGAAAAGCAATAACAGAATTACAACTTTCGCAAATATTTTGGCCAAGTACTTACTTATCTATAAACTTAAACTATTCCATCCTATTTTATCCATCTATTAAAATGCAAAAAGATTGGATGGGTGGATAGATTGCATGGATGTTTGTTACTCAATCACGCTGAAACAACTGAACAGATTTGGATGAAATTCAACACAAAGATAGACTATAGTCTGTAATAGCACATAGGCTATACTTTTACAAGGTGCCACGCGGGAGGGAGCTGGTTTAAAACAAAAAACAATCGACTCACCATAATATCACCAGCAAAAAATTAATTCAAATTTCACCTCACACCTGAATGATAAATTAATGGAAACAATGTGTGTCTCATCTTTGCAAAGCCCAGTACAACTGATATCACAATCCCTAGATTACTCTTTATGTAATGTATGTTTGTGCTACTATGTTTAATTATAGATCCGTGACGGTTATAACAACACTCATCTTAAGGGGCGTCTAAACGGGCTATATTTTACGACAATTTGTGGCTGCAATTATTGGCAAACATTGCCCAGCCATCAAAAAAACATTTTAGTGCATTTTATGGCTGAGCAATCAATTGCAGGCAACATGTTGCAATATGGCTGCAATAGTATGGCCTTTGATTAAGAACCCTTTAATGAGCCATACAATCCAGCAACAATGGCCGACGAAATGACGCTCATCGCAGCCGCTTACATTGTTTTGGCACAAAAACGAAAAAAAGGACACGAATGTGGATTCGACCCTACCTAAGCCTAGCCTAAAATATGTGGCTATAATGCCGGGCCATCCTTAAAATATTGCATAGTGTAGCTGGTATTGCTAGCAATGTTGCCGGCCACAGTATTGCAGCCACAAATTGTCGTAAAATATAGCCCGTTTAGACGCCCCTTTAATAAAATATAGTTTAAAAATGCACGCTTCGCGTTGTCCTAACGTGTTTAATACCTTTGAAAAGAAATGATCATTATTTTTCCTATATCCTAGTGGTCGTGGTTAGAATATAAGTTCAAAGTTATGTATATTGCAATTTCATTCGTGTTTGCTGTGAGAAGTGCAAATTTTTCAAGTGAATCTGATGTCTTGAAAGTGGTGAAAATTACTTTAAAAGAATATGTTACATAGGTATAGATAATAATATAAGTGAAGCTAATATAATACAAGCTTGTATAAAGCGAGCAAAAATCATGTTTATTCTATATACAATTTGCAAAGTAATGCTTATAATTTTATTAGAATTTGTACATAATTATGTAGATGATAGTGTTGATTATCTTATGTGATCGACACAGCATATATAAATGGATCGAAAACCCTCAATAACTTCTGAACCGCATAACAGTCAGTCACCTATATTTTAATGGGTTTTGTTGTGGCTGACTGACTGACCTATTTACAAAAACTAAACCGGTGGTTTTAAAGACTTAAAATTTGAAGGGTGTTTTATTTTGGCACATACACTAAAAAAAAAAACAGAAAATTTTCTGAAATTCTGAAAAAAGAACTGAGCCAAAGTTGCGGGGAATTTCATTAGTCAGAACGTAAAATAAATTCTGAGTTTCCCAATAATAAAATTCAGTTCATAATTTCAAAAAGAATAAAAATGTACTGAACGATTAATTAGTAGCAAGCAACATAGTTGCATAAGCGTATATAATTCCATGCAAATAAAGACGATAATTTAGTGACATTAACGAGATAATTTTTAACAATGTAAAATTAAACGGGCCATATTATTTTAAGACACTAATACTTTTGGAAAAGGAATACAAAAGATAAAATTATCCAAACAATACAATATTGACTCAATAAATTCTAGGTACATATAAATAACTGGTTTTGTTTACTAGCCTACAAAGTTTCAGCACTAAAGTCGTTGATCATTGCATTTTGAAACTTATATCACTGTCATTAAATAGAATTTCAAAGAACATCATCACGTCTGTGATTCCCAGGCTCGGTAGATCTCCTCAGATCTCTAGTTACTTACATCTTTTAGTATATAATTATCTAAAGAGGGTGGGTAGTCGGAGGCATGTCACATGCTGACATTTTGCACAGTGATAAGTATTTCGAACGCGACAGGTTGCAAGTCCATCGACGCTTATAAGAATACATCTATGACACACACTTTTGAATTTTTAATTTTAGGGTATGCCGGTTTCCTCACGATGTGATTCGCCGTCTAAGAGCACTGGCATTGCGTACATATTTTTTTCGAATAGGAATACCCATTGGTACACGACAAGGTGTAAACCCGCGACTTTTGGATCGTGAGGTTGGGGTACTATAACTACACCACCAATGCTCATCATTCTCCTGCCCTTATCCCACGCTAAGTGGGGTCGGCACAACATGTTTTCTTCTTCCATTCACCCCTATTATTCGTCAACTCTGAATCAACTCCTCTTACATTCATATCATCTTTCACACAATCAAACCATTTCTTCTTCGGCCTTCCTCTACTTGCGCACCCATCCACACTCATACTCATAACTCTTCTGGTGTATATGCATACACCACCAATGCTCATAAAATAAATAGCGGATCTAACAAAATCGAACCCACATCTAGGATATTACATAGGTATTCGCTCTTATACCGACTACAGACTCAACATTGAATAATTATACCCAGTAAATCGTTGTTAGAAGATTGATCTACACTATCGATATAATGTTTGGTTCATGTGCATTACGTAAGAGTGCGGTGCCAGAGGTGTCCCCTGAGTGACTCCCCTATCTTTGCTTAGAGCATATCCATGGCATTGATGGAACTTTTCTCCTCTCAGGAGAGACCGCGTAATGAATTACAACATTATGTAGGCACTGTTTTGAAACCTTAGTGATATCCTACAATTATAAATGCGAAAGTTTGTATGTATGGATGTTTTTTACTCAATCACGCTGAAACTACTAAACGGATCTGTACGTCGATTCTGTAAAATTCAAACATCAACTCGCATCTCACATCGCAATTCACTCTCACTTCGCCTAGGGTTCAAAATGACATTTGACATTGACCTTTTTATTTAACACTTTGAATCGAGTTCGAGTGCGGAGCGAGCGTCAAAGTGACTTGGGAATTACCGTATAGAATGCCCTTCTTGCGTCATCTCATACTATATAAATGTCAAAATCTCCCCGTCAATTTATTTCAACTCGCTGACACGCTCGCAAGAGTGGCGCTAGTGTTCATTCGAATTATCAACCGAGTTTTTAGAATGCCAATCAAGAAACTCACAGCAGATTCAGATTCGAAGTTTAGAATGAGGTCTTACAGAATCACACGGCTGAACGAAATTTGGCACAGAGATAGATTATAGTCCGGAATAGCAAATAGGATATAAATTAACAAAGTACCACGTGTGAAGCCGCGGACGAAAGTTAAGTCTGTATTTGAGGTCATGAATTTTATTTATATCAAGTTGAATACAAATTAGGCTGAGCAATGAAAGCAGCCCAAGAGTTTTTAGCCATTTTACTCAAGAAAAATCAAATAATCTATCATTTCATAATGTAACCTTTAAAATATTATTGAGTAAGCAAGCGGAAAACTTTTTTAATAGGTATTACAAAAGAACGAAGTCCTAAGAGAGCCTTTTAACGATATTTTTCTTAAAAAGTTCTATCGCGTCAAAGATTGTTTTATTTGAAGCAAACCACGCAATCCCACGCAGTGAATCATTACAAATCCTCAGAGCTTTACAATTCACAAAGTTCAACTTTTTTCAACTACTTAGATACTTCCGAACTCTTTGAACGTCAATCCCCAAAGTAAACACTCCATACTCGAAAGCCCCAAATTCTCAAGTCCCCGAATACCGGTCAATGAAACAACATTTTTTTACTTACCACATTTTATCACGCCCACTCGGGGAAATGCCGGGTGGAAAGGGATTCTGACAGATGACAAGCAATCCCTCGCGCTAGCGGTGTTTGTCATTCTATTAGCAAGAAAAACATCTTCTATGCCAATACGGGCGCTATTACTCGTAGGATTCTCGATTAGACTTGTTACGTTGATTGTGTTCGCTGTGTGTGGATATGCGGAAGGGATATATTCGACATTATTTCTTCCTTTAACACCCGGTTTGTTCGGATAACCTCAAATAAATACTACTGAGTTTTTATTCTCTTAGGTTTTCTATGTTCGTTCTCATAGTTTCGACTCGCAGGAAGATTCTACTACATTTTTACTTTAAATATTATTAAATGGTAAAGTTGGTTTTGTGGTTAGCCGCCGTAAGATGTATCGTTGGGACAGCTATTATAAACATTATTGTTTTGTCGAATTTCAGTTTTATAATGAATGCATGCAAGCAATATTTGACAGTTATGTTACATTCAATACAAAAGTTTGTATAAAGCTTTTGAGCTGTGTAACTAAATGTAATCAATGTTTTTAGCGCAGTTTTGCGCCATTCATATAACTAACTTAACACATCATTATGTCATGACGCTATCTCAAGTCAACTCAGCTGATGTAAAAAAAAAAAAAAAATATGATCACAACTGTAATCCCCGGGCTAGGTAGATATCTTCCTCAGATCTTTAGTTACTTAGATCTTTGAGGATATCTAAAGAGGGTAGTCAGAGGCACGTCCAAACATGACATTTGGTACATGCCCACATTTTGCACAGTAGTTAGTATTTCATACGTGACAGGTTGCAAGCCCATCGCCGCTTATAAGAATACTAACCTATGACACACACCTTCGAATTTTTGGTCCTAGGGTGTGCCGGTTTCCTCACGATGTTTTCCTTCACCGTTTAAGAGCACTGGCATTGCGCACATAAATTTTTCGAATGGAAAAACTTATTGGTGTACGACCAGGTTTGAACCCACGACCTTCGGATCGTGAGGCAGGGGTGCTACCACTACACCACCAGCGCTCTCTTTTTTAATTTCTATAAAATCAAACCGTGCTTTATAGTCATCGAAAGGAATAAAAAAATAAAAAGCACCAAACATAATGCTAATAAAAATATTCGGTAACATAACATACCATCAATTAATGCAGTTGTGAAAGAACTTACAAAGGACTAACTAGTTACTAATGAGCATACTCCACTCGCTCCGTTTAACTTGAACAAGCGCATAAACTTTTAACTAAACGATGGATCAATAAACTTTACCTATGCTTGAGTTTGTGTATGTTTTATTTAAAACTTTAAGTATGACGCAGTTGTTACAGAGTGAGATTAAGCAGGTTTAGCAATGTTGAGTAATAAAAATTTAATATTATCTAAAAGCATAATAAAACCAATCTAATAGTTCTTAGGCGAAACTAAATTATAAGGCTTAGAATAAGTGTAAAATCTTATGGCTGGATTTGTGATAGAAAATGATTCAAATAATAATAAACAGGCTTTTGTATGGGTATGAATGTTTTTTTATACAACCTTAACCTTCTGCTGCAACTCTAAGAGTTTAAATTTCGATAAGTCACTTCTAACTTCACATCTACAAACCAAGATAGCCTTTCTCTTTCAGAACTTTGATTCTTATTTTTTACTCCTTATGAGACGCTTTGTAGTTGACAATACATGATCATGATTTTAGATATAAAAAGGAAAAATATAAGTCATTTATAATACCCAGAAAAACAATTTTTTTCACCTATCTGGTTCAAAAAAAACTGACATGACTAGAAAAGAAGAAAATACTTACAATACAAACGTTTTATTCTATAAAAATTGACTGTATAAATGCTTCATTATTCTGTTTAAAATGTGGAAAAATAAGCTTAGTATTTTTCTAAATTTATTGGTTTAAAGCTTACTTTCAAAATTGAATCGTAAAGCATCCAAAATTCCTTTATCCGCCAATATTTTATTTAAAGCCTCGCCGTGACTAGCTGAATTATAAAGGTTCCTGTGGTTAATGGCAATAATTTCCAACTTTTTGAAAAATCTCGTGGAAACTTCTCCCGTTAAGTGCCCGTAGAATCTTCTGCTTCACGTGATTTTACTTAAAAATGAATATTTAATTCATTTCCTCTGTTTAAGACGGTTTGAGGAAAGGCGAAAGAAAAAGCTGTCTAGAGGCGTTATCAAAAAGAGATGAGCAAACATAGCGATTGGAATACGTAAACAAAATAGCCTGAAACACAAATGCTTAAGCATTTTTCGCGGTTCGAACTGTAAAAAGGGATTATGGTTCAATGTAGAATGTTCCAAGTGTTCAATTGAATAAAATTGAATGGAATACTAATCACTGTGCAAAATGTGGTCATGTGCCAAATATCACGTTTGGACGTGCCTCTGACGACCCTTTTTAGATATCCTCAAAGATTTATGTAAGGATCTGAGGAGATATCTACCGAGCCTGGGGATTACAGTCGTGATCATTTTTATGTTGAACTACATACGTTTATTGATTTGGACAACACAAGGAATTTAAATGTCATACAATTTCAGATAATAATACACACATTATTAATTAAGTATTGCTTTGCAATTATCTTAAAAAACTATATTGACCATTTTGTCAATATGTTTTAAAAAGAATGCCACCTACAATACATTTTGTTAAGGTAAATTATGTGACTCTAACAAGTTGATTTGTAATAAACATTTAGATTTTTATTTGTAATATTATTTTATTTTACCATGGTTGTTCAGGTAGTTATGATAGACAGTTTGCCTAAATTTTTGAAGAACGGCCAGTAAGTTTTATTGCAGTTTATAAAGTTCAGGTTATTGCGAGATTAAATTCATTTTAACCTTGGTTTGTTGGCTGTATAAAAGGCCTTTGAATTTGCTATTTTTTTAAATGCTACCATGGTGTCTATCACTTGTTTTATATAAAACTAGCTGACCCGGCAGACTTCGTACTTATTTAGAAAACGTTTGTATGGGAAATAGAAAAAGGCTATTTTTAGGGTTTTCCCGGCAGTTATTCGATTTTTTTTTTACCTTTTAAAACTTCCCTAGACCTCCACGAACATTTCAAGACCAAGATAAGATAAATCCGTTTAGCCGTTCTCGAGTTTTAGCGAGACTAACGAACAGCAATTCATTTTTATATATAAGACTAGCAACCTCACGCGACTCCACTCGCGTGTTATTCTATGTCATAAACTACTCGTATTCCAAATTTCATCCAGATCTACTAACCCATCTATTCAAACTTACGCATAAATAATTTTAGATATATTTTGGAGATAGTACTTGGACTGAATAAAACTATTTTGGCATACCATGAAAGTTTTAGGGCTAGTTTCACCATGTTAATTAAACTAACAGCTTGTTAGTCTTTTAATCGCCTGTTTGAGTATTTTTGTGTCCCGACAAAGGGTAATTTTCCGTAAAATTAAATGACGTAAATAACATAACGATACTTTAACATTCTTGTTAATTTTCATGCCCGATCTGGTGATGATTTGTTAACAAAAGTTTGGTGAAATTGGACCATAAGAAAAAAAAATAATAATAAAAAAATATGATCACGACTGTAATCCCCGGGCTCGGTAGATATGTATCTTCCTCAGATCTTTAGTTACTTAGATCTTTGAGGATATCTAAAGGGGGTAGTCAGAGGCAAGTCCAAACATGACATTATGTACATGCCCACATTTTGCAAAGTAGTTAGTAAGGACTAACTTTTAGGACCATAAGGTAGCTTATTTTTCTTGCTTTGTATTTATTTTTAAGGTGTTATGAATTGGCATGTTAAATATTAAGCAGGAAACTCGTGAGGACTTAATAAACGCGTTATTCAGCGAGGATTTAATTAGCACCTTATTCAGGACTCGAGCGTTGCTTGGTATAAACCAAACCTATACTCCAAACCAGTTGTCAATGCAAAATAAGCCTTATTTTAATGACGTTAGGGTCGGTTGTAACGATGAGTACAAATAATTCTAATTTTGGAAATTCTGGTTAATTGATGTAAAACCATTATGTATTTATATAATAGAGGAAAATGAAAGAAGATCACATGTTGTGCCGACCCCACATAACGGAGGAAAAGGGAGGAAGATGATGATGATAATGATTATGATGATGTAAAACCAACTACATAAATTTTTCGAATGAAAAAACTCATTGGTGCACGACCAGGCTTGAACTCACTACCTTCGGATCTTGAGGCAGGGGTGCTACCACAACACCACCAGTGCTCTCTAAAATTATGATGTGTGTAGAAATGGGAACAATTTCAATTCTTTATTTCTTAACCCACGAAGGGACCAAAATGTGATTTTATTGTCTCTTGCTTGACTCACGCTTATCTCTTGCTTGTCTCTTGTTTGTCTCTTACTTGTCTCTTGCATTATATTCAGCTATGGAACTTTCAAACCGCAATACAACGAATCTGCACAAAACATTCTATCATTATCTAGATTGCTGCAATTATCGGCGAATGGCAGAACTCTTAAAACTTCCAATACCAACGCCATTGTTGATGTTACAGTTCGACAAGCGGAAACGAGGAAGTTTGCGAAATGAAATGCGGGTAGGTGAAATTGAAGTAAAATAAAAGATTTCGTAACGTTCCAAGTTTGAAATGGCGCTTGATTTGGATTCTATATTTGAAAGCGTGATGGTTTATTTTTGTTTTTATTTGCTTTAGTCTTAAATATAGTTGAAGTGTTCTTTGGAGTGTCTAACTAAAGGCTCACTTAGATTGCCAAAATGGTTGAGAAATTAGGATATCTTCTCCTTTCAAAATACAAAAATGTATTTGTATTCCAATAGAGGACAATAAATTCTACTCAGTTTGATATTTTACTGTTATTTTAAAACCTTTTTTAACCTTGATTTTGGAGCTCATCTTTGAAGTAATAGCATGAATCTAGAGCAATAAAAGATTGGTTGATAATAATAAGTTGTTTCACGAAGAGAACATTTAAAATTAACTATAACTTTTACGAATTAATCAAATTTGTTTGTTGCGGACAATGACGAAGAGTGAGAACAATAACGAATCCGTTGAGTAGAATGGTCTTGTTATTCATTTTATTGCACCGTTAGGTAAAAAGTCTTCACAATACTAATATTTGGTATCTTTATGGCCAAGCATCTTGACGACCTCTGTGGCGCAGCGGGCGAGAGACCACCTGCGACGCAAGAGGTTGCGGGTTCGATTCCTGCCTCGGAACAAATTTGTGTACGATCTGCAGAATTTTTTTCCGTTGGTCTGGGTGTTTTCTATGTATAATAAAAAATATCTATGTATATAATGTATTAAATATGTCAGTTACCTAGTACCCATAACACAAGCTTTGAGTAGCTTACTTTGGGGCTAGATGATGCTGTGTGGATTGTCCAGCATTATTTATTTATTTATTTATTATTTAAGCATAATAATAACACCCAACAGTGAACTTCTCAGAATAAAATATATTTTTTTTTGCCATATTTATTCGTGCATGAGTCCGACTCGCACTTAGCCGATTTTTATGGTCAAACCACACTTTTACGTCGATCAACAAATAACGTCTTTTGACAAATCATTGAGTAAACATTTAAACTGTTTTGCAAAAGCCAATAGTCCGCTCTTCCAGTCGAGGTCACCCACTCTAAATATATTCGGTCAGCCGTCGCTTTTAATTATTCAATGCAAATAAATAATACTTAAGTTGAAAACTTTTGGATTTTTCACTGACTGAACTAAATTTGTAAGTTCATCTGGCATGAAAAATTTCGTAGTTAGACATTTAATCAGACTTCGGCCCGATTGAGTCTTTTTGAATATAGGCATGTGCCAAATATTAGTTTGGACATGCCTCGTGCCTACCCCTGCAAATATATAATAAATTATTAAAATAATGATAATAAACTAGCTTCCGCCCACGGTTTCTGTCGCGTACCGGTACCGGTACCTTGAAAAACAAAAACAAATCTATCCCACGGGAGCCGTAAATTTTTTCAAGATAAAAACTAGCCTATGTGCTATTCTAGATTATAATCTATCTCTGTGCCAAATTTCGTACAGATCCGTTTAGCCGTTTCAGCGTTAAAGAGCAACAAACATTCATACATCCATACATACCAATTTTCGTATTTAAATAATAATATTAGAAGGATTTCTGGGATTCAAAAGGGTGTAGCTGAAGGTAAAATTTGTGCCAAAAAAACACAGCCCAAATGTGAGTTCTGCTAGTTTTCGTACTGTTCAAAAGTGCTTTTTATCTGTCCACATTTGCTATAGTATCACGCAAATGCTTGGACCTAATCACAGTTTTATTGTTAGAGCAGTAAGTGCTATTTTATTTGAGTCAGCGCTGGCGAACTAACTACTGTTAACTCTATGACAGGATTAGTGGGATAAATGCTGATGCGGATGTGATGAGATTTTTGCTGACAAATTTCAGATACACTGTTATAAAAACCAAAAGTACAGAAAACCAAATATCGTGAGACAGAATGCAAACAGGCTCGAAGAACGGAATACTAACGCACACCATTTTGAAAGACTTTAGTTAGAAAGTTTAAGACTTCGAATGAACGCCATATCGAAAGTTACATAATATACAAATGAGTATATAATGCCGCTACCACACGTTGGCCGTAGCTCGCCGAGCTATAGACAACATCCAACATGTGGAAAGGTGGTTTGTACAGGCTTGCGTAGGCTTGTCGAAGTTCGTACGCTCGCGTAGGTTGGTGTTATCTTCTGTCCTTGTCAGAGTTTGCGTTGGCCATGGCTCGGCGAGCTACCACCAACATAGCATAAAACTGTCATGTAAAGCTAACGTAATTTCCATAAAATTGGATATTTCCGCTCGCGTGAACGTATAAAAAATGGATCTTTTCTAGAAAAAAAATAAAATAAAAAATAAATATATGATTACGACTGTTATCCCCGGGCTCAGTAGATCTTTCTCAGATCTTTGAGAATACCTAAAGAGGGTAGTCACAGGCACGTCCAAACATAACATTTGGTAATTCCCACATTTTGCACAGTAGTTAATATTCCATACGTGACAGGTTGCAAGCCCATCGCCGCTTATAAGAATACTTACCTATGACACACACCTTTGAATTTTTGGTTCTAGGGTATGCCGGTTTCCTCACGATGTTTTCCTTAACTGAGCACTGGCATTGCGCACATAATTTTTTCATTGTTGCACGACCAGGTTTGAACCCACGACCTTCGGATCGTGAGGCAGGGGTGCTACTACTACACCAGCGCTCTTGTCTAGAACCACAAATAATTCTCTTGTTCGTTGAAACCTGTCAAAATAATTGATCAGGTCCCCTGCAATCTGGCTCATTGCTCCAAGCAATCACAAATGGCTCCATACACAAACATACTCCATGTTTACTTGGGAGCAGGACTTGTCAGAGATTATCGAACAGACTAGACACTACCTTTTTCGGTTTTACCTAACTTTTCTTCTTCTTTTTATCGTGTCACTAGTTTTTTCGAACTAGTGTGGTTTAAAGTGAAAGGATTAAAGTGCGTCTCGGTGCTTTGCGTGGCAATTTTGGCAAATAATTCCGTGAAAAGTCACGGCCCGAAGTGCTTGCAGCGAAGCTTGCAGATAAACAAACAAAAATGGAATGAAAGAAAGAGATGGATTGAAAGCTCTTTGCTCTTTGCCCACCCTAATAATACAATACAGGCGTACCAGATTTTTTTGAATCTTTATTTAGATGCGTATAATTGTTATCACCATTGAATTTTGGGTTCTAGGGTATGCCGGTTTCCTTCCGATATTTTCCTTCACCGTTTACGAGCAGTGGCAATTGCGCACATAAAATTTTCGAATGGAAAAACTCATCGGTGCACGAAAGAGGGTAGTCAGAGGCACGTCCAAACATGACATTTGGTACATGCCCACATTTTGCACAGTAGTTAGTATTCCATACGTGACAGGTTGCAAGCCCATCGCCGCTTATAAGAATACTAACCTATGACACACACCTTCGATTAAATTAACCGAAATAAATAAATAACGACCGACATTTAATTTACTATGTGTGGTTTAACTTTGAATGATAGAGTGAAGAACAGTGTGATAAGAGAACGTTGTGGAGTGAAAGAAGATGTAGTGATGAAAATTGAGAAGGGTATGCTAAGATGGTTTGGGCATGTAGAAAGGATGGATGAAAGGAGATTGACGAAACAGTTGTATAAGGAGAGTGTGAATGGGACAGTTGGAAGGGGAAGACCTCGGCGTACGTACCTCGATCAAATCGGGGACGTCTTAGAGAAAGGCCAGGTCCAGAGTACCCTTAACCGACGCGCATGTATGAAGAATGTAATGAGAGTGAATGAAGCAAAAGAAGTATGTCAGGATCGTAGCAAGTGGAGGTCCGTGGTCTCTGCCTACCCCGTCGGGAAACAGGCGTGATTTTATGTATGTATATATGTATGTATTTAATTTAGTTGTTACCACAGTCCACACTAGGAGAATCCTAGTATCACTAGAAAACTACCATGGTACCACAACACCCAAATCAGGAAAAAACCATTCGCAGAACACATTACCCCACATTTCACTGATGTATTTATGCATAGCTGGAAAGGGTCAATGAGGACAATTACGGGTAGGAAATTTTATGACATCCTGTTGTCCCCATAATAGGAACAGCGTCAATTGGGACACCGTCCCCTACCGTGGAAATCAAACCTTGTACAACAGCCGGACTCGCGCCACGGAACCGAAACAGTCAGTCCAGTATAATTATGTAGGTACATTTAAATAACTGCCAGTCCTATCTGAACTCCACGCTCTGTGGCTGGTAGTGGAGGAGCGATCTCCAGACGTGATACGTCACACATTCGTTTATCCGTTCAAACATGTTCTAAGTGGCCAGTATTTGGAGGTTCACGGGGAGTTTGGGAAACTACAATCTTAGGGTCAGACTACACTGCAATCGTGCCTTCATTTAGTATCATATCTTATCCTATCCTACTTCCTAACTTATCTTACTATATCCTACTAATAAACAAACGCGAAAGTTTGTAAGAATTATGGATGTAAGGATGTCTGGATGTATGTTTGTTACTCCTTCACGCTGAAACGGCTGAACGGATCTGGATGAAGTTTGACACAAATATAGATTATAGTCTGGAATAGCACATCGGCTACATTTTAACCCGGAAAAATGTACGGTTACCATGGGATAGATATGTTTTTGTTAATCAAGGGACCACGCGGGCGAAGCCGTGGGCGGAAGCTAGTTTTATTATAAATGCAAAAATTTGGATGAGTTGGAAACGGTTGAACAAATCTGTATGAGATACTGCGAGTCAGTACTCAAAGTGATCCTTGTGATTTTATTGAATGAATTTGAATTTGTATGAAATTTGGAATACGCATAGTTTATGACTTGAAATAACTCATAGAAGTTGGTAATATTCCTGGAAACGGCTCCAACGATTTTCATGAAATTTAATATGCAGGGGGTTTCAGGGGCGATAAATTGAAATAGCTAAGGTTCATTTTTAGAAAACGTCGTTTACCATAAAAAAAACATACAGGTGACTATAACATAAATCAGCGATCACTCCTTTACCCTCCCTACAGTTGGGTAATTGAAATTGAAATTGAAATTGAAATTGAAATTTGAAATTGAAATTGAAATTGAAAAATATTTATTCAGTACAATCACAAGGATCACTTTGAAACGTCTTACATGCTAGGTGAATCTATGTGCCAATTCCAACCTAACCCAAGTACGAGAAGAACAGGCAGAAACTCGTCTCGGTCCTAGCGCTTTTTTGTATGATCCTTCTTAAAAGTAAAAATAAACCTTCCTTGAATTTAAAATTACCTAAAGCAAAAGAAAAGAAACCTAAAGAATAATTATTCATTACAGTTTTTGAAAGTTAACTGGTTTCTTCATAAAGAATCTAGATTCCCTTGTTTGACTAGCAATTAGGACCACAGTTCATTTCCCCGAGTTTCCAAAGAGCCAGTAAGTTTTCAACAAAGAGTAACAATGTTATAAAAGGCAAATAAAACTAACTTACAAGATATTCCGTCCAATACTTGCAGATCTTCCGTCCTGTTCCAATATAGTAAGTAAGAGAGTGATGCACGCTAGTCAATTTTAATCATAGCGAGGAATAAATTTTAAAATGCAAGTTTGCGCGAGTTTGGGATATGCTTGATTTGATGAAGTTTTCAGTTTTGTTAGTCAGCGTTTGTCTGTTTCTTGATTAATGTTGGAAACTTTGGTTATGGAAGATAAGGATAATGCTTGCGGAATTTTTATTTTTGCAAAATTTTGCTTTTGTTAACCAAAAAGTCAAAAGTCTCGAAAGGCTTATTATAAAATATCAGAGTACATGACAAGAAAGCTTGGGACGAATCAGCTCCAACTCTGCTAAGTGTCCCTGATAAAATTAACAAGGATCATACAAAAAAAGCGCTAGGGCCCAGCGAGTTTCTTGTCAGTTCTTCTCGGACTGGGGATAGGACTGGAATTGGCACTTAGACTCACCTAGTATGTAAGACGATTCAAAATTATCCCTGTGTTTTTATTGAATAAATTATATTCGGTTTGATTTGATTTGAAACTAGTGTGATAAAAGTAGTGTGATCTATCTAAATATATATACTGACTGACTGACTGACTGACTGACTGACTGACTGACTGACTGACTGACTAACATAGTGATCTATCAACGCACAGCTCAAACCACTGGACGGATCGGGCTGAAATTTTGCATGCAGGTAGATGTTATGACGTAGGCATCCGCTAAGAAAGGATTTTGATTAATTCTACCCCCAAGGGGATAAAATAGGGGATGAAAGTTTGTATGAAAAGTGGCGATAATCGACATTCGATTCGATACGCGGGCGAAGCTGCGGGCATCAGCTAGTGCTTCATAAGCTCGTTTAGCACGTTTATAACTTTTAAGCTTCTAAAATATGCCGGTTTCCTCACGATGTTTTCCTTCACCATTAGAGAGAACTGAGTAGCAGACAGAAACCATTTAGCAGTATAAATTTAACTGTGTTTTTCGAAAGAAGTGACAATAAGAAGAAAAAGAAGACTGTTATGTGTAAGAACCCAGCTATTTCGTAAGAGCTGTGTCTGCTTTGATAACCGACGAAGTAATTAGCATTTTCGACCGTAAAAGTATACGGTAATGGTGCAATTTCAGTTATCTCGTACATTAGGCCGTTTTAAAAGAGTTGTTATTATATTTCAGCCAAGAAAAGTCATTTTTCGATATACTTAAGTATTAAAACTGAGAAAAGAACGCTGGTGGTGCAAAAGCGCTGGTGGTGCAGTGGTAGCACCCTGGCCTCACGATCCGAAGGTCGTGGGTTCAAACCTGGTCGTGCACCAATGCGTATTTCCATTCGAAAAATTTGTGTGCGCAATGCCAGTGTTCTTAAACGGTGAAGGAAAACATCGTGAGGAAACCGGCATACCCTAGAACCAAAAATTCGAAGGTGTGTGTCATAGGTTAGTATTCTTATAAGCGGCGATGGGCTTGCAACCTGTCACGTACGGAAATACTGTAATCCCCAGGCTCGGTAGATATTTTGTCAGTTCTCTAGTTAATTAGATTTTTGAGGATATTCAAAGAGGTTAATCAGAGACAAGTTCAACCATGATATTTTGCACATTCTCACATTTTGAACAAGTTATTAAGCATTCTGTAGATAACAGGTTTCAAGCCCATCGTCGCTCATAATATAGAATCAAACGAACTTACCTGTAAGTGATGTTCGATGATTATTAAACGTTGTGATTCGCCGGAGAAATTACATTTATATTTACTTGAAGAAGCACGCCATGTGCTGCCATCTATACACAATTTTAAATACTAAAAATAAACAAAATTATTTCTCATCCGTTGTGGGTACTCTGATAATCTCATACACGTTTGACCCTCGAGGCTATACCGCCAACTATTTCGTGCTAAGTGGGTAAGGTAGAAGACTAGATAACTATTTAGTATTCACCTCAAGGGTCAGGGTGGGAATGTAATTTCTCCGGCGAATCACAACGTTTAATAATCATCGAACATCACTTACAGGTAAGTTCGTTTGATTCTATATTAAACTATGTGATTCGCCGTTCGAAATTACATTTATATTTACTTGAAGATGTTGAAAGCAACACGAAATAGAACTGAAGTAAAATCTCAATTTAATCAATTAATTATTACTCACTATAGTAATGATTATTAATTAACATCCAAGAAATCCCATTAACATTAACATATTTTATCAAGTTAGTCTCTATTTGACAAGGATGAGCTGCAAAGAGAGTGTGCAAAAGTATCAGCGGAACAATCAGATACTTCTCTATTGTAAAATCTGGCAAATGCTTCTGAGTTGCCTGTCCAACCAGCAGTATTTTTTATAAGATCAATGCTAACGCCGAGACGGCGAGCAGCGGATGTAGAAGCATGCCTCGTACTATGAGCACTAAATATTGTATTGTCTATTCCGCTAACTTTTAAGGTCTCCTTAATCCAACGGCTGAGAGACTGTGAACCTACATTTTTATAAGGTTTTCTAAGGCTTACAAATAAAAAATTACAATTATTGGGTCTCTTTTCAGCTGACATACTCAAATAAAGTTCTAATGTCCTTGCAGGACAGATAGCGGGTCTTTCATCAAAGTACGGGAGAACTAAAGTAGGCTGTAATCTATTAATAGCAGAAGTTTTGATATGATCAGGTATTTTAATAATAAATCTATTACTATCTACTTTGTGGATGTTACATATGCGTATCAATGATAACATCTGAACTCGATGTGCTGTTACTAAAGCTATGAGAGTTACAAGTTTTTTGGATAGGACGTCAAACGAAAGATTTTCGTTCGGGAACCAGTTCCCTAAGTAATTAAGGACTGTAGCGGGGTCCCAGGTAACGTTGTATTTAGGCAGAGGAGTTCTTAATTTATAAACACCTTTCATAAAGCGTTTTATGATAGAATTGTTCATAATATCTGAACCTATCATTAATGTAAGCGCAGATTTGACGCTATTAATAGTACCATACTTAGAGCCCTGATCAAACAAAAAGAAAAGAAATGACTGTACTTGGATAGCAGAGGCCTTATAGAAATCAATCTCATTGACTGAACAAAAAGAATGCCATTGCCGTAAGCCAGAATCATACTGTTTTAAGGTGCTCTCAGAGAGAGATGCAATCATCACTTCTGCAGCGGCGATTTAAAGAATTCAAATGAATGAATTGAATTCCACTCATTCTGTTTATGTAACAAATGGCAGTGGTGTTATCTATACGAAGTAAAATTTCACAATTTCTAAAATCTTTTGCAATAATTTTTAGACCAAAGAAAGCTGCCTTAAGCTCAAGGTAATTAATATGATGAGCAAGCTCATCCTCTGACCATTGACCACTGGCTGTTTGGTCAGAACAGCTGATGCCCCACCCAGTGCGAGACGCATCCGAGTATATAGTGAGACAATATTGATTCGAACGTATTGGTGTGCTACAGTTATCAATATGAGAAAGCCACCAATTAAAATCTTCGCTCAAAAAATCAGGTAATTTTATGTGCTGATCATAATCATCCAGTTCCTTCAAGCGCAAACATTTTGTCCGTTCAAAACGTTTTGTATATAGCCAACCATATTTCATTGCTGGACAGATAGAAATGAGTAAGCCAATTAAATGTGCAAAGTCGCGTAATTTGCACCTTTTTAAAATAGAAAAATGAGATAATTCGGCTTTTATCTTTGATTTTTTATCGATTGGAATACTGATTGTGAGGTCTTCAGAGTTAAAAACAAAACCCAAAAATGTAATATTTTTACAAGGATTGCTAACACATTTCTCGGAATTGATTGTAAATCCTAATGATTCAAGCAAATTCTTTGTAAAAGCAAAGTTCAGCTTACAACTGTCGAAGCTGTGAGAAAATAATAAGATATCGTCCAAGGAAATGACCGACAATATTCCTTTATCGCGCAGGTACTCCATAACTGGACGCATAAGTTTCGTGAATATGTATGGAGCTATTATTAAGCCCAAAAGGAAGGACTTGAAATTCTAGGATTTTACCTTCCCACAGAAAACGTAAATACTTTTTGTAATCGTTATGGATACTAAGCGCAAAATATGCGTCTTTAAGATCTATCGAACACAATATGTAGGCATCCTTAGATATAAGTCTCATAGCCGTCCTATAATCTTCCAGTTTGAAGTGAGGCGCAACTATGAACTTATTCAACTCCTTTAAATTTAGAATGAATCTCTTTCTACCATTGCTTTTGTCAACTAAAAATATACTAGAGCAAAATTGATTTTCGCAAGGTAAACATTCTGTGACAGCTCCCTTACGAATGAGTTGAATTATTTCATGGTTCATATCTATGGAATGTTTATCAGATTTTGGCTTGTTAAGAGGTACTTTAGATTGTCGAACTTCATCAGAGATCGGCAAACGTACACCGGATATCCAGGTTAATACTACAGGATCAGAGGTGACGTTTATCCAGTTTTTATAGAAAAACCTAAGTGTACCAGCCTGAGTGTCCTCGGTTAGCGTCGCCTGGGTGCGTGTTGTTGCGGGCGCGTGCCTCTCGCGGCGGGCGGCGGTGGCGGTGGCGGCGCGTGGCGCTGCGCCGTGGCCGGCGGCCTGCGCCCCCCCGCCCTCGGGGTCGGCCGAGTGACGGCGGAACGAGGCGGCGGCGGGGCCCTCCAGTTTAAAGCGCGAGACGTGGACGTTTCCTGCTGTCTATTCCGGAATGGAACCTTCTGTCTCGACTTCGTCGGTGGTGCGGCTTTCATTTCAGCTCCGGTCTTAGAGATAGCTTTCATTGATCGTAGTTTTTCGCAAAGCTCTGAACCGAAAAGCCATTGATCCCGTTTAAGATCCTTTATATTGTCCTTGACATTCTTGCTCAATGCTGACAGTAGAAACTGTTTTCGGGTGTTTGTTTCTGCATTATGCAAATAACACAACAAGCGGCCCGCATCGCTGAGTTGTTTCAGTGCTACGGTAGTCTGGCTGTTGGCATTGACAGCTTTGTCGTTCAATATATTTGACATGAGACTAGCTACGCAGGATATAACACAAGCCAGGTGTTTTTGTTTTTCAACAAGAATTTCGTCTCGCTTGGTGAAGCTATCATTAATCGCTGCCTTGATTTCAGGATTGAGAAGTGGAGGCAGTGCCAGTTTAAGGTTCTCCGGGACATCATATGATTTCAAAATGTCCTTTACGGTATCATCTTTCAACCCATTTAACAAAAACTCCGACCACCTTACTGCAATATCCTTATGAATGCTGGCGCTAAAAGATTCTTCCTTTGCTGGTTCATCTCCTAGAATATTTAGAATATTCTCTTCCAGAGGTACATCAGCATCAGCGTCAAGTTCATTTGAAGCCCCCGGCGGCGGTGGATCTGGTAACTCTGTAGTTACAGTTGGGATAACCTCTTCATAATAGGTGGTATCTAAAATAAATTAAGCGTATGATAGAAATAAATAAGAGAAAGACACTACTTCTATCTTGTTGCACCGGAATTGAACCCGTAACCGCAAGGTAGTTAGTTGGTCAGCCTGCATGTAGCCGCGCAGGCTGGCCGCGCGGCGGGCCCAGGCCCTTGGTACTACACAGAGCCTGCTCAGCAATCAATCTTACAAATTAATCTGAAGAGCGACTATGAATAAGTGAGTCTGAGTGAGTACATTTATACTTTGGTATATGTATTATTTCGTAAAATAATAGGTTAGTTATTCACGATACAGCCTTACAGACTGTACTCTAGAATGCTGCTAAGTGGATAACCGTATACAGCGATCAACCTTGCAGATTGGACTGAAGTATACTTAAGTTGGTATAATCTTACAGATTATACTCATTTCCACATAAATATCTGTATAATCTGAAGAGCGACTATGAATAAGTGTGTCTGAGTGAGTACATTTATACTTTGGTATATGTATTATTTCGTAAAATAATAGGTTAGTTATTCACGATACAGCCTTACAGACTGTACTCTAGAATGCTGCTAAGTGGATAACCGTATACAGCGATCAACCTTGCAGATTGGACTGAAGTATACTTAGGTTGGTATAATCTTACAGATTATACTCATTTCCACATAAATATCTGTATAATCTGAAGAGCGACTATGAATAAGTGAGTCTGAGTGAGTACATTTATACTTTGGTATATGTATTATTTCGTAAAATAATAGGTTAGTTATTCACGATACAGCCTTACAGACTGTACTCTAGAATGCTGCTGAGTGGATAACCGTATACAGCGATCAACCTTGCAGATTGGACTGAAGTATACTTAGGTTGGTATAATCTTACAGATTATACTCATTTCCACATAAATAAATAATATCACAGCGATCTTGTTGTTTCGATGACCGCGATGACCTTCCATAGGTCGAGTTGAATTTAAAGTAAGTAGTTCTTACTCTAAGAACAATAGTTTAGGTACCTTGAATTTGTTCAACCTCCGGGTTAAAGACGTTATCCACAGTTTCTTCAATAACAATGTCCTGTTCCTCGTTTGAAGAAGATGACGACGAGCATCGCCTGTGGCGAATTTTTTCCATTTTTCGTTCTAACTTTTTGATTTTACGCTGTAAATGTTCTTCTTTGTTTTTATGTTTGCGTTTTCCCATGTTTTTTCTGAAAAATAACACTAAAAAACGCGATAAAACTTTAGAGGAACGAAATTTATCGTGTACGATGGCCGCGACACAAAACGTGTATGAGATTATCAGAGTACCCACAACGGATGAGAAATAATTTTGTTTATTTTTAGTATTTAAAATTGTGTATAGATGGCAGCACATGGCGTGCTTCTTCAAGTAAATATAAATGTAATTTCGAACGGCGAATCACATAGTTTAAGAATACTAACTTATGACACAACTACAAACTTTTGGTTCTAGGGTATGCCGGTTTCCTAACGATGTTTTTCTTCACCGTTTGAGTGCTCTTAACCGGTGAAAAAGACATCATAAGAAAAGCATTGTACCAGACCTCAGGGTTACTATGAAACTTGTTTCCTCTCGCCTCCCAACGCCATCTCTGAGTCAAATTTCACCAATAATATCTTTCAAAGTACCATCAGTATCAGACTCCTGAAATACTCTGAAAATTTAAATTACAAATGAACAGCTGAAGTCGCATTATGAATTCAGCACGGCACTCAGTGCGGGTTCAGAATAATCTTGGAGTATTAAAATGTCTGTAGTTCTATTGTGTATCAACTACAATGACGATTAAAACAGATATTTACATAATTTTGCTTTTTTTTCTTATAGTGTCATAACTATTTTTAACCTGTGTGGTCATCTTCTTTATTGGAACGAAGTTGCTTATCGCGCGTTGTGAAAGGGGGCTAGACGGAAAAAATTCTCACGAAAAGTTGTAACGACACTTTTTGCTATAGTTGTAAGCCGTGCGGCGTGCGCGTGTTTCTCTGGCTGTCTCTCTCTCTCTCATAGAAAGCAAGGAAAGGAACTTCGTTCCGTCCGGGTGTCCCATGACACCTCTCAAGTTTTTTTTTAAACTTACGCGATCTGAACACATTATTGTGTTTTTTATCTACAGTCTACCCGTGACTACGACAGTTAACCTGTCGAAACGTCGGTAAAAATAGGTAAATAAAACGCGATAAATACCCGTCTACCCGTAATAATAATAATGTTATATTCTTCTTCTTTATGAATTTTGAGTATAATTCTAAATACCCGTTTAGTACTAATAATATTGTCATATTCATCTTTATTTATTTTATTTTTAATTCTTATGAAAAAAATCAGTAAGTACTTACTTAAGACTAATCAATGAAATGTATTTAAGTACGTCGCATTATCTTAAAAAAACGCAGATTTTTAGGTCGACATTGTATATTTTTTCCCTTCGGCCGCGTTCGCAACCGGAGGTTCGTAACCAGTTGCGATGAAAAACTTTTTTGTACTTGTACGAAACCAGTTGCGATTGAATACTTTTTAGTACTCTTACGAAACCGCGGTTTTCCTTTCGTAACTGGTGAAGAGTTTCTTTCAGAGACCTATGAAACCAACAAGGTTTGAACCCACGACTCTACCAAAAGGGTTGTCACTACACCACCAGCACCACTTATCTAAGGGTTAATATTAATAAGGCCTTCTGGATCACCTTAATCTGAGCCTTGATCCGGAAATTAAAATATTCATCGCAAAAGACGAGCTGAATACAAACAAGTCGCCATTATCTATCCCATTGCTATGGTAATGTATTAAGAAAGTCTCCGTACGTCTACCATGAGTTGTCACATTTAGATCGGCTGACGTTACTACAGTAGTAATAGTACGTTACTACGACATTTGTCAAAATTGTTACTCATGGTACCAAATTCTAAGCAAATTAATGAGCGCAAACTACAGTCGCTGTAGTACGCTGTGACGTAGGATAGTTAGCTACGTGAGGTTTTAATAGGCTAGAGGGGCTGTACAAGTTTTTCTTACATTTTTTTTACTACAGTCGCTAGCGAGTGTAGATTGTGAAAACTCATGGTAGACCTACTGAACTCTTTCTGGTATATCCTACTTCCTACTAATACAAAAAACAAAAATACATGATCACGACTGCAATCGTAGAACCTCTAGTTAGTTGGACAAGGGGGTAGTCAGAGGTACGTACATAATATTTGACACATGACCACATTTTGGGGACGCTTCCATCTGGCAGTGATCTGGATCGTTGAGCAATCTATAGGTAGTTTGTAACGGTCCTTAGATAGATCAAATGTTTCATATGTATTTTGTATTATAGTATAAATTAAGATAGATCTGTATTATTCTCTAAATAATATAATCTGTATCTGTATATATAATATTTCATACCTTTAAACGAGCAATTCGTCATCCAGGTACTAAATATGAATTTAAAAAGATCTGCCAATATTATTCTGGATTCATTTAATACCAGGTAAAGCTTGTCTTGAACATAATTAATTATTTAAAGAAGCAAAGCTTTCATTGAATAATTAAATCCAAACTAGGTAAAGACACCGAAAGAAAAAGTTATTTCTGTGAATTGAATACATTTTTTCCTTAATTTCAATATAGGTAATTTAATTTCTCATAATTATAATAAACGTTGACGCAATCTTTTAGACCGTAAAATTAAATATTCAGACTGAACTGGTAGATAAAATTTTACTGTGTAATACAGCCTTATCTGAAACGTGAAGGAAAACAAATTATGTCCTCAAAAGCCTTCGTTACGGAGGGCGGGGTCACGCGCCGTTCACTCACCTTCCATACTTTTCTCAAAATAAATTATCAAAAAATAATAATTAAAAAAAAAAAAAATTCAAATGTTAGAAAAAGGTATAAACCTTGATTAGCATAATTATAGTTAGTGATGATTGAAAATAAATGAAAAAATTTAGTGTTCTATAAAAACGTGAGACGTCGCTTTCAGATGTCAATACAAAAACATCTTTTGCTACAAAATTGGTTATAAACCTATATTTTTTCACTTTTTAACACTTTTGTCACGTTGTTCACACAATTAAAATTATTTTCCCAACATTTTAAAAACTGACGTACTTCGCAGTCAAGGCTAGAATTATTATTCCAAACTCGACAACTGTTTTCACGTTTATGGTAAGCCAATTTTCTAACGATGTTTTCCTTCACCATTTGAGAGCACTACCATAACTTTTTACCGTAAATTCGGAAGGCATGCTACCAAAACACCATTGTGTTAGTCAAGAAAAAAGATATTACAACGAGCATTTATGGCAAAAATTAAAAAACCTGACTAGAGGTAGGTACTTAATTGAAAATAGCTCCTTGTAGCCGCCACATTGATTTTTTTTTACATTTTGCGTAGCCTATGTTCACCCTTTATTATCTAGTTTTAGAAAAATCTAACGTCACATCATTTGTTAAAAACCGTTCAGCCGTTCGGGCTACAGCAACCGCCAAAGGAACTTGCATACATACATATAATTCAAACACTTACCCTCCATTGTTTCGCAGTAAGAAAAAAAAAATATGATCACGACTGTAATCCCCGGGCTCGGTAGATATATTCCTCAGATCTTTAGTTACTTAGATCTTTTTTTGAGGATATATAAAGAGGTTAGTCAGAGGCATGTCCAAACATGACATTTGGTACATGCCCACATTTTGCACAGTAGTTAGTATTCCATACGTGACAGGTTGCAAGCCCATCGCCGCTTATAAGAATACTAACCTATGACACACACCTTCGAATTGTTGGTTCAGGGTGTGCCCGGTTTCCTCACGATGTTTTCCTTCACCGTTTAAGAGCACTGGCATTGCGCACATAAATTTTTCGAATGGAAAAACTCATTGGTGCACGACCAGGTTTGAACCCACGACCTTCGGATCGTGAGGCAGGGGTGCTACCACTACACCACCAGCGCTCTAAGGTAAAATAATAATCTCAATTCTTATCTAAAAGAAAACAAATCAAGTTGTTTAACAAAAAAAAATGTAAATACAAGTGTTTTTAATTGTAATTATCAAGTTTCGTCGATAAGGATTGTTGGCCCGAAGGGGCCGAGTAATTGCTACTAACTGTTTTGTAGTTGTTGCCTTTTGTGTTGTTTGAGGGGTTAATTGTTTGAGATTAACTGCTGAAATTGATTTTTGGAATAATTAATTAATGAATCCTAATAATAATTGTTAATCCAAGTCAATTATTTGAAGCCTGGGGATAAGACAGTCGTGATTTTTTTTAATGTTTAGAATATGCCTAAAATATTTATTAGACGAAACATTAATTAGTGAGAAACGTAAATGTTTTTTAAAAAATTACAAAAATCTTATTTGCAAAAATGTGATTTTTGATCGATTATTAATCGAGAGTTGAAAGTGAATTCGACTTATTCAGATTCCTTTACAAACTTAGTTCTGATCTGACCCCAAACTAAGATTCGTTGTATCAAAACTACAATTACCAAAACACCTAGACCCTAAATAAATATTCACAGAACATGCAAAAACTTATTCCGGCGTGGAAACTGAACCTGCGCCTCTCGTATCTCAGCCAACTCGCCTGCTACGCCACCGAGTTCTGCATTATGGGCAATGTGAGACAGTAAATATTGCTTCAACTTTTAGGGGCAAAACACTAAGCACGATACGGCGCCGCGCGCCGGCGTCGTAACATAGCACGATACGATACCGTTAAAATCTACGGCAACCATCTTAAAACTAAAAAAACGAGTGGGCTTTAGACCGCACGACTAAAGTAAAACTTCTTTAGCTCCATCTATATGTATGTAAGCCTGCACTGTGTTTTAAATATACGAGACGTAACTGGCTATGAGAGAAAGAGAGATAGAAAATGTGGGTTCGCACCTCTCTCTTGCTACTACAGTTATATATGAAACGTAACTATCTCTCTTTCTATCTAAATTAAATTATATCTTCCTCTCAACTTTTGTTCGCCTCACCCGATCACAATTTTCGTAACGCTCTCGTCACGCACTCACTAGCTTACTCCCTAAGTCAAGTGCGTAATGAAGTTTCACTTCAAAAACTCGCAATGAAATCAAGTCAGTCTAGCCAGAAGGTTTTACGATAGACGTTGATTTGCACGGTGTGTCGCATCTTTACAATGAATAGCGTAATTTTTCACGACACGATATCGTTCGCACGATATTAGTGGCATCATGTACGATACGATATCGTATCGTAGCTATGTGTTTAGCCGTTACTAATACACTAATCTGTTACATTAACAAGAGCATGTTAAAAGTGTCTCTAGCCATCAATAGATCTCAACCTATTTATATAACGACTGTAAGTTTTATTGACAAAATTAACAGCTTATTTTGGAAAATAAACATTTGTTTAACGACTCTTTAAAACTTGAACGTACTTGTCATTACGTTTTTAATAGTTCGTTGCCCTGAATGTGGAAAGTTTTTCGGCTGGTATTTTTAGTCCTTTTTTTTTCTTACTCCAGCCTGATTATTTATGTAAACTTAAGTGACACCTTGTAGCGAAAAAAACAAATAGCATTTCAATATAATATTTTTTAGGTTCAAATGTTTTTTAGACACGTCTTTGGACAAACGATTTTGATTAGATTTTCTAGTTACAAAAAAACGGCTCTCACAACCGGATAAAATGAAAAATATTAAAAAATAACGCAAAAAGTTGGCGTTTAAAAAAAAAGGCATCAGCCAAAATTTTGAGAACTTTTCTGAGAATTTTTTTTTGCAATTTCCCTTTCAGAATAACGTAGGTAAATAAATATTTGTTTTTTTCATAAGATCCGTATCAATATTTTACTGAAAAAATAAACCGATCGATAATATATCCAAACATAAATGAAGCAAAGATCACAACAGTTTCAATACCTTTTTACATTACTCTTACAAAATAAATAATAATGTCTACATCAATAAATAAGAATACAAGGTGTGATAAAATAACGTAAAATATACATTCCCAGTACCTAGCCCAAGCGTATATAAGTGAAACTTTTTAACACTGTACTCGTATTTTAAAATAACGTAAAATATACATTCCCAGTAGCCCAAGCGTATTTAAGTGAAACTTTTTAACACTGTACTCGTATTTTAAAATAACGTAAAATATACATTCCCAGTAGCCCAAGCGTATTTAAGTGAAACTTTTTTACACTGTACTCGTATTTTAAAATAACGTAAAATATACATTCCCAGTAGCCCAAGCGTATTTAAGTGAAACTTTTTTACACTGTACTCGTATTTTAAAATAACGTAAAATATACATTCCCAGTAGCCCAAGCGTATTTAAGTGAAACTTTTTTAAACTGTACTCGTATTTTAAAATAACGTAAAATATACATTCCCAGTAGCCAAAGCGTATTTAAGTGAAACTGTTTTACGCTGTACTCGTATTTTAAAATAACGTAAAATATACATTCCCAGTAGCCCAAGCGTATTTAAGTGAAACTTTTTTACACTGTATTTAAAAGAAGTCTAGCCATAAATAACATAATTTAAAAAAACATTCTTAAATAAAATATGATCACGACTGAAATCCCCAGGCTCGGTAGATATCTGCTCAGATCTTTAGTTACTTAGATCTTTGAGGATATCTAAAGAGGGTAGTCAGAGGCAAGTCCAAACATGGCATTTGGTACATGCCCACATTTTGCACAGTAGTTAGTATTCCGTACGTGACAGGTTGCAAGCCCATCGCCGCTTATAAGAATACTAATCTATGACACATACCTTCGAATTTTTGGTTCTAGGGTATGCCGGTTTCCTCACGATGTTTTCCTTCACCGTCTAAGAGCACTGGCATTGCGCACATAAATTTTTCAAGTGGAAAAACTCATTGGTGCACGACCAGTAGGTCTACCATGAGTTATCACATTTAGATTGGCTGACGTTACTACAGTAGTAATAGTACGTTACTATGACATCTGTCAAAATCGCTACTCATGGTACCAAATTCTAAGCAAATTAATGAGCGCAAACTACAGTCGCTGTAGTACGCTGTGACGTAGAATAGTTAGCTACGTGAGGTTTTAGTACCCAACTATCCGCTAGAGGCGCAGTACCAAGTTTTCATACATTTTTTTAACTTCAGTCGCTAGCGAGTGTAGATTGTGAAAACTCATGGTAGACCCTCGGTTTTGAACCCACGACCTTCGGATCGTAAGGCAGGGGTGCTACCACTACACCACCAGCGCTCTTAAATATACATAATTATTTTTTTATATAAGTACCTATAAATGAATATCCTTAATGTTTATTTTAAACGTTTTATAAGGTACTTACTAGAGCATTTTTTGACACCTTGTAGTGTAGGAGTATCAATACATATACCAGTTTCTAAGAAATCCTGTCGGATGACGTAGAATGGACCAAATGTCGTTTACAAACATCGGTAATAGAAAAGTTCTCATACTTATATTTACTCGGTAAATGAAAGTAAGTCTATCGATCTAAGTTATAAGAATCAGCGTTTAGATAATAAATGAGTCAGGTTAGAAAAAGTGTTTAAAAATCAATATGTATTTAAATTCCTATTGATTTTATGAAAAACAAGATTTTTTAATCTTTTCGTTGTGCAAATATGGTGCTAAGTAGGAAAATATAAAACAAAATAAAAAAAAAATTAACACCTTAAAAATATAAATATAAACTATTAATATTACCTTCCTACCTACTTATCATTTTCGTAAAAAAAATACAAGATATTAAAAAATTGTGGACAACGAAGCTTGAACCCATGACCTTCGGATCTTGACGCAGGGGTGCTATCACTACACCGACAGTGCCATGAAAAAAAAAGTTTAGTAACTTAACGTTAGGAGCGTTGGTGGTGTAGTGGTAGCACCCCTGCCTCACGATCTGAACGACGTGGGTTCAAACCTGGTCGTGCACCAATGAGTTTTTCCATTCGAAAAATTTATGTGCGCAATGCCAGTGCTCTTAAACGGTGAAGGAAAACATCGTGAGGAAACCGGCACACCCTAGAACCAAAAATTCGAAGGTGTGTGTCATAGGTTAGTATTCTTATAAGCGACGATGGACTTGCAACCTGTATACTGTATACCACGTATGGAATACTAACTACTGTGCAAAATGTGGGCATGTACCAAATGTCATGTTTGGACATCCTCTGACTACCCTCTTTAGATATCCTCAAAGATCTAAGTAACTAAAAGATCTGAGGAAGATATCTACCGAGCCCGGGGATTACAGTCATGATCATATTTATTTTATATTTTTTTAACTTAACCCAGACGACACAAGAGTACTGTCGAAAGCAAAATGCCTGCGTCGAATCAATCACTGTCACTGAAAACTCGCAATCGATAACCCGGCGACAATCGAAACGCGACATTTAGCTTCGGCTACTTATTAGTTGCGATCGCCGATCGTTCAGATTATTTTAGTAAGTAATTGAATTCTGGCCAATTTTATAAAAAAAAACTTGAGAGGTGTCAAGGGACACCTGGATGGAACGAAGTTCCTTTCTTTGCTTTCTATGGGAGAGAGAGAGAGAGAGAGAGAGAGAGACAGACAGACAGAGAAACACGCGCACGCCGCACGGCTTACAACTATAGCAAAAAGTGTCGTTACAACTTTTCGTGAGATTTTTTTCCGTCTAGCCCCCTTTCGCAACGCGCAATAAGGAACTTCGTTCCAAAAATATAAAAATACTAGCTTCTGCACGCGGCGTCGCCCGCGAAGTACCTACATAAAATATAGCCTATGTTCATCCTGAAAGTTCATTCTACACATTGGTGAAAGAATTTTTCAAATCGGTTCACTAGTTTCGGAGCCTATTCATTTCAAATAAACAAACAAACAAACAAACAATCAAAGTTTTCCTCTTTATAATATTAGTATAGAAAACTTGAGAGGTGTCAAGGGACACCTGGATGGAACGAAGTTCCTTTCTTTGCTTTCTATGAGAGAGAGAGAGAGAGAGAGAGAGAGAGAGAGAGAGAGAGAGAGAGAGAGAGAGAGAGAGACAGACAGAGAAACACGCGCACGCCGCACGGCTTACAACTATAGCAAAAAGTGTCGTGACAACTTTTCGTGAGATTTTTTTCCGTCTAGCCCCCTTTCGCAACGCGCAATAAGGAACTTCGTTCCAAAAATATAAAAATACTAGCTTCTGCACGCGGCGTCGCCCGCGAAGTACCTACATAAAATATAGCCTATGTTCATCCTGAAAGTTCATTCTACACATTGGTGAAAGAATTTTTCAAATCGGTTCACTAGTTTCGGAGCCTATTCATTTCAAATAAACAAACAAACAAACAAACAATCAAAGTTTTCCTCTTTATAATATTAGTATAGAAAACTTGAGAGGTGTCAAGGGACACCTGGATGGAACGAAGTTCCTTTCTTTGCTTTCTATGAGAGAGAGAGAGAGAGAGAGAGAGAGAGAGAGAGAGAGAGAGAGAGAGAGAGAGAGAGACAGACAGAGAAACACGCGCACGCCGCACGGCTTACAACTATAGCAAAAAGTGTCGTGACAACTTTTCGTGAGATTTTTTTCCGTCTAGCCCCCTTTCGCAACGCGCAATAAGGAACTTCGTTCCAAAAATATAAAAATACTAGCTTCTGCACGCGGCGTCGCCCGCGAAGTACCTACATAAAATATAGCCTATGTTCATCCTGAAAGTTCATTCTACACATTGGTGAAAGAATTTTTCAAATCGGTTCAGTAGTTTCGGAGCCTATTCATTTCAAATAAACAAACAAACAAACAAACAATCAAAGTTTTCCTCTTTATAATATTAGTATAGAAAACTTGAGAGGTGTCAAGGGACACCTGGATGGAACGAAGTTCCTTTCTTTGCTTTCTATGAGAGAGAGAGAGAGAGAGAGAGAGAGACAGACAGAGAAACACGCGCACGCCGCACGGCTTACAACTATAGCAAAAAGTGTCGTTACAACTTTTCGTGAGATTTTTTTCCGTCTAGCCCCCTTTCGCAACGCGCAATAAGGAACTTCGTTCCAAAAATATAAAAATATAACCACGACTGTTATCCCCGGGCTCGGTAGATATCTCCTCACATCTTTACTACTTAGACCTATTGAGGATATCTAAAGAGGGTAGTCAGAAGCACGTCCAAATATGACATTTGGTACATGTCCACATTTTGCACAGTAGTTAGTATTCCGTACGTACAGAAATTCAAAGGTCTGTTTCATTTGTGAGTATTCTTTTAAGCGGCGATGGGCTTGCAACCTCTCACGTATGCAATACTAACTACTGTGAATATTGTGGGCATTGTGCTCACATAATCATGTTTGAACGTACCTCTGATTATCTTTTAGATATCTTCAAAGATCTAACTAACTAGAGATCTGAGGAGATATCTACCGAGCCCGGGGATTATTAGTCGTGATAATTTTTCTAAAATTTTGTTTTACTTAGTTACCACTTCAATGTACGTAATAAAACGTAAACATTGCTTCATATTTAGTTAATCTTAAGGTAAGAACAAATAAATTTCTGATCCAGTCATTGAGGTCAAGTGTCGGGTTTTGCTGAGGTTTAACTTAACTGACATGACTTAACCACAGTTTAACAGAACGCGGTAACCCTACTTTAACACCAAGGTATAGAACTGGTATTTTACTTTGTTGTATCAAACTCTTTTTACAAAGAATGAAGAAAGATTGTAATTATTTATTAATTTATTTTTATTGAATTAGATCGGTTTACACCACTTTCACTAATCAATCACATATACACATAACATATGGCATTTAGACAATACAATTTATATGTAATATTAATTATAAAAATGGACATTTTTACATCTCGACGAATTTAATCATAAAAAAAAAAAGTGAGCGCTGGTGGTGTAGTGGTAGCATCCCGGCCTCACGGTCCGAAGGTCGTGGGTTCAAACCTGGTCGTGCACCAATGTATTTTTCTATTCGAAAAATTTATGTGCGCAATGCCAGTGCTCTTAAAACGGTGAAGGAAAACATCGTGAGGAAACCGGCATAGCCTAGAACCAAAAATTCGAAGGTGTGTGTCATAGGTTAGTATTCTTATAAGCGGCGATGGGCCTGCAACCTGTCACGTACGGAATACTAACTACTGTGCAAAATGTGGGCATGTACCAAATGTCATGTTTGAACGTGCCTCTGACTACCCTCTTTCTTTTATTTTCTCACAGTACCTGAGGCAATGTTCCATTGGCTCTCTCTGTAGCCAAACGACTGGACAGATTTCGGAAATGAGGTGTCTTTGGTTTCTTTTGGATCACTAGTGACATAAAGCTACACAAAATGTGAAAAAATCTAATATGGCAGCTGTAAAAATCTATTTTCAGTAACGTTCAGTCGGGTTTATTCGAAAGTTTGTGTCATAGGTTAGTATTCTTATAAGCGGCGATGGGCTTGCAACCTGTCACGTATGAATACTTAGTACTGTGCAATATGTGGCCATGTGTCAAATATCATGTTTGGACGTGCCTCTGAGTGTGAGTACCCTCTTTAAATATCCTCAAAGATCTAAAAAACTAGAGATCTGAGGAGATATCTGCCGAGCCCGGGGATTACAGTCGTTATCATATATATATATATATATACACAGGGTTATAGGTATCTAATCAATAACCTTGAAAAGGCGACTTGGGTAAATCAAGACTAACAACTTTTGTTCTACGATTTTTTCTAATTCAATGATTTTTTCCCATACAAAAAAATAAATAGGCAAATTTCCAGTTCTAATCTTCTTAGCTCTTTCTAGGCGGTCACAGATTAAGACAAGTCGGTACATGCTGTGTGTGTAGCACACTCGGCCGAGCGAAAGCGTAAATGTCGTAGCACTCAGCGTGACTCAGCTGACTGCGCATACGTCAGAATCGAATAAATGAAACATAGGTAGGTATTTACGAGACATAGAGCTAACAATTGATAGAAATTCTCACAAAAACTAAAAAAAATCAAAACTTGAGATGTATTACGTTTTGGCAAAAGTCATAGAACAAAAGTTGTTAGTCTTGATTTACCCAAGTCGCCTTTAAGAGGTTATTGATTAGATACCTATATAACCCTGTATATTTTTTTTATTTCTTTTTTCTATTTTCTTGTAAAAACAGTCTTAAAACTAATGTCGCACAATTTAACCTACTATTATAACATAAAGTTTTATAATACAAATGCGCAACAATAAAGTTGAATTGTAAGTATATCCGTACCATAATACTCGTACTAAAAATGATTGTCAAAGATGCTACATGAGTGAGTTTACTTACTGCATTTTTTCTCCTGTGACGATACTTATCAGCGAGTCATCGGTGTATAGCCTAAATAAATATTATGCTATTGAGAAAACAGGTCTATGTTAGAATAATAATGTTTATCGCTTCTGTGTACATTACTTTAGTGATGCCACAGCAAAGTTGGATGACAGCTGAGTCACTCTAGAAACGCGATGTCCTCACAATAGGTACTTGAGTGTAAAAATTGTTTTTTTTTTAAATAAGCACCATTTGTTTTGGTGTATTTTCTTTAGTGTCAAAAATCAAGTATCATAGGGTACATATTTAAATGCCGTTCAACACTTCAAGTTGTTATTATTTATTAAACTTAAATGTGACTTTAAAAATATGACTAGCTATTATGTATTAGGTACTAATAATAAACGAAAAACCTAAACACAGTTAAAATAAAAGAAATCAAATAAATAATAAATAAATAAATAATGCTGGACAATCCACACAGCATCATCTAGCACCAAAGTAAGCTACTCAAAGCTTGTGTTATGGGTACTAGATAACTGATATATTTAATACATTATATACATACATAGATAGATATTTTTTTATTATACATAGAAAACACCCAGACCAACGGAACAAATTTCTGCAGATCGTACACAAATTTGTTCCGAGGCGGGAATCGAACCCGCAACCTCTAGCGTCGCAGGCGGACTCTCGCCCGCTGCGCCACTGAGGTCGTCAAATAAAAATATTAAACAAAAAAATATTATTAACAAGTGAAATAAAATAAATGATTGATTCAGGCGTGACTTTGCGGAAATCCATTACAAATATTGAAAAGGACGGAAATGTCTAGTACGTAAGTGAAATAAAAAAAACCAGCGAAGTAAATAAAACTATTTTGATTTTGTAACTTTCAAAAAGCGTATTCGCTAAACGAATATGAAACTTTTACTATATTCTACTTTTACCAGCTTTATTATTCAACCTTCTGTAAAATAAAAAAATGAGCCACATCAGTAAACCAACTATTCTTGTAGGGCTGTGACCGTGCCGTGACGCTTAAGGCGCTGTTCCACGAACGTGCTTCCATGATGCTTGGTTTACATCAACGGGAAATTAATTTCCATGTGAACAAAACCTTATACCTTCTATTAGTTGTGTAAATTTAATACCATTATGAGCATCCTCGCGAAATCTTTAATTAATCAAAATCGGTTTAGCAGTTATAGAGGTACGTGGTAACAAACATTCAACTTTCACATTTATAATATTAGAAGAATTATAAATGCAAAAGTTCTTACTTTTTCACAACTAAACGGCTGAACGGAACTTAATTAAATTTATCAAGTAGACCTTTAAAAATAAATGAAAATCTGTTCAGTAGTTGCATAGATGTGTGTGAACCAAGCAAATAAACAGACAACATGAAAGAAGTCTAAAAATCGTTGTTCTATTTGAAATTGAAATTTTGAAATTTGAAATTGAAATTGAAAACCATTTATTAAGTAAAATCACAAGGATCACTTTGAAACGTCTTACATGCTAGGTGAATCTATGTGCCAATTCCAACCTAACCCAAGTACGAGAAGAACAGGCGAGGAACTCGTCTCGGTCCTAGCGCTTTTTTGTATGATCCTTCTTACAAAAAAATGTAATCAATAATTTCTTATTAATCTCCTCTTTTTACCCGACTGTGAAGCGAAGAATTAAATTAATTTGCTTGGGATGTATGTATGTATGTATGCGAGTTTTTTTAGTTATCGCTGGAACCCAAACGGCTTGACAGATTTTGACAAATGAGATGTCATTGGATTTGTCTGAATTACAAAAATAACATAGGCAAATAATATACAAAATGTCAAAAATTAAATATGGAGGCGATAAGAAGCTATTTTAATTACTTTCAGTCGGGTTTTTTAAATTTATGTAATAAATGCTAGTTGTAATTATATTTTAAATAGGTACTTAAATTCGTTTAATAATTCTAGTTTCCTTATTCATTTAGCCCTACAGACGTCATATCCAAATTTTAAATAAAACGTTAAAAAGTTACAGTATTCTATGTACAAATATTATAAAGAGGAAAGTTTTGTATACTTATTTGTATTTTCGTTTGTAACGAATTAACTCAAAAATTACTAGACCGATAACAAAAAATTTTCACCGTTATAATCAAATCAAATCAAAATATATTTATTTTCAATAGAATCACAGGGATCACTTTGAAACGTCTTACATACTAGGTGAGTCTAAGTGCCAATTCCAGTCCTATCCCCAGTCCGAGAAGAATTGACAAGAAACTCGCTGGGCCTTAGCGCTTTTTTTGTATGATCCTTGTTAATTTTGTAAGGAATACCTAGCAGAGTTAATGCTATGTTACTCTTCAGAAACATACTCGTAGGCTATATAAAAAAGTTAGAGATAAGTACTTCAACCCGTGTGAAGCCGGGGCGTGTTGCTAGCAAAAATGTTACAGTATTATAAAGAGAAAAGGATCAGGCATGACTAAAAATACGGATGCTACTCCAGTAACTCATATTTCTACCTGACCAGGGGGACCTTCCTCACCCTTATCTCACTGTCCACTCCATCGTACCCCCCGACATTTATAATACTTTCCTGTAACTGGGGCCAGTTCTCTCGTATTTTCTCTTCAGCTTTGCCTTCAGTAGATTAGCTGTTTAGAACTGATTACATTGCCTGACTGCGATGTGAAAGGAGGGTTATGGGATTCACGACGTTGTAGGAATAATTTGCATAAAGTTAGGGTTGTGTAGACTATCCGACACAGAACTAAGGTTGTCGACATAGCTCAGAGAATTAGCAAGCTGAAGTGGCAGTGGGCTGGCCATATCTGTCGAAGAACTGTAAACCGTTGGGGTAAACGAGTTCTCGAGTGGAGACCGCGGCTCGGCAAACGTAGTGTAGGACGCCCTCCGGCTAGGTGGAGTGACGATCTGCGAAAGGCTGCTGGTGGAGGCTGGATGCGTCGAGCTGAAGACAGGGCGCAATGGCGCTCATTAGGGGAGGCCTATGTCCAGCAGTGGACTGCTATAGGCTGATGATGAGGGTTGTGTAATAATACGAGTAGATTCGCGACCAAATGTTACAAGTAGACCACGTAGTTTTGACGGTATGCGCTTTGAAAGAAACATACAGACAGATAAAAATACTTAAAAGTGCTGTTTCGTTCGGCATCTATGTTTTATGCTATCCCAATATTTACTAAAAATATTTAATGTACACATTTTACTCCGTTACATTTTTATTATAGTACTAGCAACCGCGCAAGGCTTCGTTCCCATGGTACCTACTTGGATAAAAAGTAGACTATGTATTATTTCAAGTTAGATAGCTTCCACCCACGAGTTGTTCCTTGAAAAACAAAAACAAATCTATCTGACGTGAACTGTACAGTTTCCGGAATTAATATAGCCTGTGTGCTATTCCACACTATAATCTATCTCTATGCCAAATTTCATCAACGGATCTGTTCGGCCGTTTCAAATCAAATCAAATCAAATTATTTATTTGCCAAATACATTAATAATGGTAACATGTCAGGTCTTATAACTAGAGTAATGTCAAATGTATTCAACCCGCAAGCAGGTATGCAAATATTAAAAGTGGTTATTTATTCTATGTCAAAAATCAAAAATAATCAATAACAAAAAAAAATAATAAAAATAATAATAATCAAGAAGCAAAATTACAATCGAAATAAACTGGTAAAATATAATAAAATCCCCTACTTAAAACTCAGTTCAGCGTTGAAGAGTAACAAGAATACATCCATACATACAAACTTTCACGTTTATAATATTAGTACGAGTAGGATAGATAAGTATTAAAAGTACGCAACTGCAGATTTTTTATTGGAAGGCGTAACACCAACGCTTCCGCGTCATAATATTTTACGTTTCTTCATTACCGTTCGAATGCGGCAGATGCCGTAAAAATGACACTCGGCCACATAAATAACGGTAGCCTGACAGAGCAGCCTACAATGTGTCGAATGCTAATGATAAGGGAGAGAAAAACAATCGAAAAGAGAGAAAAAAAACTCGGCACGTGGATAAAGCTTAAAGCGCAAGTTCCATCGTTCGTGTGTGCGTGCGTTGCAACTGTGTGCGTGACTCTGCAGGTATCAGGCTCAGTTCGCATCGGGCTGTCGCGGCGGACGCACGTCGGTGTCCCTCGCGGTTCGGTTTTACGTTACGCGTAAATATTCGAATTAATTTTTACGAAATTGTTTTTGAAAAAACACGAATTATTAAAATTTGAATTTTGTGTATTTTGTTGACAGTGGTTGTTTGATATTGGGGTGTTAATTGGTGAGATTGTTAAGTGGAAAGTGTGGACTTTGTGAGTGAGGTGTTCAGAAATAGGATTGAATTATTGTGAGAATTAGTGACTTTTGCTTGGAGATTTTTCAGGAACGTATCATACTTTGTAAGTACTTATCTTCTTACTGATTAGTCTGATTACAAACAGATTGTATTGTCTTAATATTTCGTATTTTAAAAAAGAAGCATCTTTAATATTTTTTACATAACTGATGTTATTTTTGAATATTAACAAAAACATTTTATATTACATTGCTTTATTTTCAAAATTTTCAATAACATTTTGTATTAAAACTGGTACTTAAGATGGATACAGGGGTAGAGGTAGGCCAAAGAAAAGATGGATGGACTGTGTGAGAGATGACATGGGTAAGAAAGGAGTGAGTACTGAGACGACGAATGGTAGAGGAAAATGGAAGAAGATCATGTTGTGTCGACCCCACATAACGTGGGATAAGGGCAGGAAGATGATGATGATGATGACTTAAGTACTTAAGAAACTACAAAAATTCAATACAAAAAAACTTGGTCAAGGCAGAACAAATAATTATCCACCTAAATAAGTACCTTCTGTCATTAAATTCACACAATCTCCGCATTATTATAATGATCACAGCTAAACACAGAAGTGTTTGTAATTCAAATAGCATAACGATAAATAAATATTTTAAAAGCGGATTTGAGAGCATTTGATTTATGAGTTTGTTGATTCTTGCTTCACTTTCGCCTGAGCAAGTTTTGAATATATTCAGAAACACAGCGTCTTTGATTAATGTGTGATGAGCATTTTTTAGATTTGATAAATTTACTTGTCTTTTTTTTAACTGTGATCTTGACTTTGACAAAGGTGCCCTAGTTTCAATTTGTGCTTTGATTGTTTGGAGAAAAATAATAATATAATGTTTGGTTTTTTAACTCCGGTGGGAAATCGTTAAATGGCCCGAACGGACAAGTTTTTGCGGGCCAGTTGATAATTGACTCTTCCTTAGCACCTAAATAGACTGGTTTTTAAACAAAAAATAGTATGCACGCGTCTACGAATGTTTGCTAACTTTGCTTGCAATGAAATATTTTGAAATAAATCCAAACAAATTTTGGTATGACGTATGAATTATGGCACTTTTTTATAAAACCTTTTTTAAATATTTATTAATATCTCATTATTTTTAAGATTAATTTTAATAGTTTCAAAATTAAATTGAGAAGGGTATGCTAAGATGGTTTGGGCATGTAGAAAGGATGGATGAAAGGAGATTGACGAAACAGTTGTATAAGGAGAGTGTGAATGGGACAGTTGGAAGGGGAAGACCTCGGCGTACGTACCTCGATCAAATTGGGGACGTTTTAGAGAAAGGCCAGGTCCAGAGTACCCTAAACCGACGGGCATGTATGAAAAATGTAATGAGAGTGAATTAAGTAAAAGAGATATTTCATGATCTTAGCAAGTGGAGTTCCATGGTCTCTGTCTACCTACAGTACTGGTTCATAATATTATAAAGTAAGTATTAAAGTCTTTGATTGTGAAGGTAAAAAATCTTACCAGCCGATTATATTAAAACGTAAGCTTTGTCGACCTAAATCACTTCTTGGCTTAGTCTTATCCTCATAAAATTGCAATTTCACAAAATTCTCACAGATCATTTGAAACACTTAATCAGTTTTATTTAAAAACACCCCCGTTCGTAATGAAACTTGAAAATTGTTGAACATGAAAATAGCTCGATTTCCCCTGTAAGTGTTGAGAAAAAACCGGCTTTTTACCTTTAAACGGTTAAATTATATTTATTTATTCTTTTAAATATATTTATTTCCAATTAGCTGAGCCGACAGACGTTATCTAAAAACCTTTTACAAACACAACAAAAAATGAGCGAAATCGGTTCAGCCGTTCACGCGTGATGCCGTGACCAAGGTAAATAGGGATTCATTTTTATTAATAGAAGAGATGATAAAAAATTGACATAGAATTGACAGATCGGTCTAAATTTGCAATATTATACACGATACCTTAAACCTTTAAAGCACAAGTATTTTATGTAAAGGAATTGAATTCGAGAATATGTCTCTAGTTTTAACCGGTTATTGGTTTTGTATAACGGTTAATCTCGGATTGTGTAAATTTAATTGATAAAAGAATGATTTGTATCATAGAATAGGCAAGCTTATACTACAATTTAAAACTGCCCCAAGGTCTTATGAGTAAAAAGTTCCACTCAACGCTGCTTATATCATGTAGAATAGATGCAAATTTTTGTTTATTGTTTTAATCAATTCATCTAGAAAGTTCAATGTAGTTTGGCTGTTGGGGCATCTCTAAAAACAAACCTACAACAACTTGAACTCGCCCGTACCTGGGAAAACTTTTAAAATTTACCGGTTTTTTTTATAAATTTTCCTCAACCCTACTCCCCCTGTCCATTACTGGGACGTTAAATTTAAGCGATAAATCTCGGGGGATGCCGTTAAAGAGTTTTCTTTAATTACTTTTTCATTCTGATAAAGAATTTTTCGGGAATGCTTGAATCGAATAAATGGCCGACTGTTAAATTTACAGACGTTTTGGATTGTTAAGTAAAAAATAAAAAGATATGATCACGACTGTAATCCCCGGGCTCGGTAGATATCTGCTCAGATCTTTAGTTACTTATATCTTTGAGGATATCTAAAGAGGGTAGTCAGAGACACGTCCAAACATGATATTTGGCACAGGCCCACATTTTGCACAGTAGTTAGTATTCCGTACGTGACAGGTTGCAAGTCCATCGCCGCTTATAATAATACTGACCTATGACACATTCCTTTAAATTTTTGGTTCTAGAGTATGTCGGTTTCCTCACGATGTTTTCCTTCACCGTTTAAGAGCAATGGCATTGCGTAATTTTTTTTTTCGAATAGAAAAACTCATTGGTGCACGACTAGGTTTGACCCACGACCTTCGGATCGTGGTGCTACCACTACACCACCAGCGCTCTAATATGATGGTATAAATTAAAAATACGATACTCATTCGTACAAACTGTACAATTGTACATAGCATGTGTATATATGTATACTTAAATAGTTCCACATGGTACGCCGACTCTTTTGTATTCCAAAAGTCTGTTCACTGCCAAGTTTCTGTAACACTGAATACAGCCAAATATTCAAGGCACGTAGAAATTGGAATGGTCAGTTAAATATAAAACGCCAATATGTTTGGAAAATCCTTTGGGTCTTAATAACAACGAATAAAAGAAAACTATTGACAAACGTATGTTTGTAAAAGTTAATAAATAAAAAAACGTGGTCACGACTGTAATTCCCAGGACATCTCCTCAGATCTTATTTAGAGTTATCGGTGATAGGCAGAGGCACGTCCAAACTTTATACTTGGCACACAAACCTTCAAGTTTTAAGGTAAATTTATGTCAATTTCCTCACGATGTTCATCTTCACTGTTTAAGAGCACTGGTGACCCACACTCAAGTGGCAATTACACGGCTTATTGAAAAAAAAATATTGTAACTATTAGTATTTTAGATTAAATCAATTTCGATTTTTACTAACGAGTATTTTAAACCTTAATATCAAAAATGCATAGTAAGTATATTAATTTTTTTCCCTTAATAAACCTTCAAAAATGACCCTTGACCCTTTCAGAACTATAACGATACTATTCAGAACAGCCCTATTATTTTGGCCTATAGTATACGTATACTTCAGGCCAAAATAACGGGGTCATAACACTGTTATTGTTATTGGGCCATTAAATCCACATCAAGGTGTGTTTTCGTCAAGGGACGCAGTTACTTTTGCTACTAAACTTATCTACTGGCGAATTTAGTTTAGTTTAAAGCTTAGTAGGACGTAATTACTTAAGACTGGCTTATTGAAATGGCAAGGCGGAAACATACTATTAGGCTGGTTACAGTGCTTCACTGACCGTCGGTGCGTATCATCATCGCGCTTGTCATTAATATGAAAATCCATAAATCGTACAGAGCTGGACCGACCGCACGCACGCGTATATTGCTACGCACTGCGTACGAGGACCGTCGGTCGAGCGCCTGCGCATGCGTCAGTCGGTCGGCCGACGCGCTATGGAAACGTATGAACGCGTTCAGTGCTGCACCGATCGTTGGACCGACCGTACGGACCTACGACGGATGTCTGTATCAATTTTCATCTGGTCAGTTTGTCGGTCAGGAGAGCACTGAATGATACAAACTGACGGTCGGTCCGTGTGTATCGTCAGGACCGACCGTGCGCACCGACACTTACACAAGCACTGTAACCCGCCTTAACACGCTACGCAACCCGATGAAACGCGACGCGTGTTGACTCGAATCAAATGAGACATGTCGGATGTTCATAGTATGATGCTAGTCATAGAAAATAGTACAATTTGATTCGAGTAGACACGCGTCGCGTAGCGTGTTAATAGTATGTTTCCACCTTTATCCTACAACGAGTAATATTATAAACGCGAAAGTTTGTAAGAATGTATGGATGTAAGGATGTATGTTTGTTACTCTTTCACGCTGAAACGGCTGAACGGATCTGGATGAAATTTGGCACAGATGTAGATTATAGTCTGGAATAGCATATAGGCTACTTTTTATCCCGGAAAAATGTACGGTTTTCGTGGGAGAGAATTGTTTTTGTTTTTGAAGGTACCACTCGCGCGAAGCTTTGGGCGGAAGCTAGTCTGTAGGTCTACAATGAGTTGTCACATTTAGATCGGCTGACGTTACTACAGTAGTAATAGTACGTTACCATGACATAATCTGTCAAAATTGTTACTCATGGTACCAAATTCTAAGCAAATCAATGAGCGCAAACTGCAGTCGCTGTAGTACGCTGTGACGTAGGATAGTTAGCTACGTGAGGTTTTAGTACCCAACTATCCGCTAGAGGCGCTGTACCAAGTTTTCATACATTTTTTTAACTACAGTCGCTAGCGAGTGTAGATTGTGAAAACTCATGGTAGGCCCTCTGTAATAATATTTTTAGGTCAATAATTTTGTGTAGAGAAATACAAAAGTATATAAGGTCTACTTAAGTGCCAACTCTTTACAAATATATTTCCCACAATCATGTACATATTTTATGCTTAATCATGTAATTGTGTTGTACAAAAAGGGTCATGTAAAGTCATGTTGTGCTTAAGTTTGAACATGCCATGTCATACCGGTAAGCATTTTTTGGACTTGTTGGAAAACTTGTTGCTGTGATCTACCCTAACATTATAAAGAGGTAAAGTTTGTTTGTTTGTAGGAGGCTATCTCCGAAACTAACCGTCCGATTTCAAAAAATCTTTCAGCAATCTTTAGCATTAACTTTTAGGATGATTTTATGTTAAGTATCTTGCGAGTGAAGCCGTGGGCAGAAGCTAGTTTGTCATACTTTAACAATGTCGTTCCAGACCACCCTACTAATATTATAAACTCGAAAGTTTGTAAGAATGTATGGATGTACGTTAATTACTCTTTCACGCAAAAACGACTGAATGAATTTTGATGAAACTTTACAATAATATAGCTTACGCATCAGAATAACACATAGACTATATTTTATAAAGATGTATAAAGATATAGTGTCCATCACCACGCGAGTGAAACCGCGAGGCGCAGCTAGTAATCTATATTTGTGCTAAATTTCATCCAAATTCGTTCAGCTGTTTCAGCGTGAAAGGGTAACAAACATACATCCATACATTCTTACAAATTTTCGCGTTTATAATACATATAGGACAACACAAATATCTTTCATTTTCTTGATTAAACAACCTTTCTGAAGACCATCTATTTATTTCCGGAAACTGAGATATCAAGCGGTTTGTAAATATTTCCACAGAATATATAACAGCATACAGAAGACTCGTTCTACGTAAATAAGTATTTTTTAGTTTGCGAGCTAAATTGAACCAATCTTTTCAATTAAATAAACAATTATTGATTCAGGCGTGGCTATATAGTTGGTCAGTATTTATTTTCGCACCCACAGTAAAAAAATATAATCGACTGGCCTCACTCAGTTGGTAGTAGCTCTGTTTTGCGCTGTAGGTTGTGGGTTCGATCGCCATCCAGGACAAAGATTTGTGAGATGAACACAGATGTTTATTCTGTGTTTATGTAATTACCAAAAAAAAAGAATATAATTAGTCTATTAGTAATCTGGTTCCCATAATAAAAGATTTGCTCAGTTTGGGGCTAGATGGCGTTGTGTGAAATGCCTATCAATATTGATTATACTTAAAAATTAATATAAATCATTTATCCAATTATCAATTTGTTCGAAAAAAATATCTTCTCTCTGAAGGCGTATATTTACAACCTAAAACCAAGCGGCACAAAGTTTATTTTACATTGCAAGCTGTTTCACAGTGAGTAATATTACTTAAAATAAATAAAGGGTAAAGTCAGGATTTCTGAGGTCGGGTCATCCACCAATATTTACATAGAGCGGGATAATTCTCAAGGTTTACTTTTTATTCTTGGGTAAAAGGAATTTTCTAGTGCGCGATTTCTTGGTATATGTAGACTATGAGAATGCCCCTGACTTGTTTCCACGAAGTAATTTATTAGAATTGGTATAAAAAATCGATTGAAGCACTCAACAGTCCTGTCTGACCCAATTTGTTTACTCTATGTCATAAGTATCGGAAGCTTTAAAAAGGCGCATACAGCTCAGTTGGTAGTAGCTCTGCCTTCTGCGTTGTCGGTTGTGGGTTCGATTCCCACCTAGATAAATATATTGTGCCATGAACACAGAGGTTTTTTTCTTACCTGGGTGTTATTATGTATTTACAAAAAGAGTATAAAATTAATCTATCAAATATCTGGTTTCCATAATACGAAGACAAGTTTTCTTTAGTTTGGAACTAGATGGCGTGTAGTGTCCACAATGGCGTACAACGCCATATAACCTGTATTTATTTTTTTATATTATTACATATTGATCCAGGAGCAATTCACCTTTAATCAGTTTCAGAGTGGATTAGACCTTCTGATAATTACTATTCTCAGAATATAATGTCAAATGAATGTAAAATGATAGTTTACTCTTTGATAGTAAGTACTTACTATTTATTCTGGTTATAATGCTTTTTAATCACCTATCTTTTACCTGGATGACCTTATGTGTTTTTTTGGAAAATGAAACCTAGCTAGATCAATTTATCGCCCTTGAAACCCCCTGCGTACTAAATTTCATGAAAATCGTTGGAGCCGTTTCCAAGATTCAGATTATATCTAGATATACATACATATATACAAGAATTGCTAGTTTAAAGTAATAATAATATCAAAGCGATCCAATTTCAGACGCCAAAAAACTTACTCTGAAAGTTGAGCAGTGATAGTCAGACAGTCAGTAATTACAAGTTTTATTGTAGATAGTTGTATGTGGGATTAGCAAAGTGATGTTTACTTAAGGATTTACCGAAAGCTTTTATCCTTTGGATTAGGAAATGAAAGGAGTTTTGTCTACTTTCATTTTGTGGTTAAGTTTTAGAGTTCTATTTGTTAATAAAAAAAACCTTATTAAAAACGTGTGTATCGTCTTCTTCTTCTTCTTGCGCTATTCTTACGCTATGTGGAGTCGGCACAACACGTTTTCTTCTTTCATTTTTCTCTATCATCCGTCATCTCAGTACTCACTCCTTTCTTACTTATCATCTTTCACACAGTCTATCCATCTTTATTATCAAAATCTTTAAATCTTTTCTAACCTACTTATTTTTGTCAGCAGATTGTTATATACTAGTAGATATAGCGCGAATTTGATCCCATTATTTTCAAAATTTTACGTCTATTTTTATTTCTCAAGACATAAATAGATAAATACTATTTCAACTGTGACGATGATTGGTTATCAAACTTCTAAACATCCTAAACATGTTTTATGTAACAATTTAAACGCAAATGTTTGTAAAAATGTATGGATGTATGTTTGTTACTCTTTCACGCTGAAACGGCTGAACGGATCTAGATTAAATTTGGCACAGTTATAGATTATAGTCTGAAATAGCACAATGGCTTCTTTTTGTCTCAAAAAATGTACGGTTCCCGCGGGATAAATTTGATTTTGTTTTTCAAGGTACCACGCGGGTGAAGCCTGTAAAAGCTAGTATCTTTACATTTTATAACCTACATTTTCAATAACTGAAAGAAACATCTGTTTCAGTTGAAAGGCATCGGTTTCAGTGGAAATAGGTATTTAATTCTTAATTGATGCTTCATCAAAGAGAACCATTTCACATTATCCATTGACTGTTGACAAACTAATAATGTTTTAATACTGACATGGCGAGCTGAATTCAAAGAGCTTTTAAAAAAATCCAAGAAATACGATAATATTATTTTGTTTTACATTTTCTGTTTCATCATATTTTACCCGACTGTGACGCAAAGATCGAGGGTAAAGTATATGGTATGTATGTATGTATGTATGCAAGTTCCTTTGACTTTGATCACAAGGTATTTTATCAAAAAATCCAAATGGCGTCTGTAAGAAACTATTTTCAATTACCTTCAGTCAGGTTTTTGATAAAAACAAAAAATATGTTATCGGCTGTAATTCCCAGTTTAGGCAGATGTCTCCTCATATCTCTAGTTACTTAGTTATCTTCGTGGGTAAGAGGGTAGTCAGAGGCACGTCCGAACCTGATATTTTTATTTCTATTTGAGGTATTGTGTTGGGATTATTGATAATAACCTCATTAGATAATTGTTTCAGCGGGAAGTACTAGACATTTCCGTCCTTTTCAGTATTTGTAATGGATTTCCGCAAAGTCACGCCTGAGTCAATCATTTATCTTATAGAGTTATGACACAAGCATCTTAACTTTTCTGGTTTTAGGGTAGACATGCTGGTATCCTCACGATGTGTTTGTTCACCATTTATGAGCATAATAGCACTGCGCACATATTTGTTAAAATTATTTTGGCTCTGACTTTGTCCCTTTTTCTCTAGTGTCTATCGATCACTCTTCATCCATCAACCCTCAAATACATCTCCCGCTTGCATCTCCGCATCTCTTCTCTCTTTCGCACTCGTTAGTAAATGGTTAAAAGTTTGTGCCTGAATCCGTGGACCACAGGACATGGCACTGTAGTAACAGTTACCTTAGTTGCAAATCCAATGGACCATAGTCTTTGAACTATCGCTGGTCTTCTTCTTATGCCACTAGTTATTTCAGACCAGTGTGGCGAAAGGGTTAAAGTACTCCTTAGAGGCTCCTTTCGTGCACTTGACAAGTCGGTTTCTTCACGATGTTTTCCTTCACCGTTTGTGAGTACTGGCATTATCCACGTAAATTCTTCGAATGGATAAATTTATTGGTGTATAGTTTTAAACCAATCGTGAGGCTGGGATGGTGTAGTGGTAGCACTTCTGTCTAGCGATACAAAAGTTGTGAGTTCAAACCAGATTTTGCATGTGGGTTTTTTTATTCGATAAATTTATGTGCACTATGCCAATGCTCAAAACAGTTTAGGAAAACATCGATACACGCCAAACTCAAAAACGTAGGTATAAATCTCCTTTGTATGGTCTAAATGGCAAAACTATGCTCACAGGTGGACTTTACAAGCTATTCTATTTAAGCTGTGTCATAGAATTCGACTCTAACAAACCTTGTTAGGCAGATTTAAAGTTGTTTCATTATAGCAAAACGGAAATTATTTTAAATGAGCGCGAAATATTTGTGGCCCTAAATTAACATAATCCGGATACGGGTAGGGGTAGGCAGAGAGCTTGTTTTGTAACTTTTCGCCTAATGCTGAAAACCAAAGGTTTTCAGTGAAATATCAGCCATCAGTTTAGGCTGGAATTGGCACTTTAATTTTATATAAAACCTTTTAAAGTGATCCTTCTCATTTAGTTGAATAAAAACATTTTGAAAATAAATTTTCTTGTTTTAAAGCGAATTTTTAAAACTTGGAAAACATCGTGAGGAAACTGGCATAAGTACCCTAGAACCACAAATTCGAAAGTTAGTGTTCTTATAAGCGGCAATGGGATTGCAACCTGTCATGTACGGGATACTAACTACTGTGCAAAATGGGGGCATGTGCCAAATATCATGTTTGAACGTGCCTCTGACTGCTTTAGATATCCTCAAAAGATCTAAGTAACTAGAGATCTGAGGAGATATCTACCGAGCCTGGGGATTACAGTCGTGGCCATGCTGTGTGCTATTTCAGACAAGTGTGGTGAAAGTAATAAAGAAAAAAAAAATAATAAGATCACGACTGTTATCCCCGGGCTCGGTAGATATCTCCTCAGATCTTTAGTTACGTAGATCTTTGAGGATATCTAAAGAGGGTAGTCTGAGACAAGTCCAAACATGACATTTGGTACATGCCTACATTTTGCACAGTAGTTAGTATTCCGTACGTGACAGGTTGCAAGCCCATCGCCGCTTATAAGAATACTAACCTATGACACATACCTTCGAATTTTTGGTTCTAGGGTATGCCGGTTTCCTCACGATGCTTTGCTTCACCGTTTAAGAGCACTGGTATTGCGCACATAAATTTTTCGAGTGGAAAAACTCAATGGTGCACGACCAGGTTTGAACCCACGACCTTTGGATCGTGAGGCAGGGGTGCTACCACTACACCACCAGCGCTCTCTACTAAACGTAAATAATAGCATTGCTGTATGTAACATGTGATATAAAAAACATGACATCGCTCTATTACGTCCGTATTTATGCAGCCTTCGTATTTCAGGAAGTGAAGGCTTAATGTTTGGTATGTTTCAACGGCTGAAAATTGTATTTCAGAGCGTGGCTTCTCAATATTCAGGTGGTAAACTAAACAAGTCTCGAAATTTTTAATGATAATGATAATTATTAGTATTCATTGCTTTAAACTTTGTGTAAAAAAAACATGATTACGATTGTAATCCCCAGGCTCGATAGAAATTTTCTCAGATCCTTTAGTTACTTAGATCTTTGAGGATTTCTAAAGGGGGTAGTCAAAGGCACGTCTAAACATGATATTTGGCACATGACTATATTTTGTTACTCAGATCTTTCAGTTACTTAATTAGATCTTTGAGGATTTCTAAAGGGGGTAGTCAGAAGCTCGTCCAAACATGATATTTGACACATTATCACATTTTTGACAGTGATTTGTATTCCGTATCTATTCCGTACGTGACAGGTTGCAAGCCTATCACCGCTTGTAGGAATACCAACCAATCTTTTGTCATTAACGGTATTATATCAAAAGCCCAATTAATTTTCTTCCACTTAAGTTATCGCTGAAACTCTAACCCTAATTAATTGGCCAAGGGTGAAGAAGATAATGACGTCATAAAATTGGCGACGCTTACGTAATACGTTAGTTTAAGAGACACTTATTTTGACCCAATATTAAAAGCTCTAACGACTCTCCTGGGGCTTACCACAAGCTCTTACAAACTATCATGTTTCAGTAAGAAGTAACAATACTTTATTACAATTTTGATACAAATAAGTACTAATATTATAAAGAGGAAAGATTTATATTTTTGTTTGTAATGAATTAACTCAAAAACTACTAGACCGATTTCAAAAATTTTTTCACCCTTATAAAGCTATATTATCCCTAAATAACATACATAGGCTATATTTTATATAAAAAATAGAAATACTTTTGCTACTCGTGTAAAGCCGGAGAGTGAAGCTAGTGAAATATAAAAAAATATTGGTGGACAATTCACACAACGCCATCTAGCCCCAAACTAAGCAAAGCTTGTATTACGGAAACCGGATAGCTGATAGATTAAGTTTTTTTTTTTTGTAAATAGGTGAATACTAAAAATAAATAACACAGAATAAACATCTGCGTTCATCACACAAATGTTTATCCTGGATGGGGATCGAACCCACAACCTACAGTGCAGAAGGCAGAGCTACCAACTGAGCTGTGAGGCCAGTCGAAGTAATATTACTTTTATACTGCCTGAAGAGCTTGTGGTACTGCCCCTGGGGCCTCACCACGAATTCATAATACATTACCGAATCAATATTGATATTTTGACCTATGCAAATTGTATTAAAGTAGTGACGTTTCTATAATAGAATCGTTACAGAATCGTTCTGGAAGACTTTGTGGTAAGGCCCCTGGTACTTCCATACAATTTGTATAGGTCATGGTACGAAATAACAATGTAATACTAATTCGGTAATGTATTATTAATTCGTGGTAAGGCCCCTGGTCTATTTAAGGAATAAACCAACTACTAAGACGCTTAAGATGGTGACTCTTAAGTGTAGAACTTAAATGATGCTTCAGCAGTTCCATGTAGGTTAAGAACTGCAGAGTGCTGGTGTTTCCAGCTGATGTAATTATGACACTCTGTGAGTAGTGGCGGTAGTTCTCGTTTTTTTGATCTTAAGATCGTAGGTTCGAATTGGAGAAGTGAGCACCAATTTTTTTTTAATTGAGATCTCGCGTACTTTGAATGTATGTACAATTCTCATTGTATTCACGCCCCACACTTTATGTACTACATAATGTATGTACATAGCTACCTATGCCTACGTCAGTTGGTTCTGATCAAAAACAAATATATGATTATCCTACCTACTAGGTACTTATCCGTGCTAAGACGTTAGCGGTTTTCTTAATTTTACTTATTTCGTTTTATTTCAAAAACCTATTTTTTTTCGACGTTGGAACTATAATTATTATCTTTACAATCCCTTCACCGATTAAGCTCATGCTTCTCAGCTAATTTTCACAACAGAATCTATAGACTTTCTAAGTTTCATGCAGATTGGTTTAACGGTTCTTACTAGGTTAGGTTAATTTTTTTCTTCATTATTTTTTCAACAAAATAAAATCGTGTGTATTTTAGCATCTTTTTAATCCGCGCAACAACAAAATTAACACCACTATTATATAGTTGAACTTAAAATGCTAGTCATAATAAACACGTATAATGCACTCGACACAAAACTTTAATTATATTGAACTGGCTGTCTATACATGTCATTGTCACTTTAAAATGTCGAATACCCTATTAAGTCACTTCACACTAATATCAACTTTATCTACAACAATATACAGTTGAAAATATAAAGTAGTCGCACATCATAAGTCATAGCTTAAAAATATGCAATTGAAATTGAGCTCTCTCGGTTTATAAATAAGCGTTCAAATTCTGTGTATTGCGAAACTAATCAATGTTACGGTAATTTTGACAGCGACCTTATTTTGACGTTTTGTTGTCTTAATGTGTGGTCATTATTTGCATTTAGGGTTAAGTGGGATTTTCTGCGGTGCATTTGCCTGACAACTACGTCGCTCTGGTTTTTATATGTTTTCTCGTGTTATTTTGAGTTTTATTGCGTAATTTTGGTGGTTATTTTGCCAATAAAGCCCGGGTTCTTGACGCGAGTGTAAAGTATGTGAATTAGAGTGAATAGTTCTCTTCAAATTCCATCGGAGGATATCCCAAGAATTTTCAACAAAACAGCCATCTTTTGTTTAAAATTGACTTTACTACTTGACTATGACTCTGTGACGTTGACAATACTTGTAAATAAATACACTTGACACTGGCAAAATTGTTCTCTAAGAGACAGATGCCATAATTGAAGAAGAAGAAGAAGAAAGAAGAAGGGTTAAGTGAGACACGCACTTGGCCAGTTAGAAAAAAAGAGATAATATTTTTTTGTCAAATCTGTTTTAAAGCTGTAGCAAACCGTAGGTCTACCATAAGTTTTCACAATCTACACTCGCTAGCGACTGTAGGTAAAAAATTGTATGAAAACTTGTACAGCGCCTCTAGCGGATAGTTGGGTACTAAAACCTCACGTAACTAACTATCCTACGTCACAGCGTACTACAGCGACTGTAGTTTGCGCTTCATTCATTTGCTTAGAATTTGGTGCCATGAGTAACAATTTTGACAGATGTCATAGTAACGTACTATTGCTACTGTAGTAACGTCAGCCGATCTAAATGTGACAACTCATGGTAGACGTACCGTATGTATTTACTACTACTGAGTACTGAGTAACGGGTACGCCATCTAGTACCGAGTAACGAGACATAACACACGAATGCATCTCGACGATAGACGACGACTACTTACGTACTTAAGTACTTACTTACGACGCTAGAGGTTGCGAGTTCGATTCCCGCCGCGGAACAAATTTGTGTACGATCTGCAGAAATTTGTTCCGTTGGTCTGGGTGTTTTCTATGTATAATAAAAATATATCTATCTATGTATCTAATGTATTAAATATATCAGTTATTTAGTACCCATACTACAAGCTTTGAGTAGCTTACTTTGGGGCTAGATGATGCTGTGTGGACTGTCCAGCATTATTTATTTATTTATTTATTTACTTATCGGAACCTAGTCACAGGTTGTTAGAAAAATCATTTGTCCAGTCCGAAAACTTTACTAACGCAGTTTGGTATGTTTCCCGTGTATTCCTTTTGTCCCCGTACGCCCTGTCCCCTTCACGGGGACAGCGGGACGTGATAAAATTTATTTACCGTTTGTCCCCGTAACGTAGATTCGGGGACGGGGACAACAGGAATTTAATCTACAAATTACGAATGTTGCGACGCCGCAATGGGATACATGACAACGTATCGACAACGTCGTGTGTCTTTGCCTTTATTTATGAAATTTGTTGCGCAATTTTTGCCCATCCAGATTCCTTCGAGTGTCGGTCGATAAATAATTTCACCAAAACCAGCTCATCCGAACACAACGTCGTGTTGCGAATAACAATATCAAATTTAATTAAGAGGAGAACATTATTTGAATTCAAATTGAGTTCTAACTTGTGAATCTTTTCATTCTTGAATTATTTATATTATATTTCGTCGGTTACGAGAAGCTAAAAGGGTTTGGTTGGTAACTGATTTCTGGTTATATTTAATTTGGTTTTCTTTGACGAGTGTTAAGTGTAGTGATGGTTAGGTTTAATATTTTATTTTTTAGATAATTTAAAAGTTTTATTCTTAAAATACTGTTATAAATGCGGGCATGTGCCAAATATCATGTTTGGAGGTGCTTCCGCTTACCATATTTAGATATCCTCAAAGATTTAAGGCCCAGAATTTTTAAAATTGCAAGTATTGCAACCATAATCATTCTATTACCGCTTAATAGATTACATTGAAATTGAACAACACGATACTTAAGGATCTATGTGATAAATCAACCGGAGCTAAAACACGAATTAGTAAGAAAACCTTGGTTAAAAATCATGTCAAAAACACCTCTGAAAATTCAGAAATTCCCTAATTTATCCAGAACAGTAAGGTATTTTGAACTTTTATTTCACATGAATGTAAATCAGTTAATTTGAAACAAATCAACCCAGCCCTTTTTTCAAATAAGCTATTTACTTGAACATATTTATGTTTTTTATAAATTGTCGCTTTCGTTAGGTATATACCTAATTCAGAGCAGCCATATTATCATGCCGCACTCAACTTACTTGTCATTTGGGTATTTCGCTTCGTGCTATGTCTGATTCCGCGGAGATCCGCGTTGTTATACGGACCTATGTCACTTTTTTTTGTAACTTTTACATAAGGAATAGTGTGGCGAGTATTCTGGGCCTTAAGTGACTAGAGATCTGAGGAGATATCTACCGGGCCTGGGGATTACAGTCGTGATATAAATATAATATTTATATTTTAATCATCATCCATTCTAGGAACTATACTGACGTAAGATTGATTCATTGATTTTGACCTCGATTTTTTATAATTGTCCAAAATTGGTTTAGTCAATTTTGGTATGTTGTCATCTATGAACAATGGAACACTATGTTGAAATTTTAATTGAGCTTCGTGCCTTCAACCGTTAGTACTTCACTTAATTGCTCGGTTCATTTTGATGGTTAAAAATTATAACATTGTTTGAAACTGATAGCTAAGATCAAAATATAACCTTAAATAGAAATGTTACGCTAATTTGGTATTTCTAGTGTATTAAGTAAGATCGATTTTATAATTAGGAACATTTTTGTTTGTCGCATAAATTTTGTTATTTTTTTTAAGTTTTAAATTGTATAATCAAAAATGTCTTAAATATTTTAACTAACGGTCCTTAAATGGCTTAACTATTTAACACGTCAGCTAAATCTAAATAAATTATAATAAAAAAACCTTTTCTGATTATGGCATCGGATGGTGAACTTTATGGAGATACTAATTTCATCAAAATCGGTTCAGCGGCTTAAGCGTCAAAGCACAACATACAGACAGTGACTTTCGATTTATTATCGACGACCTCTGTTGCGCAGCGGGCGAGAGTCCACCTGCGACGCAAGAGGTTGCGGGTTCGATTCCCGCCTCGGAATAAATGTGTGTATGATCAGCAGAAATTTATTCCGTTGGTCTGGGTGTTTTCTATCTATAATAAAAAGATCTATTTATGTATATAATGTATTAAATTATCAGTTATCTAGTACCCATAACACAAGCTTTGGGCTAGATGATGCTGTGTGGATTGTCCAGCATTTTAAAAAAAATAATAATAATAATAAAAGTATGGATTTATCAAAATTGCACGTTAAAACTATGAAATGAAACGCAACGCGAAACTCCACATTCTAAACTACCTCGAGTGCACTTAAAATAAGCTATTTAATATAACTTTTGCAACCCTTCGGGAAACCGTATTTAGATAGATAGCGGGTACATAAAGCGAGTTTTCGGCGCCTATCTACAAGTTTCTACATCAAATGAGCAACTATACTAACAGGATAACTCTGTTACGAAACAATTAATATCTTATGACTTTAATAGCAAACCGAGTTCAAAATATTTCTCATGGAAAGGGTCTATGTGATTTTTTCTCTACTTATTAGACTTTTTTACTGACTTCAATTAAATTCCATAGAATTCCGATTAGTTTTCTCTGAATAATTAATTGGTCCAGATATACATAGTCTAATAATTTTTTTCAAAAGAGCGTAATTACGTTTTTGTTTCGTAAGCAAGACAATGATCAACTTTTTGGTACAAAAATATGCCATAATTACTATTAAACTAACATATTCTGATTATTGGTCCCAGTAGCAATTCTCGTCCACACTAGTAACAATTTGCCGTGAACGTGTCTCCGTACGGTAACAAACACTCGTGTCACTATGGCGTAGCCGTGACTTGATACCGAAACAAATACACGTGACAATTTGACAGATTTTCAAGGGACTTCGTGAAAAAGTACAGACGAAACCCGCGTGATTAATGTGGGCGTGTCTCGAACATACACACGGCAGAATGTCACAAGCCGGATATTGCAACGTCAGAAACCAGTATTCTGTATAAATGCAGCCCACTTTTCCAACCCCTTGTAATAGTGCAGCTTCAATATTAAATTTAATGTCCATTATTTGAAGCCTTTGTTAGTGAAAATTGCATTTTCTAGAATATTGTAAGATGAACTTGAGATGTCTTGAAGGGAAAATCTTTTGGTTATTTATTTTGCGAGCGTCTTTTGTTTACACTCCCTTTATTTAACTTTTAATTCTGCTGGTGTGCCACGACGAACGGTCTTGTCATGCACGATTTTTTGCCCGTCTGCGAAGCGTAGAAGGTTAATGTGTTGGGGAGTATGTTTTTAGGCGAGTTATTTTAGCTGTCACTGGGGCCCAAACGGCTAAACGGATTTTGACAAATAAGGTGTCTTTGGATTTGTTTGGGTTACAAAAGTGACGTAAGCTATACAAAATGTAAAAAATACAAATATGGCGGCTGTTAGAAGCTATTTCAATTACTTTCATTTGGTTTTTTTTGCAATAAATACTAGTCTATGAAAATTTTTGGAAGTGAAACAAAAGAAAAACTATTAAGAATGTGTCAATATAGGCATAAGACTATGTAACTACCCACCTACTTCAGCGTCACATAAATTCAAATTTCGAATCTACAGTCTCGCCATCTGTTAGCACAAGTGGTACAAGTTTGAGTTACGGATGAACAACTCCAAGTCGGGAATCAAATCACCTAGAGCTGAGATAAGAGTAATTTATTAGCCCCTCTTTGATAAAACTTTAGCTCATTGAGAGAGTAGGTTCTATGACTTTTAACCGGACTGTGATGCGAAAAAAGAGAGAAATGTGTTTTGGGGTGAATGTATGTGAGTTCCTTTGGATGCCGCTGTAGTTCAAACGGCTGGACAGATTTTGAGAAATAAGGGGTCATTTGATTCATCTGGATTACAAAAGTGACTTAGACCATACAAAATGTAAAAAATCTAATATTGTTTTCAATTACTTTCAGTCATTATTTTATTTTATTTGCAATAAATACTAGATTTATTTAAAAGCAATATTATAAAGTAACTTTGGTGCTTAGTTTCCCTAATAGCGGTACCCTTTTGATCCTAAGGATGTAGTTTCAAATCCCGTCAAAGGATATTTCGCTTCTAAAAATGTGTTTGCGCTATTTTACTAATACTTTCAAACGGTGAAGGAAAACATCATAAGGATTCCACGCCGTAGAACCTCAAAAGTTCAAAGTCCTTACACCCCACAAGTTTTTGAACCAAAAATACGATAAGCGAGTAGATTTATCCTGTTAATAAAGTACCCTATTCCAAAATCATGGTGTTATACTAAAATTGAGTGTGTAAATGACTAGCCTCACAGCTCAGTTGGTAGTAGCCCTGCCTTCTGCGCTGTAGTTTGTGGGTTCAATTCCCACCCAGAATAAATATAAATATTTGAGTGATGAACATAGATGTTTTTTCTGTGACTGGGTGTTAATATCTATTCTATGTATGTATTTACTAAAAAATAGTATATAATTAGTCAATCAGTTATCTGGTTCCCATAGTACAAGCTTTGCTTAGTTCGGGGCTAGATTTGTCCAGTAAAAAAATGGATGGATACAGGGGTAGAGGTAGGCCAAAGAAAAGATGGATGGACTGTGTGAAAGATGATATGAGTAAGAAAGGAGTGAGTATTGAGATGACGGATGATAAAGGTAAATGGAAGAAGAAAACGTTTTGTTCCGACCCCACATAGCGTAGAAAATGGGCAGGTAGAAGAAGTCCAGTAAAAAAAATGTATGACCTTAGATACAAAATATAAACAAATTTTGTACAAAACTAAATTTGTTTACGTTGTCGTGTGGCGTACTTCCAAGAATCTCAGTAAAACATCCAACCTGTTATCTTCAAAATGAATGTTCTAAATATTCATACAAAATTTTATGCAATATTATATCTCCATATCTTTGCATCCGTTTATTATATGCTCGTTAGGTTATCGCCTAACATTTCTAGTTGTAATATTAATTGTTTCATGAATTTTAATTGTAATTTAATTCAAAATGTCTTTCTCGGCATCCATTTGTGTTAAAGATTTTTATCTGGTGTATTTTGGTATTATGTTTCGTGTGTCTTGTATTAAACTTTTATAATGCCTTCAACGTCGTTAAAATTTCCGAAATAGACGTTAGCCAACAGAGAACAAGTGGGCACAAGATTTTATTCAATCAAATAACACAAAAAAAATATGTTCACGACTGTAATCCCTAGGCTAGATATCTCCTCAGATCTCTAGTTACTGAGATCTTTGAGAATATCTAAAGAAAGTAGTCATAGGAACGTCTCAACATTTTATTTGGCACATGACTACATTTTGACAGATAAAAGATAAGGATAAGGGATAAGGGCAGGAGAATGATGATGATGACTACATTTTGAACGGCGATTATTATTCCGTACGTGACAGGTTGCAAGCCCATCACAACTTATAAGAATACTAATTTATAACACACACTTAAACACAGTACTGGCATTGGGCACATATATTTTTCGAATAGAAAAACTCATTGGTGTTCGACCAGGATTGAACTCACGACTTTCGGGTCGTGAGGCAGGGGTGCTACTACTACACCAGGGCTCAAACTGGTGCACCAAACAACACAAGCAATTCAAAAACAAAAATCAATTCTGCAAAATAATTCAAACTCAATCTTAGCTGAAATGTTTACTCCAAATTTTAATATTTACATTGCAATCTGGACAAGTTTGAAGAATCCTTGGACCCAAAATCGAACCCTTAAGGGTCCCTATACAAACAAACATACAATAGACCCGCCCACAGCCGAAGCAGAAGTGCGATGACACCGGGTACAACGCTGCGGAAATCAAAACTGTCCAAATTGTCTGCGATTGACGTGATATCACTCATTTAATTTGCAAACGGAACTGTAGGTCTACCATGAGTTTTCACAATCTACACTCGCTAGCGACTGTAGTTAAAAAATTGTATGAAAACTTGTACAGCGCCTCTAGCGGATAGTTGCGTACTAAAACGCCACGTAGTTGACTATCCTACGTCACAGCGTACTACAGTGACTGTAGTTTTATTTGCTTAGAATGTGGTACCATGAGTAACAATTTTGACAGATGTCATAGTAACGTACTATTACTACTGTAGTAACGTCAGCCGATCTAAATGTGACAACTCATGGTAGACGTACTGAGCATATTGACATATCCAGTCGTTCAGACAGTGCGATCCGAGGCCTTCGGGCAATATTACTTTTATATTTCGTACCATGTTCTTTAAAAATTGTATGGAAGTAGTGTTACTTCTAGCTTGAAACTTTGACGTTTGTGAAGCATGATGTAAGGCTTGTTGTAAAGCCCCAGAGCAGAGATTTTGTTGTCGGTATGTGAAGAAGTATAAAGATATATAATATCTGAGCAATATAGACACATGCAATACAAATCTATCACAATGTACTTGACTACAAGTCAAGAAAAAAAAACGTATGAGAATGATATAATCTAGTCGATACCATTGTATAAAGTGGTAGATTTTTTTGTTTGATCGATGATAGCTTTTGCAATCTTTGATGTGATCTGTATGAAATTTGAAGTCGATATATTCGTAGCTTTTATTTTGATTAGTCACGTGATTACTCCAAATATTTCTGATGTTTTCCATTTTCAAACTGATTCAAAATATATTTATTCAATAATATCACAAGGATCACTTTGATACACATCTCTTTCATAGTGAATTTAAGTGCCAATTCCAGCCTAACACAAGTCCGAGAAGAACAGGCGAGAAACTCAATCTAGTGTTACTTTGTCTACTCCCCCCCCTCACCCCTCCTCATCTGCAGTCTGTCTTGCACTGAATCTACATTTCAGATTTCAGCATACGGTATTCGCTCAACCTTCAAACGCACTAAAAAACTAATATTATTATCATCCCTGACGCGAGAGACATTCTTCGTACTTTTTAAGGTCCTAAGATATGCTGGTTTCCTCACCATGGTACAAGACAGGTTTCAAACCCCTGACCTTAGTATCAGTGGAGGCTACCACTAGACTCAAAAATTTTCTGAGTTAAACTAATGTAGTTATTCCATTTATTCATTCACCTCAAACATCCCAACACATTTTAAAGAATAACTTTACGAGAAGAAATTCGCGGGCTTATTGCTAGTATATCAGATAGGGTTGTTTATAATAGCGCGGTCTGGTTAGTAGGGTTGTCTATTGAATCGAACGCTATTTTGAGTACAATCATCTTTGAAACGGTCCCATGACTTGATAGTAGCAATAGATAAGGTTTAGAAGGAAGAGCCATTTCGTAATATTTATAGCCCACTAATATTTGGATAATAATATTTACTGTGGAGAACAGAAGATGAAAGATGATTGGTCATCTTATACGATATGACAGTTTAATCAAGAACTTTATAGAAGAAAAAAAAAAAGAGGGAGACAGAGGATAAGGTATATTTGACTGGCCTCACAGCTCAGTTGGTAGTAGCTCTACCTTCTGCGCTGTAGGTTGTGAGTTCAATCCCCACCCAGGACTAACATTTGTGTGATGAACGCAAATGTTTGTTCTGTGTCTGGGTGTTCTATGACACACACCTTCATTGGTTCTAGGGTATGCCGATTTCCTCATGATTTTTTCCTTCACCTTGTAGTTTTAGGTTACTCTTAAGAGCTTCTGAGACAAAAAATATTCTTGACCGATGGTGAGACAAAGACAAATAACTCAATAGATTAATATGCGTATTTTTGCACACACTAACAAATATCTTACAAACTGTATTATATTCCATGACGTGGACCAAAATCAACAAAATAACCCTTTCAACCCTTCTAGAGAGTGATTTTATTATTCATAGAAATAGAACTCAAATTCGCTTAATTTTCCGCATTTCCAACTACAAAATGGAAAATTCCCTAATCCTGTGTAACTGCTCCCTAGGCCAGTCCCATTTGGTTCCCATTTGGGATCTACATCCGGGCCCCTAATTGCTGGGCCCTACCGATTGAAAAGGGGACCAATTTATAGGGGATTGGGATTTAGTGTTTTCCGAATGTTTGTTGGTGTTGCCAAATAATTGCATGTTGAACTTTTAGGGAAATTTATTAAATTGAGTGTCTGAAATGCGATTAGTGAATTAAAGTGACAATGCTTAGATATAGGAAGTCGAAAAGTTTAAATCAACTTTGGTTAAGTTAAGTCAAAAGAAGACTTTTATTCAGCAAACTTAAAATATTAAAAGAAAAATTGTAAATGTAGACGTACTACCTCGTAAGAACCTAAAATTATAAACCCGTGGAGTACTTAATATACCTCAAGGTTCATTTTGAGTTGTCCTTCAAACTGAGTACTGGTTATAACAGTCATAAGGCCATCATGAAAGCCTTCAGGCAATTATGAACTTTATCACCGAGGTTGGCTCATATGAACTTAATATCACTTACAATACAAACAGATGGCTCAAAACAACCGCATGGTAATAACGTAATCCTCATATCCTATATCTATATATAAATTATTCCGTCTGGCTTGGCAATTCGGTGCTACTGCTACAGCTTAAATGTTTATCAGCTACTTCACAAAAATGATGATGATCATAATAGTTTGGTTTCATTTAATTATTTCAATGCACATTAAAACTATGTAGGTATATCTATCTCGCTCAACACAATAGTACTAAAAATAAGAAACGCAAGATTTTTTCGTAATTATATTACGCTGGTTTTGTGAATTTATATTGCGTGTAAAGTAGGTATTGAAAAATTTTGCAAAACCGGTAATTAATCAAAAAATAAAAAGAAAATCACTGACTTTGATCGACTTAAGGGACAGGATACCAGTTTCAGGGCGGCAAAAACACAGCTCCGGGGTACGCCAGTTTTGATGGAATTCCAGTGTCACGGCTGACCGATCAAAAGATCGCTCATAACACTTTACTGATATAGGTCCAAAAGGTTGGTCTGTACAATAATAAGTTCACTAACGCAACATGTAGCTAAAATGTCTAAGTTTAAAGATTCCATGCTATAAAAATTGAGTTGAACGCGATGTCAGACAGAATCAGAACACCCAAAGCCCGCAAACTTGCTGAGTGGCGCGGGGTATCATTGTCGTGAGTAGTGATTTTATGAAACTACCCTCAATTAGAAAAAAAAAATCGAACATTTTATTGCGAAAAAGAGAAATTGGTCACAAAATTACAACTAGACGTTAGATAAACAAACGTTGATCATAGTAAAAGTAGATTTTACCAACATCTGGTTTACATAATTAATGACCAGACGGACTTCGAGTAGTGGTTGAGAATTTTTATTCCCAATCAACCCATTGTTGGAGTATAGAGAGTATTATTTCTCAAAAAAATCTTTGGAAATATCCTCAAAATAATGTAATTTTAAAAGCAAGTAAAAATCAGCTTAGGTATTCTTAGATGTCTCTCATTTATTTTAGAGATGGTATAATTAATAATTTATTATAATGATTAAGTATCGTTAATTAATTAAGTGAGATTGGCGCAAGATAGAGGCGAATGGCAAAAGTGAAGAGAGGCTTATGCCCATCAATGGGATGAGAAGGACTGATGATGATGATTAAGTATCACTTTTATTTAATAAACTTACTTTTCTACTTGTCCTTTCTAGTCACTGAGCTTGCAAACTGATTGGGCTATTATGACTTTGGGCTGTGGTCAGACGAAGGGGTGGCGTGAATGGGGTAGGAGCCACAATTGCCGATAAATACATGTTATTTTGCAATAATATGCGCTATGAATAGTTTCAAGACAGAAATAGGCAATATAATATTTTCCTTGAAGATTTATTGCAGACATTGCTGATAGTTTACGAGAAACCGAAAAATAAGGTCTCTAAAAATGTATATTACGTTCGTGTAACTTTGACTACTCCCTATGTTTGTCTGTTTGTATGTGTGTCTATCTATAGAATTGTAGCATCCAAACGGATAAATAGATTTTGTTTTAATTATATTTAATTAAGTACTATTTTTTGTTTAAAAAGAGACTTGATTAAAAGTGTTTTTAGCAATGATTTTAAGTGTTGTTTTATTATCAATTTAATAAGGAGATTTTGATGCTATTGCATTGGAAGTTTTTGTAAATAATTTGCCTGAGTGACTTAAAATCTGATTCTGAACTACAAAAAAAAATAGTAAAATACAATTATACTAAAGTCCCTATTCTGTCAGCTATCTCGCTAGATGGCACTATGTAAAACTTTCAACATTTATTTTTATGAATGGATGTTTATTATACTTCTTTCAGTCGCAGTTTTCTTTATTTCTAATTCAATTATCCTCACCTCGAGCAAGCTAAGCCTCTGCAGACCACAAAAACCCAATTAACTACCGACAAGACGAGCTTTTCACAATATAAACTGAAAATAAACAAAAAGGATCCAATGGTGTATGTCGTGACGACATCCGGGCACTAAATCATCCGGACAAGACCACTTTTTGCGGGCAAAATGCCTGTTTCAATTAGAAACGGTTCCTTATGTTTTTTTGGTTTTATGTGCTTTTTCTTTTGAACCGACTTTTTTGTTCTACGAGTATTGGAGAGGAGAAAGACTTCTGTTTTTTTATTAATCCATACTAAATTACTATAAATGCGAAGAACTCTGTTCGTTGTGACCTTTTCACGACCAAATGGCTGAACAAATCTTAATAGAATTCGGCAAAGGGATATATTAAATCACGGAGGACGACATAGGCTACATTTTGTTATTGTTCGAAATTGTCAAAAATCACAGACAATCAAGTGACATACGTAAATGTCTGTTTTGATTTTCACTGTTGATTAATAAATCACTTTTGTTCATATTATGTGACAATATGAAAATGATAAGGAGTAATAGGTTAGCGTGGTATGGGCCACGTTATGGGAAGAGATGAATGTCATGACGAGAAGAGTGTTAGGTATGAATGTGAACGGATACAGGGGTAGAGGTAGGACGAAGAAAAGAAGGATGGATGGACTGTGTGAAAGATGACATGGGTGAGAAAGGAGTGAGTACTGAGATGACGAATGACAGAGGGAAATGGAAGAAGATCACATGTTGTGCCGACCACACATAGCGTGGGAAAAGAGCAGGAAGACGGTGATGATGAATATGAAAAACCACTTATCATTCGTAGGTATAACAATACAAAAAAAAACAATTGCATTATAAAATAACCACTCCTTCTTTATTGTCGAAAATAAAATTGTCGTAAATTAAAGAAAACAAGCCTACCCAAAACGACTATTCCTATAAATACCCTCAAATTTCCATAGCATGCATTGACCCTAGCTGTTTTCAAATAAGTACGAGTACATTTCAATAAAAAATCCCTTATGTCAGCGGATCCTTTCCCTTTACAAGCACGTTCGAACATGTATAGCTTGTTTAGCCAAAAACTGAAATATTCCAGATAATATCATCTTTTATCACGTAAAGTGTCATGGTGCCTTGGTCTTGTATAGAGTATAGGTTTTTAGGGACATGGGACAAGTGATGAGTTTTCAGAGGGTAAAGTTTTCTAACACATCAAATTTTTTTTAGTCTAATAGTGTCACTAGCTGACCAGCGCCTTTGCTGCGGGTTTTAAGAGATATACATAATTTATATATTGTAGGTAAGTACTCGTATAATATATAAAATATTTTTTTCATAAGATATTTATTTGATTATTATAAGAGCTTAACCTGACTGACTGATTGATTCATCATCACCAAGCCGAAACCGCTGAAACTATAAAAGTGAAGTTTGGAAGGTGGCTTCCTTTTATAACAAAACCTCACTGTGTATAAAAACTTTTTAGCGGGTGGTGCGGTTGGTCTGAATTTTGGTTTGGATACTGTAATGCAAATTAAATGGTATTTCTGGATATTGCAAAATAACCCTCTAAAAAGGGTAAAATGGGGTGTCAAAGTTGGTACGGGATTTTTTATGAGATGTGTGATTTGTTTGAAACGTGGCTTAGATACTTTAAGTGAACGAAGTCGCGAACGGGACAGGTAGTATAATATCCATTTGCGTGCAAAAAAATCGACCCACTATATCGTATAGTAATTAAAGTCTGAAGTGGGCTAATTTTATTGCACGCAAGTATATTTTAATCTCGCCAACATCTCCTAACACGCGCCGCATCTAATGCGTCTCGTTGAGTGAAAATTTTGCGGAAAATGATAAATAAGGGTACTGACGAGCACCGAATTTTGATGGCGACCCTTTTGTATGGATCTTGTTTCAAAGTGGGCTTATCCTACATTGAATAGTGAGGACATTCGCGTTGTTATCTTGAATGGCAGAGCAAGGTATTATGGATAATGGAAACACAATGGAGGCTGCAGTCACCCATAATTTGAAGGCGGTTTTAGGGTCGGTTCATATCTGACGAAAGATGCGTCGAGCGTATCAACGATTTTACTAACGCATCGGTTGAGTGTGAAAGGTTGAATGTTCTGTTTTGGCGTTACGCGACCGATAAAACGCGACGTTTCTTCGGTCAGATGTGAACCGACCCTTAGGAGTAAAGTTTCACTCGTTTTTTCCGGAATGGACAATTTCTGATAAACAGCGAATGCAAATGGCGTTTTGTTTATTTTTTTTTGGTTAGGTTTTATTAGTATAGGTTGTATTACTTAGATCTGTTCTTTCTTTTGTTTTACTTCATGTAATTTCTCTATTTTCGTCTCTCTCAGTGTAAACTAGCTTTTTTCAGTTTCTTTTGTTTAAACGAAAAATTGTTACTTACTTATCTGATAAATACTGCTTGTTTTCCGAATGGCATAAAATGTATGAAACTGATTTATGGAGATAAAATGCATTTGAATTTAAAACACAACCTACTTACCTAAATTATTACAAAAATGTTGTGAAAATTACCTACGCGTATGAATTAAAGTTCAAAGAAATAATTTGAAAACGTATCGGAACCTCATCATTGTGTTACACTGTGCTACATCAATTTTGATGTTCGACGGGTAGCTGAGGGCGCAACCCTATTAGTCTTCTTGTTTTGGTAGAATGTATCACTTCTAAGGGTTGAAACAAGAGCTAGTAATTAATTTTCATTTTACCCGAGTAAGCATGAAACTACCCTCAAAATTGGTATACAAAATCCCGTTTAGTTATAAATATTGCAACTCGAAGTTGAACTTTATTACACTAGTTATAAGGTTAATTTTGGTTTGAATTAATAGTTCTCTGCTTGTGAATCGAAAATTACCCCTATCGGAAATTGAGTGCAATTTCAACCATAGATATAAATTGTATAGATAGAACAAATTGTTAAATATATTTTTATAGAGTTTTTACGGCCGACAATGACGGTGACAGGTTTTCAAAAAACCGAAACGCCGTGAAACGACGGGGTCACAACATCCAGATAAAAATTCAAAAGAACTTCCAACGAAATAATCCTTCAAAGCCTTATTTGTAATGCAAACATGTGCTCAGAATGAGATAATCTCGCATTACAAAGGCCTTTACACATGTATATCATTTAAAAGGGCCGATGTCTTGGCAATTTCGTACGGCGGCTAATGGTTCCTATGATAGCTTTACCTGGCTAGTTGTGTTAGCGGCCAAATACACAAAGACAAATAGCAATGTAAAGTACCATCATAAAGCAGGTACCATTATATTCTAGCTTCTGCCTTCGGCTTGGCATGCATGGGATCTGAAAATAGCAAAATAAATAAATTAAACTCTTCTATGTCACATCAGACTGAAAACTCACTGGCATTAATTAAGGAAATTGAACCCGTCTTTCCTTTTTTAATCATAGCCGATAGTCACCCGCTATGCCAAAGAGGTTGAAAATTCCGTAACCTTATCCCTCACGGAAATCATTAAAATATGAGGTATAAAAACACTCCACTTTGCTCTGAAGTCTCGGTTTTCTAAGAGACTGCAAACGGCATATAACAACTGTTATATTGCGGTGTTTAATTAGTTTTTATCATAGACATTTATTGAATAGTCTTTGCATTATCTTTATTCCAAAATATAAATAAAAATAAATAAATAAATGCCTTTATTCTACTACTTAAAAATCAAGTTACATATAATTTGGACTAATCTGAGGACTAATGGGACTAAGGGGACTAATCTAACTGAATAGAATGAACGTCATTCCAAAATCCAATAAGCAAATAAATATTCACGCACACAGAATCAATCCATCTACTCCAATTATGTTTAAGCAGTTGAGCATAATTATTGGATAACTTTCTTCCAAATTTTTAAACTTACAAAAACAGTTGTACTACTTTGACTGTGTAAAATTCAATAGCAGTATTTTTATATAAAAAAAGTTAAAAAAGTTATCCAATAAGTTCAACTGGTTGAACAGATAGTTGAAAATATTGGAGTAGACACAAATCACATCGGCTAATAAAAAAAAAACCGAACACTTCCGAACGACACTCTCGTATTTTTACGCCATAAGCACCAAAAACTTTTTTCTGTAATGTCACAACACTGTTTTAAACTATATTGAATGGGTACATGCGTGAATTTACAAAATGTATAACGTTATTGACATTTTTTTATGTAAATGGCGTAAAACTACTCAGTTAAGAAAACCATTGGTAATTATTTTCAAAAGCGATCGATTTTACGAATTTAGCGTATAAAATAATCGGTTAAAAAAAAGTACTTACCTTGAATTTGTTAACTTTTCAGTTTTTTATTTTTTTCTTTTGTAACGTCCACCATTAATCTCTTTGTAAAATTTCTCCGTCAGAAAACGGCCTCCGTTTCTTGGCTATCCCTCAAGGGCCCGAGGGCCGGAGGGCGGGCGCAGAGGTACGTTGATAATGCCTCCTCCATTTACAAGGGCTGTCAGGACCCTAGAGATAACGCAGATTACTATGGCGGTAAGTCTTGTTTTGTTGATAAAACAAGAAGGCTCTATAGATTTTGATAGGGTTTAATAATTGAATACTATTCACTTCGCTAGAACAGGAATTCCTTGCGGTTTAGGGAGATTGAACAATGCTTTGTTATAATCGTGGCTGGTGGCGAAGAAAATGTACCTATATTAATAGTTGTGTGTTATGATATAAGATGGTTTGGGCATGAAGAAAGAATGGATGAAAGGAGACTGACGAAACAGGTGCATAAGGCAAGTGTGAATGGGACAGTTGGAAGGTGAAGACCTCGGCGTACGTACCTCGTTCAAATCGGGGACGTTTTACGGCCAGATGAAGAGTACCATAAACTAACGAAAAATGTAATGAGAGTGAATGAAGCAAAAGAGATATGTCAGGATCGTAGCAAGTGGAGATCCGTGGTCTGCCTACCCCGTCGGGAAACAGGCGTGATTTTATGTGCGCGTTATGAATGCTTCGTTCATTTAATTAAATAAATAAATAAATAAATAATGCTGGACAATCCACACAGCATCATCTAGCCCCAAAGTAAGCTACTCAAAGCTTGTGTTATGGGTACTAGATAACTGATATATTTAATACATTATATACATAGATAGATATTTTTTATTATACATAGTAAACACCCAGACCAACGGAACAAATTTCTGCATATCATACACAAATTTGTTCCGAGGCGGGAATTGAACCCGCAACCTCTTGCGTCGCAGGTGGACTCTCGCCCGCTGCGCCACAGAGGTCGTCATTGTTTATAATTATTAAACAACTTCAAAAAAAATGTGTGTGAATATTTCTTGGATAAATTTATGTGCGCAATGCCAGTGCTCTTACATGATGAAGGAAAACATCGTAAGAAAACCGACATACCCTAGAACCAAAATTTTGAATGTGTATGTCATAAGTAAGTATTCTTATTAAGCGGCGGTGGGTTTGCATTCTGTCACGTACGGAAAACTAACCTCTTTTACGAACTTATATTTTTTACTTAAATGTTTTCTAATATAAAATTCACTTTGTTACAGATAAAGACCGAGTCCAATGTAAGTACAATATCTAAACAACAAATAAATACCCATCCAATAACGGGTAACCACTTGTACAAGGAACGAGTAATAAGAATTAGTTCAGATAAGATCCCCGTACGGTCACCGTTCAATTGAATGAGCGGTCCAATTGAATTGAACGAACGTGCACTGAGCATTGAAAATTGTTTTGTATTATACCCGGGGCTTTCTGTGAGACCACTTTTGCGCAAAGAACATTTTTACTGAATTTTTGATGCCCAGTTATTTATTGGTTCGTGGTCACTAATATATTGATAAATGGTAAGGTTTGAAAATTGTTTTGGATAGTAACTAGTTAGGTAACAAATAGGTTATGGTTGAATTTTAATATTTTTATTTTTTATTGCAACTTCTATTTTATTATTTATGTTTTTCTTATTATTAATTTATTATTAATACCTAATCATTGACATTGTATAAAAATATTGCACGCCATACCGGTAGAAATATATTGATTCTATATTACCTTAATGACATCTACATTATACATGTATTTGACGCAATAAAATATTACTTTACTTTACTTTACTTTACTTTACTTTACTTTACTTTACTTTACTTGAAGGGCGATCAGAGTGAAATTACTGAGTGAACAGACCATACCACTTGCCATCATTTTGGACTCAGCTTTTTACCTGAACGCGATAAAGGAGGGTAATATGTTTGGGTTGTATGTATGTATATATTATGTAGGTATGCGAGTTCCTTTGGTTGTCGCTGAAGCTCAAACGGCTGAATAAATTTTGATAAATAAGGCGTAGTTAGATTTGTATGGATTACAAGAATGACATAAGCTTACAAATTGTCAAAAAATCCATGATGGCGGGTGTAAAGAGTAATTTTCAATTACTATCAGTCATTTTTTTGAATTTTTGACATAAATACTAGTTTTTGACGACCTCTGTGGCGCAGCGGGTAAGAGTCCGCCTGCGACGCAAGAGGTTGTGGTTTCGATTCCCGCCGCAGAACAAATTTGTGTACGATCTGCAGAAATTTGTTCCGTTGGTCTGGGTGTTTTCTATGTATAATAAAAAATATCTATCTATGTATATAATGTATTATATTATCAGTTATTTAGTACCCATAACACAAGCTTTGAGTAGCTTACTTTGGGGCTAGATGATGCTGTGTGGGTTGTCCAGCATCATTTATCATTTATTTATTTATTTTTATGTGTCTGACGGCGTGACGCCTTCGTTTCATTGTAAACAACTCGTGCAACGGGCCGCTCAACCGGTAGCAGCGCATTCTCACCCCTCCAAACTAGTTTTACCTGGCGCTCGGGTATAAAGCGAGCGCGCCAGAGTGAAGGCGGCATTCTTGCTTTGGCTTCGGCCCGATGCACATGTTGTCATAGCGCTCTAGGGTTGCTAATTATTGTGCGATAGTGCTAATTAGTTTAAATTAATTAATTATTGTTATGTAAGCTGATAAGCTGATTTAAGTACCTCCTGTTTGTTACAATAAAACCTCTGAAAACGGATTCATTCCATTTCTTTAGACCATGTCTGACTCACCGCCTTTATCAGAAGTGGTGGATCCATCCTCACAGCATTCTGCAGCCGATAATTCCGCTAATCTAATATCAATGTTCTCCTCCAGTATGGAAGCTATCTTTCAAAAAATAGCCAACAACATGACTTCTCACCCAACTACACTTAGCTCCCATGCTAAATTAGTGTGTTTCGATCCTGACACACCTGAATCTGACATAGTTAATTGGTGTGCACTGTCTGACATGATAATTGAGAAAACGAAGTTAGAGGGAGTAGACCTGATTTTGGCTTTAACTCATTCATTAAAGGGTCGTGCCGCCTTGTGTCTCACAAAAATTCAGCCGGACAAAATCTCTTGGGGTTCAATCAAAGAAATGTTAATTTCAAAATTTTCTAAGCCTATGATGATGCAGGATCATTTTGATCTTGTCATCAAGTTTCAAATTGATGCTAAAGAAGGTCCTGCTGAAGCGGGTATGCGATTATGGCAACTTATAGAAAATATTCCCGAAGCCAATTTATCAGAAAAAGTTACGACTGGTTTCGCTATTTCCATTTTATCGCAGTGCGATGACAAAATTCGCCGCGAACTCAACTCAGTAGTTATAAATGATAAAAACCAACTCTTTCGCACTTTGCGGGGTTTTACGCTGAAGAGAAAAATCGAAGAAACAACTAATGATCCAGACTCAAAGAGGTTCCGCACAGCCACACCATTTCGTGGGAACTGCAATTCCTGTGGAAAAATGGGACACCGTGGCTATGAGTGTAGAGAAAAACAGCGAATGTTGTCTAAAAATCAGCTTGTTACAGCAAAACCCGATCAATCCAAATCAGCTGTGACCTGTTACGTGTGCAGTGATAAAGGACACGTAGCCACCGCCTGCCCCAAGCACTGGAAGAAGAAAGAGGACGTCACACCGAGTACCAGCAGCAAGCAAGTGAACCTGTGTTCCAGAGCTTCGCGAGGTGTGTTAAAGCTAAGTGATATTCAATTACCATTTATATTTGACTCCGGCTCAGAATGTAGTCTTTTGAAGCAAAGTAACTGTGACTTAGTTGAGGGTGAAAAGTTTCATGAACAGGTTGTTTTAAAAGGCGTAGGACCTAACAACGTCGTTTGCTCCTTGCAAATAAAATGTCCAACCATTGTACAAGGCTCTTTGTTCAATGTTAAGTACTATGTGTTACCAGATGAATATCTCAGTGAAGACGTTTTGCTAGGTCGTGATATTTTAGAAGAGGGTGTATCTGTGAAAATTTCAGACGAAACTATTACTTTTTCTAAAAATAAAGTTTCCAACAGTTGTTTGAAATTAGATGAACCTTTTGATAAAAATTCAATTGATACAGATCTTACTGGTAATGAAAAACAACGTTTAATTGAAATATTGACCAAATATTCGGCTAACTTCATACAAAAACTTCCGACTTCCCGCATAACTACTGGTGAACTTAGGATTGACCTCATAGACCCTAACAAGACTGTACATAGACGACCCTATAGACTAGCTCCTACCGAATTGGAAATTGTAAACGAAAGATGCCAAGAGTTGTTAGACGCTAATATCATTCGAGAAAGTTCATCTCCATTTGCCAGCCCAATTCTTTTAGTAAAGAAAAAGGATGGTTCTGATCGTATGTGTGTGGATTATAGGGAGCTCAATACTAACACACGTCCAGATAGTTACCCCCTTCCATTAATAAATGCTCAAATTGATAAATTACACGGGGCACACTACTTTTCAAGTATAGACATGGCTTCTGGATTTCATCAGATCAAGGTCCATGAAGATTCAATAGAGAAAACCGCTTTCGTGACACCATCAGCTCAGTTTGAGTGGCTAACTATGCCTTTTGGTCTTAAAAATGCCCCTCAGGTTTTCCAAAGAGCCATAAATTCTGCGCTAAAAACCCTAAATGATAGTAGAATTCTAGTGTATATGGATGACGTACTTTCTGCATCAGAAACAGTAGATGAAGGGTTGTTCCGTCTTGACCTATTGTTAGATACCTTGTCTAAAGCCGGGTTCTCGTTTAATTTCAAAAAATGTTCTTTTTTAAAGAAGAAGATTGAATATTTGGGTTTTGTTATATCTGCAGGTGAAATCAGACCAAACCCTCGAAAAATCGAGGCTTTGCAAAATGTCCCTGCACCCAAAACTGTAACGCAGGTTCGACAGTTTATAGGATTAGCCACATATTTTCGGCAATTTATCCCCAACTTTTCAAAATTGATGAAACCTATGTATTCTCTGACCACATTTGGGAAAAGTAAAATTCCATGGACTACAGAGCATGACAAAATTCATAAAGAAATAGTTAGTTATCTTATTAATCACCCAGTTCTTAAAATCTTTGAACCCGCCTTGCCTATAGAACTACATACGGACGCAAGTAGCGATGGGTATGGGGCCGTTCTAATTCAAAGGAACAACAACCTTCCTCATGTGGTCGCTTATTTCAGCCATAAGACATCTGATGCAGAGAGTCGCTATCACTCTTATGAATTAGAGACGCTGGCGGTAGTTAAGTCTGTAGAACATTTTAGACACTACCTTTACGGACGTAAATTTACAGTTTTCACCGATTGTAATGCCTTAAAAGCGGCACATTCAAAAAAAGATCTGACCCCGAGAGTTCATAGGTGGTGGGCTATCTTGCAGTCATATGATTTTGATATATTTTACAAAGAGGGGAAAAATATGACCCATGCAGACTTCTTTTCGCGTAACCCGATTGAAAATCCGAAAAGTAAGCAATATGTTTCAGGGGTAGTCAATTCCGTAAAATGTGTGAATTTGTCAGAGCTAAATAAGGGATGGCTATCTGTAGAACAGTTACGTGACTCTGAAATTTCAGATATTATTTCTAAACTTCGTTCTAATGAGTTACCCACTGAAATATTACATACCTACGATATTAGACAAGGTATTCTTTACCGCAAAATTGAACGTAACAAAACCTCAAAATGGTTGCCCATTTTACCTCGATCATTAATTTGGTCCCTAATCAATCAAGTACATAATGAAATAAAACATCTCGGTTATGAAAAAACCCTTGACAAACTATATGACCTTTACTGGTTTCCAAACATGTCAAAATTTGTAAAAAAGTTTGTAGACTCTTGCGTAATCTGTAAAGCTTCAAAAGGTCCGTCAGGTGCTCAGCAAGTGCGCCTACACCCTATTCCAAAAGTAGCTATTCCCTGGCACACGATTCATTTAGATCTGACAGGAAAACTTAGCGGAAAAAGCGAACGTAAGGAGTACTGCTCTGTCATCATAGATGCTTTTACGAAATTTGTCATACTAGAACACACACTGACTTTAAACTCTTTAGATGCTATAAAAGCTGTTAAAAACTCTATACATTTATTTGGTGCCCCAAAACGAATAATAGCCGACCGAGGACGTTCGTACGATAATTTAGATTTCAAAAACTTTTGCAAGGATAACAATATTGAACTACATTTAATCGCGACGGGGTCTAGTAGGGCAAACGGGCAAGTGGAGCGGGTCATGCGCACCCTCAAGAGTTTGCTTACTATAGTAGAATGCGACTCTGATAGCGTGTGGCAAGACAATTTAGGTGACATTCAATTGGCTCTTAATAGTACACGCTGCAGAGTAACTGGTTTTACCCCCATAGAACTCATGTTTGGCATAAAAGGAAATTCATTAGAGTTGTCCAAAATAGCTGTTTTCTCCTCCGACACTAACAGGTTAGATCTTGATACAGCGCGATCAAATGCATCAAGTAACATTCGAAGACTATCTCAATCCGACACCATCCGATTCAACAGGGGAAAAGCTAAAGTACGACCATTTTCTGTAGGAGATTTCGTTTTTGTTAAAGGTGAAGAAAGGCATCAAACTAAATTAGACCGTAAATATAAAGGCCCCTTTAAAATTACTGCAGTATTAGAAAATGATCGGTATGAGCTTAAACATATAAATGGGACTAATAGAGTGTACAAGTACTCTCATGAAAATTTGAGAGAAGTACCTCGTGGACAGCTAGGTTTAACAGAAGTTGCGGAAAATTATAGTGATGATGATGACGTGACGGCGGTAAATGGTCTTAATAATGATCTTGTTCATGAAACAACCCACGAAAACTATATTATGCCGGTTACTTCAGATAATAGCGATACTATCTCTGTTAATAGTGATACTATGTCCGCTGACTCTCGTACCTTGACGGCTAGCAGCGAGGATCAAAATGTTAAACGTAGTTCACGTTCCTTGTCAATAGAATCACTTAACCCAGAACCTATACACATTGTAACAAGCGCTGTGGTACATAGAGAGGATGATTTGTAAAATATAAGTTTAGTGCAGGTACTTATCATAGTATATCATTGAAGGGTTTATCTGGGCCAATGATATTAAGAGTAGAATCCGGACCAGTTTAAAAAAAATAGTGAACTGAAGGGATCTTGCAGGATCATTGATGATCGGACCAAGAATTATGCTTCTGAAGGGTCAAACGACTGGACCATGCTCTAGCATGAAGGGTCAAACGACTGGACCATGCTCTAGCATGAAGGGTCAAACGACTGGACCATGCTCTAGCATGAAGAGTCAAAGGACCGGACCAGGCTTTAGCCTGAAGGGTCAAAATATAGATACTGGACCAGCCTTTAAAGCTGAAGAGTTGACAGACCGGTCCAGACATTAGAATTAGAGCAAAGTCTTAAGATTTGTTTGTCAGGATGAACGAGCTAAGCCCTGTCATTTTCTTTCTCAGATAACAACTTGTGAACAGCGCGTACGAGGACGTACGCACGTCAGCATGGCCGTGACGGCGTGACGCCTTCGTTTCATTGTAAACAACTCGTGCAACGGGCCGCTCAACCGGTAGCAGCGCATTCTCACCCCTCCAAACTAGTTTTACCTGGCGCTCGGGTATAAAGCGAGCGCGCCAGAGTGAAGGCGGCATTCTTGCTTTGGCTTCGGCCCGATGCACATGTTGTCATAGCGCTCTAGGGTTGCTAATTATTGTGCGATAGTGCTAATTAGTTTAAATTAATTAATTATTGTTATGTAAGCTGATAAGCTGATTTAAGTACCTCCTGTTTGTTACAATAAAACCTCTGAAAACGGATTCATTCCATTTCTTTAGACCATGTCTGACTCACCGCCTTTATGTCTATGCCTAAAAGAGTTTATAAATACATGGATTTGTAAACAAATATTTGTACAATGCAAAAACACTTTTATTTAGCCATACAACATCCTATCAGCCCTTGTGAACATAGCACGGTGATACCGGCAGATAAATCATAAAAATATCATTGAATATTCTGCACAAAACAGATGTTTATTTATTCGAGGGTGGAATCCATACAACAGTGCGGATTAACATAGGAATTGGCATGACGAAGTGAAGAGCTGATAGAGTTTTATGGAAATCTTCTGCCAAAATGCGGTGACATTCAGTTATACAGGGTGGTAACAAACTACTTCCGAAAACTTCAAAGATGACAAAAAAGCTTGGAACGAATCAGCTCCAACTCCATATCTCAATGGTGTTGATTTCTAGGCTTAAAAATATTTAAATGAAATTAAATGCCCTTTTAAAATTATTTTCGTATTGTTCTTTTATACACTGGAAATGGTGTGGAATTTAAATATGAAAAAAAATATGTATACTCACGACTGTAACTGGGGTTTGGTACATATTTTTTTAGATCTTCTAGTTTCAAGTTGTTATATTTTTATAAATATAGGAACAATGTTCAAAACTTTAGCGGCGATGGGCTTGCAACCTGTCACATACAAAATAATAAGTCCGCAAAGTCACGCCTGAATCAATCATTTACAAAATACTAATCACCTTACATATTGTGGTCATGTGCCAAATGTCATGTTCGGATGTGCCTTTGGCTATCCTCTTTAGATATCCTCAAAGATCTAAGTAACTAGAGATCTGAGGAGATATCTACCGAGCCTGGGGATTACAGCCGTGATCATGTTTTTTTTATTTATTACAAACATGTCATAGATAGAAAGTATACAAAAAGCCGTTCGCCCGTAATAAACAGTTACAGATCCCGCAATGAGAATCAAAATCGCATCTTTCGAGTCACAGCTGGCCATCTAACCACTACGCCACAGAACTCGTCAAATCTACCTGAAACAGGATAGCGTAAAGTCAAATAATCGTCGCATAAACTGCAAGTCCGAATCACAACTCCCCTAAAGCAATCTAATTCCTAAATTTCAGCACAGTTGAGTTACCACTGAAGGGTTGCCCCATATTTTCGGCGTTAGACCACAATCAGGCTGAAAGCAGGTTGGGGCTGTTTATCGGCTTACCAGCGTTGAGATTTGTGAGGAAACTGGCATACTCTAGAAATAAAAATTTGAAGGTGTGTGTCATTCAGTCAGTTGGTATTCTTACAAACTGCAATGGGCTGGCGACTTGTCACATATCTGTGCAAAATCTGGGCATGTGCCAAATATTATCATGTTAGATATCCTCTTCTTCTTCAATTATGGCATCTGTCTCTTAGAGAACAATTTTGCCAGTGTCAAGTGTATTTATTTATAAGTATTGTCAACTTCACAGAGTCATAGTCAAGTTGTCAAGTCAATTTTAAACAAAAGATGGCTGTTTTGTTGAAAATCTCGGGATTTCCTCCGATGGAATTTGAAGAGAACTATTCACTCTAATTCACATACTTTACACTCGCGTCAAGAACCCGGGCTTTATTGGCAAAATAACCACCAAAATTACGCAATAAAACTCAAAATAACACGAGAAAACATATAAAAACCAGAGCGACGTAGTTGTCAGGCAAAGCACCGCAGAAAATCCTAGATATCCTCAAAGATCTAAGTTACTAGAGATCTGTACGTCTACCATGAGTTGTCACATTTAGATCAGCTGACGTTACTACAGTAGTAATAGTACGTTACTATGACATCTGTCGAAATTGTTACTCATGGTACCAAATTCTAAGCAAATTAATGAGCGCAAACTACAGTCGCTGTAGTACGCTGTGACGTAGGATAGTTAGCTACGTGAGGTTTTAGTACCCAACTATCCGCTAGAGGCGCTGTACAAATTTTTGATAAAAAATTTTAACTACAGTCGCTAGCGAGTGTAGATTGTGAAAACTCATGGTAGACCATCTGAAGAGATATTAAAGTCGTGATTACGTTGATATTAGGTGTCAAAATCAAACGAATTCGAATGACACGTCTGTTTTTTAGAACTTCATGAGAATACTACTATAGGAACTTACCAAGGTCTGTATTTCCAAAATAATGGGTGTCTTCAAATCGTAGGGTTTCTGAGCGTACGTGCTCCATTTTAGACCTCACTGATGCCTAACATCAAGCAAAGTGAGGTCAAACACTAAACAATTTAGAAAAAAAATAGTGTGCACTGCACTTTTGAGCTAAAAAGTCTGCGTGAGCCGGTAAACCTGCGTCAATAAACTGCTTTCTGTGTAAATGCGGCGTAACAAATAACCCGCGTAGTCGGTTAAATACACTAATTCTGTAAAGCTACTCTTACATTTCCCCAAGCTCCGTGTTTTATGAAACTAGTTTATAAGCTGAAGCGAGTGTAATTAGATAAGCGCGTGTCGGTCACGCATTTAGCGAGGGTTCCGTAATTGAATTTACAAACTCTGGATGTTTTGTCTTGTGTCGTGCCTCGGAAAGAGTACTTACTAATGAAGTTAGGTACTATAACGACTGTCTTAGGTTGTGTTTTTATTTTGTTTGAATTATTCTTTGCTAGATTACGCCCACGGCTCGGCGTACGTGGTACCTTTAATAACAAAAACAAATCTATCCCACGGAAACCGTACATTTCTTGTGCTTTTCCGTGTCTCTGTGTCAAACTTTATTCAGATCCGTTCAGCCGTTTCAGCGTTTTAACTAATATTCATACATCCACATTATAATACCAAAGCATAATACGAGTATTATGGCTGATAATTTTATTATGTATATGTACTATAAAAAATTAGTCCTAGCGGTAATTTAAAAACCGATAAAAAATAAAATTGTTGGATTCCCGACTATAAATTTTATTGACTAATAGCAAAATATTCGCAGTATGTAGTTGTGGGTTGAAAATAAACTGAGTAAATGGGTTGAAATTTCAAATATATTAAAGAGTTGAGAAATTCTTCCTTTAAAAAGAAAAAGTACTTACTGACCTTTTCACATTCGTTTTAGGCCTATTTTAATGATTTACGAGTAATATTATAAAATTTAAACCGTCTCTTATACCTTATACCAAACACCAATAATTACACCATGATTCCACTTTCATTACTTTAATTAGTCAACGTTAATAACGTTTTATTTTATAAGCGGTGACGTTCACGAGAACTAAATCACATTTTATTGAATTTAATTAACTTGGCGTGAAGGTTTATTGGTGACGTCACATGTCTAACCACAAGAATTATTAAAAATTTAAAAGTTACATGAAGCGACAAAGTTACAGAAATTGTTTAATCAAGTCTCTTCTTCTTCTTTAATTATGGCATCTGTCTCTTAGAGAACAATTTTGCCAGTGTCAAGTGTATTTATTTATAAGTATTGTCGACGTCACAGAGTCATAGTCAAGTTGTCAAGTCAATTTTAAACAAAAGATGGCTGTTTTGTTGAAAATTTTCGGGATTTCCTCCGATGGAATTTGAAGAGAACTATTCACTCTAATTCACATACTTTACACTCGCGTCAAGAACCCGGGCTTTATTGGCAAAATAACCACTAAAATTACGCAATAAAACTCAAAATAACACGAGAAAACATATAAAAACCAGAGCGACGTAGTTGTCAGGCAAATGCACCGCAGAAAATCCTAATCAAGTCTCTCTTTGAGTTTAAATTTTTGTCTTTGAGTTTCAATTTTTGGATTTTCTGCGATGCATTCGACTGTCAACTCTGTCACTTTAGTTTTTAGTACCTTTTTAGTACTGCGACTTGGTGTAATAGTTACTTTAGGCAGTATTTTTAATTCCTTAGGATTCATATTTTGCACTTTACTTTCATACCTTATTTCAGTATTTTTTTCGCAATAAAAGGTAAACTATGTCCTTTCTCAAGGTCTATTCTATCTTTGTACCAAATTTCATCAAAATCGGTTTAGTGGTTTAAGCGTGAAAGCATAACAGTCAGAGTTACTTTCTCGTTTATAATACTAAGTATGAATAGTACCTATTATAGTGTCTATAATAAGATAGATCTGTATATTTCTGTGAATAAAGTTATTTTAAATATGGAAATATGAATATGCAAAATAACTAGTATCTCGACTAGGCAAGGACGATGAAGGTCGTTGTATTCCGGTTGACGACCCAATAATTATTAAAATCACATTTAAATATAATAATACAGGTTGAGAGGTCGTTTACAATACCTAATATTAATCTTTACAATATTTTAAATGCGAATATAACTCTGTCTGTCCGTGTGTTACGCAATCACGCCTACTTAACCGATTTCAATGAAATTTGGTACAGAGATAGTCTAAAACTTGAGAAAGAACTTAAGCTACTTTTTAATGCGAAAAATAGACTGTAAGATGTTGAAATAGGGGATTAAAGTATGTATGGAAATTATGTAAATTTTAAAGATAGATGCTTGAAACACATTTTTTAATTAGATGCAAATAGATTCAAGTTTGTAAAAATTTTACCTTAAAGAGGGTAAATTTAGGGGTGAAAGTTTTTGTGTGATGACGTCGGCAAAAAGTTAAAAAATAAATTAAAAATGTTGCCGAAAATCACATTCTACGCGGACGGAGTCGCAGACATAGCTAGTTTATAAATATAGGTATAATAATGTTTTAAGAAAATGGCAGATAGTTAATAGTAAAATAATAATATTGATAATACGTTTCCAATATTAAAAGAAGCACTAGAGTTTGATAGATTTATTGGAACGTAATAGGTTTTATCGAGAACTGGAAATATTCGATGTTTTTGAAGGCTTCGTCTTAAATTATTCGCTTCATTATAATTAGCATAACTAACAGTAATAATATTATACCTTAGTTTTAGGTAATTTGATGGTAAAGTATTAATTTCAAATAATGTTTCATCCCAGATTTTGCTTGTTTATCAAATAATTATTGTAATTTTTTCACAACATATTTAATAACATATTATTTACTAAATCGTTATTAGATTTAATTTAGAAAATTACATATTTTATGTGTAAGTACTAATGGATTAAATTTTCGACGCAAAACTGAATGGTAGATGCATGTATTTAGTATTTCATATATTACAAGGCGTATCCTCTTTTCTCACCTTACCAGGGACGATGGCACTTGATTTGTGTCATTTGGCCCGGTAAACACATCACCGGGCCAGTTAAAACTTTTTTTTTCCATGTGGCCCGGTGCCGGGCCAAGTCACCGGGCCAGATGGGATACACCCCAATATCCACTGAAAAATACTAGTACTTATATTATTTGCCACATTTTTGATTAAATTTCCGATTATGATTTTATAAAAATTTTAGATAGTACGCAAAATGGTCATAAAAAATATTAATATTATTTAAAGCACATTTTTTTCAAAAACGGTTGTTTTAGACCATGTAACAGTCTTCTTTAGGTAGCACTAATTTTTTATTCTAAAATATCTAAAGTACAAACATGGCTTCTCAACAATTTTATTATAAATACGTATAGACTACCTTAATGTTTATCTCAACATTCAAAACACGTAGCTAACAGAAAAAAGCATATTTTTTTCTAAAGTTTAAGATTGTGTTCAAATGGTTTACACCAAAGGAATAACTTTTGTAAACCCAAATTTATTATTCAAAACAAAATGCTTAAAACAACCGCACTGTGTAAGGCTAATTACTTATCTTATTTAATGTTCAGAAAGATGATCGTTGAGAAATTTAACAGAACACGCCTGCTGAGAACACGAGGACTGCCATTAAAATAATTAAAATTACAACATGCTAATCAGTGTATAATTATTATTATTATAAAATAATTGCGGGTGGTCCCAGAATCGAAATATATATAACTCAAAGGTGACTGATCGACTGACTGACTGACTGACTGACTGACATAGTGATCTATCAACGCACAGCCCAAACCACTGGACGGATCGGACTGAAATTTTGCATGCAGGTAGATGTTATGACGTAGGCATCCGTTAAGAAAGGATTTTGATTAATTCTACCCCCAAGGGGATTAAATAGGGGGTGAAAGTTTGTATGAAAAGTCGCGATAATCGACATTCACACGGGCGAAGCTGCGGGCATCAGCTAGTGTTTCATATTTTTATGATGGGTTCAAACCCACTAATAATGTACACGGGACCTTTCTACTCAAGGGTTTCGTCATTGTTCTCACTATCGTCATTGTTTGCAGTTAACAAAAATGTAGGTACTTTTCGTGAAATTACTTATTATCAATCAATATTTTATTGATCAATCTTGCGATCAGCTTGCAAGACGAGCTCTAAAATCAAGGTTAAAAAAGTTTTTATAACTACGGTAAAATATCAAATTTAGTAGAAACAGGCAGGTTTTTATAGGCAGTTTCTTGTTCTTGTTTCTTTCTTCCTGCTCTTTTCCCATGCTGTTTGGGTTCGACAAAACACGTTTTCTTCTTCCATTTCCCTCTATCATCCGTCATCTCAGTACTCACTCCTTTATTACCCATGTCATCTTTCACACAGTCCATCCATCTTTTCTTTGGCCTACCTCTACCCCTGTATCCATCTACCTTCATACCTAACACTCTCCGCATAACATGTCCATACTAAGCTAACCACCAGTTTTCGTACGATTAAAAAAAAACAAATTAGATTAACTGAAATTTGCTCGAGTGGAGACCGCGGCTCGGCAAACGTAGTGTAGGACGCCCTCCGGCTAGGTGGAGTGACGATCTGCGAAAGGCTGCTGGTGGAGGCTGGATGCGTCGAGCTGAAGACAGGGCGCAATGGCGCTCATTAGGGGAGGCCTATGTCCAGCAGTGGACTGCTATAGGCTGATGATGATGATGATGATGAAATTTGCTGACAGTAAAAGTAAATTTTTTATCATCAACAGTTCTTATGGGACTAATTCTACACAACGTAAAACTGGTTAGTTATTCAGAATAACTATTTTACTGTATAAATTTCTGTTGACTTTCAAAAACTTATTTTTCCCACGAGATCAACTTAATTTATTTTACCGCGTAAATATTCTTTAGCGATATATTTCTACCCTTCTAAGTTGCTGTGTAGCTTGGGGCTACGCGCTGTAACCTTTGTTTGACGTCTGATTGCTTTGCTCCCGGAGGAATCGAGATTTGAATTTATCATTAGAACGCGCCTTGGCTTCGTGTTCGATGCGGTCGGGCCACTGAAATATTCAATAGTTAGTGTTGTTCGCGAAGGATTTGTTCTCGATTCTGCTTATTTTAAGCTTTGGCCAAATAGATGCTAACTTAGCGGTGTTTATGTGCGATGAATGGTTTATATTGAAATTTCGGGGAATGTTGTGTGTGATACGAATACGATACGTCTTTTCTGATAAAAGGAAATTCAGTTTCTAAAATTATGACGGTAAATATATGATATTTTTTAACGATGGACTGATGGCTGTTTATAATCGAGAAAATAATGTAATCGATCTAGATAAGTAATCTTCTTTGGTAATAACTTGTTCCACGAATATAAGATTTCAAAACCACAAATAAATTAATATTGATATCGATTAAGGAAATCGATTGATACATTCGAATTAGCAAGTCAAGTTGACGACATTACAACGTTAAGCATCTCTGTAGTTGCAAACAGATTTTAGCTCTCTATACTGTCGGTGGTACATTGATCGATGTGTGTGCGGGTTCGTATCCGTCTCGTGTGTGTAATAGTATGCATACACTTGTGTAACTACTACCAGTAGGTCTACCATGAATTTTCACATTTAGATCGGCTGACGTTACTACAGTAGTAATAGTATGTTACTATGACATCTGCTGGTCTACCATGAGTTCTCACATTTAGATCGGCTGACGTTACTACAGTAGTAAAAGTACGTTACTATGACATCTGCTGGTCTACCATGAGTGGTCACATTTAGATCGGCTGACGTTACTACAGTAGTAAAAGTACGTTACTATGACATCTGTCAGAATTGTTACTCATGGTACCAAATTCGAAGCAAATGAATGTAGCGCAAACTACAGTCGCTGTAGTACGCTGTGACGTAGGATAGTTAACTACGTGACGTTTTAGTACCCAACTATCCGCTAGAGGCGCTGTACAAGTTTTCATACATTTTTTTACTACAGTCGCTAGCGAGTGTAGATTGTGAAAATTCATGGTAGACCTACGGTCCTTTGCCGTGTTTACGTTTTTACCTAAAGTTATGCACTTGTGTCCAATAATTTGTTTGAAGCTTATGACGTATTTGAGTACCTTTTTGGCCTCTCCTATATGAAAGACTAGTTGATATCCGCGACTACGTATGCGTTAGATTAAAAAAATAAATAAATAAATATGATCACGACTGTAATCCCCAGGCTCGGTAGATATCTTCCTCAGACTTTTAATTACTTAGATCTTTGAGTTCTAAAGAAGGTAGTCAGAGGCACGTCCAAACATGATTTGGTACATGCCCACATTTTGCACATTAGTTAGTATTCCGTACGTGACAGGTTGCTATGACACACACCTTCGAATTTTTTGGTATGCCGGTTTCCTCACGATGTTTTCCTGCACCGTTTAAGAGCACGTTAGATACTTTTTAATATTCAATAATATATAAATACTTAATTAAATATAGGTGGAAATTTCACACAACGCCATCTAGCCCCAAACTAAACAAAGCTTGTAGTATAGGAATCAGATGGCTGATAGATTAAAAATACTTTTTTTTGTAAATAAAAACCCAGACACATAAAATAAAATAGCATACCTTTGTTGTATACCTAGTTAATAAATTAGTAAAATCTACATTTTTTTATTGTTTTGCAACTGGTTTTTAATACCATATTGTTTAAAAAAAGTCGTAAAGTTGCTTCATGTTTTTTGAAATATGATAATTAGCGGAAACTTTTCCAAAACCACTTTGAATTATATTAAATTAGGTACGATTAGTTCCCAAAATCTAGGTAAATGATTGGTGATATTTAAATAAATATTATCTGTTTAAAAAATAATACATTATAAAAAAAATATCTTGTTTTAGCCTAGCAACCTACTTACAGAAAAGCTAATAAAGATTGAAAATATAAACTTACTTAAATTTACGATATATGATCATAGAGAATTATATTATTTATTATGATAGAAAACTGTGATGATAATTATGATTTATATTTTGATATTCAATAGGAATATTAAATCTTTATGTACTATTGCTACAACATAATAAAAATTATCACCCAATTGACCATCAAATTAAAATCACACAAAATGTTCGTCATTTGGCACTAACTCACGCCCACGCAAGAATATAAAGGCGATAAAAAATACATAAAACAAGAAGTATCTTACCGCCTAAATTTTACGTAAAACAGACGTAGTTTAGCGAAATTTGAAATTTAAATTATAGTGACAATAAAACGCGTTCAAACGACATTGAGTTCTACAGACTTGGAGGAGCCGAACCGTTAAATAAGGGCCGGTTTTCACCAAAGCAGAGGGGAGAGGAGACGAGAGATGTGTTTGAATAAACCAATCAGATTTCGATTTTTCCACATCCCCGACTAGCGGTGGAAATGGATCAAGCGGAGAGGAGAGGAGATGTCTCATTTTTCTATAGAATTCTGTGGGGTGAGTGAGCAAGCGGTGCGGCAGAGCGGAAAAGTGTCTAGTCAGGTGGCCGGGCGACGCCGCGCCCTCTCCCCGCAGTCCGCTGCCTTCTCCCCGCACTTGCACACCCGAAAGATCTCTCACAGTTTACATCTCTGCTACACAAAGCTCATGAATTTCCTCTCCACTACACTTCTCCTTTCCGCATTGGTAGAAATTACCTGCCAACGTTGCTGCACATCTCCTCTTCTCTCCGCTTTGGTGGAAACCAGCCCTAAGAATATATGAAAATATTGTAAAATATATTTTTTATTTTAATAATATTCATAATTGAGATGAGATCTGTTGCTGATGTACTTTCGTTACGACATTGATACCATAAGTTACTTTATTAGTTTTTGTATAGTTTGATTTTATAAAACAAGTGATTCGTTAATTTTTGGAATTTATATCTATCTCTTATGAGTGTTAGGTATGAATGTGGATGGATACAGGGGTAGAGGTAGGCCAAAGAAAAGATGGATGGACTGTGCGAAAGATGACATGAGTAAGAAAGGAGTGAGTAATGAGATGACGAGTGACAGAGGGAAATGGAAGAGGATCACATGTTGTGCCGACCCCACATAACGTGGGATAAGGGCAGGAAGATGATGATATCTATCTCTTAGGTTGTTTTGGATTTATAAAAATATTCATTCAAAAATAAGTTAAAAACTCAAAGGTATTTTTTAAAATCGTATACAGGTTGTTACTAGACTACATCCGAAAACTTCAGGAGGATAAAGTACTCATCAATACAAAAAACTTTTTTTAAGAAACCAACACTGTGAGTGCGAAAAAAAACAGCTGTTTCATACATTTTAGTCATACATTTTAGTAGGTATTGAAATTTTAAATGAAAAATCTGTTTTTTTTCGCGCTGACAATGTTGGTTTCTTAGAAAAAGTTGTTTATATTGATGGGTACTTTAACCCTTGAAGTTTTCGGAAGTAGTCTGGTAACACCTTGTAATATTAAACTGATAGTTCATTTCTGTATTTACACAACAACCAATCCTAAAAGAATCAGACAAGGATATAAAATAATCTTCAGATATGAAGTGCTATTTACTACATAACTCCAGCTATTACAGTGCGCTCCAGTTTTCTTCAGTCCGTAAAAAGCGATTCCATTCCTACCAGTTTCGCTGTTCATTAATTATTTATGCTGAAACGCGGCGCTTTTGTTCCTCCGTAAGAAATCATGGACATGAATAATAAACGTTAGTTCGTTGTTTTGCTGCTGAATAGAATTATTGCTGCTATTTCTGAGACGCGATTGTGTCGATCAAAAACGGCGCAAACCCTTAATGACAAATAGTTTGTGGCTCACTCTTAAGGACGTAATTACAGATTTTTATTATTTGAAAACAAAATAATAACTAAGACGTATAGATGACTATATAAGCCACAATTTCTTATGATTTCCACGATATAATATGCAGTGGATTAAGCTATTTTGGTACCTAACCAGACCCCATTTTTCATAATTTTCAGCGCATCTTGCTATGGTAAAACCATATTTATATGAAAATGTTGTATAGGACTGCCCTGTTTTTATTGGCTACCTGCGGAGATGAATATATGAACTTCAATTTCATACCATAGCATCTTTACAGTTGTGATTCCTGGTTCTTGAAATGGTACCTAAAAACCATTGATTTTCGTAATTTCACCCTTAACATCATCATTCTCCAGCCCACGCTAAGTGGGGTCGGCAAATGTTCTCTTCCTCCACTCACTCCTATCATTCGTCAACTATGAATCTACTCCTCTTACATTCATATCATCTTTCACTTCACACAATCAAACTACTTCCTCTTCCGCCTTCCTCTACTTACGCACCCAGCAACACTCATATTCATAACTCTTTTGGTGACATGATTTTCATCCCTCCTCATCACGTGTCCATATCATGCTAATCTCCATATTTTTTCAGTAATAGGCGCCACTTTCAGACTGTCATACTAATTCCTTATCTTATTCAACAGTGTCACCCAATATATCCACTTGGCTCACTGTTAACAAGTTAAATAACACAACCAACCATAATAAGAAGAATTTATATTATAAAAAATATAAAATCCCGACTGATAGTTATTGAAAATAGCTTTTTGTCACTTCTATTAGTTTTTAAAAGTAATAGATATGACATTTTAATTGTTTATGATACTTTAGTGATTCAGACGAATCTCACTCTACCTCATAATGTCAAAATCGGTCGAGCCGCTTAAGTTACAATGACAGTAAAAAAACTCACATAGGTATAAACGCCCAAAACACATACCCTCCTTCTTTGCAGTCGGGTAAAATGTATACAATTTTTATTACATTTGTTGATATAGGATGAGTCGACCGATTCAAAAATGCATAAGGTCAACTCATCCCGCGGGATAAGTTGACAGCGGCCTCAGTTGACTAAAGAGCCGATAGTTAATGGGTATAACTACTTGAATTTATCATAATATTATTGTGTAATTTCCTAAAACGTTAAAGAAATCTGACCACAAATATTTATGAGATTACGTTAATTATCCGCCTACAAAAATTAGTGCTTTAAAGGTGCGATTATAATTTATTACGATATTTTGCATAAAGAGCCAATCGTACAGGTATTACGTCATAAAATAAGTTATTTATTTGACCGGAACCAATAATTTGTTCACATTCCTCAGCTACGCAGGTGTTAAGATGATTTTGCAACTTATTGGAAAATTTGCTTAGAAACGTGGAAATTTCATGTTATTAAATCAATTTAAAGTGAAAGTTATTTAGAATAAAATACAATTAATTATTATTAGTATTAGACGGGTATTTATCGCGTTTAAATTACCTTATATTTTCCCGACGTTTCGACAGTCTACCTGTGACCACGACAGCGTGCAAACCTGTCGAAACGTCGGGAAAATATAAGGTAATTTAAACGCGATAAATACCCGTCTAATACTAATAATAATGTGTTCAGATCGCGTAAGTTTAAAAGTACATAAATACAATTAATATTAAAAAAAACATGATCATGACTGTAATCCTCAGGCTTGGTAGATATCTCCTTAGACCTCTAGTGACTTAGACCTTTGAGGTAGTCAGAGGCATGTCCACATTTTGCACAGGAGTTAGTATCTCGTACGTGACAGGTTGCAAACCCATCGCTGCTTATAAAATAAGAACACTAACCTATGAAACACACCTTCAAATTTTTGGTTTTGGGGTATGCCCGTTTCCTTACGATGTTTTCCTTCACCTTTTAAGAGCATTGGCATTGCGCACATAAATTATCCTAATATAAAAACTCATTGGTGCACGACCAGGTTTGAACCAACCTTCGAATCGTGAGGCAGGAGTGCTGCCACTACACCACCAGCGCTCTTAAAACATAAAGTTTCTATAAATATATTTTATTGGAACTATTTTATCAATTTTGGAGAAAGTGTTCATAAAATGGTTTGAATGGTCGATTGTTTACTCAAGTGCGTCGTAACGACTGAACAGAGTTTGATGTGAATTGATGGAGCGATAGATAATAACGAAAATAGAGAGAACTTTTATCTAGTTACTGCGCAATCAGAGCCATATTTTGATAAAATAAGAAAGCAAATCCACACTCCCACAATAGAAATACCAATAGATTTCATATCAACGCTGTCTCGTAAACCAAACGACAAGCGTATTGATTAGATGGTGCGTAAAAACCTTATTACTGGTATCATAAATTTGTCAAGTGTATGGATACAAAAATCCGGACAAGTGAGAATCTGACTCACGGACCGAGAATTCCGCAAAATAATTATGTTATTATAATGAACTACATAGTTTTGGCTTCAGAATTGAATGAAGAGAGCATTCGAAAAAAAAATCGATATACTCGTAATATCTTCAATGTACAGATTTTGTCATCCTATTTCAATGAATAAAACCCAAATTTTAATCCAAATTCATCAATATATGTATGTATGTACATTAGTGAAAACTGCATTCGATTGGCATCATCTTTAGGTAGCACTAATTTTAGTAGTGTTTTTCTATTTTTTCTAGTTTTTCTATTTTTTTTTTGAAAATGTCGAAAATATAGTCACTGTTCTCAACGATTTAATAAAGAAAATATAGATCAATAGATATAGTTTGGCTAACATTATTCTTACATTTAATTTTGTTGAGTTTAATGTTAATGCATTGAGACATTAATGGCAGAAAAATAAATAAATAAAATAATAATGATATTTATAGGTCTCATTACTTACGAATTTCAATGTTTTGCAGAACCCTAAAAGCTTTCAATATATTCCACGACTTAAATTGTTTTATATTCAACGACATAATTGTTTTTATTTGTCTGATTATGCTCAAATTCGATTAGAAGTGACGCCTTAATGGATCAGACGATGGAATGGGATTTAGATAATATGTAGAAGAACTTATGGCATAAGATTTTTTTTGTGTCAACTCAATTTTAATATACTATTTATACTATTTGTTATATTTTCATTCATTTATGTAATGATTCTATGAAATAAACGAATATTATACAATTAATAAAATAAAGATTTTTAGGTAGCATAAAATTAGTAAATATTAATTAGTATAATTAGAAATAAATTATTAAGAATGTAATTTAATCTAGGAAAAGTAGTAGAATAAATGGCTATTTTATTTATTTATGTAAGACTTAAGAGTTTGATTTAGTATTTTTTAAGTACCTACTTATCTTTTTATAGAAAATTTCATTCCTACCCCTCCTCTCCTCCAAATTTATTAGTTAACTCTTTTTTCAATCCGACGTTTTTACAACTATTAAGTACTTACTAAAATAATAGAATAACTAAAATTACTTAATTTATGATGTTGAAATTCAATCCGACGTTTTTACAACTATTAAGTACCTACAATAACTAAAATTACTTATTTTGTTTCAAATTTTTATTTTTTTACGTAGATTTCTCTTTGTTACGATAGTTTATAAAATACAACTTTATTTCCGAAAACTCTGACATTGATACTGTCCACAGTAAAGCGGTTGTACAGAATATATTGTCGTAAAAATGGTAGATAGCTAACTGCCTTATCTGTGCTTTTATGTTGCACCACAGGTAAAAGCAATAGTTTCTATTCAAGTTTTTATGTATTTTAAGTGGGACCTTTAGATACGAATGCTAGGATTTATCTCTTGAATTAAACTATCAAAAGTAAGTACGCACTAAAAGAGATATAACTTGCTCTGCTTTTGGTCGTACATGACAGGTGAAAAGTACGAGTTTATTTCACGAAAATATACGACACTCAATAAAAAGCTGGGTATCAAAGGATTTTTACGGCATTTAATTATGAATATTGCAAAATGGCGGACCTTTGATATAGCACCGAGAATTTGACTGAAAATATTAAAATGACTATCTCACAGTTTTGACTTTACGGTAAATAAAAGGAAATCTCTTCAATAATATTCAGTACTAGCTACACCTGTGAATTCATCTGCGAAACGCGGTGACTTACGAGTATATCTGAGATTTTATTATGTATAGGTAGGCTAGAATTATGTCAAGTTTCATCAAAATCTATCACGTAGTTTCGGCAGTATGCGATTTCAAAAAAATATACAGTCAGACGAAAATCCTTAAGAGTGCTGTCTCGGCATCTATATCGTATGTTATGCTATTCACAATCAAAGTTTTATGAAAAATATTTCAGATTTTGCTCCGTTACCGATTATCATCACACGGTCATATAAACTCAAAAAAGAAAAATCTCATTGCATTTTGTATTATATTAACAAACTTTAAAGCAATAGGTAAGTAAAATACCGAAATTGGACAAATTAGGTAATTTTAACTTTTCCCGAAAATCATGTCGCAGATAAACCGGGCGTTCCAAGTTTGTCTGCGACACGAAGATTGCTTCGTTCATTAGCACATCTTTTCAGAGTTCAGTGATATAAGCACCAGTTGCAGACGCTATCACATCAATTCTTATCTGATAAAACTGGAAAACGCAGTTTACGAGTTGATTTATTACCCAAATACGAAGCGAAGAAGAAGGGTAATGTGTATGTATGTACGTGAGTTCTTTAAATTTTCAGTACAGCACTCTCGTCTAGTACGTAGTTTAAAAAGGTAACTTATTTGAAAACTGAAAAATATTATCTCTTTAATTAATAATTGTCAAACTGTGATTTGAAATAAAAACATGATTCTTAGGCTTATTCCAAATACTTACTAGTATTTTATTATTAACGAAATGGGGATTAATGAACTTTTTAGTTTACTTATCCCCGTTACGAGTTCGCATCAGTGTCAACGGGGAAAAGTGAACAAAAAGTTCACTAATCCCCGTTAACGGGGATCATCAACGGGGATTAGTGGAATAAGCCGTCACTTCATTCTGCAAGTGTACAAGATTTGCTTAGTTTGGGGCTAGATGACGTTGTGTGAAATGTTCAACAATATTTATTTAAAATTTGCTGGTGTGTACATCAAAAACGTGTGCTTAGGGCGCGCCACGCACGACCATTTCGTTCATTAGCTCATCTTTTCAGAGCTGTTCATCCCCCGGCGTCAGGGAAACGCTATTTCCGTCCGCGTCACATGTTTTTTTTCAATTTAAGCTAATCTGTCACAAAAAATAAGATTAGCTCGCGCAATTACTTACTTCACTTCGCTGTTGCTTCGAATTTATTATGTTTTGTATTTTTTTTTTAAAGTCTTCGCCTTTTTAGGAATTAAAAAGATTATTGGTTTTGTTAAATCTGTACTATGAGTTTAGTAAGACTGTAACGGAGCAAAATCTATACATAAAATATTTTAATTGGGGATAGCATAACATACGATATGCCGAAACAGCACTTTCTAAAATTTTGTCTGTCTGTCTGTATGTCTGTATGTTCATAATGTCAAAACGCGTGATGGATAGTTTACGAATAAACTTAGCAATAGCTAAAACCAATGCAGCTAAAACCAATGCAGAATTAAAGCTAAAACCAATGCAGACTTATGGCCAAAACAAAGCCACGTCACAATGTCGTAACGTGGCACGATGCGACATCGTATAATCAAAAAATCGTGTCGTGAAAATATACGGTGTTCGAGAGTACAGTACAGCGCACATTTTTCGAATCATCATTCATCATCATTCAGCCCGGTTGCACCCACTGTTGAGTATAGGCCTCCTCTTTATTACGCCACTCTTTCCGGTCCCTTCGAATAGGAAAACCTATTAGTGCACGATCGGCTTCGAACCCATGGCCTTAGGATTGAAAGGCGGAACCACCACCACTTAACCAACAGAGCTCTTACAATACGCTACGCCTATGCAGACTACAATGGTGCTGCGGCTGTGCTCGCGGAAATTTTCCATTCAAGAATTGAAGGTTAAACGAAGCGTTCGAGCACCTGTCTTCTCCACTTGAGTGAGGGCCACGAGATAAGCGACAAATAAGTTAAAAAAAAACAGACAGCGCCATCTAGCTCGTGTCAAACTAACTAAAAACGTTCTAGTCGTTGCAGCTAAATACTAAATCGTTGCAACTACGTACTAGTTACGGATTGTGTTTACGGACTCTGTGATATTGACAACACTTAGATAAAAATACACTTGACACTGGCAAAATTGTTCTCTAAAGCCGGCCGCACACCAGCGCCACATGCTACACGCATCGCACATTTACGTCGGCACAATCATTGCGCTACAATTTATACATGCATTCGCGCCCGCTACAAATTTATCCTTAGTGTGCGTGCCCCGCACAGACATACGGGGGCGTTAAATGTGTCGCGATTCAAATGCGGTGCCACAATTATCAAGATATGCTTGATGTGCGGCCGGCCGTAGAGACAGATCCCATAATTGAAGAAGTTTAAGTTGAAGATTATGTGTTTTGAGAGGAAGTAAATAAACGGTGTTCAAAGTTTATATAGCAATTTATTCCGATCCCCGAACCCTAGTCTAAAAACCGAGAAAAAACTTCGCAAAAAAGCGGTAAAATCGCTTTTTACCTCGCCCCACCAAACATAATTCGCGCCCGTGAATCCACCCCATAACTCCATGGCGACGAGCGAGTAATCTCATCGAGGTGAGTTTAAGCCCGTTGTGATTGGATCCTCACGGGTTTATCGCGATATTTCGGCAATTTCTATACGTGACATCCTCAAGCTTATTCATGTTGATTGCCCGAGAAATTGAGCAGATTGCTGAGAATTGATGGATCGTATTCTAGGATCGCTATTTGAGTGTTTTGGCTAATACCTCGGTCAAGTGTCAACAGTAGTGCGATTACGGAACTCAGTACGTCTACCGTAAGATGTCACATTTAGATCGGCTGACGTTACTACAGTAGTAATAGGACGTTACTATGACTTCTGTCCAAATTCTATGTACCAAATTCTAAGCAAATGAATGAAGCGCAAACTACAGTCGCTGTAGTACACTGTGAAGTAGAATAGTTAACTACGGGCGTATTAGTATCCAACTATCCGCTCGAAACGCTGTACAAGTTTTTATACATTTTTTAACTACAGTCGCTAGCGAGTGTAGATTGTGAAAACTCATGACCTACTGATACAATCAACACTTGTCAAAACTATCTCAAACTGATGGATAAACACTTATGTAATACTAAATCACGATTACAATCAAAATGGATTGACATTGATTGTAAGTAGAGATGCATAATCGCCTCACTAGAAACATGAGGTTTAGCTTCCGATAAATGTTCCCTCTCGCTTACTCATTGGAGATATGAGCAAGATAGGAGTGAGTACGGGAATATTAAAAGAGAGTGGAAGAGAAGAATTATTTGTTTGCTGATCCCGTATGAAGTGTGATAAGGACAGAGAGATGATTAGGTATGATGAGAGATTACGATACATGAACGTACCGTAGAGATATTTCCTCAAACCTCTAGTGACTTAGAACTTTGAAAATATCTAAAGAGGGTAGTCAGAGACACGTTCGAACATGACATTTGGTAGGTACATGCCCATATTTTGCTCAGTAATTAGTATTCCGTACGTGACAAGTTGCAAACCCATCGCCCGCTTGTAAGAATGCCTATAACACAAATTTACGAATTTTTGGTTCTAGGGCATGCCTGTTTTCTCACATTTTCCTTCATCGTTTAATAGCATCGGTGCTTAATAACAAGAAATTTATAATTAAATCTTCTAAAGTAATCAAATAAATCTGTTCAAATCCCATTCTTAAGCTGCTTGAAAGGAATCCAGTGACAAATTCATTCATTCCCTTTTGAAAGTCGCCCTTTCTAAAAAACAAGCTCAACATAGTCATGGTCGGTATAGGCACCTGACCTTTTGCGAGTTGGGTTCCTCGTTTTGATTAATATTTAAAGTTCTTTCCATTTGTGTTACCCAAATACAGGTACCGGTTGATTAAAAAAAAGTTTATTGTAAGAAAACATAACCCTATTTCTTGAGCACTTGGTTAAACCATTTATTAATGTAGTTTTTTCCCGGGGCTCTGTTTGGATAGTAAAAAGCTAAAGGGTATTTTTTATCGTAGATAATCTATTTAGAAAAAAAATGATTACTGTAACTGTACACTGGTGGTGTAGATTTAGCACCCTGCCTTTCGATCCGAAGGTCGTGGGTTCGAACCTGATCGTGCACCAATGACTTTATCTATTCGGAAAAAATATGTGCGCAATGCCAGTGCTCTTTAGCGGTGAAGAAAACATCATGAGGAAACTGGCATACCCTAGTTAACTACATGACGTTTTAGTACCCAACTATCCGCTAGAGCCGCTGTACAAGTTTTCATATTTTTTTTAACTACACAGTCGCTAGCGAGTGTAGATTGTGAAAACTCATGGTAGATTACAGTTCTATCCAGACAACTCCCATAATATTATAAACCCGTTTATCCGAACCGTGAAACAGAATGTACATCCGAAATTTCCCGATGCACGTTCACTAATGAAGCCTGTCAATCAGCTCGTTTGTCTGTATGTCCGTCACTCGCCCGTACAAATTAGTGACAACGCTCACTCGCAATCCCTATTAATGATCTTGTCTACACTGTGTGCCAGGTAATGGAGATTATAGCTTGTACACTTGTGTAGTCCAACTGTTGGTTATCTTCGACCAGACGCAAACAGAGTTCCAATCTGTATACTATCATTTTCTGGGAACAGGCGGAATTTATGTGGTAGTAGGTACTCTCTAGGGGAAGTTTAGATTAGATAAGCTTAGATAAAATATAAAATTTGAGATTTGTGTTCACGTGCGTATATAAATTTCAAATAATACATTACTTTTTATATCTTTTTAACAGCGGGATGAGTTGACCGATTCAAAATACACATTATTATTAGATAATCTTGATTACATTTTTTGTAAGAAGGATCATACAAAAAAGCGCTATGACCGAGACGAGTTTCTCGCCTGTTCTTCTCGTACTTGGGTTAGGTCGGAATTGGCACATAGATTCACCTAGCATGTAAGACGTTTCAAAGTGATCCTTGTGATTTTACTGAATAAATGGTTTTCAATTTTAATTTCAATTTTATTAAGTTATTAAAGACAACTCTAAAATTTGAAGTCTCTTGTACAGGTATTCTTCTTTTTATTATTTGTTTGTGCCTGGGTAACAAAATATATAAATGAGTGTCTACGTCTATATCTCCTAGTAAAGGGCGTGGAATTCAAATATTATTATCAAAAATCGCAATTTGAATTCCACGCCCGAGCGAGAGGAACAAACCCAGTTATCTGTTATAGTTACTAATATCTTCTCTATGAACAAACCTGACTGAATTTCACACTTTTCAGTTCTCAGATCTTTCGAGTATAATTATAATACTTTTATTACTCTCAATGTGCTGTAACATAGATATTTACTGGACTTAATAAGTATTAAAAAAAACCTGTAATAGATTTGTGATTTTAAATTTATTGACACAATATCTTCATGTTCTGCATGTAATGATCTTTTTATTGAATGAATCTGCTATAGTTTATCGGCTACTTCATCGTCAAACATTAAATACTTACCATGTGTATAATTAATGATACCTCGGTGTCCCGTTATTGTTCTAGACAAAAAGCTGTAATACTTACAGGTTAAATAACAAGAGCTTGCAATTTAGATTGTTGTTGTGGAAAATATATAAATACGCTGGATAGTTAGAAAATTATATAAATAAACAAGAAGAAAACTGACATGAGGCTCTCTAGAAGCTTAGTGGACATCTTAAGTTTACTCAGTCAATACTTACTGTATTCTGTCTAGGTGACATTTCAAGCTTATCACTGCATAATAGAATACTAAAGAATACACACTTTTAAAATTTTGGTAAAAAACAGGTGACTAAAAATTTGGATTTTACGTTACTTTTTAGTAGCTGACTGTCTCTTTGAAGTGCTCAGGTGTTCAATTAGGAGATACTGCGTATATCCCAATTATATCAGTTTATTTATCTCAGTTTTCCGAAAATGAGGTCTCTGAACCTGAGTTTTGTACATGGTCTCAATTCGGCACATCCAATAAAAATAAATAGCAAACATGTAAACATGAGAATAAAAGATTTATATTCTTATTCTTGCCGGTTTCCGATTTGCTTTTTGTTGGCAAATACTTTTTCTTTATACCTACTTGCTATTGTCAGCATCTAAAGGTTGTCTTTTCTGTCCAGCCTACCTGCTTTTTATTTGTTTCCTTTGAGACCTTATTCTATAGCCTATTTGCTACGTAGAGCAATTTACCAAAACATAGTCTAAAGATTATTATCTAGACTTCGTCTTTATCTTGGAACATTTCTGGATTTTTCGGAAGAAAAAAACTGAATTTGACTTTTTGAGAATTTGTAATTCAATATATACTATACACCTTGTCAGATATGCTGCTCATATTTTTTTCAACCCAACACCTTTCAAATTGAGTATGTCCTTAAAATATTAGGTTTTCGTAGTTTTATTTAGCAACAGTTTTAATATCGTCACAAAATAACTTAAATCTCGTTAAAATAGTGACTTAAATATTTGCTACATAACAAGCAGGCGTGGCAAATGCCACAGCCACCACCCAAATGAGGCTTTCACGTGACTCTGCCAACATTACCCCACAAAAAGCTTCCTTACAACTTTGAAAGCATTCATTTTAGGCTAAAGTTTATATCGACTGAAAGATCTGCCCAAATTTGGATTGATGACGAATCGTTTCCACTAAAATAAGGTGAACTCACACTTCGTAATAGGCTGCGGAGGTCGTGAAAGTTGGCTAAGAGCTCTCAATCCTAGGTGATTTATTTTAACTTGATTATGGGTTAATTCATTAAAAAAAAGTAAGTTTATAAAGAGTTTGTTCTTCAGTTTTTATCTTTCTATATACATTATATATTCTTGGTGTTGTAAAAGGATAAAAGTGTGCGTCACAGACTTTTCAGGCACTGTCTTTGATTTTTTATAACTTACAATATTTTTGTCACCATTATAATAGTAATAGTAGCGCACATCAATATTTCAAACAGAAAAATCAATTTGCTCACGGTCAGATTCAAACTCATGACCATAAGATCGGATGACGAGGCTACTAGCACTAAACCAGTACTACGAGTATAAGTTATATAGCAAATCAATGAAAACTTTCTAGTAATTTTAAATAGTTTATGTAAATGTTTTTGTGTAGGTTGCAGGACGAAACATTTAGAAGACACGGGTTTTAGTTTCAAAGTCACAAAAACTTAACCCTTCCGTGCTATCGATGGATCATTAAAAAGTTTCAATCAATTATCCCGAACTGCGAAGTACCACTCAATTATTCAGCGACCTTCTATAAAATCATAAATCGTCTATAAGTTTAAATAAATAAATAATGCTGGATAATCTACACAGCATCATCTAGCCCCAAAGTAAGCTACTCAAAGCTTGTGTTATAAGTACTAGATAACTGATATATTATATTTAATACATTACATACATAGATAGATATTTTTTTATTATACATAGAAAACACCCAGACCAAGTTTAATTCTCAAGGGCATTTACAGTCTGATATTATCGTAGCTTCAGCAATTATTTAGATAATCAAATCAAATTATATCAATCCACACTCAATCATAACCTAATTACAGAAACAACATATAATCACTAAGAATTACAGACATTGTAATATTAATAAACACGTAATATTGCTTAAAATAGGTTTCATAAGTCTGTTAGGAGAACGCGGGCGCAGTTACCTGAATCATCCCTAATAACACTGCGGCTATTATTTATTCCCTAAAGTGCAATACTCAAAACGTTTGACATAATGCCATGAGGTAAAATGACGTCATCATCTCCACGTAATAGTCATCTGTTTTCATCTAAACGTGACGTGATTTCTCTGAATGATATTCTGTTGAATATGTCCGAGTTTATGGCCCCATATGAATTATCAGCTATACAAAACATACAACTTTGTAAAACTACACTCCCACGGCGCTATCAATAGATCAATTAAAACTTGGTGACAGCAACTGTAAGCTGGACTAATCCTACCCAGTGATCATTAAAAAGTTCCACGGATACTTGGAAAATTATCTTGACAAAGGAGTGTGATTTTGCGATTTTGCCAAAGTTTCGGACAAAGTTATGGATACCATGTTTTAATGGTACTGAGCCTTTTTAAGGTTTACCTAAGGATCACTGGATTTGTGATGCTTCCGAAATTTTATGAACATGCTAGCTGACTTAGGTACTAAAACAAAGAAGTTGTCTCTAGTGTACACACACTGCGCATTAACAGTGAATGCTTTTACCGAGCAAAGTGTAAACATAGAGGAAATAAATATATTGCATGAAAAACACAGTATTAGCAAAATACATAGCATTAAACCTACACCACATAATTGTATTCTGTGCATTAGACTATCAAATCATCAGGTGACCATTTCGCTATCTCCATCAGATGATGATAGAGCCACTGTGTGCTAGAAGCCAATTATTGAAGAGTGCAAACAAACACGGGGTTACAATTAACAGCAATTATTGATGGATAGAGGCGTTGATGGAAATTCCAAGTAATCCAACAGTTTTTAGGTGTTCGTGTTTGTGAGTTAGATCGTAAGTAATTTGTAATTTTGTACGGTCAGAACAAAATAAGGGACCGCTGTGATCATTTTGGTTGTTGACATAAAGTTGATTTTGATCATTGCAACTTTACATTGCGTGATAAAAAATGACGTGGTTGTTTATTTTGAAATTGCTGATATAGGCGAGCTTGAACAATAATTTTCGAACCATAAAAAAGGTACAGTAGTCATATTTCTTTTCCCGCAGTTGATATTTATAAATTGGCCACATTTCCTCCATAAGCCTCCATTACCAAAATTACCGGCCGCATATCGAAAAATATTTCATCCCGAAACCCATTATCAGGAAGCAACTCTGAATAATACTCATAACGTATGGATTTGGCAAATTTCCTCTAGAACCCGCATAGTCCAAACCCACCACAATCCAGCCCAAACTACAAGCTTTAGTATCCTACGCCACAAGGTTCAATTTCCTGTAGTTTCCGTGGAAATAAATGTTAGGACGGTACTGCGGTTAACCAACAAATAGTGAATTGGTTTGTTTGTGTATTAAAATGTCATCAATGCAATGCCAATTTCAGACTACCTTGCTGCATAGTGCAGCAATAAGCGGCTGAGCAGTGGAAGGCGTGGGGTCGATATCCGTTGTAGTGAAAATATTTGCGTATACCAGGCCCCTATTCAATAAACATTACAAATTGTAAAATACAATTAATTGTAAGCGGCTACAATTCTACAAGTTTCTGTTTAATAAAAAATCACGATTTAATGGAGGAAAATTTACAAAATTGTAAAATTTTCTTACAATTCTACATATTTGTAGGTTATATTAAACAGCACTTGTCATAAAATTCGACAATATTGTCACTTTTTTACAAATTTGTAGACTTGTAATGTTTATTGAATAGGGGCCAGGTCTCACTGACAATAGACAATTTTACCCAAGTAAATTTGTCATCAAGTCTAGGCAAAAAGGTCATCAATCAAAGTTAAACTGTCACAAAATTTAAGTGAATTGTCGATAATCAAAGTGGTTGGTTATAATCAAATTTATGGAAATAGATAGCTGAAATGAAAGGGTGAACAATGACAAAGACAGAGAATTATTGATGGAAAATGTGGGAAAAAGGCAGAAAGATGATGATGAAAGTGATTTGCGAAGAACATCTGTATCATATAAAAATATACACGGATATTCCTTCATCACTAACCCGTATCAAAAGCTTCGAAGGATAACAATGGAATCAAAATACACCGCAAATTCTGTACAAAGCACTGTTCGCTCAATTGGCTGCCGAAACTATTCAAATCTCGTATTGAATTCCTATTCGCAAAATTGGATTTTAATTTGCAACACGGTGGAAAACGGAATGTAATCAAATTTATTTGAGCACGCTCTAAACATCAGTTTCTGATTTCAGTTGCTATTAGACTATACAGTAAATTGTCTTATTGTTCCACATTGTCATCATCATTATTGTCAATTCCATCCTTAACATTATTGATGTCATTTTTTTGATAAAGTCTTATTATGCCGGGCCTGTTGCCTTGTGCCAAAGGCTTATAATAACAGCTATGCTAAGGAGAGATATATTATCTTCTGTATCACGGCACTTCTGCCATTCAAACTGCTAACCTATGAGCATGATAAATATTTTTTAACAAAGCTGCAGATTTATAGATTCGTCAATAGTGTACTTGAGTGAAGGTAGGTACTTTTCGCGAACACTCAATTGGTAACAGCAATCAAAACGATTGTAGTCGCCAGTAAACAAGTCAAATGAGTCTATCCATATTATAAATACAGTGGGCAGCATAAATTGGTATCCTCTTGTGTAGAAATATTTATTTTTATGGTATATTTCTTTGGTATTTTATTTTTGTAAGTAGAAATCCGTAGTATCTGCCGACTCCTTCGGGAAACAGACGTGATTTTATGTATGAATTATGGCAAAAAACTTAAATTTTCTTCTTACAAAGTTTTAAAGATGTTTGATCTAGGACTTTTTAGCTTTAAGACACAAACTTTAAATCTATAACATTTTACAGTATTTTTTTACATCAAGAGAACTGCTACGTTTGTAATAAAAAAAAACATGATCATAACTATGTAGATAATATGTCTTTAGATCTCTAGTTATTTAGATATTTGCAGATATCTAAAGGGTAGCCGGTGGTACGTCAAAATGTTAGGTAAATTTGGTACATGCCCACATTTTGCTCGCGACAGGTTGCAAACCTATCACTGCTTAGATTGTGAGAGTATGGCACACCTTCAAGTTTTGTTTTAAATACAATTTAGTTATTATTTTTAAACACGCAAGGGTTAACTAGTTTGTGCGGTCTACTGTACATACGTCCAATAAATGTGTCTATCGTGCGGACACTGTCATCAACTGGCCGTTAATTTTGTGAAGCAAACAGCCTTTTTGTTTGTTTTCTGTTTATTGGACTTGTAATTTGGTTTTTATCGCTTCCTCGAAAGCTTCAAAGGTCAGGGTGTCTTCTTTGCAAAACGAAAACGATGTTTGAGCCGAATGTTGGTCGGATTCAGTCGAATTAATACTTGTTTCGTTGTAAATTGGAAATTCGTTGTCCGTAAGTGTTAAAGAAGGTTTATCAGATTGCTTGTCAAATATAATGTCCATCGTTCTAATGTCAGTCAAAACGATGTAATTAAGAGTAGGCTTTGCACAATTATTGAACCAATATTATATCGTTGGTCGTTTTGCAGAGTAGACGTCCCAGACGTATGTATTTAAGTTAAAATCACCTGTATTTCATTTAGTTTTAGCTTACTAATATTCTACGTAAATGCGAAAGTGCTATGCAACGTTCGTCGTTATCTTAAAACCAGTCTTCAAACTTACATTGTCGCAAAGAATGTAAAGCGTTCGCAGAAGCAATATCGTCGAAATAAAAACGTTTTAAATCATCTTGGAACTCTCATTGTGAGTTGAGATGGTCAGTCTACATAGTTTCCTTTTGTATTGTTACAATGCAAAATGAAAATGTTTATTTAAGAAGCTCCAATAATGTTTGCACTGGAGTTTTATTTACACAAATAATAGTTGAACTATCTATAGATCGTTTGTCTATTGTTTCATTGTGTATTTTATTTGCAGTGTGTCTAGATTTCTGTTAACAAAGTTTAATTTATATACTTTTAAACTTACGCGATCTGAACACATTATTATTAATTATTATACTAAAGTACCTAACCTTTATTATAATAAAGGTTTTTATATTATATAAATTAAATTTAATTAAAATTAATTAATTAATAAAAAAATTTATTATAATAAAAATTTTGTATCATAAAGGTTACTTTAGTAACTATAACAATTCACTGTAATAAAGTATTAGTTATACAAATTTCAATCCATTTTAATATACACATTAATATAAAATACAAGTGGATTAGTAAGCTATCTAAGAAGCTATCTATAGATATCTTGAAAAATCTATTTTTTGAAACAAAATGTAGCTTATATCTCAAGGATATAAACTCCTTGGCAAATTTTATATCATTACTACAATTTTACTTACAACTACTTACTTTTACTAAGTACTTTTAGTACAGGTCGATATTACTGGCCAAATTTCATAGTTCTAGGTCAACGGAAAGTACCCTATAAATGTTGATTCCCTTGAGAGTGTCGATATACATATACGTTTTTTTGGACATAAACGGCCGAATCTATTTTTACGTTAACTTAGAAGGTTGAATTTTTTACAACTTCAAGAGACTTAATTTGAGTTTCGATATCTTCACGCGTTTGTGTGATAAAGGGTCTTGACAGATAGACAGACAACAAAGTGATCCTATAAGGGTTCTGTTCGGGTCCCGAAGTAAGTTTCAGCTCATTTGTTGTCGTTCTCGACATCTCTTGCCATCTCTTGAATACCATCATCATTCTCCTGCCTTTCTACCACGCTAAGTGGAGTCAACATTTTCCTTCTTCCACCCCTATCATTCGTCAACTCTCTTCTACTCGAATCTACTCCTCTTACATTCATATCATCTTTCACACAATCAATCCACTTCTTATTCAGCCTTCCTCTACTTACACTCACACTCATAACTCTAATCTCTTGGATACCAGTTTGATGTAATTTGGCTCCACTTTTTTGTTTAGCAATAGCTATAGCTATACGTTAGCAATATAAGTTATAGCAACGCAATCGCACCTGTGTGCAATCTATCACTAACCGCGACAGTGTGGTTAACCGAATTATCTGTTTGTCTCGCCTTTGTGATCCACTTTGCGGCCACCGGTGACTATGTCCAACAGTTTCAAGGGCTAAGGATTGATTCAATTTAAAAAAGTAGAAGGTTATCAATTCGACTGTATGTTTTTGAAGTGAAACTTCTAATGCGACTTCCAACAAGGTTGCGATAAACGTTTAACACTACCATGGAAGTATGAAAGAGACAGAGCGAGAGTGAATGCGTGGCACTTGAACGCATGCGCGTAGTATACCTGTTAGAGCACAGGCATTGCGCACATATATTTTTCAAATGGAAATACTCATTGGTGCACCAGGTTTAACCCCATCACCTTCAGATTGTGAGGCAGAAGTGCTACCACTACACCACCAGTGCATTTATTCAAAATCTCGTAGGAAATCCAGGAACTAATTCCATACTAATGAAGTCTAGGATATAGTTTCCAAGTTCACCTGTCCCTCGGGACTCCAGACCCAGGAACTGAGTGCGGACGTGAATTTATTCAGATTGAGGTATTTCCCTGACGAATAGTTTTACAGGTGTAATTTCGGATTCCTTTTGAGGGCACTTTGTGTATTGGAAAATGGTTTTTTTAGGCTTTTTAAGATCTTTGTTAGAAAATACAATATGTATGTAAATGCACAACATGAATATTTTAACTTAGTAAGTAGGATAGCATTTAAAACAAAAACATAAAAAAAAACGTAATCACGATACGTGACCCCCGAATGCCCCAAGCTTGGGGAATTTACAACGGTTATCAGAACTGTCGCGATGTATGGATCAGAGTGTTGGGCAATGAAGAAGACGGATGAAAGAAGAGTGCATGCTACTGAGATGCGGATGTTAAGATGGATGTGTGGGGTGACACGGTTGGACAAGATAAGGAATGAATATGTCAGGGGAAGTTTGAAAATAGCCTGTTACTGAAAAGATGAAGAGTGCTAGATTAGCTTGGTACGGACACGTGATGAGGAGGGATGAAAACATATCACCAAAAGAGTTATGAGTATAGAAAGGCCGAAGAAGAAGTGGTTGGATTGTGTGAAATATGATATGAATGTAAGAAGAGTAGATTTTGAGTTGACGAATGATAGGAGTGAGTGGAAGAAGAAAACATGTTGTGCCGACTCCACTCGTAGCGTGGGATAAGGGCAGGAGAATGAAGATATAGTTTTAGGTATATATAGGTAATAAATATCTTTAATTGTGTATTTACAAATATAATTATTTGATGGAAGTATTTTATTAATAGGTTCAAATAACGACCTCTGTGGCGCAGCGAGCGAGAGTCCACCTGCGACGCAAGAGATTGCGGGTTCGATTCCCGCCTCGGAACAAATTTGTGTATGATCTGCAGAAATTTGTTCCGTTGGTCTGGGTGTTTTCTATGTATAATAAAAAATATATATATCTATGTATATAATGTATTAAATATATCAGTTATCTAGTACCCATAACACAAGCTTTGAGTAGCTTACTTTGGGGCTAGATGATGCTGTGTGGATTGTCCAGCATTATTATTATTATTATTATTATTAAATAAAAGTATATAAACTCACGTACATCAGATGAAACAGCAGTCCTCTGAATTCTGTCAGCCTGACAATTACCAACTGAACGAATCAACACAAAATTGCATGATCCAAATCAAACCATATCAATTTACAATTTGAACAAGTTAACACGTTTCGCTAGTTTCAGCTGTCGAAATTCACTTTGAAATTACTGAGCAATCAGTAATTTATTTGTAACATGTAATTTTTATATACAAAGCTTTTTTTAAACAAAAAACGATGAATGACCTTACATTTTCATATACGTTACATCATCATCATCATCTTCCTGCCCTTATCCCACGTTATGTGGGGTCGGCACAACATGTGATCTTCTTCCATTTCTCTCTGTCATTCGTCATTTCAGTACTCACTCCTTTCTTACCCATGTCATCTTTCACACAGTCCATCCATCTTTTCTTTGGCCTACCTCTACCCCTGTATCCATCTACATTCATACCTAACACTCTCCTTGTCACATGGCATTCATCACTTCTCATAACATGTCCATACCACGCTAACCTATTACTCCTCATCTTTTCTGTCACCGGTGCCACTTTCATATACGTTACATATAGAATCTTAGTAACTTGAGTTCAAAAAAAAAATAGTATTGAGAAGATTACAGTTGTGAACTAATTGATGCTCAGGGGCCTTACCACAAGCTTTCCAACTATAATTTTGATATTAATTCATACCATGACCTATAAAATTAGTAAATGTTGAAGTATTATTACTTCAAGGTTGAAACTTTGACTTTTCTGATAAATGATGGTTTTGGTAAGACCCTAATCTTTTAGCTTATTGATGCTCAGTACCCCTAGTATGAGTTTTTGATTTACGAAAACTTTTTTCGAATAGTATCCTTTCATACATTTTCCTCCATCGGAAATGTTAAGGAACTAAAATAAGGTCGATAATATCGAAAATATTATCTAATCGGCAGTCCCAGCAATGATTTTCAAACCGAGTTTTCACGATATCGACTTTATTTTAGTTCCGTAACATTTCCGATGGAGGTAAATGTATGAAAGGATACTATTCGAACAAAGTTTTCGTAAACTATCTAAAACTCATACTAGGGGTACAGATCTCAGCTCAGTTTTTTTTTAATCTTATATTTTGACAAAGGACTTAAAGGTACTGCCTTTGTAAGTGTTTTCTTTTCGACAGTCCAAGATTCTGATTCCAAACATAGCGTCACTTTTTGTTAGGTATTTTAGAAACCATGCATAGCGGGAATCGAGCATAGCGAAACTAACCCTTTTCGCTGTTGATTGTGGGTTCAATTCCCACGCAAGACAAATATTTGTGTGATGAACGCAGATGTTCCATGTCGGGGTGTTTTAAATAAAAAAATACAAGATCACGACTACGATATACGTAAATTCAGTCTGTTCGGGTCATAAGGGTACCAATAACCCTAAACAGTAGTATATGGATCATTCCTATCTGACCCTAAATAAAACAATTTTTTATTTCCGACCTCAGAACTGTGATATTATAGGAAACGTCGTAAAACTCCAGGTAGTAAAATATAGTTTTATGTGCTATATCGAGGACAGGTGAGTCTTCAGAACATCTCAATGCTTTATCGTGTGGAACTGAATTTCAGAGTAGCGCTTGCAACAAAGTGCCTACCAATAAAATTTATTTGTAGCTCCCTGAAAGTGGAAAAGGAATTTAGAGAAAAAGAAAAATGATTCTTTTTAATTATTATTAGTAGTTAGACGGGTATTTATCACGTTTCATTTACCTATTTTTCCCAACGAGTGTAAAACTGTTGAAACGTCGGGAAAAATAGGTAAATGAAACGAGATAAATACCCGTTTAATAAGTACCAATTATAATGTGGTCAGATCTCAAAATACATAATTTTTTAATTATAAATTTCATCTATTTTTGGGTCAAGGTACCGGTACAGTGGTAGAACCCCTCACGATCCAAAAGTCGTGGGTTCAAACCTGGTTGTGCACCAATGAGTTTTTCCATTCGAAAAATGTATGAGCGCAATGCCAGTGCTCTTGAACGGTGAAGGTAAAAATCGCGAGGAAACCGGCAAACCCTAGATAGAACCAAAAATTCGAAGGAGTATGTTGCAGGTTAGTATTCTCATAAGAGGCGATGGGTTTGCAAACTGTCACGTAAGGAATACCAACTACTATGCAAAATGTGGGCGTGTACCAAATGTCATGTTCGGACGTGCCTCTGACTACCCTCTTTAGATATCCCCAAAGATCTAAATAACTAAGAGATCTGAGGAGATATCGACCGAGCTTGGGGATTACAGCCGTGATCATTTATCATAGGACACAATATAACATTACATTGTATAAGAGAACGTTGTGGAGTGAAAGAAGACGTAGTGATGAAAATTGAGAAGGGTATGTTAAGATTGTTTGGGCATGTAGAAAGGATGGATGAAAGGAGATTGACGAAACAGTTGTATAAGGAGAGTGTGAATGGGACAGTTGGAAGGGGAAGACCTCGGCGTACGTACCTCGATCAAATTGGGGACGTTTTAGAGAAAGGCCAGGTCCAGAGTACCCTAAAGCGACGCGCATGTATGAAGAATGTAATAAGAGTGAATGAAGCAAAAGAAGTATGTCAGGATCGTAGCAAGTGGAGATCCGTGGTCTCTGCCTACCCCGTCGGGAAACAGGCGTGATTTTATGTTTGTATGTATGTATGTATAATTATTGTTAAAAGTAGCTTGTTATGCTGTCTGTACGTACATTTTTGCGTCCGCTATGGGATTTGCTGTAAACTTGTGACATTATCTTATTCATTCTACGGACAGTTTTGGGTTTAATGTGATTTATAAAACTATCTGTCACTTCATAATGATACCTTTCCATAAAATTTACAAAGATATTTGGCGTAACAAAGGATAACAATTAGATACTAAGGTCTAATAACACTGAACTTTTGTTAACAAAGCATAATGCACTGACTTTAACAAGAATAAATTTAAACAATTAAATAACCTTACAGCCACCATATTATTTTTTTTTACATTTTGTGTTTAATAAAAATGATGATTGCTAACCAACATTCGATCGTTATTAGATCCTTAATGGTCATTCAAAATGAAAAATGATACGGGAATCTTTTTTTTTTCAAATAGATTTAATGATCGCCATTTAATATAGTTCGTCGACTTTCATTATTTTCTTTCTAACAATATGGCGTTTGGTTTACGCCATATTGAATTTAGTTTACTGTCATGACTTTTATGACACTTAACTCAAAAGATAGGGATGGTTGGCGTTATTTGAGAGAGACCTTTGCCCAGCAGTGGGAAGATATAAATAAAAAAAACTTGAGAGGTGTCAAGGGACACCCGGACGGAACGAAGTTCCTTTCCTTGCTTTCTATGAGAGAGAGAGAGAAACTCGCGCACGCCGCACGGCTTACAACTATAGCAAAAAGTGTCGTTATAACTTTTGGTCTTAATTTTTTCCGTCTAGCCCCCTTTCGCAAATTTCGATAAAGAACTTCGTTCCAAAAAAATTACCATTGAATCCAGCCTATTCAAATATTGAAACCAGCTCTCTAAAGCGCTACAAAGTACCATTAATAGGGTAAAAACCACATAAACCCTACCCTGCGTCGCGGGTAAAAAGACAGCATGAGCTCAACACGACACAGTGATCCCATCAAGTGATCTTCTGTTAAAATCGGCAATCATAGACAACCATAACTCTCTTCGGATCCGCAATAAATAAGAGTTTACTGGCAGTTTCAGCAACATATAAATTGGATAAATATTTGAAATCGGACGAAACGGGCGGAATGCTCGTATTTATTTGACCCCGCGGTCGTAGCTTGTACGGTGTTGCCAGCTCATTCTGAACGGTTTGCTGCTTCGTGCCACTGATTAACGAACGGTCAACCCATGAAGTGATAAATTCAAAGTTACTACTTTACGAGTAGTAGGTACCGTAGATAGGGTTGAATAGGAAAAATTTCGAAATTTATACACATTTGAAAAATGTTCTTGAAAATTGTAATATTTGATTATTTGCTGTATAGCTTAAGGGCTAATAATTATACTGTAGATCGGGGTGAATATGAATTATTTCAACCTTAACGTGTATTTTAAAACTGTTTGTGGTAGTTTTTGTAACATTTGATTATTTGGTCTGAGATTTAAAGGGCTAAATTTAGATAGCATTTCATTAAAGATATTATCATATTTTATTTTAAGCGTGGTAGGGGCATGTTTTGAGAAGAGATGAATGTCATGTGACGAGGAGAGTGTTTGGTATGAATGTGAATGGATACAGGGGTAGAGGTAGACCAAAGAAGAGATGGATGGACTGTGAAAGATGATACGAGTAAGAAAGAAGTGAGTACTGAGATGACGGATGATAGAGGGAAATGGAGGAAGAAAAAATGTTGTGCCGACCCCACAGCGTAGGGAAGAAGAAGAAGAAAATTATTGGATTTTACTGAAATACAAAATATAATGTGGAAATTTTTCTCTTCATCGTTGAGGTCAATAGAAACGTGCTTTGACTCCGTTAAAAGGAAACCAGCTGTTATTTCTAAGCTGTGCAATGGTAGATTGCATGAAAGTGGCGGAAAACTAAATTTGTTCAAGGGCTCCAAGTATTTTGAACAAACTTAATAATATTTTCTTTGCAGGAAGTGAAAATAGAAATGATTTTTGTATTGGCGGACAAATAGAAAACTTATGGACTGAGTCACGACAAACAATACCCATGCTAGCTAGACTCAACAGTTATTTTATAAAAATACTAGCTTCTGCCCGCGTCGTCGCCCGCGAAATGCCTACATAAAATATAGCCTATGTTTATCCTGAAAGTTCATTCTACACATTGGTGAAAGAATTTTTCAAATCGGTCCAGTACTTTCGGAGCCTATTCAATACAAACAAACAAGCAAATCTTTATAATATTAGTATAGATATTAACTAGCTGCCCGGGCGAATTTTGTATTGCCTTAGATATAATAGAAATTTTGTTTAATTTTCTATTGTTTTAATACTTAATATTCTATTCCGGACGAAGACAAATCCAAAAACACCAAAATCATAAAAACTAGTCCAGCCATTTTTTTTTTTTAAATATCCTTTGTCCGTCTCCTAAATCTAAGCTATCTATCTCCCCACCAATTTTCAGCCAAATCACCATAACCTACAGTGCGAAAGGCAGAGCTACTACCAACTGAGCTGTAAAGCCACCAGTGTGGTGAAAGAGTTAAAGTTTAGTATTTCAGAGACAAAAAAGTACTTCATTTCTAATATTATCAGTCGTCCAATTGCCGCTTGGGGTTAATTCTTTCCCAACCTTTTTATTTATTTATTTTTTGCTCCTCCCAGCTTCCTGTTCTCAACGTGGAAAATATGAGTTGGGAAATAAAATATTTATGTTCGTGTCGAATTACTTTATTTCCCAACAAATAATAAAACTTAAGTAGGTATATAAAAATAACTTTATACAGGTTTATTTTTAACTTACACACAATAAATATAAATTATTTTAAAACCGTTTATGCGAAAGTTTAGATGAATGGATGGACAGATGTTTGTTACTCAATCACGCTGAAACGGCTGTACGGATCTGGATGAAACTTGGCACAGAGATAAATTATAAATAGTCTATTTTTTATCGCGAAAACTAGTGCAACAAAATGTAACCAATATAAGTTACAAAACATTATTTACTAAAAAACTTTAAATTCTATGAATATAACACGTCAATATTATAAATAAACTAGCTGTCCCGGCAAACTTCGTACCGCCTTCTACATTGCTTAGACAACAGTGAGTGATTATAATTTAATATGAACTTTATTAAATAGTAATAAAGTTCAAATTGATTCTACATTTTATTTAGAAAACGTTTGTATGGGAAATAGAAAAGGGCTATTTTTAGGGTTTTCCCGACAATTATTCGAATTTCTTACCTTTTAAACCTTCCCTAGACCTCCACGAACATTTCAAGACCAAGATAAGATAAATCCGTTTAGCCGTTCTCGAGTTTTAGCGAGACTAACGAACAGCAATTCATTTTTATATTTATAGATTAAAATAGCTTCCACCCGCAACTTCACTTGGCACCTTGTTATATTATAGCCTATGTGCTATTCCAGAATAAAATCTATCTCTGTGTTTGTGTTCATCCAAACCCGTACAGCCGTTTCAGCGTGAAAGAGTAACAAACACCCATACATCCTCACAAACTTTCACGTTTATAACATAGGATGATCGCTGGAAAAACGAGGCTCTTATATCCACATAGCCGAAGTAAATATTTAATTTGCTTTGAAAAAAGGTTTTATTCGTAATCTCTCAAAAAAGAGGTGCTCTATTAAGGGTCGATAAATTTTATCGGAACGCGCCGGCCGACCGATTCTAATCGAATCCAAACGAACGGTGCGTAATGGTGACCACACGCATTTTAATAAAACATACAGATGTATATTTCAAACGGGAACGTCGCGAACAAACTTACCTTTTGATCAAGGGTTCCATATTTTATGCCCGCCTTCCACTGCGAGCGGAGCGAGCTCCGTGCGGACTCCGTTTAACTTGCAACGGCTTTCTTCATAGGAGTGCTTCCATTGTGAATGAGCGGATTTCAATACAATTTCAATCTTCTCAGATCATTAGCTCAGTTTCCGCTCATTACCCTTTTTTAGTGGAAGGCGGGCATTATAGTGGCTCATTTGGTTAGTGTTCATTCACGGTCTGTGACGCATAATTGTAACTTTTTTTAAATTGTGTATTCAGTACTTTTTTGTATGTGGGCATGTGACAAATATGATGTTTGGCGGTGCCTCTGACTACCCTCTATAGATATGTTTAAAAATCGAAGTAACTAGAGATCTTAGAAGATATCTACCGAGGATTACAATCATGATTGTCTTTTTTTTTGTTATTATAACTAACCTAAAAAGGTAAATTAATGATATTATCAACAAGCCTTTGTTCAATGATTGGTTTGGTAATAAATTATCTATTTGATTCAAGTTCGATTTAAAAATTGAATTATAAAATGAAATTAAAATAATCCACCTTAAATCTCGATATTAACAGTTTAACAACTACGTACATAAACAATAAAAAAAATATGTAAAATGAACGATCTTATCGATAGGGAAACGATTTCTTTCAGTACTTATTTATTAAAAAATAAACTAAGTACGAAAACTTACTAATATAAATGAAAAAAAAAACCAACGCACGCCGCACGCCAGCAATTTAAACCCGTGTATTTTCAATTGACCAAAAGCCGTGTAACAGAGTTTTTATTTAATCAAGTATGTAGCCCAATATTTTATACGTGGTTTAATTAAACTCAATGTATCGGTACACTTAATCAGATTTGTTTTATTGGCTTTGTATTTGCAAAATACATACGTGTGTTTTAGATAATTTTATTTGTTTTATTACCAGAGTGTTTTTAGTCATGTAACACGTTTTTTTATGTTAAAATTGTGTAATGTTAATGTGACATAATTATAAATTAATTTTACCAAAATAAATAGGTTGATGTAGGTTGTTGGTAAGTTTAGTTATAAAGTTATTTTATCGAAACTAACTGATTCTAGAAATAGTATGTCTCTCATTAATACTCGTATTAGCGATTAGATTTGGGTTAGGCTGGATGTGGCACTTAATTTAAAGTTAGGTACAATGTGATTATTATAATTAGATTTTATTTACATTAATTAATAATACACCAGCAACAAATTAATTGTACATAGAAAATAGAGTTCAAGTCACTGACCAAGTAATTGAATTGAATAAATATGACGTTGACTTTGACTTGAATTTTGACTTTTATTGGTTTCACACCGACCAAATTGAATTCGACCGGGGATTTTCTGGCGGTGCATTTGCCTGACAACTACGTCGCTCTGGTTTTTATATTTTTTCTCGTGCTATTTTGAGTTTTATTGCGTAATTTTGGTGGTTATTTTGCCAATAAAGCCCGGGTTCTTGACGCGAGTGTAAAATATGTGAATTAAAGTGAATAGTTCTCATCAAATTCCATCGGAGGAAATCCCGAGAATTTTCAACAAAACAGCCATCTTTTGTTTAAAATTGACTTGACAACTTGACTATGACTCTGTGACGTTGACAATACTTATAAATAAATACACTTGACACTGGCAAAATTGTTCTCTAAGAGACAGATGCCATAATTGAAGAAGTAGAAGAAGATGAAGAAGAATCCGACCGGTCGTGTCGCGCAAACCGGATACGCTGTCGTAAATCCTATTATTTCTCTGATTGATAATATACAAGCGTTTTCACCCCCTTTCACTTTCTTACAGATTTAATTTTGAAAAAACAGTAAGTTGTTTTACTATTAAGGAATCGGATATTACAATGGATATAGACAACAAGATTATTCTAACAAAAAAGAGCATGATGTATGGAAATGACAGCGAAAAGTCACGTGATAATTTCCATAAATACAAAGTCTTCTTCTTCTTCTCCTACCCTTTTCCCACTGTATGTGGGGTCGGCACAATACGTTTTCTTCTTCCATTTCTCTCTATCATCCGTCATGTCAGTACTCACACCTTTCTTACTAATATCATGTTTCACTTTCGTCTACCTCAACCCTTATATCCATCCATATTAATCTAAAGGTACGATTTGGTAGCGGACGACGTGTCGCGGCGACACTACTGGTTTCTATGTATTTCTATGAAATTCCTTCCGTAGTTAGCGACACGAAACTAGCGACGCATTTCATATACGTTTCTATAATAAACTTCCTATAAATGCAACTAAACTTCCTGTTAGAAAATTCAAAGCCTTCATTAAAAATAATCTCTTAAAGAAAGCATATTATAATATAAATGAATATATTGATGATAGGAACTCATGGCCCGATGTCGCTCCGCCCTCCGACAGCTAACCAATTTGCAATGTAAACGCTGTCCTTTTGTTTTATGTATTTATGTTCTGTTTTGTCTTTTGTTTTTATGTTATTATTATGAGATAATCTTGATTACATTTTTTTGTAAGAAGGATCATACAAAAAAGCGCTAGGACCGAGACGAGTTTCTTGCCTGTTCTTCTTGTACTTGGGTTAGGTTGGAATTGGCACATAGATTCACCTAGCATGTAAGACGTTTCAAAGTGATCCTTGTGATTGTACTGAATAAATATTTTTCAATTTCAATTTCAAAAATTTCATAGAAATACATAGAAACCAGTAGTGTCGCTGCGACACGTCGCCCGCTGCTGCCTCATGTCGTCCGCTGCCAACTCGTACTTTCACACTCGTCTCGTCACAATGATATTAAAAATCTTTTATATCGATGTTGAAATATTACAGTGTTTATGCCTTAAAGATTATTTTAGGCCTTCTAGGTCACTTATAACTGCTTCCGAAAGTACTGAAAAATACGGTTTTTCTTCGTTAAAATTCTTTATTGCAAACCGCCCTAATGTTCCCCCGGGGAGCAACTGAGTGGCTTGCTTCTTTTTTATGTTATTACACAGTTTAGATAAAACAGAACACTAACGATATGGAGTTTTAAAATTTTTATATTGTAATTTTTTTACCTGCCCCCTCAATATTCCAGTTACAATTTCAGTAATTCTTATTGAACTTCGCTTGACACGCTACCACGTGTCTAAATTAGAATAAATAGATATAATAATATAAACATAAATTTAAGATTTAATTCGGAAAATAAGGGTAACTTATTGTTTTATTTATCTTTATTTTCTAATAATAGATAGGTTATAGTCTAGAATAGCACAAAGGCTACTTTTTATCTCAAAAATGTACGGTTCCCGAGGGATAGATTTGTTTTTCAAGGTACCACACGGGCGACAGTCCACACTGTGGACAGAAGCTAGTAATATACAAGTAAAAATGAGTAAAAATATTTATCCACTACGGTAGAGCTTGTAAAATTCGGTAAAACCTGCCCTATGTTTAAATTTATTCCAATTCGATCACACCCCACTTACCCCAAACAAAAATCTCAACTGAAATGAGAAACACTTTCAGGATTTTAAAACAAAAGTTTTTCAATTCTACTGAACTTCAGTCACCGGGTCCGTTCAACTGTGCCTTAAGGCTGTAGCTTCGGCAAATGACTTTCTGTATGGGAAAAACGTGACAAATTTTGATGCTGTTTACAGCTTCATTATATAATTAAATAGCTTCTGCCCTATATAAAATATAGCCTATGTTCATCCTGAAAGTTCATTCTGCACATTGGTGAAAGAATGTTTTAAATCGGTCCAGTAGTTTCGGAGTCTATTCAATGCAAACAAACAAACAATCTAATCTGTCCTCTTTGAAATATTAGTATAGATAAAATAAAAAAAATGTGTAATTACATAAGTGTTGGAAGGTCATAATAATAATAAAACGTTGTTATGTCAGTCAATCTATTATTCAGTCAAACAGTCAGTCAACAACGTAAGGGCGTTTGTCCACCGCCGCCGTCACCGTCACGTCACCGAGAACGAGATTATTTCGGGCCGAGTTTAATATGACGTAACGGCGATCGTTTGTCCACCACAACCGATTTCCGATTGATTACAAACAAAATAATAACTGAGCTCGTGTACGGTGCGACGGTGACGGCGACGGCAGTGTGTGGACAAGTTCATACAAGTTCAGAAGTGTTTTGTTTTGCCGGCACATCGGCCCGTCAAAATCTCGGGCGACGATCTAGCGGTCACACCGATCTACTCGCCATTTCGGCGGCCGGGATGACGGCGCTCGGGTGACGGATGTGCGGTGGACACGCGGCTAAGTAATGTAATGTAAATGTATGTACCGCTACTTCGGCGCCGTCATCTCGTTCTCGGTGACGTGACGGTGACGGCGGCGGTGGACAAACGCCCTAAGAGTTTTATATATCTAGAAGTGTATTCTGTAACTTAATCATGAAATAAGGTCTAAAATATGTAATATTTATCATTTTCTCTTAAAGTTGACATCGTAACAAATTCAATTTCCTTAGAATAATTACTTGAGGGGTGTCTAATTTCGCTCAGGTTATTTCAGTGTCTGAAAATCATTGTTTATTTCGACGATAACATCACTTGTAAGGTATTGTAATAGATACAGCATTTTTGAAACCGTATTGCGATTGTCTGGGCAACGGGAGTCTACGTTGGACGTGACAAAAAATGGGGTCTACAATCGTAAGCAGGGGTGCATGAAAATTAATTTGGTTTCAATAGTGAAGAACTAAAATGTTGGCTTGTTATTTTAAATAATATGATACCTAAATTAAACCTTCTCAATAAGACAATTTATAAATAAATTGAGAAAAAAAATGGTAATTTGGAAATGCAAAAGATTTTTTTTTTTCGAAATCTGTTAATCGTCGTTGAAGTAAACTCAGCCACAACGCAAGTTTCCATAGATAGATCTTCCTTTTTTTTTCAAGATTTAGAAATTGATAGTAATGTAGATGCATGGGGCCCACCGGATCCAGCAAAATTTTGAAAGTGAAACATGAAACAAAAGAGTTTGGGTACCACTGCTGCATATTTTGAATACAGGAGAGAGAAATTATAGTAAGAAAAGTGTAGTATTATTAGTAAAACGTCTATATAAAGAAAACATAACGTGTAGACATAGCAGAAAGGCCAGGGACCAAGTCCTTAAAGCAAGTCCTTATTTTCTTCAAATCATTCAAACAAGATCCGCACTTACTTAGCAACTATGAAACCCCGATATCCAATGAAAACATCATCATCATCATCATCAGCCTATAGCAGTCCACTGCTGGACATAGGCCTCCCCTAATGAGCGCCATTGAGCCCTGTCTTCAGCTCGACGCATCCAGCCTCCACCAGCAGCCTTTCGCAGATCGTCACTCCACCTAGCCGGAGGGCTTGAAAACACTGCTTGTAAAATGTATAAAGAACATTAAGCATTTTAGTATGCATCCTAGCACGCCAGCTTTCAGCCATTTTGTAAAAATCTCTATTCATTATTCCGTTAAAAGCCGTGGAAAAACTTTACAGCTCATTTCTTTCACATTCAAAAAAATTTAAGCACTACTTTTCTAACAACATATTTAAATTGATTATTTCCAGTAATGTCAGTCAGAAGAGGGTTGTGAAGTTGTAAATTTTCATACGGAAAGCTATAACGTTTTGCTCTTCTATAATTTAGTCCAATATTTATATTTTTGGAAATGTAGATACAACAAAAAACTAAGCTTGTACGTTTTTATTTTTAAGAAATATTGCCTAATATTATAAATATTGGACTAACTTAAAGGAGAGCAAAACGTTTCATCGCTCTTTGTATGATTTACAGCTTCACAATCCTCTTAATGAATTTGTTAAAGAAACCAATGCTAAGGGTATACGGCCATTATATTGTAAAACCATCTTGTAAATAAGCTGATCTTGGTCCAAATTACCTATTTACAACGTAACTACGTTGTTAGTTGTAACACTAATGATCTGTGACTTGGATTGCTTGAGTGGTTATCCGACGATTGTAGATGTTATCTGAGTGGATAGCCGTGTTAAATCATGATCTATGATTTTATCATCAGCTGTCTACACGTCTATACACCTAAAATAATTATGATCTCGACTGTAATCCTCGGGCTCGGTAGATATCTTCTTCAGATTTTTAGTTAGTTAGATCTTTGAGGGTATCTAAAGAGGGTAGTCAGAGGTACGTCAAAAAATGACATTAAGTACATGCCCACATTTTACACTGTAGGTGTTCACATGCGATTATGTAGTTTAAATTTTAACCCCTCTCTCATCCTCTTGGGAGGTTATTCCGGGAAAATATCAATATTATTTATAATTTTGGGTCAATCCAGGATATAATCTACATTCGTCACAGAAATAAAGTTCAAACAACTTTCGACTTTATGTTTTTTGAGTACGTTTTTTACCCGACTGCAAAGTGAAGAAGGAGAGTTATGTGTTTGGGATGTAGTATGTTTGTTTGTATGCAAGTTTTTTTGACTATCACTGTAGCTCAAACGGCTAGACAGATTATGACAAGTGAGGTGTCATTAGTTTTGTGTAGATGACTAAAGTGATATAGGCAAAAAATCTAATATGGCGGCTCTAAAACTTTATTTTTAGTTACATTTAGTCAGGTTTTTGTTTAATTTTGTAAAAAATACTAGTAACACCTTAACGAGTTAATTACTGAACGAGTTGGGATACAATTTTACAAACATAATAGGTTTTTTTTAATATACGGAACCCTAATAGAAACAAAAACAGAGTTCCAAAAATAGGCGGAGTATCATAACCCTTTCAAGCGCAAAGGTCCTTTTGTCCGATTTATCTCAAAAAAGCTTGGACTAACCATGAACTGGACGATCTTTAGTTACTTAGATCTTTGAGGATACTAAAGAGGGTAGTCAGAGGCACGTCCAAACATGATATTTGGTACATACCCACATTTTGCACAGTTGTTAGTATTCCGTACTGGTTGCAAGCCTATCGCCGCTTCTAAAATTACTAACCTATGACACACACCTTCGAATTTCGGTTCTAAGGTATGCTGGTTTCCTCACGATGTTTTTCTTCACCGTTTAAGAGCACTGGCATTGTGCACATACATTTTCAAAATAGAAAATCTCATTGGTGCATGACCAAGGGCCTCACCTCACCACATAATACATTACCGAATAAGTATTACATTGTTATTTCGTACCATGATCTATGCAAATTGTATGGAAGTAGTGTTACATTAAAACGGAATCGTCACGAAATCGTTACGGAATCGTTCTGGAAAACTTCGTGGTAAGGCCCCAGGTTTTGAACCTACGACATTCAGTCTGTTTTGTATATTTTTTTGTTTTTTTATATGAAAATTTAGAAAAGTGGAGATCCGTGATCTCGCCTACCCCGTCGGGAAACAGGCGTTATTTTATGTATGTATGTATGTACATTTATGTATGTAAAATTGAAACGTGGTCCATTAGGTTTTAACTCTAAGCAAGAGGCTTGGCATAACTAATTTATCCTAATTCTTTTATCAGACGGATGCTAATTTTCAGGGCAAATGACTGAGAGAAGAGCTGGGGCGTGACTGTTTAGTATTAAAACTGGTTCACAGAACAGGAATTTCGGGAGAGAGCGAACGAAAATTTCGGGAATTTGCATTAAATCGTATACGTGTTGAAACGGACTAGAGTTAGTCATTTTGACATCTTAAAGAACAAGCGGGGTGAGACAGTCGGCGAGAAAAGTGTTACAGGCAAATCTTTAATTTTTGTAAATTAACCATAATAACTGAGGAGTAGCTATTAAGCTTCACGATCTGTAATCTGTAGTAACGAGAGGTCTGTGGAGATATCTTCCGAGCCTGGGGATTAGTCGTGATCATGTTTGTTTGTTTTGTTTTTTCTGTACACTTGGATGACAAGGTTAAAAATTGTTTGTAGTCAATCAGTCACTTCAAATCTTTTGCTTTTAGAATTGCAATTATGTCAAAATTCCGTAAAAGCATTTTTCTCTCTACGAAAGCGTAGATAAACATGACAAATGGTCTAACAAAAATGACACTTTTCTCATAGAACAGTGTACGGTGCTCACGCCGGAGGGCGCGTCAAAAATACCTATCGCCAATTTGGGAATTTTATACATCCAAAAACTTTTGTCGCGAAGTGTACAACAAGCTCGTTTTAGTGAAATGGTTCTTTGGAGTCGTACTTTGTTTTGTTCGTTGTAATTTTTGGAGGGTATCCTTTGAATTGGTAATGCAATGAAGTTTTGACAAGAACATGCATATTTTAGTTCCGCGTCAGTTTCTTGTTTTCAGTTATGGGATTGGCGTTCGAGGTCATTTTGTAAGTGATCTTTTTAGTCTTCATTTACAAGCGGATTCCTTTTGTATGTCCGAACCAAAAAGCCAAGGTATTACTTTAAAAAATAATCTACACGTATTCCAAGTTTCATCCAGATCCTTTCAGCCGTTTTAAAGTGAATGAGAAAAAACCATCCGTCTATCCATCCATCCAAATTTTCGCATCACTACATAATAATATTATAAAACAAAGTCCTTCGCGATAAACTCAAAAACTACTGCACCGATTTTCATGCTGTTTTCACCAATGGATAGATTGGTTCTTGAGGAAGGTTTAAGTATATAATTTACCAAGTTTTTAAGTCGCGATAACCGACATCTACGCGGGTGAATCCACGGGCATCAGCTAGTTTATATAATAAGGAGGATCGAGAGAAGGATTAATGTGTTATTTGAGATAATGTGAATATTGCTGACTTCTTTTTACCGTATCACTATCTCTTTCTGACCATTGTGGTGAAAGGATTACAGTACGTCTCAGAGGCTCATTTCGTAAACTAATATAAGCTTACAATGCCAGTGCAAATGAAACTGGCAAACTGGAACCTGTCACGAGAGTTTTGAAAAATAATAAATTCTCAACTTCCCAGTTTCCGTGAGATTGAAACCTTTGAAGCATAAAGTCAACACTAAAAGAGTTGTTGAATTTCTACTTTCGCACTTTCCGCTCTTTGCGCTAAGTTCGCCTGAAAATAAAAAATGTCAGAGTGTTTTTATATTGCCAGATAGATTCTGATTTTATGAAAAAAATAGTGTATGGGTTTCACGATTTATGGATTTCTGGATATTTTTCTTTATATGCGCTGTGAGACTCTGTTTATTGCTAACTTTTACGATTAGGTACCATTTTAAGATTGCTTCTTGATAGACAGAGGGATAACAAAGTGATTATAAAACCAATACGAAGGTTCCTTTTCTTTTTTTTGACAGACTATACATCATCTTCCTGCCGTTTTCCACGTTAGTGGGGTCGGCACAACATTAATTTGTGATCTGCTTCTATTTCTCTCAGTCATTTGTCATCTCATTATTTTCTTACCCATGTCATCTTTCACACAGTCCATCCATCTTTTCTTTGGCCTACCTCTACCCGTGTATCCATCCACGTTCTATCTAACACTTGTCATCTCAGTACTCACTCCTTTCTCACCCATGTCATCTTTCACACAGTCCATCCATCTTTTCTTTGGCCTACCTCTACCTCTGTAACCATACACGTTCTATCTAACACTCTCCTCGTCAAATGACATTCATCGCTCCTCATAACATGCCCATACCACGCTAACCTATCACTATGATCCTACAATAGACCTATTACCCGTCATTCATTGTGATCAATATGGTGGTATGGCAATAAAGCAAGCCGATCAAAAAATGTTGAATTCAATTTTCACCGGTACACAATAAAAATCGTGTACGAGCTCTGAAAATAGTTTTGTTGAAAATATTTGTAAGCGATTACAAAATTTAGAAAACAAATTTATTCATCAAACGCTGTAAATGGTTGTGTTGGTGAATATACAAAAGTACAACATAAACTCAAAAACTCTGATATTGCTGTAAAAATTGTAGCTGATACTGTGAGCAATATGGATATTATATTACAATGATATGAATGTGGATGGATACAGAGGTAGAGGTAGGCCTAAGAAAATATGGACTGTGTGAAAGATGGCATGGGTAAGAAAGAAGTCAGTACTGAGATGATGAACGATAGAGGAAAATGGAAGATTACTGTTGTGACGACCCCATATAACGTGGGAAAAGGCAGGAAGATGATGACTGTGAACAAGAAATAAGTTTGATCATACTCATTGATCACCACCCCTTGGTCTTTTAAGATTTTTTATTCGTCTTTTCCTAGTTGTCACCACTTTTGCCGCATCCATTAGTCTAGAATAATCTAGAAAATAAAGCCTGGCAACTGCTAGGTTCTTTATGTCCAGTTGCCACGAGCTTTGCCATCTGGTGGTAACATCATCATCATCATCATCATCAGTCCACTGCTAGACATAGGCCTCCCCTAATGAGCGCCATTGTGCCCTGTCTTCAGCTCGACGCATCCAGCCTCCACCAGCAGCCTTTCGCAGATCGTCACTCCACCTAGCCGGAGGGCGTCCTACACTACGTTTGCCGAGCCGCGGTCTCCACTCGAGAACTCGTTTACCCCAACGGTTTACAGTTCTTCGACAGATATGGCCAGCCCACTGCCACTTCAGCTTGCTAATTCTCTGAACTCTGGTGGTAACAGATCATTTTATTCCCAGTTCCCCCACTGGGGCGTCATCTTCTAAAAAAAAACGTGTTAGCAACACCATACAGCTTGAAAACACTGGACCGATTTTCATGATTTTTGTTTTGATCGACTTTTTTGTTTTTGCCTTCAAATAGCAGAATAACAATTAAAATATTTGAACATTTATTAAATAACGAAAACGTTGTTTTCAGCTATTGAATTGTTTGATTGGTTAAGCTTAGATTGGTTGAAACTGCGTATGCGTTTAATTTTGACCATTTGATACTTCTAGAATATAAATTGGCATTGCTTTATTATGTTGTTTAGTCTGCAGTTTGTTTGCAAGCTTTTCATTATGTTTACGAGTTGTTATAAAGAAATCTCATTGAAATAATTTCAAGTTTCAAATTCAAAATGAAACTCTTTGGTGCATGATTAAAAACAATTCCTTTGTACCTTGTTATTTTATAATCAAAGACATTTCAAGAGTCAATGAAATGAATATAGTTTGTGTATTTAGTAAACCCTTTTTGGTATAATTTAATAGAATTATAAAGATTCAGTTTCTAATGTCTGCAGTGTATTTTACAAAAGCAAAATGGCGCATAATTCCAGATTCTAAATAAGATAAAAACTTTAAACATGTCCCTTGTAAAATTTTATTCCACTCCACTGGCAACAAATTGAATTTTACAAACAAAATATATAAAATAAAGAAATAAATATGATCACGACTGTAATCCCCAGGCTCGGTAGATATATCTGAGAAGATCTGAGATCTCTTGTTACTTAGATCTTTGAGTATGTAAAGAGGGTAGTCAGTGACTCGTCCAAACATGATCATATTTGGCACATCCCTACATTTTGCACAGTAGCTAGGTTGCAAGTCTATTTCCGCTTATAATAATACTATCTACTTATGACGCACACCTTCGAATTTTTGGTCCGGTTTCTGCAAAATTAGCTATATGGCAAGTTAATTTTGCAATCTTCTTCACTATAATTATGTGGTTTATTAAAATAACGAACATAAGTTTTGTTATCCTTAGTAACGTAACTATAATCTGTTTTTATCTTATCTTATTGTTGCAAAAAGGTCATTTTTGCGCTTTTTATAATATCTAAATCGCAATTTCCTTGTTTCTTTGTGGTCATTATCTTCAGTTCTTTCCCCTTTATGCCCATTTCCACAAATTCATTTTCAAAAGCATAAGCTCTTGTCATTTCCATCCAATTTAACTCGCAGCTATCGGAATAAATGACTTTTATTTTGCGTCGAAAATGCGATATAGCATAAATCACCCGTTTGCCGAGTTTTAGCGTCAGGACGGATCCGCCATTATTGGAAGTGCGAGACGGCAAGATATGGATTTATGTCAAAGTTCAAGGGAAGGACAGCTGGATCATTACTATTTATTTACTAGCAACACGCCCCGGCTTCACACGGGTAACAAAAGTACTTTTCTCGATTTTTCAAAATAAAATACAGCCTATGTTATTCAGGGATGATGTGGAATTTTAATGATAAAATTTTTGAAATCGGTCCAGTACTTTTTGAGTTTATTCGTTACAAACAAAAATACAAAACTTTCCTCTTTATGATATTAATATAGATAGCCAGCTTTTGCCTGCAATAGTTACTTTAGGCAGTAATTACCTCTGAGGCTCTTTTTGTGCGTTTTCATTTTTGGTATACCTATCAAATAGTGCATTATATTTACTTAAAATCCGCAGGTCAATCAATCATACCCAACAGTCAAACACAGATGCCTGATACTTTTATATGGAGTAACCCAGCTGTCCTACAGTCCTGTGTAATGGATGTACGCGATGTTTTCTGCATCGCACGTGCTTAGTGAAATTATTGTCAGCAGATTCAATTTTGTAAATACGCGTAGTTTCACCGGAGTGGAAAGAGATCACTCTATCTATATAAATCTTATACCTTTAAACGAGCAATTCTTGTATATAATATATAATAATATTATATGTATATATATATATAATTCCGATTATATATATATATATATAATCGGAATCTCGGAAACGGCTCCAGCAATTTACATGAAATTGAGTATGCAGAGGGTTTCGGGGGTGATAAATCGATCTAGCTAGGTTTCATTTTTAGAAAACGTCGTTTACCCCCAAAAAAACGAGCAAAGCTCGGTCACCCAGGTAATTTATATCATTAAAGTAATTTGATATCTAATATTGTTGATTTTGAAAACTAAAATTTATTTCAAAAATTAAAAAATCCGATCAAAAGGAATTGAAAATAGCTTTTTACAGTCGCTATATTCGATCTTTTGACATTTTATATGAGTATAGCCTATGTTACTTTTGTGATTTACCGAAAACAACACCTCATTTATTAAAATACGTCCAGCCGTTCGGGCTAAAGCGACAACAAAAATAACTCACATACAATACACTCCAAACAAATTATCCACTTTTTCGCAGTTTGGTAATAAATATGAATAAAATTATCATTACATGTTTTGTTCATCAAATATTAAATCTAATCAATGCTTTCCGTTGTTTCAGGTTCCTGATGCTCAGATAATGTAGTGTAAGTGTTTTTTAAATTTATAAAACAAGTGATTATTTTACTTATTTTTACTAGCCTTTTACTTTTTTATTTTTTGTTACCCGCGACTTCGTACGCTTTAGATTACTTTTATGCGTAGTGTCCAGCGCGCGAAAAATAATAAATAAGCAATATTTTTTATTTGTCTTAATACATTAGTAAAAACTGCAGTCGATTTCGGTTCAGCCGTCGTGGAGATCGGACAGATAAACAGACAATTTTATCAAATGCAAAAAATATAAAAAACCCGACTGAACGTAAAGCTGGAAATAGATTTTTTTCCAGCCGCCATATTAGATTTTTTGACATTTTATGTAGTGTCATCCCAAAATACGTAAATCCGTTTGGGTTACATCAACAGCCAAAGGAAACATGTCATACAATTACGTACACCCCAAACATATTATACCCTTTTTCGCTTCGCAGTCGGGTAAAATAATATTTGAAAGACACAAACACGATTTAAGCGTAGTTCACTATTATTTTAATTTAACTTTCCCTTCTGCTCATATAACGAATACTAGGCCTTATCATAAAAATCTATATTAAAAATTCCAGATTTGGTAACTGTGACCTTTTGGATCATAAAATTGCTTCATCGCGTCTGCCGGTATAAGGCCGGCAGCAAACGTGCGGTAACCAAATACCCTGATGTGGGTAATGGCATCTAAAAGTTTGGTGTATGTTTGTTTCAGCCCACATTCAACCCAAAAGCTAAAAGTACTTAAGTATTTGGTTTCACTACTTGGTCTTTTGATTTCTGTTTCAATATAAACAATAGCAATAGTACCTCAAAGCTATACAATACGATATGTCCCAGCATATCATTGAAACTTTTTGTAATAATATACTTAAAAAAATATGATCGCGATCTTTAAGTACTTAAATTTTTTGAAGATATTTAAAGAGGAATATCTGAGGTATCTGAACGTGATGGGTAGCAAGCCCGTCGCCACTTAGAAGAATACTAACTTATGAAACACACCATCTAATATTGGTTTCTTTCACCGTTTAGGAGCTTTGGCATTGCACACATACATTTTTGAATAGAAAATATCATTAGTTCATGCTCAGGTTTGAACCTGAGACTTTAGATGGTGAGGCAAGGGCTCTACCACACACCTCTAGGGCTCCAAGAAGTATAATGTTGTAAAACTATGTTATGTAGAGTAGGAAAGTAAAAACGAATAATATTATATTTTGGAACATACACTAATGTATAATCAGGCAAACATTGCTGCTAATTGTGTTGGCTCACCGGATTAGTTAAATAAATCTAAAATAATCCTGTCAATTAAAAATGTTATGCTAATTTAGTCTTTGGGGTGAATAAAATAAGATAAATTAAGGAGACCGACAGAATAAGATAAATGGTAAGTGGGCTGGGAAGATAGAAAGAAACAAAAAATAAACGTAGAGTAAGAATGAATAAACAATAATAAAAATAATGAATCTTAGATTTATTATTGGCTGAACTAATTTTTACCTAATGAGGTGCTTACGATAATAATACATCAGTGAGTAAGTACGGTTAAGGTAAAGATTAAAAAAAGGTAAGCCAAAGAAAAAATTGATGGACTGTGTGAAAGATGATGAGTAAGAAAGAAGTGAGTACTGAGATGACAGATGATAGAGGGAAATGGAGAAAACATGTTGTGCCGACCCCACTTAGCGTGGAAAAAGAGCAGGAAGAAGAAGAAGGGTATGTACTTTTAAACTTACGCGATCTGAACACATTATTATTAGTATTAAACGGGTATTTTTCGCGTTCTAATTACCTATTAGAGTCTACCCGTGACCACGACAGCGTGCAAACCTGTCGAAACGTCGGAAAAATAAATAGGTAAGTAAAACGCGAAAAATACCCGTTTAATACTAATAATAAGAAGAAGGGTAAATAGGTGAGAAACGTATCGTCTGCAGCTGAGCTTAAAGTACCCATCTTAAACTCTAAAGTCGACACCCTGCCACATCTGAGGACCTCGGAAACCGCTGATGTTTATATTATCATCAAGCTTAGAAGATAAAAATCTCGTCAAAAGCTCAACCGCGACGTTAAACTTTTATTGGTCTATTACTGTTTTATAACAAAGAATATCGAGAGGCAAGCAGTACCTATAAAATGTTCTTTGCCGTTTGCTTCATGTTTGTGACGGGAGCGGTTTGTGGGTTTTACGTTCAGCTCATTATATTTTATGCTGTCATTTTTGCCAGTGGCTAACTTCTGGTGATGGATTTCATATTTCTTGAGACTTTTATAGAATATTGAATCTTTTCAGCAAGCCGTTCTAAGCTTTCAGTTTTATCCATCATTGTCATCAGTTTTTGTCAGTTCACTGCTAGACATAGGCTTCCCCCATGGCATACTACTGAGCTCATCTTTAGTTCTCCACCTCTAGTCCATACCGACTGCCTTACGAATATCATCGCCACACCTAGCTATGGCACCCTACAGTTTAACCTTATTACTATATACGTTAAGTTTATATGGCTATACAAAATGTCACTTAGTCTTCTCTTCATAAGAAGTTCTTATGAATCAGTATGCTTAATTCAGAAGCACACATTTTACACACAGATAAGCACAGATTTCGGGCAGATCTAAATACTTCATCTGAATTAATCATTGAATTTGAACTAACAAGATGATTTTTAGAGAGATGATGAAAAAAGAACCAGTGTTATGAAAAACAAACAGAGCTAAAAATAATATTAAAAACTCACAAGCAATCCCTTAACCCACACGTAAACAATAACGAAGTTAAATAACTGGTTCCTTTGAACACCGCCTGGAAGCAATTGAATTAAATAAATAAATAGTTGAGCACTAAGAGCTGGTTAATGAACCTGCCGTTCCAGTTGATATTTTTCTTTGAAATTGAAAAGTTTAATAATTTAATTGGCTTTAGAGATGGCTGTAGAAATCTTGTAGAAAATGTACATTCTATTTTCAAGTTATATTAAAACATGGTATATTTAATACACGAAAGAAAAAAAGGTCTCAAAGACGAACCTTAATCCTTTCACCACACTAGTTTGTCAAAATTATTGATATAATAGAAATAAGAAGCTGACTTTACGATAAAAGTAACCCATATGGAACCAATCGTATTTGTTTGTAATTTGGTTCAAACGTTTGTAATTCAATTAGGAGTGATGTGTTCAGCCACTTATGAAATCAAAGGATCAAAGGGTTCTTTGAGATGAAAAAACGGTGTGGTTTACATGTTTGGTTATTTCGATCTGGATAACCGTGTCTTTGGATCCGTAAAAGTGGTTAATCCATGAAGAAGTTTCTAAGCCATTCGAATCTTCGAAGCCGACTATAAAAACTCCTCTGCGTTTAATTTTACGTGCTACAAATAAAATCAAAATGCTATTCAAATTCTTCTTTTTCTAATCGTGTCTCATTTCTTAAATTTGTTAGGTCAAAGGCGTCTATGACGTTATTTTCATTTTATTGTAATTTACGCCCTGTACACTCTAATTTGAACAAATCAATAGAATAATTTCACATTTTGTTTCACTGCAGTATGCCCGGATTCACGAAAAGAATTCTCTCAAATAGTGAAACAATATAACATACAATTAGAGGGTCTAGTCTAAGTGGTTGTCCCTAAATATCTCTAAAATAATACCATCCACCACTCGAACTAATCTTCCCAAATAGACCTCAACGCCCTAAAAACCGTACTAATACGTATAATTAAGTCGCCCGAACGGACAGACAGTAATTCTGTCAGTTTTTGCGGATCCAGAGCGAAGGGTTGGCCCTATGTCACGGGTGGCATGTGCCTTTGAGTGCAGCTCATAGACAAAAGCTAGGTAACTACAAACATATTCATCTTGTATGTTTTTTATTTCGTCATTCCAATTAAGCGCAGATTCGACCAAACTAGTACATACACCTATCCTATAATAAATCGCAGTTATCGAAAAGTCAACAGACATTTTATTTGCATGACATTACTGAGAATATTTATATCAGAAGTTCGCATACATACATATTGAAAATTCCCGCCTGTTTCCCGATGGGATTGGCAAAAACCATTTATCTCTACTAGCTATGATCGTAATATAGTTGGCACTTAAATTCATCTAGCATGTAAGATGTTTCAAAGTGATCCTTGCGATTTTATCAAGTAAATATTATATATTTTTTATTTTTTTTTGCTTTATACATCCTTTATATTCTAACTAAATTTGCAACTCAATTGTTTAAAATAGTTAAGCGAATTGGCACATTGAGTTTATCCTTTTACAGGATTGAGGAATATAATATTTAAGTTACAGTGACCAAAATCTTTATTAGATGTAAACAGGCCAATGATGACGATGATGAGTAATCTGTCAATATCAGTAGAAGACAAGTGTCATTTTCGTTTGACCAAATCACAATCTAAGGCGAAGATTTAAAACTTTTAGCTGCTTTGAATTTATGTACTTAATTCTTATAACTTGTTTTTTCCGTATTTTTTATGGACTAGAGGAACAACTTATCGTAACTTTAGACCCTTAAGATGCACGAAGTAGACCAGCTGTTTGTTATTCATAAAACCCTTAAGGATTTGAATAGATGTTAGGGTCATGTGAATATTTATTAGGTTAAATTATTGTTTCTCTGCTGGGATCGAATTTGCGTAATGGATTAGGTTTTTTAATGTATTAACGGACTGTGAAAAAATAAGGTAGTAAATTTACATCTTAACAGTCTTACTGGTCCAATAAATTATTAGTGTCGTAGGTAACCAAAAATTTTAAATATATAGGTTAGTATTCTTAGAAGCGGCAATGGCATAGCAGCCTGTCACGTACGAAATACTAACTACTGTGCAAAATGTGGGCATGCACCAACCTTTGCATAAACGCTTTTTATCAAGCCAGTCTGCGAATTTGTTTAGAAATAATTCTATTTTTACTTTAGTATAAAATATATAAAATGACAGAAGTTCAGTCATAATTTTGAAAAAACAAATACAATAAGGGGTAACTTTGGGACTTTTTCATCAGATTTAGTAACTGACTGTGAATTTGACTAGATTAGATCCGTAATATATATATATTTTTTTGAGAATTCGAAACGCTATTTTCCGTTTCTCAGGTGGTTTTAAAATTGATAAAAGCGCAGCCTCAAAAACACGCAAAATGGGGCCCATTTTGCGTGTTTTTGACATGCAGCCTAATTGAACGGAAACCAGTCCGTTCACCAAGTACCAAGTACCAAGCGCAGCCTCTGCTAGAATACCCAGCCTTAAAAGTATTAGATTACTGTCTAGGGTACTTATGCTAAAGCAGGTCTATTCTCACCTCCAACTCAATTCCAACTTCATCTCAAACACCAGAAGTCGGACACGCAATTACCAACGTGCACCATTGATCAAAGCACTCGTTATCCTCTTGGAGCTTTCAAGATGTTGTTTTGATTAAATTTTCGTGTTTCGAAACTAGTTCGGTTTGAATGGTCTCGACTTTCGGCTTTGATCAAGGCTTTAGGTAATGTGCTAAAGATCAGGGTGTAGCACCGGTAAAGACGATATTCTAGGTGCTGGCGATAGCGTGAATGGTAACAACTAATTTCAGTAAAAGTTTTTTAGTGCGTCAGGCAAAACAATAAAAAAGCATTCGCCTTGGTAATAAAAAAATTAAAACAGTAAAATATGTCAACCTCATACAGCCGCCGTCATTGCATATTGATCAATTGAATAAATTAACCGCAAACACCTGTTATGTTCAAAATCTTCTTGTAACCGAAATTGGCAATTTACATTTGAAATTACAGAGTAATTTGCAAGTTTGAGAGTTGGGAAGTAGACCACATGGCGTGTGCCTGAGCTGTGGTTTGATGCAAGGCTAATAAATATCTGATATATAAAATCTTTACCTATAGTCTCTAAGGCTTCTTAAATAATAACGAATTCATTTAAAAATCTACAATCAAATTTAGAGATTCAAGTCTTCAAGCTTTTTAAATATTGATTGAATTTTTGAAGACCATTCAAAAATGTGTTTTTGAAAATTCAAGCTATGGTCTAGTTAAATGAGAAAAAAATATTACACGGACTTTCCCTTTTTGTGTCACCAGTTCTTTTGGATATATCTAATAGAGATAATAATGATAACTACGTAATGAAGAGGGATGAAGACCATGTTTCAAAAGAGTTATGAGTATGAGTGTGGCTGAATGCGCAAGTAGAGGAAGGCCGAAGAAGAAATGGTTTGATTTAGTGAAAGATGATATGAATGTAAGAGGAATAGATTCAGAGAGGAATAGATTCGAATGATAGGAGTGAGTGGAAGAAGAAAACATGTTGTGCCAACCCCACGCGTGGAATAAGGACGGAAGATGATGAATGATGAATAATAATGACTACTTATTTCTTTGCCGATAGTCAATTCATCCATTTGAAGTAGATATACCTTTCTTGATATTCATAAATACTCTTATATCATTTTATACGAAACAATAAACCAATTTTCCGCCGTGCGAACCGCATCCCCTATAAGTAAGCACGAGTTTTCTTCGCAACTTCTTTTCCGAAATGATACGGCCTCAAAGATCTAAGTAACTAGAGATCAAATAAACAATAATGGTGATTATAGCTCATACTTTTCAGACAGAAAAATCCATTAGTCAACAACCGGATTCAAAATCATGATCGGAAAACGAGACCATACGGATAGCGCGTTCCTGTGTTACGCGTAGTTGGGAAACACTATCCACGCGTACATTGGATTCGCGTACAGCTCCTGTACGGACCGCCGCGAACCTACGCGAGGTCAATCGATCCAAAGCGCTCCGTGAACCCCAGTCATTCGCCATGAAACTCGAAAAACACGCGTGTCTATTCATTTTGCCGTCCAAATATACCGTACACGGTCGTGTGCATCCTCTTTGACGCGCGACCAAAAACCGACCGACCGACGGCTGCTCGCGCTGTGAGCTAGCTCGCGTGGTACGCATTCCCCAAGAGTATACGCGTACTATACGTATGGACATGGCGTTCCGGACACGCGTAAACTGACTACGCGTACCAGTGTACGCGCTATCCGTACGCACCTTAAGACCACCAGTACCCTTAAGATAGATGATGAATGATGATGACATATGAAGAAATTTATTATTATTATTCCAGAGCACCAGGAACTGATGCTAAGAGTTTCTAAGCTGCCACACTCACAACAAATTCCTTTGTACGTAATAAAGCTCATATTTGAAGAGGCCATATCGATTTCAATTGATGTGGAGTACACACGTCCCTAGCAACCTTTTGTGACGTCGATCTTGAAACGCGAACTGTTCCTGTCTATTTACTTCGAATTTAAAAAGGTTTTATTGAACCTAGCAAATAATGTTTGTTGATATCCTGTGCGAGATTCAAAATCAGTGACTTCTATCAGCATCTACTAGAGTGCTTCAAGTTTCAACTTAGTCATCATTTATCTCACTACCTAATTTTCTAAATTTTAGTTTTGTCTCAAATTCTCAACTAAGTTTAATTATTTTTATTCTTAGACTTAAAAAAATGTAGTCGCAAGTGCTTTTAAGACACTTGCCACTTTGCTTATTATCTTCCTGATTTCTTTCTCTGTCATTATCTTTTTGCTCTTTCCCACGTTTCGTGTTGTCCACATAATGTTCTCTTCATTCATCCTATCATCTATCAATTATCAATTACGTTCTGATATTTTTATAATTATTATTAAAGTTTGTGTTTCTTGTATTCGGGTCGTAGACATTATTATAAACGGTACTGGTTCTTTTGCTATCAACAGTCAATCCGAAAGATCAAAGTAGATTAGTCGATGAATAGTTAACCTACATAACACATTTCAGTATCATTGTAAGGTTGCTGTGTAAATGAGGTCACCAAAACATAATATCGAGTTTGAAAGCCGCTTGGGAAATCTAGACTTCGAATAATCGGTATTTTAATCTAGGTTAAATTTAAATCATGATGTATTTGCTTTGGGAAAAAAGCGTAGGCGGTATCTTTTAGGACAAAATAATCTATTGCCGAAATGATAGAAGAATCTTGAAAAGATCTTCCGTTCTTACATTGACAGACGGGTGTCGTTAAAAATATCTTACCCTTATCTGTTTGGAATAAAGTTCATAGTTCAATGTATCTAAGCTTAAAGTAACTTTGTCATATTACAAACCAGCTTAGTACCTATCTATGTCCAATCAAAGGACATCATAATAATCATTATTACCTAGGTACTGAAACCAACAACTGATAATGTCTAAGTTTTCACTCGTAACTTTGTATAACAAATGTTGGAAAAAAAACTGGATTAGATATTTTGATTTAATCCAGTGTATAATATTGATATTACACCGATTATAGTTTCCTGAAGTATATATTTTTTCTATTAAACTCTCTTTTATCACAGTTTTGTAGGTAAGTTAAAATTTTCCTTAAAAAAAAATATGTTTTTAGTAAAAACTTTTTTGATCATGTACGCGCTAACTGGTAAATCAAACGCGTTTTGCTGTCATCACTTTTTCTTCTTCTTCTTCAATTATGGCATCTGTCTCTTAAAGAACAATTTTTCCAGTGTCAAGTGTATTTATTTATAAGTATTGTCAACGTCACAGAGTCATAGTCAAGTTGTGAAGTCAATGTTAAACAAAAGATGGCTGTTTTGTTCAAAATTTTCGGGATTTCCTCCGATGGAATTTGAAGAGAACTATTCACTCTAATTCACATACTTTACACTCGCGTCAAGAACCCGGGCTTTATTGGCAAAATAACCACCAAAATTACGCAATAAAACTCAAAATAACACGAGAAAACATATAAAAACCAGAGCGACGTAGTTGTCAGGCAAATGCACCGCAGAAAATCCTCATCACTTTTTTCACATGCACCAGGTAAATGTTGCTCACTTTTGACATCAAAGTGGATCTAAAAAACCCAAAAATTAATATAAAAATGGTTTGACAATATAATTTGATCAAATTTCCCTGTACTTCTACATAGACCAAGAGACCGCTGAAAATTGAATTTCCTAATTGGCCATCCGCAACAGAGAAAATACTTCCGCAACTTCCTTCCTTTACGGTCAGTGGTCGGTTTTCGGCAAATTTATTAATAAGGGTACCGTAAACATAAAATAGAAGCCTACCTGATACTTATCGATTAGAAACAAACAAAACTTCACTAAGGGTGAATTTGACTATCTTCTGGGACCTTACCACGAGTTTTTACAAAAAATCGTGTTTCAGAAACGTCAAATTTCAAGCTTGAACTAACACTACTTCAATACGATTTTTACAAAAGTTACGAAATATCAAAGTTATATTATTTTGATATTGCTCGAGCTTGTGGTAAGACTCTTGGTACATTTAAGTAAGGCCCCTATTCTCAGAATAATGTAATTTAAATTCAAGAAAAAAATCCGTTTACTCCTATTTTATTTTGGAGATAGTGCTTAAAGTGGATTAGTATCCACCCTTAGTAGTGTGAAATATAAATACAATAACTCCCTGTGTCTTCACTTGCCTAATGTTTTTTTTTAAATACCTACGTTAACAACCCGCTGCACCCTATAAAGATTAAATTTTAGTGCACCTTTTTACTGAGGGAAAACTACCCTTTAGAATTTTTGGCTTTCGTTAGTAAAATGTCAGTCAGACAGTAAAATTTATTTAGATTATTGCAAAATAAGTACAGCGGGAATAATAGATGATTCTTGCTTGTATAAGCATATTTGCGTCACAAGATCACCAATTAAATACCTAAAGATCAATAAAACGATGCTATGCTGCTCAAGTTATTTAGCACTACCCTCATATCTGAAAATTTGTTAAAAAACAACTACCTACTTAACTACTACTCGGACCTAACTATTGTAACACTATTTAGTTTTACTATGTACCTATATTTAGAAAGCTGAAAGGCCTGCTTACATTACTTAGTTATAGTTTCTCTATAAGTGAATTTGTAATTCTTAAGAGAAATAAATATGTCAAACCACAAAACACAAAATACTAAAGTGGGGAGTTTTTGAATTGATTATGACAAAAGGATGACTTTCTAAATTATACCTAAACTTTGTCTTCATTGCACGATTTAAGTTGCTCAATAGAAATCATTATAAAAACCAGCTACAAACTAAATTGAACATTAAACAACATAATACAAGGTTCATTTTCAATTGTTAGGTGACCGAACCATGCCATGCAAAGCTCTACACGCTCTTGGTCAGATTTTCGTACCGTGGTCGGAAAGTTTTTTAATCTCAATCTACGGTTGTCTGCCGTACCTTTTTCAAGTATGTTGGCAACTTTCGGCAACTCACGGCGACTTTTACGTATACCTAATCAGTATCAAAAACATTTACGTCAGGACACAGATTGCTTCATCAATTTGTTTTAATTTGATTTTGATTTTTTATTTAACGTGGTAATGTTGCCAGCTTCTTAGATTCCCTCAGGCAGTGATCTGGACCATTGAGTTACCTATGGATAAAATATGTTGGAAACGGCCCTTAAATATTATACTCCTACGTATTGAGATAGATCTGTATATTATTTTTTGCAAATTCTCTAAATTTTTCTATTCATTTATGTATAGCGAGTTAAGTACAGATATAAGTATCTGATAATATTATAGTACACCTACAGAAGCTGATTTCAAATCTGGGTTTTATAAATAAATACAAAATATTTACCCTAAAACGCGGTGCTTTTTGGAATCCCAGCTGGAAACCCACCCGGCGTTAGGTTGCCATGAAAACAAACTGTAAACTAGCTTCCAGAGTATTATAAAAACAAATATTTGTTGCAGTAACATAAATCAGATGGCAAGACCAAAATACTCACGCAAACAAAGCGAAAGTTGAAACCTTGGGAGTGCTAGCGAAACTCGAAGTGGTTTTAAAAATGTTTCCGTTAATAATCACTTCCCCAACAAAGGGCCAGATTAAGAGCCCTCGACGGACTCTGAACAAAAATCGCCATCATTTTGTTGCCGTCAACATAAAATTCACTCGCTCCCTGGCCTGAAAAATCGCCTCCATTGAAAGTTTTTCAGATGACGTCTAACGCTACGTGTCATGCCACAAGAAATAAAATATAATGGGTAATGTGTGTAAGAATCGCCAGAACTGGCTTGTTTATACAAGAAAAGAATAATTAAATTTGAGCAAAGTCTAGCTAGAAAAAATATATATAATTGTTTACTCAGTCTGTACCGTAAAACAGGTTGAATGATTGATGAAGTTAGTAACACCTACATTTTTTTTCTGATTTTTCGTAAAAATAATTTCAGAGGACATTAAAATTATAAACCCTCTTCTAAATATTACTGCATTATATTAAATAATATTCCAAAAACTTACATGAACTAAGTTAATTTCTGTTTAAATCTATCAAAAGACCATCTAAAGAGTGAACGGATATTTTTTTTTCCTATAACTAAAATCATTTTAAGACGGTGTTTGAAGGCATTGTTTAAATTCAACCCCTTTACGTTTGTAGTTTTTTACGCACACTAGTGACTCGCAGTCTAACTTAGTGAGTCACTTCACATGAGTCACTGGTGTGTGCGTACTTTTGTAAAGTACAGCGGCTTACCACAGTTGTATGCCAGAGCCTATAGTACCGTGAACAATAGATGCCAAAAACAAAAGCCGGACCGCGTAGGATCTTTACCTCCTTTACTTTTTATTGTACCTAACCTTCCTGTGGACTGAGATCCACTTCGGTTTAATAACCTTGCTTCCGGTAACGGGTTGGAGAATGTTTTTTGGTGTTTAATTTTGTAATGGTGTAGGTAATTTGAAAAGGTGAAGCTAAAAGGTAGATTGCTAATTTTAGAAATGCGTTAAAGTTTCGTGAGTGAGATAATCAAAAATTGACTTATTATTACTAACTAGTTTCCACCCACTGCTTCGCCCGAGTGGTACCTTGACATTACGTACCATAATATTTGTCCGGGATTAAAAGTAGCTTATGTGCTATTCTAGACTATAATAATCTATATTTGTGCCAAATTTCGTCCTGATCCGTTTCAGCGTGAAAGAGTAACAAACATACATCCATGTTATATCTATACATCCATACGTTCTCAAAAACTTTCGCGTTTATAATATCAATAGGAAGGTTCATCAGGTTATCTGAAAGTTTTGCCAAGTTAAACAGATAGACGGACAAAAATATTTTATATAATTTTTTGTAATTATACTTAAAAAAACTTATAAATACGAAACATAAATGAAAGAATTTGTGCAAAGAAGAAAACGAAAACTCATAGTATGTAACACTAGCTTCTGCACGCGGCGTCGCCCGCGAAGTACCTACATAAATTATAGCCTATGTTCATCCTGAAAGTTCATTCTACACATTGGTGAAAGAATTTTTCAAATCGGTTCAGTAGTTTCGGAGCCTATTCAATTCAAACAAACAAACAAACAAACAAACAATCAAATCATTCCTCTTTATAATATTAGTATAGATTAACACATATAACATTACTATGAGTTTTCGTTTTCTTATATTAAAACCTTTTTTTGGGAAAGAGGTAGTTTAAATAAGTTTAAAAACTGCAATAAAACTGCAAAAAGTCCCGTTTCAAATAGGTCATACTTCATTCTGATCGAGCCACGCTGTTGGAGACGGACACAGAAAACCAATTAACGCTATTTTTAGAACCTTTCATTCAATAAAAAAAGGTTATTCGAACTGCTAAGGAAGATAAACACACTTAGGACTATGATAGATGAAGTTGTTTCCAATTATTATAACGGTTGAAAAAATTTAATACAAATATTTCACTTTCTGTGGTCTCAATAAACTATAGTCTGGCGATTTATGCATTTATATTTTTAGCTGTAAGAAGGTATTGGTTACAAAAATTTCGAAATAATCATTCTGTGTGCATAGGTATAGTATGTTGGCAGTTGAGTAAAACACAAAAAGAGACCATTTTTAATTATGGTAGAAAATTGCGTTTGACCTCGTCATTATAACGCATATTACTTTTGATATTCGCGTCATTAAGGCGATCTCAAACGCATTTCATAAACTATCAAAACATAATTTTGGTGAGATAACCACCAAGCCTTAGACTCAGATAAATGAGATAATTATCACTTAAAGAGATTAGTAATAAAATAAATATAAAAAATAAATATGATCACGACTGTAATCCCCGGGCTCGGTAGATATCTCCTAAGATCTTTAGTTACTTAGATCTTTGAGGATATCTAAAGGGGGTAGTCAGAGGCAAGTCCAAACATGACATTTGGTAAGACATGACAAGAGATTAGTAAAAAGCACAAAAACAAAATTGACAGTCAAAGCTGAGTCGCAGATATAAAATCATACTCCTAATGACATATCTTTAATCTCACTTTTCCAAGCATCCCGTATATACGTCAGTCACTGGCAAATATTTGACATGTGCGACCGATTCGCTAGCAATCCGGAACCGGCGTACGTAAGTGCCCAAAAATCCGCCATAAAAACAACTCGATTGGCGCCCATTCAAAGAAGCGAGTCTGCATTAGTGAAGGAATTTACGCGCATTTTATAGCCTCTTGAATTACAATGACTGAACGCGTTATCCACAGATGGCATGATAATAGACCCTCGGAATAAAAAAGGGGATGTAAACTGTGAACCATTTTACCCCGAAGAGGGGTAAAATGGTCTTTTTGATGGAGTGATATGAGCTAATTGGAGTTTTTGTCATTTTATTGATAGTATCTCATATGTTATAAATGGTTTGCGTTTATATACAGATGTTCTAGCTAGACAATAGAAGTATATAGCTTAGATTGTGTGCAATTATTGAGATAATGGCTTTAATAATAGTCGTTAGACTATATGAAACCTAAATAAATATAAAGAGTATCTCTTTATTCTCGTAATCCCAGCTCAAAGTTTTAACTATTCAATTTAAAATAAATTCAATGATAAATATCCATCTGTTTTACACAACTAAAGATCTGAGGAGATATCTACCGAGCCTGGGGATTACAGTCGTGATCATATTTTTTTTTTTTTTTTTTTTTTGTTTTACACAAACATTTTTCTCCTACAAATAAACATACAAACAACCTTTAATTTCTTTAAAAATGAGTAAGTATAGGTAAAGAAGTAAAGTCGCATGAGACCAATTTACCTATAATGAGGTTAAATGTCACAAAAGCCATAGGAATTTAATTTCATATAACATTCAACCTCTCAATGCTCTTACCTCAAAAGTGAAAACTATGAGATGATAAAATTTATGAGATTATAAAAACTATGAGATAAAATTTAATAATTCACAAACGACGTTTGTAACTGTCTCATAACAGATAAAAAGTATATAAATTATATGAGAGGGAAGATGGATCGGCACTGTTTGCCGTGCCGAGAAATTATGTTTCGCCATTTCGTGCCAACACAGCCTTATTAATGTTTTATTAGGATTCTTTCTACGTTGCCGAATTTCTTTTTCCTTTCTGATTCTTTTCGTGTTCCGCGAGGCTTTTTATTTAATTTGCGTGAAATCATTTCGGGAAATTCGATTCCGGTATGAATAAGTTTAATTGCGATGTTGCGAACATTCGGTTGTAATTTTAATTCTTTCATGAGCAGAAGCAGTGTTTTGGAACTAGAACAATTATTTTTGACGAAAAAACGTTTCTTTTGTTATATTAAACGTTTCCTATTGTATTGTGTTTTTTCAGCAGTCAGCGGGTTCTAATGGCTTTTGCTATGCTCAAAGTTTTGTGAAAATCTAAAAGTTTTACGGGTTTTAATTTTAATTCCATATTTTAAAATTTTAATTTTAAGTGCTATTTTACGGTTTACAGCACTTACACAGAGTTTGGCAGTTATAGGTATTAACTGAAAAAGTTATAACAATATTAACAAAAACTATGATTAAAAAAAATGCTGGTAATAAAAAAAGAAAATCTATCTACCCAGTTATATCTCATAATTTTGGTACTAAACTATATACATAAATATAATAAAAATGCCGATAAAATTAAAAGAAAATTTATCTACCCAGATATCTCATAATTTTGGCGTCTGCTTCGGAAGTTGAGAAGCTATTCCCCTTCATGCTGTGATACCAAAATGGTAAGGGCCCGGACATTGGAACTCGGAATCTAGAGTGAGGATCGTTTATTACGGAACGGAAACAAAGGAATAGTACCTATTACATCAAGATCGGGATTTTGAAGATTTTCTCGTTTACTTCGATTTTTCGTGTCCCCAATATGTGATAGCGAACCAAAGTCCAAAGTATCCATCCATACTAATATAGATACGAAAGTAACTATTTGTTTGTTTGTAACCTTTTCAAGATTAAATGCCGAATGGATCGTAATGAAATTTGGCACAGAGATAGATTATATCTTGGAAACGTACATAGGCTATCTTATGTCTCAAAAAAATAATCTTCAAGGGTTGCATAGGGGTTGAAAGTTTGTATGGGGAAAACATCGTTAAAAATCGCTGGGCACAGTTTTTGGAAGGGTGACCGCCCCTTTTGCACTCCATAGAAATTTCCCAATTAACCAGTATCAATAATTTCAGAATTAATATGTTATATTGATGTATTTTCGGGTGAAGTCGCGGGTAACTGCTAGTCGAAGATAAGAAGAAACATGATAGTATTTTAAATCAATGTATCTACTGATTTTCCTGAAATATGGTTGATAAAGTATTTTTTCAACTGAAAAAATATTATATTATAATGGTAGGATTTTAAGCAAATTTTTACTTGGAAAAACATTAAAAGTTCTTCAACTATTTTGCTTGATTTGAAGATTTAAATTCAAATAAATTGTCAAATAACAATAAAATAAAAGAATACTTTTATATCAAATATTTTTTTCAGTGAGAACACGAAAAATACATCTGGTTTATGATAAACTAGGTGAGGGCTTCTTAAACAATTCTCTCAAAATGCACAAGCGCCGAGTCAAGTCTAAGATAAATGGTCTAATTCTTTTTATCGCCGGAAAGTCACAGTGATAACAAAGGAAAAAAGATTTTTAAAAGACTATAATTCAGACTCCCAAGACCCTTCCCTGCTGAATAACTTGTGTAGACGAGGCACTAGCTTTGAAGACAAATCACTATGTACTTTTAGCAAACAAACATACCTACCTAGACGTGATATTGTTAATATTAACGTACGTAACGTAACAATTCGCAACTAATTTTATTGTAAAAAATAACGAGTGTGCTTTAGATCACACGACTGAGGTAAAATTTCTTTAGTTCCATCTATACCTATGTATGTAGGCCTGCACTGTCTTAGATATACGAAACGTAACTGGCTATGAGAGAAAGAGAAAAATAAAATGTGTGCCCTGTCTCTCTTGCCCTAACTTATATCTCCCTATCAACTTCCGTTCGCCTCGCCCGATCACACTTTTCGTAACACTCTCGTCACATATTCACCAGTTTACTCCCCAAATCAGCTGTGCGTAAAGAAGTTGATAAAGAAGATTCTAAAAAAAACATGATCACGGTTTTGATCCCCGGGTTGGATAGATCTCAGAGCTCTGGTGACTTAGATCTTTGAAGATATTTCAAAGATGATAGACAGAGGCACGTCCGAACATGACATTTGGTGCGTACCCGTGTTTTGCACCCACGTTTTAGTATTCCATAACGAATTTTATAACAAAAAAATACGATGTTACATCGAGTGTTAACAGTGTAATCACAAATTTTCAATGTGTCATTGCCATAGCTTTGAAATGGTGCATCCGACCTCTGAAAAAAACTCTAAAATCTCTAGAAACTTATGTTAAACAAAATGATACACAATTATCTAATACCTAAATCAAAAGGGTATTTTAAGTTTTAGAACCATCATAAACTCCAAATTTGTTCGACTACTAACTAGCCTCATGTAAATAAGATTCAGTCAATTATAACGAAATACAGTATCAGAACATTATTACCAATGTAACGATTCCAATTAAGTTTTGGTAATAACTGTTGAGGCACAGCGTAGATAAAACAGCTCATCCTATCCCACTAAAATCTTCGATGCAAAGTTTATGTTGAGTGTTTGTATCTCTTTTAATTCTGTAATGTCTGAACGGTTTGGATGAAGTTTTGATGTAAATGTATATCCCATCAAAAACATAAATGTGAAATGAGAGCCAAGTTCAATAGTAGGTATGCTTTAGTCGTTGACTTCGGCGACAAAAGAAGTGAGATCTAAACGGGTGCCAAGTACAATGGTCAGTCCTAAAACTTATTTATAACAATATGAAATATTTTTAACAACTTTACAATATCATTTCATGTTAAAACTTAGGATATTATATTGAAGCCTAAGGTCTAACTTGGCTAGTTCTCATATACGAATTAACTACTTACTTACTATGTCCAATCGCTGGTTTCTACCAGCAATCCAAATTTTTAGAAGAATAAAATAAGAACTTGCAAAGGCTATAAGTACCTACCTAATACAATTTGTACTCTTAAGAAAACTAGCCAAGTCAGACCTTAGGCTTCAATATAATATCCTAAGTTTTAACATTAAATTATATTGTAAAGTTGTTAAAAATATTTCATATTGTTATAAATAAGTTTTAGGACTGACCAATGTACTTGGCACCCGTTTAGATCTCACTTCTTTTGTCGCCGAAGTCAACGACTAAAGCATACCTACTATTGAACTTGGCTCTCATTTCACATTTATGTTTTTGATGGGATATCATTACTTTTTGTACAGAACTTATTAGTAAGTAGGTACCTACTTATTCTTATATTATTATACTGATATTTATCTACCTGCAAGGGCGGCTCAAACTATTGGCACATTGTTTAGGTACATGTATGTATACCTAAGTAGGTTGGTACCTACTTACTGAATAAGTTTACCTACTACCTATATCTATCTTTTATGTGTAAGCCATTATCGTCAAAATAGTGAACCATAAATACAATAAAAACTTAAAATTAATTTTAATGCACATTTTAGCAATAACAAATTGACATTGATCCATATCAAAATAAATACGTGCTTTTATCGCATCTGGTACCTATTTCAAGTAGATAAACTTTGTCTTTGAATAGTTATGAATGACGATAAACAACCGCGTGCGCGATATTATTATGCGGTCCGGCGGCGCGGGCGAGTAGAGTAAATCGCCTGCGGGCGGGGTGGGGGAAGATCGCTCATCGCTGAGTACCTAACCTACTGACGCGACCCGAACGCGGGCAGACGTGGGGCAAACGTCGTTGACGGCTGTTAGATAGGTAGGTAGGTACACTCAGCTAGAGGACCTACCTTAGCTAGGTAGTATGTACGTACTGTACTGGTCATAATTAATATAAGCATAAACTTACGCTAAGTATGTAGGTACATTTAAAAAAAAATCTGCCTTTCCTTTCCTAAGATTATGGTAAAATGGTAAATAATCTCCTGAAAGTGAAACTTTAATAGCTAGACAGTGAGTTATTGTTATTATAAGCTACCTACCTATAAAATAACGTATTGTGTATTTTAGTACCTACTTATAGTCAGGTAGGTACCTAATTACTTAATTTTACAAGTTCTATATAGTATTCTATTGAGCAAGTGTACCTATCTAGGTACACATATACTCAGTAAGTATCTATCTACCATTGAGCTACCTACTTACGTAGGTACGTGCTAATAATATGAACTGTCCAATGTCCATGTTAGTTAGGTTGCTATATAAATCCTACTAATATTATAAACGCGACAGTTTGTAAGAATGTATGGATGCGTGGATGTATGTTTGTTACTCTTTCACGCTGAAACGGCAGAACGGATATGGATGAAATTGGCACAGATATAGATTATAGTCTGGAATAGCACATAGGCTACTTTTTATCTCGGAAAAATATAAGGTTCTCGCGGCAAAGATTTGTTTTTTTTTCAAGGTATCATGCGGGCGAAGCCGCGGGCGGAAGCTAGTGCCTACTGAATAAGTGTAACTACTACCTACTTACCCGACACACTATAATCTTTGCTCTTACTTATATTATAGGCGCTATAAGAGTTCCTAAGAGAATGAATTAATTGAAAAAGTGCAATAAAAATATAAAAATTTACAAGTTTCAGATTTTTTCTTTTGTATCCACCCCACTACCTACCTGGATGCCAAATTTGAACGTTCTAGGTCATCTAGAACTGGGTTATAATTAACGTCTATAGGTCAGTCAGTGATAAAATTTTCCATAACCAGCCATTTTTGGACGTTAATATCGAAATAACCGTTTGAGGTGTGTTTATGAAATTCGGTGCTCATATTTTACTCGCAAGTGGCAATAGATGAGCCAAAATTTGACTTGTTTATGTGAAATAGTTTTTGAGTTACGAGGGGGTGAAAAATCACCCAAATGGTTCCTGTAATATTACACTAGGCGCGCATCGCCCGTTCGCTTCGCTTGAACTTGGCTTGACACGCTGCCGCGTGTCTAGATTTACACTCTGGGATAACACACAAGACAAAGGATAATAAAATTTATGGTAAAATCAGTCTTTATAATAAGTCAAAGAAGCATCAAATTCGGTAAATTTTCTTGGGGATGTCAATTAACATACATAAAAATGATAAAAAAACACACAGTCGAATTTATTACTTCTTGCTTTAAAAAAAATGATAACTTATTTGCTATGCTAATATGAAGTTGGTTAAAAAATATAGCCAGTGATTAGTTTTTAGTCACTCATGTGAAAGATAATCCTCGAAGTACACCCATGACTGGATCTTGACAATTTCTCGTGTAATCGTCTTTCTATATGGCCTACACCAACTGTTCTTATTCGTCTGTGACAAACACGCTACTATTCCAAATATTGATTCAACTTTCAATGACACACAAACACACTCGTTTATAGTTTGTATAACATGTTTAAATTTCGTTTATATTGCAGTCAATTTTATAACTGATAATGCGATCATTAGTTGGCTATGTAAGTAGGTTTAACAGTAGACTTGTAGGAATGGAGTAGATTGGCGTTTTGATATTTTAATCTTTAAAGATTACTTGGATAAGGTTGAGATTGGCATAACATTGGTGCTGCCGTAGATACTAGTTTACATAAATAACGCCAAAATACTGTAGCGCTTCTTAACTGAGGCGTATTTTAAAGGATATTAGGGTCTAAAATCAAAGACCAAAGTTTACTTATTCAATAATCACAAGGATCACTTTGAATAAGTAAGATCTCAAATAGGTATTTGGCGTTTCTGCCGCATTATACTCAGGAAGAATTAATTATCTTTCAACCAAGGCGTTCGAACTGAAATCCAAAAACTTAAAAAAACACATGATCACGACTGTAATCCCCAGGCTCGGTAGTTAATCTACTCAGTTCTCTAATCATTGAGATCTTTGAGGGTTTTTAAAGGGAGTAGTCAGAAGAACGTCGAAACATGTTATATGGCACGTGACCACATTTTGCACAGTGATTAGTATTCTGAACGTGACAGGTTACTAGCCCATCGCCACTTATAAGAATACTAACTTTTAAAACATTGTCAAACAATTTTGGACCATAGAGTCTTACCACAAGCTTGTAGGAGTTTCCATCGCGTTTCAAAAAGGTCTAGTTTAAATCTTGCAGCAATTTTACTTCATTATGTACCATGACCCTTAAAAAATTTGATATTGTTTTCTTTTCATCCTTAGTAATGTAAAAACAGTAACTTCTGTTTATGGTTACTTTAGTAACTATTACAATTCACTGTGTCTATGTGAATACTTCCAAAAACAGAGCGAGACAAAGCATAAATATTGTATAGCGTTATCACTTTTGCACTTGTTAGAAACCTACTGGTTTTTAAATGTCCCATTGAAGTCACTTTCCGCGTCTGACTGCATTTTTGTATATATTTCTAATTAATTAGTTGAACTCCGTTGTTGAGCTCAGGTTATCTCTAATTAAATTAATTTAACTACAAATTTATTAGTCGGTTGTAAAAGAGTCGTAACTTTACATGTTAAGTGTATTTTTGTTAGAAATATATAAATTTAACGATTAAAATTTTAGCTAATCTTGTTAAAAAATATCATTTAAAAGGACTTACATTATTTTGATTAAAAATTAAGCATTAAGTAATTAATTGTAGAAAAACACAACAGAAGTTTTGATTAAGTAAATTAAGTATTGAACTAAAAAATATAATAAAAAGTTAATCTATATTTCCGGTTTTATAAGTTCAAAAAGGTTCCGACAAAATACTCTACGCTCTATAAAGTTAACTACGTTTTAGTCTAAACGTAATTGGATTATGCTCGTACTAAAAGGCTTCAGTTTATTATTTTACTGAAAATAAAATATCGCAGCATAACTCATTTAAAAGCCACAAAATAAAAGTAGATAAATACTATGGACTTTTACTTAGGTTATTGTATAGTTTTTATCCCGGTTGTGACAAAGGAGGGCAATTGTGTTTGGGCTATCTAATAGTGTGGGTTCTTTTGGCTATCGCTAGAACCTAAACATTTATGAACGGATTTGAAAAACAAGGTGTTCGATTTGTCTGGATTACAAGAGTGAACTACATTATATCTGTAGCTATGTAAAATTTAAAAATCCAATATGGCTTACCAAAGGATGTACCAAATATCGGCCATTAATCGGTTGTACGAAATTAAAAATTATGATTTCTTGCCAGCGCTTACTCGTGTTCATCATCATTTACTGTTAATCTTTTAAGTTGCAGTTACTGCTGTTATATTAAACAAGATATTAAAGTGTTTTATTTAATCCGTATTTAGTAATAATCATAAAAAGAAGCTTTAGTTCAAAGTTATCACCTTTTTAAATCTCAAATCTTGTTCGCTAGTTTGATGCCACAGCCCACCTGTGGGTTAGCAGTCATTTTGAACAAAAAACTCAATTACTTTAACCATTTTATCAAACACTAGCTTCCGCTCGCGGCGTCGCCCGCGAAGTACCTACATAAAATGTGTTGTTCATCCTGAAAGTTCATTCTAAACATTGGTAAAAGATTTTTCAAATCGGCCCAGTAGTCTCGGAGCCTATTCAATGCAAACAAACAAACAAACAATCAAATCATTCCTCTTTATAATATTAATATATTATTATTATAAATAAGTAAATAAAACACTAGCAACAAGCCCCGGCTTCACACGGGTAGCAAAAGTATCTCTATTTTTTAAATAAAATATAGCTTATGTAACTCAGGGATAATAAAGTATGGAAATCGATCTAGTAGTTTTTGAGTTTATTCGTTACAAATACAAAAATACAAAACTTTCCACTTTTTAATATCAGTATAGACTGCCACTCCCTGCGACTTCATTCGTATTTTTGATTCAACCTTTTTAGTAAAATTTCCTTTAAAGGGTCACTGCACACTTTAGAAAGTGTAAAAAACTTTTTTGTTATTTACCTCTCTAAAAATTTAGCTCTCTAGGCCCTGGTTTAGGCTGTGCGTTGATCAGTCAAACAGTGACTACCGAAAAAGTTTTATATATTTAAATTCCACTTTATATGCAATATTTAGCTACTTATAAATGTTAATCAAAGTATCGGATAATTTAGCTACATTTTATGGAAAATGTTGATTATAAACTCATTTTAGAAAACTCTCTACAGATTGACCTCTTTCACCAACGGTATACGAGTAATCTAGTCTGTATTACTAGACACATAAACAAAGAGAGTTTTTGAGGCGTCTGATCCTTTCACCACACTAGTCCAAAAAAAATTGTGCACAAAAAGTGACTTTTTAAAGTGTTCATCATCATCATCATCATCCGCAGCCCGACTTCACCCACTGCTGGGTATAGGCCTCTCTTTGCATATGCCATTGTCCACGGTCTGCTGCTAGCCTCATCCAGGTCCGGCCCGCGACAGATGCTATATCGTCAGTCCATCTCGCTACTGGACCAACGCACCTATACCCGGTTCTTGGACGCCATTTTACGCCTTACTCCACCTGTCATCACCTCGCTTTGCTCTCTTTGCATGGTGAAACTGTTCAGAAATGGTAGCCAAGTTACAGTTTTGACGAGCGCTAACAAAACGATGTCGAAGTTTTTGAACGCTAAGCAATCCCCGAAACCCAAGAATTAACGCTAAAAAAATGGCATCTTTACCATACAGCTGTGATGAGACCGAGAACTTTAAAAGATTGCGGAAATAGATTCTATACGAAACGAATGTAACTTGGCCTGCAGTTCACCCAAATTCTTACCGCTCCGGAAGTCAAACCAGCACTTTAAACACTCCTCGCCACCTATCTTAAAGTACAATTTCCACAAAACCACATTAAATTGCAACCCCTTTACGCTTTTAACTGTAATTCATGCCCCGAATGCATTCACTTGATAAGATCTTGTGGGTGCTTCAGTTTAGACTAGCGAGCGACTCCGCCTTATCTTAAGCTGGATGTAGCTACCACATCTCGGGGTAACATCGCTTTCACTGGATAGCTACTTAAATCTACTGGAGTTGGCACCAGTTTTCGACTATAGAATCTCTATGTTGTGTATCTATAATGTTACTCTAGTGGCAGTTATTTCAGGCCACAATTTGCTAAGGCAAGATGCGACCCAATTGATGTGACATTTAAACCCGCCTCAGTGATTCTGCTAGACATCTTCATTATTAAATAAAAATAAATATGATCACGACTGTAATCCCCGGGCTCGGTAGATAACTCCTCAGATTTTTAGTTACTTAGATCTTTGAGGATATCTAAAGGGGGTAGTCAGAGGCAATTCCAAACATGACATTTGGTACATGCCCATATTTTGCACAGTAGTTAGTATTCCGTACGTGACAGGTTGCAAGCCCATCGCCGCTTATAAGAATACTAACCTATGACACAAACCTTCGAATTTTTGGTTCTAGGGTATGCCGGTTTCCTCACGATGTTTTCCTTCACCGTTTAAGAGCACTGGCATTGCGCACATAAATTTTTCGAATGGAAAAACTCATTGGTGCACGACCAGGTTTGAACCCACGACCTACGGATCGTGAGGCAGGGGTGCTACCACTACACCACCAGCGCTCATTATTAAATCACTTAATAAATATTACCAATGATCAGTGAGACGCTTTCAAAAATAATGAGAAGACAATAAGTAGCAGAAGAATAATGAAGGTTAACGCAATTAAAACCCATTATAATTTAATAATTTAAGGGTAGAGGTAGGCCAAAGAAAAGATGGATGGACTGTGAGAAAGATGACTTGGGTAAGAAAGGAGTACTGAGATGACGAATGATAGAGAAAAATGGAAGAAGATCACATATGGTGCCGACACCATTATAAGTAACGTGGGAAAAGGGCAAGAAGATGTTGATGATGAATATGTGCTATAATTGCAAGAGCTTAAGAAGAGCTTAAGTACTTTAGGTAACGCTGTCCAGTTGGACAGCAAAAAATATCACCAAAACATTAATGAATTTCTTTGGTACTACAGACTGACGCCGTTTTTCGTGTGAGTTTACAGTTGACGTATCCTATTTCTAGGTTAGAGGGAGGGGGAGAGGCGTAAGTACTATTGGGTTAGTGTAACAGGGTGAACGCCTTAAGTGTTTTTGCTCACACCAAGTTGGCGCGGTTGGTTTTTTGCAGGGTACGCCCGTAATTTATTATGCTCTTCACTAACTGCTTCATTAGTTACTTTGGTGAAGATTTTTTGTGATTATTTACAAAAATACCAATTTTAAATACTTAGATAAGTGTAACAAAACATCATTATGAGTACTTTAGAATGTGATTCTTTGAGGTGAACTGGTTCAAAAAAACTGGTAACACGACCAATACTAGTTAATACTCATGTACTTTATAATAATTACGAGTCTTAATCTATCAGTCATCTGGTTCCTATAGGACAAGCTTTGCTTAGTTTGGGGCTAGATGGCGTTGTGTGAAATGTCCACCAATATTTATTTATTCACTCTCAGTTCTCCACTTATTTCCCTTTCCAATGCTCTTTGCCAAACCCAATATTATTTGTGTAAGCACAATACGTTTTTCTACAGTTATTTGATTGGTTTTCCTGTAAGCGAGTAGTGCTATAGATCTCAGAGTCGAACGATAAAAACGATTATTATTTATTCGCCGTGGAAATCGACCAAGAGTTGTCGAAGTAATAGACAAATTATATGAATGGGGGAAAATACGTCGATGATAATATTTCTTTACGCTCTAATTGGGTAGCCAATGCTTATGATTCTTTTATAGAAATGTACAGATTATACATGAATTTACTTATTTATGAGCCATGATATTTGTCAACATATTTCACAGTAGTTAGTATTCCGTACGTGACAGGTTGCAAGCCCATCGCCGCGTAGATACTAACCTAAGACTCACTCATTCGAATTTTTAGTTCTATGGTATGCCGGTATCTCACGATGCTTTCGTTCAAAGGATTATCTTCCGTTAAATAAAATAACATATAATAGATAACGATAATTTAACATTCTTGTTAATTTAGACGCCCGACAGCTAATGCTCTGTTAACAAAAGTTTGGTGAAATTGAACCTTAGTATTTAAGAGTTCTCAAAATGATCCTTGTGTTTTATTGAATTTGAATATTGAATCAAAATAAAAAGAAAGCTTGGTGAAAGATAAAGATTTTTTACATTTTAAACAGTAAAATGAAAGTACCGGTAAAACACGGTAAATAACAAACAGAAAATAACCGCTTAAAAACAAACGGTCAGCAAATAATGGTTCACAATCTCGATTCGTGCTCTCCAATTGATTTTAGGTCAAATCACAATCCACCGGACACTTTTTCGACAAAAACAACGAAGTACGGTATTTATCTGATAACGGGATAGCGTGAATCGCCAGCCTATTTCCGTGTAATTACACCCTTATTTTACTTTAAAAGATCCAATGGCGCTCAACTACGAAACTAAACCTTATATCGATGGTGGTTAGAATAGTTTTTGATTGAATAGATTGAATTTGACGGTTTTTCGAGTAACCGACAATTATTGACGAATTTAGAGGGTGATTATTATGAAAATGTTATTGTTATCAAATAATCAGAAAATATGAGAATGCCTATTTCAAAAGCGATATTTTCTTGTGTTATTTTTTTAACATGAGCCTTAAATACCGATAAAAATAACGATTTAGGGGTAATAAAATTGAAATCTAGTTTAGAACGTTTTGGCAGCTTTTTGATATTGTATCTTTTGTGAGATTTTTGAAGAGCAATGGTGGTGTAGTACGAGTAGTATCACCCCTGCCTCACGATCCGAAGGTCTGTGGGTTCAAACCTGGTCGTTCACAAATAAGTTTTCCCATTCGAAAAATTTATGTGCCCAATGCCAGTGCTCTTAAACGGTGAAGGAAAACATCGTGAGGAAACCGTCATACCCTAGAACTCAAAATTCAAAGGTGTAGGTTAGTATTCTTATAAGAGGCGACGGGTTTGCAACTTGTCACGTACTGTGCAAAATGTGGGCTTATATGCCAAATATCAATTTGAACGTGTTTTCGAGTACCCTCTTGAGATATCCTGAAAAAGATCTAAGTAACTAGAGACATACGGAATATACGTACAGTAGTTACTGTGCAAATGTCATATTTGGACGGGTCTCTGACTACCCTCTTTAGATATCCTCAAAGATGTAAGTTACTAAAAGATCTGAGAAAGATATCTACCGAGCCCGGGGATTACAGTCGTGATCATATATATATTTTTTTATTTACAAAAAAGTGTATAATTAATCTTTCAGCTATCTAGTTCTCATAGCTTTGCTTATTTTGGGGCTAAATAGCGTTGTGTGAATTGTCCACCAATATTTACTATTTACTTTTATTTACTATGAATTCGTGGTGAAGCCCTGTAACAAATAAACAAAATAAACTTTGTTTTTTTTTATTTTAACCTATACTGTCTGCTGGGCAAAGGTCTCCCCAAATTCCTTCCAATGCTCCCGGTCACCCGCCATATCCCACCAGCCTTTCTGAAGCGCATCGAGGTCATCCCGCCAATAATTCTTCGGCCTGATCCGGCTGCGTCGCCCATCAGGCACCGATTGTGACACGATCTCTGCCTACCTGTCGTCACTCATCCGAATGACGTGTCCAAAATAAACAATATTGTATCTTTTGTTGCAGGTGATACAGTGTGTGTGCAGTGTGTGATGTGGTAGTGCGGTGAGATGCGCTCGCGAGCGGCGTGGGCGCTGCTGGCGGCCCTCGCGCTGGGGCCCGCGGCCCTGGGCGCCGCCTACACCGACACCGAGGAGTTCCTCAGCGACTTGGATAAGCCAGGTAAGCTGCTTTTAAAAGCTTTTTATCAGGTCAATTTTTGAAACAGAGGGTGGGGGCAATCATTTATTTATTTATTTGAAGAGCGCTGGTGGTATAGCGGTAGCACCCCTGCCTCACGATCCGAAGGTTCCAACCTGGTCGTGCACCAATGAGTTTTTCCATTCGAAAAATGTATGTGAGCAATGCCAGTGCTTTTAAACGGGGAAGGAAAAAATCGTGAGGAAACCCGCATACTCTAAAACCAAAAATTCGAAAGTATGTGTCATAGGCTAGTAGTCCTATAAGCGGCGATGAGCTTGCAACCTGTCATTCTTTTTTGACCCACACACAAGCTTAAAGTAGGTAATAGTAAATTGAATATCTACTAGTTACTTATTAATACCAAAACAAATTATAATATCATAAGTTTTAATTTCAATTAAGTGGTTTTTGATTACTTTCACCATTCCAAGTTGGAAACATTAATTTTAAATTTAACTACTAAGTTATTTTGTGTCAATTAATAAATTATTTAAAGCTGGCATTAGTATTCATAATAAATACAAACGAAAACGCTCCAATTTAAATTACATAAATAATAGATGGTAATAATTATAAAAAATGTTACCAACACAAAATAGAATATGAAAATTATTTATTATAGAACTTACACTTATTACAATATTAATATTCAAGAAGACCTATTATTATAAAATTGAACCGACCTTAAATTGTATATTAATAGATCCGTCTATAATACTCATACTATCTATACCTTTCTTCTATTGTAAATGCGAAAATAACTATTTGTTTGACAGTTCTCTTTAAATACTTGATTTTCAAACTTAATAAAATTTTAACCCCTAGGGAAGGAGATAAATGTATCATGGGAAATGACATTGGTGAATTTCATCCAAAAAAGTTATAAAAAAAACAAATAATATAAACATGATCACTACTGTAATCTCCAGGCCTAGAAGACATTTCAGACCTCTAGTTACTTAGATCTTTGAGGATATCTAAAGGGGGGTAGTCAGAGGCACGCCCAATAAAAAATAAAAAAAATGTCCATATTATTGCACAGTAGTTAGTATTCCGTGCGTGATAGGTTGCAAGCTCATCGCCTCTTAAAGAAGTATTAACAATTACAATGACACAAATGTCCATATTTTTATTTTGCACAAATAGTTACCCAGTACTTTGTTAACCCTCTATATCATACTATATACTCTCAGTTAAACAGCGAAAATAAAGCAATGCGGGTAAAGTCCCGGACAAAAGCTAGTAAAATACAAAAACAATATAGAACTGACATTAAATCATGAAAAACACGGGCGCAGACAGTCTCATAACGTTATAATGAGTTATAATAGACAAAACATGGCGACCCAGAGCGTTAGTTATTGTCTGATAGAAAATAAGTAACACAGGTTCTTTCACATTAAACCTTATTTATGATGTTGATAACCTGATTGATGGTGTGGGGGTCTTTTTAAATTGTTTGAACTAAATATTTAAATTTAGGGTTAAGATGAACAAGCTTGTTTTAAAAAAAGTCAAGTATTCATTATTTATTTATATTTTCATGCTAATATTCTAGATGTTATATTTGTTGCTTTGTTAGATTTTAATTTCCGAAACTATATAATTCGACAGTGCTATAGGCTTTGTTTGAATGGGATATTATTCCATGCAAGTGAAACCGGGGCGTAGAGTTACTATAATAAAATATGTGTGATCATTTTGAGCTATCTACAGATCATTTGTAATGGTCTATAGATCTGCCTAGTTTACAGTCGTTTGACATAATTTAGAACTACACTGATTGATGACACTTTAAATAATAGTCTTTAAAATGATGGTCAACTATCGTGTCTGAGCTAAATATTTAAATAATTTTATATATAATTATTAATTTTTTTTATATTTTTATAATAGTTTTTTTCTAAATTTTTCGTCTTTTTATATGGCATCTGTCTTTTTGAGATCAATTTTGCCAGTGTCGAGTTTTTTAAATTAATAATTATTATTGTCAATGTCACAAAGTCATAGTCAAATTGTCAAGAAAATGTTTGATTTAGGAAGAAACTATTCATTTAAATTCACATATCTTACATTCCTGTCAAGAACTCTTTGTTGGAAAAATAACCACCAAAATTACACAGTAAAACTCAAAATAACACGAAAAAAATATATAAAAACTAGACCAACATACTTCACAGTCGATGCATTAGAAGAAAATCTTATTTATATCGATCCAGCATTAAATTGCGATCGCTATCAGTCAGATATCAAGCAAAACTAGACTGTGAAAGGTCAAAAAACCTACATGCTTTGGGTCATACACTCGACTGTCATTGTTAAGGTCTTTATGTGACTTTGTCACGCGGCCGGGCTAGCGGCAAGCTGGGGGTTAAGTTGTAACAAAAGGTTCCGTATGTTCTTGTATCTTAGTAAAGCATTTGATATAATTTTTAAGTAGGTATTTTCTAAAAAATAATCAAACTAAAAAACTTTTTGTAAACTAAAACTTTTTTTATGTTATTTAGGTAAAAAAAGTACCTAGGTACTTATTTTAATACAGCATTTTATTTAATTTTTAGGAATAGGTACCTACTTTATAAAAATAACTAAATTAAAAAAAACTTTTTGTAAACTAAAACTGTTGACTTTTTTTGTTATTTAGGCAAAAAAATACTTACTTATACATAAAATAAAAAAAAACCGAAGAATGTAATTAAATAACATTGTATTGATTGAAAATTGGGCACAATGGCGCTCATTAGGGAAGGCTTATGTCCAGCAGTGGACTGCATAGGCTGATGATGATGATGATGATTGAAAATTAGATTTTTTTAACAAATATGCCAGATATTTTTTAAGATTTTTTTTATTTAAGATTTTTTTTTATTTTGCCTTTTAGTGCAGTGCTTAGAAATATTAAAAAAAAGCCTGTTCAACCCTAAAATAATATAAGTTTATTTTATACGAACAGATAATAATACATCAACGACTTATCGTATGACCCCACTTGACAATAATCCCAAAGATTGCTGAAGTTATGTCAATAATGTACCCAAAATCGGCTTTTATTTGTAATAAACATGATATTTTCGAGTTCTCGGGATTTAATCTATACAGCCATACAGATTTAGGGATCCGCGGTAAAAAAGAAAAAATATATTATCTGCTTTAAGTAAGTGAAATGGTTGGAGCCGGCATTTGGAACCTAGTAAAGTAAACACATTGTAAAGCCATTTTAAAATTAATTTTGTCATGTTTCTATTGAAAACTTGCCTCAGCCCACAGCTTTGCCCACGTAATGCCTTGAAAAAAAAATCTATCCCCGGGAACAGTAATTTTTTCCGAGATAAAAAGTGGCCTATGTGCTATTCCAGACTATAATCTATATCTGTGCCAAATGTCATTCCGATCCGTTCAGCCGTTTCAGCGTGAAAGAGTAACAAACATACATCCATACATTCTTACTTAGGATATATTATTTGATTTTAACCTTACTTTCTGAAATAAAAATAATATAAGACTTCAAGTTACAACACAAGTTAAAAAAACTATCGAAATGAAAATCAAAAAAATAATAATTACTAGGTTGAAACAAACCGCATAAAAATACGTTGTTTATAATTTTCAAAAGTTATTTCTACGGAACACAAAATTGAAAATACCTTTTCTTCCATGTTATTTCTAAATCCAAGTGTTTGTTTGTTTTGAAAATTGATTTCACGGTTTTGGAAATATTGAAGGTTATTTGTTGAAACGAAACATTTGTTGGGATTATTATAATAATTTAGTTTTTATTTTAGTTTCTCTATTTTGTGTCGTAAGGTGCTTATTTATCGATTTTTAGGGGTTCGTCACGGCATTTTAGTTCTGCTTAGAATTTGGATTCAGTGAGATAAAAGTTGTTTTGTATATTAAGGTGCAATTTCACCAAACTTTTGTTAACAAAGCATAAGGCATTATTAGACCAGTATTACTTGATCGGGCATCAAAATTAACAAGAATGTTAAAGTATCGTTATCTATTTTACGGAAAATAATCCTCTATGAGCACACACATTAGGTTCCACCAGAAGTCAAAACAACTTTAATAGGCGATTAAAAGGCTAAGAAGCTGTTAATTTTGAATTTTTAATACCATTGAAATAGGAAGTTTTTTTGAATAGGTTTAAATTATTTCATTTCATTTTAAACGCGTCTTAAAACTAATTAGCAAGAAGGCAAGACCTAGGACTAGTAGCGTGTCAAGTTGTGCAACTCAATGGGGTGACAATAATGTATACTTAATACAAAAATTAAATAAGTACTAATAAATAAAATTATAATAATACCACTCAACGAGAGACGGCAACGTGGCAGACCCAGGAAGAGATGGCGAGACGAGCTCGACGCGTATTTACCATCTTGGCCTACAGCAGCGTTAAATCGCGAGGAGTGGAAGGAAGGAAGGGAGGCCTTTGCCCTGCAGTGGGACAATAATGGCTGAAAAATAAATAAATAAATAAATAAATAAATAAAAAATAAACAAGCAACTGTTAAAACATAAATAAATAAAAAATACAAAAAATACGCAACACTATATATTTTGGAAACTATTCTTTGTTGTAAATTGACTGTAATATTAAACAAGTATTATATCTATACGGAATTTAATTATAATTGAATAACGGGTATTTATCACGTACCTATTTTGTTTTTATTCCCGACGTTTCGAACACATTACAGCGTTCGTGGTCGCGGGCAGACTGTAAATATACAGAATATACAGAATATACAGAATTTGCATGACCAATTTGATCTGATAAAACTATATCATTTGATTTTGAATGTGTACTTTTTTTATTAATAAATGCCCAAAAGAATAGAGAATCTTAATAAAAAAAATATTTATAAAATTAATATTAATCATTAATAACTCGTCCATGTTGCTTTTTTTATTCATTTTCAATTAGGTACTTCTTAAAGATCGTGTTTTTTTTTTTTTCTAATAATTTTGTTACAATCATGTTAAATTAAGCATTTTATAACGTATGTTTTAATCAACCGAAAAAATCCTGCATAAAATAGAATTAGCTTTAATACAAAGCCAAACAAAACCGAACAATGCTTCGAATTTCATAAACACATCGCACTTTCTTCTTTTGTTCGGAAATCCCCCAAATCCAGAAGCTGTGGTTACAATAGCGAGTTATGACGCAGTGCGGCTGCTCCTACTGAGTTTGTTTAGCCTTTTAACCTACTGCTATTTTGCACAACTGTGTAGTAATACCAGAGAGAACACAGACTTTTTGTAGACCACAGAGGCGTTTGCCGTTTTAACACAAAAAAAAAATATAATCAGCTGACCCGCGCGCGACTTCGTCTTCGCGGTTCTAAGTAAGTAATATACGTTTTCGTACCTTTTAAACCTTCCCTAGACCTCCACGAACATTTCAAGACCAAGATAAGATAAATCCGTTTAGCCGTTCTCGAGTTTTAGCGAGACTAACGAACAGCAATTAATTTTCATATATAAGAGAAGATAGACAAGCGGCCCGGTACGTGTTTAAAAAAAAAGTTTTAATACAAAATGATCCGCCATTTATTGAATTCATTTATTACAAAAAATGTGATAAATAAAAAACCACTCGACAGATTCTAAGCAAACTTCACACAAACCATCTGCTAAATAGTCCGAATAAAGCCTAAACATTTGGTTTGGATAGGTGAGCCCGTTCTTGAGTTATAAACTAACAACGAAAAGTGGCATTGATTTTTATATAGATAGATAGAAAAAATATGATCACGACTGTAATCCCCGGGCTCGGTAGATATCTTCCTCAGATCTTTAGTTACTTAGATCTTTGGGGATATCTAAAGAGGGTCAGAGGCACGTCCAAACATGACATTTGGTAAGTGCCACATTTGGAACAGTAGTTAGTATTCCGTACGTGACAGGTTGCAAGCCCATCGCCACTTATAATTAATACTAACCTATGACACACACCTTTGATTTTTTCTCGAAATATCCTATAATGGATATAATAATGCTAATAATTTTTCTGTTAAGCAATATTTATTTAAAATAAAAACGTAAGTACAAGCCTAGTTTTTCGTTGTATCTACAACATTTTCAAAAAATATAAATATTGGACTAAGTTAAAGGGGAGCAAACGTTATCGCTTTTGTATGAAAATTTACAACTTCACAAATTCTCATAAGATAATTGCACCTATTCCACTAAGTTCAACTATAAGTTCAACCGTTGAACTAATTGCACCAAAAATTATAGTATTTTTTTCTAAAAATTGAACTTTCTGGACAATATTGGTGCTATTAGTTCAACTTTCTGTCACAAAGGAAGAGCCATGGTAATTAGTGGATACTTATTTTTATTTTTTAAGTAGGTACAATGTTTAAGAACGTAAACTCTCTAAAAACAGGGGTACGGATAATTCACCATTTACTAGCTGCATTTGCATGTCCAATATTATTTTGTCATTTATTGCTACGCATTTTTGCATCGGCACAATAAAAGAGGTACTATCATTCTCACGCCCGTTTTTCCGTTTGTTTAGGCTTTGAATAAGCTTCAGTGGATTAACTTTGCGAAATGGACATGGCGAGAGTGTAATTGATGTTTTTGTTCAGATTTTAATATTTTATCTTCATTATGTTTGGTTTATGAGGAAAGCCGGGTCGCGGACTTTATACTTATTTAGGCAGGATTAAGAATTTTTATTTTTATTGCAGTTATACTAATTATTATAAATTGAGGTTATAATGCTGATGTTTTTAACCAACTAAGTAAGGTGGAAAAAAAAGGTTTGCCAGCCTAAAATTATTTAATTTACCATAGATTCTCGTATGTAGGTACAATAAAAAAATACTTAGTAAGTTATATTTTATTTTTATTTTATTTAAGTACTTTTTTTACTAAGTAATTTTTTTTAGACAGACAACAATGGAAGAAGTTGGAGGAGGCCTTTGCCGTAAGGCACACCGAAACAAGAGACATTTTATTGTAACAGTCTTTTAGTATTAATTTAAAATTTTCTTGTAAACTTGTTTTATTTTATTTATTTTATTTTATTATTTTTTGGAAAACTTACAGCTAGATTAAACACAGAAATAAATAATTAAATTAACATGTACCTATTTAGTGGCAAGTACATGTTTGCTGATGGCCAATTAAAAGTTTCCACTTATAGAAAAAGTATGTTCGTCCCATAGCTGGGCAAATTCTCCCCCAAATCACGCCAAATAAGGTTTCTTCCTACCTAGAAGGATCATCCGCCAAAACAATATAAATTTCAATTATTAAATTCCGTTTTGTCTTTTTTTGACAGCGGGATGAGTTGACCGATTTAAATAAATTATGCATTAGGTCAACTCATCCCGCGGGATGAGTGGTTTCCGATTTCAAAAATTATTTCATCAATACGTAGAATGAAACTGCAGGATGAATATAGGCTGTATTTTAAGTAGATACCTTGCGGGCGAAGCCGCGGGCGGAAGCTAATTTGACGTAAAATGCTTAGTCGTACCCCAGTCGTACATACGAGTATTGAATACAAATATTTGCGTAAGTAAATGTAATTATTTGTTCAGAAGCGGGAATCAAACCCACACCGTCCAGCATTGAGGTTATTTTGGATTATTTTTTATCGAAGTCCAAATAACTTCGATCGTAAATAATAATTAAAGGCTGGGTCTCTACCTGCGGGAATGTCAATAAGTCGTTAAGGACCCGTTCCTGGGCGTTTGATACAATAAAAGATCACAATCTCATCTTATCAGTATCTCATCGTGACGGAGCTATTTTTAGGATTGTGTTTCTCTGAGAGCGATGCTATACTATTGTTACTCATAATTATATTTAATTATTTTAATTTTACGTAGGCACTTTGCCCAGCAGTGAGACAATATTGGTTAAAAAAAAAATTTGTAATATGTTCTCGTAATATTTTAAACTAGCTGTCCCGCCCGCGACTTCGTTCACATAAAATATCTAAACTGAGTTTTAAACACATCACACAACTCACAAAAATCCCATACTACTTTGACACCCCATTTTACCCCTTTTTAAGGTTATATGTCCTATGTCCAGCAGTGGACTGCTATAGGCTGATGATGATGATGATGATGATGATGAAGGTTATATTGAAAAATCCTGAAACACTTGTCCATTCGTTTTGCATTTACAGAACACAAACAAAATTTCAGACCAATCGCACCACCCGATAATAAGTTCCCATACATTGACCTCCCATTTGACCCCTTTTTTAGAGTTATATTGAAAAATCCTTAAACGCAAAACAAAGTTTCAGACTAATCGCACCACCCGTTAAAAAGTTCCTATACAAACATTGACCCCGCATTTGACCCCTTTTTAAATGTTACATTAATAAATCCTGAAATACGTGTCTATTCATTTTGCAATCACAGTACACAAACTAAGTTTCAAACCAATCGCACTACCCGTTAAAAAGTTCCCATACAAACATTGACCCCACATTTGACCCCTTTTTGAAGATAATATTGTTAAATCCTGAAATACGTGTTCATTTATTTTGCATTTACAGTACACAAACAAAGTTTCAGATCCATCGCACCACCCGTTAAAAAAATCCCATACAAACATTGATCCCCCATTTGACCCCTTTTTAAGAGTTATATTGAAAAATCCTGAAACAGGTGTCCATTCATTTTGCATTTACAATACACAAACAAAGTTTCAGACCAATCGCATCACCCGTTAAAAAGTTCCCATACTAACTTTGACACCCCATTTTACCCTTTTTAAAGGGTTATTTTGAAAAATCCCGCCTTAGTGGGTGGTTTTGTTATAAAAGGAAGCCACCTTCTAAATTTCAGTTTTCTAGCTTCAGCGGTTTCGGCTGGGCGATGATCAATCAGTCAATCAGTCAGTCAGGTCAAGCTCTTTTATAGATATAGATAAACTCATTGTAGGCAATGGGGGACCATACAGAAAAAAATTGACAACTGGAAAGCGTGAATTCCAAATAGGCTTAGTATTAAAAAAAATAATCAATACTTACTTAATAAGTTAATCTCCTTATTCTCAAAGGGAATAAGCTTCTCATAAATTAATATTAAATAAATATTTCGTAACACTGTTATTTTTATAAACAAGGCCCTATTCTTTTAAATTACTGTTTTAATTGTGTAGTTTCTTTATAAAAGTAAGCGCGATTTTCACAACTACTCTCCATTGCATCACATTCAAAGTATAGCATCTAGTTTATAGCATCATCGCTTCCACAACAGTGCAAGCTTTACCCCGCTTCGTGTGTGATCCGCTATCAGTACATTAGTTTCCATTGTGCACGCGCCTTTACGGAGATAAGATTCAGATAGTGCAGGCCTTTAGTGTGCCCTCGGCTTGTTAAGATAGGTGTGGATGCGCCTTTACGTGGGCGTTGTGTTGAAACGGTAGCTTATGATTTTATTGTGGTTTTAGTAGTTTTTTTGTATTAAATCTTGCTGGATGATAAAAAAGTCATCAATGGTAAATGAGATTAAGTCGTAACTTGTTATTGGTGAGATTTTTCTTTATATTTTCGTTACACTGAGATATCACTAAACCATTAATATGTCTAAAGAGATGTTTGTACCTACATGATTTTTCGACATTTCTTTTTGTTATTGGTGACATTTTTCTTTCTAATAATAGATTTTTTAAAATATTTTCTCCCCTAATATGTCTAAAGACCGATGTTTGGCAATGATAGGTTTTCCTCGTATTTCTTATTATTATTTGATTTTTCACTGCATTTTTGTTACTCGTTCACGCTGAAGTGGCTGAACGGATATGAATGAAATTTGGCACAGATGTAGATTATAGTCTGAAATAGCACATATTCTATTTTTTATCCTGAAAAATGTACGGTTCCCGCGGGATAGATTTGTTTTTGTTTTTCAAGGTACCACGCAGGCGAAGCCACGGGCGAAGCTAGTAATGAGCACGTTTTTAAACCAATATCTTTTCTAGTCTCACTATCCTAACGCTGACCAAAAATGAACCAGTTAAAGATCGTCATATTAATAGTTTCAGCCAGTTTAATTTAGTCTGCAGACTACCTACAAGTTTAAACTAACTTAACAGGAATTTGCATCTATTTTAGATGATTTATACAGCGTCAAGTGGAAAGGAGGTTATTCATTTTGGGCCTAAACTGCCAAAATGTCGGCCATCAAAAAAATGGTGTGGCCACATTGGGAAGTCAAGCTGAGTATTTGTCTTGCAACCTGTCACGTACGGAATACTAACTACTGTTCAAAATGTGGGCATGTGCCAAATATAATCATGTTTGGACGTACCTATGACTACCCTCTTTAGATATCCTCCATCTTTTTTTTGGGTTTACCTCTACCCTTATATCCATAAAGAATACAAAACAGTATCTTTTTTTTTTTTTAAATATTATATGGGTAAATAAAATATTAAGACCATTTTATTTATGTCATCATCATCATTCAGTCCGTTTGTTGCCACTGTTGTGTATTAGGTTTTTTCTAATACGTCACTTTTTCCAATTCCCAGCAACTCATGTCTAGTAGTTTCTGACTATTTTATAAGAAAATAATCAAAAACATGAACAAGATTCAAGCTTTGGTAGAAATCTCCTCATTTTCATAATTAGAGTAGGTAGAGTTGTCCATGCTTTGGCACTTGAATTTTTTTTGCATTGTAGTACCTAAGTATTCCGCGTATGAAAAGTTATAACCGTTGAATTAATAATTCTGGTAAGTAAGCCAGTTTTTTCACAATATTTTCCTTCATCATTTAAAAAATAACAAGTCATTATTTTGAGAATATGGTATGGGCATGTTATGAGAAGAAATGAATATCATGTGACGAGGAGAGTGTTAGATATGAATGTGGATGGATACAGGGGTAGAGGTAGGACAAAGAAAAAATGGACTGTGTGGAAGATGACATGGGTATGAAAGGAGTGAGTGAGATGAGGAATGATAGAGGGAAATGGAAGAAGATGACATATTGTGCCGACCACACATAAAGCGGGAAAAGTGCAGGAAGATGATGAATTATTTGAGAATACAAGCCGCTCTGTTCGTGAGCTGTGACCAAACCTACTTCAGTGTAGCTGTATTTTAGCCCAGAATTTAATATATTATTATGGAATCTCTGAATATTTATGAACCAGCTCCAATGTAATGTAATACTTACAGTGGAATGTTCTAGAGATTGACGATAGTTTAATGACTGTATTTAGATCGCAGTTACATAGCCATTCAGTCTGGGTTATTCAAAATGGGTTCAGTATATAAACTTTAGATGGTTTATTGAATTCGATAATTTATCCCAAAGTAAACAGGCTTTACATCTAGACATTAGTTTTTTATATAAACTTCAACAACTTGACTTTCCCTCGTATACATCTAAACGCTGGTGGTGTAGTGGTAGCACCCCTGCCTCACGATCCGAAGGTCGTGGGTTCAAACCTGGTCGTGCACCTATGAGTATTTCCACTCGAAAAATTTATGTGCGCAATGCCAGTGCTCTTAAACGGTGAAGGAAAACATCGTGAGGAAACCAGCATACCCTAGAACCAAAAATTCGAAGGTATGTGTCATAGGTTAGTATTGTTATAAGCGGCGATGGGCTTGCAACCTGTCACGTACGGAATACTAACTACTGTGCAAAATGTGGGCATGTACCAAATGTCATGTTTGGACTTGCCTCTGACTACCCTCTTTAGATATCCTCAAAGATCTAAGTAACTAAAGATCTGAGGAGATATCTACCGATCCTGGGGATTACAGTCGTGATCATATATTATTATATTATTATTACATCTAAACGCTATCACGAAAACGTGAGAGTCTTAAGCATATTTTGTTTTAAACAAGAAAATATAAAAATATAAGTAAATAATAAACATAAAAAGATATAAATTTTATTTAAGATGTAAACTGTGAAGTTTTTTTATTTAATTTTTTTTATTTTAAGTTGTAGATATTCCATATCAAAGTTATGTTACTTTGATATTGCTTGAAGAGCTTGTGGTAATACCCCAAAGTAAACCTAGTATAATTAAGCCGCGGAATTCCGCCGAAATTCGATGGGAGATTAAAATTGTACCCGAACGGCCGGAAAGTCGGGCAGTCAGATTTTGGGATAGTTTGGGTGAGGCAGGCCGAGGGTTAAGTATATTGATGATCACGTCTGAGTTTGTTATAGGTATAATATAATTGAAATTGAAATTGAAAAATATTTATTCAGTACAATCACAAGGATCACTTTGAAACGTCTTACATGCTAGGTGAATCTATGTGCCAATTCCAACCTAACCCAAGTACGAGAAGAACAGGCAAGAAACTCGTCTCGGTCCTAGCGCTTTTTTGTATGATCCTTCTTACAATGTACAATGTGTTAATGTATAATGTAGTAGTATATCAGTTATTTGGTTCCCACAGTAGAAGCATTGCTTAGTTTGGGGCCTAATGATGCTGTGTGAAAAGTCCAGCATTATTTATTTATATATTATAACGACGGCCTCTGTGGCGCAGCGGGCGAAGGTCCGCCTGAGACGCAGAAGGTTGCGGGTTCGATTCCCGCCGTGGGACAAATGTTTGCATTATTTGCAGATATTTGTCTCAGGTCTGGGTGTTCTCTATGTATAATAAAAAATATCTATCTATGTATACATATAATGTATTAAATATATCAGTTATCTAGTACCCATAACACAAGCTTTGAGTAGCTTACTTTGGGGCTAGATGATGCTGTGTGGATTGTCCAGAATTATTTATTTATTTTATTTATTTATTATGGACTTAGTATCAGTAGTGCCATTGGTAACGAGGTAATCCACGGGAAATTTTATTATATGCGTTTAATCAGCCAATAAGAATGATAGTGTCACGGGAAAGTAAAATTTCCCTTCACTCTACTAGTAGAGCCAAGCGGTAGTACCAAAGGGAAGTCGTGGTTTGTTTTTGGTCACCGTGTTATTATGATCAACGGCATGTATTTTCTCATGTTGACCTGATATGCTGGCCTGATAAATAAGTCCAGAAAGTAGACAAAAATTTTTTATTTTTGTTACTATAAGTATAAAAAGAAGAAGAAGATCTTGCGGGTATTCTGATAAATAGGTAAGATTAGAAATTACATTTTTTTAAAGAACTTTTAATACGATAAAAAATGACTTTGCAAGTATTTTATCATGTTAATCAGTATTCAATTTAAATAATTGGCTCTCTGTGTGGTGTCCTAAAAAGGCCGCTCAAGGCCACCATCACGGCCCTACGAAGCACAGAAATGCTCAGATTGTGTCTGTCAGTTATCCAACTGAAAACAGGAAAAAGGTCTAAAATCAAAGAAAAAAGTATATAAAAATGAGGTGAATTGCTTTAGAGCAAGGTAGCAATAAAATAACCAATGACAAACGACCTTTTATCATATTCCATTTTCAAATATAGTGCTCCAAGAATCAGGCCTCTGACATCACCGAAGTGAAGTAGGTACGTACTGAGGAAATACTTTTAATATTTCAGAAGGTTTGCCGAAAATTTACAGCCGTGATTTAACGGCCGTAAATAGCCGATAACGAAGAGGAATAAATATTTGCATTTAAACTTACAGTGCCTGAATGACAGAGCTTTGCTCGGTTTTTTTACGACGTTTGCTTAGCAACGCCATCTATTGTCAAGTAGCTTTAGTGTTGCTGTGTCGGTAAAACAGTAGCAGTTTTTCATTGCCTGAAATTATACAGTTTCCGAGATTCAGATTATATTAATGTATCTACATAGGTATGTATATACAAGAATTGCTCGTTTAAAAGGTATTCTAAATATGTATAGATAGATTGTACTTCTACGAGTATACTATACCCCCTTTTAGGACCAAATCCGACTAAAAGTGGGCTTAACTAACTTCTGGCATCTATTTTCAGAGTAATGTAGACAAAAAACATTTTCTTAGATTTTTTTTTGTTTAGGTAAAAACGTCTACAAAAAAAGTAAGATAATAATATAATTATAATTGAATAACGGGTATTTATCACGTACCTATTTTGTTTTTATTCCCGACGTTTCGAACACATTACAGCGTTCGTGGTCGCGGGCAGACTGATGTGCAGCGAGCTAGTTTTTATTATTGAGAGTAGAATCTGTATCTACCCTCAATTCGTCGTCAGATTCAGATAAGGCCAGGTTCACACTACGACACACTATACTTATTGTATCAACTTGCGGCAAGCACGGGTCACGACGCACACATTTATTAATAACTGGATTCCACGAGGCCGAGAGCCGGAAACCATCCTCACGATTAAAGTTTTTCGGGTGTTTCCTGATCTCAATCGCTTCTCGGACTATCCTTTTATAATAATGGCGTTCACTGGAGAGAACCTTAGGATCATGGAGCTCAATCCAATGGTTCGTTCCTGAGTCCAGCAGGTGTTCTGCTATCGCTGACTTGTTGATTTGCCTATTTTTGACTGCTGCAATATGCTCCTTGACTTGTTCGGCTATTGTTCTTTTTGTTTGCCCGATGTAAGAACGGCCACAGCTGCAGTCAATCTTGTAAACGCCTGGCATTTGCAGAGGTATTGTATCTTTCGGGGTTCTTAATTGCTGTGCCACTTTTGAGAGGGGTGTGAAAACTGACTTTATTGAAAATCTTTTCATTAAGTTTCCAATTTTATCCGTTACCCCTCTCACATAGGGCAGAAAGATAGGTTGTCTGCTCGCCTCCGGCTTCTTACGGCTCATCCGTCTTCGTTGTCTTCTACATATATATCCATTGGATTTGAGTACCTCCTGAACATGTTCGAGTTCGCCCTCTAAGTGTTCAGGGTCACATAGATCATGTGCTCTGTTGATGAGAGAAGACACCACAGATTGTAAGTGGCGCGGATGATGGTGGGATGCGGCATTCAAGTATCTGTCCGTGTGTGTTGGTTTCCTGTAGACAGTGTGCAAAAGTGAGCCATCCGACTTCACCAAAACTTTCACGTCTAGAAAAGCTAAAGTCCTATTTTGCTCCATTTCATGTGTGAACCTGATCTTTGGGTGTATGGAGTTCAATGTATGTGTAAGTTGTTGTACTTCCCGTTGACCACCCTTCATAATGCAGAAAACATCGTCAACATACCGTTTCCACATTTTTACACCGCTGGCTGATAGGTTTAATTGGCTCTCAAAATGCTCCATCCAGATGTTGGCTAAAACTGGCGCCACTGGGCTGCCCATAGCCACTCCATCAATCTGGAGGTAGTGTTGCCCTCGGTATAAAAAGAAGTTACCGTCCAAACAGTTTTCAAGTACAACAACATACTGGTCAGGTAGCTCGTTATCCTTTAGCTTTTCCTTCACGACCCCAAGGCATTCACGCAGCGGCACGTTTGTGAAAAGTGACTCCACGTCAAAACTCACCATGATATCGTCTGGCTCCAGTCTTATGGTTTTTAAAATGTCGATAAAATGACGGGAGTCTTTTACGAAAGAAAACGTCTTTCCTACCAAAGGTTGCAGTATCGAAGCGAAATGTTTCGCCAGGTGGTATGTAGGTGAATCAATTTGACTCACTATAGGGCGTAATGGTACATTGCTCTTATGTACCTTTGGTAGACCATATAGCTTCGGCGGCTGCACTATACATGGTTTATAAAGACGGTCATACTGTTCTTCCGTAAACATATCCTTGAGGTCTGAAACAAGTGATCTAATTCGTTTGGTCACTCTCGCAGTAGGACTATATGACACTGGCTTATATACGTTGTTATCACTTAACAGAACCCGTATTTTACTGTCATAGTCAGAGTCGTTCATCACGACGGTAGCATTACCTTTATCGGCTTTGAGCACAAGAATGTCAGCATTAGCCCGCAGGTTTTTTAGTGCTTGCCGTTCTTCAGATGAAATGTTTGACTTTGGTAGCTTAGATTTTCGTAAAATTACCGCAACATCCTGTCTCAGCGTTTCAGCGTCATTTGATGGTAATTTATTACGAATAATTGTCTCCTCTATGCTACTGACAATGTCTTCGTACGGGATTCGTTTTGGGGTGGGAGCAAAATTTAACCCTTTGGCCAGAACATTCCGAGTGACTGCATCCAGCGATGTGTCATATAAATTGATGACAGTATCTTTTTGAGGTGACTGTACCTGAGGTTGGGCGACTTTACAATGACCAAGCAGGTTTTGAAACTTTTTGTCATGTCTCTCAGTACAAAACTCAAATGTGCGGTACGCTTGTGTGTACGTTATACTATCACACAATTCAAAATCACCCCTGGTAAACACAGCACTGCATTCCAAATGTAACGCATATAACTCACACTGCACTCTATCTAAATAACACTGGTCATTTCTTATCAATTGTTTTAAGAGACGAACACTCGCATTCCTTAGAATTCTGCTCGAATGTTCAATATCAACACGCGGCTTGATATGAACACACCGTGGTAACAAGTCCCAATCACGACATTTTGTTAAGAATGTCAGTGATGTAATAAGTTTCGCACTTTTCTTTCGCAGGAATTCTAGGCGTCGAACTTTGTTTACATATTCCGGCCCGTACCGGCTTGCAATTAAACTTTTTAAACTTCCGTGATTTGATGACATAATTATAATTGAATAACGGGTATTTATCACGTACCTATTTTGTTTTTATTCCCGACGTTTCGAACACATTACAGCGTTCGTGGTCGCGGGCAGACTGATGTGCAGCGAGCTAGTTTTTATTATTGAGAGTAGAATCTGTATCTACCCTCAATTCGTCGTCAGATTCAGATAATCCAATGGTTCGTTCCTGAGTCCAGCAGGTGTTCTGCTATCGCTGACTTGTTGATTTGCCTATTTACTATAATAATATATACCGGCGAAGATGTTTTGCTCCGCAGACCACCTGATCCGTATTTATTCCAGGATCCGTCACAAACTTACTTTCTTACGCGCAAATTACGTCCGTTATTTTACGGTGACCGCATTACAAGAGACCATGAATTGATGGAATGTATTCTTGCGTGTTCACTCCTACAAGATTTCCCGCCGAAGGTATGAAATTGCTTTTGAATCATTTATGTGCGTTTTAACAATTTTGATGTGTTATCTGGCGAATGTTTATTACACGACTGCGAAGGAGGAGATTAATGTGTTTGAAGTATGTAGGTATGCCATATCTTTTAGCTGTCCCCTCCTGAACCCTCCTTTTTCTACTTCTTTGTTGTTTATGGCATCTGTCACTTTTGAAATTAATTTTGCCAGTGTCAAGTGTTTAAATTAGTAGTATTGTCAATGTCACAAAGTCAGTCAAATTATTCAATCTTTTTTAAACAAAATTACGGCTGTTTTGTTCAATTTTTTAGATTTCTTCCGATGTATTTAGAAAGGAACTAGGTATTCACTTTAATTCATATATATTTTATACTCGCGTCAAGAACTCAGGCTTTATTGGAAAAATAACCACCAAAATTACAAAATAAACTAAGCTTCTTTTGGCTGACGCTGAGCCTAAACGGCACGATGGTTTTTGATAAATGAGACGTCCTTGTGTTTGTCGCATGAGTTAAGTCACTATTATAATATAGTTACTTTTGTGATTCCGACGAATCCAATAACACCTCATTTGTCAAAATCCGTCCAGCCATTTAGGCTACAGCGATGGCGAAAGGAACTAACATACATACATACACCAAAACACATTACCCTCCTTCCTCGCTACGCAGTCGGGTAAATAACATTTTATTTTCGTTTATGAAAAGTAATTCCTGCTTTTTGTTATCTAAATAGTATTGATTATAATATTATTTAGCGACAAGGTCAAATTCAAAATAATATTGAAAGGTCACACGACGATTCGGTCAAGGATTTGTGTTTTTATATAGATCGTATTTATAAATTAAATATTTAATAAGTACTTACAATCCAAGTCACAATTTGACTATAATTTAGAGCGCCTATGTTATACCTATTTTACTTATTTACTTACTACGAAACTAGAGAGCGTTGGTGGTGTAGTGGTAGCGCCTTTGCCTCACGATCCGAAGGTCGTAGTTTCAAACCTGACCGTGTACCATTGTGGTTTAATATTCGAAAAATGGTGTGCGCAATGCCAGTGCTCTTAAACGGTCCATTGGTGCACGCCTGGCTTCGAACCCACGAACTTAGGATCGGGAGAGGCTACTACCACTAAACCACCATAGCTCTCTTGGCCCTTAACCAGGGGTCATGTTTGGACATTAACAGGTTCATACGACCTCCTAAAGTTGAAAAGCAACATCTTACGTAAAAACCCCGGCCAAGTGTGAGTCAGACTTGCGCAAGGGTTCCACCATACAAGAACTATTAATAACTAGCTTCCGCCCGCAACAAAAACAAATCTATCCCACGGAAACCGTACACTTTACCGGGATAAAATGTAGCCTATGTGTTTTTCCAGACTATAAACTAGATCTGTGCCAAATTTCATCCAGATCCGTTCAGCTGTTTCAGCGTGAAAGAGTAACAAACATACATCCAGATATCCAGACATCCAGACATCCACACTTTATATACACATATTAGTAGGATAATGTACTTTTTAATAAATTTTATTTTTATAGCGGCAACAAAACGAAGCTTAAGCGGGAAAAATGTACAAGACGGTTATCAGACCTGTCATGATAGATCAGAGTGTTGGGCAATGGAGAAGACGGATGAAAGAAGAGTGCATGCTACTGAGATGGATGTGTGGGGTGACACGGTTGAACAGGATAAGGAATGAGTATGTCTTGGGAAGTCTGAAAGTAGCGCCTGTTACTGAAAAGATACGGAGTGCTAGATTAGCATGGTATGGACACGTGATGAGGAGGGATGAAAACCATGTCACCAAAAGAGTTATGAGTATGACTGTGGCTGGGTGCGCAAGTAGAGGAAGGCCGAAGAAGAAGTGGTTTGATTGTGTGAAAGATGATAAAAATGTAAGAGAATGAAATGGAGTGAATAATAGAATAATAATGGAAGAAGAAAACATGTTGTGCCGACCCCACTTAGCTTAAGATAAAGGCAGGAGAGTTATGTTATCATCATCATCATCAGCCTATAGCAGTCCACTGCTGGACATAGGCCTCCCCTAATGAGCGCCATTGCGCCCTGTCTTCAGCTCGACGCATCCAGCCTCCACCAGCAGCCTTTCGCAGATCGTCACTCCACCTAGCCGGAGGGCGTCCTACACTACGTTTGCCGAGCCGCGGTCTCCACTCGAGAACTCGTTTACCCCAACGGTTATCGGTTCTTCGACAGATATGGCCAGCCCACTGCCACTTCAGCTTGCTAATTCTCTGAGCTATGTCGACAACCTTAGTTCTGTGTCGGATAGTCTCATTACGGATTCTATCCTTCAGAGAAACTCCGAGCATAGCTCGTTCCATAGCTCGCTGAGCGACTTTAAACTGTCTTTTGTACATGTTAAAATGTAAGTTATGGTATAGCGGAAACAAAAATACACATTCTGTAAAAATTTCAACTGTCTATCTATTACGGATCATGAGATACAGCCGTCTGACAGACAGACAGACGGATAGACGGAGGCTTAGTAATAGGGTCCCGTTAGCTACCCTTTGAGTACGGAACCCTAGAAATGATTTAGTGATGAAGATCTCATTCGAGTAATTAAATGGTATTGAATTAATTGATGTGAATCAAAAGGTCACCAGTTTTACAAGTATTTTGTAAACATCTTCTATTTAAATCCTCTTTTATTTGAGACGTAATTGGTTTCTCAACTGGAAATTACGATCAAACATCGAAACGCAAATTCACACTAATAATTAATAAAGAGGTTAAGTTTGTTTGTTTGTATGTCAGAGGTAATCACTGAAACTGCCTATCCGTTTTCAAAAAATCTTTCGCCAATGTTTAGAATTAACTTTCGGTCTAAAATGCTACCTTTTATTGTCGTTGGCCGATACTTTAGCATTTTGGGCCCAAAATTAATAACCTTCTTTATTCCCCATTTTATGTGTTTCGACTTTTTTTGGCTATCCAAATTGTATATCCATACATACAACCTGTGCTCTTAAACAGTGAAGGAAAACATCGTGAGGAAACCGGCATACTTACCCTAGAACCAAAAATTCGAAGTTGTGTCATAGGTTACTATTCTTATAAGCGGCGATGGGCTTGATACCTGTCACGTACGGAATACTACTGTGCAAGATATGGGCATGTGCCATGTCATATTCGGACGTGCCTCTGACTACCCTCTTTAGATATCCTCAAAGATCTAAGTAACTAGAGTTCTGAGGAGATATCTACCGAGCCTGGGGATTACAGTCGTGAACATGTTTGTATGTAGTATGTTTATGTATGTACATACACCCAAACACATTACCGTCCTTCTATATTGTAGTCGGGTAAACAGTGGTAGCACCCCAGCCTCACGATCCGAAGGTCGTGGGTTCAAACCAGGTCGTGGGTTCAAACCTGGTAGTGCACCAATGAGTTTTTCCATTCGAAAAATTTATGTGCGCAATGCCAGTGCTCTGAAACGGTGAAGGAAAACATCGTGAGGAAACCGGCATACCCTAGAACCAAAACTTCGAAGGTGTGTCATAGGTTAATATTCTTATAAGCGGCGATGGGCTTGCAACCTGTCACGTACGGAATACTAACTACTGTGCAAAATGTGGGCATGTACCAAATGTCATGTTTGGACGTGCCTCTGACTACCCTCTTTAGATATCCTCAAAGATCTAAGTAACTAAAGATCTGAGGAAGACATCTACCGAGCCCGGGAATTACAGTCGTGATCATATTTTTTCTTTTTCTTTTTTTCTTTTTTTTAAACAGTAGCAGTGACGACAGCCGCTGCACTAACCTGACGTTTTAATTTTCCGATCACATAAAAAGAGTTATTATTAAAAGTTTCACGTCAAAACTCATAAATAAATTAATACCTGGCCCTTTACGGGATTCACGATTTTATTGCCGCCATAATGTCGTAACTATAAAGCACTCGGCGACACGGAGCTAAGGGCATGTTTACATTAGCCTAGTTAAATGACAATCAACTTGCCTTATTACTAAACGATCATTTTTGGACGAGGGCATGATAGGAGCCACTGATTCGCACAGCCTTTCAATACACTATTTGTCATACTAGTGATACGGCAATAACATTATCATTTTATAAGTATAAGATGATTGGATCGAGATCTAGGTTCCCACATTTAACATTAACTATCGGTATTATTTCCGACTAATATTATTTTTACACGCTTTATATTAGCTTCACCTGTATGTTTGTATGTTTGTTTGTAACCGACTTCTTTGGGCGCGATTTTGACCCACTTTAAACGGCCAGATTTCGTTCAAACTTTGTAGATTTATCGAGGACCGATGACAATACACTATTTTGATAAAAAATTTCCATTTTATCAATTTGAAAAAAAAAAAATTTTGATCGTAAAGCACTCTCTGATGCTTCGCATCATGAGTCGTGCAATAGTTTAAAATAAAAAAAACACGCTATTATAAATAAAACAAACTAAAAAATATAAAATAAATAATAGTTTAAAAAAACTAAAAAACACGCTTTTTATAGAAACCGAACAAAAAATAGAAAATTAATTAAAAAAAAAATATTTTAAAAAAAGCGTGGGGTGCTTTTTAAGATATTATCGAAATGATAATCACTCTACTCATATCTGTCAATAAAATATTTATAACTATTGACACCATGTTCGGTTTCTATAAAAAGCGTGTTTTTTAGTTTTTTTAAACTATTATTTATTCTGCGACTATTTCATAGTGATATTGACTATTTTATTTGTCAACCGATTTTGATGAAATAAAGCCTAACTTTTAACCCAAGCTTATTTTATTATATGTATAGATTTATTTACCACTGTAGTTACATTAATATTGACGAAAAATAAGAGTTTATTGTTATGACAGTGTTTTAATTACAATGATCAAAATTACATTAAACAATTCGAAATTTTAACTACATAATCTAAATTAAATGTAATAATTTATGGTATAAATTTTTGCCATTAGTGACAGTTTGCACTGACAGTTAATCGTACCACATGCAAGTACTGCAACCGCTACTAATTTTCCGCAAATCACTGTGCACGAGAACTAACCTCTCAATGATACCATCATGCATAACGAAGAGCTACTTGAACGCATTATGGCCATCAACTCGACTCGTGTAAACAGAGCATAGGACGGTTACCGGTAGATATATTTGGACTTGAACCAATTAGGGTCATATTTTACAACTTTGGAATTAGTAGATGTTTAGCTTACCAAGTGTTTCGTGCAAACGGCTCTTGTAACCTTCCAAAGTGGTATTTACGAAAAAAAGTTCAGCTTATCTATATGTATATTACGAGTATATAAACAAATCGTGCTAGTTACACGATTTATAACAAAAAGGGCAGGATCGATTTAAATATTTTTTGATTTCTTGAATTGAATGAAAATGAATTTAGTGTGAACGAAATTGCGAGAAACAAAATAGAATAGAATAGAATAGAAATAGTTTATTTTTCTTCACAAAAGGTTCTCTTAAAAGATACAAAAAATAATAATAATAAATGGCGTAGCTGGCTAATAAACAGCTAGTTTTTTATAAATACGATGGACATTTTAGCTATTCTTTAACAGGTTTTGATGCAAAAAAAAAACAATTTTCAGGTAACTACGTACCTACAAAAATCTAATTACCTGATTCAAATGTATTGTTTGCTAGTTTTTTTGGCATTTTAATTATATGTCCAATAAGGACGCTAAGGTCCTTTTGTTCAGTTACTCTGCTGTATTATTTTACTCACTTTTCCAACAAACCGGAAACCTTATTTCATACTTTCGTTTAAAATAACCTCAGAAAATGTAAAAACAACACGATGATCCCATAAACTCTGGCTAACATCAAAGTAAAAATCTCGTTAAAGCTAAAATTGTATCAAAACAGAGCAGTAAAATATAAGCTATAGAACGTATCGGTGTGAACCGTGAGCATAGTTTATGTATCCTACTTCATTTTGATTGGATCTCATTTTCTAAGACCACTATCTACTGAATCTACCAAGACTTTAGAATTTCAAAAGGGTCCTTGTTATTTCATTGAATAAAACTATTTTTACTGAAGTTTAACTTCTGTTATGCTTAAAACAGGTATACCTACCTAATAAAATGTAATAGATTGTTTCTAAAACTATAAGTGCGAAAGTCTGTGTATTATGCAATCACGCCTAAACTACAAAACCGATTTAAATGAAATTTGGTACTGAGATAGTGTAGTCTAAAGCGAAAGGAAAAAGGCTAACATTTGTGAAAAAAAAACAAAAAAAATGCGGACAAAGTCCCGGCCAACAGCTAGTATAAAATAAATTAAGCCCAAGGTCTTTTTGATTTCGGTTGTCCAAAAATTAGATAAATGCGCCTGTACCTAATTTGAAATAGGTCTTGCATGCAACAAAAACAGCTGACGTCTTTCATCAAAATATTGCCATCTCTTTCAATCACTGCCTCTCGCTTTGCGCGAATTTAACAAGCACTCTTCATTCTTACCAAAAACAGCTGACGTGTTCTCCACAATATTGCCATCTCTTTCACTCAACTGGATCTCGCCTTACACGAATTTAATAAGCACTCTTTGCATAACCGATCTATCACTACTCCGTTTTTCAAAAATTTCGTCACCATTGTCGCCCCGACGAAGTAATTTTCCCGGCGTTTAATAAAAATAACACTTTTTTGAGAGACGCTCCAGTAAAGGGTACACGGTAAAGTAATCGAGTGTCATTACCCGACTATGAATAAATTACACAAGTTCCCGGACTCGCTTTGGTGTGTGGTACACGTTATAGGAAAAAGAGATTACAGTTCTCACGTGTTTACATAATCCTGGGTGATTAAATACAGCGTCAGGTGAAACTAATTACTCACCGGATGCTATCACAGGAAATAATGGCAGTATTCTGTTGTTTTGCAGACTAACTTAAAAAATGCTTAAACAGCTTATCTTATAATGCTTATCTTATTTCGCTCACTATGAAGACTAAATAAGCGTAATATTTCTAAATGATGTAGCTTTAGTGTACACCAATTGACATGGCTACTAAAATTAGCTAAAACACGTCTATCACACGTCAGTTTTGACAAATTAAGAATTGTAATTAAAAAATGTTTACGCTAATTTAGTATTTGGTGTGAACAAATAAAGTCGTGTATATTTCAGCATTTTTTTAGGTAGTCCGTGGAACAACAGAATCAATTGTTCGACATAATTTTAGTACCTAGTTATTTGAACCTAACGATGTTTTTTTATGATACCTACTCAATATATTTCTTATAAAATAATAATAACGTAAATAAGTACATAAATAAATTTAGTGTCATTGGTATGAAAAAATATCTACTTTAAGAAAACACGGTTAAATAAAAAGTAGGTATTTAAAATTTAGTTGAGTTACAAAGTGGCGTGAGTGTTAGTATTTGCCCTCATTCTAAGTATATTCTTATGAATATAATTTTATAATGTTGGATACTCACTATCTAAACAATCAAGACCATAAGTGGTACCATAATGGGTGTAAGAGAGCTGAAATTTAGGGTTTCTTTTGATAAAATTATAGGAAGGAAATCACGAAGCGTTTCACTAGTCTCTTATAACTTGGACCATCCCTGTTGGGCTTACAGCTAGAGAGGAGGTGAAATTCGTTATTATAGCGCATTTGCAACTCGTGTTGGTGAGTGTAGCTACGGCATAATATATTTTAGATATACAATTCCATAGTTTAAAAATACCAACAAATCAAAACTAAAATATTGAATATAACATTAATTTTAATATTATTACAACTAGCGTGCACGGTGCAGTGGTAATCTTGCGATCCGAAGGTTGTGGGTTCTTGGTTGTGTTCCAATGGATTTTTCTATTCAAAAATGTATGTGAGCAATGTCACTGCTCAAAACGGTGAAGGAAAACATCATGAAACCGTATACTTACTCTAAAATAAAAAAATCGAAGGTGTATCATAGGTTACAAAAAAAACAGTGGTAATTAATCTAAAAATCTAAAAGTCCAAGTAATCTATGTACCTACATCATGTATTAAATATATCAGTTATCTAGTACCCATAACACAAGCTTTGAGTAGCTTACTTTGGGGCTAGATGATGCTGTGTGGATTGTCCAGCATTATAAAAATTATAAAAAAAAAAAATTGTGGGCATGTGCCAAATGTTTGGACATTTTTGTGCCTACATGATGTTGTGACAAGAATACTAGCTAAAAACTTTTAACACGATTAGAATATCATTGATACATCATATGACCTAAAAAATAACGGTACTGTAACCTTTGCAATGTTACTTTACAATATAACAAAAGGAATTTCGGAAAGGTCCAAAGCGATGCTATTTCACTCTACACAATTAATATAACGTTATTTGAAAGAAACCAGGTCACAAAAAGGTCAACTTGAGGGTTAAACTTGAATTTTTGCTGTCAATGAACCTATATTCTTAATAATACCTGACTCAACAATGTAGCCATGTGCCAAATATCATGTTCGGATGTGCCTTTGACTACTCCTTTTAGCGTTCCGTATCAAAAGTACAATCTAGCATAACGCCCTTGTGGAACGCACGGCATAAAAGTAAAATAACCTACTAGTAAAACGTCTGGAAATTAGTTCGTTATGTAAGTACTATGTCTACAAATTATTACAACATCTTAGAAAAATTACTACTTTGTCTATGACATGACGTACATTCAAGTACAAAGATATCTTCAAAGACCTAAGTAACTAGATCTCAGGAGAAGTCTACCGAGCCTAGGGATGTCATGATAATTTTCTGTTTTTTAACCCCCGACCAAGAAGAGGGGTGTTATAAGTTTAACGTGTCTGTGGGTGTATCTGTGTGTCTGTGTATCTGTCTGTGGCATCGTAGCTCCCAAACGGATGAACCGATTTTCGTTTAGTTTTTGTTGTGTCATAGATAATTTTATCCCGAGTGTTCTTAGCCATGTTTCATGAAAATCTGTTAAGCCGTTTGAAGATCATCAGCTCTTTTCTAGTTGATCATGGGATCTGACTACCTTCCATAATGACCTATCGATTCGAAATTTGGTACCGTGTTACTTCTATGATATTGAAAGAACATGGTAAGGTAACCATGACTTTGAATATGACTTAGGATAAAGTTTAGGTGTCGGTGGGTTTTTCAATTTTTAAATTTTGTATTTAATTACTTATATATGTAATTTTATTTTCTAACATTCACTTGAAATGTATTAATACAAGCCTAATGTCAAAGGGGTGTATTACTGATTGCACTAAGCCAACCTAATGACCATTAGGCCTAATGAAATGGTCATTTTAATAGCACTGTCAATGATTGTAATGGACGTTTTAAGTATGTAGCGTGTTCTATTATTTTACTAAATGTAATTTTATCAAATAAACGTGTTATGTAAATGGTGGTAATTATTTTTTTTTAAATGTTTAAACTACAAACGATCTTATTTTGTTCATCCCAAAGACTAAATTAGTATAAACTTTTTAAATGACAGGGGCTACCACAATCTCTTATAAACAATCATGTTTCAGAAACGTCAAATTTCGAACTTAAAGTACAGTACCTGGATGACCGGGCTTTGCTCGGTTTTTTTTGGTAAACGACGTTTTCTAAAAATGAAACTTAGCTACATTCATTTATCGCCCTCGAAACCCCCTACGTACTAAATTTCATGAAAATCGTTGGAGCCGTTTCCGAGATTCAGATTGTATACAAGAAGTGCTCGTTTAAAGGTATTAGATTACTTCAATACAAATTTTATTATAGGTCACGGTACGAAATGTCAAAGTTACATGACTTTGATATTGCTCAAATAGCATGGGTAAGGCCCCGGGTTGAAATAAAAGCGCTCTCACACTTTTATAAACCTTATAAAATTGGTAGGTAGTAGGTACTCTATTCAAATGAGATTTCTACATCATCGAAGCCTTATTAAAATAAGGTGCCAATAAATATTAAGGCAAGCTTTTTTCTCATTTACACGAACGCTTTTTAAGTGCTAACCTTTTTCAATCTAAAGCTAATTCCAGACAAGTTTGTTGACAAAATACATACATACATAAAATCACGCCTGTTTCCCGACGGGGTAGGCAGAGACCACGGATCTCCACTTGCTACGATCCTGACATACTTCTTTTGCTTCATTCACTCTCATTTAATTCTTAATACATGCGCGTCGGTTTAGGGTACTCTGGACCTGGCCTTTCTCTAAGACGTCCCCAATTTGATATTAAATAAATACAAATAAATAAATAAATATTGATGGACAGTTCAACGCCATGTAGCCCCAAACTAAACAAAGCTTGCACTATGGAAACCAGATAGCTGATAGATTAATTAAATACTTTTTTTGTAAATACATACATAGAAATACTATAAACACCCAGACAAAAAACAAACATCTGTGTTCATTTTGAAAGTTTGGAAAATGACACCCCATTCAAATATTATATAGTACCTACATGACAAAAATTACATATACATTACATTACATTACATTACATTACATGATCACGACAACAATCCCTAGGCTCGGTAGATATCTCCTCAGTTCTCTAGTTACTTAGATCTTTGTGTATTTCTAAAGCGGGTAGTCAAAGGCCCGTTCAATTATGATAATTGTCACATGTCCACATTTTTCACAGTAGTTAATGTTTCATGACAATATAATTATTATCATATTTAATTAGATTGATTTATTAAGCTAGTGATTTATTCTTCTATACTAATATTATAAAGAGTAAAACTTTGATTGTTTGTTTGTTTGTTTGAAATGAATAGGCTCCGAAACTACTGAACCGATTTGAAAAATTCTTTCACCAATGTGTAGAATGAATATTATATAAATAAGCAGTGGAACTAATGTAAAATAGATTAATTTTTAGGTATTATATTGCGTACGTTAGGCAAAAAATTACACTCTGTAAGTTTTTCAAGTGATAAATCCTAATACGCAATAATAGAATACTGCTAAACAATTCTTTCAGTGTAAAAACTAGGCTCGTGTAAACTAAGCCTAAGCCTTTTCAGGCTTGAAGCTGAATTTATTTGGCGTGCCTTATCTACGATTCGAAGGAAATTTATTTTTTTACTAAACTTTCAAGGATGCTTGTTTGTTTGAGATTTAAGTGTGGGGAAAGGTAAAAACAACCTACCATAAAATATGTCAGTCCTTCTAACAATACAGTGAAATTCATTAGTTATATAAATTACTGAAAAATAAAAACTTATAAATTACCCATGTTGAGGCAGACGCCATTTTGTTTCTTTTAGACTTTTTATGTTGTTTTAAAGTTATAAGTTTTTTTTTATGTGTGGGTCTAATTGAACAAAGAAAGTTATTTTATTCTTTTATAATTATTCTCTTCTCTAAAATTGTAAAATCGATAAAAAATATATTGACACTTATTTATCAACTAGCTTTTGCTCGCGACTTCGTCTGCGCAGAATAGTTACTAAGGCAATGTATTTAATTTTGATTCTTATTTTGCATTTAACTTGAATGCCTTACTTCAACCCCTTCGAGCATTTTTTCAGGATAAAATGTAGCCTATGTCCTTTCTCAATCTAAGGACTCTTTGTACCAAATTTCATCAAAATCGGTTCAGCGGCTTAAGCGTGAAAGCGTGACAGACAGACAGAGTTACTTTCGCATTTGATATTGACTATATATTGACACATTCGTTTTGGACTAAATTCTAACTCCCCTCATAATCACGTTACAGAACTCGAGCAAAAATCTATTCAGAAATGCTGTCATCTCTATTCATTGACATTGGAGTGACAAGGATAGACTGAGTTTTATCAAGCACTCTAAAATTAAAAGTGATTAGAATGAAAATAAGAAAAATACCGAATGTGTCAAAAGGTATTTTCTGTGATGGCTTTATTGTCACTTTTGGACGATTTTTTTTTCTCACAGCTCAGTTGGTAGTAGCTTTGCCTTCTGCGCTGTAGGTTGTGGGTTCGATCCCCAGCCAGGACCAACATTTGTGTGATGAACGCAGATGTTTATTCTGTCTGGGTGTTATTATATTTTCTATGTATATAGGTAAAAAAAGTATATAATTCATCTAGCAGCTATCTGGTTCCCATAGTACAAGCTTTGATAAGTTTGGCTAGATTTCTAAATTTTGATTTATATTTATATTTGTTCAGCGCTGGCTCACGATCCGAAGGTCGTGAGTTCAAACCTGGTCGTGCACCAATGAGTTTTTCCATTCGAAAAATTTATGTGCGCAATGCCAGTGCTCTTAAACGGTGAGGTGAGGAATCCGGCATACCTTAGAACCGAAAATTGGAAGGTATGTGTCATACTAAGGTTAGTTAGTATTCTTATAAGCGGCGATGGACTTGCAACCTGTCACGTACGGAATACTAACTGCAAAATGTGGGCATGTACCAAATGTCATATTTGGACTTGCCTCTGACTACCCCCTTTAGATATCATTATTGTCATAGATGTAGTAGACACATTTGTAATCTCCGTTAAATTACGTGATGACGACCACCTTTATTTAGTGAACATTGAAAAACTACACAAAATAATAATATAAGTAACCAAAATTGTAGGTACAAAAGGAGAAAAAATATAAAAACTAGAGCGATCATTTCTCGGTCGAAAACATAAAAAAAAAACCTAAGGTGTAATTAAATTTTCTGCCAGCGGCCATTAGCTGGCGGGTAATTTTATCACAGTAACCACGAAATAAGCTTATGAACCTCAGAATGCGGGAACGAGGGTGTTAAGAGACTGATTTTTCCCGGTTTTTATGTTCGAACTCAAGTCAATGTCAAAATCTTGTTATAAAATTACAAATTAGGCAATGCTACTTTGCCTTCTCTTCTTCTTCATTATTTTTGGCTTAATATGTCTCTTGGAGAACAATTCTTTTAGAAGTGTTGCCAACGTCAGTGTTGTAGTCAAGTTGTCAAGTCAATTTTAAACAAAAATGCCCATTTTGTTTAAAGTTCTTGCAAATTTTTCTGATGGATTTAAAGGGAACTTTAACTTTAATTCACATCTGACACTTCTGTCAAAACCTCGAATTAGAAAAATTACCAACTAAATTATAAAATAAAACTCGAGAAAAATTATATAAAAATTAGAGTGATAAGTTCTCAGTCGAAAACATCGGGAAAAAACTTTCTTCTTTTATTTATAGCCAGTGTCACTCCCTTAGTAGGAATGCTACAGTGAGATAGGTACGGTAGGGTACTATATAAAAAAACACGACTAAAAGTTTAGAAGGTATAATTATAAAACAATTTATACTAGGTAGGTAGGTACATGAAAAACTCAGGGTCGAAGGTCTATTCGTTCCGAAAACTTTGCACAACAAGGTAATAAGAGAAGTCACTGGCCTTAGCGAGAGTTGGGAGTAGGTGGGTTCCGATTGTTTAGAAAATCGGAAGACTTCCGGTGTAGATCCGGTCCTGTCCCGCGTCCTCCCAGCAGTAGCAAGCTCGACAGCAGTGAAAAATGTAGGCCGGAGAAGAACCCTGGAATTCCCATCCAGACGTATTAGGAAAAGTCCGGGTTCCATGTTTGACTGCGACATCCCATACTCAGGCAAAAGCGCAACGACTACTTATTAGCAGAAGATAGTGATCAGTGATGCGGCAGTCAAACAATAGAATGTCTTAAAGCTATATATAACGAGTAGATAGAAGGATACAAGAATATAAGCATGTGATTTAAATTACAATGAGAGGGTAGTGATTAGGTAGGTATAGTGGAGATTCCAAGTTCCGTAACGGCCAACGTTTGTAATGTCACCTACTTTTTGTGATTGTGATAAAAGAAAAGATAAACAAGTGTATTTCTAAAAGCTATAGCATAATCAATCACAAAGCGAATAAGTTCACCCACCGTTACAAAATGTAGGTATGATTGATACCTCACCGACAGGCCACTAAACTAACACCACAATGAACATAATGATAAATGCAACACTCACCCAATTTGGGGTTTAACACGGCACAGATATTAGGTGATTTAATTTTCAATAGATAATAAGTAGGTATATAAAGTTTGCTTATACATATAAAGTTTGCTTTCGCGGCCCAAGGTAGTGCGTGCACGCGCAGTGATCGTTTGCCTCGCCTCCTGACGACCGTTGGCGTTGAACCGTGCGTTCGTGTGCTACCCCTCTCGCCTCTCTTACCCCCCTAGATCCGAGGTTTACCGATGCGGTGAGTGAACGAGTATTTGGCACTCACGACGGTTAAAACTTGCGTGCGCTGCGTTTACGAAACGAAGTAGTAATCCTACTTCGTGTATAAAATTGTAGAACTGTTACACCAGATGCCATAAATAAAATTAAACATAGTGTTTTCAACGTCACAGAGACAGTTTTCAAATTCAATTTATTAAATTCAAAATAACCTAACAGACAATTATCCAATGCGTTATAAAGGAACAGAAAATATGTAAACATAAACTTACGTTTCTACATACATACTCGTAAGTAATTTTAAAATTAAGATAACCAAAATAAAATATCTATTGGTACAAAAATACATAAATATAAACTTAAGCATACTGACCATAAAAGTAAAGTAAGTTGTAAACAAAAATGGTCGTTTTGTTGACAAAAAAACTCGGAAAATGTTCGGATGAATTTCTAATGGTCATTCTGCGTAAAACGGCACTCATGTCTATGACAGCGAGTAGATTCAAGCTATCAATGTCAGAGCGCTGTTTTTGAAGGTTTTGCTTAACTTACCGGAGGTTTATCGCGATGAAAGAAGTTTATTTTTAATGTTTCCCGGGCGGAAGGGTTGTCTGCACGAGGAAATTGGAGAAGCGGTGGTGGGGCTATGGTGGCTATCAGTTCAGGGTTTCAAAGGATTTGTCTCGTCTTCTTTGCGAAGAATATATCTACGTACGCAGGATCCAGTAAAAAACAGCTAAGTTTTATATAATTAGCTGACTGTTGCGAAACTTTGTCTGCGCGTTTGAAGTAATATATGTATATTTTCCCGTTTAAGCAAAATTTTTATTGATGCTCCGCTCCTATTGGTCGTAGCGTGATATCACATAGCATAAAGCCTTCTTCAATATATGGAATATACAATACAACAATTAATTTCAATTCGAACCAGTTGTTCTTGATGTAGTGCGTTCAACAAAACAAACAAACTCTTCAGTTTTATAAAATTAATATAAATTTGTATTTCCCAAAATAATAAGTAAGGTGATATTGCCAACTCGCGGAATACTAACTACCTACTGTGAAATGTGGGTATTTTTAATATCATGTGGACGTGCCTCTGACTACCCTCTTCAGATATCCTCAAAGATCTAAGTCAATAGAGGTTTGAGGTGATATTCACCGAGCCTGGGGATTGCAGTCGTGATCAGTTTGTTTTTTGGATTCATTGGTCAACTCAGCCCGCACCTCACTCAGCCCGCGGGCCGAAATGTCCACTACGTATTAAACATTTTTTTGAGTCATCTCAGCCCGCGGGCTGAATCGACGCTTTTGAAATAATGTGTTATACAAAAAATCCTCATTTTTTCCAAAGCATGGCGCGCCTAGCGCACCCTACCGGGGTTTAATGTCACCTCGTCTTTCACTTCCTGCGTACATTTTCTACATTTATAACAATATTTTGTTCATCTTTAAGGTAACCCACCTTTACTCGGAGGAAATTACGCCGCCCTGTCCTGAATACAAAAATTTCGGTCGTTTAGTTGAGGTACATTTAACCGAACGACATGGTGGAGGCTTTTGTGAGGTTGTGCTCGGGTTGAGGTGTCGCCACAGGGGTTAAGTAGGTACAACATTTTACAGGGTATTTTGTATTCTATGAAGTGGTGATACTGTCCAATAATTACATATACAGGGAGAGATGGATGAAATTTGGGTAATTACGCAATTAGGCTACAGTTCAAATCAATCTATAAATACTTCTTCTTCATCTTCCTGCCAAAGGTCAGCGTGTTGTCCCACTTAGCGTGGGAAAAGTCCCACGCTAAGTGGGGTCGGCACAACACGTTTTCTTCCTCCATTTCCTATCATCCGTCATCTCAGTACTCACTCCTTTCTTACCCATGTCATCTCTCACACAGTCCATCTATCTTTTCTTTGGTCTCTACCCCTGTATCCATTCACATTCATACTCTCTTCGTCAGACTAATTGTAATTCAAATTCAAATTAATTTAAATTCGAAAAACTCATAAAATTTCCAAAAAGCACTCCCGCCTCTAATATAATTCAAAGAATTGTATTCTTCAGGAATTTCCTGAAAATGTGAGTCTTTGAAATCCGTGTTAGGTCGCGTCCCGTACATTTTATTCATCTCAGTACCGTTCATCCTGTTGGCGAGAACTCTGCAACTTTACAAGTGAGAGTGCCGTGTTATGAATAAATTAGAAAAGTTTTGCCTTGCGTGGGGCCATAAGCTTAGCGGAGCACTTCTAATTTGGACCTGAGGCCTTACCACGAAGTCTTCCAGAACGATTCCGTAACGTCCCTATTATAGAAACGTCACTACTTCAATATAATTTGCATAGGTCATGGTACGAAATAATGTAATACTAATGTAATGGTGAGGTTCCTGTTGTCTTCTTTTTACAACAACAACATGATCACGGCTAATACTGAAAAGGACGGAAATATCTAGTACTTTCCCGCTAAAATCTAATGAGCTTAACAACCACAAACTCAAATAGAAATTCGCCACGTGTTTCGCTGCTCCACGAAGCATCCTCAGGACCATTGACTCGCTCCGCACTGTGTTGCTCCACCGAGCGCCGAAAGAGAAGCGAAACAGATGTCGAAGTTCTATTTGAGTTTGTGTTGTTAAGCTCATTAGATAAAAGTTTAGCGGGAAAGTACTAGATATTTCCGTCCTTTTCAGTATTTGTAATGGATTTCCGCAAAGTCACGCCTGAAACAATAATTTGTGATTACGACTGTAATCCCCAGGCTTGGTAGAAATCTCCTCAGACCTCTAGTGACTGAGATCTTTGAGGATACCTAAAGAGGGTAGTTAAACATGACACACATGCCCACATTTTGCACAGCAGTTAGTATTCCGTGTGTGACAGGTTGCAAGCCCTTCGCCGCTTATAAGATTACTAACCTATGGCACATCCCTTCGAATTTTTGGTACTAGAGTTTGCGGTTTCCTCACGATGTTTTCTTTCACCGCTTAAGAGCACTGGCATTATGCACATACATTTTTCGATTAAAAAAACTCTTTGGTGCACGACTATTATAATTCTCGATTCATCCCATTTATTAAGTCATAGATAAGATAAAATGAGAAGTCGTTGATTTGTCTGAATTACAAGAGTAGCATAGGTTGTAAGAACTTATTTTCAGTTACTTTCAGTCGGGTTTTTGTAATAAGTAATAGTTTATTAATTTAATAAATTTTACGATTCTTATCTGCACTTCATTTACTCAACATTCATTAAACACGCCAAACTTTATAAAAATAATATATAATATATTTTTTCTATAAAGTTACTGTTGTATTTCGTAATTTATGCAAAAACATGTTTTACTGCTAATAATGGCCTGTTTATCGTTAATCTAAAAATGTAATAGTATTTATTTGAATTACATCGCCCGTTTCGTGGCCACACTTAAACCCGCGATCCGCATCGCAACGTCTTCGCTATCGTAATGGTTATATCGCCGACTGTACATGACTTTGCTCCGTACTTTTTACTCCGACTGTACCTACTTCTATCAAGGACGTTTGCGTCTGAATCTGAAATAAGTAACTTTGAAAATGTTGATAAGTTATTGTTGTGTCATTCTGGTAACGAAATAAGGGGGTGAAGATGTATTACAGATACGAGGGTTATAAGGCTATTTTAAGATTAACCTACTTCTTCCTGAAACAAATATCATGTTCGAACGTTCCTCTGACTACCCCTTTAATATTCTCAAAGATCTAAGTAACTATAGAGATCTGAAAAGATATTTACCAAGCCTTGGGAAAACACTGTTATGAGTAAAATTTTGTTTTTACGGTTATACGAGTAGATTTAAATTAGATTCTTTGGCCAACTTAGCCCACACCTCACTCAGCCCATAGGCCGAAATGTCTACTACGAAATGTATTTAGACAACTCAGCCCGCGGGTTATATAAAATAATGGCTACTCTTAATCTATGTTAAAATTGTCACTACTACGAGTAATAACGGTCGCTAAATAAAAAAAAAAAATTGATCGTAAAAATTTGTTCCAAATAATAAATTCACTTGATTTTAAAAATCCACATTATTTCTAGCGCAAAAACGATTCGCAGAAAAACCACAAACTGGCTCCACTCACAACCACTATAAGCTTCTTATAGGACCTAATCAGTCTCCTGACCGATGCAAGAAACGTGGTTGGCTCAGAATTGCTTATAACCTACAAATTTGCTGACGCAACGAAAAATAGTAAGACCGCGCGTAGAGAAGTGAAACTACTTCAGTGAATCGCGAAGACCAATCAATACGGAGACACAACGTGTAAAGAGTAAACGGTTTCATTCAATAAACGCATTTTAGAGCCCTCGTTTACAGCGCGTCTATAAGTGTACAAAAAGTTGAATTTGCCATCACTACATAATCTAATCTAATCTATCTAGTATTATATTTGTGAAAGTTTTAATGGATGTATGGATTTATGGATAGATGGATGTATGTGTGTTTGTAACTCAATCACGCTGAAACGGCTGAACGTCTGAAGATATAGAATAATTTCTAAAATAACACTTAAGCTACTTTTTATGCTGAAAAATGTTCAGTTTTTGTGGGGTATTTTTTTTACACGGGCAAAGCTGCCGACAGTGACCTTGAAATTAATGTTAATGTTAAATTCTACAAAACAAATAATGTACAAACGGAATTTTAAAATACATTAATTACGCCAGTCACCGTGATCCTCCGATATCTCAACTTTACAGGAGTTTCATTTCTATTCCGTATTTATATTTCGTTTCAAAGGCAGCTTCAGCCAAATTCTCTTTGTACGCCGCTTGAATAAGATCTAAGCAATTTTTAGGTATTCAGCTAAGAAGGCAATTTTGTTTATTTTGTAAAACTCTTTTGACATTTTTAACAAGATTTCTTTACAAATGTGAAGGCTTGTTTGATGGTTTGATAAATCAGCGTTTATTAAATCTTCTTCTTTTAGGGTTCCGCCGTTTTAGGACTCCGCCGTCTGTCTGTCCGTATGTCAACAGGCTGTATCTCATGAACCGTGATAGTACGACAGTTGAAAATTTCACAGATGATGTATTTCTGTTGCCGCTATAACAACTAATACAATTAAAAACAGAAGAAGAAAAAATATGATCACGACTGTAATCCCCGGGCTCGGTAGATAACTCTTCAGATCTTTAGTTACTTAGATCTTTGAGGATATTTAAAGGGAGTAGTCAGAGGTAAGTCCAAACATGACATTTGGTACATGCCCACATTTTGCACAGTAGTTAGTATTCCGTACGTGATAGGTTGCAAGCCCATCGTCGCTTATAAGAATACCAACCTATGACACATACCTTCGAATTTTTGGTTCTAGGGTATGCCGGTTTCCTCACAATGTTTTCCTTCACCGTTTAAGAGCACTGGCATTGCGCACATAAATTTTTCGAATGGAAAAACTCATTGGTGCACGACCAGGTTTGAACCCACGACCTACGGATCGTGAGGCAGGGGTACCACTACACCACCAGCGCTCTAAAAAACAGAATAAATGAAATATTTATGGGAGCTCCCATCCAACAAACGTGATTTTTTTTTGCTGTTTTTATAGATAATAGTACGGAACTCTTCGTGCACGAGTCCAACTCGCACTTGGCCGGTTGTTATTTTATCGTCTTTTTAATACAAGAAAACACTCCCGTTATTGAATGACTGACAGTTTAACGCACAACCTAAATCGTAAGTTCTAGGATTTTTCAGCGATGCATTTAACTGTTAACTTTGTCTTTCTAGTTTTTACATATTTTCTCGTGTTATTTTGAGTTTTATTGCGTAATTTTGAGTTTTATTGCGTAATTTTGGTGGTCATTTCTCAATAAGGCCTAGTTTTTGATGCGAGTGTAAAATAATGTGAATTTAAATGAATAGTTCCTTTATTAGGAAATCCCGAGAATTTAGAACAAAACAGCCATCTTTTGTTTACTTCTTTTGGCTTCAAGTTTTTAGTTCTAGGGTATGCTGGTTTCCCCACGATGTTTTCCTTCACCGTTTAAGCGTACTGGCATTGCGCACATAATTTTTTATTTTAATAGGTGTATGACCAGGTTTGAACCCGCGTCCTTCAGATCATGAGACAGGGGTGCTACCACTATACCACCAGCGCTCTTAATAGGTATCTGTAAATAGGCTGTATCGATATTACTTTGTTTATTATCCAAATGTCAAGAGGTTATTGGCTATAAATTGATCCTGATTGAGATTACAGGATACAATTTCTGATCCTTATCTTTTGCTTTGAACTGGGAATTATCTTAGATCACATAGGATGAATGAAATAATTCTTATACTTACTTTATATTTAGTAATAAAGCAAAAAGTTTAATCTATAGTCAACAGTCAATATATCTTTATTCATTAAAATCACTGGGATCATTTTGAATCGTCTCATACTAGGTGAGTCTCCAATTCCAGTCCTATCACCAGTGCGAGAAGAACTGACAAGAAACTCGCTGGGCCCTAGTGCTTTTTTTGTATGATTCTGGTTAATTTGGTTAGGGACACCTAACACCAAGCTTTTTTGTCATCTAAGGCTCATCTTAATGCTTTCGCCACCTGGTACATTAAACTAGTGGTACGATAAAATATGTTTTGTTTTAAGTTAATACTTTTGCAGCAGTATTATAGTTGTTGGCGTAATTTGGCCAGCACGTAAGGATTGTAATTTTCAATATATTTCTAGCTGAAAGTGTAGAAAATAACTACTACTTATTTATATAAGACCATGTTTCTAACACCGAACTTCTAAAAACTGCTTAATTTCCGAAAGTATTGGCATTTGAAACCGTAATAACTGCGATTTAAGTTGAAAATTGCAAGTTTTCCTGAAACATTTGCTAAGTTCAGCACGCCACGCCGCCTACCGGTTATTTGTGAAGACTAAATTGCTTCGTGCAAAGAGTTTATTTGCAAAAAGCTAATTACCCTTATTGCATAGCTGCCTTTCATAATACCAACATAATACAATGTAGCTTCGTTTCCATACTCGTTTCTCACTATAACATTTTACATTGAAATGGAAATTTTAAGTCTTCTTCTTCTTCTTTTTTATTTATGACATTTTGCTCTCTTCTTCTTCTTCTTCAATTATGGCATCTGTCTCTTAGAGAACAATTTTGCCAGTGTCAAGTGTATTTATTTTTATGTATTGTCAACGTCACAGAGTCATAGTCAAGTTGTCAAGTCAATTTTAAACAAAAGATGGCTGTTTTGTTGAAAATTCTCGGGATTTCCTCCGATGGAATTTGAAGAGAACTATTCACTCTAATTCACATATTTTACACTCGCGTCAAGAACCCGGGCTTTATTGGCAAAATAACCACCAAAATTACGCAATAAAACTCAAAATAACACCAGAAAACATATAAAAACCAGAGCGACGTAGTTGTCAGGCAAATGCACCGCAGAAAATCCCATTTTGCTCTCTTATAAAACCATTTTTTCCAGTGTCAAGTGTGTTGATTTTTAAGTATTGTCAACGTCACAGAGTCTTAGTCCAGTTTGTCAAGTCAATTTTAAACAAAAGATGGCTGTTTTGTTTAAAACTATTATTATCTTTTAAAATTCTTGGAACATTTTCTGATGGAGAAAGGAACTTTCAATTTCAAGAATTTGAGTTTTATTAGAAAAATGACCAACAAAATTACACAGTAAAACTCAGTCGAAAACATTTGAAAAACATCCAAATGTAAAGTCTGTTTGATGGGTAAAATAAATAGCCCTTTAAAGTGACTGAGAATGCCAAGCTTTTTATTATATTATTATAAAAATAGCAGCAAAAATAAATGTAGCGACAAACTTCTGATGTTTTACGACTGTAAGTATTGTATCGTTCTAAATTTTTATTTTCTCTCGTTCTATTTTGAGTTTTATTGTGTAATTTTGGTGAATATTTTTCCAATTTAATAATTTCTTGATACGGGTTGAAAATTATGTGAATTGAAGAGTGACTTTTTTTTAAATCCAGCAGAAGATTTCTGCAAAATTTTAAACAAAACGACCATCTTTTGGTTAAATTGACCTTGTGACGTTGACAATACTAATTAATATTAATTAAAAATATTGAAAGTGGCAATATTCATCTCTAAGAGAGATGCTATGATTTCAATAAAGATGAAATAATAGCAACGTTCCTTTTGCAAAAGCGTCATACTAGCGCAAATCTTCGAACACTTATAAATCTAGAATGGCTGGACCAATTTTCATGATTTTTGATTTGTTGTGTTTGTCTCATTTCGAATAGCAGAATAACTAATAAAACTTTTGAAACTTGTATTAAGTACGTACGAAATTGCGGGCAACAGCTAGTTCAATATAGAATTTCAATCACATTGTCAACAAACTTTAACGGCCATGGTTGCATGTAGGTAAATAAAGTTAGGAAGTCTAGGAATAACAAAATAAACTATTCTAGCTCTGTTTTGAAACCTGCTACAATAACTCGGTATCAGGATAGCACAGCATAAAGGAATTTCAAGTTTCGCTATCGACCGATTCAAATATAGCGCCGGCGGATTGCGAATAGTGGTATAGCACACCCAGATTGGATAGTTTATTTTACATCCTATTGGCTACTGAAAATGCAGTTATTTGCTTACAGTGAATTGTTTAAATATAAATAGTTTGTATGCAGTTGTTTAATTGAGCAAGTTGAATTAAAATTACAGAACGTTATAATTTTGGACGTATGGAAAGATAAGTGATTGAACAAATTTTATTGTTATTCAAAAGTTTTTTAATATATTACGAATATTAAATTTATTAAGTTACAAAAAAAAATTGCGCTAAGAGATGGCACGAACTGCTTACTTTTGTAACCGTGACCGAAAAAAACCCGTGAAAGGAACCCGTGTGCGCTATCTCTTAAGTTCGATATGAGTTTGATACATCAAATCAGTGAATTGTTATAGTTACTAAAGCATAAAATTACAATTATGACAAGCAAGTTTTTGCTGTTAATATTTTTTCAATTTTCGTAATATTAGAAGTAAAATTATAAGATTTACAGCTAAAAAAATTTAGAGTGTAACAGAAAAATATATAAATATGGGAAAAAAACTGAAAGAGTTTTTAGGTTACATTAGTTATTGTTATACTTTTATGTATTACCTATATTATATCAATGGTTTAATGCCGTCGCGCCCAAGAGATCAACAAAGAGTGCGGTCTCTTTGTTAAAAAAAATTATCAACAAAGATAATGTAACAAGAAGTACGCATAACAAAAATAAGTACGCTTAAAGAAGTATTTAATAGAAAACCCAACAAGAAGTACGCATAACGAAAAGAAGTATTTAATAAAGCACAAATATCATGTCACATAATTATAATCTTTAATGTTATCAAACCTCCATTCACGAGTTTCTCATGAAAACCACTGCTTCATGAAAAGAGCCATTGAAAACCAAATATTTGCTCCAAAGTACTGCGGATGGCATAAAAGCGAGCGTCTTACTCCCATTGAGTGGAAGTGTGTCACATGAAATGAGATTATTTTAAGACAATTTTCGAGATACTAAAAATGTAGATTCAAAAAGCCAGTCGCCCGATTTTATTCATGCAAAGCCAAAAACGCTGTGTCAAAGTCAAAGTCAAAATATATTTATTCAATAAAATCAGCGCTGGTAGTGGTAGCACCCCTGCCTCGCGGTCGAAGGTCGTGAGTTCAAACCTGGTCGTGCACCAATGAGTTTTTCCATTCGAAAATTTATCGTGAGGAAACCTTAAAATCAAAAATTCGAAGGTGTGTGTCATAGGTTCATATTCTTATAAGCGGCGATAGGCTTGCAACCTGTCACGTATGGAATACTAACTACTGTGCAAAATGTGGGCATGTACCAAATGTCATGTTTGGACCGTGCCTCTGACTACCCCCTTTAGAATAAGATCTGAGTAGAGTGATAGTAGTGTAGATGTTCTAGTTTCTAGATGGATACTTCTGGTTAAGTGGTCTTAGAGGATATCTAATAGGGGTAGTTCAAAGCACACTCACGTTTTGCTCAGTTTACAAAAATATATTCTCCAGTGTAAATTCAGCACTATCGAAGTAAACCCGGTTCTGCTATCGAGCGATCTCCGTCTAATCCATGTGAAGATTGCATTGTGTTGAAAATCCTACTGGAATGGGCTAGAGATGGTATTACAATTAGGAAATTACTCCCTACCAACTTGGTGGCATGGCGGTGTACTGAGCCCTGCCACTGACGTCAGGTTCCAACCCTGACGGCAAACGATTTGACAGCTTTAACCACACAGGTGCTAGAAAGGAACATTCTGCATGGAGTGGACACATTTGGATGCTCGGATTATATAATGGACACGGTTACTAAGTATTTGTCAAGTGAATTCTTGAGTGAATGGACAATTTGACAATTTTGACACTTTTTTTTAAGATTTGGTGGTGAACTATGTAATAAAGAGGATAATCAGTCGCACGTTCGTATGTGATAATATCACTTTACTAAATCACTTAAGCCCTAAATCCTGTTCATCTTTTGGTCTACATACATCTCTACAATTATAACTTTAAATTTGTAAATGGATAAATTAATTAACCCAGCCATTATTTTTCTCGAACCCACCCAGAATAAACGTCTATTTGTTCAAAAAATATAGTACTTACATTTTCGTTGAACCATTTTTTTATACCTATAATCATTAATTTAATAGGCAGTTTCAGCATTACCCAAATCCAAAAAGAATAGACAAGAAACTCGATTTAGTCAAAATTGTTCATTTTTTTAATCGTCACTAATTTTTTCGCATCAGTGTGGTAAAAGGATTAAAATGCGTCTCAAAGGCTCTTTTATCATGCACAAGTCAAAATGATAAAGCTCTAGTTTGAAGCTATTGAATAAGTTGAGGCTTATTAAACCTGACCTTGTTTTGTCCATTTGTTAAATATGGGTAACATTACTAAGCTTGGTGTGTCGTCCACTTGACCAAAATCAATTCATTAAACAGTTAATTGTTAACGTTTCTATAGCAAGGCCATAAATCTGGGGAATGCTTTGAATTACACAATGACATTGGATTTATAAGGGCCGTGGATTGTTCTTGCAAGATAGTCTATTGGCTATTAATATTACGCGGGAATTGTTGTTTTAGATCTAGTTTATGTCCGCTATTTTGTTGCTAGCTGTCGCCCGCGTATTCATTCGCATTAAGGAGTTGATACATGACCTGAGTTTTTATGTAAAGAGCACATTTTAATATTGCTGCCATGGTTCCCAAATTGTGAAAATACGATTTGCAAAAAAATACTCGATAGAAAAAAATAGAAAAAAATGTCGAGCTGAATTTCAGGATAAAAAGAATCCTATGTTCTCGTAGTATGAACTCAAACCGTGCCAAGTTTCATTTGATTAAATTCAGTAGTTACAGCATGATGCTCAGCCCAGACAGACAGACAGGCAAAAATAAAAATAAATACATTTTTGGCTTCACTATCTATTATAGAGTGCCCTCCAAACAAAATATAACAGTTTTATTTATACTTTGTTTTTAATTAGATTGAATAAAACAGAAAAGAACAGAATTACCACCAATATCAAGAATAATAAAATGCCCCGATGATTTCGCCGCAAATATCCAAGTGTGAGAGTAAATTAATTTCTCCAAAATGTGTACAGTGCTACACAACGCCAAGATTATATTGTTTGTAATTTCACTGTTACTGGCTGAACTGTCAATATCCAATTTCGTTTGAAAACGGCTTTGAGTTGTAAGAGCTGGACCTAGCTTGAACAATAATTGTATAGATCGCCGATATTTCCACGAATCAATACAAGAATCTAAGTTCGAACATACAGCCTAAATCATAAGTTTTCGACGGCTGAAATTTGTAGGCTTGGATTTTACACTAGGGTTTAAAATTGGTTTTATACAATGTTGTGTCAGACTGTTTTCATTTTTTGTTTATAATATCTAAATATATATAACTCAAAGGTGACTGACTGACTGACTGACTGACATAGTGATCTATCAACGCACAGCCCAAACCACTGGACGGATCAGGCTGTAATTTGGCGTGCAGGTAAATGTTATGACGTAGGCATCCGCTAAGAAAGGATTTTGATTAATTCTACCCTCAAGGGTATAAAATAGGGGAGGAAAATTTGTATGAAAAGTCGCGATAAACGACATTCACGCAGGCGAAGCTGCGGGCATCAGCTAGTCTATAATAAGGATGCTTATTTGGTGTTAATGCACTGTTTTTGTTTTTGTTATCGTTTAGAAATGTATTTTATGAAACGGGTATTTATCGCGATTTATTTACCTATTTTTCCGACGTTTCGACAGATTTACACACATTATCGTGGTCACGGGATGACTGGAGTACAGGAGCTGCCGCCTCTGCGAATTAATTATAATAATAATGTGTTCAGATCGCGTATGTTTAAAAATATATAGAAACAAATACATAATTCAAAGACGGCTGTTTCTCGACGAAAGCTCAGACCATTTAATTTGATATTATAATTCTCCGCCGCACGTTGTGAGGCACCCATGTAATACAGAGACGTATCGAATATTAGCAAAACCAATTTACACACGACCCACAAATCCTACACGGGATATTATAATAATACTAGTGAAATTCCCCGCGACTTTGTCCGCGTAATTTTTTTTCATTGGCGCTCTTTTCATACAAACTCCAACCTTTCGCACCTTTTAGTGATTGAATTTCAGGACCTTTCCAACCGAGCGTTTATATCTACAGACATTTATATATAAAACATTAAAATGATCACGACTGTAATCCACAGGCTCGGTAGATATCTCAGATTTCTAGTTACTTAGATCTTTGATGATATCTACAGATATCTTCATAATTTGGCACATGCCCACATTCAGCACAATAGACATTTTTATTATTAACAAAATATTACCAAGATAAGAAAATAGTAGACACAATAAAATGCTTGATCGCGCTAATCCCTCGTGTCTGAAATGCGTAATTGCTTGACTAATTTTGATGCTGTTCATGCTCCGCTGGGTTTTCTGTTATGTGCTCAGTTTGTTTCTAATAGGATAGTTATAAATGGGATAATACAGTGGGAACTTAGGGCATTCGAGTAAGTTTCAGTAGTTGTTAGTTACGTGAGATGAGATTTTTACTTTTATAATTCTACTTTAATTAATAAATGCGAAAGTTTGTAAAAAAGGGTGGATGTGTGGATGTATGGATGTCTGGATGTATGTTTGTTACTCTTTCACGCTGAAACGGCTGAACGGATCTGGATGAAATTTGGCACAGATATAGATAATAGTCTGGTATAACACAATAGGAAAACTGACTTGTGCACAACCAGGTTTGAACCCACGACCTTCGGATCGTGAGGCAGAGGTACCACTACAACACCAGCGCTCTCTGGAAAAGTAAACTAAGTATATTGACAAATAACATACATCCCAATATTTACCTAATTTCACAAAACCCAATTTCACTTTCATCAATTCGTAATATACCTGGGCCTATTTTAACTACCATTTTTAGATAAAAGCCGGCATTTTTTGCTGAGGCCAAAAGTTGCCCTCGTAACTACGCAGTAAGTAATTTTCGACACACGAGGTGTGATCGATGGTGAACACTACGCCGCGACGCGCGGGGAATACGTTATGAGCGCAACTCTGTGGGAAATGTCACCATAGCCATTCTACTTTTGTAGGACTCGATTGTTTTTTGGTAAATCAATTCTATTTACTAGTAATTTATTTATTTATTTATTTATTTATTGATCACCAACATAGTGTACACCAAAACTAGCTTAGAGATACCTTAAAAAAAAAACATGTCAAGTGTCAGTATAATTATAGGTGAAGACTGCATGCAAAAAAAATATAATCATGGGCGAGTAACAAACCTACCTAATATGGATAAAATTTAAATACAAAAAAAGAATAGTTTAGGTATGTACATTACAAATTGCTTAAAAATAATAATAAATAAAAAAAAAATGGCTGATACAGTAAATTAATGAAATAATGTCAATTAAAACTAAAAATTAAAATACTTAGTGATTAACAAATTGAGGAGCAAGAACTATCTTTGTTTTTAAAGTGGGCCTTGAGCCTAGACACATTATCAGCAAATATGTCAACAGCTAAGGATTTGCTGAAAGCGTTATACTGCCTTGCGACTCTAGTTAGGGGTGCGTGGTGTCCAAGGTTGGATTTAGACCCATCCAGATAGAACAGGATTTAGTTTTTTTTGTCACATTACGTTTAAATTGAATTTCAATAATAAATATTTCTTTTAACCCCTAGGTTGCAATGTGGAAAATTTTATATTATTGCATTACCAGGCTTGATGTCAAATATGTGATAATGATTTTTTTTTAAGCTTTTTCTAGCTATTTGTAGTTATTTTTAGCATCAAAGTTCTCAAAATAATATTGTTTTCACCCAATTTCGAAGAAGGGTAATGTTTGGGGTGTACCAGTATACACCGTGAAATTTTAATGGTTGTTTTCCCGCAGCGAAATGGTTTTGTCTTGTTATTACAATCGTTGTATAAACAAATTAAATATTAGAAACAAAAAATACAGATAGACTATTGTGAAAATTTAGTTCGAAAGCGACCACGAACCAATAGTAATTCATCCCGATACCTACGCGGAGGTAGTACCTATAAGTTATCCTTATGGCAAGTTGTTCTGCCGCGGGAAAACAAGCATTAAAATTTCACGGTGTATAATGTATTTAAGTATGTACTAATACCTATGTGAGTTCCTTTGGCTGCGCTGTAACTGTAACCAAACGGCTGGACAAATTTTAACAAATAAAATGTCGTTGCATTTGTCTGGCTTACAAGAAAGACATAATACTTTATAAAATGTATGTAGGTACATATAAAATACATTATGGCGACTGTAAGAATATTTTTTAAATAAATTAATTGTTTTTTTTTCATAAATCATAGTATAACTGGTGCTTTTGAGATTGCTATAATAAGAGGTTTTATTTATACTTACTCATGATTTCAATGAAAATTTCTTGTAAATTTTATTATTACGTTTCGACAGGTTTGCACGCTGTCGTGGTCAGTAGACTGACCACGACAGCGTGCAAACCTGTCGAAACGTCGGGAAAATATAAGGTAATTTAAACGCGATAAATACCCGTCTAATACTAATAATAATGTGTTCAGATCGCGTAAGTTTAAAAGTACATCTTGTAAATTTGGTGTTACAAACCTATAGTTTATACCTTAACCCCTACCCTAAATAATATCACGCAGGCGACGCTTACTCCTAAAATGTCATGTTAAATATTGAATTTGGAGTGATACCATCGAATTTTTTCCATAATACAGCCTTTTTATAATAATTTTTGTGTAGTCACGCTACTACATTTTTATCAACTTTTTTTTCTGTTCAAACAAACCGTGGCTCTGTAGTCATTTTAATAAATAAAATCACTGATAATTATTTTTGTAAACGCAATGATTCACGACTCTTCCTATTGACAACTAACAAAGTAAGAGCGGTTACGCACTACGTCCGACCCGAATCTGATCCGAACCCGTGAAAATATGGTCCGTAGTAGTTGTAGAACTATTTCTTTGGTAACTTACGCACTAGATCTGATTTTCGTCATCCGATTTCTTTCCGTCATTCGTCATTTCCGTTACGTAAAATGACGTATGCCAAAAAAGTGGCTCCAGAATTGCTTGGATTTGTATCGGAGATCGGACTAGTGCGTAAGCGATATCCGAATTCGGTCCGAGTTTTCTAGATCCATATTAGACTTAGTGCAAATCTGCTCTTACTTCTTACTGAAACATGCTGGTTTTTAAGAGCTTGTGGTAAGCCCCAGGAGTGTCGTTAGTGCTTTTATTATTGGGTCAAAATAAGTGTCTCTTAAACTAACGTATTACGTAAGCGTCACCAATTTTTTCGTCAAAATTGCGTCATTATCTTCTTCACCCTTAGCATAAGCTTAAGCAATATCCGAATTCGTTCCGAGTTTTCTAGATCCACATTTTCACAGGTTCAGATCGGACGTAGTGCATAACCGCTCTAACAGATAGGTACGAGTGTTTTCAATCCACCGGAAAAGTTTTCTAAACACACGCCTACTCCGCAGTGCCGAATAAATTTAAAAAAATAGAAAAAAAATGGGAAAATTCGGCATCGTTTTGTATACGGAACTCGGTTTATTCACGTCCGCTGCGACCCGCGAGATCGTAAATTACTGACCGCTGCTCAGTTTGGCCGCCATTTTTGTTTATATTTCGCACAGGACCGGGGTCTTTTTAGATAAGTTCGATTTTATGAAATGTAGATAACTTTATTGGATCTGAGGCTCGTATTTTTGAATGGCTACTTTGGGTATTGGTTTTTGGATATGCCACATCCGATGTGTAACGGAAATGTTAAAGTTTAGTTTTAGGTATTGGCTAATGCCAATACCTAAAACTAAACTTTAACATTTCCGGTGTTAGCCACGTTAGACCTTAGGCTTCAATATAATATCCTAAGTTATGAGATGAAATGATATTTTAAAGTCGTTAAAAATATTTCTTATTGTTATAAATAAGTTTCAGGACTGACCATTGTACTTGGCACCCGTTTAGATCTCACTTCTTTTGTCGCTGAAGTCAACGACTAAAACATACTTATTGAACTTGGCTCTCATTTCACATTTATGTTTTTGATGGTTTTCATGGTTTTTAATTTGTTGTATTTGTCTCCATCCCGAATAGCAGAATAAATATTAAAATAATTGAAAAATTGTCGAAAAATTAAAAACATTTTCCCTTGATTTTCCCATACGAAATGTTCATGTGTTTCGTAACTGTCAAATATTAATTTACTGTTAAGAAGACAAGCCGGGTCAACTGCTAGTCCTACTAATATTATAAACGTGAAAGTTTGTAAGAATGAATGGATGTCTGGATGTATGGTTTCTCTTTCACGCTGAAATGGCTGAACGGATCTAAAAGAAATTTGGCACAGGTATAGATTATAGTCTGAAATAACACAAGGGTACTTTTTATCTCGTTCGTTTTTGTTTTTCATGGTACCACGCAGGCGAAGCCGTGAGTGGAAGCTAGTAGTAAATAAAAACTAAACACATTGCTATAAATAGCCATAATTATCCATTATTTCCATTTACTGCGTTAATTTTGCTGTCATAATTTCCATTCTGTGTTTCCAACAGTTAATAGCTATTTCATAATTCATTTAGATTTTGCATCATAGCGGCCTTTCCATCACAAATCGATTTAGCTTAACTGATAATGTTTCATGGTTCGAGTTTGAATAATTTGAAACATAATCCGTGTAAACGATTTTTATGCAAAATCTTGCTAAAAGAGAGTACTGGTGGTATAGTGTAGCACCTTTGTCTTTTTTTTATCTTGCTAAAAATAGTAAGTACCTAGAGACCTGAAAATCGGAATGTGTGTTTTTTGTATGATTTAGGCATCCATAAGAAAGGATATTCCGAAATTCTTCCTCTAAATATAATCTAAGTTAGTATTGAGACAACGTGATTCCTTGATAGTCAATAATCAAAAATATTATTCAATCCAAAAAAAAATATTCTTGGTCCAATCTACTTCAAATTTGACATAAACCTTTTTTAAATTCATAGGAAGGAGGAAATATTTGATTGTTTGTTTGTTTGCATTGAATTAGCTGCGAAACTACCGGACCGATTTGAAAAATTATTTCTCCAATGTGTAGAATGAACTTTCAGGATAAACATAGGTTAAATTTTATTTAGGTACTTTGCGGGCGACGCCGGGAGCGGAAGCTAGTTTAAAATAAAACACGCCAATGAAGTTGCGAGCAGGCAAGCTGATAAAATATACCTACTCGCGCTGATAGTGAATTTATGGAGAATGAATATGACTAACTCTATAATAACGCTACAAAATATTTACTTTTCATTCACCATTATAATAAGCATAATGCTCGAAAATATACAAATTTGAGATTAAAACATAATTATCTGTTATAATATCGTAAATTCTCTGTTATCTCCACCATAACGTGGTTGGTGTATTCACTGTTGCATAAATATGCTTTAATTAACACGCGAATACATTTTAATTATCTTTGATAGCGACAAAACTAGTGTGTCTAGTGGTCACCTACTCTGTGACTAGCACACAGTCATCGACCGGCCACTAGTGTCTACCACAGTTTTTTTGACCACAATTTATGCCATCCTACTAATTTTATAAACGCGAAAGTTTGTAAGAATGTATGAATGTGTGCTTGTTACTCTTTCACGCTGAAAGTCTGGGCGAAATTTGGCATAGATATAAATTATAGTCTGGAATAGAACATAGGCTAATTTTCATCCCGAAAATATAATGGACTTAGTATCAGTAGTGCCATGGGTAATGAGGTAATCCACGGGAAATTTTATTATATGCGTTTAATCAGCCAATAAGAATGATAGTGTCACGGGAAAGTAAAATTTCCCTTCACTCTACTAGTAAAGCCAAGCGGTAGTGCCAAAGGGAAGTAGTGAAAAAATGTACGGTCCCCGCGGGATAGATTATTTTTGTATTTCAAAGTACCCCGCGGGCGAAGCCGTGGGCGGAAGCTACTAATTTCATACCCTTAAATGATGGCCTAATCTTTTATTAAAGAATCGCTTATCACGTTCTGGGACGTATTCTTTTTCATCTTTTTTCGATTTTATAGCTGGAATTAGTTTTTCTTCAATATACAATAAAACCTACTTATTAAAAAAAACTTGATCACGACTGTAATCCCTTGGCTCGGGATCTCTAGTTACTTAAATCTTTTAAGGATGTCTAAAGAGGGTAGTCAGAGGCACATCCAAACATGACATTTGGCATATGCCCACATTTTGCACAGTGGTTAGTAATCCGTAGGTGACAGGTTGCAAACCTATCGCCGCACCTATGACAAACCTTCGGAATGTTCAGTTTTAAGGTATGCCAGTTTCCTCACAGATTGATTTATTCCGCATTCGCCCCACATTTTTACCTTCACCGGTGGCATTGCGGATATATTTTTTTCGGATCGAAAAATTTATTGGTGCACGACCAGGTTTGAACCTATGACCTTCGGGTCGTGAAGCAAGGGTGCTACCACTACATCAGTAATGCTTATAATACCTACTTATTAAATTCCATAATACCATGCTACACTATAATCTCACTACTCGTAGTACGCGTTCAAACCCACGGGCGGTACTAGATCATTACACGTTAATTATTCCCCAAATTTATCTCAAACCTACTCTAATTAAGTAGAAACACCGGTAATTTGAGGAATCCGTTCTAATGGGCCGGTATTATCCGTACATAATCCGAAGACGTGAGTATGCCACTTATTCTGTTACGGCGTATTGTCCGGACCGGATGCTTCATCCACAATAGGGTTTACGTGGCCTAGTACGGGCTTAGAGCTTTGAGATTAAGATGTATCTTCATGATTAAGGAAAATGTATGCTTTCAGACGTCGTGATAGCTGAAAGTCTATTGTTTTATGACATGCCTCTGACTACCCTCTTTATCTTCAAAGGAGGAAATAGAGCCCGAGGATTACAGTCGTGATCATAATTAATAATATTAAACGGGTATTTATCCCGTTTTATTGACTTTTTTTTCCCAACATTGATTTTTTTATATTTTTTTATGATTCATCCCGTGACCACTACAGTGTGTAAACCTGTCAAAACGTCGTGAAAAACCGGTATAAAACGCGATAATACCCGTTTAATACTAATGTTATGTGTTCAGATCGCGTAAGTTTAAAAATATGTAAGTCGTGATCATAGTTTTTTTTTATTCAATGACTTGTCTTTATGTTTTTGCCTTCCAATCAGAAGTGTGTAGAAGAAAATTGTACCGTTCGTAAATACCTCTCAAGTTAAATGCGTGGGCTCGAAAATAGTCGAGCAAAAGAATTAAGCGTTTCCAGCAACGTTATATAAAAGTATGAAATCTTTCACCACACTGGTTTGACAGAGCTAAAAACACGATAGTCTCTTTTTAGGCGTCTCTTTCTTGCACTAAAGATACATGTGTGTTAGAAGGGGACATTAAAATCAAGGCCCTTAACTAATTGCTGGGCCATATTCCATTAAAGGTACCTTAATCTTGCCCATTCCTTTATTACAATTATACAACCACAAAGGCAAGAGGCCAAGTCCAAGAGTTTTCATTCTCGACCCAAGGTTTATCGTAAAATAAGCTTTACAGTTAAGCATTTTGGTTTAAAATTAAAAATCAAAAGGAACACTGTTTAACTGATTTACATGAGTAGGTTATTTTTTTCACTCAGAAAATAAATTAGTTCTGCCTGAAAACTACTATTTAATAAATGATTAATATTTTTTATATAAGACAATAGTAGGTTGCACCAACATTATTCCTATATTACTATCCCCTTGTATACCGGGAATGATGCTACTAGTCTCAACCTCCCCGGCACCAGGGTCAGCCAGTGCTTCTTCTTCTTCTTTCGAGCCAACGGCTAAATTTAAATATTTTTTTCTAAATATTCGGCGACTCTTACGCCAGTGCTGATGACACAACAAAAACCATCAACATTATTGGGTTTGATATAATTTTCCCATCCACCCCATTGCTGGGTCAATGGGACTAATCCTATTTCACGTATTTGATGTTTGACCATTAAGCGGTATCCATAGCTCTCACATTATATGTCTGGAATTTCGTAGCGATGTTTATGGTATTGTGGTGATTCAAAGTGTAAATTGTAGGCTCACAACTATTTTGGGTGCTGACCTCAGATCATACATAAATACATACATACATAAAAATCACGCCTGTTTCCCAACGGGGTAGGCAGAGACCACGGATCTCCACTTGCTACCTCAGATCAGAGGTCACCAAAACCGAAACAAAAGGACCAGTAGCTTAGATTTTGGACTTTGCCCACAAACTAACAAAATAGTGTAAAGAATCTAGAAAAGAAATAAATAAATTATACTATTCACCTGCTCGTAATTTTTCTATCCTATTTTTTTTTTAAAGGTCTCTCCCAAATTCTTCCAGCCGTCTCTATTCGTGGCTTGTAAATTAAATATCAACCTAAGTTTTTAATGTTACCTTACCCATCGAAAATCGTTCAGCCGATTCGGATACAGCGACAGTCAAATGCCCTCACTTAATACACCCTAAATACGTTAAGTTCATTTAGTATTAAACGGGTATTTATCGCGTGTTATTTACCTATTTTTCCCGACATTTCGACAGGTTTACACACTGTCGTGGTCACGGGTAGACTGAAACGTCGGGAAAAATAGGTAAATAAAACGCGATAAATACCCGTTTAATACAAATTATAATGTGTTCAGATCGCGTAAGTTTAAAAATATATATGTTAAGCTCTTTTTTGTAGTCGAGTAAAAAGTCAATAAAACCACAGTGATCCAAACTTCTAAACAAAGTACCTTCGTGAAAGAATGTAAACGAAACAATGTTTACCAGCATCAAATAAAATACCAAGTACAATAATGTAAGTTGTATACGCTCGAAACTTAGACAAAACTTGCATATTTTATCGGTAAAGTTTCTTATTATGTACAGTGACAGTTTAGTGGTATGTTTACTTAAAGTACCTGGGTGACCGAGCTTTGCTCGTTTTTTGGGGTAAACGACGTTTTCTAAAAATGAAATCTAGCTAGATCGATTTATCACCCCCGAAACCCCCTGCATACTAAATTTCATGAAAATCGCTGGAGCCGTTTCTGAGATTCCGTTAAGAATTGCTCGTTTAAAGGTATAAAATAAAATAGATTGTGAATTTAGTAGATAAAGCAACCGTAGCAGAATTAATATCAAATATTATTTAATGATTAAAAAAATTCCTATGCCAAATGTTATTTCGCTTAAATTTGATGTACATACCGAAAAAATGTAGTAGATAAATTATCAATCCCAACAAAAATATAAAAAGGGCTAAGTTCGGTACAAACGGCGTTCGGGGTTGATGAAGGAGTTTTAAATAAGAATCCCTATTTTTCTAGTAATAACATTATAGCCTATGGTACTCAGCGATATTGTAGCATTGCGAAATCGATCCATGAGTTTATTCGTTACAAAAAAATATATAGAAAAAAATGATGTGGTGTCGTGGGACACCAGGTAGGAACGAAGTTCGAAAGAAAAATGAAAAGAAAGAGGGAGAAAGAGAAAGGTATTATACACTACTCGCTTGTGTATGCGACTGTCGCGCCTGCGCACGTCTCATTTAACGGTTTTATTCGACGCACTTTTCCTTACGGTTTTACTATCACATTTTTTTCAGTTCGGTCGCGCAGCAAAATCCCTATCCCCTCCAAGCCTGCCGTAAGGAACTTCGTTCCAAAAACTTGAGAGGTGTGGGACACCCGGATGGAACGAAGTTCCTTTCCTTGCTTTCTATGAGAGACATAGAGAGAGAGAGAGAGAGAGAGAGAGACAGAGAAACACGCGCACGCCGCACGGCTTACAACTATAGCAAAAAGTGTCGTTACAACTTTTGGTCTTAATTTTTTCCGTCTAGCCCCCTTTCGCAACGCGCGCTAAGGAACTTCGTTCCAATACAATTTTTTATTTATATTATACAAAACTGCATCATTGCACAACAATACAGACATTTAAGTTATCGCCGACAACCGCTTCAGTTTATACCTGTCCATATCCCACAGGGGGTGATAAATTTTGAACCCAACACCGGTCTGATGTATTTAGTCCGTTGAGAGTTTTTAAACGATCCGTGTGAAGCGATCCTTGATAAATTATGTTACCAACTTGATGGTTCATACAAGACAGCCTGCCTCGCACTTTTATGCTTCCTAGAATAATAATAGATATATTGTTTATAAATAATAGAAGAGAAGTAGAAAGAATAGATAAGAACGGTGGTTAAGGGCTATACTCAATGTTGTGTATTTATTGGCTCAGTTGGTGGTAGCTCTGCCTTCTGCGCTGTAGGTTGTGGGTTCGATCCTCACCCAGGATAAACATTTGCAAGATAAACACAGATGTTTGTTCTGTTTATTGTTATTAAGTACTTGAAAAAGTATATAATTCATCTATCCACTATCTGGTTCTCATATTCTAAACTGTGCGAAATGTCCACAAATAAAATTTTAGCCCTTGAAATTTTTCTTTGATATAATTATTATTGGTAAATAAATGCTATGCTTCCACTTTAAGAATTGGAAGGTGATTTCTCGAAAAAGTACGGAAATTCTTAGATCATCGCAGGAGATTTCTGGAATAAGCCATAAAAAAAGGATAGGGTAACATACCTACTGACTTTTAGTCAATCATCGTAACTATTTTTCAATAACTACAAAAATAAATTTTCATAACCGGTTATTAAACTATTTTTTTATCGTTACAATGTTATAACGAGTTCATCATCATCTTCCTGCCCTTATCCCACGTTATGTGGGGTCGGCACAACATGTGATCTTCTTCCATTTCTCTCTGTCATTCGTCATTTCAGTACTCACTCCTTTCTTACCCATGTCATCTTTCACACAGTCCATCCATCTTTTCTTTGGCCTACCTCTACCCCTGTATCCATCCACATTCATACCTAACACTCTCCTTGTCACATGGCATTCATCTCTTCTCATAACATGTCCATACCACGCTAACCTATTACTCCTCATCTTTTCTGTCACCGGTGCCACTTTCAGACTTCAGAACAGAACAGTTACAGAATTAAATTAATTCTTTTCTTTATTATAAGTTTCCGGTTTTCAAAGACCGAATTTACAAAAAATAATAGGGATTTAAAGCGAGACCAAGGTAAAAATAGTTGGATTATGTGAAATATGGCATGCGGTATCAAAGGTAACGAAAGTAACCTGCTATGCTTCCACATGAAGTGGGATAAGGATAAGGAGATGATGTCTATATATATACTATTTTGGGAGCAAAAAAGATAGATCATTCATTGTTTTTAAAGTTCCGAAGAAATAAATAATAAATTATTCCATCATCAAATCTCGATAATGTTAAAAAACAAATTACTTTTTCAATCACTTTTTGGTCCTTTTAAATTCCAAGTTCTAATAACTTGACCTCATAAAAAGCACCCCATGGCGTTATTGATAACCTATAAAATAAATTTCCGATAAAATGGATGGCGCCAGGAAGTATTATTATAATAATATTATTTATTTTTGTTACAGGTACTCGTGCTGCACACGTCTTTACACAATAATTATTATTACATAAATTGAAGATAAGGTATTTATAAAACAATATTTACATATTATAAGTATTTTTTAAAGTAATTCTTAGATGCAAGACAGAAAAAGAAACGTAAGACAAGAACGCGTCGCAGCCGCAATAAAAATGTATAAAAGCGTCGCGACGCAAAACTTGTAGAAGAGACGTTGCGTCCGCGCTCCATCTCTTCTATACAGGGTTATAGGTATCTAACCAATAACCTTGAAAGGGCGACTTGAGTAAATCAAGACTAACAACTTTTGTTCTACGATATTTTCTAATTCAATGACTTTTTTCCCATACAAAAAAATAAATAGGCAAATTTCCAGCTCTAATCTTCTTAGCTCGGCCCTAATCGCTGTGTGTGTAGCACACTCGGCCGAGCGATTGCGTAAAAGTCGTAGCACTCAGCGTGACTCAGCTGACAGCGCATACGTCAGAATCGAATAAATGAAACATAGGTAGGTATTTACGAGACATAGAGCTAACAGTTGATAGAAATTCTCACAAAAACTAAAAAAAAAAAAAACTTGAGATGTACGTTTTGGCAAAAGTCATAGAACAAAAGTTGTTAGTCTTGATTTACCCAAGTCGCCTTTAAGAGGTTATTGATTAGATACCTATAACCATGTATAGTAAAAAAGTTACACATTAGCTCCGCTCTTGTCTTCTACTGGTTAAAAACCACAAAAAAATATAATTACTAATTTCTAGGATTAATAAAATTGAAATCATGTTATCACAACTTCATACATATATTATACAAATTCATCAATAACACCATCTCATTACTGCAAGAATATATTAATTTATTTGAATTACGAAGTTGAATGATACTTAGCAAGGAAAGTCTTACAATGTAATCTAAACAGTGATAATATAAACTTTGCATAGCATCTCTAAGTATTTATTATATTCCCATCAAAATGAAACATATCTCCGTAAAAGCCGGCATCTGTGTCCCGCGGGACCTGGCACAATTCCCATCATCACCGGAATAATGGCAGGCACAGGGGTAATAACTCACACTTAGCTTTTTATTATCACTCAAATTTCCTTACGCATCCACATGGGTATTATAATGTTATGAGTGAGAGTTACATTATCTTAACGGGCTGATAGTTGGCGCAAATAATAAAAAAACGCGATGGAAATATACGAAAGTGATGCGCAAAATCAAAGACAAAGTCAAAGACAGACCATTGCTATAACAGCAATAATTAACGCTAATAAAGCAAACGTTTAAAAGACAGACCATCGCTAAAACAACACTTAATGCTACTATAGCATAGAAACAGCTGAGTGACGATCTGTTTTGCTGTCATATCGTACCTATTCAGTTTAATAAATTGTTAAATTTCTGTATTTGTAACACAAAATGAACTTTATTTGATTTTGATTGGACATCAAAGTCCAAGTCAAAATAATATTTATTCAAAAAAATCACAGAGTTTAACGTTATAATAATTCTAGCTCGAAATAATAATAAAAAATCAAGATGTACTGAAAACCTTAAAGATCAATATGTCTATGTAGAAAAACGTCCAAAAGCGCGAAACTTCAAACAGCATATACGAACATCTAGATAGCAAGACGTCCAATGATAAAATCGTTAAAACTAGCAATACATCTTAGTAGCAAGATGTCTATGAGTTTGAGAGTATAGTCTACTTTATTTTGTAGAGCACTTATTACATTACCCTGAATTCAGGGACCCTTACCCTAAATAAGAGTGGTGTAATAAGAGTTAGGGCGTAAGGCGTAGAGGCTAGGCGTTAGGCTCCCTTACTACCGGGCCCTGAATACCGTGTAGTGTAATACCCGTTTAAAAACAGCATTTATCAAAATGTGTTTTCTCGCCATTAACCCATAACTTGCCCCGCAACACTTCCGACCGCCATAAAAGGGGGTGAACAGTGAAAAAGACATCTCAGACCATGTGATTTTGGGCTAGGTGTGAACTCAGATCACGTGATATCATTTTATAGCTCATGTGATTTACTGAGGAGCCGGGATATGAGGCATTAAATCAGTTTTAATAGATTATTGCCAGTTCTTTACGGGTTTATGGCCTGAAAAATGGATTTTAATGGATTAATTTAAAAGGATAATGCGCCGCTTGATAGAGTTATACCGACCGACTGTTTGCTTTCGATCATCGTGTATTTAAAATAATTGAATCGGCTGATGAATTGTTGAATTTATTCACCTCAAACGTGGCTTCGAATTAATATAAATTATGTACCTCCATCAGATTATTTTTCCAAAACTATTAATTTAATTATTTTGGAAAACCAAATACTTCAGAGTAAGGTTTTAAAAACTGTTGGAATTGCTCTTGAATAGTTTCCACACAATATAAATCACTGTGATCTTTATCTAAATGATTTGTCTTATTATGGGATCATTTGAGTTATCTATAGATAGTTTGTAGGCCCTTATTTCACAAATAGTGTGTATATTTCTGTAGTGTTGTTGATGTATTTTTCTATGTAAATCTGTAGTATTGATGTAATTTTTTTTCTGAATTATGTAAATAAGATAAATCGAAACAAATTATCTGACATACAAAGTTTCAAAAGTTCAAATCCTCCACGACCCCCTTTAAAATGATTTAAAGCTAAAACTACCGCGTCATGTGGTTATCGACTTTTTACGAGAATCGTATTTCATGACCGTTTTAGTGTCTTGGGAAAGTTAGACGATAACATGACTCTTCGCTATTATTATCATTATTATCTATCATTTGACTTTTGCCCCCTACGGCCATATTTTTCCCTTTCTCGTCATCATTATCGCCTGTCCATAAAATGTCTAGACTTAGTGGCCGTACTCAGATTCGGTATTACTCGATAGTTTTACTCCAAAACGAGTAAATATTAACGTGTGGACCGCAAAACTCACAGCTCGAAGGCTCGCATCCAGTAGTAATCCGCATCAAATGTAGGCTCGACATGATAGATCGATCGAGCAAAACCGTATGTGAGTACGGAGCTTCAGACACATTATGTATGGAAGTTAAATATTTTAAAAGTTAGTTAAACATAAGTACACTTAGTATGAGTTTTTGATAGTTTACAAAAACTTTTTTCTAATAATATCATTTTATACATTTACCTCCATCGAAAATGTTATGGAACTAATTTAAGGTCGATATCGTGAAAACTTGGTTTGAAAATCATTGCTGGGACTGCTGATTAAATATTTTCGATATTATCGACCTTATTTTAGTTCCTTCACATTTCCGATGGAGGTAAATGTACGAAAGTATCCTTTCGTACATTTACCGATATTCGAAAAAAGTTTTCGTAAACTGTCACAAAACTCATACTAGAGTTACAATTTGTTTGCGGCTTTTCATACGTATTACTTACATCGTCTTGGTATTTAGACTTATTGCTAGCTTAACGATTTGCTACTTGGACGTCTTGCTAACTAAATATATTGCTCGTTTTACGATTTGCTCATTGGACTTCTTGCAAAGTTGCAACCTAGATGTATTGCTAGTTGGACGTTTAGCGCTATTGGATTATTTGCTTAGGCGTATCAATCGTAAAGCGATTAATGTACCCTTTTTTCAAATCCAGATTTATTTTTATTAATATCATTATAAGCTATCTAGATTTATTAACAAATATACATTGAAACATCTACATCAACTAGTATTTACTAGCTGTGCCCCGCGGTTTCACCCACGTGGCGATAGACACAATATCTATAAAGTATACTTAGCTTATTTTGATGTGTAAGCTATATTATTGTAAATTTTCATCCAAATCCATTCAATAGTTTTTACGTGAAAGAGTAACAAAGATACATCCATACATCCATACATTCTTACAAGCCTTCGCGTTTATAATATTAGTGCAATATTTTTTTTTTTTAATATTTATTTTGTAAGAGCGTTAAAAAAATATGATGCTTTGAGAACTACACATTAAAACATTCATTAAAGCGTAAATTCACAAACATTCGATAAATTATAGTGTTGGTAGAGATGACACACACATCTCTAACGTTTTAGAGCATTGGCTTCTCAGTGGTTAACTAGCAAAGAATGCAGAAGCAAAACTAATAAAATTTACTGCCCAGTGACAGACGCTAACATATGTATGTGAATGAGACAAAATAGGTAGTTTGAACGTCTGATGTTTCTTTGTGCGAGGAATGTAAGGACAGTTAGAATGCTATGTGAAAATCAGCCGTATGGTGCGATGTAACTGGGGTTAGAACAAGGTTTTAGAACGCTATTGAATCTCTAGGTTTTTGTTGGACCTTAATTATAAAAACAAAAAAATATATGATCACGACTGTAATCCCCGGGCTCGGTAGATATCTCCTCAGATCTTTAGTTACTTAGATGTATGAGGATATCTAAAGAGAGTAGTCAGAGACACGTCCAAACATGATATTTGGCACATACCCACATTTTGCACCTTAATTATATTGCTTAGAAATGAGAGAAACTAAATACTTCTTAGTGAACCAGTGACTTACACTAATATTCTAAAGAGGTAATAAATAAATAAAATAAATAATGCTGGACAATCCACACAGCATCATCTAGCCCCAAAGTAAGCTACTCAAAGCTTGTGTTATGGGTACTAGATAACTGATATATTTAATACATGATATAGGTACATAGATAGATATTTTTTTATTATACATAGGTACACACCCAGACCAACGGAACAAATTTCTGCAGATCGTACACAAATTTGTTCCGAGGCGGGAATCGAACCCGCAACCTCTTGCGTCGCAGGCGGACTCTTGCCCGCTGCGCCACTGAGGTCGTCAAAACAAAGTTAATAAAGGTTGTTCATTTAATTATTTGTATGTATGAGGTAATTTCTGAAATAACTTATTCGATTTCAAAAATTCTTTCACAAATATTGAGATGGAATTTTCAGGATGAATATAGGGTATACTTTATGAAGGTACCTCGCGTTCGAAGCCACGGGGAAAGCTTGTTTATAATAGAATAACTTGACTGGTTTTATAGCTCAATTAGTAGTAGCTCTAGTAGATAAACATTTGTGTTATGAACTTAATGTTTGTTCTGTGTCTGAGTGTTATATATTCTATTAGTCTATCAGCTATCTGCTTCCCATAAGCTTCACTTAGTTTGCGGATAGATGGCGCTGTGTTAAATATCCGCCAATTATTTATTTTATTTAAATGGTACCCGAGTGGTCGTGACGTCCGAACCGAATTTGGTGTCGTAAATTACACACTAAGACACTATCTGGTCTGAATAAGGCTTTGACCTGAGTATTGTTAGAGCGGTGAGCGTTTTTACGCTTAATAACCTTATTTCAGGTTAAGTTGACAAACTCTGGAACTCTGGGACCTTTCTTTCTACTCAATATGATATTATTACCTATTATTATTAAGAGTGCTGGTGGTGTAGTGGTAGCACCCCTGCCTCACGATCCGAAGGTCGTGGGTTCAAACCTGGTCGTGCACCAATGAGTTTTTCCATTCGAAATATTTATGTGCGCAATGCGAGTACTTCTTAAACGGTGAGGGAAAACATCGTGAGGAAACCAGCATACACTAGAACCAAAAATTCGAAAGTATGTGTCATAGGTTAGTATTCTTATAAGCGGCGATGGGCTTGCAACCGTCACGTACGGAATACTAACTATTGTGCAAAATGTGGGCATGTACCAAATGTCATGTTTGGACTTGCCTCTGACTATCCTCTTTAGATATCCTCAAAGATCTAAGTAACTAAAGATCTGAGGAGATATCTACCGAGCCTGGGGATTAACAGTCGTGATCATATTTTTTTTTTATTTAAAAAAAACTAACCTTCATTTTAGAAGTCATCTTTCAAGCTGGTAGCATGAAGATGGAGCAATAAAAGGTTGGCTGTCAGCTAGCATTTATTGAATAATTAAAAAACCCTTCTTCTTCTTCTTCAATTATGGCATCTGTCTCTTAGAGAACAATTTTGCCAGTGTCAAGTGTATTTATTTATAAGTATTGTCAACGTCACAGAGTCATAGTCAAGTAGTCAAGTCAATTTTAAACAAAAGATGGCTGTTTTGTTGAAAATTTTCGGGATTTCCTCCGATGAAATTTGAAGAGAACTATTCACTCTAATTCACATACTTTACACTCGCATCAAGAAGCCGGGCTTTATTGGCAAAATAACCACCAAAATTACGCAATAAAACTCAAAATAACACGAGAAAACATATAAAAACCAGAGCGACGTAGTTGTCAGGCAAATACACCGCAGAAAATCCCATTAAAAAACCCGCCTGAACGTAACTAAAAATAGATTTTTACGGCCGCCATATTTTTTTTTTGACATTTTGTCTACTTTATGTCACTCTTGTGATCCAGATAAACAACAACATTTCATTTGTCAAAATCCAGACGTTTGACTACAACGACAGCCAAAAAAACTAGCATACATACAAACGTACACCACAAACAGATCACCCTCCTTTTTTTCGCAGTCAGGTAAAAATACTGTAAACATGTGCATAATAATAGTAATAATATAATAATAAGCCTTTTATTCCATGCAAAAAGTAAGATACATACAGTTTGGAGAAAAAGAAAAGTAATGATTACATGTATTTAACTTATTTTAGAAATGTTTTAAATCTAGGTAATAATAATAGAAGTTTGTTTGGATGGACCCCTCCTCAAGTGAAGGTGAAGGCCTCCTCTAAAGAAAAGTAGATTAAGTTCCGATGTTGTAAGTTACTATGCAGAGCTGAACTATCTTCTTTTTAGTTGAGTATTAAGTTTTAGGTATTTCTTGGTTTTGTGTTTCATTTCATTTCATTTCTTATTATTGAAGATGACATGAGCATAACGTAACGTTAATGAATTTTTTTTTAGTTTTGGCAAAACTTTTAAATCTACCGTTACTTTTAATTTTAAGTCTTAATTACTTATTCACTATGCCCAAAGCCTTTGGTCTAGATCTGGAGATAAATTGGCAGATCGAGGAAGTCCAGCAATTAGTTACTTCTGAACTTTGGTGTCTATTGTTCAGTGGCTACATTGTAACGAGGTTCGATGTGGAATTGCATTTATTGGTCGATTCTAATTGGTAAAGTTCACGGGCCTTACCACAAAGTCTTCCAGAACGTTCCGTTTTAACGTAACACTACTTCAATACAATTTGCATAGGTCATGGTACGAAATAACAATGTAATATTTCGGTAATGTAGACCAATCAGTTGTCACTAAGTTCTTCTGTTTTTTCTTTATAACATCTGTCTATTTTGAGATCAATATTGCCTTTTAAACTTACGCGATCTGAACACATTATTATTAGTATTAGACGGGTATTTATCGCGTTCAAATTACCTTTTATTTTCCCGACGTTTCGACAGGTTTGCACGCTGTCGTGGTCACGGGTAGACAAAAGTAATTTGAACGAGATAAATACCCGTCTAATACTAATAATAATCAATATTGCCAGTGTCAAGTTTATAATGAATAGTATAATTGTCAATGTCATAAAGTTACAGTGAAATTGACAAATCATTTTTAAACAAAGCAGTCACTAAATAAAAAAATACTTGTTAACTCTTTATTATTGTTAGGGTTTGATTAGCTTAAAAACTGAAGCCATTATAAATATAAACGTAATCAATAAAATAATAAATAAAACATGTTATTTAGTTTAAGGGTCGTATACTTTCTATTAGTCTATTTAACTTATATTAAACTCACCCCTATTTCAAACGGGGGTGAACAGTTTGACCCCCTTTCACGCTAAAATGATGACAGCAAAAACCTATTCTCAAAACGGATCTAAAGAACTTCACCAAACTGAATCTCTTTTGATTAATCAAGTTCCTTTCGAGCTAAAAAGAGGACAATGGAACGGAGGGGGGGGGGGGGGTCTTTGAGATGGCTCGTTGTAAAAACGCCGCATGAAACTTTATGTCGTTTTGAGTTAGATCCTCTGAATGTACCTAACTCGTCTGTTGGTTTTTGCAACCTTTTATAATGTACTATTACTCGACACTTTGTAAGCAAAAATCCATTCATCATCATCATCATCCGCAGCCCGACTTCACCCACTGCTGGGTATAGGCCTCTTTTTGCATATGCCATTGTCCACGGTCTGCTGCTAGCCTCATCCTCATCCTCATCAAAAATCCATTACTAGAACATAATTCTGAAATTATTTATATCTATTCGAAATTTATTCTTCTTATTACATTTCCTAGAATATAACATTCATTCATTACTTAGTAGTACCTATCATTCTTATATTACATTCTCAAGAATTTATTTTCATTATTAATTTCATGCTACCTAATATTAAACCCTTATTTTATCATATTTATTTATTTTATAGGTACTAGCTTTCGCTCACGGCTTCGCCCACGTAATACCTTGAAAAACAAAAACAAATCCCGCGGGAATCGTACATTATTCCGGGATAAATAGATAGCCAGACTATAATCTATATCTGTGCCAAATTTCGTCCAGATCCGTTCAGCCGTTTCAGCGTGAAGGAGTTACAAACATACATCCATTATAGATTATAATAATAGTAGGATTATTGTAGTAGGCCTATTACGCCAGGAAGGCGACTACTACAAATTTTTTAATATCCTATCCTATCCTACTAATTATTATAAACGCGAAAGTTTGTAAGAATGTGTGGATGTATGGATGTCAGGATGTCAGGATGTCTGGATGATGTTTGTTACTCTTTCACGCTGAAACGGCTGACCGGATCTATATGGAAATTGGAACAGATATAGATTATAGTCTGGAAGAACATATAGGCTACATTTTATCCCCAAAAATATACTGTTCCAGCGGGATAGAATTGTTTTGGTTTTTCAAGTTACCACGCGGGCGAAGCCGTGGGCGGAAGCTAGTAATAAATATTAGATTTTAATGTTACCAACAGGCACTCTGTTATATTTACAACAAACTTGAAAATAGCACCGGCCATGTAATCCTGCCTGATTTATATCCTAGTCTATTTCCTTCCTCCTTAATGGCGGCTGTACACACTCGGCGAGACACCCCGAGACAGGCCGAGAGCGAGTATGTACATGGGGCTCTCGTCATGTCTCGCTCTCTCGCGCCTCGCCTCGGTCAGTCTCGGTCGCTTGTCGGTTTTTTGCGCCCGAGTCAAAGGATCTCGTTGGGTCCATTACTGCGGGAATCTACAGTACTAATGAAAAACGAGTGTGTACAGGTATGCTCTCGTCGAGAGCCTCACCGGCCGAGACTCTCGGCGAGACGCTCTCGTCGAGTGTGTACAGCCGGCATAAAATCTCATGGCTCTCTGTTTATTTTAAACGCAGCTTGCAACATCTGTCATTGTATTGCATCTGTGCTCAGCAAATACTTTAAGCTTTTGTGCGGGAGATGAGACATGTAGCGTTGTTATCTATATATATAAAAATGAATTGCTGTTCGTTAGTCTCGCTAAAACTCGAGAACGGCTAAACGGATTTATCTTATCTTGGTCTTGAAATGTTCGTGGAGGTCTAGGGAAGGTTTAAAAGGTAAGAAAAACTCGAATAACTACCGGGAAAACCCTAAAAATAGTCCTTTTCTATTTCCCATACAAACGTTTTCTAAATAAGTACGAAGTCTGCCGGGTCAGCTAGTTTAAACATAATTATTTTGGATAAAATGGCATTTTTTGATAAATCTCGGTCAAAATATTTATTTATTTATTTATCGGAAAACCAACAGCTTTGTACATTTAATGAGCAAAAGCTTTGTATATAACAATACTAGCTTCCGCCCACGGCTTCGCCCGGGTGATACCTTTAAAAATTAAAACATCGCTATCCCACGGGAACCGTAAATATTTTCGGGATAAAATGTAGCCTAGGAGTTATTCCAGACCATAATATATGTATATCTGTGCCAAATTTCATTCAGATCCGTTCAGCCGTTTTAGCGTGAAAGAGTAACAAACATACATCCAGACATCCAGACATCCAAACAAACTTTCGCGTTTATGATATTAGTAGGATTTTCTAATAAGTTGTTAAGAAAATTTTAAACAAAAAACCTGTTTTATAAGTAAGTATTCGAAAAATTTCTGGTACAAAAAAAGTCACTTTAATTTACATAATATAACCAAAATTAAAAAAAAAAACACACACAAAATACACGAGAAAAATTTAATTAAAACTAGAGCATTCACAGTCGAAAACATCAGAAAAATCCCCCATTCTTCTTTTCGAGTCGATGAATCATCAATTAAATTTCGAACAACTTATTTCATAAAACCAGTGTTCAATCAATAAGGTTCACTGGCCACCAACATAAACAAACAGACGCAGCACAAACAGATAATAAAAAAAAACATTGAACAGATGTGTTTGAATTTCGAACTACGTTACTGACTATAGACAAATAGATCTGTTGTTTTGAGTGATTGGGATTGAACATAAAATAATATTGTTCAAATTCAATCGTTCAGTTTTTGATTAGGTATCTTATCAAAAATTACGTTTATGTAAATTGTTTAAACAAGTACCTAAGTATACCGTTTGAATGATTTAAGCTTGAATATTGAATATTAAAATATTAGGTTTGAATATGAAAGTTACATAACCCTCGGACACTTAAAATTAAAAAAAAAACGCTTTAATTACAAGAATTTTTGCAATTGCTTTTTGATAATACTAGTTTTCACTCGTGGATTCGTCCGCGAAGTACCTAACATAACTGAAAATTATCTAAGCACTGCTGAAAGAATCTTAGACTCATTATGTACAAACAAACGAACTTAATCTTTTTACAATAAAAGTACTTACTTATAGATTATTCATTCGACGAGTGTGTTGAAAGGATTAAAGAGTTCTTATGAAATACTAGCTTTTGCCTCTACCTTCGTCCGCATAGAATAGTAGAATATAGAATGTATGAATGTAGGTTTGTTACTCTTTAACGCTGAAACGGCTGAACGGATCTTGATGAAATTTGGCACAGATATAAATTATAGTCTAGAATACCACAAAAGCTACAGTTCCCGCGGGATAGTTTTTTTTGTTTTTCAAGGTACCGCGGGCAAAGCCGTGGGCGGTATCTAGTGGATTTTAATAAGTACTCGCTAAGATAAAGGACAAAGCAATAATTCGCAGTTACTCCCAAGCATTCTGTGAATTCATTCAAGCCCCGTTCACACCATGACAGTAGATAAACAGTCCACTAACTAAACACTGACCATGTGCGCAAAGCCGGCGGTTACCGTGCGACCGCTATTTAAATTATTTACACAACGAAAACGGATCTTCTCAAGAAGTTCAGTTTGTTTACAGACAGACGGACAGTCGCCGGCATGTGATGTGTTGCATCGCGTCCTGTGCACTGGAATAGATAACAGTAAGGAGGGAAGTTTCACTTGGTGAACGAGTGAATGAATGATCAAAGTAAACAATTAAAATTAAATTAAAAATTTGAAAAACTCCTGACATAAATTTGGCCGCCATTTTGTGGTGTCTTGGATTTGAAATTTGTCACAGTAAAGGACTTGATACTATAAAGTATTCTACTACTCAAGCTCTTTATTATGACAAATTTCAAATCCAAGATGGCTGCCACCACAAAATTGCGGGCAAAATTTAGCTTAGTAGAATACTTTATAGTATTTTACTACTCAAGCCCTATTATTTGATACCTATAATGAGGGAGTTGTGAAAAAATATGTAATGCGCCATTTTGTGGTGCAAAATTTTCGAATAGATAAACTCACTGCTGCACGATCAGGTTTGAACCCACGCCCTTCGGATCGTGAGGCAAGGGTTCTACCACTACACTACCAGTGCTCTCTTAATTATATTAAAAACTTTAAAAATAGTTATTTCTGTTGCCAATAACTCCATCATTATATCAATGTTAACGGTGATAGGCTTGCAACCTGTCACTTACGGAATACTAACTACTTTGCTAAATGTGGTCATGTTCTATCATGTTTGGATGTGCCTCTGATTACCCTTTTTAGATCTCAAAGATCTAAGTAACTAGAGATCTAAAGAGATAATCTACCTATTACAGTCGTGATCGTATTGTAACTGAATTTGAACTTAAAATGAAAGCAGTAAAGATCGTTTCACATTAAACGTTTATCACAGGCTTCTGTTGGTACTTCGCCTTTGTTAACCGACTGTCGCTAGTTATGGTTTAAGTGGAATGCTTTGAACTGTTTTTGTGTTTATTTATTGAACTTCGACGGGGATGAATGGCTTTTAGTTCGCAGTTAATTTCGGGAAATAATAAAAAGTGGTTCCCTTTTACAAATAAACGGGGACTTTTGAGAAATGTCGTATAATGTAGACTTTTTGTACTTTTACGACAGGAATATACAGAGTTACCAGATTACTTCGGAAAACTTCAGGGGGTTAAAGTAAGCATCAATATAAACAACTTTTTTTAAGAAACCAAAACTGTCAGCGCGAAAAAAAAACTCTTGTTTCATATTGACGACCTCAGTGGCGCAGCGGGCGAGAGTCCGCCTGCGACGCAAGAGGTTGCGGTTTCGATTCCCGCCGCGGAACAAATTTGTGTACGATCTGCAGAAATTTGTTCCGTTGGACTGGGTGTTTCCTATGTATAATAAAAAATATCTATCTATGTATATAATGTATTAAATATATCAGTTATCTTGTACCCATAACACAAGCTTTGAGTAGCTTCCTTTGGGGCTAGATGATGCTGTGTGGATAGTCCAGCATTATTTATTTATTATTTATACATTTTAGCCAAGTAGGTATTAAACTTTTGCATGAATGGAAAAACTCATTGGTTCACTACCAGGTTTCAACCCACGACCTTCGGATCGTGAGGCAGGGGTGCTACCACTACACCACCAGAGCTCTTTTATCATTCTCAGATAAGATAGTTAAAGCTAAGATATAAATTATCTTCTGATTTATGTTTCAGATAAAATGCGTTGTTAGTGTTGAAATTGTTTTATTGGAACAAATAAAAACTGTAGCATCTACTTTCACTATTAGGGTGTTACCAGACCAATCGATCGATCGTCGATCGACGGCATCGATCGAAGTTGATCGACTGGACTAGTAACTTCAATTGATCGACAGATACTGTTCGACTAACCAATCGATCGATTGCCGGTCGATGGCATCGATCAACGTCGATCGATGTTGATCGACTGGTAGAAACTATCGATCGACGTCGACTATTCCAGTCTACTATCGATCGATGCCGTCGATCGACGATCGATCGATTGGTCTGGTAGAAACTATCGATCGACGTCGACATTTCATTCTACCATCGATCGATGCCGTCGATCGACGATCGATCGATTGGTCTGGTAACACCCTTAGATACCATATTTTATACGTGGTATAGACTAAACTTAAAGTGTTATAAAGCTGTTCGATTTTTATTAATAACTAGCTTCCGCCCTCAGTTTCACCCGCGTAGTACCTTGAAAACCCAAAACAAATCTATCCCGCGGGAACCGTTAATTTTTCCGGGATAAAAAGTAGCCTATGTGCTATTCCAGACTATAATCTATATCTGTGCTAAATTTCATCCAGATCCGTTCAGCTGTTTCAGCGTAAAAGAGTAACAAACACACATTCATACATCCACACATCCATACATTCTTACAAACTTTCGCGTTTATAATATTAGTAGGACTACCTGTACCCGCAACATCGTTCGCGATTGCCATTTATACCCACATGCATATTTTTTTTTTTACAATTTTATTTTGAACTTTTTGTTCAGTCATGTGTCGAGCCTGTAACGGTCGTAAAACTCACCAGACGAAGTTCGTTTATAAACCATCCTGAAAAAGTTTTTTCGGCATTTTTTCCGTCTACTAAAAAACCCGCTCATCTCATTATCCCCACAAATCAATCCTCGTCGTAAAATAGCGTTCACTTGCAAAAACCTACCTCACAAAAATTGCCGTCAAAACTCCCCGGTGTCCAAACTTTGGGTTTTCAAAACCACCTGGCGGCCGCGGGCAAACTTCGGGCCGGACTGCATTCTCAACTTTAAATAGGGTTGCTCTACTATTTTAAACCAACTTTACAGTTCATGGTTATCACTAAATAACAAGTTAATAAAAATATTGGTAGGCATATCACACAGTTCACTCAAAAAGTACGTAATGAGAAAAAAAATCTCTCCTAGTACTAAAATAAATTAAGAGATATTAAAACAGTAGCCCAAAACCGAGATGATTGGAGAGAAGGAAGGGAGGCCTTTGCCCTGCAGTAGGACACTACAGGCTCTTAATAATAATAATAATAATAATAATAATAAAACATTGCATTTTATTAATTTTAGACATCATGTTTCATAGTAACATTTACTTACTGCTTAAGACTTACACAAGCGATATCGAAATAGAAATAATGTTAGTTCTATTTTTCAAAAAGTCCAGGTTCAATTCCCGAGCTATCTAAGAGTTCTTTTTCAAATATTTTTATGCAGTTTTCCTTAAAATTGATGACATGGTTTCTAAGAACAGATCTTCGTATGTCTTATAGTGTCAGACTTTCCCATACTTACTGATCTAAATGTTTCACCCTGTATACTGGATTGTTATTCCTTTTAGTGTGCCAAAAATATAACTGCATCAAATAATATGACAAAATATAACTCTTTGTATACTCTGTATGATTTAACACTCACGGCTGATATATTTACTTTATGACAAAAAATCAATAATGAAAGCAAAAACGCGGTTAAGTTTTGATGAAACACATGGACCACCAACGTGCACAAAATACTTATTTGTTCAAGCCCAAAGTTCACTGCCGTTTAACCATGGATATGTGAAAACTAGTAGCCAGCCCTAGTAATAAAGTTTGAGGCCTTGAGGCTTTCAGTTTGACGATATTATGCTTGGAACTGACAGCCCGAAGCCCTAAGTTACAATGTAAAGGCTACTTATTCGTCACACTCAATCAGAGGTACAAAAACCCTGCTGGTTTAGTGGTACAGACGCCACCTTCCAATCATAAAATTCATGCGTTCAAATCTGATCTTGCACTGTTTTTGGTCCAAAAAATGTGTGTTCTAAAATACCAGTACTTTCAAACGGTGAAAGAAATATTGACATAAAAAAATATTACTTCTCAAAGTGTTTATCGCGTTCTAATTACCTATTTATTTTCAGTCTACCCGTGACCACGACAGCGTGAAAACCTGTCGTGGTCACGGAAAAAAAATGTGTTCAGATCGCGTAAGTTTAAAAGTGTATACTTCTCAAAGATCTAAGTAGCTAAAGATCTGAGAAGATATCTACCAAGCCTTTGGATTACACTCGTAATCATGTTTTTTTTTTAATCTAAGTTATGGTGTCGGTGGAAGTGAGCTTCGATGGTATTTCATAAAGCACACTATGCATGTTCCGAAATCGAGTTGTACGGAGGGCGAGAGAATGACAAATGAACGTGTCTGACGACTAATGATCGGTCAGTGCGCGGTCACTGTCCGATGTCCGTCCGTCCGAACGAGGCCTTTTAGACCTTCCGACAAGTATCTGATACTTTGGGGACAATACTTCTGACATCACGTATCTGATACTTTGGGGACAAATATGTACTTTTGACATCAAGTTTCTGATACTTTGGGGACATAACTGTACTTCCGACATCAAGTGTCTGATACTTTGGGGACAAATATGTACTTTTGACATCAAGTGTCTGATACTTTGGGGACAAGAATGTACTTCTGAAGTATCTGATACATTGGAGACAAAAACGTACTTCCGATATCAAGTATAAAACATATAGTAAGACACTTGATTATGTTAGAAGTACATTTTTGTCCCTAAGATACTAATACTTTAGAGACAAAAATGTACTACCGACATCAAGTATAAGACATAATAATATATAGCTAGTAGTAAAACACTTGATGTCGGAAATACATTGTTTATCTTCAAATTACTGATACTTTAATTGAAATTGAAATTGAAAAATATTTATTCAGTACAATCACAAGGATCACTTTGAAACGTCTTACATGCTAGGTGAATCTATGTGCCAATTCCAACCTAACCCAAGTACGAGAAGAACAGGCAAGAAACTCGTCTCGGTCCTAGCGCTTTTTTGTATGATCCTTCTTACAAAAAAATGTAATCAAGATTATCTCATAATAATAACATAAAAACAAAAGACAAAACAGAACATAAATACATAAAACAAAAGGACAGCGTTTACATTGCAAATTGGTTAGCTGTCGGAGGGCGGAGCGACATCGGGCCATGAGTTCCTATCATCAATATATTCATTTATATTATAATATGCTTTCTTTAAAGACAAAAATGTACTACCGACATCAAGTATAAGACATAATAATATATAGCTAGTAGTAAAACACTTGAGGTCGGAAATACATTGTTTATCTTCAAATTACTGATACTTTAAAGACAAAAATGTACTACCGACATCAAGTATAAGACATCTTAGATTGTAGTTAAGACACTTTGATGACGGAAATACATTTTTGTCCTCAACTTCCGACATCAAATGAAACAAATGTTTTTATCAAATGACTGACAAAACATTTATGTTTAGTCGACACGATTTTTTTATCTTTGCAAATTAATTCGGATATCGTGTCTGAAGCTATAATTGCCAGTATATCTCCAATGTCGGTCAGATCGGAGGGCCACTGCCGCTGGTCCAAGTTTGCGCAACACTAGTTCGGTTATTGTCACGGACACGGAATGTAAAGTGCGTGAGACGCCGCTTTAGTTCTTGTTCTATATGAAGCAATTACCGTATTGTGACGGGCGTAATATAGCGGTTAAAAAAAAACAAAATATGATCACAACTGCAATCCCGGGGCTTGGTAGATATCTTCCGCAGATCTTTAGATCTTTGAGGATATCCAAAGAAGGTGGTACGTCTAAACATGACATTTGGTACATGACCACATTTTGCGCAGTAGGTAGTATGCCGTACGTGACAGGTTGCAAGCCCATCGCCATCACCTTCGATTTTTTGGTTTTAGGGAATGCCGGTTTCCTCATGATGTTTTCCTTCAGCGTTTAAAAGCACTGGCATTGCGCACATAAATTTTTCGAATGAAGAAACTCGTTGGTGCACGACCAGCTTTGAACCCACGACTTTCAGATCGTGAGGCAGGGGTGCAACCACTACACCACCAGCGCTCTTGAAATCTAAATATATATAACTCAAAGGTGACTGACTGACTGACATAGTGATCTATCAACGCACAGCCCAAACCACTGGACGGATCGGGCTGAAATTTGGCATGCAGGTAGATGTTATGACGTAGGCATCCGCTAAGAAAGGATTTTGATTTTAAAGGTACCACCCGGGCGAAGCCATGGGCAGAAGCGAGTCTGAAATAAGAGTCCTTAAAATTGTAAAGGGCTGTCTAGTCTACCATGCCATTTACCTGAATTTGAAACAAGACAAGTTAAAGTAATAGCCTCATCCATTTGCAGTAAGTGAGCTTCACAACCGATGTTTCAAGTCTAAAAGCACTTGATACACAGAAGACAAAAGCACATTAAATCTGTAAGTGGCTGGAGGTAGCAATTTAGCTTCTGATCGAGTTAGCTACGCCCCGCGGCGTCGCTAGCGAATGCCTTGATTAGAGAGTATGGCATTCAAAGATTCTTGTGACTGGGAAAATATGGTTACAAGAATATTCTTGACTGGGAAAAGATTACAAGAGCTTTTATGAGATGTTAATTTTTTTTTAATGTCTACAAGTTTTAGTCTGTATCGATATCGAAAAAAATATTAAAAATCAGGTCTATCTTATCGATAAAACTGATTTTAATAAAATTTGCTTAAATAAAATCTTATAACTTGGACTGGAACATAGAACACTCTTATACACGAAATATAACGTATTTTAAGTATCAAAAACACAGAGAAATAGCTGACCAGCTTTATTCGTTTTCATTTCATTCTAGAAAAAAAAAACAAACAGAGATAATCACGACTGTTATCCCCAGGCTTGGTAGATATATCATCAGATCTCAAGTTACTTAGATCTTTGAGAATATATAAAGGGGGTGGTCAGAGGCACGTCCTTATATTTCATTCTAATTATTATTGAAGTAAAACTCAATGCTACAAGAATTTCTGCGAAATATATGCTATGCAAAGAAAAACAAAACGAATGATAAATGTGAAAAGCAAAAAAAATCAAACTTTCACATAATAATAATACTTGATGTAGGATTCCAGAGCTCTCCAAATCACGTTATTTGAGCGAGTGCACAACAGATGAACGTCGCAGACACATGTTTGCAGAGCGCACCTGTTCACGGAAATTGTGTATACGCCCTTACGAAGGGACACCAAAGTCAAAATGAACAGAGTTTTATTAATTGTATACATAAGAACCATTTTGCATCATCGTTATTAGTAGTTAGAAGTTTTAACGATTCATAACTCGAAATCCGTTCGATTTTTGAATTAATTTTTTTTTGGTCGTATTGTTTATGGCATGTAAAGATACTCGTATTTTCTTTTCGGAGCATAGAAATTGCCAGCTATTTAGATTATTTTTTGCGAGTTGTATGTGTGCTATCGAGTTTCATTCGAGAACGATTAGTAAGTACTACCACAGTGTTTGCACGTCATACGGTTCTTGAATGAACCCTGAACTCGTCTTCTTTTTGATTTTCAAATAAGATGCCGTTTCAACTAGAAAAATGCATCTGGTACAAAAATGCATCTGGTACAGAATGTAAGCATGTGCCAAGTATTATATAAGAGCTCTTCCTCTTCTTTAAGATCTTTCTCAAGATCCTCTGCCTTTAGCTTAGTACTTAACATTACTTACCTAGTATTTTGTACTTAGTTGTATATCAAAGTTACAATTGCGCCACAATCACGCCATAGTTGAACCACAGATGTGCCACAATTGCGCAAAAGTTGCGCCACATCATCCCATAGTTGCAGCACAAATGCGCTATAATTGCGCAACAGTTGCGCCACAATCATGTCATAGTTGCGCCACAATCATGTCATAGTTGCGCCACAGATGCGTCACAATTGCGCCACAGTTGCGCCACAATCATGTCATAGCTGCGCCACAGATGCGCCACAAATGCGCCACAGTCACGCCACAGTTGCACCCTCTTTCGCTTTGCAGTCAGGTAAGAAGATACTTGTAGACAACAAGACAAGACTCTATTTATAGACATCGTCACTAACCAAAACACATTATCACACTATTTATAGACATAGACTATTTGTAGCCCTATTACATCGTAATAAACGCTTTAATTAAAAAGGTATTGGATAAAAAAAGGACACCCTAAAATTCCGGAGCGATAGTCCTCACCTGTGTCAGGACTAAGGAGGAGTTATGGATTCAATCTTGCTAGGGTAGTCGAGGGTGAAAAAACGGGTATTGATTTCTATACACATGCGTTCTACACTATGGATTGTGTTCAAAAGGATCATACAAAAAAGCGCTAGGACCGAGACGAGTTTCTTGCCCGTTTTTCTCGGTTTGGGTTAGGTTGGAATTAAATTTGAATTTGTTCTAAATAATGATCTTGACCATGATCTCTATTGTTTTAAATAAATAAATAAATATTGGTGGACATATCACACAAAAATCTCTAGCCCAAACTAAACAAAGCTGTGAATGGGAACTAGATAGCTGATAGATTAATTAAATACTTTTTTTTGTAAATAGATACATAGAATAAATAATAAAGAACAAATGTCTGTCCTGAGCACTGGTAGTGTAGTGGTACCCTTGCCTCTCGACCTGGTCGTGGGTTCAAATCTGATTGTGCTCCAACGAGTTTTTCCATTCGAAAATGTATGTGTACCATGCCAGTACCCTTAAACGGTGAAGGAAAACATCGTGAGAAAACCGGCATACCCTAGAACCAGAAATTCGAAGGTGTGAGTTATAAGTTAGTATTCTTATAAGCGATTCTTACAGCCTGTCACGTACGGAATACTAACTACTGTGCTAAATATGGGCATGTACCAAATAACATCTCAAAGATCTGAGTAACTAGAAATCTGAGGAGATATTATTATTAGTATTAGACGGGTATTTATCGCGTTCAAATTACCTTATAGGTTAACCTTACAGGTTTGCACGCTGTTGAAACGTCGGGAAAATATAAGGTAATTTGAACGCGATAAATACCCGTCTAATACTAATATTAATGTGTTCAGATCGCGTAAGTTTAAAAGTACATATCTGAGGGGATATCTACCGAGCCTGGGGATTACAGTTGTGAGCATTTTTTTCTCCCATTTGCTCAAACTGTCTTCGCACTTCGGCATAAAAACCTTACAATGCAAAACACTCAAGTAGACATTTACGTAAGACATCCCACGCGTGAACTTTAATGATGAATGAGCTGTCTTCGATCATGCTCTATACAGCATTGTGTCAAGACCTTAAGTTTATTCCAATTTTAAACGACAGGTTTTTACTTTCTAATCCAAAAAGCACTATTAATAACGATATAATGGAACGACTTATTGGTATTTACGATATATTTTATCTTTTTTCTTATTATTGAAGCAGTGTGCTGAAAGGGTTAAGATGCGTCGCTACGCCTATTCTCAATCAAGGATAAAAATATGTTATTTGTTTGTCTAGTGACACAATACATACAAAACATGGGTTAAATGTACATTAGCTTCCGCCGGCGGCTTTGCTCGCAAGGTACTAACATAAAATACAGCTTAGATTCATCCTAAAAGTTAATTCTAAATGACGGTGAAATATTTTTTCAAATTGTTTTAGTAGTTTTGGAGCCTATTCAATTCAAACAAACAAATCTTTATAATATTAGTATAGACATACTTAGGTGACAAAAAGCTTGGGATGAATCAGCTCCAACTCTGCTAATGCCTAACAAAATTAACAAGGATCATACAAAAAGCTCTAGGGCCCAGCGAGTTTCTTATCAGTTCTTCTCGGACACCTAATTCACCTAAACTCTCCTAGTATGTAAGACGATTCAAAATGATCCCGGTGATTTTATTGAACAAATATATTTTGAATGTATGATGTTTGAACGTGTCTTAGCCTCTAGATATCTTTAAAGATCTAGTATTTAGAGATCAGGGATATCTGCCGTTGATGTAATGTTTCTTCGCTTCGCCAATGGCTACCTTAAAGTGTTAAAAAAGCAATCCAAATGTATTAAAGCCGCTCCGGTAAAATGGATTAATTTGTCCCGACGAAATTGAAAATGATATGAACATAATTGGGGGACTAAGCGGGTAAGGATTACGTTGATACCATCGCCTACAAATTGAAATTGAATGAAAAATTTCACGAGTGGGCGAGTTCTTGAGTGATAATCATCCCATACACGTGCTTTCAAAATAATATTAAACGTTCAAATAGGAAATTATTCGAAGATTTATTAGAAGAGATGAATGTCATGTGACGAGGAGAGTGTTAGGTATGAATGTGGATGGATACAGGGGTAGAGGTAGGCCAAAGAAAACATGGCTGGACTGTGTGAAAGATGACATTATGGGTAAGAAAGGAGGGTAGTAAAAAATCTTTAGTTACTTAGATCTTTCAGGATATCTAAAAGGGTAGTCAGAGCCACATCCAAATATTATGATATTTAGCACATGACCACCTTTTGCACAGTAGTTTTTCCGTACGTGACAGGTTGCAACCCCATCGGCGCTTATAAGAATACTAACCTAGGTTTTAGTTCTAGGGCATGCCGGTTTCACTAGCATTTCACACATAAATTTTTCGAATTGAAGAACTCATTGGTGCACGACCAGGTTTGAACCCACGACCTTCGTATCGTGAAGCAGGGGTGCTACCACTACACCACCGGTGCTCTCTACCAATAAAATTGCAGAGCTAACCCTGTGAAGCCAAACTGTTAGGTATTTTATATGGTATAAACAAACCATAATTTTGCCCTGTTTTGAATCCCTTCTCACACACAGTCACATAAACAATTTTAAATATCAAACAAAGGCGTTGAAGGCTAATAAATAAATTAGACTTACAGCAAACATGGCGACCACCCAGGGACGCTATAAATACCATGTTATGTTCAAAAGATACAATCGTAAGTTTTGACATGCCGACTTTATGGTTTATAAAGGTTTTTTTTACACTAAATTCATTAATATTAAGCAAGTGATATTCTAGTATCGTGTCACCAGTATTTTGAACCAGAGTGTGTTCATGAACGACAGTTTGTGGGAATTCTGTTTAGTTTTAAATAAAAAAGACGTTAAATAGGTTTGGTCAAATTTCAACAAACTTTTGTTAGCAAAGTTATTATTTTTTGAGACAAAAGATAGCCTATGACCATTTCCAGGATATAATTTAAATCTCCTTGCCAAATTTATTTACGGGTCAGCCGTTTAGTCATCAAAAGATAACAGACAGACAGAGTTACATTTTGTTAGTATGGATATTCTAATAGCAAAAGCTTAAAGTGTTAAGTTACTAAAATAAAAGAGTGTTTCAAATTAACTCCAAATAAATCAAACCCCTTTTATCTACAAGTAGAACCATTTAACACTATTCCTCAAAAACGAATGTTTCCAATTAGTGAGGGTAATTTATTTACCAAATTGTTTGAAATTTATCACTTTTGAACCATTTTTCAAGCATTAAGTTATTATTATCCATTGAGAAATTAATAATGTTAGCGTGCAGAAGCGATGTTCTACATATATATTAACTTTAAGGTGATAAATATATAAATATAAGGTAAATAATATTTTGTCTAAGTGTTGTTATTTTAGATCTATCACAGACAGTGAGAAATATATGAAATATTTTTATTTTTATGACGTATGTATTTCTGTATTGGCTTTTGAGTACCTATGACTTTTTATTATTATGGAAGAAAAAAACAACTGCTTTAACCTAGAAAATCATAAACATTTTTTAACCATTTTATTTATTTTAAATGTATTTTGCATCCGTAAAAACGATCGCATACTAATTTTTTTATTTATTACACATTTTTTTTAAATTTCTATGATAATGATAATGAATTTAAAATATTTTTGTTGATTAAAAAAAGTGTGGTTAGAGAGTTTCACTTCTAAAATATTATTATATGCATTAAGATAATGTAACCGATCTAATTTCATATCTAGCAGGGTCATTACTCTTGCTGGTTTATCGTTAGACGCTGACAGAAGGTTTTGGCATCCAATATCTTGGGGATGAGTACAAGGCACAAGCTCTAAGATGGAATCTCACTAACTTCTGGTGTAACTTTTGTCGGTTTAAACTATTTCAAATGCAAGTAAAATGTCAAGTTACGCTTACATGACTGATATTTGCAGGGAAAATTGTGGAAAACTCAACCACAGACGCTATAACCAAAAGAAGAAGAAGATGACTGATATGTATTCCGGTGATACTAGTAGGTAGGTTTTATTAAATCCTACTAATATCATAAAGGCGAAAGTTTGTAAGAATGCATGGATGTCTGGATGTCTGGATGTCTGGATGTATGTTTGTTACTCTTTCACGCTAAAACGGCTTAACAGATTTGGATGAAATTTGGCACAGATATAGATTATGGTCTGAAATAGCACATAGGTTACTTTTTATCCCGGAAAAGTGTACGGTTCTTGTGAGATAGATTTGTTTTGGTTTTACAAGGATCCACGCGGGCGAAGTCATGGGCGGAAGCTAGTAATTTTGTTAAAATCCAAGATAAGTAAAGTAATATTTTGTTATTCCTACAGTCATATAAAGTTATAAATTATATGAAACCCTAAATAATTCGGTGTTCATTTTTGATTGGATTAGTTATACGAGTACAATCTGACTGTACTGCACCATAATTTAATTTTAATAATCATGGTATTTAAATACCTAATCAATTATTACTGAACATTTCACACAGCTTCATTTGTTTAATGTGTCTATTTAATAAATTTTGTGTTCAGCGGTGCCCAGAGTGACGAAAGAGTGACAAAAAGTGAACAAATTTTGTGTCACGCTTAGTTGACACTATTGTGACGTACCTACCGTGAGGAGTTCCAAAAATTACCCCTACAGCTAAAGAAACTAACAAACCTACTTTTAACTCTAATGCCTTGCGTCTAAGTTCAGTGTTGCATTGCACTGTTTTGTTCTGAACCCGGTGCCTCTCATGCCTTGTCCCGCACACAGGGACTAATGCCTGTCACTCGGGAAGAAGAATCGCTTTATATAACTTAGGTGCAATTAATTTATGTTATGTCGCGACCCTATCGAACCTTTAATTAACCTTTTGAAGGTGATCTTGGGTTTTAGAGATTACTTCGTCTAGGCTTTTAATGAAAAAGAAAATAAATAGGCTTTATGGCCGGGTCAGCATCAGTTCTTACGTAAACGTCTTCTTATTGGACGAGCCAGATGTAAGCACTCGCCGAGACACCCTAAGACTGGCGGACTTTAGAAAATTCTAGTCTAGAAAGTTCGATTACCTTTATAAATCTAAATGATTGGCACCCATTACTATCTAAGTGGGTTCCTTGTAATCCGTATCATCAATTACTTTACAGTTACTAGTAATTTAACTTACATTGCCGGCTAGCTGATTACGTACGAGCTAATCCGTGCTTCCTAACCAGTAATGTATAGCAATCTCATTAGATTGATATTTAATCGGTACGCCGTTGTAGAATACAGTGGCTTTATTTTAGTGGAAGTGTAGGGGTTTTGACGAGTGATTTGTTTTGTCGATGTTTTTATTCATATTTCCTCCTCTGTCGGTTCCTCTGTGTTGAATATCGTCACCGCTTGTCTACGTTATAAACTTCTTTCATTTTCCTGTCTTCTGTTTAGTAGAGAGCTACGTTTTAGAACCCAATTAATTGTCACTATAATTATTATTTCTTGACAATTTTGATTGAGATTACACTAAACAGGAATATATACAAATATTTAAAAGAGTTTATTTGTTTGTTTGGTTGAACGCGCTAATCTCAGGAACTATTGTTTAAATTAAAAAAAAATGTGTTTGATAGTTTATTTATCGAGGAAGGCTTTAAGGCTTATAACATCACGCTACAACTAATAGGAGCGAAGCAAAAATGCTAAATGTTGCAAAAACGGGCAAAAATACATCACTTAAAACCCGCAGACAAAGTTGCGTGCTTGTCAACTAGTATGCTTATAAAAATTATCGAAGCAAACAATATCCTATTGTCTCATCGATATTAGTGGAGATTGTCCCAAGCCATCGATACGTCTAATTCAACAAGGTACATCCCTACTCCTAATAGGCAGTGAAATGGGTAACAACCGTATAATTGATCAGCGAAGCGTTCGATTGCCTCAGTATGAGTAGGTACTTCTATATAATAGTGGGTTCCGGTCACCATACACTAGTCTTATGACAATGAGACCTTGCGATACAATGGGTCATTATAACATAATAATCCTTTATGAATATCTTAACTTATCCAAATCACTGGCAGAAGCATTTTCAAAACACTGGTGGTTTTACCACATATAGCAATGTAAATTGGAGTCCTATCTTGGGAGATAGTTAGATATTTTTATTTAAAAAAATGAGAGATGAATGTATTATGTGACGAGGAGAGTGTTAGGTATGAATGTAGATGGATATAGGGGTAGAGTAGGCCATAGAAAAGATGGATAGACTGTGTGAAAGATGATATGGCTAAGAAATTAGTAAGTACCGAGATGATGAATGACAGAGGGAAATGGAAGAAGATCACATGTTGTGCCGACCCCATTAATAACGTGGGAAAAGAACAGGAGATGATGTTGATAAAGATTTATTAAAAAAATAATTCCGTTCATTAACACGCAAATCACTTGAACTGATTTGGCTTTCTTTTTATTTGCGTAATCGTCTTATAGAAAGAAAAATGAGAAATTTCAAAGTGCTTTTTGCTATGGGTATTTTTTCATTTGCGCGGGACGTCTGTCAGGTCAGCCAGTTTTAGAAAAAAAATACTATTGGAACTTCTCGTAACTTCCTTGCTGTTACTTGTTCATAAAAACTTTGACGTCTCTTACATCCGTATTTGTTTTTGAGGATAAAAGTATCCTGTGTCCTGGCCCCTATTCAATAAACATTACAAATTGTAAAATACAATTAATTGTAAGCGGCTACAATTCTACAAGTTTCTGTTTAATAAAAAACTACGATTTACTGGAGGAAAATTTACAAAATTGTAAAGTTTTCTTACAATTCTACATATTTGTAGGTTTTATTAAACAGCACTTGTCATAAAATTCGACAATATTGTCACGTTTTTACAAATTTGTAGACTTGTAATGTTTATTGAATAGGGGCCAGGTCATTGTTTTGATTCATCTTAGTACTGAAGAAGAGGATGAAAATTTGCTTCCTGATTGGCAAAATATTTTTCGGGTATTAAACAAAACTAATATCAAAAGCGGTAAACGATAAAGTAGGTAGAGGTAAAGGTAGAGGGACGAAATTGATGGACTGGTCCACGGTAGCCCAAAACTGTGATGATTGGAGAGATGGAAAAGAGGCTTTAGCCCTGCAGTGGGACACTACAGGCTCTTAATAATAATAAATTAATAAAAATAATACTAAGTGGTAAAACTCATCTAACCGATGAAACGATGATCTAACCACAGCGGATGTAGCTCAAATAAATCTCAGATCCGCGTCTCAGTTTTGTAATTTAATATCCGTGAAATCAACAAAAAATCTCATGGTGTGCAATGAATCACGCACTGGCCTCGGCTCAAATGATTCAATCACTGTTTTTTGCTATAATTGGTTACAACAGAAAAATAATTGTGATTGTGTCTGGTTGTTGCGATGACGTGATTTTTTTACTGACCATCATCATCATAATTCTGCCCTTATCTCATTAAGTGGGGTCGGCACAACAGGTTCTCTTCCTCCACTCTCCCCTATCATCCGTTATCTCAGTAGTCACTGCCTTCTTACACATATCATTTGAAAAAATGTATGACTTGTCTATATTCTGTCTATGTGTTTGACATTTTACCTTTTATAACATTGATTTCCAAAAGTAAGATGCATTCCGAAGATTATACAAAAAGATTTAGGGTCTAAAAGTATCTTACCGTTAGCAACTTTTGTGGATAGAAACAGAAATCAGAAACCAAGTGGTGATAATTGCAAAAATATACTTAATTACTTTTGGGTTGAAACAGAAATACACCATAAAATATTCAGTACTGAGCACACATTAAAGGTCCATTCATAACTCGGTAATATTATACGCCGTGGGTGAAATGATTGATCACATAACAGTTGTAACGACCTCATTAAACCAAAAAGCCTTAAAGTACTGTGGGTAGTATAACCGAGAGTTCGTTAGTGTTGCCAGCTTAACTTACCAAAAAGCTGCAACCTAATTAGTGAGTGCAGATTTATCTAAAGCCTTTAGCTCCATAATTCCGAAGCCCTAGCAACTTACCAGAGGCTACGATGGATATGGCGATAAAGTCATGATAGGTATAAATTACCAGTCTATTGTCAGACTAACCCACATGAACTTTAAAGGTTTGCTCAAGTTACAAAATACTACAAAAGGTTAAAAAACTGTTTTGTAACATTGTCCAATCAACAGTTACTTAAGTTGACTGTTCAAAACATCACAATGACTTAATAAAGATTTACGCTAAGCCGCTGCAACCAGCCAACCCTTGAATATTGTACGTAACGTAATAACGGGAACAAGGCGGGAATTTGCGATGCAAATCCTCTCATTATTGTCGCCAGAATTGGGAAAAGGTAGAATAGTTTTACGCAAATTTCGGGGAAATTAATTTCGGACGAAGCCCGCGAAGGACCTTTTGACAGGTCCATTTTCAGGAAGGCGACGAATTTCTACTTTGTATTTTATATTATGAGAAATACCGCGCATTTCTACGGTATTAAATACTTTCACTTTAATTTCACTCTTGAATATTAACCTTTTTAGACCCAAACACGTTGGAAATGCTTTAAATACTCTACCACAAATTTCTTTCACTTTTGTGTTTTCTGTTAATTAATTTGTCACACATTTTAATCACCTACTTTAAATTCGAATACCTAAAATCACACTTTTCACAACGAGGTGGGGTAGACAGAGACCACTTAAATGGGCTCAAAATTACCTACCATTTTGCTTTGTTTATAAATTGACAGTGATTATATACCAACTTGTGCTGTTGTTTTTTAATTTTAGCGTTGTTTTTTTGTCATTAACATATTTTAATCATAATGGGTTTGTCATTAACATATTTTGAACTAGCAACCGCGCGCAGCTCCTATCTACCCGGATAAAAAGAAACCTACCTGTTATTCCAGATCCGCGTATTCCAAGTTTCATCCAGATCCGTTTAGCCGTTACAGCGTGATGATACAAATATCCATACATTACCCATCCTCACAAACTTTCTGGTTTACTATATTAGTATGATAAATAGGATAATGACGCGATAGAGTAGGCAGAGAAAATGTTAATAGTCAAGATAATAATAGCAAACAGTTCTATCTTGATAAAACTCTCTTGTGAATTGCACAAACTCGAGATTTCTTTAAGGTTATTTCGAGCGTCCTTATATAAGTCACATAACTGAGGCCTTTTGTGGGCTTACGCTTCATTTTATAAGGATTCGTTGTATCCTTTGAAATTATTATTTTAATATACTTACTCAAGTTTTCGGCTTTTAATGTGACTTTTTTTTAAAATATGACAACAAAAGAGTTGTGAGTATGAGTGTGGCTGGGTGCGCAAGTAGAGGAAGGGTGAAGAAAAAGTGGTTTGATTGTGTGAAAGATGATATGAATGTAAGAGGAGTAGATTCAGACCCCACGCGTGGTAGTGTGGATAAAGGTAGAAGAATGATGGATGACTTTTAAATAGATTGAAAGACTTGTGGGTGGAAACGGTAAACACATAATTAAACTAGTGCCGAAGTTAAATTTAGGAAAATGTATAAATATTATCTATCTTATTTAGATTCTCACTTTTGACTCGATAAATCCGTGTTATTTTATCCAAAAAATAAGTTTTAAATTTCTGTTTATGGCTAGAACAACAGTAAGTCATGTTAAAAATCAGTCGGAACCATAAGCTATTTGGGCAATGTGTTACTTCAAGCTTGAAACTTTGGTTTCTGAAATATCATGGTTTGCTAAAGCTTATGGTGAGGCTACAAGAGATTGAATGAACAATCAGTATTAGGAAGCGCTACAAAACAATCAAATAGTCCATAGGTCTATTATCAATCAATGTTCAAACGCTTTGTTCTAGTTCGGCTTAGCATTCACGTGCAATATTAATTGTGTTGCATTTCTATTTAAATTTTATTTACGACCTTTAATGAATGATTGAATGAACAAATGAGTGAATGATAAGTAAAATCTATAATCAGTACAAGCAATAGCTTTCGTGTAGTTTGTAATATTTAATGTAAAGTTGTTGACGAAGTTGCGAGTGAAGCTTTACTCGTTAGAAGAACAAGGATAATTTTTTGATTTGACGCCATTTTGAAGGTTATATTGAAAAATCCCGAAACACGTGTTCGTTCATTTTTTATTTACAGTGCACAAACAAAGTTTCATGAAAATCGCTCCACGCGTTAAAAAGTTTCATACTAACGTTTTCACCCCCTTAGAGGTGGAATTTCCAAAAATCCCGCCTTAGTGGGTGGTTTTGTTTTAAAAGGAAACCACCTTCCAAATTTCAGCTGTCTAGCTTCAGCGGTTTCGGCTGGGCGATGATGAATCAGTCAGTCAGTCAGTCAGGTTAAGCTCTTATATAGGTATAGATAGATAGTCAGTTTTTCCTCCAAAGTACATAATATTTTAGTTAGTTTTATAATAGTTTGTAAGAAATTCTGATGATTTTTTGGTGTATAAAATCTGAATAATAGAACCGATTTTATTTGTGTTCAAATAAATAAATAAAAAATGTTAAGATTCCAAAATTTTAAACTAACGGCCAGTTCCGGCTTACCACGAGAGTGGGTTGCATTTCAATAATGTTATAGCAAGGATCCCCAATTTTTTCTAGTAATAAAAAATATGGTCTACCTTAATTAGGAATAATTTAGCATTACAATGCTAAAATAATTTTTGAGTTCGGTCCAGTAGTTTTTGAAATTATTTGTTACAAACATACAAAAATACAAATCTTTCCTCTGTTTAATAAAATGTGAAAGTTTTTTGTTTAAGTGGTTGTTATTCAATCAGGTAAAGGGCCTTTCTGCCAAACGGTTTTTTAATTGTTCTCACTGTCATCATTGTTCACCACAAACAATTTTGTTAATCTCGTAAAATATTTGTTAATTTTAAATGGGTACATACAAAATTGTGTGAAAAAACTTATTATCAACCAATTTTTTATTGCTCCATCGTCATGCAATCAGCTTTAAAGACGAGCTCTAAAATCAAAGTTAAAAGTTTTTAAAATAACGGTAAAATATAAAATTTAGTAGAAGTGCCCTAGATCGAATTTAGATGGGTACTTATATAGTTTGAAACTCGCAATAACATAAGGACTTTTTCGAGCTAGCCAAAATATGAAGTCTGAAAAGTTTTTGCCTCGGTCACTGATTTTAAGACTCGAAAACTTAATCTCAAGAAAATAAATAATTAGCTTCTAGCTTTCAATAACAATAATGGCAATACTTCATAGTTGTAAAGTTTTCTTCATCACAACTTTTCTATAGCTTTCGAAATGTTTAATTAATTTAGTTGTGAAAGAGTGGAGTCTATTCAATTGGAGCTCATACTTTTATTAATTTGTTCATTTGGAAAATTATTTTGGATATAAGATAATTCGTCTTGGCGCCCTGTCTTCTGCGCTGTTCTCTTCTTCTTCTTTCCCTTTTCTCACGCTATGTGCGGTCGGCACAGCACGTTCTCTTCTATCATCCGTCATCTTAGTAATCACACCTTTCTTACTCATATCATCTTTCACACAGTCCATCCATATTTTCTCTGGTTCCCTATATCTATCCACATTTATAGGTTCAGTACCCACTGGACCTTCAAGATTCGACCCAAAAGCAAAAAGTGCCCATTGGACCTCATTTACATGGCCCATTCGGTCTTCTTAAAAAAATACATTCGATGCACCTATTGGACCTCTTTTTTTACCTAACACTCTCATCACATGACATTCATCCCTCCGCATAACATGCCCATACCACGCTAACTTATTACTCCTCACCTTTTCCGTCACCGGCGCCACTTTCAGGCTTCCTCTGATATATTCTACGCAGTTGACTGTTGGTTCGATTCCCACATAGATGTTTGTTCTATTCTGGGAGTGTACATAATGTAAAAAAAAGAAGAAAAACATGATCACCACTGTAATCCTCAGGCTCGGTAGATATCTTCTCAGATCTCTAGTTACTTAGATCTTTGAGGATATCTAAAGAGGCTAGTCAGAGGCACGCGCGGAGCCGCTCGCGGTTGCTAGTCAACAATAGATCAATCAACCAGACGTACCTACAGATAGTGCTATTCCCACGGTATATATACGAATGTAGGCGAAACATAAATATCTACACCTACGTAATATTATTCTATTAGCTAGATAATACCCGTGACTTCGTACACATTAGATAAGTAAAACAAGCACATCTTTTTTTTGTCAACCGATACCGGTAAAACAAAATCTAAGTTTTAATCCAAGCTTATCTCAATATCTAAGTGAAAACTGCAATCGATTTGGTTCAGCCGTTGTAGAGATTAGCGCAAACGAACGCACAGATAAACAGATTTTCTTTCAAAAACTGTTGTTTTAGCCTAAGTAACGTGCTTTCTTTAGGTAGCACTATTTTTTATTTGAAAATATAAAAAATACAGACACAGTTTCTCAACGATTTTATTATATGTATAGAAATATATAGATAGAAGAAGATATAATATAATATAACGGGTTAGATATATTATGCTTTTTAATAATACATTTCCGGGATATATTATGGTAGCAGAATGATATAGTGTAACAGTTAAAGTGTAATAAATAACTTGGGATGGTTCTATTGATGCGTATTTTTATGTCAACTAAGGTGATCTACTTGAGAATCGTTTTAATAAAGTACCTTATTCAATTGTGTATTGTGTCTGTCTGAATGGGAATATAAAATTCATTCACACTTCACACTATAGAAAAGTCTATTGGTGCACTATCATATTTGAATGCGATCGGAAGGCTAGAAAGTATGTAACTACTTCTAGCCCGTTTACTATTGTAGCTCTGTTTGTTTTTTATCATCAGATTTTTTTTGAAAAACTGAAGGCTTAGCCAACCACAAACATCATCATCATCATCATCCGCAGCCCGACTTCACCCACTGCTGGGTATAGGCCTCTCTTTGCATATGCCTTTGTCCACGGTCTGCTGTTAGCCTCATCCAGGTCCGGCCCGCGACGGATGCTGTCGTCAGCCCATCTCGCTATCGGACGACCGACGCACCTATACCCGGTTCTTGGACGCCATTCAGTTAACGCCTTACTCCACCTGTCGTCACCTCGCCTCACCACAAACATCATGAACCAATATTTTTGAAAAAGATGTGCTCAATGCTTGTCCTTTTAAACGGTGAAGAAAAACATTTTAGGAAACTGGCATACGCTAGAACCAAATCTTCAAAATTGTGTGTCACTTTTAAATAATATTTTATTAGAATGCTTTTCTTTTTGCATGACTATTAGACGCTGATCATGGCTTTTACCTTGCAAATACTATGAGTTATTCCCACGAGACGGCCCAAGTTTGACTGCCTACGGCGGCCTAAGTTTGACGTTCCATGTTTGGTAAGTTCAAAATTAATATTATTCTCCTTAAATTCTGAAATTTTACATGAAAATATCTACAAAGTGAATACTAACATTTGTAATCGTCTCTGTATTACGATTACTTATTGGAAATCAGTCCCAAAATTATGAAGTTCATTTTACTTTGTTTAAAGAGTACACTTTCTGCAAAGTCAACAGATCCCAGTTAAATTTAATTCAAGTCTATTAATATCTTACTGACAAAGACTCTACAGTACCACAATATAGACACGAAACAGTAATGAAAATATTTTTATAATATAACGAAAATATATAACGAAAATATATATTTCTACCATTCAACGCATATCGCAAAACCATCTAGATAAACTAAAAGGAAAACCTATTTTTAAACATTTTTGTGACCATTCAATTTGCGATTAGTAAAAGATACTGTTAATCCATTAATGGGCAAAACCTATCTTGTTTCAGAAGCTTTTCCACTGTTATTTTTTTACTTACTTCAATTTTTGATGTTAATATGTAGTCAAAATTAAGTTGGTTCATGGTTCTGTGGTTTGCCATTCTCTTTTCTAGAATTCATAATTCTAAATTGGGTGTTTTATGAGGTAGAAACCATTAGCGATATTACTGTTTTGCATTTGTATTGTGCCAATCAATACCCTTCAAAATCAATTCTTGATTGAATTGAAAAGTTACATAATGGAAGCTTTCAATTATTTCCGAGCAGCAACTCTGCTTTTCATAATATCAAGAAGTTTTATGTAAATAATAGGTGTTAGCGCCGTTGCTACATTAAGTACTAAGAATTAATTTGTCTTCATTGCTGTGCTGACGACCTCTGTGGCGCAACGGGCGAGAGTCCACCTGCGACGCAAGAGGTTGCGGGTTCGATTCCCGCCTCGGAACAAATTTGTGTATTATCTGCAGAAATTAGTTCCGTTGGTCTGGGTGTTTTCTATGTACGAGTATAATAAAAAATATCTATCTATGTATATAGGTAATGTATTAAATATATCAGTTATCTAGTACCCATAACACAAGCTTTGATTAGCTTACTTTGGGGCTAGATGATGCTCTGTGGATTGTCCAGCGTTATTTATTTATTTATTTACTAAAGACGTTTGAAATTTTATTATATTTTTTTTAATCCTGGTAATCTTTGTATTTGTCTACGTAACGTCTTTTTCATGGAAACTTTAAGCTCCCGATGCATTTCTTTAAGGTTGATTTTAGGAAAACAGTCCGTCACGTAAAGTTCTCAATTTCTCTCTCTTAAGGGTATAGCTTTTTATTGACGATTTTAAATCTAAAGTGACATAAGTTGCGTTATAATATTCGACAATGTGTCAATGAAGAATGTAATGAGAGTGAATGAAGCAAAAGAGTCAGGATCGCAGCAAGTGGAAATCCATGATCTCTGCCTATCCCGTCGTGAAACAGGCGTGATTTTATGTATGTACATATGTATAAATTCGCCTAAATTTTAAAATTACTGGACATTTTAAGTTCTATCAACTTCAGCACCATTTTCAGTAAATCAAAGTATACAGCGTCCAAATTCTTTTGAATAATGCCATCTCTAATCCCGTTCCATGAAATATCTGCAAACTTTTGGACAAGTTTTGGAGTGTGACTGAGTTACTGTAGCTCAGGGAGATTGAACGATGATTATAATGGCTCTTTTTGGAGCTTTGCATAAGTGGACGCGCTGTCGTCACGCTTCCTGGGTTTTTTCGATCAAAGGTCGAAGAGTTCGATAAAAACCTCAGGAAATTGAGAACCAAGGTGAATGACACCACTCAAATTAAAATAGCAGTCTTAACGAAAGAGAAGTCTTTGGTTTTGAAATCGAAATTGAAATTGAAAAATATTATAATTAATAAAATCACAAGGATCACTTTGAAACGTCTTACATGCTAAGTGAACCTATGTGCCAATTCCAAGCTAACCCAAGTACGAGAAGAACAGAAAGCAAGTTTCGATTAAAACACATACTGAGTCACATTATTACCAAAATATCGCGTGTTAAATTCCTCCATTATAAAGCCTCCATTAAAAGAGCGATAAGCAAACGATAAATCGTATTCGGCTCGAAACAGCCAAATATGAGAGTGTAGTTTGGGGCCAATTTTCGTTCACTACTCATTTCCTTCGACGTGGCTTGAAGGTTGGGACACACGGGGTGATTTCATGACACATGGAACGTATTTTCAACCTTATTACATCCAAGAAGCTATGAACTTCTGTCACTTTTTTGTATTTAAGCATGGGGTCAGCTACATATATTGGATTAGGTAATATATTTAGATCACAGATATAATTTTGAGCTACCTTACATGGCAGGTGAATTTGATGAAATTGATTTCAGCTTGTGCTTCGCACTTAAAAGAGTTAATATCATGACATGGTTTATATTATATTAATCCTTGTTTATTTATCTTTATAGGAAATTGCACTAAGAATCCCAATACCTAAAGAAATATTGCTGATAATATTATGAGAACATGCTTCAACGTATGAAATCCGGTTTAATATGCTGAATTTCTCTTAAAAGGCTAAACCATCATATCATAATCTTAATATTTAAAACAAAGTCGGGTTTGTTCGACCACTTATAACTCTAGAACGGCTCGACCGATTTTAACAGTTTTTGATTTGTTGTATTTGTCTTCGTCCCGAATAGCAGAATGACTATTAAAAACATTGGAAATTTGACGAAAAAATAAAATAAAAATCATTTTCCCTTCATATTCCCATACAAAACTGATTCACGTGAACAAAGTCGCGGGCAACAGCTAGTATTCAATAAAATATAATTATAGTTTTAGAATTCAATTGATAAAAACTTTGGTTCCAATGTACCATGATTTTTCCATTTTGTTACAATGTTTCCCATCATCTTTGTAATACCATCTCGTAAAAACTGTTTTCCCTTTCATAGCTCCTTATTATATTTGCGAATTATGCAAACTGCAAAGGAAAGCGTATTATATTCCTTCTTTTCCGATTTTGGAGGCATTTATGTAAAAACGAGTTGGTATAAAGATTTTTATCGATATTAACGCAGTTAAAAAATGTTACCTGTTTTTTAAACGCCTTTTCAAAATGATAATTATTTCCAACTAGTAATTTAGTAACAAAATGCTCTTTTGAGTCTACAAAGGATATTGTCACCAGAATCGGTAATTTATCTGTTACTAGCTGACCCGACAGACGTTGTCCTGTCTTAACTATAACTTTTGTATATAAAAACCTTCTCCTTACTAACAAACACAAAAAAAATAGCGAAATTCGTCCAGCCGTTCTTAAATTATAGCGTGGACAGGAGAAATAGGGATTCATTTTTATAATACTTAGGTATAGAGAACCGGGGCCTTACCATGAATTCATTATACATTACCGAATAAGTATTACATTGTTATTTCGTACCATGCTATGCAAATTGTATGGAAGTAGTGACGTTTCTATAATGGAATCGTTACGGAATCTTACTGGAAGACTTCGTGGTAAGGCCCCTGGTCTAGCGGTAGCGGCCCCACTTTCCGGTCGTGGTTCAAATTCGATCGTTCACCAATGGAATTTTCTGTTTCAAAAAGATAATTATATGCGCTAGACACAAGTACTCTCAAACAGAACTAAAACATCTTGAGAAAACCGGCGTCTTGGAATCACATAGTTAAACATGCATTGTCATCCAAAATAAGCGTGTTTACCAATTTCAGCTCAATCGGTTAAAGATAACTGATTTAAAATTAATTTGCAAGATTCTACCCAGACAAACATATTATGTACATACATTGCAAGTTCAATAAAAGCTTGTAATAAAACGGGTATTTAACAGCCCGAAACATTGAATAAAAAAAGCGCGAATGTAAAAATTACTAACGATACCACTAAACGGATATTTGACCGGCCTAAAACAGATGTGATTCACCGGTTTGTTACAGTGATATCTCCACAGAAACTATGATAGTACCATCATACATGGTATATCACTCCATTTATAAAAGATTGTAAAATTGGAACCACTTATGAGAAGAGATGAATGCCATGTGACAAGGAGAGTGTTAGGTATGAATGTAGATGGATACAGGGGTAGAGGTAGGCCAAAGAAAAGATGGATGGACTGTGTGAAAGATGACATGGGTAAGAAAGGAGTGAGTACTGAAATGACGAATGATAGAGAGAAATGGAAGAAGATCACATGTTGTGCCGACCCCACATAACGTGGGATAAGGGTAGGAAGATGATGAGTAAAATTGGAACCACTAAGTAATTCTGCAAGTTGGCCAAACTATGTTTTCATACAAATTTTGATATCCACACTGCACTTTTTAATAGATGGAAACGCGGTGTTACAAACAAGTCTCTACGACCAACGGTTTTGTCTAGTGCTTCCAAACCATATTGAATCTAAAAGCTAGCTATCTAAAACTCATTTTTACAGAGCCGGATAATAAAAGTAGCATAGGCCTGGTGATACCGGAATTGCTCGATATCCGTGTTATTACCATGAAAATATCTTTTAGGGTCTCTTATGACCGGGAATGGGAGATTAAGTTGGGTAAGGTAAAAATTCAAAGAGAATAAGGTCGTAAGATTGTTTGAGGATGAAAACGAAGATACGACCCTAAAATCAGTGTTTACATAAAAGCAGTAACTGGTAAATTCAATCTAAGTAGCTAAACTTTCAGAAAATTTCCTACTGAAACGGTAGCATCTAAAGAAGATAAAAATGATACTAGTTTTAGTCCAAATTGCTTTTAATAAGGTAAATTTAGGTAGGTAGGTAATTATTGGTTTTTATTTTATTTTTAAGATATGATGATTTCTTAAACAGCCCAAATTTCAATAGCGAAAAGTTATAAAAAAAATCTTAGAAAATGTCTATCAATCCGGAAGATTACAATTTTGAGGACATTTAATTAACATTTTGAAATTTCCACTAAAATGTTTCATGAAAAATGCTTGTCTTGAGTAAGGACTTCTTCTATTAAAATTTAAACATGTCAACTTTTAAGTTGTTTTCAATAAATTTTATTAACAAAACAAACAAGCTTAATCTGTCACCTTCTTAAACTTTATTGGGAGTATTTTGATCTTCATCACTTTACTAATTTGCACTTGTTGGGTAAATAGGCCTTTGGTTGATTCTGCCAATTTTTCCAATCTCCAGCAAGTCTCATGCGAAGTTGTATAAAAAAGCGCAGAAATTAGCAATAGATTTAAAAAGTAATATTCTTACATCCTTTCTTCCATCCTTATTTACTTTTTATCCGTGCATTTTGACTTACTTTATCGGAATCCCCGTTGCATTTTTCAATTCACCAAAGCCTGATGCCAATTGCATTGGCAATTGGATTCGATCTGGAAAGCAATAAACCTCAACAAACTCTTGTCCCAGGCCACGGAGCTTTTAGATAATGAGTTCAGCAGTAGAATAAAAATGGAGTAGTGTGGCCCGATTGTTAGCAATCTAGGTCAACAGCGCTCAACTTACAAATGCCCTACACGGCAACCTGCGGGTAATGAAAATCACTATTGTTTAAACTTGTAGGTATCTTTTGAAAATTACTATTCCTTGCATTGAATCAGCAGATCAAATTGTTTTAATCATAAAATTCAATGATCAATATTTTGAACCCTGATATAACCTAACTTTTTTATGTGACGCGGAAAAAAATATTTTAATAAACCATTCTCGCCGTATGTAGTAACCAAAACTAACTGAACCTATACTATATGCTCTTAAACGATGAAGAAAAACATTGAATGGAAACTGATGAATCTTGACGGGTATTCTTCCAGAGGCCTTACCACAAGCTCTTTTAAACCATCATGTTGCAGAAACGTCACATTTCAAGCTTGAAGTAACACTACTTCAATACATTTTTTATAGGTCATGGTATGAAATATCAAAGTTATAATACTTTGATAAACGTTTTGATTGTATCCGAGTTCCGTAATCGCACTACAGTTGTTGTCAAACATCTGTAAACAATTATGGAACTTCAGTAACGTCCAAACGCCACTCAAAAGATAAAGAATGTGGACCGAACTCATGTACCTACAAAGTATTATCTTCTAGATCATTGGACTTGTCTTTCAACATTTCCTTTAGGAAGGATGTAAAAATCTTATTCAAACAACCATTACATAAGCTAGCTCGTTCATGCGTGCCTCAGGAAACTTACCCCGACTCCGTGACCAATTCAGTTATGTGGAAATAACGAGAAATTCCTCATATCGTGACATATTGGATTTCCATGGCAGTTTGTGACTTTATGTGACTGAATAAATGCACGTAATTATACGATTGGCTGGAAAAATGGAGCTGGATTTTGTTGTGGGGGAAAATATTTATTATGGCTATGAAATTTGGCCAGACTAAATTTATTCCTACGTGATTTATAAAACAAACAACTTTGAAGAGCGAAACTATCGGCTGCTATTTGCGTTTGTTGGGGATTTTGTGAAAAATCTAAAAAAGAAGTGACGGGCTTGTACGTACGAAATACTAAGTTTGCCAGATGCGCTAAGTTTAATGTTAGTATTTGGACGTGCTCCTGACTAAGCCCTTTTAGATATCCTCAATGATCTATGTAACAAAAGATCACAAGAAATGTCTACCAAGCTTGAAGATTACAGTCGTAACTTTTTCTGTTTATTTTTTGAAAAATCCAAAAACTTACATTGATCTTTTTCAACAGTGCCTACATCGGACGTGCAAGGCGTGCTGGGCAAGAAAGCATCCTTACCCTGCGACATACAGCCTCTGCATCAGGAAGACGATGTGGTGATGGTGCTGTGGTTCAAGGAGTCTGATGCTGACCAGCCCCTGTACAGGTAAATAAACATATCAAATCTCTAGACTTACGGCCGATTTCTATATTCTATCTGCGGTTTTTGGATTTTGGATAGGTATTTGACATTAATCCTATAGAAGAAAGGTCTCCAAAAGAATGTATCCAAAATCCAAAAACCATAGATAGATTGAATATAGAAATCGGCCGTAAGATACCTTGTGTCAAAAGCTACCTCGCCAGTATTTCTATCCGTAGCGTAATTATAGTCAAGATTCTTCCAGGGTCTGTTGCTATACTCGCAAGTTTATAATTTCCACATAAATGTTGGTAAAATACCACAATGTTCTGACTCAAAACAAATATCAGATGTGTTCAAAAACTTTAATGTTTAACTTAACTTTTTTGTTTTATGTATTTATGTTTTGTTTTGTCTTTTGTTTTATGTTATTATTATTAGATAATCTTGATTACATTTTTTGTAAGAAGCATAATACAATAAAGCGCTAGGACCAAGACGAGTTTCTTGCCTGTTCTTCTGTTGTGTACTTGAGTTAGGTTGGAATTGGCACAAAGATTCACCTAGCGTGTAAGTCGTTTCAAAGTGATCCTTGTGATTTTATTGAATAAATGGTTTGCAATTTCAATTTCAATTTCAACTTCAATGTCTTTAGTCTTCGTCGTCAGCTTATCACCAGTAACAGTGTAGATTGTAATTCATATCTGATTATATCTTATCAGCTACGACATCAGAGGCCGTTCCGTCAGCCAGCCGAAGCTCTGGTCATCTCCAACCGTCTTCGGGAACCGCGCCTTCTTCCGCGGTTCTGCCACTCCAGCTGTTCTCATGCTGGACAGCGTGACAGCTGCTGACGCTGGGATGTACAGGTGCAGAGTGGATTTCAAGAACTCTCCTACGAGGAACTTGAAAGTCAATTTTACTGTTATAAGTAAGTTGTCTATACTATAATATTATAAAGAGGAAAACTTTGATTGTTTGTTTGTTTGTATTGAATAGGCTCCGAAACTACTTGACCAATTTGCAAAATTCTTTCACCAATGTGAAGAATTAACTTTCTGGATGGACGAGTATATTTTATGTAGGTACTTCGCAGGCGACGCCGCGAGCGGAAGCTAGTTTTTTATAGTTTATAAAGTATCTCACTCAATATTTTAATTATATCTTATCATTACCCTCAGGCTATATTATTTGTCCTTATCATTTTAGGCTCGTATTATCTTTCTGCGGAGTAGACAAAACGCCTACAATAGTTGCCCTATTGTGATGTCTAGAACGTTTTAGTAATAAACAAAACTAGCCAGCTTCTTTTTTATCCTCGCCCTGTTAAATATCTATAATATTTACCCTAAGCCCAAAAGACTCAAAAATCTAGATTCCTGAAATTGTTTGACAGATTTTCTATCTGAATTGTATAACTAAACTACTAGTTTTTATTGCTCTGAAATTTAATATTTTAATATGATCTTGATGAGGACCAATGTTTAGAATCTTAGCGTCAAAAGGTGAACTAGGTATTATCACATGGTTTATAGTAATATTAGCAATGGTTTTATATATTGCATTGGTTTTATTAATTGTACTGGTTTTATTCATTCTATTGTTTTATTCAACGTATTGGTTTTATTCAATGTATTGCTTTTATTTTAGTACCACCAAATCGTCCAACGATATACGATGGCCAGAGAAGAGACAGGACGAAGCTTGTGGAGCCCTACAACGAGGGTTCCGACGTGTTGCTCATTTGTGAAGTGGAGGGAGGTAATTTAGATTATTGTTTATTTTATTTTTAGTGTTAATTTAATATAAATATGAATGTAAGAGGAGTAGATTCAGAGTTGACGAATGATAGGAGTGAGTGGAAGAAGAAAACATGTTGTGCTGACCCCACTTAGCGTGGGGTAAGGGTAGGAAAATGATGATTACTGTTAATTTGGAAATGTTATACCAATTTGGTCTTAAATAAGCGTAACATGTCCAAATAAAGGTAAAAATCTAAAATTGATATTTCTTTTTCCACCATTATATCCATAGCTTTACGGCCGATTTCTATATTCTATCTATCTGCGGTTTTTGGATACTGCCACTTCTATAGGATTAATGTCAAATACCTATACAAAGTCCAAAAACCGCAGATAGATACGGAAATCGGCTAGTCGCCACCAATTGAAATGGCTTCTAAAAATAAGCTAAAACACGCCAATCACACGTCAGTTTAGTCAAATTAAAAATTGTTATTTAAAGTGTTTACGCTAATTTAGTGTTTGAGTAGCACAAAATAAGATCGTGCTTATTTCAGCATTTTTTAGTTAGCCGTGCAACCACAGAATGACTACTGAAATACAAAAATCATTTTTTATTATTGTAATTCGTAGTGTTCCAGGAATTTATTGTTTGTTCCCATTAATCTTATTGACAAATCGTTTCGATAAGCAGCGTTTTGTCATAGAACTTCTTTTTTCGATGCCAATATGGACACATAAATTCCGTTATATTTCGATATATCGACTTGTAAAGGCCAGTGTACACCAGTTCAATATAACCAATGCTATGCCTTTTTTTTCCCAAAGATTTTTGTTCATGTGTGTACATCAATTTCAAATAATACATTCCTTTTTTTTGACAGCGGTATGAGTTGACCAATTCAAAGATGCATTAGGTCAACTCATCCCGCGGGATAAGTTGACAGTTGACTAAAGGCCCAGTTAGATATAATTTAGTATTTTTCCATAAATAGTCAAAACTATCATAGAAATAACTTTGTACAATCTTGTGAACAATGAAACTAATTTGAATTGTATACTCGATGCGTAATGAGTTAAGTCTTTTCGAAGTATAAAAATTGTTGAAATTCTATTTAGTAAATGTATGCATTAATGTTTGTTACTCAACCATGCTGAAATGGCTGAATGCATCTGGATAAAATTTGCCACAAAGATATATTACAGTCTGGAATAGCACATAGGCTATAACTCAACAAAATTCCAGCAAAACGTTAGTAATTATTAACTTACAAAACATCATAGCATCTTCATATTGTTATAACATAACTTACACAGACTATCAAGTAGTGTTTGTTGAATTTGTGCAAATACTCTAGAGGACGGTGGCCTTTTGTTCTGCTACATTGTATTCGAAGCTAGGATAGATAAAGTCGATTTCTTATCGTAAAGCGTACATTTGTCTTGTATTCAATCGCAAGAACTCACTGGCATTGAAACATGTTCTGCCATGAGACATTTTGTAATTCAGACCTGCCTATTTATATATTCACTTACTGGAAATTGGCTAATTCAATTATTATCTATCTATATAAAATATACTTATTAGCAAAATTGTTGAAAAGTCGTGTCTGTACTTTTAATATTTTCAAATAAAAATTAGTGCTACCTAACGAAGACACGCTACTTGGCCTAAAACAACTATTTTTGAACAAGTTGTATGTTTGTCTGTTTGTATGTGCGTTTGTGCACGCTAATCTCCGCAACGGCTGAACCAAATTGAATAAAATTTTTACTTATAAATGGAAATAAGCTTTGATTAAAACTTAAGCTTTGTTTCATCGAGATCGGTTAATAAATAAAAAAGATATGATTATAGTACTTATTTCTTTCGCGCGCTGGAAGTCACGCGTAAAAGTAATCTTACGCGTACAATATCGCGGATAATAATGGCAATTAAATACAAAAATACTATTCTGAAACCACAAATAATCAAAATTGATTTTCAAACAAACCAAATGCCGATATTTCTTTGACCAACCCACAACCAGAAAATAATTACTGAAAAATTCCCATCTCGTCCCACACGATCCCATTCAGGGACACTCATTTAGTACAAATGGTCAATTTAGGATTCAGAAAACGACCTCAATGTTTTATTGTTTTACACTTTGGGCGGTAACATCGAAATATATATAATTCAAAGGTGACTGACTGACTGACTGACTGACATAGTGATCTATCAACGCACAGCCCAAACCACTGGACGGATCGGGCTGAAATTTGGCGTGCAGGTAGATGTTACGACGTAGGCATCCGCTAAGACAGGATTTTGATTAATTCAACCACTAAGGGAATAAAATAGGGGATGAAAGTTTGTAAGAAAAGTCGCGATAATCGACATTCACGCGGGCGAAGCTGCGGGCATCAGCTAGCTGTTTTATTGTTTTACACTTTGGGCGGTAACATTATTGACTGTAACTGACTTAACTGCTATTGTGTTTCGGCTTAATTTTATGGGCCCTTTTTTGAAAATGATGATTGATAATGCGTATTTTATTGTGTTGTCTGTGGGCGTTATGCCTTTTAGGGCGAAAACACGATCATCATGGATAATTGTGTTTATTGCACGTTATATAATACCTTTAAACGCTCGTGGAGAGATAGTCTCTAAAAATCTTTAAGTATTTATTATGTTACGTTAAACTCATCTCGTTTACAAAAAATGACGTGTATTGGTTGAAAACAGTTGACTATTTTGTAATTTTTTTTTAATATTTTTGTATTTTAGTTTGAAAATGGTTTTTATAGAAACAAAACTGAAAATTTGACCCCAAAATTAAAAATATGGTACAAAGAAATTTATTAAAATTTTTATGGAACAATTTTTGTAAAGTCAGCTGTATTATTTATACCATTTTCATTTTGTTCATATCACTATACATAAATAAGAACTTGAGAGGTGTCAAGGGATAAGAACTTGAGAGGTGTCACCCGAATGGAACGAAGTTCCTTTCCTTGCTTTCTATGAGAGAGAGAGAGACAGACAAACAAGCGCGCGCCGCACGGCTCACAACTATAGCAAAAAGTGTCGTTACAACTTTTCGTGAGATTTTTTTCTGTCTAGCCCCTTTTCTCAACGCGCGATAAGGAACTTCGTTCCAAAAATAGAATATACTATAAAGGATTAATATTATTTAAAGTTCCATCTAATACAAAGCCTTGACGGGGACCTAAATTCAACTGGTTTCCACGATCAAAGTTGGCCACTAACTTACACTTGTCCACAGGAAAACCAAAACCCCGTGTCACGTGGTTCCTCGAAAATGTCGTCATCGACGACTCCTTCGAGCAGAGAACCAACGGGGTGACAGTGAACACATTGACATTTCCGAACGTCGGCCGTCAACACCTCAACGCCAGACTGATCTGCCAGGCGTCCAACACCAACTTGGCGCCGCCAGAGACTAAAGTGCTGATTTTGGACATTAATTGTAAGTGTATTAATTACTAGCTTCCGCTCGAGGCTTTGCTCGCAAGGTACCTACATAAAATATAGCCTACGTTACTCAAGGATAACGTAACATTCTAATGGTGAAAGAATGTTTGAAATCGGACCAGTAGTTTTTGAGTTTATTCGTTACAAACAAAAATACAAAAATACAAAACTTTCCTATTAAAAATATTAAAATTTTTAGTATAGATTGTTATACAAGCTGACCGGTAAATTTCGTATCACGTAGATTTACATTATGTAATATTTTCTCAATTTTTCCATATTTTCTCACCATTTAACTTTCGACTCCCACAAATATTTCAAAACTAAAATTAGCCAAATCAGTACAGCATTTTGCGAGTTTTAGCAAAACTAACGAACAACAATTCATTTTTAGAATCTTTTATTTAACTTGCAATTAATGTATGTTTGTCCGGTTGGAATCTTGCAAATTTAAATCAGTTATCTTTAACCGATTGAGCTGAAATTTGGTATACTTACACGCTTATTTTGGATAACAATGCATGCTAGGCTATGTAACGTCATTTTAATTCCAATATGGCGGATTATTCAAAATGGCGGAATAGTTATTTTTTTACTTAATTGATTGGTTTGATTTAGTTCATAGTTTATTTTCTTCTTTGTAGGGAAATTAAATACAACTTTGTTTTTAAAAAAATGTTTTACCATTAATCCCCGCAGTTTTGCATTTATTACGTTACTTTCAGAATGAAGTCCAAGGTTTAAAAATGTGAATTAAACCTTAAATCTTTTCCAGTAAAGCCTATAACTGTGAGCATCCTGACGAAGGAGCGACAAGTGTCGGCTGACAAGCGGTACGAGGTGGAATGTAAGACCACCGGTTCACGCCCCGAGGCCTACGTCACTTGGTGGAAGAACAATAGACAGCTGAAGAGGATGGCGAAAAATGTGAATACTGTCATTGTTTATTTACTTACTAGCTTCCGCCCACGAATTCGCCCGCGCGTTACCTTGAAAAACAAAAACATACCTATCCCACGGGAACCGTATATTTTTCCAGGATAAAATGTAGCCTATGTGTTATTCCAGACCATAATCTCTATCTGTGCCAAATTTCATCCAGATCCGCTTAGTCGTTTCAGCGTGAAAGAGTAACAAACATACATCCACACACCCTTACATTCTTACAAACTTTCGCGTTTATAATATTAGTAGGATAGAGAAACACCATTGTAAACGATACTAAGACCTTCTCAGAAGATCAGGCAACAAAAGCAATATTTCAGATGATAATAGCAAACTAGTGGAACTACAAACTTTAAACCTCTGCTCAACTCCCTTGAGGATCAGGGGTCTTACCACAAGCTCTTCGGGCAATATCAAAGTAATATAACTTTGATATTTCATACTATGATCTATAAAAAATGTATTGAAGTAGTTCAAGTTTGAAATTTTGACGTTTCTGAAACATGGTGTGGCTAGAACCCCTTTAATAATGCAAATGTAGACAAAGAAAACTGGTTGTTATTATCAGTCAAGTCAGTCAGTAGTCAAAGAATTTCATTTCAAAAGATAATTTTAAGTAATATAAAATGGAGTTGTTTTAACTTACCCTAAAAATAAAATACATTGAAGTGGAGCTCTGTTCGTCATTACTCTGTAAAAACTTGGTCCATTCATGCCATCGTATTGTCCTTTAATTAATAGATTCTTTTCATTTGTGTTTTTGAGTGCTTTATCGTGGTTACGGTCATTGAGATCGGGCTATTGTGTTGCTTTAAAAAAGCTTTAGTATTGTCTGTATTTTATAGAGATTGAGACAAGGAGACAGATTTTCAATTATTTATGTTTCATACATTTAAATAATTGATGAAAACCATGTCACCAAACAATGTATGGGTATAAGTGTATCTGGGTATGCAAGTAGAGGAAGGCCGAAGACAAAGTGGTTTGATTATATGAAAGGTGATATGAATGTAAGAGGAGTAGACTCAGAGTTGACGAATGGTAGGAGTGAGTGGAAGAAGAAAACATGTTGCGCCAATCCCACATAGCGTGGGATAAAGGCAGGAGAATGATGATGAGATTTTAATAATTATTTAAAGACTGAATGTATTTACCTTCGATGAAACGCTCCTTAAACTTTATAATTATGTTATTTTACTCCGTGGTTACACACTATGCTATAATTACAAAAAACATTATGATCACGACTATGTTTGGGAGACATCTCAGATTTCTTATTACTTAGATCTTTAAGGATATCTAAACGGGGCTTCGGAGCCACATCATAGAAAATTTACCACTCAATTATAAAGCAGCATTCATTATTTTCATTCATTATGTTTGATGAGAAAAAAAAACTTTCAATCATCATCTCCCTGTCCTTATCCCACTTCATGTGGGGTCACATCAAAATGCTCTTCCATTCTCTTATATCAGTCGTTTTTTCCACATTCAATTCTTTACTCATATAGACACGCGGCAGCGTGTCAAGCCAAGTTCAAGCGAAACGAACGGGCGATGCGCACCTAGTATAATATTACAGGAACCATTTGGGTGATTTTTCACCCCCTCGTAACTCAAAAACTATTTCACATAAACAAGTCAAATTTGGCTCATCTATTGCCACTTGCGAGTAAAATATGTGCACCGAATTTCATATTATCCTTTCTGTCAATGTTATTTTTTATTTGACTTTTATAAACGTTTGACGGGATCTGTATAACGATATTTAATAAGACACTCGCGTAATACGAACTCAAAAACAATTATCGAAAACTATACCTACTAGCTTTTATCTATCTTAATAAGAATGTTGTTTCAGTTTTCGGAAAACAACGAGACTCTCAGCGTGCTCACTCTAGTCCCAGGCGTGGAGGACGACGGCAAATATTTGACGTGTCGCGCTGAGAATAAACACATCCAGGAATCTGCGATAGAAGACAAGTGGCGGCTGAATGTGCATTGTGAGTTAGAGCTGGTTCTATCGACTTCCTGCAAACTTATGTTTGCCTGGTACTTTATTATAATAAGTACCTATTTAGCGTGTCGTGCTGAGATCAAAAACATCCAGGAATCCGCGATAGAAGACAAGTGGCGGCTGAATGTGCATTGTGAGTTAGAGCTGGTTCTATCGACTTCCTGCAAACTTATGTTCGTCTGGTACTTTATTATAATAAGTACCTATTAAGAGTGTCGCGCTGAGATCAAAAACATCACGGAATCTGCGATAGGAAGTGGCGGCTGAATGTGCATTGTGAGTTAGAGCCGGTTCAATCGATTTTCTGTAAACTTGTTTGCCTGGTACTTTATTTTAAGAAGTACCTATTTAGCGTGTCGTGCTGAGATCAAAAACATCCAGGAATCCGCGATAGAAGACAAGTGGCGGCTGAATGTGCATTGTGAGTTAGAGCTGGTTCTATCGACTTCCTGCAAACTTATGTTCGTCTGGTACTTTATTATAATAAGTACCTATTAAGAGTGTCGCGCTGAGATCAAAAACATCACGGAATCTGCGATAGGAAGTGGCGGCTGAATGTGCATTGTGAGTTAGAGCTAGTTCAATCGACTTCTTGCAAACTAATGTTCGCCTAGTACTTTATTATCGGTTTCCATGCTTAGTCTTTATTTAGTTTGTCTATGGCTATGTTCAGTGCGGTCATCATAATATAGAAAAAGACTCAACGCCTTAAGGATTTTTTATTGTTAAGTAGCTGCATATATATTTAATTATCTATTGGTCGCCAGAGTCTCAAACAACTTTATGCCTACTGTTATTTTTAAGTAGTAGGCTTAGGTTATCCATAGAAATTAAATGGTCAATACGTGCGGAGTCCACTAAGCTGCGGGTTTCATCATGATGTTTTCCTTCACCAAGAAAGCCGACGCTTTATCACCTTATCAAATAAGCTACTACACACAGCCATTTCAAGTCTTGGAAATTGTGGCGAAGGAAATAATTTGTGTTATAAACATCTCGTATCAAAGCAAATAAAAATGGCGACTATCTCATATTTTCTTCATTAAAACACGGGAAAACTACATAAATAACAACAAGGAAACAACAAACACCATTAAAATTTTCTTTTGAGCTTTACCGTTTATCTTAATAACATCTACCTCAACCGTTTTAATCTAGCCGCTCGTAAATAATAAAAGTTATACGGGAATAAAATAGTCTTAGTACAAGTTTATACGAACCACGTGATAGCACACCCGATTTGCTGCCCAATTTAGTTTGATGCTCTGACTTAGTTTCATAAAAGTTGCATAATTAATGACCTAAGAGTGCACGATATTTAATCCTTTTCGAGAATCAAAATTGATCCGTAGAGTAACAATTAAGAATGCCAAATCATCATATTTATTTTTCACATAAATAAAATATGATCACGATTGTAATCCCAAGGCTCAGTCAGTAGATATCTCCTCAGATCTCTAGTTACTTAGATCTATAAAGATATCTAAAGACGGTAGTTAGAGGCACGTCCAAATATGATATTTGTCACATTTTGCACAGTAGAGTATGCCGGTTACCCCACGATGTTTTCCGTTTTTAGAATAGAAAAACTTATTGGATGACCACGAGGTTTGAACCCACGACTTTTGGGTTGTAAAGTAGAAGTGCTATCACTACAGTGCTTCTAATTAAAGTAGTTTCAAAATAAAATCTTCGGTGAACGCTTCACACTTACTGTTCGTTCCCTTACTACCAATTTAGGACAAATACAACCGTCACTAAAAATCGTGTAAAAAATCAGCACTAATAAAACTTCAAGGAAGTGGTTAGTACATAGCACGTGACGACCTAAGGAATTAACGGAACAACTTGTCAAGTTAATTTGACAACCTGTCAATTTAACTTGAAGGATGGAGGGCTTATTGTAATTTTAATATCGTGAGTTATAATTGGGCAACTTTAATCTATTGTGTACGAAATTAAAATAGGTTGTTAAAAGTTGTTTTGCTAATGGTTGCCGGAACAAAAAAAAGTATACCCTTTTTGATTGAAATATTTGCAGAATAAAATATTTATTGAAATATTTGCAGAATAAAATATTTAAGTTATATGTATACTTTCTACTGTTGGATAAAACGAGACTCGATGACGTTTTTTCATTTTTTAAGAGATCCAAAGTATCCAATTATTTTTAATTATTAGAAGAAAGTAATAACAATGAAATGCTCGAAGATCCAATCAATTTTACCAAAAAAATTGTATAATTTATAACAAAAAACACGATCACGACTGTAATCCCCAGACTCGTTAGATATCTCCTCAGATCTCTAGTTACTTAGATCTTTGAGGATACTAAATAGGTAGTCGGAAGTATGTCCAAACATGATATTTAGCACATGCCCACATTTTGCACAGTAGTTAGTATTCCGTACGTGACAAGTTACAAGCCCATCGCCGCAAAAATACTAACCTATGCTCCAACTCTGCTAGGTATTCCTTACAAAATTAACAAGGATCATACAAAAAAAGCACTAGGGCCCAGCGAATTTCTTGTCAGTTCTTCTCGCACTGGGGATAGGACTGGAATTGGCACTTAGACTCACCTAGTACCTATGTAAGACGTTTCAAAATGATCCCTGTGATTTCATTGAAAATAAACATATTTTGATTTTGATTTTGATTTTATGACGCGCACCTTTGAATTATGAACCTATTATAGTGTGATTTATTTATTTGTTTGTTCAACAGATGTCCCAGTGGTAGATCTGAAGATGGGCTCCAACCTGAACCCTGATGAGATCAAGGAAGGTGATGACGTGTACTTCGAGTGCACTGTGAAGGCTAACCCTAAGACACATCGTCTGGTCTGGTTCCATGACGTAAGCACTAGTAATTTCTAACTTAGTAAATATGTATTAAGTTTTGATTTGCCTATCTATCCCGTTATGCAATAAACGGAGCCTGTGAGTTTAAAGAGAATGGAAGAAAGAACCAGTAGGTCAAAAAACAAAACAAATATGCAAATAGTCTGTGTAGTCTTTGTATCTATTTAGTAGATATAATTATCTGCCTCACGTACACAAGTGACTAGTAGTCTGCCAACGTCATGCACCTGTCAACGTCAACGGAGGTACGCGGGAAAGAGCCCGGTAACGGGTGGCGGGAACACGGTGACGACGGAGAGGACGAGAAGGTACTTGGTGTATGTGTGAGCCGGATTTACCAATAATTAAATAGTAGAATAGTGAATTCTACAGTCTGCAAAGGTCAAGACTTTAGATTGAAAAGTGTTTTAATGAATAGAATAGAATTATTTGACACACACACACACACACATAGTAAAATAAATCAGTTTAAAACAGAGCAGAAAGAGATAAATACATATTTTAGGTAACTAGAAACTGTAAGGATAAGTAAGTACATAAAAGAGACAAGAAAACATTCACACAAAAGACTAAAAAACGTACCAATGACTACCTGCGACCCAGTCAGCATACGGTGTGGCCAAATAGATCTATCTCAGTATAATGCAACTTCCAAGACCTAAGATCCAAAAATTTACAGATATGATGACAAGTTTAAAAGAAATATTTTTTTGTCTCTTGCTCGTCAATTTGTACAAATAAAAAAATACTTATAACAAGGCAAAATTAATAATAATCAAATTTAAATAAATTTTGTATAGAACACGGAGATATACCACAACGAAGCCCTAGGCATCATCCTGAGCGCTCAGAGCCTGGTGCTGCAGAGCGTCACGAGAGCCGCGGCGGGCGACTACACCTGCATGGCGGCCAACAGCGAGGGCAAGGGCACCAGCAATCCCGTGTCACTTCTCGTCAGATGTAAGTTCCATTTTATAAAAGGTCTTTCTAAATTTGAATGGAAATTAATCTGTAGCGCATCCAGTGTATTTTTGGAAAACAAAATATATTGTGTTCTGAATACGACGAATTAAAAAAAAATATTCACGAAAATAACACACTTGATCACACAGATTCTTTTCTATTTTTCGCGTAATTTTTTTGTAAAATTAAAGAACTAAACTTCTAAAATCATCAACTAAATAACTAAAAAGTACACTTTCATGAATGTATTAATACACTAGGCAGTTTTTAGGTTTTTGTTTTGCTAGAAATGTGAATATTTTTACTTTTTATGGTATACCTACTTTATACATCTCAAAGCTACATAATATTCAACGAACGAAGCCGTCAAATTAAGATTAAGGCCCAGCATTTTGAAAATTGCAAGTATTGCAACCCCAAAACCTTGGTTAAAAATCATGTCAAAAACACCTCTGAAAATTCAGAAATTCCCTTATTTATCCAGAACAGTAAGGTATTTTTAATTTCAATTTCGCATGAATATAAATCAGTTAATTTGAAACAAATCAACCCAGCCCTTTTTTTGAAATAATTATTTACTTGAACATATTTATGTTTTTTAAAATTGTCGCTTTCGTTATATAATTCAGAGCAGCCATATTATCATGCCGCACTCTACTTACTTGTCATAATGTATTTCGCTTCGTGCTATGTCTGATTCCGCGGAGATCCGCGTTGCTATACGGACCTATGTCACTTTTTTTGTAACTTTTACGTAAGGAATAGAGTGACGAGTATTCTGGGCCTTAAAAAAATCTTTATATCAAAAACTTCTGCCCAACAAAGCATCGTAACATATTTATCTCCACAAATTACCTAAACAGTTTGCCAACTAAACTGAATTACATTAGCCAGTTTCGTTGTCCCCAAAGCACATTCAAGCCGTCCAAACTTACTTACGGGCTCAAGTTCACAGCTACGCGGAAATAGCTATGCCACTCCGTGCAAATGGCAGTGTTCAACACATTACGTGCTACTTGCGAAGATAACAGTGGGGTATTTAAGCTTGTGTTGTAGCATCATTGCACTTGTCTCTGATAATCACGATGCGGTGAACGTTTGTGACTTTTGCGTGTTTAAGATTTCTGTAGTAATCTTATGTAACTATAGTTATTCAAACCATAATATTGATTAACCTCATTGCCTTTTCTTATATCAATAATTATTATCTTTTATCAGATTTTTTTGAACATGTCTTTTCAAATTGTTGCGCCTTTTCACTATGAATAATAAAGTCAAATAAATCAAAATCTTATTTATTAAATAAAATCACAGGAATCGTTTTGAATTGTCTTACAAACTAGGTGAGTCTAGGTGCCAATTCATGTCTTATTTCGATTCCGAGAAGTATTCATAATAGCGCTTTTTTTGGATGACCCTTGGTCATTTTGTTAAGGACACATAATAGAGTTTGAGCTGATTCGACCCAAGTTTTTATGTCATCTAAGTACTCTGATATTATAAAATAATCTTTTGGAGAGTTATAGTTTAGATACATTTTTGAATTTTCAATCGATAAATCAAGCATGTCGCTTGAGATCTTGTTATAGACGCGAATTCATTGCCCTGTAAAGGTTAGCCCTTGCTTGATTCTTCCAAACTAATATAAAGACTATCCACATAATAAATCATGAGTTTTACTTGAGTTTGACACGTACGTTATTCTGATAATATTTATACCAGAAGTTGGTCAGACACCTTTAAAACAGTTGTAAACCATTTTCCATAAATAAACCAGCTATTTTCTTCTACCTGTGACAACACGATGGCGTTTAGTTCGAAAGCATATGTCAGGCCCCAGTGGGATGTTACTGGACTTACGTCCTGATAGTATTTTGAACCTGTTAGATTGCGATGGGAACGAAGTTTGTGGCTGTGCTATTTGCAGACGTACTTTGAGAGAGAAATCTTTTAAGTCAAGCTGGAATTTATGTTTTCAATCATATAAAATGGAGTTACAGAATCTATTTCTACGACTCTTTATATTTTAGCAAGCGTAGTATTTAAGTATAGATAGAAGGGTTTAGATTTGAAGAGCACGTAAAAATGTAAAATTAGTAGGAATATGTATTCTTTCTACTACTATGTTAGTGATTGTCTTTAATAATTGACAAGCATTTAATGATTGCTAGTCTGTTCGTTTTGTACCAAGTATAAAATAATTATGCTTCAACTTTTCAACTTGCAATACTATTTTATTTTTATCTAGCAAAGAAGTTAAGCCAAACGTAGCTTTTGAAAATAAAACGAGAAAGTTTGAGAATGCTCTGAACCCTGACTAAGATCGCCAACAAAATCATAATGCTTCCGACTTCTCCATTATCGTCATCTCTCAAGATTTAACGACAAACTAAAAGTATATCAATCTTACTTAGTCAGATAGTTTCTACCCATTATTTCAGGCAACTTTGACCCTTATTACTATTAAAACTCTGGCAGACTTTGCGTTGCAGTTTTATAACAAACGTCGCTCAGCACAGAATCGGTTATTTTTTATCCAGTAGCAACACTATTTAGAGAAAATAGTCTTAGAAAAATTGTAGCTAACGGAATAAAAGATACTCCGACTGAATACTCTCTCTTTTTCCTTCATTATTACTTATGTACCATCAATTTAGTAGAGATTCTTTGGATAAAATAATATGATTTTAGTTTGCTGTCGATCCATTTTTACAAAATTAATAAACTAAAAAGAAAATGATCACGACTGTAATCCCCAGGCTCTGTAGATATCTCCTCAGATATCTAAAGAGGGTAGTCAGGCATGTCCAAACGTGGCATTTGCATTTGCCCACATTTTACACAGTAGTTAGTATTCCGTACGTGACAGGTTACAAGCCCATGGCCGCTTATAAGAATACTAACCTATGACACATACCTTTGAATTTTTGGTTCTAGGGTATGCCGGTTTCCTCACGATGTTTTCCTTCACCGTATAATTTTATTAATAAACTAGCGTACGCTCGCGGCGTCGCCCGCGAAGTACCTACATAAAACATAGCCTATGTTCATCCTGAAAGTTCATTCTACACATTGGTGAAAGAATTTTTCAAATCGGTCCAGTAGTTTTGGAGCCTATTCAATTCAAACAAACAATCAAATTTTTCCTCTTTATAATATTAGTATAGACAAATAATACTTAAAATTAATACTAGCTTCTGCCTACGGCTTTGTCCGCGTGGAGGTAGAATTAATCAAAATCCTCTCTTAGCGGATGCCTACGTCTTAACATCTACCTACATGCCAAATTTCAGCCCGATCCGTCCAGTGGTTTGGGCTGTGCGTTGATAGATCACTATGCCAGTCAGTCACCTTTGAGTTATATATATTTAGATACATCCAAACCATTTGTTATAATTATTTAAATTTTCAACATAAACTACATATCGGTAGACTGTTACTTCTGTTTTCATGGCGTTATTCCGTGCCTCTCGTTACTGAATACAATGACGCTTTATCGATATCTCTGTTGTTAAAATAACAATGCTTTGGAATCAAGTTTTAATTGAAAGTATTTGGATTTTGTATCAGTTTTCTGGTACAGAGTTTATTAAAGTCCTCTTTATTTCTAGACGCTCCAGTTTGTGCTGAGAGGAAAGATGGTGAACTCTTCGGAGCTCTGAAGCATGAGACAGTGTCTCTTCATTGTGCTGTTGACGCTAATCCCGCCCTGGTCTCCTTCCACTGGACCTTCAACAACTCGGGGGAGCAGGTGGAGTTACCACCTAGGTGAGATAATAATATTTTTACGAGTAGTTTATAAAAATCTCAATTTTTAATAGACTAAGCAAATCTTTCATTGCTTTTACATGCTTAGCTTTTAGCTGTTCAATAAGTCAATAATTCTCAGAAGTAAACTCTTCATACTGTGTCAATAGTTCTTTTAAACCAGTGTGGTGAAAGGGCTATAGTGCACTTCAGAAGCACCTTGCGTGCAATAGAAGGAAATAATAAGAAATTTCATTTGAAAGCAGGGACTCATTTTTCTTTTCATTTTCTTTTTTCATTTCACTGAACGTTTAAAACTCATGATAAAAATGTCGGGATGAAATTGTTTAAGGTTTCACTCTCCTTGATAACTTTTTGGGGGAGGCCTATGTCCAGCAGTGGACTGTATAGGCTGATGATGATGATGATAACTTTTATGGGAAATCAAGTAATACAGGACGCTGCTGTATAAGAATATTAGAAATACAACATCAAAGATCAATCAAAGCAAATCAACGGCAAACACAAATTATAGTTTCGCACGACCGATTAATTCTTTTCTTGCGATGAATCATCAAAACACCTTGAACAGAAGCAAGCTTCCCAGGTCGTTCAGTTCCCACGGCCATACATCTACCCTCAACTACACTCCCACCACGGACATGGAGTACGGAACCCTGGCGTGCTACGGAGAGAACGCCGTGGGACAACAGAAGGTGCCATGTCTGTTCCAGCTGGTGGCTGCTGGTTAGTGAACTATTTTTTCCAAAAAAATCTGTCGGATTTTTCAACTTTTAAAGCTTTTTCAATAACTCTGAGAGCTTTTTTAAGGAAGATTTCCGCCATTTTAGGGATAACAGATCTATGCTTTACAATACGATCGTCTAGTAGTATAACGTCCAGTAGCTCAAAAGGCCCATCTACTATCTAGCAATACGTCACATAATCAGATTTTTTTTCATTAAAATCTTATGTGAATAAAGCAATAGGTAGGCATGTTATGATCGTAGCAAGTGGAGATTCGTGGTCTCTGCTTAAATAACTTTCAAAGATTTTTTAATCCTTGCTCTGCGGTGATCCCCCACCAAAAGATCTTTTCAACTAAGTTAAGGATAGTTAAGCTGCGAAGATCACCGTTTTCACTTAAGTTAAGGATGCGAGCTGAAGATGGCTAGCTAAGCTACGAAGCTATACGACTAATTCCACTTAAGCTTAGCTATGAAAATGAAACGATCCTAATGGTCGGTTTAACGCGCATCCTTAACGTAGAATATCTTATGTGGAAAACGTCCCATAAGGTTAAACTTTTTAAGAACAACTTTAAAATACTCAGTTTCTTTGACACTGTTTGTTGTATAAATCTCGCATGTTGCCTATTCCAACCCTAGTTTTGTCTCATTTCTCTATGTTTTACCCACTTACATTTGTTTTCTGTTCAGCATTCTCCGTCGCGTAATATAACAAGTGTCTTGTCTGATAATGCGATGTAAACATGTTCCAGAAAACGGAACTAAATTGTAAAATGATTTTATCTACGTTATAAATATTTGTTCTTATTCTGCTTCAATTACTTTAATATCCATCTGTTTGTCTTTTGTACAGGTCGACCATTCCACCTTCAAAACTGCACAGTTGCTAACCAAAGCATCGACTCGCTCTATGTTGAGTGCGTTGAGAACTTTGATGGTGGCCTTCCCCAGACCTTCCTCATGGAGCTTCTGGAGCTACCTTCTCTAATTGTAAGCTCCAAGTTTTAAAGCATATTAGTCAGCGTGTGAAACGCTGACTGGTAGAAATTTTTGTTACCTGAACTGTTTTAATTTCCAAAATCTGTGTAGATAGTGTCATTGTGATAATATCAATCATACTTGGAATTGTAAGATTAAACTGTAAAGATGAAATGATCACGACTGTAATCTTAAGGCTCGGTAGATATCTCCTCAAATCTCTAGTATCTTTGAAGATTTCTAAAGGGGGTGGTCAGAGGCACGTCAAAATATGATATTTGGCACATTACCACATTTTGCACAATGATTAGTATTCCGTACGTGACAGGTTGCAAGCCTATCGTCACTTATAACTACTAATCTATGATACACTCCTTCGAATTTTTAGTTCTAAGGTATGCCGGTTTCCTCACGATGTTTTCCTTTACCGTTTGAGAGATTATTTCTTTTCGTATTAATGCACAAACTTGCTATGTTGACTTTTTAATTTTTCCGAGCTAATAAGAAATTTTAAGACATTTATAATGTCAATTTTTTTTAAACATTTATAATGTAAGGAGGCAGCAGCCCAATTCTCAACGTCAACACAGGGTATTTTAACTGGATCTTCCATCCACAGGTCCGTTACAATGTCTCCACAAACAGAACACCTCCGTTCTTCGAGATCCGAGGTCTTCCCCCGGGTGTGAGCTATCGGATAGATCTGTATGCTGTCAACGCAAAAGGACGTAGTGACGTCACTACCATCGAGACTGTCACCTTGAAAGGACAAGCTAAGTTTACTGGTAAGATTTCATAGTGGTTCTAAATTAGTGAGGCGGGATGAAAAGGTGATCGACTGGTAAGATTATCTGTTATCTTTTATCATCAATCACACTTTAGGTATTTTATAGTGACTTATCCTTTCTAATCTATACTTGCGTTGTAAAATTCTGCCAAACTTTAAACCCTTCGCAAGACCCCTTACACTCTTGAAAGGAGCCTTCCCTCAAATTAGCTCTCTTACAAATTTATGTTTCATTTTCATTTCATTTTATATGAACATTCACGTTGTCTGTAAGATGACAATCTTAGTTGACAGAAGATTTGACTGGCCATCCGTCACGGCCGGTTTCCCGTGTAGGTGAGGACTCCTAAGACCTATGATTTAAGGTCTTAGTTTAAGACTATACGTTGATTGATCTGAGTGACTATCGGTCAGTCAGTCGGTAACGTTTTGTACTTTAGATTTCGCAGACTAATGGCTCACTGATAAGTTAAAGCTCGATGCCGAAATACCCTCAAAGGCAATTTACAATCTGATAGCCAACATTACATCGATAAATGCCAAGCATTAGGAACCAAACAGCCAATCTGTATTAGAATCAGCAGTTTAAGTACTTATATCGAATTTCCGGCGAATTTTATAATCCAGCCAAGGAGGTGGCGAGGACTATAATAAAACGAAATCATACCCTTTTCGTAAGCACTGTAGGTTATCTAGAACAGCTGGCTCACTTGTTGAGTTAGTAGATGATACTTGGCCAAGCAACACGTTATGGTTACACTAAACGTTTTTATGTTTTGTTTTATATATTTTGTTTTTTGCTTAGCAAGTCTCGGATGAGGTTCTGATACTAATATTCGATAACCAGATGCTTACCACAAAAAAAGCACATAAAGTTTAAGTAGGTCCCTTTTCTTGACAGTGGATCCATAATATTGCTTAATGAGCTTTTTGCAGCAAATGTTTCTCAGATTCTAATTTATTAGAATCATATTTTGGTTCATCTAAAGACTTCCATCTATCATGGCATCCAGGCCTTTAAAAAAAGATTATACATTTCAAAAGAAAGAAAGTCTAAACACAGCAGTGATAAGTCAGCCAAGTTCGGAAATGCAGAATTTCAAGATGTGGCTAGTAAAAGTTTCTAAGGGATTCTTGCACTAGGGTAACCAAGCCGTTTAAAATTTAGACTGTAAGTAGTTCTACTTTCAGGTAATTCCCCTGATTTAGTGCTTTATTCCAGCTCGAATCGTATAACGTTGTAAATGCGCACTAATAAGCAGGAACCAGTCACGCCAGCTGAGGCATTAGTAACTACTTCATTTCAATGTTATATTGAGTTAGTATGGCACTGAAGTGTTAGAACACTGGTTGTCTTGTTTTATTTTAGTGTCACTAGTTCTTTCTTTCTCTCTTTCTGTCGCTCTAATAGTAGTAACTCTTCAGATCCTAAGATTGTGGGTTCCGCCAGTGGTGCTCCAATTAATTTTTCTGTCCAAAAAATGTATGTGCTCTATACCACAAGCTCTTCGGGCAATATCATTATAAGACGTGTTAAGATCACGAAAATAGCTAAAGAACCTCTGCAGTACGTTTTAATCCTTCCTTAAACAGAAATTGAACTGTAGGTTAAAACGAAAATACAACATCTTTGAAACTACTCAACTGATTCTAATGTTTATTTCACTAATGGATAGCTTTATCAACCTGAGTGCCATAGGTTATGTGTTTCTGCGCGTATAATTTGCAATACACTCTACATAATAAGGCTATCTATATAATGGTTGTTGAAACCCACTTTGGCTTAACCCAATCAATACTACAACATGAAAATTATGCAATCAGAGCTTGTTACTTCAACCATAGCTTTCCATTACCACAATGTGTAAATGGTTTTTACTCGCGTGAAAATGACAAATTTCACCCACTTTAAAAACCGCCTGCTTCACAAAACCCCATTAAAAATTCACACATGTATATTAAAACGTGACTGTGATGTTTGTGATATGCTAATCCCGGACGGTAAGTGCCAAGCAAGCAATAAATAAACTGGATATTTAAACCATCAACAGAGTCGGCACGCGATGTAGTTGTGATCTATTTATGCAGTTTAATGTTATTAATGTGGTGGAAATGAACGAAGATCATAGAAAATGTGTTTAGTGAGGTCGTTTGTTTGTCTTTCAATGTTATCATAAACCATCGCGATAAAGCTAGACGGACTATGATCAAAGAAAATAAATGATTCATAAAATATGGTTGGCTTTCTCCTTCTCATGACTGAAGCTTGTCTTGAAAGTGGCCAGTTTAGAATTATCAATAAAGAGTATCGATTGTCATAATAAATGTTCAGTTATACTACCAATGCCGCATCAGGTCACTAGAGCTACTGGTAGTACTAGAAATACAATTTTACAACATTTGTACTACCAGTTGAACTTATTAGTAGTACTACTAACGCGGAGGCGAAAAATTATCTTCTTTCAAACGGCGGCGTCTTCATTCTATTACAAGAAATCTCTTAAGAAGATTTGTAAGTTTTCTTGCTACACAACGATAAATTTAAAAACAAATCTATTTTATAACTAGAAAAGAACTGAAAGCTAAACAACACTGACTTAGTTCTATACTAGGTAGTCTTAATAAATAAAAATAAATGTTGTGCCGACCCCACATAACGTGGGAAAAGGGCAGGAAGATGATGATGATGATGAAATATGATCACGACTGTAATCCCCAGGCTCAGTACATACCTACTCAGAGCTTTAGTTTCTTAGATCTATGAGGATATCTAAAGAAGGCAGTCAGAGGCACGTCCAAACATGACATTTGGTACATGCCCACATTTTGCACAGTAGTATTGCGTGCGTGACAGGTTGCAACGTACATGGTAGTCTTAATGTAGTATATAAAATAAAATACCTTACAGATACCACAAGAGTTGTTCAAAGCCTCTACTATGCTCAAAACCAGGCTTAATTTATTGTTTGCAGGAGAAAGCAGCACTCTCGGAATGTCACCAGTCCTAGCGTCAATAGCAGCTATGTCAGCATTATTAGCGGCAGCTGTTTGCGGCGTGCTAGCTGTTCTTTACAAACGACACGCCTCAAGACATCGAAATCTTCCAGCAAAGCATGCTGTTTTAAGGTGAGATATGTGGTCATTTGTAGATCTTCCACAAATACATCAAGGTTCCATGAACTGCTTTGAAAGGTCTAAAGTTGCCTGTGTTTCGTTGTTTTGTTTATGAGTATGGAATAATAAATCATCGTCATCATTGGCCTGTTTAAATCTAATAAAGATGACGAAGCATTTGAAAATTTCTGTTCATAGCTAAAAAGGCCTATGCGGGAGTGACAGCCGTGGTCACATTTTTAACCAATATAAGACCATGGAGATGTTACCGGGTTTAGCCCAAAACGAATAATAAATAACGTATGGAATATGATTGTTTTGCTATAACGCCAATTTGCTCATAATATTTTTAGATACGGAAGAGACTATTCCTATAATCTGCTTCTATTCTTTACCATTCCATAGCCCAATCCTATTCATATTCGTATTTATCTACTTCGTTTATTGATGTTAAATTATTATGGAGAAATTGGATGTTAAGAAGCCTTTATTCAGCATGGGTGGCATAAGAACGGATGAATAAAGTAACGCTTCCGCTAGAGTGCATTTAATGATATCCAACCTTATTTTAATTCTTTAGTTTCTGTAAGTTATGTTTTGTTTATTTGATTTTGATTATGTTAGACTGTCGATATTTTGTAAGTTTCTCTTATAAAATGTAAATCTCTTATTGGCCTTAAGTTACATTATAAGGTTAGAACTGTTTATACATAAGGGTTGTTGATTTTGTTTGAACAATAAAAAAAACTAGTTTTCATCAAAGAGAAGCGTTCTTGGTTATCAAAATAGCTCTTTACTACCTAAGTAGATAGTGGGTAGAAGTCTACCCGTGACCACGACAGCGTGCAAACCTGTCGAAACGTCGGGAAAATAAAGGTAATTAGAACGCGATAAATACCCGTTTAATACTAATAATAATGTGTTCAGATCGCGTAAGTTTAAAAGTATATACTCTTTTTGCTCAACAGTGAAGCCATGTATGTGGAAAGAGCTCCAAGTTGCCCAACTCCAGTGAAGCAAGAGCCCGAGTCTCGTGCCAGCAGCACGGAGCCACGGGGTGCCCGGGGGGCGCTGCTGCTCGACCCTCGAGATGCAGACGACGCTGACCCTGACATCATACCTAACTTATATGGTGAGTGTATCTAACAAACTGATGCAAAAATTTAGCATCCAAGGATCTAATGGGGTGCATTGAAAGAAGGGTGCATTCACAATGACGTATCCTGTTCGTAATTGTCGAATCGTTATTAATTTGAAGGATAAATTCTCAGTTTTAGGACCCATGCGTGATATTTTTCTTCGGTAGTAATAAAGATTCGTCAATGACGGATGAATGTGTGATCATGCCTTAACAGTTTTTTTCTTATAGTCAAATTCTTCCAAACCAGTGTGGTGAAGGGATTAAAATGTATGTCATAAGCTCATGCACTTGACACAGCTTTTGAACTTTTATCGTTAGAAATAACTCATTGTAGAAAAATATTTCTATCTATTCTTGGAAGAACTTTTATAACCTCAACTGATTCAGTGGAAACAGCGAAAAGTCAAGTCAGATTTGCGAACGCGATAGTTTAGAATTTCCAGTTCAAGTGAGTCCCAGCACTTCTACCTTTCTCAACGCTAATCCCGAGAATTCCAAACAAAACAGCCATCTTTTGTTTAAAATGAACTTGACTTTGTGACATTGACAATACAATTCCATTAAAAAACTTTACACTGGCAAAATTGATTTCAAAAGATACAGATGCAATAAATAAAGAAAAAGAAGGGAACTACCATTAGTGGATGTCAAACGATAATCTACTCTGTCTGACAGAACGAAGGCCAGTGTCCAATGGCTACATGAGCTTGCAGCGGCCGCCGTCCAACACCAAGATCATGAAAGTGGGCGAGGATGTGCGCTCCGAGCCCGACGGCGGAGCCTACTATACAGACTTCAAGAAGAAGGACTATAGAATACCTTTAACTAGTGTAAGTACCTCCTTCATCTTGAATGGTTCCTATCATTCTGATTATAGAATACCTTAACTAGTGTGAGACTTCATCTTAAATGGTTCCTATCATTCTGATTATAGAATACCTTAACTAGTGTGAGACTTCATCTTAAATGGTTCCTATCATTCTGATTATAGAATACCTTAAATAGTGTGAGACTTCATCTTAAATGGTTTCTATCATTCTGACTATAGAATACCTTTAACTAGTGTAAGTACTTCATCCTGAATGGTTCCTATCATTCTGACTATAGAATACCTTTAACTAGTGTAAGTTATGTACTAACGTAAGTTATGTTAATAACTTTTGACGCGTTTAGTACAAAAACGTCCAATCAGCAAGATTATGTTCAGGTTTTGCATTTTCACTCTCCATATAAGAATATTCTCTTTTAAGTTGACACAAAACTAGAGACAAGTATACGGATGCTCGGAATGTGAATTTTTCATTACGACTGCAATCTCAAGAATTCATACCAATATAAAACGCTGGTCCAAAGAACACATCATACATTACGAGATGAAATAAACACAGATATAGCGCCCACATAAAATAACACTCTTGGCGTGACGTCGCTCACTCATAAAATCATAAACGTAGTCTTTATTATCCCATAAAGTTGTGCGCGCTTTGAGTGTCTCATCTGAACTTATTCTTTGTTACTCGTGCATTATGGTACAGGAAGAGTGAATAAAGAATGAACCTCTATCTCTCTGGGCATTCGTGCCGAATGTCTTCTCTGAAATGTCACTTATTCTTTGTTACAGTCTTATCATAGTTTAGGAAGAGTGAATAAGGGAGTGAATGCCTGCAGTCCGAGTTCAACGACCGGCGTGACGTCATCACTTACAGCCCACCGACTGCGACCAGAGGTGGTGACAACATCTCATCGCGTCCAAGAAAGCTGTATATAACTCAATGTAAATAGTAATATAATTGCCCGTGTTCCTTTAATAGAATAATCTTTTGTAAAAATCTTTTACGAATTATATTGTTAGTGTATGTTGTAAGTTTGTGATAATGCGCTTGGTGAAATTGGATGTTTAGGTTAGTGATGATTGACATATACTCATTTGACGTTCTTATTTCCAATTACTTTTAAAAACCAACTGATTTTATTATAAAAAATAATAATCATTTGAACTGGCCTATCTGTGCAACTTAAGTAAATACTTTATCGTTGACCTTTTTATATTTAGACATTACGCGTGCTCATGAAAACTTTAAGACTTTCTTACATTGTTAATGTTGTATGTAAACCGTGGAAATTTAAGTAAATTTTTGAAGAAAATTAAGGATTATCTGCAAATATCCTTAAAACTTGCTTCCAACAATATAATAGATTGTTACAAAAGATTTTAAAACCATAAAAGCTTAAACAACACTATAATAATGTATCAAAAAATTTAGAGCCAACTCGAAACAGTAAATATTTAGTTACAAGCATTTCTCAGATACACGAGCCCGGTACAAAAAGCACATAAGTTGGAGCGGTAACCGTAGAATTCTCGACATAAAGCGTCATAAAAGTGGCACATTTATACAAAATGTAACATATTAGGACAAATGTTTGTTCGGGCGGTCGCTGTGATTTATATAAAAGCTTGGACTCGCTCTGGCGGCTTTTGTAGATCAATTTTCAACTGGTAATGGTTGGACGGTAAATCGAGAATGTAAAAGAATTTAACACGCTTCTTGGACTACGTGAAATGAGATAAATATGGCGGCCATTTTGAAATGTGATTAATATTAGTTACATAGGTTAGTGACGTAATCATTTAAGTTGGTGTTTACTTGTCAATTATTTTAATTTTTTAAAAAGGAGGTTTTTTTTTGGGCCAGAAATACTCGAGTGCTTCGAAAGTTTGAGTAATTTTTGATTAGAGCACCAAGTTTCTACAATCTTTATATCAATTAATAATATTTTTTAATAAAATAAAAGATCACACTTTTTTACATATTGAAATGAACTAAAGGAATGGTTGTAGAGACTTTTGCGTTAACAAAAAATACTCGCACCGCCTTCCTAAATGCTACCACCCTTTGTTTGTTGGTCGGCACTTTGGCATTTTGGACACAACTATGTATGAAACTGGTATAACCTCCATTATCGACTGATTTTTTTTTACTCCAAATATTTCTTTCAACATGAACATAACACTCTTCTCCACAGATGATCTAAAGATGTGCTGGTTACCTAGCTGTTTGGAGTTTTCAGCCCAATTATTTTTTTCATAAAAACTCTTTATTTTATAGTATAATTTGAAGATCGTTTTGAATTATTTTTACATGCTAGGTAAATTTAGATGCCAATGCTCCATGACATGTTGGATAAACTGGACAATTCTGTAAGAATTCGCAAGTGCTTAGTATGCCTAACCTTGAATCCTAAAAAAAACTAAAACAAGACGAGTTTTTGTCTATTCTTCTCGGACTTGGGCTAATTTTGAACTGACACCTAAATTCACCTAGCATGTTAGACTTATCAAAATGATCCTTGAGATCATACGATTTTAAGATAGACTTGATAATTCTAGACTGCTAAAAAGTTGACCCTAAAATAAATCGGAGCATTTGCAAAATGAAGATGGCTGCCGAACTCAAAATCCAAGTGCCAGTTATAGTACCAGCTTGCGCGCCAGTACCAACGCCTTCACGGCCACACGCGAAGCCTCGTTAAATAAAACGACAACATTTATCCACACTTAACACACCGATAGCTCTTTAGATCGACCTACAGTTGTGAATTGGTCGCGCTTACAATAACTTCTGTCGAATTATGATCGCGCTATTGTTGTTTGACATGTAAACATGGTATTTGTGAGTTGTGTTGATGACGTGTGATTTCGTGTTTTGTAGGCAGTTTTGAGAGTGTCGCTTCTGTTTACTCTTTAATCTTTTGAGACTAGTTGAGTTGTTTTCAATATCATCATCTTCTTTTTATACTTTGAACCATGTTGTAGAAAAGTTTTGGCTTTATGTTCTATGACCGGCCGCCTGCCTGACTTCAGCCCTCTTTGGGAGCTGTTAGTTTTAGAGTTGTTTTTAATAATATTTTTTATTTATTCACAAATAGTTTTCAAGTATTTTCGTAAACGTTTTTAATGCGCGTGAGTTTAAAGTACTTGAACATTTCATTCAATTTTAGATGCGTTAGCTCATTTTATACTAACTTATCGCACTTACAGCCAAGACTTTCGAAAATAGATATTTTGATCAGTGTTTTGTAAAATTTTACAGAATATTTTCAATAAGTCTCTAAATGTATTCATAAAGATTAAAGGAACAATGACATAAGTATCTAAGCAAATCACTTTCAAACCTAAAAAACCTCAGTGTTATTCATATGTTTTGTCAGGGTTGTAATAAGGTTTCAAATTGGATAAATAAATTTGTCTACGTACAACAAAACGTAATAACGCTCTCTCAACTAAACGGGTCGTGTAATGAATTCATTTGTCAGGTTGCCCTTCTGTGCGCTATTTTTACATCACTTTATTTTTATGTTACACACTGTAAGATTTACCCGCCGATTTATTTGCCTGAAGTATTTTTTCTACTAATTTTTCTTTTATTATATTATCTATATATTTTTCATTAAGAAACAAATCTTTGTGTTATTTCAAAATATGTGACTAAAATCAGTTAATATTGGCCCATAAATGTATGTCTATAGAAACTACGAGTACCTACTTACTTTATTTAACTAGGTCAAAGTTATTTATAAAATCAAACTATGTATGACTATCGATTTTGTAAGTAGCTAATTTTACAGAAATATTGCAGATGATAATGATTTGTACTTACCAGATTCTTAGAATACTGGTAATTATTGCCTCAAACCAATAACAGACGCTGGTCGAAATATTTGCCAGAATTTTAACCACGCCCGAAATTTGGTAGGTACTTCTACTTGTATAATAGTTTCCTTTTTTTTATACAAAAATATGAAGTAAACTATTATGTTTACTTTTACAAAACAGTTTTTTTAATGCAAACAAAAAATCAGGTATTACTAATATGTAAATAATGTAAATTATGTAAATAAAAATGTATCGGAAAATCTAGTCTAAAAGTAGTTCTAACGGTGCTAAGTATTGTAAATAATTAACTAAAACTTAATAAACCTAGGTTATCGTCAATTGCTGAAAGTTCATACTAAGTATGGGATTTGATTATTGTTAAATTGTTTCATGTAAATGTTTCTAAATACAATGTCAAGCATTTATCAACTTTGCTGTTTTATTATTATACCTATGCACCTTTGCAGACTTTGCTGGCGTGGTGGTTGAGTGTCCGTGTATACCATTCGATGTGTTCGAGTCGATATTATTGTTTGTATCATCATTTTCCTGCAACTATCCACGATATGTGGGTATAACAATATATTTTCCTTCTTTTTCCCTTCCTCTATCAGCTGTCATTTCAGTACTCACACCTTTCTTAGTTATATTATCTTTCACACAATCCTTAGTAGTATTTTACTTCACTTTAAATCAAGTGGCAAAAGCGGCTTAGTCTCAAAAACTATTAGTTGACTCCCATTGATTTTACATGAGTATGGGGTGTAATATACGAGGAGATTAATTTTTTGATCGTCGAAACTATTTGCTTGCCAGAAATCTGTCTTCAGATATTTTAAATCATGTGTTTTCATAAAAAAAAACGCTATAGCTATACTATGGTCTAGCTATAATCACAATCGCTAAAAAATGTGTCACTAAAATATACATCGTATCAAATAAATTCATTTTGAAATATCACAAATAAATTACCAAAACATAAGTTAACAAGCCTTCCGGTGTCGCATTTTCGATCTCAATTTTGACAAACATTTTGCTGTTCGATTAAAAACTGTAATGAATATTGATGGGATTGTCGGGCTGGTGTTGTGTTTCGTGATAGATTGATTTTAGTAATCTCGGATTTGGGAGGATTATATCGATTTCTACGGCGAAGGACAAGTCAGACCTGCCTCCGACTGCCTTCAACAGAAAACACGCCGCCAATTTATAAAAAAAAGAACTTATTATCACAAAGACTTGTTTTTTTGGCTTACTTCAACCCTTAGGGATGACGAAGATGATACTAGCCTAAGGGCTTGTACACAAAACTGCGAAGCGAACGTCGCATCGCAAAAATCTGCGATCTAGCCCTATCTTTTGTATCAAGAAATCAAATCGCGTCGCACCAATTCGCAGTTTTGTGTACAAGCCCTTAGTCCAAATTGCTTTAGTCAATAGTTAGATAGGTAATACGAGTTTTTTTTATAAAGAATAGGTTCGCGTTTGACCTCACTTTGCCTGATGTAAAGCATCAGTGAGGTCTAATATGGAGTATTTTAATTTATTATAAATAAACGAATTATAAAATTTGAGACACATTTTTTTTAACTGGTAGCCATCCTGTTTTTGATAAATACGTTTATCATTATCATGGGAAAGTTTGTGTTCCAATAAACCAAACAGCAAAAGACATGGTATTATTGCATCAGTCTAGTTCAATACCACAAAAGGTGCATTCAGTTTTACGGTGCCCGGTATGGGGTCCGAATTTATGAGGAGTGGGATTTACTCTGGTACTTCACATTTCTTTTAGTACCAATAAAAAAGACGATTCTTTATTTTAAAATGTCGAGTGCGTTACCATAAACAATCGTAAAATAAGGAATGTATTGAAAGATGTGATATCTCTTTTATAATGTGGGGCGAATCAGGAACTATTTTTGACATAGGGGGAAAGCGGATTTTTTTGGAATGTGGGACGAACATGTGGGGCGAATGCGGAATAAATCCTCTTTTCTAAGGTCATCACGCCGCGCTCGGAAGCAATAATACAAATAATTAGCTTTTCTGAACTTTTCCTGCGTTCTGTAAGTTTTTGGCTGTTGGAAATGTAGTTTTGCGACAAATTTAAGCCATTTTCAACGACTTACGACTAAGAAGGGATTGACAAAATAGATATCCTACACCAAATTCTCAATTATACGACAAATTATTTCTGAAATTGTGACGAGGCATAAGTTTTGTGGAGGCTGGGCCAGTTTTGAAATATGTTAAACATCAAAAAGAACAGCATTCTTAGCTAAGGGAGTAAAATATTTCATTTCAAGACAAAGACAAAGGCAAAGACAATTTCAAAGGGTAATTTCCTCCTTGACTAGTTACTTGAACGGTAGTCTAGTTGGTAATACTAGCCAGATTCCGGTAAAGACGTGGATTCGAGTTTATACCTGCTAAAACTGGATCGTATTTAGATAGTTACAAAAAGATTTTAATAAGCCGTAGAAAGTCATGCATGACTTTTGGCAGAAAATACAAAAGATTCAAAAACATCGATGAGTTAAAAAGGTCATGCATGACTTTTGGAGGTAAATCCAAAAGCATGGAAATCCAACAGGAACCAAAACAAGTAACGATACGCACCAATCAGTGAAACGATAAGTGTGTCAACAGTGAACCGGCCGTGCTAATGCTGAGTACACAGGCGATGCGGGCCTTATTTATACACTCCACTAGTTTGCACTCGTTCCAACTAAAACTCGATCAACTAAAGCGAAAGGCAAAATTCACTTTAGACACTTTTATTTTATACTAGCTGTCCCGCTCGCGACTTCGTTCACTTAAAGTATCTAAACTGAGTTTTAAACATATCACACTAATAAAAAATTATAAATAACTTTGACCCCCCCTTTCACCCTTTTTAGAGGGTTATTTTGGAATATCCAGAAATACGTGTCCATTCATTTTGCATTTACAGTACACAAACAAAGTTTCACACCAATCGCACCACCCATCAAAAAGTTCCCATACAAATATTGACCTCACATTTGACCCCTTTTTGAAGATTATATTGAAAAATCCTGAAACACGTGTTCATTTATTTTGCATTTACAGTGCACAAACAAAGTTTCATGAAAATCGCTTCTCGCGTTAAAAAGTTTCATACTAACGTTTTCACCCCTTTTCACCCCCTTAAAGGTGGAATTTCCAAAAATCCCGCCTTAGTGGGTGGTTTTGTTATAAAAGGAAACCACCTTCCAAATTTCAGCTTTCTAGCTTCAGCGGTTTCGGCTCGGCGATGATCAATCAGTCAGTCAGGTCAAGCTCTTATATAGATATAGACTAGCAACACGCCCCGGCTTCACACGTGTAGCCAAAGTAACTCTATTTTTTTTAGTATAAAATATAGCCTATGTTACCCGGGGATAGTGTAGCTTCACAACAGTGAAATAATTTTTGAAATCGGTTCTGTAGTTTCGGAGCCTATTCAATGCAAACAAACAATCAAATCTTTCCTCTTTATGATATACTAGCTTCCGCCCACGGCTTCGCCCTCGTGGTACCTTGAAAAACAAAATCAAACTTTCATCCCCTATTTTATCTCCTTGGGGGTAGAATTAATGAAAATCCTTCTTAGCGGATGCCTCATAACATCTACCTGCATGCTAAATTTCAGCCCGATCCGTCCAGTGCAGTGGTTTGGGCTGTGCGTTGATAGATCACTATGTCAGTCAGTCAGTCAGTCAGTCACCTTTGAGTTATATAATTTAGACCAGCTTCCGTTCACGGCTATGCTCGCAAGGTACCTACATAAAATATAGTCTATGTTACTTAGAGTTAACGTAGCATTCTAACAGTGAAAGAATTATTGAAACCGGACCAGTAGTTTTTGAGTTTATTCGTTACAAACAAAAATACAAAAATACAAAACTTTCTTCTTTATAATATTAGTATGGATAAGCAGAAGTAGATTTTTACGATTAATAAAGCCCGGTTGGTTTATAGCGTTTCTATAATTATATTAAAGTGCGAAGTAAGACCTTGAATTTTTTAATTGAATATCATAAATCTTAATATTTACTCGTATTATGCTTTCTGTATGTACTTACATTTTTCATAATAAAGCCGTAAGTTATTAAGTCAAAATTACAGTCAAAATATTATTCGATTCAATCAGTATTCCTATAAGCGGCGATGGGCTTGTAACCTGTCACGTACGGAATACTAACTACTGTGAAAAATGTGGGCATGTGCCAATTATTGGACGTGCTTCCGACTACCATCTTTAGATATTCTCAAAGTCCTAAGTAACTAGAGCTCTGAGGAGATATCTACCGACCCTGGGGATTATAGTCGTGATCTTTATTACATAGGTAGGAAGGATTTTTGGGTTTTTTCCGTATTATCAGTATCTACATCTTGACAATGACATGCCAAACCGACTACAAAATGATGATATTAAAAACTAGCAAGCTAGTTTTGCCTCAGGCGACGAATACGCAGCTATAGATGGTAAGTAAATACCTAAAAGAACTATTCATAAAGATATGACCTTTCCAACAAAGAGCTAAAGCACAAACGAATGGATCCGTTACCCGTGACCTTGTAGAAATAGTCGTATTAATGGTGGTTCTGTAAAAAAACCGGACAAGTGTAAGTTGGACTCACTCACCGTGGGTTCCGTACGAATTTGTCTTAACCTCTAATAACCTCTTATACAACTTTGATATTTTGTACCATGACCAATATACGTCTATGTATACGTCTATAAAAGATGTATTGAAGTAGTTTTAGGGTACGAGTTGGCAGCGCGACGTGAGGCGGGCGACGGCAGACGACGTGTCGCGGCGACACTACTGGTTTCTATGTATTTCTATAAAATTCCCTCTGTAGTTAGCGACACAAAGCTAGCGACGAATTTCATAGAAATACATAGAAACCGTTGGTGTCACTGCGACACGTCGTCTCGCTGCTGCCTCGTGTCGCCCGCTGCCAACTCGTACCCTTACTCAAGCCGAAACTGTGACGTTTCTGAAACATGATAGTTTGTAAAAACTTGTGGTAAGACCTGTGTATAATCTTGGGATGAAATGTAACACACCCCAGCAGCATTTAGGCCCAATCTCATTTTCATTTACCACCGCCCCTTTGATTCACCCTTCTATTCGCCTTCATGTGATACTTACAATCTTCACTACATAGTATACAACAAAGTCGCTTTCTCTGTCCCTATATCCCTATGTATGCTTAAATCTTTAAAACTACGCAACGGATTTTGATGCGGTTTTTTTTAATAGATAGTGTAATTCAAGAGGATTTTTTTTTTGTATAAAACATCCATGATAGTAGAGGAACACTGATAATTTTAGAGGTTTTTCTAATGTCATGTCGTAAATAGCACGTTTTAGTGTATTTATTATCAGCATTGCACCCGTGCGAAGCTGGGACGGGTCGCTAGTATAATATCATTTTAAGTATTCAAAAATAGTTTAGCTTCAAAAATGTTATCGTTATTCCTAACCGTTGTTGGAATAACATTTTAGTGCTGCTATAAAATCATACCAAGTTAGAGCTTGCATGTGTACACTAAACTACGTTAGGTATTAAGCCCTGGTTTCCTAAAAAGCTTTGAACAATTTTGACGTCCGTAAAATACTACCTACACCTTATTTTCGAAGGAATTTGAAAGCGTTCTAACTAGTGAACGCATATTCTTCAAGGGTAATAATATCCACAAAACATGGCACCAAATTTCACACATCGAAACTTTTTCGTTGATTTGCCAAAAAATAATTAATTTTGACTGTATTCCCTTGACAATTTGGGTTAAAATTGCCGTGTAACGTGAATTAAGATTCTGTAAATTTTTCATAAAATTCTTAGTCAAAACTGACAAGCCACGCCCACCAGGGCTCTATTTCTGTGGGGTCATTTTTAGCTCAAGGTATACTTCCATGTTTATATGCGTTCACTGGTCTTAACCTTCACCTTTACCACCATATTAAAAGTTACGGCGTGTCGTGGAAATCTACATTGTGCGTCGTAAAATATCACGACATGACACTTCTTTTGACCTCCGTAACATTGCACTACACTAGACGGTGCATAGTTTAGTCTACAAATATATAACTCAAAGGTGACTGACTGACTGACTGGCATAGTGATCTATCAACTCACAGCCCAAACCACTAGACCGATCGGGCTGAAATTTGGCATGCAGGTAGATGTTATGACGTAGGCATCCGCTAAGAAAGGATTTTGATTAATTCTACCCCCAAGGGGATAAAATAGGGGATGAAAGTTTGTATGAAAAATAGCGATAATCGACATTCACGCGGGCGAAGCTGCGGGCATCAGCTAGTAATTGATAAAACACGAGTAGAAAAGACGGAGATAGTTTTTTGAGAATTTAAGCTTCACACAACTGAACTTTAAAGTAAACAGTGTAGCACTGATCAGGATAAAGCAATTTTGAAGTAAATCCTGACAGGTAAGTGCGACTAAAAACTAGACAGGACATATCCCATGCCACTCTTAAAAGTTGTGAGTTTTTTTTTAATTCATGCCAATGTTAGAAAGTAAAACCTCATTCGTGGTAGTTAGCGACCTTTTTGTGGAAGAGCTAGTTTTAAAATAATATGTAACGTCATTCAGAGATTGATTACCTAGCAGATGTCTGGTAATATGGTTTTGGGAAAATAATATAACTGATCGATTGAAAAAAATAAACGAATAACTAATTATAAATGGCCCGGATATAATAAAGGATAATATATTTATAACGACACGAATAGTTAGTAACTCCCTGAAGTTTTCGGTAGTCGTCTTTTACACCCTGTATGCGAATTAAATATAAAATAAAAATGTCATTTAATTCACATTTACAAATCATTTTATATTTCATTCACATTGTGAAAATTTATTTTTTAACTGCATCGGAAAAAATCCCGAGAATTTTAAACGAAACAGCCATCTTTTCTTTAAATTGACTTGACAATTTGTGACTCTGACATTATTTCAATAATTATCTCAATAGAGACTGATATCATAAAATTAGAAAAAAAGGTGGCATCAGGTTATAAAACAATAAAAAGTAATTGAAAATTTTTGAAAGCTTTAGCAAACCACGTTAGAGATATCGCTTTCAGGCATTTTACTTTTAAGGTGATTTATGTGTGAGTTAGTAATCCTTCAAAGTTGTTTCGCGAAGGCATTGTGATCTAAAATGCTTCAAAAACTTGCAATATACTGCCATCAGTTTAGCGCGATTTTGCCAAACCACTCGCAAATTTAACAGTGATGTAGCTATTCTATTATGCTGTGTACAAGCAGTAACAACAAAGTCCACAGCTGATAAAACTTGCAGGAGCTGAGTTGTTTACGTGGTTGTCGTAAGTACTCGAGCGCGACGCAAGTTCCAGGCATTCGGTAACTGGGACGAACTGGCGACGTTGCTACGCTTGTTTAACCACTAATCTATCGGAGTTTGTTGCATAGTTTACAATTTTCTTCTTTATTGTTTCACTAGTGTTTTTGGAGCGCTTTTATTTAAGAGCGCTGGTGGTGTAGTGGTAGCACCCCTACCTCACGATCCGAAGGTCGTGGGTTCAAACCTGGTCGTGCACCAATGAGTTTTTCCATTCGAAAAATTTATGTGCGCAATGCCAGTGCTCTTAAACGGTGAAGGAAAACATCGTGAGGAAACCGGCATACCCTAGAACTAAAAAATTGGAGGTATGTGTCATTGGTTAGTATTCTTATAAGCGGCGATGGGCTTGCAACCTGTCACGTACGGAATACTAACTACTGTGCAAAATGTGGGCATGTACCAAATGTCATGTTTGGACTTGTCTCTGACTACCCTCTTTAGATATCCTCAAAGATCTAAGAAACTAAAGATCTGAGGAGATATCTACCGAGCCCGGGGATTACAGTCGTGATCATATATATTTTTTTTTTTTTTTAGTGTTTTTGGTTTTTTCAGTTTGAGCACTTGTGATACAAGATACAAGAGTGGTGATGTAGTGGGAGCACCCTTATCCAAAGGTCTCGGGTTCAAACCTGGTCGTTCACCAATGAGTTTTTCTATTCGAGAAATTTATGTGCGCAATGCCAGTGTCTAAGTGGTGAAGGAAAACATCTTGAGGAAACCGGCATACCCTAGAACCAGAAACTCGATGTGTGTGTCATACGTTAGACACAAACATTGCGCACATAATTTTTTTGAAAAAAAAACTCGATGCACAACTAGATTTAAACCCACGGCCTTCAAATCGCGAAGCAGGGTTGCTACCACTACACAACCAGAGCTCTATTTAAACAGTGAATAGTGTATTATTATTTGGCTTAATATTGGCATTGCCATTGTAAGTACGTGGTAATGCCAATTTCCAGTGTCTTGGGGACACTTTTCTCTCGGCAACGATCAGTTTAGCTATCTAAAGATTGTTTGAATCGGTCTCTTGTGTACCTTTATGCTTTTCAATATTATTTTTTATCAAAAAGTGGCCATACTGATTAAATTTTAAAAAAAGATACCTAAGTTTTATTGAGCAAGTGCTTTTGTTCAAAAGCATGCTTTTGTGCTAGTAATAAGCACGCCTGTCAGTACCTTAAGTTAAGCAAAACCGTAAGCAGAAGCTAGTATAAAAATTGAACATCAAAATCCCGTTCAGTAGATATTCGATTACCTGTTCAACATTTCTTTTGTTATGTTTTATGTTATATTGTTCGTACGTCGCTCGATGCGTTCCGTTATCATTATATTCAAGAGTCGCTTTACATTTTATTGGTGAGCCTCGGGTTAGGCACACGAGTAATAACTAACAGAGAAGCAGCTGTGATAATACAACGAAAAAAATACAGAATAATCATCTACGGGCCCGATGTAGGCTTAGCCTAGTCAAGTCCGAGAAAATGAAAATAAAATTTGTATAAACGTGTTGGTATGCTTAAAATGTCTTATTTTTATCCTATCACCAAAGGTTTAAATCATAGATATGCCCGGACGCCAAAAACTGTGGCATTGTTTTTATTCGTACCTATTATGTGTTAACAAAATGCACAAGTGTGCATGCAGTCATGCACACTAATGATTAGTAAAAAATGAACCAAACAGTTATTTCACCATTTATTGTGCAATTATATTGCTCGATCTTTCGTAAAAAATATACTTATTCCTTTCCTACCCTGAAATTGAAAATATTTGGTGTGCCAAATGAGCGAGCTTTCTCATTTCGTGTGGCAACAAAACGGCGCGGTCTTAGTACCGTACGGGCATATCTTCGATTTAAATCTTTGCCCATCACTAGTTCTTTTGAACCATAGTGGCAAAAGGATCGAAGTGGACCTTTAAGGAGGCTTCTTTCTGTTTTCCTTTGTGATTTTTAGAATCTAAAAAGACTGAATTTTTAGTTCCATTATTTGCCAATTTCCTTACGACTATGTTATATTATTTAAGGTAGATTTAACTAACTTCTGGTATATCTATTCTCAGAATAATGTAATATCAAATACAAGTAAAATAAAATTTTACTCTTTGCTTTAAGATAAAAATGATTCTGGGCATAATGCTTTAACTAGTTTGGCCGATAAACTAAATAGTTTGTTCTCTGTTAGACACTTTGCTCATGTGTTTTAAGCACCTTTGAACTTTCTATTTGGCATCATATCACATTCAACAGACTTTTGTTTCTATAAGTTATACTTTTATGTGACAGCCACAATTTCCGATAAGGTTTTGGGGTTTTCTTGTGCAATAACGTGGTATTATAACCGTAGTTTGCAAAGACATGAGTGTAAGTACCACAGTAAGTACCTCAAATTATATAGGTACCTTCCGGTACCAGACATTAGGTATATAATAAGTACCTGGATGACCGAGTATTGCTCGGTTTGGTAAACGACGTTTCCTAAAAATGAAACCTAGCTAGATCGATTATCGCCCCCGAAACCCTTTGCATACTAAATTTCATAAAAATCGTTTGAATGAGCCGTTTCAGAGATTCAGATTATATCTATACAAAAATTGCTCTTTTAAAGGTACATAAGAGTCAATGGAAACTAAATTATGATCACGACTGTTTCCTCGGTAGATATCTCCTCAGATCTCTAGTTACATAGATCTTTGAGGATATCTAAAGAGGGTAGTCAGGCATGTCCAAACGTGGCATTTGCATTTGCCCACATTTTACACAGTAGTTAGTATACCGTACGTGGCAGGTTGCAAGCACATCACCGCCTATAAAAAAACTAACTACTCACATACCTTCGAGTTTTTTGTTCTAGGGTATGCCGGTTTCCTCACGATGTTTTCCTTCACTCATACTTTTCCAAAACTCATTGGTGTACGAACAGGTTTGAACCCCATGACCGGATCGTGAGGCAGGGGTGTTACCACAACACCACCAGGCCCCTATTCAATAAACATTACAAGTCTACAAATTTGTAAAAATGTGACAATATTGTCAAATTTAATGACAAGACGTGCTGTATAATAAAACCTACAAATATGTAGAATTGTAAGAAAATTTTACAATTTTTAAATTTTCCTCCAGTGAATCGTAATTTTTTATTAAACAGAAACTTGTAGAATTGTAGCCGCTTACAATTAATTGTATTATACAATTTGTAATGTTTATTGAATAGGGGCCAGTGCTCCTTAATTGTGTGGTGTTATTAATTTGTATCAAAATATGGATTCTATGTCAAGTCATAAAAGGCATTTATACTTATATCTTAATCAAATGCTAATCTCCACTCTGCTAATGAATATTTAAAATTCAAAGTAGAATATGTTAACTGCCACCTTTCTAACGAGGTGCTTAACATGAGGGGCTTATAGCGATTAGCATAGATTGACTGATTGTGTCATTGTCATCGTGTGACTGGACGGTGACCTTCGGGGTTTTCTTCTGATGCATTTGACTGTCCACTTTATCGCTCTAAGTTTTATATTTTTATTGAGTTTTATTGTCAAATTTTGGTGGGTTTTTTTCCAATAAAGGCCGAGTGTAAGTGAAATAACGTGAATAGTTCTTCTATAAATCTATCGGAAAAAATACCGAGATTTTTAAACGAAATTATATAAATACCGACCTACATAAATATAGGTAGGTGCCTATAACTACGTAAGTTGGTTCTAATCGAAAACAAATACTGAGTTTAAAGTTTATTGCCACTGTTGCGTCTTAGGTGTTTAAAATATTTGGCAATAGTGATTCATGAATTGAACTTATCAGGCATATTACTTTTTAGACATCCATCAAAGGCATTTGATGATGATGATGTTGATGATAAAAGGCATTTTGCTACAAAGGCTAAAAGCGTATTAGATGACCCGATCATCAGCGATACTAAGTAGGTACTTACTTACCGTGTTATGACGTCAGCGGTTTTCTTAATTTTGCTTTTTAATTTTGCTTAATTATCTCAAAAACTATCCATCCTATAATAAAAATAAAAACTATTTTGGAATGTACAGAGTGTAGTAAGTAGTTTATTCATTTTAAACCCTAACAATATAATGTACTTACATAAAAAAGTTTTTTATATTTCAACAATATAAAAAAATATTTCTCTTACGACATTCGGTTTCCTGTACCTTAAAAATACTTAATTTTGAGTTTCGACATTGCGTGATACAAAAGATTTTTCATTTCCGCATTTTACTAAGTACTATTTGTACACTAACATCATTTATCAGTTTCCATACATTCACAGATTTCATACACTTGGTCAATTAACATTGACATAGAAAAGGTATACCAGTACAAAACATGGGAGGAACTTATATCAAGAAATGACAAACGAATTTAAAGATTATCATCTAAATAATTTAGAATATTGCGTTACTGACTGACTGACTTATGAACATACAAAAAATTAAAGTCTTACAGACTCTTTTCTAGGTCTATATAGGAGCACTAAGTGAATAAAATTGTAAGCTGTAGATTGTGGGTTCGATCCCCACTCAGGAGAGATATTTGTGTGATGAACGCAGTTGTTTGTTCCGTGTCTGGGTGATATTATTATTCTATGTATGTATTACAAACAAACGTATTTAATTAATCTATCAGTTATCTGGTTCCCATAATACAAGCTTTGCATAGTTTGGGGCTAGAGAGTGTTGTTTGATAAATTCCACCAATATTTATATTTAATTCTCGAAAGAGGTGGAACCTTCTATGGAAAAAAAATCATTCGTAAACGAAGTCGAGGGAATGTCACTACTCACTTATAATAGCGACCCGGAGTGAATAACAATAGAATTACTTTGTGGTCTATTATTGCTACGGGTAATGCTTAATAACTAAACGAGTGGTTACTGCAACCATTGGTTATGATGACAGTTTATTCAGATAACTAAAATACCTACTTATTTTTTTAGCCAGTGTTTAACCATATTTGGCATAGGTTATAAGCAAAAATATTGTTTAACCTTAAGTAATATAGCGTATCTTTCCAAGTCTTTTTTTCTTTTTGCGAGGAAATAAGCCTCAAATCCACTAGTTATACTAACGGCTGGTTTATTGTTGATGGAATTATGCCTACCACTGGCTCTACCTTAATTAAGTGACACATGTCATGTCAAGACTGTGACAGGTTCGCAAAAAAACCTCATTGCCTGACATTTAATTTCATCTCGTCTTGTCAATAAATGTCAAAACAGCAATTCAATTAAACGTTAGCATTGTTTTATGAAGGTGTTAAATTCTTCATGTCTAGTTTTGATGGTCGGTTGCGTTATAATTTATGAGGCATTTGAATTTCTATGTTTATGACGTATTTTATTAGTAATTTTGACGCCATTGAGAAGAAAGCATGGGCGAGGACACTGATATGCGAACTAGTTATCTGTTACTGTAGGTAGATAAAATCCATAACCTTAGAGACCTTACCTTAGTAGACCTTAGAGTAACTTAGTAGACTTTGGGGACCTTAGAGTAGTTTTTCACGTCTTTAGAATCGAAAAAAAACATCAAAAATGTTCTATTCTAATTATTTAATTTGTCAACTATGTAAATTATAATTTCAAAAAAATTCTGGCGTTATCCAGCGAGGCAAACAATTTAAGATGATTTATTGAAGGATCAACCTTAAAAAACTTATTAGGTATATTTGCTAAATCATCTAAACTAATATTATAAAGAGGAAAACTTTGATTGTTTGTTTGTTTGTTTGAAATGAAAATTTATAAACGAAACATCGTTCAGTGTAGCCACAATTAACAATTAACTCAAATGGGTGGTTATCATTTTGTTTTTTACCCGACGGCAAGCGAAGAAGGAAGGTAATGTGTTTGAGCTGTATGTATGAGAGTTATTTCGTTTGTTGGTTAAGCCCAATCGGCTAGAGATTAAGACAAATAAGGTGTCATTGGATTTGTCTGGATTAAAAAAGTGACATATGTTATTGTTTTTTTGTTAAATTATTCGCTCATTTGAGCAGGCTTATAGTCATAGACCTTACTGCCTAGTCTTGCGTAAATTAATTTCTTCCGTTTTCTATAATCTAACTTAATCTAACCTAACCTAACCGCCATTTTCTTGTTGTGTCTGACATAGGTTATACAAAATGTCAAAAATTCAATATGGCGGCTGCAAGAAGCTATTCAATTATTTTCAGTGGGTTTTTTTTATTTTTTGCAATAAATAGGTAAGGTAATAAATAGGAACCTACTAGTTGTGTACCTACAAGTTGACTTTGAGAGTTTCACATGAGATAAGTAACAATGAAAATATTCGTTTCATAAGTGGTACGCGCATCACAGTCCCTTGTGGCCACTCGCCATAATTTATTATGGTTGTGGGCGTTTTGTGTTATTTACAACAATCTCCTTTACATTTTGTTTTGTTTATAAAGATGTTTGATGAATGTTTATGGTCGGGGCATCAGCGACAAACGAAGTATCTCTATTATAGTCATTATTTTATTCAATAACTAGATGGTGCCACAGGAAAGATTATAGCTCGACCACTGCCTGAGTGGAGACCGCGGCTCGGCAAACGTAGTGTAGGACGCCCTCCAGCTAGGTGGAGTGACGATCTGCGAAAGGCTGCTGGTGGAGGCCGGATGCGTCGAGCTGAAGACAGGGCGCAATGGCGCTCATTAGGGGAGGCCTATGTCCAGCAGTGGACTGCTATAGGCTGATGATGATGATGACTGCCTGATAGTTTTGGCTTCAGTATCGATTACAGAGTCCAAAAAAGATTTTCAAAATGTCTTCAATGTACAGAATTTCACCTTTTACAGTTTTATTATAAGTATACATTTTAAACTCGCCATCATGCCTCGACACGACAATTACTTCTGCTAAGTTTACTTTAACCAAAATCAATAGTGCGATTACAACATTTTGATACAACCAACACTTGTCAAAACTGGCTCTTATTAATACCAAATCACTTGATTATAATCAAAATGGTTTGATATTAATTGTAAGTAGAGATCCATGATCGCCCCACTGATCAAAATTATTCAAAACTATATTGTCATTCGCAATCACAAACTTTTTGCTGTCCTTTGCATCTACACTTATCGCACAGTAGTTCTCTTAGCAAAATACTCTGTATCTCATTCCTGACCATCAGTTTCCTGATTGGATTCAATCTCTTCAAATAACCTACTATAGATTTGGCAAAGTTTACATCTTCGTCTAAAGGCGAGGACCAGTCTTCAGCCTTTCGTTTCACTCCTCGCACTTCCGATATTTTAGGGTTCGTTTCTGATTCAGACCAAGCGTTCTCAACATTCACGTAAAATGGTTTCTCCACGTATTCTTCTTCATCATATCCTATCTCTTCCATAAGTTCTTCTGGAGATCCTGCTAATTCTGTCTCTTCTTGTACTGCATTGTTTGTGTTTATTTCTATAGTACAAGAGTTGTTGTTGCTTACATTTTTGTTTAAAAGGACGTCGATCGTCTCGTCGTTTTCTTCTGGGAAGAAGAGGCGTGGTGTTCTTTTAGTTAAAGAGTCTTTTAGGAAGAGCATACTTTCGAAATGGGGCCACACGCCAGTGTAGTAGTGTAGCAGTGGTTGCGTTGGGTTTTCTGGTGGGTTCAGCTTCCTGATCTCAATGCGGAAGACATCTCGGACTCTACGCCACCGTTTCTTCAAGAACTCCTCTGAAAATATATATATTTTTTAGAAACTTTTGATTACACAGTACAAATCATCTTATCTATACTAAATTATAAAATGAAACGATTTTATGTTTGTTTGCATTGTTTAGGCTCCGAAACTACTGGACCAATTTGAAAAATTCTTTCACCAATATGTAGAATGAAGTTTCAGGATGAGGATATTATATTTTATGTAGGTACTTCGTGGGTGACGCCGCGAGCGGAAGCTAGTAATATATAATGTAAAAAAAGTCGGCTTTGTTCGAACACTTATAACTCTAGAACGACTGGTTCGAATTTAACGGTTTTTGATTTGTTGTATTTGACTTTGTCCCTAATAGCATAATAATTATTATAAACTTTGGAAAATTGACGAAAAAATAATTATGTTAGAAAAAACATTTTCCCATACAAAATGTTCATGGGTTCCGCGATAACTGGTAATTCACACGGACGAAGTCACAAGTAATAGCTAGTTTCTGATAAATAATATCAAGACTTCGGTAATAAGTAATGCTATATCCAATTCATTGGTACACAATATTATATTCGACGAACCGTTTTGTAATACGTCCATCCGACTTAGTACAAGTGATGATGATAATGAGTTTGGCCGGTCACTACCTTTACGTCTACCATGAGTTATCACATTTAGATCGGCTGACGTTACTACAGTAGTAATAGTACGTTACTATGACATCTGTCAAAATTGTTACTTATGATACCAAATTTTAAGCAAATGAATGAAGCGCAAACTACAGTCGCTGTAGTACGTCGTGACGTAGGATAGTTAACTACGTGACGTTTTAGTACCCAACTATCCGCTAGAGGCGCTGTACAAGTTTTCATACATTTTTTTAACTACAGTCGCTAGCGAGTGTAGATTGTGAAAACTCATGGTAGACCTACTGTACAAAAGTCAATAGTAACTAATAGTTACCTACACCATATAGCAACTACCTAGGTACTTTTGTAAACGTTACACAGATAAACATTGTAGTTACGGTGCTCATTATCTAAGTACAAGTACATGCGAATAAAATACCATAGTTGATATACTTACTTACACAGACTAAACTCATAACTCAACTTTTACTTTGCCACAGTCGGGTAAAATCGATAGTCATAAGTCAAAAATAGGTACAGTGCGCCTCAGTGGCTCTTTTTATGTGCCTACTTACTAAGTACCTATATAAGTAAAAGAGGTATGATTATTATGAGTATGTATGATTGAGATCAAAACTGTAAAATGTTTAGACGTGCCTCTGACTGCTTTTAGATATCCTCAAAAGCTCTAAAGAACTAGAAATCTGAAAAGATATCTACCGAGACTGGGAATAACAATCGTGATCATGTTTTTACGAGATTAAGTAGGAATAAAATCAGTAAACAAAACAAATTTACCTAAACTAGTAGGTAGATACTATGAATAGTGTGTGAATGAAACAAAAGTACTCACTATCTCTCTTTATCAAAGCAGACAGCTTCGTCCACTCGTAATCCATCGCCTGTATGTTTCCATACATCTCATTCTTCTTATCCCACAACACAGGTCTGGTGTGCACTTCAGCTATGATCTGTTCAGTTATTGATGCAAAATTAGCCATTTTTGACAAAAACTGACGTGCGTCCTGTCCGAGCGATGCGAGGGTACTAACCAGAGCGAGCGTACCGAGCCGAACCGGCAAGCTATGCTTCCAAGCGTTGCGATGCGACGTTGCCAAACTGTGCACGCTCGATAATTATTATTTAACTTTAGGGTAAAGCTGAATACATACCTAGCAAAGGTAATTATGTATACACCTATGTTATAACTTCACCTTTGTTTCTCAGGTTTGCTGGTTGAAAATTCTTGTATGGTTAAGCTCGCTTTTGTACTATTTTTTCAATGACTTGTAAATAATTTACTGAGTTCAATAAATAATTACAAGAATCAAGAGATTACCACTACGTGTTGCTGTCGAAGCTATTGTTTACTTCACTGCGTTGTTGAAAAATACTGTGACTTAATATCTTCTTAGATAACTTTTTAAAATATAAATATAATATTAGGTAACACTTGTTTATTATTTTATTTGTATAAGTGCAAAGTATACCTACCTATCTAGTAGATAAAATCTAGAAGAAAAAATAAATACCTACCTACCTAGGTAGGTAGGTACCTACTTATTTTTTTCTTTCCTGTTGTCTTTTTTTTGCTGTCCTGTTCTTTCCTGTTATAGCAGGAAGAAAATGCCTTCGGCATTATGCTCGTCAACTGTGCATTATTTTGTAATTTTGTGTGCAATTAAGAATTAAAATAAAAATAATAAGTAGGTACTTATGTAAGTATTATGTATCTACATAATTTGTTATGTTACCTACATAACTTTACAACCATACCAAAATTTATTTCAAAATAAACCAAAAGTTGGGATTTACTGCGGTGTATTTGCCTGACAACTACGTCGCTCTGGTTTTTATATGTTTTCTCGTGTTATTTTGAGTTTTATTGCGTAATTTTGGTGGTTATTTTGCCAATAAAGCCCGGGTTCTTGACGCGAGTGTAAAGTATGTGAATTAGAGTGAATAGTTCTTTTCAAATTCCATCGGAGGAAATCCCTAAAATTTTCAACAAAACAGCCATCTTTTGTTTAAAATTGACTTGACTACTTGACTATGACTCTGTGACGTTGACAATACTTATAAATAAATACACTTGACACTGGCAAAATTGTTCTCTAAGAGACAGATGCCATAATTGAAGAAGAAGAGAAGAAGAAACCAAAAGTTTAGGTACCAATTTTATAAAATACACTCTAAAAAGCTTGTTTAAAAAATCACATAGCATCCCTTCGAATTATTTAGGTCGATGAACACAGCACTCAGTGTGCATCCGTTCTAATCGATGACGTCACGCGTCTCTGCCCGATGTGCCCCGCCCGTTGCGTGCGGTCAGCACTCCGGTATTGCACGAACCGGCAACGCAGCATTGAACCGCTGACGTAGGAGCTACTATGTATGGTCTGTGCTTTGCTGTGCTGATTGGCGTGTGCTAACCATTTTGAGGCGGGAATACATTTTAGATTGGTTTATTTACAAAGTATAATACGGCCGGTGAAGTAGGTACACATACTATACGTACTGTAGTGCGATTACGGAACTCTGATACAATCAACACTTGTCAAAACAGGCTCAATTTTTTTTTTAATAAATAACGCTGGACAATCCACACAGCATCATCTAGCCCCAAAGTAAGCTACTCTAAGCTTGTGTTATGGGTACTAGATAACTGATATATTTAATACATTATATACATAGATAGATATTTTTTATTATACATAGAAAACACCCAGACCAACGGAACAAATTTCTGCAGATCGTACACAAATTTGTTCCGCGGCGGGAATCGAACCCGCAACCTCTTGCGTCGCAGGCGGAAACTCGCCCGCTGCGCCACTGAGGTCGTCATTATTGATTGAATCAAATTGATTGAATTAACACTCTTATGTTATATCAAATCATTGATTACAATGAAAACGTATTGACTTGTATTTTATGTATGTATGTACTTATGTATAAATTTTAGATTGGTTTATTTTAAACGAGCGCTGGTGGTGTAGTGGTAGCACCCCTGCCTCACGATCCGTAGGTCGTGGGTTCAAACCTGGTCGTGCACCAATGAGTTTTTCCATTCGAAAAATTTATGTGCGCAATGCCAGTGCTCTTAAACGGTGAAGGAAAACATCGTGAGGAAACCGGCATACCCTAGAACTAAAAATTCGAAGGTATGTGTCATTGGTTAGTATTCTTATAAGCGGCGATGGGCTTGCAACCTGTCACGTACGGAATACTAACTACTGTGCAAAATGTGGGCATGTACCAAATGTCATGTTTGGACTTGCCTCTGACTACCCTCTTTAGATATCCTCAAAGATCTAAGAAACTAAAGATCTGAGGAGATATCTACCGAGCCTGGGGATTACAGTCGTGATCATATTTATTTTATTTTTATTTTTATTTATTTACAAAGTATAATATAATGCGATCGGTGAAGTGGGTACATACTATCTACATTTTACTGTCGACAAAACCTTCTGCTTTAGTTTTTCTCTGTGTCATTTATTTGAATCTAGACACGCGGCAGCGTGTCAAGCCAAGTTCAAGCGAAGCGAACGGGCGATGCGCGCCTAGTGTAATATTACAGGAACCATTTGGGTGATTTTTCACCCCCTCGTAACTCAAAAACTATTTCACATAAACAAGTCAAATTTGGCTCATCTATTGCCACTTGCGAGTAAAATATGTGCACCGAATTTCATAAACACACCTCAAACGGTTATTTAGATATTAACGTCCAAAAATGGCTGGTTATGGAAAATTTTATCACTGACTGATCTATAGACGTTAATTATAACCCAGTTCTAGATGACCTAGAACGTTCAAATTTGGCATCCAGGTAGGTAGTGGGGTGGATACAAAGGAAAAAATCTGAAACTTGTAAATTTTTATATTTTTATCGTACTTTTTCAATTAATTGATTCTCCTAGGAACCCTTACTAGCGCCTGTAATTTAAGAATAGCAATCTAAATAGATGACAGTCGGTCATTATGTGGATTTTAATAGGGTCTTGACGTGAATATAATAACGAGTGGAAGTAGTGTCTTGGATTGGTAAGTAGTACACTCTCGGTAAGTACCTACTATTATCGGGCTAACCTATCTACTTAGGTACCTAGGTATACAATGTGCTAATAGTTGAGCCGTCTATGCAGGTAGATATATAAGTGTAATAATATAAGAATAAGTACCTACGTACTTACTAATAAGTTCTGTACAAAAAGTAATGATATCCCATCAAAAACATAAATGTGAAATGAGAGCCAAGTTCAATAAGTAGGTATGCTTTAGTCGTTGACTTCAGCGACAAAAGAAGTGAGATCTAAACGGGTGCCAAGTACAATGGTCAGTCCTGAAACTTATTTATAACAATATGAAATATTTTTAACAACTTTAAGATATAATTTCATCTTAAAACTTAGGATATTATATTGAAGCCTAAGGTCTAACTTGGCTAGTTCTCATATACGAATTAACTACTGACTAATTATGTCCAATCGCTAGTTTCTACCAGCAATCCAAATTTTTAGAAGAATAAAATAAGAACTTGCAAAGGCTATACTTACCTAATTTAATTTGTACTCTTAAGAAAACTAGCCAAGTCAGACCTTAGGCTTCAATATAATATCCTAAGTTTTAAAATGAAATTATATTTTAAAGTTGTTAAAAATATTTCATATTGTTATAAATAAGTTTCAGGACTGACCATTGTACTTGGCACCCGTTTAGATCTCACTTCTTTTGTCGCTGAAGTCAACGACTAAAGCATACCTACTTATTGAACTTGGCTCTCATTTCACATTTATGTTTTTGATGGGATCTAAAATATACTTAAAAAACATGATCATGATTGTTATTCCCAGGCTTGGGATATCTCCTCGGATCTCTAGTTACTTAGATCTTTGAAGACACCTAAGTGTAGTCAGAGACACGTCCAAACGGGATATTTGGTACATGACCATATTTTGCACAGTGATTCATTATTCCGTAAGTGACAGGTTGCAAGCCCATCGCCGCTTATAAGAATACTAATGTATGACGCATACCTTCGAATTTTTGGTTCTAGGGTATGCCGGTTTCTTCACAATGTTTTCCTTCACCGTCTCAAAGAACTGGCATTGTGGAAAAACTCATTGTTGCAATACTAGGTTTGCACCTACGACCTTCGGATCGTGAGGCGTGCTACCACTACCCCACCAGTGCTTTTTTGCTAATATAGAAATGTAATAATAATAATAAATAATATATAATCTCCAGGATCGGTAGATATCTCCTCAGATCTTTAGTTACTTAGATCTTTGAGGATATCTAAAGAGGGTAGTCAGAGGCAAGTCCAAACATGACATTTGGTACATGCCCACATTTTGCACAGTAGTTAGTATTCCGTACGTGACAGGTTGCAAGCCCATCGCCGCTTATAAGAATACTAACCTATGACACATACCTTCGAATTTTTGGTTCTAGGGTATGCCGGTTTCCTCACGATGTTTTCCTTCACCGTTTAAGAGCACTGGCATTGCGCACATAAATTTTTCGAATGGAAAAACTCATAGGTGCACGACCAGGTTTGAACCCACGACCTTCGGATCGTGAGGCAGGGGTGCTACCACTACACCACCAGCGCTCTTTGAAAAAATAGAAATATATAAGTACTATTATGTATTTTTATAATATAAATATTTTAAAACTATCTATTTTTGATTTTTGCACTTGACAAAATACCATCGAACTTTTTACTACGCCACACCGGTTTCCACACGATTTTTCAAAAAAAAAAATTTGGTGCACGAGATTCGTACCCACGACCTTAAGATGACAGGACCATAACCACTACGCCGCGTGCTTTTTCTCAAAACTAAAACTACTAACTCCAAAACTGTCTAAGAAACTCAAAAACTAAAACATTGTTTCCTCGTTATAACATCGATAGTGCGGTAGGTAGGTACTCGAGGCGGGGTGTCTACTCTTATAAAGTGAGAAAGCGCCTCGAGAGGCAGACTTCAGCCGCTTTTGTTAGCGCTGTCCTGGTAAAACTGACGTTTGCGTTATCTGTGGCGCAGTCTGCAGTGCAGCGTGAGTGAACGTGAACTTTTGAGTGAACGATATAAGGGTGGAGGAGAATTTAGCTGAAGGACTTTTTTAGTCTTTTTGCGAGTATTACGACTTGTTCATAATACCTATCAGAACAGTATGAAAAAAAATATGGTTTCATACAGTTCGTTCTTTTCCTTCCAAGTTATAGTTAGGTTTTTTGCTTTTATCTTTTAGTAAAACTAAGATACTTAGTAGTAGAACATTCTATGGAAATCTTCTTCTTCTTCTTCTTCAATTATGGCATCTGTCTCTTAGAGAACAATTTTGCCAGTGTCAAGTGTATTTATTTATAAGTATTGTCAACGTCACAGAGTCATAGTCAAGTTGTCAAGTCAATTTTAAACAAAAGATGGCTGTTTTGTTGAAAATTCTCGGGATTTCCTCCGATGGAATTTGAAGAGAACTATTCACTCTAATTCACATACTTTACACTCGCGTCAAGAACCCGGGCTTTATTGGCAAAATAATCACCAAATTTACGCAATAAAACTCAAAATAACACGAGAAAACATATAAAAACCAGAGCGACGTACATAGTTGTCAGGCAAATACACCGCAGAAAATCCGTCTATGGAAATCATAGTTTTGAAAACTACTTCGTTTTGATAGTTTGTGTAAGCTTTCAATTTAATCCATTTTTTTTTTCTCAAGTCAACCTAAAACACGTGTCACATCACAGTGTAATTGATATAGCATGACAACTATCGGGTTCCATCTAGAATTAGATTATTACTTGACTAGCTGAATCCGGTTTATACGAGTATACTAAATTGTTAAGCAGTAATTAATTGTTTTTTCTATGTAGTTCTAGTATTGGACTGTTATTTTGTATTTTTTTCCATCGTATTGTACATTGGGCTTTTATTTTGTATTCTTTTTTCCAATGTATTGTTAACATTGGGCAGTTATTTTGTATTTTTATAAATGGCCCTCAGGTACTTGTAATTTCTTTTCATGTGTTAATATTAATATTTTATATTTTGTTCTACTAGCTGTAAGTTTTCCTAAGATTTGAAAATAAAAAAATAAATAATTTTTTTTTTCCAATGCAATGTAACATTAGGCAATTATTTTGTATTTTTTTCTAACATATTGTAAAATTTTTTTCAATGAGTTTTTCCATTCGAAAAATGTATGTGCGCAATACCAGTGCTCTTAAACGGTGAAGGAAAACATCGTGAGGAAACCGGCATACCCTAGAACCAACAATAATTCGAAGGTACGTGTCATAGGTTAGTATTCTTATAAGCGGCGATGGGCTTGCAACCTTTCACGTACGGAATACTAACTACTGTGCAAAATGTGGGCATGTACCAAATGTCATGTTTGGACTTGCCTCTGACTACCCCCTTTAGATATCCTCAAAGATCTAAGTAACTAAAGATCTGAGGAGATATCTACCGAGCCTGGGGATTACAGTCGTGATCATATTTTATTTTATTGTAAAATTGGGCAGTTATTTTGATTTTTTTTACAACGTATTGTAACATTGGGAAGTCCCTTCATACTTATCACCAGCCATCAGTTTTAGACACTTTGCACTTCATGTTTGACCATATTTTATCGCTAACACACATAAATAATGACTTGTTTGACATATTATACAATTAGGTAGTACACCTACCTTAGGGTTACGGTAATAGGAAGTAAGTAAATTACTTATTGCATTTATTCTAGACTAGTGCTCGCGTCTTCGTTCGCATTTCTTTTTAAAATGTTTAATAATAATAATAATAATGCTGGACAATCTACACAGCATCATCTAGCCCCAAAGTAAGCTACTCAAAGCTTGTGTTATGGGTACTAGATAACTGATATATTTAATACATGATATAGGTACATAGATAGATATTTTTTACTATACATACACACCCAGACCAACGGAACAAATTTCTGCAGATCGTACACAAATTTGTTCCGAGGCGGGAATCGAACCCGCAACCTCTTGCGTCGCAGGCAGACTCTTGCCCGCGGCGCCACTGAGGTCGTCAAATAGTTATTGTGCTAGATTTAGGCGAAAGAAAATATGGATGGTGTGTGAAAGATGACATGGGTAATTATAGAAGTGAGTAGGTACTGAGATGACGAATGATAGAGGGAAATGAAAGAAGATCCCTGTTGTGCCGACCACATAACTTGAAACAAAACTTGGGAAAAGGGCAGGAAGATGATGATACTTTATTGTGCTATAACCTTGGAGTATTATGGAAGGAATAGACACAGCCAAGAACAGAGACGATTGGAAGGATTTGGGGGAGAACTTTGCCCAGCAGTGGGATGAAAATTAGGAAAAAAAATCCAATTAAAAATCATGAAAATCAGTCAAGCCGAGATAATAAATGGTGTAAGTACCTAGGTATCACGATTTTGCTTGATAACAAGGTAAGTAGGTATAGATTTTTACAAAAAAATACTTTAAACACCCTGAATATTTTTTTCAGGTATCGTGTCCGAGTTTTTTGGAACCAGTGTGGTGAAAAGATTAAAGCGTTTTTCAGAGACTCATCTATCAGCTCAGATCATTCTTTGTTTATTATTCTTAAAAGCGTTGTTGAGCTTCCAACCTGACACGTACGTAATACTACGTAAACCGCGCAAAATGGGAGTGTGTCAAATACAAAACACATAAATTTTAACTAAAATCAACAGCTGTAAGTGAGCCATTCTACTCAACAGTTTTGTCATTGTTCTCACTATTCGTCATTGCTCGCAACAAACAATTTTGGTTATCTCATAAAATATTAGTTAATTTTCAATGTACCTACCCTCCGTTAAATAACTTATAATCAACCAATCTTTTATTGCTCCATCTTCATGCTATCAGCTAGAAAGACAAGCTCTAAATACTAGGTTAAAAAAGTTTTTATAGTAACGGTAAAATATGTACTTTTAAACTTACGCGATCTGAACACATTATTATTAGTATTAGACGGGTATTTATCGCGACAGCGTGCAAACCTGTCGAAACGTCGGGAAAATATAAGGTAATTTAAACGCGATAAATACCCGACTATTACTAATAATAACGGTAAAATATCAAATTTATAGAATCGCCCAGTATTACACTGTGAGGCATTTGATACGGCACACAACATTCACATTATTTGACAAACAACATGTTTGAACAACGCCCTCTGTTATTAAAACCACTGAAATTGCAACTAAACACAATACCGATCGTAAAGTCGGAGAACACACAAATAATTTCCTGATACAATATTACTGAAGGTTGGACCACACATAAGCACGGTACAGCATTGCGTTTTTAATTTACTGTCTTCACAGGTCAGTTGGTAGTAGCTCTGCCTTCTGCGCTGCAGGTTGTGGGTTCGATCCCCACTCATGACAGACATCTGTTTGATAAACGCAAATGTTTGTTCTGTGTCTGGGTGTTATTATTGTATACTATGTATACCTATTAGGGACAATTGTACACCAATTTCAATCTAAGATCAGTCGCTATAAAACTTAATTTCCACTGTTAACAATTTCAAAATGAGATCGCAGTACCCAGATCTAGCTTTTCAAAGACTTTAAATCTAAAGTCAATTGACAAAGAGCTTATTTTACATTGTTTGAATATAAGTCCTGGTACTATACTATTTAGCTTTCAGAAACTTCATGCTAATTCAAATCTAAAGTAAATCTGCATAAAACTGAATTTACACTGTTTTAACATAAATAGTGTAAATTCACTTAAGTAAAGTCGAGGACTCATAAGTCATAGTCATAAGGTCCCTACCTGTTAAGTTGTTAAAGAACTTGATGGTAATTCAAACCTTAAATCAATTGACTTATAGCTTAATTCACACTGGTTGAAAGTGAGTCCTACTCAGATCTACCTGTCTAGTTTTCAAAAACTTCATGCCAACTTGATATATCTTGTCAATCGACATAAAGTTTAATTTACACTGGTTGAAAGAGAATCCTGTCTAGCTTTCAATAATTTCATACCAATTCAAATCTTAAGTTAGTTGTCATAAAGTTCAATTTACACTGGTTAAAAGTGAGTCCTACTCAGACCTACGAAACAAATCTTCACCAAAAGGACACCGCGGTGCTCGAGAGCAAACTTGAACTCGTTGAAACTAACCGACACTTGCTTGAAGCGCTTGGAGAGTTTATTTTAACCGCGGTACAAACCAGATCTTCAATCTTGCTAAAGTACTCTTTTATATTTTTACCCTATGTGAAGCAAAAGGGGTAATTTTTGTGGATTGTATGAATGTATGCGAGTTTTTTTGGCTGTCTGTAGGTAGCCCAAATTATTATTAGTATTAGACGGGTATTTATCGCTTTCAAATTACCTTATATTTTCCCGACGTTTCGACAGGTTTGCACGCTGTCGTGGTCACGGGTAAATACCCTACCCGTGTGTTCAGATCGCGTAAGTTTAAAAGTACATGTAGCCCAAATTTTATGTCGAAACACTTTTTTATGTGTCTATACAAATCATACATACATACATAAAATCACGCCTGTTTCCCGGCGGGGTAGGCAGAGATCACGGATCTCCACTTGCTACGATCCTGACACACCTCTTTTGCTTTATTCACTCTCATTACATTCTTCATACATGCGCGTCGGTTTAGGGTACTCTTGACCTGGCCTTTCTCTAAAACGTCCCCAATTTAAGGCGCGGCAGCTAGCTAGTGGCCAGCGGCATACTGCCCGTTGCATGAAAAGTCTAAGTTTTATCCCTTCGAATTGTAATAATTTGTGTTAAATTTAAATAATAAAAATGAAACACACATTTTATTTATAAGTAAATTATCTACCCGTTGGTGTAAAAAAAATATGGAAATGACCTCAACTTTAGAAGGAGAAGCAGATTTTGTTAATTTTTTGAGGTTTTTTCGAGAATTACTAAAGTTAGTACGACGTTTAAACAAAATTTGAAACTCAGACTTAACAGATAAAATATTGATTATTTTCAGTGACCTTTCAGTTATTTTCCACTACCCTTATTTACCGAGGGTAAAGCATTTGAAAAACAGCATAGCACCGCGATCAGCTGATCACTGCGCCTTAATCAACAAATCATAAAATGTGACAGCGGGATGAGTTGACCGATTCAAAAATGCATTAGGTCAACTCATCCCGCGGGATAAGTTGACAGCGGCCTCAGTTGACTAAAGATAAGTTCACAGCGGCCTCAGTTGACTAAAGATAAGTTGACAGCGGCCTCAGTTGACTAAAGAGCCGTCCAAACGGCTGTACTGTTTTTGATTGTGTCCTTAGATCCGTCTGGATCACAAAATTGACATAGGCTACAAAATGTCAAAAAATTGCGGCTGTAAAATTATATTTATTTATTTATCTATGTATAAAAAATCAAACCCCTATTTATCCTGGTCACTCTATAACTTGAGAGCGGCTGGACCAATTTCGATAAATCTTTTTTTGTTGTGTTTGTAAGGAGAAGGTTTTTATTAGTAAGGACAGGACAACGTCTGTCGGCTCAGCTAGTATAATATAAAACACCATTTATAACACGAGAACAGCTGAACTGATTTTCATGATATTTGATTACATACATAATTTTACCCCTAAGATGGGTTAATGTTTGAAGTATGTATACTATGTATCAAAATAAATAATGCTGGACAATCCACACAGCATCATCTAGCCCCAAAGTAAGCTACTCAAAGCTTGTGTTGTGGGTACTAGATAACTGATATATTTAATACATTATACTTATACATAGATAGATATTTTTTATTATACATAGAAAACACCCAGACCAACGGAACAAATTTCTGCAGATCATACACAAATTTGTTCCGCAGCGGGAATCGAACCCGCAACCTCTTGCGTCGCAGGCGGACTCTCGCCCGCCGCGCCACTGAGGTCGTCAAATGTATGTATGTATCTTATCTATATATTCTTCACAGTTCAGTTTAAGGGGAGTTTCACTAGTTTTCATAAAATTTCGTATTTCCCAAACCTTACCCCAATTCCAGTAAACCAAATAAATAAGTAACGGCCAAGACAATCACAAGATTGTCGGAGCATCCCATATTAATTTGGTATCCTTAATGATTGCACGATTTGTTAAATGCCACCGCTTCGTTCTAATTCCATTAGTTGGAATCAGTTTAGGGGGTGAGCACATTGGTACTTCTCCGACCGGTCAAGAGTGTAGTCATTTTTGGTTAGTTAACAAACAAATTAAGCTTAGGAATGATAAAATGGCCAAAATTTATTTTTTAATCAGGTAGCTAATTTTAAGAATTTTCCACCTTACCGTCTTTGAAAGCCGATTTTAGCCAAATTAGCCTATCAAGTACTATTTTTTTTTAATGATTATGAAAGCTGAGAATATGGAGAATTCTTTGGATTTATTTAAAAACCATGAAATCACTTGTTAAGATTTTTAATTTAAAGTTGAAAATTTAAGTCGTAATTCACCGAATGTAATTATTTGACTTTACACCAACATTTTCATAGTTTTCATCAAAGTCACGTAGCTGATTATTTGATGCATAAAAGAACAACTCATTAAAATTCAGTAGCAAAAAAAAAATCTCAAGAAAGTTTTCTACTTTTTTTGTAAGAATGTTTTAAATTGTTCAAGTCGTAATTTTTTCAAAAATTGGGAAAAAAATTAATAACTCGAAAACTATAGAAAATCGCGGAACATACATGGGGGTGATTCGGGTACCCCAAGGGGTGTTCTATCTCTGGACTTTCGCTTGACACTACTTTTTGGGACACCCTGTATAACGGCTGTAACAAGCTATTTTAAATTAAATTCAGTGAGGTTTTTTTTTAATTTTTGCAATAAATACCTGCTGAGTTTGAGCCTTCTATTTTCTGTGTCTTCGTCCCATCTAGTATTGAATTTTCCCTTCTTTTGTCTTCCTTGAGGCTCTTACTTTTTTCCAAGGGGGTTTTATTAAATTAGCTGTGTATAAAACGAAATGGGCGCTGGTGGTGTAGTGGTAACACCCTTGCTTCATGATCCGAAGGTCGCCAGTTCAAACCAGGTCGTACACCAAAGAGTTTTTCCATTCGAAAAAATTATGTGCGCAATGCCAGTGCTCTTAAACGGAAGGAAAATCATAGTGAGACAACCGACATACCCCAGAACCAATAATTCAAAGGTGTACTAACTATTTTGCAAAATACGTGGACGTGCCAAAATTTACCTGTGGATGTGCCTCTGACTACCCTTAGAGGTCTGAGGAGACATCTACCGAGTTTGGGGATTATAGTCGTGGTCATATTTAACTTGTCCCTTCCAAAAAAAATAGGAGTCAATATTTTAAACTATGACCCTATAAGGCGGTTAAGATGCGATTATCAAGTTTTTTGGAATACGGTTCTAACTAAGGTGTGACCCCAACCTGCACAGAGCTTTATCAGCATTAGTCTAATAGAATCAGAGTCACTACTGTTTGTTTGTACATTGGATCGTTTGTTTTGATTCCGACTCGTAACTATGGGAATTTCGGTAATTGATTGTCTGTTAGTTGAGAATTGTGATAATAAAATCAACTATTCAAATGAAAATCAGCCCCAAACAAACCATTATTCTATAAAAAAATTATTTAAACCCACTTGGGCATATCATTAATCATCATCATTTTAGCCTGTGTCTACCTGGTCAAAAGTCAAAAGTCAAAATATATTTTATTCAATAAAATCACAGGGATCATTTTTAATCGTCTTACATACTAGGCGAGTTTAGGTGCCAATTCCAGTCCTATCCCCAGTCCGAGAAAAACAGACAAGAAACTCGCTGGCCCTAGCGCTTTTTTTGTATGATCCTTGTTAATTTTGTTAGGTACACCAGCAGAGTTGGAGCTGATTCGTCCCTAGCTTTTTTGTCATCTAAGTACTCTGATATTCTATAATAAGCTTTTAGAGACAGTTTTGTGTAAATACATTTTTGAATTTCCCAATCGATAAATCAAGCATGTCGCTTGGTATCTTGCGTACATATTGCAAGGATTTACTTACTTTAGTAAGACTAACCGTGGGAACAGCGAGTTTTTTTTTTATATCTTGTATTAACATTATGATGCTTCCTGATCAGAAAGACAAATTTTTAAGTTGCTTAAGAAGTAAAATGCCTAAATGTCATGTCTAAAAAGCAAAATGCCTAAGATTCAGGATACCTAAAACCGTAGTATGCCTAAAATGCAAATTTTAATTATCACTATTTTTCTTAAATAGGGGTGGCCTACACCAATATAGGCCTCCCCTATTTTGTGCTTTATAGGCGGATCGTATCCAGGATTTGTCCCCTATCCTCTCTATGTCATCGATCTATCTGGCAGGTGGTCTACTGGCGCTAGCTTGCCCTCTTGAGGTGACCATTCCGTCAAAGCCTCCACCGTCCGTCATCTCGTCTTAGGTATATATTGAGAATCAAATAAAAAAATCCTATCTGCACCTCAATTCCCGTGTTTTAGAGTTATTCGTCAACTCACGAGTGTAAATCTCGCGAGTGCGCGCGAGATGGCACCTTCCGATATTGACTATTTTTTTTGTCGCGTGCACAATATTATAAGTACAGTCATAGTAAAAAACGGATTGAAACTGTTTTTAAGTAACTACCGACTATTAAGAAAGAAGAAGAAAATATGTTTATCTCTATGCAGAGTGAGAAACGTGAGGAAACGCTAAAATCGCGGGTGGGCGGGGTCCACGTGTCGTGTGTACCTACTTTGACTTTTACTACTTTACACGTTTCCGGTTTCCATTATCGTTTAATATTTAATCATCGGTTTTTGTTCCATACATTTTCAGGTCAAAGTTTTTTAAAGAAAATTATGAAATATTCCAAATAAAAAATCATTGTTTCAGCAAAATACTTCGTGTCAATACAATATTTTCAGGAAGCAAAAATAATTTCTCACATTGATGTCACTAGCACACTCTCGCGTACAACACATCATAATCATAATAATAAAAACTATTGTATGTTCTGTCTGTCTGTTCTGTATAGAAAAATTGTAATTTAATTATTGCATCTTTAAAAAGTATTTTTTCTATTTAAGCCATTTTTTACAAGATCTCTAGACACACCCACGGCTTCAACCGCGTGGTATCTTAAAAATCAAAAACAAATCTATCGCACGGGAACCGTAAATTTTTCCGGGATTAAAAGTAGCCTATGTGCTATTCCAGACTATAATGCCAAATCATCCAAATCCGTTCAGCATTTTCAGCGTGAAAAAGTTACAAACATCCATACTTAAACTTTCACGTTTATAATATTAGAATTCAGTGTACTTATAACATAATATTTCTACTTTTCTCTCTATATTTATTTCCACCAATAAGTAGATAAGAAGAAGTACAACACAAGTAAAACCAAACGGAGGCCTAGTGGAGAAATACTTGGTTCACATTTCCATAAACGTTTCGCATTCAATTAGGCCCAGGCCCTAGGACCCTTGTCAAGGAAAAATCCTTCGCAGGATAGCTCTGATGTTAATAAATTCCCTCTTTGTTGAGTAGTTTGTGTAATCTCTGCTCCTGTATACAACTGGGGCTTACCGCAAGCTTTTACAAATCATCATGTTTTAAAAACGTCACAATTCAAACTTGAAGTATTAATACTTTGATACAGTTTTTATAGGATAATATAATACAAAATTACAAAGTTTTAAAAACCCCCCGATTTCTAAACCTTACCCTAACAATGTCATATTAAAAGTCATGGTTACCTTACCATGTTCTTTCAATATCATTGAAGTAACACGGTACCAAATTTCGAATCGTTCGGACATAAGGAAGTTATTCCCCCTCATCATCTAGAAAAAAGCTGATGATCTTCAAACGGCTGAACAGATTTTCATGAAACATGGCTAAGAACACTTAGGCTAAAATTATCTATGACACAAAACTAACTCAACTAAAATCGGTTCATCCGTTTGGGAGCTAAGATGCCACAGACAGATACCCAGATACACTGACAGACACTTATAACACACCTCTTTTTCGTCGGGGGTAAAAAAAAATAAAAAAATATAGTTTAAAAAAAACTAAAAAACGCTACAAATGTTGTTAACTACATTTAATATATCAAACACCCCACGCTTTTTAATCTGAATATCTTTGTAATTAAAAATTGTTTTCTACTTTTTAGTTCGACTATAAAAGCGTGGTTTTTTAGTTTTTTTAAACTATAATTTATTTTTAATTTTTTAGTTCGATGTTTCAATTAAATATTTGCGGATAGTATTGAAATGCCTTACGAACTATTTGATCCACGAAAGAATTTATTAATCCTGGCGGTCCTAATAAGGATTTTGGGAAACTGTTATTAAATTATTGCATAGTCATCGGTCCTTGATACGTGTTCAAAGTTTCAAATTAATCAAACTTCTGGAAATTGGTGAAAATTATGCTCAAAGATTCCAGATACAAACATACATAGATACAACCCAAGCTAATAAATAAAAGCGTGGTAAAAAAGGAGAACTGTCAAACCGCTGTCAGCTCTGCTCATCACCATCGACAAACCCTAACCTCACACGCACGCAGGCAATTTGTACGTCCTGCGTGTTGGTCACTCTGACCAAGTAATTGTTAGTATTAATACTGGAAACACGCGAGCTTCCCAATATGGAGTTACTATGAAAACATGGCCATCATAGGTAAGTTTACATGTGTAATTTAAAAGCTTGTCTTACCGCCTTACCACAAGCTCGTAGAAACCATCATGTTTCAATATTTCAAGCTCGAAGTAGCACTACTTCAATACAATTTTTATAGGTCATGGTATGAAATCATCATCATCTTCCTGCCCTTTTATCACGTTACGTGTGGTCGGCACAACAGTGATCTTCTTCCATTTCCCTCTGTCATTCGTCATCTCAGTACTCACTCCTTTCTTATCTATGTCATCTTTCACATAGTCCATCTATCTTTTCGATTTGAAAAAAGTTATGTGTAATGTCAGTGCTTTTAAAAGGTTGAGGAAAACATCGTAAGGAAACTGGCATATATCCTAGAACTAAAAATTCGAAGGTGTGTGTATCATAAGTATGCATTATTATAAGCGGCGGGCTTGCAAAATTTCACATACGGAAAGTTTGGGTGTTTGTTAATCAATCATTTTGACACTTGGATCTGGATGAATCTTGGATTAAGCATAGTTTATGACCTGGAAAAACAGTTAGTTATTTTTCATCTGGGTACCACGTGAGCAAAGCCGCGCGTAGTTGTTAGTACTATATAATTTGCAAAATGGGCATAACAATACTTTGAGCAAACGTAGGTTTAAGTAATTTAAATTGGTAGTTATTTACCCCCATCACGCAATATGACGTTTGCTAGACCTAGGGCAAAAATATTTACGCAAAGGTTCCTATGATTACCTTACTCTACCCCTGTGATGCAGCAGGTTAGGGAATGAGAACCAGTATCATAGCTTTTAATCCTATCGTAAAAATGAAACAATAATAAAATACCACTAAGAAAAAGCTAAATAAATACACAAAAGCTCACATTTGGATGTGCCATTTTGTTTTCATTTGGTTTGCGCTTTATTACCATTTAAACATACATACTGTCCAGTCAGCACACCTTGAGTTTAAATAAAAACCCGAATACAATACTTTGGCTGAATTTAATGAATAAAATAAGAGATTACAAAATTGCCTCGTGCTCTCGACACGGTAAAAGTTGTTAGTTAACATTTGAATACGATTGCTTGACTAGGGATGCGCTGCAACTAGTGTTGGGCATCGGCTTGATGTTGGAAAGCTTCGGTTGTTTATGGTCGCATCTGGTCCTTGTCACTGTCATTGTGTTTTTAAATGTTTGTTTATGAAAAGACGCGGAGTCAGGCCGCGCCACATACATAAAATCACGCTTGTTTCTCGACGGAGTAGGCAGAGACCACGGATCTTCACTTGCCACGATCCTGACATGCCTCATTTGCTTCATTTACTTTTAAACACCTGTTTTTTTCTTTCAAACTATAATAACTATACTTTATACATCTATGTCAAATTGTTTACGTCAATTGACATTTTTAATCACCGCTTTCTAAATGAATAAAGACTTTAACGGGCAAAAAATCTTATCCCACTACTTGGTTTTTGTATCTATATTTTATCAATTCAACTGTGTCTGAGCATTTTCTGAGTAATAAATACTTAGCTACCTCAACCAGTTTATTAATTATTATGGATCAAATATTGTGAAAGTTTTTTCAAATCTTTTTATCGCGAAATACGTTGCTCTTCAAAAAATAAATAGTTTTTCGAGCTTTCTGATCGGCTGTTTTCGTCAAGAACCCAGCGATAGATTATTTGTTTAATATTAAAAAGTGACGCTACTGATTCAACCACATATTACTGTGTTTCAGTTGTTTATAAAACTAAATTAAACTTCGATTAGCTGCCATTGTTGGCTAACAGGCCTCACTTTAATGATGGCTAGGAAACTAGCTAGATTTAATCTGACCTCAATTTTAAAAAGTCTGTACGTCAATTATAAGAGTTAGATAGCATTGGTAGTGTAGTGGTAGCACCCCTGCCTCACGATCCGATGGTCGTGGGTTCTACCTTGGTCGTGCATAAATGAGTTTTGTTATTCGAGAAAATTAGTGCGCAATGCCAGTGCTTTTAAACGGTGAAGGAAACAAAGGAGACCTTATTTTAGTTCCTTAACATTTCCGATGGAGGTAAATGTATGAAAGGATACCTATTCGAAAAAAGTTTTCGTAAACTATCAAAAACTCATACTAGGGGTACTGAACAAGAATGGACGCTGCAGCCATGACCACAACCGTTTAACGACTGGAACCGGCTGAAAACGGTTTACCGCTATAATCCTGTTACGATTCGTTTTGCGTTCGTTACGCAGGTTGCACGGCGTTTTTTGCGTTTCTTGATTGGCGGATTTATTTGTACATAGCGATATATGACGACCTTTGTGGCGCAGCGGGCGAGAGTCCGCCTGCGACGCAAGAGGTTGCGGGTTCGATTCCCGCCACGGAACAAATTTGTGTACGATACGCAGAAATTTGTTCCGTTGGTCTGGGTTTTTTCTATGTATAATAAAAAATTATCTATCTATGTATATAATGTATTCAATATATCAGTTATCTAGTACCCATAACACAAGCTTTGAGTAGCTTACTTTGGGGCTAGATGATGCTGTGTGGATTGTCCAGCATTATTTATTTATTTATTTATTTATTTATATATCAAATGTACCTCGTCTACCGATCCTAAGGTTGCAGATTCAACATTTTGAATCTGATTTTGTGCCAGTGAATTTTACTATACGTCTACCATGAGTTGTCACATTTAGATCGGCTCACGTTACTACATAGTAATAGTACGTTACTATGACATCTGTCAAAATTGTTACTCATGGTACCAAATCCTGAGCAAATGAATGAAGCGGAAAGTACAGTCGCTGTAGTACGCTGTGACGTAGGATAGTTAACTACGTGACGTTTTAGTACCCAACTATCCGCTATAGGCGCTGTACAAGTTTTCAGACATTTTTTTAACTACAGTCGCTAGCGAGTAGGTATATATTGTGAAAACTCATGGTTACTGTTCGAAAAATTTAAGTGCTATACCAGTTTTCTCTTTTTCTTCTTCTTCGTTTATGGCATCTGTCTCTTTTGAGATCAAGTGTCAGTGTCAAGTATTTAAATAAGTACCTAGTAATGTCAATGTCACAAAGTCGGAAAATTATCAAGTAAATTTAAAAAAAGATGATGGCTGTTTTGTTAAAAATTTCCTCTGATGGATTTAGAAAGGAACTATTCACATAATTTCCAGTCGCGTCAAGAACTCGGGCTTTATTGGAAAAATAGCCACCAAAATTACACAGTAAAACTTAAAATAAGTTAAAGAAAATATCGTTATGAAACTAGCATGTGGTAGAATTTATTCAAAAGAGGAGTAACCTTTCACCACACTTCGTCATAATTAAGAAGATTAAGAAATTTACAATAGTAGGATATGCCATTTACTAACCAGTAATTAAATGGCTCCTTGGTCAACTGAGGCCGCTGTCAACTTATCCCGCGGGATGAATGGACCTAATGCATTTTTGAATCGGTCAACTCATCCCGCTTTATTTACAACAAACCCTGCCACAGGTTGGCAGAAACATTTAATTACGAAATATTCAATCAAATATATTTTTCGAATTATTATCGAGCTTTCTATTGAAACAGCAAAAACCGTTTTAAATATGAAAGACGCCAGTTTTTTTGTCTAGGTAGTAGGTAATTATCTTTGTGAAGTTGTATGGAATCAAGAGTGGAAAAGTCCAGACGCGTATTTACAAAGGGCTGTTTGAAAGTTGGCGAAAGAAATAAGCTCACGACTGTAATATCCAGTCTTTACAGGCATCTCAAATCTCTGGTAACTTAGAATCTGCTGTTTTCTGGAGATTGAATTCCTGGAATTCCTTTGTAGTATACATCTTCTTCTTCTTCCTGCTCGTATCCCACGCTATGTGGGGTCGGCACAACATGTTTTATTCTACGATTACCTTCTATCATCCGTCATCCTTTCTTACTCATATCATCTTTCACACAATCCATCCATATTTTTTTGGCCTACCTTTCTCCATCTGTACCTAGCCACATTCATACCTAACACTCTCTTCATCATAGTGTACATCAACGTACTAATGTAATTTGTATGTACTTATGTGATTGAAAAAGGTTACATTTACACAAACTTACATTTTAACAAGTTCAAACGACACTTTTCCTGTACGCCGCCCGCTCGGGTGATCATTTGAACAACTTTTTTCATTATCTCTTGAAACTCGAAGTACCTACCAGTCCTATTTCGTTTTAGTTGTGATTTTCCCGAGTTCTATCAGTACTGGGCTTGTTAACTTTGAGTCGTTAGCTTTTACCTGGCTATTTTATTAACTAAGTTTATTAAATGGCGTGATTCTAGCTCGATGTTAATATTACTTCTTTTTACTTTTTACTTTTTACTTTTTTTTACTTTTTATTACTTTTTTTTTTTCTTGGTCTTAAGAACAGTGTGGTGAAAGGACATTTGCAGAAAAAGACATCGTGCACTCGATATCGTATGATGTTTTCCTTCACCGTTTGAGACTATTGGCATAGCGCACATACCTATATATTAAAAAGTATTTTGTTTGTTACCTTTTCGCGACTAAACGGATTGTAATGAAATTTGACAAGGATTTTTTCAAGACGGACTCTCAAAAAATAATCTTAAATGTGCTGAAATGAAGGTTGAAAGTTTGTATGGGAAACGCATAGTTAAGCAACGCTGGAGGCAGTGAATTTTTGGATGTCTGACCGCCCATTTTTGCACTTTATTCCCAACTAGCTTCTGCACGCGGCGTCGCCCGCGAAGTACCTACATAAAATATAGCCTATGTTCATCCTGAAAGTTCATTCTACACATTGGTGAAAGAATTTTTCAAATCGGTCCAGTAGTTTCGGAGCCTATTCATTTCAAACAAACAAACAATCAAATCTTTAAATAATATTAGTATAGATAAATGAATATCTATAAATTCAAAATTATTAATGTATTTTGCGGACAAAGTCAATAACAGCCAGTGATACTTAAATGATCTAAGAACGATTTTTTTTATATGTTCTCAATCATCATTCTCCTGCCCTTATCCCACGCGTGGGGTCGGCACAACATGTTCTCTTCCACTCACTCCTATCATTCGTCAACTCTGAATCTACTCCTCTTACTCTACTTTCGTACCCAGATACACTCATACCCATAACTTTTTTGGTGACATGGTTTTCTTCTCTCATCACGTGTCCATACCATGTTAATCTAGCATTCCTTATCTTTTCAGTAACAGTCGCTACTTTCAAACTCAGGGAACTCAATAAGGTAGGGACATAGGTACCTAACTACCTACCTAGTATTATGTAAATGGCCACGCAACATGTCGCCTGCAGAAAAACGTGCTGAGTTGGTGAATAGACAGCTCATCCACCGCTGGTGTTTGACAAGGGTACGATGATTTTGCGATGGAAATATTCAAACGTTTGTTATGACCACTGTAGCGTCAGCAGAGTAAACACGGACGAAAATGTATGTAACTCGAATGCACTCATATTGTACGCGTATGTTTTTCTTAATAAAACCCCGCTCTTTGTAAAGGAGTTAAATTTAACCTCAGAAAGCATCTTTTAGGCGGTTAGGTATCTTATCTTATCTTATACCTTTAAACGAGCAATTCTTGTATATTATATAGGTATATAATTGGAATCTCGGAAACGGCTGCTGCGATTTTCATGAAAATTAGTATGCAGAGGGTTTCGGGGGCGATAAATCGATCTAGCTAGGTTTAATTTTTAGAAAACGTCGTTTACCAATAAAAAAAACCGAGCAAAGTTCGGTCACCCAGGTACTAACCTTAAAACGAGAAATTCTTGTGTAGGTATAATTATGTATGTATGCATATCTATACTAATATTATTAGTATATGTATGCATATCTATTCTAATATTATTAGTATAGATATGCATACATAAAAAAATATTTTTAGTATTTTTTTTTGTGTATTTTTGTTTGTAACGAATAAACTCAAAAACTACTGGTCCGATTTCAAAAATTCTTTCACCATTAGCATGCTACATTATACCTGAGTAACATAGGCTATATTTTATGTAGGTACCTCGCGAGCAAAGCCGCAAGCGGAAGCTAGTATATACAGGGTGTCCCAAAAAGTAGTGTCAAGCGAAAGTCCAGAGATAGAACATCCCTTGGAGTACCCGAATCACCCCATGTATGTTCAGCGATTTTTTATAGTTTTTGAGTTATGAATTTTTTTCCGAATTTTTGAAAATTTACGACTTGAACAATTTAAAAAGTTCTTTAAAAAAAAGTAGAAAACTTTCTTGAGATTTTTTTTTTGCTACTGAATTGTTATGAGTTGTTCTTTTATGCATAAAATAATCAGCTACGTGACTTTGATGAAAACTATGAAAATGTTGGTGTAAAGTCAAATAATTACATTCGGTGAATTATGACTAAAATTTTCAACTTCAAATTAAAAATCTTAAAAAGTAATTTCATGGTTCCTAAATAAGTTTAAAGAATTTTCCAGACTCTCAGCTTTCATAATCATTAAAAAAAAGTAGTACTTAATAGGCTACTTTGGCTAAAATCGGCCTTCAAAGACGGTGAAGTGGAAAATTCTTAAAATTAGCAACCTGATTAAAAAATAGATTTTGGCCATTTTATCATTCCTAAGTTTAATTTGTATTGATGTAGGATTTGTATCGACCTAGAAGGTTGAAATTTTGAAAACTTTTTGTAAAATATTCATAAATTTTACTTGCTGTTTTATTTCATAAATTTAGCTAAACTAAATAAATAAAACCTTCAAATATTAATGAAATCTTACTTTCCTGCAGTAATTTTTCGTTAGTTCACAAACGAATCAAGCTTAGGAATGATAAAATGGCCAAAATCTATTTTTTAATCAGGTAGATAATTTAAAAAAAATTCCACCTCACCGTCTTTGAAGGCCGATTTTTGGCCAAAGTAGCCTATTAAGTACTACTTTTTTTTAATGATTATGAAAGCTGAGAGTCTGGAGAATTTTTTAGACTTATTTAGAAACCATGGAATCACTTTTTAAGATTTTTAATTTGAAGTTGAAAATTTTAGTCATATTCACCGAATGTAAATTTTTGACATTACACCAACATTTTCATAGTTTTCATCAAAGTCACGTAACTAATTATTTTATGCATAAAAGAACAACTCATAACAATTCAGTAGCAAAAAAAAAATAATCTCAAGAAAGTTTTCTACTTTTTTTTAAAGAACTTTTTAAGTTGTTCAAGTCGTAAATTTTCAAAAATTCGGAAAAAAATTCATAACTCGAAAACTATAAAAAGTCGCGGAACATACATGGGGATGATTTGGGTACCCCAAGGGGTGTTCTATCTCTGGACTTTCGCTTGACACTACATTTTGGGACACCTTGTATAATCTGAATCTCGGAAACGGCTCCAGCGATTTTCATGAAATTTAGTATTCAGGGGGTTTCGGGGGTGATAAATCGATCTAGCTAGCGCGTCGGAGTGCGTGTCTGCTTTCCCTCACTGAGTGCTGATTTTACCCGACTGCGATGCGAAAAAGGAGGGTACTGTGTTTGAGGTGTATGTATGTATTTATGCAAGTCACTTTGGCTGTCGCTGAAAATATGGACAGTTTTTAATAAATGAGGTGTCATAGGCAATACAAATTGTCACAAAATTAAATAAGGCAGCTGTGAGAAATACTAACCAATGGGACACTTTAAATAGAATTTAAGTTGCTTCAAAAACTCGAATTTCTTAGTCAAACTTAGCTCTTAACACTTCAAGTCAATACCGCACTGCTCATTATAACTTGTAGCGACGTGATGTCGTGAGCTAATAACTGAAGACTCGGATACCTGAGTTGATGCTAGATACATAAGATATAAAAGGACCTAGATACACTATAGTCTCGCTTGTAACCCTAGCAATAAATAACTTAATAAGTATAAATAAATATTTGTGGAAAATGTCCACAACGCTATCTAGCCCCAAACTAAGCAAAGCTTGTAATATGGGAACCAAATAATTACATATATTTTTTGTAAATACATACATAGAATACATAGTAACACCCAGATACAGAACAAACATCTGAATTCATCACACAAATGTCAGTCTTGTGTTGGGATCGAACCCACAACCTACAGCGCAGAAGGCAGAGCTACTACCAACTGAGCCGTGAGACTAGTCAATAAGCACGTAAACTGAATTTCTCTACCAAAGAAGATAAATTAATCATATACATATTTTGTGATTCGGCCAACTCTCCTTTCTTTTTAGTGACCGCCTAAAGTCCTGAAAAAGCATGAGATCTTTCAATGAGCTTGAGCCTTTCGAAGCACAGAAGCGCTCAGGTGAAAAATCCACTGTGGTCACCTACCCTAGTTGTAATATCATGAGCGTTTCAACAGCGAATGTGTCATGATTGATTTTATGTTTTATATCTTTGTATTAAAGTTTAAATTCCTCAGTACACGTTGTTTTGGTTATAAAACTTGAATCTTTGCATCCGTCCTGAATGTACAAGTAATTATTCGTTTAGTGCACTATTTGTTGATATACTGCTGGCAACAGTTCCATTGAGCGATGACGTCTGCTTGTAGATCTAGGCCATGCCAGTATTTACGCAATGGTAATATTCTAAGAAATTCTCTCATCAAGTTTAGTCAATAACTCATCGTTGTGATTTGAAAGTCGATGAAAAAGCGACAGTTAAAAGAGACAGACACATTGATTCATAAGATTTAACATACATACATACATAAAATCACGCCTGTTTCCCGACGGGGTAGGCAGAGATCACGGATCTCCACTTGCTACGATCCTGACACACCTCTTTTGCTTCATTCACTCTCATTACATTCTTCATACATGCGCGTCGGTTTAGGGTACTCTTGACCTGGCCTTTCTCTAAAACGTCCCCAATTTGATCAAGGTACGTACGCCGAGGTCTTCCCCTTCCAACTGTTCCATTCACACTCGCCTTATGCTCCTGTTTCGTCAATCTTCTTTCATCCATCCTTTCTTCATGCCCAAACCATCTTAGCATACCCTTCTCAATTTTCATCACTACGTCTTCTTTCACTCCACAACATTCTCTTATCACACTATTTTTCACTCTATCATTCAAAGTTAAACCACACATACTTCTTAAAGCTCTCATTTCCACTGCATTTATTCTACTCTGATGCTTCTTCTGCCATACCCAACTTTCACTTCCATACATTAATGTCGGCACTAACACTCCACCGTGCACAGCCAGTCGTGCCTTTTTAGACACGATCCAACTGCTCATAAATGAGTGAAGTGCCCCATTCACACGATTTCCAGCATTCACCCTCCTTTCAATATCATCATCATGTTTCCCATCATTCTTAAACAGCGTACCCAAATATACAAACTCTTTCACTTGTTCCACTTTTTCTCCTCTAATCATTATGTCACATTCTGTAATGCATTCATCTCTTTCAAAAACCATAACTTTCGTCTTACTTACATTTATTTTCATTCCTTTCCTGTCAAATGCTACATGCATGCCTGTTACCATCTCCTGTAACTCCTCTGCCGACGACGCAAGTATTACCTGATCGTCAGCATAGAGAAGACATTTGACGAGTAACTCACTCATTCTCTTTCATATCTTGTAAGCAACTGTCCATGAATAGATTAAAAAGCCATGGTGACGCTACACATCCCTGTCTAACACCTTTTTCGATGTTAAACCATTCAGTATATGACCCATGTATCCTAACGCAAGCCCTGGAACCCTCATAGAGAGATTTCAAAGCTCGCACCAGGTTGCTTTTTACCCCATACATCGACAGAGCCGACCACAGTTCAGTCCTCATCACTCTGTCATAGGCCTTCTCCAGATCCACGAAAGCGCAATAGACCTTTTGACCTTTGGCCAAAAATTTCTCGGCTATGCATCGCAAGGAAAAGACCTGATCCGTACATCCCATACCCTTTCGAAATCCTGCTTGTGCATCCCATATCCTCTCATCAGTTTCTTTCATAACTCTTTCGATCAACAGTTTAGCATACAGCTTACCGACGATGCTGAGTAGGCTAATGCCCCTGTAGTTTTTGCAGTCTTGCTGTGACCCTTTTCCTTTGTAAAGTGGTACTATGACAGCCTTGCACCAAGCTCTGATAGCTAGCCAGTCCAACCAAGCTTTCTTCTTCTCACTTACTACCTTTTGCACATCTTTATCCCACCATATATGCTTCACAGTTCGTTGTATTCTTCTTTTACTCACACCACATTCTTCAGAAGCTACATTCACAACCTCTTCTTTAAACACATTCTACAATTTCTCAATCTCACAAATGTCATCAAATCCATCAAATCTATCGATCAATTTACTCTTATACTTCTCTTTCACTTCATCATCTTGCAAATTTTCTACTTTTATTCTCTCTAGAACACTCGTGGTCTCACGTACCCGATGTCGCCGTCCTTTGAAAAGACCACTTATTCTGCTCATTACCAGAAAGTGGTCTGTATGGATGCCGACTCCGCGATATGCCCTTGTGTCTAGCACTTTCTTTCTTACTCTTTCATCTACTATCACAAAATCTATCATACTTTTCCTTACATTCTTCGCCTCTCTTGTATACATGTGGATCCGTTTATGATCAAACATAGTGTTTGTTACACAAAGGTTCCACTCCAAGCAAATCTCAAGCAAACTTTTACCATTCTCATTCACTCTTTCGTCACCGTGCATTCCCAAAACTCTCTCAAATCCATCACGCTTCACTCCCACCCATCCATTGAAATCGCCTAACATTATTAACCTTTCATTATCCTTACATAACTTTAAAACATTTCTCAAACTCTCCCAAAATTCCTCTCTTTCTTCTTGTCCTTTCATGCATGAGCCCGTCCCCGAGTCTACAGGGGCATACACCCCCACAAAGAGACGGGTTAATCCTACTTTCATTCTGATCCAAATTATTCTTGCACTCACACATTCAAACTCATTCACACATCAGCCATCCTCGCAGAAAGTATGACACCAACTCCCTGGCAGTACTGGGTACCCGAGACCATAATGCCGTGTAGGGTCCTTGCTTGGTGGTGCCACTTTCTTTCCGCTTTGTCTCATTCACACAAAGAACATCAATTCTTCTTTCATTCATCATCTGATACACCTCATTTAGTTTCTCTTCCATTCCTCCTCCAACATTCAACGTAGCAAAACGGCTTTCCGTGAGCCACTTTTCGCCCCCGTGAGAAACGAGACGTGACGGGTGGCGGACCACGTCGCCGCCAGACTGACGATTTGAATTTTAAAAAATCACCATAGCGTTCTCACGAGTAATAGGGACCTAGATGTCCGCAGAGCCCTTTACGGGGGTAAGGCGGATCAGCACTGTGTCCTGTGACCGCCAACACAGACACCCACCGTTAGCAACCAGCTTACCCTCTGGCTACGAATCCCTCGGCACGGTTCGGTTAACACCTTGGATCGGGGTTTGTTCTCGGGTTTGCACCCTGACAGTTGTTTGGTTTGATTTCGGAGTGTCCTTCTCCTAGACGGATTGCAGCACAATGCTGACGAGGCCCATCTCCCCGGGTAACGTGGGAGAAAATGAGATAGGAAGCATTTTATCAGTGTTTCTTATGTTCGTGGTTTTCTTGTGCTCTTGTTTTCTTTGTGGTTACCAAAGCATAGTGGGAATGAGAGAATATCTTGAAGCCAAAATTTTTGAAGGTTTCTATTCTACCACGTGTGAATGCTTTTTTTCTAGTTTCTTGCCCATTTTCGGACTTTGGTTGGGCTGGAATTAGCGAGTACTGAGATGACGGATGATAGGTGAAAGTGGAGGAAGAGAACCATTCATTTATTGACATAGACAAGTTGTTAGTAATCCTATTTTAAATAACTACCCATACAAATAAATAATCTTTAATTTCCCTTCAAACAAATCAACCAACATAATAACACAGTACAAACGTCACTGTCAAACTGACATTGACACGTCCCACTAGTGTCAAAAGCACTACAATCAGAAGCTGCCTGTCTTGAACGAGTAAAAATTACCACCATATATGCCTCGCGTGAATACAGGGTGTTCAATTGAATTAACGTGGGCAATTACAGGTCACGGAATGTTCTAGAGTCACACGCTCGTGGCACTGTATCGAGCTTTAATATTTATGGTGTTAAGATTTAAAGTACGATGGTTTAGGCATGTAGAAAGGATGAATGAGATTGACGAAATAGGTACATAAGGCGATCGTGAATGGGACAGTTGGAAAGAGAAGACCTCGGCGTACGTACCTCGATTAAATTGGAGACGTTTTAGAGAAAGACCAGGTCATGAGTATCCTAAACCGACGCGCATGTATGAAGAATGTAATGAGAGTGAATGAAACAAAAAAGGTATGTCAGGATCGTAGCAAGTTGAGATCCGTGATCTCTGCCTACCCCGTCGGGAAACAGGCGTGATTTAATATAATGGATGTATGTACATTTAAAGTTCTTTTTACATTTTACCCGACTAGAAGGGTAAGTGTTTTGGGTGTATGTACGAGTTCTTTTGGCTGTCACTGTAGTCTAAACAGCTGAACGGATTGTGACAAAAATTAGGTGACATTAGATTCTGTATCAAAAAAGCGAGATAGGTTATAAATGCAAAAAAATCTATTAAGGCGGCTGTAAAAAGATATTTTCAGGTCGGATTTCTTAATTTTTGCAATATATACTAAGGCTCGGTAACTCCCATTTGTTATAAAGCCACTACCAATGCTCTCAGCTCATTTAAATGCCAGTTACATCCCCTCACCGATAATACAACCTGACCCAAATACAACCGTCTCCAAACACCACCCAAACGAAACGCCCTACTTTTCACCCCGATTCCCAACGACATTAAGCTTAATATCATCACGTCACAATACATTAAAGGAGTAATTCTCCGTCGAAAATATACGGGTAGGTTTTCAATCCGGCCTGTCCCGTCCCGGGCCGAGCCGGGCCAAATCGTGTGGAAACCCGGCGACAGTTATTGGGACCGATCACGGAAAGGAGGCAGTCACACTGGGGCCTTACCTATGTTCAACTAATATCAAAGTTATATTAAAAACATTAAGATGACTGTAATCACCAGGCTCGGTAGATATCTCCTCAGACCTCTAGTTACATAGATCTTTGAGGATATCTGAAGAGGGTAGACATAAAAATATAAACATACATGAAAATGTTGTGTTGGATTGGCCAGTTTTTATTCGCTATCGTTGGAGATTAATCTATACTAATAATATTATAAAGAGGAAAACTTTGATTGTTTGTTTGTTTGTTTGAAATGAATAGGCTCCGAAACTACTGAACCGATTTGAAAAATTCTTTCACCAATGTGTAGAATGAACTTTCAGGATGAACATAGGCTATATTTTATTTAGGTACTTCGCGGGCAACGCCGCGTGCAGAAGCTAGTAATATATATTACTATCTTTAATTTTATATCATGATATTATCTTTACAGTTGTGATTCTTGCTCCATTAAAAATGGTACTTACCAAAAAATCGTATTTATAAATACGTCCTTAAAACAAATAATCGATGTGTTTTATCATCCTTTTCAATATTTTTTAATCGGTTCTTACCAGAGCACTGGTGGTCTGTGGTTGTAGCTCCAATTTCCACTAGGCACCTGAATTTCTATTTGGAGCCAGAATATTGGCTGGTTCTCATGCTTACATAGTTTGCCATGGCGTAGCGAACTGGCTACTGGGCTACTGATACCGCGCCTTCAATCTTAAAGGTTAAGAAGTTGTTTAAAGTTTAATGGCAAAACATTGGATCTACCTCGACGAAAAGGTCGTATACTTACACTTTCGTAACTGCTGGTTAACGGATCTAGCAAGATAATTCTCAGTAGATCTACACTGTCAAAAAGAATCTACAGATGAAAAAAATATCTCATATCTCACTAGATCCATTATGGATCTGAACACTGGATCTACTGAGATTGAAGGATACCGCGTTGGTACTAGACAGACTAGCTGACAGTCATCATTATCATCATCAGCCTATAACAGTCCACTATATTGGACCATTAGGGCGTTCATTAGGGGGGGCCTATGCCTCCCCTAATGAGCGCCATTGCGCCCTGTCCTCAGCTCGACACATCCAGCTTCCACCAGCAGCCTTTGTTCGTCACTCCACCTGGCCGGAGGGCGTCCTACACTACGTTTGCCGCGCCCCGGTCTTAATCCACACACACACTAGCTGACAGTCTCACTAGAGTATTTACTGATAACTGACCAGCATTAAAAAAAGCGGTCGCCAGTGTGATTCGTCCATTACTTCGGTCGGCCGCGAACAAATTAAGCTCCATTGGTCCGAACAGGAAGAGGTTTACACGGGTCAATGTACGGGATTTTGAAAATACTTTTGTATTATTTAAAGGGTCAAAAAGTTTGAAAGATTGGCTTCTATTTCTCTCATGTAACGGTCCGTTTTTCTTATCACTATATTTGTAACACTGCGATTTGCAACAAAAGCATTATGACAGACTAGCTTTCGCCCACGGCTTCGCCCGCGTGGTACCTTGAAAACCAAAACCAAAAAATATATCACGGGAACCGTAAATTTTTCCGGGATAAAAAGTAGCCTATGTGCTATTCCAGACTATAATCTATGTATCTGTGCCAAATTTCATCTAGATTCGTTCAGCCGTTTCAGCGTGAAAGAGTAACAAACATACATCCAGACATCCATACATTCTTACAAACTTTCGCGTTTATAATATTAGTAAGATTTAGCTACAGAAGAGAAGACTAGGTGTCACTTGTGACGACAAGTGTCATTTTTGTTTGTCATTTTCTTCTCTTTTAATGATTTTCTTTTTCATTTTTGACAACGACAAATTAATACTTTTTTTGTCTTTGGTAGATAAAAACAATTACTAACTGTGACCATGTTATGCTTTATTCATATACTCCTGCATTAAACTTATATTTGCATTGATTTTTTAAGGAGTGTTAAGGAAGTTTTTTTGAATTTTAAAAACTTTTAAACCGCTGTATTAACAGAGCAAGTAATATTCATTTATAGCCAAGACGGAAATGTTTAATGGTAGTCTTATTCATCAGAAGTTGGTAACACTTATCGATGGCACTTTCAATTCATTTAGTAGTAGCATAATTGTTGTAAAGCATTCCTTAAGTACCGAGCTGAATTGAAAATATAAGGATGCACAAAATAATCGCCCTCCACGCCGACAAACAGAATCCATCCGGCGGATGTGCCGCGGCCGGAAGTTTACTTAGCCCGCGAAACCGACGGCGACCCGCGTCACTTCCGGCTATAGATAAGGCTGCTGACTGACGTGCGATTTTGCTGTTTCAGTGGCAGTAACTGCAGTAGTGAGTAAAGGTTTTTATTTCTGGATTTTTTCAACCGTTTTCAGAAACATTATTATTTATACCAAAAAATGTATAATAAGATGTTATGTTTATCAAAAAAATTGTAGTATAAGATAATATACTAATAATGAGACTATCCAACACAGAACTAAGGTTGTCGACATAGCTCAGAGAATTAGCAAGCTGAAGTGGCAGTGGGCTGGCCATATCTGTCGAAGAACCGATAACCGTTGGGGTAAACGAGTTCTCGAGTGGAGACCGCGGCTCGGCAAACGTAGTGTAGGACGCCCTCCGGCTAGGTGGAGTGACGATCTGCGAAAGGCTGCTGGCGGAGGCTGGATGCGTCGAGCTGAAGACAGGGCGCAATGGCGCTCATTAGGGGAGGCCTATGTCCAGCAGTGGACTGCTATAGGCTGATGATGATGATGATGATAAGATAATAGGTAAATAAGTATAAAAGCTTTGGTATAATAATTAATGTTAATGATCTAAGTATGAAATACTTTTTTTACGTTTGTATAAAATGAGAGTGAATTGTGCCTCAATTTAAGTGTTTTAATAAATCAGTGAACAACCAACTCAACACCATTGGCAAAATTTATCTCTAAGAAAACGGATGCCATAAATAACTGAAGAACTTCTAAGTGAAAAATGCGTATAAATGTAACATTACCCCATGACCATAACCGTGACTTGGTACTGTAACACGCGTGACAATCACACAGATATTCAACGGATCTCGTGATATCGCATACATTTTGCCGTGAGAACCACATGTATGTAATGTAGACGTGTTTTGTCTCGGACACGCTGCAATGTCACGGTTACGAAGCAATCCATCATCAAGCCACACTATTCTTATAGCAATAAGGCGGACAGATCGAACTTTTTATGCCCCTTTCTTTTTAGGCTGGCCGCACACCAGCGCCACATGCTACACGCATCGCACATTTACGTCGGCACAATCATTGCGCTACAATTCATACATACATTCGCGCCCGCTACAAATGTATCTTTGTATCCCACAGATATACGGTTTGTTGAATGTTTCGCGTTTCAAATCATCATCATCAGCCTATAGCAGTCCACTACTGGACATAGGCCTCCCCTAATGAGCGCCATTGCGCCCTGTCTTCAGCTCGACGCATCCAGCCTCCACCAGCAGCCTTTCGCAGATCGTCACTCCACCTAGCCGGGCAGCGTAGCGTTTCAAATGTGTTGCCACAATTATCAAGATACAAGTGTATGCTTGATGTGCGGCCTGCCTTACTCTGTCTCTCCAGAGGGAAAGAGCAGAGAGACAGAATATGAAAATAGCTCGCGCTATCGCCTCGTCTACAAGTGGCCTAGGCTGCGTACTCGCGTGCGTAAATCGTTCACAAAAGAAGAAATAACCAGTGCTAACCGTGATGCGGAGATATTAATGCAATGTTGCGGACAAATGTGAAAAGATAGAAATAAGTGAGCATAAGTAAACAAAGGGAGTGAGGAAACAATAGATCTCGTGCTGGCTGGTTTTGTGTGGGAAAGGGCGGGGATAAGGCGGCCATTGACGATACAGAAATAAAAACACGAATATATGCCTTAAATGTAGATATTTGGACAATCTTGGTCGTGTGGCGAAGGTCTATGACGAGCGCTACGAAAAATTCGACCGTTTTGTCTCGCTCTTTCTAGTGAGAATACGAGGCAATATACTTGACAAAAAGCGTTGATAAACTTTCGTCGCGGCTGTCGTGTTAGCCACGCAAGAGGTGCGGGTTCGATACCCGCGGTGGGGAATTATGTTTGTATGTTTAGCAAATTTGTATTTCGTGTCTAGGTGTTGTACCATGGTACCCATAGTTTCAGATACCCGCAATACAGCAAAACCGAGTGCGGGTTAAGAATGAGAGTAGTCAGAGGCACGTCTGAACATGACATTTGGCACATGCCCGCAGTTTGCACAGTGGTAAGTATTCCATATATGACAGATTGCAAGCCCATCGCCGCTTATAAGAACACTTAACCCATAACACACACCTTCAAATTTTTTGTTCTAGTTTAAGGTAAAAAAAAATATTCAACAGAAATGAGAAAAAGCATTTCAAATTTCTTTTTTTACCTTTTTTCAAATAGGGTAAAAACTTGTAGCCCTGTCTCATTCGCGTCGCCAATCTCGCCTTATCAATATTTAATCATTTCTTAGCCGGAACCGGATATAGCTGAACAATATTTTGCCTGCACCAAAGCAATTTTCTCTAAATTGCGTCCTTTAATAGGACTAAGGTTGATCAAAGGGCCAGTTGTAATGTTTAAATTACTCTGCATAATTTATATAACTTAGATGGTGTCTTATACCTTTAAACGAGCAATTCTTGTATATAAATATGTATATATATAATATAATCTGAATCTCAGAAACGGCTCCAGCGATTTCATGAAATTTAGTATGCAGGGGGTTTTGGGGGCGATAAATCGATCTAGCTAGGTTTCATTTTTAAAAAAGGTCGTTTACCCCAATCAGAACGAGCAAAGCTCGGTCACCCAGGTACTTATAATAATTACGTAAGGGCTGACTGACTGTCAATCGACACACTTTTTGTCGTATTATTATTCGTCGCGGGTTCAAACCTGGTCGTGCACCAATGGGTTTTTGTTATTCGAAAAATGTATGTGCGTTATGCCAGTGCTCTTAAACGGTGAAGGAAAACATCGTTAGGAAACCGGCATACCCTAGAACCAAAAATTTGAAAGTGTGTGTCATAGGTTAGTGTTTTTATAAGCGGCGATGGGCTTGCAACCAGTTACGAACTGAATACTATGCAAAATATGGGCATGTGTCAAATATCATGTTTGGACGTGACTCCAACTACCCTCACTATAATAGGTAAATTTAGCATACGCCGACATTTTGCACAAGTTAGGGAACTACTTTAAAGGTTTCAACCCTTGTTTTCGATTTTCCCAAAACTAATCAATATCACTCCAAGATAACACAGAAACATGTTACTGACAAAAAAAGAAAAAGAAAATACAAAGTAAAGTCCAGTCGAAAATTAAGGGGCATAGTAAAAGTGGCCCATTTGTCCGTCTGTCTGTTTCCTTTAACTCGAGAAGCTCATTCGCTTAACGCTCACCTGGGGAACAGTGAGGGGATTCACGGGATTATATTAGTCTACTTTTTAACCATGGTATAGTATCGTTGTTATTAGAACTAAGCTTTGGCTAGATTTGGTCTTGACTTGGCATTTGGAAGAATTTACCAATTATAGATCTTTGGATACTTAGACCCTTGGATGCAAAAACAAGGTCACGACTGTAATCGTGGATTGGTAGACATCTGTATCTCTCTCATTACTTATCTTTGAAAATATCTAAAATACAGAAACACTAAGAGAGTTGATGGGAGCTAAGGATAGAAAAGAATTCTAACATTGGTCAGGACTATCTTTAAAAGAGTCATGACCATGATAAAAAAGTTTTTGACCAAAATATCCACCCTTGTGTTTTTTCCCAATACTAGCCCTACCCCAGGCCTTTTAGTTCAGACGAGATTAGATTAAACGTTCAGCCCTTAACAATACACATGAGACCATATTTCTGCGTTTAAACCGTTTGCAATGTCAATTGACTGAATACATCTGTGCAACAAATAAAGGACAAATATGCTTAATCCTACTTTCAAAGCCCTTCTTTAAGACGTAACTGTCAAAGAATATTCCCATACAATACGTTTTGAATACGATAATTCTAACCTATAAACACGTATAGACCTCAGCATATTCAAAGTTCCTTATCAAAAACACCCCTTCCTATACGTAGATCATAACTCCCGCTCCAATACACCATCCGGAAAATATAACCCTGCTTTGGCAGTCGAGTAAAAATACCGGTCCACGAAACACTAACTCAGTAAAATACGCAGTAAGCGAGCTCGCTTGGGGGTGCATAAAATAATACCTACACAATGAAAAGAAAACTCTGCGGATAAATCGAACGAAAACCAATGAATTTTTATGTATCCATTCGTCTGTTAGAAGAATGATAATAATGTGCAGCGTGTGATATATGAACATTACTATAATAAGTGGCATTTGTAGGACGAACTTGCAGGATATTCCATTTATGGTCAGTAACTGTATTAATAACGGTATCAAAATCTAACTATAGCTATCCCTTGCTAAATATTGATTGAATTCTGAATTGCAGTAGTAACAATTTGACTACCAGTTAAAATCAGATTTCAGTTCAAGGAACGACATCAATTTGATAACCAATTTGGAGATAGATCAATACCGTATTTTTGGCACCTTGGACATAGTAAACACAGCGAGTCTTAAAATGGGCTATAGCTACAGAAGTGTATTATGTAAGTCTTGAAGTATTTGTATCGATAAGCAATGTAAGTTCTTTCTTTCCATAATATGAGCTGTAGTATATTTCACCTCTGTTCGCCTGACGTACGAGATCTGATACAGAGGTATTGCGGTGCAGAAGGGTGTATCGGAATGGAATGAAAGATTAATCTTCAATCGAGCTCTTTGTCTTTCGCAGAGCTTTTGTTCTGGTTACTTATTGTGTTAGTCTGCGTGTCTTTGAAGAATGTGTGAGGTAATAGATATACATAGGTGCTGGTGTCCGATATGTTTCTTGCTAGTTTTTTTTGGATTTGGTTAATCTAGCATGTAATGATCTAAAATGATTGCTGTGTTATTATTGAAAGTTGAATTTGCTAGGCTAGCTTTTTCCTATTATACAGAATGGAAAAAAATCTGACTGGTCATCCAAATTATACGTTATATGCTTTGCTGTGAATGAAACAGTCTTTTAACATCAAGAAAGCAGCAAAGCATAATATTTAGCCCTAAAAGATTGGTTATTTTACCATAAAACTCAAGCACGATTAGGATCTGTTTCTACAAAACCATATAAAAGAATTCCTATAATAAAGTGCTTGGGGCAATTTTGCAATCTTTAACAACATTGTGCGTTCCAATTTACGCAGTGCACGAGTTGTAGCTTATGGGAAACAGATAATTCATTGTTATGAGTATTAGAAATTTTACGACAACTTAGACCTTAAGATAAGACATACAACAATATAAAAGTATATAACAAATAAACTTATAATCTTAAAATTTCGTTTCATTAAAGTCGCGTTATAAGTATTGATGCGTGTTCCAACGATAACCTAATGTAGCCCATAAAAAATCTCAGCAAGGGTGATTTGAGATAACAGAATGACCTTTGGACTACAATATGCTCCAGTGGTATTAAGAAAAGTATGTGTCATGCTGACTATTCTGAGCTGTGAGAGTGCGAGCGTTCGCGTCTCAATTGAGCCCAACAAGAACCTTATTTGCATAATAACAGCTGTTATATTGTAACGTTCCGTAACACGGAACCCGCACTTTGTGCTCAAGTTAAGGCTTATCTACGGCTTCAAAAGATACTTCGGCGCGTGTGTTGTACTTTTCAAAAGTTCCATATTACTAAGTTCCTTTAATATTACAAACAAAAGTTGAAGCCAATTTTTATAAAGAAAACTTGATGATATTTTTACGTGTCTTCAATCTTCCCACATCGTTTTCCGATAAATATTATGTAGCGAAGCAATTATTATCATATCAAGTTCAGTCGTTTTTATTATAATTTCACACTCAGCCGTTTTTTCTTGTCCTCGATAAATATGCTAATGTCTGGCATCAAAGCCTTATGCCACAATAAATGTTTTACAACCAGTATATACATACACTGGAATAAGCAAGTTTTTTGAGCTAGTGGTTAGCTTAGTTATGTTCTTAGACTAAATTCATTTGGCTTTATAAAACAAAGAAAGGCTCACCTGTTACTGCAATTAAAGGTCAACTTGTCATAAAATTGACATTATGATCAACCTGCACACCAACAAAAACTTCAAAATAACTCTTCTGTGTCTTGGATAAGCCTGAATAAAAACACTAGCATTCCAAAATGGTCCTAATGATTTTGTTGAATAGGAATAAATTATTTTGAGTGTTTCTGTCCGTAAAGTACTTCTACTGGGCTCAAATGTCTACCGTTGAAGCCTAAGGGGCTCAATTACTGTGATAGCATCCTTTGAATTGACGAACCATCACCTTGTTATAAAGCAATATTACAAGCTTAACCGATTCGAGCGATTTGAGAAAGATGTTCCGTAAGCTTTATATTTAGCCATCAACTTATTAGCTCATAAGTTGTTATTATGAGTTTCCAACGAGTTAAACTGGAATACGTCGCACTGTTACTCGTAATAACCAAATTTTTTTTTTTTTTTTTACAAAAAAAAAATACAAAGTCATTTATTTGCCAAATAACAGAAAATAGGTACACATTACTAGCGGCCCCCGCACGAGGCAAGCCTGTATCGCGGGAAGCCTGTTTACAAAAGTAACTTTAACAATAAGATTAGTTGTAACTTATACAGGGCAAACAAGTAAAGAAGTATTTTAATATGGATAATTATCTATTAATCTTTTTCTTTTTAGACCAGATAATTGAGGCAGAATTAAGGGTAATTTAAGGGTGGTTCTTAGGGCGCGTGACCCGTGCACCCACTGGCTTCACCCACTAGTGGGTGTAGGGGTAATTCCTGTTTACCCGTGTACCCACTGCGATATGGTTGGAATTAATTATCGATGAAAAAAATACAATAATAATACGATAAGTCAATTTGTTGACAAAAATGCATTAACTTCAGGAAACATGTAGAAGTCCAAGTACCAGGAATGCATAAACCATGAAGAGCTTTTCGCGATACTAGGACCTGTTATGTATTGCCATTACGTCGTGTCTTTACATTGTGTAGTTCGATTGCATTCTTTATTTTACTGAGAAGAAAACAAATGGCTTGTAAGCAGATTGTTGTGTTGTATCAAACATTTACCGATCATTAAACAGTAGTGAATAATCGATCATTTTGTCAGATGTTTCTATATACTAACGGTCAACATAACCGATGGCTATAATAACCGCTATGTTTTGGTGCTCAGTGACCTCAATTCCATCAGTTTCAGGACTAAGACAAATTGGCATTTTAACTTGATTTTCCTCTCTTTGCCGAAGATTCCAAACTTACACAAGTTCACAATCATGACAGTGTAATTCAAACGTTTAATTAATCCAAGTGTGTCCCGCGACGAGGCAAATTGGTTCCGTATCCGAAGTTTTTCCATTCCGAGCTGTAAAGGCTTGTGTTCACTAAGCCAACACTTACTTATTACATTCGTTTCTACTGAGCATAGAATTTCAGTCAGTTAAAATAATTATTTCTAAAAAAAAAATACTTCGAAATGTACATAGAATACATAAATGTAACTTACACTATTAATAGTATGAACACGAGCAAGCTTAGTCCTACCACCTCTTTAACATAAACTAACAAGTTTTTGATACGTTAACAACGAAACGTCTAAATGAGTCTTATATCACTCTGTTTTTGACATGTTTTTTACAAGTTTTGTATACTCACATTAATACTCACAATTTGTTTTTACGTGTAAACAATAAATAAAAACAGTCAGATACAACATGTAGAGAACCAGTTTTATAATTTGCTGTAAGTGTGGGATTAAATAGCAAGTTTCTACTTTACTCATTTGTTTTGAACCAACAACGTTTTCAGAACTAACTCCTTGTGGTCTTTCTTTAAACTCTTTCTGGTTGGTTACTACTCTCATAGTAAGTATATTTATTTTACACCTTCTTTAGTGGACACCCGACTTAACCTCAAACTTTTTCCATTCCAAATTGTAAGAGGTCCACGCTAATTTTCTTTTGATTGCCCTCCGTTTGGTCTGGGAAGTTTTCTTGATTAGTGTGGACTTTGGGACTTCCTGTCGGGTGTGCTTAGGCAGATTAGAATCAGATAGGTTTTTTGATCTGTTTCAACATCGCACCATTTAAGCTGGTTTGTCTTACCAATTATTTTTTTACTATATTTAAACCTGTAGTGTTTTATTGCAAAGCAAAGCTTCCCTCTCTGCGATCTATTATTAAAAATATATATAAACCTGTTTTCAAATTTCAGTAAACTTACAAAAAATACCTTTATAAATACACAATGATTATAATACACCTGAATCATAAATGTAAACTTAAACCCTGATCTTAGACCTTTTGTCAAGGAAAATTTAACCTGATTTACTTAAATCCTGATGGTAACACTAAATTTGTACCTCCCCAATAATTTTACATTATTTATAGCATCTGTCTCATTTCAGATAAATTTTGACATGACGTGTGTCGTGTGTCGAGTTTTGAAGAAAATAACACATACATCAGGAAAAAATCCTTCTCTAATTTACGATTACAAAGTTTTTCAGATTCACCGAAACGAGAAGAGCCAAATATTTTGTTTTCACGAAAGCCGTATATACATCAAACGAGTTCCTTACATGGAGACGCAACAAAAACCATTCATTTGTCATTGTCACGTGACGTCAAATTAGCAGAAAGACGTCTCTAGATATTGATTGGATGAGGCATCATCCATCATAAAGTGAGAAGGTACAATTTATATTGAGCCAAGCTCCAGTAATGTTTTTGACCTCAAAAGTGTGTTTATATTGGGTCATACCCAATTTGTACTACGTAGTAATGAAAATCTTTTGTATTTTTTGTAGCGATTGTGACATGATAGTCGAAATAAATTGTTTTATGCAGAGATTGGCTGAGACTCGTCCAGTAATGTTTTTGACCTCAAAGTTTATAAATTGAGTCATGCTCCGTTCGTACACTCTGTAGTAATGAAAATCTTATGTTTTTTTAGCGATTCTGACAAGATAGTCGAAATAAAAAGTTTTATTTAGCAGGAGACTCAAAAAAAAATATCATAGTATCCCAGAAGTATTCTTAGAGTATGTATATTTAAATAATATTTTGTTATTATTCAGCCTTAGCATGTCTTTTTATTTATTTTCGGCATCTGTCTCTTAAAGAACAATTTTTCCAGTGTCAATTGTATTATAATATAAGGTTGTCAAGTCAATTTCAAACAAAAGATACTTAGCTGTTTTGTTTAAAATTCTTTGATTTTTTTTAATGGATTTACAAAAGAACTTTCACTTTGATTCACATATCTCACACCCGTGTCAACTCGGACTTTATTGGAAAAATAACCTCCAAAATTTCACAATAAAACTCATATAACTCAAGAAAAAAAATAAAAACTGGAGCGATAAGGGTCTCAGTCAAAAACATCAGAAGATTCTAGCACAATGTCAATACATAGTACAATGGAGGCAACAAATTGACAGATGTCACAAAAAAGATAAGGTTACTGTCAAAATTAAAAAAAGGTAAGTACCCACTTTGCATTTTTATAAAGAACACTAGCTGACCCGGCAGACTTCGTACCTATTTAGAAAACGTTTGTATGGGAAATAGAAAAGGGCTATTTTTAGGGTTTTCCCGGCAGTTATTCGAATTTTTCTTACCTTTTAAACCTTCCCTAGACCTCCACGAACATTTCAAGACCAAGATAAGATAAATCCGTTTAGCTGTTCTCGAGTTTTAGCGAGACTAACGAACAGCAATTCATTTTTATATATATAGATTTTGAATTTCATTAACATAATATTGTACACTCGAACAGAATCAAAGACACCGTGCTCTAACTTATAGGAGTGACGTCACCGGAAGCGCCCCCGCCTCCAGACAAACTTCCGGTGCGAACTTCCGGACGTGGCGCGTTGAGAAAAACTCTGCATCGTTTTAAACATGAGCATGACTCGAGAAGTACCTACGGCAAGTACCTAATGCATTTTTTTATTCAATTATTACACTAAGTTGCCTATTCTGCTTTAAAGAGTTTTTATTGAATATATTAAACTAATTATTTATTCAGTTTAACTAACATTGAAATATTTGTATTAATAAGGATAAACAATAGAAAAAATTGGCCAAGTGCGAGTCGGACTCGCGAATAAATGGTTCCGTACCATCATACCAGATTTAACACGCAGGTACTTTTTGATTTATTTTTATTTTTATTATTTGTCGTCATAGTGGCAACATTCTGTGAAAATTTCAACTGTCTTCCAAATACGGACCATAATATACAGCCCGCTGTCAAAAGGACAAGAGAAGCTTAGTAATATAGGGTCCCGTTGGTTACTCTTCGGGTAGGGAACCCTGGAAAGCATATTATAACTTAATTATAAAGTTGATTGCTAAATATGATGAAACAAAAAAATTTGACACACCATACTCAAAATGAGATAGCATCGTTGAATTAATTCTATTATTGCTACATAAATATAAGGTAGTAGGATAACAGGGAAATGATGATGATGATGATAATGATGATGATGATGATTAAAACGATTATTGAAATAGAATAGAATTCACAGACTCACATAATATAGCCGAGGACACCGCCTTTGCGGTAAACAAATAGAAAATGTTTCCAAAACCGTAAACTAGTTAGTATATGAGGGTAGTTGTAATCCAGTTGGATCAATAAAGTACAAGCATTAGGCCACTTCGACGGCAACTTACTAGAATTCCCGCCTCGGAGCTTCCAACTTTACCAGTAATTGGTAACGTATTGGAATTGAAGCAGAGATATTAACAAAGATAGAATTGCTGTCTTCACTACATAGCGTAAGTTAAAGTCGCTTCCCGCTGTCTGTCTTGTATGATTAGATTCAAAAATACGCAACGGAATTTGATGTAATTTTTTTAATAGATAGAGCGATTCAAGAGAAAGGTTTATAAATATGTATAATACACTAGTTTCTAACTAGCCCACGGCTTCGCTTGTGTGCTATCTGAAAAACAAAAACATATCTATCCACGGAAACCATACGTTTTTCTAGTTTAGATAGCCTATGTGCTATTCCAGACTATAATCTATATCTGTGCCGAATTTCATCCAGATCCGTTCAGACGTTTCAGCGTGAAAGAGTAATAAACATCCATACATTCTTACAAACTTTCGCGTTGATATAATATTAATAGGATAAATAAAAATGAATCACTGAAATATTATATACGCTTATAACTTCGTAACGACTGATCCAAATTGAAAAATTCTTTTATAGTTGTGTATTTTTATTGTCAGAATAAGGTTTGTACAAAAGAAAATTTTAAACTGTAATTTTATTAAACTTTCGTACTGTATACGGAAGATTTTCTCTCATTTTTGTTATTTGTGTGTGCGCAGCTAAAACTTTTATGAATATCTTCTTCTTTTTCTTCGTATCGTTTTTTATTACCAGTGTGGTGAAAGTATCAACGTGCGCCTTAGAGTTTCGTACAATGCCTTTAGACCACCAGATATATTACTGTATGACCAATCGTTTCATCATCATCATTCAGCCCGTTGCACCTTCTGTTGAGTATAAGTCTCCTCTTTATTGCGCCACTCTTTCCAGTCCCAAGCAAGTCTCATCCCTTTTAACCTATTGTCCCACTACTGGGCAAAGGTCTTCTCCAATTCCTTCCAATGCATCGGTCATCCACCGTCTTCCTTTCTGAAGGGCATCAAAGTCTCTTCGCCAAAGTTTCTTGGGTCTGCCTCTGCTGTGTCATCTATCAGGCATCTATCATTGTGTGATGAACTTTGTCCACCTGTCGTCACCCATACAACTGACGCGTCCATTCTATAAGTTATTATTATTATTAAGAGCCTGTAGTGTCCCACTGCAGTATTCTATCTTATATCATAAAAAAAAATGACTACTCAAACAGCCTTGTTTGTTCTATATTTGTTAGTTTCTCTAGTTAGCAGCCAGCTACTCGATTCGTGTCTCGCATTTGTTCTGACAAATCAATAAATCCCGTATTCCATACAGCGGCCTATTCTCGACCTTTGGATTGAAAACTACGGAAAGGTGTTCCAATCCTGGATTAGGTTGAGAAGATTGAGCTTGAAACTTTTACGGTAAGTGAGGTTACTTTTCTTTTATTACTAGTTCTGTAATCTCTTTTACAATAACGTTGTCTAGTCTATCGTATTACATTTCGTTTATATCTTGGGTTTATGTTACATATTATTTTTTTATCTAAAAACTGCGTCTTTTTCACTAGCAGGAACATCCAAAAATACCAGTAAACTAACGACCAGAGAATCTTCTGATGTTTTCGACTGAATCCTTTTCACTCTAGATTTTTAAAATTTTCTTGTGTTGTTTTTAGTTCTATTGTGTAAGTTTGGTGGATATATAACCAAATAAAGCTCAAGTTCTTGACACGAGTTTAAAATAATAATATGTATGTAAATTAAAAGTGCCTATCTAAATATATCACAAAATTTGAAAACTCCTCATACAAATGCAAGGAATCATTTTGAAAATTTGATAAATAAACCTGATTGTTAAAAAATATCAATAACATTTACTACATTGCTTTCTTTACGTCGGTTAAACAAGTAAACAAACAAAGAACATACTCATACAACGACATTGTTGTTGAATTGTCGCTCATAAATTTTTCAGCAACAAAAGAAGCTTCTAAGAAGGGTCCAAGATTAAATACTGTACCAGTAATGCTAGTGTTTTGTTTTATTGCACAAGCCACAGATCATAGCAACCCAGAAGGTAAACTTATTTTCTCCGATGTGTTATTAGTAAACCAATTTAGCAAGAGTCTATCACCGAAATAATTATATTCTACATTTCTTTAATAAAATTCATTAATTTCAGCATTCCTTGTACTTATTTCTTATACATTGTTTTGTGTTAAACTGTGTTGTGTTTCTTGTATTCTGTTGTTTTAAGTTGCTTTGTTTACTGTGTCCATCTGACGTGATCCATTAGAGGCTCCGCCCATTCACTCATTCGTTCACTTATTCGCTCAACGATCACCTGGGGACGAGACGTGGGTTTTGGGTAATAGCTCCGTTATCGTGAGTAGGCTTAAGAAATAGTAGCTTCAAGAAAATCTGAGATAAACTTATCTATTGAGTTGTGTATGAATGTTCTTTAAAATAACTTAAGGAAAGTTATTGTGAGCACAATACAGTTAAATTTAACCATAGAACATAAAATAAATAAAAAATAAAAATAAATAAATATGATCACGACTGTAATCCCCGGGCTCGGTAGATAACTCCTCAGATTTTTAGTTACTTAGATCTTTGAGGATATCTAAAGGGGGTAGTCAGAGGCACTTGCCATGTACCAAATGTCATGTTTGGACTTCCAAACATGACATTTGGTACATGCCCACATTTTGCACAGTAGTTAGTATTCCGTACGTGACAGGTTGCAAGCCCATCGCCGCTTATAAGAATACTAACCTATGACACATACCTTCGAATTTTTGGTTCTAGGGTATGCCGGTTTCCTCACGATGTTTTCCTTCACCGTTTAAGAGCACTGGCATTGCGCACATAAACTTTTTCGAATGGAAAAACTCATTGGTGCACGACCAGGTTTGAACCCACGACCTACGGATCGTGAGGCCGGGGTGCTACCACTACACCACCAGCGCTCAGAACATAAAATAAAAACACAATAAGGTCAGCAAAAGCCTTACGCATTTTAAAATAACATTGTAAGGACATTACTAGGGTCCAATAAATTTTGAATTCGGTTCCCACCCCTAATTAGGGCGCGGTCGAACCAACGGAGACATAACACAGATAAGCTAATTGCCTATTTCAGCCCCTTTTATGCCCACGATACGACTGCGATAGGCAAGATTTAATTTTCATGTACTTTTTAAATGGTAATGGTCTGAAATGGCGTCCTTGAGGTATCCTCATTATTGTGATATCAGATACGGCCATTTGCATAATGTTAAGGTATTGCAATTACAGTTAATATCTTAGAAAGTGGTATTCACATTAATAGTATGTGATTAATGGGTTGTGTGGTGTTCATTATTATAAAATGACCATCCCATACCAGATCAAAAGCCTTAGTAAAATCATTTCTTATTAGTATTACAATTTTATATTATGGATGTTGGTTACTTATTAACGCAGAAATGGCTGAATGGATTTAAATGACACTTGGCACACAGGTAGTTTGTAACCTAAATTAACATATTTATAATTTTTTATGCAAAATAAATTGCGGGCCAAAGCTTTATAAATAGTAGTTCAATTATTTTGAAAAAATATCCTTTAAATTTGGAATTGCATTGAAATTGAAAGATCGCGTGCTATAAATAACGATAAATAAAATGAAAACGAAAGACTCGGAGCAATCTTAACCGAGCTGATCAACCCGCGTAACGAAGCCAGATGGCCGCTACGATACTCGATAGGGCATTAAAATGCTATTTTACAATAATTTAATTCGCTAATTGGATACCATACCCTAAAGGCATAATTAGCAAATTGGCTAATGATATCATTTTATAAAAGCCGATAAGGGTCGACATTTAGATGGGGTGTAAGTGCTAAGTGCTTTGCGCGCAAATTTTCAAGACCTAGAGAAAATAACAGCTGAAGTGTTTCAAAATGGGCGATAATAGTTATTATGCCGTTAATTAATCGTTTTAGTGATCAAATTATTAATTTTCACGAAATCCTTCACAAGTTCACCTTCAGAAAATGAAAATAGATCTCCTCTAAATTTCAGGTCTCAAGGATTTTAATGCGAGTACTTAAGCTCTTTGTTGTTTTTAGCGTAGGTAAACATTTTACAAAAATTAAATTCCAGCTGAAATTCTACGAAGTTGATTATTGACCATAATAATAATGTAATTAGATGGTTTGAGCATGTAGAAAGGATAGACAATATAGTTAAAAATGAAGAGTTACTACCACCTGAAGCCTTACTACGCATTCTTCGAGCAATATCAAAGTAATATAGCTTTGATATTTTGTACCATGACTTATAAAATTTTTATTGATGTAATGTTACTTTAAGCTTGAAACGTAACATTTCTGAAACATAATGGTTTGAAGGAACTTATGGTAAGGCCTCTGAGCTGTGTGGTGAGTCGCACTGATATAAAGAAATTTATTCGCGAATCTTTTGTATCTTGTAACAGCACAAAAGCAGATGTGTCCCATTCCAAATTAAGCATTTCAGATATTGCTTATGAATATTCCTCCCAGCGGTTCGGGTTAATTTATTATTTAGTAGTGGAAACCCCGTGACTTTGTTCGCGTTATATTTTTTTTCATACAAATTTCAGCGCTCCTTACACTTTTTAAAAACATGATTACGACTTTAAACCCCAGGATGGGTAGATCTTTTCAGTTACTTTGATCTCTGAGGATAACTGAGGCACGTCCAAACAAGATTTGATACGTGCCCACATTTTGCGCAAGTTAGTAGCTGCACTTCTTAATGGTCGAATTTTAAGGTTTTCTTTATAATGCATCTTTGTCCATAGAAAAATACTAGGGGATTTACCGTAAGCTCTCAAAAACTCTCATGTTTCAAAAATCTCAAAGTTTCAAGCTTGAAGTAACACTACCTCTATAAAAGTTTAATTTGTCATGTTAAATTTATGTCAAGTCAAAGTTATATTTGACATTGCCATAAGTCTATGACAGTCAGACATTAACGTAATTATTTTTTCTCATATTTAGATAAATATTATGCAGATGTCCACAAAGTGGTTTGTTTCGTGTCTGTTGTTCGCTTTTAGCTCGCCAACTATTTAAGCTCAAATAGAGTTGGAGATATTGTTAACATTGTGTCAGACTTTATTTTAAACTTAATTTTGTTTATTATCTTTGCTTTAAAATTAACTACATACACTATTATAACAAGCTTTGCTTAGTTTCTACTGTGTGTGATTTACAGTAGGTATGTTTCTTCTTCTACCCGTCCTTTTCCAACATTATGTAGGGTCGGCACATGTATTTGTGATCTTCTTCCATTTCCTTCTGTCATTCGCCATCTCAGTACTCACTCCTTTTTTACCCATGTCATCTTTCACACAGTCCATCCATTTCTTCTTTGGCCTACCTCTACCCTGTATCATCCACAATACCTAACACGTCACACGACATTCATCTCTTTTCTTGCCCATGCCCATACCACGCTAACTCTCTATTACTCCTCATCTTTTCCGTCATTTCAAACTTTAACTAATATACTCATTCCTTATTTTATCCGTCCCTGTCGCTTCACACGTGCCTCTGACTATCCTCTTTAGATATAAAAGTAGCGATCTGAGGAGGTAGTCACCGAGCCTGGGGATTACAGTCATGATCATATTTTTTTTTGTTTATTACCCAGCTATTTTCCCTTGAATTGTTTACTTATATTTTTTTATTATTTTGCTGTCGTTGCCACAATTTTAACACTATGACAGATATAGAAAAAATTGGTCAGGAAACAAGTTATTTGCTAAACTTCATGTTTTTTTACGTAGCTAGATGTATTTTCTACATCAAAGATTTCTTTATCTCTTCATTTATGTTCGTTTCTTGGTATTTATCCTTGTTTACAAACCGTACCACTTAGAGAATAACGAGAAAACAAGCATATTTCTTTCTCGCTAATTTAAAAGCTTCGCTCTTCAATAATACCTATAAGCTTTTTAATATCAACAATCTCATTGAGTTCATACCGAATGCCATTATTATATTCACTGATAGTTCCCGCTTGTCTGTCGTTCTCAAAAAGGGAAACACAAAGCAGAATGATCTTGTATTCAATGCCTGCCCGCATTCTGATGAAAGATATTATTTGCTTGCATTGAATGTTGCTTAAATTGTAGAGCCACTGTTTTAAAACATTCAAAAAAGTAACTTATACCTTTAAACGAGCAATTCTTATATATATTCTAAATCTGGGAGACGGCTCCAACGATTTTCATGAAATTTAGTATGCTCGGTCATCCAGGTACTTTGTATCATTAACAATTTTGGTAGTTTTCTTAAATATTAAAGTGGTGATTATTTTAATATTTTTTTTATTTCAATTTCATCTCACGGTATCATTTTGAAAATACACTTCTATCATAGAGTAGATTAAGAGCACTTGTGGTGTTGTAGTAGCACTCCTGCCTTACGATCCGAAGGTTGTGGGTTCAAACCTGGTCATGCATCAATGAGTTTTTCAATTCGAAAAATGTATGTATGCAATGTGAAGAAACCAGCATAGAAATAAATTTTGAAAGTGTGTGTCATTCTTAAGCGGCGATGGGCTTGCAACCCGTCACGTACGGAATATTAACTACTGTGAAAACACATGTGAGCATGTGCTATGTCATGTTTGGACGTGCCTCTGACTACCCTTTTTAGATATCTTCAAAGATCTAAGTCACTAGAGGTCTGAGGGGATATCTACCGTGCCTGGGGATTTCAGTCGTGATCATGTTTTATAAAGACCAGATATTTCTTGAGAATGTTTCCAAAATCCAATTATTTTAGTCTTCCAACTGACCCATTTGCACTCGCCGCGCATCTGTTTCATGATATACATATAATAAAACAGCAGAACTCTGTGTGTCTGAACATTAAAGAAAATTATTAATAATACAAAATTATAAATTTTAAAAACCCCCTGACAACATCTTACCCTAACATGTCATATTTAAAGTCATGGTTACCTTACCATGTTCTTTCAATATCATTGAAGTAATACAGTACCTCGAATCATTAGGACATACCTAAGGAAGTTAGTCAAATCCCCTCATCAACTAGAAAAGAGCTGATGATCTTCAAACGGCTGAACAGATTTTCATGAAACATGACTAAGAACACTCGGGACAAAAATATTAATGACACAAAAAAAAATTAACGAAAATTGGTTCATCCTTTTTGGAGCTACGATGCCACAGACAGACATACAGATACACACACAGACACGTTAAACTTATAACACCCCCCTTTTTTCATCGGGGGTTAAAAAAATAATAATAGAGCACAAACCAGCGATTTTATAATTATTTTCTGTCTGTCTGTCTGTCTTTGAAGTTACCGAACTTCATGTAGTTTTCACAGGTATAGCTTAAATGTGAGCAGAATAAAACTGTGTTCATTTAAAACGATTGTCAGTAAAGTTATGTAGATAAAGTCGCTGGTAACAGCTAGTGTTTCTACATTTCAATATCGCAATTTTGTTTAGCAATGTTCATTGCAAAACAATTTGTTATCCATTTCATTGTCACGACTTTGCCCCCGAGCCTTTCGTTCTTCATAAAACTGCAAGCGTAATATAGCGGTATACATTTTGATCTATACTTTAGATGTATTTTGTTTGGTGGTACGTACCTCTTTTAAAATTTTTTAGGTTATTCGAATTACCACAATTACTCACAAATCACGTGAGAAAAGGGCAGGAAGAAGAAGAAGAAGTTATTTATCACATCTACCTAAGTTGTAAACAATAAATTATAATTGTGGATAAAATGTAGAACACATATTATGTTTAAGAATAAGGTGTGTGTAGAAACGGGAACCACATTCAAATGTTTTTGGTCGAACAAGAAAAATATCTACTGAATAGAGAAAAATTGAGTCGAACGGGGAAGCACCCGTTTTAGCTAAAACTTGGTGTAACGTTTGCATAATTTTTTATGGTCTCCGCTATATGACGGCTGCCGTTTTTGAAGAAACTATATAAAAGGCCTTTATTATACCGAAGAGTAATAGCAAACCCTACTTCGAATTACTTGTAAATAACTGATAATTCCAGGTTTCGCTTCAATATTAATTGAAAGTGGTGCGAGAGGTGATGGAGGCTTTAACGGTAATTGTTTTATAAATCGGTTTTGAGATGGTAAACACAGACCACACGGGGCGATGCGTATTGAAGTATTGACGGCCTCTGTGGCGCAGCGGGTGAAGGTCCGCCTGAGACGCAGAAGGTTGCGGGTTCGATTCCGGCCGCGGAACAAATGTTTGCATTATTTGCAGATATTTGTCTCAGGTCTGGGTGTTTTCTATGTATAATATGTATGTATTTACAAAAATAAATATCTATGTAGTTTATCAGTCATGTGGGGCTACATGATGCTGTGTGATAGTGTCCGGCATTATTATTATTTCTTCATAATAGAATACTTGATGGCGCCACAGGGAAAATTAGAACACGCTATCGTTGGGTTTTGGTGTTGATAAACAGAATTATCACACAACCTAATAGCAAATTAGCCAATACGAAAAAACAGGTCTTTTGCCTTTTTACTTTCTAGATTTCCTCGAAGAGTAAGTAACTAAAAATCTGAAGAGATATCTACCAAGCCTGAAATTTCTTCTTCTACAATTATGGAATCTGTCTCTTAGAGAACAATTTTGCCAGTGTCAAGTGTATTTATTTATAAGTATTGTCAACGTCACAGAGTCATAGTCAAGTTGTCAAGCCAATATTAAACAAAAGATGGCTTTTGTTGAAAACTCTTGAGATTTCCTCCGATGGAATTTGAAGAGAACTATTCACTTTAATTCACATATTTTACACTCGCGTCAAGAACCCGGGCTTTATTGGCAAAATAACCACCAAAATTACGCAAAAAAACTCAAAATAACACGAGAAAAAATATAAAAACCAGAGCGACGTAGTTGTCAGGCAAATGCACCGCAGAAAATCCAGCCTGGAATTTACAGTTTTGATCATGTTTGTCGAATTAACATTTGTTTTGTTGTCAAATTCAAATTATCGTATTTTTCTATGTTAGAGGATCTATTGTCAAAGTCAAAAGTACTTATATTTATTCAACAAAATCACAAAGATCACTCTGAAACGTCTTACTTGCAGTTAATTTAAGTGCAAATTCCATCAAAACCTAAGTCAAATGTCTGTCGTTTTAAGGTTCAAATTGATTGTTATGCAGAATAGACAACCAGTGTGTTGAAAGAATAAAAGTGCATCTAAGAGTTTTACACACTACTAGCTGTTGCCCGCGACTTCATCACAATATTCCAATGTTTTTAATAATTTGCTATTTGGGATAAAGACAAAATGCAACAAATCAAAAACCATGAAAATCGGTCCAACCGTTTTAGACGTTTTAGTTTATAAGTGTTTGAAAAAACCCGACTTTGTTTTATATATTACTAGTTTCCGTTCGCGGCTTTGCTCGCAAGGTACCTACATAAAATATAGCCTATGTTACTCAGGGATAACGTAGCATTCTAACGGTGAAAGAATTTTTGGAATCGGACCAGTAGTTTTTGAGTTTATTCGTTACAAACAAAAATACAAAAATACAAAAATTTTCCTTTCCTCTATAAAATATTAGTATAGATTATAGATAAAGAAGACTGAGATCTATATTGATGTTTCTTCAGTAGACTCTCCAAACATTCTAAAATCAATTGGCACCACTCATAAGAACAAAGCTCTCGTCCTTATGAAAGCCTTAAGGCCATATCGCAGATATCTATCGCCCTCGGCCCATTAGCCGGACGGCGTGTCGGTTCCGGTTTCCGGCAAAGTCAGTTGCGCCGGATGTCCGGACGGTATGGCCGGACGGTGCGATCGAAAAAATACTGTATGAATTATGATCGGATTTCAGTTATTGATGCATAAACGTTCTTGGGGAATATGTATTGGTTTTAATATTTTTGCATGAAATTTACAGATTGTAGCTTATGTTGTAATGTGAATCAAGGTTGCAACGACTCGCTATATCGATGGGTGACCTGTATATTAGCTCTATATATTTCACGTGACCAATTGACCAAGAAAATTTTACAGATTCGAACGATTACAATTTGTACTACATTTTTTAGGTAAATCGACCTCCTAGAAAGTGTTCAAAGGAAGGCTACCAAGATCCCACAGGCTCTACGTCGCAAAACCTATGAGGATAGACTACTATCACTAGGCCTCACTACACTTAAGGATAGACATCTTCGAGGAGATCTAATCGAAGTCTATAAGATTGTGATACACCATTACAATTTGCCAAACATTCAACATAATATATTGAGTAGAAAAGATGACCAAAGACCATCACGTGGTCACCAACTCAAGCTCATACGTGTCCCTGCTCGTTTACTCACTGCCCATCACTTCTTCAGTAACAGAGTGGTTCAAAACTGGAATGCACTACCGGAGAACATTGTTACAGCTACTTCTGTCAATGCGTTTAAGAACAAGCTCGACGACTGGCTACGAACAAACTAAGAAACTAGTGCTCGAAAAGAAAAAAATATTAATTACTATTTCAACAAAGACTATTCCAACACTGTGTGATATAGACATACCAGCGACAGCTGCTCGTCTATAATAATAAAATAAATAAATAAATAAACTTATAAATACGAGTACATCGTAAGTAAACTAATGAATACATTGGACACCGGTACATTATGTAGTTATGTAGTGTAGTAAATACATTGTTAGTAAACTAATTAATGCATTGAATATTGGTACATAGTTATGCAGTGTTGGTGGTGCCAATTAGTGTAATCTTCAGCGTACCTTCCTTAGAACGTTCTAGAAACTTCACCTTCAGAGGATTATTAAATTAACTTACGAACTGTAACGCCGTAAATAATTCTATTAAACTTCCAGAACAAATTAATTTCCAAGTTGCATCCCGTACGTTATGTATGTCACCTACTGACCCCAGCGGGCTGGCGCAACTGTCGAGAATTGGTCAGTGGTGCTCAAAAGTATGAAAAAAAAAAAAAAAAAAAATCTCACGTCCATTTTACAAACAACTGTCAAATTGAACAATAAAATAAAATTGTTTCTAAATTAATTTTAATGAAGATCAGAATCTGAAACTGGGCAATTTAAATTATGGATGATGATGTATAAACAACACATGCATATGATATTTTATCGACATTTTAAAAACCATAAGACTGGAGCCAGACGATATCATGGTGAGTTTTGACGTGGAGTCACTTTTCACAAACGTGCCGCTGCGTGAATGCCTTGAGGTCGTGAAAGAAAAGCTAAAGGATAACGAGCTACCTGACCAGTATGTTGTTGTACTTGAAAACTGTTTGGACGGTAACTTCTTTTTATACCGAGGGCAACACTACCTCCAGATTGATGGAGTGGCTATGGGCAGCCCAGTGGCGCCAGTTTTAGCCAACATCTGGATGGAGCATTTTGAGAGCCAATTAAACCTATCAGCCAGCGGTGTAAAAATGTGGAAACGGTATGTTGACGATGTTTTCTGCATTATGAAGGGTGGTCAACGGGAAGTACAACAACTTACACATACATTGAACTCCATACACCCAAAGATCAGGTTCACACATGAAATGGAGCAAAATAGGACTTTAGCTTTTCTAGACGTGAAAGTTTTAGTGAAGTCGGATGGCTCACTTTTGCACACTGTCTACAGGAAACCAACACACACGGACAGATACTTGAATGCCGCATCCCACCATCATCCGCGCCACTTACAATCTGTGGTGTCTTCTCTCATCAACAGAGCACATGATCTATGTGACCCTGAACACTTAGAGGGCGAACTCGAACATGTTCAGGAGGTACTCAAATCCAATGGATATATATGTAGAAGACAACCAAGACGGATGAGCCGTAAGAAGCCGGAGGCGAGCAGACAACCTATCTTTCTGCCCTATGTGAGAGGGGTAACGGATAAAATTGGAAACTTAATGAAAAGATTTTCAATAAAGTCAGTTTTCACACCCCACTCAAAAGTGGCACAGCAATTAAGAACCCCGAAAGATACAATACCTCTGCAAATGCCAGGCGTTTACAAGATTGACTGCAGCTGTGGCCGTTCTTACATCGGGCAAACAAAAAGAACAATAGCCGAACGAGTCAAGGAGCATATTGCAGCAGTCAAAAATAGGCAAATCAACAAGTCAGCGATAGCAGAACACTTGCTGGACTCAGGAACGAACCATTGGATTGAGCTCCATGATCCTAAGGTTCTCTCCAGTGAACGCCATTATTATAAAAGGATAGTCCGAGAAGCGATTGAGATCAGGAAACACCCGAAAAACTTTAATCGTGAGGATGGTTTCCGGCTCTCGGCCTCGTGGAATCCAGTTATTAATAAATGTGTGCGTCGTGACCCGTGCTTGCCGCAAGTTGATACAATAAGTATAGTGTGTCGTAGTGTGAACCTGGCTTTATCTGAATCTGACGACGAATTGAGGGTAGATACAGATTCTACTCTCAATAATAAAAACTAGCTCGCTGCACATCAGTCTGCCCGCGACCACGAACGCTGTAATGTGTTCGAAACGTCGGGAATAAAAACAAAATAGGTACGTGATAAATACCCGTTATTCAAATATAATTACATGCATATGACTCTGAAAATCCTTTTTACGTGAATTTCTAAAATCCTTATAATATATAAATATTATTTTTAGAAACCTTTATCTTAATGTTTAACTTCTCTATACTGAAATTTAATAAAATTAAATATCTGTCAGTTAATTCTACTATGGCAATGTCAGTTGTCATTAGTTATAACAGTCAGTTTTTTTTCAACTCCCATTAAGGATTATTATTAAAACCTTTGCCGAAGTGCGGCAAAATAGGTTAAATTAAAAAAAATACTAATCAATACATACATACATAAAATCACGCCTGTTTCCCGAGGGGGTAGGCAGAGACCACGGATCTCCACTTGCTACGATCCTGACATACCTAATCAATGTTTAAAAAAAAATATATTGTGGATCAGAAAATATTATAACAATAAAAACAAAAAGTTTTCGTTATTGTGTTCAAGTGTTACAATAATACTGGTAAATTTGAAAAGTATATTATAGAATCTCTAAGAGACCGAACAACAGCCAATACTCTTTATTTCTACTACACCCCATGTACATCCCATATTCATCCCACGTCCTACCCCGTAACTTAAGGGATCCATATCGGGGCGTAGTTTGCACTTCTTGTCCGACTGGCCGGAAACTATGTGACATTCCTAGCTCTATGTCACTGCAAATCCACTTTTAGGCGAATTGAGCTTTATTACGTGAACTAAATAAGATTTATTTTTGAAAGAAATAATGTAGGGATGCGGAATTTTAATTTAAAAAAAACTACAAAAAATATTACTATAGTTTCATTCAATTTTGTTTCGATCAGCAAACTTAAACTTCCTTAATGCCCTACTTTTTAACTTTTTATAAAGATTTAAGTAAGTATGTAAAGAATTTTATATATTTTTTTTAAGTTTATCACTCAAAGTACATTTTGTTTTTACATTATTATTTTAACTATGTTATTTTTAAAGAATATTTAGTAATACAAATAATGAGAATGCAATGAGAGTGAATGAAATAGATATATCAGGATCGTGGCAAGAGGAAAACAGACAGAATAACGTGTGGTTTCATATATCTAAGATAGACTAATGTATATTAATTAATATTTTAGTATCATCTTATCGTATTACAATTTTTTTCGAACCAATGTGTTCAAACACTTTTTAATGTGTTCAAAGTTTTAAAGCGTGCGTTATTTTTTGTTTGATAACTTTGTTATCTATTCTAATATTATAAAGAGGAAAGATTTGATTGTTTGTTTGTTTGAATCGAATAGGCTCCGAAACTACTGAACCGATTTGAAAAATTCTTTCACCAATGTGTAGAATGAACTTTCAGGATGAACATAGGCTATATTTTATGAAGGTACTTTGCGGGCGACGCCGCGTGCAAAAGCTAGTTTATTTATAAGTTCAGAAAACCAATAGCTAATATACAATGTCCAACGAATTTATTAAAAAAAAATGATCGCACTACATCGAATCCGATCTGAACCCGTGAAAATATTGATCTAGGAAACTCGGAACGAATTCGGATATTGCTTACGCCTTAGTCAACGGTTACACGATCAGTCTGGCATCAGTCTGCTGTCATTCACAACAGAATGATAAAAAATATTTAAAATATTTAATTTTTGACATTCTGGACCATCAATACGTCAGTCAACCGGTTAGACGATAGTTCTCCCATCATTCTGAGCAGACTGATTGAACAGACTGACGCCAGATTGAGCGTGTAACCTTTTACTTAGTCCGATCTCTGATACGAAAAAAACATGATTAAAATAATAAGCCAATTACAAAGCAGATAGAAACATGTGAAAAATTCCTGAAAGTGAATCATCTGTCAGGTTACTTTTATTTTTCTGTGACTTGAATTGTTTTAGTTTTGAACACAATAACTTCGTTTTTGTAACGCGCCAAGTTTTGTGTAACGCAGTTTTAGTTTCGCGAGGGCGGAATAAGGAGTTTTTCAGATCGTTAAAAGGTGTAAAGCCATGGGTTTTTAAGAAACTACCACCGTTATATACAAATTTGTGTACGATCTGCAGAAATTTGTTCTGTTGGTCTGGGTGTTTTCTATGTGTAATAAAAATATATCTATCTGTGTATTGTTTATAATGTATTAAATATATCAGTTATCTAGTACCCATAACACAAGCTTTAAGTAGCTTACTTTGGGCTAGATGATGCTGTGTGGATTGTCCAGCATTATTTATTTATTATTTATTTATTATTTATTTATTATTTATTTATTATTTATTTATTATTTATTTATTATTTATTTATTATTTATTTATTATTTATTTATTATTTATTTATTATTTATTTATTATTTATTATTTATTTATTATTTATTTATTATTTATTTATTATTTATTTATTATTTATTTATTATTTATTTATTATTTATTTATTATTTATTTATTATTTATTTATTATTTATTTATTATTTATTTATTATTATATATGACGACGATTATTTGCAGCTTTCGAGCTTGATAAAATAACTGAAAAATATAGATAAACACTTTATTGTAGAGCGCTGGTGGTGTAGTGGTAGCACCCCTGCCTCACGATCCAAAGGTCGTGGGTTCAAACCTGGTCGTGCACCAATGAGTTTTTCCATTCGAAAAATTTATGTGCGCAATGCCAGTGCTCTTAAACGGTGAAGGAAAACATCGTGAGGAAACCGGCATACCCTAGAACTAAAAATTCGAAGGTATGTGTCATTGGTTAGTATTCTTATAAGCGGCGATGGGCTTGCAACCTGTCACGTACGGAATACTAACTATTGTGCAAAATGTGGGCATGTACCAAATGTCATGTTTGGACTTGCCTCTGACTACCCTCTTTAGATATCCTCAAAGATCTAAAAAACTAAAGATCTGAGGAGATATCTACCGAGCCTGGGGATTACAGTCGTGATCATATTTATTTTTTTATTTTTTGTAGACAAGGAAAACGCTAATAGTACCGAAAGATATAAAACTATAAAGTAAACGAGTAGCTTTATTGCAAAAAGAGATTTCTTTCAGACGACCTTAGATTGCACGGGATAAAAAATACAGAAAAACTGCTATTGTAATATTACTATTAAAAAAGTTTTTTTGGGCACTGATTTTTCCACTCATCTTTTGCAACATCGTCACCTATCCTACTAATATTAAAAAGGCGACAGTTTGTAAGGATGTCTGGATGTGTTTCTTACTCTTTCACGCTGAAATGGCTGAACGGATCTGGATGAAATTTAGCACAGATATATATTATAGTCTGGAATAGCGCATAGGCTACTTTTTATCCCGAAAAATGTACTGTTTCCGTGGGATACATTTATTTTGGTTTTTCAAGTAACCACGCGGGCGAAGCCGTGGGCGTAAGCTAGTTTCACATAATTGTACAAGATAACTAAAAACTAACCAGTGTAAAGTAGTATTATTTAGATACATAAAATAAATAACTAGAACTTGTTTTTTTTTTTTACACGCTTTATATTAGCTTCACCTGTATGTTTGTATGTTTGTTTGTAACCGACTTCTTCGGGCGCGATTTTGACCCACTTTAAACGGCCAGATTTCGTTCAAACTTTGTAGATTTATCGAGGACCGATGACAATACACTATTTTGATAAAAAAATTCCATTTTATCAATTTGAAAAAAAAATTTTTGATCGTAAAGCACTCTCTGATGCTTCGCATCATGAGTCGTGCAATAGTTTAAAATTAAAAAAACAAGCTATTATAAATAAACCAAACTAAAAAATAGAAAATAAATAATAGTTTAAAAAAACTAAAAAACACGCTTTTTATAGAAACCGAACTAAAAAATAGAAAATAAATTTAAAAAAAAGCGTGGGGAGCTCTTTAAGATATTATCGAAATGAAAATCACTCTACTCATATCTGTCAATAAAATATTTATAACTATTGACACCATGCACCCCACACTTTTTTTTAAATTTATTTTCTATTTTTTAGTTCGGTTTCTATAAAAAGCGTGTTTTTTAGTTTTTTTAAACTATTATTTATTTTAACTAATAATTTTAGCTCGCGTGACGTGACGCTTTCAACTCCGTTATATGACGTCAGTTACGTAACGGCAGTCATTTTTCAGGAACTCTAAGCTGTCGGGTGTTTTCAGACCTGTTGGACAGGCTATTATAGTTTCGCCTGCAATTTTGAAATTAAGGCCATAATTGTTAGAGCTTTTCCCACGTGAAAGTTTTAAGAGGTTAAACTATCCTGATAATTTCTAAAGTTATATTGGTATGTACTACATGAACGTGCCTATCTTTTTTAGGGTTCCGTACCCCAAAAAAGAAACAAAATGAGTAAAAAAGTATATGATCACGAGTGTAATCCCTGGGATCGGTAGATAACACCTCAGATCTTAAGTTACTTAGATCTTTGAGGATATCTAAAGAGAGTAGTCAGAGGCACGTCCAAACGTGACATTTGGTACATGCCCACATTTTGCACAGTTAGTATTCCGTACGTTCCAAACGATCTATCGACCTATCTAACGAGATAGTAACTGATCTAGATCACTCACAGAAGAGGAGAGGCGTTTTTGGTCGAGCTGGGGTCTGGGATCCTGGGTCGCTTTGACCAGAGGTCTTACCACAAGTTCATTGGGCAATATCAAAGTAATATAACTTTGATATATCGTACTATAAATAAATAAATAAATAAATAATGCTGGACAATCCACACAGCATCATCTAGCCCCAAAGTAAGCTACTCAAAGCTTGTGTTATGGGTACTAGATAACTGATATATTTAATACATTAGATACATAGATAGATATTTTTTATTATACATAGAAAACACCCAGACCAACGGAACAAATTTCTGCAGACCGTACACAAATTTGTTCCGCGGCGGGAATCGAACCCGCAACCTCTTGCGTCGCAGGAGAACTCTCGCCCGCTGCGCCACTGAGGTCGTCTACTATGACCTATAAAAATTGCAATGAAGTAGTTTTACTCCAAGTTTGAAGTGACGTTATTGAAACATGATAGTTTGTAGCTTGTGGTAAGGTCCCAAACCGCCCTGATATAATATTGAAAGTTACTTATTATCTGACAATAAGGTCCGAAGGGCGGCCGGAAACTCGTAACAAATCGGGCAGAAGCTCTCAACTAATTATACAAACTAGTACTGGCTTGGGACCTGTTTTTGTTGTTATTAACTAAAGGATACGGCCAAAGAATAGTTGGTATACAGACGGTGCAAAGTAACATTTAATTTACCTACCTATAAGCTACAATTGTGTAGTAAAAGTACTTAGTTTTAAATCAATTGTTGGTCAAGTGAAGATGGTTTGAGCGGAAAATTTATAAGATAGGATTTTCAATGACTAATAATAACTACAAAAAAAATAAGATTTATAATAATAATTAGATAATTAGATAAATTAAAAAATAGTGGCTTGTGGCTGCATTTTTATTGACAAATCAACTAGCATTATGTATTTTAAGAATTTAAGGTAGGTATTTTCTACAAAAAAATAATTGTATAATTAGTGTGATGAACGCAGATGTTTTTCCTGTGTCTGGATGTTATAAGTATCCCATGTCAATTATGTATTTACAAAAAAAAGTATATAAATAAATTAATCGTGAATAAGATGGCGTTGTGAAAAATGCTCATCAGTATTTATTTGTAAGTTTAAAAATTATGTAGGTACTTATTTAACAAAGGATACATAAGATCAATGCTATCCTCATTTCCATTATTATTTGTTTGACATTGGTAAAAAAACCTCCGGCCAAGTGGGGTGACTATCTGCGAAAGGCTGCTGGTGGAGGCTGGATGCGTCGAGCTGAGGACAGGGCGCAATGGCCCTCTTTGGGGGAGGCCTATGTCCAGCAGATGTCCCTAGATGTCATCTATTAGATGTCCTATGGACTGCTAATATGCTGATGATGATGATGATGGTAAAGAAACAATGCTGGGCGCGTCCTATCTGTAGTTTCACATCTTTGTCACTCTCCACTCGATTACGCATTCTGTCCCAAACAACGTATTTGATTAACAACTGGACCAAGTTTTATACTGGGTCCACTACCGATAACTTAGTTCGGTCACAGATTACCTGACACTCACTAGTAATTACCAACGAGCTAGGAAAACGAAGAGGGGGTTTTATGGAGACGTTATATAGAGGAAGCAAATCTCTTATTTGTGGAAGCAAATAAAAGCAATCGGGAAGCAATTTTTGAATTGCATTTACGAGAGGTGACTTATCATCCTGACGCTAACAAATTATTAAAGTTCAGAGGCTCTTTTCATCCACTTGGCACAACGTCTTTGAGTTTTTTGGGTTCTATGATATGCCGGTTTCCTCAGATGTTTTTCTTCACCGTCTGAGATTAAGTACTGGCATTTATATACCAGTACTCAATCTCAGACGGTGCTATAAAGCGCGCATACATTTTACGAATAGATAAATCCAATTGTGCTCGACTGCATTCGAACCCATTACCTAAGGATCGGAAGGCGAAATTACTACCACTACACCACAAATGCTCTCAAGTTTATGACAATGCTAGATGACAAAAAATAAAACTTGTAAGTAAATCCTAAGTAAGAACAAGACTTTCAATATTTTTTAAATTCGGACACTTTCAATCTTGTTTATTTTCCACATTACATTTATAAGTAGGCAAACTTTAATATTTTTTTAAAAAAAAAAGGTTTTTTACAAACAGACAAACTGACAACCAGTGATCTTTATCAAAGACCCGTTTTCTTTCAAGTACACTATAGTTAGGTACTTACTCGTTTTAAAACGATTCTTGCGCTATTCCGCATAACTATCACAACATCACTTGCACATCCATCGTAAAGATATTATAAATCCTTGTTGGATAACCAAATAGATCTACTAGAGTACATGATTAAATGGTTCAGTAAGGGATTTTCATTTTGTTGCCAATTTACCCTAAATTTAGGGGAACATTTAGTGGCTTACCCCTTCTGGTCCGTATTACAACTAAAGCTTGTTGTAATAACGAGTTATGGCTACCTACATTACTCTCAAATGGTGTGAGAAAACACCGGTTAATCCAAGAGGTAAACTTTTTGAGAACATGACGTATTGTACATATTGTAACGGTAGGCAGAGTCATGTCCAGACATTATAATATGAACATTAAAAGTGATTAGCATTAATGAGATCATCGAATATAAAGACTGACTTCCATTTTTCGAATCAATATCATTAACAATTTTTTCATTAACATTCGAAAAATCAAACAAACAAAACAAAGTGTTTGTTTTGTTTGTTTGATTTTTCGAATGTAATCACACGACTGTAATCCCCAGGCTCGGTAGATTTATCTCCTCAGACCTTTAGTGACTTACATCTTTGGGGATATCTAAAGGACCCCCTTTAGATATCCTACTCTAGATATACTACCCAGTCAGAGGCAGAAGCACGTCCAAAAATGATATTTGGCACACGCCCACATTCAGCACAGTAGTTTGTATTCCGTACCTGACAAGTTGCAAGCCTATCGCCGCTTATATGAATACTAACCAAACAAAAGTCTTCGAACTTTTGGTTCTAGGGTATGTCGGTTTCTTCATGTTATCCTACCGATACCGATATTCAAACCCGCATAAAGTCGTTAATTTTTTTTCGAAAAGTAAAATTCATTTCGTGGTACTTACCAATCGAACCTGCACAAGCGCTAAGCCTGCGCGACACTACCATTCTCTAACGAACTGAATAATAAAACTAAAAGAACAACTCTTCACAGATAAAAAGGATCCTTATTCACCCCGCAGTCTCCCATTTGTAAGTTCCCTGATAGCCATCGGAGGAATTACCCTTCCTTCCTTATTGCGATAGTAATACCGGGAACGATTATAAATCACGCTGAAAGCTGAAAACTGCTTTTTTACATTTCAGCGATATGAAAATGAAAAAAATGAAAAATAATTAAGTAATTTAATTATTATAATTAAGTACAATGCTCAACCGTGAAGGAAAACATCGTGAGGAAACCGGCATACCCTAGAACCAAAAATTCGAAGGGGTGTGTCATTGGTTAGTATTCTTATAAGCGATGGGCTTGCAACCTGTCACATATGGAATAACTACTGTGCAAAATGTGGGCATGTACCAAATTTTATGTTTGGACGTGCCTCTGACTCTGACTCTTTAGATATCCTCAAAGATCTAAGTAACTAAAGATCTGTGGACATATCTACCGAGCCTGGGGATTACAGTCGTGATCATATTTTTTTTTATTAAGTAAGTACATGATTAGGTCACTGACCTACTACTACCTACTATTATACTACTGGTAAACTACTACCTACTGTAGGTATTGTGGTAAAACCAGTATCTGTACAATGGTCTCACAGCTCAGTTGGTAGTAGCTCTGCCATCTGCACTGCAAGTTGTGGGTTCGATCCCCACACAGGACTAACGTTTGTGTGATAAACACAGATGTTTGTTCTTAATTTTTTTTAAATGTGTGATAATTGCTTATGTTCATACAGAATGTTACAAACAAACAAAAAAATCGTTTATTACTAAAGTAGTATATCAAAATAGAAAAGCACTGTAATGCCTTATGATGAAACTAACTTACTAATATAATATTTTAGTAATGTAGCAATATGAAATAGTGAATAAATGAATATAAATAAGTATGAATACCACACTAAAAAAACACGTCGACTTGAGAACTCGCTATTTTTTTCATCGGTTAAAAATACATTAATGCCAATGCTTATAAACGGTGAAGGAATATCGTGAAGAAACCGGCATACCTTTATTCAGTACTAGCTTCCGCCCACGGCTTCGCCCGCGTGGTACCTTAACCCTCGGTCAGTCGCGCATTTTTAGTTTACCCGGTTGGTCGCGTGGGGTTTCTGAAGACCCCAAAAATAAACAGCCTAAAAAACACCTTTTTAATATTTTTTTCGTTATTATCTAAGCAAGTCATTGACGAATAACTTAAATACAATAAAACTACAAAAAGTTACGTAAACATATTCTTTTATTTCTTCTTTGAACTTACAATCTAAAAAAAGGGAACTTAAATTTCTCTCCTTGAGATCACAATCACAAAAAAAAGGTTTTTAACAAACTAAATGTAGGAACTTCTCCTTTTTATAAATATATATACGATAAAACTAAAATAACGATGACAATTATGTAAAATTTGGAAAGAACCAACAAAAAAACACACAAACTTTTACCAGATGAAGTCAGTGAACTTTTCACTAATTTTCGTTTTGAACACAGTCGGTACATACCGATTTAGTATGTGTTGGGCATATGTTACCCTTACAAAAATGGCAGACAGATTTAAATTTTCGATCTGTTTGTCTGGGGCAATGAACGCAACGCTTTCTCATGGGAAAGAAATTATTTTCATTTTGTTGAACATCCTGAAGTTGAGGTAAACATCGTTACTTTCATCGTCTAACCAGCTTAATATACGACGTTGTTGTTCTTCATCCATTTTACTAGTTAATTAAATCTAAAACAACAAAAAAAACACTAAAAAAACATGCTACAAATAAGTCTAAACTAATAAAAACAATTAAATTTTACTTACGCGGTTAGTCGCGTGGGGTCTTTCAAAGCCCGTCCGCACAAAACACTTCTGTATCTCACTGCGCTTATGCGCGAACTGAAGTTAGCAGCGATACGCGGCCAATACAATCCAACTTAGGAGGGTACCTAAAATATTGAATTGCTGAGATTGTTTTAATTGCTTAAATTTTTCATTTTTCCAAAACCTGGGCTTTCAAAGACCCCACGCGACTAACGGAGGGTTAAAAAATAAAAACAAACCTATCCCGCGGGAACCGTACATTTTTTCGGGATAAAAAGTAGATGTGGGCATCTAGGTACATTGATTAACATCGTTCAAATTGAAAATATTTCTTCAATAAAATCGTAAGGATAATTTTGAAAGATCAGGTTATTAATAAGTAAGCTATGCTATAAGTATTTAATATTAATCATAGGAATGCAGACCTAGTTTTCCTATTAAAAGTAAGTAGAAATAAAAATATTATACATCATAAAATTAATACTTAATCACATTGTACGGTATAAAACTTTGTAACAAATTGACCAATTTCCAAATGTTTTATTGCAAGAATGTTACATCTAGTGTAACATTGCAAAAATGTTACACAACTGTGTAAGATCCGGTGCTATCCGTTCGCGAGCTAAGCACTGTCTCGTTCAATTAATATTGATTAATACGGATTAATATTCATGGCTACCCGTAACCATATTAAATGGTAATTCTACCTTTTTAAAAGGATCGGAATTAATGACACGGTAAATCGGTGACGTGTGCCTTAAGCACCAGTTTCTATCGCATTTAATTCACTCTTAGCACTGATAAAATTAAATATTAATCCGATTGCTATTGCTATTCCAGACTATAATCTATCTCGTGCTATCGTGCAAAATTTCATCCAGATCTGTTCGGCCGTTTCAGCGTGAAAGAGTAACAAACATCCATACATACACCCTTTCACGTTTATACATATAAGTCACCACACGTTAGCAAAGCAATAATATGATTCGTTTAATCTCATTATATTCAGTACATTTTGCTTATTTTTTTTTTACCTGACTGTACTCAACATGCAAATTACATCAAAATGTCATAGGCCAAGGAAAAGATGGATGGACTGTGTGAAAGATGGTATGGGTAAGAAAGGAGTGAGTACTGAGATGACGAGTGACAGAGGGAAATGGAAGAAGATCGCATGTTGTGCCGACCCCACATAACGTGGGATAAGGGCAGGAAGATGATGATGATGACCTGACTGTACTCAACACCTTCAATAATTTCATGGTGTCCGAATCGACAATAACAAAAACATTAAAATCAAAAGTGTCAATTGGGACACGGTGTCCCAATACATTTTGTCCGAATCGTCAGCAACCTAATATTAAGATTAGATGTATTAAGATAGCTTTATTTAGGTTGCAGAACAATAAAATGCTTGAAGATAAACCAGAAAAATATGATCTGAAATAAAAAGTTCTTCATGAAAACAAAATCAAAATTATAAATGTCGTTACTGGTGCTAAGGGTAAAAATATCCTCCGCCATTTTGTTTCAAAGCGACGGCGAAGTGTAAATATGGTACTCGCTCGATTACCTAATAAGAGAAAATGCGTAATTTATGAGTTAAACTGTTCGTTTCGAGAAGGTTACTGTGCATGACTGCTCCATTATTATAATTAAAGACCGCGATTATATATCAAATGGGAACGTCACACAGAAAACATAAATGCATATCATTATTCTTCTGTCCTTTTCCCGCGCGTGGGGTCGGCGCATTTTCTCTTCTTCCACTCACTCTCATTCAACTCTGAATCTACTCTTTTTACATTCATATAATATCACTCAATCAAACCACTTCTTCTTTGGCCTACCTCTACTTGTGCACCCAGCCCCACTCATACTCATAATTCTATGGTGACATGGCTTTCATCCCTCCTCATCACGTGTCTACAACACAATGATGCATACACATAGAAAAATGTAAACTAAAGAATGAATGATTGAATTGAACGTATAGACAACTAGCTTCTGCACGCGGCGTCGCCCGCAAAGTACCTACATAAAATATAGCCTATGTTCATCCTGAAAGTTCATTCTACACATTGGTGAAAGAATTTTTCAAATCGGTTCAGTAGTTTCGGAGCCTATTCATTTCAAACAAACAAACAAACAATCAAAGTTTTCCTCTTTATAATATTAGTATAGATATCAAATCAAAATTCCTATAAGAAATATTTTCAACTTGAGTTAGGTAGGTACAGGCATTTTAAGGCATTTTGCTTTCTAGGTGTTTTTAAAGTAAGTTATTTTGCGACTATTTCGTTTAGCGGCGTAAGCATTGTGATCAAAAAGGAAAAAAAAACGATAATGATTCTCGATAATAAATCTGCCCCAACGACAAGCAATGTCATAACCCGCAATTTTCACTTTACGCGCGGCTAAAAAGATACAAAACCGTTAAATCATCTTTAAACACGCCAAGGATAGGTAATGTTGGGAATTACGCGCCTCGGGCGATAATGACATGATGATATCGCCTCGATCAGCGCAAATCGCCTCCAATCCACGTGCAACAGGTTTCTGATACCTAGAGCAGTAGACAATGTTACAGCACAATTTCGCTATGGAATAAAAATATACATAAATGTATGGGAATGATTCCATGACCTGTCAATTACAAAATATCTTTTCAGTTAACTGTTTTGCTCGTGTGATATCACTTTTAAAATGTTGTTTATCAGTTCATCCGGCTTAATTACACATAATTTACATACCAAATCATATACATGATATTACAAAACATGTATTACAAAACATCTTTTTTTATTTTTCTTTTATTGTGTCAATAGTTTTATCGTACCAGTGACTCCTTAGAGCCCTTCAATCAATTATTTAATATTTCATTTTCCAATTTGCATCATAAAAATATCACAGCACATTTCGTAAATGTCTGCTGGCAACTCTCGCATAAAATTACTGACAAGGTGCAAAATAACGGTCCAATAACTGGCGTTAAAACGACGAGGACGACGTTGTGTGTCGCCAATTAGCAGTCTTTAGTCAGCAGATGCAATTTGTGCATATTTGGGCATAGCCGGTTTTGCCTCTCGGCGGCAGAGTGGGTATAAAATGTTACTGCAAATGTTATCCTAAAATATTAGGTTAATGGAACTTTTCACGTGAATACTTACTGCAAAATATGAGCATTTGTTTGGACGTGCCTCTGACTACCCCCCATTATCTTCAAATATCTATGTAACTAAATAATAATATTAATATAAATAATATAAAACACATGTAAGGACCGTTTCAAACGATCTTTAGATAGCGCTACTGATAGTACTCGTAACTAAAGATCAGTAATGTCTACAGAGCCTGGGTATTACCTACAGTCATACATTAAATAATAAATAAATAAATTATGCTGGACAATCCACACAGCATCATCTAGCCCCAAAGTAAGCTACTCAAAGCTTGTGTTATGGGTACTAGATAACTGATATATTTAATACATTATATACATAGATAGATATTTTTTTTTATTATACATAGAAAACACCCAGACCAACGGAACAAATTTCTGCAGGTCGTACACAAATTTGTTCCGCGGCGGGAATCGAACCCGCAACCTCTTGTGTCGCAGGCGGACTCTCGCCCGCTGCGCCACAGAGGTCGTCAAAACATTATATGTAGTTTTTTCATAATTAGGCCTTAGTTTTTTACAAGTCTTATGTTTTTTATCGATAAAGCGAAATACGAATGCTAACTTTTTAAAAACAAACACGAGAAACGAGAATTTTAATATTAACAGCCTTTAAGTGGCCCAAAACAACATCTGTGTTCTTAATAAAGAGAGCCAAGAGATCGCGTTACACATTGTAAGGCATCTAACTCATAACATGCAAATGCTATGGCGCCGATCGGAGTAAGAATAGTACACAGCTTGCCTTAGAATAAAACCCACTTACAGAGGGCCTAGACAATGTAACAATCGGTTATCGAAAGCGATTGTAGAAAAGTCCAAAAATGTATGGGATTGACATAAGCCTTAGATATGTCACGTGATCTGTTGTCAACGAATAGCTAAGTGGTAGACAATGTACATTCATTTCGATTCCATCAAACGAATCGACAACATCGAACGATTACTTCCATACAAATGCCTAGCCAAGCGGCACTTTTGACAAGCGATTTCGCTTAGTTAGCGATGTTCTTGATAGAACGCTAGCGAACGCTCAGACCCTGTAGATATCGAAACAAAATGGCGATTTTATAAACAGCTGTACTATGAAGTCATTCATGGTCATCCAACGGATCTAGGCATTCGTGAAGTTAGCCACAGGTGCGAGTTTGCGCGTGTACAGTTCCATCCCCCCCTCATACCTCCAATTGCTCCCAAAAAAGGATACTGCGCAGCTCTTGCGGCTAACTTCACGAATGCCTAGATTCGTTGAGCCAACTATACGAGACAAGTAGCGTGCGACATTTTTACACGCGCTTTTGACACGCGGCGCCTTGGAACTACATACAAAAGTACACGCGCGACAACATACGGGTTTTGGCTCTTAGAGTTTTTTACCCGACTGCGAAAAATAGGGTAATATGTGTTTGTGGAGTACAATAACCTCTGAAGCGCACTTCAATCCGTTCACCACACTAGTTCGAGCGATACAGAAGAAGTTTATGTCGCTCTTGTGACCTAGATGAATCCACCGACATCTAATTTGTCAAAATCAATCCAGCCCTTTGGGCTCAAGCTACAGCCAAAGGAACTCGCAAAAAAACATACATACACGCCAAAGACTACCTTTCTTCTTCGCAGTAGAGTAAAAAAGGAATTATCACACCAAACATTCTATCTATTTGGAATAACATAGTTTATTTGCTCTGTGGCCTTCTTTCTCAGTGTGACAACCAATTTCTTAGTATGAACAAAGGTCAAAATGTCAACAAGATGGCGTCCCCTATTTTTGTTCCTCTGCCGAAAAAAAACGTTTTAATGAAATATTCAGTAGGCTTCCTGGCGTCGGTTATACTAAAAGTTTTGATCGGAATTGATGTAAACTGTAAAAAATAAGAAGCTGTTTGGTAAAATTTTAAATACTTATGATTTTTTCCCAGCAATGGGACAAAACAAATTAAATTAAAAAAACAAACGAAAGCATACAGATTTTATTTTGTAGCACACATAGGTACAGATGACAAGAAAAAACAGCGAAACAACAACAAAATATACTACGAGTATAATAGGGTTTTAAAAGTTTACTTGATTTTTGCGCGCCATTTTGTGGTGGCCATCTTGGATTTGAAAATTGTCATAGTGTATAGTGAGTCGTGTTCTACTACCCAAGTCCTTTTATTGGATACCTATATTGAGGAAGTTGTGAAAAAATTTGTAATCTGCCGTTGTGGCGGCAGCCATCTTGTACCGATTTCCATCAAACATATTATGTAGCTAAAAACATTCCCGACTAAATCACCTTTCTTACAAAAAAAAAAAACAAAATCTAAATTGGTTCATGCGTTCTGTAGGTCTACCATGAGTATTCACAATCTACACACGCTAGCGTGTAGATAGCATACAAAAAATGTATGAAAACTTGCCTACAGCGCCTCTAGCGGATAGTTGGGTACTAAAACCTCACGTAGCTTACTATCCTACGTCACAGCGTACTACAGCGACTGTAGTTTGCGCTCATAATTTGCTTACAATTTGGTACCATGAGTAACAGTTTTGACAAATGTCATAGTAACGTACTATTATTACTGTAGTAACGTCAGCTAATCTAAATGTGACAACTCATGGTAGACCTACGAGAGCCATGATGCCACAGATACGCAGGCACGTCAAACTTAAAAACCCGTTGTTTTTGCGTCGGGGTTAACTGTAGACAATATAAAGTTGGGCATGGTCCGCCTCTATCCCTATGAAAATGATGAGAAACGACTAAAGATACGACTAAAGTAAATACACGTCTCCACACAATATTAAAGTCTATTTAGAGCCTTAAAAGATCCATTCTCATAAAGTTTCTTTGTGCGGCGGCTCTCACGAAAGTTGCGCAGTAAGTCACTCGCGGTCGCGGGCTCTTATCAGTTGTCACACTCCGACTCACTCACTTTTTATACTTTACGGCGGCGGCCTGATTCAGGGACTAACTTTAGTTTCAATTGTTTTTTTTATATTGGTGGCTCCCCCTATTCCTTCCAATGCTTCAGGGGCCTTACCACGAAGTCGTCAATACAATTTGCATTCGTACGAAATACCAATGTAATATTATTTCGGTAATGTATTATGAATTCTTGGTGAGGCCCCTAGTCCCCCACCACCTCCAACGTTTCTCTTTTTTTTCTTTTATCCCATAATACAAGCTTTGCTTAGTTTGGCTAAATAGCGTTGTGTGAATTGTCCAAAAATATTTTTTATTTTTTTATTTATATAACTTTTATATTTCGTACCATGAGACTTATAAATATTGTATAGAAGTAGTGTTACTTCGACCTTGAAATGTGACGTTTCTGAAACATGATGGTTTGTAGTTTGCGGTAAGGCCCGAGTACAGAATCAGGCCGCGCGAATGTTCTCAACGCTTGAGTTTTCTGAAAGGAGAATTGCCTTTAGTTAGCTTGGTTAGGTACCCATTTGGTACAACTTTTTGAATTTAGAAAGTTTATTAGGTCGTATAACCGTTTCAGTGGATTTTATACGAGTGATATGAAAAAAGCATTCATGAATGTGTTCATACGATGTTTGATAAAACCGGCGATTATTTTGAAAAACATGTTTTCAAAATCTAGACACGCGGCAGCGTGTCAAGCCAAGTTCAAGCAAACGGGCGAGGCGCGCACCGTGTGTAATATTACACGATCCATTTGGAGCCAAGTTAGACCTTAGGCTTCAATATAATATCCTAAGTTATGAGATGAAATGATATTTTAATGTCGTTAAAAATATTTCATATTGTTATAAATAAGTTTCAGGACTGACCATTGTACTTGGCACCCGTTTAGATCTCACTTCTTTTGTCGCTGAAGTCAACGACTAAAACATACTTATTGAACTTGGTTCTCATTTCACATTTATGTTTTTGATGGGATTCATATTTACAAGGATTATTTTATTATGAAGATGAGAACGCTGCTGGTGGTAGTACCCTTGCCTCACGATCCGAAGGTCGTGGTCTACTGCCTGGTCGTGCACTAATCAGTTTTTCTATTCGAATTGATCTGCTCTTAAACGTTGATGGTGAACATTGTGGCATACCTTAGAACCGCTGGTCGTGGAGAATAAAAATATACTTTTTTTGATGTTACACCTTGGGTTGTCAGATGGCCGGAAATTCCGTAAAACCCTTGAATTTCATGTGTGGTTCCGTGTCCAGTAATTACATTTTACTGTCCTGACATTCATGAACACTAGTTTTTTCTGTAGACTTATAAAAATAAATTGTTTCTAAAACTATTTGCATTTTTTGCTTTTCAAATAAGTATTTTTTGTGATATTTTTCTATTGCCCGTCCAACAGCAAACATCTATAATTGTATTTGGACGCTAAAAACTCCAACACCGTTTGCTACCCCAGAAATGACCAGGAAAAATGATAATCGTATCTGGCAACCCTAGTTGTACAACCCAAAAACGTCTAAACAAAACACTTACGCATACTGCTCCCTAATTCATGCTAACTTAGTCTCTAGCGTGAAGTTAATAAAGACATTTGTATTTTAAGAAATTTAAATCGCTCATCAGCGGGTCATTTAAACGCTTAGCAAAATGCTTCATATGGCTGCCCGATAAGTTAAATACATTAATCTCATATTGCCTAAGATTTGAATAGGTAGTTCCACAGTCTAAATACCATTATTTTCAAAAATTTTAAGTTCATACCTTGACTCCACCGCGCTCCAAGAAATTTTGAGTAGAGTTAGGAAAAAAACAAAAAACGAAAAATGCGTGAGTGGCAGTAAACTTTGAACTCAATTTACTTGTTGTATAGTGTCTAAAATGTAATCATATAATCACCACCAGGGCAATGAAGGGCCGGGAATCAGATGGCGAATAAAATGTGACCCACCCTTTGTCTTACCCCAGGCGCAGTAAGATTCAATTTGACAGGAATCTGTGAGTGGAGTAAGGGAGAGACGCAAAGCGAGTAGATAAATAGATAGATAGATAGATAGATAAAAAAATTATTTGTTTCGTACCACAGACACACATACAATTTAACATAAATACAACTTTAACAAAAACACACACTGAACGAATTCCTTAAAAAGTAAGTTTGCAAGAATATGTGAACTTGGGCAAGTTCATGTGTATGAGAGTAGATGAAGCAACAGACGCCTTACCACAAACTTTTAGTGACAGCACGCACGGGTTACTTTTGTCGCTGTGACTCTTTCGACACTCTTATCAAGTACGTGGTTATGTATGGAGATGCGCGCATGCTACGACGTGACACTGGGTGACATCATACATAACGTAAGAGTGACGAAACAGTCACGGTGACAATTAGTAACTCGTGCGTGGTATCATTTAGATACAAATCATCATTATATCACGTCAAAGTATCAAGCTTGAAGTAAGACTAATTCAATACAAATTTGATCAATTATTGTGTTCAAATATCAAGTCAATTTTTATAGGCCATGGTACCAAATGTAAATGTTATATTATTTTGATATTGCCCGTAAAGCTTATGGTGAGTCTCAAATCTTCCCAGATCGATTCAAAATTTGAAAACCTGTCACTTGTCAATGATATTACTCGAATTGCGTCGAGAGCTTAAAATTGTAAACCGACTGAGAGAAGTGTAGGAGGGTAATGTGTTGTAATTATGTATGTATGTTTGTTTGTTATGTACGAGTATATATGCGAGTTTCTTTGGCTATCGCTGTAGCCCAAACTGCTCGACGGATTTTGATAAATAAGGTGTCGTTGAATTCTTCTGGATCACTGACATAGGCTTTACAAATTTTCAAAATATCAAAATAGCGGATGTAATAACGTATCTTTAGTTACGTTCAGTCAGTTTTTTTTAATTTTTATAATCAATACTAATTTCAGTAACTCCCATTTTGTACTAATAGGACTGTGAAGTCATAGAACTGTTAAAACTTTTTTATCCCTGTAGTTCAATGGTAGGACTAATGAAACGAAAAATAGCCCATTTGTTCTTTAGAACTAATAATCTGGTAACTTCCATTAGTCCTATTGAATCTCTTGTATCTGTATCTGTTGTATATGTTATTATTTGTATATTATTTGTATATGTTGTATTGTGTATATTATGTTGTACTTGTATCTGTTCGTCCATGGAACTTTTTTTTATAATTGGTGTTTTCCGAATTTTAAAAACTTTATTTAACATAGAGGTTATTTTCATCCTCTTATCACTTGTGACAGCAGCGGATGACAAGGCGAGGACAACCTCGGGGGACTTCGGCTTTTTGTCTGTGGACACCTGCCCAAACGATCGAGTTTCTTGTTGGAGAATACTTTGAGTGCATTTCCACTTAAGCTAAATATATAGCTTAGCTTCGAAACTATGTGTCAGTTTTTATTAGCTAAAGATGCGTGCTAAAGATAGCTATGCTAAGCTATGAAACTGTGTGACCTATGTGTAAGTTATGTGTAAGTTAAAGCAATCAAAGCTCAAAAGCATTACAATAAAATTATAGCAATATTAGCCTACCGTTTCAATTATCGTAATTTTTTAATTAGTTGTATGTGCTGCTGATTTTCCCTTAAATAAATAAAATAAAAGATAATTAAGAATGAGCTAAATTTTTTGTGTATACGTGGACTCGAGCTTCGTCCAGTTACTATGATCGTATCATTATGAAAATTGATCGATCGTATTGATTAATTTGACACGAATTTTCATCTCTCACATCCTCCATCCATTTCTCGTACTTTCCCGATAAAACATAGCTGAACCCGTTTCAACATAAGATAAGCTATAAAAACAAAGCGAACCTTTTGGTCAGTTTGCCACGTATCCTTTAGTCAATAGTCAATAGTCAATAGTCAATAATCTTTATTCAGTAATATCACAAGGATCATTTTGAATCGTCTTACATACTAGGTGAGTCTAGGTGCCAATTCCAGTCCTATCCCCAGTACGAGAAGAACTGGCAAGAAACTCGCTGGGCCCTAGCGCTTTTTTTGTATTATGAACCTTGTTAACATTGTTAGGGACACCTAGCAGAGTTGGAGCTGATTCGTCCCAAGCTTTTTTTTCATCTAAGTACTCTGATATTCTATAATAAGCTTTACGAGACAGGTTTTGTTTAATTACATTTTTGAATTTCGCAATCGATAGATCAAGCATGTCTTGATAAGAAATTATAGCATTTTAGGTGGAAAAGCAGCCTTATTGGGGCCAAGCACGGCACAGTGTGGGGCTTATTGATATATTGACATTTACAATATACGACTCGGAAGTTGAGAGCAGTTTGTTTCGATGTATTTCTGTTACAGCCCACAAGTCAAGAGTAATATTTATTTTTCATTCAGAGTTTTAAAAGGTTTTGTGTTTTTATCATCATTAACCAATTCTGAAATTTATCTTTTAAATGGGTTTTATAGACCTTTTTTTATTTCGTTACATATTATGACTCGCTAAGAGTTCAATAAATGCCATGACAGAAAGGTCACTCTTATTAGCCATTTTTTTATTTCCTTCTGTCATCCGTCATCTCAGTACTCACTCCTTTCTTACCCATGTCATTTTTCACACAGTACATCCTTTTTTTTTGGCCTACCTCTACCCCTGTGTCCATCCACATTCATACCTAACACTCTCTTCGTCACATTCATCTCTCCGTCATGCTTACATCATTTTTTTATTTTCATCATAGTTGAATTTTTAGAATACAAAAAAAACATTTAGTATTGTTTGGTTGGTCAAGCTTTAAAAAAACATTTAGTATTGTTTGGTTGGTCAAGCTTTAAAAAAAAATTTAGTATTGTTTGGTTGGTCAAGCTTTAAAAAAGCATGATCACGACTGTAATCCTTTAAGCACGAAAGATATTATTATCTTCTAAGATCTCTAGTTACTTTGATCTTTGAGGATATCTAAAGAGAGTAGTTAGAAATCTATTATATATTACACTTTGGGTTACATTATTGAAGTTTTAGTAGGGATCCCTAATTTTTTTTTTTGATAATTATAACCTATGTTACTTTGGAACAATGTAGCATGCTAATGAAGAATTTTTTTTTTGAAATTTAACCATTAGTTTTTGAGTTTGTTCGTTACAAACAAAAATACAAAACTTTCCTCTTTACAATATTAGTATAGATTACGCTGAAGGATAACAATCGTATCGTATACTATAAAGACTTGGTTCCGATCCCCAATTTGGGGTGTAGAGGGAAATCTATCAGCCTACGCGCGAGCCTTTGCATATTGCAAACATCCGTTCACACTCTGATTTGTGAAACAAAAATACCACTTCCGACTTCAATCGACGTTTGACTTTGTATATTGATTTTTGATCGTGTCGTGTTTAGTGCGGTCATCATTTGGATACGTGAGTGTTTCCGTGCTCAGCAGGCTTTAGGCTGTTAATTTCAGGAGTGCTTACGTTAAGTTAAAGCCATATGCCAGAGCTCAAGTTAAGCAATTACTCTTTAGACATCTTTCACTTGAGAGCGCTGGTGGTGTAGTGGTAGCACCCCTGCCTCACGATCCGAAGGTCGTGGGTTCAAACCTGGTCGTGCACCAATGAGTTTTTCCATTCGAAAAATTTATGTGCGCAATGCCAGTGCTCTTAAACGGTGAAGGAAAACATCGTGAGGAAACTGGCATACCCTAGAACCAAAAATTCGAAGGTATGTGTCATAGGTTAGTATTCTTATAAGCGGCGATGGGCTTGCAACCTGTCACGTACGGAATACTAACTACTGTGCAAAATGTGGGCATGTACCAAATGTCATGTTTGGACTTGCCTCTGACTACCCCCTTTAGATATCCTCAAAGATCTAAGTAACTAAAGATCTGAGGAGATATCTACCGAGCCTGGGGATTACAGTCGTGATCATATTTATTTATTTATTTTTATTTACATCTTACACAAGTAGTATTATAGAAGAAAATTATATAATTTTCTTAGTTAACGCTTTATAAACATCCTACTAATATTATAAGCGTGAAAGTTTGTGAGTATAGATGGATATTTGTTTCTCTTTCACGCTGAAACGGCTGAACGGGTCTAATTGAAATTTGGTACAGAGATGGACTAATAGTCTGAAATAGCACATTATGTTACTTTTATCTCGGGAAAAATGTACAGTTCCCGTGAAATAGATTTGTGTTTGTTTCTCTAGGTACCACGCGGGCGAAGTCGTGGGCGGAAGCTAGTTCTAAATAAAGTACCGTCGATGTAACACACTTTCAAATGGCGTTTGTTTAAGTAAGCTTTCGAACAAACGTTTTTCGAAATGGTGTGCTTAGGTTATTCTGTTCATCGAACACTGTGCCTTCTGTCTCTGTATAGGCGACCAAGAAACTGGTTTACCACTCTAAGGCTGAATATCATTTGCACGTACAAAACATCAAGGGCTATTTTCGCTTGACAGATTAATAACTGCTACGTCAGAATCTGTCATAGTAATCCTTAGCGAACATTTATGTTACTGGGAGATGTCATCAAAAGTGGTAAACCAATTTCTTGGTCGCCTATACATTCGGTATACTGTTCTTTGGTGTTTCGAGTTTCAACATTCTGTGTCATAAGTCATATAGTCGCATAAGTGGCGCCATCTACAAGTGACTTAAATCGCTTGAAAATAAGCTGTCAATTCGTAGTTCTGAAAACAACAGAGAAAATAGACTTTTTTTCTACAAAAAGTTAGTTCGTGGTATTTTTCATAAAGCCTTGTTCAAAAAACACAATTTTGTACCTTCAAAGGACGCGTCAAACGTTCTTTCAAGCCTTATTTTTACCGGGCACAGGCAGCTTTAGGCTGTGTGGCAACAAATTCATTACAATCTGTAATAGTGTGGCTTTGGATTCAGATTCACAGTCATCCTTTCTGTATTTCAAGTTTAAATAAATTGATAAGTATTGTTTTTAAACTTACGCGATCTGAACAAATTATTATCTATACTAATAATAATATTATAAAGAGGAAAACTTTGTTTGTTTGTTTGTTTGTTTGTTTGAAACGAATAGGCTCCGAAACTACTGAACCGATTTGAAAAATTCTTTCACCAATGTGTAGAATAAACTTTCAGGATGAACATAGGCTATATTTTATGTAGGTACTTCGCGGGCGACGCCGCGAGCGGAAGCTAGTTAGTACTAAACAGGTAGTCACGACAGTGTGTAAACCTGTCGAAACGTCGGGAAAAAATAGGTAAGTAGGTAATAACGTGATCAATACCCGTTTAATACTAATAATAAATTGATACATATTTTGACTGGCCTAACAATTAAGTTGGTAGTAGCTCTGCCTTCTGCGCTGTAGATTGTGGGTTCGATCCCCACCCAGCACTAACATTTGTGTGATGAACTCAAAGTTTGTTTACGACAGACGGACGGACGGACAACAAAGTGATCTTAAACGGGTTCCGTTTTATCAATTTTAAGGTACGGAACCCTAAAAATATCATAAAAGCTAGTACACGTACATACGACATCACAAAACAACATCTAGTACAGTCGTCACTCAAGCTCACATAAGCCATAGCTCAATTACAATGGGGTAGTATCCATAATACCAGCATAAACCCGGAAATTATTATGCACCCTTTGCTACCTATTATTTACTTGTAATATAAAAGTTATGGCTCGGCCAGGCCACTACGGTTACTACGCCAATCTTGTTTTACAGCCAAGCGTGTGTAGTGCACTATAAATTGATAGTATAAAAGTAATAAACTCTAAATAGGGAACTAAAGTGCAGGTAACGATTGAAAAGCTAAATCACTTGCATAAAATTTAACGGTAAAATATTATATCGCATTTTTTTCTAATTTTAACATAGTTATTCATGAATAATAAATATGAAATTTTAAGTAACTAATTTCATTATCAATATACGTATTTTTTATTATGAAAGATGACATGGGTAAGAAAGGAGTGAGTACTGAGATGACGAATGATAGAGGGAAATGGAAGAAGATCACATGTTGTGCCGACCCCACATAACGTGGGAAAAGGGCAGGAAGATGATGATGATGATACGTGTTTTTTATTGTTTCAAAATATGTACATTGTTATGTATTGGTGGATTTCACACAACGCCATTTAACCCCAAACTAAGCAAAGCTTGTACTATGGGAACCAGATTGCTAAATTAGTTTTAACTATATTATAATTTATAAATATTAATCCTAGATCTTCCAAAATTAGTAAGTGTTCTGGAAGTTTCTAAGAGAACTATAACGACTTTATTTACAGAAATACTGTGAATAAAACTTTTTAAATTGAAGAATCTTCAGATTCTCCAAAATGATATTACTTAATCAACACTTAGCTACAAATTATCTGTATAAACATTATAATAAAACCATTGAGAAGTCGTGTTTATAGTGTCTATACTTTGAATCTTTTCAAATAAAAATAAATGCTACCTAAAAAAACGCTACTTAGCCCAAAACAACCGTTTTTGAAAAATATTTCTGTCTCTCTGTTTATCTGTGCGTTCGTTCACGCTAATCTTAGGTAAGTACTTGTATTCATTCTTTGTTTTGTTTTTATCTATTTTCTGAATAATAATAAATAAATCTAAAAAAAAAAGAGCGCTGGTGGTGTAGTGGTAGCACCCCTGCCTCACAATCCGAAGGTCGTGGGTTCAAACCTGGTCGTGCACCAATGAGTTTTTCCATTCGAAAAATTTATGTGCGCAATGCCAGTGCTCTTAAACGGTGAAGGAAAACATCGTGAGGAAACCTCAGATACCCTAGATAAACCTAGATATCCTCAAAAGATCTAAATAACTAGAGATCTGAGGAGATATCTCCTGAGCCTGGGGATTACAGTCGTAATCATATTTATTTATTTTTTTATTTTTTATTTTAAATCTAAAAAACTATAAAATGTTTTGTTAATACATTGTTAGTAAAACACAAAATGGGCCCGCATGCGGCCTGATTGCGAAAACCAGTCCTTTCACCAAGTACCAAGTACCAAGTACATTGTTATAGACCAAAGTATACGAGCTTTTTATAATACGCTACGATCGAACACACGAAACTTGGTAATGACATTTCCCTGATCTTATCTTTTATGTTGAATCGTAAGTTTTTTAGATAACATTTTGTTTGCTCTGATTAGATAAGATAAGATAAGATAAGATAATTTATTTGTAGCACACACACAGATGAACAGAGGGAAAGTAACGACACAACAACACAATATATCTGGAGGTTTTAAAACTAAACTAAACTAAGTAAAACTATACGACCTCAGTGGCGCAGCGGGCAAGAGTCCGCCTGCGACGCAAGAGGTTGCGGGTTCGATTCCCGCCTCGGAACAAATTTGTGTACGATCTGCAGAAATTTGTTCCGTTGGTCTGGGTGTGTATGTATAATAAAAAATATCTATCTATGTACCTACATCTTGTATTAAAATATATCAGTTATCTAGTACCCATAACACAAGCTTTGAGTAGCTTACTTTGGGGCTAGATGATGCTGTGTGGATTGTCCAGCATTATTTATTTATTTATTTATTTATACACATTACAAAGATGGACATTGGTCTTTCCCTATGCGTGCGGCTAAAATTTATTCGGATGTTGCGGATTAATTTAGACAGCTCTTGAAGATCAGTCTATAACAGCCCCTTGTTCTTAGGCCTCCTTCGATTCTTCTGTCCAGTCGTTTCCTCATGTGTACGATCGTGATTAGCTTTGGGTTCTTCTCTAGTTGGTGAAGTTGAGCTAACCTTAATTTATAATTATTTTATGTGAAGAGTGATAATTTGGTGTGCGCACGATCGGAATATTTTTTGTATAGCGAATGAAAATAGGGGGTTAGAAGCTTTATGACGACATCTTGATAAGAGTAGGTCTCGATTGGACTAAGTCGTAGGGAGGGGAAAAGGAAGGACGAACAAAATAGGAATGGGAACAGGTTAGCCCCAATCACCACATACAATAAATTGGGTCCTGCCGAATTGTAAATGTGAATTAGATAGAATACGTAAAAGAACGGATGAACTGTTTTCGTCTATCCGGTTCTTGTCTGGAACAGATGATCTGTCTCCACTGGTTTCTGTTCAGTGGAATTTTGAAGACGACGTCTATCTTGGTGGCGAACGACTACGTAATCGTTTTCCTTTGGTGTTCCCACAATTTTTCTAGACTTTTTATTTCAGCTATCATCATAATGCATTAAAAGAACAACTCAGAATCTACTTGTCTAATTGAGCTGTGAGGTCAGTCGACAGATATTACTTTGATATTGCCCAGAAGCTTGTGGTAAAGCGAGAATCAAACCTATTACCTATAACAATTGCAGAGTACTAAGTGTAGTCTAGTTATGTGCAATCACTGTGAAACAATCAATAAAACACTTTAAGCCGTCGGAAATAGCATTCATTATTCAGCGGCCCGCGGGAGATAGTATCTTGGGTGTAAAATTACACTTCCTACCCTCTTGTACTGAGGGGCGGTTAAGGCTCCATGCTCGCTCGCGCGCTCTGATTTATATTACGTTAAGGGTGTGGTTGCACTAGCGGGGCTTATTTCGTTTTAAGTTAGCTGATGCCCGTGGCTTTGCCCGCGTGGCAAAGACGGCTTACTTTTTTCCGACACCTCAAACAAATATTATTATATTTTAGCCAATGTATACAAAAACTTCACAAATTATATGTTAAAACCTTTCACAAAAACCCTTTTATCCATTGGTGAAAACAACATGCAAATCGGTGCAGTAGTTTTTGAGTTAATGGCGAACAAACAGACACAGACGCGGGAGAGGACTTTGTTTTATAATATTATGTAGTGATAGTGATAGTCAAGTAAGTATGACCTTTATAGAATACTAGCTTCCGCGCGTGTCTCTGTTCGCGTGGCATCTACCCGGGTATAAAATTTAGTAAAAACTATAGATAGAGAAATATTATATAAACACTAGCTACGCTTGCGTTTTTTTTACGAATATTAGTAGGATAGTAACTAGTGAATACAAAATACCTTCAAACTTTTTGTTTATTAGTTACAAATAAGCTGAAATTACACTTTGAGAGACAATCAAAGTTTTATTATTAATGTTTGTAGGAGCTCGTGTGCCGGCCCCTTTAGCAGCTGGGAGGTGAAAAGGCTCTCTCGGACTGTTGAGCAAACAACTGCTATAAAAGGAAACAAATGGAAAATAAAACACATGTTTTACGCGATCAGCGCCGGCCAATATCACAGTAGATATATAGTTCCAGACTTACATATCTCACTGTTATTATATGTATTGACTAGCTTCGTACCTTGAAAAACAAAAACAAATCTATCCCACGCAACCGTACATATTTCCAGGATAAATAGTAGCATGTGCTATTCTATATAATCTATATCTGTGCCAAATTTCATCCAGATCCGTTGAGCCGTTTCAGCGTGAAAGAGTAACAAACGTACATCCATTCATCTAAACCCATACATTCTTACAAATTTCGCGTTTATAATATTAGTAGGATTGATTTAATTGGAGCTAAGAGGCAAACAAAACATGTATGTTGATATACAATTGGAAGAAATACAAGAATAGAGATTTTACAGTTTCTTGACGAAAACCAAATAGTCCTACCATAGAAATACAGGGATAAAAAAGTGTTTAACTGTTCTATGACGTCATAGTCCTGTAGAACTAATTGGAGTTACTGATAAATTCAATGTTGCTTTGTCCAGCATTTATTAATCTAAATGGAATGTTATTTTATTGGAAAAACGACCTAGTGAATTTTGGTGGGAGCCGTTGGGTGCAGGCCGCACAAGATCGATGGGGGAGGCCTATGTCCAGCATTGGACGTCATGCGGCTATGATGATGATGATTGCAGATCTCTTTGCAGTGACAGAGGCTGTGGATCTGGTGATGCTATTGATTTCCGCTGGACATATGCCAAAAAGGCCCCATTTGGCACCGCGGGACTTTTCTTGTTCACTCGATTTGGTTAAGTAAATATATAAGTAAAATATAAAGGCGATACACTTACTTCTGGAAGTGGGGTTGCGTTTTTTTGACAAGCGATAATTCTTGAACAAATGTGACTTTGGTCTGGCGATTTACAGTCAAAGACGCTAGCGAGTTGAAATACTTACCATTACCACAACAGAAATTTTATTTTATTTCCCATTATTGGGGATTTCAAGTATCACATTGTACTCAAAGTCATTTAAAATGTATTTTAATTTGTGTTAAACAACATAGTTTATGACAGACTTTGCTCTTTTAACTGATAAAAGGTGCTGGATTAGTTAAAAAGCTGGATTAAAACGTCAACAAACTAACAAAAACACCATTTTCCACAACATCTCATTCGAAAGCAGATCTGTCCGCAGCCGAGACCATAAATTACAGCAGTACAATTCAACATTTTGTTTTTTATTTATTTACGAGTCAGATATCTTGGGCACTCCATCTTGTTGCGAGAGAAATATGGCGCCTACGTGACGACTTAATCTATTCGGATGAAGTTGACTTAACAGTTAAATCTTAGTGAATTAAAACTGTTTTACTGACTGACTGTTACATATTACCGCACTGTTTAATCTTGAAATAACGGAATATCGAATCTTGATATACAAAAGAACAGTATTTCGAAATACAGAAGTCATAAACTTGAAATATTTTTATAAAATATTCTTCATACCGACTACGGAGCAGGCCGGCTATAGTATTATATACATACTCGTAGCTACAGTAGCAAAAACATTATTCATTTATTACAACTGACTTAGTTCAATATATATTATTATTGGATACTAGCTTCTGCACGCGGCGTCGCCCGCGAAGTACCTACATAAAATATAGCCTATGTTCATCCTGAAAGTTCATTCTACACATTGGTGAAAGAATTTTTCAAATCGGTGCAGTAGTTTCGGAGCCTATTCAATTCAATCAAACAATCAAATTTTTCCTCTTTATAATATTAGTATAGACTATAGCTAACCCATTCTTAATAAAGCCATCAAGTGAGAAGAATGATATTCGTAAAATTTATTTGAAATGTATTAATCTCTTTAGGGGTAAAATAAAAAAGTTTACCCCTAAAAAGAGGTTTTAAAAAACCATATTTGTGACCGAAGTAGCGTGGGTTTCACAACTCTGTTTATAATTTCATCGTAAGTGGGTGAAAGGGTTCTAACAAAATAATGGGGGTATGTATTCAGTTATTGTGCGGGGGGGGGGTTGCTTGGTGATCTAGACACGCGGCAGCGTGTCAAGCCAAGTTCAAGCGAACGGGCGAGGCGCGCACCGTGTGTAATATTACACGAACCATTTGGAGCCATTTTCACCCCCTCGTAACTCAAAAACTATTTCACATAAACAAGTCAAATTTGGCTCATCTATTGCCACTTGCGAGTAAAATATGTGCACCAAATTTCATAAACACACCTCAAACAGTTATTTAGATATCAACGACCAAAAATGGTTTTTTATGAAAAAAATTATCACTGACTGACCTATAGACGTTAATTATAACCCAGTTCCAGATGACCTAGAACGTTCAAATTTGGCATCCAGGTAGGTAGTGGGGTGGATACAAAGGAAAAAATCTGAAACTTGCAAATTTTTATATATTTAACCTACTTTTTCAATTAATTGATTCTCCTAGGAACCCTTACTAGCGCCTGTAATATAAGAATAGCAATCTAAATAGATGACAGTCGGTCATTATGTGGATTTTAATAGGGTCTTGACGTGAATATAATAACGAGTGGAAGTAGTGTCTTGGATTGTCGGATAGGTAGTAGGTTAGCCAAGTTAGACCTTAGGCTTCAATATAATATCCTATATTATGAGATTAAATGATATTTTAAAGTTGTTAAAAATATTTCATATTGTTATAAATAAGTTTCAGGACTGACCATTGTACTTGGCACCCGTTTAGATCTCACTTCTTTTGTCGCTGAAGTCAACGACTAAAACATACTATTGAACTTGGCTCTCATTTCTCATTTATGTTTTTGATGGGATGTCTCTTTCTAACGCGGTTTTAATATTTGACAAGTGTTTTATAATAACAACGTTATTTATATGTACCTTATTAGTGAGTTTAATGTTCTAACTAAAGTCCAGTAAATTTTGACATTTTTGTCTGTCTGTAAAATCCAAGGTTGATGTGGTTTGAAAAGTTTTAGTATAATCACAAGTTGAATCTAGAGAAAAAAATCTAAGCGTGACCTTGTGATACGACCGCGTCAGTAGGAACGTAGCTTTAATTAAAACTTCTAACTGAGAAGGCAAAAGCTTTCGAGTACGAAATTCGTATTCCATCAAGACCTCTTTTCTTTCCAACAAAACAAATCTCAAAATCTCCACAGCCGTAAAGCATCTTCATTCACCCAAAACCACTCAGTGCTTTTTAACCAAACAAACAGTCGTTTTCGTCATCACGAACTCGCAATTTGCGAAAACATCCCTCTAAAGGGGGTAGCTGCGAGCGCAAACCCCTTATTCGGCCCTATGCGTTCTATTGAGGGTAGGTAAGGAACAATCGGGCCTCCTTCCTTTTTCTTTCAAGCGCTTTCAAGCTGGTTTGAATAGGGTTGTCAATATTTTGAGCGCTATGAATGGACCTGTGTAGTGGATGTCAATGAAGACTCGAGTGAGTGTGCGCGTGTCCATTGCACGGGACCCGCACGAAAGATGCGTATTATCTCCAGCTATGCTAATTTATTTAATGGTTTGATTTTTCAAATCCTCTGCTAACTTGCATATTTGCAATTATTCTAAATAATAACTCATACAATACTAGTATTAACTAAACAAATAACGTGACTCAGCGAATAAATTATTTCTCGATCCGAATAGTTGAGTGTCCAAGAGTAATATTGGCAATTTTATTTTATACAATACTTTCAATAAATTATTCAATATGTTACGTAAAATCAACATTGTTTATAAATCTGTTTTTAATTTAAGAGCTACTGGGAATAAGCCAACGGTTGGACCAATGGTTCAGGTAATCCATATTTTTCAATTAATTCCTCATAACAACCATCGTGTAATCGTATTTTTTCGTTTTACAGCTCGTAATATTCAGCTTACGAAAAAAACTGCTCAACATTATTTCTCAAAGAAAATGTCGTGCCGTATGTAACAATGGAACTGCGCACTTATCGCGCACCTCCTTTTGAGATAGCTCAAAGCCAATTAGATGCGGCGACAACCCGAGTGTCAGGATAGCGCTGCAGCGATGAAAGCGCTTTTCTTGCTGTGTTCCCATGAAACTTTATTAGGCTCGAGGGTGATAGAGGAACAATAAGCTATGGCTTCGTTCTATTGGCATGAGCGGATTGGAACTATAAGGTTTTGTATGTTTGTTGAATGTAAACTATCGGATACTTATATAAAATGATTTGATTTTATTTTATTTTAACTGTGATTTGGAGGAGATTGAGAGAGTGGGAAGAATAAACAAAAAAAAATTGTTGTAACATTTTTGTAAATTTTTAGTGAGATTACGAAAATGAACATTTTCCATATTAAAATAGCAGACTACTTGTTTTTGATTCACATGTAATCGGTGTCAATTTGAAAGTAGGTTTTGGATAAAAATATGGAGTCAAAACTTTGAATTATTTTTCCAAATGAATGTACTGTCAAATATCTTGTCTGTTAAAAAAATAATGAAAAAAAATGGTCCTTCAAAAATAAATGTACCGCAAAAACCGGAAAAACCTACCACGCTTCAGCAACAAAGATTTAAAAACTCAAGCTCATGTTGTACAATACAGGATTAAGTGCTAATGAGCTGAAACCGTTCTAGCCTTAGTTTGATCATTAGACAAAATACTGCGAGCTCCAAGCGCGGGTATCGGCACGGTTGGAAAAACCACAAGCATTGTGATAGGCGGAAGCGACAGCTGGAGCGATAAATATTTTTCGGTTAGCTTCATGATCGGATTTTAAAATACTATTAAAATCCCGCTATGCTTGAAATCAGAATATTGGACTGTCGAAAAGAAAACACTTATGTTTTATCTCATTTTGATTGATAGCATACGCAAGTAGAGGAAAGTCGAAGAAAAAGTGGTTTGATTGTGTAAAAGATGATATGAGTGTAAGAGGAGTAGAGTCAGAGTTGACGAATGATAAGAGTGGAAGAAAAAAAATCATGTTGTGGCGACCCCACGCGTGGGATAAGGGCAGAAAAGTGATGATTTGATTACTAAAAGCTAAAAATACCGAGCTTTTGTTTTTGGGGAAATTAGAAGTCTTGATAAACGCGAGCGCGTTTTGTAAAACAAAAAATTACAAGTTTTTTAGACGTAAACGTAGCGTTTGTAAAAATATTAGAATAAATCTATTATTATATCAAAATGAATACCTGTTTCCTTTAGTCACGGCATCACGCGTGAACGGCTGGACCAATTTTGTATATTAATTTTTTGTTGTGTTTGTTATGAAAGAAAAAAACCAATAATCATAGTTATGGCAAGATAACGTCTATTCTCTAACTAATAAAATTATCTGCGCTGTTCGAGTATCTACCATATTACAAAAAAATATCGCTATGCTACCTCAACGTGTTATCTACCTAACAGTATTTGAAAGTGCAAATGCAGCGAGCGTACAATCGACCCAACATCGGTAGAAAGAGCGGACAGCTAATCAGAATAAACCGCTAATCTTATGAATATGCTCTCTACCTTATAGTAATTTGGAGTACTGCAGGTGTGGCAAAGGCGTACAGTGGATGGATGCAAGCGTACGTGTCTAAAGGAGAACAACTTGCATATTCCCTAAGGTACAGTTTAACCAAACGTTTCTTAACAAAGCATTACCTGATCGAGCATCAAAATTAACAAGAGTGTTAAAGCAAAAAAAGTATTTCATTAATCTATCTGTTATCTGTTTTAAATAGTGCAAGCTTTGCTTAGTTTGGGGCTAAATGACGTTGTGTGAATTGTCCACCAATATTTTTAGTTAGTTCATTTTACGTAAGATAATCCTTTGTCAGGATATGGTGAATAAAACTACTTTAACAGGCAATAAAAAGGCTAACAAGCTGTTAGTTTAATTAATAGAGCGTGGTGAAACCAGCCCTACTTCTAGTCCATTCCGACAGTATTCCGTAAGTGACAGGTTGCAAGTCCATCGCCGCTTATAAGAATACTAAGTTACGACACACATTCTAATTTTTGGCTCTAGGGTATGGTATGCCGGTTTCCTCACGATTTTCTTTCACTATTAAAGAGCACTGGCATTGCGCACATAATTTTTTCGAATGGAAAAACTCATTGGTGCACGACCAGGTTTGAACCCACGACCATCGGATCGTGAGTCAGAGGTGCTACCACAACACCATGAAAATTGAATCATAAATATTGTACAGTAACACACACCACCATTTTTTCTTCTAGGCTATGCCAGTTTCCTCACGTGTATAATCATCACCATCTTCCTACCAATCTCCCACTTTATGTGGAGTCGGCTTTTTTTTCGTTTCGTATACCTATAAATGTAGTCTTTAAGGCCCAGAATACTCGTCACTCTATTCCTTACGTAAAAGTTACAAAAAAAAGTGACATAGGTCCGTATAGCAACGCGGATCTCCGCGGAATCAGACATATACCCAAATTACAAGTAAGTAGAGTGCGGCATGATAATATGGCTGCTCTGAATTATATAACGAAAGCGACAACTTACAAAAAACATCAATAATTATGTTCAAGAAAATAGCTTATTTCAAAAAAAGGGCTGGGTTGATTTGTTTCAAATTAACTGATTTATATCCATGTGAAATAGAAATTCAAAATACCTTACTGTTCTGGATAAATTAGGGAATTTCTGAATTTTTAGAGATGTTTTTGACATGATTTTTAACCATGGTTTTCAAACTAATTCGTGTTTTAGCTCCGGTTGATTTATCACTTATATCCTTGAGTATCGTGTAGTTCAATTTCAATGTAATCTATTAAGCGGTAATAGAATGATTATGGTTGCAATACTTGCAATTTTCAAAATGCTGGGCCTTAAGTATAATTTGTATACTATGTTGATAATTCAATGGTACTGTACAGTGACGGTAGCAATTAGACTTGCTTATCCCAAAAACTGGTGCTTACCACCCTTTCCGCTGTCTCAATGCAGTTGCTCGGGTGACTCGACTTAGCCATTCGGGTTAACTGCTTTATAATTGTTTAGACTAGTCAAAGCTTTGTCCAACAGTCATTAATTAGTGACCCTGATAAAACGTTTTGGTCATCACTCACCATACCACCGACACAGCACACCACTTGCAATCATCATCATCATCTTCCTGCTTTTATCCCACGTGTTGTGGTTGGCACAAAATGTGATCTTCATCCATTTCCCTCTGTCATTCGTCATCTCAGTACTCACTCCTTACCCACACATTTACATTTACACCCATTTTAGCACACCACTTGAAATCAAGTCATGATTAAAGACACAAACTTTACTCACATAAATGGTTCCAGAATAAGAAAAAGAATGATTATTGTCAGAACTGTGTTAGGTAGGTAGAGGTACAGCTAATGCAGTGGTTTTGGTAGGTTCCAACATTTTTACCTATTTCGGGCGTATAATGTAATAAAACAGTAATTTGATGTAAATTAACTAAAAAAAATATTCAAAATCGCAAGTCAAGTGCAGTGTTGGCATTGCTGTGGTGAGTGATGACCATTAAACTGATATAATATCTTGGCAGTCTTGAAGTTAGAGAAGAACAAATACTCGAAGTTAGTATTTAGGTAGTTACGGCTCGTTTAGATAATACTAAATTATATTCTATCGTACATGTAAACGCTCCTTATTAGTTATTTTCTATACTCGTACAACCGAGTCGGCAAACATGCAAACGGCCCACTTGAGCATTTTTGAAAATTAGTCATTAGATAAACAGAGCATTTTTGGAAATTAGTCTATCTCTGTTTATGTTAAGGTAAACAAGTAAAAAGTAACTTATTTGTTTTTCCAGGTCATAAACTACGCGTGTTTCAAGTTTCATCCAGATCTGTTCAGCCGCTTCAGCGTGATTGAGTAACAAATATCCATAAATTCATCTATCCAAACTTTCGCTTTTAATAATATTAGTACGAGTAGCGTCTGCTCGCGGTTACTTTTTAAATAGTAACCTAATAATAGTGCCATTCCAGACTATAATCTATCTTTGTGTCAAATTTCATCCAGATCCGTTCAGCCGTTTCAGCGTGATTGATTAACAAACCATACACCCAAACTTTTGCATTCACAATATTATTAGGATATAAGTAGGAAAACTTTGTTCAAATTTTCTTAACAATTTGTTAAGAAACTAAATATAATAGCTTAGTTCATAAAATAAAAAGTTAGTTCTCGTCTCAACTTCTCAGTGAATTGAAAAGCAAAAACTTAGAGTCTAGATTCCAATAAGCCGGCTAATCAATCATGAGTCATCTAATTGGCTCCGGAGCTCTAATGAGATGAGAAAAACTCGAGAAAACTCGGAAAAGTGAGAGAGATTTTCGCCGAAGTAGAAAATAATTTTGAGAACATTAAAGTATTAAGATACCTAGCATATTTTGTATCGTCAAATGTTGCTATCCAACGATATTAAAGCCGTTTGACTGTTTCGTAGCATTCCACCTATTACTGATGATGATGATGATGACTCTACCTATTACGTGGTACGTAGTACCTACCGGAATAAAAAGTAGCCTATGTATTAATCCAGGTCATAAACTACGCGTATTCCTAGTTTCGTTCAGCCGTGTAATTCTGTAAGACACCATTTTAAACTTCGAATCTGAATCCGCTGTGAGTTTCTTGATTGGCATTCTAAAAACTCGGTTGATAATTCGAATTTACACTAGCGCCATTCTTGCGAGCGTGTCAGCGAGTTGAACTAAATTGACGGGGAGATTTTGACAGATAAAGTATGAGATGACGTAAGAAGTGGCATTCTATACGGTAATTCCCAAGTCACTTCGAAGCTCGCTTCGCACTCGAACCCGATTCAAAGTGTCAAATAAAAAGCGTCATAAGCGAAGTGAGAGCGGATAGCGATGTGAGATGCGAGGTGATGTTTGAATTTTACAGAATCGACGTACAGATCCTTTCAGCCGTTATATTATGTGTTAGCTTCAATTTATTTATTGTCCTATCTTGAATGTTCTAAAAATATTTACTCATTTTTAATAAATTTATTTGTTTTGACTTCCTGTTCCGAGACAGTTCGATTCCATATATTTTTAAATTACTATTTTGTTAAAAACTGACTTCCGGTAGCATAGCGTGATGGTAGGGTGGGAGGTTTCGATAGAAGGCGAGACTGGTGGATTGTGATTCGGGGTGGAACCGAGGAGACGAATGGTCCTCTCCGAAACTTACTACCCTTGCAGTAATTTATAAAATAAAATAAGCATAAGCATATATTGTGATTATAATTTGTAACTGTGCTTAGGAATTTAAGTAGTAGTGGAGAATTAAATCAATCGTGCAGTATTGATGGTGTTTTTACTTCATATGATTGAGTAACAAAAATCCATACATTCATGCATCCTCACCAACTTTCACGTTTATAATGTTAGTAGGGTTAGTAATGACAATAATGCATCTTTATAATAATAGTCGCATAATGTCCACGTACTTTCAATATAAAAAGAACCTAAATCGGAACCACGGGTCGCTTGCAAAGCTGTTGGCACTCCGTCGATGGGTAAACGTGTATCGTACCACTGTTTCTCGAAAGTTCCAGAAACTTTACAGTTCAATCGAAAACAAATACTATGTCAAAAATTACGTTCTATGCTTGACAATGTTTTATAGAAACTTCTCAGTTCAATTATTGTAATGTAACGTTTTTTATAAACAAAGCGTTTTATTATCTTCTAAATTACAAGTTTGATTGACATTTGTTTTTGGTGAAACTAAAAATTCAAAAATTACGGCTGACTATTATAATTTTTAAGCCATCTGATTACAACTACACAAATTGCATCAAGATGCGTACAAAGTCGATCAAAAAGGATCCGTTTCAGTGTATAAAAGTAACAAACGTACATCAATACATTCTTACAAATTTTTTCGTATATAATATTCGTAGGATATCCCACATTGTGCATACAAAACTTTCGAGATCCGTTCGAGTTAAGACCATAGTACCATTCGCAAGATTAGACCGGACCAAGACAGTTTCATTTGGCGCGTCTGCCGACCGGCTCTGAATAGCAACGAGAACGATCCGGTATAAACCGGATGATCCGAGCAGAATGGACGCCGAGTCGCGTTAAACTCTTTCGTCCGGTGGAATTACTTGTCTAATTGCTTGTTTTTCAACTTTGTCGAACTTTTCACATGAACTAAGTGGATTGCAAACTTTAAGAAAGTTCGTCTGTCGCAAGCGTTTAATTATTTTTCTGAATTTATGATTTGAACCAGTGGATTTGGTAGTTTAATGCCACTTCAAAGCACTGAAACGCCAAGATGAAAGTTATACTGCCGTATTAAAAACCATCTACGAACCTAATGTTTGTAACTCAATCACGCTGAAACGGCTGAACGTATCTGGATGAAATTTAGCACACAGATAGATTGCAGTCTGCGATAGCACATAGGCTAACTATTAAGTGAAGCTATCATAAAAAAATTTCATACAACAAAAGTTTTGCACGAAAAAATACTTCAAATGCTTCTCCTGAATAATCGTGTTTTGTCAGTTATACCAATTGAACCTACGGCCATCGATATAGTGTTTGAAAATAAATATTTTAAAGGTACAAACATATACACCACTGGCTTTTACCCAAAAAGGCAAGATCTTCCCAAAATCGTTTATAAGTTCAATAATTTCAGGTGGAAATCCTATTTTAAGCTGCAATATATTTCAAAAACTATCTATTGTTATTCGACGCACGCGCGGCGATAGAATTATTGCTGTTGCATCGAACTTACGGGAACTTAAGTTCGTTGCCATGATTTACGTCTTAATGCCCGCTGAAATCTTTGAAGTATTGCTGAGATCTATAGCATTGAAGTTTAATGGGAAGGAATCTAAGGCGTTTCATGGAAGGCTAACATGAGATACACGACAAAATTTTTCGACATTTCCCAGTAGACATGCTGCTATGTTACCCTGGCAGACGGTAAATACAACGCACCTAGCATTTATTGGACATGATTTTATTTGTTTTTATTTAGTGCAAGCGGTTAATTTGGAATTTTAAACCAAGCATCTTTTAACTTGATCAGTACCCCTAGTATGAGTTTTTGATTTACGAAAACTTTTTTCGAATAGTATCCTTTCATACATTTACCTCCACCGGAAATGTTAAAGAACTGAAATAAGGTCGATAATATCGAAAATATTATCTAATCGGCAGTCCTAGCAATGATTTTCAAACCAAGTTTTCACGATATCGACCTTATTTTAATTCCTTAACATTTCCGATGGAGGTAAATGTATGAAAGGATACTAGATGATAGATAGATAGATAAACATTTATTTGCTTCTGCAACACACAATAGGTACATAAGTATAGGCATGTAACAAAAGTAACAACATAACAAGCTGACAAGAAAGAAGTAGATCATGCAACATGTGGGTGAGATGATGATACAGCTTAAGAAAACAGGTAACACAAAAATAAAAAAATAAAAAAATGGTTACAAAGAATGCAGTGTGTGCTGCAGCGAAGCAAAAAGGCAATAACTCAGCGCATAGTTTGCTCAAGAGCAAACACTGATTTTCAGTATCACCTAAATGAGGTAACCAGAAGAACGAGACACCAACAAGTAGAACGGTGTGTCTATAATACTAAAATAAGATGCTGTTTGACCGTTGTCGCGTATTAAAATTAAATAAAAGAAAAAAACATAATGTGCTTTGTATTACTGAAAAAAATAAATAACGATATTGGAGATTCCTATAATAGGCAAACGAAGCGTTTTGGAATTCCTTCCATTTGTTTATGTAGCAGTAAATGCTTAAGACGTGATTTAAATGTGAATTTAGTATTGAGATTACGTATTGGTGGTGGTATGTTGTTCCAACACTTCGTTGCCAGATATCGGAAACTACCTCTAAACGCTGCAGTTTTGTGGCCATGATAGAGGAGTGCAGACCTAATCGAGCGCAAGCATCGAGTGCTATTGTCAGCGAAAATAAGCTTAGAGTGTAAGTACTCCGGTTTAGCTTAGAGTGTAAGTACTCCGGTTTAGCTTAGAGTGTAAGTACTCCGGTTTATTATATACTATTCGAAAAAAGTTTTCGTAAACTATCAAAAACTCATACTAGGGGTACTGGACCTTAATCCCCAGGCTCGGTAAATAATCTACTCAGATCTCTAGTAGCTTAGACCTTTGAAGATTTCTAAAGGAGATAGTCAGAAGCACGTCCAAACATGATATTTGGCACATGACCACATTTTGCACAGTGATTAGTATTCCGTTCGTGACAGATTGCAAACCCATCGCCGCTTATACGAATACTTATCTATGACACACACCTTCAAAATACTTTTCGGAATAAATATAAACATTTATTTTTTTTATCTTCATCAATCTCTCTCTCTTCCCGACAATTTATCCCACATGGTGGTGGGGTCAGCCTTCCTAACACTCTTCCTCCACTTCGCCCTATCCATGACGTCATCATGGGAAACGTGGCATGCCTTCATATCTCGTTCCAACACAGCTGTCCAGGTAGTTTTTGGTCTCTCTCTAGGTCTTTTACCTTATTTATAATTTTTTATCTTCATCAATAGTTTTAAAAAATCTTATAAATAAGTTATTGCAATTTAAATGTATACGCTTTTTCCCTTTCATTCGTCGTCCATTCGCAATGCAAATAAAACTCAAAGTGTCGAGATAAAGCACTTCAAGTGCAGGGTACTGGAGTTCTGTGCCCGGAGCGTCACTGCGAGCCCGGCCTGGGAGGGTGCAACTTCAGGACTATACATTTTCTTCTTATAAGTCACTAGTTCTTTTGAAAAGTTTATATTCCTCTATAACGCATTGAATAATTATCAATTATAATTATTCAATGTGTAATAAAATATATGCGTAAGTAATAAATAATATTATTATTTTTAGTTTAATAAACTGAATTTGAATTTGAATTTGAACCAATGTGGTGGAAGGATTATAATGAGCCTTAGAGGATCATTTCGTACACTTGTGTTAGAAGATTATACTATTATATTAAGCTAACTTTATTTATATTTGAACAATAAACATGAAAACGACTGTAATCTCAGAGCTTGGTAGATACAATATGCATGAAAAATATTGTGAACTTTACATCCTTTTACCACACTGCTCGAAAGAATTAGACAAAAAGGAAAAAAAAAAAGTTCAAACAACATTTAAATCATTTTTAAGTCTCGTAAGTTTGTGTAGCGACCCTATGTGTATGTTAGTAATATTTATTTAATAATTTTTTTACTTCAAATAGACACTATTAATAATAAATATTAAAAAAAAAGCTAAGCCAACTAAAGACTAACAATCTATGAACAAATCAACTAAATATTTAATGCCTTTTAATAACTTAGCTATTACTTGAATGACAATGTAGATACATTGAAGCAAACATAAGCCAGTTTTACTAAAATTTAAACGTAAATTATCTTATAAATTGTGTCCAGTAGCTGCAACCATCGTAACGTAGCACATCTACGAGGCGCTACGAGGTGCTACGAGGTGCTACGACGCTACGCGAGCTGTTGCGATAGCAATCGTATTGATTTGATAGCCTTGTTGCTGTTGTAGATTAGGTTTGCAGTCTGTTGCGACGCGGGAACAGTTTTGCAGTTTTTATTTTATTGTTTTTGAAGTGGGAGCTTTTATAAAGACTTTGAAAATAAACCTTAATAAATAAACTTTAATAATTTCACTATTTTTTGACTCTTTGGTCGACTGAGGCCGCTGTCAACTTATCCCGCGGGATGAGTTGACTTAATGCATATTTTGAATCGGTCAACTCATCCCGCTGTCAAAAAAAGACAAAAAAGAATGTATTATTTGAAATTTATGTACAGACATTATTGAATATGTAGGTACATCTTGTTGTTTTACATTTAACTGTTTTAAGGATATTTAACATTTTTATTTTACTATTAGTTCCTCATGTCTTCTCTAGTGCAGATTTTTTATTAAACAGAGGAATATCTTTAATAAAAATTCATATGCTAGTGCTCTTAAACGGTGAAGGAAAATATCGTAAGGAAACCAGCACACTCTAGAACCAAAAATTCGAAGGTGTGTCATTGGTTAGTATTCTTATAAGCGGCGATGGGCTTGCAACCTGTCACGTATGGAATACTAACTACTGTGAAAAATGGGGGCATGTACCAAATGTCATGTTTGGACGTGCCTCTGACTACCCTCTTTAGATATCCTCAAAGATCTAAGTAACTAAAGATCTGAGGAAGATATCTACAAAGCCCGGGGATTACAGTCGTGATCAAATATATTTATTTCATTGAAATCACAGGGATCATTTTGAATCGTTACATACTAGGTGAGTCTAGGTGCCAATTCCAGTCCTATCTCCAGTGCTAGAAGAACTGACAAGAAACTCGCTGGGCTCTAGCGCTTTTTTTGTATAATCCTTGATGATCCTAAAGATAGCTCAAACGATCCAGATCACTCGCCTCCAAGTCGCTGGAGGTATTATTACATCAGTGTCATGGCTATGTGGGTCTTGAACCCACTTCTTTAAAAAGATGGTCATAGATTACAGTAAGTACTAAATAAAATACGTTAGGGTAAGTCGGTCAACCCCAATAGGGTTCACAGTGCGAAAGCCTCCGTCACGTCTAAAGCCGCGCCTGACAGCCCTAAGCTCTCCTAAGCGCTTGGTTCCTCCCTCTCTTCACTTTACCTGGGGCCTTACCACGAAGTCTTCCAGAACGATTCCGTTTTAGAAACGTCACATTTGAAGCTACAATTTGCATAGGTCATAGTACGAAATAACAAAAAAAAATATGATCACGACTGTAATCCCTGGGCTCGGTAGATAACTTCCTCAGAACTTTTAGTTACTTTCTTATCTTTGGGGATATCTAAGGAGGGTAGTCAGAGGCACGTCCAAACATGACATTTGGCACATGCCCACATTTTGCACAGTAGTAAGTATTCCGTACGTGACAGGTTGCAAGCCTATTGCCGCATATAAGAATACTAACCTAGGACACACACCGAAGTTTTTCTAGGGCATTCCGGTTTCCTCACGATGTTTTCTTTCACCGTTTAAGAGCACTGGCATTGCGCACATAAATTATTCGAATGGAAAACTCATTGGTGCATTACCAGGTTTGAACCCACGCCCTTCGGATCGTGAGGCAGGGGTGCTACCATTACACCACCAGCGCTCTTTACAACGAAATTACAATGTAATATAAAAAGCCTTTTGTTTTTTGTGGTGTTAAATGAAAAAAACAATGTATTTAATATTAATTCGGTAATGTAATATTAATGTTATGTGGTGGTAGGCCCCTGAACAATACCTGCCTCATCAAAACCCTCAACCCTGATCCACCTGTAAACTGAAAACTGTCGTTCATTTTTACACAGTCGCCGATGCAAATTGTTCTCCGTAAAAAGTTTTAGAGATTACTTCGTAAACACGTTTATCCTGATTTATGAAAGAAGTTCCAAATAAATAATTTTTAGAGGCAAAAGTTACTGGGCAGGTGTCCCCTAATATTTTTTTTATGAAACGCGCGCCTCAAGTATTGCAATTATGTAAATTAAAAACGATTTCGGAGTTTCCTTCTGCGATGACACGGAGTTTTTATATTTGGGGTGTATGTTTGAGAGTTTTTTTGGCAGTTGCTGGAGTTGGAACGGCTGTACGTCGATTCTATAAAATTCAAACATCAACTCGCATCTCACATCGCTATTCACTCTCACTTCGCATAAGACACTTTGAATCGGGTTCAAGTGCGAAGCGAGCGTCGAAGTGACTTGGGAATTACCGTACAGAATGCCACTTTTTACGTCATCTCATACTTTATCTGTCAAAATCTCTCCGTCAATTTAGTTCAACTCGCTGACACGCTCGCAAGAGTGGCGCTAGTGTAAATTCGAATTATCAACCGAGTTTTTAGAATGCCAATCAAGAAACTCACAGCGGATTCAGATTCGATGTTTATAATGAGGTCTTACAGAATCACACGGCTGGACAGATTGTGACAAATGAATTGTCATTGGATTTGTCTGGAGTATAATAATTAATATAATAATAATTTATTTATTCGAAGTAACAAGGTAATGTGGTACAAGATTTACAAACTAATGTACTTCGTAGGCAAATCTGCCTATTACAAGCTATTATCAACTATCGTTTAGTGTTAGCGCAAATATGTAAGCTATACTATGATAACATAATGTACTTAACAAGAAAGTAAGGATAGTATGTTGTGGGTAGATATAAAATTTGCAAGTGCGCTGACTCCCACCCTAGGAGAAAAAAGAGTAAGTAAGAGTACAAAAGTATACTATACAAAATGTCAAAAGATCCAATATGGTATGAAGATATTTTTACAACCTGTCATATAAACGGAATACTAACTACTGTGCAAAATGTGGGCAGTGCCAATATCATGTTTAGGCGTGCATAGTTCATAGTTCATAGTTCATAGTTCATTTATTCATAACAATTATGTTACAGGTCACAAAATATAAGTTACATAAAATGTAAAGGTACATCACAATGGACTTATTAAATATCATTACATAACACTCATTCATATCATAAAATTACAATCAAATACAATACAATCAATAATCTTTCAATTATCAACACTAAATTAAATTTTAATACCATAAAAACTGATAACTTAGTAACTAGAGATCTGAGAAGATATCTACCGAGCCTGGGGATTACTGTCGTATGATTTTTTTATTAAAAAATATGGTCACGACTGTAATCCCCGGGCTAGGTAGATATCTTCCTCAGATCTTTAGTTACTTGGATCTTTGAGGATATCTAAAAATGGTAGTCAGAGGCACGTCCAAACATGACACTTGGTACATGCCCACATTTTGCACAGTAGTTAGTATTTCGCTCGTGACAGGTTGCAAGCCCATCGCCGCTTGTAAGAATAGTAATCTATGACACACAGAATTTTTGGTTCTAGGGAAACCGGCATATTTCCTAACGATGTTTTCCTTAACCGTTTAAGAGCACTGGCATTGCGCACATACATTTTTCGAATGGAAAAAATCATTGGTTCACGACCAGGTTTGAACTCACGACCACTACGCCACCAGCGCTCTTTTTTATGTGTGTCAAATATAATATTTTCTTTCTCTCTTTCTTTCTTTTTATTCCTTGTTATAGTCACAAATGTGCACATTGTTGTAGCTGACTGTACATCGTTACCATTGGATAGAACTGCTCAGAACAAAGAATTACGAAAGGTATCTTCCGTTCACGATCATAGATTTTTACGTTTTTATTTTAAAAAGCTGATTTTCTGAATAACTGGTACCGTTATAATGCTGGTGTAGTGAGTGCCAATGTCACGGAATCCTTCTATCCTACTAATATTATAAACGTGAATGATTGTAAGGATGTATGGTTGTTTGTTATTCATTCACGCTGAAACGGCTAAACGGATTTGGATGAAACTTGGAATACGCATAGGCTACTTTTTATTAAAAAAAAAGTACGGTTTTAATGAGATAGATTTTTTTTAATTTTACAAGGTACCACGTAGACGAAGCTGTGGGCGAAAGCTAGTCATTGAATAAATATTTATACCCAAATTAATTTCAACCAATGCAATGACAAGCAAGTACTCAACATAATTTGCTTAGTCCAGAATGCTATAAATAATAAGGTTTTGGGACATAATAGAATATAACATAGCTTTATTGTAAACTTACATAATATAAAAAAAAACTAATTTAAACTACAGAAAAACTGCCATATCTAGGCTTTATAATATTAAACAAATGAAATAACCTTTGGATTTATTTTTTCAGTTGTTTTACTTACATAACTCAATACTTGTTTAGCAAAATAATCTATTTCTCTTCGCCGGATGAGTCGAAATGTCAAAATATATGACACATGGCTTCAAAGTTCGCGCGCGCGCAGGCGCGTTCGCGTTCGCGGACCTACTTGACACTTTTTTTTTTTACCAAACACGCGGGAAGATATTTTAACGGCTGCAACAGACCAGAAATATATCTAGCTTGTCCATGACATAAACTTGTTTTAACAAAAGTAAACTCTATCACACAAATATTTGAGTTTCAAGTGGCTTGGGTGAGCGAACGCCCCGGGGCGTTTCCGCTCGTCAACAGGTAATGTTAAAAAAGTATTATATCAAAAAGTACAGTGGACCACATTATTCATAAAAGCAGTTTCAACATGCTAGATCGAGACAGAGCATTGTTTTACAAAATAAATAAGTACATAAGTTTGTTCAGAGAATAGAATTGCCGAATAAGTAAGTACTTAAAAGCTTATAGTTTGTTCGGAGAATAGTCTAGCCATGAACTGCTAGAAAGAGAAAGAAGACTTTGACTAAGGTGTATTTCTGTTTCAACCCGCAGCCAAAGCAATAGATTTTGTACAATAAGATTGTTTTTTCTGTAACTTTTATTATTTGTAGTAGCCTATTAATTTCGCGGTTTCACTCGCGAAAGACGTCCGCAGTGACGGTGACCGGTTTTTAGAAAATAAAGCTTAACGTTAACGATGCTTTTATTGTTAATTTTAAGTCTTTAACTGCCTCGGAGGAAGTAATTAACCGAGGGTGTTGTACAAAGGAGGTTTCAAGTAACTCGCGAACAAACAATTTTACGTGACTAGTTTTGAAGTTTTCATTTTAGTGTAGATAGAGCATTAACAATAATAGTGTAGTATTTCTAATAAAATAGGATAAGGGCTAGTTTCATCAAGCTCCGTTAATTAAACTAACAGCTTGTTAACCTTTTGATCGCCTATTAGAGTTGTTTTGAGTCTCACCATGCCTGACAAAGGATTATCTCCCGTAAAATGAAATGACGATTCTTGGTTTTGACGCCCGATAAGGTAATACTTTGCTAAGAAAATAAATAAATATAAATAAATAATGCTGGACAGTCCACACAGCATCATCTAGCCCCAAAGTAAGCTACTCACAGCTTGTGTTATGGGTACTAGATAACTGATATATTAAATACATTATATACATAGATAGATATTTTTTATTATACATAGAAACCACCCAGACCAACGGAACAAATTTCTGCAGATCGTACACAAATTTGTTCCGCGACGGGAATCGAACCCGCAACCTCTTGCGTCGCAGGCGGACTCTCGCCCGCTGCGCCACTGAGGTCGTCAAAAAGTTTGGTGAATTTTTCCTAAGAATAGACTTCTAGAATTTACCTCAATCTATTGACTGCTTGATATAATTTAACATTAAAAACTGATGCTCAAGGTACAATGAATGAATTTTCGTTGAAAGTTTCCAAAACTCTAATCAAGTGAAGTTGGATGACGCCCGTATTTTATAAGGACGTTATTCAAAATTGTCCAATCCTATCGGAGAATTTACGATTGTTCGAAAAGTAATCCAGAGGTCGACACTTTTTGATAAAAACAGATAGCTCAATACATTTTTTGTTTTAGTACTACGCGTGGTAGGGGCATGTTAAGAGGAGAGATGAATGTCATGTGACTAGGAGAGTGTTAGGTATGAATGTGGATGGATACAAGGGTAGAGGTAGGCCAAAGAAGAGACGGATGGACTGTGTAAAAGATGATATTATTATGGGTAAGAAAGGAGTGAGTACCGAAATGACGAAAAAATTACAGAGGGAAATGGAAGAAGATTACATACTGAAAAGGACGGAAATATCTAGTACTTTCCCGCTTAACTATTATCTAACTAATGAACTTAACAATAAAAACTCAAATACGAGTAGAAATTCGACACGTGTTTCGCTTCTCCACGAAGCATCTTTAGGACCATTGACTCGACTGGTGTTGCTCCAGCGAGCGCCGAAAGAGAAGTGAAGTGACTTTACTTTCGGCGCTCGGTGTGAGTAAAACTGGAACCAAACTCCAAAAAGCAGTGATCTGTTATAGTACTTTAGTAAATTTATCTCTATGCCAAAAAGGCACTCATCTGTACGCTTATTATTCAATCATTTTTGCAATTCAAAAATACATAGTGACCTATCTGTTCGTGGCTCCGCTTCAGCGCTAACAAGTCAGACTTATTCATCCCGAGAGGATCATCTTTTGTTGGAAACTATTGAAGTTTTTGCACTTGAATAGTTACAGAGCAGGTTTTGTTAAGTTACGACTGATTGTCGTGTCTTTGAAGCTTACAAAGACTTTGATATATGTTGCTAAAGCTACGTTCAAGCTGACTCGTATTCACGTTGTGGGAGTGACGCTAACGCCGCCAAATGCTGCAAATGTCTATATCACGCTGACGTGAAAGAGCTATGGTATAAATAAGTTTGCGTATTATGCATTGACAGCTATAAATTTGTCTTTACCTATAATTTTGCAATGCATTGACAGCTATAAATTTGTCTTTACCTATAATTTTGCAATGCATTGACAGCTATAAATTTGTCTTTACCTATAATTTTGCAATGCATTGACAGCTATAAATTTGTCTTAACCTATAATTTTGCAATGCATTGACAGCTATAAATTTGTCTTTACCTATAATTTTGCAATGCATTGACAGCTATAAATTTGTCTTTACCTATAATTTTGCAATGCATTGACAGCTATAAATTTGTCTTTACCTATAATTTTGCAATGCATTGACAGCTTTGCTTTATTTTTATCTCATCATCATCATCATCATCACCATCAGCCGTAAGACGTCCACTGCTGGACATAGGCCTCCCCCAGAGAACGCCACCATGACCGGTCGTGCGCCCGCATCCAGAGGACTCCAGCGACCTTCACCAGGTCATCAGTCCACCTTGTGGAGGGCCTACCCATAACCTATCTATAGTTTTACAATGCGTTGACAGCTCTACATTGTTTTTACCTATGGTTTTACAATGCACTGACATTTTTATTTTATTTTTACAATTCATTGACAGCTGTTGCTATGCTTTAACAATGCATTGACAACTGTGCTTCGTAGTTTATCTTGTAAAACGAGGTGGTCAGCTATTGTTTACTCGCAATAATAGTCCAATCTTCACTGCGACAGGCTTTGTTGGGTGGTTGCCTTTGTTTTACCTATCGCTCTGTCGCTGAGATACGTCTTTGTGCAGGCTAGCACTAGTTTAGCGACAGAAACTAGTGTTAGCCTACACAAATACTCGTATAACACTTGTCTTACTACAATAAGTAACGTTACAAGCTAGATTTATTAAGTTTATTTTGATTAAAACTTCTTTTTATTGTCTATTTATTTTTAGGTTGTGGGTAAGGGCAGGAAGATGATGATGATGATGGGTTCAATTCCCACCCATGATAAACATTTGTGTAATGAACTCAGATGTTTGTTCTGTGTTTGGGTATTATTATGTATTCTATGTATGTATTTACAAAAAATAGTACTTATTTAATTATTAATCTATCATGTATCTGGTTCCCATAGTACATGCTTTGCTTTGTTTGGAGCTTGTGGTAGGTAAGGCCCCAGAATATACAAAAAAACTAAACAAAAAAAAAATACTATTCTTTTACAGCACAACACACTAGTGAGTTTCCATTCTCTTCAATGCGATTTAGAGTTAAAACTCAAACATTTACAATAAAAATTCCACTGGTTCGCAAACTGTAAAACTATTCCCGGAAAAAAAACAAATGAGCAGCCGCGCCGGGGGCGTAGTGGAAAAGAATGGTTCTTGGCTCATAGGGGGCTCAAATTAACCGCACATAGCTGTCACTCATGTATGACGTTAACTTTGAATGAGTTTTAGGGTGACCATGTATTTATAATTTTATTGTTACAAAAAATGTTAAGTTTATATTAGTATTAATACTAATATAGACGAATGACAGAGAGAAATGGAAGAAGATCACATTTTGTGCCGACCCCACATAACGTGGGGCAGGAAGATGATGATGATGAAAGTTCTACTAATATTATAAACGTGAAAATTTGTATGCAAGGATGTTTGTAACTTTTTCACGCTGAAACGGCTGAATGGATTTGGATGAAATTTGGCACAGATGCAGATTATAGTCTGGATTAGGACAAAGGTTACTGTATGGTTCGATAGCTTTTAAAGTTTGGATTTTTACAAATCGTAATGGCGTGATATACTTTGAAGACTCACCGTAGCAATTCCACAGCCAGAGCAGGTCCCGGGACGTAATAACACTGCTAAAGACTCACAGGCACTAGTATTATCGAATTTAGGTAGTTTGCACAACATTAGACAGAGTTTTGTATTTATTTTCAATAAAAAGTTCGAGAGCTGCGCGCGTATTTTCTCGAAGTTGCAGGACAGTGGCGCTTACGCCGGATTGACGGCAGCGCCCGGAAACTCCCGACCGTGTATTTATTGGTCGGGCGGTAGGCAAGCTCATTTTGGCGGGAATGTAGCGGTCTTCAAATCAGCCATTCAAATATAAACCCAACATTTCCCCCCACTGAAATCCGCTTCGGATTTCCCAGTTACAATACCAGGACAAGTGGAACTTGAAATAGTTATTTATAAATATACTTTGAGATCTGAAAGTGTATAGTGTAGTTGAAAATTTTGAGTAGTGGACTGTATAATAATTGAATATATAGTGTAGTGTACATAGTGGACTGTATAAGTTAAAATAAAATACTAAGATATAATAAAGAAGTTCTATGCATATAATATTTGCATAAAACTGTTGAATTTATTGCTTTATTAAACTATTCTGAGTCCTTATCCAACGGAAGAGGACTTACTTTAGAGACCGGACGAGTAAACTCGTGATTATTAGAATTTCGAACGCTAATTACTCGTACGATGCCATCCGGGCCACTGTGCAATTTGGAAACGCGGCCTAGGGGCCATTTTAACGTGGGTGCGTCTGAATTTATGAGCACAAGATCACCGATATTGAGGTTACGACAGTTGGTAAACCACTTTTGACGTTGTTGTAAAGTGTGCAAGTAATCTTGCTTCCACAGTTTCCAAAATTGTTGTGACATTTGTTGGACGTACTGCCAACGGTTTAATCTAGAAGTGGACAAATCTGTTAAATCGTACTCTGGTACTGACAAGAGTTCCCTACCTATGAGGAAGTGAGAAGGCGTCAGAACTTCAAACTCGTTAGGATCGCTGGATAAAGCACAGAGGGGCCTTGAATTGAGCACAGCTTCAGCTCGCGAAAAGAGCGAAGAAAGTTCCTCAAACGATAAGACTCTAGAACCTGCTGTACGTTTCAGGTGCGCCTTAGCAGACTTGATTACGGACTCATAAATACCACCGAAATTACTTCCAGTCGGCGGATTGTGCCTCCATTTTACTCCACGAAAAACAAATCCGTTAGACAGATTGTCTGAATTTGTATTGAGAAAGTCTGTTATTTCCTTCAGCTGTTTGCCAGCTGAGACAAAATTAGTACCATTATCAGATATAATGGAGTGGCATAAACCCCTTCTTGCCGTGAAACGGTCGAAACATGCGAGAAAACACTCTGTGCTGAGAGCAGACAAGACTTCTAAGTGTACCGCTCGTGTGGCACAACACACAAAGACGCACAAATAAGATTTGGATACGTGAGCGTTTCTACGAGTTGACTCTTTGGTAGAAAAAGGTCCTCCTATATCTACTCCAACGGTGTGGAAAGCATGGACATCTTGTGAGCGAAACTTAGGAAGATCGCCCATTAGAGGTTGTCGATTTGTGGGAGACGCTCTAAAGCAAGATATACATTTGATTGTACGTGATCGAATGGCGCTACGCGCTGATATTATCCAATATTTTTGGATGATTAAACTTTGAAGGGTACGTGGACCCACGTGCAAATAAATTTTGTGAAAATGATCAATCAAGATGTTAGTGAAGTTAGACTTTTTTGGGAGCAGTAGCGGATGTCTTTTGTCATAGGTTAAATCCGATTGGGAAAGTCGACCCCCCACCCTGAGGAAATAGTGCGAATCTATGAAAGGGTTGAGCTTTCTCAAGGATTGACTGCAATTACCGTCCTTAGTTAAGCTCGCAATATCACTTGAGAAGTGATGCCGCTGAACTGATTTTACTAAAATATCATGAGCCTTTCTGATATCAGTGACAGAGAGCAAACTACGATTACGAACAGCCGATCTGCAATGACGAATGAACTGATAGCATCGAGCTACAACGTTGAGTAACTTGGCGAAACTTGAATATTTTTCGGTGAGACTATAGAGTGGCTCAGCCGAGTCGATCTCAGTACAAACGAGGACAGTCTTAGGACACTTGAGTTCTGGAGGCGTGCAATCGCGAAATTCATTCATGGTCTTTATCGGCCACTGTGACTGGTCTAGGTTGAGCCAGTCAGGCCCGTTGAGCCATTCATGAGTCGCTAGTAGTGCGGATGGCAACGCGCCACGAGAGCATACATCAGCTGGATTAGACACTCCACTAACGTGATACCAGCATCTGTTGGACACACTTTCATTGATCTTGGACACTCGTGTGGACACAAATGTCTTAAGCGTGTGGCTCGGCGTATTGAGCCATGCTAGAACGACGGAAGAATCAGTGAACAACAAAGTCTCGTTGACCTCAAGTCGATTATGCAGAATTGATTGGACATATTTCACAAGTTTTGATAGCAAATGTGCAGCCATGAGTTCCAGTCGAGGAATGGTGACAGTCTTTAATGGTGCTACTTTTGATTTAGCAATGACTAGACTGACCTTAGTCTCACCATCCGCGTTCTTTGACCTAAGGTAAACAACCGCGGCGTAACCAAGAGTGGAGGCGTCACAGAAACCTAATATCTGACAATAGGTATGGCGTACTACCTTGACATGCCGATCGTGTTTTATATTTGACAACAACGGAAGTTCATTGACATATGTCTGCCATTGAGATTCAAGATCTGACGGTAAACGTTGGTCCCAGTCAAGTTGACGAGCCCAAAGTTCTTGCATGAAACACTTGGCATAAAAAACACACGGAGCTACAAAACCCAATGGATCAAACTGTCTACCTATCTGGGACAAGACCGTTCGTTTTGAAACTACTGGGTTGTGCGGTGTGGTAGCAAAAGAAAATGCATCAAAGTTTGGCAACCACTGGAGACCAAGCACCTTGATGGACAAATTTGTTTCATCGTCAAATGCAACCGGTGTTTCGCGATGAGTCTCATCCAAATGCTCGATCACTTGTGGGCAGTTGCTTGACCACTTGCGGAGAATGAAGCCACCAGCCTTCAGCAACTCTATGAGCTCCTTTTGAAGTTCGAGCGCTTCGTCTACAGTAGAAACGGACCACAAAAGATCATCCATAAAAAATGCCGTTTTCAAAATAGGAGCGGCTTTTGGAAATTTGTCCGCTTCGTCGTTCTCTAAAGTGTGCAGCACCTTAATGGCCAAATATGGGCAACTAGCAACGCCATACGTCAAAGTGTTCAGAGCGTATTTTTGAATCGGTTGATCCGAAGAGTAGCGCCATAGAATATGTTGGAAAGGTCGTTGATCCTGTTCCAAGAGTATCATTCTGAACATTTTGCAAACATCTGCAGAAAGGCATATTTCATGCAGACGAAAGTTGATTAATAGTTTATTAATATCAGCTTGAAGTTTAGGACCCGGTAGTACTAGTGAATTGAGCGACATATTATTCGACGTTTTCCCAGAGGCATCAAATACTACCCTATGAGACGTTGTGGTACTTGATGGTTTGACAATGCAGAAATGCGGGATGATATATTTCGAATCCACGTTCTGGACATCACCAAGACAAGTCATATGACCGAGGTTCTCATATTCACGCATAAACTTATGATATTCAGTTTTTAACTCGGGCTCCCGTTCTAGCTTTGACTCTAAGTTGAGAAGTCGACGAGTTGCCATTTGACTCGAGTCGCCGAGTTCAACGGAGGGTCGACATGGATATTTAACTACATACCTACCCGTGTCATCACGTCGATGATCCTTTGCAAACAAACACTCCGCTAGCTCTTCGTCAGGGCTGAAGCGGAGTACCTCAGACGGTACGTTTTCGACCTCCCAGAAAGAGTGCATTATTTGATCAAGACTCATGGAAAAACCACAAAAAGTACTATCCCTACCAGCGTCAGCAAAGAGTGAGACATCGGCGTGCTGAGATCGACCGAGTTCGGTTTGACCTAGAATGACGTACCCAAATATCGAACTCATCGCAACAGGCAAGCCACGTTCGCGCGGAAGGATTTTTTCACCGTCGTAGATATACGGGAAAAGATCACCTGCTATCAGTAGGTCGATTGGCGCGGGCGTATAGTAGGCCGGGTCGGCCAACACCAGATGTTGGAACTGGACAATAGTCCTATCACATAGAGGCATTGTAGGTAGGTTACCTGCAATGTTGGATACAATTACCGCATCGGTAGATAAAACCGGACTAGCACAGTGTCGCGGCTTAATATTACACGTAGTTAAGCCGAACTCCCGCACTGGATTACCACCTAGACCGATGGGCTCAAAGTTACATTTACGTCGCGACAGCCCTAGACGTTTAGCACAATCTTGAGTAATATAGCTCGACATAGCGCCGCTATCAATTATAGCACGTACGGTTTGGTACTGGCCCCAACAATCTGCGACGTGAATAACCGCGGTACCGAGCAACACTGTCAAATTAGCTGAGCACGTCAATGCCACGGCGGCACTAGAACTCGAATTCGGTACAGAGTCTAAATGCAATGTATGATGATGCTTCTTTTTGCAGATCGTACAAAGTCCCTTGGACGTACAGTCGGCGACAGAATGGTTCCGTAAACAATTTTCGCACAGATTTAATTGTTTGATTTTGTCGCGACGCTGTGCCGGGGTCAGATCGGTGTAGTCACTGCATCGATAAATAGAATGAGCTTTTTTACAATACAAACACTCCATGGATTTATTAGATTTTACAGGAGGGTCCGCATTGACAACAGCAGACGACAGGGTTGGTCGCTGCGAGTTTGAATTATTTGATTTTGAACCAGTAGTAGGCTGGTTGACCTTTGACTGACCTCGAGTGTTCGGTACACTTTTCGTAGCAGTGGAGTTTGTCGTACACTCTGACATCTCGAGAACGCGCACATGTCTTTCGATAAAAGTTATCAGTTCGTCATAATTAGGTAGCTCATCTTGCCCCAACTCACGCTCTAACTCGCGCCTAGTGACCGGGTCAAGGTTACGCAATGCAACATAGAACAATAAAAATCCCGACAAATCTTTGATACCAAGCAGCTGGAGCGCTTTAATGTTTTCTTGAAATGTCTGTAAGAATTCATTAAGTCCAGAGATAGACTCGTTTGCCAAAGGTTTAAAGTTAAACAGTTTGTCGAGATAGGTAGTCGCTAATGCGCGCTTATTTTCATATCGTTTCACCAAAGCGCTCCAAACTATCTGATAGTTATCCGATGTAACCGGCATAGACTTTACAATGACCAGAGCGGACCCGCTAACCGCCGATAACAAATAGTAAAACTTCTCGATATTAGCTATTTGTTTGTTATTGTGAATCAGGCTAGAAAACGTATCACGAAAGGTAGGCCAGTTTTCAAGTTTACTGTCAAAAGGAAACAGTTCCAGTTTAGGTAATCTTGGTTTAACACAGTTGCCGTCCGACTTTGTGTCCGTTCTATTTTGTTTCGTGTCTATGTTCAGATTGTTTGAAACATTGCGAATATAATAATAAATTTGGTCAAAACTCTCAATCTCTTTGTATGAAGGTACATACTCAGGATAAAACTTCCTTTTTAATAGTGTGATATTAAGTATACTTTGTTCGAACTTGTCACGCCAACCTTGCAATTCACTCAAACGGACATTGAATTCGCCTAGCAACTCGGGTTTGTCATGAACACCTAGAGAAACTTGGTACAAAGTTTGCAATCTCATAAAACACATCTCTTTTGTGGCAATATGTGGTTGTACCAACTTATCGAACTCCTCAATTTGCTCAGAGTCAAGTTTAGGAGGCATATTGTCACACGGTAAATAACAATATTACGCACACGGCAAATTTCAATGGCGGCCGGACCGCGTCGGCGTAATTTTACGTAAAGGAATAATGAAATTGAGAATTCGAATTGTTGAGTTATGACTTAAAATAAACGTTGGATTAGGACATAGAACATATAAAAATGATTTTAGAAAAGGTTTGAGACTTGTAACTTGTGTAACTACCGAGATATTAGCAAGTTTGTGAGTGAAAATTATGATACGTACCTACCGGTGTGTGAACCTACCGGCTAGCAAAATAGACGAAATACAATAAGAATTATACCAATAAATACTTGTAAATAGCTAGATTTAGTTGTATTGATATCGTAACTGGATAATCCTGGCTCGGAATGACCAAAATGTATGGTTCGATAGCTTTTAAAGTTTGGATTTTTACAAATCGTAATGGCGTGATATACTTTGAAGACTCACCGTAGCAATTCCACAGCCAGAGCAGGTCCCGGGACGTAATAACACTGCTAAAGACTCACAGGCACTAGTATTATCGAATTTAGGTAGTTTGCACAACATTAGACAGAGTTTTGTATTTATTTTCAATAAAAAGTTCGAGAGCTGCGCGCGTATTTTCTCGAAGTTGCAGGACAGTGGCGCTTACGCCGGATTGACGGCAGCGCCCGGAAACTCCCGACCGTGTATTTATTGGTCGGGCGGTAGGCAAGCTCATTTTGGCGGGAATGTAGCGGTCTTCAAATCAGCCATTCAAATATAAACCCAACAGTTACTTTTTATCCGGAAAAATGGACAGTTCCCATGGGATAGATTTGTTTTTGTTTTCCAAGGTATCACGCGGGTGAAGCCGTGGGCGGAAGTTAGTATTAAATAAAACACGCTTAATTACTCGTAGTTAGAAATGTCATGTACCCGCATGCCACGCCATTATTGTATGTACATCGAACTAAAAGTATAGAAGGGCCATGACCTTGAAAAACGTGGTAAAAATATGATTACACGCACTCACACATCGATATTCTAACTTTCACTATAGCCCACCGTAACATGATCTCTGGCTTACCGTGTACTGAGTACAGCGGCGGGTCAAGATTCACTAGTTAAGGTCGCGCGTCACAAGAGCATACATGTTGTCTCTTTTACTCCCAAGACATTCGTTCTCTTTCAATCAAAATGGCACGATATTGTTTGAATGGGATAAAATAATCACGAAAAAACGAATTATGTTAAAAAATCGAGTAATTACCTATGAAATGTTACACCATTAGCTTTGTTGGTATTCCTTGAGTTATTGGTACACTTTTTGAATGCACAGGATGGCATTTTATGACTTTTTTCGTAGAAATTCTTCCGATGTAGTACCGTCCGCGTCTGCCAGTCGACTGATTCGAATGGTGAGAGCTCACTCCGTTCAATGTGAACGCAATTTAGAGATCTAATGTCTGCGATTTTTCATGATGTGCGTTGACAATGTGTGTGATTGTTGTACGGAGCCACGGTCACGGCGTAATGGCATAAGTGGGGTCGACGGATTTATTTTATAAAATATGAACCAATTTAAAAATTGTAATTAAAATACTTGACGAAGATATTACTCATATACAATAAAAAATATAAATAGGTAAGTAGAGACGAAATAAAATCACCCTTCTTATATTTAAAAACAAGTAACAAATAAAAAAAAAGCTATTTGATTTCAAAATAAGCGTAACAACAACATCATTACACCGAAGAAAACAGTTATAAAAAAATTTTAGTTTATTGATAATTAACCATTTAATTGTTTTTAATAAAAAGAATTAGTATTCTTATAAGCGGCGATGGGCTTGCAACCTGTCACGTACGGAATACTAACTACTGTGCAAAATGTGGGCATGTATCAAATGTAATGTTTGGACTTGCCTCTGACTACCCCCTTTAGATATCCTCAAAGATCTAAGTAACTAAAAATCTGAGGAGATATCTACCACCGAGCCTGGGGATTACAGTCGTGATCATATTTTTTTTTTTTTTTTAATAAAAAGAAAATGGTGGTTACCTCACAACCTACATAAAACCATTGCTCCACTGCGTCAATTACGGCTGCAAGCGTATTCTGTTGTTCACGTGTGTTGACACGCCGATAAAACATACAAGTGGCATACTAAAACATACAAGTGGCATACTAAAATCAGATTCATGATCAAACCACATAATTTAATGACCTTCACTAACAAATTACAGTCAAGGCTTGATGTAATTTTATTTTTCTTAGAATGAATTTGTACAAGTTCTGGTTTAACAATTCTCAGAATAAGTTATGTCAAGTTTAAGTAAAATGTCAGTTTAATTTTCGATAACGATTTATGCTTAAACTAATTATGTCCAAGCCGCCCTTAGCATCTTCAAAATATTTTAATGTCAACTCAAATTAAATAATAAATAAACTATTCAATTTAAGTATGAAATGCAAATTTTACTTGACTCTCAAATATAAGAAGGTTTCGGGTGACTTTCACTCTGTCATAAGTGTTTAATCACAATGGCTCATAAATAAACTCAATACTGAATTCCGCGTACTTCAATCAATTTAAAAACTTATTTGCACACTATTATTAGTATTAACGGGTATTTATCGCGTTCAAATTACCTTTATTATTTAATACCCGTTAATACTAATAATAATGTGTTCAGATCGCGTAAGTTTAAAAGTATTTTTTTGCCCACCTCACGGGCTGATTTCACTTCACGATAACAACTCACGCGTTGATCTGAATAACATCGCTGCGTCTACCAGGGCCGCGCTTTTCCACGTGACGTTTTATGCGTTAATTAAAGTTTCCAAAGGCACCACTCTAGTATTCATCTGAGACTGGGTTATTCTGAATAACTTAAACTGAAATTTTCTAAAAACGGCAAACGTCAATATCAACTGCAATTAACAAAAGACTATTTTTTTAATTTAATGACAGATATTACTTACTTTGAAAATTACTCATGTCAAAAAATAATTTTGAATAAAATTAATATGAAAAAATTAAATTACTCTGCGGAATGTTACGAACTCTGGTACATTCCAAATTAAAGATATTATTACTATACTTAACGGGACATCTCCGTTTCATGACGGGCAGTAAATGACGGCATCTGCTTTTTATAAAACCGTAGCTATTGTTTTTAGGTCACAGATGCATGATTGAGCAAAGAATGTTATGGTAATAATTTTAAACCGATATTTTTTCTTAATTTTCTTTAACAAAATATTTTTAATTGCTTTTTTTTTAATTATCACGAAAAAAATCCTACTGTCTAAATAAACGGCTCTTCGATAAAAACATTTCAACTCGAAGCATGATATAATAAATATTATTTTTTACGATCACAATACAAGAAAACTTTTTTCAATTTTCACCAACTCTCAAAAAATAGTATCATAATTATTATTTTTACATTTTGATACTAATTTATCATTTTTCAAACCTAACTTCATTATAAAACAATATCAAAACCGCGCAAATCCTCAACATTTCAACATAAAAAAGAAACAGTAAACCACAGAGTAAAATAATGTAGTTGGTAACACAATTACGCGAGTGTCAACAGTCACGGACAAAAGTGCACCGTGAAGTGGATAATTATAGTATAACAGGGACTGCAGTTGTGTTGCACTGGAGGGCTGGCTTAAATAATATTGAGGTTAAAATTTTACAGCTTTTGCAACTGTCATTGTCCTGTTTGAGTTGCTGTGGGTAAAAAAGTAGCAAGTTCAAAACCGTAAAGAAATTAAAAAATGTATTTCACTAGCTACAGCTCGTGGCGTCGCCTGCGAAGTACCTAAGTACATAAAATATAGCTTGTATTCATCCTGAAAGTTCATTTTACACATTGGTGAAAGAGTTTTTATATCGGTCCCGTAGTTTCGGAGCCTATTCAATGCAAACAAACAATCAAATCTTTTTTCTTTATAATATTAGTATAGAAAATTTTTATTCAAACACTTGCTATAGTACACTCTCAGTAGAAAAATAATGATAATCTCCAATTGTTTACAGTAAATGCATTAAAGCGATATATTATCAGTATAACAAAATTTACGTCAGTGTTACTTAGATCTTTGAGGATATCAAACAAGGGTAGTCAGAGGCACGTCCAAACAAGATTATTGACACATGCCCACATTTCCCTCGGTAGCTAGTATACCGTACGTGTCGGGTTGCAAGCCCATCGCTGCTTATAAGAATACTAACCTATAACACAGACTTTCGACTTATTACGATTTCCTCACGATTTTCCCTAACCGTTTAAGAGCACTGGCATTGCGCACATACCTTTTTTCGAATGGAAAAACTCAATGCTGCCTGACTAGGTTTGAACCCACGACCTTCGAATCGTAAGTCAGGGGTGCTGCCACTACACCACCAGTGCTCTAAACAAGCTGCTTAAAATGCATAAACCTGTAAACAAAACGTAAATAGCACTGCAGTCCATATTCTGTCTCATAATACCTATTCCCTACCTTTATTTATCAACATAGGACTTTCAACTCTAACTTCCGAAGAATAAGGTAGAGTACTGCAGGAGACAATACCCAAGCTTCCAAGTATAAATTCAAATCGAGCGAGCACTCAGTCCCTAACTGGCATTTTCACGGACTGCGAACGCCCAGACACAATGCAGTGAGTTGCCGAGGGGACGGCGCTAGGGACCGAAGGGACGGCTCTAGGAGCCGAGGGGCCGGTGATAGGGGCTAAGGGGCCGGCGTCAGGGAAAGGTGCCAAGCTCTCTGTGTCAATTTGGAATGGAATAGATGCTCTATTCCTAGATTCTTAGACAATATAATACAAGCTATTTCTTATTTTTAGTCCTTTTTTTTAGATCACAATTAGAATTATAAGTAGGATTTGAAGACAAATTAAAATATGATAGAAGCTTTATTTTTCGATTTTTAGACAAAATGAGAATGTCTGAAATTAAAATATTCAGCTTTATAAATTTGGAAACCTACAGCAAAATCAATAATCATAATAATGTATTTTTATCAATATATAAATAATAGTGGAATTTTACACAGCGCCATCTAGCCTCAAACTTAGCAAGCTAGCATGAGAACCAGATAATTAATAAACGAATAGTATACTTCTTTGTAATAATCATAAGTTGCTACTGTCACCCAAACACAGAACAAACAAGCGTTCATCACACAAATCTTTGAGTTCAAGTCCTGGGCGGGAATTGAACCCACAACCTACAGCGCATAAGGCAATTTCAACACTTGGGGCCTTACCACAAGCTCTTTGGACAATATCAAAGTAATATAACTGTGATATTTCGTACCATGACGTATAAATTTTTATTGTAGTAGTGTTAGATCAAGCTTGAAACTAACGTTTCTGAAACATGGTGGTTTGTGAGAGCTTGTGGTACGGCCCCTGTGGTGAGGCCAGTCACTGACTCCGACCCTGCAATGCTACATTTAGTTGGTGAATAACATTTTATTTGGTTTATTTGTATCGATTTTAAGTGCATCCCTGTCTAAATATATTTAGGAAAAGACAAAAGATATAGAGTTTGGCCAAAATAACTATGTTTTACCAAGAGTTGAAAAAAACTTCATATACCGACAAACTTAATCGTAGTTATTGTTGCTGCAAATGAAAACCGCGATTTTATCGAAGGAGTATATAGCTCAAACGACGTCTGTGTGATACTTGACGTGACACTTACTAACGAAAACGTTATTGGAACGAAGTTCCTTATCGCGCGTTGTGAAAGGGGGCTAGACGAAAATATTGTCACGAAAAGTTGTAACGACACTTTTTGCTATAGTTGTAAGCCGTGCGGCGTGCGCGTGTTTCTGTCTGTCTCTCTCTCTCTCATAGAAAGCAAGGAAAGTAACTTCGTTCCATCCGGGTGTCCCTTGACACCTCTCAAGTTTTTTCTGTGTGTATATTTGTTGTTATTGTAAATTTTTTCAAAAGGTGCTAATCATTTTCGATAAAACTTATATGAGACCACTCCTGAAATATGAACTACTTAGATCTCTGAGGATATCTAAACAGGATAGTCTAGCTAGAGGAACGTCAAGTTTGGCATAAGTCCACATTTTGCATAGTTAGTATTCTATTCGTGACAAGCATTTTTGTTCTGCGGTACACCGGTTTCCTCGCGATGTTTTTCTTCACCGTTTGAATTAAATATTGTATCCGGATCAGTGTTATTTTAACTTTTAACAACAGTAATATTTTAATCCTGAAACTTTGCAAACAAAGCCGTGGACTGAGCACTGTATTAAGAGACAAACAGTAAATATTAAATAAAATTCGTTAATTAAATTAAATATGAATTATGACATTTATCTGCAATGCAGATCATGTTGCCTTTTTAATGCGTGCGCGAAGGGAGCGTGTAGTGCGTGAGCGAAGCGAGCAGCTTACTTTATTCTGAGGGTTATAGCTTACTGTATGGGTTCGACTTCGAGCCAGAGGCCTTACCACAAGGTGTTCGAGCAATATCAAAGTAATCATCATCTTCCTGCCCTTTTCCTACGCTATGTGATGTCGGCACAACCTATTCTTCCATTTCCCTCTGTCATTCGTCACCTCAGTACTCACTCCTTTCTTACCCATGTCATCTTTCACACAGTCCATCCATCTTTTCTTTAACCTACCTCTACCCTTTTATCCATCCACATTCGTTTCATGACCTAGAAAATCGTATTGAAGTAGTGTTACTTCAAGCTTAAAATGTGACGTTTCTGAAATATGGTGATTTGTATGAGTTTGTGGTAAGGACCCAGGTCGTGATCCACTGAATTATTGTGCGCATTGTAAAAATCGCAGCTTAGTCAACTGGCTTTGTGCATACTGCTAACTAAGCTAAGGTTTTAAAGGCAGGGTAAGCCATTTAAAAACTGTTAAAGCATTTTGTAATATAGTAAAAAGTTCCACTCAACGCTACACTCATCTAAATACATGCATGTTTACTGTATTTTATAGTTTTATAAAAAAAAATATCTTTATGTATCTATCGCTTCGCTTATCACTGTGTACAAACCTAATAGTTCACAGTAGCATCGTTCCGGCTGAGTTACAATCCAGCGGAAACCGCGCTAATTGCGCTGAAGTTTTAAAAATATCTACATTACCTTAAATTAACCATCAAACCGTTATTTTCACTGAAGCGCTTTTGTTTATGTGTTTTGTTATTTACAGCGTTTTTAGTGCGCCGCTTGACTAGCGGGTAATTGGTTTAGCTGCGTTCATGATTTATTACTAAAGTATGTATTTATTTTTAGTGGGTTTTAGCCGTTTATAAATGTGAATTATGTCGATATTACGCTGAACTTTCAACTGAATGCGACTATTGACCTAGAACGGCTTTTAACAACCCATTTCAGTTATAATGCCGTCATTTAGTGTCAGTTATTTTCCTGGTCATCATCATCAGCCTATAGCAGTCCACTGCTGGACATAGGCCTCCCCTAATGAGCGCCATTGCGCCCTGTCTTCAGCTCGACGCATCCAGCCTCCACCAGCAGCCTTTCGCAGATCGTCACTCCACCTAGCCGGAGGGCGTCCTACACTACGTTTGCCGAGCCGCGGTCTCCACTCGAGAACTCGTTTACCCCAACGGTTATCGGTTCTTCGACAGATATGGCCAGCCCACTGCCACTTCAGCTTGATAATTTTCCTGGTGTTAATATCTATTCAAAGTATGTATTTAGTAAAGAAAAAAGGTAAGTATATAATTAATTTATCAGCTATCTGGTTCCCAATGTACAAACTTTGGTTAGTTCGAGGCTAGATGGCGTTGTGTGAACTGTCCACCAATATTTTTTAATTTTTATTATTTATTAGTTTTATTGCAATTTTTTATTTTTAGAAAATCACTGTTATGGTTTGAATAAAGTAATATTCAAAGAACTAGCAATATTACTAATTAAAAAGATAAACGGGTATAGTGATATTTCTCATCAATAAATCAACATCAAGATTTTTATTTTTAAACAACTTTTTAAAAAAAGAAGGTTCTCAATTCAAATATGTGTTTTTTTAAGCTTTGTTCGTATGTCATTTTGATTAAAACCTCTTCTAAAGTAATGAGTGTGAACGAGATAGAAAATTCCTTTTTCAAAAGGCCAAGTACAACCCCTGGCCATAAGTCAGGGGCGGTAATGCGTCCATAAAACACGGCCCGCATTCTGGATGCGCCAGATTAATCAACTGCGCTCTGAGCAAGGAAATAAAATATTTCCTGCCCGACGATGTGTGCTGAGATTATGTTTTTATTTCCTTTTTCTTTTAGCTTCATCTTATATTAATGTGAACGTAGATGTTTGCATGTCAACGAATCAAGTTTCAAAAGTTCTTGGTTTTTTCATCGAAATCAACGTTTAAAAAGTTTTTCGAAATTTGTTAGAAGTTGATAATGTTTCCTAAAAAGTTTTATTTTTTTGGAAGGGTTCAGGGATGGTCTACGAAAAGCGACGGCAGAAAGTAAAGAGCTAGAAAATACCGGACTCTGTTGGATCGTTTTCGTAAAATAAAAAAATAAAATATTGTGATTAAACTTATTGCATCAATTCAAGTAATTCAACTGTTTTTATAAGTTGTAAAAATAAAAAAAATAAAAAAAAACATGGTCACTATAACTGTAAAACCTTTCTTTGAGGATTTCCAAAGAGAGTAGTCAGAGGCACGCCCAAATATGATATTTGGGACATGCCCACATTTTGCACAGTATCTAGTTAGTATTCCATATGTAACAGGTTGCAAGCCCTTCATACTATGACACACACCTTCAAACTTTTAATTCTAAGGTATACAGGTTTCCTCACAATGTTTTGTCGAAAAAAATAAAATTATCCAATTCAATTGGTTTTGAACAAATAGTTGATCGTTCCATATCGATGTTCGAATGAATTTTGTCTATTTTCGGACAGAGATTTTTTTCTTTTTTGAGCTAGTGCCCCGATTACTTTGAAATCACGTTTTTCACTATACCTTTGGCATCGTGAAATCTGTGAAATCTCGGGCTCACGAGACGCGATACACGTCGCGCGCCCACGTGCCGCGTTACGAGAGAGACGTGATCGAGTCGCGATCCAACTAACGACTCTACTCTGAAAGATACTTTATTTTTGACCAACTGCAGAGAAGGCAGGGTAATGTGTATGTATGTCGAATATTATTGTAGTAGAAAAAATATTACTAACTAGCTTCTCACGGATTTTCTCGCGAGGTACCTACATTAAATAATAGCCTATGTTACTCAGGGATAATGTAGCATTCTAATGGTAAAAGAATTTTTGAAATTGGACCAGTAGTTTATTCGTTATAAACAAAAATACAAAAATTTTAAAAAACCAAAACTTTCGTTTTTATAATATTAGTATAGATTCTTATGCCTTATATGTAGTTTGGAGCCTATTCAATGCAAACAAACAAACAAACAAATCTTTCTTCTTTATAATATTAGCAGAAGTAGATTTTTACGAGTAATAAAGCCCGGTTAGTTTATTGCGTTTATATTTAAATATATGCGATGGGCGATGGGCTTGCAACCTGTCACGTACGGAATACTAACTATTGTGCAAAATGTGGGCATGTACCAAATGTCATGTTTGGACTTGCCTCTGACTATCCTCTTTAGATATCCTCAAAGATCTAAGTAACTAAAAGATCTGAGGAGATATCTACCGAGCCTGGGGATTACAGTCGTGATCATATTTTTTTTTTTTTTTTTTTTTTTTTATTTAAATATAATTAAGTGCGAAGTTAGACCTTGAATTTAATTGATTGTATTATAATATAATTCAGCTCTGTTCAGATTTGGAGATACTTGTACCTAAGTTACGTAAGTTCCTTCGAAGAACATCAGTCTAATTTAATAGGAACACGACAAGATAGTAATGGTTTCACAGTAGCACCCGAGCTTTTATTTATTATCGCGTTTGCTATGTCGATGTGAGTTCGATTTCAGGGCAAGATGTTATTTTTCTTTTCTAACAAAACGTGCTTTAGAAGGAAGATGTACCTAGGAATCAGGACTAATGGATACTTTACTGTGTTTTTGTTAGTGATAAATAAATCATCATATTCAGCTGATGTGTAAAATATGGGCATGTGCCAATGTCATGTCCAGACGTGCCTCTGACTACCCTCAAATATCTAAGCCAATAGAGGTCTGAGGGAATATCTACCAAGCCTGGGGATTACAGTCGTGATCATGTTTTTCTTTTTATATCACTAATATTATTAATGCAAAAGTTTGGCTGGATAAAAGGAATTGGATGTTTGTAACACAATCACGCTGAAACGGATCTAGATTAAATTTGGCATTAAGATAGATTTTAATATAGAATAGCACATAAGCTATGATTTAATAAGGTACCACGCAAGCAAAGCCACGGGCCGAAGCTAGTAGCAAATAAATAAATATTTGCTACCTTATTCACTATTCACTATTTCGCTCATTCACCATTCCCTCATTCCCAATGCACACACTCACTCATTTTCTTAATAATAATAAAGCCTTTATTCAAACAATCTTATAAAACACATAGTTATTTCTTATATACTAAAGTATATTATTTAGCATAGACACCAGTTTCGCGAAGATTGTCGTGCTACTCAGCATAGGCCTCCCCTCAGCATCCCCTCTCCACTCATTCTCTTATTGACCATTCATTACTTTATCATTCGTTCGTAAAATCAGTACAATCCATTCACTTGTTTCTGTCACACTTAATTTGAAACAAAAGATTGACTTTAACATTCCAGTGGCATTTTTTCTCACTTTACCAATTAGTCTAGATTAAATCTCACGTTTAGTTTCGAAAATACGATATTCAGGGAATCGCTCTACAGTAATTGATTGTCATGGAGATATAAACATCTCTGTGTTGATTGGTGTCCTGATTCCAACTCTCATTTGAGTTGCAAATCTCTTTCCAATTGAATGCGAGAGTAGGCTCATCAGCAATGTTTGCAGAAGCGGGTGGATAGATGGCGCTATTACCTACTCATAACCACTGAGTTATAGGAATTATAATATATTATATTTCTAGCACTCATCTTTTTGTCACTTTAAATAACAAATAGATACTCTGCAGTGGAAAACTACAGACTCTTAATAATAATAATATATTTTATGGATAAAAGAGAAATGGTTTTTTTTAAATCAGTATAACATAAGCCTAGCTGAACAAAAGGTGCGAGCAATAATCGGCTTACTGCTTATATCCGGATGAACTATTTATGCTCAAAATATTATGTTTATAAATCCAGGGAAGATTAAGCAGTATTTTCTTTTCATGATGAAAATATCCAGAAATTATTATATTACATTCTGGGATAGATTTTTGTTTTTCAAGGCGGGCAAAGACGCTGGCGGAAACTAGTTTTATTATATAAAATATAAAAGCTTTGAGTATGCATTAGGTTGCAATGAAAACTATGCCGTTATTTAACCCCTCGCAAACCCCAAAACAGGCATAACTATTTATGGTGTCACCAAGTGTTCCGCTGCTGTTTTTCGGTGCCTAATCCGGTAGCGTTTAACATTAATTACCACACTGCAATCCACATTTAGCGGAATTATATCCGAGACTCACGGAGTTTTTGTTTCACAAACAAACCGACTTTTCTAGCTCAACAATGATTTATCTCAATGAAATGCTCAAAAGGACGCTGTGAGTTTCTTGAGACGTGAGAGTAAATAACTCATATTTTTAGAGGATTTTTGCTGGAAACGAGTTCTCAAGTGGAGACCGCGACTCGGTAAAAGAAGTGTAGGTTGTCATCCGGCCAGGTGAAATGACGATCTGCTGAAGGCAGAGAACTAGAGACTGGGCGCTATGGCACTCATTAGAGGAGGCCTTTGTCAAGGACTAATGTAGGCTGATGATGATTATTTTTGGAGAATCTGCATGTTACTTACTCAATAAAATTTGTACTTAACGCGTACGTAAGTACCTATTTTATCGTAGATTAATGAAAAACATAAGTACTATAACATAGGCATTACATTTCAGAACAAAGATTCGGGACAAAAGTCATAAAGGGCCGGAATTATTTCATTCACGGAATTAAACATTTAAGATATAAAGGTGGAACATGAAATTTAAATGGGATTTAAATATTTAATTTATGATGTATCGATCGACTTCGCCAAAGCAGCTTCTGAGTCGCATTTCCTTTCACCACATTAGTTTGAAAAAAATAATGACTGATAATTCCAAAGATATACTGAGCATGCTCACGAATGTTTCAGTCTGTGTGTCGCTAACGCAAACCATCGCCAATGCCGCGCTAGCACCGACTGAATTTATTGCGCACATTTACATCGCATACTTTACACGCTGCACCCCGAACAGGACACTACATTACCGGCGATGGTTTTGCTGCGTTTTAAAACTATTGCGGCACGGGGATTAGATATTGCTGTGAATGCGGACTTTGGACCCTGAATTTTTAGTATTCAACATTTTTATGCTCCATCCACAATCTCGCGAGGCGTCTCCTAGGGCTCTCGGCACGAGTTTTGGCGAGTGGAGGCGGCAAGAGTTAGCCAAGACGACCTCAGTGGCGCAGCGGGCGAGAGTTCGCCTGCGACGCAAGAGGTTGCGGGTTCGATTCCCGCCGCGGAATAAATTTGTGTACGGTCTGCAGAAATTTGTTCTGTTGGTCTGGGTGTTTTCTATGTATAATAAAAAATATCTATCTATGTATCTAATGTATTAAATATATCAGTTATCTAGTACCCATAACACAAGCTTTGACTAGCTTACTTTGGGGCTAGTTGATGCTGTGTGGATTGTCCAGCATTATTTATTTATTTATCTACACTCTCGATGAACGTTTAAAAATTTGAACAAAATGTTCAAACATAAAATGTTTATTTTGTTAAATGTTTATTCCGATCCTAAATAAATGTTAAATTATTTTGTTTCCCATCAAGTGTAATATTACGAAGCCGTAGATTTCCTTCCTACATAATATCCTCTTTCCTACTCCTACGTTCCATTTTACTAATAATTATAAATTCGGAAGTTGATGTTCAAATGTACATAAAAAATTGATACTTACATATTAAGTCACTTTTTAATTCTATGCCAGCTAAACGGATTTCAATTAAATTTGATAAGATTCATGATCCTGACAGATAATGCTTCTTGAAAAAAACCCCAAAAAGGGTAAAAAGGGTGGTTAAATGTTTGTATAAAAATTTCACTAATTTATTTATTTTATAACGACATAAACGAAGCGCATGTATGAAGAATTTAATGAGAGTGAATGAAGCAAAAGAGATATGTCAGGATCGTAGCAAGTGGAGATTCGTTATCTCTACCTACCTCGTTGGGAAATAGGCGTGATTTTAAGTATGTATGCATAACCGCGGGTCAAACTGCGGGCTGCAGCTATTATATCGGTACCTGGTTTTAATAAAGATATAATAACAGCGAAATCACAACCTGATTACCACAACGTCCCATCGTCCCGTGAAACGGTAGCCATACCGGAGCCGCCTAATTAGAAAAGGCCCCCCTCACATTAAATATCCAATTTCAATTAACAGACTTACCTCCAATGCCACAACCTTACAGCACAGTGCTCAAATAAACGGGGCCGCTTTAAAACGGCCGTAAAAACTGTACAGTGTTATATTTTTTTATGTAGTTATAGTGATGTAACACATCACGGTAAGTATATATATTTTCTACAGTTTAATGGTCTCATTTTTAAATTTAGTACTTTTGAAAGAAAAAAAGGAATTTTTTTATAGGATCACTTCGATGTTTATTTTTTGAGTGTCTGTTAATTTAAGTCCCAATAAATATAAATCACATGTTACTTTCCGTTCATCTAGAACTCAACTAGTATCAAACAATTGGCCAAAAAAATCTAAATGCACATGAAAAATGAAAAATCTTCCTCATTATTTTAATAACTCTACATCTACCAACATTTTTATTACGATTAATCGATTTATCGATAATAATGTCCAAATATTTATTTTTACTTCAATTGACATCACTACAGCGGCGGCCATCTTGGCAGGGCAAATTAAACGCCGGACAAGACATAAACACTCGGTATGTAATTGAACATAAACAGAGACTTTAAGAGAGGTTCAACAAGAACATGCTAGTGTTGGGACAAAGTAAAAGTCGGAAACAAAAAAAAATGAAAATAATCTCATAAGTCTTTTGAACCTTCTAGAATTTCAAATCCTTGACACTTAGAGGTAATGAGAGACACGTCGAGACACTTTTAACTCTCTACCGCATTGATTATAATTAAAATTTATTATATACTAGCTTCTGCACGCAGCGTCGCCCGCGAAGTACCTACATAAAATATAGCCTATGTTCATCCTGAAAGTTCATTCTACGCATTGGTGAAAGAATTTTTCAAATCGGTTCAGTAGTTTCGGAGCCTATTCAATTCAAACAAACAAACAATCAAATCGTTCCTCTTTATAATATTAGTATAGATAATTAATAAAGCTGTTACCAACAAAACAATCTCTACAATAATTCTCACTGATTATAATTATCGAGATTATACAAAAGTTATAAGTACTATATTACTGTCTAATACCGAAAGTGAATTGAGTGAGCGAATGAAAGTCGAGACTTCAATCAAATTTTCGTAGAACTTGGAAATGTCGTTAAAAAATTATCTATTATGATTTTTTGAAGTAAAAGCCGGATATTGGACATCCTTATTCCTAAGCCCTTACGTTTTATTATTCAAGTATCATCTCTTGGCGGGGCAAAGACGTTTTTCACTCTTCAGGAATTCTTGTTTTGTGGAATTCACTTTACGATACCATAAAAGTACTGTCGACTCCAAAAAACTTAAAAACTCAGTTTACTTACGTAAAAATGTTAAGATGAAATCTACATTTGTGACATTCCTCCGTGACTATATCTCCGTGCCGTAAAAAACACGGATTTTTAACGGACTTTGGCAAAAAAGTACAGATATTTTGGGCAATTTCAGTAGATCATAATTTTTGCAGTATTGCCAATCTCCTCATCATTATTTTCTTGTCCTATGGGGTCGGCACAACAGTGATCTTCCTTAATTTCCCTCCTTCACTCGTCATCTCAGTACTCACTCCTTTCTTACCCATGTCATCTTTCACACAGTCCATCCATGTTTTCTTTGGCCTACCTCTACCCCTTTATCCATCCACATTCATATCTAACACACGACATTCATCCCTCCTTATAACCTCATCTTTTCCATCACCGACGCTACTTTCAAACTTACTCTGATATACTCAGTTCTTATTTTATCCATCTTCGTCACTCCACATACCTATCTCAACATTTGCATCTCCACCGCATGCACCCTTTTCTCTTCCTTTCCCTTGGTAATACTATGAAAATGCACCATAAAGGACAACGTCCACTGAAAATAAGCTTTGTTTGGCATTTTCAATGCACCAACAACGACTTGTTGCGCGTCAAAGTGTCAAAGTCTCAAAACGCGTGATTCAACTCGGCACTATTCACCATTATGCATCGTCAAAAGCGCTATTACATAAATGCCATAGCAGTACTGCATGATCCGTGAATATTTAGGGCCGCCATACACGGACTGCTCGGGTAGTTAGCTATTGATCAACATAGACGGACCGCTCAAGCAGTCATAGGCAACAGCTTGACGCTGCCAATGATAACTGGCGGAGCAGTTGATACCAACTGCTCGTCATTCAAATCAGTAGCAACATGGAATGAAGAGCGCGGGCGGAGGTAACTGCGCGAAAGCAGTCAATAGCTCGAGCAGTCAGTGTATGACTGACGACTGCTTGACCGTATGACCACCCAAAGCAGTTGCAACTGCTCGAGCGGTTCCGTGTATGAGTGTACACAAGACAGTAGTTTTTTATTCGAAATTCAAATTCAAAAATAATTTATTCATTAAATCACATGGATCACTTTGAAACGTCTTACATGCTAGGTGAATCTACGTGTCAATTCCAACCTAACCAAAGTACTAAAGAACAGGCAAGAAATTCGTCTCGGTCCTAGCGCTTTTTTGTATGATCCTACGCTGTCGCAGCTTGAAGCAGTCGATAAAGGCCGCTCCAAGCAGTCCGTGTATATTGACCCTAACTGCTATGCAGTACTGCATGATCCGTGAATATTTAGCTGTTAATTTGTCGGGTGCTGTCAGCGTCGCGGGCCGGCCGCGTTCATTTGTCACATGTTTGTCACTCCCGCTACTATGAAGTGTGTGTTCATTTGTGAAGATTGACTGATTACACAGCTAACTAATCAGCCAAGCTTAAACTAGCTGGCGTGACGTGATATTATGCCATGACACGACATTGCAATGCAGATAAGCGCTGTAGTTTGTCATTTTTGTTTAAAAACTGCTGTGTGTCTAAACTATTGACTGACAATGGTGGTGATTCTGTTGTTCCGCGGACTAACTAAAAAAAATGCTGAACTAAACATGACCTTATTTTGTTCACATCAAATACTAAAAAAATTAAAAAAAAAAAATATATAATAAGCGTAAACATTTTAAATTACAATTCTAAATTTGACTAAACTGATGTACGACTGACGTGTTTTAGCTTATTTTAGAAGCCATGTATATTGGTGTTGACTAAAGCTACGTGAAAATGGTGGAAAATTAATTAAATTAGAATGATTATAGATATCAATTTTAGATCTTTTTAAAACTGTCATTCAAAAATATTACGCTAATTTGGTCTTTATAGTAAGCCAAATAAGATCGTACCTATGGTAGCATTTTTTAAGTCTGCAAATAACCGAATTACCACCACTAACACAATTAGATACCGTATCCTTGGATAATGACATAATCGTGGACGAATTGACCAATAATGTGTTTTTCATAAATGTATGTATCTATAATATAATTTGACTTTCTTTGGCTGTAGCTACGGCCAAAGCGGCTGGACGAATTTTAATTAGTGTTTTTTTAAGCGGCGATGGACTTGCAACCTGTGACGTAAGGAATTAACTAACTAATGTTCGACGTGGGCATATGCCAAATATAATAATTCTAACTACCTTTTTTATCATATCTTCAAAGATCTTAGCAACTGTAGATGTCTACCAAACCAGGGAATTACAGTTTGTGGTCTTCACCTTTTTTGTAGTCTAATTATTTATTTTTTAACACGTAATATCAATTTAATAATAAAATTTGGTTATAATTCCATTCATCTTGATAGTAATGTGTCATCATCATCATTCTCCTGCCCTTATCCCACGCGTGAGGTCGGCACAACATGTTTTCTTCCTCCACTCACTCCTATCATTCGTCAACTCTGAGTCTACTCCTCTTACATTCATATCATCTTTCACACAATCAAACCACTTTTTCTTCGGTCTTCCTCTACTTGCGTGCACAGATACGCTCATACCCTAACTTTTATGATAGTGATGTGTATAAGCTTTATAATATTTATTTAATTAATTTTGGGAAAACCAACAGCTAATATACAATGACATTAAAAAAGAAGGAATAGAAATAGCTAGCCAATTAAAGGTCTTCACTAATAGAAGCAGATTAGAAATTAAATGTGAACACTTACTACCTACAATAGGTAGAAGTGACATATTGGATCGAAACGTGATATTAATCGTAGATATTTGCCAAAACTTCGGAATCATGGACCGCAAGCGCTAAAGGATTACGTCCATTAATCCCATAGGGTGGGCGCACACCTGCGTGTGTTGACGCGTCTAACACGCTGCGGTCCGGCCGTAATTTCAGCTATAAAGCCCTAGCTTCTAAAATAACGGTGACGGCCATATAACCAACGTTTTTGACTAGTTAAATGAAAATGTTTAATTTCACACATAAACGAGTCTATATAGGTATAATACGAGTAGTAACTATTTAAATTGAACATAATAAAATAGTAGTAAAAAAAAGCAGGCTGTTAAGATAAATTACATAGATCTTTGAGGATATCTAATGAGGGTAGTCAGAAAACATGATATTTGGTACATGCCCACATTTAGCATAGTACCTGGTTAATATTCCGTAGGTAATAGGTTGCCGCTTATAAGAATACTTACCCATGACGGCAACCATCGAATATTTGGTTCTAGGGTATGCCGGGTTCCTCACGATGTTTTCCTTCACCGTTTAAGAGCACTGGCATTGTGCCACCAGGAAATAGCTTCCTTCATTGATGAAATATTATTATCTGAAATGTCCAGAATTTGTTCAACTATATTGTAATACGTCATTACTTGCTTACAGAAATAAATATATATTCTCAGGGTTTTTTTTCACCGTATTTTTAGAAAACCAATTTATATAAATATTTGAAACAAGTTTGACACGTTGTGATTTCAGATACGGATTATATTGGATTGATGTCATGTTTGGAAATTTTAATAGAATTTTAGCTTGGATATATAAACATATTTTAAAATTACTAAATATGTATTATATGTACTTATGGCTCTCCACTAGATAGAAAGATGACCTAGTAAATGTTGCTGGGAGCCATAGGGTGCAGACCGCGTAAGATCGATCGCTCTGGAAATCTATGGGGGAGGCCTATGTCCAGCAGTGACTGTAGACTGCGGCTGATATGATGATGATGATGACGTATTATAAAAAAATCTCATCGACTTCACCTAGAAGAACATTAATTTAATTGGTATTAACTCGTTCATTTTTCCGAAATTTTAAAACTCAAAAACTAAAAAAAAAAAAGTTTAGTGAACACAAAAGTATTGCAGTTCAAACATCCGCCATTTCATATCGATATCTCGTGCAAATTAATGATGTTTCCATCATTAATTTGCACGCTGTCAATAAATCATTCGTTCGCTTTACAAAGTCCGGCTATCACAGTTGGCAATTTAAAATTGCGTCATTTTTTACAAAAAAAAAACAAAATGGCCCCTAGTTAGAGTAATAACTATTTTTACAATAAAAAGGGGTTGGACTATCACAGATGCCATTTCAAAATTAAATAAAACTACATCATTCGAATTTCAAAAACCAAAAAGGTTTGATGTAATTCGGATCCAAAAAGTTTCAAAGAGTTTTCTTTAATTACGAATAAGGTTCATTTCCATAATAATTTAAAGAGATGAGCCGGCGTCCTGTTAATGATTATTGGGTTTATCAATGTTTTTTTAATAAAATTTAATTATAATTTGTTTTTTTGTAATTAATTACTGCCATAAAATAACATCGCACGATGCTACACACAACTTGCCGCATGTAAACAAGCAAAAATATCTGAATCTATGTATATCCGAACGCAGTTTTTAAAGCCCCTACAAACAGTATTATTAGCATATAATAATTTTGTAGTACTAAGCCATTGTATTTGAATTCATTCTTCAGTCATCAATTGACATTTTCAGCAAAATAAAATATGGGACTCTTCACCCAAAACGAGACACAGACCCTAAACTATTTACACTAATGCAGAGGCATGTAAGGGCGCAGAGCAAAGTGCACTGTTCGGATACCTGATGATTTACCGCTGCAATTTGTCCCCCAGCCAAACCGCACACGCTCCAGTAAATTCAACTTTATACTCTGTACTTTAAGGTTGTGTTTGTTTTACCAGAATGAGTAAGGCTTGACGTATCAGTTAACGTGGGTAGCAGATTTGGATGTTGTCAAATTCGACAGGTGTTCAGTACGAACAGGTGAATTGTGGAGACTATTCACATACATTTATAAAATGGATGAGTATTAACTTAGTAGATCCAAAACTAGATAGAAAGATGATATGAGGAAAAACGTGAGTGAATGGGAAAACTGAGATGACGTTGTAGTAGAGAGAGATGGAAGAAAGAGACATGCTGTACTACATAACGTGGGACAAGGACAGGGAGATGATGACAATGAATAATACGTAGTAATAAGTGCTTTTTTACGTATTTAATATCAAAACTACAAAATCTAGACAGGTTGGGACTTTTTTTTGATGCTTCGACTGTAAATTTATTGCTGTAGTTTTATATTATTTTTCGTGTTATTTTGAGTTTCAGTCTGTAATTTTGGTGGTTATTTTTCCTATAAAGCTCGAATTTTTGACACGGGTGTGAAATATGTGAATCAAAGTAAATAGTTACTCTCTAAATCCATCGAAAAAAATACCGAGAATTTTAATCGAAACAGCCATTTTTTGTTTAAAATTGACTTGACAATTAGTCTGACTCTTGTGACGTTGACAATACTGTACCATAAAAAAACTTGACACTAGCAAAAAACGATATCAATAGAGACAGAATGCCATTGGATTTTCTGCGGTGTATTTGCCTGACAACTACGTCGCTCTGGTTTTTATATGTTTTCTCGTGTTATTTTGAGTTTTATTGCGTAATTTTGGTGGTTATTTTGCCAATAAAGCCCGGGTTCTTGACGCGAGTGTAAAATATGTGAATAAGAGTGAATAGTTCTCTTCAAATTCCATCGGAGGAAATCCAGAAAATTTTCAACAAAACAGCCATCTTTTGTTTAAAATTGACTTGACAACTTGACTATGACTCTGTGATGTTGACAATACTTATAAATAAATACACTTGACAATGGCAAAATTGTTCTTTAAGAGACAGATGCCAGAATGCCATCATAGAAATCTGGACACTTTTTTTTCTAACGTCAATTTTCTTGATGTAATAATATAATAGTGAGTTGACGAATCTGACTGAATCCTGATGAATGAAAATCTTCATCTGAATCTCGGAAACGGCTCTAACAATTTTCATGAAATTTAGTATACAGAGGGTTTTGGAGGCGATAAATCGATTTAGCTAGATTTCACTTTTCAAAAAATACGATTTGCCAAACAAAAACCGAGCAATTATATTAAAAAAAAAAACTTTCCAAAAACCGCACAAAACCCGGAAACAGCAACAGGCAAAGAAGCCTTAGCATTAAAGCCTTAACTATGAAGCTCTGGCGTCGGTCTGCGGTGGCTGCAGACGACGACTAATTACTTTCATATTAATTTGACAAAAATACTTGAATAGTTTTCAGTAATGATAAACAAAACAGACTGAACGTAAAAGATTTTTAGATTTAATGTAATACTAATCTATAACACACACCTTATAAGCGGCGATGGGCTTGCAACTTGTCACGTACGGAATACTAACTACTGTGCAAAATGTGGGCATGTACCAAATGTTACGTTTGGACGTGCCTCTGACTACCCTTTTTAGATATCCTCAAAGATCTAAGTAACTAAAAGATCTGTGGAAGATATCTACCCAGCCCGGGGATTACAGTCGTGATCATTTATTTTTATTTTATTTTGATATAGCCTGATGAGTTTATGGAAAGGCCCCATCTCTTTCTTGTTACGGCTGGTTAAGCTGAGAGAGTGGGGTCACTTCTGGGTAAGCCAGCTCCATATAAAACTCTGCATCTTGTAAGTGAGTAACATGTCATCTACCCTCTGTCATTAATAAGGTTGTAATATTCCTAAATGTAATAGAAAATACAGCCGCATAATATTTCTAGTCACATTATTTTTAATATCCTCAGTGTGGCGTAGAACAAATTTAACATTTTCCTCTGTAATATTTCCCTCGTGAACTATGCATGCCTTTTGAAAAATGAAGGTTGCGCGGGAAGCACTTTAGCTCGCACGATTGTAAATAAACAGGGCCTTCGAGTTTCGATCTCGCCACATAATGGGAAAATGCATGCGGGAATTCTTGTGGTTTTCTCTCTTTTGATACTGAGCGACATAAATAAATCCCTTATTACATCTATTATAGAAGATTCATGCAGGCGTCTAGATTTTAGAAAAAGGAGGGTAGTTTACTCTTTTATTATAGGACACTACCTAATGCTTGGGATATGTTTTAAGTCTAATAACTTACCTATACATCACTGATGCCTTCCTTTGCCTTTGTCTGCCCTATCATCATCATCATCAACTATATCACTATACTTACAAGACACTTCTAAACGCATGTTAAAGTTGTTTTGTGTTCCACCATATCCTGACAATGGATTATCTTCCAAAATGACGATGAAATGACGTAAAATAGATAACAATAAGTACTACAATGTTCGTGTTAATTATGATGCCCGATCAGGTATTGCTTTGTTAACAAAAGTTTGATAATATTAGGTCTTATAATTAAAATGCCTAAACTTTCATGAGTCTAAACTGAAAAATGTCTAAGATTCAGAAATTGTTGATATTTAAAGTCAGATGAACGATTCAGGCGTGACTTTGCGGAAATCCAACAAATACTGAAAAGGACGGAAATATCTAGTACTAGCTTCCGCCCACGGCTTTGCCTGCGTGGCCTCTTGAAAACAAAAACAAACTATCCCACGGGAATAGTCCATTTTTTCGGGATAAAATGTAGCCTATGTGTTATTCCAGACCGTAATCTATATCTGTGCCAAATTTCATCCAGATCCGTTCAGCTGTTTCAGCGTGAAAGAGTAACAAACATACATCCAGACATCCTTACAACTTTCGCGTTTATAATATTAGTAGGATTTTCCAGTTAAACAATTATCTAATGAGCTTAACACAACACAAACTCAAATAGAAATTTAAAACCAGTTTATGGTGATCGCAAGTCGTCTCGTAAAGTGTAAACGCGACATGTTATGATGCAGTGCTGTTCCGCGGTCGCACGTGATTAATGTCGCTTCGTGTGCAGCCGGCTTTACGCACCGCGCTGACGTGGGGTTATTGTTTAATTACTGATGATTTAATAAGTGGGCTGCACTATATATTCTCTGGGGATGAATATCTTTATCGAGCTCTACGTTCATCTGCTTTACATTCGATACGCCTTAAGCTCCGTACTCACATACGGTTTTGCTCGATCGATCTATCATGTCGAGCCTACATTTGATGCGGATTACTACTGGATGCGAGCCTTCGAGCTGTGAGTTTTGCGGTCCACACGTTAATATTTACTCGTTTTGGAGTAAAACTATCGAGTAATACCGAATGTGAGTACGGACACAGTAGCAAAATGTCCAACTAGCAATACGTTAAGTAGCAAGTCGTCCAAATTATCTATGAGTTCAGTCTGTATGTCAACGTTGGGGTTTCGAATATCCTGTTTTTTGTAACAAAGCATATAGCTTGTTTAACACAGTCATTAATTTCCTCGATTCTACCCATTTTTTTAATTTGGAAGATGTATCACGAAAGAAATTTTCGAAAATTTTCCTTGTTGCAATTTTTTTCCACAAGAATTTGCAATTTGATTGAAAATCATTTAATTATGTGCAAAAACTAACTACCTATGAAATTTAGAAACAAAAAATCACTAAAATATTGCACAATCTAGTCAGTTCAACCATAAAAACATGTTACATATATTACATATTGCGAAAAAAAGTTGCGGTGAGTTCCACGGGTCTGAAATAGATGAAAGGGGTTCAGTTCCCAGTGCAGGTCAGGTCGTAGTTGTTTATCGGTAAACAGCATTGCATCGGTGAATCACCCGCGGTTTGGCTCGGGGTCCAAATCGTGGGATAAATCAAGCTGAGCCGTAGGTGGGGGGGGGGGGGGGACCTTAATGATTCATGCTTTTGTTTGGTAATTAGGATTTTAGGATTGAACTGGTACTAAATAATCGGATTTTAACAAATTTATATAAAAGCGATTTTGACAAAAAAAATAAAAAATGTTTTGTTTAAAATTGTGTGCAAATAAAAAATAATACCTACATAAAAATGTAGGTACTTAAAAAATATACAATTTTTTTTATAAAGTAGTACAGATTTAACTTTTTCACTAATAAAAGTTCTATCTGTTTATCTGTCTATCCCCTTATTGCTGAAAGGGGAAAAAATATAACTTTTTAGTCTTAAATTTTATTAATATCTCGCGCAACGCACAAAGATGTTTCAAGTTAAAAATTCCATTGGAAAACGACCGAATGAACCATGATCTGAATTGCTGTAACTTAAAAGGTATTAAAACACAGTTTTTAATCATCTAAGCAAAATCAATTTCTTTGGTGATTCACAGAAATAAGATTTCCACGAAAAAATAATTGAACACTGGAGTTATCAAGATTATCCTTAATCTCAAATATCGAGAAATGTTCAAAGTAAATATTATAAACTAAACTAGAGATCTGATGTCTGCAAACCTGTGGATTACAGTCTCAAGAATTATTTACTTTCATTCAACTTAATAATATTGTAAATACATTTTTTTTACTGTGAGATTATGTTTTTTTCGTTTTTCACGCCGTAACTACTAAAGAGGTTGAAATATAAATTGAAAAATATTAGTAAAGCTAGAAAAAACACTCTACTTTAACCCCTCAAACCTAGGGTAACCATAGGTAACCATAGGGCGCTTGCTTAATTTTGAGATTTAATTGTGCTCTAAAATTTCTAACTCCAATGCACTACCAATGCCGCCAGCAAATCAAACAAGCGGCAATCAACGACAAACGGCGGGAGGAAGATTCGTAAACCTCCTCGCAGTGCGGTATCCCAGGGTCCTCAAAAGACCCAGGAAGATGATGAGGGCTTCATCAGGGTTGAGAAGAAGAAGAAGGTGCCCCATCGTCGCAACCAGTGTGGAACCGCGCCGACCGGACCGAACCTGCGTCCCGCTCTACCTATGACGTTGCTATACGTGTCCCGACTGCACTCGCCACTAAGCCTACTGACCTGGTGGAGTACATCAAGGTGAAGACCAACGTCATATTGAGGGTGGAGAAGTTGCATTCGCATAACAATGTGAGTTTCAATTCATTTGTTGTGCGAGTGCCGACTTCAAATCTCGCCCTCTATATGAAAGAGGATTTCTGGCCGAAGGGTGTCATATTTCGGCGATTCCGTGGAAGGCTTGGTGACACCCCCCCACTTCCAGCTCAATAATTAGTTTATTATTATGTATGTTAGACTGTAAGGTATATATTTTATATGGGCCGTAGTTTTTAAGTATTTTCCATCTTGTACACTTAGACTAATGTTGCCTGAAATAAAGTTATTATTATTATTATTATTATTATTATTACTACCAACTATGCCACCATTCACCCTATCAGCCTCTATAAAAATCTTGAACTAAATCTAGATTTGGCGTTTTTGAATCTCAATAAATCCACAGTAGCTCAATAATAACTATAAAAGAGATTCACTATACATTGAAAAGTATTCGAAGTAAGAATCTTAAAGTCAACTTGGTTTTTGTTTATAAAAAATCTTTTATACTTGTCATGTTACCTATAGTTGACATCCACACGTTCAGTCCCGCCCCTACAACAAAAGCACTCTAGATAAAGACTATTCGCTCTGAGTACAACACCTATCTCACATACACTGGGATCTCTGTAATAACAATATAAACACTCGTTAAACAACCACGTGGTCATGTCCTACGCGAGCGTCCAGCGCCATCTACCGCTACATAGTTTAACTACGTGACATAATGAATGAAAATCAATGCCCGACTGCTAGTGACATCTATACGCAGATTTAAAAAACTATACAGCAAAATGTTGACTTCGATGGAAAGACTTGTTTCTGGCTTTGCATAAATTAAAAAAAACCTAAGTATTATATATATAATCTGGGGTATTATTAAGAATAACTTGTTTTAAATAGTGTTCAGTGTCATTTTATATATTAAAAACACCTATATTACTAAATTGACATATCAACAAGAGTTGAAGAAATTTGAAGGTGCATTAAAAAAGGATTTTAAAAGAAATTGCGCAGCGAGGTGTTGAAGTTTGATTTGAAAAAACATAACGCAAACGAAGCCGTCGGAAAAACCATGTCCGTGATATTATTTTTCTCATAGAATATAATATAAGATGGTTCAAAACTAGTATTTCAAGGTTCGTCAGCTGAAGTAAAGTTATATCAGTTAGTTTTATACATATCATTTCCATCGCTTGGTATAGCGTAGCGTCTATGTAAGACAACAGCATCCTGCAATCCTAGCCCAATGAGTAACAGCAGCGTGCATTGTGCCACGGTCACGTATTGCTGGTATATGGCGGATTAAGTTAAGGTGCTCTCACACGAGCGAAACTGCTTTAGTCTCTAGGCACCAAGGTGTTTTTACCAAACATTAGATTCGGTCAAGTTGCAAGTGAAAATCCATGGTCTCTGCCTATCCCCGTCGGGAAACAGACGTGATTTTTTGTATTATGTATATACTTGCAATTAAGGTGCTCTAATTGTGTGTAGTAACATTTAAAGCGTTTTTATAAGCCTAGAAAAAAGTAGTGACACTATAAGATAAAACTTTAATGGAAAACTGCGCATTTGAATTAATATTCAATTTACAGATGGACTAATATCTTGTTATTTTTATCTTATCTATATCTTGTTAAGACTTTTCAGCAAGCCTTAGTGGGTATTAGCAAAGTGCCAAATATTATGTTTCCAAGCAGTAGAGTTAAACCATGAAACTAATTCATCAAAAGTATAAATGTGAAAAAATAATCGTAGTTAAAATAAAAAAGGTGAAATAGAATTATTTTGTTTTAGTTTGAAGAGCACTGGAGCCAATTAAATTACATGACTAATAGACAAAGCCGAATGCAGAAGCCAGTAACATTAAGATATTTTTTATTTTTAAGTACAAATAAGATTTAGCTATTAGTTAAGGTCGAATAGCAAAATTTTGAATTTCAAAACTCAAATCCTCTATTGCGCCAAATAATCAACACATTAAGCCTACATGGACCAGACCTTGTACTGAACTACCCTGTCTTGTACTGGCTCATTAAAATGAATTACGCGCGAGTTTACATGCTTGTGTACATAAATCATGGCAGAATTACCCCACAATGCCATTTGTAAATAATAAAACCGTGTAGATACGAAACTGTTTACGTTAGCACAATCAACGCGTAATATTCAGACTTAAAACGTTATAACACGCTAATATTTTCCACTATAGTTTTATTTTCAAAATAAAAATGGTTTTAGAAATATTTTTGAATTGAATCCTAGCAAAGTTATATCAGTCCTTCCGTTGCAAAAAGAGGAACAAATCCAACATTTTATTCCCAACTGTCCCTCCAGGGAGACAGAGAAAGGGGGACGGATGGGAACAACTCCATGTAAGACGTTTCAAAATGATCCAATTATACTGCATAAAACTTTGACTTTGGATCAACAAGTCGGTCATTTGTTACCGTCAGAATTATGAGTATATAATCACTTCGCGTATTTAACATTGAAATGCTATCCAAAAATTGCTTCCAAATCACTTCTATGTATTTGCTTCCATCAATGAGAGAATTGCTTCCTCTATATTGAGCATTGTTACCGAAAATTTGCAAAAATTTTCAAAATTTTGCTGCAATCTGTTAGGAGCAAGGAGTTATGGTTCTGTACGTCATGTTTATTATGTTATGCGGCAGTCCGCTCTATACCCAGTTGTACCCTTCGGAGGGCAAAACGAATAATAATGGGTGAAGAGTTTGGGGTAATCGGCTGTTTTGGGAAATGTGGTAAAAATAAGTCGTAATATATAACGATGTGTAGGAAAAAGTGTGAAGCTTTTTGTTCTTTATGAACTTCGAATAAGGGTATGGAATATTTCGTTACAAAAAATGGATCACATTGTGTGTCGATTTAATGGGCTCGTGGTCCCACTGTTTGGTGGGACCATCAGTCAACGTAATGCAGTCGTTCGTGGTCCCACTGATTTGGTCATAAGGGCTATAACACAAATATTTTTGACGAGATAACGTCTATTAAATCGATGAACATGGGTAGCATGTTCAAAAAAGTGTCACGTTATTGACTGCGTTGTCATGACGAGCGATGCACTGAAAATTGCTCTACTTCTTGTAGATCAACATTATGCTGAGACAGGACCTATTGGTTCGCTGGTTTGTTGCGTAATAGTACATTGTTACCCTAGGGATGAAAGTTACTTATTTAGTCCCGAGACGAGGTTTGGCGCCCGAGCGTAGCGACGAGGGCGCTAATAGTTCGAGGGACTAAATAAGTTACTTTATTGGCGGATTTTTTTATCAATAACTTTTAGCGTTCTATCCAGTTGATAGTTTTTCTGATGTTAAATACTTTCTAAGGTTTCATAATTATTCCCTTATTCTTATTTGAAATCACCTAAATTAAGTTAAGTTCTTTATTGTTTAAATTGTTAAGTACTTACTAATTTTTTTACATAATTTCACTTTGTTTAAAATATGATATTAACTTGACAAATTTATACAAAACGATTTGTTTCTTGTGTTCTTACGTTATAATTTAAGAAAATCTTAATCAACTTTTTTTTAATTATTTCGTCTCGCTGCTGGGCAAAGGCCCCAACCATTCACACCACACTAACCATGCGGTGATGGGCTTGTAACCTGTCACGTACTAAATACTGTGCAAAATGTGAGCCTGTTCCAAATATCATGTTTGGACGTGCCTCTGACTACCCTCTTTCAATATCATCAAAATTTAATAATGTAAACAGTTATAATTATAAACACTTTAAGCTATACGAACCTCGGCGTATTTTAAGCCAGACATGTCGCAGACCATGCACAGTGGTACGAACTCAAAAGCGCTGGACAAAAAAAAACCAACGCTAGTCGGTTTAACTGCCAATATCACTGTCATTTGTCTCTGACCAGCTTTGCGCGACAAAAATCTTTATTGCACACCAAAAATTTCATTTCCAACTCTACTCCATTGTTATAAAGTAGATTTTAGTTTAGTCGTAAAGTGTACTATTGAGCACCAATAACCGCCTCTCACTGACATGTCGGTTTGAGAGCGTTTCATTTCAAGCCTTTAATTGCGTTAGACTCTAAAATATTTTTGAGTGTCCGGAGTGAAGGGTATGTTAAATGAATTCGTTCTGACTGCGGAGCGAAAACTGTTTTTGCAATTCATCAAATTTTTTGAAAGCTCTTTGTTCGTGGCTGGGTCTTTTACATTTTTTTACTCGCTTTTAATAAATTTGTAATGCAAAGGTACCTATTGCAGTTTGATGAAGTGCTGGCGTGTTTCTCTTTATCTCTCTCTCTCTCTCTCTCTTGAGATAGTGCTTCATACACTCTTTTCGTATCTTTGACGATGTCATCGGCCCACCTGAGGCCTTACCACAAGCCTTAACAAACCATCATGTTTTAAAAACGTCATTCTTTGAAGCTTAAAGTACCTAACACTACTTCAATACAATTTTTATAGATCATGGTACGAAATATCAAACTTAGTATTACTTTAATATTTTCCGAAGAGCTTATGGTAGGGCCTTTGGCCGTCTACTCTGCAAAACAGCATAGAATTAATCAAACCGAAATGTTCATCGAACTAATGCATTCCCGTTGTTCCCATTGACATTGTCCCGCTATGGAGACAATGAGAAGTCAAAAAATATCCTTCTTTTGGTCCCCAATGACATAAGCCTAGTTTATACATACATGGTTTTAATTTCAGTCGAATTTTCACATTTTGTTGCTGAATCTGTTAATTCCGTTAATCAAACGGCGCACATATTTTTTACGAATAGGAAAACTCATTGGTGCACGTCCAGGTTTAAACCCACGACCTTCGGACCGTGGCAGGAGTGCTACCACTACACCGCCAGCGCTCTCAATACCTGAACACGGTAAAAATTAAGGCCAGCGCGATATAAATAAAGAAATATGCCGCAATCCGGCCAAACAACAATCGCTGTTAGCGTTTGAATAGAAAATATTCCTACATTTTTTTGTCCAGATTTTTTTAATCCACCCACTGTGCGCCCGCAGCGATCCACTGTTTGTCGGCTCCGGCTGAGCCCGAAATTAAAGTGCGTTCGAATGATTGGCGTCGCGACAAATAGTGAACTAACTTTACTGTTTTTATTATTTGGATCGAATAGTATTTTCAAATGTTTTTCGTTTTGTGGCTTGTTTATGTAAAAATAAAAAATAAATAAATATGATCACGACTGTAATCCCCGGGCTCGGTAGATATCTCCTCAGAGCTTTAGTTACTTAGATCTTTGAGGATATCTAAAGGGGGTAGTCAGAGGCACGTCCAAACATGACATTTGGTACATGCCCACATTTTGCACAGTAGTTAGTATTCCGTACGTGACAGGCTGCAAGCCCATCGCCGCTTGTTTATGTGATCAGATTAATTACTTAACCCAGTACAATATGAGTTTTTGATAGTTTACGAAAACTTTTTTCGAATAGTATCCTTTCATACATTTACCTCCATCGGAAATGTTATGGAACTAAAATAAGGTCGATATCGTGAAAACTTGGTATGAAAATCACTATTTCCAATGAAGGTAAATCTATGAAAGGATTCAAAAAACAGTTTTTGTAAACTATCAAAAACTCATACTAGGAGTACACATTCGTACGAGTATCTTTACTTTGTATAACATATTAGCTTACACCCGCGGAATTCATGAATTACTTTAAGAAACTAAATTACCAAAAAAATCTACTTTTAAACTGGGCCAGAGCTGTTTCAAAGTTAGTAAAAACCTGACAAATGGACAGTAGAGTTTATTTTAACAGTAAATTGGTTAAGTTTAAAAAGAAACAACCATTTTATCTCACCTGCTGCCATCACGTTAAAGTATTTAAAACTCTACAAAATGTTTACAAAATGTAAACCGACTTAGAATACATTAACCAGAATACACATACAAACTCACCCTCACATTTGCACACTGACACACTGTGACACTTGACGTGACACTCACAAACGGAAACGTCATTTTGTGTATATTTATTGTTATTGTTATTTTCCAAAAACTAACACTGTCAGAATAGGTCGTAATCTACCAAACAAAAACACATATCATAATCTGTTCATAATTGGCGGAGCAATCGCGTAACTCATAAAAAAAAACAAACAGACGTTTAAAAAGTAAACCGACTTTAAATACACTTACCTAGAATACATTTACAAACTCAATCTATATTATTGTACTTAATTAAGAGTCAATTTCAGAAATTCGCCTCTTAGTCATGGATTTTTTTCTAATGCTTAAGAATTCCAGAAATAAATTAGACTAATAGTCTAACTATCGCTATAGTTATTATTTATTTTTTTGTTTTATGTGTTGTATTGTACAATTCCATTGGAAAAATCACGAGAATATTAAACACTAGCTCTTCTCGCGGCGTCACCCGCGATGTACCTACATAAAATATAGCCTATGTTCATCCTACACATTGGCGAAAGAATTTTTCAAATCGGTCCAGTAGTTTTGGAGCCTATTCAATGCAAACAAACAAACAATCAAATCTTTCCTCTTTATAATATTAGTATATCAAACAAAACAGCCATCTTTTGTTTAAAATTGAATTGACAATTTGACTGTGACTCTGTGACATTGACAATACTATTACATTTAAAAACTTGATACTGGCAAAATTGATCTTAAAAGAGACAGATGTCATAAACAAAGACGAAGAAGAAGAGGAGGTAATCAAAACAATAGTGAAATCGCCTACCAAAATTTTCAGGAGGTGATTCCGAGAAGTCAATTGAGCAGCCAAGTTCTTCCTGTTGACTCCCACTTTAGAGATAGTTCGTTAATTCGTAAGAACTGACCGAATTAAGTGCCGAGTTAATTCTACTACCGAAAGGTTAGTTCCGTTTTTATTGGATTCGTTTCAGAATTCCAAGTAGATGTTTGACTTGAAGTGTGTTTTGAGCTGATTAAAAATAAGGGTTAGTCTGTAATAAAATTGTAAGTTTGTTTAAGCATTAGTGGTGTAGTGGTCATAATGCTGCCTATCGATTCTAAAATCGTGGGCTCAAGCCTGGTCGTGACAAAGGGATTCTTCAAAATTTCAAAAATTCAAAAATTCAAACAACGCATAATAGATCGTTTAATTATTAAATAATATAGTAAGATTGAACTAAGTTTTAGCTGATTACGACAAAGGAAGATAAATGTTTGTGGTTTGTATATATGGGGTATGTATTGCATATTTATTTATGAAAGTTACTTTAGCTATCGCCATAGCCCAAACGGCTATACAGATTTTGAAAGACATAGACTAATAGTAAAAATGAAAATTACAAAATAAAAATATCTAAATGGGTCGATTAGAAATATTTATCATTCTCGCTTTTTCACATCAAAAAAGACCAAAAGTAAATTCAAAGTTCTAAGAATAACCTCTTTTATACCAAAATACAAAACGATTCTCAAATAAAATCATTTTCAAAGGGTTAGTGATGTTAAACAGATAAAAATTATTAACATCTCTAAAGACTTGTAAAGACTTTACAACGTCGAAATGAACCAAGTCAGGGTAAATAGAACGCGGTACTACAGCGATTACAGTCTCTTTCCGTCACTAGTGATGGGACGCGATGTTTTCGATGTTTTATCGATACCATGTTTAGCCAAAAACTATTATTATTAATATATACTATTATCTTTAATATTTTGTTAAATAAGAAATATTTTTGTGTTAATTATGTGATTTTTATAGTGAGTTTCAATAGTAGACATAATTTATGTATTATAATTATGGTTATACAAACTTTGTCGTCTCATTAATTGATTATACTAATGATTTTTTGTTCGATATTCCAATGCTTCCAATGCTTGCAAAAGAGTTGGAGGAGGCCTTTGGCCAGCAGTGGGACACTAATGCCTAGTAATAATAAGTCCACAAAATCCACTAAAAAATATATTCGTAGTACCGATGTGTTTTAGAAACAAACACATTTATTAATCGTAGTAAGTATACTCTGTCAATACCTTACCGAAACAGAAAAGTGCAAAGAATATTATAGTAAAAGATGAAGTAATTATCATTGGCAATTATATTTTTTAAATTTTATAGTAATATTCTGTCCATTGGCAAACATAAAAATGTTCTAGTGAAAATTATTAACCATCGATATCGATAACTGAGCTTACACATCACTAAACGCAATTATTCGAGCGAACAATTACCGAATTCAGTTTAAGACGAATCTAAAATGAATATTCGGACGGAGCAAGTATTTAATTTACAGCCAGTCGCAACTTTCAGACTCACCACTGAAGGTCTTACTGAAAATCATTTTCGCTGAAGAATTTCTATTAATTTCTTTTTTGTTTTATCTTTTTAAATTTAGTTTTAGTTTTATATCCATTATCTTGTCATTTTGGGGTGGATCTAAACATGAGATTTTTTTTAAGATTTTAATATTATGTTTTCCAATGTACTGACGTGTAAATAGTCTAATGTTATTAAATTTCCCGTGACTTTGTTTACATCCCTCTAAACTTATTAAAAGATACTGTTTCAAGGTTTCGTTTTTTTGTGTCTCTAGACCACAAAAGACCATTATCGAAATTGGTCAGCCCTTCGGCGTGTGTCAGTCAGTTTAGTTATATTATTACTTATAAAACTACTTTTTAAGCCGACAGAAGTTGTCCTGTCTTAAAACATTTTCCTTACAATGAGAACAAAAAAAAGAATTAGCGAAATCGGTCACGCGTGATGCCGTGATCAAGAGAATAGGAATTCATATTTATACAATAAGATATAAATTATAAAGCAAGCATCATACCACAGTATTTCTTAATGTTCTACAGTAAACGAAATATTATAGTATCGGCCAACATAAGCATCTACGTAGACGCTCTACACTTTTAGCTACGCCGTAGCACCTACGTAGATGCTCTACGCTTTTATTTGTATTTTTTACCTACAATAATTTGTAATTCCCATATTGATATATTCTTAGTACTCAATTTATAAATATCTAAAGGGGTAGCCAGTGCCATCCAGATTTAATTATCTTGCAATATCTAGAAGTTTTGAACGAAAATAAACAACTATTAAACCAAAACAGAGGTATTAAAGTTCCAAATTGGGTCCATTTAAAGCTGCGATTTCGGAAACATCCACCTTAATTCCAAAACATTCAAAATAATAACTCATCAAGGGCGATTCATCACTCAAAGATATAATAATTTATGTACCGTTCCTTCCGAAATGTCACTCTCAATCTGTAACTCGTTTACAAGTTTAGGGTTGATGACACAGATGATATTGCAATGTAGAATGGACACTTTTTTTTTTTAACACCACACAAAACAAAAGGCTTTGTCGCTGAGCGACCACCACTTTTTATTTGCTGGCGGGAGAGGGGTGCACGCGTCTATAGTGTCTATAGATAGTGTCCAGGATTATTTATTATTATTATCATTATTATTATTGACTGCTAAAGTTACTTTTCAATATCTTTTAATGGATTTCCGTAAATTCCTAGCTATTTATGTCCAAATACTGAAACGCCAGTTGGCTATTTGAGATCATCTCAATCATTTGAGAATCGTATGTCAAAACATTAAGTCAAAAATGTTGTACCATGACCAATTAAAAATTGTATCGATGTAGTGTTATTTCAACTTGTAACTTTGACGTTTCTTAAACATTAAAAATAATAATAAATAAATATTGGTGGACAGTTCACACAACGCCATCTAGCCCAAAACTAAGCAAAGCTTGTACTGTAGGAACCAAATGATTGATTGACTAATTATATACTTTTTTTTGTAAATACATACATTATAAATATTATAAACCCCAAACACAGAACAAACATCTCATGATGGTTTTTTAGGCTGATTTTAGTCTCACGCTGACGGCACGCGCACCGTCAGCGCTGATGGGAACTTGTAGGAAGCGTGCGCGCTGATAGTAAAGAAAAGTAAAGTAAAGTAAAGTAAAGTAATATTTTATTGCGTCAATTGTCATGTATAATGTAGATGTCATTAAGGTAATATAGAATCAATGTATTTCTACCGGTATGGCGTGCAATATTTTTATACAATGATTAGGTATTAATAATAAATTAATAATAAGAAAAACATAAATAATAAAATAGAAGTTGCAATAAAAAATAAAAATATTAAAATTCAACCTTATCCTATGTGTTACCTAACTAGTTACTATCCAAAACAATTTTGTCATCCATAAAGTCACTTACTCTATAATAACATTTACGTTCCAAAATATATCTCGGCCATCAGCGCTGACGGTGCGCGAGCCGTCAGCGTAAGACTAAAACCAGCCCTAAAGCTTGTAGTGGAGCCGCTGTTTATGTCGAAGTTACAAAACTGTTCTATCTTAGTTAAGTTCTGCTGTAGGAGCGGATTGAACCGGATCTAACTGGTTCTCGTCAACAAATTACATCAGCGAAGAGGCTCTCGCGGTAATCTCGTGACGACGCTACGAACAAACGGCGTATTTTGAAACGAACCTCCATTTTTGTCTTGCAAAATCAAATTATAAGTATATTCAGAAATGGAAGGCATTCTCTAGATAATAAATTAAATATTCTGAGAAAAAACCAGTAAGTATATTTCGTGGTATCGCTTTCTGTGGTATATTAAAGAATATCATGTTGCTATCAGTATAAAACTTTGTCTTGACTGACTGACTGACAGATTGAGAAAACACAGCCTAAACCGCTGGTCCCAGATTCTTGAAATTTGGAGGGTGTATTTTTTATAGTACACTAACAAAGGAGTTCCCAAAATTGCATAATTTTTGAAAACTGTAATTTCAATTTTACATACTTACATTTTTTAAAACAATACATAATTAAAAAAAAAACATGAATACCTGCTTATAACAAAACGAAATACAGTTACATAAACTAACAAAACTCGTACTAAGCCTTCTCAAATGATACTTATATAATCTGGAAAGTTAATTATGAAGACTGCTAACGCCATCTAGCGGACACACAAGCGCTCTAACAATGCAATAACTCACCTCAACTGGATTGGATGCAGTGTCTTATACCGGTCTACTGAATTATAGCTTATCTTCATACCAGCTAGATCACACAATAACTTTCGCCACACTAATTCATTTACCGTCAAGAATATACTCGCTGAGTCGTAGAACCTAAAAAATCGAAGAAAAAAAAAGGCTGCACCAAATCGAATGCAGTTTTTTTTAATGTATTGAGATAAGCTTCAATTAAAAATTAGGCTTTGTTTTATCGAAATCGGTCCGATTTCAAAAATTCTTTCACCGTTAGAATGCTACGTTATCCTTGAGTAACATAGGCATATTTTATGTACGTACCAGAGCTTGTAATAAATAAAATAAAATAAATTTTAACCTTGAATCCTTTCATCACACTGGTTCCCAAATAAATGTCACGATAACAAAAACTAGAGGAAAATAATTCAGCACCACTAAACAAGCATTCTGGAATCGAATTAATCCAAAGTTGATGGCTTCAGAGACGTTACTCCGTCTCGGTCACACGTTACACGCTCTTTAGTAAGTTGGTAACACTGTTAGCGAGTTGAGACCGCGGGGTTGCCAGCGTACATCCACAGTGCTAGAGAGCCAGCTGGCAAAGTCACAGCTAAAACTGGAAGTATAATTATTTATCACATAAAAATGTATTCTATGTACTAAACTAAGATTATAATCTAAGGTCTAATTTCACTAAACTTTTGTTAACAAAGCTTTGCCTGATCGAGCATCAAAATTAACAAGAATGTTAAATTATCGTTATTTTTTTACGTCATTTCATTTTACGGAAGATAATCCTATGTCAGAACAAGAAGGTTTAAATCTACTTTTGGGTGCCCAAATAAAATGATAGCGCAATAATTTTATATACATATAAAAATAATAATAATAATAATAATATATTATTATTATTCATTTATTTCAGATTACTTATTATTAATCCATATATGATCACGACTGTAATCCCCAGGCTCGGTTGATATCTCTTCAGATCTTTAGTTACTTAGATCTTTGAGGATATCTAAAGGGGGTAGTCAGAGGCAAGTCCAAACATGACATTTGGTACATGCCCACATTTTGCACAGTAGTTAGTATTCCGTACGTGACAGGTTGCAAGCCCATCGCCGCTTATAAGAATACTAACCTATGACACATACCTTCGAATTTTTGGTTCTGGGGTATGCCGGTTTCCTCACGATGTTTTCCTTCACCGTTTAAGAGCACTGGCATTGCGCACATAAATTTTTCGAATGGAAAAACTCATTGGTGCACGACCAGGTTTGAACCCACGACCTATGGATCGTGAGGCAGGGGTGCTACCACTACACCACCAGCGCTCTTATACATATTATTATTTATAAAAAGTGGAATCTAACGATAAAAAATTAGATATCTATTGTAAACTAGCTATTGCCCGCGACTTCGTTAGCACAATTCGTTTGAACATGTTTTAATACTTATTATGCTATTGGGGGTAAAGACAAACTTAACAAATTAAAAACCGTGAATTTAAATGTACAGCTATTCTAGAAATATAAGTTTTTGAACAAACCCTTTAGTAAGATCTGAAAATATGTAACGGCTCTATTTTTTTTTTATCTATGCATAAGTGATCAAGCTGTTTATCCCGGCCTGTGGCTCAGTGTCGGATTGGTAATGGAACCTTGGGAGAATCTCGTTGGACTTTTGAACTGTAGTCCTGCCAAATTGAAGGCAACGCAGTCACGTTACGATCAGAGAGGCATTATGCCTTCTTGTGCTTGCCATTGCTTTATTTTGGAGTATAGTTTTTAGGGTTCCAAAGTCTGTCAGGGAATAACTTTATTCATCTGTCTGTTTGTCTGCCTAACCCTAATCAAAGCGGTTGTTCATAAACTATTAATCTGATTGTGATGAAATTTTGTACCGATACATTAATATATTGGAAATGTCTATTAAGTTTAGGGACATCCCTAAATTGAAGTTGATTTTTTTTAATTATCGCAAATTTCAGATAAATTTTCTATCAGTTTTTGATTTTAAAAGCCTTTACTGTGTGTGGTCGACACGTTATTAGCTACTTTATTACTGAAAAATAGACATTTTGTCTCTGAGGTGCACTTTAATAACTTTCACCACACTGGTTCGAAAGAACTATTGACACAAGAAGAAGAAGGGATGATGTAAAAATACGTCTGATATTTGTTGGGCACCGATAGTTGAAACTTTTAACTTACCTGACATCTTATTAATAGTATTAAACGAGTATACCTATATCGCGTTTTATTTACCTATTTTTCCGTTTTGGGATGACATCATCCCGTGTCCATGACAGTGTGTTAACCTGTCAAAACGTCGGGAAAAATAGGTAAATAAAACGCGATAAATACCCGTTTTATACTTATAGTAATGTGTTCCGATCGCGTAAGTTTAAAAAAATACATTACCAACTCTTTTAATCGGATTTTTTTTAAACATAACACCCCTTTTAATCTTAGAGACAAAGCCTTTACAAACATTCATTAAACTCCACAGATAAAGCCTATCCCATGCATCACAATCCGAAGAGTTCATTCATCATAGCCTGCGAGCACAATCTATCTCGCGCGTTACAATGACACCTCGTTAGAGGATGATATTATCGCACGATGTAATTTGCGAGCAATGCTCACTATGTCACAGTAAATTTTCAATGGTATAATGAATGGTAACGTTAGCTTTTTACTTGAACTGCAAAGCGTAGAAGGAGGGTAATGGTTTTTGGGGTGTATATTGTATGTATATGAGTATAGGTACTATAGGTAGGCCGAAGAAAAGATGGATGGACTGTGTGAAAGATGACATGGGTAAGAAAGGAGTGAGTACTGAGATGACGAATGATAGAGGGAAATGGAAGAAGATCACATGTTGTGCCGACCCCACATAACGTGGGAAAAGGGCAGAATGATGATGATGATGAGTTTTTTCGGCTGTCGCTGGAGCTCATGAAACGGCTGGACAGGTTTTGACAAATGAGGTGCTTTTAGATTCGTTTGGATCAAAAAAATGTCATAGGCTAAAAAAATGCAATATAGCAGCTGTAAGCTATTTCCAATTACCTTCATTGGGTTTTTTTGCAATAAATACTATTTTAGAGCAGTGATCAATGATCTAGTAAATGTATGGATAATAAGGGTTAGAAGTAGGTCAAAGACAGGATGAATGGACTGTGTGAAAGATGATATGATTAACATAGGTGTTAACTGTGAAGGTGTGTACTGAAACGGTGATAGAGAGACATAGAAGGAAAAACATGTTATCCACATGACATGAGAAAAGGGCTGGAAGATGATAATAATGATGATAGTGGTTAAGGCCCTGAAAAATATCTAACCATTAGAAATCATCCAGGTGAAAATTCAGAAACATGTTATGCCACATGACGTGGGAAAAGAGCTGGAAGGTAAAAAGGATCATGATCAAACTCAAATCATCTTTATTCAGTAAAATCACAGGGATCATTTTGAATGGTCTTACACACTAGGTGAGTCTAGGTGCTAATTCCAGTCCTATCCCCAGTCTGAGAAGAACTGACAAGAACTGACAGATGGTATAAAAACTAGGAGTATCCGGCTTGAAAAATGAAATTCCATTAGGAATCCATAATATTTTCTAATAAATACAAAGAACTTTAAAATTTTAGATAAAAACAAAGTTCAAAGATGCAACTGTAATCCTCAACCTCAACTTATCGGAAGCCATGTCTGAGCAAATCGAAAAACTTTAAATTGGGCCAATTCCACCCGCGAGACGTGGGCCAATTAAAAGAATCGCCGAACGACGATTCTGTTGTGGTGAACACACGGGAAGGAAGTTAGTTCAATACTGCTCAAGGCAAATCTGTTCTGGGGCCCTACCACAAACTCTTCGTGCAGAGTCAAAGTAATATAACTTAGCTATTTCGTACCATGATCTATAAAAAATGTATTGTAGTAGTGTTACTTCAAGCTTAAAATGTAACGTTTCTGGAACATGATGGTTTGTAAGAACTTGTGGTAAGACCCCTGGTATTTTTGGACTTGGCTAAAACTTGAAAGGATTTAATTCCTGTCACAGATTTTTTTGCATAGCTTTCGAATTATTCGTCCATTGACAGGGTTTGTAGTTTTTATTTATTCTGTTGCTCAGTTTATATAAAATAATGTATATGGCTATTATTCGCTTGGTTTTTTTGTTGTTTCATAAGTCTGCTGCAAACCGGACATACCTATTTGTGTCGTGATAATTATGACAAGATTTACAAACTTCTTTTAAACTTTTTTATTTATTTTTAAATACAGTTTGAAGAACAACAATGAGCACATTGTTGTTTTTCAAATTGTATTTAAAAATATACAAAATAACTCTAAATTAGGTAAATAAAAATAAATAAAAGAAAATAAAAATAAAAAATAAAAAAGCCTTTTATTCCATAACCTTAAGAAAACAATTTCAATCGTGCATATATAGAGAATAGCTTGTCGTAATTTAAAGTTAATGTAATTTTATGTCAAGTATACAAAGAATTCATGTCAATATGTGATCTTAATAACTAATGTAGATACTTATTATTGAATGTCAATAGATTATTTTCGATGGAGGCCTTTACCCGAGAGGGGTCCTAACTACTTACAAAATATTAATATTAAACTCAATCGAAAATAATCTATTGACATTCAAATTAGGTAAATGGTGAACCTATATTGTAGTAAAATGATTTCTATATGCCATTGAGTGTATTCAAGCTATGTGATGTTCTGATTGCAACATAGCCATTGTAACACCACGTATTGACTCATCTCAGTCAGCGTTTCTTTGAAAATTTTATCCCGTGTGTTTCCATCGTGATATCCTGAGCTAGGCTCTTGTTACTTTTCATTACAGTAGTTGACTTTAGGTAAAGTTTACATCCAGCAAACAAATTGTTTAACGACTGTTTTGTTGAGTCAGTATTTATTAATAGTTTCGCTATAAGTTAAATAACTGGTTCGTTGATATTATCCGAAAGATATAGCCAAAAGATATAGCCAAAAGATATAGCAAAAAGATCGTCAGTTTATTAAAAAATTATCCGTTGTTATTTTTGTTATGTAGCTTGTTAGCCTTTTAATTGCCTGTTAAAGTTGTTTTATGATCTGATAAATAATTATCTTCCATATAATAAATAAAATAAATAAATAATGACCGGACAATCCACACAGCATCGTCTAGCCCCAAAGTAAGCTACTCAAAGCTTGTGTTATGGGTACTAGATAACTGACATATTTAATACATTATATACATAGATAGATATTTTTTATTATACATAGAAAACACACAGACCAACGGAACAAATATCTGCAGATCGTACACAAATTTGTTCCGCGGCGGGAATCGAACCCGCAACCTCTTGTGTCGCAGGCGGACTCTCACCCGCTGCGCCACTGAGGTTGTCATAATGAAATGACATGTGTTATTTTTAATCGGAGTTAAAACTACAAGGTGAGCAAAGTGCTAAGTAAGTTAACCCCTAAAAAGAGTTAGAAACTCCATCACATTATAATATTCACACCGTATTTTTATGAACACTAGAATTATTTTTTAAAAGTTTCATTCGTTTTTTCATAAAACTTCTGAAAGAGAGCTCGTTTTAGTGTAAAGACCTTACGTATACCTTCAGGTAACAAAATATCAAACTAATTCTAAACTCAATACTATTAGGACACAAAGAAGAAGATTGGGGTTTAAAGTAGAATGGTAACGTACTTTCTGTTAAAAGAATTTGTTGTTTTAACACGTCGTTTAAATTCACAGAAGCACTGGGCTGCTGGCTTAGTAGTGAGCGTAGCGGGTGAGTTAGCGGAAGCGGAGAGCACTGGTGGTCTAGCGATCCAAGGTCAAGGAAAAAGGAATGTCAAATGGTCAAATGGTCAAAGGAATGACTCTAGCTTACGAAATTAATTTCGTAAGCTAGTATCATTCCCATACATTAAGAATTCCATTCTATTCTATTCGATTAACGTTTATGCCGCTTGTCTAAAGGGGCTGTTTTTAAAAATTATGTGCGCCATACCAGTACTTTCAAATGGTCAAGGAAAACATCATGAGGAAACAGGCATGTCGTAGAACCAAGCCAATAAAAGGAGCCTCAAAGGTGCACTTTAAACCTTTCATCAAACTGGTTTCAAAAAACTGGTAACCCGATAAGAAGAAGAGGAAGCGGTAAAGATAGTGTAATAGACTTTTTTTTAAGGAATTGAATAACTTATTAATATAACATCATTGAATCATAATCAAATATTATTTCAAATATGTCCCTATTCCCTGGACCAAAAGATCAAAAAATAGTACTTATAGATACTAATTTAGATATTTATATCTTTGTAGGTCATCCAACGGATCTAGGCATTCGTGAGGTTAGCCACAGGTGCGAGTTTGCGCATGTACAGTTCTTTCCCCCCCTCTTCTCATACCTCCAATTGCTCCCGAAAAACAATACTGCGCAGCTCTTGCGGCTAACTTCACGAATGCCTAGATTCGTTAAGCCAACTATACTTACCTTGATTATTTAACTACCTCATTCGCAAATAATTAAAATTCTTTAATTTTTTTTCGTTTGCAAAGAATGCTTTGATCGTGATTGAGAAAGTAATGTCAAGAAAACGAAATTTGGGATGATTTTGGTCAGAAAATCGACAAAATCATTTAGTGATAATTGGCGAGAATATTGACAAAATAACACACAAAATAGACTTTTTTTTTTAAATGTTAAATATGTAATATTTTTTAATCATCCTTCTCCACCATTTACTCCAAGTGGGGTCGGTACAACATGTTTTCTTCTTCCACAACATGTGTGTTTTTAATATGTTTAATGTACTAAAATCTGCAACCTCTCACTTCTGGTAAATCGCTCAGCTTATTAAAAAGGCCGCTATCTTCAATAATAGTGTCTTTATAAAATAACATTTTACTATAGTAATTTCGTCTCTATTGGTTTTGCGTACAAATTGCTTCAAAGTAATACTTACTCGAAGAATTAATATTTTTTTCTCAAAATGGTATTTGATTTGCAAATGGGACTGTCTATGTTTATTTTGTTTTGAAAAGTCATGAATTTTAAATCAAATAAAAATATTTATTCAAGGTTTGATTTTAATGAATAGTCTCACAGCTAAGTTGATAGTAGCTCTGCTTTCTGCGCTCTAGGCAATGAGTTCAAACCCTACCCAAGACAAAATATTATATTTTTTTTACTATAGTTTTAAAATTTGAGGACAATTTAGTTGTGGAGTTACTAGGAACAATCGAAACACAAAAGACATCATTTTTGTGTTATATCAGGATTTTTCATGTATTTACAAAAAAAGATTATGTGCGCTATGGCAGTGATAACGATGAAGGAAAACATCGTGAGGAAACCGGCATACCCTAGAATCAAAGATTCGAAGGTGTGTGTCATAGGTTAGTATTCTTATGCGGCGATGGGCTTGCAACCTGTCACGCACGGAATACTAGCCATTGTGCAAAACGCGGGCATGTGCCAAATGTCATGTTTGAACGTACCTCTGACTACCCTCTTTCTCAAAGAGATCTAAGTAACTAAAGATTCGAGGAGATATCTACCGAGCCTGGGGATTACTATATAGATTTTAGAGTTAAAATAATAGTCTTAACACTACAGCATCCCCAAATCTAATTTACGTTGCATTGTTGCACAGCACAAACTTAATCACCCAACTACGTTACGTAGTACGTTGTAACTACGTGAAGCCTTGTACGTAAGTTATTTCCTGAACCCTTAGCATCAATTTAGTGCGAACTAGAGTTTAGTGCTTGAAAGGAGCTGAGGCGTACTCTCATACTTTCACCGCACTAGTTAAAAAAAACTAGTGATAAAAAACTATCATTTATAATGTTCACGCTAAGTCTTTTTTTTTTGAATAAAATACTATAGTCTGTGTTATCGTGTAATAAGAGCATTTTTTAAATTATGCCGCGAAAAAACAAAATGATCACTGACTAGCGACCCGGCTTCACACGGATAGAAAAGTATCTCTAATTTTTTCGAAAATAATAATTTGGAAATATTACCTATATTTATACGCAGGGATAATGAAACATGAAGACCTGGATGAGGCTAGCAGCAGACCGTGAACAATGGCATATGCAAAGAGAGGCCTACACCCAGCAAGGGGGGGAAGTCGGGCTGCGGATGATGATGATGATGATGATGAATGAAGAATGGTCAAAAAAAATTTGAAATCATACCAGTATTTTTTTGAGTTTATTCGTTACAAACAGAAATTCAAAACTTTTCTCCTTCTAATATTAGTACAGATAATCATAACAGTCTCGCTAGCGAATAGATATTGTTACAAACTAGTGCTAGTGTCACTGGGATTGTATTTGTCGCACCTCGCATTCTTACCAGCGTCGGTACACGCTGCTGCGGTAACACAATAAACCAACCACATGCTTGCATTATAACTTATGGCTAAAGCAGAACTACTGTTGTATAAAACTAGCTGTTGCCAGCGACTTTTACCGCATTTAAATGAAACAAAACTTATATTCTGCTCTTAATTATGTTTTATCCACCAGTGAAAATCACATGAAAGGTTTGGTAGTTTCGGAGATGTGCACACAATAAAAAAACGAAAAATTGCTGATCTATGTTTTAATTATCTTCTTCAACTCCTCACCTTTTTACTCGACTGCGAAGCAAAGAAGAAGGGTAATGTAAATATTTTCTACAATCTAAAAACACTTCAGATTTTACTGTTTTATTGTATGTATAGATACCTACGCCATATTGTCTGACAAATTTATTATTTTGGCTGCGGGTTGAAATTGAAATATATTTCGGTTAAAACGGACACGTATTTTACTAAACTTTGTAGTTAGTCGGTTGGAATTTGGATTATTATTATTATTAATTATTATTTCATTTAGCCCCATTTGCAATGGCAAGAGATTATTTATAATGATTATTTTGAAATAGTTATCGATATTACGATTGAATGCATTTTTTTGTTTGCAGCCCCTATCATTAATTTTGAAATAAATTCATATATAAGTAAAGTTCACACAACGCCATCTAGCACCAAACTAATCAACGTTGTAACATGGGAATCAGATATCTGATAGTTTAATTAATTGGATACTTGTTTCTTGTAATACATTTTAATAGCAGCCCTCACTATTTTATGGAAATTTCACACAACGCCACCTAGCACCAAACTAAGCAAGCTTATATCATGGGAATTAGATATCTAACAAATTGATTACGTAGATAAATACTTGTTTTTTGTAATACATTTAATAAAAAAATTGTAACAAAACAATACAAAAACATCTGTGCTTACAAAAATATTTGTCCTGAGTGAGCATCGAACATACAACCTACAGCGCAGAAAGCAGACCCACTACCATCTGAGCTGTGAAGCCAGTCAATTTAATCTCATGTTCCTTGGAACATCCTATTCAGGGCGACACAAAATGCTTTTAAAAGTATCTCAACGACTCATTTATACAAATAAAATGGTAGATAATTCCATTTAATCCCCGGACTCCGTATCGAGAAAAACTATAGAGTTGTATAATGGCGAGTCATTAGAGCCAATATGCAAATATACCGTTTAGAAGACATTATTAAATTCTCATTTCACTACTTTGTTTACTTATACTAGCTACTAGCTTCCATCAGCAGCTTCACTCGCATCAACATCATCATCTTCCTGTCCTTTTCCCACGTTATGTGGGGTCGGCACAACAGTGATCTTCCATTTCCTTCTGCCATTCGTCCGTCATCTCAGTACTCACTCCTTTCTTACTCATGTCATCTTTCACACAGTCCATCCATTTTTTCTTTGGCCTATCTCTACCCCTGTATCCATCCACATTCATACCTAACATGTAACCCACATGTTAACTTGAAAAAGAAAAAAATACCTATCCCGCGGGAACCATATTTTTTTCCAGAAAAGGTAGCAATAGGGCTTGTACACAAAACTGCGAAGCGAACGTCGCATCGCAAAAATCTCCGATCTAGCCCTATCTTTTGTCACAAGAAATCAAATCGCGTCGCACCGATTCGCAGTTTTGTGTACAAGCCCTTATGTCCTTTCTCAAGCTTTAGTCTTATTTCTGTTAGACTCGGCTAACTTCGTATCGCCTAACAGTCAATTAATATATAATATGTTATACAATTATTACTATTATTCATTAATTATTATGAATTCAAATACGAGTATTGTATAGAATACTAATGTATTGATAAAATGCACAAAATTTATTGAAAAGGTGTTACGCGAAAGCTGATCGAAAATTATTCTGATACATCGATTCATTCGGTTCTTTAATATGGACAAAACAATCAATTAACGATTGTACAGGGTGCAAAAAATGTACTTTCAAAATCTATTGTTTTACATTTTTTAGACAACTTCATAGATGGCGCTTTACACTATTTTGATATGATGAAATTTAACTAAGTTAAATAGTTTGCCGGTTTGGCTGAAATGGTTTTTAGTTTTCAGGAATTCATTCCGTTTCAGAAACGTTAAAATTGCAAGCTTGAAGTAACACTACTTCAATACAATTTTTATAGGTCATGGTACGAAGAACTTATGGTAAAGCACTTAGAGAAACTTAGAAGGCAAAACACTCAAACAAACATGATCAAGGCTTTTTCGTCCCACTGCTGGGCAAAAGTTTTCCGAATCACGCCCACCATCCCTATCTATCGAGGTCTACCACCATCACCTCACCAACGCTTGCGTGACCAACAACGAGTTATTTATAGATTTAAAAAATATAAAAAAAATATTCACAAAATGGTTTACAAAAAGAACAATGTGAACTGCAATTGTTAAAAACTTATGTTCCTACTAAGGTCTTTAAAGTTAAACGGTGAAGGAAAACATCGTGAGGAAACCGGCATACCCTAGAACCAAAAATTCGAAGGTATGTGTCATAGGTTAGTATTCTTATAAGCGTCGATGGGCTTGCAACCTGTCACGTATGGAATACTAACTACTGTGGGCAAAATGTGGGCATGTACCAAATGTCATGTTTGGACTTGCCTCTGACTACCCCCTTTAGATATCTTCAAAGATCTAAGTAACTAAAAGATCTGAGGAGATACTTTTCAAACCTTATATTTTTACACCTTGTAATTAATTGAGATTGATGTTGGTAAACCTCTCTGCGCGGGTTAAATTAACTATTTCGAACGTGGTTAAAAGCTAATTAAATTACCAAAACCATTGATTAGTTACAACTAATTGAACCAAGGCCTGAGTTTCAGCGGCTTAGGCCGTGAATACACCATGCCAGCAGCTGGCATAGCCACAAGCTAATGAGGTGTGCTAGACCTAACAAAGTTTTTTTATTTTATTCAAATTTTCCTTGAGAAACAAAAACAAATCTATCCCGCAGGAACCGTACATTTTTCCGGGATAAAAAGTAGCCTATGTGCTATTCCAGACTATTAATCTACATCTGTGCCAAATTTAATCTAGATCCGTTCAGCCGTTTCAGCATAAAAGAGTAACACAAACATACATCCAGAAATCCATACATCCAGACATTTTTAAAAACTTTCGCGTACATAATAATATTAGTAGGATAGTACGAACCCTTCGTGCGCGAGTCGACTCGCACTTGGCCGGCTTTTTAATTTTTGACGTTTACTATAATATTGTATTTTGAAATAATTATACATAATTTTTTGATGATTAATGTAATAGGTATTGTATTTTGTACAATTTATAAACATTTGGTGAGCTACGGAGCTGCCGTCACTATATTTCAAGGCAGTTAGCTCACAAATTGCCTCTCCCCCGACTACTGATTCATTCACAACGATCAATTACATAAATCACATTTGCCGACCGTACGCGAATTAACTCCACTTCTGAGAGTAATCATTGTAAAGACAGTCTAGGTATGAACACTGTGACTGCATTTTTTTTATCTACAATAATGTTATAGAGAGGTAAAGTATGTGGGAGGTAATCTCAGTAACTACTCATCCGATGTCAAAAAATATTTCACCAATGTTTAGAATGAACATAGTTTATATTTTATACTAGGTTTTAGGTGCAGAAGCTAGTTTTATTAATTAAATTTGAAATTAAAAAATTATACAACACAAAGCCTAAACCGCGCTGGTCTTAGACGTTGATAATTATGTTTTTTACAGTGTCTAAGAGAGATCGCTAAGAAAGATCTTCCAAAAATTAAACCCTTATATTAGTGGTACATCTGAGAAGGTTGTAGTTTGTATTCTTCTTCTTCTTCTTAAAGTGTCACTAGTTAGTTCTTCCAAGCCAGTGTGGTGAAAGGATTAGAGAGTAAAGTGTCAGAGGCTCTTATCGTTTAATTAGTTTGTAAAAATCTTTTTTCATATTGGACAAAATTAGTGTTGAACAAATTAGTGTTGGACAAAATTTAGTGTTGGATAAAATTAGTGTTGGGCAAAATTAGTATTGGACAAAATCAGAGTTGGACAAAATTAGTATTGGAAAAAATCAGAATTTAACAAAATTAGTAGTGGACAAAAGTCGTGTTGGACATAAATCCTAGTTGGTAATTTTGTATTTCGGACAATAGTCGTGCAAAGGAAATAACACATTTAAACTTTTTGGAAGTTCCAATATTCATTAATACGTACCGCCTATAGCCAGCTCATTATTACAAGGAACTCAATTCGTATAAAAAATACAAATGTTTATTAAAGTGCTGAAAACGGGTATCAGACTCCGTAATTGGGGATGTAATGCCGCGCGGCGCCCAGGAGCAAATGAACTCCGGGAACCGGTAATCGGAACCGGACTTTTTAAATCATCGGAAAATGTGCTGTTCGATTTTTAATTTGATTTCTGAAAGCATGATTTCAGACTGTTATTCAGACTCGATTTTTTGTATTCGGAACATATTGGCGGCCATATTTGTTTGCGCTTCAATAATAATTATGATTGGAACTTTTTTACTGTTTACATCTTTTTTTTTCGGACTGAACCAATGCTGATAGGTTGTCTGACAAACTGTGACACGGCTTTACGATTTACATCTTATCTTATAACTTTAAACGAGCAATTCTTGTATTCTTGTAATTTAGTATCCAGAGGGTTTTGGGGATAATAAATCATTTTCCAAAAAACAATACTTACCAGAAAAAAAAACCGAGCAAAGCTCTGTCAACCAGGTACTGATACTTATACCTGTTATAAATGCCAAAGTTTGGATGGATGGATGTTTGTTACTGAATTACGCTGAAAAAGTTAAACGGATCTGAATTAAATTTTACACAGAGAGAGATTATAGCCTAGATTTGTTTTTGTTTACAAGGTACCATACTTAAATACAACTTAAATATAGTAAAAATATTTTATTATTCTGACTTAAGTAAGTACCTAATTATTTTTTTAAAATTAATTTTCATAACAACTTATAACATTTTTTGCAAATTCAATATAAGAGTTTTTAAAAAAAATATTTTTTTAATGCTTAGTATAACTCGCGGCTAGCTACAATAACCGACAATTTATTGGCTGTACATTGTACAGAAACCTCAGAAAATGAGACGTTTAATTTAAACCATTCACCAAAAACCAATGTTGATTAAAACCATTCTAGTGTTCCGTAGCAGTGCTCTCATTGGCTGGAGACGTACATTTTATTAAAAGCGCCCGTGGATTTGCTGAAAAAATGTATTTGAATTTCAAATGCACTCCAAAAACCCTACTTAAAAAGACAAGTGAGACACAAGAGAGAACTGCTGGGTTCAGTATAGTGTTTTATTCAATAGGTACGTAGATAATACTTGCGCCATTTTTTATATTATTTTGAGCACAACATTGTTTAGGCCGTTTGATTATAAGTGTCAACACAGTGACAATAACCTATCCTTTTCCCTCTCCCACTATATACCTACCATAATCTATTTCTATCTCTATCCGCCATCTCCTAGACTATTGTGTTACCTACCTACTTGCTTGTTGAAATGGATCACAAGCGAAACTAGCGCCAAAATTTGCAAGTGCAGCCGCACGCGCCAATCGACGGACAGTTTTTTTCAAGATGGCTAATTATGAATGTTGGTGTGAAATTACTCTGTGTGAAATTATTAATTAAAACAAGAATTTACTGTGATTTGTGATCAAAACTATATAGAAAAGATTTATTAAGCTGTGTGTGAAGTGTTCGCAATATATTCAAAGGATTTGGCAATATTTTCAACTACTTTCTCCGGCTGGACAAGCAATTATTCACAAGGAACACAAGGTCAGTCCTTTCTTTCCTTTAATCCTTCTTGTCACTGTGTTGATAGGGAAATATATCGTAATTTATAATTCAACAACAATTTCAAACCAGCGCGCTTTCAACATTAATCATAAAAAGGAAATAATCGAACAAAATATAACCTAAAAGTTTTGAATCTCTTGTAATTAAATGGGTTGATTAACTGTAGGTAGCTTAGATAGTCATAGCATTTTTTAAATAATTTGCAACCTAATTATCTAACATGGTTTTTATAATACGGAACCCTAAAATATATCATAAATATTGCGCGACCATGGACGAGCTTAAAATGTGCTTAGGATTGAAATTGATACAGAAATTAGAGCAATCCTGGATTGAGGATGGACACGAATTCCAATTTAATAACCTCGATTGGGATTTAATAATTCATGCGGAACTGAGAGCTGTACAATGAGGAGTCTGGTTAAAATGACGGGGAAATGCTTTAATTTGACTCGAGTTTTGGATTTTTGAAAGTGGGCACAATTTATAAGACACTAGAAGCAATTGAAAGCGTTTTGCGTGAAAAACAGAAATGCATTGAGCACGCAAATGGAAGGTAATAGAATAGTAAGTGAAATTCAACCTGTTTTTTAATAAAGTACAATACGTAGATACGAATTCGCTTATGTAGAATTGTATGACCCACTCAATTTTTTGCACCATCCAGCAAAACTACTAACAAATGCGGCGTTACAATAGCTAAGTAACGTAATATTATTTAAGATTTATAAGATACTAGCTTCCGCTCGCGGCGTCGCCCGCGAAGTACCTACATAAAATATAGCCTATGTTCATCCTGAAAGTTTATTCTACACATTGGTGAAAGAATTTTTCAAATCGGTTCAGTAGTTTCGGAGCCTATTCGTTTCAAACAAACAAACAAACAATCAAAGTTTTCCTCTTTATAATATTAGTATAGATTTGGTGTACTTGGTGTACTTGGTGTAAAAACTTAAATTTTATGTTCTAAATGATTTAGAACATAAAATTTAAGTTTTGGGCGTACAATTCAAGAAGTCTTATTGACAATTGCCTTCGAAAAAATTAAGTAGTTCTGGAACACCCTGTTTAATATTACCGCTATATAAATCGTTATAACCAATTAACAAAAAAAACATCTCTTCTTAAAATAATTTAAGTATCCATTTTATCATTATTATATGCAATTATTATCCTTTTTTATATAAATATTCGCATTTTGCCTGATGATAAGCATCAGTAAGGTCACTTATATTTTTTTTCTGGAAACACAGACTCACGCAATGAGTTCCACATTTTCGTAGTGAATATGAAGAGCGCTGGTGGTGTAGTGGTACCACCCCTGCCCCACAGGTTCAAACCTGGTCGTGCACCAATGAGTTTTTCCATTCGAAAAAATTATGTGCGCAATGCCAGTGCTCTTAAACGGTGAAGGAAAACATCGTGAGGAAACCGGCATACCCTAGAACCAAAAATTCGAAGGTATGTGTCATAGGTTAGTATTCTTATAAGCGGCGATGGGCTTGCAACCTGTCACGTACGGAATACTAACTACTGTGCAAAATGTGGGCATGTACCAAATGTCATGTTTGGACTTGCCTCTGACTACCCCCTTTAGATATCCTCAAAGATCTAAGTAACTAAAGATCTGAGGAGATATCTACCGAGCCCGGGGATTACAGTCGTGATCATATATTATAAAAACATTGAAACACAAAAACACATAAAGACTAACAATTTCAAAGGGCAAATAATACACAATGAACCCCGCACTAGGAAACCTGTAACTGTTAATATCAACCATATACAAATGCCGCTTTTTTTCTGTAAAACCACGGATTAATGTCTAAATTGACATTCTTATTAGGCAACGTTCGTTCTGAATTAAAATACAAAGGGTATAAAGCAAGTAAACACACCCTTACCCTACCTCCCCCACACCCCCACACCGTGTCCAATAGACTTGACTTCCCGGGATAAAAGGCGAAATGAAGTCCTCGACTCGGACGACAAACAATTAACTCAATACGCATTTTAATTAACGGATACTGGTTATTTTGAGGCCACAAAATGAGAGGACTCGTTTTAGTAAAACTTTTTATAAAACGTTTACAATCAGTAGTCCCTGACTGACCTAAAAAAATTAAGAAAAAAATATAATACCAATTTAGGTTTATCAACCGACGGAAACAAAAAACAAAGATGGTTCTTAAGACGACGCGTATATTTTTTTTAAGCTTCCGTATATTTATTGGATAATAATAAAAAAACTGTAACTATTTAGTCGTATATATTTTTGGGCGTTGTATTTAAATTTCTATAACTGCTATCATAGAACTTGGCTTTTGGATTTCAACTCTTTAATCGCCGTCATCGTCAATCCCGAACGCCGTTTGTACCGAACTTGGCAAAAACCGAACTTGAATTTGTAATGTGCAAATTTGTAATTTAAATAATAAGAAAAATGGAACTAAAAAAATTATAAATTTAAATTTAGAAATGAATTCAGAATTTTCTTATCTTGTAAGTAAAGGTACAAAAAAAGTTGAGTAGAAAACTAACCCAAATTTAAATTCGTGACCCGACAATGAGTTTGATGGGTTACCTATAAATAATTTACCGCCGCAAGGCGTTCCTTTTTCAATTTAATTACAAGATCAAGTACTTTTACCGACACAGTATACATTAAATACAGTAAGTAAAATAAACATTTTTCGTAGATAAACATAATGTCGTCACAAAAGTAACTTATTGAATTTTAGAATGAATAGGTCAATTAAAGTTATGAAACGGCGATAGCGTTGTAATCTGTCACCAGTGATCTATATTATGTACTGTGCAAAACGTGGGTATATTTTTTACCATTATTTTTTTATTTGGACGAGACTCCGACTACTCCCCAGAGAATATTATCCTCAAAAAATTTAAACGAGGAGATGACCACCAAACCCGAGAATTACAGTCGAGTTCATGTAAATTCATATTACTATTTATTAAACTTATATTATAAATGCGAAAGTAACTGTCTGGTACCTTTTCTCGACAAACCTTTGAACGGATCTTAATGAAATTTGGCAAGAGATTGTATTCCGGGGAAGGACTTAGATATCTTATTGTTTGAAATAAACAAAATAATCAAAGGTATACGAAATCGCAGGCAGTTAGTCTTTACTAGTTATTGTTATATGCATTTATGATTACCTACTGTGTGCAGTGTTCTGTGACCTGTAATTAATTACTTTACGTTGTAACGTTCACTTTGTTTACTTCACATTATGCGCTTTTTATAGCGCGTAAAGTTTTATGAAGTCCCTGCCTTAATGAACAAGATTGATCGCTAGGTTTCACTCAGTCAGTAGTTTTCATCTGTGGTTTTGCTTTTGTGAACTCGTTATGTAGCTTTTAAACTCGTCTGTATTTTTCTTTTTTTAATTAAATCATTAGTTTTTTTTTTAATCATTTTCAAAAAGTATAAAATGTTTTTATTACGTCACAAAGTTCATTCAAATTGTCAATCCAATTTTAAACAAATTAATTAAGATATTTAAATTTGACTGACTTTGTGACATTGACAATTTAAAATACTTATGTAAACACTTCACACTGGTAATAAACGTAGTGATTATATTCTCTTTGACTGGTAAAATCAAAGGAAAATTGATCTCAAAAGAGACAGATTACACAGAAAAAGAAGAAGAAGAAAATAATTCAAACTTCTTTGCCCTTTTATGATAAATTCAAAAGTTTGTCTGTATATATTTATTGGTAAGACTAGCTTTCGTCTGCGGCTCCGACCGTGAGTAGGTACCTACATAAAATATACCTTTTTGCGATTACCTTCTACATACAAACATTAGTGTAGACAAGATAAAACGTGAAAAGACGAACAAATAAAAATAAATTCTTTATTTTACTTCAAAAACTTGACAATAGTTTCGTGAAAATTTCATCGAGTAAACAGAAAACTCGTTCGCTATCTCCGTTCATACGTCATTTAAGTTTCGGTACAGTCGCGTACAAGAATGGTAATTTGATGCGCTCGTGTATATTAAGACGGCTTGGTTCGCGCGGAACGGAAGGCGCTTTGTGCGCAGATGTTGTTTGTAGTCAGCGGCACTTCCTGTTGCACTGGCCCGATTCTATTTTAATAATTTAAAAGAGAGAAAGAAAAAAAGAAAAATCATTTATTCAGTAATCACAAGGATCACTTTGAAACTAACAATAGTTATTTTTTTCTTAATTTTTTTTACGCTTGTTAATTGCTGTAATTCAAAAAAATATTCTTTGAAAATATTTGTTAGTCATGATTGAAAAATAAAATAGTAAAGATGTTTTTTCGGTTGTCAGTTAAAATAATAATAGGTCACAAGGTAATCCTGCAGCTCTCGCGTCTCATCCAGCTACTCCACCAATCCACATTTACAGATTAAGGACTGTGGATTTTGTAACACAAATAAAAAAAATTAAAAAAAATAAAAAAACCCTGTGGTCCCGGTGCCGCACGAGACATGCCACAGTGTAGCAGATCGCAGATGTCCCTCCACGGCCAGTGACGCGCCATAAACCGGCTAAATCGCTTGTCGTCGCCATTTGCATAAACATAAATGTAGCAGCTGAGGCGGGCGCAGTACACGCGAACGGTTGAAGTGTTGCTTTGGAAAGTTTTAAGTGTCACAATTTAAATGAATAGGCTGTTTTGTTTTATGGTAAAAAATTAAGTGGTTGTACAAATAGAATTTTATTTATTATGTATAAAGTTTTGTAGTTTTAGTAAAATATATTAATTAGTATAATTAATATAAGAATTAGTATAATTAATATATTTTATTAAATATTTTTGAATATAATTCTTAAATTATGAATAGTTTATATTTCTGTTTATTTGTTTAAATAATAAGTACGTAGCTTAAATTATAAGGTTTTGTTATAATTGCATAAAAAAAACAGCATTCTAAGCAAATTTTTTTTTATTATTTGCATAATTTCTTTTTCAAGACTGCTGTTTTTTTAATAAATAGAAAATTTAACTTTTTTGATTATTGAATAGTGTTTTGAAGTTAAGCTACTGTATTTTTTACTCTGTGACCTATTTCACCTGCAAACTGCAAATGATAAGGTAACTATCGATAAAAATACTCGAAGCAGAAGTTATGTAATGCTGTAACACAGCTTTACTTCGACACAGGTGCATATTGTTTTTACATTTATTCGTATATTTTATATACATATATTTTTCAGTCGACTGACACAAGGCACATCTCAAACTGCTGAGAATACGTAGACTTCAAAATAGAGATATGACATTTTATGTGCGGAAGAGCATAGTTAGATAACTTTTTACCCCTAAAAGGAGCACAACACTAAGGACGCCCAGAGAGGCCTATAACGTTAGCGTCCTGGCCGTTTTGAAGGACATCGGCTGAATGGACTGGCGGCCTAATTGCGTAAACCAGGCCGTTCACCTCCTAAGGGGTAAAACAGAGAGTTACAATTTATCGAATAGAAAATTATATTGATCTAAGTTTGAACATACGTTTGCCGTGGGACGATAACGGCTACATATTAATAACTAGCTTCTGCACGCGGCGTCGCCCGCGAAGTACCTACATAAAATATAGCCTATGTTCATCCTGAAAGTTCATTCTACACATTGGTGAAAGAATTTTTCAAATCGGTTCAGTAGTTTCGGAGCCTATTCATTTCAAACAAACAAACAAACAAACAAACAAACAATCAAAGTTTTCCTCTTTATAATATTAGTATAGATAATTATTATTATTATTACAATAATAATCTTATAACTTTAAACGAGCAATTCTTGTATATACTGAATCTCGGAAACGGCTCCAACGATTTTCATGCAATTTAGTATGCAAGGGGTTTTAGTGGCGATAAATCGTTCTTGCTAGGTTTCATTTTAGAAAACGTCGTTTACAAAAAAAAACAGAGCAAAGCTCGGTTACCCTGATACTTATGATAATTGAACACACGACCTTGATTCGATAGCCACGCCACACCACCACTGCTCTAGAACATCGAAAAATACCTGCTAACAAGGTGTAAGAAAACAAAGTGTTTCGAAGCTCATTTTGGTACGAACGGTTAACTTTAACGATTTGTTTACTAACTTTAAGCACTCTGCGAGCAGTTTTTGCAAATAACAGTGTTGTGGAGGAAATGGCTTGACTACTTTCAGTGAATAAGGTGAGCTGGTGGCCTAATCTGGTGATAGTTTTAGGCCGCTTGAAGGCCTTCATGACTATTTTTTTTTTGGCATTTGACAGCTGCCATTTACTGCAATATGGAATTGTCATACTAAAATTGGCCACGTTGCAGATAGTATTTAGTAAAAATAATAAAAATATTATGAAAAAACAACATCCTTCCTTGAGCAATCGGACAAAATACTTAAAAATTTTACACCCGTTTTCAGGGGTAGGAAGAGTCCACCATCCAAAAAAAACTACAAATCCCCACTAACGTGAGGATAACGAGTATTTTTTTCAAAATTTCTCCTTGTTAGGTTCTACGGCTAATCCCTATTGGTTCAGAGTGGGTCACCACAACATCGCAGCAACTATAAAAATTGAAAATATTAATATCCGAAGCAAAAATAACGATAACAATATTACACACACACGCAATGACTGTCAGATTAAACCAATTTCAGCGCAAATATTATAGTGTAGTCTAGTCTTCACTCTTTGCATTTCTACTTCATCTCTGACGGAAATAGAAAATGGCAACTTCCTCTGCGGTAAAATTACATTTTACCTTTATGCAGCGAGGAACATTGGTGCAAACCTGCATCTTAGCACCGGTTACTAGCTCTTCAGAACCAATATCGAGTCAGTCAACTACTACGTTAAAATGCTGTTAAAAAAACTGATTTTACCAGATAATCACGACTCTGAGAAAGAAAACGACGGAAGAAATATGAACAAGTTCTGCAAAATAAGAAAATGTTTAAAAATTTTAAAAATGTAAACACAAATTATCATCCTCTAGAATGCTGTAAAAAGGAGGTTGGATGATGTAAAAAGTAGCTTGGATGACGTAATAGGAGATTGGATGATGTAAATATGAGGTTGGATGATGTAAAAGGAGATAGAATGATATAAAAAGGAGATTGGATGATGTAAAAAGAGATTGGATGATGTAAAAAGGAGATTGGATGATGTAAAAAGGAAAATTTTAGTTGACCGTACAACTGTTATTTAGATTCACCATTAATCATATTACAAAAGACGTCCAAGCTGATGCTAACACGGTGAAATCTCTGTCCTAAGAATTTTAGGTTCATAATGAGAATCTGTTAGCGTTTGAGGGAGGAGGCTTATACTTATTATTTAAGCTGCCAATGATGATGATGAAGAATTAGAATCTAGCCATTAGGCTATCGTCCAAATAGCACGACCTACTTTGAAAATAAAGAATAAAGATTCTATTTAGCAACACAAGTAGATATCTTAAGGGTTTTAAAAATAAACTTAAGTACTTACTTCGTTTCAATAGGAGAGGTGAGCTCAATGATAATAATTTTATTGTGATTTGTTGCAACTTATATTTCTATTTAGATTGCAAACTAAAGCATAGATAAGTATTAAAAATAATGACAAAAAAATACGGACTGAATTTAGAGTTATTTTTAAAACATAAAATAAAATAACAATTTTATGCAACACTATAGTTTCATTTCATTATTATTTATCTAATGTAGGAAGACTAAACAAAGACTTTTTAAGTTTTATGGAAAAGATTGAATTAAACAACTGGCATGAAAAAATAATATCAGATTGTACGCCAGAACACTCAACCATTTACAGACAATGTTAATCAAAAAATAAAAATATAACTTTTATTTATATTTATAAAGTTTTGATTTATTACCTACAATAGGAGTAATAAGGAATAAATAAATCACCAAATTATGGTAATGCCAACTTCCGGCCAATCGGAAGAAGAATCCTAAACTCTGTGTTTACTTTCAGCATTTTTTTATGGTAATTATATGAATGGCTACATTTTTCTGTTTTCGGGCGCTACGTTTTCCCGCTACAAAAATTTGAATTTCAAATAGAGAACAAAATCAAGTTCTACGGTTATTCAAATTTATATTCGGTCGAGGCCAATGACGCGGAAATATGAGTGTCATCTCTCAATTGTATTTTGTAACTTGAACAGCTTTGTGTTTGATTGTACTTTTGTATAAATTAGCCTAACTTATTATAAATCTGTTATGATTATAAAAATTAGAAACAACTTTAGTCTCTGCTTTTTACCACACTGGTTACCAATGCTCGTGACAAATATTTTTTTCGGACGTGCCTCTGTTTAAACTTACGCAATCTGAACATATTATTTATTAGTATTAGATGGGTATTTATCGCGTTCAAATTACCTTTTATTTTCCCGACGATTCGACAGGTTTGCACGCTGTCATGGTCACGGGTAGACAGTCTACCATTTTTGTTGATCCCTTAGGAATTTTCCAAAATTATATACCTAAGTGAATCAGTAATTCTGTGCAATAAAAATATGGGGCGTCATAATTTAAAATAATATAAAACTGAATTTTACTTTCTATCATGAGTGTACACATTTTAAAAATACTTTTTGTAATAAATTTTTTTCAATACAGACCATCTGACAGACGACGACGTGTAGTCATATAGACACACGTGTGTTTAGTAGACTGTAGACACACGTGTAATCTGTGAGACGAGTGTGAAGCTCATTAGTACTCCTTTCTAGTGTTCTGCAGTACAGTCTAGTGCGTACGTGCACCTAGGGGAATTACAGGACTGCCGGGATAACATGCCAGCCACAAAATATCGTTACTAGTTTCCGCCCACGGCTTCGCCTACGTGATAACTTTAAAAAAAAACAAATCTATCCCGCGGGAACCGTACATTTTTCCGGGATTGCAACCTTTGTGTTATTCGGGACCATAATCTATATCTGTGCCAAATTTCATTCAGATTCAGAGAGAGTTTTAGCGTGAAAGAGTAACAAACATCTAGACATCCAAACAAACGTTCGCGTTTATAATATTAGTAGGATTCCAATGACGTAAACATGCGTAGTCTTCTCTCAAAAATTTTTAAAATTTTGTTTTATGCGGGAACATGGTACCTAATGTATGAACTTTTGCATGCCCAAATTTTGACTTTCGTAATAGATAGCCCACTCGTGCCAAAGGAATTAATACGAGTATTTCCCGTGAAACTACTGGCAACAGTAAATGTACCCGGAAATGTACTTTTAGCACTACCAGTAGTGCCACGGGAAAGTACAATTTACTTTCACTCTACCAGTAGTGCGAAGTGGTAGTGCCAAAGGAAATAAATGGACATAATTTTGTCTAGCAAGTTGTCTTATTCACACGAGATATAACGAAATAGTTCAGCCGATATTTTGTCGTGGCGTTCATGTTAGGCCGGCTGGGCAGTTTATTAACGCATGTGGGGCGAAGACCTTCTCATTTATTACTAGTTTCCCCCGACTTTGTTCGACTGTTACTTTCATACTCTAACTAGCACAGCTCAGTTGGTAGTAGCTCTGTCTTTTGCGCTATAGGTTGTGGGTTCGATCCCCACCCAGGGGCCATACCATAAGCTTTTCGGGCAATATAAAAGTAATATAACTTTTCAAAGTAATATAAATTGAATTATAGTAGTATTATTATAAGCTTGAAATGTGAGTTTCTGAAACATGATTTGTAAAAGCTTGTGCCAAATATTATGTTTGGACGTGCCTCTGATTACCCTCTTTAGATGTCTTCAAAGATCGAAGTGACGTAAGAGATGACTACCGAGACTGGGGATTACAGTCGTAATCATGTTTTTTTTTTATAAAAAATAGTTTTTCAAAACATTTCCGCATCCAAAGTTTATGTGCAAGAAAACTCATACGGTCTGTGAAGCGACGGCAGATGGTACAATCTATTATTGTTTAAAAATATACTGTATCGCGTAGAAAATAAGATTGAAAATCGTTGTAAAAGACAGTGCAATAGATACGATAACAGATGGAACTGCCGCCCATACTTTTGGAAAAGTAGCTGTAAAACAATGGTACTAGGGTTTGATTTCGAATATAAAGCCGTTTATTGATAAGAACTATAGAAAAAATAACGTTTTCTAGGTGTTTCTTATCATTAGTCAAATAAGTGTTCTTATAAGTGGCGATAGGCTTGCAACCTGTCACGTACAGAATAACTCTGACTAACCCCTTTAGATATCCTCAAAGATCTAAGTAACTAGAGATCTGAGGAGATTATCTACAAAGCCTGGGGATTACAGTCGTTATCAGTTTTTTTTTTTCTTATCAATAAAAAAATTGTATATGCAGTATTCTTGAATTACAAGTATCTGGTTATTAAAACCTTCAGAACGCATAAAGTGGTAGTCAGAGTCACGTCTATACCATTCCCACTTTCTCACAGTGGTTAATTGTATTCCACTTTGTGTAACAACCCTTGAAAAATTGAAATAAATCTACTTTTGTATTAACTATCTTTGCATTAATGCTCACAATTTCCACTTTCGATAAAAATTGCAACACAACCGAGTTTCGAATCCACAGCAGCCCCTTTAGACAAGCGGCATAAACGATATAGAATAGAAAACGAATAGAATAGTGTCATTCCCATACATAAAGAACTCCATTCTATTCGATTTATGTTTATGCCGCTTGGCTAAAGGGGCAGGTACCTCCAGATATTTACTAAAATAATCTCATGCTCAACGAAATGCCATTCTACGAGCTCCCAAATTAAGATTAAACACCCCCACACTGTATTTTTCCTGCTTCCATACATTCCTCCTTAATTACTTTCCCCCCCCTCCCACTCACCCCACTGGTCACATCTTGAAAATTACTTTAAATGATATTTCTCCATCCGTCCCGTAATGTTTGATCGACGTATCGGGAAATATTACACCTTATTCGTTCCGCTTTTAATTAAACTTTCGATAGAACATGGCGGCTGCTATGAGGTATGTAGCGGTGACTTCAATAGTCTCCAATAATATTTATTCATTGAAATCACAGGGATCAGTTTGAATCGTCTTACATACTAGGTGAGTCTAGATGCCAATTCAAGTCCTATACCCAGTCCGAGAAGAACTGACAAGAAACTCTCTGGGCCCTAGCGCTTTTTTTGTATGATCCTTGTTAATTTTGTTAGGGACACCTAGCAGAGTTGGAGCTGATTTGTCCCAAGCTTTTCTGTCATCTAAGCACTCTGATATACTATAATAAGCTTTTTTTTCGAGACAGTTTTCTGTTTAATTACATTTTTGAATTTCACAATCGATAAATCAAGCATGTCGCTTGAGATCTTGTTATAATAGAAGCGTACACATTGCCCTATAAAGGATTTTCCACTAATTTAAATATTTATTTATATATAATTGTTCGTTTTTTAAAAGAGCGCTGGTGGTGTAGTGGTAGCACCCCTGCCTCACGATCCGAAGGTCGTGGATCCAAACGTGGTCGTGCACCAATGAGTTTTTCCATTCGAAAAAATTATGTGCGTAATGCCAGTGCTCTTAAACGGTGAAGGAAAACATCGTGAGGAAACCGGCATACCCTAGAACCAAAAATTCGAAAGTATGTGTCATAGGTTAGTATTCTTATAAGCGGCGATGGGCTTGCAACCTGTCACGTACGGAATACTAACTACTGTGCAAAATGTGGGCATGTACCAAATGTCATGTTTGGAGGTGCCTCTGACTACCCTCTTTAGATATCCTCAAAGATCTAAGTAACTAAAGATCTGAGAAGGTATCTACCGAGCCCGGGGATTACATTCGTGATCATTATATTTTTTGTTCGTTTTTTTCATAACCCCTCCAGCTACATACCACACGGCATTGCAAGCAGTCAGTGTGGAAATTGGAACAGCTTTCAATAACGGAACTGATCAATTATAGCACTTAGATATCGGATACGTTCAACTCGTTATATCACTGATATTCATCTATTCAGCTTTTTTCCGCAGTTTTAGTTAAGGCTTTTGAATAATATTACATGGATATAACATATCAATAGTTGTTGAACTTTCACGGAAATTATATTGAAACTTTTACATAATTTTACATGAGTTTTGCATTAAAACGCGGGACCCCAGATCTGGCTCATATTTGGCTCAATGTTAATCAACATGGTAATGACAGCGTCTTGGGGACGCCTCTGGGAGTAATCTGGATCAAATAAGCTGTCGCTAGATTGTTTGTCAAGGTCCTTAGATAGCTTAACTGTTTCTTATTGTATCTTATACGAGCATAAAGTGTGTATTGTTGTAGATTATATTTGTATATTTCTGTAAAGCTTTTTATTCTAATCCTACTACATAATACAAACGTTAATGTTTAAATAATATGGATGTATGTATGTTTGTTACTCTTTCACGCTGCAAGGGCTGAACGGATTTGGATGAAATTTAGCACATAGTTGGATTATAATCTAAAATAGCACATAGGCTACCTACTTTTTTTCCCGTGGGATAGATTTGTTTTTCAAGTTACCACGAGAGCGGGAAAAATGTACAGTTCTCATGGGATAAATTTGTTTTTTATTTGTCAAGGTATCACGAGAGCGAAGCCGTGAGCTAGTGCTTGTATCGATGAACCTAAGTGAGTACCTTAAGCACTCATAATTTATGATAATTGAAAGCAGTAAACAAAGTGCAACGTAAAGGCTGTGTATCAATTAGGGCAATTAACCCGCTACTTTTATCATTCATTTTTTATCAAGAGCATCCACAAACGTAGAGCCGGGGGGTGACCGCCCGGCGGCTGCAAATTACCCCCAAAGGAGACCACGTTAATATAACACAGCCTCATGAAACCGCTGTCCAAGTTTTGATAACATTTTCGAAGCAATAAAGCCTTTAAAAAACGTTTAAAAATGGTTTTATTCCTCATCCTTTTTCTCTGCCTACGTTACCTCACCTAAGGTATAAAACAGATATAGTACATGTTTTTTTTACAAGTTTATAACCTTTTTAAGTAAAAGTACCTGGGTGACCGAGCTTTGCTCGTTTTTTGGGGTAAACGACGTTTTATAAAAATGAAACCTAGCTAGGTCGATTTATCACCAACAAAACCCTCTGCATACTAAATTTCATGAAAATCGCTGGAGCCGTTTCCGAGATTCCAATTATATATATATATATATATATATATATACAAGAATTGCTCGTTTAAAGGTATAAGATAAGTTGAAATAATCAATGTACCTTTACAAATCTTTCAAACGTTTAAAATTGCAAAAAATATTTTTGTAGAATAAAACATATTTATCGCAAAACGGTGTAAAAAATATTTGCATTTTAAACATTTTTCTGCTTCATAATTGATCTGGAGTATTTTTGGAAAATTAACATATTATTTCTCAATTTTCTGTACGGTATGCGTACATAATTATTAGTACCTGGTTGACCGAGCTTTGCTCGGTTTTTTTGATAAATCTTGTTTTTTGGAAAATAAAACCTAACTAGATCGATTTATCACCCCCGAAACCCCCTGCATACTAAATTTCATGTAAATCGCTGGAGCCGTTTCCGAGATTCCGATTATATATATACAGGGTGTCCCAAAAAGTAGTGTCAAGCGAAAGTCCAGAGATAGAACACCCCTTGGGGTACCCGAATCACCCCCATGTATGTTCCGCGATTTTCTATAGTTTTCGAGTTATTAATTTTTTTCCGAATTTTTGAAAATTCACGACTTGAACTACCTAAAACATTCTTACAAAAAAAGTAGAAAACTTTCTTGAGATTTTTTTTTTTGCTACTGAATTTTTATGAGTTGTTCTTTTATGCATAAAATAATCAGCTACGTGATTTTGATGAAAACTATGAAAATGTTGGTGTAAAGTCAAATAATTACATTCGGTGAATTATGACTAAAATTTTCAACTTCAAATTAAAAATCTTAAAAAGTGATTTTATGGTTCCTAAATAAATCTAAAGAATTCTCCAGACTCTCAGCTTTCATAACCATTAAAAAAAAATAGTACTTAATTGGCTACTTTGGCTAAAATCGACCTTCAAAGACGGTGAGGTGGAAAATTCTTAAAATTAGCAACCTGATTAAAAAATAGATTTTGGCCATTTTATCATTCCTAAGCTTAATTTGTTTGTTAACTAATCAAAAAGGACTACAAGGAATTAGTTTATGCCAAAGAAATCAGCAATATGGCCGAATTAAGAACAAAATTGAGACAGGCCGATGAAAAAATTAAGGAACTTAAAATATCTTTCATACGATTTAAGGAAACCTTTTTAAGATGATGTACGATTTGTATCGACCTAGAAGGTTGACATTTTGAAAACTTTTTGTAAAAAATTAATAAATTTTTTTGTTGTTTTATTTCATAAAATAAGCTAAACTAAATTTATAAAACCTTCAAATACTAATGAAATCTTACTTTCCTGCAGTCATTTTTGGTTAATTCACAAACTAATTAAGCTTAGGAATGATAAAATGGCCAAAATCTATTTTTTAATCAGGTTGCTAATTTTAAGAATTTTCCACCTCACCGTCTTTGTAGGCCGATTTTAGCCAAAGTAGCCAATTAAGTACTACTTTTTTTTAATGATTATGAAAGCTGAGAGTCTGGGGAATTCTTTAGACTTATTTAGGAACCATGAAATCACTTTTTAAGATTTTTAATTTGAAGTTGAAAATTTTAGTCATAATTCACCGAATGTAATTATTTGACTTTACACCAATATTTTCATAGTTTTCATCAAAATCACGTAGCTGATTATTTTATGCATAAAAGAACAACTCATAACAATTCAGTAGCAAAAAAAAAACCTCAAGAAAGTTTTCTACTTTTTTTGTAAGAATGTTTTAAGTAGTTCAAGTCGTAAATTTTCAAAAATTCGGAAAAAAATTAATAACTCGAAAACTATAGAAAATCGCGGAACATACATGGGGGTGATTCGGGTACCCCAAGGGGTGTTCTATCTCTGGACTTTCGCTTGACACTACTTTTTGGGACACCCTGTATAAACAAGAATTGCTCGTTTAAAGGTATAAGATGAAACATCTCCTCTAATGTCATTTTGAAAGTAATTCAACATTCGTATTTTACGAAGTCTTAGTAACTCAATGAACAGAATCGCTACCAGCCGGGCTAACATGGCAACCACGACAAAATGTCATCGACGCTTTTACCGTATTTGTCTTATATTCCCACGAGAAAGAGCGAGACAAAACTTCACGCCGTATGTTAGCCCAACTGTATCCACGAATAAATATACGACACATCAGCACGGCAGTAAAAATCAATAAAAACTACATTAAGGTCCTCGCCAAACATACACTTGTAATGCCCCCTGCGAGCCTGACCCACTGACGGATTAAACTACACAGCCTGAATACTAAGCGGGGGATAGTTGGTAAAGCTGGGGTATAACTATGTATATCTATAACTATATAAGAGCTTAACCTGACTGACTGATTCATCATCGCCGATCCGAAACCGCTGAAGCTAGAAAGCTGAAATTTATAACAAAATTACCCACTAAGGCGGGATTTTGGAAATTACACCCCTAAGGGGGTAAAGAGTGAAAACTTTAGTAAAAAACCTTTTGATGCGTGAAGCGATTTTCATGAAACTTTGTTTGTGTACTTTAAATGCAAAATGAATGGACACGTGTTTCAAGAATTTTCAAAAAGGGGTCAAATGGGGGTCAATGTTTGTATGGGAACTTTTCAACGGGTGATGCAATTGGTTTGAATTTTGGCCTGGATGGATACTTTAAATGCAAAATAAATGGATAATGTATTTCTGGATATTTAAAAATAACCCTCTCAAAAGGGTAAAATGGGGTGTCAAAATTAGTATGGGATTTTTTATGAGTTGTATGATTGGTTTGAATCGATTTACATACTAGGAGAGCTAGTCTACACATAATAATAAAATCGCTGAGAAAAGATGAAGAGCAATAGGTTAGCGTGGTATGGACATGTTATAAGAAGAGTTGAATATCATGTGACGAGGAGAGTATTAATGAATTTGGATGGATAAAAGGGGGAGAGGTAGGCCGAAGAAAAGATGGATGGACTGTGTGAAAGATGACATGAGTAAGAAAGGAATGAGTGAGACAACGGATGATAGAGGGAAATGGAAGATCACCATGTTGTGCCGACCCCACATATCGCGGGAAAAGGGTAGGAAGATGATGATAATAAAATTGTTGAGAAACCGTGTCTTTACGTTTGATATTTTAAAATTGAAATTAGTTCTGCCTAAAGAAGACACTAAGCCCAAAAGAAGCATTTTTGAAAAAACAATACTTTATTCTGTTTATCTGTGTGTTAAAAAGATAAAAACTTGATAATAATAATATTAAAAAACCTTATCCATTCATGCCAGTAACAAACAGATTATAAAAAGTAATCTAACGCGTCTAATAAATAAATTTCTAACTGACACACTCACTGACATACAGACAAAGCACAGCCTAAACCGCTGGTGGTAGAGATTTGAAATTTGGATGAAATGTCTGTCTTTGTTCATAAAGGTGTATTTAGGAGTACCTGTAAGAGGTGCAGCGGGAGGTTGAAGTTTGTATAAAAATGTAATGCGAACAAAGTCGCGGGGAGAGCTTTAGTTGAGGAATAAATGCGTAAGATTGTGAATGTTCAAAACGGTTTACGATGTTGAATTATTTATCTCTAGTTTAAATATAAGCACTGATGGTGTAGTGGTAGCACCCCTGCCTCACGATCCAAAGGTCGTGGGTTAAAACCTGGTCGTGCACCAATGACAAGAAGATTTTCCATTCGAAAAAAATATGTGCGCAATGTTATGCCAGTGCTCTTAAACGGTGAGGGAAAACATCGTGAAGAAACCCGCATATCCTAGAACCAAATGTTCTAAGGTTAGTATTCTTATAAGCGGCGATGGGCTTTCAACCTGTCACGTACGGAATACTTACTACTGTGCAAAATGTGTGCCTAATTATATCATGTTCGAATATACCTCTGACCCGCTTTAGATATCCTCAAAGATCTCAGTAACTAGAGGGGCCTGTGCCTATCATGTTCGGACGTGCCTCTAACCAAAGATTTAAATCTTAGATATGCCCGGACGCCAAAAACTGTGGCACTGTTTTTACTTGTGTGTGTTAACAAAATGCCAATGCACGCACACTAATGGTGCATTTATATTGCACGATCTTTCGTAAAATACTTATTCCATTTGTACCCTGAAATTGAAAATATTTGGTGTGCCAAATGAGCGAGCTATCTCATTTCGTGTGGCAACAAAACGGCGCGGTCTCAGTACTATACGGGCATATCTACGATTTAAATCTTTGCCTCTAACTACCCTCTTTAGATATCCCCAAAGATATAAGTAACTAGAGATCTGAGGATATATCTACCGAGCTCGGTTATAACAGTCGGGATCATGTTTTTTTTGTTAAATTTCACTACTACTACAACTAGTCACCACATTGGTAATTACAAACCAGTGTGGTGGAAGGATTCCAGTATATCTTCAAGAAACTCCAAGTGCACCAAAATTCAAAAATCTATTTTAGTAGTTCATGCCTGAGTTGAACTGTTAACCCCATTCTATCACGTTTAGTTCAACAACTATACAACGATCATAACTCCGAGAATTTCAAGCAATAGCTCAAACTTTTAGATAGTATCCTACTAATCTATACTAATATTATAAAGCTGAAGAGTTTGTTTGGTTGAACTCGCTAATTTCAGGAACTACTGGTTCAAATTAAAATATTATTGATGTGTTTTATAGTCCATTTATCGAAGAAGGCTAAGGTTTTATAACATAACGCTACGACCGGAGAATCAATGAAAAATGTTGCGAAAAACGGGAAAAAATATATTACATTAATCTCTAGTAATATTATAAACGCGAAAGTTTGTGAAGTTGTATGGATATTTACGCTGAAACGGGCGAATGAATCTTGATTAAATTTTAGTCTGGAATAGCACATAGGCTACTTTTTATCGCCACGCAGGTGAAGCCGTGGGTGGAAGTTAGTACTCGTATCGTGTATATAATAAGCAAGATTTTCAACGAGATATTGACAGCAATAAATGGTGAACGAATATAAGAGCCTTCGATAATACCTTCTCTTCTCCCGGTGAGATCAAACGCCTCGCGAGTTTCTCGTCCAATTACCGACGAGTGCTGGCCAATCCTTTACGTAATACTTATCTGGCGGTGTGTGTGAAATAAAACGTGGGGCCTTTAATAGGGAACATTTACACCGAAATGTACAGATACCCTCAAATCTAAATATTTTCTTTTTAACTGATGAAAAACGCTTCTAATAAAACTTCGGCTGTCAAATTATTAGTTTAGAAGTTATGAGATGAACATACCGGTCAAAATTACAACTCATTTTTTGCTTTGCTGTAGTCGGGTAAATAAGGAAATGGTTTTTAAAATTTTGTTAGTACTTAATTTACCTTAGGAGCTCTAGAATAAAGAGGTAGATTTATATTTCGATTTTCAATTTATTTATGTACCTATTGGATAATACGAGTATACTCCTAAATACAATCAAATGCTACTTTTTATGTAGGTATGACAACTCGTTCGAAGCCGAAGGCAGACTCTTGTTTATTTAGAGCTAGTTTCCGCCCACGGCTTTGCCTACAAAAACAAAAACAAATCTATCCCACAATAACCGTACACTTTCCGGGATAATAAGTAGCCTATGTGCTTTTCCAGACCATAGTCTATCTCTGTGCCAAATTCATCCAGATCTGTTCAGCCGTTTCAGCTTGAAAGAGTAACGAACATCCATACATCCAACTTCACAAAATTTTATGTTTATAAATTAGTAGGATAGGACTATTTTGGTGTGACAGGCGGCCTTTGTGCCGACTCACAAGTGAGCCCTCAGACAGAGTGTTTGCAAAAGTCGCTCCGAGTGTCGCGGGGTAACAGGTTCTCTACCAAAGGAAGAACCTTTCTAGAAAAATGTTTGTATGCATAGTTTTTCATTATCAACCTTAGCGAATGTTAGAATCGAGCATAACATAAAATCTGTAGCTGCATAAAATATTATCATAATCATAATTTACCATAGATATGTTTCCATGTGATAGATGATAGAGAAATGGAAGAACATTTTGCTCTTTTCTATCACCTAAATTGCCATTTGAATGTTTCTTTGTTTCAATCATATGGTTTTCACACGAAATGCGACATAATATCGTGCGACATGGTTTGTAAATATTTCAAATAAGAATGCTCATGATAGCTAGTAACTAAGTATTCAGGATTCTTACCACAAGATCTTACAAACAATCATTTTTCAGAAACGTTAAAGTTTCAAGTTTTAAATATCATGTTTATAGGTCATGGTATCAAAGTTAAATTACTTCGATATTGTCCGAAGGGCTTATGGTACGACCCTAGGTTTGTTCACTAACAAGACACTACCTAGACACTAGTGACACTGTTATTGCGCGTAATAACTACCATTTATAATCTGTGAGTCGAAGGATTCCGAACTAGTGAAGTGTACGACCAATTTGTATGCAAATATCGAAGCACTCAGAACTGGCGAATGGAGCTATGAAGGCAGAAGCGGAAGCGGAAGTTGCTGTAAAAATGTTGACTGGGCTAACTCGTGAGGCATTCTAGTTTTAGTAAAGTTATTGGTGCTAATTCTGTTGTTCCGCAGACTTATTTAAAATTATTAAAAACTTATTTAAGTTATTTAAAAGTTGGTGTAAAAATGTTGACTGGGCTAATTCGTGAGGCATTCTAGTTTTAGTAAAATTATTGGTGCTAATGCTGTTATGTACTTAATGACTTATTTAAAATGTTAAAAAGGTGCGATCTTATTTTGTTCACTAGAAAGAACAAATTAGCTTAACTTTTCTTAATTGACATTTTGGTCTTAATTGATTAATTTTCCACCAATAACCGTAGCTTTAGTTAACAGCAATTGACATGGCTTCTTAAATAAGCTGAAACCCGTCGATCACACGTCCGTTTAGTCAAATTAAGATGGCATGTCATTAAAAATGTTTACGTCTAAATTTTAGTCTTTGGTATGAACATTAGTCTTTGGTGGTTATTTTTCCAATAAAGCCCGAGTTCTTGACGCTCATAGAGATGTCAATTAAAGTGAAAGTTTATTTCTTATCCATTGAAAAATTTCCAAGAATTTTAAATTTAAAATTAACAGTCACCTTTTTTTGTTTAAACTTTACTTGATAATTTGACAGACTTTGTGACATTTAAAATACTAGTACCTGGGTGACCGAGCTTTGCTCGTGTTTTTGGGGTAAACGACGTTTTCTGCCAACGGATGGAGGTAAAACCGTTACAAAAAAATTCAAAAAGTTTCAATATCCCACTTCATAAAAATACTTATAAAAATAAAACTAGATCACTTAGCTTGTTTCTGTAAAAAGTAATATAATCTAGGATATATTTACTGTGTTTTTCACACAAAACAAAGGTCTATAAATTTACAAACATAAAATCTTATTGGAATTACGTAAATACATCCTGCAGGATATACACCTCCTTGGTCCTACTTGACATAAATACTTATAAAAAGAAAACTAGACCACGTAGCTTGTTTCTGTAAAAAGTAATGTCATTTGGGGTATTTTGTCTATGCTTTAGGACACTAAAACAACCGAGAATGGCAACAATTTATTTTTATGAGTGAACTGCCGACACCCATTGTTTCGCTAGTCTATGACGTCATCCATGACTCACACTTATACATATTACCAAAGACGCAAGGAGATATTTTAACGGCTTCTACAGACCGGAAATTTATCCCGCTTTCTAATAACATAAACTTGTTCAAACAAAAGTAAACTCTATTATACCGAAATTTGAGTTTCAAGTGGCTCGGCTGCGCTGTCGCCCCGGGGCGATTCCGCCTGTTGACGGGTTGACGCTCATAAAGATGTCAATTAAAGTGAAAGTTTATTTCTTATCCATTGAAAAATTTCCAAGAATTTTAAATTTAAAATTAACAGTCACCTTTTTTTGTTTAAACTTTACTTGATAATTTGACAGACTTTGTGACATTTAAAATACTAGTACCTGGGTGACCGAGCTTTGCTCGTGTTTTTGGGGTAAACGACGTTTTTTAAAAATGAAACACTAGAATTGCTCGTTTTAAGGTATAAGATTTATTTAAAAAAATTGACACTGGCAAATTTCATCTCACATGAGATGCCATAAATACAGAAGGTATGAATTTTCGTTTTGTCTATTCGTCTAGCTATTTATATTCTTCAGTGCCCTTCAAAGCTAAGCACAGTAGGTAGTGCTTGTTTGGAGATAATTAATAGTAACTACCAACCGCTAGCTTCTTTACCTCGGGCCAAGCTATATGTATATTACAAGATAAACTTTGTTCAGTGGTCATATATTTCGAGTCTGAGTTATAGCCAGTTTTCTGATTAAATTTTTCTGGAAATATTACTTGGAAAATTATTTATTAGTACATTCAAATGATTTAGAGCTTAAGCTTTTGTTACTGACGCATTTTCTAAAATTACACCACCTAAGTATAAATTTTAGATAAAAAAGCTTAAAAAAGTAGCTGTAGTCATGAAGATATTTTCAAATTCTTTTCATATAAATATAATAATATTATAAACGACTATGGTAGAAACATGACTTAAAAAAATTACAATTAAAAAAACCCATAAAAAATGCATTTATATGATATTTTTATTGTTATTATCATTTCTTTAAGTAAAAACGTGTAGTAACTCAAAAATACTGCGTTCTTAAAGTTTTTGAGTTGTCATCAAGACATTGGTAATTTAAAGATGAAGGTAACCCATTAGAATAAAGGATCCATAAAAGGTTGTTTCAGGCAAATTCACAAACTAGTCACGAATGAAGGTACACATGCATTAAAAGCTCGCGCGCGCCGCCCGCCGCTGACAGATTGAGCAGGCTATTTACATATTGAGAGATGGACTCGTGTTGGAAAAATCGGTTTTAAATACGAAGTTTCTCATAGAGAAAGAAAACTGATATTTCAACTTAGTCGCAATCGGTCGTCTAGAAGGTAAACAAAGATAATTCGTCTATCAGTGGTCTGGATCATTTAAGCTCGTATGCTCGTAAGTAACGGTCTTTATATAGTTCAACTGTTTCACATGTTTATAATAGTACTTCTGTATATCTGTGCCAAATTTCATTTAGATCCGTTCAGCCGTTTTAGCGTGAAAGAGTAACAAATATACATCCATCCATCCAAACATTCTTACAAACTTTCGCGTTTATAATATTAGTAGGATGTTGTAGATAACAAGTAATGTTATTTAAACTATTGTTGAAAACTCTTCTGTTAGTTTAAATATCTGTGTTAGAATAAAGATCTGAATATACCTGAAAACTAATAATCTTGTACTTAAAAGTTATATTCGAAAATCGCTATGAAACATCATAAATGTATGAGAGTTATCACATGGCTTATCAATTGGAACATTCGGAACACGTCGCTCCTATTCATTTTTCTGTTTTCCATTAGCGACATCGGCATCGCTAGTAGATGTCACTCTGACCCGCTGATCCTAACTTTACTTACGCAGAAAATCTTTAAGAAAGAGAAACAGTAAATCACACACGCGCGATAAAACGTATCTAACAGAAAAATGGAGCTTCACTATGAATGATTCGGGGCCATACACTTACGCCTTGATATTTCCACTGGAATGTCTCTCTCATATATCAGAGTAGGGTACCGTTATAAATTTTTCGGTCAAGAAATTGGTAGGCCCCATGATTTAGATAGGGTTCGTCACGGTAAATACCTACTCAACATACGCAGGCCGCATGAGAAATTTATGGCCTGCAATATATGACTAGATGAAACTAGCCCGGCCGGCGGACGGTTTCGTACCCGGAATTTTTTATGTAAAAATGTGTGACCTTTATGTATGGCCGGAAGGCATCTCGCACTAAAATAAAGTACGCATGCAGAAGTTAATATGGAAGGGAAATTCGTAGGGATACTAAGGAAAATATTATGAATAGAAACCTAATTGAATTTAGGAAAAAAACAATCTGCATACAAGCCAAAACTAGTAAAGAACTTACACTATTGCACAGAATAACTAGTATTGTTTGAATGTTCAAAGGTAAGGAAGCTACTATTAATATTTTGGTCAAAAATCAGACATTGGTCAATGAACTTTGTGTTTTTGGTTATGTAGAGAGAAAAATTAGACTCAAACTCAAAATAAGGACGAAGTTTTAAAGCCTAAGTTTAAAAGGTACTCGTACAAAAGATAAAAAAAGTGAGGGATTTTATTTCAAAAAAGATCTCAACTCAGCACATGCAATTTAGCAACCTACGTTGGTCTTAAGTCGAGGCTTTTATCGAGAATAATATCTAAGCTTGTTGTGTCTGCTAGTTTAAACAAATATTTTGAAATATCCGAGATGATTCAACGAAAGCTTTCGTGACAGCTATAAACTGTAACATTACATTACACATGTAAAATGATACCTCTGTAGATAAAGGCGAATTATACTGTGTTTGTGGAATCCTCGCACGTCCCTACCCTCCCTTTGTGGCGATTTCTAATAGTAAATCGAGATTATTACGCTATTTTACAAATGGGAACGGGTATTATATTTAACTTACAAAAGACCAGAGGCTTTATCGCAAACTCTTACAAACTACATATGTTTCAGAAACGTCACATTTCAAACTTGAAATAAAAGTACTTCAATACAATTTGTATCGTAGTTTGTAATGGTCATGGTACATTATATTACTTTCATATTGCTCGTAAAGCTTATGGTAAGGTAACAGACCTATAGTAGTCACTAGACTCTATTACTCGTAGCATACAGCTGAGTGGCGGCCATTTTTGGTGTCATCTTTTCATAAGTATTATGTGTTTTTTTTTTTTCCAAAAATTAAAGGTGTGTGTCATAGGTTAGTATTCTTATAAGCGGCGATGGGCTCGCATCCTGTCACGTACGGAATACTTACTACTGTGCAAAATGTGGGCATGTGCCAAATATCACGTTTAGACGTGCCCCTGACTACCCTCTGGTAGATATACCCAATAATTGAAGTAATAAGAGATCTGAGTAGATATCTACCGAGCCTGGGGATTACAGGAGCATGTTTTTTTTGTAACTCAAAATCAACTTAGCTTGATTTGTTTTGGACTGATCTTTCTTTTGAAAAAATCACAAGACTTTCTGCGTTTATAAGTAACACAACAAGGTTGGCACGCTTTTAAAATACAGCATAAGATCCGTTGGGAAACACTTCGGAAACAATAGAACGGATGTCACAAACATTTACCGAGCACACCACGCTAACTTCGTAATTTCTACCAGATTCGAGGAGCAGATTCCCTCGGGAGCTAATAATTAAGCAATTGATGGATAAGAGTAACTGATAGGCCCTCGGGACTTTATCAATTTAGCTCAACATCGATGTAAATGTTTTGGCCTTGAAAGTTTGCGAACTCGAGGCGAATTTAGATCCTAACCGGATATTGACAAAAGTTTCCGTGATTCATATTGTTTGAGAGTTTGTGTTATACCAGTTCTTAGAAGCAGCTTAAACATCCCTAAAAACAAACTTATTATAAATAAATATCGGGGGACATTTCACACAACGCCATCTAGCCTCAAACTAAGCAAAGCTATTGGAACCAGATGGTTGATAGATTAATTGTACACTTTTTTTTGTAACAACATTCATAAATAACAATAATAATGTGTTCATCACACAAATGTTTATCCACTTACTATGATCTTGACTTTTACTTCATTCACTCTCATTACATTCATCATACATGCGCGTCGGTTTAGGGTACTGTTGACCTGGCCTTTCTCTAAAACGTCCCCTATTTGATCGAAGTACGTACGCCGAGGTCTTTCCAACTGTCCCATTCTCATTCTCCTTATGCACCTGTTTCGTCAATCCCCTTTCATCTATCTTTTCTATATGCCCAAAGCATCTTAACATATCCTTCTCAATTTTCGTCACGTCTTCTTTCACACCAGTGATCAAAAAAAAACTATCTTTACTTCTATAAGTGATGTGATCTGTATACTGATTGTTCCTAATTCTATACGTCACCTGTTCTTTTCTCTCCTACTATTGCCTCTTCAAACTAATGTGTTCTCTTATGGTTCTCCCATCCTTTCATTTATACTCGAGTCACCTCACACTCACTTCACGCATGTTAAGGTGGCGTTTCATGCGATGCGATCAAGTCTCGCGACTTTGGCTCAGATAGCATCTGCACCTGTATGCACCTAGTATAACACGCTTTTTTATTCTCCTTGTATTTTACGTTACAACTGTTTTATAAAGGTCACTTAATGTGCACGTACAAGTTTTGCAATATTGTTTAAAGATTGTTTAAGTCGACTAGTCACTTATCGTAAAATCCAAGTTCAAATTAACTCTTGACCTCTAAGCGGTTACCCAGCCACTTTTGTATTTCTGATTTGGTAAATTATAACGTTAAAGACTCAAATAGACCAGCAGGGCTAACTTGATGGTCGTAACAAAGTTTTATCGACATTTTTATCGTGCGTTTGTATCGTATTCACACGAGATAGAGCGAGATAAAACAGTAGACAAAACTTTGTCGTGGCGCTCACTTGGTAGCTGTGACAATGTTTTGTCAAGACTTTTATCATGCATTTGTATCGTGTTCACACGAGAAAGAGTGAGACAACAATAGATAAAATTTTGTCGTGACGCTCATATTAGCCGTATGTGCTATAGGTATCTTACTAATATTATAAACGCGAAAGTTTGTAAGGATGTCTGGATGTCTGAATGTCTGAATGTATGTTTGTTACTCTTTCACGCTGAAACGGCTGAATGGATCTGGATGAAATTTAGCACAGATATAGATTATAGTTTGGAATAACACATAAGCTACTTTTTATCCCAAAAAAATGTACGGTTCCCGAGGGTTCGATTTGTTTTTTTTTTTTCAAGGTACCACGCGGGCGAAGCCGTGGGCAGAAGCTAGTGTCAGATATGTGTAAGAAAGGAGTGTTGAGATGACAGATGATAGAGGAGAGTGAAGGAAGAGAACCTTTTGTGCCGACCCCACTTAGTGGTATAAGACCAGGAAGTTAATGATGATGCTCATAAATTAGTCGTACTCAATTGGTATTTTGAAAAGAAGATCTCAAATACTTAGTATTTTTTATGGTCTCACGCATCGGAATGTCCCCTTTACAGTGAGTATGGAGGCGGCCCGCATGCTTAGACAAACGACAGCTTCACAGTAACATCTAGTCATCCAGCCATCATTGTTTGCAGCTGGGACACACTGCCAGTAAGGTACTACAACTTGTCATAACAATGTGATAAAACTCCTGTTTTGCGTGCAAACATTACTGCAGCTAGTGTGATTACTGGGTAAATGAGACTAAAATAATAAGACCATACCTTGACATGCAATTAAGTCTTTGGATGGTATAGTCTGGCGTGGGGTTTAATAAAGTAAATGATAATGACCTACATGCTCAAAATAGCAAGATAATACTATATGAAAATCGAGAAGGATGAGTTGTTCCAATGCGTCAAATTTCTTAATTAAATTACTCTCACATTAACAAGCAAGGTTGTTATTCAGCTAAATATGGATTGCTAAGCGGGGAAGCTATGTGCCCATTTCTACGTAAACTAAAAAAATGATCAGGACTGTAATCTCCAGGCTCGGTAGATAATCTCTTCAGATCTCTAGTTACTTTAGATCTTTGAGGATACCTAAAGGGGTAGTCAGAGGTACAAACATGATACTTGGCATATGACCACATTTTGCACAGTGATTAGTATTCCGTAGGTACTTAAACTAAGCTATAAAAAAATATAGCGATTCTATTGTTTGGCTTAACATGCGGCATTAGGCTGGTTACAGTGCTTCACTGACCGTCGGTGCGTATGTCGGTCGCGCTTGTCATTAATATGAAAATCCATAAAATCGTACAGTGCTGGACCGACCGTACGCACGCGTATATTGCTACGCACTGCGTACGAGGACCATCGGTCGAGCGCGTCCGCATGCGTCCGTCAGTCGGCCGACGCGCTATGGAAACGTATGAACGCGTTCAGTGCTGCACCGATCGTTGGACCGACCGTACGGACCTACGACGGATGTCTGTATCATTTTTCATCTGGTCAGTTTGTTGGTCAGGAGAGCACTGAATGATACAAACTGACGGTCGGTCCGTATGTATCGTCAGGACCGACCGTGCGCACCGACGGTCAGTGAAGCACTGTAACCCGCCTTAGCATAGCGCGTCGCGCATCTGAAGTAGAAAAGCTAAGTAATCCTAAAATATCTATGTTCTGATAGTTGCCTGCCCGTGTGTCCCACAGTTATCAGAGCCACCGCTCGAGTAAGCACCGTCGATGACGTCATAATCTCGAATCGCACAAAATGACGCGACGTGATTCTATTAACGAGTGCGTGAGTGACGCGATTCTGTGGCGATGGCCGCTTAGTGACGTGCGCGGTGATTGCCTATTCGCTACTGCGGTTACTTCATCAACTTCGGCTGCGATAAACAGGCTTACTAGCGGTTTGTGCGCGTGTTTCTGGCGATATTGGAGCGTTGTCGCCACACCATTCTAAGCCAAAAAATGAAAGTTTCCACTTAACTATCGGTCTATCGGTGAAAAACCCGACAATAATTAATTCAATTTCTGAATGCCCCGCGTTCCCTCTGCGTCTCGCCTAGCACTAAGTGTAAACACGTCTTTAATTTTACAAGTTAAATAATTTATATAGCTGACAGTTCTAGGCGCGTAAACCGAGTTTAATAATTACAAGACTATAACATTGTATTCGTACTCGCAAGTGCTATTTCACATTCATTCGGGTGCTGTCTTAATAATTAATCTAGACACGCGGCAGCGTGTCAAGCCAAGTTCAAGCGAAGCGAACGGGCGATGCGCGCCTAGTGTAATATTACAGGAACCATTTGGGTGATTTTTCACCCCCTCGTAACTCAAAAACTATTTCACATAAACAAGTCAAATTTGGCTCATCTATTGCCACTTGCGAGTAAAACATGTGCACCGAATTTCATAAACACACCTCAAACGGTTATTTAGATATTAACGTCCAAAAATGCCTGGTTATGGAAAATTTTATCACTGACTGACCTATAGACGTTAATTATAACCCAGTTCCAGATGACCTAGAACGTTCAAATTTGGCATCCAGGTAGGTAGTGGGGTGGATACAAAGGAAAAAATCTGAAACTTGCAAATTTTTATATTTTTAACGTACTTTTTCAATTAATTGATACTCCTAGGAACCCTTACTAGCGCCTGTAATATAAGAATAGCAATCTAAATAGATGACAGTCGGTCATTATGTGGATTTTAATAGGGTCTTGACGTGAATATAATAACGAGTGGAAGTAGTGTCTTCGATGGGTAAGTAGTACACTCTTACCTAGGTATACAATGTGCCAATAGTTGAGCCGTCTATGCAGATAGGTAAGTATGACTATAGGTATGTATACCTACAATGTGCCAATAGTTTGAGCAGTCTATGCAGGTAGATAGATATGGCTAGATAACTATTCAGGCCTAGATTATAGTGTGTCTCGGCTTGTCGGATAGGTAGTAGGTAGATATACTTATTCAGTAAGTACTCAAGTACCTACCTACCTGCTTAGTATGTACCTATACCTACAATGTGCCAATAGTTTGAGCCGTTTATGCAGGATTATATAAGTGTAATAATATAAGAACAAGTACTTACTTACTAATAAGTTCTGTACAAAAAGTAATGATATCCCATCAAAAACATAAATGTGAAATGAGAGCCAAGTTCAATAAGTAGGTATGCTTTAGTCGTTGACTTCAGCGACAAAAGAAGTGAGATCTAGACGGGTGCCAAGTACAATGGTCAGTCCTAAAACTGATTTATAACAATATGAAATATTTTTAACAACTTTAAAATATCATTTCATCTCATAATTTAGGATATTATATTGAAGCCTTAGGTCTAACTTGGCTAGTTTTCTTAAGAGTACGAATTATATTAGGTATAGCTTGCACGTTCTTATTTTATTCTTCTAAAAATTTGGCTTGCTGGTAGAAACTAGCGATCGGACATAGTAGGTAAGTAGTTAATAATAGGAAGGTAATTCGTATAATGATAACTAGCCAAGTTAGACCTTAGGCTTCAATATAATATCCTAAATTATGAGATGAAATGATATTTTAAAGTTGTTAAAAATATTTCATATTGTTATAAATCAGTTTTAGGACTGACCATTGTACTTGGCACCCGTCTAGATCTCACTTCTTTTGTCGCTGAAGTCAACGACTAAAGCATACCTACTTATTGAACTTGGCTCTCATTTCACATTTATGTTTTTGATGGGATTACTATTTCCGCGATACGATTAAATAGAATTACAGAGTAAACTACAACGCAAAATCGTACGATTGAACTAATAATAATACTATTGGTGGACAATTCACACAGCGCCATTTATCCCCAAACTAAGCAAAGCTTGTATTATGGGAACCAGATAGCTGATAGATTAATTATTATACTTTTTTTGTAAGTACACATGTACATAATAACACCCAGACACATAACAAACATCTGCGTTCATCACACAAATGTTAGTCCTGGGTGGGGATCGAACCCACAACCTACAGCGCAGAAGGCAGAGCTGTGAGGCCGGTTGTATTTATAACTTTACCGCATCTATAATGCGATCGCCCGTAACTTTGAAACACGCTACATATCTACAACGCAAGTCACTGATCGTTTTCTGCCTTCGCACCGAAACACACCACTCTATAATACCAAGTGAATGTTGTAAGGAGTTAAGGCTTCCTTTGAGCTGCATAGGGGAAACTAATTTGTACCTGTTAAAGACATTCCTTGCATGGCTCAGATGTTGGCCTGAGGAGCGAGGCAAGGTTGTCGGCTGTGACGTAATGACTTGAATACCTGTCTTTTAAATGTCCGAATGTTATGTTGAATAGTCTGACAAATACGCCTTATTAACCGACTTCAAAAAGGAGAAGGTTCTTAATTTGAATATTTATGTTTTTTAAGCGATAATTACGCTAATTATTATCCGTTGGAGGCCTGCATCATAATACATTATTTTTAAGATGGTAAAACTGACACATAAATGTTAAACAAAATATCTAAATAAATAATTAATTAATGCTGGACAATCCACACAGCATCATCTAGTCCCAAAGTAAGCTACTCAAAGCTTGTGTTATGGGTACTAGATAACTGATATATTTAATACATTATTTATAAACATATATACATATATATATTATAGATAGAACTTTTTTTATTATACATAGAAAACACCCAGACCAACGGAACAAATTTCTGCAGATCGTACACAAATTTGTTCCGCGGTGGGAATCGAACCCGCCACCTCTTGCGTCGCAGGCGGACTCTTGCCCGCTGCGCCACTGAGGTCGTCGAACGTCATAGGATACATAGGAATAATAGTGTAATAAGCAGTGGTAAAAACCCTCTGATCAAGTAAAACCACACAGTTCAACCAGATTGGTGTAGTTTACCAGTAGTATAATAAGTGTAAAAGAGTTGTTTTTTTTTTTAAATAACGAAATCAATATGTGGCAACTGATTTTTTATGCTCTCCCAATCCCACATGTAATAAGTTGTTAAGTAAATTTAATTTGTCATCGCGACTGGAGGTTTCGTAGGAAACGTTAGACTAGGCTTATCCAGATTTGCAATTAAGCTATCCGAGCAGTAATTAGATTTATGCTAATCCGCTAGTTAATCTAGAGACAACGATAGACAGTCCGCTACCCGCCGTAGACCCCACTAATTTGTCTACACGCCGCCATCTTTGTCTTGGTTTACGTAGAAATTGATACCGACTGTACTATTTCAGGTTGGTTCGTTGGTTTGAGCCTGGTTAGTGTCGCGTTTACACGGGCAGAGAATCGCGTGTGAGAATCAGATGATAATTATATATTTGTTATACATCCTACTAATATTATAAACGTGAAAGTTTGTAAGAATGTATGGATGGATGGATGTATGTTTGTTACTCTTTCACGCTAAAACGGCTGAACGGATCTGAATGAAATTTGGCACAAATATAGATTATGGTCTGGAATAATACATAGGCTACTTTTTATCCCGGAAAAATGAATGGTACCCGTGGGATATGTGTTTTTGTTTTTCAAAGTATAAAGCGGGCGAAGCCGCGGGCGGAAGCTAGTAATTATATATAAGTAGTAAAGGTATACATTATTTTAAATTGTTTGTACATACTCATATATTATTCACCTACGTTATAGCATCTCCCTAGTCTCTAAGGTTTGCTGGTAGAAAACTCTTGTAGGGTTAAGCTCGCTTTTGTACATTTATTTATTCTTTCTGTCTTGCTTGTAAATATTTTACTATATACTGTTAGCAATATCGTCCGACGATGAGTCATAGGGGACAGCGCGCCTATAAAAGCGGGCGCAAAGCGAGCTGCAGGCCAGTGGCGCACGAGCCTTCGACGAGTGAACATCTATTTAGTTAGGATTATCGGTGATTGTGAGCTACCTACCTACTTACCTATGTGGTTAGATTACGAGTAAGTTACTCTGAGTTCATGTTAAATTTAACTGTGGTTTGTTGTAAGTTTGATTTGATTCCTTTTGGTTTTCTTTATGTTTAATTTTTATCAAATTGTAAAGGATTAAAGTTAATCCGCCGTCCGTCTGTATTTTTTTTATTTGAATCATTACTTGGTTCCTAAAATCAGAAGTGGGATAGGTCTGTGTCCACATACAGCTTTCTCTTTCTTTTCTCTGTAAAACGCTACCTTTGCACTGATAAACAACCAGACAAAGGCCTATAAACCAGAAAGGAAGCAAAAATACAACTACCCACAGTTAGTCATTTTTTGTGTTTTGTTGTTTAAATTGATGAATTGAGAACTCGTGTTAGTTCTGGACATTGTTTAGGAGGTAGCTCACGCAACCGTACACGAAGTCCTCGTTCACATCTCGAGATGTCACACATATGTGCACATGTCTCGCATGTCGAGGCAGTTCTCGTTCAAATAGATCACGATCCCGTTCCTGATGTGTCATATCGTCGAACGCCGTGGCGCACATATAGGGCTCCACGTAGAAGGAGTGGGTCTCGCTCGTGTCGCGTCTTGTTTGAAAGACGATGCTAAGGTTTGGATATCTGAATGGGTCACCCGCGACCGTTCATGGTCGAACTTTGAGGAAGTAAACCTCTTTGTCCAGGTAAGTTAGCCTTTGCCAATATTTTGTTCGAAACCATGAAGAAAACATCTGACTCATACACCACATACCCTGAATACGCGTGTCGTACTTCACTGCGTTTACAAGCGGTATATGGTCTTAGTGAAGAACTAAGGACACTTATTATTATCCGTGGAATAGGTAACCCTTAGATAAGTGCAGGTGCTGTCTCATGTTTTTGTGGTGGACAAAAGGACCATATTCAGATACAATGTCCCAAGAGAACAAAGGTGAGTAACTACTGACCTCACACCAAATGTCTGCTCATTTAGTAAGAAGTCTAACGTCAATTTTGTATTAGCTAACAGGCAACAGCAATTGAACACTATGTCTCCCTCTGCTGGACAATCTGTGAACAATATTTGTTTCCACCAATTGCTGTCGCTAGTGGCGCTAGTGTTCAAAGGCAACGTGCATTCGGCGACAACTTGGCGATAGGCAGATGACTGCCTTCCGTGATACCGTTTACGGTAACAACTTGCAACCGATCGCGTAAGCGGTCGCTGTTGCTTTGCTGCTGCTGTCGATCTGCTATCACTCTGCTCGCTGCAAGGTTTGACATTGTAACCCTTCTGGTCACGCAGTTGACGATTGTTTTTCAAAAGAGCGCATCTGTAAACAGTCGTCATCATGTAGGCATGCCCATCCCAATGAGCAGTACTGTATTTCGACTACCCTCGAGTCGAAATTACCTTTCTTCTCCCGCTAATATAACGTGTACTTACTAACCGACTTGACACCAGCTGATTTCGCGTCTAAACGAGACTACTTGATGCTCTGAGTCGACGATCAACAACAGCTGTGATGAATAGTGTTCCGATCAATGTTTTAATTGATAGCAGCGCTTTTACAATCTCATCACACCTGATGTGCTTAAAGTAAACAGTCTGCTAGTGTGGTAGTTATCAAGGTAAACATGTTGACAATCGTATAACCGTTGTTTGTGAGATTTCAGATGTATTAGAAAAGGTCAGGTGAAGCCGAGCGTTTGAGGAGTGGAGTACGGCAGGCCGATCGCGAGGCGGTCGCTGTCGCTTTACTGCTTCCGTCGCTCTACTGTCGCTACTGCAGGGTTTAACATAATAAGCCTGCGGGTAAACTCTACTCTGGTATGAGAGGCTCAAACAGTGTTATCAAGGTTTTACCAAGCGACCGTTATGAATTTAAACTACTGAGTGGTGCGCGGGGTAAAACTACCCAAGCCGCAGCTCAGTACAGTACTCCTTTGAAAAGAGAATGGTATCCCAAGAGGTTTGCTGCATTTTAAGTGTGTGTTAATCTGAATGTTTTATGTTGCAGTCACTTATTTGGATCACACATATCCTAGCGGTGTGTATGATGGCATACGTGAGGCGTTTCGCTTCGCGTGGTGGGACGAGCATGCGACGCGAACTTTCTACTTACTGCGCGCGATGCTTCCCTTGGACTTCTGGCCCTGCAGACGTGTTTCTGAACGAGTACAGGTGTAATCCAAGCAGACGCATTTCTCAGTGCGTATGAACTCATGTCTGGCAGACCAGTGGCTAGTGTGTAACACTAGAACAGGTAGACGATGTAATCGTCGGTATGTTGGTAAGCTAAGTGTTCCTATTGTTTTTATAAATACCGCCGCGCTGGCGTTATTGGGTAAATTAGATGTGAGACACCGCACATTGAGCGTGTCTAGTAAGTTTGCTATCGGTGCAGTTTTCAGTTAGTCTCATTATTTCGTGTATACTTCATGGTAATTCACTGTTTGGTTTTATTGAGAAACAATGGTTAGCTGTTTCCAAATTAAAGTTAAATTGACAGAGACTAATAACTGGTAGAGTGAACAACAGGTTAGAGGTTACAACTGAAAACTGTATGCCAAATTGTAAAGCCTTGCGTAAAATATTGAGATGTCGGACTCGACACCTTCTCGAGTAGAACCAAGTCTACCAAGACGAGTATTCCAAACGGAATAGACGGTTTGCACTTGATGTGATGTGATGACTTTGTGTTCGTGCTTAACCTTTCCTGTTCACAGGGAAGTTAGATCTGAGAGTGCGTGGCCCCTACGAGGTGGTCAACGTTCTGTGCGCTTACGCTGCGCTATCGAGTGGTAGCTGTGGGCAAACCCAGCCTGCAGTGCAGTCACAGTAATAGGATCACACGTGTCCTAGCGAAGCTGAACTCCAGGATGCGCACTGCGCAGTCCCTATGAGGTCGTGTGATCGTTGCCGTATCACCGATACGAGCTCGAGCTATTGGCTGTTTGTACGGAAAGAAGACTCTGACTGCCGCAGAACATTATGGTTCAGTGGTGTGGCAAGTCGACCCTGGTGAAGTATGAAATATTTTTCTGTAGTAGTGAGTTATACCAGCAGCCCCGACATAATGGCTATTTGATCCAACATTTAGCAGTTTGCTATTCGTAGCCTCGACATTTTTGGCTACCTTTTTATTTCGATAATAGTTACCCGGTGGCTTTGCAGTTGTTTTGGTAATGATCGAGGTCCGGAACTCCTTCATTGGTGAAACAACTTGCAATCTGCAGCTTATTTAGAGGCAGTTGCTTGAAAATATGCTTGTGCTTTCTGTATGACAGGAAAACTGAAAATATACTTGTGCTTTCTGTATGACAGGAAAACTGAATCTGGGAGTACGTGGCCTTTACGAGGTGGTCAACGTTCTGCCGAGCGGTCGGTGTGAGCTGACGCTGCGCTATCGAGCGATAGCTGTGGGCAGACCCAGGCTGCAGTGCAGTATGGCGCTGCGCTGTGGCGAGGCGATCGATGTCCAGAGAGGCGTACACACTCCGGCCTCGCAGACGTGTCCTTGACGCGTAGGGGCTATGCCTTGCAGACGTGTCCTTGACGCGTAGGGGCTATGCCTCGCAGACGTGTCCTTGACGCGTAGGGGCTATGCCTTGCAGACGTGTCCTTGATGCGTAGGGGTTCTGCCTCATGAACGCTTTAGCGTGTTAGAGCTCTCGGGGCCCTAGCCCCGTAGGAAAGGGCTCTCGCCCCATAGACGCGTTCCTAACGTGTAGTAAATTGTTTAGGCACATGTAGGAAGGATGAACGATCTTGTGTCTGATGATGAATGTTACTGCACCAAGGTGATGAATATGCGTCTGTGTAGAAAATAGGAAAAACAGCTACGTGTGCGTCTTTGAATGAGGGCCTTGGATGTGTGATGAATGAAAGAATAGGCAATTGCTTTTGATGTTATTACTTAACCCGTGTTTTACATCGACAGACTCTTAGATAGACGCTTGTGCGCGTGTGACGCACGTGCGCTGACCTCCACGACGTGAGGTGATGCAGAACGGTCTGTGGAAGACTCGATGCTGCGTCGGGACATGATGGAGAAAAGTATCAGGGGCCCTATTTTTTCTTTATTATTATTTGAGACGTCTCTGAGGTGACTCCTGTGAGACTTGAGTTACGAGATGACGATTGATGTGCGATGTATTAATTAAGTGAAAGAGATTATGAACTGAGAATGAATAATGAAGTGGCAGTTTTAAGAAACTGCGCACGTATTTATACATGTCGTTCTTTCACAGAAGGTGAATCTGATGAGTCCTAGGATAGCTCATCAGACTCCGCAGCAAGGGTTCAGCGGTCTACGCCCCTGCTAGATGCTGGCTGATCCTGAAGCCGGACCTTCAACAGCTCCTGGCACCAGTCCTGCCTGTTGCTACCATGCTTGCGGGCCGAGGACGACCCGTCGTCAGGAGAGGCCGTGTTAGCAATATCGTCCGACGATGAGTCATAGGGGACAGCGCGCCTATAAAAGCGGGCGCAAAGCGAGCTGCAGGCCAGTGGCGCACGAGCCTTCGACGAGTGAACATCTATTTAGTTAGGATTATCGGTGATTGTGAGCTACCTACCTACTTACCTATGTGGTTAGATTACGAGTAAGTTACTCTGAGTTCATGTTAAATTTAACTGTGGTTTGTTGTAAGTTTGATTTGATTCCTTTTGGTTTTCTTTATGTTTAATTTTTATCAAATTGTAAAGGATTAAAGTTAATCCGCCGTCCGTCTGTATTTTTTTTATTTGAATCATTACTTGGTTCCTAAAAATACAATAAAGAATTACAATAACCACAAGATAATTAGCATTAAAGGTTTAACTTAAAATGTTACTCATATATTTTTTCTGTGGATCACTAATTTTATAAACGTAAAAGTTTGTATGTATGGATGTTTGTTACTCTTCCACGCTGAAACGGCTGAATAAATTATAGCCTGGAATGGCATATAGGCTTTTTAACTCGGAAAAATGTACGGTTTTCATGAGAAAGATTTGTTTTTCAAGTTACCACGTGAGCAAAGCCGTAGGCGGAAGCTGGTACTTACTCAATTATAATACAAGAATTGCTTGTATTATCTTTCAAATTTTATAAATAAGTCTAGATAAGTATCATTCCACTAGCGATGACGCTAATTGAAAAGAGAAAAATGTATGAATGACAATTTCTAATCGATAAGTCAGGTGGTCACTCCCATACATTACTATTAGTACTAAACGGGTATTTATCGCGTTTTATTTACCTATTTCTCCCGACGTCTCAACAGGTTTACACACTGTCGTGGTCACGGGGTGACTGTCATTCCGTACACAATCAATAAATTGTGTTCAGATCGCGTAAGTTTAAAAATATATTCCCATACATTTTAAAAGTTTTCTATTTCTTGGCGATATCTGTAACTCTGTTTAACCTTCAAACTCGTCAGTATAACGAGTTTGTGAGTTTCCTCGAATAATGTTAACCAGTTTAACTTTACCAACAGGAACTGATCAAATACTTTGGTAAATACCCGTTCAATTGACCCGAATTTAAAGCTATAACTGCATCAGTTAACCCGACTAATTCCCAGTTGCATTGAACCATACCGACGTAGTTTAGATGTCGACTTAATTATATTGATGTAACGCGATGAACTAAACCGAAATGAGATGGACAGCTCAATAATGTGGCATTGACAGTCAGTTTCATGTAAAGTTCATGTATTTATTTCGTAATGTCGTTCTCTTAGATCACAATACTGAGCTTGACTTGTTAGCAGACGAATGGAAGGTGATATTGTTTGATTGTCATGGATTAGTTATTTAATTTTTTTTAATAATTTTAATTTTGTCTGTGACTACTCGTATTTATGTTTCATGACAAATTTATTTTTTATTCATTTGTTTTAAAATACAATTACATTGTCTTAACAGTTATAGGGGACACCAAAACAACACTGAAATTACACGTAATTTAATGTACCTCCATGAATTTTATATTGTGATTAATGTTGAACTATTTTGAAATATTTTGTAAATAACGTTCTTATTTTACATTGATTTTTAAATTAAGTGTTTTTTCTAGTTTTGACGGCAATTATTTGGAGATGACTGTACGATATTTTTTTAGAACCTCGCATGCAAACGAGGAAAAAAAGAAATATAAAATAATGGAATTGTGCAACCATTTGTAATATGAAGTGGCTATTCTATTAAAATCTACTCAATGAAGCAGAACTAACAACAAACCTGACTCCACCAAAGGATCCGCAAAACAAAAAATCAAGCTCTGGCTTCCTAGAAAGCGGCAACCGATTTTGATGGTCGTAAACAATGCTCGAAAATGTCAAAAAACGCATTTAAATTTACATACGTGGTAACGTTGCCAGCCTTTTGGATACATTACCTATGGTCAGTGACTTGAACTCTGGATACTATCTGTACACTAAAGTATAATATTGGTGGATATTTCACACAACGCTGTCTAGCTCCAAACTAAGCAAAGCTTGTATTGGGAACCAGATAGCTGATAGATTAATTATATACTTTTTTTTGTAAATTGAAACATAGAATAGGTACATAATAATACCCACACACAAACATTTGCGTTTATCACACAAATGTTTATCCTGGGTGGGGACCGAACCCACAACCTGCAGCGCAGAAGGCAGAGCTACTACCAACTGAGCTGTGAGACCAGTGTTTAAATAGTATTAAACATGTGTATTCCACGTTTGTTGTTGTGTAATTTATCAATGTAAAACGGAAACCTTTGTAAAAAAAAACCATTCATTATTTTTATTATTAGAACCTAAAAAAGGAGTCGGTATTAGTAGAAATAAGTTATTGAGTCTAGCTTGTACGGCACGGCTAACACTAGATAGGTTACGTAGTTTTTAATTCCCCGGTTCAAAAGAATTAATGCCGGATGTAAAATAGCGGTGGAAAGAAAACAATTCCAATGGCTTCCTTTTCCATAACGAGGTCCCGATGAAAAAACAAATTTAATTTTCCAGGGGCCGCTTTGTGATGAAAACAATGGTAAATAGGTATTTAGTCGTAACACACATGAGTATCTAAACAAACAGTATTTAAACAATTACATAGTCAAATAGTTTTAATGCATAATGGTAAAAACTTTATCTAAATAATTATAATGTCTCGCCAGTTGATGAAATAAATTCGTCAACTGGCGAGCGTGAATCTCGCGATTGCGCGCGAGTTGACACTTTTCGATTTTACCTACTTTTTCTGTCGTCAACTCGCGCGCACACATTTTAAAGTACAGTCATGCTAAAAAACTTAACACAGATGACAATCAAACTTACACGAGGTTTTTTGATGAAATTGCCTCCCAATCTTCACTTTACAGACCACATCCGATAATGAGTAAGTATTAGATTGCAGAAAACATAATTTAAAAAAAAGCATTCGGCCCAACAATAATAAGAATTATTGTTGGGCCAGAATAATGCTAACTCAAAACCAAGTCTAGACCTTTGGTTATTTACAAAGTCGAAATAATCAAAGTCTAGACATCTTCACTTGCTTGAAGTATTATTTATTCCATGAAAGATCACTAGAGATAATTCTCATTGGTTAAGACTTACCTCACAGCTCAGTTGGTAGTTGCTCTGCCTTCTGCGCTGTAGGTTATGGGTTCGATCCCCACTCCGAACAAACATTTGTGTGATGAACGCAGATGTTTGTTCTGTGTCTGGGTGTTATTATGTATTCAAAAAAATATTTATATAATAAATCTATTTACCCCAAAAAAACGAGCAAAGCTCGGTCACCCAGGTACTAAATCTATTAACTGTCTAGTTCTCACAGTACAAGCTTTGTTTGGTTTGGGGCTAGATGGCGTTGTGTGAAATGTCCAACAATATTTATTTTATTTCACTATTTCACTATTTCACTGCATGGTATCATTAAAAAAAAAACCTGTTTGGTTTTTGATAATAGTTGCTTTTACCCAACTGCTCAGAAAGATTACTTAAGGTATTTTAAGTTTACACATTGTCGAAACGTTGGAAAAGTAGGTACCTAAAGAAAATGCAATAAATATCCATTTAATACTAATAATAATGTGTTAAGATCGCGTAGGTTTAAAAAAAATGGTACCTATTTTATGGTTAGAGAATATCTCGGAATATCTGTAGCTCTATAATCGGAATATCTGTAGACACATTAATAAATAAATGTTATTATAAAATCACTCAATTTATGAATGATAGACATTTCCTTGATAATTCTGATGCATAATTTTATTCTGATTTAATTTGACTTTTTTTTTTTTTTTTACTTGTGTGTTTTTGTATTCTTCTTTGACATTTGTTCCTCTTTTATAATTATTATTGTAATGTTTTATGTAAATGACAAAATATTGTACACCACAATACGGTAGAATACATTGATGCAAAGTTTGACATTGTTACCATCTATATTTTTAACATGTATTCATGCAATAAATAATTACTTTACTTTACTTTACTTTACTTTACTCTACCATGAGTTTTCACAATCTACACTCGCTAGCGACTGTAGTTAAAAAAATGTATGAAAACTTGTACAACGCCTCTAGCGGATAGTTGGGTACTAAAGCGTCACGTAGTTAACTATCCTACGTCACAGCGTACTACGACTGTAGTTTGCGCTTCATTAATTTGCCTAGAATTTGGTACCATGAGTAACAATTTTGTCAGATGTCATAGTAACGTACTAATACTACTGTAGTAACGTCAGCCGATCTAAATGTGAGAACTCATGGTAGACGTACTGTACGTCTACCATGAGTTGTCACCGAGTTGTAATGAGCGCAAACTACAGTCGCTGTAGTACGCTGTGACGTAGGATAGTTAGCTACGTGACGTTTTAGTAACGATCAAACTATTAGCTAGAGGCGCTGTACAAGTTTTCATACATTTTTTTAACTACAGTCTCTAGCGAGTGTTGATTGTGAAAACTCATGGTAGACGTACTGGTCACCATTTTTGCAGGTGCAGATGTACCTCTGTTTACGCTATCCTCGTGTGATCACCTGCGGTTGCGCTTTTCCGATTCTTTGTACCGTTTTAAATCCCTTTTTGCGGCGGGATAACAATCTTATTGAAATGTAAATGTTGTCGAGCCATGATTATATTTTCAGCGAGCTTTTTACAATACCTTAGAATGTTTTTGTATTCATTTGGCAAAGCGAACAACAGTAGACTTTAGAATATCTACCTACAATACAATTGCAAACTGTTTAAGTCCACGCACGATAAGAGAATCTCTTGCAAGAATCATATTGAGATAATCGCTATGAATGAATATCTCCAGATGATTCTCGCAAACCTCGCTTACACGAACCTTATTATCTTGACGATCGCCGAACAAATAATAACTTTCACAACTCACTTTTTAAAAATTTTGTTGCAGCGGCCATCTTGTACCGATTTGGTTACAAAACCTGGTTACGTACACAGATTTGAGTGTAAGTGCCTATGACTACCCTTTGAAATATTCTCAAAGATTTAAGTAACTAAATATTTGAGAAGATATCTACCAAGCCGAAAGTTACAGTCGTGATTGGTTTTTTATTACACTGTAATTATTATCTTCTATCCATCTCGTTAACAGTTATCTAACCAGACATTTTATAATACTTTATATTTTACTAGCTTCCGCCCGCGGCTTTGCCCGCGTGATACCTTGAAAAACAAAAACAAATCTATCCCGCGGAAACCTTATACTTTTCCGGGATAAAAAGTAGCCTATGTGTTATTCCAGCCCATAATCTATATCTGTGCCAAATTTCATTCAGATCTGTTCAGCCGTTTAAGCGTGAAAGAGTAACAAACATACATCCATCCATACATTCTTACAAACTTTCGCGTTTATAATATTAGTAGTATTTTTTATTGCATCACCTTTAGTATAATACTTAATTTCAATAGTGCATTTCCAAGCAGCATTCAAAATGGCGACGCGAGGGCCTAACGATACGTTTAATGAGATCTCGCGCACAAAGCAGCTCGTTCCCGGCACAATGGCCGAGGCCTTATTAACGCTGCAGGTTTTGCCCGAGAATGAAACCTGGACTAATTGTGATGTGGCACAACCTTCGGGCTCAGGAAAAACTTTTTCCAGAGCCTTCTATCAGTCCCAGTTCTTGTATAGCTAGGAAGTCGATCGAAAATATAATTGGCTTCGTGGATTTTCGTTACTGGTTATGAAAGACAAGTTGAAATATGATACATTTTTCTTGTTTAATAATTCGAAATTACGAGTTTGTACAATTATAATGAGGAAAATGGAATAATTATAATTTGGACAGTAGTTTTATGTATCAAAAAGCAATTGGAATATAATAATGTGGAAAACCCTGAATTTGGAACTCATCGCAGCCACTTATTTTTAGACCAAAAAAAAACATTTTACAATGCTTTCAGCGTTGTACTTACATTATGAATGCTAAAATCTTCAGGGATTCGGTTCCTGTTCTTGCTACCTTACTCACCAAACAAGTGGGCGTAGACATTTAGCTAGTACCAGTAGAAAACACACACTTGCCCGCGGCGCCAGCGTTGAGAACTATTGAATATATAATGCTTAGTTCGCTTACATAACATACATTTTAAATCGAATCGTGTTCTACAAACAATGGTAGTAAACAAATTTGGTTTTAGTCAGTAGTCGAATAGAAAGAAAAAGTCTAGAGTTGCAAGTACCCACTAGGTACATTCAAGATCGTTAATTTAGGACCCACCTAATTATCAAAAACTACTTGAACTAAAGTTTCCGAAGCCACTACGTTCCCACGGTCATAGAACCTACTCAAACCAAAGCCATAAAACCTTTCATGTAAAAGTTCAGTTTTGTTACTCACTGTAAAACGCAAAATCGCACCTTAATTACCGACTGTGACGAGCGCTGAAACCATTTTTAGGGTTCTGTAGTTTACACCCACATGGTTGGCATTTTTTTTTTATCAATAACAAAACCGACAAACAAAATATGCATTAGAAAGGTTTACTTGACTGGTCTCACAGCTCAGTTATTAGCTCAGCTCAGAATATTTATTGATTTATTATACTCGTATGTGATGTGAAATCATCTTTATCTCTATCTTTATTTCTACCTTCATGCGTTGTACTTCTATTTACTGAGTGTGATCTGGCCACCTCAGTTGCATATCGGTAAAAGGAATTATTTCTATACAAATAAAACCTTAAAATTTTACGATCTAAAAGCTCAAAGGTCTTTTACGATAGACCTAACACAAAAATGCAATCACAACTATAATTCTCCATTTTTTTGACATTTCTTCAGCTCTTTCGTTACACAGATTTTTGAAGATCTAAGCTGGTGGATAGTTAAAGACCTTAAAATTTTTGGTCGTAGATTATGCCAGTTCTTGTTGTTTGCCTTCTCCGATCATGGTTTTCAATCCAGGTCCAATCTTACGATCGGAAGACAAAGACCAGTTCTCATCCAAATCCAATTAAAAACAAGAGACGAATAAACCTATAGGCAATTCTACGGAACCTCTTGATACTGATGGCGAAAACCACTACAATTTTTAACCCTCTCAATTCCATGGCGCGCCCGGCGCCATCTAAATTTGCATACAGAGAGCTGGAAATGACTCAAAAATGGGGCGGTAATCGTCGACGAATGGCGGCACCGAGCTGAACATGCAACTAGGAATGTTGTTTTTGAATGTGGCATTTAAATTATAACTGAAAATAACAATAAAAACATAAAATGTGAAAAAAGGGGCCAAGTTCGGTACAAACGACGTTCAGGGTTGATAGTGTTGTCGATCGAAGAGTTAAAAACCTCAGCCTTAGCTAATTAACCATAAACTAGAGAAAGATATAGATAGCTACTTAACTTTCCAGTCCATCTTAAAATACCACTTTTTCTTCGTCTTCTTCATTTACTGTCACTATACCATTTGAATGCTTGAATTACATCTAAAACGGCTCTTTTAAATTCACACGGGTAGCACCCACTTCGTATCAACTTATTGCAATGGTACCTATGAAATAAACCAAATTTTTTGTTATAATTTTTGGAGGTTCTTATATTGGCTAGCTTCCGCCCACGGCTTCGCCCGCGTGGTATCTTGAAAAACAAAAACGAATCTATCCCACGGAAACCGTAAATTATATGGCTATGTGCTATTCCAGACTATCTATACCTATTTGTGCCCATCCAGATCCGTTCAGCCCTTTCCGCCTGAAAGAGTAACAAACATATATAAATCCGTCCATCCATACATTCTTACAAACTTTCGCGTTTATAATATTAGTGGGACTGGTCTTTACCAGTTTGATAAAAAAACCACTACACAAAACGAACCTTTGGGGCGCATTTTTTTTTCAGAGCGCTGGTGGTTTATTGATACCACCCCTAGGTACCACATGATCCGAAGATCGTAGGTTCAAACCTGGTCGTGCACTAATGAGTTTTTCCATTCGAAAAATGTATGTGCGCAATGCCAGTGCTCTTAAACGGTGAAGAAAAACATCGTGAGGAAACCGGCAAACCCTAGAACAAAAAAATCGAAAGTGTGTCTTATGTTAGGTAGTATTCTAATAAACGACGATGGGCTTGCAACCTGTCACTTACGGAATACCAACCACTGTGCAAAATTTGGACATGTGCCAAATATAATTTTCGGACGTGTCTCTGACTACCCCCTTTAAAGATCTAAGTAACTAGAGATCTGACGAGATATCTTCTTTCTTCTTTTCATTACTCTGATTCAAAAGAATTATCGACACCTTAAGAAGAGCATGAGAAACATGGCCACCCCACAGACAAAACACACCCCGGTCGTAAAGCGTAGAGAGCTCACGTACTGGGTAAGTATAAAACTCGAAATATCAACATTCCAACTTTAACGCTCCGTGTTCAATCTCGCCGCAGTAACACGGATATAAGTCAATTTACCTGGGTAATACACCTCGGTCGCGTATTATCTGGGTATACACACCTCGCTGGCGTTGAGGCGGCCATCCAATAGAGCAGGGGCCTCACCACGAAGTCTTCCAGAACGATTCCGTTTTAGAAACGTCACCTTTGAAGCTTGAAGTCAATATAATTTGCATTGGTCATGGTGCGAAATAACAATGTGATATTAAACCGGTAATGTATTATGAATTCGTGGTGAGGTACTAGAAGTGAAGTAATAATGTAGGATTCATTTTAATGCCTGTATTTATAGTTAGTTGAGCTATGAACCTCTTAATTGCTGCTTAGCAACATTTTCAAAACGTACTTTTTTATTGTAACACAGCTACGTTTGATTAATTTTTACTAGTATTTATTGCAAAAATTAAAAAAAAACGACTGAATTTAACTGAAAATATATTTTTACAGCCGCTAAATTGGATTTTTAACATTTTTATAGCCTACTATTTTATAATCCAGACAAATCTAACGATATCCATTTGTCAAAATCTGTCTAACCGTTTGGACTAGGTATAGTGACAACCAAAGGAACTCGCAAGCAATCCAAACACTTACCCTTCTTTTTCGCTACCGATAAAAAGACAGTATGTCAGAATATCACGTAATTAACACTTCACAATCAGTTGAGATGGATGTGTGGAGTGACAAGGATGGATAAAATAAGGAATGAGTATATCAGAGGAAGTCTGAAAGTAGCACCGGTGACAGAAAAGATGAGGAGTAATAGGTTAGCGTGGTATGGGCATGTTATGAGAAGAGATGAATGCCATGTGACAAGGAGAGTGTTAGGTATGAATGTGGATGGATACAGTGGTAGAGGTAGGCCAAAGAAAAGATGGATGTACTGTGTGAAAGAAGACATGTGTAAGAAAGGAGTGAGTAATGAGATGACGAGTGACAGAGGGAAATGGAAGAAGATCACATGTTGTGCCGACCCCACATAGCGTGGGATAAGGGCAGGAAGATGATGATGATGATGATGAATCTAAAAGTTATAACATCGTTAAAAAAACACGACATGAACTACAGAAAGAAAGAAAAATATTTTATTCAGTAAAATCACAAGGATCACTTTGAAACGTCTTTAATGCTAAGTGAATCTATGTCATTGTGCCAATCCTAACCTAACCTAATACAAAGATGAATATTACCTACTCTCCTGTTACTTTGACATTTGATCTTTTCTGTTCCGCTTTAGTAGAAACAAGCCTTTAACCTGGGTAACAAACCCGGATACCGTTATAACAGAGCCGGGCCGAAACAGCTGGAAATGGCTACGAATAATGGAATTTACATATTAGAATTACTTATATTGGGGTGTAACCGTTGAGACCAATGGGGTGTAGCCATAAGGGCGGATTGGCAAATTATCGTAACACCATGATCCTACCGCAATTAGACAACTAGAGAGTGATGATGGCTTTTATTCCACAGAAAATGAACAGTAGCTTTTCTTCTAACTTTAGATTTGTGGATAAATGTCAAAATAGGCACTTACTCGAGCAGAAAAAAAAGGTTATGCAGACCTTAAATTCTACATTTTTATAAACAACTAGCTTGTGCTCGCGGTGTCATCCGCGAAGTATCTACATAAAATATAGCCTAATGTTACTCAGGAATAATGCAGCATTCTATTGGTGAAAGAATTTTTGAAATCGGACCAGTAGTTTTTGATTTTTTTTGTTACAAACAAAAATACAAAAATACAAAACTTTCCTCTTTATAATATTAGTATATAAACGGGTTCTATCTACTCCTAAATTATAACACCCTTGTTACAAACTTTTATGTAAGTGTAACCAATGTTCAAACTTACTATTGAATGTTCTTATAAATAAAACAAAAGTTTTCCAGAGCGCCATCTATTATGTAAGCGGCGAAGCTCGTTGTCAGCAGATTCTCAAGAGGCAGGTTGTGTCGCGTAAATAATGCAAAGGTTTGCTGAATGGAATTGGAATTAGGACATGTTACTACCAACCTGAATACCTATGTAGTTTGTGATAATTGAACATTAATGTCGTAAGTCCGATGTTATTATGGTATTAGGTAGGTAGATAAGAACGAAGTTTTTGCCGATTTAATAGAGGTTTTTCCACCATTTACAAAGTAACATGAATTTGTGATTTACTCATACGAAAATGACACTTTTGCCGTTACAAATTAATGTAACTGCCTTTTATTCATTCTTTGTCTACGGTGCTCATGCAAAAAGAAACAGAAGGGTGACAAGGAGGTGACTTTCATCTTTATAAAAGTACCTACCAGTGGCGCGAAAGTTTTGCCTTTTAACTTTGAAGTTTTATAAAACACTTGACGTGTTCTCAGTCCAAGACTCTCGTACATCGCGTCGCCTCCGGAGTCAGCTGATCTTTGTCATGCAAATTCTTCAGCTCAAACCTTCACTGAACGTAAAGAAAGATTTACTAAGCTGTATAATACAGTTCAGCAAATTTTTATCAACATTATAATAACTATAAAAATGTAGAAAAATGTAGTTTTTAATACCTACCTTATCTATCTGGTTAGATCTTACTATTCTGGTCTACAAAATGTAAATGCAAAAGTTTGGATGGATGTATATATATAAAATACTGCCTAGAGTAACTATTCCATGCGGGCAAAGTTGCTGGCAAAAGCTAGTAGAGTAAGTGCGCTAATTATGGACCAGCATAAGGATTTTGTAATTATTGTATTAAGGATTTCTATAGTCAAAGATTATACCACGATTCAGTGCTACATACTTGATTATCTACGAGTATTTATGGACTGCTATTTTATTTCTGTTAGTTTTCAGTTTAGTTTCACAAATCTATAGATCTGATTTTCCAAAACTGGAAATAAATAAAATAAAAATAAATAAAATAAATATGATCACGACTGTAATCCACAGGCTCGGTAGATATCTTCTCAGATTTTTAGTTACTTAGATCTTTGAGGATATCTAAAGAGGGTAGTCAGAGGCAAGTCCAAACATGACATTTGGTACATGCCCACATTTTGCACAATAGTTAGTATTCCGTAAGTGACAGGTTGCAAGCCCATCGCCGCTTATAAGAATACTAACCTATGACACACACCTTCGAATTTTTGGTTCTAGGGTATGCCGGTTTCCTCACGATGTTTTCCTTCACCGTTTAAGAGCACTGGCATTGCGCACATAAATTTTTCGAATGGAAAAACTGGAAATATAGCACGTAATGTAACTGCCACCGATGATACGAATCTATCAAAACCTCACGATATAAAACTATAGGTATTTATTTGAATCGCTGTCGACACTAAAACTAATTTCCCTGGAGAAGCATTAGGACTTTCGAAAAAATGAGAACCAACAAGGCAAGTAATAAAGTTTCAATTAGGTATGTTATCAGGCACATCATTGGTTTCATTAATTGCCTTTCTACCATTGGATGGTACCTCACTGACGGTAAAAGGGTTTGTGTGCCTCTTTTGTGTATTGACGCAAGTTGTGTTGTTGACAACATTAGGCTAGCCTTCAACTTTACTGAAAAGCGAAAGGTTGCAAATTCAATCTTTACTGAGGGAATCATATTGCGGGGGCAGGGATAAATTTGCTATGAAATTATTTGGCGTTTGTTGCAAAGGTTGCTTTTTTTTAGGATCTTACTTAAGATCTGACAGTTTTGGTTGGTCTTAAAGTTACTTGAGCATTGTGAAATTTATTCTGGCACTATGGAAAGAAGTACAGTCAGTTGTTACTATAGTCTTATCTACATAGAAAATTTATTTTGCATCAACCGTTCTTACCTCGTCATGAATCGAAGAAGGCGTATCTTGGGGAATATTATCAGCATCCTTACATTTTTTATGATCATCATTTTAATTATTGATGATACTATGGTATCTTTTGAAGGTAATTACGAAAAGATGTTTCAAGGAGTTTTGGTTGCAGAGTTTTTAATTCTAACTATCTCAGCTAGATATAGAAAAGTTTCATTTTCTGCCCTCAAAATACTGGACGAAAAATGCGGTGTTGATGAGCAGTACACTAGTAAATTGAAAATGAAAGCCAATACTGAAACAATAATAAGTGCGATATCTATGATTATTGATATAAGTGGCTTGTATTTCCTTGGAGCTAAGCTTGTAGATATATTTTCTTATACAATCGTGTTTGCGGCGCATGAAGCGGAAACTATCTTCTTTGCATTGATCATTGAAGGAATCAATTTGAGGTTGTTTAAATTGAACCGGATTAACCCTAGTGAAGGATCAAGAGTGTATAGACATGTTTTGATAGCGGCAAGTCAGATGAACATAGAGTTTACCCCTAGGGTAAGGTTAAAGTTTTTTTTTATAATTAAAAATATTGGGGCACACAGCCCATGTCTTTTAAGGATATCAATAATTTTGTTGATGACATGGTTTATATTTTTTTCAGATATTGATACTGTTGGGAACCATATTATTTACAACCATAACATACTCCTGTGTTATTTTGCTGATGTTTACTGAAGTAGTAAGTGGCATGACTATAATATTTTCATTTATAATTTTTTTTAGTTATTCACGTATTCGTTTTTCAGGGTTTCAACGTAGCATTGTACTTGCTATGGCGTGAGCTGAAGTCGATGTATTGCTTATGGCGCCTCTGCCAAGTTTCTTCGGAAAGCGATTCTACCTGCCAACAGCTTGCTTTTGAACTTGCTAAGAAACTCGCTTTTGATCCAGCATTTAACAAAGGTAAAAATTATTATGAGTAAGAAAGGAGTGAGTACTAAAATTAAGGATGATAAAGGGATATGGAAGAAGATAACGAGTTGTGTTGACCACATAAAAAAAAGGAAAAAAAAATGGCAAGAAGAAGAGGCAAAGGTATGTTGCGGATGGAGCGTGGAGTGGTGAGACAAGTTAGGTATATGCATTCAATAAACGGCAAATTCAAACACTATTTTTTTATTTCTATGACATTACCGCAAAACATAACAAAAAACTGGTAAATCTCTGAAATACCTCGAGCCATCGACAAGAGTACCTATGCAGGCGAGCTGCACGGCATTTCCAAAGTTACAACTGTACAACTTGTCTAATAGTAATCATCATCATCTTCCTGCCCTTATCCCACTAGGTGGGGTCGACACAACAGGTTCTCTTCCTTCACTCTCCCCTATCTCCGTTTTTCTCAACTGGTTTAATAGTAATTAACAATGAATATCAATAAACCAAGTTTTTAATAAAAATGTTTCAGCTAAAAACCCGCAGGTGTACTCAATCGTGAAACGCTGGTACTCCACTATCCTCCAGCAGCGGCCGCGCTACGTGAGGGGCTCGGTGCTCTCCATCGGGCTCAGCATTCCTCTTCATCTCATAGACATTAGCATCAACTATGTCTTGATCATCGTCCAGGTTTGTAATTTTCGGTTGAGAAGTCAGGTGTTATGGATTCACGGTGTTTTAGATACTACTTTCTACCAGTTGACCAGAGTTTAGTAGTTGCTTTCGTATACTTTACACTATCTTCTTTTTAATTCTACGATACGTGGCCGTCGCTTTCTTCACAATGTTTTCTTTCAACGTTTGAGAATATATAAATAGCGCTGATATTTTTTTTTAACAGAAATATCCCTTAACAATGGTATTCACAAACATTACTATAAGGTCTCACAGTGCGCGCGGACGCACAGGGTCCCAAAAACCTATTGATAGATAATACTTAAGCGGCGACCGGCCAATGAGAATCGATAAATGCCTTACTTTGCATATACATAGTAATGCTAATTTACAGAGGCAAGTATTGTTTGTGAATACCGGTGTAAGTCATGTATAAGTCGCTAAGATAATCTATCTAAATAAAGTATTTGTTCTGGATCAGGGTTTAATGGTGCTGTGCTGTATTCTCCTAAATAGAGAATCCTTGTGAAGTCAGTACTGTGTGTTAGGTACTGTTGGTTTGTTTTGATTTGACAACAACGTTTGTTTCAGATCTATGAGGCATATAAATAATTTGATTCCCATCGATGCAAAAGCTATTGTTCTCGGAACTTCAGACAAAGACATTGGCTCTCAAGCAATACTATGACACAACAAAAAGAGGATAAGGCAGCAAATTGGTTGCAAGTTGTAATATGGTTGTAATATGGTTCAATTTCAAACATGTTGTTTTATAAAGACATCATAATGAAGATATTACAAAAAATGTACAGTTTATTGTGTGCTTAAAGTTAATCTTTCCAAATAATCATATTACGCGGCAACATAATTTTATTCTGCTTCCACAATAATAACTCTCCCAAGGGATTTTTACGGAAAATTCCTCCCCTTAAGATTTTCACAAAAGGCGCCATCGCTTTCAGAAAGCATTAAAGGCTTATTTTCGTGGATTTTTCTTCATTTCCATAATATATTTTGTGACGTCAGAGGCTTTACCATTTGTCATTTTGTTATTTTCATAGATTTTCGTGACAAAAGAAAAATGTGTAATTTCGGCTCTTGTGTAATTTTATTTTTTTCCGTTAACTATTAAGTAGGAAACAATGTCGAAGAAAATAAGACAATGTTAAACACAAAAACAAAAAAAAACATGGCTACAAATGAAATATATAAATATTCTAATACGATTCGGCCTTATAGCTGAAAGTGAGTTTATTTCAGGCAACCCAACTAGCTGTTTCAAAAATTCTAAAAATTACCTGAATACGATCATTAGGATTTTTTTTTAAGTATTCATAGAAAGCGATGTCCGAATTGTATTTCATCTTGGTACAAACTTTAGTTAGATTGTAGGTATCTATCGCCTCGTTTTATGAAAGCCTCCGATGTATCTTTTATCCTCAAAACCAATTTATAACAAACTTGTCCATGGAACCTAAAATGATGAATGACTTTCCTTATTTCAATCTTATTGGTTTATTTAAAAAGGATCGTGGTAGTTTCTCCAAGATTATCAAAAGAATGTAATATTAAAAGTTATTCCACTGTATATCACGTCACTGATCCGTCAGGAATGGGAAGAATATTGCAAACCCGTCATCTTAAACTTGTTTACATCCATATTTATGTTGTTTGTGTTAGGGCGGGCTCGACCTAACAGGGCTTTTTAACCATCATCAGAATAAGAGTAAACTGACATTTTAGGCAGGCCGCACACCAGCGCCATATGCTACACGCATCGCACATTTACGTTTATTTATTTGTAGGGTTTTTTTCGACCTCTGCAATAAACTCAAATTTTTGCAAACCAAAGTGACTTTACGCGACACAAAAAAAGAACGAATTCGATCTTGAATTCGTTCAACGTCAAACCACACAGCGCGCCCGCTACAGATGTGTCCTTACTGTGCGTCCCGCACAGATATACGGGGGCGTTACAGTGTCGCGTTTTAAATGTTGCGCCACAATTATCAAGATACAAAATGTATGCTTGATGTGCGGCCTGCCTTACTTGCAGTAGGTACTACATACATAACAACACGATCTCGACTGTAATCCCCAGGCTCGGTAGATATCTCCCCAGATATTTAGTTACTTAGATCTTTTGGAACTGCAATGGTACGTCCAAACATGATATTTGGTACATGCCCACATTTTTCACAGTGATAAGTATTCTGTACGTGACAGGTTGCAAGCCCAACGGCGCTAATATTAAGAATTCTAAACCATGACTCATACATTCGATTTTTTTTGTTCTAGGGTAGGCCGGTTTCTTCACGATGTTTTCCTTCACGACCACTTCACTACAACACTGCCAGCGCTCTCATTATACAGCAATATAGGTACAAATCATTATAGACCAATATACGAGTAGGTACGTATACACTACAGCCAAATTTGATGTCTTTTTTTTGTCGGTTAAAAGTGGGACAGTGTCCCAGCAAATCTGCATCTGGAAAGGGAAATAGCTCGTTATCGCCACGCCAGGCGCTGATGAACGGGTTAAAATTAACCCTTCATTGCTTTGAGTGAAAAATGTGCGATGGGATAATGTGGATACGATTTTGCCTCCTAGATTAACATAAAAATACATTTAAGGACATAAAATCTTAGCAGAAATAGTAAATTGAACTAGCTATTTATTAATAAATGTATTTATTAATTATATATTATGACGACTGTGGCGTTTAGTTAACGCTCCTAATTATAAGTATCTAAGTTGTTTATGACCAATAAGATTGTCTTTGTAAAACTTCCGCTTCCGTATTCCAAATGACAACTTTCTTCCTCTTCTTCTGATAACTCTCTCTCTCAACCTAAAAGGGCTGAAACACGCAACTTTTTGTGATAGAATTGATAAGTACTTAATTCAGTCTAAAACAACAAGGTGGTTCATTTCACCTATACCCTGACGAAGGATCCTTCAAACGACTTCAAAACGAAGTATTATTTATTTTTTGACAGCGTTTCTTTCAATACTTTTAATACTTTTTTTTTACTTAGTGCTGATTGGACCAACTATGTAGTAACAGCACTATTCCCGGAATAAATTGTAGTTATCGAAGAGTAAACTGACATTTCACCGGTATCTGACATTATCATTCTGAGACTATTTAGACCTGAATTAGGTAAAATACACCCTTAATCTCTACTTTAAAAGTGTTATCTAGTTTTGTAACCATGTCTTATCCATGTTATCATTTCGACATTCGCGCACCATTTTTGCATTTTATAAACCAAAGCTGAATGGCGTCTCTTTATTCTCAGCTTTTCACTTACCTACCAATTATTTAAACAATTTATTTTACGTTTCAATTTACGTTTTGATACAGTGACTTAATTTATCTTTACTTGGTATAGGTTTTTTGTATTGATATTCTTTTACGCCAATAATATAGAGGGGTAAAGTTTGTTTATTTGATTACATAATGTAGAAGGTAATCTCTCCGAAACTACTCATCCGATTTAAAAAATTCTTTCACCAATGTGTAGAATGAATATAAGCCATGAGCGGAAGCTCGTTAATATTGAGACAGTTTTAATCGAAAATAGTATGGTTAGGATTATAATATATTCTGCTTATACGTAATTATACTATGTGATAATAATTTATATTTCAGGCAACAAATCGCAAGTATAAAAAACAAAAATAAATACCTTACCTACAGACAAACTACATTGACTTTCATTTATTTTCGGTGTCTCCCTATACCGTCCGGTGTTTCCCTCTTTCAACATTTTTATTTATTTAAGTATAGAATAAAAATAGACACAAATAAACTTGCATTGCAATACTTTAATTCATTCGAACATGATGACATATTATAATTTCTTATAACTAATTAATTAAACTAAGCAATGTCAGTCAGGTTGGCCTATTAATTTTATCATAAATCTTATATTATGAAATTAATAACAAATAATATTTTTACTATATTTTTTACCATTTTAACAACCAAATTTCATATTGTTAAGTACACTTAATTAAAACTATAATTTTAAGTACATATTACTTTTATTTTATATTTACAAGTTACTTCTAAGGTGTTTTACGTATTATGATTTATTTATTTAACTGGCAATATAAATAAATTGTTCGTTATCAAGCTAGTTTATTTTATGGGGATGAGATTCAACCCTCTAGGGGTTGCTAATTTTTAAATTCCCAAAGGTGACATGTATCGTGGTCTACAAATAACTCCCTTTGACTTTGTTTGCTTAATATTATTTTATACTAACTTACCATCCCATTGCATATTTTAGAGGTTGAATTTAGTTTTTTTATACACATTGGGACTAAAAGAAACCAGCCAAGTGCGATTCGGACTTGCGCACAAAGGGTTCTGTATTATCTATAAAAACGGCAAAAAAAACACGTTTGTTGTATTGGAGCCCCCTTAAATATTTATTTTATTCTATTTTTAAGTATTTGTTGTTATAGCAGCAACAGAAATATATCATCTGTGAAAATTTCAACAGTCTAACTATCACGGTTTATGAGATACAGCCTGGTGACAGACGCACAGACAGACAGACAGACGAACGGACAGCTGAGTCTTAATAATAGGGTCCCGTTTTACCCTTTAGGTACATAAACTTAACTATAAAATTTAATATTGTGTCATACAAATAATAATAATGTTTCGGTTGAACGAGGTCAAACTTTAGGGTAGAACCGGGTATAGTACTGTACGCTCTGAACCGTATTAATTAATTGTAATTATTCCACTTATGAATAATTATTGTTTGAACCCTTGTAGCTGAAGTTTGATATTGTACCAATTAGAATGACACTGTTCTACAATCCGAAACACAATTGTTCTATATGTGAGAAGATATAATATATTATGCACGACTAACTTCAGAAATTCACTCATGGATATAGCTGTGATATTTGTTTCTCACGACAACTGAACTGATTTCGATGAGATTTGTCAAGAACACAGATTATACTGGATTGAAACATACGACTCTTTACCCTTAAACTTTTAGCAACAAAATGGGATGTCAAAGCTTGTAATAAAATAACAATACGCAAACATATCGTGGGTTCATTAAAGTGTAACATTGTCACATTTAGATCGGCTGACGTTACTACAGTAGTAATAGTACGTTACTATGACATCTGTCAAAATTGTTACTCATGGTACCAAATTCTAAGCAAATTAATGAAGCGCAAACTACAGTCGCTGTAGGACGCTGACGTAGGATAGTTAACTACGTGACGTTTTATTACCCAACTATCCGCTAGAGGCACTGTACAAGTTTTCATACATTTTTTTAACTACAGTCGCTAGCGAGTGTAGATTGTGAAAACTCATGGTAGACTCACTGATGTCGGAATGTTAAAACTACTTACCCTATCACATTGTACTTAACTACAACAATCACTTATATTTTTGGCTCAACGAGACAGCATAGCCGTTCAACGTGGTAATACCACCAGCGTCTTAGGGACGTTTCCCTCTGGTACCTGGATCAGTTGGGCTATCTATAGATAGTTTGTAACGGTCCTAGCTGGCACAACTGTTTTACATGTCTTTTGATTGAATATAATATAATTGTACTATCTGTATTTTATTCTGTACATTTCTGTTAATAAATATATGTATTAAAAAGACTACATACTTTTTTATTTATACACTTAGACTGCTTTAGTTGTATAATTTATCTTACAATAATAATTGTTTCTTTATTATTCAAAATAAATAAATAAAATGTTTAGTTTTCTCATTACAAATCTTAAAATTTTAAACCTTTGTAACACTGTTTTTAAATACTCATAGATACAAACTTTGTCACAATCATTAATTTTTTTTCTTATTATTTTGCTATAATACAAGACAGTGACTACAAAAACCCTTATTTTATTTTTATCAAACAAACCAAATATGTATTATAATTTACTAGTTCCTGTCTGTGACTTCCCTTACGGCATCCGAATTAAAAGTACATTATCCCAGGTCACAAGTCGACATTCCTATGAATAACTCTATTTTACCTATATGCAGCTTTCCCTGACTTTCCTCGCAGTAGTTACAATCTCCGGTCGCCGGGTGGACGCGATGTCTCCGCTGCGGGCCAATACTCCCCGGTTGACCACACTTATACTTACTGAAGACTGAGAATAATAAAATAGTTACACAAAAATCAACTTTATTGCTCTTGTCTTGCACACAGTGAAACATACATAAAATCACGCCTGTTTCCCGACGGGGTAGGCAGAGACCACGGATCTCCACTTGCTACGATGATATACCTCTTTTGTTTCATTCACTCTTATTACATTCTTCATACACACGTCGGTTTAGGGTACTCTTGACCTGGCCTTTCTCTAAAACGTCTCCAATTTGATCGAGGTACGTAGGTACACCGAGGTCTTCCCTTTCCAACTGTCTCATTCACACTCGCCTTATGCACCTGTTTCGTCAATCTCCTTTTATCCATCTGTACTACATGCAAATAACAGTCAAAAACAAACATTACAGATTTCAGTTTGTGTGATTTAAATGAACGGGAAGTAATCTACGGGTTATGATTTATTGAATCTTGACAAACAACCAGATGGATAGACAAGTTTTTTTTATCTTTTTAATGATGTACAGATTAAAAACATGAAAGCTAAATAAAGGTTGTAAGTAATGGATACTCACAGCGCTAGAGGGTACGCCAGGTTGTCTCTCGCTGTGCAGCCTGTGTTCGCTCTCCGCTCGCGGAACGGGTATTGTATACTCTTTCATTGGCTTTTTATCTAAAATGAAATAAAAGTTATTTATTTACTCCGAGTGTTCTTAGCCATGTTTCATGAAAATCTTTTTAGCCGTTTGAAGATCATCAGGTCTTTTCTAGTTGATGAGAGGATCTGACTTACTTCCTTATGTCCTTTCGATTCGAAATTTGGTACCGTGTTACTTCAATGATATTGAAAGAACGTGGTCAGGTAACCATGACTCTTAAATATGACATGTTAGGGTATGGTTTGGATGTCGGGGGGTTTTTAAAATGTTTCATATGTATTATTTTATAAGAACACTGTATTTATATGGATTATGAAAAACAAATCTGTTCACCGTAATGTGAAGGTATAATGTCAGGGTCCGCGTCTTCCGAGTCCATCTTCAGCTCGAACTGGCTGCTGTAGTCTAGCTTTGGAGAGCCGCAGTACGTGTTCTGGTCGGGCTTGGCGAGGGAATCCGTACTCGGGTCTAAGTACAGCGCGCTGTTGAAATAATGTCACATTGAATACCATGTCAAACGTACCTTAAGGCTTGGTATTGCAGAGGCCGCGCTTTTATGAATTTTAAAACCATCTGAGACATGGAAAATAGCGTTTAGAATTCTGAATAATATATATATATATTACTTAAGGATACAATCTAGTCAAAGTCGCAGTTAGTTACAAAATCTAATGAACTTTACTTGCTAAAAAAAAGTCTCAAAGTTACCCCTTTTTGTATCTGTTTTTTCAATATTATGACTGAACTACTGACATTTTACATATTTTTTTTGTACTAAACTAAAGATTAGAACTATTTCGAAACGAATTAGCTGACTTTAGCTGGATAAAATTATTTTCATGAGCACTATGTTTTTAATAACTACAAAATATATACTAAGCGCGGAGGCTTGGCGGCCCGGACAGCGCCTAATGTCTACTGCTGCTGGAATACCGGGCCTTAAACCAGTAACTCCCATTTGTTCTATAGGACTCTGACGTCATAGAACAGTTAAAACTTTTTATCCTTGTAGTTCTATGGTAGGACTATTGAAACGAAAACTAGCCCATCTATATAATAATAATAATAATAAATAATAATAATAATATGTTCTATAGAACCGTCTTACCAGGTCACCAAATGTATCTCATAATCTATGGATAGAATTTCTAGGCATGGTAAAAATACGCAAGTATTAAGAATTTATTGTTAACTGTACATTTTTTTTCAGAAACTATCTTTTAATATTTACTGCAAATAGATTACCACGGACTGGGAAACAAAGTGTATACCTCCTACCTGATGAAACAATGACATTTTAAATGTCGCGGGCGGATAGTAAATGGCAGCACTAAATCAGTAGCTTTGTTTGATTATTTTTCTTTTCTCGACTAAACGGCCGAATGGATCCTTATGGAATTCAGCAAGGAAATAGATAAATTTGAGCGAAGATTTTGTTTCAAATCAAAAGACTCTTAACTCATAGTTACAACTCATAACTCATAATGACGACTCACATAACTCATAGTCACGACTCATAACTCATATCACGACTCATAACTCATAGTCACGACTCATAACTCATAGTCAAGTCTCATAGCTCATAATCACGACTCACATAACTCATTATTATGACTCATATAACTCAGTCATGACTCATATTATATCCCATAGTCACGACTCATAACCCATAGTCACGACTCATAACTCATAGTCACGACTCATAACTCATAGATGACCTCAGTGGCGCAGCGGGCGAGAATCCGCATGCGACGCTAGAGGTTGCGGGCTCGATTCCCGCCGCGGAACAAATTTGTGTACGATCTGCAGAAATTTGTTCCGTTGGTCTGGGTGTTTTCTGTGTATAGTAAAAAATATCTATCTATGTATTATAATGTATTAAATATATCAGTTATCTAGTACCCATAACACAAGCTTTGAGTAGCTAACGTTGGGGCTAGATGATGCCAAAAAAAAAATCACGACTCATAAGTGATACTCACGAGTGCGGGGGACGCTTCACAGTGCCCAGCTGTCTCGAGGCGTGCCTCCGGTACAGCGCAGCCAGCACCACGCTGCCGGCGGCGCACAGCGCGCCCGCCGACGCCACCACGGCCGTCAGCCAGGGGGACAGCGGGAGAGACGTGCTCATACCTGCCACCGACCGGTCACCACACCAGCTTATTATAAAATATCAGACATAAGATGAAAAAATGAGACAAATTTGCAATGCAATTCGATTTGCAATGCAATTCGGCCATAACAAAATTAACAAGGATCATACAGATTTGACCCAGCGTGTTTCTTGTCAGTTCTTCTAGGACTGGAAGGAATGGAATTGGTAACTACATTTACTTTAAAAGTTTGAAAAATTAAGAGAACAATCAATTTGGTGCGCCTGCGCTGCTGGTTAGACCTTGTCTTCTTGCATCGTTTGTAAGGTGCAGGTTCAAATAACTGTCTGCGGGACAAACTACTAGGTTTGGATATAGATTTTGTTTAAAAGTTTCAACTGAAGAGTCGCCGAATATTGGGAGGAAAATATTTAAAGTTAGCTGTTGACTCGAAAGAAGAAGAAGAAGGAGATTAACAGTCTTAAAATCTGACTAAGGACTATAATTCCTATAGTAATCTATCTGCATGTGTATTTGTTAAACAACTTTGCTAGGAATGAAAACATAATGAGGAATTGATTATTACAAAAAACAGAGTTTAAGTCACTGACCGCAGGTAATGTACCCAAGAGCTGGCAACGTTCCCTCGTTGGATAGAATAGAATAGAATAGATCCACAGTCTTTTGGATAACTCTTTGAATAGGAGCCATGCCTCTGGTCTCCGCGGACTTAATGTGGAATTAAATCCAATTACTTTTCTTTAATGGTATTATAGATGAAAAGTTGTGTCACTTGTACTATCAATTTCCGTACACTATATTTTTGTTATTGGAAATAAATGAAATGAAATGAAACGGAACTACTGACACAAAGGAAAAACCAATACTATTAAATCATTAGTTAATCAATACTTACGCTTATAAAAACACCAGTTTATGTACTAAATATGACTGTAAACTATGTGGTTATCTTCGTAAGAGATGCTCCCCCTCTCATTCAGGCGAACCGTTTAAATCATTGAATGTATTCACAATCGAAGCAACAAAGTTCACAGCTAAGTAGGATGTCTCAGTTTACGACTGATAGTCTGTGGACTTGGGACCAGTGCTTGACTCTACAAATTGTAGAAGCAAGAAAACATACAAATAAAAAAATAAAAAAATTGTCATGGCTATAGGCATTTTGCTACAAAGGATAAGAGCGTTTTAGATGACCCGCTCGTAAGCGTTATAACCCCCAAGCTCGATAGATCTCTAGTTACTTAGATCGTGAGGATATCTAAAGAAGGTAGTCGAGGCACGTCCAAACATGATATATGGCACACCACCAGTGGTCTAATTTATTTTTACTCACAAATATTTAAAATTATAGAACAAATTATGTGTTTATCTATCTATAAATTACCGATAATCGATTTTATTTATAAAAAAACATGAACAAAAACCTTTTCCTTGATACTTAGTAAAAAGTTATCATACATCATCATCATTATCTTCCTTTTCCCACGTTGAGTGCAGAGTTCCAGTCGGTATTATTGCAAACTTACACAATTATTTCATAAAAAAAACATAGAACATATTTTGAAACCTTTCAGTGAAACGACGTTAATACGTGAAAGTTAGTCAAAGAATACCAGCTAAGTCTCACCAGTATACTTATCAGGAGACCGTATACCGACAGTATACAGAGCGACCTCCTCACTCCTGCCCTTGGCGTTGGCTGCGTAGATAATGAGAGTGTAACTGCGGTGACTGTCCAGGTTATTGACCTCAAACACTGAGCTATTGGATGAGATATTGGCTCTGACCTGGTGACAAAGGTAGTTCCGGATTAAGTACCTTACTGAGATATAGAAATAGATACGTGATCAGATTGTCCCATCTATCTGATGATAATTTAACTAAGATAAAACATCTATTGATAATAATTGAATATATTGGCTTTGACCTGGTGACAAAGGTAATTCCGGATTAAGTACCTTACTGAGATACGTGATCAGATTGTTCCTTCTATCTGATGATAATTGAAGTAAGATAAAAAATGTATTTATAATTGTTTAAAGACACGGTCTCACGTAAGATCTAATATAAGACGTTGGTTCAGAATAAAGGGTTAAATTTGCCAAGATGTAGCTGCGTTTTCACCTAAATAAACCACTTATTCTTCACTTCAATTCAATATAAGTTACAGGACTGACCATTGAACTTGGCACCCGTTTAGATCTCACTTCTTTTGTCGCTGAAGTCAATGACTAAGGCATACTTATTGAACTTGGCTCTCATTTCACTTTTATGTTTTTGATTGGATTACTCTAACACAGCTTTAATACAGATGCTATAAACGCCAGGGGGGTCTAGTATCAGCGTTTTTCTTAACAAAAAAGAAGTATCATTAATTTGTAATTCGCCAAAACAAATATCCCGGGGGCAGTTGATGGCGTGATCTCCTTCAGGAATGGTGTGACCAACTACTTACCATCATAGAGGGCAGTTCCAGCACTTCCATGTAGAAAACCTGGGGTAGTCCACCGTCGAAACCCTCGGTGCACTCCACCTGCAGGCCAGCTGCGCTCTGGTTTACCACTGAGCAGTTTTGCAAGGGCATCGGATGACCTGCACAGCATACGTTTTTAACGGCTTAAATATGTTCTTGTCCATGATATTTTGAGGCAAGATGGTTGTGGCTAGATTAAGGAGATATGTAGATAACATTTATTGCAAAAAAATTAAAAATCCGTAGTTGAAAATATGTTTTGCAGCGCCGCCATATTCGATTTTTCGACATTTTGTACAGCCTATGTCACTTTTGTAATCTAGAAGAATCCAAAAATTAGGTGTCATTACCTAATTTTTTAAAATCTGTCCAGCTGTTTGGATAACAGGCTACAGCTAAAAGAACTCACATCGTTCATACTTTTTGTCAAAATCTATCCGTTTAGGCTACAGCGTAAGCCAAAAGAACTCACATTCATACCAATATTTTAAAAGAAATCTGCACTAAGGTATCATCATCTTTATCAACAGCTAAAGTTTAATGTATTCCATTAAAACAGCGTGGTGAAAAATTCCAGTGCTGTTCAAAAGCTGCTTTCGTACCCTTCAGAGGCTTCTTGCGTAATGTCACTTACCAGCAGCAACCAGTTTATAAAGACATGGAGTCTCCATCTTCCCAACTGAGTTTTTGGCCAGGCAGAGAACTGTTCCGAAGTCTAAGTCTGATGATGGAGTGTATCGGAGGGTTGACACGAATGATGTGCTGGTGAAGAGGCTAGAGGAAGAAACGGGTAGATTTTCAATACCTTGAGTGGATTGTAGTTTTTTTGTTATCTTTGCGATATTTATTCGAGTTGTTCTTTAAGCTACCTTTCTTCTAAGTTGGTCTGCTCTCCAGAACTGTTGAAGATCCAGCTAAAGCTGGTGGGTGGTGGACTGGAGTCCACGGTGCAGCGTAGAACTATGGTCTGCTGCTTCAGTGCTCCATACACTTCGTTCTCGTTCATGGTCTTGCAGAGTGGAGCATCTGGTAAAAGTCAATCAGATTCTTTGGAAATTAAGAAGCTAGATGTGTGTTTCATGATCAAAAAAGGTGTATCAATGACCGTGTCCCGAATATTAAGATAATTGACAATCTAACTTACACCTCACTTGCAACGACACAGGGTTGCTAGTTGCACTGCCCTCGCTGTTGTAAGCGAGACAGCTGTAGTCTCCTGCTGCCGTCCTGCTCACGCTCTGCAGCACAAGACTCTGGTCACTCAGTATGACCCCGGAACTGGCGTTTTGCTGGATTTCTTTCGCCTGGAAGATTTTGATGTTGAGGCGTGAGCTGAGAGCCAGCAGTAGAATATTTGTCATGATTACTATGACACGTCGTTGCTCCGGTGCGTCAGTGCGTCGTTGTCGTAAAACACGTCACCACACTTATCGTGTTTTTGTGTGAAGTGCTTAGTGTTCCATATTGCGTGGTTGCTATAATAATGTATCAACGCGAAAATTTGCATAATGTTTGATTCTGACTTAGTCACGCCTGGACGAATTTAGATACTCATCTGATATTTAGAATATAATTATTTTCTGATAGGATACTTTTCATTTATGTGACACCTTGTGCAAAGCCGCTGGCAAAACCTAGTTATACAGAAGGTAATAAGTTTAAGTTGACCGTTCCTCTACGATTAAATATTCTCATTTCCATCAACAACATAAATCTAAGGGATTTGTTATGTCAGAACCCAAAGGGCGACAGGCTACAGGATGAGCTTAGTCTCTTACCCCTTTGTACCAGGTCAGCTTATGGGTTTTAGGGTTGGCCTTGACGCTGCATTCGAAGTACACGTCATCGCCTTCCTTGATGTGGCTTGGGTTTAAGCTGGATCCCAGTTTTAAGTTCACGACGGGAACATCTATTAAAAAATATGACACAAGTTATTATTCCAGATGATAAAAGTCAATATATACCTAATAGTAACTAAACAATGTAAAAAAAATTAAAACTTATTGGCTGAGTGACAGTCGACGCGCAGTCTATTTGTCGTTGAACTGAAGAGTTTCATAATGGGCTAGGTCCCTTTATTCCGACAGAAAAATAAAGAAAAAAATCAGTGAATTTAGTAATTTATTGTATTTATATTCAGTTATCTTACCTACTTCTCAACGTTGTCAACAGCTGTCGACAAAACATTTTACTCAACACTACCCCGCGTTATTGTTTTGTGTAGCTCTCCGCGAGAAAAGTGTTTCAGAACTTGCATTAAATAAAGCAAAATAATAAAAATATGACCATGAGAAAAGGTATGAATATAATTTAGGTATCTTTATACAAGTGTACGCCAACAAGGCCTAGGTTCCAGACATTGTTGAAACGTCTCCTTTATTTAGAGTGAGTTTATTTCGGAATATAGGTACACGATGAAAAAAAAAACCAAAATTTAAATTCTAAAAGTTGCAACAATAGGAGCTTGAAATCTGTATGAAAAAAGCATTAGTAATGCTTACATAAGTTAAAGCTGAAATTACTTACTGAAAATCGAATTCAGTTAATATCGAGATCATAAATTACCGAAGAAGGTACTTATAAACCCAATATCATTCGAAACAGAATCGATTTCACTTCCGCCGTCTCCAGTTCCCTTGAGGTATTTAATCAAGCAGTATATTACATTACATACATTGTTCGACATCTATTGGTTTAATGTGGAGAGTAATATTACACTTGATTGTACACTTACTGACAGGAAACTGACATTTTAATGATACAGTCTGTATACTTCTGTAATGCTTGAAGCATCCTAGTGTGGAGTCAAAACTTTGTAGTGATTGTTGGGTGTTATTCATTGTCCAAACTAATGAGAAAATATTTGTATTTGTGTTTGTAATGGACTCAAAAACTTTAGAAAAACTTTCACCTATACGAAAACCTACATTATCAACAAGTAACATGGGTTATATTTTATTATCTTTATAATAGTTTTCTACCCGTGCGAACCTGAAGCGGGTCGCTAGTTATTAATATTATAGAGCTAAACTTTTTATGTTTGTATGTTTTACTAACCTTGGAACTATCGAACCGATTCAAAAAACAATTATTTATTGGTTGAAGAGATTGTTCGTGAGTGGTAAAGCTATGTTTTAGTGGAATGTACCTACTGATTCCAAGCAGGTGAACTACTATCTCGACGTGGGTGTGTGCCAAGTATAATGTTAAGACGTTCCTCTGACTGTCAAAAGTAACTAGAGATCTGTGATGTTTACCACGCGAAAAGGTTGAAATGAAATAATCAATTTTTATTTCTATTGGTAATCAATTTCAAGGTTATTCGTGTAATATCACACTTTCAGAGTTATATTACACTTGATTCCAAAAGCAATATTTCTAATGTTACATTGCAATTCAATATTTCAATTCAGTCGAGTTGGTATTGACAATTATTATTAGTATTAAAAGGGTATTTGGTCACAAAATGACGTCATGAAGTCATCCCGTGATTACGACAGTATGTAAACCTGTTGAAACGTCAAGAAAAATTAGGTAAATAACACGCGTTAAATACCCGTTTAATAATAATAATGGGTTCAGATCGCGTAAGTTTAAAAATATAGGTATTATATTAGAACACTTTTTAAACTATCGCGACTTGGAAACATGTTTAAATATATACTCTCGGGACTTAATCGCGTATTGTGAAACATTCTATTTACCTCGTCGTTTCGATGATATTACAATCACCGTGGTCACGAGTAGACTGTCTGGAGTCTACTCGTGACCACGGTGATTGTAATATCATCGAAACGTCGAGGTAAATAGAATGTTTCACAATACGCGATTAAGTCCCGAGAGTATATATTTAAATAGGTATTATATTGTTTTGTTATTGACAAATTGTGAAGAAAGACTCACAGTGCACATTCAGCTTCCACCTATCCTCGATGATGGAGTCGGGCACGTTGGGGTTCTCCGCCCTGCAGACCAGGAACTGGTCGTGGTCTTCCGCCATCGGCACGAACGACAGCACGCTCAGGGTCGAGTTGCTTTCGGAGAACTGTCGGACAGAAGTGACGCTATAGTTATATAGTACCGGATGACCGAGCTTTTTTTCTCGAGCTCGGTTTTTTCTTACGTTTGCATAACAACGCCATCTATTGTCAAGTAGCTTTAGTGTTGGTGTGTCGATAAAACAGTAAAACAGTAGCAGTTTTTCGTTGCCTGAAAACATGGATAAAACGACGTTTTCTAAAAATTAAACCTAGCCAGATCTACTATCACCCCCAAAACCCCCGTATACTAAATTTGTTGAAACCAATGTGTTGCAAGGATTAACATTTGAGTAGGTATTATTAAATTAATCTCCACGTTTGCTCAAGACATTTATCTTCACATTTTAACCCTAAATAATACAAGCTACTAAATTTGGGGGTATCATAATTTTCGAGGTAAGGTGTTTTAATATTTATAAGATAATTCTTAGCTACAACCATCGATCGTTCACATTATTTTGTTAAAAATTATGTTACCCATCACACTGAAGCCAATTTAAAAATAGTTTTATTACACTGAATAAACCTTCAGGACCAACGCGTTTTCAACTTAAAACGCGTCGTAGTGCCGCTTTAATGATCTCTTCTTCTTCTTCTTACTGCTCTTTTCCCACGCTTTAATGAACATTAATGCAAAATTTAAGAAGCGTCGCGACGCAAGTTAGACGTAGCGTCTGCGCTCCGTACTTTAAAAATTGCGTCCGCAGTCCGTCCTTGTCTCACGTCTCTTCTATCTCGCTTGCTCCAAATTTTCACAAACAAAATCTAAAAGTTAAATGACAAATCACCTAAAACTTTTCTATTTGATTATCGAGTGATGGAGCACCCGAAAACAAAATTATCAGGCATATTAATTACTGGCCTCACTGCTCGGTTGGTCGCCCTGTCTTCTGCGTTGTACCTACCTAGGACAAAGTTTGTGAACATAGAAGTTTCTGTTTATAATTGTATTTGTTTTTACAAAAAGCCTACGTTACCTAACCTTTGCTAAGTTTGTGTCTAGATGGCGTTGTGTGATATATCATTATGTTAATAGAGCAATTAATCTATTTTTTTTTTGTTAGACACTAATACAACAAAAAATATACTTTGCCATTGTTATCTATGAAATATTTCAATCAAAATGACATTTTATAGACATAGCTTGATTAAGCGTCGTCTATGAAATATTCACCAATTATATATTTTTTTGTAATAAACATAAATATAATCAAAAAGAGCGCTGGTGGTGTAGTGGTAGCACCCATGCCTCACGATCCGAAGGTCGTGGGTTCAAACCTGGTCGTGCACCAATGAATTTTTCCATTCGAAAAATTTATGTGCGCAATCCCAGTGCTCTTAAAAGGTGAAGGAAAACATCGTGAGGAAACCGGCATACCCTAGAACCAAAAACTTCGAAGGTGTGTGTCATAGGTTAGTATTCTTATAAGCGGCGATGGGCTTGCAACCTGTCACGTACGGAATACTAACTACTGTGCAAAATGTGGGCATATACCAAATCATGTTTGGACGTGCCTCTGACTACCCTCTTTAGATATGCTCAAATATCAAAGTAACTAAAGATCTGAGGATATCTACCGAGCCTGGGGATTACAGTCGTGATCAATATATTTTTTTTATAATTAAAAAACAAAAATTATGGTTTGTCGTGAAATATTTGAGTCAAGATGTTACAGAGCCATAGCTTGATTTGGCGTTGGCCGTGCTCTTGTCGTCTTGGATACAAACATTAATTTAACAAAACTAAGGCAATGTTGACTCGAAGGTTACTTTTCAAAAGGTATAATTTGACCGTTTTTCAAACGTATAATCTTTATCCTGTATTATGTAGAGCAACTGGGGCTTATATATAATTATAGCTTGTTTAATACTGACGAAATTCAGAGTCTTTACTAACTAGTATCCGCCCGCGACTTCTGTTTTATCTATACGTTTAAAAACAGTGTCGTGTATTACTTAATTATTTATGATTTAACTTGAGTGTTAACTTAAAAATGAAAAAAATACATTCAGCGAGAAAATTGGTGGAAATAATTAAAACGCCATTCTGTTCTTGCCATAGTCTAGTAACCTATGCCATACATTAAACGTACAGAGAGCGCTGGTGGTGTAGTGATAGCACCCCTGCCTCACGATCTGAAAGTCGTGTGTTCATACCTGGTCATGTACCAGAGAATTTTTCCATTAGAAAAAAATATATTTACGCAATGCCAGTGCTCTTAAACGGTAAAGAAAAACATCGTTAGGAAATTGGCATACCTTAGAACTAAAAATTCGATGTTCATAAGTTAGAATTATTAGAAGCGGCGATGGGCTTACAATCTATCATGAACGGAATACAAATTACTGGGCAAAATATTGTTTGGCCGTGCCTCTAACTAAGCCCTCTTTAGATATCCTCAAAGTAAGTAACTAGAAATTCATAGAAATATCTACCAAGTCTAGAGATTAGAGTCGTGATCATGTTTTTTGTTTTTTTAGTATTGGTGCTTAAGTGCAGTTCTTCCAACGGATCTAGGCATTCGTGAAGTTAGCCACAGGTGCGAGTTTGCGATTGTACAGTCCCACCGTCCCTCTCCACACCTCCAATTGCTCCCGAAAAACGATACTGCGCAGCGCTCTGCGGCTAACTTCACGAATGCCTCGACTCGTTGAGCCAACAGTAGGTACTCACATTCTTAGCACTGCGCTTGATTTGGCGGCTATCTTTCCACCAGGAGAGGTAGGCCTCCGGCCGGGAGCCCACGGTGCGACACTCGATGTCGTACGTCCGGTCGGCCGACAACTGAACTCTCTTGTTCAGGATTTGGACGCTGAGCGGTTTCACTGCAACAATCATAACTTCATCTTCTTGTCCTTATCCCAAGCTACTATAGGCAATAGTCAATATATATTTATTCATTAAAATTACAGGGATAATTTTGAATCGTCTTACATACTAGGTGAGTCTAGGTGCCAATTCTAGTCCTATCCCCAGAAGATTTCAGAAGAACTGACAAGAAACTCGCTGGGCCCTAGCGACGTTTTTGTATGATTTCTATTTTTTTGTATGTGCTGCATCAATTGGATAGATATTGTATAATCTTCATAGAGATGTATATGATCGTAAACCAAAGAGCAAACAACATGATGTTCTAGGAAGAGAACCGTTTTGAATAGCATAACAATTTTCCAGGATTCTGAGAGATTGAAAGTACGCTGAGCTCTTTTGATAGGTAGGAAAACTATCAAAAGAGCTCTGTGCGGAGTAAGATAAACGTGGCAGTAAAAGCCTCACAGAAAATGTTATAAATTTCATATTATTATAAATTTCGCAACTATATTTAGGTGAAAGAAATAGCTATAAATTCGATAAACTAAATGTTATGGCCATTGTTAAAAACTTAACTTTTGGGCTTTAGTATTATAACAACAGTACAATAAATCATTAGCTGATATTTGATTATTATTTACTAATAAGTAAATTGATTGGACGAGACTTGCTGGAGACCGGAAAATGTGGCGTAATAAAGAGGAGGCCTATACTCAACAGTGGGTGCAACCGGGCTGAATGATGATGATGATGATGAATAAGTAAATAATAATCAGTGTAGCTGACATACATACAGTTGATATCCAATATGAGCACGTTGGTCTCCGGCGGCGTCAGGTCGGTGTTGGACGCCTGGCAGACCAGCCGGACGTGCAGGTGCTGGCGGCCCACGTGTGGGAACGTCAGGGCGTTCACAGTCACGCCGTCAGCTCGCTGCACGTACGAGTCATCGATCACGGTATTCTCGAGGTACCAGATCACTTTTGGTCGAGGTTCTCCTACGAAGGTCATAGTAAATAGTCAAGTAGACGTGACAGGCGAATTTTCTCTTTAACAGACCGGTGGACCTGATATTAGATGTAATGGAGATAGCGCGCACGGTTACTTTTGTCGCCCTGACTGTTTCGTGGTTATGTATGAAGATGTCACCCAGTTGTCACGTCGTAACATGCGCGCATCTCCATTACCACGGACTTGATAAGAGTGACGGAACAGTCACGGCGACAAAAGTAACCCATGCGCGCTATCACAGACTTATCCAGCCTCTATAGGTACCCCTTAATTCTTGGATATGATTTAATTTAGTGGCTAGGCATTTATCAGTTTCAAGACGTTTGGAAAATAATATGGTTCGTTCCCGATAGAAAAATCAAGATTCTGAGCTTAGTCGTTTGAAAAACTGGTCGTTTACTTTTTGATGGTGTTCTTACCTCCAAAAACTTCGCAGACAAGGTCAAGGGTGTCTCCCTCCTTGTAGGGCTCCAGCAGACGCGTGAGACTCCTGGTCTTCGCATCCATGATGTTGGGCCGATTGGGAGGAGCTGGTTAAAAACAAAGTTATTTCAAAGACAACGAGAGGATTCTGTCCATTCAGGATATAACAGTCATAAGACCATGAAAGAGTCCTTCGAGAAGTTTTTTGAAGTTACATAAAATGCCACAAAATAAGGGTACGAGTTGGCAGCGGGTGACATGAGGCGGCGGCGGACGACGTGTCGCGGCGGCGGACGACGTGTCGCGGCGACACTGCTGGGTTCTATGAATTTCCATGAAACGCGTCGCTAGCTTCGTGTCGCTAACTACGGAGGGAATTTCATAGAAATACATAAAAACCAGTATTGTCACCGCAATACGTCGTCCGCCGCCGCCTCATGTCGCCCGCTGCCAACTCGTACCTTAACTATCAAAATTATGATTTGATAGGAATACAAGACTGTTAAACATTCAAATAGATTTCATTCGCTTAATATTTTTTCGTATGGAATTTAATGCCTTACCTGCACTACTATATTTTAATTTAAAAATATCTCACTTAGTTCACTTTTTGACCCAGAAATAAACTTACACTCCAAATTTCAACTCTTTAGGCTGTATGTTGATCTATCAGTCAGTATATTTATATAATTCAGATGAAGGAAAGGTAGTAACTATTTAGGAAGCATTACAAACGACCCCTTTGAAATATTTCTTTTCACTAAATGTTACATAAAATTTGATCTTAATGAATTTAACAAAAGGTTATTTCTAAATGAAACAAGGAAGCCCTAACATATTATCCCAAACTCAAAAAATTGCCTTTTGTCTCCTGTAAATCTATTCAATTACTTGGGATTATGTCGACTTCTTCAGATGTTTTACGACCGTGAGCATTATTGCTTTAATTTTTCATATTTTTATGTTATTTTGAATTTTACTGTGTTACATTTTTTCAATAAAACCCGACACGGGTGTGAACTATGTATATTATGAGTAAAAGTGATTGTTCCTTTCTAAATTCATCCGAAGATTTTCAGAATATTTTAATATTTTTTTAAATTGACTTGACAATTTGACTGTGACTCTACTTACCTTTTAAGTTACTTTAGTAACTTTAACAGATCACTGCTTTTCAATAAAAAAAACACTTGACACTGCCAAAAATGATAGATGCCATAAAGAAGAAAACGGACAGATTATAATTATCGTGCACTCTATTTTCAACCAGTAAAAACATTATTATAGAAAATTAAATACAAACACAATAATTTCAGAACACCAACAAAATAACCTACCTACCTAATGTATTTATTTAGGTCAACTGAATTATTTAAACAACGTTGTACAGTCAGCAGCAAATAATTTAATTAATTCAATAGTTTAACAATACAAAACTAAAGCAAAGCCTATTAGTTATTCCATTCTAAACAAAAAGATAAAAAATTAACCAAAACTGTCGAAAAAAAGATCAAATAAGTAAAATGGCTATATGCTTACTTACCCAAATATAATAAACACTTTTTGTTTTTTATAACTTTTAACATACATACATACATACATAAAATCACGCCTGTTTCCCGACGGGGTAGGCAGAGACCACGGATCTCCACTTGCTACGATCCTGACATACCTTTTTTGCCTACATTCACTCTCATTACATTCTTCATACATGCGCGTCGGTTTAGGGTACTCTGGACCTGGCCTTTCTCTAGTACGTCCCCAATTTGATCAAGGTACGTACGCCGAGGTCTTCCCCTTCCAACTGTCCCATTCACACTCTCCTTATGCACCTGTTTCGTCAATCTCCTTTCATCCATCCTTTCTACATGCCCAAACCATCTTAACATACCCTTCTCAATTTTCATCACTATGTCTTCTTTCACTCCACAACGTTCTCTTATCACACTGTTCTTCACTCTATCATTCAAAGTTAAACCACACATACTTCTCAAAGGTCTCATTTCCACTGCATTTATTCTACTCTGATGCTTCTTCTGCCATACCCAACTTTCGCTACCATACATTAATGTCGGCACTAACACTCCACCGTGCACAGCCAGTCGTGCTTTTTCGGACACGATCCGACTGCTCATAAATGTGTGAAGTGCCCCATTCACACTATTTCCAGCATTCACTCTCCTTTCAATATCGTCATCATGTTTTCCATCTCTTTTAAACAGCGTACCCAAATATACAAACTCTTTCACTTGTTCCACTCTTTCTCCTCTGATCATTATATTACATTCTGTCATGCATTCATCTCCTTCAAAAATCATCACTTTCGTCTTACTTACATTTATTTTCATCCCTTTCCTGTCAAAAGCTTCATGCATGCCTGTTACCATCTCCTGTAACTCCTCTGCCGACGGAGCAAGTATTACCTGATCGTCAGCATAGAGAAGACATTTGACGAATAACTCATTCATTCTTAATCCACAATCACTTTCTTTCATATCTTGTAAGCAACTGTCCATGAATAGATTAAAAAGCCATGGTGACGCTACACATCCTTGTCTAACACCCTTTTCGATGTTAAACCATTCAGTGTATGACCCATGTATCCTAACGCAAGCACTGGAACCCTCATAGAGAGATTTCAGGGCTCGCACCAGGTTGCTTTTTACTCCATACATCGACAGTGCCGACCACAGCTCATTCCTAATCACTCTGTCATAGGCCTTCTCCAGATCCACGAAAGCGCAATAGACCTTTTGACCTTTGGCCAAAAATTTCTCGGCTATGCATCGCAAGGAAAAGACCTGATCCGTACATCCCATACCCTTTCGAAATCCCGCTTGAGCATCCCATATCCTCTCATCAGTTTCTTTCACAACTCTTTCGATCAACACTTTCGCATACAGCTTACCGACGATGCTGAGTAGGCTAATGCCCCTGTAGTTTTTGCAGTCTTGCTGTGACCCTTTTCCTTTATAAAGTGGTACTATGACAGCCTTGCACCAATCACTTGGTACTCGGCCGGCATTCCAACATAAATTGAAAAGGCGGTACAGTTGACTTGCAATGACGCCATGTCCAGCCTTCAGCATCTCGACTGTAACCCTATCATACCCTGCAGCCTTCCCTGATTTCATTCTTTTCAATGCACTAACAATTTCATTCATACTTATATCACTTACATCTTCGTCCACATTCTCATTCGTAACTGAGGTAGGTGCTTGTGCCTCCTCTCTTTCAAACAAGCTTTCAAAATATTCCTTCCATCTTTTCAACACACATTCTTCACCTTTCACTAAACTTCCATTCTGATCTCTGATCGAGTTCAGCTCTGAGCTTTGAATTTTCCCTCTGGCTGAACGAATGGATTTCCAGAAAAACTTAATGTTTGTCTGGAAATCCTCAGATAATCTTCTGTCAAACTCATCTTTCTGCTCATTTTTCTTTCTTGCAATCATTTCTTTCACTAACCCTTTTATTTTCTTATACTCGCTTTTAGCTTCATTCACATCTTCATTCGTAGCTTTTTGGATTCTTTCACTAGCTCTAATTGCTAGCCAATCCAACCAAGCTTTCTTCTTCTCGCTTACTACCTTTTGCACCTCTTTATCCCACCATACATGCTTCCTCATTTTTCCTTTTCTTCTTTTACTCACACCACATTCTTCAGAAGCTACATTCACAACCTCTTCTTTAAACATACTCCACAAGTTCTCAATCTCACAAATATTGCCAAATCCGTCAAATCTTTCAATCAGCTTACTTTTATACTTTTCTTTTACTTCATCATCTTGCAAGTTTTCTACTTTTATTCTCTCTAAAACACTTGTGGGCTCGCGCACTCGATGTCGACATCCTTTAAAAAGACCACTTATACGGCTCATTACCAGAAAGTGGTCCGTATGGATGCCAACTCCGCGATATACCCTTGTGTCTAGAACTTTCTTTCTCACTCTTTCATCTACTACCACAAAATCTATCATACTTTTCCTTACATTCTTCGCCTCTCTTGTATACATGTGGATCCTTTTGTGATCAAACATAGTGTTTGTCACACAAAGGTCCCGTTCCAAACAAATCTCTAGCAAACTTTTACCATTCTCGTTCACTCTTTCGTCACCAAACATTCCTAAAACTCTTTCAAATCCATCACGCTTCACTCCCACCCACCCATTAAAATCACCTAACATTATTAGCCTTTCATTATCCTTACATACCTTTAAGACATCTCTCAGACTCTCCCAAAATTCCTCTCTTTCTTTATGTCCTTTCTTGGATGAACCCGGTCCACAACAAAAAGACGTGTTAATCCTACTTTCATTATAATCCAAATAACTCTTGCACTCACACATTCAAACTCATTCACACAATCAGCCATCCGCGCGGAAAGAAAGACACCGACTCCCTGGCAGGCTCTGGCAGCACTAGGTACTCCGGACCAGTATGCCGTGTAGGGTCCGTGCTTGGTGGTGCCACTTTCTTTCCGCTTCGTTTCATTCACACAAAGAACATCAATTCTTCTTTCATTCATCATCTGACACACCTCGTTCAGTTTCTCTTCCATTCCTCCTGCTACATTCAGCGTAGCAAAACGGCTTTCCGTGAGCCACTTTTCGCCCCCGCGAGAAACGAGACGTGACGGGTGGCGAACCACGTCGCCGTCATGTTGACGATTAGAATTTTTAAAAACCATCATTGCGTTCCCACGAGTAGTAGGGAACTAAAAGTCCACCCCCGCAGAGTCCTTTACGGGGGTAAGGCGGATCAGCACTGTGTCCTGTGACCGCCAACACAGACACCCACCGTTAGCAACCAGCTTACCCTCTGGCTACGAATCCATCGGCACGGTTCGGTTAACACCTTGGATTCGGGTTTGCTCCCTGTTTGTTTGGTTTGATTTCGGAGTGTCCTTCTCCTAGACGGGTTGCAGCACAATGCTGACGAGGCCCATCTCCCCGGGTTTGATTTCGGAGTGTCCTTCTCCTATAACTTTTAATAATAATGTAGATAAGTTACTAAATTTTACCAAATGAAAAAAACAGGAACACGTATCCCCAAAAATAAACAATTAAACGGCCACAAATACCCGACATTTTTCTCACTCTGATATAAAAGACTTTTGACAAATGTTCCCAAAGATAACTCCAGCATTGACACTTTTATTTCAGAAAACAAATCTACGCTTCAAGCTAAATTAACCTTTTTATGCTTTCCATAAGGTTGAAAGTACACAATGGAGTGTGGTCAAGCGCAGAGTACCCTCACCGGACGGTCTTTAGGAAATTGTCTCATCTTCTCTTTCCTACGCTTTATTTTTATAAAACATACGGTAATATATCGCGTTTGAGATGAAATTGATATTGTTACATTATTAAATGCATTAAAAAAATAGTGATTGGGATGGGGTGTCGCTTTTGGTGAGGATGGGGCTAGTAGTCCATGGTCGGAACAGGAAAGCGCTAAGAAGTATTATATAAAATACGCGTCAAATCTAGTCTCTTCAGACCAAGCCGACTATAAATTATGATAGAACTTCACTTACAGGTAAGTTCGTTTAATCACAAGTTATTTTATAATTTGTTAAGTATTACGCATTGATAGAACGAAAGAAAAAATATTTATATTGGTTACAAAATAGAAAAACAGTGTAAACAAAATTTGGCCACCACTCAGCTTGGTGCTGCTTACAGCGCTGGTATTGTGTGGCGCAATCGCATGACTTTTTCAGTAGGTAAGTGGTTTTTCACTAGTTTTTTTTTAATTTATACTAACTAGGCTATTTCCTAATTTGCTATACATCGGGCTCTTAACAAGGTATCTAAAACACAGTTTAATAATAAAAGCATTTTGATACACAACCTCTGCTGTTTCAAACACAATTTCAACCTGTGTGTTCCCACTTGACGTCACTAGGGAATCACTAAAATGCTCTCCGTCTTTAGAAGTTTTTACTATAACAGCTAAACTCGTAGACATGGGCCGTAAATTATAAATTCCTGTTAATATTTTTACAGTTATTTGTGGTACTTTAGCTTTACGGGTTAAGTTTAGGTTGTTACTTTTCAATTTTGTTTTTGCAAGTTTTTTTAGGGTAATACCTAAAATTTTAGGGTACATTTTCAAAATAAGTAATAAATAAATATGAACAGAGAATTGTATAATACGAGTAATAATCATAATCAATAACAAAGGTCGTCACGTTGTCATCAAAAGTTTTTAATTAATCCAAAAAGTTTTCAATATTGTTCTAAAAATTTTTGCCGTTGCTTTTGACTTTCCTTAGTCGTCTACTAAAAAAATATATATTTTTTTTTCAATATATAATTTGCCTTGTGTCTTATTATTTCGAAAAAATGCATCTCGATTTTTCAGAGTTTTCAAGGGTTTGGGCAACCGTAGACCAGTCCATACCATGGTTACCATAACCTCGAATTAATTTGATGATGACGTCAACTTCGATGATGACGTCAAAAGATAGCAATGAGAAATTTGAAATACCCAGCAATAGTAGGTACATTAATTACCAAATAAACTATATTATTAGTAATACATAAATAATATTACTAACCCCACAATCGCGTTAAAAGTTTTAGAACTAAAGTGGCTGATTCTTCTTTGTCTTTTTTAAGTAATTAATTTGGTATAATTTGATACTTAAATCTTTTTAAATGACTATAATGTTACGCCTAAAATGTTAAGTTGATGTTTGTATGGGGATAATAAAAAAAGAATTTCTGAATATACTACTTTAATGCTCAACTAATGACGAAAATAACAAACCAACAATGCTTTGATGTAATGAATGTGCGGAGAAATGCATTAAAAAAGGAATCTCTGAAAAAAATGTTGAATGCATTCTTAAATATACTAAAAATAACTTTTCATCAACAAGTTACCACAATAATTTCGTGTTTTAGTGCACTGAAATAGAAACTTATGAAATCACTTTTTAATTGCACCCCGAACTACAAATAAAATGCAAAGATGAATTATCTATTAGCTATATTTTGACTTGTTTAAATAGTTCGAGAATTGCATTCGAGATTGTGTATGTCACCGAAATGCCGCCTGTAATTTTTGCGTGCATTCAATAACTTCAGAATTTGTTAGATGTTTAATGCGTTGTTTAGTATGAATAATGGCGTTCGCTCGTAACTCTCATTGTTTATTCAGAACTGATCGAGATGGATATCCGGGAGATGACAAGAGAGATGTACAAGGATATTACAATTAATTACTGCGGCTCTGAAATGAAAAGTCATCGTAATTTTTCATTGTTCTATGCAAAAAAAAACTTGTAATGAAATTGCGTTTCGTTAATGATTGTTTATTAATTTGTTTTCCTCCATCGGAAATGTTTTCAGAGTTGTTTATTTAGAAATGACAAACAACCAGTAAAGTGAAGTATTTTAAGATATATTAAAGGTAAATATATTATTACCCACTTAAGCGGAGCGGAGCGTTAATAATGTTTTTTGTAACGGTTGGGGGTCTTTGATGTCTCATATTTTGTGTAAGTATATTTTTTTCTTTAAACGTTTATATCCTGGTACCTAGAGTTACAAAAAGTTATGCGATGACATAAATATGTCAATGGCAAAGATACATTATGAAAATTTTATTTATTGAACAGACGACCAGAATTTGATTAAAACGCGGAGTGCCTCAAACTTTTCTAATCACTATGGTATTTTATACTTAAGTTGAAGACAAATAATTCAGTTATCAATTGAATTTTTAATTCATAAAATCCAGTTAAACTACAATCGAAAAACTGTCAGGCCATTTACAACAATAATTGTTAAAACTTTTGGGACTTTGTTTATCATCAGTTAATGATATTGACTCTACTTACTTTATTTTTTATATTATTTAGAGTTTTATTGAGTTTTTATTGATTCCAAGAATAACAATCGCGAAATTTAGATGTCTTTGTAAGAAAAGCACTTATTAATATATAATTTTAGTTTTTCGCACTTGCTTTTCAGCCTTTACAAAGAATGATTAGTACTTAGTAGTGAAAATTTGAACATCTTTGACAATAACTTGTTTAAAATAAGAATAGTACCTACTTAAGCCATTCTCAATAAAAAATAATTAAGAATGAACTTAGTAAACAAGTTAGTAATTTTAGTTTTATTTCAAGGTCAAAAAACAAATAAAACCCTATCGTTCTCTACTAATGGATTGGAAACGTCTGCTGGGCGTCCTCAGTCGGAGTGTCAAAACATTATTTCGGTCGGCTGGATCAAAACAAAATTAAAAAAATTTGTTCATACAAATCTTTAAAATTTAAAGGCTTACATCATTATTTAAAAAATCAAATAAAAGATTATCCAATTGACTGCTAGGCGAGATCAATGATTAAAGGTTTGGTGCTTACCTGGGACAGAGGATCAGTATAGCTATCCAACGATAACATTGCCAACCTTTTCTACATTACCTGCGGTCAATGACTTAAACTTTTTTTGATATATTATAATCAATTTGTCGTTGGTGTATTATTTATTGATTTTCTGTAAAAGAATCGCCTAAAAGTGGCGCCTGTGACGGAAAAGACGAGCAGTTATAAGTTAGCGTGGTATGGGCATGTTATGAGGAAGAATAAATGTCATGTGACGAGGAGAGAGTTAGGTATGAATGTGGGTGGATAAAATAGAGGTAGGCCAAAGAAAAGATGGACTGTGTGAAAGATGAAACAGGTAAGAAAGGAGTGATTACCTACTGAGATGACGGATGATAGGAGGAAACGGAAGAAGAAAACGTATTGTGCCGACATAGCGTAGAAAAGAGAAGAAGAAACAATCGTTGATACGAAAGAATACGCAAAAAAAAGTGACGCCCTTTTATGTTGTAGCTGTAATTACATTCTATGAAATAACACCGAACAATCACTTCCATCACCTAGTCAGATAGTTAAATAGGGGTAGTGGATAGTAGTGTACCGCAGTGAATGCTAGAGCTACCATTTCCATGTGCTACCATTTCCATGTTCCAAAAGCTCGCAGTTAAGCAGATGTTTGCCGATAAGCTGGCCGTGTAGCCTGAGCAATGTTACCTATCTATAGGGCAAGAGGTTTTGCGGGTAGTCGTAAAATTTCAACCACAATGGGAGTTAGGATAGATAGTGCAGATAAACATAAGATATAAATCACCTGAAATGTACCACAAAATAAACTAAAACAAGTAGATTGGGAAGAATTATGTATCTTAAAAATGTATCGTATCCATTTTTAGTTCATCGTAAGTTGAAAATGGCGTCTATTAACCGCCATCAACCGCCATATTGATTTTTTGACGTTTTATTTGTTTGTGGTCTGTTTGGACTGAAATTCATAAAGTACTAATCTCGTTTAGTACAAATCCCAAATTGTTTTTTTCCCAAAATGACTGATTTTCATTACTAGATCCGCATGTTTAATTCAAACCCGATCATTCTCGCTTGAGAGTAGGCCAGTGTCTCTACAGTAACCTTTGACTATTATTGTTATAGAAATATCGCAATCATCAATACAATTCTCGAACTAAATAAACTAGCCAATTACAGGTTAAATACACTCGCGAGCAATGAATCCGGCTTATAAAATAAACATGTCAAAGTCTATCTTGTTCTACTAATATTGTGTTTTTTCTGTTACTCGGTTTTAGATTGTGTATTATAAAACAAAAGGACTTGAAATAGCGTTAAGCGCAAACCGCATATATATACTATAAAACACCATTTATGTGAATCAGCTAACACTCTTTGTAATCCGTGCAAATTCATTGCTTTCGAGTATACTGATAAAATAAAATGATTACAAACAAAAATAAAAAATATATTGGTAATTATATTTATAAATAAAAAAAGTACAAATACTGAATTTAAATAAACTTATATATTTCTAAAATTACGCGATCAGAACACATTTTTATTAGTATCAAACGGGTATTTATCGCGTTTTGTTAACCTATTTTTCCGTCGTTTCGGCAGGGTTACACACTGTCGTGGTCACGGGTAGACTGGTCTGTGGGTGGAGCTGTCTACCAGTGACCACGACAGTGTGTAAACCTGTCGAAATGACGGAAAAATAGGTATGTAAATAAAAAATCTGTCGTCGGAAAAAATAGGTAAATAAAACGCGATAAATACCCGTTTAATACTAATAATAAAAAACTTGAGAGGTGTCAAGGGACACCCGGATGGAACGAAGTTCCTTTTCTTGCTTTCTATGAGAGAGAGAGAGAGAGAGAGAGACAGACAGAGAAACACACGCACGCCGCACGGCTTACAACTATAGCAAAAAGTGTCGTTACAACTTTTGGTCTTAATTTTTTCCGTCTAGCCCCCTTTCGAAACGCGCGATAAGGAACTTCGTTCCAAAAAACTTAATCTAACTTACTTATAACAGTAAAGTTGACCCTCAGGTTCCTGGTGGGGGAGTTTTTGAAGTCCACCCGGCACCGGTAGACGCCGGCGTCTGCTGACGTCACGCTGTCTACAAACAGCACCGCTGGAGACGCCGCTGCCCTGAAGTAGGCCCGGGTGCCAAAGCCGGTGAGCGACGACCACAGCTTGGGCTGGGTGGCCAGTCTTCCGCGCACGTCGTAACTGCGCAAATAAAAATCAATCAAATTCCATACATTGTTAAGGTACGAGTTGGCAGCGGGCGACATGAGGCGGCGGCGGATGACGTGTTGCAGCGATACTACTGGTTTCTATGTATTTCTATGAAAGTCCCTCCGTAGTTAGCGACACGAAGCTAGCGACACATTTCATAAAAATTCATAGAAACCAGCAGTGTCGCCGCGACGCGTCGTCCGCCGCCGCCTCATGTCACCCGCTGCCAACTCGTACCTTTAGGTTCATGAAGGCCCAATTAGTTATATGAAATGTCGACGTTCAAACATACGATTAGGTAAATCAAAATTGATGATTATTTAAAAAATATCACGACTGTAATCCCAAGGCTCGGTAGATATCTCCTCAGACATAATATAGTGACTTAGATATTTAAAGAGGGTAGTCAGAGGCACGTCCGAACATGGCACTCGGTACGTGCCTACATATTGCACAGTAGTTAGTATTCGATACGTGACAGGTTGCAAGGCCATCACCGCTTATAGATATACTAACCTATGACAAACACCTTCCAATTTTTAGTTTTAAGGTACCTATACCGGTTTCCTCACGATGTTTTCCTTTCCATTTGAGAACACTGGCATTGCGCACATACATTTTTCGAATACTAAAAACTCATTGGTGCACGACGTTTGAACCCATGACCTTTGGATCGTGAAACAGGGGTGCTACCACTACACCATCAACGCTCATTTAAAAACAACGGATTAAAATAAGAATTAACTAGGTACCTTATTACAATTGAAGTGCCTTTTCTAATTCAAAGGAAACGGACTATAACGTTCAGTTGTGTGATTCTGTAAGACCTCATTTTAAACTTCGAATCTGAATCCGCCGTGAGTTTCTTGATTGGCATTCTAAAAACTCCGTTGATGATTCGAATTTACACTAGCGCCACTCTTGCGAGCGTGTTAGCGAGTTGAACTAAATTGACGGGGAGATTTTGACAGATAAAGTATGAGATGACGTAAGAAGTGGCATTCTATACGGTAATTCCCAAGTCACTTCGACGCTCACTTCGCACTCGAACCCGATTCAAAGAGTCAAATAAAAAGCGTCTCATGCGAAGTGAGAGTGAACAGCGATGTGAGATGCGAGTTTTTGTTTGAATTTTACAGAATCGACGTACAGCAATGGCGGAAGCTTTATAAAGTCCAAATTCCGATAAAAAGTTTGCAAACTTTTTCATAAAGACTATAAAGAATGTTTACCTGTACAAAGGCTCTCCATTGCTCTCTTTGAACCACAGCACCATGGTCACGTGGTCGTCCGAAGCCAAGGGCTGGATGTCACATGGCAAGGAGGCTTTTTTGCCGAGAACTCCTTGCGCGTGCGCCGTCGGCACTGCAACAATAAGAGTCGAATTTAAAAAGTGGATATTAATAAAACATGTTTTATTGACTGGTTTCACAGCTAAGCTAGTCAGCCCTACCTTCTCTGTTGTAGGTTGCAAATTCAGTCACAACTTATAGAACACAGATATTGTACTATCATTGGGTAAAATAATGGGGTAAAAATAAAATAATTGGGTATAATTAATCTGATTGGGGATAAAGTACAGTCGTGATCATGTTTTTTTTTTAATTAATCCTGTTCCTATCCGGCTCTAATAATACAAGCTTGCTTAGTTTGGGGCTAGATTTTGTTGTGTTTTAGTTGACATTTGGTCCAATTAGTTTTTTTTTCCAATTTTGCCTAAATAATTTAGTAATTTTGTTTAAATGTAAGTATGTTTTGTGTTAACTTCTCTATAAAAGCAAGCGTAAGCTATCTAGCTTTTCACAGTCCCTTTTAAATACGGTCTAAGAAATATTATTATCATGAAAAGGCACCTATAAACCAAATAAGCTTTATACAATTTCTCTGTTTCAGTAAACTACACTTTATTCAGTAATTCAACCTCCATTTCATCATCATCAAACAAACTAGCCTTCTCCAACACCGGCCCTTTTATAACTCTTACATATTGTAACACTCATGAACTACCTACATTACTGTATAAAAGAAAGATGGCGGCCATGCCAGTCACTTTGTCAGCTATTTAATATCCTCGTAAACAATGGCCCCTTCCCTCTCGTGTGCGATAAAGGCTTATTACGCAACTTCAACACTGTACCAAATTAAATTCGCTAAGAAATTCACAACAGGATTTGGGAAGGACAAGTGTGCGCGCTTTGTTTAACCCTCCGTCTTAACCCGCGCTCACACTGGCAGATAATCAAATGGCACATATTATATTATACAAGAAGCTACAAGCTAACGTCAAAATAACGATTATATATTTGATCGGAGACTGTAAATGCGTTTGGGGTGAGAGGATGTTTGTGCAAATCCATGTTGCCATTTTTCTCCAAAACTACTGGTCCGATTTCGATGCGGTTTTCAGTGACAGGTTCGGGTTTGATTATTGCATGTTCTTAGGTGTTACGGTGACAACCCACTAGGGGGCGCCGCGGCAAAAATTATTCGTGCAAATCCATGTCAAGTAAGTACCATTTTTTTATCCTTTTCCGTTACTTACTTTTTAACAAAGTCTTCATGGGTTTTTTCAAAATTTTAATTTTTGCTTGTAACCTCAATCGCTTTATTGGCTTTGTATTTTCTGAGCACAATAATATTTTTGCAAAATAAATGTTTCGGCAAGTCGTGATTCAAAGAGATAATGACGTTTTTTAAGTTTTACAAGAGAATTACTAGCAAGTGATAAAACATATTATATGAAAAGTTTAAAATAAATCAGCAATTTCCGTATATACACGTAAAAAGCGTACCTATAGAAATTACAAAAGTCACTGCCACTGATATTAACGTCCTTTGTGGTCCAGGTTGCACGTCAAGTTATGTGAACTCGAACATTTGAGTTTTCTGCACATTTCTTCATAAAATATGAGAGGGCAACGGGTTTCTTGAATTGACAGCTGTCACGCGTGACTTTTATTCATACGTGTCACGTTATAGGCAACGTAGTTTCACTTCTAAATAGCCATCTGTGTTGTCTTTGTGTTCATTTTTTTGGCTTGAAATAATCAAATTGGTACTAAATGAATGAGTCTCAGAGAAACCAAACATCTTTCAATTTGCTCAGACCTTTTATCATCTTACATAATTACTTAAATCTTGCAGAAATCAAAATTGGCAAAATGAAAAACTCAACCACAGACGCCATAACTAAAAGAAGAAGAAGGCAACGTACTTGTATCTTTATTGAACAAACTCCGGCCACAGCTATCGAATTCATTTCGTAGTCTCTTAGACCGAGCGTGCATTTTGAAGGTTATTATAAAGGTTATGTAAGTTTTCCTATAAGGAAAGATCTCTAGATGATGAGTTCCGTATAACCGAAACCTCACACAATATCTTATTACGATACTATTTGCATATCTACCCCGATCGGGATACGATGAGGAAAATCTAACGCGTTCTGTATCCAAAGTAAATATAAATATGCATAGGTACCTTAACAGACAAACCTACCATGGTGCTAAATCTGTTCCCCCCGGATGCAAGGAACCGTAACCATGGCACAAGGTAACTTCAACGCAAAAAAAAAATGATCACGACTGTAATCCCCAGGCTCGGTAGATAATCTACTCAAATCTCTAGTTAGTACGATCTTTGAGGATTTCTAAAGGATATAGTAAAAGGCACGTCCAAACATGACATGGCACATGCCCAAATTTTGCACAGTAGTTAGTATTCCGTACGTGACAGGTTGCAAGATTATACTTTGATGTTGCCAAAGAGCTTGTGGTAAGTTTCATTAAGAATATTTTTTATTTTTAAACGCAATCTTAACACATTATTATTAGTATTAAATTAAACACACAGTTTACACAGGAGTCTCGGGATGACTGACGGGAAAAATAGGTATGTAAAACGCGATAAATACCCATTTAATACTAAAAATAATGAAGATTATTATTATCCTTAGGACGACCTCAGTGGCGCAGCGGGCGAGAGTCCACCTGCGACGCAAGAGGTTGCGGATTCGATTCCCGCCGCGTAACAAATTTGTGTACGATCTGCAGAAATTTGTTCCGTTGGTCTGGGTGTTTTCTATGTATAATAAAAAAAAATATCTATCCATGTATGTATATAATGTATTAAATACACATATCAGTTATCTAGTACCCATAACACAAGCTTTGAGTAGCTTACTTTGGGGCTAGATGATGCTGTGTGGATTGTCCAGCATTATATATTATTTATTTATTTATTATCCAAGAAAACAGTTTACTAGATTCCATAATTGCGACATAACTACCAGATGCTATTACCGTAACATCCACAACGGGTATTCTAAATTCCAATGTTATAACGTTGGGTTTTAGTCCGTGAGTTACGGCTGCACCCTCTCGGCGAGGTGTGTGCCAGCTGTACCCATGTATATTTATCTAGTGTGGTCGGTACGACTTTTCCCTTGACGTATATAATTAAGCTTTTTTATATTTTCAATCCTTCGCTCTAGTCTCATTGGGAATTCTTAGATCCATAAAAGTTTAGTAATACTTGGGAATGTTTATGAAATATTCTGTACTTAAGTATTTGTTTTCTTAACCAAAGTTCGAAAGCTATCGCACCGCAATGTATTGAACAAACAGGTTCCGTAGATATCTCTTCAGATCTCTAGTTACTTAGATCTATAAGGATATCTAAAGAGTGTAGTCAGCACGTCCAAACTTAACATTTGGCACATGCCTATATTTTGCACAGTAAATAATATTCCCTACGTGACAGGTTGCAAGCCCATCGCCGCTTATAAGTGTACTAGTCTTTGCCACACACCTTCGAATTTTTGGTTCTAAGGTATGCCGGTATGCGCACATTAATTGTTCGAATTGAACCCACGACCTTCGGATTGTGAGGCAGGGATGCTACCACTACACCATTAGTGGTCTATGTATTTTTATAACAAATACCGTGGGAATATTCCCTCCCGCACTCGTGCCAATAGCAATCAAGCTTTTTAAGATCTTGCCAAAAACTAAATTACCCGTTTGCCAAAATTAGTGCAATCATGAATCAGGTTTAAAAAAAACAACTTTATTTGTGTTGACTTCATGATCTGTTTACAAATACACGTCAATAACACACTGAGAGTTGTCTTTGTTTGTAGTTTGATTCGAATTATCCCATGTTAATATTGATATGAACTATTATCATTATTTTGATAAATTGTCCGATAGTAAATTTCACGATATAACACATCATTTACATTGTCATACACTCTGTTTGCTAACATAAACGATGTGTTTTGATGCTCCAAAATCAGAACCAAAATCAGATGTTCCAGAATTTGGCTTGCAAATTAAAAATAAAATAAATTAATTAATTAAATGTGATCACGACTGTAATCCCCAGGCTAGGTAGATATCTTCTCAGATCTTTAATTACTTAGAACTTTGAGGATATCTAAAGAAGGTAGTCAGAGGCACGTCCAAACATGACATTTGGTACATGCCCACATTTTGCACAGTAGTTAGTATTCCGTACGTGACAGGTTACAAGCCCATCGCTGATTATAAGAATACTAACCTAAGACACATACCTTCGAGTTAAAAATCATTAAAATAGAATCAGAAACACAATATTTAACAAATGTGTTTTCTAGGTGTTGTACAAAAAAATCTTTTTAAACAAAACGTAACTTGTAAGAGTGTCTCTTTCATTAGTTTATGAAGGGAATAAGACAAGTGATTGGTTGAAACGCAATATTTCCGGGACTTGCAAAGGGTTTTTAAAGCTCATAACTTTTTTACATTTTTGTTAAAAACACTCAACATTTCCTTAATTTAATAAGAGTCCTTTGAGTCAAGGCTGCGGCTGCGAAGTGGCAGACGCGACGAAATGAAAGGAGTCACAGAATAAACACTAGTTTATTATAAAGGTTTCACACATGCCTGTTATATGTACTTTTAAACTTACGCGATCTGAACACATTATTATTAGTATTAGACGGGTATTTATCGCGTTTAAATTACCTTATATTTTCCCGACGTTTCGACAGGTTTGCACGCTGTCGTGGTCACGGGTAGACTGATATAAGGTAATTTAAACGCGATAAATACCCGTCTAATACTAATAATAACATGCCTGTTAACATTATTTAGCCCATAGTGAATGTTGCATCAGCTTCATTCAATATCGACTACTTTTAAACTGAATTTATTAAAATTTTACTTATTTTTCAGTCCACACATAAACGTCTTAGTGCCAATAATGTAAAACTAATTTTGCGAGTTATGTCGATATCTTATACCTTTAAACGAGCAATTCTTGTATATATGTATATATATATAATCGGAATCTTGGAAACGGCTCCAACGATTTTCGTGAAATTTAGTATGCAGAGGGTTTCGGGGGCGATAAATCGATCTAGCTAGGTTTCATTTTTAGAAAACGTCGTTTTCCCCATAAAAAAACGAGCAAAGCTCGGTCATCCAGGTACTAACTTTTATGTTAGACATACAAACAAACTCCAGTCCTAATTGTTACTATACTGCTAATAGACAGTTGTTACTAATACGCCCCCCACAATTAAACAGTTGGCTGTCTATAGAGACTGGATCAATGCAGACAAGGCCTTATCCGTAAAACTTTTTAAGCCTCTTTACACTCTCAAACCAGCCACTTTAAAATGTTTCAAGGTTTCGTGTGAATTAAAATTTTACGTGTAAATGATAGCCGTTGTTTGGCTTGAAGAAAATGATGCTTTAATGAAAAAATTACGTAAGTTGGTTTGTATATTATCAGTTTAATGCCAAATACTGAAATGCCACAAATTATCTCAAATATTTTAGACAATCAAAATAATATACCTGCTGAAACATCCTAATAAGTAGGCCTGAGCTAAGTGCCATTTCACTATTCAGGAGTAAGATAATTATTCGGGAATTGTTTTGCCCATATTTACGTCCACTGCTGAACAGAGCATAAGATCTCTGATGGAACTATAACAAATTATAAATACTTGAAACAGAATAAAAACAAATCTACAAAAAAATGTACAAAACTAAACCCAAGTGTCAGACTTCAAAGTTGTAACTTTCATCTGTCACAGGTGCCTTAAGGAGCGGTCTCGAGAGCGGCGACGCGTGTCGCGCGACGGAGCGCGACGTCGCACGGTGTCGCGTTTCTGTCGCCATGAGAACCGCACAGTGGTGTCAGATTGTTGGAGAAAAAAATATCTGGTTCTTTCATTCGTCCAAATCAATAAATCTTTCTAATCTCTATTGAGAATTTAAAATCTACAATGGCCACGATGAAACTCGTTGGTGAATTGGCCTAATAAGAACTAAATTTGAGGAAAAAACCTTTTTAAATTGTAGGTATTATCATAGATCCAATTACAACTTGTATTAAGTATTTAAACTGATTTTTTATTGTAATTATTATTAATATTATTTTGTTTTATTAGAATTTGTTATTGATTTACTGTATTCAGAATGTATTTTGTGGTGTAGTTATGTACTTTAATTTTGATTAGTTAGTGTAAGTGTTTTTTTTTTGTAACCGTTCTAATTAAATAAATGAATAAAAAAATTAAAAAAATTGCTGATGTCGTTTGAGCGCGAGGTCGTACCCGATGCTACGATGATTACGTAGTCGCGTAAGCTGAAGAAGTCTTAAAAGCAATAAATGAAATGTAAAAAAAACTTTTCCAAATCAAGCTTTTTGGATTTAATGTGACGTATTGATTTTCGTTTTCTCCTTAGCAAGACATTTCATTTGACACCCATACTGTGTAATGTAAAAAAATAACGAGTCTGCCATCTTGGATGATCCGCCATATTGGAATTAGAATGTCGTCACACAACTAAGCATGCATTGTCATCTAAAGTAAGCGTGTATACCAAATTTCAGCTCAATCGGTTAAAGATGATTTAAAATTCAGTTGCAAGATTCCACCCAGACAAACATAATATGATATGTATATACATTGCAAGTTTAATAAAAGCTTGTAAAATGGCTAATTCTGAAAACAGAGCTTAAAAACAGGAAACTAGAAAGCAGAAGGAGCGATCTCGTGCAAGCGACGACGTGTGACGTCACAGGATGACAGCTCCTCATAAAGGAAAAGCTTTAGGAATGAATGTTTTTATAAAAAGCACCAAAAGTAATACTACAGTCAATGGCGCTTTTAAATCAAACATGCGTTTGAGTTAGCTTTTATGATGCAATTCTCATAAAAGAGTAGCATCATATAAGCGGAACCAGTGTGGTGAAAGGTAATCTGAATCTCGGAAACGGCTCCAACGATTTTCATGTAATTTAGTATGCAGGGGGTTTCGGGGGCGATAAATTGATATAGCTCGGTCATCCGGGTACTATAGCTTATCCTCGGACTTTCGGTCTTCCTCTTTCTTTTTCCTTCCACTTTTCCTTCTTTAGTGTTCTTGATGAAACTGTCATGTATTATAATTAGGTACTTATACCTAAATTAGGCCATAGAATTACTCTAGAGTCTAGATCAGTGATTCCCAAAGTGGTCCAGGTGGACCCCCAGGGGTCCACGGGAGACTCGACGGGGGTCTACGTTGGACGTGACAAAAAATAAGGGTCTACAACCGTAAGCAGGGGTGCATGAAAATTAATTTGGTTTCGATAGTGAAGAACTGAAATGATGGCTAACAAGCCAACTTTTACTAAACTTATAAATAATATGATACCTAAATGAAACCTTCTTAGTAAGACAATTTATAAATTAATTGAGAAAAAAAATGGTAATTTGGAAATGGAAAAGATTTTTTTTTCGAAATCTGTTAATCGTTGTTGAAACTCAGCCACAACGCAAATTTCCATAGATAGATAGATCTAATCTTCACTTTTTTTTTCAAGATTTAAAAATTGGTAGTAATGTAGATGCAGGGGATCCACCGGATCCAGCAAAATTTTGAAAGTGGTCTATGAAACAAAAGAGTTTGGGAACCCCTGGTCTAGATAGATATCGTCAGCGCTCCCCAGTGCCTTGCAACCAATTCTCGATATCTAGATCTAGATAGGAAACAATACAGAGGTATTTCACAAAGCAATATAAAGTTAAACGTTGGAATTATACTGCACTTGCTTGGAATGTAGATCAAAGATGATAACTCGACTTGTATAACTTAGGTAACTATTGTACCCTAAGCACCGGTTCAAATGGTATCAGTCCAATAGGAAATCATGGTTTTAAACACAATGAAAATCTGTTAATGCTTAAAATCTTTTCATAAATTGTCATGAATCTCGCGAAGTTAGTATTTTTGACGCTGAAACACATGAAACAGAAAGAGATTCACAAAAACAGGACTAAATTTGTTGATTCTTTAGTCAACTCATCCCGCGGGCTATATCGACCCCTTTCGTTAATAACAAAAAAATTACAGCTTTTTTCTAGCATTTTTTTTTTGGTTTCAGTCAGTTAGTTCAAAGTGCACTCGCTAACGATTCGAGGACTTTATTAACTGGTGCTGACTACACGCTATGTGCTCGAGTGGAACGCTAGAGACTGGAATTCAGGAACGGTCTGCATACTCGCGTGACAGAAAATAAAAGATTGTAAAAATGTACCGAATTCGGTATACTGAACACAAAAACAAAACAAAATGTGGCAAATATCATGCTCGGACGTGCCTCTGACTAACCCTCTTTAGAAATCTTCTAAGTAACTAGAGATCTGAGTAGATTGGATACCGATTTAGTTTTAGGGTATACTAGTTTCCTCACGATGTTTTCAAGCACTGGTATTGCGCATCGAATAAAAAAACTCATTGTTGCACGATTAGGTTTGAACCCACGACCTTCGGATCATTTGTGTTTAAAGATTATTATCGTCCCACTACTCAGAAAAGATCCCTTTTATTAACCAGCCCTTATCTGCCATCCCATTTCAAACGTGACAAGATTGTCTAATCGGCTTTTAAAAACATTTTAGATACACACCCTAAAGTGTCGCTAAAAATACAAATAAAAAAACAACTAATAAAATACCTTTTTACTATCTTACACTATAATTACTTATTTTTATTTATTTTGTCCAAAGCGTGTCTTCAGTTAAAGGTTTCAAAAAAAAACATTGCTTAAAAGTTATCTTCAGTCAAACATCTTTACGAAACACCGTAACTGTTTTAAAATAATTTCGTAAATTTTGAGGGTATAGTCTAGCTAGACCTTGTTTTAATTAATACGACCTCTAGGTATTACTCTTTTATATATCAACTAGCTGTGAACCGCGACTTCGTCTGCATTCATTTTCAAATGTTCAAAAATCATGAAAAAGGAGCAGCCGTTATCGAGTTATAAATGTTGTACCTATCTAATATGAGCTTGTTTTTATAAATAGACTAGCTTTCGCCTAAAATATAGCCTATGTTCATCCTGAAAGTTTATTCTACACATTGGTGAAAAAAATATTCAAATCGGTCCAGTAGCTTCGGAATCTATTCAGTGCAAACAATCAAACAATCAAATCTTTCGTCCATATGATATTTAACCACAAAATTTTAGATCTAATTTAGCTCAACGTATTAGCATCAAGATTCAATGGAATGCCAGCGTAATCTGGATCAGTTGAGCTATCTACAGATTGTTTGTAAAGACTCTAAGGTAGCCTTACTTTTTCAAGTACATTTCATATAAGTAAGTACTTATAGATCTGAAAAAAAACATTAAGCTATTTCGTTTATTATTTACAAAATATACAACAATATTATTGAGTTTTAATTAATTAATCTGCTATCAAAAAAGATCTGAGGAGATATCTACCGAGCCTGGGGATTACAGTCGTGATCATATTTATTTTTATTATTTTATTAAAAAATCGTCAAATAGGATCTTTAAAATAGCTTTACTTCAACTTTTATCTTTTCAAAATGTTTGCATAATTAATTGGAACAATGGCGCCTCTAAAACACAAAACAAGGATAATAAACAATTCACAGAGCCCTTTCATTATCCTCTAAAAGCTGATATAAACATAGTCCTTGACACGAAACATCAAACAGTAACTCATCACTAAAACAAAACCTAAATAAAATATTATTGCGCCCCATCTCATCGCGTATTCTGCGAAGGATACAACAGACAGTGCGGTGCGGCATAGCTGCGGTAAAAATACGCACTCATCATAGTTTGTCACGTTAAGTCCACGCGTACTACTCTCGATTTAATCCCAACTATAAATTGACACTTGTATAGGTATCAAAAAAAATCCAGCAGTTACCATTATACAGTTCTGATCCCAGGATCTCCTGTCGTATTTATGAGACACAACGAGTACCTTGCTACACCCAGGCATGAAGGAAATATTTGCAAAACATGAAATCATTAATCCCACCACGGCAATCGAACCTGCATCTCTCGCACTCAAGACACTCGCCTGCCACGCCATCGAAGTCGACACGATAGAGGTTAATATCGCTGCTGGGTAAATGCCTCAACTTTCTTATGCCGTTAGAACTTAACGTTCATTGCAATATAATTTTGCGTGCACAAGCACGCTGCATAGGTACCCAATAATTTTAACAGAGTTTATAAAAATTCCTACCTGCCTTTTTCCCATGTTAAGTGGAGTCGGCACAACACGTTTTCTTCTTCCATTTCCCTCTATCATCCCTCATCTCGATCACACGTTTCCTTCTCATATCATCTTTCATACAGTCCATCTATCAATAGATATTAAGAGTTTATAAAAGCTTATAAGTATAATTTTTATTTTTTTTTATTTTTTTTATCCTTATCAAATAAAATCTCAAAGCTACATTATGTCATATTTTCAAATAAAAAAAAAACCGCAACGTACTGCACCGCATCGTCTAAAAGCCCTTACGTAAACATTCCCTTTATGGCATCTTGATGGGGAATTACGGCAGTTTTTCGATTTGGGAGACAGAGACAGACGGATCCAATGTCGGTTGTCTCACATTATTGGCTCGTTTAATGAACTGTCTATCTGTTACGTATTATTACAACTATACTTAAAATTCTAAGGCTCAATTCTACTAGCCAAAAACCCATTTTAAAATCACAAAGATCTTCATAAAAACGTACTATTAAAATATACTTTTTTCCGTATTATCAAAAAAAGATATGGGTGTGACTGTATGGTACGCAAGCAGAGGAAAGCGAAGAAAAAGTAGTTTTATTGTGTAAAAGATAATATGAATGTAAGAGTAGATTCAGAGTTGACGAATGATAAGAGTGAGTGGAGGAAAAAAACATGTGCTGACCAAGGTCTGAGGTGCTGAGGCAGGAGAATGATGATAATAAAAAACCTTAAGTTCAAAGTTCTAGAAAAATCCATTTTAATATCTCATGGATCATTATTAAAAACATTATTAATAAATAAGCGAAAGTCAAAACATCGTAAGAATTGTAATCGAAAGAAGCAATGAATCTGCAGTCAGTAAAACATTGAAAAAATATTTTTCATACTTCAATAATAATTGTCTAGACTTATAACTATTATTTATCCAAAAATAGACTACTATTTTGATAACGTATAATATATTTTTAGGACCTACCTACGTTATTCGGACAAAGGTTATTTTAGTATACAGCTCACGAAACGTAATATTTGATTTCAATACGCGTTTTATGTTTCAGCAAGTTATTACAACATGTTGAAATCGGACGCCAATTGAGTTCTTTCTTGGACAAATGGTCTCTGAACTGTTAAAACATAGAATAGAACAAATAAAACCTCAAAAAAATAAGCTTGCAACTTTGTATGTGCAAGAAGTAGGGTAAACCATTCACCACTGACTGGTCACTTAAGCACTTTGATCCATATAATACTCGTATATTATGGACATTTGTATAATATATACCTAATTATCTTTTATTTTAAATGTTATGTTTGCATGTTCTATGCAAGTCGAAATCTCAAAAAGCGATTTCAAAAATGGGTAAAATAATCCAAAAAAAGTTCCATGTTCACCAAAAGTCCAGTAAATAAAGATTAAAAACAACGAACCTAACTGAGACAATGGGAACATTTCTATATAAACATTTAGGTATCAACGTATCAGTATCCCGACTAATTTCTCCAAACCATATCTCCAAAAATAACAAAAAGGTCCTCGATATTCCCCAAGTGCTCCTTAAAGTATTCGAGCGATTGTTTCCCCATTCCGATGGATAGGCGCTTGACTCCTCTTGGTGACGTCACTACTTGCTGTCAAAACCCTGAGAGCCCTACAAAACCTGGAAATAACTCTGAATATTCAAAATGAAAATTTTATTCGGAATATTGGTTTCACTTGGTTTTTTAATTGGTTTACTTGGTTTGTAAAACCCTGAAAATATTCTCTAGGTACAGGGTAGGAAGATTCCAGTGGTAGTTAGTAAATCACATAGTAAGAGCAAATCATAAATCGTAATTAAAGGTTAACATTTCACGCGACGGAGCCCTAGAAAATGATCTTTACCATAATAATTTTGAAGCTAATTTTCTGTATCACATTACCTGTCAACCGCGAAATATAGAAGCGCGCAAATGGAAAATCCTACCTATCATTCCCACCCCTCCCTTAAGATGGCGCCTCGGTACACACGGTAGACCTCGTCGGTGTTGCCATCTCTTTTTTTAAATATACCACTTTTGAAGCTTTTTTTATTTATTTTTATTATTAATTTTAATACATATTTTATTGCATAAAAATATAATCAGGTAATTTAATTGCAGCACCTATTTAAAGTAAGCTGTAATATTTTTACAGTGTTTCCATATTTCAGTAAGCCACTTGTGTATGTAGTTGGTAACTGTAAATTTTTAACGGGTTATTTAATTAATTTTCCATTAGCATCCAGAGTGTGGGCAGTGGGCAGTGGGCACCGGGCACGGGCAGGTCTGGTCCAAATTAGAATTCTAATTGGATTGGATTAACCCAGAAAATTAAACAAGCTTGTCGCTACTAGAGGCCTGTTACATAAAGCTTTGCAATCGATGTTTTGAGTTAATATTTTGAAATCGATTAATTTTAGTATTTTTTTCCTAAATATACAAACTTAATGATATTTTGGTGAGCTTTAATTGAGAACAGCTCGATAAAGGACAATGGGCAAAAATGTATGGAACCTGGGACCACCCTCCAATAGACATAAAATATATGTCGTTGGATAGGTCTAATCAAATGGAACAACTATTGCCTAGACAGCTTTGCAGTCACAGCTGTCCGTTCAGAGATATAAGACTTTTAAGTTTCGATAAAATGTTAAAATAAATAAATAATTATTATAACAATAATGATTTGTTATACAGTAATATAAAATAAAACACTGATAAAACTGATAAAGGGTCTCTATTCTGGTATTTAAGGTATTCGTGTCCGACCGACTACCTACGTATTTATAGGTTATCTACAATGACATCGTTTCAAAACATTGCTGGTGCATTAAACCCTCCATGAATTGCATATCCTTAATACTAGATTATTGATAATAAGTGTGCACATGTGCCCTCCGTTGCCTTCCTGATAAGCATGTACAATAATGCTCTATAATGTTGCCTTCATTTTGGTAGTTGTTCAATAATAAATAACAATAATACATTCTTTGTCATATATGACGCGAATGGATACGTCCACGCAAAAGCTACACATTTTCCTGAATTCCGTAATCGGACAGGTCATCTAACTGGTTTTCTCTCTATGTTTCAATAAGATATAATCCGAATGAAGGCAACATTATAGACCATTATTGTACATGCTTATCAGGAAGGCGAACGATGGGCACATGTGCACACTTTATATGAACAATATGGTATTTAGGATATGCAATTCATGAAGGGTTTATTGCACCAGCAATGTTTTTAAGCAATGTCATTATGGATAACCCATAAAATACGTCGTCGGTCGGACACGAATACCCTAAATACCAGAATAAATAAAAAAAACACTGTTAAAACTGATAAAAGGGGGCCCCTTTTTTATGTTACTGTGTAATAAATCATTATTATAATAATAATATTTTATTTATTTTAACATTTTATCAAAACTTAAAAGTCTTATATCTTTGAACGGACAGTTGTGACAGCAAAGCTGTCATAGCAATAGTTGTTCCAATTGAAAAGACCTATCCAACGACATATATTTTATTGCTATTGGAGGGTGGTCCCAATCTGCCCATTGTCCTTTGGGTTTTTTTTGTTTGAAATTGCCCGACTTACGAGTAGTGTTATGGGAAAGATACTCGTACATTTAAAAAAGTACCGGGAAGATTTAAAATAACAAAATTCTTGATGATAACAATAAAATCAAAGTAAAATAGCAATAATACGAAATAAACTCAAAAGATAATATGACTATTAAGTCATATTTTTTTCTATGAATGATAGAGAGAAATGGAAGAATGATGTAGTTTCGACCCCACATGACATGGGAAAAGTGCAAGAAGATGATGATGATGAGTCATATTTCTTTTTCTAATAAGTTCCTATAGTTTTAAGTTATTTAGTCTTATATCTATACGGTAAACGATAAATTATATCTAAACGGACACTCCACAGCTTATAAAATTTAGAGCAACTTCAAGGCATTAAGGTTCCATCTTTTTTTTTCTTTTTAATATGTCATTGGTTCTTTCATACCAGTGTATAGAATAATTTGAAGTACTCCTCAGAGGCTCCTTTGACAAGGTTGTATCGAATAACTGCAATCCAAATGTGTATTCATTACCTTACGAAACTAGAATTTCAATTAATCTGTTATCAGATGAAACAACATCTTGACTAGGTCGTAACTAAGTACTAACTATCCCGATAAGTAAAGTTTGGTTTAGATAATCAAATACTAAGATAAGGGTTTCTTGAGGCGGTCAAGTTAGCTACAAGGTTATTGGATGTGTGCGTTCACTTATTAATTCATCTTGTCTGTGTTTACAAAATTAAATAAATAAATAAATAAATAAATAATGCTGGACAATCCACACAGCATCATCTAGCCCCAAATTAAGCTACTCAAAGCTTGTGTTATGGGTACTAGATAACTGATATATTTAATACATGATATAGGTACATAGATAGATATTTTTTATTATTTATTTATTTATTTATTTATTTATTTATTGCATACATATACATTATTACAATGTTTTAGCTTAGGTGGTAATTAGCTTAGAGGTGAGTACATGTACCCTGTAAGGGCGCAGCAATTTGTCTATTGGTATTATAATGAGTATGTAATAGATAGGTACATAATTTATTTATAGAAACATAGAAGAGGATATAATGCTATGTCAGCTACAAGAATCAAAACAGTTGTAACAATAACTTTGTAAGTATGTCAATTTTATAATCAGGCTACATACACACCCAGACCAACGGAACAAATTTCTGCAGATCGTACACAAATTTGTTCCAAGGCGGGAATCGAACCCGCAACCTCTTGCGTCGCAGGCGGACTCTTGCCCGCTGCGCCACTGAGGTCGTCAAAATATATACTTACTGTGGCCTTACCACAAGCTCTTACAAACCATCATGTTTACAAAACGTCACAGCACAGCACAGTAAAGCACAGTACAGTTAAGCTTGAAGTAACACTACTTCATACATACATACGTACATAAAATCACGCCTGCTTCCCGACGGGGTAGGCAGAGACCGCGGATCTCCACTTGCTACGAACATACCTCTTTTGCTTCATTCACTCTCATTACATTCTTCATACATGCGTGTCGGCTTAGGGTACTCATGACCTGGTCTTTCTCTAGTATAAATAATAATAATATAATATTAAAAAAATTGACTAAAACACTACTTCAATACAATTTTAATTAGTCTGTTTCGAAATAATCAAAGTTAATTTCTACTTTGATTTGCTATATCGCCAAAGCCCTACTTGCCATTGAGATTTTTGCTCGCTGCGCACGCTCAATCAATAAGAATTTTTTTTGGTTTGTTTTTACTTAGGAAGTGATCTCTGAAACTACCTATCTTAAAAACCTTTCACCAATGTGTAGAATAAGTTTTAAGGATGAACTTAGGCCATATTGTAGGTACCGCGCAAAACCGTGGGCGGAAGCTAGTAACAACTAAAGGTACAATTACAACTGAGCACATCCTTACTTTGGAGGGCACGTTAAGCCTTTAATTATCTACCGAAGGGATTGTAGCGTTCTCGTAAATTTCCAAGGTTGTACCCGATATCTCGAACACAGGATCGATCGATAGTAGGCTGTAGTTCAATGTAAAATAATATTCCTATCGTCAGAGCTCAAGTAAACCCACTTTAGATTATAACTAGGTGGCGCCCTCGTGATTTCGTCTGTGCGATTATTAAATACTAGCAACACGCCCCGGCTTCACACGGGTAGCAAAAGTATCTCATCTTTTTTATATAAGTAAAATGTAGCTTATGTAACTTAGGGATAATGTAGCATTCTAATTGTGGAAGAGTTTTTAAAATCGGACCAGTAGTTTTTGAGTTAATTCGTTACAAACAAAAATACAAGAACACAAAACTTTCCGCTTTATAATATGGGTTGTCGGTATAGTATAGACTAGCTTTCGTCCGCGGCTTAGCCCACGAGAAACTAACATAATATGTTCTATATGCCTATGTTCATCCTGAGGGTTCATTCAAAATGTTGGTGAAATAATTTTTCAAATCGGTCCAGTAGTTTCGGAGTCTATTCAATTCAAACAAACAAATCTTTTCTCGTTATGATATTAGTGTAGACAACTCTAAATATTACCTATCTCATCAGCGAGGGGTTTCAAATTATTTGGACCTAATATAGAAGCTTGGGATGTTTGCAATTTATAACTACAAAACCAATTGAAATTTATACGGAACAATCAAAGTATTTAATATCTAACAAAAATGAATGAAATATGAATACGCGTTGATGAATTACAGCTAAGTACACATTTTGACTTTCATGCTCTTCCAAGGGAACCATGCTGAATTTCAGGATAAAAAGTATCCCATGTCCTACCTCGTAATATGAACTCAAACCGTACCAAGTTTCATTTAATTTCATTCAGTAGTTTTGGCGTGATGCTCAGCCCAGATACAGACAGACAGACAGACAGACGGACACACAAAAATGAAAAAAAAATACAGTTTTGGCTTCAGTATCGATTATAGAAATCACTCCAAAAAAAATCAAAATATCTTCAATGTTATTACTGAATTTAAACTGTTACTGTTTTATTATAAGTGCTTATAGATGCTTTAACGGGATTTCAAAAGTCATGTCTTTCCTCTCGGCGCTCGGTGGAGCAACACCAGTGTGGAGCGAGTCAACGGTCCTAAGGATGCTTCGTGGAGAAGCAAAACACGTGTCGAGTTTCTATTTGAGGTATTGTGTTGGGATTATTGATAATAGCCTCATTAGATAATAGTTTCAGCGGGAAAGTACTAGACATTTCTGTCCTTCAGTATTTGGGATTTCAATTTATTTTTGAAAGTACATAATAAATGAAGGTGTGTCAGTATTACAAAACGGTCAAACACGATTATTTCAAAAAACTATGGCCTAAAAAAGCGCTGACGGCAAAGTCATTATAAATTCACGACATGTATTACGAAACAAGTTAGGATAGACCTCTGGAGGCCGGAGGCTTTCGAGGACTTTCGGATAGGTGTGGAAAGGGACAAGGGCATGCTTTTGCATGGTAATGAAAAAGTTCCAAAGTTGGCATATTCTTTATTGCTAAAACGTATTACCCTACGCGATGTTTAGACACCCTTTCCCGAGACACTGGTAGTGTAGTGGTAGCACCCCTGCCTCACGTACTCACAAAGGTTGTGGGTTCAAATCTGGGGCCTTACCACGAAGTCTTCCAGAACGATTCCGTTTTAGAAACGTCACATTTGAAGCTTGAAACAATACAATTTGCATAGATCATTGTACGAAATAACAATGCAATATTAATTCGGTAATGTATTATGAATTCGTGGTGAGGCCCCTAGTCGTGCACCAATGAGTTTTTCCATTGGAAAAAAACATGTACGCAATGCTAGTGCTCTTATACGGTGAAGAAAAACATCGCGAGGATACCGGGTCATACTCTATAATCCAAAATTCGGAGATGTGTGTCATAGTTTAGTATTCTTATAAAAGGCGATGAAATGCGATGTTTTTAAAACATTATTTTGTAAGAGCTTATGGTGCGATCTCTTTATTACGTTGGAATAAGATTCAAAGTCGAATAGCTCGCCTGACTCCGTGAAATATAAAAACTACTTATAAACAACGGTCCGAGTAAACCACATTACATTAATCGACCAACTTTTTTCACGAGATCTTTTTTCTTCCTCGTGCCCAAAAGTTACGGTTTCCGTCTGAGGCTTTTCCGCGAAATTGCCACATGGGCCAGAAAATCCGTTCGCTAACATACTCGTATTCTTGGTGTTGCCATGCTTTGCATCAGGTGGGCCGTATGCTCGTTAAACAGGGTGTCACGGAACTAATATTTTATCCTGAGGAGATTCGCGACACTTTCGCGAAGAATTTTCAACGAATTTCGGGAAATTCATACTAAAATAATACGCACCCAAAATCGAGAGTAAAAACCAAATAAAAAACAAAAAACATGATCACGATTGTAATCCCCAGGCTCAGTGGATAATCTACTCAGATCTCTAGTTACTTAGATCTTTGAGGATATTTAAAGGGGGTAGTCAGAGGCACGTCCACAGATGATATGACCACATGACCACATTTTGTACAGTGATTAATATTCCGTACGTGATAGGATGCAAGCCCATCGCTGCTTATATGAATACTAATCTATGACACATACCTTCGAATTTTTGGTTCTAGGGTAGGCCGGTTTCTTCTCGATGTTTTCTTTCACAGCTTAAGAGCACATTGGGCACATAAAATTTTATAAAGGAACCCACGACCTTCGGATCGTGAGGCAGGGGTGCTACCACTACACCACCAGTGCTCGAGAGTATTGCGCCACAAATTTATATACATTGAATACGCTCTAGTATGGAAAGGAATAGTGGGGAAAATGAACCAGCGTACCTCACAGACTCCGCAATTATCTGCTACTTACTTTGTCTAGGTATATTTTGCGGAGATTAATCAAGGGAAGATGAGCAGAACAGTATTGTATTACTTTTTGTATTGGCTTGGCCGGAACCACTGACCGCTCGGTTCATTGAACCGGATGAGGTATCTATAAGGTATAGTTTGTATAACTCACCTAATTTCGGTTCTATAAAGAGGTTATTGATCCTGAAACACTCAATAATATCTCGGACACGAGACTACCTACTTAGGTATAATCAAGATTGTTCATTGACATTTACTTACATAGATTTTACTAAAAGATTTTGTTCGCATTGCCAGTGCCACAAAATAACTAGTACCAGTTGAGTGCTCTTAAACTGTGAAGGAAAACATCGTGAGAAAACCGGCATACCCTAAAACCAAAAACTCAAAGTGTCATTATATTAGTATTCTTATAAGCGTCGATGGGCTTGCAACCTGTCACCTGAAACACGTGTCCGTTCATTTTGTATTTACAGTACACAAACAAAGTTTCATACCAATCACATCACCCGTTAAAAAATTCCCATACAAACATTGACCCCACATTTGACCCCTTTTTGATGGTTATATTGAAAAATCCTGAAATACGTGTCCATTCATTTTGCATTCACAGTACACAAACAAAGTTTCAAGGCAATCGCACCACCCGTTAAAAAGTTCCCATACAAAAATTAACCCCACATTTGACCCCTTTTTGATGGTTATATTGAAAAATCCTGAAATACGTGTCCATTCATTTTGCATTTACAATGCACAAACAAAGTTTCATGAAAATCGCTCCACGCGTTAAAAAGTTTCATACTAACGTTTCCACCCATTTTCACCCCCTTAGAGGTGGAATTTCCAAAAATCCCGCCTTAGTGGGTGGTTTTGTTATAAAAGGAAACCACCTTCCAAATTACAGCTTTCTAGCTTCAGCGGTTTCGGCTGGGCGATGATAAATCAGTCAGTCAGTCAGTCAGTCAGTCAGTCAGGTTAAGCTCTTATATAGATATAGAAGATTATGAGATAATCTTGATTACATTTTTTTGTAAGAAGGATCATACAAAAAAGCGCTAGGACCGAGACGAGTTTCTTGCCTGTTCTTCTCGTACTTGGGTTAGGTTGGAATTGGCACATAGATTCACCTAGCATGTAAGACGTTTCAAAGTGATCCTTGTGATTGTACTGAATAAATATTTTTCAATTTCAATTTCAATTTCAATTTCACGTATGATATAAACTACTGTACAAAATGTGGACGTGTTACAATACCATGTATAGACGTGCCTCTATCAGCTTTAGGATATCTTCAAAGATCTAAGTAACTAGAGATCTGAGGACATATCTTCCGTGCCTGGAGATTACAGTCGTGATCATTTTTTTTACATAGATTAATGGCATGTGTATGTGGTATATTGTATACTTCATCATCATCATCATCAGCCTATAGCAGTCCACTGCTGGACATAGGCCTCCCCTAATTGAGCGCCATTGCGTCTTGTCCTTTATGTACATTGTATAAGTACTTAGTTTATTATATATCAGTATATTAAACTGTGATATTCAGTAATGAAAACAATATATTTTTTAAATAACAACCTTTTACACTGAATTTATATTTTAAAGGTTGAAAATAACAGTCATTTAGTTATCATTATTATTATTATTTAGTTATATGTCCTAGAATTTCGCAAGTGAACTGAGGCTTTGCAGGTAAAATCTTACAATATGTCACGCCTCAACCTCCATAGCTCATGTGTGACTGTCCAAGTGAAAATGATTGTACTATTACGACGGAACCCTCTCAAAGGAACCTAATGTGGTAAACATAAAAAGGGTTTCAATGTAGCGATATTTTTCAATACACCCTGTTTTTTATTGGCGATAGTGAGTACCTACGTACGTGTTTGGCAGACCGAGTCTGATTCTTCAAATATCTATTCAGATCAAAAGATTCACTTCTCCGAATGTCTGAATGGTTTATATTTTCATCTTCATAATTATTTTATAGTGCTTGAATGACCGCGAGCTTTGCTCGTTTTTTTTTTGGTAAACGACGTTTTCTAAAAATTAAACCTAGCTAAATCGATTGACTCTCGAAACCCCCTGTACTAAATTTCATGAAGTTCTTTGGAGCCGTTTCCGAGATTCAGATTATATAATATACATAATATATACAAATTACTACGAATAACTCGTTTAAAGGTATTAAATGATAGAACTTTGTGATTACAGATGTGACCATTTTTTTTCGTATTATTTTTTCAAAAATAAATCAACTTTCTAATGTCAGAATTTTGGTAAGTGCCTTTAAATGAATACCTGTAGCTTTATACTCGTAGGGCCTGCAAGTAACCTACTTCCCATTTAACCTAGCCCGTCTGAGATAGATTTCTTGTTCTCAGTCAATCCCGGGGCGTGACAACGGACAGCTAATCTCCATGACAAGTCTATTCTAAGAGAGACTGAAGCAAACCTCTACACACTCAAAGCATATAAAAAAATATGATCATGACTGTAATCCCCGGGCTCAGTAGATATCTTCCTCAGATCTTTTTAGTTACTGAGATCTTTGAGGATATCTAAAGAGGGTAGTCTGAGGCACGTTCAAACATGACATTTGGTACATGCCCACATTTTGCACAGTAGTTAGTTTTCCGTAGGTGACAAGTTGCAAGCCCATCGCCGCTTATAAGAATACTAATCTATGACCTTAAAATTTTTGGTTCTAGGGTATGCCGGTTTCCTCACGATGTTTCCCTTCACCGTTTAAGAGCACTGGCATTGATGTTAATGATGGCTGACTATGAAGGCTAATCCTTCAAACAGAGACAGAATAACCTTTCAAAATCAGTTAAATCCAGTTTAAATATTAAGGGTAATCTCAGAGAAAAGGATCCTTTGAGGGCTCCTACCGTTTGTAAGTACCTTAATCAGTTTAACAAACAGTTTCCCAAAATAAATGTTCATGTAGATGGTCCAACATGGGCCGTCAGAGTTGGCCCATCGTGGGAATAACTCATGTAGAGGAGGTTGGTTTTGCGTACCTACTCGTACCTACAAATGTTATATCTGGTCCATGACTGTGGGTCGAGTCTCCCCTATTTACAGTAACCTACCATAACTCACGTGCCATACAGTACCTACTCCACATTATAGTTATAACTCGTGACTTTGTCTGATGTTTCTAAAATTCTTCAAATTCACTTTTCCTTACATTCCGGGTGATGCAAAGCGATTGGTAATAATAATAGATCGAAATGGAGCATAATTTTGGGTCAAGAATTTGAGACACAAAATGTGAGGCACAAAATTAGCCCCCATTTTGCCCTGTTAGGGTAAAACCTACATGAGTCTTCCCAGTTGAAGACTTACCTAAAATACCATGAAAGTCCCATCAAAATTGCTTTCATTAGTTTAAAGTCATGTTGTGCTAGTGCTTTTAAGAGCTAATAAGATTTGCATGGTATATGTATATGTATTAAACAACGCAACGGAATTTAATGCAGTTTTTATCAATAGATAAAGTGATTCATGAGGAAGGTTAATATACAACACTAGCTTCCGCCCACGACTTCGCCCGCGTGGTACCTTGAAAAACAAAAACAAATCTAACGGGAACCGTACATTTTTCCGGGATAAAAAGTAAGTTATGTGCTATTCCAGACTTTAATTTATATCTGTGCCAAATTTCATCCAGATCTGTTCAGCCGTTTCAGCGTGAAAGAGTAACAAACATACATCCAGACATCCATACATTCTTACAAACTTTCGCGACCATAAACATTAGTAGGATTATAATATCTACATTTCACCCGTGCAAACCTGGGGTGGGTTGCTAGTCTAAAATTAAAATATTTTTTTATTTGACTTTATGATTTCTAATAAATAATAATTGTAATAAAGAGGAGGCCTATACTCAACAGTGGGTGCAACCGGGCTGAATGAAAGAATGAAAAAAAAATGATTTCTACACTTTTACTAAGTGAAATAGAAAATGAAGATTAATAGATTCTGATAAACTATCGAATGAATGAACATAACGACTTGTTGTTTTCACGGTCGGTCAAAACCACAGAACACTTTTAGAACTAAAGTGTTTTAATCGGAAATCTATTAATATCCTTTCCCCCTCTCCCGCCCCGCTCCCTCTTCTTTTCCTAGTTAGCCGACTGGTATGCATCAGGGGAGCCTCAACAAAACAAACGCCAATCGTGACCAACTGGCTTATAAGAATCACTGCATTTGTTTAGACGATTAATGTTGATTGACGTGTGGTGCAAGTTAAAAGAACTTACGGCAAAACACAGACACCACACGGCGACGCGTCGTCGTCTCGTACCACGATGCGACATCATGTCGCGAGTTTGTTATAGACTTAGTATCAGTAGTGCCATTGGTAATGAGGTAATCCACGGGAGATTTTATTATATGCGTTTCATCAGCCAATAAGAATGATAGTGTCACGGGAAAGTAAAATTTCCCTTCACTCTACTAGTAGAGCCCAGCGGTTGTTCCAAAGGGAAGTAGTGAGTTTTTTACGATAGACACCGTATGTTTGTACAAAGCAGCGACGTGAAGAAATCACGTTATGACGACGCGACGTTTCATGCCTATGTGTTTTAGTCCTTAGTCCTAGAGATATTTCACGATAAAACTTTAGAGAATATACAATTGGACAAGCTAAAGACAGTTTGGTGTATAAAGTGTTTGCTTATTCATGACGTATATATTCCGAAAACTTATAGAAAACGTTCAAACAATGTGCGTTATTTGTGATTGTGTTTCTAAGTGATACTTTTTTATCAATTCTGAAAAACAATTATCAAAAGACTGGCCACTTTAAGTACTTTTTCTTTAATATATATTTGAAACCGCATATTTCTCCAGCTTGTTATAAAGCTAGCATATAATAAATTATGTAGCATTACTTTAATGAATAATCGCTCTCGCCCGTGCCCCACACGTGCCTAAAGCTGTGTTTACACTGCGTCCGCGGGAATACATTACTGGACTTGAGGATGGACAATTTCAGTGTTCATATTGACATTTAAATAATTATGTTTACGAGACTGTTCTTCAGCCGAGATATGGTTTAGGGAGATAATTATCACGTGAAGGTTATTAAGTATGTAGGGTTTGTTTGAATATGGGACAGTTGTAAAAGTTATATTGTCTGTGGTTAGATCGGCGAGCGGCGGTTGACTAAGCAATATAGAGCCCTATTTTGCTTAGTATTATTAGTTAGCTAGGTTCGTTTGACGTAAGTAGGTATAGTTGCCAGTAATTATTAGAAAACTAGCTGTCCCGCCAGCGACTTCGTTCACTTAAAGTATCTAAACTGAGTTTCAAACACATCACACAACTCATAAAAATCCCATACTAACTTTGACACCCCATTTGACCCCTTTATGAAGGTTATATTGAAAAATCCTGAAACACGTATCCATTCGTTTTGCATTTACAGTACACAAACAAAGTTTCAGACCAATCGCACGACCCGTTAAAAAGTTCCCATACAAACATTGACCCCACATTTAACCCCTTTTTGAAGGTTATATTGAAAAATCCTGAAACACGTGTTCATTCATTTTGCATTTACAGTGCACAAACAAAATTTCATGAAAATCGCTCCACGCGTTAAAAAGTTTCATACTAACGTTTTCACCCTTTTTCACCCCCTTAGAGGTGGAATTCCCAAAAATCCCGCCTTAGTGGGTGGTTTTGTTATAAAAGGAAACCACCTTCCAAATTTCAGCTTTCTAGCTTCAGCGGTTTCGGCTCGGCGATGATAAATCAGTCAGTCAGTCTGTCAGTCAGGTTAAGCTCTTATATAGGTATAGATAATTGTCACGTACGGAATACTAACTACTGTGCAACATGTTAGCATATGCCATATATAATGTTTGGACGTGCCTCTGACTACCCTCTTTAGATATCATCAAAAGATCTAAGTAACTAGAGATCTGAGGAGATATCTACCGAGCCTAGGGATTACAATCGTGATCATGTTTTTTTTATGAATATATTAATACATAGCTAAAGCCATTATTCCAACATCGTTTGATTTTTACTAGCACAAAAATTACATGTTTAACCAAAAATGTTGAGTACGCAAGCGGCAGGAAGCTGAAATTTCAACATTATTCCCTATACCACTACTATTTAGAGAAATAACCTTTCAACTTATCGAGGTAAGGTCCATATTGAAGTAACAAGCAGAAGAACAAACACCAAGAGATTATAAAATAAGCCGTATCTGCCGTAAAATGTTTCCAAAAGCAGCACAGCATAAATTACACGAAACAACACTTTCGAAAATTTTGCAGTTTCGATCCCGACCGAAATTAAACTCGAAAATAATTAGGTAACTTCGGGAGCGCCGCCTTATCGGGATAATTTGTCGAATATTTGACGGCTCTTATCTGCGAAAACAGTTTTGAGACATCTGGGTTGCCAGCTCGAAGCTGAGTAAACCCGCCATTTTGCGAAAGCATTTGGCTACAAAAGTCGAAAGGTAAAGAGCAAAATAGTGCTATAAATAGTAAATTACTTAGAGTGGTTTTGACCAGCGTCTGGTTTAGCTATTCTCAGAATAATGTAATTTCAAATGCAAGTAAACTGACAGTTTATTTATGAATAACTATGATTTATTCTGGAGATAATGCATAAACTAAAAAGTTTGGTCGAATCTGAATTAAAAATGCCTGATTTTTTAGATTTGGCATCTTATTGCACTTAGCAAAACGGTCTTTAGTTACTAAATAAGACTTGAGTTTGACTTTAGTCACGTTAAATAGCCATAAATTACCCTAACTTAATATTAAAACTATCCATAACAGCGATCCTTAAGGTTTCATTTAATTAATAAAACAAAATCAAAGTTGAGTTAGTAACATAAGTCACCTTTAAGTTTTTTCTTTATCTGTATCTCAACTTTTTTTGAATCCGGCTGTCGCCTGGCAACCCCGTCAAAGATTCAATAGCAGTACCAGAAGGGGCGTGTCAAGATCCACTTTATAACAATCTCGTTTTTCATAAGGTGAGTTGACTGACCTAGAAAATAAGAAATTTGTCGACATGGCCGCTCTGTTTAATAAATTTCTGTCGGGTGTCCATGGGTCAAACATGCAACGTGACACGTTACGACACTGTGAAGCCATACGTTGTCACGTCGTGATTTACGGTGCCCAATCAAAAACTCACGACACAATGTCGTTCGAATCTACGATGTTGCATCTTGTTACGTTACGACACATTGTCGTAGCTCTGTGTTATGGCCTTAATTATTGGCTAGTGTTTACAGCAAAAATTAAAAAAAACCCCACTGAATGTAACTAAAAATAGATTTTTTCAACCGCCATGTTACATTTTTTTACATTTTGTATAGCCTATATCACTTTTGTGATACACGCCTCATATGCCAAAATTTGTCCAGCCGTTCGAGCTACAGCGAGAGCCAAAAGAACTCACATACATACATACATACACTCCAAACAACATAACCATTCTTTTTCGCTTCGCAGTCGGGTAAAAAGGGGCACGCACTTGAATTGGGCCACGGGGGTATCCCGGTATCACTCGACCAAAACGGCTTTTTGTCGTAAAAGGTGGTTTATGTTTTGTTTATAATTAATTTATGGCTGGTGTTATGCAAGATGGACAAACTCGTCACTCATAAAATGAAATTTAGTTTTTATGTCAATAGCCATGCCTCTGAGTACTCTACTCTACTCCGAGACGTGTTTCTTGCCTGTTCTTCTCGTACTTGGGTTTGGTTGGAATTGGCACATAGATTCACAGCATGTAAGACGTTTCAAAGTGATCCTTGAGATTTTACAGAATAAATATTTTTCAATTTCAATTTCAATTTCAACTCTGATACATCCTCATTATGCAAGTACTCGTAACTAGAGATATCTAACAAAAACCTAGGGATTACAATCGTGATTGTTTGTTTTTACCCGACTGCTAAGTGAAGAAAGAGGATAATGTGTTTGAGGTGTATGTATTCATGTATAGGAGTTACTTTGGCTGTTCCTGTATGTAGCCCAAACGGGTTCGTGGGTTAGGCCCCCAAACGGCTAAACGAATTTTGACAAATGACGTGGTCATTGGATTTGTCTGAATCACAAAAGTGACATAGGCAAAAGACAAAAGGACAAAAAAACGAATATGGTGGGTGTAAAATTCTTTTTCAGTTACATTCAAACGTTTTTTTTTATTTTAGCAATGAATACAATTTGTCAATTGTAATTGTATACCATCATTATTATCCAATTCAATATAATGTAATCAAAAGTGATGCATATATATATCTCATGGGACCAGTCGTAGGCTTAGGTTTATTTTATTCGTAACTATCTCAATAAAATGCGATCTAATTTCCACAGAAAACATTTCCCAAAGGTATCACGTAACTTATGCGAAGGGCACAATTACCCGTTGGTAGTTTTTGCTAGAAAACTAATGAATCGCCCAATGAGACAAAGGCCATTGTTTACCCTCAAGCAAGGCAAAAATGAGCTATAATTCAAGAGTCCTCTCCCTCCCCCCACCCCCTCTCCCACCCCTACTTCCAGCTCGCTGCATTTCTACGTTCGTATAATGAATGTGTTTCCAAATACAAACTTTGCTCTCAACCGCTAAGTGACTTTCCGGTAAACTGGTAAACTGGTAAACTTTTGCGTAAAAATACGTATTTTTACGCTTAGAATTACATCTGGAAAGTAAAACTTCTTTGTGTTTTTTTAGGATCTAGATTACGTGTTCTACTTCTCAAACTATTATATTTATCTCTTTTCCATTAGCGATATCGCAAAAGAGAAAAACATTTTCTAATCGTGTCACGTGATCACTTCCGTACGTTTCTGAAGTTTTAATTTCGATAGCGTTTCTCGAATATCACTTTGTCTAGTACCTGGCATGGACTGAAAATAATAAATTGGAAAAATAAAATTAATTCTGAGAGGAAAGCCTCAAATCATTGAAAGCGACTCATCCCGCTTACGGCGACAACAAATTAAATTCCTGAAGCCCGATGTGCGCCATTTCCATAAAGAGCTCATTACGTGAGCGAAATACACCGCGCTCAATATTTTCGTGTTTTATCTCAGTAATAGAAATCGTCTAAATGGCTCATTTCGTATTCATCTGAGCCATTTCAGGGAACAGGTAATTAATTAATAACTCACCGGTGGCTCATGGTCAGCGAGGGCGGCTGGTCCACTCTATGTTCTAAGCCAGTCGGAATCATTCGATACCACAGTCTTACTGAAACCTACTGGGGCCTTACCACAAGCTCTTCGGCAATATCAAAGTAATATAACTTTGTTATCTGGCACCATGACTTATAAAAATCGAGGCAATGGAAATGAAAGGGAAATGGAGGAAGAAACATGTTGTGCCGACCCCACTTAGCGTGGGAAAAGGGCAGGAAGAAGACCTATAAAATCGTATTGAAGTAGTGTTACTTCATCATCATCATCTCATCATCAGCCTATAGCAGTCCACTGCTGGACATAGGCCTCCCCTAATGAGCGCCATTGCGCCCTGTCTTCAGCTCGACGCATCCAGCCTCCGCCAGCAGCCTTTCGCAGATCGTCACTCCACCTAGCCGGAGGGCGTCCTACACTACGTTTGCCGAGCCGCGGTCTCCACTCGAGAACTCGTTACTTGTTGTGTTACTTCAAGCTTGAAATATGATTTGTAAGAGCTTGTGGTAGGGCCCTCGGTTTGATCTAGCTATTTTACGCTAAGTTTTAAAAGTGCATACCTACAGTAGTGGTCATTTTTACGTGGGTTGTTTTTATTTGTATATTTTTTTTAATTACGGGGCTTTACTAGTGGTTTTGGCAAAGTCACTTCTAAAATAACTATAAAAAATACTTGCTTTGTTTGTACTCACTTTTAACTTGTCAATTTATATGAGTTTTAAGCAAAGATGCCTTTACTAATTAAGATAATATTAAAGTTTCCGTGTTTTTTTCTTTAGATTCATGTCTTACTAAAAATAAACTTTCACACGCTCTTTTCAGCTGTACCAGTGACCGAGCTGTTCTCATGTTAGCTACAACGGGTGCGATAAATAGAAACGACCTGCCGGGATTCACGGTTGTAACTAAAAATTAGTACAAATTACATTATGATTTAATAAATACAATTATATCCGCAATGTTATAAATTGTAGCAAAATTATCACAATTCTATAAAATTTCATTGGTCAAAATTTCACGGTTCACCCATCCGAAATGATGACCGCACTGAGACCGCTTAGCTATCGGACGACTCGGTACCTTGAATGCCCTCAATACGAATATAGCCAGTTATAAACATAAATGCATCACAGGGCAGCTACATCAAACAAGGTTATGACGTGTAAGGTAAACAAGCGGTTCTGGGCATAAACCGGTTTAACTGGTATTTACCGGTTTTATGCGAATAAAGTGCAGTAAAAGTCGTGTAACGGATAACAGAAAACATTCTTGCGAAGACATGCCGCGAGTGTGAGCGAATTAATCTTGTTAATGAGACGGAGTCGGGTGCATTTAGATGCGAATATCAGCAGGCGAAACTTTGTATATAATTATATTATATATACAATAAAATAAATTTAATACCAATATGTAATATATAAAGTAATCAGTAGGTAACCAAATAAAGAGTTTGTATATAAAGTGTGGTTGTTTATTCATCACGTCGTCGGAAAAACTGAACCGATTTTAATGATTTCGGTATCCGGGTAGCTTACAGCCCGATTGAAATATAATACTGTTAGTCTGAAAAATCATTTTTTATGGAAAATGGTTTCAAAAGTAATTCAGATCAAAATTAAAAAATAATTAAGTTTTAAAAATTGTACTTACTACTTAGAACTTATTTTAATTTTAAAGCAAAATTATAAGTTTCTGAGGAATCAGTGACAACCTCAGTGGCGCAGCGGGCGAGAGTCCACCTGCGACGCAAGAGGTTGTGGGTTCGATTCCCGCCTCGGAACAAATTTGTGTATGATCTGCAGAAATTTGTTCCGTTGGTCTGGGTGTTTTCTATGTATAATAAAAAACATCTATCTATGTATATAATGTATTAAATATATCAGTTATCTAGTACCCATAACACAAGCTTTGAGTAGCTTACTTTGGGGCTAGATGATGCTGTGTGGATTGTCCAGCATTTTTTTTTTTTTTTTTTTTTTTAATCAAATTTATAAGAGTTATTAATTTAATAACTTAAGTTACATAAATAAGGTTAGAACTGTTTATGCCATAAGGGCTATTGATTTTGTTTGAACAATAAAATAAAAATAAAAAATAAAATAAGAACCACCTCGAAAAATATCAAAAAAACATTTTTGAAACCGGTTTTCAATTCACGGAGATATAGGCCAACATACAGCAATAGATCCTCCTTTTTTGAAGTCAGTATTTAAATGATGTTTTTGAGTGTATTTACAATTAGTTTATTATTTTTGTCTTAGTTGTTATTTTACTATTATTGTTCCTAACTTCATAACAAACTAATAATGCATTATATCCAAGCCCTATCTAAGGAAACGAAATTGAAATTGAAATTGAAATTGAAAAATATTTATTCAGTACAATCACAAGGATCACTTTGAAACGTCTTACATGCTAGGTGAATCTATGTGCCAATTCCAACCTAACCCAAGTACGAGAAGAACAGGCAAGAAACTCGTCTCGGTCCTAGCGCTTTTTTGTATGATCCTTCTTACAAAAAATGTAATCAAGATAATAATAACATAAAAACAGAACATAAATACATAAAACAAAAGGACAGCGTTTACATTGCAAATTGGTTAGCTGTCGGAGGGCGGAGCGACATCGGGCCATGCATGAGTTCCTATCATCAATATATTCATTTATATTATAATATGCTTTCTTTAAGAGATTATTTTTAATGAAGGCTTTGAATTTTCTAACAGGAAGTTTAGTTGCATTTATAGGAAGTTTATTATAGAAACGTATCACGTTCCCCATAAATGACCCGTTCACTTTTTGTAACCGAAACTTAGGGATTAATAATTTATGTTTGTTCCTAGTATTGATTCCATGTACATCGCAGTTTTTCTGAAGTCTATCCCTATTCTTATGAGTGTACAGTAAATTTTCGTATATATATTGTGCCGCTACTGTGAGAATATTAATTTCTTTAAATTTTTCTTTTAAAGAGTCCCTCGGTTTCATTTTGTAAATGGCAGATCCAGAAGTGGATCCTTGTCGGAGGAAGTGGTCACAACAATAGGACATCCGTTTGTTCTAGACTTAGTGTTCATGCACACAAGACTATGACCCTGGATAACAAATGATGGCAAGGGGTTAAACAAGATCAAGTTGCATGGATATTAATAACACGTGACCTCTCTATGTACTTTTAAACTTACGCGATCTGAACACATTATTATTAGTATTAGACGGGTATTTATCGCGTTTAAATTACCTTATATTTTCCCGACGCTGTCGTTTTTGCACTTTTGCACGCTGTCGTGGTCACGGGTAGACTGCTATAGCAGTCTACCCGTGACCACGACAGCGTGCAAACCTGTCGAAACGTCGGGAAAATATAAGGTAATTTAAACGCGATAAATACCCGTCCAATACTAATAATAACGTGACCTCTCACAAGCTAATGCCATTACTTTACAATTTGATCTTTCTGTCGGCGTGACAAGATCCTATTTCTGTTATCGTAGAAATAGGATCTTGTCTGTAGTCGACCAGCTTTGTGTCCAATGAATATGGTAGTTAGTTTTTAGCCTAAAACTATTGACTTTTTCTAGCAGCAATGTAACAAAAAAAAAACAAATATGATCACGACTGTAATCCCCAGGCTCGGTAGATATCTCCGCAGATCTCTAGTTACTTAGATCTTTGAGGATATCTAAAAGGAGTCAGAGACAGACATTTTTTAAACTTCCGTGATTTGATGACATAATTATAATTGAACAACGGGTATTTATCACGTACCTATTTTGTTTTTATTCCCGACGTTTCGAACACATTACAGCGTTCGTGGTTGCGGGCGTCTGCCCAGAGAGAAAGAGACAGACATGATATTTAGCACATGCCCACATTTTGCACAGAAGTTAGTATTCCGTACGGGACAGGTTACAAGCCCATCGCCGCTTATCATTTCTTGTAAGTATATAAGTAATCTGAAACTCGATAACAGCTCCAACGATTTTCATGAAATTTAGTATGCAGTGGTTTTCAGAGACGATAAATCGATATAGCTAGGTTTAATTTTCCAAAAAACACGATTTACCAAAAAATACCGAGCCAAGCTCGGTTATCCAGGTAAAGATGATTCAGTCTAAAAATGCACACCCCTCCAATGTATTTTGAGGGTGGAGAAGTTGCATTCGCATAACAATGTGAGTTTCAATTCATTTGTTGTGCGAGTGCCGACTTCAAATCTCGCCCTCTATATGAAAGACTAGCAGTCCGCCCCGGCTTCGCACGGGTATTTATTACCTACAAGTATTCATTCATTTTGCAATTACAGTATACAAACAAAGTTTCAGGCCAATCGCACCACCCGTTAAAAAGTTTCCATACAAAGATTGACCCCACATTTGACCCCTTTTTTATGGTTATATTGAAAAATCCTGAAACACGTGTCCATTCATTTTGAATTTACAGTGCACAAACAAGTTTCATGAAAATCGCTCCACGCGTTAAAAAGTTTCATACTAACGTTTTCACCCTTTTTCACCCCCTTAGAGGTGGAATTTCCAAAAATCCCGTCTTAGTGGGTGGTTTTGTTATAAAAGGAAACCACCTTCCAAATTTCAGCTTTCTAGCTTCAGCGGTTTCGGCTGGGCGATGATAAATCAGTCAGTCAGTCAGTCAGTCAGTCAGTCAGTCAGTCAGTCAGTCAGGTTAAGCTCTTATATAGATATAGATACATGGTCACGACTGTAATCCCCAGGCTCGGTAGATATCTCCTCAGATCTCTAGTTACTTAGATCTTTGAGGATATCTAAAGAGGGTACTCAGAGGCAATGATATTTGACACACGCCCACATTTTGCACAGTACTTCGTATTCGTACGTGACAGGTTGCAAGCCCATCGCCGCTTAAAAGAATACTAACCTATGACACACACCTTCGAATTTTTGGTTCTAATGTATGCCGGTTTCTTCAAGATGTTTTCCTTCACCGTTTAAGAACACAGGCATTGCGCACATAATTTTCTCAAATGCAAAAATTCATTGGTGCACGACCAGGTTTAAACCCACGACCTTCGGATCGTGAGGCAGGGGTACTACCACTACACCACCAATGCTCTCAAATTTGACAAAAATTTCAAAATTCAAAATTATAATACACACACATAACCAACCCTTCTATTTGCGTCAGGTTACTAAAAGAAGAAAATTATACAGAAAGTTTGAATAGGTATTATTATATTTATGATTTTATTTTTATTTAAAAGATCTTTTTGTTATTATTTGAAATTTACTCTCCTCCCGTCCCGTACGTACGTACGTACACTATGGTGCTGTCTAGCTAGCCGAGCAGGGTGAGCGGCTACCACGCAACTTTTTTCTAATACTTACATTCTTAATTTCGTGATTTCTTTCGAATGGAATGTCCAAATTGAGTAATTCAAAAAGTTATTTATAGGTATTGAAACAGTCTAGGATATGATATGATTTATTTTGATAAGTATTAATACTAAGACACAAAGAGCGTTTTTTAACAGCGGCCTTTTAATTACAATTTTAAAGTAAAAGAACTCTTATTGTGGCAAAACCATAATAGTTAGACATATGCTGTTGCGACACTTTTTGGAAATAATGATGTGTTCTACAAAGTCGTAGTACATTATTTTATTCTATCGTCAATAGTTTTCGCAGCGCACACGATGTAAAGAATATTTTAGGTAATTTTTTTACACCTTGGGTTACATTATTGAAGTTTTAGTAAGGATCCCTGATAGTGTAGCTTCCCAACAGTGAAAGAATTTTTTAAATCGGTTCGGTAGTTTCGGAGCCTATTCATTTCAAACAAACAAACAATCAAAGTTTTCCTCTTTATAATATTAGTTTAGATGATTTCTGGCCGAAGGGTGTCATATTTCGGCAATTCCGTGGGAGGCTTGGTGACACCCCCCCACTTCCAGCTCCCAATAATTAGTTTTTTATATGTATGTTAGACTGTAAGGTTTTATATGGGCCGTAGTTTTTAAGTATTTTCCATCTTGTACACTTAGACTAATGTTGCCTGAAATAAAGTTATTATTATTATTATTATTATTATTTACCTCTACGTGCGGTATAAGTACAAGTGGAGGGGCGTGCATTTTTAGACTGAATCATCTCTACTAATACCAACTTATGACACCTTCGAATGGAGACAGACTTTTTTTAAACTCTAAAACTGGGGCTATCAAAAAGAGCTAAAAATATAGGCATAAGACCTATAAGTCCGTGGAAATGTATATCCTGGCTGCAGCACTATCCCCCGGGAGCACGTCATCTCCATTCCCTGGACACTTTACATAAACTCGTCATTACCCTGCTTTTATCCTACAACCCTTTTAACCGACTTGTAACAGGAGGTTCTATGTTCGACTGGATGTGTTTTTTATGTTATATTCACCAATATCGCCGTTATTTGAGGACTGATTTATTTATTTTTGCTTCTTCTTCTTTTTCTTTCAAAGTTAGTTAACTCTTCTTCTTCTTTCGATTCATTGGCTAAGTTTACTTATATCTTTTTTCCCAATATTCGGCGAATCTTACGCCCCTCTCAGTCGCCGTTAATTTTTTGTTTGAAATTGCATACTCTCGAGTCGATTCCTGAGGTAAAATTAAAAAAAAAACATTCTCGCTTGTAATTTTCTACGTACAAGTACTAATTATATTCAAATAGAAATTGCCTACCCCGTCGGGAAATGGACGTGATTTTATGTAAGTACATAATGTATTTTGGTTCAAATTTTTGTAGACATGTTCAGTAAGTGCACCATTTCTATTTTGATCCTTAAAGGTTTAAAGAAATTACAGAAATGTTGCCTCTAAAGAACGGTTTACATGCTATGTGAACTTAAGTGCTAATTTCAACTCGCTTTCTAGTGACAAAAGTCCCACAAAGTCGTAGTCAGCAGATTGTTGGCGACACTCAGGTAAGCCAAGTTTCAGTCTAACACCGCTAACTTCCCGCAGCGTCGCGAACTTCGTGAAAGCGAACTATCGCAGCGTGCACTTGCAATGTAGTATACCTCAAAGGAACACTAAGGTATTTATATTATTTACTTACCAGTTTTGCTGTAAACTTTGATCCCTTTTACATCCCTTTTAGGTTTGTTCGGGGATAAAAAGTAACCCAGGGTGAACCTTATGGTAGAGCGTGCAATTTGATCTGTTTGTCAGTAAGTGAAGAGTTTTATATATTTAGATTAAAAAAATACCTACCTAAAATTATATTAAAAGTAGGGGAAAATGTTAAATTATTAGGTATTTACCACAATAATTCTATTATTATGCTAGTCCAAGCCCACATCTTCACTATCCAAATATACTGCTTCACCTAAATGAACAAAAAAATAAATACTAGATTTATGGCAAAAAAAAAAATAGACTGAAAGTTATTAAAAATAGCTTCTTACAGCTGCCATATTGGATTTTTTAACATAATATGCGTAACTTACTCTAATAATCCAGACGAATCGAATTACACCTCATTTGTCAAAATCTATACAGACGTTTGGGCTCTAGCGACAGCCAAATAAACTTTCAAACATACATACACCTCAAACACATTCCCCTCCTCTTTGCAGTCGGGTACTAAGAGATTGTTGACAAAATAAGGGAAAAAAATAAAACAATTTGATTACGTTGCTTTGTTTTTACGGAGTACTAAAGATGAAGTATAACTTGGTAGGTCTGTGTCAGCAAACGAACCTGCCACCTATTAAGTGAACTCAGGCGGAACAAGTACATACTAACGTTTCCAGTGGCTCGCCTAAGGAAATACAGGGCGTCCCAGAATACGTTTCAAAAATTCTTAGGGTCGCTTCACATCTGACTAAAGATATGTCGCGTTTTATCGGTCGCGTAACGCCAAAAGAGACAAATTAATAATAGAACATTTAACCTTTCACACTCAACCGATGATGCGTTAGTAAGATCATTGATACGCTAGAAGCGTTTTCCGTCAGATGTGAACCGACCCTTAGTCATCTTGTACGTGGCAATGCCAATAATCAAAATAAAGAATACTCATCTGGTTAGGTGATATTTTTTGGAACACTAAAACTTGTATAATTATGGATTTTGATTCTCTCTATGAACCTTTCTCTTGTTTTACTGTAAAATTAATTATTAATTAATATGATCACGACTGTAATCCCCGGGCTCGGTAGATGTCTTCCTGAGATATTTAGTTACTTAGATCTTTGAGGATATCTAAAGAGGGTAGTCAGAGGCACGTCCAAACATGACATTTGGTACATGCCCACATTTTGCACAGTAGTTAGTATTCCGTACGTGACAGGTTGCGAGCCCATCGCCGCTTATAAGAATACTAACCTATGACACACACCTTCGAATGTTTTACTGTAATCAAGATATTATGCTTTACTCACTATTCAACATATTTTTTTCATATTAAAAAAGCCCGACTGAACGTAACTATATATATATAATAGATTTTTACATCCGCCGTATTAATTTTTTTGGGTCGCGACTCGTGGTCCCACTAATTTGGCCCACTGGTGGGACAGTGTGTCGATTTAATGGGCTCGTGGTCCCACTGTTTGGTGGGCTTTTTGTCATTTTGTATAGCCTATGTCACTTTTGTAATCCAGACGAATCCAACGAAATCTCATTTGTCGAAATCAGTCCAGCCGTTTGGGCTACAGCAGGTAAAAATAGATGATTACGGCTTTATTCTGGTTTTTAGACATCTTAGATTTCTAGTTACTTGGATCTTTGAAGATCCTTGAGGATAACTAAAGGAGTGTAGTCAGAGGCACGTTCTATTTATTTCGGTTGACGACCTCAGTGGCGCAGCGAGCGAGAGTCCGCCTGTGACGCAAGAGGTTGCGGGTTCGATTCCCGCCGCGGAACAAATTTGTGTACGATCTGCAGAAATTTGTTCCGGTTGTCTGGGTGTTTTCTATGTATAATAAAAAATATCTATCTATGTATATAATGTATTAAATATATCAGTTATCTAGTACCCATAACACAAGCTTAGAGTAGCTTACTTTGGGACTAGATGATGCTGTGTGGATTGTCCAGCATTATTTATTTATTTATTTATTCGGTTATTGAAATAAAGTTCATTTTGAGATGAATAATAAATGACAGCAAGTAATTATGGTGAAACACGAGCGTGCGGTACACCCACTACCCGCGGTTGTTTGAAGTATACTACGTTATTAATTAAAATACTTTGAAAACTTACTTGAAAGTAGGGTCTGAAATTTACTACGAATGTATGAAACTACGAAATTTACAAGTCTATACTAATATTATAAAGAGGAAAACTTTGATTGTTTGTTTGTTTGAAATGAATAGGCTCCGAAACTACTGAACCGATTTGAAAAATTCTTTCACCAATGTGTAGAATGAACTTTCAGGATGAACATAGGCTATATTTTATGTAGGTACTTCGCGGGCGACGCCGCGTGCAGAAGCTAGTCTATACTAATATTATAAAGAGGAAAGATTTGATTGTTTGTTTGTTTGTTTGTTTGTTTGTTTGTTTGTTTGTTTGTTTGTTTGAATTGAATAGGCTCGGAAACTACTGAACCGATTTGAAAAATTCTTTCACCAATGTGTAGAATGAACTTTCAGGATGAACATAGGCTATAATTTATGTAGGTACTTCGCGGGCGACGCCGCGTGCAGAAGCTAGTATTTTATAAGTGGCGACGAGCTTGTAATCCGACACGTTCGGAACACTAACTGTACGAATGATGGTATGTACCAAAATCATGTTTGGCCGTGAATCGATATCTTCAAATGATCTAAGTAACTAATAATAATAAATAATAATAATAAAGCTTTATTTGGTTCCGCACAAAATCAGTTCTTTAAAAGTAAAGTACAAAAAAGATTAATAGTTAAATGTTTTGATTAGCTTGATATTTGTGCGGACCCCCTTTGGGTAAAAGCCTCCTCCAAGGCGTGCCATTTTTCTTTGTCGCTAGCTACTGTTAGCCAACTACGACCCGCCGTCTCTACTATCTCGTCCACCCATCTGGCGCTAGGTCTGCCTCTATTTCTAGTGCCTCGTGGCCCAGACCATGTCGTCACTCTCTTTGTCCATCTGCCGTCTGTGTACCTAGCCATGTGTCCTGCCCACTTCCATTTCCTGACTAGCGAGAAGGAACTGCCTACTAGATACACAAACAAAAGAAATCTGTCAGAGTCACCTGAAACATCAACAATAAGCAGTCAGAGACCTGGATATATTAAAGGTCTGCCATTGAAGAAAAACAAAACAGGTGATATGAAGAAATTTATAATACAAAAACCTAAATTAACTTACAACAAAGAAATCAACACTCAAGAACAAACCCAAAACAAACAAGTAGACACCGAATAGCAATTATTAACGCGCCCCCCTCAAGATCTCCCAGTACGGCTAGTCACCGCGGTAGAGTTAGACTACAACCCTTCTAAGTAACTAAAGATCTAAGAAAATATCTACTGAGTCTGAGGATGATGGTAAGAGACTATCATCATGACGACCTCAGTGGCGCAGCGGGCGAGAGTACGCCTGCGACGCAAGAGGTTGGGGGTTCGATTCCCGCCTCGGAACAAATTTGTGTACGATCTGCAAAAATTTGTTGCGTTGGTCTGGATGTTTTCTATGTATAATAAAAATATATCTATCTTTGTATATAATGAATCAATATCAGTTATCTAATACCCATAACACAAGCTTTGAGTAGCTTACTTTGGGGCTTGATGATGCTGTGTGGACTGTCCAGCATTATTTATTTATTTATTTAGTGATCTTTCATTTAACTTGTCAATCGTCATCTCAGAACTCAAATCCAAAACACCACAGCCACTCAAAAATTCGTGATCATCTTATACCTTTAAACGAGCAATCTATACTAATATTATAAAGAGGAAAGATTTGATTGTTTGTTTGTTTGTTTGTTTGAATTGAATAGGCTCCGAAACTACTGAACCGATTTGAAAAATTCTTTCACCAATGTGTAGAATGAACTTTCAGGATGAACATAGGCTATAATTTATGTAGGTACTGCGCGGGCGACGCCGCGTGCAGAAGCTAGTTTTGTATAAACATAATCTGAATCTCGGAAACGGCAGCTCCAACAATTTTCATGAAATTTAGTACCTACCTATGCAGGGCGGGGTTTTGAGGGTGATAAATTGATCTAGCTAGGTTTCATTTTTAGAAAACTTCGATTACCAAAAAAAACCGAGCAATGCTCGATTACCCAGGTACTGAAAAATGGTATCCCAAAACGGGAGTCAAACCTAATTGCAAACTCGCTGACTGCAGCTCATAAAAAAGTCATCCCAAGCTGGCGATTAAAACGTAAAAATATAATCGTGAAACAATGGACGCAACACATTACTTATGTATGCAAAATGGCCTAATGACTGTACGGTAACAAGTTTGCGAAGCGAGGGTCCGTGCGAGGACCTTATTGATAAACATTTTGTGTATACAGAGAGCTGGGACTAATTGTATGTACCTATTTAACTTAAGCGAAATATAGCGCTGGTGGTGTTGTGGTAGCACCCCTGCCTCATGATCTGAAGGTCGTGGGTTCTAACCTGGAGGTGCACCAACGAGCTTTTCTATTTGAAAAATTTATGTGCGCAATTCCAGTGCTCTTAAACGGTGAAGAAAACATTGTGAGGAAACCGACATACCCTAGAACTAAAAATTCAAAGGTGTGTGTCATAATGTTAGTATGGAAGGAATACTAACTACTTTGCAAAATGTGGGCATGTACCAAATATCGTGTTTGGATGTGTCTCTGACTTACATCTTTATGTCTATGTGTCTATAAATAAAAACCTGGTACTTCCCGTTCACCTAGAATTATGAAATTTGATTGCAAAGTTTCGACAAAAGAAAAAGAAAAAAAATCGGAAGGTTTGTTCGTTTTAAGTTCATCACAAAAAAAAACTCATGCGTAAATAAGCATTTAGATGTATTTACGATCAAATATTTTGTAAGATGCACTTCTTGTTCTTCTTGAATAAACTATTTTTTTTTATACATATTTTAATGCCAATACAAACTCTAGTTATAATTAACTAACAGATACATTCCTTCAGCGAGTCCAGCCAATCACAATTTACAATCACGTGTTTACTTAAATAGATTAACCCCATTCCACATTGCAAGCCTCGTGCGATGTCAAGTGATCGTGGTGTCATTGGAAACTAACCTTTACGACAAGGGGGTAAGGTAGGTGCAGAATGCAAGGTTACAATCCAAGATCGTACGTTAATTATTTTGGTAGCCCATTCGTCAGTGTTAATCGGAACTAAAAGCCTATTTAAGTATAGAATGGAGGTTAGGCATTATTTAAGGGGGGATTCAAAGGCTTACCTTTTATGGTCTTGTAGGTTCAAGGGTTGTTAGAGAGCAAAGCGTGGTAGCCGGGGTTGGTTTAATATGGCTGAGGGTAGAGTTATTGCAAGGTACTCCAACATTTAGTAAGTACGGCTGGAGTTTCTGCCACTCCTTAAAAGTAGCTTTGTTTATTTAAGAAAAACTATTACTATTTAAAGGAGACTACGTTACTATTTAAAAAAGCCTCACTATTTAAAAAACCCTTCACTATTTAAAAACTCCAGCTATTTAAAAGCGACCTTTCCGAAGAAGAGCCACAAAAGAAGTTTAAAAAAAATATTACTATTTTAAAAATATTCTGAAAACATCCGGATAAATATTCTGCTTGTTTTCATATAATACATTATTCATAAGAGAACAAACTAATATAGCGCACATAAACATTTCGACCCCACCTAGCGTGGGATAAGGGCAGGAGAATGATGATGATACATTTCGAACAAAAAAATCCATTGGTGCAAGACTGAATTCGAACCCAAAGCTTTAGGGTCGTGAGACCACTACCACTAGACTACCAGTGCCCAGTGAAAGTATGCTAGCAGTCCTCAAACATTTCCACGGAACACTTTGCCCGGAACTCAGTCCAATCTGATCAAATACTCCGCTCAGTTGGGGAAATTGAACCCCTGAATAAGATAAAGATATTCTCTCCTGCTTTGTCTTTCAGAGTGTACCTGGTTTTTTAAAAAAACATTAGCTGCTATTTGGCGGCCGTCAACTAACGTCTAAACAGGAATCTATGTGTGTCAGTTCAATTCAGATATGAATGCACCTATGGGTTTACTATGTATTATTATTATTATTGTTATTATTTTTAACTTTTCGTTACTCAGTTTCTAAACAAAACTGGGGGTCGACTAAAATGCACGGGCCAAAGCCAAGTGCATATCAGTGTCTAATAGGTACCTAGTTCAGGTTGAAGGTTGAAGGTCTTCAGCCTGTAATTCCTGAATTTCCTCACGATCCTGCAGGTGTTCAGTACTACTGATTTTTGGAGAAGAGCATACGTGTGTGTTGGGATTTTTAACCGGTCAAGGGATTGAAACAATTGTTTGGGAATTACTCCTGTAGAAGACAAGACTATTGGGATTATGGACACATTTTGGAGGCGCCACATTCGGGTGATTTCATTTTTCAAATCTACATAATATTTAGATAATTTTTCGGCAATGGTGTTCTGCAAGTTGTGTGTATTGGGGATAGCAATGTCTATTAGGAGAGCTGTGTTGTTATTTTTAGTCTTGTCAGTCAGGATAGCTCTGTCGAAGTAGAGCTTGTGAGTGGCGTTCTCCAGCACCGCTACAGGGGTGTATTTGTAATACGGAGTAGGTTTTACAGATGTGTCGATCAAGTTGTACATAGCAGTTAATATTATTATTATTATTATTATTATTATTATTATTATTATTATTATTATTATTATTATTATTATTATTATTATTATTATTATTATTATTATTATTATTATTATTATTATTATTATTATTATTATTATTATTATTATTATTATTATTATTATTATTATTATTATTATTATTATTATTATTATTATTATTATTATTATTATTATTATTATTATTATTATTATTATTATTATTATTATTATTATTAAAGAGCCTGTAGTGTCCCATTGCAGGGCAAAGACCTTTATGTATGGATTAACAAAAAAAACATTAATCTATCAGCTATCTGGTTCCTATAGCTTTGCGTAGTTTGGGGCTTGATGGCGTTTTGTGAACTGTCTACCAATATTTTTTTTAACTAAAATCTGTTCCAAAAAAAGTTCCAATTAAAGTGGCTTTCCCTCCGTACCCTGGCTCTAGGCTTTCAGTTGAATAAAAAGTTACAAGGTAATGCGAACAAACCCGCATGTTTTACTAGTCTATACATGTAATAAAATTGCAATGACGACTACTGTGGCGTGGTGGGCGAAGGTCCGCCTCCGACGCAGGAGGTTGCGGGTTCGATTCCCGCCTCGGGACAAATCTGCAGACATTTGTTCAGGGTGTTCTGGGCGTTTTCTATCTATAATAAAAAATATCTATCTATGTACAATTGTCTTATGTATATCAGTTATCTAGTACCCATAACACAAGCTCTGCTTAGCTTGGGGCTAGATAATACTGTGTGAATTGTCCAGCAATATTATATATTAATGAAACCCTGTCTTTACTTTTGAGTTTTCAAATAAAAATTAGTGCTACCTAAAAGAAACACACTACTTAGCCTAAAACAACCGGTTTTTTTTATGTCTCTTTGTCTGTATATCTGTGCGTTTGTGCTCGCTAATCTCCGCAACGGCTAAACCAAATCGAATACAGTTTTCACTAATATATTGAGATAAGTTTGGATTGAAACTTAGGCTTTGTTTCATTGAGATCGGTTGACAAATAAAAAAAAAAAAAAGATGGATTCAGGCGTGACTTTGCGGAAATCCATTACAAATACTGAAAAGGACGGAAATTTCTAGTACTTTCCCGCTAAAACTATTATCTAATGAGGTTATTAATTAAGCTTATTAATATTAATGAGCCCCACACGCTTCTCCACGAAGCATCCTCAGGACCGTTGACTCGCTCCGCACTGGTGTTGCTCCACCGAGCGTCGAGAGAAAAGTCATTAGATAATAGTTTTAGCGGGAAAGTACTAGAAATTTCCGTCCTTTTCAGTATTAATAAAAAACTAATTTTTACTAAGTCCTCGCGCGCTGGACGCTATGTGTAAAAGTAATATAACGTGTACAAGTTGCGGGTGATTAATTTAAACGTTAAAATGCGTTATTTGATCGCATCTTGAATAGCCAACTCATCAGTATGCCGAAATAACGCCATTTTCAATTGTAATTCAGCCCAGATAGCAGCCCTCTGGTCACGTCGACCAAACATCTTTGTGAATAAGGCGCGCTCCCCGCGGATATGATTCCCCCAGATTAAACACCGATTCGGCTGAATGTTGATCTCTATTTAATCTTTCAGTTGGGTTTTATCTGTGTCTCTGTCCTAATTTTTAAATAATTTTATTATTAACGCAACAAAACAACAAAAATTCAAACCGATGTCATAGCACACCATAAGAAATTACCCAATTATTTATGCGAAAGTAACTCTGACGCTTTCATTTTTAAACTGCTGAACCGATTTTGATGATATGGTACAAAGATAGACTAGAACTTGAGAAAGGACATAGGTTACATTTTATATAGGTACCTTGTGAGTGAAGCCGCGGGCGAAAACAAGTAAAAAAAACATTAACAGAATAAAATAAAAACAGTTTTTAAAATAAAAAAAAAATAAGAAAACAGTTTCATCTCTAAATAATATCACAAATCTGTTTGCTGCCAATATTTTAGTAAATTATACAAATTTTAAAGTTGAGATATATTCAGAGCTCGCTGTTTGAAAACAGCTTAAATTTTTCTAAGAAACTTCCCGATTTTCAATAGAGTTCTGAACTCAGGCGAGACCTCGCAAGTTCTCCGACTGAACTTATTTAAGTTTTGCCATCGACACGTTACCATATTCTCAAAATTGAACGCACTTTTAATGTTGCTCATTTTCAAGTTTACTAATTAAAAACAATTTTTAAATCTACATAGATACGTAGCTAAAACTTATCTTCAGATGGCTCTTTAGTCAACTGAGGCCGCTGTCAACTTATCCCGCGGGATGAGTTGACCTAATGCATTTTTGAATCGGTCAACTCATCCCGCTGTCAAAAAAAAATGGTATGTATTATTTAAAATTTATGTACACACGTGAACAAAAATCTTTGGGGGAAAATGACAGCATTGTTTGGTTATACTGATACTAGCTTCCGCCCGTGAGGTAAAAATAAATAATATATTTTTATTTATTTATACCGCCCGTGAGGTACCTACATAAAATATAGTTTATGTAGATTATGTAGGTTATTTTAAGATATAACCTGTTTTTTAAATTAATTTTCGATTTCTCACTTTTTAAATTAAAATAACACTTAATGAGTGGTTCCTCGTTCATCCCAAGATTCAATAGATATCTTAAATTTAAATCTTATCCAAAATTTCTAAAAGACGGAACTCAAACCTACGCCTTTATTTGAAAACATTAAGTAAATAGGGATCCAATGCTTTTAGGACCACCTGGGCAATGGCATAGTTGTTGGTGTGTTGGATGGCTTCAGGCAAAGGCAGGTTCGAGGTCCGCTCTCGAGGAAATACTTTTAAAGTAAAAATCCCCATTTTTATTATTTCCCGCAATGATACGGAACACGAGTAACTGCGGAAAAATTTGACCCACTTTCACAAGATTAGTAATGCGTAAAGTATTTACATCAAAACGAGATCCAAATACGCAACACCCCTTATTCGCAAAGCTGCGCTAGAACTTTGGATATTTTCATTATGTTAAAGTGTTAAGTTATTTAGATGGAATGTCATCAAATTTTTGGTGCAGCTTCTTTGTGAATATGGGGGCAGGCCATCGCAGGCGATATCTCTTTGATGTCGCGCCTTTGTTTCGGTGAATACGGGATCATGACAAATTGCCGTTTTCTCAGAGGAAATGGATCACTTTAAAACAAATTAAAAGGTAAAGAGCCAGCCAAGAGTGTGTCGGACCAAGCATAGTGTTCCGTAGTCATTTACCATGTTTTGACCATGCTTTTTTCTGTAGGTACGACTAGGCTGAAAGGATGGGATAAGTACTAAAGTATAAGTACAGTTGGCTCAACGAATCTAGGCATTCATGAAGTTAGCCGCAACAGCTGCACAGTATCGTTTTTAGGGAGCAATTGGAGGTATGAGGAGGGGGGGAAGGAATTGTACATGCGCAAACTAGCACCTGCGGCTAACTTCACGAATGTCTAGATCCGTTGGGTGAACTATAATAAATAATAAATAAAAAATAAAAAGCCTTTTATTCCGTAACCTTAAGAAAACAATTTCAATCGTGCATATATAGATAATAGCTTGTCGTAATTTAAAGTTAATGTAATTTTATGTCAGGTATACAATGAATTCATGTCAATGTGATCTTAATAACTAATGTAGCTACTTATTATTGAATGTCAATAGATTATTTTCGATTGAGTTTAATATTAATATTTTGTAAGTAGTTAGGACCCCTCTCGGGTAAAGGCCTCCTCCAGTTTTGTCCAGTTATTGCGGTCTTGTGCGACGCTTGTCCAATTTTGCGTTTTTAAGTATTTTCTAATTTCGTCTGTCCATCTTGCTAGGGGTCTGCCAATTCTTCTTTTGCCCTTAGGTCCTTTCCATGAGGTGACTAAGGTAGTCCACCTTTCTTTAGGCATTCTGGCTACGTGTCCAGCCCATCCCCATTTCAGTTTTAGAGCATGTTGTAGAGCATCTATAAATTTAGTTTTAGATCTGGTTTCTTTATGTCGTACTTTGTCTTTCAATCTTATTTTCATTATATTTCGTTCTATTGCTCTTTGGCATTTTGTTATTTTGTCTTTCGCCTCTCGCGTGTAGGTCCATGTCTGGCTGCCGTAGGTAAGCGTTGGAAGTAGGCATGAGTCGAATACTTGCTTCTTTAACCTTAGAGGTAGTGGACCTTTTAGAATTTCCTTCATGCTCCAGAATTTCTTCCAAGTCTTTGTTATTCTTCTTTCTATTTCGTCGATGTTGTTTGATGGTTTAAATGAAACCTGCTTCCCTAGGTAGATATATTTCTCTACGTATTCTAGTGTAGTGTCTTCAATCAGTAAATCTTTCTTCTCGTTGTTTGTCATGGCTTGTGTTTTTTGTAGGTTCATTTCTAGTCCTCTTGTTTTGCTAGCGTTATGTAGGGTAGTCAACATTTGTTGAAGTTTATGCGCATCTTCTGCTAGAAGTACTATATCGTCTGCAAATGCTAGGTATGTTAGGTTCTTATCGTAAATTTTTATGCCTTCATTTTCCCATGAGAGCTCGTTTATAATTGACTGTAAAATGGTAATAAATAGAGTCGTCGAAAGTGGGTCTCCTTGCCGCACTCCTCTTCCTATTTTAATGAATTTTCCCGTCTGTTCTAGTTTTACTCTACTTCTGCAGTTTTCGTATATTTTTTTTATTACTTCTATATAGGTTTCTTCTATCTTAGCTTCTCTCAAGGCTTTCCAGATATACTCGTGCTCTATGGAGTCGAAAGCTTTTTGAAAGTCGATGAAGGCTAGATATAGAGGCTTCCGAAACTCTTGGTATTTTTCGATTACTTGTTCTAGCGTATGTATGTGATCGATTGTGCTGAAACTTCTACGAAAACCAGCTTGCTCCTCATACAGGAACTCTTCTACTTTTGGAGTAAGTCTGTGTTGTAAGCCTTGTGAAAATATTTTATACAGGCTTGAAATAAGGCTTATTGGGCGGTAGTTTGCTATTTCTGTAGGGTCTCCTTTCTTATATATTATGACGATATCCGACTCTACCCATTGTCTTGGAATATTTTTATCTCTTAAGATTTGGTTGAACAGTATGGTTAAAGAAGCTAATAGAGCTTTGTTTGATGTTTTGAGCATGTCGTTAGATATTCCGTCAGCTCCTGGGCTCTTTCTTGTTTTTAGCTTTTTTATTAGTAGGTCTATCTCTCTTTCGTCAAAATATAAGATGTCGTTTTCGTTAGTTGTCACGCAGTTGGAGGTTTCTTGTGGTATCGTTTTCAGCTTTTTTGTCGTATATAATTTTTCATAGAAGTCAGTAGCAGTTGCAAGAATTTCGTTTCTAGTGTCTTTACATGTATGTCCTTTTTTTAATTTTGGTATCCAGTGCTTATTTGAGTTTAGTTCGGTTTGTGCTCTCTTTAGACTTCCAGTATTATTTAGGTGTTTTTCTATTATGCATGTTCTGTAGCTTTTGTAATCCAATTTTATCTGCTTGTTAGTTTCCTTGTATAGTGTGCTGAGCTCGATTTTATCATCTCTGGTCAGTGGTTTTTTGTTCTGTAGATTGTGTCTTTTTTGAAGTAGTGATTTGGATTTTTCAGATAGTATACTTTTCTTATGATCTTGTTTTTCTTTTCTAGGGATGCTGTCTAGGATTGTCTTTTCTAATTTGTCGTAGAATGCTTGTATGTTTTCGCCATTGCCGTTGAATAATTCTTCTTCCTTTTCTTCTAAACTTTTTATAAATTGTATTTTCTCTTCCTCTGTCTCTAGAACTCTTGGGATCGGTGCTCGGTAGTTTGTTCGTTTTTTCTTTGGGTTTTCCATGGTCAATTTGCCTCTGACTAGTCGATGATCGGAGGGGTATACTATGTTTATTATTTCAATGTTACTGAACATTTGGTGTTTAGAAGAAATGATGTAGTCTATTTCGTTTTTTACAGTCTTATCAGGCGATATCCATGTCCATCTTTGGTTTAGTTTTCTCTTGATAAATGTACTTGGAATGTGGAGGTTGTTTTCCATTGCAAACTCTATAAGCTTTTGACCCCTTTCATTTCGTAATGCGGTTCCGTGTATGCCAAATAGTCCAGTGTTTGACTCTTCCTTGCTTGGTTTGCCTATCTTCGCGTTGAAGTCTCCCATTATGATAAACTTCTTTCCAGACATAACATGGGTGAACTATACCTACATCTAAACTGTAAAATTTCCACTTAAAGCTTTTTTTTAAAATCGTTGGCAAAAACCCTTTTAATAAATATTACAGAACCCTAAAAAATTAAGGAAGCTGTGAAAAAATATGTACCAAAGTATTTGAAAGATAAATGTATTTGTACGAATCGGACTGAATCGTTCCTTCGTCATAACAACGAACTTTTTGTAATCCTATTACTTGACAAATGATCGAGCACAAGGAACGATAATATTTCCAAAATGCAATTTTCATTTCAATGTAGAGGGAAATGTCAATTCCCTACTTGATAGATGTCTCACACACTATTTAGATGATACCAAACTAAGCAAGCTTATATTATAGAAACAAGATAACTGATAGACTAATTACATGCTTTTTTGTAAATACATACATAGAATACATAATAATACCCTGACACAGAACAAACATCTGTGTTCATCACACAAATGTTTGTCCTGGGTGGGGTTTAAACCCACAACCTGCAGCGCACAAGGCAGAGCTACTACCAACTGAGCTGAGAGGCGAGGCATCCATAAGAAAATAGACAAGAATCATACAAAAAGCGCTTGGGCCCAGCGAGTTTCTTGTCAGTAGGTCTACCATGAGTTTTCACAATCTACACTCGCTAGTGACTGTAGTTAAAAAAAATTATGAAAACTTGTACAGCGCCTCTAGCGGATAGTTGGGTACTAAAACGTCACGTAGTTAACTATCCTACGTCACAGCGTGCTACAGCGACTGTAGTTTGCGCTTCATTCATTTGCTTAGAATTTGGTACCATGAGTAACAGTTTTGACAGATGTCATAGTAACGTACTATTACTACTGTATTAACGTCAGCCGATCTAAATGTGACAACTCATGGTAGACGTACAGTTCTTTTCGGACTGGGGATAGGACTGGAGGCACCTATTATTTTGAATTACTTTATACCAATACCATTTGCAACCTATCACTATCAACTAAGCCTCAAGTCTCTAAATAGTCCTTTAAATATAAGGATATCTTTATGTCATTTTTTTTTTTTTTTATAATCAATATATGGTATGACATAAAGAATAAATAATTTTTTTTTATTTATTTATTCTTTATGTCATACTATATATTGATTATAAAAAGTGAGTATGTAGTAAATAGCCTGGCTCATATAAGCCACTTTTTATTCCATAAATCGGCCCACATGCGGCGTTTATGGGTTATCGAAGCTTATACAATCCGGAACAAAGTAGGCGAAGCCACGGGCGGTAGCTCATGTAATAATAGTTTCTTGAACGTAGTACAATGCCTTATCCTTGTTATTGAAACTAAACTTGGCCGTCTTTTCACTGAAACATTAAAAACTCCAGCCTGAATATTGACCGGACTTGTAGATTGACCAACAATAAACCAGTGTGACGAAGAGACTAGTAACCTTTTTTCGAAAAATAAGGTGGTAAAGCTGATAAATGAGGAATAATTATACAGGGTGTCCCAAAAAGTAGTGTCAAGCGAAAGTCCAGAGATAGAACACCCCTTGGGGTACCCGAATCACCCCCATGTATGTTCCGCGATTTTCTATAGTTTTCGAGTTATTAATTTTTTTCCGAATTTTTGAAAATTTACGACTTGAACATCTTAAAACATTCTTACAAAAAAAGTAGAAAACTTTCTTGAGATTTTTTTTTTGCTACTGAATTATTATGAGCTGTTATTTTATGCATAAAATAATCAGCTACGTGACTTTGATGAAAACTATGAAAATGTTGGTGTAAAGTCAAATAATTACATTCGGTGAATTATGACTAAAATTTTCAACTTCAAATTAAAAATCTTAAAAAGTGATTTCATGGTTCCTAAATAAGTCTAAAGAATTTTCCAGACTCTCAGCTTTCATAATCACTAAAAAAAAGTAGTACTTAATAGCAAAAAAAAAATCTCAAGAAAGTTTTCTACTTTTTTTGTAAGAATGGTTTAAGTTGTTCAAGTCGTAAATTTTCAAAAATTCGGAAAAAAATTAATAACTCGAAAACTATAGAAAATCGCGGAACATACATGGGGGTGATTCGGGTACCCCAAGGGGTGTTCTTTCTCTGGACTTTCGCTTGACGCTACTTTTTGGGACACCCTGTATAATAGAGGCAAATGGAAGAAGATCACATGTTTTGTTGACCCCACATAACGTGGGAAAAAAGCAGGAAGAAAAAAAGGTGATAGACTGACAGGATAAGTTTAATGCCCATAAAATAAAAGACAAGAAAAACACTATAATAATCAACATGGACATCATAAAAGAAATCTATTCAGTATGTACGATTTGTAGGTGGTGGAAGCTAAGAGGGACCTGTACGTCTACCATGTGAGTTGTCACATAGTATGTTACTAAGTAATCTGTCAAAATTGTTACTCATGGTACCAAATTCTAATAATGAATGAAGCGCAAACTACAGTCGCTGTAGTACGCTGTGACGTAGGATAGTTAACTACGTGACGTTTTAGTACCCAACTGTCCGCTAGAGGCGCTGTACAAGTTTTCATACATTTTTTTAACTACAGTCGCGAGCGAGTGTAGTTTGTGAAAACTCATCGTAGACCTACTGAAGTAGCCAGAGCTTTCCGTTCCTTTGCACGCGCGTAATAAATGTAAATTGGAAACGTTTGGTGAAGCAGCACAGTTGTCCTTAACGAGCAGTAAGGCAACAACAGCCTCCCACAGAACAACTCTGCTTAGCTGAACCGGTTACATTAAACAATGTAAAAAATAACAATAAATATGATCACGACTGTTATCCCCAGGCTCGGTAGATATCTCTTCAGATCTTTAGTTACTTTGATCTTTGAGGATATCTAAAGAGGGTAGTCAGAGGCAAGTCCAAACATGACATTTGGTACATGCCCACATTTTGCACAGTAGTTAGTATTCCGTACGTGACAGGTTGCAAGCCCATCGCCGCTTATAAGAATACTAACCTATGACACATACCTTCGAATTTGACGACCTCAGTGGCGCAGCGGGCGAGAGTCCGCCTGTGACGCAAGAGGTTGCGGGTTCGATTCCCGCCGCGGAACAAATTTGTGTACGATCTGCAGAAATTTGTTCCGTTGGTCTGGGTGTTTTCTAAGTATAATAAAAAAAATGTTCTGTAAAAAAATCATTTTCGACCTTCCCAGGAGATCTTGATCAATGTAACTCATTATCATCATCTTCCTGCCCTTTTCTCACGTCACGTGTGGATGGCACAATATCTGATCCTCTTCCATCTCCCTCTCTCATCCGTCATCTCATTACTCCCTCCTTTCTTCCTCACGTCGTCTTTCACACAGTCCATCAATCTTTTCTTTGGCCTACCTCTACTCCATCTTTAGCAATGGAACTATTGTTAAACAATTACTTTCACTAAACAATTTCTATTTTGTCCGAGTTTCCAAATTTCTGAGATCCTGGTCCTATACAATCGAAGTTTTCGAAATAACCATAATAATATATTCTGAAGTAGGTAATTTAAAACATCAGGATTTATATTAAGGTCGAATACATATATTTTGTTTTTAGTTTTAAATTTGTTATTGTGCGCCGACCTGGATTTTAACCGAATGGGTTGGCTGGTAGAAAATGCCCTTAGGCATTCAGTCCTCCTTTTGAAACACAATTTTTGTAATCTGTGTACAATAAAGTATAAATAAATATATTAAGTCCAATTTCATCAACCTTTTGGTAAAAAAGCATTACCGGATCGGACATCAAAATTAAAACGAATGTTAAGGTATAGTTATTTTTATAACGTCATTTCATTTTATCGAAGATAATCCTTTGTCAGTACATGGTGGAACACAAACCAACTGTAACAGGCGATTAAAAGGCCACCAAGCTGTTAGTTTAATTAAAAGCACGGTGAAACTAGCCCTAAGCTATTTCCACGCCCGCAGCATTCACATTTATCAAAATTAAAATGGCTGAAATTATACATCAGAGGTACATAGAAAGACAAATAAATTCTTATTCTTATTCTTATTCTTATTCTTACATAGAGATGGTTGAAATAAGAAAAAAACAATACGAATGATGCGATGTTCTCGTCTGTCCGTTTGAGAGTGCCAGTGCACTAACATTCACATTTATCAAAATCAAAATGGCTGAAATTATACATCAGAGGTACAGAAGTACATAAAGATGGTTGAAATAAAAAAAAAGTAATAATAGTTGCGTTTAAGAGCACTTAATAGTGATCTCATGTTCTCATTGTGCGTTAGAGAGCACTGGCACTGTGCAAATAAATAAACAATCACTCACCAGGTCTATCTAGATCGCTGATGAACTCCTCGGTGTCCACAAATCCTTGTATCCCGGCAGCCAGGAGGAACACGAGCCACATCAGCAACCTTCCACCACCCGCCATTATAAGGTCCTGGTGCAACATCCAAGCCATTGTATCCGACAGTCACCGGCATCAAAAAGTCAATCACCAGATTCTTGTCATTCGCTCTGATTGAACGGTACAAACTGATCGATTCAAACACAAATTCAAGTCCTTTTAATGTCCGGTGTTCAAACTATTTAATCTAACATGGGAAAATCGAACAAGGAATTTTCAATAACGCTGAAAGAATTTTAAACGGCCAATTCTAAATTTAATTTAAAGAGATTTCAGTGGATCCATCTGATATGAAATAAAATCTTGAACTTTACGTTTGAAGATAAAATATTTTTCTCAGACGTTTATTCTTTTCTGATTTCAAAAGAAGAAGAGGTTATTGCAGTCAAAATTATATTTTGCAGTTAAAAGGTATTTAAAAAAAAAATTAGCACTTATGAATAAATTATTCAAATTAATTATTATAATTTTTAATTTTAATAAATCAATTAGTTTTTCAAAAGTTCCACTAGGAAGTTTAGTGCGTACGAAAAATAGTCGAAACCTCACACTCAAAGTAAATATTGGAACATTCAGTTGCAGATCCAAACTACGCTATCACGTGTTGTTTGCAGTAAACAAATCGCGGGCTCCCGAGAATCGAGCGACGCGTGCGTGCGTTCCGACGCCTCGGGCCGCACTGATCGAAAACCGATAACGAACGAACAAAACATCCCGGTTCGGAATTTGAAAGCGAATGCAATGTCCCGCCGGCTGACAGCAGATACGTTTGAAGCATGGCGCACTGCAATTTTGTTAAAACTCACTACGTTTGCAAAACGTAGGTATTTTTTTTTAAATTAATAATTTAGCAAAAATACCAGACCGAAAATATACTGTTCGTTATCACTAAAATTTAAAATCAATTTTGATGTGCCATTTATTAGTTATTTAATATGGCTTTTGTAACGGAATAATGTGATATTTTAAGAAGGATCACACAAATACTTTTTGAACTCTATGAAACTGGCAGCTTAAAAATAAAAGGATTTCTCAAAAAGGTTTTTGTAATTATTGAATAAATAAATAAATAAATAATATAAATAAATAAATAATGCTGGACAATCCACGCAGCATCATCTAGCCCCAAAGTAAGCTACTCAAAGCTTGTGTTATGGGTACTAGATAACTGATATATTTAATACATTACATTACATACATAGATAGATATTTTTTATTATACATAGAAAACACCCAGACCAACGGAACAAATTTCTGCAGATCGTACACAAATTTGTTCCGCGGCGGGAATCGAACCCGCAACCTCTTGCGTCGCAGGCGGACTCTCGCCCGCTGCGCCACAGAGGTCGTCGGAATAGATATTTTTTGAGGTTACATTATTTATGCATTTGCCTTTTACAAAAAAATAAAGGAAAAAGTTAACAATAACAATATACGCGTGACTACGGAGGAACGGGAGAAAGATCACGAAAGTTAGATAGACAGACAATATAAAAAATATAAACAATTTAATTCAACAGAAAATAGTAATACAAAGTTATAATAAAATATTATGAGTTGATAATGAAATTAGCTTGTTGTTTTTTGAAAAAAACTAATTTGACAGTGACTTTACTTGAAGTCGCGATTAATAAGATGTTTGGAGGTAGGTGAGATTGTTATAGGTTTGAAATGATTTCTGAGGATTTTCTGCGGTGTATTTGTCTGAAAACTACGTCGCTCTGGTTTTTATATGTTTTCTCGTGTTATTTTGAGTTTTATTGCGTAATTTTGGTGGTTATTTTGCCAATAAAGCCCGGGTTCTTGACGCGAGTGTAAAGTATGTGAATTAGAGTGAATAGTTCTCTTGAAATTCCATCGGAGGAAATCCCGAAAATTTTCAACAAAACAGCCATCTTTTGTTTAAAATTGACTTGACAACTTGACTATGACTTTGTGACGTTGACAATACTTATAAATACCTACACTTGACACTGGCAAAATTGTTCTCTAAGAGACAGATGCCATAATTGAAGAAGGAAGAAGAAGAAGAAATGATTTCTGTGATTTTATTCAATAACATCGTATTGGCTTTGAGTTTAGTCTTTAAATACTTTAGGGAGTTGAATAAAGCAAAACCTGTCTAATAGAAATATTGTGGTTTCAAATCCGATAGTCGAATTTCAAGTTAAAATCATTGATAACGTTGGAATTAAAGTTATTTTTAAGTTATTTACTTTTTAACCGACAAATAAAAAAACCATAGCCATCGCGTTTTTTTTTTATATTTTATACCTGCTTAACTTTTACTATTTTAAACTTTTTAAACTTCCGTGATTTGATGACATAATTATAATTGAATAACGGGTATTTATCACGTACCTATTTTGTTTTACTATTTTAGTTCGAGTTTGGGTAATAGTTACCCAAACGGCTGGACTGATTTTGACAGATAAGGTGTCGTTGGATTCTTCTGGATCACAAGAGTGACATAGGCTATACAAAATTTCATAAAATCTAATGTGGCAGCTCTTAAAAAATATTTTTAGTTATGAACTGTGTATTTTCGAAATGAAATCCTACTAATATTATAAACGCGAAAGTTTGTATGGATGGATGTATGTTTGTTACTCTTTCACGCTGAAACGGCTGAACGGATCTGGATGAAATTTGGCACAGATATAGATTTTGGTCTGGAATAATACATAGGCTACTTTTTATCTCGGAAAAAAGTATGGTTCCCGCGGGATAGATTTGTTTTTGTTTTTCAAGGTACCACGCCGCCGAAGCCGTGGGTGGAAGCTAGTGTAACATAATGCTATTCCAGACTATAATCTATCTCTGTGTCAAATTTCATTCAGATCCGTCCAGCCATTTCAGCGTGAAAGAGTCACAAACATCCATACATCCTCATATTAACGTTTACAAAATATTAGTAGCATATATAGTTTACAAAATATTAGTAGCATATATAGTTTAACAAAATATTAGTAGCATATATAGTTTACAAAATATTAGTAGCATATATAGTTTACAAAATATTAGTAGCATATATAGTTTACAAAATATTAGTACCTAGCATATATAGTTTACAAAATATTAGTAGCATATATAGTTTACAAAATATTAGTAGCATATATAGTTTACAAAATATTAGTAGCATATATATTTTTAAGTTGGTTTATGTGTTTTTTTAAATATATTCACAATGCTACAGTTTTCCTAAAAAGGTATAAAAAGACATAACATTCATCAAATCTTCGCGAAGAACACCCCAATAAAAGCGGTAGCGAATCGCTGCGATAAATAAATAACGCTTTCACATCTCTCCTTAATTTGGCATCTTGCGGTAAAACGCTTCCATTGAAAACCCAACTCTATATCACAATGCATAGGGTACAATATTAATGTGTTAAGACGGTATTGTACCCACGACGCTGAAATGCAATGAAAGAACAATCCACATTAAACGGGAAGACGTTTCAAGTTGCCTTAAATAATTTAGTTGGAATAAGCTGTTTCAACTAACTTTAAAAATGACGAAATTATTGGATAGTCCCCATATTTATATAAATAATTACTAGTTTCCGCCCGTGGCTATGTCCGCATCGTACTTAAGAAACAAAAATCTATCCCACGGAAACGTAAATTTTTCCAGGACAAGTAACCTATGTGCTATTCCAATAATTTATCTGTGTTAAATTTCATCCAGATCCGTTCAGCCGTTTGATATTGCAACAGGAGGTCAAAATTAGTATGAAATACAAAGCCAACAAAGTCGCAGGAGTTTCACTAGTTTAGACTATATAAAACCCCAAAATCAGCCATCGACCATCAATTCACACACACAGATCACGACTGTAATCCCTAGGCTCGGTAGATATCTCCTCAGACCTCTAGTGACTTAGATCTTTGAGGATATCTAATAAGGGTAGTCAGAGGCACGTCCATTAGGTACATGCCCATATTTTGCATAGTAGTTAGTATTCCATACGTGACAGTTTGCAAGACCATCGCCGCTTATAAGAATACTAACCTATGACACACACCTTCGAATTTTCGGTTCTAGGGTATTCCGGTTTCCTCACGATGTTTTCCTTCACCGTTTAAGAGCACTCACACAAAGTGAGATAATTTAAATATATTTGGTGAGACTTCGATACGGGAACAATAACTTCTATTAATATCCCACAACCGCTGAATCACCAACCAGGATACAAAATGTTTTTGGTGAAAACGCCAAAAAATTTGAAATTTGTCATAATCCCCACATAATCCACACATGGTGGGGACAGCTTAGTGGGGATTGTGACAATAACCAATCAACGTAGTGTGTTTTTTTATTTAGGAGCTGAGGTGGGATACCCCATGGAGAGGGTGGCCAATACACATTGAAAAAGTACATAAAGTACCAGTGTTAACAAGGCCTTACCAGACGTGGGTAGTGAATTCTACGAAAAAGGGACAGTTAGTTTGAATGAGTTGAACGCTTGGTAACACTCTGATAGTAACATCGCCTAGCAAAAAGCGGTACACGTGTGCCCGAATCCGTGGACCATGTGCCTACTGTAGTTGGATTAGTTTACACCTCAGAACCTGCCTAACGAGGCGCGCAAGCCGCATCAAATACCGCTCAGCAGGCAGATAGCCGAGCGCATACCGCCTTTATTATCATACCGGTCATTTTGTACCTCTCGTACCCTTTTGAAGGGTTACAAATTTAATTTTATAGATTTTTTTAAGAGCACTTGTGGCTTAGTGGTAGCACCGCTGCCTCACGATCCGAAGGTCGGTTCAAACCTTGTCGTGCACCAATGAGTTTTTCCATTCGAAAAATTTATGTGCGCAATGCCAATGCTCTTAAACGGTGAATGAAAACATCGTGAGGAAACCGGCATACCCTAGAACCAAAAATTCGAAGGTGTCATGAAAGGGTATTTTAAAGGTGTTTTACTCAGAACTGAAGTTAATTTTATTTCTGGGGTTCCTACCTGACAGTAACCATTCAAACGTAATTCGGTTAACCGACATGGTGGTAATTTTGTTGTTACGAGTAACTTTTGTGTAACGAGTTGTGCCGGCGACCCGACATAGCGTGGAAAAGAGCAGGAAGAAAAAGAAGAAGAAGAAGAGTAACTTAGTTGTGGGAAAAGGGCAAGAAGAACAAGAGTAACTCAAAAAATATTAAAAGAGGTACGATCTTATTTTGTTCACTAAAAGACCAAATTAGCGTAACAATTTAGTAAATTGCAGTTTTCTATAAACAAAATTATTTGTCCTTAATTGAATTGATTTTTCAACATTTATAGCTTTAGTCAATTGAAAGCTTCTAAAAGTGCTCAAACACGCCGATCACTGTCGGTTTAGTAAAATTAAGAAGTCATTTGGAATGGTTACGCTAATTTAGTCTTTGGGGTGAACGAAATAAGATCGTGTATATTTCAACATTATCAAGTTAATCCGCGGAACGAGAGATTTACCGCCAATAGGTAGTTCAAAGGAAATACGAATGAGTACATAATGTCAAATTTGAAGAACACTTTTACGGCTAGAAAATCCATACTAATAATAAATGTGAAAGTAGCTCTGTTTGTTTGTTACCTTTTCACGAATAAATGGCTAAATGGATCGTAATGAAATTTGTCAATGAGATAGATTATGTCCTGAAGACGGATATGGGCTATCTTTTGTCACAAAAAATAGTCTTGTAGGGGTTGTGAAATAGGGTTAGGAAGTTTATATGGGAAACGCATGGTTAAGCAACGCTGGTCGCCGTCAGTTTTCGGATGGGTGACCGCCTTTGCACTCCATATAAATTTCCCAATTAACCGATATCAATAATTACAAAATTAATGTAACATTGATCGATTTTTGCTATGAAGATAAAATATAAGATATGAATGTATGAGTAGACTCAGAGTTGTCGAATGATAGGAGTGAGTGGAAGAAGAAAAAATGTGCCGACCCCTCGCGTGGGATACGGGCAGGAGAATGATGATGATGGATTTTTGGTGACCAAGTCGCGGGTTACAGCTAGTTCACTATAAATAATGTGATAGCGAAACAACCATTTTAGTTTATACATGAATAATGCACAGATAACTGGCTCGCCGGGCCCCGGCGCCGAACTTTACTATGTATTTTCAGGCTGTTTTTATGTTAGCTTGTTGTTGTACGAGTTTGTTTGTTTGTTTGTTTGTTTATTTACTTATTTTTCTTATGCTTTAATTACTAAAAAAACAATTTAAGTTCACATTTTAAGTGCTATATTCAGCCCTAAATGAGCTAAATACAGCTCATTTAGGGCTGAATATAGCACTTACTTATAAGGTATTTGCTTAGAATAATAAGTTTTAAATAAGAAACTGTAAAAGAAGTAAGTTTTTGACAAAAAGAGCATTATTAAGCAACTTGTGAATAAAGGACGGATTTAAAGCGAGGGCTTTATTTGAGTTATTCGTCAACTCGCGAGCATGAATCTCGCGAGTGCGCGCGAGTTGGTACCTGCCGATTTTATCTATTTTTTCTGTCGTCAACTCGCGCGCTCATAATAAAGTATAGTCATAATATAAACGCATATAAATGGTTTTCGTAGCTTCGTAGGTAGCTCTACGAACTCGTAGCATGTAGCAGTGCTACGATAAAATCATATTAGTTCTGATTTAAGGCGCGGCGGTCAGCTGATCGCGGAGTTTTGCTGTTTTTCAGATGCTTTACCCTAAAATAACTGAAAGGTCACTGAAAATAATCAATATTTTATCTCTAAAGTCTGAGTTTGAAGTTTTGTTTAAACGTCGTACTAACTTTAGTATTAATTCTCGAAAAAACCTCAAAAAATAAACAAAATCTGCTTCTCCTTCTAAAGTTGAAGTCATTTTCATATTTTTTTAACCTTAACGGGTAGATAATTTACTTATAAATAAAATGTGTGTTTCATTTTTATTATTTCAATTTAACACAAATTATTATTTCAAATAATTACAATTCGAAGGGGTAAAACTTAGACTTTTCATGCAACGGACAGTATGGCGCTGGCACGCCTTAATGGGATTCAATTCCGTGGCAATTGACTGGCCTTATAGCTCAGTTGGTAGTTGCTCTGCCTACTGCGCTGTGGGTTGTGGGTTCGATCCCCACCCAGGGTAAACATTTGTGTGATGAACACAGAGTTTGTTCTGTGTCTGGGTGTTATATCTATCAGCTATCTAGTTCCCATAATACAAGCTTTGCTTAGTTTGGGCTAGATAACGTTGAGTGAATTGTCTACCATTATTTATTTATAATTGTTACCACACTGATACGAAATAACTACGCTATTAAGAGGATGTTACTCAAAGTAGCTTAGAGCTTAAAACGGTGAAGAAAAACATCGTGAGGAAGGTTAACCAAAACTCAATACTGATAACTATTTCAGTGTCCAAGTAGCTAAATATCTAAACCATTATTAACATTTTCAGTAATAATAATCTTCAGCGGAATCCTAAGCACAATCTCAAAAGTTAAAAGTCAAAAATCAAAATAAATTTAACAGGGATCATTTTGAATCGCCTTACAATACTAGATGAGTCTAGGTGTCAATTCCAGTCCTATCCCCAGTCCGAGAAGAACTGACAAGAAAATCGCTGGGCCTTAGCGCTTTTTTTGTATGATCCTTGGTCATTTCGTAGGATACCTAGCAGATTTAATTTACCAATTAGCCCGGTCATTTAATATTCAAATGAACATTTGATAAAGAATGAGGTCTAAAGTTACAAATACCCGATTATATTTGGAAATTCGCGGGAATCCGAACAATTACAAGTTTTGGGAGCGGTGCCACAGATTATACAACAGATTGTTCTTGCAACCTCACTCTAAAAACTCAATTTTTTTCCGTGTGAATCTGATTTTTGAAAATTCGGAACAACTTCAAAAGAGGCGGGGCCAATCCTTAGTCAATGTGTGAACAATGGTGTAAGGCAAACACAATGCAATGTTCATACAAGCGATATTGTAACCTAAAGCAACTCTTTACAGCTCAAAACCTACTTATCAAATAAACATTAATTCTTGAATTCGAAGTATTTACCGTTTGTCTAGATAATTTGAACTCAAATGCTTCGTAAAAAGAGTTTATTTTTGCTTGCATCGGATTAAAAGTGGCCCCTGAAAAGACTTGTTCTACTGAACTTCAGGACACTTACAAAGGAATCGTTAACTTATCTTGTTACGTTACAAATGTTGAAGTTACCCGCATTTTAAAGAACCTTAGGTATTTGAGGGTATTTTGTGATTTGAAAAACTTGTTTGACAAAATGTGGTCATGTGCCTATCGACGACCTCAGTGGCGCAGCGGGCAAGAGTCCGCCTGCGACGCAAGAGGTTGCGGGTTCGATTCCCGCCTTGGAACAAATTTGTGTACGATCTGCAGAAATTTGTTCCGTTGGTCTGGGTGTGTATGTATAATAAAATATATCTATCTATGTACCTATATCATGTATTAAATATATCAGTTATCTAGTACCCATAACACAAGCTTTGAGTAGCTTACTTTGGGGCTAGATGATGCTGTGTGGATTGTCCAGCATTATTTATTTATTTATTTATTTAATATCATGTTTGGACGTGCCTCTAACTACTCTTTTTAGATATCCCCATAGATCTAAGTAACTAGAGATCTGAAGAGATATTTACCGAGCTTGAGGATTACAAAGCCTATAGGTATGTTAATGTGGTATCTCTTTCAATCACATTGTCTTTCTCGCTCGTTTCCAACGCTCATGCGATGTAGTTAAGCTACTGGTAAAACTCTACTCTTCCTCGTCCGCATTAGTCTGCTTTTGCAGGTATTTCAATAGTCTCATGTGAAGTTAATCTCGCTGGTGGCTGACAGTCAGACTTGCATGTGGTTATGTGGCTATGTACCTACTGTTAGACTGCCATTACACAAGTCTTATGCTCCGTACTCACATTTGTTAATATTCCGTACGTGACAGGTTGCAAGCCCTTCGCTGCAAATGACACGTACTTTCGAATTTTTGATTCTAAGGTATACCGGTTTTGTTCTCCCATTGTTTTCCTTCACTGTTTAAGAGCACTGGCATTACGCACATACATTTTTCGAATAGAAAAACTCAGTGGTGCACGACGAGTTTAGAACCTACGACCTTCGGATTGCGAGGCAGGGGTGCTACCACTACACCATTAGTGCTGTTCTACTAATTCTACATACTTTCTGCTAATATATTATGATGGATGTATAGACGTTTGTTGCTCAATCACGCTGAAATGGCTGATGTGGATGAAATTTGTCACAAAGATAGATTATAGTCTGAAATAGCATAAATACGCTGTAATTCAATAAGGTACTACGCAGACGAAGCCACGGGCGAAAACTTGTTGAAAAATAAAAATAAACTCATAATGTCAATTTTGTTTTATTTCGTCACTATTTGAAGCTTTTAAAAAAAAGTTTTTTAATAACAATTTTTTTTATAAATCTTTTTTTGCTATAATATTTTATCTTATACCTTTAAACGAGATATTCTTGTATATATGTATTAATATATATAATCTGAATCTCGGAAACGGCTCCAACGATTTTCATGAAATTTAGTATGCAGAGGGTTTCGGGGGTGATAAATCGATCTAGCTAGGTTTCATTTTTAGAAAACGTCGCTTACCCCAAAAAAACGAGCAAAGCTCGGTCACCCAGTTACTAATATTATTATAGGTCATAGTTCTTTGCAAAAAACGATCAACAGATTGCCAGAGATCGTCCCCCGCCAGTCCCTAATAGAGACGCCTGAGTGCTAATTGTCGTTTACTCTACGCGAAGCACTGACACCCTTAACGGATATGGAGGATAATATTACTTAAAATCAGCTTGCTTTCAAAAATAAACTTTAATTCACTTCGTTAAGATACAATATAGCCGAGCAGCGAAACAGTTAAAATCTTGAGAAAATGTCTCGGTATTTTCGCACGTTTTGCTAAATTGAATTGAACTGTGGTGCCGTGATTTTAAAATTCAATATCGCTTGCACTAGGACCACAGGTTCATGAAAAGTTAGACATACGTAAGAAGGTAACAGTATCAAGATAGAGATATCTATCCGTGCCTTATGACGAAAAGCGGAATGTCTTGATAGACAGTCGCGCACACAAGCATAAATAAGCTTTTAAATTGTATATTAACTTTTTTTTGCCACACTGGTACAAAGCTATTGCCACAATAGAGAGAAAAGCGTAAATAAAAGAACATTATTTTTTCACTGTTGGCTTAGTGGTAGCGCTTTTTGATCTTAGTTGTGGGTTCAAGTCAAACCCTGCTAGTGCGATTTAAATTGGGCATCAGCTGATCAACAGCTAAGTACCTACATAGCGACTTATAGTCATCATGATCAGTGATCAAATTGAGTAGTGGCTAAGTAATGATCAACGTGTTAATTTAAGTGTACCCGAATTATAAAAAAACAATACAGGTCACTAAAATTATCAAATTATATGAGTAAGAAAAGTGCGAGTACCTACTGAGATGACGCCGGATGATAGAGGGAAATGGAGGAAGGAAACGTGTTGTGCCGACCCCACGTAGCGTGGGAAAAGGGCAGGAAAAAGAAGAATACAGGTCACTAAGCTTGATAGCAACAAACCAAAATTAAATTAAAACAATTTCGAAACCATATTTATAATAATTTGCAATCTGAAACATAAAAATATATTATAGTACAGAATAAATAAAGCCTATTCCGGAATTATTGCCGACGGCTCGCGGCCGCGCGCCGCCCTCGGACGGTACTCCATTTGGCCGAAAGTGTACAACCTATGTCCCTTCGATTGGCCTCCAAAGCAAAATAAACTCTATTGTGATCACTTTAGAACTGATTCGTTTACGTAATAGCGTACGCATTCCCTAAAGAATTTTAAATGCCTGAGCGCGTTGCTCGCCTTATCTTCTCGATCCAAATTAAGATATAAACTGCTGATTTTAAAGTTCAATTTAGCTTGCAAAGGAAAAACATCACTAGTTTCTGCATCTGTATTTGGTTCGTCGGAGTGAAATCTGTAGGATTTAGTATTTGTATTCGCTCTGTGGTATTACGTTAGGTTTTATGTGTTTCCGGTCGGCGGCCCCGGAGGTCGTTACGCATTTGCCTTTCCGGTTCCAGTGTTCCCGATGTTGTATCGCTCAAATTTTCAGGCTGTAGTGAGTCGAGCGTACTTACCTATTTCCGGGGAGTTACCATTTTTGCGGTTTCTTTTGTTGGTTTTGCGGCTGTGTGCCATTCTTGACCTTATTTCGTTGTATGTTTAGAGTTGTTATTTACATATCATTTTACAGCTCGTGAGGTAAGTAGTCATAGTATTGTTTCGTCGAAATATTGCTATTGGTGGACTGGAACTAAGTGTTAAGGTTAAGGTTCATTTTCTAAATGAAAGTATTCAAATAACAAAAAAAAAAACAAAATACAAAACGTCACAATCCCTACTACTCGTCTTCTTTTTTGTTTATGGCATCTTTTTTTTTGAGATTAGTTTAGCCAGTGTCAAAATGTTTAAATTAGTAGTATTGTCAATGTCAAAGAAACAGTCAAATTGACAAGTCAATTTAAATAAAAGATGGCTGTTTTGTTCTAAATTCACAATTTTGTTCAAAACCGATCTATTCCTGGTTAGGAAGAATGGATTTTTTTCCGTGGGAAGAAAAGTGGAAGTTTCTATTTATTTTTAATTTTCGATGAAAAAAGTCCCTACCGGTAGGGATAGATCGGTCGTTCAGCACTTCTCCGGCCGACTGTACCGAGCGACTAAAACCCCTCAAACGCCTATCACACTAACAATAATCGATGGTGTCACTTACGCCCCTATGAATATTTCAACCTCGCAGTATGCACCCCCTTTTCCACCCCCCGTAATGTCTGACCGTAAATTTCCCTACTCGGGAGTAATTTCGTGTAACTAATGTGCACTCATCTTTATAAGGAGCTGAGTATTGTAATCAATCAATGGAAATTATGGGAGGTTATGAATAAGGGGTGATTGAGTGTGCGCGTTTGAGAATAGGGGTCACAGCTGACAGAGCTGTCAACGATCTTGTTACCTACAATGTCGGAAATACACGAGAGGGGGTTTTTTACAAGTCAGCAGTTTATGGTGGTTCCACACGCTCGGGTTATAAATTCAATTAATTCGGGGTTTTTTAAATATCCTGCGTTCTAAGTTTCAAATTTTCTAGTAAATAGAAATGTTGTTTGCGATAATTTTAAACTATTTTCATAAGACACAAAATGCATTACGACTGTCCTTAATTGTACTTTGTAACCATAACTCTACTATCCTATTATAAAGTGAAAATTTAGATGGATGGAATGTATGGATATTTGTTACTCAATCACGCTAAAACAGCTAAACGGATCTAGATGAAATTTGGCACAGAAATATATTATAGTCTAGAATAGTACAAAAATAATACAGCAAAAAAGCACAAATACAAGTTCTTAAACAAAAACTAAGCAATTTATCAATGTTATTGTGTAAGTATACGTGGATAAGATACGATAAAGTTTTCAATTCAAAACATCCAATTAACAATTTCCTCCCGTTTTCCTCCAGCAGTAAAACCAATCAAGGTGTCGTAGGAAAAGTTCAAACCTGGACCATCCCAGTTCATCCCAGACAACCACTAGCATCACGATATTTCCGAAATGCTTTAGGCATTGTAAACAATTCGGTATATCAATTATCTCCAAGTACCGGATCGGAGGATTTGGCTGAGCACTTAGGCTAAACAGGAATGCCTAATGCTCAGTTTACACGAGCCACTGACACTCGACACTATGTCAACTCCGTGTAACAGCGGCATAAATGTAAAGTGCTTTTATATTTTGGTTTTTGTTGTTTATTATTGTAGCTTTCGTAAAGTGAATAAGCTAGTATAATACAAAGATTTAAAAAAAAATGACGGAAGTATAAACTTAGACTTGCCAACTTTTTTATTTTTGGCGTCGCATTAACTTGCCTACTTCTTTTATATAACCTTCTTCTTCTTCAATTATGGCATCTGTCTCTTAGAGAACAATTTTGCCAGTGTCAAGTGTATTTATTTATAAGTATTGTCAACGTCACAGAGTCATAGTCAAGTAGTCAAGTCAATTTTAAACAAAAGATGGCTGTTTTGTTGAAAATTTTCGGGATTTCCTCCGATGGAATTTCAAGAGAACTATTCACTCTAATTCACATACTTTACACTCGCGTCAAGAACCCGGGCTTTATTGGCAAAATAACCACCAAAATTACGCAATAAAACTCAAAATAACACGAGAAAACATATAAAAACCAGAGCGACGTAGTTGTCAGGCAAATACACCGCAGAAAATCCTTATATAACCTTACTGATTGACTGACTGACTGACAGATCAATGCAGTCTAGTTCTAGAGAGTTGAAAAGAGGATATTTATGTTCCTGTCTAGAGTGGTAGTAAAAAAGTAATTCTTGCCCACTGTAGCTATAACAGATCACTGTTCTTGCCTGTTTTATTGTCACCTTAGCAACGCTTCATAATTAAACCTAAGATATCTGTAACGTGACGTAAAATAAATGATTTCTATTCTATTCTATAAAATTAAACCTCTGAGAGGTGCAGCGGGAGGATGTACCATCACCTACATTGGAGTCGTACCTACAACATAATTATCGACAAACACTTCACTTCCGAGAACTTCCGAAAGGAAAGCGTCTCTTTGCCATTTTTCGCTTTTTATCAATTTATTTTAAAGCGCTTTCTGAAACGTGACAGGAATACATTGAAGCGTAAGCAGCGCGTTTACACGGGGCTGACTTAGCTACGAGTACGATTAAGCTTTTCAATGTTGAGACTTCTCAGCTATAAATAGAGACATTTGAGAGTATAGTGGCTTAGTGGCCTCGGCTGCTAATACAATTAAAAATAAAAATAAAAAACCGATAAAAATTTTGTCCGCCATTTTGTGGTGGCGACCATCTTGGATTTAAAATTTGTCATAGTGTATTCTACTACTCAAGCCCTTTTATTTGATACCTATATTGAAGGAGTTGTGATGGAGTATTGCGTCGGGGGTTAAAAATAAGTTCGAGTTCCCCGTTTTGAATATCACCTAATAACACTTTCCAACCAATAAAGATAATAATTGCTTCATCATCATCATCATCATTCAGCCCGGTTGCACCCACTGTTGAGTATAGGCCTCCTCTTTATTACGCCACTCTTTCCGGTCCCCAGCAAGTCTCGTCCAGTGGTTGCCGACTACGCTGACGATGTCGGTGGACCATCGGGCGGGTGGTCTGCCTCTTGGCCTTTGAGCACTCCTCGGCCACCACTCCGTTATCGCCTTTGTCCATCTCCCGTCATCCCTTCTTGCCAAGTGTCCTGCCCATTTCCACTTCAATCTGGCGATTCGCATACCCACTTAATAATAATAATAATTGCTTAGTAATAATTAATTAGTACTTACCTAGTTTTTATATTATAATTTTTTTCTTAGCTTTGTCTGCTTCAAATGTACCTTTAGCTGTGCGCACATACATATGTTTATGTTGCAACTCAGTACAAAACAGAATTTTATTAATTAAGTGTTTCTTGTGTTGAAATGTGTTTTGTGTGCCAAACAAAGTAAAATAAAGTAAAATTATCTAAGAGCATAAGGAAAATATTTTCAATTTTATTTTATATTAATTTTTTCCAAAATAAAGTTAAGTCGTTGTATAACATCAATTTCCGAAAATAAATATTTCTTAGTACCCTATACTATGACAATAGCCCTTCAAATTCCCTGAAGTAACGTCAGAATAGTCCTATAATAAAGATACAATCAGGGATAAATGGAACCTTATGAAGTATGAAATAAGGGAGTAATGGCCGCCCGTTACACAAATAAAATTAAACGAGTTTGCACAGGAGAGCACATTTCATAATAAGGGAACGTAACTATAAAATTTAAACGTGTAATAATACGTCGTATATCGCGACTGTGCCAAGTCGGGTTGGGCCAGACAAAAGGCGGATGACTTTATAGTGAAGCTGAGCGGATAGCGACATGTAATGACATAATGTCGCTTCTGGTGGTTCTTTTCAATTTGATATTATACCGCTATTTAAGAAAATCTTGAGTTTTGAGCTCTTCTTTCAAGCTGGTAGCATGAAGATGTATAAATAGAAGATTGGTTGATAATTACCTATTTCACGATGGGTACATTTAAAATTAACTAATATTTTACGAGATAACCAAATGTTTTGTCCAATTCATCCGAAGATTTCCCGAAAATTTTAAACAAAACAGCCATCTTTTGCTTAAAATTGATTTGACAATTTGACTGTGACTTTTTGACGTGGATAATATTTAATACTCAAAATATAAACACTTCACATTGGCAAAATTGATCTCAAAGAGACCGTTCCAGCCTCACGGCACAACTGTTAGGCTCAACTAATTGTGCCTCGGGTACTTTAAGTTCCCTTCTACACAACTATTTGGTCCGTTCTGGAAAAAAATAGACCTATGGCCCAACCGATGCTGCCAAAATTGTGGCAAAAGACACAGAGGCCAATTTAAGAAGTGAGACAGATGCTATAAGCGATTATAGAAGAACCATTAGATCGCTTGCTCTCCGGCCACGCCTCATTCAAGCCGTAAAATATAGCACCTGCAATGCTATTCCCGGAGCTGGAATATTGATGTTCCCGTGCTATTGACACCGAGACCGGTTGGGACGGTTCGGGACACCCCGGGGGCTTGCGGGACATATTTGACGGAACTATGAATATCTCAGTTATTGCACAATCCGAAGATTGAGATTGAATTTTCACGATTGTTTCACGACCTTTACATTTTTTAAATAAAAAATCTAATCACAACTGTAATCCCCGGGCTCGGTGGATATCTGCTCAGATCTTCAGTTACTTAGACATCTAAAGAGGGTAGTTAGAGGCAAGTCCAAACATGACATTTTGGTACATGCCCAGATTTTGCACAGTAGTTATTATTCCGTACGTGACAGGTTGCAAGCCCATCGCCACTTATAAAAATATGACACACACCTTGGAATTTTTGGTTCTAAGGTAAGCCTGTTTCTTCACGATGTCTTTTTGTTTCAAATGGAAAAACTCATTGGTGCTTGACCAGGTTTGAACCACAAACTTCGGATCGTGAGGTAGAAGCGCTACCACCACACCACCAGCGCTCTTTTTTCATGCATTTTTAATAAAATAATATTGCGATTTTATGAACTGAAAACACAACACATAAGCTGCGTCCAAATAGCAAAAACTACTTCAAATAACTGAATATCTTCAACCACTACTAAGCTGTTTTTAAAGGCTTAGTCACAAAATAAGCGCCCAAACTCTAAAACCTAGTTATCCACCTCACGCCAGGATCCACATTATAGATATTCCAATCATCGTTCCATTCCGGATGGTACAAATATACCTACCAAGCTATCCCTACTGGTAGGGATAAATGCACGTTTTTGTAGATCTATTTCTACCGGTAGGGATAGGTGCACAGTAAATTTCTTATCCCTACTCAGTTATCCCTACTGGTAGGGATGAGTATACATTTGTGTAGATCTATTTCGAGAGCGCTGGTGGTGTAGTGGTAGCACCCCTGCCTCACGATCCGAAGGTCGTGGGTTCAAACCTGGTCGTGCACCAATGAGTTTTTCGAAAAATTTATGTGCGCAATACCATTGCTCTTAAACGGTGAAGGAAAACATCGTGAGGAAACCGGCATACCCTAGAACCAAAAATTCGAAGGGATGTGTCATAAGTTAGTACTCTTATAAGCGGCGATGGGCTTGCAACCTGTCACGTTCGGAATACTAACTACAGTGCAAAATGTGGGCATGTACCAAATGTCATGTTTGGACGTGCCTCTGACTACCCTCTTAAGATATCCTCAAAGATCTAAGTTACTAAAGATCTGAGAAGATATCTACCAAGCCCGGGGATTACAGTCGTGATCATATACTATTAGATGACAAAAAAGCTTGGGACGAATCAGCTCCAACTCTGCTAGGTCTCCCTAACAATGTTAACAAGGTTCATAATATAAAAAAGCGCTAGGGCCCAGCGAGTTTCTTGTCAGTTCTTCTCGGACTGGGGATAGGACTGGAATTGGCACCTAGACTCACCTAGTAGTAAGACGATTTAAAATGATCCTTGTGATATAACTGAATAAAGATTATTGACTATTGACTATACTATTTCTACCGGTAGCCATTCGTGTCCGACCCGCACTTCATACACACAAACTATTATACAGTTTAATAAACTCGTGACATTGATTTGCCAAAAACCTTTTACAGCCCTTAAAGTACTTCCGCAGCACCATCTCGGCATGGTAATGTTATGGGAGCTTGCGTGTCGCCGCCCGTCACGCCCGTCACACGCCATCATTTTTAACACTCGTAATTTTTCCACAAACTTAATAAAATCTAATTTCGTTTTATTCCTTTGAAATATTGTAGGTATCTGAACTATCCTTGTATAATGCGAATCGGTGTTGTACTTTTTTTTTAAGAATCGTAAGATGTAATTTTAATCAAACGAAACAAACAAACCGGGCTTTGTCTCCTCAGATCTTTACTTACGTAGATCTTTGAGGATATCTAAAGAGGGTAGTCAGAAGCACATCCAAATATTTTATTTGACACATGCCTATATTTTGCACAGTATTTCGTACGTGACAGTTTGCAAGCCCATCGCCGGTTTTAAAAATATTAACCTATGACAAACACCTTCGAATTTTTGATTCAAGGTTCCTCACAATGTTTTGCATCGCAATTTAAGAGCACTGGCACATTGCAAACATACATTTTTCGAATAGAAAAGCTTCAAAAATTGGTGAACGATCAGATCGACCCACGACCTTCGAATCGTGAGGCAGGGGTTCTACCACTACACCACCATCTATTTGAATCCAGTGATAATAATCGCTAGAAGTTATAATTTTGTGATAATATACTTATATAAACTTTGACCATTCATATTGTTGTTTAAGGATAGATCATAAATATCAGCACACAGCCCTAACGGTACTTGTGTCCGGGTTACGTAGGTCGTGTGAGCCTAAGCACTCGTGTAGGCCGCCAATAAGCGGACGTGACGCACACGCTAACTACCAGGCGGCGGCAGGCTGGAAAATTGGCCCCAATATGGCCCACTTCCGGTGTACATTAGGAATGTTGAGGGATTGATAGGAACCAATTCCAGTAGTTGTTTTTTGATTAAGGTTGATAGATGGAGATTTTTGCCCCGTGTAGGGGGTAGCTTCCTGTTCGAATTCAGAGTTCATAACAAGTTCTAATTGGTTGTGTAGAAGGGAATCAAAAGTACCCACGGCACAACTATTTGAGCATAGCAGTTGTGCCGTGGGTCCGGAAGGCAGGGAGAGTATCAGATGTAGGTTGTGAAGTTGTGAGTGAAGTGAGAGGCGAAACGGACGGCAGCGGATCTTGAAACAATATTCGTCGATCGAGCAGGGCTCGGTCGGACACAGCGGAAATCAATTCCACTTTCCTTTTTCCGCACACAAATATTTATCCCGGAAACTCATAGAAGTGCTTTTCTTTTCTGGAGCATGTTTTGTGCGATATTTTCCTTAACCCAACATACATGCATTACAATGTTCAATTCACGCAAATAATAAATAACCACCAAGAGATAGATTTATACATTTTTTTTTAAATGGGGAGATTGGACACAGTCGGGGTCTCAGGCTGTAGATTACGACACATATTATTCATATTCATTTATAGCCACCACTCACAAAGATAGTCTCGACTCCACACTAGAATTGCCTATATCATACAAAAACCAATCAATTTCAACTCATCGCCAGAAACGGCCAATTATTTACTTGAACGTATTTAAAAATACATGTAAATGTAAAATCTCGGCGCTTTGCACAATGCAAATAAGTTAACCCCTCCACTGTCGGCACGTGTGTATCGGTGTAACTGAATACGCAAAGTATCACAGTCTAACGTTAGATTAGCATAGACAAGACGGCGATACGGAAAATACAGTTCACACGGAGTTAGCTACTAAACCCACCAATTTATTGAAGTCAGCTAAACGCTAGCTACTACCATACCACTTTTAATAACACTTTTTGTTGCAATTACTTAATTGAAGTCACTAGTTGACTAGACGGGAGGACATATTAATCAAAATAATTGATATTATAAATATTCATGGATATTATAAAATATCCATGGGGGAGGACGTATAAAGGCAGAAAGTAGAAGAAGAATTTATTATAAAAGAAAATATAACAATGTCATATTCAAGTCAAATGTTAGATAGTAGAAAAATAAATTATATATTATACTCGTATTATTGTAGGTAATTATGTCACATTTCAATAAAATTATAAGAACTTTAAAGTAATTTCATAATGCAAAATATATTTAAAAAAAAGAAAGAAGAATAAGTAGAAAAGAAAAGAAGTAAATAAATTCTGGAAAAAAGTGGAAAAAAATGTGGATGGTTGTGGATGAGTGTGACCCTCGTCTGAACGAGCCTTTCGTCGTGATGGCCCCGGCAGTTGGCAGATCGCGAATGTCGCATTTGAATCCTAAATGGTGGGAACAGGCGGCGCCAGTTATTGACAATAACGCTGACTTATACACACTTGACTTACATACCAAACAAGGACAGCGCTTGAATATTTTAATCCCATCTGTAGGGTTGACTTCTACTGTACTCGTATAATGTGGGTAGATGTGAATAAACCAGTCAGATTCCTAAGTCCGTGTTTCATTGAGCGTTCCACTGGCGACGAGTCGAATTTACGCGTATTTCTCGAGTTATAATCGGTAAAAGTGCATTTAAGTGATACATAAAATGCCAATAGGCAAATTGGAACCATTTGACTTGAGTTCTAAACAATGGCCTGCATATATTCGCCGTGTAAAACAGTACATCGCGTTGAACGAGATCAAGGCGGAACTACACGTGTCGTTGTTGATAACCATCGTAGGAGAAGCCACATACTCTCTTATGTGTGATTTATGTTCCCCGGACCATCCAGAAACAAAAACTTTTACTGAGCTAGTAAAACTCGTAACTGATCATTTGGAACCACAACGGTCGGAGATCGCCGAGCGCCATATGTTTCGTTTGCGTAGGCAAAATGTCGGCGAGTCTCTCACCGAATATTTGCAAAATCTGAAACATCTTGCAACTACGTGCAATTTTGGAACTACCTTGGAGGAGAACCTTCGCGACCAGTTCGTGTCAGGGCTAGCCAACGAAACGATGCGGTCGCGAATCTTTGCTGAGAAAAATATCAAATACAAAGAGGCGGTGGAACTGGCTCTGGCGCTGGAGGCGGCCGAGCGCCACGCGGAGGTGAGCGGTGCTGGTGCGACAGCAGCGGCCCCCAGCGCGGCGGCACCGGCCTGCCGACTACACATCATTCGGAACGGAGGACGTCCTCTGTTGGGAAGGGAGTGGGTGCGCGCTTTAGGTATTCAAAATATTACGATTGACTTGCATGAGATAAGCGAGCTAGCGAGCGACCCATTCGTGAACCGGTTGGTAATGGAATTTCCGGAAGTTTTTACTGATAAGTTAGGTACTTGTAAGAAAACGGTTCAGTTACACGTTACCGATGACAAGCCGGTGTACGTGCGGGCGCGGGTAGTGCCCCTGGCGCTGCGGCCGCGCGTCGAGCGCGAGCTCGAGCGGCTCAAGCGCGAGGGCACTATCTACCGCGTCGAGTCCTCGGACTACGGAACGCCTATCGTTCCGGTGATAAAGGAATGTGGAGATATACGAATCTGTGGTGATTACAAGATAACTATTAACCCTAAACTTAAGCGTGACCACTACCCCCTCCCCCGAATAGAAGAGTTATTCGCGACTCTTAGTGGAGGACAGGAGTACTCAAAAATCGATTTAAAACATAGTTATCAACAGTTGATGTTGACGGAGGATTCGCAACCGTACACCGCTATAACCACGCATGTGGGTACCTTCGTATATCGCCGCACCCCATTCGGTTTATCCTGTATCCCGGAGAAGTTCCAAAAGATAATGGAGGAAACTCTTCGGGGTATACCAAATACGGTGGTTTTCCTGGATGATGTATGTGTCACAGGTCCCACGAGGCACCATCACCTAAATAATCTGAGGGCTGTGCTAGGTAGATTAAGTAAAATGGGGTTCACGGTAAAGCGTGAAAAATGCAGTTTTTTACAAACAAGTGTAAAATATATTGGGTTTATTATTGATAAAACTGGTCTCCGTCCCGATCCTAAGAAACTGGAAGCCATTTGCGACGCTCCCCAGCCGAAAGATGTTACTCAATTGAAAAGCTTTTTAGGTATGTTAAATTATTATGGAAAATTTATACATAATCTGAGTATATTATTACACCCGTTGCATGCACTTCTTAAAAAGGGGGTAGGTTGGGAATGGAATCATCAATGTGAGGAATCATTTTTAGCAGCGAAACGCGCTCTCTCTAGTGATAAAGTGCTAGCACATTACGAGGAAGGGCGGCCGCTCGTGCTGGCGGTGGACAGCAGTGCGTACGGGCTAGGCGCGGTGCTGGCGCACGTGTACCCGGACGGCAGCGAGCGCCCGGTCAGCTGTGTGTCCCGCACGCTCAACTCAGCTGAAAAGAATTACAGCCAGCTCGATAAAGAAGCGCTTGCGATTTTCTTTGGTGTTACGAAGCACCACCAATACCTTTACGGCCGGCGCTTCATTTTACGCACAGACCACCAGCCGCTCAGTTACATTTTTGGTAAAAAGGGGGGTATTCCACAAACGGCAGCGAGTCGACTGCAAAGATGGGCCGCCCGCTTAGCTGCGTACGATTTTTCAACTACGTTCGTACGGTCTATCGATAACGGGCCGGCGGACGCACTGTCTCGTCTGCCGCTACCGTGCGAACGGCGCCTCACAGAACCGGTTAGCTATGTAGACTTAGTTCGAGAAACAATGCCGGTTAGTTTTAAAGACATCGGGGTGGAAACCAATAAAGATAAGGTGTTGAGTAAGATTAAAGGTTACGTCATATTTGGTTGGCCACCTGGGTCCAGGTGTGATGAAGAGAAACCGTATTTTGCGCGGAGAAGTGAAATTTTACTGGATGTAGGATGTTTAATATATAAGTTTAGATTGATTGTACCCCCATCTTTGCAAAGCAGGGTTTTAGCGGAAATTCATGAGGGACATTTAGGAGTAAATAAAATGAAAAGTTTATCGCGTAATTATGTGTACTGGCCCAGTCTCGACCAAGACATTGAAAAGGTATGTCGGGCCTGCGAAGCTTGCCGTACCGTACGGGACGCTCCCCCGCACGCCAGTCTGCACCCGTGGGAGTTTCCTCTGAAACCCTGGCAGCGCATTCATGCGGACTTTGCAGAGTGCGGAGGTAAGAAGTACATGATCATAATCGACGCCTTTTCGAAATGGATCGAAGCCATTGCGATGAACCGAACCGACGCGGAATCGACTATTTCCGTATTTAGGTCAATATTTTCTAGGTTCGGGTTGCCATCACAATTGGTCACAGATAACGGTCCACCATTTCTGTCATTTGAGTTTAAGACTTACTGTACAAAAAATTGTATAAAGCATGTAACGTCAGCACCTTATAGACCCCAAGGTAACGGTGCAGCGGAAAACGCCGTTAAAACTATCAAAAAGGTTATAAAAAGGGCAATGTATGAGGGTGAAAATGTTCCGAAAGCTTTATGTAAGTTTTTATTCCAATATCGGAATGTGGAGCATGCGACGACGAATGTCCCACCGGCCGTAGCGCTTTTGGGTCACCGCCTGCGCGGGCGGCTGGATGCGATGCGGCCTGATGTGGCAGCCGTCGTACGTGCTGCTCAGCAGCGCCAGGTCACGAACAAGGGAGGGCAGGACCGCGACATCTCGGTCGGTGATTCGGTGCTTGTTCGTGGTTACTCGAATAAATGTCAAAAATGGGTTGAGGGTAATGTGACAGAGAAAACCGGACCGGTGTCCTATAGGGTATCAGTGGGAGATGGCATACAATGGCGTAGGCATCAGGATCAAGTAATACCTTTGAATTCAAATCGTAAAAGCAGGTTTTCTCTTTCGCGCCCTAACTTGAATTTGACGAAAGATGCTGTTAGCTCAATAAGCCCAGAGAGCGAAGCCGATGAGGTTTTCGAAGATGCGGCGGAGGAGAAGTTGGAATTAGAGAGTAGCCAACGCCAGCCTTCAGCTCCGCCGTCACCGGGCCTGGCCGCCGTGCCGCCGGTAGTGCCGCCGCCGGCCGACCCGCGCCCGACTGAGCCCTCTCCGACACCTCCGCCGCCGCCGCATGCGTCAGCTCGGGCTGTTCGAGCTTATAATCGAGGCAAACAATAATGTACCTATTGAGTCATTTTTATTATTATCTGATGTTAGGTAAGGTGGTGGGATCTAATTGTAATTAGTCTAGCTAGTAAATAAGTCTGTTATTTAAAAGGGGGAAAAATGTAGGGTTGACTTCTACTGTACTCGTATAATGTGGGTAGATGTGAATAAACCAGTCAGATTCCTAAGTCCGTGTTTCATTGAGCGTTCCACCATCTTCTGGTGAGCTCTTTGGTTGCTCACTGCGCAGTCTCCACGTACGTTCTAGAACTTATTATCATCATTATTTCTCACTGGGTGTAAACTTTCCTCGTTGTACGCCCGTTTTCTCAGTCTCGCGCTGCCAAAAGTTGCCCATAACTTTAGTAATACTGGAGTAATACTAGTCTACTGGACATCTTGGCTACCATTCGTGAGAACCCTACTCTGTTGTCTGTCTGTTGTAGCGATTAGAATTAGATTTTCATTTCAAGGCACTCATTATAAGCAGTATTACATATTTATAAAACCAGTATATTATTATCTCCAGTTACATTCTATAACCTTGATTAATATTTCTACATTAATGAAGCCATAACTTTTTTTAGTACTTTTTCAGGAGCTCGGCAGAATAATGATTTGAATTTCATTAGTCGTGTTCATTTCATGACTTTTGAAAGGGCGAGCTAAAAATATCTCATAACTTTTAAGAGTGTTTCAGGTAAGAATGCTAATAGGATTTTATTTTTTAAAATGGAACGGCTGCGATTACCAAATTTTGATACTAACAAAACATTATTACTAACAGCTTCTAGTTACTAGCGGAAAGTTAATTGTCTTATAATCATTATTATTACATTATTGGTTTATTTCTTCGGCTATAATTGTTTGTAAGTATCAAAATTAAGTAATCACAGCACTGTTGTTGATAGACACTCATTGTTATTGATTGCAACAAGTTCCGTTATAGCCACTCTGAAGTTTCCGCAGCAGGTGACAAGACCATCTTTGCTAATAACAATTCCAAAATCTAGATCAAATATCTAAATAACTAGAAATTTGAGATGAGATGTTTTTTATTTGTATATTTATCTGAGGATTACAGTCTTGATCATGTTTGTTACTTTATTCAAGTCACAGAATCACAGTTTTAAGATAGTAGTGCATAAGGTTCAAAATGTTCGCACACACCTAATCGCCTCGTGCTCGACATGTTGCGTCGACGTATCTCGGGATACCTGTCGATGGCTCTGACGTCACGGTCTATTGTTTACTGTTGACGGTTGCATAGTACCATCCACGTTAGGGGCAGTTTCCAGAGAGCAGGCTGTGCAATTTTACATTTATAATCAGTTTTATGATCACATTATATCTGGCCTCACAGCTCAGTTGGTAGTAGCTTTGCCTTTTGCGCTGCAGGTTGTGGGTTGAATCCCTACCAGTTAGACATTTGTGTGATGAACGCAATGTTTGTTTTGTGTCTGGGTTGCTATCATTTATTCTAATGTATCTATTTACAAAAAAGAAAATCTATCAGTTATCTGGTTTCCATGGCAGGTACAAGCTTTGCTTAGTTCGGGGCTAGAGGTTGTTGTGTGATATGTCAACACCTATACCAACACCTATAATATGACCAATATCTATTTATTTATTCATTATTTCATATTAGCAGGTTTATTAATAAAAGTTTGTGTCGCGTGCATGTGACTGGGGCTTTAGATCCCTCGTCTACACAAACAGATGTATCAACGTATTCTTTTGTTAACAAGTTCCATCTGAAAGTCTATTATTAGCAGCGGTCTAATTAGTGATTGTTTTTTTGAATTACTATTCAAATACATAACAGAATCATGAATAACGTTTTACATAATACATTTACATGTAGTAGAACAGTACAATTCGCGTGTCTTTGAATATATTTACGAAAATTGAGAGGGGCTGATAAAAAAGTACCGAACAGAATAAAAAAGGTATTCTTTTTTCTGTCTGTCTGCTCACTTTAATTTCCAAAACTACAGAACATGTTAACGCTATTTTCACAGGGACACAAAAATAATTAAATTAATGACTATCCACGTTAGAAAAAAATCTTAGGGAGGTGAACAAAGAGAAACCGTTTTGGAGCTGGTAATATTTAACTGACTATACATTGACTGGCCTCACGACTCAGTTGGTAGTAGCTTTGCCTTCTGCGCTGTAGGTTGTGGGTTCGATCCCCACCCAAAGCATAAATTTGTGTGTTTGTTCCGAGTTTGTTGTTATGTATTCTATGTATGTATGTATTTACCAAAAAAGTAAATACATAGTTAGTCTATCAGTTTTCTGATTTCCATAGTACAAGCTTTGCTTAATTTAGGGCTAGATGGCGTTGTGTGAAATGTCCAACAATATTTTAACCCTTGAGTTTGGACTATCGGTCACATTTAACCCCACTACGAGTGGCAGAGACGACGAAGAGATGACTTTTCTAAAGCATACGGTTTTACTACCTGCCGTGAGTGGCTTTTCGCAACCTATTTCCACATCAACTATTCGTAACCCAGATTCACATCGTCACAACGTTTAACCCGTTAGACCAACAATAAAGCAGCATGTCGCGAAGTGGGTCGGTTTTATGTAAAAGTTGCGTTTCTGTCCGACATATCGGAATGAATGGCGGAGGCCGCGCCGGCACAGCCGATACATATTTATACATACATATTTATAGGATTTGTTCAGTTTACTGCCTTCTCTCCAAGTAGTACTCGAGTACTGAAGCCAACTCCTCGCCGACCCTTTTTTGAAAGTCTAATTCATAACCGGTCAAAGATCCCTGTCGGCATCATAACATAACACCTACATACCAGGATAAACATTTGTGTGATGAACGCAGATGTTTGTTCTGTGAGTGGGTGTTATAATGTATTCTATATTATGTGTTTTTAAAAAAAGTATTTAATTGATCTATCGACTAGGTTTCCATAGTACAAGCTTTCTTAGTTTGGGGCTAGATGGCGTTGTGTGAACTGTCCACCAATATTTATTTATTTCTTTATTTATATCACATTCCACGTTATCCGAATCTAAAGAGACATGGTATAGTTATCCCTGATATTAGTAGGTATAAAGTTTGCCACCTTAGATGCAGTTAAAAAATTAAATAACGTCTATTTTGGCTTAAAATCATTAATCAATTTGTTTTTCATATTTAATGCAATGAATAGTTAGAGCGTACGTCAGCTTACGTCAAAAGTTTGGTCACTTTTGGCCTATTCAATCTCGAATAAAAACACGATCAAAGATTTCAAAACCTTTCCGACTATGTATACGTCATCGATGAGTGACAGAGACGATGAATTAAAGCTTAAAAATCAGTTGTCTTTTTCTTTACCCTTTATTTCCGCTAAGCTACCCGCTCCGCCTGTCCCAGACGTGCAGCGGGTCGGCAGACGGCGAAGTCCGGCGGATGGAACATTGTTCGCAACTCCAGTCCCCCGCGACTTGCTGTGAGTTGTGACTGACACCTTTACGCAATTTCTCTCGGGGCCCTCATATTCCATATCGCGCGTAACATTACGTATTTCAAAACGTGCTAAAGTTGGTAACCACCGAGCAGAACGGTAGGTTAACCATAACTCAGGATCATACAAAAACTAGGACCGAAACGAGTTCTTTTCCTGTTCTTCTCTGAAAGAAAAAATCCTATTGTTTAGTAACTAGTATCGTAAAAAGAAGAATTTTTATTCTACCACAACTGGATAAGAAGCTCCGGTTTCGCATGACATTTCAAAATGATCCTGGTGATTTTAATGAATAAACTTATTTTGTATTTCAAATTGGACAATATCAAAAACAGATTCTATAGAATACAAAAACCCGGCCAAGCGCGAGTCGGACTCGCGCATGAAGGGTTCCGCACCTTCGTACAAGACTGAATACCATGTAGGTTTTAATTTTTAATATAATTTGTTATAACGGCCACAGAAATACACATTCTGGGAAAATTTCAGCTACCTACGAGCATTACGGATCTTGAGATACAGCCCGCTAACAGACAGACGGACGGACGGAGCTAAGGCTCCTAAGGCTAAGGCTAGCTAAGGCTAGCTGTATATTCCCCCGTGGTTACCCTTTGAGAACGGAACTCTGAAAATAGTCAAATTCTGCGAGAAAATGTGTGTAACTTGTGTGCATTTTTGAACAATACTAAAACCCGAAACACAACCCAAACACAACACAACCCTAGGCAAACACAACCAAACATAACCTAAAAATAAGTGGAGGAGATAGCGAAGTATCGTTTACATTTGATATGCGGCCCGTGACGCTCGGTGCCAAGCGCTACCCATGAACATAGGTACTTTAAGAGATGGCTGCGATGTTAAGCGAATGCGAAAAAATGCAATTCCCATATCCTGTACCCCTAGTATGCGTTTTTGATAGTTTACGAAAACTTTTTTCCTTTCATACACTTACCTCCATCGGAAATGTTAAGGAACTAAAATAAGATACTATTCTAAAAAAGTTTTCGCAATCTATCAAAAACTCATACTAGGGGTAGGTACTGGAATAAAGGCTAGCATGGTTCGCCAGTTCTCTCTGCTTTTATTGGTTGGACATTCGCAATCGACACTATTATTATACACTAGCTTCCGCCCACTGCTTCGCCCGCGTGGTACCTTGAAAAACAAAAACAAATATATCCATCGGGTTCCACTTCCTGATTTTATGATTTATCACAATAAAACTCACAGGTACACTTCCACCATCTTGATCTTCGCACCTCCTTCCTCTTCCTTCCTTCCGTATCTTACCTTTCCATTTAACCTTCACGTTCGGATACAACCAATCATCTGTCAAACATCTCACTGTAACAGCATATTCGGATACATACAACATTCAGATCCTACATAATATATTATAATAAAAATATGTATAAAACAAGATTATTTCACGTAATGGATTGTAGTACCGTGCCTCCGCAGTATAAAGCAATGAATACCAAAGCACGTTCTTTCGGAGCTCGCCTCATAATTCGGTTGCTGTAATGTATGAGGGAAGTAATGTCTCCGTCTCCTTTTGAAATTCCCCCGCGAGGTGCGATGGCAAGACAAATGTGCCTCTTCACTATCTATTCACCGCTATTCTTGCTCACGTTGTGAGGATCCTATGCGGTATTTTTGAGTTTTTTACTGAATACACTAAAAAGTAAAGAGAGGGTAGAACAGTGAGCACTGGTGGTCTAGTGGTAGAGCCCCTGCCCCACGATACGAAGGTCGTGGGTTCAAACCTGGTCAACCAATGAGTTTTTCTATGCGAAAAGGGTATCTGCACAATGCCAGTGCTTTTAAATGGTGAAGTAAAAGATCGTGAGTAAACCATAAATTCGAAGGTGTGTGTCATAGGTTAGTATTCATATAAGTGGCTATGAGCTTGCAACCTGTCATGTACGGAATACTAACTACTGTGCAAAATGTGGGCATGTGTTAAATTTCATGTTTGTACGTGCCTCTGACTACCCTCTTTAGAAATCCTCTATATATTTAAACAATAAGAGATCTGAGGACATATTTACCGAGCCCGGGGATTACAGTCGTGACCATGTTTGTTTTCTATACTAATATTATAAAGAGGAACGATTTGATTGTTTGTTTGTTTGTTTGTTTGTTTGCATTGAATAGGCTCCGAAACTACTGGACCGATTTCAAAAATTCTTTCACCAATGTGTAGAGTGAACTTTCAGGATGAACATAGGCTATATTCTATGTAGGTACTTCGCGGGCGACCCCGCGAGCGGAAGCTAGTTTTTTATAATATGGAGATATAAAGAAAAATACTGGACAATGGGCTCGCAGTGTGGGAATATCGGTAAAATAAATACTTTGTGGGAACATTAATTGTGGTTTTGGTTGTGTTCCACTCACCATCACATCACTACCTACCTACCTACTGTACAATACCTACTTGTGTCTATTAATGATGTTTTTAATTTAATTCGTTTCTCACGTAATTTCAGCTTTTAATTCATTTTCATATGCTTTGTAGTTATTCTGCTATTGGGGGCGACTTTGTTTAATAAATAAATAAATAATATAATAAATAATGCTGGACAATCCACCCTGCATCATCTAGCCCCAAAGTAAGCTACTCAAAGCTTGTGTTATGGGTACTAGATAACTGATATATTTAATACATTATATACATAGATAGATATTTTTAATTATACATAGAAAACACCCAGACCAACGGAACAAATTTCTGCAGATCGTACACAAATTTGTTCCACCGCGGGAATCGAACCCGCAACCGCTTGCGTCGCAGGCGGACTCTCGCCCGCTGCGCCACTGAGGTCGTCTTAATATTTATAGATATTATTTTTGCTCATGTAATTATTAAAACTTTTTCATGTCAAATACTCGTATTAGTCTTTGCTAATAAATAAGTTGATTCAATGGAAATAGTTCGCAACGAGCCGTGAAACTGAATCATTTATCCAATTATTTATTTCAAGCAATTTTTATGTATGAGTGAATTCATTGTTTACAAACAAATATTTTCTTCGAATTATTTCTAGAACAACATTTTGAATTTATATATTACTCAGCTTTTTTCAATTAACAAGGATCATACAAAGCGCTAGGGCCCAGCGAGTTTCTTGTCAGTTCTTCTCGGACTGGGGATAGGACTGGAATTGGCACCTAGACTCACCTAGTATGTAAGACGATTCAAAATGATCCTTGTGATTCTATTGAAAATGAACATATTTTGACTTTGACTTTGACTTTTGCTTGTATGTTTAGCGGTTTCTTCACCATTAAATGGTGTAAATTTTATTCAATTGTTATCAAATGTAGCCATGCATAAAGCCCATATAGAAACTACTCATTAATCTTAGCCAAAATGTTTCATAGGAAGTTAGTTTTTACAGCATTTTATAAAAATCTCTTATATACACATTCAGTCAGAGTAAATAAGAAATAAAAAATGAAATAATGTTTTACATAAATAGTGTAACTGTCCTGCTATTTTTTTGTAAGTAAAATATTTATGTGCCTAACATTTATAACTAGTGATTAACCAACCCACCAACATGCCATCAGAGTTCACAGGCTATTCCGATCCTTTCATGATTACTGTAAAGCCGAGATTGAAGAAAGACTAGTATTTATTGCAAAACTTAAAAAACCCGACTTACCGTAACAGAAAATATTTTTTGACATTTTGTATAGCCTTATGTCATTCTTGTGATTCAGACGAATTCAACACCTCATTTGTCATAATCGGACCAGCCGTTTGGGTTACAGTGGCAACCAGAGGAACTAGCATATACATACATACACTCCCAAACACTTTACCCTCCCTCGCTTCGCAGTTAGGTAAATAAAGGCAAATCACTTAAAACAAAATAACGATATGAGAATATATCTCGGATAGCACTCCAAACGTGTCCAGAAATGGCACAAAATGTATTTTTGAATTTGTGCAGAAATAGGAATAAATGCCAGTGCTCTTAAACGGTGAAGGAAAACATCGTGAGGAAACCGGCATACCCTAGAACCAAAAATTCGAAGGTGTGTGTCATAGGTTAGTTATTATTCCGTACGTGACAGGTTGCAAGCCCATCGCCGCTTATAGGAATACTAACCTATGACACATACCTTCGAATTTTTAGTTCTAGGGTATGCCGGTTTTATCACGATGTTTTCCTTCACCGTTTAAGAGCACTGGCATTGCGCACATATTGTTTTCGCATAGAAAAACTCATTGGAACCGACGACCTTCGGATCGTAAGGCAGGGGTGCTACCACTACACCACCAGCGCCCTAAAAAACGTGTGCAGAAGAAATTTGTGCCGTTTGTGGGAATATCTCGAAATGTTTGGTGTTTTGTTTCAGTAAGTCACTTTCCAGAACGTTCGAATGCAACGCCGATACAGTCACAAATAAGACCCCCCCCTATAGCAGGGCTCCTAAGGGCCAATAGGTAAGTACTCCCTTACAAACTGGTATAAGTATTTCGCCCCGAACTGAGATTTCGCGGGCGATGTCAATCCTAATAGTTATAACAAACCTCTAACAAACGCCCTACAACCACTGAGATTTTCAGTCGCTTCGCTCGCTCAATCAACAGGTAGATATGAAAAGTTAGCTGTCATTATTAACAAGGTAACCCTTGTTGCTGCAGCGACTTGATGGGAAGCACCAAAAGCTACTACAACCCCAATATAGGGTACGAGCCGTACTGGGAGGACGGGGACTGGGTGAACAAGCACTTCCCGAAGGATCCGGACAACATGTGCGGCGGCAAGTGCACCCCGGCCTATAAGAAGTAACCTACTCTGATATAATCTATATTTATAAAAGATAATATTATTTTATATTATATTATATTATATTATATTATATTATATTATATTATATTATATTATATTATATTATATTATATTATATTATATTATATTATATTATATTATATTATATTATATTATATTATTATGGAATGGTGAAATTTCTTTCAACTCGAGTAAAACTCGGTATACTCTAAGCACCCGCCCCGAGACCCTCAGGGAAAAGGTTGCTCAGACTCCCTCTCATTACTCTCATTTGTTCCCCCCCGATTGATGAATACTGTATCCCCAAGAACTTTACTGATGATTGTAACTGTGTGTATGGCTGCCTGCTTCTGAATGATGTGAATGTTAATGTGTGAATCTAATTTTGTGCAATATCTATGTAGACTTTTAGCTATAACTCCTGTGGCACCGACTACAATAGGTATGACTTCAGTAGGTGTTTTCCAAAGCCTAGTAACTTCCGTTTTCAGCGCGTGATATTTGCTTAATTTCTCAATTTCTTTAGCTCCTATATTGTAGTCGGAAGGTACAGTGATGTCAATTAAATATGTTTTATTTTCTGCTTTGTTTATGTATATGATGTCTGGTCTATTGTGTACTATTGTAACGTCTGTTTGAACTGGTATTTCCCACATGAGTTTTGCTGTGTCATTCTCTTTAACCTGTGGTTGCGTTAAATTCTCCTTCCACCACAAACTAGCCACCTCGAACCCATGTTTTTTCGCTAACGTCCAGTAGACATATTGCACGATGTTGTTATGTCTCCTAATATAGTAGGTGCCAGCCAGCTTTTCACAACCTGAGACAATGTGTTGTAATATTATATTATATTATATTATATTATATTATATTATATTATATTATATTATATTATATTATATTATATTATATTATATTATATTATATTATATTATATTATATTATATTATATTATATTATATTATATTATATTATATTATATTATATTATATTATATTATATTATATTATATTATATTATATTCTATATAACTAGTATTATTTCAAAAATAAAAAAAACCTGACTGAACAAAACAGAAAATAGATTTTTACTCCTAGGTATCCCGGAGTATTTCATTGGACATAATACGACGAAGGCATTTTGTAATTTAGATGGCTATTCTCCTCACTCTGTCAGCTGTCACGCCAGCCCCTCACTGCGCCAGCTCTTTAACACAGTTTGGTTTCAGCTTCGGTCAGGTATGCGGGAGGGATAGGCTTGGCTACATGAGGACCTTCGACAGCTACTGTGATATGCAGACCGGAGATTGTGGAGGAACAAACGGTATAATAATATAATATAATATAATATAATATAATATAATATAATATAATATAATATAATATAATATAATATAATATAATATAATATAATATAATATAATATAATATAATATAATATAATATAATATAATATAGTATAATGCAGGCTGGCTCATGCTGTATCGGGGCAAGTGCCTGTCGCAGCCGCGGGTGGCGCCCATCGGCACGCAGGGCATCAAGAGCCGGCCCAACTGGTACGCTAAGAACTTCTCCTCCAAGTACGGCACGGGCAAGCGGAAGGGAATACCGTGAAGGCCGAGTGACAATAAATCCTGTGACGAGTTTGCTGTCTTTTATTTGCACAGCCGTACAAATTCCCAATTACTAAAAACTATTATGTCCTAACGCCGTTATTCGAGGCCTTTTAAAACAATATTGAGATGGTAGTCCTTCCGTTTCCGGCCGTATTTAATATTTGTCGGTGTAGTTCCGCCATTGGGCGCTTGAGGGCGCCACTTCCTTCCGCCTTGTTCACCAGATTGTGCGAGCGCTATTTCTCATCATTGGCGTCCTGACTTTCGTGCCGTACAGACGTAACGCTGATAATACGCGTTTACTTGTAAAATATTTGTCATTTTGAAAATTTTATTACAGTTAAGTTTAGTAACGCTGTTAGCGTTCGATAGTTTTAAATAAATAATTTATAAGTAGTTCCGAAAAATGTCAGACGATAGCAGCGAAGAACACGATCGTGTTTCTACCACGTCTTCGCCGTCCAGCGAGAATGCCGAGGATCAACACCGAAGCCGCAAACGCAAGCGCAAAGCTGGTGGTCGCAGGAGGAAAAGATCGCGCAGGGACGGTAAGGTTTTGGAACACCTTACCAAGCAAGTAAGTGAAATTCAAAACTTTTTATCGTGGAATGCCTTCCCGCCGCCAGGTTGTTGGCATCCTACTGGTGATCATAACCCTTTGCAAGTTGAGGTGCCCGCTGCTGCCGAGCCGGCCCTAAGCGAAGAGCCTGCTCAGGCAGCTCTGAAGTTTGATTTCAATCTGGTCACGAATTTGAAAGAACCAACCATTCTGAATGCTTCTTCTGAACATTTGGAATTGCTAACATCTTTACAACATTTTCAAACAGAAAACTGGACGAACGTACGTTACTCTGAAATTCAAAAATCTTACAATGCAAAACCGGGGTTTGTTGACTTGGAGGCAAATGATGAACTTAAACAGTTTGAAAAGCCGAGTAGTTTAAGTGCCACTGATAAATCTTTAGCTGCCATCACCCGGGCGATCATTATGCAAAGTGATGCTTTGAAAAAGGGTGTGTCAGATTTGCTTCAATGGACTCAAGACACAGAGATCATTGATAACGAGTCTTTGATCTCTAAGATCAAAGATACTTTCTCTGGGGACTTTCAAAAAACCTCTCTTGATTGTTTGCAGTTAGTGTGTGGTCGTAGGGCTGATATTATTGAACAAAAACGCGATGCATTCATCAGTCTGGTAAAAGATAAGTTTTTGAGAGCTAGCTTAAAAAAGATACCTCCTTCATGCGAGTACTTATTTGACAAGGCACCTTTTGTAGAGTTTTTAAAGAACAATGGAGGAATCAATAAAATATTTTCTGTTAGAGCCTCCTTCTCTGCGCAAGAGAAGAGAGTTGTCCCTGGGTCCCAGGCTGCGCAACCTGGACCCAGCTATAATCAAGCCGGTCGCTTCATAGCACCGCTTAACCCAAGGTTTCCGCCACCGCAAGGGGTGCGGCCTTTCTACCCATATTCTAACGATTATGATTTCCCAGCGCATGGGAATAATGATCGATTTTTTCGGCCACAGTATAGATCACAAACATTTGCCTCACGTCAGCAAGCCCCGGCAAGTGCCAGAAAATCTTTCGGTCGACAGGGTCCACATACCCAGAGTAGTGCCACGCGTGGCAGAGGAAAGGGGGATAGGAAATTTTGACTCAATACAGGTGTTTCGGGGGGGCAGGCTCGAGTTCTTTGTAGATGCCTGGAGAAAAAAGGGTGCACCAAGCCCTCTCTTGCATGTAATATCAGGTTACAAAATCCCTTTTTTAACCAAACCACCGCTGGTATTACCCCAGCTTATAAATTCTCGCTATCAGACTGCTCCATCTCTTCAAATGGACCAGATTATAGACAATTTGGTGGTGGAAAATATCCTAGAATGTGCCCCCGATACACCCAGTTTTCTATCAACCCTATTTTTGACCCCCAAAAGCGATGGTACCATGCGTCCAATTTTCAATTTAAAGCGTCTAAATCAGTTTGTAAAGATAACAAAATTCAGATTAATCTCTGTCCATCGTATCCCAGACTTCCTCCAGCCGAACGATTGGATGATAAAAATAGACTTGACCCAAGCCTACTACCATGTGCCCATATCCCGGAGTCACCGCTGCTTTCTCAGACTTGTATACAGAGGTCACTTGCTACAAATGACTTGTTTACCATTTGGTCTTGCAACAGCCCCCAAAACTTTTGCGGCCCTGTCGAACTGGACAGCCGAAATTCTCAGAAAGCAGGGTATAAGATTAGTAGTATTTCTAGACGACTTTTTGATTGTTTGCCAAGACAGATTGAAGCTAGTAGACCAAGCCAGGGTGGTTCTCAAAACAATGCAAGAATTAGGTTGGAAGGTAAACCACGAAAAGTCTATTCTAGCCCCTCAAAAGTCGTTAGAATATTTGGGTCTAGTGTGGGACACGTGGTTAAACAAAAAGTATCTTCCGGAAAAGAAAATTTCTGGTCTACAGGCAGTCATCTACAAGTTTCTAAGGAGAAAAAATGCTACACTCCGAGAAGTGCAGAGTATTGTAGGGAGCCTAAATTTTGCCCGGCTAGCCGTTCCACAGGGTCGTCTAAATTTTCGTTATCTGTTAGCTCATTGCAACAGCCTCCTACAAAAACATCCGGAGATTCCGTATCCTCTTTCGATAAAAGTCATCGGAGAACTCAAGTGGTGGGTGACGAACTGCCTATTGTCATCCAGACTTCATCCCCCAACCATAACGCATTTTCTAACGACGGATGCAGCAGACTCCGGCTGGGGGGCAGAGTTGAACGGGATGCAAATAAGGGGCGACTGGTTAGGCAGAGAAGAGTCGTTTCATTCGAATCACAAAGAAATGTTGACTATTCTGAAATGTTTGTCCCTATTCGGTCATTTTCTGAGTCATTCGTCAGTGCTGTTGCAGTGCGACAACAAATCCGTCGTAGCATATCTGAGGAACGAGGGGGGGAGTCGATCGGCCGAACTGATGAATCTGACCTATCAGATTTTCAAAATATTAGATCATTGCGACATTCACTTAATACCACACCACATTCCGGGAAAGTACAACAGTGTAGCCGATCGCCTCTCTCGGAAAGCCACTATTCCAGAGTGGCACCTCCTGCCATCTTTAACCAAGGTGGTATTTGCAAAATGGGGTACCCCAGATATAGATCTGTTCGCGTCTGCTCGAGCCCACGTGGTACCAAGGTATGTCAGTCTAGATCAACGAGATCCTTCAGCGTGGAAACACAACGCATTTGCTTGGGAATGGGAGTTCCAGCTAGCTTGGGTGTTTCCGCCTCCGAATCTGATACCGAGAGTTCTCATGCACCTCAATCGAGCAAGAGGCACGTTTCTTGTCGTGGCACCAAAGTGGCCTCGGGCGTTTTGGAGGGCAGATCTCAAAGCACGAGCGCTGGCACCTCCATTTACAATTCATCGGTTAGAGACTAATTTGATAGACCTGTCAACAGGTCGCCCTCCTCCGAAGGTACAAGATCTGACGTTAGAGGTTTGGAAATGTGGGGGTGGTCTCAGGCTGTAAAATCCTGGTCAAATCAACAAAAAACTTTATTACGAGCGGGATGGCGAAAGTCTACCCTCAACACGTACAAACCAGCCTGGGAAAGATGGGTTAAATGGTGTAGAGAATCGGAGGTTCACCCTACAAACCCTTCAGGTTCTGAATTGGCGAGGTTTTTAGCTGACCTTCATCTAAATGAAGGTTTGGCATATAGAACCATATTAGTTCACAAATCCGTAGTATCTACATTATGTAGCACAGAGGATAGTTCACGTCTTTCTTCAAATGTTTTAGTTAAGCAAATATTAAGGTCAATTTCCTCTAGTAATTTGAAAAAGCGCTCAGACAAGAGTGTCTGGGATACTAATGTTTTGATTTCTTGGTTATCCAAAAACATTGTGAATTCAGATAGTTTATATGAAATCTCACGACGTTGCGCTATCCTCTTGTTACTCTGCTCAGGTCGTAGAGTACACGACTTAACGCTCCTAACCGTTTCAAAAGACTTGTTTATTCTCAATGACGTGGATGGTTCTGTGACCCTTTGGCCCATGTATGGATCCAAAACGGATTCAGAATCATATACTCAGTCTGGTTGGAAGGTATTTTCAAATAAAGAAAATCCTAATTTGGATCCGGTTTTCTGGGTAAAGCGGTTATTCTTACTGGGGCAGAATAGGAGAGAGGAGGCTGATACTGAAAATTTGTTTGTAACTGCCCGTGGTAATGCTAAACCAGCAACCAGAACCATAATTGCAGGATGGGTCAAATCTGTTTTGAGAGAGGCTGGTATTGATGCAACTCCTGGGAGCGTTAGGTCAGCTGTGGCTTCAAGGAGTTGGATTGATAGAGAACCATTAGAAAAAATAATGTCTAGGGCTAATTGGAGATCGGAAAATACCTTTCTTAAATTCTATCGAAAAGAAATTAAAAAGGCCACTAGGACTTCAGTTAATTCCTCTTTGGGGGCATTCTTTGAGCCAGTACAATAATAGTAGATAATTATGTTTGTATATAATATCATTAGTGATTTAATTAATTATCGTGGATTTAATAGAAATGTTATAGTTATAGGTATATGTTATAGATAGTTATAAATAGTCTATGTTTAAAACTAATTATTATTGATATTATTGATTATCACATTGGCGTCCTGTTCACCAGGCGAGAACAAACAACGTCTCAATATTGTTTTAAAAGGCCTCGAATAACGGCGTTAGGACATAATAGCAGAGTTTTACCTACCATTAAAACTCTTATTATGTCCGGAGCCTTATTCGAGGCCTTACAGTAAGTTCTGCCTGGTGTTAACTTTAAGTTAAATAAGTTAGGCATATCAAGACACACAATGATGAGAAATAGCGCTCGCACAATCTGGTGAACAAGGCGGAAGGAAGTGGCGCCCTCAAGCGCCCAATGGCGGAACTACACCGACAAATATTAAATACGGCCGGAAACGGAAGGACTACCATCTCAATATTGTTTTAAAAGGCCTCGAATAAGGCTCCGGACATAATAAGAGTTTTAATGGTAGGTAAAACTCTGCTAATAAACCTTTTTTATATCACCCTAGTAACATAGTTCTTAAACTAATGTAAGTATAACTAAGTATATATTTTTGTACAAAAATATAATGTACGATATATTCTGAACCAGCTTCCGCACGCGGCGTCGCCCGCGTGGTACCTTGAAAAACAAAAACAAATCCATCCCGCGAGAACCGTACATTTTTCCGGGATAAAAGTAGCCTATGTGCTATTCCAGTCTATAATCTCTAACTTTAGTAAATTTCATCCAGATCCGTTTAGCCGTTTCAGCGTGAAAGAGTAACAAACATACATGCATTTTTACAAACTTCACATAAATATTAGTAGGGTAGTTAGGCACCAAAGCAGAACACTATTTCTGCTTTGGTAGCGCCGCTAGATTCCGGTGACTGAATGATTCGGCTGATAAGGATTCGGTCATTCAATTATCGGTATTTTTACGGCCACATTCTGATCAAAACCGAGAAATTGTATAGCCAGTTCTTAATTTATTTCCACTGATGCGATGCTGAGGTTAACTACTGCGCTAGTATCAGGTCAGTCTTATTTTAACAGATTAATTCCTCAACAGCGCTGGTGGTGTAGTGGTAGCACCCCTGCCTCACGATCCGAAGGTCGTGGGTTCAAACCTGGTCGTTCACCTATGAGTTTTTACTGTCGAAAAAATTATGTGTGCAATGCCACGGTGAAGGAAAACATCGTGAGAAAACCGGCATACCCTAGAACCAAAACTTCGAAGGTGTGTGTCATAGTTTAGTATTCTTATAAGCAGCGATGGGCTTGCAACCTGTCACATACGGAATACTAATTACTGTGCAAAATGTGGGCATATACCAAATGTCATGTTTGGACGTGCCTCTGACTACCCTCTTTAGATATCCCCAAAGATCTAAGTAACTAAAGATCTGAGGAAGATATCTACCGAGCCCGGGGATTACAGTCGTGATCATATTTTTTTATTTTTTTTTATTCCACTCATGCTGATTCTATTTGATTCTGTGTCACAGTGTAACTCAATTTTTTTCCGTGGGGTAACACTGTTAGTCGTGTTACTCAACGGGAAAAAAGTCACGTTGAGTTACAGTTTTATTTAAGACGCCATTTTTCCCGTTGTCTTGTTCACATTTTTCACGCATTTTTGATTTGACGAAAAATTTAAAAAAGTCTCTGATTCTTATAATATTTATTTAAAACATTAGTATTTACTTTTATAATAAACTAGCTTCCACTCACGGCTTTGCTCGCAAGGTATAAAATGATGTATAAATGATGATGAGTAGTTCCGGTTATAAACTCTTACATACAAACAAACTATACCTCTTTATCGTATTAGATTTTACACACAGTGGCCGGTGATCAGTTCCTACCGGCGACCTTCCGCTCATCAGTACCTACGTCTACCATGAGTTTACACATTTAGATCGGCTGTCGTTACTACAGTAGTAATAGTACGTTACTATGACATCTGTCAAAATTGTTACTAAATTCTAAGCAAATTAATGAAGCGCAAACTACAGTCGCTGTAGTAACTACGACGTAGGATAGTTAACTACGTGACGTTTTAGTACCCAATTATCCGCTAGAGGCGCTGTACAAGTTTTCTTATCTTATACCTTTAAACGAGCAATTCTTGTATAATATGTAAGTATATATATTATTTTTTTTCTGAATCTCGGAAACGGCTCCAATGATTTTCATGAAATTTAGTATGTAGGGGGGTTCGGCGGCGATAAATCGATCTAGCTAGGTTTCATTTTTAGAAAACGTCGTTTACCAATAAAAAAACCGAGCAAAGCTCGGTCACACAGGTACTAATTTTGTAACTACAGTCGCTAGCGAGTGTACATTGTGAAAATTCATGGTAGACCTACTGATCGTCACTCTGTCTACTGTCATTATCGTCATTAATACATAATGTACATGAACAATGAAAAAAAATTATGATCACGACTGTAATCCCCAGGCTCGGTAGACATCTCCTCAGATCTTTAGTTACTTACTTAGATCTTTGAGGATATCTAAAGGGGGTAGTCAGAGGCAAGTCCAAACATGACATTTGGTACATGCCCACATTTTGCACAGTAGTTAGTATTCCGTAGTATGTACAATGAGCTTTTGTACATTGTGAGGCATTTCGACGCTAGCCTCAGCAACAACAGGTAGACATACTACTGTACTTTTGTTGCACAATGGGGTCGAGTTTCCCTCTCAAATAGCAGTTAGAAGCTTTAGAATAACGTCAACGTCATAATATGCCGTTATTGAGGAGGGTTGACTCTGGTGACGGAGATCAAATACCGGCGCCGTCTGAAGATCTCCGTCATATCCACACTAATAATTACAAATGCGAAAGACAGTCTGTTTGTTACATTTTCACGGCTGAACGGCTGAACGGATTGTGAAGAAATTTAGCAAAGAGATAGATTGTAACCTGGAGATGAACATAGGCTATCTTTTGTCTCAAAAAATAATTTTGAAGGGGCTAAAATAGAGATTGAAAGTTTATAAAGGCAAAGCTGGGCGAAGTAAGTTTTTGGATGTATGACCGCCTCTTTTTGCACTACAAAGAAATTTCCCATGAAACCGATATCAATAATTTTATAATTAATATGTTACTTTGATGTATTTTTGCGGACAAAGTCGCGATAAACAGCTAGTAACGAAATAAATGTCATCCGCGATGGTAAAGGTAACTTTTTAGTGCGATGTGCTCGACTATAAAAAAAAACTTCAAATTAAGTCTCTACGACCAGCAGTTTAGACGGAGTAGTTCATCAAGTGAGTTTTCATAATAAAAATAATTCGTCTTATGACGGTTCCAGAATATTAGGAGATTTGGTTGTACGAAGTGTGAGCGCACATTTAAATACTTCAGCGTGTTAACGAGCACTTGTGTAGATTGTTGCGGCTGCTGGGGAGAGATTTATGTGTAGTGTAAGCTATGTAGCCTTGTCACGACTACGTCACGATTTCTTTAGTGGACTTCAAAAAATAAAAACAGCCAAGTGCGAGTCGGACTCGCGCACGAAGGGTACGGAACTATACTAGACTACAGAGTATAGACTCTATACTAATATTATAATGAGGAAAGATTTGTATTTTTATATTTTTGTATTTTTGTTTGTAATGAATTAACTCAAAAACTACTGGGCTGATTTCAAAAATTTTTTCACCATTAGAATGCTTCATTATCTCTGAGTAACAAAAGCTAATTCTATAAAAAAAAATCCGATACTTTTGCTACCCGTGTGAAGACGGGGCGTGTTGCTAGTTATCTATAAAAACGGCAACAAATCACTTATGTTTTATGGAAGCCCTCTTCAATATTTATTTTATTTTGTTTTTTAGTAAATCTGTAAAAATTTCAACTGTACAACTATCACGGTTCAAGAGATAACAGCCTGATGACAGACGGACGGACTGCGGAGTCTTAGTAATAGGGTCCCGTTTTACCCTTTAGGTACGGAACCCAAAAATATTTACATAGTGCGACGCCGGTCAGCACATTGGTTCTGTCTTCTAACTAACGTACCTATTTTTATATTTTCAGTTCAATGTATATTGTACAGCAGTTATCATAATGTTCATGGGTAAGTTTTATCTTAGAAAATAGCCCAAGGGATGAAAAAACATTTCTTTTATAAAGCTTGAGGCGACGCTATTAGTTGCTTGCTCTGTTTACCCGACTGCGAAGAAAGGAGGCTAAGATTCAAGGTGTATGTATAAATGTTATGTAGGTAAGTGAGTTCGTTTGTCTGTGCTGGCTGAACGGATTTTGACAAATGAGAAGTCGTGGATTCGACCTTATCACAACATTGACATAGACTCTATGAAGTCAAAAAATCTAAAATGGCGGCAGTACAAAGTTAATCAAATAGTCAAGTTTTTTTGTTAATTAATACTAGGTAGTTTAATATAGTTTCGGGATCCACTCTCCCAACGAAAAACTTGGCCTACAGTAGCGTTAAATCGCAAGGAGTCGAAGGAAGGGAGACTTTTGCTCTGCAATGGGACAATAATGACTGAAAAATAAATAAATAATAAGTACTTATAGTTTTTTCTAATAAGGTATACCTGTAAGTATGAGTTTTTGATAGTTTACGAAAACTTTTTTTTCGTCAAAATAAATGAATGTGCAGAACCAGGGTGACCAGAACCACCTCCACGACGACGCGGACGCGGTACTACGACCCCTCGCTCGGGCACAAGCCGTACTGGCCGGGCGGCGACCACGCGCACGACGTCCACGAGTACGACGACGGCGACACGGAGTTCCACTACAAGGCGTGCGGCAAGGAGTGCCCGCGCCAGTACAGGCAGTGAGCCAGTGAGCGTGGGGACACTCTCCGCCTTCCGCTGCGAGCGGAGCGGGCTCCGTACGGACTGCGTTTGCCTCGCAATGGCTTTTTTCATAGGAGTGCTTCTGTGAATGTACGGACGGAGCGGATCAAAAGAGTACAAAGAGTTAGTTAGCAAAGCCCTCTGGCAGTGGAAGGCAAATCTTATCCGCCTTCCACTAAAAAGGGTAATGAGCGGAAACTCAGCTAATGATCTGAGCGGATTGAAATTGTATTGAAATCCGCTCATTCACAGTGGAAGCACTCCTATGAAGAAAGCCGTTGCAAGCTAAACGGAGTCCGTACGGAGCCCGCTCCGCTCGCAGTGGATGGCGGGCATAACCCATTTCATCTTTCACACAGTCCATTCTTCTTTCCTTTGGCCTACCTCTACCCCTGTATCCATCCACATTCATTCATCCTCGTCACGACATTCTTCTCATAACATGCCCATACCACGCTAACTACTCATCATCAATGTCATCTTTCACACAGTACATCCTTCTTTCCTTTGGCCTACCTCTACCCCTATCCATCCACATTCAATAACACTCTCCTCGTCACATGCCCATACGCTAACCTATTCATCATCACCAGTATCAAGCAAGTGTGCGGTCGGATAATCCGAGACACGACAGTGAAGGGCTGCCACCCGTGGAACTGGAACGAGCTGGTGGGCTGCGGCGGCTGGCCCCCCGACGACCTAACCGACGGCTACGGGACCTTCTACACCTTCTGCCACTTCCTGCACTGGCAGTGCGCCGACACGCTCGGGGACGACCGGCTCCGATACGATAAGGCGCAGCACAGTAAGACTCGTCACCATGAGTTGTCACATTTAGATCGACTGACGTTACTACAGTGAATTTTGACATCTGTCAAAATTCTTACTCGTGGTAGACCTACAGTACGGATTCGACTGTCTACTACGTCGCTCTGGTTTTTATATTTTTTCTCGTGTTATTTTGAGTTTTATTGCGTAATTTTGATGGTTATTTTGCCAATAAAGCCCGGGTTCTTGACGCGAGTGTAAAATATGTGAATTAAAGTGAATAGTTCCCTTAAAAATCCATTGGAGGAAATCCCGAGAATTTTGAACAAAACAGCCATCTTTTGTTTAAAATTGACTTGACAACTTGACTATGACTCTGTGACGTTGACAATACTTAAATATAAATACACTTGACACTGGCAAAATTGTTCTCTAAGAGACAGATGCCATAATTGAAGAAGAAGAAGAGACCTACAGTACGTCTGCCATGAGTTTTCACAATCTACACTCGCTAGCGACTGTAGTTGTAAAAATGTATGATACATTTTTTTAACTACAGTTACTACGGATAGTTGTACTAAAACGTCACGTAGTTAACTATCCTACGTCACAGCGTACTACAGCGACTGTAGTTTGCGCTTCATTAATTTGCTTAGAATTGGTAACATGTAGGCCTACCATGAGTTGTCACATTTAGATTAGCTGACGTTACTACAGTAGTAATTGTACGTTACTATGACATTTGTCAAAACTGTTACTCATTGTACCAAATTGTAAACAAATTATGAGCGCAAACTACAGTCGCTGTAGTACGCTGTGACGTAGGATAGTTAGCTACGTGAGGTTTTAGCACCCAACTATCCGCTAGAGGCGCTGTAGGCAAGTTTTCATACATTTTTTTAACTACAGTCGCTAGCGTGTGTAGATTGTGAAAACTCATGGTAGACCTACTGAGTAACAATTTTGACAGATGTCATAGTAACGTACTATTACTACTGTAGTAGCGTCAGCCGATCTAAATGTGACAACTCATGGTAGACGTACAGTTACGGGCCAGCGCGAGCGTTAGCAACGAGAATCATAGAGAAAATATTACTTTACACCATATTCCCATTTGCTGAATTTTTCTTACTGATATTTTTATTTTACCTGTGGACCGTTATTCGTAACGTGACGTCACCTAGTTAGGGTTCAGACTGAAAACCAGCGTCGGTACCGGCCTCTGCCGGTAGCGACATTAAGCTGAGGCTGGACCTGTTTAGCCGCACGCATAGGGAAAGACCAATGTCCATCTTTGTCATGTGTATAGTTTTACTTAGTTTAGTTTAGTTTTAAAACCTCCAGATATATTGTGTTGTTGTGTCGTTACTTTCCCTCTGTTCATCTGTGTGTGTGCTACAAATAAATTATCTTATCTTATCTTTATCTTATCTTATCTTTAGTAACTATCACAGATCACTGACGAGAAGTTTCACTTCATCCGCGCGAAGAGATTTCACGCACTATGTTTTTTTCTTCTCAGTTTTTTCGCCGGTTTAATCTATATCCATACTAATATTATAAAGAGGAAAGTGTATTTGTATTTGTGTATTTTTGTTTGTAACGAATAAACTCAAAAACTACTGGTCCGATATCAAAAATTCTTTCACCATTAGAATGCTACGTTATCCCTGAGTAACATAGGCTATATTTATGTAGGTACCTCGCGAGCGAAGCCGCGAACGGAAGCTAGTATTATATAAATTTGTATTCGTGCTACTTTGTGTCCAGAGTGGATATTCGTGCACATCGGGCCGTGCGAGACGAACCAGGACAACGTGTTCCGGCCGCACTACCACGACGAGGACATGATCAACCGCCAGGCGGCGTGGCGCACCTCCCTAGCGAGGTTCTTCCAGACGGACGGGTTCTGGACGCCGCCCTTCTAACTGCACCCGCTTCTTCCCCACTGCTCAACTTATAACAATCCTATCCTACTAATAGTATAAACGCGAAAGTTTAAATAAATAAAATAAATAAATAATGCCGGACAATCCACACAGCATCATCTAGCCCCAAAGTAAGCTTCTCGAAGCTTGTGTTATGGGTACTAGATAACTGATATATTTAATACATGATATAGGTACATAGATAGATATTTTTTATTATACATAGAAAACACCCAGACCAACGAAACAAATTTCTGCAGATCGTACACAAATTTGTTCCGAGGCGGGAATCGAACCCGCAACCTCTTGCTTCGCAGGCGGACTCTTGCCCGCTGCGCCACTGAGGTCGTCGTTTGTGAGGATGTCTGGATGTCTGGATACCTGGATGTTTGTTACTCTTTCACGCTAAAACGGCTGAATGAAATTTAGCACAGATATAGATTATGGTCTGGAATAACACATAGACTACATTTTATCCCGAAAAAATGTTTACTGAAACTTTTTGCTTTTGGGTGGAATCTTGAAGGCCAGTGGGTACAAGATCGCAGCGACGGGCGACGGCGGAACATTATTAGCTTTCGACGTCCTAGCTCATTACGGTAAGCCTCCGTCTACTTGAGTTACGTCACTCTACAGCTTTGGTCACAGCAAATAACTGAACGCAGTAATGACACTTTATTTTCTACTTCTTTATTTATGGTATCTGTCTCTTTTGAGATCGATTAATGTTTGAATTTTTTTAGTTTGAAGTTTTTGAAGAAAAACTTCTTTACGCAAGCTTGACTTGAGGAGTTAGCTTGAATGCGTGACGAGAGCGTTACGAAAAGTGTGATTGGGCGAGGGGAATGGAAATTGAGGGGGAAATAGTAAGTGAAGATAGAAAGAGAGAGAGTTTAGGTACGAGATGGCAGCGAACGACATGAGGCAGCAGCGGACGATGCGTCGCAGCGACACTACTGGTTTCTATGTATTTCTATGAAATGCGTCGCTAGCTTCGTGTCGCTAACTATGGAGTCAACACACCAGTCAAATCTATCAGAACTCTATAGTTTTGTGTGTATGTATTGTTACTATTATTCAACTTATACTTACTACGAGTATTTTAAGGAGTCTTTTTACTGTATCTAAATATTGTTTATAGTCAATAGTCAATAGTCAATAATCTTTATTCAGTAATATCACAAGGATCATTTTGAATCGTCTTACATACTAGGTGAGTCTAGGTGCCAATTCCAGTCCTATCCCCAGTACGAGAAGAACTGGCAAGAAACTCGCTGGGCCCTAGCGCTTTTTTTGTATTATGAACCTTGTTAACATTGTTAGGGACACCTAGCAGAGTTGGAGCTGATTCGTCCCAAGCTTTTTTGTCATCTAAGTACTCTGATATTCTATAATAAGCTTTACGATACAGGTTTTGTTTAATTACATTTTTGAATTTCGCAATCGATAGATCAAGCATGTCGCTTGGGATCTTGTTATAGAAGCGTACACATTGCCCTATAAAGGATTTGCTTACTTTAGTGAGCCTAACCGTGGGAACAGCTAGTTTATTTTTATGTCTGGTATTAACATTATGAAAATCACTATTTTTTTTAAATAAATTAATGTTTTTATGAACATACATCAAGTTTTCATATATATACTGACATGGCATTGTCATAATGTTAATTTCCTTAAACTTATCTCTAAGAGATTCTCTGGGACCCATGTTATAAATTGCACGAACAGCCCTCTTCTGCAACACAAATATGGTGTTAATATCTGCAGCACTCCCCCACAACAAAATACCGTAAGACATAATGCTATGAAAGTAGCTGAAATATACAAGTCTAGCAGTTTCTACACTGTGGTGTCCACAAGATCTATATTTTCGTTATTTATTTTTATGTTGGTATTTATCTGCTTAACATTTGATAGTACAAAACGAACGCATTTCGTTTTCTTTTCATTTAGTAATAAGTTGTTTACATTAAACCATTTTACAATTTTAGAGATTGCATTATTCACATCGTCAAAATTAGTCGTACGCCGCTTTTCTTTAAATAAAAGTGACGTGTCATCAGCAAACAGTACAATCTCCTGATCATCCCTAACAAGTTTTGGTAGATCGTTTATATATATTAAAAACAAAAATGGCCCTAATATTGATCCTTGTGGTACACCCATTGTTACCACTGACCCCGGAGAACGTTTCCCATTTACTTCAACTCGCTGTAGTCTGTCAGTGAGGTAAGATGTTAAAAGATTAAGTGCAACCCCCCTAACACCATAGTGCTGGAGTTTCATGATTAATGTTTCATGGTGCACACAATCAAATGCCTTAGATAGATCACAAAAAATACCTAAGGCATCGTGAGATTCCTCCCAGGTATCGAAAATATGTGATACCAACTCAACACCGGCATCAGTGGTTGAGCGGCCCTTTGTAAATCCGAATTGTTTTTTATCAAGTAAATTATTAATGTTAAAATGTCTTTGTAATTGATTAAGAATAAGTTTTTCAAATATTTTACTAAATGTAAGTAACACTGATATTGGTCGAAAATTACAAGGATCTGAATGACTACCAGATTTGAACAAAGGTGTAATCTTGCTATGTTTCATTAAATTAGGAAAGACACCACTGTCAATACATTTGTTAAATATAAAAGCTAGGTCAGGTGCAATAATTTCAATCAATGGTTTTACAACGCTAACAGAAACGCCCCAGAGGTCAGTGGTCTTTTTAACATTAATCAGTTTAAATGCCTTAATGATGTCGTTATTGTTCACATAATCGAAATGGAATGTTACATCACATTCTGCTAAACTATCTTTTAATATAGATTGCGCGATTACAGGTGAAGAGTTTAAAGATTTTGTAGTAGAGACTGGAATGTCAGTAAAGAATGTTTCAAATGCCTTTGCTACATCATTATCTTGGTTGATTGTTGTATTGTTAATGTTTAAATTGAATACAGTACTATGAGTTTTGACTTTTCCAGTCTCACTATTAATAATTTTCCAAGTAGTTTTGATTTTATCCTGACTGGTTTTAATTTTAGAACTTATATGCTGAGACTTTGCAATTCGACAAACATTCTTAAAAATTTTTGAGTAATTTGTAACTTTAGTTTTAAACTCTTCACTAAAATTATACTGTTTTTATACTGTGCTTTTCTATATTTTATTATTTTCCGCGAAAATTTCTGTGAATTCGTGACGCTTTTTACGTTATAAGAGGGCACGATTGATGAATAGACCCTTATATTTGTTTTTTTTGGTCGCTACTGCGCACTCTAGAGCTGAAAATAAAAATATCTTTTTAGAAAGCACTGGTGGTCTAGTAGTGACCCAGCCTTCCGGTCTTAAGGTCGTGGGTTCGAATCGTGCTTCATAAATTTTTTTGTCTCAAAAAATTATGTGAGGTCTCAAACGACATGACACTTTTCAGACTTTCCAAAAATTAGAACAAATCCTACTAATATTGGAGATATTCAGTGCAAAAGATAGCATGTAACTCTGTAGCGGCTGAACGGATTTGCATGACATTTGGTATGTAGATTATACCCTGAATAAACACATAGACATTTTTACCCGGAAAAAAACCGCAAGGGGCTGACAAGGAGCGGTCAGAGTTTAAAACTGGATAACAAGCGGACGGAACCGCAGAACGCTGTAAGCTACATCTCGGATCGCGGATGGGTCCCGGAGATCAGTGCCCAGGGGAACCGGGGGTTCCCAACCTTGATTCATTAAGGGTTGGGCGCGGGCCGACACTCGCGCGCCCTGACGTGTACTAATGATGTACTGCCTGGCTTCAGCTCCTCGGCAACAGTTTTCTGAGGCACAGTATTACTTCAAAGGGCCTGTTAAGACCAATGCCACGACCGAGCTTTGTCCACAGTACGTCGATTCTGTATAATTCAAACATCAACTCGCATCTCACATCGCTATTCACTCTCACTATTTTCACTAAAATAGATGCTTTTTGTTTGACACTTTGAATCGGGTTCGAGTGCGGAGCTAGCGTCGAAGTGACTTGGGAATTACCGTATAGAATGCCACTTTTTACGTCATCTCATACTTTATCTGTCAAAATCTCTCCGTCAATTTAGTTCAACTCGCTGACAAGCTCGCAAGAGTGGCGCTAGTGTATATTTGAATTATCAACCGAGTTTTTAGAATGCCTATCAAGAAACTCACAGCGGATTGAGATTCAAAGTTTAGAATGAGGTCTTACAGAATCACACAACTGTTTTTTCTCGCTCTTTCTCGTGCGAATAAGAGAAATGCACGATAACTGATCATTTCAGCTGGAGATATCAGTTTCTGAAGAGTTTTTCTTCTCATCGTATCATTAAATACAATTATGGTATAGCCAACTTAACGTTGCCTCTCAAGAGCACTATGGAAGCCTTTAAGACACACTTATTGTATCACCATGTTTCAAAGAACTGGTAACAAACTCTGTAGCTGGTCGTGGATAGATGACGGTCAGAAACATCAACTTTTTCGCTTTTGAAACCTTTTATTTCGTTCTCTGTGACAGTAGCGACTACCAAGAGAGACTAAATAAATTCCGTCCTTAGTGTGCCACAGCATTAGCCGCGACCTGTATGTCTCTGAGTGTTTGGCTTACGCACCTTGATAAATTACTCGAACCATGAACTCAGAGATAGGTGTTATAGATAGTAGGTAGTAAACAAAAGTGAAATTGAAATATTGTACATCAAAATACATTACATATAATTTTCTGCAAGTGGTTCTTTGATGACAGTAAAAATCATTTATTTTACGTCACAATAAAATAAATAAAAATAATAAACCATTCAGCATTATTTAATAGCTCTACACGTCCCCTTATGAATGATGAGGGGACAGGTAGAACCTTTTCAAATAATAAAAGTTCTATCTGTACCCCACTGGGCAACGGGGGGCAGATAGAATTTTTTTAATTAATAAAACTTCTATTTGTCCCCCTCTTGGCAACTGACGAATGGAATTTGTTAGTCCTATCCGTCCCCCTCAAGGGACAGAGCAGGGGGACAGATGGGAATAATTCAAAATAGATATTCTTATCCCGGTGTTTTTCAGCTTTTTAACCTTATTAAATCACCATGCTATGTAATGCAATGTCTTAAGGAAAATAAACAGTCTACGTATAGAGGGTAAATATATTGTTAGTAAGAGTCGCGCCACACTATCGAAAGTACCTAAGTCTTGAGAAAGTTGTATCAAACACTATTTCGGAGAAAATAAAAACAGAAACTTGGCGACTTTTGGCTGTTGGCAACACTCCGACTGAAAACTTTTCCATCACGTGTTCGTTCGTGTTCGTAAGCAAATGTTGCAATATGGAGCCTTTGTCGCGAAACACTCACTGTATTTTGTACATTGACTAGCTTTATATTTTATACATTGTTGCCCGCGACTTCGTTCGCATAAATCCGTCAATCCATACCTCTATTAAGAGCTTAATCTGACTGACTGATTCATCATCGCCGAGCCGAAACCGCTGAAACTAGAAAGCTGAAATTTGGAAGGCTTCCTTTTATAACAAAAGCACCCACTAAGGCGGAATTTTTGGAAATTCCACCCATAAAGGGGTGAAAAAGGGTGAAAACGTATGAAACTTTTTAACTCTAAAAAGGGTAAAATTTCTTATTAATCATTCCTAAGAACCATTTTGAGCCGCGCCTCGTGACGTAGGTACTTTAAACCTTACACCACACTGGTCTCAAAAAACTAGTGATGCGATAAGTGGAGTGAAAGGCTTGTTTTTAGGAGGCATATAACAAAAAAGTATATATTCCTATTGTAGTTTCGCTTCGCTCGAATGAAACTTCCATACGTATAGCTTTTCTGTGCCCACAAAGCTCGCACTAAACAGATTATCCGAAAGAAAAGTAACAAAAGGCCGTAATCCCAACACACTGCCGGCCGAAGGTAAAATCACTCAAAAATAATTCCCAGTTCCCCCGGGACCGCGGAGGTGATCGAGGGTCATACGTCAGGCCTTTATCTGGTCGCGCTGATCGACCGGACCTATTCAACTGACGATTGCGACCTTTGAGGGTAGATTTAACTTATTTATTCTTAACTATCTTATACCTGTGACTTCACTTGAATACATTTTTATTAGTTTTTCAAACCAAAAGTAGCCTATTTCTATCCCCAAGACTACCTAATCTATCTTTTTGCTAAACTTCATCAAAATTTGTTCAGCCGTTTAGTTATGAAAAAGCAACAAACAAACAAACAAACAAACTTACTTTCGCATTTGTAATATTAGTATACGTGCAAATAAACGCTTCAGTGACGAGAGATAAGTTGATAGGTACTTCAAAACTCTCTTTTGACACCTAATATCATAAGAAAAATGCAAAGTCACATAATAGTTGTGGTAATACCGGGGCCAGAAGAATATTTCCCCAAATGGGCACTAAAGAAGGGCAATAACACATTCCATTGTCAAAAGAAAGCCTCATAAGTGATGGCGTCCATCAACGCACGCCACAGATAACAGACTCCAGTGTTGCCATGTGCGTTCCATTGTCGGCTAATGGCGGACTTTATGCGAAAAGATACGCCGGATAAATGGGGAAAATATCTTGCGCTTTATTAATAAGGCGATATCTTAGTATATGTATTACAGTTGAATGCTTAAATAAGGAATTATTGTTCCTTTGCTCTTTAGTTAACAGCATGAAAAGAATATATTTGAATAAGGAACAGTTAGATACTGGCACCATCGTGTGAAGAGTGTGGTGGTGTAGTGGTAGCCCTGCCTTACGATCATAAGTTCAAACCTGGTTGTGCACCACTAGGTTTTTGTTTTCGGAAATTTATGCCAGTACTCTTAAACGGTGAAGGAAAACATCGTGAGGAAACCGAACTCAAAAACTTCGAAGATGTGTGTCGTATGTATTCTCATAAAAAGCGATTGGCTTGCAACCTTGCACAATAGAATACTAACTACTGTACAAAATGCATGTGCCAATAATTATCACATTTGGACGCGCCTCTGACTACCCTAGTAAGATATCCTCAAAGATCTAAGTAACTAGAGATCCGAGGTGATATCGATCAAGCCTGGGGATTACAGTCAGTTGAGCAAATCTAAAACTCTAAAATAAAAACTCTAAAAATCTCTAATAAAAACTCTAAAAACCGTTACAAACGTTCTATATAGCTCAATCCAACGTCCTCACGAAGCGCGACTATAATTTCTTTTACAATTCTGAATCTTCAAGAACACCACAATATTACAAAATGATATTTGGAGACAGTAACCAATTAGTGGAGTTAATTAATCCTGCTTTATGAAGCCGGCACCGCATCAAACACGTTGCATTGAAAGACGCTCTGAACACAAAACCACTGTTCTTGCTAAGGCACGCCATTCACGCCGCGACTAAATACTGAGAATTTTAAATCTAAATTAATAAGTTGTCCGATGTAAAGTTTTATTACTTTAATAATATTTGTAATAGTCAAAAATATTGAAAATTAAATTTATCATCATGTGCTACCATTTATTATTAGGCTCGCAAATAATTAGATTTTTAATACCTTACTCTTGCTTCTTCAAAGCTTTTATACAAGTTTGAGAATATAATATGTTATTAACCTAGGTAATAAAATTGTTCTAGGTGCTTTTATATTTGCAATAAACTGTACCTGATTAAATTGAAAAAACTACTTTGAAAGTAAATACATTGTCTCAATAAAAATAAATCATTAAATAAATATTGGTGGTCATTTCACACAATGCCATCTAGTCCCAAACTAAGTAAGCTTGAATTATGGGGACTAAATAACTGATAGATTACTTAGTAAATAAATACTTTTAATAAATAATAAACATTTACATCTCTCATATTCGGTAAGTAGGTCTTAATTACCCCCAAATAGGGCTTGTAGGTGACCAATTAGCGCTCTAGGGTAATAATGTAGCTAGAAAAGCCCTAGGCGGGAAGTAATTAAAAAAAAAAACTTCACTCTTTCAAAAAGTTCGTTTACATCTAACCATCATACTGGCAATAGACATCATGCATTCAGCCCAATGACAAAAGAGGTTTCGGTTTTCTTTTTGACAAAAAGGAGGAGGCTTCGCTATTCAGCCTTGTCTTCGTATGAGTATAATAGTCATCAATTTTAAATATCGAACGGTGAAGCTCAATTTCGTTCATGAAAAAAATAATTAAAAAAAAGATGAAAAAGGGCGGGAATAGAAAACTTTTACTTTATAATGTTTTATTCTTGTAATGCCGGTTTTTTTCTACTTACCTCACAATCGAGATGTAAAGCAGAGTAGTTAGCTCGGGTGTAAGCATCAATTGCACCCTCGAACTATAGGCGCCCTCGCATGCCCTCGTGCGCCTAAATATCTCGGGCTGTAATTGATGCCTTACAGCCCTTGGCTACTAATCTACTATTGTTCTCGAGCGCAAAAGGCAACATTACTACCCATTGAGTTGTGACGTTAGCTTAACCAACAAAATAACTTTTATGTAGGTATTGTTAAAACTGGTAGGTAAGTGTGACGACAACTCTCGTCTATCACAACCACAACTGACCTTATATTGGTAGACATATTGATAGACAAGGCAGATCCTAAACCGAAGTCCTAAACCGAAGTCCTAGATACCTATGTTCACTTCGACGTAAAGAAAGAAAGGAAGGAATTTTTAAAGTTCAGCCGTAAGGGGGGGGCAGTGGAAGACTAAAGTTTGTATAAAATATACGCGAACAAAGTCACGGGGAGTTACTCTAGTTCATAGATAAATACACCGAAGCGTACTTCAAGTTTAATTGAACAATTGACATGTTGACTCGGCGCACTGATCCCATTTATTCTCTACTAGCTTCTGCACGCGGCGTCGCCCGCGAAGTACCTACATAAAATATAGCCTATGTTCATCCTGAAAGTTCATTCTACACATTGGTGAAAGAACTTTTCAAATTGGTCCGGTAGTTTCGGAGCCTATTCAATTCAAACAAACAAACAAACAAACAATCAAATCTTTCCTCTTTATAATATTAGTATAGTATATTCTCTATGAATAAATTATGAACTATCCGTTAGTATTTTGACATTGTAATGATTTAGTCGGTAAGTGCTTTTACAGAACTAATAGAAAATAGAATTGTTGACAACTTTCGGGCACTAAAATCATTTAAAATTAAAATCCATTACCATTTATCGGTTAGAAATATTTCATAGTTTACAACACTGTTTCAATAGTTAGTCATATTTCAAACATCAAATCTATTCAAGGCGTCTACTCTGTAAATCGACCAACAATATATATCGGCAATAATCGTGCAAAACCTAAGCTAATTCGTTTTGAATATCATTATGACGATGTAAGGACAGACATTACTTTTGACAATTGATCTCGTAAACCTAACAACACCACTTACGGACGATAGTATAATTTGAATTTGATAATAAAATAATCGACTGAATTCGACGAACATTTCGTTCCGATAAAATCGTTGTCGTTGTGTGCAGTAGACACCCCAGTTTATGTATATCGGTCGCGTCATGAATACTTCGCTTTTTCGCTGTGTGCTAATTACAGCTTGGGCGGCGAGAACTAATATTTATGCGCACAGCTAGCGCGCGCGCCCGGTCGCGCCTGCTTTCTAGTTATCTAGTTACTAGCTCCCTAGTCATCAAGTTACAAACTAGCTTTAGCATGATTTGAATAGAAATTAATTCAAGCATAAGCTTCAGATTTTCCTTTGATCCATTATGGTAACTATTTTTCATAACTGTACGTCTACCATGAGTTGTCACATTTAGATCGGCTGACGTTACTACAGTAGTACGTTACTATGATACCTGTCAAAATTATTACTCATGGTAACAAATTCTAAGCAAATGAATGAAGCGCAAACTACAGTCGCTGTAGTACGCTGTGACGTAGGATAGTTAACTACGAGACGTTTTTGTACCCAACTATCCGTAAGAGGCGCTGTACAAGTTTTCATATATTTTTTTAACTATAGTCGCTAGCGAGTGAAGATTATGAAAACTCATGGTAGACCTACAGCTACGAAAGATAAGGTATTCATAAAACCGCGGGACCCCAATGGCCTTACCACAAGCTTTTCGGGCAATATCAAAGTATTAACTTTGATATTTCGTACCATGACCTATAAAATTAGTATGGAAGTAGTGTTACTTCAAACATGAAACTATGACGTTTCTGAAACATGATAGTTTCTAAGAATTTACCAATTATTATCAGCATTGCCATTCAACGTGGTATTCCCGCCGACGTTTTGGTAACGCTTCCCTCTGGCATTGATCTGGATTAGTTGAGCTATCTATAAATAGCTAGTAACGGTCCTTAGATATTTTAAGTAATTCACGTGTATTTTTAAAGTGTGTATATTTCTGTAAATAAAGTTACTTAATATTTTTACCTATAAAAAACTCTATATAACCCGCGTATATCGATACCGATTGTCCCATGACATAAATATAATTATAAACTCTTCTTCTTTCCAAGGACCGGGAGCGGAAGAAGCTGTTGCCCAACAGTGGGACAACAAGTTTAGATACAACAAATGTCAGCACATAAAAATAATGTTTACAACACAAACTTTTCTTTAACATCTCACAAAATTTAAGGGTGCTTTCACACCAGCGAACAGGAAAAGCGATGTAAGCGGCGCCAATAGAGCACGGCGCACTCGTCTCATCGCTGACACGTGTCTACATAAAGTATATAAGGCGGCGATTCTGTTGTTTACTGAAATACTGAAACTTCGTAAAATACGACTGTTGTGACATTTATAAAGTTTAAAATGTTTAATAAGCTAACAGGTAATAGCTAACTTGTCAAAGTCAAAGTCAAAATATATTTCTTTACTAATATTATAAAGAGGAAAGTCGTGTATTTTTGTTTGTAACGAATAAACTCAAAAGAACAGGACCGATTTCAAAAATTCTTTCACCATTAGAATGCTACATTATCCCTGAATAACATAGTTATAATTGATTACTAGAAAAAAATAGGGATCCTTACTAAAACTTGTTAAAAAACCCAGCATGTAAGACGTTTCAAAGTGATCCTTGTGATTGTACTGAATAAATATTTTTCAATTTCAATTTCAAATTTAACTTAAATTATGTAAATAAAGTTTTTAAAATAATTACGGTGAACTATCAAATTGAATGGCCGCGCACTGACGAGCTAATGACGGCTCTGGTTGTACATTTACCATCGCACGTCGCCTAGCTCGAGCTGGAGGCGAAATTGTATCTGAATATAGTTGAGACAGCCGTATAATATATTTTTTACCCGACTGCGATGAAGGAGCGTAATGTATTTGGATTTATGTATGTATGTGAGTTTCTGTGGCTGGCGCTGGAGCCCAGACGGCTAGACAGGTTTTGACAAATGAGGTGTGGTTAAAAGGATAAAATGTCAAAAATTCTGTAAGAAGCTATTTTCAATTTTAGTCAGTTTTTTTAGTATTTGCAATAAGCACTTAGTTTAAACAACCAATCGGGTAAACCGGCATACAACCTAACTGAGACACGCGCATTGCGGACCAGACCCAGTTATTTTGTCTTTTCTCTCAGTAATATCATATTCTTCATTCTTATTTCCAAATGTCATGTTTGGACGTGCCTCTAACTACCCTCTTTGGATTACTTCAAAGATCTAAGTAACTAAAGATCTGAGGAAGATATCTACCGAGCCCGGGGATTACAGTCATGATCATATTTTTTTTTAATAACACAATACTTGAAGCCTTATCTAGCATCAGGTGGTACACAAACTCCTGCTGAAGAGTTCCACCATGAAAGCATTGACTTCCCAGAGACATTCCCCAAGCCAGGCTCTGGACTCGTGAAGATAGCATCAGTGTCCTGGCGCCGGTGCTAACCACGTGAGCCACACGCCCCGCGCCGAGCGGTCGCATTCACCTTTCTACGACCCTTCTATTATGAGAAATTGGTTAGGTACTTATGTAGGTCTACCATGAGTTTTCAAAATCTACACTCGCTAGCGACTGTAGTTAAAAAATTGTATGAAAACTTGTACAGCGCCTCTAGCAGATAGTTGGGTACTAAAACGTCACGTAGTTAACTATTCTACGTCACAGGGTACTACAGCGACTGTAGTTTGCGCTTTATTTATTTGCTTAGAATTTGGTAGCATGAGTAACAATTTTGAAAAATGCCATAGTAACGTACTATTACTACTGTAGTAACGTCAGCCGATCTAAATGTGACAACTCATGGTAGACGTACTGAGCTTGAGCAGGATACCTGTCGCCTCAGTGTCCGAGAGTATTAGAGTATGCGACCCTACGGTTGTCATCCTCCAAGTAGACAAGAGTTTTTAGAAAAGAATTCATGAAACTATTTTATCCAGTACTGGCTGACTCTCGCGCGTTTTCAGTAATATATTTTATACCATTCCCCCTCTAAAAAGCTCCTATTGGTCGTAGCGTGATATTATACAATATAGTATAGTATATTGTATAGTCTATAGCCTACTTCGTTATATGGATACAACACAGTTCATGAGATTAGCGCGTTCAACCAAACACACAAACTCTTCAGCTCAATAATATTACTACTAATAGATTTTATCTAACTACAGAGAGAGAGAGAAGAGAGAGAGAGAGAGAGAGAGAGAAGACAGGGCGCAATGGCGCTCATTAGGGGAGGCCTATGTCCATCAGTGGACTGCTATAGGCTGATGATGATTATGATGATGACAGAGAACAGATATCAAAATGTACCTTCCAGTTTAACCAGTAACTTACAAGTGGAAAAAAATGCGATCGAAGTTGCCATTTCAGAAGTGCTCCTCCCAAACGTTAATTAGTACAAAAGCCTATGCATCAATCAGGTTCCAGGTGTCAACAGAACCCGGTTTCAATTCCCGGGGTCGATGGGAATCCTCTGTTAATCCATAAGCATCAAATATTAACCTACTTACCGCCAACACATCGAACTGGGATTAAATACATAGCGAATGAGTTCGTCTTTTAATAATAAAAGGCATTTTACCTTTTTGTGTGTAAACGCGGTTGCGAAGTTGGAAAATGCTGGATTTCTCTCACGTGAAAATATTTACCAATTCCTTTTAGTATGTACCCACACGAATTGATATATTATATGAGTTGATATTTTATATGAAGCAAGGTAAATCGAAACTGCGTATGATTCGTAAATAGTAGGTACGAGTATAATAATGTCCCTTTTTATACAGATTTGCTGTAGTTTAGGTACTGGTAACGCTATCTGTATAATCTGTCAACACTACACAAATTATAATTTATCTGTGACATCCAATCCTTTCCACTCATTCCTTATTGAACGAAAAACTGTCAACCTTCTTCAAGCAACCAATCAGAAGACAGGAATACGCAAGAATGAACAAGGAACATAATTGAAGACTCACTCATTCGCTCTCATCGCTCACTTCAGCCTCTGACCCGAGCCAATACGCATCGAAATTTAAAAACTATATACGTACCTACTGTGCTCAAATTTACAAAATACAAATCAATCTAACTCTTTCTTATCTACCGGTAGAATTCCATATAAATACAAAATAAGTGCTTACACCCGCCTACGCGCGATACTTGTGGTGAGATTTCTGTTGAACCAGCCGCTATTCAAGATATTCAAGCTATCCAAGTTTTTCGTTCTCCTATCAATTCCTATATCTCTACCAGGTACTATGAAGTATTTAACAAAAAAACAAGTTTGAGTAGATTATGGCTTAAGTTTTTTATTTTGTTTTGTATAATAGGCACCAGTAGATTTATTTTTGTTATGTCTATTTTTAAATAATTACATAAGTATGTAGGTAAGTATGTTAGTTTATATTGATATTTTCCGTTCCTCTACTAACACATTGGAGAATTATCTGTTATGTTATTTTGAGTTTTAATTAACTGAATTTGAATGTGGATTTGAATCAGACCTAGACACCGACACTGAAAGTGAAGGAAACAAAAGACATAAGTACATAGATCCCGCTGTTTCTCGACGGAGTGGGCAGAGACCACAGATTTTCAATTGCTACGGATCCTTAGGTACTTACCTATTTTTGTAGCCTTATTCATTTTTATTTTTCATCATGCTTCGGCACATACATACATACTTACACACATAAATTTTATATCATAAAATATTACGTAAAGAAGCATTATTTTGCATGTACTGGTATTTCCCGCAGAAACGTGTTCGTCGTCCTTTTCAACACTATCTTTTAATTATAATTTCATGAACACAAAGGCGGACTCGACAACCTCTGTCCTATCTCTGATAAATTGCCTTTATACTGTCATAAACCATGTCCATAAGAAGGCTTCCAGGCGAGACGAACTTTTATCGCTTGCAGAAGAATTCTCTTCGACTCAAAAGCGATTAGACATTTTGCTATGGATATGGCCTAAGCCAAAGCCAAAGCCGCCATTTTGTATTTTAATTTTTAAAGTTTTAGTTGAACTAATTACATTTAAACTTCGAGCTCGTAAAACGAAAAGGCTTGTAATATAAAAATATTTTACATAAAAATTATTTGCAGAAGGTAAAAATATAAGTAAATAAATAATAATAGAATGTAATTATGTTTTTATTTATCTGATGTGATATTAAGTACCTAGTACAAATAATTGTCAGTACCTGGGTGACCGAGCTTTGCTCGGGTTTTTTTCTGGTAAATCGTGTTTTTTGGAAAATGAAACCTAGCTAGATCGATTTATCGCCCCCGAAACCCCCTGCATACTAAATTTCATGTAAATCGCTGGAGCCGTTTCCGAGATTCCAATTATATATATATATACATATATACAAGAATTGCTCGTTTAAAGGTATAAGATATCTGTCTGAACAGGTGTTTTGAAAGGATTAAAGTGTGCAGTACCATAAAAGGTAGTAACCACACAACGCGTTGTGTAAAATGAAGTGTCACGTTGTAACATTACATGCCGGTGTGACACTGTCATGGGCGTGACAAATTACTGCCAGACCTTGCTAATTAGCACGTAGAAATCATATTGTAGCTCGTTTTGGGTAGACAACGAAAAATTACACAAATTTACCTTGTTATTATTATAAAGTGTGGGTTGTAAAATAATGAGAACATTATTTTTTTACTTCACTCGTAAGTTTTCATTACTTATGTAGGTATTTAAGTAATTTCATTTTAATCAGAGTAACAGCATTAAGGTAGCTATGACACCGTATTCACACAGTGGGAGATAATTCTATATTTATAATTATTTTTTAATAAAATAGATAAAGTAATTCATAACGATATTGTTTCAATCTAGCGACGAACCCGGGCCTTACCACAAGATTTTCTCGAAATAACAAAGTAATACAACTTTGATATTTCATACCATGATAAATACAAATAAAAATTGTATGAAATTAGTGTTACTTCAAGCTCTCTTCCATTAGCGAGATCGTAATAAGAATATCTCTTTGCCTGGACCGGATATCGGTTTAGTCATATATTTTTTTTTTCATATTTATCCCAGACTAGCTTTGAGAGTATAGGTAGGTACCTATTGTAGAAACACTTTTCTATCAAACTGTACCTTTCATTGTCTAAGGTAGGACTGAGAAATTCGTAGCATAGCGGCAATTTTATTTCGGTATTTCAGAATAGCGGAGCTAACTTTTTTTTTTATTTAGGTACCAACACCTTGACTGATTGAACTGTCAAGTTTCCCCACAGCATTAATGACGAAAGAACATGGCGGCCCGCATTGAGCCCGGCGCCGTCATTTACAATCTGTTGCGAATTTAATCTTATTTGTCTTTCAATCGCGCTGGGAAAAGCCTTAATGACGTATTTCACGCCTGGTTACGGGAGGTCCTTGTTGGAGGTATAGTTTTATACACCTTTATAATGGAAAATACAATGATATATCTTACCTTATTTTGAGGTGGCACTGGTTTTTTCTTAACTATTTTCATACATTACTGTTTTTTTCCAAATATAAATGGCATCTGAAAAATAATAAAATTTATACATAAATTGTGAACCTTTCTTAAAAAATATTGTAGGCACGTAATTAAATGTTATAAAAACAAGTTCTTCCATTATTTAAACACTAGCTTCCGCCCACGGCTTCGCCCGCGTGGTACCTACCTTAAAAAACAAAAATAAATCTATCCCATGAGAACCGTTAATTTTTCCAGTATATAAAGTAGCCTATGTGCTATTACAGACTAAATCTATATCTGTACCAAATTTAATTCCAATCCGTTAAGCCGATTCAGCGTGAAAAAGTAACAAACATACATCCATACATTATATTCTTACAAACTTTCGCGTTTATAATATTATTATCTTAATATGTAGTAATTACAAAACACAATATAGTGCATAGGGTTGTTGGCATAATAATTGTAAATAGGGTTGTAGGCATAGTAATTGATATTACGATACCCTCTTACGAGTAATCTTCAATGTAAAAATAAGAAAAGTAAGCGAAAACGATTTATAAAAACACGATGAAAAAAGTGCGAGTGAAAACGACGAGCGCGAACTGGCACAAAGCGATACCGAAGATTCAGAACTACGTTTTTGATAGAAATCGACACAAATAAATATTTTCCGCGTGTGTGGCCTTTGAATAGGGGAGACTGGGCTGAAGTTGACTAGAGCTTTATTGAAAATAAATAATGATCTACGTATTGAAACTCTTTGACTCTCAATGTAAGCTAAGTGTTTCCAAAATTTATGGTGAACTTTTACAAGAAGGTCATGAGTATAAACTATAGCAAGAAAAGTTTCTTGGCTGATTCTACTAACACTTGGGTTAGAGCTAGTACCGGCAACAACATTTACGTAACACGTGAGACTTTTTAAAATAGTCCTTTTGATTTCATTGAATAAAACTATTTTGACTAGCCTGTGAGGCTAGTTGTAGTAGCTTTGCCTTCTACTCTGTTGGTTATTGGCTCGATCGACAACAAAGACAAACATTTGTATAATTTATTTATTTATTGAATTAACACGGATAATACCAATTACATTAATAATGATCTCCGATGTTTGTTCTGTGTCTGGGTGTTATTATTTACAAAAATATGTTCAATTAATCTATCAACTATCTGGTTCCCATAGTACAAACTTTTCTTAGTTTGGGGTTAGATGGCTTTGTGTGAACTGTCCACCAATATTTATTTATTTGACTTTGCAGTTTTTTGAGAAAGTCTAAGAGGTTTAACATTGATATACTCATAACCGCAATGATGGTCTATGATCTGGCCCTTCGCACTGAGATAAGCGTATTATTCAATTATTCTATGGAGGATCATTTGGCCGGATCACCTTAAGAATCCGCCCGGTCTCCTTTCAGTTATAGCAATACATTTGTCAGCTGGCTGTACCGGCAATATTCATAGGCTAGGAGCCCGAAGCACGTGATACATCTTGCTTGCCACAGACCACGATAAATACTGGAAATGGACGTCAGGCCGGCTAGGCAGGAGTTGATTTGTTGCGCTCGATGCGAGGGTCTAAAAGCTTGTAAATCTATGGATGGGTTTGTACTGTATCATTTATTACAATACTGATGTCAGTCATTTGGATTATTGATCAAGATAGTTTTTTTTTTAATTCTATGTTCTAAAAGATCGAAACTCTTTGCCTAAATAGAGAGAGCACTGGTGGTGTAGTGGTAGCGCCCCTGCCTCACGATCTGAAGGTCGTAAATTAAATCCTGGTCGTGCAGTAATGAGTTTTTCCATTCAAAAATGTATGTGCGCAATGCCAGTGTTCTTAAACATTGAAAGAAACTATCTTGAGGAAACCGGCATACCCTAGAACTAAAAATTTGAAGGCGTGTCATAGGTTAGTATTCTTATAAGCGGCGATGGGCTTGCAACCTGTCACGTACGGAATACTAACCGCTGTGCAAAATCAGGGCATGTGCCATATATCATGTTTGGACGTGCCTCTGATCTGAGGAGACATCTACCGAGTCTGGAGATTACAGCCGTGATCATGTTTTTTATATTTATTTTGGACGATTCTATTTCAGTTCGATCGTCATCCTTATTATTGAAAACTGAAAATGTGTTTTTGTTCGTTCATTGTTTGACTTTAAGCCGACTGTCGGTAAACGCGTAATAGGATGTTGTTTTTAAATTGAGCCTGAAAAAACAAAAGTTTTTGTAAACAACAATGTTGTTATGTAAAGTGGCGCCTCGTGGAGGTCGGATTGTAATTCGGATTACGAACAAGATTTCGGATTGAATAATAAAAGTCTGGCCTAGATTTGCTTGGAATAAAGCAATTTATAAAATAGTTAAAAAAAACTATTACGACTGCAATCCCCAAGCTCGGTAGAAATCTCCTCAGAACTCTTGTTACTTAAAACTTTGGGAATATTTAAAGGGATAGTCAGCCAAAACATGATATTTGTGACATGCCCTTATTTTGAACAGGTGGAATGAAACAGGTTAAAATAAAATCGGCCAAGTGCGAGTCGGACTCGCGCACGAAGGTTCCCGTACCATTTATCTATAAAAACGGCAAAAACAATCACGTTTGTTGTATGGGAGCCCCCTTAAAAATCTATTTTATTCTCTTAGTATTTGTTGTTATAGCGGCAACAGAAATACATCATCTGTGAAAATTTCTACAATCTAACTATGACGGTTCATGAGATACAGCCTGGCGACAGACGGACGGACAACGGAGTCTTAGTAATAGGGTCCAGTTTTACCCTTTGGCTACGGACCCTAAAATAGAAGACTACCTACATTAGAAGAAGGCACACATGCACACATATGTACATATGGTAACATTATTGACTACATTGGATACATTTATTGGTTACACGAATTGTTCACGACACTGTTTCAATAAACACACATAAATAAATCACAGAGACACGCTGAAACCAAACAAACAAGTACCTATCAAATAAACAAAACACGTTAGCATAAATACTGCGACTTTGGCCGCATTGTTCGCGCGTCGGATTCTGAGCATAAATCAAAATACTTTGAGACTATCAATAACCATCACGAACACATCTTTGAAAGCGCGCACAAGGAAAAATAACCCTTAACATCCCAATCATACGGTACATCAGCATTTCCGCGATGGTAACGCGAGATGGGAAGTTATAAACAATTTCTTCAAAGGGCACAAATTGTACGATTCGATTACAGTAATGGAGGCGGACGACGCGCTCCGAGTGACTGATATGACATCGCAAAAAGTCTATGGCCTTTCCGCTTTATTGGTTTGACCTAATAGGGCAACCAAGTACATCGTATAACCGAAAGCACCTACTATTACTTCTATGATACTTATATAAGGGAGCCTACTCTACACAAAAACTATTCCAGGCACGCAGCGTGATTAAAAAGTTTCACTCAAGACTGTACAATTATCTACAATATTCGTTTAATCATTTATTTATTTATTTTTTAATATATTTAAACACGATTGTAATCGCCAGGCTCGGTAGATATCTCCTACGATCTCTAGTTACTTAGATTTTTGAGGATATCTAAAGAGGGTAGTTAGAGGCACGTATAAACATAATATTTGGCACATGCCCACATTTTGCACAGTAGTTAATATTCCGTACGCGACAGGTTGCAAGCCCATTGCCGCTAGTAAGAATACTAACCTATAACACACACCGAGTTTTTCTTACTATAAATTATCCTATTACATTACTAGAAATATCCTACTAATACTATAATTAAGGATGTTTACGAAAGGATGTATGTTTGTTACTCAATCACGCTGAAAAAACTTGGAATACTCGTAGTTTATAAGAAGAAATATCAATAGGCTACTTTTTACCCGGTTAGGTACCACGCGAGCGGAGCCACGCGCGGTTGCTAGTATTCTCTATACACTTAGCTAGAAGATTAAGTATACCACCAGGCTCGTTCACTTACGACTCATGACTCAGGCCAGGACAAACGAAGATCTAAAGTCTAGACCTCTTTATGACCTATCGTAAGTTTATTTTTACTCTAGTGTCCTATTATTCTCATTTGTAATAAACTGGTTTCTGGGGTATTCAATTGCGAAGGAAAATGATATAATATACCTAAATTATTTAATGGTAGTAGAGAACGCTGGTGGTGTAGTGGTAGCACTTCTGCCTCATGATCATAAGGTCGTGGGCACCTGGTCGTGCACCAATGAGTTTTTCTATTCAAAAAGTTTATGTGCGCAATGCCAGTGCTCTTAAACGGTGAAAGAAAACATCGTGAGGAAACCGACATGTCAAAAAACCTTAAAAGTTCGAAGACATGTAGGAAAGGAGGCTCTAAGGCGCACTAAAATATTTTTTAAAGAAGCAGAAGAAAAAAAGTTGACAATCAAAGATATTTATTAGTTCATATTAATAAGTTCAGTTCTATTATACTCGTATTAACTCATTGAACAAAATAAAAATGGTTTCATCTACAGTATACCTATTTGTTCTTTTACTGTTTTGTTTACTAAATGAACAAAATAAATAAACACGCCTCGTACTAATTGAATAGAAAAATGTTGTGGTGAAAATGTTTATATTTTTCTCATAACATAAAGTCGTTTGAGGTATCCAGTTATTCGTGAATGGCTTAACTGCTACTAGGTTGTCCTGTGTCAAAATAACCGCAATCCTTTGCCCTGGAAACGGTCGGTTGCATCCAAAAAGCTGTTACCTAGGTTTGCTAAAAAGCAGTTACCGCCACATGACGTTTAACTTACGTGCGAAGTCGGCAGTCACCTGAATATTAAGTTACGACAAGAAAAAATTAACTATGTTTTCTCCTATACACAGTAGTTATGACATTCTCAATCCAACGTCAAGTTAATGAAACATGTTTGCTACAAGTATTCGACCCGCAAATACTTATTACTCATGCTACCATCCAAACAAGACAAACATTATAATTATTAGCCTAACTACTAAAGTAAGTAGGTAATTTTTTTTGTAGACGTCATTTTTAAATTTGTTTTTTTATTCCTTAGGTAGCTCAACTGTTTCATATGTATCTAAATATTGTACATATTCGGATAAATCTGTATATTTCTGTAAATAAATATTTAAGTTAATTATAATAATAATACATAAATATTTTTTGTTGTATATTTGTTATATAGCCCCATATTTGCATAGTGAATAAAGATTTAAAAAAGTATTTGACCCACCTGTTGGTAAGTCGTTCCGTGGTGTACAATGTCTTAGCGGCCCCAGCTTCGTGAAAAGCTCTCCATCCCGCCCGCACTCGCCACAGTGATGCACGTGATAAACGTTCCGTTTCGCTCTGACGTTTCTACGCTCCGTTTCACTCTGTTTTTAACCGAACTCTTAAAAAAGCCCTAACAATTCATCAGCTTAAACACCTCAATAAATCCTCTTACATCTGGCTTCTTAATTCAGCGCGGGACGAAACAATCGCATTGCAAGCCTGCACTGCAGTGGATAATGTCTATCCGAGCCTGGCTTAGTTTAAACTGTTTTATTTACAACTCTAATCTCTTGAAATAAGAACTGTTGTGTCCTGGCAAGTTGCAGTTTTACGTTGCAATTGTTTTTGTTTGGGGTTCTGTGAAATCCGTTGCGGTATTTTCTTTATCGCCGCCCTCTTAGCGCGGTGAGTACTCGCTCGCCTTCCGAAACCTTTACTGGTAAACTTTTGGATTGTGAAGTATTATGAAGTCATTTCGTTTCAAGTTTATTTATGAAGAGATAGATATAGACACGATAGACATAGACACTTATATCCTACTGTTTGTAAATGCAAAAATTTGGATGAATAAATGGATGGATGTATGGATGTTTGTTACTTAATAACAATGAAAAATGGAATACGCGTAGTTTAAAATCTGAAATACCACTAAGGCTACGTTTGTCCGGGTAGGTACCATGCGAGCGACACCGCGCGCGATTGCTAGTAATGTGTAATGGTTTCATAGTTTGAAGATACTGAAATGTGACTGTATACGGATGGTTCTTACGTGTCGAAGTGTTTTCAAATAGATTTTGTTGAATTTGTTTCGACAACCCTAAAATCATCGACTAATCGACTAATCGATCCTTTCAATGTGAAATTCTGAATTTAACAGCCATTTAGCACTATTACAGGTAAATTATGAATGCAAAGCACGAGCGGGTGCTCAGCCGAGCTAGTGCTTCTAAATGATCCACTTTGCATGCAAAAGTTACTTTTTAAAGCCTATTTTCGATAGCTATTTCTTTATACAGTATCGCGTCCTTTTACATACACATTGGTCGCAATTCTGTTGTTGTGCAGACATATTACCCTCCTATTCGATTCGCAGTCCGATAAAAAAAGGATAAGATCACACCAACAGGATTTGAACCTACGTCTTTCAACCGGACCCGACTTACTTCTAGTCGCTTCACCACTATTCTAGTGTCGTTTAAAATTTCGAAAACTGTATTAAGTAGGTACATGAACTAGCTACTGAGACGTGCTACCATTCACCACACCGGTTAGAACGACTAGTAACGCGATAAAATGTTTCGTTCCAGCTTCTTGAAATAAAACCCGAATTCTAATCCCGCCAGTAATTGAGTCTGGACTTCCGGATTCCAACGCCATCTAACGGCGTCTATTGGCACTACTGTGTCTATTCTAGATTATTTGAAAGACTTTGTAACCGGCAGCGGGATTTGTGCCGTATGTCGAGTGGGATAGGGTTGATTTTAATGAAGATAGCTGGTTAATTATTGTAGCTGGAATGGACGCTCGGAGGGGCTGAGCTTGGATGTAACAAAGAGATGGGACTCCAGATATTGTTCAATAGTTGAAACTATTCGACTCGATTGAGAATCGGTGAATAGACACTAAAATTAGCTTGGGACTAATTTTAATACTACTGTCGCAGAAAGCTATTGAGCAAAAGAGGGGGTTTTCATTAATAGCACGCGGTCCACCTGATGGTAAGTAGTCACCTAAGCTGGACGCTTGTTATAGAAGAGGCTCAAAGATGATTTAAACTACCTGTGTAGTTAGTACTCACCAGTAGGTCTACCATGAGTTTTCACAATCTACACTCGCTAGCGGCTGTAAAAATGTATGAAAACTTGTACAGCGCCTCTAGCGGATAGTTGGCTACTAAAACGTCACGTAGTACGTCACAGAGTACTACAGCGACTGCAGTTTGCGCTTCATTAATTTGCTTAGAATTTGGTACTATCACTACTGTAGTAACGTCAGCCGATCTAAATGTGACAACTCATGGTAGACTTACTGTGTAGTGAAAGGATTCTATTCTATTCTATTCCAAGTGCACCATAAAGGCACATGCATATTCGTTCCTTTTTGATGATGGTGAATTAATTAAAATAAAGTTATTTTTATTTCCACACGTCAAGCCCTCGGCAGGTGTAAAGGCGCACTCCCACTGGAGTGGGCTAAAGCCGCGTGTGCACCGCCGCGGCTGTAACGATGCGCACTAATTACGGCGACCGTTGGCACGCGCCACTTCAACGTTGTCTTTTAATAAGCACGAGAGAAATTCTACATTTTCACTTTTCGTATTCAAGTTGAACTCTTAACCCGAATTCTTTTTACTTTTTACCCGACTGCGAAACGAAGTGTAATGTGTGTGGTGTGTATGTACCTATGTATGTTTGTAAGGTACGAGTATGCCGGTTTCCTCACAATGTTTTCACATATTTTTTTCGAATGGAAAAACGCATTGGTTCACGACCAGGTTTGAATTCCCTACCTTTGAATCGTGAGACAGGAGTACTACCACTACACCGGCAGTGCGCTACAACATAATAAAATACACAATATGTGTGTGTCCATTATCCACAACGTGCAAATAGCGACATTAACGACTGGTCACATAAAATTTAATAAATTTCACTGTGTGGCCGCAGTAAACATTTAAAGCTATTATTAATGAATCACTGGCTGCAACCCGCGGCTTTACTTGCACTGTACTCTATGCTGTTCCAGATCACAGGCTATTATATATTTCAAATTTCATTCAAATCCGTCTAGCCTTCTAAACATCCTTAAGTTTGTACCTCTTTAACTCTAACGTTTTTGGATGAAGTTTTGTGTGCATGTAGATACCTATACCATTATGTTATACCTACTAATAGTACCTATTATGAGTTACTGAAAAAAGGTAAAAGGGAGTAAAAGAGGTTTAAATGCATAACCGAGGGTGAACCCGCGAGGCACCGCTAGTAATTAAGTCTAACAGCTTCCTGTCTGTTGCTGAAATTCGAAGCCATTTAATAAAATGTGAAAATTTCAGTAACTGTAGAACAAGGCTGTAGGAACTGCACTAATTAAGTAATTCGCGTTTTCGTAGCACTGCTACGCCTCTGTCGTAGACACCGTTACGAGACGGCGTAGACCCGCTACGAATCTTGTTTCATTAAAATATTCACCAACTTAAAGTTACTCTTTTGTACCGAAAATAGTTAATTTAGTTAAGTGACTGTTAAATTGTTGAAGTCACGAACGAAATCTCAGTTATAATGACTCAGTTAACCCGGATAAAAATTAGTCAAAATAATGTTTAAAATACTTATTGTTTCGGAATACTTACTGTCACTGGCTGTGCTGTGGTCATGTGCCAAATATCATGTTTGGTCGTGTCTCTGCCTATCCTCTATTATTATCCTCAAAGACTTAAGTAACTAGAGATCTGAGGAAACACCTGCTAAGCCTTGTGATCATTTTTATTTTGTTTTGGTTTATTCGTTTTGTTACTTATTTATACTATACTAGCTTCAGCTCGCGATTTCGCTCGCGAGGCACCTACATGAATGACTTATGTTCATTTCGAAAGTTCATTCTAAACATTCAAACAGTTCATTGGTGAAAGAATTTTTGAAATCGGATGGGTAGTTTCAGAGATTACCTCATACATACAAACAAATGAAGAATCTTTATAATATTAGTGTATACTTTGAACTTAGATCATCTCTCTTTGGGTACTTCCTACAGGTTAACGACCTGAGATATCGAGAGAAAAGTCCGGAATAATTTGAAAAAATAGCAGCCAAGTAGGTACTATTGTTTTAGATTATCATTTATTATAGATGTAGGTTCAATAGCACAGCCATAAATGGTTTCTCTGATGACAACAGTATTTGTTCGCAAACGACAAATTTTCTTTGAGGACTTCAAAACGTATCTAGTATTCGATGGTACCAATTACCAGCAACTACTGCCTCCAGGCTCGTGAAACTGAATGAAGTCTAGCCTCAACAAGCTTTGTGTGTAGCCCCACCTAGCATGTGAAATAACAAGCCTCCGCCAGCAGCTGTAGGCTTCGTTTCCTCAGAATAATCAAAGGGCTTGCAAACGCTTGTTTTCATAATAATTTCATTCAACGCCCTCAGCTTCTGCGAGACGCCTGTCGTGCACAAAGGAGAACAAAGGTTGTATTAAAGGCCAGCTATAATTAAACCCAGGGTTCATTAACCTGGAAACCTGAAACTTCTGAACCCTGCAAGCTTTCTTGGTCATCTAGAAAAACGGGGGATTATTTAACTGGCTTCGGCTCCGACTTCGCTCATGTAAGCCTCAGTAATCAAAATGTTCAAGACAAATAGCAAAACTTGATATGTTTTAGTTGATTTTAGGATTGCGCTTTTACTGGCATACTTTTGTTTACAGCCTGTTTGGATCAGCGGTCAACCATCCGAAACATGACCGCGCTGAGAGTTGCTTCCCATAATGATCAGTGACATTAATATATTTACAGTAAGTAGTCTACATTTCAACGCTGAGAGCTCTTTTAACAACAACTTACGATACAAAATAGGCACTTATAGCTTCATCACAATATGGTAAATAGCAATTTTCACCTAAGCTATAAATTTAAAGCTTTTCAAATCACTTGAACCAGTCTCAAAAGCACTTCTGGCGTCGAGTCTACTTGTTACAAATACTAAGTACCAATTATAGCTTTAGCCGGTTCGATAGCCAGCGCCTCTTCACATCTGAAGGGTTTTCATAATAGTTAAAAACAACAGACTGAAACAATACGGGCTATGATAGATCTAGGCGTGACAGAGGGGGCCAAACTCTTTCCAAAACCAACACAATTTCAAACCAAACAGTCCAACTCTTACAAAAATCTTATATTTTATAGGAGAACTCCAGTTGGACATATTGAAAAATGTGTAAGCAACTGCACACTGTTACAGGCTATATCTACCCGCAAACGGCTCGGCGCCCGCAGGATCCGTCTCGAGCACAATATTCCCACATTTGCTTCCCATATTCAATATCAATCTCCACCCCTGCTTTGACTTACAACCTTAGTTTACTGTGTTAGGGTCGAGAGTCGAGTGTAGGGTGGACTGTGTGGGAATTTGACACGTAAAGTACAATGAATATGTTCCGGAGGGTAGGTATCGGTTCGATGACACGTGTCGGCGCTCGCTGCCTCTTTGTTGAGCGTTAACGCGTCACTGTTGATGAAACTCGCCTGTGGAGCCGTACGTCATGTAATGCTTTTGATGCACAGGTTTGCTTTATGTATCCACCTACTACCTAGGTATACTCGTATTACAAAGTAAACTAGGTATTCTTCTATTTCAATAGTCACTTATCAGTAGCCAACAACCTTCAAAGGGATTGCGGACTTATTTAGCTTGACCTCCGGTTGAATTAGAAGTGAGCTTTGGTGTTAGGAGCCTTTTTATCTTTGTCAACTGTGTTACAACTGAACTGGAATAAGTTTCTCGTCTATTCTTCTCTGACTTGGATAAAAGACGTTTTAAAATGATTCTTGTGAATTGATTGAATAAAAAACCCAAAAAGTCATAAGAAATACTATTTAAGAATGAATGTGTGTTGATGCTGAATGCAATAAGTAATTCGTAATTAATAAAGACGTAACAGAGAAAATAAATTTGCATAAAGCTCAGCAGGCCTTACGCAAACAGCTTGTTTCAAGCAAATAATAATCACGATCCTGAAGCCTACTTCACACCAATCCAGTTGCTGGGCCGAGACAGTTAACATAAAATGTAGGTATATTTAGTAGACGCTCTGTCCAGAGGGTAAGTGAACAAAAAGTTTGACGACCTCAGTGGCGCAGCGGGCAAGAGTCCGCCTGCGACGCAAGAGGTTGCGGGTTCGATTCCCGCCTCGGAACAAAGTTGTGTACGATCTGCAATAATTTGTTCCGTTGGTCTGGGTGTGTATGTATAATAAAAAATATCTATCTATGTACCTACATCATGTATTAAATATATCAGTTATCTAGTACCCATAACACAAGCTTTGAGTAGCTTACTTTGGGGCTAGATGATGCTGTGTGGATTGTCCAGCATTATTTATTTATTTATTTATCTATACTAATATTATAAAGAGGAAAGATTTGATTGTTTGTTTGTTTGTTTGAAATGAATAGGCTCCGAAACTACTGAACCGATTTGAAAAATTCTTTCACCAATGTGTAGAATGAACTTTCAGGATGAACATAGGCTATATTTTATGTAGGTACTTCGCGGGCGACGCCGCGTGCAGAAGCTAGTTTAAAATAAATGGCTAATACGGAATAATGTTCTGATAGTTGATACTATCAGAACATTGCTACTTATTTTTAAGGTTTTTTATTATGGTATCGCAGCACTGAACACGGTGCCGGTTGACATTACTAGACGGTTTAAATTGATTTAGTAGCTAATCGACGAGTAACTTGCCTCGGCTGAGTACGAACTCTGCCTACTCGAACTCTACAGGGAATCAAAACCGGGTGGCTGGAGTGCTAGCGACAGTAGTACTTGAGGCAGGTGTAGTTACTAAAATAAATAACAGGCTAACTGCAGCCCTTAGCAGTGAGTTTGAGTTGAAGACACATGAAAATAACTGTAAAATTTTAGAGTTTATTTCAAAACCACATGGTCTAAGAGCGTTAACTAAAGCTAAATACTGCTCCAAAGCTGTTTCTTCATTTGAACGTGTCTCTTAACCTTCGCGTCTGATATACTCAAAGATCTAAGTGTTTAACAAAAGATCTGAGTTGACTACCTAAATTGGAGATTAGTCGTGATCATATTTGTTTGTTTTGTTTCTTCAAAGCCGAGAGGCTGGCAGTGTGACCGCACCCTACGCGGCGCTTATACGCTTAATGTTAAGCATTCGCTGGCGGCGACTAAGCCGTGCTCATTTCGAACTAAGCTAACTTAAATAAGAACCAACGTAATAAATTATGTGAATTTTAATTCACTTAGCTCATAATTCTAAGAGCTCAGTGAAATATGCTTTTGAGAATATTCCAAACGTTTTATTTACTTAGCTAAACTGTATAAAGACATCTCATTCAACAAGGAAAATCAAACTATATCGAAATAACAGCAAAGATTCGGCCGAGCCCATCAAAATGCTCCAAATAAATACCGAGCGAGATTGGTGCTCCCTACACGGATGATCCATTACACAGCTAATTCTTTATTTATTCTCTCTGAAACCATTCAAACTCTTATACTCATAGACCTATATAATTACCGTCGCAAGTAACGTAGGCGATGAATAGGTTAGTAGCAAGTTCCTTAGGTACACCTAGTATAACATAAACGCGAAAGTTTGTAAGGATGTCTGGATGTATGTTTGTTACTCTTTCACGCTGAAACTGCCGATCGGATCTGGATGAAATTCTACACAGATATAGATTATAGTCTTTAATAGCACATAGGCTACTTTTTACCTCGGAAAAATTTACTGTTCCCGCGGAATAGATTTGATTTTGTTTTTAAGGTACCACGTGGACGAAGCCGCGGGCGGAAGCTAGTAAATGATAATCGCGATAGTTTGAGAAATACTATTATATTCGTGGTCATATTTGTATGTTTGCTGCAATGATTACCTAGTGCACGAGTAAACCCTCACAAGCTACAGCTAGCCTCTAGCCCCCAGCTTCGATTAGTATTCCGCTCGTCCCTCCGCAGAAATAATAAACACGAAAACAGAAATTACTGCTAGTGTTATGTTGCTTTGGCTCATCATTACGCCTTATTGGTATCTGTTAAATAAAACGAGTGGGGAATACAAAAGACGGATTGAGGAAACTGGCTCGTCTCTAAATCCACCTCCATAAAAATAAATTGACATAATAATAAACGTTGTATAGAGATAGTGATGTAGACAGTAGGTACCTACTAACTATTAAGTGACAACTCGCTTGATCAATCATCACAAGTCAGTAGTGAGAGCACTGCGTGTAGTGGTTTGCTTTTTTGTCGTTAGTTTTAATCCAGTCGTGCACCATTAGATATTTCCATTCGAAAAATGTACTTACCTAATGTGCGCAGAGCTCTCAAACGGTGAGAGCTGTGATTGATGCTGTGAGTGAGGGAAAACATAATTCTAGTTCCGCTGAAACGGCTAAACGAATCTGGATAAAATTTGGCACATATATAAATTATAGTCTGGAATAGCACATAGGCTGCTTTTTATCCCGGAAAAATGTACGGTTCCCGCGGGATAGTTTTTTTTTTTTCACGTTACCACGCGGAAGCTACTCGTAGTAAGTAGGTACCTATAATAAATGCAAAAGCTTGATTTAGGTACTGAGTCGGTTTGATGGATGATTTTTCTTATTACCTACCTCTAGATTTTATTACAGAAAGAAGCAATACGAACGCAGAATCTTCAAATCCTAAGTATCGTTAAGAACTAAAATTAAACAAAGTGGGTAGAATCAAGAAAAAAATAATGATTGCGTTGAAAATATAAACAAAGAGTCTAATTCTGTCTAATTTAAAGAGCTTACATTGAAGCCAATACAAAATATCTAAATTAAACCATCTCCCACCTATTACCTACCTACTACCGTATTTATATAGACGGTGCCTGAAGGTAATACGAAGGTACCTACTTAATGCCACCTACCTTCGATTTAATCAAAAATAAGTATCTTACTTAGCTACCTATCTTCTTACTAGCAGTTGCACCTACCTAAATACCTTCTATCTATGAAAGAAAGAAAAATTGCAAATACCGCTGCCTAAAAACAAAAAACAAACACTCACACGACTGTAATCCCCGGGCTCGGTAGATATCTCCTCAGATCTCTAGTGACTTAATCTTTGAGGATAATTAAGAAGGTAGTCAGAGGCACGTCCGAACATGACATTTGGCACATGCCCATATTTTGCACAGTAGTTAGTATTCCGTGCGTGACAGGTTGCAAGCCCATCGCTGCTTATAAGAATATTAACCTGTGACACACCTTTGAATTTTTAGTTCTAGGGTAGGTATGCCGGTTTCCTCACGATGTTTTCCTTCATCGTTTAAGAGCACTGGCATTGTGCACATACATTTTCGAATAGAAAAACTAATTGATGCCAGGTTTGAACCCACGACCTTCAGATCGTGAGGCAGGGGTCTACCACTACACCACCAGCGCTCTGCCGCCGCTCCACCGCTGCCTGCTAGTCAATAAGTTATTACCTATAGATAGGTGCCTAGCTACTACCTACCTACTGAATATTCGTTAGGTTAATATAAGTAGGTTCCTTGGTCCCTAAAACGGGTCGTTGACCCTATCCATCTCCGCGACGCTAAGGTTGATGGATGCGGCTGTGCAGTGGACTATCTGCGATGACCGCTCCTGGCACTTTTATGATTTACGCTAAGAATAATTTCGGGGACGCCAGAGCTTGATTTATTGGGACCCCGGTATCGTGACGGGCAGACAACGCAACTTTCAATCTTTATTCTAAGGCTACCTACCTATCTACCTACTAACATGAAAGAAAAAGGAAAGGTATATTTTTTAATCAGTGCGCTACGGTCTAAGTAGGTAACTCAGACGCTAGGTACCTGCCTAGTTAAGTAGGAAGTAGTGAGTGTGAAGTTGTGTTTGGTTACTATTGTTGTTAAATAGTTACTTGTGATCTTTATACTTATCCAACCTGAGTAGGTAGATATTTATACACCAGTGGATTTGGATTTTCAACAGCGGGTTCGGCAAAACCTCTCATAACTCGCTTTACGAGCTTTCAGGAAGGTAATTTTATTGTTTTGGGATGAGTGAGGCAGTGAAAGATCCGCTTTTCAAAGACTTTATGATAAGGGAACCTGACCGAGTAGGTAGTAGCCTGTACCTACGTGCACCGGAATCACTGGAAATTAGCGCGAGATAAAAGTAGTAGATGAAGCCTATCTACCTACCTATACCTACTTATTTATCAAAATATTTTCAGGTTTCTATCACCAGCAGTGCCGAAGCCAATAGGTACCTATAGTGAGTAGGTACTAGGTAGATGGATAGGTAGCTACTAAAGCAACTGACTAATCATTACACGGCTTTCTTAAAAGACAGGAAAAGTAGTCTTAATTATTAGGCAAGTAGGGTAGTAGGTATAGGTAGGTTGCCTACTTGAAAACTTTTTCAGTTGTAAGTTTTAACTGTCCTCCAATTGTAATCTCACAATTGTACAATCAAACTTTATTCACTGAAGTTTTAAACTGACATAATAATTAAAAGAAGTCGTCCTTTGAACCAATACCTACTTACAAAGTCCACTTACAAAGTTGCTCAACAAAACTAGGTAGGTAACATTGTTTTATGAAGTCAAAAATAACAATGGTAATTCTAGAGAAGAGAGCGGGTAGGTAGGTACCTACTATAATAAAACTTCTCTGCATTATACAGGACGATCGAGTTATGAAAGTAAGTTGATTCCCGCCGGTACAGTCGGCGAAACAAGTCGCAATCCCGCACAGTACAGTTGACAAAACAAGCGGTAAGTTCGGCAGACGCTGTTTACCACCGCAGCGGAGACTAATCAGCCTGTAGACAAGTGCCAAGTAAAGGAAGAAAACGTTTAGAACATCTATAATGTATGACCTAAAGATGCACTACCTCCTTGTCTTGTCTAGCACGAGTGAAGGAGTGCCTCGCGTGGTCTCCCTTGAACGAATCTGTAGAATAGATCTCAGCGGTGACTTCATCGAGTTATACCTATGGTCTATGGACCTATTTGGGTCCCAAGCCAAAAGACATCTGTGGTTCTGACAAAAGGAGTGGCTTGACCAGCGTTTGCAGACTAATTTACCACTTGTTTAAGGTGGCACGTCTTGAGAATGTTCAGCGCTAGCTCTATGCCAGACTCATAAGTATTCGAGTCGGACTCTCCCAAGACGAATAAAATACCCAGTACAAACGTTTAGCTTCAAGATCGGTTATTCCAGAGATACGGCTGCGGGAGTCTCATATATGAAATCTTACAACACTAATGCTCAACCAAGCATTTTTATTGCAGTCCAATAAAATAGCATATTAGATACGCGGCTGCCGCGACGCGAGATCAATTTCAGATATTAAAGCCGCTTCAAATAGTAAAACTTTTATTTCCCGTGAGACAGGTGCCGCCCCCGGCTTCTATCACGGAGTTGAGGCGCCACTCAGAACGAAAACAGGCTACCTGCCTAGCTGTAGGTACGTGGTTTCGTAGCTAATGGTAGGTACCATTAGCTACGAAACCACGCTTCTTTGCTAATCTACACAGCAGAATCTCAAGACCTTACAAGTTTCATGCCGATTTTACACAAACATAAACGTCAAATCACTCTAGCTAGGTAAACCCCACTGAGATTTTTGCTCACTTCGCTCGCTCAATCAATGATTATGATTTAGTACATATTTATGTTAAAAATATTTGTTGGAACTAAAAAAAAGTGTTAACCTTGCGCACGCTCCTTGTTATAGCTAATCAATTGGTAATATTAATTGAAAACAGCGATTCCATTCATCGGAGGACACGATCCTGGCTATAGGTACCTACTTAGTGTTGCCGGCGCTTGTACGGCTGATAAACCTGCTTTCTGTTGAAACACGTAACAAGTGGAAATGTTTATAGTGCAACGTAATAGAATTTTTACCGACGATGGATGTGGTGCGACTTTTGTATACTTATGTAGCAAGCCTTTGTTCAAAGTTCAACTTGCAACATACATATTTCCATTTGTCTCGAGAACACACTCGGAACTTAGTTCTGAACATGTGCATACTTACGTAAACTTGTACTACCTATAAGGTCTATTAACACATGTCATATTATTATAGGTACATGGGCATAATCTCTATGAAACAAGATGGCAGCCCTATGAATCGTTCATTCGTTCTAGACCACTTGATCGTTTTATTTTACCTACTAAGTAACGAGGAGGTAAAGTTTACAAGTAGTTTACTTGTGGGAACGTCGTGGGTAATGACCAGCGGAAACTTCCGACAGTGCAGGTAAATGTATGGAAAGAAACAAAAAAAGTTTCCTAAACTATTTAATTCGTACAAAGCCCCCTGGAACGATTCTAAAATGTTTTCACTGATAGCTACCTATTTATGTAAATTTATAAAACTTAGTTACCGACTGACTGATCATTTGAATTTCAGGAATTCTCTTGTAAATTATTTGAAAAAAAAACGTTATGTGAACAAAGTCGGGAGCCTTACTAATATTATACGAGTGTTATGTGAACAAAGTCGGGAGCCTTACTAATATTATACGAGTGTTATGTGAACAAAGTCGGGAGCCTTACTAATATTATATTACGTTATGTGAACAAAGTCGGGAGCCTTACTAATATTATATTACGTTATGTGAACAAAGTCGGGAGCCTTACTAATATTATATTACGTTATGTGAACAAAGTCGGGATCCTTACTAATATTATATTACGTTATGTGAACAAAGTCGGGAGCCTTACTAATATTATACGAGTGTTATGATTTAAGCTAAATTTTAGTGGAAAAGTATATTTTAGCTTAAGTTTAATACTGTAAGTATGTTAGAAAGTTGTGTTGTAAAGACATACTAGAATGAAATAATATAAACAAGCTTTATTTACTTTATTATTTTATTTATATTTAAAGCTAAGCCGAATCCATTCCATCGTTCTTGTCATCCATTAGAGTATTGTACAGTTTAATGGATGGAAAGAACCATTACATTAACATTTCTCATCCTTAACATGGGTAACAAATTCAAAAATGTTCATTCACACACGACACGAGAGCTTATATGTTGGTACAAAATTAACTGAATAGGTATAAACATATAACATTGTAACTTAGGTACGTAGCACGTTTCTTTTCAGTGCCATGGAAATGACAAGAGTTCGAACGTCATATGAAATGACAATTGACAAGATCATTATTTTCTTTATTAAGGTATCATTATAGATATTTTACTTATAAAAATAGCTTGGAAAAATGATCCTATAGACAGATACGTCAGAGAGAAACAGCATGATGCTGATGCTTAAAATAGACAAGGACGTCCTTAATATCAGTTCGTCACTTTCGTCTTACCCGTTTCCATATTTAGCGTGAAGTAAATGGAAGTACGTATTTTCTAAATAAGTCTTGCAAGACTTAGTGATAGCGCGCACGAGTTACTTTTGTCGCCGTAACTGTTTCGTCACCCTTAGGTTATGTATGGAGATGTCACCCTGTCACGTCGTAACATGCGCGCTTCTCCATACATAACCTCAAACTTGATAAGAGTGACGAAACAGTCACGGCGACAAAAGTAACTCGTGCGCGCTATCACTTAAGATTCAAGAACGTAACTTTCCGTACTTTTCATTGTTGGCCACCAATTTGCCAAAATGTGTGTGGGGCTCCGTCAGCGCATGTTGACGGTGCGCTGCACTGACGACATGCCGTCCACGAAGCGAGTCTTGAACAGCACGTTCGCGTTGTTGAACATGCCGTCTTTGAGGGACACTATGATGAACTGGAACCAAACGATGACGAGGCTTTACTTTTGAGCTTGACGAAATTGAAATTGAAATTGAAAAATATTTATTCAGTACAATCACAAGGATCACTTTGAAACGTCTTACATGCTAGGTGAATCTATGTGCCAATTCCAACCTAACCCAAGTACGAGAAGAACAGGCAAGAAACTCGTCTCGGTCCTAGCGCTTTTTTGTATGATCCTTCTTACAAAAAATGTAATCAAGATTATCTAATAATAATAACATAAAAACAAAAGACAAAACAGAACATTAGGTGAATCTATGTGCCAATTCCAACCTAACCCAAGTACGAGTAGAACAGGCAAGAAACTCGTCTCGGTCCTAGCGCTTTTTTGTATGATCCTTCTTACAAAAAATGTAATCAAGATTATCTAATAATAATAACATAAAAACAAAAGACAAAACAGAACATAAATACATAAAACAAAAGGACAGCGTTTACATTGCAAATTGGTTAGCTGTCGGAGGGCGGAGCGACATCGGGCCATGAGTTCCTATCATCAATATATTCATTTATATTATAATATGCTTTCTTTAAGAGATTATTTTTAATGAAGGCTTTGAATTTTCTAACAGGAAGTTTAGTTGCATTTATAGGAAGTTTATTATAGAAACGTATCACGTTCCCCATAAATGACCCGTTCACTTTTTGTAACCGAAACTTAGGGATTAATAATTTATGTTTGTTCCTAGTATTGATTCCATGTACATCGCAGTTTTTCTGAAGTCTATCCCTATTCTTATGAGCGTACAGTAAATTTTCGTATATATATTGTGCCGCTACTGTGAGAATATTAATTTCTTTAAATTTTTCTTTTAAAGAGTCCCTCGGTTTCATTTTGTAAATGGCACGAATTGCCCTTTTTTGTAATACGAATACTGATTGTATATCAGCTGCTTTTCCCCAGAGAATTATACCATATGACATAACACTATGGAAGTAGCTAAAATAAACTAATCTAGCTGTAGCTTCATCCGCAAGCCACCGTATCGTACGAACTGCATATGCAGCGGAACTAAGCCTACCAGAAAGTTTATCAATGTGTGGTCCCCATTGAAGTTTGGCATCAATATTGATACCAAGGAAAACCGTAGAATCAACAAGATTCATTGCTTCCCCATTAATTTTAATATTAGTTGGCCTATGCACTACGTTGGGCAAAGTGAATTTAATACATTTTGTTTTGTTAGCATTCAGCAGAAGATTATTTACAGTGAACCAGTTCAGAATCAATGATAGTGACTCATTTACGTAGTCACAACTCGAATTGGTTCTGTCAACTTTAAAAACTAATGAAGTATCGTCAGCAAATAAAACTATGTCACAAATATCTTTTAGCATGACGTAAAGGTGTGTCCAAATTAAGCGGTAAGTGCGCGGTAGCAACACGGCGGCAGCAAATTGAAATTGAAATTGAAAAATATTTTATTCAGTAAAATCACAGGAATCACTTTGAAACGTCTTACATGCTAGGTGAATCTATGTGCCAATTCCAACTTAACCCAAGTACGAGAAGAACAGGCAAGAAACTCGTCTCGGTCTTAGCGGTTTTTTGTATGATCCTTCTTACAAAAATGTACTTAATCAAGATTATCTAATAATAATAACTTAAAACATTATAAGACACAAATGTCTGCTGCGCTCTAGTTAGGACTAAGCCGACGAATATTGACGCGGCACTCGTGCAATCACTGCGCGGCAAGCGCGCTCAAATGCTGTGTTTGGACACAAGATTTTTTGGACTTACGATTTGGCACACCCAAAGATATCTTAGTATACTAATATAATAAATTTTATTTTATTTTTATTTATTTTTTTTATTTAAAAAAAGCTGAAGAATTCGAGGATCGATCGAAGAAGGCTAATAGGCTATTTAACATCACGCTACGACCGATATGAGCGAAGTATCAATAAGTAATGTTGCAAAAATGGAAATATTATAATTACTTAAAACGCGCAGACAAAGTTGCGCGAGAGTCAGTTAGTTTTTGATTTTAACTTTCAAATTAGCGGAGTTGTGATTCGGTACTACGGAAATGTCGCTGTAACTTTTGAAATGAATAATATCCTCAAATGAGTGGAAGTCATAAATGATCAATGATCAGAAGCGGTGGTTACTTGCGAGTGCTGGAAGTGGTCGCGCAGCATCATGCCGATGTTCTGCGTGTGCGACAGGTCGAGCGCCGCGTCCACCTCGTCCAGGATGTAGAGCGGCGCCGGCTTGAACAGCAGCATGGCCAGCACCAGCGACAGCGCCACCAGCGAGCGCTGCCCGCCCGACAGCTCGCTCAGCGACTCCTTCCACGTGTTGTTGAACCCGATGCGCACCTGGGACACCGGGGTAATGCCTAGTTTACACCAGGCCATCGCTGGCTGCCAGTCTCACTGGCTCACTGGCAGCCAGCGAAGGCTTGGTATTTACCTTGTGTAAACAGTTTTTCAAGCCAAGCCAGCGCTGGCTGCCAACTCTGGCCAGAATAGAGCGCCCGTCTAAACAACAGGGGCCAAGCCAGCGCTGGCTTGGCTTGGAGAGAGAGAGAGAGACACAGACAGACAGAGAAACACGCGCACGCTATACGGCTTACAACTATAGCAAAAAGTGTCGTTACAACTTTTGGTCTTAATTTTTTCCGTCTTTCGCAACGCGCGATAAGGAACTTCGTTCCAAAAACCTTTTGGAATGTACATGTAAACACTTTCGCTAGAACTACTACTTTAACTAGCTCAAACTAATTCTCCAACATCCGGTCACCGCTCTGGGGGTCTACTCCGCAAAACGACAACGATATTATCGGAGTCGAATGTTCGTCGAATTCAGTCGAATTAACAGTTGTTTCGTTGTAAAATTGGAAATTGGAATTACGAGATCGGTTTTCAAAAGTAATGTCGGTCGTTCCATTGTTCAAATAATAGCATAAACAATGTTACTAAGAGTAAGTTTTGCACGATTATTGTGCCGATATATCGTTGATCGTTTTTCGGAGTAGACGCCCTGAGCGGTCACGCTGCGTCGCATATTTATTTATTTATTTGTAGGAAAACCAACAGCTTTTACAATAAAATTAATAACTGCTTAGTGCTAGATAGCCAATGAAAGGTTCTCACGGATAGGTAATTGTTACATTAGGCATACAAATCGGTGATATGTAAGTATATGTACTACTTATAAAAGAGGGTACGACACGTGTAGTAAATGCAAAGAATAAACTAAGGTGTCTATTGTGCAAAAAATTGTCTGCTCAGCACTACTCGCGCTAAGGAGGCGCTCGTGCAGAACAGGTCAAGATCATAGTCCTTGCTAAGTTTATTGAAGTTGTCATTCGCTCTCCAGAGATATGAGTTTTGTCTGTAATTAGTACTTGCCGATGGAATGTGTAACGGTGCGTTTAATCGCATCAACTTTAACGCACAAAAATCCAACTAAGGTGTCTATGACGACCTCAGTGGCGCAGCGGGCGAGAGTCCACCTGCGACGCAAGATGTTGCGGGTTCGATTCCCGCCGCGGAACGAATTTGAGTACGATCTGCAGAAATTTGTTCCGTTGGTCTGGGTGTTTTCTATAATAAAAAATATGTAAGTATCTATGTATATAATGTATTAAATATATCAGTTATCTAGTACCCATAACACAAGCTTTGAGTAGCTTACTTTGGGGCTAGATGATGCTGTGTGGATTGTCCAGCATTATTTATTTATTTATTTATTGTGCAAAATATAGTGACGATACCTCCAGGCCGTCGAGCACGCTCTGTCCGGGCAGCGACACGAGCTCGGCCTGCGCGCCCGGCAGCAAGGAGCCGAAGATGGAGCCGAAGTCGCGGTTGACCTGCGCGCACGCCGCGATCAGCGTGTTGCGCTTCTTGTCGTCCAGCTCGTCCATCACCTGGACCAGCTTCGCGCGGTCCGCCTCCACTATCTTCTTCTTGCGCAGCAGGTCCTGGTACTGCAACGAGGAGCGGCATGGAGAAGCGCACGAGGGTGACCTTGAGGCTTATTTCCGTGTTCACTGTGAGGCAGTACTGAATTGAAACACGCACGGGTTTGTCCCGCTAACTGCTTTTACAAACTCGTCTTTAATTTACAGAGTGCGCGTCCTCCGATCGTGCACGGGTTTGCATACTTCTTATGCGCTTTGAATAAGCGCCACAAATCCGTGTTTGTTTGAAGGCATTTTTGTGTTTAATTAATGGGGAAGCAACCTAACGCACCTACTGCTCGGGGTAGGTCAATTCCGTTTTGTATATTTTTACATAGCAACCTAACGAACCTACTGCTCGGGGTAGGGCAATTCGGTGTTATATATTTTTACACAGCAACCTCACGAACCTACTGCTCGGGGTAGGGCAATACGGTTTTGTATATTTTTACATAACAACCCATTAGTTAAACACAAAAATGCCTCCAAACAAACACGGATTTGTGGCGCTTATTCAAGGCGCATAAGGAGTATGCAAACCCTTGCGCGATTGGAGAACGCGCACTCTGAATTGAACACGAGTTTGTAAAGGCAGTACGAGCGACAACCCGTGCGTGTTTCAAAGCAGGACTGCCTCATAGTGAACACGGGAATGGAAATACGCGACGCTGCGGCCCCGCGCCGGGCGCTACCTGCTCCTCCTCCTTGCCCAGCAGCAGGTGCGCGCGCGCGTTGAGCCCGCGCGCCAGCTTGTCGCGCCGCGCCTCGAGCTGCGCCAGGCGCGCGCCCGCCAGGTGCGCCTGCTTGCCCACGAAGTCGTACATGCCGCCGGGCGTGCCGAAGAACTGCTTCTCTCTCTGGATCCACGGGTTTTCGCTCACCAGGCTATTCATCTGCGAAGTGCGGTCCCCGATTAATATATGTAGCTCACCTTTCTTGACGGACTCGGTCGTCCGACCCCCTCGGCCGACTTACGGTTCCGTCCCACTTGGCGGCCTCGGCCTCCAGATCCTTGATGACGTATTCGAGTTCCTTGATCTTGAGCTCCATATCCTGCGCCTCGCGCGTCAGCAGCTCCTTGCGCTGCACCCGCTGCGCCACCTCGGAGTTGCGGCCCGAGATCTCGGCCTTTTGGTGCTTGATGCGAGCTTGCATCTCCGATACGGCTTCCTGTAACATGTTATTTGGTATTTACACGATACACCTATGTTGCGCCCCACTGTTCTGCGTCGGATATCTATCACTTCGGTCGTAATCGATGAGACGACCTATCGCTAGAATCTCCGCGACCTGTAATGACGACTGTACCAGAGCTGTCTTATGCTCCTCGGTGGCCTGCTCGAGGGAGGCCTGCAGCGCCTCCGTGGCTCGCTGCATCTCCGCGAGATGGCTCCGGCTGGAGGCCACCGAGCGCTCCAACTCCGCCGTCTCCAGCCTCAGGGTCTCCAGCTCCTGTTCCCGATTCTTCCACGTAGCTCCGTGCTGTTTTGCGTCGCGCTTAGCTATGCTCAGCGCCTGCTCGGCTTTCTTGAACTCCCTGTCGAAGTAATTAATGTTTAATTTGTTAGAACATTTTAATATAATAATAAGCCTAATTCAAACGACTGCTACAATATCAGAGCACGCACGGTTGCACTGAGGTGGCTAGATAGATGCCTAGATTTTAAATTATTGTCGTTATTACTCTCTCAGCTCAGTGCGGTCGTGAGCCGAGGCGCGCTAGGGAAGTGCCTGGTATAGGGCGCAGGGCCAGCACATTACCTCTCCCTGTGACCCTTGATGTCCTTGACCTTGGCCTCCAGTTCCCTGGCCAGCGCAGCCGCCGTCTTCTGTACGATTTTATCTTTTTCCACGTTCGCTGCCAGTTCCAACACCTGCCATACAAGTTAGTTCATAGTTATAGTCTTATTTTAGTAATTACCCACCTAATATTTCACAGGTTATTAATTTTAGTCATTACATCTTCTAGCGGAACCTTCAGATTAACATAGCTATGCTAAGCTGATGATGACAATGCATGCTGTTGAATACCTGCTCCTCGAGGCTCGTTATCTCGGCGTGCGTCTGCGCGTGCGACGTGGTGGCGAGGCGAGCCTTCACCACTTCCAGCTCGTGGGACATCAAGTCGTACCTACAACATTATTCATCGTTAGCAACATACACACAGGATCTTACACTGGAGATCTCCGTGTCGGGGATATCAGAACACCAAGAATGTAACTCGTTAATAGAACGAATAACATTCACCCCGTTCTAGAACTAATCACGTTTATTAGAAGGTGTCAAAAGCCTTTTACCTTTGCTTGAGGCTTTGGTATTGGTCGGCCAACCGCTGCATGGCCGTCAATTCTTTCTCGGAATCGGCTAATTTCTGCTCGGTCAGCTGCAGCTCTCGTTCGAGCTTTTTCAACTCCTGGATTTTGACGAGGGTCGAGCCTCCCTGCGAGATAACGTATAATTATCACCGTGATCGTACATGGAAGTTCGTGGAACAGAGGGGCGGGGGTACCCTGGCGCGCGCGCCCCCGGTCAGCGTGCCCGAGGGGTCGTACACGTCGCCGTCCAGCGTGACGCAGCGCTGCAGCACGCGCGGGTCGAAGCACACGCGCTTGGCCGTGTCCGCGTCGCGGCACACGAGCGCCGCGCCGAACACCCAGGCCAGCGCGGGCCGCAGCGGCCGCGCGTACGTCACCAGCTCCAGCGCCAGCCGCGCGCCGTCCGCGCCGCCCGCCTGCGGGACGAACGGGCGTCAGAGACTCAGGTCTCCTGAGTTCGCTCGTCCCCGACGGCCCTTCGCAGTCAGCTGCGAGGGGCCAGTCGGGGACGAGCGGAGCTAATATTGCGATCCCGAGTGTGTTGCGAAGAGCGCTGGTGGTGTAGTGTTAGCGCTCTTGCCTCACGATCCGAGGGTAGTCGGTTCGAACCAGGTCGTGCCCCGATGAGTTGTTCGATACGAAAAATGTACGCGCGCAATGCCAGTGCTCTTAAACGGCGATGTAAAACATCAGGAGGAAATCGGCATACCCTAGAACTCAACAATCGAAGGTGTGTGTTATAGGTTAGTATTCTTAAAAGCAGAGATGGACTTGCAACTCGTCACGTCCAGAACACAAACTACTGTGCAAAATGTGGGCATGTGCCAAATTTCATGTTCGGTCGTGCCTCTGACTACCCTCTTTAGATAATATCCTCAAAGATCTAAGTAACTAAAGATCTGAGAAGGTTAGATACCTTCCGGGGATAACGGTCATAGCCATGTTTTTATTATTTTGACCTCGATAGGAATGAAGGTTAGATAACGCCGAAAAAACTCATCGCAGCGAAATTTGGAACTTAATAATGAAGCGATAGAGCTTACGATTTCCTGAGCGATGGCGACGGTGCGACTGTCGATGACCTTCCCGGAGATCTTGTTGAGCGGGATGATGGTGGTGCGCGCCTGCAGGTTGCCGCGCTGCAGCAGCAGCTTGCTGGTCACCTCCGTGTCCACCACCACGTTGTACAACTGCGAGATCCGACCGTTCTAAGTATTCTGTTTTCTCGTTTACCCGTCGTTCTAGATGAGCGATGGAAAGCTAGTTTTCGACGCAACGCTAACATTCGTCTCGACGCAAAACTGATCTAAGCGATAATTATGTAGAATAATGTAAAAACACTAATGTATGGGGGTGTATGGGGTGTCAGCGTATCATTCTACTAGCCGGCTGTAACAAGCGGTAGAATGATATTTAAATTCGTTGAGACCTCAAAATCTCTCACCAGTGGCTCCAAGTAGCTGTCCTGCATGCAGCGGCCACACCCCGGAAACCACGTCGGCTCGTGGGCTAAACCTGGTGAGGGGGGCTTAAGTGTCTAACACTTAAGTCTACGCGGTTGCCCCCCGCAAAGTGCACTAAGTCTGTCTCGGCATTATGCAATCCACCCCCGGTGGCGAGGCAGCAAGGCAATGTGGAAGGCCTTGAGGGCGACGATAGGGGCAATGTACTTATCGTCGGCCAGACACAAGTCACCAAGTATTCCCAAGGAGGGTTGACGTCAGGCAGGCGGCCGGTCGTAAAACACCTAGCCAAAACTCGTACAACATGGATCACGGAAATAAAAGGAATTGCGATAATGCTAGGGCGTACCCCCGAGGCGACGCGCAGGCGCAGCACCCGGCGCCTGTGGGAAATGGACCAGGGTTGTTGCATCAGGGACGGGTGCAACGTAAGACGCGAGTCCGGGAAGTACGAATGAGGTTTGCAAGTTGGAATGTAGGAACGATGACTGGAAGGGGAAGAGAGCTAGCGGATGTTTTAGAAAGACGACGAATAAATGTAGCGTGTTTGCAAGAGACGAAGTGGAAGGGATCGAAAGCAAGAGAAATCGGGGTGGGTTATAAATTATATTATTGTGGAAGTGATGGTAAGAGGAATGGTGTAGGAATTGTTCTAGATAGTAAGCTGAAAAAATGTGTGACGGATGTTAAGAGGATGAATGATAGATTGATAGTAGTAAAAGTATTGTTAGAAGATTTAGTCCTAAACATAGTAAGTGTGTATGCACCGCAGACTGGGTGTGATGATAGCGTGAAAGAGAAGTTTTGGGAGGAGTTTGATTCAATGATAATGAGTGTACCAGAGAGTGAGCACCTATATATTGGGGGGGATTTTAATGGACATGTGGGAAGAATGAATGAAGGATATGAAAGAGTGCATGGAGGATGGGGATTTGGTAATAAGAACCAAGATGGTGAAGCCCTGCTCCAGGCTGCTTTAGCATTCGACCTGGCTATTGCGAACACATTTTTCAAGAAACCTGAGGAGCATCTTATTACTTTTAAAAGCGGTAATCACAGAACTCAAATAGATTACTTCCTCGTAAGGAGAGATAGCATCAGGTCCATTAAAAATTGCAAAGTAATACCTGGAGAGGGCTTAGTATCTCAGCATCGATTGCTTTTGCTTGAATTAAGATTCAAAGTTAAAAGCAATAAAAACAAACCAAAGCCCCCACCAAAGATTAAATGGTATTTAATTGGAAAGGAAGAGTATGCTAGAGAGTTCCAAAAGCGAGTAGTTGACAAAATGATAGATATGAAGGATATGTGTGAATTATCTGTGAATGAATGTTGGAATGAAATGGCTAACTGTATGAGAAGCGCGGCAAAGGATGTTTTTGGAGAAACGAAAGGGAAAGGTAAAATAGATAGAGATACTTGGTGGTGGAATGAAGAAGTACAAAAGGTTCTGAAAGAAAAGAAGAATGCCTTTAAGGAATGGAAAGGAGATGATAGTGGAGATGATATTATAAAAGAGGGTAAAAGAATGGTATATATGGAGTGTAAAAGAAAAGCTAAAAAAGCTGTTGCAATTGCAAGGGCCAAGGTACAGGATAAATTGTACCAATCCTTGGAAAAACCTAGTGGACAAAAAGACCTGTACCGATTAGCTAAAGAAAGAGAGAAGAATACTAGAGATATTATGCACGTTAAATGTATAAAAGATGATGGAGGAAAGGTTTTGACGAATGACGATGACATAAAAGAGCGCTGGAAGGGATATTTTAAAAAGCTAATGAATGAGGAGAATGTTTGGAGTGGAGTGTTAGAAAATGTACCAGTAAACCTGGGTTTGGTGAGAGATGTGAGTACGAGTGAAGTAAAAAAGGCTGTGCAAGATATGAAGAATGGAAAAGCGGTTGGACCAGATGGCATACCAGTGGAAGTATGGAAGTTACTGAGTGCGGATGGATGGAAGTGGCTGAGTTTATTCTTCAATAAGTTGTTGCAAGAGGAGGCGATCCCAGACGAATGGTGCAACAGTTCGCTAGTGCCCATCTTTAAAAACAAGGGTGATGTACAGGACTGCAACAACTACCGAGGAATAAAGCTCATGTCACATAGTATGAAAATTTGGGAGAAAGTAATAGCGAGACGAATGAGAGAAGAGAGTGAGATATCACAGAGCCAGTTCGGGTTTATGCCAGGGCGAGGGACAACGGATGCCATATTTGCACTTCGCCAGCTGTGCGAAAAACACAGACGTGCACACGCGAACCTACATATGGTGTTCGTTGACCTGGAAAAGGCATACGACCGAGTACCCCGGGAGGTTCTGTGGTGGGCTTTGAAAGAGAAAGGAGTGCCAGGAAAGTACCTGCAGCTTATTCGGGCCATGTACAGCCGAGCTATTACACATGTTAGGTCCGAAGCTGGCGTTACCGATGAGTTTAATGTGGCTGTAGGCTTACACCAGGGATCGGCTTTAAGCCCTTATCTGTTCCTCCTGGTAATGGATGCTTTGACATCGGACATACAGGAGGAGGCACCCTGGTGTATGCTGTTCGCCGACGACATTGTTCTTGTCGGGGAAAACGCAACCGAGGTCCAGAACAGGCTGGGAAAATGGCAAGGTAAACTAGAGAGTGTCGGATTGAAGATCAGCAGAACAAAAACCGAGCACCAGTTCTGCGACTTCGGTGGTCCCTCTAGTTTTACCCCTATTGCCTTAGATGGTGTATTCCTACCAGTCTGTTCCGATTTTCGGTACCTCGGTTCAGTAGTACAGAATGATGGTGAGATTGATCGGGATGTAAGAAATAGAATAAATGCGGGATGGATGAAATGGCGACAGGTCACAGGAACTACATGTGATCCGAGAATGCCCCTTAAACTTAAGGGGCAAATCTACAAAACGATTATAAGACCTGTCGTATTGTATGGGTCTGAATGTTGGGCCACCAAGGGAACGGACGAAAAAAGAGTGCATGCGGCGGAGATGCGAATGTTGAGATGGATGTGTGGAGTGACAAGGATGGATAAAATAAGGAATGAGTATATCAGAGGAAGTCTGAAAGTGGCACCGGTAACAGAAAAGATGAGGAGTAATAGGTTAGCGTGGTATGGACATGTTATGAGAAGAGATGAATGCCATGTGACAAGGAGAGTGTTAGGTATGAATGTAGATGGATACAGGGGTAGAGGTAGGCCAAAGAAAAGATGGATGGACTGTGTGAAAGATGACATGGGTAAGAAAGGAGTGAGTACTGAAATGACGAATGACAGAGAGAAATGGAAGAAGATCACATGTTGTGCCGACCCCACATAACGTGGGATAAGGGCAGGAAGATGATGATGAATGTAAAAACACTAATGTATGTACGGTATTCAGTCAAAAATTTGCGATGCTATACGAAAAGTAGCTGTACTTACTTTTCACATAGCATCGCGAATTTTAGCCGCTCACATCATCTTCCTGCCCTTTTCCCACGTTATGTGGTCGGCACAACATATCGTGATCTTCTTCCATTTCCCTCTATCATTCGTCATCTCAGTACTCATTTCTTACCTGTCATGTTTTTGCCGCTCACGGATAGTATATTTTAAAACAAGGCGTTCTCCTAAACATATTATGTTATGAACAACTAAACTCACCCGTCCGCCGGCCGCAGTCTCCAAGGCGACGCAGTAGATGGGGTCGCACACGTCCACCAGCCTCGCGATAGTACCTGCGGTCGAACGGATCTATCACACAAGCTGGGATGTCAACTACACTCAGAGTCAAAATGCACTCCAGTATTCAGGTGGTTTTTCGCATGTTTCTGCATTCTTTTTTTTTCACACAACGCCATCTAGCCTCAAACTAAGCAAAGCTTGTACTATGAGAATCAGATGGTCGATAGATTAATTATATACTATTTTTTGTAAATACTTACATAGAATACATAGTAATACCCAGACACATTATCACACAAATGTGTGTCCTGGGCGGGGATCGAACCCACAACCTACAGCGCAGAAGGCGAGAGCTCCTACCGACCGAGCTATAGGGACAATCTAGATTCCCGAAATTCTAGACTCGGCTCACCGCAGACCCTGCTGGCGTCGAAGTTAGGCTGCGGGGGGGAGTACTTGAAGTCGCAGCGCTGCAGCGTGGCCGCCAGCGCGTCCACGCGGTCCCGCTGCGCGCGCGCGGAGCCCTGCAGCGCGCGCGCCGCCTGCCGCAGCGCCGCGTGCCGCTCCGAGCTGAACGACATGCGGGACAGCTCGCTCTGCGAGGTAACACAGGCGACATGAGGCGGACATTGACAGAATCGTGGTAACAGGCCAGCGATGCCATAATAATTGAATCCTACTGATATTATTAACGCGAAAGTTTGTAAGAATGTATGGATGTATGTTACTCTTTAACGCTGAAAAGTTTGAACGGATCTGGATGAAATTAGGTAAGTAAAGTTACAGGTGATAACTTTTAATCCCGGAAAAATGTACGGTTCCCGTGGGATAGATTTCTTTTTGTTTTTCAAGGTCCCCCGCGGGCGAAAACTAGTTATCTATCCTTCTCGATCGATGTTAAACCAAAGTCCTACGGAAACATTTGAACTTTAGAAAATGATCGCATAGCTGTTACGAATAATGGAGACCCGGCTAGACATGGCGACGTTCTCCGCGCAGAGGCCTCACCACGAATTCATAATACATTACCGAATTAATATTACATTGTTATTTCGTCCCATGCCCTTTGCAAATTGTATTAATTGAAGATAATTTATTTCTATAAAACATTGTTACACAAAAACACATAAAGACTAACAATTTCAAAGGGCAAATAATATACAATGAACCCGTCCCCGCATTAGGCTCAAGCCTGTGTCTTTAACTGTCTTTGTGTGATCGAAGTAGTGACGTTTCTATAAATGGCAGACTTCGTGGTAAGGCGCAGGCAGTGGTCGCGCGCGCGCTCACCGCTAGCTCGTCGAGCTGGCTCTGCTTGTGGTCGATGGCGCTCCGGTCGCGCTCGAACTGCTGGCTGCTGGCGGAGAACTCCTTGCGCAGCCTCGCGAGCCGCTCCTCGGCCGCCTTCTTCTCCATCGACGACTGGCTGACGCGGGTCGACGCTTCCGTAGCCTCTTGCTTAGCCGCTAGAATGTCACGTAATGTCACATATGATTGCGAGTAAAGTCTCATACGTAAGCGAGTGCTCACGGGGACATGTTTAGATGGCTCTGCCCCCGATAGTTAAAAAGGCGCAAGTAACAACAAGTCAAAACGGAGAAAAAAATGTTTTAATGAATCAAACGGGAAATCGTTTGCTGTCTTTGGGTAAATTAAAATAATTACATATTAAAAATTGCAAATAATGGCCACAATAATCTTTAAGTCTTTGAATTCAACTATTAAAAATATGAATATTTTTAAATTATTAAACTAAAAATAACAAAAAACTGTTTCTTCTTAGTATAAAAATTGGGAAATAATACTACGTCCTTACTAGAATAGACGTAAATAGCCAAATGCGCCCTTTAAATCTAGAACGCTTATTGCAGGACCTTTATTCTAAGTAGAAAAAGGCGCATTTGGTTATATCCGCCTTTTTGTTTAAGTATTCAAAACTATGTAGATAATCCTTGACTAAGATAAAAAGTTTAAACAGATAACTAATTAATCCTTTCTTCTGGGCTGTAACCTAAAAATGTACAGTATTTTGTGGTAAACTAGTATTATCTATGTACTCAAATGTATGTTAATTAAATAAAAACTATCAACAGAGTTAAGTATTTATTAAAGAACTGCTTATCTATGGCACAAGACCAAAATAACTGTCATATTATTATAACTAATGAAGTACTGACAATATTTATAATAAGTAATTATGCCGGTTTAATTAGATGTCTGAATACCCTATTGAAACAACATAGAACCTAACGTTAATGACTAAAATAACTCGATAAGCACTATTCAGTCAGCACTAGTAATAACATCGAAAAACATCGATCTGCATTCAATAACAATAGATATTTTAACTTATAAAATCTAACTTGTGCAAAAAGCTGTTTTTAGTAAATAACAAATATAAGGTATGGAACCATCAGTATCAAAAACCTTAAACTATCTTATCTTAAAACCGAAGCCAACAGCTGTGGCTGTTGTCGTTATTTGCGTGGCACACCAAAATTGTTTCTGTATTTTTTAATGTAGTGCTATTGGTAGGCAGGTACTTTGCGTGCTTGTAGAAGCTAATGCTTTGGCACTTAAGTCAAAGCTTCGACCTTTCTTTATGTTTTAGTTGTCTGTAATAAAATCATTAAATATACATAATACAATCAATACAAAACATAGGTAAATATAGGTAAGTTCGCATACTAAACATGCACTACTATTGTATCCATCATAGATAATTCACTGTCTCTTTCTTGCCTAAATAACTTCTTACCTTAATCCATCAAATCCATCTTAGACTTCGTCTTAAACAAAAACTAAAAAACGTTAGAAATATAGTGTAATAAAAACTGGATGCTTACCTTGTGATAAGTCAAACAAATAAAAATTGTGCATCCACGCGACACGTCCTTATGTACTCCGACTGTTACTCGGGCGCAACTGACACAGGAAATGGTCAGCCGCCGTACTAATAAAACCCCGCGCACCTCCCCGCAGGATTCACGATAATAAGTTTAAAAGGACATTTCTGCTCACTTGCGCCTTATTAATTTCCTCTTCGAAATAAAGTCAAATTATGCGTCTTTTATATTACCGAGCTCAAATTAAATATGCAAACCATATGGGCATATCTACATATATGCGACTCTTCAACTAAGTTTTAGCCAAATTCGACTTTTTAACTTCAATTGGGTAAAAATAAGTGTAGAAGCTGCTTATTTACTTGTGCTAAAATCGCACCGAAGCAAGATAGAAAAATATTAAAAATATAGGTAGACGCGCCCTTTTTTCCTGATTCTGGCAATATATATAAGTCAGATTGGAAAAAATGTTAGATGCGCCTTTTTAACTATCGGGGGCAGGGCTGTAGTGTCTAGAAGAGACGCGTGCGAACTGTACGTCTACCATGAGTTGTCACATTTAGATCGGCTGACGTTACTACAGCAGTAATAGTACGTTACTATGACATCTGTCAAAATTGTTATTCATGGTACTTACCAAATTCTAAGCAAATTAATGAAGCGCAAACTACAGTCGCTGTAGTAAGCTGTGACGTAGGATAGTTAAGTACGTGACGTTTTAGTACCCAAATATCCGCTAGAGGCGCTGTACAAGTTTTCATACTTTTTTTTAACTACAGTCGCTAGCGAGTATGGATTGTGAAAACTCATGGTAGACTTACTAACGTGAAGTGGAAGTTAAAAAGCTTACCCATAAGCTGGTCCTGCAGAGACTCCGAAGCCCCTTCTAACCCTGAGCTGACTGCCAGGAACTTTTGCTGCGCCTCGGCCAACGCCGCCTCGCTCTGCTCGCTCGCCACGCGCAGATTCTCGAACGTGGACGACGCCTGCGCATATCAATTCGTTATTTTTCCTCTATTGAGTGAGTGAGCGAAGCGAGCTAAAATCTCAGTGGCAAGTAGGAAGTTTTGGCGTTGTTTGTATGTTTGTGTATATTTGTTTACTCTAGCATAACAAATCGTTAATCCAATATTTTTCATATCAAATGAAAGGGCTATGTGTAGGCACAATCCAAATGGTTTTTATTTTTATTCTAGGATGGATAGTTTTTTGACTAAGACTAACTTACTTAGACATACAATATATTATGGTCATTTTTGGCCAAACCGCATTCTGCAGGGGTCTGCAACTGTTAGTACCTTTATCTTAATGTTTTCAATAATCTATAAATATGTATATCTCCTTATCTCTGTTTAAACTTATTCTTTACTATGGATGTGTGTGTGTCAAATAAAATATTTTCTCTCTTTTCACTCAAACTCGGTCCAAAAAACTTCAGAGATCTCAGTTCGGGGCGAACTACTAGTACAATCAATGAATCGCTACACAGTCCACTTCGCAATGCACTAACATGGTCCAGCGCCGCGCGCTTGGCCTCCAGCGCCGCGACGTCGTCGTGCAGCGCGCGCTGCAGCAGGCGCACGCGCTTCTCGTGCGAGTCCAGCCCTTCCCTGTTGGCCCGCAGCACGCTGCCCGCCGACGCCTCCGTCCGCTCCAGAACACCGAGTTCTGTTTCTAATCCTTTGAGAATGTTCGCGTTCTCCTGAGAAACAACACAAAAATACAACATTTAGTTTGACTCCGGTCACGTCCTGCCACGCAAATGTGAATATAAAAAGGGGAACATTCCTAATCCTGGCTGAATGATCAACGCGGAGGATAGCGACACTATAAACGCATTACTCATTGCATAGATCAGTTTGCGATGAGATATCGGAATGTCTTTCCATCGCTCACCTAGGTGAGTGTCCTAGGACCATGTGTATAGGTCATCGAACGGATCTAGGCATTCGTGAAGTTAGCCACAGGTGCGAGTTTGCGCATGTACAGTTCTTTCCCCCCCTCCTCATACCTCCAATTGCTCCCGAAAAACGATCCTGCGCAGCTCTTGCGGCTAACTCCACGAATGCCTAGATTCGTTGAGCCAACTATAACTAACTACCCTCGCTGCCGCATCCTACCACAATACGAAAATGACGGTCTACCTGATTCATTTTCTTATTGATTTCTGCAATCTCCTTGTCAATACTCTTTGCCTCTTTTTCATTAGATTTGATGCTATTTTTCCTTGCTTCGATGTCATCGAGAACTCCTTTGATTTTTTCCTGTACTTTTTCGTATTCCTTACTGGCGACATCATACCTGATAAAGTGAAAATAATATAATCAATATGTCACTTTCCTGAAACGCTAAGGCGGCACAGTGCCAGTTGTAAGCTAACCCAAGACCGAGAAGAATTATCAAGAAACTAGGTAGTCTCAGTTCTCTCACTTTTTGTATGAGATATACAAAGCATGACCTCACTAAACACGTAAAAAGGAATAAGAGCAGGGGTATGATGATAATGCTGATGATAATGTTTTTTTTCTGGGGTTTGATACTATAATATTAAACTCTCACAGCAAGAATGAGAACACCATTAAAATGACACGGGCTTTGGCAGCCAGTACAAATATTTTCTCTCATCTTTAACATTGAGTGGGTACTTATACTTACTGGTAGGACATATATAGCTTTTTGAGGGTGTCGATTTCCCTCACCACCTGCTGATGCTCCTGGAACTGCGACCTCTCATCGTGCAGCTTCTGCAGTTTGGGAGCTATGTCCTCTGTTATGATCTAAAACAGTTTATAAGGATAAGAACCCACTCTTACAAGTAAGGCCTCATGGGAAAGATCAGATGGTTGACTAAGTTTCCGGCCCAAATTTAGGCACAGATGCATGTTCAAGGTCTGCTTTATTTTTTAACTAAAAAAGATTTTATAATGCTACTAATCCTACTAATATTATAAATGCGAAAATTTGTTTGGATGTCTGGATATTTGTTACTCTTTCACGCTAAAACCGCTGAACAGATCTGAATGAAATTTGGCACAGATATAGATTATGGTCTGGAATAACACATAAGCTACATTTTATCCCGAAAAAATGTACGGTTCCCGTGGGATAGCGATGTTTCTGTTTTTCAAGGTACCACGCGGGCGAAGCCGTGGGCGGAAGCTAGTTAATTATATTCATGAACAAAGCCAAACACAAATCACTTATGCTTGATTTACCGCAGCTCCCCACCAACAACTCTCCGAGACCGGGATGAAATATAATGAACTTACAGCATCAAGCTCCTTGAGTTTAGAATCTTTCTTGGCAATAGTATTCTGGGCTTGTAACTTCTTAGACTCGTACATACTAGTGCCTGCTGCTTCTTCTATCATTGACAAAATCTAAAACAAAACATTCAGAACACAAAGTTTCAGCTATATTGCAACAGTTATTGTGGAACAGTAGAATTTTTTCTCACAAAATCTATCATTTATCTTGAGTGTAAATAAATATGAGAGCGCTGGTGGTGTAGTGGTAGCACCCCTGCCTCACGATCCGAAGGTCGTGGGTTCAAACCTGGTTTTGCACCAATGAGTTTTTCCATTTCGAAAAATTTATGTGCGCAATGACAGTGCTCTTAAACGGTGAAGGAAAACATCGTGAGGAAACCGGCATACCCTAGAACCATAAATTCGAAAGGTGTGTGTCATAGGTTAGTATCCTTACAAGCGGCGATGGGCTTGCAACCTGTCACGTACGGAATACTAACTACTGCAAAATGTGGGCATGTGCCAAATGTCATGTTTGAAATTGCCTCTGACTACCCTCTTTAGATATCATCAAAGATCTAAGTAACTAAAGATCTGTGGAGATATCTACCGAGCCCAAGGATTACAGTCGTCATCATATATTTTTTTAAATAAATATACATACATACATAAAATAAGTAGGCAGAGACCATGGATCTCGACTAGCTATGATCCTGACATACCTCTTTTGCTTCATTCACTCTCATCTAGAATAATCCTACCAAGGGGACGACAGCTCAAAAAAGCTGTTGACAACAACAACCTAAACACAATTTCAACGGCCCAACCCACGTACTGGCCAACTGACACCAGAAAGAAACCAGACCTACTTGACTTTTTCATTATAAAGGGACTTTCTGGTAACTACATGAAGGCTGAATCCTGCCTCGACTCATCCTCCGACCACACGCCTGTTATCCTGACAGTGAGCTCTACAATAATAGAAACTGACCGACCACACTCCATTTGTAACAAACATACTGACTGGCAGTCATTTAGAGAGTACATCGAAGAAAATATTAACCTCAAGTTTCCTCTTAAAACTGCCGAAGATGTTGAAGAATATACCAGGCACATAACGACACTGATACAAAAATCATGTTGGTTAAACACACCGCCAGATAATCAAAAATAAAACAATAAATATTCCTCTAGAGATTAAAAATAAAATCAGAGAAAAAAGAAGACTACGTAGAGTCTGGCACACCAGCAGGAACAGCTCTGACAAAACTGCTTTCAACAAAGCTATTGTAGAGTTAAAAACTATAATACAAAACTCTAACAACGAAACACTTGAGAAAAAGATGTTATCTCTAACCGCCACGGCATCTACCGACTACTCATTATGGAAATGCATGAAATCATTTGCCAGACCCCAAATTGCGAATCTTCCACTGCAAACCAACAATGGATGGGCAAAAACAAGCGAAGAAAAAGCTGAACTGTTTGCGAAACACTTCTTCCAAGTGTTTATGTGCAATCCACCAAGTGAACCTGAAACTGAGAAAGCAATTGATGAAATAATTGAAACACCGTTCCAACTTGACCCCCCACCAAGGCCAGTTTCCCCTAGAGAAATAAACAATATCATTAAGACCCTCAAAGAAAAGAAATCTCCTGGCTACGACCTAATTACAAAAGAAGTCTTGAAGGAACTGCCAAAAAAGGCGATTGTGTCCATCGTAATGCTGTTTAATGCTATATTTAGAGTACAATATATTCCATTGCAATGGAAAGTATCACAAATCATTATGATCCAAAAACCCGGAAAACCAGGACATGAAGTCTCATCATACAGACCAATAAGCTTGCTGCCTCTCCTATCCAAACTATTTGAAAGAACACTCTTGTCACGAATCCTGCCAGAACTCAAGAAAAACAAAACAATACCCAACCACCAATTTGGCTTTAGAGAACAACACTCGACTGTAGAACAGGTACATAGGGTCTATAATACAATCAGGACATCCCTGGAAAACAAACAATACTGTTCTTCGGTTTTCTTAGACATCCAACAGGCCTTCGACAAGGTGTGGCATAAGGGTCTACTATCCAAAATCAAGCTATGCCTCTCACACGTCTATTTCCCTATACTTAAATCTTATCTCACTAAAAGGATATTCCAAGTAAAAGAAAATGGCTCTACATCAAAATTTTATGAGATCAACGCAGGAGTTCCACAAGGTTCCGTACTTGGACCGATCCTGTATTCACTTTACATCGCAGACTTGCCAGAGATAGCAGAAGTAACCACAGCAACGTTCGCAGATGACACGGCGATCATGGCTAGAAGTAACGACCCAGAAAAAGCATCCGAAATTCTACAAAGAGGCCTAGATAAGATTGCAGAGTGGATGAGTAAATGGCGAATAAAGGCCAGCTCTACAAAGTCAGTCCAAGTAACATTTACTCTTCGAAAAGACAACTGCCCGCCAGTAAAACTTGGAGACACCTACCTACCCCACAGTGACACTGTAAAATATCTAGGCCTACACCTAGATCGACGTCTTACATGGCAAACCCACATAAAAACCAAGAGGGAACATATGAACCTGAAATTCAGAAACCTCGCTTGGCTACTAGGAAGGAACTCTAAGCTGTTAACTGACAATAAACTTCTTATTTATAAAGCTGTACTGAAGCCAATTTGGTTATACGGCATACAACTATGGGGATGTGCAAGTAGCTCCAATATAGCCATCATCCAAAGAGCGCAGAACACAATGCTGAAAACAATAGCGAATGCCCCATGGTTCATTACCAACACTGAAGTGCACGAACATCTTCACATGAACACAGTAAAAGAGGAAATCAAATTAACTGCTGCCAAATATAAACAGCGCCTAGCTCACCACCCGAATGAGCTAGCTGCCCAACTAGTACAGCCTAGCTACCAAAAACGGCTGAAACGACATGACATCCATACGCTAGATGAAAGACACTAGCCCTATACAGACGGAATTGTGTCCAAGGGTGGAACACAAGCCACAAGAGAACGTCCTCATAAATGATTTGCTTATAGTCGCAAGACTGATCGCAGATGAGATTAGAAGAAAAAAAAAAAAAAAAAATTCACTCTCATTACATTTTTAATAATGCAAGTTGATTTAGGGTACTCTTGACTTAAAACATCCGCAATTTCATTGAGGTATGTATACTGAGGTCTTCCACTTCCAACTGTTCCTTTCACACTCTCCTTAATGCACCTGTTTCATCAATCTCCTTTCACCAATCCTTTCTACATGCCCAAACCATACCTTTCTAATTTTTCATCACATTTTCTTATCACACTTTGTTCTTCACTCTAATATTTCACAAAATATTTTTTTAGAAATTTCTTATTTAGAAAATATTCTACTACAGTAACCATATTCAATAAATAAATATAAATATTGGTCGACAATTCACACAATGCCAGACACAGAACCAACATCTGTATTCATCACACAAATGTTTACCCTGGGTGGGTATCGAACCCACAGCCTACAGTGCAGAAGGCAGGGCTACTACCAACTGAGCTGAGGACAGTCAATAGTAATGCATATAGCCTAAACACTCGAATTGCTGTCTTACCTCTGGTGGCTTCATGTTGAGGACCTTAGTGATGCGGCCCTGCATGATGAGGAAGTGAGGGTTGTTCACATTGAGCTGAATGGAACAGAACAAGTCACTCACTCTCTTGTTCTGTACATTGATACCATTGATCAGATACTTGTTCTTGCCTCCCATCACTATCTGAAATAAATTAAATTGAACTAAATTGAATTACTTGTGGCATAGCCCATTTGTAATTAGTCAATGAAGATTAGAATCATTCTCACAAGTCAGTAGGTACTCAGTTGGCCACAGTAGCATGATTATGTAAATCTAACAGCTTCTCTGGCTTGCTGGAAGCCACTTTATGCTGTTGATAAGTTAGGTATCTATTAGCTTTTATAAATATGTAAGGAATGGTACAAAAATAAGAAATTAAGAATTTATATTATAAAAATACTTATAGTATATAAGTACTTACCTGTCTTGTGATGGTGATTTCATCGGTAGTCTCATATCCTATGGGAGCCTGGCTCTTGTCTCGGTTGTCGAACGTGATGCTCACAGTGGCCTTTGTGATCCCAGCCTGCCCATGCTTGTAGATCAACTCCTGGAGACTGCCTGCTCTTACCTTAAACATTTTATTGCTATTACATTCACTTTTTATGGTGGCATTTACATTTGCATTTTTTGGCTGTTTCATAATCAGTTTACTAAATTTAGATATTTACATTAGACAGATTGGTAATTCCTAGCACGAAGCATATTGAATCCAGGATATTCGACTTCCCCGTGCCGTTGAGACCGGTGATGGCGTTGAAGGCAGGATCGAAGCCGGTGACTTCCACCCGGTTCCCGTACGACTTGAAGCCATCCAGCGTGATCGACTTTATATGCATGGTGGTTCATGAAGTTTTTCTATTTACTTCAATTTTGATGAACATTATAAAATCACTCAATACGTAATTTTTACCATTCACAACACAAAACAAAACATAAAAATATTTAGAGTACCAGTGTGCGAAACGAATAAACGAAACCAATTCACAAGAAAAACCGTTGTAATTTGACGCACCCGCGGAAAGAAAATAAAGCAAATGCAAGCAATTAGCAAAGCAAAGCAAGCAACACAAATTATTATTATTTTTTTGTCATATCGTTTGACATTGACATAAATGTGTCCATTGATAGGTAGTTTTACTACCTTTCTAATATTTATATTCTATTATATTATATTCTATTATATTCACCTATATTCTTCTCTATTTGGTGGGACGACACGATAAAAATTGAATGAATAATGATAATTAATGAATAAGTAGGTACCTGGATGACCGAGCTTTGCTCGTGTTTTTTTTCTGGTAAATCGTGTTTTTTGGAAAATGAAACCTAGCTAGATCGATTTATCGCCCCCGAAACCCTCTGCATACTAAATTTCATGAAAATCGCTGGAGCCGTTTCTGAGATTACGATTATATATAATATACATATAATGTACAAGAATTGCTCGTTTAAAGGTTTAAGATAGTTATGTTAGTTGGATATTTTAATATCAAGCCATATTAAAAGCCACTTAAATATAGTGAGCCATAGATCAATTATTTATTTGAGCGATGGTCACCTTAAAAAAATTGTAAATAAAATAATTCAATTTGATTTCAATGATGAAGGTTGTATTCAGAATTTTATTTTGAAAACTAAAACCTAATAATACACGCATTATTTGCGATAATTGTTTTTTTTCAAACAATCCAATCAAACAGACAGTTATTTATTTTGACAGTTTGTAATTTCTTCCCCCCCTCCTACCTGCCCGTGCCCGCCTGTTTCGTCTCTTCTTGTGTAGCGAACACACGTTGGCCCTGGCCTGCCGGGCGAGGCCCAATCATGGCCATCGCCCAGCGTGTAATGAGGTGGTTGGCGTAGGGTCGCCGACGCCTGTACAGGCCTGTACAGGCTGGCCGCCGATCCCGTCGAGTGTCGGTTTTTGGGCCAAGATCAAAGAGAGTTGGCCGCGCGGCCCGCCTGCCGTTTACACGTTGGCTTGCTATTCAGTCTCTTGCAAACTAGCGCACGGGACGGACGTGCGTGTCTACTCGCCGAATGCACTATATGATACGTGTCGCAAAATGAGCGACAGGTCCAATGAACGTATTTGATGTTTGTTGAGCTACTTTTTTATTTATTTATTTAGGTATGATCAATAAATGTAAGTAACTAGGTAGGTTCCATAGGTACAGCACTGGTTTCCATAACATCGCATAATGTAGGTGGTAGTCATTTTAACCAATCTACCTACTTTACCTACTGTTAGGTATGTACCTACCTAAGTATACCTGTAAATGTGTGATATAAGATGGTAATAAAATAAGTACTTAGACTTATTTTATACATAAATAATGCATTCAGGAATAGGTAGAAAAAGTAGGTAGTCATTTATACCTATCTACCTACTAGGTATGTAAGTACCTACTGTAAGTATGTGATATTATGGTAATAAAATAAGTACCTAGACTTATTTTATTCTATGTAATGCATTCAGGAATAGGTATATAGGCTGCATATTTCATTCCATCCATGACCTCATTTTTTTTTAAAAAAATATCGATCGTAATTCGCCGGCGCGCCGAGTCGAAATCGACGTGCACCTTGCCTGCCTGATCGGAGCGCACTGAGGCGAGGGCCAACGTGTGAATGGCACGCCGGGCCTCGCCCGGTGTTATCGCCATCCTTGTCTAAATTTTTTGTCCTTGTCACACTGACCAATCATCGCCAACATGTAAAAGGGCTATTGCTTGCCTTGCCTTGCCTGTCTCCCGCCGCCCGCCCATCCGTTTTCATAAATATTTTCATTGGGTTTCCTTCCATTTTCAACAACTTTTCGTTTAAGTTTTTTCAGTTTACTATTAGAAATTAAAAGAAATAATGGATTTCAACAACACTGGTGCCATGAGGAGTCCATTTTCTCCAAGAGTGAGACAATCGTTATCAGGAAGAAGACCTATTGGGTTATCTTCTGCGAAGAAAAATCAGAGGTTTGCCCTAGTTGAGGTCATTATTCAATTATTAATGGCTTCTGGTTCCTCTTAAAATAACAATAATAACATTTGCTTCCAGCAAGTTTAATCAGACCGTCGAAGACATAGGCGGCGACGTGATCTACAAGACTCCTCTCATCACGCTGGAGACCTTTGGAGCACCCTTGCCTGTTATAGTCACAGAGGCTCTTACGTTTGGTAAATATTCAGTGCTAACTACAGAATCTTGCTCTAAATCAAAATGCAAACGTGTTATTTGCTAGGTGCTTATTTCGAAATGCAATTTTTTAAATGAGTCTCCTCGCTTGTGATAAATGTGTAAGTATGTAGATGTGTAAGTATGTATTGTTTAAGTATTGCAAAGTGCAAGTTTTTTTGTTTAATACCTACTAAACCTTTCAGCAAGTAGTGACGTCAGTGTCCGTCTGTCTCCATGTGGGTGGTGCTGGGTGGTGTCAGGTCGAAGAGTGCTGGCATGGCCAAGATCTGCAGGCAATGACTCTCCATCATCAGGGCCATCTGCTGCCCGAGAACTCACGCTACCACAGACAGACCTCGCTCACAAAGCTGATCTTGTCATGCTGTTTTATGAGGATGCAGCCCAGGTCCGCTCTTATGTTAATGTTTCTGAACTGCTTATTTACATGCTGAATGACTAAAAAAGTAAGATAACAATGTTTTAGGATACAAGAGATACCAATACAGTTGATAAATTAATAAGTTTAGGGCTTCTGTGAATGCCAGTTATGATTCCAGATGCCATCCTGCATCGGAGTGTCTCCAGAAGGCACAGTGCGTTACTGGGCCAATGTGGGCCAGGAGGGAGCATATGTAGATGTGAGCTGTGAGCTAGCCGGGCAGGAGTGTGAGCGGATTGCCAGTGCCCGGTCGCATGCTCCATTAGTCCTCGCGACCACCACCTGTACCCTCGTGCTATTGACACCCACCACAATAGGTCTGAGTACTTCTCATTTTACAAGCACCTAGCTTGGTGATTTAATTTTGCCTAAATTCTTGGGTTAGTCCCTCATTATGATAAACAGACTGCAATATTATTCTGCAATATTATAGATGGCAGAGGGACAGTGACTTGCAGAACATTGCGGCCGCCTAGCGGCTGGTTGGGCGGCATCGGCAGACGGGTGTCTTTGATGTTCTTCGGATCAATGCCAGCACATGTTGACACGGTAATAACTATGTCAGTATGTTGTGTTGAATTTGACTGATACTTGTTATATGAGATTTATCTTTTCAATCACTTTGACCTGTAGAAGCTGGTCGGCGTGGTGGTCCTAGGTAACGGAGGCCTGGAGCCCGAGTCGTCGGGCTGCGTGGCGCTGGTGGCGGGCGGGGGCGCGGGGGGCGCGGGCCCCGTGCTGCAGGTGTGGCGCGGGTCCGAGCTGCACGAGCACAGTCTGCGCCGAGCGCTGTGCGACGCGCATGCGCGACCGCACCTACCTCCGCACGGTAACCTACTCCATATACCTAGATGGCTAAGGAAATAAATTCTATCTACAGAGAGAGAGAGAGAGATAGAGCAAAATACATATGAAACCTAGTACAATTTTAAATTTCAGTGAATTATAAGTGTATTTTGTTTAGGAGACCTCAACAGCTTGGAGATCCTAGCCCTGGACGTGCGCGCCAGCGGCGACAACGGCCTATTGCTGCTGGTGGGCGCCGTCAACGTGGCGCGCTCGCCCGAGATGAGATACTCTATCGGTAAAGTATCGTGAGCTGTATAAGCTAAGTATAAGAGCGCTGGTGGTGTAGTGGTAGCACCGCTGCCTCACGATCCGAAGGTCGAGGGTTCAAACCGGGTCGTGCACCAATGAGTTTTTCCGATGGAAAATTTCCATTCGAAAAATTTATGTGCGCAATGCCAGTGCTCTTAAACGGTGAAGGAAAACATCGTAAGGAAACCGGCATACCCTAGGCCCTAGAACCAAAAATTCGAAGGCATGTGTCATAGGTTAGTATTCTTATAAGCGGCGATGGGCTTGCAACCTGTCACGGACGGAATACTAACTACTGTGCAAAATGTGGGCATGTACCGAATGTCATGTTTGGACTTGCCTCTGACTACCTCCTTTAGATATCCTCAAAGATCTAAGTAACTAAAGATCTGAGGAGATATCTACCGAGCCTGGAGATTACAGTCGTGATCATATTCTTTTAAAGTATCGTCGGACCACCATCCACGTACAACCCGGTCACATTATCTCGAGACCTCGCTGGAATGCGAACCTCCCGCCCCGTTCTCCTTTCACCTCCCCGCGCTCGCACTTTCGTTGCCGAGAGAGAGAGAGATCAGAGCGCCGACGCGACGTGACGTCATCGACGCCAGGTCTCGAGATAATGTGACCGGGTTGTAATCTTCCTGCCCCTTCTCTCCCGCGGCCTCTCCCCCCGCCCCGCAGCGCACGTGTCGCTGGAGGAGCCGGGCGCGCCGCGCGTGACGTCGCTGCTGGCGCTGCGCAGCTGGCCGCCCGAGGACGGCGAGGCGCCGCGCTTCCTGCCGCTGCCGGCGCACGTGCTGCTCTACACCTCCAAGTACATCGCGCTCGTCTCCTGTACGTGTCACCTCACCGGTGTTTACCCTATTACTTATTTATTTTCTAGCTTACACCCCCGCGTGGGATCTCGAAAAACAAAAACGAACGTATCCCACGGGAACCGTACATTTTTCCAGGCTATAATCTATATCTGTGCCAAATTTCATTCAGATCCGTTCAGCCGTTTCAGCGTGAAGGAGTAACGAACATCCATCCAGACATCCATCCAAACTTTCGCGTTTATAATATTAGTAGGATTTGTTTGAAAAACCAATAGCTTTTACAATAAAATTAATAACTGCTTAGTGCTAGACAGCCGATGAAAGGTTCTCGCGGATAGGTAATAGATACATTAGGTATACGAATCGGTGAAATGTAAGTATGTACGGTGCTACTTATAAAAGAGGGTACGACACGTGTAGTAAATGCAAAAAACAAACTAAGGTGTCTATTGTGCAAAAAATTGTCTGCTCAGCACTACTCGCACTCTTAGGGATTTCGCCCTTTTTTTTAGATCGAAACTACTTAGTTCATGTAACTTAGAACTATTTATATTACGACAGGGATTTAGGGAATTTTAGGGTAAAGATTACTTGAGGTGGTGAACCTTTTTATTCAATGCTCAATAGCTCTACATATTAGGGGATGGAAGACATGAGTGATAATACTCACCGTTATACCTAGTAACCTTCATTGCAAGATAATGGAGAAAATTCTTTTTTTTTAATTGATATTACCTACCCCTAGTAACCTTCTTCTTCTCAAGTTATTTAAAAAAAATCGCATCATAATGTGCAAAACTATTCATGTTCGAAAAAAATTGGGATTTATAGGGATGATTTCCAAATAATTTAGGGCAAAACCAAAATCTTCAGTGGAAACACTGGACCTGACCGATGTCGTCTCGGTCCTACGATAACCGGGCTGAGAGCGATGTCGTCTGGGCTGAGAGTGATGTTGTCTGGGCTGAGAGTGATGTTGTCTGGGCTGAGAGTGATGTTGTCTGGGCTGAGAGTGATGTTGTCTGGGCTGAGAGTGATGTTGTCTGGGCTGAGAGTGATGTTGTCTGGGCTGAGAGTGATGTTGTCTGGGCTGAGAGTGATGTTGTCTGGGCTGAGAGTGATGTTGTCTGGGCTGAGAGTCGTCTATTGTCCAGCGAGCGGAGGCGGCATCGGCGACAAGGCGGAGTACGTGGACGTGGGCGCGGAGGGGGACCGCGTGCTGGGCGGCGAGCTGTGCGGCGCGGCGCTGCTGTTCTCGGCGCGGCACGGGCCGCTGCGCCTGCGCGCCCCGCCCGCCGCGCACTCTCCCGCCGACAGGTGAGCCGGGGAGCGTTCCCCGCGCGGAGGCCCTCGCGCGTTCTAAGGCACCTCCTACATAAAACTACCTCCTGCTTAAGTTGGTACATAAATAATTTTCCGTCCCCGAGTCCCTCCCGACCGCAACGCGCGGAGGACCGCGGCATCTGGACGCGATGTAAATTGCTACGCTAATCTGGACAGGCTCTTAGAGGTCTCCACCGTACCTACGGTCCCCGCGTCACGATCGGATGCTTTATCCTGCGTACTTTTCAGGTCTGTTTGCGAGAGTCCCATGGGATCGCCGTGCCCCTCGGACATGTACGACGGAAACCTATCGCTTTACGAGATCGATCCGCACGAGGTGAATACTATTAGTCACATCGAACTGATAAATTGACTCATTTACATTTTACGTCGATAACGAGTTTTCCTTTCGATCATTACTTCAAAATTTTTATTAAAATCGAGTGATCATAACATAAACTATTTATAACGTCGGACAGATAAGCGCGGTGACGACCGACGCTTGCGGCAAGCTCAAGACAGCTTTCCTGTTCCACCTGCGCCGGGACCCCGCCTCGTGCCGCGACATCATCCACCGGCTGTTCCCCCCGCCCCCCGCCGCCCCGGCGCGGGAGGACGACGTGGACGATGTGCTCGACAGGACCGTGCTGAAGATCGCTACGGAGATGCTGGACGACATGCCCGCCGGAGACCCTAGGTCGGTGGTCGGTCAGGTTCTAAGTTTTATCTAAAGCAAACAGTTATAAATACTCTACAGGATCTAAGGCTATATGACAGTTCAGATTGCTTTCACTTCTAGGTTACATTCATAGTTCGGACTGTGATCGAGCGCTATCTCAGCGGACCCGCGTTTCAGTGGAAAATTGCGATAGCTGCCGGTCGAGGGAGCCGGGGGTCCATTATCTTAGTTACCGAGTTTTTCTTGCGACCTCCGCAGATGGAAGAGCGGGTCCGGCGCAGCGTCCCGCGTCGCCCTGGGGAGCTCCGCGGCGCTGCAGGTGGCGGCGCAGCTGCAGGACAAGAAGCGGGCTTTCACGCTCTTCGTGGACTTCCTGCGCGCCACCGGCCTGTGGCACCGCCTCGGGAAGATCACCTCAGGTATGTCCTTCGAAGCCCTCGGATCGATTTCGGAGGACCGTGATTAATGTGAGATGGGCGGGCAGGCGGCGGCGTGGGGCGCACGGAGGCCGCGCTGGGCTCGCTGGCGGAGCAGCTGGCCGCCGCCATCGCGCTGCGCCGGCTGCAGCAGGGGGCCGACGCGCACCTCATCGACGCCGCCATCTACCAGGTGGGCGATCGGTCCTCGATTTCGTTTTATTCGAAATCGACGACGTTCACGAGCGACGTTCGTCGACAGGTCGTCGGCGGGCCCGAGGGCGGCTCCGAGGAGGAGCCGGAGGTGGTCGAGGCGCTGAGCGCCGGCGCGCTGTCGGCCTCCGACGTGTTCTACCGCCGCGTGTCCGGCGCCTGGCGCGGCCTGCGCGCGCTGTGCCAGGGCGCCGCGCGCGCGCCCACGCTCGACCTGCTCACCGTGAGTGCGACCGCCCCCGCGCCCCCCGCGACCCTCAGCGTCCGCCGTCCCTCCGCAGAGCGTGCTGGCGGAGATGCACGAGAGCCGCGCGCGGTGGCAGAGCTCCCCCGGCGCCGCGCCCGCGCCGCCCGCGCAGCCGACGCGCGCGCTGCTCGGCGCGCTGCTGGAGCTGCACGCGCGCGCCGTGGCGCCGGGCGCGGGCCCGCACGACACGCGCGCGCGCCTGCTGCAGGCGGCCGGCGAGCTGGGCGCGCGGCTGCTGGCGCACGCGCCGCCGAGCCGCGCCGTGCGCCGCGCCGTCATCCGGCCGCTCGGTAGATCGATCGACTCCGCTCGTCGCTTTTCGATCGATCGACGCCGGTCGCTCCGATGACGATCCGTTCTTCGCAGTCGACGAGGGTCAGCTCGAGCGGGCGGCGGTTCTCGCCGAGAAGTTCGAGGATTTCGAGATTCTGATCGAGATGTGCGTCGAGGCCGACGACCTCGAGCGACTCTACGGGTACATCGACCGGTACATCGACGAGGTGAGTCGCCGATCACGGTTTCAGGAGAAAACACCTCTGAAAATTCAGAAATTCCCTAGTAATATAATAAGTAATATCCACAACAGGAAGGTATTTTGAATTTCTATTTCACATGAATATAAATCGGTTAATTTGAAACGAGTCAACCGAGCCCTTTTTTTGAAATAAGCTACTTACTCGAACATATTTATGATTTTTATAAATTGTCGCTTTCGTTCTATAATTCAGAGCGGCCATATTATCATGCCGCACTCTACTCACTTGTCATTCGGGTATTTCGCTTCGGGCTACGTCCGATTCCGCGGAGATCCGCGTCGTTATCCGGACCGATGTCACTTTTATTGTAACTTTTACGTGAGGAATATCGTTCCGAGCGTTCCGGGCCTTAAAAGGAGTCGGTCGCGTCGAGATTCATCGGAGGCGGTAATTTCGGAACGACCCCGACCCGATCGTCGTTGCAGGGCATCTGCGAGCGGACGTTCGCGTGGCTGGCCGACCGCGGCGGGCGCCACGTCGGCGTGCTGCTGCGCTCCGTGGGCGCGCGCTACGGCAGCAGGTGCGGGCCGCGCGGCGGGCGGGGCGGGCGGGGCGGGGCGGGCGTGACGCGGCGCTGTTGCAGGCTGGCGGCGTGGCTGCGCGCGCCGGGCCGCGCGGCGCTGGCGGCGCTGCACGCGCTGCACGCGCAGGAGCACGCGGCGGCCGCGCGCGCGCTGCGCGGGCTGCTGGACGAGGAGTCGCGCTCGGTGGCGCGCCTGACGGTCGGTACGCTCGGGCCCGGGAGCGGGGAGCCGGCGCCGAGCGGCGCGCTGGAACCTCCGTCCGTTTCAGACGATCGCGTCGCTCGCGAAGCTGTGCCTGGTGGCGGCGGACGAGCCGGAGGCCCCGCCGCGCCCGCTGGGGGCCGCCGTGGAGGGCGCGCTGGCGCTGTGCGAGCAACACGCGGCGCTGCCCCGCGACCTGCGCCTGCGCCACGGGCTCGACTCGCCGGACCCCCCGGTGCATAGCCCGGAAGATCTGATCCGGGTGAGGACCGTTCGCCGATCCGTGAGCGTTCGAATCGTCCCCGCCCGAAACGTTTTCGTCTTCGACGATCGGTCGAGTAGAAAACGGTTATCCGTGATATCCGTTCCAGATGTACATCGAGTCGGACAGTCCGTCCCTCACGGAGTTCGACTACAAGAAGGCGCTGGACCTCACCGACTTCGTGCAGGACATGGAGCGGCGCGACGATCTCAGATTGAGGGTGAGTCCACGACCACGACCACGTTATCCTTCAATACTCAAATACAGGGGCTTTACCACGAATTTATGGAATCGTTCTGGAAGACTGCGCGGTGAGGCCCCTGACCCGCCATGCCCCGCAGGTGTGGTGCGCGTGCATCCGGCGCGAGTCGTGGGCCGCCTGCAGCGCGGCGCCGGCCGACGAGCTGCACAACAAGATGTTCTTCCGCCTGCTCGACCTCGTGCACCTCATGGGTACGTCGCCGTCCCCTCACTCAGTTAATTATTGACTCAGGCGTGACTTTACGGAAATCCATTACAAATACTGAAAAGGACCGGTGTTGCTCCACCGAGCGCTGAAAGAGATTGTTTTTCGGCGCTCGGTGCAGCAACACCGGTGCGGAGCGAGTCGATGGTCCTGAGGATGCTTCGTGGAGAAGCGAAACACGTGTCGAATAGTTTGACAAAATGTGTGTTGTGTTAAGCTCAGATAATTATTTAGCGGGAAAGTACTAGATATTTCCGTCCTTTTCAGTATCCCCTCACTACGCCACCCATGTGCCAGTGGGTTGCCACTGTTAAGGACAAAAAATCTGTTATCGTGAAAGGCATATTCTTATATCTTGTTGTCTCCATTGACTGGCCCGCTCGAATTTCCATACAATATTTTTATATTCGGAGTGCAAAAGGACATCAAAGTTTTTCCCTGACTAATGCTAAAAAACTCCAACAATATGATTCCATGTCAGGCGGTGACTTGGAGCTCCTTCTGCCGCCGCTGGAAGACATCCTGACGGCGCCCGAGCTGGCGGAGCTGGTGTCGGACCCTCAGTTCCACTTCATCATCAAGTACGGCTACGAGTGCATCGACACCACCCGGAATGAAGTCATGCTGCAAGATTGAACCAGATTCAAGATATTGTCAAGTTATTCTTAAGTGTCATTGTTGTTTTGTTTAAAACCACGTTCGTTTCCTACTCTTTATGTCATCTGTCAATTTGTTGACATTTCTCTAGTGTCAATGTTTATTTGCTTATGACGTCAGTCCTCATTATGTTAGCGAAGTTAGCGCGATCGTATCGATTCGGAAGTGAAAATGGTTTCATCGATGAAGTATAGGCGACCAAAAAATTGGTTTACCACTTTTGATGACCTCTCCCAGTAACATAATTATTCGCTAAGGATTACTATGACAGATTCTGACGTAGCAGTTATTAATCAGTCAAGCGAAAATAGCCCTTGATGTTTTGTACGTGCAAATGATATTCAGCCTTAGAGTGGTAAACCAATTTCTTGGTCGCCTAATACAATCCTAAGTATAAACCATTTTGAATATTCTCACACGTTATGCTAGTGACGAATGAACTGAATTCCACTTTATCGCGAGACTTGATTGTTCCCACTACTGGGGCTGGCGTACTCGCGACCGATATCTGCTGAGGCGCTCAGATATTAACCACTAGCCACGTTCACCTATCAAAATGAAGATCGCCATTAACTGATGGTCCTCAGCGACTGAGCCAGTTGACACGCGAGCACTTAGTGTCGTTACCGTTTTAGAAATAGTCACGTGTAAGTAGGCACTAAAGATAAGATTTAAAATAATATAATTCGTAAGTTTGTAAGGTGAGTTGAAATAAAATATATTTTGATAATTCCATTGGATGGTCTATCAGAATTTGTGCGATTATTCGAAATATTTCGAGTATTTTGATGAATAATTAAATTTCTTAAAATTTCAAGTAAACGTAAAAAAACCTACCTTACCATTCGACGTTGAAGCCAGACTGATCTAGACGTAAGTTAGGTTAGCCGCGCGCCGGGCCCGCGGGCCTGCTGCTAGTGAGAACCGCCTTTACAGAGGTACTACTCGTAGCTAGCTGCACACGTGGAGAAGGTACTTACTATCCCATTTGGATTTTCCACTTGGTGTGCCATTAACGGTTAAAGAATATTCCTTAAGAACTGCTGTCATAATACCTAATACCTATGTTCGAAGATATCATCCCAACAATATCGTATCAGTTTTTCCGCCAGCAAGAAAAATTTTTTTTTTATAAAACGTGTGGAAATAAATTTATCAACTGAAGGAATGGTTGTAGAGATTTGGTGTCCCGATGATAAATACTCTGACTGACTTCGCAAACGTGGTCACACCGTTTTTAATGATGGCCGGCACTTTGGCTTTTAGGCCCAAAATGAATGACCTCTTTTAGTTAGCGCACGGAATTCAAATAATAAAAACTACTCGATTAAACAACTAGTTAGCATTTTTAATAAATACAATTATAAATAACCTAAATATAATATACATAACAAAAAGTAGTTGCTGTTTTAAAAATATCGTTAATTGTTGTTGATTTTTTTGTGTCTGATTCATTAGCATAAGTTAGATAATTGTTCGAATTTTAATAAGTCTTATAATAATACCTTTTAACTTTTAGAATCGTATTGTGTATCAATGTTAGCCAAATGAGAATAAGGTTGAACTTCGTGCGTTTCATTCTTTATTTAGATATTATAAGAACAACCTATTCAGTGAAGAGATAAAGCGCAGATTGGAACAGACTTTGAAAAGAGACACTATTTTATTGTCATTTTACAATAATTAAATACGTATAATTATAGGGAATGTTTAGACTGATATAAAGTCTGTAGTATTTAGTGGAGTGAGCAGCGAGCGTAGGAGCTTGTAGTAGTATCGCTTGGTCGGTGAAGACGGCCGTATTTTGTGACACGTACTTTATTTTAATTTTTTCATCTAAATGTCTCAATTAAGAATCTGAATAAAGTTTATTGTAGTTTTAAATTATTTTGTTTCATTTATTGTAGCTCCTTTATTATTGAATGTACGATAAAATTATTTAAATAAATACGTAGGTACCTACATATTAACTAGTTCATAAATGATTCTTGGAATGTATTTCAGTACATAATAGGAATTAGGCGAGAGCCAACTGTACCTACCTACCTATCGTAATCCATAGTTATTATTTATTTAGTAAATAGGCACACGCGTGAAATGACTAGGTCTACTTCTATTGTACCTAATAGTGGGTAGGTTATTTCGCCTGTAGGTACAAACGGTGTAGGTCAAGTTGTAGACTCCTGCACATTCGACTTGGGTCACAACTTGCAGTGCAGTTTTTAGAAGAGAAGTAAATGATCTCTCTGTTAAATCTGTTAAATCCAATAATTTTACCTACGAATTTTCTTCCCCAAGTAGGTTATTCGCCGCACCTGGTACTTACCTAAGTATAGCGTACCTATAGCGTTAACGCATTTTTGCGTGATATTTCAATTTATGTAAAGTTTTATTTATTTTCTGATTCTTGTGGGAGAAAATCACTGTCAAACTAACATAAAATTATTACCTACCTAAGTATGTACTTATTTCTTACAGTAATACCCTTTCAATTTTCAAATTTCTTACAATTTACCTACTAGTAGGTATTTATTAGAGCACGCACGTAAACTTGTAGAGCCAGGGAATTCCGTAAGTGTTTCCTCAAGCCGCGGTTTTCCCTTTTCCCGTAGCCGTCGCCCCAACCCTCGCGCGGCTCGCGCCCGGCGCCGGGCACGGGCAGTGAGCGCGCGGCCGTCACGGCGCACGCGCGAGCCAGCCCTCATGCCTTTGTTTACCTCCACGACACAACACCGCCGCACGTCGCCGCTCGCACAGCTCCCGAGGAGCCGCGGTACTGCGTCAGATGCAGCATGTGACCACCTCGTCTCCAGTGAGGTGTTCGTCCCAGGAGACTGTAGCCGCCGACGCCGGCTCACTGTAAGTCTTGAGATTGAAAGACATTTTAATTTAATTGTGATGGCACTTGATTAATCCGTGTTATTGGTTTGTTTCGGTTGAGGAAAATTATGTGTTTGATGGTTTACTTCGCGACTTGGTTTATTCTAGTTTACCTAATGCCTACGAGTAGATTAGTATCCCTTAAAATTATAAGAGGTACCTACCTATACTTAGGTTAGGCTTCCAAAAATTCAATGTAAAATTAGACGTAGTACCAACCTAATTAGATACTTTGTGCAAGAAAGGATACTCTGAGATGTAAACTCTTTCGCTGTTATAACTGGTTTAAATGAATCAATGACACGACAAGAAAAAGAGGTGTAACAAAGTGCGCAAATATGAAAATAAAGAAAAAAAAAAATAATTAGCATCCAACAGTAATCCGATCGTAGTAAGAGATTTTTGCATCGAATGGCGTGTCGGTGACTAAATCTGCAGACCTCAGTACTTACCTAGGTCGATCAAAACGACCGCCAACTTGGGTAGAGGGGCTACGAATGGTCGCGCTGCCGTGCTAAGGGTGACAGCCGTAATTGCATGTCTACTAGTTTCGAGAAAAAGGCGCTTAAAGTTTTCAAAATGTTTTTGTCAATTGCGTCTACAGAATTAACTTTTTATTAAATCTGAAAAAAATGTTTTATAAAGAAAATAATGTAGTTTTTATACGTTGGAAAATTAAACTCAGATTACAATTATTACTATATTAAAACATCAAAATACTCGTTATGCTATAGAAGCCTGCTTTATTTTATAGACGAATACTTACAATGAGCGTCGTAAGCAACACACATACCGCGCTTTAGGTAAGAGACACTCTTTAAAGCGCTTTTGATAGAGAAACATAGTGATTGAAATCTTTTATTAAAAGCATAATCGCCGTAACTGCACAACTTACGGCTGTCATGTAAAGGAATAAAAAGGGCTAAAGGCTGTGATTGTTACTTAATTTACCGCCGTAATGTATAGTTACCACGCTTAACGTAAGAAAAATACTTAAAGATTGAAATTCGCATTCTTAGTGTAATGCATCTATGTATTTAATGCGATTAATGTAAGCACTCTATGAGTTTTATCCACCAGTTCGGTGGTTTTATCTATAGAAGTTTAGGGCAGGATAGTGATAATGTTCGTTTACGGCTGTAATTTTAAGAAATCCAAAAAATAAATTGTAGCTACGGCGCTTAGCACAACTGAAAAAAGCCTTTAGAGACTTTATTTTAAAAAACTGTCAAAGAGAAAGTTATAGATCTCGACACGAGGATTCCGAATATGGTACTAACTCAATTTCAGAAAAAATGTTGCTTACGGCTGTCCCCCTTAGCACGGCAGCGCGTGTCTCCACTAATTGGTGACGGCAATTTCGCTTTAAATTTTATAAATGCTCGGAGCTGATGTTCGACTTTACCGAAACAGTTGCTTTATTGCACTTTGTTATGGGGATTGATCTAGCATCCTGCCGCCTATAGGTAGATCCGGCTCGAAAGACCAATCTCTATAGAGATCGTTGTCTTTGCAAGATAAAGGTCTTATGAATCAGTGGCCAATAATGATAACGGAGTTAAAAGTTTTTATATAGCCTTTTATACAAACTTTAATGGAAGCGTTTAGATAAAAATGACATTTGCGGTCACCCAACCAAGCACTGACCTCCCGGAACATTGCTTATCTTCGAATGACTAAGTTAGCTATCTTACGATCGGGGTTGATACTTAAGTACCTAACTTACTTTTAGCGTGTCAAAAAATTCTGCTACCTAAAATCCTAGGGCTATGACCACTGACCAGGCATTTAGGTGGCTGTAAGATAGTAGGTACTATTGTGTACAAGTGGCGATGACCTGCTCAGATTGGCCACACGCGAGTGCTCGCTTAAGTACTGTAGTAACCTACCTAGATTGTGATATATTAGCACCATTGCCTAGCTAATGTCACTCTGCATCTCTTTTGCATGAAACTGAAACTAGAAACACCCTAAAAATACAGTCAGCCTACGCCTTTTCATTTGTAAATAGGTACTTTTTCTGCTGCATCTTACCATCTCTAGCAGTCATCCATCGAGGTTTACAATATATTTACAAAAACAAACAAGAAATCGAACTGAGTTGTGATGAAGCAACTATTGTGAGTTACGACAAGTCGTGAGAAAGCCGCCGATAGATCGGACAGTCGACAACAAACATAAGTAGAGTTTTGCATATTAAATTAACAACAAGTACCTACCTAGGTACTTTATTACTTTTATTATTTTACGATACAGGTAGGTATAACAGTACAATTCAGAAATAATGGGAAATATCCGTGTTTCGGGAAAATATTTTTATGTGGATAAGCACCACTCACGTGTAAATCCACGATCGTTTCAAAAGGGCCTAAATATGAAGAAACATTTTTCTCATAAGCGAATATTGAACAATATGCGCCGCTGACTGTACATTTGAACTGAACGACAATTTTTGCTATTAAGCTTATTGTGTGCTAATGAGGTGTCGGCTGGGCTTACAAATGGCTGGATTGTACTAAGTGGTACTAAGGCACCTAAGTAGGTATCTAATGCTTATACGTTCCAAATCCTGATGGGTTTGATTGGTAGCAATTTAAAAAAATAAAATGCCGGTCTACTTGAGATCTACCTTGGCTATTTGCTCGTGGGGACTTGCAGTCGCTATCCCAAATTCGAAAGAAGCTGCAAGGATCACTAAACCCTTCCACTTAGGCTCAAGGTGCTTCTCAAGGTTGACGTGAAGGTCGTGCTCAGAATGTCCAAGAAGGAATCAGTGACATGATAACCGAACGTTATGATTCGTATAAAACTGCGTCGAGACCAGGTGACCGAGACAGGCACTACATTAAGCAAGTAGATGGTAATGGTACAAGAGTGACCAAAGTGGTAATTCTCTCATTTCGGTAAAGAGGATTTCCTTGTTCGCATCTCATCAACAGGTCAACTCCTCAAATCATTGGACAACTGCCAACAGTTTTAAACAGTTACATAATTTAGGTAATCCTTATTTCTCGTCCTGTCCTGTATGATCGTTTATATTTTACTAGCTGTTCCGCTCGCGACTTCGTTCACATAAAATATCTAAACTGAGTTTTAAACACATCAAGCAACTCATAAAAATCCCATACTACTTTGACACCCCATTTTACCCCTTTTTGAAGGTTATATTGAAAAATCCTGAAACACGTGTCCATTCGTTTTGTATTTACAGTACACAAACAAAGTTTCAGGCCAATAGCACCACCCTTTAATAAGTTCCCATACAAAAACATTGACCTCCTTTTGATGGTTATTTAGAATAATCCTGAAACACGTGTCCATTTATTTTTCATTTACAGTACACAAACAAAGTTTCAAATCAATCTCACCACCCTTTAAAAAATGCTCATACAAACATTGACCCCCCATTTGACCCCTTTTTGAAGGTTATATTGAAAAATACTGAAATACGTGTCTATTCATTTTGCATTTACAATACACAAACAAAGTTTCAAACCAATCGCACCACCCGTTAAAAAGTTCCCATACAAACATTGACCCAACATTTGACCCCTTTTTGAAGATTATATTGAAAAATCCAGAAACAGGTGTCCATTTATTTTTCATTTACAGTACACAAAAAAAGTTTCAAATCAATCTCACCACCTTTTAAAAAGTGCCCATACAAACATTGACCCCCCATTTGACCCCTTTTTGAAGGTTATATTGAAAAATCCTGAAAAATCCTGAAACAGGTGTCCATTCATTTTACATTTACAGCACATAAACAAAGTTTCAGACCAATCGCACTACCCGTTAAAAAGTTCCGATACTAACGTTGACACCCTATTTTACCCCTTTTTAAAGGTTATATTGAAAAATCCTGAAACACGTATTCATTTATTTTGCATTTAAAGTACACAAACAAAATTTCAGACCAATCGCACCACCCGTTAAAAAGTTCCCATACAAATATTGACCCCACATTTGACCCCTTTTTGAAGATTATATTGAAAAATCCTGAAACACGTGTTCATTCATTTTGTATTTACAGTGCACAAACAAAGTTTCATGAAAATCGCTCCACGCGTTAAAAAGTTTCATACTAACGTTTTCACCTTTTTTCACCCTCTTAGAGGTGGAATTTCCAAAAATCCCGCCTTAGTGGGTGCTTTTGTTATAAAAGGAAGCCACCTTCCAAATTTCAGCTTTCTATCTTCAGCGGTTTCGGCTCGGCGATGATCAATCAGTCAGTCAGTCAGTCAGTCAGTCAGTCAGTCAGGTTAAGCTCTTATATAGATATAGATTATCGATTAACTATCCTATTCTTGCTGTAAAGTACCTATTATGATCAGGTTAGAATACCTGTAAACTTAAAAATGAGTACTCGTCTGTCTAATTCTAAGCACGTGTCGACTCGTCTGTCTAACTCTAAGAACAAATTCGAATCAAAGTACAGATTAATTTGCATTTTATAACACTGCTTGTCCTACGCATTCAATCATTCGCTTTACATAATGTAGGGGCTCATTGTAAAGACGGGTATTATGTAGACTCCACAATAATAGTGGCTACGTACATAATGTGCCTTTGTGTAACGACGGCTACCTACCTAGGAGGCTGCCGGACAGCTGGCCGGACGCGCCTCTGTCCGCATGTGGAGCGCGCTTCTGATAGTGCTGGTGGTAACGGCTAGGTTGAAAGCTTGTATGCAAATAAAGGTGTGTCGATAGGTGCCTAGGTTTTTACTAAAAATATCAATACTAGGAGTATCTAGTCTGAATTTAACCCTGAAGAAAACCACAATGCAAATGTAGCTTTAGTTGCAACTAATGATTTTGTTGGTAGGAACTCGGTTTTCTTCTTCTCAACTGTGGCTCTACATGACAAGTAGAAAATATCGATATTCTTAGGAGTGTTATTACATCTAACATAGGTACTATTTTTTTACTACTGTTTAGTCTTGTACCACTACCTAAAATTACATCAAGTACCTACTTAAGTCCGAAAAAGTAACGGCTGAAACGGGCCGTTGGACAACTTTGCATAATAATTCATCCAGGTATTCTTATCACAGAAAGTTTAGCAAGTCAACACGGCAGATAAGCATGCTGTCGGCACTGCTTGCACGTTGCTTATCACTGAACCAAGACGGTGCCTTCGCAATGTTACTTGAAGGATATTATTCCGCGTAGGAACTTACTTAGTTTATAAACAGACAGTTGGTAGAGCATATGGGTGGGTACAACTCTCTCCATTTTTTTTCAGACAGAATGAAGAAAGCGTTTTTATGCCGTATCATCTGGCAAACGCTGTTCATTACCCGAACCTTTAATACACAACTTGTTCGATAAGTTTGTGAAGCTCATTGTAACCTACTTTTGGAAGGGTCCCCTGCCCCGGCTCGAGACAGCGGACCCCTTCGAGCGGGTGACTGGAGGGGTATCGCGCGTCTGAAGGTCAATGAACGATATCGTGCTAACTCTACTCGTTAAGAAAATACAAAAATTGCATTTTAGCGATAGGGGTTGATCACACAGAATTGAGGTCCAACTGTCGCACTTCAAATGCAATGGCTCGGTGATAAGTGATTTACCAATTGGATCAAAAATTGTTGATATAAAATAACTCAGCGCAGACGACACGCGTCACTGGCGACGCTCTACCAATTAGGTAGGTACCTACGCACTAGAGAGTACCTACTATGAACACTCGGTATGGATAACTACGTCATGCTCTGTGACGAAGGTGCGTCACCAGGCTCTATTGAACCTTGAGACCTCTGAATTATACAACCAGGGGGTGCCTTGGTGATTATTTTTGAGAATTGCTGCGATGATGCTCTCGACTCACAGGCTGAACGGCTGCCTAGGCTAGAAACTCGTACTTGAGAGTCATTAAAAAGCAACATAAAAAAGTGTTACTTTAAAGGAAGACCTTTGAGGATTGAAGTGTGCAATGAACCACTTAGAACTCGTGCTGGCTTGCGGACAGAAATATCAATGATTTTAAAACAATAAACTTTATCAGTTTATACATTCCGGTTCGTATATAAAACTGGCCCGTTTATATTTTTGGAAGCTGCACTTATTTCATTTTATATCAACAACTTGTAAAATCAATAGCTGCTCCAGATCTGTAGAGCCGTCCTTGAGTTTTATTGTGCAACCTATCGTTGGGCACTTACAACAATGTTATAGATCATCGGCGTATAAAAATGATGGCCCATCTCATAAACTCTGAAATTCTTGATGACTCAATGGATTGCGAATAGAATATTTTCGTTCTTGATATTTCTTTTGAATCATTATTATTGGTTAGGATAACTTAGGTGCCATTAGGAATTATTGTAACTAGGTAAAGTTAGATTTTCCTTTTTCTAGCAAAACACTGCCTCATTTTTTAAATAATGCAGGAATCGTGTCCAACAGAAAAGGCCACTTTTTCCGACTGTTTCCGACAGTCTTTATTTTTTCTATTATTTATTGACCTTACGACGTCTCGCTTCAATTCCGATTTTCAAGGTTGTTCTAAGATATCGTTTTACAGCGCAAATGAAACTAAGGCATTAATTCCCGGGCGTAGTACTCGATCACAAAGCAGAGGCACGTGGGAACTCACTGAGCTCCAGTTGTGCTGGTTATGTGACATTACGACGTGCTCTTCATGACCTATTTACCGCGCGCTCTCTCTACCGTTCCAAGTGAAGCTTTTGAAAACAGCTTATTGGGTTTCTACTGGCAGTTAGATAGGTTATTGTATTTCTCGCGTCTCGATATTCAGTAGTAACTTTTCCACTGACTAAATCCTACGTAGATTTCTACATTAATAATTTCATAAGCCCTCTGTTATATCGGCAGTTAGTAAGATTGGTTTCTAACCTCGGAAATAAGTTCCCGCCTTTCTAGTTTCACTCGTTCGCTCGAGGGAACGCGACGAAGCAACTTTTCACATTGACTTCGTTCCCAATACAACACGTCGCGACGCGCATACTAATCCCCTTTGACTATAGCACCCACGACGCATCATGACATGACATGTGCTCAATAGTGCAGACCACTTAGATACACTATTTTATGTCCTTCAATATGAAATTTCACTCTCCCTACTTCGAACCCTGTAGGTTATAAACTTTGGTCGTCCTATAACGGAGACGTGATAGACGATACGATACGTCTTTGTCTAATGTTTTTGTTGTTCTGATCAGTATTGTCGAGTGTAACATAAATGTGTGTTGGTTGTTGTAGCGCGCGAGGCATCAGCTATGAAGCGACTGAAGCTGCCGTGGGGGCTGGCGCTGCTGCTGCTGTGGGCAGAGCCCGCCCTCGCGCGTCCAGACCTCATCTTCAAGGTGCCGGAGGTGCTGGTAAGTCTCAGTCGCTTATGTCACCGTCCGTGTTCCGGTAGACACAGTGAACAACGGTGGTTCCCAGGTGCGGCACGCGGCGGCCCCCCGGCCCGTCGGCACGGGGCCGACCCTCAACACGAGTCGCAGCGCAGACTCCAACGCTCACGAGCTGTTCCAGCAGCCCACGGCTTACTACTTGGAGCACGACATCTCCACAGCTGACGCGAGGATTGCTGCGCAGATATTGAAGCTCGAACAAGGTGAGATCAATTTGCGATGATGCAAAAGTAGTGAAGGTAAATAATAATAATAATAATAATAACTTTATTTCAGGCAACATTAGTCTAAGTGTACAAGATGGAAAATACTTAAAAACTACGGCCCATATAAAATATATACCTTACAGTCTAACATATATAATAATAAACTAATTATTGGGAGCTGGAAGTGGGGGGGTGTCACCAAGCCTTCCACGGAATCGCCGAAATATGATAACAAATGGACACCCTTCGGCCAGAAATCCTCTTTCATATAGAGGGCGAGATTTGAAGTCGGCACTCGCACAACAAATGAATTGAAACTCACATTGTTATGCAACTTCTCCACCCTCAATATGACGTTGGTCTTCACCTTCATGTACTCCACCAGGTCGGTAGGCTTAGTGGCGAAGTGCAGTCGGGACACGTATAGCAACGTCATAGGTAGAGCGGGACGCAGCAGATGGTTCGAAATTTTGATCAATGCTTCCATAAATCTTTCTATCATTTGAAGTGGGTATCCTACGTGTAAGAAATCTATAAGGTCTTCAGTTGAGTTTAGCTAAATGTCTAAGTAAGAATAAATTGAAGGTGTTAGCAGTCGGGTGTGAGTCAACAATTTATTGAGGCTCCAATTAAACCCTGAGTGACGACATCCGCGAATTAGAACATCTCATCTCCTGGATTAATGCTACTGACCTTAGACAAAACGACTTCAAGGGCGACCTTTTGACCAAACACGTGTGCTCCGAGAATAGATGTCATGGAATTAATCAGTCTAATAATAATTTGACGAATCATCAAAAGATTAAAAACGTTGGGATGGGTGATTGCAAAACCACCGTTGTTGGTCAGAAAATGTGTACCTCCCACGCAGGACGGTAGCTGTTGACTTCGGTCACGTTGTGCTGCGCCATTATGAATGATGAGCAGACAACCAGCAATTTGCAATGTAGTGTTTCCAGCCACACACCCATGAGCAGCTGTCTCGGTGACAATTAAACGGTCGCGTATTAAGTAACTACCTACTCATTACCTACTAGACGGTATAATTTCCGACTACATGAGCTTCAGTAAAATTGCATTGTAGAAGGTTCATAACTAGACACGTAACTATGTAACTTTATGCAATGCTTTGTGAGATGAAATGCGATTTTCCACGAATGCGAATTTATAATCCACTGGCCGGTTTTCGGCTGAAACTGAGGATAATTGGATTGCTGTCAGCTGCTATCGCGTCCGTTCGCCCTAGCTTTTGAAGTTATAACAGGTTTTCGAGAGAGATATAATGGAATTAATTTTGTACATGCATTCTGACTGCATCCCTTTGTTAACCGAGTACCTACTATTAAATGCAACCGATCATGATTTGATGATATTCAGTGTTTAAGTACATAAGAGCACCGCAATGAGCAGTTATTTCATCAACTTAAATGTATTCTGCTTCTACTCGTATTGTAAGATTTCTCTGACCGTTGTCATGATCCACAATAACCGGCAGCGTCCTATATAACAATGTATCGTCATGATAAACGTCAATGATTGCCATAATGAGACGTTTGGACAACCACTGCACTACAACATTGTTAAAACCTGCATTACGGTAGTTACGTGTATTATGGAAGAATATCAAGGCTGGAATAAAAATAACTGAAGGTTGTACTTACTTACCTAATAAATACATATGTAATGACTGTCATTTGATACTGTCTGTCGGTTTGTCGCACGGAACCTAGTCAATAAGTATATCTTCCACATAGCGCGTAGAGTTTCCGATATTGAATATTATGATGGTCAAGCTTAATTGTTATTCTCCATTCAAAACATCATATTTTTTCCAATATTATAATGTGGTCTCGGATCCGATTATGATCTGGTACAAAACCCTGCGAGCGTCTGCATTGTGTGAATTAGTTTTTGTCCCTGACACGCATCATGCGAAGGTGACTGAGCGGGACAAGTATTTTGAAAATAACATGTTCTTTTCCAAATTAAGAGGCAAGGCTGCGGGGCGGGGCTCGCATCTGTTGTTGTCCACCACCGGAAGGTCTACGAAGTAATTGCGCGGTTGTTTGTTGTGTCACGTCGTGACTATCACGACACTTCTCAGTCCATAAAACTCCAATTTTGTAAGTCCCAGTTGAGACCAATTCTAGAACTGCAAAGTGCAATGAAAATTTATAAAACTTAACTATAACTTTTGAATAGAGACCTTGATATCTTGGCTGTCTGTGTCAGCGCTGGGTGGAGCTGGCAATCCCACGGATGAGCGCCTTCGAAAGAGAGATCAATTATCGCTTTCTATTCTCATTGGTTCTGTTTCAAGGTTAAATAGGGGAATTAGGTACAATCGAGTATGAATTAATTATTCTTTAAAGCAATGTACATTCAAAAGTTAATTTATTTAAAAAACGGACTTTGAACGACGGTTTGTGTTTCGAAGATTTCTCGTTACTTATATGCATGAAGCGTTCATTGTTCGTGGTCGGCATACACATAACACGTAACACTCTGGCACCGTGCTTTATGGTGGGTTAGTCCCCCTGCTTACATTCTGCACGTATGTGTCTTACACGAATCGAACTTTTATTGCATAATCAGGGATAGATACCTTAATATGGCCGTCAAGGCGTTGGGGATGTTGTATTGAAATTGTGTTGAAAAAATTGGCCAGACTAGACCCCGCGGTACCGGGTCTAGCTGCTACCACGAGGGGGTTTCATTCGCGCACCTCATACAAAGCCAAATTATTTAGCGGCGCATATTCCTATGTATAGTCTAAGAACAGCACAAATTCGATTAAATTGGCATTTGAGGGAGGAGGCTTATACCCAGCAGTGGGCCCTTATTTGAGCTGCCAATGATGATGATGGGGCCTATATTATAACACTAGCAGACTAATATTTTTTTCCCGTTTTTGCTACATTTTTTATTAATGCTCCGCTCCTATTGGTCGTAGCGTGATGATATAAAACGTAAAGCCTTCCTCGATAAATTAACTATCCAACACATACTTTTTCAATTCAAACCAGTAGTTCCTGAGATCAGCGCGTTCAACCAAAGAAACAAACAAACAGCTATAAAATATGAATTCTAGGAGCCATATTCTCGCTTGTAGCATATAGTGTCCCTTGCCTGTTCCAGTGGCGGACACGCTGCCGGGCTGCGGGCCGTGCTCGCGCTGGGAGGCGGAGTACTGCGCCGGCAGCGTGCTGGGCGACCACTGCTGCTGCGAGCGGCGCTACATGCCCGAGCCCTTCCCCTGGCTGCCGCACACCTGCTTCATCGGGCCCGAGCGCTGCACGCCCGTCGCGCACAACTGCGCGCACTACACCAGGATCAGGGACTGCTGCTGCAAGAAGAAGCTGGCCGAGAAATGTGCGTTATCACACACATCATCTGAGCATAGCGTTACGTCTAAGAATTTGACGAATTACGGAATTGGACAAACAAGTATTTGATGACTGTCTGCGTAATCCTAACAAGACATTTGCCTGAGGCCTCGTATAAGATTAATTTTAACTGAGTGGCACGGGGAACCATCATCATTCAAAACGATCACCATCAGATTTTGCGTCATGATTCTTTTACCTTGTGTTTTTACAAGAAAAATAACCTACAGTCAAAAATTCACCAAGGATTTAAGATGCTTTTGAGAGGACTGAATATAAAACTATTCTCTTTGATTTTTTCTTTTACGACCAAAACAATATCAAGAGTCAGAGACGAACAATGAGTATTGTGCTCTATATGTTTCAGGGAAAAGCATCCTCTCGAAGGCATCGCAGCTGAGCCAAGGCGGCATGGCGCTCCTGGTGTTCGCGCTGGTGCTCTTCACGCTGTACCTCTGACAGGACGAGCCGCGGGCCCGCCACGGACCGCACATGGTTTGACCACTACACACTAGAGGACAAGATCCATTTTGCATTGGAAAACTCATGTTTTATGATACAATCATTGGATAGCTCGGAGAACCTTCTGGTAGTGTTTTGCCGGTTACACATTAATGGATGAAAGGCATCCTGGACTGTGTTACCATGCTGTAAGGACTATTATCCTTTGTAGATGGATTCTTTCATACATTACCATATTGCTTGTTAAACTTGTTTGTACGTAACCTGCAAAGTTGGAATTTCATTCAAAATACCGACAGGGTCAGAGGGATATTGAAAACAGGTCTGAAAATGTTTTTGCGAATTTGGGAATAAGAACAGGTTTAGTCTTAGGCGATGAGTGAGTTGTAGACGCGGACTTGACTATAGAAGTCGAGTAAGTATTGTATTATTACCATAGCATCGATATTGAAGAATATTGTAATAATAAGTGATAGCCAGGCACTCTGTGTAATAGGGGGAGGTGAACTATTGTATCTAGTAAGTAGAATGACTGACCAAAGGAGACATTTGAGGAATGTGAAATCAAGGAGTAAATGTGATCGATGAAGATATTTTTATCCAAAGATAATTTTAAAGATGGTACTAAGAAATTAAATGAGAAGTTTAAAATGCGACAAATATATATATATCTGTAGTACGAGTACATACACTCGTAATCTATTCCTAAAGAATTATTCTAAAGTATCTAATATTAGATACTTACTTACTAACAGTTTTTGCTTATTGTATTTTATCACAATCAGCTTTGTCCTTTAATATAAACGTTTATCTATTTGATATAAATTTAATTGTAATAATAATTGTTTATTGTATGTATTGTGCTGATTTTTTCTTGAATCTTGACCTTTGTGAACTTTGTATTTTCTCAGCTAGGAGGAGGTTTCTTGTATGACTCGGTCTTGACTTGACCTACGAACTAAGTACTATCCCAATTTTAGTTTGTAGTATACGCAAACATTTATGTGATAAATGTGATCTAAAAGAGGGCCTAATAAGGGTTCCTTCTTATAAAGTACAAACCAATCAACTATGTACATAGCATTTGTAATTTATTCTTATTTAAATAAGTTGGTATGAATTCGAAGCCAAAGGTGCACCTAATGATATACAGTTAAGTTACCAATAGATTGTTACTTTTGTTGTTTTAGTTTTAATTGGTGTTTAAGTTTTCGTGTATATTTTGTACGAACCTTAGGTGCGCTGTAATCTGTTCACTAAAGTATAATTCCTACATTAATCTTATTTTTATTTTTCCGTTTTCGGTGTTTCATGGTTCTATAAGTTTTATATTACGTCTCCTCGTTGTTTTTATAATATTTGTGAACTTATTGTCTTAGATACCTACATAAATTGTATGTTTAAAAAGTACCTAAGCATAATGTGGTAGATTTTATAAAACAATAAGATTTTATAAAGAAAATTGAGTCCTTAAAAACGGCTTACTTGTATTCTTCTAAAATGAATTAGTGTAATAAAATTGGAGAGCTAAAGACGATAACAGAATAATAGAATCAGGATCAGAATAACCTTTATTGTAAACTGTTGTTAATAAAACAAGATAGATTTGCTTATATCGATATTATAATATCGATATTGAGATACCTACCTGCTACTCGTAGGCTACCTGCTTGAAGAACGTTGGTGTTATCAACTGAAGTGAAATAAACATTAAAATGCACACAACACGTTGTTTTATTGATCCAGCTGATGCATCCTTTGACCAGTGACCACAGGTTTGAAGGAACTAGAACGCGATACGAAGAAGAAGCTGATGTGTAACCAGGTTTAAAGGTTTTGCATCTTCACAAGCATAGATTGCAGCTTTGCACGGCATGTTTCAATAACCTGTTCGTATATAAGTAGGTAAGCTACGTTCGTTTTGAAAGAGCAATAATAAAGAATTATCTTGAATAATTAATAAGCAGAGCCTGAATGAGGTTTAATTACAGAGCAGTCACGAAAGGTCACAGTAAAAGTAACTGAATTTATTGTAGCTACCTTTTGTTACAAAGTTATGTTTCATGAAATGTGGGTAGTCGAAGCTAGAACCTAGTTTGACTAGTTTATGCAGCCTTGTCTCTTGAAAATAATTATAAGTAAACGTTAAATAAGTAAAGAAATGTAAGTCAATCCGGAACAAAAACCTTTGCCATAAGTCAAGGTGCACCCTTAGGTTCCATCCCGTTTCTAGAAGTTACCTCCATGCGCACTTTAGATCCAGAAATCTGGTCTAAAACCCTAAGGAAATCGCGTCTCAACCTATCCAGACCGATGCGGTTCGGGAAGAGGCCAGATGCAGCAACTGAAGCTAAGACGTGGACTTGCTTCCGCGACGCCATGAATGAGTACTGGACGAACTGCTCCGTGAGCGGAGTCAAGTATATCACTGACAGGAATAAACCAGCATTTGCAAGGTCAGTGATCAAATAAAGAGTTTCTACTTATGAGGTAGTGTGTGTTTGGTGCCTGAACGTTTTCCGAGCAATTCGCGATGTGCCTAAGTTGTGGTATTAAGTAGGTGTAGATTTTAAACATTCATGACGTGGCATTAGCTGGAATTTTGTGATTCTTCCCAATTTCAGATACTTCTACGCTTTCCTCTTAATCCTTCTTACGTGTTTGGGTCTCTTCAATGTAATCCTTAATGCCTACAAGGGGACCAGCACGGAGTCTTCCACGGTGGTTCAAAGAGACGCTCGACACTCGATCGAGGATGTACCGTTCCCAGCCGTGGGCCTCTGCAGCAACAACGTCCTCGAGTTGAACCATATGAGCCAATAAAAAAGCTAGTTGGAAAATGAGCCAATAAAAAACTGGCTTATTGGTTAACCCCTGAGTATGTTCCATGGTCACTCTATGGTATTATGGAAATTTGCAGGGCTGATGCAAGGCAGTTACGGAATCAAACTTACAGGTAACTATCATCTGGTCTATGGCCATACGACAATACAGTTTCTGTTGTTGCTTTACAACAAAAGGTTTATCTGATGTGACACTCTAATTGAATTGGTTCTACAGTGAGACATCGATAGCACTGAACCTGGCGCAGCTCGCTCACTTAGCATCGATGACACTGCCGGAGGATCCTATCGATTTCAACTTCATGGGTTATTTGTCCACTGTTGACCCTGGAGTTAGGGTGTCCAGAATTATGCTTAAAGTAAGCATAACTATCTACGTGTTTTAACTTTCTCTTAATATTTCTCGGTCCTTATTGGACTTGGCGCACTTTCAATACAATTTCTTCTTCTTCTTCAATTATGGCATCTGTCTCTTAGAGAACAATTTTGCCAGTGTCAAGTGTATTTATTTATAAGTATTGTCAACGTCACAGAGTCATAGTCAAGTTGTCAAGTCAATTTTAAACAAAAGATGGCTGTTTTGTTGAAAATTCTCGGGATTTCCTCCGATGGAATTTGAAGAGAACTATTCACTCTAATTCACATACTTTACACTCGCGTCAAGAACCCGGGCTTTATTGGCAAAATAACCACCATAATTACGCGATAAAACTCAAAATAACACGAGAAAACATATAAAAACCAGAGCGACGTAGTTGTCAGGCAAATGCACCGCAGAAAATCCCAATACAATTTCAAGTGCTCTTTAACTTGACAGTTGGCTGCGAACTGTTCTTCGATGTTGGTGCGGTGCGAGTGGAGAGGCCAAAGCCTACCATGTCAACAGCTGTTCCAAACAAAAGTGACGCCTCTGGGGTATTGCTGCGTCTTCAACTCTAGATACCAGTAAGAACATTGTCGGTCACACATTCCTATCTGCGACTAATCTACTCATATTCAGATCGACATTTTTATTCCAGACCACAAGACGTTTACAAGTTGCCTAAGTTCCTGGACGTGATCGGAGAAGATTACGGACTTTCGGTGGTGGTAAAACAGGATATTGACGACGTCACTTTCTTCAGACGTCCAAGCCATGATATTGATGTGATTATTCCTTGAATGATTGTTTACAATGCTTGTCGCGAGGTTTCCAAAAATAATTCCTATTGCAGAGCTTATAAAAAAAAAAACATTCACGCTGCTTTCTTAATCTGCTTGTAGGTCTTGATTTTTGATGGCAGTGACTACCCCCTCCTGGAAGGCGGTGGAGCCCGGCTGTACCCAGCAGCAGGGAACGCTTCCGTGTACCTGTCTTTGAGGCCTAGTCTGTACTACCCTGACGAGGGCTTTGATGATGATGTCGATAAACTGGTATAAATTCCTAGTTTACATACATCACACATGGCGATACTTTACATACATCACACATGGCGATACTTTACATACATCACACATGGCGATACTTTACATTTGGTTGAGACTCATGAATACGTTGCGTTGAACTTTTGGTAGCAGTGTCGCTCTCGTCACGGAGGGCCTCTCTCCCCGTGGAGTCACGCGTGGTGCCTGGCACAGTGCCGGCGCGACACGCTGGAGGCGCTTTGCGCCTGCCGCCTGCACACGCTGCCGCCCCCGCCCCGGGAACAGCACAGGCGCTCTGAGGAGTGCTCCTTGACGCATCTTGCTTGCTTGAACAAGCATCGAGGTAAAGTTATGTAAGAGCTACTGGAGATAAAATGAAACTTGATAGATCGATGACTTTATAAGCAACGGGGGCAGTTGATAGATCATGATAAAGAGATGACAAAAGTTTTGAAGCACATCATGAGGTATGTCAGGATCGTAGCATACGTAATCTCTGCCTACCCCGGCGGGAAACATGCGTGATTTTATGTAGGTATGTTTGTATGTATGAAACACTTGGTAAATCTTTTTTTTATATTGGTTAGTTTTCTTCTCCAGAAAAGTTGCTTTTCTACTACCCCCGAGGCCCCGTGCCGCTGGAGCAGGAGCTGCAGAACGCGCAAGACTGCACGCACTGCGCGCCCGACTGCGCCAAGGTCGCCTACTCAGCCTCTGTCACCGTCTCTCAGCACAACCGGAACAGCCTCTTCAAAGACCAGCTCCTGTGAGTTCGGTCTCATGTTACCCACTATTAGTTATCATGTACCTTTACATTTTATGTAACTTATATTTTGTGACCTGTAACATAATTGTTATGAATAAATGAGCTATGAACTATGAACTATGAACTATAACTATGTTACCACTAAGTCAATTTACAAATGGCTGATTGGATGGGAACATTAGATTTAAAAAAGGTCAAACCCACACTCTGAAACTCCATCAGTGCTACCAAGACTGATAAGTAGAGCTGATAGCGACCCTTAGTATCCAATGGAAGATAGGACTGGCTGGAACCTACCCACAGGTAGAGCACCTGTGGGTAGGTACTGTTTGTGGTCAAATGCAGAAAGCTGGTTAACTTTGCTGTTTGTTTTCCAGAGGAGACTTACCCCCGGAGAATGTCACCACCATCAGATTGTTCTACTCCTCAAGGTATATCAAGTCCTACGTGTTCCAGAGCAATTCCAGGTGGTACGAAACGATTGGTAAGTTCTCGTCATCACTTCTTACTAGCTAGTTGGGATAGTAAAACGCATTCTTTGCAAGTACCTAGGTACAGTTTATTAAATTGTATATTGCATACAAAGTTGATGTGCATATTTTACTGGTTACTTCTCTCCAATAAAGGTGTAGTAGCTGTAGGCTCCTTTTAATATCTGCAAAAAAGCATAAAATATCAGATTGTAAAGTCACCTTGGGTTTGTGAGAGTTTGGAGAAAGCGTCCCGAGCACTGACGTTTATGAAGGTAGCCAGGGTGAGGTCGACGAAAGGCCCCGCCGAGAACTTGGTGTCTATGTGGAACTGCCCCGCCAGCAGCAGCACGCTCCGGCGCTGGTGCAGGGCGGCGCCCCACCACTCGCTCTCGTACGGCCCCATCTTCAACTTCTCACTCTGAAACATTATACTTAAAGACCAGTGTGCCTACGTGGTGGCCTTTATCCCATTCCAATCCTTGGGTTTAGTCTTTCAATAATTAGCTCGTTATCACTAGTTCAAAATATGTAGAAAAACATTGTGTAGAAACCAACATGCCCATAAACATCGCTATCCATCATTGACACTGCAGCGCTGTCCCCAACAATTCAATCCACTATTTACTAATTAGTGTATTTTACAAATACCGATTACAAGGTTTACAAGTAGGTACAGGTTAGATAAAAGATAAAACAGGAGATAGGTAGGTAGGTAGGTAACCTTGAGTAGAACATCGTTGCTGTACCAGCAGTAGAGGAAGAGTTGCACGATGCCGAAGATCAGATACTCCGCCACGATTACCTTCTGCGCGGTGTTGGTCGAGGACTGCCGAACAGAACAAACTCTTAGGGAGGATTTGACCGTCTGGTATAACTATTCTCAGAATTATTTAATGAGAAATACAAGTAAAATGTAAGTGCAATGTTTGGTAACTACGATTTATTCTGAGGATAGTGCTTATGCTGGTTTGGTCGGATCTGCTCTCAGTAAGTAAAGTACAAGGGTATGTGTATGAGTGAGCCAACTCCGGTGGCGATGGATGCCAATTATTCCCGCCAAAAGACGTCCGTTATGGTCTAACATCCGTGATTTAATACGATGCGACGTAGAATTCCACGACACGAGACCGCACCGCGACACGATGCGACGTCGCGTCGTCTTGTCTGTATGTGTGTTTGGCCCTTATTTAAATCTATTATTTATTTGATAGTTGTAAGTAGCTGTGGTGTAAACGAAAAGTAAATAAAAAAAATGAGTTGAACAGAAAATATATGTCGTGTGACAGGAACTGTATAATAGTAGACTGACAGTGAGCTGGTATGCGCTGGCGCAGAGCATCAGGGAGCACATCACCACGTACATGAACATGATGGGCGACTGCAGCGAGTTGAACAACCGCATGTGTCTGCAACCAACGAACAAACCTATTGTTAGATTGCTTAAAACAATTTCGGTGTAGAAATATGCATGTGTGTTTGATATTTGTTCCTAGTTTCAAGACAATTGGTAATAGAAAAATAACAAAATATAATGCCTGCCTTCCACTAAAAAAGGGTAATGATCTAAGCGGATTGAAATTGTATTGAAATCCGCTCATTCACAGTGGAAGCCCTCTTATGAAGAAAACAGTCCGTACGGAGCCCGCTCCGCTCGCAATGGAAGGCGGGCATAAGAAGGAACATAGATTGTGATAATTTCTCACGGAAGTGACTTTTTACTCGTACCTTTGAAAAATAAATAAAAGTATCTAAGCGTAGTAAATTAGCAAAATCGCAAAATATAGGCTTCCTAGTTTTTTAGTTTTGAGGGTGTTTAAAGTTGCTCAAAATGGTTGGTGTAAACACACATGCCCTATGCCGCGTCTCTAGCAAGATCTATACTGAAATCAAGCATGGCCGTAAACAAATAGTTCTCAATTTCATCCAGGTACAAAACAAAGGAACACAAGATCCCAAAAACAAACATCCCAAAACTAACAAAGTTGTTGTTCGGTGCCATCTCATATTATACTCACGAACAGCCAGGCAATCATTTATAGAAAGTAGTAACTACATAATAGGCTATGTGCACTCTCTGTACATAGCCCAAATTACAGGGCGGGCTTGACTAATGATTGTTTTCTATTTTGGGCAGCAGTGCCCTAAACAGAACTACTGACTGAGCCAGTCCGGGTGCTGCTCTTGGCCCCCGATAAACTATCGATGTTGCTATAATTGAGATAATGCTGGGACGTATTTTTGGTTTAACAAAAAAAGGCTTTTTTCCCGCCTAAATAGTATCGATGTTTTGTGAAATCGCGTCACCTGGGCTTAATTTTTTTTATTATTTGGATAAGTGTTTCATAGATAATTTTGTTAACGTCAAAGAAATGTATCATTCGCAGTTCCCTCTTACATACATAGATTTATCGAGACTTCCTCCGACAGTGGCTTTGAGAGTAAGTTACCTTTAAACCTACACTCCCACCCAACTCACTGCACTCATTCAACACTCTACAGTTATGTACAAGCAGGTACCTATCTTATAGTCAATGTACTTACATAGGTTACTGTTTTGTACTGCCAAGTCTTTTAAAATTAATTGAACACAAACATTCCTACTATGCTGCACTTTGTTGGATTCGAATCTTGGAGATAGTCTATAGAAATAAAAGCTCTTAGTCATGAGTAGGTTGGTGCATATTTAATAATGATTTCCCTATGTAACAGGTTCAAAATTGGTAAGTAGGCACTGGGCCGCTCTGCAACAGGTTAGATGATACTACAAATAAGTTTTTTTTTTGGTAACTAATTTAATAATTTTTCAACCAGTTTTGCCAAAAATCCTTTTAGATATGGAATTATTAACTTATACGAATGTAATATGTTTCGCATGTATTTTATATATCACGATGTAAGACGTTTCCTTGTGATTTTACTGAACAAAATATTTTTCAAGTCAGTAGTATGGATGTTATATGTAGATCTGTATTTTTCTATATAAAGTACCTATATAAAATTAACTTAAAGTTGTAAGTAGGTATGCCTGGTTGTTGTACCTACTTAGTCACTTTTCAATGTTGAAAATCCATCTTTTCAATGTTGAAAATCCATGAACGTTTTTTCAGATAGAGCGCGACAACAGAACAAGAGTAGAGCTTATCTAACTTTGATACCCCTGTAAAAACTTAGTATTTTGTACAAAAACAACAATAAAAAAAGACTAACGACTGTAATCAGACTTGGTAGGCATCTCTTCAAATCCCTGTTCTTTATATCTATCGAGGCTGTCTCAGGGGGCTAGTCAGAGGCACGCGCATACATTGTAAGATAGTAGATAGATGCTACTTGTTTTACCAAAATACATTCATACTTGCCAACTGTTTCTAATGCACTGTGGTAACTTTGTAAGTCTCAGTTCATGTAGTACCTAATTAAGAACATTAGAACCTGTGTGATATAATCCATATCTATGATGTACCTACCGTCAGAGATTTAAGAAATATTAATAAGTCCTACTAATATTATAAACGAGAAAGTTTGTATGAATGTATGGATGTCTGGATGTATGTTTGTTACTCTTTCACGCTGAAACGGCGAAACGGATCTGGAATCCAGATCCGTTTCTTCCAGAACTTCATCCAGATTCTGGATGAAGTTTGGCACATATATAGATTATAGTCTGGAATAGTACATGCTACTTTTTATATTGTAATAACATTGTGGTGTATTATTTGTTTGTGATCTAATATAGTAGGTGATACATCTCAGAGAATATATTTCCGGTCGCCACTTTACTATTTGTACTCACTTGACGAGCTGCATGTGCATGAGGTGCAGCGCCTTCACGGCGGCTTCGCCCTCGGCCGCGCGGAGCTCCGTGCCCCCGCCCCCGCCCCCGCGCCCCAGCATCTGAGCACTTCGCACCCGAAGCAGTTCCAGCTTCCCGCCGAAGAACACCATGACGACGACCGCGCTGGCGTCGAACGACCCCATCACCATCGGCCCGTAGAAGCAGAGGAACGTGTGCCAGGACACTGTTATCCAGCACCCGGGAGAGTGGTCTTTGTCGAACGGCATCCACGAGCTAAATATGTGGGGAAAAGGCGCCGTTCCGTTGCGGAGACCCTCCCTCAGAGCGGACGACGTCAGGTACCACAGCGCCGGCTGGAACTCCGTGAACACCAGGGTCATCAGCAGCAGAGCCCAGTAGAAGTACGTCAGGCGGCGGCAGTACCTCGTGTACTTGCTGACGATACTCATCTTGAGATCATCTCGGTCGCTCCTCTCGAAGTTGTCCGCCTCCGTGACGTAGTCGAACACCTGCTTCCATTTCTCCTGGCGGAGCAGGAACGAGTTCACTTTGAAGACGCAGACCGTGCTGAGCATGGATATCTTCAAGTTGGTCAGCACGAGGTCCAAGTTGGAGCGGATGGCGTACAGCTCCAGATACTGCGTTATCACAAACCCCACCACTATCTCGTGGATGATGATGTCCAAAGCTTTTAATAGAACATTTTTGGGGAGTATGAACCCTGATCTCGTTAGGGCCTTGTAGTTTGGACCCACGAGAGGCCTGGCGGGGTCCTCTAGGCTGTCGAGAAATGCTTTCATCATCGTGCCGGGTGGAGTGACAGTGGAAAATAATTTTCTTGTCAACGTTTTTATATCGTTCGCTGACAGTCGGCTCGACCCCTCGACATAAAAAATCAGCACCAAGAAATAGGAACTTGAAATGTGGATTTAATAATACCAATTTATCAGCATTTTCATGTAAATTTTTAAAGGTTTTCTTTCCTTCAACACATTAACTCTTCATTTACTAAGTAGGTACCTACTTGTACTTTTTGAAAAAAATATGAGGTTCCAACGCTTACAGTTAAGTGTTACCTAGTAGATACAGACTTAATTACATTGTAAAGGTATAACGTTCTTGTCTTGTTTTTGATTGGTTATTCCTTTTAACGTTTCGGACGAACCTCGTTAGAATTAAGCAAGTTATGTTAGTTTCTTAAAATTTTGTGAAAGAAAAACTTTGCATTAATGTCCTAATTTATATTTAAACACAAGCGTTGGTCGATTTTCATCAAGCGACGAATCTCGATAAACATTCTCTTCGTTACAACGGAAAACTCGAGTTTTCACGAAAACTAAGAAGAAAAACAAAAATCTATCGACAGATTCTTTAAAAAAAATTTTCCCATCACTACTAATTGAATTGTCACGATAGAAATATTTACCAACCCCTAATTTGAACGTCTCTATTACGCCCGTGAAAAGTGGGCGGGCCCGGCACACGAACGCGACCGTAAAAAAATAATGAAGTCATTATACGCACGGCGCCGCCCACTCCCATGCACCAAGGGCTCATACAACTCTAATATATCATTTTCTACTCCCACTATACAATTACCTTTCAGAGTTCCGTATTCACAAAAAAATCCTTTCTCTGAAAATTCAGTACACACTTTCATTTATTCTCCGGTCACGATAACCATTTCATGATTGCAGTGAGTTTGGGCAGTGCCTGGTCCCTGGTGGTGGGCGCGTCGGCGGTGAGCGCCTCCGAGCTGGTGTTCCACTGCAGCCTGCGCTGGAGCCACCACTGCCGCAGCCAGCACAACTCCTGAAGACAGGAGGAGCTGTTGCATTGCAGTTTCACGAGGATGTCCTATCGATACAGACTCAATTCATTTTTTGTAATTCCAATTACATGTCATTTCATGGTATAATTTGTTTTCATGTTGTTTTTTTAATGTTTTGTTGTGTGTGCTGTTGGTCCTGTCTATTAAATAAATAAATAAATGGCACACTTTGATCCACTCACCACATTTTGAACAAAGTGATACTCTCTCTCTCTCTTCCCGACTATTCATCCCACATGGTGGTGGGGTCAGCCTTCCTAACACTCTTCTTCCACTTCGCCCTATCCATGACGTCATCATGGGAAACAAAGTGATACAAAAAGACAAATAATATCTTTCAGCAAACACTATGAATAATACATAAGGTTTTTTTATTGGTGGACAATAAAATTATCCGCACACCTTATTAGTGTTAGTGACTTGTTTGTCCTTTGTGATGTCATTGTCCTGCGTGTGCGCTGCGCTGTGCACTCTCCGCATCATACCTTTGACCACCTCAATGTCACGCTGAGAATATGATTATTGATCTGACCGGTGTGCCTTGTGGACTTGTGGAGGTGTTGATCAGCTGTTTCTGTTTCTACGCAAAAAAAGCAAAGCTCTATCTGTATCAAAGCTCTATCTTTGACTAATCTCAAAAAAGTTAGAAGAAATGCAGCATATTTGAAGGATTACCCCAAATGATTCCAGATATCACTGGCACAATTTTTAAGAAACAGTAAAAGGAATTCACAAACATTTATTTTAATTTATTGAAGGATGTCTGAATGGCATTAGATAGACATTATTTTTATGATATCCTGTGAAAGCTTAGAGAGGTCGAGACCTTCATTTTTAAGAACTGGTTGACAGACTCGGTACGGGTGGACTCAGTAGATCGTGGCCTTAAAGATAAGTAGGTACATTTTTAAAATGCTAATCAAATGTTTCGAGTGACATTGTGGCAACCATTGCCGTGTAGTTAGCAGATAATATACATATTATAACAAGCTTCTACAATCTTAATTGCCTATTTCTTCTTTACTTTATTGCAAAGATTTTATATAATACTCGTACCTATTACTTGTATTATGCATGTACAAGTCATGGTTAACTGACGATATCTTCACGCAGATAAACTATTGCGCAAGTAAACGTATAGAATAATCTCTTGTTAGTCATTTGCTTAACGTAAAGTTCAGTGTGACCTTAAACTTCTAATATAAATAACTACCTTAAATCAATGAGAACCGCATAAATTGATGTAAATAATGTGCTTATGTAAGCTGTCCGTAGCCTGCAGGCACCAGCGCGGGTCACACAGTGACGTGTGTGGACACTATCTAGGTCACGGAGACGAGCTCAATATCAAAGTTGAATAAACTACACACACATGTGCAAACACATCATGCATGCACCAAACTTCACAAACACACCCTCACGACTAGCATAGGTATTTTGTTTGAAGTTTGTGGGCAAGGATGCCGAACCTTTAGGTACTATTAGGTTATTCGGTGTCGACATCGGTACCTTAGTTGTAAAGGTGTGTTATTGATTTATGCTGTTGCCACATTGCACCGAGACATACGAACATGTAGTTCCGGAGAGGGTCAAGCATAGGTAGTACCTACACGAATCACTTATGACTTTACGACGTGACAATATACCTACGCCGTTCGATGTCGGCGCTCAATATACTTAAGTATAAAAAATTTTTTTTTAACGGATTTTGAAAACGTTATACATTTATGAGTTTTCTATTCATGATAACAGCTAAGAGTAGAACGTGGGCAGTACCTACCTGCCATCCTACCCTTAGCTTCGTCTGGAGAGATGCATCCGAAAGCCGCTCGACTGCTGAAGTAAGACTAATGATCTATGGGTTCTTTAAATGAAAGCCATCTGAAATGCTTCATTATTTATATACGAGTGTACACGAAAGTTGCTTTCCCTTTATTAAACCCTCCACTTAAATCATTGTATCTGTTTGCAAGTTAAACTTCTACTGGGTCGTTGGGGATCTCCTCTGCAGACGGCGAGGAGTTGGAGTGCATGCCGCCGCTGTCACCCAAGATGGCCGGAATCACCTTCAAAATTACAAAATACCGCTGAAAAGAAGTGTGCAAGGTTTGCTAAACCTATTTCTATGATTGTTTCATTATGCAGCAAGTAACCAGTAGATCTTTTGTAGAGACCATCATTATACCAAAAAGAACGAACAAAATAACTGACCACCAATGTCTGTATGGCAAGATGAGACACGTCATTCAAGTCGGTGGGAGAAAATATGGTACCTACATATTTCTTCTTCAGTCTTGCTGAATTTAGGCTTTTAGACCTCAGGGTGTCAACAATGGTGTTCAGCAATTCGATCCGGGATCTCTGTCCTGATTTCTCCTTATTTGGGTTGATGCGCTATAAAGATTATCGATCACAATCACACAGTTTATCCTGCAGCAGCTGTTCCACTAAGATAGAAGCGACCTGCGACTCTACGGAGATCGAGGTGCCTTGACCGTAAAGGCTTCTCGGCTATTACAAGTTCATTCATATGTAGTTAGGAAGACCGAGTGAAAAGTTTTAGGCAGTATGTCATAGCACAGGTCAATAGGCAATGAGTTATCAGCTAGTACTCGTAACCTCATGAGTTCAGCTAAGGCTATCAAATAAGCCAATGAAAATATCCATAAAATAACAAATACCTGTTGTCCTAACATGACGAGAATTTGCGCGACCTTCTTGATAGCTTCGATGTCCTGAGGTGTGGGGATCGGAAGCCGAGGGTCCTGACTCCGCTGCTCCAGCAGCGAGGAGTGGGAAACCAGCCTCTGGCCTAGTCCAGCCAAGGGGCGGGATTCGAGCTCGTGGTACGACTAGAAGGCAAAGGATTTAGATGAGATAGTCATCAAGATAAAAAAGTCTTCGTAGTCTATTCTCTAAGAAACAGACACAAGGTACAACCGGTAGAAATAGATCTACATAAACGTGCACTTATCCCTACCAGTAGGGATAGCTTGGTAGGGATAAGTGTACCAGCCGCAAAAATAAACAGCAATGGTCTACTTACCATAGGGCTACTGGAAACCAGGCCGAGCACCAGTACCAGGACGAGCCATCGCACACCGCCGCGCGTCATGTCGCAGCCGCATCGGTAGATCTGCTGGCCGCGGCACAGGAACCTGTCTTATATGAATTGGAGTAATGGAGCTATTTGTAAAATGACTGTTCAATTGGCTATGAATTACAGTAGGTAAATGCATCTTCTCTATTACAGTAAAATTGCCAAGTCTCACATAATTTGTGTCTAAAAAATTGCTATAGGTAATACTGTTGGTAAATAATAAAACTCTTTTTGGTACTCGCTTGGCTCGCGATAGTGGCTTACAAATGGTACATAAGGGAATAATTTGAAGACTGTTGTCTTTAAAGTAACATACAGAATATTGAGAATATTTAAATAACTTCAAACACGACTATAAATAAATTGTAGAAGCCTACTCAAAATAAACTACAAAAGTCGTAACCTCGGAAATGAACCTGACATTTGGCGATTCTGATTATGCAAATGAACATAAACAATGCACGATGTAACAACGCGGTAACTCTGCGCCCCCCCGCCCATCCCCCCAAACACACACACAACAGAACTACTGCACTTGGAACTGACCCCCACGAGACCAAAAATGTAACTTCCTATGTACTTATCTACCGAGTTATAAAGTCAACACAAACGTTTGGCATTCAATACTAGGTTTCAGGGTCCACGGAATTGAATGATGTAGGTGCTTGCGGTGATTGAATTGAATAATCCGTACCAGTAGCACCACTTTCTGACGTGGTCGGTTCTATAAATTGTACAGGCACACTCAGTCATCAAGAGCGGTTGGATCAAAAGTTGACTAAAAGTTAGCGTGTGACTCATTTAATTTATTTGGTTATATGAAATTTGATCAACTACAAGTTGATGTGGAGTGGACCACATTGTTATTTGGATCTCACTCTGTAACAGAAAGCGTAGATACCCTCGGATTAAAATGTAAGAACGAGCCTGATTGAGGCTGGCAGACAGGGATGCCTTGACCCTGCTGTGAGACAATAGTCAAACTGAAAAACTGGGATTTAAGTTCACACGTTTGAGCATGTTGGCTTTGTACAATGTGGAGAAGCAGCCTGAGCACCGACCAGCAAGGAGTTACTCAAAGTGACCGTCGGCCGGTCGTCGTCTGTCAGACGTGACTGACAACATAAACTAAATCTAGCGTCACGAAAGAAAGCCTTTGAGAATACTTGGCAATGCCAATGCGTATTAATTAGGAGTACATACCGCAGACATTATACAGGCAACTTCAAAACTATTGACGAACTAACAGACAAACTAGATGTCGAGATCAATTCGTAAATTTTTGATAGTGATTGTCTACAAATACCGCTTCCTCACATTGTGGTCAATTTGCAAGAATATGACAATTCAATAACAATGTAAGTGTGTACTTTGGAATACTCTTGGTGCTGTGGCCATGGATGTACTACTCGTACTTCGCCTTCTAATTTCCTCAAATTTAAAATGAAAATATTTCTCATTTGTAATGTTATGTGCAACTCGCGAATACTTGCGAACGTTAGCTTATTGTATTTTACTGCACGTAATGAAATGTCAACAATTCTTGGACATGTTGGTTAGTGTTTATTATTTTTTTTATTATTTAATGTACATAAGTAACCTACCTAGTAACCCCGAGCAGAGACCTACCACTAGCCAGAAGTTATGTGGTCTAGCAATACCTGAGTAGAGCTGATGCATTCCCAGTAGAGAGTTTCTCGCATCTGGCTATATAAAGGAGACACTTAAGCTTACCTAAATTTTAATGGTAAAGCCTAGCTTGGGTTTATGACCGCTTTATGACTGTCTATTTTTACCACCGCATCAGTCCAGTCGAGTATAGCGGCTCTATCGAGTTCTTTCTCGAATTCGCATGGATTACTTCCTCATTCCAACAGCATAGTGCCAGCGAGGCGAGGATTAATGGCATCGCATGTCCCATAAAGGATTCAGTGCCCCCGTGACGCCGAACATCTCTTTAACGGTATCAAGTAACAGACCAACGCCTAATCGATACTATTCAGAGTGAACTAGAAATATTCTTTTGTTTCTCGGTAGACTGACTAGGGTTACGGATAAAACTAGGGTTTAGAGCCTACCACCAGCACCACTATGCAGTGAACGTTTGATTACAAAGCTCGAAACGTAATGGATCCCCCGCCAGTCATTACATTAGGTACAACGTATGACTTCTAAATAACAATAAAAGCTAATAACTTTACGATTCTGACCACCACATCGGTTCACGTAATTCCCTTTGTGGCCAGTTCCCAGTGGCCGGTAAATGCGGCGCGCAAGCAGCACTTAGCATGCCGCTGGGCGGAGCGGGCTCACTAAATGCCCATTTGTATTGAAGTGGCGATGGCTACAAGGTCCATCTTTGTCTATTACCGCGACGCTGTGAAACGATATGTCGGTTGGGAGGCCTGCTAGATAAATGAGCCGTTTTATTCAAAAGACTTACAAAAAGCTGTTCCAAAGGTATCTACTCTGTATCATTACATCAACAACCTGCACGTTGAATTACTGATGGGGTTTGCAAGCTTGACCACTATGATATTATGTATTATGATAATGCACAGATTGTAATATTGCAATTATATGTAGTTACATTATTTTTTAAATATATTTATTTAATGACCTCTCTGCTTAATTTGTGGATAGTGAGCCTTACCTAGGCTGTGACTGTTGATCAATTTGTGATAGATCTGTTGAGGTTTCGCTAATTACAATAGTGATGTGTGTATCGATATTGTGTAGGGACATTGCATCGCTCTATCCAATTGCGTGAAACACAAAACCAAGTTTTTGTAAGTTACCTTCTTACAGAATAATATTATTTTCAGTCTTTTTGGTGCATTAATTGCACTTTGCTTGCAGTTCTGTGCCCGGCTTGTTGTAGTAAATAGTGAAGAGCACATTACAGCGACACGTCCAATTAAATCCAATGACTAATGCAAACGTATTGTGTTAATTTTATAGGTACATGTTAGTGACCATCGTACGGACACCACTCGATGTCACGTTCGGCGACTCAGCATCTGAGGAATTCTACTTTACAACCGAGCTGTAGTTGAAGCGAGTCGCGTCACTGCTCGCCAAGGATGTTCAAAATGTGGATTTGTTTATATTTACTGTTATGTAAGCGCGGGCGCAGAGCGGTCGCGATGAGTCGGGCGCGCGCGTTCGCGCTGGCTGTACTGCCCCTGGTGGGCGCGCTGGTGGCCGGGGAGGCGCTGGACGCCCTGGAGGGGCTCGTCCCGGACTACCTCCTGGGAAACGTCGAGGATCTCGTGAAGGCGGCTTCTGTGGCATGTACGTATTTGTGCTGTTTTAGTTAATGGATAGTGTGGCGTACTCCTCCAGTGGTGACGTGAACACGAAGAATACGTTTTGGATGCCTTGCCAGGAAGGGATTTTAAGTTGTTTCTGGGGTGAGTTTGAATGTCGGAAAGGCATAAGACAGGGGTTCCACTGGTAAAGTCTTCGGACTAGCCCTGGATGTGACACTGTTGAGAGCCGATCTCAATGATGGTACCTACCACCGTCAAAATATAGTGACTTTTATTGGTTGTAATATATTTTTTTTATATCTTCTATAACGCGGCGTAGCACGGTGCTACGAAAATCTAAGTTTTATCTAAACATACGATATTTATCTAAACCTACATACCTGCGATATAAGTATCTTCTTATTCTATCTTGATCCGACTACCACTAGTAACCTTCCCGTAATTATTCAAAGTTCATAAATCATATTAGGTAGGTTGAGTTGAATGCACCCCACATTTGCCAAGTTTGTAATTTTTAATCGTTTTTATTATAATGCTTGAGTGTTAACATCTCGTAACGATCCTATTAGCGGCCAGTGTGCGACCGCTATGATCGACCGCTATGATCGACCGCGCTAATGAGACAGTTTGCATGCGCGAGAGACTTCCTTCCCAAAGAAATTACAACATAAATAATGTATCAGTTAGCAATAAAATTTTATACGTACGTCAGAACCACAAAATATTATTAAGATTCACTTGGTCATCGGAATATAAAGAACAAAGAGTATTTTGTAAGAAAAAATTACGGAAGTGCGGTTTTTCCCAATCCAGTTTGATGGTTTCAATTTCCTGGTCATAATTAGAATCGAGGAACAGAATCCAAAACGACACAGTAAATGAATACTGTTTTTCCAGGTGACATCCTCCCCCTGGACCTGTTGTTCTCGCGGCAGTACACCTCGGAACTGCCCCAGCTCGACGTGATCGAGGTGACGCGCGGCTCCAGACGTACCCTCCGTGCGACCCGAGCTCACCTCAACCTGCGCCACTGGCACTCCTCCACCCTCACTCTCTACATCCCAGGCTGGTGGAACACACCCTCGGACGAGGCCGCGCAGGCCTTAGCGTCGGCTTTACTCAAGGAACAGCCTGTAGTTCTGATCCTGGATACGAGACTCTCCTTTTGCCGAGGGTATCTCGCTGCTGCGTCGAGAGTCAACGCCGTCTCACACCTTCTGTACCATTTTATCAAGAACCTGAACAAGTATGGCTTTCATCCATCGGCCATTCATCTCATCGGGTTCAGCCTCGGTGCACATGTAGCCGGGATGACCGGTAAATTAGTCCAGAAGGGGTTGAAGACAAAGATAGGGAGAATAACCGCTCTGGACCCGGCGAAACCCTGCTTTCGACTGTCCGAGTTCAGGCTGCAAAAGACGGACGCGGCATTCGTGGAAGTGGTGCACTCTAGCGCGGGGATCCTGGGCATCGAAGAGCCGGTGGGCCACGCCGACGTGTACGTGAACGGAGTAGCCGTGAGGCAGCCGGAGTGCCAGCACCGCAGCATCAGCTTCGAGTGCGACCACAACCAGGCCTGGCGGCTGTACGCCTCCTCCATCGCCCGCCGCAGCTCCATGGTGGGCCGGCTGTGCCGCAGCTGGGCGGAGGTGACGGAGGCGCGGTGCGGCGGAGAGACCGCTGTGCTGGGCTACGGGTGCAGCAACCACTCCAGAGGTATGTTCTTGTATAAATCTAGAGGTCGGACTTGATAAACTAAACAACTTATTCGACATAATTAAGTACATAGGTTATTGAAGTGACGAAAAAACTTATTTCAATAGTAGGAAGCTAATAAAGCCATATTTGAAAATTGTCGTAAGAAACTAGTTTTAGAATTACATAACTGTGATACTAGTCGTAATTATTGTTTGCAATTTTTGTGTAATAAATGGTTTACCACAAATTGTTTTCTATTATTTTTATTCACGCCTCATAGTGATGAGAGTTTAACTTTAGTCTTAGTGACCTCTAGCGGTATTGTAGGGAACTAATAGAAACGGCAGGTAAGTGCTGCCAGAATAAAGGGCAGCGGCAGAGCTGCTGCCCTTGGTTCAACGTTAGTTATTACACCGGCCGTTAGAGGGCGCTATAAGTATGCGATGTTTCAGAACATTTGGAGAAGTATTTAAATTTGATTATTTTTTTATTATTTATTATAATATCTACCACGGTAAAAATAACCGACAGTTATGTAGGTATCTACTTATGATGTTTTTATCAATATTAGCTACTTACTACTCTCTTTTTATTTCGTACCAAAGTTATTCATATTCAAAACTAACTTTCAAACATGGCTAATTTTTGTTGAGTAAGAGTTCTTTATTATTCAGGTTATAACAAAAACACATTTCATCATAACTCAAGACGTCACGCAGAGCATCATCAATTCGTTTCGTTTCCGCCCTTCATCACGACATTCCCGTAGGTACCTAACCGCAGGCCTACTGATTGTACTTATCAAAGCTTTTTACACCTTAGACATATTCACACAAGGTTCAAAGTGCTGGACTTCTGGTCGACTCTTAGAAACAACAAGCTTCACCACGCTTTACGAGCTACCCTTTAGGGGATTTTAGATCCTATATTTATTGTAATAATGGACAGTTTGCAAGGTGGATAGTGATCGGTGGTCTGTTCTTGACGTCTGAGTAATGATGAAGAGGCGTGGCTGCTCCCGCGGCTCCACTCCTCAGGAGTGATGGAAACGCGTTTGCTGGGAATTATATCCAGTCGGTATTTAGGCGCAGATCTATTTAGTGGGAACAAAGCTTACTACTAGATGCTTATAAAGGGTGTCCAGTGGATTTTTTAAAAATTTAAATGATCTTAATTAATTTGTTAAACCTAATAAATGAAGTATTTAAGAAAAGCAGGCCTTTGCCTCAGCTCCAGATGATTTATGAAATGCCAAGTAGGCTTGCCCGGGACCATTCTCAGATCATTCAGTCGTATCCCCGGGATATGCAAGCTCGATACGTGCTTTATCGAATAAGTTGATGTAAGCTGGTTATAATAATGAATAATAACTGAACTGATTATGTATGTCCACGCATTGTACAAATCTTGTTTGCGTGGATGACATGTTTAGCCCCACTCACCCCGAGGCGCCGGCGCCGAGCAAACACGAGGGCCCAGGGGGAGGGTGGGGTAAGTTCCAACAACGTGGGAACATGCCTGGCATAGACACATTGTCTTATAAAACACGTATATTCAAGAACTATGATATTATGAATGAGTAGGTGCCTGAATATATTTTTCATTTGAATTGACTGTCGAAGCTTCTAAAGAAACAATATTTTAGCAAGACGTCCGATCGAAATCTGAAAGTCTTCGATCAACCGGAAAGTTAAAAAAGTGCCCCCTCCCCCACCCCCTGAGGTATTCCGCCTGAAGTAAACCGCTTAGTTAAATCGTGGGTTTCGGTGGTCTTTTTATAAGATAAAAGTCTTTGCTATTATCTACTGTGGCCGATCGCGTGACTATGACCTACTGGAAGTACCTAGTAGTTCTACGCTGTGTTCCTTATTTCTTTGACAAGCGACTATCAAACGTCGTATCGCATGCCATTGCAATACGATATTCGCTGATGGAGTTCCCCTGTTCAGGGATTGTGTGCCGGCGCCGGAGCCGGAGCCGGAGCGGGGCATGCGGGGGGAGGCCGGGGAGGGGGGGGGGGTTAGGTGAAGCAGAGCTGGATAAATTGCTTTCCGATGTAAGCCGGGATAGCGGCGCGACACTGACGGATATGAAACATTCGTTATGAACGATCTGTTGGGGCTGGCTCCGTGCTAAAGGCCATTTTATATTTTTCAGATTATAACATTGCTAACTCGAAAAGGCGATAAACGCTCTTACGACCCAAAACATTTGAAATAATATGTTCCCGCTTATTCTTAATTTGTATTGTTTAAATTCAAGCAGACAAAACAAATGTAAACTGGTTAGGTAAGTAAGTACTTATTATAAATAGCACTTATTTTATTTACGTACCTAATTAAATACATGCATTCATGTACCTATATATTAGTGTTCTCTTTATATTCCAATAATAAAAACGTTAATTCACTGAACTCATCCAACCACAAGAACTTTTGTAACAGTTTCAAAGAACAAAACAAAAGAAAACAATATCGTTTGGAAAGCGGCCGCCGCGACGAGGTCTGACGTGACGTCACGCGGCGGGACGCAGCCGACTCCGGGCCGGACCCGGGCCGGACCGCTAGCTTGGCAAAGCGCAGCTTGTAAGCTGCTTTTGTCTGTAGATTGAGATGAGCACTTCTTATAAATTCCCCGATCCCATAAATTTATGCAATAGTCGTGATATCACTATAGAAACAAACAATGGGTTTCATTTATAGAGGGATGGACTTGCTTTCATAGACAAAGTACATTCGAACAAATTTATGTTGAATAGAAAACTTAAAAAATGAAAGAAAGATCACGACTCAACAATAGATGTGGATTATCATCGTGCGCGCCAGTCGCTCGCCAACTTTACCTTGTCTAGAGGCTGGGACCAAACTTTAGAATGTTTATCATAGTTGTTCCGATGTGAGTGCCGACGAGCGTGGAACTAGCTAACTGGTGTAGGTATACAACGTCTGAAAATTGCAGAGAGCCGGCGCCGCGCCGTGACGCCGTGCGTGACGCCGTGCGCTCGCTACTCGTATCGGGCGATAGAACATAGAACGCGAGTCGATCTAACAAGCTATCTGCACAGTTGTGTCAGTGTTACCAACTTGTAAGCTGGAGTTGTTCGATGAAGATTACTCCCGGCGTGTACAGCTGCGCCATTGTGCGCGCACGCTCAATGGTACGTTATGGAAGGCGATTATAGAGATAGCGCGCCGTGTTGTTACAGCACTTCCCGCGCGGAAACATTTCAAATTGCCCTTTTTGTGACACACTGTACTTAGCCCCCCCCGCCACCTCTCCCGTCCCGCCCCCGCAACCGATGCAGGATAATTAGGTGGCCACTTAATACTGCCATGTGTTGGTGAGAGGCTTTTTTCGTGGTTCTGGAAATTGGAATATTTCTGTTCAAATATGAATGCTTTGGTTTCAAAATCAGTAAACTCCAAAATCACGATTTTTTAAACTGGATATGACGTCAGAATCTCTAGAATGAACTCAGTAGATTCACACACTTCAATACGAGTAAAATCCACGCTAAGTCGGTGAAAAAGCGAATAGAAATACGGCTTGCGTAACAAACTCAGTAAAATCCAAAGCTCTTGTTTTTCAAAACTGGATACATCCGCTCAGCCAATCAGCTTCGAGTATTTGGTATGGAAGTGTCGTCCATATTGTTTTCTCTTTATTTCTCGGAATTCACGAGAGACGTTGTCATGCCAGTTTTAATTAGATATTAATTAAAATAATGGAAGAAAGTCTAGTGTGTGTGGCAGAAACACTGCCTGAATTATCTAGGAAGAGACCGGAACAGAAATCTAACTGGAATTTCAACAGACAAAAAGTTAACCGGTAAGTAAACTTTTCGAGTCACCTGTGTTTATAACTAAAAATTTGTTTAATGCAGAGGTTGTCAACCTCATATTGTGTGGGTGTCATGGCGTTCCTAGCTGCAACTATTTTTTTTGCTGTGGATCCTTTTTGTTAGTGCTAGTGTATACATTTGATCTTTGCTTCGATTTATTTATCTACCTAACCTACGACCAACGTTATAATTTATTTTTTGATGACCAGTTTCTGCCGTTCGCTCACGAGTTTCGTTGATAAAAGCATAATAATCTATTTATATAATTTCATTATTCATAATTAATCTTTCTTACTTTAATTCTTTTTATTAAAAACCCATTTTGAAATTTTTGTGTTTCATTCTTACAGATTTTTTATGCAGACTAAAAACTGTCCATCCACATAAAACCATTGACCACTCCTGACCCTTTAAATGAGTCAATAACAAAACTGGCTAAATCCATCAAGTAACTTTCAAAATAAGCAAAATCCATGGTGAGTTAATTTCAAAATCGTCAAAATCCAAGATAACTATCAAAACCAGCAAAATCCATCAGATAATTCATAATTTTCGACTCTTTTCGTATGAGGCTTGAGCTGTTTTTTATGTAGAAGTAGTCTTTTACCCCATCTGAATTACCAGCCAAAAATTCGCTTTTACTGTTGGCTGCCATCAACAAGAAATAGTTTTCGTCCATTACTGAAAAAATGTATCAAGTGGACTTTACTGATTTTGAAACCAAACCATTCATATACTAGCGCGTGTTATTCATTACCAATTCTGAATATTGTAGGTACTCATTAAGTAGGCAGCGGCGGACTGCACGCCTCCATTACGGTCTAATTACAGGCATACTTTCCCTTATCATGCTATAAAAAAACTTTAATTAATACATACGTTTAAAAAACGAATCATTCTTTCTATTGGTTTGTACCTAAGTACTTAACAAAAAGATGTTAATAAATTCATGATTTATTTATTTCGTATCTAGCTGATACAGAATGCTAGAATTGACCTCTATGAACTGGCCGATGGTGACCAGGGACGAGGCGTCCATAAGTTTATTTATTGCCACACTATAATTTGTTAAAAGGTCTAGTCTAGGATGATAGCACTAATTCTAAGTATTGGGGACACGAAACAACCGTGTATTCCCGTTATCCCCGAACTCCGTGTCCCCGACTATCGGGGACAGCGGTACTTTCATTAAATATTTAAAATGACTTCCCGTTGTCCCCGACCCCGAATCACGTTTCGGGGACAACGGGAATACACGAAAACAACGCTAGGCAGCCTGAAGGGAATGATTCTGGAAAAAGTCACGGGCGATCGTCTAGTGATGAAATAACCTCATACCCGGCTCCGAACGTGCGGTAAAGCAATATTCCGGAGCCATTCCCTGTCGCAGTGACGCGCCGGCGACCAGCGCGCACTAGCACCGGTACCAGCTGACCACCGCTTTAATACATCACCGCACTGCTCCAAAGAAACAGTCACCGTTTCTTTGGAGCAGTGCAGTAAGAGAGGTAGGAGAGCATCCTACAGTTGACACTAGACCGCTACTTATGCTTGACCTATCACTACAGACTGGTTTTCACAGAGCTCCGAAACTGGTGCTACCACTATGAGAGTTGGAAGCAATATCGATCTTATACGAAGAAGTTGACATTCTGATAGAAAAATGTAATAAAATGTCTCTTCAGAGCTCGTTTTTCGTTTTATTTCAGCTTTCGTGCAAAATTTGATCATGTGCCTAATATCACGTTTGGACGTGTCTCTGACTACCCTCTTTAGATATCCTCAATGATCTAAGTGACTAGAGATCTGAGGAAATATCTACTGAGGGTTTATTCCCATTTGTACCCTGCTCTGTTCCCTTGGGGTGACAGATGGGACTAAAACGTCCCACCTGTCCCCCACTTGGCAACGCTTGGGGATTACAGTCGTGATCATATTTTCTTTTCGTGGATATTCATAGGAAGATGTACCTACAGATAATCAAACAAATGATCAAAATATGTGGCCAGTAAATGCCAGTTGTACCTAGGCATGGTACAGGACGGCGACCTGAAGACAATAACGATAAAGCGGAGCGAAGCGGCGATTACAAAAGCTATCAGAAACAAAAGCGGTAACCGTAAACGGAGAAAGCTCGTAAAGCGGAATAAAAATAATATAATAAAGGTAAATTGGTTTATTACAGACTATTTATTGAGTGTGCCCCGAGCCCCGCGCGGGGAGCGGACCCGGGAGCGGACAATGGGGGCCACTCGAGGGCGAGGGCCTTTGAAGTGGACCGCCGCCATTTCCGCTGTGGAAATATACCAGACCCATCTCCACCGCGCCGCGCGGCGCATCCGAACAGCTTTCCTCCATCCTCTAAACAGAATCCATTCGAAAGAAAACTAGTGACGTGATAAGAAACTTAAATACCTCCTACATTAATCCTTACTAATATTATAAATGCGAAAGTAACTCTGGCTGTGTGTTACGCAATCACGCTTAGAGTACAGAACTGATTAAAATTAAATTTTGTACAAAGATAGTCTAGAGCAGGGGTCGGCAACCTTTTGGCAGGCAAGGGCCGCAAGGTGGCAAAATAAACTAAAGGCGGGCCGGGCCGCACTTGTGATATTAACCCTAGAAGCTCAAAATATGGCTCTCAAATGCCTATCTCCGAGACAAGAAGCATATTTATTTTTTCTATAATTGACAATTGAAAAAGTTTGTTCGTAAAAATTATAAGTGCTGCCAAAAATTGTAATGAACTCGCGCTTCGCTCATTTGTTCGTTCGCGGGCAGAGCGAAGCGCGTTTTAAGTCTGGGTCCACACTATACGGTCGATCGTGGTTCGTTCATGCATTTATCTTGATACTTAACTTATATAAAAAACATTCACGGGCCGCCAGCAAGACGTCCGCGGGCCGCATGCGGCCCGCGGGCCGCGTGTTGCCGACCTCTGGTCTAGAGCTTGAGAAAGGACATAAGCTACTTTTTAATGCGAATAAAGGGCTGTATGTAACTTGTAAAGGGTTGAATTACGGGATTAAAGTTTGTATGGGGAACGCAAGAGTTTGTAGTAAAGTATCTATTGTACCGTGTCGGTGTCGGTGAATAAACTATTTCCTCTCAATGGCTGATTTATGTTGCTCGTAAATCGTAATAAAAACGTTGCAGTAGCGGCCCCTATTGTTCTCTCCGTTCGATTCGGCGCGGGTCGCTCCCCTGACGCACGTTTTTTGTCGACTCTACAAACTAACTTCAAAGGATGGAACCGAGACGCCGAGTACTTGGCAACACGTCACGTCCCGCACTTGCAGGGCGTTCGATACGAGTACGGGTACCCGGCGTCTTTTGAATTATAAATACTTATCACGTGTAAAAGTTTCGCAAACTCGTGACGTCGGCTTCAGGTTAAATAAAGCTACAGTCCAACCGAACCGGAAGCGATGGAAGTAAAGAACGAGGCCGACCATGGCGCAGCTCAGCGTGTAACAGGACCGTAGATTAATTTACTGAAGACAGGTAAGACCCGAGCTCGTTCACCTCAAAGTTCATTACACCTTAATTTCCATTTGGCAGTAGAATTATTTTTAATTAGAAATCGCGGTGATCTCGTCGGAGCTGCCCCAGTACTACCTCCTGTAGAATTAACCTGCCTTTTTCATTAGACTTGCCTACAGGCAACCAAATTGCTGCTCAAAGTCGGAAATTATTACCTAATATTGTATCTAAGTAGATTAGTTACTGAAGCATTTTATTTTCGATTAAGGCGATATCAATATTCACGTACCTCTCACTAAGGCGATATCAATATTCACGTACCTCTCACGTACTCTACCCTCATCTATGTATATTCACTCACGTAAGACGTCAGATAATTATAAGTCTTAGTTTTTATCTACTTTCCTTCCCATTCTACTCCGAGTATCTAGACACGCGGCAGCGTGTCAAGCCAAGTTCAAGCGAACGGGCGAGGCGCGCACTGTGTGTAATATTACACGAACCATTTGGAGCCAAATTTGGCTCATCTATTGCCACTTGCGAGTAAAATATATACTCCGAATTTCATAAACACACCTCAAACGGTTATTTAGATATCAACGTCCAAAAATGGTTTTTTATGAAAAATTTTATCACTGACTGACCTATAGACGTTAATTATAACCCAGTTCCAGATGACCTAGAACGTTCAAATTTGGCATCCAGGTAGGTAGTGGGGTGGATACAAAGGAAAAAATCTGAAACTTGCAAATTTTTATATTTTTAACGTACTTTTTCAATTCATTGATTCTCCTAGGAACCCTTACTAGCGCCTGTAATAAAAGAATAGCAATCTAAATAGATGACAGTCGGTCATTATGTGGATTTTAATAGGGTCTTGACGTGAATATAATAACGAGTGGAAGTAGTGTCTTGGATTGGTAAGTAGTACACTCTTACCTAGGTATACAATGTGCCAATAGTTGAGCCGTCTATGCAGATAGGTAAGTATGACTATAGGTATGTATACCTACAATGTGCCAATAGTTTGAGCAGTCTATGCAGGTAGATAGATATGGCTAGATAACTATTCAGGCCTAGATTATAGTGTGTCTCGGCTTGTCGGATAGGTAGTAGGTAGGTATACTTATTCAGTAAGTACTCAAGTACCTACCTACCTGCTTAGTATGTATACCTACAATGTGCCAATAGTTTGAGCCGTTTATGCAGGTAGATGATATACCTAAGTGTAATAATATAAGAATAAGTACTTACTTACTAATAAGTTCTGTACAAAAAGTAATGATATCCCATCAAAAACATAAATGTGAAATGAGAGCCAAGTTCAATAAGTATGTTTTACTTAGTCGTTGACTTCAGCGACAAAAGAAGTGAGATCTAAACGGGTGCCAAGTACAATGGTCAGTCCTGAAACTTATTTATAACAATATGAAATATTTTTAACAACTTTAAAATATCATTTCATCTCATAATTTAGGATATTATATTGAGACCTAAAAACTAAAAACCGTTAGTACCTACATACTTGTTACTATTGTAACAGAAATACATCATTTGTGAAAATGTTAGCTGTCTAACTATCACGGTTCATGAGACAGACTGTTGTTGACAGTTCATGCTGGTGACAGACGGACAGACGGACGAACGGATAGCGGAGTCTTAGTAATAGGGTCCCGTTTTACCCTTTGGGTACGGAAACCTAATGGAAAGGTTTAAACAGTTAAAACACCGGTTCTGCCCATTATTCTGCGAGCTCCTGTCAACACTTCTAAAGGGTGAACTGGTAAGACGATGTTATCTGTGCATGTTGACCGAGACGAGTTTCTCGCCTGTTCTTCTCGTACTTGGGTTAGGTTGGAATTGGCACATAGATTCACCTAGCACGTAAGTCGTATCAAAGTGATCCTTATGATTTTACTGAATAAATGGTTCTCAATTTCAATTTTAATTTCATTTCTCATTCTAGTAACACGTTTAAAGATCTGTCGCACACACATCGGTCCCGCCTTCAGCCCAGCCACAGAGCGCAGCGAAACCACTTTATGTGCGAGATTAATATTTTTACAATTGTATACAAAGTCACGTTGCTTTGTTCGTCGGAGAGTGGCCCCGCTGGGCGCGGACGGGCCCGGGGCACACTGGCGGCTCTGGTCTGGAGTTCCATTATCTATTTGTTATTATCTTGTCTATCTAGAGCGATAATGGTGTAGTGGTACCCCTGCCTCACGATCCGAAGGTCGTGGGTTCAAACCTGGTCGTGCACCCATGAGTTTTTCCATTCGAAAAATTTATGTGCGCAAAACATCGTGAGGAAACCGGCATACCCTAGATCCAAAAAAATTCGAAGGTGTCATAGGTTAGTATTCTTTTAAGCAACGATAGGCTTGCAGCCTGTCACGTACGGAATACTAACTACTGTGCAAAATGTGGGCATGTACCAAATGTCATGTTTGGACGTGACTCTGACTACCCTCTTTAGATATCCTCAAAGATCTAAGTCACTAAAGATCTTAGAAAGATATCTACTGAGCCTGGGGATTGCAGTGATCATATTTTTTTGTCTATTAGAGCATTGGTGGTGTAAGTAGCACTCCTGTTACGATCATAAGGTAGTGGGTTCGGACCGAGTCGACCACCAATGGGTTTTTTATTTGGACTAATTCCGTGCGCCCCGTGGGGAAGCCGGCATACGCTAGAAAATCGATGGTGTGTCATTGGCTAGTATTCCCTGCGGCGATGGCAGACCTGGCCGTGTCACGTACGGAGTACCTACCTACTACTGTGTAAAACACAGACGTGTGCCAAATATAATGTTTGGACGTGCCTCTGACTACCGCTGATTACATATCCTCAAAGATCCAAAAACAATAGATCTGAAAAGATGTCTAGTCTACCAAACCTGGTGATTAAAGATATCATCATATCTTACAAAATAGGATTATCTGTTTTTGTCAAATTGATGTTTCTCAGAATGTTCGGTGACACGCCGTTTCAAAGGAACGGCCGTTAAATTGTCATTCGGACCCTGAGATTAATATTTTTATATCCTCTCAAAGTGTCCCCCCCCCCCGTGTCCCCGCCCCCCGCTCTCGTAAACCGTGTAACTCGAGCACACGGACGCAAGTCCGCTTTATGCCAACTCGTTTCATAAAACTGGAATAGTTCTGTGAAATGCTTCTTCGCTTCTCTTTGTAAGGGACTGAAACTTTTACTTTGTTATAGTTATACGTCTGCTTATCATTCCAGTGTACAATGTGCATGCATGTGACCCCGTAACATGGAAAGAGATAAAAAATAAACGTGTTTGTCTATACTAATACGAGTATTATAAAGAGGAAAGATTTGATTGTTTGTTTGCATTGAATAGGCTACGAAACTACAGGACCGATTTGAAATTCTTTCACCAATGTGTAGAATGAACTTTCAGGATGAACATAGGCTTCCTATATTTTATGTAGGTACTGTGCGGGCGACGCCGCGAGCGGAAGCTAGTCAAAGATAAGTTGAGATGCACGACGGATGGAAGATGTCGAGCTTTGTCTATTTATTTGTTGACAGAATTGATTAGATAACTGACGCGTGCGTGAGAGTGCTTCTCCGTTCGACCCAAGATTGTTCTACCCAATAGGTATTTTTCTCCTTTCTACCAAAAACCTTTAATATATTATGCTCGTTTCTACCCACACCTACTTATTCCTAATTTCTATTGTGTAAATTTAAAGAAATGACACAGTGTAAACACAGAAGCAGCAGGGTCAGCAGATCAAAAACAAGCATGTAGATACCTATATTCAACTCAACTCAAGAAAATTTTTATTAAAAACAAAACTCAAATCAGACTTATCTAGATAGTGCTCAGTCAAATTTGTCTACTGGTCAAACAACAATATACTAATCAACTTTTAAAGTACCTAACATATAATCAAATAAACATGTAAAAATATACACAACAAAGTATAGATTCGGAACATAGGTAAATACAGAGTTTAAATAAAAAACTTATCTAGTTAATGTCAGTCATGCAAAATTACGTTTTTTACGAAATAATTTGTATAAAAACTAGCAAACTCACTTTCGCATTTAAATTAGTTAGGAAACCTACAAATAAACCAAGTAAGTGACTCATTGTGAATCTACTATTAAATACCTCTCCATCGTTTCTGCTATCCTGGTATCTGAACTTTTGGAATGAGCCCATTACTACTTTTAATAAAACAACGATTTTAAAACCTATAAGTACTTACTAGAATTTTTAACTTCTGATAGTATAATAATTAAGTGTTACTAACAGTGAGAACATTGTTAGTGACTGTACACCAATTCGACAGTTTTATTTAAGACATTCATGAACAAAGGCATTAGAAAATAAGTCATTTTGGGAAAAGGCGATTATGGGATTTGAACAAAACGAGATTGTACCTACCTACTATATGAATTTCAGTCCAAACAGACCGGAAACGAAACGAAAGTATGTAGGTACCTACCTATAATATAATATTTACCTTTAGGAAAAAAATTTGGATTTAATGTTAGTAATCATTTCATTATTACATAGATACCTATAGTGTCTGTACCTACTGCTTAAAATTCACTGTGACTCACATTTATGGATTGGGTAGAAAGGAGAATATGTTTTTGGTTGAAAGGAGATAAATACCTATTGGGTAGAACAATCTTGGGTCGAACGGAGAAGCACTCGTGCGTGACACACCACTGCCGCGCAGAGCTGGATGACGAAATCCCAACGTGTGTACATAAATTTCAAATAAAACATTCCTTTTTGTTTTTTTTTGACAGTGGGATGAGTTGACCGATTCAAAAATGCATTAGGCCAAGTCATCCCGCGGGATAAATTGACAGCGGCCTCGGTTGACCAAAGACCCGAAATCCCAACGGTGTGATTCGTTGATCCCACTATTCTATGTAATACCTTTAGTTTTGTCGTACTTCGCAACCTGTCGGCGAGTTTACTCTTGTAGCTATGCATCTGTAGAGGAGGCAGGAGGCAGGAGGCAGTAGGTGCTGGATTTAAATTATTAACCACTCTATTACTAACTTTGTCTACACTAATATCATAAAGAGGAAAGATTAGTATTTGTATGTTTGTAAGGAATAAACTCAAAAACTACTGGACCGATTTCAAAAATTCTTTCACTATTAGAATGCTACATTATCCCTGAGTAACATAGGCTTATTTTATACTAGCTTCTGCACGCGGCGTCGCCCGCGAAGTACCTACATAAAATATAGCCTATGTTCATCCTGAAAGTTCATTCTATACATTGGTGAAAGAATTTTTCAAATCGGTTCAGTAGTTTCGGAGCCTATTCAATGCAAACAAACAAACAATCAAATCTTTCCTCTTTATAATATTAGTATAGATTAAAAAAATAAAAATACTTCTACTGCCCGTGTGAAGCCGGGCGTGTTACTAGTATGTAATAAGGATGTATTTTTGCGGACAAAGTCGCGGGTACAGCTAGTTTGTTACAAAACTAGTGTCGTAGCTGGGTTTGCATAGTTCATTTGGAATGCGCGGAAGTGGCCTCTGAGGGGCACTTCTCTTCGCTACACAAGTACGAGTGCCCGCGGGTTGAAACAACTAGACACGATACGAATAAGAATACATATATAACTATGTAAGTACGTAGGTCTAGCTAGAGTTACCGAACAAAAAGTTATTTGATCTAGGTTAGGCAGTGAACGGAAAAAAAACATAAGTAGAAGCATAATTTCTTCAATATCCGCGAAACATCTAATTTCCCACATAGAAACTCCTTCGTGGATTTGCCAAAATTTAATAATATCGACTTTATTCCCCCGACGTTAGGGTTTAAATTACCGTGTACGTGTACCTAGTTTACCTATGTAAATCTAAACTAATATTATAAAAAGGAAAACTTTGATTGTTTGTTTGTTTGTTTGTTTGTTTGTTTGTTTGAAATGAATAGGCTCCGAAACTACTGAACCGATTTAAAAAATTCTTTCACTGTTGGGAAGCTACACTATCAGCGGGTGACATAGGCTATATTATGTTTTCAAAAAAATTAGGGATCCTTACTAAAACTTCAATAATGTAACCCAAGGTGTAAAAAAAATACCTAAAATATTCATTACATCGCGTGCGCTGCGAAAACTATTGAAGATAGAATAAAATAATGTACTACGACTTTGTAGAACACATCATTATTTCCAAAAAGTGTCGCTACAGCATATGTCTAACTATTATGGTTTTGCCACAATAAGAGTTCTTTTATTTTAAATTTGTAATTAAAAGGCCGCTGTTAAAAAACGCTCTTAATTTGTGTCTTAGTATTAATCCTTATCAAAATAAATCACATCATATCCTAGACTGTTTCAATACCTATAAATAACTTTTTGAATTACTCAATTTGGACATTCCATTCGAAAGAAATCACGAAATTAAGAATGTATGTAGGTATTAGAAAAAAGTTGCGTGGTAGCCGCTCACCCTGCTCGGCTAGCTAGACAGCACCATAGTGTACGTACGTACGTACGGGACGGGAGGGGAGTAAATTTCAAATAATAACAAAAAGATCTTTTAAATAAAAATAAAATCATAAATATAATAATACCTATTCAAACTTTCTTTATAATTTTCTTCTTTTAGTAATTTGACGCAAATAGAAGGGTTGGTTATGTGTGTGTATAATAATTTTGAATTTTGAAATTTTTGTTAAATTTGAGAGCATTAGTGGTGTAGTGGTAGTACCCCTGCCTCACGATCTGAAGGTCGTGGGTTCAAACCTGGTCGTGCACCAATGAATTTTTGCATTTGAGAAAATTATGTGCGCAATGCCTGTGTTCTTAATCGGTGAAGGAAAACATCTTGAAGAAACCGGCATACATTAGAACTAAAAATTCGAAGGTGTGTGTCATAGGTTAGTATTCTTAATTACTAAGTACTGTGCAAAATGTGGGCATGTGTCAAATATCATGTTTGGACGTGCCTCTGAGTACCCTCTTTAGATATCCTCAAAGATCTAAGTAACTAGAGATCTGAGGAGATATCTACCGAGCCTGGGTATTACAGTCGTGACCATGTATAGGTAATAAATACCCGTGCGAAGCCGGGGCGGACTGCTAGTTTTTGATATGATTCATTGGCATAATTGACAAGCCCCACCTACCAGAGCTCTATTTTTGTGGAGTTATTTTTTAGCTCAAGGAATGCTTCCATGTATTGTCCGTTCACCGAGGTTAGGTATGTACCTAGCTATTCTAGACAAATGCCGATCGCATACTTTCCCCTAATAGCAATTAGCGCTGTGAGTGAATCGAAGCAGGTTTAATGTAGTATCGCACAGTTCCGAGGTTCATTAGCGGCGGTCTGCGTCGGCCGACACTCGCTCTAATGACAGTCTGACAGTCGCCAGGTTTGTGAACCTGCCAGGGTTTTAAATTGAACGTACGTACTACGTAGCCGTGCTCGACTGCACAATCACAGCTAAAAGCGAATCACCAGCTGGGACTAATTCTAAGTGAAAAATAGCAAAAACTTGTAACTAAATAAGGATATTTTTATTATAAAAGTAATGTGAGTGCTGAACGAAGACTCTTTTGAAATTCGCATTTAAATTTCTATTCCTCAAAGTTTTTTCGGGTATGAATTATTATTCGTAGCTCTAAATGAAGTTTGATAATTGAAAGCAAATACTTCGAATTATTGCATCAACAATTTGGGGGATGTTCGAGCAATGAGCGTAAAGGCGAGTGCACGAGAGCTCTCGAAGCGCTCGGCGCGAACGTAATTAAAAGCTCTCTTTGAAACAGGTCATTATAGAACGGCCCTAAAAATAACAAAAGCACAAAGCCCGGTTAGATGCGCACTGCTATGAAATGAAACGGAACGGACGCGGACGGGCAGGGGGGGAGCCAGGGGGGGGGAGACACAAACAATTTTTTGTTAGAAATAAGCTAGCTAAAAAAAACAATCTCCTGCTTCTTGCATTTTTACTTTTAATATTTAGGGGAACACTAAAATGAACCGTATTTTTTTAATTGTTACGAAGCGGAGTTTGTTTGTGCGAGTGGAGTACATAGGTACAGCCAGGTATAAAGCCATGCCATAATTTTACTTTATAGCAGTATTATGGTGAGAAGTGAAAAGACATCGAACAAAAGAAACCCATTCATAACTTAAGTACGTAAGAATTTTCTTTATTATTAAGTCCTTCTCTATTTGTTGGTCAGGCACTGCAAGTGTCAGCCCCCCCGAGCGCGGCCGGGGGCAGGCAGGCGGGGGCGGCCGGGGGCAGGCAGGCGGGGGCGGCCGGCGTCTGTCGGGGCCACCACAGTGTATCGATTCGGTTTTCTATTACGAGCTGTCATTCGCAGCTGACAGAGAAATGAGTAGGGACTCGCGTGCAGTGCGCGCGTGTGTACGCGGCCTTTTATTAAAGAAACGTAGTAAATGGGGATAGCGAGTGACGAGCGGGCCCTCACCGGCGCGGGCGCAGGGACGCTGTTAAAGATACGACCAGCCAGCGGCGGAATAGAAGAATACAACGGTTCATAATAACTAAGTACTAAGGCCATTTTATCTAAACATATTTTACATTTTATAATAATTATATATTATGATAATTATGGACCGATTAAGTTTTATTCAGTTTAGAAAAGTAAGTACTTTTTTGTTCCCTCTGAGAGTGAGCACTGCCCTGACTGCGAGGAGTGAGGCTCCGGAGCCATCACCGACACTTCCGGCAGACGTATCATCAGATCTGATAGGAGTACCCTCGTCACCAGCCATAAACAATGGTCGTCAAGCTGGAATAATGTTAAACAATCGTTTCTGAATGTTTATTCACTAGCTCTAGAGACAATCGTGATTTCTTCACGTCACTTCGCGTCAGTTTACTTTCAGTCTGTGTAGCTCGCAGGCAACACTTACCGACCCTAAATAAGTTTAACTAAATTATAGAGCAGGTACTTACCGAACCAATAACAAGGCGTGTATCATTCTTTGGTCCGTGTAATGTTGATGAACCTGCGATCAACGAGAATAATAGTTATAATGTTGGTTCTCACTAGGCAAGAATAACCCACGAACAAGTCATGGTCGTTTATGGATTGTGATGTACCTACAACATGCTTCAGTGGAATGATGTGAGGAATCGGCCTCCGCTCCCGGACTAGCGGAGCCCGGGGGCCTCCACACTAATCAGATTATAATTAAATGCTACGATTTATCGTACAACTTGAATTATTTAGTTGTAATTACTATTGTTTGGTTCGATTTTGGATTTTCCGCTTTGGAGAGAGTTATTAAGGTTCGTTTCGCGAACGGTTTACTTTTAAATAACTTTAACCACAACTACCTGAATAATATAATTCATACAGTAAATTGTGAGTTTCTAGAGTTTTTACTTGCTTTGCTATAACAAAATGTATGCCTTGGCTAGTTTTCTTAAGAGTACGAATTATATTAGGTATAGCTTGCACGTTCTTATTTTATTCTTCTAAAAATTTGGCTTGCTGGTAGAAACTAGCGATCGGACATAGTAGGTAAGTAGTTAATACATAATAGGAAGGTAATTCGTATAATGATAACTAGCCAAGTTAGACCTTAGGCTTCAATATAATATCCTAAATTATGAGATGAAATGATATTTTAAAGTTGTTAAAAATATTTCATATTCTTATAAATAAGTTTTAGGACTGACCATTGTACTTGGCACCCGTTTAGATCTCACTTCTTTTGTCGCTGAAGTCAACGACTAAAGCATACCTACTTACTTATTGAACTTGGCTCTCATTTCACATTTATGTTTTTGATGGGATTTAATAGTTACTTATGTAGAGGTAGGTAAGAAGGTACCTACCTCTACTTACCATTTATGTTTTTGAAAAAATAAAACATGCATAAAAATAAGAATAAAGCTAAGCCATTTTGAATTAAAATATGTCAATGGTTCGGAGCCGAGGAGTTTAGAGCTTTACATACATTATCACATTTGAAATTCACATCACAATTTTAATATAAACCCACTGTTGCGTACTTAATGAAACCTGTATCTATTCCGTACGGATCCAACGGAGTCTTTTCAAAAAAAGTACAGTAGTACAGTGACACGTTATATCAATGACAGATGGTACAAAATGCAATGATTCTCGACTCTACCTATATTGAACAGACGAATGATGAATAGATCCGAATTAAGTAGCGTTTTTCACGGTCCGCCTTTAATGTATAGCATTGTGTACAATTACAGAGCCAAGGGTGTGCCGCGTCCCCCGGCGCGGGTTCCGCGCGGCGCCTGCGAGCGGCTCGCAGCAAGCACGCACGAGCTATTGGAAACGTGATTTCCCAGGCGATGTGTGTATTGCACTATCTAATTTCCGCTCGTCGCTCGTCGCACGAGTGCCGCCTTCCGTTCTCTGTAATAAAACCCGCGCGGTCGCCGGAACACCTAGGTAGGTAGGTACCGCTTTCTATGATTCGTTCTTCATAATTCTCTGAGGAAATGAAACTCAAGATTGCATTTCTAGTCGCATTGGACTAGGAGCTACCTTGTAAAGAAATACTCAGGTGTTTGTTAATGTTCATATTTATAACCTGATAGTTTCCGCCCGCAGCTTTGCCCGCATGTTTCTGGATTTAATGTTGTATTTAGCAAATAAACTAAGTAATACTTAAGGTAGGTATTATTTTTTATTCGATAGCATTTGTGAAAAGACATGTAAGTACCTACCTTACCGAAGAATAACCCCAAAAGGAGAGTTTTTATGGTTCTGTGTCCGCGTGGGTGCCTATTGTTGCACGCAAATCGTTTTTTGCTTATTTCGCGGAACTCTACCTATTTATAAAAGCCGTACAAAAAGTTTCTTTCAAGTCGGATCGCTCGGCACTCGGCAGGGCTTCGCTAATTCAACTTGTTAGTGAGGTCGTGACGTCACGTGATGCGCCGCGCCCCCCGCGCCCCCCCTCGCATACTCCACAACATACAACTTTGTATATACCAAGTAATTAAATACACTTGTAGGTGTACCTACCTACATAGGTAAGCCTAAGCACTAACAGATCTGTGCACACTAAAGAGTTTTTTCCAAAATACTGACTTAGTCTCGCTGGGTTTCCACCAGTTGTTTTAAATTTCTCAACTATCGAGTCTTTTAGTAAAGCGAGGAATGGAACCTAAACCCGCCTGTCAGCTACTCGGCCAGAGTGCCCGGAGCCGCCGAGACCGGCATGAATAGCAGCAGCTTCTATTGAAGTGTGAAAGACCTTGAGGACTGAATGGGAGATCTCTGTGTGTTGCTATCCTTTGTGTTCCGTCGCTTTATTGAGAACAACGGCTGTCTGCGAGGAGTCGCCGCGGAGCTCGTCTATCTGGAGCACGCTCGGGGCGCCCAGCTCGAGTGTCGCCACGAACTCGGCTCAGGCGATAGACTCATTCGATAATATACAAAGGTATTGAAACGATCCTCTAAGTCTAGACTAAGCTCTAGCTACTTACATCGAAGTTCCAAATTCCAAGAAAAACACATGTTGAAAATGCTCTATATTTTTGAAGGAACGTCCTAAAATTACCATCGGTAAATATTTAGACGTAATCCGTCCATACGTTGTATTTGAGACACTTTGTTTAGCCTTCGCGTTTTGACACCAGAGACACCTCTTCAGGCGGAGGGCTCAGAGTCAGAGGTCGCGGAACAGAACAATGCACGTTTTTGTGGAAATGTTTCATGATTGTTAGACAATGTTAGACAATACAACTCACCGACCTATTGTGCTAGATGTTGTGATTATTACCCTCTTCATAGGATAGGTCTTTATGTTGTAGAACAGAAACTAAGCCAGGCTGAGCGTTAGGTCACGCTCCTCTATTTGTCTTTCGTATGAAATAGCTAATTACGTCTCACGTGTTCGTGGTAAAGGTACATTCACTAGATCTACAGGCAGATAAGAGTAAAATAAGTTATTATGCCGTGATTTGCCCGTTCTAAACAGAAACAGCTTAACTCTACTTACTTACAGATTCTCTGAAATATAATTAATATAATTTTATTGTTATTAGCATTTAAACCGGCCTAATTTTTTTATAGTCCTTACTTTTTACTGTTTGCAATAAGAGAAATTATTTCTGTGTTACGAGAGTCACAGTTGTCAAATATTGCAAAGGAACCAGCACTGCCTTGTTTCTGTGACGATAGGGCAGTCAACTGATCACATGAAAGCACCGTCATAATATCTTGTTTCTAGAAGTCCAAAAATGTGTCTGCACCATTGAAGCCATCACCGAAACTCACTCCAAACCTGACCCTTAATGTTCAGGGCTCGTAAACTAACGAGATAATAAAGAAACCAAAAGCACTTTACGATAGAAATAATTGTAATTTATCCTTACGTCTAACGGCCAAAACATTGTCTATAAAAATCTCCCCGCGCTACTCAACCCGTTCCTATCGCTATTATTTTAACGAGTCCTTATAAAATCCTCGAACAAACGCGATGGGAATTCCAACCCTGAAATCCGTACCGGCCACAGTTACATTAATCACGGGAGGGTAACCACCCCATTGTGATGCAAAGCGCTACAAGATACGACTAGCCTCTACGCCGTGCCGCCGTAATTAGAATACAATTAGGGATACCCTTTACCAAGAGCCCTGGGCTGGGACTATACTATTGACGTTTGAGGTTTCAAACTTGCGAGCGCCCAGTCCCACGGACGGGCGGGAACGAGATCGAACCCGCGACCTCGCTACCGCAATACGTCATGGTCGCGTGAGACAATATTCTCAGCTGTACAAGTTTACTTTTGTATAGACGTGGGTGTATCTTGTAGCATCGTATTGTTCATTCTTTGTATACTTACGTAGGTTTTCACTTTTTATACAATAGAACATAATTTAGCTGGTTTTCAGATGACTGTGAAACATGCTAGTTCCTCACTCGCCGACTGCGCGCACGCACACCACTGCGCTGCGCGAGCTCCGTGTGTTGCCCAGCCATCTGCGCATTACTCACATTATCTGCAAACTTAATCGTGCATTATGTTTTATCTCTTAGCTTTGTTTACGTCTCTTCTCAATGTTGTTAAAAAGTAACGTGGGCACAGATTACCGCCTTATAAAATGCGAGCGGAGTCATTGAATTTTGTGTTTTATGCAAGTGATATAAATGTCATCGGACGACTTTTCTTATATGGAACAGACTGTATAAGCCGAGTATTTCATTGGCAATATAATGCGAGCGAACGTTTCCCCGGTCGGGCGCGCAGGCCGACGCGGCAGTTTATAGGCCGCCGTGCACGGCAGGGCTCGGTTAATAGTCTCTTTCCATTCCGTCCATCGTCCCCTTCATAAACATTGCAATAGCGATCGACCGACCTACATCGACTTCCACCTATTCGGCCACGTGGAAAGCGACAGCTGCATACTGAGTCGTTTCCTTTGTAGAACTCGGCTCAGGAGCCTCGCCTCGCCGGGTGACTTATTATCTTGTTGTTCGGAGAAAATCTCTCGGCAATTTCACACACAAAAAATGTGAGCGCAATCACATATTCATCTTTCTATTGGCGTCGAACAAAAAGCGGTAATTCGAAGGGCTCCCCGAAGCTCGCGAACAAAGCGGCACCCCACTCCTCGTCGAAGCAAATTGCTTGTTTTTTGTGTGGAAGCGGCGGCGGCCTCACAATGGCCCATTACGGAGAGCCCGGCCGCGACACTCTGCCTACTCCTAAACAACTTTACGAGTTTTCTTTTACGATTCGCAATTAAACGCCGAGCGGCATAACTCGGAACTCGTAAAATTGTTTTCACGAACTCGGCGCTACGGTGATAGATCGATGGCCAAGGAAGACGAAGAGGGACATCCGCCATAGGTAGGCCATTCCAACTTCCAATTCTTCAGCCGATCCGATCCGGACTAGCGAGTCGCATCGCCATGGCGGGTGCTCCGCCGGCCGAGCCTACTATAATTATGTGTATCGCGGGATTATTCCGTTGCGGAGCTCGAGCTATTCGAGTATCGCTTACATCGCCGGCGCCGTCAATGAGCTTCATGTCTGGACCTTTATGGTTGCGATCTCGTTTCACTGAATTTATGCGTAAATAGCATTACCTAAGTACTTAGAATAAAAATAAGTACAGTGAGTTACGGTCGGATGCGGGCGCCCGGTGCCGCTGGTGGGCCTGCGGTGTCGGCACCAGGTCGCAGCTGGCCCGCAGCCCGGCGCGGTGCCCGTCGTACCTCCCGGAGGCGGTATCTTGCCTCCCTCTCCCTCCTGCGGCGAGCGCGCACCACCTCACCAGCTGTATAAGCACTACTCTGCTAATGAGTCTATTCAATGTTTGCCGACATAATCGGATTACTCACGAATTTCCATTACGCCTCGACGTCGCATCGGCCCGAAAATGGCGGGTCAATAAGGTCGCACTTCGCTTAATTTCACGGACATATCAAACGAATAGGAAAAAATTAAATGTCAACCATGTTGCAATTCATAAAATCAGAAAATTAAGTGGGTATTTTGAAAGCATTCAATTCATAAAAGCCAGTTGGGTAACTCGGTATAATCACCGATTAAAATTCTAAGTGTCTTTTAGAAACAGTTACTAATATCGTTAGAATAAACCGTTGAACGATCCCGGCTCAAATTTTGGGGAACTTTGTACCCAGCTACGGGTAGTTACCCACTACAAGCACACATTGACGTTCAATTATGATCATCAGTGACTGGATGAAAAGGAATGAAACGAATGAAAGTACCATGAAACCTGACTTATGTAGGTAATGAAAACATACAGTAGGTACCTACTGTACTACCTACATGTATGACGCAACACACAACTGCTATGCGATGGTACCGGCCTAGTGTTGCCTGGGTTGCGTCGCTGTGTTCAAAAAGAACTAGTGAAACGATAAGAACTGTGTTTAAAAAAATGTTAGTGAACACCAGGCTATAAATAAACATTAGGCAAAATTAACAAATTGCTTGGGCACTCGGTACTTTCACTCCGCCCCGCGCCGCTGTCTGCTCGTCACGTCGCCTTTTGACTTGAAGATAACAGAACATAAGTATTTGCACATTTTACACCCTGTACAATGACTTTCGTAAAGTTAGGTTGGAGTTAGAGAGACCGCAGTAGCCGCCCTCCCCCCCCCCCCCCCCCTGTGGTGCCAGCGAGCTTACAGGCTTCCACTTTGACATCTGTCAGTGTTACTGGACTGTGCTCTGATAATTTAGATCGCGTCGTGTCGGGGCCAGCCCTGCCGCTCTGCGGTGCGACTAATGCCCTCGGCGGTACGTGTAGGGTTGCCAAATTGTAATACCTAAGGCTTTGTTATAGTCCTAAACGTGTTATTCATGTTGGAAGCGTTAAGCGGGGCCGCGGGGACCTTGCGCAATACATGGAAAGGAATCCTAAACTGAATATCAGTTTATCTCGGTTGGGAAAGCGCTTCGTATCAAGATGAGCGACTATCTGAACGAGCGCTTGAAACTCCGCGATGCGAGAGATATCATCTGTGCCTTCAGCACCGGTCACCGCTGGATCCCTTCACCAGATTATTTAGTAAAATTATGAGATTATACATCTTGTTTTCTATAATGAGGTGCGGAAAGTGATTTGGTCGGTCCAATTTTTTGCCCTGTATAAAGGTACCTCGAGTGTATGAGTTATAAAGCAGTAGCGCAACTCTGTGGCACACGTAGTTTACTATTTACGTAAGTACATGACTCACCGATAACACGATACCGTCAGAAAGTGGTGTTAAGTATTCCGAGTACCGCAATCAGCAGGGTATCGCGTATCTGCGTGCCACGACGTCGTCCACGACGCGACGTGCCGCGACGTGCACGTGCGTCACGTTCTCCGAACACGAGCGATACACACTAATCGAAACATCCAACTATCGATAGCGACTAGACTCAGACTCTAATATCATATTTGTAGGGTCGTGCCGCGAGGGCCGCGCTCTCATCTCTACCGACACCAAAAATACGTAGGAGTTATGCTATTTATTATATTAAGTACAAACCGAGTGAACGGAATCTACAGACTGTTTACCGACACACACCTGACGGAGGCGTTCCATGTGTAAGGGGCGATGGATCGATGAACTCTCAAATTATTACTTGTTCTACGACAAAATTATTAGCTGCAGCATTCCACAAAATTAGGGGTTGCAACCCCCACGTGAACTTTAAATCAACAGTAAAGTAGCAAGTTTTGTACGAATTCAAAACGTCTCTTTTGATTATTCTCAACGTAGAGACACCTTAGACATTCGCGCGTCCGTTAGTAAATCACATTTCTGAGCACAAAGGTAAATGCATTCCCTATTTTATGAATCAATGGTTCTATCTCCCCCCCGCCCGTCCCCAGGCCGCGCCGGCTGGAGGGACAGATGGAACACGGCGGCTCCTCCCGCGGACTGGCGGACTGGCGGAATGGCGGACTGGTCGGCGCTCACCTTTGCTCGAGACAAAATCAAAATCAAAATATATTTATTTTCAACAGGGATCACTTTGAAACGTCTTACATACTAGGTGAGTGCCAATTCCAGTCCTATCCCCAGTCCGAGAAGAACTGACAAGAAACTCGCTGGGCCCTAAAGCTTTTTTTGTATGACAAAGCCGCGGTCTCCGCGGGACGCTCTTTATATCTCAGATGATAAAGAGATGAGATACAACGCGATACAATTGGCCATTTTCAAGAAATGCTCGATGAGTTTTTGTTCAACGTAGAGCCGAGAATTAAACATAATTTATAATGGTGTAACTGTTTTTTCCGAAGCTAAAAATAGTAATGTCGATGGAAATCACTGTAAGTACACACTTACGATTCTTTATGGAATTGAAATGTCAGAGATCGCCTTGCTGTCGGCGGCGGAGCTGATAATAAAAACATCATAAATATGGTAGGTACTTAGCACGTAAGTATTTTATTATTTTTACCGCTTGCACCCGCTACCTTGAGAACTCGATCGGGACTCGCCGGTGTTACACTCATTGTCACCGACATTACCGAGTACGTTAAATCATTCAATTCAATTTCGTATATTTAAGCACTGTAATGCAAAACACCACATAATTTAATAAATTATGAAGCATTACCCCTCATTTCGACAAAAGAAACGAGTTCTTTGTAAATTCAGTACCTTGGCTCGTTGAAAACTTTAGACCCGACCTTCCGCGGCACGATTTATGGCGGTTGGGAACCTTGGCCGAATCCTTCGAATGCGCCAAAGGGCTTCAGCGATGCTTTTGTCGGCTTCTAGTTTTGACATTTACAAACTATTTCAAGAAAATATCTCGCTGGATACGTAAATAGTAGTCAGGGGGCCACGATATAATGTAGGGGTATTACAATAAGCTACGGCGATGGTACATTCGTTCATTACACGCGGCGCGGGGTACATTAACATTAATGGCAGCGGGTTCGACACCCTCGCCTCGGCACAACGGAAGTCTGTCCCGCTGACTGCCGTGCTCTGCGCCCGTCTCTCCCGGCACCTGTACGTAGACCACAGAGTGCAGCGAGGCTTCGTGCCTGACTTCTTGCGAACACTTCGGAGCTTGTTTTAGTACTGGACTAGCTGCGAGTCACCACAAATGTCATCACTGATAGCCTACCTACGGCTATCTTGTATAAATACTGTAAGTGAAATCTTTCGTAACTATTTAATTTTATTTTTCTTTTCTTACAATCGTCCGCTAATAAATAAGTCTAAAAAAACAAACAAAAAAATTATATCTGCCACTAAACTAAACGCACGGCCAGATCCATAGCACCTAGAGAGTTGAAATTTGGAGGATAGCGAGTGAAGGTTATAAAATGTTGTAGTTTGTGATACAACGCGAGCGAAGTCGCGGGGAGTTGCACTCGTAATAAGCATGATACGCATGTTCTATGAGCATAACGTTGTACAGTACATGGTGTATAGCTGATTGCCTGCCTTTGATCACAGCTCATACGTCAGTCCGGCCTGTTAGGGCTGAGCACAAGTAGGTCAAACTAACGACATTAGCGCCAGAGTACCGCAGGCCCACATTCATATAAAAACGTACATAACTTAGCTCCTAAATGAGCTTACGTTGATACGCAAGTCATGGGAAAATCCCATTAGGTGTATATGAAAACATGTAGCTGTAGCTAAAACTAAAGAATTCCATTGAACTAATAAAAGTGAAAGTAAGCAGATAGGGTAATATTACCGCTAATATTAAACGCCTTCTTGGACAGCTCTTGGCGGGACGTGTGCGTCACATGTGCCTATCTACCTACTTGTATTTTAATGGCCTTATCGACGGATTTCACGCAATCTTAATGACGTCATCGACGAACACTGCGTCCGCGGACATCCAAACGCTGCACACAGCTTCATCTACTCTGAATAATAAAGTTCCTAATAGCCGACTGAACTAAAGAAGAACTATTTCGAAGGGTTAATGCTCTACTTTATTGGAAGAAACTGCTCGTTCAGGATTTAACCTTAGAACCAGATAAGAGAGGAACTGTTTAGTGGGTATAGCTTCTAGAGTCAGCGCTATTTCTGAACAAGATATGTGGTTGCATCGTAAATGCAATAAAAGCATACAATAAGGCCGGCAGGTCGGGGCTGGTGTAGAAATGGCGCTGTCGCCGGATGTGAGACTGCCAATTCAAAGGCAAGCGGGTACCTTGCAGTACATTCACCGGGTATCCGGCCCGTTCAATGCGACGATTCTAATCAACCTCACCTGGAAACCTTTGAAAGCGGCTCGATACTACGGAAAAAATATACTTAGTAATTTGACTCGACTTGAGTTCTACCTACGGCAAACATGCATACAGTAAGTTAGTACACTGCGCTAAGCTCAGGATCGGAACTAATGCCGTCTGCTCCTCACTGTAGACTGTTTATATTGATCACTAGAGATGGTATAAAGCTACCTCGTACAAAATACCACAGGATTCCATCGGGTTCATGGCCCACTTGACACTGCTATGCGAGTTGTTCGCTTACGTCAGCATTTCCTTATTCTAACATTCAAATTCAAAGGTTGACCTCCGTGCCCCCCGCTCCCCCGCGACCCCCGCGCCGTTTCGTCTGCGACATTGTACTGTATTCTAGTCCTCATATCAAATACCTTTGATTTGTCTGTTATGTACCGTCATTGATATATTTAGTTACTAAAGGTTACAGTGCGCCAAAAAAGTGATTAATCACTGTACATGCGACTGTTTGCAATTAGTAGAGAGATAAAGACTATTTTCGCTTAATTTATTATACCTACGATTTAAATCTTTGTCAACCTTGCTGCTATTTTTAATGCGATGATGTTCACGTGAAAAGCGATAACGGCAGTTTTGGTCTACTGTTGCAACAACCTCATTTCTTTAGGTACCTAATGTAGAAGGCATGTTTGTCTGTTTCTATCGGTTTGCTGGCTCGTGTTAGCTCATTTGATACAAACTACTCGATTCCAAAGCACCTTATAAATTAATATATGTATCGAAATAAACTCCGTAGGTAGATAAGTCTACAAGCATTCGTTATTTAAATTTCGATAAAAAGCACTGACTAAGCCGATTATAAATGAGCCTTTTGTGCGAGTAGGCACTACTTTATGTCCACGGCTTTGAGTTCAAAATGCGAAGGTTATTTTCGTAGAGTGCTACGATTTATACTGCGGATTAAAACAGTTCCACCGTGGAGCCCGGGCCGGAGCCGGGGCCGGGGCCGGGGCCGGAGCGACGCGGGCTCAGACGTTTATTGAGGCTTGACAAAGGGCAGCTCGCTCGGACGAGCGCCGAGCCAGGCTTGCCTCACATTTCCAAAAGCTAACCATTGTAAGAAGGTTTTATATTGTATGTACTTACATAATACTCGATTCAATTTATTTTTTAAGTCGGTACTTTTAAAGGTAAAAAGGACGCCTTTGACTCATCGGTGCCAGCTCTCCCGTTTCAGTTTTTTACTGCTCCATTCAAGCAACGCCAATATAAAGTTTTTGATTTGTTATGTTATAGTAGGGCGACCTTATTTTTTTTACGCAATATAACAAATAGGATTTACTTTTATTTGTCGTTGTAACATGACTTACGAACTTTTTTTTGAAAGGGGAGTTCCCAAAATCACTAAAAATAGCCAAAGTAACTCCAATATATAAATCGGGATCAAAAAGTGACCCGCGAAATTATAGACCAATTTCGGTCCTCCCTATATGTCTACTATCTCGAAAATTCTAGAAAAACTACTGCAAAACCGTCTGCAAACTTATTTAAATTCAATCAATTTATTTACAAGCACCAATTTGGATTTAAATAATGAAACGCAGCACTCGTCGCGCAAGTTTCATTGTTTTGCCTAAAGTTAGAACTAACTACGGAAAGAAGATGTTTACTTTCGAAGGAGCACAACTTTATAACAATATATACCCGCAAGTATAAAAAATGTTAGCTCATTTTGGGCATTTAAAAAAGCACTAGCAAAATAATTTTGCTATTATTCGAATTATTCGTCATAGAAAATAACTAAATACCTAATATATTTTTTAGTGTCAGTTTGTGTACTTAGGTTTTTTAGCTAGGTACACGGATTGACACGGATTATTTTATTGATCCGTGTATTGGACAATGCGCAAGATGAGTACCTACACCTACTCTTAACTTTAAAACCATAATTATCGAGCGATCAACTAAATTTGTACCACCTAAGCATTTTATCACTTAAGTTAATTAAGTATTCTCATTTAAGTGACTACTGTCTCTTTTGAGAATAAATGTCTTTAAACCTTTAAACATGACAGTATAAGCCGCATGATTTTTTCCTAAAAAAATTCTATGCATCGTAAGTAAATAATATAGTAGCGTGATATCAGTCGGGCACTCCCACACTAGCTGGGTGTCTACTGTCTGTGTAGCGGCTCTCGTGACCTAAACAAATTATGAAATACATGCATCAGCATGTCAAGTCGAATGTGCTGATTTACATAAAAGTGCTTACCTAATTTTATTTTTGAGTGAGAAAAACACAAATTAAAAATACATTCAAGGCTCTCCTCGGTGAATTGGTTCCTTTCAATATGAACTGATGAGATCGCTGTGAGCGGTGTGCGGGTGTGCGGGTGTGCGGGTGTGCGGGTGTGCGGGTGTGCGGGTGGGCCGGGGTCCACTCGCGATCCCCGAAAAATAAATAGAAATAAGTGGATCCGAAAATGAAAGGGTCAATCCGATCTCAGAACTCTCACACCAGCCTGGAGGTGTTCTGCGCTGAAGGGAATTTCAACTTTATCTAGAGCAGCTACAGTTCAGAATTGCATCTGGAATGATATTTCAATGTTTCTCAAGGTGCATTGTGTACTTCCTTTTGTGCTCTTAGATTCACAGATCATCTGTTTTTGATATGGTTTTCGTGTTTGGCGCGCGCAGATGGCTTTGTTTGTTTCCATTCACACAGTCCGTGCGACCGTCCGCACGGTGCAGTATGACACGGACGCGTTTCTAAAAGGCAAGTTGTGGGAATGCTGATGTAACATTACACTTACACAAAAGGTAGCGTGTCCTTTTGTGTCAGTGTACAGTATTCGTTAAGATGCAGGTAGGTACTGGCACTGGCACTGGCACGTCACACGGCTGAGTGTACCTACGACCGGTAACAGATGCGGAGTGTAGCGACACGCAAAACCCTTTTGGGATTCGCGCACCGTAAAGCCCTGGTTTTATTAAAAGCGGCGACTAAACTATTACGTTATTATGGAGCGGTGCTTGCTATTTCTTGGCTTACCTAAGAAAACAATATACTTAGATAACTTATAAAGTACTATAAATCTAACTAGAGTCACTCACATTGTAAGTAGGTAGATGCTTGTATATCCGAAGTGCTCCTATTACCGAGTCGTCTAGTCACCGCAATATGACGTCCGGTTAATTACTGAAACCGCTGACAAAGCTGTAAGCGGATGAAATTCTGCTGTCAAAGGAAAGCTGGCTCGGAGTGGTCCCTAATCCTGCCGCTCCAGACGGCTCCAGACGGCTCCTGCCGCTCGGCCACGGGCCACGGGACATCACAGTTGGTTCAGCCGGTTTAGGAACCTTTAATGCGATTATCTAGCCAGAGCCTCCCCTCCGCCCCCTGAGAGCTAAATAGTAAGTAATCTAGGTATCAAGATAAAATAACTAGCTACTGTTATGTTCAACGCACTGCGTCGTACTTAGAGGTTTATCGCACTAGTGTAACTAGGTGGGTTCATTATAGAATAGCTTCTAAGTTGTTAATTAACGCCCACTTGCACGAACATTTTAAATTAGGTACATCATAGTTAATCATACCTGTGGTATACCGGAACGCAGATCCACGCGAGACATAATAAATTTTCTATTGTGTCTGGAATCCCGGCATACCACAGGTTTAATCACCCATTTCAATATGTAGTGCTAGTTACATAAATGAAATATTTTATATTGTTAATTTTAATATTCTACTAATTCACTAAGTACATAATTATCAGTAAAACATAATGTTTATTTAGTGACAGAAAAGCACCTGCAATTAACTTCAATAAAACATGGAGGCCTTACGTAAGGCCTATTATAATGAATATTTTGTTCCTGTCATAAATAATAGAACAGACCGTTTTAGTTAGGTAGGTACGTTGTGTCGAGTAAGTAGGTAAGTACTGCATTGTCATGTACCCATCAGAAAGTCTAACTTCCAAAGTGCCTGGTGGCGAGGACGCACACGACACGTGTGCGAGAGAGACGCTAAACAAGTTGAACAAGGAAGGAATACAAGTCTTTGAAGCAATTATATCTTTTAGTTCCAAAAACCTCCAAAGCACAGACATGGGAGATTCCAAGACAGCTCTGTAAGCCGAGTTCTCAACAGGCCGAAACGTGAGACGGAGTTACCTATAGCCTACACCATTATTTAGTTCTGCACTCACTCACGTAGTTACACCATAGTAGGTACGATGTTAGTAACCTGCGTGTGTTATCTGCGTGACTACCTACTCACAATGCGATGTGGGCTTAGTGGCAGTAGGCGCCCGGGCCTGTCGCACGCCCAGTCCTGCCTGTCACACGCGCAGGCGCACATAATGTGATGTGACTGAAGATAAGTAAAAGGTAAGTAGTGGAGTGAAAACTTTGTACTACTGTTTTAATTCAAATACCCACCTAAAAAAATTATAACTAACTAGCTTCTGCACGCGGCGTCGCCCGCGAAGTACCTACATAAAATATAGCCTATATTCATCCTGAAAGTTCATTCTACACATTGGTGAAAGAATTTTTCAAATCGGTTCAGTAGTTTCGGAGCCTATTCAATTCAAACAAACAAATAATATAATATTAATATTATGATCGAAAGAGTTATGAAAGAAACTGATGAGAGGATATGGGATGCTCAAGCGGGATTTCGAAAGGGTATGGGATGTACGGATCAGGTCTTTTCCTTGCGATGCATAGCCGAGAAATTTTTGGCCAAAGGTCAAAAGGTCTATTGCGCTTTCGTAGATCTGGAGAAGGCCTATGACAGAGTGATGAGGAATGAACTGTGGTCGGCTCTGTCGATGTATGGAGTAAAAAGCAACCTGGTGCGAGCCCTGAAATCTCTCTATGAGGACTCCAGGGCTTGCGTTAGGATACATGGGTCATACACTGAATGGTTTAACATCCAAAAGGGTGTTAGACAAGGATGTGTAGCGTCACCATGGCTTTTTAATCTTTTTATGGACAGTTGCTTGCAAGATATGAAAGATAGTGATTGTGGATTAAGAATGAATGAGTTACTCGTCAAATGTCTTCTCTATGCTGACGATGAGGTAATACTTGCATCGTCGGCAGAGGAGTTACAGGAGATGGTAACAGGCATGCATGAAGCTTTTGACAGGAAAGGGATGAAAATAAATGTAAGTAAGACGAAAGTAATGGTTTTTGAAAGGGAAGAATGCATGACAGAATGTAATATAATGATTAGAGGAGAAAGAGTGGAACAAGTGAAAGAGTTTGTTTATTTGGGTACGATGTTTAAAAGAGATGGAAAACATGATGACGATATTGAAAGGAGAGTGAATGCTGGAAATAGTGTGAATGGGGCACTTCACACATTTATGAGCAGTCGGATCGTGTCCAAAAAGGCACGACTGGCTGTGCACGGTGGAGTGTTAGTGCCGACATTGATGTATGGTAGCGAAAGTTGGGTATGGCAGAAGAAGCATCAGAGTAGAATAAATGCAGTGGAAATGAGAGCTTTGAGAAGTATGTGTGGTTTAACTTTGAATGATAGAGTAAAGAACAGTGTGATAAGAGAACGTTGTGGAGTGAAAGAAGACGTAGTGATGAAAATTGAGAAGGGTATGCTAAGATGGTTTGGGCATGTAGAAAGGATGGATGAAAGGAGAATGACGAAACAGTTGTATAAGGAGAGTGTGAATGGAACAGTTGGAAGGGGAAGACCACGGCGTACGTACCTCGATCAAATTGGGGACGTACTAGAGAAAGGCCAGGTCCAGAGTACCCTTAACCGACGCGCATGTATGAAGAATGTAATGAGAGTGAATGAAGCAAAAGAAGTATGTCAGGATCGTAGCAAGTGGAGATCCGTGGTCTCTGCCTACCCCGTCGGGAAACAGGCGTGATTTTATGTATGTATGTATGTATGTAATATTATAATATTATTAGTATAGATAGACAAATATCTAAGTACATAATTATCTTATTATATGATACAAATAATATTGAATACTTCTTTGGACAGTCTTAGATGTTGCACGTTGTCACTCTCGATCTCGAGCAGTGCCACAGTGCAAGCGTTATGCAGTACGCCCGTTTTCTATACTATAATATTATAAAGAGGAAAGATTTGATTGTTTGTTTGTTTGAATTGAATAGGCTCCGAAGCTAATGGACCGATTTGAAAAATTCTTTCACCAATGTGTAGAATGAACTTTCAGGATGAACATAGGCTATATTATATGTAGGTAGGTACTTCGCGGGCGACGTCGCGTGCAGACAGACGCTAGTAAATTATACTTACGAAAGTTTTGTAACTCAAACACAGCAAACAGTAATTACACGTTATTACAACGAATGAAACCTTGTTATAGTAAGGTAGTACCTAATTTATATTATACCAAATGCATGTATAACCATTTACAAACGAGTAGGTCTTCTTTAAACAGGTAATTTATCGATGTGGAATGTTACTCCCACCGGTAGGTATTTCACTAGTCTTTTATATTTTTAAATTCGCTAAATAAGGTACTTATAATAATGATAGACGCGGCCTGGCAGCCTGGTGAACTCGCATGTCACACACGGACTGCTATGTCACGCGATTAAAATTAAATTATACTCGCTTTTATATTATTCCATTGTACGATCTCAAAGGAAGTTTAAACACAAAGGGCTCGAATGCGTCGTATTTCACGATGTAAAATGCATTTGAATGAAGCGTCCCGAGCACGACCCGCCCGCGGGCCGGCAGCGAGCCGGCAGCGGGCCGGGAGCGGGCCGGCAGCGGGCCGGGAGCTGCGGGAGGCTGCGAGGGTGCATGACACTGCGATCAGTAAAACCACTGAGCCAACGTTTCCTTGCAGTAAACATTACATTAAAACAAACGTACCTAACTGACACGAAGAGCTTAGTTCAGGACCGGTCTGTTGTAAAGCACTTATTACACTACCCTGAATTCAGATTTCAGGGACCCTTACCCTAAATAAGAGTGGTGTAATAAGAGTCAGGGCGTAAGGCGTAGAGGCTAGGAGTTAGGCTCCCTTACTACCGGGCCCTGAATACCGTGTAGTGTAATACCCTATTAACAAAAATAATATCTACAAAAAAACGCTAGACCCGCCGAGTTTCTATGGCTCCCTGTTTCACTCCAACAGAGCCAAGAATGGAATGGACACTCTGATTCATCTAGCATGTTAGATTCCTGTGAGTTTATTATGATTTGTTCATTACGTTTGACTTCGAATGATAAAAAGGCTCCGCCAGCCGCCCGGGGCGCCGCGGCCGAGAGCCGGCGGAGCGAGGGCAGCTTTATCAGGATGGTTCTGAGCCCAGATTGCTTATCTGCAACTTACTAAGTTCAAAATAAATAAGATGTCAGTCGCCTGGAGGACGTACGTATGTATGTGTGTATGTATGTATGTATGCCGAGCATGTCCCAAATAAATAGAACAGTTCCCCTGTGCATGTGTGCGTCGAGAGCCTGTGCACAGCGCGGGGCGCGGGGCGCGGGGCAGGGGGGAAGGGGGGCTCTCACGGCGCATCCGATGCAGCCATATCCATGACCTGTCGGCCGACCGATATCGTCTTCGGCATTAGTTTCTACATGTCGTTAACTCTGAAAATTCTAAGATCGACATTGTCTCCTGACAAATGCGAGTATGCGGTCCGGATACTTTTTCGCTCCTCATCTTGCGTTTAATGAAGTCCGGGCGACGACGACCCGCATGTTTCGGAGGAACCTTTAGAGTTTCTTCGTAATCAGCTGTTCGACATTCACAACACCCCTCCCCCCACCCCCCGCGCCGTCGCGTCTCGTCGTCGGCAGCGCCGGTGCTGCGCGCGGGTGCAGCGCCGCGCAGCTCCGGCAGCGGCGGCCGCGAGCCTCCACCGCCGCTTTGATCGATCCGTCGCGGGCGGCCGGTCGAGTGCGGCTCGAGCCCGCCCGCCGCCCGCCCCGCGCCCCGGGCGCCCGGCGCCGAGGACCGCACTCATCGCGATCGACGGCCATCACCTTCGGTCTTTCGGCCGAACGTTCATCATCCAGGAACGAACAGTGAAAGACGTGCGCGGGGGGCGGCGGTGCTCCGGGATGAACGGTCGGCGGCGCGGGGCGCGGGGAGCGGCGCGGCGCGGGGGGAGCGCGCGGCGCGCAGGCGCGAGGGGCGCCCGCTCAGTCTCGCGTCCGCCGTCGCCCCGCGTGCACGTCCCGCGCCGCCTCGCTCGCGCGATCAGCTGACAGCGCACATGCCGTGACCGCGCGCCGACATGACGGGCTACGCCCGGCCCGAGAGCGACTACTCCGCCGCCGACCGCTTCCGGCGGGACGCGCGGCCGGCCTCGCTCGCCCCCAAGGACTACTCGGTGCCTTTACACGTAGACTGCAGTATCGAATACGAGCTTCCCGACTGTGCCAAGCCGCCGCAGGGCGTCAAGATCGAGCCGCTGCTGATGATCCACCCGTCGCACTTCCGGAGGCTCGAGAGCCTGCGGCGCGTGCCGTTCGTGAACAACCTGCCGGCGGCGCCGGGCCGCGCGCGCGCGCCGCGGGCCGCGCGCCGCTGCTGCCGCGCCGCGCCCGCGCCGCCCGCGCCCGCGCCCGCGCCGCAGCCCGCGCCGCGCGCGCTGGCCTGCTACCGGCTGGAGGCGCTGGAGGCGGGCGGCAAGGCGCTGCGCGCGCGCCTCAAGCCGCACCCGTACCTGCCGCCCGAGGCGCTGGACTGTGATATCGCGCGCGCGCTGCCGCCCGCGCCCTACGAGCGGTTCGACAAGCGCGCGCTGCAGCAGCTGCCCATCTACATGTAGCCGGCCGCGCCCGCCCGGCCCGCGGCCGCGCGCACCTGATACCAAATAGTACGACGCACGCTCAGCCCGTGCAGACGCGAGTGTTGCGCCCGGACGATGCGTCGCCGAGAGCGCGCCCGCTAGTGCGTCCCACCGACGAACATATTTATTCGCAAGCGCAGTAACCGATGCTTTACGTTATACTAGTGTCCGGTCTTCGATTCTTTGCGTATTTCTGTATAAGATATCATATCGATAATTATATGTTCAAAATGTATTATAGTAAAAGTATGTACCTATAGAGTAAAAAATGAAAGTGAGAAAATTACGAATAAAACGTTTAGGCATAGTTATGTTTCGGAATAGGGACGAGCTCTAGAGCTCTAGAGCTCTAGAGCTCTAGAGCGGCCGAGCGGTCAGCTAGGACCGTATCTCTACTCTCATTTAGTAAGCGGTTATGTTTGTTAAAATTATATATAAAGAGTCCTCTGATGAATAGTCTGATTAACGAATATTCGGCATGTAAAAGTCTTTATAAAACGCTTACTTAGCATATCATAGTATTATATTGTGTCATAGTCCAATGCCAAAAATATAACTATCTTTTTACAAAAATCCCTAACGCATCGTTTTATTTACCTCCGCTAGTGATGTGCAATAAGCGAGGTGTGCGGAATGGAACGCAAGCGGCCGCGGCAGTGCGCGTAGGGAGGGGCCTTGTCGATGAGCCGCGCGCGGACGACGGTGTGCGAGTGGGCGCGGATGTCGCCAGTGCCTAAAGGATTGCCAGCTGTGATAAATGTTTGGATTGCATTCAGTGTTGACGTAAGTATGTATATGCCTGTAAGAAGACTAATTATCACCTTAGTATTTCGAGCGTCGAGACGTGTGAAACGCCTTATACTAACCTGAATATGATGGCTTGATTGATGTTGTCAAGGTAGAATTATACCTAGGGACTACTTGTTCTAATTCCATAGAAGGTTTCGATTGTGTAGCGCGTTCTTTCTGTGTTTTTGCATATAAATGAAAGACTATGAGAGTACCTACACATAACTAGTAGATGCATCAAAGTATATTTTGTATAGACTTAAACTATTTATGTCGTCATTTATAAACTATTATAATAACGCAGTAGGGGTTTTTAGGAAAATTTTGATGTAAAACAAAATGTTAAGAAGCATTTAAGTATTACTGTATTTCAAAAGTAATCTGACTTAGTTGTCGAACCTTGTCCACGCAGGCCACTGTAACGGCGGCAGGTCGTCCAACGAGACGACATTTTGGAATATTAAATCCTTGTGCAATCAAACATGTTTTCATTAATTGAATACTCTTCTAATCGGGTCAAGATTGCTGAGACTGAACATTATTATTGAAGAATATAGAATATAACGAAGCCTTCTAAGAAAACGGTTGAAAGTTTTCGTAAATTGGTGTTTGTAAGAAATATGGCGTTATTAATGTAGCCATGCATTATGTTAATGAGACTATGGAATTTGGCTTCTATCTGTTCCTTTTTGAAACAATCCAGAACATAATGTAGGTGCTTAATACATCAGTTCAGTATTCTAATTGTCGATGATTTGGAGTTTAGATAAACAATTAACATCACGTCATACCCTTTATTATAAAGTGAAATATGATTTCATTGAATCAGTTATTTTGTGAATACTACAGTAATTGGTAATGTCAGCTCAACAAAAGCAATGATTGACTTTAATTGAACTGAGAACTCAGAAATTACAATGAGATTAAAACATAATTGCCAATGAAAACATCAGGCTGCTTACAACAGCATTATGAAGATGTATAACACCTAGTGTTTTGTTTGTGGCCATTTAATAAAATTATGTTGGTACCTACATACATAGATGCAAGCAGCCACAGATGACATTGAAGAGACTCAAACAAACGGATAACTCGTAGAGAAACTTCGCGTCGGTGGGTTTTATTGAGAAATTTCTAATAACCGCGAGGCATTCTAACTTTACAGCGAAGGAACAAAGAGCGCAATGTAACATTACAAAATTCGTCCTAGACGAGTCATTCTTCTATTGTTTCAATTCCAATGACAACACCTCAAATAACGACTCAACAAAAGCAAGAGTTCTCTATTCATTCGACATTTTATTTTACGTTTGAAAGGCACTTCTACACAATGAGCCGTGAATAATCCATAATAGCTGTTCGTTGGCAAAATAATTATTCATACCGAATCGCCATTGTGGGAAATAGGAGTTTAGTTTAATCGACGGTTAATAAAGCGTCGATTAATATAATATTTTGCTACATTCGTGCGAGCCGTGACTCGTGAGCGATCAGTCGAGCCATAAGCTACGGCTCTAATTAAGCTTCAGGAGATGGAATTAAACACGCAGCGGTTTTAGTGAGAAACGTGGTCACGTAGCGAGCCACAGCACGCATTAGGTGCATGCAGCGCAGCACACGCGAGGACCGGATTCCGGTGAGTACGCGCGCTGCGCTGCGCTGGCACCGCCGCCGCTCGTGTCCACGCCATTATCCAACACCACAGCGAGCGAGCGAGCGACGCGACAGCGTTCAATTAGTATCCATGTAATAAACACGAAATAAACATCGAGACTAATGGATGATTGCCTCGTCGCGCCGCGCCCCGCGCCCCTCGACCCGCGCCCCCGGCAGCATGCGGCGCAGCACCCCCGGGCTCTAAGCCTCTTCATATTACCACCATCACTCCCCCGGAACGACGACGGATCGAATTAAAGCCATATTTATTTTATCATCGCAGAGACTGTATAAACTCTTATAATGTAACTTTTATAGCTCCGATATTGTGCTCAGAATCGTGGAATTCTTATCTCCAAGTCCCGGCCGATGGCGTTTGTAATCTAATATGATATTTTAATGACGTTCGGCATTGTGCCACATTCCTTTATATTTATGACCACAAAAAATACCTGAAATATAACTTTATCGCGTTAAGTATTTACTATGTAGGTCGGTATAATACTGTACCTATGAAATATTTATAGGCGCCGTGGCCATTAAGGTTTAGTGCCGCGAGCAAACAACTACCACAGTGATATAAAAGCTTTTAAAGTAATTCCATGTAAATTACGCCTCGTACATACAGCGCAACTCTAGAGCGGTGTGTAACCGTAATCACCGACATTCACACAGAAGCTTAAGATAAGAGCGCACCTACTCATTAAAATGATCGCAAAATATAATGAGCTGCTTCGCCGTGGTCTGATAACGACGCTTTACGATCGCAAGTGGCCGTGATCGCCGTCCTCGTCCGGAGCCGAGTGCGCGACGTACGGCTTCTGGTAAACGTCGCATTTACTGGAAATACTCTGGTGAATTCGATTCCCGAAATGCGGTATAATTTATCGACAGTATTATCTCTCGTAAAACGAAAACCCGATTTATGTATGGCCGCCACCCGTCGTCATAAAACATAATATTATCGACATCGGCCCCCTCCCTAGGCGATCACGAAACTAAGCAACCATCGGCCATTTTAAGCGAGGAACTTGACAGGCGGTCCCGCAGCGCTCCTATTTGCGTCTCGCTCGCGTACCGATGCCGAGCTCGTAGAGCAAGAGAGACGGTAACCGGGAGCGGCACTCTTTCATGTCTCCGGAAAGAGCGTCCAAGATTTCAGATTATTCTACGAATACGCATGCCGAGGCGGTCGACAACTTTTTGCATCGAACGAAGGTATATTTGTTTTTTCGAGCGCCTATTCTAGCACACGTAGGCGAAGAAAGAAGTAGTTATTTCTGATCGTTCGTTACGGAGGCGGCCGTGTAGGATAGTGGTGGATGATGCATTTTACTTATTCTGTAAGATGTTGGCGACGGACACCACTGTGGCCAGCACTCGTATCAGGTATTCTGTGGCGCCGCCGAGCAGTCGCAACTCGCATGGCAGCGACCTACTGCGATCAGCTGATTGGCGCCGTGCCTGTGTGCGCGCGGCGGGGGCGCGTCGCGTGTGCACGTCGCACGCACACGCGCGCAACAGCTGGCAGCCCCCCCCGCCGCCCGCCCCGGCCCCGCCGCGCGGCGGACACCGATAAACATAAAACAGTAGGTCAATAGAAATGTTGAGTAACAGTGATTAAGATAGCGGGTTCGCGATCGTGGTGACTCCGAAACGCGCAAAGAAAATCATACTATTGGTTGAAAGTTTTCTTCGAAACCCTCCCGAAATAAAATAAGTACTTCTTAGATAGAACTGTTTTTTGTAAGACTTAAATGTAACTACGAAACGAGAATAAAAAATTGTGTTTTGCCCTTTAGTGTAACTGCAACGCTTGTTGGCTGATTAAAGTAATACATACATAAAATAATGTTATGTATAATGTACTTAAATATGATAAAATAAAAAAAATTGTTACATTGTTATGTTACAGCTTTCAATTTTTACCTGCTGTATTGAACGTGGAGTTTCACTGCATGTAGCTACACTGTGGCACTACTACTATTTCAATGCACAAAACGCAACCTCTGCATACTGACTCTCTACACTGCTCTACCGACTGAGGTGAGGAGGTACCTCTGCCTATACCTGTATAAGTAGTGGCCAGAAGTTAGATTATTTTAACATTTTTAGAAAGTGGTCCTTCTAGCGCCCCATATTCACAATCCAAATCTCTTTGTTTAATTTCAACTTTACTCAGGCTTACTCAGGTTGACAATCAAGTGTTAATTTGGAGTCAATATAAAAAAAAGTGGTGAGTACTTATGTACTCGTAGTAGACAGAGATAGGTAGTACCACCCACTGGCACGTCGAGTACCGAGGTCAGTACACGTAGGTACACAGGTGAAGCCATATTTATAAGCCCTCACAGCCGACCCCGCGCCCGCGCCTAGGGCGCCTAGGGCTCCGCACTGTTCAGCGGCTACGGCTGTCATCCACATCCAGCCTACTACAGACAGGCACGCTAGGAGTTCTAACTATGTGTCATGGGCACTGAAGGAAATGAACTCACGTTACTAGTGACACATTCAAAGAAGGCAAACAACAAAATATTAAAAACTAGCTTCCGTTCGCGGCTTTGCTCGCTAGGTACCTACATAAAATATAGCCTATGTTACTCAGGGATAACGTAGCATTCTAACGGGGTGATAGAATTTTTGAAATCGGACCAGTAGTTTTTGAGTTTATTCGTTACAAACAAAAATACAAAACTTTCCTCTTTATAATATTACTATAGGTAGATAAGTGAGTTAATAAATAAATAAAATATTGCTGGACATTTCCTACAACCAACGCCATCTACTGCAATTACATATTCGATCATTATAAATAGTAAAGATAGTGTTTGTTACGGATAGGTATTTATAGTTATTTAAATAAACCATTATTGGTTATTATTTGAGCAGAGTACCGACCAACTAATTTCACGGACGAGAGCCGCTCGATCCGGCGGTTATTGGATGGAGGCGGACCACGGACCACAGACCACAGACCGCTGTCACTACGGACTACGGACGCACCAGGGCTGCCCCACCTAGCTATATGTATTAATTTATTATTAACATTATGCAGATATTAGTTTAATAGGAGTCTTAAAACTTTTTCGCAGTAGAATCAATCGCTCATAAGTTACTTGATTGAATTGGATCACTAATATTCTACCTACTCCATTTATCGAACTGCTTTTACTTCGATTTGTCAGTTTTATGTTAGAAACAAAGTGGTTACCTATAGTAAGGTTTGGCAGTGAGGAAGGCTGCTCTTGTCCCCCGCGCCGCCAGCGCCGCGCCGGCCCTGCGCCAGCCCTGCGCCAGTCCTGCGCGCGGACACTTGATTAACAATAATCCGATGGATCGTGGTCAGCGGGTCGCATCTAGATGCCTATTTAATCAAATATCTTTGCATTTAATCAAATAAATTGATAAAATTAATGACCAATTCAAAACCACGCTAGATTTGATCGTTCGGAATTCGTTTTGAAAGCTTCGTTCTATTTGTAATCTTGATGGTATAAAGGTTCGTGCTCCATCGGTGCATTTAAGATGTACAATTACCTACGTTATGTCAATACGTCCGTCAGTAGGTACGCGGTATACCTAAGAGTTTTATACATTCAAGAATATACTAGTAGTTCGCTCCGAACTGAGATCTCGCGGGCGATGTCCACAATCCTTATTTGTATTCATGCCCTAAAGTTTTTGGATACACTATAATGTACTATGCCACCACGTAACCTAATCACAAACAAATATTTGATTATCCTACCTAGGAAAGGAAAACTATCTCTCTACTGCTATTTATCTAACAAAGAAAAGAAAATGTTGAGTACGTATTATGTATGTATATTACAAATTAGTACCTACCTATACTATTTACAGTGAATTAATAAAAATGAAACTAAGGCTAATAGAAATTAAAGAGTTTAGATATAAAATACAGATAAACGATTGAGGACAATATTTAGGTAGACTTCTGTTTTAAATGTTATTCAGAGTCCAGGACTGTCTAGCAGGAGCATCTAGGATAGCTGTTGCTTCAAGGTCTCACGCCACTGGACCACAGAATATGAGCGGAGTGGACTTTATCTGTCTCCAGAAGAACCTCGGGGAAGATAATTTCACTCGCGAGAGTCCCTTAAGATTCTGTATGACTCTGTTGGTCGCGCTGATAGAAACTAACCCAATTTACTGTGGTTCGTTCCTCAAGCTTTCCAAGCTTCGTCCTCAGGGCCTCACCAGGCTTTGTTCAAGATATTGGTTCCAGGATTAGTTATGCTTTATAGTATTACAGTAGGTATCTGAAATTTAACGGGGTTAGCACTGGACTGGTCAAGGTATTAAAATATTTTCCAGGACTTGAGTTGTTGAGATAATGAAATCCTCGGAAGACATTTTTCAGCGATTCCTCGTAAGATGTCAAAGTCAATAATCTTTATTCAGTTATATCACAAGGATCATTTTGAATCGTCTTACATACTAGGTGAGTCTAGGTGTCAATTCCAGTCCTATCCCCAGTACGAGAAGAACTGACAAGAAACTCGCTGGGCCCTAGTGCTTTTTTTGTATTATGACCCTTGTTAACATTGTTAGGGATACCTAGCAGAGTTGGAGCTGATTCGTCCCAAGCTTTTTTGTCATCTAAGTACTCGTGATATTCTATAATAAGCTTTACGAGACAGGTTTTGTTTAATTACATTTTTGAATTTCGTAATCGATAAATCAAGCATGTCGCTTGGGATCTTGTTATAGAAGCGTACACATTGCCCTATAAAGGATTTGCTTACTTTAGTGAGCCTAACCGTGGGAACAGCGAGTTTATTTTTATGTCTGGTATTAACATTATGAAAATCACTATTTTTCTTAAATAAATTAATGTTTTTATGAACATACATCAAGTTTTCATATATATACTGACATGGCATTGTCATAATGTTAATTTCCTTAAACTTCTCTCTAAGAGATTCTCTGGGAACCATGTTATAAATTGCACGAACAGCCCTCTTCTGCAACACAAATATGGTGTTAATATCTGCAGCACTCCCCCACAACAAAATACCGTAAGACATAATGCTATGAAAGTAGCTGAAATATACAAGTCTAGATGGTTTCTTCACTCAGACCTTGAGATCAGACCAGCATCCGATTTTTTATATGTTTATCTTCCATTTTTTCCATCGATGTAAATATTATACTTTTTCTGCTCATTCCTTCAAATATGACGTTTTTTCATTTGCTTTTTAACAGTAAAAAGGTTTTATTAGAATAAGTTTTTATTTACAAATAAAAATAACAATAAAAAAACTACACCGATTAAGCTCATATGCTTCCCAGTAAATTTGATTAGCAGTATCTCCAAACCCTCCAAGTTTCATGCAGATTGGATGTACGGTTCTTAAGTTATGCTGTAACAAACATACACGCAAACATACAACGCCAAATCGCATAGCTGCCACTGAGATCTTCGCTCGCTTCGCTCGCTGGATCAATTATTAATGTTATGTAGTCGATGTGATTGAAATCGTTCGTGTCAGCTGTGCGCATGGCGCGTGTGACGTCACCAGCCATGGTAGAAATGAGAAGTCTTAATGAAATCGTTGCAGCAGCGCGCTGGCGCCGGAGGGCCGCCGCAGCGAACACTCGCTCCACTTCAAACAAACAAACAAACTACACAATTCAACATTCTGATAGTCAAATGATGTCGTTGTTTGTATTTCACTGTAATATTAACTTGGTACTTATAAGAGATTGTGTACCTTCAACTCTCTTGCGCGAGTTGCAATTATCTTGATAAGTATTTAAAAAGTTTATGAAATGTTAGTTTTATTTTAGTTTAGGTAGTTTACGAAATGAGAAGTTAGTTGTCCAAGTGGGTAGCTGCCTACCTTCTGTAGGTTCGGCACCTTGTCTATGGTACAGAAGGCCGTGCCTCCTACCAGGGTCGCATAGCGAGCCAGTAGTTGTCGCTCCTAGACGCACGTTAGCCTGTTGGAAACAGGAAATCTTTTTATCTTAGTCAGATGGAGCATCGGCCGGCCGAGCACCCGACGCAAACATCCTCCCCGCGCCCCGCGCTCCCCACCCCGCGCCTGCTCACCTCAGCCGGCGGAAACCTTGCGGAATGAGTTTCCAGAAACACGCGATAGCGACTTCATCGGAAAATACGACGCTCACGGCGCGACAGCTAGTTCACTCCAATTATTGAACCTGCTCGCTCACACCGTCGCACTTGGAGTAAACGAGCTGGATGAACGCCCACCACACGGCTGATCTGACGACCGCGCTATTCTCTCGGGGAACGTTGGGCCGTAGTGGCACGTTCAAAATTAGTGTTATTTTCCTTCCGCCCATGGCCCACCCATGTTATGTTGTTGTACTGTCGTCAACAAAATGTGAGAAGACAAAAAATTGCGCTCTATTGTACCTGTACCAAACTAGCTGAGCGCTCGCAACTTGCTCTGCGCGTTTTAAATAATATTTCATGCTATTCAAAGTAGGTAGGTATCCCATCCGCACAGGTGGGGAAGGTCCGCTAATGGGCAGTATAGACGTTTCAGGACACGGGGCCTTACGTTCGCAACAATAGGTACGTAAGGTCGGCGTCGGGGGTGGCGCAGGTACTACCCTCGACACGCACACTGACGTCATCATTAAACAAAGTCCGAGTTTATTTATTTTATTACAAAGTTTAATATAACTTATTAACGATAGAGTTGACATTTTCATGTTATTTTCCGTTCTGCGCAGCTCACGCCCATTTAATTTATATTTCGTAACAAACACGCTAATCGTTTCATGAAACCGTGGCTTATTTTTGATGTCGAATAAATTATAATTACATTTGATGTAGGTACCTACATATTTTCCTTCGCATAGGTATATAATTATTTATATGGGAATTAATTGCTATGATTAATTAGTGGTTAGTTAAATAAGTAAATAAGGAATTACGAGTAAGTCTTAGTACCCGCGCAGTGCCACTACAGGATGTACTGGTTTGGTTAATTTCAATTTATTATGAAAAATATTAGATCCGGCGCACGCGGCGGGCCCGATGAGCTGAAACGACGTGTTCACCGACGCATTCCTTCATTAAATAATATTGCTTTACGTTTTGAGTTTCACGTACCTATGTACTTATTTATCTTTTTTGTAAAATACAAGTAAAAGTATATTTATTGCCTCCTCCACGCTCGAAGGAAGCTAATTAGTGAAACTCAGTTCTCTTACGTGTCGAGTACGAGACCAAGCAATGCGGCCGAATTACGATTGTACATCATAATATAGTCGTGACACCCGGGTTCGGACGGACGGTACACATTCGCGACTGAACTGCCTGAAACGGTAACTAAACATCATTTTCATAATGATTGAGTTACGTAAGACAATAATAATGACTCCTAATACTTATAGGAACATAGCTAGTATAAACTCCACAGCTATGGAGTAGGTGCAGTTAGACAGATGATTAAGCACTTACTTAGTAAGGATGATGCATTGCTTGTTTTTGAAACTCCTTGACACGACGCTATCCATCTTATCTCCATTGATATAAAGCCGGTTATCCATCACCGAGACAAGGCAATCCCGCCGAGTGGCTCATCGTGTAATCTTTATCGATCGGTGTCGCTTCCAGGCTGCTCCGTGTCCGTGGGAACCCGACCGGCTCGCTTCGCTCGTCGTGTACCTCTGCTCCAGTTCGACACTATCCCGAAACATCGCGAACTTCGTGTGTTTCTTTCGTCGATGTCTATTATTTCTCTTTTGTGACTTCACCGCCGTCAATTCTGGTTTATTCAAGGATTGCCTGAAAGAGATCGCTCTCAGCGATAAAATATTTGCCTCATTCTGTATGTAGGTACATCTTTTGTATCGTTGTTCTGTGAACAATACAAAGTTATCTATCACTAGCTTCTGCACGCGGCGTCGCCCGCGAAGTACCTACATAAAATACAGCCTATGTTCATCCTGAAAGTTCATTCTACACATTGGTGAAAGAATTTTTCAAATCGGTTCAGTAATTTCGGAGCCTATTCATTTCAAACAAACAAACAAACAAACAAACAATCAAAGTTTTCCTCTTTATAATATTAGTATAGATAATATCGAGCGCTAGAGAGGCTTTCATTCCCGTTACAAATACCAACACCGAGGCAGGGTTTCCAGCTGAGTTAGGTCGGTTCGCTGTTGGGCTCCTCGGCCGCGGGTGCCGGCTGCGCGGCTCGGTCCGCGAGCGGCACAGCCCGGGATGGAGCCCGCGCCGCTATTCGAAGCATCCTCCCGGCCGCATTCCAGGCATTCCCGGTCCACGGATGAGATAGTGCACTCCGCTTACACTACTATGTACGAGAGCGTCTTCGTCTGGACAGTTATTTTCTGGTCACTCCGCTCGGCTAGCGATCTTTCTATTGGATCCTAAGTTGTATATTTAGAGATTTCATATAACGCCTACTCTACAGAAAGGAACCACTTATATTTATTTTGCTTCTTCAATAAATAAGTACCTACTTAAGTATACTCGTACTAACGTCAAAGCTATAATTTACTGAAAATATCTGAAAGTTTATTTCGTAGATGATGAAAACATTTACTATCAGCGAAGGATGAGGTGATTCCTACGTTGTGCGGTGTGGGTCGACTAGGTCGTGAGTGAGGGCGTATGAGTGAGCGACCAACTCTACAAGACCTCTGTCGGTAGCCGACGGCAGAGTGAATAGCTACAAGGGCCACCCATCCAGGTAGCTGAGCTCGCAGAACGTTGCATCTGTTAAGAACGACAAGCTAGCTGTGTCGTGACCGCACCGTGGAGTGCGCCGCCCGCGCCGCGGGGCCGGAAGTGCGCACTCTTTGAACAGCTACAGGAAGCGCTCGGGCCGCTCCGACACTGCTCTATATCTCTGGCAGGCCTACTTCCGGTTGTCCCACTGCTCGTGACGCGCTCCGTGCACTATCGCCATCTTGGAAACTGATGCCGCAATCTTTAGTCATTCCTAAGCCTCGGTCGAGGAGATTTTTCATCTGCTTTGGAGGAAACTACGTAGCTTATTTGATAGTTCGGTTCATTTGCACTTACATTGTTGTTGTTTTCCTCTGCACAGACGATAAATACTGCTGACGCCAATCTAGGCCTACACGTGAAGTTTGCTTCGACCGAAGTCTGACTCACTTTTTCGTTCGTAATGCGTGTTCGCTGTCTCTTACGAACTTCCGGAGCCTGTGTTCACGTAAGTCTGCCAACACGACCCTCGGTGTAGCTCATGCTAAGGTCACCGATTAGTATGTTTTAACACTAACATGAATGTTTCCCTGACCTCGTGCGGACGGCTCCGCCCATGTGACGGAGGTACAATAACATCATGCTCGTATTTTTACCTCCTTACGACATCCTGGGCGAGTCGAAGCTGCGCTCAGCCAAACAACTCGCCAGGCATAGCGGAGCGATTTTATTATGATGTAGGACCGTCGGTGGTTCAGTCAGTTGTGGTTATTATTATGGGTCCCATAAGCGAGGGGGGGGGGGCTGCCCGCGCGGAGCACTGCGGGGCCCTTACAGCCGGGGGCTGGGGAACTACGTACTCCGGCACTCACCGCGCCCAGCACGAGTATAGCAATAAAGATATAGAGTGGTTTTATGCTTTATCGTACTCGAAAAGCCTTTTCGTTTTTTAGTGCGTGCCTCTACAAGAGCGCAGGGCGATAACCGAGTTATGGAAGCTATTTCTCTGCGGCTTAGTGCCGCGTGCCACTGCACCGCCGCTGTTACTGATATTTGAGGCTTTACTACAGATTAATACTTACGCTGAATAAACCAGTGTGATCTTTACTAACTCAGCGAGAAACCGAACCCTTCAGCCGACAGCTGCGCTTCAAACAAAGCAAAGTTCAAACTTGTCTTACGAAGCCATTGTGTTGCGGCGCGCGCCACTCCGTGGCTCCGTGCGCTGCGGTGGGAAAGTGCAAATTGCAGAGCGCCGCGTCGTGCAGCTGGCTCGAATCGACAGCTCGCTGTAATTTCCAAGAGAATGACAAAACACCGCAATAATGTACCCCATCAGCGGCGCCTAATGACGGCGCCATCAGCCGCCCGCCATCAGTCTCGGCTGCGACCACTTCACTGGATGCAGCGAGGATGCAATGCTGTCGCAACCGCCACTACCGTGCGGCGCACTGCCGCCGGGAGTACCTGTAATAGGCACAAGGCTTTCGCATTATCTTTTACCCGCAGCCCATGGTGTTACTACTTTTTGCAAAATGTTTACGCCATGCTCAAATTGATGTTACGGTATGGCTTCAAAATACGAGTATAGTCGAACTAAGATAAAAGCAACGGATTAGGTACGAGTATGTCTCGTCCCCTCGCGCCGGGCCGTACAATAGCTGATAGACATTGGAAACTCTAACGTGAAACTCTCTATCGCCTGCAGTTAATGCAAATAGATCTTTAAAACTATAGTATCGTGCAGATATTGTGTCGGCTGCACGTCCTGCACGTCCTGCACGGCCGGCACGTACTGCACGGACCTCGGTCTGTAACGAGGCGCTCGCCGGTGGGATCGTAATGTGCGCGCGGTGATGCGTTCCCCGGGCAGGTAGTGCAGCTCACGTAATCACGCCATTACGGCCTGACGGACGGCTGGCGGACAATTTCGGTTTATGACTCAAAGAAATTGTTTTAGAACGGCTCACGAGCGGTTTTGAGCAATCAAACTGGAATTACGTGCTCACGGCGAGGGCGTCCCGGACTCATTAGGAACTGCACTCGACGACAGCGATGAACGTACTCCGACCACAAGGATTGTACTCAGAAAGTAAACTAGTAGCAAACGAATACGAATGAACCCTGATGGCTTTTTCTTTAGCAGGCGAATGATATCCCCGAGTAAGTATATTCTTGTGTCAGGAGTAAATTTTCATTTGTTTTCTCAACTTTATTCAGAGAACTGCCAGAGCCATCGGCGGCGCTTCCTGTCTCGTGTTGTCGGGGCGCGGCCCGCTATACACTAGTGTGCACTACTGCACGAGATTGCAAAGTCGAGTTTTGTTCTAATTTTGTGGAAAGTTTTGTGCTTGCAAGAAAAGTAAAGTTACCTAGATTATATTTTAAGTACTTACTTACTCTATTTTTTAGTTTAAATTATCTCTGTATACGTATTATGTCAACCTGCGGTAGTGGTCAGTCGTAGTTTGCCTATATCAGCAGTACCTACCTACCATTTACTTATGTATGTACCACAGACAACTATTATTTTTTCAAGTCATGACATTTTAAATGATTTATGAAATGTTTGTGTCGTAGAACCGGGTACGTGTAGGTATTCATGAGAGCTCTCGGTGCTCAGCAGATCAGTCGTCGGCTGTATCAGCATTTCGCTCGATATTGCGATCTCGTAAGATCCCGTGCCCCGTGCAGGCTCGGCGTCCAGGGGCCTTACCACGAAGTCTTCCAGAACGATTCCATTATTGAAACGTCACTACTTCCATTCAAGTAACATACTAATTCGGTAATGTATTATGAATTCGTGGCGAGGCAACTCGCCTGCACGCGGCGGGCGCTGCCGGCGACAGGCAGAGTGTCCCCGCGAGGCCTCCGCTCGCAGCTCTCGGCGGCCACTCGCACTCACTGCATTAGCCTGATTCGACTTGACACACTAACATTTTTAAGCTAACTATAACTGAATAATAAGATGACCGATTGACTAAGTAGTCAGTACCCCAACTAAGCGGTTATAGGAATCAGTCAGACAAGTAAAGATATCTATTATTTCAACAATAAAGTTGTAAGATAACGTGTAAAGAAATTACAAATCTCACTAACTGAATATGCAGCATAGAGTTTTGTGTTTTCTTTGAAAAACTACCAAGATACTGAATGATTATCTGCATTCTGTAAGAAATCTATATTCATAATCCGTTCAGAGTGTCGCCGCGGACTCACACACTACTACAGACCGTGGCAAGGTTTCCTACTACATGTACATAATGAACGGCGTTGACGGCACGACTAATCGAAAATGTGCAGCCCTACAGGCGGACGTGCCACAGTGCAGCGCCGGGCGGCACGGCAACTTCCATCATACGTATCACGGGGATAGGGCTGGGGCGACTGAACTCTACCTACGCTCTCTCTATATTCATTGTTCAAAAGCAACATTAACGCTCTAGGTACCTACCTATTTTAGCAAACTCTACTTTGTGCAAAAGATTAATGTAACTAGCTCATGTGAAAACTACAGTTTTAGTAGATTATCTGGTCCGTGTACCGAGCGAGTAGCGACGAGAGTAGTTAAGCGGACAATGTCCGCTGCGTCCGCTGCCGCCGCCGCTCTACCGGCGAACAAAGTGGACATAGCCGCTTGCGAATTCATACGCTAATTACCCGAGTAACGGACAGCTCATTACAGTTTTTGGGGCGTAGTACATGAACACTGCAGTAGGTCAACTTAATTATAAAATATTGCACAAGTGTAAAAACACTTGAGTAGGTACCTAACTTATTATTCCACCAAATACAAAAAAAACCTGCCTTCCTTGATTGTTCAGTATCATTTCTGCGCATGTTTCAGATGAACAAAATGGACCGACCTTTCTGAGAACTATATCGAGGATCTGCTTTCATTCTCAGAATGTCAAGTCAGTAATTTTCTCTTCAGCCAATCAGATTCGAAGTGAATGACTGTCCGCTTGCGACACCGGTCAATTCAATATTCATCATTCCAATATTAGTTTAGTTGGGTAAGGAGTTCAATATTGAGCACTTTCGATGATTACTAAGTGTGTGCTGTTTAGTCACAGTGCACTGGCATCGCGCGAGTCTCCGGCGCCTACACAGTGTGCGGCGTGCGGCTTAGCTGGCTGTAACGACCCCTACTGCGTTTAATTCCGCTGTGAGCTGGCTGGCAGCTATCGCGCCGGTGGCGGGGTCGAGAGCCACATTGTACGCAATTAAAATAAATGGCGGCGCTTTACGAGTTACAACAGAATTAACGCCGAATAATAAACCGAATCGAGTTACAACGGCGCTGTCTATTCATTGTGACGTGATGTCGCTCGGCGCGGCTTGCGCGCTCCCACACTGTGGGACAAGAGTGGGACAAGAGTGGGACAAGCGTGGGACCAGAGTGGGATAGCCGGAGTCGGAGCTGGCGCACTCCACAATGCAGCGCTCATGAAAATGAGAGCTTTGATACAACCAATAACTTTGTGTTTGATCATGATCACTCGGGCTGCTTTGGCTCTAAGAGACGCGAACAAACTGTGGCATATTATGGCAGTACTATTATTATGTGTTTTTCTATGATATCAAAAAAATAAAATACATTTCTTTCTTGCTCTCTCTCTTTCGTAACTACGGTGGGGAGTGAGCACGAGTGCCGGCCGCAGTCGCCAGGGCGGTCTCGCGGGCGATGTGGTGCCGAACTAAAGGCATATTTCTCGCGGGAAGGTGACGTCACGTCCGACGTAGCTTTCTCATTAGAAAGGAATCATTTTGTGCACTGTTCCTCGGAGACGGAACGAAAATGTTGTTTTCCTTTTCTGTAAATAAGCTTTACCCACTATTTAACACATTTACAATCTCTATGCGGTTTTGTACGGGGGTAAGTAAGTCGCTTGCGATAACGTGTGCGGAGTACGAGCGAGTCGTAATTACTTGGTTGTTTTTGTACATAATACACTTGGGTATCAGCTGCGGAACAATCATGGGAGGCGCGGTGACACGGTGAACTCCTCGCAAGAACCTAAGAGCCAAGTTTTGCACTTTGTCAATAAGTAATTGATGTAGGTTTCACATCAAATGTCTTGTAATAACGATAAGTTCTCCAGATATACCTGGCTCGTGTGTCGCTTGTCTAGAACGATCTATCACCGTGTGTAGAGTGACAAGTTATCCGTGGTGCAGAGGGCGTTGCCAATATAAACGTCAACATAGAGCTGGGCCTGCTCATACTATTATTATATATGCGTTGACTATCAGTCACACCACACAGTCTTTTATATGTACATAGTTGTTCTGATCTCGCAAAGCAACGGAATCGAATGTCGAGATGACTATGTGACATTCGAAATCCATTATCGAGCGTCCAAACTAATATGCACCTTATTTCCGCGATAGACGGTTGAGATCGGAGTGCAGCCGCGGCGGCACCGTGTGTTTCGCACATTATGAAAACATGAACAAGTGCAACACGAGCTCCATTTGCAGCCTTCAGTGACGTCACCGACAGCCCGGCGGCCGGCAGCCGGCCCGGGGGCGGGGGCGGGGGCTTCGAACGTCAATAAAAAAACCTCCCGAATGAATTTAGTGACATGAACTCGTGTACTTTGAGTCGCATAGCTTCAATAGGCTCTAACCCACGGAGTGTGTGTCACACTGTCACCGCAAGTGTTGGCGTCCAGGGGCCTTACCACGAAGTCTTCCAGAACGATTCCGTAACGATTCCATTATAGAAACGTCACTACTTCCATACAATTTGCGTAGGTCACGGTACGAAATAACAATGTAATACTAATTCAGTAATTAACTAAATCAGTAATGATCACTCCCTCCTATCAGTCGTCAATTCTGAATCTACTCCTCTTACATTCATATCATCCTTCACTCAATCAAACCACTTCTTCTTCGGCCTTCCTCTACTTGTGCACCCAGCCACACTCATACTCATAGCTCTTTTGGTGACATGGTTTTCATCCCTCCTCATCACGTGTCCATACCATGCTAATCTAGCACTCCTCATCTTTTCAGTAATAGGCGCTACTTTCAGACTTCCCCTGACATACTCATTCCTAATCCTGTCCAACCGTGTCACCCCACACATCCATCTTAACATCCGCATCTCAGTAGCATGCACTCTTCTTTCATCCGTCTTCTTCATTGCCCAACACTCTGATCCATACATCGCGAGAGGTCTGATAACCGTCTTGTAAATTTTCCCCTTAAGCGTAAGGGGCATTCGGGGGTCACATATCGTCCCTGAGACCTGTCGCCACTTCATCCATCCTGCATTCATCCTATTATTAACGTCTCGGTTAATGTTGCCGTCGTTTTGGAAAAGCGAACCAAGGTACTTAAAATCGGAGCAGGCTGGTTACACCGTCTAAGGCAATTTGGGAGGAATTAGAGGAGCCACTAAAGTTGCAGAACAGGTGTTCTGTTAGGTTACGTGGCATAGTACACAAAGCGTATCCAAAAACTTTAGGGCATGAATAAGGATTGTGGACATCACGCGCGAGATCTCAGTTCGGGGCGAACTACTAGTGTATTATGAATTCGTGGTAAGGCTCCAGGTGACCGCTGACGTGTCCCTCGTTAGCGCAGGCGTCTGATGATCTGACATTCGGAGTAGTGCTGTCTATTTTTACTTTCTAAACTTCAAGCCCGTTAAGCATTAGAAGTGCCTGCTCAAAGAGAGTGCATAGCACTTGTCACGTTCGATGTGTGCCTCGACTTATTCATTTACTTTTTATTTTCCTAACACTATCTAACAAATGTCTGAAGTAGAGAAACACTTTAGTGTGTATTTATCTGTGCGCTATCTGTGGCAAGTGGACAGTGGGCCGAAGTTGCAAGTTTCTTACTCAGAGAATGTCTCAGGCGGTGTAGGAGAGTTTTTGAAAGGTGCGGAGACGCGGGAGGCGCGGCTCCACCGACCTGCGGGAACACTGCTAAGTTTCCCCTCGTAGCAGCAAAACTTAATATGAAAATCAATACGTTGTACACGACCGACTGACAATAACAGCCAGCCTCGTCCGTGACTCCTACTGACCAGAGAGTTTTTTCAGAGTTTAAAATTGCGCTACGGGTTAGTTCCGATTTCAACTTCTACGAGCGCGCAGGGGGCTTAGGAACTGGACAATTACATCAGAACAAAGTCGTTGGGAAGTAGTAGTGACTGAATTCTCGTAAAAGAGTGGCCAAGCAAAATGTACTGTCATATTAGTAGTTCTAATGTACTACTACATAATACATTCCATTCTGTAGTGATTAGTGATTGTAACCCCCCCCCCCCCTCCCTCCCTTCACCCCTCGCCCCGCGCGGCGCGCTCGGCACCTTTTTATAGTTCTGTTGCCGGCGATGTCGAAAAATAGACTTTTCAATACATTTTGATGAATGTTGAAATGACTTCGTTATAACAATTAGTTACGCGGTTTCAAATTGTGACTTCAAAGAAGTAGTAGGTACATACTTATACTGAATGTTGCGTTGTTTCGCTTTTGTAAAAACCACAGGTTACTTTTGCTAAATAAAAATGAAAGATTTAAAATAAAAGAAAGCCTGGGAAGGAACTTACCTACCGATACAATTGAGTTCGTAAGGAGAGTCCTTCGCGATTGCCCGATAGACTCAGTTAAAGTTCGGCGGCACTTCGGAACTCACTAACTCCAGCGAACTTGTACAATAAACGCTGATCAGAATTCAGCGAACTAGTTACAGTTCGTTCGGAAACTTTCCTGTTTGGAGAGCCTCCCGCCCACTCGCACGACGCGAGGCGCGGTGGAACGGAAGCCTTATTCGTCTTGTGATAATGCCGTGAAAGCCTTCCGAGAGCGGAGCGCTCGCTGTACTTGTCTCGATGTTTCATTTTTAGCAGATTACGTGGGTGCGGCTCAGCCTCAGGTTTAATTAAGCCGAAGGTATGTCCTGCTGCAGCGGAGGCCCTGTGCAGGGGTGCAGGGGTGCAGGGGGGGGGGGGGGTCGGTGCCTGAACTAATGGAGTTTTCCTGCTTTCCATTGTTCAATGAAACAGTCGACTGAGTTCCCGATAAGTCTCAATCGGCAATTATGTCAACAGTAGGTACTACGTAGGTAGGTACAGTCGCGGCTCGCGGCGCACAATGCGCGACACAATGTACAATGGTACAGTCGCGGCCTCAAGCAACTCCATTATTTTGTTCGATTGTTGTTAAAAATGCTTTGTGTACGAGTATAACGGCATTGTGAAGGTGTCGACGATGTGATCGGTTTCCAATTCTCCGATTGGTGTTTCGTCGACGTAAGCTGAAACATTTACACAACACAATTACTAAAGAATTATTTGTAAAGCTTCGAAGAGAAGGATTTCGTACCTTCCGGGTAAGTACATAAATCCAGTGTCGCTCCTTTCAGACTTTTTGTGAAAGTGTACTTAGAGGTCCCGTCACCTGCCCGCCGCAGCACGGAGCGGACTGTGGGTGTGCGAGCGGCTTAATGACACCGTAAATAAAACCAGTCTCGCAACTTTTCAACTCTCGAAAAAAATGTAGGTACACCACAATATAATTAATATGTACCTAACCTAAGTACTTACTTAGATTTTTTTTAAACTTTATAGCAAAAAAATACAAAACTTAAACCTATTTTCTAGCCATATATTTGATTCCCAACAAAACTGTGTGAAATATCTACTGACCGATTATTGAACTTAGGTATTAGGAGTTATATATATACCTAGGTCTTGTCGAAATATTTAGTCGAAAGTTTGATTGAACGATGTGTTCCCGATTTAGGCAAATATTAGATTGCCAGATATTGTCTTAGACCTTGTCTCAGGAACCGGCACAGGTAGTGGAGCCCGGGCCCGCGGCCAGGCCCCGGTCCCGGCCCGGGCCCGGCGCGCCGAGGGGCGGTCCGATTGTTAATTCATCATCATCGCACGATAGCGCACACAATGGCGATATCCGCTCAAAGAACGCTTTGTGTTATTCTGCGCTTTATCTGACGCTTTGTGCGAACACTCGCGAGTAACTAGCTATTGTGCTCCACTAACGCCTTTCCTTGCGAAGGTATCCTCTCTCGGAGATCTAATGGCGGAGCCTCGCGAGCGCTCCTCCCAACAAGTTAAACGCAGCGCGGAAAACGCGTTATGTAGGTCTAATACAGCGTGTAACGTAATACCCCTATAAGAACAAAAGGGGTGTATTCAGACCGAGCACTAGAATACATTGACGTGTGCAAAGGTTCAATACATCATATTTGAAATTCCAATACAATTTAAAACAAATTATTTTATGATAAATTTGTGACAACCCTATATGTTTGTTTACTATTTGCGTAGGTAACAAACACACGCGCACCCTCCTATCGCGTCGGACCCACACACACACACGTAGACAATTGAACGCGTGTGCCATGCTCCAGATGAGATAATAGTAACAACAGTTTTCAAAAGAATTTGCAATTTTTACGGATCTTACTTACATAATTCTACGTAGAAATTAAGGTCAAAGATTAAAACCACGATATCTTTTTATATCTTTTTATTAGTAAGCTACTAATGGGGTAGGATCACTGAATTTTGACACGTTTTTATCACTGTTGACACACACAACACAACACATTTCACAGGAAAGGTTCGTGCCCTCCTTCACGAAAGATGTAAATGTCTGCTCTGCGAGCCACCGTTTTTGTTGCGTTCCGAAGCTTTTCAGGCGTTATGTCCGCACACGCTGAAATTATTTTCACTCTGAGGGCATCTACTGATGGGCTTTCGACGCGATAGACGATAGACTTGAGGTAGCCCCACAAAAAAAATCAAAGGGCGTCAGATCAGGGAAGCGTGGAGGCCATGCTACTGTACCAGCACGACCGATCCACTCGCCAAACCTACATCGTATCGTACGCTAATAAAGTTTCGCGAACCGAGAGATTGCTTGTTGCAGTTGTTGCAAGGAACGAATGCTATTGCGACTGATTAAAAATGACATTTCATTCAACCAAAAGTACCTATTGCCAATGAGAATATAATCACTACGTCTATGAGATGCGACATAGAGACTTTTTAATAAACTTCATTTAACATACCACCTATTACTAATTTAAAAATAAAAACGTCAACAGTGTCAGTCAGCATACGTTATACCAACGTAACGATAAGAACATAGGGATGTTCTCAGGTTATTCCTGATTATATCGATATCGATAAATTATTATGAAATGCATCGTGGATTCCAGCTACAAAATTAACAAAAATAATTACCGTTACAAATAAAATGAATAATTATGGATTTAAAAATCAAATTTATTCAACGTTAATTTACATTTAGGTACAACTTAAACTTAAGGATATTATACAAAGTACGAGCAGCTGATGTGTCAGTAGACAGCTATTGTGCCGTGCGATAGCTCGACTCGCCTCGCTCGGTCAAAGTCAAACAGATTTTTTTCAGTAAGATTACAAGAATCACACTGAATCGTCTTATAGCTAGATGATTCTACTCCTGTTCCTTCGCGACCAGTACGGTGATGAACCAGGCATCATAGCATACAAATGAAAATGATCTCCACAAACGTATTTCATTTCATGAAGTTTTTCAATAGGAATATAGGCCAAGTCTTCAATTCCGATAATCTGCGCCCATTGTCTACATCTAAAATTAAACACACCATTGAAATTATCACTAACAAAAGCCATGTACTTATGTATAGCCCAAAACTTCTAATAATGTTAATAATATGTAATAAAGTTTATCGATAAGTAATGAAGATACTTGTGCTACATCACTACTGTTTGTAAACACGAAAGTATTTTTCCTGCCGAGTATCTATTCATTTATTATGCTCTGCAGACAGTACAAAGATACAAAATTCGTCAGTATGATACTCAATTTGTACTTACTTTTCTTCATCTAGAGGGAATTTCATCATAAATTTCCTTTTTTTTCATTTATTCGACCATATCTTTTTCGACAAATTGTACATGTTCTACAACGTGGAGTCGGTGCCTTTTTTGTTGAAAGGCACATTATAACTATTTTTAACTTTCTCACAGCCTAAAACCACGCATAAAAGACTAAAGAAACATAAAACTGCAATTTGCAGTAAAAAAAATTCAAACAGAAAGCCGTTAACTGACTGACAACTGACATGACAGCAGACAAAGTTAGACAGAGATGCAAAAACATAGCCTGAGATAGCAACCAATGAGAAATAGGCTGTTCACATAAAAATGAAGATTAGTAAGACAGAATAGTCACAAACTTTGACTTTAGTGCCCAAGTAGGTAGGTACAAAATTGGATTGAAAAATGCTCCGATCAACAATAATAGGTACATCGTTGGAAAAATGAAAGTGAAATATGGTCACGGCTTTATCCTCAGGCACGGTAAACATCCTCACACTTCTTGGTATCTACTCAAGATACCTTTAAGGCCCAAGTAAGTAGGTACACAATTGAGTAGGTACCTATCTCCTGCTAGGTAGGTAGTTAACAAAGAGATCTGAAAGGATCTTTACCGTGCATAGGGATTTTAGTCGTGATGTGACCTTACATTTTAATTATCAATAAATACCAAGGCCAAAACCAACAAGGCCTTCAAAAAAAACAGAAGTTACCTACTTATTAAGCTACCTCGTTATTAAGTAAGTAGGCTAGGTAGGCACATTATTAATTGGTGTCCGTTCTGTTACCTATTTCATCTAGAGTTCACACCTAAAGGTCAAAAAACAGCTGTTAATAGGGGTTGCCTCATGTGGTGTCAAGGTACATATTGGAGCAAAGTTTAAGAGTCATTTCATGAATGAAAACCTTTGAAACTTGAAAAGTCGTTGAACAAACGTTGTTCGCAGTGACGTATAGAATACTCCCGTTCCGGCCTTATAGGGATATTATGTTACTCCTTGTATAATGCAAACCTTTTCTTATCCGAACGACTTTCCCATTAAAGTAAACGTAAAATGTGAATGTGGAGCCTGAACCGTAAACCCGATATGGGGCACAACCTCTCTGCGCGAACTACGATCTGCAGCAGAACTACACCTGGTTGAGGACCCGTGTCGCGTCGACTGCGAGGCCTTCTGGGCGATGTATGGAATCGCGAGGTTGTCGTCTGACGGAAACATCCGCCTCGCTGCCGAAATGGAAACGAGGTGATTTTGATCTAAGTACAGAATAATGTAGTAGGTAACGTGATAGTGTAGTCTCACCGGAGGAGTATTTAGCATTCTATCTGTGTCAGTGCGTGTGCCTGTGTGCGTGTGCGTGGGCCTTGGATATGAGGACGACATTTGGGTTGCTAAAACATTAACGAGGGCAAGAGAAACTATTCTCTATATCTATATTATATCTCTTTTTTAAGCATTCCATTTCCATAGGTTGCCTAATAAGCAAAGTTACTCGTACATTTATAAATGACCACATTCACACACAGGAGCTATTAATGCCGGTTTGTGGTGATGAAGTCAGAATACCTTTGAAATGCAAACCAAAATCATACGTAACATGACGTGGTGCGTACGAATTCCAGCTGTGTAGTACTCGTGACCCGATAGAGGGGGTAACAAAGGGTGTGCATGCAACTCGCCCTGAGTTGCATGCACACCCTTTTTAGGGTTCCGTAATTTATATTCTACTTAGACTAGCTGCCGCTTGTCTTCTCGACTCGACAGTCGAGATGGAGGTCAAGCCGTCGGCGTCGATAGAGACGTTAACAAGTCGACACCTTCCCGACTTCGGGTATTGTAAGTATGTACCTACACTACTTATATGCCTACACTAAAAGTAAACAATTTGCTCGGCAAATAGCACAGGTAAGATAATTGCACCGAATTCGAGCATAACCGTTAAAGCACCTTTTAAATTACGGTCGTAAACTTATTCGAGAGCGGGCGAATGTTTCGGCTGAACGTCCAATAAAATGTAGCACGTTTTATTGGGCTCTTAGCACGCCAGCGCAGCCCGCGCCTGCAGCGGGCACCGGGCCGGGGCAGGGCCGGGGCCGGGCCCCACGGACCTGCTAGGATCTCCTAGTGGGCGGGGAAGTGAACCCCGACGTGGCGCGTCCCCAGGTGGCGGATAGGGGAACGGCCCCCAGATATGGGGGCTACCGGTATACCGGCGCGGACCAAATTCACACGGGACGGCAGCGCGGCGGGGAGGGTCAACTCGGCCACCCCGTCGGGCAACCGACGTCATCGGAGGTCAGGACGGCTCCTCCTCGCATCTCTCTGCTGTTATCAGAGAGAGTTGGGGACGGAGCCAGCAGAGGAAAGGATTTCCAACTCTGTCAGGACCGGGGCAGATTACTGCCAATGTAGGAGTAGTAGGAGACCAAATCTCAAGGTCTGGCGCTTGCCGAAGGGAGTACTGGTGTGTGGATCGGGAACTGTGCCGTGTTGGTACAGATCTCGATTGACATGCCAGTATGGTCGGGGGGAACCCGGCCGCTAGGGCGCCCCAGAGGACCTCACCTCTGGATAATAAAAAAGGAAAAACAAAAATGAAAATGGCGAATGGAAAATACACACTACCCCAGGCGGGTACCAGCCTCTCCGAGGCTGGAGAATCCCGCAGTGCTTCGGCACTCTGCCCCTCGTATTCTGGGGGGGGCAACCATCGCCAGGGGAGCAAGAGCTCTCAGGAGGAGGGGGCCTTCGGGTTTTTCAAAAAACCAGGAGGTCCTGCAGCGGCGAGCGATGGAGGGGACTCGGACGGCTCTGTAGCATCCGTCTCCTCCATCGCATCGTCGAGGTCGACTCGGTCGCGCACGCGCCTTAAGCGGGCGGCGATAGAGCCGGCAGTGGAAGTGGTCGATGGCGCCTTGGCCTCTCAGGACAAGCGCGCCATGTTTTTGCGGGACAAGGGGAACAGTGAGGACGAGGTCTTCGACCCCCTTGTGGCACCCGCAAAAACTAGGACGAAAGGGAAGCTGCCAAGGGCAGATGATTTAGAGGAGGAGATGCGGGCGCAAACCACGGAGGAGCTGGGCGCCTGCATCAGGGTCGAACTGCAGACCGTGGAGAAGATCGCCGACAAGTCTAAGAACTTGCGCGGCGATTTCATCAAGGGTCTGCGAGTGGCCGCGCGGAGAGCCGAGGCGGTGTCCAAAGAGCTGGCCAACAGGGTGTCGGTGGATGCCCACGTGGAGCGCTTGGAGCGGGAGAACGCCGAGCTGCGCACGAGGATGGCCGACCTCTCCAACAAGTTGGAGAAGCTGACGGAGATAATCCGTCAGCAGCAGGCCAGTTCCCAGGCAGGCACTGATGGCACGGCCATACCGGCGCCAGCTCCACCCACCGCCGGGGGGAACAACTGGGAGGGACGGTTCATGGAGCGCATAGCGGCTCTCATGGACCAGAAGTTGGCTGCAGCTCTGAGAGCTCAGCCTTCTTCCCCCCAGGGCGGTGCAGCTCCCGCTAGGGCAGGACCTTCGGGGCCTTCTGGTGTGGGTGCGGCGAAGGCGAAACGCCAACCGCCGCCCGCGCAGGCCTCCCCGCCACCCGTGTCGTCGCAAACCGCGAGGTCGCAAGTGCCAGAGGCACCAACGACTTCGTGGGCGACAGTGACGGGGAGGAAGAGGAAGAAGAAGAAGGCCCCACCGCCGGAGAAACCTGGCCCGAGGCCTGGCCCGAAAACTGGCCCAAAGGCCGGCCCGACGGCCGACCCGAAGGCCAGCTCGAGGGCCAACCCGCGGGCCGGGGCCAAGGGTGGCCCCAAACCCGCGCCAGCGCGGCTGCCAACGTCCGCGGCGATTACGGTGACGGTTCCGGAGGGTTCGGACCTCACCCTCGCCGCGGTGATGGCGACCGCGAAGGCGCGGATCAGACTGGCGGACGTTGGGGTGGACATGGTCCGCCCCAAGAAGGCAATCACGGGCGGTCTCATCTTGGAGGTGTCAGGGCCTGACTGCACCTCCAAGGCAGATGCTCTGGCCGAGCGCATGCGCGTGGCCCTCGCCGATCTGGGTGTGCGTGTTGCGCGCCCAGTGAAGACGGGGGAGCTGCGGCTCAAGGACCTCGACGACAGCGTCACACCTCGTGAGGTGTTGGTCGCTGTCGCCGAGGCCGGAGGCTGCTCGACCGACGACGTGCGGGTGGGCGACATTCGTCGCTCACCCACTGCCCTGGGCACGGTGTGGGTCCGCTGTCCACTAGCCTGCGTGCGCAGGCTAGCAGCGGCAAAACACGTCGTCGTCGGCTGGGGATCTGCTCGGGTAGACTACCTGGAGTCGAGGCCGCTCCAGTGCTTCCGTTGCCTGGAGTTTGGGCACGTGCGCCCTCCCAAGGACAAGAGGAAGGCAGCTCCTCCTCCTTCTCGGTCGGACCCAGCACCGGAAGCCAAAGCGGCCCCAACAAAGGGGGCCGCTCAGTCGGGCTAAAGCCCGCCGCCCCAGGAGGCCATGGAGGCCTCGTAATGGATCACACCATACGAGTCCTCCAGTGCAATTTGAACCACTGCCGAAGCGCGCAGGACCTAGTCCAGCAAACCTTCGCGCAGTGGTCAATTGCACTCGCCGTAGTTGCGGAGCCCTATAGCGTCCCGAACCATCCTCGTTGGTTCGGGGACGACCTGGACTCCGTCGCTATTTACTGGGGCGGCGGAAGAGGCGACCCCCCCTGTGCCCTTATAGAGAAGGGACAGGGGTTCGTGGCCACGGCATGGGGTCGTCTAGCCGTTGTGGGCTGTTACGTCTCTCCCAACTGTACCCTCGTCGAGTACGAGGCGTACCTGGACGCGGTAGGCGACTGCATTCGCAGATGCCTACCGCGCCCAGTGCTTGTCCTGGGCGACTTCAACGCGCACTCTCGTGTGTGGGGGAGTCCCCAGGATGACCGAAGGGGAGAGACCGTAGTGGAATGGGCGGCGGGTATGGACCTCCGGTTGTTGAATCGGGGGTCTGTAAGCACGTGTGTGCGGTGGCAGGGTGAGTCGATCGTGGACCTTTCATGGTCGACTCCCTCTGCCACCCACCTGGTGTCGGGCTGGAGAGTAGCGGAGGAGATGGTCACCTTGTCTGACCATCGCCACATCGTCTTCGATGTGGTTCTCCGCCCCCCCGACAGTGCGTCCCGCCGCAGTAGCAGCCCGCCGCGACGATGGGCCCTCAAGCGGCTCGACAGGGATCTGCTCGAAGCCGCAGCCATCGTCGCGGCCTGGCCGGATGGAGACGCCGGAGAGAATCTGCCCGATCCTGGGAGGGAGGCGGCTTGGTTCCGGGCTTCGATGACGTCGATTTGCGACGCGTCGATGCCCCGAGCCAACCCTACCAAGCGCAGGGCGGTGTACTGGTGGTCGGAGGAGATAGCGCAGCTGCGGTTGGCATGCTTGCGCTCCCGACGCCAGTACACCAGAGCCCGGAGGAGACGGCGAGCCCTTGCCGGAGAGGTGGATAGAGCTTACGAGGTATACCGAGGCGCTTCGAAACTGCTCCAAGCGGCCATTGCGGCCGCTAAGGCTCGGTCTTGGAGTGAACTCCTGGAGGGACTGGATAGGGATCCATGGGGGCGCCCGTACCGGATGGTGTTGGGAAAGCTCAGACCGTGGGTCCCTCCGTTGACGGAGACCCTGGACCCTGAGTTGGTGGGGAGAGTGGTGGATACACTCTTCCCTAGGGTCCAGGACAGTCCCAGTCCCTCTACCCCCGGGTCATCGGGACCGACCATCTGGTCCGATGAACTGGGGGTCCGTACACAGGAGTTGGACCGAGCGGTGAAGCGCCTCAGGGCTCGTAATACAGCGCCAGGCCCTGACGGGATTCCGGGTCGGGCCTTGGCGCTGGCTCTATCCGCCGGCTTGGGGGACAGGCTGAAGCGGCTGTTCGACAGCTGCCTATGCTTCAGCGTGTTCCCCAAGGAGTGGAAGGAGGCAAGGTTGGTCCTCGTGAAGAAGGACGGCAGGGCCGCAGACTCTCCCTCTGCGTACCGCCCCATTTGCCTGCTGGACGAGGTCGGCAAATTATTCGAAAGAATAATTGCCGATCGTCTCTGCACACATCTGCGGCAGGAAGGTCCCGACCTGTCGGATGACCAGTTCGGTTTCCGGCGGGCCCGCTCGACAGTTGACGCTATCCTTCGGGTGCGTTCTCTGTCGGGCCAGGTAGTGTCCCGGGGCGGGAGGGTGTTAGCGGTATCCTTGGATATCGTTAACGCCTTTAACTCCCTGCCCTGGAGGGCGATTCGGGCGGCGCTCGTGTTTCACGGAGTGCCCCCCTACCTGCAGGGCATAGTCGGGGCCTACCTGCGAGACAGGTGTGTGCAGTATGTAGGCAGGGACGGTACATTGCACGAGAGGGAGATGAGTTGCGGGGTTCCGCAGGGGTCCGTTTTGGGCCCGCTGCTGTGGAATCTCGCATACGATGCGGTCCTGCGCGTTGATCTCCCCGCTGGCGTACGAGTGGTCTGCTACGCAGACGACACCCTCGTACTAGCCACCGGGGAGTCCTTCGAGGGGGCCAAAGGGCTCGCAGAGCTTGGTGTGGCTTGTGTCGTGGACAGAATCCACGGGCTGGGTCTGCGGATAGCGCCTCAGAAGACTGAAGCGCTATGGTTCCACAAGCTCCCGAGGGGGAGGGAACCACCCAGCATGTCGGTTCGTGTAGGTGACGTGGACGTCCAGGTAGGCCGGTACCTCAAGTACCTGGGCCTCACCTTGGACGGCCGTTGGGACTTCGGGGAGCACTTCAAACGCTCTGTCCCCCGGATTCAGAAGGCAGTGGGTGCTCTGCACAGACTGCTGCCAAATCTCGGGGGACCACAGGAGGGCGTTCGCCGCCTCTACGCGGGGGTGGTGCGTTCGATGGCTCTCTACGGAGCACCCGTCTGGTCTGATAGGCTGGCGGGTGTTAGGCGCTACAGACTGCTGTTTGGCAGTCTGCAGCGCACTATGGCCATTCGGATTGCACGGGGGTATCGAACGATATCCCATGAGGCGGCGACCATCTTGGCGCGATTCCCGCCGCTCGACATCCTGGCGGAGACGGACGCACGTGTGTACGTTCGTCTCCGACACGATGGCGGGGGCGGAGTTGCGCCAATCGAAGTGCGGGCCCAAGAGCGTCGACGTGCGCTCCGTAGATGGCGCGAGCGGCTCGAGGAGCCGCGGTGCTCGCGTCAGCGCATCGTCGGCGCGATTGCGCCCAACCTCGAAGCTTGGGTGGGTAGGAAACACGGCAACGTCACCTATAGACTTACTCAGGTACTCACCGGACATGGTTGTTTCGGTGAGTACCTGAGTAGGATCGGACGGGAACCGACAGCACAATGCCACCATTGTGGGAGCGACAGGGATTCCGCGCAGCACACGCTGGAGCACTGCTCAGCGTGGTGCCAGGAGCGGCGGACCCTGGTCGCTAGGATCGGGCAGGATCTCTCTCTGCCAGCAGTGGTACAGGCCATGCTGGCAGATGAAACGGCGTGGAGGGCCGTGGCCTCTTTCTGTGAGACCGTAATGGTTCGGAAAGAGGCCGCTGAGCGGGATCGGGAGAGGGCCGATCCCGCTCGGAGGAGGCGGCGGCGGGGTGACGGCAACGGCCGCCCCGCACCGCCTGCCCCGTAAGGGGCAAATGGTATCCCCTGCCAAACAGGGGACTTTTCGGTCCAGTGGGCAGCCGGAGTGAGGGCTTCGGCTGGCCGGGAACACGGACCGAAAGGGCAGCGGCCACTAGTGGCACTGTGCCGCTGTAGCACTACGAGGTGCTGGGGGTGTGGCGTGTTTGTGCCCCCCCGGGATGTGCTTTAGGGCGAAGTGCGAGAGGGGCACCGGATCGTTCCTTCGGGAGTTACCGGAGCCCCTTGAAAAGCACCGAGGCCGGCCACCGCGGAGTTTTTAGTGAGTCGTCGAGTCCGACAACCTCACACACCCCTGCCGCACCCTTCATGCGGCGGGGACGGTCTGTTAGCAGATTTTCTCCGCGACACAAAAAAAAAAAAAAAAAAAAAAAAAGGGCCGGGGCCGGGCCAGGCCGGCTAACTACTAACTACTCCAGCGCAGCCCGCGCCTGCAGTGGGCACCGGGCCGGGGCCGGGCCAGGCCGGCTAACTACTAACTACTCCAGCGCAGCCCGCGCCTGCATTGGGCACCGGGCCGGGGCCGGGCCAGGCCGGCTAACTACTAACTACTCCAGCGCAGCCCGCGCCTGCAGTGGGCACCGGGCCGGGGCCGGGCCAGGCCGGCTAACTACTAACTACTCCAGCGCAGCCCGCGCCTGCAGTGGGCACCGGGTCGGGGCCGGGCCAGGCCGGCTAACTACTAACTACTCCAGCGCAGCCCGCGCCTGCAGTGGGCACCGGGCCGGGGCCGGGCCAGGCCGGCTAACTACTAACTACTCGTTTGGTTGATATTGACGTTTCAAAATATTTAGAATTCGAAAGACCGATTGAAAGCAATGTTCTGTGCTCGCTCGCTACCTCTGCAATCTATATCTATATAAGAGCTTGACCTGACTGATTGATCATCGCCGAGACGAAACTGCTGAAGCTAGAAAGCTGAAATTTGGAAGGTGGTTTCCTTTTATAGCAAAACCACCCATTAAGGCGGGATTTCGGGATATTCCACCTCTAAGGGGGTGAAAAAGGGTGAAAACGTTAGTATGAAACTTTTTAACGCGTGGAGCGATTGGTGTGAAACTTTGTTGGTGTACTTTATATGCAAAATGAATGAACAAGTATTTCTGGATATTTCAAAATAACCCTCTAAAAAGGGTAAAAGGGGAGGTCAAAGTTATGTATGGAATTTTTTTAATTGTGTGATTTGTTTAAAACTCAGTTTAGATACTTTAAATGAACGAAATCGCGAGCGGGACAGCTAGTATGTATATATCTCTGTACGAGGTTGCTCGCTTCGCTCGGGCGGTATTTGTGGTTATTAATGTTTTCTGCGCTCCCCGAGCACGTAGGTAGAAAGGCTGTGCGGAGATGTTGTATAGCGACCGTCGTAAATCATTTGTACGACCCTATGTTTATCAAACTACGCTTTATTATGAGCAGATCGGTAATTTTCTTGAACAACCAATTTATTATTGGATTTTACGCATTTCGATATCGATTTGTACACTCGACCACGTCAAGACGAGCCCGGCAGCCGGCCCGGGGCCGCGGGTCCCGCGTCATGTCGGCCGGTCCGCGGGTCCCGCGTCATGTCGGCCGGTCCGCGGGTCCCGCGTCATGTCGGCCGGTCCGCGGGTCCCGCGTCATGTCGGCCGGTCCGCGGGTCCCGCGTCATGTCGGCCGGTCCGCGGGTCCCGCGTCATGTCGGCCGGTCCGCGGGTCCCGCGTCATGTCGGCCGGTCCGCGGGTCCCGCGTCATGTCGGCCGGTCCGCGGGTCCCGCGTCATGTCGGCCGGTCCGCGGGTCCCGCGTCATGTCGGCCGGTCCGCGGGTCCCGCGTCATGTCGGCCGGTCCGCGGGTCCCGCGTCATGTCGGCCGGGCTGCACTCCGCACGCCACAGCTCGCGATCCTTGGCAATGTAGATCGCAAACTTTAAGTCAGAATACTCGTCTAAGATACTCTAGAGTCGTGCTACGAACGGACTCGGAATGGTTGCCCGGAGAAGCCTGGCCGGTGCATTCACAGCCTGGTTAGTATCCGATGAATTGGTTTATAAATTTACTGGCTGATGCTCTCGGCTTCGCCCGCGTGGAGGTCGGTTATCGCGATCAAAAGTAATCATGAAATTTTGATCCCATTTTTATCACCTCCGACAAATATCATTCAGTATATTTTGGCCAATGTATACAAAAAATTGACAAATTACATATACTAAAATCTTCACCAAGAACCAATCTATCCATTGGTGAAAACAGCATGAAAATCGGTGCAGTAGTTTTTGAGTTTATCGCGAACATACAGACAGACAGATTCGGTGAAGGACTTTGTTTTGATATAATCTGTAGTAGACCTATTCTGTATCACGATGAAACAGTAAAAATAATTTGTGTAATTATCGAGTACGTTTTCTCATCGCTTTGCCGATGTTGAGTTACCGCAATGTGTACACTGTGGCAGCAGGTTCGACGCGAGAAGGGATTATGAAACTCAATATTGTGAAGTAAATAATAACAGGCCGGTACGATTGCCCGGCCGACGCGACGCCGACGGGAGGTTTTGCCTTTTTTGCCCGGATTGGGGATCATTTGAAAAGAACTTTTTGTATGTAACATTTTTTATGTCTAATGTCTATACAACTGCATCGCAGTTAAATACTACAAGTAGAACCTGCCCCGGCTCACGTCGAGTCACGATTTAGACCGATAGTTATCACTTATATTTTTTAGTAAATGTATAAATATCTTGCCTCCATAACTCAAACTCGACATTCTAAAGGCTTTACATTAGAGCCTTATTACTGAACATTTTTTATGAATATTTTGAGAAAGGACAGTCTTTAAAAGACGAGCCTTCACTCAGCGCTCATACAGCCCGGACCTTCGCCATTCAAAGAAAATGTGTGCTCCGAGCCGCTTACATACCTATGTCCTTCACTTAAAGTCCAGTTTCGCATGGCTCCACACCGCACGTACAGGTCGGGTATCTATCAATCTTGGATGCTCGCATGCTCGCTCGAATAACTTTAGGTCGGTGAATATGAGTAGTCGATATCTGCGGGACGCGGTGCCAACGCGGCGTTCACGTCGCGTGACGAATGCGGCGCGCCGCCGGGAGCCTTCCGGAGCGGAGAGGACTGCTGCTACAGCTAGAAGATCCTACGCTCTAAACTCTACTCTCGGCTCTCAGTACATAACACGATAATATAATTAGCTAAGTAACAGATCCTTGAAACCGGCACCCCGCCTGTGAGGCATGTGTCGCACACATGGCCTAGCTGCTGTTTATATAAACAATTTACTCTCGTGTGGGCTGCATTGTTTAGTACTTACTAACTTAGCTAATAGTAGTCTGTTCTAACCGAAACACAAAAACGTGGATCGGCATGTGTAGTGTTTAGTACAGTTACTACAGCACGCCTTAGCCGCAAGTGTGGAGCCGGGGGCGCGGGCGGGCGCGGGTGAGGTGCGGGGTGCGGGCGGGCTAGCTCCGTTTATATCACTGTCACCGCGGAGAGGTCACCCCACCGCTGGCACCGACGACCTGCTCCATATCGGTCCGCATTCAAATTAGGGCAAGCGCTTTTAGCTCGTCTGAGATTCACATTTACACTTCGGACGGTATTTAGGTGAGACCTGGGACCTGCACTGCACTAGGCGAGCGCTGGGGAGCTATTTCAACCCGTGATCCACAGTCCCGGGAGGTAGCCTGGCTGAGGAGGCATGCTGGCTAGAAACGATAGTGGTACTAGGTACTGCTGGTCCGTACGTCCACACAGCGGGCCTGCGACGGCCGTGGCACGGCGGCGCCGGTCCGGGCTCGGGCCGAGGTGCCGATCTCGGAGAAACTACGAAAAGCACTCAATCACGCCCCCACGCCCTCCGCGACCGGACGGACCACACTCGACACCGAGATTGTCAAGAGGAGCCATTTTTAAGTATGTTAAAAAAACTGAAAATATATTTTGATTAATTCCAAAATGCGACGAGCTAAACTACTGGTAGGTAATCGACTAGGCGTCAGCTTGAATTGCATTTCGAGTAGCAGGCCGGCGCGCGGCACTACTATCCGTGTGGCTCTGTGTCATGTACTCGGAGATAATTAATCTTATATCAATAAAATGGACGTTAAAGCATTGCTCCCCGGCGCGGGCGCAGGCGTGATGGACGCGGCACGTCACGACCGTTTGATTTGTGTGCGTTAAATAACTTTACAACCATTAATAGGGTCGTAAATGTTTCGGGATAAAAGGCGTCGATGTCTCGAGCGAGCGGTCCGCGGCCGGACGCGAACGTGCGAACGATTCCAACATTACCCCAAGCGCTTCGACCTAGTCCGCTCCAGCACGGAGCGCGAGGCGGACGGCCTCGTTCCATCCGATTGCTTGATCTCGATCCATTCTGACGTAAAATGGAATTCGATCCAAATTCCACGTTTAAAATCCGTTAACCACGACCGAGTCACCCGTCGAAATCAATTATCCGTCATCGGGGCGGCGCGGCGGAGGCCGCACAAAAACGTCTCTCCTTCGAGATAATTAGGATAGGGCTGCAGCGGCGCGTCCTAGCGGAGCGGGTTTCTAAACGACTGCTTTTTTGTCCCTTTGTCCGTGAAAAGTTAGCGGTAAAAAATATTGAAGTAAAAAGTTAAATACTAGCGTATTTTTTGTAGCAATCTCGTTCGATTTCGATCAGCGTTCAACCTTCTAGGTAATAACGCAACGATAAAAACCAATAAAATGTACCGCAGCAAGTTGCAGGGAAATAGCGGCGGAGCAGCCCCATGCAGACTAGCGCAGCCGCCGGGCTCGGCCGCGGTCGACGGGAGCGGTCGTTTTATGGAAGCGGTCGCCGCAAGAAGGCGCTCGCGAGCCGCGCGGAGGCGCCGCGGCACCGGCGCCGTCCTGCAGGCGGCGCGCTCCGCAGCCTTCCGCGGAACCGACCCCGAGCTCCGACCTATTCGGTGCCATCTAAGGCAGCTGGCTCACCGGAGTCGCGGGCTCACTACGGAACTGCCGAGACTAAAGCAAAACAACACTTACAAATAAGCGGTCGGATCGAACTCTCGATGATAACATTGTAAGTAATGGAAAAATTTCAACAAGTGCCATAAATAGCGGAACCCGGTTCGGTTCGGAAGGCTCACACTTGGCAGCGTTTTTACAGAAAGCTGTGTAGTGGTGCGGAAACCATCGCAGCGCAGGCGTGGCGCGCCAAGTACGGCGCTGGGCGCGGTGCCGCCGCGCCGGGTACCCCAGGCCTCCGCCCGCGCACTCGCCGCTGCAATACCGGTTAAAGCATCCAACTATGTTTATTCTGAAATGGCACCCGCAATCTGATGACCGTTGCACCCGCGGTCGATCAGCCAGCGAAAACTAAATTATGTCGAACGAAGAATGAATTAGAGCGAAACAGATGCGTAGGCAGTTACCTGATGTGCCCCTCTCGTTTGCATCACTCGGGGGCTCAGGTGCGAAAGGGTCGTTATGGATCTGTCGCAGGCGGAGGTACCGCTCGGCCGATGACCGCGGCGCAGTAGGTCGCCATCCCACTCGAGCGATCGTTCCATGGGGTGTTCGATAATCTGCAGGGGGCCCGGAGCCAACCCACCGCGTAGGACTTTTATTACCATAATGACTATGATAATATATTACAAAGTGATTCAACCTGTAATCAAAATCGGCATCGTACCGAACGGCTCATCTCGGCACGGCCCCGGGCCCCGGCGCGGCCCCGGGCCCCGGCGCGGCACCGGCGGAGCGCGTGACCTCGCGTCCGGATCCGGTTCTCGGGCGTCCTCCGGCGCGGACGCCGCGCTCGCTAGGAGGTGTGCGGCGGCGCAGCTCCGAGGAAGGGCGCCATACTGTCGTGAGCGCTCTGCCTACTTACCTACTTATTCACGCGGCATGTTGCTGGACATGCGTTCGCTTCTTACATCATTATAAGCACCTTTTTAATAGGCATATGGAACTAAGTACCTAAGTCTTTTGAGAAAACAAACGAATAACATGCTGTATTTCGATAAGTTCAGTGAATTACACTCCGTGCCCCGTGCTCCCCGGTCACCGGTGAGAAGGACACCACCACTGCAACCATAATCTCAGCGGTGAAGTAGTAGATGCGTATTTTAAATCCGAGATGCTGTTTATACTTAGATATTTGATAAGTTATCATCCACCGTGCGCAGACCAGCCCCCTGCTGGCAGCTCGCGTGTCCCCGGACGGTGCCCGACGCCGGACCGACCGGAGTACTTACAAAAGTTGTTTCACTCGAGACCACTTAAGTTGAGCAAATGTAGGAACGTTGGGTGCGGAGCGGAAACCGCCGGCCGTGTAGCCGGTGCCTAAGTAAACACTGTTCGGAAACACTGGACGTTTAATGAGGTCCTTAGCTAGTAGCGAAGTACAATAATATTGAAGCTCCGGTCGCGAGTCCCCGACGCAGGCGGCGAGCCCCGGCGGGATTCGCCAGGAAATGGTTTCTAATTTAATAAACTGCCGCTAGGATCCCCCTTGTTGGGCTTCATTATTGACGTCTTTTATTTTAAAAAGGGTTAGAAATATTTGACTAAAAATGTGCTAACGCGTGGCTAAAAACTCCACACCGGAAGGCAAATAGTCGATGCGTACGTATAGAATGGAGCGCCAGCCGAGTCACGGCACAAAACTGCAGATAGCTCAATATTGCCTTCAATAGGAGCTAATGGCCGGATAGATTACGTTCCACTTCGTTCAGCGCCGGACGCGCCCGTGACGTGCCCGGTTCCTCTGGCGAGTCTCGACGGAACAAGCCGGGCTCCACACGGTCTGACGCATTCGCACCATTCGTCTACACTACCTGATGTGTTGACCTTTCTCTCGAGCTTAGTTAGGTTAAGAGGTTCCAGAAAAGCGGTTGCCGTCGGATGATGTGTAGTGCGAAGCCGCGGACGGAAGCGTTAAATCTTCACCGTCATTCGACGCCCGCCGCCGCCGGGAGACCGAGCCTTTAAAGTACGCACTCGGCCGCTATTTCAATACACATGATAACGCGTATTGAATTTGTGAATGTTTAATCATCGGACACCCCCCGAGCACGCCATTCTGTACTCTCGGCCGGGTGCGTAGAGTCCAGTGTCCGGGGTGTCGATGGGACACCTCATTAGCGAACGGTCGCGTGGATCCAATCAAGTTTTTATCGAGCGGCAGCCGGCAGGTGGCGCGCCGGCCGGCACTCGCGAGCGTTACTTTTATGTGAGGTTTTATGGGCGATCCAGTTGTTTCGTAAAATACATTGATGGCTACGATTCTATTCCGTGCGTATTGCATTCATCGGTTACTATGCGGTGAATGCAGCAGGCACCGTGCCACAATAGCTAGAACAAACAAATCTAATCATGCGAACATGTCACCCTGGTGGAATGCAACCCGCGCCGCTCGAGTGTTCCGACTGAGCACAAGCCCGGAACGAGCCCCTCCTCGTGCAGTCTCGCCGCAGGAGCACAGGATGCGGGCTCTCCTCCTCCTCCCCGGCCGAGGTCACCTGCCGGGAGACGGCGACCCTCGCGGAGGGGTATCTGATTAATCAGGTTATTATGCAACTGAACCGGCGAACGAGCTTACGCCTCACCTGATGGTGAGTGGGTACCTCCGGGTGCAGCGCTGGGGGCGTCTCACGAGTATTACCTTTATGTCTGGGTCTATTCGCCTATTTCACTTATGCCTTCACCTGAACCCGGTAATGCTTTTCCATCTTAGTCAGACTTCTAATTAGTTTTTGCCTTTTTGGGTATGCATTTTGCTACTAGCGTTCGAATGTCAGTAGGTGCATACAACATAAATAATGTGTGATACATGTTACGTAGTAGAGGCAGAGCGACGCGCCGCGTCAGCCGCACACATCCACAATATAATATTTTCTGTGACGGTATTAATCTCAATAATGAAATCAAAAATGCTTGAATATTCAAACCACGATGACGGGCAAGCAGCTCTATAATAATCACCGATAGGTTATTTCGTAACAACTGCTTTCCTAGTAGTTTCAAAGAGAATTTTTTCAGATCAATCTGCAGTGACAGATTTACCAACAGGCTGAGTAGGCTGTAGCCTGGGCGGCAAATTTTAGAAGGCGACAAATTTGGTTCAAAACTTTAGTTTGCCTTACAGAAATAAAAAAATAAAAATTATAATTTACCTTTCAGTACTACTATACATACAGTATACCAAATACTCCAACGTTAACATGAAAAATTACTAAACGCTAAAAAATGGAATAGCCTACTGGCGGCAAATGTGTAAATCCGCCACTGCACTGTATTCACAAACATCACTACGAGGTGTCACAGTGCGGACGCACAGGCTCCCTCACCTATTCATAGATAGTACTTGAGTGGCGATCGGCCAATGAGAAATGCCTTACTTCGCATAGTAATGCTAGTTTACTGAGGCAAGTATTGTTTGTGAATACCGGTGTAATTTTCATTTAGTTTTATCGATAAGGCAGGCTGGAGTCGGTCGATAAGCTTCAGCGATGTGTGAGCGCGTCCTTAGCCTCCCACTGACGCGCAAAGCGGATTAGATGAGTACTTCTGAGAGTGCCCTCGCCGCGCCGCTGTCGTCCCGCTGCCGCTGCCGGTGTGCGCCCGGCGCAGTGTCGTGCCGCACTGTGGACGTATTCGGGTTTACTTGGCGTCGAGCACGACGTGTCCTCTATGACAGGTACCTACGAGTACTTGAAACAGCTTGTAGTGGTCCTCAACCTGAGGTCGACACATTACGTACGACTTGACATTACGTACGCAGGTCTAGTGACATTGTACTTTATTCTACGAGTATATGACCTTTAATTATGTATGATTGATATTTAATTATTTGACAACTTCTATAGGTTTAACAACAGTCAGGTTTTAATTAAGTAAAGTTAATAGGTCGTTGTATTTCACAATTCTATTCCTTTTTTTGTGTTACCTAGTCGATTCTGATTTGGTTATTCTTTACAAATTTTGAAATTACCTACCAGTAGACTTGTAGGTAAGTGTACTAAGCTTCAATATTTTTCAGTTTTTAGGAGGTTCTAGTTGTAGGCTGCGCCACTGCTCGAGGGCGGAGCGCCATGTGCAGTGCAGCACCAGCAGCCTCCGACCGACGTCTGTGGGCTGCCGGCACTTTGTAACCAACTCGTACTCGTACTAGGAGCGAGGAAACCTTGGAATGATGACTTGCTCTCTCTAACTACTACAGAGCAGGCCGCAGCGGAATATCCGCCGTTTGTACTGTGTGCCGGTCACTGGGCCAGCCATGTATGTCCATATATATCCCCTTCAGCGCCGAGTGGGACGAGGTGTGCGCGCCCCCGCTCACCACTAACAGTACTTCATCAAAACTCTTCCCACCGTGGGGTGGCTCTCCACAGGGGGGCTAATAGGTACTTCTTTTAACGAAATTATCCATTCAACTGGAAGGTACGTGTTTAAATTTAAATAGCTGCAGGAACATGCCGTGGGGCTGGGGCTCCGGCGCCGCGCTCGCCCGGACGTGGCGCGGACCGACCTTTACCGACATGTCATGTGTATTCATATTCAACATCCATTTAAAAAGTAAACTCCACGGTCGGGTTTCAAATTACGAAACCTAAGCTCGCGACTTTATTCCGAGCGCGCAGGGTTCAAACTGCGCCGCACACGAGCTCTCTTTGTGATCGGACCCAATTTAAATTTAAACCGTAGCTTTGCATATCGCTCGCGTCGCCTCACGGTGTGCGCCGAGCCTCACACGACACGACAGTCCGCATGTGCGTGCCCTAATACACTTTAGATAGCTCGGAACCTGCGCTCGCAGCCATCGTTCCGAACCAGCCTATCGCCCGAAACATAGTTTCAACTCTTATTCAGAGATTTTACGACTCACATTGCTGAAAAATGTATCGATACACGTTAAAGCTGTAAGAACTCAAGATAATGCACTTTATTGCGAAGCTCTAAGACTCATAATGAAGTGTTTCCCCGAGAGCACGAGATGCTTTCCTAGATAGGGCTTAATCACTTTTTCGTGGTAAGTGCCGGCTGTTCGCGGCGACGGCGCAGGCGGCGCTATCTCCGCCACCCGTCACGGAGCCGGCTCGACCCCGCCCGGCCCGCGCGGGCGCACGGGGCTGCGACGAACATCTTCGGATTATAAATTACTTAAAATGCGTAGGTATTATGTAGAGATTTATGGGTTTCGATTAAGATTAACGTGATAATCTTTATTGCGAGGTTAACTAGCGCTCGGCCTCCGGCTTCGGATGGGTAGGTGAGGTCACGTGTGGGGTGTTCTACAAGTTATATTAAGTTTGTAGGTTTAGGTTTAGGAGGAAAAAAAAAACTGCTGAAAAAGACAGATCCGACACACCTTTGTATGCACAGTGCGAGTACTAACGCAGTACAGTCGCAGGGAAATGTTTACAAACCGGCTGTTACAAGCTACGAAGAAAGGTTACTCATCCAAATAGGTATATTATACCAGCTAGTAGCCACTGCTCCGCGGCGAGGCGGGCCCGGCCGTACTGAATGTTAATGCTCGTAAAAAGCCTTTTTTTATGAATTTATGAATTGACGGCGCATCACGGAGCTAAAGTGATTTGAGACCCCCCTCCCCCACCCTCTCCTCGCCGTCGCCTTTCGTTACGGACATAAAATAAAGAAGAATGGCATTCAGCTGATAAGTTGTGAAGAAACAAAAGGCGGCGCTCTTTACGAATGAAGCCGAGCGCCGGCGGCCGAGCGGCGCGGGGGCAGCGCGGGGGCGGCGCGGGTTCGATTACTCTGTCATTTGCAAACGGCTTAGTCCATTGAAATGGAATTTCAATGCTTTCAGTCGTGCCTACTATAGTAGTAAGTATGGGAATTCGATAGATACCTATCGTACTCGTAGGTTGAATAAATCATAATTTTAAAGGTAGTAGGTTCAATAATCAAAGGCAGGTAGATAACAAAAATAAAATATAAGATCACGCAGACTGATCACCAGTCACGTGGGTGTCCCACGTGAACTGCCGCCCGTGCGTCCGATAGCGCAGGTCTCGGTACTCATGCGGACTGCACGCCGGCCCGTGACGTCACCGCCTCGAACGTTCTCCGCTCCGGATTGCCATTTACGAAGGTCATTTGGTTCTTCTCCAGCTGTCACGGTCATACGCGAGTGCTCTGATGATAACCCATAACAGGATCAAGTTATCGAAAGGGGGCCATATTGCGAATACCGAATAAGATGCTCCAGCTAGAGGTTCTATATCGTAACAATCGATGGAATCAACCAATCTTCTGACATTCCTTTGCCAAAGTTGATCGTACAAACCGTAGCTCACCCGTAGCTAGTGTCCAATGTTAAACAGTTTTAGGCAGCCGGCGTCAAGAGTTCGGCGCCGTCGCTCGCACACTCATCGTCGCCGCAGGAGACCAGGTCGGTACCAGACGTGTGCCACATCCCGGAGTGGTGCCGCCTGCAGGCACGAGTGTGCTCATGGGACGTACTAACTCGTCCCGATCGAAACGGAAACTTTACAGTCCGAACCAAAAACATGCTGACAAGCAAGTACACGACTGGAAGCTAAGTTGGTATCGTGGGTGTGGCTCCCCCGCTGGCTCCGTCGGCGCGCGGCGGAGGCCCAGGCCCGCGGTGCTCCGCGTGAGAGGCCACTATGTCGTCGTAATCACACCTAGTTCCGCTGTGACGCGGGCTCTCCGCGCCGCACGTTAGCTCTAATGAGCGCTATTTTGCTGGTTTTATTGTAGCTCGCTTTTGTTTTGTTAAGTTGATTGTCCTATTGTTGCCGTTGTCGGCTTCCCAATTCGATGTAGTCGGTGTGCTGCGCGACTCTCGACCCTCGGGCGGTGTTTCAGTTCGTTAGACCTAGCTCATACCTACCTACTTGTTCATCGGTGGAAAGGATATTTAACTAAACGAGTAATTAATACAGCTGTGCTCAGATGTGAAAAAACTTAATTGAGCAGAACTTGCAAAAATACACTTGTTTGTCTTATTTTCTGAGAATAGTTTAACATTCTGAAAATCAATATTTTCCGAATACTTAGCTAAATAGTAAGACGTGCCATCCGAGTGGTTTCAGTGCAGGTTCGTAGGCGAGGGACCAGTCTCGGGCCTCGGGCAAACAATTATGAAAGTGTTATTTGGCCGCAAAGGCCGCCCTGTCCGCCCAAATTATGCCGTATCCCGAACAAATATTGTCACAAAAGAGTTTTGATGGTTCGACGTCAAGTCGCTGAGTCTGGACGACACGAATAACGAGCAAACAGACGACCCCCCTGGAGACGGCCGATTCTCGCTTCACGAGACCAACAGCGTCGCCTCTCCAGCACGCAACTTTTTTCGATTCATTTCCCGGATGTACATCGTACACCGCTGCGGCGGCTCTACCGCTCATCTCTAAAAGTGAGTTCGACCGTCGATGTACGTCGCTGCAACTGAAAATAGCGCTCCGAAAATACGCAGCTACAGACAGGACCGGAGTCCCTAACAACTCGAACACGAATTCGAGTCAGCGTTCGAACTAACTTGATTTTACCCCCCTGCTACGCGAACCTCAACTTTGTAGTTACCTGAGTAAGGTCGGCAGCGAGCGCTGAACAAGTTAGTCAGTCTATTTACCTGCGATGTTTGCGCAAGGCGTAGTGTAAAACGATCGAGAGGTAAACAAGGGAATTGTACCAGAACTAAGAACAATGGGAACTCGAAACCGCGGTCGCGGGTTCGATGCCGGCCACGGGGCACGGCCGTCGCCCGCCGCGGTGGCAACGGAAAGTGTTCGGCCTACAGACAGTCCTACAGGCACCGCCTACAGGCGACATGTGCATCGACTGCGCGAGTCGCCGCGCCCGCGCCGCTCTTCCGGAGCGGAGTCGGAACATCGTTCGATGGCTTCCCTCCCTCTCACTGAGTTGCCTAGTGCCTGGCCTGCTCTATATATCAATTCCGAAAGGTCGTTAGATGGATGTCGTGTTTTATTTTTGTCTTATTGTACTTTAGTAAATTTTTTTTGTAGAGTTAGTAGTAGGTAGACATTTTATTTATGTAAGAAAGTATCGTGGTGAAGGCCGAGAGTGGTCCGTATCGGACAACCTCACCTCTGCCTTCAAGAAATCGATCGCTCAAACCAACTTTATCTTTCAATAGTGTAATCTGAAATCACCTGCGTCCACCGGGCGGGGGCGGGCGCGGGGGCGAGGCGGGGGCGGGGGCGGGCGGCTCACTTGTCATGAAATTAAACGGCTTTGAAGTCTCCGAGAGTGGAAACGAGCGAGCAGCGACGGGAAGGCGCGGCGCAGGCGGCAGGCTCGCGGGACACCTTGTAGTGCTGTCTAGGCGATCCGATACTTGGATAACTACTACCTACTAATTATTACATAAGTGCGTATCAAAGGCGAGCACGGAGGCGGAAGTAGAACCTTGTCTCTGCTGGGGTCCCCCTGGCACCAGGCATGGCTGTGTCATGTATAGTACTCCTTATAAGTCTATGTAATGATACGCATGTCTTTGAAGTAAATTGACAACCAGCCCACGTATGTATGTACCGCGCGCCTCGCCCGAGCACTCGTGGAATTGAACGGGTGACCTTTGGCGTCCTATCTAAATTGGTTTTCGTTAGATAAAATCAAATGTAGGACAGTCTGCGGCCTCATTCTATAATTCTATATGGTTATGCATGCGGCTCGGCCTGCGTCGCGCGCCGTGCTCGCTCACCATATTTAGTCGGTTATTTAGCACTTGAATAAACGAGCCGCATTCAGCCGCGGCCATCGTTCGGAGCGGTGACTTTCTAACCGTAGGTAGGTATTATAATATGTATTATTCCAGGTGCATGAGAAGCATTCGGAACAGCTTCGAGCAACCGACCACACTTTCTAAAAGATTTCCCAGCAGCGCTCGAAATCAAATTTAAATAGGTAAGCTCAGGGCTCTGAGGCGGTCCCGAGTCCCGAGCGCAGACCGCACGAGGAGGCAGCACATCATGGAAAGCCTGGATACTGCGCGCCGCGGCGCTCGCTGCAGTCCAGAGGGTCTACCATGAGTTTTCACAATCTACACTCGCTAGCGACTGTAGTTAAAAAAATGTATGAAAACTTGGTACAGCGCCTCTAGCGGATAGTTGGGTACTAAAACCTCACGTAGCTAACTATCCTACGTCACAGCGTACTACAGCGACTGTAGTTTGCGCTCATTAATTTGCTTAGAATTTGGTACCATGAGTAACAATTTTGACAGATGTCATAGTAACGTACTATTACTACTGTAGTAACGTCAGCCAATCTAAATGTGACAACTCATGGTAGACGTACTGAACTGACATTTATTTGTTTATTTAAGTAACTATTAAGGATTACAGTCGTGATCATTTTTTTTTTTTTTTTTAAGTAACTAACTGCTATTACACAATGCCCTTAAAAAAAGCATGAATAGACTTGCTAGCCAAAGTATGTATGTGTTCGAACATTGAGTTCCATCGGAATGTATGTACCTACTGCGTGCAGTGTGCAGTGTTGCTGTGCCGTGTAACTTGTACGTAGGCTGTGGCGCGCAGCGGATCGAATCATTCGATCCCGAGATGGGCGTGAAGTGTTACAGATCGCGGGAATGCGTGACGTTCTCTTCCTCCCCCCTCTTTTCTCCCTTCCGCTCGCTCCGATCCATTCCTTCGGGAATATCGTAGCTCACTTATAAAAGATGACTTTGCCTGATCAAAAAGTTAGGACTAGTTTCTTGCTGCCGGTAGCCGATATAACGTCGGTCTTACATCGAGCCAACACCGGCCTACCTGTACCGTACTTAATACTCATGAGAAAATTGTCCAAGTGTAGTGTTGCACCTGTGGGATGTCGTAGGAGGCTGAGGTCGGCTGCGTCACGTGACACTGATCGACGAGCCATGAGCGCAGTGGCTCGGATGAGGCGGGCCGAGGAGGTGCAGCGCGACGTCACCTGACGCCGGGATGTGCGAGTGCGTGAGCGCCGGTCGCCCTGTGCCTGGGCCTCCCCGACATGACTGTTGTGCACGCAACAAGGGCATGTGCGTAGGACATTGGCTTGCTAGTGAGTTAGTATTGTGTTCAGTTTGAGTCACGCAGAGAGTCTGCTTCACCCTGTCCTAGCGAAAACTCTATTCCGATTTCTTTTCCACAAATGCAGTGGGTCGCTCTCAATCCACAGTTTAAGATTGGGTCCTTCAGTAACCGATACTTGGAAGTGCTCCTTATCTCCGGCGATGCCCCCTCCCCCCGCCCCTGCCGCGTGCGAGCTGCTCCTCGGAGCCCGGACCATGTGCTTTTTACCCGACCGCGAATAAAGAACGGGCGCTGCCGATCACCGATGCACGGCCGTGGACTGGAACCTTCCTCTCGGAAACGATGCTGCCGTCCAGGTAGCGGTCGTCTGCCACCGGTTCTCCTCTCGACGGTCGCATCAGATTGAATGCACTCAATTGTTTTCACCTCAAAGTAGGAGATCATGACAAAGCTTAACCCTAATAGCTCGGTGAAGAGAGGATGTAATGTACACTACCTGAACGAACAATGTAGAGTGAGCGAACACGCACGAAATATCGAAGGTATATTTTCAATACAATAACACCCACGATAACATTTGTATAAGTAAAGGTACCTAATGTGTTTGGTCAGGCGGGAGAGGGCACCCTGTGATCCGTCCCCGCGCCCGCACTCGCGCGCAGCCGCCGCCGCCTCTACTGCGCCCGTCCCGCGCCTCTACTGCGCCTTCACGCGACGACTTACGTTGAGAAGTGCGATTTATCACGAGGATGATACACGCTCAGCAGACGAGCGGCTGCTCTTTGTTTCTTCGACGAGGGTCTGAGTTACCTCCCGAAGCCCCGCGACAGTGACTTACGTCCCCTTTGTTATCGTTATCAATCTGCTGATTCTATCTATTAATGCGAAGCCTTTCGAACTGCAACCCCTTTCAACTGTCACCCCCGCCCCCCGCCGCCCCCCGCCGCCCCGGCGCAGGTCGTGACAAGTGTTCCGGAACGATGGATGGCTGTCATACCTCAAGCGAGGGGTTCTAACGTTTCATACAAATAGAAGATGAAAGGGAACGAAGTAATGTTCGTACACGTCTCGGCACCCCGCGTCCCAACGATGTGCCGATTTGGAAGCTGATGATGGCGGAATTTGAAACTACCGCTGAAATAAACTAACTTTATAGCTCTACATTTTACTTGACAAAAGCCTACAGCCTGGTCCAAGCTGAAACTTTTTATCCCAATTGATTTATCTCAAAAACGATCATTCCTTTAAAATTATTTTATTGAATTCATAAAAAAATTCGCACAGGCCCGCGCTCGGCTCGCCGTGCTGGGAGTGCTGGGAGTGCTGGGACTCCGCGTCCGGGGCCGGGTTCGCATGCCGTTATGATTTTTTGCTACTCATAGTTCTTCCGAAAAGTGACAAAAGCGATTCGTCGATAATAAACTATAATACGGACACTCCGGTGCTCATTCAACCACTACCTTGTTAACAATTATTATCGATCTATTATAGAAACGTATCTTACACGTTCACCCTTTTCTTGTCTTAAATCCAAAGTATTCGTCGACCTCAGCGAGTGCGCGGTGCCCCGCCCGGCCGACTCCCGCTTGGCCGCTCCGCCTCGCTCCCCGCTGAAGGAAGTCGACTCGATACTCGAGCCGGCGCGGACTCTAGAATAACGAGCAGCTCGTCTCTCGACGTGGCACAGCTGTTCAGAACTACATGTTCCGGTAGGCTTCGTGTACCTACATTTTCGGATCGATTCGGGCGATCTCTACATTATAGAAGGACTACGACTTTACGAGATGACCGGTCAGCGTTGCGCCGCGTGCTCGGCCGCGAGCTCCACGCTATCGACATTCCAGTCTACGTTTATTTACAAAGTTTACGAAAGTTAGGTCTATTCCACGTGGTGCCACACGACCGGCCGTGCAGTGTAGAGTCGAACTCGATACGCGAGTGCGATGATAGAATGTCTCGTGGTCGGTCACCACAGCACGGCACACCGCAGCAGCGCTCGTGTAATAAGACGAAGTGTACATTCCTGCGGGTTCCACTCCGTGTCGTTCAACTCGCTGAGACCGTAGGTACTTATATAGCAAGTGGTCGAAGATGAAATGGAGACGGTCCCCGCCCCCCGGCCCCGCCCCCGCCCCGGCCCGCCGTCTCCGGTTAGTGCTCCGTCACCAACCTATTATCCGACTACCATTTACCTAACCGTCATTTTATCATCATTCCCATAAAAGCGATGACTACGACGACAATTAGGGACTATTTTGCCATTCGCCATACGTTTTGCGCACACGCAACTCGGTTCCCACGCTGAGTAGGGCTCCGTGCTCGAGCCGGCGCGCCGACAGATGGAGCCCGCACATGGCGCCCCCCTGCCCCTCCCCCTCCCCCCTCAGCCGCGACGCGTAAACATAGTTTTATCGCTCGATGTGTGAGAAATAACTTCTTACTCGGAATTATTAGTCCGAGATGCCGAATCGGTCCCTGCGGGGTGGAAATATGACGGAAATAATAAGACTTTTATCTTTTAACTGTAAATACGTAAATAAGCGATCCTCCCCCCGAAAGTTGTAAAGTCAACATTATTATATATCCTTACCAGCTTGTTTTTATAAAAAACCGTCGATAAAGAGTCGTAACATTCGACCTCGCCCGCGCGACTCGTCGCGGGCCTCGCTCAGCGCGCCGCGGACGACGGGCGGTACCGTGCCCGCTGCCCACTGCCCACTGCCCACTCTCCGTAGTCCTGGTTCTTGTTCGCAGTCGGCTCCTAAAGCCTCTTCATTACCTACCTTGTTGATCGATGAACTTTTGTTGCCGAAGCACCTCATAGTTTCTTAATTTCGTTACGGACCCTAGATTAGATAATAATTTTATTTAAAACGCACTCTGCCCCGAGCACAGCTCGAGCGACCAGATGCGACACTCGCGAGTTGCGAGAGTGCCTGCGGGCGCGCGTCATTGTAACGTCATTTACGCATGATTGATTAATTAGGGTTGTCACTGTGCGTGCCGGCTCGCGACCGTGCGACGCCGCATTAATCATGTGTCATCTCCATTAATAGGCGTTTACGAACATAGACAAACGATTCTACTTTACCCGGATTAAAGTAAATAAAGTAGCTCGAGAATAACATTAACCCATTTAAGTGAGGTTGCGTATAGTGCTAGTTCGGTAACTAAAACATTTGTAATATTGATGCAATGCGGTGCTCGAGTCCGTTTGAACTTTGCAGTCGTGCGAGCCGTGTTGTGCTGTGCCGTGCCGTGCTGTATCTGTGTGTACAGTTTATCACACAAAACACAATCCCTCATCCATATAAAATGATGTCATAAAAAATTCAAGATTTATTTTACGATTTAATACGATGTTCCCTTCACAAAGACTGACGTGTTCCATGAATCTCATCTCCATGCGGCTGCGATTGCATTATGGCAGGCAGTGCCTGCCATAATGCAATCGCAGCCGCATGGAGGCTCGCCGCCCGCGGCCCCGTGCAGCGGAGGCGCGAGTGACGGCTCTGCTAATTTTGCACATTCTGTGGGCCGGCACGGAGCACGGGGTCGCCTTGGAACGGTGCGCGAGCCGCGCGCGCCCGCGGGCTACCACGCGAGACAAACCTGTGCTAAATTTTTCCTGATCTATGAACTGAGATGAACCTTTTGCAGATAAGAACCTACCTACCTGCTGCGGCCTCGACCGGTGTCGAGAAGAGCCTCCGAGGACGGCCGCTGGTGGGCAGAGGGCGCCCACGGCGGAGCAGCGCCGGCACCGGTGCGGGGCCCGGCGCGCTACTTACGATGTGAAATATGAAATAATTGCCACCTCGGAGATGATAACGGTGTTTAGCGATCGAGCTGGAACGAGCGACCAGCTAGCTCACTGCCATTATCAACCTCTCGGTTTGATCTACGCCGTAGGTAGGTATTGTACAGTATTACCTAGGCGGGACGTGTTCGTAACGATTACGTGGAGGCTACTACAAGAGAGGGATCATCGACTCATCTGGTAAGCACCCAGCGTGCAAGTGGTCGTTTGCATCGCGGCTCGTGCAGGTCCGATACTTAGTAGGCAGCCCAGCTCGATGGGTGACCGGCCTAGCTGCACGCGATGCGCAGCGCGCGGGCGTTAATGTAATTATGTCGAGCCAATTACAGGTCGAGTACAGGCGGGGGTCGCGGGGCGGGCAGGGGAGGGGACGGCATAGATCCCATCTCGGTCGCCTTATCCGATCCTAATGATACTCTCAAATCACTGAATGGGATAATTAGGAGGGCTCATTAAAGTTTCGCTAAAATTGCTAAATTGGCCTTAGATAAGAGATCCTCGGCCGATGAGATCACAGCGAGCCGCCGAGCGCGCGCGCACTCGCGCCGCACACTCACTCGCTTTCCTTGGAATCTAAACTAGGTACCTATTCGTTCGTACCCCGGGCGACACGACAGCTCAGTAACATGTAGTCAGCCGGCAGCTGGAGAGGTATCTAGGCCGGATCTCCGTTGTCTACGTAGGTACATAGCTCTGCAGCCGTCACAGTACTCGTGGGTGCGCACGGAGCACGAAGCGGCTGCACTTCACCAGTACCTACACACTACCACGTATTGACCGTCGCCGGCTGCGGCACCGCCATCTTTGGTAACTCGACATTTAACCACTTTTATCGTCAGTAAATTAATGTACTTACGTAAGTTAAATGTACGCGCCGACGGGACCGCCAATTAACGAAATACTCGGAAAAGATTGTTCAATAAACTTACGCTATCAGTACGGTTATACGAGTGCGAGCTGCGCCGACTCGCGCCTGGCCGCGGACGGCGGGTGTCGGTCGACTGATACACCGCGACCATTATTTATGTCACCGATACAAGATTCGCTATGCAAGTAGAGGCGCGTTCAAATGTTTCAAAGTACCGCTTACGTATTGAGCTACAGAATGCTGTCGCAGGTTCCAGTATCTCAAAGAGCGGGATCACGGTGACGCTAGACGGCGATGCTCGTCTCCGACACACCAGGTCTCTATTCAAATGGTAAACATGTTTTTGATCACACCCTATCTCTGATTATGTACATAAAAGTCATATTTGAGATTAGATCCAAGTGTGACCGTTCGGTCCAGAGTACCGCTGAGCGCCGGCGGCCCTGGAGCTGCGGGGAGCGCGGCGCGCCCACGGACAACCAAGCTCACGTGTGACGTGCCGCGCCGCGCCGCGCACGGGGACCCGCGTCCTGCGTGACGCTCGGTGACGCTCGGTGACGCTCGGGAGGCGGAAGCGCTGACATTCAAGTTCGGAACAGATTCATAAATAACCTCCGTTTAGGGTTGTCACTCGCCGAATGGCAACATCGGCGGCGGGCGGTTCGGTGCCGAGCGAAGTCGGAAATGGTTTTAGTTTCGACTTGACCTCCATAATTTTTTTGCAATTGAAAGTGAAAAAGGTTTTTTGTACGATCGATGGACAAAGTTTCGTGGCCACGAAGATTTGCTAATAATTGAGAAAACATGCCGTAGATCATTTTAATGTCTGTTTTTCAGCAGCGTGTCAACCCTATGCCCTATAAGTCGTGATTAAATTAAGGGAGTTAAAGTTAAATGAAACACGTAGTAATGTCAATCGGAGGTGTAGCGCGGAGCGGGAGGGGTGTGGGGGGGGGTCGTAATGAGGTTGTTGGAACAACTTTCGTTTGGACTCGTTTGTGGTCGATAGCCGTTTTAGTCAATTATTATTCGATAGTGTCACACTTAATTTCCTAATTAGTAATCAATTTCAATGTGAATTTATGTTTTAACATTCCAAACTCGTTTCGGATGAATTAAACTGAACACCAATGAATACAAACGGAAACCCAAGCGAGCCATGCTAAATTCACAGACGAGCGAATCGACCCGCTGATTGATCTGATTGAAGCTGGTCGGTTTAATAGACCCGTTACGGATAGAAAAAGTCGACATTTCTCTAGGGACTTGTGATGGTTTCTCTGCTGGAGTGGTGTCCGCGCTGTGCTCAGGGCAGCTGTTCAGTTCCCCAGCCCCCGGTCCCTAGCCCCAGCCTCAGCCCCTAGCCCCCAGCCGCTGGCCCTGCCGCCAGTCGTGAACGGCCCTCCCTTTGAGACGAAGCTATACCGCTGAGCTGAGTGCGGTGTGCTACATCGTACGAAACCTTTCACAGTCTGCCATTTAGAGTAGCTCAGCGGGCGGTCACGCCCTACGTTCACCTTATTATTAGGTAAGTACATTAGAATATTATGTTTAAATAGTTCTAGGATAGAACTATCGCAGAGGCGGCAGGCGGCGCGCTGAGGGATGCACTCAACTACGTAGTTCTGCAAGCGACGACGTAAGGCACTGCCGCGTCTCGTCACCGACCGCCCCGGGCACAGGAGCCCAGTCCGATAATATGACCTGCCTATATGCGACCCGCCCGTGTCCGTCCGTCGTCGCTACCCGCGCTTGCCTAGGACGACCACGTCATACATTCTGTGACCTTTGTAAACGGAACACGAAAATTAGGGCAAGTCTGAAAGGCGCCCAATGTTTAATCAGGAATAGCAATCTGCGATGTCACTGGAGGAGCTCAACTGAACATTGCCGAATCCTTCCGAGGTAATGAGAGAGCCGACTGCGGGCTGAAGGGAATTAAAGGGAGCTCGCACGACCCGCTCACGTCCGCGGACTCGCCTGCGTGACGTCACCGAATGGCGATCGATGGGGTCGCGGGGACGCCTCCGGGGAACACGATCGAAATCAAATTACAATGAAATCAAATGAAAATTAGATTTAAAAAATGCAAATGAAAACAAGCGCATAGGCTGAAAGCCACTTGACAAAATGTGACATAACGGAGCTGGTGAAGCGGAACTATTCACTGGTTCTACGGTCAGTAGGAGTCTCGGACTGGCTCGTCTAGAGGTGGCCGAGTGTCGCACTATATAGTACAGATATAATATTAGGTACTCGCGTGAAATGACGGCTGGCTCTTGGACTAGCTTAAGAGATTCAATGTTATTTTATTTATCTCGGCTCGAACTTTAATTAAAATACTCGTAGAGCGCTGGATTGATTTGTGCTGAACCCCGGCTCGTGTCACGTAGGAGTACGTAGGCTAGCTGTTAGGCACTCATGACACGGATGTGTGGTCTCCCCCCCTCCCCCCCCCGGCGACGCGTCGTGACTGTGCCGTGGGTGCTAAGTATTCCACCGAGGAGTGCGAAGTGAAATCTACCGACAATGGGTTTAGTAAACATCAACTTAGGTTTAGGAACGGCTTATTGAGAAGCATGGGCATTCGGGCACGTCGGGCATGTCGGGTATGTCGGGCACATCGGGCACGTCGGGCATGTCGGGCATGTCGGGCATGGCGCGGCTTTTGCAAAGTAAATTATTGAAGTGTCGCTAGTTGCTACGCGACTTCGACCCTTAGCTCAAAGTGTTTCCGAACAAAAGGAAGGTAGCGATAACAAAGGCTATTTACAAGCCGAGTCGCCGCAGTAGTTACCGCGCGAAGCCTTGCAGGAGTTGCAGGGAAGCCGAGCAAAAAGTCTAACTATATCGTAAGTAGCTGTAGGCTACCTTTGCGAGGTGCGGCGAGGCGAGGCGAGGCGAGGCGAGGCGAGGCGCGCTCTGCGGTCAGCTCGGCTCGGATCAAACTGCTAAGTTGCCACAAAGAAGACCCGGCTTGGAGCAATATGTACCTCGCTGCGGTTATACCTGGCTGTAGGCAACTCGCGAGTACGTCGGTACATCATTTCCAATTTGAATTTGACGCAATCCAATATTAGGTACTTAGTGGAACAGTAACATAGTACGTCAAAAGCATAACACTGGAGGGCAGTTAAACAATACCACTTACGTGGAGGCCCCGGGTGCGCGCTCTGACTCGACGCCAAGATGAATGTGGATACGTTTGAAAATTGAAAAGGTAAGTAAAATTTTGTGCTTAATTGTTACCCTGCTGGAGTCGGGATCCGGCTCGTTTCGCGATGTAGCTTGTATGGAGTTGAAAGCATCCTCGAGTTCAGGATGCATTCAGGATAATGTACCGTAGCCCTTCGTAGGAATGTTGCTTTTGGAGTGTGGCGTAGCGTTGTTTCAATAAGGTTTTATTGCGCCAGTTTCCCGAATGGTGTAACAGGAATAGACACATCGCAGGAGTCGGGCCGACCCCTGAGCTGCTGCTTATTTACATACGTAAAGTAGAACCTAGATCGACTAAGGCACTTGTTCTGTGATGTGTCCGTTCGTCGGTAGCCGCTCCACCGCCGGGCGGAGCGCGCGGGGGTCACATCTGCGCGTGTTACCCGCATGTGTGCACTCACACTCCCGGGACACGGGACACGGGACACGGGACACGGGACACGGGACACGGGACACGGGACACGGGACGCGGTGCACGGGACACGCTCGCTCAAACGTGGTGTTTTGAATTGAACTTCGTAACTGGCGACGACCACCCGCGCACAATTGTGTGAAGTACCTACCTATCTACCTACTAAGTAAGTATGCGTCTCGTTGTGAAAAATACACGTACCCGACAATGGTTAGACGCCTGTGTTTTCGAGATGAGCAATGATCATTAGTATGTTTGTGGACGCAAATAGTTACAGAAGCAGACCCCGCCGCCCCCCGCGCCCCGCAGCTCCCCGGCAGCCCGCGCGGGCCGGTGCAGGCCAGTTGTTCCACGGCACGAATGTGAGGTAGACAGGCGACGCCGAGCACAGCCTTAGTGCTACCGTCCGTAGAGGCCACGCAGCGGACGCGACCCTCACCGAAACTTCCAGAACATCACTAGTAAGCAGCACCGATAGTACTAGAGTAGGTACCCACCACTAGGTATGTTGATACGGCAAAACACATTTCCATAAGATGTTTACATCGCGTGCGGCTTCCCGGAATACTAACCATTCCGTGGTAGAGTCGTTCTGCCGGCGACAACCTCCATTTTATAATTACTTACTTACTATTTCTCGTTCTTATGGCATCGGCCTTTTGTTCGAAAACGAATCTAGAACTTCGCCGGGCGGCTGCGCCCGCGCTGGACCCCCCCCCCCCCCCGTGGGGAGCGTGCCATGAGCTCGGTACTCATTTTTTGCAATTTAAAAGCAGCGCTCGTTCGCAAAGGGAAAGTTGCAAGACAATGTCGACAATATCGATCGACGCATGAAACTAATGAGGCCGGCCCTGCGAGCCGTGGCAGCGGGGGCGCTCCGGTGGACGGCGGGGCTCACGGCGGCGCGTCCGCGAGCCGGATGAGGTTTGGCATCGAAGCCGCGCAGCTCGTGCACTGTAAGTACCCAGTGCCCCCCCTCCCGCCCCGCCCCGCATGCTGCCACACATGGCGATAACGACGGTTCCGGGAATCCTACGAAAAACTACGATAACATTTTTTTATGAATAAATACAGACCGATCCTACGTGTGCGAGGCGGGCGTCGACCGGGCGCGGGACGTAGGCCGCTCTGGTCGACCTGCACCTGGAGTTGAAGCTAGTTGTTCACTAGCAAGCCAGCTAGCATCATTCGTTTAGAAGGTACTTGCCAATATCAATAATTACTTTTATATAAGTACCTAATAATGTTCGTAATCGCTTAGCTGAGCTGGCATTAACCTAATTAAGTACTATTATATCGCACGCAGTCGATCCGGGCCCGCGCGACACGTCGCGAGCCGCGACCCGTCTCGCAGCTTCCGAACAAATACCACAGACAGAAATTATACGAGTAAAAGGAGAAGCGCCAAACATCTGCAGTAGCAATAACAGTGCATTCAAGCTCCATTAGCGATTAGTGAATAGTCGCTCGTTAGCAAGCGCGCCAACAGACCCCCCCCTTCCCCCCACCCCACCTTGTATACACCTCACACAGTGTAGCAGCCCTATTTTCAGCTCCGGCAACATCATTCAACCCTAATAAAATACGAAAAATCACACCTGTTTACCGACGGGGGGTGGACGGACGTCGCGGATTTCCACTTGTACAATGCGGACAAACGTCACGAGTGACGCCGAGGCTGATGGCGAGACCGTACTGCGTCACTGCGGCGCGGAGCCGACCAGCGCGACCACTGACGATGACTGAGCGCGGCCTGGGCGCGGCGCGAGGCTCCCCGCGACCTGCCGCGACCTGCCGGGACCTCCCGCGACCTGCCGGGACCTGCCGGGACCTCCCGCGACCTGCCGGGACTTGCCGGGACCTGCCGGGCCGGCGCTCTCGGCCGGACCGCTGCGCCCCGCACAGTGGAAGAGCGCAGTCGAAGGAAATCGTTAAGTCTTGCGACCTCCCCGTCCCTTCCCTGTTTGTTCGAGCTCCCCCGGCCGCCCCCCGCACATCGAAAACCAACAAACGACGCAAAGTCATGTCCAAATATTATTAGATACGTGACACTGACGCCCCCCCCCCCTCTCGCCCTCGGGGGAGGACAGCACGTTCCACAAACACAATAAAAAGCGTTAAGTAATGCCTAGTTTTGTAAAAGCGAGCACAACTATTTGCGGGTTATTTGCACCGAAGTGTGTGACGCCCCGCGCCGGTCATTTACCTAGTTACCTACCCGCGGTACAGGACACCTACCTACCCAGGACGTGCGGCGTTCGGGCCGGTGTGATGTCCACAGTCACAGCCAAAAATAATATTCGGCCTGACTCTGGCTACCCCCTTTAGTTGCCGTGAGAGGAGCTCGCGAGCAGGCAGGTGGTGACGGCGCTGGGTGCGGCTCGACCTGCGATCCATCGTCTCCGTTCACGGACTTGGGTCCTACTCAGTGCGGACTCGCCTGTATTGCGCGGCCGGTAGAGCTCCAAACTGACCGATCCACACGCGTTACTCAAATGTTAGTTGTTGCTCAGATAATTTCATTTGATAATTGTTCTACGTCAGTAGATAAAATGTCTGTATTTTTTTTGCTTTTGACATTTCAGACGATTCCCGGATGTCGGAGCGAGCGAGCACACGAGCGCCGTAGGCGGCAGGTATAGTAGGTACCTACTACTGTTCTCTGGTTCTGTTTCATTCATTAGATGTTCTCGGTCACTTACGTGTTTTCGTTATTTAGACTCTGCCCGGCCCCCAGCCCCCAGCTCCCGGCCCCCGGCCCCGGCCCCCGGCCCCCGGCCCCCGGCCCCCGGCCCCCGGCGTCTGTCCGGCGTCACCGAACTCATGGAGCGGTAGAGTCATTCAATAAAAATCAGTTCGTACTTTCAGTCTTGCTGTATTGTTTCTTAACATAATTATTTACAACAATGCTGTAGAAAACGCGACGAATCACTATACTAAATAAATGAATATATAATGCTGGACAATCCACACAGCATCATCTAGCCCCAAAGTAAGCTACTCAAAGCTTGTGTTATGGGTACTAGATAACTGATATATTTAATACATTATATGTCGGCGCGAGGAATAATAGACAGCGAACTAGCATCACACCACATCACCTAAACGAGTTACAATGAGTCAGGCGACCGGTGCGCGCTGCACCTGCGCTATGATTGTAAACAACGCGCCCCACCGCTACCTGTCTGCGAGTATAAAACCGGCCGCTCGACCCTCCAGAGCTCAGAAGCGAGCAAGTCGCCGTACGAGACGGACCGAATGCTCCTGCGTATTTATTACGCTTTGAGTTCTTTTAAAACCGGATTTGTATCTTAGATTATTTTGTTTGATTTATTATTTTGATTGATTTATTTTCTGATTTTACTATTTACTAAATAAATTTATAATATTGTAACTTATTACAGATACTTTTAATTATGGCACCACCTCCAAACACTAATAGGAGCCCTATCGCTCCAACATCAGAAGATGGGTCACCACGCGTAGAGAACCGCCAGAATGAAGCCGTCCAGGTTATGGCAAATACGTTTAAAGCTGCAATCAACGATATGGTGGCGCAATTATCATTCACCGAACCTTTTCATACACTCCATATTGAAATCACTGAGAAAAATTGTGGTTGCCAGAATGACCGAGCAATCTAAAAAAAAAATCAAAAGCATGTGGACAACCTAGAAAAGCTACAAGCAAATCTACAAGCTGCTCTAGACTTCGGGTAACAAAATGAGACTGCCGTGTCGGCGGAAGAGCATGAGTCAGTCAACGTCAGCCACCGAGGACACTGAGCTAAGTGATTCTTAATGAAAAATCGTTAATTTCTTTTTTTAGTTTCTTTTTTTGAGTCAAAATCGTGATAAGAAATATGCAAGGCCAAATTAAGAAACACAAGTGTCGAGGCTTGGTTGTTTCTAATAAAACAGGCGTCGAGGCCTAACTATGAACACCAGTGTCGAGGCTTGGTTGTTTCTAACATAACAGGCGTCGAGGCCTAACTATGAACACCAGTGTCGAGGCTTGGTTGTTTCTAACATAACATGCGTCGAGGCCTAACTATGAACACCAGTGTCGAGGCTTGGTTGTTTCTAACATAACATGCGTCGAGGCCTAACTATGAACACCAGTGTCGAGGCTTGGTTGTTTCTAACATAACATGCGTCGAGGCCTAACTATGAACACCAGTGTCGAGGCTTGGTTGTTTCTAACATAACATGCGTCGAGGCCTAACTATGAGCACCAGTGTCGAGGCTTGGTTGTTTCTAGTCTATCAGGCGTCGAGGCCTAACTATGAACACCAGTGTCGAGGCTTGGTTGTTTCTAACATAACATGCGTCGAGGCCTAACTATGAGCACCAGTGTCGAGGCTTGGTTGTTTCTAGTCTATCAGGCGTCGAGGCCTAACTATGAACACCAGTGTCGAGGCTTGGTTGTTTCTAACATAACATGCGTCGAGGCCTAACTATGAACACCAGTGTCAAGGCTTGGTTGTTTCTAACATAACATGCGTCGAGGCCTAACTATGAACACCAGTGTCGAGGCTTGGTTGTTTCTAGTTTAACAGGCGTCGAGGCTAAACCATGAACACCAGCGTTGAGGCTTGGTTGTTCTAGATGTTAGAGCAACGAACCCAAAACACAGACACCTGCGTTGAGGACTGTGTGTGTTAACTGTTATATTGTTGGCTTGAGTAAGAAGCTTCGTTTTATATTACTACAGGAATTGACGCAGAGACGCGTCAGATGCAGAATGGCCGTGTCGGCGCGAGGAATAATAGACAGCGAACTAGCATCACACCACATCACCTAAACGAGTTACAATGAGTCAGGCGACCGGTGCGCGCTGCACCTGCGCTATGATTGTAAACAACGCGCCCCACCGCTACCTGTCTGCGAGTATAAAACCGGCCGCTCGACCCTCCAGAGCTCAGAAGCGAGCAAGTCGCCGTACGAGACGGACCGAATGCTCCTGCGTATTTATTACGCTTTGAGTTCTTTTAAAACCGGATTTGTATCTTAGATTATTTTGTTTGATTTATTATTTTGATTGATTTATTTTCTGATTTTACTATTTACTAAATAAATTTATAATATTGTAACTTATTACAGATACTTTTAATTATGGCACCACCTCCAAACACTAATAGGAGCCCTATCGCTCCAACGTTGGAGCGATAGTACTCCTATCAGTGTTTGGAGGTGGTACCATAACTAAAAGTATCTGTAATAAGTTATAATATTATAAATTTATTTAGTAAATAACAAAATCAGAAAATAAATCAATACATTATACATATTTTTTATTATTTTTTATTGTTTGCTACCTGTTGGAGCGATAGTGCTCCTATCAGTGTTTGGAGGTGGTACCATAACTAAAAGTATCTGTAATAAGTTATAATATTATAAATTTATTTAGTAAATAACAAAATCAGAAAATAAATCAATACATTATACATATTTTTTATTATACATAGGAAACACTCAGACCAACGGAACAAATTTCTGCAGATCGTACACAAATTTGTTCCACGACGGGAATCGAACCCGCAACCTCTTGCGTCGCAGGCGGACTCTCGCCCGCTGCGCCACTGAGGTCGTCAAATACTCTACAAATACTATTATCGCTGCACGGACAGTACTCCGACGCTGCGCGCAGCAGCATCTGGCGAACCCATGCGCTGCGCCCAGGCCGCCTGCCCGCGCTGCGCCTAGGCCGCCTCGGCGCCCAGGCCTCCTGCCCACGCTGCGCCTAGGCCGCCCGAAGAGCACTGCAGCGGGTCGGGGACCCGGACACGACCGCATGGTCTCATGCACGGCGGCGACGCCCTAGGTGAACTCAGGAGGGGGCCGAGAGCCTTCGTCGCCGGAGCTGCCGGCGGAGGGGCGGCGGTACTTGGCCTCCGGGAGCTCGTCCTGCTGCGCGGCGCCGCTGAGCGCCTGCACGTGTGCACATTCACATATTATGACACATCGGATCGGTCCGACTATTACATGTAGTAGTACTTTCTTACTTACATATAGTGAGATCACGCCTATACTTAGGTAGGTACCATCAAAATAAGTACCTACCTGCACTTGGAGGGCCACGGCCAGCACGCGGCTGCGGAACAGCAGCTTGTGCGGCGCGGGCAGCGCGGCCAGCGCCGGCGCCAGCGAGCGGAAGAAGCACTCGTCGTCCTCCGCCAGCGGGGACTCCGTCTTCTTCAAGATGGCCAGCAGCTGCCGCTCGAACGGAGACATGCCCCCGTCGTCGTCCTCGGACCCCGGGGCCGCTCGCGGGGAGCCCCCGCGTCCGGCGGTGCGCTCGACGACCGGCTTCCCGGAGCCTTCGACGGCCACCTGCGAGAACGACGAAGTTACCCAGGATCGAGCGGGCGAGCCGGCGCTGAGCGGGGATGTTCGTGTCCCGACCTGACGGGGCTGCCTGCGGGGCGGCGCGCGGGGCGGGCGGGGCGGGCGGGGCGGGCGCGGGGCGCGGCGCCGCGCCAGCGTGGGCTCGAGGAAGGCCAGCTGCTGCATGAAGGCGTACCGCGAGTCGCCCCCCCCGCCCCTGCCGGCGCCCGGCGCCCGCGTGCGCGCCTTCACGTAGCAGTCGCGCGCCGTGCGCCAGCGCTGCTGCACGCGCTTCTCTGCAACACGCCGCGCCGGGTCACGCCGGAGCCGGCGCGCGCTGGCGTCCACGCGCCGCGCTCGGCGGAGAGCCGCAGCGTACCTAGCTCGGCGCGCTCCTCGCCGCGCTCGGCGGAGAGCCGCAGCGTACCTAGCTCGGCGCGCTCCTCGCCGCGCTCGGCGGAGAGCCGCAGCGTACCTAGCTCGGCGCGCTCCTCGCCGCGCTCGGCGGAGAGCCGCAGCGTACCTAGCTCGGCGCGCTCCTCGCCGCGCTCGGCGGAGAGCCGCTGCGTACCTAGCTCGGCGCGCTCCTCGGCGCGCTCGGCGGAGAGCCGCTGCGTACCTAGCTCGGCGCGCTCGGCGGAGAGCCGCTGCGTACCTAGCTCGGCGCGCTCGGCGGAGAGCCGCTGCGTACCTAGTTCGGCGCGCTCCTCGCCGCGCTCGGCGGAGAGCCGCTGCGTACCTAGTTCGGCGCACTCCTCGCCGCGCTCGGCGGAGAGCCGCTGCGTACCTAGCTCGCCGCGCTCGGCGGAGAGCCGCTGCGTACCTAGCTCGGCGCGCTCCTCGCCGCGCTCGGCGGAGAGCCGCTGCGTACCTAGCTCGCCGCGCTCGGCGGAGAGCCGCTGCGTACCTAGCTCGGCGCGCTCCTCGCCGCGCTCGGCGGAGAGCCGCTGCGTACCTAGCTCGCCGCGCTCGGCGGAGAGCCGCTGCGTACCTAGTTCGGCGCGCTCCTCGGCGCGGCGCCGCTCGAAGCCGTCGAGCGCGGCGCGGCAGACGGCGCGCCAGGCGGCCGCGCGCTCGCCCTTGTTCTTGTAGCTCCCGTCGCGCGGGTCCCAGATGCTCCGCTGCCGCGCCACGGCCGCGATCACGCGCTCCGTGTCCAGGAACGACTTCGGGCCGCTCGTCGTCTCCGACATTCTTCGAATCGCACTTATCGAAACGAGATAGCTGCTACTACCTATGTCGGAGCGGAACGCACCGCGGGATCCCTAGATCGGGGGAACCTTCCTACTGTGAAGTGATCTGTGGCAGGTCCAGTCACGCACGAACGAACGATCTATCTGCCCGATATCGAATCATTCGATTTCAGATCAGACGCAGGTCCGGCGCGCGGAGCACGGGCGCCCGCTATGAGCATCCATCGGTCGGCAATCGGCAGGCAAATTGGTTTTTGTAGTAGGATCCTATCTACCCATCGGAGCGGAGGGTCTAAGTACCTAGCCGACCGGGAAGGGTCTATTTCGGTGCGCTACACTGAACCGTCCCGCGTGCACTCCGCTCCGGGCGGCAGGAAGGACTGCTTGCTCGCCGCCCGCACCCCGGTCCGCACCCGCACGCCGCCCGCACCCCGCGCCCGCACGCCGCCCGCACCCCGCGCCCGCACGCCGCCCGCACCCCGCGCCCGCACGCCGCCCGCACCCCGCGCCCGCACGCCGCCCGCACCCCGCGCCCGCACGCCGCCTGCACCCCGCGCCCGCAGCCGTCCGCACCCCGCACCCGCACGCGGACACAGCACCCCGCGCCCGCACGCCGCCCGCACGGCAGTGGGTAGGTACATGATGATACCCAGATGAAGGTCGCCGGCAAGGTCATCCTTGTTCTCCATTTTGTTATTTTATTTTCCATTTTATTTTTCGCGTGTGAGTGAACTAAAAATAAAATTAGCTAAGTAGGTGTAGGTACTTAGATACCTTTATTTTCACAAGGTCAGACTTTCAAATAGTCACTCTTTCTAATCGTCACCCTTTCAAATCGTCAGAGTACAGTCAACATGTAGACGTCCAAGTACCAGGAATGTATAAACCACGAAGAGGTTTTCGAAACCCGTGATCTTTTGGCTCTTTGTGAATCTACAGTATGAAGATAGACCGCTGATTACGTTACGATACCTGTTCGGTCCCTTCCTACCTGCCTCGCAGTGTCGTAGAGACATCGCTACGGCAATAATGATCAGCAGGATGAGTGTACCCAAGTAAGGAAAGGAAGGCGTTCTAGGTAGCTAGCAAGTACGTAGCTGGCACTGGCATACGAGCGACGAACTAACTCCTGCTGCCTGTCCCTATAAATAAAGCGAGCCGCGCGCGGTCGCCCGGCGCCCGCGCGCTCCCGCGGCTACGGTTGTTTTTTTTCCTGCCATTTGGACCCTATCTCAACAATCAAATCGTTTCATTTTGTACCTACATTGATGGTCTCTCTTCAGGTAAGTACGAGTAAGTTATAAAAAAACAATTGGACTTAGAAATGACTACAAGTTTATTAACTAGGAGCTACCAGAGTAATTACAATTTCATACCTACCTACCTACCTTAATATAAATGGATTTACGTTATACTTAATGATAGGTTAAGTACCTAAATAAGTACAGTCCCAGCGACACACATTCAGAAACCGGTACTGAGGACAGAACACGCACTTCTGATAACAGACCTTTACTCCTCAGTTCGCTTCTTGGATCCATACAAGTTCTTCACACAAGAAAAACAAATCATCATCTGCCTGCCCTTTTCCCACGCTATCCACGATATCACTTATAATATTATTAGTTAAATGACGCAACTTAAAACGGACTACTTATCGGTTTGACTATCAGGCTTTGCTTGATAGTCTTCTTGCCAGCCTTAAAGTTGCGGTTGTTCAGCTTCAGGGTCATGAATATGCGCAGGCGCACGAACACCTTGAGCAGGTAGTCGAAGGGGAAGCACGAGCACTGGCACGAGGACCGGGGCAGCGGGATGACCTTGAGCAGCGAGAAGATTTTGCTGCCGGGCCGGTCCTCGAGGCTCTGCGCGAAGCGCTCCGTGAACACGGCGTCCAGCTTCTCCACGTACTCGTAGAGCACCTGCGAGGGCAGCTTCAGCTTCCCGTAGTAGGGCGCCTTCTTGTTGTACGCCTCGAAGTGCGGGAACAGGTCCGTCTGCTCCAGCGAGGGCAGCAGCTTGAGCGCGGCGCTCATCTCCTTGCAGCTGTGCTTCTCCGAGCACTTGTACAGCAGGTAGCTGGTCACGTACTTGAGCGTGTGCGCCTCGGGCAGGTCCAGCTGCGGCTCGCTCTCGGAGCCGAGCGCCACGAGCGACGGGCGCGCCTCCGCCAGCGGCGTGATCATCTTGTTGCCGATGATCTCGTCCGTCTTCAGCAGGATCTCGTAGATGTCGGGCTCGCGCTCGCCCTCGGCTGAGCTCTTCATCATGTTCACGAGGTACATCTCGGAGAAGGCGCGCATGAACTGCACGGGCAGCGGCTCGGGGCTGTGCCCGCCCGGCTGCTGGTGCCGGATGGCGTCGAACAGCCGGTCCAGGCTCTGGCGACTCAGCCGCCGCGTGAATATGCTCTGGAAGCCCTCGGTCTTCATATCTTCGAACAGCCTCAGGATCGATTGGATGGTTATTTGGAAACTGAGGAAGGTGTCGCTCTGCGCCGAGTTGTCCCTCCCGGTGTTCCGGTTGGTGGACTGCATGCACGCGAACATGTTCTGGCCTTCCTTCAGCGCGCTCTTCTGTTCGTCGCTCATCTTGAAGGGCGCTTGCGTCTTAGCGGACCTGACCTCGGACGAGTTGAGGATGTCGAACAGCTTGTCCATGGTGAGCAGGAACTGGGCCGTCGCCCTGGCGTTGTCCGTGATCTTGCCGAAGTCGATGTAGGTCTCCAGCGCCGCGTACACCGACTTGCTGAACACCTGCACCGCGTACTGCACCTTCTTCCTTTCGTTGTTGTTCGGTTCGATGTGCGACTTTGTAATTTTAGGTATCAACATAACATTTTTTTCCTTTTGTGATTCGTAAAGTTGTTCGATGTAGTACCACGATATCACGTTCCTGTCGAGATGAAAGTTACTGGTGATGAGGTCGTTCCGCAAACATTTCATCAGATGCGGCACGTCTAAAATGTAATAAATCTTGCGTTCGTCCACGAAGAAGTACGGCGAGCCGACCGTGACGTTCTTGATGGCTTTGGCGTACTTGTCGTAGTTGGAGCCCTGGCCGGACACCACGGCCTTGACCTCGACGCCCAGCGCGATGAGCTTGCGGATGACGTCGTCCAGCCAGGCGTCCAGCTCCACGTACTGCTCGGCGCTGGCCAGGAACGAGTAGGCCACGGGCTGCTGCCAGTCCACGTACATGCCCTGCAGCTCGATCGCGAACGCGATGCTGGCCAGCTCGGGCGACACCGCGCCGTTGACGCTCTGCAGGCCGATCATGTCGTCCGTCTTGGGCTCGTAGAACAGGTTCCGCTTGAGGACCATCTCGTCCACGCAGAGCGTGCAGTACTTGGCCTCAGCCGGCAACGACTTGAGCTTCAGTGCCAGCCCGTGCAGCACCTGCGCGTCCAGCCGCGGCGGGATCTGCAGCTTCAGGCGGCGGATGGTGCTCTCGCTGGGCAGCTTGAGCGCGGACTGCAGGCAGCGGTACGCGTGCGGGCTGGAGTAGTGCAGGTTCAGCGCGAACGTTTTGTACTCCGAGTCGAAACGGTTGCCTTTGAATTTGCTCTTTATTTTATTTTGCCATTCGATCAACTTCTGGAATCTTCGTGAAATATCGTCGTCCGGGTCGGGGACCGCAATGGCCGTTTTGAGTTCTACTTCCTTTTCCATTTTCTCTATTTTTTGCTCGAGTCGTCTGCGCTTCGATTCGGAAACCTGGAGCTCCTTCCGAAGCTTTCTCTTCATCGGGCAATCCTTGAAGTCTGCGACGGAGCCCTTGGAGGTCTGCGTGGCCTTGTGCAGCAGCACCGGCAGCTCCAGCGCGCACTCCTCGGGCTCCGCCGGCTCCGCCTTGATGAGCACGTCGCACAGCGCGGCGCCGCCCGGCGCGAGCGCCTGGCGCGGCAGCAGGCGCGTGGGCACCGTGTCGTCCCGCAGCAGCTTCAGCGTCTTGATGTTCATCTGGGACTCGTCGAAGTGCGACGCGCACACGAGGTAGCTCTTCACGTTCAGCTCCTCCTTGTACAGGAGGTCCTCCCGGCCGATCGAGACCAGCCACTCCCGCCGCCTGGAACGTGACGACACATGCGCTTTACACATCGAATACCACCGTTGTTCCTACGCCGAGTGTCCGGCGAGCGAACCTACGGTAGGTGTTTATTCCAGTATTAAAACTATTTTACTTTGAACTTGCTTTTTTTGGTTGACTATGAAAGGCTTGTTGAAATATTTATGAGGGAGTTGAACTCGCCGTTTCCCCCGAGTTGACTCGCTCGCGAACAAAAGCAGAGCGACCGCTCAGCTAGTAGCTAGTAGCTTTTGATTAAGATAAATTAGGTACACGTAGCCGTGTAAGTTAGGTCTTATTTTTTGATTCGCGCACTAATTTTGGACTTAATAATTGGACCAAATGAATAATTAATTGTGTTACATATACTAACAAGCAGCGGCAACAGAAAGGGTTGTCGGCGTTTCGTACACTCGACCCTAAAAAAAATATTTTGATATTCCATACATTGATGGTCAGTTTGTACACTCCTTCCTTAAGGTTGAAATTGGCACAGAAAAATATACAGTTCTTTGCAAGTTCTTTTTTTTTGTTTGTTTTGAATACAAACAACAATAATCATCATCATCATATTGAAAATAAATACATCATCTGTGAAAATTTAAACTGTCTAACTACGGTTCATGAGAAGCCTGGTGACAGACGGACAGACGGACGGAAGGACAGCGGAGTCTAAGTTATTGGGTCCCGTTTTACTCTTTGGGTACGGAACTCTGAAAAAAGTTACGATGGCTCCTACCTAGCCTGAAAAACATTGTATAAAGTAGGTAGGTACCTACCTACCTACCTATGGTGCTAAATTGGTACCTATTTAATTAATATAGGTATGCTTACTCGTACATAAGTAGATAAGGTATTACTTAGCTATTGCGTATTACGACCGCATGTTATGTGAGATTAATATTGAAAGCTACTGTGCAGTAATCTGTGGGCCGAGCGCGCCGAGTCGCTAGCTGTATGTTGTGTTATCGACGAGCGAACGAACACGAACAGTGCCGACGGCGCGCGGCGGCGCGGGCGGCCGGCGTCGTGCCGTGCGCGCGGCAGCGGACCCCTTCCCCGACGTAACTCACCGGTCGAGATCCTTCGGGAGCGAGAAGAATGTCAGATCCGGGATCTTTCTGTTAGAGTTCAAGCAGCCGAATACGATGCAATATCGCCTTCCGGTTCTCCGGTTCAGCTCCATGACGACGGACCCGTGCACGCGAACGAGCCGTCAGTGCCGCGACCGCGACAACGCGGACATACGTCACTGTTCGCGCGCCGCGACCGACTGACGCACGTGACTCCCGCCGGTAGGCAGCGCGCGGGGGAGGGGAGGCCTTGAGTGAAACAGGCCGGTCGAAGGGGCATTGATCCGGCGCGCTGCTGTGCTCGGTGCGACGGAGATAGCACGAGATAACGTACAACACTTGCGAGCGCACTAGGCACTAGGCACTAGGCACTAGGCAGTGCGGAGCGCGGCGCCCCTCGCTCGGCAAGCAGCCTCTATTAGTAGCTTAGCATAGATACCTATAAGTACCTACGCTGATTGATTGATTTAAATTAGGTAACTACTCACGTACCTATTTACTTATCTTACCTAGCTTAGCTAAGTACCTACATACTTACAACTTACTATTATTTATTTTAGGTTCGTCATCAAATCAAAATTAAGGAAGTAGGTAAGTATCTTTAAGCAATTAAAAAATAACCTAGGTAGGTGTTAGGTAGGTACCTACATAGTAGGTACCTACCGACAGTGGGTATGTGGGTGAGCGCCAGCCAAGCCAAGCCAAGCTCGCTGCGCACATCAGCCAGTTACTGGCTACAGTGGCTACCAGCTACCTACTTACACGTCACTGTCTTTAATATATTTTGTTCTCTTATCAAGTCATTTTCATAAATCATTTTAAGAAAATCTTCTGTTTCTCCTTTGTTTTTGTTTGATATCTGTCTCCTTCCTTTGTGATCAATTTTGATAACAAGTGTTTGAATTAGTGGTATTGTCAATGTCACAACGTCATAGTCAATCAAATTGTAAAGTCAATTGTACATAACTTTGGATTACCTGCGATGCATTTGACTGACAATACGTCGCTCTGGTTTTTATATTTTTTCTCGTGTTATTTTGAGTTTAATTCGTAATGTTGATGGTTATTTTTCCAATAAAGCCCGGGTTCATGACGTGAGTAAAATATGTGAATTAAAGTGAAAAGTTCCCTTCAAAATCCATCGGAGGAAATCCCGAGAATTTTGAACAAAACAGCCATCTTTTATTTAAAATTGACTTGATAAAATGACAAGATAAAAATACACTTGACACTGGCAAAATTGTTCTCTAAGAGACAGATGCCATAATTGAAGAAGAAGTAGAATATAACTTTCTTTAAATCTGCCGTGTTAAACTTAGGTTCGGGATTTCCTCCGATGATTAGAAAAAGGAACTATTCACATATTTGCACAATATTGCACAATAAAACTCAAAATAACAAGCGAAAAAATATAAAAATTAAGGAGGTTAGGTTATGCTCAAGTCAAGTCAGTCTTTTTCTCTATGTCAAATCAAACAATAAAAGCAGCAAGTGTCAGTGTCATCCATTTGATTTGTCACACACTATTCAATTTCAAAGTAGGTATTCAATCACTCACACCCTCACACCACACACAACACAATTCACAAAGCAAATTCATTCATTCAAAATCAAATTCACAATTCCCAGTCCCAGTCCTATTTATAATGTACTCTGTGGTCCCAGTATTCGTAGTATCCCTAATACGTCTGTGACAATTCCTTACTCACATCACATGGTTGTTGTTGTCTGTTTCTGTAAAAAATAATACCGATTTGTAAATCATATTCGTAAAACGTGACGTGATATCTAGTCCCTTCTTTCCGCGACACAAAAGATTCAGTCGAATTATTTAGAGACATTTTTAGATTTGCGAATAGAATATTATAAATTCATAACCTAAATAAATCGTTCAATAACAATTGAAGTTTGTGTTGTGTCAAAGTAGCATCTGTAGATCATTCGTTTGGTGTGAGCATTGGCCCAGTGGCACTTGTACTCAGTGCCCACTGCCCAGGCACCTGAGCATCGGATGAGTACACGCTACTTCTACTTGGAAGTCGAGTAAGTCTACCTACCATCGAGCAATGCTGCCTTTCTGTAGGCGTGGTGTTCAGCTCGTTAACCTGGAACCCACAGTTAGTTACATAATCACCTATGTCCTTGCAGAGACTTACAGCACAGGTTGACCCGCTGAGAGCCTGATCTCTCATGTCAACGAGTTGATGTGAGAGCACCGCAGCTCTTCTGTAAAGATAGGCTTCAGGTGTAGCACATTTAGGCATATGCTAAGCTAGGAACTATGACCAAATATTTATTGTAAATTTTAGTTACTTATTAATCTTTAAGAATGTTGGTTATTTACTGGTGTCCCGATTCAGTGGGGGTCGGACTCGTAGCTATGTATTCTAAACTAGTAAGTGGCATCATGATAGATAATGCCCAGTCTACTGGCAGTTGCGGAAACATTACAAATTTTAAATCGCAGGTCCACCGAGTGTGAACATTTGTAATGGTGCAAGAATCTCGTCCTCGCAGCAGCAATGAGGAACCACCATCGACACTAACAACAACGATCCCACTAGTTTACGGAGACCCCATTCCACCGCCTAATCATAGTTTATAGTTACACAAAACGGTCGAGGTCAGTGTTCTTTCGGAGATCCGTGTAATGGAGAGATATTACCTTCGAAGGTGCGGGTCCCAGACCGCGGCGGGCGTGCTGCGCTGCTGCGCGCGGGCGCTGCGGGCGCTGTGGGGCGAGGCGGGCGCCGCGGGCCCCCCCGACGTGCTGCGCTGCGCCGCGGGGCGCGCCGTGCTGCGCGTGCCGCGCGCCGGCCTGCCGCGCCTGCGCGCCGCGCTCGCGCTCGCGCCGGGCCTGCGCGCGCGCCGCGCCGCGCCCGCGCTGGGCTCGCTGCTGTGATGGCGCGCCAGCTGACCACGTTCGGGCGGCACGCCGTGCTGGTGGCGCCCCCGGAGGAGCTCGCGGCGCCGAGCGCCGTGCGCCTGGCGCCCCCGGAGCCGGCGCCGGGCCTGATCCTGGCGGACGGCTCCATCAACTGGGGCTGCCCGTGCCTGGGCGGCATGGCGACGGGCCCCTGCGGGAACAAGTTCCGCGACGCCTTCTCCTGCTTCCACTACAGGTAGGTGCCCGCGCGCGGGGCCCGCCCCCGCCCCCGCCCGCGCTCGTGCTCTGACCGGGTTCCTTTCGGTTGCAGCGCGGCGGAGCCGAAGGGCAGCGAGTGCTACGACAAGTTCAGCGTGATGCAGAGCTGCATGGCGCAGTACCCGGACCTCTACGGCAAGGTATGTGCTCGTCCGCTACCGCGCCATGTCCCCGCCGATAATACTATGCATTACTAGGTGCAGGTTAATTCAATATTATTTGGATCTCGTTCATCACACTTTGGCTATTATGGTTAGCTGATCGACTTTTTCTGAGCTGTTGCAGGACGAGGACGGCGACGAGCTGTCGGCCGCCATGGACGAGGCGGCCGCCACCCCCGCCCCCGCCGCGGCTGCCCCCGCCCCGGCCGCCCCCGCCCCCGGGACCCCAGCGCCCGCCGGGGGCCAGTAGCCGGTCTCGCCGCGGTCGCTGCTGTGTATAGAGATAATATCGTTATTTACATATAGTTATACTACAACTTCAACTCTTGCATTGTTTTCTCTGAGCGTTTAGAATATTGCGCATTTGCATTTATTTTGTTTGATTTAGTTAGATAGTGTCGATTCGAGAATAACCAATAAAGTCGATAATTACCATGAGGTGGTTTTATGTCTTTCTTGCTAAGCGAAGTCTCGGGGACGGGGTCTGGGGACTCCGGTGCTCGCATCGCAGGCAGGACACATACATTTATAGCTCGCAAGGACAACCCAGAAGTCGAAAAACAAACTACATCGAGTGACGTCCCCGACGACGTGGCCATTGGCTACCGTATGGATACTGTTACGGGGTGGGGCAAAGAAATCTTTAAAAAAAAAAGATAATAGAACCCATCAAAAACATAAATGTGAAATGAGAGCCAAGTTCAATAAGTAAGTAGGTATGCTTTAGTCGTTGACTTCAGCGACAAAAGAAGTGAGATCTAAACGGGTGCCAAGTACAATGGTCAGTCCTAAAACTTATTTATAACAATATGAAATATTTTTAACAACTTTAAAATATCATTTCATCTCATAATTTAGGATATTATATTGAAGCCTAAGGTCTAACTTGGCTAGTGGGCATTTTTCAAAAAATGACACCACCCTGTTTAACAACTGTCCCTTGATTTCGATTATATTTATCTAAGAAGTAGTTATGTTAGTTATTTGTTTTAGTTATTAGAGTGAATAAACGTATATCATATTTGTTGTTTATACAAAAAAAATACATTAAACTCGAATATATTTCGTGATAATTAAAAATAACAATTGAAAAATGGGTGATTTTGCGCTGTCCCCCGCTAAATCCTACGATACACTACCAAATTTCATAACTTTTTTGTAAGAAAGATGCCCTCTTTTAAGGTTTTATTGATTCAAGAATTCAATCAGTTATTGAGATTTAGTAAAATATAATGAGCCATAAGAATAAAAATGAGAAAAAAATAAAAATATGTGTAAACTTGAAATCATGTTCTTTCCGGAAAAATCAGTTTTGTCACCGATTTTCTAACAAATTATATATTACGGTAGTAATATATTTTTGCATTATTATAAACATTATTTCTAATGCTACCAAAAAAATCAGGATACAAACCTTTCAGTGCCCAAAAACTGCTCTGAAGGAGAACATGTATGTTTGCAAGCCGTGTGAACGATTTTTTATCTCAGTTATGTGACCATTATTTTGTCTTGTATCTTATTATTTATCGTGTCGTTTTTAGTTGATTAGTTTGAAAATGTTATTATATCTAAGTTAATCAAAAGTTTTGATTAATTTTTATATTGTGGCTATTTTTAAACAGTTTTTATTACTAGAGGAAAATAAAATGTGACTTCCAGTGTGTGACTATTTGAGCAGTCACATATACGCTGAACGGAAAGTCACAACAAGCCTGAACACATAAAGTATGGTTTACATGGCGATTTTCTCAAGCTATAAAAATATTTTTCTGCGAACTTTTTGATTATGAGATAATAAATATGCAGGTAATTAAAAACAACTTGCGACTATTTGAAGTTGTATTTGGTCTTATGTCTATGTTTGGAAGTCGTTTTTTGTATGTTATTAGATAATAATATTCGTTTGTTAATATGAATGTATTTTACCTATTACATAAGTGAACTAGTAGGCGCTTTTTTCCCATGTTAGTACGTTAATATGAAATTTGTTTGTGTTTGTTCTTATATTTGTAGGTTTGTACTAGTGTACTACTCCCCACGACTTTTTTCGCAAAACGTTTTTTTTTTCATACGAATCTTAAACCTCCCGCTGCATCTCTTAGAGGTTCAGTTTCAAGAATTCCTTTCTTAGCGCACCTCTAGACATTGAAAGGAATTCTCTAAATTTCAGCTCTCTAAGACTTATGGTTTTGTGTATTGATATAATTAGTTAGTCAGTCAGTAACGTAAGACTTTTATATATTTAGATGAGTGTAAGTGTGGTTTTATGTTTGTATGTTTGTCCAAGTTCAAGAACGCATTTTGTTTTAGGAATAGCAACGAATATCAAAATGCCTCTTACTGGGGCCGAAAAAACTAGACGATATAGAGAAAAATTGTTTTGTTTTGAAAAGTTTGTTTTTTGTCCTGTTTGCATACTATTTTCGCGCCATGTAAACCCAGTCTTTTCCGTTTTAGGTTTCGGTTGCGTGACTGTCCCCGTATTTACGAAGCTGAATATGTTGATTATTTAAGTAGATTTATCATTTCATGTTTTCTAAACAACTCTCTCAAACGCAAAATTATTTTTTGTATAATTTTTATAGAGATGTTTCTCTAAAAATGTGTCTATAAATTTAATAATGAAGATAATAACAACAAATAAAGTACCCAAAGTCACATAACTGAATAGTTTATTGAATTTTTATCAGCTCAGATACAACAATTTTGGATTGTGTGTGAGTGTTTTTTAAATTGAATAAGCATTAAAAGTGATCAAGTAAACAATATTTGAATATTCTTATAATTTTCACTGTTTTTTCAACTAATGAATATAGTCACACAACTGATATAAATTTTGGAGACTTTCCATTTTGTTTTAATATTTTTTACAATATTACTATTCCAAGCACGTTATATTCTATTTTTTCTAAAAATATATTGAATTTCTAACATAAAGAGACCAGACACAATTTAAAAAATAAAACTTTTCAAAAAGCATTGATTTTCAAGGTGGGGGTACATTTTTTGAAAAATGCCCTAGTTATCATTATACGAATTACCTTCCTATTATTAACTACTTACCTACTATGTCCGATCGCTAGTTTCTACCAGCAAGCCAAATTTTTAGAAGAATAAAATAAGAACGTGCAAGCTATACCTAATATAATTCGTACTCTTAAGAAAACTAGCCAAGTCAGACCTAAGGCTTCAATATAATATCCTAAATTATGAGATGAAATGATATTTTAAAGTTGTTAAAAATATTTCATATTGTTATAAATAAGTTTTAGGACCATTGTACTTGGCACCCGTTTAGATCTCACTTCTTTTGTCGCTGAAGTCAACGACTAACAGCTCCGACAACGACAGCCTCCGGCCTCGGCGACAGCGACCAACACCTCACGAGGTGTGACGCTGTCGTCGAGGTCTTTGAGCCGCAGCTCTCCCGTCTTCACTGGGCGCGCAACACGCACACCCAGATCGGCGAGGGCCACGCGCATGCGCTCGGCCAGGGCATCTGCCTTGGAGGTGCAGTCAGGCCCTGACACCTCCAAGATGAGACCACCTGTTAACGCCTTCTTGGGGCGGACCATGTCCACCCCAACGTCCGCCAGTATGATCCGCGCCTTCGCAGTCGCCATCACCGCGGACGTCGGCAGCCGCGCTGGCGCGGGTTTGGGGCCACCCTTGGCCCCGGCCCTCATGTTAGCCCTCGAGCTGGCCTTCGGGTCGGCCGTCGTGCCGGCCTTTGTGCCAGTTTTCGGGCTAGGCTTCGGGCCAGGTTTTTCCGCCTGTGGGGCCGCCTTCTTGGGCCTCTTCTTCTTTCTCCCCGTCACAGTCGCCCACGTGGCCGTCGGTGCCTCTGGCATCCGCGACGCCGCGGTTTGCGGCGACACGGGTCGCGAGGAAGCCTGCGCAGGCGGCGGTTGGCATTTCGCCTTCGCCGCACCCACACCAGAAGGTCCCGGGGGACTCGCCCTAACGGGAGCTGCGCCGCCCTGGGAGGAAGGAGGCTGAGCTCTCAGAGCTGCTGCCAACTTCTGGTCCATGAGAGCCGCTATGCGCTCCATGAACCTTCCCTCCCAGTCGTTCCCCCCGGCGGCGGATGGTGATGGCGCCGGTATGGCCGCGCTATCAGCGCTGGCCTGGGAATCGGCCTGCTGCTGACGGATTATCTCCGTCAGCTTCTCCATCTTCGTGGAGAGGTCGGCCATCCAGGTGCGCAGCTCGGCGTTCTCCCGCTCTAGCCGCTGGACATTTGCGTCCGCCGAAGCCCGCTGGGCCAGCTCCCTGCTGATCGCTTCTGCCCTCCGTGCAGCGACCCGCAGACCCTTGATAAAATCGCCCTTCAAGTTCTTCGACTTGTCGGCGATCTTCTCAACGGTCTGCATGTCTACCTTGAGGCAGGCGCCCAACTCCTCAATGGCCCCGCCCACTAGGAGAACCTAGCAGGTCCGTGGGTCGTCTAAGTACCTATCATGACTCATGTTGAAACTACCTACACCCGTTTCTTTGAGACCTTATGTAATGTGGAACATGAATGCAAACATTTTGAACTTTGAACTTAGAATAAAGAAGAGAATCAGGTAAGGTACCTACCTGCCTATAGATAGGTACCTAGGTACTACCGAACTAACCTAGACACTAGCTACTCACCTAGTGACCGACCAACGCGCAAGCAACGGCGCCAGATGTGAGATGAACGATTTCATGGTTCTAGCTACCTAGCTAACGGTCCACACCACACGTGCAAATCGTAGGCAGGTATTTACGGACTGTACGTTCGCTCGCAGGTCCTCGGCGCGCGATGACGCGGACGGACACGGTTACAACCGGTTCGCATACTCGTCGCGGCCCCGCGCGTCGCGCTCGCGCCTTGTTCCACGGTAATCGCCTTACTAAACTTAGATGATACCTATACTTTAATTATAAATAGACAGTGTTGATATCTGGAACCTATTTCCTTTGCATTCAAACTATTAAATAATAAAAGACACCGACTTGAACTGTGGAACTTGCAATGAAATCATTTGAACGTCGTTATTTACGTTTAGATGTTTTAATTTGAATTAGACTTAACCTGTTCAAAAAATTAACTTCTAAAATTATTGTCATGAATTATGAGATGGTTAGTTTTAGTAAGCAAAATGGTTGTAATAATTTTGTAATTATTAACGGATTTTACTTGTCAACACTATTCGTGTGGATAATGTTGACGGTGCGCGGTGGAGTGGAGGAAACGAAGTGCATTGTGCTGTGGATGGATGGATGGACTATAACAGTTCGTGCCTCAGCTGAGGAGGGTTCGTCTCCGGCATCAGATTTGCGATTAAACCGTGCAAAATGAGAAATCGTTGTAGTGCGTAGTGCCGATGAAGATGTGGTCTGTGTGTGGTGCGGCATGCGGGTCTGAGGCGAGTGACGAGCGATCCGGTGAGTCGTACGCATTTCGTTAAGTTCTTACTTATAAGAAAAGATAGCCAATCTATCTATTCGTTGATGACTAAATTAGGATTTAAAATGTCGTGGGTTTAATCTAATCGGTGGGTCTAATCGTGTAGGCATCCCCCAGAACTAAAAACTCGAAGTCAAATTAGGACAAAGTCAATTTGAAGGACAAGGTCGATAGTGGTTTCGGTTAAATCAGTCATGGGTAGGTACACGCATCACTCTTGTCTTGACTTCTTTGGCACATAATTTAATTATTGTTCTGTGTTTTATTTTTTCTATAATTTATTTAAAGAATATTTTTATTGCTATTTTATATGAGTAGGTAGGTACCCTTATACTTAGTGTTTCTTCATAGGGTACGATTTATTTTGTGTCACCATGATGTTAGTGTTCTGTAGTGATGATGTAAGAGCGTTGGTGGTGCAGTGGTAGCACCCCGGCCTCACGATTCGAAGGTCGTGGGTTCGAACTTGGTCGTGTACCAATGAGTAAGGTCTATGTTGTTAGTTATAGTTAATGTAGGTGATGGTGTTCCGATAAAAATTAATAAATAAATTCCGAAGTGGCTTTCGTAAGATTACTGTGTGAAAGACTACGACCTAGGTAATGAATGATACATACTCGTAGGTACTGCTAGCCTTCGGACTAAATAAAACTGAACTATTTCTGTCTACTCTTTGAGGGTAGTTTAGACGAAGCAGTGATTTACATAGTTTTTACATTGGTCTTTTTTTACGAAATACAAGGTTACCCAATAATAATTAATAGCTACCCACAGGTTACGAACTACCACAGGTTACTAACGAGTGTTTTAAAAAGACACTAATCACTTTGTTTTCTTTCATGTGTACCTATACTTCTGCTGAAGCTGCCGATTGACTCCAGATGAGGTCTGACAAGTTGAAAGATGTATCAGCTCCAGAAACGAGCCAGTCATTGATGTGGTGAGTCGTTCTATTATTCGTTTTATTCGTTGTAGGTATATTCTACGAGTATTGTCGTTATAGAGCTTAGGTTGTTCTTTTTTTTTTTTTTTAATGTTAGGTTTGGTTTTTATTTGCAAGATAGTTTTTTTTTTCTACTATTAGTTGCTTTTGTTGATCTATATCTGTCCTATCTATCTATCTATCTATCTATCTATCTATCTATCTATCTATCTATCTATCTATCTATCTATCTATCTATCTATCTATCTATCTATCTATCTATCTATCTATCTATCTATCTATCTATCTATCTATCTATCTATCTATCTATCTATCTATCTATCTATCTATCTATCTATCTATCTATCTATCTATCTATCTATCTATCTATCTATCTATCTATCTATCTATCTATCTATCTATCTATCTATCTATCTATCTATCTATCTATCTATCTATCTATCTATCTATCTATCTATCTATCTATCTATCTATCTATCTATCTATCTATCTATCTATCTATCTATCTATCTATCTATCTATCTATCTATCTATCTATCTATCTATCTATCTATCTATCTATCTATCTATCTATCTATCTATCTATCTATCTATCTATCTATCTATCTATCTATCTATCTATCTATCTATCTATCTATCTATCTATCTATCTATCTATCTATCTATCTATCTATCTATCTATCTATCTATCTATCTATCTATCTATCTATCTATCTATCTATCTATCTATCTATCTATCTATCTATCTATCTATCTATCTATCTATCTATCTATCTATCTATCTATCTATCTATCTATCTATCTATCTATCTATCTATCTATCTATCTATCTATCTATCTATCTATCTATCTATCTATCTATCTATCTATCTATCTATCTATCTATCTATCTATCTATCTATCTATCTATCTATCTATCTATCTATCTATCTATCTATCTATCTATCTATCTATCTATCTATCTATCTATCTATCTATCTATCTATCTATCTATCTATCTATCTATCTATCTATCTATCTATCTATCTATCTATCTATCTATCTATCTATCTATCTATCTATCTATCTATCTATCTATCTATCTATCTATCTATCTATCTATCTATCTATCTATCTATCTATCTATCTATCTATCTATCTATCTATCTATCTATCTATCTATCTATCTATCTATCTATCTATCTATCTATCTATCTATCTATCTATCTATCTATCTATCTATCTATCTATCTATCTATCTATCTATCTATCTATCTATCTATCTATCTATCTATCTATCTATCTATCTATCTATCTATCTATCTATCTATCTATCTATCTATCTATCTATCTATCTATCTATCTATCTATCTATCTATCTATCTATCTATCTATCTATCTATCTATCTATCTATCTATCTATCTATCTATCTATCTATCTATCTATCTATCTATCTATCTATCTATCTATCTATCTATCTATCTATCTATCTATCTATCTATCTATCTATCTATCTATCTATCTATCTATCTATCTATCTATCTATCTATCTATCTATCTATCTATCTATCTATCTATCTATCTATCTATCTATCTATCTATCTATCTATCTATCTATCTATCTATCTATCTATCTATCTATCTATCTATCTATCTATCTATCTATCTATCTATCTATCTATCTATCTATCTATCTATCTATCTTAGGTTAGGTTAGGTTAGGTTAGGTTAGGTTAGGTTAGGTTAGGTTAGGTTAGGTTAGGTTAGGTTAGGTTAGGTTAGGTTAGGTTAGGTTAGGTTAGGTTAGGTTAGGTTAGGTTAGGTTCTGGGAAGCGGTGAAGACCTTTTGCGAAGTCGTCATGACACAAAAGGAAGCGGCGGAGAGGGAGCGTGAGCAAGACCCGAACTCACTCCCGATTCGCCGCAGAAGGCACGGCCGGCAGCGTCGGGCCTATCTTGCCCGAATGCCGCAGTAGTATGACCCGCGGGCGACAGACCGGGGGGGGTTGGTCGCTCGCACAGCAAGGGTCAAGAGCGGAAGGCGCCCTAGTGTTCGGGGTGCCTTTCGGCAATGAGAGCTTAGCTCTTCTGGAGTTGGGTCCGCAAGGACAACTGCTGACGGGGTAGCGGTGCAAACCGATCCCGCGACCTCATCCAAAGCAGCGCAGAGGAACACCCCAGGGTTTTAGTTGGTATAAGGACTCCAACATAACCTTCTAGCCTCCCCCAGCTAGTTGGTATCCATAAAGGATTTCCCTGGGTCAAAAAAAAAAAAAAAAAAAAAAAAAAAAGGTTAGGTTAGGTTAGGTTAGGTTAGGTTAGGTTAGGTTAGGTTAGGTTAGGTTAGGTTAGGTTAGGTTCCGCCGCGTGGGGGGAAATAGCCTTGGTGGGCGTATATTTCTCCCCAAACCGCCCTCTACAGGACTTCGAGAATTTTCTCGAAGTCCTCACCGCTGTTGTCGGGAGGGCGGCGCCGCGCCAGGTCGCCGTGTTGGGCGACCTGAACGCCAAGTCGGCGGCCTGGGGCAACCCGGCCGCCTCTTGCAACGTCCGAGGGCGCGCCGTCGAATTCTGGGCGGCCTCGTCTGGCGTGTCCCTCCTCAACAGGGGGGCGGTTCACACGTGTGTGCGGCAACGGGGAGGGTCAGTGGTGGACGTTTCGTTCGCCACCCCCGTCCTAGCCGCCCGCGTTGTGAACTGGCGGGTGGAGCTGGTGGAGACTTTGTCGGACCACCGCTATGTGCGGTTCGACGTCTCCACCCAGAGCCCCGGGAGGACGGCCCCCTCGGGCCGATCCCCCTTTCCGCGGTGGGCCCTTACCCGCCTCGACCGTGAGGCGGCTAAGGAGGCGGCGCTCGTCCAGGACTGGCTCGCCCCTCCGGTCGACGTCCTGGACGTGGACTCCGCAGCAGCCCAGCTGCGGAGGTCCCTGACCGAGGTGTGCGACGCCAGCATGCCTCGGTCCCGCCGCCCGCCTCCCCGTCGCGCCGTCTATTGGTGGTCGGAGGGGCTAGCGGGGCTGCGGTCCGCCTGCGTGGCGGCGAGGCGGGCGTATGCGCGGAGTCGGCGGCGCAGGCGGCGATACCCCGAGCAAGAGGACCTTCTATATGCCTCTTACGTAGAGGCTAAGAAGGTCCTCAAGACGGCAATGAGCGCCGCCAAAGACGCGGCGCGAGCCGAGATGCTCGAGGGTCTCGACAGGGACCCGTACGGGAGACCATACAAGGCGGCGCGGAACAAACTGCGCCCCTTTGGTCCCCCACTGACGGAGTCCCTGGAGCCGGCATTGCTGGATGGGGTGGTTCGGTCCCTGTTTCCTTCAGGAACCAACTTCACCCCACCAGCAATGGACCCTCCGCGGGGAGCAGCTCCGCCAGAGGAGGAGGTCCCTCCGGTCGAGGCGGAGGAACTTGGTGCGGAGACTATCCGCCTCCGCACCAAGAAGACGGCCCCAGGGCCGGACGGCGTCCCCGCACGGGTGGTGGCCATCGCCACCACTCAAATGGGGCAAAGGTTTCGGGACCTCTTCAGCGCGTGCTTCGTGTCTGGGAGGTTCCCGAAACCTTGGAAGGAGGGGCAATTATGCCTCCTCCGAAAGGAGGGACGCCCGGCGGACTCCCCCTCGGCATACCGGCCCATCGTTCTTCTCGATGAGGTCGGTAAGATGTTTGAGGGGGTAATCGCCAGAAGGCTGAATGGCCTTCTGGCGGAGGTGGGGCCGAATCTGTCGGACGCCCAATTCGGTTTCCGAAGGGGGCGTTCGACGGTGGACGCGCTGGCCCGGTTGAAGGGCCAAGTGCGGGAGGCCGTGGAGGTGGGGGACGGGGTTTTGGCTGTGTCATTCGACATAGCCAACGCCTTCAACTCCGTCCCCCACTCTACGATACTTGAGGCACTCCGTTACCACGGGGTGCCTCGGTATCTGCGGAGGCTGCTGGCCAGCTACCTGGAGGACCGAGCGGTCCTCCTGGTAGACAAGGCGGGCCAGATGCGGCGGTACGGCGTGGGGTCCGGTGTTCCACAGGGGTCGGTTTTAGGCCCACTCCTGTGGAACATCGGTTTCGACTGGCTCCTGCGGGGAGCTCTCCTCCGGGGCACGAGTGTCATCTGCTATGCAGATGACACTCTTCTCACTGCCCGGGGGAGAGATTTTCGGGAGGCGGCGAGCCTGGCCTCGGCCGGCGGATCCCTGGTCGCTGGAAGGATCCGCCGGCTTGGATTGGGGGTGGCGCTGCACAAGACCGAGGCCGTGTTTTTCCACGGGCCTCGGCAGCGCATCCCCACTGACGCCCACATCGTGGTGGAGGGCGTCAGGGTCGAAGTGAAGGCCCAGATGAAATATCTGGGCCTTGTGCTCGACAGCAGGTGGCGTTTCAGCCCGCACTTTAGCGGGCTGTCAGCGCGCCTGCTGAAGGCCGCGGGGGCGCTCTCGTGGCTCCTCCCAAATCTGGGAGGGCCCAAAGCGCGATGCCGGCAGCTGTATGCCGGCATCCTGAAGAGCATGGCCCTCTACGGGGCCCCGATCTGGGCGGACTCCCTCCATAGGAGGGAGAACGCCACCGTGATCCGAAGGCCCCAAAGGGCCATCGCGCAGCGGGTGGCGAGAGCCTACCGCTCGGTAGGCTTCGCGGCCTCATGCGCTCTGGCGGGCACCCCTCCTTGGGAGCTCGAGGCGTGGGTGCTCGCCAGAGTATATGAGTGGACGGCGGGGCGCAGGGCTCTCGGGGAGCGCCCGGCCCCAGAAGAGCGGGAGGCCGTGCGGCGAGAGGCGAGGGACGCAGTCGTCCAACACTGGACGGAGGACCTCGCCTCTGCCACGTTCGGCCGCAGAACGTTGGATGCTCTCGGGCCAATCCTGCGTGATTGGCTCGAGAGGTCCCACGGCTTCCTCTCTTTCCGTCTGGTGCAGGTGCTATCCGGGCATGGATGCTTCGGATCGTACCTGCACCGGATCGGAAGAGAGGGAACGCCGTCGTGCCACGCCTGTGGCGCGACGGAGGACACGGCGCAGCACACCCTCGAGGTGTGCCCGTCGTGGTCCGAGCCGCGCCACGCCCTGGTCGCGGCAGTGGGGCAGGACCTCTCGCTTCCCAGCGTGGTTCATTCCATGCTGGAGAGCGAGGGGGCCTGGGCAGCGGTCGCCTCCTTCTGCGAGGACGTGATGTCCCAGAAGGAGGCGGCAGAGCGCGCGCGTGAGGAAGATCCTCTCGCGGCGCCTCTGCGTAGGCGGAGAAGAGGTGGGAGAAGGCGGCCATAGTCGCCTCCTCTCCCTCTGGTGATGGATAGCGGGAGGCAGGCGTGGGGACGCCTCCTCCTGCATTGCACTTATCCATCACCCCCGTCGGACGGGAACGACTGAGCACTCGCAGTCGCTCCCGGGGCCCCCCTCTGCAAGGGGGGGGCGTGGAGGCCCCGCTGTCAAGGCGGGCGGTCGTCGGCGGGGGACTGGATGAAAAGGCTCCTGCCGGTTTCCCAGTCCCTCACCACATAGACGACGCCGGAGTGCCGCTGGGTTGTTTAGTGGGTATACCGGTCGTAGGACCGGGGAGTCCCACATACCCCTCCCATCCCCATGGGAGGGGATGCGTAACGCATTTTTCCCAGCGTCAAAAAAAAAAAAAAAAAAAAAAAAAAAAGGTTAGGTTAGGTTCCACGGACCTGCTAGGTTCTCCTAGTGGGCGGGGAGGTGAACCCCGACGTGGCGCGTCCCCAGGTGGCGGATAGGGGAACGGCCCCCAGATATGGGGGCTACCGGTATACCGGCGCGGACCAAAGGACACACAGGGCCCCTCTGCGTGTCTCTATGAAGGTAGCATAGAGCACGGCAGACGGGGCAGGAGGAGACGAGAGTCTCAGCGGACTTGGAGTCGGTGGATGGCTGGCCTGCAAGGCCGGCGGCGCGGCGGGGAGGGTCAACTCGGCCACCTCGTCGGGCAAACACCAAGGTGCCTCTGGATTTTCTGGTTTTGAGTCGTTCTGCCTGATTTCCTGCGAGTCGGCTGTATGGGTCAGCTTCCTTGCGGGACTTCGGGTGGGGCGGCGCTTTGCTGGCGTTTTCGGGGGCAACGGAGGAGGGCCCTTTCGGGCAATTAGCTTTGTTACGTGCTTGCGCGGATGAAGCAGAGTTGGGCTCGGCGTGCGCTTACCCCGCCGTCGGGCAGGCAAGGGGGGACTTGTCTTCCCTGCCCCCAGCTCGAAGTCGTAATCCCGCGACGATTGCGGTCATGTCTCGTGATCGGAGTGGGGCCGATGGCCTTGGCTTGGTCGCCCGGGCTGCGAGGAGTAAACCTCTATAAAAAATCCCGTAGGACAAGTGGGGGTGCAGCACGAAGTCCGTTCTCTTAGAGGATGGCTGGCCGGTAAAGTCAGTCGCTACTGTACCTAGGCGTTGCGCCTTGGTTAGGTTCACCTGCCCTTCCCGGATACACGAGGGCACTGTCCGGGTCGTATGAGTCCCCGGTACTCGTGGGACTTTATATGGATACTTTCATTCAAACCCCAAAGGAGGGCGGTCGCCTGGATAGCCGCATTGTAGGAGTTGCTGCAGAGCCCGTGAGGGTGTCTGGTGCGGACGCTTCTGCGTCAAAGGAGGTAGCCTTGGTGGCGAAGGTCGCTGCCAAGAAGGCTGTGGTAGTTCTAAGAAGGATGGACAGCAGAGGAAACAGCGTGGAGGAGGCCCTAAGCAGGACCAGGTGTCCATCCCTGGTGAGTAGCTTGGGGAGCGACTCTGACGCGAGGTCGGCCGATTCAGAGAGCCTTCCGTCCAGGTTCTGGAAGAGGAAGAGGCTGAACCCAGTCGAGAGAAAGGGTGGGAGTAGCGGGTCTGACTCAGACCGAAACGCGCTCCCAGAGAAGACGACCAAGTTGTCGAGGCGCGGTCCTGGGAGGCCCCCGACAACCGGTAAATACGTCGGCATGGCAAAGGCCAGAGCCGAGCTTGCTGCCGCTGAGCAGCAAGAGATGGAAATGGAGGTGGAGAGGGCGGTGGTGGCGGCAACGCCCAAGCCGCGCTCAGATGCCGCCAAGAAATACTTGGGTGCCGCGGCCTCCTGGGGCCCGACAAGGGAGGCCCCTGCTGTCGCCCTGTCCTCCCGGGTAGAGGAGAGCCTGACGGCCATAGAGCTAGTCGGAAACAAGTCGGGCAATCTTAAGGGCACTTTCCAAGGCGCCCTTAAAAAGTCCGTGGAGGTGCTCCGCGAGGTGTTTGAGGAGTTGGCCTCGCGAACGCCTGCTGACGAGGTGGCTCGGCTCCAAGCGGAGAACCGGATGCTGAAGGGCCAACTAGACCGGCTTGGCGAGGAGATGGCCGCGCTCAGGGCCGAGGTGAGAGGCGGCAGGGAGTGTGCTGCTCCCAAGCCACCAGCTGAGTTCGGAGACCTCCAAGCTACACTAGCAAGGATGGACGCTCGGCTTGAGAGTCTGGAGGTGGACGGGCGGCTTCTGCCCCCAAAGCGCCACCGCCCATCCTTGGCAGCGGATCGAGCGCAAGAGGATGAGAGGGTGCCAGCGTCGCCAACTCCTGCACCAAGGAAGGTGCCGGCTGATAAGCCTGCCCCCACTCCGGCGGCAAAAACCGCGAGTAAGAAGGCGCCAGCGGCCTCTGAAGCTAGTACATCTGGCGAGAAGAAGGCAAAGAGGAAGAAAGGAAAAAAGGCCTCCCCAGCTACCCCTGCCCCGACTGCTCCTGCTCAGGCAGCCCCTGCTCCGGCAGGTAATAGCCAGACGCAAGATAAGGAGGGGTGGCAGACGGTGGGTCCGCGTCGCCGCACCAAACAGCGGAAGGACCCAGCTGACAAGGCACCAAGGGCGTCGGCGCCCACAAGATCAGCGGCGCCCCAGCCAGCTGCGGCCAGAAAGGCGAAAGCCCCTAAACTCCACGCCCCCCGCTCAGCAGCGGTGGTGATCGCGTTGCAACGGGGCGCAGAGGAGAAAGGTCGGACGTACGGAGAGGTGATCGCCGAGGCCAAATCGAAACTCGATTTGGGAGAACTCGGGATCTCCTCCGTACGCTTCCGGCAGGCGGCGACCGGGGCCCGCATCTTGGAGGTCCCAGGAGCTACGAGTGGGGGCAAAGCAGACCTGCTGGCGGAGAAGCTCCGGGGATTGTTCTCCCCAGAGGACGTGAAGGTCTCCAGGCCGGTGACCTCAGTCGACCTGAGGGTAACCGGTCTGGATGACTCTGTCACCCCGGAGGAGTTGGCGGCTGCGGTCGCAAAAGCCGGAGGGTGTTCGCCAGACGAGGTAAAGTCTGGCGAAATAAGGAAAGGACCCGGGGGCGTGGGCACGGCCTTGGTAAAGTGCCCCGTCGCGGCCGCGAAGAAGGTGGTGGCAGCCGGACGCCTTCAGGTCGGGTGGGTGGCGGTCGGGGTGAAAATCCTCGACGCCCTCCCCCGCCGGTGCTACCGGTGCTTCGCACTGGGCCACATTGGGGCCCAGTGCTCGTCGGAGGTCGACCGCAGCCAGAACTGTCTGTGCTGCGGTCAAGCGGGCCACAAGGCCCGGGAGTGTTCCGCCAAGCCCCACTGCCCCGTCTGCGAGGCAGCTGGGAAGAAGGCGGACCACCTCGCTGGGGGCAAGGCCTGTGCCAAGCCCCCAACAAAGAAGGCAGCGAAGAAGGCTGCGGCAAGGGCCAGGAAGGCCAAACCGCAGCCTGCGAACCCGCCCCCGGGTGACACGGAGTCGCCAATGGAGGTCCATTAGTTATGGACCTCCGATTCCTGCAGGGAAACCTCAACCACTCCGCCGCGGCCCAGGACCTGTTTGTCCAGGCCATGGCGGAGTGGCAGGCCCATATTGCTGTCGCCGCCGAGCCGTATCGCGTCCCGGTCCGTTCTGACTGGGTCGGGGACTGCGGTGGCTCAGTGGCGATTATACAGCGCTGCGCGGCGGGCGGCCCTCCTCTCACTGCTCTGAATAGAGGGGAGGGCTTTGTGGTGGCGAAGGTCGGCGTAGTGGTCATAATTGGGGTGTATTTCTCCCCCAATCGACCACTCGCCGACTTCGAGCGATTCCTCATGTTGCTAGGGGTCGCAGTCGGCCAGGTCTCTCCCGGTCCCGTAGTCGTCCTAGGGGACCTCAATGCCAAGTCTAGGGCTTGGGGTTCCGCGACGACAGACCTGAGGGGGAGAGTGCTGGAGGAGTGGCTGGTGGAGTGCGGGATGGCCATCCTTAACCGCGGCACGGTAGACACGTGTGTGCGCCGTAACGGGGGTTCAGTCGTGGATATTTCATTCGCGACCCCCCCCATCGCACACCGTGTCCAGGGGTGGGAGGTTCTGGAGAACGAGGAGACGCTGTCGGATCATAGGTACATTACCTTCAACGTCTCCAACAACTCTTCTCCAGACACCCCGAGAGCCCCAAGCCAGCCAAGGCTGGATGGGCCGCGATGGGCGATTAAGCGTCTGAACAGGGAACTGTTACAGGAGGCAGTACTTGTTCAGGCGTGGATACCAGATCCACCACCAGTGGACATAGACAGGGATGCGGCTCGGCTCTGCGAGGCCATGACGCAGGCGTGTAACGCCGCGATGCCTCGCGTTAGAGCCCCCCCGTCCAAAACTGCCGTCTACTGGTGGAATGAGGAGATCGCCCGACTCCGCCAGTCGTGCGTGGAGGAGCGCCGCGCCTTCCAGCGGTATCGGAGGCGCCGAAACCGCGAGGAAGGTGAGGAAGACCGACTGTACGCAGCGTACAGGGAGGTAGCGGTGGCACTCCGCCTCGCCATCGGTCGGTCCAAGGCCGCGGCGTGGGAGGAGCTCCTGCTGACATTGGAGAGGGATCCTTGGGGTAGGCCGTACAAGCTAGTACGGCAAAAACTACGCCCTTGGACCCCTCCCGTCTCCAGCAGCTTAGAGCCGGCGGTCTTGGAAAGGGTGGTCGAGGTACTGTTCCCGGAAATGGGAACAGACTTTGAGCCTCCCACCATGGCGCCGCCGACACAGGAGGAGAGAGACTCGGGCGAGGTGCCCGAGGTCTCGAAGGAGGAGGTGGGTGCGGCCGTGTTACGCATTAAGGGCAAAAACACGGCCCCAGGACTCGACGGCATTCCTTGCCGTGCATGGGTCCTGGCCCTAGGCGGGGAGCAGGAGGCTCTAGAACCCCGCCTAAGGGCACTCTTCACCAGGTGCGTGCGTGAAGGGGTGTTCCCGCACCAGTGGAAGGAGGGTCGCCTGGCCCTCCTTCGCAAGGAGTCACGGCCGGCCGATGACCCATCGGGGTATCGGCCGATAGTGTTACTCGACGAGGCGGGGAAGCTGCTGGAGAGAGTGATAGCCAACCGCCTCGTCGAGCACTTGGGAGAAACAGGCCCGAATCTTTCGGACGCCCAGTTTGGGTTCCGCTGCGGCCGGTCGACTGTGGATGCGATCGGTCGCCTGCGGGACGTGGCGGAGGAGGCGGTGTCGGGGGGTGGGCTGTTGATTGCTGTGTCGTTGGACATCAAGAACGCATTCAACAGCCTGCCCTGGCCAACCATAATGGAGGCACTCCGTTTTCATGGAGTGCCCCATTATTTAAGAAGATTGGTGGGGAACTACCTGTCCGATAGGGCGGTAGTGTTCCCCACCAGAGACGGAGTGGGTGGTCGGCGGCGTATGTCACGCGGTGTTCCCCAGGGGTCCGTTCTTGGGCCCCTGCTGTGGAACATCGGATACGATCACGTCCTGCGCTGCGCTAACTTGCACGGCGTAGGCGTGATATGTTACGCCGACGATACCCTGGTGACGGCCCGGGGTTCTGATCTCCGGGCCGCCTTGATACTGGCCACCGCCGGTGTGGCGGCGGTGGTCTCGAGGATTAGGCGGTTGGGGCTGGAGGTGGCTCTCCACAAGTCGGAGGCCATCTGCTTCCATGGGCCTCGACGGAGACCACCTTCCGGCACCAACATAGTGGTCGGAGGGACCCCAATCCCAGTCGGGACGACGCTTAAATATCTCGGCGTCGTCCTCGACAGCAGGTGGGACTTCGGCGTCCATCTGGAGAGATTGGTCCCGAAGTTAGTGGGCACGGCGGGCGCGCTTGGCCGCCTGCTACCCAACCTGGGTGGAGGAAACGGGAGCTGTCGCCGCCTGTATATGGGAGCGGTCCGGTCCATGGCCCTTTACGGGGCCCCGATCTGGGCGGGGTCCCTTAAGAACCGCCACAAGGCTCTACTGCATCAGGCGCAGAGAGTCATGGCGGTTCGGACCATCAGGGGTTACCGGACCATCTCCCACGAGATGGCTTGCGTCCTTGCCGGGTCCCTTCCGTGGGATCTAGAGGCCGAGGTTCTGTCCTCGGTCTACTGGCAACGGACGCACGCCCGGAGCCGGGACCTGCGCCCTGCGCCCGACGAAGTGGTGCGGTGGCGCATGGATGCCCAGGAGGAGGCTCTGGGCGAGTGGCGGCGGCGGCTAGAGGGGCTCCGTGATACGGGTGCGGGGTCCCGACGCCGATTGTTGGAGGGGGTCCTGCCCATTCTAGAGGAATGGGTGGGACGGAAGTGGGGGCAACTTACTTTCCGGCTTACACAGGTACTCTCGGGGCATGGTTGCTTCGGGAGGTACCTGTATAGCATAGCCGGGAAGGAGTTAAGCCCGGAGTGCCACCACTGTGGCTGTGCGGAAGACACCGCACAGCACACTTTGGTGGTATGCTCCGCCTGGGCAGGGCCGCGATCGGAGCTGATTGCGGCCCTGGGAGGAGGAGATCTCTCGCTGCCGACCGTCATGGAGAAGATGGTCAGCAGCGAGACGATATGGGAGGCGATGATCTCCTTCTGCGACAACGTGATGTTGCAGAAGGAGACCGCGGAGCGCGAAAGGGAGCGAGATCCGCTCTCCCAGCGGCTCCATCGTGGGCGAGGCGGGCGGGCGAGAAGGGGTGCCCGCTCTCGACACGACCCGCCAGGGGTGTCTCGGGCGGCAGGTGCGGGGGCACCGGCCGTCCAGTGATGAGACCCCCTGAGGAGGTAGGAGGGGTTCGCCCCTCTGAGGAGGTCCGCCCATTTCATCGGGCGGACGTGGGCCACAGGCGAGGCCAGGCGGACTGTGGAGTTACCGCCGGCCTTGCCTCTGCCTAACAGTGGCGGGAATAGTGAGGTTTTTAGTGGGTATACCCGAAAGGGGGAGTCCCACATACCTCGCCCTTGCCCCCCGGCAGGGCGGGGATGCGTAACGCATTTTCCTCACTTAAAAAAAAAAAAAAAAAAAAAAAAAAAAAAAAAAAAAAGGTTAGGTTAGGTTAGGTTAGGTTAGGTTAGGTTAGGTTAGGTTAGGTTAGGTTAGGTTAGGTTAGGTTAGGTTAGGTTAGGTTAGGTTAGGTTAGGTTAGGTTAGGTTTTTTTTTTTTTTTTTTTTTTTTTTTTTTTTTTTTTTTTTTTTTTTTTTTTAAATGCCATCTCGAAATGGCCTAACTTAAATTTAACTGTTGCTATTTTATTGCAACAACATTGAGGACTACGAGTAAATAAACAACATTATATTTTTATTACTATTACATACATCAAGAAAAAATAGAGAAAAGTAGAGAAACATACAATGATATATAATATACATAATAATTTAACAATTTTACTGGTCCCTGCAACAGTTAATCTTATCTATTTAATTTTATTCATTCATTTACTATCAATCTTTCATTGCACTTGGCAATGAGAGCATCAAATTACAATTAAATAATAATTTTAAACATAATATTACAAAATTCATTAAAACATACCAAAAATAATTACTATTTTATACATTACATTATTTTAACATTATTTATAAAATCACATCAAAATCAAACGTACAAAAATGATTATAAAATATCCGATTACAATTAGCGCCATCTTTGGGATTTTCATCAAACTAAGAACTACAAACACAAAATAAAATCATAAAATTCCAAAAATAATTAACTAATTAAATAATTAAACACAATTAATAAATATTCCAGTAATTCATTATTATACATGCACTTTATATTCAATTCATTACAATACAATTAATTTATAATAATTTAATTACAATTCAATATTAATAAACAACAAATATTAAAAAATTATAAACATCAACATAAGCTTTGGGAATATACTGAATCTAAATTGTAATTAAATTCATAAGATAAATAAACAATAATATTAAATCACATGTATCACAAGAACTTTAAATATTTTAAATATTACCTATGTGAAAACAATTTAATTAATCCTACAAAATATTAATAATAATTCAATAATCATAAACCAATAACATAACTCAATATAAATTAATAAAATAAAATTTCTTTAAAAACAGCGCCATCTTTGGGTTTAAAGTGTAAAACCTGCATAATATATATTAATGTGATAAAACTAAGAATAAAATTAAGATTTCATTAAAATGTCATAGTGCAATAATATATATTCCATTGTTTACTAATAAATGTGATTCATAAATATTAAAATTAGAAAAAATATAAAATTCATTAAATTGTTATACATTATTATCACATTGAATTATACCATATTATCATTATATACATTACACTAATTACTTAAAGTATGCGGAGAAACCCCCATCAAAGAGCCTTATTACAAATCTTTTCAGAGCGCCATCTTTGGATTGCTTATCATACTACTATAATAAGCCTATCTTAAGCCACAAATCAGCTTTTTCTATACATCTTATAATTTTATACTAAAATAGATAATTATTTCAATTTATCAAAATAAATATTTGTTGACCCCTTTATTATTTAAGTGTGCTGTACCGTTAGACCAGCAGACTAATGTAACATAGTCTGTGGTAACTTTCAAGCAATGTAGTGTCAGTCTGTCTGTCAGTCAGTAGTGTAAGTTTAGCAATGAAATCAACTTTGAGGTTAGTAAAATTGTTTACCTATTAATGAAAAAGTGAAAGTGAAGTCTCGGCTTAATGTTTAAATACTCCATTTGGTAAACTGAATAGCCAAGCGAAATAAGTGCCACCAATCTAAGTGCCATACTACCTCCTGAACTCCACAACAAGACTGAGACAGACGAAATTGTGCAGTTCAAGACGGATCAGCACAGCTCCGGGACGGCGGTCACCCAGCCCAGCACAGTTCAGCACTACCCGCAGCAAGTATCTAACAAAGCCTATTTACCTCAATAACTATACCCAGCAATAATTATTACTATTTACCTACAGTCTTATATTTACTTATTTACCTACTTGGGTGGTTTCTCCGCTACAGAATAATACTTACAAAACTAACCTATACTAGTTAGGCTCGACAAAGGAGCCGTTCCGTCTCCCTACTATGCGGAGAACGGTCCCAGCAAAAGCGAGAAAAGCCCGTCTGCAATCGTCGTCAACCATTATGTCACTCAAATTATCAATGCTGATATTAGTGTTTATTGTGTGTTCGCAGTCGTGCCTCAGCCTACCAAACGCTGGACAATCCACCAGTAAATGCTGTATGGTCTGAGGCACATCCTCGCAGAAGCACATCGGAGAGTCAGTAAGTTTAAATTTGTGTAAATAATACTTAAACCCCCCATGCCCAGTGAAAATTTGAGTGACATAATTATTTACAGTTATCCTACTAATTATTTTATATGATAAAGCAACATTTTTAAAATACATTTTGGTAGTAACACCAGTAGGAGCTGAGTTGTAGATGCGCTGCCATTCATTTATGGTGTCCAGTCTGGTGGAGTGCTTGGCGAAGGACAGGGGGAACTTGTCGTATCTAGGCAGCTGTCTATTGTTCAGTGCGGCATACTTGGCAAGCTCATCAGCTCTCTCGTTGCCGAGTATACCGCAGTGAGCCTTCACCCAATACAGGTTTACTGTTATTCCGTCCATGGTAATTTCAGACAGGAGGTTTTTAATGTCTGCAGCTAGCGGGTGTATTGACTGCGGGTCACTTATTGCTTCCAGGCCCGACCTAGAGTCACTGGCGATGCTGAACTGCCTCTCCCGCCGTCTCCTGATGATGTCGAGCGCGCGCAGGATCGCCGACAGCTCCGCCTGGAACACGCTGCAGTAGCTCTCCAGCCGAAAGGTAGCACTCTGAACCTCTACATCGCCGATCCAGCATGTCACCGCCGCTCCCACCTTACCCTCCAGCTTACTGCCATCCGTGTAGAGAATGGGCCCATCTTCCACAATGCTCTGCACGTCATCTCGCGAGCCTATGAGCCCAAATCCCAACCGTTTTCTCTCCGCTGGGTGAGGTAGGGAGAAAGGACTTCTTCGGACCTCTAGCATCCGTCCCGGTAGACATGGAAGAGGTTCTCCTCTCTTGACGTTATAAATAAGGGCGTGCTCTCTGACTCTTAGTGAGACTGGGATAATCCGAGCCAGCAGTGTACAGGAGATATGTGAAACCGTTCTGTGGGCCTTGCAGATTTTGAGCGCGAAGATTCTTGTGAGGCTGTTGAGAGCCTTCTCCGCGTAGACTCTGTCGGAGATGTCAGCCCAACAACTAGCAGAGTACAGGATGGTAGGCTCCACTACAGCCATGTAGATCAGTCTCAAAATATCAGAATTGAGACCCCACTGAGCGCGTGCTGCCCTGGAAACGGTTTTATAAAAAGATATTACTCTTTTAGTAACAGCTTCCAGGTGCCGTCGGAAATTAAGTAATGGGTCTATTGTCAATCCTAATATTTTGAGACTGGTCCCATAGACAAGCTCGACTCCCGCCATCTTCAACCTTGGTTTATGGTACCTCATCTTCTTGGTTATAATGAGCGCTTGAGTCTTCCCCGGCGCAAACTTGAGCTTCAGTCTATCCTCCCAGCGCAGGACCGCAGCAAGGGCCCGGTTGACCTTCTCTTCCAACTCTCTACCATCGGCTCCCGCTGCGATCATGAGGATATCATCGGCAAAAGCTTGCACCCGCACACCTCCGTATTGGCTCTGCTCCAGCAGAGGGTCCAGTTGAATGTTCCACAGAACGGGTCCACAGGTGGAGCCCTGGATGCAGCCCTTATTTGTGCTCCTTTCGACTGTCTCGCCCGCGTACTTCAGCCTTATTTTTCTGTCCGCCAGATAGTCGAGGATGAGCCGCACAACGCCGCCGTCCACCCGCCTGGAATGCAGCTCGTTCACGATGGCCGGCCACCACGCATTATCAAAGGCCCCCTCAATATCCAGGGATACCATGACCACTATCCCCTTGTCCCGGAGGCTGGATTTGACCATGGTCATGGCATCGAAGAGGGCATCTTCAGTGCTGCGCTGCGGGGTGAATCCGTACTGCAGCGGGCTAAGGGATTCATCTCGGCCCAGCTGCCACTGCAACCTGTTGACGAACAGTTTTTCTAACATTTTCCCCAAGACCGGCAGTAATCCGATGGGCCTATAGGATTTAGGCTGCGCGTAAGTGTCCTTTGCCGGCTTGGGGATAACTTTAATGGTGGCCGTCTTCCATATGCGCGGGAAGCATCCCCACCTCAGGCAGAGCGAGAAGATGTCCCGGAGCAAGGCCTTGTTCCCCGTGTAGGCGCGGAGGCAGATGTCTAGCGTGAGCCCATCGCCTCCCGGCGCCTTCTTGGGGTTCATCCCCCGCAGGACCTCCTCAAGCTCCGTACAGGTGAAGGCGACGAAGTCCACCGCGCTCAGCCTAGTCTCCGCAGCCCGCCGATTCGCCTCGTCCCTTAGTCGCCTTTGTTCGGGGGTGTCCTGTGCCGCATCGTCCCAGGGGTAAAAGGTGTCGGCCAACAGCATCGCCGACCCCCTCTCGTCCAGCGCGGCTCCCCCTGGCGCCTCGAGCAGGATGTCTTGCGTCGGGGCCGTGCAGGCCTTCATAATTCTGTAGGAGCGCTGCCAGATGGTCTCCACCTTCTCGCCGGTGCAGAACGCCTTCCAGCTCGCAGTGGTGGCCGACTCGATGGCCTTCTTGTAGGTTTTCCGGGCCTCCAGGTACCGGTCGACCACGAACTGGCGTCTTCGCGAGCTGGCTTTGCCGATCTTTCTCCGGCAGCGCACCATCTCGGTCTTCAGCTCGGAGAGCTCGGCCGTCCACCACCTGCAGGCCTTGGCAGGTCTAGTGTCGGGGATTAGGGGGATCGCCGCTTCGCAGGCCGCGACGACGCACTCGGTGTACAGATCTGCTATTCCGTTCACCTCCTCCACGTCCTCGACCTCCGCCACCTTGTCCTCCAAATTGGTCGCCCCGACCTCCCGCTGGAACCTGTCCCCGAACGCTAACCAGTCCGCCTTGTCTGTGTTATAGATGCGCGTGCCGCCCCGCCGCCCCGCGCCGGCCCCCGCGCGCGCCCGCAGCCGCAGCCGCAGCGCCACGGGCCGGTGGTCGGACAGGCCGCCCAGCCGCTCATCCACGCGCCAGTCCCGCACGGCGCCCAGCAGCGCGGCCGAGCACGCCGTGACGTCGATGATGCTGGCGCACGGCCGGCCGCCGCGGTGCACAAGGTACGTGGGCGCCGCGCCCTGGTTCAGCACCTCCAGTTGCAGCTCCGCGAACAGCTCCGACACGTCTCGCCCCCGCGAGTCCTCCGCCGTGCACCCCCACCAGGGGCTCTCCGCGTTCACGTCCCCCGCCACCAGCACTCGCTCCACTCCCATCGCCGCCACCGTCGCCCGGATGAACGCTAAATATCTACTTAAATCTAGTTCCTTATCTAAATAAACACTAATTAAACCTATTCTTATACTATCAAATTTTAAAATAACTCCTACGATATCCTCCGTGACGAACCTACCATCTATGACAAACTGGATTCCAGGATCCGTGACGACGATTGCAGAGCGGACCGGTCGCTGCGCCGCCCCCGCGGCCTGCACGAGCCGGCAGCCCGCCGGGGCGGCCATGCTCGCCTTAGCGCCAACGTACGGCTCCTGCAGCAGCAGCACGCGCACGCCGCGCGCCGTGGCCTCGCGCAGGCACTCGTGCGTTGCCGCCCTGCCCCTCCCCAGGTTGTACTGCACGATCTTTAAATCTATGTCGCCGAGTGAAGTGGGATCGGTGCCCTCAGCAATACCTGACCGCGAGTCGGGCTATCCGGTCCCACTTCCTCCACTCCGGGCAGTCGGAGCTGTAGGCCGGGTGGCCGCAGTCGGGCAGCCGCCTGCCGGCGCAGTTGGTGCAGTGCGGCGCGCGGTCTCGGGCGGGGCACGCGCGCGTGTCGTGCGCGCCCGCGCAATGTCCGCAGCGGGGCTCCGGGGCCCTGCACTCCGCCACCTTGTGCGAGAAGCCCAGGCACCGGTAGCACTGCACCAGTGGCGACTGGTCGACCGCGCTCACCACCTGGTAGCCTAGCCTCACGCGGCGGTCCCTCAGCGCCCCCCACACGGCCGGGCTGACCTGCACCACGACATTGTTGAGCCCGCTGACTCTCCCCTTGATCCGCCGAACTACGGAAACCTTCCGCTCGGTTTCAGGTACCCGCGAGAGCAGAGCGTCGTTCTGCCGGACGAGCGCCTCCTGCACGCGGGCGTCGGCGAGGTCGGCGACGACTCCGACGAGGCGCAGGTACGGGTCCCTGGCCCGCGGCTCCGTCACAGCGAAGTCGTCCCCGAGCCCCGCGATCGCTCGCCCCATGACCGCCCTCTCCCTCTCCGACTCCATCGAGATGGCGACCCTGGCGTTCCTGCACTTTCGGACCCCGGTGACCCCGACGCCCAAGCCGATCACGTCTACCCCCTTCTTTATCCGAGACAAAATCTGATCGCCCGTGTCGGTCGGGTTCTTGGACTCGACGATCAGCGAGAACTTGCTGGTCACGGCTGCGGCATACGAGGTTGGCGGCGCCGGGCTTCGCGCGCCAGGCCCGGGCTCCGGGCGGAGCGCCTCCTCGCGCAGGGCGCGCACCTCCTCGACCAGCGCGTCCACCCGCGCGGGCGCCTCGCCCTCGCCCCCGGCCCCGGCCCCCGCCCGCACCCACGCCTGGTCGGCGGCCATCTCCTGCACGAGCCGGCGGGTGGCCACGCTTTCCTCCAGCGTCTTGGCGCTCGCCCGCCGCAGCTCATCCAGGTTCGTCTGGACGTACGTGTTGATCGCCTCGAGCTTGCCGGCGTACACCTTCTCCTGCAGACTGTAGCGCCGCTCTGTGGTGGTCTTCACGCGCTCCTTCTCGGCGATGTGGCGGCTGCGCGAGTCCGCCAGCCGGAGGACCATCTCGTAGAGGCCGTTCAGGCCAGCCAGGATCGCCTCCTTAATGTCGCGGTTTAAATTGCGCGATCTGTCTAATTCCCCGATTGTTTTTTTTCAGCAGGCGGTTGGCCGCGTGCGGGGCCTCGTGCACCGGGCCGCCGTCCCCGAGCGACATGATGGACAGGTCGTGGACCCTGTCGGGGGAACCGTCGTCACCGCTGCCCGCCCCCGCGCCCGCGCCCGCCGGCGAGTCGCGCCGCTCCGGCAGCACCGGCGTGAGCGAGCGCTCGAGGGTGCCCGCGATCTCACCGAGGGCCCTGACCGTCACCTCGTCGATGACCCGGGAGGCGGACTCGAGCTGCGAGCGCAGGCTGCTGACCGTGTTGCTGGCTGGCCACTCCCGGTCCCGCTCCGCAACGCTCCCCGCGCCCCCCGGGCCACCCGAGGCCGCCGGCTCCGCGCTCTCGCTCACCGTTCTCGGCTTAGACAGGAAGCCCGCCGGCGCCGGGGAGGGCCCCGGTGGAGCCCGAGGGCCCGGGAGGGCCGCTCGCTCCTCCGCCGCGCCCGCCCCGGCCCTTCTGACCACTCCCTGCCGAGGCATAGTCGCTGCCCTAGGCCTATACGACATTATACTATCGTAGAAGACCGTCTATTTACTTTTATTTAACCCCAAATTATTCAAATCCTATCCCTGACCCCAGTCCCAGCCCAGCAAACAAGATGACAGACTAGCAGTAATATTTACAAAGCAATTAGTATTTAAAAAGACAAGGATATAAAAGTATCCCCAATCACTATAGAAGTAATGTTAGTAAATGAGAGCGCCTACCAGTATTTTGTGAGCAATAGCTCACATGCAAAGTGTGTAGCTTTCTGTAGGAGACTTCTGTAAGAGAAGTAGGTCGTCCTCGATTAAAAGTTGCAAAAAAATCTTTAAAATGAAACTATTATAATATTGCAATTATGATGATTCAAAGTACGTACTCTGGAGAGTGCAGTGTGGTTACAATATGTACTCTAGTGCTTCTGTATCCTATGTATACAAGAAACAATGGCTAGGTATGACACAAAAATTGAGGCGAAAGAGGTTATATGAAATTTTAAATTTATCAAAGAATAAAACAAGGACCCCCCCGACAAAATTTAAACATACAATAAAATCAATTAGACTGTCAGTTATCTGATTACCACAATAAGATCCTGTCTCAAGACCAACCAGCAATACACAACCTACCTCTAAGTAGATATGCAAGCAAGAGAGCACACCTATCGGCCCGCTAATCTAAGCGCCACGCGGCAGCGGCGCGCGGCCTGCAACCCGTGCGGGTGGAGCGCGGCTTGCGTCCCGAGTTAGCCAAGCCAGTATTCTACCTTGAGCGTATATAAATATAATTATGTATTGCTTTATTAATCAAATATTAGTTACAATAAATTACCTAAACCTAACTAGAATACCTACTTATTACAAATTATACAATTATAAAACAACAATTAATATAGTGAGCGTAATTAAACTGCCCTTCCCAAGCACCTCGCGGCAACGGCGCGCGGCTTGCAACCCGTGCCGGTCGCGCTTGTGAGTAGTCGTACCTATCCGCCACCTACCCAAGCACCTCGCAGCGGCTCGGCGGCGCGCGGCTTGCAACCCGTGCCGGTCGCGCTTGTGAGTAGTCGTACCTATCCGCTACCTACCCAAGCGCCTCGCGGCGGCAGCGTGCGGCTTGCAACCCGCGCTAGCAGCGCGTAACTAATTATGTTCCTACCTAGTTTTTTTTTATAATGTAAATAATTGGATAAAAATTAGTAATTAATAATAATTTTAATAAATTAACTATACCTACCTAACTAATAATTCTTCTTATAAATAATTCAATAATAAAATGAGTATAATAAATTACCTAATCCTAACTAAAAACCTAACAGTCCGGTTCCCGGCCTTCCCGAGTGTATAAATGGAGAGGTTTATGATCTAGGAAATGGAGCTATACTAGAATGTATCGTGATTCGTGCGTGAGCGTACCTAAGTACCTAGATACTGTAGGTAGACTGTTGCTCCAAAGTGGCGAGTCACGGCTTAGCGACCAGTCCGGAGCCCGTGTCCGGCGTGGCCGCGATATATTGCGGGTAGTCCCCGGCCGAGCGCCGAGAATCGAGCCCCCACCGGCCGCCTCGCTATGCCTACCGCTCAACGCTAGGCTCGTGGAGTGATGACACTCCGACGGAGCGCAGACCGTGAACAGGCGGCCGAGTAAGCAGCGCACTACTGCTACGGGCTCGCGCGCGAGTGCGAACTAGCCGCGCACGGCCACGTACGTATTACTCCCAGGTCGTATAAAACGCAAGTATGGCGAACCCGGCCGGCCGAAGTGAAACCACACGCCGATCTAAAATGCTCACAACTTTAACAATTTTCAACCGATTTTAGATAAAATTTCACTGATAAATCAAGGTTGAATTAGGCAATGTGGTAAAATTATCTAATTGGCTTCAAACGCGTTAATTATACTTTTAAAATTGCTCCGAAATGTGAACACGTACAAAGTGAGACACTTTTCCTAATATATTACTAAAAAACTAGCTAAATTAAATAAAAAATCAAAAATTAAAGATGTCAATGTGAAAGTTAAATGTCAAGTTAATAGAATTAGAATTATTAATATCCTGTATTTACAAAAATAATATAAATAATAAAGAATTTACTGGAAATGTAATTTGAATGAAAATACTTATTGTAGCCTAGCTCTTATAACTTAATTTATTTTATTAAAAATTAAATTCAATTTGATAAATGGTTCAGAGACCGACGTTTGTGCGAGCGGTCACCTCTCCGGGACTCAGGGTCGAGCCTCCTGGAGGTCCGGGAGTGCAGTACGAGCGGCTGCGCGCTGACTAAAAAGCCTATAGCTCTGTGGGTTGTGCTCCTATTTTCCTGGAAGAAGTCTCGTTCGATTCTCCTAACAATGGTCTTTAAGTTAAATTACAGAAAACTATGTGTCGTCGCTGATATTCAGGCAGTAATGAGGTTACAATACCTGATTTTGCGGCGTTTCCTCGAACGAGATTCCCTCCAGGTCCCTGGTGTCGTTCCCCTCGGTCCGACCAATCCAGGAAAAGCAATCCAATAAGGCACAACCACCACAATAAAGCCTATTTACTAAAAAACCAACTTTTTCTAACTAAATTAATTAAACTAAATATTACTACACGGATACAGCGCGCAGAGCTGTTACTCGGCCTAGCGGGGCTACCGGACTGGGTTAGGTTAGGTTAGGTTAGGTTAGGTTAGGTTGGGGGACCCCCCACAGTGCTTGCGTCCACGTCGCGTCCCCTGGAAACGACTCAGTCTGACCACCGTAACGGAGTGGCAGACTGAGCTCGGCTAAAGTGCACTGTGCGTTGTAGTTCTTTTATGCGGGATACTACGACATCGGCGGAGGCTATGCCTAAAAAATTTGTGCGGGACGCCTCCGGGCGTTTCTTAAAAGGCCCTTCTCAGGGCCAACCCAAAGGCCCTTCTCAGGGCCAACCCAAAGGCCCTTCTCAGGGCCAACTCGAAGGCCCTTCTCAGGGCCACACTGACGAGGGTGCGTCGGTAGCGGAGGCTGCATGCGCAGTCAGCCTGTTTGGCAGAGCGGGTGAGCTGACGGATTCCGACAGCGAGTCGGACGCAGGTCCGAGAGCGATTGAGGGAGGCCCGCTCAAACGGGCCTTCCTGAAAGACGGGTCCAGCTCGGACTCGTCCAGGAAAGGGAGGTCGAAGCGCAAGGTGAAGGCCAAAAAGCCTTCATCTGTCGCTGCCGTCGCCGATACCCACGACGTGGGATTGGAGGACGCGCGACGCGAGCTGAGCCTCACTCGGCGGGCACAGCTCCAGCAGGACCTGGAGGAGCAGGTCGCTGCCAAGGAGCAGGAGGCGCGCACTGCGCGGGCCAAGGCCGGGTACGGCGCGTCTTGCGTGCTGTACGCCGACCACTCCCTGGTCGAACTGGAGCGCATGGCGCAGGAGGACGCGGAGGAGATCGCCCAGGTCGCCTCCAAGTCCTCAAACCTGAAGGGGACTTTTCAAAAGTCCCTGAAGTGTAGGGCCGCGAGCATGCGTGGCATCGTCCGTGAGCTGGTGCAGCGCACAGCCACGGACGAGACGCGGCAGCTGCAGGCGAAAGTCGACCGCCTGCAGTCGGAGGTCAGCCAGCTGCACACGAAGCTGGCTGAAGCCACGGCCCGACCTACGCAGGCGGAGCCAAGGCCGGCGGCGGAAGTTCCCTCTTCCTCCTCCAACCTTGAGGATATCATCCGCAAGGTTGTGATGGAGGAAAGGGCCTTCACAAGAGCCTGCCTCGATGGCATCGAGGACAGGCTCCTGCCCGAAAAGCGCCTCCGACCGCCGCTAGCGGCGGACAAGAGGCAGAATAAGCCGGGGCCATCCTCCCAAAAGGAGGACCCCCTTCTCCCTTCTACCACTCCGTCCAACCAGCCTTGGACGAAAGTGGTCAAGAGGGGAAAGGGCAAGGCCAAGAAGACGGGAACGGCCGCCGCCCCTACCACCCCTGCCCCCACCCCTTCCTGCCCGTCCCAGGCGACAGGCAAGGGAAGGGGAAAGGGTAAGGGGAAGGGGAAGAAAACGGCCCCCAAGCCCGCCGCCGCTGCCCCCGCAGCCGAAAGGGCCTCCGCCGGTGGGAGGAAACCTTTGGTTCCTCCCAAATCCGCAGCCGTCGTGGTGACGCTCACCGCGGAGGCTGCTGAACGCGGGGAGACGTACGAGTCCGTCCTCAAACGGGCTCGTACCAACGCCGATCCCACCCAACTTGGGATCGGAGCGGTCACGTGCCGCCGGACTCAAGCCGGAGCTCGAATTTTCGAGTTCCCGGGGGCCCAGGGCGGCACAAACGCGGACCTCTTCGCAACCAAGTTGCGAGAGGTCATCGCGGACGCGGCCAAGGTGGCCAGACCCGTGAAGTCTGCGGCCTTGGAGGTGACCGATCTGGACGATTCGGTCACCAAAGAGGAGGTGGTGGCGGCGATCGCAGCTGTAGGGGGCTGCGATGTCGCAGCAGTGCAAGGCCGGGACATCAGACCCGGCCGCGGTGGCATGGGCACTATCCGCCTCGAGTGCCCAGTCGTCGCGGCCAAAGCCGTCCTCGCGAAAGGACGGTTCTCGGTAGGGTTCAGCACCTGCCGAGTCCGAGCACTTGAAGATCAGCCTATGCGCTGCTTCAAGTGCTTCGGAATCGGACACACGCGGGCCCTCTGTCCGTCCCTGGTGGATAGGACGGACAGTTGCTACCGCTGCGGCCAGGACGGGCACAAGTCCGTCTCCTGCACGGCCGCCACGCCGCGCTGCGCAATATGCGCAGCCAGCGGTCGCCCAGCGGGGCACATTATGAAGGGGAGGAACTGCAGGCCTCCCCTAAAGAAAGGTAAAGCGCAGGCGACGGCCCCGCCTGCCGCTGAGACCGCCGACCCCGAAGCGGGAGCCTCGGCGGCTGATGAGGAGGGTGCGATGTCCGAATGATGGATAGGCATCGCATCCTCCAGGCGAACACCAACCACTGCAAAACAGCCCAGGACCTGCTCATGCAGGTCATGGCTGAGTGGTTGGTGGACGTGGCGGTAGTCGCCGAGCCGTACTCGGTCCCCGACGGTTGGTTGGGTGATCGAGACGGCTTGGTAGCTTTGTTGTCGCGGTCTTCCACAGACTCCCCTCCCCTCTCGCTTTTAGAGAGGGGACCGGGATACGTGGCCGCCGCGTGGGGAGAAATAGCCCTGGTGGGCGTGTATTTCTCCCCAAACCGCCCTCTACAGGACTTCGAGAACTTTCTCGAAGTCCTCACCGCTGTTGTCGGGAGGGCGGCGCCGCGCCAGGTCGCCGTGTTGGGCGACCTGAACGCCAAGTCGGTGGCCTGGGGCAACCCGGCCGCCTCTTGTAACGTCCGAGGGCGCGCCGTCGAGTTCTGGGCGGCCTCATCTGGCGTGTCCCTCCTCAACAGAGGGACAGTTCACACGTGTGTGCGGCAACGGGGAGGGTCAGTGGTGGACGTCTCGTTCGCCACCCCCGTCCTAGCCGCCCGCGTCGTGAACTGGCGGGTGGAGCTGGTGGAGACATTGTCGGACCACCGCTACGTGCGGTTCGACGTCTCCACCCAGAGCCCCGGGAGGACAGCCCTTTCAGGCCGATCCCCCTTCCCGCGGTGGGCCCTTACCCGCCTCGACCGTGAGGCGGCTAAGGAGGCGGCGCTCGTCCAGGACTGGCTCGCCCCTCCGGTCGACGTTCTGGACGTGGACTCCGCAGCGGCCCAGCTGCGGAGGTCCCTGACCGAGGTGTGCGACTCCAGCATGCCTCGGTCCCGCCGCCCGCCTCCCCGTCGCGCCGTCTATTGGTGGTCGGAGGGGCTAGCGGGGCTGCGGTCCGCCTGCGTGGCGGCAAGGCGGGCATATGCGCGGAGTCGACGGCGCAGTCGGCGAGACCCCGAGCACGAGGACCTTCTGTACGCCTCTTACGTAGAGGCGAAGAAGGTCCTAAAGGCGGCAATGAGCGCCGCCAAAGACGCGGCGCGAGCCGAGATGCTCGAGGGTCTCGACAGGGACCCGTACGGGAGACCATACAAGGCGGCGCGGAACAAACTGCGCCCCTTTGGTCCCCCACTGACGGAGTCCCTGGAGCCGGCATTGCTGGATGGGGTGGTTCGGTCCCTGTTTCCTTCAGGGACCAACTTCACCCCACCAGCAATGGACCCTCCGCGGGGGGCAGCTCCGCCGGAGGAGGAGGTCCCTCCGGTCGAGGCGGAGGAACTTGGCGCGGAGATCATTCGCCTCCGCGCCAAGAAGACGGCCCCAGGGCCGGACGGCGTCCCCGCACGGGTGGTGGCCATCGCCACCACTCATATGGGGCAGAGGTTTCGGGACCTTTTCAGCGCGTGCTTCACGGCTGGAAGGTTCCCGAAACCCTGGAAGGAGGGGCAGTTGTGCCTCCTCCGAAAGGAGGGACGCCCGGCGGACTCCCCCTCGGCTTACCGACCCATCGTATTGCTCGATGAGGTCGGTAAGATGTTCGAGGGGATAATCGCCAGAAGGCTGAATGGCCTTCTGGCGGAGGCGGGGCCGAACCTGTCGGACGCCCAATTCGGTTTCCGAAGGGGGCGTTCGACGGTGGACGCGCTGGCCCGGCTGAAGGGCCAAGTGCGGGAGGCCGTGGAGGTGGGGGACGGGGTTTTGGCTGTGTCATTTGACATAGCCAACGCCTTCAACTCCGTCCCCCACTCTACGATACTTGAGGCACTCCGTTACCACGGGGTGCCTCAATATCTGCGGAGGTTGCTGGCCAGCTACCTGGAGGACCGAGCGGTCCTCCTGGTGGACAAGACTGGCCAGCTGCGGCGGTACGGTGCGGGGTCCGGTGTTCCACAGGGGTCGGTCTTAGGCCCACTCCTGTGGAACATTGGTTTCGACTGGCTCCTGCGGGGAGCTCTCCTCCGGGGCACGAGTGTCATCTGCTATGCAGATGACACTCTCCTCACTGCCCGGGGGAGGGATTTCCGGGAGGCGGCGAGCCTGGCCTCGGCCGGCGGATCCCTGGTCGCAGGAAGGATCCGCCGGCTAGGATTGGGGGTTGCGCTGCACAAGACCGAGGCCGTGTTTTTCCACGGGCCTCGGCAGCGCATCCCCACTGACGCCCACATCGTGGTGGAGGGCGTCAGGGTTGAGGTGAAGGCCCAGATGAAATATCTGGGCCTTATACTCGACAGCAGGTGGCGCTTCAGCCCGCACTTTAGCGGGCTATCAGCGCGCCTGCTGAAGGCCGCGGGGGCGCTTTCGTGGCTCCTCCCAAACCTGGGGGGACCGAAAGCGCGATGCCGGCAGCTGTATGCCGGCATCTTGAAGAGCATGGCCCTGTACGGGGCCCCGATCTGGGCGGACTCCCTCCATAGGAGGGAGAACGCCACCGCGATCCGCAGGCCCCAAAGGGCCATCGCGCAGCGGGTGGCGAGGGCCTACCGCTCGGTAGGCTTCGCGGCCTCATGCGCTCTGGCGGGCACCCCTCCTTGGGAGCTCGAGGCGTGGGTGCTCGCCAGAGTGTATGAGTGGACGGCGGGGCGCAGGGCTCTCGGCGAGCGCCCGGCCCCAGAAGAGCGGGAGGCCGTGCGGCGAGAGGCGAGGGACGCGGTCGTCCAACACTGGACGGAGGACCTCGCCTCTGCCACGTTCGGCCGCAGAACGTTGGACGCTCTCGGGCCAATCCTGCGCGATTGGCTCGAGAGGTCCCACGGCTTCCTCTCTTTCCGTCTGGTGCAGGTGCTATCCGGGCATGGATGCTTCGGATCGTACCTGCACCGGATCGGAAGAGAGGGAACGCCGTCGTGCCACGCCTGTGGCGCGACGGAGGACACGGCGCAGCACACCCTCGAGGTGTGCCCGTCGTGGTCCGAGCCGCGCCACGCCCTGGTCGCGGCAGTGGGGCAGGACCTCTCGCTTCCCAGCGTGGTTCATTCCATGCTGGAGAGCGAGGGGGCCTGGGCAGCGGTCGCCTCCTTCTGTGAGGACGTGATGTCCCAGAAGGAGGCGGCAGAGCGCGCACGGGAGGAAGATCCTCTCGCGGCGCCTCTGCGTAGGCGGAGAAGAGGTGGGAGAAGGCGGCCATAGTCGCCTCCTCTCCCTCTGGTGATGGATAGCGGGAGGCAGGCGTGGGGACGCCTCCTCCCGCATTGCACTTATCCATCACCCCCGTCGGACGGGAACGACTGAGCACTCGCAGTCGTTCCCGGGCCCCCTCTGTAAGGGGGGGCGTGGAGGCCCCGCTGTCAAGGCGGGCGGTCGTCGGCGGGGGACTGGATGAAAAGGCTCCAGCCGGTTTCCCAGTCCCTCACCACATAGACGACGCCGGAGTGCCGCTGGGTTGTTTAGTGGGTATACCGGTCGTAGACCGGGGAGTCCCACATACCCCTCCCATCCCCATGGGAGGGGATGCGTAACGCATTTTTCCCAGCGTCAAAAAAAAAAAAAAAAAAAAAAAAAAAAAAAAAAAAAAAAAAAAAGGTTAGGTTAGGTTCCACGGACCTGCTAGGATCTCCTAGTGGGCGGGGAAGTGAACCCCGACGTGGCGCGTCCCCAGGTGGCGGATAGGGGAACGGCCCCCAGATATGGGGGCTACCGGTATACCGGCGCGGACCAAATCACAGCGCGGCGGGGAGGGTCAACTCGGCCACCCCGTCGGGCAACCGAGGCGGAGCGCGGCGGGGAGGGTCAACTCGGCCACCCTGTCGGGCTACCGAGGCGGAGGTGCGGCACTCGATGTCGCAGCGGACCCCTGTGGTCGGTGGATGGCAGGCCTGCAAGGCTTGCGGCGCGGCGGGGAGGGTCAACTCGGCCACCTCGTCGGGCAAAATCCAAGGTGCTCCCGGATCTGGTAGCTTTTGCTGGCGGGTTCGGGGACAACGGAGGAGGGCCCATCTTGGGCGTTAGGCTTCGTTACGTGCTTGCGCGGATGAAGCAGAGTTGGGCTCGGCGTGCGCTTACCCCGCCGTCGGGCAGGCAAGGGGGGACTTGTCTTCCCTGCCCCCAGCTCAAAGTCGTAATCCCGCGACGATTGCGGTCATGTCTCGTGATCGGAGTGGGACCGATGGTCTTGGCTTGGTCGCCCGGGCTGCGAGGAGTAAACCTCTATAAAAAATCCCGTAGGACAAGTGGGGGTGCAGCACGAAGTCCGTTCTCTCAGAGGATGGCTGGCCGGTAAAGCCAGTCGCTACTGTACCTAGGCGTAGCGCCTTGGTTAGGTTCACCTGCCCTTCCCAGATACACGAGGGCACTGTCTGGGTCGTATCGAGTCCCCGGTACTCGTGGGACTTATTATGGAGAATTTTATTCATACCCCTAAGGAGGGCGGTCGCCTGGAATGCCGCAAAGAGGGAGTTGCTGCAGAGCCTGCGAAGGTTTCTGGTGCGGACGCTTCGGCGTCGACGAAGGAGGGAGTTTTGGTAGCGAAGGTTGCTGCCAAAAAAGCAGTGGTGGTCCTGAGGAGGATGGACGCCACTTCGAACACGGTGGAGGAGGCCCTAAGCCGGACCAGGTGTCCATCGCTGGTCAGCAGCCTAGGGAGTGACTCCGATGCGATGACGGCCGATTCTGAGAGCCTTCCGTCTAGGTTCTGGAAGAGAAAGCGGCTGAACCCCATCGAGAGGAGAGGCGGGAGTAGCGGGTCCGACTCGGACAGAGGCGCGCACTCCGATAAGACCAAGTTGTCGAAGCGCGGTCCTGGGAGACCCCCGACAACTGGCAAGTATGTGGGCATGGCAAAGGCCAGAGCCGAGCTTGCTGCCGCTGAGCAGCAAGAAATGGAGATGGAGGTGGAGAGGGCAGTGGTGGCGGCAACGCCCAAGCCACGCTCGGATGCCGCCAAGACGTACCTGAGTGCCGTGGCTTCTTGGGGCTCGACAAGGGAGGCACCAGCGGTCGCCCTGTCCTCCCGGGTCAAGGAAAGCCTGACGGCCATCGAACTGGTAGGGAACAAGTCGGGCAATCTTAAGGGCACCTTTCAAAGCGCCCTTAAGAAGTCCGTCGAGGTGCTCCGCGAGGTGTTCGAAGAGCTGGCCTCACGAACGCCTGCAGACGAGGTGGCCAGGCTCCAAACGGAGAACACAGTTCTCAAGGGCAGGCTCGAACGGCTTAGTGAGGAGATGGCCGCACTGAGGGCTGAGGTAAGGGGCAACAAGGAGTGCGCTGCCCCCAAACCATCAGCCGAGGTCCAAGACCTCCAAGCCTCACTGGCAAGGATGGGAGCTCGGATCGAGAGCCTGGAGGTGGACGGGCGGCTTCTGCCCCCAAAGCGCCACCGCCCGCCATTAGCAGCGGAACGAGCGCAGGAAGATGAGGAGGTGCCTTCGTCACCAAAACCTGCTTCCAAGAAGGTGCCGGCTGAAAAACCTGCCCCCACTTCAGAGAAGACGGAGAAAGCGCCTACGGCTGCCCCAGATGCCACCACATCTGGCAAGAAGAAGAGGAAGAAGGGGAAGAAAGGCAAAAAGGCCTCCCCAGCTCCCTCTGCCCCAACTGCTCCTGCTCAGGCAGCACCTGCTCCGGCAGGTAGTAGCCAGGCGCCGGAAAAAGAGGGCTGGAAGACAGTTGGTCCTCGTCGCTGCAACAAGCAGAGACAGGACCCAGCTGATAAGGCGCCAAGGGCGTCGGCGCCCACTAAGCCAGCGGCACCACAGCAGGCGGCGGCCGAAAAGGGCAAAGCCCCGAAACTTCATGCCCCCCGTTCAGCTGCGGTGGTTATTGCGCTGCAACGGGGGGCCGAGGAGAGGGGAAGGACGTACGGGGAGGTGATCGCCGAGGCCAAGTCGAAGCTCGACTTGGGAGACCTAGGGATCTCCTCCGTACGCTTCCGGCAGGCGGCGACTGGGGCCCGTATCCTGGAGGTCCCAGGGGCGACGAGTGGGGGCAAGGCTGACCTACTGGCCGAGAAGCTCCGGGGACTGTTCTCCCCAGAGGACGTGAAGATCTCCAGGCCGGTGACCTCAGTCGACCTGAGAGTAACCGGTCTGGATGACTCTGTCACCCCGGAGGAGTTGGCGGCTGCGGTCGCAAAAGCCGGAGGGTGTTCGCCAGACGAGGTAAAGTCTGGCGAAATAAGGAAAGGACCCGGGGGCGTGGGCACGGCCTTGGTAAAGTGCCCCGTCACAGTCGCCAAAAAAGTAGTGGCAGCCGGACGTTTCCGGGTCGGGTGGGTGGCAGTCGGGGTTAAAATCCTTGACGCTCTCCCCCGCCGGTGCTACCGGTGCTTCGCACTGGGCCACATTGGGGCCCAGTGCTCGTCGGAGGTCGACCGCAGCCAGAACTGCCTGTGCTGCGGTCAAGCGGGCCACAAGGCCCGGGAGTGCTCCGCCAAGCCCCACTGCCCCGTCTGCGAGGCAGCTGGGAAGAAGGCGGACCACCTCGCTGGGGGCAAGGCCTGTGCCAAGCCCCCAACAAAGAAGGCAGCGAAGAAGGCTGCGGCAAGGGCCAGGAAGGCCAAGCCGCAGCCTGCGAACCCGGCCCCGGGTGACACGGAGTCGCCAATGGAGGTCCATTAGTATGGACCTCCGATTCCTGCAGGGGAACCTCAACCACTCCGCCGCGGCCCAGGACCTGTTCGTCCAGGCCATGGCGGAGTGGCAGGCCCATATTGCTGTCGCCGCCGAGCCGTATCGCGTCCCGGTCCGTTCGGATTGGGTCGGGGACTGCGGTGGCTCGGTGGCGATAATTCAGCGCAGCGCGGCGGGCGGCCCCCCTCTCACTGCTGTGAATAGAGGGGAGGGCTTTGTGGTGGCGAGGGTCGGCGTAGTGGTCATAATTGGGGTGTATTTCTCCCCCAATCGACCACTCGCCGACTTCGAGCGATTCCTCGTGTTGCTAGGGGTCGCAGTCGGCCAGGTCTCTCCCGGTCCCGTAGTCGTCCTAGGGGACCTCAATGCCAAATCTAGGGCTTGGGGTTCCGCGACGACGGACCTGAGGGGGAGAGTGCTGGAGGAGTGGCTGGTGGAGTGCGAGCTGGCCATCCTTAACCGCGGCACGGTGAACACGTGTGTGCGCCGTAACGGGGGGTCAGTCGTGGATGTTTCATTCGCGACCCCCCCCATCGCATACCGTGTCCAGGGGTGGGAGGTTCTGGAGAACGAGGAGACGCTGTCAGATCACAGGTATATTACCTTCAGCGTCTCCAACAACTCTTCTCCAGACACCCCGAGAGCCTCAAGCCAGCCAAGGCTGGATGGGCCACGATGGGCGATTAAGCGCCTGAACAGGGAACTGTTACAGGAGGCAGTACTTGTTCAGGCGTGGATACCAGATCCACCACCAGTGGACATAGACGGGGATGCGGCTCGGCTCTGCGAGGCCATGACGCAGGCGTGCAACGCCGCGATGCCTCGTGTTAGAGCCCCCCCGTCCAAAACTGCCGTCTACTGGTGGAATGAGGAGATCGCCCGACTCCGCCAGTCGTGCGTGGAGGAGCGCCGCGCCTTCCAGCGGTATCGGAGACGCCGAAACCGCGAGGAGGGCGAGGAGGACCGGCTGTACGCCGCATATAGGGAGGTGGCGGTGGCACTCCGCCTCGCCATCAGCCGGTCCAAGGCCGCGGCGTGGGAGGAGCTCCTGCAGACGTTGGAGAGGGATCCTTGGGGTAGGCCGTACAAGCTAGTACGGCAAAAACTACGCCCTTGGACCCCTCCCGTCTCCAGCAGCCTAGAGCCGGCGGTCTTGGAAAGGGTGGTCGAGGTACTGTTCCCGGAAATGGGAACAGAGTTTGAGCCTCCCACCATGGCGCCGCCGACACAGGAGGAAAGAGACTCGGACGAGGTGCCCGAGGTCTCGAAGGAGGAGGTGGGTGCGGCCGTGTTGCGCATTAAGGGCAAAAACACGGCCCCAGGACTCGACGGCATTCCTTGCCGTGCGTGGGTCCTGGCCCTAGGCGGAGAGCAGGAGGCTCTAGAACCCCGCCTAAGGGCACTCTTCACCAGGTGCGTGCGTGAAGGGGTGTTCCCGCACCGGTGGAAGGAGGGTCGCCTGGTCCTCCTTCGCAAGGAGTCGCGGCCGGCCGATGACCCATCGGGGTATCGGCCGATAGTGTTACTGGACGAGGCGGGGAAGCTGCTGGAGAGAGTGGTAGCGAACCGTCTCGTCGGGCATATGGAGATTGTGGGTCCAAACCTATCGGACGCCCAATTCGGGTTCCGCTGCGGCCGGTCGACCATAGACGCGATCGGTCGCCTGCGGAACATGGCGGATGAGGCGGTGTCGGGGGGTGGGCTGTTGTTGGCGGTGTCGTTAGACATAAAAAATGCCTTCAACAGCCTGCCCTGGCCGACAATTATGGAGGCACTCCGTTATCATGGAGTGCCTCTATATTTAAGAAGACTGGTGGGAAGCTACTTGTCCGATAGGGCAGTAGTCTTCCCCACCAGAGATGGAGTGGGTGGTAGTCGGCGGATGTCGCGTGGTGTTCCCCAGGGGTCCGTTCTTGGGCCCCTGCTGTGGAACATCGGCTACGATCACGTCCTGCGCTGTGCAAACTTGCACGGCGTAGACGTGATCTGCTACGCCGACGACACTTTGGTGACGGCCCGGGGTTCTGATCTCCGGGCCGCCTCGATATTGGCCACCGCCGGTGTGGCGGCGGTGGTATCGAGGATCCGGCGTCTAGGGCTGGAGGTGGCTCTCCACAAGTCGGAGGCCATCTGTTTTCATGGGCCCCGACGGAGACCACCTGCCGGAAGCAGCATAGTGGTGGGTGGAACCCCTATCCCAGTTGGAACGACGCTGAAGTATCTCGGCGTCGTTCTCGACAGCAGATGGGACTTCGGGGTTCACCTGGAGCGCCTAGTCCCGAGGCTGGTGAGCACGGCGGGTGCTCTTGGTCGCCTGCTCCCCAACCTAGGAGGAGGGGATGGAAGCTGCCGCCGCCTGTACATGGGGGCGGTACGATCGATGGCCCTCTATGGGGCCCCGATCTGGGCGGGGTCCCTTAAGAACCGCCACAAGGCCCTTCTGCACCAGGCGCAGAGGGTCTTGGCGGTTCGTACAATAAGGGGGTATCGAACCATTTCCCATATGGTGGCTTGCGTCCTTGCCGGGTCCCTTCCGTGGGACCTAGAGGCCGAGGTACAATCCTCGGTCTACTGGCAACGGACCCACGCCCGGAGCCGGGACCTGCGCCCTGCGCCCGATGAGGTGGTGCGGTGGCGCAGAGAGGCCCAGGAGGAGGCTCTGGGCGAGTGGCGGCGGCGGCTCGAGGAGCTTCGCACAACAGGTGCGAGGTCCCGACGCCGACTGATGGAGGGGGTCCTGCCCATTCTGGAGGAATGGGTGGGACGGAGGTGGGGGAGTTTATCCTTCCGGCTTACACAGGTTCTCTCGGGGCATGGTTGCTTCGGGAGTTACCTGTGTAACGTAGCCGGAAAGGAAATGAGCCCAGAGTGCCACCATTGTGGCTGTGCGGAAGATACCGCACAGCACACAATGGAGGTATGCTCTGCTTGGGCTGGGCCGCGATCGGAGTTGATTGCGGCCCTGGGAGGAGGAGATCTCTCGCTGCCGACTGTCATGGAGAAGATGGTCAGCAGCGAGACGATATGGGAGGCGATGATCTCCTTCTGCGACAACGTGATGTTGCAGAAGGAGACCGCGGAGCGCGAAAGGGAGCGAGATCCGCTCTCCCAGCGGCTCCATCGTGGGCGAGGCGGGCGGGCGAGAAGGGGTGCCCGCTCTCGACACGACCCGCCAGGGGCGTCTCGGGCGGCAGGTGCGGGGGCACCAGCCGTCCAGTGATGAGACCCCCTGAGGAGGTAGGAGGGGTTCGCCCCTCTGAGGAGGTCCGCCCATCTTATCGGGCGGACGTGGGCCACAGGCGAGGCCAGGCGGACTGTGGAGTTACCGCCGGCCTTGCCTCTGCCTAACAGTGGCGGGAATAGTGAGGTTTTTAGTGGGTATACCCGAAAGGGGGAGTCCCACATACCTCGCCCTTGCCCCCCGGCAGGGCGGGGATGCGTAACGCATTTTCCTCACTTAAAAAAAAAAAAAAAAAAAAAAAAAAAAAAAAGGTTAGGTTAGGTTCCACGGACCTGCTAGGATCTCCTAGTGGGCGGGGAGGTGAACCCCGACGTGGCGCGTCCCCAGGTGGCGGATAGAGGAACGGCCCCCAGATATGGGGGCTACCGGTATACCGGCGCGGACCAAAGGACACACAGGGCCCCTCTGCGTGTCTCTATGAAGGTAGCATAGAGCACGGCAGACGGGGCAGGAGGAGACGAGAGTCTCAGCGGACTTGGAGTCGGTGGATGGCTGGCCTGCAAGGCCGGCGGCGCGGCGGGGAGGGTCAACTCGGCCACCTCGTCGGGCAAACACCAAGGTGCCTCTGGATTTGCTGGTTCTGTGTCGTTCTGCTTGATTTCCTGCGAGTCGGCTGTATGGGTCAGCTTCCTTGCGGGACTTCGGGTGGGGCGGCGCTTTGCTGGCGTTTTCGGGGGCAATGGAGGAGGGCCCTTTCGGGCAATTAGCTTTGTTACGTGCTTGCGCGGATGAAGCAGAGTTGGGCTCGGCGTGCGCTTACCCCGCCGTCGGGCAGGCAAGGGGGGACTTGTCTTCCCTGCCCCCAGCTCGAAGTCGTAATCCCGCGACGATTGCGGTCATGTCTCGTGATCGGAGTGGGACCGATGGCCTTGGCTTGGTCGCCTGGGCTGCGAGGAGTAAACCTCTATAAAAAATCCCGTAGGACAAGTGGGGGTGCAGCACGAAGTCCGTTCTCTTAGAGGATGGCTGGCCGGTAAAGCCAGTCGCTACTGTACCTAGGCGTAGCGCCTTGGTTAGGTTCACCTGCCCTTCCCGGATACACGAGGGCACTGTCCGGGTCGTATGAGTCCCCGGTACTCGTGGGACTTTATATGGATACTTTCATTCAAACCCCAAAGGAGGGCGGTCGCCTGGATAGCCGCATTGTAGGAGTTGCTGCAGAGCCCGTGAGGGTGTCTGGTGCGGACGCTTCTGCGTCAAAGGAGGTAGCCTTGGTGGCGAAGGTCGCTGCCAAGAAGGCTGTGGTAGTTCTCAGAAGGATGGACAGCATAGGAAACAGCGTGGAGGAGGCCCTAAGCAGGACCAGGTGTCCATCCCTGGTGAGTAGCTTGGGGAGTGACTCTGACGCGAGGTCGGCCGATTCAGAGAGCCTTCCGTCCAGGTTCTGGAAGAGGAAGAGGCTGAACCCAGTCGAGAGAAAGGGTGGGAGTAGCGGGTCTGACTCAGACCGAAACGCGCTCCCAGAGAAGACGACCAAGTTGTCGAGGCGCGGTCCTGGGAGGCCCCCGACAACCGGTAAATACGTCGGCATGGCAAAGGCCAGAGCCGAGCTTGCTGCCGCTGAGCAGCAAGAGATGGAAATGGAGGTGGAGAGGGCGGTGGTGGCGGCAACGCCCAAGCCGCGCTCAGATGCCGCCAAGAAATACTTGGGTGCCGCGGCCTCATGGGGCCCGACAAGGGAGGCCCCTGCTGTCGCCCTGTCCTCCCGGGTAGAGGAGAGCCTGACGGCCATAGAGCTAGTCGGAAACAAGTCGGGCAATCTTAAGGGCACTTTCCAAGGCGCCCTTAAAAAATCAGTGGAGGTGCTCCGCGAGGTGTTTGAGGAGTTGGCCTCGCGAACGCCTGCTGACGAGGTGGCTCGGCTCCAAGCGGAGAACCGGATGCTGAAGGGCCAACTAGACCGGCTCGGCGAGGAGATGGCCGCGCTCAGGGCCGAGGTGAGAGGTGGCAGGGAGTGCGCTACTCCCAAGCCACCAGCTGAGTTCGGAGATCTCCAAGCTACACTAGCAAGGATGGACGCTCGGCTTGAGAGTCTGGAGGTGGACGGGCGGCTTCTGCCCCCAAAGCGCCACCGCCCATTCTTGGCAGCGGATCGAGCGCAGGAGGACGAGAGGGTGCCAGCGTCGCCAACTCCTGCACCAAGGAAGGTGCCGGCTGATAAGCCTGCCCCCACTCCGGCGGCAAAAACCGCGAGTAAGAAGGCGCCAGCGGCCTCTGAAGCTAGTACATCTGGCGAGAAGAAGGCAAAGGGGAAGAAAGGAAAAAAGGCCTCCCCAGCTACCCCTGCCCCGACTGCTCCTGCTCAGGCAGCCCCTGCTCCGGCAGGTAATAGCCAGACGCAAGATAAGGAGGGGTGGCAGACGGTGGGTCCGCGTCGCCGCACCAAACAGCGGAAGGACCCAGCTGACAAGGCACCAAGGGCGTCGGCGCCCACAAGATCAGCGGCGCCCCAGCCAGCTGCGGCCAGAAAGGCGAAAGCCCCTAAACTCCACGCCCCCCGCTCAGCAGCGGTGGTGATCGCGTTGCAACGGGGCGCAGAGGAGAAAGGTCGGACGTACGGAGAGGTGATCGCCGAGGCCAAATCGAAACTCGACTTGGGAGAACTCGGGATCTCCTCCGTACGCTTCCGGCAGGCGGCGACTGGGGCCCGCATCTTGGAGGTCCCAGGAGCTACGAGTGGGGGCAAAGCAGACCTGCTGGCGGAGAAGCTCCGGGGATTGTTCTCCCCAGAGGACGTGAAGGTCTCCAGGCCGGTGACCTCAGTCGACCTGAGGGTAACCGGTCTGGATGACTCTGTCACCCCGGAGGAGTTGGCGGCTGCGGTCGCAAAAGCCGGAGGGTGTTCGCCAGACGAGGTAAAGTCTGGCGAAATAAGGAAAGGACCCGGGGGCGTGGGCACGGCCTTGGTAAAGTGCCCCGTCGCGGCCGCGAAGAAGGTGGTGGCAGCCGGACGCCTTCAGGTCGGGTGGGTGGCGGTCGGGGTGAAAATCCTCGACGCCCTCCCCCGCCGGTGCTACCGGTGCTTTGCACTGGGCCACATTGGGGCCCAGTGCTCGTCGGAGGTCGACCGCAGCCAGAACTGTCTGTGCTGCGGTCAAGCGGGCCACAAGGCCCGGGAGTGTTCCGCCAAGCCCCACTGCCCCGTCTGCGAGGCAGCTGGGAAGAAGGCGGACCACCTCGCTGGGGGCAAGGCCTGTGCCAAGCCCCCAACAAAGAAGGCAGCGAAGAAGGCTGCGGCAAGGGCCAAGAAGGCCAAGCCGCAGCCTGCGAACCCGCCCCCGGGTGACACGGAGTCGCCAATGGAGGTCCATTAGTATGGACCTCCGATTCCTGCAGGGGAACCTCAACCACTCCGCCGCGGCCCAGGACCTGTTCGTCCAGGCCATGGCGGAGTGGCAGGCCCATATTGCTGTCGCCGCCGAGCCGTATCGCGTCCCGGTCCGTTCGGATTGGATCGGGGATTGCGGTGGCTCGGTGGCGATTCTACAGCGCTGCTCAGCGGGCGGCCCTCCTCTCACTGCTGTGAATAGAGGGGAGGGCTTTGTGGTGGCGAAGGTCGGCGTAGTGGTCATTGTTGGGGTGTATTTCTCCCCCAATCGACCACTCGCCGACTTCGAGCGATTCCTCGCGTTACTGGGGGTCGCGGTCGGCCAGGTCTCTCCCGGTCCCGTTGTCGTCCTTGGAGACCTCAACGCCAAATCTAGGGCTTGGGGTTCGGCGACGACGGACCTTAGGGGGAGAGTGCTGGAGGAGTGGCTGGTGGAGTGCGGGTTGGCCATCCTCAACCGCGGCACGGTAGACACGTGTGTGCGCCGTAACGGGGGGTCAGTCGTGGATATATCGTTCGCGACTCCCCCCATCGCACATCGTGTCCAGGGGTGGGAGGTTCTGGAGAACGAGGAGACGCTGTCTGATCACAGGTACATCACGTTCAGCGTCTCCAACAACTCTTCTCCAGACACCCCGAGAGCCCCAAGCCAGCCAAGGCTGGATGGGCCGAGATGGGCGATTAAACGCCTGAACAGGGAACTGTTACAGGAGGCAGTACTTGTTCAGGCGTGGATACCAGATCCACCACCAGTGGACATAGACGGGGATGCGGCTCGGCTCTGCGAGGCCATGACGCAGGCGTGCAACGCCGCGATGCCTCGCGTGAGAGCCCCCCCGTCCAAAACTGCCGTCTACTGGTGGAATGAGGAGATCGCCCGACTCCGCCAGTCGTGCGTGGAGGAGCGCCGCGCCTTCCAGCGGTATCGGAGACGCCGAAACCGCGTGGAGGGCGAGGAGGACCGGCTATATGCTGCATACAGGGAAGTGGCGGTGGCACTCCGCCTTGCCATCAGCCGGTCCAAGGCCGCGGCGTGGGAGGAGCTCCTGCAGACGTTGGAGAGGGATCCTTGGGGTAGGCCGTACAAGCTAGTACGGCAAAAACTACGCCCTTGGACCCCTCCCGTCTCCAGCAGCCTAGAGCCGGCGGTCTTGGAAAGGGTGGTCGAGGTACTGTTCCCGGAAATGGGAACAGACTTTGAGCCTCCCACCATGGCGCCGCCGACACAGGAGGAGAGAGACTCGGGCGAGGTGCCCGAGGTCTCGAAGGAGGAGGTGGGTGCGGCCGTGTTACGCATTAAGGGCAAAAACACGGCCCCAGGACTCGACGGCATTCCTTGCCGTGCATGGGTCCTGGCCCTAGGCGGGGAGCAGGAGGCTCTAGAACCCCGCCTAAGGGCACTCTTCACCAGGTGCGTGCGTGAAGGGGTGTTCCCGCACCGGTGGAAGGAGGGTCGCCTGGTCCTCCTTCGCAAGGAGTCGCGGCCGGCCGATGACCCATCGGGGTATCGGCCCATAGTTCTGCTCGACGAGGCGGGGAAGCTACTGGAGAGAGTAGTAGCCAACCGCCTCGTCGAGCACTTAGGAGGAACAGGCCCGAATCTTTCGGACGCACAGTTTGGGTTCCGCTGCGGCCGGTCGACGATAGACGCGATCGGCCGCCTGCGGGACATGGCGGAGGAGGCGGTGTCGGGGGGTGGGCTGTTGATTGCTGTGTCGTTAGACATCAAGAATGCATTCAACAGCCTGCCCTGGCCGACCATAATGGAGGCACTCCGTTTTCATGGAGTGCCCCGTTATTTGAGAAGGTTGGTGGGGAACTACCTGTCCGATAGGGCGGTAGTGTTCCCCACCAGAGACGGAGTGGGTGGTCGGCGGCGAATGTCACGCGGTGTTCCCCAGGGGTCCGTTCTTGGGCCCCTGCTGTGGAACATCGGATATGATCACGTCCTGCGCTGTGCTAACTTGCACGGCGTAGGCGTGATATGTTACGCCGACGACACCCTGGTGACGGCCCGGGGTTCTGATCTCCGGGCCGCCTTGATACTGGCCACCGCCGGCGTGGCGGCGGTGGTGTCGAGGATTCGGCGGCTTGGGCTGGAGGTGGCTCTCCATAAGTCGGAGGCCATCTGCTTCCACGGGCCCCGACGGAGACCACCTGCCAGCACAAGTATTGTAGTGGGAGGAACACCTATACCGGTCGGGACGACGCTGAAATACCTCGGCGTCGTCCTCGACAGCAGATGGGATTTTGGGGTCCACTTTGACCGCCTGGTCCCAAGGTTGGTGAGCACGGCAGGTGCTCTTGGCCGCCTGCTCCCCAACCTAGGAGGAGGAGATGGGAGCTGCCGCCGCCTGTACATGGGGGCGGTCCGCTCGATGGCCCTTTATGGGGCCCCGATCTGGGCGGGGTCCCTAAAGAACCGCCACAAGGCCCTACTGCATCAAGCGCAGAGGGTCCTGGCGGTTCGGACCATACGTGGGTATAGGACCATCTCCCATGTGGCGGCCTGCGTTCTTGCCGGGTCCCTTCCATGGGATCTGGAGGCCGAGGTTCAGTCCTCGGTCTATTGGGAAAGGATGCACGCCCGGAGCCGAGACCTGCGCCCTGCGCCCGACGAAGTGGTGCGGTGGCGCAGAGAGGCCCAGGAGGAGGCTCTGGGCGAGTGGCGGCGGCGGCTAGAGGGGCTCCGTGATACGGGTGCGGGGTCCCGACGCCGATTGTTGGAGGGGGTCCTGCCCATTCTGGAGGAATGGGTGGGACGGAAGTGGGGGCAACTTACTTTCCGGCTTACACAGGTACTCTCGGGGCATGGTTGCTTCGGGAGGTACCTGTATAGCATAGCCGGGAAGGAGTTAAGCCCGGAGTGCCACCACTGTGGCTGTGCGGAAGACACTGCACAGCACACTTTGGTGGTATGCTCCGCCTGGGCAGGGCCGCGATCAGAGCTGATTGCGGCCCTGGGAGGAGGAGATCTCTCGCTGCCGGCCGTCATGGAGAAGATGGTCAGCAGCGAGACGGTCTGGGAGGCGATGGTCTCCTTCTGCGACGAAGTCATGTTGCAGAAGGAGACTGCGGAGCGCGAGAGGGAGCGAGATCCGCTCTCCCAGCGGCTCCATCGTGGGCGAGGCGGGCGGGCGAGAAGGGTTGCCCGCTCTCGACACGACCCGCCAGGGGCGTCTCGGGCGGCAGGTGCGGGGGCACCGGCCGTCCAGTGATGAGACCCCCTGAGGAGGTAGGAGGGGTTCGCCCCTCTGAGGAGGTCTGCCCATCTTATCGGGCGGACGTGGGCCACAGGCGAGGCCAGGCGGACTGTGGAGTTACCGCCGGCCTTGCCTCTGCCCAACAGTGGCGGGAGTAGTGAGGTTTTTAGTGGGTATACCCGAAAGGGGGAGTCCCACATACCTCGCCCTTGCCCCCCGGCAGGGCGGGGATGCGTAACGCATTTTCCTCACTTAAAAAAAAAAAAAAAAAAAAAAAGGTTAGGTTAGGTTAGGTTAGGTTAGGTTTTTTTTTTTTTTTTTTTTTTTTTTTTTTTAGTCGCGTCGCCCTCTGACATGGTGGTCAGAGTCCTTATCTAACTTAATGTAATAAAAGACAGGGATCTTTATTTTTCTCTTTCCCTTTTAGGGTTACAATTGTTTGTGGGACCTAGGGTTTTATACAATGCTATCTTTTTTTTCGGATTATTCTATCTATACATTTTAGCAACTTATAGTTCTATACTTATATCTATTTTATATATCTTGTTTGCTTATACAATATTGTTTTATCCATTTACATACATCTTATTTGTTATTTCTATGCTGATTATATATATATCAATATATATATTACAACATAACTTATTTATCTATTTCTATTTATTACTCTATTCGCTATATTAATACAATATTTTATAATCATTTCTCTACAGCGTTTTTCTCTTATAACTCTACTTAAGTTTTCTGCTATGACATTTATTTCTATTGTTTCTTCTATTTTGAGTCTCTCTGAGCCGTAGGTTGGGTGTTCTGAAAGGATTTGCACTACAATTTTGCTCGTGTTTTGCTTGTGTATGCACGATGGGTTCCCCTTGTACTTGAAATGATTCAAGTACTCTGAGGACCCACCGTGCACTGTTTGTGTCTGTGTTAAGTTACCGTTAGTATTTATTTTTCTTAAATTGTTGTGTGCGTTCTTTCGGACAGGTGCTGCGCTTCGGACTCTTCGTGGCCTGGTGGTGTCTCTTTTCTTCTGTGCGACGGGCGTCTCGGACCACAACGGCCGGGTAAGTTTACTTTTACTATTCTTATTACTTGGTGTATTGTTGTTGCATGTTTTTATTATTGTTTCTGTGTAGGTTTCTGTTGTGTATTCTAATTGTATTTTGTTATCGATGGTTCTAATTTTTGTTTTGTTTTTATTGTAATTTGTCAGAAACTGTACCGTTTTCTCATGAAACTGTTCGCAGTTTACTTTTTTACTATTATATATGTTGGTTGTTTTTGCTTTATTTAATCTTATTTTAGTAATGATTGTATTGTGGTTCGAGCTCATTGTTGCGTCATTCACTCTTCGGTCTTCCATCAGGTCCAGTTTGTCCGTTGCACATGGCGTGAGATCCACTGAGCTGCTGGTCACTTTGGGTTGCTCTTTTTCGCCTTGAACCACCTTAGCAATATGCTACGGTGGCTCTAGCCAGTGCCTCCCACTTCCTCCTAATTGGGCACTCCTTGCTGAAGGCGTTGTGGTCCGTTTTGTCTGCTTTGGCGTGAGCACAGTTGCAGCACGTTGGGACTGCACCCGCGAGCCAGTCAGCGCACTGAGTCTTCATGTGGGGGCCCCCGCAGTGGCTGCACTTCTCTAGCGTTTCCTGGCAGAAGCGTCTGCCGTGTCCATATCCCAGGCAGAGCGAGCATTGTACGAGTGGCGATTGATCTGCCACTCTTACTCGCTGGAGGTCGATATGGACTGCTTCTGCCTCTACCATTCGGCGCCAGAGCTGCGGGGATACCCTCACGACTACGTGGCTCGTATGTGGGTTTCTGGTACGCTTCTTGTACGCGATTTCCATTTTATCGTTTCCTTCTAGGTCCCTGAAAACCCCTTTGTTCTGGTTCCTCAAAGCGTTCAGGATGTCTTCATCATTATTATACTGTAGAACGTCTTTGAGGATCACTAGTGGGTCTTTATTTTTAATTTCTTCTACATTTAGTTCTTCTGTTTTCCTAAGTCTTTCTTTGAGCTTTTCTCTTTCTTCCTCTGTTTTGCATCCTACTATTATTTTCCTATCTTTCGCTTTTCTGACTCTTTCCACTGTGATCCACCCTTCTTTTGCGTTTACAGCGTTCCTGATTCTATTTAATACTTCTTCTCCAGTCTCTGTCTCATCCTTGGCGGTGACGACTACCGAGTGCAGTGCAGTCTGCTCGGTCGGGTTCTTCCTTTGGAGCGTCGCTGCTGCACTCGCGTATGTCTTCTTTTCTAATGTCTCTTGGAGTTTTTCTATCTTTTCCGTGTTTTCTTTAAGTAATTTTGCGTGTTCCTCTATCTTTTTTATTAATTCGTTGTTTTCCGTTTTTTCGTTTGCTTGCTGTCTTCCGTTTTCTTGTTTTTCCTCCGACATATCTGGTTTCTCGACTCCTTTCTCTGATTTTCTTATTTCATTCTCGGTATTTTTACCTTTCGCTGCCTCAGACTCTTTAACTAGTTGGTAGAGCCTGTCTATTGCCGCTAGAACCTCTGTCTTGATTTCAGTTTTTAGGTTCCGTGAGTTCCCTAGATGTAGTTTAGCTTTTGCAGTACACGCTCTGGCCTCTGATAGCCTGTTAGGTTAGGTTAGGTTAGGTTTTTTTTTTTTTTTTTTTTTTTTTTTTTTTATATGTTTCACAATTTGAATTTAATATGCAGTTATTAATTTTGTTTCGCATTGGAATTAAGCAATGTTATTGCAGTACACGAAGGAAGAACTTGCGAATGGATACTAGTTCTTCCAACAATTTAAGTACTAGCAATTTAAACAGAAATTTTAAATATATAAAACAATCAAATATATAAGCATTTTCCATTAGGGATTATAAACATTTGCCATTCACGAAAGCAGAACTTGCGATCGGATACAAGTTCCGCTAACAAATTAAGAACCTTTTCAAATGAATAAAATATATAATATAATATAGTTATACTTAGTTATAATAGATGATATCGTTTAGTGGAATTTGCTATTTGATACAAGATCCAGCTAAAACAGATATTTTATTGCAGTACGCGATGGCAGAACCTGCGATTTGATGCAGGTTCTGCTTACAATTTAAGCACATGCAATAATAAATATAGTAAATCAGAATAATATATACGATAAAATAAAGATACATTTTAATCCGTTTAGTAGAACTTGCTATTTGATACAAGATCAACTAAATCGGATTTTCAATTGCAGTACGCGATAGCGGAACTTGCGATTTGATACAATTTCCCCTTACATTTTAAGTACTTGGAATTGGTGTGAATAAATATAATGAGAATAAAAATGTAAAACCATAAAAGTTAAAAATGAAAATGTAAAAGTTAATAAGGCGCTAATACAGAAGAAGTTTAGTCTGATGTAATTTTAATAAGTACTAGGTTTTGAAAGTGTACTCTGACATAGGATCTTAAGATCCTAGTCTTTCCACTAATTTTAATATTGTAAGTTACTAATTATAAATAGTGAATGAGTTATTATATAATATTTAGGAGGATATACATATACATAAATATAAATAATAAATATATGATTTAGACCCCATAGTCTACCCGGCTGACTATTTTCTCCCTCATTGTACGCAGTCTTGGACAATCGTAGGAGTTGGCACGGTGCCGCGTGTCTAGTCGAGACTTGAACTTCTCGTTGTGAGAGGTGCAATTGATGCACTTTGCCGAATGAGGTTTTTCCCTGAGTGGGCATTGGTCGATGCTGTGGCCGTTTTGTGCGCAGTGCGCGCACGGCGAAGTTGCTGAGTTGCACTTAGAGCGCATGTGGCCAAACTGGAGGCACTTATGACATTGAATGAATGGCGAGAAGTCATCTACATGTACGCGCTGATGGTCCAGACTCACCCGAACCATATCCATCATGGAGCGATAGACACGGGGGTGAGCCAGGAACACAGCGTTGTACAGAGAGGAGTTGCGATTGTCTCGCTTGAAGCGTAGGCGCAGGTCCTCTTCGCCCCTGATTACATCTTTGAGTTCGCGGTTCTGTTCTCTAAGAATGGCCACGATGTCCTCAGAAGGGACATCTCTAGAGATGCCCTTGAGGATCACCATGGGCCTTAGGCTCCTAGCTGGCTCTGCGCTGACCTTATCAGAGCCAGAGAGCCGCTTCAGGGTGTCCTCTCGGTGTTCCACACTGTCAAACTCCACACGCAGCTTTCCGTGAGAAACAGCCTGAACTCGCGCTGGTGCGTAGGAAGACGCCCTGAAGCTTATACTTTGTTTGAACGCCTCAATGGAATCTTGTTTGCACTTAATTTCGCATCTTGGAGTTATAATTATGGCGGGTTTGTTATGTGTCACAGTTGGGGTAGAGGGTCCAGGACCGGCAGTGGCTCGAGTAGGTGGTGGTGCTGTGTTACCACGAGTGGCCTGGGAGTATGAAAGACGCATTTGGGAAGAGATCATGTTTTTAAACGAGGTCATCTCCTCTCGGATTTCTGCGCGGACAGAGTTAGTAATGTCTTGCACGATGTTACTGCCTAGTTGTGGTGAGGCCGGAGCCACTGTGGGCGCTGTGGGCGTTGTGGCGCTGGAAGAAAAAGAAATCGATCTGACAGAGTCCATTATAGACTTTGCCAGCTCGATTATCTTCCTCTTGTTCGCGCTGGTGACACTCTTGCCATCTGTGACTGCGGAGATGATCGACGCGCAGTCGGTGAGAACCTTAGCTACCACCCCCGGGGCAGCACTAGGCTGTGAGGAGCCGGAATCGGCGTCGCAGAAGTCCTCACTGTCAGAATCGACAATTACAGGGTTTGTGGCGGCCCCCAGGGCCACCCGGGTGGTTGGGGGGATCGCGGACAACATTTCGGGGCAGCCCCGACGACAATTGACCCTAAACAATCGCTAGAAACACCAAAATCGCTACTTGATATTTTTCCCCATACAAAATGGAGTCTGAATTTACTTCAGTAAACAGGACCGGGAGGGTGGGCGGGCGATTTTTTGATTTTCTGTGTGCTAATTCGTTCTTTTATGTTACAGGTGCTCGCTGGTGGGCTGCAGGCAGCGTTTTGGGTGCGGCAGAAGAAGAAATCAACTCACAGAAAGTTTATAAAATTTGAAAATTACACTAAAATACACGAAATTTTACTAAGTTTGGGGACTAAAACGACAAAAATATATACGAAAAGTTACTGCTGGGTTTCGCCAGCAGTTATTCACAATATGAGACACAATAATAACACTTGAGATTCACAAAAACTGAAAGTTCAGAAACTTTTAAGTTTGATTCGCAGTGGTTAGGTTGTTTTTTTTTTTTTTTTTTTTTTTTTACAGTCCCTCTGACATGGGGGTCAGAGTCTTTTTTCAACTTTATTTGTTATTTTTACTTATTAATTTTGGAAGGAGAAGTTTGGGTTTGTGTTTTAAACTATATATTGTTACATGTTGATTTTTCTTCTGCTTAAACTTTAAAATTTGATATCTATTTTTTTGTTTTACTGTTTATTTCTTTTTCATAAAAGGAACATTTAACTATTACAAATTTTACTTATAAGTTACTATTTTTTTCTTATTTTCTGGTTTTTCTCATCTCTTATCAGCTATAATATTTTAACAGATTTTCTTAAATTACTGTTCTTATTCTTATGTTTATCTTATGAAAACTTAGTGCTACAAAATGGTTTTATATCTATTCTTATTCTTATCACTATTTCTTAATATTTATCTATGTTGTTTGTATATATATCATATATATAGTCAACATAGGTTATGCATCGTCTGTTTTTTATCATCTTTAATATGTTTGCTTGGTTAAACTAAGGTTCCATTTAATTACTTTGGGTATTATTGTTGTTATTTGTTAATTTGGTAATTTGTTTTATATGTATTTGCCTTTATTTGTTATGTAGATATTTTTATGTTTTCTATTTTCCTATTCTGTATATTGGTGCGTTTAAGACTGCTTTTATCTAATTTCTTATTGACATATCAATTTTTAATTTTAACTCTTTTCTAAGCTTACGAGGGTTTTAATTATTTTTATTTGTATTCTAGTTTTTTATTTCTATTCTCTTTATTTATATTCTATGCTGGTTTTTTATATTCCAAATATAAAGTCAGCATATTTTATCTATCTCTTTTTGTTGTTTACTTACTTTTATTTTGTTTGCTTATATTGTTGTAACTAGGTCGTTTTTATAATTTGTTTTTGTATGCGTGTGTGGCTGGTTTTTACTTTGTATATAATCTTTGTTTTAATTCCTGTGTTTTATTTTGTCCTGTTGTATTTTGTTCGAAATTGTGTCTTTTCGTTATGAAAGCGACTCCATTTTCGGGGTTTTTGAATCATCTGTGTGTTGTACAGGTTGTGGGTTACTAAGTTTGCCTTGGGCCACTTCAGCAGTATGCTGTAGTGGCTCTGGCCAGTGCTTCCCACTTCCTTCTAATCGGGCACTCTTGGCTGAAGGCGTTATGGTTGGTGTGGTCGGCTTTTGCTTGGCTGCAGTTACAGCACGTCGGAGGCTCCCTTGCAAGCCAGTCAGCACACTCGGTTCGCATGTGCGGGCCTCCGCAGTGGCTGCACTTTTCCTGCGTTTCTTTGCAGAACCTTCTGCCATGCCCGTACCCTAGGCAGAGGGAGCATTGTACCAGTGGCGATTGGTCCGCCACTTTCACTCTTTGGAGGTCTATGTGGACCGACTCCTCCTCTACTATCCTCTGCCAGAGTTTTGGGGATACCCTCATGACGATGTGTGCTGTTTGCGGGTTCCTCGTTCGCTTCTTATATGCGATCTCTACGTTGCTGTCTTTATCTTCTAGGTCCTTGAAAAGATTTCGGTTTTGATTCCTTAAGGCGCTTAGGATATCTTCATCGCTGTTATATTGCAGCACGTCTTTGAAGATTATCAGGGGGTCCTTATTTTTTATCTCTTCTACGTTCAAGTGCTCTTCTGATTTCTTCACCTAGCCTTTCCTTAAGTTTTTGCCTCTCCTCTTCAGTCCTACATCCTACTATCACTTTTCTATCTTTTGCCTTTCTGATCCTTTCTACTGTGACCCATCCTTCTTTCGCATTTACTGCTTTCCTTATTCGGTTCAGAACTTCTTCCCCAGTTTCGGTTTCGTCCTTGGCAGTGACTACTACCGAGTGAAGCGCGGTCTGTTCTACGGGCTGCCTCCTTGGGAACGCCGCTGCCGCACTCGCGTAGGTTTGCTTTTCTAGGGTTTCTTGGAGCTTATCTATCTTGTCCGTATTTTCTTTGAGCACCCTTGTATGTTCTTCTATTCTCTTCATAAGCTCGTTGTTTTCTTTCCTTACCTTTTCAAAGCTGCTTTCCCCCTCTGGTTGTTTTGCCTCCATCTCTGGTTTCCTTGTTTCTCTCTCGTGTTCTTCCGTTTCCCTTTCTGGTTTGCTTACTAGCTTTTTCCCTTTCTCTGCTTCTAGTTCCTTAACTAGCAGATAGAGCCTATCTACCGCCGCGAGGACTTCAGTCTTGATTTCAGTTTTGAGATTTCTTGAGTTCCCGAGGTGTAATTTGGCTTTAGCAGCGCACGCCCTAGCTTCGGCAAGCCTGTCGGTGTACTTTCTGGCTTGCTTTATGGGACTTATGGGAATCTCCTCTGATTGTCTTCGTGGCGGTGCTTTGCTCGGTTTCAGCTTTTGAGGTTCAGCCGATTTAGCTATGTCCGGCTTCACGGATTCCCATTCCCCTATGCTCTTCCTGACGCTTGTGGCTTGGTTTGACATTCCTATGTTTGGCAACTCGTTTTCGTGAGTTGCTTTTCCAGCCTTTTTTGGGGGGGTCACTTCATCTGTACTTTTTCCTGCCTTGGCGGGCGTCCGAAATCCAAACATTTTGGTTTGTCAGAGGGCTGTATTGTTTTTAAATTAGATTTTAAGTTTGTATAAGTTTTAAAATTTGTCTTAGATTTTACTAATTTAAGTTTGAGTTTAATAATTATAATTTATGTTGCGTACTAATTTTGTCTTTTGTTTCAGGGTTGCTGGTCAATCGGGTCTACGTGGTGTACAGGTAAGTATTTTAGGTTTTTAGTAAATTTAACATTAATTCTAATAAAGAGTAGGTCCTTATATTATATAAATGCCAAGTTTTTGGAAGGTTATCAAGTCAAATGGTTTACTTATCTATTTCTATTGGTGTCTTATAAAATAGTGTACCTCGGTACCATAAAATATACTTCTAACTGCTTTGTCAAAAAATTACAAAGTAATTCTATCATATAGAGTCAATTCTTATAACTAGTTTAGTCAATTTTAAGAAGTAATATAAAGAAAGAGTAGGCTTAGTTATAAATATCAATATCTTAATTAAATAGTACCTAGGTACCTTAAAAACTACAACTTAAAGCTAAAATATTGAAATTACTCAATAAGTCGAGTATGTTGTCCCCTAGTCACATAAAATCTAGGTAGAATAGGTCTTAATAGATAATAGAGGAGGCCCCCAGGGCCGTCCGTCACAAAAAGTCGCTAAAAGTTGTCGAAAATCGAGTTTCAAATATTTAGATGACCAGAATTGGACCGGAATTCACTTCAGTGAACGGGACCGGGTGGGTGGGCGGGCGATTTTTTGATTTTCTATGTGCTAATTGTTCCCTTTTTGTTACAGGTGCTTGCAGGGGTGCTGAAGGGCAGCGTTTTAGGTGCAGCAGAGGAAGAATCCACACGATAGAAAATTTTTTATGAATTTATTTAGTGTCAAAACTTTAGAAAATCTCTAAGTTAGGGTCCAAAATGCACAAAACTGTGAAAAATAAGTGACCGGTGGGTCTCGCTAGTAGTTTTTCAGCGTTTGCGACACAGTAGGTACAATCTTGGTCCACTAAAAGTGTTACTTTGAAAAATTTAATATGTAATTTCAATATTGTATGGGGAAATACCGATCAGGTATGAAGACTTTTTGAAAACTGTTAAGGCAATCTTTTGATTTTCTATGTGCTAATTGTTCCCTTTTTGTTACAGGTGCTTGCAGGGGTGCTGAAGGGCAGCGTTTTAGGTGCAGCAGAGGAAGAATCCACACGATAGAAAATTTTTTATGAATTTATTTAGTGTCAAAACTTTAGAAAATCTCGCAGTGGTTAGGTTAGGTTAGGTTAGGTTAGGTTAGGTTAGGTTAGGTTAGGTTAGGTTAGGTTAGGTTAGGTTAGGTTAGGTTAGGTTAGGTTAGGTTAGGTTAGGTTAGGTTAGGTTAGGTTAGGTTAGGTTAGGTTAGGTTAGGTTAGGTTAGGTTAGGTTAGGTTAGGTTAGGTTTTTTTTTTTTTTTTTTTTTTTTTTTTTTTTTTTTTTTTTTTTTTTTTTTTTATAATGCCATCTCGAAATGGCCTAACTTAAATTTAACTGTTGCTATTTTATTGCAACATCATTTAGGTCTAGTAGTAAATAAACAACATTATATTTTTATTACAATTACATACATAAAAGAAAAAAATAAAATAGAGAAACATACAATACATACAATATACATAATAATTTATAATAATTTACTAGTCCCTGCAACAGTTAATCATATCTTTTTAATTTCATTTATGCATTAATTATCAATCTCTCATTGCACTTGGCAATGTGAGCATCAAATTACAATAATACATTACATTTTCAACATAATATTACAAAATTCATAAAATATACCAATATTTAATTATTATTTTATTATTTATCATTACAATATTATAAAATTGATAGTAAAATCACATCAAAACAAATGTGATTATAAATATTCAATATAAGATTACAATTAGCGCCATCTTTGGGATTACTATCAAACTTAGCACTACAATTACATAAAATAAATCATCAAATTCAAAATATAACAGAGTTAATTAATATTTCAGGAAATTATTATACATTCACATTACATTCAATTCATTACAATACAATTAATTCAGTAAAAATAAACAACAAATATTAAAAAAAAAAAATTATAAACATCAACATGAGCGCCATCTTTGGGAATATACTGAAAGTAAATTGTAATTAAATTCAAAAGATAAATACACAATAACATAACATTAAATCTCATTATCATAAAAGTTTGAAATATTTTAATATTACCCATGTGAAAACAATTTGCTTATCTAATCTGTGCCCTTCATTCAGTCAACAAATTAATTAATAATCTGTGCTGAACTTCTGTCAAATGTTTGTTATTTGATATCAACAATGGTGTACCTATAACCTGCAAATTTTGTCTAAGATTAGCTTTCACCTTACAATTGGATACTCCTCGAGCTGAAAATGAAATTTGTGTTGACCAGTGCAGGACGAACAACAAATACATCCCTCGCCTGACACAAAGAAGTATCCAACGAAGATAGTGCTAACATTTACAAGTTACAAGGACACAGTATTATAAAGCAATCTATTATTCCCAGGTAAGAGCAGTATTATATCTAATCACTTTCCAAAAACGAGTTGTTTTCTTTCCCGAGTTTCTGAAGAACGGTCTTCATGAAACTCAAGAATTTCGGTCTGCAATCATCATGTGACAGTATATATTCAAAGTTATCAACTACTATATCTAGCTCCATTGCACTCTCGCAGTCATATCTAAGCATTCCAAACTTTGAACAGTGCACTAGTGCATGCTCAACAGTCTGGAAAACATCCTCACCGCAAGAGCACAATGGAGATTCAGCCAACCTAAATCTATATAGGTAGGCCTTGAAGCCCCCATGCCCTGTTAACAATTGAGTTACAAAATTATTCAATCTTATCTTACTTAAAATTTTATATGATTTTATTACATTTCTAAAAAACAATTTTGTAGTTGACCCCGTTGTTGCAGATTCGTACCTGCGCTGCCATTCTTCCAACGTGTCAGCCCTGGTGGAGCGCTTGGCGTAAGACAGCGGAAATCTGTCATACTTTGGCAGCTGTCTGCTGTTCAACGCAGCATGCTTGGCAAGCTCATCCGCCCGCTCATTGCCTGGGATGCCGCAGTGAGCCTTTACCCAACACAAGGTAACCGATTTACCCTCACTTTCAAGTTTCATTATCTCCTCTCTGATGTTGGCCGCCAATGGGTTTAGGGTATTCGGGTCGCTGATTTCTTGTAACCCTGACCTCGAGTCACTCGCAATTGTGAAAGTGTCCTCGCGCCTGCCTCCTATGATGATCAGCGCCTGTAGTATCGCCGCAAGTTCTGCCTGGAAAACACTACAGAAGCTCTCCAAACGAAATGCAGTGTGCCGTATCTCAACTCCCCCCTTCCAACAACTAACCGCTCCCCCGACTTTTTCTTCAAGCTTACTGCCATCTGTGTATAGTACCGGCCCATCAGATTCCAGGTCCTCCACATCCTCCCGAGACCCAACAAGACCAAACTCGAGGCGTCTTCTATCAGCCGGGTGCGGTAGTGAGTGAGGACTTCTTCTTCTTTCAATTGTGCGTCCAGGCAGACAGCTAATTTGACCTCCTCTTTTTATGCGATAGATCGAGTCATGCTCCTTGACTCGCAGACTCAAAGGCAGGATCCTCGCCAACAGGACGCTGGACACCAAAGATGTAGTGCGGTGAGCCTTGCTGATCCTGAGGGCGAAAGATCGCGTGAGCCTGTCGAGCGCGGTCTCCGCGTAGACCCGGTCCACCACGTCAGCCCAGCAGCTAGCGGCGTACAGGACGGTGGGCTCGACCACGCAGATGTAGATCAGCCTCAGGATGTCAGAGTTGAGGCCCCACTGCGCTCGCGCCGCTCTCGAGACCACCTTATACAAAGTTATAGCTCTGTTATTAACTGCCTCCAGGTGTTGCCGAAAATTGAGCTGCGGGTCAACCGTCAGCCCCAAGATCCTGAGACCGGTCCTGTACTCCAGCTCCACTCCAGCCATCAGCAGTCTGGGGGTATGATATTTCAACTTTTTAGTTAAAATGATGGTCTGCGTTTTCCCCGGCGCGAATCTAAGCTTAAGCTTTTCTCCCCACCGAAGGATGACGGCTAAGGCTCGGTTGACTCTATCCTCCAGCTCGTGACCATCCCTCGCCGCTGCGATCAACACGATGTCGTCGGCGAAAGCCTGAACCCGTACTCCACCATACTGATTTTGTTCCAGCAGCGGACCCAGCTGAACGTTCCAGAGGATCGGGCCGCAGACGGAGCCCTGGATACACCCCCTCTCAGTCTCCCTGTCTACTGTCTCCCCCGCATACCGTAGCCGGATCCTCCTCTCCGCCAGGTAGTTGTAGATGAGGCGCACGAGGAGCGGGTCGACCCACTCAGCACGCAGCTGCGCAAGGATCGCCGGCCACCACGCGTTGTCGAAGGCGCCCTCGATGTCTAGGGACACCATGACCACTATGTTTTTATTAATAATATTTTTCTTAATTTCAGACATGGCGTCGAAGAGGGCGTCCTCGGTGCTGCGCTGCGGAGTGAACCCGTACTGATACGGACTCAGCCGTCCATTCCTGCCCAGCTGCCACTGGAGCCTGTTGACTAAGAGTTTCTCGAGAATCTTCCCCAGCACCGGCAGGAGTCCAATCGGCCGGTATGATTTTGGCGTTGCGTAGCTAGCCCTCGCCGGCTTCGGAATGACCTTGACGGTGGCCACCTTCCAGATCCGCGGGAAGCAGCCCCATCTTAGACACTGCGAGAACAGCTGCAGGAGCAAGGCCTTGTTGCAGACGAAGGCCTTGAGGCAGATGTCCAAGGTAAGGCCGTCGCCGCCCGGCGCCTTCTTCGGGCTCATCGCGCGCAGCACCGTCTCCAGCTCCGTCGGGGTGAAGGCCGCACGTTCCTCCGGCGCAGCGTCCCGCTCACGCAGCTCCTCGCGCAGTCCCGTCACCTCGGCCCGCAGCCGCGCCTGCTCGCTCGTATCCAGGGCGGGGTCGTCGCGCGGGTAGAATGTATCGGCCAGCAGCGACGCGGACTCGAAGGGCTCCAGCACGGTGCCGCCTCCATCCTCCAGCAGAACGTCTCGCGCTCCGGCCGAGCACGCCTTCATCACCCGGTAAGACCTCTCCCAGATCGTCTCAGACTTCTCATCGGTGCAGAACTTCTTCCAGCTATCTGTCATCGCGGTCTCGATAGCCCTCCTGTAGTCCGCTCTGATCGCCAGGTACTGTTCCACCACGAACTCTCTTCTGCGCGGAGCGGCCTTCGCGATCCTCCTCCTGCGCCTGACCATCTCCGCCTTCATCCGCGACAGCTCGGGCGTCCACCACCTGCAAGTCCGACGGATCCCTCCGAGCATCAGACGAGGCACGGCCCGCTCGCATGCGGCCACTACACACTCGGTGTACCGCTCGGCGACTCGGTTTACCGCCTCCCCGCCCTCCGCCGCGGCGACCCCGTGCTCCAGGTCCGCTCCGATAATCTCCCGCTCAAACTCCGCCCCGAACAGCAGCCAGTCAGCCTTCCTCGTGTTGTACACCCTTGTACAAGCGACGCGCGGTGCAGGCGCGGGCGCGCCCAGGCGCAGCGCAAAACGCACGGCGCGGTGGTCGGACAGCGTGCCGTAGGCGGCGTCCACACGCCAATCGACCGCGGCGCCCAGCAGCGCGGCCGAGCACGCCGTGACGTCGATGCGTGCGGTGCAGGCGCGGCCCTGGCGCAGCGCGTAGTACGTGGGCTCGGCGCCGCGGTTCAGCATCTCCAGGCCGAGCGCGCCCAGCGCCTCCGCCACAGCCCCACCGCGCGCGTCCTCCGCCGAGCACCCCCACCAGGGACTGTTGCCATTAACGTCGCCGCCCACCAGCAGCCGGTCGGCGCCCATGCCGGTCGCGACGCAGCGCACGTACTCGAGGTAACTATCTAAATCTAATTCCCTATCTAAATACAAACTAATTAAACCTATTCTTAACCTACCTACCTTAATAACTACCCCCACGATGTCTTCCGTTATAAACCTACTGTTTTCTACATATTCTATCCTAGGGTCGGTGATGATGATTGCAGACCGAACGGGCCTGGTAACATCCGCGGTGACTCTTTGGACGACTCTGCATCCGCTCGGGGCCGCCACGTGTGCTCGGGAGCCCACGTACGGCTCCTGGAGCATCAAAACGTGCACCCCTTGCGCCGCGGCCTCGCGCACGCACTCGTGGGTGGCGGCCCTCCCCCGGCCCAGGTTATACTGCACGAACTGGATCGTCTGTGGGGTGCCCTCAGCAGTAGCGCACGGCCAGGCGCGCTATGCGGTCCCAGCGCCGCCACTCCGGGCAGTCAGAGCTGTAGGCGGGGTGTGCGCAGTCCGCGGACCCGCGAGCGTGACAGTTGGTGCACTGCGGGGCCTCGCTCCGGTGACCGCACTCTCTGGTGTCGTGGCCGCCCGCGCAGTAACCGCATCTCGACTCCGGAGCCCTACAGTCCGCTGCTCGGTGCGAAAAACCAAGGCAGCGATAGCATTGGACGAGGGGCGACTGGTCGACGACTATGACCATTTGATACCCCAGTCGCACCCTACCATCCCTGAGCGCCTTCCACACCCCCGGACTAACCTGCAGGACGATATTGTTTAGCCCTGCGTTCCTACCCCTGATTCTCCTAACAACTTTAACTTTTCTCTCATTCTCAGGTATGCCGAGAAGCAAGCCGGCATTCTGGAGAACGAGGGCTTCCTCGACCTTGGCGTCGGTGAGTTCGGATATTACCCCGACGAGGCGCAGCAACGGGTCTCGGCCGCGCGGCTCCGTCACCGTAAAATCCTGCCCTAAGCCTTTGATCGCCTCCCCCATCGCCGCCCTCTCCCGCTCCGACTCCAATGAGATCGCTACTCGCGCGTTCCTACATTTCCGAACCGCATTGACCCCCAAGCCCATTCCTATTACGTCTACCCCCTTTTTAATTGCCGTTAAAATTTGGTCCCCCGTTTTCGCAGGATCCTTCGACTCTACGAGGATCGGGTACCTGCTGCCCGCCGCCGCGGCGTACGTGACGCGCCGCCCCCCCCTCGGTGTCTCCCGCAGCGCGGCGTCACCCGGCTCAGCCGGCGTGGTGCGGGCCGGGCGCATCGCTTCCTCGCGGAGAGCACGCACCTCCCCGACCAAAGCGTCCACCTGCGCACTCGCCTCACCCCCGGCCCCCGCCCTCACCCACGCCTGGTCGGCGGCCATCTCCTGGACCAGCTTGCGGGTGGCCTCGCTCTCCTCCAACGTCTTGGCGCTCGCCCGCCTGAGCTCTTCCAGGTTGGTCTGGACGTAAGTATTGATTGCTTCCAGTTTGCCGGCGTATATTTTTTCTTGCAGGCCGTGTTGCCGCTCAGAGTAGGCCTTCACCCTCTCCTTCTCGGCCAAGTGACGGCTGCGGGAGTCTGCCAGCCGAAGGACCATCTCGTAAAGCCCGTTGAGCCCGGCCAGAATCGCTTCCTTTATGTCCCTATTGAGATTGCGGGACCTGTCCACCTCCGCGATCGTCTTCTGCAGGATCCGGTTGGCCAGTCGCGGGGCTTCGTGGACTGGGCCGCCGTCTCCGAGGGACATCATCGAAAGCTCCAGAAGCTGGCCGGGGGTCTTCGGGGATCCGTCCTCGCTGCCGACTCGAGTCGCCGGCGACTCCCGCTGCCCCGCCGGTGGGTCGGGCGTGGCTTGGCCTGGCTGCAGCGACTGTTCGAGGCTGCTCGCGATCTCGGTGAGCGCCATGGCGGTGACCTCGTCGATGGCCCGGGACGTGGTCTCCAGCTGCGACTTGATGCTGCTGACGGTGTTCCTGGCCGGCCAGTCCCCCGCGCGCTCGCGCTCCGCGTCGGCGCCGCGCCGCAGGGCGGCCGCCGTCCGCGCGGCGCTGCGCGGGGCGTCGCCCGCCCGGCCCACGCTCTCGCTGACCGTCCTCTGCTGCGAGAGGAAGCCCTGGGGTCCCGGGGGACGAGGTGGAGCCCCATCCTCTGCTGCGCCTGTGCCCGCTCGCGCGGTTGCCCCTTGTCTAGGCATCGTCGAAGCCCTAGGCCTGTATGACATTGTCCTTCCGCAATAAATTATTTTCGTTCAAATGTCCTTTTATTCAGGTTAATATCCCAGGGTTAACCTAATTCCGTTCCTGATACTATATTATGTAACCCAACCTATAGAGAACAAATTTAAAAATAAAATAAAATTACAAAAGAAAATAATAATTTATAGCGCCTGTCAGTTTTGCAAGAGCAACAGCTCAAAGAAAACTTGACACAATTTTACTAGGTGTCGGAAACAAATGCAGATAATAGTAATTACTAAAATTCACTAAATTACCTAGAAACTGATTAATTTGACACTTAAAATTTTGAATATATTAAACTAAATACTCTGAAGAATGATAATGTAAGTAAAAATCTGAACTTTAAGGCGCCGTTCCTTACCTTTAGTGAAAATAAAGGCCAGGTATGACACAAAAAGCAAGGCAAAAGTGATTATTTGAAATTTAAAAACTTTCATAAAACGAAATAAGCCCCCCCCTTCAAAAACAAAAACATTCAATAATATCGAACTAGTCGTAAGCTATAGAATTCTTACAGAAAAAGCCCCCTCCAGGACCAACCAACCCTGTACGGCCTACCTTTTAGTAGATACGCAAGTTCTTATCTGCTACCTAATAAGGACCTCGCGGCAGCGGCGTGCGGCCTGCAACCCGTGCTGGCAGCGCGTAATTAAAGTGTGTTAAGAATGTAGCCAATTGTATAAAAATAACAAAATAATGATTCTAATAAATTATCTATAACTAATACTTATTAATAATTCAATAATAAATTTCAAATAATAATAAAATTCAATAGTAATTGTATAAAAAATAGTAACAAATAATAATTTCAATAAATTATCAATAATAATTAATAATTTTACCTAATACCTAACTAAAGCCTAACAGTCCAGTTCCCGGCCTTCCCGAGTGTATAAGTGGAGCTATCCTCCACTGAATGTGTGGTGAGCGTGCCTCGCAGCGGCGGCGCGCGGCTTGCAACCCGTGCCGGTCGCGCTTGTGCGTAGTCGTACCTATCTATCTGCTACCTTCCCAAGCGCTTCGCGGCGGCGGCGCGCGGCCTGCAACCCGTGCCGGTTGCGCTTGTGCGTAGTCTTACCTATCTGCTACCTACCCAAGCGCCTCGCAGCGGCGGCGCGTGGCCTGCAACCCGTGCTAGCAGCGCGTAACTAATTATGTACCTAGTTTTATAATGTAACTAATTGTATAAAAATAAATAATTAATAATTAATAATAATTTAAATAAATTAACTATACCTAACTAATAATTCTTATCAATAATAAATAATGAGTACAATAAATTACTTAATACCTAACTAAAAACCTAACAGTCCGGTTCCCGGCCTTCCCGAGTGTTTAAATGGAGAGGTTTATGATCTGAGAAATGGAGCTATACTAGAATGTATCGATCGTGCGTACCTAAGTAGGTACCTAGATATATTTAGGTCCAAAGTGGCGAGTCACGGCTTCGCGAACAATCGGGAGCCCGTGTCCGGCCTGGCCGCGATATATTGCGGGTAGTCCCCGGCCGAGCGCTGAGAATCGAGCCCCCACCGGCCGCCTCGCTGTGCCTACCGCTCAACGCTTGGCTCGTGGAGTAATGACACTCCGACGGAGCGCAGACTGTGAACGGGCGGTCGAGTAAGCAGCGCACTACTGCTACGGGCTCGCGCACGAGTGCGAACTAGCCGCGCACGGCCACGTACGTATTACTCCTAGGTCAAATAAAACGCAACGGTGCCAAGTATGGAGCTCCCGGCCGGCCTAGGTGAAACCACACGCTGATCTAAAAATGCTCACAACTTTGTCAATTTTCAACCGATTTTAGATAAAATTTCACTGTTCGATTGAGGTTGAATTGAATAATGTCAAAGGACTACCTAATTGGCTCCAAACACGTTCACTATAGAAGTAAAATTGCTCCAAAATGTGAGCCCGGATAAAGTGAGACACTTTTCCTGGTATATTACTAATAAACTAGCCAATTTATTAAAAATCAATAAATTAAAGATGTCTATGTGAAAATTAAATGTCAAGTAAATAGAATTAGAATTATTAATAACCGGTATATACGAAAATGATAAAAAATAATAAAGAATGTAATGGAAATTGAATTTGAATGAGAATACTAATTGTAGTCTAGCTCTGATTACTGAATTTATTTTTTATAAAATTAATATACAATTTGATAAGTGGTTTAGAGACCGACGTTTGTGCGAGCGGTCACCCCTCCGGGACTCCGGGTCGTGCCTCTGGAGGTCCGGGAGTGCAGTACGAGCGGCCGCGCGCTGACTAAAAAGCCTATAGCTCTGTGGGTTGTGCTCCTATTTTCCTGGAAAAAGTCTCGTTCGATTCTCCTAACAATGGTCTTTAAGTTAAGCTACAGATAACTATGTGTCGTCGCTGAAAATCAGGCAGTAATGAAGTTACAATACCTGATTTCGCGGTGTTTCCTCGAACGAGACTCCCTCCAGGTCCCTGGTGTCGTTCCCCTCGGTCCGACCAATCCAGGAAAAGCAATCCAATAAGGCACAACCACCACAATAAAGCCTATTAACGAAAAACCAACTTTTTCTTACTAAATTAATTAAACTAAAAATTATTACACGGATACAGCGCGCAGAGCTGTTACTCGGCCTAGCGGGGCTACCGGACTGGTTAGGTTAGGTTAGGTTAGGTTAGGTTAGGTTCCACGGACCTGCTAGGTTCTCCTAGTGGGCGGGGAAGTGAACCCCGACGTGGCGCGTCCCCAGGTGGCGGATAGGGGAACGGCTTCCAGAAATGGGAGTTACCGGTATACCGGCGCGGACCAAATCACACAGGGCCCCTCTGCGTCTTTATGAAGGTAGCATAGAGCACGGCAGACGGGGCAGGAGGAGATGAGAGTCTCAGTGGACTTTCGAGTCGGTGGATGGCTGGCCTGCAAGGCCGGCGGCGCGGCGGGGAGGGTCAACTCGGCCACCTCGTCGGGCAAACACCAAGGTGCTCCTAGATCTGTAGGCTTTTCGTAGTCCTGCTTGATTTCCTGCGAGTCGGCTGTATGGGTCAGCTTCCTTGCGGGACTTCGGGCGGGGCGGCGTCTTGCTGGCGGATTTGGGGGCATTAGGAGGAGGGCCCATTTTGGGCACCAAGCTTTGTTACGCGCTTGCGCGGATGAAGCAGAGTTGGGCCTGGCGTGCGCTTACCCCGCCGTCGGGCAGGCAGTAGGAGACTTATAGTCTCCTCTGCCACCAGCTCGAAATCGTAATCCTGCAACGGTTGCGGTCATGACTGCATGTCTCGTAATCGGAGCGGGACCGATGGCCTTGGCTGCGAGGAGTAAACCTCTATAAAAATCCCGTAAGGGGGGTCTTGGGCGGTGGGTGCGGGGGCGCCTGCTGTCCTGTGAGAGACTCTCCGAGGAGTTAGGAGGGGTTCGCCCCTCTGTGGAGGTCCGCCTATTCCATCGGGCGGTATGTGGGCTATAGGCGAGGTCACGCGGACTGTTGAGTCACCGCCAGCCTTGCCTTTGCCTAACAGTGGTGGAAACAGTGAGGTTTTTAGTGGGTACACCCGAAAGGGGAGTCCCACATACCTTGCCTTTGCCCCCCGGCAAGGCGGGGATGCGTAACGCATTTTCCTCACTTAAAAAAAAAAAAAAAAAAAAAAAAAAAAAAAAGGTTAGGTTAGGTTAGGTTAGGTTAGGTTAGGTTAGGTTAGGTTAGGTTAGGTTAGGTTAGGTTAGGTTAGGTTAGGTTAGGTTAGGTTAGGTTAGGTTAGGTTAGGTTAGGTTAGGTTAGGTTAGGTTAGGTTAGGTTAGGTTTTTTTTTTTTTTTTTTTTTTTTTTTTATTGTGCCATCTTAAGGATGACACTACTAAGATCCTCTGACATGGTGATCAGAGCCTTTTTGCATCATGTATTTTAGATTTTATTCTTTCTGTCTCATCTCTGGCCTTCTATGAAAATATATGAGCTTATATTTCTATCTATTATTTTACACATTGTTTTATTTTCACATTTTTCTATTGTTTTATCGTGTTTCTTTATCTTATTCTATGTCTGTTTTATCTCTTAATCTATAAATTGTATGCACTACGTCTATTTATACTATTCTATTTATCTGTTCGAACGTTAAACTATTTTAATACTTTACATACTGTTTTACTATATCTACGCGTTATCTATTATTCTATTATTTCTTACTTAATACTTTTTTATCTTCTATACACACACTATTATCTCTAACATATCTTATCTTATCTATCTAATTTACATATGTGCTGTTATTATATCTTACAATATATTACGCATCATATTTTATACATCTTTTTTCTTATTATCTATGCTGCTTATCTATATATCAATATACATAATTCATCATAGTATTCTTCTAATTTTCGTATGTGCGGGAGCTTTATTTTGCTTGGTTCTGGGCAATTGTGCCAGTTTCCCATGAAACTGGTTACAATATGCTGTTTCGTTTTTCTAGTGACCACCTTAGCAGTAGGCTATGGTGGCTCTAGCTAGAGCCTCCCATTTCCCCCTGATCGCACATTCACTGCTGAATGCGTTGTGGCCAACCTTGTCCAGCTTAGCATGCGTGCAGTTGCAGCATACTGGGGTTTCGCCAGCGAGCCAGTCAGCGCATTCAGCCTTCATGTGGGGTCCCCCACAGTGGCTACACTTTTCAAGTGTCTCTTTGCAGAATCGTCTCCCATGTCCATAGCCAAGACAGAGTGAGCATTGGACTAGTGGGGATTGATCCGCCACTCTCACTCTTTGGAGATCGATCAGTATCGATTCTGCATCGAGAACACGCTGCCAAACTTTGGGGGACACCCTCATGATGATGTGGTTTGTTTGCTGGTTTCTTGTGCGCCTTTTGTAAAGTATTCCTACCCTTTCTTCTTTTTCATCTAGCTCTTTTAATACTTTTTTGTTTTGGGTCCAGAAGGCTCCGATGACATCCTTGTCACTATTGTAAGTGAAAACATCTTTTAGGATGATAAGTGGGTCTTTGTTTTTGACTTCCTGTATGTTTAGGTACTCTTCCGCTCCTTTGAGTTTTTCCTTTACTTGTTGTCTCTCTTCTTCTGTCTTACACCCCACGATCACTTTCCTATCCTTTGCTTTTCGTATCTTTTCTACTACAATTCCTCCTTCTCTTGCGTTTACTACTTTCCTTATCCTGTTTAAGATGTCCTCTCCTGTTTCCATTTCGTCTTTTGCTGTTACCACTATGGAGTGCAGTGCAGTGTGCTCAGTGAGCTGCTTCCTTGCAGGCGCCATGACTGCACTCGCATAGGTTTGTTTCTGTTCCTCTCGGTGTTTTTCGATGGTCTCGCTTAGCTTTCCTATTGTCTCAATATTTTCCTTCTGTACTTCTTTTTGTCTTTCAATGGTTTCATTTAATTTATCTATTTTCTCATTGTTTTTCTGGATGAGTACTGCGTGTTCTTCCATTCTCATTATCAACTCCTTTTCCGTCCTTTCCGTCCTTTTTTCTTTTTCGAGCTCTTTTTCCTTGATCTGTTCTCCTTCTTCAACTGGTGGTGTAACTGTCTTCTTTCCTTGTCCTTTCGCACTTTCTGCCTCCTTAACCAACTGGTACAGTCTCTCAATCGCTTGCATTACTTCTGTTTTTATCTCTGTTTTTAGGTTCCTCGAATTTCCCAAGTTGATCTTTGCCTTGTTAAGACAAGCTCTGGCTTCGGAAATTCGGTCTGCGTGCTTGGCTCTAGCTTTCTCTTGTGCCGGCGGACTCCCCACTGCCTCCAGCGATGCTCTGCTGGTTGCTGGTTTCTGCTTGGGGGGTTCCACCACTACTGCCTTCTTCTTCGTGGTCGGTAACTTAGGTGGGGCATTTGGTTTTGCGTTTTCCCATTCGCCGATGCTTCTCCTAACGCTTGGAGTCGGGCTCGTATGGGCTTCCCGTGTCGTATTCGTTAAATCTTCTTCTTCTTGAGCTGACGTCATCTTGTTGTAAGGTTCTTCGCTTGGGGCTCTTGTCCCTTTTACAGGAGTACGGAAGCCAAACATTCTAGTGATGTCAGAGGATCAAGTTAATCAAGAAATAAATTTGTAAAAGTTGTAAATTTAATTTGTCAATTTGTATAAATATAATATATAACTCTAGCTTTGACCTAAATTTAATAAAAGTCAAAATTGTAAGGGTCGTAGGGTCTACTTATCAAAATCTAATAGCGTCTTATAATATAATGTACCTCGGTACCATAAAACTAAATTTTTCTTATTTTGTCCAAACTTATTATATAAACTATATCATAGAATGATAGTCCTTAGAGCAAAAGGGTTAGGTTAGGTTAGGTTAGGTTAGGTTAGGTTAGGTTAGGTTCCACGGACCTGCTAGGTTCTCCTAGTGGGCGGGGAAGTGAACCCCGACGTGGCGCGTCCCCAGGTGGCGGATAGGGGAACGGCTTCCAGAAATGGGAGTTACCGGTATACCGGCGCGGACCAAATCACACAGGGCCCCTCTGCGTCTTTATGAAGGTAGCATAGAGCACGGCAGACGGGGCAGGAGGAGATGAGAGTCTCAGTGGACTTTCGAGTCGGTGGATGGCTGGCCTGCAAGGCCGGCGGCGCGGCGGGGAGGGTCAACTCGGCCACCTCGTCGGGCAAACACCAAGGTGCTCCTAGATCTGTAGGCTTTTCGTAGTCCTGCTTGATTTCCTGCGAGTCGGCTGTATGGGTCAGCTTCCTTGCGGGACTTCGGGCGGGGCGGCGTCTTGCTGGCGGATTTGGGGGCATTAGGAGGAGGGCCCATTTTGGGCACCAAGCTTTGTTACGCGCTTGCGCGGATGAAGCAGAGTTGGGCCTGGCGTGCGCTTACCCCGCCGTCGGGCAGGCAGTAGGAGACTTATAGTCTCCTCTGCCACCAGCTCGAAATCGTAATCCTGCAACGGTTGCGGTCATGACTGCATGTCTCGTAATCGGAGCGGGACCGATGGCCTTGGCTGCGAGGAGTAAACCTCTATAAAAATCCCGTAAGGGGGGTCTTGGGCGGTGGGTGCGGGGGCGCCTGCTGTCCTGTGAGAGACTCTCCGAGGAGTTAGGAGGGGTTCGCCCCTCTGTGGAGGTCCGCCTATTCCATCGGGCGGTATGTGGGCTATAGGCGAGGTCACGCGGACTGTTGAGTCACCGCCAGCCTTGCCTTTGCCTAACAGTGGTGGAAACAGTGAGGTTTTTAGTGGGTACACCCGAAAGGGGAGTCCCACATACCTTGCCTTTGCCCCCCGGCAAGGCGGGGATGCGTAACGCATTTTCCTCACTTAAAAAAAAAAAAAAAAAAAAGGTTAGGTTAGGTTAGGTTAGGTTAGGTTAGGTTAGGTTAGGTTAGGTTAGGTTAGGTTAGGTTAGGTTAGGTTAGGTTAGGTTAGGTTAGGTTAGGTTAGGTTAGGTTAGGTTAGGTTAGGTTAGGTTAGGTTAGGTTAGGTTAGGTTAGGTTAGGTTAGGTTAGGTTAGGTTAGGTTAGGTTAGGTTAGGTTAGGTTAGGTTAGGTTAGGTTTTTTTTTTTTTTTTTTTTTTTTTTTTGCCATCTTTGATGGCTCTGCGTCTTTTCCCCTAATATTCTTTAAGGTCCTTATTAACTAACTTTATTAGGGATGGGAAAGGGTTATATTCTTATATCCTATACATCGAGATCCTTACATCTAGTTGTTTTTACAATGTTTTCTTATATCCTATACATCGAGATCCTTACATCTAGTTGTTTTTACAATGTTTTCTTAATCATCTATCTACAGTTTTCTCAGGGTTTATCTATTTAATTCTATCCTATATCTATTATATTTTTGTCTTACTTTATTACATGTTTTGTTTCTTACCTTAATATCTATCATCTTTTTGTACATTTACTTTAACACTTTTCTTAATATATTAATTTTTTGCTTACATTTTTACTTATTTATGTGATACATATAATCATTATACATATACAAAATATTTTCTTTACCTATTTGTTTCTTTTTATTACTTTATTTCCTATTTGTGTACAGTAAGTCAGAAATTTTGGACGGTTCATCTTGTCCTTCATGATGTTTTTGATATTTTCAAGGTTCACTACTGTGTCCATTAGTTGCTCTACTTCATATCTCTCCGAACCGTAAACCGGGCATTCCAGAAGGATGTGAGCTATTGTCTCATTACGATTGGGTTCGCAAATGCATGATGGGCTCTCCTTACGCTTGAAACGGTGCAAGTATTCGGAGAACCCACCATGCCCCGTTAGAATCTGTGTCATGACGCTGGCTGGTTCCAACTGCCTAACTATTTTATATGCGTGAAGGGCGTCTGGGAAAAACATTTTAGTGACAGCTGCTGTTTCTCCTGTTTGGTACCTCCTGTTCCATTCGTCGAGCGACCTCGCACGGATCTGTCGCTTGACGAATGAGACAGGGCACAGGTCGTAGTCGGGGCTTCTTTTAATGTGCAGGGCCGCCTCCTTTGCCAGCTGGTCTGCTCGCTCGTTGCCCTCCAACCCTGCGTGAGCTTTAATCCAGAACAGGGTTACTACCTTGTTCTGGAGCCTGCAGTTTTTGATGTTGGCTCTTGTTTCAACCGCCAGGGGATGGAGGGAACTGGTGTTGGTCACGGATTCCAGTGCTGATTGGGAGTCACTGTAAATCCCATAGGTCTTTTCTGGGCGCTTCAAGACCAGTCTTGTGGCCTTACATATGGCCAGTAGTTCCGCCTGGTATACCGTGCAGTATGATGGTAGCTTAAGCTTGAGGGTTTTGGTTTCAGCGGTGCCGTCCCATAGGGATAGCGCCGCCCCGACCTTGTCCTCAATCTTGCTACCATCGGTGAAAATACGGACTGCTTGGCTGTTGTGCTCTTCCAGCTGCTGTTGGTCTACCAGGCTCAGGAACTTTAGGCTCTCGTGCTCAGCTGGGTGTACCGTGGAGGTGTATGGTACCACACGTTCCACCTCCCTGTCTCCTAGCGCTGGCCAGGGTACTCCCCTCCTGGCCTCGTACAGTGCGGCTGCCTCCTGTACTCTGATGTCGAGCGGGAGTATGTAAGTTAGTTGTAACTATGTAACAATTATAACTGTGATACAGTTACAAACAATCCTGGTCCACAAAAAACTTTAACTTAGAAACTTTTAATTTTTATCTGAATATTGTATAGAGAATGTCGATCGGGTATTAAGACTTTTTGGGAATGTGGTCGGGGACTTTTTGATTTTTGATGTGCTAATTCTTTGATTTTTGTTACAGGCACTCGTCGGGACGCTGGAGGACAACGTTTTAGGTGCGGCAAAAGAAGAAATAGCTGGAAGAAAACTTTGAAATTTGAAATTTAGTCTAATAAAATTGAAAATTAGGAGCCAAAATGTCGAAAACTGTAATTTTAAACCTTCTACTGGGTCTCGGTTGTTGATATTCACCCTCTGTGATACAGTTACAAACAATCCTGGTCCACAAAAAACTTTAACTTAGAAACTTTTAATTTTTATCTGAATATTGTATAGAGAATGTCGATCGGGTATTAAGACTTTTTGGGAATGTGGTCGGGGACTTTTTGATTTTTGATGTGCTAATTCTTTGATTTTTGTTACAGGCACTCGTCGGGACGCTGGAGGACAACGTTTTAGGTGCGGCAAAAGAAGAAATAGCTGGAAGAAAACTTTGAAATTTGAAATTTAGTCTAATAAAATTGAAAATTAGGAGCCAAAATGTCGAAAACTGTAATTTTAAACCTTCTACTGGGTCTCGGTTGTTGATATTCACCCTCTGTGATACAGTTACAAACAATCCTGGTCCACAAAAAACTTTAACTTAGAAACTTTTAATTTTTATCTGAATGGTTAGGTTAGGTTAGGTTAGGTTAGGTTAGGTTAGGTTAGGTTAGGTTAGGTTAGGTTAGGTTAGGTTGGGGGACCCCCCACAGTGCTTGCGTCCACGTCGCGTCCCCTGGAAACGACTCAGTCTGACCACCGTAACGGAGTGGCAGACTGAGCTCGGCTAAAGTGCACTGTGCGTTGTAGAGCGTTATATGTCGGATCTACATCGAAAGCCGGAGGCTATGCCTAAGAAACTTGTGCGGGACGCCTCCGGGCGCTTCCAAAAAGGCCCTTCTCAGGGCCAACCCCAAGGCCCTTCTCAGGGCCAACCCCAAGGCCCTTCTCAGGGCCAACTCCAAGGCCCTTCTCAGGGCCAACTCCAAGGCCCTTCTCAGGGCCAACTCCAAGGCCCTTCTCAGGGCCAACCCAAAGGCCCTTCTCAGGGCCAAAGCGAACTCTGTGTTCCTGGCACCCCCGATGTCCCTGTGGGTGGGAATAGGGTGGAGTCAGGCATGGAGCTCGTGTCTGTGGAGGCATCCAGTGGCGCGGAAGCCTCGGATAGGGAGAGTTACAGCCGAAAGCGGCTGTCTTCCTCGTTCTTCGTGCCCGGGTTCGGTTATTTGGACTCGGACGCGGAGACCGAGGAGAGGGCGGTCGCCAAGGTGCATTCGGCCAGGAGAGGAAGGGGGAAGACCACCAAGGTGGTCCCCTCCAGGGAGGAGTTTTTGAGGCCCTCACCGGTGCCATCGGTGGAGCTGGAGGATGTCCTGCGTAGCAGGAGGTATAAGAAGGGGCAGGCTGCTGCCGTCGTCGACCTTGCGTCTGACACCGGATGTGATTCCGATGCCACCGCAATGGTCGGCGACGTCAGCATCCTGAATGCTCAGGAATTGAGGGCACGAGCGGGCGAGGGGCTCGCCTGTGTTTTGGAAGTTGCCAGAAAGTCTGGCAACCTAAAGGGAGAATTTGTTGCTCGACTAAAGAGATCCGCCTCTACCATAAGGGAGGTGATTGAAGCTTTGGCGAGCAGGAGTGAAGCGGAGGAGACGCGTCGCCTTAGGGGTGAGAACGGCCGTCTGCGCCTAGAGGTCGAGTCCTGCAAGGCGGAGATTAAGGCGCTACGCCGGGGCTTCTCCGAGGCGAGGACGGAGGCCGCTGCTGCCACCACCGCTGCCGCTGCCGCTTCCAGTGCCTCTGGAACGGCTGCACCCCCAACCGTTCAGATGGGGGCTGAATTGGTGGAGGAGCTGAAGCGCTCCTTGACTGTCACGTTCGGGCAGATGTTGAATGCCCGACTGGCGGGGATCGAGGACCGGCTAATGCCCGAGCCGACGATTCGCCCACCACTGAGGGCAGATGCCAGGAAGGCGGTGCCAGCAACATCGCCACCAAAGCCGACGCCTGAGTCGACCCGCGTTCCCCCCTCTAAAGTGGGTAAGCGGGCTAATCCGGCCCCAAAGACTGCTGCCGCTCCCTCCGTGGCACCTGTTGCGGGTCCCTCCACGGTGACCCAAAGCTCGAGCGAGACTACTCCCCCCCCTACTGGCCCCCAGGCTGAGACCTGGGCGAAGGTGGTGGGGAGAAAAGGGAAGGGCAAGGGCAAGGGTAAGGTGAGCAAAGTGCCTCCGGCTGCTCCAGCTGCTGGTGCCTCTACCGCCACATTACCCAAGCCGAAGGCATCAGGGATCACGAAGGCGTCACTGAGGCCCGCCAAATCCGCGGCCGTCGTGCTGTCGCTGCAGCCAGAGGCCGTGGAGAGGGGGGTCACTTACAGTGATGCCCTCAAAGTAGCGCAAGAGAGGGTCGATCTCCGGGAGCTGGGGATTGACCAGGTGCGCTTCCGCCAGACGGCCACAGGAGCCAGGATGTTGGAGATTCCTGGCTCCGAAAGTGTGGAAAAGGCCGACAAGCTGGCGGAGAAGCTGCGTGGAGTCCTGTCCGACGTGGCTAACGTTGCCAGGCCCTTTAAATCCGTAGATTTGAGGATTACGGGCCTGGACGACTCAGCCACGAGGGACAGAGTGGCGGCGGCAGTCGCTGAGGCGGGAAGTTGCAGCGTGCAGCTCGTCAAGGCCGGGGAGATCCACCGCGGTTTTAGCGGCATCGGCTCCACCCTTGTCTCCTGCCCTGTTTCGGCAGCTAAATTGCTGCTGGACAAGGGCAGACTTTTGATAGGATGGAGCTCGGTGCGAGTGGTGGCACTGGAGGCGCGGCCCATGCGCTGTTTCAGGTGCCTGGGTCTGGGGCATACGCGTCTCCAGTGTCCCGCCTCGGCCGACAGAGGTGACCTATGCTTCCGATGCGGGGGCACCGGTCACCAGGCGAGCAGCTGCGGGAGGGTCGATCCGCGCTGCGCTATATGCGCAGACTCGGGAAGGCCTTCCGGGCACGTAATGGGAGGACGCAAATGCGTCCCCCCAAAGACGAAGGGAAAGGCCTTTGGGACCCAGGCCACCCCCACGGCAGCAAATGCCGCCCCTGCCGAAGATCGCCATGGGGCGAGCGAGGAGGTTGAGATGGCTGACTAATGGATCAAGTCAGACATCACAACCTCCTCCAGACGAATCTGAACCACTGTGTCAGGGCCCAAGATCTGTTTATGCAGACCCTGGCGCAGTGGCAGATAGACGTGGCAGTTGCCGCGGAGCCGTACTACATTCCCCCCCACCCTTACTGGGCAGGGGACCTGGACGGCTCCGTGGCCATTGTGGCAAGAGCGGGAGGCGGCTCACCATTCTCGGTCGAGGAGAGGGGCTCGGGATACGTGGTGGCCAAGTGGGGAGAATATGCTATTGTCGGTACATATTTCTCCCCCAATCGACCCACTGTGGAACTGGAGAGCTTTGTGGATCTCCTGACCACAGTGGTGAGAAGGCAAATGCCACGGCAGGTCCTTCTCCTGGGGGACCTGAACGCCAAGGCCAGGGACTGGGGCAACCCCTCCACTGACTCTCGCGGAGAGACTGTCAGGGAGTGGGCGATCCAAACAGGACTGACCCTGCTTAACAGAGGGTCGGCCCACACGTGCGTGCGGCAAAACGGGGGGTCTGTGGTGGATTTATCTTTCGCCACCCCGGCTGCCGCAGCACGTGTTCAGGCCTGGAGGGTGATGTCGGAGGTGGAGACTCTCTCGGACCACAAATACGTTAGGTTCGAGATGTCCACCTCCCACAATGGCAGAGGATCCCGGCGCGTAGTGAGGGCAGATTTCCCGCGCTGGACCATCAGTCGCCTCAATGCCGAATTGGCCAAGGAGGCGGCGATGGTACAGTCGTGGTTGGCCGCCCCCGCGCACCCGGAAGCGGATGTGGAAGCGGGCCTTTTCTGCGAGGCGGTGACGGCCATATGTGATGCGGCAATGCCGAGATCACGTCGCCGCCCAAATCGCAGAGAGGTCTACTGGTGGACCCAGGAGATCGCGGACCTCCGAGCCAAATGCTCGGATGCGCGGCGGCTCTACACCCGCTGCAGGAGGCGCCGTAGAGGCCGAACGAATGAGGAGCTGCCAGCTGAGGAGTTGGCGGCTGAACGCCAGCTGTATGTCTCCTATCTTGAGACCAAGAAGGAGCTGCAGCTGGCTATCGGCCGGGCCAAGACAGCGGCCTTCGATGAGGCATTGGCGGACCTCGACAGGGACCCTTGGGGACGCCCGTATAGGGCCGCCCGAAAAAAGTTTCGGGGCCAGACATCCCCGGTTGCGGAGTCCATGGAGCCGGAGCTCCTGGGCAGGGTGCTGGAGGGGCTTTTTCCCGAAAATGACCCCAACCACACCCCTCCGACGATGACGCCGTCCCTTCCCGAGGAAGATCTGGACCTGGCTCTTATCCCACCGGTCTCAGACGTAGAGATGACGGTGGTAGTCGGTCGCCTACGAGGCAAAAGGACGGCACCGGGTCCAGACGGGATCCCAGGGCGGATCCTTGGGATCGCCCTGAAGGAGATGGGCGAGCGGCTTCGGGAACTGTTCGACGCCTGCCTTACGTCGGGACGGTTCCCGAAGCGGTGGAAAGACGGACGTTTGTGCCTGCTGCGGAAGGAGGGCCGAGCCGCTGACTCGCCTTCCGCATACAGGCCCATTGTGTTGCTGGATGATACGGGAAAGCTACTAGAGAGGGTGGTGGCTTCCCGTGTCATCCGGCATCTAGAGGGAACTGGGCCTGGACTCTCCGAGGCCCAGTACGGGTTCAGAGCGAGGCGATCTACAATAGACGCCTTGCTCTGGCTCAAAGAGTGGTCGCAGGACGCAGTCAGGGAGGGAAAAAAGGCGTTGGCTGTCTCGCTTGATATAGCCAACGCCTTTAATAGCCTGCCGCATGAAACGATACAGGAGGCTCTCCGTTATCACGGAGTGCCCCTGTATCTACGGAGGCTCTTGGCCGACTACCTCCAGGACCGCGAGGTCTTGGTGGAAGGACGCGATGGCCTGAGGCGCCGTCGAGTCTTCCGTGGAGTTCCGCAGGGGTCGGTATTGGGACCGCTCCTGTGGAACGTTGGTTACGACTGGGTGCTCCGTGGCACGCTTCCCGCAAATATGAGGGTTGCGTGTTACGCGGATGACACACTAGTCGTAGCCAAGGGAAGGGACCTAAGGGAGGCGGTGCGCTTGGCCACGGTGGCCACTACCATCGTGATCGGCCGCATACGCGCTTTGGGGCTGGAGGTGGCCCTTACCAAGACCGGGGCCCTATTATTCCATGGACCCCGGGGGGGACCCCCTCCGGGAACGCGGGTGGTACTGGACGGGGTTCCAGTACCTGTTGGGACCCGGATGAAGTATCTGGGTCTCATCATTGATGGAAGGTGGGCCTTCAAGGCTCATTTTTCCCAATTATCCCCTAGAGTGGTGGGAGCCGCGGCTGCCTTAGGCAGGCTGCTGCCTAACGTGGGTGGCCCGAACGCCAACTGCCGTCGACTGTACTGCGGAGTAATCCGCAGTATGGCCCTGTACGGGGCACCCGTCTGGGTCGACGCCCTTGATCGCAATAACAAGACCCTGCTGCGACGTCCGCAGCGGGTCATTGTGACAAGGGCGATACGAGGATATCGGACGGTGTCCTGGACGGCAGGATGTGTGCTGGCCGGAGACCCCCCCTGGGAGCTCCAAGCGGAAATCCTCGCCGAAGTATACCACTTCGTGGCGGGGAGGAGGTCGCAGGGAGCATCCCCAGCGTGGGAGGAGGTCGCGCACATGCGGCGTGAGGCGAGGGCTGCCCTTCTGCAGCGCTGGGAGGAGGACCTGGCTCCACCGGTCCCTGGGCAGTGGACGGTGGAAGCCATCCGCCCGTTTCTCGGGAGGTGGATGGAGCGGCGACAGGGGTCGCTGACTTTCCGATTGGTGCAGGTGATTTCCGGACACGGGTGTTTCGGAAAGTACCTGCACCAAATCGCGAGACGGGAGCCGACTCCAGTCTGCCACGAATGTGGGGCGTCGGAGGACACGGCGCTCCACACATTGGAGACATGCGCCGCATGGGGCCCCATGCGGCATGAACTGACGGCCGTAATCGGACCGGATCTCTCGCTGCCGAGCGTGGTAAACGCCATGCTCGGCAGCCAAAGATGCTGGCAGGCAGTGACCTCCTTCTGCGAAGCGGTCATGGCGCAGAAGGAGGAATCGGAGAGGGCCAGAGAGGTGGACGCGCGGTCGGAGGAGATCCGCAGGAGACGGACGGGAGAGCGAAGGAGGCGGTTTGCCCGCCTCTTCGACCCTCCATAGTAGGGCCACGGTCGGAGAGTCGGGGGACTCTCCGCCGTCTTGCACGGCCCTACATGTCGGTGGGGTGATTCTGGTGAGCGGAGTCACCCCTCCAAAGGCCGAGGCCTAAAGGCCAATCGCCGGGGTAAGGTGGTGAATGCTAACGCGACCCCATCTTACCCCACCTAGGCGAAGGAGTGCTCACGGGAGGGTTTTTAGTGGGTTCGAGCCCCACACAAACCCCTCCGCCACCCCCGTGGCGAAGGGGCAGTGCGAAGGCATTTTCCCTCCCTAAAAAAAAAAAAAAAAAAAAGGTTAGGTTAGGTTAGGTTGGGCCACCCCGTCGGGCAACCGAGGCGGAGCGCGGCGGGGAGGGTCAACTCGGCCACCCCGTCGGGCAACCGAGGTGGAGCGGCACTCGATGTCGCAGCGGACCCCTGTGGTCGGTGGATGGCAGGCCTGCAAGGCTTGCGGCGCGGCGGGGAGGGTCAACTCGGCCACCTCGTCGGGCAAAATCCAAGGTGCTCTCGGATCTGGTAGCTTTTGCTGGCGGGTTCGGGGACAACGGAGGAGGGCCCATCTTGGGCGTTAGGCTTCGTTACGTGCTTGCGCGGATGAAGCAGAGTTGGGCTCGGCGTGCGCTTACCCCGCCGTCGGGCAGGCAAGGGGGGACTTGTCTTCCCTGCCCCCAGCTCGAAGTCGTAATCCCGCGACGATTGCGGTCATGTCTCGTGATCGGAGTGGGACCGATGGCCTTGGCTTGGTCGCCCGGGCTGCGAGGAGTAAACCTCTATAAAAAATCCCGTAGGACAAGTGGGGGTGCAGCACGAAGTCCGTTCTCTCAGAGGATGGCTGGCCGGTAAAGCCAGTCGCTACTGTACCTAGGCGTTGCGCCTTGGTTAGGTTCACCTGCCCTTCCCAGATACACGAGGGCACTGTCTGGGTCGTATCGAGTCCCCGGTACTCGTGGGACTTATTATGGAAACTTACATTCATACCCCTAAGGAGGGCGGTCGCCTGGAATGCCGCAAAGAGGGAGTTGCTGCAGAGCCCGCGAGGGTTTCTGGTGCGGACGCTTCGGCGTCGACGAAGGAGGTAGCCTTGGTGGCGAAGGTCGCTGCCAAGAAGGCTGTGGTGGTCCTTAGAAGGATGGACACCGGAAACAGCGTGGAGGAGGCCCTAAGCAGGACCAGGTGTCCATCGCTGGTCAGCAGTTTAGGGAGTGACTCCGACGCGAGGTCGGCCGCTTCCGAGAGCTCTGGAAGGTTCTGGAAGAGGAAGAGGCTGAACCCCATCGAGAGGAGAGGCGAGAGTAGCGGGTCCGACTCGGACAAAAGTGCGCTCTCCGTTAAGACCAAGTTGTCGAAGCGTGGTCCTGGGAGACCCCCGACAACTGGCAAGTATGTGGGCATGGCAAAGGCCAGGGCCGAGCTCGCAGCTGCTGAACAGCAAGCGATGGAGCTGGAGGTGGAGAGGGAGGTGGTGGCGGCAACGCCTAAGCCACGCTCAGACGCCGCCAAAACCTACTTGGGTGCCGTGGCCTCCTGGGGCCCGACAAGGGAGGCCCCTGCGGTCGCTCTGTCCTCCCGGGTAAAGGAGAGCCTGACGGCCATAGAGCTGGTGGGAAACAAGTCGGGCAATCTTAAGGGCACTTTCCAAAGCGCCCTTAAGAAGTCTGTGGAGGTGCTCCGCGAGGTGTTCGAGGAGTTGGCCAGTCGAACGCCGGTAGAAGAGGTATCTCGGCTCCAAGCCGAGAATACCATGCTTAAGAGCCAGCTGAACCGGCTTGGAGAAGAGATGGCCGCGTTGAGGGCTGAAGTAAGGGGCAGCAAGGAGTGCGCTGCTCAAAGCTCATCAGCCGAGTTTCAGAGCCTCCAAGCCTCATTGGCCAGGTTCGACGCTCGGCTCGAGAGCCTGGAGGTGGACGGGCGACTTCTGCCCGGAAAGCGCCACCGCCCGCCCTTAGCAGCGGATCGGTCACAGGAGGCCGAGGCAGTGCCTGAGTCACCGACTCCGGCACCAAAGAAGGCGCCGGCTGAAAAACCAGCCCCAGCTCCGGCTGCAAAAGCCGATGCAGCGGCCAAGAAGAAGCGGAAGAAGGGGAAAAAGGGCAAGCAACCTGAGGCTTCCCCAGCTCCCCCCGCCCCTACCCCGACTGAAACTGCCAAGGCAGCCCCTGCTCCGGCAGGCAAGAGCCAGACGCAGGACGAAGAGGGATGGCAGACCGTGGGTCCCAGTCGCCGCAACAAGCAACGAAAGGACCCAGCGGACAAGGCGCCAAGGGCCAAGGCACCTGCCAAGCCAGCGGCACCAAAGCCGGAGGCGGCCAAAAAGGCCAAGGCCCCTAAACTCCACGCCCCCCGCTCATCAGCGGTGGTAATCGCGCTGCAACGGGGGGCCGAGGAGAGAGGCCGGACGTACGGGGAGGTGATCGCCGAGGCCAAGTCGAAACTCGACTTGGGAGAGCTCGGGATCTCCTCCGTACGCTTCAGGCAGGCGGCGACTGGGGCCCGCATCTTGGAGGTCCCAGGAGCGACGAGTGGGGGCAAGGCCGACCTGCTGGCGGAGAAGCTCCGGGGGCTGTTCTCCACGGAGGACGTTAAGGTCTCCAGACCGGTGACTTCAGTCGACCTTCGGGTAACCGGTCTGGATGACTCCGTCACCCCGGAGGAGCTGGCGGCTGCTGTCGCCAAAGCGGGAGGGTGCTCACCAGGCGATGTAAAGCCTGGTGAGATAAGGAAGGGACCCGGAGGCGTGGGCACAGCCATAGTAAAGTGCCCCGTCACGGCCGCGAAAAAGGTCGTAGCCGAACGCCTCCGGGTTGGGTGGGTGGCGGTCGGGGTGAAAATCCTCGACGCCCTCCCCCGCCGTTGCTACAGGTGTTTTGCACTGGGCCACATCGGGGCTCAATGCTCGTCGGAGGTCGACCGCAGCCAGAACTGTCTGTGCTGCGGTCAAGCGGGCCACAAAGCCCGGGAGTGCTCCGCCAAGCCCCACTGCCCCGTCTGCGAGGCAGCTGGGAAGAAGGCGGACCACCTCGCTGGGGGCAAGGCCTGTGCCAAGCCCCCAACAAAGAAGGCAGCGAAGAAGGCTGCGGCAAGGGCCAGGAAGGCCAAGCCGCAGCCTGAGAACCCGCCCCCGGGTGACACGGAGTCGCCAATGGAGGTCCATTAGTTATGGACCTCCGATTCCTGCAGGGGAACCTCAACCACTCCGCCGCGGCCCAGGACCTATTTGTCCAGGCCATGGCGGAGTGGCAGGCCCATATTGCTGTCGCCGCCGAGCCGTATCGCGTCCCGGTCCGTTCGGATTGGGTCGGGGATTGCGGTGGTTCGGTGGCGATCATACAGCGCTGCGCGGCGGGCGGCCCCCCTCTTACTGCGGTGAACAGAGGGGAGGGCTTCGTTGTGGCAAAGGTCGGCGTAGTGGTAGTTATTGGGGTGTACTTCTCCCCCAATCGAACACTCGCCGACTTTGAGCGCTACCTTGCGCTGCTGGGGGTCGCGGTCGGCCAGATCTCTCCCGGTCCCGTCGTCGTCCTTGGAGACCTCAACGCCAAGTCTAGGGCTTGGGGTTCGGCGACGACGGACCATAGGGGAAGAGTGTTGGAGGAGTGGCTGGTGGAGTGCGGACTGTGCATACTCAACCGAGGCACAGTAGACACGTGTGTGCGCCGTAACGGGGGGTCAGTCGTGGATGTTTCATTCGCGACCCCTCCCATCGCACACCGTGTCCAGGGGTGGGAGGTTCTGGAGAACGAGGAGACGCTGTCAGACCATAGGTACATTACCTTTAGCGTCTCCAGCGCATCGTCTCCAGACACCCCGAGAGCCCCGAGCCAGCCAAGGCTCGACGGGCCGCGTTGGGCGTTAAAGCGCCTGGACAGGGAGCTACTGCAGGAGGCAGTCCTTGTCCAGGCGTGGATTCCGGAACCACCGGTAGCTGACATAGACGGGGATGCGGCTCGACTTTGCGAGGCCATGGCGCAGGCGTGCGATGCCGCGATGCCTCGCATCAGAGCCCTCCCGTCCAAGAAGTCAGTCTACTGGTGGAATGAGGAGATTGCCCAACTCCGCCGCTCGTGCGTGGAGGAGCGCCGCGCCTTCCAGCGGTATCGGAGGCGCCGAAACCGCGAAGAAGGCGAGGAGGACCGGCTGTACGCCGCGTACCGGGAGGTGGCGGTGGCACTCCGCCTCGCCATCAGCCAGTCAAAGGCCGCGGCGTGGGAGGAGTTGCTGCAGACGTTGGAGAGGGATCCTTGGGGTAGGCCGTACAAGTTAGTACGGCAAAAACTACGCCCTTGGACCCCTCCCATCTCCAGCAGCCTTGAGCCGGCGGTCCTCGAAAGGGTGGTTGAGGCACTGTTCCCGGAGATGGGAACAGACTTTGAGCCTCCCACCATGGCGCCGCCGGCACAGGAGGAGGGAGACTCGGGCGAGGTGCCCGAGGTCTCAAAAGAGGAGGTGGGTGCGGCCGTGTTGCGCATCAAAGGCAAAAACACGGCCCCAGGACTCGACGGCATCCCTTGCCGTGCGTGGGTCCTGGCCCTAAGCGGGGAGCAGGAGGCTCTAGAACCCCGCCTTAGGGCACTATTTAATAGGTGTGTGCGGGAAGGAGTTTTCCCGCACCGATGGAAGGAGGGCCGTTTGGTTCTCCTCCGGAAGGAGTCACGGCCGGCCGATGACCCATCGGGGTATCGGCCGATAGTGTTACTCGACGAGGCGGGGAAGCTGCTGGAGAGAGTGGTAGCCAACCGCCTCGTCGAGCATATGGGGGTTATAGGTCCGAATTTGTCGGACGCCCAGTTCGGGTTCCGCTGCGGCCGGTCGACCATAGACGCGATCGGCCGCCTGCGGGACATGGCGGAGGAGGCGGTGTCGGGGGGCGGGCTGTTGTTGGCAGTGTCATTAGACATTAAGAACGCCTTCAACAGTCTGCCCTGGCCGACTATTATGGAGGCACTCCGTTATCACGGAGTGCCCCTATATTTAAGAAGACTGGTGGGAAGCTACTTGTCCGATAGGGCAGTAGTCTTCCCCACCAGAGACGGAGTGGGCGGTCGTCGGTGTATGTCGCGTGGTGTTCCCCAGGGGTCCGTTCTTGGGCCCCTGCTATGGAACATCGGCTACGATCACGTTCTGCGCTGTGCAAATCTGTACGGCGTGGACGTGATCTGTTACGCCGACGACACCCTTGTGACGGCCCGGGGTTCTGATCTCCGGGCCGTCTCGATACTAGCCACCGCCGGTGTAGCGGCGGTGGTATCGAGAATTCGGCGGCTGGGGCTGGAGGTGGCTCTCCATAAGTCGGAGGCCATCTGCTTTCACGGGCCCCGACGGAGGCCACCTTCCGGCACAAACATAGTGGTGGGAGAGACCCCAATCCCGGTCGGGACGACGCTTAAATACCTCGGCGTCGTCCTCGACAGCAGATGGGATTTCGGGGTCCACTTTGAACGCCTGGTCCCTAAGTTGGTGAGCACGGCGGGTGCTCTTGGCCGCCTGCTCCCCAACTTAGGAGGAGGGAATGGAAGCTGCCGCCGCCTATACATGGGGGCGGTACGATCGATGGCCCTCTATGGAGCCCCGATCTGGGCGGGGTCACTGAAGAACCGCCACAAGGCCCTCCTGCACCAAGCGCAGAGGGTCATGGCGGTTCGGACTATAAGGGGGTACAGGACCATCTCTCATATGGTGGCCTGCGTCCTTGCCGGTTCCCTTCCCTGGGACCTAGAGGCCGAGGTTCTGTCCTCGGTCTACTGGCAACGGACGCATGCCCGGAGCCGGGACCTGCGCCCTGCGCCCGACGAAGTGGTGCGGTGGCGCATGGATGCCCAGGAGGTGGCTCTGGGCGAGTGGCGGCGGCGGCTAGAGGGGCTACGCATTACGGGGGCGGCGTCCCGACGCCGATTGTTGGAGGGGGTCCTGCCCATTCTGGAGGAATGGGTGGGACGGAGGTGGGGGACTTTATCCTTCCGGCTTACACAGGTACTCTCGGGGCATGGTTGCTTCGGGAGATACCTGTGTAATATAGTCGGGAAGGAATTAAGCCCGGAGTGCCACCATTGTGGCTGTGCGGAGGATACCGCACAGCACACTTTGGTGGTGTGCTCCGCTTGGGCAGGGCCGCGATCGGAGTTGGTTGCGGCCCTAGGAGGAGGAGATCTCTCGCTGCCGATCGTCATGGAGAAGATGGTCAGCAGCGAGACGATATGGGAGGCGATGATCTCCTTCTGCGACAACGTGATGTTGCAGAAGGAGACCGCGGAGCGCGAGAGGGAGCGTGATCCGCTCTCCCAGCGGCTCCATCGTGGGCGAGGCGGGCGGGCGAGAAGGGGTGCCCGCTCTCGACACGACCCGCCAGGGGCGTCTCGGGCGGCAAGTGCGGGGGCACCAGCCGTCCAGCGATGAGACCCCCTGAGGAGGTAGGAGGGGTTTGCCCCTCTGAGGAGGTCCGCCCATCCCATCGGGCGGACGTGGGCCATAGGCGAGGCCAGGCGGACTGTTGAGTGACCGCCGGCCTTGCCTCTGCCTAACAGTGGCGGGAATAGTGAGGTTTTTAGTGGGTATACCCGAAAGGGGGAGTCCCACATACCTCGCCCTTGCCCCCCGGCAGGGCGGGGATGCGTAACGCATTTTCCTCACTCAAAAAAAAAAAAAAAAAAAAAAAAAGGTTAGGTTAGGTTCCACGGACCTGCTAGGATCTCCTAGTGGGCGGGGAGGTGAACCCCGACGTGGCGCGTCCCCAGGTGGCGGATAGGGGAACGGCCCCCAGATATGGGGGCTACCGGTATACCGGCGCGGACCAAAAGACACACAGGGCCCCTCTGCGTGTCTCTATGAAGGTAGCATAGAGCACGGCAGACGGGGCAGGAGGAGACGAGAGTCTCAGCGGACTTGGAGTCGGTGGATGGCTGGCCTGCAAGGCCGGCGGCGCGGCGGGGAGGGTCAACTCGGCCACCTCGTCGGGCAAACACCAAGGTGCCTCTGGATTTACTGGTTCTGTGTCGTTCTGCTTGATTTCCTGCGAGTCGGCTGTATGGGTCAGCTTCCTTGCGGGACTTCAGGTGGGGCGGCGCTTTGCTGGCGTTTTCGGGGGCAACGGAGGAGGGCCCTTTTCGGGCAATTAGCTTCGTTACGTGCTTGCGCGGATGAAGCAGAGTTGGGCTCGGCGTGCGCTTACCCCGCCGTCGGGCAGGCAAGGGGGGACTTGTCTTCCCTGCCGCCAGCTCGAAGTCGTAATCCCGCGACGATTGCGGTCATGTCTCGTGATCGGAGTGGGACCGATGGTCTTGGCTTGGTCGCCCGGGCTGCGAGGAGTAAACCTCTATAAAAAATCCCGTAGGACAAGTGGGGGTGCAGCACGAAGTCCGTTCTCTTAGAGGATGGCTGGCCGGTAAAGCCAGTCGCTACTGTACCTAGGCGTAGCGCCTTGGTTAGGTTCACCTGCCCTTCCCGGATACACGAGGGCACTGTCCGGGTCGTATGAGTCCCCGGTACTCGTGGGACTTCTTATGGATTCATTCATACATACCCCAAAGGAGGGCGGTCGCCTGGAATGCCGCAAAGAAGGAGTAGCTGCAGAGCCCGCGAGGGTTTCTGGTGCGGACGCTTCGGCGTCAACGACGAAGGAGGGAGCCTTGGTGGCGAAGGTCGCTGCCAAGAAGGCTGTGGTAGTCCTCAGGAGAATGGACGCCACTGTTGAGGAGGCCCTAAGCAAGACCAGATGTCCATCCCTGGTCAGTAGCTTAGAGAGCGACTCTGATGCATTGTCGGCCACTTCCGACAGCCAGCCGTTAAGGCTATGGCGGAAGAGGCCGAATACGATTGAGAGGAAGCGCGAGAGCAGCGGGTCCGACTCGGACCGAAACGCGCTCCCAGAAGGGTCGACCAAAGTGTTGAAGCGCGGTCCTGGGAGACCCCCGACAACTGGTCGGTACGTCGGTATGGCGAAGGCCAGGGCCGAGTACCTGGTTGCCGAGAGGCAAATGATGGAGCTTGAGGTGGAGAGGGAGGTGGCGGCGGCAACGCCCAAGCCACGCTCAGACGCCGCCAAAAAATACCTGGGTGCTGTGGCTTCCTGGGGCCCGACAAGAGAGGCCCCTGCTGTCGCCCTGTCCTCCCGGGTGCAGGAGAGCCTGACGGCCATAGAGCTCGTCGGCAATAAGTCGGGAAACCTTAAGGGCACTTTCCAGAGCGCCCTTAAGAAGTCCGTGGAGGTGCTCCGGGAGGTGTTCGAGGAGTTGGCCTCCCGTACCCCTGCAGATGAGGTGGCCAGGCTCCAAGCGGAGAACCTCTTGCTCAAGAGCCAGCTGGACCGGCTCGGCGAGGAAATGGCCGCGCTCAGGGCCGAGGTAAGGGGCAGCAAGGAGTGCGCTGCTCCCGCCACATCGGCTGAGTATGCGAAGCTTGGGGAGGTTCTCCAAGCCTCTCTCGCAAAGATGGACGCACGGCTGGACAGTTTGGAGGTAGACGGGCGGCTCCTGCCCGCAAAGCGCCACCGCCCGCCTTTGGCAGCGGAACGAGCGCAAAAGGATGACGAGGTGCCTGTGTCGCCGACTCCGGCGCCCAGGAAGGCGCCTGCAGAAAAGCCTGCCACCACTCCGGCTGCAAAAGCAGCGGAGAAGAAGGCGCCAGCGGCTCCAGAAGCTGCCAGCACCTCTGGCAAGAGGAGGAAGAAAGGGAAGAAGGCCAAGAAGGCCTCCCCAGCTGCCCCTGCCCCAACTGGTCCTGCTCAGGCTGCCCCTGCTCCGGCAGAAAATAGCCAAAAGCGCGATCAGGAGGGCTGGCAGACAGTGGGTCCCAGTCGCCGCAATAAGCAGCGAAAGGACCCAGCAGACAGGGCGCCAAGGACATCGGCGCCCAACAAGCCAGGGGCGCCCCAGCCAGCTGCGGCCAGAAAGGCCAAAGCTCATAAGCCCCGCGCCCAGCGTTCATCTGCAGTGGTTATCGCGCTGCAGCGGGGGGCGGAGGAGAGGGGACGGACGTACGGGGAGGTGATCGCCGAGGCCAAGTCAAAACTTGACTTGGGAGAGCTCGGGATCTCCTCCGTACGCTTCAGGCAGGCGGCGACTGGGGCCCGCATCTTGGAGGTCCCAGGAGCAACGAGTGGGGGCAAAGCCGACCTGCTGGCGGAGAAGATCCGGGGACTGTTCTCCACGGAGGACGTAAAGGTCTCCAGGCCGGTGACTTCGGTCGACCTCAGGGTAACCGGTCTGGATGACTCTGTCACCCCGGAGGAGTTGGCGGCTGCGGTCGCCAAGGCAGGAGGGTGCTCGCCAGGCGATGTAAAGTCTGGCGAGATAAGGAAGGGACCCGGGGGCGTAGGCACGGCCCTAGTAAAGTGTCCCGCTGCGGCCGCAAAAAAGGTTGTAGCCGGACGCTTCCAGGTCGGGTGGGTGGCGGTCGGGGTGAAAATTCTCGACGCCCTCCCCCGCCGGTGCTACCGGTGCTTCGCACTGGGCCACATTGGGGCCCAGTGCTCGTCGGAGGTCGACCGCAGCCAGAACTGTCTGTGCTGCGGTCAAGCGGGCCACAAGGCCCGGGAGTGCTCCGCCAAGCCCCACTGCCCCGTCTGCGAGGCAGCTGGGAAGAAGGCGGACCACCTCGCTGGGGGCAAGGCCTGTGCCAAGCCCCCAACAAAGAAGGCCGTGAAGAAGGCTGCGGCAAGGGCTAGGAAAGCCAAGTCGCAGCCTACGAACCCGCCCCCAGCAGCGGGTCAGACGGAGGATCCGATGGAGGTCCATTAGTATGGACCTCCGATTCTTGCAGGGAAACCTCAACCACTCCGCCGCGGCCCAGGACCTGTTCGTCCAGGCCATGGCGGAGTGGCAGGTTCATTTGGCTGTCGCCGCCGAGCCGTATCGCGTCCCGGTCCGTTCGGACTGGGTCGGGGACAGTAATGGCTCGGTGGCAATAACACAGCGTTGTGCGGCGGGCGGCCCTCCTCTTACTGCTGTTAACAGAGGGGAGGGCTTTGTGGTGGCAAAGGTCGGTGCAGTGGTCGTTATTGGGGTGTATTTTTCCCCCAATCGACCACTCGCTGACTTTGAGCGATTCCTCGCGTTACTGGGGGTCGCTGTCGGCCAGGTCTCTCCAGGTCCCGTCGTCGTCCTTGGAGACCTCAACGCGAAATCTAGGGCCTGGGGTTCGGCGACGACGGACCTTAGGGGGAGAGTGCTGGAGGAGTGGCTGGTGGAGTGCGAGTTGGCCATCCTCAACCGCGGCACGGTGGACACGTGTGTGCGCCGTAACGGGGGGTCAGTCGTGGATGTTTCATTCGCGACCCCCCCCATCGCACACCGAGTCCAGGGGTGGGAGGTTCTGGAGAACGAGGAGACGCTGTCAGATCATAGGTACATTACCTTCAGCGTCTCAAACTCGTCTCCAGACACCCCGAGAGCCCCAAGCCAACCAAGGTTGGATGGGCCGCGATGGGCAATTAAGCGCCTGGACAGGGATTTACTGCAGGAGGCAGCCCTTGTCCAGGCGTGGATCCCTGATCCACCACAGACCGATATAGACGGGGATGCGGCTCAGCTCTGCGAGGCCATGGCGCAGGCGTGCGACGCCGCGATGCCTCGCGTTAGAGCCCCCCCGTCCAAAAAAGCGGTCTATTGGTGGAACGAGGAGGTGGCCCGGCTCCGCCGGTCTTGTGTGGAGAAGCGCCGCGCCTTCCAGCGGTATCGGAGACGCCGAAACCGCGAGGAAGGCGAGGAGGACCGGCTGTATGCCGCGTATCGGGAAGTGGCGGTGGCACTCCGCCTCGCCATTAACCGGTCCAAGGCCGCGGCGTGGGAGGAGCTGCTACAGACGCTAGAGAGGGATCCTTGGGGTAGGCCGTACAAGTTAGTACGGCAAAAATTACGCCCTTGGACCCCTCCCATTTCTAGCAGCCTCGAGCCGGCGGTACTAGAAAGGGTGGTCGAGGCACTGTTCCCGGAGATGGGAACAGACTTTGTGCCTCCCACCATGGCGCCACCAGCACCGGAGGAGGGAGACTCGGGCGAGGTGCCCGAGGTCTCAAAAGAGGAGGTGGGTGCGGCCGTGTTACGCATCAAAGGCAAAAACACGGCCCCAGGACTCGACGGCATCCCTTGCCGGGCGTGGGTCCTGGCCCTAGGCGGAGAGCATGAAGCTCTGGAGCCCCGCCTAAGGGCACTCTTCACCAGGTGTGTGCGAGAAGGTGTCTTCCCACACCGGTGGAAGGAGGGCCGCCTAGTCCTCCTCCGTAAGGAGACGCGGCCGGCCGATGACCCGTCGGGGTATCGGCCTATAGTGTTACTCGACGAGGCGGGAAAGCTACTGGAGAGAGTGGTAGCCAACCGCCTCGTCGAGCACTTGGAAGGAGTGGGTCCGAGTTTGTCGGATGCCCAATTCGGGTTCCGCTGCGGCCGGTCGACCATAGACGCGATCGGCCGCCTGCGGGACATGGCGGAAGAGGCGGTGTCAGGGGGTGGGCTGTTGTTGGCTGTGTCTTTAGATATAAAGAACGCCTTCAACAGCCTACCCTGGCCGACTATTTTGGAGGCACTCCGTTTTCATGGAGTGCCTCGATACTTGAGGAGATTGGTGGGGAGCTACCTGTCGGATAGGGCGGTAGTCTTCCCCACCAGAGATGGAGCGGGTGGTCGTCGGCGTATGACGCGCGGTGTTCCCCAGGGGTCCGTTCTTGGGCCCCTGCTATGGAACATCGGCTACGATCACGTCCTGCGCTGTGCAAACCTGTACGGCGTAGACGTGATTTGTTACGCCGACGACACCCTGGTGACGGCCCGGGGTTCTGATCTCCGGGCCGCCTTGATACTGGCCACCGCCGGCGTGGCGGCGGTGGTGTCGAGGATACGGAGGCTGGGGCTGGAGGTGGCTCTCCATAAGTCGGAGGCCATCTGTTTTCACGGGCCCCGACGGAGACCACCTGCCAGCACTAACATAGTGGTGGGCGGAACCCCTATCCTGGTCGGGACGACGTTGAAATACCTCGGCGTCGTCCTCGACAGTAGGTGGGACTTCGGGGTTCACCTGGAGCGCCTGGTCCCAAGGTTGGTGAGCACAGCGGGTGCACTTGGCCGCCTGCTCCCCAACCTGGGAGGAGGGAATGGGAGTTGCCGCCGCCTATATATGGGGGCGGTCCGGTCGATGGCCCTTTATGGAGCTCCGATCTGGGCGGGGTCCCTGAAGAACCGCCACAAGGCCCTCCTGCACCAAGCGCAGAGGGTCATGGCGGTCAGGGCCATCAGGGGTTACCGGACCATCTCCCACGAGATGGCCTGCGTCCTTGCCGGTTCCCTTCCGTGGGACCTAGAGGCCGAGGTTCAGTCCTCGGTCTACTGGCAACGGACGCATGCCCGGAGCCGGGACCTGCGCCCTGCGCCCGACGAAGTGGTGCGGTGGCGCAGAGAGGCCCAGGAGGAGGCTCTGGGCGAGTGGAGGCGGCGGCTCGAGGGGCTGCACACTACGGGTGCAAGGTCCCGACGCCGGGTGTTGGAGGGAGTCCTGCCCATTCTGGAGGAATGGGTAGGGAGGAAGTGGGGGCCGATGACTTTCCGGCTTACGCAGATACTCTCGGGGCATGGTTGCTTCGGGAGGTATCTGTGTAACATAGTCGGGAAGGAGTCGACCCCGGAGTGCCACCATTGTGGCTGTGCGGAAGACACCGCACAGCACACTTTGGTGGTATGCTCCGCCTGGGCAGGGCCGCGATCGGAGCTGATTGCGGCCCTGGGAGGAGGTGATCTCTCGTTGCCGACCGTCATGGAGAAGATGGTTGGCAGCGAGATGATCTGGGAGGCGATGATCTCCTTCTGCGACGACGTCATGTTGCAGAAGGAGACCGCGGAGCGCCTGAGAGAGCGGGATCCGCTCTCCCAAAGGCTCCATCGTGGGCGAGGCGGGCGGGCGAGAAGGGGTGCCCGCTCTCGACACGACCCGCCAGGGGCGTCTCGGGCGGCAGGTGCGGGGGCACCAGCCGTCCATTGATGAGACCCCCTGAGGAGGTAGGAGGGGTTCGCCCCTCTGAGGAGGTCTGCCCATCTTATCGGGCGGACGTGGGCCACAGGCGAGGCCAGGCGGACTGTGGAGTTACCGCCGGCCTTGCCTCTGCCCAACAGTGGCGGGAGTAGTGAGGTTTTTAGTGGGTATACCCGAAAGGGGGAGTCCCACATACCTCGCCCTTGCCCCCCGGCAGGGCGGGGATGCGTAACGCATTTTCCTCACTTAAAAAAAAAAAAAAAAAAAAAAAAAAAAAAAAGGTTAGGTTAGGTTAGGTTAGGTTAGGTTAGGTTAGGTTAGGTTCCACGGACCTGCTAGGCTCTCCTAGTGGGCGGGGAGGTGAACCCCGACGTGGCGCGTCCCCAGGTGGCGGATAGGGGAACGGCCCCCAGATATGGGGGCTACCGGTATACCGGCGCGGACCAAAGGACACACAGGGCCCCTCTGCGTGTCTCTATGAAGGTAGCATAGAGCACGGCAGACGGGGCAGGAGGAGACGAGAGTCTCAGCGGACTTGGAGTCGGTGGATGGCTGGCCTGCAAGGCCGGCGGCGCGGCGGGGAGGGTCAACTCGGCCACCTCGTCGGGCAAACACCAAGGTGCCTCTGGATTTGCTGGTTCTGTGTCGTTCTGCTTGATTTCCTGCGAGTCGGCTGTATGGGTCAGCTTCCTTGCGGGACTTCAGGTGGGGCGGCGCTTTGCTGGCGTTTTCGGGGGCAACGGAGGAGGGCCCTTTCGGGCAATTAGCTTTGTTACGTGCTTGCGCGGATGAAGCAGAGTTGGGCTCGGCGTGCGCTTACCCCGCCGTCGGGCAGGCAAGGGGGGACTTGTCTTCCCTGCCCCCAGCTCGAAGTCGTAATCCCGCGACGATTGCGGTCATGTCTCGTGATCGGAGCGGGACCGATGGCCTTGGCTTGGTCGCCCGGGCTGCGAGGAGTAAACCTCTATAAAAAATCCCGTAGGACAAGTGGGGGTGCAGCACGAAGTCCGTTCTCTTAGAGGATGGCTGGCCGGTAAAGCCAGTCGCTACTGTACCTAGGCGTAGCGCCTTGGTTAGGTTCACCTGCCCTTCCCGGATACACGAGGGCACTGTCCGGGTCGTATGAGTCCCCGGTACTCGTGGGACTTATTTATGGATTCTTTCATACAAACCCCAAAGGAGGGCGGTCGCCTGGAATGCCGCAAAGAAGGAGTAGCTGCAGAGCCCGCGAGGGTTTCTGGTGCGGACGCTTCGGCGTCAACGTCGAAGGAGGGAGCCTTGGTGGCGAAGGTCGCTGCCAAGAAGGCTGTGGTGGTCCTCAGGAGGATGGACGCCACTTCGAACACGGTGGAGGAGGCCCTAAGCCGGACCAGGTGTCCATCACTGGTCAGCAGCTTAGGGAGTGACTCCGACGCTTCCGAGAGCTCGTCTAGGTTCTGGAAGCGAAAGAGGCTGAACCCCAGCGAGAGAAGGGGCGGGAGTAGCGGGTCTGACTCAGACCGGAACGCGCTCCCAGAGAAGACGACCAAGTTGTCGAAGCGCGGTCCTGGGAGACCCCCGACAACTGGTAAATACGTCGGCATGGCAAAGGCCAGAGCCGAGCTTGCTGCCGCTGAGCAGCAGGAGATGGAGATGGAGGTGGAGAGGGCGGTGGTGGCGGCAACGCCCAAGCCACGCTCGGATGCCGCCAAGACGTACCTGGGTGCCGTGGCCTCCTGGGGCCCGACAAGGGAGGCACCAGCCGTTGCCCTGTCCTCCCGGGTGAAGGAGAGCCTGACGGCCATAGAGCTGGTTGGCAACAGGTCGGGAAACCTCAAGGGCACTTTCCAAAGTGCCCTCAAAAAGTCTGTGGAGGTCCTGCGAGAGGTCTTCGACGAGCTGGCTGCCCGAACACCTGCAGAGGAGGTAACTCGGCTCCAAGCTGAGAACGCTCTGCTCAAGACTCAGCTGGACCGACTAAGTGAGGAGATGAACGCGCTCAGGGCCGAATTCAGGGGCAGTAAGGAGCATGCTGCTCCTAAGCCACCAGCCGAGTTCCAAAACCTCCAAGCCACACTGGCAAGGATGGACGCTCGGCTTGAGAGTCTGGAGGTGGACGGGCGACTTCTGCCCCCAAAGCGCCACCGCCCGCCTCTGGCAGCGGATCGAGCGCAAGAGGACGAGGAGGTACCAGCGTCGCCAACTCCAGCACCCAGGAAGGCGCCAGCTGGAAAGCCTGCCCCCACCCCGGATACAAAACCCGCGAGCAAGAAGGCGACAGCGGCTCCGGAGGAAGCTGCCAGCACATCTGGCAAGAAGAAGAGAAAGAAGGGGAAGAAAGGCAAAAAGGCCTCCCCTGCTCCCTCTGCCCCAACTGCTCCTGCTCAGGCAGCTTCTAGCCAGTCGCAGGAAAAGGAGGGGTGGAAAACAGTGGGTCCGCGTCGCCGTAATAAGCAACGAACGGACCCAGCGGAGAAAGAGCCAAGGGCGTCGGCGCCTGCCAAGACAGCGGCACCTAAGCCAGCGGCGGCCAAGCAGGCCAAAGCCCCAAAACTCCACGCCCCCCGCTCAGCAGCGGTGGTGATCGCGTTGCAACGGGGCGCAGAGGAGAAAGGTCGGACGTACGGAGAGGTGATCGCCGAGGCCAAATCGAAACTCGACTTGGGAGAACTCGGGATCTCCTCCGTACGCTTCCGGCAGGCGGCGACTGGGGCCCGCATCTTGGAGGTCCCAGGAGCTACGAGTGGGGGCAAAGCCGACCTGCTGGCGGAAAAGCTCCGGGGGCTGTTCTCCGAGGAGGACGTAAAGGTCTCCAGGCCGGTGACTTCGGTCGATCTCCGGGTAACTGGCCTGGATGACTCTGTCACCCCGGAGGAGTTAGCGGCTACGGTCGCCAAGGCAGGAGGGTGCTCGCCAGACAACGTAAAGTCTGGCGAGATAAGAAAGGGACCTGGGGGCGTGGGCACGGCTTTAGTTAAGTGCCCCGTCGCGGCCGCGAAGAAAGTGGTGGCAGCCGGGCGCCTTCGGGTCGGGTGGGTGGCGGTCGGGGTGAAAATCCTCGACGCCCTCCCCCGCCGGTGCTACCGGTGCTTCGCACTGGGCCACATTGGGGCCCAGTGCTCGTCGGAGGTCGACCGCAGCCAGAACTGTCTGTGCTGCGGTCAAGCGGGCCACAAGGCCCGGGAGTGTTCCGCCAAGCCCCACTGCCCCGTCTGCGAGGCAGCTGGGAAGAAGGCGGACCACCTCGCTGGGGGCAAGGCCTGTGCCAAGCCCCCAACAAAGAAGGCAGCGAAGAAGGCTGCGGCAAGGGCCAGGAAGGCCAAGCCACAGCCTGCGAACCCGCCCCCGGGTGACACGGAGTCGCCAATGGAGGTCCATTAGTATGGACCTCCGATTCCTGCAGGGGAACCTCAACCACTCCGCCGCGGCCCAGGACCTGTTCGTCCAGGCCATGGCGGAGTGGCAGGCCCATATTGCTGTCGCCGCCGAGCCGTATCGCGTCCCGGTCCGTTCGGATTGGGTCGGGGACTGCGGTGGCTCGGTGGTGATTATTCAGCGCTGCGCGGCGGGCGGCCCCCCTCTCACTGCGGTGAACAGAGGGGAGGGCTTTGTGGTGGCGAAGGTCGGCGTAGTGGTCGTAATTGGGGTGTATTTCTCCCCCAATAGACCACTCGCCGACTTTGAGCGATATCTCGCGTTGTTGGGGGTCGCGGTCGGCCAGATCTCTCCCGGTCCCGTCGTCGTCCTTGGAGACCTCAATGCCAAGTCTAGGGCTTGGGGTTCAGCGACGACGGACCATAGGGGGAGAGTGCTGGAGGAGTGGTTGGTGGAGTGCGGGCTGTACATACTCAACCGAGGCACAGTAGATACGTGTGTGCGCCGGAACGGGGGGTCAGTCGTGGATATTTCATTCGCGACCCTCCCCATCGCACACCGTGTCCAGGGGTGGGAGGTTCTGGAGAACGAGGAGACGCTGTCCGATCACAGGTATATTACCTTCAGCGTCTCCAATAACTCTTCTTCAGACACCCCGAGAGCCCCGAGCCAGCCACGGCTGGATGGGCCGCGCTGGGCAGTTAAACGCCTGAACAGGGAGCTACTGCAGGAGGCAGTCCTTGTCCAGGCGTGGATACCAGAACCACCAGTAGACGACATAGACGGGGATGCGGCTCGGCTCTGCGAGGCCATGACGCAGGCGTGTGACGCCGCGATGCCTCGCATTAGAGCCCTCCCGTCTAAAAAGGCGGTATATTGGTGGAACGACGAGATAGCCCAGCTCCGCCGCTCGTGCGTGCAGGAGCGCCGCGCCTTCCAGCGGTATCGGAGGCGCCGAAACCGCGACGAAGGCGAGGAGGACCGGCTGTACGCCGCGTACCGGGAGGTGGCGGTGGCACTCCGCCTTGCCATCAACCGGTCCAAGGCCGCGGCGTGGGAGGAGCTGCTGCAGACGTTAGAGAGGGATCCTTGGGGTAGGCCGTACAAGTTAGTACGGCAAAAACTACGCCCTTGGACCCCTCCCATCTCCAGCAGCCTCGAGCCGGTGGTCCTCGAGAGGGTGGTTGAGGCACTGTTCCCGGAAATGGGAACAGACTTTGAGCCTCCCACCATGGCGCCACCAGCACAGGAGGAGGGAGACTCGGGCGAGGTGCTCGAGGTCTCTAAAGAGGAGGTGGGTGCGGCCGTGTTACGCATTAAGGGTAAGAATACGGCCCCAGGACTTGACGGCATCCCTTGCCGTGCGTGGGTCCTGGCCTTGGGCGGAGAGCAGGAGGCTCTAGAACCCCGCCTAAGGGCACTCTTCACGAGGTGTGTGAGGGAAAGTGTCTTCCCACGCAGATGGAAGGAGGGCCGCCTGGTTCTCCTTCGCAAGGAGTCACGGCCGGCCGATGACCCGTCTGGTTATCGGCCCATAGTACTGCTCGACGAGGCGGGGAAGTTGCTGGAGAGAGTAATTGCCAACCGCCTCGTCGAGCACATGGGAGTAGTAGGCCCGAACTTATCGGACGCCCAATTCGGGTTCCGCTGCGGCCGGTCGACCATAGATGCGATCGGCCGCCTGCGGGACATGGCGGAGGAGGTGGTGTTGGGGGGTGGGATGTTGATTGCTGTGTCGTTAGACATTAAGAACGCATTCAACAGCCTGCCCTGGCCGACAATTATGGAGGCGCTCCGTTATCATGGAGTGCCCCCATATATGAGGAGGCTGGTGGGAAGCTACTTATCCGATAGGGCAGTAGTCTTCCCCACTAGAGAAGGAGTTGGTGGTCGTCGGCGGATGACACGCGGTGTTCCCCAGGGGTCCGTTCTTGGGCCCCTACTGTGGAACATCGGCTACGATCACGTCCTGCGCTGTGCTAACTTGCACGGCGTAGACGTGATCTGCTACGCCGACGACACCTTGGTGACGGCCCGGGGTTCTGATCTCCGGGCCGCCTCGATACTGGCCACCGCCGGTGTGGCGGCGGTGGTATCGAGGATCCGGCGTCTGGGGCTAGAGGTGGCTCTCCACAAGTCGGAGGCCATCTGTTTTCATGGGCCCCGGCGGAGACCACCTGCTGGTAGTAGCATAGTAGTAGGTGGAACCCCTATCCCGGTCGGGACGACGCTAAAATATCTCGGCGTTGTCCTAGACAGTAGGTGGGAATTTGGGGTTCACCTTGAGCGCCTGGTCCCGAGGTTGGTGAGCACGGCGGGTGCACTTAGCCGCCTGCTCCCCAACCTAGGAGGAGGAAATGGGAGTTGCCGCCGCCTGTATATGGGGGCGGTCCGGTCAATGGCCCTCTACGGGGCCCCGATCTGGGCGGGTTCCCTAAAGAACCGCCACAAGGCCCTTCTGCACCAGGCGCAGAGGGTCATGGCGATTCGGGTAATAAGAGGATATCGGACCATCTCCCATGCGGTGGCCTGCGTCCTTGCCGGGTCCCTTCCGTGGGACCTAGAGGCCGAGGTACAATCCTCGGTCTATTGGCAACGGATGCACGCCCGGAGCCGGGACCTGCGCCCTGCGCCCGATGAGGTGGTGCGGTGGCGCAGAGAGGCCCAGGAGGAGGCTCTGGGCGAGTGGCGGCGGCGGCTAGAGGGGCTCCGCGATACGGGTGCGGGGTCCCGACGCCGAGTATTGGAGGGGGTCCTGCCCATTCTGGAGGAATGGGTGGGACGGAAGTGGGGGCAACTCACTTTCCGGCTTACACAGGTACTCTCGGGGCATGGTTGCTTCGGGAGGTACCTGTATAGCATAGCCGGGAAGGAGTTAAGCCCGGAGTGCCACCACTGTGGCTGTGCGGAAGATACCGCACAGCACACTTTGGTGGTGTGCTCCGCTTGGGCAGGGCCGCGATCGGAGTTGGTTGCGGCCCTAGGAGGAGGAGATCTCTCGCTGCCGACCGTCATGGAGAAGATGGTCAGCAGCGAGACGATATGGGAGGCGATGATCTCCTTCTGCGACAACGTGATGTTGCAGAAGGAGACCGCGGAGCGCGAAAGGGAGCGAGATCCGCTCTCCCAGCGACTCCATCGTGGGCGAGGCGGGCGGGCGAGAAGGGGTGCCCGCTCTCGACACGACCCGCCAGGGGCGTCTCGGGCGGCAGGTGCGGGGGCACCGGCCGTCCAGTGATGAGACCCCCTGAGGAGGTAGGAGGGGTTCGCCCCTCTGAGGAGGTCCGCCCATTCCATCGGGCGGACGTGGGCCACAGGCGAGGCCAGGCGGACTGTGGAGTTACCGCCGGCCTTGCCTCTGCCTAACAGTGGCGGGAATAGTGAGGTTTTTAGTGGGTATACCCGAAAGGGGGAGTCCCACATACCTCGCCCTTGCCCCCCGGCAGGGCGGGGATGCGTAACGCATTTTCCTCACTTAAAAAAAAAAAAAAAAGGTTAGGTTAGGTTAGGTTAGGTTAGGTTAGGTTAGGTTAGGTTAGGTTAGGTTAGGTTAGGTTAGGTTAGGTTAGGTTAGGTTAGGTTAGGTTAGGTTAGGTTAGGTTAGGTTAGGTTAGGTTAGGTTAGGTTAGGTTAGGTTAGGTTAGGTTAGGTTAGGTTAGGTTAGGTTAGGTTAGGTTAGGTTAGGTTAGGTTAGGTTAGGTTAGGTTAGGTTAGGTTAGGTTCCACGGACCTGCTAGGATCTCCTAGTGGGCGGGGAGGTGAACCCCGACGTGGCGCGTCCCCAGGTGGCGGATAGGGGAACGGCCCCCAGATATGGGGGCTACCGGTATACCGGCGCGGACCAAATTCACACGGGACGGCAGCGCGGCGGGGAGGGTCAACTCGGCCACCCCGTCGGGCAACCGACGTCATCGGAGGTCAGGACGGCTCCTCCTCGCATCTCTCTGCTGTTATCAGAGAGAGTTGGGGATGGAGCCAGCAGAGGAAAGGATTTCCAACTCTGTCAGGACCGGGGCAGATTACTGCCAATGTAGGAGTAGTGGGAGACCAAATCTCAAGGTCTGGCGCTTGCCGAAGGGAGTACTGGTGTGTGAATCGGGAACTGTGCCGTGTTGGTACAGGTCTCGATTGACATGCCAGTATGGTCGGGGGGAACCCGGCCGCTAGGGCGCCCCAGAGGACCTCACCTCTGGCTAAACAAAAAGGAAAAAAACATGACTATGGCGAATGGACAAGACACATTACCCCAGGCGGGTACCAGCCTCTCCGAGGCTGGAGAATCCCGCAGTGCTTCGGCACTCTGCCCCTCGTATTCTGGGGGGGGCAACCATCGTCAGGGGAGCAGGAGCTCTCAGGAGGAGAAGGCCTTCGGGTTTTTTAAAAAACCCGCAGGTCCGGCAGCGGCGAGCGATGGAGGAGATTCGGACTGCTCTTTGGCATCCATGTCCTCCATCGCATCGACGGTGTCGGCTAGGTCGCGTGCGCGACGGAAGCGGGCAGTGGAAGCGGTCAGTGGCACCTTGGCCACTCAGGAGACCAAGCGTGCCATGTTTTTGCGGGACAAGGGGACGAGCGAAGACGAGGTCTTCGACCCCCTTGTTGAACCCGCAAAAATCAGGACGAAGGGAAAGCTGCCGAAGGAAGACGAGTTGGAGGAGGAGATGCGGGCGCAATCGACAGAGGAGCTGGGCGCCTGCATCAGGATTGAACTGCAGACGGTTGAAAAAATCGCCGACAAGTCCAAGAACTTGCGCGGCGATTTCATCAAGGGTCTGCGAGTGGCCGCACGTAGAGCGGAAGCGGTGTCGCGGGAGCTCGCCCAGCGGGCTTCTGCAGATGCCAATGTTACACGGCTAGAGCGGGAGAACGCCGAGCTGCGTGCCAGGATGGCCGACCTCTCCACCAAGTTGGAGAAGCTGACGGACATAATCCGTCAGCAGCAGGCCGGTTCCCAAGCTAGCGCTGATGGCGGGGCCATACCGGCGCCACCACCACCCGCTGCCAAGGGGAACGACTGGGAGGGACGGTTCATGGAGCGCATAGCGGCTCTCATGGACCAGAAGTTGGCTGCAGCTCTGAGAGCTCAGCCTTCTTCCCCCCAGGGCGGCGCAGCTCCCGCTAGGGCGAGTCCCCCGGGACCTTCCGGCGTGGGAAAGGACAAGGCGAGACGCCAACCGCCACCCGCGGCGGCCTCCCCGCCACCCGTGTCGTCGCAAACCGCGGGGCCGCGGATGCCAGAGGCACCGTCGGCCTCGTGGGCGTCAGTGACGGGGAGGAAGAGAAGGAAGAAGAAGGCCCCTCCGCAGGAGAAACCTGGCCCGAAGCCTGGCCCGAAAACTGGCCCAAAGGCCGGCCCAACGGCCGACCCGAAGGCCAGCTCGAGGGCTAACCCGAGGGCCGGGGCCAAGGGTGGCCCCAAACCCGCGCCAGCGCGGCTGCCAACGTCCGCGGCGATTACGGTGACGGTTCCGGAGGGTTCGGACCTCACCCTCGCCGCGGTGATGGCGACCGCGAAGGCGCGGATTAAGCTGGCGGATATTGGAGTGGACATGGTCCGCTCCAAAAAAGCAATAACGGGTGGTCTCATATTGGAGGTGTCAGGGCCTGACTGCACCTCCAAGGCGGACACCCTGGCCGAACGCATGCGCGTGGCCCTCGCCGATCTGGGCGTGCGTGTTGCGCGCCCAGTGAAGACGGGGGAGTTGCGGCTGAAGGATCTCGACGACAGCGTCACACCTCGTGAGGTGTTGGTCGCTGTCGCCGAGTTCGGAGGCTGCTCCACCGACGATGTGCGGGTGGGCGACATTCGCCGCTCACCCACTGCCCTGGGCACGGTATGGGTCCGTTGTCCACTAGCTTGCGTGCGCAAGCTAGCTGCGGCAGGGCACATCGTCGTCGGCTGGGTGTCTGCGAGGGTGGATTACCTCACGTCGAGGCCACTCCAGTGCTTCCGGTGCTTGGAGTACGGGCATGTACGCAGCATGTGTCAGAGCGCAGTGGACCGCAGCACCTTGTGCTACGCGTGTGGCGAGCCCGACCATCGGGCGAGCCGGTGCACGCGTCCGCCCCGGTGTCCACTGTGCTCCGACAAGGGCTGTAGGGCCGACCACAGGATGGGGAGCAAGAGGTGCTCCCCTCCCAAGGAGAAGAGGAAGCCAGGTCCTCCTCCTCCTCGGTCGGCCCCAGCACCGGAAGCCAAAGCGGCCCCAACAAAGGGGGCCGCTCAGTCGGGCCAGAGCCCGCCGCCCCAGGAGGCCATGGAGGCCTCGTAATGGATCACGCCATACGAGTCCTCCAGTGCAATCTGAACCACTGCCGGAGCGCGCAGGACCTAGTCCAGCAAACCTTCGCGCAGTGGTCGATTGCACTTGCCGTAGTTGCGGAGCCCTACAACGTCCCGAACCATCCTCGCTGGTTCGGGGACGACTTGGACTCCGTCGCTATTTACTGGGGCGGCGGAAGAGGCGACCCCCCCTGTGCCCTTATTGAGAAGGGACAGGGGTTCGTGGCCACGGCATGGGGTCGTCTAGCCGTTGTGGGCTGCTACGTCTCTCCCAACTGTACCCTCGTCGAGTACGAGGCGTACCTGGACGCGGTAGGCGACTGCATTCGCAGATGCCTACCGCGCCCAGTGCTTGTCCTGGGCGACTTCAACGCGCACTCTCGTGTGTGGGGGAGTCCCCAGGACGACCGAAGGGGAGAGACCGTGGTGGAATGGGCGGCGGGTATGGACCTCCGGTTGTTGAATCGGGGGTCTGTAAGCACGTGTGTGCGGTGGCAGGGTGAGTCGATCGTGGACCTTTCATGGTCGACTCCCTCTGCCACCCACCTGGTGTCGGGCTGGAGAGTAGCGGAGGAGATGGTCACCTTGTCTGACCATCGCCACATCGTCATCGATGTGGTTCTCCGCCCCCCCGACAGTGCGTCCCGCCGCAGTAGCAGCCCGCCGCGACGATGGGCCCTCAAGCGGCTCGACAGGGATCTGCTCGAAGCCGCAGCCATCGTCGCGGCCTGGCCGGATGGAGACGCCGGAGAGATTCTGCCCGATCCTGGGAGGGAGGCGGCTTGGTTCCGGGCTTCGATGACGTCGATTTGCGACGCATCGATGCCCCGAGCCAACCCTACCAAGCGCAGGGCGGTGTACTGGTGGTCGGAGGAGATAGCGCAGCTGCGTGAGGCATGCTTGCGCTCCCGACGCCAGTACACCAGAGCCCGGAGGAGACGGCGAGCCCTTGCCGGAGAGGTGGATAGAGTTTACGAGGTATACCGAGGCGCTTCGAAACTGCTCCAAGCGGCCATTGCGGCCGCTAAGGCTCGGTCTTGGAGTGAACTCCTGGAGGGACTGGATAGGGATCCATGGGGGCGCCCGTACCGGATGGTACTGGGCAAGCTCAGACCGTGGGTCCCTCCGTTGACGGAGACCCTGGACCCTGAGTTGGTGGGGAGAGTGGTGGATACACTCTTCCCTAGGGTCCAGGACAGTCCCAGTCCCTCTACCCCCAGGCCATCGGGACCGACCATCTGGTCCGATGAACTGGGGGTCCGTACACAGGAGTTGGACCGAGCGGTGAAGCGCCTTAGGGCTCGTAACACGGCGCCAGGCCCTGACGGGATTCCAGGTCGGGCCTTGGCGCTGGCTCTATCCGCCGGCTTGGGGGACAGGCTGAAGCGGCTGTTCGACAGCTGCCTATGCTTCAGCGTGTTCCCCAAGGAGTGGAAGGAGGCAAGGTTGGTCCTCTTGAAGAAGGACGGCAGGGCCGCAGACTCTCCCTCTGCGTACCGCCCCATTTGCCTGCTAGACGAGGTCGGCAAATTATTCGAAAGAATAATTGCCGATCGTCTCTGCACACATCTGCGGCAGGAAGGTCCCGACCTGTCGGATGACCAGTTCGGTTTCCGGCGGGCCCGCTCGACAGTTGACGCTATCCTTCGGGTGCGTTCTCTGTCGGGCCAGGTAGTGTCCCGGGGCGGGAGGGTGTTAGCGATATCCTTGGATATCGTTAACGCCTTTAACTCCCTGCCCTGGAGGGCGATTCGGGCGGCGCTCGTGTATCACGGAGTGCCCCCCTACCTGCAGGGCATAGTCGGGGCCTACCTGCGAGACAGGTGTGTGCAGTATGTAGGCAGGGACGGTACATTGCACGAGAGGGAGATGAGTTGCGGGGTTCCGCAGGGGTCCGTTTTGGGCCCGCTGCTGTGGAATCTCGCATACGATGCGGTCCTGCGCGTTGATCTCCCCGCTGGCGTACGAGTGGTCTGCTACGCAGACGACACCCTCGTACTAGCCACCGGGGAGTCCTTCGAGGGGGCCAAAGGGCTCGCAGAGCTTGGTGTGGCTTGTGTCGTGGACAGGATCCACGGGCTGGGTCTGCGGATAGCGCCTCAGAAGACTGAAGCGCTATGGTTCCACAAACTCCCGAGGGGGAGGGAACCACCCAGCATGTCGGTTCGAGTAGGTGACGTGGACGTCCAGGTAGGCCGGTACCTCAAGTACCTGGGCCTCACCTTGGACGGCCGTTGGGACTTCGGGGAGCACTTCAAACGCTCTGTCCCCCGGATTCAGAAGGCAGTGGGTGCTCTGCACAGACTGCTGCCAAATCTCGGGGGACCACGGGAGGGCGTTCGCCGCCTCTACGCGGGGGTGGTGCGTTCGATGGCTCTCTACGGAGCACCCGTCTGGTCTGATAGGCTGGCGGGTGTTAGGCGCTACAGACTGCTGTTTGGCAGTCTGCAGCGCACTATGGCCATTCGGATTGCACGGGGGTATCGCACGATATCCCATGAGGCGGCGACCATCTTGGCGCGATTCCCGCCGCTCGACATCCTGGCGGAGACGGACGCACGTGTTTACGTTCGTCTCCGACACGATGGCGGGGGCGGAGTTGCGCCAATAGAAGTGCGGGCCCAAGAGCGTCGACGTGCGCTCCGTAGATGGCGCGAGCGGCTCGAGGAGCCGCGGTGCTCGCGTCAGCGCATCGTCGGCGCGATTGCGCCCAACCTCGAAGCTTGGGTGGGTAGGAAACACGGCAACGTCACCTATAGACTTACTCAGGTACTCACCGGACATGGTTGTTTCGGTGAGTACCTGAGTAGGATCGGACGGGAACCGACAGCACAATGCCACCATTGTGGGAGCGACAGGGATTCCGCGCAGCACACGCTGGAGCAGTGCTCAGCGTGGTGCCAGGAGCGGCGGACCCTGGTCGCTAGGATCGGGCAGGATCTCTCTCTGCCAGCAGTGGTACAGGCCATGCTGGCAGATGAAACGGCGTGGAGGGCCGTGGCCTCTTTCTGTGAGACCGTAATGGTTCGGAAAGAGGCCGCTGAGCGGGATCGGGAGAGGGCCGATCCCGCTCGGAGGAGGCGGCGGCGGGGTGACGGCAACGGCCGCCCCGCACCGCCTGCCCCGTAAGGGGCAAATGGTATCCCCTGCCAAACAGGGGACTTTTCGGTCCAGTGGGCAGTCGGAGTGAGGGCTCCGGCTGGCCGGGAACACGGACCGAAAGGGCAGCGGCCACTAGTGGCAATGTGCCGCTGTAGCACTGCGAGGTGCTGGGGGTGTGGCGTGTTTGTGCCCCCCCGGGAAGTGCTTTAGGGCGAAGTGCGAGAGGGGCACCGGATCGTTCCTTCGGGAGTTACCGGAGCCCCTTGAAAAGCACCGAGGCCGGCCACCGCGGAGTTTTTAGTGAGTCGTCGAGTCCGACAACCTCACACACCCCTGCCGCACCCTTCATGCGGCGGGGACGGTCTGTTAGCAGATTTTCTCCGCGACAAAAAAAAAAAAAAAAAAAAAAAAAAAAAAAAAGGTTAGGTTAGGTTAGGTTAGGTTAGGTTAGGTTAGGTTAGGTTAGGTTAGGTTTTTTTTTTTTTTTTTTTTTTTTTATTTTTACCATCTCGAAATGGCACTAAGTTTCTCGCCGCTATTTATATTGCGGCGATTTATACATTCTAATATTTAACATGACAATTATTTTCCCCCCCTTATTTCCTAGCTTTATTTTCCTGATTTCTATAATTACCTATTCTTATTTTACTTTCTCCATTAATATCTCAAACTTTTAACAATTTACTTTTAAACCCCTTTTACCTTTAATTTATTATTTATCTTGATCCAATAACTATATATTCCTATTAAGTATTTACTTAATTATACAGTATCTATCATTTTTATTACAAGTCAATGTCATATCAATTGAATTTTGTTATTCTATTATTTCATTTCTTACTTATTTACTTATACATTATAATATTTCTAGGTATACATTATCTCTTATCTATTGTTATCTTATTTACTTATTCCTAATTATTTACCATTACCATTTCTTTATTATTACCAGCAGTTATACATTGTCTATTATTTAATTTATTCTAATTAGTTATTATACAGTACTATTAATTATTCGTTACACACATTTTAACATATTTTATAAATTTACCAAACATAATTTATTAGAAGTTAATATAATTCATATTTACATATTTTTTAAGCATTTACTTTACTTTATCATTATTTACAAATTCAGTATACAAAAGTTTTAGCACACTGTGCTCCCATTTGCCCTCCCCGCTGACCTGACCACACGTTCCGCATATCTAAGAAATTCACAGCGATGGTCATTGTCCCCGACAAGCTTGCCATAGTCAGTACATGTTATACTAGTTTGTAGCCTAGAGCTGATATCTTGGCGCCATGCGCCGAACCTGGGACAGTCGTCAAGAAGGTGAGGCACAGTCTCTGGAGTATCTGAGTCGCAGGTGCAGTTCGGAGTCGTAGACAGCTTGAAGCGGTGAAGGTACTCTCGGAATCCCCCATGCCCGGTGAATAGCTGCGCCATAACGTTGGACATTTGTAGCTTAAGTATTGTTTTGTATCCATCTCGGGCATTGGGGAAGAACAGCTTCGTGATCTTGCCGGTGTCAGCTTCGGTGTAGCGCTTGTTCCACATCTCTATTGTTCTCTGACGAAGTGAGTACTTGATGTAGGAAATAGGGATTCTGTCGTACACGGGACTGGTCTTGTTGGTTAGTGCAGCTGACTTTGCTAACTCGTCTGCTCTCTCGTTCCCAGCGAAACCTTCATGGGCTTTGATCCAGTAGAGCTTTATGTCTCTACTATTTGCTTCCAGCTCGTGGATTCTGGTCCGAATCTCCGCAACAATTGGATGGGTGCTTCCAGGGTCCGCTATCGTGTCCAGGGAGGATCTGGAATCACTTATGATGTTCACGCTCTGGGCTTTAGACCTGGTGAACATCTCGATGGCCCTGAGAATGGCCGCAAGTTCTGCCTGGTACACTGAGCAGTAAGGCGCTAGGATGAATTTGGAGCTTCTCACTTCCCCATCTTCCTCCCACCATGTCACAGCAGCTCCAACTTTCCCCTCTATCTTGCTGCCATCGGTGTAGAGTTTTGGACGCGAGTTTACGTCGGTGACCTCCTGCTCGGTTTTCAGCAGCTCGTACGGTATTGGACGCCTCTTCGCCGGATGCGGCAGTGTGAAAGTCCCGATTCTTCGTTCAATCTCGCGTCCTGGCAGCTCTGGGAAAGGTTTCCCTCTCTTCACTTCATAGAGCTCAGCAGCTTCCTTCACTCTCAGGTCCAAGGGCAGAATCCCAGCCAGACACAAAACCGATGTAATCGAAGCAGTTCTATGCGCTCTTGCCACCATGATGCCGAACTTTCTGGAGAGCTGATTCAGACGAGCCGTCGCGTACTTCTTGTCCGTAACCGGAGCCCAGACGCTAGCTGCGTACAGGACTATGGGCTCGACTACAGCTGTGTACAGCAATCTTGTGATAGTTGTGTTTAGGCCCCAGTTAGCTCTACTTGCAGTCGACAGCTTCTGGTACACGTTCACTGCCTTTTTGCAGACGTTCTGGAGATGATTTCGGAACAACAGCTTCGAGTCGATGGTGAGTCCCAGCACTTTCAGCTCACTGCCAATCTCTATGTCCACGCCATTAAGGGTAAAGTGAGGTGTGTCGAACTTCATCTTCCTCGTTGCGAGAATGGCCTGCGTCTTGTGTGCAGCGAACTTCATCTTGCTATTTTTCCCCCATTCAGCTACAGTCCTCAGGGCCTCGTTCACTGCCGTGTTGAGCTCAGATGTGGTTCTCGCTGAAGCTACGATGAGAATGTCGTCAGCAAATGCTTGAACGTGAGCCTGAAGTTTCTCTGTTTGCTGTAATAGGGGATCAAGCTGGATATTCCACATCACCGGTCCACAGGTAGAGCCCTGTATGCAGCCCTTGTTTGTCGCCTTGTCCGTCTGCTCTCCCGCATACTGCACGCGAACCGATCTATCCGACAGATAGCTGTCGACAAGAAGAAGAATATCACTGGGACAATTTTTTGTGACGAGCTGCTTCAGGATCAGTGGCCACCAGGCTCCGTCGAATGCTCCCTCGATATCCAGTGATATTACCGCTACCAGCTTTCCGACAGCCATCTCTCTTCTGATCAGCCCGACCGCGTCGTAGAGTGCATCCTCCGTGCTCACTTGGGGTGTGAAGCCATACTGACGCCTATTCAGCAGCCCCCGGCTACCCAGATGCCACATGATTCGGGAAGTGAACATCTTCTCCAGAACCTTGCCAAAGACCGGTAAGAGCCCTATCGGTCGGTACGACTTGGGCGACGAGTAGTCCTCCTTCAGCGGCTTCGGGATAATTCGGATGACGGCCCTTTTCCATATCCCAGGGAAATATCCCAGTCCCAGACACTTGTTAACAATTGCGAGGAAGAGGTCGTCAGTATAAACGATGGCTCTGAGGCATATGTCAGCCGTGAACCCATCCTCTCCGGGCGCCTTTGCCGGTCCGATTCCCCTGACTACGTTGAGAAGCTCGTCCCGCACAAAGGCAGTGGATGCGGTGACCTCCGAACTCTGCTGTTGCCTCAGAGATGCAATGGAGCTTCGAACCTCCTCTCGCAATAACGCCTGGTCCCGTGTGTCAGTGTCTGGGTCATCTTCCGAAAAGAAGGTGTCAGCAAATAGATTCGCCGACTCAGCCGGGTTCAACGGCGTTCCCGCACGATCTCGCAGGAGGCAGTCACTCTGGTGGCTTGTCATGGTGAGTGCTTTGTAGATACCTTCCCACATTTTTGGTCTGTCTTGCCCAGTGCAGTATTCCTTCCAGCTGGATACCTTCGCGCTTATAAGGTCCTCCTTGTACTGGGCTAGAGCCTCTAGGTATTCTTTTACTAGCATTGGTTTGCGCCTGGGGTTTGCTCTCCGGATTCTGTTTCGGAGCCTGACGACTTCCGCCTTCCTGTTCGACAGCTCCTCGGTCCACCAGTTCATTTTTGAGCGCTTGGTCGTGTTCACTGGGGGTATGCTCTCCTTGCAGGCTCTCTCGACACAGCCAGAGAAGGTATCTACGATGTTGTCGACGTCCTCCGGCGAGCGTGCGGCCTCCACTGCATCCACATCTAGGCCTTGGATCTGCAACTCCTGCTTCAGACGATTACCGAAGACTTCCCAGCACGCCTTTTTAGTATTGTATTTCCGCGTCGTATGCCGCTCTACTAGTCTGAAAGAGCTCTCCAGGCTCACGTCAAAGGTGATAGCTCGGTGGTCCGAAGTGGTCATCAGGTCTCTATCCACTCTCCAGTTCTCCATCCATCCCAGAGCGGAGTTCGAGCAGGCCGTGACATCCACGATGCTCTCATAAGCCCTGTTGTTGCGGAACACGCTGAAGGTGGGTGTCGATCTCGAGTTGAGCACAGCCATGTCCATTTGAGCTAGCAGTTCCGTGTACGCAGTACCCCTAGAGTCCTCCTCGTCCTCTCCCCACCAGTAACTTTTGGCGTTCACGTCTCCCGCCAAGATGATGTGTGGAGTGGCCAAGCGCTGTCGCACCCGCTGGATGTGCTGAAGATACGGCTCGATGTCTTCGTTTCCTTCCAGATACACAGAGACCATGCCTAACCTAATGTTTCCTAGACTTAAAACTAAACATGTGATGTTTTCCGTACACATTTCGGGATATTCGGTAATCGCAAGCCTATCGTCGACAATGACAATCGCTGATTTAACGGGTTTTACCCCTCGGTGGTGTTGCACAACTCTATGTGTGCCCCATTTAGTGAAACCGCGGCCCCCCACATACGGCTCTTGCAGAAGTAATATGGAGAATTTTCTATCAAGAGCCGCTTTCATGCACTCCTGGGTCGCGGCAACCCCTCTACCAAGGTTCGCCTGCGTGATTTTTAGGCGGATTTTCGCATTTGCGGACTCGGTGTTGACTGAGGTGCCTATGTCAACAGTAGCTAATGACTGACCGCGCTAGACGGTCAAACTTCCGCCACTCCGGGCACTGGTCGCTGTATGCCGGGTGGGACCTGTCGCATCCAGGTTTGCAGTTTGCGCAAGTCGGGGGCTCGCTACGCTTGCAGGCTCTGGTGTCGTGTTCACCCGCGCAGTAGCCGCAAGTTTGAGCGACCGTGCAGTTCCGAGCCTCGTGGCCGAAGCCAAGGCACCTGAAGCACTGCTTTATCGGGGACTGGTCAATGGCCTGCACCACCTGGTATCCGACCTTCACCCGTTGATCTCTCAGCGCCCTCCAGATAGCCGGACTAACCTCCACGATGACGTTGTTCAGGCAATCAGAGCGGTGCTTTGTTCTTCGCAGCACCTTTATGTGCCCATCGACGTGAGCGCCCAGGGTTCCTTTATTTTGGCGTCGAATGGCTTCGGCGACCTTCTCATTACTCATATCATTTGTGACTCCGATGAGCCTAAGCTGCGGTAGTTTCGGGGGCGGCTCGGTGACCGTGTACTCTTTACTCAGCTGCTGTATGGCCGCTTTCATCGCGCTTCTGTCCTCTTCAGTCTCCACAGAAATGACGACCCTGCTGTTCCGCCCCTTCCTTAGACCATGCACTGCTATTCCCAGCTCGGACACGTCCACCCTCTTCTTTATGTCGGTCAAGATGTCTTCGCTCGATTTTTGTGGATCATCGGACTCTACCACCACCGCACGCCGCGCAGTGGTCGGCGTGTACGTGTTTGCTGGTCTCCGATTTACAGTGGCTTTGGGGGCATCCGCTGGTTCTAGGCCCTCGCCAGCTGGGTGAGGAAGTTCGTTTACTTCTCTCCGAAGCGACTCTACCGCAGTTCTAACCGGGCCTACCGTCTCCACCATTGCATCCAGAGACTCTCCCATCTCCGTTCTGAGTTGGGATAGGCTCTGAGCAATCGACTTCCCGGTTTGTTTAGCTTCGGCGGACTCGCTTCGGAGAGCCGCAATGTCATCTTTTAATGCCCCAATGGCCGACAGCACCTCTGTGTAGTGATCAGGTCCCACAGGACTCGAAGCTGGCTCATCAGTTCTGATCTGGCTGTCGTTCTTCAGCATGGCTATATCCTCTCTTATCTGGATGAGGAGACCCTCGAAGTCCAGGTTAGAGCCGACACTCATCGCATACGTCGCTGGGCGCAGTCTTTCTGCCTTGTCGAGAAGGTTCGCAAGGTCGTCGATCGCCTGTCTGAGAGTACAGAGCTGATTGGTCACCTCACTGAACCGCGGAGTAAGGTTCTCGATGAACTTTTCGAGTTGTGTCGCAAGGCTCGGGTCCCCCGAGCACTCCCCCGTTTTAACGGTTTTTGCAGCTAGAACCCGGAGCTCGCCCTGTATGGTCGCTATGTTCTTAATGGGGCCATCCATCTCGAAGTTGAGCCACCCTCTGATCGCCTCCGTGGTCTGGCTAGTCGTCACAATGATCTCGTGAGCCTCTCGGAGCTTGGCCGCGTGAGATTGATGTATCTCCGCCAACTGCTTCGAGTGAGCTCGCTCCACTCGCACCAACTCCTTCGCCGCCCTGGCCCTCTCCTGCTCCAGCGACACTCTGTGGCGAGAGCGCGAGTCCGACACGGAGAGCACGATCTCGTACATCTCCTGCAGGCTCTCCGCGGCCTCCACCTTACACTCGCGCTTCATGTTTCCGGCCTTCTCCAGCGCCTCCTTGCCGGCCTGCAGCAGGTCATTGGCTCTCTGCGAGGCGAGGTCCATCGATACGCCGGATCGCCTGTCGGAGCACGGCAGCATGCTGGAGCGCCTGCCAGATCGCCCGCTGCACACACCCTCCTCGTCAGACCGGTCGTCGTACGTCCTGGGGGTCGGCCTGGCGACGCCGAGCTTATCAAGCTCCTCCTCCATGTCGTACGCCGCCGATGCATTGGAGCCGGGCGCCGGCGCCGGCCCCGCGCAAGCGCGCGCGGCCGTCGCCGGCTCCGGGCGGGCGAGCGCAGCCGGCGCTGGCTCGGCCACCAAGGCTGGGCTCCGCGCCACCGCCTCCTTCTTGTCCATCGTCTGGGTGATAGCCTTCTTCCGCAGGGCCTTCGAGGCCGCGCCGCGAGTCATGGAAGACGTAGACTTAGTAGACTTGGTCGACATATCGATTTGTGGGAAGAGTGTTCAGTGAAGACTCCACGAGTGGCCTCTCGATAACCAGGGTAATGGGGTTTTATGGGGCGGGGTGGGGGAGGGGGGTATGTTAATGTTTACAGGTTTTTCCCGTTACGTAAAAGCAAGTGAGAGCAAAAGTAAGTGGAAGTAATCTATCTTGAATCTAGTAGGTAATTGTAGGTATGCAAGGGTGTGTGGAGGTACGTATGTAAGTATGTAAGTATGTAGGTACGTAGTATGTAGGTATCTGAGTATGTATGTAAGTATGTATAGGTATATGTATGTATGTTAGTACGTGGGCGACTACTTTTAAACCTGCGAAGACGTTTAAACGGAGTGCACTGTCGCTTTCATGGAGCAATGGTAAACGATATCGAGACCGGTGCTGCTAGATTATGTGCAGGCGTTAGTGCGGGAACACTACTTTATATTAATAACGCCTACCAACTTAAAGCAGCAATGGCCTAACAGATTAGCTCGACAGACTTCCTAAAGTGAAACAAGACAGGTATGCAAGGGTGTGTGGAGGTACGTATGTAAGTATGTAGGTGCGTAGTATGTAAGTATATAAGTATGTATGAAAGTTAGGGTGTATGTATGTTAGTATGTGGGCAACTAATGAAGTGTACTACCACTTTCATGGAGCAATGGAGAACGATGTCGAGACCGGTGCTGCTAGACTATGTGCAGGCGTTAGTGCGGGTAATACCATTCAAGGAAATGTTAACTGATACTCGCTGGATATCTTATAATTTATACGAACTGTAATGAAAGATTGTATTTATACTTAAAACAAACACAAACTACAAATGATGCAGTAATTAAAATGATATAGTAGCACCAAATTGCCCCAAATACCTTTGGAGAATAACTTATGTTAATAACGCCTACAAATCCAAATAGCAATAGCCAACAGGCTAGCTCAACAGGTTCTTAAGGTGAAACAAGACACGTGAGACCGAATTAAAAAACTCTAAGAACCAGAGTAGGTACAAGTGCCCTCGCCAATAGATATCAGCTCCAGATGAATCGTCCACCACCCAGCGGACACACACAGCCGAGTCCCCGACAGAGGGAATAATATTGTGCAAACTTTGTACAACAGCAAGTAAGTACGCAAGGCGTATCTACGTGACCCGACCGATCCCACAACCAATGTGTGCCGCAAAACCGGAGAGAGTACAGAAGCCAGAGACACTCTCCGATCCTAGGTACCCCAGACCGAGCTGAAGATAGTAGGTAGCCGGGTATGTAGGCACCTCTTACCGCCGCCAAGCTGCGAAGCGACGACGCTATAACAACTCCGAGCCGGCCTCGCCTCGAGCGGCCGACAACCTAGCACCGCTGACCCGGCCTCGCCGCGCGTCGGGGCGCTCGGCGGCGTTCGGCTTGCAACCCGAGCCGGCCTCACAGGCTCGCCCGGTGTCTGCAGTAGGTAGGTACACGCGCACTCACACGGCAGTGGGCTCAACCAGGGGGGACGGGGGGGACCGGGTGATGGGTAGCGGTAGGTCGGCAGGCTGACAGGTCAGGTGACGCATGTACTCTGGTAGCCAGCAGGTAGGTAGGCGGGCAGGTAAGGGATAGGTAGGGTATAGGTAGGTAGGTCGATGGACACGCAGTAGGTAGGTAGGCCAGCAGATAGGCAAGCAGGTGGACGGACAGGCAATAGGTAAGTACCTTTGCGAGTGGCTCGTCCTTTGTTTTACTAATGCTAAAAATAACAATTGCAATTTATATTTAGTTATTATTTTACTATAGGTATATTTAGATCAATATAAATTAAATAAATAAGTGTAAGTAGTAATCTATTAGTCAAATAAGTAAGTATATCAAATTAATTAAATAAATAGATTATATCAATTAAATAAGCATATTATATCAATTAAATAAATATATTATATTAACCAAGTAAGTATATTATGTATCATTATATTAGATTAAAATTTATTAATTAAAAATTTGTACCTAGTAGAACAGCCCAAACACCTTTGGAGAATAATTTATGTTAATAACGCCTACAAATCCAAAATAGCAATAGCCAACAGGCTAGCTCGACAGGTTCCTGGTATGTAGGCACCTCTCACCACCGCCAAGCTGTGAATCGACGATGCTATAACAACTCGTGAATCGTGACCGAGCCGGCCTCGCCTCGAGCGGCCGACAACCTAGCACCGCCGACCCAGCCTCGCCGCGCGTCGGGAGCGCTAGCGGCGTTCGGCTTGCAACCCGAGCCGGCCTCACAGGCTCGCCCGGCGTCTGCAGTAGGTAGGTACACGCGCACTCACACGGCAGCGGGCTCAACCAGGGGGGGACGGGGGGACCGGGTGATGGGTAGCGGTAGGTCAGCAGGCTGACAGGCCAGGTACGCATGTACTCTGGTAGCCAGCAGGTAGGTAGGCGGGCAGGTAAGGGATATGTAGGTGTAGGATTTAGTTATTATTTTACTATAGGTCTATTATAAAATCTGTGCTATAGGTATATTTAGATCAATATAAATTAATTAAATAAGTATAAGTAGTATTATATTAGTCAAATAAGTAAGTATATTAAATTAATTAAAAAAGTAGATTACATCAATTAAATAAGCATATTATATCAATTAAATAAATATATTATATTAACCAAGTAAGTATATATGTATCAATATATAAGATTAAAAGTTATTAATTAAAAAAAAAAAAATTGTAGTAGAATAGCCTAATGAAAATAGACTAGCTAGATCAAAGTAGGCGCCGAGTAAGTAGTAAGTAGGTAGGTAGCCGGTGGCTACGCGCGCACGGTGGTCTAGCTCCAACGTGCGGTGACGCTCCTAGCGAACAGTCCGGTGCCTCGGGACTCGGGGCGGCCGCCGACAGCAGTAATGCGGGTAGTCCCAGGCCGAGCCGAGCGAAGTGGTTATATTCTGTCCGGCCGAGCACCCAGAGTCGCGGCCGTGCGAGGTCAGAGCCCCGAGTGGTCCCCCACCGGCCGCCGCGCTGTGGCCGCCGCTCGGTGCCTACTCGTGGAGTAATGACACTCCGACGGAGCGCGCACTATGAACGGACGGCCGAGTAAGCAGCGCGCACAGGCTGCGGGCTCGCGCGCGAGTGCGAACTAGCCGCGCACGGCCACGTTCGTATTACTCCTAGGTCGAATAAAACGCAAAGATTCGAAGTATGGAGAACCCGGCCGGCCGAGGTGTTACCGCACGCCAATCTTAAATGCTCACAACTTAGCCAATATTCAACCGATTTTAGACAAAGTTTCACTGCAAGATTGAGGTTGAATTGAGCAATATAATAGAATAACCTTATTGGCTCCAGACACGTTAAATTACAGCAGAAAAACTGCTCCAAAATGAGAACCCGGATTTAGCGAGCCACTTTTCTCGTTAAATTACCAAATACTAGCTTAACTAATAAACAATATCAAAATTAAATGTGTCAAAGTGAAAGATAAATGTCAAATCAATAGAATAAGATAATATAAATGTCGTGTATGTGCAGAAATAATAAAATAATAAACAATTTACTGATAATTAAATTGGAATGAAAATACTAATTTAGGAATATCTGCGATTTCTGAAATTGTTTTTATAAAATTAATACATGACTCGATAAATTGTTCAGAGACCGACGTTTGTGCGAGTGGTCACTTCTCCGGGACTCCTGCTCGAGCCTCTGGAGGCCCGGGAGTGCAGTACGAGCGGCCGCGCGCTAACAAAAAGGCCTATAACTCCGTGAGTTGTGCTCCTATTTTCTTGGAAAAAGTCTCGTTCGATTCTGCTAACACTGGTCTTTAAGTTACAGTACAGAAAATTATGTGTCGTCGCTGAAAATCAGGCAGTAATAAGGTTACAATACCTGATTTTGCGGCGTTTCCTCGAACGAGACTCCTTCCAGGTCCCTGGTGTCGTTCCCCTCGGCCCGACCAATCCAGAAAAACGCAATCCAATAAGGCACAACCACCACAAAAGAGCTAATGTACGAAAACTAACTTTTTCTAACTTAAATAATTAAACTAAATATTACTACACGGAAACAGCGCGCAGAGCTGTTACTCGGCCTAGCGGTGCTACCGGACTGTCGGTTTTTTTTTTTTTTTTTTTTTTTTTTTTTTTTTTTCTCGTTCCTTTGACGTGTAATGAATCAAAGTCTTTGTTCTTTATTTCTAGCTACGGGTATGGGGTTACATTTCTTATCTTACCCTTTATCGGGTTTTTGGGGTGTTCTATTCTAATATTTTAACTTCACATTGTTGGTGATCTTAACTGTTCAGTTGTTCCTATTTTTTATCATTACATATTTTTAACAATTCCTATTTTTATCAATTCTTATTTGTATCTTATTTCTAGATGTTTTCTTATTTATTACACTTATATTTTACATATTATAATTTGTACAGGTTTTTATCTTAAATTTAAATGCTTACATTTTTATGTTATCTTACATATTATTCAAAATATATATTAAACATAATTTATTTACTTATTTATTTCTTAATATTACTTTACTGGCTATTTCTGTACAATATTTTATGAATTGCTCTCTGGTATCCTTTCCTATTATTAACTCATTTAGATTTTCAGGGGTTAGTTTCAACTTGAGAACCTGTTCAGCCTCATATCTCTTTAGGGAAAATACAGGACATTCCAAAAGCACGTGTGCCACCGTCTCGCTGACGCTGGGGTCACAGATGCACGATGGGCTCTCCTTACACCTGAAGCGATTCAGGTATTCGGAGAACCCGCCGTGCCCCGTTAGAACTTGAGTTATGACGCTAGTGGGTTCTAATTTCCTGACTATACGATAGGCCTGAACAGCGTCGGGGAAGAACATCCTAGTTGTACTGGCAGTTGTGCCCTCCTTATACCTCCGGTTCCATTCGCCCAGCGATTCCAGACGAATCTGTCGCTTGACGAATGAAACCGGGCAGCGATCATAGTCCGGTCGTCGCTTGCTATTCGTCGCAGCTTCCTTCGCCAACAGATCCGCTCTCTCATTTCCCTCCAAACCTGCGTGGGCTTTGATCCAGAATAAAGAGACTTCTTTATTCTGGAATCTGCTCGTGGTGAGGTTTTCCCGAGCCTCCACGGCTAAAGGGTGGAGGGAGTCATGATTGGTAACGGTCTGTAGCGCTGCCATGGAGTCACTATATATGCCGTAGGAAACTTCCGTTCGCTTGAGGATTTCCCGCGTGGCAACACATATCGCCAGGAGTTCCGCTTGATAGACTGTGCAGTAGTTTGGCAGCTTAAGTTTGAGGGCTTTGATCTCGGCTTCACCACTCCAGAGGGATAGTGCTGCTCCGACCTCACCCTCAATCTTGCTGCCATCGGTGTAAATTCGTACTGCCTGGGTGTTGTGTGAATCCACCTGTTCCTGGTCCATCAAGCTAGAGAACTCCAGGCGTATATGTGCTGCCGGGTGCTTTATCTGAGCGTATGGTGTGAACCGTTCCACCTCCCTGTCCTTTAACTCTGGCCTTGACACCCCCCTCCTGGCCTCATACAGGGCTGCTGCCTCCTGTATTCGGAGGTCAAGCGGGAGTATCCCGGCCAGTACCAGTCCTGAGTTCAGGGAGACGGTGCGGTACGCTCTGGTAAGCTTCTGGGCGAATCCTCTTTGAACCGCGTTGAGTTGCCTTTGGATCTTTTGCTTCTTGGTGGCTGGTGCCCATACGCTAGATGCGTACAAGATCACCGGTTCTACTGTAGCCGTGTATATTGTCCTGATCACTTCGGGACTGAGGCCCCAGCTGATCCTGGCGGCTCTAGACAGCTGCTTGTAAATGTTTAACGCCTTTTTGCACACATTTGAGGCGTGGCTATTAAACGTTAGCTTGCTGTCTATAGTCAGCCCAAGGATCTTGAACTCCTGCGACATGCCAATGCCGACCCCGCCCATGCTCAGGAGTGGTGTATCATGTTTTAGTTTGCGCGTGATGACCATCGCATTTGTCTTGTGTGGTGCGAATTTAAGCTTGTTCATGATACCCCACTCCCGAACATAGGCAAGAGCGGCATTCGCCCGTCGCTGGACTTCCAGAGCTGTGTCCCCGTCAAAGACCAGGACAACATCATCTGCAAAGGCCTGTCCGTAGTACCCTCGCTGTTCTAGACCTTTCAAAAGCGGATCAAGAAGGAGGTTCCACATAATGGGGCCCCCAATTGATCCCTGAACGCATCCCTTTTCCGTGTCCTTAACATGTTCCTCCCCCGCATACCTCACCCTAACACGCCTATCCTGCAGATAGCTGTCGATAATCCTTCTTAGGTTTATGGGGCACCGTTCTTCTGCCAACCTGACTTTTATCGCAGGCCACCATGCGCTGTCGAAGGCTCCCTCTATGTCCAATGATACCATAGTAATGATCTTCTTCTGTGCCAACTTGTCTTTGATGTAAAGTATCAGGTCATAGAGGGAGTCTTCGGTGCTTTTCTTGGGCATAAAGCCATATTGGCGCGCGCTCATCTTCGGGATGAGGTGCCACTTTAACCGCCTCACGACCATCTTCTCCAGGACCTTCCCCATGACTGGTAATAACCCTATTGGCCGGTAAGATTTAGGATTTGTATAATCGTCTTTGCCTGGTTTCCTCAAGACCACCACTGTGGCTTCTTTCCAGATGGTCGGAAAGTGTGAGAGAGCCAGGCATTTGTTGGCCAGTGCGAGGAAGGCCTCTGGATCGTCCCTGATTACGTGGCTGCAGATATCCGCGGTAAAGCCATCTGCTCCTGGGGCTTTCTTCGGGTTGAAACTTTCCACCGCAGAACTCAGCTCCTGTGTTGTAAATGGCGGGTCATGTTCATCATGTTCCGTATCATTTATTCGGCTTGCTGTATTCCTAGTCTGTCGGTGGTCAGTGTTGTCCTCTGCCTCATTGTCCTCAGGGAAGAAGACGTCCGCTAGGGTTTTGGCCGATTCCTTGGGGTCGATCTGCCTGCCGTCCTTGACTAAGGGCAAATCTTCGTGTCTTGTGGCTGTTCTCCCGATCACTCTATATATGCCCTCCCATACCCCTTCCCTATCCTGCTTTCCGCAAAACTCCTTCCAGCTCTGTACTTTTGCTTTGTTCACTTCTCCCAAAAACTCTTCTCTTGCTTTCAGGTATTCGTCGACGATCCTGGGTCTCCTGGCTGGCGCTGCGCATCGGATTCGACGCTTCAGCGTGACGGACTTCTTCTTCAGTGCGGCGAGCTTCTCGGACCACCACGGCATGGTAAGTGTTTCTTTTACTTTCTTTTTAGGTATGGTGTCTGTGCATGTTTGTGTTATTATGTTTGTGTATTTAATTATTGCTTTCTCTAACTCTACTTTGCTTGCTATTTTATTTATTTCTATTTCATTAATGTGATAATCTGTTTTTAATTGGGCCAGTTTCTCATGAAACTGGCTCCAATTAGCCTTTTTTGTGTTGTAAAGCCTTGTTGTTCTGCTTACACTTACCCCTTTGGCTTTTCTTAGCGCTATATTGAAGGTGATGCCGTTGTGGTCCGAGTGCGTGAGGTCGTCCAGCACTCTCCATCCGTCTACCAGTTCCAGCATGTCAACTGAGCAGGCTGTTACATCCGGATGACTTCTGTAAGATATTCCTCCACGGATGGTGTCGAAGGTGGGGGTGTCCCCTTCGTTCAGCACCTGAAGGCCCAGTTCTTCGAGAGTGCCTGACAGGTCTTCTCCTCTGTCGTCTACCACGTCGCTGCCCCACCAGGTGCCCTTAGCATTCGCGTCTCCGCCCACGATAACTCGTCTAGGTCCAGCCTCATCGGTTATTTTCTTGATCTGCTCCAGGTATGGCTCTATGGGTTGGGTCGGCTCAAAATAGAATGAAATTGCAGTAATCTGCCAGGCGCTCGTTCGGATCCTCACGACTGCGATGTTATTTGTTGTGAGTTTTGGGCACTGTATCACATCTAGATCCGGATCGAAGACGGCTATTGCCGCTTTAACAGTCCCTTCTCCGTTATTGGCGTTCTGGTAGATTCTTGCCCCTCTGTATCCTTTCATTCTATTTATCCCCCCCACATATGGCTCCTGGAGCAGCGCGAATGCCACCTGTCTTTTTTCGGCTTCGATCATAAGCTCGTGTGTTGCTGTTTCCATTCTTTGGAGATTAGCTTGGAGGATGCGATATGGCTTTTCTCTAGTTGATGTTGCTGTTTGGTTGCCGTTTGTGGAGCCTTTAGCAGTACGCCACTGAGGCTCGCGCCAATGCGTCCCACCTCCTTCTTACTGCGCATTCTTGGCTGAACGCATTATGCTCAGTCGAGTCCAGCTTTGCGTGCCTACAGTTGCAGCAAGAGGGTGCTGATCCACTGAGCCAGTCCGCGCACTCGGTCTTCATATGCGGACCTCCACAGTGGCTACACTTCTCAATGGTCTCCTTGCAGTGTCGTCGGCCGTGGCCGTAGCCCAAGCACATGGAGCATTGTATCAGGGGTGTTTGGTCCGCTACTTTTACCCTTTGGAGATCGACGTGAACTTCTCCTGCCTCCGTCATTAGGTTCCACATCCTTGGGGACACCTTAATGACCATGTGGCACATGTGAGGGTTTCTCGCCTTCCTTCTGTAGCGGACCTCGAGCCTGTCTTCCTGCTTGTCGAGGTGTCCGGACTGTCGGTTAGGTTAGGTTAGGTTAGGTTAGGTTAGGTTAGGTTAGGTTAGGTTAGGTTAGGTTAGGTTAGGTTAGGTTAGGTTAGGTTAGGTTAGGTTAGGTTAGGTTAGGTTAGGTTAGGTTAGGTTAGGTTAGGTTAGGTTAGGTTAGGTTAGGTTAGGTTAGGTTAGGTTAGGTTAGGTTGGAGACGCCGGAGAGATTCTGCCCGATCCTGGGAGGGAGGCGGCTTGGTTCCGGGCTTCGATGACGTCGATTTGCGACGCATCGATGCCCCGAGCCAACCCTACCAAGCGCAGGGCGGTGTACTGGTGGTCGGAGGAGATAGCGCAGCTGCGGGAGGCATGCTTGCGCTCCCGACGCCAGTACACCAGAGCCCGGAGGAGACGGCGAGCCCTTGCCGGAGAGGTGGATAGAGTTTACGAGGTATACCGAGGCGCTTCGAAACTGCTCCAAGCGGCCATTGCGGCCGCTAAGGCTCGGTCTTGGAGTGAACTCCTGGAGGGACTGGATAGGGATCCATGGGGGCGCCCGTACCGGATGGTACTGGGCAAGCTCAGACCGTGGGTCCCTCCGTTGACGGAGACCCTGGACCCTGAGTTGGTGGGGAGAGTGGTGGATACACTCTTCCCTAGGGTCCAGGACAGTCCCAGTCTCTCTACCCCCGGGTCATCGGGACCGACCATCTGGTCCGATGAACTGGGGGTCCGTACACAGGAGTTGGACCGAGCGGTGAAGCGCCTTAGGGCTCGTAACACGGCGCCAGGCCCTGACGGGATTCCGGGTCGGGCCTTGGCGCTGGCTCTATCCGCCGGCTTGGGGGACAGGCTGAAGCGGCTGTTCGACAGCTGCCTATGCTTCAGCGTGTTCCCCAAGGAGTGGAAGGAGGCAAGGTTGGTCCTCTTGAAGAAGGACGGCAGGGCCGCAGACTCTCCCTCTGCGTACCGCCCCATTTGCCTGCTGGACGAGGTCGGCAAATTATTCGAAAGAATAATTGCCGATCGTCTCTGCACACATCTGCGGCAGGAAGGTCCCGACCTGTCGGATGACCAGTTCGGTTTCCGGCGGGCCCGCTCGACAGTTGACGCTATCCTTCGGGTGCGTTCTCTGTCGGGCCAGGTAGTGTCCCGGGGCGGGAGGGTGTTAGCGATATCCTTGGATATCGTTAACGCCTTTAACTCCCTGCCCTGGAGGGCGATTCGGGCGGCGCTCGTGTATCACGGAGTGCCCCCCTACCTGCAGGGCATAGTCGGGGCTTACCTGCGAGACAGGTGTGTGCAGTATGTAGGCAGGGACGGTACATTGCACGAGAGGGAGATGAGTTGCGGGGTTCCGCAGGGGTCCGTTTTGGGCCCGCTGCTGTGGAATCTCGCATACGATGCGGTCCTGCGCGTTGATCTCCCCGCTGGCGTACGAGTGGTCTGCTACGCAGACGACACCCTCGTACTAGCCACCGGGGAGTCCTTCGAGGGGGCCAAAAGGCTCGCAGAGCTTGGTGTGGCTTGTGTCGTGGACAGGATCCACGGGCTGGGTCTGCGGATAGCGCCTCAGAAGACTGAAGCGCTATGGTTCCACAAACTCCCGAGGGGGAGGGAACCACCCAGCATGTCGGTTCGAGTAGGTGACGTGGACGTCCAGGTAGGCCGGTACCTCAAGTACCTGGGCCTCACCTTGGACGGCCGTTGGGACTTCGGGGAGCACTTCAAACGCTCTGTCCCCCGGATTCAGAAGGCAGTGGGTGCTCTGCACAGACTGCTGCCAAATCTCGGGGGACCACGGGAGGGCGTTCGCCGCCTCTACGCGGGGGTGGTGCGTTCGATGGCTCTCTACGGAGCACCCGTCTGGTCTGATAGGCTGGCGGGTGTTAGGCGCTACAGACTGCTGTTTGGCAGTCTGCAGCGCACTATGGCCATTCGGATTGCACGGGGGTATCGCACGATATCCCATGAGGCGGCGACCATCTTGGCGCGATTCCCGCCGCTCGACATCCTGGCGGAGACGGACGCACGTGTGTACGTTCGTCTCCGACACGATGGCGGGGGCGGAGTTGCGCCAATAGAAGTGCGGGCCCAAGAGCGTCGACGTGCGCTCCGTAGATGGCGCGAGCGGCTCGAGGAGCCGCGGTGCTCGCGTCAGCGCATCGTCGGCGCGATTGCGCCCAACCTCGAAGCTTGGGTGGGTAGGAAACACGGCAACGTCACCTATAGACTTACTCAGGTACTCACCGGACATGGTTGTTTCGGTGAGTACCTGAGTAGGATCGGACGGGAACCGACAGCACAATGCCACCATTGTGGGAGCGACAGGGATTCCGCGCAGCACACGCTGGAGCAGTGCTCAGCGTGGTGCCAGGAGCGGCGGACCCTGGTCGCTAGGATCGGGCAGGATCTCTCTCTGCCAGCAGTGGTACAGGCCATGCTGGCAGATGAAACGGCGTGGAGGGCCGTGGCCTCTTTCTGTGAGACCGTAATGGTTCGGAAAGAGGCCGCTGAGCGGGATCGGGAGAGGGCCGATCCCGCTCGGAGGAGGCGGCGGCGGGGTGACGGCAACGGCCGCCCCGCACCGCCTGCCCCGTAAGGGGCAAATGGTATCCCCTGCCAAACAGGGGACTTTTCGGTCCAGTGGGCGGTCGGAGTGAGGGCTTCGGCTGGCCGGGAACACGGACCGAAAGGGCAGTGGCACTGTGCCGCTGTAGCACTGCGAGGTGCTGGGGGTGTGGCGTGTTTGTGCCCCCCCGGGAAGTGCTTTAGGGCGAAGTGCGAGAGGGGCACCGGATCGTTCCTTCGGGAGTTACCGGAGCCCCTTGAAAAGCACCGAGGCCGGCCACCGCGGAGTTTTTAGTGAGTCGTCGAGTCCGACAACCTCACACACCCCTGCCGCACCCTTCATGCGGCGGGGACGGTCTGTTAGCAGATTTTCTCCGCGACACAAAAAAAAAAAAAAAAAAAAAAAAAGGTTAGGTTAGGTTAGGTTAGGTTAGGTTAGGTTAGGTTAGGTTAGGTTAGGTTAGGTTAGGTTAGGTTAGGTTAGGTTAGGTTAGGTTAGGTTAGGTTAGGTTAGGTTAGGTTAGGTTAGGTTAGGTTAGGTTAGGTTAGGTTAGGTTAGGTTAGGTTAGGTTAGGTTAGGTTAGGTTAGGTTAGGTTAGGTTAGGTTAGGTTAGGTTAGGTTAGGTTAGGTTAGGTTAGGTTAGGTTAGGTTAGGTTAGGTTAGGTTAGGTTAGGTTAGGTTAGGTTAGGTTAGGTTAGGTTAGGTTAGGTTAGGTTAGGTTAGGTTAGGTTAGGTTAGGTTAGGTTAGGTTAGGTTAGGTTAGGTTAGGTTAGGTTAGGTTAGGTTAGGTTAGGTTAGGTTAGGTTAGGTTAGGTTAGGTTAGGTTAGGTTAGGTTAGGTTAGGTTAGGTTAGGTTAGGTTAGGTTAGGTTAGGTTAGGTTAGGTTAGGTTAGGTTAGGTTAGGTTAGGTTAGGTTAGGTTAGGTTAGGTTAGGTTAGGTTAGGTTAGGTTAGGTTAGGTTAGGTTAGGTTAGGTTAGGTTAGGTTAGGTTAGGTTAGGTTAGGTTAGGTTAGGTTAGGTTAGGTTAGGTTAGGTTAGGTTAGGTTAGGTTAGGTTAGGTTAGGTTAGGTTAGGTTAGGTTAGGTTAGGTTAGGTTAGGTTAGGTTAGGTTAGGTTAGGTTAGGTTAGGTTAGGTTAGGTTAGGTTAGGTTAGGTTAGGTTAGGTTAGGTTAGGTTAGGTTAGGTTAGGTTAGGTTAGGTTAGGTTAGGTTAGGTTAGGTTAGGTTAGGTTAGGTTAGGTTAGGTTAGGTTAGGTTAGGTTAGGTTAGGTTAGGTTAGGTTAGGTTAGGTTAGGTTAGGTTAGGTTAGGTTAGGTTAGGTTAGGTTAGGTTAGGTTAGGTTAGGTTAGGTTAGGTTAGGTTAGGTTAGGTTAGGTTAGGTTAGGTTAGGTTAGGTTAGGTTAGGTTAGGTTAGGTTAGGTTAGGTTAGGTTAGGTTAGGTTAGGTTAGGTTAGGTTAGGTTAGGTTAGGTTAGGTTAGGTTAGGTTAGGTTAGGTTAGGTTAGGTTAGGTTAGGTTAGGTTAGGTTAGGTTAGGTTAGGTTAGGTTAGGTTAGGTTAGGTTAGGTTAGGTTAGGTTAGGTTAGGTTAGGTTAGGTTAGGTTAGGTTAGGTTAGGTTAGGTTAGGTTAGGTTAGGTTAGGTTAGGTTAGGTTAGGTTAGGTTAGGTTAGGTTAGGTTAGGTTAGGTTAGGTTAGGTTAGGTTAGGTTAGGTTAGGTTAGGTTAGGTTAGGTTAGGTTAGGTTAGGTTAGGTTAGGTTAGGTTAGGTTAGGTTAGGTTAGGTTAGGTTAGGTTAGGTTAGGTTAGGTTAGGTTAGGTTAGGTTAGGTTAGGTTAGGTTTTTTTTTTTTTTTTTTTTTTTTTTTTTTTTTTTTTTTTTTTTTTTTTTTTTTTTTTGTCGCGTCGCCCTCTGACATAATCAGAGTCCTTAACTATCTTAGTTCTAATTAGAGACTGGGTTCTTTTTTCCTCTCGTTCCCGTTTAGGGTTACATTGGTCTATGGGACCTAGGGTTTTATATAATACTATTTTGCTCTTATTTTCTATTACATGTTTTCTCCTTAGTTGTCTACATTTATTCACTTACATATTTTCTTATTATCTATATATATCTTTCTTATTTTCTACTTGGTCTTACATATGTTCCATTTTCTTATGTTTACTTAATTTCTCTTATAGGGCTATTAGCAGTTGTAGGGTTGCGATTACAATTATTATAGCTATATTATAGTTTGTCATCTGTGTATATTAGTGTCTTATATCTATTCCCTATCGTACAGTTTTGCTATCATATTTATTTATCTATTTAACATATATGCTGGTTATATATATATTCAAATATATATTCATCATATTTTATTTATCTTTGTTCCTATTGTTTACTTTCCTTGTTATATCTATACAATATTTTATGAATTCATTTTGCACTTTTTTGTCACTTATCAATGTGTGTGCGTTTTCTGCTGTTAATCGCGTGTTGAACTTTTGCTCGAACTCATATTTTTGGAGCCCAAACACGGGGCATTCAAAGAGGACGTGTCTTACATTTTCGCTAGTGCCTGGCTCACATATGCACGATGGATTTTCCGTACATTTGAACCTAGTCAGATATTCGGAAAAACCACCGTGCCCCGTCAGAATTTGTGTCAGTGCGCCTGTGGGTTTTAGTTTGCGGACAAGTCTGTAGGCTACTTTTGCGTCTGGGAAGAAAAGCTTTGTGACCGCCGCAGTTTCACCTGTTTTGTACCTCCGATTCCATTCGTCAAGCGTATCCATGCGGATTTGTCGCTTGGCGAATGAAACCGGGCATTGGTCATAGTCAGGTCTGGTCTTACTTTTTTGGGCTGCGTCTTTTGCTAGTTGATCAGCTCTTTCATTTCCTTGCAGCCCCGCATGGGCTTTAATCCAGAAGAGTGAGACATTTTTATTCTGGTTTTTGCATTCTCTCAGATTGCTTTTGATTTTTGCTGCCAGTGGGTGCAATGATCCCTGGTTGATGATCGCCTCGAGTGCCGACCTCGAGTCGCTGTATATCCCGAAACTGGTTTCTGTGCGTTTTAGGATCACCGTTGTGGCTTTATGTATGGCCAGAAGCTCCGCCTGGTAAACCGTGCAGTAGGACGACAGCTTAAACTTTTGGTTTTTTGTTTCGGCCTCACCGGTCCAGATGGACAGTGCGGCTCCAACTTTACCATCAATTTTGCTGCCGTCCGTGAATATGCGAATCGCTTGGTTATTGTGCATGTCCATTTGCTGTTGGTCTTCCAGGCAGATAAACTCCATATCCATACACTCAGCCGGGTGTGGTGTGCTGCTGAAGGTAACCATTTTTTCCATCTCCCCGTCTCCTGGTGCCAGCTTTGATATTCCCCTTTTTACCTCGTACAGGGCTGCTGCCTCCTGTATTCGAAGGTCTAAGGGTAGAATCCCGGCTAGCATCAGTGCCGAGTTGAGGGAGACGGTTCGGTAGGATCTACATAGCTTTTGCGCAAAACCCCTCTGGACTGCGTTCAGTTGCTTTTGGATGCCCAGTTTCTCTGTTGCTGGTGCCCATACGCTTGCGGCGTACATAATTATTGGCTCGACTACCGCTGTGTAGATGCTACGTATAACTTCTGGGTGGAGGCCCCAGCTCACCCTTGCGGCTCTTGATAGCTGTTTGTAGACATTCAACGCTTTTCTGCACACGTTTGCTGCATGGCTGTTGAATGTCAGCTTATGGTCTATTGTGAGCCCCAAGATTTTGAACTCTTTTGCCATGTCGATGCGAATCCCGCCCATGCTCAGGAGTGGGGCATCATATTTAAGTTTCCGCGTTATGATCATTGCGTTTGTTTTATGCGGTGCAAATTTTAACTTGTTTTTGATGCCCCACTCCTGGACGTAGGCCAGAGCCGCGTTGGCGCGTCGTTGCACCTCCACAGCGGTGTCCCCGTCAAACACCAATACGACATCGTCCGCAAATGCCTGGCAGTAATCACCTCTCCGGTCCAGTTCTTGTAGTAATGGGTCGATGAGCAGATTCCACAGAATCGGTCCTCCTATCGACCCTTGGACGCATCCTTTGGTGGTTGCTTTTGTGATCTCTTCGCCGGCATATCTTACTTTCACTTTTCTATTTTGCAGGTAGCTGTCGACTATCCTCCTGATATTTACAGGGCAATTCTCCTCCGCCAGTCTGACCCTTATAGAGGGCCACCAGGCGCTGTCAAAGGCTCCCTCTATGTCCAACGATATCAGTGTCACTAGTTTTTTCTGCATCAACTTTGAGCGTATATGTTTGATCAGGACATAGAGGGAGTCTTCGGTGCTTTTCTGGGGCATGAATCCGTACTGGCGGGTACTGAGTCTCGGTATTAGGCTCCACTTTACTCGTGCCATAATCATTTTTTCCAGAATTTTGCCCATGACCGCTAGCAGGCCTATGGGCCTGTAAGACTTTGGGCTGGTGTAGTTGTTCTTGCCTGGTTTCCTCAGAATCACCACTGTGGCCTCTTTCCATATTGCCGGGAAGTAGTGCATTGTGAGGCATTTGTTGGCTATGGCAAGATAAGTTTCCGGACTGTGTTCTATAGCGTGACTGCAGATATCGGCTGTAAGTCCGTCTGCTCCCGGGGCTTTCTTCGGATTAAAGCTTCTCACCGTTGCTTTAAGTTCTTCCAGTGTAAACGCTGGTTCATGTTTCTCAGCATGAGCACAGTCGTTTATTTTGTCGGCTTTTGCTCTTATTTGTCGGTGGTCCGCGTTATCCATGTCTCTGGAGTCATCTGGATAGAACGTTTCCGCGATTAGCAAAGCTGACTCTTTTGAGTTTAAAACTTTCCCGTCCTTCTCCAGTGGGAGGTCTTCCTGTCTTTTTGTCGTTCTTCCAATGACCCTGTAGATCCCCTCCCATAGTCCCTCCTTATCCTGCTTCCCACAGAATTCTTTCCAGCTTCTTATCTGGGCTCTCTTTGCCTCATTCTCATACTTTTCTTTTGCTTGCAGGTACTCGTCGATGACTTTCTTCTTCCGGACCGGGGCTGCACATCGGATACGGCGTTTCCTGGTGGTGACATCTTTCTTCAGCTTCGAGAGTTCTTCGGACCACCAAGGCAGGGTAAGTTTACTGTTTGTTTTCTTTTTAGGTATACTAGATTTGGATGCTTTAACTATTGTATGTATATATGATTCTATTTTATGTTCTAGTTCTACTTTGTTTTCTATTTTATTAATGTTTTCTTTGTCTATTTTGTTTTCTTTTAGAAATTGGCCTAGTTTTTCATAAAACTGGTTCCAATTTGCTTTTTTAGTATTAAAGATTCTTGTTGTTCTGCTTATGTCTATTCCTTTTGCTTTTTTCAGTCTAATTTTAAATGTAATGCCATTGTGATCCGAACTAATCCAGCCTTCGTTTACCTTCCAGTCTTCCACCAGGTTAAGCGCCTCCGACGAGCAGGCTGTAACGTCTACAGAGCTGGTGTAGGTCTTGTCGCCCCTTATTGTGTTGAAAGTCGGCACATCACCTTCGTTGAGCACCTGCAAGCCCATTTCCTCAAGGGTTCCTGCCAAGTCTTTGCCCTTTTGGTCTACTTTGTTGCTTCCCCACCAGACGTTCTTGGAGTTAGCGTCTCCTCCAATAATCAGGAGTCGTGGCTTTAGTTGCTGTTCAATCCTCCTCAGTTGCTCCAGGTATGAGTCTATGGTCTTATGCTCAGGCTCGAAGTAGAAGGATACCAATACCATTTCCCAGGCGCTCGTCCTTATCTTCACCACTACGATGTTGGGCGTGGTGAGGTTCGGGAACTGGATGACGTCCATGTTGTTGTTGAAGACGGCAATTGCGGCTTTTATGGTGTTGTTCCCTGGATTGGCGCATTGAAATATCCTGGCTCCTCGGTAGTCCTTCATTCGGCCTATCGCCCCTACATAGGGTTCCTGGAGAAGCGCGAAAGCTATCTCTTCTTTGCTTGCTTCAAGCATTATTTCTTGTGTTGCTAGTTCCTTTCTTTGCAAGTTTGCTTGGGCTGCTAGATAGATCTTTGCGCTGTCTGAGGAGGATTGTGTGCCCGGGACCACTTTAGCAGTGGTATGCCACCGTGGCTCGGGCTAGAGCCTCCCACTTCCTTCGGATCACGCATTCGTTACTGAACGCGTTGTGATCGACTCTGTCCAGTTTAGCTTGTGTGCAGTTGCAGCACGTGGGAGCTGCCCCCGCCAGCCAATCCGCGCATTCAGCTTTCATGTGGGGTCCTCCACAGTGGCTGCACTTCTCGATCGTTTGCTTGCAGAATCGTTTCCCGTGCCCGTAGCCAAGGCATAGCGAGCACTGGACCAGTGGCGACTGGTCCGCTACCTTTACTCGCTGAAGGTCAATCATGATCGATTCCGCTTCGACGAGACGTTGCCAAATTTTGGGGGACACCCTCATGACTACATGGCTAGTCTGGGGGCTCCTCGTGCGCTTTTTGTAGACGATTTCGGCTTTGTTTGTTTTTTCATCCAAGTCTTTGAGCAGCTTTTTGTTCTGGTTCCATAGTGCCTCGAGTATATCCTTGTCGCTATTGTATTGAAATACGTCGCGCAGGATTATGAGCGGGTCCTTGTTTTGTACTTCCTGCACTATGAGGTGGTTCTCTGCGTTTTTTAGTCTCTCTTTTATTTGTTGTCGTTCTGCTTCTGTCTTGCATCCCACGATTACTTTCCTATCCTTTGCCTTCCTTATTCTCTCTACAGCTATACCTCCCTCCTTAGCTTTTACCACGTCCCTGATCCTATTTAGTATTTCTTCTCCGGTTTCGGTCTCATCTTTGGCGGTTACCACTACAGAGTGCAGGGCGGCCCGCTCCAGGGGTTGTCTCCTGGTGGGGGCGGCTGCTACGCTCGCGTATGTTAGCTTTTCTTGTATTTCTTGGTTCTTCTCGAGTACTTCTTTTAGTTTCTCCATCTTTTCATTGTTTTCCTTCATAAGTCTGGTATGCTCTTCTATTTTCTCTATTAAGGCTCTATTTTCTTTTCTTTCTATCTCGGGGTTTGTTTCTATTGTTTGTTCTTTCGCTAGCACCTCTGTTGTCTCTTCTAGTTCTGTTTCCCTTTCCGTTGGTTTTGATGGTTTACTGGTTTTTACCGACTCTGACTCCTTTAACAATTGGTAGAGTCTGTCTACTGCCAGTAAAACCTCTGTCTTAATCTCAGTCTTGAGATTTCGCGAGTTGCCTAGGTGTTGTTTTGCTTTTGTTAAGCAGGCTCTCGCCTCAATAAGCCTGTCCGCGTACTTTTTAGTTGGTCTTATTGGGCTTACTATGATCTCAACGGACGGTCTGCGCGAGGTTGTTGGTTTGCTAGGTTTTATCTTTGGGGGGTCCACCGATTTGGCTTTTTTAGGCGGGCTCTGGTGTTTTCCGCTGGTGTCCTGTTGTCCGGACTCCCATTCTCCAATGCTCTTCCTGACGCTGGAAAGGTTTGTTCCTCCTGTTTGCGGAGCCATCTCTTTCTCGGTGGACGTGTTACCCATTGCCGCTATTTTAGGTTCCTTATCAGGGGTTTTCCCCGCTTTTACGGGTGTTCGGAATCCGAACATTTTGATCAGTCGTAGTCAGAGGGCGTGTCCCGTCTAATTTGTAAAATTGTAGAGTGTACAAGTTTTATAATTACAGGTCCGTAATGCTAAACTAATCTTGTTTGTTTGTTTCAGGGTCGTCGTGTGTCGCCAGCGGGTCTACGTGGTGCACAGGTAAGTATTGGTCAGAGGTAAAAGGTTTGTAAAAGTTTTATATACGTTGACAAATGTTCAACCGTGTCCACGCACACACATCTATATTTAATATAGTTTTTTGTTTCAGATTCCCGTGTATGGTAAGTGATTTAATGTTTTTAGTAGTTAAGAAACAAAACAGAACAAGATATATAAAAAATAATAAAAATTTGTAGAGTGCAGCTCTACCAAAGTTTGTCAATTTGATTATTTAAAATCAGTCAGGCTTAAAATAAGTACAAAAATTTTAGAAAATATTTTTAACTAAAAATTTTAAACCTAAAATTTTTTCGACTCTACGTAGAGTCTTTTGGTCGTAATATTTTAAAAGGGCTATGGTAGCACACGTCAACACAAAAAATCCTATTCGGATCGGACCATTAGTTCCGGAGATACGGGGCTTTGAATAAATTCAAGATGGCGGCCAAAATGGCTGCCGGATCTTTGGATGTCCGTAACTCCCTCAATTTGAGGCCTAGAGCTCTCGGACTTTCGTTCCCGTGATGGTCCCGACCTCACCTACCTCTTGCGCTGGACAGAATTGGTGTTTCAAATTTATATTAAATTCATAAGTTTTATCATATGCGCGGGTAGAGGGAGTGATGTCAAGGCCAAAACTGAAAGTCCTGTCAAAATCCGACAATACACAAAAAAGTTACACGGTTTTTAAAATTTCCAAGATGGCGGTCGATAAAATTTTTGAAACTGGAAACCTCGGTATCTCTGTCAATTTTGGTCGCAGAGCGGTGGGATTTCGGGTGTCTATGTTGCCTTGGTGTGAACTTTAAGGAGGGGGGGGAAAAGGGGGGCCAAAAAAGGGGGGTCAAATTTTTATGGGGGGGGGTCAAAAATAAATTATAAAATGTAACTGTGCGAAAGAAATATTTTTTTAGGATAAAGGATTGAAGTTAGAGCAATTTTACCGATTTTAATTAAAAAGGGGGGGGGAGTTTTTTGGGGGGGGGGTTATAGAGTGGAATAAAGGGGGTGTCTTAAATATTTATATGTTATATAAATATTGAGGTTTGCTTAAAAACGCCCTAAAACCCACCGTTTACGAGATATTTGCGATTTAAACTTTGATAATTATTTTGGGGGTGAAGGGGGGTGATTTTAGTGTGGTGTAAAAACTTGTTGGAATGGGAAAAATTAGGGCTTTTACGTACGTTTGTCTGTTTATTTATTTTCTAATAAGGGGGGGTTTATTTTAAAATTAGCAGTCTAAAAATGGGGGGGAGGGGGTTGAATTTAATTGAGATGGATGCGCAAGAAAATAGAAGCCGGAATCCAGTATCAAATTTATCCCGCCTTTTCTAGTTTCGGAGAAACAAAATTACAAAATTAGTTCTGCGGTTGGTAATTTTACTAGAAATTTAATATTTCCAAGCGCTGTCGGCGGAAAAATCTGAAATTTTGACCAAACGTGGTGTACCTAGGGATCAACCTTTGAGCAAAAAATAAATATAGGTTGTCGCTGAAAAACTTGAATAAAGTTGATTACCAATTAACGCAGAACCGCAATTAAATTGAAAATTAAATATCTTAACCTACACTTAACTTAAAATTATTCTGCCGGTGCCTCCGGGGTCCCCTGGGTGTCCTCCTTCAGGTTTGATGTTCAGATGCGGTGCAACTACCACGGATGGGTGACCTCGTGGCCACGTGGTAGTTGTTTTTTTGCGTTTTATTCCGCACTGGTGCGCGGAACAAATCAGCTGAAGATGCAGGATTGTAGAGCTCCAGAAGGCCTTCCAGGAGGCGCAAGAAAATTTATAGGTCGCCGCTGCAGATCTCGCGTAAAATCACTTTTAATTTTTAAAATTTTGAAAAATGCACTTTTATTGGAATTACTCCGTGGTCACTGCACTTAGAGATGCGCGGTTTTCACCGGCGGGTGCGCGTTGTGACGACGCGTGTTTTGGTGTATCACACGGGTATATTTTGCACTTTAACACTATTTTTGCGATTTTTCGAGCGCGGAACGGCCTTTAATCGTGGTGGTCTGGCTGACGGATGGCGCCAGACTGTGGGTTAGGTTAGGTTAGGTTAGGTTAGGTTAGGTTAGGTTAGGTTAGGTTAGGTTAGGTTAGGTTAGGTTAGGTTAGGTTAGGTTAGGTTAGGTTAGGTTAGGTTAGGTTAGGTTAGGTTAGGTTAGGTTAGGTTAGGTTAGGTTAGGTTAGGTTAGGTTAGGTTAGGTTAGGTTAGGTTAGGTTAGGTTAGGTTAGGTTAGGTTAGGTTAGGTTAGGTTAGGTTAGGTTAGGTTAGGTTAGGTTAGGTTAGGTTAGGTTAGGTTAGGTTAGGTTAGGTTAGGTTAGGTTAGGTTAGGTTAGGTTAGGTTAGGTTAGGTTAGGTTAGGTTAGGTTAGGTTAGGTTAGGTTAGGTTAGGTTAGGTTAGGTTAGGTTAGGTTAGGTTAGGTTAGGTTAGGTTAGGTTAGGTTAGGTTAGGTTAGGTTAGGTTAGGTTAGGTTAGGTTAGGTTAGGTTAGGTTAGGTTAGGTTAGGTTAGGTTAGGTTAGGTTAGGTTAGGTTAGGTTAGGTTAGGTTAGGTTAGGTTAGGTTAGGTTAGGTTAGGTTAGGTTAGGTTAGGTTAGGTTAGGTTAGGTTAGGTTAGGTTAGGTTAGGTTAGGTTAGGTTAGGTTAGGTTAGGTTAGGTTAGGTTAGGTTAGGTTAGGTTAGGTTAGGTTAGGTTAGGTTAGGTTAGGTTAGGTTAGGTTAGGTTAGGTTAGGTTAGGTTAGGTTAGGTTAGGTTAGGTTAGGTTAGGTTAGGTTAGGTTAGGTTAGGTTAGGTTTTTTTTTTTTTTTTTTTTTTTTTCTTTATTTTATATGTTTCACATTTGAATTTAATTCGCACTTTTTATTTGGTTCGCAAAGGTTTACGCAAAATAATTGCAGTACGCGAAGGAAGAGCTTGCGAATGGATACTAGTTCTTCCAACATTTTAAGTACTAGCAATCAAAACTTAAATAAATAACAAAATCAAAATATATATGTTGTTTCCATCAGGGATTTAAAAGCGATTGCCATACACGAAAGCAGAACTTGCGATTGGATACAAGTTCCGCTAACGGTTTAAGTACTTTTGCAAATAAATACAATAGATAAAATAACATAATAATTACAATAAGTGATACAATCAGCTGTATATCTCTTGGCAGAACTTGCGATTTGATACTAGATCTAGCCAAATAGATATTCAATTACAGAACGCGATAGCAGAACCTGCGAATTGATACAGGTTCTGCTTACAATTTAAGTACCTGTAATTACAAATATTATAATAATAATAATATGAAACATAATAAAATTACAGAACAATAAACCATAAAAATATACATATTATATAATTATCTTTATCCGTTTAGTAGAATCTGCGATTTGATACAGGATCAATCTAAATCGGATATTCAATTGCCGTACGCGAGAGCAGAACCTGCGAATTGATACTGGTTCTGCTTACATTTTAAGTGCGTGCAATTGGTGATAATAAATTTAGAGGACTAATATTGTATAATATATAAATAAATATACGCGTTGAGTACAGGATTAAGGAATAAAAAGTAAATTACACGTGCCAGAAATACTATAAATAAGAAATATTCGTATAAATATAATGTCAATACACAAATATGAGCAGAGTTACACGAAAAACAGTTTTTAAAGACAAAATAGTTAAATAAATAAATTTCAGATTAAAGAAGTTATCTAATTTAAAGGAATCGTAAGGAATGGAATGGAATGTAAGCAGATAAAGGTAGTATTGGTGATAAAATATAATATTAAACAGATGATTTAGATAGTGTACTCTGATCTAAGATCATAAGACCTTAGTCTTTCCACTCAACAAATTATTAGGGGGGGGGATTAACGAAGAGACTTAATTACATGAATTATAACACTTAAATACTATATTTTTAGACTCCGTAGTCTACTCGACTGACAATCTTCTCCCTCATGTTTCGCAGCCTGGGGCAGTGTTCAGTGTTAGCCCTGTGCCTGATGTCAAAACGAGACTTGAATTTCTCGTTATGAGTGGAGCAGTTGAGGCACTTAACAGTATAGGGCTTTTCTTTGAGGGGGCAGTGGTCGATGTTGTGACCAGACTGCCCGCAGTGTGCGCACTGTTGAACAGGTTAGGTTAGGTTAGGTTAGGTTAGGTTAGGTTAGGTTAGGTTAGGTTAGGTTAGGTTAGGTTAGGTTAGGTTAGGTTAGGTTAGGTTAGGTTAGGTTAGGTTAGGTTAGGTTAGGTTAGGTTAGGTTAGGTTAGGTTAGGTTAGGTTAGGTTAGGTTAGGTTAGGTTAGGTTAGGTTAGGTTAGGTTAGGTTAGGTTAGGTTAGGTTAGGTTAGGTTAGGTTAGGTTAGGTTAGGTTAGGTTAGGTTAGGTTAGGTTAGGTTAGGTTAGGTTAGGTTAGGTTAGGTTAGGTTAGGTTAGGTTAGGTTAGGTTAGGTTAGGTTAGGTTAGGTTAGGTTAGGTTAGGTTAGGTTAGGTTAGGTTAGGTTAGGTTAGGTTAGGTTAGGTTAGGTTAGGTTAGGTTAGGTTAGGTTAGGTTAGGTTAGGTTAGGTTAGGTTAGGTTAGGTTAGGTTAGGTTAGGTTAGGTTAGGTTAGGTTAGGTTAGGTTAGGTTAGGTTAGGTTAGGTTAGGTTAGGTTAGGTTAGGTTAGGTTAGGTTAGGTTAGGTTAGGTTAGGTTAGGTTAGGTTAGGTTAGGTTAGGTTAGGTTAGGTTAGGTTAGGTTAGGTTAGGTTAGGTTAGGTTAGGTTAGGTTTTTTTTTTTTTTTTTTTTTTTTTTTTTTTGCGCATGTTGTCCCTCTGACATGGGGGTCAGAGTCCTTTTTTATCTGCTTTTTATTTTTACTAAGTTATTTCGGAAGGAGAGGTTTGGGTTTTTGTTTTTCACTTTAATAATTTTACATGTTCATTTTTCTTCAGCTTCTACTTTACATTTTGATATCTTTTGTTATGTCTAGTTTATCGATTCATCTGTTTTTCTTATTGCAAAAAGCTTTAACTTATATATTTTAAAATTTTAATTTTTATATTTCTTATTTTCTTGTTTTCTCATCTCTTATCAGCTATTATATTTTAACGGTTTTGCTTATGTTACTTTTCCTATTATTATGCTTACAAATTAGTGTTATGTGCTACAAAGGGTTTTATATCTACTCTTATTCTTATTACTATCTCCTTATATTATATCTATGTTATTTATATATATCTTAGATATATAGTCAACATAGGTTTTTTATCATTTTCTTTTGTCATCTTTAAAATTTTGTGCTATTTTTGTGAGGCTCTTTTAATTTTCTAGTGTTTTAATTTTAATTTGGTAATATTATTGTGTTTTGTTCTGTATTTATGTAGTTTATTTTATGTATTCTATTTTCTTTTAAACTGCTTTTATGAATTTCTTGTTGAAGTATTGACTATCACTCTTTTAAGCTTACGAGGTTTTTTATTTATATTAATTTAATTCTAGTTTTTTATTACTACTATCTTTTGTATTATCTATGCTGGTTTTTTATATTTCAAATATAAAATCAGCATATTTTATGTATCTTACTATAGTTTTTGTTTACTTACTTTATTTTGTTTGCTATCATTGTTATAACTAGGTTTTTTCTATTTTGTATCTTTTTGTGTGACTGGTTGTTGGTTTGTTTTGTTTCCTGTATATAATTTTTATTCTGTATTGTTTGAAACTGTGTCTTTTTCGTTACGAAACCGACACCATTTTCTGGGGTTTTGATATGGCTTGGGTTTGCCTTGAGCCACTTTAGCAATATGCTATTGTGGCTCTGGCCATTGCCTCCCACTTTTTTCTTATCTGGCACTCCTGGCTGAATGCATTGTGGTCTGCTTTTCCAACTTTGGCATGCGTACAGTTGCAACACGATGGTACTGTGCCTGCGAGCCACTCTGCACATTGGGTCTTAAGGTGCGGGCCTCCACAGTGGCTGCATTTCTCCAGCGTTTCTTTGCAGAACCGTCTGCCGTGGCCGTATCCGAGGCAGAGGGAGCACTGTACGAGTGGCGACTGGTCTGCCACTCGCACTCGCTGGAGATCTATTTGCACCGATCCTGCATCGACCAGGAGCTGCCAGACATTGGGGGATACTCTCATGATGATGTGGTGAGCATGGGGGTTCCTCGTTTGCTTCTTGTAGGCTACTTCTATTCTTGGGTCAGTCAGATCTTTGACTCCCTTATTTTGGTTCCTCAGAGCCTCAATGACGTCCTCGTCGGTGTTGTGCTTGAGAACGTCCCTGAGAATAAGCAGGGGGTCTTTGTTCCTCATCTCTTCTACTCTTAGTTCCTTCGCTCCCATTAGTCTTTCTTTTACCCTCTGTCTTTCCTCCTCTGTTTTGCAGCCCACTATAATCTTCCTATCTTTTGCCTTTCTTATCCTTTCTACTGCTATTCCGCTCTCTTT